>OU343161.1:33312524-43312524 GCA_910595825.1 Philhelius pedissequus
TTAAAAATTCTGTCATCGCGTTTCTATTGCGTTACGAATGTCAATACACCGTCACCAACCCAAAATTCGACTCAACGCAGGTGTCAACGTTTCCGTCAAAACATTAACAGTATTTGTTGTTGACAATAACCCGATATGACGTGATGGACACAGGTTTTGACCCCAATTTTACGTCCTGTGAGTTAAAACGCGATGACCACTTACGTTGAAGGACTAATCGTAGGTAATTGCCTTAAGATTTTTTTTGTCACAGATGCCATTTGAGAATCCCCGTATTTTATTTGATTATTTTAACATTTAAATAAATAAAGCCTGGCATTAATGGCAATGCCGCTTCGGTGGCAATGAAAATGTATGTAATGACCGTTTTGCACTACTTTGAATGTACTTCTACTGCCTTCCTCCTCGCTTGCCATCATCTCTGTAAATTATCTCACAATATGGTGCTGTGGATTCAAATAGTTTGTTTAAGCAGATAAAATGGAACGCAACAAGAATACGAAAATGCAATGCCATCATGCCGCGCCACCGGCCGCCGCCGGCCGACCAAAACAAAACCGAAAGGTATCAATTTTGTTGGGGCGAGGATATTCTCCCAGTACCCTGTTGAATGATCATAGGTGTTCCTATCTATCTGCATTATGTGTATAGCTGCCCTTTTCAATAGCAAGCAGAGCCCGTAGTCGCTGTCGCTGTCGACAACATAACAGAAGCTGCTGAGGATGTGTTTTCCGCCCTTTTGAGATGCCGCTTCAGTTTGTTTATTGTCAGACTTAAACTATCGATTTCCTCCGCTGATATCAGCAACGATGAGGATCGGCAAAAAATTGGATCTGTCGAAAAAGTAACAGCGAGAAAGGTGAATTTGCTACAACTGAAGTCCGTCTATCGGTTAGTCGTCGTTTAGTGTAACCGGGATACACTAACATCATAGAAGAGTGAATAGGGCATTCGAATGCTCCTGGAGATGATTTTCGACTTTTGAACACCTTTTTGTACCTTTAAAAGAATTCAAAATATAAAGGCAACCATCTTCGTATAAATCCTGCTTTTAGCTTCCCATTATTTTGAGTTTACTTTCAGGCAAAAAAATAATAATTAAAACGTCTTCAATCATTTGCGATAATCTTGGGGAGGGGTAGTGGAAAAAACAAAGAACACGAATCCAAGAAAAGAAAAGGAATAAAAATTAGAACGGAAATGAATTTCATTTCCTGACCGAACCCCATTTCGAATTAAATAGAGAGATAACCTGCAGAGCAAACAAAGCGATATGGCAACACAACAAAAGGAGACAAGAAAGGACCTTCTTTTCTTTCATTTAAATTTTTTTTGTGTTATGTCCCAAATCAAAAGTTTTACATTTCGTTGTTGTATTATTTTTTTTCTTCTCAACTGCTACAGAGCTCATTCCCCTGATACTGTTTCTTCACAGCGAGATATCCTTAACTTTTGGGCTTTGCGGGTGCCGGAGAAAGAGGTAAATACAAGAAAAATTAAAACGAAATGTTTATCAGTTTAGTCGAATAATTAATGATTTATTTGCTTATCTCCCCCTGTTGTGCCATTTCTTTGTCATTATTTCGAAATAAACGAACACACAAAAAAAAAAGAATAAGTAAAAATAGAATTTGCAGGATTTCTAAAAAAAAGAATCTAATCCTGCAGGAAAATGGAAATGAAACACAATCATAGCTCAAAATCAGTTTAATTTAAAATTGTGTTTCTCATTCTTATACTTTTGGGATTTTTTTTTCCTTTTTGAATGGAAGAATGGTGCATATCCTTGCGAGAACATAAATCAGGATTGATTTCTTGTAATTGAACATTTTTAGCTAGAGTTTGCAGGGCTAACTTGTGGGTGTTGGGTTTGTAAAATAATATTTTTGATTTGATTCTCATAATACAAACAATTTAGCTAATCTATTTTAATGTAATCGCATGATTTCTGTTAGAGTTTTTTCCTTGAGGCAAGATTGGGTTATCATAAATTTATATTTAGTTTTTGTTAAAAAAAAATTAAAAATTATAATAATTTGCTAATTTAGTAAAGTATGTACTTACCAAATAACTTAACATTTGGATGGGGATCAGAATATTGAAATCTTAAATATCTAAAACCCAAAATCTTAAGATATTGTTCCTGAAATCTCAAAAATTATATATAAATTACATTGTTGACTTGTCTTTAAGGTTACATAATGATTTTTTGCATGTCTGTCTTTGCAGTCCCTAAGGATTTCTACCCTTTTTAGGGTTTTCTGTACCATACTCTTGCAACTCTAATGCCTACTTAGGATATTTTGACAGTGCATTATGCCAAAAGAATTTTTGAACAGTAAAACGTTTGTATTAAAGGATTACTGATGTTCTGAATGTTTGGATTTTGTGGATTTTGGATTTGGGGATTATGTCCGATTTTTTTAAAGACTATTAACGAAAGCCTTACATCTGCGAATAGTTCCATATTGCGACATGCGAATCAACTGCGTAAAGAAGGTGTGTTATCATCTGTAAAAACGAGAAATCGTTTTGTGTATGTGAAGAAAAATGATGAAGATTCTGAAATTAAAATTACAACAACTACAACGCTTCCCTAAAAATTGAATGCCAGTTTTTGCCGCTGATACTTCTGGTTGTCATCGGGAACAGCTTCATGATTTATTTAATTGTCTTAGTTTGGTAGATTCCTCTTTTTCTTGTTATTTGTAATATTTATTTTTTCTTTTATTCCAATAATTATTTTTAAAACAATCACTTAATATTTTATATTTATTTATTTATTTAGGTATTTTCTTTTTGCAACAATTAATTTTAAATTTATTTTTTTTCCCAACTTTCTTCCATATTGTCTTGAATATTGGGTGCTAATATTGTTGTTGGATATGTCGAAAGTTCAGCTGGTAGAGAAAAATGGATCTATATAAAAAAACTTACCCTTTCTTTCTTCGGGTTCATCATGCTAAATGCCCGTTAATGGCAAAATTATTCAATTTGAAATATATGTACGTATAAATATTTAAATCTTTTATTTCTAAGAACAAATTCCTGTTCTCCTCAACGTGTTAGTATATTTTTCGGAGCTTGAACAGATTGAGCATCAGAAGGCTGTCCCAAAAGATAGTGTGCTGTACAAACTTTCTCCATACGTCAAGAATGATGGTGTCCTCCGAGTTTATGGGCGACTTGGTTCCGCCAGCTGGCTTCCATTCGAAACTAAACATCCCATTTTATTGCCACCAAACCACACGTTTACAGTACTCGTAGTTACATCCGTACATATCAAGATAAAGCATCAAAACATTGAGGCGACGATTTGTGAAGTTAGACGAACATATGGGGTTCCCAAGCTACGCCAACTCATGAAGAAAGTTATTGAGAACTGCTTCGTATGTAAAGCTATCAAAGCCAAGCCAGTTGCACCTCTAATGGGTTCATTACCTGAAGATGGAATGAAGCCGTTTGTGAGACCATTCAGTTATACTGGTTTCGACTATTTCGGCCCACTTGATGTGACAATTGGACGTCACAGAGAAAAACGATGGATAGCACTATTTACATGCCTCACGGTGGGTGCTATTCCTTTGGAAATCGCTCATGACCTGTCTACTGACGCATGCATCATGGCAATCCGCAACTTCATCAATCGTCGTGGCGTTCCAGTAAGAATTCGTTCTGACAATGGGACGGGCTTTGTTGGCGCTAACCAAGAAACAAGACGCTTTTCAGAGGTTTTCGACTGCGAACGTGTTCAAGCCGAGATGTCTTCGAAACGAGTTGAATGGGTGTTCAACTGTCAAGCCAATCCATCTGAAGCGCTCAAAGAAGTAGACCCGCATGAGTATACCCTTCAGTGTTTTCTTATAGAAGCTGAAAACGTAGTGAATTCCCACCCGCTTACACATTTGCCTGTCGGTCCAAATCAAGAAGAGCCTCTTACGCCAAATCCGTTCTTGTTGGGAACGGCAAACACAGCACAAGCACCAAGTGCAAACGAGACGGATGAACAAATACCTTCTTTAAGAAAGCAGTGGAGGATCGCACGTGAGTTGATAGATCGAATGGGGAAGCGCTGGGTGGCAGAATATCTTCCCACATTGACACGACGAACGAAGTGGTGTCAGAGATCGAAGCCAATAATAAAAGGAGACCTGATGTTTATCTGTGATCCCAATATACAGCGGAAGCAGTGGTGTCGTGGCCGAGTGGAGGAAGTATACAGAGGAGTTGACGGGGAAATCCGAAGAGCCGATGTCCGAACATCTAAAGGTATTTTACGACGCCCCGTAACTATCTAGCCGTTCCCGATCTGATTGGTGAATCGGGTTGATTCACGGGGTTGGGGATGTTGCGGAACGGGCCTCAATCGAATAATCGTCTTGATTAATAATGTGAATGCAGCCTTTACTTTCCTCTTCTTTACGTCATCCATGTTTCGACTCTTATTAGATATCGAGTGTCGCTTCTATTGACAGCCATTTTGAGTTTCGATGTATTTCCTTTTTATAATTTATTCTTGTCAGGATACATATTTTTATTCTCTATTGTTATATCTTTTTTTTTTAAACAGTGCATTTTTTGTTTGCTTGAAAAATGGCTTCTTTGTCTGGTTGTGTGGATGAAATGGCAGTGAGGTCAGTTATTAAAATTTTATCTGCTGTTCACGGAGGGTTAAAAATTTGTTACCTTAATGCACGAAGACTAAATTTAAATAAGTTAGATTATATTTCGTATGTGTTTAGAGACTCGGGGGTTGACATTGTTTGCATCTGTGAGACTGGGCTGAGTTTCGATGAATCAATTAATCAGTTATACGATATTCCGGGGTTTAAACTCATTCGTAATGATGGCGTAACTAATACGACAGGTGGAGGAGTTGCGGTATACTGCAGCACTTCATTAACCCACAAAATACTCAAACGATCCGAAGGAAGTGTTGTAGAATATCTTCAGCTAAAAGTTACGGATGGGACAACTAAGTGTCTCATTGGGATTTCTTACAATCCTCAACGCTGCCACTCTCCAGAAGAACTATTTGCCGCATAACATGAGTTCACTGCACTTTATGAGCACATCATAATCTGTGGATATCTCAATGCTGACTTTTCAAAACGCAATAATAAATCTAACCATCTGCTTGATTTTGTTGCTGCCGCCGGAATGTCTGTTATTAATTAATATGCTACCCATTTTTCTCCAAACGCGCCTCCTAGTCTTCTTGATGTCATCATGGTATCCCATCAGTCATATGTCCTGCTTCACGACCAGATTTCCCTGGCTGGGATTTCTAATCACGACATGTTGTTCTGCACGTATGGGGTTGATTTGTCTCGCTCTTCAACTCCTTTATCCTTTGAACTCAGAGACTATGCTTCAATAGATTACAACGCCTTACAATATGATGCTAGCCTACTTTCATGGCTCCATTGCTATGAAGCCTCTAATGTAAGTGACAAAGTGAATCATGTTCAATCTTTAATATTGGATCGTTTTAATAGATATGTTCCTCTAAAGACAGTTGCAATTCGAAATAAAAAATGCCCCTGGTTTACTAATGATATTCATAATTCCCTCAAAGTTCGCAATAAACTGTATTCAAAGTGGAAACAACGACCAACAAGTGAGAATTGGGAATGTTTTTGTCGATCTCGCAACTATTGTACTTTTATAACTCAAAACGGCAAAAAAAAAATATTTTTGTATCCAAGCTAAGCACTGATCTATTTTCTAAGAAGTTGTGGAGCAACTTACGTTCAATTTTGATTGGAAAAAAGATTGTTGTCCATAGTGTACCTGATGTGACTGATCTAATGTCTTTTTAAGTAGTGGTAATATCAACTCCAGTTTTACGCCTAATAATCGACTGCTTTCTAATGCGAATTTTAACTTCGACGTTGCTACGGAGGTTGACATCATCAATGTTTTTCGTTCTCTAAAATCCAATGCTGTGGGTGAAGATGGTATACGGCTTCGATTCTTCAAGATGATTTTAACCCATGTAATAAGCTGTCTTACACACATCGTTAACTTTTGTATAACATCATCTAGTTATCCTGACAGTTGGAAATTAGCTAAAATTGTTCCCGTGCGTAAAAAGTCTCAGCCTAATCTGGCAACAGATTACCGCCCTATCTGTATCTTACCATGCCTTTCGAAAGTCATGGAGAAATTTCTTACTAATCAAATTCCGAGTTACTTACATCAAAACAAATTGTTATACGCAATCCAATCTGGTTTGCCAGCAGGTCACAGCTGCTCTACCGCTATGATTACAATTCTCGATGACATAAGAAATAAGTATGATATGGATCATTTAACGGTGCTTTGTCCACTTGACTTCTCCAAGGCTTTTGTTAGAGTTGATCATGAAATATTGTGTCAAAAAGATATTATTTTGGGTTTAGTGAGAGTTCAGTTCGTTTACTACGTAATTATCTTTGTAATCGTTATCAAAGAGTTGAACATGATGGAAGATTTTCTGATTTTAAATTTTTGATCACTGGAGTACCTCAGAGATCAATACTTGATCCAATTTTATTCTGTTTTGTTTTGTTTGTACATAAATGATCTTCCTAGTGTATGCTCGAATGTTTTTTTTTTTCATTTTTACGCATATGATGTCCAGATATATTTTTCACGTCCAATCGGACGGATTGAAGATCTCATTGTAAGAATGAAAGATGATTTATCGAAAATTTACAACTGGTCACTTTCCAACGGATTGAATCTCAATTCAGAAAAATCTCAAGTAATTCTGGTATCCAAGAAACAATATGATACGAATGAATTACCACGCGTAATGTTGAATAATAAACAAATTAAGTTTTTTAATATTGTGACAAATCTTGGTTTTAAGATAAATCGACCGCTGTCTGCAGTTGACCATACAAACTATGTCTTTGGCCGAATTTATGGTGGTTTGCGAAAGCTTTGGTTGTCTTCAAGCTTTTCACCCACGAGCACAAAGCTTAGACGTGTGAAAACCATATTTCTGCCAATTTTCGACTATTCTACAACAGTATACTGCAAACTCGACTCCCATTCCCAACACAAGCTACTTGTAGCGTTTAATGATGCAATTAGGTATGTATATGGACTGCGTCGATTCGATCATATATCGCACTACCACACTTGTACTTGGCTCCACTTTTCAACAATTTTTGAATGTCAGATGTTGTCAATTCATGCATAGCCTTTTAAGAAGTGCATCTCCACAATACCTCTTCGAAAAAATTCAAATTGCCCAGTCCAACAGAAAACGATATATTATTATGTCATCTTTTAACTATTTGAACTCTTCACGTCTTATTTTTCATCCACGCTGCCAGACTTTGGAACTCACTTCCCGCAACTGTAAGGCAAATAATTAGCGCTTCTCAATTCAAAAAATTAGCATTACAATATTTGTAAATTGTTATCCAAGAACAGATATTATTTAATCATCTTTTTTCTTTTCCCCATATAGTTATAACATAAAAACTTTTTAGTTTATATAATTTTAACTTATGTATTATTACTGTTATGTATGAATCCACCAATATATTATGTACTATAAAAGACTACGTCTTATTTGTACTTCCATTATATACTCTAATAAATTGAATTGAATTGACCTTGTTTTCCATATTTGTGGGTTAAACTTGTTTTGAATAAATACCCATACCTATGGAAATATTTGCACGGAATTGATGAAGATAAGGATTATCCGACCAAACCTTTTGCTTCTTCTTTTAGTTTTTGGCATATCTTAGTTCAGCAGCCGTGGAATTCCAGGGTAGGCTTGGACTTGGACCTCAACCTTCACTAGCTGTCTTCTGTTTCGCATGCGAAGTTGGATGTGGTTCCCTTCGACTTGCGTGCGTCACCTGAGCTTCGATCTTCCTATAATGCGCCGTCTCTGCGGATTAGATTTAAAGATTTTTAGGGCCGGAGAATTAATATTCATCCATTATAGATGACCCAGACATCTAAGTTATAATTATTTAATTCTTCTTGGTAGGCCGGTCCAAAGAAACCACTCTAGCATCTCGATTGAGAAAAATTCTTTGCACAAATCCAGTGATGCCAAGCTGCCTGAAATTTGCTGATGGCTCTTGGACGCCTGGAACAACTCTTGCGAACCTGCTACTGGATATTCATTTCAGGCAAATTACAAACTGTTAATAGCACGGAGCTGCATAGAACTAACAGTGATATAACTTTTCCACAATGGACGCTCAACAGTTTCAAACCATACAAGTATATTCATGACCATATTGCACCATACTAGCTGAACTCCAAATGAATGCAGACGTAATTGTGCTGATTCTTGAAGTAATTTTCAAATGTTAACTAGCAAGATCATTAACTTATAATTGGGCGTATTCTTTGTAAGATGATCTGTCAGTAGAGGTACGTCGCAAGACGGTGTTCTGCCTCCTTAGCTCATCTGGAACTTATTAGGAAATGAACTCTTAACTTGTCTGGAGGAGGAGAGTTAAAAAGTCATTGCCTATACGGACGATGTGGCAGTAGGTTGGACTGCTTTGGATATAGCAATTAACTAACTATTAAGCTAAGTAAAGTCCAAAGATCGGCTTGCAGGCGCATAAGTGGAGAAAAGCCTCTCCGCAGTGGATGAATAATGATATAGGACACTCAGCTATTCTGAACTCATTTAGATCATTTCCAAGTTTTATTGACAACATCATTCCACAGTTCCATTTCGACGAAAACTTCCAGGTTGACATCCCTTCAGATCCACATGGTAGGATATATGCTATGAAAGCAATTTTTAAAGTAAGAAGAGGACTCACCTCCAATCAGTCATTACCCAGTTCCCCCCAGTACGCAGTATATGAATAAATGAATGAATGAATGGGGATTTTGTGCACTGGGACCTAAAGATCTATTGTGCCCCTTTTGCCTAGAGATGTGTTAGGTTTCTCATTTACAGCTCTCCCTCCAGATTAATATCTCTTAAGAATTTTAGTGTTTGGAGTGTATTTATAGAGGATAGCTTGCTTTCCTCTACCTGGTAATGACCTAGGTATTTTTCGTGTGGTGCAATAGTGCACCGTATCTGGCTAGGATGTGATCTGGGGTTTCGTACTCTTCCTGGCAGGATCTACACGTGGCACTATCTACTAGGCCAATAATACTTAGATGTCTACTGAGTTTACAGTGACCGGTGAGGAAGCCGCTTATGACTCTAAGTTTATTTCTAGCTAAGCTGATGCAGTCCAAGAACCTTTTATGGTTGTATTCACCAACTAACAGTTTTGCCTGCCTTAAAATGCAGAGTTCTTTCGTTTTTTTTAATCTTCTGTTTCCTCTTCTATTATGATTTTATTCTTAATCACATTCTCACTTATTCCGCAGTAGGGTTCAGGGCCTTTAAAGGGCGTAGTTGCCCTGTTTTTGCTAAGGAGTCAGCCTTCTCATTGCTCGTGATACCTATGTGGGCAGGTATTCATTGAAGTGAGACCTTATTGTTTTTGCCCAGTTCGTTCAGTTTGTCTACACACAGGATTCCGCCTGAAAAATGCTTGTGGACTTTTCCAGCAGTATTGAAAGATTCGTTATAGGCCCAAAGACTCTAGCACCAGACCCTTCGGCCGATCTCGATCCATCAGTATACAATTTGATGTCGTTGGTATTAAGTGTGTATTTTATTGTTTCTCCTACCCACTCATTCTTGCAACTTAACTCCGTTTTGAAGTTTTTCTCGAAGTTATATTTTTTAATTATTCCGTATCTTGGAATATCAAGAAGGGTAGTAAATGTTGACTTTGGCATGTAATCCTTAAACCTGAGGCTTATGGTTTTGCCAGCCCCAGTCTCCCCTTTTGCAAATCTCATTATGGCTCCGCCTGCAGCACTATTAATCATCTCGTGCAGAGGAGATAAATTGAGGATAACCTCCATAGCTGCTGTAGGGCATGTTCTCATTGCTCCAGTAATACAAATACATGCGAGCATTTGGACTTTTTCTAGTGATTTCCTAGTTGCAGCTGTACGCAGTATAAGCGAGAGTCAAAATCTTTAAAAAAGGTGAAGAACAAGAAGGCCACCGCTGCTGACAGAAGGCCGATCCTATACCTAGGATTAAAGAGTCTGTTAAACGCAGTATATAAGATCCTATCTAGCGTACTGTTATATGCATCTTAAGCCGTTCGACAACACTTTATTGAAGGAAATTTCCCTTAAGACAAAATGTCATTTTTGATAGCAGAAATTTCGAGGTAGGAGTTCATTAACTTTAGAGTGAATTTTAACTCCATTAATGACACCATAATTTTGACGAAGAATTTGAAAATCAAGAAGAGACAAAATTCTGAAAATCCAGCAATTCCCTCATTTCGTCGTCCCATAATCATTTTGGCATTCTTTACTATTACAGAGGTTTTGTCTTGTCAATTTCTGAACTTGCATATTCTAGATAGTCAAGCTGTTACCATTATATAGATAAGCTAAAGAACAGACTTTATTTTCCGATCATCCATTAGATAAATGGCGGAAAAGTTCTATATTCCCCAGGTGTTAGGTTATTATGCTCCATATGGACTGTATAGCTGACGAACCAGTCAAAAGTTCAACAACATTTTACCCGACACCGACTTGTTAAGTATAGGCTATACGTTTCTATTTAAGCTGTAAGGCTAAGGTTAGAGAGGTAAGGTTGTTGAGAGAGAACAAATACCATGTGGAATAAAATCACCACTTACTTGGGGACAACATGGACCTGACCAATTCTAGACCTGAAGCGTTCAAATATTTGTAATCATTTAATCAGATTGAAGATAAGCTACGTCATAGGTGACATAATGGAAACTGCACTGCATGATTCCTACAGATACTCTATGCGCGAGGAAAAGCAATTCATCGTTTCTTCCGCTCTTGCCTGCTGCTCTGGCTTAAAGACGTTTACATTTTGGGAAATTATCTCGGAACCTGGTTTTATGAGTTGAGAAATTTTAGGTGACATCATAATGGACGGAGCTATGAACAATGTATGAATGCAACTCTAGAGACTCTAAAAGGAAGCCATATGGGTGTTTTTAATTTGCTTACCAAACAGAGCAGTATTGTTCTTATGCTCTCAAATCGCTTTATCAAGACTTTTTATTAATTGTAGCACTGAGTTCTTGTGCTGTTGTGTATTTCTGTCTCATTTTATGGTACTCCCCATACCGAAATTTTAATATGCTGATCACGTTTATCAAATCAATAATTGTTTTTATTCCTTATACCGGCCACCATTAACGTATGTATAACCTATATCCAAAATAAAAGTTTAGGTACTTCAAAACGGTCTTGATCGTCAATGGCGACGATGGCGACGGACTGACGCCGCCCTAATTGGGACAGCCTCAGTCTTTGTGTCGATTTGTCTTTCGCATTCGACTCAACACTGTCTTGTCGTATATAGAAGATAATTAAAGTGCAAGTAGGGTACACGATTAAAGTCGAATCCTTGACTCACCATTATAGCCTTTTGTCACTGGAGATTTCATTTTTAGCAGTAGCTTTATTATAACCATTTATAATGGAGACTGGTAATAGGTCCCGCTCCCACTTTACAAACTAGGAGCTCGGAGACTTCGATCTTTTAACTGCGCTTCTGCCACAATTTCCCAGCATCATTTGGATTGCGCCAACTCTTCACTAACACTAAGTTCCAGTAGAAGGGGTGAAATAGGTGAATTTCACTCACAAGATATATAAGATTTTATTAATAAAAATAAGACTTTGTTTCCAAACATGGGTTTTTGTTCTATGAACATTTTCAGAATTTCAAACAAACATGACAAGTAAATCGAAGATCCAACTGATTTCCATATTGTTTTTCTTACCGAGCTTTCGTATATGTACACACTTTAGTGCTTTTTAAAGCTTTTAAGGCAGAGCTTTTGAGAAGTGTAAACGAGTGTGTTTTTCTTGTTTTGATTTATTTGTCTTCTCGAATTAGACGTTAAAATGCAGTTGAAAGTCTTGGCTTCTTCTATAAAAAAAAAATATTTGTTCAAAAATATGAAACAATTACCTACAATGCATTTCTTAATCGTAAATGGTAGAAAAAGTTAAAATTGCAATATTTATTTATGAAACACAAAACAGTATATTTTCCGAAATATTTTTTTAAGCAAACCATAATAAAGATAAACTTAAAAAACTGCCTATTATTTTGCCTACTTATGGTGTGGAAAATAATAAGCTTTTGTATATAAATACCGAATAGTAATATATTCAATTTTTGTTTGATAACATATCTGCTTATCGACCTTGGTAAGTCGAGAAATAGCTTTAATTCCGGCCAACAATAATATGAGAAAAACTCGGTGGTACCACACTCAAGTTGTTGTTGATCATACAAAATCATTAAAACATAATAGTTATATCACCTTGAGGGTCCAGAGTGGCGACATCTACAGGCTCTCATTCACAATATACAAATGGCGATTAAGCACCTTTCCAGGCTTTGTGTTCAAATAAAAACATTTGTCTGAAAACAATACTATAGGTTTTATATACGAGACATATACAAGACTGAATCAAACTTTTAAGCTTGTCGCGATGTGTTTTAACCCTCCTTTACGTCATGGGGTATATTTGGACCCAATAGCATGTTTGAACGCTCATTACTATTTTGTTTCTTATTTTTTCGCCTTGGGATTAATACTCAGTGAACAAAATTTTATTTTCTATTTATTTTTTTATTATTTAATGGAAATTGGAATTTTACAGAGTTTTCTGCGATTTTGTTCTCGAAATAATCCATACACCAGGCATGGAGTCGATTTAGACCCCACTCCTGAAATTAAATTTAAAAAAAAAAAAATACCTACGTTAATTGTGTGGCCATGACAACAATATTTTTCACAGCAATCGCAGGTGGTTCTGCATCTCCGGGACTGTTCGTAAGAACGGCCCAACTCTTCCCAAATGCGGAGGGCATCCAAAGCTGTCTTTCCTACTTTATATCGTGATGCAGGTTGTAAACGCTTATTCAGTTCCAACTCTATTAGCTTCTTCGCCAGTTCGATAAGCTTTTCGTTTCTGAATAAATTTTCGTTTCTTCTAGGTTTGAATTTTCGAAAAATGCGACAACGGTTGCTAGGCCTGCCACGTCGTCCACGTTGTAAAATGCACCCATAGGCTAACGATTTGTTTGACGTGTTCAAAAATAAATGGACACCATTTGGTCAAATATATCGACTCCACCTTTGATTCGGTTGTAGTCAAGTATCATTACTGGTTTATTTTGACAACCGGAAGTGGCTTTCTTATGTTATGTTGCGTAGATAGCAAAACCACTTTCTTGTTTGCTTTTGAAACATAACTTAACAAGGCTATTTTCTCAGAAAATCCAAATGAGGATGAGTAAACTCAGCGATACTGCTATCTTTTGTTAACTTTTACGGGCTCGTAATTGTCATCAAGAAACTCCTTCACTATAAAGCGTTTTGGTATCTACATCTTTTTTGTTTTTCCGGATTATGCCATGGATGGTTATTTTCTTATAGAGCAACTGCAAAGCCAAATCCACGGATGTGAAGAAGTTATTAATAGTAAGGTTGTGTCCAGTTGAAATATGATGAGTGATCAATGAATTCACCACATCCAATCCACGACCAAGTCCTGCACTTTGGTCAGAGCTCCCAGTGTATATTAAAAATTTGAATGGATAATCCGTACAGCTTCCATTGAGTCACCAGAACTTCAAGTCATATTTAAAAGGCTTGCATAGCATGTATTGGCGAAATCCTTTCAGCTGTTCATATATTGTTAAATGATATAGAACATAGTTCGCAGATTGGCTTGTCTTAACTCATCCAGAAGCAACTGAACTGGCGAGAGCAGGCTTCTATTTGTTGAAGTTTGTCCACGAATCATCAAAACGGAACGAAGACGTTGATTATCTCAAAACGTATAAGGTTAATCACTGCTTCATATGTATGTAGCTGGCCGGAGGTTTTCATTTTGTAGGCGAAAATTGAATTATGTCGTCTACTATTTCTTCTAAAACGTATGTTTGTGGTTGCAGAAATAGCTTGGAATGGTTTTTCATTCAGTTTATGACAGCTAAGAAGGGTTATATGAAAATCCCTTAGAGTTTTGTTGTAATTTTCATAGAATTTGAAGCCTAAAAAATTTTTGATGACCTGATCTATTACTTTTCTATTTAATTTCAACTTTACTGTTTTAAAAAAGGTTTGCAATTCATTCATACATAAGTTACACGATTTATGATTGAATAATATATCATAGATATTAAAAATTTTCATTGAAAGCACTGCGGGATGCAAATGGACCCCATGTCTGGTTATACAGACTTTTTCCATGATGTAAAGGAGGGTTAATTTTAACTTATTTATTTAGTTCTACGGTCACCTCGTGAAAGCTTGTAAATAGCTTAATTTTAATGATTATGAATAATCGCATATAAATGACAAATGCTGAGACTTTGCATTTGAATGTGAGAATAGAAACGGCGTTATCTAAGAAACTCGATTGACCAGAAGTTAATTAAACATATTTAACCAATAATTCTGCTTTTAATTGTTCAGATAGCTAATTTGTTATTAAGTTCCCAGTTTCCTGTAGCAGCAAATAATTCGCGATTCCAAAAAGTAAAAACAAGTGCCCCATCTGATTTCCGACTTATTTAGTGTCTTATCAAATCTTTCGAAAGTTTTTATGTAGAATAAAATTACCTAGAATCTTCTTAAGCACACATCAAAAACTATCTAAATGTCAGTCAGGATTTAGGATCAATTCCAATTGTTAATCAGCAGTTACTAAAGTTACATCCGACACTCGTTTTGCTTTTGATACTTAGAACGTCGATCTTATGCTAATCAAAGGCATGTGATTAAGTTCATTTACTCGTTACTTACTTACTTGCTTATCCGGCTCCCGATCCATGGAGGGTCGCTGCCTGACATATTGCGGTCTTCCATCGGATGCGGTCCCTCGCATGCTCCCTCCAGTCGTCGAGACCAAGCGCTCTTGCGTCTGTTACCGCCTAGGCCCTGTAGCGGAGGTTCGGTCTTCCTGGTCGTCTCGAACCTGGGCCTGGGATTCGAAGATTTTCTTGGCTGGAGCGTTGTTGACCATTCGCTCGATGTGGCGAACCAGTGTAGTCGACGCGCCTTGGCTCTTTGTATTACATCCACATCTTGGTACAGCTCGTACAATTCTCGATTGAATATTCTCCTCCATTCGCCCTCTTCGCATATAGGACTTAATATCCTAAGAAGAATTCTTCTCTCGAAACTGCGCAGTATCAATTCCGCGGTTTTACTTATCGTTCAGCACTCGGCGCCCTAGAGTAGAACTGTTAAAAGTAGCGTTTTGTAAAGCGTGCACTTTGTCTTTTTAGACAGGAGTTTTGAACCCTTCTTAATATAATTAATTCTTCGTCGGATTTCCAGTAAGGTGTCGTTCGTGGAATTGATGTTTGTTCCGAAGTAGGTGAACTCCTTGACTACCTCGAAATTACTGCTACCAACAGTGACGTTTTGTCCTAGGCGATGGACAGATGAGGCTTTGTTTGTTGATAGCATATACTTAGTTTTGTCCCCATTCACTTTAAGACCAACGCATTTCGCCTGTTTATCAAAGATGTAAGTACGCTTCGAGTACAGCTCGCTTGGAGCGGCCGATGATATCGATGTCGTCCGCAAAAATAAGCAGTTGGGAAGACCTGTTGAAGATAGTGCCTTCCAGGTTAACACCACTCTTGCGTACTATCTGCTCTAGGACTATGTTAAAGAAGTCACATGATAGCGCATCTCCTTGTCTAAACCCTGTTTGAGTCTGGAAAAACTCAGACGAGGTGTTTCCCATTTGCAGGTTGCACCGCGTAATTTGTAACGTCATGCGGCATAGCTGGATCAGTTTTTTCGGGATTCCGAGTTCCGACATCGCCAATAGAAGATCTTGGCGACTTATGCTATCCTATGCGGCTTTGAAGTCGATGAAAAGATGGTGCGTCTCGACTTGGTCTTGTCCAGGACTTGCCTCAATGTGAAGATTTGGTATATCGTTGATCTGCCTGGCCTGGGGCCACACTGGTACGTGTCGATGATAGCGTCGGATAGGATCTTGTAGGCGACATTAAGCAGGGATATGCCTCTGTGGTTTTTCCAGGACATAGGATCCTTTTTTGTAGATTGGGCATATGGAGCTATTTGACCAGTCGTCGGGCATGCTTTCCTTCTCCCACACTTGGTTGATGAGTTGGTGCATGCGCCCTACCAGGACATCTCCTATATACTTGAAGAGTTCCGCAGGTAGGCCATCCGAGCCGGCGGATTTCTTGTTATTAAGCTTGTGGATGGCTTTCTTAACCTCTTCGGTACTAAGCGCTGGGACTGGATCATCATTGACTGGTCTCATGCTTCTTTGTTCTCCTGTTGCTTCTTCTAAATAATGCCCACTAAGCAGATGTTGGAAGTGCTTCTTAAACACGTCTTCAATTCTCTGTGCTTCGGTGACTAGGTTTAAAAGTAGCGTTGTCAATGAATGAATGAATGAACTCTTAAAAGAAAATTTGTCTCACACCTCTTAAATTAAATGTATTTCCTCTTATTTGTTTTATTCTATTTTTTTTTTTTCAAGTTTAAAACAATGAAAGTTTTATTTTTATTTTTATTTTCTTTTGTTTAAGTCTATTATATATTTTTGTTTCCTTATTTTTTGCTCCAATCTGTTTATTATATAATTTGTTGTTTTCAGCTAGGATACCAACTAAGAGAGGATATCTTTTTGTATCTCTTATTAATGTTATAAATAAAATAAAAAAAATAGGAACAGCTTATTGAAAGTTACTACAGTCAGAGAGAGAGAGAGAGAGAGATGAAATTTTTATTTTTAGCATTTTATACTAATATTATTTTTCATGAAATACGATTATGCCAATTAACGTCATGGAATTGGTAAAAAATGACAGAAGTAATGGTATATCTTGTCAATTTCCTGACCCATTAAAATTCAAACTCATTTGGTGATCTCAAACTCGTTCTGTAGCCATTTAGTATTATTTATCTGAATGCTTTCCGATGACATCAGTTGCAGAATTCAAGGATTCGGTGTACCTGCATCATAATAGGTAATCAACATATAGGCAATAGCCCTTTTTTGTTAATAAATATACGCAGCGCAGTGCCGATAAAAGTGTAGATAAAGCTTAGACAAAAAGCTTTTGCACTATAAGTGGCAGGCAGGCAGGAGATGAAAATATATATGTTTATAAAAAGTGAATAATAATTTTATTCAAACTCTCATTACTGCGCTTACCTATGGCCCACCAATAAAACCCGGCTTATGTCATGTATCGTCTGACTAATCTGTCAGCTACGTGTCTATTATCTCTAGTTTTTGCCAAAAGGTTTGTGTGCAATTCTTGCGGTTGCAACTGTTGAGCAAAAGCTTACTTCCCAAGATTTGATTTCGAGACATTATTTTATTAAAGGAACTTAAAGTTAATTTTATAAAATAGCTCTGCAAAAGGCTTCCAATTTATAAATTTTTCTTTTGATAAGAATAATGAATAATGGTCAAGATAGAAATCTGGTGAAATTCCTCCAAGATCACTTTTTCCCTAAGGATATTTTGTCAATGGTCCTCCAAAGTAAATTTTTGATGGGTGCTACTTCTTTGGCTAGGTAAGGTATATACTTAAGCTCTTCGTCTGAGACGACTGGGGCTTCCCGCCATCGCATCGTCGATACGTGCAATGTCTTCTTTCGCGGCACCAAATCGAGGTAAATACCAGAAGATCATTAATGTCAGGCAAATATATTAATGTCAGCCATAATCCAATATGGAATCTAATTATGTGTTGGTTTTGTCCGGAGGGGTATACGTACATACACAAGTGATGCTGTAAAGACATTGCTGGGCTTCTGGGCAGAAATCAGAATCGGGATCGATGGTGTGTGTTTTTCGGTTGCGGTCAACCAACGTCAGCTTCTTATTCGTTGATGTATCTACATATATAGCTACATACGTTCTCCGTTCGTGGTCGCGTCACTGCCACTGGAACTGCCAAAGCCGTCATAGCCGCGCTACTGCGTCGCACTGGGCCCTGCGTCGTCGGCATCGTATGTCGTTTTAGTCGTCAGTTAGTATCTTTAATTCGAGTTAATTTATCTTTTTTGAGGGCACAAATCGAACATGGTACGATGACACTGGGGCCGTGCTCCGGTTAGATATGGTCATTTCTGACGGCTTACCGTCTCGGTTTGGGTATCATGATGATCGCCGCGCACCGGCATCAACAACAATAAGTCATCGCAGTTCTATAGACCGATCTCAAGGAACTTTGTACAGATCGATTTTTTTCGCTTTGCTTGTGGTAAACCAATAATTCGATATTGCAATAAGATTCTTTCATTCCTTTTTGCATTTGAATTATCCAAAGGCGGAGCACAGAAGAAAAAAAATTAATTTATAAATCAAAGTGTTAACTAAAGCGGTGGAGTCGCGTCGCGTCTTCTATATGTGGACCAGTTTATATTGAATTTCTAGTTAGACAATAAAACTATATATACTTAGTCAATATCTATCCAAGTTGGGATGACACATTATACACTGGACAAAGGGTAATTAGTCTTTGAGGTGACTTTAGTAGGTCTGTTTGCGGCACCTTTGGGAATTTAGTTAAGGACTTTGTTGACAGTGATTAGCAGGAACAGTTGTTGAATAATAAAGAGGTTAGTGGATCTTTTTCGCAAGGAGTAAGTATATCGCTTATGGCATACAAAATGGCCACTTTGGTTTTAACTATCCACTATATAGATTTATTATTATCTTTGTTAGGAACTTACTACGAAAGGAAGGGCGTTTTCAAAAAAATCCTTTTTTACTTTTTTACCTGAAACGAGCTATTCTTAATTCAAAGGCGCAGCTATTTGTTTTGCGAAGGACTATTCATATCAATCTATATAATTGGCTGATGCTTGGTTTAGAGATACAGTGGCGCAAAATTTTAAACGATTTAGTAATATGCTAAATCATTTTTAGTATGATACTAGGCTATAAAGAGGATTTTGCTAATCTTAAACCAGTTTAGTATCGTAGTCTTTTCTTAACATTTTACTAAAGCTAAAAACTCAAAATGGCTACTTTATTTTTTTAGTATCGTAGGTACTAAATCCATTTGCCACTTTGACATTTACAAACGTCAAAAAGTTATGTTCGCTTTCTTATTTGCAATATTTTAGGCGTGTTTAGTTGTAGTTTACTAAGAAAATAGATTTAGTAAAGTGCTAATTAAAAAGTGTTTAAAATTAGGAAAATATTAGTAAAGTGCTTTAGTATTAGCAGTGCTAAGTAGTATCATGCTAAGCCATCAGCCAACATCAGGCAGTTTAAAATGTTTGGCCAGTGACTTTAATTTTTAATCTGTTTCACTTATAGGATGTTATGTAGGTATTTTTAAAATAGATGAAATGAATATAAGGAATTAGAATAGAACCCAGCTTAAATTCTAGAGACGATCTTACGATGATAGATTTTCCTTTACCTATAGAAATGGGTTCTAATTAATATTGAATTTTTATTAAAAAAAAACGCTAGAAATTCTTTTTTGTAGGCTTTTAATATTTTTTTTACCTCCCAAGGTATGCAACAAAACTTACATACTTGAATTATTGATGCATAATTCAGCAGCGGTGATAAAAAAGCTGGCATAGCCAAAAGGCGTAAGCCTGAAAAATAGTATCGTCTGTTTTCTTCTCAGCTTATATCTAGTTTTGTTCAATAAACTAACTTGTGGTCAAAGAACTCTATGATGACTTGCATAAGTATAAGTGCGATTAAAGAAGGGCCGCCGGTTTTCCATTTCTGTTGCTATGTTTCCACGGCAGGCGCCGTTTGCCCAAAAACACTGGTGAGCTCAGAAAAAGAAGAGATCATCCCGTACTTTCGGGCAGAGGACATACACTTTTATTGATGAAATGAAAGATAATAAATATAATAATTAAAAGTAATTTCGAGAAAAAGTTTTAATTTTAGTTTCCTCACTTGGGGAAGGGAAATTCAGTTTCGTGAAAAAGTATAAAAACGAAAAAGAATGAGGAATTAGAAGTAATGCTGATCTGACACAGGAAATTTTAAGAAGATTGGGATCGGATAAGTTGGCTGCATAGGATATTTTGTTGAAAAAAATCTAAACATTTTTTTAGAGCTTTTTGTATCGAATGAATTGCGTTGCATCCAATTCTTTGGCTTTGAAGTTCTCTCAAATAATTTCTCAGCCGGTTGTCACTGTAAGTAATATTTTTAATATTCAGCTGGACTCACCTCACCTCTTACAGTCGATATTTTCACTTCACTTTAGTTTTGGTCCTAATAATATAACGTTGATCAGTTGTGTCGCGAAGTTTATTAGTTTTCCATTTTTGTTTTTTTAGTCGAGAAACAACAAAAAATATTTAATGACTTTTTTTTTTATTATTCATTTTTATTTAATCTTAACTTATAACTATCTTAAAGCTAGACAAAAATGTTTAAAACTAGCCTAATTATCAACAACTTTCAACTAATTTACTGGCCCTTTACGGGCGCTCTAAACTAAACTATCTATATCTGTTAATACTAATGTCTTTCCACCTAAAAACTATTTTAATTAATTCTAATTATTTTATTTTTATGACCAAGAAAACTTTCTTAACTTTTTTAGGATGTTTTTATATTTTCTTTGTGTATTTTGTATACGCATGCCGACAGAGCCATGCACAGAGCCATGCAACCCACACAGCCATGTACATACGTACATACATATGTGTATGTACATACATACACAGGCACGCAGCTGCATACACAAATGCCCCCGCAAACATACATATTTTTAATTTTTTTTCCGACTATTCCTTATACCTAATTTAAATAACTCTACGTAAGTCGGCCAAGACATACCATTCTAATCGACTTTATGTATCATAATGCTGTTCAGAGAGCCACCAGAACTGGTTCTCTTGTTTCGCCCTATCCCTCCGGTCCCGATCGGACACAGTCCTACTGAACCGAAGGCGATCTTCTCCACCTTGAGCGATGACGTCTCGACCATACAGGGGTCGCCTATCCACAGTTTTCCGGCTGACGTGGTAGATGAGCGGAACCGCCCCTATATTCTGTATCAGCCCTCGACTGTCTAAATAGAGGAATGCTTCAGGAGGGATGTAGCCACTTAACTGCGCACTCTCAGAATATTCATTATTAGGGTAGTAAGCCCCAAAAATTAAGCTGTTGGTTGAGGACATCGCTCTTGCAGTGTGACCCCGAATCAGCTTAAACAAAAAAATATCTATTCTGTTTATGTTGGCTCCGTTGTATAGAACCTGGTTGGAATAATATCTTGTGTACTCCGACTCTGGTGTTCTGTGTAATCCAAGGCAACGTCTAAGACATTGCCTCTCAAACACCCGAATCTTTTCCATTTTAGATGGGGCAACGTTGAACCACACCGGGCATCCGTAGGCAATCATCGGCCTGATGAGGGCCATGTAACAAATCACCTTCACCCTGCTGTCCAGACGGCTGTTATAAAACAGTCGTTTTGTCAAGGCAAAGGCTCCCCTAGCCCTGGCCAAAGCAGCACCTATATGTCTGTCGAAATACAGGTACTGTTCCAACCAGATGCCAAGGTACCTTACTACACTTTTACTCGCCAGTGGATGTCCATGTGGCCCTACGATCATCAGCTTGCGCCAGTTCTTTCTCGTATCCCTTGAGGCGGTAGACAAATGTGTCCTAAACAAAATAATTTCTGATTTCTGGAAGTTGATTTTCAACTTCCAGTCATCACAATATCGCTGAATATTGTCGAAGTCATTCTGCAAAAGATTTTTAATGACCTCAATTGTATTAACTGTTCTGTACGCAATTAGATCGTCGGCGTACGCAATTGCCTGAGTTAGATCGCTGGTGTAAATGCCGAATAGAATCGGCGAGTTAACCGCTCCCTGCTGAAGACCATTATTAATATTAAAAATTGCGGTAGAAGTTACATTGCCACTCTTGACAACAAACTTTCTACCATTTAGCATGTCATAACTCATATACAATAGAGGTTTACTTATACCTAGTCTGGTTAGATTCAGATAGAGACCTTCTAACCATACGGTGTCGAAGGCCTTCTCCAAATCAATCAGACAGGCACCCGTACACTGCTTTTTAGTTTTGTTCCATTGGATATCAGAAACTAGTTTAGACGCGGCATGAATTGTGTCATGTCCCGCCTTAAAACCGAACTGATTATCCGGGATGATATTTTTGTCCTCCGCCCACTTGAACAGGGCTCAATTAATAACCTTTTCAAATACTTTGCTGATACTTGGAAGAAGACTTATCGACCGGAGATTCGCCGGATTGGAGTTGTCCTTTCCCTTTTTTGGGAGAGGGTGCACCACAGCTGTCTTCCACCGCACTGGATAATATGCATTATTCAGCGCGTTGTTAAACAATGTGTTGTAAATTTCAACTGCTTCCTGAGGTAAATGTTGTAGTACAACGTTGGATACTCGTATACCATCGACTCCTGCTGACTTCTTTTTCTTTTCGAAGATAAGCTGGAGCTCATTCTTCGAAATTAACAGGGGACTGGGCCAATTTCGGACGGCGATTATGGCGTTTGCCAAATCTTCATCATTAAACCCGGTAAAACCAAGGTTCTCAGAACGCCATTCGTTTATATCGTTCCGGAGCCACAAGTGATGAAGCAGAGCCAAGGTCGATCATCAGATTCCTATGCTCTAAATGTTGCTGGTCTACTTTTTCATTTTAATTGAAAAACTTCTTCTGCCTTCATCGTGTATTGAACCATGATGAATGTTTGCTTAGAAGCCAACGCACTACGCATCACGCCACCGAGTCCACATGATCAGATCCAACCCAATGCAGGGGTGGAATCGGCTAAGGTGATTTGTGATAGTTGACAGTCACAAAAAATAAATTTGGGCTGCGTAAGGTGACTGTCACATGTGATAATCACATTTTTGTGACTTTTTCTTGTGACAGCTATTTTGGTGTCATTTTCATATAAAATACATTTGTTTTCTAATTTTTTAAATTTGTGAAATTGCTTTTGTGATTTCACAAATCGAAAATAGAAATCATATATGTACATGTGCACATCCATATACACTACATTCAACAAAGTATATCCGATCTAACAAAACAGAAGTATGTACATGTAATTAGGTAAAGGGATTGTTTTTCTCACACATATTTATATTAACTTTTAATTTATTTTGTTATTTATTGGCATTTAGAATAAATTAATAATAGGTACAAATTAAAAAAACTTTTGGCAAACGAGCGAAACATTTTTATTTTCGCACTTTGTAGAACAAAATTGGAAATATCCTAATTTAATCTCGCGAACTCAATGACTAGATTCTACTTTTAATTTTAACTTTTTTGGATTGCGAGATAATTATAACATTTTTTTAATATTAAAAGGTTAATAACGTTTGGGCACCCAACATTGCATGAAAAAAAAAACAAATGAAACAATTTATATACAAACAAAATCAAACATATACGTATGGATTTATGCCAACTCTCAGTACTTCTCTTAAAGTGGTGCCAAGTTTTGGTTAATTTTTTATGATCACCTTACACAGACGAAAAATATAATATGATCACATATGATTGTCGGAAATGTGACAATCACAAATCCCTTAGCCGAATCCACCCCAGATTTTCTGTTCATCAGTTGCATTGAAACGACCAGAGAAAAACTTGGTGGTAGCACACTCAAGTTGTTGTTTGTCATTCAAAGTCATTAAATGATACAAAAAGTGCTTTGAAAGCAAGTATGTAATCATACAAAAACTGAATATAAAAAAAATACTGTTTGTTTTGGTTTTAAGATGTCAGAATGATACTTGAATGTATTCCCTTCCATTGGAAATAATAACATAATATAATTACATAAAGACATTTTTTCAGAGGCTGTAAGAAGATGGGTACAGGGGCCCAATTCCGCAAGCGTGAGTTTTCTCTGTATACACAGAAAGTTGTGTACACATACATTTTTCGGATTCCGCAAGGGTGCGATGCATATTTTAATGGCACATAACGTGTACACAGTTAGGCAAATTTGTTCACGCATATTTTGAGGGTGAATAATTTTTTGGGCGGAAAAGCATTCACGTTTGCGGAATTGGGTCCCAGGAGTAGTTTTTTTTTTTTTTTATCAAACGAACTATTCTTCATTTTGGGACTCTTCGCTTTCCGGATGTTGTTTTTTTACTTGCGATAGATAAATACAATTAAAGGCAAGTTATTCATTCGTCGAAAAAAAAGAAGGGTTATCCATTTTGCAGTTTCAAAAGTATAGGGCTGGAATTCAACATCTGTCAAACTAAGTTGTTAAACCAATTTTTTTTTCCAGTTGAAAGTCTGACATTTACGAAAATGGATCGCTTAACTATCGCACAACGCATAAACATTGTTAAGACCTATATATTACGAAAATGGTGATTCTGCCACAGCCACATATCGTGCTTTAAGAGGAGATTATTGTTTACATAATCGCGCAACTACGTAAGCAATTGGCAAAATTGTGAAGAAATTTGAAGAGACTGGATTTGTTACAGATATTGTAAGGCCTGTACATCATCGTTTCGCTCGTACAGCAGCGATATTTTTGCTGTAAGTGCTGCCGAAGACCCGAATGTTTTTTTTTTATAATCTACACGCGCTCAAGGGATTATGAATACCCTTTAAATGTTTCAACACAGTGCGGGCGTGATGGTGAGGTTAAGGAAGAGAAAGAATGATATGAAAGATGTGTGTCGATTCCTCGTCGTTCTCAGGAATTAGGATTGTCTTACGGAACATTATGGCATTTGGAGGGTTATGGTCATATGATAACCGACTTTTTTGCCAGCTATTGAAGAATACAACTTGGAGAATATGTGGTTTCAACAAGACGGTGCCACATGCCACACAACTCGAGCGAATAAGGCTTTATTGCAAGAGACATTTCCTGGTAAACCTTTAACTCTTGAGCACTTGAAAACCAACATTCGCCAAGTTATGGCTGAGATTCCGCCAAATATGTGTCAAAAAGTGGTCGAAAATTACCTCAGAAGAATCGATGTTTGCAAGAATTCGCGTGGTGGCCATTTAAATGATGTAGTATTTCACACATAATATCAACATTCAAACTTCATAATAAAAAGAAATGTAATAAAAAAAATGTTTTATGTGCTTTATTTACGTTTACTTTTGAAACCGCAAAATGGATAACCCATTATAGGTTTACGTACATCAATTTATTATGCATACCAATATTTTCAATTACCTAATAGATATTTGTTTGTAATTTTAAAAGCATATTTTAAAACTTTTTTTTAATATCTAATTAAATATTTTCAAAATAGCTCATTATTTTTTGTTTCAAATGATATGTATACACAATATGCTTTATCCCTAGAAACCGCTCCACAGATTTTAATAATTTTATTCCCATAAGGTGAAATTCATCTTAGTCAGTTTGTTTGCTAAGGCTAAACTCGGAAACCACACCTTCAATTTAAAAAATTCGTTTGGTTTTGAGAGGTTGTAGTTTGCAAGTAGCTTGAGGGTTAAATAAATATTTTTTGCAAAGCTTAGCTGTTTTTAGGGTGAAATGGGCTAAACGCAAAAAACCAGTTTACATAGCAAACTTGATTTTCTTTGTAAAATTAACATGTGCCAATGAAAAAGATAGCAGTTAAGTCTTAGATCCTATCAACTCTTATAGCTGGCACATGTAAAGTTGGAACCCACCAAATTTTGTTTTCATTTCATGCATACATCAACTTACGCGAAAGCATGAGCTAACATTTGGAAGTTACATCTGGGGAAACCTTGCAGATGTAAGCTCGGTTCATAGGCTAATTTCAATATTCTCAACAAACTATTAATTCTAACATGGTGCCAAGCACACGCGACCTTATTGCATGAATTCAGCGCGGCGGCGCCTGTAACCGTGAAAATACAAGATTTCGTGATTGTTTGTGCTTACACACGAAAATAAATTTTCCTTGCAAACTTGACAAAAAAAACTGATAGTTCAGTGCGAAACCTTAGCTACCTTTATGCTTTCATGAAAATAGTCCTGACGACGGTCAATTCATGTGTGTATAAGCCCCGTATAAATTACAGAAATGGAACACGTCTTATGTCGAATTTCTTTCATCGAACTCTTCGGAATTTTTCATGCTAGGGCGCTGTTAGCGTGAAACTCAAAATGTCGGGTCTTTAAAGGTTTAAAGTAAGACCGCACTAATGCGACACTTTCCGACACTATGCATAATTTTTTTTCATAGCAGCCTTTCTCGTCTTCGCTATCATATCATAATGTCATGTTTGATTGATAATAATCAATCAAAAATCAATTTTTTTTGAAAGAATGCATAACTTGCCCTATATTGTACTAACTATCATCGCAGGTAAAAAAACGAAAGCGAAGAATCTCAAAATGAAGAATAGTTCGTTTGTAAACAAAAATACAAATAATAAATCTTCTTTGTTAAATTGAATAAGAGAGCTAAACCTGGTTAAATAAACGACAAAATAAATGGTAAATCCTTTCCTTATAAATTCTGTTTCTTAATTTTTTATTTCATTTGGAAGATATTGCATTAAGGGACTTTTTCCTCGGGTGTCCGGGCAACTCAGGGGACTTTCTGCTAGTTTGGAAATAAAATCAATTACAGCAGCGGAAGTAAACAAAACAAAAATCAATTTGGATATAAGATCCATGGAAACAGCAAAACGTAAACAAATCAAAATATAAATTTGGAAATTCTATTTCAAAATCAGAATAAATTTAAGAGCTAAGTGTAAATATTTGTATATTAAGCATATGAAACATAACTTATTTATTAAATTCAATAGCCTATAAGCTGGCCAAAGGACAACAGAAGAAGATACAATCATTTTTATGCCGTGTCAAATGGTAAGTAATCAGTTTACCTGTTATATACAGACAAACTGACATCGAAACAAAATTACACTTTTATATATTGATAGAGATTATCGGTCGTTTGTGGATATATGATTTTATAATTGGGGCCCAATATGGGGCCCGAACATGCAATTCATATTTGGTCCTATGATTGCAGAAAATCGTTGCCAGTACCTTCAATCAGTAGCATCTTCTTTATATCACATATTAATTTACTACTAATTAAACTCTTTTAAACTTTTCTGGTAAAATAATTAATTTTTGTTTTCTTTACTTCAGATTCTTATACGACCAACTATTTAAAACGTTGTTCCCAAGCCTAAACTTATTTTGGGTGATACATGTGTAAATGTCGTGATAAAATATGGCTTAATTCGGTTTTCATATTGCATTAATTGTACCACCTAATTAGCCAAAAGATTTTGCTCAGAAAAATACAAGGCTGCTTTTTCGAAAACAGCTGAATACATAAGTAACACGAACAAGGAGGAGGCTTTACTTTGTTCGACAGAATCTGGTCAATTTTACAAGAATCTTTGATAAATTGGGAATCATTCTCCTAGAAAAATTCAAGATCAACACTCTGCAAAAAGACTTACAAGCATCCTGGTCAACCTTCCAAAATTGATGAGAGCTGTCTCTACCATAACCAGCGACAGAAAATGACAAACTTGAAGAATACATGGATATTCTTCACAGTGAAGTCCCAACCCGATCCACATGGCTTGAACCTGTCAATAGAATTGGCCTTAACCTGGCACTAGATAAATACACCGGCCATTTGGCGACATCTTTAACGGACCTACATATGTATGTAATTTAAAGGAAACTCTGTGCCTAACGCCTAATTATTCATGCACGTGGTTCAGGCAACATGAAAAATGACAACGAAATTCAAAACAATTTATCCGCGTTCTTCAGGTATGCAAATTTGCATTGAATGTTTTCAACTGATTCTCCATCCCACTACGACACAAATGTCAAAAAAATAACAGTGACATTGGAAGCCATTTGCAAAGATTAATCACATTAGGTCTATATTTTTATCTTGTAATTAAATAACAATTTCCACAAATTTTTACAAAGTGTTTTTGCATTAGCTCTGAAACAGGAGGGAGAAAAATATACCCTACATTGAAAAAGTTGTTAATTCTTTCTACTTGAGCTTTTGTTCTTGTACTTTCTGCACAAACATGTACAATCTCTAGTTTCTGTTAAAAGTTGAGGTAAAAATCTATCTCAGAATAATATTAGAACGCATTAAATACAAAAATAAGCCATTTGTTCTTTAAAATAAGCAATTATTTTCTTTTGATAAATTTGACTATTGGCAATGTCATTGCAGACACCTTACAACTGACAGTTGTTTCGTTTTCCTTTTTTTTTGTTTTCATTCGAAAGTTTTCATAATTTTGCCAAAATAATTTTTTTGCGCGAAAAGGGAAATTTCTCCTGCGAAAAAGGAAATTCCTTGTGTTTGTAAGGGAACATAATTTGACAGTTTTACCTAGAAATTCTCAGTTTTTAAAAGTAAAGGAACATAGGAATAGACCTACGAATTGATGTGGATAACTGGTCGAAAACTGACAAAACACCTAGCTGTCGTTTTGCCGACATTTTGCTAAACTAGGCGACGATTTTCGACTGAATTATTCCACCAAAGAATAAATCCTGGATCTCGTATCTTAGATCTTAGTAATTTATTATTTGCTTTAAAATCAAAAACAATAAGTTTGTATCCTTTCATTTTACATTAAAACGTTAAAACGTTAGAAATTTTCAATGGCGCAAAACATTAAAACGTTAAAACGTTAGAAATTTTCAATGGCGCAAAATTTTAAACAGCCTGATGTTAAGGGCTAGCATGATGCTACTTAACAGTTTGCTAATACTAAAACACTTTACTAATATTTTCCCAAATTTAAACACTTTTTAACTAGCCCATACTAAATCTATTTTCATAATAAACTACAACAAAACACGCTTAAAATAGTGCAAAAAAGTAAGCGAACATAACTTTTTGACGTTTGTAAATGTCAAAGAAGCATATGGATTAAGTACGATACTAAACAAATAAAGTAGCCATTTTGTGATTTTAACTTTAATAAAATGTTAAGAAAATAGTAGGACGCTAAACTGGTTTAAGATTAGCAAAATCCTCTTTTTAGCCTAGTATCAAACTAAAAATGATTTAACATATTACTAAATCGACTAAAATTTTGCGCCTATATTTTTTAACAAATCGTAAAATTTTCTGCAAAATCTGCGAAATTTATGCAGATCCAGCAAAACTAATTAAACAAGTCCAGATTTCATAAAATACCTAATCAATGCCAGCAACGTTTTAAGGAAAATCATTTCCCACACGTATGATATTTCCTATTCCTTTACTATGATGCTGTAGACGTAGAGTGCGAACCCAAAAGCCTATACACCACGCACAGCAGGGAATGAGGTGAACCTTAGAATTGCAAGTGCAATTGCAATATTCTCCATCACTGCTGCTGAACGCTTACGAATAAGTATATACCTTGCCACTTTAGTGTTGTGTCTTTGTCGTTGCCTATGTCGTTGCCTATGTCGTTTGGTTTGGTCGTCCTGCCAAATGTCACGACACCGTAATTCTATGCTTTAGCACACAGAGAAAACCCAGTGCAACTCAAGAGCTGTCTCTATGTTCTTTCAGAATAATTGTGCAGCTGTGTCCCTATATGCCCGTCCACAGCAGAGACAGTCACCATACTCTTACAAGGAGGCCTGCTGTTTCAAGTTCTATTATTGCAGGTGACTTGTAATGATTTTCTTTGGGAAATCTAATAACCTGACCAGAGATGGAACATTCGTGCCCAATGGGAGTAAATTTTGGGGATGTCACATGCAACTGCACAACTCTGGACTTTGGTTATTAAAATATCACCCTGGGATATGGTTACAATCAGTGACGCTGGTGCTGCCACTGCAGCCGTCACTCTATACTCGACTCGTACAATTTGGTGGCACAAAACAGTAGGAGCTCCAGCACCTCATGACCGCTCTCTAGCAGATAATTTGAATATTTGTGTTCCAGGTTGGCCTATTGGTGATGAGATGGAGACGCAGACGGAAGAAGGGACTTGGGTTGTGTAATGTGTAAGCATATACCTGATGGTCGGTCCAACCGGCCGTTGGCATTGTTAATTATGCCACGCAAATATCCAATTTCGTAAGAGTCCATTGCTTTGCCTCCGTCTGTCTGTGCTGATGTCCAGCAACATCGACTGCCTGGCAATATAAATGACAGGTACGTACGATTGCTATTTGCATTGACTTGGAGTTTGAGTTGGAGTTGTGGAGTTGGGTGAGCAAAGGTGTCATGCTGTGCACTGCTGCTGCGTGCTAACTATATACAACGGCTAGGTAGGAGGGCGGTCTAGGCATTTTGTGCACTCGGAAATGACTAACACCCATGAGTGAACGTGAATAGGAGGTACAAGCAAGGGTCACACGTGGTATGGTCAATCTATATGGGAGGTGGAAGTATATCCATCAAAAATGTTGTTCCAAGAGAGAGGGTGACGTTTGAATCAGATAGCTTAAATTATGCGTAACTATAAAGAAAAAGGTTTTGTCGCTGGCTATTGGTGGTGGCTCGACTACATAAAATGCTGTGGCTGTGCAGTCCATCGAAGGGTCCATTACAACAGTTAACTTAACTGTTCTATAGGTATGGAAATAGTGAATAAACAAAAATATAATGAAAGTCAATGAGAAGCGAATTTTATGACATGAAACCAAGATAGAACTTGTAGCAGTTAAAATTTTGACGTTTCCTTGAGATTTAGGTCAGAAAAGTTATGGTAATATTTTATTTGATTTATTTGAGTCGTGTAACGCAATTGTGGAAGCACTATAGCCGACTGTCAGTATGGTAAAACATAACGTTCGTTAAATTTTCACTGGTAGGAAGTAACAATACCAATACAATGGAAAACAACAAGCGCAGATAATAATCTCCTAAAAGCACTTCTACACTCGCGCCCTGAGTATGAGCACAATATGTCTACCTGAAAGTGTGAAAAAATTCGATGAGACTGCCAAATTTGTCACTGCCGTGCAAAAAATCAGTTTCACCATAACCGTAATGGCCAAAATCTCATAGAATATGCTAAGGTTTTTGAACTGTCTCTGAAAATCTTCATATCTTATAAAAAACAAGTCACAACGTGTGTGAATGACTATCAATTTTTTTCAGAAAGGTTGTCATTATTAAGTCTGTTTGTTATCTTGTGAATTCGAACTAAGTGGTAATAGTTTGTACACATTTTCACAAAATTCTTCTTGCTAACTCCAAAAAATTACTACAAAAACAGTGGAAGAGAACAAATTGGTACAGCAACTTTCAAAAACTAATCTGTCAATTTCTTGTTAATTTTGTTGCGAGATTAATGCAAAAGTTTGGCTAGTGTGGATTGTATTGGGATGCAAATCGAGTTTGACAGTTTGTAACAAGCAATCAGATTGCAATTCGCGATGATAAATTTGTTTTCTCAAATTTATTTTATTTTCATAATTAAATAAAATGCACGACTGGATCGCACGACCTTGCTCTTGCAGCTAACAACTTTAATGTAACTAACCATTGGAGTTTAGTTAGTTAGGTAGAGTTATCCTATGCAGGTTTAAAGCCTCTGGAGGTAAGATTTACTTCAAGGAATTTGTTACATAGGTACCTACCTACAAATGTATATTTAAATCTAAGTTTTGGATTTTAATTATGGAAGTTTGGAGAGTAAAACGTATCTATACATATACATATACATTTAGATGGAACCTAAGTATTTAAACATGTACATATAATAATGAAAATGAAGGATGTAGGTAGATAGGTGCTACAACATACAACCTCATAATTTAGGTGCAATATGCATACATAAGATTCATGTGATTTTTAAGGACACATTATGTATATATAAATGTATGAGGGCCTACATTGTATTCAGTATTCAGTGACGTACGCAAAAATTCGTAAAAAGGGAATAATAATAAGGTATAAATAAATGGATAATACACATAATTAAATTTTTTTATATTACTTAGTCGTTATAGTTTGAGGGAAAACAAAAATGCCATTTGAACTCATGAATAAATAAGAATATATCAAAAATAAATTCAAAGATCGTTGGAGCGGTTTTTTTAATAAATTGATTTTTTATGTATAAAATTTTGAAAATATTTTTAGAAAAAAATTTGAAACGCCATTTCGAAGATATTATAAGTAATTCAAAATAGCTTTTAACGGGCTTTAGTCCACAAAATTTGCGTTTCATCCCGGCAATCTCAGTTGGTTAATGAGCGTTTTTTGTTAAGTTCAGTTCAACTTACATGAATTGTTTGACAAAAAAAAACCATGCGAACTATATTCAACGACTTATTAATTATGTCTGGCCGAGGACAAAATCTTCCAAATTTAATGATTAATATTTTAATCTTGTTGGATATAGTTCACATTTCCTTCTTGTCAAAATATGCCAGTAAGTTGAACTGAACTTAAAAAAATTTGCGTATTGGTAAGGCGCTCACTAACCAACTGATGAGCCCAAGTGAGATTGCCGGGATGAACGCAAATTTTGTGGACTAAAAGCCGTTAAAAGCAATTTTTTACAAATTTGAGTATGCAGTTTTACTAACAATTTTAGGGGGCATTTGTATAAAAAATTTTGTTTTAATCAGTTCATCTAATATTGAGAAAGTCAAAAATATGAAAAGTGGTTCTTATACTTGGTACTTCCCCGTTAATAAGTACGCAAAAAGAAATATTTTTATACTTAAAAGTGAACTGTACTAATTTATGAACGCACAAATTTTTTTATAAAAATTCTTGGAGCCGTTTTCGAGAAATACATTTTTTTCTTAACGGGTTTTTTAACATTTGTATGAGAGGTACCGTTGTTTTTTATTTAAGAAAAATAGTTTTTTAAATATTCAAGATAATGTACACAAAACCAAATACGAAGTTTCGAAAAAATCTATAGAGTCGCTTAAACTTTCTGGGAGCTTCTGCGTAAGAAATTTCAAAAAAATCAAATTAACGGTTTACGGGAAAATCGCAAACCAAAAAATGGTTCTACTAGAGGTACTAGAAATAACAATTTTTTTCCAAAAAAAAAATTATCAAAAGGTAGCCTTTCCATTCATTAATGAACTGATTTTTTTGTATAAAAATCGTTGGCGCCGTTTTTGAGAAAAATAAGATTTTTGTTTTTGGCCAAAAAAAATGTATAGGAGCTACTGTTATTTGTCGTCTTAAAAAAATGAAAAAAACGTGTGGGCATATTACCGAAAAAACAATGTGTACCAAGTTTGAAGCAAATCTATCCAACCGTTTAGGCTGTAGAATTGAGGACAGACAGACAGACTGACAGATTGACAGACTGACAGATTGACAGACTGACAGACAGACGGAAGTGGGTTACCCAATTTTAAGGTATTTTCTATGATCGTAGTGAATATAATGTTTGATTGTTAGAAATTTTTTTTTTTTTTACGAATACATAACTTACCTTATAGTACCTAAATATAATCGTAAGTAAAAAGCAAATTTTAGTATCTTAAGTCACATATATTCTAAAATTTTATTTTATAAGATTTGCGAAGAATTCAGGATGTAAATCTTTTTACATAAATCACATTTATTCGTTCCTACGTCGGTTGTTGTACAATGTACATCGTACACTCCGGTATACAGTGGTGAACGCAGGAGGGGGTTTTGTGGGTTGAAGGGAATATTTTTTTAAAGTAACTTAATTTGGTATGTCAATGCGGAAATTAGTGTTGGATCATAAATATCAAGCCGTATAGTCTATAGGCTCGCTGTCAGACAGACATAATAGTGAGACCCATGTTTTACGTCTTCGCTTCGGTATCATTGTAATTATAAATTTGATCAAATCTCGAGTTAGATTTTTTACGAATCCAAAACTTGACCAGTACCTTATTATCGCAAGTAAAAATTGTGTATACAGATATCAATATGATATTTGAAATGGGTTAATACTGATTCTGAATTAAAGCAGGGTTGCCTGCTAAGTTTACCATTTGTTTCATTATTTATAAATTATATATTTTCTAGTATACTCGATGATATCCAAATCGCTGAAATAAATATTAACATTATTCTACATACAGCCCAATCATTTGAAAGCTTGCAGCTATAGTGGTAAGCCAACTTTCTGACTATAGTTAAGCATGTTACGTTTAACGTGGATACAGTGAAAATTATGATTTTTTATATAAATTCACAAAATGGAACGGGAAACAAATCTATCTTTTATTGACGGAGAATTGACGTTCTTAAAGAATTCAAGTATCTGAGAGTTTTAATAAATTTTACGACTTCAAGGACCTAACCAATGGAACCTTCAATGGAAATTTCAATACGGGGAACATCCTGATGAAGCGAAAAAATATAGTTGTTATAGCCCGTGAATCTGAAAGCAGAATTATATATTTGCAACTAAATCACAACTTTTCAAGTAAAAAAAAAAAATCGTGATGATTTAAACTATCAGAAAACCTAGCTCCTATTCAAGACGTGAGCTACTCCGCTTAGATGGTATCCCATCCTATACAATGGCAGTTTCAATCAATTATGTACTCTATGTAATAAGTCCACCAAGGAAACCATACATTGTTTGATTGAGACAAGTTTAAGAGCATTTTATTGCTAAAATTCACGAAAATATTCACATCAGAATATAATTGGAAGCAAAAAGTCATTGCTTTGAAGTTCTTAATTCTCATTTTAAACTGCAAATGTCTGAACAAATTCAAAAAACAAAGTGTCAGTATTGAAGGCTTATGTGCAATTCACTCGACGATCTGGGACTCATACCTCAAAGATGCTCTGAAACTTCAATATTGGAAGTATTGTGCAAAATTTGCAAGAAAACATTGCAATACATGGCCTTGTGACGAATAAAAGCACATTATGTAAATTTAGGTCCACAAATATGTAATTTTATTTAAATAGTTACTTATGGTGTTCATATAGAAAAACTTTCCGAGTTGCATATAATGAGTTCCGAACGTAATTAAAATGGAGTTAATTGACAGTGTCAAAACAAATATTTGGTTGTTTGATCCAATTTGTGAATTGATAACTAATTTCCAACATTCACTCCTTCACTAGCTGACACTGTCAAGTAATGATTAGAATTAAGAGTTCCAAAACAGTTTAGAAATCACTATAAGTCCGTCTTGATAACTGGTTTAATGAACTAGAAACTTACTACTTCCATCAGCTCTATTCAAATGACCAATTTATTAACAATTATCTTTTTCAAATTAATAACTTTATTTTAAAAATGTTAAATTCGTAAGGACTTAATGAATATAATCAGTTTAAAAATCCAAAGATGTCATTTTTAAAACATTATACGAAAAAATGGTACGTGCCCAATTTTGTTTTGGAAGACAGCCGATTTTGATGCTTCTTTGAAAACTTACTCTGAAATTGCGAAAAAATCCCAATTCATCCGCCGGAATTGAGCGTCGTTACAAAATGGTCGTTAATTCATGTATTATTGAGAAATCGGTTGTACTTCGGACCATCAAAAAAATAAAGGCTTATTTGATGTATAAGTTACATAAGTCTATGTCTTCTTATTTTCCATTTAAACCAATTCTAAAAATAATTGTCATACAATGAGTTGCTGGCTTACTCATTACATGCTGTTTAGGCATAACACCAACAACATGTGATTGAGTAAAACTAGTATACCCATAAAATATGACAAAAGGATAAAAAAATTAATGCGAATTATAAGGGACATCGATAAATAAGACACGGAAATTTCTCCGCATTAGTTCAGCCGCCATCCCTGGAGATAAAACCTGACACAACAACCACCTACAGTCTCCGAATATCACGCCACACATCTTTCCTATCATTCTTTCTCTTCCTTAACCTCACCCTCACGCCCGCGCTGTGTTGAAACATTTAAAGGGTATTCATAATCCCATGAGCGCGTGTAGATTATAAAAAAAAAAAAAAACGTAAAAAATGAGACGTAACTAATTTCACATAGTTATGTGTAACTATGTGGGTAACTTACGTTGCCAACACTGAATGCTACAGATAAATTGCAAAATATAGTCTATAAATCTTGATTGGACGCAATAATGCTGTATCATATTAAATGAAACAAAATCGACACTATACATTTTATAAACAGAAAACTAAGCAATGTCCCACTTTGTATTATCAGTAAAGCTGCATATCGCTCCAATACTTTCAAACACTTTGGAATGACTTTGCGAGCACAAAATAAATGGAAAGAGTACATCAAGAAAAGAAGTGAAAAACCAAACTTGAAGTACAGAAAAATGTATCCAGCTAATAATAATGTTATACAACCTAATGATGCAACCCATTTCAACTATATGTGTGGTATCCAAGAAAACAAATGCTGAATCCATCCGTATCAGACAATTTTTACCTCTGAAATGTACTTTAAAATATTCTAAGATTAAGAACAGTCAAACCTCACGAATCTATGGGAAAGCTTCAGTGGGATATTTACGTCATCAAATCACCGCAGTATATAACTTTAGCTACGAAAACAGTCAGTTACCGCTCTATGATCGATGAATTTTCTATTGAAATTTCAAAAGGCCTCCGGAACAGGAAATTATTACGAAAACAGTTTCAATAGCAACCATTGAAAATTTTCAATAATTGCGGCTTTAATTTTGCCTGCCGACTTTGTCCAATTTACGCATCAAAACAATCTCCTTCAAAATTTACATAATTTTATTATCGAATGAAAAACTATCAATTACACTACGTTTACCTACTCACAATAATTTTATTTAAATTTTTATTTCAGTAAATCCAAATTCAGCTAAAAGAACACATTACCTGTCATTTACTTTAATTTAATTGAAATTATATTCCTTTGGCAATGCAATTGTGCGGTGATTTCGAGGAAATAAATGCACCACACGCAACTCCTAGCGGAGCAATATAATTTCCTTAATCACTCCAATCCAACTGTCTGTCCGCATTCACCTGTCCATCATCCTGCCATCTGTTTAGTAATTCCAGCAACTGAGAACTTTTCATATAGCTATACAAAAGAAAACCCAAATTATACTCGTTCCATGAATAAATTGGTTAAATACCGTGAATGGAATTCCGTGTGCTTACGAACAATCAAGTTGCTGGATTGGACTGATGGAGAACCAAATACAAAAAAAAAAAACGATACAGAAATATCGAGCTGTCAACGTGTCAAAAGCGAATCACTAGAAATAGGCCGGGTTTATCTATGAATATGCAAGGAAACTCTCCCCTCAGTCATCTTAGAGGACACAACAATTGGTGTCAGTTCAGAGCGCAGCGCTTAGGGGGCGCACTGTGCGTATGATCAAATAAATACATAAGTTCCACAACCGCAACAATTCAGTTGGTTTGGTATAATAGGTGGTAGTAGTACAGGGTACACCTAATCCAAATCGGACCTGACAGCGAACACTTTGCTTGCATGCACTCTCTCTTTTATATCAATGACAAAATACCTGTCATCGCATCACGTGATCACGGATGAAGAACTCCACTGACGATGACTATGACGACAATGATGACGAGGCCAGCAATGTCGGCGTTTACGACAGGCTCTCGTAATTATTTGGGACTTAATTGTGTGCCTCGAACTCAATTGAATTATGCAAATTGGAGGATAATTGCGCTCTGCTGTGCGCTGCTGCCACCACACACCGCACTGCATTCTACCAACCTCATTCCTTGGCCCTAACCACAAGACTCAAAGAAATGCATTTGCTTTCTGCAATTTACGACTGGCGGTTCCAGTGAGCATCGAAATCACCCTCGGGCGGCCATGGAGTCACAGAGTTTGTGTATATGGTGGTGATTAACCTGTGAAAACACTCAGACTATCTGTTTATTCCTTCCGGAGAGAAGGCAAACCACATTTTATCAAATTAAGTTAAAGGGCACTGCCTGCACCACCACCGGGACGTTCGACGATGATGAGCGATGGTGCGACCTTATAAGCCTTTGACTTTAATCGACAGGGCAGCAGGGATCGCTGATAGTTGATTCCTTTGCGTGTCCTTGTGGTCACAACACTCGCACTGATGGATATACAACCTACTAAATGACGAACCAATGTATATAATGCTCAAAACCGAAAGGTACGAAAACTACCCAATTTCGATACTTTATGTGGTTTTGACAAATTATCAGTGCTCGATGGACAGATGCTGATCACGGAGTGTCGGGAATATAACCAACACGCAATCTTAACAATAATTTGGTCACCTGGTCGATTGGTATATGTTAAACAAATAAAGACAATAATTTATGTGAAAGCGTTTGCAGCAATTATGTGTAGGGTAAGCCAATATTGGGCAAAATTATTTTATTTTTCTTCAATTCAAGGGAGAGCCCATTGAACAGGACATGGTCTCATTTGTCCTGAAATCTCCACTGTCCGTTACTGCGGGATGTGAAATTAGTCAAAACAAATGCTTTATACTTTGGTCTAGATATCAACAACTTTTGATATTTAAATTCTTCTTGAAAGATACAAAAATCCACACACAGAAATCATACAAGTGCCAGTGTTTTCCTTACAAATATCCACACATCCTTTATGCGGTTGCCGAAAAGTAGGTAATATACAACAATGATGCGATTCAACCAAGCCACCAGGCAAAAACCTTGTTTTATGAAAGTTTACGGATAAGCCGTCTCTATAGCCTTACATTTTGGTGTTGGGTGAGCAGCTGCAGTTCTAAATGCATTTCGACTGTAAGAACATTGCGATTGGAGGGCTATTTGTTGGTAGAATACTAACTTATACACACATGTGTATGTATTATCCTTTAGCTCACACAGGAATAGAATGCAAAACATTTCGAAATTTGGGTTTAAAGTCGACAATATTACAGGGGCGGATTTTGAAGGTGGAGATTCTGTATTGAGGGGACATCAAACATCGGAGCTTCTAACGAAACTGTCTAGAAATTTTCAAAGAGAATTTGGAGGCAACTTCTAAAACAACATTACTCAAAACAATCAGCTTTAAGATTTCAGCGCAACGCTCTAGGGATACTTTTGATGATACGTTTTATGAACAGATTTTTTTCTATTAATGATTTCGATGACGAGGATTGGGGAGATACCAGAAACCTACTTATTGTCGCGCAGAAGTTCGATAAAACCTTAAGAACTAGGGGCAGATGCTTTTTAATGGCATATGATTGTTGTGTGATAATAGGATTAGATGGGTATAGCGTTATAGTTTCCGGCGTTAGATGTGCAGCTGCGGAGCTTCAGAAGATATCCAAGAGAAACCTATTAAGATGATAAAGGCTGAAACATCTATTTCACTTGATTCACAATCAAAAAGAAAAACGTGATGGAAAGGCTTAAAATAATTGGAATGCCAACATATTATGGCAAAACCTTGAAGAACTAGAAATGTGTATGCATGAAAAAGATATTGATATATGTTTGATATCGGCAACGCATGTCAAAAAATAATCATATAGTATGATCAATGAATTTTTAGACTACAACGCAACTCAACCCTTCGAACAGAGCAAGGGGTGTGGCATCTTTATTTATAAAAGAATGCATCGAAGGCACGCTAGGTCCGAAAATAGAGGCTAAATCAATATAATTTATGGGTGTACAGATTAGAACTCAGAATGTTGTACTGAACGTATCTTACATATACTCTCCACGCTGTGAAATTGAAAAGAATGGATTTCTGAACGTGCTAAATTTACTTAAACAAAATTTTATCGTTGGTGATGACATTAGTGTGAAGCACAGCTTTTGGGGCTCTAGAAGTATTTCTCAAAAGAGAAATTTTTATTCGTCTAGCAACCCGACTTACTGACCGACTGATCCATTCAAAATACCTCACATTATTGATTTCTTTGTGGTCAAAGGAATAGCCTCAAATGAAATTAACATAACAAAAATATTCGATCTTTTCTCAGATCATTCTGCTTTTGTCCTCACTATGATCGAAAATCTTGTTAAAAATGAAAAAAAAACACCCAGGCTAACCAATGGGAAAACCAACTGGGAAAGATTAAAAAAAAATATTGACGATAATGTTGAATTAACGGTATATCACTTCAAACGCCTCTCGAAGCCTCTCGAACTTGAAATCGCAGTAGATAACTTCGTTGGTATAGTATAACAACCGCCATGGAACAACAGCTAGTACCAAAGAGAAATGCAGCGCCTTAAAAACCTAAGATATTCGCACTAAATAAAGGATTTAGTAAATGAGAAACGAAAAGCACGTAAGGAATGGCAGCAAACTTGAGCTCTCAACACAAGGTATATTTAATTCGCTTTTGTAATTTACTACAAACGACGATAGCAGAATTCTAAACTTCTGAAGTTGGAAATTATCTTGAATGCTTGACAGCAGGAAAACAATCCAACTACTCACTTTGGAAAGCTGTCAAAGTAACAAAGAAACCAAAGCTCGCAGCGCCTCCGATTAAGAATGAATAAAACGAATGGGCAGTCAGCGACAAAGAGAAGGCAAACGTTCCCATAGATTACCTGAAAAAACACATTTTAAACGTTTTGATGGCAAGGAAAGAATTAAAATATACATTCTAACTCAAGCGAAAATTATATAACAAAAAATGTTACCCTTGCCAAATTAAGAGAAATAAAAACGCTTAAGTATAAGAAATTTCCAGGCTGTTACCTCATATGGGCCGAAGTTGCATCTCCACAAAACTTCAACGGCCTTGGCTCCGATGAAAGCATCGCTTCCCATAGATCAGCGAAATCAAACATCGTTGCGCGTGGTTAGTATTTCGATGGGGGACCGCCGGAAACCAACCAAGTGCTGTTGACATGTGTCTTCTGTTTTCTGTTCTTTCTTTTTCTGTCTCTCTCTGTTGTATTAATCTATGTGATGTTTAAAGCCAATGGTCTCGTTGCCAGTGTCTATATTCCGTAGATTTATGTACGGAGTAGTATAATATGTAATGTAATATAATGTACTTTATCCATGGTTATCCATTTAGCGGTTTCAAAGAATAGTGCTGGAATTCGACATCTGTCGAACTAATTTGTTAAACCAATTTTTTTGTTCAGTTGAAAGTCTAACATTTACGAAAATGGATCGCTCAACTATCGCACAGCGCATAAAAATTGTTAAAACCTACTACAAAAATGGTGACTCTGCCACAGGCACATATCGTGCTTTAAGAGGAGATTATGGTTTACATAAACGTGAGCAAGCAATTGGCAAAATTGTGAAGAAATTTGAAGAGACTGAATTGGTTACAAATATTGTAAGGCCCGTGCATCATCGCTTCGCTCGTACCACTGAAATATCGCTGCTGTAAGTGAAAGTGTTGCCGAAGACCCGAATGTGCCGATTCCTCGTCGTTCTCAGGAATTAGTTCTGTATTACGGCACATCATGGCGTATTTTGCATTTAGATCTACACCTACATCCATATAAAGTCCAGATCACACAACAACTGAAGCCAGCTGACCATTCACAATGTCGTAGATACGTCGAATGGGTGCTTGAACAACAGGCGGTGGACGGCGATTTTTCGAACAAAATTTTCTTCAGCGACGAAGCACATTTCTCACTCAGTGGGTTGTTAATAAACAAAATTGTCGTATTTGGGGTTCTGAGAATCCTCAAGTAATTGAAGAGACGCCACATAACATCCACAAAAAGTCACTGTTTGTGGCGCTCTTTGATCAGGAGGTGTGATTGGACCTTATTTCTTCGAAAACGACGATGGACCGATTGTCACCGTCAAATCGGAGCGTTGGTCATATGATAACCGACTTTTTTTGCCTGCTATTGAAGAATACAACTTGGAGAATATTTGGTTTCAACAAGACGAAGCCACATGCCACACAACTCAAGCGAATATGGCTTTATTGCAAGAGACATTTCCTGGCCGCGTAATTTCTCGTCGTGGCGATATCAACTGGCCAACAAGATCATGCGATTTGACACCGCTGAACTTTTTTTGTGGGGCTGCGCAAAAGGCCGTGATTATGCAGATAAACCTTTAACTTTTGAGCTTTTGAAAACCAACATTCGTCAAGTTATGGCTGAGATACCGCCCACTATTTGTGAAAAAGTGGTCGAAAATTACCTTAAAAGAATCAATGTTTGTAACAATTCGCGTGGTTGTCATTTAAATGACGTAGTGTTTCACGTTCAAAACGTTCAACATTTATAATAAAAAAGAAATATCACGGAAAAAAAATATTTTATATGTGTCTTATTTACGTTTACTTTTGAAACCGGAAAATGGGTAACCCTTTATAATAACTGCTACTCTAAGGCAAGAGTACGTTCCCAGCCAATGGAAGGTTGCGGAAGTTAAAATGGTTCTCAAACCATGAAAAGAAATCTTATGGACCTTTTTCACTTCTGCCTATTATCTAAGGTCTTTGAAAGAATATTACTTCTTCGCCTGCAGCCAATAATAGAAGAAAAGCTGCTAATACCTGAACATTATTTCGGATTTAGAAGCAAGCATTCGACAATATTGACCAAGTACATAGGAGCTGGCGGCACAGAAAAAACTCTCGATTAAAAGAAAATTTGTAGTAGTACATTTAGATAATAGACTTTATCGAGTAAGACATGGAAATGATTACTCGGATCTCAAAGAAAAAGTGGCAGGGTTACCACAATGAAGTGTTCTAGGTCCAATATTGTACCTATTATTAAAACATGATATACCTCAAACAGGAGACAATTTCGTAGCCATGTTTGCTGAACACACTGCAATACTAGCAGTGGGCCGGCCCAACGATTAATGATACTACGACCAAATTACAAAAAGCTATGAATAATCTCAATGATTGAACAAAAACATGACGGATATCGCTCAATGAAGTAAAATCAGGTCATGTAGATTTTACGTATACAAAAATTAATAGATTACCGTTATTTGTTACGTTTCAAGTTTGCTAATGACGCAAAATATCTCGGAATGACTCTAGATGCGAAATTAAAACGAAAACCGCACGTTAAAAAGAAATGCGAAGGGTTAAAAAATAAACTAATATGTACTGGTTGCTCGGGAAACAATCTAAGCTCAGTATCGAAAGCAAGCTAATTTTGTACACTCATGTGCACTTTGATTAAATTCGTTAAAAATTAATTGCTAAATGAGGAAGAACTTTCAACTTTGTTTTTGGTAAAGTAAGAATCGCACACTCCTATGAGCATGCGTTTTCGGTTCTATCCGGATAGAGCCTTTTGAAGAATTTACACCTAACCAAGAAAAAAAGTGATAGTTTTTCAAATCACGGGAGCTAGTGCATCGCCCACAAGACAGGCAATACCTGGTTATCAAATCCACTGTGCCAACAAAAAATTCTTTCCTATCATTCTTTTTCTTCTAACTAAGGTCTTACAGTCATATAGTTACAGTAAACAAAAAATAAAAAAAACGAGACTACCTTAAAAGCCCTAGATGTCGCATCTCTAAGATATGACCATGTTATATGTCGCTAACATTCATGTCATCCAATTTGTGCCAGAAAAAATTGCTTATTGTCAATAGTGATAGCAATGACATTCCATTGTTTTTGGGAGAAAACTTTCTGTTAATCACTTGCCTGACTTCGTGGGTATTGATAGGGTCGAAAATGTGGAAATTTAATAGCTGTAGTAGGTCTGCTATTGAAAATGTTATTTTTTCCTGAAATCCAACCCCCTTTGCAACTGCTCCAGAACCCAATCAGCCAATACAGGGGGTTGTACTATATTTGTTGTTTTTTTTCCAACTTCTGTGCCAGTTGGATTTTCTACGGTTATAGCCCCATGCCGGGACAAAACTTTCTCCATATTGATGCCTGGGAAAGGTCGGTTTCGGAATCTTATATGCACTCTTAGGCTAGGCGCGCACATGCAACTTTCAGTTTTGCAACAGTTTAAAGTGAATACCATGGACTTATATGAGAGTGCGCGCACATGCAAAAACTATTTAGTCCGCGATTCGAGCAACTTAAAAGCTTGTGTTTTGGCACTAATCGAACGATCGCCCCAAATAAGTTCTTCAGTTTGTATCACACCGAACTATATGTAACTACGCGTACATTAAATCAAAATATTGTCTGTGTGTTGGTTTATCTCGTTGATTGATTTTTAAGTTGCTTATGTGTGCGATCATCGTTCAACTAGTGATTAAAATTGCATGTGCGCGCCTAGCCTTAAGGTCATTGGATATATTTCGTGACATCGTGCGTTTTATTGACCTACGTGTATTGAGGAATTATTCACTAAATCGGTCGACTTAACTAGAGCGACTTCATAATAAGCTCCATTCGAATTACAAAGAATAAACTTTAGCTTTCGACTTTCACCCTAGAGCTCCGCACATCTTAGATCCAGCCGTTGTCTCAAAATTAAATTCCTGCAACCATACGAGCTTCGTATATATGCAAATACTTTAGTAAACTTCACATGTTGTGTGTACTATTTTGTGGTGCATTTAGGTGAACTCTGTTACTGATAAGCACACCCTTAGAGGCATGAAAAATTACCCACTACATATAGAAAGTTTCTGCAACACAACTGCGCGGCAATATCCAAATCCACTTACCCCTCAGGTAAAAGATGCAAAAAAAAAAATATGTATAATCTCTGTTCCTGATGCGATTCTCGTGAAGTTTAGTAACTGGAAGAAGTTGAAGATTTTAGAATTTGCATGTGACACTCATTTGCATGATCCGCCACGCCACACTAATCATCGCCATAACTCACGGGATAAACATCCCTGTGTCAGGCATAGACCTCACCATTACATATCTCCGACATGCACTGGTTAAAACTCTTTTATTTTCTTGATGATTATAAAGCCCGATCAAGGTCCTCTATCATTAGGAATCCATCAGCGATAAAAGTCCTGGTCCACATGGGTTGATCAGCTATATAGCTATCAGCTGCTTCTGCTGCTTTAGCTTTCGCTTGTTGCTTGCTCGCAGTTTTCAGCGAATGAAAAATTAACCCTTTATCAGCATTTACTGTAATTTTAGGTTACAACACTACTGGCTGTGTGCATCCGGAGCTGGCTGATGGTTGCTCCCCCTCGCGGATTATTTATTGCTGCGCGTTTACGAATCCATTACGGTGAATTTTTCATTCGGCCATGGTTTGGCTTCGCGATGCGATGTCTGGTGGTGGCTGGTTGGTCGAAGAAGTTGCAGACCCTTTTCGCCTATATACTATGCTGCTGCTGTTGTTATTACTGCTGCTGGAGATCCCTTCGTATTCGGTTAGTAGGATTCTTAATGGCATAATTTCTGTTCCTATGGCCAGCCGAAAGAGCAATGTCGGGGCATGCTATTGCCAATCCTTGGTCTCAACGGTTGGTGGCGCGACGAAGTTTGGCGGGAAATCATTTTCGAAATTATTGTTATTGTATAATGTGCTGCGAGTATTTTCATTTCGCAAAGTTAAACGGTGGGCTGGACCCTCTTGTCTCTCGGTGGTTGTCCATTTTGTGAACACATTTTTTTTCTACTCCAATGAATTTAGGTTTTTTTTCTTATTTTTTTTTAAATATTAGTGCGTCTCTCTAAAGGTTTAAACTCAAAGCAGATTTATACAACATTTATATATAGGAGGAGGTGGGCAGTTGTAATTAGGCTTCCGGTTAAATTGTGTAGAAGGTATAATTTCATATCAACTCGTTTAATGAGAAAATACCGGGGAATTAAGTTAATCGGTTTTGTTGCTTTGCGAGAAGATAACTGCCAATTATTAATGTTATTGTTGCTGGAATTTTCTGTTCATTAAAAAAAAAATAAAAGGAAAAAAGGAGCAATGCTTTGGCAAAGTTAAATAATTAAAAAAATTAAATCGTTTAAGCCATCATCCAATGTGTTTTGTTTTCTTGAATAACGGGTTTTATTGCATTTACTTAGCATATTTAAATTGAGAAAAAGCCAGCAAGCCACTTTTAGATTTGAATGGTGAACAAATTTCCATTTCCACTGATTTAGGTAAAGTCGTTTTTAAGAAGGGATTTTTATAATACCAACTCGAAGGTACTACACACTATACTGAAACGAATTACCCAAAAAAAGTATTTATCACTATTTGATTGAACTTGTTAAATTTTATATTCGAAACCATTTAAAACTACATTTAGTTCAAGAACATTGGCTCCTGCTTCGTTGATATCGTTGAGGTGGTTGAGGCGTTGTCAATATGCAGTTTATTGTTTGACTCGAAAAGTTATAATTCCGCTCAAAATCAAAAAAAAAAATTGGTGTTTGCCAATATTTATTTGGCGGAAAATTTGTTAATGTTATGCGAGTAATACTTCGCCAATCATTTAATTGACGAAATGGCACAAGGTATTCACACGGAATATCTAACAAGGAAAATTTTGTTCATTCGAGATTTTGCGTCTTAGATGTTTGCTTTCTATTTTTTTTTAGATATCATAGTAATTCAATAGATCCCAAGACAAGCAAATTTTTAAGCTATATAAATTACATTAATTAAACTAAATAATAAAAAGCGAAATAGGGAACTAAAATTGGAAAGACGAAAAATACGAAATAATCTCTTGTCAAAGTGAAAACTTACTAAAATAAAATAAAGTGAAGGTTTGGATCGTACAAACTTACTATTTAGCTAACAATTTCAATGTACTTAACTAAACATTGACAATGTTATGTATCATTCGCGGTTTAAGACCCAATTTTGAAAAATCAAATTTATAATTTTTTTTTTAATTTAAATTTAAGAAACATGTATACAAAAAAAAATATTTAATCAGCTTATCTCATAATAAGAAAGTCGAAAATATAAAAAGTAAAGAAAACCTCTCTAGATGAATCCTAAAACCAAAGGCGCTTAAATTTTCCCATAACCATTCCATTCCATGTCCCCCTCTTTTCCTCTCCCCTCGTTAGTACGGTGTATAGCTATCCAACGACTCTCCTCGGCGTACGGTTAAAAGATTAGCTATGTCTGGCGTTGATCTCCACAACCTTCAATCCTACCTTAGCAGTGCTGAGAAAAAGCTGTCTGTGAATCCTAACCTTAGCCTTATCCTTCCAAGCCCACTGTAATCTTCCGTATTGGACTGGATCTAAGGTGTTACACGACCCGTGCCGATGATCAGCCAGTCGTTAGCGGAGTATCCGGATACCTGGCGACCTCCAGATTAACTAGTCATAACTGTATATTCGAATCTGTTTACAGACGGACCACCCTTTCTTCACTAATCGTGGGACAAAAAAAGGAGGATAGATGAAACCATTTCTTCTTCAAAACCGGGCGGCAGCACGGCGCCAAAGCTGTTTGCTGTTTCTCCTGTGATTCGTGTCAGCGAGGAGACTGTGGCATGTCATGGGCCCTCTGCTTATCCAAATCACAACGAGAGAAGTCATGGGAAGGTAGAAATATCTATGTTCAGTAGTGACGGGGTTATGCATAATGATCCTTCCACTAATAAGGAGAGTAAGCCTCTCCAAAGCACGCGCGGAGTGGGGGCCCTCTACAGCGGTGCTAGGGTTGTGAATAATGATCCTTTCGTCTGCGGAGCGGGCTCTCTCATGAGTGCGTCGCGAAGTTTGCGTTTAAGGCCGTCCGCATCAACCAAAATTCTTTCATCCGTGGAGATAGAGGCGAATCTTTTTTGATTTTATTTTAAGTACTAATCTTATAGTAAGTACCGTGTGAAATGAACACACATTTGTTACCCGAAATCGACAGGAAGTTTAAGATATAACTCTTGTCTCGGATAATATTTATCACATGATTTTCAATTGGAAAGTATCGAGAGACCACTCATTATCAGATCATAGATATATTCAATTTAATCTCAATGATGACACTCTTGGCCGCTTGGAAATTGGAAATTATCGAAAAACCGATTGGCCCAAATATAGGATAATACTTAAAGGTCTGCTAAAACCAGAACTAATAAATCCTCCTTCCAACATAGATGAACTTGACGGTAAAGATATTGGTCTAACTTCAGCCCTTAATCGCTCAAGTAAGAGGGAAAGGGAAGCCACACTGGTGGGATTCAAGGCTCGAACCGCTCATAAAAGAGTGCCGAAAGCACTTTAACCGAGCTAAACAAAATAGGAAAGTTGTTTCCTGGGACTCATATAAAGAATCCCTTAAACTTTATAAGAACGGATTAAGGAAGAGATCTTCCAGAAGCATTGATGTTAAGAAAATTTCTCTCTACAAATCCATCCATGCCTAGCAGCTTAAGGTATCCTGAAGGCTCATGGACCAACTGGTGGGAAGAATCGCCGCAAGGCAGTGTTCTATCTCCCCTTCTCTGGAATCTGGAAGCAAATGAGCTGCTAATGGATCTGGAAGCGGAGAGCTACAGAGTGGTTGCTTATGGAAACGATGTTGCCATTGCCGTATCCGGAAAATACCCTAACGTTTTAAAGGAACTCCTACAAAACGGTTTAAATAAGCTAATAAACTGGGCAGAAAAGTGTGACCTAGGAGTCAACCCTAAGAAAACTGAACTTATCCCATTTTCAAGGAAATACAAAATTCCTCACGTAGATCCGCCAACTATTAAAGGTATTCTACTAGCTTTCTCAGATGAAGCAAAATACTGGGCTCTTATTTCAGATAAAAATTAAGTTGGAAACCTAATATAGAAGAAAGAGTTAAAAAAAATCAGTGGCACTCTTTTCATGCAAAAAACTTATAGGGAATAAATGGGGCCTTCAACCCAGTATTACTCACTGGCTATATACTTCGGTAATCAGACCCATTCTTACCTACGGCGTAACAGTATGGTGGACGTCTGTAGAAAGAGCTGCAAATCGTGACAAGCTGAGCAAAGTCCAAAGATCAGCTTCAATGTGTATAAGCAGAGCATTAAGAACAACACCCTCTGCTGCGCTAGACGTTCTACTCCATCTACTTTTCGATATTTTCAGCAAACAGATGGCAGCAATCACAGCCGGCCGCATTAGATCTTCTTCACAATGGATGGATAATGATATTGGCCATTCTATTATTCTGAACTTGTTCGGATCACTTCGAAATTACATTGGTTACACCATCCCAAAACTAGAATTTGGCAAAAACTTCCAAGTCACTATTCCTCCAAGATCTGTCTAGGAAGACTTAAACTTCTTGGAGGATGGTGCTATCTATGTTTACACTGATGGATCAAAAATTGAATACGATATTGGTGGAGATGTGTAATCAAACAGACTAATATTAAGTCTCTCTTTCCGTCTTTCTAATCATTGTAGAGTGTTACAGGCGGAAATTATGGCAATTAGAGAAGTTCTCTTCTAGCTGAAAAAAAACGTGGTATCAACTAGCAATATCCGTATTTTCTCGGATAGTCAGGCGGCTTTTAAATCTCTGTAATCGTCCTCTACAAATTCCATAACTGCTCCCCACTGCCGTTCGTCTCTCATGGAGATGGCGCAGCAGTTCAATATTCACCTATGTTGGGTGGCAGGTCACAGGGTTATTCCAGGGAATTGTAAGGCCGATGGACTTGCCAAAAACGGAACGACACGACCTTTATTACCTGAAAAGGCAAATATAGGTATACCCATCGCTACATGTAAGTTAATGACGAAACAAGATCATGTAGAAAGGACAAACCGAAGATGGAGAAATACAACAACCTGTATGACGACAAAACAATTCTGGTCAAAACTTGACCTGAAACGCTTCAACTGTTTGATATCCTTTAGCAGATTTCACATCAGCTCCGTAATTGGTGTCATAACCGGACACTGCCTCATAGGCAAGCACGCAACGAGGCTTGGTGTTTATTCAAACGATTTTTGCAGAAGCTACATGGAAGAGGATGAGGTGGAATTTGTTCCTCATCTTCTGTGCATATGTCGTGCTCTATCTCAAAGACGTAAGCTTCATCTTGGAGACTTTTTCTTCGATGATCTCAACGATCTAAACAATATAGGCATCTATAGTCTCTTACGCTTCATTAGGAGCCCCAAATGGTTCAACGAATAGGAAACTTATCTGAGGATTCATGTGGTATCACAATGGACCAACTCTGGTCTAAGTGTGTCAGCTACAGCGCTGACAGCCACTTCAACCAAACATAACCTAACCTACTGGAAGTGGCATTGATAAGAACGCTTACTGGAAATTGCATTAATATGAACGCTAAATAAACAATTTTGTTTATTCAAAAGATTAGTATCTAAGAACATTAGCTACATTTTTTTAAATCAAAATTATTTGATGTATTTTTGAGACAAACATTTCGTCGTAAAGGTATTTTAACATCTTGCCACACAGATGTACGGTTTTTTTCTTACAGTTGTGTTTTTTTTAATTAAAATGTTTTTTTCGAATATTTTAAGAATGTCAAAAAAATACTCAATTAAAACTTTCAAAGAAAGTAAAGAAAAAATGTTTGAAAAATTTTTGCTTTACAATACTGTTTAAAATTTTAACAAGCTTCTCCACAAAAAATAAAATGCACGACTGGATCGCACGTACTTGCTCCTATGTTCAATTACATTATATGCAAAAGATTCTTAATAGAAACGGCTAAATGTATTTCTAAAGCCGTTTTTCAATTAACTTTTTATATATAAAAATTCTTAAATTTAAAAAAAAATTGATATGAGCATTTTAATTGTTTAATTCAAAAACAAAATGTCAGAAAAAATTGTCCACCCGTTTTCGAGATATTGAATTTTCAAAAGAAAAAAACTATTTTTCGAAAATTTTGAAATGCAATACTATTTAGAATTTGCACGATCTCTGGTATAATTTTTTTTATCGAAATCCGTTGAGCCGTTTATGAGAAAGTCGGAAATGAATAAAATGTTTGTATGGCAGGTACCGTTAATAACAAAATATTTTAAAATTTGTTTTAGCCAAAATGTAGACCATACCCACAGTAGTACACACGCCAGTTTTTATCAAAATCGTTGGAGCCGTTTTCGAGATAATTAAGATACTAGAAAAATTTGCATGGGAAGTACCTTTATTTTTGGGGCTAAAACAACGATTCAAAAATCTACTGTGGGCAATCACTTAAAACACCTAAGGACCAAGTTTTAACCAAATCGGTTCACCCGTTTAGGCTGTAGATCGTTCTACAGACAGACAGACAGACAGACACGGAATTCCGGGACCCACTTTTTTGGTATTCTCTATGATCGTACGTAATGTCATGTTTCATTGTTAGATAACTTTTTTTACGAATACATAACTTGCCTTATAGTACCTATAATTGCAAATAAAAACTTAACAAAATCAAATGAACCGTTTTAAAGATTATAAAACCGAAAAAATGATTCTACTATGGTGGTACCAAAAATAATCATTTTTTGATAGATCAAAATATGGTTTCTCTTTATTAGATTAGATTTAGATTAAGATTGATTTTTATTTACATTTCGCAATTTTTTACAAAAATATCATAGGTATAATCAATTAAATGCATGGCTTTGCCGTCTGCCTGATTGACAATGAATTTAAATAATTACTTTATATTTTTAATATTCAATAAGTTACAGTATTCATTTAAAGACATTCATTTATAGTTCTGTTTCTATAATTAATTGCCGTTCTACAATATTTGTATAATTTAGATACGTTCATTTCATTAAGAAGATTTAAGGTTTCGTCATCCGTAAAAAAGTCACTACCCAAAAAGTATCTTCTTGTTTCCCTTAATATCGGGCACCTTCCAACAAAATGTAATATATCCTCACGCTCCGCCATATTGCACATATTGCAAAGTATTTGTAGTTCTTCGCGATGCGGTATAAAATTCAAATTAAGAAGTTCACCTCTTAGCCGGAACATGCTTGAAATTTGATCGATGGTGTAGTCATCTCGGAAATAGTTACGTTCATTAATGTTATAGCTCAATTTACTGTAGATCATTCGGTGTAATGAATTTGATGCCTCTTCCTTGTATCTGTCTCTATAGATTTCATCTAGACGAATAATCATCGTATACAACGTAGGCTTCCAAGACCTCCATTCACTAGAATTTATTTCCAGACCTGCATCTTGTGAAAGTTCAATCCAGTTTTTAAACCATCCTGACTTGGAGTGTATAGCATGAAGAGCCGCTTTTTTTGGAAGCCGATTATTTGGCATCTTAAGAACTTTGTTAATGTAGTCGACTTGTAGTTTTAATGTTTTGATAAATAGTGGAGATAAACCCGTTTCCAGAAAAATCATATAATTCGGAGTGCTAGGTGGCAAACGAAATATTCGTTTTATATAATATCTGAGGAGTTTTTCTACTGGTTCATATTTTTTACCACCCCACACTTGCGCTGCATAGAAAAGAATTGATTGTGAAACTGCTTCGAACACTTTATATTTGTTGCTATGTGCAATAGCCTTGTTACTAAAACACTCCCGCCATGTTACATTAATAGCTGTCTTAGCTTTCGCAAGCTTATCGGTGAGATGCCTTTCCATGTTAAGGTTATTGGTGAAATAGACACCCAAGTATTTGTAATCTTTCACAACTTCAATTTGTTCATCATTCAAACACCAATGTTCGTTAGACCTGGACCTGCCTCCACCTTTTTTAAATATCATAACCTTCGACTTGTTAAGGTTGATCAACAAGCTCCATCGCATACAATATTCGGCCAGTCTATTTATCATTAGCTGGAGGGATTCTGGTGAGCTAGCAAACAGTACAATGTCATCTGCAAAAAGAAGAGCTTTAATGATGACTCCAGTGTACTCCACGCCCCCTGGTAGTGCTTCAGTTAGATCATCGATGAATAGCGCGAACAAACTTGGACTTAGCGCACAACCTTGTCTTACCCCTGACTCCGTCGAAAACCAATCAGATATAGTTTTGCCATTCCAAACCGCTACTCTGTTATCCATGTACAAGTTTCGCAGAACTCGGCCAAGCTTAAACGACATTCCTAATCCATATAACTTGTACATCAATGCGTTTCTGTCCACGGTGTCGAAGGCTCCTTTCAAATCGACAAAAAATGTGTAAAGTTTTTTACTTCTCGAAATAAACCAGTCGGCGATGCTATTGAGCACAAATATATGGTCTATTGTAGAGTACCCTGTTCTGAACCCCGCTTGAAAATCATTTAGTAAATTATTTGAATCTATCCAAGCGTTCAATCTTTTTAGTAGTATCGTGGTAAAAATTTTATAAGATGAGTTCAAAAACGAGATTCCTCTATAATTTGCTGGATCCTCTATGTTGCCTTTTTTGTGGACTGGAAATATCAGGGCATCTTTGAACTGTTGAGGAATATCCCCAGTTTCCAGAATTTGGTTGAATACTTCTGTCAATTGCTTAGTTAGCTCTTCCGTTCCATATCTATAGAATTCCGTTGGTATTCTATCAGAACCTGCTGCCTTTCCATCAGATAGTGAATTTAGAGATGCTTTAACCTCTTCTTGGGATATTGACGTTTCCAAAATGTAGTCATGGAATCCAGGTGGGGCGTACTGCATCATGCATGGGTTTATGGCGTTTGCGTTTAGCAGTTCTTTGAAGTGATTTTTTAATCTATTACAATCTAGCTTGGGACTGATGATGTATTTTGCTCCATTAAGTTTCCGGGCCAAGTTCCAAAATTCAGATGGGTTATTGCACATGGCAAGTTTTTGCGCTTCAGCTTCATAATAAATTTTCTTTTTATCCTTGCACAGAATTTTGAAACTTTGGTTACATTTTATATACAAGTTTCTTGCGGAGGATTGATTACATCGTCTGTACTCTTTTAGCCAGACATATGATAAGTTTCTTGCCTGCATATACTCTTTATCAAACCATGGTTCTTTATAGGTATTCTTTTTCTGCCAATTATTATTTACCGGTACCTGATATGCCTCTTTTATACAACTCTCGATATTTGTTAGGCTACTTTCATATTCATGGGTCAGCAGAAGTGTATTCAACTGTCGCCTATATATTGGGGCAGTTGAATTTGACCAATGCAATTTAGGCATTAGTTCTAAATTTATTCTTTCATCATTTCCCTCTTTTCCACCTTTAAATGACACAATAATCGGCATATGATCTGAGTAAGTTTTCTTTTCTACCTCGAAATCTGTTATAAATAAATTCCAATCACCGCCTGCAATGCTATAATCGATGACCGAACTTCCCTGCTTCCCCACAAAGGTGTATTCTCCCAGCTCATCTCCTTTACTCGTACCATTTTGAATTCTAAGCCCAAACGAGTTGCACAGTTCAAGAATTTTCGCACCTCTTGCATTTTTTAGTTGAATCCTTAGTTTTTCTTCTACACCCCATCCGTTCATTTTCAGACCCACCTTCGTTTCCAACTCTCGCATTTAGATCCCCAACAAGCATTACGTTATCGCTGTGTTCACATGTCAAAAACTCTTTGATCTTTTCAAAATCTGTACCCCAGTGGTTACAATTGATATAGGTTGGTACTATCCGAAATCTCTTCTGACATATTATCAAATCCAAGCAGGTAATCTCACCATAAATCTTAAATTTGCAGTTGATATAAACCAAATCTTTTTTAAATCCAAAGATATAACCTCCGCTAGCTCTGCCTTTTGTGTGAGTTCTTATTGCCGGTATTATTTTAAGTTCAAAGTTATTAAATTTTTTCTCGTAATTGACGAGGCTACTATCAGTAATATAGGTTTCATACAAAAAAATTATTTCAAATTTGTTAACAAAGCTAAAAAAATGAGTAAATATGCTCTTATTATAAAGGCCTGCTATATTGTATGACAACATCTTTAAAATCTTTAAATTTTCTCCATTACAAATATTAATATTTTCGACAATAGTTCTTGATGGGCAGACGGTATTACAACTAAAAGTTTTGTTGTGACATCAGAGATGGCATGTGTGAACTGCTGTTATCAGTATGGTTTTTTTTCTGCCCCGGAACGCTACCATCAGAAATGTCATTTACCAACTGGTCTAACAATGACATTCCGCACCTTCCGTCACATTTTAGATTGTTATTGCTGTCAAAGTAAGATGATTTACCTGCAACCATCAATGTTTGTCCGCGTATTTGCATTTTTAAATGTTTGTTTTTCGCAAACATTTCAGTTCGCAGCTTTATTAATTTTCTTCTTCGGTTTCGTGCAGCTGTAGGTAAATCTCTGTGAATCGAAATTCCGGTATTGCGTAGTTTAATCGTAGATTTTAATATATTGGCAACATCTTCCCTTCGGTTTAATCTTACGACGACGTTAGCTGTGTTACTGTTTGTCGAACGCAAGACTCTTGTTGATGCAATAACATTTTCCTCCTGTGTTTGCAAGAGATCTATGCAACATCTTTGCGCCTTCTCCCCTGCATCTTCGTCTCTGTTCAGCGGTATGTGAACCACTACATTTTTTTCGGTGGCCCTGGTTTCAAGAAATTCTACTTGCCGCTCTAGATACTTACAACGGGCTTCGAATTTCTCCACTTGAGCCTGCATAGCTAAGTTGCTGTCTTGTAGGTTGCTGATATTTTTATGAATGGCATCTAAATCGGCTCTTGTCGGCATGTCCTTCAATTTGTCATCCAATATTAGCGACATAGTTTCTTGAATCATAATCTTCAACTCAGAAACTTCCATCGTTCCAACAGCATACGCGTTTTGGCTAGTCCCCGCTGAATGGTTTGGTGGCGATTCTGAAGAAACCTCTTTATATGCTCTTTTAAGTGGCTGGCTGTCACGATTGATATGTTTAGGCGGTGGTGTGCGCTTTATATCGGAAGTTTGAAAGCAGTTGTACGTGCACCGTTGTTCTACTTATTCTAATTTAATTTAATTCGAAGTGAAAGTCGATTAAACTCACCACAATTTTATTAGATTTGTGTGCAGTTATTATTGTAGAACTACTTGAATAAATTATTCAAATTAAAAACTATTTAAAATGGCAAAAAAACAAAATTAATAAGAGTGGCCGTAAATTACTGAACTTATTGCTGCAAACCAGAGTTGCCAATCAAAGAGTTCTCTTTATTAAATAACTGCATTTTTTTGTATACAAATCTTTGGAGCCGTCTTAAAGAAAAATATGACAGAACTCTTTGGCCAAAAAAATATGTATCACAGGTAACCTTAGCGTGCTAAAAACAATTAGCACAGAGGGTGGCGAAAACGCATACACCCATCAAGGCTATAAGCTGGTCGTTAGACAGACAGACATAATTGTGAGACCAACTTTTATCGTCTTGGATTTCACAGTAATAGCAAGTTTGATCAAAATCTCTAAAATCTCGTTTTTTTACGAATCCAAAAATTTACAATATAATACCTAAATATAGAATATCACAAGTAAAAATGGCAAAATGAAAAGCTGCACAAAAAATCTACAGGTCATCAGTAAAAACTTAGGAGTTTCAATATTTTTAATGTACAAAGAATAGCCATTAATGAAAATACGAAAAATATAGGACTCAAATGCCTACTTTGTGGAACTCCGCTTACCATTACAGAAACATTTTGGCATTTTATTACCAAACGAACGTACTGCTAATCTCAGACAATTGATTAAAAGATGTGCAGAAAATATTATTTGAATATTTTGAAGTTGAATTGAAGTATGAAATGTCTGGGAATAATATGTTTATGAGTTGGATATGTTTCTAGAGTTGGATTTGCTTAAAAATTATAATTTCTAAATTGACGTTAAGCTTAGAAAGTTCCTTAAAGTAAAAAAATTACTTCCGATTATTTTAGTTTCGCAAATATTACTGTAAGATACTGATACACATAACGACGGGCTTTGGTTGATGTGGCTACCAGCGGGATATACTGATATACTTAGGGCCAGCTTGTACACACTTGATCATCTTTAATCAAATATTATTCCAGTTGATAATCATGGAATGCGTTTGGTCACTTAAATTTTAATCAAGGAAACCATGGTTGTTAATTGAAGATATCACTAATCAGCTGAATTTGCTTGATTAGTACCATTTAATCAAGGATTTACCGGAATTCGGCTTGTTCACACGCTTGATTTACGCGCTGCATGATAAACAGAAATACGTATACTCATTAGATATACCCTTGTCGCCATCTTGGGTTTCGAATATATTTGTTTTTTTCAAGGCCAATCGAGCCAACTTCTATTCGTCGGTCTTTGGAGAAATTCGATATCTGTTTAGGTTTTGGCTGCTTTGACATATTTCTGAAAACATAAGAGGTATACCTATACGTATTCATGAATAAAATGATACAATATAAAGTTTAATGGATGCAAATAAGAATTTATTTACCTTGCTAATTGCTAACCTGTTTTCAAATAATAATCCAAAACACAAAATGGTGAAACGACAACAAAATGAAAAAAAAAATATTTCTAGATAAAGTTTTGACAACCGAACTGACAGAAAGGATGGAAAATGGAACGACTTGTAGAAAAAATATAATTTTTTAATCAAGATGAAAAAAAGTGAACAAAAAGTCTTTGATTATCACGGATCTTTAACTATGGATACGGAAGAATCCGTGATAATAAAATTGCAGATTTAACCCACGTGATCAAACTGGCCCTTACACCATAAGTTAGGTCTTATTGTAATAGGAGTAACACGTGAATCTGAAGATTTCTTCTCAACTCGGTTAAAGCAGTTGGAGCTTCTTATGAATCTAGAGAGACTTCTAATGCCTGTGCTTATTGGACCACTTGGAGCTTGGTATAGAAAAAGTTTCCCAGATGGAGTCTTCGTCTTTGCGATAGGTCTAGGGCATTTGCAGAGAAAAAAAATAAGGAATCGAGTTTTCCGCTTCTTCGACCATACGCAGCTTTTGCAAAATCGCTTGCGAATACTCCAAGCCGCGATGCTGCCCTATAAGACAGTGCCCGATTGCGACACTGATGTGGAATTTCACCAAGGTTTGCTCTCTGTATAGCTTATATTGCTTCAGCATGTAGCAACAAAACACAATTCCCATTTCCAGTAACTAAGTTTTCTTGGGAATAAGAGTTAAGCATTAGCATAAGCCGAGGCAAATTTCAGCGCTTAGATAATTTCGAACGGAATTAGATGTTGTTTCATGTAGACTACTTAGCAGTTATATAAACCCAGCAATCAAAAATTTCAGTCAAGCTACGTTTCTTAATAAATATAGTTTGTTTGAGTGTTGATGTTAGAAATGAAAAATGTTTATAGATTATGTAAAATGTTCTTCATATGTCAGCTGTTTATATTGATCTATCCCATTTATTGTTGAAAAATATTCAAACTGTATTTTATTGGTAAGTATAAGCTGTCTAATTCCATCTTAGAAAGGTTACGAATTTCTTTTTCTATTTCTATTAGCTGTCAAAATAAAACTGAAAAAAAAAGCATAAAGCTATAGTTTTAGAAGCGGCCTAATACGAAAACGTTAAAGATGAATGTATATGGTAAGTCATCATCATTTGAATTGAATTGATAACATTAAGTTAAATAAATTATATCGGTCAAATTTCCACCTCCCGAGTGGATCCAGATTAATGAGTTCTTCGTAAGTCCGACCGGGGAATGGGTATTTCAAAGTCTGCAATGAAGTTTTGTGGAATTTAGTAACATATTTAGCATCTATACTTATGGCTTTTGCTCGTTGTCTCGCTGATATATGTGGACTCTCTCGAAATTCTTCTGCCACAGAAATAGGTGGGTTTTTAGCACTAACTAGATACCTACCACAGCTTGTACAAGACGATCACCCAAACGCTAAATTGTTCTACTTTGTAACACCGGAAATCGGTCACATACGCAGTAAATGATAATTACATAGTTTTAACAATAATTTCGCTAGCAGCTTTAATTAACCTATCTTTTTTATTTTTTTTTCACGAGCAAAACATTCGATCGTTAATTACGAGTAGTTATCCTGTCGCTAATATCATGCATGTACCTATTATTAAATAATTGGCTGAGCCGCGCCCGCTTCCCAGCGCCATCTATTACCAATTTCTTGAAATACTTTTTCAGCTTCGCCAGTACCAGTAATGTTTCATGCATAATATATCTATACAAAACAGAAATTTGTAACTAGACTGCAACTCAGTTTAGGGGAGAGTGGGCCAAAAAATAACAGGGGTAAAAAGTAACAGCTAAAAATGAAACGGTTCCCCTGAAAATAAAGAAACCCGTAGACGAGACAAATTTTCGTCTACTTCAAAGCTAACGTTAAGTATACTTTAGCTGGGAATAGGACATCATAAACAAAAGTTATAAGAGTAGTCCCCAAAATTGATAAGTTTGTAACATTATTTTTTCTTAGTATTTTTGGTATTCCTCTTCACTCGAAATAAATATAGTTCTTTTGTTTTTTTTTTTATAATTTTGCACGCGCTCAAGGGATTATGAATACCCTTTATATGTTTTTAACACAGCGCGGGCATCCGGTGAAAGAAAAGAAAGAAGTATGGAAAGATGTGTGGCGCGATGTATTGAGACGGTGGTTGTTGTCTCAGATTTTATCTCCAGGGACGGCGGCTGAACTAATGCGGAGAAAATTACCTTATCTTATTTATGTATGTCTCTTATAATTCGCATTATTTTATTTTGTTTCGTTGACATATTTATGAGTAGTTTACTCAATCACATATTGTTAGTGTTATGCCTTAACAGCATGTAATGAGTAAACCAGCAACTCATTTTTATGACAATATAGTTCTAGTTAATTTTTTTAAACATTTACTTATGTCTTCTTTAAGTTTATTTATGTAAGTATAGTTGAACAACGAATGGGTTTTTTTGTTTTAATTGAGTCATTCGTGTTAAATTTCATGGAAGTTGTAACATTTTTGTGGGATAAGTTGTAACAGATTGATTTTGTTTTCATAGGAACATTAAAAATTGATATAATAATTTTTAAATTTTCTTAAATACATATGTTTTGATGGTGTATGTGATATATTTTTTGTTGTTAATCCTAATTATAAATTGATAGTTTTCTTAAGAAAAGATCACAGTTTATGTTACAATTTACCTCGGTCTATATGTAAAAACTTTTACCGCATATATTAGGTACCCAACTCGTAACAAAAGGTTTTTTGTTATGTACATGTTATATTTTTACAAATTCATAATCAGTATTTTTGGCTTTATTTATTGGATTTTGTAGCTGGTATATTGCTCTTTCAATAGAAAAAAAGTTTGGCTAACTCATTTTCAAAACCTTAGGAAGATCAATTTTAATAAAAGTGTTAATATTAGCACCACTCTCCCCTATTTGGGACAATATACTAAATGATTCGACTTTTTGCTGTGCAGTATGTAGTTAATTGAGCAAAATGTATGGCAGATTATGTGAATATTAGATCGTGTAATTTTGATTCAAGTCGTAGCCGATCCATAAATAAAAATTTTCGAAAGAATGATAGTCTTTAAGTTTTTTTTTCTATAGTTTTCCAGTCAAATAAAAAATGAAAATTCGCATATTTGCAGTTTTATGCCTAAAAATAATTGTCTTTTCTTCCATTATATGCGAATAAAATTACTTCTTAGTTAAGCCTAGATTATACATCAATTAGAAAAGAAATTAAAATCTGATTGAAATCCGAAAAAATTCACACGGAAAACTGAAAATCATTATGGGGCCTATTTATTTTTAAATTAGTATCTCGGTTTCCTTTTTTTTTTTGCTGAACGAAGTCAAGTTTTTTTATGTTTAAATTTAGATACAATTTTATTTAAAAAATGGAACACAGAGCACGCCGCTGCATAAACTTTTTTTAAGCAGAACATAATTATTTTGATACCCCGACAAAGCTCAAAAAATTGTTCCGGCGTGTTTTCTACTTAAAAATTTACTTATACAAATAAGCAAGGAATATTACTGAACTGCTTCTTTTGCTGAAGTTTATGGACCTTATGACCAGTTTATTCCTGGAAATTGGAGCAACAGAATTAATACACACATGACTTCTCTACGTACTCTATTTATCTAACGACTTAATCTACTACTTATTTACTAATGGGAATGCAGCATCTATCACGAACCATGGACAAAATAATGTCAACTCAAAAAAGGTTCTCTGGAATGGCAAAGAAGGTCTTTTTATAAAAACGTAAATAAATAAAACAAAAACAATCATTGTGTCATTCTGATTGCAAAAAATTTAAGAAATTTTTTTGATTTATTTCACTAACTTTTCTCTCATTCTCTTAATAACCCTCCAATTAGCTTCCAAATGCATTCGTCCTTTAATGTTGTTTGAGGAATAATGGTTTGTTGATGAGCAGTTGATACTGTGGAAACCAATAAGCTTATTGCTTCGGATATGCAGTGCACCGAATCAGAGACATCATCTTTTTTTTTTTGGAAGCTTCTAGGATTGTAAATATAAAACCAAAAATTAGCGTACATGTCGATTTTTTTTTAACAAAACGGGACTTACATAGCAGTAATTTGATTTAGAGGTTCTTGGTGTGTACAATTCTTAAACTTCAACATATTCGACATCATTGTATGCATCGCCGAGAAGAATTGTATCTCTTGGGAATCATCTTTCCTATACTTCTTTTTCTTCTTTCACCGGATGCCCGCGCTGTGTTAAGAAAAAACATATAAAGGGTATTCATAATCCCTTGAGCGCCTTCAAAGTTATAAGAAAAAAATAAAAAATTGAATAGGCTTAAATGTTAAATATGATAACATTATTGAAAGTTCATATTCTTCTACTTGGACATGCTCTTCATCACCACTATCGCCAAACATTCCCGTAATAAAGCTTTTCTTTCAAATAAATTAATTTCAAAAATTACATGATTTTTGAAAAATGTTCAAACCTGTTACCTACCTACCCGAAGCCAAGTACATTCCATACCCTATTACCCTATTCCATGCAATGAGTTACTTTTGTTCCATTATCTCAGCTAGTATTTTTTGTTGGTCGGCATTTCTTAACTTGTTTTGCCTCTTGACCTTATTAAAAGGATTTTAGTCGCAACTTCTTTTTGGCAGAGTTTCCAAAGGACCAAATACCAAATACTCCCGGTATTTGTTATCTCTTTCAAAATTTCGGAAATAATTTTAAATAAGATGCACGACTGGATCGTACGAACTTGCTCTTGTGGCTAACAACTTTAATGTAGCTATAACCATTGAGGTTAAGTTAGTTAGGTGTAGTTACCATATACAGGCTTAGGCCCTTTGTAGGTTAGATTACCTTGATTCTTAGTGCATATAATGAATTGACGAATGGACGATTCAAGTAATTGATTCAAAATAGCTTTTAACGGCTTTTAGTCCACAAAATTTGCATTTTTTCCTGGCAATCTCACTTGGACTCATCAGTTGGTTAGTGAGATCCTTACCAATACACAATTTTTGTTAAGTTCAGCTCAACTTACTTGCATTTTTTGACAAAAAAGCAATGTGAACTATATCCAACAAGATTAAAATTTTAATCATTAAAATTGGAAGAATTTGTCCTTGGCCAGACTGTTGAGACCAACTGAGATTGCCGGAACGAAACGCAAATTTTGTGGACTAAAGGCCGTTAAAAGCTATTTTGAATCAATAATTCAGCAATTTTTTTTTTTTTTTTATAACTTTGCACGCGCTCAAGGGATTATGAATACCCTTTATATGCTTTTCTTAACACAGCGCGGGCATCCGGTGGAAGAACAGAAAGAAGGATAACAAAGATGTGTGGCGCGATGTTTTGAGACTAGAACTGGTTGTTCTCTCAGATTTATCTCCAGGGATGGCGGCTGAACTAATGCGGAGACAATTACCGTGTCTTATGTATTTATGTCCCTTATAATTCGCACTATTTTATTTATTTCGTTGTCATATTTTCTGGATATGCTACTTTACTCAATCACATATTGTTAGTGTTATGCCTAAACAGCATGTAATGGACAAAGCAGCAACTTATTTTATGACAATTTTTAGAATTGGTTTTTAATGGAATATAAGAAGACATTGACAACGGCAGGAATCGAACCCGCAACCACGAGGTTGAGAGGTGAGCACACAACTATCGCACCACAGCCACCCCCACGTCCAATTAAATATAATGCTAAGTCTTCTACTTGGCTGAGTAATTTCAGTAGTATATAGAATAGTATTGGAAAAAAACACCTTGTTGTTTTTTTATTTAAGGAGTACTTATAGTTTTTTTAACTGTTCAAGATAATGTCAAAAAACTCAAAAGTACAAAGTTTCGAAAAAATCCATTAATTCGTTTTCGAAATTTTAAGTTTTCAACAAAAAAAAAGTTTTTACTTTTAATTTCCAAAAAAAAATTATTTTTGAAAAATTTTGGCTTAGAATAGTGTTTAAACGTTTCATGAGCTTCTGCGCAAGAAATTTCAAAAAAATCAAATTAACCGTTTTCCAGAAAATCGAAAACCAAAAAAAATGGTACAACTAGAGGTACCAAAAGTAACAATTTTTTCCCAAAACAAAAATTACTAAAATCTTCCTTTTTGCTTCATTAATGAACTGTGAACTATGAACTGTTTTCGAGAAAAATAATTTATTTGGCCAGAAAAAAAATGTATGGGAGCTACTGTTATTTGTCGTCTTAAAAAAATAATGAAAAAAAAGTGTGGGCATATTACCGCACAAACAATATATACAAAGTTTGAAGGAAATCCATCCGACCGTTTAGGCTGCAGACTCGCGGACAGATAGACAGACAGACGGAATTGGGGGACCCACTTTTTTGGTGTTCTCTATGATCGTAATGTCATGTTTGATTGTTAGATTTTTTTTTGTACGAATCCATAACTTGCCTTATAGTACCTATAATCGCAAGTCAAAACACAAAAATTAAGCTATTTTATTTTTCTTTGCTTGCCAAAATGATTTCCGTTCAAAAATACAGGCAGGAAAAAGTAAGTGCCAAGCGAAAAATTTTCTAGCATGTTACTTTGGTTTATAGCTTAAGCTAAGTAAATTTTCTGTGGAATTAATTTTCTCGATTGGGAAAAAAACATAGCTTTTTGTATGAGAAATCCACTTCGCTTTGATGTAGGGGAGACCGGGCTAGAAGTAACAAGGGTAAAATGAACAGCTAGAAATAAAGGGTTCCCCTGAAAATTAAGAAACGCGTAAACGATAAAATTGTTCGTCTACTTCAAAGCTAACGTTAAGTATACTTTAGCTGTGAATAGGACATCCTAAAGAAAAGTTATAAGGGTAGTCACCAAAATTGATAAGTTTGTAACATTATTTTTTCTTAGTATTCTTAGCATTCCTCTTCACTCGGAAGAGATAGAATAGTTCTAGTTGTTTTTTTAAATATTTATTTATGTTTGGTTAAGTTAATGTAAGTAGCAACGAATGAGTTTCGATTTTTTTTAAATTGAGTAATGTGTGTTAAATTTCATGGTGGGTCTAGTGGTAACATTTTTGTGGGGTAAGTTGTAACAAATTAAAACAGATTTCGTTCATATTTTCAAATACATTTTTGGAATCCAAGACGATGGAAATTGTGTCATTTGTTTATTTTTCGTTTTGTTTAATTTGTTTATTTATTTTTTATAAAAATAAAAATGTCCATTTGACGTATATCGTTGCCAACTAAATGTTGAAGAGAAAAGAGGTCCCTCATGTGTTTTCCGGGCTTGCTAATTAGATAAATCCTATGCATACTGTTTTCGGAATATTTAATTACATTCCTAATTTCTATATGACTAAATTCAGTTTTTTTTTCAAAAAATTAATATTGACTTTGTTTTGTTTTTCTAGGAACATTAAAAATTAATTAATTAATTAAATTTGTGAATTAATACACATGTAATAACTTTTAATTTTTTTATATTAATTTCATAAGTTTTGCTGTTGTACGTGCTATATTGTTCGTTGTTAATCTTGTTTATAAATTTAAACAGAAAAAAGTTTGACTGGCTTATTTTCAAAACTTTAGGAACAGGATCAATTTTAGTATTACTTTTAGCACCGGTTTCCCCTATAAACTAGGCTTTACTTCGTAAAATTAAAAAGATAGCATATAGCAGCAGAGACTGAAAAAACAGCATAACTTAGTATTATTATATACGACGAGGCGGTGCTAACTTCACGTGCATCAAATTTTCTTAAAACAATCCTCTTCTCATTTTTAGTTTTTAAGAATGGAAAAAATATATATTTTGCCTAATATTTTGATATTCCTGTAATCTTTCCACAGACACAATCCTAAGCTTCATATATTTGTTCGTCAATCCTACGCTTGCATAGAAAGATACAATTCGCTCAAAAATAATGAGCAGATATTAAATGCGGAAAAGAATATAGCTACACGCGTCTGCGCATTTCATTATCATCAATAAATTCAAAAAGGACCTTCCTATTCAGAATCCCAATACGAAATATTCAAAGATCTATACTGGCTCCACCATATTCTGCCGCCATGTCAAACTGTGTAGTCTGCACACAGACTCTGATGCCTTGGAAACAAAAATGCCTACCTTAAACGCTAAAACCTTGAAAACAATTTAAACGAGATGCACAAATTATATGGAGGAGCCATGGCCATCCAAAGACTTAGATTGGCAAAAGGCAGCACAACACAAAACAACAACATTTGTTCAACCCCTCTAATTTGAAGACGAAGAGCCTTCGACCAAAACAACGACCATCATTTTGCTAAATCTATACCTCAAAGGTAATTATAGTAATTACTTCACGAATTGCACCTCCATCGAGGCTTGCTCGGAAAAAGGCCTCTCCTTATCTTGTGGTATTCTCGTCGGACGGCGCAGTCGTCCGCGACCTCGAAGATTCCTTCTTTAAGCCAAGACAACCAGTGGTATCATCGTCGTCGTCGTCGTGGCTCTTGCATCATGGTCATCATCACCATCATCATCATCGATGCACTTGATTAGTTTTGTAGGAAACTAATTTTCTTGCACACACACAGACGATTGTCTAACCCAATCCGAATGCCGAATTGCCGGCCTCCGCAAAACGAGATCAAAGCAAAATGATTCAGCTGCACTGCAATAGCCTGGTCTGGCCCGCTCCAAATCACGATGTAATTCGAATTTGCTTGCGCGGATCTCCTCATTGCTGGCGTGTTCCACGTTCCACCTCATGCGCCCATATTCTGCCTATAAGATCGAGTAAGCATTGATTGCGCTTCCGCGCTAAGGATGTTCAAGATTGCACTACAGCAGCCAGCGCAGCGCAGCGGTTCGGTTCGGTTTCAAATCGAAAATGCCCGCAGGAGCACCTCAGCCAATATACTGTGTGTAGTGTTCCCCATTGCATAGGCACTCGCAATTGGCGTTGTCAGGAGGCAGAAACTTTTATTTTTTTTATTTTCGGGGCCAAGGCATGGTGATCTGCGATCGTGTAATTCAACACCGGACTACATAATTGGAGTGCATTTCTGGCCAGGCCATGGGTTGTGGGTTGTTGTTGATGTCGAATGTCGTTGTTGCTGTTGTTATTGTTGGCGCTCTTGCTTAAGTGCTGATCTTTGAAATTGGCACTGGGAGCGGACAATTTCGATGATCATAATGCGGAACAGAAGTAAAGAAATAGCTTTCGGGGCCACGCCTTTGCTGCAATTCGACACTTGATTCTGGTTTCATAAGCACCATGTCGGAGAACATATTGAACACCAATTCGGTTATCCGATATGGCTTTTCTAGAAGTTTAGTTGATAGTTTTTTTTTTCTAGTATGCAGTGCATATTGCGTCGCGTCGTTGTTTTAAACGTCGGATTCAGATTCAGACTCACTTGGACTACTGTCCTGGGTGGTATAGAGATAATCAGAACTGGATTTATATTATTTTTAAGAGTTAAGCGTGCTCACGAAGTGTGCGTTTGGTTGAACATAAATATTTTGTCGCAATATCGTTGGTCTCATGAAATTGAATTTGATATTTCTGGGAACACGTTTGGGGGTTCGATTAGCCGATTCTTCGACGGTAAACCAGTTAATTGAACATTTAGAGATTTGCCTATTTTTAATAAATCTTTTTTATAAGGTTACGATCAGGCTTGGTTTTTATTATAGATGTATAGTAAACTAGCGGACCGAACGAACTTCGTCTCGCCTTAATTTAACGCCTTCATATAAGCCCTAGACCTACAATAAAGCACAGATAGTTCAAATTGCATGTGGTTTATTTGAATTGAATAAAATTAGTAGAGAGTGATATGATAATAAATGTTTTTGTACTTGTTTTCGGTGCAAAAACAAACAACGAAGACGGTTTGCCAATACGCGAACAGGCAACGACCGAGCGAAAAACAGCGGAATTCGATATTTACTCCACAGACTTACAACGTTTGGCCTTGCGATTTAATGATTGTAATCGCAAAAGCCAATAGAACGTAGAACTGAATCCACTTGAATTGGAAATTAAGGCCAGTTAGAATTATCTGAATTCGTGGGATAAGGACTTTTTGTCCTGGAATCATTGCAAACATGATTATGATCGATGGCACCTTCATCTGTAAAATATACGTCAGAGTTCTTGGCACATTAAACGTCAGTTTCATCGGATAGTTGGTCGCTTCATCCTCGTCGGTCACGCTGTCAACTGATTTGTACAAATCCAGCGATTTGACTTAATAATGAAATTCAAGCTTTCGACGACGTCCCATTCTTCGCTGCTTGTATTGCCCGTCGACAAATCCAATCGACATTTTTATAATTTTTCGCAATGCCGGGGAACACTAAAATTTGGTGATGAGTTTCTCCTTCGACGTTGTTAACTCGCACAAATTTGCAGGAATTTATATGAATCCAGTCAAGGCGTCGCCAGGAATTTGGTCATTGCCAAGCGCCAACAGTTGTTTCTAAAATTCAGATGGGTCGTTCTCCAATGCAACTGTCATGTTCATGGTCAATTTAAAATTCTTGACGTACACAATGCATATATGCATGCAAATGATCGTATGCGCGATATACGGGTATTCGGAATCAGTGTAATAATACGCAAAACTCGCATCACTTGCAGGAAGAAAATAGCACACTTGTTGAATAAAAAATGATAATGTGAAAGGGACACCTATCGAGTTGTCTCATTGATCGAAGAACAGCATCATCTGTTATATTATATCTCGTAAACATCTCCACCCAAAACGTTTTTTATTACAATGAATTTCAATTGATCGCGAAATTTTCCAAGCATTAAAATGAATTTTCCACCTTTAAATCGTACAAAAAATCCATGGAACCTTCTAGACAGTTCCAGAAACGTCAGGAAAAATCAGAGGAAATCCATATCATATTCCAGATAATTCGACAAAATAAAATATCAAAATTTATTTAATGGGAATCAAATGCTGTAGAAGTGTGTATACAAAACACATTATTTATAATAATAAATCAATAACAAACATGTGTCTGACATTTTTGGTCATAACACCGCAAAATGGATAACCCTTTATAGCTTGAACCAATTTACTTTGCCATTCTAATTCTACATTGCTACTTCGTACCTCTCTTTAAATTTCTTTTCTCATCTCATTAATTTGGAAAGATAGGTACACATACACGCAATCACCTTCCAGAGATGGACTTATTTACATGAGATATGATCGTGATTTATTGTGCTGTTTTCGAAATAGTATTACACATCTGGCATTGTTGTATTATCGCATGCGCAATATTTTGTTCTCTTAAATCCCCTCTCTGCGCAACAGATGCGACTTTGACCCAGTAATTTGGGTCACGGTATACTTATACTTGTTTATTTTCTATGTTTCATCGTAATTTTGCTGCTTATTTTCTCATTGTTTGAAATAGATCACCTGATCAGTAGGCAGTGAAAGTATCATCGACCTCTTCTCAATTAAACCATATTGATGATATCGATGTTTTGAATGATAGATCTGTATTTTCTCTTTTATCATCGATATTTCTTTAGCATGGTTGAATATCGCACATCCTTAGCATGTCGATTTTATTATCTTATGAATCTATAATTTTTACACGTACCGGAGAACGCACAACGTGCCTATAGAAGTATTCTCTTCAAAAACTTATTACTTTTAATATTTGTCGCCTCAAAACTTGTAGCTTTAATTAGGGGGCTCTATTGGCCCTCTAGTGGTGTGTTTTGAATTGTTGGACCACATTCACATTTGTGGGACCCATTAAATTCGTGGTTGAACCATTCCCTCAATTCCTCCTTCTCGTGTACACGCAGGACCAAATATCCTTCCAAGAAAGTTTCTTGTTGAAGAAGCCCACATGTAAGCTCCCGTCTTCTGTTGTCTGTCCAATACTTGTCTAGATTAAACAAGACTTGCATTCCATATAAGTGTTTTGTAGAGCGTGCGATGCGTCTTTCACAAAAGAATTTTCGAACGCATTTGTTTTGTCAAGCGGCAGTAGCAGCAGTTTATTTAAGGTATTTCTCCGTCGGTTTTCCACTTAAAGTGAATACTCCAAGTCCAAGGTAGATGAACGTCTCAATCAATTGCGACTTTTAGTCCTAGGGTATCGGATGTTTGTTGGCAACATTCTTTTTTTTATTTAAGTTAGAACCAACAAATTTCGACTGTTCTTCGACATTAACATCATAAAGACCTGTGTCTATGTTCTATGGGACTTATGCCTTTCTCGTGCAGTTGCTTAAGTTCTCAGGGATTTCAAAATACCAGAAATCAGCTCTTCCAGATAGTACATCTCCCGTTGCATTTTCCGCGATGGAAATTACACTATGTAAGCTCTTTCAGTTGGTATATTCTAATGGTCTATTTCCAGGTCCAGGCTGTTTAAAAAAAAAACAGATCTTCTCCCCAACTATCGCCTAATTGTGCCTACCCTCCTTCTTTGCTAGTTCATAAAAATAGAAAAGCTATCTGATCAAGAAATATCTTGAAGAGAAAAATTTCCGTAAGGCAATTAGGCTTGAGTAGCAATTGATGATCCGGTGGTACGAGTATTATCTCAATAAAATTTGAGAAATTTTCCACAGCATTTTACAGAGATTGCAATCGAAAATTCGTGAATTCGTTGGACTATAAATTACCGGTCCGAACTCTCAATAAATGCCATGGGTTGGCGTGCCCCAGGAGTCCATTTTGCCTCCGACTTGTTTTCATTCTTAAGTCAAGATCTCTCTAAAGCTCTTAATCCACAATTTTTTTGCCAGATTGCTTTCTGCTTTTATTTTTTTATATTTTCACAGCATTGTTCTTCGGATGTGGGTAGTAAAATACCGTGAAGAACTTAATAAAAATCTGAAGAATATCTCTTTTCCTTGCTTGAAGTTTATTTTACTGAACCTCTTTTTGAATCGGAAACATATTTAATGAATGTGTTTTATTGAGTAAAAATGTAACGAATGTTGATGCTTGATTTTTCAGGCTTTCGATACAGTTTCTCATGAAATGGTGCAAAGAAAGTAACATTCAAATGTTCCACAGGGGTCTATCTATTTATTTTATCTCGTAAAGCCGCGGATTATGTGCAAATATACATTAATTTCCCAAACGTTATGGCGGAAAACGCTACTGTGCGTTCAAACTCAGATCTTGATAGGAGTATTCAAAAGTATCAAATCTAATTAGTTGAGACTTACTCTAAAAGAAAAGCCGCATCAAAGCAAAGTGTTTTTTAGTCGTAAGTATCAATTGATGGCAGCACTAGTATCGACTTTCAGCATAGTCAATTCTAAAAAAAATATTCCTTTTTTCTCAGGACATATAAGCATAATTGCGTTTTAAAGTTATTAAGACCTCCATTTTCCCAAGAAAGCATTTTTTTTTTCAAAAAATATTTAAAGGGCTGTTTTTCTAACAAAAAACGGAAGCAAGCTATATTCCTTCTAAGCAATCCCCAATTTAAAAGCCCACAATTGTTAGTAAATTAGTGGTAAACAAGACAAACTTAACTCCTTGAGTCTTTACTTTTCATCCTTCGACACCTCAAAACGTGTCGCGTCAAATCCCCAAGCTTTTGTTTACCGGAAGTCTTTAAGAAGCAAAACTTTCACCAAAGCAAGAAATCAAATATAACAACAATCTTCTAATCGGTTTCCTACCCTCGACGATTCGACTCATCGTCGGCGTCGTCTTCGTCGATGATAACAAAAGAATTCCCGGCGAAGCCCTCATCTTTTTCCGTTTGAATACAGACCAGGAGAACTCCCACTGTGCCATAGCCATAGCCATCACCATCACCATCATCATCATCAACATCATCTTTCCGGCTGCCTAATCTCAATGACCACTTTGGGGAAAACTTTAACTCATATCCGGTGATAGAGGAATTAGCTTCCAGATCCGCCAGCATTGTTCAGTTCAGTTCATATACTTATGTCTTATAGGCCTCTGATGTTTTGCCGAAGTGAAAAATAGAGATAATATCATTTCACAGTGACGATGGCCGTTTTTGTTTTGTCTCCGGAGTGATTGTGGAGTGCGGAGTGTGCGAGCGATATATACGAGTACCAACCAGCAACACTTGTTGGTTTTTGGTAGTAAATTTTCGATTCGAAGCATTTCGATGCCATTTCGTGTGGTTTTCGGGTCGAAGGATATCTATAGGGCCACAACCAATCTATAAGGCACTGGGAATTCAGTTCACGCCATTGAAATCCAGTGAAGCGGCAATACGAAGTAATTCCACTCTTCCACTTCGCTGAAGCTACTGTTTCTCTCTATCTCTCTCTTCAAACAAACAACAAGAGCTGCAAGTTGTAGAATGTTAATGGCGGTGGTGTGGTAAAATAGGACACAACAAGTCTAACGTGATAGGATTCGATGAGTGGCAAGGATAATTTGGAGTTTTTAGTGCGTGAAGCGATGAATTTTTAATTGGGAATTGGGTGATGAATAATATTGGAACATCCCCATTCCAAGGGTTGGTTGCTGCTCGTTCGTTCTTCGAGATTCGGTTTCGATTTAATTAAAAAAAAAAACAAAAGAAAAAAAAACTAAAAGAACACAACAAGCATCTCAGACAATTTGCTTTGGGTAAAATTGGAAAAGTCCTTGTTTCGCATTGTTTTTCTTTCTCCATGAATAATTCAACGATGTTTGTTGTTTATATGCGTGTTCTGTCATTAAAGATGTCTCTCACAAACACCCTCCCATCCCCAGCCCTCATTCAATTCCATACACGGCACGAGCACCCGCAACCATATCAGAAACGTGCGTGTATCGGTGTTTGCGTATCATGTAAATTGCTGTGAGCCAGCTTTGCGGAGGCTGCTGAACTGTAAGACAAGCTAAGGAAATGAATTATAGATATTCGTTTTGCTATTTTAAATCTTCATATATGTATGTATATCTATTGTATTATCTACGCAGGCAGTAGAGCCTCATCCGAACCGAAAAGGGATATCAGATAAACATGCGAATTTCGCACACTTATCATAGCTCCTGCTCCCATATTCCGTTTGCGCTGAGTGTATCCTTTTCTTTTTGCGTTTTGTCATCGGTTGGCAAATTTTCGTCGTCGCTCTCCGACGCCCGCCACCATCTCCGCAGTGCCGCCGGTCGACGACACGACAACGACAATGGCGACACTGTCGACCAGAAATCCCATGAGAGATTCCAAAGAGCTGATAATTCATATGTGGGATTCTTCAGAAGGAAGCGTTTTTTTACCAACCCAGCAAGCCCCATCCCAACGTTACAAAGTAACCCTCTTTTGCCAGCGAAAGATCCAAGCCTTGAGATGGGATGACATATATGCATTGGGATGAGGGTGGGGGTGGTATATTCGTTTAGGCGGAAGGATCCGGTTTTGTTATATTGTTCCTTATTATTATATGAAAAAGAATTCGTTTTTATTTTACAAAAGATTTAGTTTTTGTAAAATTTATGTAATTTATGTTGTGAGTTTTGTTAGGTAGATGGTATAGAATAGCAGTCGAAGAGAGGCAGAAATGAATTTTGAATGATACGGGGATGATTATGAGTGTATGATGAGTTTCCTGCTGCAGGAAGGCTTTTCTTGTTCATCGCCATGGCAATTTATGTGGGAAGTGTAAAATATGTTTTTATCCGCTGAGTTAATTCCTGCAATGATAAAAGGATAAGAATAATTGGTAGTCTTTTTGGGTTATTTCATATGGAATTAATGAAAAAGGACTTTTTTGCTGATGGAGGATTAAGGTATACTATATGTGTTTTCATTTTCATTTTTAGGGAAAAACAAATTCTCGAAAACAACACATAATTCCTTCATACTCAGAGGTATAACCTTACCATGGAAATGAGCCCGGTAAGCATATTTTCTTAATGCGTAATATTGAATTTAATATATGTAGTAAAAATCTTTTTTGGAATTATGATAACCTCGTAAATAGTCGCTCATATTATAATTTACATAGTACTGTTTAATTCAAAGAAAAAAATTGATGTATATTTGCGTAAAATTACAAGCATCGCCATTTTTATTTTGAAGTGATAACTTCTTATGGTAGGGTAAGCCGTTTCGTTACGTAACGTGTTACGGCGCCAGTCTGTTGGGCTTCCCTTTCTCTCATGCATACAGAGAAGCTTACAAATTAATCAAATTAACGAAGAACTTTTGAGATTTTATCAAGTTAAACAATTTTAATATTAACAGTTCAGGTTAGATTAGCTTAAGCTATCACTTCTTCCGGGTACCCGAATTACACAAGTTTTTTTTAATCGAAGCTTATGCTCGAATGTGCCGACTTTTGTACTGGATTTCATACTAAGCCCAGGACTGTGAAATTTCTAGAAAAGAAACGGTTAAGTCCTTATGTGCTCAACTTCAGATGAAAACTAAAATTAAAGGATAACCTTTTAAAATCGAAACGTAACTGGTGTAAGATTACGCGAGCTGTACTGCTTATATCATTATTTTCGTTTTAGACCAAAGCCTTCTTTTTTCACTTGAAACCAATGGCGATTTCGTCAAATACACGACTGGATCTTACGTTTCACTTCACATTGTTCATACATTGTAAGAACAAGATTCGTAGTGTAGAAAGGGCTAAATATAGACTTTTAAAACTCGTGTTTCAATTAATTTTTTATATACAAAACTAACGGACCAGGCGAACTTCGTCTCACCGCAATTTAACGCCTTCAAATGAATTGCAGAGCTATAATAAAACACAGATAGTTAAAATTTCAATGTGATTTATTTGAATGGAATAAAAATAAGGAGAGGGTTATATGGTAAACAATGTTTTTCGCTTTGTTTTCCGGTGCAAGAACAACCAACAAAGACCGTTTACCAAGCTATCGGCGACTTTATTTTTCTTCGCTGCTCGTATTGCCCGTTTACAAATCAAATCGAGATTTTTATAATTTTTTGGAATGCCGGGGAACACTTTGCTTTGGTGATGAGTTCCTCCTTCGACGTTGTTAACTCCAAAAATTTGTCGGGAATGATATCAATCCAATCGAGCCATCAACAGAAATTTGGCTATTACCAAGCGCCAGCAGTAGTCTTGAAAATTCAGCAGCCGATGGGTCGTTCTACAATGGCACTCATATTTGTGGTCACTTTCAACTTATTGACATGCTGGCACAAAGCAGACGATTTCAAGCATGCATTGAATTCATTGGCAGCAGTAGATTTCGGGATGGCGGAAAGCCTTCGACGAATATCACCACAGAGCAAATTCATATCCCCGCCAAAACATCTCAAACCAACTTGTACGTCCTTCATTGTTCGGTCAACTGCCTCCAAATTTCAGAATTGTGCTTTTCATGATAATTTTTTACTTGCGATTATATGTACTATAAGGCAAGTTATCCATTCGTCGAAAAAAGAAGTTTTGAATTAACAATCAAACATGACATTACGATGATAGCGAAGTCGAAAAAAGATGGTCTAAAAATTCTGTCCGTCTGTATGTCAGTCTGTCTGTATGTACATATTTATAGACACCTACAGCCCAAACGGGTGGACCGAATTGCTTCAAACTTGGTATATAGAGTTTTTTAGGTATAGTACGGACGGGAAATAAAAATTTTTTTAGCTCAAAAACTAACGGTGCTTGCCATATAACCGTTTCGTTAAAGCCTATTTTTCTCGGAAAATGCTCTAACGATTTTGATTTTAAAAAATCAGCTTTTTAGGTACGACCAATCATATGATTAAAAAAAATTAAAATGTATAAAAGCGGTACTTTCCATAGGACCGTTTTTTTATTTCGACTATCTCATAATTAATTACTTAACCCATTCTTTCGAAATTTCATAGATATATAGGTTTAGGGTGTCAATTTATCCTGCGTACCAATATTTTTAATTAATATTTTGAAAACTGCTCAATAATTTTTTATTCAAAAATTAGACTTATATGTATTTGCTGAATTGCCTAGAATTGGCGTTTTTGAATTTTTAAAAAAATTTTTCTCAAAAACCGCTCCAGAGATTTTAAAATTTTTTTTCTCATAAATTCAAATTAGTTTAAGTATTTATTTCAGAATTTTAAATTATTTTTTTTTGATTATGTCAATTTAATCTTTTGTTTTTAAGTTTATATTATTAAATATTTAAGATTGTCATACCGATTTAAAAAAAAAATAAAAAAAGAAACTCTATACAAATAGAATAAGAAAGACCTTAAAAATATATTTAGATTTTTAATAAAGAGATGTGATCGAACATGAGTTCGTGCGATCCAATCGTGCATTTAATTAACTTCTCGATAAAAAAATTACATTGTAAAAAGTGAGGTTAACAAACTGCTTTTGATTTCGTTCAGTTGGAAATGAATTTGGGTGTGAGATTTGATTGAAATTTTAATCAAAATTGACATTTAGATGACGGAAAACATAAAAAAAGTGGATCCCGCAATTCCGTCTGTCTGTCTATCTGTCTGTCTGTTTGTAAATCGATCTACAGCCTAAACGGCCGAACCGATTTTTTTAAAACTTGGTACTCAAGCGTTTGATTATCATAAATAGATTTTTGATTCGGTACTTTGGATAGATTTTGTTTTACCAACTTATTTATTTCAAAAACGGCTGTACCGATTTTGACAAAATACTTTAAATATAGTACAAATTGGTCAAACATTTTTTCTTACATATTTTGTTATTGACGGTACCTGCTCTGCAACCATTTTTTTTATTTTTAACCCATACCTCCACGAATTTTGATTAACATTTTTATAGGAGTTCCTTCTAATTCTAAAAAATATTGCATTCGCAAATTTTCTAAAAATGTTTTTTTTTGAAATTCAATACATATTTCGAAAACGAGTGGAACATTTTTTTTTGTTGGAAATTTTGTTTTTAAGTGTATGTATAGTATTTAATATATAGAATTTTCATACCAATTATTTTTTCGATAAAATGTATGAAAAAAGGTATTATATAGGTAGTTTGTAAAAAAATAAGTAAAAAACGACTTTGAAAATACATTTAGCCGTTTCTATTAAGAAAGTTTTGGAATGTGATCAAAACATAAAAGCTAGTACGTGCGATTCAGTCGTGCATTTTATTTTACCTAAAATTCAACTGGACAAATTTAAGAAAACACATATTTTTGTATCAAAAGTCCTCGAGCCATTTTTGAGAAAAAAAATTCTTAACAGTTTTTTAGCATTAATATTGTATTGTGGTACCATTGTTTTCTTGTTTGAATGAAACGGTTATTTCAAGTATTCAACAGAATGTCAAAAAATTACTAAATACAAACTTTCGAAGAAATCGAAATATGTAAGTCGTTTTTGAAATATATTGAGTTTTCAACAAAAAAAATGTTTTTAATTTTTTTTATTGAAGGAAAAAGCTTTTGAAAAATGTTGGTTTGAAATACTGTTTAAACTTTTTAGAAGCTCCTCCATAAGACATTCTTAAAATTATATCAAATCAACCGTTTTCCACAAAATCGAATACCAAAATATTGATTGTACGAGTAATAAGGTTCCCAAAATAACTATGTCTTGATAAAACATAAATTCGAATAATAATTTTTTTGTCTTTATTGACTAATTTTTTTTTTGTAAAAATCGGTAGAGCCGTTTTTAAGAAAAATAAGATTCAATTTTGTGCAAAAAAATGTATGGCATGTACCGTTGTTTTTGGTCTTAAAAAATGAAAAAAAATCCTGCGGGCATATTACTGAAAAAACATTACCAAGCTTAAAGGAAATTCATGTAACCGCTTAAGCTGAAGATGGGCAGATAGACTGAAAGACATTATTGCGGGACCAACGTTTTTCGACTTATCATCAGTTTTGTCAAAAATTGTAAGAATGCATAACTTGTCATAAAGATAACCTTATTCAGAACCACATCCCCTAAATATCACATCTCCTTTACTATTGACCAAAAAGCTCCTGTCTCAGTTCTTGTACCTCGAAAACTATTATATTGGATTATATGCATAAAACAAAGTAAATGCTTTTACTGGATAATTTCTAAGTATAAACTATTTTGGGTATGCATAAAAATGCGGAAAATGCTCTAAATAAAGTATTTGCTTTCTATCATACTTTTTACTTTTTTGAATGAACTTTATAAGTGAATACTTCATTCTGTATGCATAAAAACTAGTAAGTGCTATTTTTCTGTTGTAAATACTTAGTTTTTTCAAATTTGTTAAATAGCAAGTTGAAAATTTCATAGTACATACTTTTTTTTGCTTAAACCCTAAATTAGTTAGGTGGCAAGGCAATTGATATCAGTGTTATGTCGTATTTAGTATAAATTAGATCATATTTGATATTTAAGTTTTGTTACAGCTAATAATATGGCGGAATTTGTATACGTATTAATTCTCAAAGAGTGTATGCCTCCTTCAATATCCAAACAACATGTGATGCAAAGGAATATTTTACAAGTGTTGATTGCAGATGGCAGGGCGTAGTTAAACATTTCGGAATTTAGAGAAACAGTTTTTTGGAACCCATAATGAGAAATTCAACTAACATTGTATTACTAGGAGATAAAGGATATGGAATTACATCTTGGCTTATGACACCCCTTAAATCCCGAAAGAGCATGCAATAAACTGGATTGAATGAAGAGCGTTATAATTAAAAGATATTTTGCTCCACTGAAGAAATTTCACATTCACATTTTGCAAAATTGCATTCGGCTTCACATGCAGAATATTTCAAATATTATTTTCGCTTGTTTCGTTTTGCACAATATTGAAAAACACCTGGGAGATGCTAACGATTTCAAATTGCTAGAAAGTAGAGAAAATGGGAATATTGTTGATATGATGATGAAGATGATGGCTAGTGCACTTCAAATCCGGAGATCTGGACATATCAAAAGGATGGAATTAACAGAAACCATATCTATCTTTAATTCATAAGTATGCACATGTACAGGGTAGCGCACGGATAGTGCTACAAAAAGAAATTTTTATTTTATTTATACTTAAATTTAAACTTTTATTTTAATCGATGTATTTCATTAATTTTTTTTATTGGATTAAAAATTAAATTTTATTTTAAATAACTAATGGTTTTTAAAGATGATAGACCGCAAATGACCTCCACGGTCATCCACGCATATGCGGCACCTGATCAGAAAATTGTTCATTGCGGCCTGAAGGGTTGAAATTGGGATCTCCTCAATTATTGTCTTAATGGACTACTTCAGTTCAGTCAAATCCCTGGGTTTCATTTTGTACACTTCATGCTTGACATAATCCCATAAAAACAAGTCTGGTGCAGTCGCGGAAAGTGCAGTTTCTGGATATCGATTTGCTTGGGAATTTTCGTTGGAGCTCCGCCATAACTTGTGTGGCTACGTGTGCAATTACTCCATCTTGTTGAAACCAAATCCTGATGAAAGGGATACGTCTTCGGCGAAGTTTTGGGTAAAAAAAACTCTTTCAACATCCTTAAATAACGGGCCCCATTGATAGTTTGTGTTACACCGTTTTCTTCAAAGAAGTATGGCCCGACAATAAATCTTGATGAAACTGCGCACCACACAGTGACTCGTTCTGGGTGCAGTTCCGTCTCATTTAGCATTCCTGGATTAGATTCACTCCATATAAGGCAATTTTGCTTGTTAAAATTGCCGTTTAAATCAAAATGGGTCTCATCAGACATGAACAAACAATTTATCAATGTGTTGTCTTCTTCGGACATTGCAATCATTTTTCGGAAAAATTCCAGGCGAACAGGCAAATCCTGAGGGTTTAATTTGCTTGTAATTTGGACTTCGTACGGAAACAAGTTTAAGTCATCATAAAGTATCCGTTGTAATGACCGTCTGCTAACTCCAATTTGGGATGCAACAGTCAAGATTGTATCCTGAAGCCGAACATTGGGATATCGATGATACGGTCTTCGTTCGATGCTTCCACATTCGGAAAACATGTTCACCAGCCTCATAATGGTCCATCTACTCGGGGGAGTACCGCCAAACTACAGCCTAAATTCCCTTTGGACGGAAATGACGTACAGCAAAGAATGGTATCGCTGCACTATCCAAATCCTTTTTTCAGTATTTCAAGCATTCATCTAAATATTAGCCTATAAAATATAAAAAAAATAAGCCGATTACTCACACTGAAAAAAATTTATTACATTTTATTTTTGTAGCACGATTCGTGGGCCACCCTGTATGTACCTACATATATGTTGAATTTTGCTTATAAATGTATTATTTTAATATAATAATACGCACCAGGAATGCAAAGGTTAGATGTATTTTCATTAACACTTAAAAGTTCTTTAAAAATTACTTCCCATTCTGGAAGCTTGATTGGTTTCTTAAGGGCGGTTTTCTTTATTACCAAAGTTTTAAAACTGTTCAGCAATTTTCTCACTTGTTCTTTGTTAAGTTGAAACCCAGTTTCAAATTTGTATTCTGCAATCAATAATTTCATAGCTTCTGATTAGTTTTTTTTTTAATGGAAGTTTTTCAGACTTGTTCAATAATACATTAGGTCATTTTAAAATTCACAAAAAAGCTACGTTGGTCATTGATCCTCGTTCAACTGAATGACTGACTGAATGACAAAATACCACACAAATCTTATATATAAAGAACAATCCAAATTATGTTTGTGCGCTATCTTCTTTTTTTTCGGCTTGATCGATTTGAAAGAAATTTTCAGGAGATCTTAGGACATATTTGGAGAGTGCATATAAGAAATCTGTTTGCTGGCCAATGTCTAGAACCGGAGTTATGGCCAAAAATGCACTCACATGTTTGTTTATTGCTTTATCAGTATAAATAGCGTGTTTGTTTTGTATACACGCACTTCATTTTGGTTTTTCTCTGATGCCGCGTGTAGGCACACATCTACAGCATTTGATTCCCATTAAATGGCTTTTGGTATTTTATTTTGTTGAACCCTCTAGAATGGATTTTTTGGACGACTAAAAGGTGGAAAATTCGTTGTGAAGCTTGGAAAATTTTCGTTAATTATTGTGAAATTTATTGCGATAAATACGTTTTGCACGTATTTTGGATAGAGAAGTATATGATATATAATATATTAGATGACGTTGTGCTGCAATCAATTCCCCAAACCTATATGTTGCGTTATACATTGACTTTGGCTCTGCTCGATTTTACTGGTGTCCTTTTCACATTATAACTTTCTATTTAGAAAATGTGTTATTTTTCTTGCTTAAATTGATTCGAGTTTTGCATATTATTTCACTGATTGCGATCTAACCTTGGACGACGTACCTACACGTCTTGCAATAATTAATCAGAATGTCCATGATAGTCGAACGCAAGAGGTAGAAAAGAGCAGAAGAAATAAATGGAGATGTGCCCATATTGCACAGCCTCAAACTGCACAATCACCTACACAAATTCGACAAAAAGTTAATAAAAGAAGAACAGTGGTAAATGTAGACTTCAATCGCGCTGCTTTCGAATACGTCAATTTTTTTCGAGCAAACAACGTCAAAGGAGAAACAAAAAATTATAAAAATCTCGATTGGATTTGTGAATGGTCAATAATAGAGCAGCGAAGTCGTCGATAGCTAGAATTTCATTATTCAAAGTAAGATCGCTGCAGAACTGCATTCGTACAAATCCGATGACAGTGCCCAACTAACACACTCTCCAGAGTTAAGCTCCTAAAATCTGAAAAAACAATCCTTTTACTATCCTTAAAGTTAATTTCTTTTTATGAAACTTAAATTATTCTCATAACGTTTTTTTTTATAAGAACTTAACTCTCCGCAATTTTGAAATAATTTAGATCTTATACTTAAAACAAATTTGACTCCTTTAACAAGATTCCAAGAATTTAGGGTCTTATAAAAATATTGTTATGAAATTTAAACGCCTATATATCTTCAATCACATAACAACTGACTTATCGGAGTCTAAGCTATTTGAAAATTCTATAACGAACCTTATAGAATTTAAGGTATACAACATTTTATTACAGGATTCTAATAGGAATTGCAGTTTTCCTTGGCACATGGAATCAAAAACTTCCTCGCCGCATGCCAAGACAGGGACGTAGTCGAGATTATTAAATGGATGTGAATTGTAGTTTTTAATTTTCCGAAAAGTGTTTATTGTTCTAAAGTTCTTTCAATTAATTGAAAATGCAAGTGTTTCACGACCAAAAATTAACACAAAGCAAATAGCGAAGCATTAACATTTGTTTTCAAAGGAATGTGGATTTTAGTAGAGGATCGGCCGTCGCCGTCGCTGTCCACTAAAACGTATCATCAAAAAACAAACATTTTTATAATTTTGTAAATTAACTTTACAAAAAATGTATGACGGGTATCTATACTTCAATATTTTTTTTAAGAAATGTAGCAAAGCACGACGAATATTTCACACTTTTAATGGCAAACAACTGTAATAAATTGGCATTCTTCTAGTGGCGTGCTATGATAAAAACAAATTCATGTTTTACTTTTATAGCTGAGGCCCCCTTCCTTTACTACGTCCGTGCTTAATGGTTCACTATATATGTAACTTGTTATCTCAATCTTTTCTAAATAATTCCATAATATAATGAATATTCCTATAAGAAGACTTACAATAAATTTAATAAGTATTCGTGAGTAAATGTAGAGGAAACCAAACTCTTATAATGGTCTTATGGTAATTATTAAAGGATTCTCTCATCTCAACAGCAGCCACACATAAGTACGCAGAAAATATTCTCTGAGTATTTCGAGGGTTACCACACATATGTTGAAATTAGTTCTAAAAATTATTTACTTTAAAAACCCTTTTTTTAACCATTTATGTGCATTATAAATTTCACAAACATAAATGGCAAAACAATAGCATTAACTGTAAAGGGCTCTTTCTGATCTCGATACTCGATACAAAATATTAAACAATCGAAATGGGTATTACTTTAACTTTTCGATGTTTCACTATTGAAACCTTTTGTGAGATGAAAAATATAACTTGGGTAATTCTGTTTTGTAACATAAAAATTTCTACCAACAATTACATTTTGTCATTTGTGTAAATGCAGCATTAAGGCTCTTAGTGTGTCATATGGATTGCATTTCAGATTTAAGTTGACTCACAAGTTAATTTTTATGCATTTAGGATGGCTTATCATCCACTATAATTTCAAAAATTAATTGATTCCCTAAAGTATCCAAGGTAACCCTATCCTTGATAAAAAGTATAAATTAAATAATTTAAGTATGCATTATTTTCAAGGCGTTTTGTTTTTTTTTCGAGGTAAGATCTTAGAATTATTAGATACAATTTCAACCGCATTAATTTTTAGTTCTCATATACGAACAAACAATAAAATAAAATAATGTTTCGCCATTATAAAATAATGAATAGTTGACTTACAAAATAAATACTATCACAAATACATATCAAGCCCATCAGTTTTAAGCCATGACATATACACGCAAAAACTTTAAAAGAGTTTGCTTCTTTCAAAAACAATATTAATGGAAAAGATATAATTTTGTTAAGGTTATTCTCTTTTCTCTTCTCATTTTCTTTTCTCTATTTTCTTTTAGCAACTCCCATTGCAAGAAACGCTTTCTCACAACAAGATTTAGCAGAGCTTTATTAGAGTCATATAAGAGGCCTTTTTCACTATTCTATATCTGTCATCCCATAAGAAGAATACAAACCTTGTAGGGAGTATAGAGAGGCTCTCATAACTAGGCCATTTAACGCTTTTAGCAGTATTATAATAATCTAGAAGAATTATTTAAGATTATTTTGTCTCCCTTAAACTAGTCTCATTAGGTTATTGGAGAATGTTATGAGAGGAAAAATGTTACTTTGGTGGACCGACGAGGATGAAGCGATCAACTATCCGACGACATTTTTGAACTCCCTTAATGCGCCAGAAACTCCGACGCAGGTGAGATCGGTCATAATCATGTTGTGGTGATTCTAGCCATGACCATCAAGGGCAATATCCAACGAATACCTATTATTCCAACTGATCTTCCATTCAAAGTCAAATGGATTCAGTCCCCGTTCGATAGGCTTTTGCAATGACATTCAATAAACCGCAAGGCCAATCGTTGTAAGTCTGTGGAAGAAATCTCTTGTCTCTGTTTTTCGCACGGTCAGATGTACGTTGCCTGTTCGCGTGTTGGTAAACGGTCATTGTTGTTTGTTTTTGCGCCTGAAAACAAATCGAAAAGCATTTTTTATTATATCACTCTCTGCTTATTTTGATCCCATTCAAATAAAAAGCATTGAACTATCTATTTGTATTATAGCTCTGCTGTTCATTTGAAAGCGTTAAATTAGGGCGAGACGAAGTTCGCCTGGTCCGCTAGTATGTTAATAAAGCAAGAATTAAAGTAATAGTAAAGTACAATAATATCGTTTTTATTTGGCAATCCGGAAGCCTTCTGGACTCTTCTGAAAGTGTTCATTTGGGAAAAAATGACAATTCTAATTCTGAAAAGCAGAGAATTTTGCTTGTTGATTTGAAATCAGAATCGGAACGAGAAATACTCACATATTTTTATACTTGAACTTCAAACTCGTCTGTATCATAACTGTGCAACAAACATTTTTTCTAAATTTGAATATATCCACCTACACAATTATTTCCACAAATTCATTAAATCCTATTATATTTCAGAATCTTCAGAATCACACAAAAGTGTTCAGTTGGGATCCCGTATAGGAGGATTCCGGATTGCCAAATAAAATCGCCATAAGTATTAGCGGTAAAAGTACCAAAACAATTAATTCATTGAGAAGAAATATGAAAAAAAAGTAATTACTATCAATTTTTAATGAATTCCAGTAATTACTGTGATGAACTTAGCATATGCTGAAAGTATATGTCATAAGTAGGAACTTTTTTTTGTGCATACGAAACGAAGTAAATACTCTAAATTCAACATTATACTAAAAATTAAAGTATTTACTTTAAGCTTTTACTTCTAGCAAATACTGGAGTTTTATGCATATCACCCAATTGTCCTGAATTCGACATGTACCTAGGTACATACCTGTCCAAAATAAAACACCTCTTTCCATCTGCGGCCGGCCGGCGTTAGCTTCATGTTAAGGGCATTACAAATTCATCGCAAAAACAACTGCTTGTATAATGTATAGTTGTTATGTTACCACCCTGGCTTACAACGGCCAATGAGATATTCCCCGAAGGCATTTTGCTATTCTTTCGCATTATGTCTTGGAGCTGAGTAGAATGTACCTATACATATACCTTCATGGTTGGACTACTTTCTGTTTGCAAAATGCAAACTCGATGGCTTGCCTATACTTACCCTTGCTTGGACTCATAATTAAAAACATTCCGATTAGCATATCAAGTTGGAAAGATCAACCAAGTAGGTATTTTTATTCCAACCAATCCAGCAGTTTCATTATGTTTTTGGATGATGAAAAACCCTATCGAGCAGTGTGACGTAACAATAACATTGTGCGCCCAGCATTATTTATCCACCATGCTGCTCCATGCTTACCATCACCATACATTCGCGACATGAGTCATCACTTGACTCAACGATAATATGTGGTGTTGTGCCGTGCGTCGTCCATGTTCTACAAAGTTAAAGTTCCTTGTCCGTCCGTGCGTCGCGTCAGTCGTTGGATGTCACTGTATGTAGATGTGCGCGCCTCCATATTGCATGTGTGGTATGCTGCAGTGTTGCATACGTATAGGCGTGTCGGATTCCAGATAATTATACTTTATGGCCACCACGATAAGGTGGCCAACTACAGAGTAGCAACACGTAACACCAGTTGTTGCGTTGTCCGACATCCAAGAGTACCAGCAATGGAAACAAGAATAACAACATGGCGCGAAAGAGTGAGACAACCAAGACTGTAGAGCAGAGGACGACAACGCGGCAACAACGACGACGACGATGAGTACTATGACGGTGACGGTAGATGCAGTGTCCAAGTGACATGGACACGGTATCATTGTTGAACACGAAACGGGCCGAACAGTGGTGCCTGGTGACCACGACAACGACGACGACTGGAATCAAAAAGAAAAATCATTGTCATCGTGTGTAGAGGCAAGTAATGGCAATCTAGCTCCTCAACGTCACCCGACCCTCGTTGGCTATAGTTCGACCGAGCGAACCAAAGGATATAATATGCATACAAAATACAACTTTTCTTCTGGCCCGGGAAAATCGTCGGCCTATCAGAAACAGCAGTGTCCCTGTCCAGTGTCCAGCAGGCTCGAGAAGAAGAGAATGACCCAAAGTGGTAATAATTCGCAGAGTGCAATATTCAGGACGACTTAGGTTATACCTATGTATATAGGAAGTATGTGTGTTTAGTTTTGGTTCGTGTATTATATTTGGTGCGGTATGGTACTAAACAACAACTCATTTTCATATTGCGTGCCTTGAAGCCATCACAACTGTATGTCGTGGTCATCCGAAGCAATGGTGGCTTTCTATTGTTTGCGCGTTTGGTTTTGAGGAACGAGAACGACCACGAGTCCGAGCAGCCCATGCATCTGCACCGCATTTCTTGGCATATGCAAACGCCCGCAATAACATAAAGGTTTAGGTTAGAGGTATCTAATGAAAGAGCTCAGCAAAGTTTTGAGATAACGTGGTGGCACGCATAGCAATCTCCTGCTGCAGGAAGCGAGGTATAAAAGTTGCTATATACTTCGTACATATGAGTGACCAAATTATGGTCTTTGGCGGATGTTTTGTTAGGCATAAACTCGTTATCTTCTATATATAGGTTCACTGGCAACGGATGCTGGTCTTTGGTCAAGTAAATGTCATTTCAGACTGTAAAGGGCAGCTTTCATTTCTTATCCAGATATGTGAAGGTTTTTGGCCAAATGGAAAAAAAACTTTTTGGAAATAGTTTTGGTTTTGGATTTCATTGGATTTGGCCAAAACTAGGAAACATTATTTTATCGTACCGCAACGTACATGGTACCTATACATATAATGCCAGTGATGTGTAAGCGTAAGCACACTTAGTAACCAAAATCCCTGAAACCCAAAATCTCTCCGAAATAATCGGTTTTGTTGGACAACAGTAACTTTACTGGCCTGCTTCGAGGGTTACAAGGATTTCAATTCTCTTGATCGGTCTTTTGTTACCCCGGTATTATTCCATTGATCCCCGAGGGTGTTAAATCGTCCGACAGTCGCCTATTTCAACGGATGTTTTTTGAGACTGCAAGATTTTAGCTATTTCCCGAATATGTTATGGTTTTTTTGTTTTTTTTTTTTGATTTTTAACGATTTTGGATTTAAGTGATCTTGGGCTGTCCCGTCAAAGGCATAGTTTTATTTATTTTTGAATTTTGTTTAAGGTGGTGCTATATGATTGCGTCACCTGGGTCGCAGTGTTCCTCTTTCCAAGTTCTATTCTGTATTTGAAGACCTTCTGGGTTGGAGAATTGATGTCTATCCGCTCCAAATGGCTTAGCCTTTGCAGCTTTTCGGACTTTACATTTTTACCAGGTCCTTGTCCTTGCCTTTAATGCTCCGCCTCAGAGTTCGTATTAGATCTCCCCTTCTCCTCACAACGTATGCATACGGGAACAAAATTATTTGGAACATTTTCCTCTTAAGATACCCTAAAGCTTTCTTATCAATTCTTGATAAAGTTCTTGAATCTGAGCTATAAGTCCGGACTGCTGAAAAGGTCTTTACTATCTTATATTCAATTGCCTTCTTAGCCCAAAAAAGCAGTTATTGGTAAAAGATAGTCTTGGTCAGATATCGATGGTAGGTATTCGTATCGTAGTTTTCAAAGAAGTGTCAGTTTCATTATGCTGTACACTTTTGATTATGTCAATATCATCGGTATATCAGGGACGGCCTCGGCCAGACTTGCGCCCTGCGCAAAAAAAAGTAACCAACAAAATATACATTTCCTGTTCATTGTGCAGGAATTCAATCAAGCACGCCACGATATTAGTAAATGGAGATCAACGATAAAGTATAAGGCTGAGAAAAAAAATTAAGCAATCAATTTTGTGGTACTATAATGCAAATGCAAATCGCAGTATTTGTTTCCGCAAGATCCAATTACATTTTCTTGCTCCTGTTAATTCGCCCACAGAATATTGCACCCTGTGCATTCGCACATCTTGGACATGTCGTAGGTCCGGCACCGCGGCCTATCCAAGTATTTTATTTTAGAACAATATTTAGTCAATAACTTCAAGGTCTTCTCGTGATGTTCCAGGGAATCACCTAACAATCTGGGAAACTTTTGTTGAACATATGATGCCTTATAGATATAATATATGGTTGACCTCGACATTAGCGTGATGGCTTAACTCGGTTCTTATTCCAACATGATTCTTAGCACATTTTTTGAGTTCGAATCGAATCCTAGAAAATCGAAGAAGTCGGTTTCTAGCTTAATTTTATTGTCTTTTGTACTAAATTCTTTTGTTACTTTAAAAATTGTGTTTCTGCAATTAGCTGCTATTTCTAAAAGTAGTCTCATTAAGCCGATTTGGAGATATTAACGGATACCCTATTTCTTGGATAAAATATGAAGATTCCGTAAATGTAACCCAGCACTTGTCGAATAGCTATAACGATGTTAATTAAGGGAGCCAAGGTGGAATTTAGTTGGGACCCGTCGTGCGTCAATATGGGCTGTAGAGGAACTAGCAAGGTTTCAAATCTAGCGTAAATCCGGCTCTACTTATCGGTATTGGTAATTTCTAGATGTTCAAAAGTTAAGAGTACTGTCTGAATAAGCAAGCCATGTATATAGCTAACACTGAAAGGCTGCTATGCTTAAGCCTTAATAACCACCTTTTCAGATATAAATATTGAAATATATATAATAAAATGTCAAATTTAAAACTTATATTGAGTGTATAGGCGATAGGTCAATATAATTCGAAGCCAGGTTGTAAGCTCTTTTGTCCGAATTGCGACTATTGTTGGTCATGAGTTTATTTTCAAGTGTTTTCATTTCAATCCTTCTATTGAATTTCTTGCATAAATGATAAAATATCATGGACTGGCTTTATCGCTTGTAGTCTAATTGGGGAATGGAAATTGTTTTGTCGAATTCTGGAACAATATGTTTTTCCATATATCAGGGACTGTTTTAAGTGGTAATTGTTATGTTTTCTGGTACTTACTATTTGAAATTGGTAATTCTAAATGTTTCATGTTTCTGGTAATTACTATTTTTATCTTTTTTTATATGAGCAGTCATGCTCTGAAATATTAACTTTTACTTAGTTCGAATACAAAAATTTCCTCTAGATATACATCTCTTTTACACAAAGCTACCTGGATCGTTCGAAACCAAAGCCGTTAATAAGCTCTTGGCCAGCCTAGCCCCTTCGTACTGGAACGGGTGCACTAACAATCATGCAGTGTTGATTTCAATGTATTGTATTTTTCTGCTCGGATTCGTTGACAGTTATTATTATTTTGGTAAATGATCAACTTCTTTTAAATACGGCCCGCTCTGTGCAATGGAAGATTCTTTTTGACACGATTTCGTATATGATGGTATTCTGAAAATGATTTCTTCAATTTTCACCGACGATGGAACCAATGTAAGAAGCTGTGAATCTGATGGCAAATTTAGAAAGACGAATATCTGAAAATAGTTCTGAAATAAAATTAATGAAGATTTGCTTTTAACTATCTAACAATTTTTTTTGTTACAAAGTCGATAAAATTCTTTCAACTTCAATTCGAATTTCATCTTATTTTCATGCCTCATCCATTCGGTCAACGTAGCTTTAGAAAATAGCCTCGGAAATCAAGTTGAAACTACTGTCGATGACAAAAATATTTCAAGTGTATTAGACGCAATATACATTTCAACTATTGCCCGATATTTCAAATAATTGCCGATCCATTGCATTGTATTTTCGAAGAAATAATATTGCGCAGTCCAGGGGATATTATTCTCTTCTGACTGATATTGAAAATTTATATATATAGTATTGATTTTATTTATTTCTTAAAGGTTTCAAACAAAACTTCAGGCAGAATCATTAAATATTCATGAAAGAGACTGCCAATTCTAACTGGTTTCGTTAGTAAGTTAGAAAGCAAAATTGTTACTACTGACGGTAATAAGTTACTGCATAATATCGAGTTGAATACACAAATACTGTTAAGCTCAACTCGCGAAAACGATGGTTGTACAAATGATACGTTTCGTGAAAATGTTAGCGATAAACTAGTCATGTACTTACAATAACGATTTCAATGTGAAAGCAAAGATCTATTTGCCTGGTGTTGAGGTTTTCTGAAACAAAAAATATTTTCATCATCAGAAAACGAGTAAGCCAAAGGCGAAACAATCATAAACTCCATTAAATTTATAAAATCTAAATTATTAACTTCTTCATTAATTATTTATTTCTTTCTTATTGTTTAGCACTGAATGGCACAAGTTCACAACAAATTAATAATAAAACATTTTCTATTTGTCGCTTGACAGAAAAGACTTTTTACATGTATGTGTGCATTCAGATTAAATATTTCGTGCTGAGATTTCAAATAGATTTGCTCTTTTTGTTTTAATGAAACTCTCAAAATTTTAAAACACCAAATCTTTTGACAAGTAGAGCAAATTTTTTCTATAATGAAATTCGTTATTATATTTATCTTTATCATCCTTAAAATTATTGAATATTCCCTTGAAATACGGTTGTTTCCTGGTGGTATTTGTCTCTATATCGATTGAACGATTTCGACGCAACACCGACAGCCATTTTTTGATGGATGATCTCAGGTAACGGGACCCAATTTTCCAGGTTCGGTAAATTGAAATAGATATAAAATACTTGAAATCAGTCCCGATGTACTGTTATTGTTATTTTTCAAGAGATTATTAGCATTAATATGCATCTTTCAACATCTGAAGGATGATGCGAGAAAGCAAGCAGATGAGCTAATATTGTTCTGAACTCTTTAAAATGATAGTATCGTTCAGGTTTAGCCAATTTTTTTTATTTTGGCAAAAATTATTATACTGGAGATAAAGTTTTGCCAAATCTTTATCTGCTTCAATTAACTTCAAATTCAAATTTTCAACGTAAAATTTTAAAAAAAACCTCAAGTCATTCACCAATACTGCAATTTAGTCTAAAAAAAAGTTTCATTGAAAATATCAAAATTCGATTTAATGAGATCTTTGAAATTTGAATGAAACTCACTTTAAGTGTGACATCGAAATAAAATCCGATTTACTTCAATGAATTAAACCAGAATGTTATGTATGTATTCTTCGAATAGAAAGGAAGATTTTGAATAAACACGAACATTTGCAGTTTCAATACCTTTGAATAATGAATTTTTTAATTTGTTGGTAATTCAGATTTTTCTTTAAAACAGTCTCTGCTATATTTTGACGACCAAGACGTCTTTCGATTGCCAAGCGCGTTATAGCGCATATTACAGGAATTTGTTGTTGCGCAAGTCAATTCCTGTTCAGTTGGTTCCTGTTTCTAGATAGAAAACCAAAGTATCTTCGTTCTTCCATTGATAGTTCTTGAAGTTCGAGTCTTCTTTATATGACGTAGTTCAGTGTGAATTTTTTTGTCAAGAAGACGGTTTACTGGTCCGAACAAATACAAAAAAATTACGGAACATGGTCTATGGAAGATGACAGTGCAAAGTCCAATTTCAAGATGTTCTGGCAAATGGGACTTTTGGTGAGTAATATGAGTGTGAGGTATTAAAGAAACCTCATAATTTTTGACACTGTTCAAGTATTAGTTCATAGAAATTCAATTTTTTGTGACTTTGCCACATGGATCCAACTGAATTTGGGCGTAAGCATGTATAACAGTTTTGCTGCCTTGGAAATACATTTGGATAATTAGACATAAAAAAGTCTAACAGGGGTGAAAATCACACGATACATCTAGCGAAATCAGGTTATATCTGTGTGAAATAACTATGCACCCACATCGCTCGTGCAAAGTTAGGACTTTACGATATGATACGTATCGTATACTTATATTTTTCGGTTGTATCGGGATCGTGTCGAATAAGAAATTATTTAATCGTATCGTATCGATATCGGCGGTACTTTTAAAACAAATGTATCGTATCGTTTTGACTTCGAAACGATACCGATACGAAACTCGACATAATATCGAAATACTAAAACTCGATTTTTCAAAAAAAATATTAAATTATTTATTTTTTCAAAATCGAAAAACCCTGTTTTTAGAAATTTGAGTATGCAGTTTTATTAACACATTTACGGAGCACTTGCATAAAAAAAAACAATTTTAATCGTTCAAGCCAATAGAGAGAAAGTCAAAAATATGTTAAGTGGTTCTATGGGAAGTACCGTGGCGTTAATAAGTACCTACGCAAAATAAAATATATTTATACCTAAAAGTGGACAGTACTAATTTAAGGACCTACACATTTTTTCATAAAAATTCTTGTATCGGTTTTTGAGAAATACATTTTTTTTTCTTAACGGTTTTTTAACATTTGTATGGGAAGGACCGTTGATTATTATTTTAGGAAAATAGATTTTTAACTATTCAAGATAATGTCAAAAAACTACCATATACGAAGTTTCGAAAAACAACTATTGAGTCGTTTTCGAAAATTTGATTTTTCAAAAATAAAAGTTTTTTTGAAAAATGTTGGCTTACAATAGTGTTTAAACTTTCTGGGACCTTCTGCGTAAAAAAATTCAATTAATCGTTTCCAAAAAATGACAATTTTTTATCAGAAAAAAATTACCAAAAGGTACCCTTTCTCTTAATTAATGTGCTGATATTTTTTATAAAAATCGTTGGAGCCGTTTTTGAGAAAAATAAGATTTTTGTTTCTGCCCAAAAAACAATGTATGCGGGAGCTACTGTTATTTGTCATCTTAAAAAAATTAAAAAAAAACTATACCGAAATAACAATATGTACCAAGTTTGAAGGAAATCTATCCAACCGTTTAGGCTGTAGACTCGAGGGCAAACAGATAGACTGACCTATAATCGCAAGTAAAACGATCAAATATATGTTTGATGTGTTTTTTTTTGTTGACGCGTTCTCTCGTGCTTATGCGAAAATATACTATTGAAAGTAAAAGTCGAAATTTGCGAGTTGAGAATTTTTTTAGTCGATATCGATATATTCGATAATTATCGATCATTGTTTATCGGGGATACAATCGTATCGACAAGTATCATAAACACGTGTATCATATGGATATCGGTACAGCAGGTACTAAATATCGTGTCGATTAGCGTATCAACCTTCGATACGATACGTTGCGATGTCGATATTTTGATCTAATATCGTGAAGCCCTAACAAAGTCGTTCTCGAAGAAGAAGGTCCCAATGACGCCACCACGCCCAAAATTCGCACCAAAACTGCGACATATTGTGAATTATATCATGGGTAAGCATCTGCTTGAAGCTACAGAGTCAGCGCGGTAACAGTTTAAGTTGACTCTCTGATTTTACGCTTAATACGAGTATCTTAAACATAATTGGCGAAAAGTCGAACATTTGTTTAAAATCTAATTTCTCCTTAAGAAAAAGGCTTGAGATTTGGTTTTATTATTAATCTCGAATCTGGTAGAATTCCATTTTAATGTCAATTGTGCGAGAGTACTCCTTCCAGTAATCTACCGATAATCACCTTCGATCAAAACCATCTAACCATAAAGCTTTTTGTCAAAGCTAACCATGTGGCCACACTATGTTGCTTTAATGTATACCATTCGTCTCAATAAACTTCAAACAAAAGGTTCCGACCGCTGCAACAGCATAAATCTCGTCTGGGACCGGAATCACAATAAAACATTAAAAACAATACGGACATTGCGTTACAAAATGACCATTCTGCGATCTCGAAACGTTAATCTTGACATAATGCGTTTGCGCATATGCGTACCAATCAACCGTGGGACCGTTAGCCGATCATTCAAACAACTATACTCGCAAAAGCCTATATGCACGTGTATAAACAATGCACCGAGACGGCTGACTGTCAAACTCTCAAACAGTAGAAGTCGGCAACATCGCTCATTCACTATATCCAACCGGACTTGCAGTTCCCCGTATACCTAATCCACCATCTTATAAGATGTGTGTAGGCGCTAGACCCGCGATGCACAGGCAATTATATTGATCCTACGTCCGTCGCAGCGCAGCGCGTTGATGTAGAGGGACCACGACTATATCGTCTATAAATGTATAGGCAGTGAGAGAGATACACGTTTGCAGAGCTTTGTCATCTCATAACGATGCCCCCACGATGTTGTTAAATTTTAATTTAATAGACTCGATCGATCATAAAGCGGTCACATAATGAAAGTTATACCGAGACAGATGTTTCGACCAAATGCGGATCACTTCTGTTTGGCGGATTGTATTTGTTTGGGACCGATATTTATGATTTATTGGACATTGCGCTCACCAGGCTGCGTGTCCGCTCCGTGTACGACGAGACGTATACTCGTACACATTCCGCAATAGATTTGCTCCGATTTGGCAGCAAATTGTGATGAAGTATAAGATTAGCAGAAATAGATTGACAAAGTTTATTATGGACCTTCGTTTTTTCAGTTAATATTCATAAATCATTTTATTGGGTATTATTTCTAAGATTTATTAAAAAGGATTATCTATTTGTTTGGTAGAGAATGAACGTGAGACTGGCAACGGAAAGTTTATGAACTCAAACTCGTAGACAAAATTTGATTAGTCATGGTGCAATAGAATTGTGTTCTATAAAAAACAGAATATTCTTCATTAACCTTGTGGTCTTATAGTTTCCTGCCAGCAAATTTTTCTAATAATCAGATCGACTGCTAGTTTAGAATTAGAGGTTCATTAGTGATATAGCCAGTTTTGCAATTTAAAAAAATCAAACTCAAATTTAATAGATATGTATTTCGAAAAAAGGTGGACGATTTTTTTTGAAATCCTATTTTAAATTTATTTTATATTGTTAAATATTTATTTATTTATTTCAACTGCAGACCGATGTCTAAGTTGTTAAAAAAATTAACTTATACAATATAGCAGTAAGTTTAAATTTACTAACATTGGAGAAAGAAATACAATTTTACATACAAAATACAATAAAACAATTAAAAGGATAATAGTATTTTTTTTAAACAATTTTTCGATACGTTAAAATCAATTAAATTATATAAGCGATTAAAATCATTGCACATAATATTTAAAAATGTATTTAATCCATAATTAACTCTGGCGGAAGTTATATAAAAGAATGCAGGATTACGGGTTAACCTCGGACGGGAATTTATGTTTAGCATACTCAGGATGTTTGGAGAATAAATTGATCCCGATAAAAGTCGAAAAAGGAAAAGAACATTATTCACTTCCCTCCTCTCCAAACACAGCTGCAATACTCCAAGACGGGACGGACAACTGAACAGTACAGAATCTTTGATATATGACGATCATTAAATTCTTTGGAAAATCTCTTGATTAATCCAAGCCGGCTCCTTGCTTTACTTGTAGTCATGTCAATATGAGGATTAAATGCCAGTTACGTGTCAAATAAAACACCCAAGTCATTAAAGGTCTCAATTCGGTCAATTGAACAGTCTTCTATAAAAAAGGCAGACAATATAGGTTCTCTCGATCTTGAATATGACATTACTTTGCATTTCCTTCTATTTAATTCCATTCCATTTGAAGTGCACCATTCGAAAACACTATCAATATCATGTTGTAGGAACAAGTATCCACTCGGATTTGTATAACCATTAAAAAGTTTAAAGTCATCAGCGAATGTCATTAATGAATAGTATAAATAGCAATGGCCCAATATGACTACCTTGAGGAACCCCGGATGTGACATTTATTGAATTGGATATACAGTTTTTGTATTTGACATATAGGGTACGATTTCTTAAATACAACTGGATCCAAGTGATTATCCACTCTGGAAACCCATATCTTTCTAATTTCACTAAAATAATAGAGTGGCTCACCCGTTCGAAGGCTTTACTTAAGTCAGCGTAAAATACATCAGTTTGAAGTCCATTTTGCATATTAATGTTTACTTGATTAATGAATTCGAGAAGATTATTTGTCGTAGACTTTTTGAGGCAAAATCCATGTTGCTCAGGTACAATTAGTGATTGGCAATAAAACTGAATGTGTTGCAGATTATATTTTCAAAAAGCTTTGGTATACATGAGAGTCTTGCAATACCTTGATAATTCTCAGCCTTGTTTCTGTGTGCGAACCTGGGCATCAACCCACATGTCTCTCCAGGTAGCTCGGTCTTTGGCTACCTGTCTCCAGTTACGCACTCCAAGTTGGTTGAGGTGATCTTCCACTTGAACACGCCACGTTGGGCGAGGTCTACTTGACTGCGTCTTCCCTCTGGGTTGGAATCGAAGATCATGCGAGCCGGAGCATTGTTATCCATACGCTCAACATGACCTAACCATCTTAAACGTGGTATACGTATATTTTGAACCAGCTCAATGTCTATGTACAGCTCGTATGGTTCGTGCTTGAACCTTCTCCTCCAAAGCCCGTTAACGCAGATAGGGCCGACAATCTTGTGAAGAACCTTACGTTCGAAACGACTAAGGATATCTTCATCCGCTTTCAATATAGTCCATGCTCCGCGCCATAGAGCAGGACTGGCGAATTCGAGGTAGACAAAGTCCCTAACTACCTCAAAGTTGTACCTGTCTATTGTGACGTTTTGTCCAACCGCCGATGTTGTGTGTCAGATTTTGTGGACAGCAGGTACTTCGATTTGGCCTCACTGACTGCTAGTCCCATCTTAGCAGCATCAGCTTCAATGTTAGCACACGATCCAGTGACAGCTCGCACTTGTCTTAAGTACTAGGGCTATTAAATTCTGCTACTTGTACTTGTTAGAAGGTCAGCATTTACACTTGGTACTTGGCATTTAATAATTCCTACAAAATAACTTCAAGTTCTTACTTATTAAACCGGAGCCCGACATGTAAAAAGTCACTACCTGAAACAAGCCAGGTGCTTTATCCTCCCTGATCTCAGCCTCGACATTTCCAGTTATTGATACCAAGCACTCTGCTATCCACGATAGCTTGGCCTTGTTTTAACAACAGAGCTCTAATCTTTTTTGTCGCCTAGAAACTGCGTTGTGGATACGAAGTCTGTCTTGGCTGGAGCATAACTGTCCACTTGCCAAAAGGTCTAACTGATCTATCTGACGTGTTTTGATTGACTTTTCACTCCTCGTACACAAAACCAATATCCTTATTTCGAAAGAGTTAGTATCAACTCTTTTTTTCTGCTTATTATACAGCACTAAACTCCGTAATTCGAGACTGGCAGCTCATAAGAGTTTTGTAGCACGTGAATTTCGTCTTTTGCGAGAGAACTTTTGAAGTCATTTGTTTCGCCAAACTGAAGTAGCGGTTGGCTAGTGCAATTCTTTGTGGGTTTTCCACTAAGGACTAATTATTCAGTCCAATATATGTGAATCCCTTAAATATCAACATTTTGTTCTAAGCGATGGTCAGAGGCTTGTTTGTTTGTTGATAGCAGGTATTTGATATTGTTTCTTTGCTTTGTTAAGGCCGTGAATGCATCTATAACTGCACGTTGGACGAATTTGTTAAAGATAATGGCTTCCAAATTATGTCTGCTCTGCACAGACTGTTTGTTTCAGAATGCAATTAAAGAAGGCACATGATACCGCATCTTTGAAGTGCATGAAGAGATGGTGAGTCTCGATTTGAAAATTGTTGATCTTTTCCAGAATGTGTCTCATTGTAAAGATTTGATCTCCCAGTTCTGTTATAGCGATTAAAATGTTCCAGAGATTTAATACTCTCCCACAGTACGCTGGAAAGGACCATTCATTCATGTTTACCAAGGATATGCCTTAATATGCCTTACCAGTCACAGTATCTTCTTTTGACATATTCACCCGATTCAGCCATTGGGCCAATTGCTTGAATTTTGTCATAAAACTTCTGGGTATTGCGTCGATGACTTGACCCTTATGGAAAGTCCATCTATTAAAATGCCAAGAGTTGAAATGTAAAAAAATCTAAATTTTCATTATGCACCCAAATCGGTTCTATCAAACTACCGTCGGAAGGATACAACCAGTGTGCTATTACTATTTTGTGGGGTTTTTCGAAAAAGTACTTTTTGTATTGTTTTTGTTAAGCTGAGCAAAATAGTTGCGTTGACACATTGGAGTAGAATGGGATGGTTTTGATTTTTCCACTCGAAATTCTGATTTACGAGATTTTTATTTGATGGAAATCGACTGACTCCCACCCGACACGACGCTTCTATCTCTGCAAGGTTGCATATGCCCTCGACTTTGTATGCAGGATTTTCTTTTACTCCAGTTCCCGGACTCAACAGCAATACTATTCCATCAGCGCTCTTGTTTTAAGCTGAAGCATTTTCTCGTGTACACTTCGTTCCACGTTTTTCTGAGCACGCATTCGTTATCATACTAGATATGGCAGCTAACCTACGGTATTTTTGGTTATCTTTTTGATAATGTCGAGGAACGAGAACAACCGATTGTTTTTATTTTTTTTTTGTTGAAACTGTAACGAAGCGTTACAATTTCCATTTCCAAACGACCGCCGGCAGCAATTCCATACGACCAACAGGGAACCATAATACAGCAAGAGCGTACGACCACGACCGACCCTTAGTCATGCGCACTTACCAGCAACACACTCGAGCAACATCAATCGACCTGAACACCAACCTAACATTTGCGTTCGTCATTGTTACAGTCCACAACACCGGCTCAAAGCCTCGAATATATCAAGGAGGTAATGATCGACGACGAGCAGGAGAAGAAACTTGTACACTCAACAGCAAGCCTTGATTGTGATTTTGGTTTTGCTGAGGAATAAGTTTCTCGTTAATCTCGAGCGGCAGTCAGCTGGATGATAACTTTAATTGGTACACTGGTGTGTCATTTAAGGCGGACTTTTTGGGTATTGAAGTAGCAATTAGATTCCTAACCATTTTTCCCCTCTTACAGCTCCTGCGTAAGTTGTGGGCTTACCCGATTTTCCCTTGGACTAGCCTTGGACAGGAATTAGATTCCTAACCCTTCTTCCCTTCTTACTGCTCCTGAGTAAGTGTGGGCTTACCCGATTTTCCTTTGGACTAGCCTTGGGCAGGAATTAGATTCCTAACCGCTCTTCCCCTCTTACTGCTAGTAAGTCGTGGGCCTACCCGAATTTCCCTTGGACTAACCTTGGGCAGGAACTAGTTTCCTAACCGTTCTTCCCCTCTTACTGCTCCTGAGTAAGATGTGGGCTTCCCCGATTTTTCTTTGGACTACCCTTGGGCAGGAATTAGATTCCTAACCCTTCTTCCCTTCTAACTGCTCCTGAGTAAGTGTGGGCTTATCCAATTTTCCTTTGGACTAGCCTTGGGCGGGAATTAGATTCCTAACCGTTCTTCCCCTCTTACTGCTAGTAAATCGTGGGCCTACCCGAATTTCCCTTGGGCTAGCCTTGGGCAGGAACTAGATTCCTAACCCTTCTTCCCCTCTTACTGCTCCTTAGTAAGTTGTTGGCCTACCCGATTTTCCCTTGGACTATCCTTGGGCAGGAATTAGATTCCTAACCATTCTTCCCCTCTTACAGCTTTTGAGTAAGTTGTGGGCTTGCCCGACTTTCCCTCGGACTATCCTTGGGCAGGAACAAGATACAAGAAGTAAGTTGCGGGCGTGTCTATTCGCTATTCCCTGTCTGCTCCTTCTGAGCAGAACAGGGGCCTGTCAATTATATGAAATACCGTGTTATTTATCGTAAGTTAAAGAGTTTGTAAGAAAAATTGTAAAGAAAATATCGTAAGCAATAACAGATAATTAAACCGAGTTACAACCTTCTTAAAACCCGAGTTTTATTGTGCTTCCTTCGGGATACCCTGGACACCAACGAGCTCACCTCAGCCTTTGGGAAAACAGCATCACAAAACTAAAACTAGCCCCTAGTTTCAATGTAGATAGCTGAAATACATACAAAATGTAATATAGAAAAAAGAAAAGTTATAAATGTTTCACTTTACTGCTTTAACACATACCGTATATCTACTGGCAAGCCTGATGCTATCAAAAAAATCAAATAATCGGCACATAAAATATATAACGGTCATAAAAATACAAATTAGATTTTTTATCTCATCCATCCATTGTTTAAATCCTAAAGCTAACATTTTCTAGTAGGTACATATTTATTTATATTGCACTATCATTGATCACAAACAATTAAAATGAAAACCCTGTACAAACTTATTGCAACTCAAAGTTGGCCAAATAAACTGACAGACAGCTCTACAATACAGTTAATTAGTTCCAAAAACTCTAACCACCAAAACCCTCAAGGCATATTTTCAGTACTGTATTCGAATTCGCTGCTAAATACAGATTAGACCGCGTTTATATCGCAAATGCAAGAAAAAAATTCAATTGCACATTCTAAGCGCATACTAGATATTATTTTGAACTTTTTTTTAGGGCAGGGGCGTGGGAGTGGGCGGTTGCATTAGGGAAAACATTTTAAGTTATGTCAACATAAATTCGTGCATATGCATGCATCTGACCATTGACCAAATAAATTCAAATATAAATTGCAAAGCAATACAACACAATTTCACAACCAAACCAAAAAGTTGAAAATTATAACAACAACAACACAAAAAAAAAATGAATTAAAATAAAATAAACTTTATTGTCATCATTAAAATTGTGCGCGACTTTTAGATTTTCAATTCGAAAACAACACAAATCCAACCCGTCCTACATGCGTCGAGTTGGTGTCCTGTTCCTGTCTCGTCCTGTTTTTCTGTCCTTCTGTCCCGGTATTGCATTTGACAAAAAAGAACAAATATCTCTGGAAACGGACCCCAGGCGATATCAGTAAATTGCAAATTAACCAAAAATAAAACTGCTGACGGCTGATTCGTGGATGCGCGAATTTTTCTGTTTCAGCAGGATAATAGTAATAATAATAATAATAGCGTACCGGAAACGCAGCCATTTAGCGTGACAGCAAAGCAGTGATCGGGATGGCAGCGATGTTGCCGCTGCCGCCGCCATTGTGGTGGCTGTGATAGTGATGGTGGTGTAAGGGGCGGGCCGGGCCGGGGCTCTTGTGAATTATTGCAAATAATCGGACAGTTCACTTGTCACACAGGCGACTGTTAATGTGGAATTTTTCCCATCAAAAGGATGAGTTTTTTTTTTTTTTTTTTTTTTTTTTTTTTTGAGTTTGCAATTGCAACGCAATGGAGCAACTCTGGTGGCCATTTCAGAAAATTTCATATTCGCTGCTGTCAAACAATTCGAATCGGTGTGGTGTGATGTGGTTGTACCACCAATCAACCCCCCAGGGGTTTGAGTGGAATGGCGGGGGCTATATTGTTAGTATTGCGCATTATTGACTTCCTGCCTGTATCTAGCAGGACTTGTGTTTTTTTCCTGTTTTTCTCGTTGGTTTGTTGTATTATTTTAAATTCATTTCGATGTTCAACCCAAACCTAATGGGAGGACCATGACAACAAACCTCAGCTGTCTATAAGGCCTTCAATTAATCGAAATATTAAAATATGCGCATTTGTTCGAGTCGAGAGCATACACTCGGAAAAGTACCTACAGAACCACGTCGCGGTTTTCATTTGGATGATGAGTGCGGCGGCAAAAAGAAAAGTGGGTTGGAAATACTTTTTCGCTATTTTATAAATGTACCTACATATTTACATACATACATCCGGACTAATGCATTATTCACATTCATCGAATGAAATTGAATGAGTTTAATGGTATAAATTGTCCGGGGCGGGGGCGGGGGCGAGGTACGGGCTTGGATGTGTCGCTAATTACACTTTAAATACGTAATTCGATAAGGTTCGGTTTTGAGTAATGAATAAGGAATTTAGGTAGGTATATATGAATGTATGTATGTACATGAGAGATGAGATAAGCAAACATCACAGAAATTACGGTCTATGCTCTTAATTGGATATCGGTGTGACAATTACAATGAATTTCGATTTATGGAACAAAAAATAATCAAAAGTTAAATCTTATATAAAGCTTGATTAAAAATTTAAATTTAGCAGAATCCTAAGGCAAGGGTCATGGGTTTATTGACGCAGGGATTGATTGAAACTCTATTTTAATATACACACATTGTGGACCAGAGGGCTGTTATGTGATTTTTTTTTTCAATCCCATTTTTTATAATCCCAGGTTCTTAATATCCCGCTTTTACAATCAACACAAAGTGCAAAAAGCACCACGTATTAGGGGGGCCATGCTTCAACCGCCCTGTTGGCGCATTATAGGATTTGGGGTGGGGTGGAGATTGGGTGAATGAAAATTTTTGTGTGTACCTAACATTTATCAAAATACAAAACGAGCTTGGCGGGATTAAACGGAATAAGTCGGGATTTTGAAAAGCGGAATTATAACATATCAAGATTTTGAATAAGCGCGATTTTAAAACGGATTTTAGTAGGCGAGATTTTAAAACTTTTTTTCGGGATTTTTGAAAAGCGGGATTCCAATGCGTTCCGTACAAAATAGATTTATTTAAATCCACCCACTGCCACACCCACTATTTTGTATCATGGTGTCTCAGAAATGGCTTTTTTTAAAGACTACTATAGGGGTAACCGGCGCTAGTTGTCCTGGCATGTAGACTTACTACCCATAACTTCAAACCCACACAATTGTATGCATGTTTTTTGTTGCCGTTGCATTAACCACATGCTACGTGCATAACCTCACATTTTCTTTCGTCAAGAGTGTATGTAGTTCGAGAGTTATTGGGAAAAAATTATCTTTTTCATCTATACCCAGTAGGAAATTCCAAACAATTCATGCATGAATCACAAACTTTGTCATCAATGAGTGGAAGCTACACCTCATGAAATTGGTATGAAAACATCGATGAATTTAACATGGGGCTATCATAGCCTTTCACCAAGTGATTTTCGGGGTGAATATTTAACAGCGAAATCACGAAGTAGGGGTAACTAGTTTATTCATAAGCAAATTATATGTGATGAAAAATTGCATGAACGGTAAGCTGTGAAATCACTAGTCGACGAAGAATTGCTTATTCAGAAAGTGAATATATATGATGAAAAATGCCATGAATGTTCAATTATGAAATCACTAGGTAAAGCCCGTATGATACCTACTTCTTTTTTTTCCTCATTTTGTATGCATTAAATAACATGAAAGTGTCAGTTTTCTGTGAAAAAGGAAGTCTTGATAAAATCTTGATACGAAAGTAAACCTTATCAATAATTGATTCTTTTAAATTTGATCTGATGTCAGTCTTAGCAATTCACTTTGTTAATTTTGCTGCGTAGGTTTTGCACTTTCAGTCGACAGCATTACTTATTGAGTAGGTATAATGCGCTAAAAGAAATATTGGCCTTTTTTAATTTTGTTTTGAATAAAGTCGAAGAAATACCTACCAGTCGCCAAATATCTTAAGGTTAATGATTGAAACCTTTCAGCTGGCTCAATACAATTTCTGAACAAGAAAAAAACATTTTCATACAAAAAATAAACTTTTCTTGCTGTGTTAAATTATGATAATGATCGCGACCAAAACTGGAATTTCAGGTTTATATGTTTTTTTCATTTTCTATAAAAACAACCCACAAATTTATGTCATGACCAGAAAAGACTGACTACCACTACTGAGCGCATTTCTTGTTGCAGGTATAAAAAAGGCAATGTTCGTCACTCTTCCCATGGCAGATAAAACCCCTTTTTTTAAGGCTGTTTTGTTTGCATTTTTTTTTGTTCTCGGGAAGAAAACAAAACAACCACCGCACCGCAGAAAACCAAACATCATTTGCGAACTCATGCACCTATTACTCTTCATCAGTGGGATCATCGTTTATGGTTTTGTAACTGAAAATGTAGTGAATTGTAAGCATTCAATTCATTTGAATTTAGTTAACTGATGAAAAAATGCGCAACCGTTTTCTTATGAAATCATAACATACTACTCATCGATGGAAATAGTCTATGAATCCATTGATGAATTCACCAAAAAAATTCATTGATGTCGAAGTTTCCTACTGGGTAAGTAAATTTTTTGTTTTCATTTATTTTGATTCTTTGGTGCGTTGTATGTGTTTGGCGGAGACTTTTTTGTTGCATACATACAATATGTGTGTCTGACTTTGCGTTGTTGTTCTTTTATTTCTAAATAATAATTCCCCGTTACCGAAAAATTGACGGTCAGTGCCACAAGATCAGTCGGAGTTAGTTGACTCAATTTTGTTGGGGTAACTTGACTCGTGATTTTCTCGTGTGACTTAAAGCAAAAAAGAACTTTTGTGAGAAAAATATTCAGAGGCACTACATGGAGCACATTCTAATGGACCATGCGTCAAAGCTCATCTATACTAATGGAAGAAAGAGTATAGGTATACCATCTATTGCTCATGACAATAGTGGTTTTAGTTAAGAAACCCCGTAAATGAAAATATTTATCCTGATTCAGAGCTTATGGGCATTTTTGCATCTGAAAGCTATTACAAAATATCTAGCAATCAATATATTTCTGAGCAGCTTGTTTTTTTTTATTTTTGAAAATTTCAGTTTCATACTCCAAACGCTCAAAATTATAGCATAGTCAACTTACCCCATAGTGTTGGCCATCTTACCCCGGTGCCGGGGCTAGTTGACTCACTAGTTGTTATCTGAGAGAATTAAAAAAATAAGACTTACTTAAAATATATTTTAACGAGAACATTTTATTTAGAAAAACAAACAAACGGATGCTTTATTTATGGGAGTTTAAATTTTATTGATACCTATCTTAGTATTTTGTACATAAGAATAGTAAATTTTGAGTCTACAAGCCCCGGTCTCCCGTAATGATATGGGTGACATTTTCAAAGTTTATGCTTTTTTGGTAGAGAAAAATTGCTAGAAAATATTTTATTAAAATCCGCCCACCACCACGCCTACATTTCAAATTTCTTGGCCTTTCAGAAATGACTTTAATGATATTGATGAACACCTAAACGCTTGAATGTAAGGGTCAGAAAAAAAATTCAAAAATGTTTTAATTAAGATCCGCGTGCTGCCACGCCCACTTACCTAATTCCTTAAATTCTCATAAACGTTTAAAGATTTTTTTTTAGATTATCAAACAAACAAAAAAAAAAGATTTAGTGAAATCCGCATACTTCCACGCCTATTTTTATAATCCATTCTAATTTTTTATAATTTCTTGGTTTATTGGAAGCAGTTCGAACAATTTGGATAAAATTTTCATAGTTTGCTCTTATAATCGAGAAAAAAAATTAAAAATTAGATTAAGTAAACTTCGCTAACACGCCTTATTTTATTATTTCTTAGTACTCGTATCTTTGGAAATGGCACTATAGGAGATATAATATTGAGTATGTAGAATTTTACATTTCAAGTTTTATTATTCAAAGTCGTATCCATTCGTTGACAAAAAATGCTGCTTTGATATACCATCGACAGAAAAGCTCTTAGTCAACAATATTACTTTTTATCGGAAACAAACGATTTGTGTAAGACGATGATGCGACTGAACTTCATTGACGACATTGTATAGATATTCTACAGATTAGACAGAGAGTCACGGGAAATCCTTGGAATTCCCAAATAACATTTTGATATTTTCTGACACGCAAGAATGGCTTCAATTGATGATTCAAAGGAGAAAAGGCAATTACTGCTACAAATGGATGCTTCAGTTAAACCTCATTTAATAGAATGTTATGGTTTTCGAATTGTCGAACCGGTAGGTGGAGATTTGACAGTAATTAAATTGAAGTAATAAATGAGGAGTTAAAATTTCTAGAAATCTTAATCTGAGAAATAAATAAACGCTTTTAATGCAACATGGAGATCAATAACGCATATAAAGGATGATTACTGCAACCCCAAAGTTTCAAATTTTTGAGGTTAGGCAGCTCAGGTATAGGGTCGCATATACTCAATTCAACAAGACAAGCTACCTAAAAATGCACGTGCTTTAGCTTGCATAGGAGGGCTATATACAATCTACCTTGCTATAGCTTGCATTAGATGGCTATATACAAGCTGTAGTTTGTATTAGATGGCTATATACAAGCTATTGATTTTTGCGGTCTAACTAACAACTTTGGCAGTGTTGTAGAAGGCAAATTGAAGATTTTTATGGCAGATCATAAAAATCTTCAATTTAGCTTTATTCCATACAGTCCACAAAAACAAAAACAAAAATGTATTATTATTTGCGTTTCTTCATTTCTATCTTCTGTAGAAGGCCTATAATATCATATTTTATATCAATAAAATGTTTAATTTGCAAAAGAAAGCCATATGCAAGTTATGTAGAAGATATAGCCTGTGAAATTCTCAAAATCGAACCTACTGATGCCAGCTAAATTGTTAGAAGGGAGTTGAAACAACTTCTGCGATATTTGCTCAAGAGAACGTTTGTACATCCAAGTAGTACTACAAATCATAATATCATGCTCGAGACGTGTCCGCCTCCTGTATTCATTTGAAATTGAACATGCACGTGGATTACGTCAAAAATATCAATGGGGTGTATTCGAAAATTTTATTTCAATTTGTCAGGCTTGCCAGGCTCTGAATTAAGTAAAATTAAAAAAAAAAAACTCTTATTAATCATAGTGTGCAGTTGGCTTCTCCTTTGATGAATCCTAATTCCGATAAATATACAAAATTCAATATGAAGACTGAATCAAATAGCTATAAACAAGGTTGCGCTCATCCAGAAGAGGTCAGTCCAGGGCTGTCAGAAATCATGATTTTAATGTTTTTTAGACCCGAATCATGTTTTCATGTTTTTGGGTCCAAAATCATGTTTTTTTTCTGACACAAATTTTGTCCATATAATCCCAAAACCCAAGATGTCCAAACCTACCCTACATAAACACGAACATGAAACTAAAAGCAAAGAGCAGAATGAACACTTCATTTGTAAGTATAACTACTCTTTTTTTTATTTTCATATAGTGTCTTTGAGTGTGAATGGGTATGTGAAATGCACCAACAAAATATTGAAGACAACACATATTCTTTTCAATATAACATGTAGATACACTCTTTCTCCCGCCCTGACCAAACAATATTTTTGACAGCTAAGCTATCACCAGGAGTCAGTGTGGCCAATTTAGTATTTTTCCTGCTAAATTTAGCCGGAAAAGTTTTCTTGTAGCATTTGTGTTTTTCAAATTCTTTCCGCAGTTGTTTTAGCAGGAAATCTAGCAGGTTTTCATATTTTTCAAACCTAAAATAAAATATTACTTTAAAAACTCAATCCAACATAAATAATTACCGCTCATTACAGAACTTCAATCGCGAACTCCACAAAATCTACGAGTTTTGCAGCAAGTAAATTGTTAAAAAATGTTTGCGAATTCATAAGCAACCATTAAAAGATTTTTTTTTAAGATAACACATGAATTCTGAATTTATTTTCAAAATTAAATCGCAATGGGACAATATAAATCCAAATAAATGGTAGCATATTGAAAATACTGTTGCATTTAAGAGCGAGGTAAATAGGTTCACTGATGCATTCAATGAAGACCCTTACAAAGGGTTATCAAACTTTGTCAATTCGTTTTTAGTTTTGCCTATGTGACATGCTGCAGTTGAAAGAATGTTTAGCTTAATGAATCTTATAAAGGATCAAAGAAGGAATCGAATGAAAATTGATATTTATAATAAAATACTTTTTATCCGAGATAATTTATCTAAGAAATGTTGTGATGCCTTCTATATTCCGCCTAATATAGTCAAACAAGTTGGTTCAACAAAATTGTATTTTACCTAAGAAGAAAAAAAAAGAATTTTGCGATATATTCGTGCTTTAAATGAAGCAGAAAACTTTTGAGTAAAAAAATTATATAAATACATTTTACTTAATTCGATTAACATACTCTGGAACCTGTTCTTTTTTCTTTATGTTTCGAAATGGATTAATATCTACATTGTAAGGTAATTTCCTTTTTTTTTAAATAAACTTAACAAAATAAACAACTACTTTTTTGACAATTAAGAAAACTACAAAATTTGATTTGTAGTTTGAAATTTTTCGTTGGTCACACTACCTGGAGTAACACAATGATGATGAGTAAATGAGATAGAAGGAAGAAATTTTTTTTTCATTTTTTAATTATTAAAAGCGTCAATCGTTCTCTCCTCTTTTAATCCTTTTTATTTTCCTGAAACCATTTTGATTTGAACATTGAGTTCAGCTTCAGCAATTGCATAAATAAACTGTTCATTTAATATATTTGGTTTACTCATGATATGGTTTCCAAATTGTCTATTTGAATTCTTTCTTTTGTTTTTCATTTAACGCGTTTCTAACTACGAGATAGGTCCGTCATGTTTTTTTTATCCCAAATCATGTTTTAAAACTATGTTTTTTTTTATTTCTTAGTGGCAGCACTGGGTCAGTCTCAGTGGTGGTCCAGTCGGGACGTGGACCGGTGGGGGCCGTCTGCTGAAGTAACTATTCGAGCGTAACAATTTCTTCTCTTGAACTTCCCTCACCAGAAGTTAAAGTCAAATGAAACGTATGTATGTGAGTTGATTCCGGTAGTTTCTTACTAAAGACTTTTCCACCAGAGCTATTTACTCTATATGCTACCTATGCTATACCACTAGGAGCTGTAAAACTGCTCGTAGAAAATATTTGTTGTGGCTTCGGCTATTAAGCAGCCAATGTCATCAACGTGGTCCACCAAATGTCATTTTCTCACTCAAACACTGTCCAATTCGGAATAAAATTAATTTGCGATCGGTAGATTAAGGAAATACTGAGCCTATACAGGATAATTAACCCCAAATAAAACAGCATGGTCGCCATGACCTGTCAAAATGTACCAATCCCTATATATTCAATTTTAAAATTTGAAGATTTCACTTCTTCAAAAAAGCCGAAGAAGTGAAATCTTCAAATTTTAAAATTGAACATATCGAATTGGTCAAACACTTTTAATTAAACAATCCCTATATAGTAAGACTGAACCTATAGAATGTTGGCATAGTATTATGTCACAATCAGCATATCCTTTACAAATTAGCAAAATTTATCGAAATAAGTACAGAAACCCTTACTCCTTAGAGAATATATTAAAGAAAAGCACATAATGCACGGACTCTATCAAGAAACCGCACTCCCTTCGATGGTATTCTATTAGAATGAGCTTGAGTTGGATCAGGGTGCATTTCTTACCTGTTTTTCTAAAAATCTCCGGCAATTATTTCGACTGCGATAGTCTTCTTTCTCTTAAATGTTAGAGACTGCCTTCGCTCTCTTCAGTCTACAACATTCTACAAAATTCTATATGCTTTTCTCCTGAGGCATGACTTAAACCTCTTTCATCACAGGAAGATGGGGGATTCATAGAATTTCCAATTGCCTGTTTGTTATCGATAGTTTGTATATGGAAATGTCAATTTTTTGCCTATAGTGCCGACTTTCGATGTGGTTTTTTCACCCGATTCCTTTGGACCTTTCGAAATAGTTATCTTACACCAAATGTGTTGTAAACATTTCCGAAAGATGGCGCTATGTGTGTAGTCATTACATTCCATAAGAAGGATTCCGAAAATCCAACCGAACTTGGAGTCACTCACCTTGGGCAAATTCGCAAAGCCTTAAACAACACCTAAATTTTATGTGCAAACAAAATCTCATAGACTTTCAGCTTTAATAGGCAGTCATGTTTGCATATAAGTTCTTTTAAGTAGCTACATTGAAGGACTAAGTTATCTCTCACTTACATGTTCATTATATTTTGTTTCACATGATGGGCACTTTATTTTCGAAAGCATTGACCTTAACGTGGCCCCCTCGTGTAATTTCCATAACCTTAGGTCGCGCATTGAATCCCCCATCATCCATTCAATCAGGCAATTGTACATTTTCGCGTATCCATTGACGCATAAATCCTCTCCCAGTCTCACACTATACATCCATACGATTGCACATTACATGAATCGCGCCCCATCACCGTTCCAGATAATCATCGATTTGAGGTATCCATAAATCATCGGCAAAAAGATCTCATTTATAGATCAGATAATGCACTTTTGTTTACAGAGGGCCCGAGCAAGAAATCATTAACCGATCACGGATCACCATCATGCAGCGATCAGGCCGGGTTGCCTTTTTCCCAATCGCAATTCAAAGGGATAACCATTACATGGCTGAGAGAGTCTTCTGAGATGGCGATGATGATGCTCTTGACCTCATCTTTTTTTCTGTTTTTTTTTTGCTCGTGGTATTGTGTGGTAGTGTCCCACCTTCGTTCGGTTCGGACTGCAACTTTAACTCTATTGGCATGCCCATTTGAGCCTGGAGTACAATGGCTGTGATATGAGAAACAATCCTTCCAATCCAAAGTCATGGACATCGACATGGCCAACAATTTGGAGAAGCTCGTGTGTATGAAGTTTATCCAACGGAGCCATTACACTGCCACCATTTTTTTGGAGGCTGGCAGCGAGGGTGATCGAAAAATAAAAGAAAAACACTCATGCAAACCTGCTGAGGGCTGTATTGCAGGCTTTAGCCATGAAATTGAACTCTTTTATTCCATTTGGTAACTCGGTATGAACAGAACTGATGCAGCTCCTGATGCCGCGCCGCGCCGCCTGCCACAGTCGGTGCCATAGTTGTAGCTGATGATAATGATGATGATGAGAATGGTTTGGTGTTTTCAATTTAAAATGCAATTCCCGTGAAAAATTACTTTAAAATCTTTGGGGCGTGGCAGAAGAACTCATCGTTTTAGTATTTTTTTGTGTGTGCCCTTTTCTTTTTTGTTTTGTTCTCAAGGAAATCCCTTGGGTTATTTCGTTGGCCATCGGCTTGAGAGGTACTCATCAGCTTGGCGAGGTTCACTCGATTGGTAGGTTCTTCATCATCATCATCCGAAAGTGTTCGTTCTAGTCATCGTCGTCGAACCGTCTCTCTGAATTTGTGTTCGTCTTTGCATTACCCTAATATAGTTGCCAATACCTCTCGATATTAGGTTTATTTTGGTCTCGTCCTTTAAGAACACACAACGCAACTGACGACTGTTTGAATTAGAGTTTACATTTGTAGAGTGTTGAAAATTTGCAAAATGTTCTTCGACTTATAGAGCACGTATACTAAGACCGGCTCGTTTGCTAATTGAAACAAGGAGGACGTTACAGGGAAAGTTGGCGTACCATAAATTGTGCGTAAAAACCAGTAATGGTTATGCAGAAGACTGGCGTTTATATAGCAATTGGTGGCTGATGGACAGTAAGTTCAATTAAATGATCGTTCAATTCGAATTATGTGGTCTGGTACTGATAATTCGTAAAACACAAAATTTGTATAAATGGAATGGCCATCTCGGTAGTAGAAAAGGCATACAAAAATATTTCTTGTTCTAAAATTTAGATAAGTAACTGTTTTCACGTAAAATATTGTCACATATCATAATACAGCATCTAACTGAGGAGCCCAACTGTAGTACCTGGGCGGAACGCATAATTTGGACTAAAGCTCACAAAAAAACATAAATTAAAATTAAAAGCAGAGTCCACAAAAAAAGAACAAAAGCACTATTTCTTCTAGAAATAGCAACAGTATAAATTCTATTCTTAAGCACCCTTTCTTTTAAGACTACAATAACGTCGACAATGCTGGCAACTATATCTATAGGATTCTTATAACTACATGCCATAAGGGTGGATGAATTCTCTTTGACAATAAAATGTAAATACAAAATTTTCAAAATTATGACTATTATTTAAAACTATTATTATTAAATTTAGTTTAGTTTTTGTTTATTTAAATTAATAAATAAGTCTGTCGATAACTCTTACGTAGTCCCACTGATAAACTGATCTGTTTAGGTTGCTACGACAAACTATCAGTTCAGCTTCTTTAAGCGATTTTAGTTTCGATAAAACCTTACAGAAACTTTATAAAAGGCGAAATGTTAATAGGAATGTTGCTGTCTGGAATAGCTGAGGGTGATGAAATTTTGGCTAGCGTTGAGCGATGCATATTCATGTCGACTGTCGAGCTTAGTGCCTGGAAGCTGGAAGCCTATTTTTCTCTATCACCTGAAAATATAAAAATGTCAATCAGTGGAATGCGTAAAGAATCGAACCTTTTGGTGAAAGTAGTTTCGCTCTTTACGTTTAACTCCTGCGAATATTAAAAAAAAATCATTATTAGGAGGAAAATGAAAAGCGATACCCACGTTTAGAGGAGCAGCCCAATGCGGAATATACGTAATTCTTGTGAAATATGGTGGAGTTAAGGACGTAAAGTACAAAACTCGTTTGCGGAATCAGCGAACAAATAGAGTATAACTTTTAAGCTTTTCGCGGTTGTTTTCATATAACATAGTTAATTTTTAGGATTAGCCGCGTTATAATTAATTAATATTTAGTGAGTTCAATACTGTACTCACCCTGAATGTTTCGCTACAAATTGCATCGAACATGAACACAGGGAAACTCCTAAAAAAATGATAAGATTAATTTTGGCTACGCAATTTGTAACGTTGCGTCGAAGCTGCTGTATCTTGTGGATGTTGTTGGTGGTTTGCAAGTTGGGAGCAAACTATTTTCACTGTATCCGCGATGATGTGCAGCGGTAATTAGATCGACCTTGTAGTGTGGATAATGGGATCCTATGTTTTCGACAACTTGAATCTGTCGTCACGATTAAAATTATGGTGTCGTTTAATTTATATCGCTTCGCGCACCTTACCTTTATCGCAGTAAATCCAATGGTGTTCATTTGGATGTTCAAGAATATGCTCACATATGGCCGACTTTTCCCTTTGTTCTTGCTAATATGTTCTTTCAGACGGCAATGCTCCTCTGAGTTTTTCCTACATATGACGACCCACAGCTGTAGGGTACCGCATATACTCCAGGTGTTTGGAGGGGAATTTATCTTTTGGTGATTTAAGGAAATATATCACATGTTTGGGTGGTTAAAATATGGTTCTTACACTATATCTCTTAAACATATTCCCTACCCTGTATGTTACACCCTTTACATATGTCAGGAAGCTTTCTTCTCTAAAAGGCTATCTTCCCTTTCTTGACAGATTAAATTTGCCGGATGGTGGTGTGAAGTAAAGTGTAGGTACCTGTTTGTATGTGTGCTTTTCCGTGCGATATGTGCCATTTTGTTACCAAATCACTTTCACATTTTCAAAAATTCTTTCTCTTTTACTATTGTAAACTTCACTTTTCGGAACTGTGATTTCGGATGTTCGAGGAAATACAGAATGGCCGAGGTTTTCATGATGCAAATAATATCATCAACATATCTCAACCAAACTTTCGGTTTTTCTCTTAAGCTATTGAGAGCTTTTTTCTCAAACTGCTCCATCCGAATATCTGCAATTAAGGGAGCCAAGGCAAACCCATAATCCATCTTTTTGCTGATAAAACTGTTGGTTGAAGCAAAAATATACCGATGTTAGGTAAAACTCCAAAAGTGGAAAATAGTTTTCATTGATGCCGGTAGTTGAGATAAGCTCACTGATGATAGTAAGTACCTCCTGCACGGGAAAATTCGTAGATAGTGACTCGATATCAAAACTCACCATCATTTCGTCATCTTTGAGTTTTAAACCACATAAAATCGACACAAAATTTGAGGAATATTCACTGGGGTGTTCCGTTAAGCCTGCCATGGCTAATACTCCCCGTCTTTAATTTCATGTATCTCCCATAACTTCCCCAGGAGAGAGTTGCGAGTCGATAATAACCATCTATAACGACTGATCCAAGGCGACCACTGGAGTTGGTACTGAAAGCACATTAGGGTTCCCAACTTGTATTAGACTCAACAGGGTTTTTCGAAAAAATAGTATACTTGGCAACGAGAGAGCTAATTATCTGGCTAAAAGAGGATCATCGCTTGAAGAAGAATACTGAGAACAGCTAAACGAGAGATGAACTTGTTTGATACCTGCTGTAGAACTAGAACTAACTGAAAAAAAAGCCCTCTGTTGTCCTGTTATAGGAATAATTACTACACACAATCTACTGTGATACTCAAAAAAAAAAAGGCTCAGAACAGGGCAGAGGATGTGCATTCTCCTACTTAAAAAAAGAAATTTTTAAGAAGCCATTTCTGTTATGACTTCGAAGAACTTTCAGAGAATAGCCTGTTGAACTTGCCCAATACTTGCTTGATATTTGATAGATGTTATAGGTTATAATTATATTTACATTGACCTACGAGCTATGAGTTACTCTAACATGGTTACGTTAACTAAACATAACCTGAGCTAACTTTCTTGGAAGCTTAGGGCGCATGAAAAAATGTTTGTACTGTAACCAATATTTTAAAGAAAGTTTGCTTATATTTCGCTCGTTCATTATTTATTCGTTTCTCGGGGTCTATATACTCCTCGATTTTTAATTTGTGGGTCTTGAAATTGGAGAACGACTTATTGACTAAATGGATACGAATTTAGTGCTCGTCCATTGATGTTATTTGAAAATTTGATCGCAACCGGTACTCGAATTGTCCAAATCTTTCAATTTGGAGTACCAACTTACTATACCATTGAGCGGTTTAAGATGCTGAAGAGTTTGAAATTAAATTTTGACAAAATTACTTCTCTCTCAGAAATGCTTTTTATAAATAATTATTTATATGAAAATTATATATTCCTTATTTAAATGATATCGCCAAGTAATAAAAATCTTCATTTGGCAACCGTATATTTGTGCAAGTTTCGTTCTTTGACTTATATATCTTTCGTCTCAGCCAGATAGTTGCCAATCTAAGGCATAACAACAAAACAAAAGTAACAAAAAAAAAAAATAGCTGGTGGTGGTGTAACCCAACAATTGCCCTAAAAAATCAAGTGGAAATGCGATCCTATCTGCTGCAGCAATCAGAATTGAATGTGAGAATTACCTTTGTTCGCTTACATATAACTTCGCTTCGCTTCAGATCGCTTTTGGGAAGCGCATCCAACAAGGATCATTAAAAGTGTTTTTCCAGAATACCCTTCGGTTTGTTTTGTTCTGAAACTCTGATGATGGTTTGTGAATCCTCCATCGAATGTTCCTCTATCATTATGTATCGAAAAATTGGAATCGAACGTTTTGGTGAACACAAACTCCTGATCAAGGAGGTATTTTCTTTTACATGGCAAAAGTTGTGTGTATAGTTAGTTGGCGTTTGAACGCAGCAATTATTATAAATGCCCTGAGTGAAGCAATGGTCGATGGTGGATCTTCTTCGAATCACAATTATTGGTTACAACGTTGAATGGTTAGAGTCAGCTATAATATAACAGATCATAGAGAGCAGAATGGCTGGTGCAAGGATACATGCAATTATATCGTTATCACGATTAAGAAGGGTTTTCGTTTTGGCTCAGAAGATAAAACTAGGATCATGTTTGAGAGCTTGTGCGGACAAGGGGTCTGTTTTGATAACAATAGTTCATCCAAAGTGAAAGATATACCTTCGTAACTACTCCTATTCGTATATGTATTAAAGAGTTATAAGAGCGTTTTGCTGAATACACAGTGATTATGATTGATGTTGTTGAATTGCTTGGACCCAATAAATTAATGGTTATAATTTTTAACAGCAACAATTTCGAGTTTTATTATTTTTTTTTCATTATGGTCTATTAGATGTTTAGCCAGATATAAGCACTCCAATTTCTCCGTTTATGTGGTTCGTGTCTTATTGCACAGATTTCTTCTAAAAGTACTAAGGCATAAGAAGGAGTGAGTGGCCAGTTGACTGGGTCCATTTCTTAAAGATAATGCATTAAGTCAATTTTCATTAGGTAGGGTCTTTGTCTATTATGTGTAATTCTCGCATCAATGTTTTGTATTGAGTTCGACAAAGGAAATATCATTTTGAGTAAGATGTCATTTTTTTGCGTGTAAGACCCTAAACCGATAGAAGACATCTTCCAAAGCTTAAAATGGTGTTGCGGATCCTAGAGGTTTTGATGACTTCAAGGTCATTCCCCAACAGTCCTTTAAGAACGAGATTATACATTTTCTTCTTGTACTAACCGACTATCATTTTAACTTTCGCGCAACATTGTACCCAACGAAGACCCAACTACCGTTTCAGTCATCCCTCTGCACACGAATAACCGTAGACAAATGCATTTATTATCATTCAGCATACAAACAAATATGAAAAAATATATATAGAGTACGAGCTCTTCGTGGAAATTTAGTTAGGGTCCTTTCTGTGAAAATGGGGATCAGAATGGACCAATAGGCACCCCTGTACGTAGCAGACTTTAGGCCTTGCACGCCCCTCCTAATCTAACATAACCTACCTGTTTTCAACTTTTTGCTGTTGTTGAATAATCCAAATCCAAATTCAAGAAGGTACAAAAATGAACAGGGAAGTTCCAGGTTGGGTATCCAGCGCCAAAAGAAGTGATTACTATCGATCTTTAGACGCAAACGTCGCCAAAACAACATGGCACCCAAGGAATATGAATATCGATTCATGCCCTTGGAATTGAGATAACAGTCTACGCTCTAGTTTTCTACTTAAGGTGGGAAATGAATATCAACCGTTTTTTTTTGCTAGACGGCGGCTCAACTTTCGCCAAACTATAGACATCCCAAAATTAAATTTTCGAGTTAATGAATTGACGACTACAGGAAGAGCTTTATTTTGTCGGAAATAGTGTCGGATGGATGAAAAAACAAAAACTCCGAATTTGGTAATTTTCATTCATAGTACTTACAGTTCACACTATGTGAAGCAGGAAATATAACAACTAGATAAAAGAAAAAACGATTTCAATGCGAAGCTTTTGAGATCTCTAGTGAATTCATATCTCAATTTAGAATTGCTGAGAAATATGAATCCAATTGATCGTAGTTAGTAGGCATCTGTTTTTTTGAGCAACCCACTTTGTTTTTTTGTACCCGTGTATCATTTAAAGTACAAGTTAACTATATCCTTCTGGAGGATAATCACAAAAAAAAAAGATAACGCCGGCCCTCGAGGGGCCAGCTTAACTGTTCGACTTGCGGAAATTAATCTTAGAAGTAAACAATAGAAATAAACAAGAAAATGCTATGCACGTCACGGACGAAAACTAACTAACGGAATCCAAGTTGTCGTTAGGCAAACATATTTCTTACCGTGCATGTGGGTTTATTCGTCCACACCCACGGTGCCAGTCGCTGACTATCGTCAAATACACCAACGCAATTCCATATAGCGGCGATATAATATGACAGTATTTTGCACCCGAGTACATTGTGATAACTACTTTCATGCTTATATTTATTAAAATTGGTTGTTCATGCCTTGGGCTAGCCTTGGGCAGGAAAGAAATCTCTATACCTGTTTTTCAATTTCTATTTTTTGAGTACGATCGTGATCCAAAGTAGTCTTCCCTATATGATTATAGTCCTGTGTATATGAACTAGATTCCAACCGTTTTGTTGATAGTCCATTTCTTGCAAGTAGATATCGTTTGCTGAGTCTACTCCTGCTTGTTTTAAACATTTTAATAGCCATTGTAAGATTGTAAAAGCTTATGAAAGATATTGGGAATAGTTTTCTAACACTAGAGTTTTATTTGCTTGTTTTTTACGCCAAAGAAAGTATCATTAGCCTCAATAACGATATCAACTAGATGTTCTTCAGCAAAGTTTTTGTCCACTCTTAGGTATAGACAATATGTCAAACAGAATTAATGAATTTTCATTTCATGGTATAAGTCGGGCTTTCTTTGATCAGAGAGGACTGGTGATCCAAGGACTCTTCTGGTAGTTTAAGATAAATGACTCATAATTACAATTATTTTACTATCGCAGGAGTCCCTAGAGCCTACGTTAGGGCCTCAACTTTATAAACTATTTTAGGGCCTTTCGAGTCCAATACATCTCAATATTTACTGTGGAACCTATCAGGAGTCAAAGTTCTCTGTTAGAATAACTGCCAGTGTTTTAGATACAGTGAAACCCGCTTACGTGAAACCCGCTTAAGTGAAAACCCCGCTTACCTGAACACATTCACAAATCCCCGTATATATTTACATTCAGACTATACCTCGCTTAACTGAACACTCGCTTTAGTGAAAAAACCCGCATAACTGAAATAAAAATTCCTTCAAGTTTCTATATTTTTTTATAAAAAAACAACTCGGTTAAGTGAAAAACTAAAAATTGAAAAAATCGGGTGCTGAATTGATACATTTTTGTATACGTTCACCTCCACCAGTGGTGGACCACTTCCGCATTCATGACACATATAAATGCTAAGTTTTAATTAAAAGGGAAACCGCGCAATTTCCTTTACTTACATACATTGTTGTTTTTGTAACACGAAATGTATCTGTGAATAAAAGAAACTGAACTCAAAGTAGCATTGGTTGGGTACAAAATCGTTTTGTTTAAAAATAAATTATTTGTTTTTTAATAACTATGTCCTGTATTTTTATTTAGATAAACCAAATTTATTTATAAAAGCAACTGATAAATATTTCACACAGGTTGTTTTTCAGCTGTTAAGGTTCAATATATGTAGTAAAATTGTAACGTGTTACGTGACACGAAGTCTGCCTTACTGAAATTTTTTTTCAGTTAAACGAGGTCCGCTTAAGTGAAAAACCCGCTTAACTGAAAACAAAATTACTGATTTTACGTCGTTTCGCTTAAGCGGGTTTCACTGTATTACCTACATATAAAGCCAATAAAACATAAAGCTTAATAAATTTTCTCTCTTTATTATCTGAGCTCTGCAAGTGTCCTAAGGGTCTCTTTGGGGAAATAACGGCTAAATATTTATTATTGCCGAGTGGACAGTCCGCTTCTGTACACTAGTGTAGGGCTGCTGTTAACAAACTTTATTCTCAAAGTATATACATCCAGGAAAAGCCATAGGAGTTAATATCCTTCGGAGTATTGATCCAATTATTGTCAAATTTCAGGGCGAGTAGAAGAGTAATCACGGAAATATGTTCTGGAAGCGTTGTGACAGAACGGCCTTTTTCTAAATTTGTGCGCACGTTTCTCTCCGGTCCCAATTGTGATTCAAACGGAAAGCGGTATTTTGTGAGGATCACAATGACAACGTCCCACTTTCCTCCACCATCCAAAGGACAAAAGTGTAGCATCTGTCTCACCCTATACCTACATTCATTTTTAAAGGTTGAATTAAATATAATTTTAAATAAATGAAAAATATCGAAAACTCCAGGGGGAAATTAATTACTTAAAAATTCTTAGCGCCTTGACGTACAATTACAAAAACATCTGCAACTAAGTATTAAAGTGCATTTTGTAGATGAGGTCCAGAAGGGACAAGTGTCTCTAAACCTTAAAGTTGTATCATAGATAAAAGGAAAATACAATATTCATTAACGAAACAAAAAAAACACACAGACAGTATTTGATAAAAGAAAAAACAAAGAGGGTTAATTTCTCTGAAATCAAAAACATCATTCATCATTCCAAGAAACAAATCAAGCCATGTGGATGTAATCCCAAATTGACACAATCTCCAATTGCATTTTTAGCCAACCCATATCTCCTCCGCAACAACACACCAATCCGAAATGGAATATTAAACCTTTATCTGTTCCATTCAGTGCCAACACTAAAATGCCAAATTGTAATTTTGTTAAAAAAAATCAGAATCAAAATCTAAAAATTCGATTCGATGAGGACGAAATAATGTAAGGATCCTGCTAGGGAAGTATAATTCAAACAGAGCAACAACTATACAATACACAAAAAAAAATGAAAAAATGGGAAATGTATTCTCGAACATTTCCATTTCCAGAATTAACCCCAAAGTGAAGTCGAGCGTTGTCCTTGTCGGTCTTCCTATTTATATTTGTTCGTCCGTCGACCGCCCAACCAAAATAAAATACATACATATATATAAGTAAGAAACAGCAACAGCACAATAAACTTCGAGCAAAGAACCCTTTTAAATACTTTAATGCAATTCAAACAATTTCCATTTGTCCAGGAGTCATTAATCATTCGCTCGCACTGCGCCACACCACTCTACTGTATCAACAAAAAAAAAAAAAAAACAGAAACAGGAGGAGGAGGGATTCCCACCATATATGACCCTGATCCCGGAGCAAATGGGACACTCCAACATATAGTGTTTCTTTTTGTTGTTGTTGGTAAATTGAAGTTAAAGGAGTAGCATTAGCAAAGTATTTCTGTCACCTTAGCTACTTATATCCTTTCTTTTTGCCTCCGCCGCGCCGCTACCCACAAAGGCAAAACTAAAATGAGTCAAGGCGTTGCAACAAATTGGAAATATTCACTTCCTTCGTTTCGACTTTGAAAATGTCATGGCATAATTCTTTTCATTAAATTTAGGACGACTAGGAATTAAAAACAAAAAAATAATGACAAAAAAAACACCCACCCCCAAAGCGAACGCTGGTTAGATAATACTCTATCTAACCGGTGCGGTGTGGCATCCTTCTTGTTGCGTTATCAACTTATCTGTTATTAGAAATTCATTCAACAAAAGGACGTTCACTGTTTCGCTGTCATTTATCATGCAGTCGCACGAAAAAATTAAAAGCGGCAGCAGGCGCGCAGCTAAATTTTTGCTATGAGGAGGGGTAAATTCTCTTTTTTTTAAGGAATTCTATTACTATGTTATTTATAAATGCATTCAAGTAGAAAGCTTGGTTTTTAAAAAAAAACTCTTTTTTTATTGCTGAATGTAATTATTTAATTCTAAATTAAAAAAAAAAATTGCGTGCATAAATCAGGCAGTCAAAATAGTGCCGATGATTGTGTAGCGAAAGCCTTGCAATATTTGGAATGGATCGACTCGGGTTGCAGTTTGTAGACAAAATGTGTGTACGTGTGAAGTGAGCGCGCTAGCGACCACTGCATTAATTGCTTCATATCAAACCATATTTCGATACCCGATATTTACTTCCCAGCATATGCATTAGCCGTGTTATTTAGGCAAAAGCTATCGGCAGGAAAGCAGAATTTACAACATTACAAATACAAGAACCTGCTTTGGATAGATTTGTGACAATTATTCGAGTAATGATATTATGTTGTTTAGTTGGTAGTTCAGATGATTTTGATGAATCTCGAAGTCCTTGTTCATAAAGTTCTTCTCTCTGTCAATGGGCACATTCACGCATTTATTAGATAAGTTATCTCGGAAACTAAACAATTCGAATATATCTGTGAACGATTCCGAAAAGTTAGCTGAAAGCAGTCAAAAATCAAAAAAATTTGCTGAATTATTTGTTATTTTCTTTAAAAAATTGTTTCACACCTATTCACGTACAGGAAATAAAAATTACTAACTCAAAAAACTGTCCCAGAAATAGGTTTTATTTATTTTATTGCTTTATAAATCAAATTAATAAGCATAGGTAATGGCCGCTCTTTCACTTTAAGTAAAAGTTAAAGTTAGATTATTCGTGCGAAACTGCCAGATCAACGACACTTAAATAAAAGATGTTTTAGGCTTTGTATCAGTTGCTGTCAAATTGCCTTAAAAAATAACTAACTAAAACTTGACCTGCACTCCTACCAAAGCTCTAAAATTGGAATAGCAACAAGCATTTAAGGAGCAAGTCAGTGCATATCATTTTATTTAGTAATAAATAAGCACTCATTAGCAGCACGAAAATGTATGTTAACGATAGATCTCTTATAACACGTGCAAGACAAAAACTGTAAAATTTATTAAGATTTCTTCTAAAAAATCCTAATTTTGTTATACCAACAATTGGAAATTATAAGAATTGGAGATTATCAGATATTCAAGAGCTTTTCGGCGAAATTCGGCCAGAAATACATTCTAAATATTTCAAAATATAGTTTATTGCCTATTCAGAAAATGTTAAATTAGGCCCTAAAACTCGTGGCAAACCAGATTTTCACTATCTTACGTCATTTTGAATTTAAATGTGGACATAATTGCATTTTTTTCAGAGTAATTATGAGATTCTAAAAGGGGTTTTCTGTCCATATTTTATATAACTCAATTTTAATTAACGTCTCTACTCCAACTCGATTTTTGAGCCGCATTTAAACAAAGTTTAACAATACTTAATAGTTAAATATGGAATGCGATCATTTTTGCAAGGAAACACAATGCGAACATATCCTTTTATTGGCACAAGATCTGATTTATTAAAAAAACGTCAAACACATAAAATAATTTTAAAATTAATATTTTGGAACACGCAGATGTGGAAAATTCAACATTTTGTTATTTCTTACTGCTTCATATATATTCCATTTTATTTCCATCTCTTACTTCAAGGCTTAGTATTCTTAAATGCCTTTAATCTGAAGAAATAAGAACAAATCAATTGTTGATTTTCTGCACTTAGTTATTCGACACAGGGTTGGTAATAACAACTTAAAAATACAAAAAATCAGGCTGCTGCGGATCGTTCTTTAGGAAAATCCTGCTTTGCTGCCGATAGATTTACCAAAAGAACACAGCTATTGCCTTAAGACCTATATACTTAACAACCAAAACCCCCCGAGAGCGATAGCCAGAGGTTTGAGCTGAGGCATTCTTTGAATTCCAAGCGATTTGTATCAAAAATCATCCAAAACAACATCGAAGTCAACATTTGGTTTCACCATCTAGCCAGCCAAAATTACTCGTACATACGCCATGGTTGGCAGCATTAAAAGAGCATAATAGTTTTTTTAAGCTCTCATTACTGCGCTACCTTAAATACCTACGGCTAAAGTCATTAGATCTTTTAAATTTTGAGTTATATATTATAAAATTTTGGATCGCAAGTACTTCCTGTTATGTTCGATCACTTCGTATACAAAAGATTCTTAGCAAATCGTTATATATAATTTAAAGTCGTTTAAATGTATTTTTAAAGTCGTTTTTCATAATTTTTTATAAATCAAAATTCTTAAATTTTTTCCAAAAAAAAATTGGTATGAAAACTTTAAATATTTATTAATATAAATTTGAAAACAAAATTTCAGAAAAAATCGCCCACCCGTTTTCAAAATATTGAATTTTCAAAAATTTTTTTTTTTCAAAAATCCAAAAACAAACTATTTTTCGAACATTTTGAAATGCAGTATATTTAGAATTTGAAGGACATCCTGTATACAAATTTTTATCGAAGTCCGTGGAGCCGTTTATGAAAAAATCGAAAATCAATAAAATGGTTGTATGGCACGTACCCTTAATAACAAAATATTTTAAATTTTTTTCGGCCAAAATATAGACCATACTCAAGGCAGTACTCACACCAAATTTTATCAAAATCTTTGGAGCCGTTTTTGAGAAAATTAAGATGGTAGAAAAATTTGTATGGCAATTACCGTTATTTTTGGGGCTACATCAACGATCCGAAAACTGATTTTGGCAATCACCTAAAACGCCTAACCACTAAGCTTGAACAAAATTGGTTCAGCCGTTTAGGCTGTAGATCGCTCTACAGACAGACAGACAGACGGAATTGCCGGACCCACTTTTTTGGTGTTCTCTATCATATCGTGATGTCAACTTTGATTAAAATCTCGAGTTCGATTTTTTTTACAAATGCAAAACTTGCTCTATAGTACCTACTTATATCGCAAGTAAAATCGGTATTTTTAAGTATTCAAGAAGATAATACCAACAAAATAAATATTCTATCCGTTTTCGAAATATTGAATTTTCAAAAATCCAACAAATTTGTTTTGAAGATTTTGATATGCAGTATTATTACATTAAGAATCGGAAAGACCTCCTGTAATTTTTGATTAACATCCATTGAGCGATTTTACGCACAAAAATTGTACGGGAGGCAGGCTAACGTTACATTTACAAGTCTAAAGAGTGTTTTGGACTTCTTTTCCTGTTTCTTTTTAGAACTTTGTAAGATATATGCTTTTTGATGGAGTTCTTCGGATTTCCCCTTAAACATGACACTATCAACTGAGCCGACCGTGCTCTATTTTTTGCAAGATGGTATTTTTGACGTGAAGCCTTCCATGGATCTTAATACTTCTAATTCGATCAATCTTTTTTACTCCTTCAGTTACCAACATTGGGAACCATGTGAGAGTGCTGGGCTCACAACCGCATTGTAGGATCTTGCTTTTGATGGCTACAATGTCAGCGAAGAATATTTGATGTACAGTGCTTGGTATTTTACCATCGAGTAAGTAGTCAAGGACATATAATAAGAATCAGAGCACTTCAGATGCTTCCTTGGTGCAAACCTACTTTTTCTTCTTATTTTGTTCTTTATTTCGGCGCTGTGTTGATCTAGAATAGATCACAACTCTCCCACTTTGCTACATGACACTACTGTAACTTGGAATTCTTCGGTGACTCCAGCTGGACATCTAACTCTCGTCACTGCTTATTTGTAAATATCAATAATGATTCGCACGTAGGCTTCCGGCACTCCTCGTTGTCTGAGGGACACCCATATAAGACCTCGTGGTTGTCGATCGAATGCTTCTTCGAAGTCTACCAACACAATAAGCAAATCCTCCAAGGAATCACGGTGCTTTTTCATTGAATCCTTATACTTAACATTGCATCTGTTGTTGACTTACTCGTGACAAACCCGCATTGGTCATCAGATATCCTTATTATTTTTCGCATAGTCAGCTTAATCGATCGGTAGTTATCACAGCTTCACATATCTCCCTTCTCTTTGTACATTGGTAAAATCGTGAACCATATAAAACCGATCTCTCTCGAATCCATTACGTTCCAAATACATATTTACCTATATCACAAGCAAAAATAGGACCATCACAGTTGCGTGATGCGGTCGAATAACTGAAATATTGAGCAATGTATCACTTCACTTCTTGTATATGCTAGCCAAGTCGGGTCACACTAATACCTTAATCACTCTCTGCGAATAGAAGCTGTTCAACGTAGATTCCTTCGTTTTGCCCTCCTTGGCCTTCTCTGGTCTGATGCACTTAACCTGCCTCCGTACCAACATCGTTTAATTTAATTATAAATATGGACTCCCTCGAATTTCGCCGCCGAGTGGCTGCTATTGTCTTCACCCATCAGCTCTTAGCTGGTAATATCGATTGTCCAGCTCTTCTTCAAAAAATCCCTCTCCAAACCAACTCCAATAATCTCCGATCCATACATCTGTTCCAAATCAAGCTTCATCGCACCAACTATGGTACGGTATAAACCGTATGCTACGTACGTCTAATAGCACAACTTATTCGACTTCAATTTAAGCAAATATAACCACAAAACCTCACTTTACCGTACCTCGTACCCTTCCTAGTCTTAATAAATGTTAGTCTTAAGTTAGTTAAGTTAGAATAAATGTATGTGTTAAGTTAGAATGTAAGCTTGCTTGTACTAAGCTAAATAAATAAATAAAAAAAATGCAAAATGGCGGCTTCTTGAACCGCTATTTTCAATTCTGACAGGTAATAGTATTTGTTACGAGTTAGATAAGAATTTATAGGTCTATTTGAACCGAAAGTCAAAAACCTATGGTCTATGGCTTTTCAAAAAAATCATACTTTAATTCAGCGCCTACCACCATTCCAGTGTGCGTGTTGTTTTTCCGCAGGAATGTTAGGAATCCACTCTTTCCCCCAAATCTCAGCGAACTAAACAAGAAGTACTTTCCAGTGACAAAATATACTCTGAGTTGATTTTTCAATTCCTCGTTTTTCTAGATGATATTAACTGGGATTCGAACTACAGGTAACTGGTGTGACACAACAATACATTAGCCCCTACACTACGCTGTCTACTATTTTTAATTAATTTATGATTTTTTTTTAGAATCACCTTCTTAACTATTACAATATTTTTGGCTCACGAGCAAGAAGGGGGTAAATAGAAAATTAAAACTGCGAGTACCCCTCCTTGCATCAGTGCCTGGTCGTAGTGGCATCATGGGTAGGGTTGGGTTCTGTGTCGTGTTTAACGAGATAAGGTGTTTCTGTTCTTCCTCATCAGCAGAAAGTCTTTGTATATTATTATTAAGTATAGATATTGTTTTTTTTTGTGTTTTGGGATTTCCTTGAGCACACAAAGAGCTGCATGCGGTTAAAGGTAGGTAGCATTTGCGATTAGGTCATGAGTCAATTTGGGAATTAGATAAAAAATAAAAGAAAAATATCCAGCATATTATAGCGTGCGATTCTTGTTGCTCTTTCTACTAAACTCGTATTATATAATATTTAATCACATTTCAGTTCTTAATCCTTGACAAGGCGGAGTGATGGTACTACCTATATACACTATTAGTGCTACGATGAGAAATAGCTGTAATTCCTACAAGGATAAATAAGCACAAATAGACACAATGAAAGCAAATTGGGTGCTGCTGGTGAGTATACCTATGGTTTTGCATAATAAAATCATTAAGTGTAATTAATCACACGTGTTATCTTTTCGTTCGAAATGAATGCTCCTGCTCATCTACCCCAGGAAAAAATATTATAAGAAGATTGTGAGGGGTACACTGTTTTTTTTTTTTTTTTGTTTTGTTGGTATTGTCTGATGAGACTTTTTTTTGTTTGGTTTACGTCCCTTGTGCTGCTTTGTATAGTAATGGTAAATGGTAGAAAAGTCAAATACAGGTGTAAGCAAGAGCATTGTCCTTTAAAGATATCAGATGATACGGATTAATTTAGGAAGTGACTTGGAAAGCCTTGGATATATCAGGTGGTATTTAAGACTTATTTATTTAGAGAAATGTTTTCGACGCATCATGGCCAAACAAGCCAGCAAATTCTAGAAAGGTACAATCTATTTGTTTGGTCGATTAAGTACAAATCGATTTTTGGAATACTGCTATTCAATTAACATTTTACAATACTTAATCTTGATTCGAACCAAATTGATCATCATCTTTGCTTATGACATTGTGAAGCAGGGGAAGGCTAGTACTCAACATAGTTTTCACAAAAGATCAAGCAACTGACGGTCAAGTATATAAAATTCCTGGGTTTCAAAGAATCTATGGACTGATTTTGTAGGGCTAAAACCAAATATATTTGAGATGATAATCAGACCTTGACTATTAGTATATTAGTATAGGAGTTCCAACGGGTACATAACTCAACAGAAATGAACATGAGCAAAATAAGTGGTATTCGGGATTTAATACTTACAAATGGAGAAGTTGGCACAGTAAAGAGGCTTCGTTTGGGAAAGCATAAGCCTGCAGAACGACGAAAGAAGACTTCGGAAAACAACTTTTTCGATAAAGTGGGCGAAGTTTTGAAATTAACAAGTATATATCTAACATTCTTAAATGAGAATTCAACTTGTTCCTGTTTTCCTGATCGGCCTGAGATAAATTCCACTATCTTTTTTTGTTTTATAAAAAGTGGAGCAAAATTTGTCATATGACGTTTTCTGGTGGTATGTTTTTTATCAATAAAAAATGTAATGTTAGCTAGACTAACACGGTCAACGTAATCGGTTAACGCATTGACTTTTTGAGATTACCACAACATTTATTTTTTCTCCGATACAAGATCGTCAATGCGTGTTGATCGAAGAATTCATGTCAACACCTTGAAAACATTTTTCGTTGACAATTATTATAGATTTTGACTTCATTTGTACGTCAGGCAGAAAACGGGTTGACCATGTAATTGTTTATATTTCAAAATTATTTTTTTTCAGTTTAGGCGGTAAAATCATATCGGTCAAGTGCGGATACTGCACCATTTCAGCTCGAACTTCCGGCAATACGTTCTTGCCTTCTTGGCGAATAATTTATTTGAAGTCTTAGAATTACCCACAAGAAGCAATCGTGCGATACTATACTGTCCCGTGCAAATTTCCGCAATTAAAGAGTACGCGACCAGCAAATGATGCCGCCAGACTTTTGAATGTGCCATATGCGTCGCTGATCCATCTTATTAGAACCACTGTCACCAGTCTCAAATAATCCAATTGAGGAAGGAAAAAGTCATTGGGTATGACTTTGTAGCACTGGCTGTCCAAAGACGTCATGGAGTTTTCGTTTTATTCACATACACTGCTGGAACAAATAAAGTGGACAATCTCACTTCGAATAATATAATTTAATTAATTTAATTTTAACTATATACCTGTTAGACCTACGGTCTTTTAAATACAACCTGAATTGCACGGCACTAGTTTGGCACAGTGGATTGGAGAACCAGGTATTGATGTTAATTGTACATCGATTTATCTAATTTTACTTCCCAAACAAACTTTCTTTCTCTTATTAAAGTTGTTATACAGCAAATTTATAAATGATAATATGAACAAAATTTAAATAAGAAATATAAAGTAATAAAATATTTAGCAGAAAAAAAGGTGCAAATTCGAAATTTTAACTAAAAAAATATAAAAAAAAACTAGTTAATAGCTTGTGGCTCCATCTTTGTTTTGTATGATGTTTGCAAGTCGCTTGGGTATGTTGCAGACCGAATTTACCAAAAATATAAGTTGGAATTCTCTCCCATTCATACTGGAGCCTTTCCCAAAAAGATTACAAATTTTGGGGCTCATTTAAGGGAATCCTGAAATTCAATAAGACCAAAGATACTCTATTGTATTCAGGTCTGGGGATTGAGCTGGCTATCCTAAAACTTCAACATTGTTTTGAGCGAAAAAAACTACTTTGCCATTTTGCTCGCATGTTTCGGGTTCAATAACGGTTATACAAGCCTTCCTTGCTCCAGATATGGACAGTCCATACTTTTCAGCGAGATTAAGGAATGTCAACCTACGTTGACGGTCCAAAACTAACAATTGTTTCAATTCGGACGATAGCTGTTTCATTTCAAGGCTATAGGCAAAAAAAAAAATTAAATTTGATGCTAAAAAATTTATAAATTCACATTTATATTATTACCTTTCGATTATAAAGGGTTATCCATTATGCAGTTTCAAAAGCATAGGGCTGGAATTCGACGTCTGTCAAACTAAGTTGTTAAACCAATTTTTTTTCCATTGAAAGTCTGACATTTACGAAAATGGATCGCTTAACTATCGCACAACGCATAAAAATTGTTAAAACCTACTACAAAAATGGTGATTCTTCCACAGCCACATATAGTGCTTTAAGAGAAGATTATGGTTTACATAATCGTCCAACTACGCAAGCAATTGGCAAAATTGTGATAAAATTTGAAGAGACTGGATTGGTTACAGGTATTGTAAGGCCCGTGCATCATACTTTCGCTCGTACCACTGAAATATCGCTGCTGTAAGTGAAAGTGTTGCCGAAGACCCGAATGTGCCGATTCCTCGTCGTTCTCAGGAATTAGTTCTGTCTTACGGCACATTATGGCGTATTTTGCATTTGGATCTACACCTACATCCATATAAAGTCCAGCTCACACAATAACCGAAACCAGCTGACCATTCACAACGTCGTAGATACGTCTAATGGGTGCTTGAACAACAGGGGGTGGACGGCGATTTTTCGAACAAAATTCTCTTCAGCGACGAAGCACATTTCTCACTCGGTAGTATGTTAGTAAACAAATTTGAGGTTTTGAGAATCCTCAAGTAATTGCAGAGAGGCCATTACATCCACATAAAGTCACTGTTTGGGGCGCTCTTTTGTCCGGAGGTGCGATTAGACCTTACTTCTTCGAAAACGACGATGGAACTACTGTCACCGTCAATTCGGAGTGTTATGGTCAGATGATACCCGACGTTTTTTTGCCTACTATTGAAAAATACGACTTGGGGAATATGTGGTTTCAAAAGACGGTGCCACATGCCACACAACTCGATCGAATATGGCTTTATTGCAAAAGACATTTCCTGGCCGAGTAATTTCTCGTCGTGGCGATATCAACTGGCCACCAAGATCATGCGATTTGACACCGCTGCACTTTTTTTTGTGCGTCTACGCGAAAGACCGTGTTTAAGCAGATAAACCTTTAACTCTTGAGCACTTGAAAACCAACATTCGTCAAGTTATGGCTTAGATACCGCCCAATATGTGTCAAAAAGTGGAAAAATTCAGTTTTTTTTTTCAAATTACTCGAAAATATAGCTTCTTATGAAAAAAGTTGTACGTAGCATTGTAGCTAATGTTCTTCTACACAAGAAAGATTAAGACACTTTTTATCGTACAATTGATAGACTTGGAGAAAAATGGTTGAAATCATTGGGGTGTAGTAGATTAATTCAAAAAAATGTAATAAATTTATGTTTTTGAGTAGGGATCTTTTTTGTTTTTATTTATGTTTGCAAAAAGATATTCTATGAAAAAAAAAACAAATTTTAAGTGTGGAACCGGAAGGGTAATGCTGCGGATTTAAGACAGTAAAATTATCTACAAAATGACATTTCAATTACTTCTATATGTCAATTCGTTCTTGAGTAATAGAGTACCAAAACTAAATATTAAAATAAAATAAATATCAAAATGGATATATAAATTAAATTCATTCGTTAAAGCAACCAGACTAAATATAGCTCCCATTTTAATGAACAATTAAACTTTGGTACGCTAATAACTTAAGAACGAATTGTACGAGTAATTTGGAAAAATAACTGAAGAAACCAATACATCTTTTTTATGGCAGTCCACAGATTCTCAATAGGATTAAGATCGGGCGATTGCGCAGGCCACTCCATTACCTCAATCATATTGTCCCGAAACCACTGCTTAGCTGTTCCACTGGTGTGTTTAGGGTCGTTGTCCTGTTGAAAGACCCATTTTAGAGGCATTTCGTCATCGGCATATGTCATCATGATATTTTGCAATATACCAACGTATGCATGCTGGTCCATTATATAGGGTTAACCAGTTTGCGGTTTCAAAAGTAAAAGTAAAAAAAAGTCGCTCCGAATTGACGGTGAAAGTCGTCCCATCGTCGTTTCCGAAGAAGTAAGGTCCAATCACACCTCCGGACCAAAGAGCGATCGAAACAGTGACTTTTGTGAATGTAATGGCCTCTCTTCAATTACTTGAGCATTCTCAGAACCCCAAATAAGACAATTTTGTCTATTGACATACCCACCGAGTGAGAAATATGCTTCGTCGCTGAAGAGAATTTTGTTTGAAAAATCGCCGTCCACCGCGTGTTGTTCAAGCACCCATTCGACGTATCTACGACGTTGTGAATGGTCAGCTGGTTTGAGTTGTTGTGTGAGCTGGACTTTATATGGATATAGGTGTAGATCCAAATGCAAAATACGCCATAATGTGCCCGTAAGACAGTCCCTATTCCTGAGAACAACGAGGAATCGAAACATTCGGGTCTTCGGCAACACTTTCACTTACAGAAGCGATATTTTCAGTGGTACGAGCGAAACAATGATGAACAGGCCTACAATATCTGTAGCCAATCCAGTCTCTTCAAATTTCTGCACAATTTTGCCAATTGCTTGCGTAGTTGGACGATTATGTAAACCATAATCTCCTCATAAAGCATGATGTGTGACTGTGGCAGAATCACCATTTTTGTAGTAGGTTTTAACAATTTTTATGCGTTGTGCGATATTTAAGCGATCCATTTTCGTAAATGTCAGACTTTCAACTGAAAAAACAATTAAATTGGTTTAACACTTTAGTTTGACAGATGTCGAATTCAAGCCCTATACTTTTGAAACTGCGAAATGGATAACCCTTTTACTTTTAATCCAATATATTGGACCAACACCATAGTATGAAAACGATTCTCAAATCATGACACTGTTTAATTGTTTTCGTGGTGAACCTAGGATCATATTCTGTTTTGGGTGGACGCCTTACATACTGCCGAGAACCTTTTCCATCATATAGCACAATTTTGCTTTCGTCCGTCGAGCAGAAAACACTCTTTACTTGCTCCTTACCTCTGACCCTGATAAGTACACTCCTCTAGCCACATCGCACATCTGACCGTTGTGTTATATCTGCTGATTTCACGTGTCAAAACTCTCCATAGTTAAAGAAAGAGCTCCTAAGAGAAAGCAATACGAGAAAGCCAACATTGGACGGTCTCAACAAATAATTATTTCAGGATTTTAACCGGTCACTATGCTTCCTCGATAGTGACGTTGACTCCATTGCCGATATGATCACCAGTTAGATTCTTTATGGGAATGAGAACTTTCATCCCGAGCAGGGCTAAAAGCATCAGCACCAAAGAAAACATATGGTTTGATTCGAACTGTAAAGAGGTTGTCGGGTCAAAGAGGTAAGTTTACGTTGCTATAAAGATAACCCAACTGAGGAAAACCGGAAAAAGCTCAAGCAATCCATTAAGACCTGCAACGCCCACCGGCAGTACGGTAGTAAAGCTTTCGCAGCAATATATGCACTGGCGATCTGCTGGTATATCTCACCGAACTGTGGCACACACCTTAACATCGTTTTTGAGAAAGTAAGATTATTGCGCTTGATATTTAAAAAGCATAATAGAGTTTGCAATTAAGGTCTCTTCGGTTCTGACGAATCTATCCTTTGTTGGATTAAAAATTACCTTTTGGACCATTCAATATAAGTAGTGTTGGATAGGTTCAAGTCCGAAAACCACAAAATAAAGGGGTCTGTTCTGTCTTCGACACTCTTTCTCATTTTTATTAATGATCTCCTGTATGAAACGTCTAATCTACTTACCTGCTTTGCTGACGATATTACCCTCAGTTTTTCATATTCGTTTTTAGATTCACTTCCCTGCTCTTCGGATGTGGACCATAAACGGCAACGTTATCTCATTAAAGTATGACCTAGACAGTATTGTTGAATGGGGAATCAAATATCAAGTAGAATTTAATACTTCGAAAACTCAATTCATGCATATTGTCGTTAAAGCATAATTTACCACTATGCCACTATCCATGAGTGGCACTTGCATCAAAGAATCTGGTAATCTCGAAAATCTTGGTATGTTTATTTAAAACCAACTCTTGTGGAAGAATCACATACGCGATGTCACGTCACATACGCGATGTCACGTCACATACGCGATGACAATGCAAGAACGTAATTCCTATCTCTGGGCTGGTGCCTACTTAAGTCTCTTGGACATTATTGAACGCAGAGCATTTAAATTGATTGGTGATAGTACCCTCGTTAAATCATTTACGGCGCCTGAACACGCCGTGTCGTAAAGTTGATTGTCTTACCCTTTTCTACAGTTATTTTATGCTCTAGTTAAATAGCCAGTTGCATTCATTCCCTCAAACAATTCAACCATAATATTCGCGCCTCCAGAAATGCTCATCAGTATTCTCTCTCAGTATTCCAACTTTGGTTGTACTGTCAAGTTCAGATATTCTTTCTTTAGCCGTACTACGAGAGTTTCGGATGATATACCACACTGTGTCTTACCCGATCATTGCAATGTGCAGGAATTCAAAACCAATGTGCACCGACACGTCCTATCAAAACCTTTCTCCCTTTCCCAGTGCTCACACGGTGCCTTGGCCAGCGGCGGCGGCGTAACAATAGTGTGGCAGGGCTGGCAAAATGCCACGGGCCCCCGAACCAAAAGGGCCCCGGGTCGAAAAGCTACGAGCTCCGAAATAACATAACATTTTTAACAAAATTTTGTACCTAAGTACTTAAAAGTTATAATATTTGCAAGTAATTAAAATCAATCAAAGCGGGGCATAGCTAAAGACCATTTACAAATTCAAACTAATCATACAAATTTCAACTCATTCAAAACAAAAAGATGTCAATTTTCAAAACGCATCCATTGGTTGCTTCATTTTTTACGCGGTGCATTAGTAACGCGGGCGAGATAGTGACGGTCGGGGAATTCCGCCATTTTGTTAACCACATAGGCTAAAAGCCGGTGACATTGCAAGTCCCGTCGTCGCGGATAACAATTATACGAATAAAATCAACTTGGAACGCGTTGACTTAGTAAGCCGAAAATATGTTAAATACAATTTATTATAATAAAAAATCAAAAATGTATCTTTTTGTTATCGCGGATTTTGATGAATTATAGTTCATTCGATAGGAAATTTGGCAAATTAACCGAAAATTTTGCTGACAAAACTTCATTTGGCCGGAAGTGCATAAAGTGCCTATTTGAACGGTTTAACAGGGCGTACAAAAATTGTTCTTTTAAATCACGAAATTTTGTATTGAATGCACCAAAATTCATCAAAAACTGCTGTACTTTCAGCTTACTAAATCAATGGGTACTATTAACTACTTTCAGTGTCCTTTCAATAAATGAAATTGTTTATAATAGGCTTGTTCGTTGAGCGTCGAAGTCGCTCTAGGGTCGCCCTAAAGCGTTTTTTGAAAAACCTGAAGTCACCCTGATAAACAAATTCTGTGTTTTTTTAAACCTATGGTCACCCTCAACTCGCCCTGAAGCAGAACTACGTTTTTAGCTGGGGCAAGGTGAGGTAAATGAATAAACGTCAAAGTTACATGAGATTTGATTTGATTAGTTATTTTTAAAACGGGACATAAAAGAATACTCAAACTAATTTTCAGACGCAGACATACAAAATGGGAACTTTTGAAGTTGTGGATTGTGCATAGGCCCACAATAATGAACTAAGTTCTTAAATTTTACATATTTGAAGTTTAAATTATTAAATGACATAAATTGGTTTTCTGCAACATAAAATTAATGACCCTCGGGTGTTTTTTTTTAGAACCAAAAAACCCAGGTTTTTTTGACAACTCTTGGGGTTGTAAGAAAACCTTAGGTCGACCCTGGGTAAAGTTCAACGAACGAAGATAAGGTCAGTCTTTTGCAACCTTCCACTTTGCAAAGTTTAAATAACACTGATTTATTAAAAAAAAAGTTCTAAAATTTGGACTTTGGAGAATTTTTAAGAAGTGATTCTAGTCGGCTTTATTGGTCGTAATGATGATTAAATGAAAGCAATTTTCATTTTATTTTCCCAACATTTCGACGGTGGTTGCCGTCTTCTTCAGGGGTGTCTTTATTTACAAAATTAAAAAGAGATATAATGTTGTACATATTGATACAAGTAAACGAACAAAATATGACTTACATAACGTTAAATTTTAAGATTTTTAATATACCAAACAATAATTTGTTGAAATATATAAAAAAACAGAAGATTAGTCTACGTTTTAAGATATTTACTGTCAGAAACTAATGAACAGTAAACAGCAGATATATTTTGCGTCTTATTTGCGGTTCATATTATTTTTGTTGTCAATTATATGCAGTGTCTCTAGTGTGTAACGCTTAGATGTATGTTTTTCTGTTGCAAGGATCTCCACTCCCTCGAAGTTTGGTGTGTGACCGGTATCAACGATGTGAGAAGCCAGTGCCGTCTTCTCAGAACTTTTTAGGCGAATATCTGACTTGTGGTTCGCCATTCTTTGCCGAAGGATTGTTTGGTGGTGTCGATGTAGCAAATATTGCAGGATTCAACCGTTTTCCCCTGGCAAATTATTTTATAAACTACGTCTGAACGGCGATTTTTGTCGGGTTTATATTCAAAAATGTTGTCAAAAACGTGTAATTCCTGATTTCGCTATTGTTAGTTCAGTTTTTAATACAATAATATGGTACGTTCACCTAGGAATTTGGGCCGATCAACTCGGAAAGTTGCAGCTAGAAGAGTGGCCAGAGTTTCTCAAATAGATCATGAACGAGCTGATATTAATGCGGTTAATCGGCAGCGTAATGTCCCTGTGAGAGCTGCGCAACGAATAAATTTGGTGCGTGGTATGATTCAAATCTGAATTATTCTTCTCTTGATGTGGTTTCAATTGGATTAATGACTGTTGTGTGCAGTCATTGCAAGGCATTCAAATTTAAGTATGAAACTCTCGGTATGTGTTGTGCAAAGAAGTTAACGAAATATATATATCAGATGACGCTGTACTGCGATCAATGCCACAAGGGTTATAAATTGACATAGGCTGTGCGCGATTTAACAGGTGTCCTTTTCACATTATCATTTTCTATTCAGCAAATATGCTATTTTTGTTGCTACAATTGATTCGAATATTGAGTATTATTGATTCCGAACTAATCGTGGACGACGTGCACGTCTTGCAATAATTAATCAGAATGTCCATGATAATCGAACGCAAGAGGTGCGTGCAGAAGATATAAATGGAGATCTGTTCATATTTCACAGCTTCAAACTGCACAATCAAACCACAAATTTGACAAAAAAAAGTAATTAGAAGAAGAAAAGTGGTGAATGTATACTTCAATCCTGCTGCTTTAGAATACGGTTCCGCAATCGCATATACTTGCTCGATGCTCCCGGTGGGAGATGCAAGATATTCGTCATTTAGTTGATTCTAACAACAATTCGGCCAAGATTTCTTGCGTTGCTTGTTGCATCCTATGCCATCTGTGGCATTGATACCACACCGGCGTTAAAGGCGGTCGAACTGCACGTTCGGCTTTGAAACTGGCGATGAATTTTTTCACGGTTGACAAACCAATAACGTGACCAATGACCCAGAATTCGGCGACAGCGAAGTTGATACGACAATGCAAAATCATAATTTGGGATGAATGCACGATGGCGAATAAACGAGCTTTGGAGGCAGTAGACCTAACAATGAAGGATTTACAAGGTGATTGGAGATGATTTGGTGGGGATATGAAATTGCTCAGCAGAGATTTTCGTCAAACACTACCCGTCATCCTGAAATCTACTGCTGCCGATGAGCTTAATAGATGCTTTAAATCGTCGTCTTTGTGGCGGCATGTCAATTAGTTGAAATTGACTACAAAGACGAGTGGCATTGCAGAACGACCCATCGGCTGCTGAATTCTCAAGACAACTGCTGGCGCTTGGCAATTACCAAATTTCTGTTGATGTCTCGATTGGATTGGTATCATTCCCGACAAATTTTTGCGAGTTAACAATATCAAAGGAGAAACTAATCAACAAAGTAAAGTTTTCCCCGGCATTCCAAAAAATTATAAAAATCTCGATTGGATTTGTGAACGGGCAATACTTCTAGGGAAGAAAAAGAACGTCGTCGATAGCTTGGTAAACGGTCTTTGTTTTTTGCGCCGGAAAACAAATCGAAAAACATTGTTTATCATATCACTCTCTTTATTTTTATTCCATTCAAATAAATCACATTCAAATTTGAATTATTTTTATGATAGCTATGCAATTGATTTGAAGACGTTAAATTGGGCTAGACGAAGTTCGACTGGTCCGCTAATATATGTATAAACCTATGCTCTCGAAAATAAAACTTATTAGATATTTTACTAAAATGCACATAATATTATTAATAGTTTTGGGCAACTACTTACATCAGTAGCTTATTAAAATTAAATTTTAACCTGACTATTTTTACTTGGACTCCGGATGGCCCCATCCAAAAATTTTGCACGGGCCTCAGATGGCAAAGTTACGCCACTGGTCTTCGCATAATAACGGTAAAAAAATTCCCCGTGTGCTCATTGTAAGAAAAAAACTCTCTTTTAACCTTTCAAATTTGGCAGTGTTATGAAGGACATTTCAGCCAATTATATCCATTAACTGCTTGAACTGCTATCGATTTTAAGGGTTTTTTTAAACTTTGTAAAGGATTGAGTTATAATTTAAAACTCAAACAAATTGATGTTGCACGATACAGTTTTACACCATTAGACATTTGATTTTTAATTTAAAAAAATATTCATTCGATTCTAAAATTGAGAACATTCAAATAACAAATCTTCATTGTCTTGCTTAATTTACAAGCATAATTAGTTTCGTTAAATCCAACAAAAAAAATTCTTAGCAACTTAAAAACCGATTTGCATACATTTCAACACAAAATCCAATCCACTTCATGTTGATTGCCGTCTTCTAATCAAAGTTCCACATCCTCAAAACTATATGATGTCCACATACCTCTAGTTGGATAAAATGTACATATACACTCTGTCACTGTTGGCACACGCAATTAAAAGTTTTTTTTTTGCCAAACAACAACCAGAAAAACCAATTTGAAATTGGCCATAATTTTCATAAATTGTCCGGCACAACGCAAACTTGTCCCACAATCTTGCAATTAACCCCGAAAAACTTTGCATTCAAATTGCAAATGAGTTTCCTCGCAATGGCCATCACTTCACTGATTCAGTCAAATGGCATACTTCTTCCTGTCTTCCTGTGTGTGTATGGCCATCATAAATGTCACTTTATGGTCTTTCTGTCGCAGCATATGTGTGACCATTTGGTCCATCAGTTGTGCTCCTCTGCTGCGCACCTTAATTAGGCGACAAATTCTTGGGACGACTAAACCAGCCGAGATGGTCCTCCTTAGCCGAGTTGGCTTTCCATTAGCACCTTATCATAATTGCGGCATTAATCTGCGCGATGTTGCTGCGGCGAACTCAGACTGCTGAAACCTCTATTTCCAAAACAAAAATGATTGTGGAAATATGTAAAATTTAAAATAGTGTGTGGGACCATCTTGTCCGTGTGTCATTAAATGATGCAAATAATGGTGCAGCAGCAGAAGCAGCATGCAGCACAGGGGAATGGTCGGTTTGGTGTTGATGAGAAAACAGCAAAATAAAACCATTCTTTTTCTTCTTGTTCTTCGTTTAGTTGTTGGGGATATTGTAAAGGGTTCGTGCAACCGCAGGGAGTGCGTCATGTTCGGACCGTGTTCTCCTATGTTAATTCGGTTTCGTGCAAAGTATCTCGTTCAATGCCAATGGGAACATGGATCACTTGCACAACGGCACTGGGTGAATTGATATGAAATTATTACCTGTCGCGACTGTGCACTGTGCATGCGCCCGGCCGCGGTCGAAGGATCGGATGGTATACACATTACATAGCTTATTGACGCTAGAGTGAATGTCTACAATGTCATTGGAGAGAATGTGCGAATCGAATAAATGATGGTTGAGCTTCATTGTACTTTGACAATTTTTGTTTTTGCAAAAATCCTCAAAAAAAAAATCTGATGCTTTGGTTTCTTAATTCACTTATTAGGATTTTGTTTTTGACTTTCACCCGGGGTTTTATTTCTGGTGGATTTTGGATTAACTATACGTTTTCTGTTGGGAATTTTTCAATACACAATACAAACTTTCAATAAAAAAAATTGTTTGATAACAGACGTGACAATTATGTGTGAAATATAACATAGTTGAAATTGGCGCCGCGGCTTCGCTGAGTGGCGCGCATTCGAATGGTCCAGTTTCCGATGTCTTTGGGGCATAAATCAGGCTGAATTTGTCCGAAGGCATAGATTATGTTGTCTTTGAGGGCCGCGGTGGTTTGCGGCTTATTCCCATAGACATGGAACTTAAGAAAGCCTCACAAGAAAAAGTCTAAAGGGGTCAAGTCACACGATTTTTGTGGCCAATTCCATGCCATGAAACCGCTCGTGCAGAATATCGATTGTGTCTTGAGCTGTGTGGCAAGCGTCATCCTGTTGAAACCAAATGTCATCGGTATCCATATCAACCAATTCAGGCCAGAAGAATTTGGTGATAATAGACCTATATGGATCGCCCTTCGCGGTGATGGCCTGGCCAGCATCACTTTGGAAGAAGTACAGACCGATGACGCCTCCAGCCCAGAATCCACACCGAACAGTAACTTTATTTGGATATTTTTTTATAGTCAGTTTAACCTAACTCAAATCAATGATATCCAAAATATGCTGAATCGCACTCTTGATTTAATTTTTGTTAATAAAGAACTTGAAGTTTATTTGGATAGAATCAATTTTCCAGTTGTAAATAACACCATGCATCATGTATGTCTATCTGTCAATTGTATGTTATTGGCATATATCTCAAACTCACATGACATTATTGAGTTATATGATTTTAAACGTGGCAACTTTGATGCAATGAATTTATTTCTTAGTTCTATTGATTGGGAGACTATTTTTTTGAATCAAGATTTAACTCAAGCGTTTTACATACTCAAATTGAAATTAAAGCAGGCATCTGATAGTTTTATTCCAAAAAAAATTGTTCTACAAAACTCCAACCCTCCTTGGTTTAACAAAATGCTATCAAATCTGAAAAATAGAAAAAATAAAGCTTTAATAATTTATAAAAAGATAGAACCATTTTGGTCCACCATCATAAGTATTTCACCTTACAGAAAGAGTTCGATGTGCTTAATAAGTTTTTATATAATAATTTTATATTAAATGCTGAATCACAAATCAAGGTTGATAGTAAACATTTTTGGAAATTTGTTAACACAAAGAAAAAATCAACTGGATTACCGAATTGCATGGAATTTTGCGGTTGTACTTCCAGTGATCTATCAACTATATGCAATCTTTTTGCTGATTATTTTAAATCAGTATATTCTCTTACGTCACCTAGTGTACTTCATCAGTTTTTACCACCTAATGTTGTTGATATTGGAAGCATCAACTTAGGTAGAATGGAAGTATCTGAAGCCTTAAGAGGTATAAATGAAAATAAAAGTGCTGGACCGGATGGTATTTCTCCTAAAGTCATTAGAAAATGTGCAACATCTCTCGCGATACCCCTTTGCTGTATTTTCAATTTGTCTCTTCGAACTGGTCAATTCATAGATGAATGGAAAACATCTTTTATTTCTCCAATTTTCAAATCTGGATCAAGACAAAAAGTATATAATTACAGACCGATTTGTAAGCTATCTGTTATTCCAAAAGTATTTGAAAAGATTGTTTGTGATAAGCTTTATTTTTTTACCAAAAATGTAATTGCTGAATCTCAACACGGTTTTGTATCAGGCAGATCAACAGCTTCTAATCTCACTGTTTTATGTAACTCTGTAGTAAAAGGATTTGAAAAGGGTTATCAGACAGACATAGTATTCACAGATTTCGCTAAGGCCTTTGATAGGGTAAATCATGAAATTCTTGTGCATAAACTTTCTTTGCTAGGATTCCATTCTCATTTTTTAAAATGGATAAGTTCATATCTGAGTAATCGGATCCAATTCGTTAAAATAGATAAATTCAAATCTAAAGCTATCAAAGTAACCTCAGGTGTTCCACAGGGGAGTCATATTGGACCTTTGTTTTTCATACTTTTTATAAATGATATTCCTGATACTATTAATTTTTCTAATTATTTGTTGTATGCTGATGATGTTAAAATTTTTAAAGTCATAAAATGTGTTGCTGATTGTCTATTATTGCAAGAAGATCTAAATAAATTAGCATTATGGTGTGATAGAAATTTACTCTTTCTGAATGTCTCTAAGTGTCAAAGTTTTACGTGTTTTAGAAGAAAATCACACATTTTGTTTGATTACTCAATCAATGATATTATTTTAGAAAAAGTTACTTAAAAAAAAGACTTAGGAGTTATATTAGATCATAAGCCTTCTTTTAATTTTCACATTGATTTTATAGTTAATAAATCCTATAAGATGCTTGGTTTTGTACGAAGAAATACAAAGGAATTTTCTGATCCTTACGCGCTCAAATGCCTTTACTCTGCTTTTGTCAGATCTAATCTGGAGTATTGTAGTGTTGTTTGGAATCCTTTTTATAACACTCATTCGTTAAGAATAGAAAGAGTACAGAAATCTTTCACTAGATACGCTTTTAATAAGCTTTATTGGAGTATTGATAGACCTCCATATAATGTAAGATGCCAGCTCTTTGGTATGCAAACGCTTGAGTTAAGAAGGAAATATTTTTCAATAATGATGATAAAAGATATCTTAAGCAATCACATAAATTGTTCTTATTTGCTTGAACGCATTAACTTGTATTTTCCTTGCAGAAGTCTCCGTATGTTTTTCTACCTACGTGATGAATTTTCTAGAAATAACTATTGTAGAAATGAACCCATATCCCGTTGCATTAAAGTGACAAATAGTGTTTTACCCTCTATAGATATTTTTCAACTCTGTTCAAGAGATAGCTTAAAAAAAAAATGTCATGCTTGTTTTGTTATATATCGATACATAGTTTATTTAAATTAATATTTATTTATATTTATAAAATGAAATTTAATGTACATATTTTATTATACTACTTTTACTTTTATTATTATTACATTTATTATATAAGTTGTAATCTATAAGAGATTGTAAAACTCTGATTGATGAAATAAACTAAACTTAAACTAGATGCATTGACACCTCATGAATTTCGCGTGGATTGTTGTCGTCCCAAATCTGGCAATTTTGCTTATTCAGCACTGTTACCACTGGAACTCATTTGAGTTAAAACTTAAAAGGGACTAATTTTTTTTAGGTTGGCTCAGAACTCATCTTTTTTAGATTTGGCTCATTTTTTTAAGAACGAGTTTTATAGTTTAAAGCACTTTTATTTCATTTTGCAGAAAATATTTTAAAAATATTGAATATTTATTTTTTATTTATTTATTGGATAATTTATAATTTCACATTAAGATATTATCTTATATTTTGTGATTGGCTTAATTATTGTAATACAATTTAATAAAATATGATATGATAAGATACATTTTTATATAAAAGGTAAGTGTCTAATTATTTAAAAGTGAAGTACATAACATTTTTGTATTATTTATTATTTGAATTGAATTTAAAATAATAATATGAATTTGTAATTACTTGTTAGGCTTATATATTTCTAGTCAAGTGCTTAAAAAGACTGGTTTTAAAAGCGTTTGCGTTTATGATTCTCCTTAATTGTATGGGCAATGAGTTCCACTGTCGGGTGATATGGACCAAAAATGATCGTTCAGATTGCAAGCAAGTAAATTTTGGTTGTATTATAACAGTTGTTATAGGATAATCTAGCCTAATTTGTACAGATATTCAGGTTGAATAGTCTGAACCATGCTTCTATTTTCTTTCCTTCTTTGGGTTAAATCATATAAGAGTTCTGGATGGATGTTTTCAAATTAAGATATGCATGTGAAGAGCCTTTTTTAGGAAAATTTTTAACATTATTATGAAATTGATGACGTTTCCTCAAAGTTCTGCAGCCGCAGAAAGAAAATTTTCAGATATCAGCTAATCAAAACAAAAAAGATTAATAGATTTAAATTACGAACTGTTAAAGCAATTATGTTTGCAAAGGAGTTATGTGCGATTTACATCAACCGATAAAGTTTCTTACTTTTGTGTTATTATTGGATTGTCCCTTTTTGTACACTTTTTAAAAAATGTGTTCTTAAGACTTTTTAAATTTACATTTACATCGGTTTTTTTGTATATATGCAATACATGTATGTGATTTATTTAAATTCAGTTAATTTCATAGTATTTATAGTTTAGGAAAATAAAATATTCATTTCGAAAAAATGCCGACAAAGCTGGTGGAGAGCTTTATTCTTACGTTGGAAGCATTTTCTAAAAAGTACCCCAAATTTGGAGCAGCGGAGCCCCTCCGGTTCCACACTTAAAACATGTTTTTCCAAACAAAACTAAAAAAAAAAAAATCGCCACTCAAAAACATACCAAAATGTTTTCCACTATTTTTCTCCAAATCTATCAATTGTACGATAAAACGAGTCTTAATATATTTTGTGTAGAATGACATAATCTGCAGGTTGTTGGTACACAACTTTTTTCAAAAAACCTATGGCTTTCGAGTAGGGATGACGGTTAAAATTAAAAAATTAATCGGTTTTCGGTTTTTAAGGTTATTTTCCCTCCCGGCTTAACCGGACGGTTTTAACCGGAGAAAAAACCGGTTGTTTTAATAACCGGTTTTCGGTTTTATATACAAAAATTGTTAGTTTTTTTATTTACTTTAAAAAACTATCCTGTCGAAGAAAATAAATCTACACACGACCATGTGCATATGTAGATAATTTTATTCCCGAAAAGAAAATACTAGCTATTATTTTCGAAAAAAAACTGCACTTCGTGAAATACACCCATACAAACGAAAATTGCAGATGCGACAACATATTTCAGTTAATAATCTTATTTTAAATAATAAATTATGCTCAAGTTCACAAACGTTAACCGGTCAACAAAAACCGTATCGCAATGAGATAAAATCAGCTGACAGATAGGCAAGTAAACATAATCGTACACCGTCTGTATATCTCATTGAAGGGAAGCCAAGATGGTAGGAATGAAACTTTTTCAAAAGTTTTAACTTTTTAAGGTAGGTATACCTGCCTTAAGATAGTGAAGGTTTCGACATCAAACAACTCGATTTTTTGGAAGTGTGTGTAGTTCAAAATGATTTCGGCTTCCTACCACTACTCTTTAAAAGAAAAGTTAGCTGGGGTGAATAACGGTGCAGGTTGCACACACATAAATGCATGTTTTATGAAACAAAGACAATTTTTTGCAAGACATTTTATATTTCTGTGGTGATAAAACTGTCAATGTAAATAACCGGTTTTCTTTCAGCCGGTTATTGGATTTCTGAAAAATCACCGGTTTAACCGAGGCAAACAAATCTCCGATGAAAAGCGGTTAACCGAAACAAAATAACCAGTTTCGGTCTTAATCGGCCGGTTTTTCCCATCCCTACTTTCGAGTAATTTTGGAAAAAAAACTGAATTTAACCCCCTATGCCACCTTAAATTTCATTGCTTTAAAAAAAAAGTTATTATTATAAGCTTAAGAGATTTTTTAATTTTGACTCAATTATTTTCCAAATGACTCATTTTTTCAGCCTCTGGGACTGATTAAAAATTAAACCTGTGCTAACACTGTTATTCAGTTACCCATTCATACGAAAATGGGCCTCATCGCTAAAGAGGCGCAACGAGCGCATAGTTCCTACTAGATAACACCGATTTTGATAGTAAATATTTATCATCGGCACGTGTTGCTCGACGCTGTAAATTGACATGATGATATGTCTTTAGTGACTCATTAAAAGACGATATTTTGATAGAAAGCAAAAGCAACAATATGGCCGCCACGAGCTGTCAAAATCATCCCGTCCCTATTGGAAAATCCTTTAGTTAGACCAGTTTATTTCCGATCGAAAAAATAAATAAATTGAGTGGTGCAAGATCTAGTGGAGAACCGAGGCCAATCGACTCTTTCAATTCAAAGGATTTCTTGGTTGAGTTGCAGGAATTAAGGGAACTAGAATTTTTTGGCAATTTGACACTGCTAAGTTGAAAAACAACTTATTTCAAAACCAGACAAGGATTTGGCATTTCGTTTTGAAGAGAAATAAAGTATTTTAGATCTGATCTAGACTTTGTTTTGGACAGAAATTGTAGCTGAATAAAGGCAAAAAGGATAATAATAATAATTTTACCTATGTGCCTGTAAGACCTAAGGTCTTTGAAATACAACACCAAGGGTTAGAAGGAATAGAAAGAAAGGAAAGATTTTGAGAATTAGGTCTTTACCTTCACGTTCGGCATCCAATTAAAATTAGAGGTATAGAAAAGAAAGCTGCCTGGCGTGAGGCATTTAATTGTAGGGAAATCAATAAAAGCAAACAAAATTTCTCCGGAAATAAAACAACAACTCTTAGAAATAAAACCCGTGACTGGATCGCACGTACTTGCTCGTATGTTAGATCACATTATATGCAAAAGATTCTTAATATAAACGGGTAAATGTATTTCTAAAGTCGTTTTTCACTTAATTTTGTACATATAAACATTCTCAAATTTTTTGGAAAAAAAAATTGGTATGAACGTTTTAAATATTTATTAATATAGGTAAATTCAAAAATGAAATTTCATATAAGATCGGTGACCCGATTTCGAAATATTGAATTTTCAAAAAAGACATATATTATTTTTGAAATGCAGTATTATTTAGAATTCGAAGGAGTTCCCGCATATGAATTTTGATCGATTTCCATTGAGCCGTTTATGAGAAAGTCGAAAATTAATCAAATGGTTGTATGAGAGATACCGTTAATAACAAAATATTTAAAAAAAAAACATTTTGGCCAAAATGTACTCCATACCAAAAGTATCAAAATTGTAAGAGCCGTTTTCGAGATAATTAAGATGGTAGAAACATTTGTATAGCAAGTACCTTTATTTTTGGGGCTAAAACAACGATTCACAAATCTATTTTGGACAATCACCTAAAACTCCTAAGCACCAAGTTTGAACAAAATCGGTTCATCGGCTTAGGCTGTAGATCGTTCTACAGACAGACAGGCAGACAGACGGAATTGCTGGACCCACTTTTTTGGTGTTCTCTATCATCGTATCGTCAACTTTGATTAAAATCACGAGCTCGATTTATTTTCCAAATGCAAAACTTGCCCTATAGTACCTAACCTATATTGCAAGTAAAAATGGGAACATATCACACAACCATTTAAATTGACTCTCTAGTAAGCTCAAGGAAGCAGTTCGCGATTTTAAAAATAGTGAGATTTCATATAAAAATACAAACATCTCTCCCTGGAAAGCTTTAAAAGGCATTAAGAAGCCTAAAATATCTTCAGCACCGATTAGGAAAAAATAATAGTTACTAGACTAAAACAGATAAGGATAAAGCAGATTTATTTGCTGAACACCTCGCGGAAATGTGAAAACCTTTTGACGGAAGGGAATTAGAAATACATGATATTCAATCGGCATCCGAGAACTTTATTATTTGAAATAGCTCATCCAAACTTTCCCAGAGAATTAATAATCTTAAAAAAAGGCCCCTGGGTACGATTTAATAAAAACATTGGCTTCTTGACAAAAATACATAGAAAAGCATTACTAAAATGTGTGTACCTCATGAATACGACAGTAAGGCTTTCATACGTTCCACATCAATGGAAGTTTGAATGAAAAGAAATCTTGTAGACCGATTTCTCTTTTGCCGCTGATCTGTAAGGTCATTAAGGAATCAACAATTTGTCAGCGCTATAGAATAACTGTAATGAAATTCACAGGTCTTTGGATGAAAAAAAGTGTGTTCCCTTGCACTTCGAGACGTTTCCCAAGCCATCGACAAGCACTGGCACAATGGCCTTAAATACTACTGATATTTCCCGAGTAAGTCACATCCTCAAAGATAGGTTATTTCGAGTTAAAAAAGGCAGACAATATTTAGGATTTAAATAAATAAATGCTGGTGTTCCCCAAGGAAGTGTTCTTGGTCCGATCTTGTTCCTTTTGTACACTCACGACATGCACCAATAAGAAGATACCGTAATAGCTACAGAACATATACTTTCAATATTCGATTCAATTGAAACAGCAACGGAAGAGCTCAAACGAACCTTAAACAAAATTTCGGATGAAACTAGATGCTAAGCCTAAATGGCAGTGTTGGCAACATAAGTTACTCCGAGTAAGTTACCCATATAGTTACTCGTAACTAATTGTAATTAGTTACGTATCATTTTCCGCTTAAGTAACTAATGTAACTTATGTAAACAATATACAAATTTTTACTAACTGAGCATTGAAAAAAATAAACAATAATATTCATAAGTAAACCAAATTTTTTCTCCGACGGCATAACGTACGCATGAACGCATCAACGTTAAAGTACTTTTTAGTCAAATCCATAGCTTCACAAACAATCTCAGCTAGCTTTATTTCCTGATTCCGAAACTATGTTGAGATTCCACACATCAATAAATATCTATATATATCTAAAAACAGAATGAATATATATATATATTACTATACTAAAAATAATGATGCTTTCGTATACACAAATAATTATAAATCTTGGTTTCTGAAGAACAATCACGAAGTATACAACGACAATCTTTGTATTTGATGACGAGTTCTTCCAGCCGTCTATTAACGTACCGAGTCCTTTTTAGTGTCTGTCAAAGGGTTTTGTTTGTACACACAAAACAATCGAGCCATATTGACGACCTCCATTTTCTGTTGGGAATTTGTGTAGCATTATGAAGGATGAATTGTTTTTATGAACTCTAAAAACAATTTTGAATCCACAACCGTTGAATGGTATGTTGCTCCCGAAGAAAAATGTCGCCAAGGCCTCAATTCTCCTATCAATAAAGATGTCCAGTTTTGTTGCCTTGTTTTCCTCTCGCAATCTTTTAAGCAACTTTGATTAACGATTTGGATTTTTCGGAGACGGTTGTATACCCGAGCCCGATTAAAATGATCGTAAGGATGACGCTGACAACAGATACCACGTTGAAATAGACGATTCTCCGTAAGAGTTGACGGTATAGAAGAGGAAGTTGAGAGCAGAGACTAAGTGGAAACTAAAACTTTTCCGGATGCTTCAGTTGGAAGAACTTCATTTGTTAAATTGTTGACTGGGATTGATTGTTGACTGGGATGGATGAATTTCGACTCCATCTTCATCACACAAATGAATCTAAACACATACACATTTAACACTTTAGCTTTCTCTCAAAAATATCTGAAGAATATTGTGGTTATAACAGGTGATTTTTTTGCTACTTGGTTTTTGACGTTTATATTTTTGACAGATCACACATGACAAATTCCACGAACATTTGACATTTCGATTGAGTATTATTTGCCATTTCATCATGAATAGACTTACGCCTGAACAACGTTTGCAAATTATTGAAATTTATTATCAAATTTATTTCGCAAGCTACGTCCGTTTCAGCGACGAGGCTCATTAAATGGATACGTGAATAAGCAGAATTGCTGTATTTGGAGTGAAGAGCAGCCAGAGGCAATTCAGCAGCTACCAATGCATCCCGAAAAATGCACTGTTTGGTGCGGTTTATGGGCAGGCGGCATCATTGGGCCGTATTTCTTTCGCAGGGTTACGGTCAATGGAGAAAGGTACCGTTCGATGATAACCGATTTTTTTGCCGAAAATGCAAGAATTGAACTCGGTCGACATGTGGTTCCAACAGGACGGTGCCACATGCCACACTGCACGCGAAACCATGCATCAATTGAGAGGCGAATTTGGTGAGCAGTTGATCTCACGTTTTGGCGCAGTCAATTGGCCACCAAGATCATGTGATTTGACCCCGTTAGACTATTTTTTGTGGGGCTATGTTAAGTCTATTGTCTATGGGGACAAGCCAAAAACGATTGCTGCCTTGGAAGCCAACATTGAACGCGTCATTGGTGAGATTCCGGCCGAAATGTGTGAAAAAGTTTGCCAAAATTGGACCTTCAGAATGGACCACCTGAAGCGTAGCCGCGGGCAACATTTAAGTGAAATTATTTTTAAAGAGTAAATGGCAGAAATTGATTTATCGATCCAAATAAAAATTTCATTCACTTTTTACAAGTTTCTGTGTTTTTTTTGAATTTTCAAAAACCAAGCTCTTAAAAAATCACCGTTTACTTACTGATTGATCTCCGTCAATTTAAATATATGTTTCTTCATCATTGCGCTCGCAATTAACTAGAGGTATCTTACAAGTATTACTGAAGACCACAATAGATGCAATAGTGCAACAATTTATTCCGTTTGTAGATTAAAAAAAATACCTAAGTCCTTTTAACCATTGCAGAGCAGTTCTTTGCAATTGTTTATTGCAAATTTTGCACAAAGACACAAATCTTGAGGGTTCAGGGCATCTTACTACATTTTAACTTTTAAATCAGAACTTTTTTTAACTTATAAAACCTGACTTTTTGCTTCGAATTGTATTTTAATGTGAAGATATTTTTGAAGAAAAGTCAAAATAATTGGTTAGTTACATTAGTTACGTAACTAATTTAATTCGTTACATTAATTGTAATTGTAATTTAATTGTAATTGTTTATTTCAAAATTCATAGTACAATAAGGCATAATAACATCTTTTTGGAAGTACATCCTTAATAAATGTACAGGATTTGTAAGTTAAAACTAGTAATAATATATAATGCAATAATGCAATAAGTATAAAAATAAATAAATAAATTCCGTAAAGTAATAAGAGAACATTAATGTAATAAGTATAATTAATCGAAAAGATAAATAATTAAGTAAAAAAGAAAAAAATAGAAAACTGGAAGGAAAGAAAATAAAAAATGAAGGAAATACATTTATTAGAAATTCTGAGCAAAATATTGAAAGATTTTATTTAAGTGCGTTCCACAGTTGAATATCATGTATAAAAAACTGTAGAGATGTTACAAGAAATTTGTATCTTGGCAAAATTAGTTGGAGTGCTCTGTTACTATTTGCAATATTAATTAAATCGAAAAGATACTCTGGTTCCTTCGTATGTATAATCTTATGTAATAATAGCAAGGTTCTATGTTTTAGCAGAGAGGTAAGACAACATCCCATTATTTCCTTGGTGTAAGCCGAGATGTGATTATTTCTTCTCAGGTTAAAAATATATCGAGCCCAAATATTATAAGCGACATTTAGTTTCCTTTTTGATTCATGGTCCATGTTAGCAAATATTTAATTTAAATATATAGAATAATAGATAATACAAAAGTTTGCACAGGCTTAAGTTTGGCATTGGTAGGAAGATATTCGGAAGCTGGACTAAGGACCCGGAGATCACCATATTATCTTTGACACGGTTTTTCTGATATGCACATCCCAGTTTAAATTTTGGGTAAAATATACTCCGAGGTTCTTTATGTTGCCAATGTATTCTAATGTGGTTTGGCCAAGTCATAGTGGTGGTAATTCATCACATAATCTACTTTTGTGAATAATCAAGGCTTTTGTTTTAGAAGGATTCAGATTCACCTTGTTGTAGACTGCCCAGGATAAAATATTGCTTAGTTTTTGTTGGAATTTAGAAAACATAATGTAAATTTGAATATCGTCAGCGTATATATGGTACTCACAAGTCGAAAAGCATTCAACAATGTCGTTGATGAAGCAGGAAAGTATGAGGGGCCCAAGTACGGAAACTTGAGGAATATCTAAGTAAAGTCTTCGACAGGAAGATTTTTCGTTTTCATAGAAAACACATCGTGACCTATGTGAAGGATATGAATCAATTAAACTACAAACTGATATATCGAAGAAAAATTTCCTATTAAATTTTTCAATAAGAATACTATGATTGACACTATCAAATGCCTTAGAAAAATCTAAAAATACTATTAACCACATCAAGCCTTTGTCAAAACCAACGCGAATATCCTTGAAAACGTTGATGAGAGCTGTAGTGCAGTTATGTCTTATTCAAAATCCTGATTGATGACGGGCTATAATAATATAATGGTTGAGAAAACATTTTATTTGTTTGCTTAATATTGTTTCAAACACTTTGCAATGAGAGGATTGCAATCGGGCGATACTTAGCGGAACTATCTGTTGAACGTTTTGGTAAGGGCAACACTTTGGATACTTTCCAATATTCCGGAAAATCGGACATAATTATTATTGTGTTAAGTGTATGCGTTATATTGGTTAGTAAGGCGGGTAAAATTTTTTTATGAAATCAGGTTGTATATCATCGCAGCTATCTGCTTTAGATTTTATTTTTAAAATCATGAGACCTACGTCAAATTCATCAACTGTTGATAACGAGAAAGCATTTTCGTTGGTTCCAGGGTCAGAATGGTTAGAGAAACCATTTGTGATGGAGCTAGGTGGAAGTTGAATAAATTGGCTATTTAGTTCTTCAATGTCTATTTTTTCGGGGTTAGATATTTTTTCCTGGGCATAACCCAGCCTGCCGAACATTTTTCCAAAATTTAGTACTTGAATCACTAGGATTAAACTGTTTTGGAAAGTAGGCGTTTTTGTTTTCTTGATCTTGTAAATTACAGCATTACGTGCAACTTTAAACTGATCGAAAATTTCGGAATATTTGTATCTCCTCCACCTCGCATGTATTTCATTGCGAGTTCAAATCAGCCTTCTAACCTCTTGAGTAAACCAAGGTAAATTCTTATTTTTATTTTTTTTTTGGCTTCACATGTACATGTCTATTAAAGTGATGAAGTGTATTATTATTAATGGTAGCTATTTGATTATTAACATCGCTGGTTAAGTAAACCAATCGAGCCTGGAGCAATCGTACAACAAAAATTGTAAATTGACATTTGAGTAATCACAAGTTCTTGTGTTTTGGTCGGAATTGCATTTAAAGTCAAACATATAAGATCGTGATGGAAAAATCCGGATGCAAAAAGTTGATCATAATGCTAAATTAAATCACGATTTGACACCAAAAAAACATCTAATAACGAAGGTAAGCAATTTGGTTTGAAATGAGTGGGTTGTTTTATATTTACGAAGTTCAAATTGAGCTTACACGTAACTAATTAAAATTTGTTAAACTCCCGTAACTTACGCTATCGAAAACTTTCCTGAATAAGAAATGAGAAACTAGGCAAAGGGTTGTACTAAATCAAGCAATAAGCAAACATTACAGTCTTACCAGAATAATAGTGAATTCTCCGTGGCTTATTAGAAATAAAAATTTATACAGGCTTTCGTTACCAACTATTGGAGATGAGATACCAATTTTCGCTGGTAAGCTGAGAACTCGCCCAACCGGTCATTGTAATAAATAGTTCTATCTACAATCGATTGACGAAACAAACCTTGTGCGCTGACTTCCAAAAACAAGAACATTCGACTTAGCGCAATAAGGTGTTCTGTCTCTGGGGAAATTAAAACTACTTTATAAGACAACTTAGGCACAGTCGGACACCATAAAATAAGGGAAGTTTTTGTTAATGATTGAGACTCTCACGCTAATATGAGCACTGGGCGGGCAGAAGATTCTCCACCTGCCCATGAAAAAAAATTGTTAGGAAGGGGAAATATTTTACCCTCCCATAAGCGCTCTTTTCTGTCAAAAACTGCCTTATTTGTAAGTCTGGAACAGATGCCAAGTGGCAGTTTTGGGCAAGTTGTATACCTAATTGCCTTTTTGTTAATAGGCGGCATATGATGGGATTCGAACCCCATACCTCTAACGTGACAGTACAATGTACAAACCATTTCCCCTACTGCTTTTTACCATCAACAGTTCGAAGTGCTTTTTCTGCGCGCAACTGTGAAAGAATCCATGAATAAATGAATATACCCATTTGGAGAGGGGCACCTGCATAATGGTAATGAATTGTTAGAAAAGTTAATGATAACTAACTCTGCCCTATTTCATCTGTAATATAACGATCTATGTATTTCTGGCACGTAAATTTCCAGGATCCATCATCGGTACTCACTGATTTCTCACCCAATCTCTAGACCACTGTCTTGTCTTTAAGTGGTCATGGATGTGTGTAAGACCTTCTTCCATTTAAATAGAGCCCTATCCTCAAAGAAAAACAAAAAAGACAGAAAAACTATAGCAACTTTGTGATTGTGGTTAAGGTATCAAAGTGCGTGCTCCATGGATATTTATCTTTTCGAATGCATTTTTATTACAAATCAATTGAAGGATCATTAGCATAATTTATACAAAACGCTCGTTTAATGATCGCCTGCAAATATTCGCGCGCCATGCGAGATACATATATGTAACTAAGGAGTAGGTACAAACAAACAAACAAACAGCTAAAGGTACGCGTTCCACTCAAAACACAATGTTAACGCTCTCTGATAGCTGGTCCCAACTATGCAACCAAAACCAGAATCCAGAACCACCAAAGCTGGCATGTTTGCATTTCTCTAAGTCTTCGTCCGTCTGTCGAATTGGGTCCGCAATCCGCGCATGTGACGCGCTATAGCACCGAAGAGTAATTAATGACCAATTCGAAAACACGACGGAGACATCTACAATGATGACGACTGCGACAACGACAACAGCGACATGGAGGAGACGCAATTGCTGCTCCACCGCGCGAGACAATCTTTTCGCGCGAAACTATTGCTGTTCCTAGACTTGTATACCTCGTTTCATCCCCCGCTAGTGTGTGCATCATCATCTATAATAGACGAGACAGACAGTCGATCTTCTCAGATCGTACCTCAACATTGATGTCAAATCTGAGATAGAAAATTGAAATTCCGATTGAGCGCAACGATTACCGGGCGGACAATTAAATATCGCCTGCGGAGCTATAGCTGCTGCTGCTAGCTAAAAGCACACCACGGAGCAGACGCGGAGTCGCATAAAGTGCGCGATCGATCGAAATGTGTGCTACGCATTCGAATGATGCGGCTGCGGTTGCGGTTGAATTGTCATGTGGCACGATGGGTACGCGACTTGGTGTTATCAGGGCACATCGATCGCATTCGGGCTGACGTTTAATGCAAAAATCGAAGACTAGACGATCGACGACAGATCGGTAGGAAGATTGCCTAACTCCTAGGCAATTGCAGCTACAAGCTGTGTGAATATTGTTTTGGGTTGGATGCATATAGGATTGTTATCTGTGGCATCGCTCACATACCGTGATGAAACGGATGCCAATTTGGGAGAGCCTATCGCATAGTAGTCGTCGTCATCATTGTCGTTTCTTGTATAGAAGATATGTCGTTCAGGTTCAGGGAACACCTGAGCTGATATTAAGGTGGAGCATGTGGAAGACGACAGAAAAACACTGGCACGACTGACAAGTGTGACAAATTTGTTATGATATCATTACAATCAGCTGTTTTGGGCAAATGGAATTCCGAATATGGCGAGGGTGAATTTAGAAGGCATTGTAGTTTCGTCATGTAGATGCAGAGTATTAGATTGCAGAGGTGACTTATATGCTGGAAATAAAGCACCAAGAAGGAATCGAGTGCCATGTTGCATGGATTATCTTAGTTTAACTATATGGTTATGCGTTTCAAAGAGATTTTATGGAAAGAACTATACAAGTGCTCCGAGGAACTTATTTGAGATAAAATATAGTCGTAGAAGTCAATCGCGGTCAGTAAGGAAGATAGCCTCAAATAGTGGAACACAATTACGTGATTCGGAGCTTATTTATAAAGCTCAAACCAACTCTTTTTAATATGAACTTAAACTTCCTTATTGGTTATGGGTTTCTTCTCTTTTTATGCTGTTGGCTTAAGTCCATGTTACTTGCAGGTTTCACAGTAATGTCAATCAAGACAAATTTCTAGATGACCACCTTATAGTCCTTCAATATTTACAATCGACTGTATTTGATGACATCACTTACTTTGACTCATTTTTGACGGCAAGACCTAGTTGATTTGCTTCCGATTTCATAGACATCCCCAACTGCTCGTTTGGTTCTTCCTAATTTCCCAAAATAATATTGAAGCAGCTAAAAGACGTGGAGAAAACATGTATACGTCCTTTGATTTCGCAGCTTCCGGTTGAATCTCTTTCATTTTTGAGGGAGCAGCGAGCATTTTAAAAAGTTTTCCGATGAGGCGTATATCAGTTTAATAGGTGTAGGTTAGAACTCCTCCGCATGGCATGGTACCGCTTATTCATCAAAATCATAAGCTACAACTACATTTACTTACTTTCTAACAATTTTAAGATAACTGCAGCTGAAGAAACAGTCGCGAGTTGCAGTCGTACATGACGAGTGTTCTTCTTAGACTTGTGGTTTTCAATAAGAAATAAAACTCATATAATTTAATGGTATGGCCAAGAATTTAGCCTTAATATAATCGAGCGGCTGGCTCGAATAAATTCCAGCAGACACGACCAATTTTCGACTACTTTTTGCAGCAATGGGGACCGTATGTCAGCAATAACGAGCGGAATATTCTCTTCAATGGCGTCAATCGTACCGGGCTTAACTGCGTAGACTAGCGACTTCAGATAACTCGACAATAAATAGTCCAGCTATGTAACAAGGAAAAATTTTTAATTTTTTAAATTTTTTTCGCGCATTGCTTGATAGGCTATTGCTTTCATTATTAATCAGAGACAAAAGTTAATAATCGTTTTCTCCATTTAATTTTTATTTGTGTCTCTGAGGGACTTAGAAATTTCGACAATATTATATTTTACCCAAGATGATAATCTGCTTTTACTAATGAATAATTTGACTTACTGTGGTTTTATTTTTAAAGATACAATTTTGAAAAATAAAATGCACGACTGGATCGCACGTACTTGCTCCTATGTTCGATCACATTGTATGCAAAAGATTCTCAATAGAAACTGATAAATGTATTTTTAAAGTCGTTTTTCACTTTACTATATATAAAAAATCTTAACTTTTTTCTAAAAAAAAATATTGAAAATGTATATTTAATAATATAAATTCATGAACAGAAAAAATCGTCCACCCGTTTTCGAAATACGTATTGATTTTTCAATTTTTTTTTCAAAAATCCAAAAAAAAAACTATTTTTCGAAAATTTAGAATTAGAGAGAGCTCCTGCACAAAAATTTTAATCGAAATCCGTTGAGCCGTTTATGAGAAGGTCGAAAATCAATCAAATGGTTGTAGGGCAGTTACTGTTAATAACAAAATGTTTAAACAAAGTTTTTGGCCAAGATGTACACCATACCCAAAGTAGTACGCACACGAATTTTTATCAAAATCGTTAGAGCCGTTTTATAGATAATTAAGATGGTAGAAAAAATTGTATGGCAAGTACAGTTATTGTTTGGGCTAAAACAACGATTCAAAAATCTATATTGGACAATCTCCTAAGACGCTTAAGCACCAAGTTTAATTCGGTTCAGCGGTTTAGGCTGTAGATCATTCTACAGACAGACAGACCGATAGACAGACAGCCGAAATTCCGGGACCCACTCTTTTAGAGTTCTCTATCATCGTAATGTCAATTTTGATTAAAATCTCGAGATCGGTTTTTTTTCCAAATGCAAAACTTGCCCTGTAGTACCTATATCGGAAGTAATAATAGAGCGAGTAGGAAAAAGTAACCAGATAATTTGAATTTATGTAAGCCTACAAAAAAAGCTCCGGTCTAAAATTGCCATTTTCTTAAAGCTTATACTATTGCCTGATATTCCTATAAATTTCATTGACAATTACAGAAAACTGCCGAACAAAGTAATAAAAATAAGAGTCGAGAAGCGACTTTTCAAAAGGCTTTTCATTTTTTCGGACTTTGAAAACAAGCGAAAACTTGAAGTTATATGGAAAATTACAACTTTGCTTTAGGTTTTTTCAATTTTCTCAGAAATGACTATAAGTATTAGTTATATTCTCTTTTAAAAACTCACTCCTAAATTATACAAATTGAATTGCAGGCTGCACTGCTTTCTCACCGTTTTATTAACATTGAAAGTGTTTTATTGTCACAACAACAAATTGGTGGTCTATAACAAAGAAATTATCAACTTGTGGTTGTTGTTCTTGTAACAATGACGGTACGAAAGCAATGCGAAAATAACAGATTTAGTTTTTAGTATATTCAACCCTTCAACAACAACAAACAAAATGATATAATAATCATAAATGAAATAGAGTTGTTCCATTTTTATATGTTTTTCCCCCTTTCCTTCTAAAATCAGTAAAATGGGTCAAAACTTTCGTTTTTAGAAGTAGGTTGAAATTTTCACTGGTTGTTTCTTATACTATCCTCCACATGCATGAAAATTTCATAAAAATCGTTCAATTAGTTCAAATTTTATTGAACTAAGAAATAGTACTAAGTAATAGTATAAATTTTCCTAATTATTGACTATAATTCCAAGAAATTTCATTAATGTTGGTTTAGTGCTTTAGTTTTTATTAAGCCGAATACAACGTAGGCATATCATTGGGCGGAGCTGATAGAAAAAATTATCATTCATGAAAGTTTCAAATAAATCGCTACAGTGGTTTAGTTTTTAGGGAGTTTTTTGCGCTCTCCCATACAAACAGACCCACTGTTCGCCCACAACACGATTTTGCCATGCGTTTGCCAACTATTTCGGATGATTATTCATACCGATCGCAATAGTTGAATTTTCGTCTTGACCCATCTGATTTTGCATTCAAATACTTACAATATTAGTTTCAACGACATCAATCCAGATGATGATTCAATCGAAAACACACAGCTAATGCAACCTAGAGGATCTAGCAGATATAATTGCCGCTTTAAAGCCAACAAAATCAACTAAACTAGATGGTGTTTCCTTATGCAGTAGCGATTTTCTCACCATCATACTAAAAAATTGCTTCAAACCCAGTGTCCAACTATAGCCTGATATCGTTCCTCAACAATATCAGTTAAATACCATAAGAAATTATCCTCCTACGACTCAAGAAATTCTTTTGTGAATCATACCATGACATGCTCTCACCAATCAGCGGGTCACCGTCGGATTCTTTATAGATATTGAGCAAAAATTTGACAGCGTTTGGATTGAATCTCAAATTTCATCTTCTAGGTCTATACCTTCGCTGCTAATAAAAATTCCTTTTTCTTTTCTTCTTTTGAGAACATTTTTCATTGAACTCAGCCTCGGTAAATTATTTTGACTTCGATAAGAGCTTAGTCCTTATAGTGACCACTTCAACCAGGAAGTGCAGCATCCAAATCAATAACACGCCCAAATCAGAACTTGCCTACTTTTGGAGACCTTCAACTGGTAGAGGCAGTCGCACCGCAGCCAATTTTAGAAATCGGACTCCCTATCTACAATAGCAGCTTAACAGAACGTGAATTTCATGGAAATATCCTAACTGTTAATGTTCAACTTGCTCTCCAGAATTGTGTTTAAGAAATCCATCTAGGCTTTCCATGGTCTTCGCCACTTAACGAACACAAGATCAGGCCTTAGCCAACAGACGAAATTAGTGACTAAAAAGCAGCTCCTCCGGCCAGTGAGCAGTTACTCCTTCCAAGTCTGATTCACAATCTCATTATGAAGGAACTTCAAGTATTCGAAAGAAAGATTCTCAGAATTTGCACCGGAAAAAGTCTAGACATCCCAATAGCTCTAATGGTATATGACTATACATAGATTTTGCTTCTTTGGCAAGCAGCTTCTACTTTTACTTTTTTCATAAGACCAAGCCACTAGATCGAATTCATTCGGATGTGTCAACGGATTCCTTTCCTAGAATTTAGAATTTTGCTTCGAATCCAAGAATGAACATCCCCAAACCACCTATGAAATACCATATACGACATGTATGAGCACTTAGACCAGTTTCATTCTTAAGTGATGAACTCCGAATATTCCATGGTATCTACCTACAAAAACTCTTATTTATTATCTGTAATATTATTTATAGACAAGAAATGTTCATTTCATAAGAATTTTGCTGACAATAAAATAGTAAATTTAATATTTCTGAAATATGACGTTTCCATTTGACTTCTAAGAAAATAAAAAAAAATAAAAATAAAATTGTACATGTTTCTCTCCCATGTGCTTCCGATTCCAAAGAAACATAAGGATATTCCTATAAATCTCGACAATTCAGCGTTTCCACAACAAGATATACATATATCAAAAATAATAAACTCCTTGACACATCCATAGCTAGTATTGGTGTAGCTCTATAGCTGTAGCTGGTGAGTCCGGTAGGTAGTTGATATAAGCTACTGTTTTAATGCAGTGACCTATTGTCACCGAATCTCACCCTCTTTTCACATCAAATTTTCTCCATGTTCATTTCAGAAGAAAATTTATTTCCAATTAGAAAATATATTTATTAACACGCACACACAAAGGTCACCTAAACAATATCCCTATCCGATCCTTGCCATAGGGAATTGCCTCTCCTTTCATAGATGCGTCCCTTACACGAGAATGAGGAATGGTCTTATATCAACTTAAAGTCCTTATATGTATGTACATATGTAGAGGTATAGCAAGTGACAGAAAGCATCGTATTGAAAATTTTATGAACTTAAAACGAGAGAAGAAACACTTAAACCCATTTTCTGACCCAGTCAGTCAGGCTGTCGCTATTGGTACTGGAATGCAGGCAACACTCGACCCCTGTAGAAGTGTGGGTGTGGGCAGGGGGTGGTATTGTCCCAAAGCCAACTAGGCAGGCAGGCACTCGTTGAGTATAACTCAGTAGTGTACTGGTTAACACCAGTCAACGCTCCTGAAACAATTTCTATGAAATTTATTTCGCATGAAGATTTATCGCGATTTTAGACAGCGCTGGCGACACCTGCCAACGCCTACAAATGTAATTTATTGCGCTCAGGAATATTATGTGATATCTGTCGAGAAGTGCTGCTTGGTGGTGCTATATATGTATGTACATAGGTATACGAGTATAGTACCTACACAATAATATGACTGTGCTCTGTTACTTGACGGGAGAGTGTGAGGTCTACAATTCAGATTGCTTCTACACTGAAAAGAATAATTTATTGAAACATCAAGAAATTACTTTTGCGAAACAATAATAATTACTAAATTAATTTTAAAGAAGGTACTCGTATCTGCCTCTAAAATAATTAAGTGTTGATAACTTGATTGTCTGGTTTATTTGTCAGGAATGTTTGCAAGTGGCCTTACTGGCACATTAGAGGAATGGTTAAAGTAATAAAATCATAATTCGTTTTCTTATACAAAATGTTACTTAATGCAATCCGTCAGTCAATTGTACAGTGAGGTGAATAATGAGCTAGTAATAGAAATACAAATTATCGAGTTAGTCGATATAAATAAACTTTTATTTATTCGATATTTAATGGTTCTTAATTTTTTTTTTTAATATTTTCAAAGAGTTTAAAAAAAAACTTTTTCTCAAAAACCGCTCCACAGATTAATTTTTTTTTTCGTAAATTCAAATTTATCCAAGAAATAAATTGACGTACTTTTTTTGAGCTTAAATTAGTTTAAGTATTTATTTCAGAATTTTGAATTATTTTTCGTTAATTAAACCGATTTAATCTTTTGTTTTAAAGCCTATATTAATAAATATTTAATATTGTCATACCAATTTATTTCAGAACAAAATAAAAAAAAATTGTATATGTATATACAAAATTGAGTTAAAAATGACTTTCTTTTGCATACGATGTGATCGAACATAAGAGCAAGTTCGTGCGATCCAGTTGTGCATTTTATTTGTTTATAGATTGTTTACTGCGGTGCTCGGAAGTTGTCCTTTCTTGTTTTATTATATAGTTAATTAAATATTAAATAATAAACTATAATAAATAAATTAAGTGCACTACTATCTGAATATTGTACAGCAACCCATCGATTCAGGAAACAATTCTAAATCGTAAGCTCTACCCTGTAAATATAATATGTCATTAGATTAAATAGAATCTGATTTCAGTCTAATGGCGAATAAGAGAAGTGTAAGAAGAACTGAAAGTTCTGCTTAAGCCCTGTCCAATGGAGGATCTTATTCAAAAAATGCTATCTAATACTTGACAGCGTTCATAGAGAGATTATCATTGATTTCACTCATGAAACGTAATGGAAGTTGCCATTTAAGTAGCGTGTTGGGCTTAACTCAAGGTAAAAGGTAGAACAGAGGTTCCCAAACTTTATTAGTTCGCGGCGCACATCCAGGCTTAATATTTTGTCTCGGCGCCCCGTAGTCGTTGGTACTCGAAATTGGCGCAAAAATTAAAACATTCGTAATATAGATTTGAGTATTTATATTTTCATTGTGGCGTGTGAGCTTGATCTCCGCACATTTTTTTCAAAGCTTGTGTTAAGGTTTATACCACTAAGTAAATTGTTGCAAATTGAATGGGAATTCTTAATGGTTTTAAACTTAAATTTGGGTATTCATTTTGGACCGATATCCAAAACTTAACCTAGAAAATTCAATAAGACTCTCTTGTTCTTGCGAAGAAAATTCTGGTGGAGCATGTATATTTTTCGAAATTTTTCAATATTTTGAAAACAATTCTTGGAGCTTCGAAAGATGTTTGGTGAAGAGCGACATTAAGTTTTATGAGACAACAAGCTCATTAGATGCTGCAAGTTTATGCAATTGCGGTAAACAATCTTATCCGCCATCTTCATTGAATTTTTTAACCACAACTAGTTTTTTTCTAAATACCGTAATCTTGTCTACTTTCTTCTTGTCTAATTTCAAAATATGCATGTTATTGCTTTCAGGGACAGATTAAATTTTTTTTAATTTTTTAAATATATCGCACAAATACCCTAGTTTTAGCAAAACGTTTGAATCGGCAAAGTTTTGTTTGGAGTTTTACATGATCTTTTTCTTGTAAAAAAGTTTGAATTTTTCCCGTAATTCGAATACAAGTAATACATTTCCACAGTGAACTACACTATCATACAACATCAAACACATCCCTGTGGTGCACATAGCTATCATTATATTTGCGTTACTTCCGCTTTTTTGCTTCTCCGCCACTTGTAGACGGTTGAACAGTTTCCTATCATTTGAACTGCCGACTTACCTATACCTATATTTATATTTAACAAAAATGTCCATTTTGACGAAAAAACAAACAAATCGACTTAACCAAAACATAGTAAAGTCACGGTCAGAAAGAATAATTGATGTAGAACGAGAGAACCAAATCAAATGTCAAATCAAATTCGTATGGTGTGTTCAGAGCGAAATAATTATAATTACGTGTTCAGGATGTATGGTCAATTTACATTGCGTGGCTACATTATTTGTTTTCAATACTTTTTTATAAATTTGGGCCATCCATTTATTAATTAAATATCAACCGTAGTATCCACTACAGCATACAAGAGCGTCTCACGGCGCACCATGGCACCGCGGCGCACTTTTTGGGAAACTCTGAGGTAGAGAATAGACAAGAACAAAAAAAATTTAATGAATACACAATCCTTTTTCATATGCAAGAATTCAATTCAAAACCGGACGCGAAGATTTCCTCCATAAAAAGATTTTTGACCTGCTAAAAAAAAAATAAATGATGCTAAAATGAAAACTTATTTTGGGTTTTCCCCTCGTTCGGTTCGCGCCACTACCTACTGTTTTGTGTCTCATCCTTAAATTGCCTAAAAAAAACTATTATAACCCTAGGCATCCACTTGATATAAATGATTACAAGAAATGTTTCATGTGCAGGCCCCTTATGTCTGGATTTTTTTTTATTTTTAGACAAGAATAATAAATAAATATTTATTTATTCTTTAATTGTTCATATACCTTAAGACATATTGGCGCAAAATTTCAAACGATTTAGTACAATGGTAAAGCCACTTTTAGCAATTTACTAAGCTAAAATGATGATTGAGCTAATTTTAAACGATTTTAACATTTTTCTAAAGTTAAAATCACTGGTGCAAAATTTTAAACAACTCATTGTTAAGGGCTTAACATTTTACTAGTTAGCAATTTCCTAAGTGCTTATTGATTGAATAACTTTTTCAAAATTTTTAAACCTTTTCTAAACTAGTAAATTGCTAATTAAGCAGAAAGATGAGCATTTGTAGGGTTTGAATTTTGATGAACACAATTGTTGATGTTATGCGTTGTAAATTAATTATATTTTGATGAAAACCCAACATGTGCTCTAAAAAGGTTAGTTATTTCTGTTTTCATCATTTTAACTTCATTATTTACAAAAAAAAAAACAAAAAAAAATTGTGCCAGCTGGACTCGAACCTGAGCACCCCGCGTGCAAGTCTGATATACTATCAGATTCCATAATGGATTTAGCAAATTGCTAAAAGTTAAAGTAGCCATTCCGTGATTTTAACTTAAGTAAAATGTTAAAATCGTTTAAAATTAGTTCAATCATCTTTTTAGCTTAGTAAATAGCTAAAAGTGGGTTTGGGAGGTTCCCAAACTTTATTATACAATTTACTAACTGACAAGATGATTTAGCTAATTTTAAACAATTTTAGCAAATTGCTAAAAGTTAAAGTAGCCATTCCGTGATTTTAACCTTAGTAAAATGTTTGCGCCACTGGCGCAAAATTTTAAACGATTTAGTAAAATGTTAAAGCCACTTTTACCAATTTCCTTAAGCTAAAAAGATGATTGAGCTAATTGTAAGCGATTTTAACATTTTACTAAGGTTAAAATCACGGAATGGCTACTTTAACTTTTAGCAATTTGCTAAAATTGTTTAAAATTAGCTAAATCATCTTGTCAGTTAGTAAATTGTTAAAAGTGGCTTTAACATTTTACTAAATCGCAACCCATTGTTAAGTGCTTAACATTTTACTAGTTAGCAATTTCCTAGGTGCTTATTGATTGAACAACTATTTCAAGATTTTTTAACCTTTTCTAAACTAGTAAATTGCTAACTAAGGAGAAAGCTGAGCATTTGTAGGGTTTGAATTTTGATGAACACAATTATTGTTGTTCTGTGTTGTAAATTAATTATTTGTTGATGAAAACCCAACATGTGCACTAAAAAGGTTTTAGTTATTTCTATTTTCACCATTTTAACTTCATTATTTACAAAAAAAAAAAAAAAAAAATTGTGCACCAGCAGGACTGGAACCTGGGCAACCCGCGTGCCAGGCTGACATACTATCAGATCAGATTCCATAATGGATTTAGCAAATTGCTAAAAGTTAAAGTAGCCATTCCCTGATTTTAACTTTAGAAAAATGTTAAAATCGTTTAAAATTAGCTCAACCAACTTTTTAGCTTAGTAAATTGCTAAAAGTGGCGTTAACATTTTACTAAATCGTTTAAAATTTTGCGCCATAAAATAGATACAAGCTTTAATATAAAAGTAACAAACAAAATGGTGTGAAAGCTAAAATTTTAACATTTTTAATATGAAATTCATAGAAAAAAGAATTAAATTATGTAATTTTAACCAATTAACAAAAATGATAGGTAATTAAAAAACAAAAAATAATAATGTACAAAAGAAGAACACAATATATGTATATAAAAAAAATAAAATTGAAATAAAAAATAAAGAAATAGAGAAAGGAGAAAAATATTAAGCTAGTTACAACTAGGTACACAAATTTACGGATACTTTCATACAGGAGTATAATAAGTTCTTATTTTTCCTTTTAGTCTTGCAGCATCATTTATTTCCCTCAGATGGCGAGGTAGAGAATTCCATAAACGTATAGAGTGAACGAAAAATTGGTGTTCAGATGTAAAAGAAGCATAACGTGGTTGAATCAAGATTCGTGTACTTAGCGCAGATACCGTCCTAAGCACATTCCTGAGATATTGTGATTGATTGTTCACAAGAATATTGGTGAGCATACATAGGGTACGATATTTAAGGAAATTGTCGAAGCTCATATTACGAAGAAAGCTAGAGAAGTTAGAAATGCTATCATACCTGCGTAGTCCGCAGATGTAACGGATAAGACTATTGAATACAACATTAAGTTTTCTTTTGATTCTAGAATCACAGTGCGAAAAGATTTCACAACCATAAATAAGAGTCGGTATCACTAGTGTTTTTGCACGAAGAATTCGGACCTTAAAGGGGGTGAAGAACTGTGTTGTCCATAATGTACGGAGAATACCATATGTTTTACCACCTACATGACCGATATGGTTATTCCATGTTAGGGTCGAAGAACCAAACCAAGATTTTTATCGGTTTCGACAGACGAAATAGTATTGCCTTGCAAGATCACAGGGGGGAAGTACGATATATTTAGTGTTTTTTTAGATATTACAATACAAACGGATTTTGGGGGGTTCAACATGAGACTGTTTCTTTGAGACCAAGGTGAAATGTTTTCGAGGTCTTCAATAACAGAACACACAGCATGTTCAATGAGTCCTAGCGGATAACTAATGTACAGGATGGGTTTCTTGTTTAACGTGTACACCTGCCGGTTACGGCTTTATTACACGGTGGGCCTACCCACATTCGGACTCAACTAAGAAGGCATGAGTGCTCCGTGTTGCATTAATCTATCTATGAGCGACAACACCGCCACTCATAGTATACACGAATTGTATAGCAACCACAGCCACTGCGAGCTCTCCGAAGAGAGGCCTTCCCAAGACTTGTATTTTCGGGCATTAGCGGGAAAATATTAGGATACAAGTCCCCGCAGCACCGAATTACGGTATTACTGGAGTCTTTTCATCCACCTAAGTGAAGAATGCACTACCAGGGTTATCTTTGGCGAATGACTACCCAGGAACGATAATCCTGCCCTTTTTTATGTTTCGCAACTCAACTTAGGGACAAGGGAACCCTATGTAGAAATTATTCCTCACCATCGCGATAATGGATCATCGTAGTTCTACTATAGACAAGGCCATATAGACCTTGCCACATGCCTAGTATCCCAAAACTAGCCATATTAAACTTTCGTTCTAATCCTCATCTTGGTAAGTAGGGGCTTCGTTTCCAGTTCCATAGAACCTTCCACTTACCGCTACCACCTCAGAGCTCGCCTTAACCAGATAGATTAGCCGCCCAGTGCAGAATAGTCTCATTAAAGAGAGCTAAACATTCCTGAACGTTGCCCGTCTTTCACCTCGAGGAGGAACTATCTTGGCTCATCACGACGGACCAGGAAGAACGGCTCCATTGCAAAGCAACTTCCCGTATATTCCCTTAGGGCCCGTCGATCAGATTTCCCGAAAGACAACTAATGTACAGCTGAACGTCGTCGGCATACATTTGAACAGAACATTATATAACTATAGACGGAATATAATTAACATAAAGGCAAAATAATAGCGGGCCAAGAATCGAAGCCTGCGGGACGCCAAGTGAAGTAGTAAGGCAATCAGATAAAACTTATCTGTATTTATTTCTTGTTTTCTCAGAAGAAATAAACGGAGAAATAAAATTTGACGTTTCATGACATCCTACATTAATCGTGCACAAATTTCTCACAAAACTTTGAACCTTGTTAATAGTTTGCTTATTTTCATGTTAAATTTTAATAATTCATTAAAAAAACAGATAATAACTATTCCAAAGTACATAAAGCACTTAGCGCTTCTTGGAGAAGAATGAAATTTCACGATTTATGTTTGCCCACATAGCAAAGAAATATAAATTTTTAGTAGTAGTGTCTGCAATAATGGCCGAAATAAATATTTCTAATGCAGCCGCGGCCTAAAGAACACACATCCAGTATGTTATAGAGATTTGGGTATATTATTCGCATAAGTGTTTTACTGGGTGTTTGAATTATATTGCACCGCGTAATAGTAGCTTTCGAAAGGCGGTGGCGGGGCTAAACGCTAAATAAAATTACTCCAAAATTATTTCTTGTTATGCTTTCCATATTGTTTGAGAAAAGTATAAGGAGAGATGATTCTGTTTTGCTTGAACAAAAGTAAGTTTTACTTTCCATTTCCATTGCTAAATATAGAAATTGATGGAATGCGATTTGAATTGTTTTTGTTTTTGATATGTTATTGGATTGTATTCGTGCATTTTAAACTACTAGTTGTCAAAGAAAACGCATTCAATTGTACTAGTGCTTAGTGGTGTTAATAAAAAGAGAGGTTGATCCACGGATCTGCAAAATTGATTCAGAAAAAAATTTTGTTTGCACAATGGAAGGATTTAACATTCCAAAACTGATATCTTTTACCAATGGGAAACCACTTAAAAATTGCACTAGCGTAGAAGCAGACCTAATAAATTATAAGTAGTTGTTTGGTTATTTGGCAGCACCGTGGTTGACAATTCAAAATTGAAGTACCATCTTGTACAAGTTAAAAGCTAAACCTGGTGGTGAGATATGTAATTAAATACTAGGTCAAAATAATTGAACTGGATAAATATCAAGATCTTGTAGTGTTGTTGTAATGCATGCAAATCTCTGATCTATATAGGTTTTCGTGTATAATAAAACACGGCTAGAGATAACCAACATTGCTCCACTGACTGAGTGATCATCCTTATTATGGAGCGATTTCGTAGAATTTTGAAATTTTGCAGGTAGGCCTTGTGGTGCAGGCAAAGAAAGAAATCGAAAATTTGAGGTTTTCCATTCAGCGATGTGGTATCAGCCCACTTCCGAATTGGTGTTAATTGAATGGAACATTCCATTTTTTTATTTTTTTTTTATAATCCTACACGCGCTTAAGGGATTATGATTACCCTTTATATGTTTTTAACACAGCGCGGGCATCATGTGAAAGAAGAGAAAGAAGAATAGGAAAGATGTGTGGAGCGAGGTGGTTGTTGTCTCCGATTTAACTCCAGGGATGGCGGCTGAACTAATGCAGAGATAATTCCCGTGTCTAATTTGTTTGTGTCTCTTATAACTCGCATTATTTTATTTATATCTTTGTCATATTTATGGGTGTTCTAGTTTACTCAATCACATGTTGTTAGTGTTATGCCTGAACAACATCTAATGAGTAAAGAGCAACTAATTTTATGACAATTTTTAGAATTGCTTTTTAATGGAAAATAAGACGACATAGACTACGGTAGGAATCGAACCTGCGACCACTTGGTTGACAGGCGAGCACACAAATATCGCGCCACGCCCACCCCCGACTGTTATACAGAACGCTAATATTTCTTGGTAGATCGGTAGAGCCTGATCTAAGATTTTTCATTCGAAGTGTCTGCTTATGGTCATTTTGAAATTATACTTATACGTAAATGCATTTATAAAATGCATGACTTTCATAAGAACTAGATTGCACGATGTGCTATTCTTTGTTAACATGAAATCGTATTAATTTTGTTGTGGCCAAATTATTGGCCATTGTGCACGTTATTGGCTTATTAGCCGTGAGAAGAAGATCCACCGCTTCAAAGCGGAATGTGCAGTTCGACCGCCTTCAAACAGAGTGACCGCAATTCTATATATGCCATGAATAGGCAATGAAATTTGAGATAGAGAGATTGACGGAATGTCTTTCATGTCCTACCTGGAACATCGAGAAAGTAAATATGTACCATGCGGAATAGTATTCGAAAGCAGAGCCATTCAAGTATACATTTACGACTGGTCTTCTTCTAATAACTTTTTGTCGAATTTGAGGTAGCTATTATGCTAAAACCTGTGCAATATGGGCACGTCTCCATTCATTTCTTCAGCATCTTGCGTTTGATTATCATGGACATTCTGTGAAATTATTGCAAGACGTGTACGTCGTCCAAAGTTTGATATTCCATTAGGAATCATTACTGTCGCTATAAAACAACAAAGTCGTTTTTGACTAACCCAATTTAAAAGAAATCAATGAATGAATATTTTGCAATGAATGCCAGCAACCTAATTGTATAACCCCACTCTGCACTTATTTTCTGAAAAAAAATTTTTGAATTTATAAATATGGTATTGAATTTTAATTGATAGTAAGTAATGCTTGTATTGTACCGTTTGCGAATGTGATGCGCAATATACGACTATCCGGAATCAGTGTAATAATACGAAATATTTGAATCAACTGAATTAAGAAAAATATTACATTTGTTGAATAGAAAATGACACCTGTCAAATCGTGCATAACTCAAGTCAATGTATAACGCAACCTTATGTTATATATCTCGTTAACTTCTCCACCCAAAACGCACGTAGATCGTCTTTTATCGCAGTGAATTCAAAATTATCCAACATTTTCGAAGCTTCACAACCAAATTTATATCGTCTAAAAAATCCATGGAACATTCTAGACAGTTCGAGAAACGTCAGGAAAAATCAGACATGATCCATAGAACATTACAAAAAGTTTGGCAAAATAAATTATCAAAATCCATTTATTGGGAATCAAATGCTATAGTTGTATGCATATACAAGCTGCAACAAAGAGAAACCAAAATTAAGTGTAAGGTTACCAGGGCCTGCAACGAGAAAAAGACTAGTCTCGGTCTCGTCTCGTTATCGGTTTCTTGGACCAGACGAGACTTCTTCAAAAAGCACCCGAGACGAGACGGTATATTGGTACCTTAAATTCGCCGAGAGTCTCCGGTCTCCGTGGTCTCGACCGGCGGTCTCGGTGGTTTGTTTTCGATTTTCGGTAGAAGAAATATTTGTTGCTTTAATTATTTTTTAGTACTCATGTTCAATTTTCGTAATATTCACTAGTTTTTTTTGCGAAGTATTCTATGCGCGTTAAAATATCAACCCATATAGGCAATGTATATAGTTATATTCAGATATAGGCACACTGCGAAAATCCACAGAACGTTTTATGTATACATTACGTTTGAATAGAAATCGCTCATTTTTCAGACTTCCACCTTCGGAAAAACTTGACTTAAAGACTTTTAAGGCACATTTGGAAAAAAATATTATCCAAATGTCAAGAAATTGTATGTTGCCTACCTGTCACGCCATGGACTTTGAAAATCGATTGAGGAATGGCTCCGATTTAAATGGATTAAAAAACCTCTATTAAATCTCTCAGCAAAAAACTGCTGCGATGAGGTACCCTATCTTTTTAATATGAGCGCGCGTCTTATCTAACATTTTTTTACTACCAAAAACACGAAAGAAACTATGTAAGACTAAAGCGCCCCATACACATAACACTGGTGTATGACACTTGTGTCAGTGTTATTGAATGTGGAGTGTCTGTGGGCTTGTGTATACACAGATTTCTGGTGTCGAACAAGGTGTCGACAAAATCAAAGCATTTTGATTTTTTGTGTCTGTGTCTCTGTCTCTGTCTGTGTTATGTGTGTGGGATGTGTATAACACATGTGTATAACACATTCGAGGAATATTTCAGTTATATTCTGATCGTGTTCGAGTAAAACGTTAATACGGCTATACGCAGTTGTGAGGTTTGGATATAATTTATTGAGCTCTATCGTTATTTGCCTTAGTCTTGCCTCGTTGATCGTAAATAAAAAACTAATATGTGCGCATTGGTATGGCGCATGTGTGGCTTAATGAATATATTGTCATGCTATGGCACCGGTATCGATACGAGAGTCATGTGAATGGGCAAAGACCGAGACTGAGACGAGACTGCACATTAAAATTTTCTCGGGAAAAATGCGAAACCAAGACCGAGACGAGACTTGGTTAGGCGAGACCAAAACCGAGTTGATACTGATTTTTTTTTATATGAAACCGAGGCGAGATTAACAAGAGTCTCGCCTGATATCTTCTTGTTGGCAGCCCTAGTATATACAAAACGCATTATTTATACTAATGAAGCATTGACGACCATGTGAGCGACATTTTTGGTCATAACTCCGATTATAGCAAACAGATTATTATGATCTTATAGGCACTCTCCAAACATGTCTTAAGATCTCCTGAAAATGTCATTCAAATCGATCGAGCCGAAATAAAGAAGTTCACGCACAAACATTATTTTAAACCGTTCGTGCAGAATATCGATTGTGTCTTGAGCTGTGTTGCACGTAGCGACATCCTATCTTCGGTGTCCATATCATCCCATTCAGGCCACAAGAAGTTGGTGATCATCGACCTGTAGCGATCGCCGTTGGCGGTGATGATCTGGCCAGTATCATTTTGGAAGAATTACAGACCGATGACGTCTTGTGATGCTTTTCCAGTTTAGAGCTGATGTAGCGTCAGCGGGTCCAAGGTCTGACCGATGAAAGCAATAAAACTCGGTGTATGAAGTATTCAGAACTCCGTTAAATATCAACGGATAATATCGAATTTTTTTTAAATATTACATTAAATGCGATCAACCGGCATTTAATCAAGAATACTATAACACGGTATTTCATATACTCGTATATATTCTTTACAATAGTTAAATATAAACTTGGAATAGAGTCCCCGGCCCTGGTCGAAACCGAAGGCACAAAGTTTAGAGGGATTAATTCCCCGGCCCCGGTCGAAACCAAAGGCACAAAGCTATGCGGGCTAGAGTCACAAGGCACACAATTTACGGCACAAGGCGAAACAATTACGAAACTCCTAACTAGTGCACCACGCACTCAGTAGTGTGCTCCTAGGTACTTTGCTTTTGTACACCGGATTGGTACATGCAACACTAAAGGCAGAAGTCCCTCCTTTCCACACCGATGTTACCTTCTCTTAATATATTCCCCATAACAAGAAAGTGTGAATCGTAAGCACAGAAAAACTTATCACATGTAATTCATAAGGCGTGACGTTTGATTGGGTGATAATGTTCTGTTTTCCTTGCAAATCATATGGTCACCATTTCTGAAATACTCGGAAAACAAATAAGAAAATAATAAATAAATTGGTTGTAAGCTCGAAATTGAAAACGATTGAAAATGAGAATGCAACTAACCAAATATTAAAAAATTTCGAAGAGTGTATGAAATTGGAAGCACATACCATCCCATAATAGTTTAAACTAGTTTTTTGGTTATCATCCCCTTTCGCAACTTTGTCTGTAACACATTGTGTCTAACTTTCAAATGCACATAATGCATTTCGGCAATCTCTTCGTTAAAATTTGAATATTCTAGACAAAGTCTAAGTTTGATATTAAAATAATATCCGCTGATAGAAGATGCTCAAACTCAACACTGATATGAAGACAAATGAGAAAAAAAATAGGTTGAGAATCCTTTGCTGAATGTCCAGTTGCAACTGAGTGCACATCTGCGTAAGAATATGAACGTTAATCCATCAAAATCCTTGGCTTCAATCAAAATTAAGGTTCTTCGTCCTGACAAGCCATCAGGTGCAACCATGTTCACAAAATTTTTAGTCAGTTTTATTCACATCACGGGTCCTTTTCTGATGTTAGCCCAAGCCCATATGTATGTATAATGTATCCTCGTACTAAACCGACATTTGCAAAAGACATTGCTATAGGAGCGCGTCTCTCTCTGGGTCCTGCGTTCATGTCGTCCACCACCAAACTGAGAGATGAGGAAATTGTGGTTAAGGATTTAGTTTAGATTTTAGGTTGCTAAAAGCTTTTGTCGACCGCACATTGAAATAGTGAGGAAATGGTGCTCTGGTTTTTGAAACTATAAATAATGTTGGGTGTCTTTTTTGAATAGATTCTATTCTACCGTCCCCTGCCCCTCAATGGTGACTCGCACTCGACGTTGTCCTCAAAAAACATACTCGCTCATAGTGTTTCATTTAGTTCAGATCAGGAAGAGTATACCCGTATAGCTAAGAGCCAGAAGAGTAGCCCAGTGATGTGCGATAGTTGTGGAGGCTGGAGATGGAACTGGAGGTGATGCTATTGTTAGCTAATGTTTATCGATTTTAGAAATGGTTTTGCAATTTTGGTGGGACTTTCTTTCTATGTGGACTTAAAGGATGACACTTTGGATTTCCGGAAGCAGCTGGTATCTATTTCTTTTTTTTTTTTTGTTTTCTTTGGAATATAGTGAGTTAGCTTTTTTGAGGCCAACATAACTTGAATTAGATTGTTAAGTTAGTGGCTGCTTGTGTTGTGATGTTGTTTTGTGACATGGTGCTGGATTCTTGTAGTTAGTGGTTTTCAGTCAGGATCAGGACTATCAGAAAGCGTTTTATTTGGCAACAAGTTGTTCCAAAAAATAATATGAAGGAAGGGTTAGTTTGAGAAAGAGTAAACAAACGAACAAAAATTATATGATTTTTCCAATTGTCAATCATTACAATCATTAGGCTTCTAGGACGTTAGGGGACAGGAATATATAATAAAATACGTTGAATCGTGTATGTATTTATAACACTTCTTTTCCAAAAGCAGTGCAGTTTGTTGTGAGAGGCAGGTAGATACGTTGTAGGTGCTATAGGCTGATGTTCAATCTGAAATCAGGCATCTTGTCGTCTAACTCACCCAAATGAAGATACAAGAAGTCAGAGGAGGTCATTATTTTGCTCTTCTGCGGGGTTTTAGATTTCTTTCTATTACTAAAGATCTTCTGAGACTTTCGTTCGAACTTTGTGGCCGTATACAGATAGATATGGGCGGGGGTTTCGGTATTTTTAAATTGGAATTGAAAAAAAATTCGAATCCCGCCCTGAGGGAAGGCGCAGTAGAGAAAGGCCATAGCTCAGGTGCACACATAGATAAGTGGATGAGGATATCTGAAGGACCTTTGGTTAAGGCCCTAATGCAGACTGGTCATTAGTGACAGCCAAAAGTTAGTTCGAATGGGTTCCTAATTCCAGCAATTTTAAATTGCTTCCTATACCAAAACTTGAACAAGTTTTAAGCAACTTAGCAACCTATATAGAGTGAGCGGCCTTCCATACAACTCAGTGCACGATAATACTGACCAAATCACCGGCGGATCCACAGGTGAGGGGGGGGGGGGGGGCTAAGGTCAAGACCCCCCCCCCCTGAGCATTGGAAACGTTAACTTAGTTAACTATTAATACGACGGTCAGTTTCTCTGCGATCGATGTGACCTTTAGTCCAAATTATGCGTTTCGCCCAGGTACTACAGTTGGGCTCATCAGTTAGATGTTGTAGTATCCTTCTAAGACGCAAAATATTAGTCGATGGCTACCGACACAAATAAAATTTACAGCTTTCAAACACTGTGAATTATATTTTTCTAAGGGAATTCGGTCGAATTCAGACGCCTAGAAAATAATGTCCGTCGTCTGGCTTTAAGATTAAAATTAAAAGCAGAGTCCACAAAAAAAGAACAAAAGCAATACCTACGTATGCACATGCGTTTGTATTGTTTTTACATTTCTTCTTAAAAAGTATATGCTTTATGTTATTTGTGTTATCCGCATGTATTTTTCCACTTTATGTTGACATTCGTTGAAATTAAAACAACATTTATTTTGATCAATATATTTGACACGCCTTTTTTGTTAATTTCGACAATTTGGTAAAAAAAAAACCTAAAATGGTTCGAAATCATTAATTGAGGCAGAAATAGGATAAAACAAAGCTTATAAGGACGTTGGCTTATCTATTGCCAACATAGTTTTTAAAAAAATCGGTAGGAACCGAACTGTTATATCCAGATTTTTAAGCAATGAGTTTAGGTATGGTAAAAAAACATGAAAGGCCGCACCCACAGTGTTTTTAGTAATGCGGAAAGGCGACTTATATTAAGAAAAGCGTCTAATTCTCACGACATCTTAGCAAAATTCAGGGAAAAATGTGGTATCAAGGCAAATCTCATAACTATTCGTCATGTTTTTTCAAAAGCCAAGCATATAAAAAGACTGAAAATCAAGAAGAAACCACTCATTAACCCGGTTCGAAAAGATCAACGCCTCAGTTTTTGTCGACATGTTGATACATGTGTCTGGAATTCGTCGGAGTAGCATCGCGTGGTCTTCTCGACGGAAAAACATTAATTTGGAAGGCCCCGATGACTATAGCTACTATTTTCATTACCTCCGCAAAGAAACTCATTATTTGGGCCGGCTGCATAGCAGAGTTAGAGGTATGATAGTGTGGGCGGCCATTTCCTATTATGGAACCTGCAAACTTCAATTTTTATCCACTACAATGAATGCATTGACTTACAATGGTGTACTAAAAAAAGCCTTTCCATACTTTCATACCTTTTTTGGACCTTTGCCGTGGACTAACCAACACGATAATGCACCAATACTTACTGCCCGGGTAGTTAAAACGTGAATATATAGAGAGCCAAAACATGGAACTATTAAGCAGGCCGCTCTACTCACCGGATTTAAACATCATTGAAAATGTTTGGGGATGTATGACACGTCAAACATATGGATCAGGACAACAATATTCGCGTACACCCGAACTAACCCAACCCATCGATTTACCTTGGAGCTCGATTTCGCTAAATTATTTGGCCAATTTGTATGCATCCGTTCCAAACTGGATGTGTGAAATTTTGAAGCAGAAAGGTGGCTCAACACACTATTAAAAAAATTGGTTTTAATCAAAACTTCTTCAATTACCTTAAATTTAAGTAATGTTTGAAACAAAAGTCACGGCCTTGGCTCCGATGAAAGCATCGCTTCCCATAGATCAGCGAAATCAAGCATCGTTGCGCGTGGTTAGTACTAAGATGGAGGACCGTCTGAAGCCAACCACGTGCTGTTGACATGTGTTTCCTCTGTTGTGTGTTCTTCCTTTCTCTGTCTCTCTTTGTTGTATTAATGTAGGTGATGTTTAAAGCCAATGGTCTTCGTTGCCAGTGCTTCAGTGTCTCTACTTCGTAGATTTATCTACGGAGTAGTATAATATGTAATGTAATGTAGAATCAAAATTCTCTAAAATGTTATTTTTATTAAAGTGTCCTATTCAAGGACCCCGCATTATGACGGTTTTTAGTAAATAATTTTTAGTTAACACTTAAAGCAATAGAATTAAGCTTTTCTTTTGGTAAAATAACAACAATTAAATGAACTTTAATCGAAAAAAAAAATTAAGTCTCTATACCCTGTTCAGATATGAATACAGAATATTTGCCTTTCTCTCTAACTGATAGAGATGCAAATAAGTTCGTACTGTTTTAAAGCTCTTACAGGTTTGTAGTAATAAGCAAACTTAATTATCACAAGCGTAGCTGTTGTAACTCTGGTTCAATAAGTTTATTTTAAAAGCACACAACGAGGGTTGAGTACATGGAGAATGCACACAAGTAACAGTGTGTACTTGGATGTGCGGTAGGTGGTGATGGAGGGATATACGCTGGTTTTAAGGAGATTGCTCAGTTGTTATTTTCCGTGGGAATTTCAGCGACAGACACCAGTGTGTTTGAAAAAGCTCTCCCGTAAGACCTGTACTGAAAATATAAATTGAACAGAGTATAGCATGCTTGGCTTAAGAGCAATAAATGACAGAAAACATACCTATGATTATCCTATTAAAGTGTCGAAGAGTAAATATGTATACGCAAGCAAACAATTATTAACGCCTAGAGTTCTCGGCTAAGTGTGTTTCTCTTTATTTTTCGTTCTGATTTCTCATTTCTCGACCTTCGGCTTCGAGTTGTCATTGCTTGGGCACAATGGTGAAGCTGAATCGTAAAACATGGCTACAATTGAAGAGGTAGATGTAGTACAAAAAAAAGTTCAAGTTACATGGTGTAAAAAATACTTGTCTGATACCTATTCCGCATTTCATTATCCTATCTCTCTTGCAAATATTGTCACCGAGTGACGTATATAGTTCACTTCACTATTGTTTTTGTTTCTTAATTTTTTTTTTATGAATTTTTGTCACCAAGTGACGTAAGTTAACGCTGAATATCATACCATGTATTCTTTATTATTTTTCTAATTAAAAAGTTGTTTGAAATATTTGCTGTCGTTGCTTTTTTTTAATGCACATTTCGCACAATCGATTTTTCATAGGATTAGTTTGAGACAAAATAGTAATATAAACTATTTGGTTAGCTCGGTAAAATTTATGAAAATCTTAGGTTTTGAATCATTCGAATCCGCATCCTGATAGATTTTGAAGCAATGCTTGAAAGAGTTCATAAACACTTTAGGCTAAGATGACTATAATATTTTGAATATTAGTGTCGCCATTTGGCCGATACAGTATTATTTAAAACAGCTTAAACTAAAATTTCCTAAGCATTGTATATCTGTCAGAAAAAATTACAAAGAATTGGGTATTTTCATCCAGCATAAATGCATTCGTCAAAAATAATTTGACGTTTTCGAAAACAGCCATTTTTTCTCTTAACACTTTCTAAATAAAATTATATAAGAAAAAATTTAAATAATCTATCGGCTTTGAGCCTTTTTGAAATAAATCAAGTTGTGACAGTATTGAATTTGATCTATATCCAAAACGAGTGATCCTTTGTGCTTCCAAATTTGAACTTTATGTGATGTGCAATTACACGATTTTTGTTGTTTTTTACTTTTCTCGAAAATTGCATTACAGCGATTTCGGTTAGGTATACTTCTTCAAAAAAAAGCTCTCATTATATTGATGAATGGCATTCATCAATTGAGATTCATCACACTTATGTACTTTTAATCATATTTCTGAAAACTTAATGATGAAGGTTGAATCTTTATTATGATGAAAGATGAATGGTGGTAAAGATTTTCAGAAATTTTAGGAATATTTGTTGATGAATATGGTTCATCATTTCATGAAAACCTTTCAACAATATAACGAAAACATGGACTTAGTCACTTTTTCATACTATTGATGATTTTGTTTTTATATTGATAAATGACGAAATGGGGTCATCATTATGATGTTATTTTAGAAATGATTTGAATGTACATCATGTTTATAAGCTTTAACATCAAAAAATGGATTTCAGATTTTTTCATGGGGAATGTAAGATTATGCAGCAAATCATCTATAAACTGATTCATCATATTCAAGAAAATATGATTTACTTTTATAATTCAGTAAATAGATAATGGAATCGTTATAATCTTAGATTGTAGCATATTGATGAATACAATCATAAGAATGATGAACATTTTGATAAAATAGATAAAAATAATTAAATATTTTGCTAAATGCAATCACCGCTATAATGAATTTATTCATAAAATCAAGAAAATTACTAATCATTCATGAATGCAATCATCAAAAAAATAATTTGTTCATGAAATATATGGAAATAATACATCATGTTAGATAAAATTATCGTAATTTAAGTTTGCATCATTGTGATGAATGCAATCATCAAAATGATGAATTTATTATACGATACCGAGTTTTTTTGTTAATAAGTTTTCTTGGTTAAAAAAAAAATAAAATAATTAGATTTAATTAAAATAGTTTGTAGGTCGAAAGACATTAGTTGTAAGAGTTATTGTTTAGTTTAGAGCGCCCGTAAAGGGCCAGTAAATTAGTTGTAAGTTATTGATAATTAGGCTAGAAACATTTTTGTCTAGCTTTAAGATAGTTATATGTTAATATTGAATAAAAATTAATTAAAAACAAAAAAAAATGATGAATTTATTCATAAAATTGATGAAAAGCATTCATTATTTTGATGACGAAATTCGGTTCGTCATATTGATGAAATGTGAACACATTTTTTCATCATAATGATGCGAATAGTATTTCATCTTCTTGGTGGAAAGATTCACTGTAGGTACTAGAATTGATGAATTTTTCATCATTCTGATGACGTTTTTCATCAATATTGTGATCCTTTTTGGTTAAGTGTTAGGCTAACTTTACCTCAGTGGCGAGGCGTCATTATGTTCATTTCGTTCATGGACGCCTAACTTTTGGTCATATTCTACACATTCTTTCGTCACCCTAACCACCCGTATAATTGTTTGACTTGTCCCCTAATTTGAGTTAATTTCACACAATCTTTCCCAGTTTTCAACTCGTACAACTCTTGTACGTCCCCAATTGAAATCTAAGCAAAAAAAATCACTGGTAGCAACATCAACATTCTTTCTCATTTAATATCAGCTCGTTCGCATCAATTGAAACGAAATGTACTCATTGGAAGTAACTATACACAAAAAAAAACTTATATTCTTGTTGCATTCATTTCGTTCACGTTATTCCGCGACGAAATGTATCCACTGAAACCATTCACACAAACAAGAAAAATATAGCCGAATAATATGAACCAAATCGTTCAAATTAGCGGTGAACGAATTCAAGTTGCTCAAAGTTCTTACACATGGATATGGGATGTGTAGACACAAAGTGATAATAATCATTTGCCAACACATATGTATATGGCATAGTTTTTGTTTTTCTGAGTGGATGTAACAAAAAGATTCTCCTGTAAACTGTAAATTAAATTTTAGAAGTGCTTGGAGGTGAAGTTTAAGATAAAAAATGGTATTCAGAAGTCACAGTTTTCCCACAAATATTTAAACTATATGAACTGGTAATTACTTTTCCCCTAACAACTTCATCCGTTGAAGGATATTTTTCAACACTTAAAAGAATAAAGACGTATTTGAGAACTACAATTGGCCAGAAAAGGTTGTCAGAACTGTCAATGATTACCATCGAAAAGAAACTTTTGCGAGAAAACGGTTTGAAGATTCTTTCTATCAAAATGTAATAAAAATATTTAAAAAAAACAAGAGGAATTGAACTTGATTATAAGTAAAACCAAAATGAATGTAATCTGTAAGCTTGAACGACCGCATTTCTTATTCACGCGTCGCCACTTCTTTACCTACTATACTATCTGTTGATCCACTACCACCTCGACCTGAGAATAATGATGCTTTATCACGTTTCGTTATATGCTTTAAGCCTTGATATTCTTCTAAAGCGCATCCTTTTCACCTTCGCCAACTTCGATTTTGTGTATACCATTTCTTGAAAACGATGTTCATCCCTCCTTCTCACGCACGGAACGCAGAACTGGTATAAAAGTCAAAAATAATTATAAAATATATTTCACCTAAACGTTATTGTTAAAAAGAATTACCGTTTTGGAACATTAAAAGTGTTAAATAAGATTATAGCACTGCCAGTCGTCCATGCACAAATTGTTGCCTTATATTCTTGTAAGCGCCAATATCTAAATTAATCCAACTGCCTATTGTCTGTTTTCATTTGCAACTGCCTGTCCAATTTTGTATACCTAATGAATGACACTACCGAAAATATCATCGTTTCTAATTAAACTCGCAAGGCTCTAAGAAATTTGATAATTGTCAGATAGAACGCATACGCACATACCTACCTATTATATGTGTCAAGCCTTGAAATGTTCCCAAATTAAAATTAAATTTCCTAATTACATGGACCTACTACCTATACTCTTCACAATTCCAAGAAGAAGTCGCACCTGTTTTGCAAAACGTATACATAACTTACCATTACTCTGTGACCAATCCCCTCTGTTCTCGGCGTTTGCACTTGTTTCGGCATATCCTGTCGACTGGAAATTATAATTGTAATAATATCCCCCGATTAGTAACGCACAGTGGTGCCATCCTCGTTTTCTTTGACAAAAAGAAGCCTCGGTTTTTCGCATCTCACTGCTGCGTCTCGTCCGTCAACCCTTTCGTTCCAGATGAGTTCGACTGAATTCATTGCCACGCGAAACAACATCAAAAGCAGAAAGGTCCCCAGCAGGAGGGTGATCTGTTCTTTATGGTTCTTGTCTTGCTCATTTCCTTGGGAATTTATTGTCTTGTAAATGTGTGTCGCCTTTTGTTCGCTATTCCTGGTGATTACAACTCAATAACATCCCCCGAAAAAGTAATAATTGGATTCCCTTGCCGGATGATGATTTTGCTCTGATGCGTGCATAAAAACACACCAAGAATTTCTGGACTTGACCCTTTTGCCACGATGAAATTGTAACCTTTTGGTGCGATTTCGCTTGCGATGGCTTTGACCATGAAGATGCTTCAACACTTTCTAGCTCTGTTCTTTTTTTTTATGTGTTCATTGTGTCCTTAAATTGTAATTTTGGTTCGTTGCAACTACAAATCATTTTCGCAGCGAGTTCCCCCAGATGGCTTGAGTCATACTTCAGGACGAAGTGACTATACATGAAGTGGAAAGTGAAAGGAATTTAGTGGATGAGAGCTTGAAATTGGCAAAAGGGTTGGCCTGCCCTGGCTATATAGCCATTTTGATTTATTACTCCCAGGCGGCGCAGAGCGGTAGTGTCACCTGAGCTTAGCTCTTTCTCCACATATGAGAGTTTTTTTTTTTCTAAAGAGTGTGGCTCATTGTGTCGAAGCCCCTGTGTAATGTGTTATTGCCAGATCCAGGAGCGTGGAAGTCGCAATCTCATTGGCACCATATGTTCTGTAATTTGTGATGTTTCCAGTATCCAAGCATATTGTAAGCAGTCGCCTAGTGTTGTCAAAGTTGTAAATTGAATTTCATTGACTCTGTGCGAGAATCAGAATCGGCTGATACACATTTATACAACCATTCCTATGGTTGCATGGGAGTGGTATCATATGTGTTTTTGGAGGATACTTTCTTCATTAAAATTAGAAACAGGGCGAAAGGGTTGAATGGCAAATTATTAGCTGACATTTAATTGCTGCCGATTTGTTTGTTAATATGTGTATGTTTTATACTTGTTTTTGCCAGACTTTAGAAAAGAGAGTGTATGGGAATTATGCTTGGGAACAATAAATTACACATGCTTAACAAAATTGAGCTTATGTCAAAAAGAAAAGAACTCTAACAGGATTATGTACTAGCAATTCTCTACCTATTCAAGAAAAGTTGGAAACCCAACGTCAGATTGGAGACTTTTGAAATAAATTGATTCATAGAACGATATGCAGTAACGTCTTTTTGCAAAGTCATGTTTCACTAACTTTATATCATCCGGAATTATAAAAAAAAGAAACATTTAGCATTTCATTGCGAAATAAAATAAAAACAAGTGGTCCAAAATGACCGCCTTGAGGGACACCTATTGACGTGTTAAATATTATTATTATACACAAGCTACTACTCGTATATCCAACATGTCAATTTAAGAATACTTGAATGAAACCCTATTTCTTGAGGTTTGGTTACTGAAAAAAGCTTGGAAAGATAAAAAGATTGGAATAGTTTTCTTATCTACGGAATAAATGTTGAAATGGTGGGATAATTGTTTTTGAGCAAAAATTTTAATTTAAGTAAAGCAGCTTAGATATTCAGCACCGCAAAAATAGCCGAAAATAAATCACGGCAACATCATACGACACTATCGAGCATATGAAATAATCAGCGAGATATTGCATTTCTTTCCTTATTTTGACATTCATGAAATGTGGTTTTGTAATAGTCAGTAAAAAAAAATTTAATGTTTTTTCACTTATTTCTCAAATATACTTATATACAACGTATATTCAATTACGAAATACAATTTTCCAATTCAATAATTTTTGTTTAAACCGATTTTTACTAACACCATGAAGCATTGTGGTTGCCAAAGCAGAAAAGTCAAAGTTCAACCAGAAAAGTCTTGAAATGCAGCTGCTTTCGTTACTTTCCTTCCCTCTACATTTCTACTCCACTCACACAATCTGTAAAAAGAAAGACAAGACAACTGAAAAAAAGAATCGTGTAATCTGGACAATGTGTACCCCGCTTTATATTTCATTTTCTATGAATGCTTCGTAAGAAACACTATCTCTTTCCCTTTTCCGATTTAAAGAGTGTTGAGCTGTTGCTACCATTAATTTCATTGTTGTGAAGCTATAAAGGAGGCTTTATATGGATCTGCATTTGCAGCCTTGAAGAAAAGTAAAATGGGACCATAATACAAAACAAACATAAAAGTAAGACAGGCTACACGCTGATAACTTACTCAAAATCTGCTGTAACTTTCTTGACACATCTCACATTCACATGTTCATAGCGTTCAGGTATGTAGTTTTGAGAAGAAAATGTTCGCTATTTTCTTTGTTTTTAAGCCAATTGAGGTGAAATGGTAAAAAAAACTTGAAAATTCGTTAACTGAACGGAACAAATTATGGTGCAAATGAAAAAATGCTGTAATGAAGATGAACATGTTCGTCTTCACTATAATCTGCAATCTTCAGATTCATACTTCATATAATCTTCAAACGTGATGATGATCTTCATTTTGGTCTTCGCTCTCTATCGCACAAGTATGATTTTTTCATTTTGTTTCATTTTTTTTGTTTGCATATGTCGATGCAGATGAAGATGAAGATACATGTAAAGCATCCTATAAGCTAAATTGTTTGGTATGTGATTCTTCTTCGTAGTTTGAAAAAAGTATACCACTAAATTTTAGTGCAAAAATTGCAAAATAAAAGAAAAATAAAACGAGTGCAATTCAGGTACATAATGTTTCATAGTATTTGGTTTAATTATAAAAGTGTCTTCAAATTGCTTCGTAAATCAAATTCAGACATAATTATATCAATCGTTCAAGAGTTCCGTTAGGTGTTTGTAGTATGCATCCCATTACTTTTAAGCGATAATAGGATATCCCATTAAATTCAGGCGTCATTCTACAAAAGTTTCGTTAGCATCTTAGTATACAGCCCAATACTTAAACAACAATTTATCCCATTGAAATCACTGTTTCTTAAGACGTTAATACTATGAATCCTATTAATTCATTCGATTTTATAGTATATCCCATAAAAATAGTAAGATTTTGCTGATTAGACTGTTAAAAATTTCGCTGTGAAGCCCTGCAGTTCATAGTGAAGTATTTAACATACATTTTAGTATAAATGTGCAAAATAAACTAAATATAAAACGAAACAACACAGTTATGTTTAATTGAATTTATTTTTATAATAAAAGTGATTCATTTACCGCCAACCAATTTGTTCAAGAAAGGTTTCGAGTTTGTCGTAAATCTAGTTCTGAAATAATTTAAGAATATATCTGTAATTTTTTTTCCAAAATTTAATTTAGATATACATACATTTGTATATGTAAGTGTTCCGTTAGATTTTATTAGTATATATCCCATTACTTTTCAAAGCGATAATAGGATATCCCCTTGAAACAAACACTTGTTAATAGTTTTCATCTTATTTTGGAGAATATTTTGTTTTTGTTTTGCTAAAATGTTACCGAATCCGTTTTTGCTTTGTTGTTTTTAACAAAAATTGTTATTTATAATCGAGTCTCGGTTATTAAAGGGAAATGATTTTCCATGCACAGTTAAACAATAATTAAAATTGAAAACCAACAAATTTTCAATTGTACAATTATTTTGATTTGACGTTTCTCAGAAGATTTTAAATATGTACATGCACATATCGTATATGTGAATGCTTATAATTTTTTTTTTTTGATAAAACATGTTAATTTTGAAAAAGATCGGATTTTTTTCGAAAAGGATACAATAATTTCTACAATGAAAAAAGACTTAAAACAAATGTATACTTAATACTTAGATACCTGTTTTAATTACTTTTTATTTAATTATTGTTAGGAATATTATTTGCATAAAAGTTCGTGGTAAGCTCCACGATAAAGCCGTAAATGGGAGAATCAAGCATATTATAAGACCGACTATTATTTCAATACTGTGAAACTATTTAAAACAATAGTACAGACATACTATTTAAATAATAGATTGAAAACTATTGATTTAATGGTCTATGTCCTATTGACAAGTTTTCATCGTATAAAAGCATTGAAACAATTCCTATTGATTTTATGGCATTTTTCCCTAAGTGGTAAAAACGGCTAAATATGTTTTTAAAATCGCTTCTTACTAAATTTTTTAAACACAAAATTTCTCTTTTTTTTCAAATAAATTGTGGTATGGAAATTTTATATGTTTAATAATATGAGATTAAAAATATAATTTCGAAAAAAACCGTTATCCATTTTCAAAATATGGAATTTTCAAAAATAAAACAATGTTTTTTTGGAAATGTTTTTAGGATTTGAAGGGTCTCTTACATACAATTTTGATCGAAATACCACAAGCCGTTTATAAGAAAGTCGAAACTCAAAATTATCTTTGTATACCAGGTACCGTTAATAACAATATATGCATGTTAAAAAAAACAAATGTTGGACCCAAATGTAGATTATACCCAATGTAGTGCACACACTTTATTTTAGTAGTTGAAAAAAATTGAAAGGCAAGTCAGTTATTTTTGGGGATAAGAAAACGATTCAAAAATCTATTTGAGAAAATCGCTTCAGCCGCTTAGGTTGAGGATCACACAGCCGGACAAACAGATGTAATCGAAGGACCCACTTTTTTGGCGTTCCCTACCATCCTAAACGTAATGTCGAATTTGATTTTTCTCGTGTTCGATTTTTTTTTCAATTACAAGACTTGTGGCTTATGCCTATAGTACCTAACTACCTATACCCCAAATAAATATTAATATGAGTGTTAACCCTCCTAAAACTATACTTATATTATTTTTTGAAATTCTAAAATTTTGAGTAATATTTTGCATTATTAAAAAAATAAAATAATATTGATAACACATTTATCGCATCGTTGAGTATGAAAGGCCCATTCTCAATTATATTTAGACGTAGCCTGAAATTTCTTCTACGTTTGAAAGAAAACGTTGAATATCATAAGCGTCGAACAAGCAACCGCAAAATCAATATTTTTTGGCACGGCCCTGAATAAAGCCTACTTAGACAAACTTGAAATGTAAAATATTAACTACATACAAAATAACATTTCCTATGGTGCCATGATTTTACGTGATTTTACTAAATCTAAGTATTCATGCAACGACGGAAAACCCAGATAAAAAACCTCAGAAGCCAGATAATTTTATCTCCGCAGAAATTAACTGTCAAATTTGTATGGAAAAATATTCTACAAATCAGATAAAATTATTTCACGAATTTGATGTAGAAAGAGAATAAACAATACTCACAAATTTATTGCAATGAACATCTGATTATTTCCCACATTTCAGCAAGTATTTTTAAGGGGGTGCTCATGCAAACGCCTGTTGGAAAATTATATCTTTCTGCAAAGCGGAAAATTATCTCGTTGTATGAATACCCTTAATGTTTTTTTTTCGATCATAAAGACAAACTGTGAAAATTTCTTCCAAATCGTTATAGTCGCTTCCAAGAAAAGATGAGTAGATTGTACTAAATTAAACTTTTTTTCCCTGTAAAAATTCTTTAATATCGTTTGAGTCAATATAAAATGCTTTAATTTTCAATTCTCTGTCAAACTCTAATTATGATCTATCAGCTTGCCCATAACCTGATAACGAAGGGAAGGGGACGTAATTCGATAGTAGTTGGAGTGGGAGAGGCAGATTTGATCTTATTAGAGTTTTTCGGGTATCAGAATTCACTCAGGAATTAAAAATAGCTGACCACGTTATACGTGTAAGCAATTCACCAATATTTTATCTAGCGATCTGGCTCAAATTTTATAGGGGGATATTTTAGCAAACAACATTTTCACAATGGGTAATGAAAATCCACAGAATTGTCGTGAAATACCATTGAATCCACCAAAGCAGTGACTATGTATTTTCCATACACTACACCTCTTGAAAAATATGATGGTGTAACTATGACCTTCAGTAGGTACTAATAATCGTTATATCCAACTATTAGCAAATTAGTTTGTCATGAAATCAAAGGTATGAATATGAAGGATACATGTGGCTTTAACAAGACTCTACCTCATCTCACAAATTACTACCGGTTTTGGCTTTATTGAAAGACAACTTTCCTCCATGATATATTTCGCCTGGGAACTGGCCACCAAGACCACTTCCAACTTTTATTGTGGTAATTTTCCCACTACTAAATGGAATAGTTTCGGGGACATACGAGTAAATCATATTCTTTTCTAAAATAGAGTATTTTACACGGGTCATGTCGCCTGGAAAACCCTGCGTTAAGTCTTTTTTTGTACATCCTTAGTGTTGGATACAGAAGAAGACTCTATCGTTTATAAGCACCAATTTTTCAGACTAATTATACAATCATAAATGTTTAAAAGGCTTAAACACAAAAATACTGAATTTCAATCCGAAATTATTGGTCGATAGGTACTGGAATTTTATAATAATTTGCGTCATAGAGCGTTGTAGTGCTAAACTTTATTTTGAGTGGGGTTTGGGGCAATATTTATTTTTCTTAATAACATCATCGCCTGCCGCTTCACTATGACATAAACTTTTTTCGGAAAACATTTAATTGACAAAAGAGAAAATTAAGAAGTGAAGTCACTGCAAGTGACACAGAATTGCTCTGACTTCCGAAATAAGTCATTCTGCCTGCGATTAACACATTTCCAAAAAGTCATCTACCTCTCCACACAGATCGGCCGCTACATCTTCCCCGCATGAGTCATTTCCTTAAATTGCATTATAAACCGCAAACCGAACAAGATATTCCGTCATTAGTTTTTTTTTTTCTTACAAAAAAAAAATCTTACTCTGATAGGAGACAGAATACCTAATTATATCTCATACTCTGAGTAATCTGCACGTATCCATTTTCAAATTAAGGAACAGGCATCTGGCATGGCAGAGGGCAGTGCCACTTCTTTGACTATAAGTCTGTACATTTAGCATGGAGAATATGTGCAAATATTTTGACACACCAGTCCGTCCAAATCCAGAGAGGGAGAGAGAGAGAGATAGATAGCCTTATACAAATGATAGGCATATGTGTTTATGGCAACAGTGTGTATGGTGCCACGGTGGCAATTAACGCGCCACAACTTGAAAGATTAATGGGATCACCTCGAACTCTGGGTATTTATCATATATGCAATTCTCCATGGACTATGAGCCTACACTCAAGCGAAACGCGCAGAAATCTTTGCGTTTCCCCCATCATAAGCACATACCTATAACAAGAACAGCCTGGCGATACACGAAATAACGCAACGCGTAGCTGTATGGATTCCAATTGTGAGTGAGTTCCAGACGCGAGCAATAGTTCAGCCAGGCATCCAGAGCCAGACATAGACCAGCCAAACCATATATACACAACAGGATACATTTCGCGAGGCGAATGACAGTCGCCAAATGTGGATTTGTCATTGTCAGCAGTGTAGTTCTTCATCTTGCACTCATTCAGGTGATTAACATCGCGTCACACTTTACATTATGCGGCGCGCGAGGCGACATGGAATTCGCACCACTGCATGTGGGTGCTGCGAGCAGGCACGCAAATTCCACCGTCACTCACGTCGGCTGCCACTCTGCCACCCACCCACTATATGTTCATATAAGAAACGTCAACAAAGCCTGAGATGAAGTACAACAAACAGTCATCATGCTGGGATGTTGGCAGTAGTAGTGGTGGTAGAGTTAGAGTCAACAAAAAAAAATAAAAGGACACAAACCCATAAATAAGATTCCTAATAAAAATTCAATCTCGAGACCCTTCGCGCGATGCTTTCAATTTTGCCCCAGACCGAGGACAGTTCGCACCGAAATAAACAAAACAAAACCAACTTCACCATCATCAGCATCCGCAGAAGCGTAGGCAAATCAAAACGCATAAATCACAATCTCACCATTTTATACGTATAATGTACATATATAGAGCCAACGACCAGGACGAGGACCCCGTTTGCTATAATGTATTCCGGAACATATCCTTAACACAAATTGTCTCACAGCGCTGTGCACACGCTCTAAGAAGCAACATTTTACCCAACAACACGATCCTATTCTCATATCCTGCGATGCGTTGCCAAAAAAGCAGGACGATCAATATCCGATAACATGTCATTAGAAATTGTTTGCATATCATTTTTTTTTTCGTTTGAAGGCGGGCTTTGTGGCGCGCTAAACAAACATTTTCCAAAACACAAAATATATTATGTACGTATGTATATTGGGGAAAGAAATGCGTCGCTGGAACTTGCACTAACTTCATAAATCTTTTATGAAGTCAAATATGATTTTTTAAGGGTTGTCATTTGTCAATTATTATAAGCGATTTCTCAGAAAAGGGGCAACATAAATAAATATTCTCAGATTTTAAGACAAACCGTATTAATAAACAAATGCATAAATGAATGTAAGTTGACAATAATGAATTAGAAATAAAGGAAAGTATTTGTTTGGCTTTATTTGACATAATAATTTTATGGTACATACTAAATTCTCAATATGATTTCGGTCATTATGGCTCTAATTTTAACCCACTGTTCAAGCAAATCGAGCTGTTTTTTTTTTGTCGAAAATGTGTTAAACGTTTCTTGCAAGGTCGTCAATTGTTTCTGGTTTCTCGATTAAGAAATGCGAATTATTTCATATCCCAAGGGAAAATCTAACAAATTTCGGTTCGGTTAGGTTATTCTGTAGCCCTAGGCAGCCCTCTGCAGTTTTAACAGTATAGATGTGAGATCAAGAATGAGTAATAATAAATGAAGTGGCCCGAAATAACTGCCTTATGTGACACCAGCCAGAGTGATTAGAAATCTCCTTATATACTATTGTGTTCTAAGTTTGATGTTTTATCAAGAAATCAACTTACTTAATTTCATCTTGAATTCCATCGAATCAGGCCCGTAGCTAGAGTTGAATTTAAGGTAGGGTTAGCGGTTGTATAGGTAGAATGGAAATAAAATTTTATTGATAAAAAAAAACAAAATTTTTCTTTCCTTAACCGAAACTCAGATAAAAGAAAAGATTTTCGTGTTTCTTAGTTACTATTTTTCTTATGCCGGTCGTCCAATATATGTCCAACAAGCTCAACCAACTTCGTTCAACTCCATCCATGGATAAATAAAATGCACGAATGGATTGTACGAACTTGCTCTTGAGGTTTGGTTAGTTAGGTGTAGTTATCCTATGCAGGCTTAAAGTCTATGTAGGTAAGATTACCTTGCTTCTTAGTATAATGAATTGTTGAATGGATGATTCAAGGAGTAGTTACATAAGTAGATTCCTTCAAATGTATGTTTAAATCTAGGTTATGGATTTTAATTATGTAAGTTAGGAGGGTAAAATGTTTATATTTATATGTAATATTCGAACCTAAGTATGTGAACATGTACATATAATAATGAAAATGAAGGATGTATGTGGGTAGGTAGGTATATACATAAAACTTCATAATTTGCGTGCAATATGCATACATAAGATTCATGTGATTTTTAAAGACACATATGTATATATAAATGTATGAGAGCCTACATTGTATTTAGTATTCAGTGACGTACGCAAAAATTCGTAAGGTGGGAATAATAATAAAGTAGAAATTAATGGATGATACACATAATTAAATGTGTCTATATTGCTTACTCGTTATAGTTTGAGGGAAATCAATGATGCCATTTGAATTCATGGATAAATAAGAATATATCAAAAAAAAATTCAAAATTCGTTGGAGCGGTTTTTTAATAAAAACATTTTTAGAAAAAAAATTGAAACACCATTTTAAAGATATTAATAATATACATATAAAATTAAATTTTAAAAAAAATTCTTTGACTGATTTTTCAAAAAAAAAAAATTATTTATTTTTTTTTAAATCGAAAAACTTTTTTTTTTTGAAGACTTTCGTATGCAGTTTTGTTAACAATTTTAGGGATCATTTGTATAAAAAAATTATTTTAATCATTTCATCCAGTATTGAGAAAGTCGAAAATATATAAAGTGGTTCTTTGCTAAGTAGCGTTAATAAGTACGCAAAGAAAAATATTTTTATACTTGAAAGTGGACTGCACTAATATAAGAACACACACTTTTTTTTTAATTCTTGGAGCTGTTTTCGAGAAATACAGTTCTTATCGGTTATTTTAAACATTTGTATGGGAGGTACCGTTGTTTTTTTATTTTAGGAATATAGTTTTTTTACCTTTTCAAGATAATGTCAAATAGCTAGAAAATACGAAGTATCGACAGAATCCATTAAGTAGCTCTCGAAATTGAGTTTAAAAAAAAAAGCTTCTGCGCAAAAAAATTCAAAAACAAATTAATTAACCATTTCCCATAAAATTGAAAAACTAAATAATGGTTCTACTCGAGGTACCAAATATAACTAGTTTTTTCCAAAAAAAAAAAACATTACCAAAATGTTTTTTCCCTTTATTAATGTATATATTTTTTTTTATATCGTTGGTGCCGTTTTTGAGAAAAATAAGATTTTTGTTTTTGCCCAAAAAAAAATGTATGGGAGCTACTATTATTTGTCATCTTAAAACAAAAATGAAAAAAAACGTCTGGGCATATTACCGAAAAAACAATATGTACCTAGTTTGACGCAAATCTATTCAACCGTGAAAAGACCCACTTTTTTGGTGTTTTCTTTTATCGTAACGTCATGTTTGATTGTTAGATTATTTTTTGGACGAATCCATAACTTGCCTTATAGTACCTATAATAGCAAGTAAAAAATTTACAACCTCTTACACTAGTGCAGAAATTTACTATCTTCACGATGAGCAACGAAACCAGATGCAAAATTGAACAAAACTTATTGGAAGCACCGTACGCATAGTTGATAAATTTTTGCAAATTTTGAATAACTCCAGTTGATAAGCTTGTCCCATTTTTGGATACAAAAGCTTATAAAGTTGGTCAACTGTGTTTTTTTATATGGTTGCTCATTAAGTATATGGGCGAGATACCCGTAGTACCTTTGTACACCTAACGAAGACTCATTCGTTGTGAACGCGTTTAATTGACGCATCTATATAGCTTCCTCCTACTCTGATAATGATGACATAATTTTGATATTAATTCGTTACAATTTTTTAGTGTCAGTTTAACACACATCTTTGTTAAAAAAAATATCGAAATTAAGCTTTGTCTGCATTAAGCATGATTTCCTCTCAACAAAAAAAGTAGCGGACTCATTAATAATAAATAAAATAATAGAGAACACACATTTGCAGGTTATTGTCATCATAATAGTTCAGCTCATGCACGCACCACAATTCTGTGGCATACAACGCTACGCACAACTGTTATTTCAACTCAACCACCCTCAATATCAGACAAAATTTAAAAAAATAAAATGAACAAATAATAATATTTTGAAAATGTTGCTCAACACGTTGAACCAACATTTTTAACGATCAACACGAGCTCGTACAGTAGCCGTACACTTGAATAATTCATTGAGCAATGATCTCCAACCAGATCAAACTCGTTGTATGAATAGAATTGAAGACATCGTCAATAAAGTTCATTACCTTCAATGCAACTGTGTCCTGGAACCCGTCCCGGATTAGGCTGATTTTATGGTTCATTTCCAGGTTATCGAGATAGTTTCGGCATTGTTAGATTAGTTTTTAAGATATTTTTTTTCGAGTTTTGGGGTTATCCGTCATTATTGCCGAATTTATATTTTGAGTTGGATTTAATTTGGGAATTCTGCATGCTTCTATTATAGCTAATATTTCAGCTTGAAGGACGCTACTAAAGTTAGGAAGTCGGAAGGATCTAGAGACTTTTGGCGACCCTGAGAAAATTCTTGCTTCGACCCCGCACTACATTTTAGATCAGTCGGTGAAAATTCTAATTCTAACCTCGTTCCATAGGATGGGAAGATATTTTTAAGACATTTGCTGAGACTCAGAGTAGTGGTGCAGTAGTCAGCGTTTGCCGACAAATTTGCTGTGGTGTTGTGGACGAACGGTTTGAAAGACCATCATTTTGCCTCCTTAAGTCTTAGCGCGCTGCAAGATACCAGATGTTTAATGTGGCGGTCAAGAGGTTTTCACGACTACCTCGCTAGATTTTTTTGCTCCAATGAATGTATAAAAAAACAGCGAAACGGCGTAATTTTGTCGATATATTATGCAAACAAAGTTGACAGGCATTGGACATTTTAAGGCAGGGCATGTCCCCTTCCCCTGAATGGCCCCCTCTAGCTACGATGCGGAATGCTTTCAGGAAATATGTATTATTATTTTACCACAAAACATCTTTTATGCAAGGGTTTGCTACTCCATTTATGTTTTTGCTCTTACCTCCCACATTATGATGTCTTCGATTTAGTGCAAGATGTGAATGCTATAGAAATTATAAATGTTCAATCACTTCGAACGCACAAGTTTCTTATTAGAATATCTTTAAAGTCTTATTTACTAATTTTTTATAAACAAAAATTCTTCAATTTTTTATATAAAAAAAATATTTGTATGACAATTTAACATTATAAATTTAAAAACACAATTTCAAAAAAAAATCCTTCACCTGTTTACGAAATATTGAATTATCAAAAAAATAAAAATTTTTTTCCAAAAATCTAAAAAACTATTTTTCGAAAATATTGGTAGGTATGCAGTATTATTAATAATTCTAAGGACCTCCAATGTAAAAAAAATTGTCCGAAATCCGTACAATCGTTTAAAAGAAAGACGACAATCAAAAAATTTGTTGTATGGCAAGTACCGGTTAATAACAAATTATTAAAAAAAAAATTAAAGTTTGTCCAACATGTATACTATCTCTAACGTAGTTTCCATACACAAACAACGAGATAATTATGACATCAAAGATATTGTATTGCAGGCACTGTTATTTTTGGGGCTAAAAAAACGATTCCAAAATCGATTTGAGGCAATTAAGTAAGACAATTAATTTGAAGGGAATCGCTTTAGCCGTTTAGCCCTACATAGCAAGTAAGAATTTAATAATCGAGCTCGTTATACATGATCGTCTTACAGTACAGTGGATCGAAGCACCTTTAACGAGGCCATAACAATTTAGTACAATTATTGCAAGTTTTGCTGACCAAAAAGCTATAACTACTAGGTAATGTATGAAAATCAAATTTAACAAGGGCGTTATTAATTCAAAATCGGAGCCTGTAATTCTTCCTACGAATATTATATTTTTGTGTCCCGGGAACGAGACAATCAATATAATAGAGGGGAGGAATAGGTTATAGGATTCAATCGCCATATTTCTAGTATTTTCTCTTAAGTTTTTTTTTCGCTGGACCATTTTTTTTCCAAGTTGAACGAATGAGAAAAAAAACTTGGTCAAGGATATATATACTGGATGTGAACTTTGAATACCTATCTTCCTATCAATACTAGTTGATTTTTGTCACACTATGATTTGCCCTCTCGAATTACACGACTGATAGTACCTCAAGTTCTGCAATCACCATTCGTTTGCCCGTTCATTTTACACCAATCAATTGATTGCAATCTTTTGAGAATTCATGAATTCATATGTACGAGTAGTTCTACTACATATTTCAAATTCTATTGTTATATTTTAAACCGCATTCGATTTGTTTCCTTTTCCTTTCCTCTTTAAATCAAAACTGAATTTTAGAGGTGTAAGGATGATGTTCAAAAAATTTAATTCAAAAATAAATATACACATTTTATTCTATTAAAAAATCATAATCCAATATAATTAATGTGGAATTAAAGGCAATTGCAGAATTTGAAGTTACAAAGTAATTCAAATGAATGTATTCTTTAAATTAAAATCATAAAAGATTGCATTCACAAGAGATAGCATTCATAAGTAAGAGCTATTGTTAAGCCCACCTGACCCTGCGCCCCACAAGCAAAAATTTATTTCAGAAAATCAAACATGCAATGGAAATTTTCAACGTAGTACACAAATTTCATGAAATAAATATTTAATTCTCACATCCACTGTGCCAACAAAAAATTCTTTCCTATCTTTCTATTCCTTCTAACTAATGTTGTGCTATTTAGGTTGCATTTAAAAGACCTTAGGTCTTACATGCACATAGTGAAAACTATTATTATTAATTTTGTTATTAAATAATTTACGAAATTTATCTTACCATTTATTTCTTAAGGTCTCCGTGGAAATGACGAAAAAATTTGACGTTTAATGTTAGTTCGACTGACATTTGTGTGCTTTTCACATTTACATGTGTACATATAATGATGGGTTGAGTTGAAATTCTAGGCCGAGAATGTTAATACAATAGGTGTTGTTTGCTTGGCACTCTGATTGTCAATAAGATTTCGTGAAATATTTTGCCCACTGAACGAAGAAATAAAAATGTCTTCAATATTTGCTGAAATAAAAACAAAATTAAAAATTTCTTGTGTAGGCACTTGCTAAAGGATCCATCATATTTGCTGGTAAAACCATTCTCTCACCTTTCAAATACCTAACCCTTAAGATATACTCGTAAGTAGGTACAATATGCGCAAAAAAATAATACCCGGGTGAGTTTGGGGGTTCTTGGTCTTGTTATTTTTTTCCGGGTCCTTGAGAAACAGAAATGGAAATTTTGTTTGATTCTTTTCTTGCTGGTTTTTCTTTATTTGGGCGAAGGAAATACCAGAGGGAATAACAAAAAATAATAATAATAATAATAGGATTCGGGATTCTGGATTCAGTTATGGGTGGAGAGGTATCGACACTTGAGGGAGATTTATGGGTTTCTACCCTTTTTTTGTTTTGTTGGTGGGTAGGATATATTGTATGAAATGCCCCCCTCAACTTTTTGAACTTTATAGTTAGTGACGTGTATAAAACTGGTGAAGGGGAACTCAAAAGTTTATACCGCAATCGGGTAAAAAGTTGTGTTTGTTATTCTCCAGGACCAAATAGTTTTCAAAAGAAATACTTCACCCACCTTTGTTGGATTCGGTTGGGGTATAGCTGAGAAGGTGTACCGAATAACATTTGGAAAAGTTTTTTGTTTTTTTTTTTTGTTGACACTTTAAACTAGGTCAAAACACTTATGAAGCTGAAATGGATTTTGTTGTGTTTATCTTTTTTGTGAAACGAAAATGGATTATAGTCCATTGGTGAGGGGGATTTTCATTTAATTTAAAAAGAATATACCCGAAATAGCTAACGTTAAAGTTTTGGAGAACTTCGAGCAAGAATGACAATTTTTAGTTATGTCAATTATTGAATGCATAACAACAACCATCAAATGAACAGAATCTCAGACTCCTTTTAAGTCAACAGTAACAACCCTTCCTCGCACTTTCAAGAAATTGCAAATCTGCACCCGGTGCATATATATTTTAATTTCAAAAGTTTTCAATAATAAACAGCCTAACACAACCATAAATTTAATGGAAAATTTTCATCGAAAAACAAGTCACACCGGGCGGCTTGCTGCAGCACAAATTAGTTTGGATTTATTAACCAAATTAATTATAATTGAAAGAAATTAATTTTGCCCACTGCATTGCATTTTATTCAAATGTAAATTGTACATTACATCAGCATCAGCTAAACCATCAGCATCCAATAGTCCGAAAAAAAAATTGTCCACGGCGGCGCGGCGTCTTCATCGGATAGGAGACTGTGGAGCATGTTGTTTAAATGGATAAGTTTTTTTGTTTGTATACAATGTCATCTTTAATGAACGCCTGTTCGTCCTCGAATCGCTCAGTTGAGTCTTGAGGGTAATTAATGACCTCCTCAAGATGACTATGTACAACAATATGGCGTGGCCGGGATGTGACAGCTGAACGCATTGCCGGTGGGGTTTGGCTACACTATGTCCATCCCCATAGACCCGGTCAAAACGAACGAACCGTCTGACGATGATGGAATAATTACTGCAAAGCAATTTGATTTGCACTCAGCGTGTGTTACACAAGACAGGATTAATAGGACATGAAAAATGCAATTTGCTCGACGCGAGAGTTGGAGAGAAGAAGTCGTATCGTTGATGCACACTTCAAAGAGCCCTCGCGTCCACCACCATAGATCATAGATGAAAGGTCGGCCAAAACGGACAGTCGTTTGGTGGGCATGAAAAGAAGGGGGTACGTCGAATGACAGGAGGCGTAGCACTGCCCCATATTTTAAAATTTTTAATGAGAAATTTATTAATTGTAAGCCATTGTGTGCTTGTGCTATTTGCGATGCCAGCACAAGTGTGTTTTGTTGTGTATTCGGGTGAGAGGTGCTATTTATTTGCCCTGACATGGGGTGTCATGTGCGCGCCATTGTCACCCTGCTCCTCTGCCACCTTTAGCTAGCGACTCGAAGGTGCTGCCATCCATTCTACTGTCTTCGGTTGGCATTATTTGAAGTCTTTTCGTGCCATTTGTAATTTTGTTGCATTGTTTAAGTTTTTTTTTGTTTTTTTTTGTTTTTTGATTTGTTTGTTTATTTGCTGAATGCTGACTTATAAGTGCTGCATAATTGATGTGATAGACCAAATGCTTAATGAAGGAACGGAATGTGCTTGAGTGCTAAGAATTATGATGCTGTGACAGAATTTGTTCTTTTAACTTCCGGCAAGAGAAATTAATAATGCATTTGAACGAAAAGTATATCAGAATGTTATTAAATTGCTGTGTTATACAACTTTTAAGGACTAAAGTGATTTTTTTGAAATATGGTTTAGGTAGGTACTGAAAATGAACATGAATTTTGAAGACATACAATGTGAGTGAATGTACTTTCTGATTGTTGGGTGCTCAGTAACAAAGTGGTAACAAATTGGTCCAAACCTCAAAAAAATAAGGAACAAATTGAGTGAAATTTGAGGGTCCTTGCGGGACTTCCAGAGCGGAATTATGAAACTTATTTAAAGGTGTTTTTCAAACTAAATTGATTATTTTTGTTCCCATAGAATTTTGCTTCATTGTTTTGTGGTGATCTTCATCGTAGCTGGTTCTGTCATTTAGATATAGCATTGTAGTGATTCTGCAACACTGGTCAAACAGAGCTAAACTAAATCTGCTGAAAAAACCCCGCGGAAAGAGCCATCACACGTCATGAACACGCAACATTCTGATAAACAATTGTTGGTGACCTCGAATATAAAATTCCTTACGTTTTTTTTTTAATAAATAAAAAAATCATAAGTTTCGTTGCGGATGTATCCAAAATACATACATAGCCGTGTTTTATTTTCCTCACGATCCAACTAAAATCCAGTTGCTTTTGTAACGCAAATAAAGAGATGATCTGATCTGGATCACGGGAAAATAAAACACGGCTAATATGACAGATAAGTATAAAGAAGATGAATGCAGGGCACCCATCAAATGAAGAGAATTCTGCCTCTGGTTCAGGTAGCATGCAGAAAAGTATACCTAGTGCGGTTACTACAATTTTAGAGTGATAGGCCTTCGCTGGAGTTCGCACAGGTCGAAGCCATTAGCTCACACGACTGATGAAATATCAATATGGCACGCTTTGAGCGAAGTGATCCTTTTATTTTTTTTAACTATATGCCTGTAAGACCTAAGATCTTTTAAATGCAACAGCACGACACTATAGTTAAAAAGAGGAGAAATATAGGACAGCATTTCTGTTGGTACAGTGGATTCTTAGTTTCCTCAAGTGCACCAGGCGCAGTGCTTTAAGTGCTTTGGATGTTAAAATTGGAGTCTCACAATTTTTTAATACACTTCCGCCTATTTTTGGGCATGCATGGCCGCTAACTGATCGGCCAGTATGCTATCGCCTAAACTCGCCTTCTATCGCACAATATTTACCACCACCTTGTGACAACAGGACCATCACCACCACTACCGGTCGTGCTAGGCCGATGACACCAAAATTCGGCACTTGCCAAAATTGAATTCCAACGAATACTGGACGCTGCTATTTTTCGACCGCATTGGAGCCCATTCATTGTTATTAAAAATAACATATACGCCCTTGAGTTGACTACATGCGGCCGCGCGCCGGCCGCCTCCTCAATAAAATATATCTCACCCGTCCATATCATCAGATACCCATGGCGGTCGGGAGCATAGCTAATGACACGTTTTGCAACTTTTTCCGGATAACTTTTGGTTTGCCTAACGCAGTACAAAATCAGCAACGTCAACGTCAGCGTTTCCAAACTAAATGTATAAGATAATGAAAATGGAAAAGTGCGAGTCTGGCAAAAGTTGACTGTTATTTCTTGGTTACCAGGTTGACAGTACTGGTATAAAGGCACAAGATGGCACTGTCAAAGGAATAGCATAGTTTCTACAACCTGCTGCATCCTGTAAACTACGCAGCTTCTTGGGACCTCTAAATTTCTTCCGCCGCTACCGATCAAGCAAATGTGCTCCAAAAGGCAAAAAAGTTCTTTCGCCGTTCTAATGGCGGACAATAGAACAAGCTGCATTCCAATGATGCCGCCACGCACTAGCAGAAGCGGCTTCCTTAGCACAAGCTATGTCCGACCTACAGTTACACTGATGTGTGACGCTTCCAACACTGCCAATGTCAAAGGTGGTTTGTTCACTATCATAACCGACTACAAACCTCTTACCTTTGTCTTCCTGAACAAACGTCACCCACTGAGGCACCTCAACTCTAACGCGAACTGGACTACGGAGAGCAAAGTTCTGCAGATATTCGACATGTCAAAGGGGGGAAAATACTCCTGCAGACGTTCTATCCCGTATAAATCCTATCGCAACTCCAGCTGCATCTTGGATTACTTGTCAATCTCTAATTAACAAGGCGACGATCCAGAACTACATATCCTTACATTTATTGATATTGTTCTTCCTAAATTACTAACTCCTATGACTTGTAAAAACCCTCCGGGTCAAGCTTGCCAATACATAACAACAAATTCTGGACGGGATGCCTACGAGTCCATACAAAATCTGAGCTACCCAGGCTACTGATCTTCACTTATTTTTTTTTTCAACTATCAGCAAATGAGTACGCGCTTGTGCACTATCATAGACACACAACAGCCCATTCATGATGGGAACATTTTTCATCATATGGACATGCTCAGCGACTCGAGCATGGATACGGTTGGGACATTACCGCAGTGTGCAAGACATAATTACCTAGTAGTTCGCGAGTTCCAGAATTTTTAAAGTCGTTTTTCATTTAATATTTTATACATATATAAAAATTCTTAAATTTTTTCTAAAAAAAATTGTTATGAACATTTTAAATATTTTATAATATAAATTTAAGAAGAAAATATAAAATTGTCCACACGTTTACGAAATATTGAATTTTCAAAAAAAAAACAATATTATTTTTTTTCAAAAATCCAAAAAAAAAATATTTTTTCGAAAATATTGAAATGCAGTATTATTTAGAATTCAAAGGACCTCCGTGTAAAAATTTTAATCGAAATCCGTGGAGCCGCTTAGGAGAAAGTAGAAAATTAATAAAATGGTTGTATGGCAGGTACCGTTAATAACAAAATATTTCAAAGTTTTTCTTAGCCGAAATGTAGACCATACTCAAGGTTGTACACCCACCAATTTGTATTAAAATCGTTACAGCTGTTTTCGAGATAATTAAAATGGTAGAAAAATTTGTATGGCAAGTACCGTTATGGCGCTTATGGGCTACTTTTTCCTCCTCAAAAAAGTGCTTAAGTAAACTTAAATGCTTTTTACACCGGCATACAGCCTCAAGTCTTACCTCAATTTTAAGACCTTAACCTTAAAGTTTGAACTATTAGAACAGACGATATAAGCTCAAAACAACCACATCTTTTCTTTTGAATTAATTTTCAAAAATAACAGTTTTTCTACAATCTACACTGAACATCGATGATAGAAGTAGACAGGCAATTTTGAATGTTTTTTTTCTGTTTTGAATTAAAGATTGCAAAGCTTGTATAGCCCATAGAGTAATGATTTGATGCATGGAAATAATCGTCATATTGTTATTGTCTGTTTATGCTTATTAATTAAAGAAAAACCAAATGCATTTATGGAACCAGACAAATGTAAATGACTGATATGTGTCATCCTCTTAATATTACAGTTTTCTTACGGTTAGTTACATTCTAGGAATCCAACATGCTTACCAAATATACAGGTAAATATACTGTATCATTCCTGAAAATTTCAGATTTCTAGATCCACTCGTTAAAAAGATAAAATTCTTTTCTTTTCGTAACGAAGTGGTTAACCCGCCCATAAGGCTTAAATCTAGCGATTTTTTTGGCGTACATCCTTAGAGATATGGTAGAATTGGGCATTAATAATTTCTTAGCAACATAGTATAATGCAATTTCAACAATTTCGTATGACCTTACTGTAATTTCAATTTCATGTTCTCCTATATGAAACAAATTATGTTATTGTTATATTAAATATGTATATGATTGAAAATCAACTAATGTACAAACGTATAATCTATCTCCAGATTCAACGGTTTATAAGTACCTAAGTTCAAATTTATTATTATATTTCTCATTAAATTAATAGTTAACAAATTATTACTACACGTCATTCAACTTGCAAATAGCATAGTGGCTTGCGCATACAACTATCAATCCAGATGTACTCAGTTCAAATCCAACAAATCCGCCAAGTATTTTTATTTCATAATTTAATTCAGAGAAAGGAATGCTGTAACGCGTTACGTAACGCATCGGTTTACCCTCCCATAAAAAGTTATCGCTTCAAAAAAATATTCAAGTCTCAGAACATCGCGCCGCACACTTTGAAATCCTTCTTTCTTATGCCCGCGCTGTGTTAAAAAATATGTAAAGGGTAATCATCATAACCCCTTGAGCAGCAATGTGTAAAAAATTAAAAAATATTAATTATAAGATAATTAAAATTATTTAAGCGTTTTCATACATAATTTTGTTGGAATTTGCTTTTCGAATTTCGCTATAAATTTGAACATAAAAAGTTTAAATTTACACACTTAATGTTTATATATACAAACTTTTGTTTAAGTTCTGTTGAATTTTAAACATAAATTATGTATATATACATTAAGTTCAAACATCTTTGGTGTAGAAATACACATTTATACTTTAAATCTTTATTTGAAATTAAACACAAGAGGTTTAACATTTACACATTAAATATTTAGAATTAATACGTGCGTAAAAATACTGTAATTTTGGTTGGCAACAAGCTACGTGGCCTTATGATAGTAAAATTACAACTGTTACCACTGGGACTCATTTGAGTCAAAAGGGGCTCATTTTTTTAAGGTTGGCTCAGGGACTCATCTTTTCCAGATTTGACTCATTTTTTTAAGAACGAGTAAATAGTTTAAAGCACTTTTATTTCAGTTTGCAGAAAATATTTTAAAAAGGTTGAGTAGTCTGAACTGACGTTTTAAAATTAAGACACCCACACCCACTAACTTTGTTATCAAATTGATGACGTTTCCTCAAAGTTCTGTAGCCACCCACAGAAAGAAAATTTTCACACCTCAGCTAATCGAAAGAAAAAAGTTTAAATAGATTTAAATTAGAAACTGTTGAAGCAATTATGTTTGAAAAGGAGTTATGTGCTTCAAACGATAAAGTTTGGACTCCAGATAAAAAACTATGCTTTTGTTTATTTGTTTTCTTGTGTCTTATTATCGAATTGTTCCTTTTTTAACTTTAAAAAAATGTATTCTTAAGACTTTTTAAAATGTTTAATCATAATATTCTTTTATATTATCGAAAATACATTGTTTTTTTGTGATATATGCAATATGTACATGCATGGGATTTCTTTAAATACAGTTAATTTAATAGTATTTATAGTCCAGGAAAATAAGATATTACCTTCGAAAAAATTCCTGCAAAGTTGAGTTTTGCTACGTCCTACTTTTTCTAAAAGTACCCTAAATTTGGAGAGGAGCAACAAATTTTAGATGGGGCAAGGGGATAAAATTCAGTTTTTTTTCGAAATTACTCGAAAAATAGTTATAGTTAAGTTGTAAATAAATAAATAGTTATAGTTAGTTGTAGTTAAGTTGATGGTGCACATTGTAGATCATGTCATTCTTCACAAAAAAGATTCTACCATTGATATACGAGTATTTGGAGAAAAATGGTGGAAAACATTTTGGTGTAGTACATTTTTTCTAAAAATATGTAATAAATTTTTGAGGAGAAATTTTTTGTTCTTAGTTATTTTTGGAAAAAAACATGTTCTACTCGTATTATAAACTGAGTTTTGAGTGTTGAACCGGAAGAGAAATGCTGCCATCTTAAAAATAATACTCTATTTTATTTCGTTCAATAACTCCCAAAACCTTTATTTTTTCTCAAAATATTCTAAGAACAACTTGTAGAATTATCTACAAAAGGACAAAGTAACGACTTCTGTATGTCAATTCGTTCTTAAGTCATAGCAATTTAACGAAAGTTAAATTGTTCGGCAAAGGGGATATATTGATTAAATTCATTAGTTAAAGCCAGACATGACTTAGTATAGCTCTTATTTGTCTAGAATGACATGACATTTTCAAAAAAAAACTATGGTTTGCTAGTAATTTGGAAAAAAATCTAATTTTACCCCCTTTCCCCCGACCTCCCGTCTAATTTATTTTATTTCAAAATTAAGGGTACTTTTAGAAAATGCTTAGGACGCAAAAATGAAGCTCCCCCACCTTTGTCGGAATTTTTTCGAAGTAACATAATTTTTTATCTAATTTTCCTAGACTATTATTAATTTGATGTTTTTCCTATGTTTTCAAAGTATTTATTTTAGTTATTAAAAAAAGAAGGTATAATTAGGAACTTAGGAGAATTTTTATTGGGACTCATTTATTTTCAAAATGACTCAATTTTTCAGCCTCTGGGACCCATTAAAAATTAAACATGTGGTAACACTGAAAATTACACGATTTATATTTAGAGAGTATTGGCAGTATTGGTGTTGTCATTCGCTTAGGTATAGTATAGGTGACTATTTGTCGGCGTTTCCTTTCCTATACTTTACAGGATATTTTGATAGCAAGTATAACAAATGTAAGATTGACCAAGAGGACAACAATTATTGGTTAAATAGTTGGAGCAACAAGAGTTGGAAGGAGTTAATATCACAGTTGACATTATCAACTAAACCGATCACCCTCAATTAGGAGACTGTCATAATTTAATAATAAATTACCAAAAGCGGAAGGGTGCTTGAACGTACCAGTTACTCGAATAGAGGAATCAAGTTCAAGAAAAATAAAGAGATCAAAAAGACTTTTTTAAAAGACCGCTTTTTAAAATGCCGTCTCTTAAATCCTGTTTTTCTATAATTCCGTTTTTTTTATTATCCCGCTTTTAGAATCAACACAAGTTTTAAAATTTGTAAGGAAACGCCTCTGTTTAGGACTTGGGGTGGGGGTCGAGTTTGGGTGTATTCAAAGTGTAACATTTATCCAACTACAAACCGAGCTTGGCGGGATTAAACGGGATAAGTCGGGATCGTAAAGAGCGGGATTATAACAGATCAGGATTTTGACTAAGCGGGATTTTAAAATTCCCGATTGTAAAAAGCGGTATTTTAGAAGGTGGGATTTTTGAAAAACGGGATCTTAAAAAGCGGGATTTCCATAAGGTCTCGATTTAATATTGTGGAATTCTTAACATGAATTTGTATCTTCTGATGACCAGGCATCTTCTTCAACAACAGTTGATACTCCATCGATGGTTAAGATGAGATTTGGACTAAACGAGAAGAATGAATTTTTCGAAGCACCAAAACTGAACAGGACCTTTTCACCTAATCCAATTCCAAAATTATAGTTGATTTTATTTTTCACAAAGCTATCGATTTCAAATCCTTATTTGACGTTCTCTTTAACCGCAAGGTCCTACAGCTAAAATACAATGCCGAATTCAGAAAATTGCCATGAACTGATGACAGTTCGAATTAAAGAAACTGTCAAAACCTTACAAGAGCGCTTCGCTCACCGTTACGCACGGGCACGTGTTTATTGAAATTCTTGCGAATAAGTCATCATCGCGTCTTTTGTTCGAGGCAGAAAAAATTGGTATCCTGTTACAAAACATCCCTTCCGACCTACACAGTTTGGACAAACCACGCGCGAATAATTAAACCCCTTTAGCATTTAAACGAATGCAACAACAAAAAAGCTGTACAAATATTATTCAAGAAAAAAAGCAAACCTTTGTCAGCCTGCATGATGCCCTATACTCTACTGTTGCTCAAATTGCATCGCTCGAATTTCGGCTTTTGTTGTGGGTGCCTGGCTTGAATGCGGGCATTTCAGCAAGACCGTAACCGTGATTCAGATATATATACGAGTATGTATAAACCGCAAAGGGTTTGTGCAAACAAATCAACGAGCAACGTTCGACAATTGCCTCCAGTGGTGCTTCCATATGGGTCGCAGGCTTCAATAGAAGGTGCCAAATCAGGATCCACCCCCGCAAAAGGGTGATTGCTCTCACAAAGATTCTATAACATCACACACATACACATACAAAATAAAAAACAAAAAACCTATGGTGTGTACAGGGGCATCCAAGTTGCAATCCCTGCAATAACAAAGAGGAACTGGAAATGAGTATATTTTTTTTTGTTCCGTCCTCATCCATCCATCCATCCCGACTGTTTCTACGATAACTGAACTAACGATGTTGTTGGGTGAATGTTGCTTTGGCAAAGTCAACTTATCCCTTCTGTTTCTTGTTCCAGAAAAGAATCGTAATGGAGTATTTTTCATACGTAGGTATACAATATTCTATACCAAGTATACATAGCAGAAAGGATATATAGGATGAAATCTGAGTTCCTTTGTCCTGGCTGCTGCCGCTTCTGGAAATGTGGAGGCGAACTGTTGAAATGCATGCATTTTGTAAGGGCCATTGTTTGTTTTGACGTCAACGCTCTAGATTGTGTGGCTATGCCGCCTTCTTTTATGTGCTAGTTGAAGCGAGATGAATAGGATTTGCTTTGTCCTTTATATGTAGATACAAAGCACTGTTCTGCAGTTTCTATTTTTTTTTTTCTTGTTAAATGTGGTTTATGGTTTAAAGCGCAAACTTAGATAAAGATACAGAATTCTATGCAGATAAAAATTATTTCATCTAATTAAACAAAATAAAGATACTTATGTGTTTGTCAAACAAATTGATGATTTCAGGAAGAAAACGAAAGATAGCAGGATATATTCAAGGTATCAGAGGTCCAGGTTTAAAGTGAGAAAGATTTTCAAAATTATATTTAATTAGAAATCAGTACTTAAATTTGTAAACGTTACATTGTTTGCATTTCCTCTAATCGCGTATTATCCAATTTGAATGGAATGCATTTGGATTTCAACCAGTAGCAGTTGATGAAGATGAGGCTGACAGTGCAATAGTGGCTTTCGAAGAAATAGTGACCGATGATGAAGCCGGCTTTCAATCGGCCAATAAAACAGCGATTTTTTGCCGATGAGCTTAGAGTCGATAGTAGTTATTCGGTTTAATGTTCTTTTTGTTTAACACTACTTTATGGTTTTATGAATGTTAATACTTTGTTTTGTTGCACATCCACCTACCCTAAACAATTAAGTGAGGAAAAGTGCAGAATATTCTTAGATCAACGATGCCTTTATACAGGGTGGCGCACGAATCGTGCTACAATAAAAATTTAAATAACTTTTATTTTAATCGATGTATATCATTATTTTTTTTATTGGATTAAAAATTTAATTTTATTTTAAATAACTAATGGTTTTTAAAGATGCAAATGACCTAGACGCTTATCCACGCATATGCGGTACCTGATCAGAAAATTGTTCATTGTGGCCTGAAGGGTTGAAATTGGGATCGCCTCAATTATTGTCGTAATGGACTGCTTCAATTCAGTAAACAATTCCTGGGTTTCGTTTTGTACACTTACTGCTTGACATAACCCCATAAAAAAAAGTTTGGTGCAGTCAGGTCAGGTGACCTTGGCGGCCAGAGGAAAGTGCAGTTTCTGGATATCAATTTGTTTGGAAATTTTCGTTGGAGCTCCGCCATAACTTGTGTGGCTACGTCTGCACTTGCTCCATATTGTTGAAAACAAATGCTGCTGAAAGGGATACGTCTTTGGCGAAGTTTTGGGTAAAAAAAACCCCTTCAACATCTTTAAATAACGGTCCCCATTAACAGTTTGTGTTACAACGTTTTCTTCAAAGAAGTATGGCCTGACAATACACCTTGATGAAACTGCGCATCACACAGTGACTCGTTCTGTGTGCAGTTCCGTCTCATTGAGCATTTCTGGATTAGGTTCACTCCATATACGGCAATTTGGCTTGTTAACATTGCCGTTTAAGTCAAAATGGGCCTCATCAGACATGAACAAACAATTTATCAATGTGTTGACTTCTTCGGCCATTGCAATCATTTATCGGCAAAATTTCAGGTGAAAATGCAAATCCTGAGGGTTTAACTTGCTTGCAATTTGGCCTTTGTACGGAAATAAGTTTAAGTCATCATGAAGTATCCGTTGTACTGACCGTCTGCTAACTCCAATTTGGCCCGATAAGTTTCGAGTCGAAACACTTGGACTTGTCTGTATTGCCGATGCAACTGCCACGATTGTATCCTGAACCCGAACATTGGGATCTCGATGATATCGGTCTGCGTTCGATGCTTCCTTATTCGGCAAACATGTTAACCAGTCTAATAATGGTCCATCTTTTCCCTTTCGACGGAAATGACGGACTGCACTATCCAAATCCTTTTTTCAGTATCCCAAGCATTCATTTTGATAAATCCAAATAGCGGCCTATAAAATGAAATAAAATAAGCCGATTACTCACACTGAAAAAAATTTATTGCGTTTTATTCTCGTAGCACGATTCGTGTGCCACCCTGTATAAATCTTGGTTTTATCCCTGCAATATTTTCGCATGTACATCTTCAGCTATCTTTTGCACAGTGGAAAACCTCTTTCACGGATGTTCTGATGCAGGCACCCAACGTTTGGCCAACTACAGATTACTTTCAACGATCTGCCCCATAACTAGTAGTCAGAAGCTGATACATATTGTAGTAGGTCTACCAAACAGTTCATCGAAAATGTTTTACTTTCCAGTTTAAGCTAAATTGATCAGAACATAACCTTGAAGAAATATTCAGGCCAAGTTCCGTCTAGAAGTTGATACATTTCATCTCTATTTTATTTATATTATTTTATTTTATTTTATTTTATTTTATTTTATTTCATTTTATTTTATTTTATTTTATTTTATTTTGTTTTATTTTATTTTATTTTATTTTATTTTATTTTATTTTATTTTATTTTATTTTATTTTATTTTATTTTATTTTATTTTATTTTATTTTATTTTATTTTATTTCATTTTATTTTGCATGATGCTTCTTATTGAAGATAGAAAGTTTTATAGATTTATCAATAAAAAAACAGTTTGGTTCCTATTTTGGAGGTAAGCCTTAACCGGTTGAACTGCTGAGTTTGAAAATTTGTACAACCTTGGAAATTTGTTACAAAGATAAAAATGTTCAACCGTATGAAATGCTTTTGAAAAGTCGAAAAGCAACAGGAATGTAATATTCTATTATCCACTGTCTAAAGCTATTCCCATGTCTTTAATTACATTAACTTGAGCTGTGGCACAACTGTGCTTTGCCCATAATGTTGGTGAAAACATTTGATTCCGATGAAGATATACATTTATTTGTTTTTTGAATGATTTTTTTGAAAGGCATTTGATAAGAAAGGAAGTATGGAAATGGGTCTAAAATTTATTCTGCCTTGACATTTCTTAACTCGTATTATTTTTGCATGCTTCAACTTCCCTACATTTCTTGGACCTTAACATTTCGCTTGTTCATAATTCTTTCGAATTCGACATATACAGAAAAAATACTTGCACTGATGTCATAATTCCTATGAACTCGGCCCATCATTGGTCTATCAAAATGTCAGCTTTCCAATTTAAGCTTGATCGGCTTCTTCGCATACCACTGAGCTGTTTTAAATTCAAAACAGGATTGAAAACAATAGTTAAAATCGCCACTAATAATCGATATGACAAAAAAATTGTCTATAACTTGTTTAGGGAAGCTAAAAAAGCTGCCATTTTTCCAACTGCTAAGGTGGACGATCCTATACTTTGGCGAAAAATTCCTTGCATCAAAGGTATCTCCGAAAATCTGATTAATCCACTTAAAAAGGCGAATATTATACCAGCTTTCTTCAACAATTCTACACTTAAAAATGTGTTATGTAACAATAAAATATTTCCTGAAACCAACAAATTTAAGAAGAGCGGTGTCTACAAAATTAAATGCAGTGATTGTGAAGGTGTCTACATCGGAAAAACTTCGCGAAACTTAGAAAAACGATTCAGCGAACATATACGTGGAGTTTCTTATTCCGATCCTTCTTCTGGACTTTCACAACACCTTCGAAAATCTGGCCATGTTGGTTCTTTCGATAATGTTGAACTTCTTCTTAATTTAAATTCTGGGCGATTGCTAGATAAATTTGAAATTTTTGAAATCAACAAACATAAAACACTTGAAAATGCCTACTTAATAACCAAATTGATTTAACCAATAACAGCCCTCTCCTAAATATTAAAATATAATTGGAAATTTAAAAAAAATTGTTTAATGTTAATGTTTTGTTTTAAAAAATTAATTTCCTCACTGTATGTTATTTGTTTACTTTCCTATCTTGAGCTTTTATTGTACATGTTATGTTAGTCCCCTGATGATGTCTTAATCGGACGAAACGGGTCGGACAATATTTTAAAATAAAATAATATATTTTTAATAAAAATCAAATTTGTGGATCTCATTTAAATAACAAGTGTTTTTTTACTTTCATTAAAAAGTATTTAACTAACTAGCAAGCCAGGGAAGCACATGAGTGACCTCTTTTCTCTTCAACCTTTTGTTGGTAACGATATACGTCAAATGGACAATGGATTTTTATAAAAAATAAATTAAAAAAAATTAAACAAAACGAAATATAAACAAATGAAACCATTTCCATCGTCTTGGATTCTAAATATGAACGAAGTCTGTTTTTATTTGTTACAACTTACCCCACAAAAATGTTAGCACTAGCCCCACCATGAAATTTAACACAAATTACACAATTTAAAAAAAATCGAATCCCATTCGTTGCTCAACTACTTACATAAACTTAACCAAAACATAAATAAATATTTAAAAAAAAAAAACAACTATAACTATCTCTTCCGAGTGAAGAGGAACGCCAAAAATACTAAGAAAAAATAATGTCACAAAAGTATAAATTTTGGGCACTACCCTTATAACTTTTCTTTAGGGTATCCTTTTCACAGCTAAAGTATACCCGTTTCTTAATTTTCGGCGAAGGACTTTCATTTTAGCTGTTACTTTTTACCCATGTTACTTCTAGCCTCGGTATCCCCTACCTATCATACAAATGTTACTCGTAAAAAAATCCGTTAAAAAATCGTATTTCTCGAAAACGGCTCCAAGTATTTTTATAAAAAAATGTATGAGTGCCCTTATATTAGTACAGTTCACTTTTAAGTATACAAATATTTTATAGAACCACATTCCATATTTTCACCTTTCTCACTATTGGATTAATCAATTAAACTGATTTTGCCATTCGTGTAATTCCGGCTGGAAAGTGGCATTTATTAATGGGGACCACAGTCAGGCGATCATTTACCGAATTATAGTCAGTAACTTTGCTTAGCCGATTACGCACTACGACAATTGACGATTCGTAAAATTTGCAATCAGGAATAACTTATCGGAACTATTTTATCCCCTTTTTAAATTACATATTACTGTTAATCACTTTTCCTGTTTCTGCACTAAAGCAATATCTAGTTTAAATCACGCCATGGCATAATAAAATTTTGAGTATAGGACCTTCATTCTAAAGTAGTATTCTCACGTTCCAGGTCCAAAGTCTCAAATATTTTTTTTTTTGGCATTTCGGCTTATTATTTTTCGTAGCATCACGTGTCTCCTTATAATGTGCTAGTGACAACCAATATGGAGATGTTGGATGTGTAAGCTGCCATTCACCCATAAGAGGTTTATTCTTTACCAATTCTTTCTGACGGCAGCTCTGAATAAATGAGAAAAGGTCAATTCGTGTTATGATTTCCAGACAATTGACGACACAGTAGATTCACTACACTGAGGGAAAAAAGGCAACGTAAAATCAAAAGAAATCGTATTTGATTTACCATTTACGTTGAAAAATAGTATCATGAACGTATTTAATTTAACATTGAAAATATATTGATTTAACTACGCAACGTTGTTTTAAGTATTGTCATTCTTGTTTTAAATTGAACCATAGTCGATTCAACAGTGAAACAACTTTCATAAATTATTAAGTACCTTCAACGTTGATTTAAAGTGGAAAATGCTAAAATGTATCCAAATTTAAAATTCCATGCACAACTTTCAAAGTGTAACATAGTTGATTCTACTATGACCAACAGCATTTCGAAGTTGCACCACCCACAAATAACACTTATACATTAAATTATTCTTCCACAAACATTGATGAAATATTTTCAATGTAAAATCAACTTTAATTTGAATTCAATCAAAGTTAATTTTAAGTGGACCCAATGTAACACCGAAAATTTAAAATATAAAGAAGAAGCGATGTAGAAACAAGCTGAAACGTATTCATTTTCACATTGATGTTGCATTTTCAAACTACGATCGACGTAAAATCAAAGGGATTCATAGTTGATCTTAAGTGGATTCCATGTAGAATCATGAAAACAGCAAAAAAAAACTACCTGCAACGTATAGTGTCAGGTAGATCGTGAAGCTTTGGCTTCATATATTCCGTCATGTTTTTTCTTTTTTTAAAACAGTCAGAGTTTAAACAGTTTAATGATACAATTGAAGACGTTGAACTTTTAGTAAAACTATTAAGACAATTTGAAATGCAATACATTTTCCCTACGTTGAAAAGTAAGTTTTGTTTTAGTGAAATCATAAGAAAATTCATCCTAGATTGATGAAAATTTGTTTATCTTATTATACATTAGATTATTTGGAGCAAGTCTTAGGCAAGACACCATTTTCTGGTGGCTTATCCAGAATCCCGATGCAAGAAAGAAATGTGGACCGTTAAGATTTTCTTCGGATATCTAGTAAATTCAAATTTGTTTTAAAAAATAAAAATACAATGTTTATATTTCAAAATGATCGTTTTTTATTAAAAAAATTGGAAAACTTTTGTTAAATTAAGATTGACGTAAGTCATGGGTGAATCCAAGTTATTGTTTTAAAAACGGAAAGTAGTAAATTCTACAACGTTTCATGGTTGGTAAGATTAAAACTAAAACATTTCCATTTCAAAGTAATTTCTATTAGAAATTTCTTAAATCAAAATTGAAACGTAGTGAAATTAAAATTGAAAGATAGTAATTTCAAGTTGGTTCGTAATATTTTTATGCCCAAATACATTTAATTTAACGTTGCATCATTCTAAAAATAAAGTTGTATCATTATACCTTCAAAGACGTATGCATTTCAATCTAATATGGCGCATAGAAGAATCGAAGATGTTCCATTTCGTTTTTAAGTTGGATGATATTGATTTTACTATGACTATACCTTTAAATCAAAGGAAAATGTATTTAAATCAAGCATGAAAACTATTCGTTTTCATAGAGGAAAAAGCGTTGAGTCAATGATGTTCCACTTTGATTCTAAAATTTTCATATTTAACCCCGAATCATTCCTAAACATACTTAAATAAAAGTGGTTTTCTTTGATTTTACGTTGTTTTTTCTCTGGGTGTATGCGCCATATACCACCATTATTGAATTGGTTCTTCCAATTTCCGACCAATAATTACCAGTGTTGCTTTATTTGTTTCTATTTTAGTCAACTTAAATTATAACTTTGGCATCACTTTAAGACGAGACCTGACGGGCGACACTCAGTACTATTTGGAGGGCATTACAACGTTGAAGCCAATCGGTGGTTTCCCTTTTCTTACAACGACCAAGAACTCAATACTCTTATAATATTACTTATCTTCCCGCTTTTTACAAATCGTCTTCCGCAAAAGATTAAATCTTTCACTTGACTACCTGAAATTTAATTTTTTTAAACAGATTTTGTCTTCAATTCTGGAAAGTCTATAACTAAGCCTAAGTGTAACGAAATAAAAAAAAATAATGTCATGTCTATGTAAATACTTTTAATGGCCTTTTCGATCAATATAAAATAAGACCCATCACTCAATCTTAATGACAATTCATCCAGCTTGTGATGGCCTTATCAATACAGAAGTCTGTCTGGGATATCCAGATCCACTCCACTCCACTGGAAAGTAAAACAGCAATCAGAAAACACAAAGTACCCAATTACAAACAATTTGACACACTCTCCCTTGATACGGAGCGGGTGTCTGATGCTCGCACCACACAAAAGGACAACATAATCGACGCCATAAAAGACATCAAATTCACTTGCAAGGACATCACAAAACCAAAGCCAGGCAAGTCGAGGTCTTCTCCTTGGTCTTTTGGTCCAGAGAACCAAAATTCTACCTCTGCATCGGCCTGGGGGTCGATGACGACGACGCCGACGACGATTTACAATTATCCCAAAAGTCAACCACATGCAGCATAACCTTTTAAATGTATATAGGTATGTGATCGTACCTATGATATCTATATTGCCTCCAAGGACAAAACTCTACTTACGAGTACTTTTCTGATAAATATGATAACACAAAATCAGAAGAAGAAGAAGAAGACCAAGGCGTTCGATAAGGAAACTCTAAAGCGGAAACAAAACGAAACGCAATAACCATAAGCAAGAGCCATCAAATGTGCGTATAAACAAACAATAAAGAGGTCCTTATTCAAATCAGTTGTTTTTGTTTGTTTGTCGGTTTCAGTTTTGAGCTTAGCTGTGAGAACGTCTTCTCGCTACATAAGATTACCGAAAATAGGTGTAATAACATAACCGAAGGACATTTCCTTTTTGACATTGAACATTGAATGACAATGCTCCGCACTAGACAAAGGACGACACATCAACATCATACGATTCCATCGTAGCACGCATATCGTAAGGATATCTCTGGTACTTCATCGGCCCATAAAAGTTAAGTCAGTGTAGTGTGAAAACTATATATACGAAAGTGGATGGCTCGAAAAATCAAGGACATCATCTTACCCTTCGGCGGCGTGTTGATGGCGGTGCGGTGCATCCTTTCTTTTTTTTTTCAATCTTCCTCCATAACACAGCGTCGTTGCCTGGCATCTTATAGCGCCTCAGGGCAGGGGTGATGGCAACAGAAATTTGAATTTTGCTCATTTTCTTTCCAGACGGTTAGTCATCGGTCTTGATTTTTATACTCCCTTCCTTCATTCATTGTATAATGTTATATAGATATGTTGTATGTACATAATAGTCGGCTTTCGGCTTCGGGGTGTGAGCTCGGGCAAATGGCCCATTTGGGGGTTGTTAGAATGGGCACATAAAAAGAATTATTTTCACGTTTTGTGTTTGCGGCAATGGCAGTGAAGTGCCATTTGAAAGTTAGTTAAATCCTTTTTTTTCGTTTAGGTATATTGTTGTTGGTCTCCAGGACATTGAAGGGGTTGACTTGCTTATGCTGCGATACCTATACTCACGCTTGGGGAGTTTGTTTCAAGATAAAAAAAGTGCTTAAACTTTCCGATTGGGAAATTGCTTCCTTAGATTTTGAATTTGTTTCCAAAGATAAAAGGTAAGTGTATAGTGATTTTTAAATACTCTTTAGGGGCAGTTTGGGGTTGGCTTTTATTGCGCAATAAATGTTCGTATTTAGTATGGAAAATTTAAACTGATTTTTGATATTAAATATTTTCAAAGATAAAGCCCAAAATATAAATATACTTAAAGGGATCTGAAGAACGCTTGAACATTGTGCGATCGAACATACGGTTCGCGTTCCATGTTCAAGTTGAATTTATTTGTCTTTCGGGCCTGTTCGAATAACATTTTTTTTTTTGTTTAATTAGAAGTAAATTCGGCTCACTAAAAATAAAAAAAAAAAAACGTTTCAATTCTTACTCGATCGAACCCGAATGTGTTGATGCTACAAGTTCGTTTGTTGGTGGGGGTTTTCGCTGCATTTGCACTCAAACATCGCATTGACAGGTTGTACTGTGTATGACATTTTGTTGTGATTAGCAAGTTGAAGACTTAGCACTATATTCTCATATTATTTTATAAGAGTCTTACGGCAAACGTAATATGAATGTTTGTGTTCCTTTTTTTGACTTTGTTATTTATTTATTTTTATTGAAGTGTTCTTTTTTTTTGTTTTGCTTGTTTAAGAAATAAAAGTTTAAGTTGAATAAAAAACTTTTTTTTTTTTATTTTTGATGCGAAGGAATTTTTTGCCGAAAGTGCCCCGAGCATTGACGAAAGTGCACTGTCCCACATTCAGCTAAATAAATTTTTTTCTGAAATTTAAAATATAAATGTTTTTTTGTTAGTAACAAGAAAAGTTCATTGTTTTATTTAAAAGGTAAAATATTAGCGTTTCTTGTTAAGTTGAGAGTTTTTGTCAAACTTGTAAAATTATCATAAATTTGGACCCTTGAATTTTTTCCGCCGAATGTGCCCCGGTTTACCATACTAAGAGTAGCCTTTTCATGGTGTTTCTTGAGCTTATCCCATGCCTTGGCTGTTTTAGCCCTTCTCACATGATGAAGTTGACTATCTTCTACTGATAATAATACCAATAATAGTTCTGGCCTCGCAATTCTTTTGGTCCAATCCGAAGTGACTGGATCTAGAATCGGTTTGATAATAATGTCCCACAAACTATCCCTCCATAGTAGCAGTTCCAGCTTAAAATTCCATATGTTGTAATTAGGCCCTCCCAACTTCGAAATTGATATTCGTAAAGAATCAGCCATTATTTAAATTGTTTAGAGCTCTGGGGCAATCGCATATTAAATCTAGTTGTGAACAAATGAATATATAAATATATGTATGTATATCCCTTTGATGTACATATTATATTGAAATAAAAACAAGGTATCCTCCGTTCTGCATGGATTTTAATTTTAGAATAAAACAAAAAACCTAAAGTTTCTAATTACACAAATGTATCCGCATTCCAGAGCAGTTTTTACGTTGTTTGTAATATGTGGAATGAATACAAGCATACGAATGTTATATTCAACAATTAGATCCTAAGGACGTGTGTGAATTGCGTTAAAATGTTGGTTAAATTTTGTACCTTAGTTAAAATTTGACACTAGCGTGGTGAATAAAATGGGTTAAAATGTAGGCAGCTGTAGAGCAGGCTAAATTTGCGTTAAAATTTAACGTTTCTCAAGATAGATCAATTTTAAACTGTAAGCGATAACCGAAAAGAAAGATGAACTCCAAAAAGTCCAGATCTACTGGAAACCATATAATAAATGTAAGTTTTAATTTATTCAATTGAAAAATTAAATTACATTATTATTTTTGTCTGTGTAGGGTCTCAAGAGGAAAAAAAACAAATATTATAATCCGTTGATATTTTAACAAATATAAAATAATTAATTAAAATACTCATTGTATTTCATTTTGCAAATTGAATACAAATAGATTGATTTGTCAGCTTGTCAAATTCTTCAGCTGTGAAAACTAGTGCTTACATACTAAATCAACAAACTAACCATAATGGGAATTGTTTTGAAAAGATTTGGAATTGTTGTTTTAAAATATTAAATTAACGATGTAAAACCGAAACATATTAGTAAAACTGAGAATTCGTTACTTTTTTCGTGCCAAATTATTAACTTTATATCTTCTAAGTCAGATTTTGGGAAAGAAATTAATTAACTTGAACGACAACAAAAAAAGTTTTAGGGAAATTTCTTCAATCTTGAAGGAATTTTAGCCAAAATAGTGTTTTAATAAATCCCTTTTAAAGCAATTCACACAGCAAAAAGCTAAATTTGATTCCACCACAAACCAAACTTCAAAATTTAACCAAGGTAGAAAATTTAACCAACATTTTAACGCAATTCACACACGGCCTAAGAGAATTACTCTAAATGTCAATAAATTCCATTATTCTCTTATGAAGTTGTGTATTTTAACAGTACTTTGTCTGGATAATTTCCAAATAAACTTTTACAGTTATTCACTAAGTAACAAATGTTGAAGAAAAATCATATATGTATTTGCTTACTTTTATAATTATTTAACGTTAACACGAATAAAATGTCACATTTTCTAGTCCTAAGATAAAATCATTTACAACTGACCTATGTCTAGACAAAATAAATAAACTTTTAATAAAAAAAAACCATCGAATTCAAAAATTGCATATTAATGTTTTATCATCACGAGTTTGTACAACTATGGTACATTCTGAACTCAATAACAACCTTGAGCGAACAGATATTGGAAATCGAGAGTTGAATTCATTCATATATTTAGCGTCCTCGTTGCCAGGTTAAATTTTTTCCGAACAATCAACACTGTTTGTTAATTTTTCCATGTTTTGTGCTTCGAAAAGATTATGCACACCATAAGGCGGAAAGCTTAAATTACAACAATTAATATCGCCAAAAGAACTTCTTGCATAACAGTCTAGGAAAGTTCAAAATGCGATGATCTTTTATTCTAGCAAAAGTAATAGTTTGAACGTTGACATTATGGTGAAACACTACATCATTTAAATGAACACCACGCGAATTATTGCAAGTATCGATTCTTTTGATGTAATTTTCGACCACTTTTTGACACATATTGGGCAGTATATCAGTCATAACTTGACGAATGTTGGTTTTCAAGTACTCAAGAGTTAAAGGTTTATCTGCATAAGCACGGTCTTTCGCGTAGCCCCACAGTGGACAGTTGATATCGCCACGATGAGAAATTACGCGGCCAGGAAATGTCTCTTGCAATAAAGCCATATTTTCTCGAGTTGTGTGGAATGTGGCACCGTCTTGTTGAAACCACATATTCTCCAAGTCGTATTCTTCAATAGCAGGCAAAGAAAGGTCAGTTATCATCTGACCATAACGCTCCAAATTGACGGTGACAGTCGTTCCATTGTCGTTTTCGAAGAACTAAGGTCCAATCACACCTCCGCACCAAAGAGCGCCCCAAACAGTGACTTTTTGTGGATGTAATGGCATCTCTTCAATTACTCGAGGATTCTTAGAACTCCAAATACGACAATTTTGTTTTGTATGTAAATACCCACCGAGTGAGAAATGTGCTTCGTCGCTGAAGAAAATTTTGTTCGAAAAATCGCCGTCCACCGCCTGTTATTCAAGCACCCATTCGACGACGTATGTACGACGTTGTGAAGGGTCAGCTGACTTCAGCTGTTGTGTGAGCTGGACTTTATATGGATGTAGGTGTAGATCCAAATGCAAAGTACGCCATAATGTGCTGTAAGACTGTCCTAATTCCTGAGAACGACGAGGAATCGACACATTCGGGTCTTCGGCAACACTTTCACTTACAGCAGCGATATTTTCAGTGGTACGAGCGAAACGATGATGCACGGGCCTTACAATATCTGTAACCAATCCAGTCTCTTCAAATTTCTTCACAATTTTGCCAATTGCTTGCTCTCGATTATGTAAGCCATAATCTCCTCTTAAAGCACGATATGTGGCTGTGGCAGAGTCACCATTTTTGTAGGAGGTTTTAGCAATTTTTATGGGTTGTGCGATAGTTAAGCGATCCATTTTCGAAAATATCAGACTTTCAACTGAAAAAAAAAAAATTGGTTTAACAACTTAGTTTGACAGATGTCGAATTCCAGCCTTATACATTTGAAACCGCAAAATGGATAACCCATTATAATCGCCTTGGCATTTGTTTTAAGAAAATATTAAAAGACGAACAGCCTAAACCAGAAATCCGTAGCAGTTGCATTTGAAAAACCTTTGCTTTTAGAACAAACTCGGACGCAGTCAATCCAAGCGATTTTTGTATCCAAACTCGACTACTTTTTTTTTGGAAAATTGATTTCACGCTTAACTATTCTTCGACAAGAAGAAAATTAAATTTCACTTTTGTGGGAAACTATCCATGTGTTGAACCTCTATCATGATTGGTGGGTGTGAATTGGTCATTCAAAATGACCACACTGCCCACAGATGGTGTTTTTTTTTTTTTGAAAAATAGAGCACGAAATTCATTTTAGTTGATTTCGTGTGTAGGTTATTTTCCTTTCCTTGCAACATTTTGAATTGTAAATTCTCCCTTTTAACACAACATCCAACCTTACTAATTAAAACAAATTATTTCTTCTTTGATATTTTTCAACTATGCGTGAGTCCAACACCTTAGCTCTCTCAGCCCCATAAGTACATATATGCGGACAGAATGTTTAGAACACAAGTAGCTAGTTATGTATGTATGTGAAATGATACTGTTGACCAACCAATAGTTTGATATATCATCTCCCTTAAGGGTAATTTATTACAAATTAGCCAAGGTGTTGGCTATTTATCGTGAAATGGATTAATAATTGCTATAAGATGGTACGGGATATTAACATCGATTATGATCACTTATGATGCGGGAAGTGTTTAATGAATTATTATTAAAAATTCACGCACACACACTGTGACGTATTCAGTATTTAGCTTGCATATTGGATTGCTATATCAATTAAAATATTTAAACTAGACATAGAGCTTCAGGATAAAACAAAATAACACATAGAACTTGTGAATCTTGAGTTATGGAAGACCTAAATAATTTAAATGCTGAACGCAACAACAACTAAAGGTTTGCGACTAGTCAGCAGATAATATTCGGTGCTTAACTAACGTGATTTGTTTGCTACTTGGTTTTTGACGTTTATATTTTTGACAGATCACACATGACAAATTCCACGAACATTTGACATTTCGATTCATTATTGTTTGCCATTTCATCATGAATAGACTTACGCCTGAACAACGTTTGCAAATTATTGAAATTTATTATCAAAATTCGTGCTCTGTGAAAAATGTGTTTCGCAAGCTTTTATCGCAAAATTGTCTTCAGCGACGAGGCTCATTTTTGGCTAAATGGATACGTGAATAAGCAGAATTGCCGTATTTGGAGTGAAGAGCAGCCAGAGGCAATTCAGCAGCTACCAATGCATCCCGAAAAATGCACTGTTTGGTGCGGTTTATGGGCAGGCGGCATCATTGGGCCGTACTTCTTCAAGGACGATGAAGGCCGCAGGGTTACGGTCAATGGAGAAAGGTACCGTTCGATGATAACAGATTTTTTTTGCCGAAAATGCAAGAATTGAACTCGGTCGACATGTGGTTCCAACAGGACGGTGCCACATGCCACACTGCACGCGAAACCATGCATCAATTGAGAGGCGAATTTGGTGAGCAGTTGAACTCACGTTTTGGCGCAGTCAATTGACCACCAAGATCATGTGATTTGACCCCGTTAGACTATTTTTTGTGGGGCTATGTTAAGTCTATTGTCTATGGGGATAAGCCAAACACGATTGCTGCCTTGGAAGCCAACATTGAACGCGTCATTGGTGAGATTCCGGCCGAAATGTGTGAAAAAGTGTGCCAAAATTGGACCTTCAGAATGGACCACCTGAAGCGTAGCCGCGGGCAGCATTTAAGTAAAATTATTTTTAAAAAGTAAATGGCAGAAATTGATTTATCGATCCAAATAAAAATTTCATTCACTTTTTACAAGTTTCTGTGTTTTATTGAATTTTTAAAAACCAAGCTCTTAAAAAATCACCGTTTATATTGGTCATGAAAGTAGTTTTTCTCCATTAAGTTGGTATTAAGCTGTGAGTAAATAATTCTACTCTCCGATTCCCGAGCTCTTACTATAAACTCCTCTCGAACAAGATTTTCATGCTTCTGGATAACATGATATAGTTGATCTTTTACCAACATTGGATTACTTGTATCAATCACGACAATAACATCACAAGCGATTCCCAAACGTTTCCAATTGGACAACCACCAATCCTCATTCCTCAATTCATATAACACCATTTTCTTGGGAAGACGGTTTTTCTGATAAGAGAGCGTTTTCACGATGTAATCGGCCTGTAGCTTTAGTGTGTATGTATACAATTTAGGAAGTCCTGTTTCAAGATGAAGTGCGTAAGTTGGCGTTTTCAAAGGCAAGTTGAAAAGCTTTTTTAAGAAATTCCTTTGGAATTTTTCGAGGGACTCGTATTCATCACTTCCCCAAACTTGGCCAGGGTAACACAATGTCGATCTCACCACTGCTTCGAATATTTTATATTTCGCTGAAAGGTTGATTCGATTATTTGAAAATATGTTTCGCCATGTCACATTCAGTAGACTTTGTGAAGTATTTCATTTCTCTGTAAGGTGCAAGCTGAAATCAAGTGTTCGGTTCAGTTTCACACCCAGATACTTGTACTCTACAATCTCCAAGCTAGCACCATTGAACACCGAATTATATGTATTTTGGCTTCTTGCTGATCTGCTGAAGACCATCACTTTTGATTTGTTTGAGTTTATTTCAAGGCCCCATTCATCACAGTATTTCGCCAGGCGATTGATTAAAAGTTGGAGGTTTTCTGGAGATTCAGATAGTAACACAAGATCATCGGCATACAAAAGAACATTGATATTTAAATCAGCTACTCGAAATATCTCTTCTTTTTAAAGCCAGATGCGAACTCCTTGGTCTAAATGGAAGCCCATACAATATAAGTTTCCACCAGTTTTGCTCCTTGTGTAACCTTAGGGCAAAAGAAGACTGCTTTAACTTTCTAAGTATATGCCCAATTTTCACTGCACAGCGCCTTGTATACTACGGAAAGAGAACTTTGCCGATGCAGGAAATGATTGCGATTTTGAACGATTTCAACTGGAAAGACCCTTACAACTACTTAAAAGAAATTTCAACATATAGAATTTTACTGATAACAGAATTCACATAGTGAATATAAATTTGTACTTACTATTTAATTGAAAAAAAAAATTTTTTTTCATTTAAAAAATGTATATAATAAATTCTGCTAACCGAGCTGACGGCAAAGCCATAGCTTTAAATTCATTGTATTGTATCAAATGAAATAAGAAAATTTGAAATAAATGAAAATTCATTACTTACTTACTTACATATTGTTGGTTGATGCTTTTAATTATTTTTTGTATGTTTCGTTTAATGAAGTTCTTGTTTTTATCTTTTAATTTATTTTTTATTAATTTTTTGTTTAATTCTTATTATTCCTTAAGTTTTGAGGCGCAATAAATAAAACTAAAAATTACATATGAAATCTTCGGAATTTTGTTACTTTTTTGTTAATGGCACCCAGTGGCCTAAAATGGCACTTTCTGTTGTCAGAATTGGCACTTACAAAATTTTGTTTTCGGTAACGCTGGTTTGTACTGGCAATTATCTCTCCTCTTTCTGTTGGATATTTTTTTAATATGGGGATTTAATTCACTTGGGTGCACCGACACGTTGGGAGAACACCCAAATATATGCATTTGGGTTTTTTTGATTGAGAACGAATTCTCTTGCTGTCCGAAAAGGGAAAAGCACAACCGTGCGGTTGATGAAGGTGAACACCAAGGACGATAGTAAGATTTATGAGGGCGCATGAATTTCGTTTCTTTTTTTTTAATTTTGAACGTGGAATCGCTGCATTGAAGTTATGAGAAAATCTTTGAATAAGGCAGGTAGTTGGAAGATAAATAAAAATGAAAACATTTAGAAATGTTGGTAATGCATGTGTTACAAATTATTTTGTTTTGGTATGGTGCGCTGTGAACACCTACGCACCTACGAGTATAGGTCACTTGTTGTAATATAATTGCATACCTGCTCAAATTTTCTAAAAATTGGTTTTTCGATTTAAAAAAAATCGAATTTTCAAAAACCAGTCGCTGAATATTTTTTAAATTAAAATTGTATATGTATATTTAAAATTAATTCTAAATGGCATATCAATTTTATTTTCTACCCACCAAATTAATTTTGTTTTTAAAAACCCCTTAAACTATTTTGCATCTTCCTTTAACTATTTTTACCCTCAAACTATAACAACTAAGCATTCTGAAAATATTTTGTTATGGGTTATGTGTAGATATCATCCATTTATTTCTACCTAATATTATATTTCATATTTACGTATTTTCGCGTACGTCACTGAATACTTATATACTTCTCACATGTATATAGATATACATTATATGTATCTTCAAAAATCACAATGAATATTATGTATATTACATCTAAATCATAAAGTTAATCCTATATAGCTACCTACCCACCTACATCCTTCACTTTCATTATTATATGTACATATTTACATACCTAGGATATATCTATGTATGTACGGACATATTACTCTTGTAACTTATATAATTAAAATCCATAATCTAGATTAAAATATACATTTGTATAGGTAGGTAAGGTACCTCTACCAATGTATCTATTCCTTGAATAATCCACACGATAATTCATTATGTACTTAGTATCAAGGTACTATCTACATACTGACAACGTCAATGTTTAGCTGCATTAAATTTGTAAGCTACATGAACAAGTTCGCATTATCCATTCGTGCATTTTATTTATTTTAAAACTCTAGAAAAGTTGTATTTTTTCATCGACATCGATTTCTTACAACTTTGTAAGGTAAATGCAATTCTCTTGCAATAGTTATTATTTGCTTAAAAGTGCAAAGTGTCCTTTAAATCCCATAACACATTATACATAAAAAATTATATTTTACAAAAAAAAACTTTTCATAAAAAAAATAAGGACACTCCATCATTTTCACAAAAAAAAAACATCATTCAGAAAATCTGCCAACATGGCAATAAAAAAGTGACAAATGGTTTTTTATTGTAATATGATATTGTGTTGGTGATAAAACCATATAGGTAGTATATTTTGCTAAAATGAAAACAACACAAAAGCAAGCTCAAGCTCATCGAATTCCCCAGACAAGAGTTTTTTCTGCTTCTTAAGGAAAATTTTAATATGTATCACGAAGAGCCAATTTCTTTCATTTTTTTTTTGTTTTGGAAAATTGCATGAAACAGAAAAGATTTATTCCCTTGGCCTTCGCCTCATCGTCCTGTATGTAGATAAGAAATCATATTTCGTGCAAAAATTCGACCCCTTTTACTTGGAAAATTTCCCCATCCACATTTGAATGAAATCCTTCATCTTGTTAAGATTTCCCTCCCCCGCCAGCCACGAGCAACTAAATTTCCATTTCAATGCCAGAGTTTATTGCAAAAAAAAAATTGAAAACAAAAATATTTGCAACAAAAAAAAAAGAAAACAAAAGGTTATACCTACCTACGTATAAGAAAAAAGAAAATCCTTAACATTTCCTCCAGATTCATTCAACGAAAAGGGATACCCGCCAATGAAGTGGGCTAGGAGGTTGAAAACTGAATATACTCAACGCAGCCTAACTACTCCCTGAAGTGACATTTTCAGCATTTTTCCATTTGGAAATCACCACAATATGCCATTAAGGTGCTCCCTCAATGCTCCGGCCCGGAGAAGCTATAAAAGGATGCGATTCTCGGTGATTCCTTTATTATAATGGTGTCTCGGTGTGCCCTTAAAATAGCGCACGCCACAGATGAATATGCGAATAGAATGGGCTGGGATGCATATACATATATATCTCCTCGTTCTCGTATAAAATACAATTTGGTGAAAGTATAGGTTTCATATGCGGATGTGGCGACGGGATAGGTATCTATCCTTTTGGAGCAGGCAAATTCATTGAAATGGCAAAAGAAAGTGTGAAGATTGCGTTGATGTTGAAGGTTTACCTGCGCTTGTATTTAGAAAAGGAAATCTTTCTTCTTTTTTTCTTGTTTTTCATTTTGTTGTTATGCCATAAGAATAAAAAGGATATTTTCGATATTCACGTTATTGGTTTATTCAAATAACAAGCTCGTTTATTGTTTTACAACAGGAAAACAGATTTTTCCCCCAAATCTTTCAATGACAGTGGGCGGTGTTTTTTAACTTCCTTTGTTTTTTTGTTAAGACTTCGTTATGTGCGGAAGATGGGTTCAATTTTATTTTATTTCCATGGGCGGTTTTTCGACAAGATTTAATTCAATTTTAATGGAATTTCTTTTCGAATTGAAAAAAACGAAGATTTATTGACACAGAAACGTGTACCGTCCCGTGATTTGAATTCAATAAATAAAATTGAATATAGGGTTGTGGGGTAGGTTAGCTAGCAGTACCCATACCTTTGGCATCGTAAAAAAAAAATGTTCAATTTGTAAGGATGTAGAAATATTTCCTTAATTCTAATGACGTTGGTTGGCCTGATTTTATTGAAAATTCTTTAGAAATATTTAGATGTAAAGTTTATTAGTCATTTTGATTGCGCATTCGTGGAGCTTAGGTTAGGAAGAATTTTCTAAACTTGACAGTATGTACATCCTTAGGACAATGGACGTACCCATTTGCAGTTTCTCTCTCTAGAAAATTCAAAGATGGGTTGCACTGTTTGGTGACAAATATACAAGATTCGCTCTGCAATATATTTCATGTATTTCGAAAGAAGATACCTTCGTTCATGAGGTAGTTATAATTACAAGACTTTTTAAGGAACAGGCTGGACAAATGCAGTTTTCCATTCAATCGAAGAGTACCAGTAAAATAGGACGGATGAAAGGCTTGCGCTGTTTTTTTGCCAGGATGGAAATAACACGCTTCAGAAAATTGGTGGAGATCAAATAAATTACCTAGACCAGCGGATTTGTATATTTCTAGATCTCTATCAACTGTAAAAGAACGAAAGACGATAAGGTGCGATACAATTATTATCATTGTCAGGTACTGGAAGGAGTAGCTTGTACCTTGTACCTATGTCCTGTTAGCGTCAGTCTTAGTTTAAATTAGATCTATTACGATTTATGATACTGTGAACTGTTTATACTCCCATTTTAATAAAAGCCTATGACATCTATGATAATATCAAATCAAAGTACAATAGAATGTTGCATGAAAGGTCCGAAAGGCATGGAAGAAATATACCTAACTAAGAATTCATTTCTCAAGTTGCAGAATGATGGCCGATGACAGATGAATCGTGATATATCTTCATGTGCGTTTTCGTCACCACATCCTTTGTTGCGTTTTTTTTTTGTATGATAGCCAGTTAGAATTCTTGGAAGGAAAAGCAAGGATTACTTGTTCAGTTGGATAATTTGGATTATTTTCTGTTAGCGAAGCTAAATAATAGTTTCCTAGTTGTGCCACAGGTATTAAGCGTTCACAATTATTAACTTTTCTCAATATTCGTCTTCCAATTTCCTATCAAGTCCTATAGTGCAAAATTTTCATAACCAGTTCTCTCATTGCTTTACCACTTGACACTTGATTATGAATAAAAATAAGTGATGTCACCCTGCGTCATAATTGAGACCTTTTTCCACAATTTTGGCACTGTACAATAAATTTATTCAGCAATTATAGTGAACTTCTGTGCATCTTCGTGACTGTTTAATGTGTGTTTTAGGTTCACACGTAAGTGCGGAGTTCCTTAAATTTTTGCAAAATCTGTTTTGCTGCTACAAACGGGAGTTTTACAGAAAAGTTGGATAAATCGATGCAGGAAAATTACAGATTTCGGTCTCGAAACTTGAGTTCCAATATGTATAGACTTCTAGTCAATTCCTGGTATAGAATTTTTAACATCTTTCTTGATTTTTTTTAATGATTGGACTATCAGAAGTTTCTCCTTAACATTTTCTGTTTGCAACGTGAGGCCAAGGAAAGAACTTGCAACTACTGTGTCCGTCATGTCAAAGCTCACCAGTCTTAGCTTATGGACTCCATTTTAGGGTGATTGGTCAATATCAACAAATCATCTACATAATCATCCCAAAAACTTTAAGGACATTACTAAATTTCTGGTTCCATATCCGTGAAGATTGTGTTAATCTATATACGCCTCCTTAGACATAAAGACTTGTTATCATTTTCAAATCCCTACAGTCTTCATATATATATATATATATGTTAGTTTGTAAATCTCCTCCTTTATGAAAGCAGCTACTGCATCCATTTGGTCAATTTGTAGGTTTTATTTGATATCTAATGGATTCGTAAATCGAAAACGTATCTTCGTAATCGGTTCCTTATTTCTTTAGTTTACATCCTTTTGCTACTAATTGGGGCTAATAACGTTTTATTTTGCAAGTTGCATCGAATATCGTTTTGAAATCCACGATGTGAACATTCAAAGATTTTTTTTCTAGGGGAGACTTATTTCCAAGGCTGATTTTCCAGTATGGACGCGTATTCTTCATTGATTGCTTTTTGCCAAAGTCCTCAATTTTTTTTCTTTATCCGAATTTTTATTGGTATTTTTAATGTTTGTCACATATAGTCATCAATGTTTTTTTTCTTTGCTTGGTTGGTATTACAGAGAGGATATTCTGATATTGTTATGCTACTTCATTATTTGTTGGGATAAATAATCTTCACTTTCATTAAATTCTTCTTTAGACATTTCAGTTTTTCTCGCCGATTCGAATTCATCTTTTGGAGACTCTTCAGTTGATCCCAACAAATTATTAATTTCAGAAGTGCCTGTTATTAACTTTACTTTTCAAAAATCAAAAAAAAAATATTTTTCGAAAATTTTGGTATGCAGTTTTATTTAAATTCAACGAATAAATTTTTATTGATGAGAAAGTCGAAAATAAAAAAAATGGTTGTGTGGGAGGTATTGTTAATAAGAAAATATTTTTTTAAAAAAATTGACCAAGATGTAGAGTATGCCTATCAAAATCGTTAGAGCCGCTTTGGAGATAATTAAGATAGTAGAAAAGATTGTATGGCAAGTACCGCTACTAAAAAAACGATTCAAAAATTTATTTGAGACAATCACCTAAAACGCTTAAATACCAAGTATGAAGAAAATCGCTTCAGCCGTTGAGGCTGCAGTTCTTTGTACACACAGACAGACAGACAGACGTAATTGCGTTAAAACCAAATACAATTAATGCTTCAAAAACTCAGAACTGTCTTCTGTCGATAAAGCAAAACCCACCCACATGCCGATTTTTGTGTCACCAAAAACGCTGCTAATTGTTTGGGCTTTCTTCGAAGATGAAAAAACTATTCTCCCCGTCTGATCTGGCTGTAATCTATAAGGTTCATTCGTCCAAGGCTGATCCAATTTATATAATACACTATCGTACCAACTATGAACGAACTTCACCCCTTTAATTTGTTTAACGTAAATTTTAATTTATCAATGAATCTTTTAATGTATCCAATACTGGTTTTAAAAAAGATATTACACTAGATATTATTAGCTTGATTCAAATAAAATAAGCTGGAATATTACTCTCACATTTGGGCAGGAGCTCCAAAAATTCACTTGAATCTTTTGGATAGAATTCTTAATAAAGCTCTAAGAATGATAGGCGATATAATTATACTGAAAACATTTATATTTCTAGAACACCTTCGATATTTTTCGTTATTTTACCACTATTTTTATTAAAAATAATATAGCGGAATAGCCAGTTGCATTCCTCAGCTTAAATTTTTCAACCGAAATATACTCGTGGTTCTAGGAATGTTCATCAGTTTCCCCTTGAGTCCATCTTCGGGACATACTACCAAGTATACACAGATCCTTTCTTTAATAGTACAACACGAATGTGGTGTGGAATGCTCTATCCGGCTCTATGAACAGTCCTATACCCAAATAGTAATCAGTCGCAACTCGCAATGATGCTTGATTTCGCTGATCAATGAGAGCGACGCTTTTATCAGAGCCCTTGTTGCTCTGAAATATTATGGCACGATCACAGTATACTACGCACGAAGAGTTAGGCACCTGTCAAACTTAACGGTGTTAGATCACAATAACGAAATTTTAAAATTAAATCACAATGAATGCGTATAATTTGTATTTTGTTAAGCTGGAAATACATAGTCGATATAACTTTTTGCATACTCATAACTCATGAATGATAATATTGCCGTCGCTCCACACATCATTCATGCGTGATAGTGGATGCTAATGAGTGTGACTGTGATTTGATCAGTTACCTAGATTTTTATGTTGAACGGCTTACATCTATGTCGAGTCCCAACTAACATACTCTCCAGAGTTAAGCTCCCAAAAATCTGAAAAACAATCTTGTAAGCCTCTTTTAGGTCCCATTACTATCCTTAGAGTTAATTTCTTGTTACGAAACTTAAATTATTCTCATAACGTTTTTTTTTATTATATTTATTAAATCCTATGCTTAAAACAAATTTGCCTGCCTTAACAAGATTCCAAGAACTTAGAGTTTTATAAAAACCTTGTTATGAAATTTAAACGCCTATATATCTTCAATCCCATAACATTTGACTTATCGGAGTCTAAGCTATTTTAAAATTCAATAACGAACCTTAAGAATTTAAGGTAGACAACATTTTATTACAGGATTCTAATAGGATTTGCAGTTTTCCTGTTGCCACATGGAATCACAAAGTTGCTCGTCACACGCCAAGTCAGGGACGTAGTCGAGATTATTAAATGGATGTGAATTGTTCGAAAGTGCTTATTGTTCTGAAGGTTTTTTCAAATATTTGAAAATTCAAGTGTTTCGCGCCCAAAAATTAACACATATCAAATAACGATTGATCGTCGCCGTCGACTAAAATGTGTCATCAAAAAAGAAACATTTTTATAATTTTGTAAATCAAATTTATAAAAAAATGTGTGATAATGGTATCTCTATTGGGCTCAATATTTTGAATAATAATTGAATATTTCACACTTTCAATGGCAAGCAACTGTAACAAATTGGCATTCTTCTAGTGCCGTGCTATGATAAAAACAAGTTCAGCTGAGGCCCCTTCCCTTACTAAGTCCGTGATTAAAAGTTCCCTATATATATGTAACTTGTTATCTCGCTCGCTTTTTTTTAAATAATCCCATAATATGATGACTTTGAATGCCCAACAACAACTTGAGTGTGCTACCACCAAGTTTTTTCTCAATTATTTTTGGCTGGAATTATAGCTATTTCACGACCTGCCAAGGCCGATCATCAGATTCCTTTGCTCTAGTGGTGCTGGTCTACTTTTTCATTTTAATTCAAAAACTTAGTTCCTTCATGGTGTATTGACCCATGACCAGCTTTTTGGGCATTCCAAGTCATCAAATGATACGAAAAATGGCTTTAAAAAGCAAGTATGTATTCATACAAAAACTGAATATAATCCCATAATATAATGAATATTCCCATAAGAAGACTTAATATAAACTTAGTATATGAGAGTGAGAGTGAGTAAAAGTAGAGGAAATCAAACTCTTATAATGGTCTTATTGTAATTATTAAAGGATTCTCTCATCTCAACAGCAGCCATATTTAAGTACGCAGAAAATATTCTCTGAGTATTTTGAGGGTTACCACACATACAAAATGTGGATATGTAGAAATTAATTCTAAAAATTATCTATTTTAAAAACCCTTTTTTTAAAACAATTTATGTGCATTATAAATTTCACAAACATAAATGGCAAAACAATAGCATTAATTGTAAAAGATTATTTCTGATCTCGATAGAATATATTTAACAATCGAAATGGGTATTACTTTAACACTTCGATGTTTCTCTATTGAAACTTTTTGTGAGATGAATAATGTTACTTGGGTATTTTTGTCCAACAATTACATTTTGTCATTTGTGTAAATGCAGCATTAAGGCTCTTAGTGTGTTATATGGATTGCATTTCAGATTTAAGTTGACTCACAAGTTAATTTTATGCATTTATGATGGCATAACATCTACTATAATTTCAAAAATGAATTGATTCCCAAAAGTATCCAAGGTAACCCTATCCTTGATAAAAAGTATAAATTAAATAATTTAAATATGCATTATTTTGAAGGCGCTTCGTTTTTTTTCCGAGGTAAAATCTAATAATTAGTAAATACAATTTCAATCACATTAATTCTTAGCTCCCATATACGAACAAACAATAAAATACAATAATGAATAATTGACTTACAAAATAAATACTATCACAAATACATATCAAGGCCATCAGTTTTTAGCGATGTAATATACACGCAAAAACTTTAAGAGTTTGCTTCTTTCACTAAAAACTTTAATGAGAAAGATATAATTTTGTTAAGGCTTATTCTGTTTTCTCTTCTCATTTTCTCTATTCTCTTTAGCAACTCCCATTGCAAGAAACGCTTTCTCACAACAAGATTTAGTCGAAGTTTATTAGAGTCATATAAGAAGCCTTTATTATTATTCTATATCTGTCATCGCATAAGAAAAATACAACTCTGTTAGGGAGTATAGAGAGGCTCTCATAACTAGGCCATTTAACGCTTTTAGCAGTATTATAATAATCTAGAAGAATCCTTCAAGGTTATTTTGGCTCCCTTATTAAGTTATTGGAGAATGTTATGAGAGTAAAAATGTTACTTAGGTTATCCAGCAAGAGTGGGGAATGTTCTTGGATGGCGAAATATAAAACACAGACAAACACTAACACCAAAAGTAATAATCATGGACTAGGGAAGGCTTAGGACTTATTCCGTGGACTAAGTGCGAAATGCTTTTAATAATACATATTTTTTGCTACATATTTGACGTTTACCAACTTAGGTACAGGTAGCCCTTCGCTAGACCATCTAAGACGGTGGTCTAGTGAAGGTCTAAGAATTCACATTTAAGAACCAAATTTACAGGGACATAGAATAAAAAGAGATAGAGTTCATACTTATTGTAGTAGATTTTGTTCGATTTTTTATTAATAGGAAATTTTAGTCCATGGTCTAACTCTAATTCCATGGCTTTATAAGTCAATGGGCTAAAGGTGGACTTAGCGTTTTTTAATTAATAGGGATTTAAGAGTTTATTCATTAATGTGTTTTTCCATCGGAATTAGAATTAGAAAAGCAAAACAGCAAAAATGAGAATTAGATTTGATTTTAAGCATTTCTCTACCAACTGATACAGCTTTGAATAGTGTCTCATTTCAGTTTAGTTTTCCATCATCCCCACCAATATTTTGTCCTTCCCTTTCAAACAAAAATATAATAAATTTTGCTTTCATTTAAGTAGTTGTGTGCATTTAAAAAAAAAACATCATATAATTAATTGTGACATAACTCTGGCAGGTCCTCTGACAAGTTTCGTGTTTTTGCATCCAAGTTGCATGTTTGCTGTACGCGCATCATCGCTGCAGCGTTTAACCAGAAAATCACTTACAGCCAGTTAAAAGTCGACACAGCATCAGCATCAGCAGCAGTACAGCACAGAATAACCATAACGACACAGCACCCAAAGAGCTAAATTAAGATCCTCTACTCTCGTATATGCAACCACTAGCGCTATGTAGCCATAAGACCGGGCGAAGATCTTGTGTTCGTATACTCTTTTCTACACTGTAGCCCCCGCTATGCCTCACAATTCTACTACTGTATATATATCAATACCTACCTAATACAACACACATGCCAGTTTCGGGCCGGGGTTGACTTGCAATTAATTGCGGATGAAACAGAATTATTAATTGCTTGTGATCTCCCTCTTTGCTTTCAACCCCGTTAGGCTGTTCGCATATATAGTATGTGGAATGTCTAAGACGCTCGATGCAGTGCGCCTAATTGTGGCAGCAGCTTTATTAATAGATGAAAACGAATAAGACGCAGAAAACGGCATCCGATGTGCCATATATCCCCATTTATAGAGAAAGCGTAGCTCCATCTATTGCTAAGCACATCAGCACACGTGATTGGGTGCATTCATTCAATTTTTCTAGCTAGGAGTTTTATAGGTCTTGCGATATTTGCTTGCAGCTGCAACGCGATGGTATTTCGAGGAATTCTTCGACTTTATTCGCCTTGTTAGTTCCAATAGTTTCTTCTAACACACCGACTTGTGGGTTTCCCTCCTCAATATAATGAGAATGGTTGAAGTGGAAAATAATGAATGACTTTTTTGTCACACATTATGAACAAATGTAAACTTATACATATGTATGTAAATGATGAATGATATTAAAAAAAAATCGAATTTAAAAAAGTAACATAATTAACCCTTTCTCACATTTTTATGAACAAAAACTTTTAAATCTCAAAACTTTGCATAACACATCAGCCTATGAAAATTTCGTCAACACTGTTTAATGTACAAGTGCTGCTAATTTTTACTTGCGATGTATAGCTACTATTTAGAAAATCGAACTCGAGATTCTTATCAAACTTGACATTTGGATGAAGCTAAGACGAAAAAATGGGTCTCACAATTCTGTGTATCTGCCAATGCCATCCTGTCTGCTTGTCCGCGAGTCTATAGCCTTAACGGTTGCATTGATTATTTTCTTCAATCAATCATGGTATATAATAATTTTTCGGTAATTATGACCGTATTTTTTTAAATTTTTTTAGAGACAAATATAAAGGTTCCGGTACCTGTCATACCTACAACTTTTTAAGACTAAAAGATAAACCTTTTGTTCCTCAAAATTATCTATAGCGATTTTTATTTAAAATAAAATGCACGATGACATCGTATGCAAAAGATTTCTATATTAAAAATCTAAATATATTTTTAAGGTTGTTTTGTACTTTTATATGTGTATACAAAATTTCTTTAATTTTTTTCTAAAAAAAATTTGTATGACAATCCTAAATATTTAATTATAAAAACTTAAAAACAAAAAATTAAATCGGCTTCATCAAAGAAAAAATAATTAAAAATTCTGAAATAAATACTTAAAATAATTTGATATCAACAAAAGTACGGCATTTTATTTCTTGGATAAATTTCAATTTATGAGAAAAAAAAATTGAAAACTTATAGAGCGGTTTTTTGAGAAAAAGGTAGTTTTTTTTAAGCTTTTTTAAAACATTTTTCAAAGAAAATTCAAAAACGCCAATTCATAGGTATTCAGCAAATACCTACAAATATCTATAATTTTTGAAAAAAAAAACTTAATGAGTATTTTTCAAAACATAAATTTTTAATTTTTACTTGCGATTATAGCTATTCTATAAAGCATGTTATGTATTCGTAAAAACATTTTTTTTATAACAAACAAACATGACATTACGATCACAGAGAACATCAAAATAGTTGGTCCCCCAATTCCGCCTGTCTGCCTGTCACTCCTCGAGTCTGCAGTCTAAAGGGTTCGGTGGATTTGCTTCAAACTTGGTACATATTGTTTTTTCGGTAATATAAAAGAATTTAAAAAAGCATCAAAGTTGTAGACCGACATACAGACAGACAAGAGAGATTGTGGGGTTTCGTGTTCCCTATCATCAACATGCGAAACAAAAATTCACTTATAGACATTTTGTGTGCATAAAATTTTGAAAACATTTTTAGGAAAAATATTGAAACATTTAATTTTAAGTAATTATTAATATAGGTACGTAAGAATTTTTAAGTAAAAAAAATCACTAAACCATTTTTGAAAAACCAAGTTTTCAAAAAAAAAAAATTATTTGTTTTTTAAAATCCAAAAAAACATTATTTTTGAACATTTGAATATGCAATATTATTTATATTTTTAAAGAGTATTTGCATAAAAATAAATATTAACAAAGTCGAAATAATGAAAGGTTGTTATATAGCCGTACCTTTAATATGAACGGAAAAAAAAATATTTTATTTTTTGAAGGTGAAGTGCACCAATTGAAGAGTGCACACATTTGTGTATTAAATTTGAGAAAAAAAATGTTGTTCTTTACGGTTTTATGACAATTGTATGGGAGTTCTCATTTTTTTTTTCTTTTAGGAAAATAGTTTTTTTTCAGGTATTCAAGATAATGCAAAATAACTACTAAATTCAAACTTTCGAAGAAATCGATTGGGTCGTTTTCGAAATAATGAGTTTCCAAAAAGAAACAAATTATAAATATATTGTTATTGTAAATAACAGATTGAATAAAGAACAAAAGCCCCCGATGCATAAAGGAATTGTTATGAAACCGTGGGTAAAGAATGGAATCAAGCTAAAAATAGTCCAAAAGAGCCGACCAAATTAAAGTTATCATTAAAATATGTTTTTTTTTTTCAATTTAAAAAAAAAAGAAGTTTTTGAAAAAGGTTGGCTTACAAACTTCTTTCAACTTTTTTTCACAAAAAAAAATCATATGAACCGTTTTCCGAAAAATCGAAAACCACACAATTGCCTCTATTACTCTTCATTAAGACCTGATGTTTTACTTGCGATAATAGGCTTTAAGGCAAGTTATGCATTCTTCGAAAAAAATAAGTTTTGAGAAACAATCAAACTTGACATTACGATTATAGCGAAGACGAAAACAGATGGTCTAAGAATTCTGTCCGTCTGTATGTCTGTCTGTTTGACCTACGGTCAAAATGGGTATGCCGAATTGCTTCAAACTTGGTATATAGAGTTTTTTAGGTATTGTTCAGATTATATTCGAAGAAAACGCAAGCAATATTTACATATCATTTTTATTTTTTTTTTTTTATAAATTCATTTTTATTTAATATGAACTTATAACTATCTTAAAGCTAGACAAAAATGTTTAAAACTAGCCTAATTATCAATTACTTACAACTAATTTACTGGGACCTTACGGGCGCTCTAAACTAAACAATAACTCTTAGAACTAATGTCTTTCGACCTAAAAACTATTTTAATTAAATCTAATTATTTTATTTTATTTTATTTTTCCAAGGAAACTTTCACAAAAAAACTTGGTATCTTATCATTTTTTTTTTTTTTTTTTTTACTTATAAACTAAACCTAAATATAGATTAAAAATAATTAAAACTAAATAAAACTAGCTTATACTGACTAAAAATAACTTAAACTACTTAAAATACCTAATAATACTTAAGACTACTTAAAAACTAGAACAGCCACAGCAGCATTTTTTTCGTTTTTTAAATTTTGTTTTTTTTTTCGTTTATTTTCTATATGCATGCAGACACACAGCAACATGCAACCCACCCATACATGTACATACGCACATACATATACGTACGCACATACATGTACAGACACGCAGTTACATGCACGTGTGCCCCGCATACATACATATTTTTAATTTTTTTTGGTGCCACCCCGACTGTTCCCTAAACCTAATTGCCTAAATCTATGTTAGTCGGCCAAGATATACAATCTTCATCGACTTTAAATATTATGCTGCTGTTCAGAGAGCCACCAGAACTGGTTCTCCTGTTTCGCCCTATCCCTCCGGTCCCGATCGGACACAGTCCTATTGAACCGAAGGCGCTCTTCTCCACCTTGAGCGATGACGTCTCGACCATACAGGAGTCGCCTATCCACAGTTTTCGGGCTGACGTGGTAGGTGAGCGGAACCGCCCCTCCATCCTGTATCAGCCCTCGACTGTCTAAATAGAGGAATGCCTCGGGAGGGATGTAACCACTTAGCCGCGCATTCTCAAAATATTCGTTATTGGGGTAATAAGCCCCAAAAATTAAGCTGTTAGTTGAGGACATCGCTCTTGCAACGTGACCCCGAATCAGCTTGAACAAAAAATTGTCTATTCTGTTTATGTTGGCTCCGTTGTATAGAACCTGGTTGGAATAATATCTTGTGTACTCCGACTCTGGTGTTCTGTGTAATCCAAGGCAACGTCTAAGACATTGCCTCTCAAACACCCGAATCTTTTCCATTTGAGATGGGGCAACGTTGAACCACACCGGGCATCCGTAGGCAATCATCGGCCTGATGAGGGCCATGTAGCAAATCACCGTTACCCTGCTATCAAGACGGCTGCTATAAAACAGTCGTTTTGTCAAGGCAAAGGCTCCCCTAGCCCTGGCCAAAGCAGCACCTATATGTCTGTCGAAATACAGGTACTGATCCAACCAGATGCCAAGGTACTTTACTACACTTTTACTCGCCAGTGGATGTCCATGTGGCCCTACGATCACCAGCTTGCGCCAGTTCTTTCTCGTATCCCTTGAGGCGCTAGACAACGGAGTCCTAAACAAAATAGTTTCTGATTTCTGGAAGTTGATTTTCAACTTCCAGTCATCACAATATCGCTGAATCTTGTCGAATTCACATCATTTTTATTTTAGTGGACTGTGTGGATATTGTACAGAGAAGAAATTGAAATTTTTGTTTTAGTTCAAAAAATAACGGTACCTGCCATATAACCTTTACGTTAAAGTCTATTTTTCTCAGTGCAGCTTTTTAGGTACGAACGTTCATATGGTTGAAAAAAATTAAAAATGAAACAGTACTTTCCATAAGAGAGTATTTTTTTCTTTGACTATCTCATAAATGGCTTAACCGATTCCTTCGAAATTTCACACTTATATCCCAATTTATACTGCATAATAATATTTTTCATTAATATTTTTTGTTATTCAGTTATTTTTCCAAATTACTCGAAAACCATAGGTTCTTTGAATAAAAGGTTGTCGGTGCACATTGTAGATCATCGCCGTAAAATTCGATGGCACTAAAGGCATAGTGTTGCCGCTTTCTTCTCTTTAGAGGCACTTGAACTCTATAGCTCTTTTATGCTTACTTCTTACAGAATTGTCTTCCAACCGTACGTTATGACAGTGACAAAATCTATCGCACAAGCTGATATCAAAGTTGCAATAAAAGATATTTGTAATTTGCAACCGATATCCATTCGCATTTTCACACTTGCTGTGACAATTTGCTTCGAGCTCTTATGCATTGAGCATAATACTATATACTATACTGTATTCCTTATGGACGTTGTGGTATACCAGTTATTTTAATAGAAAAGTATGGTCACTTCAAGGAAGTCAAGCAGAGCCTTCTGTTAAGATTCCAGCTTCTAATATTTAACAGGACATTGGAAGAAGAGTAGTTACTCAGAAAAAACTAACGAGATATGAACCTTGGTTGATAGTTGTGACAAAACCGGTAACTAGGGTCAACTTTTGGCAAAAAGAAAATAAAACAAAAATTACCCAATTAGCCAAGAAATAGTTGTTCCATCTATCACCACCGTCCGGGCAGAACATAGACAAAAATGAGGTTCAGGGTATGGTGACGAAGAGGTCCATGAAGATTAAAGACATATCCCATTTTCTCGGCCACTATGCGAATGACATTTTCGGGAAGTTACTTCTTCGATGACTTTGAAAAATTATCACACTCTTCATAAAACACGCTGTCGAATGGTTCCATCTTTCGTAGGAATCATTGCTTCTTACTGTGGACAAGTAACAAGTCTCCATAGGGTATTCCAAAATATGCATTGATCTGAATGTAACATTTTTAACAATACCAACTGTCTGACAACCTAACCTTGACCATGACATGCTACGTGAGACTAGCCTTAATCTCTAATTGTGATGAATCAGAAATTTGACCTTAATAGGTATTCCAGGTTTGTACTCAATTCGGACAACACAACTGCTGGAGGTAACAGAAAAAAAAACTCCCAGTTGTCACTATTGAATAAATAATGTTACATTTAGCACCCATATTACATTGACTTCCCTTCAATTCGCTCGTCGTTCCATTGCTAAGCTTATGAGCTTAAACAAACAAAAAAGAAATATATATAAATAAGCATTAAAAAAATATATTTCAATTGGCAACCGCATCAATTGAACCACATCCATCATCACCCTTCATTCTCACATCGCATTTTGAATCGTGTCGTATAAATCTACAATTGACAAATCACCGCTACGAGTAACTAACTCACTCAGTTCCAGTTTGCCTTTGCCGCACTAACTCAACCAACCCCCCACTGGGCTGGGGGATGATGTTGCGATGCTGATGATGCTTCTGATGCTGTTGCGGCTGCTGCTACAGCTGGAAATCAGTGAGGAGCAGACGTCCATCAAAACAAAGCCCACTACCGGATCTATCAATTCATTGGGCTTGATTTCGAGCAAAAAAAAAAACATAAATAAATAAAATATATTCCTTCCCCCGCTGTCTCTAGTCCCCTGCCAACCAAGCATCCAATCACTATACAATCACTCGACTATGCTCACCGCAGTCTCACTCACAATTGTTGAACAAATTCAATTAAACGAGTGCCGTATGCCAATGCCATATTGACAACTCCTAGCGGTGGTTTGCGTGACAATTTAAATTCGAGCAATGAATTGTATAATCCGCAGCTATCCAGCAGAGCTTCCAGCCGCTCACTTTGTCTTCCAATCTCCACTATAGGATGGTGTGCTGTGCGAAGCGGTGTAGAGGTATACTATGCTCTAGCTCAGATGATATGGTATCACTTGTCTGAGGCTTTTATTGGACCTAATTAGATTTGTAAGTGAATCTAGTCCGCCAAACAACGGTATATTGATGCTACTGATGTTGATGATAATGCTAATTCTGGTAACAACCGACGACGGAGACGGACGCAAAGTTGCGTTCTGCATTGTGTTGATTTCAATGTTTGCATACGCAATTGTTCCAAGCGTCACTTTCGCTTTATAAATTTGAAATTGTATAAGCTCGCAGCCAGCTTGATATTCCTATATTCTATCCTATCCTATTAGCAGCTTCTGCAGAGCAGCCAATTGTTTGACTTTGCGAAGAGGTCGGAGGTGGCATCCATGCGTGTAGAAATTGAGAAAAGAATTCCATTTCTACCACTCCGCCATATCGTTGTTAGTCGCAAGAAATGACGTGAAGTCAATTAACCATCAGCACTCTACATTTTTGTCGAATTGTATATTTAGGACATTATAGCAAAGTCTTATTTTTTACTTAGATGTGTGTGTGTACATATTACAATGTATGTACTATACATCTTCCAATTTTATAATAAAGAGAGAGAAAGATTCAATCGGCTGGCGCGACGGTGGCGTTAGACAAGTTGCAGACATAAATTAACTCCATGAACCACGGTCTGGGCCAGCCATTAATTTTGCTGAAATGAGAATGAATTGAACGAAGTCTTAATTTTCAAATAATTTCGCTCAAATTATTTACATCGGATGTGTCTAGTCTAGACTCAACTCGAAGGCCTCTACGGTTTGAATGTCAAAATAATCATTCAAATACAAATTGCAGGCGAAAGCCAAATGGGTGTAATTGAAGGAAAATTAGTAATTATCAGCGAAGCTCTATTAGCTGTTTTTTTTTTTTAAATTAAAGTTCAGAAAATAAAGGATTTCTAAATGTTACATATATGCAAGTTTTTGTTACGGTACATAAAATAGTGTATAGATATTAGATTACCAGCAATTAAGAGATATTTATCCTAAAATGAGTGGTTGTTAGTTTAATCAAGCGATTTTTTTTTGTCCGAAAAATCATCGTTGGTGACATTTTTGGGTCAACCGGTATCTTATTACAAAAATTTACAATTATGGGACCACGCCAATACATACAAGGTTCACCAAATAGGACTTTTAGTCAGTCTTTCTTCGAAAAAGTCGTTTTTAAAGTCATAAGCGTTAACGCCCAAGCAGTAATGCCGTTTCTTCTGTTACGACAGTAGAGCGTAGACTACTGTTTTTTCGCTCGAAAAAAATTCGAATCTACTGACTCCTGTTTCCAACACATTTTCCTTAATTCTCCTGTTTTTTTTCGATTCGCCTTACTATTACAACTATTAATTTCTTAATAAAAAAAATATTATTTATTACAAGCTTAATAAAGTTTATGTAACTTCTTAACACAGTATGCGTCATGTTCATCTCCAAGAACAATGTTATTATAGAACATACCTGTTCAAGTTCTTCCTCAAGTTCATAGCTGTTTTGAATTGTGCTTGAAAATTATTGCAGTTCACAGCTGATTTGGAATTTGGACTAAAAAATATATATATTTTTTTTTTATAACTTTGCACGCGCTCAAGGGATTATGAATACCCTTTATATGTTTTTTTATCTTAACACAGCGTGGGCATCCGGAAGAAGAGACAGAAGGATACGAAAGATGTGTGGCGCGATGTTCTGAGACTAGAGCTGGTTGATGTCTCAGATTTATCTCCAGGGATGGCGGCTGAACTAATGCGGAGAGAATTACCGTGTCTTATTTATTTATGTCCCTTATAATTCACATTATTTTATTTATTTCGTTGTCATATTTTATGGGTATGCTAGTTTACTCAATCACGTGTTGTTAGTGTTATGCCTAAACAGCATGTAATGAGCAAAGCAGCAACTTATTTTATGACAATTTTTAGAATTGGTTTTGTAATGGAATATAAGAAGACATAGAGAACGGCAAGAATCGAACCTGCAACCACGGGGTTGACAGGCGAGCAAACAACTATCACCCCACGGCCACCCCCAAATTTATTCCTAGTCTGATTAGACCAAATCGAAATCTGAGGCTTATTTTACTTGCGATTATAGGTATAAGGCAAATTATGTATTCGTAAACAAAAAAAAAATTCTAACAATCAATCATGACATTACGATCATAGAGAACACCAAAAAAGTGGATCCACCAATTCCGTCAGTCTGTCATTCTGTCTGTCTGTCCTCGAGTCTACAGCCCAATCGGTTGGATAGATTTGCGTCAAACTTGGTACATATTGTCCACACGTTTTTTTCATTTATTTTTAAGATGACAAATAACACTAGCCCACATACATTTTTTTGGGACAAAAAAAATCTTATTTTCTCAAAAACGGCTCTAGCGATTTTTATAAAAAAAATTTGTGTTCTTAAATTGGTACAGTTCACTTTTAAGTATAAAAGAATTTCTTTTTGCGTACTTATTAACGGTACTTCCAATAGAAACACTTTTCATATTTTCGACTTTCGCAATATTGGATGAACCGATTAAAATATTTTTTCTTATGCAAATTCTTCCTACAATTGTTAATAAAACTGCATACTCAAATTAAAACAAAAAAAATCGATTTTTAAAAAATAAATACAATTTTTTATTTGAAAAATCGATTTTTCAAAAACTAGTCAAATAATTCTTTTTAAATTCGAATTTTGTATTTATATTAATAATATCTTCAAAACGGAGTTTCAAATTTTTTTAAAATCGTATACATAAAAAATGAATTTATTAAAAAACCGCTCCAACGATTTTTGAATTTTTTTTTATATATTCTTATTTATCCATGAATGCAAATGGCATCTTTGTTTTCCCTCAAACTATAACGACTAAGCAATATAAAAACATTTAATTATGTGTATTATCCATTTATTTCTACCTTATTATTATTCCCTTTTAACGAATTTTTGTGTACGTCACTGAATACTAAATACAATGTAGGTCCTAATACATTTATATATACATATGTGCTTTAAAAATCACATGAATCTTATGTACGAGTATGCATATTGCACCTAAATTTTGAAGTTGTATGTATATAGCTACCTACCCACCCACATCCTTCATTTTCAGTTAACATACTTAGGTTCCATCAATGTGTATATATATGGATACATTTTACCTCCCAACTTACATAATTAAAATCCATAACTTAGATTTAAACATACATTTCAAGGAAGCTACCTATGAAACTATTCCTTGAATCATCCATTCGACAATTCATTATACTAAGAATCAAGGTAATCTTACCTACATAGGTTAACTACACCTTACTAACTTAACCTCAATGGTTAGCTACATTAAATTTGTTAACTCCAAGAGCAAGTTCGTACAATCCAGTCGTGCATTTTATTTTCATTTTACCCCATGCTAAGTTTAAAGAGTCGAACGTTCGAACTTTTGGAAAACTTAAAACATATTCAATTCAGAAGAAAACATGGCACAAAAATCAATGATTTTGATTGTTAGTAATTATTTGGAAATTTCCAATTAAAAGATTTTTATTACAATACATTTAAATTTATTGAAAGGGAGTTATTGATAATACTGACGGAACGGTCACTAAGGAATTTGAGTTCAATTAAACGATCGACTCGCCCCCCGTAATAGGTGATTTTATGCAAACTGTGATCTCCTGTTTTTTTTTCTACTCATACTAGTAGAGCCAGGAAATCTCCTGTTTTTTTTCAAAATCATCGGATGGCAGTACTGGTGACCAAAGCCTACTGATCAATATAAAATAAATGTTTTGATTCGATTTTATAGGTACGGAGGCTACATGTACATGTAATATATTGGACTGGATATTATGCAGTAACCTATATCTAGTGGAGGAAGGTAATGTTAGGTTAAGGTGAGGTTGAAATGAAGGTTGAATGCCGTCGAAGAATTATTCTCCCAGGTGCAATCTATATCTACGTTCTTGGCGAGAGCAGAACATGACCAAAGAATTTGGGTGATAGTCTCCTCGTCCTCCTCATCTATGCAACTTCTGTGAAAGTTGTTGGAGAATACACCAAATCTTTTGTCTTCCAATTAAGCAGTGTATAGTTATGATACCTATGAGCGAATAAAGATGTTTCCTGCTCCAAGAAAGAAGACCTTTGAAGCCTCTTACATCCACTTTTGGCCAGTGTCTATATTAGTCAGGCAAGTACTGATGTTTGGCCATCTCATGTTTGTTTGCTTTATGGTGTTTTGTTGTAACATACCAATACCAATTTCTTCCACTTTAGGTAGATAGTGTTAGGGTTCCATTTCTGGGTAGTTCCTTGACTTTGCAATTTCCCAAGATATCCCTATGTCCCGGCACCTAAATCAAGTGAATGGTAAACTGTTCTGCCGTATCTCCCTGAGAGATTATCGACAGATGCGGGCAGTTATAGAATTTATGGAAAAAGCGCCAAGTGATTTGAGAGATAGAAGATACCGGTATCCGATGTTGGTATCACGTTTTCCCTTAGCTAGGATAGAACATCTTTAATTGCCAGAATATTTGCTTGAAACAATCCACAATGGTCAGGGAAAAGGAAAGAGGGACTGAGATTTATACTGCCTAAGCACTAAGTCTCTTCGGTTTTTGAGCCGTCCGTAAAAAAGTGAGCTGATTCATCTTTTAAGAACATCTCATTCTACTAAGCGTTTTTTGGTGGGATGTTAATTCAGAATATTAGAATGGCCTATGGAGTTGGCTTTGAGACAAACAGCTGTATTCGCGGCCACTTGTTTGCTGAAAATATCAAGGTATAAAGTTAAGTAGTAATATATTTAGAGCTCCCGAGGATGTAAAGCAGAGCGCTTCACTGATTTATATAATTTGTCAAAAAATTTCAATTTGTCCAATGTAGTCAACCACACTGATACCCTACCAGTAATTATCGGTCTAACGATCGCGGTGTACAACCAGTGGTTAATATGTGGGAATAGTCCCCATTTATTTGCCAATGGCTTTTTTGCAACAGAAGATTGCGACTGTTGCTTTTCTTACTCTTTCTTGTATATTGGATTTCCAGTTCAACTTTTTATGTAGTATCAGACCTTGTTACTTGGCTTCATCAGAGAAAATCAGTGACCTGCCATATATTGATGGGGGTATAAGTTGGGGAATTTTATATTTCCTAGTGAAAAGAACAAGTTCTATCTTGGCCGGGCTTATATCCAGACCACATTTATCTACCCAAATTTTTAGCGGATTTTGAGCATTTTGCTTTGAGTCTGTTAGGGTTTGAGCGTGCTTTCCTGATTTTTTTTCCTGATACAACAATGGCAACATCATCTGGATAAGCTATTACCTTTTATTACTCTGCTTCCAGGTCTATCATCATTTCAATTGTACTGTATTCCATAGAAGTGGTCTAAAATATGTTCTTTCAGAGAAGTCCCCCAGGGTTGAGTTATTCTACTACCTTGCGTGAGAGTAATCAACTCTGTTTTTTTAACTGCACCCGCTTAGGGTATACAAATTCGCCAGGCATTTATTTTGGACAATAGTTTTTGCGATAAGGGAATGTTTGCCATTCTGGATGATTGGGTTTCTGGTTTTCAGAATTTTTGGTTCTTGTGATTCTTGGCTTTAACGTTTTCGGCATTTGATTTTTTTTTATTTTGGATTTTCAGAATTTTGTGTTTTCGGTACTTTGGGTGCTTGAGATTTTTGGTTTCGGAATTTTGAGTTTTTTTTTAATTTAAGACTTTAATTCATCACTTTGGGTTTTCAAGATCTTGAATTTTAGGATTTTATGTTTTATGAAAATTGGTACTAGTTCCGAGTTCCTTCAAGAGTACCTCCCTCCTCTTTTTCCTATACTTTTAAAAGCCAAGTATAAATGCTATTTTTTGCATACTGTCTTTAAAAATGATTTATTCAATTCGGTTAAAAGATTGCATTCTTGATTTTAAATTGTGGCAAACTTTGCCTAACTTACAAAGCCAGAATACAGTACCTACTGTTTCTAAATTCCATATCTCATGTAAACCATCACTACAACTATACAATTTTCTCATCGAAATTTTTCACTTTTGCTGTCGGATTGATTTTTTTTTAGTTTTTCTTTCAAAATTATTTTTTGTCGCAGGTGATCAATTTATAAAAAAAAAATAAATAAAAAGTTTTTTTTTCAATTTGGTCAAATTGACTGAGAAAATAAAATAGCCTCCGAGAAATCTACCAGAATCTTTAAACGACTTCGGTTTAATAGCAGCCAATTATCGTTTCGGAACATAATAAGATTGTTATGAAAAATGAGATATGCCAAATTTTGATACGTCAAAACGTAGGAAGGTCGTATATGGCATATGTATGTATAAATTAGATTGCTGATATCTGTTAGATTTTACTATTTTCAATTCGGCTATTCAGCTTTTACAGAGTAGCTCAGAAGTATGGTATAAATAATTTGTTTACGTATTTTTTTCAAAATTAACTTTGAAAAACTTGCCAAATATACTATGGAAATTTATTTTGAAAGTCGTCCTTCAGTTGTTCAGACATAGAGTTCATATCGAAATTCTTTTTCTTCTTCGAAATGCGTCCAGTGGTCCAACAATTTACAGATTGATGAAGCGTTTTCAGCTAGAAGCAGTGTAGCAAAAAAATGATGTAAACCATGCCCGGCTGTAAGCAAGTATTAACGGCATTTTCAAGGAATCTTATCACGGTCATTACGAGTTGAAGGTTTTTTCAAGAATTTTTCTGAAAGAACTCGTAATGAGCCATTTTTAACACCAATGGTAACGTGAATAAATACAATTTATTGAAAAAAATTCCGATAAGATAGAGCCACCGCTCGCTCACACAGCTTGTCCAACTGTGGTTCTCCTGAGGTAATATTTTTAATGGACGAATAATATCACGTTTTTCTGATTTTAACTGGCTAGCACGTTCGCTTGATTTAACGGCTCCAGATTTATCCATAGGACTATCTAAAAACTAAAGCCAATATCCGACAAGAAGTGAGGGCGCGGTACCTGAAATTCTAAGAAAAGTAATGGAAAATACTCTAGAAAGAACAACGAGTATCATTTGAGAGATATTATCATTAAAACATAATGTGAATATTTCAAATCCATAATCTAAACATTAGTTAATGCCTAGGTTAAATAAAATCAGAAGGAAACACGCAAGTCATTAAATCATTCATACCTTTACCCTGTATTTTGTTATTTTGTTTTAGTAAGGTGTTATCGAAGCTAAAATGCCTTACAGAAGCCTTATCGAAGCTAAAATGTTTGTTGGGTAATGTAAAAATACTTCTTTCAGCCACAAACAACCATAAACAACCTAAAGTTTGAGTTGCAAATTGCAAAATGTCTAACGTTCTATAAGTAATGAATCCGATGGCCACTTAAGAAATCGTGCTTAAAAACAGGATGTCGTACGGATTCCTAAAAAAACTCCCCATTGGACAAAATCCCCAAAAAATAAAGTCCAACTAGCCAATATCCCCACAGACATAATACAAATGGACAAAATCCCCAACGAAGAAATCTTCCTTGCCAAAATACCCACGGAATCCCCAAATCCCCAGTGTCCGGTGAGTGCATATTTTCATTATGTGCACTTAGATTTCAAAAAAGATCTAGTGAAATTTTCTTATTGTGATACTAATAAGTGATAGCAAACAACAGTTTCCAAACAATCAATTACTATTAATGCATGCACTTTCCAATCTGACTTTCGTTTTCATGAAGCGTAGTGAAACTTTTTTGTGAAATTTTGCTTTTCGTTTTATTTAAGACTTTAAGAGAAACTTATTTTGTTTTCATTATTTTAACTTATTTATTACTTATATTATGACTATGTATATGTTTTCTTAAAATAAAAAATAATTGTATTTACTCTTTGGATTACATTTCATGCAATACAATATCCCTAAAACAAATATGTTCAAGTAGTGAATCATACGATGAATTCGCCGGCGCGATTTCCTCGCATGATTCACTACTTGAAGATATTTGTTTTGGGGATATTGGCATGGGGATTTTTGCCCTGGGGATTTTTACTTTGTGGATTTTACTTATGGGGATTTTAATTTGGGGATTTTGGATTCTGGATTTGGGGATTTTGGATTTGGGGATTTCACTTTGGGGATTATGTCTGGGGGAAAATGTCACCAACCCTTAAAAACAAAACCTTCTGTATAAGCCGATCAAATCAGTGGTTTTCAGTATTTGATAAGCCGGCTTAGTTCACACTGTTTGACATAAGACTGCAACAAGGCGCCGGATATCTTGAAGAAGAAGGACCAGACCTATCAAATTAGACAGGATCCAAGCTAATGCAAGCTATGACCGATTCCAAACGAGTGAAACACAATGTTTAATGCGATTTCGATTTTTAACAACTCGAATCACTGTTTATTTAATTAAAATATGTTTAACAAGCCCATTCGATGATTACCAGCTGCGCTAATTATTATTAATATTTATTTAGCTAATTACAACTTTTTTGAAAGACCTTGCATTTCTTTAGGATAATAGTTGGCAATTACCTCATACCTGGACTAGTTTCAAGACACTAGACTTTTAGAAAAGCCTTTTATAATCCCATTTCGGAAAGGTTCACTAATCACACAGAATTAATATAAACCAAAAAATGTACAGTTCTTTATTTCTGCAGCAGAATTGTATGCAAATATATATCTGGACTTGTATTTAATTTGTGTACTGTCTCCATTAAGTATGTACATTAACAAAACATTGAAAAGTCTTCCCAATGACACAACATAGCCAACCACCTAAAAGTCTCCGGACTTGAACTTCCATTAAACATTCCGTCCGATATGCAAAGTATATGTAAAGTACTTTAGCGAACCACACTAATTACATAGAATTCCTCACGTCCAGGTGACACCGACCACCGACCGTTGAAATACGCGCCTTAAAACTATCACCGCATCTCCTCGATAGACTTGGCCCTGATGGACAACTATACAAACAATGAACCGACACGGTTATGCAGCAGCTGCGGCTATATAGCCGAACCGATAGCCAAAAAAACTCCAACAAGGAGTAGCATCCAGTTCACGACCGAACTATGCTCATTGCGAACACTTTCGCTAATTGTAGTCATTCGGAGGTAGCTTCAGAAACGTGACACATATGGTCACACGGTGTTATCCAACGAGACGCTGATGCGCTGAATGCTGCTGCTGCGGTGAAGAGGTGGTTCCGCCTAATGAGTTTACAAGTCAAATGGTCTGCTCTTCCGACATTACCACCACTTCCAAAGAGGTGTCCTGTCCATTCGTCTATATATAGGTAGGATTTAGCTATATCTGAAAAAACCTCATGACGCAGCAATATAGGTAGGTGCTTTTCACGTGCGAGCAAGATCGTGCTGCCATATAACACGCTCCCGATGTACTTAAGCTTGTGCAACATGCTCCAGCGCCCTCCTCCTATGCACCACATAAAGGCGGCAGAGGAATAGCGAGACAGGCATTTCTGGAATCTGCATTCCTTGTAACTCCTAAAATGAGGACAGCGTTTTGTTTTGCCTGCAATAGCAGTAGCAGTATAACAGCTCTCGAAGGAGGAGCTGAAGCTGAAGCTGAAGCTGAAGCATGGCATAACAACAACTTATTGGGACGCGTGGCGACATGTTGCATGCTTTTGTCTGGCCATGTTTGCATGGGGTGGAAATTGCGTTCTCGCGCAAGTTCCTTTTTTTCGTGTCCTATTTGAAGAATAATTGCGTAAGGATAATCCATCCTTCGCGAAAAGCTGCCACTCACAGATGAGTCTGCATTTGATGGCCTCTGTTTTGTTGTACTCGTCCTCTTCGTCCTCATCGTCGTCATCGTGCGTCGTTTTGGTGCTTCAAGGGTGGATTTCGATTGTATGTATTTTGGGCCGGGCTAGCTATATGTCTCAGATTATTTTGTGCTTGCTTCTTGCTTTGTATATGGATGTGTGAATGTGTGTGATATAACGGTAATTATAATTATTTTTATAGCCTAAATGTGTGTGTTCCTATGCCATAGAATGTGGATATATCTCATGTTATTTGTCCTAAGGGCGTCGTTTAATTGCTTCGGCAATTAGGTGAAGGGTCCTTGACGGTGTGTTGTGCGTTGTTTAGGCTGCGGGGTTAAGTACCAGACTCTCACAAAACGATTTTCGGAGACTTCTGCTGATGGGCGGGCGGTTGTGGGTGGTGTCAAGCTTAAGGTGAGTTCCATGATATTTTGGAAAATCTAAGGCAATTATCATAGAAAAAAAATGCTTTCACAGGGGTTGGGTGATACGAGGGTTAAAGGAGGTTTCTAATTTCATGCAGTATTTGTTTTTTTTTTTGTATTCTTGCGTATATAATGAAATATCTGGCATAAGTGCCAGATAAGTATACTGAAATTCCATTTAAAATTTAATTAATAAATACTTACCTTTCGAAAGGGAGAGGGCCTTAACGTCTGTGTGTCATAGAAAATAAGGCTAATAGGTTTCGATATGAGATATTTTTTTTTTCTAGCGGTTGCAGGATTTATTGAATATGTATACATATAATTTTTTTTATATATCTAATCTCTATTTGCACAAAGTTGTCCACATGTCATCGACACAATAAAAGTATTAACATTAAGTAAATCTTAATTATCATCCTTTGCATAGAACATAATTAGACTGTTAGTCCATCAAGATGACATTATGAGAAAATAATTTCGAAAATCTATGCGAAGATTAAGTAGTATTCTAATTTAGTCCTGATGGTTCTGCCCTGAATGCCTCAAGCTCCAGCCGTTGGGAATACCAATTGGTTTTTATTTCTCCGGAAGTGGACATTTACGAAGGATATTATCGGGACTTATTATTTTGTACCGCACGAAAATTACGAATAAATCTTGGCGTAGGTATCTATGAAAGTCCTGTCTCAATTTAAATAAGATATGAAGAACTTTCAGTACGTTTTTATAGCGTTTGGAACCTTTTCAAAGAAATGAGGATTGATGGTTGTTCTCTTGTACACTATGGAGTTAATTTATGACTTCGCATTTGCTAATTTTGTATAACTGCGTATTATCACATTTTTATTTGCGTCACTTAATTTTAAAATGTTTTGAGTGGTTTCAGAAGTTAGATTTTTACAGTCCTATAAGAATATCAGTATCTTGAGGATAGATTACGACATCTTCATATTGGGGAACGGTTAATGGCTACCTCCTCCTTATGCAAGCAAGCTTCTAATATCATCACCTCAGCAATTATGCAGCACATCATCATGATTCCTAAGGCCTCATAGAATTATTTAAATACAGGGTGTCCGCCGGGAAGGTATACTACTTTGTTTTGCCGCCATTTTGGTAAACATTAGTCCTGACAGCTCATATTTGGCAGTCGTGAAGTAGACACATGGCAAATTTATTTTGGAAAAATATTCGATATACCAAAGTGTTTTAATCGTTAAAACATTTTATCAAAATCAATTATCGATTACTGTGACGATGAGAAAGTTACGTGAAATTTTTCGATTGGTTTCGAAGAATGAGGGTCTGTAGGTGATAGGTCCAAACATTGACCACAACGTTCTGCAAGATCAGCTGAAAACATTACTGCTGCTCAAGGAAGTGTTCAAAACAATATATAAACCTCAATTCGTCGCCGTGCGCAGGAGTTTGGTCTTCAAAGAACAACTTTAGCCACAATTCTGCACAAGGATTTGCATTTGTTTTAAGATTCAGTTTACACACACGCTTCTTCCACAAGACCATTTACGCCGCCGTAAATATGCCAATAGGATGTTACAGCTAGCCCATGACAACCCCAATTTTCATGAAAAAATCATAATAAGTGACGAGACACATTTTCATTTGAATGGATATGTGAATAAACAGAATTATCAGTTCTAGACAATGGAAAACCCTCAAATTATTCATCAGTCACCTTTGCATCCATTAAAAGTTACAGTCTGGCATGCAATTTGGTCAGGAGGAATAATTGGACCTTACTTCTTTGAAAATGAAAACGGCGTAAAGGTAACTGTGAATGGGGAGCGATATCGTGATATGATCGAAAACTTTTTAACTGAACAACTAATACTTTGGGCTTGATTAACATGTGGTATCGACAAGACGGTGCCACATTGCATACATCCAGGATTACAATGGAATTACTGCGAGAACTCTTTCCACAACAATTTATTTCAAAAAAATTTGATGTTGATTGACCTCCACGGTCCCCTGATTTGACTGCTCCGGACATCTTTTTGTGGGGATATCTGAAAAGCAAGGTTTATGCAAACAAACCAGAGACGCTTGAGCAACTCAAACAAAATATTCTTGATGAAATTAATGAAATACCGCGAGAAATGTGTGAGAATGTAATTAAAAAGTTTTCGCATTTATGAGACGGACATTTACCTGATATTGTATTCCATACATAATTTCCGACATTAAATAAAACATTTATCAATATTAGATCCATCCTCTTTCATTTAATCAAAAATTGTAAATAAACAAAGTAGTATACCTTCCCGGCGGACACCATGTATATTGCTACAAAAAAAAAATTATGATTCAAGCCGTAATACGTAAATTGATTGCATTGAGCTTCACATTGGGCGCCACAAATTTAATTTGATTCAGGATGTTAGTCAACAGACAGCCAAAAATTCGAAATTGTGGTTAATTTAAGAGATATGTCTGTCACATAATATATATTTTCTAAAATTGACCCGGAAAAATTAAAAACCAGGACAAGTCGAACTGTAATTGGATGTCGAATAAAAATTCCATATTCTTTACGATTTATCAGGGAACTAATTTAGCTATTTCTAGACATTAACTGTTAATTAAAACTAGATGTTAAGAAAATTTAATTACTTTGCATGTTTTTAACTTGTTTTTTTTTTTGTTTATCTAAATCTAGGGCTTCGCGATATTTGATAAAAATATCGGTATCGCATCGTATCGTATTGAAGGTCGATACGATAACCGACACGATATTTAGCACCTGCTGTACCGATACGATACGACACGCGTGTTTTTTTGTCGATACTATCGTAACCCCGATAAACACTGACCGATAATTATCTAATATATCGATATCGAATAAAAAAATCTATTTTCGACACTCCGTGTGCAAAGTTCGACTTTTACTTACAATAGTATCACAGAAACACGAGAGAACGTTTTTACTTGCGATCATAGGTAAAGGTACTATAAGGCAAGTTATGCATTGGTAGAAAAAAAAATTCACAATCAAATTTGACATTACGATCAGAGAACACCAAACACCAAACAAGTGGGTCCCGCAATTCCATCTGTCAGTCTGTCTGTATGTCTGTCTGTATGAATGAATGTATGCCTGTCTGTAAGTCTGTCTGTATATCTGTCTGCATGTCTGTCTGCATGTCTGTCTGTATGTCTGTCTGTATGTCTGTCTGTCTGTATGTCTGTCTGTATGTCTGTCTGTATATCTGTCTGTATGTCTGTCGGTATGCCTATCTGTATGTCTGTCTGTATGTCTGTCTGAATGTCTGTCTGTCTGTAGAACGATCTACAGCATCAACGGCTGAACCGATTTGGTTCAAACTTAGTACTTAGGCGTTTTAGGTGATTGTCCAAAATAGATTTTTGAATCGTTGTTTTAGCCCCGAAAATAACGGTACTTGTCATACAAAATTTTCTACTATTTTAATTATCTCAAAAACGGCTCTAACGATTTTGATAAAAATTCTTGTGAGTAATTCCTTGAGTATGGTCTACATTTTTGCTGAAAAAAATTAAAAATATTTTGTTATTAACTGTACCTGTCATACAACCATTTTATTGATTTTCGACTTTCCCATAAACGGCTCAACCGATTTCGATCAAAATTTGTATACAGGATCTCCTTTGAATTATAATAATACTACATTTCAAAATTTTGGAAAAATAGTTTTTTGGATTATTGAAAAAATATTTTTTTTTTGAAAATTCAATATTTCGTAAACGGGTGGAAGATTTTTTCTGAAACTTTGTTCTTAAATATATAATATTATTAAATATCTTAAATTTGTATACCATTTTTTTCTAGAAAAAATTAAGGAATTGTTATATATAAAAAATTAAGTGAAAAACGACTTTAAAAATACATTTAGCCGTTTCCATTAAGAATCTTTTGCATATAATGTGATCAAACATAGGAGCAAGTACGTGCGACCCAGTCGTGCATTTTATTTTTTTAAGATGACATTCAACAGTAGCTCCCATACATTTTTTTTGGGCCAAAAACGAAAATCTTGTTTTTCTCAAAAACGGCTTCAACGATTTTTATAAAAAAAAAATCAGTTCATTAATAAAGGAAAAGGCTATACCTTTTGGTATTTTTTGTTTTTTTTGACATTATCTTGAATAGTTAAAAAAAAAAAACAATTTTCCTAAAATAAAAAAATACAGTAGGTACCTCCCATACAAATGTTAAAAACGATATTATGTCGAGTATCGTTTTAGTTTCGTATCGAAGTCGATTCTATACAATACAAATGTGTTTAAAGTATCGCCGTTATCGATACAATACGATTAAATAATTTTTTATTCGAAACGAAAAATATCGGTTTCGTATCTTGAAGTCCTATTTATATCGAGTAAGCTGTTTGTTTATAAATTTCAATTATAAAATATATCTACTACTCGTAACATTTAGACTTATATCTAAATACATTTTAAATTAAATTAGATTGAGTTTCATTTATAACGATGAAAACACTAGACTTTAAGCGTTGTTTGTTTTCTCTAGCTTTTTATGATAGAAATAACAAAGAAACGCTTGTATATGGTGCCTCAAAAACAACTTAGAGCTAAATATTAACAAATGATTAGTTAATCACTAATCCCCATTTCTGCCTTCTCTTTAATCAGCTCATATCCACTGTTGATATAATTCATTAACTTAGAATACTGTGTTTTTGGTAATAGTTGTGTGATAAAGGGGATACGACCCTTGGGTAAAACTATCAAGTACAATGCGAGCGTTAGGAAAATACGGAAGGATTTAAAAGGAGATACCGATGTATATTGGTTTTGAAATTCAGAATATGAAAATCGGTGGAAAAAAATAGAGCAAACTCTAGCAGATGCTTTTGAAATATCACGCGCAATAATCTTACTCTCTCCAAAACGATGTAAAGATTTTTGCCACTGTTCGGTGAGATATACCATTAGATCAACAGTGGACCTATTTCTACGAAACCATACTGCCGGCCATTATGGAGCTTTCGTTCTACAAGATATTTCTTAAGCTTATAATCAGCGTTTCCGCGACCTTGGAAAGAAGGGACGTAAGTGCAATTTGAGGGTGAAGAGATTCTCTTTTTTTAGGGACAGGCTGGACAAATGCTGTTTTCCATCCACTCGGAAAGGCCCAGTATAGTAGGACAGATGATAAAGCTTACGCAGTCGTTTTGCCAGCGTTGAAGAACACCTCTTCAGAGCGATGGGATGGATACTGTCCGGGCCAGCGGATTCGGGTATATCAAGGGTTTTTAAAACTCTAGCAAATTAGATTCGTCCCATTAAATCGTTAACGCTATAGGTACTGGAGGAGTCATAACTCTTTTTGCCAGTTTGAACGGATCATAGCGACTTACCAGACGCTAAAAATAATAGGGATTTTAAACCATAACTACGATACTGGTTTTAATCTGTCGAATGGCAGAAACAGGTTGCTTTGGTGGATTTAGAAAATCCGACTGGACCAGGCCAATTTGATCATTAGCGCCAAAAAGCCCGTTCAAAAACTTCAACCGAAACGTATGTTATCAAATCTATACGTATGTATATGATTTATGTACATTGGGGCGGTTGGAATTTCATTCTTTTAATTGAGAGGTTCGAATTTCAAAAGTAGTGCTTTCAGGTCTTATTCCTGTTTTCTTTTTTGAGCTTGATGTTAACATATCTCCTAAGCAAATCACGTCTCAAACGGCGATTAATTTTCGACTTGGGAAAATTAATTTAGTTAAGCGAAAATGCAAGCGACAAAGAACTGAGTGAGCAGGACACCTAACGGAAAAGAAAAGTTGTGGACATGTTTACCGTTTTATTTAAATCGCCTATCTTCAACGGAATTAATTAAGTCTTTTTTTCTGAAAGTTGAATGGCATTCCGTTTTTAAAAACAAGATGACTTTTAAGAGATATTAATTGCGCGAAAACTTTAGCAACAAGAAAGAGAATCAATAAGAATTTTTATATGATTACGATTATATGCATGCAGAAAATATTTTCAATGGTTTAGAAGTCACTCCCTCCAACATAAAGCCAGCAAAAATAAATGCTATTATTTTCATCTTAAGCGTAGAATCCTTCCGCCTCAAAAAAAAATCACACCTTTCTTATTTTAAGCGAATTAAGGCAGTTACTCGCTCACTTTAATATAACATTCTGCATCTATGAATAAATTTCATCAAAATAAATCCTTTTTTTTAGTTCTCGTTGTAAATTCGTCCTTTTTCATTCTTTCTCTTATTTCTCCTTTCATTTGAAAAATTCTTTTTCTGGTCGACTATATGGCTTTTATGTTATTTCATTTAAGTCCTTGCGGGCCATATATCACTCCAGTTGACAGAACAATTCCCTTATCATTTGAGAGAAAGGAAAAAAGAAGGCTTTCCGACTACCTATCGATATAGACTCTCAAAAGATTTTTTTTTCTAATATTATTTTCTAAGAGTTCCTCGGGAAGAAGTGAAAAGCATTTTAGATCTTATATATATATTTAAGTAGGAAATGTTGGAAAAAGGCTTAACTGATAGGAAATGCACATGAATGTAATTTTCTGAAAATTTAACTTTATATATTTATATATACCTACAAGGAAACTTAGGGTATGTATGTTCCTACATATTTTTTGTATTATTTCTTACTCTTACTTTTCGAATTTTTCTGTTTTGTTGAAAGAAGTTGTTCGAATCAGGACAAACTGGAAACTAACCTATTGAACTGGAAGTACGTATCTTCAAACTTGGATTGTTCAGAGAAATAAAGACATGCCCGTACAAAAATTTAGAAGCCAACATTATGATAAATTACAGTTAAAGAAAACACTAAAAAATTGCATTTTGAATGTGAACCAGTAGACGAATAAGCTCGCGGAGAAACAGTGATTTACTCGTCATGAATAGAGGGGAGCTTCATAGTTTGCTGCGGTTGTCAAATCTGCCAATGCTTTCAGTAGCCAACTAACTTACAGTTCTAAATTACTAGTTCATACGATTGGAAGATTTTATCACAAATTCTGAAGATTAAACTGTTCCATCTGACCTGACTTTTTCTGATAAATTAGTCAGTTAGAAAATTTTCAGTTCACAAGTTCGATGGCCGCCAGACATACGTTATTTTATCAAAGCTGATTTCTTAGGGTCTACCACAATATCACAAAAGCAATAATCCAGAAAGCAAAAATTTCGAAAGTAAAAACCTCGAAAACAAAAATCTCGATTTGAAAAAATCTTTAAAAAAATCTATAATGCAAAAATCTAGAATTCCGCGTATTGTAACCATTGTCTCAAAAATTAATATATTAATTCTTACTTACTTACTTATGATGGCGCTACTAGAGCGTGGTGCTCCTGGGCCTTGCTTAGTATGCAATCCAGCCGACTCGATCTCTAGCCTGCCTCTACCTGGTCGCTCCATCGAAGATGAGGTCTACCTTGGCTTCTGGCTCCCTCTGGTTTGGCGTTGAAGACTTTATGAGCTGGAGCGTCGATGTCCATCCGCTCTTCATGGCCCAGGAACTAAGTCGTTGAATTCGAATTTTTCTGGCTAGACTTATGTCGCTGTGCGAACTATACGAACTAGTTTGTCGTTGTATCTTCTTCGCCCAATGTTGTTTTCTTGATTTACGCAGACAGGATCATAGATAGTACGCAGAACTTTTCTCTGGAAGACTCCAAGTGACTATTCATCTGCTTGGGCTGGGATGATAAGTGTTCTATACACCTGTGTCACCTTGGTTTTTCTTGATAGGTATTTATTCCTCAATTGCTTACTCAGCCCAACGAAACAGCGATTAGTCAGAGTTAGCCTGCGTTTGATTTCAGCGCTGATGTTGTTGCCTGTGTTTACAGCAGTACCCAGCTAGATAAATTCACTGACTACCTCGAAGTTATGCCTATCAATGCTCATGTTCTGACCAAGTCGGTGGTGGAATTGGACTTTTAGTGATGAAAGCATATACTTCGTCTTGTCCTCATTTAGCTTCAGTCCCATTCTGCTTGCTGCTGACTCCATATAGTGAAGGCACCGGTAACTGCTCGCTTTGTTCTTCCTATCACGTCAATGTCGTCCACCCAAACCCAAGTAATTGTGTCGATGTATTGAGGATACTGCCCAATGTGCTGGCATGGTTGTTTCGTATGGCATTTTCAAGCACAATGTTAAAACAGCTGCATGACAGTCCGTCACTTTGTCTTAGCCATCTGGTGGTTTCGAAGGATTCAGTAGAGTCCCTACCAACTTTGACGGAACAGCGAGCATTTTCTAACGTCATCCTACATTCTGCTGGCCAAGTCATCCCCACCGTGCTTAAAAAACTCCGCTTGCAGACCATCGCATCCAGTTGCTTTGTTCATCTTTACTCTGGTGATGGCTACTTTAATTTCATTTAGTCGGGTGGATGTAGCTTATAGTTGTCATCTAGATTAACTGGTACAAGTTGATCTTGGCCGGGATCTTGATTGTTATCGCTATTTAACAACTGGTTAAAGTAGTCTCTCCAGATGACTAACCTCACCCGTGTTTCCACTATGGTGTTTCCATCCTGATCTTTGCAGGGCCCAGGGCGGCTTGTGAAACCTGATGTAAACTGTTTCACTCTACTGTAGAAGCTTCGCACATCGCTTCTGCAATAACATCTCTGAATCTCCTCGACTTCGCGTTGCTGGTGTTCTTTTTTCTTCTTCCTGAGTATGTGTTTCTCAATTTTCCTTCGCTCAACATAGAGATTTCTGGATGCTCTAGTATCTCTCTGGGGCCACGACTTGTTTTATCTTTGTTTGTCTGAGCACATTCGGAGTCGTACCAGGGGTTTTTGGGGGGAAGCTGTGAGAAGCCCAATAGATCTGACGCAGCACTTCTCATGGCTTGTTGACATAGCTGCCATTGGTCTTCCGGGTTCATATCATCAGTCGAAGGATTTCTAGAAAGCTTAAGGGATACGCGGTCGGCATAGGCAGCGGCGGTCTCTTCCGATTGAAGTCGTCCAACATTCAATTTCCTTGACATAGTCGGTATTCGCCTAAGAACTTCCATGGAGATCCGTACTCTAAGTTTTGCACCGACTAGGTAGTGGTCCGAGTCGATGTTTGCTCCCCGGAACACACGGACATTCATAATTCTAGAGGAGTTTCTTCCATCAATCGCAACATGGTCGATTTGGTTGCAGGTTCGACCGTCTGGGTATCGCCATGTGCCCTTGTAGATGTCGGTGCGTGGGAATGGTGTGCTGCTCAGCACCATGTTATTAATTCTGGATTATTAATAACTGAAACTCATAACTGGTTTGAAATATCGGAAGGGCGCTTAAAAGGAAGTAGTGTCTTGTAAGCTTCGGTCAGCACATATGTAGGTACCGGGTTGAGGGGAGGTTACAATACCACTGTGATTTGAGGGAGCGATCCTCTCCTTTACCTCACTGGATACATCATCACTCCATCAGGCCCGGGAAGCGATCTGATCCGCTCAACGTCTAATGGGTGGGTTTCATGGATCAGTGGTCGGTGAGTGTGTCTGTTAAGTTACGTCAGAGTTGATGAAAAAGTCGATACGGCCGACCCTCCCACAAGAGTATTTTACCGTTCTTAAGGAGAGGCGGCCTCATTAACGTAGAACAATAAATAGATATAAATTACAAAAAAAAATAATGTGTCCGTCTATAATAAATGCATTTTTTTGTGTACAAACTTATTTATAAAACTTACGTTAATTGGTTGTTTTTTGCCTGGTGCTGGTTTCAGATACATCGATGGAAATGTTTTTGTCTTATCTGAAAAAGATTACGATTGAAACAGACTATCATTATTTTGGCAACAGTGTAGAGCCTTCCACTGCTGTGCTCCTCCAGAGTTTGGCTGATGGACGGATCTATTGAAGTTGTTCCTTCGATCATGCTACAGCTTTTTTATTTGCATTGCATGGTGAAGGATGAAGTTGTCCTTGCAGTCTTCTGCATATTGATTTTTTGTTGTTTATTTTCCCAAAAAAGGAATAAATTATTGAATAACCTGAATATGTTATGCGTTTTCTTTAAGTGTACGGTCTTTAAATAGGTAAAAAAATGTCAAATATATATTTTTTTTCGAGATTTTTTTTCGAAATTTTGGCACAAAATTTTAAACAACCCTTTGTTAAATACTTAACATTTTACTAGTTACCAATTTCCTAAGTGAATATTGATTGAATAACTAATTCAATATTATTAAACCTTTTCTAAACTAGTAAATTGCTAATTAAGCAGAAAGCTGAGCATTTGTAGGGTTTGAATTTTAATGAACACAATTATTGTTGTTATGCGTTGTCAATTAATTATAACGGGTTATCCATTTTGCGGTTTCAAAAGTAAACGTAAATAAAACACATAAAATATTTTTTTTAAGATATTTCTTTTTTGTTATAAAGTTTGAACGTTGACATTATGTGTGAAACACTACATCATTAAAATGACCAACACGCGAATTGTTGCAAGCATCGATTCTTTTGAGGTAATTTTCAACTACTTTTTGACACATATTGGGCGGTATCTCAGCCATAACTTGACGAATGTTGGTTTTCAAGTGCTCAAGAGTTAAAGGTTTATCTGCATAAACACGGTCTTTCGCGTAGCCCCAAAAAAAAAAGTCCAGCGGTGTCAAATCGCATGATCTTTGTGTCCAGTTGATATCGCCACGACGAAAAATTACGCGGCCAGGAAATGTCTCTTGCAATAAAGCCATATTCGATCGAGTTGTGTGGCATCTGGCACCGTCTTTTGAAACCACATATTTTCTAAGTCGTATTCTTCAATAGCAGGCAAAAAAAACTTCGGTTATCATCTGACCATAACACTCCGAATTGACGGTGACTGTCGTTCCATCGTCGTTTTCGAAGAAGTAAGCTCCAATCACACTTCCGGACCAAAGAGCGCCCTAAACAGTGACTTTTTATGGATGTAATGGCCTCTCTTCAATTACTTGAGGATTCTCAGAACCCCAAATACGACAATTTTGTTTATTAAGTGAGAAAATATGCTTCGCCGCTGAAGAAAAATTTGTTCAAAAAATCGCCGTCCACCGCCTGTTGTTCAAGCAACCATAATCTCCTCTTAAAGCACGATATGTGGCTGTAGCAGAATCACCATTTCGTTGTTCAACTGAAAAAAAAATTGGTTTAAAAACTTAGCTTGACAGATGTCGAATTCCAGCCCTATACTTTTGAAAATGCGAAATGGATAACCCTTTGTGTTGACGAAAACCCAACATGTGCTCTAAAAATTTTAACTACATTATTTACACAAAAAAAAAAAAAAATTGTGCACCAGCAGGAATCGAACCTGGGCACCCCGCGTGCAAGGCTGATATAATATCAGATTCCATAATGGATTTAGCAAATTGCAAAAAGTTAAAGTAGCCATTCCGTGATTTTAACTTTAGTAAAATGTTAAAATCGTTTAAAATTAGCTCTTTTTAGCTTAGTAAATTGCTAAAAGTGGCTTAAACATTTTACTAAATCGTTTAAAATGTTGCGCCATTGTCTTTCGAGATTTTTGTGCATTGGAGATTTTTGCATTCTGGATTAAAAATTTGTTTTTTCGAGATTTTTTGCATCCAATATTTTTGTTATTCGAGATAACGTCATGATCCCGATTTTTTTATATGTTTAAGTGGATAGTGTATCAAACTTTGTTTGACACTTGTCAAACCCCAACAGTGGGACGTTTCGTCTGCAGCTTCCTTACTTAAGCTTAGATGGCGCTCACAGCCCAGGATGGACTACGACTTTCACTATATTGTTACGCTTTTTCCCAAAGGCTGAGGTTAGCTGGGTCTCTAGGGTATCCCAAAGAAAGCAAATAAAACTCGGGCTTGAAAAGGCAAGAACTCGGTTTAATCTTTTTATTGGTCACGATATTTTCTTTACCAATGTTCTGTACAAATTGTTTAACTTAAGATAAATAACATGGTATTTCATATAAATAAGTGGCCCACTTTCCTGCATAGAAGGAGCAGACCCTCCCCCCCCCCCTTCCAGTTTGAACATCGCTGTACGGCTCATTAAGCTCGTTGTTAAATCTTCCCCTCTGCACTCTTTCGACACATATTGGCCCGGACCAAAAATCACACGAAGAATCTTCCTCTCAAAGCACCCTAACATCCCTTTACCCAATCTTTTCAATATAAATGATTCTGCCTCGAAGATCAGGACATGGATGGTTAAGGTTTTGTACAAAAAGTCCTTAGATCTTTAAGAGAGGGCCTAACTCCTTAAATACCTTCTCAGACTGAAAAAAACAGCGATTGTCAAGAGTAATTCTTTATTTGGTATCTGCACTGTAAAGCCCGGGTAGGCAAAATCTTTGCATACTTCGAAGTTGTATCTATCAATTCATCGTGATTTCTTGCCCGACTTGACGATGTTGAGATTTCTCTCTCGATAACAGTATATACTTTGTTTCATATAATGCAGCGAGGCAGATAAATTACGACAAGAACAGGGTAAGCATTAGGATATAGAGAATTTTATTTTGAGTAATTGCATATTAGAGACTTCGCTTCGATACCTTGGAGTTCACACTTTCTTTTTGCGCCTTAAAATTTAAATTTCATGTTTCGTACTTTATACTTCAAATTTCGCAATTCATTCTTCACACCTTAAACTACAAATTCTGAACTTCGAACTTCACTTTTTGCTCTTAAGAATTCTTACTTTCACTTCGCATTTCAAACTTACCACTTGGTATTTATCACTTCACAATTCTAAATTGGCAAACTAACATGTTACACTTCACCCTACACACTTCGAATTTCACACTTCGCAATTCACATTCCACCATTTGCAATCCGTATTTCACAATTAAAGTTTCACACTTCATACCTCTTATTTCCCATTTTGTACTTTCCACTTTTTACCTTGAACTTCATATTTCGCACTTTCCACTTCAGAATTGGAACTTCGCATTTCGAAACCTTACATTTCGCATATCACACTTCGCAATTTACGCTGTACCAATTGCACTCTGCAATTAAAACTTCAAACTTCATCTTTCATACCTCCTATTTCCCATTTCACACCTTACATCTTGCACTTCTCAATATTCAATTCGCACTTTCCACTTCAAGATTCACATTTTGCGGCTTACACTTCGTAATTTATACTTCACACTTTAAACTTTATACTTCGTATTCCACATTTCACACATCACAATTTGCATTTCGCAGTTCATACTTTACACTTTTGAAAATTAAACAATATCTTAATTTTTTTGCAAATGTGCTCATGCCATTACCTCATTTTTCAAATGAATAAATACGAGTAATAATCGAACTGCGAAGAACTCCAAGAGAGTGAAGACGTAAATGTTAGATAGACATTAAAACCCTTTTAACCTTTTTTCTTCTATATTAGTGTGAAAGGTAGACATAGACGCTTGTTTTTTTTTTAACTTAAGACCCAATTATAAAGTCTATCTGTCAATGCGCTTATCCCTATTCAATAGAAACGTTTACTTTTTCTACTTCCTTCAATCTAAATCAATTAAAAACTTTTCAATGACACGAAAAAATTGCGCTGATAAAATTGAAATTAGAAAAAAGAATACTGTACGCCCAAAATTTTTTATGCAAAAGCAACCTTCGTCACGTTTTTCGATAAAGTTTTTTTTTTTATTTATTTGCGCCGAAAAAATCAAGTGAATTACAATCACTTTAGGGAGTTCTTAAACGAGTCTCGGAGTTTTTGGCGAAATTGAAAACTTCAAACTTTTTCTATCTTCTTGTATCTGCCTCATCTATGCATAGAATTTTTTATTAGATACTCACCATCATCAGCAACCGTAAATCACGGCGGCACTGAAGGATTTCGATTTGCTTCTTCAATTTTCTGGCATTGATGTTGCTTTGAATTCAGCGCGCAACCAATAAAAAAGAAACTTTTTAATCACTTTGTGTGCAACGTGTCCCAGTCATGCACAGCGTGCTTCGCGGCAATGTTGTCGCCGTCGCTGTCCTCATCGCCGTTGTCTTGCTTCATCCTTGGAAGTAATAAAATTGAGGAGAGTTTAGGTAGTCTGTTTCTGTTTCGGATATTTCAAGGATATCCACTTATGACCTAGAATCCTGCGAAGTGAACTGTAACTTACAAGTCCGAGACATCAATAACTACCAGAGAAACTCTGGTCCGCCATAAAAAGATCAAACGTTCATCGATTTTATGTCGTTTTGGCAACGTCAAACTTAATTATTGTACATTCGATGCGTGCTACATTGTCTGTTTATATCCTGAAGGAGGATGCCCTGTCGGGACCATTAACTTAATATGAACTTCTCTCATTCACACATATAGGGATACAAATACACTTCGTCAGCCGCCGACAACGACGACTATGACGATGACGACGGAACAGGCAGTGAAACTAAATAATGAACTCTACGAAATGGAGGCTGAACCCATTGAATGACCCATTCAAATGGTCATAAAGCTGACCATTAAATTTCTCCAACTTGTGAACTTGGCGGTTATCCTATATAGACTTGATGGTATGTGATGGGGTTCGGAAAGAGGCAGGCGCTTTGTAGTTAGTATATGTATATAGTTTGAAGAAGATGAGTTCCAGATTCGCAGAGTTCGGACATTAAAGTTGATGTCGAAATGCCGGACGTACTCCATTGGATGGTGTTCCTGTTCGGTCGGGGTCAGCATTTCGCAATTTCAAGGAACCGTGAATTTTATGAACATCACTTCCATGCTGTGAGTAGATACTCTGTGTAGTCGTAGTGGTATACCTACAAAGTCGGTGCGATAATGATTCATTTTATATTAAGGGAGTCGGTCCGGTCGGTCGGTATGGTGTAGTACATGTTGGGGTGTCTGTATAAAGTTGATTTGTGATTGATGTTTAAGAGTTAACGCGCGCCGCAAAACAAAACACTTATGGTGGATCATAAAAAGTTTAGTACCTACTTATGTGTTGTTGTTGATTTTTTATAGAAATTTGTTTTCCTACATTTCTATAAATAAATCTACCAGATATACTGAATGTTGTTTAAATTTATATTAAGGGTTTTCTAACAGTGAAGGAAAGATTTTGACAGTTGAGGGCGGCCATGTTGTTTTATCTGTTATTAATATTTACCATTTTTTTATATTTCAGTCACACACCAGGGAGAAAAAAGCTGGCTAAATTCTGGAGCATTTGAAATCGGGACCGTTTTCATGTAAAAACAAAATCCAGCAACGAAGTCCACTTCTGAATGAACTTGGCGCTTCAACAAGACAAACGTATCCCTACGAGATCCATCAAATGAAATGGAAAATCAAACTGTTTGGTGTGAATTGTCGTTTTCAACAGCAATTGGGAGTGTTTCAGGGCAATGAAAACCAATTTGTGGACCATATAGTGACTGATATGGATTTGAACGTTATATAGTTCCAATTGTATTGCGGTGCATGATTTGCAGTGAACATTTTCACGAGCGTATTGATGGCATGGTTATTCTAATACATACGAGTAGTTGATTTAAGGTGGCTGCCGAGATCCTGTGATTGATATGTTTTCCTTCCACAAAATCAACATAAACCGTGTGAACACTCAAATTCAGATTGATCTGTGTTCTAGGGCTATCGTAACCTGGACCTATCGGATGCGAGCCAACTCCCTATATGTTCCCCTTTCTAGACTAAAAACTTCTTCCACTTCCCCACCTTGGTATAATCACAGGCTCCGTACTCTAAGAAATAAAAGGAACACATTGTGGGCAATCTGCCTTCGCACTCGATCTCCTACCAACTATTCAGCTTACCCTGGGTCTTATCTGAACTTCTGCGAGCTTTTCAACACCCTTTACCAACGCTATTTAATCGAAATGAAATCTAACATTATTAATGACCCTAAGTCTTTTTATAAATTTGTCAACCACAAAAGAAATTCTGACGGCTACCAATCCTCATTTTGTTTCAATAACGAAACTTCGAAGCGCTCCCAAATTATTTCGCAAGTTACTTCAAACAATCTTTCACGGATGATTCTTTTGTTCCTGACACTGCTTATTTCTCGTTTTTACCGAATTTCTCTTTTAGACCATTCCTCCCGCGTTTTTTGACTCCTTCCTATCTTATTGAAGAAAAGTTAAATCATTTAAATGATGAGTATATTCCTGGTGCCGATGGTATCCCTGCCATATTTCTAAAGAAATTCTGGTCCACTCTTTCTTTTCCCCTCTCAAAAATCTTTAGTTTGTCCATATCCCAAGGAGATTTCCCTCAAGTATGGAAAACGGCGTATATAACCCCTATTCACTAAAAAGGTCCTACGTGTGACATGAAAAACTATCGTCCCATACCTAAACTATCGGATAAACACAAAATATTCGAAAGCATTTTGTATGAAAACTTAAGTCCTCATTGCAGATCTCTCATTTCCCCTAGACAACACGGGTTCCTCAAAGGTAGGTCAACAACAACAAACCTCGTTGAGTTTGTTTTATTTTCCCTCTCAGCCTTGGAGAATGCAAAAGTGGTCGATGTTATTTCAACAGATTTTAGTAAAGCTATCGATAAAATCTCCAACAAATTTATTCTTTTTAAACTTTCCAACCTCAGCTTTGAACCGATTCTGTTGAGATGGATTTCTTCTTATCTAAGAAACCGTTTTTACAGCGGTCGATTCAGATCCGTCTTATCAAGACGTTTTTCAGCTACATCCGGTGTTCTCCAAGGCAGCCATTTAAGCCCTCTCCTCTTCATTCTAAGTATCAACGACATTGAAATGATAGTCAAACATTCCTCCCACTCACTCTACAAAGACGATACTAAGTTTTACAAGGTAATTTCTTCTTTTGAAGCCTCTTCCCACTTACAACAGGATCTCGACAATTTTTCAATATGGTGCTCCAAAAACTGTTTGGATCGTAATATTTCCAAGTGCAAACAAAAACCTTCTCACATAAACGCATCAAATATCCTCCCCGTCTCTATCTTCTACACTGTCAAACCATTTCCCCCGTTCAGGTGATCCGTGAACTTGGGATTATTTGCGACAATGAGCTGAATCTTCTCAAACATATAGACGATATAATTCTCAAGACAAATTCAGCAGTTAGCTTCATGAAACGATGATCCAAGGAATTTGCAGACCCCTACGTTACCCAATCCTTTTACATCTCATTTGTTCGTCCACTTCTTGAATACGCTTGTCAAGTCTGATTCCCTACCAACAAGAGCATATTGCCAGAATTGAGAGCATTCAACGCAGTTTCGTTCGATTTACTCTTAGACCGAATCAAACTTCTCAACCTGAATACGCCGAAAGATCGAAGACAAATATTTGACATTCTCTTCATTCACCGAATCTTCTCAGGTGCCATTGACTGCGAGGCCTTATTGAATCCATCCTTCTAAATACTAATCCTCGTAACACTCGTAATACTCGGCTCTTCTATCTTTCCACCCATCGAACTCTTATGGCTCCAATGAACACATCTCCCGAATGCTGGGGAGTGTCAATTCTAACTCTCCTTGTTTTGACTTTAATTTTTTTATATCACAATCGCTATAGCCGTTTTTGAGATACTAATTAAAATGATAGACAAAAATTATATGGCAGGTACCGTTATATTTTATATATTAAAAAAAAAAAGAAAATCTATTAGATACAATTTGCCTAAAACTCTTTTTAAGTGTCAACCTTGAAGAAAATTGCCTCAGCTGTTTGAGCTGTAAGTCGACCTACAGACAGACGGAATTGTGGGACCCACTTTTTGGTATTCAATCATATTAAAGTCAAGTTTGATCAAAATCTCGGGTTCGATTTTTTCCAAGTTCTATCATCTATCATTTTCAAAACTGTATTTTGAATTAAATTTAAGAGATTTAAATGAATTTTCGGGCTCCTGCCCAAATAGCTATGAGGGTTATATTCGAGCTTTGGACGAATGAAGGCTCTACAGCCAGATAAGAATGGGAGAAAAATTTCTTGCAACTTCGAAGAAAGCTCAAACACTTTGCAGCGTTTTTGGCGACAGCGTGTGGTCATTCTACAAGATGTGGTTTGTTCCCCATTCGACAATTCTGTCGAGATCAGAATTTAATGAGGTTATCATAATGCTGCCGTTGCAGCTCTTCATCGGAAGGAGAAGGAGGTGAATTTGAAAAGGAATATGAAAAGCTGAGGGTACTGTCGTGAGCAAGATACTCGTAATTTAGCGGATTAAAAGAACACAAGAGATCATAAATGAAAATGAGAAAACGAGTTGGAGACATAACAGAGCCCTGGGCCACACCAGCATTTATTTTATGAATATCAACCTTGAAACCGGGGGTGGCAATGGCGCAGTGGATAAAAAAAACCGTCTATACGACTTGTATTTATAAGTCCGAGAGGTAATTTCTCAGCCAGACAAGAAGAGATTCATCGATGCATTTTCGATCAGAGAGCTTGATGCCAAACTCTATCAAATGCTTTTGTTATTTCAGGAGAGTCTACTTTTTTATGGACAGGCTGGATATATGTTGTTTTTCATCCACTCGGAAAGAGACCTGTTGATTACGATAAGCTTACACAGTGGTTTTGCTAGCGTTGAAGAACACCTCTTCAGAACTTTGGAAGGGAGCGATACTATCTTTGCCAGCGTATTTATATCTTAACGGATTCTGGCAAGTGCACGAGTGCGACAGAGGATTCGTCCCATAAAATCATGTACACTCTCAGGTACTGGGGTAGTCATAGTCTCTTAAAACAAACATGATAAGAGTATTTGAGAATTGTATGTCATATTCTGCCTTTACCAGGATTGAACCGCCATTTTTCACAAGTAACATTTTTGCTCTCATAACATTCTCCAATAACTTAATGAGACTAATTTAAGGGAGTCCAAATAATCCTGAAGAATTCTTCTAGATTATTATAATACTACTAAAAGCGTTAAATGACCTAGTTATTAGAGCCTCTCTATACTCCCTAACAGAGTTGTATTCTTCTTATGGGATGACAGATATACAATAATGATAAAAGGCCTCTTATATGACTCTAATAAGGCTCGGCTAAATCTTGTTGTGAGAAAGCGTTCTTGCAATGGGAGTTGCTAAAAGAGAATAGAGAAAATGAGAAGGTAAAGGAGAATAAACCTTGACAAAATTATATCTTTCTCATTAATGTTTTTTTTTGAAAGAAACAAACTCTTTTAAAGTTTTTGCGTGTATATGTAATGGCTAATAACTGATGGGCTTGATATGTATTTGTGATAGTATTTATTTTGTAAGTCAATTACTCATTATTTTATAATGGCAATACATTATTTTATTTTATTGTTTGTGCGTATAAAAATTAATGCGGTTGAAATTGTATCTAATATTTCTTAGATTTTACCTCAAAAAAAAAAAGTGCATACTTAAATTATTTAATTTATACTTTTTATCAAGGATAGAGTTACCTTGGATACTTTTGGGAATCAATTAATTTTTGAAATTATAGTGGATGATATGCCATCCTAAATGCATAAAAATTAACTTGTGAGTCAAATTAAATCTGAAATGCAATCCATATGACACACTAAGAGCCTTAATGCTGCATTTACACAAATGACAAAATGTAATTGTTGGTAGAAATTTTTATGTCACAAAACAGTAATACCTATGTAACATTTTTCATCTCACAAAAGGTTTCAATAGAGAAACGTCGTAAGTTAAAGTAATACCCATTTCGATTGTTAAATATTTTGTATCGAGATCAGAAATAATCTTTTACAATTAATGCTATTGTTTTGCCATTTATTTTTGTGAAATTTATAATGCACATAAATTGTTTAAAAAAAAAGGGTTTTTAAAATAAATAATTTTTAAAATTAATTTCAACATATCCACATTTTGCATGTGTGGTAACCCTCAAAATACTCAGAGAATATTTTCTGCGTACTTAAATATGGCTGCTGTTGAGATGAGAGAATCCTTTAATAATTACTATAAGACCATTATAAGAGTTTGGTTTCCTCTACTTTTACTCTCTCTCACTCTCATATACTAAGTTTATATTAAGTCTTCTTATGGGAATATTCATTATATTATGGGATTATATTCAGTTTTTGTATGAATACATACTTGCTTTTTAAAGCCATTTTTCATATCATTTGATGACTTGGAATGCCAACAAGCTGGTCATGGTTCAATACACCATGAAGGCACAATAAGTTTTTGAATTAAAATGAAAAAGTAGACCAGCACCACTAGAGCAAAGGAATCTGATGATCGGCCTTGGCAGGTCGTGAAATAGCTATAATTCCAGCCAAAAATAATTGAGAAAAAACTTGGTGGTAGCACACTCAAGTTGTTGTTGGGCATTCAAAGTCATCATATTATGGGATTATTTAAAAAAAAGCGAGCGAGATAACAAGTTACATATATATTGAACTATTAATCACGGACGTAGTAAAGGAAGGGGGCATCAGCTACAAAAGTAAAACATGAATTTGTTTTTATCATTAAGAGTGTGAAATATTCGTCGAGCTTTGCTACATTTCTAAAAAAAATATTGAAGTATAGATACCCGTCATACATTTTTTGTATATTTAATTTACAAAAATGTAAAAATGTTTTTTTTTTAATGACACATTTCAGTCGACGGCGACGATCAATCTTCTAATAATATCCACAGCCCTTTAACAACAAATATTGAATGTTTCGCTATTTGATATGTGTTATTTTTTGGTCGCGAAACACTTGCATTTTCAAATATTTGAAAAAACCTTTGGAACAATAAACACAATTCACATCCATTTAATAATCTCGACTACGTCCCTGACTTAGCGTGTGACGAGTAAGTATGTGCAGTGTTGTGCCATGTAGACTATAAATGTAGACCACATAATTGTCTACATGTAGACAATTCGATGTAGACAATTCACAATTGTCGACAATGTAGACATTATAGAAAATTCCTGAAAGCAAAATATAAATGTTAAAAAAAAGAACCGATTTCAATCCTTTTTGCTAAGATATTGGCGCAAAATTTTAAACAATCCGCGCTTAGAGAACAAAGAAAACTCTAGTTAAATTAGTCGTCTAGTTGCCACCCCTTGTCGTACTTTGTCTTAATTTTAAACACACTAAACAACTCTTCTAATTAAAGTATATCTGTAGGGCTACGTTAATCAAAGTTAGAGATGAAACAGAACGAAAATTAAACATAAGCACAAGAACACAAACAATTTACTCATAAATTTATAAAAAGCTCAGGTAAGATTTAAGAATTTCAGAAAAAGGAGTTCATATATAATTCGTTTCAGAAACAAATAGTTCAACGAAAGGAATCAGCTGTATTACCAATCGCCGTTTATGTATACATATTTCAAGTTCTTCGAACGGTTTTGCTCGAACTTTGGCTTAACTAAAAATTCTCCAGAATATTATAATGTTCTTCGTCAAAAAATATTTTTCTTTCATTTTTTTGTAATGAAATGTCAAAAGTCAACTGGAAAAGGTATACTTTAAGAAAATAAAGAAGCGTTTTGCTCTGTTTAATGTTAGACGACCTCTTTAACCTTAAAGTATGATTTTTATCCCTTAAAATTCTCAAAGTCAAGTCCATCCTCATTTTAAAACTCATTTTTAGAGTCGACTTTCAATTAGATAAGGCTTTAAATGATTAAAATTTTGCGCTATTGGTTTTACTCTGATAAAAGTTTTGAATGACATTGCCTTTAAATAATATCATAAAAATATTATGAGGCATCATCCGATTCAGATATGATTGAGGTATGCACCGATTCATATATCAAAATGTAAGCAAAAGCTTTACTTTTGAAATCAATATTATTAGATAATAATGACATTTTTCATTACCTGTACGGTGCCTGCGAAGACGGTTTTCAGCAGTATTTTGCAGAGTTTTGTTGCAAACTGTGCAAGGAGCTGCGAATTTATTATTGGTTTTCATCAAGTTTTAAATGCATTGTTTATATATCGCCCAGATATCTAAATAGCACCCACACGTTTTAAACTTTTATTTTGAAAGAAAATATTATAATTTATAGCTTGAAACTTATATTCTTATGGATAATATTAAAACCACGTGTACATCGTTGTAGCAAAGACTATTTGGAATGATTTGATTTGTGAGATTTGAGATGACAAAGTTATTGTTTACATTGTCGACATATTGTCTACATTGTCGACATATTGTCTATATTGTTGACATTGTCGACCAATTGTCTACGTGGAAATGTAGACAATTAAAGTCGACACGCAGAGGAACAACACTGAGTATGTGATTCCATGCCCCAATTCGAAAACGCAAATCCTATTAGAATCCTGTAATAAAATGTTGTATACCTTAAATTCTGTAAGGTTCGTTATAGAATTTTAAAATAGCTTAGGCTCCGTTAAGTCAGTTGTTATGGGATTGAGGGTATATAGGCGTTTAAATTTCATAACAAGATTTTTATAAAACTCAAAGTTCTTGCAGTCTTGTTAAAGCAGGCAAATTTGTTTTAAGTATAAGATTTAAATTAATTGAAAATTGTAGAGAGCTAAGTTCTAATAAAAAAAACGTTATAAGAAAAATTTAAGTTTCGTAACAAGAAATTAAGTCTAATGATAGTAATGGGACCTAAAAGAGGCTTACAAGATTGTTTTTCAGATTTTGGGAGTTTAACTCTGGAGAGTATGTTAGTTGGGTTGTGTACAAGGAATACGTGCCAAATAGAATGAGACATATTGATGAGTTTGAGCATTTTCCAGCCGCCGAGCTATCCTCGTAGCTATAACCCAAGTAATGAGCACAGTTTTAATATAAATTAATACTCTACAATACTTATCGTTGAACCAGAGCCATAGGGACAAGTGTGAACGATCCAGCCGTGCATGCGCAATTTTGTATTCGTTTCATTAAAACTGTTAGTCCCTAATATTTTATGAGATGTCTTAATAATCCATTAAGAACCACACTTTTTAGTTCTGAGTTTCATTTGACTTAAACAAAAAAAGGCCTTTTGCTATAAAAAGTAAATTCATACTAAATTTTAAAATGCTTAATCACTAGCTTAACCCACACAAATACTGACCTTCATTCTGTTAGTTTGTTACACTACACAAGTTCCATAAAAAAAAAAAAACAGAAAACTCCCACTCACATCCCATCATCATGATACCTACCAGAAAGAAGTAAGTACATTGTTCTCGGCGCGGTGGTGGCCTGTCATCCCGACGCAGAGTCATCCAACCTAAGAAGAACTCAATATACGACAATAACCGACATACAAAATACATACTTACATACCTACATTGATATATTTGATACAAGATACAAGATACAACAAAGCGACACACTCAAAATAAACTAAAATTTTTCAGGCGGAATATTTAAAATTCAAGAATCACTTAATGTGTACCGCATTCAGACGACAATTGTTTCATTACCATAATTGAGAGGAGTGCTTTGCCGTCTGGTCCTTCACTTTTCCTTCGCTCCACTCTCATCAGAGTGTGTGTCGTCTTTGCAGTTTTAGCTTTGGAGATCCCCCTATAAGCATTTTTTGGGCCCGAGGCCTCAAAGTACTTGAGCATAACGGCACTTGAATCCAATGTTTTAACCCGCTGCTATATACAGTGTACAACAGTAGAGAGAACATTGAAATTTCACCCACCGCAGCAGATTCGGAATATGTTAAAACAAAAAAAAAAAAAAACTTGTAATTCAGAAGAAGACCAGAAGACCAGGAGAAGAAGATCCTTCTTCCATATAGTGAGGATGATGGAACTAAATTTCTATAATGGTTTCGAATTCAATTACTCGGATTGTGATGCTCGAACTCGTGGTTGATGCTTTTGCTTCTTCGAGTAGTGTCGAGTCGAGGCCGAGAGTACATAGCAAGGCGACCTCCAGAGAAATATATTCTACATCTACGGGGAACTTTTGAATATAGTGGAAATCTGATTATCTCCAAAGTGGAACAGGAAGTCAATGTTTTTTATCAGCAGCTCAACTCAGCAAGTATTGTTCTATTGCTGCATGGTATTGTGGTGGTTGGTGGTGCGGTGACTTATAATATGTGAGTTGTGAGTGTATGGGTTTGTTTGGTGATGCTCTATAGAAAATACAAAAAGCGTAATGTAACGCAATGATTCAATTATGCGGGAGAGGTACTTTCCATGTAATTCGATTGTTCTTGCCGAAATTTTATCGGTTTTACTTTTGGTATATCTTCTATACTAACTATATCTCAGTTATCAGCACTCGCAAAGGGTGTTGAATTTCGTCAGCGTGAGTATTATTCGTTGACATTTAAAGGGTCATCGTCTGTTATATGTTGACAGTTTGTGGGAATTTGATTTTCTGTATTTGAAAACTGTATTTAAACTTTTGTGGAATATCGTAGTTCTAAATTGAACTTTAAGTGTTACCACAATAAAGCTTTACGAATCATGGTTATGGGAAGTTAGCAACCAAGAAGTAACATAACCATCAAAAGCCTGAAAGTACAGTCGGAAAATTAAGTTGTTTATATTTGGAGGAGTGCCGAAAGGTTCAATTCTAGGGTCCCTGCTTTTATTAAGAAAATAGATTATTAAGATGAACTTTACAACTTTCTTTGTGTATATCTCGAAATCAACTGTTGGTTAGTTTTTATGAGATTCAATACAACTATTTTCATATGTGGAATGTGATGGTAAGTCTTGTAGCTCGTCATCCTTCAAGGCTCTATGTTTTTAAGTAAACATAAAACTGAAGTGTGTTCAGCTGTGCGTTATCACAAGAACAATGTGCAGAAATATTCCACTCGAAAATAGTCGTCTGATGGCGCACAGGAGAACCATGGGTAAGGACTTTATAACATTTGGTCTTGAAGCTGGATAAAAGATACCTATTGTGTGCGCCTTAACCCATAGCTGGCACTCTATCTCTTCCAACCAAAGATACATATATAGATAAGAAAAGTTTGGTTCTATTTTGGGCTCGGTTGCTTTTTAAGAAAGCAAATCGACGCGACAGAACTTTTTTTTGGACGAGAATTTTGCCGGTCATGGCGCGGCGGCCTAGACGCAATTAATTTAAAATAATAAAATACGAGACTTGAAAAATCCTAATTTATAACAGGTTTTTAACAGATGCCTGTCATATTGAAATTTGAATGAAAGACTTGAAGAAAGTGTGGATTGGGGAATCGATAAACTTCATACACTATCAAAGCAAATACTTTCAAGTAGTGGACCACTTAGGCCTAGAGACGAAATTTAGAAATTTACTTACCGATGCAAAAGTCAACTAGCATTTTCAAGGCGAAAATAAATAAGCTATAGGGAAGTGTGCAAAAATAAATCTTAAAACAAATTACAGCAACCAACGCAATGGCATTTCTTCAGGAGGCTAGGATACTCTAAAAGCACTATGCTACTATTACTTCAAAATTTGTATGGCAGTAAGGGTAGGGTAGGAGTGATTAGGTTGAATAACTTGGCAAGAAATATAAACTTCATTGGTCACATAGTTGTTAAGGCAAATGAAGAGCCAACCACCTTAGCAAAAAATTGGATCATAGCACCAACCTAATAGTGCAGCTCCTATAAAGCTTCGGTAGGTCATTTTAGCTTCGATGAAGCTTTACGGAAACCTAATGGAAGCTGAAATGTTGGTTGAGTGACCCTCTGAAGAGGGACCTGACATTGATTGAGTTAGAGGAGAAAATATGACAACAAAAACCGAAGTGGGGCGAAAATATGGCAATTCTGGAAAGTACTCACAAAACGGAGACAGAGCAAACAGTTACTTGGAAATGAAACCCTTATGCCACAAGTAACCATTTTAAGCTATGCTTATATCAGAAATATCTAGACGTGCGCCCAACGCACATTCATTAAAGTAACAAATTTGGAGGAAAAGCTGTAGGTCTGTAGGATGAGTGGCATAATCCATCCAAAACAGACCTGAAGCTCGTGATGCCAACCGCTCAATATTTATCAGTGGACCTAAGTCCCTTTTAAAATCTATGGACTTAAACGCCCCAAGGGATCCACAATGGTGCCACGTGCGTCGTCGGTCAAAATCCCCAAAACTACCGAAAAATGTATGAAATGGAAAATGTGTGTTAGGAAGATGGGAGGTTGATCTTGCGGATGCACACTTAGATCAAAGTAGATCCATTGTGGTAGGTCGAAGTGTTGTAACTTCTAATTGTATAACCTATAAATTCTATGGATAATCGTTATCGAGCCATTTAAAAGCTTTTATGAAGTTCAGTAGCCTTTTGCCTGAAAGATTCGAGAGCTCTTTTAAATAATTGAAAAAATAACTGCCCTGGAATTTGTTCCTTATATGGCCAAGTACTGGACAATGAGACAAAAAGTGAGAGTTGTAATCGTGTTCGTCTACGTCATTGCAGCCTCTGCATAGGTCATCGTTGACTTCCGTTTTATGGAAGCCTAGGAGATTGTGTCCGATGAATACTCTTACAAAAGTTCGAAGGGAATTCTTGTTTATGTGGATAATACTTTCTGTTCTTTTCTTGTCGAAGTTGGGCCATAGTTTCCTGATTGTGGCACAGATGTCGAGTCCGTTCCATATTTCATTGGTTTTTAAAAGAAACTTGTTTCTAATGTTCTGTTTTGTGGCACTGAATGCGATTCCAATTTAAGGGTATATTTGGGTAGGATCAAGTTGAACTCTTCCTCGGCAGCTCATCAGCTCTACCGTTGAACGGTACAATACTGTGACCCGGGAATCAGCAGGGTCTAATGTTATGTTGCGTGTCAAGAATTTCTAGCTCTACGCTACAGCTAGTTACAAGCTTCGACTTGGTAACACCGGCAGAAATCGCTTTAATTGTTGCTTGGCTGTTTTTTTGGACAAGAGTAGGATCTACAGGATTGTGGCCATGCACAATTATGGGTCCTCTGGATTTGGTGCTTGGGAGATTTTGGATTTGTTGATTGGGTCCCATACTCCCATGCTCACATTAACTTTTGGAATTTTTTTGTATTGATATTCTCTCAATCAGTTTCTGTTCAGGGTCTGTTTCGTATCTAATTTTTTTCCAACCCCGCTAATAGCATAAATTTGTAGAAGTTGGCAGAAGTAAACGCATTTTGTAAGTCGTGAAAATGTTGAATTACAGAAAACACATACTGGATGGCTCGTGGGAAACAGCCGCGAAATTAAAGGTAAGTAGCGTTTCTAACTTGTTTTTTTTTTTTAATTTCACCCACCATCCCTTTATGACTATGGTCAACGCTATTTGGAATTCAATCGCCAATAACGTTGGACTCCCAATATCTCCTCAATTTTAATCCTTTATTACTTTGTTTCCTTTATTTTTTTACCTTTAGGAGCGCCCTCCTTGATTTCGCTGTAAATTTCAATTTACTGGTCGACTTCCATTAACAAAACTTTCATTTATTGTTTGGGACGTGTTCAAAGGCGCTTCAACGCGCAATTCACGTACGAACGTATTGGACATTACCCTGGAGGCGCCACATTGCAATTGCATTTCAACTCCTATCCTAACCACAGCCATCAGCCATTTACCATTAGATTCTAATCGAATGCGTTACGTGCGAAAAAGGATTCAAAATCGTACATGTAGTGATAGTGACTACGAGGAGGGCTTGATTTAGCCGAAAGTTTTGTAAAACATTCGACACAAATCCAAAAAGGTGGGCGCCGCATCTAGGATGAAACCAGTCAGGATTCGCACCCACTGTAACTTTAAGGACAATTTTTGAATGTTTCTTACGAACCGTTAATGTTATATGTATGTATGTAGTGGGAGAGAATGGTGGATGAGTGGTTGTTAGGTGATGGCAGAAACTTTTGTGCCAACTATATGGGACCTGCTCATTCACTTCACTTATAGTTACTTACGCTGCAAGATACACAAGATACAAACGTGACATTCTAATTGCAGAATGCAGTCGACACTAAAGTGCAAAATCATGTCACCAGGAGCGTTTCCATTCCCGTTCTTTACACTCATACTTGTAACCTACACACATACACACGTTCGCACTTATTTGGCTTTTAAGTACTGTCTCATACAACAGTTGAAATGAAGACGTTGTCTATTTTATTTTTATGTTGTTCCTTCGTTTTCCAACTTCCCTGTCCCAGCACAGCATGATTGTTAGATGGCAAATGGTAATGGCATGGTAGGCAGGCAGGCGTTGCTATATTGCTGAAGTCGCACTTCCTCTGGAGAAGCATAATGGCCGATGTTCTTGTCCTGAGTGCAATATTCGTATTATTACTTTATTTAGGAGTGACAAGGACACAGACGGCTGCTGCAGCACGGATTTAGCCTTGGGATGGAATTACTACTATGATGATTGTCAAGCTGAAGTAGCGAAAATGAGGTGTCCGTACGGACAGACGTGTGCTTTGCTTGTGTATACTTTGCCATTCACTTGAACTACTGGGTGTGGTTGAATGGTTCGTTGAATTTCGAATGAACCTGCTGAAGAGTGCGTAAATTTTGAGTGCGTATACCTAGCAGAGATAACAAAGATATATGGACGGATACAATAGGGCACAAGTCTAAAGACTAATTGGAGCTGGTCGGAACGCGGCAGGTTATATGTTGCTTGGTGTTTTTCGGTCGAGGAGATATGCCAATTATGACAAAGACTTTATCTCCCAATTGAGGTTGATTCGAAGAACGTAAATTGCAAACAGTGATCAATGGGGTATTTTATCTCACATTCCCTGTCACTGGGTAAGCCCTTTTAACATCAGTATAAAGGAATTAACGAGACAGATATCAATAGTATCGGATCACCCCAACCACTAGTAAAGAGTGAACGTTTTGAGGTGCTTTTCAAAATGTCATGCCATTTAAAATCGTTACGAATGTGACCAATAAAAATGTTAACGCATGCAAACTGGTCAACAGGAATAAAGATATTTTCGTAGACAGCCAGACGGCAATCAAAGCCAAAACTAGTTGTCACAAAGAAAAAACTAGTTGATCGGTGCCGCAACGAATTAAGATTGCTAAGCGAATCGAACTTAGTCACCGTAATCTGGGTATCAGGACATAATGACATACTTACAAGGGAATGAAATCGTAGAGGAATTCGCCAGGACCGTAATATCTTCATTTAATCCCCTCTCCTCATTAAACTTCGCCTCTCCTACCCTGGGGACCGCAAGGGAGATCCGAGTAAGGTAAGCCGGCTAGCTAGTTCGCCAACCATTCTAAACTAAGTAAACTAGCCTACCGCAACTAGGAGTTCCAGAAATGCGGATCATCACTGATTAATGTATATGAGCTCCTGAATAAAGGTATTACAAGTATGTCCGCTAGGAGAAACTGAAGAATTTCCAATACAAATTACTTGTGCCGTGCATTTCATGTTGCATTTAAAAGACCTTAGGTCTTACAGGCATATAGTTAAATTAATTGGAGTACTCCAAGGTAATTCCTTAAGTTATTCACTCTTTTCTAGTTAAATATATGCCTTAATTCCAAATGAATGTCCTGAGAGTGAATCAGTTATTCTTGTTTAAAATAGAGCAATAATATATCCGAAGACCTTTCATCATGAAGGAGAAAGTGCTTATGCTGTCCATGCTTCCCGGATCCAAATAAAGGCATATTTGTATGTTTTGAAGAGAGCCTCCCAATTGGTGAAAAGTTTAAATACCTTATAATGAAACATTTTATGATTAACACAGTTCGGTGAAAGGAAGAAGCTATCACTTCCCAATATTGGACAATGTCCTATTAGTCAAGGAAAATGAAACAAAAATATGGCGTTACTTCGGAAAAAATTCCGACATCTTTTTGGGCAGAAGAACATGAGCTACATGAGCTAACTTTTTCCAAAAAAAAACTTTTTACTTTATAACATTTAACTTATAACTTTTTCGAAAAAAAAACTATGATGATTTCACCCCCACCTCCCTCCTAAATGGCTTGCATCACTTCCAATTTAAGAAATATTTAGGGGGTAAAAATGAATATCTGCACCGAAATTCAGCTTTGTCGGAATGGCCACTACACATTGCCATATTTTATATGAAAGAGCGGAGGATATTGATGAAATTTTCAAAGCTAATTGTGAGCGTGATGGATGATCAACAAAGATTAAATTTTATAACCAAATTTTTTTACGTTTTTTGTTTGGAAGTTATTTTAGTTCCATACAATTTGAACCATCTTACTCATAAAGTGTGAGTGTGACAATAGATTCCCAATCATCAGTTCATCATATATTCTCATTAAAGCAGGTATTTTTCTTGGATCTGTTTCACGGGATATAGGTTAGTTAGGTGAGTTTTTTGTTTACAATCAATTAAAAAGTAGATTCTTAGTATGACCTACTTATACTTAATAAGCATACATTTTTTTTTAATTTTGCGCCGACTCAAGAGGTTATGGTTAACCTTAAAATGTTTAGGCACAGTGGGAGCGATTAGGAAAACAGGATACATTTAGATGAGAGAAACTGATGTATATTGGTTTTAAATGCTTATATATAGCAATGGGAGGTAAGAATTTGGTCAGTTAGGGCATTCCACATTCGTGTAGTGCGGCTAAAGAAGGAATCTCTAAACTTGACAGTACGTCCGAAGTTGGCTTCAAGGGTAAACTGATAAGCATTCCTATACGCGCGGGTATTACGGTTGAATACAATACAACACTGTCTATAAAAATACCGATAGAGCAATGAAATCCATGAAACAGTGCGATATGGTTTACGAGATGTGCAATTGTTTCTGTTACTGTTCTATCACCTATCATTTTATATACTCTTTTGGGATCACCTGTTTGGGGAAAGTGTGCTGTAACGCATAAGAAATAAAATGTACGACTGGATCGCACGTACTTGCTCCTATGTTCGATCACATTATATGCAAAAGATTTTTAATAGAAACGGCTTAATGTATTTTTGAAGTTGTTTTTCACTTAATGGTTTATATATAAAAATTCTTAATTTTTTTTCTAAAATAAATTGGTATGAACATTTTAAATATTTAATAATATAAATTTAAAAACAAAATTTCAGAAATATCGGTCATCCGTTTTCAAAATATTGAAGTTTCAAAAAAAAAAAAAAAATGGAACATTTTGAAATGTAGTATTATTTAGAATTCGAAGGAGCCCCTGTATGCAAATTTTGATCGAAATGCGTTGAGCCGTTTATGAAAAATTCGAAAATCATTAAAATGGTTGTATGCTAGTTACCTTGAATAACAAAATAAAATACAATTTTTTTTAACCAATTTGTAGACCATAACCAAAGTAGTACACAGCCCAATTTTTATCAAAATCGTTAGAGCCGTTTTCGAGATAATTAAGAAAAGTTTGTATGACAAGTGCCGTTATTTTTGGGGCTTAAGCAACGATGCAAAAATCTTTTTTGGAAAATCACCTAGAACGCCTAAGCACCAGATTTGAAAAATAATCAGTTCATCCGTTTAGGCTGTAGATCGTTCTACAGACAGACAGACAGACGGAATTGCGGGACGCACTTTTTGGCGGTCTCTATTATCGTAATGCGAACTTTGATTAAAATCTCAAGTTCGATTATTTTCTAAATGCAAAACTTGCCCTATAGCACCTATATCACAAGTTAAACTACAAATTTTACAAATTAAAATTGATCCTTAAGGTCCCCTGGCATTTTTCAACTCAGGAGTTACACGAAAAGGCAAACGCATTAAAATATGTAAATTTTGTTTTACAATAAAAAATATATCTATCTATCAAAGCTCTTTTTGGATACTGTCACCTACTTAGATATGTTGTACGTAAGCCAAGTAGCAGTACTTAACAATGCTGGGTTTATTGACTACGGCCAGATGAGAAAGAGAACAATAGGTCTGGCTTCGTCATAGAAAAGTCAAACATCTTGCAGCGTTTTAAGCGACATACATCGAATATGTGTTCATTTCACCAAAGGTTCCGCTTTCTGAAACATTAAATTCTTCGCGGTTTTTTATTCCCCATTTAACAATGCTGGCAAAAACAGAATTTAATAAGCTTATAGTAGGCTCCCGTTCGAGTTCTACATCCGAAGGGCATGGGTGTGAATCTGAACAAGGATATACAAGACTGAGTGTAAAGTCGTCAACAAAACAATATATTAGATTGGCACCTGAAGCTAGTTGAGTCAAACTAGGCAGTTGACTGTTATACTGAAATAAGGCGATATCCAAAACTACAACGACAACCGATCATTACCAATACTAAAGTATCTACCTGTCTCCTTTCTACATATCAAGTCGGTAGTCGGTTGTTGTGAATTTAGTGAAGCCGGCCAAATATTTTGAAAAGACATTTCAATAAGAGATAGGTCAGGCTTAAGAACACCGTTTACATCGTTGAGCAATTATAAACTTTCCACTTCAGGCAGTACCGTTTGGATAGGTTTAAATATTCACATAAACACACACAAGCCGGTACGGATATATTATGTTCTTCTTATTGAAAACATATCCAATAATCACATCAGCAACATTCCAGGGAACTGTTACTGAATAGTTCGGGTAAGGGTTGGGATCAGATTATATTAACTTGGGCTCTCCAAAACCCAAAATCTCCATTTTTTCCGCAATCCGAAAATCGGATCAAGACAAATTATATAAAATGGCAAATTTGGGTTGCGTTTTAAGTTAGAGCATTTCTTATAATAACCTACTGGTATTAATCTCCGAATTAATTGCTTACCCCTATCACCGTGGTAAAACAAATCCAATTCCGTCACGTATATTTTATTTTTTGATAAGTATTTCTAATATAAAGTCTGATTAATTATTAATTAATAATTGTCGTCTTACTACGAAATTACCATCTTTGATTTAACACGGAATACAAGTAGAATTTTCCAGTCACTATTTCTGTCCACAAGTTAAAGAAATGTATTGAACTTAAACATCAGAGTTATTATCAATTATTATGAAAATATAACTACGAGTATATAGTGGGTGGAAATATATTATTTTGATTTTTTATTTCGTTCACTATAAAGCTGTTGCTTGAAAATTTTATCAAGATCATGTGGTTCAGTTTTTTTCCAAACTAAACCAGTGTCCATTTTGGGAAATAGCACCTAAGGCAGCCAATTCAGAATAAGGTGTTTTCTGACTTTGTGTAAATTGTAAAGGGTTACCCATTTTGAGGTTTCAAAAGTATAGGGCTGGAATTCAATATCTGAAAAAACATTTTTTTTTTCAGTTGAAAGTTTGGCATTTACTGACTGAATTGGTTACAGATCTTGTAAGGCCTGTGCATCATCATTTCGCTCGTACCACTGAAAATATCGCTGCTGTAAGTGAAAGAGTTGCCGAAGACCCGAATGTGCCGATTCCTCGTTGTTCTCAGGAATTAGGACTGTCTTACGGCACATTATGGCGTATTTTGCATTTGGATCTACACCTACATCCATAAAAAGTCCAGCTCACACAACAACTGAAGCCAGCTGACCATACACAACGTCGTAGATGCTTGAACAACATGCGGTGGACAGCGATTTTTCTAACAAAATTTTTTTCAGCGACGAAGCACATTTCTCAATCGGTGGTTATGTTAATAAACAAAACTGTCGTATTTGGAGTTCTAAGAATCATCAAGTAATTGAAGAGACAAAAAGTCACTGTTGGGGGCGCTCTTTGGTCCGGAAGTGTGATTGGACCTTACTTCTTCGAAAACGATGATGGAACGACTGTCACCGTCAATCCGGAGCGTTATGGTCATATGATAACCGACTGCCAGCTATTGAAGAATACGACTTGGAGAATATGTGTTTTCAACAACACGGTGTCACATGCCACACAACTCGAGCGAATATGGCTTTATTGCAAGATACATTTCCTGGCCGCGTAAATCCTCGTCGTGGCGATATCAACTGGCCACCAAGATCATGCGATTTGACACCGCTGGACTTTTTTTTTTGGGGCTACGCGAAAGACCGTGTTTATGCAGATAAACCTTTAAGTTATGGCTGAGATACCGCCCAATATGTGTCAAAAAGTGGTCCTTAGCATCAACCTGTCACCTATTGAGCCAAGCCCAAATTCGACATGACACCAGGGGACCAATCGGGCCTCATTTTTTATAAAATTTCTACAGCCAAAAGACTAGTATGGACGGCCGGCGTTCGAAATCGAAATTCTGAGGGGTGAATTTCCCGGTTACCTAAGCTCTTGTTTTGGTGAGTTATGACCACCGACACAACCACTCTAGATTTAAATTTGTAAGTTGTTTTGAAGGCGCATGTCTAAACGCGCTCAAGGGATTATGAATACCCTTTAAATGTTTTAATACAGCGCGGGCGTGAGGGTGAGGTTAAGGAAGAGAAAGAATGATAGGAAAATGGGTGGCGCGATATTCGGAGAATGTAGGTGGTTGTTGTCTCAGATTTTATCAGGGATGGCGGCTGAACTAATGCGGAGAAATTTCCGTGTCTTATTTATCTATGTCCCTTATAATTCGCATTAATTTTTTTATTGGTTGTCATATTTTATCGGTATACTAGTTTTACTCAATCACATGTTGTTAGTTCTATGTCTAAACAACATGTAATGAGCAAACCAGCAACTCACTGTATGACATTTATTTGTAGAATTGGCTTTTAATGGAAAAATAAGAGGACATAGACTACGGCAGGGATCGAACCTGTGACCATGAGGTTGACAGGCGAACACACAACTATCGCGACATGGCCACCCCAAATATTTTATGAATAAGCTTCAGACTCTTGCATATATGACAACTTAGGCAGTTATTTAAACACTTATATATCAAAGATATATCTGCGACGTCACCAATTAGAATAACGTTAATTATCGTCTCTGAAAATACTCCAAGTACTAATGTTCATCAAGAGAAGAAATTTTTTAGGAAGAGCTGTAAGTGAGCAGTGCTATTTCGCCTTTAAATTGGGGCACAATAGATGTTGACTAAAAAAAACATAAATTATTCATTGAAGCTCTCAAAAAGAATATTCATTAAAGATGCGACCACATATCAGCGAAATTCTGGAAAAAACTTATGCAAAATCCCATATATCAGACTTGATTTCCCATCAATTCTTCTAGAGTGAAGCTGATATCATTTTGTGGACTTAAAGACAAAGTTAAGACGTAAAATAAACCTAATCCAAAAGCAGAACCAAGAGTCACCTTGTAATTTTTCTGAGGTCATTTTCCTGATGACAATGTGAATCTAGACGTGTAAGTTGAACAAGCCTTCTATTAACACTTTATTTAGGAGAATAGAACCCATGATTGTTTCCCACATATGCTCCAAGTTGTCCTTAATCAACAATACAAAACACTAAAATACATTATGAATGTATTTAGAAAGTCGTGAATTACAACGATTGATTTTTTTCAATAGGAAAAACAGAAATTATATTATATACAGGGCATAGATTTTTTTAACAGAAAAAAAAAACAACAGTCGAGGAAATAAATAACAAAAGACTATTTAATCTTAGGCAAATTTCGATTCGACTCTAGAAAGCAATCCCTCATTTCACTCAAATAAATCCCCCCACGAGCAATAACAAAAAAATATTTTCTTAAATTCGGGGCTTAGGTTTTTTGTGTGCCTTATTTTCCAAGCAGATAAACCCTCTAGCCTTAGCCTTATATAAAACAACATAAGACGATAACAACAACAAGAACTGGAAAAGCCAAAAAAAAATAGATAGAATCCTCTTATCAGTTTCATTACTTAAATTACAACCATCGAATGAAGCTAAAGTCCTAGCAATCAGATCCTTTCTGATGGTTGGGTACAATAATACAATTTTTTTTTGTTCATCTCTGTGCAGGATTTTCCAAAAAACAAATAAAGCAAAAATTTTCTATTTCATTCTTGGAAGTTTGAAGTGTTGTGATGGGACAAGTGAGGAGTGTGCATATAACACATACATATAATGGAAAATAAGGACGCAAACAAAACATCCACATGTATCTCTGTACAACTACTACACAGTAGAAAAAAAGAGCAAACGCTTTCTTTCTTCTAGTCCTGTGACTGTGATGCGCCGCCATTAATGTAGTAATATGAAGGAAAAACATTTCACCCCGAAAATTCCAGGCCTGATGTAGTGGATTTCGATTGCAAGAACAGGAACAAGAGCAGGGCCAGAAGCAAGAGTAAAAGCATGAACTCATACAGGAGGCAACGAAAACGACGACAACGACCAGGACGACTACGACGACGACGACGCCGGAGATAGCAGTCATCCGTGCAGAAGTTGTCGCGCAGAGTGATTAATGGTTGTCAAACAAATTGGGAAAACTTACCCAACCATCCTGGTTCCTGGGTGAATGGATTTTCCCTTTTTTGCTCTGCCCGTTTTATTTCAGAGCTGTATATAGGGCTGAGTAATAACAATAGTGTATTGCATAGTGAGCGATCTGACTTTACTGTGTGCTGTGCTCTGCTCGGCCTCCTGCTACCAACAGGGAATAGTATGTATTTTCGAATACGCGGCTTTGACATTTATACCACACAGCACACACACTGGTGCTCTGCTCAGGCTCTGATGGCTTTAGGGATCCTTTTTTCGGGCCTGCCCAACGACTGACTGCGCTAAGTTAGTATGTTTGGTTATTGAAGTGTGTGCACAGCCAGAAGTACGGCGAAGTACAGCAGTTACACAGGCATGGCATACCTATATCATCTCGGCATTCATTTCAACCATTTTTGCAAAAGAAACCAACTGGGAAGCTGATGAGGTCGACGACGACTCGACGGACGCGTCATGACGAGCCTGACGATAGAGGAGACAGGAGACCATTTTAGCTGTAGATGGTAAAAGATACGTTGTATATCGTATGTCATTACGGCCGCTTTATATAACTTGGGTTTTTTTTTGTGCAATTCGTTTGGTTGGAGTCAGTGTTGTAACGCGTAAGCAATAGCTCGACAATAAAGGATATATTGCAAGTAAATGAAAGGACATGCGGTTGACACTCGTTACGAATTCTGATTGGTGGGGCGAAAGGCATAATGGTTTTAAATTTTGAATAATTGTCGCAAGTGTATTTAAAATGTGCCTTTAAATAAGTTTATCGCTTTTTTCCACTCGTTTTCTTTGGTGAAGGTTTTATGTTTGCAGGAGGCGGGCAAACAAAATGAATGCAAAATTAAAGCGAATTCAGAATTCTATGTACATGAAGGAACTATACAATATTACGTATAGAGCAGCAGTATATACAACCTACCGCAACTTTCGACAAGGCGTTTGGTTATCATAGGTTATGTACATTATTTTGTTCATGCATGATTCGAAGGACCTCGTATATGTAATACAATTGAAGAAGTCAAAAATCAAAAGATTGGTTGTATGGCTGGTACCGTTAATAGTAAAATATGTAGTAAAATGTTGGGCCAAAATGTAGACTATATCTAACCTATATCTTAGTAGTGGCGCATTTTTTTTTATCAAAATCGTTAGAGACGTTATCGAGATAATTAAGAAGCTAGAAAAAAATCTTATTCAAACAAACGTTAAAGCATCAAGTTTGAAGAAAATCACTTCAGCCGCTTATGATATTCCTGGGAGCAAGTTAGCGGTATATCCTTGTAAGAGGGAGGGTCCATACATTAAAAAAATTTCATGTGTAAATAGTACTAATAACTGCGTACATTGTACGAATTTTATTCATTATTTTCTGCCACGAATGGTATTCGTATATTTTAGATTTATTCATTTGTGCATTCTACGACTTCATTCGTGTATTGTACGAATAGCTTCGTAGTATTTACTAATACTTTTACTTTTCATTAGTTAATTGTACGGCGGCGGCGCCATTCGTATATGGTACAAAATTCCCTGAAATTAAATTTAAATAATTTACATATAAATAATAACAAAAGTAATATTGTATACGTAATAAGCAAACAAACTTTTTAATTGTTTTAAAATTAATTTTCACTAAACATATATAAATACTTATATAACAATTTAAAAAAATTAATAGTGATGTTGTTTCACTGTGACTGCTGTTGAGGTGTCTTTGCTACAATGGCGGCTTAAAAAAGGACACATTTAGATTCACTAAGTTTGCAAATAAAATATCTACTTATAATGGATCTTATGTTAAAAAGCATCAGTAACGGGATTTGTTTTGTCCTTGTTTCATAAGGCATTTTATAAACCTATGTATCAACAAATTGCCCGATGTTATTGGCGGCGCGGCGTGTTGGGGTGTTTTGTGCTGAAATAACTTCCCGAAAATTATATTGACAAAAACAAAAATCACAAAAAAATATAAGGTACTCACCTCGGAATTTTCGCAAAAAGGGGATACTATATTTGGCCAATCATCTTAATTAACTTGTCGTGGTTTCACAAAATTTTAATTGTTCACTGATATGTTTATCTATTTTAAGAATTTAAAGTAATAATTAGTGGAGTTTTATTATCCCTCTGGTTCTGGGTTTGGGTCTAGGTTCATACTATTATAATTATTCTTATTTGTAGTTTCAATGGAAAACTTTTAATTAAATTTTTCGCACTTCGAAAAACATTGCCAAACACGTTGAAAAATTAAAACCACTGAAATAAATCACGGGTTCCGACTAGGCTGCATTTTTTTTTATTTTTACTATTAATTCGTGTATTTTACAAATAATGCGTGTTTTTATTAATTATTATTACATTCTACGAATAATGCGTACGGTTATCTCACGAATGAAATTTGTCTACTAATATTAGTTTTTATTCGTAAATAGAACAAATTCATTAGTAAATAGTACGAATTATATGTAAAAAAAAAAAACGAATTATTCGTGAAATGAATTTGCGAATGTTATTAGTAATATGTGCACCATAATTCGTAGAATGCACTAACCAAAATCATTTAATTTTGGTTTACGAATATTATTAGTACATACCACGAATGTATTCGTGCATATTACTACTTCTATTAGTACAATTTCACGAATGGATACGTAAAAATTTAATAGTACTAATACTTCGTACAATGAACGAATATTCTTGCTACGAATAAAATTCCTAGCCATTTTACTAATAAATTTTTTGGGTGTATGATAATTTTAAATCATTTGATGACTTTGAATGCCCAACAACAACTTTAGTGTGCTACCACCAAGTTTTTTCTCAATTATTTGGCTGGAATTATAGCTATTTCACGACCTGCCAAGGTAGATCATCAGATTCCTTTGCTCTAGTGGTGCTGGTCTAATTTTTCATTTTAATTGAAAAACTTCTTGTGCCTTCAAAAATGTATATTTTTGTAATCGCGTATTTTGATGAATCTTAGTTCATTCGATGGTAAATTTCGCGACTAAACCGAACATTTTGCTTACAAACTTCATTTGGGTGGAAGGGTATAACGTGTCTCTTTGAACGCTGCAATAGGGGTGAAATTTCCTATGGAATGTACTAAAACTCATCAGCATACTAAATCAACGCCTACCATTAACTATCGATTTACACATACATTTTTCAAATCCACGTGAACGTATTTTAGTGTCCTTTCAATGAATGAAATTTTTTTCCAATTTCAGTGTTTTGCAACCTTCCACTTTGCAAATTTTAAATGACACTGATTTATTTAAAAAAAAAGCTCTAGAATTTGTTAATATATATATAAAATATATGTAATCTGAAACATTTGCCACGGAAATTCTCAGTTTTCGGTCCACTTTCAGAGATGAAATAAGAAAGTCTTCGTATATTAGAGAACTTGCTGATTTATTAATAATAAAGGATCATTTTATGTCGTGCAGCTTTCCTGAAATATGTAGGTCTGCACTCATGTTATTTGTTACAATTCCTGTGACTACAGCTAGTACTGAACTATCATTTTCAAAACTAAAAATTAATAAATTCTATGGATCGATCTTTAAGCTTTGATGATGTTATAGATACTTTTGCGGAACAGAAAGCACGAAGAAAAAAATTAAATTAATAAAAAAATCTTATTGAAAGTAAATTGTTATTTCATTGTAAATACATATTTGTATAAGCCTATGCTCTTGAAAATAAAACTTATTAGATTTTTAACTTAAATGCACATAATATTATTAGTAGTTTTGCGTAACTACTAACATTAGTGCTTTATTAAAATTAAATTCTAACGTGACGCCGGAGGGCCTCATCCAAAAAAATTTGCCACGGGCCTCAGATGGTATAGTTACGCCACTGCTTGTAGACATTGGTACACTAAAGCCGCAAATAGGCAGCTATAGCACCTTCGGCGTCGCCCGATTATGCAATTACTCTGACACTCCCAGCTTCGAATCACATAAGTAACCCATTCACATACATTTTGTTGAAGAATGGGATATAGAATAGAACACCGCCTTGCGGCTTGCCTATACTAACGGATCTGTAATCCGAAAACCACCTAATACTAAATTGATAATTTTGCTTATCAGTATTTGATTCTTTAAACACTGCAGATGTTTTGCTTTTAATCTTTATTACCCAGGCAATATTCCATATGTTGATTGTTAAGCCGTGTCCACCGATTTCCTTCAGATTTTAGAGAGTTTTTAGAATGAATGATTAGGTCTAATAGGGGAAAATAACCCATTTTTGTTACCAAGAATAGGAAAGAGGTACTCGACATTTCTCTTATGAATAATTCGACTACCTTTTCGGTAGAAAGGTTTAAGGTATTACAAGAAGAATTATTTTCAGATCATAAACTGATCGAATTCTTCATACCTGACACAACAGTAAAAATTCTCGAAAACCTGTTAGAAATATTAGAAACACAAATTGGAAATTTTTAATAGGGAAATAGAAATAAGTATGAGTAACTATAACATTGGAACAATAAATGAACCTGAAAGCATAGATAAATCGACTGTAGAACTCTCGGAAATTCTTAACAGAACTTTCGAAAAATCCTGCCCGCTTAGATCTGCAGGGAAGGGAAAAACTCTGGTGGACAAAAGAAACTATAAGACTTTTCTATGTTGCCAAAGGAACACAAAGAAACTGAAAGAGACTGGAATATTTACAAATTAAGTCAAAGAAAATTCAAAGCTGAAACGCAACGTGCAAAACGTAGCACGTGGCCACATTTCTGCAGCGAGATCACTTGCACTAACGAATCAGCCAGACTTTGAAAAAAATTTTCCAAAGAGCCAATTCCACTCGGGTCTTTAAAGGAATCCAATTTGCACTGGACGGAGTCATGTAGCGAAACGCAAAAATTACTCATCAATGCCCATTTGCCAGAGTGTGAAGTGAACAATGAGTTCTGAACATGTAGTACCTCCTGATATTATAAGGGAAGAGAAGATAAAATGGACTATTAACTCCTTCTCTCCTTATAACCGGGACTTGATGACATCTTTCCTGTGATGCTTCAAAAATGTGAAGACCATGCTATCCCCTATCTTAGCAATATATTCCTAAATAGCCTAAAATGGGGGTACGTGCCCAAGACATGGCGGGAAATTCTAGTAGTTTTCATACCTAAGGCTGGTAAGCCCAACCATACGGATGCCAAACCTTTGGACAAATAAGTCTTACATCATTTGTTCTAGAAACATTTGAAAGACTAATGGATGAAAGACATTTACATTTACGTAGCAAGCTAAGAGCAGAAGTTATTTCTCCTGCACAGCATGCACAAAGATAAAAGTTTAGAAAATAGAAAAACACTTCATGACAAGTATTACACACTTGCTGCTTTTCTAGACATTGGAGGAGCATTCAACAATGTTAAAAGAAGCGCAGGGGAACATGCCCTTATAATTCTTGAAGTAGATAATGCAATTATAAACTGGATCATGTGCATGTTAAGAAATAGACAGATCTTCAGTGAACTTGATGGAACCCAAGTAAAAGTATCAGCGTCAAGAAGTCTCAAGTTGGACAAAAAAATGCGGTTTAACGGTTAATCCCTTAAAGACTGAGCTGGTCCTATTTACAAATAAAAGGAAAAAAAACAGATTTTTCAGTACCCACAATAGATGGGATCCCACTTAATATCTCAGATCAAGCTAAATATCTCGGAGTGATCCTGAAATTAAACTGGGATCCAAACATCAAAGAAAGAGCTAAGCGCATTCTATTCATGAAACAGGAATTTTGTTAAAAACTCGTATACGTCCACATGATAATCCTTAAATTATCATGTGGATGTATACGACAATCGTTAGATCAATACTCACAACTGTAATTTTGTGTGTTGGAACGCGCTGGAAAAAGACATGAACCTAAAAACCCTAACAAAAGTATAAAGAATGGCTTGTATAGGTATAACTGGAGCAAGGAGGAGTACCCCCACAGCGGGATTAGAAGCAAAACTTAACCTAAAGCCCATTGACCTCTACGTACAAGAATCAGCAGCAAACAGTTCTCTACGGCTAAGCTTAACTAACGTCTGGAACACTAGCCACATAGGACATGCTCAGATTCTGCATAGAATTATAGGCAACAATGTGTGCACAGACTACATGCCACCAAAACTGGACTTTGATCCTCCATTCAAAGCCTATTTCCCTGATAGACAAGTATGGCTAAACAACGAACTTCATGATGAGTTGTTAATAACTACCTACGCCGACGGCTCAAAAATGGACCCTGTGGTTGGTGCAGGTTTCTTCTCAGAAAACCTTAAAGTAGCTAGCTCCGCTAGACTTCCTGACCAGAGTAGTGTCTTTCAAGCTGAGGTATTGGCAGTAAAACTCGCGTAGCATAGCATTAAACTCTGCTGGGTCCAGGGTCACAGCAATAAACCGGACAATGAGAGACGTACTGGCAAGGAAGGGTTCAACACTTGATTCTACCCAAATAGACCCGTCGATTAAAATCCCACTCTGTGTCACGAAACTGACGATTGGAAAGAAGATTCTTTCAAAAACCAACGAAAGATGGAATGGGATCGACACCTGTGCCACAACCAGGAAACTATGGCCCAACTTTGACAAGAAAAGAACAGAGAGTACCATCCACATACACAAAAATTCCCTTCGAACTCTTGTAATCGTACTCACCGGATACAATCTTCTCGGCTACCATAAAAGGGGGTGGCTGTGGGGCAATAGTTGTGTGCTCGCCTGTCAATCTCGTGGTCGCAGGTTCGATTCCTGACATTGTCTATGTCCTCTTATATTCCATTAAAAACCAATTCTAAAAACTGTCATAAAATGAGTTGCCGGTTTACTCATTACATGCTGTTTAGGCATAACACTAACAGCATGTGATTGAGTAAACAATGACAATGAAATAAAAAATAAAAAATAATGTGAATTATAAGAGACATAAGTAAATAAGACACGGTAATTTTCTCCTCAATAGTTCAGCCGCCATCCCTGGAGATAAAATCTGAGACAACAACCACCGTCTCAATATATCGCGCCAGACATCTTTCTATCCTTCTTTCTCTTCTTTCACCGGATGCCCGCGCTGTGTTAAAAACATATAAGGGGTATTCATAATCTCTTGAGCGCGTGCAAAATTATAAAAAAAAAAAAAAAAAAAATGGGGCTAAGCAACGATGACCTATGCAGAGGCTGCAATGACGAAGACGAACAATGACACCTCTCACTTTTTGTGTCATTATCCAGCACTTTACCATATAAGGAACAAAATCCTGGGCAGCTACTTCTTCAATGATTTAGAAGAGCTCTCGAATCTCTCAGGTGAAAGCCTGCTAAACTTCAAAAAAGCCTCAAAATGTCTCGATAATGATTATCCATAGAACTGATAAGTTATACAATTAGAAGTTACAACACTTCAGGGTACCACATTGGATCTACTTTGATCTTAGTGTGCCGGTAGCAAGATCAACTGGCAGCCCACTTACCTAACTTAACCTTAGGTCTAACTCCTTTTTAAGTCTAAAAACTATTAACATATATATGTATATTTACATTTCGTTCGATGAACGAGGAATGTGAACAATACTTATGTAGCTACTAAGTAGAACCTTCTAAACTGGCAGTATTTTGTATGAAATGTAGGGACTAAAGCTTTAACAGCTCACTCTATTTAATGCTGTCCTCTTTTGATTAGACATTGTGGATAGGTATGTAAGTAAGCTTATCGGTTGTAATAGTGAGTCCATACCCAAGTGGCACAGATTTGCATTTTGCAACCAAAAAGGCACAGATTTTATTCCACAAGAGTTGCTTGTGAGTTTTCTTAAAACATCTTAGTTCCTCTGATCTTGTTGTAAAGATTTTCAAGTATTCCATTTTTGTTTTAAATTATTTAAGGTTGAATTCAAACTAAAAATTACTAGGGTTGGCTTTAACGTCACTGATCAGTACCCCATTAGTTTGAATGCAACCTAATAGGTATTACTTGTTTTCAATTTGTCTTTCAGAACTAAAATGCAACTCTTTTAAAACAAAGTTAAGATATTATAACCGTTCAATTACTTCTTAGTGACTTTGAAGTGATAGAGAAATTTTTTAACTTGAATGTAACTGCATTGCAACTTCTTTGTCACAACATGTCAAAAATAAATTAAAAAAAAAAAAATATTTTAAAAGTAACTCAGTCGCAGACACAGAAGAGAGTTTGCGGATTAGCCCTTAGCAGTCCTAGTTATCCTAAGAGGATTTCTTAGAGTTCGATTAGTTTGTCACAGAAAGTCAGGGCAATGACTTTTCCTCGTTCATCCCCACAACTGCGGCACTGACTGTAGTCCGAAAATCTTAATTTTGATGCCTGTTAGTCCAGTCGGGTTAAACATTTGAAATGGAAAAAAATGTATGCGTACAATTTTCTCTTATAGCTTGTTGCGGGGAATGATTAGTAGTCTAGATATCGATTTTCGGGGAAAATACTGCTGGAGGCTTAGTCCATTTTGAATTTAATGAAGAATTGGTTATCTTTTATTATTTACTAGGAGAAAGTCCCCGGCGTTGCCCGGGCACCCGAGGCAAATGTCATTTCATGCAATATCTTCCAAATGAAATGAAAAATTAAGAATCGAATTTTGTAAGAAAAAGGATTTTTCATTTATTTTGTTGGTTTATTTAACCAGGATTATTTTGCCTATTAAATTTACCAAAGAATAATTATTAGTTCTATTTTTTTTACAAACGAACTATTTTTAATTTGGGACTCTTCTCTTTTCGGGGGTTGTTTTTTTACTTCCGATTATAGGTAAGTTCAATATAAGGCAAGTTATGCATTCTTCGGAAAAAAAGTCTTGACATAACAATCAAACATGACATTATGATGATATCGGATACGAAAAACTTGGTCTAAAACCCAAAACGGCTTAGGCGATTCTTTCGAAATTCTACATATATTATATAGGTTTAGGTACCTCAATTTGTCATGCATACCAATATTTTTAATTAATATTTTTTTTGTAGTCTTAAAAGCATATTTGAAGACTTATTTTAATAATTTAATATTTTCAAAACAGCTCATTATTGTTTTCCAAATGATAAGTTTACGCATATGCTTAATTCCTAGAAACCGCTTGAAATATTTTGACAATTTTATTCTCATAAAGTGAAAATCATTTATAACAGTTTGTTTGCTAAGGCTAAACTCAGAAACCACACCTCCGATTTAAAGGTTTTGAAAGGTTGTAGCTTGCAAGTGGCTTGAGGGTTAAATATTTCCTTGCCAAACTAAGCTGTTTGTTGGGTGAAATGGGCTAAACGCAAGAAACAGTAGCTGAGAAAGTAAACATTTCGGGGTTGTGAAAGTTGACACAGAAAACTTGAATTTCCTTAGAAACTTAACATGTGCCAAAAAAAGCTTGCAGTTAAGTGTAAGATCCCACCAACTCTTGTAGCTGGCACATGAGTTGGGGACCACCCAATTTTTTTTACTTCCATGCACCGGTGCCGTGAAAATAAAAAATTTGTAAGTGTTTATACACGAACCTAAATTTTCTTGCAATCTTGAAAAACTTGATAGTTCAGTGCCAACAAACCTTAGCAAATTTTGAACCCGCGCGCCGCACGAAAAGTTGGTCAGCAAACAACTTTTGTTATACTTTCTTATATGTTCCCAACTAATGCGTAAGTGTATGCTTTCACATGCAGGTTCCTTTTTGTTTTCATGAAAGTAGTCACCGGCGGCAGTGAATTCAAGCATGTGTAAGCCCTGCATACATTACAGGAAAGGAACACGTCTAATGTCGAATTTCTTTCAAATCTTCGGAATTTTTCATGCTGGGGCCCTGTTAGCGTTAATCTCGAAATATCGGGTCTTTGAAGGTTTAAAGTAAGACCGCACTAATACGACACTTTCCGAGGTAATCCATTATTTTTTCAAGCCGCACTTGAACGGCAGCCTTTTTCGTTTTCGCTATCATCTTAATGTATAATTATAGGTATTATATCAATTTTGTTTTATTCGAAGAATACATAACTTGCCTTATATTGTAATTACCTTCAATCGCAAGTAAAAGGCCAATCCGGAAAGCGAAGAGTCCCAAATGAAGAATAGTCGTTTATAAAAAGAAGTAGAATGAAAGGAAACTAACCCTGGTTAAATAAATGACAAAATAAATGAAAAATCCTTTTCTTTTACAAATTATTTTTCTGAATTTTTAATTTCATTTGGAAGATATTGCATGAAGAGATATTTGCCTCGGGTGCCCCCGCAACGCAGGGGACTTTCTGCTAGTTTGGAAATAAAATACATAACAACAGCGGAAGTAAACGAAACAAAAACCAATTTGGATATAAAATCCATAGAAACAGCAAAACGTAAACAAAACAAAATATAAATTTGGAAATTCTATTTCAAAATCAGAATAAACTTAGGGGTAAGTGCAAATATTTGCGTATTAAGCATATAAAACCTAACTTATATATTAAATTAAATAGCTAATAAGTTGGCAAAAGGACAACAGAAGATGATACTATCATTTTTATGGCGTGTCAAATGGTAAGTCGTCAGTTTATCTGTCATATACAGACAAACTGACATCGAAACAAAACTACACTTTTATATATTAATAGAGATTTTAAAAAACTTTTTGAACACCACCCGTGGAGGTAGAGTTGAAGTATAGGTGCGTTTTTTTTTTGAAAACTCAAAATTTCGAAAACGACTCAATGGATTTTTTTGAAACTTTGTGTTCGGTAGTTTTTCGACATTTTCTTCAATAGTTAAAAAACAATTTTCCTAAAATTAAAAATAACGGTACCTCCCATGAAATTGTTAAAAAAAACCTCAACAAAAAAAATTATTTCTCAAAAACTTCAAAAACTTTTTACTGAAAAATCTATTTTTAAAAAATCAAACAAGGATTTTTTTTAATTAAAACTTTATATGTAAGTTAATATTTACTTCGAAAATGCGTTTCATTTTTTTCAATGTTTTCAAAATTTTAGAAAAAATGCTACTTTCCAATATTCCGTATGAATTGCAACAATCTTGTCTGTATTGCTTGATTTTGCATATAACTTCATTTGTTATGTAGTTTATCATACGTATATCCATGTCATCTTTCTTGACATGACACATTCAGTTTGATTTTTCTACCAATAAGGGTTGGATTCACAGTTTCAAGCGGAATGAACACTCTTGAATTGAGTAAGCAATGATAGGCGCTGATTCTCGCTTGGCAACCTCATCGGCCTGCTCATTCCCATGAATTTCAATACCCTGAATTTTTCGGCTAGTTTTAATGAGAGGCGAATAAGTCAACTCGTTACTCTCAGTGTCAGTTTAAATAACAGTTTTAGAACTATCTAATCTAGGAAATAATTTCAAGTAGCATATTTCAAGGATTCCACTGGAATAAAGGATACGATTTGCATCGTCCTTTTAGCTTGTCCTAGAATAATAAGATCAAATCAACATACGAAATGAAAAATTCCAAATGCACATCATCTCACACGGAACTCATTGGATCCAATTTAACCAATAAGAACAATGGGGAAGGTATAGTGGGAGGTGAAAGCAAAAGCCTGCTTAAATTACACGGCGCTCTGAGTGAATTTTAGATAATTCCCTAGTGACAGCGTCAAGATATCGAAAAAGTATTCTCTGAACGCTGATTTTCTAGTTCTGGATCAACTTAAGCATTCACATAAATTGGGAAGAACGCTTTCCGTGATCTCATCCTGACTCTCTCTTTGCAGATATCAATTGCATTTATGAGGGTGACCATCCAGTTCTATACCCGTTAGGATTCCAATCAAAAGGGTTAGTGAAGACCTACTAAGCTGCAGTAAGTTCTTAGAAAAATTCGGCCACAGATTTCTCCAAGGACATGTGTCCATTGTTTTTTTATATAATGAGCCCACACTCAAGTGGATTTTTGTTCCCCTTATTATGTCAAAGCATTACGAAAGAGGGTTAGCAAGGAGGTGTCGGTGCACATTGGTTTTGAAATCCTGAACATTGCAATGACCGGTAAAGGCAGAGTGTGGTAAATCATTCACATTCGCGTAGTACGGCTAAAGAAAGAATCTCTAAAATTGACATTGCGACAGAAGTTGGGCTCGAGGTCTTACCGATGAGCATTCCTAGAAGCGCGAGTATTACGTTTCAATTGCTTTAGGGGAGGAATACAACTGGCTATTTCGCTTGGGCATAATCCGTTAAAATAACGGAAGAAAAGGGTGAGACAAGAAACCTTATGCCGCCATCGATTCAACGATAGTATTATCACCAATTATTTTACATCCTCTGAGTGCAATACTGTCCAAAAGTCTAAGGTAAGTTACAGGAGTAGCAGCCCAGAGATGGGAATTATACTTGGGTGTATATAAATCTTATAGATTAGAGCCAGATTAGAGGGGGAGAAAAACATCTTGCATTGTCTCAGGAAACCCAAACATCTAGCGGCATTTTTGGCGACATCGCGTATGTGATCCTTCCACAAGAGGTGGTTGGAGATACACATACCGAGAATTTCGAGATGTTCAGTTTCTTTTGTAAAGAAAAGGTGGTAAATTATGCTTTTTTGCTGATCATCCCTCGTTCGCAGCTTTAAGAAACCCCATGGTGAGTTTTATTTTTCTCTTCTCTTCGAATGGTAGATATAACCGTGTTTGTACGCTAAACTTTCTTAGCTCGTAGTGATAACAGTCCCCTTTTACCTTGTGGGGAATGAGGAAATGGCTTTAATTAGCGCCTTGCTATATGTGAAGACACCATTACTACTGACTATTTTTCATGTTGAAATACGTATATTTTGCAGCTTCCAAAGATCCGCACTTCCGCTTGAAAGATACTCACTTCTCTCATGTATTTATACATCTGTAAGGTTCTGACCAAAGGTTTCCCTTTTCCAAATGTTGCACTGATTACCTCGCAAACCACAGTTGGGCGCCATTCCTTTTGTTAGTAGATCGATTAGGACAATTGAAAGGACGATTTATAAGGCCACAGTTTATGTAGTTCTCTTGACACCATAATACTGCGCAATGCCTACTAGCCTCCGAGCAAGTTCGTACCAAACAGTCATACCTTTTTTGAATGCATGAACTGAAATACCCTAAATGAACATACGCATTAGGTAAACATACAAATTTCGCTATATGTTAACCTATTGATCATGTTAATTTCTAAGCTTGTGCATTATGATTTATGTTTCTACTTAATACAAGCTATATTTACTGCAAAGCCAAAAAAAAAAATAAAATGACAGAGGACTTACAAAGAAGTCTACTTCATAGGATATCTATATCCAAACCTCCCTTAATAACCCCCATTTAAATAGTCATTAAATAACTTTCAAACGATTTCACATTAACATATGAATTAAAACCACACAAGTCGTTTCCGATACACCGCATAGGTACACATACTATTATTATTATAATTTTCAATGGCTCCCAACTCCATATACCTACATTACAAAATAAACAAAAGCCTAGATGGTTTCATTTGGCAACACGAATGCTGAATTCAAATCTTAATCCCATAAATATAAAGCGTGACTAAATCTGTTACAAAGTCATAAAACACCAGGGGTTGAAATGTTATTACGGCATTTTAAACGATTTAAATCGAGAACACAAGTCCAGCATAATCTTCACTAAGGATTGCATTGTATATATGCAACTAAGTACATATTTTTTATATAACCATATGAACATGTGTGCTGTGGTAAGGCTTTAGTTTTCGGCCACACTCACACACACACACCACATTATCAGCAGCAACCCCCCTGCTGGTTAGTTTGAATATAAAAGTGGATTCAGTTGCGCGTTTTTAATCTCCGAACGCATTGACACCCCCTAAAATATTTATAAAGCACGCATACATGAGGAAATCTCTATGCGTAGACACTACATTAATTCGGCAAAAAAAAGTAGCCCTTCGGCTTCTGGATCTGAATAATATCCCTTCAAGGAATTGTAAATGTGTTATAATAGTGCTTAGTCAAATTGAGATGACGAAATACATACACTGTATTAATATGGAAATTGAAATTGACCGTAATCGCCTCTTATCGATATTTTCAGGAATATCAAAAAGGGTTCATATCATGGGCAACTAATTTTAAAATGTGATGGTTGAAAAGCTAAAGCCTTAGCAGACAAGGGGGTTATTAAACTAATTGCTTAGATTAATTTTCAAGAAAAACTAATTTAAATGACACGCTTTTTTGAAATCCTGTTGGAACTGAACTCCGCTGTTCGACAGAATAACCCTTTCAAATATTAGCGAGGACCAACAATTAAACTTTCCCGACCTGAATGAAGTAAAGATAACCTTATCGGGACTCAAGTCCAATACAGTTCAGCTGATGGGGCTGATGGCTTAGGTTAGGAGAGTGCTCAAACACATCTGTAAGATCTTAGCTGATTTTCAAGAAGGAAGACCTTCTGAACTACACCAAGTAGTGCACAGATGCACCAGTCTCCTTAACATCTCATACAAGATCTTTTCTGTTGTATTGTGTGAAAACCTTTCGTCAAATATTTGATAGGTCCATATCAGTGTCTCTGTGAAATTCTACCATTGACCAAATATTCAAACTCGCCGCAAATCTTTGAAAAACACAGGAGTTTCAAATCGGCACCTACTGTATACCGTCTCTCCAGCAAGCGTAAGGCCACGTATGATATCATCTATGGAGACGAGCTATTAAGATATATAAACTCGTCCGTTTCTGCAGGATGACGATTGAAAATTCACGCTGTTCCATCAAGGCCGGTATAAATATCACCAACAGCTTTGACTTCAAGAAAGGATTGACTCAAGGCACGGGCTGTTATATGACTTCGCTCAGATAAAAAGAATAATAACTCCTACCAATATACAATCGCGGCTCCTTTAGCCTAAGAAAGCAATTGAATAACAAAGTCCTCTCTCATTTAACAAAAATGTCCCTTTATGAGACAGTAATCGTAATCATCCCAGTCCTGCTTTATGGTTCAGATGCACGGAATGAGGATGTTGTACTGTACAGTGAGACCGTCTTAGGAAGAAGAGTTAAAATACAACGACTTAGATCGCTGGGTAATATAGACCGGAGAGATATATCAGTGCTCCGGGCGGAAAAATTTTAGAATCTAACCCGGAAAGACGGCGCAGTAGAGGGAGACTAAGGCTTGCGTCGTGCACGCAAGTGTAAGGGGACCTCACTAGCTCGGCGCAAGGACATAAGTCCCCGGGACATAAGTCCCAATTTTTGCTTAGTGTTGATGGGATAAAAGTCCCAAATTTTATAAGACATAAAAATGGCCACATGACACAGTGAAATATGTATTCAAAACATAAAATAGATTTCAAATATAAACAATAAATTTAAAAAAAAAAAACTCGGAGCGTAAGGAGGCGCATGCTGCCTCCTGCAGCCGCCCTGCTTGAATCAATATAGGATTTGTTGTAGGTACAAATTGTTTGCAAATTTGTTTGGAACTTTTTCAAAAGAAATCTTCAAATACAAAAAAAAATTTGCATATACCCAAATTTCTACCAAACCCAAATCCTATATTGGCCCAATCAGGGTCCTAATATTCTCAACAGAAGTACTAAACAAAACATTTTAGTGGGACAAAAGTCCCAAATATTTTTTTTTCACCTCAGTGGGACATAAGTCCCAAAAAGCTAAAGTTGGGCTTATGTCCATGCGAACACTAGCTCAATCACCGAACAAGCTGTAGAAGCTTGTTGGTTGAGGCCCAAGTCCATCCCGGTCTGCAGTTCCAAAAAAAGCAATTAAGTAAGTTCGTCAAATGAAATGTTAGATATTGTTGAATTACTTCCTAAAATTCCTGTCAATTTTTTAACTCAAGTTATTTGTTAAAACACAAGACCGTCTAAGTGGACAGCGGTAAAGACAAATTGAGTTGGTTTATAGGTAGCACGATGTCCTGATTTTTCAGTCCATTTGTTGCCCAAAAACGGGTTACAGAGATTTCGGTGCGTCTTGATCTAATGAATATCATCCATATCGGCTGATACAGACATTCCACCCATCTAGGTCCAACCCATCCTTCCAACGTATCCCAACAAATTCGTTATAAACGGTTTTTCGGGCCGATTCCTTTTCGGACATACGAGCTAATTGACTATCTTGCCGGAGTGTTTCAAGCATTATTCCTGCAAAAATATATCTGTTTCGAGATACATTGCGTACAGTCTAATGGTATTAGCTTCTCAGAAAACCCCCTTTCTTACATACGGGGAAAATTATCAGTATGACTTTTCTCCGAATGCGGCTCAAAGATCACAGTTCCGTTTTGCTATAGGTATCCAAGTCTCGGATCCATATTGATCCATATCCATAAGACCAGCAGTACTCGCACGACTTGCACCATCGGAAGCTTGAAGTTACGATTAAGTTTCTGAAATTAAAGAGTATTGACAGACTATAGTATATGCTCTGATGGATTTGAGTAGCCGGTCACGTATTTCTTCTTCCATTTTGTTATAGGAACGGCAGGTATACCAGAAGATCTATTTGACGAAGTTCGTTAAAGATGGATTTATGACTTTTACAGCATCTTCTATTCTAAAAAGTCCGTTAAAAAAGCTCAATGACACGCGCTGTCCTGTAACTTCTTCAACATTATTATACTTGAAAGAATTGTGCAGAACTCCCGAGCAATCACCATAGGCACTATCTTAAAAAGGTCTGCTCAACAATTTGCAAACTAGGATTATATTGACGAAATCGGAAGAACACATTCTGATGTCAATTACGTCTATTGACTATTGGAATATACGGCGAAGATGGGTTTAGCGGTAAATGAAGTCGAATCAAAGTATAATACGGGTTTCTTAGGCTTTGAGGTAGTGAACACTTAGTCTACCTAAGGCTGCTCCAGTGTCAGTTCATAAAAAACTGTTCACCTTAGACTCCATGATGATGGGTTGTACAGTGACAGCGACCTAGATAGAAGAGTTAAAACACAATGACTTAAATATCAGGGTTATTAAGAGAGCATAGACATCAAGGTTCTGGCAGATAAAATCTTACATAGATTTCAACACAGAAGGATGGTGCAGTAGAGGTGAACACAAGCAACTTCGCGTTCGAAACTGTAGGCATCTATAGATAAAGACCGAACTACCAGTAGAAGCTTATTGGTTGAGACCCGACTATAGTGCCATCAAAAGTATGTAAGTTTCTCAAATGTGATGTTAAATATTTTTGAATTACTTCCAAAAATTTGTTAAATCATAAGACTTTCAAAGTGGACAGCTGTGAAGACAAACTGAGTTGGTCTATAGGTAGTACGATGACATGATTTTTCAGTCCAGTCTAGGAGTTACTATCATGTATAGATCTAACCAGTTGAGCCCACAGTACGAGCGTTAGGAAATATAGAGGTGGTTTATCAACATCACAACGAGGGGAATGTCAGGGTTGTGTTAAGCATTTCACTCTCGTGTAATTTGGTGAGGAAGGAATTTATATATTATAAAATTTGTCCGCCATTGGGATCGACGGTAAATTAATTTGCATTCCTTAAAGTGACAGTATTACAATTGAATTGTTTTAAGGGTGGAATGCATACTAACTGTTTCAGAAGAGAAGAGTAGCAGCTGAACAAATAACGGTAAGACATGATTATCATCAGCTGTATAATTGGAGTCTGCTTTAATGGCCTCATTCTTCTTTTAATCTGCACCGATGACGAACCCCGGTGTCAATCAGATGAGAACCCAAAGTTCATGCGCGTCTTCGTCTACGGCATCCACTGTCAGAAACGTGGTCACCTAAGATAAAGTTCGTGTCAAAGGGTTTTCACCTGCCGATTTTCTTCGATCCGCCGAATTCTTGCAACTTTTTATCTGTTTCGAGGTAGATGACGTTCCCAGCCCCTGTTGTTGTCGATCCGCTTGATTAATCCATGCTAACCTTGTTCGGATTTTCTGATGATGATGATGCCATTTGCTTAGATAAGCCAGTAGGTTATTAGAATTCGTGATGGTTGATGTTGATGTGCCAACTTCATATTGAAAATGAGCCATGCAGAAATTCTGCCTTATCGAGGTAACCAACTTTCGGAGTGGAATTCTCTCCGATTTACTACGAATCGGAGATATTTTGCTTCGAGGTAATTCCCCGATCAGCTGATCGGGAATTCTGTCCGACGAAATTCAACGCATGCCATTTGTATGCGATGAAGTACTTTTAATGGTTTTATTTATGACAGATACAAAAAAAATATTCTCCGAAGTCCTCTGACAAGTTCTCGTTGGCGGAAAATGTTTTATTATTAAAGAAATTGTTAATTCAAATGTAAGTAATAAAGAAACAAACCTTATTTGCGTTAACTTGTGCACTTTATGTTTTTAGGCAGAGCGAAAAAAGAAGTTCACAGCAATATGAGCGGATGATGAATCTGGTCAGCAAACATGCCGATATTGCATAAAATTATTCAAGAAGGACACCAGAAGTTGTGGCTGTGTTTTAGATTTGAATAGCTACATCATATATTTTTTAAATGTTTGAAGTGACACCATCAGACAGATAATTTCTTTAGTATTTGTTGTTGAATGTGCTCCAAAACAAAAGAAAACGCGGTTTTATTTAGCCTAAAGTTTTTCTTCAATTTTGAAGGGAATTGTAGAATTAGAGCTGCGAAAGGTATTTCGCGTATATTGCTTTCGTTCCTCCATTGGTTTTTTTATTTTCTAAATTAATAATATTTTCCCCTATCACAGAGTCCCTCGTAGAAAAGAAAATTCACATCATAAGCCCCGACCGAAATCAAAACATCAAAACTATCTGGTCTACGTCAATATAATGAAAAGTAAAATCGTTTTCAATTTTTGTTGTTCTTTTGACAATTCAATTGTTTTGTTAATCAAAAATGGATTTAATTTTGGAATATCCTTGGGCGATTTTTTGGAGCATTTCAAAAAGGCTCTTGTATTGAATGCGATTTGTAATTGTTTTGTTTGCCCTTTGAAAATTAAAAGCTTAATACATATTTTCACATTTAACTTCGCAATAAAACTTACATTTCTCTTTTAGTTAAATATTTTTGTGCGGTGCGCCTATTTGTGTGCAAGTATTTTTTTATATTTGCTTCCATACTTCCACAGGCTACTATGAAAATAACTGTTCGTAGAAAAAACAGTCAAACATCCTATTCATTCGGGGCTAGTAATGCCAATCTTCCCGAACTCCGAATTTCTTAGGGAATATTTTTAGATTTATTTTTAAATTAATGCGAATTATAAGGGTCATAGATAAATAAGACACGGAAATTTCTCCGCATTAGTTTAGCCGCCATCCCTGGAGATAAAATCTGAGACAACAACCACCTACAGTCTCCGAATATCGCGCCACACATCTTTCCTATCATTCTTTCTCTTCCTTAACCTCACCCTCACGCCCGCGCTGTGTTGAAACATATCAAGGGTATTCATAATCCCTTGAGCGCGTGTAGATTATAAAAAAAAAAAAGAACGACCATTTTTTCGTGATTCGTACTACAAATGTATTACGACGGGGCCTGTGATAAGGCGGATTGTATTTTATTGTTTTTTTTTTCAAATTATTCTTTTGTTGACAGATCAGACGGGAACAAAACACATATGTTTAGAAATAGGGATTGGACTTAATTCGATAGTTTTGATTTTAAAATCGTTGCATCTAATTAATTTTCTTAAAAACGCTAGCACATTCTAATTAAAAAATACTTTCTATAAACAATAAATTACACTCTATAGTCAATTTTTCATGGTTTAAAATGTTTATAGCGTTTATTTAATAAAAAAAACTATCGACATTATATCGCATTTTCGATATATCAGTTGAGTTTCACATCTCTGCCTGAAGTTTATATCCATCGCGATGCGTCGTCGTATTTCTTTAAAATTACTTCCGATGAAAGCTCCTTCGAACTGAAATTGAATTTCCGACGAAGATGCATTGGGGAGAAAAATCCGATCCGACGGTTACCTCGATAGGGCAGAATCTCTTATATTGCTTTTCCCTGGTTGTGTGACCGGCGCAGGTGGCCTAAGAGTTACAAGGCAGTCTCGCTTAAAGCTCCCTAGACGCGTTAAAGCACCAATGTAAATTCAAATTGTCAAAGGCTTTCTGGGGATCATGGAGATGTGAATAGCAAGGGGCAGACAAGCTATCAAATGACCCTTGGGGCTGGGCGATAAAGGGACTCAAATTAAAATATTTGTGTTATCCTAGGGGCCCTCTTAAATATTACTCGTCAAAAGATAAGCCAGATCTCAAACACAACTCCTTCCCAGCTTGATCATTGCTTATCTACTCTAATTGGAAAAATCTGAAGCTAGATAAATGTTCGAAAAGGCAGAATCGGCGAAATTGTTTTCCTCAATATATTAAATGAAACAACAAATATTTTTTTTCTTTTTATATATTATTTTCATATCATCGTTTTTCTTATTACAATTAAAAATGTACATACAAGCATTTTAAACATTATATTTATAATATAATAATAATAATCATGTTTTTTTTGTAATAATTATAATTTAATAATAATTTAATGTTTATTTACTTACTTTCATTATTATTCTTTGTTTTACACAATAATGATCCTTATAATTATTTAATATGTATAATCATTTTATTCGTGTGTATTTATAGTTCATTCTGCATCTTAAATATATTTTATATATATATATATATATATTTGTAAATTTATAATTAAAATTAGTGTTTTTTTTATTTATTTCAATATATAATGTTACCTTATGATTAAATCATTCCTAAAATCTCATTCACAAAATACGCACATCATTTTTTTCCCACTCACATTTCCGTATACATCTTAACATCACAAATTAATATTTACTTATAAAAGAAATGAATCAATCTAAAAATAAAAATAAATAATAATTTGAAAGAAAATTCTTCTAAGAGGCAAAAATAGAGTCACATTTCGTATTTTTAAATTTAGAAATGAGTTAAAAAAGAGTACAATTTAAATTGTTCCATTCATTTTTCAGTTTTTTTTTTTATTTATTTAAAGAAAAAAAATGTGTAATGTTCTGGATAAACCGTTTCATTGGTCTTCACATCGTTTTATCGTATACATGATTAAGGCGATCAATGAATGATTTCATTTTTTTAAATTTAAATTTAAAATTACAATTTTTTTTAACTTTATATCGAAAAAGTATTTTTTTTATTTTTTTTTACGAGAATTTCTACAAAGATTATGGAAAAATGTTTTTGTTTAAGAAAATAATAAAGTATACACATGTGTTGATTTTCTTTTTTTTTTAATTTTAAAAACTAATGAAATATATTATTTTATAAATATTCGTATACATTTTATGATTGTTTCGTGATATTAAATTGATTTTAAGTTTTTTTTTTACAAATTTTTTGTTATAGAAAAAAATTATATATTTAATACGTACAACTTTTGTTAGATTTTCTCTTTACTTTTTTTCTTTACCATTGCTATATTGTCCCTTTTCTAAATAAATTGCTAAACCATTCACTTTCCATTTTTAATTTTTTTATTTTACAAAACCTGTCATCAACCTATGAGACCCTGTTTGAAAGCATTAATATTTTTGTCTATTTTCTTTGCTGAAAAATAACATCAACTAAGAAATTTGTGTGTTTTTTTTTTAATTTTTAAAATGGTAGTTTTAGTATTTATGCACATTTACTAAGGCTTATTCCAAAAATCGGAAAAAGTAGACGAATTTTGCTTTCTCCAAGGAAAATTTGCTTGAATATAAAAAGCAAGATCTATAGTATTGTATTTACAATTCATTGCGCTGAATAAAATTACAAAATTTAAGCTTTAAAAATATCAATTTGATGAAAATATAAATTTCAATAATTTTTTTTTGGTGTGTAGTTGTTATTATTTACAGTGTCGTCATAAAGAGGGAGATTTTATTTTTTTTTGTTGAAATATTAATTCGAATAGCTAAATATAGGTACTTGATCATATTTTTTTTTCTTTTTAAATTACGTATATCGTTTGTCATTTCCAATTGAAAAAAGATCAGTTCAGAGAAAACATGTTTTGGCTTAGTTGATAGCAAAAACATAAATCAAATTAAATTAACTAAAATTTAAAAACAAAAATAAAAATAAAAGAAATTTCCAATTAAAGCAATTGTAGCCAGATGTTAAGTTGAGCGTTGGTGTAAATTAATAAATTGTGTGTCTGCAAACTACATTTCAGAAAATCATATTTATTTCAAAATTCAGGCAAGAAAAAATTTTTTTTTGTGTGTTCAAAATGCTATAAAATGTTGCATTGATTTTTGAATATTTGTACAAGAACTAATTTCTTTTATAATGCGCGCAAAAAGGTACTTTAACTATCCTAAGAATATTGAAGAATATATCAAGGACTTAAAAAGAGTTACCGCTTTATATTGGTTTTGAATTTCGAAATATCAAAATGGCAGAGAAAAATAGAGCATAGAAAAGCATTCCACATTCGCGTTGTACGGCTAAACAGAGAATCTCAGTAGTTGACATTTCGGTCATAAGTTGGGTAAACTGGTATTCTGAGAAGCGCGAGAATTGCGGTTGAATAGTCTTAGAGGAGGAATGCATCTATTTCCCTAGAACGTTGTTCATTGAATAAAAACGATAATGTAATAATTTAATTTTTAGTCGAATAAATGTATTTGCCAAAATAATATCTTTATAAATGGTTTTCGAAGAAGTATGAGTCGCCGCGACAGAAATTTTAGGTCAAAGTTGAATGACTCTGCTGCATGCATATAGTAGAAATGGCATATCAACTTCAGAAAACGTTACAAAAAATAATACAAGGGGGTCAAATTAAAGACCAGTTGACGTCATAACCCTGCCCTGAAATCATAGTGTCCGTCAAATAAACATCATCTGGCTCGACGTTTCGTCCCATATACTAAAGTTTCGCTTCTTACCATACCCATTTGGCTAAAACAAAATTTGCACTTTTAATAAAGTTTTATTATTTGAGCATGCTGTTCAGTATTAATTTATGGTGTAATTTGGCACCAGTGACTTTATTATTTAGTCACTGGTGCCAAACAACCAAACAACCGATTTGAAAGGCTACAAAAAACTACCATGGCCGCCACTGACTGTCAACATCGGCCTGTCCATATTGGATCAACAATACAACATCATCTAAACAGCTGGTTTTACCTACCAATATTTGGCTGAAAGAGACAGTGGATGAGGCGAAATAGATTTACGTTCATAAGCAATGTAGCTTACAGGGTTTAAGCAGATGTCATCAAAGATACTCGTATATTAAGGTTGTCTGACCAAACAAAGTTTTTTCGTATAAATACATTTTATGAAAACAATAAAAAACAACTAATATATATATCTTTTTGGGAAATTTTGAACATTAAAATATTAATTAAAAAGGAACAATAAAATCACAAAGGTGAGACAAACAATAACAATATATACTATATATTAACAGACAAAACGAAATTATAACTAAACTTATCACCACCTTACAATAAAATGCATGGCGTTACTTTGAATGTTGTTCTCAATTACAAGTCAATTATAAATTCAAAAATGCAAAAGATGGAAGAAAATATATGTTTTCATTCAAATATTTGATCACATTAATCTAAAAACAAATAACTGTTCCATCAAAAGCAAGTTTCACCCGATGTTCCACAAGGAAGCCATCTTGGTCCGATTTTTTTTAATTACCTTCGTAAATAGGATTCCACTCTATACAATTTTTTCGCAAACATGTAAAATACGTAAATAAATTATCTGCTTGATTAACAAAATAAAATTAATTTTAAAACAAAATAGTTATTGACAAAACATAAAATAAAATTTAAGAAAAAAATATTAATTAATGTATGAATGATAATATCCTTAGACTATTATGTCTAATGATTTCCCATTTATGTTTGCCACTAAGAATACGAAAATTATTTTTTTTTTTTTAAATAAAAATATAATATCTCAGAAACAACACAGAAAATAAAACTGAAGTTTTTTTTCGTATTTTCAGTATACCGATTGCCATTGTTTTATGGTTTTAATTTCTAGTCTGCGAATATGAAACAAAGTAAAGATTTCGAATTCAAATCATGGGAAATAATATTTAGATTAAAACTTAGAACTGATATTGGTTTGAACTTTTTTGTCATGTGGTCCGGTTTGCCCCACTTTCCCCTACCTTTTTACATGACAGGAACTTTACAAGACATTGTTTTTTATAAGACACTTGAATGAATAAGTATCACACATAAGTTAAAGACTGCTAACATTGTAATCAAGTTGGTAGGCATACAAAAAACTTCGCTGTAAATCTTACAAAATGTGGCACTCAAATATACAATTAATTGCAAATTTGTATATATTGAGTTTACAATTTACAATTAATTGGATTCGATTAATCAATCGAATTTGCTTTCATTTTTGGAATAAACTCGTCAAAATGAGCATAACTTGTATTTGTAAGATTAAAAGCTCGTTGTCGGTTTTGATAATATTAAATGTACAGATATAAAATTGTGAAAATTCGCATCGCAAAATTGTGAAATCTACATCTGAATGGGTGATTATTTAAACAACATAAGCGACATTTTTATTGTTTTTTTTTCTACAGGAGAGACAAAAAAACTTTTTATTTTTAACACAATTTTAGCACTAAATGCCGATTTCGCGCTTGAATTTTTGTGTGTTTCATGTTCGTTTGACCCTCAATCTAAAGCTCTGCCCATTGATTTCGCAAAATCTTTTTCTTTGCTGTTTTAATAGTCGCCGATTCATCTAGTTTGTAGTTATTACAAAAGGTTTTAAAAACTGCAATAAGTTCTGCAAACCTACAGAATTTTCGAAGAAAAGTTGTATAACATATGTTCATCCAAATTTGTAAGATCTAACCTCGTAAATATAACAGCTACTCGTAATTTACAGTAACCCATCACACACATATCTAGAACATTTTCATGGTGTTTTCTTTTCTGCTATAAATCTGTGAGGTCTTAATTTCGTACGGAATTTTAAGTATTTTTTTTTTGTTTCAAATGAATATAGTCACAGTTAAATTAATACCTACTAAAATTATTACAAATTCTAAATATTTTAATTTTATCGACAATAAAAATTGCATTTTGACTAGGATATGTCGTGAAAAGCACAAACAAAGCATGTTGTTTCAACACGTAAGATATTGTATTTTTACAAATTGTGCTATACCTGTCCTACATTTTTCAAAAATGAGAGCTTTAGAATCCACCAATTTTCTAGTTGCTAATAATTAACAATATTATCTTTAATTTTCCCCAATAGGTTTTTTAATAAATAGCCATATTCTCAATTATTGTTTTCCAACTCAAGTTTTCAGCTACAACCAACTTTTTAAAAATTTGATTGGCAAAAAACCTTGGTCGGGTTTATTTGTATACTTCCAAGTTCCAACTATACATGCGCACCTACAAGGCTGATCACTTTTGGCATCAAAATAATATGACTTCCTTGAGAACCGCAAAATGTGATAATGTCAAAGATTTGCGAACAATATCTTGGCCAAAAATTGAGCAGAAGTCAACTGTTTTCTAAAGGGAGCCATTGTTTGCTTATATGTAGTTGTTTTTAAAGGGTTAGAATCAACGTTGCCGAAGTGGCACGATCATGCAATTTCATGGCAATTTTTAATTTAAATGGCACTGTGTCACTGAAACGCTTCAAATGACACTCTAAGAATCGACGAGCAAATGTTTTCAAATATATCCACCGTAGCGTTGCCGCAAAAATAAAATAAATGGCTACTTTCTGTGTTTGAATTTTGTTTTAGAAGACAGGGTCAATAATTATCAAAGCATTTAGCACCTTTCTTTTTAAATAAGGCTTTCTCTCAATATCTTGCGAAAGTTTCTTATAAAATGGATGACAATTTTTCAAGACATTGCATTGTGCATCAGTACTTAAACCTAAAAGTTCTGCCATAGATTTCAAAAACAATATCAGATACCTGATTAGAGTTTTGTGCCTCATAGCAGATAATATCTTGTTTTAAAGAGTAAACATAATCTTTTAAAAAAATTTTAAGGACAATTTTGTGAAAAGTATTTATATCTGAAACTAAAAAATTTATTTTTGGGGTCTCGCTTTGAAATGAAACGTTTAGTTTGGATAAGAATATAATCTAAAAATTTGTAATGTTTTTTTTTGTTTAATCATTAAAAAGGGCAAATATTTTTTTTGCCTGATCATTTTTTTCCGTTGCAGCAAGAAAAAAAATAAGGCAAACCGTCTGAAGAATGGTTAACCGATGGAATATGCTGATGAAATCTAACACTATGTTTACACTGATCCTAAATTATTAACGTTAAATTCGGGAAATGAAAAAAGGGTGCCATTTTGAATGTTTTGGTGCAACCGTGCCAAGAGAATTTTTTCGTGTCAAAATGGCACGATCGTGCCACTTCGGCAACGTTGTATCCACGTTCATGATCAAAAACTTAGTTTTAACACATGGTAGTGCATCAGCTGAAGCGGGTTGTTTCAAGCTTAATAACATTAAAACCCATAATAAAAATCGACTTTCTTTCCACTTGGCGTTTAACGCACTGATTTCGAGTTCAAAACATTCAACTCTAATGTACGATGTCCTCAATTCCATTCAACCAACGAGCTTAATCCGGTTGGAGATCGTTGCTCAACGAATTGTTGAACAATTGTACGGATAGTGTACGAGCTCGTGTTGCTCGTTGAAAATTTTGATTTAACGCGTTGAGCAACGTTTTCAAGATAAAGTGTTGCACATTATTTGTTCAACTCCTTGATCAACTTTTCTAATTTTGTTTGGTGTTGGTTGCCGTTGAGTTATAAATATTTGTTATGCGTTGCGTTGGATGAGTACGCCGATCAACTTGTTCAGCATATCAAAAACGCAGTTGATAAGCTTTTTTTTGTCAAAATCGAACAAGTTTATCAACTAATGTACGAAGTTATTCAACTTTTGGGTAAGTTTGTCAACTATAATATGTACGAAGCTTCAACAATTGAATACGTTGATCAATTAGGTGTACGGAGTGCTTCAACAATTGAAAGAGGTGATCAACTAGCTGTTCGAGGTTGTTCAACATTTCACTAAGTTTGCCAAATATGCGTACGGAGCTCCCAACACGTTTTGTTGTCATGATCGCAAGTTTGTGCACTAGTTTACGAGGTTGTAAGTTTTTGAATCCAAAGATTTAGTTAATTGAAAAGTACGTAGTAGACGACCGGCATTATAAAGTCATATAATCACTTTTGTCGTTTTATGAAATAATAAAGGCTGGAACTTGCCAGCACTTCATATCACCTAAAGATTTATATTGTTAATTGATGCTTTTATTTATTTTTTATATTTCGTTTAATGAAGTCCTTTATTTTATCTATTAATATATAATTTATTAATTTTGTGTTTATTTCTTCTTTAAATAAAATTAAAATGTACATATGAAATCTTCTGAATTTTTTCACTTTTTTGTTGGTGGCACCCAGTGGCCTAAAATGGCACTTTCTCTTGTCAGCATTGGCACTTACAAATAGTGGCGGATAGTCAAAAAAGTCTGTTATTTCAATAAAGAAGAAGAAGGTTTCAAAGCGTTAAGTTATTAAGTTCGACGAATAAGCTCAAAGAAAACAAATCGTTAACAATAATTTTTAATACAAAACTGATTTTGAATTAATGAAAGAAAATTTAATTAAAATTCACTACCGGACAGCACACGAACATGGGCCTGTATTTAAAACCAACAGCGAGACAGCAACATTGTTAAACTAACAAGTTACATTGTTAACAATCTTAGAACCAAATTTAAAACACATCGGCTAACTCGCTAGCTCATTAAAAAGCGGATTTAGTAGTAAATATTTGGTTAATGTACTGACCGTAGATGACTTGGCGGATAAAATTTTCCTTTGAAAATGGAATAAATCCTATTTTTTGTAAATTTGTCCAACGAATTTGTACCAATCTTTTCCTTCGAATTCCTTTCAAATCTTTGTTTTATTGTGTTTCCTATTCTATGGATCAATAAGAGATCATTAAGATTCAACATAATTAAAAAACCAAATACTAAGTACAGTAAAACACAGATATAAGGAACTCTGCAAATCCAAAGCAAATACTTTTCCTTTTCTTAATTTTTTTTTTTAAATATATACCAACCACACAATTATGGAGATTCTAATTCTAAAGTATGAACATAGAAGTATTTATTTTGAGAACGTCACAAATCAATGATAACTTTGTTGACAAAGACAGTTTACATTGCATATTCAATATTCATATAAGAGATAAAAAAATGTTATTATTGTTATTTTGAAAAGACAATTTTCGACAATATTTAAATTCGACTGATCAAACACCTGCAACACTCAGCTCATCAAACATTTTGTCGAGTAGTGATTATTTTCAAAATCAACTTAACATTAAATAGAACATTCAAAATATCTCCACGAATTCCTTCTTAGCAATTTTTTATTTACTTTCCATTTAATTTAAAACCGCTTTTAAAAAAGGAAAACCCCTAAATTGATCTTAAATCATTTTTAAAACTCGTATTCAGAAAATAATTTCATAAGCTGATTCAACTCAATTTAACCATTTCCAATTGACATTCTGTCAAAAAAAACATGGATTACGGATTAATTTATAATTTCCAATGTTCGCCAAGGCCCAGTTCGTATTGACTCCATAATCATACACAATCATCACAATCAAAATTTCATGACAGTTCTCATTCTTTTACATGCACATGTTTTCAACAAGATGGCGACACTAATCATAATGCATCTATCAAAATCAACAATAAACTACAGACTGCAGCTCAACTAAAAAAAAAATATTCGAATCAAAACGCCAACCATTTTTAAAGATAAATTTGTGGAGGTGTATTTGAAAATATTTGTCAAAAATTGGTTATATTTCTTTTTAAAAAAATAAAAACCCAAAATTATTGTTCTTCTGATAAAAAAAAATGTGTAAATATGTTTTAACGAATATACATCGGTCCTTCTTTTAAATTAGTGTTTATTTTTTTAAAGCTCTTAACCCCTTTTGTGCGCGCAGTAAAATAAAAATGTGGGAAAACTATGGTTTTCATTGAATACATTTACTTTCCAAAAATATGTCTGATATTTCATGTCAACTTCATGTGAAATTAACCATTACAGGTTCACCGACATAAATTTACCTTTCTACTTTTTCCCCAATCAGATGTCAATTTCTTTCGGAAGTTAGATGATTTTTTCAAGAACGAGTATATTGACCGCCTGACCTTGCGGGTCCTATGGCATGTCTAGAGTCACTTCTTCCATATCACAGGTCATAAAGATAAATGTGCCATGTACAACCCTTCCCGATGACGTCAATACTTTAACGACAAAAATTGAATTTTCATCTTTACCTTTCATTATTATTATTGTCAACTAAAAACTGAAAATTGGTAAATTTTGAATTTTGATCAATAAACAAATTGATAAAATTTTGATCATTGACAACGATGCAGACTGTGCGATTAGGAAAATCGATTTCTCAAAATTTACAAATCAATTATAATTGACAACCATATTACTTATTTCTCAGTAATCAATCACATTTATAAACAAAATATTTCACATACAAAAATGCCAACAACACTATAAGCCACCAAAAGTAAAATCCAAATCAAAGAAGAAGCAGAAACCAAAAAAAAAAAAATAAACAAAACACATCAAATCACATTTTCTCATATAATTCTCCATTTAATTTTCATTATTAATTCTGTAATAATAATATAATATAATAATAATAACTAAAATAATGCGAATAATACTAAAAACAAATAAAACAAAAAAATAATCTTTTACAACTTACAACCTGAAAACTAAAATTAAAAAGAAAATTACAAAAAAAGCCTAAGTAAGATTTTAAATTCATTTTTTTTTCATTTGTTCTATTGGTATTTATATAGAGTGTATAATATGAACAAAAGTTTAAATCATATATTTAAAATTAAAAAATAAAAATCTTAATTTATTTTAAAGAAAAATAATAAAAACTAAATTCACTGTTTTTAAGCCAAAGCGATAATTATGTTTTTTTTTTCTATACAAGGCGGCTTCAACAAAAACGAAGCACTCACGAAAATCTTCAAAATCAGAGTGTGTGCAATTTAAACAAATTAACAGTTAATACAAAATAAAAATACAAACTTTGTGTTTTATTTTCCTTGCACATACTCTTATAATGAAATGAAGGTTTAAATAAAATTCAAGAGGAGAAAAGAGAAGAAGAAGAAAAATAATAATAATTTAACATGATTTTCACTTCTATTCATTTTTTTTTTGTTAATTTTTTTTTTGCTTTTTTTTAATATTTTACAGTTAGTTACTATTTCGAAAGTAAGTATACTTAGTTGCTCGTATCTCTCTTCTTTCATATTTAGTATTTAATTTGTTTATTTTAATATTTACGATTTAATTTATGCAATTTTTTTGTATTATTAAAGTTAGTGATTTTCTTTGTTTCTATTTTTATACATACGATTTTCTATATAAAGTTGCATATGTTTTTTTTTTTTTTATTTTCATAAAGACTTTTCGCTAATTTCATTTATTGATTTGATGTTGTGGGTGAGAGTGTTTTTTAATGAACTGGTGTATGCATTTAAAAAATAATATTAAAAAGTTTCTTTTTGGATTTATTCATTTATACATAAAAATATAGTTTAACATACATTATTCAAACTATAATAATTTTTGTTTTAGTTTATTTAACTTTTTCTTGTTGATCATACTCTTTCTATTCACTAACATTATGCATAATTTAAAATATAGGACTTACTTGGCTAGCATTTAAACTAATTGATTTTTTTATGATTTATTTTTATTTATATATAATTATAAGTAAAATTAATATTATATAAGTATACACAAAAATTACACATTCTCTTCTCTTCACTTTAGTTTTTTTTTATTGAATTTTTCTATTGTATGTTTTTTTTTTTTGTTAATAATAATATCATTTTGTTTTTATTGAAGAAATTTATTTATATGATATTGCCACTTTTTAAGTTTTTTTTTGTATTGTATAAAATTTATAACTATAAAGTTTTTTTACATTGTTTACTTTGCAAACTATTGCTGTTTGTTTATTTTGTTTTTGTCTGTGTGTCCTGTTTAAGGAGATCTATTCAATTCATTTTCTTTTTACATTTGTTTTGTTTTTTTTTTAATATACATTAATATTTTTATATGTATTATTTTATCCTGTATTCCGTTTGTAAAGCCGTAAAATCGATTTTTTTAAATAGTTTTTTTTTTAAACATAAAAATAAACAATTCAACAAAATTTAAATTTTAAATTATAATCATTTGTACAAGAGTGTTTTTTTTTTGTTTAATTTTATGGGGATGATAATGAATTCTATCTTGTTTTGTTTCTTTTTTTGTTTTAATTATATTTTTTTTATATTTAACACTAAATTTAGTAATCACAAAATTGTTAAATTTAAAATTTTAAGTGTTAAAATAGAGGATAAAACTATATTTATAAAAGAAAACAATTTTTTTTAAATAAGGGGAGTGTTTACACCCGGCAATTTAGTTTTTGTTCTAACAAAATTTATAAATTTATATATATATTCAGGAGGTTGCGCCAAAAACATAAAATAAAAATATATTATTATTTATGTAAACACTTTTTGGTTAAGCACGGATATACATATGTATATATTTGTTTATCGATGCATATTTATTTTTAAGTAATTTGAAGTAATTTTAATGTGGATTCGAAGTGTAGCCAGAATTTTTGATCACTAAGTGCTAACTGAAATGAGGAAATAAAAAATATTTAAATTAAATTATTTGTTGTAGTAACAATTTAATTTTTGTAGTTAAGAGTTTGTTTTCCTGGCCAGCTCTCTCTGCTTGTTGATATTCACATGAAATACTAGGTGGCGCTTAGTTGTCACCTTTTTGGACGATGCTATAATTTTTTTCAAATGGTGGGCATATGTCAATTTGACGTTGATATTTTAATGTAAATAGAAACACACGTCAACAAAACATAAATCTTAACACTTAATAAATAACTCGATTGGCGATTCAAATTTGTCGCCATTTGCAAAAATTATAGCATTTTACGTCAGAGTAACAATTTTGTTTCGCAATCCACAAAGGCTTAAATTGCATTTTGCTGCATTCTGGATATGCTCTAAAATTGTATTCTTTTAGTTCGTAAAGTATAAAGTGATCGGAAGCAAAATGATTGGCGGTTAAAGTGACAGTTTCACATTTGTGATCTCAGAGCGCGAATAATTTTCTTTAGATTATCATATGTAAATTCAAATCGCCGGCTTGGGTGAACAATCATACGCCGACCTGAATGAAACGCAAGATCTGTCGAAAACAAATCCCGCTCTCTAATACTGACGTAAGCAAAACGTCAATATTTGCCCAGCTTTGGGATAACTGTCATTGCACACCACCGTGAATTGTTTAACGGGAGCATTGACACGTATGCTGACTAGCGTCGATACTGCGTTTTTACTTGCGTTGAAACTTGCGTGACACGGTTTAAAACTTCTACACGTTGACTGTTGTCGTTTACTGTTAACACTATCTGAACTCTTAGAAAACGTTATCATATTTGTTTGCCCTCGAGCATTGTCCAGGTCCCCTGCTTGACAGCCCGCACAAAAATGGTGAATTTACATCTCGAAATATATCGCATTTCATTATAATAACGCCACCAACACCTTTGAACGTCAATGCGTCAAATTACTGATTTTTGCGATTGTCAAAATGCGCGCACATGTTGAAGCCATGCGATCATCACCTTGTACATGCATTGACAACGATTGGGAGAGATTATCATTGACACGTATACATACATATAGCACTTCAACGCATTTTACCACGCGTTGACGGGTTGACGGATTTGCGTCAATTATATGATTTCCAAGCTGAAGTACAAGCTATAGGACAATTTGCAGATCGTAACCCCGAAAGAAATTGCAATAAACAAAATATTGCCATCATGTCAGATAGCCAAGCCGCACTCAAAGCTTTGAACACCTACCGTATCAGTTCTAAACTGGTATGGGAATGTGTAGGCAGGTTAAATGAACTCGGCAAAAATAATAATGTCACACTTCATTGGGTACCTGGCCATACGTAGGTATCCAGAGCAATGAGGAGGCAGACTCTTTAGCAAAAATAGGTGCGTTGACTCCCTTAGTGGGGCCTGAACCATACTGCAGAATAGGAGAAAATGTGATTAGAAATAAAATCAAAAAAGAAGAGGAGGCCATAAGATCCAACAATTGGATAAATTTCCCCAAACTGAAACAGTCCAAACTACTACTTGGGAATTATAAATAACAACGTTTCACAGACTATATAACCTTAAGCACTCTTCTGTCTCCTTACAGGACACTGTAAATTAAGATGACATCTTAACATCCTTGGCTTAGTAAGGAGTGCCACATGTCGGTTCTCTGATATTAAAGAGGAAACGCCGGTCCATATTCTGGGCAATTATGATGCACTTGTTCATCAAAGATAAAAACACCTTGGACGATACCAGGTGGAAGAAAGTGACTTACAATCTTTAAAAATACTTCAAATACTCAAATTCATGAAGGAAATAAATTTGGAGGAAGGGCTGTAAAATGAGCTATTCTCACCCAGTTCTAGGCGGGGGGATAATAGATCTCAAGGTCGCACTGCAACACCCCAATAGTAATATTTATTCATTCATTCGTCAGTGGTTTGGCGGTTTTTGGTGACGTCACAGAGTAAACGCCATGAGTGTGTAATCGTTGTTGAACAAATTTTTGTTGACCTAAATTGGATTATATAATTGGAAATATTATGTAGTTTCAACGGGATAACGCTATTTGTCACATATCAGCAAATGCAATGGAATAGGTACAGGCCATTTTGAGGCGAGTAATTTAAGGACATAGTCATCACAAGGAACCAGAACGCGTAATTAAAATCGTGTAATTTGACCCCGTTAAACTTTTTCTTTTGAGCTTTCCGTGAGTCGCTGGTCTATGCCAATAAACTCAACAGCGTCAATAGCATTTCCAAATTATTGCTAATGGACTGTTAAATAAGCATCCTATCTGTCTTAGTTTCACAATGAAAGTAACACGCAGAGCGATAATATAATTTTATAAATGTATCACTCACCTAATACATTTTAAAATAAGAAAATGTGTATAAACTTCAAACAAAAGGCCATTAACACCTTTCGAATCTATAATTCAAACACTATACGCAATGCCACCTTCATGGTCCGTTGCAGACGTTTTCTTATACGGGAAAATGTATGCAACAAAAATATGTTTTTATTTAAAAATAAAAATTCAAAAGAGCTGAGCCAGGAACTTGAAAATAAAATTTGTATGATGTTTTTTTTTTGAAAAATTTCCACTCACCTCTAGTTTGTCTCCAATCCAAACATTTTAACCAAATCAAACGCAAAAATATATTTTAGCATCGAATGTCGAAAAAAAAAATGTAATTAAATAAAATAAGTTTACGTATTCAGGTATGCGACTTCAAGCAGACAATTATTTATTTTTTTTTGTTTTGATTTGTTGTTGTATGACTTCCAAAGAAAAAAAATAAATTCACTGAGTGCGATACGGTCCATAGGACAGTATAGGTGTTATCCAACATAGGGTGTTTCATTTTTTTAAATTCATTCTGCTTTGTGTTTTATTGTGTTGGGATTTTAAAAACTATTGAGTTTTGTTTTTTTTTTGTTTGTCTGAATTTTGCGTTTCCTTAGGTCCTTAAGTTTTAAATGGTGTCTCTCTCATTGTGTGTGTGTGTCTCTCTAACTAATTATTATGGAGAAAGGAGGATGGAGGCGATTACAAATGTTGTCCATAATATTCGGCAGGTGGATAATGAGGATAACCTTGATGGAAGCCAGGATCACCGGGCGGACGATGCATCATATGTGCTTGACTATCCATCATGTACCCCATTGCATCGTGTCCATAGCCAGATGGGCCTGCATGCGGGGTATAGACTGAAATTAAATAAAAATATGCATTAAATATGTATATTACAAATTTAAATCAATTAAGAATTTCTAAGCAAGTAGTGAATCCTGTGAAATAAAATTTAGGATAACTTCTGATTGTTGTTTATCAGTTAACCTACAATTAAGCAATGCAACTCCCCTCATTAAAAGTTCTAAGTTTTTCACGAGGACTACATAACGACAAAGTGATTTAACATCATTAACAGTTATCAACTAAGAAAATTTCCAATGCTGACATCCTTGAATCCACGTCATTAATTAATGTTGTGCAAATGTGTGACATAAAAATCTAATCATACCTCCTCCAGCACGGTAATTATTTCACCTATTTAACAAGATCATCTCACCATAACATACTGGCACACATCGCCGCAATTATCATTAACATCCATTTCTTAAGCCTCATCATCATCAAACACGCACAAAGGATATTTGTACAGACATACAGCAATATATAGAAGATATGGGTAACTTCTAAACGAGACTTCCGGTACTTAGAAATCGGACTTTGAGAGTATGCTTCTTAAACTTGAGAATCAATTGTCACTGCAGACGGTCGTAAAAACTTCTAACACGCGCGCTAAAATTGTGCGTTTGGGTATTTCAGAGGCATAAAAGTTTATATACATATGTCGAAAAAAAAAATAGAAAAACAGAGGATTTAAGAGTGTCCAAACACATGAAAGGGATATTTAAGGACATTTAATGGGTAAGGTATAGGTGGTGGCTACACATAATTGACTCTTAAAGGATGTATTTAATGGCATGGAAGTTTGTAAATTATAGAAAAATAAGTTTCCTTACAATTCGCAGGCTTTTTGTTTTTGTTTTGGAAAATATAAAAGAAAAAAAAAACAGTCAGAAATGGTCCTGAAATTAATGGCCTATAGCTTCAGATATTATGGGAGTGTTTATATTATTTCGTTAAAGCTCTAGGGATTATATTAAAGTATACACATGATAATAAAAGAACTCAATAGCTTAAGACATTAGATCAGTTAACATTGTTAAATTTGATTACTTTTCATCTTTCAAAGTTTTGGTCCTTGAACAATTGGACTTAAAGAGGACTAAATAAAGCAAGGAGTTTACATTTTAACTTATGCTCTTTTTTTGAATAAAAAACATAACTTACGTTTGGAAGAAAGAAAAAGACTTTCGTAGTCTATAAGTGGTTAATGTCACAATTGAAGCTTTTCAGATAAATAATCTGATATGGTCTTTCAGATCAGAAAGGAAAGCTTTCCAAAGGATTCCATTCTTAGTCTGGCCAAAGCGGGAGACTCCCAGAGGAAGTGAAGCACTGTTTAATTTTCCAACTGATTTTTACAACAGCTGCAGCTGGTGTTATGATGAATACCCAGCTTTGCTCCGTTGTCTCTCAAAGGCCAGTATCCAGTGCAAGTAGCGACTATACTTGACATTTTTCACGCCTCGGTTTACAAATGAGATCACTTGTGCAGGATTTATTGTAGGTTGGCCATATCTTTCTATATATCATACAGTCGGTTAGATTGTTCCATCTTTCGTTGGACTCCGTGAGGAAAATTGAAAGAATTTCAAGCTTTCTAGCAGCGAGTGGAATAGAGACGTTCTCTGCAAGCGAGCTATGAAGGGCCAATCCCTGTTGGGCCAGATCGTTTTCCCGTTCATTGCCCTCAATGTAACTGTGTCATGGAACACAGATTGAGGTGATTTTATGGTTAATGTCTAGGTTATCAACCTCATTTCGGCATAATTGAACCGGTTTTGAAGAAATTTTTTTGTTGCACTTAACGCTTTGATAGCCACTTGGCTGTCTGTGATTATTGTCAAACGTAGATATTATATGCTTCTAAATATTATATATTATACCTTGTACTTCAACTTGAAACACGCTAGCATAGTCGGAAAATCGGAAAGATCGAGAGACTCTCTACGACTCTGGTGGAATCAATTGTGCTCGTGATGCTGTGGCCGTAAGGTTTGGCAAACCAGCAATTTGACTTTTTAAGTCTTAGATCGCTACAAGATACCAATTGTTTAATAAGAAGGTCAAGAGGTAAATAAGAATAAGACCCCTATGCTGCCAACAATAGCAGTTCTCTGAATTTTCTTAATTTTATTAATGTTGTATTGTTTGTTTAGACTATAGAGGATTGGTTGCACTGCCTATGTGTACGTCCATAAGATTCTTCAATTAAGACCCTATTCTTCATACAAGCTAAGAAGGTAATTGTAGGCTTTTAGTTTAGGGTCCATGGATGAATCCTTAATATCTCGCACTGGAAGATAGTGAAAGATTAAGGCCATCTAAGCCAGTTAGGGTGAAAGTGGGTATCTATGTTCTGGTAGTCCCTACTTTTTTTAATGATCTAATTTTTTCAATGGGGAAACTGTTTGAAATATCTTAAAGCAGAGTTAACACTTGTGGTCATTTGCAAAAATTATAGCACTGCATTATAGAGTGACAATTATTATTGCTAAACAGAAGTTAACAAATATATTACTTCGCAAATATATGTGGCAACCTCAGTTCATAAGCCTAACCCATCGATTTCACATATACATACATGAACTTTGAACTGGGTTAAGCCTCCGTAAATCCACTGAACATAGATTATCTTTAATATATAATCAGCAGAACTGGGATATTGAATCTTTAAAGTAAATTTAAATTAAGTCAAAAACTGTTTTAATAAACAAAGCTGCAGGACACTCGTATATATAACGGAATGTTAGACAACATAATTAATCGCTGACAAGCTTACTCACTTAATTGTAGCATTTGGTTGTGAATATATAAACATTTTCACCAATTCAGTCGATATCTGATAATCATTGTAATGGTAAAATTATGCAATCATTTGTGAATGCAATCTTTTGTGAATGAAATCTCATGTGAATATAGAATCATTATATTCAGTTTAAACAACAACAAACTTGTGTGGCTAATAAAAGTGCTAGTCGTTTCAATGCAATTGATATACAGAAAAAACCTGCATTAGGTTGGATCAGATCATGTCGGCTCGGTGGAGCTACGCGAAGTGCGTTGGCTACTAAGCGGCTGGTCATGGTTTAATACACGATGAAGGCACAAGAAGTTTTTCAATTAAAATGAAAAAGTAGAGCGGCACCACTAGAGCAAAGGAATCTGATGATCGACCTTGGCAGGTCGTGAAATTGTTATAATTCCAGCCAAAAATAATTGAGGAAAAGCTTGGTGGTAGCACACTCAAGTTGTTGTTGGGCATTCAAAGTCATCATAGAATCATCAGTGAGTGCAATCTTTCATAAGCGCATTGACTTAATTTGGAGACTGTCACTTTAAATTCCTATTCGATTTAATGAGCAATCTATTAATTTTTAATTTGCGATTTGAAACTTTATACAAGACAATGCAATATAATTCGAAAGTATATAAAAGAATGCAAAGAATATATTCTCGAAAGATTGTTATCAGTTGATTGCTATAAAATAAATGGAGGAAAAATAATTGCATTATCTTAATGTTAAATGAATAGTATTTCAGAATTTGAAGTCGCAGCTTCTAAGTGAAGTCACCGAATTCAATATTTTAAATTCAATGAGTGTGTTCTAAAGATTACATTCGTTAACAGTCCTTCTGATGACTACCTTTTCGGCCAAAAAATATGCCCATTAGCTTTAGATTGTTTCGATTATTATTATTAAATAATTCCTGCCGAATCTATGGGAAATGTTAAGAATACTGCAAGGAAGACATCTACTCTTTTAGCACTATGGAAAAAATAATAGTGTTCTAGCTTTGTTGTTTAAATTTTAATTGCGCGCGATTCAATATTTTGTTTATTGCTTTTTTTTAAGACGAGTGAACGGACAAAGCAATATTATTGCTAGATGTATCTAAAATACAATAAGGACATACTAATTTTTAGGTACAAATATAGTAACTTAACCAAATTACTTTCATGGAATACATGTCCATGTTATATGGAGAAGTAATTGAAAACCCATTTTTCCCACGTTAATTCATTCGTTTTCGCGGCCAATATCAACATGATCATTATTTAATATATCATGTAAATTATAAAGGTGATATCTTGAAGGTTCCGGTTGAAGAGGAATATTGCCATACCATTATATAATATAATATGACAAGATGTCATAGAAACTGCACAGGCTTGCAATGTTAAATTTATAGTGTGTCATAAACACTTTGGCTATAGATGTAACAAGGTCCCAATGTTAATTTAACCATAAGAAGTGTAGATAATACTAAAAAGTACTTTTCAATTTTAAGGTTTATCGAGTTAAGAAAGGACTTCTTATGCCGGTATGGTGTACACTTTTAAAGTTATGAAGTTGTTATTCCAGGAACCAATTTTCAATGTATCTTTTTAAATATTTGACTTTGTTAATAGCGTTGAGATTTTATCTTATATTTTGTTGTAATTTTGGATGACAATTTCCCTAAAATACTTGAATAAATATTTAATAAATTTTTCTACTGAATTAAATTAAGAGAAAAAAAATTAGCATTTTCTGCTAAATTAACAAATTTATTACAACAAGACCATTGAACTATTAATAAAGTTTTTCCTGTGCAACACACTGTATTAGTTAAAGAGTAATCTATGTAACTTATGAATTTCAAATATTTAAGTTTATTACTAATAATAAAATCGATTTATTCACCCCTTAGTCACTATATTTTGGTAGAAGCCCATATAATCTTACCTGCTCTATTCGATTGGTCAATCATAGGTTGCACGATTCTCCGTCTCGCATTAATAAACCTGAAATGTGAGAAGAAAAAAAAATGTATAACTTAGTAGGTTTCAATAAAAGGTAAGTATATATAATATATTCAAAGTTATAACAGGATTAAAATTATATTAAACATGCCCTACTCCCTATCCCGGAACAAAAGTCAAGCCATTGTCCTTGATAAGTCCATCATACTTATAGAACAACCCTTTTAGTAGAGATTTAGGCCACCAGACACTTTGGATGGCTTCTTTCTCTCTATAAATATATAAACTGCATCTATATGTATCATTCCTTGCTAGTATACGGGTATAAAAAAATTAATATCTATAGTTTATGTATTTGTAGGGTAGATTTTAATTTAACGAAAAAATCGTTTATTGAAAAAAAAAACAGTATAAAGAGAGTCTGTTGATTTTTTTCTTAAACAAGAACCTTCTCCACATATGTATGATTCTTTTTTTTTGTTTTGATCCAGGCCAAAGCATAATGAAGATTCTTTTGTTTTTATTTTTATTCCACATAAGGCTAGACGGGATTATTATTATCCCAAATCCCATTCCCATCATCATCATTGCCGCCATCAAGAAATAAACGAATAAAAAAAATATATAATACTAAGCGGAATACTCGACTTACAAAAGCATTTTTTAATATATTTCCTGCATTTTTAGGCCGGCAGACTCCCTAAGGGCATCTCATATCTCCACACACATAGTTCCAAAAGAGGACGACTTGGGTATTGGGTTTTTTGCTCCACCGCCTATATATGCGCTCCTCAAAAGATATGACTGAGATGAGTCTCCCGGTATAGTTTTTTGTTCCCATAGTCAGAGAAGCTGATTCGACTCTCTGATGATGCACATTATGTCATTCGTTTTTCCATCGGACCCAAACGGTCCAAGTAAAAAAAAAAAATCCACAAATCAGAAAAAAATTGTTAACAAGTGTATCAATGCGGTATCCTTTTGACTGACTCTGAGCAAATATTTCTTCTTACTTAGGTCGATAAATTATTTATCAACAAAAAAAAATAATAATAAATAAATATAAATTGTTTTGAAGCTGCGTAAAAAGTGTAGGTATAGTTGAGATCAATCCATCCATCTATAGCTGCACTCAGAGGGAGGACATACAATATTTTTATTTTTTTGTTTGTATCCTTTCTCAATTATTATTCTTTGTTATGAAACTATACGAACATTTCTTACAAAGAAAAAAAAATGTCATCAAACCACAAAAAAATGCCTGTGAAATGGCATCCTTAGGACCAAACAAAAAATTTAGTTTGCCAAATGTATTTTTTGTCGATATTCGTATCAGCATCAAAGATTTCCAAATTTTATAGTTGGCAACGAAATTATTGAGAGCAATGGCACTGATTGGTTTTTGATGATATTTTATGTATTTTCTAGCCAAAGATGGAAATAATATTTGTTTGGTACGAGTATATACGTGTGTATGTTTGTAGAAAAGTAGAGTGCACCAAAAGCTGCCATCATACAGTCGATATCTGCAACGCCCCATTGCATGCGATATAGACGAATATTCAGATTGTTGGCTTGCCAAAATAAAATAAGTGGTTAGGTATAGGTTATAGGTACCCATGTAGATGAAAGATAAAATGAAGGTTTGTTTACCTATATAACTTTTGGAAATAGTCGATAGAGTGATTTGGCATTTTGCTGAAAAGATTAATATTCTGATGCATAATAGGGAATGCGACCGTGACGATGCGATGGACTTATCGATTTGAAATTCGAATTGGTGTGTCTTGTCTGTATGAAATTGGTTCGATATTTGATTAGTAAAAGTCTATCTCTCTCTCTCTTTCTCTCTCTGTGAAAACTTGGTGCCGCCTTATATGATGTCACACATTCTGCTGATGTATCATGGTGCAGATGCAATAAGACTTTGATTCTAAAATTCTCCGGATGGGTTTTTCCTCTTGTCTGTATAAAATTTTATTGGAGAATTAAATATAACTGTGAGCTCGAAGTATTGGCTTATCGGAGACATCAATCTTGTCAAATAAGTAAGACTGTTGGTTGGATCATATGGATAGAGGATTGATCAAGAAATGTGTTAGTTTCGAGAAAGTTCTGAGTCCACCTCCAAAGGTCGATGTTTAGTAGTAGGAGACGAGACACAAATAGCTGGGAGAGAACTTTAACTTACCTAGCGTACGTAACAAACTGCGATATATTTGTTACCAATTTTCTGGTTGAATTGAAAAATAAACTGCATATAGAGTCACCGCAAGCAGCACTTAAAAGCTTGGAAGCACTTCAATAAATGAAGTTAGGTGCGATATAATAAAAACTTCAAAATGATCAAACGAATTCAACCGAGAAAATCAATCAACATAAATCGGATGTTATGTATCTAAATAATCGAATATATGTTATCGAAAAAATCAGTGAAAACAAACTGACTGTAGATAATATTGTACTATTTATTTCACAGAAGACTTATGAATAGAGGTAGGCTAAAGGCGCCATATCGCCATATGTGTTTACATCCATTTAGACATTGCGAGCTTTTTACATCTAACTATGCAAGAGGTTTAACCACGACTATCTGAGGAAATAGCGTTCGAGAGAGGATTTATAATCAACTCAGCAAAAAAGATCTGTTAATGGAGTATCGACAAGAGGTTCCCAGGACTGACTAAAAGTTTTTTAGAACAAAATTTTTCATATAGAGGGGTTTCGAATAACTGTTTCCACATTTGATTTTTTAGATTAATTTTCATTTTCATTGAAAAGATACTTAAACTTACTCGAAGTTGTATTTTTTGTAAATCACACCAGCCACACTATCGGAAAACGCTATTATGCTTACAAAGGACGACACATCTGAAATTTACTTTGACATTTTGTGGAATAAGCATCAGATACCAAAATACGACAATAAAGATATTTCATTAATTTATAGAGATTGAAAAATATTTGTTTCACCAGCCGTTTGTATAAATTATTGGATCTTCCCATTGTTTCTTTTCTTTAAGACAATAACTACTAATACCCTAAAGATCCTATCATCATATTTTAAATATTCATCCTTCTTTTCAACGAAAACAAATATTATTGTCAAAACCCAAAATAATATCAACACATATGTGAAATTCAATTTAAGATACAATAAACCATTTTCTCTGAAAAAAAAATTTAAAAAATGAAAATTCCCATTCATCCCAGACGTTCTACAAAATATACCTCCACGCTCGTCTACATATTAACTAAAAGCCAGAAGCGAAATCCCACCAAGACCAACCAACCAAACTGTCTACAGCTGTGACCATTCTTCTCTTTTTCATATTATTGGTATATCTGGTTTGCGAAAGCTTATGGTTGAATTCAGGATTGTTGAATGGTTTTAAGCGCCCAGGGCAACAAAATAAAAGACGTAGAAAAAAAATTGTTTTTTAATTCATATCAAACAAAAGAACGAAATGACGACGCGACGCGACGGACTAAGAGAAATTAGCTTCTCCATCTCTTAACAGAAATCAGCCCAAGGATACACGACCAAATATTGAAGTTAGCCCCAAAGTCAGCACAGGACCACCATCAGACATTCTCGACCAAATTTGGATTTTTTTTTGTTAAATAAAAATAAAAAAATCCCAAAGAAGTATAGAGCATGAATGCATATGAAAGGATATTCCCAGCTAACGATATGTGGCTTAGTGTATACTGGTATTTTTTTTTTCATTTTTATTAAAGAGTATACCACATACCGCACATCATCGCACATAGCTATACTTAGTTTAAAAGGAATTTCGTCCTGCAAGCATGGCTATATGCTAAAATATGGGGGCAACAATATACCTACTACAGCACATCTAACAAATGTATCTTCTCATGTGTGAGTTTGTTAGCAGAACTTGGAATAGAGGGAGATTTGGGGGTACCTACTTGAGGGTATTTTAATATTATCCCCCATATATGATGGCGGAGAAAAAGGATTCTATTTCTATCCCTTCGTTTCATACAAGCAGTGGTGGCAGACTAAAATGTTATTCTTCGGTTCGAACAAGGGACGAAACAGAGAAAGCCATAAGAGCGAGAAAAGCAAGCAGGATATTGCAAAGGATTACGCATGCCTTGGCATTAGGATTTCTATTTTCGTTTTGTTTGTTTGTTTTTTTTTTTTTTTTTTGTTATGCCCTCTCTCTAATTTCAACTGCAGAAAATATTCAACCCCCCTTTTTTGCTATCCAAAATCCACATACAACATGGCAATAAGGGATAATAATATAGAATAGGGATGGAATGGTGTGTATAGCCAGGAGCTGTCATAGTATTATAGTAGTGATGCTATAAGGATATGAAATTCCTTTCCTTTTCCATATCCGTGACAGGAATGCGCGTTTGAGTGCAACCATAAATCTTTCTGTTGCCGCTGTTGCCATCGCCTCCCGCGCACCGCCGCAATCACCATCACCATCACCACCACCACAGCCACCGCTGCTGCTTCTGCTAGAAAGTTGCTGAAGATTTAAAAGGCAAACAAATCACATGACGAATGTGTTCAATATATGAGACGAGGTTTTTCTCTTCTCCTGATGTTTTATATGAGCTGTTTATGTACATACATATATATGACCATGCGGAGTGTGCCTGACTGACTGTTAAGGCTGTTGGTGTTTTTGCTATTTGGGGGTTGTATAGTAGAAATTTTATTGTATACCCAGAGTATACTATGCTATACTGTGTAAAAGGGATTATCCTTTCCTTTCTTTTCATCGTGCCTGATGATATAAAACATCACACAGCACACAGCAGCGAGTGCTAAGAGATTTTGATTTGTTGTGCATTTTTATTGGACAGGAATTATTAGGTTTATTGCGATAAAATGGCGAATTGAGTGATAGGGGTTATGTTTCGGCTAATTGGGCTTTGGTATTATTTATTATACCAACCGAAAGATTCTCACTTTAATATGACAGTCACAGATTTTGGTTTGTATTTTATTTTTATTTTTTGACACAACAGCAAAAAATTAATCAATGAATTTCAAGAAACATTTTTGAAGGATACAAAAGGATAAGTAGGTAGGTATATAGGTTTTAAGTTTTTTTTTTGTAAAAGGATATTTTAATAATGTTATCAACACGTCTCTCCTGAATATATGTAAACTATATGGAAAATATATTATATTGATCCTTTTTTTTGAAAATGATATGGGGATATCACTTGGGAGAGAGGCGCACGAAAAAAGTCTTCACATTTCAATCTCTGCGATGTATTGCATCACATAAACTTTATTCAAAAAATATATGCATCTAAGTATAGATACGTAAAAGATACGTGCAACGCTTCTTGCATCTTTTAGTTTTTTTTTTGTCGATTAATGCAAATGAATGAAACATGAGATTCCTCTTGAAGTTGATGTGATGTCGTTTTACGTAAAGGGAATCTTTACATTGTATCTTTTACACGCAACTAAAATAAAGATGTACCTATATGAGTGACATCGCAAACAGGACGAATTTGTATTTTTTTAAGACATTGGTACAATATTATTTTTTAAAATATCTATTTGAGCAACAAATAAAGAGAATTTCTATATGGTGAATGTATATCTGTCAAGCTGTCAGTTGTCCAAGTTTTAGAGCCACTTAATCAGATCTAAGGTTTGCAAATGTCCACAGATATTCGTTAGTTATTTTTATTATTATTTATTAAAATAGACGCCTATTAAGTTGATTGTTTTCCTTAAAACATTAGAGAAAATATTAGTCATGATACATGACAACTATGCTCGTTGCTAAATTGCCAAAGGTTCTATGAGCCTATAGACGTTCCTGTTGTGCTCTTGATTCTGGCGGCCATTCTTACAAATATTCACATGAAAGGAAGAATCGACCGACGAATTAACGAATATGCACTAATTTTTTCATTTCTTTCGTCAGGAATAACGATTTATAAGTCATAATCTCCGAACTCAAGAGCAAGTGTATTCGTTTAAGTGTGGATGGTATGTATGTGGAACACGAATAGATTTTGACAGTTCGCAACAATCAAATTACAATGTACGATTACGCATATGTTTTCTCAAATGCATCTTACTTCGTCAACTAAAAATCTAATTTTAATACCTAAGCATCAATATAAACTATAAGTCTACCGTTTTGTTAAAAATATTGATAAGAATTTAGGTTTATGAATTGTTTGAAATCACATTAGTCGTTCATTCGGGTGGTGGGAGGTCGCTCTCATGTGAGTGGTCTTTTATAATTATATACCAAAGACTTTTATCTAGATACGCAACCAATGTAAGTACTTTGTCATGCAGAAAAAGTGAGGAATATCCGCCATTTTTTAAAAGGCAAAATTGAATACATTATTGTTATGGAGAGTCATGTGAGTTTATTATAAATTGTTGATTTTGATATTTTTTGACAATTTCTAAGCCGATTCTATTATGGTATTAGTTGCTCCCCTTTCCATTTGATTACCTTACTTTAGTTAGAACATTTTAAATGCGAAAGGAAAATTGATTAAAAATTATATGTTGCGTTGACATTTTTCAGTACATATATCTACTTATGCCATTAAACAAAATTCTTCGACACATAGGAAACAATTGATGTAGTTTTTGTTTGAGTACAGAAATGCAATTGGATTAAAAATCATGAAAATTCACTGCACACGTAGTCATAGTCAGTAACAAGACTCCTTTTATGGAAAATAGGTAACTTTCAAAAAGCTTATGCCCTAAAGAGATGTGCAGCTTTTTCACATGCAGCGAAAATAAATTACACAGGTTCTTATAAGGGTTAACACATTCCAAGCGCTGCATGCAGTGCTCGCTGCACGATGTCTCTATTTCTAAATTGGCTGCCAAGTTTCATTGCAGCCACACCAGCAAAGAAAAAATCTAAAATAATTATGCTTTGGCATTACTCATATTGACTTAACAAAAATATTTTTTGTTTTATGATTTTAAAAATGGAAGAAAATCTATGAATTAGTTAAGGAAAATAAATTTGTATACGAGTATCATAAATTCTTATTATAAGAATCTTCATGAGGGACAAAATAAGCCTACGAATTTGTTGTTCTCTTTTTAATTCATTAATATATATTTTTATAATAAATTTAAATTTTTTTGCCGCACAATGACTATTCTCATTGGGCGCGTTCAGATTTCACGATAGCTTATTTAAGATATGTAGTATATCGATCTATATTCCTGAAAACCCAAAGACGGATAGATGAAATTGGTATATTTTCGTGCATATGTTATTACATTTCTTATGGGATACTAGAGTATACAAAAGTTTTTCAAAATGCTTGAGATTTATTTTTTTGGTAGCAGCTATTTTGTCACCAGCTGTGGTTTTAGAAGGGATTACAACAACACAAACCTATCCGGATAGCTATGTATCGATTGCTGAATGGGGACATAATTTTGGCAAAACTATGCACCAAAAATGTCAAAGAGTATGCGCAGCGTTGTATGCAGCGATGCGTGCAGACATGATGCACATCTGTTTTAGTCTTTAGACAAATGAGATATTACTAATTTTCCATTTTCCTGCTAACTCGCCGATTTCTCTTCGGATGATGGTCCTGAGTGAGAGCGCGGGCGGTGGATAAAATTCGGTCTTATTTCCAAATTATGTCGGATTTACACGAGTGACAAATGGCCATTAATTCTTCCATGGTTTGAAAATTTGTCATTATCTGCGTCATTTAAAAAATGGCAAGAAAAACTGGCATTAAATATCGGTATTAAAATGGTGTCATGTAAGTGCACAGTGACACCATTTTGAAGATAATGGCGAGGAAGAATGAAGTTGCTCATTCTTTAGTGGAAGATAGCCACAACCATAGGTTGTTTAAAAAAAATTTGTAGGTATACATTGTGTTCATTATTTGTTTGGTTATTTTTGGATAAACATATTCTATTAAAAAAAAACAAGTTTTAAAGGTTGTACCGGAAAGAAAATCCTACCATCTTTAAAGAACTATTTTTTTTTATTTTGTTTAAAAATTCCCAAAAGGCTTATTTTTCTCAAAATGACCTAAGATAAAGTTGTAGACAGTATAAAATGACCTACTACCGACATTTGTACGTCAATTCGTTCTTAAGTTATAGCGGTCCAAAATTCAATTTGTCGTCAAAATTGGTAGGTGTTATCATTCATTCGTTATATTATTCAACTCATCACAGCAACATCTTCTAAGAGTACTCGTATTATGTCTTCAGGTAAGAAATTGTCTGGATAATGAGTAAAGCCCTGGAGACTGGACACTATTCTTGGACTATTTCTTACTAAATCGCGTATGAAACAATGCATTTTAGTTCCGCAAGAAGTACCGTGCATATAGTATCAAAAAAGATTTAGAACGTTGATGAATCGGGATTAAAATGAGAAAATCTTAAGAATTGCGAAACAGTTGAAGTGAGTAAGAATTAAATTGCTTTACCCAAAATAAATTCGTGATTGAAACAAGTATATAACACATGTTCATTAAAAAAGAACCGAACTTTTAAGGCATCGGATGCAAGTACCAAAACAGCTGTCCTGGAAAATTGTATTGGAATTTTGAGGTCAAAAGTTAACCCACACGGGCTGATACTTGCTAGCAAGTTAAGTATTGCAAACACACTCTACTACCATAAAACAAACCGAAACAACTGGCCAAGAATTTCTCAAGAAAGTAGAGAAGCAAGCTGCAAGGCAAGTTGGGGGGCAAGTAGAGAAAAAACACGAATATCAACCAAGGATTTCACCAAACAGTAAGCAAAATCGTGAAAAATATCAAATGCTGTATTAAAAAAGAGGCGTTTGCGATTGTTGTGCCTGTTTGTGTTGTTTGGTTGTTCTGAATTTTTTGTGTTCCGTTTTACTTAAAATTTTGTTTCCATAAATATTGGTATTTTGTCATGAATGTATGAGCACGTGGCCAAAATTTTCTGAAAAATGTTTAGAAATTAATTAGTTCGGAGTTTAATCGTTGAACTTAACTAAACACCCCTCCCTCTCAAAGCGAATCCTGGACACCAATTACTACAAAAGATACAATTTCGTACAAGCTAAGTTTAAGTATGATATTAATAAGTACGGCCCTGAGATGCAGAATTATCGAATTCTCAGAACTCTTCACTGGAAAATTGAATTCACATCAGTACAGCTTTAATTTGTATGTTTCATTAAGATATTTTTTTTTGTGCAAAAATAAAGAAAAACAAAAATTAAAATAAAACACACGAAAAAACACATTTAATCTTAGGAATTAAGTTGGATGAAAGGAAATTTTCTTTGTTTGGACTTTTGTGCTTTTTCTCATATAGTTTAGAAAATAATAAGAAGAAAAAAGACAAACACCAAAAAAGAAAAAAAATATTCCCAATCCACCCAAAGTCGATCCCATTGCCATATATATTAATCCGTAAGAAGGAAAATAAGGAAAAGAATTTTTCAGGTTGCCTGGCCAAAATAATTTATTGCCTGGCACCTTGCTCCGATTCGCCTTTGTGAATATTTGTGATTCCATTGGGAATTCTGTTTTAGTAAACAAACACCGTAAGCGAACAGAACTAACCCGAAGAAAAAGACATACCAGCCCTAAGGAGAACATAACCCAAACGGTCCCGCATTCTGTAGATACATAGCTACCTACCTAAATATAAAGTACCAGAGAGTTTTTTTTTTGGGGGGGGGGGGTTGAAAGTGCAAATAGACGTCGAGAGAGTGGGGAGGCCCAAGGAAAATAATGTATCTAAATGGAATTTTCTTCTTCCATTAACACTGAATATGCACGCCAGTCGTCTTATAAGCATTTAGCAATGTACACGTAGTACATATCTATATATACCCAATACCTGAGAAATGATTGTGTATAAGGCGTAATACGAAAAAAAAACCCTCTTCAAATTTCGAGAATAAAAACCATATCCTTGCTTTTGTTATTATTTCCTTTTTGGTTGGACACCATACCATCAGAGGAAAGGTGTTTGCGGATATAAACACATTATATCCTTTTTACTTTTTGGCATCGGCATTGGTGGTCGTGGTAGTTCTTTTACTAATTTCACTCAGCCATAAATTATATTACTTTTTCCATCAGATATCCGTTATAATACCTATACTCGGCGTAAACCTACTTTAAGTTACCTATATTTGAAGGTTAGATGTGGAGTAGAACAAGGGTGTGTTGATGTCGTCTTCTGATGGTTGAATTGGGCCTTTTGTTCTTCTAACAATTTTTGGTCCATTATTTCTGATTTTTTTTTTCATTTGTTTTGTTGTTGTTACAAGTTTTCCTCTTTTTTTTAAAGGATGGTTTGTTTTACTTTAACTTTGTGGCTTTTTTATGCATCATGAATTGGATAAGATGAGGTTTTCATCTAATAATATTGCAATATTTATAAACGAATACATTCACATAAACATATTTGAAGAGAAAGACGATGAAGACGATAAGAAAACAAAAATATAGTTTAAATACAATCTGTGGGTTATCAAGCTTTTAACATCTGACAGGATAATCGCCATAAATTTTACTTAGTTTTCTTTTTCTTTTTCTCGACATATTTTCTATTTTACTTTTCTTTTTCTTGAAGATTGGACATATTTTAGTCGGTTGGCATAAAAAATATTATTTTCCTTTTAGAATAAGATTCGTTTTCCATATTTATCTACTTAGATATTAGGTATACATAAGGGATTTTATGTCGAAAAACATTTGGGAAAATTGTCATATATGTATTGTCTTAACATTGCTACGAGTGTGTGGGGACTTACCATCTTACATATTTGGAAAGGGATTGTAACTAATACATTTTTTTGTAGACTTTCATGTGCATTTAATTCTTCAATTAAAAAAAAAAAAAAGTTGACTAATGTGGTTTTTCATTGGTAATTTAATTGCTTTTTGAACAAATCTGACAAAACACGAATTTCTACAATTTAGTCCTTTCATTGGGCAAATTTTTTTTTTTTTGATTCTGAATAAAATTCGCAGATCCGCATGTTTCACTGAATCAACTCATCTTGTTACTAAAAGCACTAAACCCCGTACAATTGGAAGCATTCAGTTTCACAAAAACGAATATCTTCAAATACCATAGCAAAAGAAAATTGATTTAAAATCGCGTCCCATTCGCCACAAAAAATATCAGATTCCGCATCAAATTTGGAATTTACCAATGGAAACTCCCATTAGTTTTCTAGTACTGCCTACTCTCCGGAATTTTGACCTTAACTCTAGAATTTGTGTAATTAATCAGTTTGGCATGGTTGCCACTATTTTTAAAATAAATTTCCCAAGAGTTCCTTGAACAAATTTCAAATATTTTTTTGAAAATTTAACAAACAAAAAATTTTCCAAAGATTTTTACTTGCGATTGTAGCGCAAGTTTTGCATTTGGAAAAAAATCGAACTCGAGATTTCAATCAAGCTTTACATTTCGATGATATAGAATACGAAGAAAATGGGTGCTTCCATTCCGTCTGTCTGTAAGTATTTTGGTCAATCGATAGCCTAGGTCGATGTAGCAATATTCTTCAAACTTGGTTGATTCTTTTTAAATCTAATCCCTTTATAGCTCCAAAGCTTACGGTACATATCATACAATTTTTTGAAGCAAAACTTATAAATCTTGATTATCTCGAAAACGGCTCTAACGGTATAATCTATATTCTGGTGGCCAAATTTGTTCAATAAAAGTTTGATTAACGGTACATGTCATATATAACTGTTTATGGATTTTGAAATATCTCATTAACGCCTCAACGGATTTCGATCAAAATTTTTATACAGAAGGCCTTCGAATTCCAAATGATACCGCATACCAAATTTTTCGAAAAGTATTTGTTTTCATTTTTTGAAAAAAATCAATTTATTTTTAATTCAATATTTCGAAAACAGATGCACAATTTTTTTTAAATTATGTATTTAAGCGTATATTGTTTAAGACCTAAAATGGACATATCAAATACTTTTTTGAAAATATTAAGGAAATTTGGCAGAGCTATATACAAAATTAATTAAAAAACGGCTTTAAAAATAAATTTTACCGATTCTAATGTTTGTAAACTATGATGGGTTACTGAAACTAATGGATATTTTGTGTGAATTTAGGAACCTTTTAAGGTGGAGATTTTTTTTTCCTAAAGTCCCACAAATGGCCGTGAAGAACGTAAAAAACGGTACAAGTGTACAGGAGTTTTCACTTTTGCCAATACAAACATAATTTCGGTTTCGAAGCGAAACTCGAATTTCATGTGGTTTTTACTCCCCATCCTGCATAATGTTAAAGTTATCATATTTTTTTGTCGCAGTTCTACATCGGAAGAGCTGGACGCGAGTCTGGTATCGTAAATGAAAAGCAAACCAATTAATTGGATAACACGCTGTAGTCAGAAGATCCTTTATGAAAATTGGGAAGAGTATCGAAGACAAAACGGAACCCTGTGGTACACCAGCATTTATGTTGTTGGTTCAAGATGATGGAGGCTCATCTGCATGTTAGATGAATGGGGAAACTGTTACACTCTATCCTAGAAATATCAATTTCTTCAAAAAGATGCAAATACTTGTTGGGTGAGTCACACCATCAAGCCACATTGCTACAAAAGCGGTATTGCCGGTTATTAAGGTGATACTTTATCAGCGTTTCCATGATCTTGGAAAGAAAAGACTTTAGTGCAGTTGCATGTTAGTTTTCGCAAGAAGATTTGCCATATTTAGAAATTGACTATGGTCGGTAAAATTCTGTTTTAAATAACGCCAACGGAGATCACCAATGGAATAGGAAGAACAATTCTTTTATACCCGGTATTGGGTATACCATCCAGATCAGCAGACTTATGTTACTACGAACTGTTAGGACTATTGCCACTGTTCTAGTGTGAATGAAGGTTTTTTCCCATGGAATCCTTTAAATGCTCCATAAGAGCTAAAGAAGAAGTTTTTATTGACAACAATATCCCACACATACCTATCTGCAGTGACCGAAATAAATAAAAAAGGCACAAATTGATGCAATAGATGTGGAAGTTAAACGCCTAAGCTTACACATATATATTTATCGCCCTTTCTAACCATACAAACCAGAAACAGTAAATTTCACATATCGCATCTTTAAATTATTAAAATTTATTATTCCTTTAGCTTTAGAAAATTTCCCATGAAAAATGGAAATGCCAATTTTTGCAACACAAAAGAAATTGCGACACTACTCGTAGACCAATAACATTTCGACGTGTCGATCCCCCGGAACAAAGTGCTATTTCACATGAAAGCTTGTGTGAAAAACCGAAAGTTTGATATCCCAGTTATAACAAGTTGGGGCATCTACATGTTTTTTCGCCATTCACCGTGATTTCGTTGTACCCGTGATTTTTTCCTGAAAACATAAGCAATCCGCTCGAGTGCCAACTTATTTTGAAGTCATTAAACCAGATAATTTATTTTTTCACCACTAAAAATATCGGATTCCGCCGTAAATTCTATATGTTACCACATCAGTTAGCTACGTGACATACAAGACAGAACTACCATAAGTTGCACTCATTCAAAACCCCATAGTATAACACTGTTTTGAACTTTTCACAAGGACAATTTAGTAACTCAAAATTTGGCCGAAAAGTGACAATAATGACGTTGGCTTTGATTGATACTTAAAACCCAAGTATAACCTCAGCGACACAATTATTTATATTTAATTAATTATAGAGTAAATATTATTATCTCACTTACCAATTATTTACTTGCAATATCGTTAAACCTGTATCTTGCGCTAATTGTTTTTTCTGGTCCTCTGAGGGGTAAGGATGCTGAAATAAATAAGAAGAAAAAAAACAAATTTTCAATTAAAACGAGGGAGTTCCACTCTATACAATGGCGGGATATGGGATATTTTTAAATTTAAATTTGTCTGTGGATTTTTTTTGTCAAAAAAGAAAAAAAAATGAAATACAAATGCGAGCATTAAGTAAAGAACTCCCACATCTGGCGGAAGTATCTTTTTACGCGTGCGCGCGGATCTTTTTTTTTCTATTTCGGTTTGGTTGTTGGTTCTTCTTTATAGTTTGTATTTTTTTTTTTTGTTAAATTCAAACAAAGCCAACGCGCGCAAGTTAACAATCAAATTAAAGCCCTCAAATCACAATAAACACTCCTACATCTCAGTTACTCACGATGGTTAACAAAAGATTTTTTTTTAAATTCAAATCAACAAAGGGATAGAAAGTACATCCTATACTCGTATGTGAGTATATAAAAAAAAAATGAAAATAAAACGCAAATGGTGCAAAGAAAAGGTTAGCCGCCGCCGCCATAGTAATCCTTTTTTTGTTAAAACAAAATTCAAACAATAAGAATTTTAGTTTAAAAAAATAATAAGTATTTTCCTTGGAACCATGTGTGGAACCTCAACTGGTTTAATATACGCACTTAAATTAAACGAGGATGTTTTATTTTTTTTCGTTTGTAAAATATCCTTAAAGCAAATGCACCTTCAATCATTCGCCTAATTAAAGTACTTTTGAAAGGATGAAGGAAGGATAACAAAAATGTTTGTACAAATGCTGTATACCTTCGAATGCGGATGATGACAATTTTTTGGACTCTCCGTAATGCAGCTGCATGTTTTCATCCTAATTGGATGGGGAGATGTCATGCACATAGGTACTGTATAAGTAGGAACATTTATTGGATTAACTTAAATGAACAGTTTTATCATCTTGTAATACAAGGACGTAAGTTGATATTGTCGTATTAAATAAAACAATAATTGCGTCGTCAAAAATTGACGTGATATGACAACTTTTTTCTGGACACTTTTTTTTAGAGATATATAGAGTCGAAAAGAAAGAACAAAAAAGTTAGCTACACACATGCTAGGGGTCAGATAAATTTTACAATTTTTTACCAGATTGACTTAAGTGAGTTTTCTTGGGCCAATTGTATAGCTTTCGACTAACAGAGTAATGGCATTATTTTGAGAAATTTTTGCTTATTATATAGCAAAGAATTTTTAGGCGCTTAATTTGACAACTACTATATAAAAGGTTTATTATTTGGATTTTTAGCAAAACTTTTTTGTAATACAAATCGAAAGTCATAAAAACAAAAACAACTTAACTGAATTTTGTACTGCTGTTTATATGATCCTGATCCTGTGCAACCAAACTGCTAGGCAGAACAAGAAATCGTGCAGAATTCGTCACTTTACCGGAGAAGGCAGTACCCGTGAATTACTGATATTCAGTAAATGAAGGCAAACCAGGTATATATTCTGATGAAAAAAGGACATTAAGCACCGTCGTCTTGGACAGAAAATCACCATAGACAGCTTTAATTTAAAGGTAGTTGGGGACTTTGTCTAACATATAGGCCCCGCTATAAATACAGTCAATGATATCAGCGCTGAAATCAATTGAAGAATAATTCTTACCAATCGCAACTTCTTTGAGCTAAGAAGGCAATTGAGTGTCCATTTATAAAACATTAGCCATCCCAGTCCTGTCTAGACTTTATCGATGGTGGATGAGGATGCTTAAGACTGCTTTGAGAGAAAGATTCTTCGAAAGGTTTTTGCCTACCTACCTACCGGCCTACCTAGAAAAACAACCACTTAGCTCAGGTGTCTCGCACAAGTGGAAGGCGGCTTCAACTAACCGAGACGACCGGAGAAGCTTGTTGGTTGAGCCCCAAGTCCAGCCGGGACTGAAGCGCCATCATAAGTAAGCAATAAGGGGATTTAAACCCCAGCCCTTTGGCGTGAGAGCTGAATGTTGCAAACGCAACGCATTAATATTTGAGTTGCAATATACTTGCACTTTAAGGAATGTATTTAAACCCAAAATTGGACAAACTGTCAAGTATAGAAGTTCAGAGGTTCTTTCTTTACCATGTGTGTGCTTTGCTTTTCCAGGCTTTAATAAAAAATATTGAATGACCAACAAAAATATCATTGGATGAAATTTACAAAGTATATAATGGCGTGCCCCAAGGATCCGTTTTATCACCAACTTTCTTTCTCATATTTTACAGTGATCTTATATCTGGAAACAACCAATCCACTAAACACATAATTTATTGCTGTTCCGATTCCACATTCCAGTTCTGCTCTTTCCAACGTACAATAAGTTGGCTCTATAATCCAAAAAGCATCAGAGAATTGCAGAACTAACTCTTGTCACTGATAAAAGAATTAACTTATTTGTTTTTCGAGGAAATTAAACTACTTGACAATCCCTGGTATGTGAAAGTACACATTTTTGACACCCAACTGTGGAATTGCTACAAAAAAGCTTAGAATTCATTAGAGTTTTCTTAAAGATTCTTTGAAATCTGTAAGATTATCTCAAAATTTGTATATCTCTCTATATTCTTCATCCACAGAATTTGGTACTTCTCCTCCAAAAATTTAACAATGAAAAACTGGGATTTGAACTTACCAATACCAACAACTTGATCATAATAAATTCTACAGATTTCCTTTCTTCAACCACACTGCACGAATTAGCGAACACATATTCAACAATGATGTAAGCCAGCGAACAATAATCCGTCAAAGGAGTTTGAACAAGGTTTGATCTTCTTATTTTCCAAATGCTTTTAACAATATTTCTTGAAATCTTGTGGGTTTCTTCCGTGTGTTTTTTTATAAGGACACATAATGAAGGTATTTTTCCATTTTATGAGATGATTCTGTTGTTTTTTTTTTGTTTTTCAATCTTATGTCACAGAAAAATTTAACTACACTGAACTTTATTACGCTCTCTTATCGAGTTGTACGGATTCGTATCAAAGCAAAAACAAAAATTATCTTGTTAAAATACCCAAATGCTATCTTTATCAATATTTACACAAAATTAGGTTGCTACTGTCTAGAATCAAACGCAAACATAATATCGCTTATCTAAAAAATTGTATCTCAATGTTTTCAACAAAAAATAATAATACAAAAAAAAATAGGGTGTTTTAGGTTGAGTTTCTATTTTTATTACCAATATTTTTTTTTATATTTACTAAATTTTCAAGTGCTCCTCTGGGTCAGAATTGTATCGATTAGAATTTTCCTTCTGGTTTTATGGCGTTTGCCCAAATAAAATCCCATAAATCATGTAAGATAATGTATTCCATGGATCTCCCGCCAAAAAAAAACTATATACGATGACGGACACGGCGCGACGCGGCGACGTGCGTATGTCCAATAGTATAGTTCTTGAACAAATATTTATTCTAAAACTTCATTGTAGCGCCATTTGATCAGTATTTGATTAGATTTCCAATTTCGATTAAATAAATAATATTTCGTATACTCGTAGTTTCGATATAGAGATTAGCTGAATAAAAATGCACCCGAAAAGCGCAGTATTCCACGTCTATATCTATGTATAGCAATAGATTTACAGTTATAATGAAAGAAAAGGGATGTTTTGTTTATTTTAGCTTCAAATCCAGTGGCATATTTTGACGCCACCAAGTCGGGCTTGTATTAGAAGATTTATTAAAGAAGTATTACAACTGGTTATTGCATTTAAACATGTATTTTTTTTTTTGATTCAATTAAAGTTGTTGAAGTCAAATTGTATCTTTGGTTGATTACTTTATTCGTTTTTTTGGTTTACTCCCCATTAAATGGTGTAAGGGCCAGAATAAAGTAAATAGAAGAAGTTTTTCCTATAAATTCTTTATTCATAATATTTTAGTGGCGTTAATGATGAATTGGAAGATTGATTGCATTTCGTGAGAGGCACTTAGTTCCACATTGAAGTTTTAAATTAAGAAAATTTGTATGATGGGGCCTTGAGGGGTAAAATTCAGATAGTTTAACTTTAGCTTTGTTTTATTTTTATTTTGAAGCTTATATACATAAAATAGTTATTAAATAATTTTATTTTCCCGAAGTGCGCATAAGTTTTCAAGTCTAAATAGTAAGGTAAATAATGTTGTTAGTATTCTACGTTGGGCGCCATTTTTATTTTTAAATAAAATCAGTTTTTTACTGTGAGCTTTATACAGGGTGTGGCGACATAATGCCTCGTTGTATTACATATGCAGATTTAGGGGTCGTTGTGAGACTTAAGTGGCCTCGTTCAAGGAGTTTAGCATCCTATAATCTATCCAACAAATATTAATTGTATATTTATAAGCAATTCATTGGCGGGATACTATACCGTATCGTACAAAGTCATATTTCCGCTACTAATCTGGAAAAGCTTCCCCATAAGTGCTGTACTCATAATTTGTATTAGAGTATAATAGTAGATGTCATACGTTGGGCGCCATTCGCATAAAAATTTAGATTATTAAGCATATTCTTATTAGGAATTGGGACTCGAAGCTGAAGTGGCTTCGTTGGATGAGCGTCGACCTTTATTATCGTTTTCTTTTAGGACATTCACTATCAAACGTTTTCTACGTTGGGCGCCATTTTTATTGTAAAATAAATTAAGTTTTTTAAACATTTAATGAAACACAAAAAAATAAATTAAATTTATCTTTTTCCATACAGCCAAATGATAGGATAAAATAAGGACTTTTTTTTAGAGGGTATAGACTGTATGTCTAAAACTCACTTAAAATCCATTCGCGCAAATAGACTTTATTGCTAAAGGACAATACCCCAAAATATCTTAACTGCGTTTTAAGTCAAGGAAAAGAAAACATGATACGACAAAGCACACCAGGCGACATCAACTTTACTCTTAAGTTGAATTATTTGTTCTCAAAACCTCTAAATAACCAGGAAATCATTCATTTTACGTGAACCAACGTGGCAATGGTATCTTTGATTCCAAACAATAGTTGAACTCTTGATGCCAAATCACATCACTCAAGGTCAAGAACGATCAGTCTGCATTTTAGCGGAAGCAAAGTTAGGTCATGAGCAATATTTTAGTTTTTTGTATATTTATAAACAATTCATTGGCAGAATACAAAAAGGGAATATTGCCGAAAAAATCTTTCCCATAAATACTAGACTGACAATTTTTTTTGGACAGAGTATAGTAGTGGATATCTTATGTTGGGCGCCATTTACATGTTGCATATTTAGATTTTTAAGCATTTTTAAGTAGTCTCATTTTACAAGCGTCGTCTTTAAATTTCGTTTTCTTTCAAAACAGTCGTCATCAAACATTTAATACGTTGGGCGCCATTTTTATTGTTAAATACATTCATTGTTTTTGTGGGCTTTATACAGGGTGCGGGCGTCCGGCAACAAAATGTTTTTTTTTTTTTGCAAAAACATATATCATCGTGGCTTTAGTGACATCGTTCGACAAGCGTCAAGAATCAATTAGGAGGTCAAGTGATTTCGAGTGCATACTCAGTACACCCGAATTGAACCCATGTAATTTTAGTTTTGCAGAGTCCACGGTCACTGCTTTCATTTGAGTTTTAGATAACTCCTAAGTGCTATGATAAAACCTAAAACATATTTTTATACTGGAGCAGTCTACTGTTAATAAAAATGTTTAATTACATCGAATTTTTCAAGCTTAAGTTTCTATATAGTTTCCAAAATGCTATTAAGGAGATAATTATTATTTTTTAGATCAATTCTAAAGAAAAACTTTTTCTATAAAGCACGAAATTCTTGACGATATAGGTACCTCTACCAGTTAGATATCCATGTACTCCATCAATATGCTGCAAATTTCAATGTGAGGTTAAATTTTCTAAGACAAAATTTATTTACAATCCAAGTTTATAGTGCAAAATCAGAATGACATAGCCTTGCCTCCCTTTCATCATTATTTTAATTGTTATTAGACTTTAACTCAACAAAATTTCCCCACTAGCAAATTCTCTCTCTCTTGTTTTTTTTTATTACTATTTAAATGGAAGCACGTTTTAATTATTCAAAGATGGCGCTTGATTCACTCAAAAATAAATTTATGCGCCACCCCTTATATATATATAGTGGAACACAACATTGTAGGTAGGTAGGTATACGCGATGCATTATAAAAGCAAAAATGAACACAAGGAGTAAAAAAAAATTAGTGATTTCCAAGCTAAAAGAGTTCAACCCACAACCGTCGTCGCACTGCACCGCACCGCTTCACGTCGCGTCGTCATCGTTCGTCAGAAATGCAAGCAAATATACAAAACCACCATCATCCCAGCAACCCCACCTTCCTTCCTTCCTTCCTTGCTTGCTTTAGTTCCATGCATTTGCAACCTAAAGTATCTCAAAACGCAAAGCTCGACCGCATGTCCTACTACCATAGTACGAGTATAAATTGAAGTCTGAACCTATATTATTTCAGATGGTGGAACCGCAGCACATGCATTGCAAATGTTATTCCATTCCAATTCCTTACTGGGCTCTCTGTTTTGCACATAATTAATTACTGTCACGCCTTTTTATTCGTCCGTCGTTATCTAGAGAATTTGAAACAATCATCTCAAGTGTTTGTCATGCCATGTGCCTCTGCTCCGGCCGATACAGGCTAAACGGAATGGAGTAGCTAAAGACTGTGCTACATAAAAGTTAAGCTGGGGCAAGTTGCAATAATGGTTTAACCATCAGCAAGCTGCTGTAGGTAGGTACCCAAAAAACTTAACCCACTCCCCACTAAGGTTACTCGACTTCACAGAACCAGCAAGTTCGGCAGTTTTTAATATAGGTACTTAGTCGATACATCGTGTTCAGTGTTGTGCCCTTTTTAAACGTGTCGTCGTAGTCGTCGTGCAGCACAAAAAAATGCCAGGACCCACCTTACTTTTTTTTAACTATTTTGGTATAGTGGGGAGAAAATACATGTACATGACCTGACGAACTTGGAGGGGAATATCCCTCGCAATTCAATGGCTGATTCGCTAGACTGACCTGGATCATACATATTTATCAGAGTCTCGCCCGCCGAATATATTATGCAATGGACACAATTTCAATGGCTGCACAGGTGGAGTATCTCTACTCTAATTGTGACTTAAAACCGTCAAAATCTGAAAAATAAGGGTCACACAAGACGTGGATAAGGTTGGCTGATTTTAATGGTAATTTTGGTCAGTGTACAGCTAATTTTCATTTTTAGGGATTATTCGAAGATAACATTGTTTAAGAGATCAACCGACCAACCTGATCGCAGTAATTAAAGTTCACTTTGTAACGATAGATTACCTTTAGTGCGCATAACAAAAAAAATACATTAATTAAAAATCAGGATAGGATAGCCTCTTGGGACAAAGGGTTTAACGATTATTACAATAATAACATGTTATGGTCGAACATTTAACAACAAATTGGAAAGGTTTATGAGATCGTGTAAACATTAAGAAAGTGAGAAATTGGTGTAGATACCTGACGTTTGATAATTAAGGGGAACTCTTCATAAACTCTCAGAACTATATGGTCATTAACAAGTGATGAAATGGGCTTGATTTCAGCAACGAAGCCTAATGTCTTTTCTTATTTTCCCATTCGAAAGTGTTGACTTAAAGTTTTTGCAAAAAAAAAAAAACTTAAACAAATCGAACAGCGACAGAATCAAATAGAAACCAATAAAGGTCTATCTAAGATAGCAGTCGTATATATGGCTATTTTGCTTAAGCGTCCTCATAGTAATCAACGTAAATAGTCGACGCGTTAACTTTCTGCCGAAAAAAGTGACGTCAAAATTTGTCACAAGGTTGCGAAGGTGTGCAATCGTCATCCCACTAACACTAGCGTTATAACTGGCACTGTCACTTGCGTAAGCTCCTGCGTTAGTAGGTACTTACGATGATACTTGCGCTAGTATTTATATTTTCGCTGAAACAGTTTCAAGATTCTTCTCGGTGGCTTTTTTCGTTTTCAGAATATTTAGGACACATTGACTGATTTGGTTTTGTATTTGAACTATGCCCGTCAACCCAATGTCCTGGTCCCTCTGTTGACACTTTTATATGATCATAGCTAATGGTCTTAATATTTTAACTACTTCACAATTCTTATAAAAATAACATTGTTTTAAGTTTGATTTCTGTATAATTATGTTGGGTTTCAAAAATTGTTCACAAAATATAGTTTGACGACCATCTGTCAAACTACTAAATGTCAAATTTTATTGAAGGATGTCTACAACTTCGATGGATTCAAAATCTCTCTAAATATCAAACATTTTTAGCACTTGTTCTGCTCCGGAAGAAAAGTGATTTAACAACCCGAAATAAATCACATTTGACTACGTCAATGTCAACGCCGCCACCGCTTGAGCGTCAAAACCTAAAATTACAGATTAAACGGTTAAGACTTGTCAACGACTTCACACCGGTTGACGGACTTGAGTCATTCGTGTCACCTACAATATTTTCTACGTTACTACAGTGAACGCAAACATACTTTATTCATTTCAACCTACCTCTATCCCCTCTAACAATAGAAAAAATCCTTCTGAGATAGATTTATTCCTCACAAACATGTCTGACCTTTTTCGCCAGCTTAATGTTTTTAATGATCTTAGCTCAAACCATATCTTTCTGTTATTTTAAAAACTTACTCGACATCAGTAGAAAAACAAAATCGTGTCCATGATTTTCAAAATTGCTAAGTGGAAAAAGTTTAAAAAATAAATATATCAAACAAAAACTGAGAGTTATATCAGAAATCAATCTTCAAAATGTTGAGACTACTCAAATAGATGAAGCTTTTAGATTGTTTACAGCTACAGTACTTGAAAGTGTAGACCATTCAGTGCCAACGAAAGTAATTAATAGAGATAATGGTAATGCCCTTCCTAATTATGTATTGGAAGCCATAAAAATAAGAAAAAGGTTAAGAACTCTGTAGATGAGAACCAGGGATCAATATTGTTTCAGTGAAATGAAGATACTAAACGAAATTATTAAGTCTTCAATTACTAGATTAAGAAACCAATGGTGGGACTCTAAGCTTCAGAGCTTGAATAAAGGTAGTAAGCCATTCTGGAATATTAGTAGTTAGAAAGAAAAAGGTACATATTGCCGCTTTTAAGGTAAATAATATGATTTTACTAACTAATGAGGAAAAAGCAATTGCATTAGCTCGTGAATTTTGTGCTAGCAATTTTCTTACACTAAACGTCACAAGTAGTAGACTTATAGAAAGTGCTGTTAATCAGTCAATGCAATTGCTTGATTCTAGATCTTTTGACGTATTAAATTATTTAGTATAAATGAATGATATACGCTGTATTTTACGTGAATTAAAAACCACCAATTCACCTGGATTTTATGGAATGAAAAATATGTTTCTTAAAAACCTACTTGCTGTATGTGTTAGGTTTCTTAAAACAATGTTCAATGGGTGCCTTAAAATAGGATATTTCCAAAAGAGTGGAAGATGGTAAAAATAATTCCTATTCCCAAGCCTGGTAAAAATGCCAGTATGCCTAGTAGCTACCGGCCTTTAAGCTTACTAAGTTCTTTGAGCAAGTGCTTAGAGAAACTAATCAAGGATAAAATAGTTACACATACTGATGAAAATGAAATATTACCACCTGAACAATTTGGATTTCGAAGACGCCATAGGTCTGTTCAGCAAGTTCACAGAATAGCTAAAGATATAAATGAAAACTTTGTAGAAGGAAATAGTACGGGTATAGTCCTCTTAGACATTGAAAAAGCGTTTGACACTGTTTGGCATGAAGGGTTGATCCATAAACTTATTTCTTTAAGGGTTCCTCTTAACATAGTAAAAATAATATTGTCCTTCCTCACAGATCGAACTTTCAAGGTATCTCTTAACAACTGGTGTTCTGATGAGGTAAGTGTTTAGGCCGGTGTTCCTCAATTTTCTGTACTTGGGTCATTATTATATATTCTTATATTCTGTTCACCTACGATTTTCCAAAACTCCAGAATTGTAAAACTGCTGTCTTCGCAAATGACACATGTATATATTCATTAGATTCAATTGGTTTAAATATTGAAACCAATTTGCAATCTGCTCTGTATTCTGTCCAAATTTATTAAAAAAATTGGAAATTAACGATTAATGCTTCCAAAACTCAGGCTATTTTTTTTACAAAGAACTCCCAACTCTCTTGTGTTAAAGAGATAATATCTCTTAACGTGGTATCACAATGGGCCTTTTTGTGATCAAAGTGTATCAGCCGTTTTCCTGACAGCCACTTTAACCTAACCTAACAGGGAATTCTGATGGTGGATTATTAATTCATTGGTCGTTTTTCGTGACGCCAAGAATTCAATCCGTTAAAATCTAACCGTAATTTCCTCGAAACGTCCTAAGTGTAATATGATTCCGAAAACCTCACCATCGTCTAATCTTCTGTTACAGCAAGCAGTCTGCTTAAATATAACTTTAAGTGTTTCAGGGCACAGAGATATTAAGAGAAATGAAGGGCCAGTTAATCTTCCATAGCGGCCGACTTGAGCAAAAAATTAAACCTTCCCCTTCTGCATATTTCTTTCTTACCGAATCGAGTTGGAACAGTTTCACGATAGTTAGAAAAAATCTAGAAAACATTGGACAACCTACAATAAATCCCGAGTTACTGGAAAGACATAGTCCAGGGTCGTTGCGTATTTGATAGCATGGTCTATATAGGAAAGGAAGGGGGAAATTGAGAATCAATCGTAATTCTGTTATTGGGACTATCAGGAAAAAGGAACAGTTAGGCATTTTTTCTGCAAATGTTCTGATCTGGCCAAAATGAGAAGCTGTTCTCTGACGATCTTAATAACTTTCCAAACGAAATATCAAAATAAACGCTGATAACTGTACTTTAATATTCGCTAGACTTTCTAAGACCAACGAGATAATCGGGTAAAGGTTTTCTTGGGGAGCGGATGCACAGAGTGGCGAATCCGCGTCGTCGATTTATTTTCTTTGTTTTTCTCAGTCTCACTCAAAGAAAATATTGTTAGCGATACAACAGGAACAGGGTATAGAACAATTAAAACCAAAATGGATCCCGATACAACATAGCACACTACAACACACCACAAGCCACATGTGTGGTTCCGGCTTAAATTGTCATATTTCACATTTGTGTCCAACTTAGAGGTAAGTTCACAAATCCCATATCTGAAACTTAAGTTCATCAGCAGGTTAACGTATTGTCAAAATGCCGAAAATTTAGCGTTATAACTGGGGAATATATCTAGAGTAGTCGTTACCTTATTTTCTACCAACCAACATGTAATATTTCCAAAGATTGGTGACTAGAAAGTTCAACTAATTAAGCTTACCCAGCTTTTGAAAGACTCATATTTTCAAATTTAAGAAAAAGTTTAATTCTCGAAAAACCTTATCTTTCAACAGAACAACAGGCGGATATAAGAACTAAAACATTTCGAAATATCAAAAAAAAAAAGAAAGATTTTACCTATTTCAATGTTTCTTAGATAAGAAATATCTATAAAAGCCGTATTAAACCCAAGAAATCTCATCCCCGCACGTTCCAGACAAAATATCATTAAAAATACCATCACCCAGATCCTTTTATCCCTATGAAATCCTTACACTGGATATGATAATGATGAGGGCTAAGGATAATATCGACAGGCGCAAAAAAAAAATTGAATATCCAGATACAAGAAAACCTTTCCCTCATCCAATAGCTTATTCCCAATACTAATGATAAAAATAGAATATAGCATAGATTATTTGGTACCTTCAGTTTTTTTCTTTAAGCATCAAAATTGAAAAAAAAGAAGTCCTATGTAGCATAGCTCTTAAATCTTCTATTCGATGGCTTTAATTTTTGAGCAATTCACCGCCCCCAGTTTTGCTTGCCGATAATAATATTATATCAGTTCCTTACATGATTTTGGGTAACACCCAATCCATAAGGCACATTTAATTAACCGCACAAATGTTACACCTCCACTCATTTGGTATAGTTATAGAAAACGACTACGACGATGACCAACGAGAGAATGCATATATGCATAATCATCATCGTCATCATCGATGGAGAGAGAGATCCTCCTTCGGGTTTATCCCTAAACGGATGGCAATTTCATCGGTCACTACACGATGACCCAGCAGACTTTGCATATATACAACAAGATGCACTGTGAACGCAGCATACCTCTGCTCAATATTGCAAAACGCATCTTTGATGTTATAGTCTCCTGTGAGGCTTTCGAAGCCATCATTTGCGGGGCATGTTTCAAGCACCTTTGGTCATAAATGCATTTTGCTGCTGTATGCTACGAGTACGCTGGGTTTGGTGGTCGTCTCAACAATTTTCAGTTGGCTACACTCATGTTAGGATATATTTAATATGTAAAGGCATTTTGTTAAATGAATGTCCTTCTCGACCATATAGTGTTCTGTAGACTATGGAATACACCTTCTTATAGGCGCAAACCTTAAACATGCATACAACATCTTGTTGCAGCTTGTTTTTGTTCAAAACCAAATCATAGGAGGCTGAGGAAGGTAGAAGTTGGTTGGGCTGAGACAGAGACAGAGCCAGAGAGAAAGGAGCGTTCCTTCAAGATAAAACACCTATGTTTCATTTGGTGAATTGTGTATCCTGCGGAACACCTCTGACATGAAAAGCTAGTCTATAAGGAGACAACAAAGCAAGCAGGCATATATAAGCTTGTACTTTTTAGTTAACTAAACCTCCACTGCACCGCACTGTCGCCACCGCAGCCATTGTTGTCGTCGTTAGATAAAGGTATGCCTACATCTTGATCTGTTTCTATACTAACCTAGCAGTTTGCGTACCTGAACAATATGTTGTTTTAGATTTAGTGTTTTCTTACACCCTGTGGCCAGAAAGTCTAAAGTCATTCGCCTCCCTCCCGTTTCCACTCTCGGCTCCTTCAAACACACAATGCTGGAATCCTTAAGTAAAATCATTATTTCCAGGACATGGCAAACATGAAGCACGCACAACATTATGCCCACACACAAATTGAATCCTCGACAATTTGTTGCAGCTATATAGCTGGTGCATACTCGGGTATGTATATAGAATATTGAATAGACTACAAGACGCTACCTTTTGGTCAAAACCAATCAATAAATTACCAAAAACCACTTTCAGATCCTTCTCCCGATTTATACTTCTGCTGGGCTATACCCAGTTCCTGTTGGTGTTTTGGTAGCCGATGCTGGCTCCTTGTGAAATTACATTTTGAATAATTTCAATCTGAATATTGTATGCTGCACAATGCACTCCGCACTTTGGACTGCAACAGAATAAATATTGCAAAAGCTTCCCAATTATCAGGATACCCTTCCCAGTCTCCATGCACCTAGTTACCATAGGTAAATTTGGAATTCAGTGATTTCTGTTTTCTCATTTTTTGTTTGTTGTTGTTCCTGTCATATGTTGATTATATCTATGAATGTATAGTATATGTGTTGTCGTTTATTTTTACCATTCGAGTGCGGAGACATTTTATCAGTAGCCAAACAGGCGGACAATGGTTGAAATTCAATTGGAATATGGCGAAAATGTCGTTCTCTATCGTCCTTCTCTCAAAACACACACACACACCCATACTGGTAGGTATGTATATTGTGTGGAAAACGTGTTAACGCATATATATTAGATTCAACTGATGACTGTGACGTAGACGACAACGACGGCAAAATGGAAGGACCATATCGCTTGAAAAAACAACACACACAAAAATATTGTTTAATAGTCAATAACTGATGTACATTTCATGATGAAAATCCTTCACCATGTAGGTACCGATATCACTATGAAACGTATTAGGTATAATTCTAGTTTTCCGTATCTGTACAATATTTAGAGAAGTGAGGGTGGTTTTTACACAAAATCATTTGAGCTGCATTTATTTTCATTGTCATCTATCTGCAGAATTGCCACATTAAATATTCACACAAGATAAATGCCATATTTAACCATAAATATTTATTTAAGGATTTGACAGTTGCATTAGTTGACACGAAAGATTGTCCTTTAAAAACTTATCGACGAATTGAGTTTCCCAATTTCGTATAACTATTTATTTAAATAAAATAAACAAAAATACTATAGGTAACCTATTTGATTTGAAATGGTGCAAAGGAACAATATGTTGGTTTGAGGGTTCGATCATGCAGCCTTCGTCTTGATCCTAAACAAATCATTTGAATTGTCAAGGAAAAACAGAGTCAATCGGTTTTAAATTATCAAATGTCAAAAGGTGTCGAGTTTTGTAATATTAATTTCTGGGAAAAGTATTAAAAAAGTTTTATTCAATAAAAGTATTAAATTAATGTATCTGTGAGCAGCTACTCTAATTCACCAAAAATAAAGACTGTTACCACCGAGTTCAGGCATAATACTGCCTTAGGGAGATGACAAATTCCACATCCGAAGATCCGAATAAGTTTTTGTTGAGCATTATGACCAACTTACAACATTTATTACTTAAAATTATTTGCTGAAGAAAATATCAGAAGAGCACAGAAAAAAAAACAGTTAAAACGGAAACGTCCAAGCAAATAAGAACGAAGAAACAGTCATTTAAACGTCACACATTAGCTTTGTTCCCTGAACTGAACAAATAATGAGAACAGAACGGAACAGCACAAAACATAATAGAACAGAAACGTCAGAACAAGATAGACAAGACAATTAAATAACATTTGTGAAAACAAAAAAATATTGCATTATCGTTAGTTATTTCCTTGTTGCTTTTTGAATTTACTACTAAGAAAAAATTGTTTAAAAAAATTAATTAACTATAACCTTAACACAAACAAAAACTAAATGCGCTGACAGTTCTCAAAATTCTGTTCTATTTTAAGTTAATTTTAAAAAACGAACAGAAAATCCTTTTTCAATCCGTTCTAGAAAACTTCACAAAACTGGACAAATTTGAAGATCTTCCCTGAATAGTTCAGAAAAACGTCATTAAGCACAACTGCCATTAACATCAAATAAATACTCAAAATATAATAATTATGTTTTAAAAATTTACATTTGCCTGAGTGAATTATTCGAATTCGAATTAAATAATTCATTGATGGGCATTCGTGAATTTTTTTCAAATAATACTTTCCCTCGAATGTGAATATATTTATCTGAATTCTCAACCAAAATATTTACTATTGTAAATCAACTGATTCATTGAACTGTTTGAGTGGGAGTCAATGAAACATTCAGAGCAGTGATTCGTGAGTGCAAAGAAAGCTCATGCTCGAATAGAATTCTATTCTATTGCGCGATATGAAATTTTGTAAGAAATGAATATGATTCACATTTGATTATTTTCCTACGAGTGCGAGTTTGTTTATTGCTCGTTTTGCGAATGATTCTAACACTATTTCAAGTGACTGTGGATCCATGGCGGTCTCTGAATATTTAATTTTTGGATCATTCGTTAATGTCACAGAGACAGAACTAAACAAAATCTGCGAAAAGAGTTAGTCTCAAATAGGTGGAATCTTTAAAGTACAGGATGGGCCCTAATTAATGACCATATCGACGAATAGAGAGATATCCATAGAGATTTTTTAAATTATTTGTGAAACAATGATTTATGGACATACATAGATTATCACGATCAAAAATGTTTATTTTAATTTAGTCAAATATTACAGTTAGTGACGCATTTCCAGTACTATTGTCAAAACTTGAATGAACGAAAATTTAGGACAGAAAATACACGACTATTACACGGGCCATAACATCGAAATAAAGTTATCATAGAGTCAAGGATTTTTTCTAACTGTTCATGCTAATCAGTCCCTAGGTTCGGTGTAAGCCTGAAGGAACTGGAGTAGTTATCACTGGAAGTGCATACCTACTCTATGATCCACAGCCTGTTCAAGAAAAAAATATTCGTCTAGAAGTGAAGAGCATATACATATCGTTCGAAGTTCTAACAAAATTAATGGAAAATGACATAAAATCTAGATAATCAACAAAACACTACTTATGCGTTCAGGAAATATGGATGACATAAATTTATAGTGATGATAATGGTTAAGGAAATTTACCTTAACTGATCTGAACCTAATTACACGTATCCACTTTGTGATGATGATCCTAGTATTCTTAGATTATAGATAGGAGATCTTACAACGTTCTCGAATTTGGTTTCCTGCCATTAAGAACTGGTAGCAAAATTTCCTGGAAAAATATTATCTATTTTATTACTAAGCTATCTTATAAAAACTTATTCTCACGCTTCAGTGACCACAAGACTTTGAAGGTGAGACTAATTAGCTTGGTGAGGTGTTATAAGATATTGAGACGTCAAACAAATTCGACATAGTGAGTTTAATGTGAAATCGGACAAGTTCGCTTGAAGTAATATTTGTTGGTAAGCAATTGGGTATAGTAGTAGTTTGTAGTAATTCAGTTCAAGTATATTGCATAATTTGTCTCCCATTTCGGTATCATGTACATCTGTGTCCTTGGAATGAAATAATAGCTGCGTTTTATTATCTACGGGTCTGGGTCTGGGTTATTTTTTAGCACGTATTACAAAAACAACACGAGATCCAGGTTTCTATCGGGGTTTATATCTGGGTTTCGAAATATTAGTATTAAGTTGAACGAACAGAGGGCTAATTTTCTTCTCAAATATTGTCACTACTGAGAAAAAAAGAAACAAAAAACAGTCAAATGTCAACAAAAAATAAAACAGTCCCAGGCAATATGGATGTAAATGAAAATAAGTCGTAAGTACTTTGTAATTTGTTTTTAATTAAATGTTTTTCCAATAAGATTTTATTATAGAAAACCGAGAATCTGGACAAAGGAGGAAACTATTGGATTCCTACACGAATATTCCAAGAGGCAGGAGGAATTTGTTCATCCAAGAAAAAAAAATACGCCATGAGCAATGTCCTAGAGAACTTAATAGCCGAAAGTGCGTTTTAAAATCCTGGTCCGAGTATGCAGCTATAATACTTTCAAAGTCTTCAATTCTTTGGTGACTTTGGGCTCCCACGTCAACGGAGGAGGAATCACTACAGCTGGTTGCGTAATTGGATGAACTGATTCCCAATCACTACCAGAGCTGTCGTATAAAAACTGTGTAAAAGCTTAAAATAATTTATTTTATTTATTAAATGTTATCAATTTATGCTTACATCCAAAACGCCTGAAATCATTTTTTTTTTCTGTGTCAACAAAAGAAACGTCAAAAGGTAATCAGAACTACCAACCGTGTAAAGTATAATTTTTTCTTAACCCAGATCGTTTTATTTTTACGGGGTGAACCATATGCGTTATTAGCGATAATAAAACCGGCTATTAAGTGTATTAACTTTATTTACCAAAAAAATATTGTCAGAAACGTATGACCCTAATGATCTCAGTTGGCATACCACCATTTTCAATATACTTTTTCTTATGAACGATAATGGTCGAGAAGAAGGTTTTAAGCTATGTCCCATGTGCTTATGTGTATTGGTTTTCGATTTATGGTTATTTTTGTGAGCTATTAAAATTTAAAAATGCTTACTAAAATTGTTAAATCTCATGAACTAATACACTAAAACATAAACAATAGACAAATAAATATATAAAAAAAATTTTGTCAAAAACGCACCACAAATTCGACAAAAAGTTATTAGAATAAGAAAAGAGGTAAGTGTCATTCGCGCTGCTTTGGAATACGATTCCGAAATCGCATTTACTTGTTCGATTCTCCCGGTGGGAACAAGACATTCGTCATTAGTTGATTCTAGCAACAATTCGGCCAAGATTTCTTTCGTTCTTCCGATTGAAGGCGTTCGAAATGGCCAAGAATTCGGCGACAGCGAAGTTGATGCGAGAATGCAAAATCATAATTTAAGATGAATGCACGTTGGTGCATAAACGAGCTTTGGAGGCAGTTGACCTAACAATGAAGGATATACAAGGTGATTTGAGATAATAATTATTTATTTTAACCTCAAGTTCCAAGTAGCTATAAGCCAATAAAATTTATTTAAGTTCTATCTCAAATTAAGTTCGTAATTACATCAAGACTATTTGATAAGACGCACACTAAACACACATATATGTATAGTTCTAAAATTTCATTAAATCTACATTCAGGCATCTGGGATTAAAACTTTGTCAATAAATCTCACAGTCAATGAGCCAATTTTATTTTTTTCCGGCGGGAATTGTCTGAAAATTAAGTTTTCAAGATAGGCTTGTTTATTTTCGTATATCGCAGAGATTTATTAATGACGTTGGAGACAAAAAGTTATCCTTGTGATAAATAGTTAAGAATAATCTCAAAAACAAATATCAGCCTATCTTTATTTAAACGTCTTTATATATTTGTCCAATAAACTACTTACTTATTTCACCCCACAAACCTACATCATATTATGGAACAAAAAATAAAACCAAATATCTATAATAGACTCTATTTAAAAACGTATAGATATTTCAAAACAAAAAGTAGGAGGTGTGTAAAGCTCAAGTACTCCACTTAATTTTCCACCAATGAGATCACTATTTACCCATTACACTATTTTAACCAACAAAATAAACAAAAAGTGTAAAACAAGTGCACACCAAATCTACCCGGTCTCTATAAAAAAAAAATGTTACCCATACTATATATGATGGGTTATATACGACGACCGACTCAACGACGACGACGAAGACAACGGACAAAAAATAAACTAAATATAGTTAGTTCGCGAACTACCATTCCGGTCTGGCCCAGATACCAAACAAAAAAAAAAAAAGATCTTATCTTGCACAATTTTTAGACATGGCTTCTTTCATTACGATGTAGGTATATGTACTAGTATCTTACCTACCCCCACTTTCATACCTCAACGACCATCTTATAAAAGTACATACACATATTCTGAGCTTATATTAAAAACATTTGTACTCGTATGTACCTTCACTATATACGTAACTAGATAAGTATGAGATTTCTATATAAATAGTGAACTGATATCTCTCGCATTTTATCGCAAAGTTATTTTGCTTCTATTTTCAATTCCCTCTCTTTCAACTCTTTTTTATTTTTTTTTACCAACCTACTCTAGTTAAAAAACAAACTTTATTTTGATTCGTAGAAAAGTTGGAAATAGATAAGATAGGCATAATCACTAATTTGTTGTTCTTAAATGGCAGCTTTTTATGATTTAGATACTTGAAAACAGTAAAAGATACAAATTGTATCTATATTTAAATACACGTATCTTTGGATTGAATTCTAGTTTTTCATTGCTCTAGTAAATATTATTTTATGCAAATTAAAGTGTAGATACACATCTTTAATGATATAATATAATATACTCTAATTAAGAATGTATCTTTTTCATTAATTTTGCATTCTCATTCGTGTTTGTTTTGTTTAAGAGAGATAACAATCTCTTGCGAATCAGTGGCGTTATTTTTTTTTTTAACAGGTTTATTTTTCGTTGAGCAAGATACCTACCTAAATATAGAAATTCATAAAATAATGTATCTTTATCACTATAAACCCTAAAAGCTTTATATTAGATACATTTTTTCATATCTCAATGAAACATATTAAATGTGTTTTTACTACATAGCTACTTTCGTTAAAAATAAAAAAAACTGTAAAATACACCTTAACAAAAAAAAGTATCTTTTAAACGAATTCACTCAAATTTACTTCATAAAAAAATAAAAATTACGATAATAACTTTTGACCAAGTTAATACTTCGAAACTACCAAAAAGACCAATCTAAGTAGATACTTTAAGTTCATCCTTTTCGAATTTGTACCCGTTTATGGAAATCCAGGGGATATACGAAACATTTCCATACATTATATAACAAGCTTAACATTCAAATTTCAAAGTCATTTAACAATGGAGGTGGGGTGGTGGGTATGTAGGTTTAATATAACTGACAATAATATACATATACTCTCTTAACCGGATATCCCATGATATGACCAAAAATTGTCCCTTAGATACATCTATTCAATCTTTGTTTTTTTTCGTGTCTTCTGCTTCTATTTTTGCTTAAACATCCCTTCAAACCATGCAGGACATCCTTTTTGGATTTAGTGTTGTTATTACAAGGGTAAATGCCAAGAAAACTTTGGACGATTTGTGTTTTGAATGTCAAGATATCCGGTAAACAAATATTTTTGAATAAAAAAACAACAACTGTATCTGCATAAAGGTCGACCAAATTTTTTTGTAAGAGGTGATGGGGCTGGGACGGGTGCCTACAGTGATCTTCTTTTACCTACGCACGACGCAAAAAGATAGTTATTCTAACAAAAAGTCGTCCAGTGCACATTTTTATCTTATATTTATTTTAAATTTCCTGTTTTTCCTGCTTTTCGGTTGGTGTGTGTGTTTTTTTTTTGTGATTTAGGAAAGAGGAATTGGTACTTTTGGAGATAAAAATCTTAATGGGATTTTCTAATGGTCAATCGGCAATTTTGGATTTAAATTCGATACGAGCCAAGCCAAATGGACTTTGGTCGAAAGATAATGAGTTTTTTCCCATCTTACTTGAATTGTCCTTTTAAAATATATGAAGAGCGAGGATGGGTATATGAAATTGAAAGAGAAAGTGGGCGAAGGATGGAACCATTTAAATATATTAATGTATCCTGCCGGACCCAAACGAAGATTACCTGATTGAAGTGATAAACCAAAAAGTTTCTTTTTTTCCCATTTATTGGAATAAAAAAATGCATTTAGATAAAAGAATAGGAAAAGAAGCAACAAAAAAAAACTCCTTTTATTTTACGGGTTTATTGTGTCTTATAAAAGTCTATAAGTATATATCCACCCAATTTCTCTGTTAAACATCTAGACATTGATGAATTGCAGATTAAGTCGAAAATCACTCATGCCCCGCAGGACGCGTGTGCTTTGTGCGATTGGTGTAATGGAAAACACAAAGGATATTACAATATACATATACTGTTGGTAGTGTTACTGAAGAAAATCAAGACGATGACGATAGAATGAAAAACGTTCGTTCCATTTCATTTACACGAACTTAATACCTTTATATTATGTTGTATAGGTATGGAATATATATCCTTAAACGCCGTGGTCCTTTTAGTTACGCATACGATTTGTGTGTGATTTTGTTTTTCTGTGTTAGCGATCAAGATGAAGCTATGTATTTTGTTTTCTTTATAAGAAGTTTGCATTTAAAGGAATCTCGGTATATATAATGGTCGTTGCAGGCTGAAGAACTTTTTTTTTGTATTTTATTTCATTATCAGGATAACTTCCTTATCGATTGTTGTGCTGAATGTGCGGGGTGAATTTTTAATGAAAATTACCAAAAAGGGATTTGATTTATTGCCATGTCTTTTGTAAATCGCTAGAAGTAGTTAAGTTAATGTATCGAAGATTTCAATTCGATGAAGTGAAAATTGTAATCGGGAAACAAAAAAAAACGCTTTGGGGAAGATAGAAGAAAATGGAACTTTGGTGAGATATGGGAATATTTAAATTAAAAAAATGTAAATAATGTAAAGGATGTATGAGTGTGTTTTGCATATTATCTGATTGGTCACACAGATGTATAAAATTTATGATTAAAAAAAGAAACAACAAATGTAGGTACATTTAGTTCACTTTTTAATTTTAATGGCACCAAAATATAGAAATAAGAAAGTCAAAAAAAGGATTCAGAATCAGACCGGATTTTTGATTTTTTACTCTTCACAGCAGCCAGAAGAAATTCGCAAAACTTATGAACTAACCCATTTTGTCGATTCCAGATAGTACGAAAACACATGTTCGTCTTAGAAGTCTGTAAATTTGCTGCATCTGCTCCTTTATTATATATGACATTTTTTAAAACTATAATTAAAAACTGGGAGAGTTGCATTTTTTACCCTAATTTTGTGTTTTCTTAAGAGGGGAAATATCCCAACTAACATACTCTCCAGAGCTAAGCTCCCGAAATCTGAAAAACAATCTTGTAAGCCTCTTATAGGTCCCATTACTATCCTTAGAGTTAATTTCTTCTTTCGAAACTTAAATTATTCTGATAACGTTTCTTTATAAGAACCTAGCTCTACAATTTTCAAATAATTTAAATCTTATAATTAAAACAAATTTTACTCTTTTATCAAGATTCCGAAAACTTATAGTTTTACAGAAATCTTGTTATGAAATTTAAACGCCTATATATCTTCAATCCCATAAGAACTGACTTATCCGAGTCTAAGCTATTTTAAAATTCTATAACGAACCTTATAGAATTTAAGGTATACAACATTTTATTACAGGATTCACATGCTAAGACAGGAACGTATTCGAGATTATTAAATGGATGTGAATTATCTTTTTTAATTTTCCGGAAATGCGCCGTCGACTGAAATGTGTCATCAAAAAAGAAACATTTTTTACATTTTTGTAAATTAAATATACAAAAAATGTATGACTGGTATCTATACTTCAATTTTTTTTAGAAATGTAGCAAAGCTCGACGAATATTTCACACTTGATACAATGATAAAAACAAATTCATGTTTTACTTTTGTAGCTGAGACCCCTTCCCTACTACGCCCGTGATTAATAGTTCACTATATATGTAACTTGTTATCTCGCTCTTTTTTAAATAATCCCATAATATAATGAATAAATAAAACAAAACTGTTATAATGGTCTTATTGTGGGTATTAAAGGATTCTCTCATCTCAACAGCAGCCATATTTAAGTACGCAGAAAATATTATCTGGGTATTTTGAGGGTTACCACACATACAAAATGTGAATATGTTGAAATTAATTCTAAGAATTATTTATTTTAAAACACTTGTTTTAACTATTTATAATGTGCATTTTAAATAATACAAACATAAACGGCAAAACAATAATTTTAAAATCTTCTTTCTGATTTCGATAAAAAATATTTAACAATCTAAATGGTTATTACTTTAACTTTTTGACGTTTCTCTATTGAAACTTTTTGTGAGATGAAAAATGTTATTTGGGTAAGGTTGTTTTGTACCAACAATTACATTTTGTCACTTGTGCAAGTGCAGCATAAGGCTCTTAGTGTGTCATATGGATTGTTTTCAGATTTAGTTTGACCCACAAGTAAATTTGTTTGCATTTAAGATTGCATATAATCCACTATAATTTCAAAAATCAATTGATTCCCAAAAGTATCCATTGTATCCCTATTAATGAAAAAGTTATAAATTAAATAATTTAAATATGCATTATTTTGAAGGCGCTTTGTTTTTTTCGAGGTAAAATCTAATAAGTTAGTAGATACAATTTCAACCGCATTAATTCTTAGCTCCCATCTACGAACAAACAATAAAATAAAATAATGTATCGCCATTATAAAATAATGAATAATTGTCTTACAAAATAAATACTATCACAAATCCATATCAAAGCCCATCAGTTATATTAGTCATGCCATATACACGCAAAAATTTTAAATGAGTTTCCTTCTTTCAAAAAAAAAAAAAAACTTTAATGAGAAAGATATAATTTATTAAGGTTTATTCTCTTTTCTCTTCTCATTTTCTCTATTCTCTTTTAGCAACTCCCATTGCAAGAATTGCTTTCTCACAACAAGATTCAACCGAGCTTTATTAGAGTCATATAAGAGGAGAAGAATACAACTCTGTTAGGGAGTATAGAGAGGCTCTCATTACTAGGCCATTTAACGCTTTTAGCAGTATTATAATAATCTAGAAGAATTCTTCAAGATAACTTTTGGCTCCCCTAAATTAGTCTCATTAAGTTATTAGAGAATGTTATGAGAGGAAATATGTTACTTGGGATAGGTCCATATTCCTGGAAGGAGTGGGAGAAAATCAAAATTTACTTGAACTATTTATGCCTTGTTTAAGGGCGATGGAGCAAAACGATCGATATTTTGACCTAAGAAAATAACTATAACCTGGGACTTTTGCTAATTCCCTTATATTTGTTGGTTTCTGGAAAAGTAAAATATAGCTAAATATCTCTGGAAGACGAGGTAGAAATATCTAACTTGTTTGTCGAATTTAGGCTTTGAGGAATCATGATCTGAAAATATCTGAACACTGGTTGCTCCTATGTTTTTTTTTTTTTTTTTTTTTTTAAGATGAAATTTGGACCCTTTGTCCGGAAGGAGGGGGAGGAATGCATAATTTATTTTCCATGATTTAAACTTTGAGGAGTCTTAAAATTCAAGGTACTGATCTAGTAATTCTACTTTTAAGACATGGACACAGAAACATTTTGGAAAACTCAGTTGGCATGATCTCAAGATCATTGTTTTTTTTTTATTAAAAAGTATCAGGGAATTTGAGATATCAAAAGTCGATTAAGGCCATAAGCACCGCATTAAAAAAATATCGACAAAATGCGATGTATTTTGTTCAATTCTATGATCATTCCTTTGAGGCTGTAAAATACTTCAAGTATCTTGTCGTAGAGAAATGTCAGCTAGTTAGTTTCTAAAAACCAGAAACAGGTCTCATGGTTATGATGGTTTCTTTTTTTTTCGACTTAATAAGAATGTATATACTGCTTTTTGTTTTCTGCATATGATGAAAAATTTGGCTTGAAAGGAGCCATTTTAGAGGAAAGACATTAACAGACTTGTGTCCCAGATGAACATTGCACCACTTAATACTTCAAAAGCATTTATTCGTATCAAAAATTCGTTCAATCGATGCATCTGGGGTAACTTCGATTGGAAAATGTCAAATCATCTGTAATGGAAGGTTTTAACAAAATAAGCACTGGTATGCCTCACCAATTTGTCTCCGAATCTATTTACCTTATTTATCTATGGTCTATTAAGCTTTTAATCTATAATCTACACTATTTTGCAGATGACAGTACCCTCAGCTTTTCATTAAACTCTGATCTTGGCAACATTTTGTTTCAATAGAAAATAAAACATCCGAATTTAACTCTTTAAAAATTCCCTATTAGGTTTTTGTGTTTAAAGTAAAAATTCTTTTGCGGCATTGGGGGAAAATAAATTTCAATGGGGCTGTCAAACCGACCGAAATCTGACGTGACCCATCATCTGACGAGACCCGACATATGCCATGTATGTTCGTTTCGAGGATTTATCTGCATTGTGTGTATTCGCTGAGGATTTAATTTGTTGGTCCGTGTTATGGATTTTCATTCTGAAGGTACCTACATGAATTGTGTGTATTGGACGAGAAATTTTTTGTTGGCTGATTTTGTTGATTGCGTATTGTGTGTATTTGATTGAGATTTTTTGTGTGTTTGATGGCGATTCTTTGTGTTTATTTTGATGACGATTTTGTGTGTTTATGTTGTTGATGCTCATGCATTAGTATATATTTTGTATTTTGTTGTATAAATATGTGTAATGCTTAAGTCGATGGTCTCGTTTTTTAATGCTTCAGCGTATCTTCTTCATAGATTTATATATACGGAGTAGTATATAATGTACGTAATATAAAATTGCTGAACAATAAATCAAAGATTGAACGATGCGACGGTGACGTTTGTACAATTCGAAAATAGGGTCGTTATGGGCGATGTAATTATGCAAGTACGGGCTGGTATCCAAATATGTCAACTTCATTTTTCTTTGACCGGTTTTTATAAGATTGAAATACATATGTGTTGTAGCTGACTTAGAATTACGAAGGAAAAAATTGTTTAAGTTAGGGAAGTTTTACACACTCTTTGTTTAATTTTCTTGCTGTTTTCGACATATTATGAATAATAAGGGTGAAATATTTTTCAGTACTTATACCAATTTTTAAAATCGAAACCATCGATGAAATATTGGACTGCCATATGAATTAAATCTCAAAATACTCATAGGAATATACCTACCGTTAAATGCTGAAACAGCCACGCTCTTAAAATATTTGTTGCTACTTTTGGGAAAATGCCACGTTTCTTTTGGTTCTTTTTACCATTCGCATCGTCATCCTCTTCGCCCGTACCCTCGCCGCTACCTATACTAGCATTGCTGGCATCACCTGAAAATGCAAGAGTTGAAAAACAAAATTCAAATTAAACACACTTATTGTGGGTGAAATTTTAAGAAGAAAAAAATATCTATTAAAAAACAACACACACGCACATTCACTCTTAAACATACATCCGCTTTATGAATGGAATTCATTGAAAAAAATTACAAAAAAAAAAATATTGAGCACACATCCTGCGGGGTATCTCACGTATCTGTAAGAGTTTGTATGCACATATATCTCATTTTCCACTTGAAATCACATCGGATTCTTATTAAAATATTAACTTTTCCTCCTTTCGTTACTATCAAAACCCTTCAAGACATATATCAGCTACTGTGTGAGATCCAAGAGTACACATCAGAAAAATGATAAAATACCTATAGAACCCAGTGGGCTTTTTTGGGTTTACCCACTGGATGGCATTTATCTATCCTTTATTATCGCAGCAGCATAGCAAATATTTACCCATCCCAGTCGTGGTTGGGTATGGATAATAACTCTACCGCAGACGGAACTGCTCTGGAATAGTTTTACCTAAATTTCAAACCCACGAGAGACAGACCGAGAAATGAAAAACAAATTATACAAACAAAGTTAGAAAGGGATTCAGCCATCGCAGGTAGGTATAGTTCTTTGATTAGCCTTAGAAAAGTCTCGAGTATAACTGAAGAATGTTGTCCTGAATGGGTCCATCACTTTGTTTACCTAATTAGTTAACCCAAAGCAAACTCTTTTGTCATCTACTATATCGGGCTAGTCAAAGATGGTATGGCACCTACCCTACACATTGTACATAGGTGGATTGGTATTCCTGCTTCTTTTGTGTATTTCGAACATCATCAATCTTCTGCTGGTTTCGGATGAGCACCACTTGAGATCTTGAGAAGTGTGGTCTTTCGTAAACGAACTATTTATATTCTACCAAGCACATTGTTCAGGCAGGTAGGTACAAGTACACATCTCGTTCGCGTCGAGTCATTTATTCCCCCTTCTCTCGCAGATACACCATTTTGGGGCATTTTTATTGTTTTAAATAATTGAATTACGAATAAAACTGGGAAATAAAATTTAATGAGCTTTTCACTAATTTTTTTTATGAAAGTTTTCGCCTCACAGACACTGCAGGCCTTGGTACAAACGCAGGTGGAATTCTCGAACAACCTAAGGCTCCAATGAAATAAAATTCGTCTCTATGAAGGCATCAAGTTTAATTAAATTGAATTAATTTTTGTTTAGGTTAGATTGCAGTTGAAACAATAAGCAATGAAAAGATGCATTGTTATCCATTCCGTATGTTCATTCATCAGTTCCGTCCCTTGGTTTAGCTTAGGTTGGCTGGATGGGCCACTTCTTGATGGATCACCTCGATTAATTGTGCGTTTGCATAATTAACTCATTTTATTTGGTGCCATGAATTTTTCTAACGCTTATTTGATCCCCCTCTTTGGGTCGCATAGGTCATATTAGGGAAAGAGAAATTCAATTTAGAAATTTTTTTGGAAATTACTTTTGGAGAGAGGGTAAGATCACAAAGACCAAGTTAATCGCGCATATAATAATTTAGGATTCAATGGAAAAAAATGTTATACTACATGCTGTTGAAAATTAACACTGTCTTATATAAAATTAGTAAGTAATGAAAGAAAGGGACCAGCTTATGTCAAGGAGACATCGTTCATTTTGGGGTAATAATGTCCTGAATATACAATATTGTTGTTTAAAGAAGTGTTTGCCTAGAATATTCTAGAAAAAATTGGAACACGTTTAGGGTAGTGAGTTTAACATCCCTATTACGATTTATTACTATCAATTAATAAATAATCAAATTCGATATTTATCAAAGCAATGCAAACAAATTTTCATTATTGAAAATATTGTTGACTATTGTGAATCGCCATACAATCAGTGAAGATTGAATAATTGTTTTGTTTATTGAGTTTTAAAAATACTTATTTTGAGTATTTATCGTTTATCAATTGATAATTGATGCTGTGTGGCGGTAATATGCTTCTGGTCTCTTTCTTTTTAACGGTTACCTCTACAGACGTCCCTGTTAGTATTTCCTCTCCTTATACCTTTCAACCGTATACTATAACAATTTTTGCAAATGGTGCCAAATGTCAATTCTACTTTGACATTTATGAACTGACACAAAATTCCACGCCAAAGAGGCATGAATGGCTATACCTATCTACTGATACAGAACGGTGAATTGTTGCGGGTTTCTTGAGAAATAATTCGTCGGTAGTTTTGGAGAAGGTGATATGGCTGATGATGTCCCAGAGGTGTTCAGATTGTCAATGCGCCACGGAATTGGGAATTAATCGGCTATATTTACTGTGAATTTCGATGAGATACTCGAAGATGTTCCTGAACAAAGTACATACATCACATGATAGCAACCTACACTGAAGCCATACTGAATTCCGACCACGTCAAGTATTATTCGTAAATCATCGTAAGCGGCAAGGCACATTATCAAAACTCGGATACCCAAAATCCGTCTTTTACACACGAACGCCACTAAAGCCACACTTCCTAAAAGTAACGGAGCTTCCTTCATGGAGGCGTCATCGGGCCTTTTTTTACAAATCCACAAGCCATACGACTACTCTGGTCAGGGTTCTTAGAAGTGTACGAGTCTATATTTGATTATCAGACTTTGGAAGTATTTAAAGAGAATATAGGTTGGGGTCAAAATTCTGCCGGCGTTAAAATTCTTTTAACAAAATTCTGCTTTTAAAATTCTGATTTCAAAATTCTGATTTTTAAAATTCTGCTTTCGAAATTCTGCTAATCAAAATTCTGCAAATAATAAAAAATACAAAGGTTTGGAAAATGTTAAGAAGCGCGCCGTTTTAAACATTTACCAAACATTTATTTTCTTTATTATTTGCAGAGTTTTGATAAGCAGAGCACACTCTTACTTTCTTAAAAGTTTAATAAAATATTAATAATATTTTTTTTGTCGGTCAACTTCTATTCAGTTAGTGGCTATTAAAGAAAATCAAATGCACGACTGGATCGCACGAACTTGCTCTTTTGTTCGATCACATCGTATGCAAAACATTTCTATTAAAAACCTAGATATATTTTTAAAGTTGTTTTTTACTTATTTTTTTATATGAGTATGTATACAAAATGTCCTAAATTTTTTTCTAAAGAAAAATTGGTATGACAATCTTAAATATTTAATAGTATACCTAAACTTATACACAGAAGACTAAATCGGCTTAATCAAAGAAAAAATATTTCAAAATTCTGAAATAAATACTTAAACTAATTTAAGCCAAAAAAGGACGCCATTTTATTTCTTGGATAAATTTAAATTTATGGGAAAATTTTTTTTAAAATTTGTGGAGCAGTTTTTGAGAAAAAAGTTTTTTTTTTAATTTTTGAAAACATTTTTCAAAAAAAATTCAAAAATGCAAATTCATAGATAGGTATTCAGCAAATACATAGATATGTACATATAAATTTAATTTTTGAAAAAAAAATTAATGAGCAGTTTTTAAAATATAATTTTTTTAAATTTTAAGCCATTTATGAGATAGTCGAAAGCAAAAAAACGGTCCTATGGAGAGTACCGTTTTTAGACATTTAAAAATTTTTTTTTTCAACCATATGATCGGTCGTACCTAAAAAGCTGCACTCATTTTTTTTTAGCCAAAATCGTTAGAGTCGTTTCAGAAAAAAAGTCTTTAACTTAACGGTTATATGGCAGGTACCGTTATTTTTTGAGCTAAACAAAAATTTCAATTTCCCATCTGTACAGTACCTAAAAAACTCTATATACCACCAATTTTAAAGCAATTCGGTCCACCCATTTGTAAATAAAAAAAAGTTAATTAAAAATTTAAGAAAATAAGCAGAATTTCTTTCTTTTTCGTTGATGGACAGAATTTTGAGAAGCAAAATTTTGAAAAACAGTATTTTGAAGCCAGAATTTTGACACACTCCCAGAGAATATCCATCAAACGGAAAACTGTCATAAATCTGGTCTGAATGGTCATAAGTACTGGCGAGGCTCCTTAGACGATATTAACTTCTCTTCTAAATGGAAACAAAAGTTAAGTCCTCAAAGATCAAACAAACATAATCCAAAAACTGAACAACTCATAAAAAATTATAACCAAGATCTGGTGAACAAATTTTGAGCCACCTTGTAGGTCCCTTCTTTTTCTGTCGAAAAATAAATCGCACAAATCAATGGTTGAGAGTTTTTAGGGTGTAGGACCTGGTTCTCCACGAGCTGATAATTTTTTTAATTGACAACAGTAAATGGAGTGATAGTTTGACATTTGTTCAAAATCTGCTAGACATGCCTACATATAAGTTTCTATAGTAATTTGCGGTCCTTTAGGAGATGACAGGCACCTAGAGATTATTCATTGAGTTATTTTATATATATAAATAAGACCAAAATGAGGCCATCCAGTGCCCTTGATTACCAACATAAAAACTAAAGGGTCGAAATGGCTACCCTGCGTTACCCCAAGTGATTGCTTGGATAAAATAAGATAACTTTATAAGATCTATCTTTCGTAGAAGATTCAAGCACCTGCCACAGACAGCCTATAAAGTAGTTAAAGTAAAAAATATAACTGTTAAGTATTTTATTGGTTTCCAGAAGGACAATTTTATGTTACCTCATCAATAAGACTTTACGTTAAAGAACTTTCGAAGCAGAATTTTCAAAAACTTGTCTTGTAATTAGATATATCTTATCTAGGTATAAGTGTCTCCAAAGATAGACTCCATCAATAATTCGTATTGAAAAAAAAACCATTTCCTTTACAATTTCACATTGCCATTTATATTAAATTTAACCATCAAACTAATTTTAACTTAGACATGTTCATTTCAGATGAATTATGCGCTCATATTTTTTTTTAGTATTTAGCAATTAGCCTAAGTTCTCGAAGTCCCTGTAACAATAAATTTCCAAGATCGAATGAAACCTGCTTCGAATTTCAAATGGAATCCTGTTTCGGAAAACACCCTTCAAATAAAAATCTTCGACACTTCCTTCTCTTGCCATATTATACTCGTGTACAAGACCAAGGTGCGAAATGTCGAAACACTAAATTTAACTTTTTAAAAGCACATCATAAATTTAATTCAATCATCTCTCTGCATTACGCGTCGGCCTTCATAATGGTGGTTATAGCATATCAGATATAGAATATACTTATACCATCCACATATGTATCTATGGATATTATATGAATGTTTGTAAGACTACTTCTGGAATCCAAATGGTGGTCATAACTTGGGTGATAAATTACCTCTGCTCCACATACTCAATTATCAATTGAAAATCAACTGGTACAACGATTTCCACCTTCTTCGGCATCTTCGTTGAGTCGTCGTCTTCCTATAAAAATGTATCTATAGGTATTACTCGTACATTGGGACTGCCATCACACTATCATCCAGAAGTACGCTACTTCGGCTGGTGGTTGGTAATCAATTTTCTCTGGAACACAGTAAGTAAATTAGCAACAGGAAAGTTTTTCCTCGTATACGGTACTCGTATATGTAGATACATTATATTGATTGGTTTTTTTTTCTTCTTCTTGTTTTTCTGCTTATTTTAACGAAACTGTCAGACGGACAGACAGTGTTTATGCATTACCATTGGCTGACACCAAAATATGTCTATAAAGTTTCGATGCGACGGCTTATGGACAGACAGACCGACAGACGGACAGACATGGATACTATATTTCATACAATTTTATGCGGCAGATGATTGGAATGGCGACGATGATGGCGATGATAATTATTATGTATAGTGCTTGCCGTTTTAAGGTCATCATTCCGCGCGGAATTGACGCCAAATGATAAATACATCAGTTTTTCTGTTTCCCTTGGGTGATTATCTCAAGCCAGAGAGACTCGGAATCGATTCCAAGTGCACCCGATTCTTGAAAACTTCTCTGATCAGTCAGAAAGTTTAAACATTTTTTTGTTTTTTGTTTTTAGTCAAAATGTCTATACACGATCCACGACAAACAGGAAAAAAAATTCGTGCGCATCAAAATCCAATAAAACCTCATAACTTGTATCGCATCTTTGGGAGAGCTCTCTTCCAGATACTTTATGTAGGTACATATACTAATGCCAACTGCCAGAAAGATGCGCGTAGATACATCAATCCGCCAGATAGTGTTGTTTGTTGGGTGCAAAATTACAATCCTACGCCTTCTTGATTGGCGCGATGATCGTTAGTGTGATGATGGTGTGAATAATAAAACACGGCGAGCAGTAAAACGAATAAAAAAAAAACCCAACAACAACAACCAAGAACTCACTTTAATACTATAGGTACTATATAACTGCAAAAGGATGATGGAATTTATATCTTCATTAAAGTTATTTATTGACTTGAAAATTGATTATAAAAGTGTTTATTCAATTTGATTAATGCTATGCGGCGAACACTAACCGATTGCAGTGGCTGATCTTGTAATCGCGCAACAACTTGAGTTTGACTTAAGAGTTGAGTTTAGTTTAAGTAGTCGCCCATCTTTTTTTTTTGTTGTTGTTTTTGTTTGCTTACATATTATATTTCCCCTAAGTGAAATTGAAGCTGAGCATATATTTTTGTCTTTATTTATAACTACCTACCTACAAAAAGGCAGATGCAGTGTGAATTTGTATGTTTTTTTTTGTTGAGTGTGAATGACTGAACTGGTTTTGCTAAAATGATTCTTTTTCTTTTTCATTGGTTTTACTCAATAGTCGGAAAAGACGAAATTATGGCGTTGATGAGATGAGAGGCAATAAATTTCATCAGCTCTTTTTTGCCACCCACTGATGCTGATGATCGTATTCAAATTCGAATTAAAACGTGCCCCAGTAGATACGAGTAGATAGATATGTAGATATTTATATGGGGGTTTTGCTTAATATGGGTCATAAATTTTGGCAAATAGAAACGCAAATTGTGTTTGCATTGATATTGAATATGAAAAATGGTCATATTTTCTGTTGATATAACACATGTGCGAGGGAGTTGGGAAACAAGCAATGCTAAATTATGACTTTTTTAAGGAAACTTTAATGGAGAGCAATAAAGTTAAGATCTTACTGAAAGTGAGAGATATAAGGATTGGTCTTGGTTATTGGAAGACTAGTTCCAGAGATTTTAAAGGGAGATGTTTCCTTAAAATTATGTTCGATTGACGAATTCTCATCATTTAGATTAGACAGATTGTCACTAAAGCAACTAACGAACCGGGGAATTTGTTCTTTTAAGAGAGTATTCGAGGAATGCAATGGTGGTCTTGGAAAATTGGCTGAATTGACTTTTGAAAATATTCAGGTGCCTTTTTTGTATGAATAAATGCATAGTAAAATGGGGTTGTTGCACTGGGACATTGCGATCTATTGTGCCCCCGGATAGACCTGGATAAGAATAGCTCATCTTACAACTCTTCCTCCTAATTTATTTCTCTCATGAATTTGAGTATTTGGAGTATTTTTAGAAATGGTAAGTCACTTTTTTCCCCTGGTATCGTCCCAGGTGTTTTTTCCTATGATGAACAAGTGCATCACAATTGCCCAGAATATGTTCTGGCGTTTCCTCTTTTATATCACAGAACCAGCATGTGGCACTACTTAATAACCCAAGGACGTTAAGATGACTTTTTAATTTACAGTGTTCTGCAAGGAGACCCGTTATTATTTTGAGATTGTTTCTGATTAAGCTTATACAGTTTGTGAAACGGTGTTGGGTATAATTCCCAAGTAATAGTTTGGCCTGCCTCAGTTTGGGGAGTGTTCTCCAATTGTTGGATCTTATGGCCTTCTCTTCTTTTTTTGATTTTGTTCCTAATCACATTTCCTCCTATTCCACAATATTGTTCAGGACCCACGAAGGGAGTCGACGCACCTGTTTTTGCTAAGGAGTCTGACTCCTCATTGCCCTGGACACCTAAGTGGCAAGGTAACCAATGAATTGTCGCAGTATTAATTTTGCCCGAGTTCATTTAACTTGCCTACATAATCCCATACCAGTTTTGAACTGATGGAGTAGAAGCTCAGAGATTTGAATACGACTTGGCTCCCTAAAATAATGGTCATGTTTTGTTAATTGTTAACTTCTTTCGAGGTTATGATCTGCACATTTTCCTATAGCGTGTACTTCAGCTGGTAGACTGTCCCATCGGTATAGAGAGTCTGGTTCTTTGCCCAAACATTCCTGCAAGAGTCCCTTCTATCGATCTCGATCCATCAGTGTATAACTTGATTGTGATTGCTTTCAGAGTTTTGTTCACATTTTCCCCTACCCACTCTTTCTTGTTACTTAATTTCGTTTAATAGTTTTTCAATATTATATATTATATATTATATATTATATATTATATATTATATATTATATATTATATATTATATATTATATTTCTTAATCATACCATCACTTGGAATATCAATAAGGTTTGTTACTAAAGACTTCGGAATGTTATCTTTTTTCCTGAGACGTATCGATTTGCCAGTCCCACTTCCTCCCTTGGCAGATCCCATAATGGCTCACAATGTTTTGATAATAAGAGATCCATAGAGGCCATAGGCTTATCATATGACTCAGTGATTTCGATTTAACATAAATAATTTGACATATAATCGATGACATACGCATTCGCTTGACAACTTCAAAGGTGTGTTTGGCCGATAAGAAAAAATCGGCTGAGTTTTAGTGCCGTTTTGTCAACGTGGGTGAAACCTGGATTGACCAAAATATGCCAAAGGCCAATAACGCATAGTCAGAACCTGGTTAGTCGAAGCCGAAGCCATCAGTAAACATATAGGACATGGCGACAGTTTTTTTGGGATGTGCGCGGTGTTATTAACATCGATTACCTTGAAAAGGGTAAGCCGATCACCGGCGCATATTACCCAGAGCTTCTGGATCTGTCGCGCAATCGCCAATTTGCAATGAAAACGGTCTTTGTTGGCGAATAAAAAAGTTTTTTTTTTCAATAGGACAACGCAACGGCCGGCGTACAGGTCCGCTATCGAAATAGGTAATTTGCATGACTTGGGCTACGAATTTCTCCCTCATCCAGCATGTTCCCCAGTTTTAACCCCCTTGCGACTATTTCTTGTTTCCAAACATGAAGAAATGGCTCGGAGGTCAAAGGTTTCTGATTGAATGAAAATATCATTGCTGAAAGAAATGCTTATTTTGTGGAACTCGAGAGAAATTTTGGAGAAATGTTGGATACAGTGTACCGAACTAAAAGAAGAAAAAGAAAATGTTTTCATGCCGAAAAAAGTGTTTTTTATTTAATTTTGCAGGGACTTGTTGAGTCACATGAATTGGTATTTCAAATGCCGAATCACGCAAACGAATAACGAATGGATTTCGGAGACCTTGAGCTTGCGGAATGTGTGGTAACAAAAGTTTTATGTTTAATAAGATGCACCTTTCCAAAAGTTTTGTTTATTGTTCAACCATACCCATTGTGTGATCTGGATAGATAATTTTGCGTTTAATGGATCCTGTTTCTTATTCAAAAGCTTCAAAGGGGTTTTTTCAACTCTATATAATTGAAAACGTTTACTAGTTTCTCAAGCCACGAAGCGATACCTATGTCCGATGTGTATTAGATCGAATTAAGCTCGAATCCTGGAATAATAGATTAAAGTAGCGATGATTGTAGTGAATATCATCATGTTTGACGAAGAACTTTCCTCAAAAATTGAGATTCTTGGGAAATAATAATCGGTGAGTAATACACAAAGTGAAATAACATGCAATTAAAATTAAAGCAGCGTGTGATTCATTTCACAACTTTTTGCTAGAATGTCAAAGACCAAACTGACACTATTATTATTCTAAGGGCTGAAAAGATATTATCCACGAAGTTTTGAATTCTATTCGTTTCCTGGTCATCTGATATCGCATTTTAGCGATTATCACTAGCAGGGAAGACCCTTATTTGACTGCTCCAGATTTTTTATTTCAGTTTCAAAACACAACTAACCTCTTTCTTAAATGTGTTACCTATTAAGAAAATAGATGGATAACAAAAAATATTCTTTATTCTAAATAATTATCACTAACCAGAACATAATTTATATGGGAAATTCCTCCATGTTTTGAGATTGAATGGAATAAGTAGGCATTCCATTATGAATCTTTAAATAAGTAGCCCCCGGTTTCAAAGAGATGAATCTGGTGCCAGTCATGCTTAAGTCAACATTCAATTTAAATATGAAAATCTGAAGGATATAGCTCGTTTTCGACCGCCATCAATATATTCCATACCAGCATCCAAGATAACTATTTATTTTTGTACCAAAAAAATAAACATCCCAAAAACAATACAAATCACTTAGAGGGAGGTCTCAAACTCTATGTCCTCTATACCAAGCCCGCGCAGCCCTCCACCACCGCCGAGCTACTCATTTCGCGCCCCACAAAACAAACATTGTTTTTGTTTTTGCCAAACAAGACCGCACACATGCCGCATATATGTAAGTACTACCCATTGTTCGAAAATTCTTCAAAACTCCTTGAGAAATCATCTTCAATACCAAACAAACATGTGTTAAATGAGAATTGTTTAAAAAAAAAACACAAAACCACTTCATTTAATTTTTTCGAGTGCATTATTTGTTCAAAAATACAAAGAGTAAAAAATCTCTTTATTTTGTCTCTATGCCTGGCAGCCCTGCTTTCTGTCACATCTCCACAATGCCGTCAAGTTTGATCTTTGACTAGAGGTGTGCACACTCTTCCCACTATCATCATCATCACCATCACCATCTAGAGATGTGTGAAAAGCACTCGAAGATGTCCTCTTGAGACCATCGTGCCAGTTTTTTTTTTTATATAGCTGTGTGTTTGGTTTTTTTTTGTTTTTGCCTAAATATAATACCCCCAACAGGCGCGCAAACATTGGGGGCGTTTTAATGAATTCCCGCTTTTCATTTTTTTTTTATTGTCAGCTTCTAATTTCTTCCCGCCAATTAATCATGTTTGCTGGCTGTTGGCTGGTTGGGTGCTTGTGCAGCAGCGTGTGGCATTGTGACATCTTTATAATTCGCATTTCAAAAAGGAGAAATTAAATTTCAAAGAGATGAAAAAAGCAGATATGTATGTGGAATTCCAGAAGTTGTGTCCACTCTACCGCCAACCGTCGTCGCGTCAACCGCCAGCGATAGAACAAGCATGATATAGTGGCGATGATGGCGACTCTGCCCCAACTGGTTCGGCTGTAAAGTCGCCATTTGCCATGCTGCGCAGCACTGCACTGAGTCCAGACCGCCGGGGCAGCCAGCGAGTGGTGCGGTACGACTGTCGATGACAGGAGGAGGATGATTACACATTAATTCTTATCGGTAGTTTGCAGCAGTAATAATTTTTCATCAGATCTCCCCGTGGAGCGGAGCCAAACTCTAGACCCTGGGACGGGCTCGCGGGTAACCAAAGGTATATAAGTTGCATTTTATACGAAAGCTTACGCCACTTGAGTTTGGCGTAAGTAAACATGTTTAGTTGTTGTGCCTTGCAAATAAATCGCAGCAAATATTTACAAGCGGGTGATTTATGCCATTTAGAGAGCCTTAAGGTGGTTTTGTTGTTTTTATTTCCACAATTCTTGCTGTTGCTGCTGCTAAATGCTGATATTGTGCCTCCGACACCGATGCACTCTCTCAAGTGGTTAAGCGAATAAATATTTGAAATTTATTTACAAATTGCTTTGGACTTGTGGTAGGTAGGTAAGTTTGATATAATATAGTGGCTGATACGGCGAGGTATAGATGGGGGGTGGGTATAGACTTGTTTGTTGCATAAAATGAGATGTTGGGTGGGATAAAAGGAGGTGGAATTGGAATTTTAATTGTGAATACCCAGTGATAGGTTTATCAAGATTACATTTTTTATATTTTTTTTTTTAATTTATTTTAATACCTTATGTCCCTACTGCAGTAAAGGTAAATGTTTTGAATTTAAATCAAGATGAGTTCGCAACTCAAAACAATTGTCTTTACTTAAATGAACCTGTACCTGCAGGTTTTAAGACTTGGCCATTTATTTGAAGATAGACACATATGTAATTGCAATAATTTCACATTTTATATCTTACGCCTTAAAGTAATTATGCTTACAAATTTTGATTAAAACAAAAAAAAATAGAAAAAGAACTTTAAGAGAAAACAAAATGGTTGTCGCGAATTTAAATCTGATTGTTACATAAACTGCCATATTCTATTCACGGTCCACATACCATCCGCACTTTAACAATTGAACTGTTTAGGTGGATAACTTCAAAATTATTTGCTATGTTAAAAAATGTTGAAAAATTAATGTAATTCCACATTTTTCGTTCCCGACTATACTATACGATACGTGAACAAGTCGATGCTTCAGAGTAATCTCTCAGACTCAGATATGGATTGTAAAATGTTTAATATGAAATAATATGATTTTTGTTTTAAATTGTCGTAAAAGATGGAACGCATTCCACCCTGTTCCAATTACTATATTTTTCAATTTTTGAATATGGTAAGGTACAAAATGCTGTGGATTGCAAATCTAAGAATAATTCACAATATCGATTTTTATGAACATTTTTTTTTAATCGTGAAAAAATCGTTCATGTTCAGCTAATGGAATGTTTTCTAAAATATACAAGGTGGTGCAAATAAATCCTCCAATTTTGTTTTTGAGTTACCTACTTTTTTACTTTATTTGGATTATAGCGCTCCATTGTTTGTATGTTTGTAATTCACAATTCACAATGTCAAATATGATTGACGCTATTTTCATAAATAATAACATTTCTTCATAGCGTGCATAATATGAATTTCTGACCATAGATTTTTAGGATTGAAAAAACCTAATTTATCATTTAATAAAATAGAAATTTTGGAACAAAAAATTGAATATTTAGATTTATATTAAGTATGAAGGTTTTATTTTCACTTGCACTATTTTAACTTGGAATATATGAATTAGAATAGGGTGATTATGAAATTTGGGTTAAAAAATTCGCCGAAGATGAAGTTTTAATACTAACATAGTTTTCAGCAGCCAAAAATGTATTCTGATCTGGGATATTGTTTTTTGTTTTTGTTTTTGTTGAGGTGTGCTAATCGAAAACACAACAAAATTTCATTAAAGCTAAATAATTTGTCACCATTTTCTTTTGAATGTCAAAAATGTATCCTGTGAATATTATCGACCCTCGGCCTAAATAGAGTACTTAATTTCAAAATTTCAGGATTAATTCGCAAATATTAAAAAAATGCACGACTGAATCCCACGTACTTGCCTTATGTTCGACCACATCGTAGAAACGGCGAAATATATTTTTCTATGGCAATTTTAAGTATTTAATAATAAATATAAACTTAAACAAATAATTTCCAAGAAAATCGTGAATACGTTTTCGAAATATTGAATTTTTTAAAAAAATCAAAAAAAAAATATTTTCAAAAACTATTTAGAAACTGAAGGACCACTTTTATAAAAAAAGTTTCATCGAAATCCATTGAGCCGTTAATGAGATAGTTAAAAATTGAAAAAAGCTATACGTATTATACGTAATATTTTATAGACCAATAAATTTCAATTCAGTTTTTTTTTATCAAAATCCTTAGAGCCGTTTTTGAGATAATTAGGATTTACCATTTTTGCTGAAAGTTAAATGCACGACTCGATCGTACGAACTTGCTCTTATAATTTTAACTTTTGTGTAGCTAACCACGGACGATGTTAGTAGGTATAGGTAGTCTTGTTATCCTATGTAGGTTTAAAGCCGATTTAGGTAAGAATACCTTGATTCTTAATATAATGAATTGTGGAACACATGATTCAAGGACTGGTTACATAGAATATTTAAATGGATTTTCATTATATAAATTAAGAGGGTAATATGTACCTGCCTATATATAGTGAACCTAGGTACGAGTGTGTAAATATGAACATACATATGTATATAATGAACGTGCATGGTGTATAGGTGGGAAAAAATTCTTTTTTCAACTTATAAAAACTGCCAAACCCATCACTCCACCCATCAGTTTGTCAAAAAAACGAAGAACGTCATAAGATGCCACGGATCAATAAAAAATTTATAAAAAAGTATCTCGAAAATAGTAGGATGATTTTGATGAAATCCTGTTTTTTATTATTAGTTTTTTGAAAACAATTGTTTTTTTTTTGGAATTTTGGTAGCAGTTTTTTTAGAGTCTGTTAATATACATGTGACTGTAAAGTTTAAGATTATTTTTGTTGCTTAATTTTAAAAATATTCATTTTTGAACAAAAAAGTTTTAAAAATTAATTTTTATTAGAAAAAAGATATTGTAAATTTTGATACGCAGAATTAGTTTGGATGGTTAGATCTTCTCAGATATAAAATTTGAAGGAAATCCAATGTACCATCACCGAGAAAGCCAAAAATTAAAAAAAACCTATGAAAGATACCGTTATTAGACCTTTCCCGTAAACTTGGTTTAGATTAAATGATAGCTATTGCCAACTTAAAAATTCTGAAAATTTTTTATCAAAATCGTTGTAGCCGTTTTCGAGCAAAATAAGATTTTCATAAACGGTTATATGGCAGGTACATTTATTTTTAGGCCTAAAAATAAAATTTTAATAAGAATCACACTTACCGAATTTGAAGGAAATCGCTTAAGGCGGTTAGGCTGTAGCTCGTTATACATACCTACGGACAGACGGACAGACTAACAGACTGACAGACAGACAGACAGACATTTCTTGCAGATCACTTTTTTAGACTTCTCTATGATCATAATGTCATGTTTGATTGTTAGAATTTTTTTTTTACGAATGCATAACTTGCCTTATAGTACCTAAAATCGCAAGTAAAAATTGTATGGCTTTTGAGGCTAAAAAAAGATAAAAAAAAAGAATCGTGCCAATCATTTGAGGAGCATGATTACCAAATTTGAAGAATATTGCTTTAGGGGCTTAGGCTGTAAATCGATCTACAGACAGACAAAACTTCATTAAATTTTCGAGTGCGTTTTTTTTCCAAATGAATGCAAGACTTGCCTTATAGTATTTATAGAGCAAGTAAAACCGGATTATTCACAATAAGTTCTGAGTAAATTCACAATGGTTATAAAACAATGGATTAGTTTACAATGATTACGGTTCATACAACCGAAAAAGCTGGTTAGTGTTAAGATTACGAAATGGTCCATATTGGCATATAAATATGTAAATATATGGCTGCATCTGAGTTAGCAGTGATATGCACTATTAAGTTTTTGCTGGAATTATTCATAAGTATAAATTGGGATTCATTTGAAATATATCTAAAAACGCAAGAGAAAAAAAAACTTCCTAAAGAGTTGATTTCAGTTGTATTCGCCAAGAAGTTTAGCATACAAAATTGTGGTTAACAACATAAGAAGGTGGAGAGCTCATTCACAATAATTCGTTACCTATCTTTATTATCTATGTTTTGTTTTCAAGTTGGTCGTTAAATCATTCTAAAGGGGATGTAGATTAAATTGATAGTAATAAAAGAAATAACTATTACATGTTTGAAATTCTTTTAAAAATCTTTTTAAAAAATTTGAAAAGAATTAAATCACAATATGCTTTATTTTTTGTTGTTTAAACGATATAAAATATTCTAAAAATTGGTTTGGATAATTTTTTTGAGTAATTTATTAGGATAAAGCCTTAAAAAGGACAGTGGGTCACATACCTTACTTTTGTAAAAAAAAAAATGATTTTTAGTATGTAGTCAAATTCAGTCATATCGAAATACCATCACCTCTCCCAGAAGCTAAAGATGATAATGGTGCAGTAGTGTATATGATAGTAGCGGCTCCCGCAAAATTATGCACTATATGAAGCATGTAATAATTGTTGATTCCATGCATAATAACATAGGTACTCCAATGATAACCTTATAAAACCCATCAATGCATAAAGTTCATGGAAACAAATTGAAATTCCTCGAGTGCAGTCTCAAAAAAAAATTATACTTTTTCTTTTCTTTTCTCGAAGAATTTGGTATTTTTGCTCGAAATCCTTCGGAAACCACATACACAAAACTCAAAAAAAAACACTGTGCTCATCCTATTTTAAAATTATCCTACAAAAACAACTAATAAATTTACGATCTACCAGAAGTGTTCTTCTTCTTCTTATTTTTCTTGGAGATAATTTCACTCCTTGAAGCAATCTACACCGTCTTGATCGTAGTCCTCGTCGAGTTGTACTCATAATCATTGTGGGTCTGTCTTGAACTGGTACTAGATGCAAGAAAACTCATCTAGCCCTAAGAGTGGGTATGTATAGGTATATATAGCCTTATCAGAGGAAAAAAAATATAATGCAAATGGGGGCGCTATATGGTATTCATTTTACAAGCCTTCAGCAGCTATAGACCATAGTGTAGATAGTTTATTTGCGGCAGAAGCCGTGACGATGGTGGCAACGCGTTTCCATCATGTTTGCTTCCTCCATCAGCCAGGAGTGAGTGCATTCAGAGCCGCTGCACGGAGCACTGCACAACTGCACTGCACCAGCCAGCACTTGGTACACAGAAGAAAAAAATTGTTAAAACAGACAGAAACTGTTTCCCGGGCTTTTCTTCCTTTTTGTTTTTGTGCAGGCAATGAAGAATGAAGAACTTATTTTCTCTGAAACAACAACAACAGCAATGTCGGAAAGCCATCATGTTTATTATATGAGTTTATTAAATCGATGTTTAATATACAAAATGAAAACAAAGGCGTCGTCGTCGAATCGACTGGAAACAATAAAATTAAAAGGAAATTTCTGAGAAAGGCCGAGGGATGTCGATTGGTCCCTGAAGCACCCAACACTACCCACCTCCGTTCAATTAGATATTGTTGTATTTTTTGTTGTTGTTAATTTCGCTTTATGTAGCTTAAGATACTTACTACTTAAGGGATTAAGTTTTTTGTTCATTTAGCTGAATGGCAGCAACGCAGTGGAATGCAGCAGCGGTGTACATCGTCCCTCATTCATGCAGCAACTCTCAAGAGGGCTACCATTCGAGTTGAAAATTATTATGAGCGAATGGATTTTCAAAATTGTATCCCGATGTATCTCTATCTAAGTATCTATTTATCCGGAGCTTGATGTGGGTCTGTAAAGTGGAATTCCGCAACGTGATTCGAAGGAGGGCATCATGATCATCATCGAACAGTGCATCGCGTCTTCGTCATAGCTCTTCTCGTCATCATCATCGCATTTGTACTCGTATAGTCATATCTACTGGGGGGGGGATTGGAAGAAGTGTGGGAGAAATATGGCATGGAACTCTGGCAATATCGTTTAACTTTTAAGTCTTGAACTATTTTGTGCACATTACATTACACAAACAACAACAAAATCGACGGTTATTAGATAGAAATTCTTCTTCTTTTTTTTTAAATAGCAAAAAACTTGCCAATACTCTTGATGTCTATAAAACTTAGTTGAGATAGAATAGGAGCATTGTTGTTGTAAATATAGTGAGTGAGTGCCGCGCGGATGCTGTGCTGTGCATCAGTTAAGTCTAAGAGGAATCAAAATCACTGAAGCGTGCTGCACTTTTATGTGAACTGCCTGATGCTAACAATGGTGCAGCATTGATTTTTCTTATACACATAGATACATATACATATGTATGTATACTGGGAGAAAAATATTGTTTTATTTTTCTACATCTTATAATGTTGCCATTTAGAAAATGCATTTTTTTTTCTCCAATGAGGAAGGCTTAAGACCTATTCCACATCACACAAAATGTGTGTAGGTATTGTTTTAATGCCGGCAAGTTGCACTTGATTTGTTTTTTTTTTTTTCTGGAGGAATGCTCGTTTTCGCCTTTCTCTAGCCAAGTGGATAATTGAGTTGAAAACGTGATTTTAGTTTTTTTATCTTAAAGTTTTTTTTTATTCTTCGCCTGGCAAAGTTAATTTTATATTTAATAGGTTTGTAAGCAGGCGTGTTATTATGACAATCATACACAATTACACGTAACGGAACTTTCAAACTCTTAAAAGACTTGTGAAATATTAAAAATGCTTGCTTTTGAAATATGTTTACTCAGTGCTGTCTACTTAGTACAATTGTAGCATTTCCACAATTTTAATACAAATTTATTCGTATTTTATAGATTGACACCAATTTAGTAAATTCTTTTAATTTTTGTCGAAATATTGATAACAAAAACTATATTTTTTAGGTTGATATTTGTTGTCGATATGTAGTACATATTCTCTGATGTCTCGTATAATTCAGATAAGTTTTGGGAGACCCAGCTTTATTCGGAAGCTATCCAATTTGACTTGAAAACCTTGTTAGTTCTCGTAGCAAAAGTGTTTGCTTGTATTCCAATAATAGACAGATAGATATTAACATACTCTTCTATTATAAATTTAGAAGTAGACGGTTAGAAATATAATTAAAGAATGTAATTATTGGTTAAGACTAAAATCGTGTTTTTACTTGCGATTATAATTATAAAGCAAGTTATGCATTCATAAAAAAAATGTTTCTTCTAACAATCAAAAATGAAAATACGATCTTAGAGAACACCAAAAAAGTGGGTCCCGCAATTCCGTCTGTCTGTCTGTCTGTCTGTCTGCCTATAGAACGAACTACAGCCTAAATCGCTGAACCGATTTTGTTCAAACTTAATGATTTTAGGTGTTTGTCCAAAATAGGTTTTTGAATCGCTGTTTTAGCCCCAAAAATAACGGTACTTGCCATACAAATTTTTCTACCATCTTAATTATCTCAAAAACGACTCTAACGATTATGATTAAAATTTGTGTGAGTACTGTCTTGAGTATGGTCTACATTTAGGCTGAAAAACATTTTGAAATATTTTGTTATTAACGGTACCTGCCATACAACCACTTTATTAATTTTCGACTTTCTCATAAGCGGTTCAACCGATTTCGATAGAAATTTTTATATGTACATGATCTCCTCTGCATTTCAAAATTTTTCAAAAATAGTTTTTTTTTGGATTTTTGAAAAAAAAAATTATTTTGAAGATTCAATATTTCGAAAACGGGTCGACGATTTTTTCTGAAATTTTGTTTTTGAATTTATGTTATTAAAAATTTAAAATTTTCATACCCAATTTTTTTTTTTTGATAAAATTTAAATAAATCTATTTTTATTTTTTTTCTTGCTACACGTAGAAAAATCCTTCACTTTCAAATAAAATGCTGCTCATCTTGATTGCAAACTATTTAAAATACCAAGATTTAAAATTAAAATTAATGGATTCCCTTTAAAAACCTGTTAAATTCGAAATGGTCCTCATTTTAATTTTATAAGAATTGTCTGTTTAAACTAATCTGGTTTTATCTGTTTAAAGCAAAGTGATTTTTCAACCATTCTAATTGCTGATTACCGTGCAAACACTTTCTGACGAAGCCCTTTAAATAAGGGTACCATTTGAAGGTAAGATAACTCTTATTAAAACGGAAGCTTTTGCTATTTTAATTTAAAATTTTAACTGATCAAAACAAAATTAAAAGAAGAGACTCGTTTTTAATTAAGGTTAATAAGCGTAATACCTCATTTTTATGGATATACAATTGAAATTAAGACGGTCTTCACTTGTCTTTAACATGATAGAAGCAAACGAATTTCTTATGAAATCAAAAGGATTCTCCTAAAAACAAACTGCCTTGAGAAGTCATTGTTTTACGCATGACTTTTTTCTCTGTGTAGGTAGCAAACTGTGAAAATTTCATATAAATCGGTAGAGCCGTTTTCGACAAACCAATGCTTAACTCGTTTAAGCAAATAAGATAAGAAAACGATTTCATTTTACACCGGCAATTGAAGAGACATCTAGCTATGTCGGATCTGCTAATTTTCTGTCTTAATGTGTCAAAATGGAAACAAGAACGAAATTGTGTGGTTTTATTGTAATTGTGAATATTTTATACTTCATTTTCGTACCTACGTTTTTACATCATTTAAAAGCAGTGGATCGAAGAAAGAAATATATGTACATCAACGGAGATGCAATATCGAGTAAATGAGCAGTATAGGCCTTACGTTCGAATCTTGCGTTCAACGCAGATGAAACGCAGCGAAAAGCCGCCATATGTTTTTTAGGTTTTTTTTCAAGGTAGATTGAATCATACAGGGTGGCCCACGAATCGTGCTACAAAAATAAAACGTAATAACTACTCGTATTTTTCAGTGTTAGTAATCGGCTTATTTTTTTTTATTTTATAGGCTACTATTTAGATTTATCAAAATGAATGCTTGGGATACTAAAAAAAGGATTTGGATAATGCAGCGAAACCATTCTTTGCAGTCCGTCATTTTCGTCCAAAGGGAATTTAGGCTGAAGTTTGGCGGTACTGCCCCGAGTAGATGGACCATTATGAGGCTGGTGAACATGTTTTCCGAATCTGGAAGCTTCGAACGAAAACCGTATCATCGATATCCCAATGTTCGGGTTCAGGATACAATCGTGGCTGTTGCATCGGCAATACAGGCAAATCTAAGTGTTTCACCTCGAAACTTATCGGGTCAAATTGGAGTTAGCAGACGGTCATTACAACGGAAAATTCATGATGACTTAAACTTGTTTCCGTACAAAGTCCAAATTACAAGTAAGTTAAACCCTCAGGATTGGATTGTTCGCCTGGAATTTTGCCGAAAAATGATTGCAATGGCCGAAGAAGACAACACACTGATAAATTGTTTGTTCATGTCTGATTACGCCCATTTTGACTTAAACGGCAATGTTAACAAGCAAAATTGCCGTATATGGAGTGAATCTAATCAAGAAATGCTCCATGAGACGGAACTGCACCCAGAACGAGTCACCGTGTGGTGCGCAGTTTCATCAAGGAGTATTGTCAGGCCATACCTCTTTGAAGAAAACGGTGTAACACAAACTGTCAATGGGGACCGTTATTTAAAGATGATGAAGGAGTTTTTTTACCCAGAACTTTGCCGAAGACGTATCCCTTTCAGCAGGATTTGGTTTCAACTCCGTTGGCGGAGTTTTTTTTTTATATAAAATATTTATGTTAATGTTAAATCATTATCTTTAAATTTGATTTCTCGGTACTTTCGATTCTTGTCTTTAGGCAACAGACTGTACCTTCTTCTTATCATGAATTGGAAAACATTTAAATATAATATAATTAAATCATAAACTTGCTTTTTATATTTTTTTCTCTCTGTTAACTTATATTATAATTGATTTTGTTATATTTATTTTAAACTTGTTAAATCTTTATTCTTATAATTGCTACAAAGAAGTAAAAAATAAACTAAAAAAAAAAAAAAAAATTCCCAAACAAATTGATATCCAGAAACTGCACTTTCCGCTGGCCCCCAATGTCACTTGACCTGACTGCACCAGACTTTTTTATGGGGTTATGTTAAGCAGGAAGTGTACAGAACGAAACCCAGGAATTTGACTGAATTGAAGCAGTCCATTAAGACAATAATTGAGGCGATCCCAATTTCAACTCTTCAGGCCTCAATGAACAATTTTCTGATCAGGTTCCGCATATGCGTGGATGAGCGTGAAGGTCATTTGCGGTCTATCATCTTTAAAAACCATTAGTTATTTAAAATTAATTTTAATTTTTTACTCCAATAAAAAAAAATTAATGAAATACATCGAATAAAATAAAAGTTATTTAAATTTTTTGTTGTAGCACGATTCGTGGGCCACCCTGCATTTTGGGGAATTTAAAAATGTTTGCAAAAGTGTAGGTGTAGATACATATATGTAAGTAACACAGTCTTCATATCATCCACTTCTTCTTGGTTTAAGTGATAGTTCGACCTACCAGAATCTGCTATACTATCTCCATGGTCTCAGTTATATAGTAATTTTAAGCAATTTAAAGTTGATACTTCCAAATATTTAAACATCCTGACCTTTAAAAGTGTCTTAAAGTATCCTTCCTGAAAATTCCATTAAACATTTTAGCCAATTTATATAATTTCTAAAAGAAAAAACATGGAACCTACGACCTAATACAATAATGTAAATATATACACTTTTCTTACTCCTGGAAATCTGTCACAAACGAAAACTACCACTAAATTCGGATGAAGATATCAGAGTAGACATTTAGTCGCCTTAAACTTATACCGACATCATCAGTGGGACAATAATAACACACAAAACTAACCTCACTAAAAACATATAAAAAAAAACTATTCCTCTGCCATATTATAGATATACGAATTACTGTGGTGGAAAAGGAAAATTCCAATTTGCAGTAAATTTTCCCAATGTCTCTGGCATTTCCTTCTTTCTTTATTATTTTTTTTTTTTGCTTTTTTGTGTCCGTATTATTTTTTGTGCTCTTCCTGCTTCAATGCACTATTGTGCAGAAAAAAAAATCTTATTTTTTTTTTTATTTTTCTGTGAAACTTAAATGCGATGAAGTTTCGACGACTTCTTTTAGATGCACTCTTTGCGATTAAACAAGAATGTGTCCTTGCATCTCAGAATGGATTTTACCAAAAAAAAAAAAAAACTAAACCACCGCACTAACTACTGAATGTAAGAAAGATATGAAAAAAGGGAAGGGAATTATCAAAACTTTTTTAAAACTCTTCGACTTCGACATTAATTCACCGATAATCCCAGAATTTAATGCACTTAAATTCACAACGCAGCAAAAATACAGTTATTGTAATTCTTACGTATTTTTAGTTTATAATAATTTTTTTCCTCAATTTTCGTATATAATTAAAAAGGAATATTTCTGTAAGATTAACAAACAAAAAAATCCTCTTACTTTTCCATATTTTTTATTTTTTTTTTTTGTTTGATTGACAAAGAGAAAAATCCTTACACCACCACCGGTAATCCTAAAAGTTATTAGCTGAAACGTCAAATAAATTCCCAAAAAAATTAATAACAAACAAAAATATTCATATATTTTTATGTGTGCAAATCTGTGTGTAGGTTGTTGGTTGGTTTTGCCAGAGACAAACAGACACACACAAAATATATAATCTTTTAAGAATGTGTCACTAAAGATTGAACAAAATGTCCCAGACATTTTGATAATTTATTGCAAATTGATATTTGGTTTTGAAGTACAAGTTATTAACAAAAAAAAAGACCAAATCAACAAATCGCGCGGAATCGAATTTTTATTAATGTATTTATGCATCGATAAAATATTTTCACTTAAATTTATTTCAGAATTATAATATACACCCGCTGTGATTTTGGGTAATTTTTTTTTTCATTATTTTTTTATTCTTTTTTTTTTTTGTTGGTTTTGGGACATATCTTTAATTAAAGAACTTAAAATGATATACAATCGTATAAATTAAGTTTAAGCTGTTTAATATCGAAATTTATGGTTAATTATATTTGATTAGATTTTGAGTATGCATAACTTTAATTAGGTATTATTGCCTGGGGCGTAATGATATAAAATATATTGACAGTTTGGTTGATTAAGCGAGTATATTCTGAAAGCTTGATGTGGCTTCTGATGAAAATAATACCTGAGGCATTTTTATAATTTGCGCCCAATTAAGGGGCAATGGCTACCCTTATGATCTTGTCTTCAACAAAATAGAAAAGAATTGGAAATAAATTGCGGGTAATTAAAAGTGCTTAGCTAAGCAATCGACATTCGTGTAGTACGGCTGAAGAAAGAATATCTGTACGTAAAAGTGAGTTCGATAGATATAAAAACTTTATTTATTACGTCATTATCAACTTGTAGACGATGCGATGAACATTTATTCATAAGTGTATCAAGAGGGCCAGGTTTTCATGCGAGATCATCCTAATTTCAAAGTGTTTTTTTCCAGTCAATTTAGATTTCGAGTTTACTCAACAACTTCATAGACTTAACTCTACAGTAATGGGCTAGATATTTCTTTAAAATAACAAAATGAAATTAAAACTATGGATAGTGCCGCTCATCGATCTCGCTAGCTTTTTGACATTTGAGAGCTAGGTAAAGTTAATCCTCCACTGAAAAAAGACTTCCTAGGCAATATGGGGTTAATTTTTTTTTGCAGGATTAACTAACTCTGGTTTAACTTAAAGTTAACTCAGCCATTGAGAAACTGACCCTTTGCTGTTAATTTAGTTATTTGACTCGTATTTCTAATTTAATTAATCTGCTAAGTGGTGTTCGTTTTTGTCGATACAACGGTGATGTCGCTTTCAAAAATTCTTTTCAACTCCTTTCAATATCTCTGTCAATTTTGGTGACATGGGCTCGATTTTCCGGAGAAAGTACCATTCGCGAGGCCACCAACCGCAGGCTTTTGAGCAAGTGTGCCTTGTGTATAAAGTGATTGTCCAACGGAGTACTGTGTCATGAGTTGAAACGCTTCTCATTTCTATGAATGTTAATTTGTTCAACTTAGATAATTGCGCGACATAAAGAGCAATAGCGCAATGCCAGCAGCCATGTTTTCAACTGAAACAAAAATGATGCCCGCCTCTGGGACTACGTACTAGACATTTAGACACCCTGTAAAATGTTCTTGCGTTCTGACGATTTTAATTTAAACAAAATACTTTTTTTTTACTGCTGTACTGTACCTGCCACAAGTCTTTAACGTATTTTTTATATTCACGAAAAATAGTAAGCCAAATTTTTGATTAAAAACAAATTTTTGCTAAGGCTGCCGAAGCCGATCAACATTGCTAATTAACATTGTCGATCAACATGGTCAACATATTTTTTAACCTATTCATATAGTCCTAGTGCACGTGGAAAGAATTTGGTAATAATTTGTGTTTTTTTTCTCTTCGGGTGAGAATAGAGGAATGAGTTGATCGCCCCTAAAAGGGAGAAATCTACGCCGCTCTTTGCACAGTTGCGTTGGTTGGGTGCTGATGAATCACACAACTAATTTCTGGAAGTTTAACTCCAGGTCCCGTAGGCCGCATAAGATCTACTTTCCGGTCAAACTGTTCGCATGTCCCCAGTCACGTCCTATTTTATTACGAGTGAGAAAGAATCAGCATACCAACTTCAAAATCAAAAAAAAAAAAAAAAAAAAACATTAAACCAGAAATAAATTCCAGAATTTAAAAAATAGGTACATTGGATTCTGTTAAACACTTTCGTTTAGTCAACACTAGAAGTAATTGGCGATGAGTCGAAACAATTTTTTTGAATTCTACCCATTTCGGATAGCTTTTAGTTCAACAAAAGTTTATCAGTGATGTTCAAATTCATGTAAAAACTATTGTTTACATTTCCTATGTAAAAAATTGTAAGACAACGTAAAAAAGCGGTAAATAAAGTAAATTAATGAGAAAAAAATAGATAAAATGAGAATCATTGTTATTATCTGTCAAAATCTGAATAAAGACATTTTTGTTGTCATTTGTTCAAGTGTCGTCGCGTGCGTCGCCGTGTGTTGACTTTTGAATTGAAGTGATTAAATTGGCAAAATATTATTAATTAAATTAATAAGAAATAAACATCAAATGAGTTTTACTGGAAGACCTAACTCCGATAATTTCGAGGGAAATAATTTCATTCTGGTTCGAGAAGAAAAAAATAATGCAGCGTATTGCAATTTTTTACAAAAATAAATAAAATGCACGACTGGATCGCACGTACGTACTTGCTCCTATGTTTGTTCACATTATATGCAAAAGATTTTTAACAGAAACGACTAAATGTATTTTTAAAATCGTTCTACTTTTTCCAATTTTAAATATTTAATAATATAAATTAAAAAACAAAATTTCAGAAAAATCGTCTACCCGTTTTCGAAACTTTGAATTTTCAAAAAATAAAGTATTTTATTTTTAAAAATCCAAAAAACCAATTTTTGAAAATTTTGAAATGCAGTATTATTTAGAATTTGAAAAAACTCCTATAAAAAATTTGATCGAAATCCGTTGAGCCGTTTATGAAAAATTCGAAAATTAATAAGATGGTTGTATGGCAGGTACCGTTAATATCAAAATATTTGAAAAAAAAATGTTGGCCAAAATATCCTATAAAACTTTAGCTTTAGATCGTTCTACAGACAGGCAGACAGACAGAATTACAGGACCCACTTTTATGGTGTTATCTATCATCGTAATGTCAACTTTAAATAAAACCTAGACTTCGATTCTTTTCCAAATGCAAAACTTGACCTATAATACCTACATATGTATATCGGATTTAAAAACATTGCAAAAGACTGCAGAATCCCGATTGATGGAGCATCGGTATGTATGTTATATGATATGTTCAGTAATTTAGGTATGTTATTTAATCATCGATTAATACTCCAAGGAGTAAAAGATGCAATGGGTTCATTGTCCAAAATGAAGGCGAAAACATAGATGAAGCTGCTGAAGAAACAAGCGATATGGGATCGATACTGGTATGTACTTACTGTAGATGTGTTTAACATTATAAGCTGTGATTTTGTTTTGTACAGAGTTTTTCACACTTAGATCAAGATCAGTCTTTGATGTCATTCGGTGCGAGCACTGACGTTAACAACGAAAATGAGGAAAGAGTCAGATACATTTACTATCAACGCGGCATCAACATCAACATCGTCGTCTTCGCTTCTTATCTCTAATAAACAAAAATATTTTGTTCCCCAATTTTTTTTCTTTTTTATCTTTCTTACGTTTTTTACATTTTTTAGAAAATACAGCAAATGTAAAAAACAAAAAAAACAAATAGGTAACAAATGCAAAGTAGAAAAGTTGAACAACTGTGAAGTTTATTGGTGCTATTGATCAGCCTGTTCACTATTATAAATCAACATAATATGGACACTGGTTAAAGCTTTCTAGACAATTTAGCGAGATTCGCATTACAATCACGGAAACAATAATCCTGAGAAGTCTAAGTCACAATTTTTCCCCAAATCTTAAACCCGAAATATTATATAAAACGAAAAATCTGCGCTGTATTTTAGGTTAGAGTAGTAAAGGTGAAAAGTATTTTTACTGGCAGTTTAGCGGGTTCCAAGGGTTTTAATTCTTTTTTCGGGTTCTTTTTCTCTGTATACCAATCAGGGAAATCCGCTGCAATTTTAACTTTCTTTAAAGTAGTTCGCCTGTGTCTACAAATTGTTATGTAGGTACTCTCGGGACTACGGGATTGCGGATTTTAGGTTTACTAGATTTTCAGTTTTCGTGATTTTGGGATTCCGTGATTTTGGGTTTTCTGGATTTTTGATTTCTAGGAGCAAGCAAAAACCGATTTATGCATTTAACAGCATTTAGAAAAAAAATATTTTATATCGTTTCGTTTTCCATAAATACTTCGAAAACGGATTTAATGTTAAATTTAACAGGTCCTGTAGTGTTCAGCATTATGTCACACAACAAAAAACCTAACTATTAAAAAAAATAGCATGAAATCAATAAATTTAGTACTCAAAAACGACTTTAACGATTTTAATAAAATCATTTCTTTTGGACTAAGACAAAAACAGTCTATTTTACGAGTATATTCATTTTTGGAACCAAATTTTACTAAAAACCAACACTAATTTTTTTTAATTTACTCGAGAACGGTTGGACAGATTGGAATTGTTTTTTTTTACAAGTTCATCATAAGGCTAAATGCTATGAAGAGCACAAATCTTAGGTGTACTAGAGATAGCACATGTCTAGCGACAACAAAGTTTTGGCCAAACCTGGATCTTAAACGCTAAAAGGCTTTGACCTCTCTATGTAGGTGTCATCACAAGACACTGCCTCATAGGTAAGCATGCTGCAACACGGCCGGCGTGCGTGCTCGCAAACGAATTGTGCAGAAGATGTTTAGATGGGGAGGAGGAGGAAACTGTTCTTCATCTCCTCTGTACATGCCCTGCACTGTCTAACAGACGTAGACTTCTTCTAGAAGACTTCTTCTTCAGTGACATTAATTCATAAGCAACTCAAAATGGTTTTAAGTTCTTTATGGGGCAAAAAAAACCCAACTGCTGTGGTATTACAATGGTCCTTTCTTTTTGGACTAAGTGTATTAGTTAGTTATTTCTTAACAGTGCTAACAACCAATATAACCTAACCTTACAAGCTCATCATTGGATATTACCTTTTTGAAGCAAATATTTCTTTGAGAATTAGATAGATAGGTGCCAAATTTTTTCTTCATTCAAATTTATGTAAGAAATCGGATAACTTAAAATATAGTTTTGGTTAGAACAACCTCAAAAATGGTTTAATATATTTAAAGACCGTGTATCATAAGTGTGGTGTATGCAAAAAGATTAAATTGACGCCTGTTCTTTAATTTTCGTCTGATAACTTATTACAATAAAATTCCGAGCATTTACTTCCTAACGCAAAGGCTTTATTTGTAAATAAATTGTGATCCCTGATTTTTCTCAAGAAAAAACAACAAACAAATTCACATAAAAATAAGATTTCCTGTGACGCAGCGGCTGGCCGTCCCGGCCGGCGTAGGCATAAAAAAAAAGCGCGTGGGTTGTCATTCAACAGGAACAGGTATATTATTTTGTTTATAGGCCATTTGGGAAACGGGTATTAAAATGTTTACTACATATAGAAGTTGTATCTAGAATCCCATGTAATACTGTAGGTAAACATTATACACAATTTTATTATCACTTTTTTTGTCGGGAATGCTCCTTTAGCAGATTTGCCATCAAGCTCGTTTATTTTTTTCATTTATATTTATTTTGTTTAATTCAATGATTTAACCATGAAAATAAAATACTTAGGCAGATACGAATGACTCGTATGTACGTAACGTCGACGCACCAGAGGAAGGAAGTAAGGTCGAAGAAATCCAATCAAAGTGTAGGGAATTGCTGAGTGTGGCTAGAAGGTTCCCCACGACGCAACGGGCTCAGACGGACACGATCTAAAACGTTGCAAGCAACAGCCAAACAACAACGAACGACGACTGCCGCATTGACGATGACCGACAACGACAGAAATACAACAAAAACAAAAATAAATTTACAAAAAAAAAAACAATCTAAAAAGAAGGAAATCAAACTTCGAAAAACCTGACTAACTTCACAAAATTTAAAAACTAAACTCTGGAAGAGAGATCAACTGAACAGGAACACTGAACTGGACACTGGCAACTGGACAGAGAAGAGATGATAGCGAGGAAATTAAGCGGATCTGCGTGTGTTGTGTGCGGGAATATCTCCTTGAAAGATGCGGATAATAACCGAATGAGCCAGGACTTGATTGAAACGACTGCAGGACATGAAAGATGCACAAATCAAAGAAATTGGATATGCACATGAAGTGATCCCAAACGAGGATAAACTTTTTGAATCTCCTCAATATATAAACATACATTATATCTATATGATGATGCGGATATAAGGAGAAGACGGCTACGACGACGACGCCACAGACGTATGGATGGACAAACAGACAGACGTGTTTTTCTTCGTTTTTTTTTTCTTTAAAGCACTATACTCCAATCAATGGGATTCATTGCTGGAATTTGCATACCGTCGGCAATTGAACATGCAGCATTCCATTTATAGGTTCCTTCATACAACATACATCCTCAGTCCCTAACTCCTCCTCATAGTATATCTGTTTTCTGATTTTGCTGCAACTCAGATTGGCATTGGGATTGGATTTGGATCTAATAAATATGTATATTACGATCAAATTTGAAAATTCAATTTGTTTACGGAACATACATATATTTGTAGAGGAAGGGAGGCGACAGGCCCCAACATTTTGAATTTATGAACCGAAAGTGAAATTCAATTGCCATAAAAAAATAATGCCTATACGAGTATGGAAGGTCCCAAAGTCACCCAATCCCCACATAAAAAAACTTCCATTGAATTCAAAATCCGAGAAAAATTAATAAAAAGGAGCAAAGAATTGTAATTGAGTGCGAATTGATTTATTTATGTTATATCACGTCGAAAGGACGAGGGGTGGTATAGGTGGGTTACGGGGCGTCCGGTCGGCCGGGCGGTAGCGACGATGACGGGCAAGCTGTTGAAGAGGCAAGTTATATAGAGGTATCATGGCGTTTTCAATTTCTGTTGTTGTTATCGTGCTCCAATTTTTCGTGCATCATGCATTTTCGAAGTTTTATTTATTTCCATTCAATATGGAGGCCAATGGCGAAAAAAAAAATGTTGCGGGTTCCCAACTCTGCATATTATATTGGCATTTTTTTTTTTGTTATTTGAAAACCATTTATAAATTGCATTGGGATTGGCTCTCAAATAAAAACAATAACAAAAAATTCAAAAAGATTTAAGAGGCTTAAGTGAATTGAAAATGTAGGCACATACTTTGTTATCCTATATATCCATGTGGTGAGTAGGGGATCTGTCTCTTTCCCTCCTCGATGAAACTCTACGATTATGTGTTTTTTTAATCATTTTTTTTTGTTTGACTGAGTGGCATGCGTGTTGCATTGATACATTAGGCTTGAATGAATCTACATATTATAAGCCCTGCGAATATGTATTGTGATTTCGATGAGGATATTTTAGTAGTTTTTTTTTTAAATTTTTTATTTAATTTTTTTTTGTTGCACATTTATACTGATTTATGTTGCGGCAAATGGAATATAATTATTTTCGATCGAATTTGAGTAATTTTGCAATGAGTTTTTTTTTTGTTGTTGTTGTCATTTTAGAGGGTGCTATGCAGAATAATAATAAATTGATGGCTTTGATGATGTCTTGGTGTAGGAATTGGGAATTTGATATATTGTGATGAGGTTTGCTTTTTTTTGCAATATGCTGCCGCTGCGGTTTATTTGTAATTATGCTTATGACGATTGAATTAATTTATTAGTTTGGATATTATTCGTTAGCTTATTTTATTTAATTGTTTTTTTTTTTGTATTATATATAAAAAAATTAAAAAAATTAAACAGAAAAAGGCAAATTGCAACTGGTAACAATTTCCAAGTAGTTGTAGCTTAATGCTAGACTATTAAATTACCTGATTAATATCGAGGAATTCGCCATTGATTGGGTTTTAAAAATTTAGACTTAAGCTTTTCTAAAGGCATTTTGCCATCTTCTCGGAAATCGTCTTCTTAATTTGTAATGACTACTGCCTTTTAATTTTAAGACTAAACTATCATGCTCTATGAACTGATAGTTTGTGCGAGAACCCAATTTGGTCAACCCAAGAACTCCCATTTGAAATTATGTCTCTTAGCTATGGCGCCAAACGTGGACCTCTAAATAAGAACCCTAAGATTGACAGGTACAATGGTAGCCGACTAATTTCGAGGATACCTTCACCACTTTGGAAGAACCAAAGAATTCCTCTATTGAATATTGGCACCTAAGAATAGCGAACCTAACACATAATTGCGAAATTAAAACTATATTACGTTCTGCAGAGCAGGTTTCCTAGGTGCCACAGTCAAGTCTGAGTATCTATAAGCTCTTCTTTAGAATCCTGAATCCTAAGAATGGCGCCCGATGTGGAACTCTGAAAAAACGATCCTAGACATGAAACCCCAAGTCTGCCATCGCCACTGCAGAAGTCCCAACTAATTCCCCAAGCTTTGATTTTTGGCAAGAATGGCGCTCAACGTATGAAGTCAGCACTGATATTGGGATTAAACATCTTGTGCACTGGCGCCTCAACTTATCTGATGCAATAAACACATCTGGCTTAACAAAAAACTGTTTGTAATCCTAGCTCCTAAGAGTGGCGCCCAATGTGCAGCTCTAAGACACGAGTCTGAGATTAAACGACTGGAGTTAGCCTGAAAACTATGAGAATGCAAGCAACAAGTGTACAAAAAAATCTTCTTTGGCATCCTGACTTATAAGAATGGCGCCCAATGTGAAACTCAGAAACGCAATCCTGGGATTAAGATCTATAATGACTGGAGTAGGCCCTGAAACCACAGGTTCGCCGACCACAATTATAATGTATGAAAGATTTCCATTATGGATTTCTGACAACCTAACAATGGCGCCCAACGAAGAACTCCAACACACGACTTTGAAATTAAGATTCTTGTGTTTAGTGGACTGCGCTTACATGATCTACGTCGAAGATATCTGGGACGTCACCACATAGATGAGAATGAATCTGCCTCTCAAAAAATACTCCTCAAGGCAATAAAATTGGAGGAGGAGCTATATATGAGCAATGCCATTTAAGGTCACAGTGCAACCAAAAACCACAACTTATTCATTCATCTATTCAACATGGTGCCCCAGCCAAGTCTGATTTACCAAGAAACATTTATTTGTAATCGTGGCTCCTACCAAATGTGGATTTCTCCAGTCCGTCACTGCCTAAAGTCTCTCGTCAGAATTTCTGTTGTACCAAATAACTGATAAATTATTTATCTATTTAGAAAAATGATCTAACATTAATAATACTTTGTTAAATATATTGTCGGACATTAAAATAAACCAGAGGTATACCTAATTAAATTATTCTGTCGATTTATTATCTATAATTTCATTTAAAAATAAAAAAGTTAATTATTGCAACATGAAGTTAATAAATATAATATTTTACACTTTATAATAAAAAAGAACTAAATACTGCAAATTTCTTGCAATTTTTGCAGAATCGAAACCAGTTTCATAGATTTTTTTTTTTAAATATGTATTTACAAATTTCTTCCGTCTGTCCGATTAAATTTATTATTAATAAATTAAATTTAATTGTAATTTAATTATCATAAATATTGAAAGATATATTCATAATTTATAATATATTACACTTCAAATTCATTTCGAAATAAAATAATGAAGCTAATCGTTTTTATAGTGCGAGCAAAGATCAAAAGTATTACAATGATTTTCGAACTGATAATTTCAGTGGAGCTAAATTAAAGTTCTAGTTGCTGAATAGGAGAGCAAAGAACAAGCTTTAAAGCTCATTCACAGAAAATTCACAAAATTTTAAGATATTTTAATCTTTGGAGCTTACTCTCCATATTATGTACCAGGACTACCGTCTTCTGTAACTTTTGAATCGATAAAAGTAGTCGAGAAACAAATAAATATGATTGTTTTTGTCATAAGGTGCCAAATGACTTTTTCAATTTATCGCCTTCCATTGGAAAATCCCAGTGAAACAAATTAAAAATTTAAGATATTGCCTCAACTTACAGAAACCAATTTTTTTTCGGAGGTTAAGTGAGGAAAAGTTATCGTCTGAGTTACAGAACTCTGGGGCCTGATGTTTTAATCAAAGTTGCCGGCTAAACATGAGCTTTTCATTCATGATAACAACGAGTTAACTCCGGTGAATTATTGAAAAAAAAAATAGATAAGTTAACTCTAGACTAACTAAACAGATATATTTCTAAAAGACGTGTGTCGAAAATTTATTAAAATTGATATTGCCTTATCCAATTCAAAGTTAAAGCTAATCCTCTAATGAAAAACTGTTTCTGAGTTAACACGGCCTTAATTGAATTGAAGGATTAAACTGATTGAATCCACATAAACCAAACCTACTGCTTTATGAGATCTTTTGAATAAAAAGGCCTTATAACAACTTACTTGAATATTGGAATGAAAATCCGCAGGGCAGTGACTAGGGGCACTATATTTAATCTCAACATTTAAGCTCAAAAGAACTAGGTCAAACAAGTGTTTTTTTTAATTGTTACTAAAAAAACATGAAATAGTCATAAATAGTAATAATATCTTCAAGATAGTTACTTAGGAAAAAATTAAGCATAAAAACTTGTGTCCCAATTACCAATTAGGAAATCTATCAAAAACACATACCTACTTATAGTCAATATTTGTAACCACACAAAACAATCAACCAAATCAATATCATTAATCCTTTTTGTCGAAAATCACAAAAAAGCATAGCAGGTTTTCCATCTGTGTAATCGAAAAATAATCCCATTTATGGATTTCCATAAAAAAAAAATATTACCCACATTCTACGAATCAAAATATCATCGTCATCGGTTGGTTGGTTATATTGACGAAACATGGAAGGTGCATGATCGGATTTTGTTCGTTTTCTTAAATACTTTTTATCCACCATATCATTCTGTCGGTTTAATAACACAGAGGTTACTTTTTTTTATCATCTCTGAGCCTGAGAGCTCTGATCAACCAAGAAAACGAAATCAACTTCAACCAGCCATTTCGAAAAAGAAAAAAAAATATGGATCCTTTTTTTTATTCTTATTTTGAATTCTTTATTTCTTAACACGAGATCCTCCTTTTGTTTCGTATATATGTATATACCCGCGAGGAGTGGCCGAGGTTTTACTCTTTCTTTTTAGTTGTTGTTTTTGTGGATTGTTTTGGGCTATAGAATCATTTTGGATCAATGTTCGGGACCACTTTTTTGACAGGCCTATAATTAAACAATGTGCGTGGGGATATAAATCTTCTGATTAAAAAGTATCTTATCATTATAAAAGAGAGTAGGGACATTCTGTTGTGTTTCATATAGAAGTTTGTGTGTATGCGTGGGATTTTGAAATATTTTCTTTTTTTTTTGGTAATTTAATACTTTCAAATTGCATTCTTGATTAGAGCGTATCCCAAATTTATGGAAAAAAAATATTAGAGAAAACACATTCTTCTCCAGAAATAACTCATCTGGCATACTTGTGTGCCACCATACCGCCGCTGTACCGTTCCGACTTTGAAGGCACCCAAATGTGTGTAAAATATCCAAGATACTAGAAGGTACGATTCTATACTAATCCCTAGAGGGGTCATTTGAATATGGTGCCTGTCCTCCGCCTCGAACAGTCTTTCTGTTTTTTTGTTTTTTTTTTTGTGTTAATCATAGATGAAGTAAATCCCTCCAGACTCCATCTTTTCGTTATTTTGAAATAACCGAAAGTCAAAGAATATCAGAAAAGAATACAACAAGAAAAAAACCGCTAAGCGCAACAACATGGGTGCCATATTGAGCATCGATGGTGTATTAAGACAAACGATTAGTGGTGATGTTTTTTTTAACTTTTTTTTTCTTTCATTTTATATTTTTAAATAACAAAAACAAGAAAATTATGAGAAAGGCCCCAAGTTTATATAGTTGTGTTGTGGTGATGTGTGGCTGTGTGTAAATGCGGTATGCACATAGCTTAAGGCTAACAACTCATTATGACTCTTCAGACTTAAAAAAAAAAAAAAAAAAAAAAAACATCTATGGTATTTCAACATGTTACTTTTTTCATACCTATATCTTTAGTTTGTATCTATGAACATAAATCGGTATGTTTTTTTTAAACTGCTGAAATGTATATATTATCTGACACTTTCGTGACTTATGATTTTTAAAAAAATGCATTTTCATTCACGCACATACTCGTAGTATATACGATGAACCTACCTAAACCAATCTATCCTCTTGTATTCGTGATAAGATTTTTTTTTTTATTTTTATAATTTTTTTTGAAGAGCTCTCATATTTCGAATAATTATTATGAAAGTCAAAATGAAGAACCTTCCCTTTAGGCTGGGAAACGCTTATCTTCTTTTGTGGCTGGTATTTCGTTTTGCATTTTTGAATAAGTGGTTTCATATATATTTTTTTTTATTTATGCAAAATTTAATTAGTTGTAGTATGTTGTTGAGGCATACATAGTTATAACATTTTAAGTGTTACATTTAATGACATTTCTCAAGTGAAGCATGTTTTATGAAAACCGATAGAGTGTACTGATGGTATATGGATTCAGTTTAGAAATTTTTTCCATGAAAGGAACAACGAGTTCTTAACCTTATAAGAAAAGTTGGAATATAAATTTGTCTAATAAAACCAATAAATATATTAACCCTAGTCTCCAAGAAAAGTTTACCTTATCTAAATTGTTCTATGGTAAACTAGCAGTTTTACTAAATGTGCCACTCGTTTAGCTCGTGTCGATGTAAATGGGTACAATATCCGAACTTCTTTCTCATAATAGGGTTAAGCTCAGGTGCATGGTAAATACTTAAACGACTGCCTATAGATATTGCAGAAACTGTATTTTTTTCGGTTTGGGTTCGACATCCCCCTTTTTATAATCCCGTTTCTTAAAATCCCAATATTACATTCCCGCTTTTTATAATCCCTCTCTTCATAGTCCAGCTTAATAAAATTCCGTCTATTTTAATCCCTTATTTTCATAATCCAGTTTCTTATTATCCCACTTTAAGAATCAACACAAGGAGCAAAAATGACGGCGTAACCCTTGCAAACCCCTAGTTGGTCCAATATAGGATTTGGGGTGGGTTCGAGTTTGGGTGAATGCTTTTTGGACTAAGTGTGTTAGTTATTTTTAACAGCTAACGGCCACTGTAACCTATACTATCCTAACCTTGTATGCAAAGTTTTTGTGTAACATTTATCAAAATATAAAACGAACTTGGGGGATTAAACGGGATAAGTCGGGATTTTGAAAACCGGGATTACAACAGATCAGTATTTTGAATAAGCAGATTTTAAAACTCGGGATTTTAAAAAGTGGTATTTTAGAACATAGGGTTTTAAATCCTTTTTTCTGGATTTTTGAGAGACGGGATTTTAAAAAGCGGGATTCCGCAACGCTCCCAGTTTTTTTCACATAATGATCCCAGTGATGGGACTTGCAAGCTCGGAGAAGAATGAAGCCAAGAATTGAGGTAACATGACATCATCAAAGGGGTGGCCGAGAAAACCGTTGGTTTTACAGGTCACTCCAAGGAACGAACCCGATGATGAATGATGAATAATGCATATACTGAAAACCCATGAATAAATGAATACAAGATTACATTTCTATTTTTTCGCTTTGTTGTTGTAAACACACAATTTAAAATGAAAACGAGAAAAGCGAAACAGTTTGAAATTGAAAAGTTTGGATTTTGTTTTTAAAATTTTATATTTTTTTTTTGTGAAATAGCTTAAAAATGTGATGTGATGTTTGTAAATGTAATAACAAAAATAATCACAACAATAAGAAGAATACATTAAGGAGCGATTATGTGTCATACTACACTTTCCCAAAAGTTCCAGTACAGTTGAAAATTTGGATTCGTTTTTGTAAAAGAAAGCATGCTTTTAGTCTTTAATGCAAAAACAGCTAGAATCTAGTGACCACTTTACTGCAGATGACATAGAACCGATAACTTCCAATTTGAATTGGATAAGTACATTTGAATTGCTTTATAATAAATAAATTTAAAATATATTCTATCTTCATAGGCTGCACGGATAAAAACACCCTCGCCTTAAGCCTTGTTCCATACCAACAGTCTCAAAGCAACGGGAAACGCTGATTTATCTGGCCGGTCAACTAGGGTTTTGGCCAGGGACAAATACAAAAATAGTGGTAACCCTGTTAGACGCAAATACTTATGTACTGGACAGAGAAGAAGTGTGCCTTCAGACTATTATTTCTCAAGAAGATGCCACAGAATCTTTTAATTTATCCGGTTGCGAAAATTGTGTTTCTTTTAAGGCACAACTGGACATACTTCGCTTTGAAATGTAGGTTTTTTTTAATTTTACTTGAATTTGGTTAATTTATTTAAGTAGTAGGAGGCCTCCATGATCATCCTTCCGCTTGAGGTTAAGGTCCCACATTTTAGGACACAACGAGGGTGCTATTTCGGATGCAGCAAATGCAAGGTGTGACGATACCCCAGATTTGGAAGCGCCATTGACATGTTATCAGACATTGATTTTGCTTATACAAACAAATAATCTTAAATATCTTTTTAGGTACTATATTTCAAAGCATTGCTTGGGAACCAGAAAAGGTTAACACTGATGGCAACAAAGACGATGAAGATTTGGCCACTTTAGATAGCGATGGCCTAGAAAATATGGACGGATACATGTGCAATAAACTAATACACAAAATTCCAGCTGAAGAAAATGTCGCATCGTATTCATGGGTATACCACCTAAGTTAAGGCGGCTTGTCAAAGCCATCATCGAGGATGTTGAATGACTTGATGAACTGGGACAAAATCTTCAAACCCTTCAACGGAGGAGACTTAACTAGAAATAAAAAAAACTTTTTTCCAAGCGAGGATGTATTTTAGAATAAGAACACTTAACCGAACCATTGTAGACTTATCAAAATGCAAAAAAAAAAACGGAAACACAATAAAATTACAACATAATTAAAACATTTTCCATTTATTTCATCCATAAATATCTACACAAATTGATGTGTTTAGCACTTCGACTTTCTTTTATTCTTGATTTTATCGCATTTATTTTAAATTCAATTAAAGTAAATTTAATTCAACAATATTTAATTATTTAAACAAATTGTATGTATATATTATTCGCGCACGAAAAATCCATTAATCTACATCGGACCCACAAAACAATTTCTTTTGCTCAGATTTTCTAATCTCGCTTGACGTCACCAAAAAAACACAAATAAGAAGTGTCGTAATCTTGTTTTCTTTGATTCATGCCGAAAACCGAAAATGGCGACAAAGATACATTATTTATGCGAAAATATTTCAGCGCAAACCAAAATTTTACTTCGAATTAAGGATAGTGGTAGTTAAAAATGTGTCTACCTCGGACTAAACTGCATCACCTAATTCTTTCAAAATTCAGCGAAATATTGTTGCTAATGTTGGACAATTTATTTCATGAAGTGTGGATTGTGTGTCGAACACGAATAGATGTAGTTTGGCAGCTTGCAACACTCAAATTGCAATCCGCGACAAACAATTTGCTTTCTCACATTTACGGTTTTTTATTGTAAAAAATCAAATTTTTATGTCTAACCATTGATTCGCCATTTTGTTTAGAATTTGCGAAAAATTTATAGGTTTATTTCTCACATTTATTCGTCCATTCGAGTCGGTTGTTGATCGCATTCCAAATGAGTATTCAATATATTTTGTTTTGAGAATGGTTTCGATGAAGTTGTTGACCTATACTAGTTGCCGTGATACATTTTAAAACAAGATATGCCTTAGAGAAATTCGCCTATATATCTACCAATCAGGAATCTTGTTGGGAAATTTTCTCAAAGCAATGGTCCTTTATTTTTCCCTTAAGCTGTCAACACAAAAATAAATCTTTTCAATTCTAATCGAAACCATATATCGACTCGTTCTTCAAAATGCATACAAATATAGAATACGTACAAAAACTCAAGAAAGATATTAAAATCTTGACCCATTCCTCTAAGCCTTAGTGTCTAAAGCTACATCAGGGGTGGGGCAACACCTATTTACACTTTGTTGTTTCAATTTGAGTGCTTTATTAGTATATGCAACAAAAGCCACTTCCTGGAGCACGGAGAGTACTATATAAATGTTCTGTAAAATATACATTCGTATATCTCAATCTCCTACTTTCAACACAAACTTCATGCATAGTCATTATTTCGCATTCGCACCATATCAAGGTGTTCACCTTTTACAAAAGCAAAGCAGTAAAATATTTTAAAATTTATAGTGCGTGCACAAACCATATACTTTAACCAGACCAGGTACTCGTACTCATGCACACATCCCTGCGCGCCTGCATCATGTTGCCTAAGAGGAATGAGGAATTTCTATATCCCGCCGTTTGGCCCAATAAAAATCAAATCAATTTATTGTCTATTTCACTAATAACACTCATAATTGTCAAATTGTCGTGAATTTATTGGTGTAAAGTGTCGGACACCAAATGTTTTGCTTGCTCTCGCCTGCACACCTCCTGGGATGCCGGTTGTGATCTTCACTAAACTTAGTTTCTTGATCTGCTTTTTTTTTTAAGGCTCCCCAACGAGGGGGCCATATACAATATACATACCAATACCATAGTGCTATGCGACGTCCGTCGTCGTAGTCGGTCGGTTTTATTTCTAAATCTGAATCCAATGCGCGAGAGTTAAAATTTATGAGGCATATTGAAATGTATCTCACCTTGATTACATGTACAGATAGATTGTATCTGGTGGGCAAAATGAATTGAAAAAGTTTTTTCCTTTTTTTGATTTTGTTCGTATCTTTAGAGCATGTGTTTGTCATTTGGTGGATTTAACACTGCACAAGATTAATGGTCGGGATGTTGAGTTTTGGTGTTGCTGTGATGGGAGTATGTTCATATATACCTACCTATCGTTTTGGTGCATACCATCATCATCGTCATCAACTTCAACATCATCATGTTCGTTTTCGTTTTTGTAGACCCCCTGGTCGGGTTTCTCTGGCTCTCTAGTATAAGCGACTAGACGCACAAAATTCATTTTTTTGTTGTTGTTGTTAAATTTTCATACGTAAATGTCACCGTAGGCGACAAAAGATTACCGTATATGGTGTGACAGAACGTGTATCTTTTTGTGTCGGATGCCAGCCATTAGGTGTTGTGTGCATGTTCTCTGTTTTTCTGTTGTTGTTGTTGTTGTTGGTGTTTTTTTTTTTGTCAAAGCTGGTGAAATCTTGTATTTTTTTATTTTTTTTGGAACGAACACTATGTGCATTATGTGAAGATACACAGGTGGTAAATGAAGCCTTTAGATAATTTGCAAGTCATTAATTAATGTGGAAAAAAAATTAACCTCAAAAGCTTAAACGGTTTTTAGCCAGTAATTGTGTAAAATATTTCAAGCTAAGTAGAAAGGCTGTGAAATACCGAAAGTTCTAATTTTCTTTCTGATTAAAGAAAATTTGATGCATCCCCGAAATGTATGTAATTATTTTAGTTCAGCCAATTTATTTTAGTCGTGAAATTAAAATAAATACGTCCGCAATAATGTCCCCTAAAAATTCCATGGTTAGGTAACTGAAAACTATATTAAATGTTGGAAAGATAATTGAACTTCTCGTACCAAAATGACCTTAGTTTTTTCAGTTACCGACACACAAGTTATTTGGTAAAAAATCTCATTTTTCGGTTGTGTTCTCCTTTGATTGTAGATGAAGTCTTTACTAAGTCACGTTTTCCCATTCCCCTGAACAAATAAACATATAGGAAACTTGCAAATTAGCAGAAGTGAGATAGTAGAAGAAATGGAAAAATTGAAAGAAGACAAACCAGCATATTACGACGGCAGTACCACTTGAAGTCATCTTCAATCCTTCTCTCCTAGAAGGTGATTTTCTGAAAGTATGGACACGTTCTTTATTGCCCCAATTTTTAAGTAGGAACTAACAAAAAAGGTTACGAATTACCCCGTCTTAAAAGTAAAATATCTGATATTCTAAGTTACACCCTTATTGTGATTATCAATTGCAAATTGATAGTTGACTAATATATAAATTTAATAATAGACAACCAAATCAAAACCAATTTTGGTCATTAAGAATGAATAGATACCGTTGTGAATTGAAAATCGATAATTGCCAAGGAATATATGTGCAGTTTTTTTAATAAATTGAGTTTTAAAGCCAAATTTCAGTATTTATCAATCATCAAATTGATAATCGACAATCGCAATAGTACCCTAAGGGTTTTCCTATTCCTATTATGTGGGCGGCAATGGCGCATTGGATATAGTGCTTAACTGCTAACTTAGACGTGTGGGTTCGATCCCCACGCGAGACAGCATTCTCGTCTATACCCCCAATTTATTTGGATGACGCCTGTGGGTTAAAATGAGATAGTAAACACCTAATTCTCAAATCCACTGTGCCAACAAAAATTCTTTCCTATCTTTCTATTTCTTCTAAATAGTGCCGTGCACTTCAGGTTGCATTTAAAAGACCGCAGATCTTACTGACATATATTTAAAATTATTATTATTATTGTTACTATTATTATATATATATATTTTTTTTTGTATAATTTTTTATAATTTTGCACGCGCTCAAGGGATTATGAATACCCTTTATATGTTTTTAACACAGCGCGGGCATCCGGTGAAAGAAGAAAAAGAAGGATAAGAAAGATGTGTGGCGCGATGTTCTGAGACTAAAGCTGGGTGTTGTTTCAAATTTATCTCCAGGGATGGCGGTTGAACTAATGCGGAGAAAATAACGGTGTCTTATTTATTCATGTCTCATATAATTCGCATTATTTTATTTGTTTCGTTGTCATATTTATGAGTATACTAGTTTGCTCAATCACATGTTATTAGTGTTATGCCTGAGCAGCATGTAATGACTAAACCAGTAACTCATTTTATGACAATTTTGAGAATTGATTTTTTAATGGAATATAAGAAGATATAGACAACGGCAGGAATCGAACCTGCGAAGAGGTTGACAGGCGAGCACACAACTATCGCGCCATGGCCACCCGCAATATATACAATATATAATATATATTATTATGTGTCAATGTGACACAGATTTCTCAAAGGCCTTTGATAGAATAAATCAAGTTGTCAAGCTGAATAAAATAGGCTTTCACTATAATTTATAAAAATGGTTAAAATCTTATCTAATATAGACGGAGTTCAGTTCGTAAAAATAAGTAACGTTCTTTCGGATTCCACTAAAGTGACTGGTGTACCCCAAGGTAGTCACTTAGGACCCCTTTTATTTTTTATTTTAATAAATGACATTATAAGGCTTTTTTACGAATTGTCTTTGTTTGATGAACACTTATGATTTGAAATTCTTAATCGTTAACTTTTTTCTAGATTGATATATCAAACTTATCTGTTTTGTGTACTAACAACGATATTCACCTAAATGTTTGAAGGTGTGACAGTATGACATTTATCCGAAGTACTGCATCGATCATGTTTGAGTATAATATAGAAGGATCTTCCTTTTGTTAAGTAAACAAAAAGAAATAACTTGGTGTTGTATTTGATGTTACGTTTAGTTTTTCCAGTAAGTCGATTATATTGTTGCTAGGCGACTCATTGCTGGGATTCATTTACAGAAATTCCAAAAATTTTTCAGACCCGTTTACTTCAAAATCACTTTACTTCTCCTATGTAAGATCTGTTTTAGAGTACTGTTGCATGATTTGTAACCCAATGTATGCGGTTGATTCATTGGAAATCGAAAGAAACGTTAGAGATTGGCTATCAGGATTTTATATTGGAATATCAATATGCCCTCTTATAATAGAAGCTGTTTATTACAAGGCATCCAAACTTTTGAGATATTATTCGTAAGAGATGTTATCGCACCAAAACCTCTTTGTTATTAACGATTACTGACTTTAATTGTCTTGGCAAGTTTTCTTTTATTTCCTACCTAATTACTTAATTTTGAAATGAAAACTTGCCAACAAAATTAAAGTCAGCAATCATTAAATAACAGATTTCTCAGATTTTGAGGTTCTTCCATGTTTAAAATATTCAATATTTAACATTAATAAACGTAGAACTTGGTTACTTTTTTAACATTTATGTTTTGGTTTAATTTCACAACTTTTTTCAAAGATCCTTTTTTATCTTGAAAAGTGGGTGGAATAAACGCCCAATTGGAGCCTCATAAGGAAATTTAAGTTTTTAATTTATGCCTTTTGTATGTACTACAAGTCCTACCCCTCTACCAATTCAATTTTCATAAGTTAGAAGTGCTCCATTGAAATTATAATAATTGATAAAAAGTGGGTGGATGAAACGCCGCTGCATGAAAGATTTCATAAGTCCAACTTTTTCTCTGTATACACCTGAAAGATGGTCGCTCTACAAAATTTCATAATCCTGCACCAATCGGAAGGGCTCTCAATATATTAAATATTAATTCTATTAAAATGGGTGGGTGCCACACAACGTTGTCATAATGTGCCCTCGGGCCATTTGGCCCTATGTTTTTTATTCTGGTTCTTTGCCCCGGGCCAACACGAAATGACCCCCATATCTCATTTTTTGTAATACTTGTTAAAGGAATCTTTCAAATTTCATCATAAAAATTGTCAATGTGTTTCCTACATATACAAGTTCCCATATTAGGCGTTTATCTTTTTAAGCTCAGGGCAGAGAAATAAGCTGTCATAAAAGAGTCTATTTTTCAATGTTAGCTTATGTGGTTTTCCATTGGAAAATCCAGATTTCAATCTAGATTTTGATTTTTCTAGCCAAATAGAACGTGTGCAATATCGTGTCTGTGAATATGAAGCTCTCTAAATTTGTATATTTGAAAAGTGTGAAAAAGATTTTAAAATATTTAATTTTTCAAGGAATGAAACATTTTGAATGAATGAAATTAATAAAAGAAGATTATAATAGAATCGTGGATTTCTTGGGGATAACATATGATACTTCGTTTTAATGAGTCCAGTGCAACACATAAATATGTCAAGCTGTCAGCAGAAAATTGTAATGGTATTAGTAAAAGGAGGGGTACATCTGTCGAAAAATCTAGATTTGCAAAAATGATCTAGATTTATAAATAAATCAAAGGCGAAAATAGTTGTTTTGACAGGTATAGATGTAAGATAAATTCATTTATTTTACCAATGGTAAACCACATTATACAAATCAGAGCGCTCAAATTGTTTTTTTTTTTCAATTAAAGCTAGCTGTGAGGTATAAGCTCAGAAGCGTAAAATAAAATAATATGTAACTTTCTCTAAATTCATCCTTTCATTTTGTCAACAAATTAATGCCTGTTTTTCTATTTTAAACGTGTTTCTTTGGTTTATTTTAAAGCGTGATGATGTCATGTAAATCATGCCGAAATGCATTTTGTGAAATTTGTAACGTCTAATAATTAAAATATTTGCCAAGTGTTTCGTAAAAAAATTTATTTCGTGCCTTTTATTGATGTATACGTTATTAAGACAAAAAACGTTTTGTAATCAATAAGGAACTTAACATTAAACAAAAAACATAAAAAAGACGGAGTAAGCTTTTATTGTATGATATGACGGAGTCAGATGGGAAAAAAAAACACATAAAAAGGGAGATTGCCCACGCAGGTTGTTCTTCCTCTGTAGGTAATAAATAATTATTACTTTATTATTTTGCCAGTTCAGTGCTCCAGTGTGTTTAATAAGTAAATCGGAGAGGCCTGATCAAACTCTGACGAGTATTGGCCCTCACTTTTTGGAAATGGCCTTCAGAAAGGCCCTCAAAATTCATTTCTTTGTGGTACCACGTCCCCTAAATGTAAAATCTTAAATTTTCGATTTTTCCTTTGTATACAACATACAAGGCCTACCGTTACAAGAGTCTACGATGTCGAGGAATGCTTCATAATTTTGATGATTTGTCAGTGAATCAGTCAGTTATGGTTTTTGCGATTTTTGCAGTCTTATATCTCGGAAACAATAATGGTAAAGAATTGAAATTCCATGAGTTGCCTAAGCCTGGTAAGCTTAGCAAATGCTGCGAGTTTAAAGCTTCTGGCGCAAAATTTTAAACAGCCTGATGTTAAGGGCTTAGCATGATACTACTTAACAGTTTGCTAATACTAAAGCACTTTACTAATATTTTCCTAATTTTAAACACTTTTTAACTAGCACCATACTAGATTTATTTTCTTAATAAACTACAACTAAACACGCATAAAATAGTGCAAATAAGTAAGCGAACATAACTTTTTGACGTTTTTAAATGTCAAATTGGCATACGGATTTAGTAGTTTAGTTTAGTTTAATTTATTGCATCAATCAGATTAAAATCTTATAGACTAGAGACTAAATAGTATAATTGTTGGGGGCTATATGCTTATATAGTTAAATAAATTAAATAAATGTTACTATAATTGACATTATTATTTATAACTTTATAAAATTAATAAATATAAATTTATTGAGAAAAAAAAAAGATTAATTCTTTTAAGTTATTAGGAAGTCATAGTGTTAATATTATTTAACAAATATTTTTTAAATATACCTCTCGAAACATCAAGATTGAAATCAGTCCTATTGCAAATTAAATTCACTACTCTAGTTCAACGCGTTATTGGTTTATTATGGCCATAATTTGTACTATCAAACTGCTCATAAGATTGAAACCGATAGCGTGTAGTTCTAGAGGGTGCGTTAACACAATTAACTAATGTTAATAAAGGTGGCCAATTAATATGAAAAGTTACTATATCTCTTAAAAACATAACTGAAATATAAGCCCGACGATCATAAAGACAAATAATAAACATCTACTATAATAGGAAGGCCTTGCAATCCTCCAATTAAGCTTATAAAATGCATATCTTGTAAAATGCTTCTAAACTTTTTTTAATTCTATCTATTGAGTTTTTATAATAAGGGTTCCTTACAATGCTACAATATGCAAGAACTGACTTTACCAGAGAATTGTATACAAGATTTTAAAGTATATGGATCTGAAAATTCTTTCGTGTTTCTTTTTAGAAAACCAAGCATTTGATTTGCTTTGTTAATAATAAGCTCATAATGCGGTAAAACAGAAAGGTTTGTATCTAAGACTACTCCAAGATCTTTCTTCCTAGTTACACGTTGTAATTTGTGTGGTTGAAATTATAATCAAACACTATGGGATTAGAATTTCGGAAATACGACAAAACTTGATATTTCGAAACATTTTGATTTTGCACCAATTATCAAGCTTTGACAGATCTTCCAAAAGAAGAAAACAGTCGGTTTGACAAGAGATCTTACGATAGAGTTTGAGGTCGTCCGCGAAGAGAAGACAGTTTGAATTTTTAAAAACATCCGGTATATCGCTTACAAATAAAAAGAATAATAATGGGCCCACATGGCTTCCTTGCGGAACACCAGATGGGACCGACACAAATTTTGAGAGCAAACTATCAACTTCAACCATTTGAACTTTACCAGTTAAATATGATTCAAGCCATTTTAATAGGCAAGAGTGAATGCCTAGAGTAGATAGTTTATTTAATAAGATTTGGCGGTTGACTCCATCAAATGCCTTTGCAAAATCTGTAAAAATAACATCTGTTTGGAGACGATTTTCCATATTTGTTATGATGAAATTGCTTATTAAAGCCAAGTTTGTTGCCGTTGATTTCCCTGCAACGAACCCATGTTGTGAAACTGAAATATGATTCTGAAATAACTCAGTTAACCTCTTAAAGACTAGCTTTTCAAATACTTTTTGAATACAAGAAATTTTACAAATGGGACTTAAAAATTGTTGACATTAAAGAAACCTTCCAGCAATCCAAGAATTGCCTTTTGGCTAAAGAAGGATTAAATATCAATGAAAGTGGTTGAGCTAATGCAATACAGCATTTCCTTAACAAAATAGCAGGAATTCCATCAGGCCTTTCACTCTTATTAACATCCAATTTAGATAAAATCTCCTCTACTTCAAATGGACTAAAAACTAAAGAACTGATATTGACAACTCTACTTATATAAGGTGTCTTCTGGATACGGATAGTATCTAAAGAGTAAACTGATTGAAAATAGTCAGCGAATAAATTACAAGTTGTAGGTACAGCACTAGTAATTGTATTCTGATACTTCATACTACTAGGAAACCCACTTGATTTACGCCTTGAACTTATGAAATTCCAAAAACGCTTTGTGTTTAATTTGAGGTTACTTTCGGTAGAAAACAAGTAATTTCGATATAAGAATTTAGTGAGAAAATCGAATTCTCGTTGACGATTTAGATAATTTATACGTAATTCAAAATAATTCTTATCAGATTTATACAATTTGTACGCTTTATTTTTTCTGTTTTTGAGATTGGTCAACCTCCCATTATACCAGATAGGACAAGAATTTTTTTTAGAACGCTTTTTAGGTACAAATCTATCAATTGCCCCCATTAAAACGCTTACAAAACTAGAATACACGCTATCTAATTCAGATGAAGAAAAAAGGATAATCAACCATACCGTCAAAATTAGCTTTTCGAAAACAATTGAAAATAATTCGATCGTTTTTTTTTTTTTTTTTTTTTTTTTTTTATAATCTACACGCGCTCAAGGGATTATGAATACCCTTTAAATGTTTCAACACAGCGCGGGCGTGAGGGTGAGGTTAAGGAAGAGAGAGAATGATAGGAAAGATGTGTGGCGTGATATTCGGAGACTGTAGGTGGTTGTTGTGTCAGATTTTATCTCCAGGGATGGCGGCTGAACTAATGCGGAGAAATTTCCGTGTCTTATTTATCGATGTCCCTTATAATTCGCATTAATATTTTTATTCTTTTGTCATATTTTATCGGTATACTAGTTTTACTCAATCACATGTTGTTAGTGTTATGCCTAAACACCATGTAATGAGTAAACCAGCAACTCATTGTATGACAATTATTTTTAGAATTGGTTTTAATGGAAAATAAGAAGACATAGACTACGGCAGTGATCGAACCTGTGACCATGAGGTTGACAGGCGAACACACAACTATCGCGCCACGGCCACCCCCCAAAGTTAGCTACTTTATTTAAATAATGATATAAATTGATTGTTCCATCAATGGCTATATGATGAATTGAATTTGCAATAACTGGAAAATTACATTTATCATGAAAAATAAGAAAATCATTAACAACAAAAATCAAATCAAGAATTCGATTGAGGCTATTGTACTGAGAATTGATTTGGATTAAATTATATGGACCAACAAAAATCTATAACTACACATTCTATTTCGATACTAAAAAAATTAAGTACCCATTTCTTGATTTTAACTTTAGTAAAATGTTAAGAAGATAATACGATACTAAACTCGTTTAAAATAAGCAAAATCCTCTTTTTAACTTAGTATCATATTAAAAATGATTTAAAATATTACTAAATCGTTTAAAATTTTGCGCCTCTGTTTTTATTGGTACTGTAGTTAAAGGGGGTGTCCTGTAAAAAAGGTGTATTGCCAGAACTTGGTTGCCACTGCCGTGTCCTTTGACAAATTTTAAATCAATTGTCACTATTTGATCTCTTTATTGAGTACCTATTTATGTACCTAGCCGTGAACTCCAACAAAGTAGAATTTTTACATGCCTTTTCATGAGGTAACCTTTGGCAAGAATGAGCCCATATTAATCTCTGTTTATGACAGGCTTACTCAGTATGTAGCGTTCTTGATTTTAATATGTCAGTTAAGTAGAGATTGTTATAACAAAGAATTACTGTCTTTATTGAACACTGGTGGATAGTTATTTATTATTATTATCCAATAATTGTTATTAAGTTGGTAGTTTATAAGAGCATTTATGATCTGCTTGATGAAATAAATAAATAAATTTACAACGATAACTAATTGGTGATATAGAAAGAGAATGTCAAGACATTGGTCCATCTAAGGACTGTTCCCTTTTAAAGTTTTGTCGAAGGGTCACTTTTTTCGCAGTGCATTGAGAAACGCATTTAATGATCGTCTGCTTATACACTATTTAATGGTAGATGCATGAGCGAGAGCTTACAATACAACAGACATTTTAAAATCGTGTACAACATCCGTCATTATATCATATACCTATTGATATGAAGAGTAAATGAAAAACCAATTGAATAAAAAAAAAATTCCACTTGATAAATAATTATCACCAAGGAACAAAGACAATTGTGTTTACGCGAAGAAACAACGATGGTAAAAAATACAACAAAAAATAACTTTGTCTTAAAATCCCATTCGCACCTTGGTGGCATTTTGACAAAGGAAGAGCCCACTATAGGTATCTACCAAGCAAAACATTAAAAAAAAAATTGATTCCCCTTTGGGATTTTTTATACAGCAATTATAGATTATCCTTTTGGGCAATCACCTCTATGCAACCATCCATGCGATTCAACAAAGACCAATTCCTCCATATAGGTATCCAGAATTGGTATTTTTTTTTTAAATTCCGTGTGCATTTTGAGTGGCGTTTCTTAAGTGATTATATAGTGACTTTTTAAATTCACATCATGTTGTTATGGAACAACAAGAACAAAACAAAAAGAAATTAACTAAAACTGTCAACAAAAAGCCTTATTTCTAGAGTTCATCATCATCATCCCGGAGATTCCGAACCTCAGAAAGACACAGAAAGGCCGTCTTTCGTTGCGCTTTCTTTTTTCCATCCTCGCCAGTCAGGTTCGTTCGCAGGTCTTTTTAACTTGATTGGGTTTTTTTTTTTTTTTTTTTTTTTGTTAACAGTCCCGTCCGTTTACGAATGTGATCCGATTTTAATATTCTAGATAGTAGTTTTTGTGTGCGATGAATAAATATATAAAATTCGTTTTACGTTTATTGTTTTGTTAATTGATTTACAATTTTTTTTTCTTTATTTTTCATTACAATTGTTTTGCGGGGGAATATGATTAATTTAAATTTCCACTGTGTTGCTGGTTGCTGGAAACTGTTGTATCAGTTTAGTTTGGTATTTTTTTTTCTGTTAACACAAAAAGTGCCTTTCAAATAAAAATTATTTTTTTTGCATTCTGAATTTGTGATCGGTGCGAAAATCACGATTACTATAATACACTTTGTTTCCCTGGTAAAAAAAAACGTACTTAAGGTCATTTGCGATATGAGACAAGCCATATGCGACAGCCTTGAAGAAGGGATGGGCTTCTCCACAGGTAAGGTACCTATACACTATTATTACACATATGGTAGGAATGTGTCTTGTTTTAAACGAATGTGCATTTATGTGTCAATCTTAAGTGAAATGTACGTGATAAGGTGAAAGACTCCAGCTAAGTAAAATATTTTTCTATTTGAAAAGTAATCAACTTTATGTTAGAAATGGATAGGTAGGAGGTTCGCCAAAAACTCCAAGTAGGGGGCAGCTCATTGGGAATTTCAAATGCACATTAGGTAGGTATAGGTTTGTTATGATTCACAAAACAGATAGACAGAAAACCTGTCGTTCTGTAATCATTTTAAAATGCAGGTCTATGAAATCCCGTAAATTTACAAGGACGTGCTTAGAAATAATGATAGTTTTTTTTTAGACTACGCAGCATTGAGGCCCAACTGTTGGAAATAATGATAAGTGCAGTTGCAATATAAACGAAACAATTATAACAGTGTGTTAGCGGTTGTACTATTTGTAATTTCATCATAGGCATTTCTGACATGACCCATGATAAAGAACAAGCAAAATATGGTCAACAAAACTTGTCTAGTTTTAAGTTCGAACAATTTAGACAGAGACGGGTATAGATTTTGATAGCTCATCGCTACTAAGTTTTTTTTTGTGGAACAGCTGGAAATGGCTTCAGCGTCGAGGCCAAAATTTAGATGAACAGTGTAATGGAGGTACAAATTCACTCTTACCAAATAACCGATATTCCAACTTCCTTTCAGCACTTCCATTAAGATTCGAAAGGAAAACCAATAGCCATCAATTATCGAATAAGCAGAGCAACGTCATAAGGCAAAGGCACTCATCGTGATCAAGCCAAACACTAAACCATATAATTCACATAGGAAGAGTTTTTTGCATTCTTATAATTCATATTGCATCGTTACCGCAAATATCTACTTATAACAAGCGCAGGTGAAATTTATTGTATTGTATGAGTATGGACTTCTACCTTTGATGTGATACGTACCACTCTAGAGCACGAAAGGGAAATACCATGGAATACACTGAGGAGTACGTGGTGATCTAGATAAGAAATTCGCAAGTTTTGGGCTAGTGTGCTTTCTTTTGTGATTCAGCTAGGGCCAGTGACTTTATCCTGTTAACACTTTATGCTTTGCATTAAACTAGGGCCGATGATTCTCGCCTAACTTATATGGAATACAGTGTTTGTTTATTAAAAGTAAGCTATTGTAAAGTAAAGGGTTATCCATTTTGCGGTTTCAAAAGTATAGGGCTGGAATTCGACATCTGCCAAAGTAAGTTGTTAAACCAATTTTTTTTTTCAGTTGAAAGTCTGACATTTTACGAAAATGGATCGCTTAACTATCGCACAACGCATAAAAATTCTTAAAACCCACTACAAAAATGATGATTCTGCCACAGCCACATATCGTGCTTTAAGAGGAGATTATGGTTTACATAATCGTCCAACAACGGAAGAAATTGGCAAAATTGTGAAGAAATTTGAAGGGACTGGATTGATTATAGATATTGTAAGGCCTGTGCATCATCGTTTCGCTCGTACCACTGAAAATATCGCTGCTCTAAGTGAAAGTGTTTGCCGAAGACCCGAATGTGCCGATTCCTCGTCGTTCTCAGGAATTAGGACTGTCTTACGGCACATTATGGAGTATTTTGCATTTGGATCTACACCTACATCCATATAAAGTCCAGCTCACACAACAACTGAAGCCAGCTGACCATTCACAACGTCGTAGATACGTCGAATGTGTGCTTGAACAACAGGCGGTGGACGTCTATTTTTCTAACAAAATTTTCTTCAGCGACGAAGCACATTTCTCACTCGGTGGGTATGTTAATAAACAAAACTGTCGTATTTAAAGAGAGGCCATTCCATCCACAAAAAGTCACTGGTTGGGGCGCTCTTTGGTCCGAAGGTGTGATTGGACCTTACTTCTTCGAAAACGACGATGGAACGACTGTCACCGTCAATCGGAGCTTTATGGTCATATGATAACCGACTTTTCGTGCCTGCTATTGAAGAATACGACGTGGAGAATATGTGGTTTCAACAAGACGGTGCCACATGCCAAACAACTCGAGCGAATTTTGCTTTATTGCAAGAGATATTTCCTGGCCGCGTAATTTCTCGTCGTAGCGATATCAACTGGTCACCAAGATCATGCGATTTGACACCGCTGGACTTTTTTTGTGGGGCTACGCGAAATACCGTGTTTATGCAGATAAACCTTAAACTCTTGAGCACTTGAAAACCAACATTCGTCAAGTTTTGGCTGAGATACCGCCCAATATGTGTCAAAAAGTGGTCTAAAATTGCCTCAAGAGAATCGATGATTGCAACAATTCGCGTGGTGGTCATTTAAATGATGTAGTATTTCACATAATGTGTGTTTTATTTACGTTTACTTTTGAAATCGCAAAATGGATAACCCTTTATCTATAAGAATTACCTTGTAAAAGTATTTGCAGTTTTTTTTATACTGAGCACGCACTAAAAGGGTTCGGACTACAGTTAATATGAATAAGTACAGTGCGAGCACTTGCAAAATAGGGCAAGATTTAAAATTACATACCGAAGTATATTGGTTTTGAAGTTTTGATTATCTAAATGAGGGGGGGGGGGATGGATCCTGCTAAGGCATTGTTAAGGTATTAACAACAATTAAGGTACGTCTGAAGTTGGGCTCAAGGGTAAACTGATGCGGATTCCCATAAACTCAAATATTTTGGTTGAATAGATTAAGGGGAGGAATACAACTCGCTATTTCAGCCCTTTTATTGTCTTGGATCTAATACTGACTGGATCTGTCTGGTAGCCTGGCAAGTAGTGATGTTTGACCATCTCATGGTTTACATGTAGCGCTAGTCATAGCGATTTCTTCCATTTTAAGTAGAATTGGGAATTGGGTTCCATTTCTGGCGAGTTCATCGGATTTGCAGCTTTGGGAAATTGCAAATACCGGCACCCAAATAAGTTGAATGCTAAACTGTTCTGCCATCTCCCTGAGAGATGACCAACAGTTGCGGGCAGTTATAGAGTTTGTGGAACAGCGCCAAGTTATTTGAGGGCTGTCTAACTATCAGGGAAGAGACGGACATCCGATGTGGAAATCTCGTTTCCCTTAGCCAGGATAGAACCTCTATAATCGCCAGAATTTCCGCTTCGAACACGCTACAATGGTCAGGTAGACGGAATTATGTATAAAAGATTCAAATAAGTTTTGGTACCTCCTTACCAAATGTGAGAGTTATATCTCAGCTTTTCACGAATGAAGACCGTATTACAGATAAGTCAGACGGGGAGAACAACTTCTTGTTTTTGGCGACATCGAGTATGTTGTCATTCCACAAGAGGTGGTCTGTAATGAAATATCAAGGATTGAAAGCAGGTCGGTTTCTTCAATCCAAGCACCGCTCTGAATAGCGGTATGGGGGAAAGTTCTGCTTTAACAACAGTACTGAGTTTTTGAAGCATTACATTCTATTCCCCATTGAACAATGCTGTCGAGATCAGGATTTAATGAGTTCATCATACGCTACGGTTCAAGATCCACATCCGCAAAACAAGGAGGCAAATCTGCAAACGACTATGAAAAGCTGAGAGTACTATCGTCAGAAATCCAATTTAGTGGATAAGAAGTTCCAGATAATACATCATCAATGAAAATGAGAAAAGGAGTAGGACACAGGACGGAGCACACCAGCATTTATTTTATGAACTGTGCAATACGACTTGCATTGAGCGGCTCAAAAGTTAATTGCTTATCCAACGGAGAAAAGATTATTCGATATTAAATGCACTCATTTTCGATAAGAATACAAATGTACAGTTAAATAAAGTATTGTGGTCTATAAGAAAGGGAGTATTATTGATTTGTTTGGTCAGATACTGAACTCGCTGAGGCTACTTCAGATATAAATAAACAAAAAAACATCACAACAGGATGGTGCCCTGCGTCACATGCCCTACTATGCACATTCTGAACAGCCATATGCCAATAAACCGCACATAAATGTTTAAGTATATAATTAGATGTTTAAATAAATAATTAAAATTTAGACTGGTCTATGCACCAGAGTTATCGAAAATTCGCTATCGGATGCGCACCAACCATCGAAGCCATGGTAACATTCTAAACACCTTCGAATAAAATAAAAAATCGTATAAACGGGTAAAAAGAAGTGGTCCACAGTCGCTTCCCTATGGTACACCGATAAAGTTTTCTATTTTATTTGAAGGAAAACATTACCAAATTGAGCTGTGCTCAAAATATAATTATAATTTTTAATGCATCACTTTATCAAATTTAAAAAATTAAGTAAATGGTGTTCCTTATTAATTTTTCATTTGAGGGAAAATGAAATGTAGAACACTATTCGATCGAAGGTTAAAACAAATAAAAGAACATTAAAATCTTACATTTCATAATTCGGATCTCTTTACAAAATTTCATTAAATTTCCACAGTTGAAAATATTACGTCTAGAAAATTCACGATTATTGATACAAAAGTACTGAACATAGATTTTCTATCTGTTTCACAATGTCTTATAAAGGTTAAATAAGTTATGCGACACTTTAACATTTGTCCACAAAGTCAAAAGAATGGTTTAGATAAATCCAAAAGCAATTGTTACTTTGAACTTATGACCCTGCGCCAACTTTCATGTGTCAGATAATAAATCAGAACTTTAGTCAAAACATTCTGACAGTATCTTTAATAATAATTTACTAAAAAGAATATCACAAACCGACACATCCTGTCATAAAAAAAATCGAGTCTTAGATTACCTACCTTTCTTTGTGTCTGATCCTGGTGGGTCTAACATCAATACGTATAGGTACCTACCTCACCTAAGACAATCTTCTTTTTTTTTCTTACAGAAATCAACCGCAATCGAAATATAAAAATCACATTCAAAAATATTATAATTTAGCCGCAGACAGTTGGCAAATTTGCATCCTAATAAAATTCAATGACCCATCATACTCGTAATAATATACATACACTACGAAAAGCACGCAAAAAGGTGTTGTTGTAATATAGGTATATACCATCACCGTCATGTAGAAGCTGACACTTTACAAACAAAATGCAGAAATGTGGTTTCCTCCAAAGTATCTACATATACACGTAATACACTCTAAACCAATTCTGATTGATTGAAAGACTTGCAATCTATAGTACAGAGTTGGTGGTAAATAAATCCAAAACAAAACCAAAAAAAAAAAAAAAAAATACCGCCACAAAAATAGATACATATCATCATGGTGTAGATACATATAGTAGTAGGTACTTGCAAAATAAAAGTATCTAGATTGTATAATAATTTAACATCAAGTGGAATCTTTATACGAGCTTAAAACACATCACGCAATACGTAAAACAAAAATAAATAACTGTTTGCATTTCGTACAATTTCTTTATCTAGATTAGTTAATCTAAGAAATTAACTTGCGAAAAGCCACAAAGATACTTTTTTTTCTGAATTCTTTAAAAAATAAAATAAAACCTTACTGCTCACCCTAAATCTACAAAAACAAGGTACACTGAGAAAAAAAACATTTTTATTAAATCAAAATTGAATTACACAAATTGTCTAAAATATTGTAATAGATCATGATGAATTTCGGAATACTCTCTGTTTTCTTATAGTTTATTTATTTGACCTGACAAAATTTGTTTGCTTGGCGATTCGAAGCGAAATTCATAACCAGCTTGGATGATTTCCACTTATAGGGTGACCAGGCTGTATTTATTGATATTACAAAAAATCTGGTTCATGAGATGTATACACACAATAACTCTCTATGAGAACTTTTTAATCGCAGTACTTCACTCTATCATAATCATATTTATTCTTACGCAGTATTACCAGCACGGGAATTCACGAATGTCTTATTTACTTGATTCAATTCGAATATGATTTATTATAATTTGGGCATTATTTTCTAATAAGTTGGATATTTTAGGCTCGGTACTTAAAAATTGAGACCTAAGGTGTTTTGTACGTGAGGTACGATGACCTTCTAATTATGAGTGCTAGCAAATATTGGCATATAAATTTACATAGATCAAAAAAAATTAAAATATCTACCAATTTACCGCTTGGTGGCCCATATACGAACCAACCATATTCGCATAGATTGATGAAGTAGGTATACGCATTGTGTGTATTCGAAGAGGAATTTGTTTGTTAGTTGGTTTTGTTCATAAGATTATATTAGTGTGTATTGTGTGTATTTGACGGCGATTTTTGTTTGTTTTGTTGACACCCATACATTAGTGTATATTGTTTTGTATTAATGTGCATAATGTGTAAGTCGATGGTCTCTTTTTTTTTGTTATAACGATGTCCGCACTAAGAGGGTCTTGACTACCCTTAAAATGAACAAACACAGTTCGGTCGATGGAAAGTAGGGAAGGACGAGTAGATACCGATGCACATTGGTTTTCAATTTCTGAATATCAAAATGGGAGGGGAAAATAGAGCCGAGTAAAATATTCCACATTCGCATTGTACGGCTAAACAAAGAATCTCTGAAAGCGCGATTATTACGTTTAAAGAGTCTAAGTAAGGGGACGACTACAACGGGCTATTCCGCTCAAACATTGTTTATAAAAATTACGATAATGGGAGACAGATGACATTTTGTAGCTAACTTAGAATTACGGAAAAAATGGTTTGAATTCACACACTCATTTTTTGTAAAATATATTTTCGTGTCATAAAAAAACAAAGTGCTAGAAATACAGTTACACCAAATCGACGCTAGTGCAGAGACTCTAAACAGTGCGTAAAGAAGAAGAATACATGGCAATAGATGAACAAATTATTCCAACAAAGGTGTCATCTTGTCAATATAACCCCAAGAAACCACGCAAAGGTTCATACAAATTTTGTGATTAGTAGATTCAGCCAAGACTTCAAAATTTATACTGGAGCTCAAGTCAACAATTCTTTGCAACTATTCACTTACCTAAAAAGGCAATCTTAACGTTAGGCATAAAATAATCCAATCGGTGCCCTGCAGAAATGGACTTGAAGAAGAAGGTAAGAGGTACAACTGTTGAAAAACTATAGAGACTGTTCCATCTACAGACTATATATATTTTTGTAGTAACATGGTTCGACAACAGAATTGTGTACTTATCTTCGACATACGTCGCGTCGGCAGCAAACTATTTTCTGAAGTTTGACGATTCAATAAAAAATAAAGTTTCTACCTAAATGTTCCATATCCAAAGGCAGTGATGAAGTAAAAATTTTACCACGCAGAATATTTTTCGATAAGACCGAAATATATGGTCATATTTAACGGTTCAAGACGAGTGCTTGACAGTTCCCAGACTTGGATGCATTTAGCCGACTTCAAATGCGTGGTAGAGGAGGATTTATGCTATGCATTCTAACTTCACGGAAATTGGTATTTAGTTGAAGAAATTGAAAGGGTCCGTTGTCATTATGCCAACCCAGGACGTGTGCTTAGATCATTTAGATCATTTACATGTTTGTACTTCAGACAGCGGTGTAAATTGTCAGAATACGTTATACGATCCTATATGGAGTATTATGAGTAAGCCAATGCATCTATAAAAAAGAAACTGTTTCATATTATTTCATATTTTATAAATTTCCAATATATTTGTCGTTTTCTTCAAAATGCGAGCCAAATAGGATCCTAAGCGGAAAAATTCAAGTTTCCTTTAATTAAACATTAGCTTCCACATACATTTTTTCAAGCCAAAAAAAAAATCATGCAATTAGGTTGGTTAATTTCAAACCCAATTTTTGACTCTCGCTTTTTTGGAATGAGTACTGATTTACACACATTTTTGATCAATTCTCTGTTCACTGATATAAGCTCGTCTCAATTTAAAATAATTTCTGCATTGAAGTTGAAAGAATAAATAACCATAATTTACACACAAAAAAGAATGGATGGTCACCATAACAACTAGCCTGGTTCTACAAGTGCACCATCAATTTAATGAAAGTTGATTTTTTTCTCAGTGTACACACTTGAACTTAACTCTTTCAATCCTTATCTTATTCCTTCAGTAAAAAGTACCATACCTACTTTTATATACATATTCAAAGAGAAGATCAACCAACATACAAAAAACAAGGCAAGCAGGCACCAAAGCAAAGTAAAAAGATACAAATCTTTTCGCATTACCATTAAATGAATTAAGTTGACCGCTTTCGAAATGGGTGATTGTACAATTTTTATATCTTGTTTATATCCTCTATTCAGTATACCAACCTACCTACCTACCTACTCTGTTATTTTTTTTTTTCTGTTTGGTACCCATGGGATCCTTTTTAACCATTCTATGGGCCATGAGTGTGTGCCATTTTTAGTTATCTTGGAAAAAATATCTAAAACTCATTTGATTTGGTCAATTTGATAAAAATAAAATAAAGTCCTTCTCAATTATTCACTCGATGTAGATTCTATATGTTTTGGTTAACTTTTGGTCGTATAAGGTATAAAGTCAACGTCACATACGTTTTTCTTAGATAAACCCTCCTGATGGTCAATCTAATAAGGTTACACTTTGTATCAGAATATTATCTTTACATTTAATAGTATCTATTACCGTTAGTTGGAGAATATGTTTGTTTATCTGTAATTTATGTGCTTGCGCAAAGACCCTGAATTGGTTAAAAACAAAACCGACTTTGAAGTTGTTATCTATCTCAGCTGGTTGATATTTTCATTGCATCGGGCATTTTTGTATCTTTGAACTGTGAATTACAGATAGATCTATTGAGAAAACAGTAATTGCAAGACGCGATCATTAATCTTTGAATTTTGCCTGCCGCCAATTGGCTTTTGAAATATTCATCTATCTGATGGTAGATATAGGTAGAGCTCGGTATATGTTGCGATGGAATTCTATCTTATGTGCATTCTAAGATCAGTGCATTATCAAATTACTTCGATTTCGATCATGCTGTGCAAAATTACAGATAAGTATTCACAACACAGCACAAACACAACCTATAATCTCTGCGATGCATGTGCAGACTTCATTATAAGTATATTCTATCCTCATCATCCACATATCAGCCACACAGAGGTCTGTCTTGGGGCTCGCATGAGAAAAGTGTATATTCTGAAGCCTCTGATATCTACCTATTACAAAACCAAAGTACGGCCGAGTACAAAGTCAGCTTTTCAGACTTTCAGTTTAATTTTCCTTCAACAAAAATATACACAAAAAAATTAAACTTCTCCTCAGACCAAAAAAAAAAGAATAAAAAAAAGACAGCAAACTTCTAAAAAGTCAAGTCAGTCTTGCGGCGAAATGGCTTTGATTTTTTTTGGTAGAGATACTTATTTTTGCGCAAGAGGTTTTCTTTTTATTTTCAAAAAAACGATCAAGCGGACGAGTGCGGAAGAGATGGTGGACGGAACAGGGGGCAGCACAAAAAAATCAAAGTAATCCCGAACGAATATGTTCTGTAACAAAGTTGGTACGGTTCATGACTTTCAAATAGCTCGTTTTTTTTTTGTTTAACTTGAATACCTCAACGAACAAGCAAAAAAAAATACAAAAACAAATCTATCTAAGAAAGAAGGATAATCAGTAACAATTTACTATTATTAGACTAAACACTTCTTTAAAACACTCTGGTGATCTTGAAAGAATAAAAAGAGAAGCACACCAAAAAAAAAAAGTTAAGAGTACTTGTTAACTTGGCGATCGCGATCTTTTCGGTCGCTTTTGTGTCAAAAGATACAAATTTCCATATCATGATTGAGACAGAGGGCGCTGCTTAAGAGACGTAGGTGATTGTGTATTTATATAGGAAAGTGATTTGCAAAATAAGGCTTTGAATAGATTCGAATTGAAGGTATAAGCACTAGTTATGGGGTACATTGGTGTATAACCTAAACGTACACGTTATAGCCGGCCGGCTGTTGCAATGCCTTGATTCTGCTGGTCTCGTACATACCATAGCGTTGTGTGTCAAATGAAAGGGGGGCGCAAAGGAACAAACGGAGATCGATTTGGCGGCATAGAACAAACAAATCGAAAACAATTTCAATGGAATGCCGGAATGGCTTAATACAATGTTCAATTCATAGAATAAACGAGTAAAGGTTTCTAAGACGATGTAGAGCTTTGGTTTGAAGTAGGTGTATAGCTACAACCATTCATGGGCAATAGTTAAATGGAACATTATGAATACTTAAGGCTTTCAAATTGGGCCCGCATAACAAAAGGTTTACGTTTTTTTGTTTTGTTGTTTGTTCTTAAGAGTATGTAATTTTCAAAGCGTTTAATTTCTGACAAACCTAAGCTTCAGCAGGCGTAGCCATCAATTATATTATTATATATCTATGGAAGTGCTTTGTTGACTTATAGGAACAAAACCCATATTGGATTTAGAAATCTTTAGTCTTAAAGAAGAGTGACAATGGCTGCAAAACCCTCAGTGCGGATGTGTCATCATAAAGATTGTCCATTTAGATCTCAGATGTAAGACCGAAGAAGCTATTAAAGGTGTCTTGAAAACAATTGGAGGATCTTATTGATTTGATTTTTCGATTGCAAACATTTCCAAGGATTGTCGACATTGAGGCTTTTTAAGATACGAATCACCTATAAGCACAAAAAATACGTAGAAAGAGTAGATACATACGTAAATTTGGATCAAAATTGTATGCCACTTCAATGTTTAACCTTAGAAGGATAAGATTCTTTCATAGGTATAAGCCCTAAGCTTAAAAGCATGATTATTTTTATCCATGTGATAACGAATGGATAAATTTAGCTGGCCAGATTCGGAGTTTAAGAATAAGGACTAATTTTCTTTTGATTGGACGTTTATTTTAAATTTGCAGTTAACAGAAACGTTCGTATTGTTTCTTTGTTAATTAAGTAAGGCCCGTTTGCTGATACACAACTTAAGCATTTAAGTTCTGCTTAAGCACTTATGTGACAGTTTACGCAAAGGAAAAAGAAGCCCTTAAGCGTTTTAAGTTGAACATAAATATTTATGATTCGTATCAGCAAAAGGGCCTATCAGCCAGTTGACCGCAGTATTTTTTGTTTGCTTTTTCCAGTACTTTAGTTACTTGCAGACAATCTTTGCAGTCGGTTTCCATTTAACTGCATTTGACAATGAACGTAAATCAACGCGTGGTATCTATGATGAAAAACTGACGTCAAAATGTATCCAAATTGATTGACATCGTGTGATTGTAAACAGAAAACTCTGTCAATGCGTTGACAAGAAGACTTACACGAATTTTTCGGTCAACCAATTGACAATTAAAGTACGTTGAAAAAACTTTGTCAACTTTGTGGTCAAGTTATGTGATCGCAAAGAAGAGAAGTCACCCTGACACGTCAACTCATTTCGGTATTCGATATTCGTATATCAACGTCTTAAGCATTCAGAAGATGGATTCTATGGTGACGTTATAGAGTGCAAGTTTAGACCATTTACGTGTCAAATTTTAGCTTAATACTTTAGTCAATAGATACTGGCAATCGAAATTGACTATGTAAAGGTGGATTTTTCACTCAAATAACATGCACGTCAAATGATTGTATTAAATTATTATTCTCATTAATTAACTGAATTTAATTACTCAAACGAATGAATAATAAAAATGAATGTTGATTGCCCTTCTTTAACCTAAAGTACTAAGTTACAGTTTTAGCTTTTATCCAAAGGTTATGGTTAAGTGATTGTACGTTTTTTGACCAATATCCAACTTACTGTAGTCTTTTCATATCTTCAATCTTCCCGACAACTATTAAATAAAGCAGAGTTAAGCTTTAGAAGAAATATTGCATTTTTTTTGTTTCAATAAAAACTTACTCCCTACAGCCTAACTTCTTTCATCTTCCTGTGTGATACTTGGTCTCTAAGCCTTAAGAAAATTTCAAAAATGTTGTGCCCAGCTATATCAACAAAACTTCATAAGACTTAATAACTAAATATGTTGTAGGAAGCTCAGTGGACATCCAAAATCATCTAAGCGATTGGGACTTAATCTACCTAGGATAAACAGCAAATTAGTCCATCTATTTTGACATAGATATTGAATCCTAGACTCTAGGAACAGTAAGACCATAGACTAAAATGTCCTATTAATACAAAATCGAACAAAATTTACTACAATAAGTATATCAACTCTATATCTTAGTCGTTCACTAGACCACCGTCTCCGATGGTCTAGCGAAGGCCTAAGTTGATAAACATCAAATAGCAGAAATTCTGCCTTATTTATAGCATTTCCCACTTTGTCTACGGAATAAGTCCTAAACCTTCCCTAGTCCATGTTTATTAATTTGGGTGTAGAAGTCTAGCGTAATGCCATAGATTAGGTAGGTTAGGTTAGGTTAGACGGAGTGATGATAGAGCAAGAGGTGATGTACCTCACTCGGATCTTAGTAGATCCATTGTGCTCCCAAGAAATCTATATGTGGAATTTACATGGACTTCAAACCAATCAACTTGAATTCAGAGTAGTTTTTTTTATAGTAGCAGTGACGAGATGTCGTCCAGATCGTCGAACAAGTATTCACCGAGCGCTGCTTTTGTTATTCTCACAAAGAAAATAAGAGGGTTCCTCCTCCCACTCTTCATCCCGGTAAGTCAGATGATGATGCCCATTCTGCTCATGAAGATTCCCATTGATTTGTGAATGGTTAAAATTCCAACCAAAAGGTTAGTTGAGCACTGTTTAGCTGCAGTTAATATTCTGTTTTCTTCTTCTAAAGATTGGGTCAGAGATTCCTCGATACCCTACATGGATATTTTTCTAACAATCTGTCGTTCGCAGTAATTGTTTCTTGCTCAAATGGTACAAGTTCTGAGGATTCTGTTCTGCTCGGATCAAGTGATCCGTTTTTGGCCAGGTTATTAGCCATATCGTTCCCGTATATACCAAAGTATCTAGGGACTCATCGAATGGTAACTGGCGCTGAGTAATCTTAACTCATTACGACAACGGCTAGTTTTGAGTTTATGATGAATGGGAGATATCCGCCTGGATAATTATGAAGGTGTCAATATTATTGCTGCAAGACCCTTTTCAGCATCCAAGACCAAACAAGCAATTCCGCTTGAAAAACGCTGAAGTAATTTGGAAGCCTTAAGGATTATGTTCACGGGTGAATTACATAAAAGGATGCCTGATCCTACCATATAGCCTGTCTTGGAAACGTCGTTTTTCCATACAGAGTTCTCTATTGGGGCAATCTCTTATGGCTACTGGGGTTTTATTTATTCAGCTTAAGTTTCAACGTCCGAAAGGTTCATAATTGTTTTATAGCCAAAGGTGGCCTTTTTATAATTATTGAACTTTAGAGAAATGACTTGTATTAAAATTAATAAAATATAAGCTGGCAACTTTGGAGAACATGTAGCGATTTTCTCAAAAAGCAAACCAAGAAAAGAGACTTTGCAAAATCAAAGATTGTTCCTGGAAGCAGTATATCATCAAGTTTGAAATTAACCAATAAAGTTTTAAGACTTGTGACTTTTTCTCTGCTAAGGTCTTGTGCTAACGCCTTTAAAAGGAGAATAGTTTCCGAGCAATTTTGAAAACTTTAAATTTTGAGTTTCAGGTTCATAATGTTTTTTCTATGGAAATGATAAGTTTTCATTTGATATCTTATCACAAGAAATTCCCCTACATATCGGTATCGAACACTATCACACAGTTCTGATACTTCATTCTCTAGTTCATTCTCAGTATGTATGGCTATGGAATTTAGCAATAATCTGTTAAAAGCAGCAGTCTAAGGAAGCCTTTTTCAATTACATCTGTTTGACTAACCTACTCGTACCTATGGGTAACCTTGTTTCACAACTTTGCCACACATTGCGCGATGGATGTTTTTTTTAGAAAGTACCTACATATAGGTAGGTATTATGTCGAACTTGTAGGTTTACACGGCAAGTCTGTGCTACCATAGGTAAGAGTTGGGTACTTACTGCAACAAAATATCTCGTTCAGTTGAACATTCATTCGAGCTGTTCTATCGCATTCTTGCATCGTTTGCAGCCACCACGCATTGCCTGCCGCCACCGCCACTCCTTCTAGGTTATGAACCAATCGATAGCACCTATATCAAGGTGGCATCTAACCGGCATTCTGGTGCTGTGCTGCACTGTGGTACATTGCTACATATAAGCCTAAGCCGCACATGGAATAATCGAACAAAAGAAAACCTTCCAAAGCCCCGGAGGTTCCCGGCCATCCAACGTCGCGCCGACCATCGCGTCGACTGAAAACCGAACACCATGATGATGATGATGATAATAATGGTGATGGTGATGATGATGAAAGAGGAATAAAGTTCCGCGCAGAGGGCGCGCAACCATCTTGCAACATCGCATCACAATTCACAACTGTATATTATATCCCTGCTGGAGTGAGTGCGTTTTTCGTAGCACCCAGTGCCAGTGCAGACTTCAGATTCCGATTCTGATTTAGAGAGCTGAACTGCTAATCCCACATCTGTGCGATGCGCTGCGCTGGCAACAACGCAACCATAAAATGGAAGAATGGATGTGGATGGATATGCTTCGGAATGGATGGATAGGTGGCTGCTGACTGAAGGAGGCTTCGAGGAAACCCTCTTGCAAGGGGGAGTATACTTATATCTAAAGCCATCATGATGGTCTCCTGCTCCTCGCCATGTCAGTGAAGACGAAGAAATCGAACAACAACAACAAGACGAAGAAGCGGCCGAGCGCGTATTATGGTATGCGAAATGCATGTATGAACCAACGTATCTGTTGTTGTACAACACGCGAAACGCAGGAAATTGCAATTCCGCAAAAGTTTCACCAATGTAAGATGTGAAATGCCGTAGCAAATGTGGGATGGATGGGCAACTTCGATACGTGCATATATCGCTGCAGCTAGGTAGGTATGTATTTTATGGGCAAAAGTGTTGCATAAAAAAAATGTTGAAGCGAGAAATCATTTTGTCCAGCTCACTCTTGGAGGTATTTTTTTTTTTGTTTGAACTTCTGTAATGGAAGAAGTTTTAGTATTATTTTTTTTTGAATGAAGAAGAGTGGGGAAACATGTCTTTTTTAGTTCTCCCTGCGTGCGCCAATCTTTTAGCTTCTTCTGATGGCTGACTATAGTAAGTATATAGTATATACGCCATCGCCATCATCATCATCATCTTTAGATTTTTCGGAGGAGACATCGATGCACAATGATGATGCTGACGACGACGATGGAGTCGCAACATCATCATCGTGCCAGCACTGACTTTTATGGACGACCTATGTCTGTATTTATGTCGAGATTCGATTTTACCAAAAGGAGCAAATAAAACAAAGAAATACGATGCTATCTCGCGCTTACCGCGCATGAAATGATGGATGTACTCTTAGCTGGATACCTACTTTTATATACACAAAATAACTGTAGTTTAGTGTTTATTGATATACATACATCACCATCAGTATACATATGAACATACAAACGTTTTTTTTAGTGGGTGTTTTGATATGATGTCAAGTGGATATACATACCTAACCTAGTGTGATATAATATTATTGAGAAATAAAGAGATTGGATAGCTGACAAGGCAAGAATATGTTCGAAGAGGATTTGATGGCATTGGATTCGATTCGGCTGCTCTTTGGAAGGTATCTATACCTACTTGTCTTTAAAATACAGCTAAATCAAAATCTTATATAATAATTTATCTTCCATCGTTTTTGTTTTAGTGCAAATGTTTGGTTATCCTAAGAGTATGCAATATATTTAAGAATATTATTTTCCTAAAGGTATGCAATGCAAAACTAAAATTTTAAAAATTAAATTAAGCATTACAAAATTTGAATAAAAAAGTATTTAATTGACCACTGTAATAATTACAATACGCATGAGCGTACGTTAAGGGCCAAAATTGAAATTATTATTTTTATATCTGATGGGGCCATTAGGAGACTCCAATAAATACTCAACAGCTTTTTATTTGATGTTGGAGCCAGCCCCTAGGGTACACACAAAAAATTCAACATTAAAAAACTAGTAGAATTAAATAATTTATCCAAATTTTTACAAATGTCCTCATATTATCTTAGGAGCCCCAGCTCAGTTGTTATAGAGCCCACTAGATTAGAGGCAAGTTTTTAGGCTCAAATAGCTTTATATCTGTTACGTGATCCCTAAGAGCTGTCTTTCAGGCCAATATGCGACTTATCGAGAGCCTACTCTTATGTGAAAGTTTTCCTTATAAAAAGTAAAACAAAAATTGCAGAAGATAAAGGAATACCACCGCGAAGGATCTCTCAAAGAGGTCAATCCACTCCTGAAAATAGGTGTAATATTGATCTAAGACCGAAAGCATTTGACCAAAAAAGAAATAAAATAAAGGAGATCGGGGCTAAATAATTTAAAGGTTAAATGCAAATAACAATAAATTCATTGACGAATTTCCGCATTTTTTATAAAAAAAAAAACTCTGTTATCACAGCATTTTGGACCAAAATGTCAAATACTGTTGCTAAAAAATTGAAAATTCCATGTTTTTCTTCTAAACTAAAATGTATATAAAAATATTTTACAATTTTAATGTTTGTTAATTTTTTTGAAATATTGTAAATGGAATAAGTAGGATTATTGATTGTTTAAAAATCTACCCGCAAATTTCCACGCTTCATTTTTATAGTAAAAGAATTCAGGTTTAGTGAAAACTCTTATAACGATAAAGTTAAAAATTTAAGTTTAATTTATAAAAAATGAATTTTGGAATATTACGAAAATTGTAATTTATGTATTTATTTTGTTTTATTGTTGTTTTTCTAAGCTAAAGTTTTACCAATATTTAAAAGCCGGAAAACCTTCGATAAAGGCTGAACGTTATAGGCTAATTAGTCAGAGATTTTTCAGGAAATTCCAAAGAACTGTTTATCATAATTGATTCGGATATCTAATTATGTAAAAAGCAATCGTACTGCAGGAAGATCCACAGGAATGATATTATTAGCCATTAAAAAAGCTGTCGACCCAGTCTGGTATAATGGTATGATATATAAAATGAAATTTCTCAATTTTGCTCCATATATGTCTAAAATTGTCCAATTTTTGTGTCAAATAGATGTTTTAAAAATCATTTAAATAGTGGTGTCTATGAATTGATATACTTTAATTAAGGTGTACCTCAAGATTCAGTCCCGGGGCCGGTATTATACAATTTATAAACATACGATTTCCCCAAATTAACCAATTCTGAAGCAGTGATTTTTGTGCACGACACAGCCATATTCTCTTCAAAGTGTTGGTCTTAACATTGATACAAGCCTAAATAATGCGAAAAGAATACTGGAACAATATTATTATCAATGGAAAACCAAACTGAAGTGTAATAAGATGCAAGCCATCTTTTTCACGCGATGAACAAAAGCTTGTTATCTGCCAAAAAATTACAACTCCTTGCCCTTGGGCAAGTGAAATATCTCAGCATCCATCTTATGACAATTTAAATTAAGTCACCATAAATCGAAAACGACAAAAATAAAGTTAACATAGACATAAGAATGCTATTTCTTTTTAATAATAGAAAGTCCAAATTGCCAAACGAAAACAAACTGACCTATTTTTTCAGGAAATTCTTTTGTATAGTTGGCCTGTTTGGAAAATGCAGCAAAATGTCACATGAAAATGTTATAAATTACTTAAAATAAATTCTTAAGCATGATGCTTAACCTTTCTTGATATCACTCGACCTCCGATCTCCATGAGGGAGCTAATGTTAAATTGATAGTACTTATCCGAAAATTAAATATTTCATTTTTCGGTCGAGTAGAGCTTCGGCAAAATTTTTTGTAGTTTTCCACGAGAAGTTTGAAATTAACACAAAAGTCTAATTAATAAATCTATTATGGTTGTGGGTATTCACATTTTTTGTTTTTGTAAATTCTCTCCCTCAGTCCGTTGTTGATGTTCGTTATATCTGAGAAACAGTATGGCCAACTACAGAACATTATTTGTTTCAAGCAGAATACACCTTATTTCTACACAGATATCATTCGCCAATCCTGAAATCTGAAACTACGACACATTGAAATGCTAATGCAGAATTGCCAACCCAAAAAAGACGAAACCAAAAATCTCAAAACTAAGATTTTTGGACTTTATAATAAATAATTCGAAAGAATATTTTATAAAAAATCTGCTATAGGGAATGCTTTACAGTAAAAATGTGATGAATAATTTTAAACATATGTAGGTGTTACATTGAATTCACATACTTAACAACCATCGTTTTGTTGAAAAGTTTTCCTCAATTTTCGAATCCGTCAGTGGAAGTTTACCTTATTTTTTCAACAATCACCAAGCGGCAATTATTTTTGTAGACAAATTAATTAAAACAAATAGATACTCCCCAGGAGTAAGGTTTTGCGGATTCATTAATTAACATGATTCACATCAATTTTTTTTCCTTTCATTCATCAAAATATTCACACAATTTAATTTTTCAGATGAATACATATAGATAAAACAAAAATTCGATTCCACTTACCAGGACTACCAAGGAAGACTGAGGAATATAATCGCCGGGAAGCATCAGCATTTCTAGCCTCTGCAGGCGATGACCATTCTCTTCGACACCATCGACCTGAAACAAAAATAAATAATTAAAATTAAATTAATTATAATCAAAGGTAAAAACTAATAATTTGTTTATATTTTTTTTTTGGTTGTATATTATGGATTATGGAATACCGCCGGAGAGTGAGTTAGAGTATAATTTCAAAAATAGAAAAAAAAAACTACTTCATAATGTAGTTACTCAAATAATTATTAATTATTATAGTCTATGTAATCTTTGTTTCAAAATGACCTCAACCTCTTTTCAATTTTTTATAAACAAAACAAAAAATTGACTAGACAAAGGCACTAGTTAAAAGGTATGTATCTGTATTTTTATCGTTAATATATCTAAAGCAACTAAATTATTTTTTTTTGTTTTGACAAATGTATATCGTAGATATTTTTAACAAATTTAGGCGTTTGGTCATTAAAATGATTAATGGGATTGTGTAGGCAAAGTCGATTTCAATGTAGATAATAAATAATAATCTGATAAAAATTAGAAATAAAATATAAGAGGGAGGTGATGACATTTTGGTTTGTTGGATAATGATTTTGTTTTTTTTTTTATCTAAATAGTGACAAATACGTAACTATGTATTTATAGGTAGGTATCTTTAACTTTTTTGAAGTCCGCAAACTAGCTTTCCAAAATGTTGGAAAATTCACAAAGATGTCTTCTACTAAAAGTAAGTAGGAAGGGAGGATATTATAACAATAATTTTTTTTTTAAATAAAGGTAAAAGGTCATCTAAATGATTCGGGAGCTAAATTAAAATGACAGATATGCACGCATGATTACTCGAAGGGAGTTCTTGCATGAGACTGGATTCTCATATATGAATTTTTGATTAGTTTTTGACATAGTTATATTTCGCCAAGAAGCTCTGTAGATTTATGCAGTACGCAGCTAAACAATTGTCAAAGATGTGCTTACAAATGAGATTGAAGCAATGGTAGCTGGTAATTCCGCAGTAGTAATTATTTAAACTCGTTATTCGCGAGCACTTGGTAGTCCACAGGCTGTTTTCGACGCCCCGCAAATTCCCTTGAATAAACTTAAGGAAACTCTTAAATCTGACATATCGCTCTGTGTGTCGTATGCATACTCATAAATCATGTGATCGGTTTCAATACGTGAGGAAGCTGCATTGTCATAATGCTCACTCGGTAGTTCGTTCAGTCAAATGCTAATAAGTCATCGCGAGACTTGCAGACCGTCATTCAATCCGTTTTTACATAAGTGTTTACTAAATTTAATTTTACTTTTTTTAATTTAATTAAATTTAATTAATAACAAGAATTAAGCATTAGCTTTTTTAGATTTTCAATACCAGTTGGACACCACTGATTTAGACTAGATTTTACTTAGATCGTTATTTTTGTAGACAAACAATTTAACATATCTGTTGAAAATCTCAGTTTCCAATGTTTCAGTACTGTATTCATAACAAAGTTAATGTATCTTATAATCTAATAAATATGCATTTTAATTATTTCAATAGTGCTGACTTTGATTCAATAAACTTGGGATAATATGGACAACCAATCTGACCTACCGGACCTTAAGAATTATATTAGAACACTTTATACATTTAAAAAACAACAAATTCTTGTAACTTGAATCTTATTTGGTTCAACAACAAGTTTTCAAATCTATAAAAAATCAAAGATACAAATCTTCAAAAACTGACGCTGAAAAGCGTGAAACATACTTTAAACTTTAAACGGGAGTTTGACTTTCTTAATCGATTTCTGTACCAAGTTTATATTTTATTAACTGAATCATCAAAAGTCTTTCCTATCTTTTCATTCCTTCTAACTAGTGTCCTGCAATTCAGGTTGCATTTAAAAGACCTTAGGTCTTACAGGCATATATATAATTTTAAAAAAATCAACTAGTGGTCATTTTTGGAAGTTTATCAACTCGAAAGGAAAGTCTACGGGATTTCCATGCTGTATCCTGTATGAACTACTTAGGAACATCAACAAGAGATATCTCAGTTTGCTTCATGAACAACTTTCTCAAAGAATAAATGATGTGCCTGAGAGATTCACCCTGGGATTTATTCGGGTTAGTGACGCATCAGATATTTTAAAAGCATTGATCAAAATCGGTTCATCAAAATTCGCTAGATTTTCTCCATTACTAAAATAAAAAAAAAAAAACAGCCTTTAGCCTAGCTGTTTTGTTTTACCTTTCGCTTGATACTGGTCATTTTTTGACGGAATAGAAAGTCTCATTCTTAGCCCTTAAAGCGGTATTAAAACAAAATATCGTACACTACACCAATTTGCAAGATTTCAACTATTCATAGGTGCATCTCTCCATTTTCGTTAACAATGTAATTTTAAGTTTTGAGAATAATCTTAAAACTGATATTATCTTCACGGATTTCGAGAATGCATTCGACAGAGTTAGTGACAAGATTTATGTTCAGAAACTAGCTTTTCTAGGTATTTATTTAAGTCTGCCTTCATGGATTGAATATTACTTAACGTAAGTTATTTTTCTGAGCTAATGATTCGAGTACCTCAAGGAAGTTACATAGGGCCGTTGTTATTCCTTTTATTTTATTAATGATTTACGAGATATTTCAAAATTCACAAAAACTTGAAACTTTACAGAAAAAATTAACTCCATTTAGGACTATATTTACTTCAGCAAGATGATTTATTGCCAATAAAAATTTCGTTCCTATATCTTTCTATTCGTTCTAACTAGTGCCATGCAATTCAAGTTGCATTTAATAGACCTAAGGTCTTACAGAAACATAGTTAAATTTATTATTATTATTAAGGCATGATGCTTTGGGGTTGGTGTGAGTTGAATTTTCATCACTTAAATGTTTCTTAATATCAAGTACTTATCTCTTTAAGAAAACATTATCTTATTTCTCACACCTACAGTTTATCTGGTTTACATTGAGAAGAGTCACAAAAAAGAAGGAAGTTATCCTTGATAAAAATTAACGTGTAATATATATGGATCTAATTATCAACAAAGCTATATCGATGTTGGGCTTTATTAAAAGAAATACTAGTCAATTCTCTAAAATCTTTACTCTTAAGACTCTTTACCTTTCATTAGTAAGATCCATATTAAGGTAGGTACAAGTTCTGTAATCTGGATGCAAGTTAGATTCACACGGTTTGTTATCTATAACCTAAACTGGGACTGGGAAGTCTATATGTTACAAAGCTAGTTGTTAGTTGATTGGTATCATTTATACTCTCTTTCTCTGTCGGAAATATTTTTCTCTCATGAATGGCTTTTATACTCCCCCAAGAACTTCTCGGGGTAACATCCGATTTATTATTTAAATGTTTATCGATCTTCTTATCCCTATTTCTCCACGAGATGTTGCACCACCAATTTTGTTTTTGTTTTTTTTTTCTATTAGCTATTTTTTATGGGCCACTGGGTAGCGTTATCAATGAAAAAACTGTTGTTTGACGAAAAGAAGTTATAAAACCTGCATATTTCGGGGTTTGCATTTAGCTTCATTTCTTGAGTAAAGGTGTACTTTATAAGCGTGTGCAGGCAAATCAAAATTCAAGCATAAGTGCTCGACTTAAAATCGATCGATTTGGAATTTCTTTAACACATTAACTAATGGTGCCATTTTTGTTTGTACAATATGCATTTCGACATCTCCAAGTTTTCCTAATTCTAACACTTTCAGCTATTGTTGAACAAAGCATGTAAAATCACAAGAATCAAATTAAACTAACTCTTGTCTCGGATCGCAGTTCGGTTTGACATATTGTGCATATGGGATTGAAACAGAGATGTCAGTTTCGGCCAATCTAGAATAAGATACTACAACATTTTTGCAAATGGTGGTAAATGTCAATTCTAATTTGACATTTGTGGAGTATTGAATCATTGTTTCGATTGACGTTTGCCGCCATTTGCAAAAAAATTATAGCATCATCCAATAGGATGGCATTTTGTTTAGCTCAAAATTTGTGAAGTGTGTTCGGATTAACAGTTAGTTAATAGGACAGTTTTTTTAATTAAAATATTTTATAGACTTTATATAACAAGTTCAAAAACAAAATTTTAAAGCAGTAATTTCAACTTGATTTCTATTCTTTTCAATTTAATAGGAGTTATCTATTTTCACCTTAATCCACAATTCTGTCGTCGTCCTGATCTCATACAATTGGATCTGACCCTCCTAAAAAGCACCAAAACAAACAAACTTTTTTATTAATAACCTCAAAATTGCACTATTTACAATAAAAATAACACCCAACAAATAATTAAATTCGAAACTTTCTCTCACTGATGGCATCCTCATGAATAGGGCAAAACCATCATCAGTTTTTAAGCTACCACGTGATATCCACTTTCTTTAATGTCCCTAAACGAGCCACCATTGTTGTAGAGAAATAACATTGCAATTGCCAATTATTATGGCGGCTAACGTATTTTTGTTTTTATTCTGAACCGTTATACCTACCTACTCTCTTTCCGCCATAGGGTAGAAGGGTGCTTGCTACCTACCTACTATAGCTACTGCCGCTTTGGGGATAAAGTGAAATAGAGAAATTTAATATTAAATGCTCCATAAAAAAAGTAATAATAATTCATAAAAAATGCAATTTTATATTATTTTTTTTTTCGTTGCTACGTTGTCCTTGCTTACTTTGTGTGTGAGTGTGGTGAAGGGATTTTTTTCGTTGGTTTGGGATTTTCATGAGGGTGACAGTTCAGTTAAGAGGGATACACCTACATATATTTTTTTTTAATATCATTTTCTGTTGGATTTTATGAAAGAGAAACAGATGAATATTGACTGAGGACCGAAAAAAAATAATAACAAGCAAACTTTGGAAGGATAATGGTATAGTATGTAATGAGGAAGAAAAATATGTTTACTCGGTAATCGAGATCATCACTCAACCATATTCCATTAAAAATTAACAACAAAGTTGTTTTTTTTTTCGGAACAAAGAAATAAGAATACCTACCTACCAGACTAGACCAGGCCCTTGAAGCAAACAAAAGCGTTTTGCATGTGGGGTAGGTATATCTATATAATGAAAAAAAGTGTCACCCCTGAGAATGAATAAAATTAAAAAGAAAAAAAAACTATAACACCCCCACGCCTGCCGTTTTTTTTTTTTATTTACCCCGTGTTTAACACTATAAGGTTACATTTCATTCCTGCAATGCAGTCTTGCACCATCAGACGATTTCTCTTTAAATAAAGGTGAGTTCCTTACAGTCCACGAACATACATATATAAAGTCAGTAGACATCATCAGGAATAAAAATGAAGCAAAAATAGCACAAATTTACACAGAGGGCGGTGGTGGTGGGTATTGGCAGACATAAAGAAATAAAATAAAAATAAAGAAAATTATTATTTCTATTTTGCATGATGACAAAAATTACCACCATCTACCTCCCAGTTGTACTACCCACTCAGGGACCAACTCGCACGTGGACGTATTAAGCAATTCACGGGCCTACATACGACGGCAAACGACCGCCATACGACATGGTAGACAAATAAATTTGTTCGATTCCTTTTTAAAATTAAACAACCATAACAACTCTTGCGATAAGTTGCGTCGGGGAATCATATACTCACAACACGCAACTTTTACGTATAAAACCGTATTAAGCAACTAATTGCATGAAACATCTGTATAAATTCATAGCTGCATTGCATATTTTTTATATGAATATATCATGTTTAAATTCACACTTAAAATGTGTGTTTTATTTTATTTTAAACAGCTTCACTATATTACTTTACTATTTATATATACATAGGTTACTTTTGGTCCAAGTCACCAATTTGTATTTCGCCAGACAGGCTTACCTGTAATTTAATAACTGCAAGGTGTTCGTATACATTTTGCTGATGATTTATTATAGAAGCCATTGGAAATTAAAAGTAAAATTCAGCTGACCACTTTCCAATGCAAAGTTGTTTGTGAAGATGTATTTTATGTTTTTAAAAATTAAAAAAGTTTTCTCGCTGTCAAGTTAAATGTCAAAAAACGACAGTTGATGAAGTTCTGGAATAGGATTATTTAAGCCAGAAACACATTCACACATCCCAACGGACCCCAAAATTAGTGTGGATTTACATTATTCTATTTTCCAAAAAATAAGCTAACGAATGCATTTTAGTTATGAGATAATTCGGCATGGTAATATCCGTAAGATTTGTTGTCGGTGAAAAAGACATCCTTGAAAATGATGGATATTTTGAATGCCCACTTAAAGTTATTAGGTCATTCTTGATCACACAGCTGGACTAAAGTGTAACTTTTCCTGATCCTTTTAACACGGTTTTTGAGACTGCCCATTGCAGACAATATTTAACGTGGTTTGCCTTTTCAAGACGTAAATCCATCGATTGGGATTGCGAAGTTGAATCCAGTGAGGCCCATCGTTAGCAGTTTACCTGGTATGATGGACATCACGTCGGGGTCACCAAATGTACGATCTTGTCGTACTTTGTCGACCAAAGTGTTTCAATCTGACGACAAGAGATAATCTCCAAGTAGGCTTTATCGTATACACAGAGCGAAAAAGTACTACATAAAATCAATTAGATTCCCTTATTGGTTTACTTTAACAAGAAATCTTATTAAAAGCATTGAATAATATGATATTTTCATAAAGAAATCTTATTGATTTATGAAGAAAATCTTATTGAAGTTTTAAAAAGTTATTTCTACTTTTTCTATATGGAAAACATATTAAATTATATAAATAATGTGAAAACCTTATTACTTTTCAGTATTAACAAGAAAATCTAATTATTTTTTTTTATAAGGGCTAGTAGTAAATCTTCTTAAATCAAAAAGTTTTATCTTGTAAATATGTAGGTAACGAATTCCGTTGTTTTTTCATAGCGATTCTATAAGAAAACCTTATGAGTTTTTCAGGTTTTAATTGTGAACTTTGAAACGTTAAGATTAGTTCGTGATCTGCTCGGAAAAAAAGTAATTAAAGTGATATGTGAGTGTTTAATATTTTTATTAAAAAACGGAAGAAAAGAAATCAAATATTCCAATTAATGTTCACTTTTACAGGGTTTTATAAAAACACGTTCCTTTTTTAATAAAACTGTATTTATTTACGTTTATAGTTATGCAAGTTTATTATGAAGTATTGTACCACTTAAGGCTACAAGATAAAGTGTTTCATTCTTCTCTCGTGTTACTTTTTTGTAAAAATAAAAAAACAATAAATAGTTTTAAGAAAATATGTATGTTTCAACTTTTCTTTAAATGAAGTAAGCATTAAAAAACGTGAATTAGAAAATATAATTTCAAATTTCTTCAATACACATTATTTCACGCCGACTTAACCGAATAAGTTCGTTTTATTGTTCCTTTGAGATTTTTTACTCTTTTCAATAAAACGTCAAAAAGATCTTATTCTACCTAAAAAATGTCCACTTTATTATCAATAAGATCGCCTTATTGTATCTAAAATATGGTAATATTCTATCAATAAGATTTTCTTATTATTTCAAAAAAGGCCTCATACTATCAATAAGATCTTCTTATTGTATCTAAAAGATTTTCACATGTAATCAATGAGATCATCTTATTGTTTCAAAGAGATGTGCTTATACTATAAGTTTTTCTTATTGCTGTAAGAAGTCATATTGAAGCTTAATAAGTTATCTTCTTAAAAATATGTGGATATCTCATAAAACGATCATCAACATTTTGATAAGATTATCTCTTTGGTTTTAATAAGACTTCCTTGTTGGATGAAAACCATTGAGAAATCTTATTACTTTTCTTCTATTTTATGTGGTAAAATTTTCTCTGTGTAGAACTTTTAATTTAAAATTATTGCCTCTTACCGCGGGTGGGGGAAAGCATTAAAGCAATAATATGAATTATCTGGAAGACCAATCAATAAGCCAAAACCTTGAGTGGTGAATGACAACTATTTTATTCCTTACAATACTATTTATATTTAAAATATGCTTAATTGACAAAATAATTATTTTCAAGTCACAAATTTGTATATCGCCAGACAGACTTACATGTAATTTAATAACTACAAGGTGTTGTTCGTATATATATTTTGTTGATGATTTATTATTGAAGCCATTGGAAATTAAATGTAAAATTCAGCTGACGAATGCATTTAGTTATGGGAATAATTTGGTGACTTGAAACCAAAAGTAACCTATATATGAATTTAGCAAAGAAATAAAGTGAAGCTGTTTTAAAATAAAATAGAACATACAGTGAAGCTGTATGTTGGTTACTTGCTGTGAATTTAAACATAAAAAATATACAATGCAGCTATAAACTTATACAACATCTATTGGAGTTAAAATCGTTTATAGAATAGTATATCTGGGGACAAAATAAAATGTCAATTAATTTCACTTTTCTAAACAGTTGAGTATTGGTTGCCTGAAAATTATTGAAGGTAGGTATATAGCTAATTTATAAAAGTCACAGACCATACAACAATAATACAAGAATAGCTTTCCGATTTGTCAAAAGGAGAAGAGTGATTTGTAAAACAACAAGGTAAACACTTTTTTATTCCAATTTCATTATCAGCTAAGTTTCACGAAGGAAAGTGAGCGAAAATTATGGGCACATCATAAAATATCTTTGTAGTCGCTGGTTTCACGCAACCATGTAACAGATCCTTAGACAATTTTTCTATAGTTTTCACTGAACCAATTTTAAAAAAAAATTTTTTTTTAAATTCGCCCTACCTAAAAGTTTGAGCAGATATTTTGTATTACAAATTTTTTCAAAATTTTAAAAATGATCTTACAATTTTATATGATACACTCTGCCCCTAAACAATGTCGCCCATGCATAACGAGCAATTTGTACAGCTCATAAAGACGACCCTGTGCGACAGTGACAACGATAACGATGTTTAATGGAAAATAAAAGTGTCGTCCTGTGCTCTAAACAGTTCGTATTTTTTTTTGTACACTTCGCGCGGTATTTGGGACTTCGGGTCTTCCTCAACAACCCCTCAATTCTCTAGAGAACATCACATTAACAGTAAAATAAAGAAAATAGCTATAAGGAACTAGGTATCTGTAGAATATTAAAAAAAAATATTCTAAAACGAAACACAAAAAAAAATATAATCTAGCAATAGAGAAATGTAATTTCAACTTTTATTTAAGTTTATATACGATGCGAATGAACGAACTAAATAAGGATTTATTGTTTCTTTCTTTAATCTGTTTTTTTTTTGCCTTTATATAATTTTATTTCCTTCGGGATATCCTTATGAGGTTTTCAGCTGTCTTTTTATCGTGCTAAAGGTCGCTGTTTATGTTTTTTTTATTTAACTTTTTCTTAATCACATTTTTTTGGGATTTATGTTTTGGTGAAATCGATTTCAGGACTTTTGAACAGACGACTAAGAAAGTTCTCCCCCCATAATTCAACTTAGATTTTTTTTTAATTTCGGAACAAGAAAATATATTTTTTTTAATTTATTTATTTTTAATAAAGCCAAACAATTTGCAATAAATGGATAAATGAAAATTTGTTAGTTTAATGGCGAAATCCACTTTATTCCCCAATTCATTTGACACGGCAAATCCATAAACAGGTAGGTATGTATTGTCAAGATTTTTATTCCAAAATCTATCAATATATCGGAATCAGACCACATATTAAAATACTAGCAAAGAATTTCCGAACCAAATTGAAAGGCAAGTTGGAAAGCAAGTAGAGAAGAATTTTAAATAAGTTGAGAAATACAGTTAAAATAAAAACAATGAGGATTTATTTGATAACTGAAATTGAAGACAAAATCAACAGCTAAAAATATAATTCAAAAAAGTAAAACAATTAAAATGATATAAGAAAAAACAATAAACTTGAAAGCAACTTAACGTAACTATAAATAGATATAAATTTGACTGCTAGTTTATGTAGTCAATTGCATGCCACTATTTACTTGAACGTGGTGCTTTCGACGCAAGTATATTAGGGCGATTATTTAACTAGATAGTGTAAGTGTCCATATTGTGCCGCCAGATAAATTGTTTGACAATATAAATGTTAAAGGTTAAAACTTAAAACCCAATTATCACTGCCATCTTATAATTGTTCATAGCATGCAATCATGAAATATTGTGTACCTACCCATAATATGGAGCAAAAGTCATCGCCCTATCGGATAGGACGCTATAATTTTAGCAAATGGCGGCAAATGTCAATTTTTATTTGACATTTGTGAATTAAACAGACACAAAATGGGGACATGCGTCAGAAAGTCATGAATCGCAATATCGATTTTTTTGCGAAATAATGCGTCGGCAGTGTTGAGACAGCGTGAATTTCGGCTTAGAATTACCGTTCGTTAGATGCTAACTGGGCAATCAATAATACGACATTTATACCTAAAGCCGCCCGCCTAGAAGTGTATGAAACAACGCGAGATGTTGCCTGATCTGGCCGGCCCTGGATCACATTGACATACTATATATGGACTGCTAGGAGCCAACTTTGGGTTGGATCTCTCCTCAGCTAGAGCCACACGAGCGCCACCCAGCTCCCGGCGGAAATCACGAATATTATCAAGTACCAGTGCTGAAGGGATTTTTTTTTCAAAGAAATCCATACACAGATCCAAAAATTTCCCTTTCTCTATTTTCTACAGAAAAAAATAGACAACTATATTATACTTCTTTGCGGATGAGCGCAATACAATTAAAGCTGGATCAAATATCAATTTATTTTTTCTTTACTTTTCGACTAATAAAATTTAGCACACGCTTTTAAAATTAAACTACATTTAAGTTTTTGTTTTAACTTTTCGACGAAATAAATAAAATCAATAAGATTTAACACAACTGCGTAATAAACGTTAAAGTGGTAAAATGGTAAATGGTAAACTTTTCCGGATAATTTTGTGTGGGAAAGCTTACCATCTGAATTTGTTAATTTGTGGAAAACTTTTGACATTTAATTTTGACGTTTTAGTGTCACAATCTTGGTATAACTATCTCTCTTCCTCATATTATTTTTGGACGACATTTTAAATGAGAGTAATAGACATATTAGTTATTAGTCAAGTTAAAATAAAGGAAGAAAAAAATCATTAACCACGTTTACACAAGTTAATTTTTAGGTGCGTTCATGAATTTTATTTCGAATTTAACTCTAAAAGCAATCTCTTTCCTAAAATGAAACAAAAAGGAATTTTTCTTAAAGTCCCCCAGCACTACAGCAGTGTTGACTCTCTATAAACAATAGATGTCAGCACTTGTCTTAAACAAAATACCAATAGATGGCCCATGTCAGGAGTGGCAATAGATGGCTTTTGAAAGTAATATTTTTGTTTGCTACTATGCTCCGAGTGGCGTAAAGATCGTTCTCCCCATTTTCAATAGAGCTTTTGTATGGAAATGACAATCGACTAGCAGTCCATGTATAGTAAGTCAATGCCGGATTAACTGTTTTGCTGAGAAGTGAGAGTATCACAGCAGTGAATATAGATGTCGCGGCATGACCCTGAAGTATCGATCAGACAACGCGACGTGCTAGGCAATTTTCCATCAATCGGCGGTTTTGACAGAGAATTTTGATGAAAGACAAAATGTGTGTTTAATGAGTTAGTTTGGAACACTTTAGGGCAGGATTTTCAGCACTTGCTTTTAACGTAGAACAGGTTAGAACAGATTTGTGAGAACTGTCAAAACCAGTTGTTGATGTTGTTAAGGAAAAAAAACTTTCGGTTTTAAATTTAATTGATAACTCAATTTCAGTGTCGGAATCACTCTCAATTTCATGAACATTTTTTTAAAATTAAATTCAACTCTCTGATATTATTTACAAATTTTTCTCCAAGAATAAACGAACTGGAATTGTTGTAGGTATGTAAAGCACAATAATTTTTTGTATAAGCTCTGTCAGATGACTGGCTGTAGTTCTAAGTTGTTCTATCTTGTTCTGAAGTTTATCACGAATCTGTTCTGTTCTAACTTTTTTGTCACTGAACAATCTTTAAGTGACAAATTCACTCTAACCAAATTAGCGACCTGTTATCGTAATACTTCCCTTAAGATTCGATACCAGATACCAGCCAAATAACATCGAGTGACAACTTATGTGTCACCCTGCACAATAACTTACTATTTTTTGATAAATATTTATTTATCTTAACAGGGTAGATACTTCGATACCCAAGTAACATTTTGCCTCTCATAACATTCTCCAATAACTCAATGAGACTAATTTAAGGGAGCCAAAATAACCTTGAAGAATTCTTCTAGATTATTATAATACTCCTAAAAGCGATAAATGGCCTAGTTATCAGAGCATCTCTATACTGCCTAACAGAGTTGTATTCTTCTTAAGGGATGACAGATATAGAATAATGATAAAAGGCTTCTTATATGACTCTAATAAAGCTCGGCTAAATCTTGTTGTGAGAAAGCGTTCTTGCAGTGGGAGTTGCTAAAAGAGAATAGAGAAAATGAGAAGAGAAAATAGAATAAACCTTAGAAAAATTATATCTTTCTCATAAATTTTTTTTTGAAAGAAGCAAACTCTTTTAAAGTTTTTGCGTGCACATGTCATGGCTTAAAACTGATGGGCTTGATATGTATTTGTCATTGTATTTATTTTGTAAGTCAACTATTCATTATTTTATAATGGCGATACATTATTTTATTTTATTGTTTTTTCGTTTATTGGATCTAAAAATTAATGCGGTTGAAATTGTATCTAATAATTCTTAGATTTTACCACGAAAAAAAGCGCCTTCAAAATAATGCATATTAAAATTATTTAATTTATACTTTTTATTAAGCATAGGGTTACCTTGGATACTTTTGGGAATCAATTAATTTTTGAAATTATAGTGGATGATATGCCTTCCTAAATGCATAAAAATTAACTTGTGAGCAAAATTAAATCTGAAATGCAATCCATATGACACACTAAGAGCCTTAATGCTGCATTTACACAAATGACAAAATGTAATTGTTGGTAGAAATGTTTATGTCACAAAACAGAAATATCCAAGTAACATTTTTCATCTCACAAAAAGTTTTAATAGAGAAACATCGAAAAGTTAAAGTAATACCCATTTCGATTGTTAAATATCTTGTACAGAGATCAGAAAGAATCTTTTTCAGTTAATACTATTGTTTTGCCATTTATGTTTGTGAAATTTATAATGCACATAAATTGTTTTAAAAAAAGGGTTTTTAAAATAAATAATTTTTAGAATTAATTTCAACATATCCACATTTTGTATGTGTGGTAACCCTCAAAAAAATCAGAGAATATTTGCTGCGTATTTAAATATGGCTGCTGTTAAGATGAGAGAGTCCTTTTATAATTACAATAATAACATTATAAGAGTTTTGTTTCCTCTACTTTAAATCATGTACTTATTAAGTTTTTTGTATGTCTTCTTATGGAAATAATCATAAAATTATGAGATTATTTAAAAAAGAGCATATATATAGTGAACTTTTAATCACGGACGTAGTAAAGGAAGAGGCCTTAGCCACAACAGTAAAACATAAATTTGTTTTTATCATACCACGACACTAGAAAAATGCCAATTTATTACTGTTGTTTGCCTTTGAAAGTGTGAATTATTCAATTGTTATTCAAAATATCGATCCCAATAGAGATACAAACATTTTTTTGAAAATTTGATTTACAAAATTATAAAAATGTTTTGTACATCTTTTTTGATGGCACGTTTTAGTCGACGGCCAATCTTCTACTAAGATCCACAGCCCTTTGAAAACAAATGCTTAATGCTTCGCTATTTGCTGTGTTAATGTTTGGTCGTGAAGCACTTGTATTTCCAAATATTTGAAACCTTAAGAGCAACAAACACTTTTCGGAAAATTAAATAAGACTATTCACATCAATTTAATAATCTCGACTACGTCCCAGTCTTAGCATGTGACGAGGAAGTTTGTGAGTCCATGTGCCAATTGGAAAATTGCAAATCCTATTAGAATCCTGTACTAAAATGTTGTATACCTTAAATTCTATAAGGTTCGATATAGAATTTTAAAATAGCTTAGAATTCGATAAGTCAGTTGTTAAGGCATTGAAGGTATATAGGCGTTTAAATTTCATATAGCGATTTTTATAAAACCCTAAGTTCTTGGAGTGTTGGTAAAGGAGGCAAATTTGTTTTAAGTATTAGATTTAAATTATTTGAAAATTGTAGAGACCTAAGTTCTTATAAAAAAAAACGTCATGAGAATAATTTAAGTTTCGTAACAAGAAATTAACTCTAAGGATAGTAATGGGACCTAAAAGAGGCTTACAAGATTGTTTTTTAGATTTTGGGAGCTAAGCTCTGAAGAATATGTTAGTTGGGTACGTATCTTCATTTGAATAATATGCATCCTATAGAGTAGGCAACTATATAATGTACCTACGTGTTTCTCAAGTTTGACCTAGGTACCTACCTACCTAGTTAAATAGGCATGGATATACAAAATCTAATGGTACCTACGTCTCTGTATTCAACATATCTAGGGGAACCTACTATTTATTTAAAAAAAAAATACCGACGCGACGGATAGCTAAAATAATCAAACAATTAACCCACTTATCATTGTTTTACCAACTTTTGATTTCAAGACTTACCTAGGTAGGTATCTTAAATTTTGCTCATATAAATCAAATTTATATTTCCCCAAAACTCTCAATCTTAACTGTCTACCGCACGCCTACGAACCATTTCTCATTGCAACACCTCCCTTCCTAGTCTAAATTTATACATACCTACTTATCTACAAGCCAATAAATATTTTTTTTTCTTATTTCCAACAACATTATGTCAAATATCATAGCAACATATTAATCTAACACAAAAATAATGATCCTAGTATCCTAGTATAGGTAGGTAGATAGGCAGATACCTATTTCTTTAAAAAAAATTCTCTAAAAAATTTGTCTACCCCGCCCTCAAAATATATTGATAATAAAAAACAAAATTCATAACAAAGATGAATAATGCCGCAGTTTGATTTTACGTTTCTAGATGATGAAGGTGTCTCAAAGTGAAAATAAAAATATAATAAATTCTATCGAAAATAAAATTCTCACATAAATCTTCATAACATCTAGTGCTGCCACTGAGTCTACAAGTGACTGATACAAGAACTAAATCATATTTTCCCCTCTTATTGTTGTCATACTACATCTACACATCTACACAGCCTGGGGTTATTCTTTTTCTTAACAAAATTGTACTCACTACACACAATGATATAAATTTTACCCCATCTACCTACTCTTGCGAGCCACTTCCCCTAAAATGGCAAAAATAAAAAAAAAAATACGTTATTCTCAACTTGAAGTAAAGCTGTCGTCTATGAACTGAATTCCCTTATACGATTGCGTGTGTGTGTGCGAGATTGTAACTTTTTACGTGATTGCCTAAGTAAAATGTATTTTTTTTCCATGCGGTGTGGTTGTTGGTTGGACAGACGAAGCGAATGAAAACTGCTTAGAATTGAAGATAGTTGGTTTTTCTTTTTTATTTTTTTTTTGTAAAGAAACAGAAAAGAAAATTGCATTTTTCTTCATCATGTTTATGCCAAGCAAAACTATCTCTCTCCACGCGAACCAGCCAGCCACCAAGCTATCTCTAATAATGGAATTGCACTTTGTGGCCACACAGTATTCTGTCTTTTTCTTACTTCTTCGTTTTGCTCCACAATTTCACTTAATACATTTTTTTTCCTCCACAGAGCTTCGAGCGAAAAAGAAAAATGGATAGATACGGTTATATGAGACGACCGCGACGAGACATCGAGACACGAGGTATAGGTACCTTATAGCTTATAAAGTATACCTACCTATCTAGTGTGTGAAATGATGGAGCAAAAAAAAAATAATTCAAAAGAGAAATAAATAAATAAATGAAAATGAGATAACATACCTAGAAAAACCGTTCCATCAGACCCATAGGTGGGCATAACATAGATACGTAGCCACCACCTCATAGATATGCGAATTAAAAAAAAAAAAAAAACCTTGTGCAAAGCAGTACAAAGTGCCGTGGATTGGGTGGGGAGGAGTTGTATTTACCTACCTATCTGTTTTCTGTTTATAGTTTTTTGTTTTTATTTTGTATTTTTTTATGTATGGAATAGAGAGAGGTATTAACAAGAGAGGTGGGCTTAATTTAAGACCCAACCTGCCATTTTGATATTTTGTAATGAGTGTTGTTGCGGAATGGCACAAAATGAAGGGGGAGATACAGTTAAGTAGATACCCCATCACACACCATTTTAATGAATAGATAGGTACCTACCTACCTAGCTAGCTATAACTGCAGCCTACCGACAAGATTGAATTGCATGAAGTGAAAATATTCACAAATAGATGGCGGGAGGTTAATTGGTGTAGTTTTTGGTGTTTAAACAGATTAAATCGTGTATTTAGAGCGCGAGGAAATTGTTTCTAGGCATATTTTTGTTACTTTTTAAATAACAACCTAACTGTTTTTGTTTGTCAGTAGGTAGGTATATCTAGATATGTATATATACTTAGGTATTTCGGAAGAATGATAACAGTTCTAGATGGGTTGTGGGTATTGAGATAGATACCTTCGTAGATAATTTTAGATAGATTAGGTAGGTCTTAGTAAAAAGATGGCACTTAGTTAAAAAGATGACTATCTTAGGTGGAGCTGGTATATTCACAGATAATGATCTTTTATCAGTGTCTATTTCAGTTGGTATATAGGTACCTACACACCTATGCTTAACTGACGTTTGATAAACAAAATTTTAATCAAGAGTCGTTGCGCCAGCTTCATAATCGGTACCAAATTAGCAGCTTTCCCTATAGTGTCAATTAATCAAAATCTCGGAAAAAACAGAGGTTTTAGCCACACTAGCCCAACATTCAAAAAAGCTGGTATATCCTACATATGCCCATAATTGATTTTGCAAATGGCGTAGGTAATTTCACTTTTATTTTTAAATGGTTTTTATTTTTAAAATTGACAAAAATAAAAAAAAGGATCCAATTTGATTTTTTTTTCTAACAAAATGGCAGTCAATTGATATTATTGCATTATTTTTGACGCACCTTGTAGGTATTGTGAAGAGATTTGCATAAAGAAGATTGTAGATAGGTAGTTACGACTCGTAGCTTAGATAAAGATACACCATTGAATAATAATTGTCCTGATTAAAGAATAATTTAGAATAGAACGAATTAAAGTATTTCTGTACCCTTACATGTACATCTTTAGAATGGCGCCCAATCAATTGCATATGGGTAGGTACCTAACCTAACTAATTAAACGTAAATCGATTTTGTTGGCGTTTCAGTTTGTGAGAATTCTAGGCAGGTATTTTTGGGTGCCTTTGGTACATTTTATAGCGAGAATAATGCATATATCCGTAGAAAATTAATTTATCCAACACCTGAAACTGATCGCAGATGCATCCTTTTTATTGAGGAAGTTGACGGTAATTTAAAAAAAAGCCTATTCTTACTCTGATCAGGACTAAGTATTCCCAAATATGATAAGTACCTAATCCAGGGTGGCCCACGAATCGTGCTACAAGAATAAAACGTAATAACTTTTTTTCAGTGTGAGTAATCGGCTTATTTTTTTTATTTTATAGGCTACTATTTAGATTTATCAAAATGAATGCTTGGGTTACTGAAAAAAGGATTTCGATAGTGCAGCGATACCATTCTTTGCAGTCCGTCATTTCCGTCCAGAGGGAATTGAGGCTGGAGTTTGGCGGTACTCCCCCGAGTAGATGGACCATTATGAGCCTCGTGAACATGTTTGCCGAATCTGGAAGCATCGAACGAAGACCATATCATCGAGATCCTAATGTTCGGGTTCAGGATACAATCGTGGCGTTTGCATCGGCAATATAGGCAAATTCAAATGATTCGACTCGAAACTTATCGGGCCGAATTGGAGTTAGCAGACGGTCATTACAACGGATAATACATGATGACTTAAACTTGTTTCCGTACTAAGTCCAAATTACAAGCAAGTTTAACCCTCAGGATTTGCCTGTTCGCCTGGAATTTTGCCGAATTGTAATGGCAGAAGAACACAACACATTGATAAATTGTTTGTTCATGTCTGATGAAGCCCATTTTGACTTAAACGGCAATGTTAACAAGCAAGATTGCCGTATATGGAGTGAATCTAATCCAGAAATGCTCCATGAGACGGAACTGTACCCAGAACGAGTCACTGTGTGGTGCGCAGTTTCATCAAGATGTATTGTCGGGCCATACTTCTTTGAAGAAAACGGTGTAACACAAACTGTCAATGGGGACCGTTATTTAAAGATGTTGAAGGAGTTTTTTTACCCAGAACTTCGCCGAAGACGTATCCCTTTCAGCATTATTTGGTTTTAACTCCGTTGGCGCAGCTCCAACAAAAATTCCCACACAAATTGATATCCAGAAACTGTACTTTCCGCTGGCCCCCAAAGTCACCTAACCTGACTGCACCAGACTTTTTTTATGGGGTTATGTCAAGCAGGAAGTGTACAAAACGAAACCCAGGATTTTGACTGAATTGAAGCAGTCTATTAGGACAATAATTGAGGCGATCCCAATTTCAACCCTATAGGCCGCAATGAACAATTTTCTGATCAGGTGCCGCATATGCGTGGATGAACGTGGATGTCATTTGCGATCTATCATCTTTAAAAACCATTAGTTATTTAAAATAAAATTTAATTTTTAATCCAATAAAAAAAAATTAATGAAATACATCGATTAAAATAAAAGTTATTTAAATTTCTTATTGTAGCACGATTCGTGCGCCACCCTGTTTAATACAGTGAAACCTTTACTTGCGGACAATTCCTTAACACGGGCACATTTTGAGGAATGCACTTTTTCAATTTTCTCATAGAAATAATTTTCGTATACCTAGGTAAACGGAAACTCTTATAAGCTGATGCGGACTCCTTTTCTCGCTCATAGAAATAGATAGAAAACCTTCCATATACCAACGTGGACCCATGATTTATTTATGGATTATTTTTTTTATCAACAAATGAACACACATCCAAGCTTGAAGCTACCGCCCAGATGAGTTAGACGAAGAAAATATATTTTTGCGGGAATTGCCGACGCCATTCCCAACACAAATTATTCACATTTCCATTTTGTACATGCATTAGGTAGATACATATGTATATATGTATCTATGTATGTAGGTACCTAGGTAAGGTACTATAAGTTTTGCACTTGAAAAAAAATCGAACTCGATATTTTAATCAAATTTTACATAAAAAATTAACGAAAGTTTGTATATACTTAACTTGAAAAAAAAATTAAATAAAAAACAAAAATCTTAAAAATATATTTAGCCTTTTCTACTAAGAATCTTGTGCTTACGATGTGATTGAACTCAAGGGCTAGAACGTGCGATCCAGAGACGGGCATTTATTATTATTATTATTTTCTTTTTTGGATATTTTATTATAGACTAAGATCCCAGGGTCGGCAGACATACGTCATTTTATAATAGCTGAATTTGTTTCTTTGAATAGATACCAAAGTAGATAAGAACGAATGGACATTCTGAATTTTCAAAGCTGACATCTTAAAAGTGTCTGCCAGACCAAACGACCCACTGTAGGTGTTTGAAAAATGTTAAACACAGTTTGAGACACTATCCCCTTAAACATATCAAAAAATCAGCTTTGATAAAATAGCGCTGTTAAAACTACATATCTCAGAAAAGCCCCCGCTTTGAAAATTCGGAATATCCATTCGTTCTTATATGCTTTGGTATCTATTCACAGAAAAAAATTCAGCTATGATAAAATGACGTATGTCTGCCGGCTTGGTCTATTACTGTTAAGCAGTTTTCTCCGAAATAAGCAGTAGATACGCGTTCAAAATTATTTGCTCACCTCGTTTCAGCACCGCGTTTTATTACCGATTTTACTAGATATAGGTATCGGCCTGTCCCTTTCACATTAGGCGCGTTTACAACGTTGCGTTGAACTCACAGCCGCGCGACTTTGCAACATTATGACGCAGTGTTGTAGTAAAAAAGTAGATTAAAATGCCCTGGTAATAAATTTTTGAAAAACTAATCGAATTAGGTATAATGCACAAATATGTCTATGTAAGATGAGTGAAAATCGCCAGAAATTTAGGGAAACGCGAAACAGTTTGCTCTGTTTAACGTCCGAAAAAACGCGGCTTTAAGAGGATTATGCCAAAATAAGTTCAAAAACACCGCGTTAAATAATTTTACCACCGTTGTGTACCTAATTATCTTGTTTGACTTTTTTTCAATTTCCTTGAGGCTACGACAAAGAAAAACAGACCTATAATTTCACGTTCGAACTCAATTTCAGGCCTTATAGAACAGATATTAATCTGGTTTGTTCTCTATGCAATTAAAACCAAAACGAAAACATTGTTCATTTCTTAGCATATTGCCCTATATTGCAGGAAATACGTAGATTATATTTTAGGAAGAGCTATCTGACGGTTGAAGAGTGCGATAGTATTCTTAATGGAAAATATGGCTGGAAGTTAAACATATTTCCTACGCTATGAACTACCGAAATACATATTTGAATCTTTCGTGAATAATACACAACTCATACAATTTTTGTTTTAGCTAAACTAAAAGCCTATCTTCACAATTGTATCGCACTCTATCGTTTTAACCAAACTAAAATAGCCTTTTTACCATTGAGATACAAACGTTCAAGACAACCTTTTTTTTTTTAGCTAAACTAAAAGCATTCTTATTAAATATTTTGCATTTTTTTTTCTCAACTCAAAAAACCTGAAATTTGTTTTTTTTGTTGGTAAATTTGTAAAATTGTAACTTATTTTTAATACCAATTATACTCTTTGAAAAATTAAAAATAAATCACAAATCTACTTTATTTAATATGATCTTATATCTTCATTATAATAAAATAAAAACCAATATTTATTTCTTTAAATAATTTTGTTATTTTATTCAATTGTTTTTTAAATCAAAAGTATTATTTGAAATCGTTAGTTTACACTTTAAGTTATTTTATATTAAATTTTCATGTTCAATCTCTTAAATTAAGAAAACGGCAGACGGTATAGATAGATTTTTTTTTGAATCATCAATAAAGATCTAATCTAATCTAATCTCTGTCGCAAAAATTTCACGTTTTGCTAAAACCAGGCACCTGCATATAATCTTATGATTAAAAGCAGTTATCTATCAAAAACAAACTTTCGTTCTACAACAGGGTGGTTCACGGGAATAAGGACAAAAACAAATAGATAGATATAACACAGCATACAGGATGTCTTAGATAAACAATTTTTTTCTTAATATTTTATTAGGTAATACAAATAGGTAAGTTCTATTTATAATTCTTAAAAAGAACAATCGAGCATTATGACGCCCATCTTGCTCATAGCACAAAGAAAGTCGGTCCGAAATAGTGAATGATCGAATGAGACATTTCCTACTTCCTCACACCCAGCCTTGGTCGAGAAAAATCCATTTATTTTTAGCCCTATTCCCTTGAACCACCCAGCATATGTACCTATACATTATCGAATGTTGTAGATGATATGAGACATCAATTCAATTGGAATTATTTTTAATATTCAATTTCTATTAATTTAACAGACGACGTATGGTAGACACTTTTTTTTGAAAAATTAAAGTTATATCCATATCTCCCTAAAAAATAGTTATAGGTAGGTATTAAGGATCATATCATTTCTATAGTTCTATTCTATCCAATCTACTTAATTTCTAAAAGTTGACCTTGTGTATAATATTAACCAAAAAAATCAAATTCTCTGCATTTCTCTATTTTCTCCCCTCTAATCACATCTGCCTACCTATACACCACAATACTTTGCAGCCGATTGCATAAAGCACTAGAACATTATTTAAAAAAAATATTTTTATCTCCGCGGTGGAGTGTGATAAATCATTTCAAATGTCACTTTTCCGAAACAATTTTATCTAGTTGAGTTTTTTTTTTGTGTGTTTTCGTATTGCCGCGTCGACGGTCGATGTCGTTGTCATATCTCTGCCAGGCAGATATACATAGATAGATACATAGATACTTTTTTTTTAAATATCTATAGATATGTATATAGAGCCGAGGCCACTTTACATTTAAAAAAAAAGACGAACAAACCGTCCACCTACTCCTCCTTTCATTTAGATATTCTTACAGCAATATCTACATATTTTCTATAACTGTATCTAGTCTAGTTTGAGATTCTTGCCTTGTGAAAATGCGTTAACTTCAATTCTCGAGACCTAATTTTCTAAAATGCAATATGAAACTCATAAATTAAATTGTCTAGAAAGCATATGTCAATTTAGATATGACTATAGGTACCTATACAAACTGTGTCTGTTTATCAGAGACATTGGATCTGTTGGGCTTTAAATGTCATATTAGAATATTTGATTCGTTCATTTTAGCAATGACTTATTTAGCGCCGCGCCTTTTGTCATGTAGATACATACGTAAATAAGTGTTCTAGACTTCTAGTTGTCTTTCTTCTTTGCAAATGGGAGGCCCGCTTTAGTGTGATAAAAAAGGTTTTGATTGGATCATTTGAGGTTCTGGTCCTTATTAGTAAGATGTTATCTTTAGAAAAACTATACTTTGGAATTTTTGAAAATCTCTTTTCAGGTTTTGACCGTCTTAGCTAGACAGAAAGTTTTTTTTTCAAAGACTTTTAGATCTGTCAATTTTGTCGTGTTGTCAATTTTAACACACCTACCTAAGTATTGACCTCGGAAAAAATATTTCACGCTCAGAAATATGGTTTCCTCAAATGAATTTCCGGACCATATAGAAGGTTGTATTCCCAATTCCATCATACAACACAAATCTTCCCATTAAAATCCCTATGGTATGTATCTTATCCTCCAATTTAAAATGGGTAGGTATACTGTATATAAATCTTCCTACTTTTCAACATCAATGCTTCCCTCACAAAAAAAAATGCACACAAAAGTGTGCTGCTGCAATCTTTTCTGATAAATGCATCTAGATACACCTTTAAATTGGAAAACCAACCCCTAAACAACCCCTTGGTTGTGTATAGTATTAAGCACGTGAATAATACACACCTTACCAACCAACAATAACGTAACTCGTCTGCGTTGTCATGACATCGTTAGCGCCCGCTGTTAGCCTGACGTATGTGCAAGTTTAAGTTCGTGTTTGAAAATACAACATAAAAAAAAAAAAAAAAAAAAAAAATGTAAACAAAAAACAACAATTCCCAACCTTTATCCCAATATATCCTTTGTTAGCTCAGCTAAAAGCAACAATTTCGCTGCATTGGCACCAAAAACTTAAGAGGAAGTGCAATGACAAAAAAAACAGAGGAAAATAAAAGTTGAAATTTAAACCCCTCGCATTTTATATCCCCCATTTTCGAGCTTGCTATTTTTTTTTGTTTTTTTTTATTACATTAGGGTTTTCGCCATTATTCCATAACCCCGAAAAGCTTTTCCATTTCATTTTTAAACCAATCCCATTTTTGTTCCGTATTGCTTGTGCAATGTGGCAGCAGAGCATGAGGATGCAACGACACAAAAAAAAAAAAAAACAGAAAACATTGGGAAAATCCAAGCCAGTGCAGACGAACTTGGAAAGGGAAAGAGTTTTTTTTTTCATAAGCAACCCTTGCGATGCAGCCGCATATGTGCACCACTCTGTGCCGTGGTATTCGAGTTTTCTCTTTTTTTATACTTTTACATTGAAATGGATGAAGAAAAGTTGGAAAATGCTGCTGGCGAAATTCGCATTTATGCATTCGCACCTCATACTCCCTGCCGGTGGAGGAGGAGGCGGAAAAACTTTTTTTTAGTTTGAAAAAATATCCTGAGTTGGGCGCCACTTAAGGGAAAATCGGTTGCTTTTAATGTTTTTAAATATTAAAAATATATACATTTAGAACAAAGCGATGTAGTAATCAACAATAATTAAATTAAATACGTTACATAATAAGTTTACGATATAATATCCTGAGTTGGGCGCCACTTAAGTTTAAAATAAACTTAACTCGTGTTTCTAATGGTTGTTCAATATTAATTAAGTAATAAATGATTATTAAATAAACTAAGTTACACAAGTAGTTTAAAATATAATCCACTTAAGTTTAAATAAAAACTTATCGATATAAAAAACACCGATTAACAGAATAATGCTTATTAGTAATCAGTACTTAAAGAAATAACTTATTATTTGATAAAAATATGAGATCCTCCAGTTAAACTCAAATTAAAACTGATACTTGCACAAAATATAATATCCTCAGTTGGGCGCCACTTAAATTTAAACTAAACTTATCTCATGTTTGTAATATTTTTTAAATATTTAATATTTACATAAAAACTACAGTAATCCTTACGTTAGGTATAGTAGCCCATGCCTAATGGTTAGTGCATTGGGGCGTCACGCCAAAGGTCTAGGTATGATTCCCAGCCACTTCCACCTAAAAGAAAAGTTTTTTCAAGGCTACTGCCCCTTGCAAGGAAGTGATAAATCCTCCAAGAGCGTACCTTGTCATAGATGAGTGACGCTCATTTTAGCCGGTCGGATTCGGCAATAAACTGTAAGTCCCCTCAATTTCTCTAGACACGCACAGAGGAATGGTTGCGAGTTTTAAGTCAATAGGTCTTAGTTCTTCATGTGCTCTTGAGCCAACCAAATTTATTTTATTTTTTTATAAGATCCTTATTTGGGCGCCAGGATCTTGTGTCAGTGGTTCACTTAATTTATATTTAAAAAAATTGATTTAAGGGACATTTTTGTGATCATTTATACGAATTAACTTTATACGAATTAACTAAATAAATTTAATAAAATAAATTTAAACAAATATATTTATTATTTTTACTTTATTGTATACTGATGGCGCTAATTTGGCTTACGCTTACAAAGTATGACATAAAAACCTTCAGAGAGTTTTTAATGGAACTGTCAATAGTAAGATTTAGTAGACTAAGGGAAACCGAAAACGAAACAACTCTGCGTTCAAAGTCGACACTTTTGTTTTTTTTTTGTGTTTGTTTACATAGGGTTCAGATGGGCCAAGAAGTAATCTAGCGGCGTGTTATACCTAGAGTTATTTTGAAACAACATTTACATGTGATGATGATGGTTTATTGAAGATATAAAATCCTGAGTTGGGCGCCACTTAAGAACTGGCTAAACTTAAACTCAATTAAAAATAAATATAGTTTCCGTGTATTTCGTATATTAAATTTGCAAAGTAAGTTATATAAATCAATGCATTTAAAGAATTTTCCAGATAAATTTACATAACGGAAATAGGGGTTTAAAATAAAGAAGTAATTGATATAAAGAATTTTCGAGAAAAAAAACCTACAAATCTGACAACATTTTCTTTGATGAATGTGTATGAACTCACTAGCTCATACTGCTCGGGTTACTTCAATGTCATCGTTGTGCACTAACCGTGAATCAAACCTCGCATCAGACTCGCTTAACTCCTTCGGGATGCTTAAGTTTATTGTCACCATCAAAAGTGATCAGTAATCTGCCACCACCTACGCTTGCTGCGACAGTACAGTTCGGCTGTCATTTGCTTATATGTGTATATTAGTCATATAAGAGTGAATAAGAAGCATACACATAGGTAATGTAGGTACCCATCATGAATATCGTCTGGACACGAGACTGTGGACAACGCCATAAAAAAAGAATCACATACGCAATAACACCGAAAACGTAAAAGGTGTGTGGGAACAGGATACGGATACACTCTATGGTGACTTTTTTTTGTGTAGCTGATACTCGTATACCTATGCAACGCACTGACCATATTGTGATGCTGCTGATGATGATGATGGGTTTCTTTCTGCATCACATTTTGGATATGGTGTCATTCTCTGCAGAAGATCCATTATCACACAGTGGACCAAATGAAAATTTTATTTCGATAAAACATTCTCTTTTTTTTGACGTTTAGAAGGGGTCATGGTGTGAAAAGATGTGACTTTTCACATCCTGACTTCACTGGGATCACTTTACTGGATACAGGGTCAAGGTTACTGACATTTCTAAAAAAAAATTCAAATAAATCTATGGGATCATTTAAAGGTTTTCGATTTTTTTTTCGAAAAATAATGTAAAATGAAAAATTTGGGCATTAGGTCATGGACTGAGCTTTGTTATCGATAGTTTGTACGGAAAAGTCAAGTTTGTTCTGTGATATGTCGGCTATTCTCAGCTGTTTGACATACAATTTCAGGGGGTTGCAAAGGTAATTTAAGAAAGCAACAATATAGTCTAACTATATTTTATCATCCGACCACTGTTTTTAGGGGTTTTTCTTTGTTTAGTTTCTTTTGGCTGATTTTTTTTTAATATAAGGATTGTCCTCTCTGCAGACAGACAGACAGACTTGTCCCATTCGTGTGGGGACCCTGATAGTTGGGGATAAAATAAATTTTTGCATTTTGTCCGATGTTCAGTGTTGTTGATGTGTCCAAGAGATTGCCGATCAACATGTTGCCAAAGGAAGGTTTCAATTCCAGTTTCAGTTACACACAAGACACATCTATATATAGTATATGCCCTGCCACGTTCAATGATCTCTGCAACACGATATGTCACCACATGTGACACATTGTCTCTTGCGGCAAGGTGTGGAGCTGCTTGCAAGCAAATATGTACATACAAACAAATTCTGGCCTAACCGTCTCTCTGCGGGTCTTTCAATCAAGATTACCTACCACCACAATACTCCGCTGACCATTGCACCACCCTCCCACCATCCGTCCGTCTAAAACTGATGATGAAGAACGAAAAGAGGTCGCTAGATGTCAAGGTTTTTTGATTAATTTGCCCGAATTACAACACTAACGAACATTATTTTACTTTTTGACAACAAGGACCACCGTTCGTCGCTTACTCAATTAGCACGTGTCATGGTAAGGTCAGATACCGAACGCAGGGGTGGGGGGTTTCCTCTGCACCACCGTTCGCTCGTTTCGATTCTATTGTTCAATCGGAATACAGGGTGTTATGGAAATAATAAATATTGTATTATACCACCGTACTTTTCTATAAACGGGGCATTATTTGCGACGCATTCAACTGTGCACCTCTACCTTCGTTGTCGCTGCTGCTGCTGCCGCCACCACCATACAGCCACTTCTAACCATTGTGTGTGAACGCGCCAGGCGAGCACCATTGTCCGTATCAGGTTCGGTTGATGGAAAAAGCGGCGGCGTCCGTCCCGCCACTGCCGTCGTCAGCGGCGGCGGATATTTGAATTTGTTTGACGTTTTGTTGGGCGCGTATGTATATGGCGAAATCAATGATGCGGGAATCGCCACCATAGTTGCATTATACCTTCCTACCTACATTTTTATATCAACATACTCTCGAACGATTTCGGATTCGGTGAGTGGTTTGTTATGGAGAGCCAGTCAGCAAAAATGGAGACGTCCAAAATGCACGGGTATCGGCTATATGGTATATACTCGTAGGTATAACGTAAAGCGCGGCGACGTATAGATTATAGAGTATAGAGGGTATGAGCTCAATAAATGAATGACATGACATGACGGTTGAGTGAGCGAGGGCAGCCAATTTAAAATCACACTTTATTTGTTTTGCATTGTTATGTTGGTAATGGTTTATTTTTTTTTTTTTTGTCTTTATTTTATAGATATTCACGTGAAAATTGGGCTTTTTTATTAGTTTTTGATTGGTGAAATGGGGGCTTTATAGGTTCCTATTTTTTTTTATTATTTGAGTTTCACTAAGGTGATTTCGAATGGATATTAGGTGCGATATTTTTTTGGTGGATTTAGACATAAAATAAAATTCAAACTATTAGGCTGTTGTATAGCCAGAGACGGGGAACATTAGAACGGAGATACAATAAAATGGAACAGTGTTTTTAGGTGTCAGAAAAAAATTAAGTACATATAATAGATACGATAATAATTGCCAGCCGTTAAATCGGAGGCAAATCTTATATGGATACAGATATCCTCGTTTGAGATATTGACATTAACTGTCATAAGCATACAATCACTTCGAAAGGTTTGCAGTGAGCTGTCAAAGATTATTATGTTTCTCAGCTCAGATCAGTATGCGCTTTGAATGAACTGTCAAAGACAAGATTACTGTCAACCAGTTACAAGTTACACCGCAAACGACACCTTATAACACTACTGCTGTCAAAATGATTTATTTACAGAAGTTCTAGATGGGACACGTTTATAGAAAATATCTTCTACTCTCACCGAGAGAAATGTTGGTGCGTGGCAATAGTACCTAGAAGAGTTGAAATAAGCTCCAAATAGTTTACTGAGTAGAAACTAAGTCTCGTTAATGTATGTGATATTAAAATGGGGCCTCTTTGGTCACAGATAAATATTTATCTATTCAGCAGGATCAAATATTTTTTTTTATAATTAAGCGCGCACTAAAGGGGCTTTGACTACCCTTAATATGATCAAGAATAGTGCGAGAGGAAAAGGTGATGGATGCGGTTGAAGTTCAGAATATCCAAATGGGAGGAAAAAATAAAGTCTGGAAAAGCATTCCATACTCGAGTTGTAAGACTAAAGAAAGAACTTCTGTCCTTGATAGTACGCCCGAAAGTGTGCTTAAGGTAGGGTAAACTGATGAACGTTCCTAGAAGCGCAAGTATTACGCTTGAATAATTTTAAGGGAAGAATAAAACGACGAATGAATGCATTTATAGATTCCAGCCAAGTCAGACGTGAAGAAGAATTTCGCGTATCTTCAAAGAAAGCCTAAACATTTTGCAGTGTTTTTGGCAAAAAGGAATATATGATCATTCCACAAGAGATGGTTAGTGATGCATATAATAAGGACTGAAAGCTGATCGGTTTCATAAATGCAAGTGCCGTTCATGAACTTGGCATTGGGGGTTGGGTTCTGTTTTAATGACAGAAGACATGCACTGAGTTTTTGAGGCATTCAGTGCTACGCGGTTTTTTTCTTGGCCAATGGACAGTGCTGTCCAGAGGCCCCAGTGCGTAACTAGATACAGTCGAGTTTTGTCGATACAATCTTGAATTGGAAGCATCTATTTTGGTTCAATCGAGTTTTCTCTAATGATACAAGCGAGGACACTCGATTGAACCAAAACAATTCTCGATTGTATCGACAAAACTCGATTGTATTAAGTTACGTGCTGGGGCCGCAGGTCAGAATTTCATGAGCTTATCATAAAATTCAGTTCCAGTTCCACATACGAAGAACAAGGAGGCAAATCTGCGAACGACTATGAAAAGTTGAGAGTACTATCGTCAGAAAACCAATTTATTGGAAGATTAGAAGTTCCAGATAAGACATCATTTATGCATTAATGCAAATGAGAAAAAGAGTAGTAGATAAGACGGAGCCCTGGGACACACCAGTGTTTATTTTATAAATATCAGACTTGAAACCGTCTAATACGACTTGTTGTGATAGGGCCCGAAAGGCACTATATAATCCAACGAAGAAGAGATTCATAGATACAAAAAGCACGCATTTTCGATACGAGAGCTTGATGCCAAACTGTATCAAATGTTTTTGAAATATCAAGCCCAATAATTTTACTTTCTCCAAAACGACGTACCAACTATAACCAGTGGACCTATTGCTACGAAAGCCAAATTGCCGATCATTTGGAGCCTTCGTTCTCCAAGATGTTTCTTAAGCTGATAATAACCAGCTGTGACCTAAGGTACGAAAAGACACCAGTAGAGCTGGACAGATGAAAAAGCTTATGCAGTGATTTTGCCAGTGTTGACAAACACCTCTTCAGAACGATGGGAGGGACACAACCGGGCCAGCGGATTTGTGTATATCGATGTCCTTAAGGACTCTAACAACTGCATGAGTGCGAATGAAGTTTGACCCATGAAATCGTTTACTGGAGTAGTTATAACACTTTCTGGCAGCATCGAATTAACAGTGAACTGTGCTGCAAATAAATTGGCTTTTTCACGTGAGCTGACAAGAAGGGTGTAATTAAGAACGGGCATTAGTACCGAAGACGAATTAGGTACCTACCTACTCATCTACACTAAAGGTATAGTATCTTCTAAATTGATAGAAACGGGACAAGAACGTACTTATCAAAATACACAATTACCTAGGTAAAAAAGTCACGAGCTATGAAGCTAGGTACGACTTATATTACCAAAAAAGGAAATCAATTTAAAGGAGATAGGTATGTATTTTCTAGGAGGTAGATATGTATTATCTAATGTTTAATGCATTTACTGATATCAATATGAAAATCATCAATCGTTGACTATTGACCGATCATTAATAGCTAACCAATGGTGCCCCTGCCAATTCAAAATTAAAGCTCCTATAACAACAACAATCTCCCGTATGCATGCGGCAAATTAAAAATATCGACCGACCGCATTTCTGTTCCCTTGCTTCCATCCATTATTATCCTTTTCACTCTCCTTAACTCCTTTCCGTTGCGTTCTGGACGTTTTTTTTTTGGGCACTCGTCCGTTTGACGGTCACGTGACCCTCATAAATCACAGAATTAATGTTACGTGAAATGGTGTGTGCGAGAGTGTAGTGTGTTAGGTAGGTAAAGATACCTATAAAAAAGTTCATACCAACATAACGGTATGTATGCATTTACGCGATATGTGATCCAATACCTCTATATCTATGTAGGTCTAGCTTTATGTATTTGTCCAACGAAATCAATGCCAGTAAAAATATCGGTTTTGGCTGTTATGGTGGCTGCTAAAAATCAGTTGGATGAGAGGATTACTTTCTCTAGACGCACAATTGGGGCTTTCGACACTATCGCAGCCTTTCGCCTCACCAAACTGAAAGTATGCAGCTTTACATAGTTACAAATATAATGGTGAGTACATATATGTATATAGGACACGTCCTTAATTGTAGGAGTTCACATAATAGGTATAGGTATACAGGTAAAAAAATAGTGAAAATAATGCATGGGTCAAAAATAATGTCCTGCTATCCTTACATCTTTCCCTTGAGAAATAAAATATTTTTGTTATTAAGTCGCATAGTAAATTCTCGTTCTTTAAAAGGAAATCTTATAATATAAGGTCGTTAACCTTGACAAATAAAAGAACACTAAAACAAATTCACTATCCAAAGTCAATGTCGTAGATATAGTTATTGTCTTCATATACAATAATCAACATCTATAGCTACAGGACCTATATATTGTTCCAGCACAGCACACACACTTTACAATCAAAAAGGCCTTGGGAAATTTTATTTTAAAGTGCCAAAGGAAGCACCGAAAAGTGTTTATTGTTTTTAATAAAAATAACAGTTATTGCTTTCCGGATTTCATTTACTGTTTTGTTAAGCGTCCTCGTTCGTTTTGTTGTTATCCTTTTAACTTTAGTATATACTATAGGCTGGCAAATTTGACACCGCAACTACTATATCTACATAAATTTTATATAAAATCTGTGAGTTCTGTTCTTTCAAAAATCACCCTTTTTTGAGTCACGTGATGTTTTTTTAGATCCTTATTGTTGTTCCGGAACCGGCTGTTGACCCGATTCAAATAATATGTATCTATAGATATCTCTAAACATATACATCTACTATATAGGTACCAGATATACTTTTGGCTGAGTATAAAACTTATAAAGCTCATTTTCATAGGCTATAAATATCGTAAAGTAAATCGTTTTCGTATATCGTAAAAATGTTGTTGGCCTACAAGCAGTTAAACTACCACTATGAAAATATTTTATGCACCCACACAGATGGAAAAGGGGAGAAAAATAAAAGAAAAAAGTAAAACCCCACAACATCTAGCAGACATAGGGATCTGCGCTAAGAGAAAGGATATGCTTATAGTAAATTGTTTCCTTGTTTGTTTTTTTTTTTGCTTCGTATAAATAATAGTATTGTTTAACTGGGTATAGATGGTTTTGGTGTTGGTGCAAAGCACCATTTTATTGTTGATTTAATCGATTTGCGTATATGCTTTTGAAATGTATTTTTAAATTTTCTAAGTAATATCTATAGATGTAGGTAGGTAAATAGAGTTGAATGAAACGATAAATATGAATGCTAATGGGGATTTCTTTGAGAAACAATTGGAAGATACATGTATGTTGGCATTAACGATTAAATCCATTTTGTATAGCATTAAATAAAATCAATACTCAAGAGAAAAAATTGAACATTGTAATAGTTTTACCCTATTGTGGATATGTTCTATGGATAATGATCCATATAGTTTTGAAAATTCAGTTTTATTCTACGGAGCTTTGCAGAGTGAGAAAGTTAAGTTTTTGAGGTCAACCATCTTGAATTTCAACAACTGTTGCAATGCAGTGATTGGAAGAACCAAATTACTGTAAAATACCTAAATGTCGCAAGGGCTGCAAGAATTGTTAGTTCATTGTCAGAAATATTAAATAATCTATTAAAAAGTATTTGCTCATTTTCAGCGATAATCCAAATGTTTACTCTTTCTTGTTTGGAACTCGCAGAAAATGTAACAAAATCCGATGGTACATTATATTCCCCTATAGCTTTGAAGCGGTGAGTCACGCTTGGTATTTCTTAGGCATCCGATTGAGTTTGGCATTAAATTGTCATAAAATAATACTGATGGTGTTCCACAGGGTTCTGTATTATCTGCCGACCTTTTTTCTTATGTTCATTAATAATATTTTAGCAATAACTTCTAATAGGCATCGTTTTTCGACGTTCTTCCTGTTACATTAACTCGAAAGGCCTATCAACACCTTGCCATGAGCTTCTTTAGTGAGCGGAAGAGGAAGAAACCATTAGTTTGTTTCCAATTCCTGACTTAAGCTGCAAAGTACAGGAACAAAAATGTGGAATATGGACTGACCCCAACATATAGAAATCTTATTAGAAGGAACTGTAAGCTACACTGTGTGGAGTGTCATTCAGCAGCATTGTTATATCATACTACTTCGAGTACAAACGGACGTTACACAGGAATTTACCAGTCACTGGTATCACGTATTTAAAAAATTTCAATCGAGAACTATGATGCCGAAACAAAATGGATTTCAACTTTGGTAGATTTCAACAAGACTGTTCAAGTTCATAAGTAACAAACCCTGATATGGCTAAGAACTAGGGGTGGACTGGCATACTAGGCAGCCGAGAAATTTTCGGGTAATTAGCTCCGGTGAGAAATGAAGTCCTTTTCTTTCAGGCGTAATATGTTTTCTCATGTTCAAATGTTGTTAGTCTTTATAAGGAAAACTTCTTAATAAAAGTGGGCTCCGATATTAAGTTTTAAGCTGTTGTGTCCTCAAGAATACCTTTAGGGTACGCACAGGTAATAATTGTAATATGATACCCTATATCTCAAAGTTCGCCAGTCCGCCCATTCATGGAACTCTACATTTTATTGGTTCCCAGACCTGACTGCACCTCATATTTTTGTTTTGGATTTATTACCCATCGATCAATAAGAAATTTAATTTTAGGTATTTTTTATAGGCATTTTTTTGAATAGGTACCTAATATGCGCACATTAAAGTAGTTACTACTACGCTTAACATGTTAAACCCACAGTAGGAGGGAGGGTTAGGAAATGTTGAGATGATTTAAAAGAAGCTTTCAATGAACATTGTTATTTAAGTTTTGCATACCACAAAGAGGTGGAATGACAGAGTTAAATAAACCTTGTTACATTCGTGTAGTTCGACTGATAAATAAATTGTTGTAGGTACTTTAAAGTATGTACGTCCAAAATTGAGCTGATTTGAATTTCATGAAGCGCGAGTATTACTGTTGAATTCTTCAAGGGTAGGAAATGCAATTGGCACAAGAGTTACTGCTGTAGAAATAAAGTAATTGTTCTTATACGGTTTCTTTTTAAGAAAATTAAGCTTTTTTCACAACTCTTTGGCAGACCAGATTACTTTAAGATCGTAAATAGGTTCTAGTTCCAGTATATAATGTCCTGAGCCGGGCGCCATTTAAATTTAAATTAAATTTATCTTGTGTTCCAAACGCTTCTAGATATTAAAAATATCTATAACCAAAGCAAGACGTAGTAGTAATCAGTATTAAATGATCATATCTTATATATCGTAATTATCCATCCTCATCATAATCAAGATATAAGATATTAAGTTGGGCGCCAGTTAAGCCCATATTGAAATTACTGTTCAAAATCAATCAGGAGCTTGTGACCCGTGATCCACTTAATTTATATTTTCATAAGAGGCACCGCCTTACAAATAAAGTTAAGACAGTGAGACAAGAAATATTACGCCGGTGTTCAAGATATGTAGTTGTTTCTATGCTGTTAAGATGACTGAGCTATTTTAACGACTAAAGACCAGCATAGGTACTTTTAAATCTTAAACATGTTCTAATATATAATATCCTGAGTCGGGCGATACTTGAATTTAAATTAAACTTATCGCTTGTTTTTAATGTTTATAAATATTAAAAATAACAATTCGCAGGGAAAGACATATTAGTAATCAGTAAAGAAGTATTTTTTTGCGTAATCTAAAGATATAGAATAACTTAAGCCAAATTGTATAGTTTTATGACCTGTAGTCCAAAATGCATTTCGCCCAGGTACTACAGTTGGGATCATCAGTTAGATGCTGTAGTACTTTAGTGGCCCAATTCCGCAAGAGTGAATGCTTTTATGTGCAAAAAAATTATTCACCCCCAAAATATGGGTGAATAAATTTGCCTATCTTTGTACACGTTATCTGTCAAATAAAAATGCATCGCACCCTTGCGCAATCATAAAAATGTGTGTGTACACAATTTTCTGTGTACACAGAGAAGACTTACGCTGGCGGAATTGGGCCCCAGGTCATAAAAATGTTCACTTTGGGCTTAAGTCCACACAGTCCGCAAAAATAAAAACAAAAATAATATTAGCATATTTTTTGCATTTTCCTAAATATGATATAACAGATCCTTAGTTGGGCGCCAATTAAGCCCAAATTAAAACCCTTGTACAAAATCAATCAGGATTTTGTGACCGTATAATATATATTTTCACAAAAGCCACAGTTGTAGAAATAAAGGGATACAAGGAGTATTGCGTGGTTGTTAAAGCTTTTTCTTATGGCTTACACTCTAACTTTTCAATTTCTCCCATAAAAACCATTCTAACATATTTAAGATTCGAATTTATGAAAATTTTATAAATTGAAAATAAGCTTTCTTGAATACAAAAAGTGAAATTCCTCGAAACTTCTGTAGGAATGTTCCTTAAATTTTGACAATATCATTTTGTTACATAAGTTTCATACTCCTGCAGAAATTTCATTCATTTAAAGAAATTATGAAACAAACATCAATCACAAACGTACTTTAAAAAGCATTCCCACATCAACATATATACGAATTCTACCACTGCTGCATACCTTAAAAAGACATTTCTATCTCACACAAAACAACAATAACAACAACAAAAAAAAAACACAGTGAAGCAATTTTCCACATATGCTTCCTCGAATTCAATATAAGGATCTGCAAAGATATTATACCCAACATTCCTCATTTTCTAGATACAAAATGTATCTTATTGTATATTTGTATATCATGTAGTATCTATATTGCTGTGTAGTAGATAGGTATATATTTTGGTGTGTTAAAGAATTCTTTAATTTTCGAAAATATGTTCTATGGAATTCATTTTATTTCGTCGCTTGAATTTTGTGGAATTTTAATTATGTTTTGGCTTCTATTTCATTTTGTATAATGTTACGTATATATATGTATATAGGTAGTCAAATAATACATACATAAGTATTTTATATTAACGTTAAGTCACTTCTTCGAAATGAACACATATCTCATAATTTCCATTCTTCTGGATTATACATTTAAATTATAATTCGTTTCGTTTCATTTCAGTTTATTTATTATTTTCTTCTTTCTTTTTTTTTGTTCTTGTTGTTTTTGTTTTTTGAATTTTATTTTGTGGTGTTTTAAAAGTTTTTTAATTAATTTAATGGCTTTGGTTTTCCATAAGCATTTAGTTTCTCATTTCTGATGATTTGTTTCTGTGTCTTCCATAAACTCCATTTAAGAGGAGTAGAATTCCATTCCATTCATTTGAAAAGGCAAAACCATCAGATTTATATTATTTAATCTTGTATCTTTTATCCACTGACCGTCCGTCGTCTCGTCTCGTCGCGTCGCATCACGTCGCCGCTGGGGCTCTGCTCGATGTTCTACTTGGGTCTTGGAGGTGGGCGCGCCGGCCGCTTCAATAAGTCTGTTTTGTATCTTTTCAAATTTATACCTACCTAGTTATTTTTTTTTTTTGTTAATTATTTTCTCTTAAAGAGTACGTTTATTAATTTTTAATTGTAATCATTCTTTTTTTTTCAATTTTATTTTAATGTTCAAAATTTAATCACGCAATTTTCTGTGGGGCATCTCTTCCACAAGGGGGGTATACTTGAGAATAAAATAACTGAAGCAGAAATGATTGATAAGTTTGTCAATTTCTCGTGTAATTAATAATAATTTATCTTCACATGTAATTCGTTTTTTTTTTAAACAATATACCTAGCTACTTACATAAAAATTTTAATTTGGTCTATTTTTTTTCTTAAGTATCAAATTTTAATCAGAATGACGTGAGAGAAATGCGGTTATCTTATCATGCGAATCAGAGTATTGCCCGCGCAAATTCCAAAGCTTCTGGTATCAGCTGGAATTTCGTATATTGGTACCAAAAAAAAAAGATTTAATTTTATAATTATAGACAAATCAGTAGATAAATAATTATAAAAAGAATTATCATTCTGAACGTGTGCTATTGATAAGATTTGATTATAAAAGGGTTGAAAGATCAATATTGAAGACCAAGTGCTGAAATCAAAATATGTATATTGGATAGGCGCCTGTTATGTTTCCGCAAGATTGGGCCAGCTCTATTATAACTTGCCAGGGTAAAGTTCAATCTTTGGAGAGCCTTGGGAAATAACTTATGGAGTGGTGGTGTTACAATAAATGAAATACGGTAAGTCACGTTCACGTAGATGGTAATCAAATTTTTGACATTTAAACCGAGTTTAATAATTGGAAGAGTCGCAATCGGATTTCTAGAAACAGTCAGTTTTTCCTTGACGTTAACTTGGGATGTACTCTCAAGTACAGTTAGTACTAGTAAACAAAGTTGTAAGCAGCTCACCGCGAAGTTCTGCTACCATCGATATTTCTTCAAGATTGGTTTCATCTCGAAAATAGTGTTTAGGGACAAGATATTATACAATCGACTGTATATTGTCCGGTACGAAGAATTGGCCGCTTCTGCTCGAAAATAACTTATGCACTTTTCGTTTTTCAATTAGCTGCTATAAACTAAAGAAAAGCTTACATTTATTAAATCAGGCTGATCTATATTGATGTGCAATCTACAGGTATTTGCAAGTTCCAACCAATCATTTTACCAGCTATTCCGATTGTTAAATATAATATTCCTGTTTCCAACATACATATATTAAAGTAGTTTGGAGCGTTTGGTGACAATGTAAACCATCTTTAAATGATGATATAACTCCTGCAAAGTCAATTCCACCTGGTAGAATGTCCACTATATGTGCTCTATGAAAAGTGCACAAAGAATTGGGCTAAGTGTATATCCTTGTCTCACTCCAGAGTTGGTACAAATCCAATGTGGAGGCTCTTCACCATTCCACACGGCTGCCTTTGTACCCCTATAAAAGCTTACGATGATTCGGACAATTTTTTTTTATATAATCTACACGCGCTCAAGAGATTATACCACCCTTTTAAATGTTTCAACACAGCATGGCCTTAGGGTTAAGGAAGAGAAAGGAGGATTGGAAAGATGTGTGGCGCGATGTTCTGTTTATTGTTTCAGATTTTGATCTCCAGGGATTGCGGCTGAACTAAAACAGAAAAATTTCCGTGTCTTATTTATCTATGCCCCTTATAATTCGCATTAATTTTTTCATTCTTTGTCACATTTTATCGGTATACTAGTTTTACTCAATCACATGTTGTTAGTTATATGCGTAAACAGCATATAATGAGTAAACCAGCAACTCATTGTATGACATTTATTTTTAGAATTGGTTTTTAATGGAAAAATAAGAGGACGGCAGGGATCGAACCTGTGACCATCACTTTGACAAGCGAACACACAGCTATCGCGCCACGGCTACCCCACAAATTTCATCCACATTCCTAGTCCATTTATTTTTTGTAGAATAAAGCGCTTCGGTCGACACGGTATAAAATGCAGCTTTAAAATCGACACACAAAGCTATTCATTTCTAGCCGCATATTTGAAAAGATTCTACAACATTTCTCAACACAATCCTTTACCGTAGGCTTGCAAATTGGGTGCAATTCAATAATTTGATAAGTTGTTTTCAAGCTGGTTTTCAAACTAACCTCTCGACATTGGATCAAATTTTCACGCTCGCTACCATAGCAAGGAGCTTTATTGATAAGAAAAAGCCTTTGTATGGACTGTTTGTAGATTTTAAAGCAGCATTTGACATTATCAACAGACGGTCACTGTTATATAAACTCGCTGTAATGGGTGTATCAACTAAATTTATTCGGGTTTATGAACAGCTCTTACTGGATATGTCTGCAATGGTATATGCAGTTTAGGTTCGGAACAGGTGTGTCGCAAGGATGTGTTTTGAGCCCTTTGATGTTCGCGTTATTTATTAACGATATTGAGAGCCATCTTCCAGGTGGAGTTTCCTTTGGGAATATATATGTAAGTCTAGTACTGTATGCGGATGATCTCATTCTTTTTGTTAATAACCCAATGAAACTTCAACTCCAAATAAATAAGCTTAGATCTTACTGCGATATATGAAATCTTAAAAGCAACTCATAGAAATCTAAGATTATGATCTTTAGAAGCCATTCTGATAGAAATTTAAGGAACAGGTCATTATATGGCATGAATATAGAAGTTGTGAATGAGTTCAAATATCTTGGCTTCGTTATTTCACACAATTTAAGCATCAGGGCTCATATAAAACCAAAATTGGCTGTTGCCAAAACACCAATAAATACAATTTTGACAATTTTTTTTACAAAAAGCCATGTAGACGCTATTGCAAAATTCAAAGTATTTGAAGCCACGATAAACAGTTGTTTTTGTTATGGTAACGAAGTGTACGGATACCAATGGTTGGAGGGGTGTCAAACAGTTCAAAGATATTTTTTTAAAAGAATATTTAGACTACCTTCGAACATTCCCAACTATGCAATTTATGTTGAGCCCGGCTTACAGCTAATTTATGTTAGAAATCTGAAGGCTAATGCTGATTTTTTGTCAAAAATTATGAGAAGACCTGACAGCAACTTACATAAAAAAATATTACTGTTTCTCTTCAGTGCGGCTACAATCCTTTTAAGAACTGCCAAGAACTCTGGTCCATCAAGTTACTTTGAATTTGAGTTCTGAGAATGTAACAGATTGGCAAAATATTTTGTATAACTGTATGGCAGTTGTAGACGAGCGAATGTATCAGAGATACCTTGATAGGGCTAGGGGATCAAATTCTAGGGCTATATATAGAAATTTAAATTTCAGTCTGGGCGAGAACAATTATTTCAGAAATGATTTCAATGTTTTATATATGAGTCTAATCTTTAAAATCACAACTGAAATTATTCAACTTACTTTCAGACCATATAGTACAGACATTAACACTCTTTGTTTTCTGTGCAACTTAAACCAAAACGAAGACGTCTTTCATTTTTTAGGAGTTTGTCCTATATTGCAGACTTTTCTTCAGTAAGAGTTATTTGACGTTCGAAGAATGCATCAGTGTTCTGAATGGGGAATGTGGTTGGAAGCTGCTGGTACAATTTATTTCCTACGCAAAGAACTAGCGAAATACATATTTGAATCTGTCGTGAACTCGTAAGCAATACACACACTTTATAAATTTTGTTTTAGCTAAACTAAAAGCCCATTTTCACTTTTGAAATTATTTAAGACAGTATTTTTGTTTTGGCTAAACCAAAAGCCGCTTTCATAATTGAAATAAATTAGAACCCCATTTTTGTTTTAGCTAAAATTAAAGCCTATCTATTAAAGATGTTGCAGTTTTTTCACTTAACTGATTTAAAATATTTATATTCCGTAAATCTGTTAAAGTGTAATCTATAATTAATGTAGCATGTATTATCCATATCTATATTTCTTATCATCAGAAGTAATGCGAAATAAAAAATCACATCTTTTGCAACTTAAAACTTATCACAATCTTGCTTTCGCATGTTTCTTAAAATAAAAATCCAATGTTTAAGTTAATTTTTTTTAATAAAATTTTGTTTCTTTATCTACTCGTATTTAAATTTTTTTTTATAAACAAAAGTATCTCAAAAAATGTTACTAATTTCATTATTTTTATCTGATTTAATTTTGCAAACTCTCAAAGACAAACTAACAAATCGGCGATAGCCATGCTTTAAAATGTTTATAAGAATTGTGTACATGTATTATTTTATAATCAATAAAAAATTAATCTAATTTATTATCTTCTTCGAAATCCGTCTTGAATCTTCTTCAGCAATTTATTCTGATCCACCTCACTTAGATTTTTGAATCGTTTTTATCCCAAAAACTAACGGTACCTGCCATACAATTTTGTTACCATCTTAATTATCTTGAAAACGATTTATCGAATTTGATAAATAAAAATCTGTTTACTCCTATATGTATAGTCTACATTTTAGTCCAAAATTTTTTAAAAAAATATTTTGTTATCAACGGTACCTGAAATACCATTTTTTTGATTTTCGACTTTCTCATAAGGGGCTGGACGGATTTTGATCAAACATTTCATATATGTCGTTTATATAAGTCATTCGAATTTTAAATAATATCTACTGCATGCCAAAGTTTACGAAAAATATTTTTTGGATTTAAAACAAAAAAAAAATATTTTCTGAAAATTCAATATTTAGAAAACATGTGGACGATTTTTTTGAAACTCTGTTTTTAAATTTATATTAAATATTTATAATTATAATTGCCATAACAATATTTTTGTGTTGAAAAAAAATAAAGAATTTTTGTTTAGAAAAAATTAAGTAAAAAATTACTTTAACAATATATTTAGCCGTTTCTTCTAAGAATCCCGTGCATACTATGTGATAGAGGATAAGAGCAAGTACCTACGTTGCGATCCATTCGTGCATTTTATTTCTAAAAGCGAGGATTATTCCTCAAATTTCTAACAATTTGAACTGTTCCACATGTTAAAAAGTTTTAATGTCGATGAGGGCTTTGAGCAGCGCCATAATGGTGTACTCGTCAAAAAAAGGTTCAAAATAATAAGTTTTTTTTTGTTAAGGGAGAAAAGTAGGTATCCTAGTGATTTCTGGATTCGAAGCACACAATTCGGTAAGCGATGAAAAAACACCACGATTTTTAATTATTGTGAATTCTTATTCAATATGAAAGGGTACTCGATTCCAATCAAATTTGAACAATTATATTGTCTTGTTCCCGTGCTTTAGGTTTTTGTCGTTTTCGCCTCCTACGAACAATCATTTTTCTTTTAACATTTTAAATTTACTTGTTTGCTATGCGTAGTGAATTCTATTAGATTTCTGGGAAATAGTTTCGGATCCAAAAAGAAAAAAAGGAAACATTTAGTCAGTTGCGGGCATATTTTTTTTAAGTGTGGGTTTCACTACACTCTTAAAACAGAGTATAAATTTACCATGAAATTGTATATAATTTTTAGTGTAAAAGTAGGCAAGTTGCGTATTTATACACATGATAATAGGTACAAAAATTGAACATATTATGTTGGATATTACAAACATTTGTTGCAAATTTTCAACCTCTGTGCACCTTTCAATCACCATTGTTCAGTATTAAACTAATAATGCTTAAACATTACACAAATATTGTTTAAGTTCATACCCCTTATGAAAACCACACATAAAGTGTTTGTACTTAAAGAATCAATGCTTATATTAACTACCGTTTGATCTAAGTTACACATTTTATGTGAACATATGCTATTCGTTTGTGACGATTATTTTTACTTTATTTGAAATTACACACAAAAGGTTTAACACTTGCACATTAAATATTTAGAATTAATTCGTGCGTAAAAATACTGAAAATGTGGTAGGCAACAAGCTTCCTCGCTTTATGATAGTAAAATTACACGATTTTTTTTTTAGAGTGTACCTAAATTATTATGGTATCTTTATTGGAAGTCACCTATACAAAATTGGATCTGCTTGTAAGCTTAAAAATAAATTACAAGATTTTTGTTTTAACTTATAATTTGTAGGTACTCAAAGTTTAGTCCTAAGTATCCTTCTCGCCACCTGTCATAAGAATTAATTTTTTTTAACGAGAATTCAGGTGTAACTCGGATGTTTTTGTGTGAAAAACTGTGAAAACTAAATTTCAAAACATTATTTAGAACAATTTTGTCAAAGCCAAGTCAATTTTTGAAGTTAAAATAATAAATAAATAAATAACTAAATATTATATGAATAGTTTTTTTTTGTTGGATTAATTTGAATGTGTATTTAAATTTCATAAAAATCAGTTGAGTGAATTAGATAATACATGATATACCATATAGAACTATTGTTCGTTTTATGTGTCTTTTGGAACAACAATTTTGAATTTCCATAAATACCAATAGCTGACTTTACAAAGTATCTATAAAAGGTAAAGAAATGGGTGAGCTTCTCCAAAAATATAATATCACAGTCAACCCCTAGATGCATACAATGAAGGTATCTTAAGACATCTTTTGGTAAGATATTCATTTAAATATAATACTAATAAAACCCAGGAATTCCGTCAGCTATAAACTATCTTAAAACTTGATGCAAACTTCAAGAAAATTTATATTCATTATATTGAAATTTATCTCACAACAAAAGGAAAAGATCAGCAATACCTATCTTCAAGTTATCGTCTGACTAGAGATAGGACCCTTAGACCAAGAATATTGAAAACTATTTCTGCATACACACACACCTCACTGGATATAAGATATCCTATGATATTTTTCAACAAATTTAGAATAATAGAAGAAAAAACTGCAAAGAAAATTTCCAGGAAAAAAGATATGGAATCCAACAAAAAAGCAGATATTTTTTGACATTTTTTGTAGAACCCAAAAATCTCACAAAAAAGTTCACATCATACCATCACAGTTTTTTTTATTTTTTTTTCTAAGATATGAAACTATAAAACTGAGTGGTATCTATGGGATGCATACCATATGGTGTAAAACTTTGCTTATATAGATATGAAAAACAGATATATGACATCTATATGCATGTATACGCAAATATGCGTTTGAAAAGTTTGCATCTTCACCTTCTTTTTTCCCTATACAATCCCTTGAGCAGTTTCTTTGAATCAAAAAAAAATGCATAACTATGAGTGTGTTAGAATGCTTTTAGATAGAGAAAACTATGCGCAGATATTTTTTTTGTTGCTTTCTTCTTAAGAAAAACTACCAGATACAAAAGAAGAAAATGTTTTTGAAAAATAGGATGTGGCGGCGAAGCCAAGTTGGGCAAAGCACTTCTTCTTGTTTTGTTGTTAGCAATTTTTATTTCTCCTATACCTATACACCTAGCTCTTGGGGGTGGGAGCAGGTGGGTAGGTGTGCACATGACAAAAAAAATATAACCCTCAACAGAGAAGAAGGATCCTATTCACTCAAGCTTTCTAGTTCTAAAAAGGAGCAAACGAAAAATAAAAAAAAACAACAACATCACATGTATACTTATTTTTTGTAAAATGCAAGATGGACTTTATGTTGGGTCCTACCTATACATTCATATGTATATACGTACTATTCAACAAAATGAACTGTGAGAAAAGCTTTTCGCTCCAAAAAGGATGTTATATTTGTGTGTTGGCTGGCAGGTTGCAAGGATCCTAACATGCCAAAATAGAAGTATGTAAGCCCGAGTAGGTACCTACCATCAGAATACCGCCTGTATATGTATTTGTTAAGGGTATTCTATTAAGGATATAATACTTGTACGCCAGGATATTTCTCACCAGTAAAGCAACTATAGGTATGTCATTCTTCCTTTTATAATATGACGACGCCGACGACGACAGACGACTAGAACGATGAAAACGATGAAAGCGAATGAATGACGTTTTGCGTATGTAGTCAGGCTAAGAGCTCACCAGGACGAGGCTCTTCGTACACAGACACCAACGTTTGAAACATGAATGAAGGATCAACCTATACACCTGCTGTAAGAAAAAAACACCTCACTTTCCCCATCCTCCTACTATACACTATACCACCCAATTCGGAATAGATGAAAAATTCTTAACGCTTATCAGTGTGTATAGTTCTGTGTTCGCCAGAGTGGGGCGCTGTGTTGGGACTGAGGCAAAACTTCTCGTGGTAGACAAAAACAATATAGACATCCTATAAACTTATCCTCATGACTCGCATATAAAGTCATTTGCTCTGCCATAAAAGCACCCAAAATGCTGAGCAGCTGGATTGAGAAACCCAAGTTTGGTGAGGCGATATGAAAGAGGGTTGGGTTGAATTCTTGTTTTAGCATAAAAAATGTCTGAAGCTGGAATTTTTTTTCCCCAAAAACGAAAGCTGTGTGTGTAGCTGGACAAAGCGGGACAAGTACCTATAGGTATAAGAAAATGACTTTGACTATACGATACGAGAATGATGACAATAATGATGATGTTGATAATAATGATGATGGTTGTGTGACGACTGCAAGGACGAAGCACGGAGACTATAACTTACGACGGACGGATGAGACTTATGGTTTGAGCTATACCTATCTACCTATACTCGCTCTGCTGGCTACCTATTATTATTATACTTGTCGTATACTATGGAATGAAGTTAAGTTTAATGGGGTGCTTTGATGCGATTGGTTTTCATATAACGCAGGCGCTTAAAATCATCGAATCCAAAAGAGTAAGATGAATTAAGTTATTTTCTAGGGTGTCAGGGTATAGAAGACGGTTAGAAAAAAAAATCACCATCATCTAACGAAATTGCAAAGGAATTTTTTGTGTGTGTTTTTTTTTTAATTCCAGTACGAGAAAATTCATGCGGAGAAAAGCGAATGACGGCAGCTTTCTATTTGTTTTGTTGTTGTTCTAATATAATTTGTATATGTGTCGGTGGTAGGAGAATGTTGGTATTAAAAAATATTGCAACAAAAAAAATTGACGAAATACCGAAATAAAAAGGAAACTTGAAGAATATTTGCTATTTCTTTGAGGAGAAAACAATTTTTTTCTCCTTTTTATTTTTGTCTATCACGGTATGGGAATTTTGTTTGTATGTGTATTTGTAGGTACACTTCCTGGTTTATGGAATATACAAAAAAAAAGATACAATTCCATGGTAAATAAATTTTATATGAAAATACTAACTTGTTGTTTATGTCATTAATTTTATGAAATTACCTTTAATAAATTGAACTTCTTTAGCTCTTTGGGAATGTTTATAAACATTGAGAGTAGATATGTGTATTCTTTCATTTTCTCTCTCGGAAAAATCGTTTGAAATGAATTGAAAATTTGGATCAATGTGACCTCAATAATCTACATAGAGGTACATACTTTAATGGAAAATTAAAGTTACACCCATGTTAAATTTATTATGCGTGGGAATTGAAGTTTTAGTTAAACCGGAAATAAAAGTTGACAGAAAAGTTTTGTGTGTTATGCTAGTTTTACCGGAAGTTTAAATAAGTATTTGCGATAAAAATAAAAATACGGAAATTATTGTCAATAACAACAAAAATGTTTCAAAAAAATGAAACTGTGTCGATTAAATGGAAGTTTCAGTGGGGCGACAGCAATAGGAAACCATTCTTGAACAAGAGCAATTTTTGTTGCCTAGAGTTGCTTAGTTACGAACACTGGAAACAGAACAAACACATTTTGACAACCATTTTCAAATTTAGTACCAAAATAAGGATAATTCTACATAGTCTCAGAAGTGTGATTTTTAATATGGACGCTCTGGTTAACTATAACCTTGTGTCTGGAAATGAGGAATGTTATATTTTGGTGGTGTTAAGATTATATAAAAGTCCGTACGAATTTCTGCTTGATTTTTTCAAACTAATTAATTCAAAATTCCCCATTTCATCCCACTCCCAATACAATTTAATACAAATGTAGTGGAACAACAGTTTGTGAAACTCATGGCCTAGGCTGACATTGACATCTACTCTCTCCTTGTATACGTGTTTTAAATAGTCAACATGCATGACTACATTTGATACCCGAAATTATATTTCAAGAAAGAACAGTAGGTATTACATCTAATCATAAAATTTTAACATTTTCTTTTAAAATTAAATTTAAAAACATACATTCAATTTTTATTATTCAATATTTATATATTTAAGGTAATTTTACATCAAAAACAAATAAGTATAGACAAATAGATCACCTGTTTCTCTTCAAAATATATTTTGAAGTATTGATATGGTACATGTTTCCAAAGTGTTGCATAGAAAACTTACAAGTAAAAAGAGTTTCATCGAAGTGGAAAAGTGATTTCATAGGTTTCAAATTTATTTCTAAGAGAAAGATACTTTACTTAAGATTATATACTTAAGATATATACTTTAAGATTCAGTAACCCAAAATATTTCTCAAAAATGTGGAAAAAACGTTTTTTTATATAGCGATATTTTTAAAACAATTTCTTTATAACAACCAAAAATCATTCAAGTTTTCTTGCAACTTACAATGAGCTATAATATTGTAAAATAGTGAAATTTATCGCTTGAAAAATCAAAATAAACAATATGTTTCTTCTCAGACATTAAGGCGCCAGTTATAGGTTTCATTGAAACTCATCATTCATAACTTTGCCTATCAATTCTGAGGCACTTAACCACACAACACTGATGTCGTTTTGGTACCAAAATATAATTAGATAATTAGATGTATAATATTTTTTGCCCAAAAAAAATATTTTATTTGCTCTACCACTTTCTTGTAAGATCACTTTTAAATTTTCAATGATTGAAAGCGTTTTCAATGAACAGCTGACTTTTTGTTCCCAAAAGTGGAACTAAGTCGTTCCAATGATTTGTGTTTCCTTATTTTCCTGTTCTCACACGTCAGTTTTCCTTTCAATGATCAAATCTAACCTCAAAATTACATTGGCTATGAAAGATCTTTTCAATGACAACTAAGTTTCAATGATAGCTATAAATGACTTGCCAAAAAAAATTGACTGATGTGTTTTCAATGATGAATTTCAATGAAAGCTGTAATTGGCGCCTAATTGGTCGAGTTTTTGAAATAAAAACGGGGTGTCCTTAAACACCTCAGTGTTACAGGAAAAAAGTAACTTCCTTAGAGAAAAAACATCTATTTTTGAATGAAAGTGCTTTTTTGCACGAAACTGAGGTCAAGAAAAAAACGTTTTTTCGAAATAGATGTCGCTTTTGCTTACTACCAAAAAACAATATGGTATTAACGATGAAGAAACTATAGATGAATTGCTCCACAAAAGATATTTTCTAGACATGCAGGGCCGTAAAAGTATATGTTGGGCCCAGAATGGGAAAAGATAAATACCTCTTCTTTTTCAAAGAATTCAGGGTGTCGTTTGGGGTAAATATCTAGGAAAAATTAACATTCGGAACACTTTATCGTGGAATGTCCAGAAATTAGCTGCAAATGATATTTTAGGTGGGAAAAATTATTAATTTCGTTCTTTAAGAAAGGCAAAAAATAATATGAAATAAATAAAATCAGCTTTTGTGCAATTCCGTAGGATTTTGACCTTTTTCAACTTGTTTCTAAAGTGTCGTACTTCATCAAAATAAATATATAAACATTCTTGATTAAAAAAAAAAGAAAGTTTATCTATTGTAAGACAAAGGAACCTTTAAATAGAATTCATCAAATTTACAAGACGTTTAAGTCTATAATGGCCTTGGGTCATCTTTTAGTTTTGTGTTCGACAAGATAATTAAAACATTATGTCTACCTTTATCGCCCATCAGTAACTTTTAATAATTATATTCTCACATATTGAAGATACATATTATGATAATCACAAGAAAGTCAAGATAAGTAAAAAAAAAAATATATATGTAAAAACACATTCATCAGATATAATCGATACCTTCCTTTACAAAGTCAATCGTTAAATTTTATAGCTTAAGGGCTATAAGCTCCGTGAAAAATGTGAAAGTCATTTTACATAAATGGCTAATGGTAGCTTTAATCATAATAAAGCTTTAAAAATATGCAAATCCCTTTAAAAGATAATTTTATCTTCTCAATTTAAGTGCCCTTCGAACTTCAATTAGCAAAACGCGAAAAATTTAACTTTTGTAGGCAAATTCCTTTAATTTCAATAAGACACAAGCAATTTCAAAATTAAATAGTTCCTTATTTTATTGTACGTCATTTACGACACACAAAAAAAAGACTTAACTTCGTTCTGTGCATCTGAATTTGCATGAAATTCTTCCCAAACCCACCAGGACGCCATCCAACGTGCAGTGAGTTTACAAAATAAAATTTGTAGTTAATTTTTTAAGATTTATTCAAGAGGATGTTTTCGGCTATAAAAATGTGTAATTTTGTCGTCTTATTTTTGGTTGTCATTGCTTAAATGTTTATAGGTGTAAAGCGACACTCTTAATTGCTCCACACAACACAACAACATACCCCAGCGCTATTTGAATTTTAAAAAGCTTTTTGATGGATTGAAAAATAAAATAAAATTATGCATACAACCTCGTTCATCATTGTTGCAGTCGAGTAGAAATTGTTTGTATGCGTTAAGATATCTAAAACAAAATGCACCTCAAACCCTTTAGTCCATAAACAAACTATAATAGTACTTCAGAATCACAAAGTAATCAAAGGTAACAAAATGTTGATAATCACTTTCTGCAAAAATCCCCCTTGTTTTTGTTATGAGTATCGCATAATTTCTTTAAGCTCATTTATTTTATATCTTTTTCGGTTTCATTTAACAGCTTCGAGCCGTAGCAATATGTGAAAAGATAAAATGGGTTAAATTAACCGCTAATTCACTTGTTGCCACACTCTTAACCGCTGTATACATTCGTGTTGCACCAGCTATTACCACGATGTATATAGCGTCATTATCGTAACAATTTTGTTTTGGACAAACAACAATAAAAAAAAACCAAACTCTGTGTCTGTCCTGTGTTCTTAATTTAATTTCGAATGCCGTTGACAGTGTTTGCCCCATCATTTGATGATCCCGCATTTATGGGTCATTATTTGCACAAAACAATAGCCTATACAGAAAATTCATACACATGCCCCAGCGACACGACCGCGACCAACAAGTAGGCGAAACAAATGCATTTGCCATAGAAAAATTGAAGAAGACAAAAAATTCTCCGATAAAATGTCTAGTGTCACGATGCCTTTCCGCTAGGCGCGAGGCCCGACCACCATTTAATATAGAGAATTTTGTAGATTGCCAATAATCAACCAACTTCACACACAACAATATGGGGCATCAGTACACATGATGATAGCCCCTTTACACTTTTTCAAAAAATGCCTACAGATACTGTCTATAATATCGTAGGTTAGGCCAGGTTGCCTACTCTGTGCTCTTGTGGAACCATTTTATAGTGCTGCAATTGGTTTTCCATTGCGGGGACATTATTGTTTCGTTTTGGTGGTTATAGAAATATGTATATAAAGATGTTGTAGGGATACAAAGTTTTTATGTGTTGGTATTTATTTTGTGCATCCATTACTTTCAGTGGTATTTGTTAATTTCGCTTAATAGTCTGGTTGACAACAACATGCCCATTTAGTATTTATCTATAGGCTTACGCTGCGCCGCTGCTGAATGTGGTGAGTCTCCAAAAAAAAAAACCAAGCGGCCAAACCGAATTTGTATGCCATTCATAGAGATACATGTATACGCAATTGTATTTCAATTATGGATTTGGTATAGTTGTTTGTTTTTTTTTTCATTTTTGCTCAATTTAGAAAACTGAGAAAAGATGATCACATAAATTATTGCAATGATTTTGAAGTTAAGTGGAGAGAAGCGATTTTACGTTGGAAGAAATAAAAAGTATATTAAGTTTTCTTAAAGAATGATAATAATTTTAAATAAATGCTTATATGACCTATGGCCATAGTTGGTTGAGAATCACAACATTATTCCTTAATCTCCAAATTTGATTAACCATTTTTTTAAGTGAAGCTTTTAAGGAAGCTTTAAGCTTGTGCACACGGACATATTGTTTCGCTGGCTTTATACTTTTAGTATCTTTGAGGAAGTTAAGAAAAGAGATGAGGTAGTAAGTGTTTCAATAATGTAAGCTTTAAGGAAACTTTATCGAAGCAATAACTTCAAAGATAACTAAGGCAGTTGTATATCCATGGTTACGCGGGCTTAATTTTAATATTTTGTAATGTGGTTGAACTTTAGCTTCAACTCAGTTAATAAATAACCTATTTTTGTTCAAGATATAATTTTTATTTATTAAAGAAGTAACAGGCTATATATATGTCAATTTTTTTAAGACTTATCTGTTTCAAAACTGCTTCAAAATAATTATCTGTACAGCAACTAGGCTTTGCCCAATCAATATCGATGATATTAATACCCAGAGCTGACAAAAACCACAATTAGACTTTTGGATAATAAGAGAGCTTTCGAAGTCTCTGATTCAGGTACGCATATTAAGATTTTTGATAACTTGGGACTGCAGGAAGTTGATATGAAATTTTGTATAAAAGACTGCACATTATGGGATTTAAGCAAAGGAAATAAGATCCTGGAATCTTTGTCCAGCTGATTGCAATATAGACTTTCAATCTCCTTCTCCAAATTAAAAATTGATGAATGAAGGTTGAGTAAGCAGAAGCTTTCTTTATCATATGACAATGCATTGTAACTGAATCTATATAGGAAAGGTGCAACAGCTTTTTGTCGACAGAAGACAACATGGAGCTATTGAAGCATTAAATTCTATACGGTTTTTATCCCCTATTGTAGTTACAATGCTGTCACGATCAGAATTTATGAGTTCATCATATATGCTGCCATTGCAGTTCCACATTCGAAGAACAAGGAGGAGAAACTATGAAAACGAATATGGAAAGCTGTGAGAGTACTGTCTTCAGTAAAACAATTTAGTTGGTTAGAAGTTCCAGATAAGAGATCATTAATGAAAATGAGAAAAGGATTTGGAGACAAAACGGAACCCTGGGGCATACCAGTATTTAATTGTGAATTTCTGATTTGAAGCCGTCCATAACGTCTTGTATTGAGTGGTCCGAAAGGTAATTTCTAATCCAACGAAGAAAAGATTCATCAATACCAAATGCACGCATTTTCGATAAGAGAGCTTGATGCGAAACTCTATAAAATGCTTTTGAAATACAAGCGCAATAATCATACTTTCCCCAAAATGATGTAAAGATTTGTGCCACTGTTCGGTAAGATATACTATCAGATCACTAGCGAATCTATTGCTACGAAAGTAATGTTGTCGGTCAGTAAGGAGCTTTCGTTCTGCATTTTTAAGCTGATAATTAATCAGCCTTTCCATGAACTTGGAAAAAAGGGACGTAAGTGCAGTTGATGGTAGTTAGAGGCAGAGGAAAATTCGCATTTTTAAGGGACAGGTTAATGCTATTTTGCATCCATTCGGCAAGTAAAGTAGGCCAGATGGAAAAACATACGAATTGTTTTTTCCAGCAAAGGTATCAATCGAACCCTTGGGACTTACTTCCTATACTGTCAAAGCTATTCGGGGCTTCTTAAAACGCCTGTGATATTAGAATGTCTATTTATATTTTCCAGAATTATTGAAGTAGATTTTCCCATAAATAAATTGTAGTGTCGAGACGCCAAATTTTATTAAATAAAATCCATTTTGAATTACCTGTCTTATTTATTTCAGACTATGTTGGTAAAAAGAACATGCATAAACCAGCTATATCATTTAACTTCCTTGTAGAGAATACAGCGTTGACACTCTAATCCTTCATCAATAGACTTAAAACCTCACTTAATGTCGACATCAAATAAATTAAGAATTTTAACTCCTTAAGGGGAAGAAATTAATTACCCATACAACTTTGGAGTTTCTCCCATGGTGGACAATACTAAGGAACCTGACCAACGCTAAAAGTCAGCAGAATGTATCAATCCTTAATTTCTGATAAACAAAAATCGGCGGATAATTTGTCGCACAGTATTTTTTTTCTTCACTTATCATTCTATGATAAATTGTTCTCATGAATAAAATAAATATATATTGTATCTCACAAACTTTTCTATATCAAATTTATTGTTAAATTCTGATTTTTATTTAAATTGTAGGTAGTTGTGGAAAATGATGATAATAATAAACAAATATTTCGCTTTGTTCTTCAAAACATCAATTATACCGAAACATCAAACAAAACGCTTTGTCGTCAAATGAACGTAAAAAGTATAAAATTAGCATATCAAATAAAAATGCAGGAATTTTTTTTCCTTTCTTTTTTTTTTTTTGCAAAAATGTATCTCACTGAATTGGCAAAACGTGATGACAATAATTTATAAAATAAACTAAAGTAAACATTAACACACAAAAATAGCTATCGCCTTGAATACACAACAAAAAAAATTCAATATTTCTCTAATTTGTAGATGCAAAAGGTGTCTATAGACAATATTGCCTGTATTTTGTCAAACACAGACACGTGAAACTGAACACTCTCTTATCATCATCACATAACACCATCACCGTAACATACATGCATACAAAAATAGAAATAGAATAAATAAATTAATATATTAAATCATAACAATACAAATTCCAATAGAATGTATAGGTACAAAATGTATCTATATCAATGGAAACCCTAAAAGATATAGGCAGTAGTGTTGTATATCACAGCATACTCGTAGAACATCACATCAGTATTATGTTGTACGAGTTCAGCCCACCCACTTTTTGCCATCACCATTTCTTGTGTGTGATCATCATAATTTGTTACGCTTGTCTGTAATAGAAATTGCTTTTTGCTCGGATGTCCTCGTGCTGCTGATGCTGATTCCATACACTCCGGCTCCAGCTTAATACCTAGCAATAAACCCATGGAAAATATAAGTGACACATTTCCACGTAATCTATTTGCTTATGAGACTATGACGAGTTAAGGGGTCCCTACTATGATGCCCTTCTTATTGTCGTCATCATTTTTATGCTGCAAAAAAAATGAATAAGGGATGCCCGCCCTTATATCACTTTATCTACTAGATTTAATAATATGTCCTGTTTCTGCTTGTTCTTTTGATGGAGGAGGGGGGCCTAGGGCCGGCTTTTCGTGTATTAAGGGATATAAATTCATCCCTTTTTGGGATAGAACTCCGGCTATCCCATCCTTTACATTCATACGTATATATAGGTATCCCCCCCTTCAAGGATTCAAAGGACCTTAAAATATTGTGTGACCAGCATTGATAAGCAGAAAGGTAAATTTAAGAGATTTTCCGTTGAAGAATTGAATAAAATTTTGTATTTTCGTCATATCCTTCGGCTGCATTTAGGGAGTGATTACTTTCGAATCAATAATTTAGTGAATTCAATTCGAATTGATTTGTCATTAATTTTGTGTTTTGTCCAAACTCAGGTATACAGAACAAATTGTAGGTATTGGTCTTTTGGAATAAGAACAAAAAGACCCCTTCCACCCATCTAATAACTAAACTCACCAATAAAAACAAAAAGAAACAGATTTAGTTTCGTAAGTGAGTCGTATGTTTGTTTGGTTTCCTTATCGGACATAATATGCGTATACAGCGTTCAGCTATATATATATAAATTAATATATACAACCGTATCGTATCCTTCATTCTTTTGCTCATTTATCCTTGAAGGAATACCTACTCTATATCAACATGCCGCCAACCCATCCAAAACGATTCAACAAACCCAAACGGGAATAAGTTACGCAAACCAGGTACAAAAAAGCACAAAATAACAACAACAACAAAAATACACAACGAGCCGCCTTTTCCATTAATGTAATAAATTTATAAATAATTCATAAAAAAAAAACTAAAACACGAAAAAGAAATTGGTTTATAAAAATATATATCCATATCCACCACATAAACTTCCTTTTTTTTTGTATAAGAGTCTTGTCCTTTTTATCGATGGTTGTTGCCAAAGGAGTTGGAGAATGAATAACATTAATTAAATGGGATCTGGGAAAGTTCAGAGTGGAATAGTATTATTATTTATGTTTTTGTGTACCTTCTAACTTGAGGTATGCCATTTAAGTTCAACTCTTAACATTTTATTCCTGAAAACTTAAGACTTTAACGTTCAACATGGATAAATATGTACATATACTAAAATTGCTAGATGGCATTAGAATTTGTAATGACAGGTTTGACAATTCAATTGTTATATTTATGTAAATGTTCAACACATTATGAATTATTATGAAAATATTGTATATTGAACTTTGCAGTCTCATTAAAAATGTTGCTAAGCATCTTCTAAAGAATTGTTGATTTTAGACAATTTTGGTCTCAATACAAAACCAACATTTTGAAAAGAAAAATGTTGCTTGCAGGCAAATCTTGCAATTCAAATGTTGGCCGATACATACATTATATTGCATGTAGACAAAAAATCAACATTCAAGTTAATTGCTGGTAGAATTCGTTTTATAAACATCTTCAATACTATACAGCAATAAGATCACAGAAATTGTTGAAACATGTTGCCGAAACATATAAACAAATCATATGCAATTTGAATCTTATATACAATACCAATATTTTAGTATTGATTTTAAATTTAGCAACAAAATTAAAATCAATGTTGCAGATAAATATATATATGTTATTAAACTCAAAATGTTGACAGTATTGTCTTCACGTTTTTGTAGTAAACGCATAAATGTTTCTTATTTTCAATTATATCAATTTACATTTTTTATATGACGTTTTGTTCAGTGATATAGAACTTCTCAAAAAAGAGATGAGAATGTTTCATATACTATGTATCTCCTTAAAAAAATTTAAAATTTAATTTGTTTAGCAACATTGACTATAGCAATTTTTCCCTTATTTATCCATTTTTGTAAGTGCGGTTTAGTATACCTACTTTCTTATTTGACAAGATCCTGACCCCTGAATGTTTTCGATATGAAGGGTCTGCATAAATCTATCTCAAAAATAATTTTGTACTTGTTGCTAAACATATTGCTGATGTGTATTTTAATTATTTGTTGCAAAAATTCATAAAATGAAACATGTTGTGCCAATATTATTAATATATATATATTTATACAAAAATATAACCAATTTTAATAAAACAAAAATACTAAAAATACATTTAAAATTCCTCAATAATTACCAAATGACAAAATTAGAAAAAAAAAACAGAACCAATAGAAAAGCTGCACAAAAGAAAATGGAGTTAAAAAATTCTCTATTGAAACCATACGCTGCTCGTTTGCGTGTATCAACGGTGAACTTCTATATTAATTGTTTAACACACGCTCCATCAAATTACGAGTATCCTGACATACGAAACACTATTCACGCAGAAAAACTATTTAAATTCTATTGTTCAATCAAATGAAGTATGAAATAAAGGGAACGACTATGTTGGGAGTATTTGCTTTTAGATTAAACTCTTTTTTAAATTGTGTACAATTTTTCATTAAAATGCTTGACTAATCCAAAACTCGATTTTGTTGTTTAGTGAAAAAATATTATTGAGCAATTGCTCGAAAAAGCTGATTGAGCAAATACTTGACTATAATCGAGTATGTTGCTCAATGAATACATTTAAAATGAGTAAATGTTCGACAAATCCAATGTTCTACTATGATATTATTTAATAAAGAATTTAAAACAAGCGAATGCTTAACTAATCTAATGGTCAAATCTTAAATATGAGGTTTAAGTTAACAAAGAAATATAAAATGAGTAAGTCCTTTAATGCTCAATTATGTTGTTTAGTGAAAAAATATTCGAGAATGTGGTTGAATGAAAAAATCAAAAATGAGTACTTAAATACCTTCGCAACTAAGCCAATGCTCAAGTATGTTCTTGTATGTTAAAGCTCTATGAATTTAATTCTAGAGAACAATGTGTCATGAAGAAATTAAAAATGAATAATGATCAAATTTTGTCTAAGAGAAAAAATCAGCGTCTTAAAAATACAATTGATTGCAAACTGCTGAACAGATTTTGCCCAAACAAATTCTCAATCTAAAAATTTGATCCTAATTCTTCGGGTTGAAGATTTTCAGATAAATAATAAATATAAAGTTATTTATATCGAACTTAAATTTGTTTACAAATCCACAACATGCCTTTAGGTTTTGAACAAAAATTAAACACTGTGTTAGTGTTTATTCATCAAACCAAAACAGTGACACATTTCACCACGAGCTATAGTTGCAGGCTTGGTGGACTTCGACTCCTCTGCTCTCTCCAGTTATTTTTTTTTTTTTTTGATGGAATCACATTAGCGTTTCAGAGATTTCAATTTCAGTTGTCCAAATTAGTTATATGTTTCGTGGAACTGACTATTTCAGAGTTAGATGGAGGCAACTTAGAATTATATTTGGAATTTAACCTGAATGCCCAAGCTTACGTGAATAGGTACCCACATAGATTCTTTCAGGCTTATAATGGAGCTTCAGATAAACTATCAAAAAAAAAACAATCAACATCGTGTTGCCCATAACTACCCATGTAGATACTGTGCCTCAAATGGTACGAGTATAGTTATATTGTATCCATGGCATATTACAATCCTCTTTAGATACATGTGTCTATAGCATTACCCATATATATATTTTCTATTAGATGGTTAGAGAGCTTCGTTGTTATAACTACAGATGTCCAGTTGCAGCCTATGATGATGAGCATGATGATTTGGCTGCCAATGATGGGTCATGTCTATTTTCTGTTTGTATATCTTTCACTCTGTGAACATAATTTCGTGTGCGGGTGAATCTAAACTATCTATTAAATTATATTACAGACCAGAGGGTTTATACTTACATATCTACATTATTTGATACTGGTAAAGTATATATATCTATAATGTTATAATATAGATACAGAGCTTGAAGCATAAGCAAGGAATGGAATTCCATAGCTCTGCGATGTATAGGTACGGTACATACATACATATAATGGCATCAATTCCGTCATTTCAAATTAAGTGAAGGCATTTAATCCATTGATTTGAGTTAAAATATAATTTTCTATGATATTCCAAAGTGAGTGAATTGAGTGGTTGCTTCGCCTCTACCTACCCATTTTCTATGTATCTAAGGCCGGTTCTAAATATTATGCTTATAGTCGTAGAATGAATGTTTTCGAAGGGTGTCTGACAAGAGCATTTCAGATGGGATGTGTGATGTATTTGAATGATGTGAATGATTTGATGCAGTGAGGCATTCAACTTGACTATAAAATCAACTGTATTGGATATAGGGATAGACCATTATCGTAATTATTATATATTCATATACTCGTACATCGAGCATATCTAGATGATGAGTTTTTATGTTGCTGGAAGCATTTCAAACATTTCGAATCAAGCTGCTGATGCGTTACTTATAGTGTCGCTGTTGAATTAGGATACAATATACAATGGAATAGATAGAGATAGAGCTAGAGTTATATTAAGTGTGATGGCGTGCGAAGACCAGCTATAACCTAACTATAATTAAAAGATGTGGTTATAATGCGTTTTCGAATGGTTGTGAAAGGCGGCATCTCAATGTTTTTGAAGAGCAACGATATTGATTTGATGTGGGAGCACAAAAATTCATTGGTCAATTTTCATAGATAACTTTTTTTAAATTTAAAATGAATAAAAGCTGCACGAATTTAAGACAATTTTGATAACTGCAACTGTTTGATGTGAAGGGTGTTCAGTAGATATATATTTCGAATAAAATATAACTCGTTTGCACGATGTTATGTCAGAACACATCCATCAAATATCTATGCCCGGAAATATAGATTGAATTCAATGTTCTATGGAACCTATTCGCATTTTAAGTACCTTAATAATTAAAAAAAAAATATTGGATGGTCAAAGAGCTCCTGGTGAGTAGGTAGATATACCTAAGAATTTTTGTCGCATCCGATTAGATAACGGAGAAACCTTTTTTCGTAGGCAAGATATAATCTTGGAGGCAGAATCCAGAAATAAAACAGCGACTTTTATTTAACGTTGGAATAGGCTGAGATTTAATCTCCAGACCTCTAGGATCTTACAGGACCATTGCACCAAGGGCTCTACCGCACAATTATTCCCACTAAAATATAGACATTTTCTTGATATCGATATTATGTATGTATATACTTTCAGACTTGTGAGAGATTTCTTGAACCCAATTCCAAATTGTGCAGACCACAACCCATCATGTGCAGAAAATTATTCAAAACAAAATAAATGGAAAAGCATTTGATTTTAAGATCTTTCAGCTTTGGTTTGGTCCTCAACAAGATCTGTTGCTTGAACGGCCAACCACTCACCGTATATGCAGATGATGGGCCAGAAATCAGTCGTAGATTATTTTGATTTCAAAACACATCTCAGTTCTATTTTCATTGTCACCACCCTAACCATATCAAAGTTATAGCTGTCATCTATGACAGAAGACATATAACCTTGCATAAGAACTTTCTCAGAATCCAAAGATCATTGCATAGGTATTTCTAAAAAAACGACAACGCCAGAAGCTTTAAAGAGCTTGCTTTGACTGACAGATTCAGCAGATTTATTGGGTTTAAAATTGGGAAATAATTTGTTCATATCATATCAGAACCAACTGATGTTCCCTTGATAATTCTTCCAGGCTTTGGTTTGAAACCTGTTATATTGAGTTATCTTCGTTTCCATTCCCCCCCTCTCTTCCGCCTTCACCGCATTTGCACCCCATTTACCCCCACTTCAGCCACCTTGGCCCATTCGTTTTGCTTCTTATTGCCGAGCAGCTATAAATGATTCTTCCATGCAGTTCCGCTTCGCTTTGTATAAACCTCGGTTAGCTGGATACGGAAGTATGCTTTGCATTAGTCCAGCCCCTCATACCATGTTCTCCATCACTTTTGATAAAACTTACAAACATCATTCTTTTTTATGAAATGTAAAGATTTCAATTATCGCGTTTCTGAATATTTTTTTCTCCTGGTAAGGAAGTGTTCATATATTCTCTTCTTCACAATTCATCAGCCTTCTTTCCAAGTATACCCCCTTCTTCAAACGTCTATCCCCTTTCTTCCAAAGCAGCTCTATGATATTTTCCATAAAGCCCGTCTTCAATACAAACAATGCAGTTATTAGTACTTTTTTGGAAGCGGCTCAAAATTCTGGCTTCAAAATATCTACAACTTTTCAAAATTCTGCTTTTAAAATGAAAATTCTGCTTTTTTTCATTTTTTCTGCTTTCAAAATTCTGCCCGTCAACAAAAAAATAAGAAATTCGGCTTATTTTTTTTTAAATTTGTAATTAACTTATTTTTATTTACAAACGCAAGCGAGGAACAAAATAAAACAAAATAATCCTTTAGGTAAGCTTAAGTAAGAAAAAGAAATTACAGAAAAAACAAGGAAACACGCAAAAAAACAAAGAGAACAATTATTTTTGAAATGCGCTTAAGAACCTAAGATAGCCAATGTGACTTAGATCAGTTCTTTTTTTATAATATTCTTTTTATTTGTTTGTTTTTCGAAACAATTTTTCTTTTTTTCTTTAATAGACACTAACTGACATTTTTCAAACCTTTGTTTTCTTAATTGTTTGCAGAATTTTAAAAGCAGAATTTTAAAAGCAAAATTTTGTTAAAAGAATTTTGACCCCGGCGGAATTTTGACCCCGACTCACTTATTTTTCAATTTTTGGGATAATTTTCTGATGTGACGGATTGTGGTCTACACTTTTTGGTAATTGGTTTCATAACGAAAATGAATTAATTGAAATCTTTTTTAATTAACGGCATGGCATCCGTGGTTTCACTGCTAAGTCTACCAAGAGGAACTTCGAATGTCAGCTCAAGTACAGAATTAGCAGAATTTCAATTTAATTTTTATTGTGAAAGTGGATCTAAGGAAATAGAAGAACTAATTTCACTTTACAAACCGATTTAACATGGATGAACCTTCAGTTTTTACAGTTCGAAGTGATGTCGAAATTTTCGAAGACGATCTACATAAACGTAGAACTTCAAACTTCATTTCTAGTAAAATTGAAAATCGGACAAATATACGAAGACGAATTATGACCTAACCTAACACTTAGCATATTTTCATAGAAAAGTGCTTAGAGGTGTTAGATTCCACCGAAGAGCAGTACCATTTAATGGATTGGACTGGTATATTTATGGGAATTAGGAGAATCGATATTAAATTTCGATATTAAATTTCATAATGCAACACCGTAGGTGAAGGTGTTGCGTTGTGCGCCATCACCCTATAACAACATTTCGTCCAGATGTCATTTGTCTTTATTAACGGTACTCATTCTATAAAACCAAAACTATCGAACGATTATAGTTTTCTCCATAGATATGATAAAGCAGCTGTCGTCAAAACGATATCGTTCTATCATTTCCATTTTACAGAATGATTACCCAGGTTTCAATCAACTTCAACCATTCGTCAATTTTTGTTTCAGTTGACCCATAAACAATGACATTTTATCGATTACTTTGGGTGACTCGTAAGTCAAAATGGGATCATTTTGATTTTTATTACAATTTTAGTAATTTGTGCCATTAAAAATGGATGAGTTAAAATTTCAAAATTACATATATGTTAGCAAACGGCGTGATTCCATCACAGTGAACGACATTATTAGGTGTGTTTTGGTGAGAATATAGCACAGTGAAGTAAAATAAATTCAAAAAAATAGATCCACAGCAAATGTCATTCTACTTCTTTAGTTAGTTAAGGGTTGGTGCTTCTGCTTGTTGTTCGTTTGACATAAAGATTTGTTCGATTCTTGAGCATTTCTAATCTATCAATTTTGGTCTAAGGCTAACCTCACACTTGTTTCTTAAAGATAGAATAAAAAATGTAGTCTCAAAGTGGCTGATCACATTAGGCGTTTTTCTTTTTTTCGTTCAGAGCTGATCATTGAACAAAGCTCGAAGGTGCATTGCGTTTGTCAAATCAGAAACATCAAAGTTCAACCGTCCAGTGGACGCATACAAATATAATTCAGTTTAATATAATAGAAAAATACATTACTTGAAGTTGTTAAATCGAAAAAAAAACATTTAAAATAAGATTTGTGTAGCGCGGCCAATTCAAAGTCGGCAAATTGATATATCTATAGTTAATTTTAAAAAATGTAAAAAGTTCTATGTAAATGAAAGAAAATAAAAAATATACATGCATTCAATTTCAACCATAAAATGTATTGAAATTTTCATTCGAGCTTTCGTTTCTTCATCATAAAGACGAAACAACCGAAGAAATGAATAGTGTAGTCGGGCTCCATCTCATGAAAATAAAACAATATATATCAGAGTGACAACACCGCTTTACTTCCATCTCTTTTTCCTTGTTGTGTTTATTTTTCATGTAAATTTAGTTTATTTTCTTTGCACTAAACTACCATCCCCAGAAATACATTCTTGGATAATGAAACGTGATCTCGATAGAGTGCAAGATCTTTTGTAATGCATGTTTTTTGATAATCCATAATATGGTTCAATTCTGATAATACAAAATGACTAATGTTGTACAAAATGATCTTACATGTGAATCCCCCAATGGAAAAGGACTTTACACTAAATAACTATTTTATAAGCTACACCTTAAAAAGTCACGTGCGTGACAAGCCTAAAGATCAAAAGTCGAACACATCTAGTATAATCCTATATCAGGTTTACAAACATAGCAAATACACAAAATTATATCAGCGCCCTCTACATTTGAGCAGCACAAACGAATAATGTCAAGTAACATTTCACTGGAATAAAAAGGTAAGGTAGATCCCAGTGGGCTTTTGTTGTTGTATCTCTTGATACATTTTGACTGACTGAGTTTCTTTTTCTCACCAAAACACGCCTATTATTAGTAATTAGATGCCTTAGCCCAGTGTTTCAGTGTGTCAGTATACAGCAGCAACGTATTAAGCAAAATAAATCGTTCGTAATTTCGAAAAATGCAAGTGAAAACTCAGCTTTAATATAAATTATCTAATAGAAAACATCAAAATGTCTTCTGTGGTATAATTAGCAATTCCTCCCCACTGGGAAAAAATTAACTCGTAGACAACATAATGTTTGATGCACTTATTCACCATATCAACAGCAAACTGAATAAAGTTCAATTAAAAAAACAAACGTTCCAAAGACCTAACCTACTATCAGATCAATATGTGCCTATGTATTTCACAAAACAAACTTGTTGTCCCGCTTCTAAAATCATAAATCAACTCTTTATAACTGTATACGTATATCTACTTTACAATTCCACAAATAAGTGTCTCAATGCACACAACACAGTATACAATTTCAAGTCTATCCGAGGAGTTTCAAGCCATCAGTCAAAAACATAAAATTCAATGAACCTTTCTATCATCCGATGACGTGCGATGACAACGCGCCGAGGTCAGATAAATCTGTCAAAGTTTCTATCGATTCTAAATAATTTCCTCGCGATTGTGATTGTGCAATCAGTTTTGGTGTGCTTAAAAGTGACAACAACGATGGCAGGGGGCGGAACAATACATACACATACACATCAGACACCTATAATGTTTATAGCAGACAATAATACCATGTCGCGCGCATTTGAAAGAATGTCAATTTATTTGACGATGATGACAATGATGACACCCTTATGACAGCTCTCTATATAGCCTGTTAACCCAGAGAGGGCCTATGTAATCGCACCCAGTAAATTAAAAAAAAAAAAAGCAATCGATAACACATATAATAAAATCAATACAATGAAATGAAAAAAAAGATGGTTTGTGCGGTGTGGTACCTGTCAAAGTGATAAATTTGACAAGAGAAAGCGCCGCGCCGCCCGGGTAGGTGTCCAAAAAATGTTTACCCTCTTTAGTACCAAGGTAGATATAAGCTGAAAGTCGTTGAAAACTGTAACTATATAAATTATGCTGTGTGCAGCAGGCAGTGACATCCTTTTGTATAGCCTCGTATTAATGACCTTGAAAATGTTATAATAATAAATAACAATGTGACATTTCACACACATACACATAAACTAACACATAGAGACACAAAATATCGAAAGCACAAGGGCCAAGCAGAACATAATGGATAACCAACCACCAGCAAAACCAAACAACAACAACAACAATAACAATAACAAGAACATGGAGCGGCACCGAAAAACCCGGTAGACAACCATAGTGCCATTAATTCTAGCGCCCGCCGACTTGTTTGACAGTTCTGACAGACTATTATTTAAAGTTGAACTTTCGCTTGCCGTACAGCACAGTTATAAACGACCAACGACGCAAACACCCATACACTCCAAGCACATTTATGCATATAGATTTAATACAGAAAGTAAAAGTGAATATTGTGTGTGCGGAAACCTGTAACGCATCTTTAGGGTCAAGGAACACTCGAATAACGGCTACGGCAGAATAAACAAAGAAAACAAAACTTTTATTATTTTTGACAGGAAAAATGGATCAGAATGTTTACCTACATTTTCTGTACAAGAGCTGTTCTGGGGAGAGCTGTCAAAATAAAAGATGACATTGCAAAAAAAATACAAAAAAAAAAAAGAAAAGAGAAACCTTGCTCGTTTGTGTATACAAAAGTATAGGTATCGCACTCCCTCCTGTTGCGGGCATAAAACGCGTGTATATATGTATATAGTTACACAAAAATAGGAAGTGTAAACATGGGCTTAAACTGATTGATAAATTAGATTATGGGTCAGTCGTGGTTGTGAGATGGGCTGACTTTATTTTGTTGTTGCTGGTGGCTATTATGTATGTATGTACATGTAGATAGGTACATTTTGAAAGACGATGACGATGACGATACCAAGCTGCTGGTCCAAGTGTATAGGGGGCAGGAAAGATTGGACAAAGAGAAAAATTGAACGTAATATGTCAAAAAAGGCTGACTTAGACAGTTTCCATTTGTTTTCAACAAAAAAAAAAAAAACCATAGCAGAATTAGTACCTAGTGTCTGGTTGGTTCGGTTTGGTCTGGTCAGTCTCGCCCTGTATAGATATATCATGTTGATGATGGTGGTATATTTATAATGGTCAATGACCTTGGAAGCATTACTACTTGTCGGATATTTGTTTTTGGGCTCAGTTTTCTGCTTCTTTTTTTTTAACAAATTATGTGCTTGAGGGGTATGTTTTATGTCATTTTCATTTCTGACAGATCTGGGTTATGAGGGCGCAAACGATGTCTGGTATATTTTATATACAAACGGACATTGACGTCTTATTGTTTAGGGAGGGAAACAGGAAGTGTGCGGTGTAGCTCGAGGAGATCAATTTATGACATTTTTATTTTTGGTTCTTTTAATAGGTTCTGAATAAATAGAAAAAAAAAGTACTTTTTTGATGAATGACGTAACTAAATAAAACGTTACTTGTATTTTGTTTAAAGAGTTAGAAAAGTATCACAACACATGAAGATAGAGAAATATATTTCTGGCACACGGATGTGGAGTTGTTGCCACCATATTGCTAAATAGGATACTAGATGAGTACCCTGTCCTTGCTCCAATTTTGCATAAACCACGATATACGAGAAATCAATGATATGCAGGGCACTAGAAGGCACTAGAAGGAAACGGTGAAAATTCACGAAATCGCCTGATGTAGACATGATTGAAAGCTTATTTATCGTTTTATAAGAAAACAGGCAATGTGCAGGTAAAAGATTAGTGGCTAAAGAAATCACCAGGACACCCGAACATAAACCAGCCCGGCTTAGGAGGTTGGTCTTCAAAGAACAACCTTGCCCACAATTTTGCACGAGGATTTGCATTTGTTTCCCATTTAAGATTCAGTTTACACAAGAGCTTCTTCCAGAAGACCATTTACGTCGCCGTACATATGCCAATAGGATGTTATATGACAACCCCAATTTTCATGAAAAAATCATAATGAGTGACGAGGCACGGTGAATAAACAGAATAGTCGGTTCTGGGCAATGGAAAACCCTCAAATTATTCATCAGTCACCTTTGCATTCATTCAAAGTTACAGTCTGGTGTGCAATTTGGTCAGGCAGGAGGAATCATTGCACCTTACTTCTTTGAAAATTAAAACGGCGTAACGGTAACTGTGAATGTGGAGCGATATCGTGATATGATCGAAAACTTATTTACGCCACAACTAATACTTTGGGCTAGACTAACATGTGGTATCAACAAGACGGTGCCACATCGCATACAGCCAGGATTACAATGGAATTACTGCGAGACCTCTTTCTACAACAAGTTATTTCAAGAAACGGTGATGTTGAGTGGCCTCCACGGTCGCCTGATTTGACTGCTCCGGACTTCTTTTTGTGGGGATATCTGACAAGCAAGGTTTATGCAAACATAATTACCGACATTAAAAAAACATTTATCAGTAATACAAGATCCATTCTCTTTCATTTAATCAAAAATTATAAACAAACAAAGTAATATACCATCCCGGCGGACACCCTCTATATTGAAGCAATTGAAAGATCCTATCTGTCATATTGGGCTAAACACTGCGTCTGCAACCCGATAGCTACTATCAGTGCGGTTTTATGCCAGAAAAGTTCAAAGTAGCTAGATATAATTTTCACACTCTGGAAGATCTTGGAGATCGATATCCATCAACTTCTTATTGAATAGACGAGTTACACATAATTATGTCCAGCTTTGACATCACTGCGAAACCAGTCCGCTTGTGCAAGTTGATAATGCAGAATTGTGCGCTGGTCAGTCAAGGTTTGTATGGAAGACACTGATACTGAACCTTAGATATCAAAAGAACGGTTAAGATTGTTCGATCTAATGTCATGCGACTTTTTTGACATCGCTTGGGAACATTTGTGTGCCTATACCAGTGGCTCAATATTTCAGAAATTGGTAGAGTTGCTTGCATATGCCGACGAAATTAATATTATTGGCATATTTCAGAAACTGCAATGGTTTTGAATGAACAACAATTTGAGAGCGCTACCACCAAGTTTCTTGTCTTTATTTTCGACCAAAACAATACGAGTAGCTTTTTCACGAATTGCCCGGTTGAAACTGCATCCATATCGGCTTCGCTGGAATATCTGAGATTATCGGTAATTAAGCAATCAAACGAACTATCATTATTGTCAATCGCTCCTTCTTTGAGCTAAGGAGGCAATATTGAGTATTATAGTCAATATCTCTAAGACTCATTCTAGTTCTACTTTATGGGTCTAATCCTTGGTTATTTCGAGAGAAAAAAATCGTCGGAAGATCTACGCTCCCATATTCATTGAAGGGACGAGTTCTGGAGGAGAGATTCAACAACGATCTATGAAAGTTGTGCAGTTGCATGACTGTGGTCAAGCAAATTCGGGCTAGAACTGGGGCATGCAGAGCAAAACGACACCGATGTTACGACTCGCGCAGTATTACCCGCACTAGTATCTATAACACCTTTTTAAACGTGCGTCCTTAAGTGGTGGAGGACCTCGATCAATTTAAGGGGCAGAATCCGAGGCAGTTAGCCACGGAGCAACCTAACTGAAAGAGGCACGTTGATTAATTTCATTGCTTACCCCGATATGTCGCACCATCTAAGGAAGGATTCTTAGCTTTAACTTAAAGACCCACAAGATAATACTTCCACCTTGATATTCATTTTCTTGCAAGCTGATTTTTAGACGGACTATCTGGAGTCCCTAGATCTCACTGATACATAGGCAACAGATCATTTTCGGTAACATTTGTTTTGTTGGAACTTCGGCGAAATGTGCCTTGCTTGTCACCATTTAATCCATATTTTTATCCAGTATTGTAGTGAAGTAACATTCTTCCCTTCAAATAATTTCACAATTCGAGCAGTCGGACGAGCAATTATGATCAGAGTTTCTTTATTAAGCCATACTACACTAATGTGGAACTTATTATCAGCGTTGAATTGTCTTCCCATTGCAATTAAACTTATTTATATCGCGTTATGTCCTCCTCAATTTTTCCTCTTCCTCGCAATGCTCGCAGTGTATTAAAATTCAATATTCAAAGGGTAGTCACCACCCCTTGCGCCATTAAATTTTAAAAACATTTTTTGTGAAGAAATCCTTTTTGCCCATTTTAGAACTGGCTGATTTTGAAGATATAACCTATCGAGTCCTAAGCAAGTTGACAATGCCAGGACGTAAAACTTGTTTGCAGAAATGAGTTGAAATATAAGGACGAGCAGAAGATACAGACATAAGAATCTAAATTCTCCGCCCTTAATAACTTGCAGACTTATCATAGAACTCCCAACTTTAAAAATTATCTTATCATTTCTTACAGGCCCTAATAGACTAAAACAAGCTAGAAAATAATGACTTCCTTAAAATTATTTATCTTATAGCCTCTCCGATGCCAACAGCACTTAGTCACAAAGAATCAATATTTTAACATCCCTATATCCGACTTATGAGATCTTAAACACTCATCTCCGACATCACAAAAAGCCACACCTTTTTATGTCCATAGTATCCTGCCCTGCACTTTAAACAGAAGTCACTTCCTCCATTCTTCCCCAACGCAAACGCTAAATATTAATTACCTGCTCGCATACCTACACCATATATCCAATTAATTACTTCCAATGATGCATCGATGGGTCGGCGATAGCTGCACATTTCATCAATTTTCATTAAGCTCACTGAATTTTTTTTTAATTTTATTTATAATGTACTTGAGATGGACAGAATCAAGTTGAATGGTAGCCTTTTTACAACGTAATCTGATCGGACGTGCTTCGATGATGTTTCGCGCCAAATTGTCTTCTGTCTAGGTAAACTCTAAGGCCTATGGATTGATCCCATCGACATCATCAGCTGCTTCTCTAAAAGTGAACGGGCCACGGACAGAACCACGACTAATTTTAAATTATTTCTGATTTTCGTCAACAAAATTAATAATTCCACCAAAAATCTAAAACAAAAAAAAAAACTCCGCCGAACAAAACCTAAAGATTGAAGGTGACTTCCATATTTTTGAAACGTTCGGCGAAATCTATGTAGGTATACGAATATCTGGGGAAACGTGTGGCCCAGTGCGTCTGCAATATTAATCGATCAAAATCGAGATTCTCTTGTGAAGGGTCAGTCGGTGCGACTTCCTTTTTTGTGAAAACCAACTCGGAGGCTGTTTTCTTAAAAAAACTGAGAATACAAGATACAAACAAAAGACGATGCGACGGCTGACGACGGGCGATGAGACAAAATCAGCAAATTCGAAAAAGCCAACCGCTCCTATATACCGCTACTGTCGGTCGTCACCGGCATCGCCATCATCATCGCCCATCGACATCGTCTTCTTCGTCGTCTGTTGATTTCTGATGAGTTTTGGGTGGTTGACCCATTCACTTTGATGGATTTTCCACCTTCGATGATATCCAGCACCATATCACGATGATGATGATGATGGACTCCTGTCAGAGAACTTGCCACATCCCGTTCGTTCGGGTGCTGATTATAGCTACCGCACTTGCTACGTGAGCATTTACGCCTACAAAAGGCTCCAACACTGCTCTTTATTTGAAACCATCAGCGACAGAGACGACGCAAGAGTCTTCTTTGCTTGATGAAGCCCTTTTTAATGAATTTATAATCTCTTAATGATGTATCTAGATAAGTAAATACATAATAAAATTCGAAAGTTATAATTTTTGCGATCGACACGTTTCGCCTATAGTAGGACTTTGAGGGGCTCCCGGAATTTCGATTTGGCCTCATTTAATTTAAATGTGGGCACAATTTTTTTTTCGAAAAATTTATTATTTTATGAGCACCTTAAGTCGAGTCAGGTGTATCTTGATGCATTTTTCATGTTCTCTGACTCATCTTCTCAAGCTAAGAATTAAAGTGTCGTCAGGCCAATTGCACAAACTTAATCCAACCTAGGTTCAAAACTTTAAACTATCAATTTGAGCGGATAAGCTACGGTTAAGCCAAGTTTAAAATATTTTATAATAGTGCACTCGAGCCATGATGGTTAAACCTCAAGTAATTCCCAGAAATCAGTAGGTTCAAATGTTGAACAAGCACTTTTAAATGTTTGTACAACTGGTTCTAATGTTTCACAAGTCAAGGATGAATAAAAGCTTAATCGAGTGAATGTTCAAATAACTCTGGAATTTAGCAGTAACCCCTTGATTTGATTAAAAATCGATGTTGGATTTTTTTTCGAAAAAAAATCTTATTTCTTGAGTAAAAACTATGTAGATAATGCTTGAGCAATAGCATTATCTAGAATACGAAAATATTATTTTACGGAGGACCAATGTCGTCTTGTGAGTAGAAAGTGACTATAACACATCCTCATTAGGATATTCAATTATCACACGGTGGTGTGATACTCAATAAAATAGAAGTCACTTGAGAATTTGCTATTAAGCAAAAGCTTAAAATATTGTCCAAGAATATTACGTATTAACCCATTGATTTCTTGCATCAGAACTCTTCTTAGATGAATCACATAATTAATGTATTTAGTACATTGCATGTCATGAGTACAGTATCTATGTACTCAGTGTACCTATACCTGTTTAATGAGTCCAGGAATTTATATTTGTCATAACTAACTATTTTAGGTACGAGTAGTTAGTACATGCAAAGAATACAGATTTTTTTGTGAGGAAAATTATGCAGTCAGTACATTCATTTAAAGGTTTTCCCAATAGGGAATGTCAGATCAATTGTTTGCTTAGCTACAATTAGACGGTCAACGTAGTCGCTCATTGCGTTGACTCTCTGACGTAATAATGACGTCAAAATCTGTAATAATTGTGTCACGTCGAATGATAGTCAACGAAAAATGTTATCAATGCGTTGACGAGAACGTTGACAACTAAGTTGACTCGAATTTGTGGGTCAGCGCATTGACCCATTTCGATGACCGTGTAATGAGTGTGTCAACGTAATTTGAACGCGTTGACAGAGTTTTTAGAACTATTCGTTATCGCGTTGACTTTATTCCAACATTGACATGGCACAATTTTATACCCGGTCAACGTAGCTTTGAGATTGACACAATCGGTTTTGTTTATAAAATAAAAACAAATAATATACACATACTCGTATTTACTATACTCTGTTCAATTTATATTTTCAGCACATGGAAGATAGGATATTTTCCTTTCACCCTTACTTTTATGGATTTCAATAAGCTATCTCTATTTCTATAAAGCTTTTTCATTTTCCATGGTTGCCGTAGTAGCATTATAAATTGGCATATTTCTCTCACAAATGTCGGTAGGGTTACCAATTGTTAATTTTGATTTCATGAAAAGAAACATGTACATCGTAAGATAAATCTAAAATAAAATTAAACTAACTCAAAATAAAATAAAATTTATCTTTTTCCACAACACCAAGAAGTAACATAGTAGGCGCGTTTTTTTAAGAGTTCCCCAGAAGGCCTAATATATTTTATTTATAAAAACGTATAAATAAGGTATAACGAGGAACTTGTGTGCTTCGAAGAATTTGAAGCCGTTTTAAATGTAAATAAACACAGCATAGAAATAATAATATCACCTCAAATTTCACCGCACTATTTTAAAAATTATATTTATATACACGAAACCTTCTTCCTTTTATTTTTATTTTTATGAACAAAAAAAACTTTTTGGTAATTTAAAATTTCAAAAACTTGCTCAAATAGTACCTTTTCCTTAAAAAAAAATACCGAACAAATAATATATAGCTGCATTTTAACCGTTTTCCAAAAACAAAAGATGTAAGCAGAAAATCAAGCACCGACAACACCTTTCTCCTTAAACTGAAAATATATGCTCTCAAAAGTTCTAAGAAAGCTTCGATTGTGAAAGCTCCATAGCGGAAAGCAAATAAAAAGGTATTAGAATTTCCATCAACGGACCAATGGTAACTCTTAATCAGTGTGTTTATTTTTTTAAATAAACACTATAAGCCAGAGTCAAATTAGAGAACAGTCCCTTCTCAGCCAGGGAGCAGACAGGTCATGGTGAAATGCACGTGGGTTTATGGAATATTTCAGTAGCAATTTCTTAAGTTGTGTACCTTGCAAACACCAGCTGGCACCACTGTGTTTCAAAAAGCTATCCAATAAGACCTGTACTAAATATATAAATTGAACACGGTATAGCTGTTATTATAGGTGTTCGAGATTTAAATATATCTCTTTCGGCTGTTTTGGTCGTAATGTTTTTTTTAATGAAACAATTACATTTCCTTTCCCGACGTTTCAGCTGTTATTGTAATTTCATAACTTGGTTTATTTTAGAAATATGTTGTATGATTTAGAAAAAAACTAGTGAATAGTGCAAGAAATTGCTGGCTGTGAAATCCGTACAACGTACTGTAAGGAGCAAAAATTATCTCCAGTGCCAAGAATCGCTGTGTGAGGAACAATCGTACCTCGGCGGATATGCTGCATATTTCTGTTTTTTTTTTTTTTTTTGTATTTGAGACTTTACTAGGGCCAGTACAAAATTGAACTGTTTGGCTGACATGCGCAGGAAGTTCCGATATAAGTTTGGCTCCTCGTTTCGCAATTCGCGTTTCGTTTCGCAATTTCACGCCGAATCCTTCCTTTTCACGCAGCAACGATTTCCTTGCATCTGTCCGATTTCCTCATCTATTTATCTCATTTATAACGGGTGATTTTTTTGCTACTTGGTTTTTGACGTTTATATTTTTGACAGATCACACATGACAAATTCCACGAACATTTGACATTTCGATTCAGTATTGTTTGCCATTTCATCATGAATAGACTTACGCCTGAACAACGTTTGCAAATTATTGAAATTTATTATCAAAATTCGTGCTCTGTAAAAAATGTGTTTCGCAAGCTACGTCCGTTTCAGCGACGAGGCTCATTTTTGGCTAAATGGATACGTGAATAAGCAGAATTGCCGTATTTGGAGTGAAGAGCAGCCAGAGGCAATTCAGCAGCTACCAATGCATCCCGAAAAATGCACTGTTTGGTGCGGTTTATGGGCAGGCGGCATCATTGGGCCGTACTTCTTCAAGGACGATGAAGGCCGCAGGGTTACGGTCAATGGAGAAAGGTACCGTTCGATGATAACAGATTTTTTTTTGCCGAAAATGCAAGAATTGAACTCGGCCGACATGTGGTTCCAACAGGACGGTGCCACATGCCACACTGCACGCGAAACCATGCATCAATTGAGAGGTGAATTTGGTGAGCAGTTGATCTCACGTTTTGGCGAAGTCAATTGGCCACCAAGATCATGTGATTTGACCCCGTTAGACTATTTTTTGTGGGGCTATGTTAAGTCTATTGTCTATGGGAACAAGCCAAACACGATTGCTGCATTGGAAGCCAACATTGAACACGTCATTGGTGAGATTCCGGCCGAAATGTGTGAAAAAGTTTGCCAAAATTGGACCTTCAGAATGGACCACCTGAAGCGTAGCCGCGGGCAACATTTAAGTGAAATTATTTTTAAAAAGTAAATGGCAGAAATTGATTTATCGATCCAAATAAAAATTTCATTCACTTTTTACAAGTTTCTGTGTTTTTTTGAATTTTCAAAAACCAAGCTCATAAAAAATCACCGTTTATAAGCGGTAAGCGGTTAAAACAGCCATTTCCAAATCCTTTTACTCATTTGCATTTGTTTTTTTTTTTTTTTAATATTCAAAATTAACTTTAAAACAGATTTTTTTTTACAAACTGATGTTTGCTCAAACAAATGGTCAACACATTTGAATTTGGTTAACTCGTGTGATCGTCAAAGTTTTGAGTGTCAACGCATTGGTAGTGACGAATAAAAATTACATTGGCACACAAGGCACGCCATCGAATTTTGGGACATCATTGACCGACTTGTGTCATTCGTGTGATCGTCAACGTTTGAAGCACTGACACTGTAAGCTTTGACGCTGAAGTGGCACAGTTAATATTAGTTTTGTGGTGACGTCAGAGAGTCAATGCGATGACCGATTACGTTGACCGTGTAATTATAGTCATATCAAATAAAATGCACGACTGGATCGCACGTACTTGCTCTTATGTTCGATCACATCGAATGCAAAAATTCTTAATATTTTTATTTTTATTTAATTTTTTATATATACAAAATTTCTTTAACTTTTTTTTAACTAAAAAACAAATAAATTGGTATGACAGTCTTAATTATTTGATGATATAAACATTTGTACCAAAACTCTTAGGTACCAAGTTTGAAGAATATCGCTTCAGCCGTTTGGGATGTAGATCGTTCTACAGGCAGACAGACCGACTGACAAGTAGACAGGCGGAATAGCGGGACCCATTATCGTAATGTCAAGTTTGGTCAATATTTTGCGGTCGATTTTTTTTTTCAAATGCAAAACTTGCCCTATAGTATCTACCTATGTATGTATATTGCAAGTAAGAAAGTTAAAAGATTGACCGTGCAATACGTGTTCGTTTCCACTTTTTTGCCAAAAATAAAATCATCTTTACCGATAATGTATATTTTTTGACGAATAGCATGCTAACAAGTATGGGAAGAAACCAACTTATACGAGGTTCATCAGGTGAGGCAGTGCATTCATAAAAAGTTATTGTTTGGGGAGGATTTTGTATGGACCGTATTTCTTCGAAAACGAAGTTAGTGAGACCTTTCACTGTCGATAACAATCGGTATAGGTCAATGGTAACCAATTTCTTTGGCTCGAATAGAATGAAATGGATATGGACGACATTTGTTTCCAGCAAACGCTGGACATTCTAAACGATATGACGTTAAGGTTTGAGATTTTGTGAAAGATTATAGGGGCGCCCTGAACTATTCTGATTTCTGAATTAATTTCAGGAAGTTTTATAGGGCCAAAAACGAGATGTCAATCATCAGTTCGTCGAAAAAGTATTTTTCAAAATCTCTTATTCACAAAAGAATTGGGATGTACTGCCTTCATCCACGACATAGTGATACCCTTCATGATGTTCATGTGAGTTCACATTGAGTTGTTATTCGTTAGGGGCAGTTGATGCTTACCTTCAAGTTTTGTTAGAAAGAAAAGACTTTGGATTTCTCGAAACTCAATATGTATCAATAGTTGGCCATATTGCGGCTTTGAGGAAACTCTGGTCCATCCTACCGACTATTGGGAATCCCGTATATTTCAAGATGTCCTGGGACCCACCAAAAGGTATATGGCAAATTAAACTGTATTCCGTCCCCAAAGGCCAAAAAGTCAGAATCATAGAATCGCTTTAACAGCTTCACTTAACCCAGCCCTTTGATGATTTAAAGCCTTTTAAAGAAATTTAAGGACCTACGTCCACCCAGAATTACATTAAAGTTCTATAGATACTTCTACACCATGTACACATACTCGTATATCCAAAAGAGTTGTAAAAAAAAATAACTTTTACAACAAGGAGGTGATCCTTAAGAAATAATTTTTATGACTCGCTTGCAGTTAAAATGTGAAAATAAATTAACATCATAGCGCGGGATATTAAAAAAAGTCTTTCATTTGCCACGCGGTGGAACAAATTGCAGAACTACTGCGATGCTGTTGTTGAGTTTTGAATTTCAGTTTAATTTACTCTTCGCTGGATGCACTGCAACTGACTAATGCAGTCTGCGCAGCAACACATAAAGGAAGCGATCAAATTCAGTTTTTATTTCATTTTACGATCACACCAGACTATCGGACTCTTGCAGTCTGAGAGGAAACAGTAGTCCACAACGGATCGGATGGAACATTTTGGTTTCGTTTAAAAAATCGCACTAAAGTCTGCATATTGTATGTAATTAGCATATTAAGAGGACTCAGTTTTTCTTTTCGGATTCATATTGTAACAAATGCATTTGCATGCATCGATTATCTGTCTGTCTGCTGAGTACTATGGCTGTTGGTATTGTCGGTATCTTAGGTCGGTCCAGTCCATTTGTTAATTTTATTTTTTAAAGGCGGTAGCGATAGTAATTTGTGCTGTCAGAAATGCCTGACTGTCTGTTTCTGTGCATTTTCTTTTCAAAAATTGTTTTATTTCTTTTATTCTTTGTAATTTATTCTCTAGGCAATGGCAGTAAACTATACTACAAAACTTAAAGGGATAATGATATAACGCCCTTAATAGTTGTGAGTCCTTGAAAGTAACGCAGAGTATAGACAAATATCAGGATTTATGTTTGCTGATTTCGAAATTGAAAGAAGATCATATTATTCTCTTAAGACTATAAATTTAATGAAAAATGCCCACCAAGAGGCAGGCAGCTATTAGGAATTTTTAATTATGTTTTGGACATCCCAGTGAGTTGTAGGTAGGCCAGAGTCTTACTTATATTTGGGGTTTTAGATTTGAATTATGTACATAGTCAGATTGGTCAAAGAATGGAATGGGTAGAGTATTATTGGCAAGAGCAAAAGTGAGGAAAAACAATTACTACGATAGTGAAATCAGCATTAAGACGAATTTAATCGTATAAGGAATTAAAAATGTTTCATTTATTATTCAAGCTAGGCATCAAAGATTAGGTCGAAATATGAGCTTAAGGAACCCTTTATTAACCTGTTTGACCTGAAATCGACCATCTTCCGTTTAGCGAAGGAATCATGAGATCATCCAAGTCCCTACCTCTTTTTTTATAACTAAAGGAGTTTCTGAATATCAAAACGGGACGTAACAATAGATCAAGAAAAGGCATGGCACAGATAAAGAAAGAATCTATATGGAAGTACGTCCGGAGTTGGGTTCAAGATTAAAAAGATGATAATTCGTTGAAGCACCACTAATATGCTTAGGAAATTAATGTAAATGTTGCAAATGTATAAACGCTAGAACATTGTCTAAATAGAAATAGCGATAAAATAATGAAAGTCAGGAAATGTTGCGACAATATTCCAGAAATGTTCGATTTTGTCCAAGAGGCTTAAGAGAGTTGTTGGAGCACCTGTCCAGAAATGAAAGTTGTATTCAAGCATTATGTATAACAACCAGTTCAGAAGGGAGAACAATTTATTGCATCTTCGAAGAAAGCCTAAATACTTAGCAGCATTTTTCACAACATCGAATATTAGTTCATTCTACAGTCATCGGTGTCTTCAATGCAAGAGTCGCTCTGCTTTAACGACAGAAGATAGCACTGACAACTGTAGTAAGGTTCAGATGTTTGCATCATTGCTTGAAAGAGATTATTGAATTTATTCAAATATTTTCCAGTCCATGAAAGTATTTATAATTTCGACTCTTAAAATTGATTCATAGAGGGTTAACCTGCATTGAGCAAGTTCGTAATACAGTCCATTTCTTGTAATAACACTATATCCTGCTAACTAGATTATATTGAATTTTATCAAGTTTTTCGAAAAAGTTAACACTAAGCTAGCAGATTGAATAGTGTTTATTCCAGCAAATTTAATAGCTCGGTAATCTTTCAAAAGGCGAAATTGAACAGAGAGCCCTTGAGTTAGAAGATCTTCGATGTATTTTCAGGTAATAGAGCCTAAAATCAGAGCCACAATATTGACAAATGGTCAGCTGAAGTAATGCGATCACAAAAGCCAAAGAGACTGCTGATTTTAAGACAAAAGTTACTTAGTTACGGTAGCATAGTGAATGGAAAATGTATTTAAAGAATATTTGGAGCAGCTGATACATGATGATATAAAGAGAATACTATGGCAAGAAGTGAAACCACCTTTAGTCAATGAAGGACCTATTCCACCATCGAGTACAGAAGAAAAACTAGTTGTTCATAACCTTGAGAACAACAAGGTCAGAGAATTTAATTGATTACGACACTGGACCCATCCAAATATTGAAGTGATACCTTCTGAACCAAGCATTCGTGGAAGCACTGGGCTACGAGATCCATTCGACAAATCTAGAGAAGATCAAGGAATTTTAAATAGAATTTCCCCTGCATTTCATTGATTTTTTAAAGTCCCATGCGATAGTAGTCATTGGCAGGACCTCTATACGGTGACGACAGAACTTGGGATCCCTGAAGAACTGATACACCTGTATCGTGGAATATCAGGAAAAAGCGATGATATATTCAAATAGTGAGTATCTCCACCAAGTTATTCCATGAATATACAGAAATATACTGTAACTTCTTCAATCTTGTTTTGAAGGCACTATCTTCAACAGATCCGTTTAACTTCTAGGACATGCGGACTACCCAACTAACATAGTCTCCAGAATTAAGTTTCCGAATTCTGAAAACCTTTTTTCATTATTCTACATATATCTGTAATCCCATAAGAATAATACAACTCTGTTAGGGAGTATAGATAGGCTCTCATAACTAAGCCATTTAACGCTTTAAGCAGTATTATAATAGATATAATACTTCAAGATTACTTTTGGCTATATAACATAACTCTCATTAAGTTATTGCAGAATATTATAAGAGGAAAAATGTTACTTGGGTACTAACCACCCAATTTTAGGTCCTTTACCGCGACGATTGAAGAACAGACCATTATTGCTGGTCTTAAATTAAGTAAGGGAAGGATAAAACAGAATTTTCTACCAAATTATATTGATAGCAGAAACTTCCAAATAGCTAAGGAGTTCACTTACATCGAAACTAGCATTAAATAATTAAATCGACAAATAGCTATCGGGTAAGAAATCACTGATAATTCGGTTTGGCTGGTGAAGCCAATGGTTTCATACGTTACGCCGATTGTGTGATGATAAATAAAAATGAAGAACTAATAAAGAACCTTTGTGGATCCAATGGACAACAATGATCAAAGTGAATTGAGTCTCGAATTTAGTCCTAGGTTCGAGTTCTGAACATGTCTGATACAAGAGCGTTTGAGCTAATTTACTGGAATCAGCTTAGTAGATACACTATAAAAATAAATCGTGTAATTTTAATATCATAAAGCGAGGAAACTTGTTACCTACCATAATTGCAGTATAGTTTATGCACGTATTAATTCTAAATATTTAATGTGTAAATGTTAAAGCTTGAATGTGTAATTTCAAAAAAAATACTTAAAGTAAAAATGTGTATTTCTACATCTAAGAAGTTTAAGCTTAATGTATTTATATACATTATTTATGTTTAAATTTCAACAAAATAAAGCAAAAGTTATAAAAAACTAAGCATAAAATATGTAAATTTAAACTCCTTATTTGTAAATTTATAGCGAAATTCGACAAACAATGTTTAAACTACCAACAAAATTACGTATGGAAACGCTTCAAAAAGATCATATTCTTTACTTAATATGTAAATTTAAACAAAATTTTAAGCTTGTATGCCTATATGTGTTTTTTTTAAATGTTGACAAATTAACACAAATAAATTGATGCTTTGTATAACACTAAGCATAACTTTATCAGCAACAAGGCATCAAATTTTTTTTATTTTTATATATTTTTATTTTATTTATTTAAAAAAAACACACTAAGATTCGTGAGTAAATAGCTTCGTCTCATAAGAATCAATTTATTTATTTGTTAATTTATACTTTCAATTGTATAACTTTTTTTTTCTTTACACGATTATTGGAGAACAATAATTCGCCAACGGTCTGATTACGAATGAAATAAATTTACAAACGTATCGTCATCGTCACAAACGAATTGCAAATTTACAGAAAATGTACAACTTACATCAAAGATCAAATGGTAGTAAACATTGGTTGTTTAATTACAAACATTTTATGTGTTGTTTTCATAAGGTGTTTGAATTGGTTTAATTATAAACATTGTGAGTGTAATGTTTAAACATCATTAGTTTCATACTGAACAATGGTGATTGAAAGGTTCACAGAGGGGGGAAATTTACAACAAATGTTTGTAATATCCAACAATTTTTTGTACCTATTGTCATGTGTATAAATACGCAACTTGCCTACATTTACACTAAAAATGACATACGTTAAGTTTCGTGTTAAATGTAAACGCAGTTTTTAGAGTGTATCGTAGATGACGGAAATACACCAGCAGTATCTTGCTTTTAACAATTAATTAATTTTTCATTACAGCGAAGACAATTTTGTTGCAAATTTAGGGATACAACTCTATAAATTATTAATAATTAATCTGTGCGGACATCTTCTATTTTTTGTCATGAAGATCAATATCAATTTTCTACCATAAAATGGGCAGTTAAACATTTTTTAAATTTGTCTTTCAAGGATCTTCCGACTCTTGTCAACTCTCCTGATGCGTTCCATTACCATATTTTTTCATTTAAATCACTCGAACCAAAAAAAAAAATTTAATGAATAAAGATAAATGAAATTCACTACAAAACACTACTAATGAGTTTGATAATTATTATTATATAGTTTTTATGTTTAAGATTTTTTTTTAGTTTTGTTAATTGGATGAACATAATGGGGGACTTACCATCATATGTTAGTTCTGTAGGATTATGTGATGATGATAAGAACTTACCATCTGAAAAGAAACAAACAAAAAAAAAACATCAATTAATTATAAAGTTATATAAAAATTCTCATAAAATTACAAAAAAACCACATAAAGTATAATATAGTCAGAAGGGATCAGAAGTTTAAAAGTAAAAAAAAAAATATTAAGGAGACTCAAAGTCAAAGTCCAAGCCAAACAACATTGAACTGCGATCTTGATGATGATGGTAAAGGAAGACAAACAAAAAAATAAGGATTCACATAAGCTTGAATGATTTGTGAAAAGTATCTTTTGGATACGGAATTAATAAGTTTGCAATTCTCATTCCATTTTTATATAGTTTCTATATGTATATTTGTACATTTTAGAAATCACAAAAAAAATCGTTGAAGATGATGATGGAAGAAACCACATCAACGAATTGAAGGTGGAGTAGGTAAAGATATAAAGGCCTTAAAGAGTCACTGTGTTCGTCCCGTTTTTGGTTTAAGTGCAGGATTTGTGGTCGTAGTGTGTGGAATAGTTGGACCGATACCGATGAAAGAGTGGTTGATTTTATTTAGTTTTTTTTTTTTTTTTTTTTTGCTGATACAATTTTAGCTGAGGAGGATTTCTTTTTTGATTTTTTTTTGTTGAAATGAGAGAATTTGATGCAAGATGACTTTTCGGACTTGGCGGTGTATCTCCCGGGGCTTGTCGAATATTTGATTTTTTTTTTTTATATTCCAATCCCAGATTCATCCATCCATTAAATGTGATACAATTTTGTGCTCTGAATGCCTCCAAAATGATGAAAGTGTATCTTGCGGTTTGGCTTTGGTATAGTGCAAAAAAAGATACCAGTTTGAGATGGGTGCGCGCGCAGTTTGGATAAGGACACGCCAAATAAAGAACTCCTTGTCAACAAAAAAAAAAAGATGGAAACTTGGAAATGTTAAGGAAATAATTTGTTAATTGCTGGAGAAAAGTTTACACCTCGAACTGGATCGGCGAAGGAGATATGTACATCATACAACACAACACTGTTGAATGCAGCAATACGCTCAAGCGGGCAGAATTGGCGACCAATTTTAAAAAAGGTTTTTGATACAATTTAGCGCTGATGATTTTATTTTTTGCCCCCAGCCCAAAAGTGTCTTTGATTGGGAGAGTTTGGTGCGGTGGCACTTGTTGTACGTGCCTCACAGATTATAAGATACACTCTGATGGCGATGGATGATGCTGTTGCTGCCGATGATGATGAGGACCAGAGGAGACGCGACGGACTCAAAAGACACAAGACATCGCGACAACAGCCAGACCAGACAGGTGATAAATAAATCGGATGCCATATTTGGATCGCGACATTTAATTGCGCGCATCCAGAAAGGTGTTATAAACATCAGTTTGGGAAAGTGTAGTAATGGAATTCCCTGAGCCCGTTTGATTTTTCATCATCACTCGCATGGCGGGAACTCATCATCATCATCGCACAACACAACTCTTTAGTGTTTAGTCGAAAAGAGTTCGAAGTTGTTTCTTCAATTTTTTGTTGGGTGGTTTTTTCTCTGAAATTTATATGAGTAGAGTCTTTGTTTCGAGTCCTGATGTATTGAGTGGATCTGATGATGGACAAGAGATCATGTCGGTTTTGTTTATTGAGTGCGACTAGGACAATTTTAAATTTTAAATTGTAAAAATGATTTATGATGATTATGTGTTTGCTTTGCTGCAGCAGCAACATCACACTGAAGACTGAATCTATCGTATAAGCTTATACTGTTGCAAGCCATATCTCCACACATTTTGAAATCCTCCAAAGTCCAGAGGCGCAGTCAACTTAATTAAAGTTGCAACTATTGGTTGGTATGGTAGGTAGGTAATATTGTTATTTACCACCAACCATAAATGGCTTTGAGTATCTCTATAGAATCTTTATGGTGTTTTTTTTTTATGTTACATACTATATTCAATTATTATTATTTTATGAAGTCAATAAGAGTACGCTAATAGTGCGTTCAGTGTCAAAGATGGTAAGACGACATAATGGCAGTTCATATATCTGGGAAATGTTGTATTTGTAGCATTTGGTTAGTTATGGTCAGATGTGCGAGTTTAGCAAATAGAGTCATTATGTGTTGCTGAATATAATTTTTTTATATCTATTTATTATGTGTGCAGCCAGCATAATTGTGGAGAACTTTCAATCTGCATTTTTGTTAGGGAAGTCTTGCAGAATGCATCAGATTCTAATACGATAGGTGGGAACTAAGTAGGATAGCTAAACCCAGTGACTTTTTTTTTGTTAACTTTTGTTTCGATGTTCTAAATTCTTCGGCAAATGTCTACCTAACCAGATCGAAAATCAGTACCATGCAGCTTAACACTCCAAGTTATATAAGGTCCATTGTTCTACCTTTATGCCGCCATTCCATTAAATGAATGAAACAGAACATCACATTCTGAAAAATCAACACGAAGTACCCCATTTTTGATCGCTAGCTTTTCCACGACCACCAAATCTATAACGAAATGTTTTACAAGAAAGGATTTTCAAAGCCAACAGTTCCCAATAAAATGTTCTTCAGCTCGAAGTGGTTAGTCTACCAGGCTTCAATTTTTCACTTCTTCTACTTCGAGAAATATCACACTCAATTTATGGATGTAAATGTTCTCCGGATAGTCTCATAACAATTCTTTGAAAGATATTTCTGGCAAAAGCCACTACAAATTTGTACTGTCAAGTTATGATAAATATTTAACTACTAATGTTAAGATCAAAGGACCACTAGATTCTGTAACTGATCAGTGATGTATAATCTTATCGTTGATTTTTTAAAATTAGTTGAGATTTTGCGAATTTTTTTGCTGTCAAAGGTGTTAATAATTATCAATTGATCCTTGATAAATATTAAATTTGAGTCTTCATCCTATTACCAAAAGTTTCGACTATTAAGAATGATGTATAGCAGGTGCTGGTGAATTTTCAGAAGATTTGAGCTTCACGAGCCTAGTGGTTAATACGCCAGTGGATACTTTTGCGTAACAGATAACTTGGAGAAAATAATTTTATTGATAAAAAAATCTTATTGAAAGTGAATTGTAATTTCTTTATAAATATATGTAGCTACGAAATTATGCTCTTGAAAATAAAACTACTTATTAGATATTTAACTAAAATGCACATAATATTATTAATAGTCTTGTGCAACTGCTTACATCAGTGGTTTATTAAAATTAAATTCTAATGCGACTATTTATACTTGCACGCCGGAGGGCCCCATTCAAAAAATTTGCCACGGGCCTCAGATGGTATAGTTAAGCCACTGATTGTGCGAACATTTTAAGCCCGATTAAGCGGTCATTTGGATATATGGCTAGGATTGCCATTTCTACCCGACGCTGACTGTCAAAAAGAATTGTCAGTTGATAAACAGTTTCCATAGTTGACCATGACAAATTATTTCTTACTGAAACAATAGTTGACTGAAGTTATTAATAAGGTTGAATAACCTGAGAACTGATATACTTAGAACGTAGGCTGGTACGATATCATATGCATCTAGAGATTTCTTTTATCATTATTATAGCATTTAGAAAAGTATCCGAAATCGCAAGGATAAATAGAAGTACTTTTCCAAACAGTGTTTACGTCTTTGGGACAGATAAGGACGCAGTGCAGAGAAGATTCGAAATAAATGTTTCCTCCTATTACTCATGCGCAAAAGCGGTAGTGCGATGAGAAACTATGAAATCTCGGACAATCTTGTAATAATGTCGATGTCGTCTGTGTAAGACAGTATCTGGATAAGGACATTATTCCAACGGAATCTTTAAATAGAAAGAAAAACTTAAAATGACGCACTTCCATGCGTGGAAGTTCTGCAAAAGTTCAAATTTGATATGGCTAAGAGATGTTAACATTTTCTCACGGTCCACATTAAGTTCTTTCAAAAATTCCGCTATCACTATTTAGATCTAGGCAAATGTTACTAAATAAATAAATTGTCAACTTAAAATATATGTAGCAGCTGGTTTTGACTTTAAATTTCTTCATCGGCCTTTAATTTGAATTTAAATTCGATGTTATCTCAAATCTGACAAATAACAAGTGTCAATGCAGTGCAAATTATATTCAAGGACCCCTAATTTATGAATTCATACAAGATCTCTCCCCACATGTGAAATATCCCACCAAACTGACACACATAGGTCTTTAGTCTCCCATAACCATATAAGTATGCGCATAAACTTCACCTTCGTTACATTTTAGAAACAATAGATACAACCAAGACCAGACAACCAAATTAGCATCCCATTGAATCAAAGCTAATTTAAGTGATTTAAGTTTATCCTAAATCTGGCTCAGAGAGTGTATCTTTTAATCGAGCTCTAAACTTAATTTATAACCTTAAAATTTTTTTTGAATAAACAAATCTGCTTGATTGCCTTTTATTTATTATTATTTTTTTTTTTATATCAATTAAATCAGCAATTCAACTGGACGGCTTTATGTGCATGTAGATTATTCATCAGCACCTTAAAACGTTTAAAAAGCGTTTTAATGTAAATTTCGATTCTTTTTTTGGAGAATTTTATTATAATCATCTTATTTCATTGCGCGATAAGCATCATCAACGTCGTCATTGGAAAACAAACAAAAATTAAACCGAAACCGAATCCGAATCCAAAACCAGATCGTCCTTCCCTTTTTTTTTGTATACACATTTCAGTTCTTTTCAATCAAATTAGTTTTAATTTCAGGTGGATACAAAAAAAAAAGTAAAAAAAATCGGACTTTTTTTTCATTCAAAGAAATCAACTAAAAACAACTTAAAGTTATTTATTACATTTTTATTTAAAACGAAATATCGAAGATGAACTTAAAATATGCAATGAACTTGCTGTGTGTGTTTTGAATTACCAGACACAGCCTCACTCTCGTATTTCGGAGACTAATGACCAAAGGCGGATTTGTATTTTTTGGTAGTTTGTTAGGTATAACCGTATAGGCGTATACCTACACTTTATAAGATGTGTGGCATTTTTTCAGACGATAACGATAAAAATGTCATGGAAAATTATGTGTATTTGTAATTAAATTGATTTTAACGCAATAACATACACTCTATAGTTGTGACAGTTATTACACATTTTGGTGTCTTTTTGTTGACATTTTAATTCTTTGATAGCTACATATGTTTTTTTTTTTTGTTTGTTGTTCTTATTTAAATTTTAAGTATTTTTATACACATGCGGGTCTTTGACGTCGTCGGCTAGCTAAACACCAGACTGTCTAGAAATTTTGAATTTTCAATGAGTCTTTAAGTTCGTGTGTCAAATGAGGAGAAATTCAGACTAAATTTCATGTAGTTATGCTACAAAATGAAAGTTAAGTATTTTACGATTTAAATCTTCCTGGAGGTCAAGCCAAGGTGAAATTTTATGTATGCAAATTAATCTCGAGTAATTTGCAATTTTTTTTTATTAAATTATTCGAAGAATTAATTCATCGCAAAAACAAAAGTATATCATGTAAGCCTAACATGGAATCGAATTAAAGCAACATGATAACTGCTAAAACAACCAATTTCGTCTTGTTTGAAAGTGCATTGAATGGTTGCTCAAAATATACTTAAAACCGCAAAAGAAAGATGGTCGTCAGGAATCAACAGTGGTTCGGTTTCGAGCAATTCTTGGCCAGGGGTCAATTCCCGATCTGTGAAGATGTGAAGTGATAAATTTGATCACGCTTTCACGTCTAATTCGATTCTCGATTCGTGGAAAAGTGAAGTTAAATGCCAAACATTTTTCATATGATAATTTTTTTTATCACAGTCAATTGCTTTGTGAAGAAAATGTTTCTAATCGAATATTAAGAAGAAAAACAGGATTTGGCACATGACAAGTAAGCAACAATTATATTTATACACAAATTTATTTTGGTAGTAAGTTATATTTGTGTTAATTCGAGTAAATAACGAAATTGTTAAACAGATTCACAACAGCCGACGCGCGAATCAGCACCGTTTCCCGCGACAGATCGTTGGAAACTACCCATTGCAAAAAAATACAGAGCACTTTACCATATTTAAATGGCTTTGAAGCGCACTTATAAGTTGAGTGTTTTTCAAGAATGCTCTCAATTCACGTATTAAATCCATGCATAAATGTTTTGGGAATCTATAACGTTCAAAAAAGTGCTCCTAGTTGTAACTTCGAATTGATTCTGCCCATCTCGAAGGGAAAGCCTCAATATCCTCACATGAAAAAATAATAAATATTACTCAAAACAGAGATACTATTGAATATAATATAAAACCCACAATTGTTCAGTACGACGTCTTTTATTAATTTACTAAACGAATTATTATTCCGGACATTATTCGTAAGCAAATTTAGAAACTGAAATGAAATATTTACCTTTCCCAACAAAAAATCAAATCAGCAATGACAGAAATTATCATTTAGTACTTTTTAGTACACATTTTATCACAATGAATTCTAGAATCGTATTAGGCGTGTGCGTGAAGTTGGAAAATGATAAACCTCTGTGAAAACTGAAATGATATTTATTTTTTCACTTCAAAACTTCACAGATCGGGAATTGAATATCTATAATAAAATAAAATGCACGACTGGATCGTACGAACTTGCTCTTGTAGCTGACAACTTTAATGAAGCTAAACATTGACGCTGTTAGTAGGTAGATAGTCTAGTTATCCTATGCCGATTTAATTAAGATAACCTTCAATCTTAGTATAAAGGATTGTGGAATGGATGATTCAAGAAAAAGTTACATAGTAACCTACAAATGTTTATTTAAATCTAGGTTTTGGATTTTAATTATGTAATTTAGCAGAGAAATATGTAGGTACCTAAGTATGTAAACCTAGATATGTGAATATGTCCCTGTAAAAATGAAGGATGTAGGTTGGTAGATATGCAATATGCCTACATAAAGTCCTGTAATTTTTAAGGACACAGTATTTATATACAAATGTATGAGGGCCAACATTGAATGTAGTATTCAATGACGTACGTTCGTAAAATTGAAATACCTATAAAATTTTATAAATATATGGATATTACATATAATTAAATGTTTTTATATTGCTCAGTGGTTGTGGTTCATGGATAAATAAATATGTCAAAAAAAATCAAAAACCGTTGGAGCGGTTTTTCTAAAAATTAATTTCTTATGTATAAAATTTTTAAAATATTTTTAGAAAACAAATTTGAAACGCCATTTTGAAGATATTATTAATATACATACAAAATTCAAATTTCAAAAAAATTCACCGACTGGTTTTTGACAAATCGATTTTTCAAAAAAAAAAATATTTATTTTTTAAAAATCGAAAAACTATTTTTTTTTGAAAATTTGAGTATACAGTTTTATTAACACTCTAAGGAGGCATTTTTGTAAAAGAAACTATTTTAATCGGACCATCCAATATTGAGAAAGTAGAAAATATTAAAAGTGTTTCTATGGGAAGTACCGTTAATAAGTACTCAAAATAATATATTTTGATACTAAAAAGTGGAATGTACTTATCTAAGAACATACAGATTTTTTTATAAAAATTCTTGGATCCGTTTTTGAGAAATACATTTTTTTTCTTATCGGTATTGAAAATTTGTATGGGAGGTTTCGTTGTTTTTTATTTTTGGAAAATGTTTTTTTAACTATTCAAGACAATGTCAAAAAACTTCCGAATACGAAAAAATTCATTAAAATTTTTTTTTTAATTTTGGTTTATTTAGTATTTAAACTTTCTAGGAGCTTCGGCGTAAAAAAGTTCAAAAAAAATCAAATTAATCGTTACCCAGAAAATCGAAAACCAACAAAATGTTTCTACTAGAGTACCAAAAATAACAATTTTTTCCCAAAAAAAGTTATTAAAAGGTACACTTTCCCTTCATTAATGAACTGATTTATTTTTATAAAAACCGTTGGAGCTGTTTTTTGAGAAAAATGAGATTCTTATTTTGGCAAAAAAAATGTATGGGAGCTACTGTTATTTATCGTCTTAAAAAAATGAAAAATACGTGCGGGCATTTTACCGAAAAATCAATAAGTTCAAAGTTTGAAGCAAATCCACCGAACCGTGCTGCAGGCTGGAGGACAGACAGAAGGAATTGGGGGACCCACTTATTTTGTGTTCTCTATAATCGTAATGTCATGTTTTATTGCTAGAAAAACATTTTTTTTTAAGAATACATAACTTGCCTTATAATCGCAAGAAAAAACAGAAAAATTACTAGGGCTAAACAGACCCCAACTGTCCCTTCTGATGGGTATCCATACATCTACACATCTGACCCATGTAGATGTTGTTTGGACGAAGAGGCGAAAGAAGGCTCATACCATTTCCTTTGTGAATGTCCCAGCACAGGCCAAACCAGTTAAGCAACTTCAATCGGAGAATACGTTTTCGATGAACTCGGCGATGTCTCAATTAAGCCACTTGAGCACATTCTAAAATTTACTTCAAGGCTTTCCGGTTAACCGTCATCTTCTAACCTTACTTAACCTAAAGATCGCAAAGTTAATTCATAATCCAGTGTATAGTCTTTCAATAATCATTATAGCATGTTCCAATCGGAACTATTGAGAATTAAGCAATCTTGTTTTGCTATCTTCTCGGCTGGCTAAGCTGCTTTCAGCTCTATTCGGGATTCTGTGCCCAAAACCTCTTGTTCAAATGGCGGCACAGTCTCACTTGTGGAACAATATCACCCATTATTACTGAAGGCTCCAAAAATTTGGTATCCTTATATGCACTTTGCAGAAGATATCTGTAGATATCTTAATCTAACATCTGAAGAATTCTTAATTGAATAACGAGTAGGAGGCAAATCTCTAGATACATGTGATTCCACGACAGAACATATGATCTATATGTGTCAGTTATACTGACAGCCACTGTAACTTAACATTAGCTTCTGCCTGATCAAATTCTTTAAGAGAATAAATAGATAGTTTCAATACAGCATTTCCAATAGAAAAGGTAAAAGTAACAAGGTTCTAATATCTCGTAAGACTCAAGACAGTAATTTTTCCACCATACAGATAGTATACTCACGTCAACTAGTTAACGGTTTAATTCCACGCAAAAAATTCAAACACTAGATACCCACAGAGTAAGAATAACGAATATAAGAGATCATCTGAGAAATCACTTATAAATAGGAGAAACACAAGTGGCCCTAGATGGCTACCGTGAGGAAAAAAGTTAAAATGGGAGAACTTAGAATCAGAAATCGTATCGTTTATTTCTTCAGTGAGGTAGGTACATATATCTTTTAGGTCACCACCTTAGCAAACTGGAAAGAAATATCATATAAAGATTAAATTTGCGTGTAAGATCATTACCCTATCAAAAGCTTTTTAAATTCAATGTATAAAGTATCCACTTGATATTATTTTCTATTTATTGTGCAACAATTCCAAAATAAATCTTGATTTGTCGCAAATCATTGTCTTGCTACAAATAAACCATTTTTTTGTACAGAGTTTGTTTTTAGCTGTAGCCATTTGTTTGTCATAATTTATTTTAAAAATTTTATGAAGGTCGCCTCCAAAGATACATAATATATGTTCAAAAATAAATAAAAATTTTACAAAGAGAAAAAAATCCGTCAAAAAGTTCAAAATTAAGATGTTGCTGTTACCATCAATCAAATCGCCAAAATATGTTTTCCCCGACTCCTGATTGTGACATTGGAATTGGTATAAATATCCAAAAGTTGTACTATAGCCATACCAGATACCACCATTTCATCCCATCTTACGAGAATATGATGATGATAATCACCATCATCATCAATGGGACAACAAGACAAACCCGATATTTTTGGTGACCAAAAGATCGGATGCTAAGATAAATCTTCCACCGCACAGAAAGGAAAAACAACATGATTTGAACATCTGAAAAAACATGTTGTACAAAATTGTGTTTTAAAAAAAAATTATGTGATTTTTCTCTTTTGTTGTTGATGTAGGTTGTTTTTTTTTTTGTATTTTTAATGAAATTTTGGTTTCAAAATATCTTGAGAGTTTTCTTAGAATAACTCTACTCATTCCGCCGAATGTTGATGATAATGACGATTCCATAACTTATATGTCCCTCTGGGTGTCGGGAATATAATACGTACCTCTCGGAGATCTTAATAAAGATGGTATTTCACTTGCAAGCAAGTGGATACACAATGGCCAGAAAAAAAACATAACAAATTGTCTTGATTTTATTCTGAATTTTTATTAATTTTTTTTTACTTTGCCGATCAATTTTGAAGATAAAGAGAAATATTTTTGCATCATCATACAAATTTTTTGATGAGTTTACAAACCAGCAAGTAAGTATAATGAGTATGAATAACTGGGAAGGAGACAATATTTTTTTCTTGTAAAGAAATTGAATTTTATTTATCAAGATAAATTCAAACTAAATTTTATCTGATCAATAAAACGAATGGTTTCTTTGAATTGTTCCATTATTTCTTTTAAAATTTTTTATTTAATTTATTTGGGGAAATAAGTCGTTCTTGAATTTTAATATACATACCTTGCGGTTAAATAATTTTAAAGCTACCAATTCAGCCGTCAGAGAGACAAGTCAAAATTTTAAAATGATCCTGCCTTGTTGTTTGTAGTTATATCCACTTTGTTGCTTTACCAACTCTATTTCGTAGTAACTCAAAAGCCATTGGCATTAAGAAACAGAATTTTTCAGTTTGTCAAAAACAGAGGAAATTTCAATGACTATACTCTACATTTCTGATTTCCACTTGGACGCCCTCAGAAATCTTCAGTTTATTCCAATCCTATGGAATCTTTTATATTCCCATTAGACAAAAAGGATCGACAAAAATTGGACTAATTTTAATCTTATACGACATAATACTCACAGCAAAATTTTCTTCAATATTTGAAAGTATTAGTAAGAATTTCTGAAAACGAAGGCTATTTAGTCTCAACTGGGATTTAGTCAGGTGTTCAATAACATTTTCTAACTATACACCCATGACTACGAACATACATATATCGTTTTAAGTCTGGTCCAGGTTCCAATTTTAATGAATACAAATTTTAATCTTGTTAGATATATTTACCATTGTTTTTTTTTGTCAAAAAATCCATGTAAGATTAACTGAAATTAACAAAAAGTGCGTATTGGAAGGATTCTCACTAGCCAACTGATGCGTCCAAGTGAGATAGCCGGGTCGAAACACAAATTGTGTGCACTAAAGGCAGTTAAAACCTATTTTCAATCTTATAAAGTGTTCGCTTCCCCCCACCACCAGTTTTTTCCTGGAGTTCCCCAAGGCAGCCACTTGGGTCCCCTTCTTTTTATTTTCTCTATGAACTATCTTGAAATGGCTTTAACATATTTTAAAATCTCACTCTATGCTGACGGTACCAAATATCATCGCCATGTAAATCTACTCTTATTCAACTATTTGTATAAACAATTTGTCTGTCGGGTACCTACATACGTCTATCAGAGAAAGGTCTAGTTCTTCTTAGGACTAAATATTGGCAAATACCACATAATCAGTTTTGCACACTAACGAATTAATGCAATCAGCCAATATTGTATTGGAAATATAGCGATGATAATATATCCACTTAAGGCTAACTCTGGCTTTGACAACGTGTGGTTCACAGAATTTGTTATGCCTAAGCAAAATCTTATTCGTTTTCTTCTTGAATATACATGTCAAGCGGTCCATTTATCAAGAAATTAAAATCTACAGGATGGAAACGTTGTTTCCTAAAATTTGGCAAGTATCGCATGATCTTATCATCATATCGAGACCGACATCAACGAATTAACTTGAATACTTTGACGGAACGAGGAGAAATAACTGACATATTCTTCATTTTCCCTCGTTTCCAGATCTTTACAACTTCTTCCCCATAAGACCTTATAATCAAAGAAATTCTCCGCTGATTCCTAACTCACAGGATTGCTTGTCAGGCATTTCAAAATCAGTCCCTTTACATCAGCCATTGACATACGGTACTAACATTTCAGCTTCGATAAGGCTTCGGTAAGTAATTTTAGCTTCGAGAAGACCTTAAAGAAACCTTAAGGCAGATGTAATGTTATAGTATATGAAAGGAGGGCAAAACAGTTTTACTTTATGCAAATAGGGAAAGAGGTATGTTGCTGAATATAAAATGCCTCTGAAATGGGGCTTTCAGCAAGACAACGACCCAACCAATGTTTATAATGCGTGGTGCCTTTCGTGTGGTGGTAAAAAAATAAGTTGATAGTGTCAAACCAACGTATTTCAAATGGTCGAATTTTTGTTTATGTTAAAAATTATAGAGTCGAAAAGAACAACTCAAGATCGGCAAATCATCGTATTTTGCTTGAAAAACCATAAGGCTCATATTAACAAATGGTGGGCCCATTACGTCTTACGATATAACGAAGCAATAATTCAGGATTATCGACGATACAAGCTAGCAAAAATTGCATTCCGAGAAATTCATTGGTAGGTACGGAGCGGATTACGGTATTCTGGAATCGTTGATTCAAAGATTTTCCAAAACGAAACTGTCATCATCATTTTTGGTATACATTCAGCAAACCTGGTTTCCAAAATTGTTTAAAATGTTGTACTAACGCAGTTTTACTTCTGAGCATTTTCTGCATATTTTTCAACCAAAACGGAGGGAAAATCTCAATATTTCCGAGCTGATTCGTCAATTTTCATTAATTCTCTAAGAGATGCATTGCACAATTGTACATTTGAACTCATACCTTTGAGTTTTAATACTCAATCGCTATTTCTTCTTTCTATTTCGCTAGAAGGACATTTTCAAAAAAGGTCAAAATCAAAACTTAAACTTTTACGAACCTCTAAGAATCTAAGGCTTCTAGAACCACTAAGACCGTTACTCTATTTTCCTTAAACAATTTATAGCTTTTTGCCATATGCTATAAGAATGGGAATTTCCATCCAGCTGAACTTCCTTAAATTTTACAACCTTAAAACAGCTTTCACACCATAACCTCTATATAAATGATACCAAACAGGGAGAACAAAAAAAAAAAGACAAACCTCAACTCAAGAGCAGGCAACATTGAGTAACGTTTTTTTTTTATGATTATTTTTATGTTTATTACGACGATTATATGCTATATCACTCACTGTTTTTGATATTAACCAGAGTGACGATGGCAATGACGATGAAACAGGAAAAACGAATCTTCTTATAGTCTTGTTCTTCATCTTGGCATCATCATAGATATAATACTTCATATCCCAGAGTGAAATAAAGTGGTGGAAGTTGAAGTAGTACAAACATGCATCTGAAGCATGAAGATTAACATCCCATCCCATCATTTCATTCCTTTTGGAAATGATGTTATGTTAGAGGAAATTGCATGAAAGAGGCTCACTGTGTGCGTTCTTCCTGTCGTGCCTCGAAATCTCTTTACATGTAGATAGCTAGGTAGAGTTAGATACCCTACTGATGGTATAATAAAGCAGCAAAAAAAATAAGAAATAAGAACAACAACAAAAAAAAACGAAGAAATGACTTTCTGTACAGTGTGATGTGATCATCATAAATATTTATCGCTTGTTTGCACACTTCATAAACGTGGCAAAAATTAGCTTCAATTTAACGAGATCACAATGAAGTCAGAATGAAATAAACCAATTTTGCGTAAATGCTTTTTCCCACAGCTTTCATACTTTTTCGAAGCGCGAAATGTACGCCCATGTGTTTTTCCTTGTTTGAGGGCCTTTGAATTAGCCTTTATCACTCAATCTGCGAAATAGTAGTTTTCCTGATGGCAATGCTATTACACTTCCTCTATTTCCCAGATTCCTTTGCTAATTGTTTGCTCTTTTAAGCTTTTCCGCCAACCTGGAGCCTATAACACAGAACAACAAGTCAACTAGTCAACAATTACATGTTCAACTATGTTTGTTCAACAAGTGAAAATCATTTCTGTAACACAATAAAAGCCATAACAATGGGCAATAGAAAAAATGTCCCTTCACTTTTTGAATCAGTTGAACAAGAAAATCACCAAAATGAGTATTAAAATTTCCGAAGAAAAAAATAAGTATTTATTACAAATGTAACTTCTTTGATACATCATGATGTCTTTTTGTGAACACCATGAATATTCCATATAAAATAATATTTAGATCCAGTTCCAAGCCAATGTAAGTCTACCAATATTTTCTGCCTTACGCTTAGTTCTTTAGTTTTATTAGTGGTGGGACAAAATTTGTGGGAGATAGTTTCGGTAAGATAATCAACAACTTCTACGACACACGAAATTTTTGGCGTTCGATTTCAAAGTTTTTTCTTGAACACTTTTGTATGTCATTGGCTCTCACTATCACTGTCCGATTCAGAATCAAACAAAAAATTTTCACAAAACTGTAGGCCACTAAATAAATTCTCAAGATCCGTCCGATGTAGTCACTTAATTAACACTATACTGCAATTGTTATTTCTAACTGGGGTCTATAACACAATACATAAGGTGCTTGTTGAACAAGTGAAATTCAACAACTTCTTAACATTTGTGTAACACGGAACAACAAGTCTAGGAGAACTATAACAATTGTTTTGGCTTCATTTAACAAGTGGGAAATTTCACTATTTCATTGTTTCTGTAACTAGAAACAAGAAGAGTTAAAAAAAAAGAAAATAAACGTGTTGAATAGTTGATAAATTTCAACCGACTAGTTCAAAGTCAACAAGTTGGAAATAAACACTTGCAGTAGTGTAAATTAAGTGATAACATCGGACGGATCTTAGAATTTATTTAGTTTCCTTGAGTCTTGTGAAAAAAAAATATTTTTTGATTCTGAATCGGAAAGTGAGAGCCAAGGACGGGCAAAAATGAAATAGAGCCCCATTTGTTTATTGAAAAATTTCGTATGTCTTATAGAAGTTGTTGAGTATCTTACCGAAAGTCTCTCCCACAAATTATGTTCCCCCACTAACAAAAGTAAAACACTAAGTGTAAGGCAGAAAATATTGATCGCCTTGAATGGCTTGGAACTGGATCTTAATACCATGTTATAGGAGATGTTCATGGTATTCATAAAATGGCAGTTTGTTGATGTATCAAATAAGTCATTATAGTCATATAGCATGTAAGAGTTTACTGAAATAACGAACAAACGGTTTTTTAGTTTTATATAAATGTTTTTATAAACTTTACTTTACTCGACGTGTGACTCTTACCAACTGACTGAACTGACTGCAATATAATAAAAATGATTCCACAAATGATTTGTGTTACAGAGGTTATGTATGTGTCCGCCACAGTCGCATTTGCAATAAATACTTATTTTTTTCTTCGGAAATTTTAATTCTTATCATTCACGTTAGGTCTACTTGTTAAACTGATTCAACAAGTGAAGGGAATTTTTTTCTGTTGACAATTGTTACGATTTTTATTTTGTTACAGAAATGATTTTCACTTGTTGAACAAAGATATATGGACAAGTAATTGTGACTAGTTGACTTGTTATTCTGTGTTATAGGCTCCTGGTTGACTTTGAACTAGTCCGGAACCGTCGGTTGAAATCTATCAGATATTCAACAAGTTTATTCTATTTTTTTTTTACTCTTGTTGTTTCCAGTTACAGAAACGGTGAGATAGTGAAATTTCCCACTTGTTCAATGTAGCCAATACAATTGTTATCGTTCTCCAAGACTTGATGTTCCTTGTTAGAAAATTTTTAAAAGTTGTTGAATTTAACTTGTTCAGCAAGCATTTTATGTATTGTGTTATAGGCCCCTGATTGTCCAGCCTGTGGTAGTCAGACTTGTTGGTACTGGTTGGTTGCATTTAGGAGCCCCAAAGACTCAACGTTGATATCAGACAAGTATGGACAACAATTTCAAGTTGTGCTCACTGATTTTGGAGTTTTAACTAGGGTACAACCAGGGCTCAATCATGAAAATATTACTATCACATATACAAGGTATTTGAAACCTGAATCATGGTTGAAAATCAGCGAATCCCCCAAAATTTCTGGGTTAAAATCTTCAACAAAGGGTAAACCTTGAGTTTCAATCATGTGCCTAAGGATCAATTTTTACCAGGAATGGGAATTGCGGTACCAAAAAATAATATTCGGTTTGTTCCATGTTGTCGGCTCCAGAACGCTCTGGGGAATGTCACTGCATTTCCATAACTGTCAACAAACTGAATAGCTCTACTCGGGTTTCGGTTTCTCATCTAGCACTTAAGAGCCTACAAGTTTCTGCATAGAGAAGAAGTAGCCAGTTCAGAGCTGAGATTTCACAAATTTTGCGAATTCGAAATTTGTTTCCCCAGTATTTAACAGAAAAACACAAATTTCGCACAGGAATCCAATATACAAATCGCTAAAAGACATCTTTTGTTTGCAACAAATCTTCTTGACGAAAACAATCATTTTGCCTTTTAACAGCTCTGAAAACCTTCTCCTTCAATAGGTAGTGCTGGTAGGGAACAAACATCGAATACCGTGCAAAAATCAACAAAAAATGTGAAATCGAACACCTCTCTGCAACTTATCGAACATCGAACAAACCTATTACAACCACTCGGTTAGATGCGCTTGAGATATGCGTTACAAACAACCTTAGCTGTGCATTCTGGAAGTCTAAAGGTGTTCCGTTTAAAGATGCGCAAAATACAGTCGTGATTTGAGGTTTTAAAGTGGCGGCAAATTTTAGTTTTGTTTTGTTATTCGTAGAGGGCGCCACGACGCTCCGGGGGAAGCCGTTTTATAGAGCATCAATTTGAAGAATTAGTAAAGACGGATAATGACAAAGGATTATTTGAAATAATACATTTTCCGGCCACCTAGTGTCTCATATTGGTAACTTCCCTGGTTAAGTAAAGGTTTAAAAAAAAAGAGATGGTGCGGATGAGGAGTGCGAGCTCACCCCATTGTTTAATGTGTGATAAGAAGATGCCAAATGACCAACAACAATGACGGCTTAAGGCTCTTATCAGGGTTTCGGTGGAATTTGAGGTAATGATAGGGAACTTACTCAACCATCCTCGAATGTTGCAGTTTTTCATTCTTGAGTATCCCAAGTGTGCTGTTTCCACACGCCAAACGATCTAACATTCACGAGTGATTTCGATATGTAAGCCGGAGAAACTTTATGTGAAGTGTTATATCTGGTTGTGGTTGGCATATCTCCCTGTGGTTTCGGCCACCTCTTTGTGATATTGCTTTGCTGACCCCACTGATTTTTAGTGTCTTCACAGGAGAGAGCTTGTAGCTAAAGCGTTTTATCTAGGCTCCGATAAATTTAAGTTCGATATGGTGTCCAACATCAAATTTCTCCTTACGGGATTTTCGCAATTTCTGAGCTATCCGGCTTCAACAATGAAATCATCCCCCCAAGTACATCGACATCGTAATTCAGATATCCTCCCTATAGGATCCCTTCAGTTCAGGGGCTCCTAAACACTGTTCTGTGTCTGATCATTTTAAGGGTTGTCAAGACCCCTAACAGTGTGCACGCAAAAAAAAACCTACGGTGTGAACTACGTTGATGGATTGAGAATTGCCCAGCTTCTGGAATGGTTCAAACTTTGCTGAAGTTGAACTTCATATTACAAATCATTGAAAAAGTATCTTTAAAAAAAAAACTTGTCATTTTCCAAATATGGTATTTAAAAAAAAATGTATAATAAAAGTGCAAATCTATGTTCGGACAAATGAGTTGAAATTAATTTAAATGCTAATTAATATTGCGTGCTGTGTTGCATGTGATGTCTGTCTGTCCTTAAAACTACAAACAACTGTCTGGTTCATGATATAGCTGCCTCATGTATGTCCATTATGTAGGTATTTCTATATTATTATGTATATAGATACAATAGTATTGCATGCACTTTGGAATACCTTGGATTAGCTATATTTTTTGATATATACTTCACATACATATCTATACCCTATAGCCAGTACCCACCTATAGATACTTTGATTCCAAAATGAAATGAAAAACGCAATGCAAGCATAATGATTTAAATTTCAATTGTGTTTTGAATAAACTCTATTTTAAGAGATTAATCCAATAGACTCATATACAAGTGCGCAGTGGTGGGGCTTGCTTGCGGGGGGAGAGTTTTGGGGGGAATGAGGAAAATATCAAACAGGAAGGCACTTAACAAGAGTGGAATGGTGTATATCCCCATATCACATCAGCTGAACGGTGTTGCCGGCCGGTCGACAACATCAGCCAGCAGCAGTGGCAGCATTCTGTTCGACGAGCGACGATGGCTCGCTTGGCATGTTGCTCGATGTCAGAGCGTATTGTATAAATAGATGCAAAATTATTATACACTCAGCCGCATTACGAGCGTAAACAAGCAAATCATTTATAATAACATTTAAATCTTTGATTCATTATGTTCCAGAACAAAAAAAAACCGAGGCTATGTATTATTAAAAAGTCTGTCGACTGAATATGCAATCCCAAAAGATTCAAACTAGCCCGTCATATGGATAATTTATTGTGGCCATTCTAGCCACACTCTCTGGGGCCTCAGCTCCAGCCCCACGTCTCGCCACCTCCCTCTCACGGCTTCTTCATCTTTGGCACAACACATATATAAATATATAAAAGAGTGTTAATTGACAAATTTTTCGAGCTAGACAAAGCATGAGATGGATTTTGCATGCGACCGGTCGTCGGCGTTGTCGGTGCAACAATTTTTGCACGCGACAAAACGGACTATACTTATATTACTTTACTTAGTGAATGAAAATTTTTCAAAAAATGACAATGGAGCTCGTAATTAGTCCCAAGTGCATATATAAATGTAGAAATGCATTTGATGTGATGTATGATGGTGAAAGGAATTAATTTTTTTGTTTCTGTTGAATTTGCGTGTTTTGATGCAGATGGTATTTTGTGTTAATAAATTGAAGGAATTTTGTCCATTTAATATTGTTAATTGACAAAAAGATTTAGTGTGAATAAATAAAAAAAAAAACAAATGAGACAGTCAAACAAAATTGAAAATATATTTAATGGAAGTTGTCGTAACTTTTAGTTTAATTTGACAATCTTAGTTGCTTATTTTTTGTCTATAATATATTTATCCAACGAGTTGGGTACTTTTGTCTGCTAAACAGTTAATAGATTAAAAGATCCAGATAAAAGAGATTTTATAAAAAAGAAAGAATGTGGGAGACAAAACGGAGCCCGGTGGTACACCGCACCAGAAATAGGTCCTTTTTAGAATATAGTTTGAAAGTATCTCTATTCGTCGATACCTAATGCATTTCTTTTTCGTTAACAGAGCTTGATGCCAACTCATATCATATAGGGCGTAGGCCGTAGGGGCGGTCGAATTGACGGTCACGAGCAAACTATGGCAATGGCCCAATTAGCGCTGGAGTCCTCAGTTTTGATACCTTAACTCGTATAGACCTATGGAATTGAAACGATTTGAATGTATGCATATCCGTTAATGAGCATCACATCGTGCCCATATTTATTGCATGTGGAATTCAAAGGTGGATCATAGGTAGGCTTACCATCCGTCAGAATTTCGCTCGACGCGTCAGGCTTTAAACATCTCAATCAGGCTTTGGCCAGGCTTCGTGCTTTGTCAGGCTTTTCTATGTCAATCACACAAAACATATCAACTTAACTAATTGGAAAAAGAAAATCGTTTTAAAAATCTCCGGAATGCGTTCAAATGAGAGCTAACAAAGCACCGTAAGCGAATTCATTTTTCTTGTTTTAGTTACCACTTTTTAGAAGGAGACAAAGAGTTGTGAAAAATGAATGTCTGAATGTCGATGCGATTGCCAAGGGTTAGTATAAACTTATGATCCTGAATAACAAAAATCGGAGAGATTAAATTTGTATGGGTTTGTGCATGGATACCAACGTTTTTCGCATAGCTCGAGATTTATTTTTTTTTTTTTGGTAGTAACTGTTTTGTCATCAGCTGAGTTCTTGCTCGAGATTACAACAACACCACCCTATCCGGATAACCTTCGTTCGATTTTTGAATGCGGCCAATGTGTACTTTCATTTTATCACAGATTTCTGTCTACATGGTGGATCGGCTTGAGTTTATTTGTAGAGAAAAGTATACGAATTAAGTATCCAGGTATATATAAATGTCTACGACCGCTTGCTGGATTAGATATTTATGCCGAATTTACACGAGTGACAAATTGGCATTATTTCTTCCATTTTATTGACTTTAATTACAAAATCGTGTAAATGGTTTTAAAATTTGTTATTATTTTCGTCATTAAAAAAATTTCAGGGAAGCCTGACTTTAAATATTGCCATTATAATGGTGTCATGTAAATGCACAGTAACACCATTTTGGAAATAATGGCACCCCGCGAGAAAGAATGAACCTTGAACCTCACTGAACGCCTCTGAAAAAATGGGTTTCTTTAAGTTGAGGCGATACCTTAAATTTTTAATTTGTTTAACTGGGATTTTGCAATGGAAGGCGATAAATTGGAAAAGTCATTTTGGCACCTTACCAACAAAACAAACATTTTTTTTTTGTTTCTGGGCTACTATTATCGATTCGAAAGTTACAGGACATGGGCCTTGCTCATTCTTTAGTGACAGATTGCCATTATCAATCAAACAGTCATTATTCTGCCCCGTGTAAGTGCTCTTCATTATTGATTTGATTTTACCATTATTTTGCCAGTTTAATGTCATGAATTAATGGCAATTTGTCACTCCTGTAAATCCGACATCATGTGTTTTTTTGTCATTATTTTATTTCCTTTAAATTGTAAAAAAGAACAAAACTAATTTCGTCAGGCTTTTTTCTCGAAAATCAGGCTTTCTTTCTCGAAAATCAGGCTTTTTTTATCTGTACCGTCAGGCTTTTTAAATTTTAGAGCTGTTAACCCAAATCATCGGACACTCACGAGTTTGGAATACCAACCAACCTGGAAAAAATCTATATTGTGTCAAACTAGTACAGCTAGCAGTAACAACCAATCCATCCGATAAATCATCTGGAAACTCTATCCAAGAAACCATTGCCCGCTGATAGCGCACTTAGATATTGAAAGGGGAGAACACCCCGCCTTTTTTATGACAATGGACATATCTAAGGTGTAAGTGTGTCAGTTGTTTTGCTGACGGACACTTCAATCTAACCTCTACCGGCCCAGAAGTTCGTCTACTTCTCATTTTGTTGAGTTTATAAAGAAAATCAATTTTTTTATATTATTTCGGACAGTTTTCTAAAGTCGTGTTAAAAGGATTTTCCAAATGAGTTTGATCTTCATCAGTTCATTTATACATGAAATAAATGACGGTTTCCATTTTCTGTCGATTGGCGTAATTGCGACAGTGAGTATTGTGGGGAATACCCATATGTGCCGTATATTCTCCTACTGGCCAGTGTATAGTACAACCGTGGCTATGTCTTGTTTGGAAATTCGTATAAGAAAATTTTGCCACTCCTACAATTGGATTCGTTAAGAAAAAATTGCCCTTCATAACTTCATGGGGAATATAAACTCTTTTCGCCAGTGAAGGGCTGATCCTTGCCTGACCAGTTGTTCGGACTTCTCATTTTCCTCAATACAAAAGTCAACAGTCATATTTAGGGATTTCGAGCTCGTTTTCTTTACTAGTATTGATGATTAAAAGGCAGTACTTCGTTCGTTCTTTAAGATATTCCTCGAGCTGGCAGTTTATTTGCATTTCCATGACCGTCGAATTAAGGGGAGTTAGCATTATTAGATGGTAGTTCGAAGTAGTAGTAGTGTAAGAATGCTGTTTTCGTCTATTCGGAACGAGACCATCAGAAGAGTAGAACACATGGAAAATTTAACGCAGTTGCTTTGCCGTTGAGGAAGAACACTTTTCAGAGCAATAGACGTGACAATATTCGGACCAGAGGACATATCTAAATCAATATTTTTTTAGACCTCTTCCCACTGTACGAATCCAAAAGAAGATTTGTCTCATGGGATTTTGAATGCCCTCAATTACTGGAATTTGACACTATCTGGCAGCGCAAAATTGAATTTCAAACAGATTAGCTTTTTTCCCGAGAGCGTCAGAAAGAGAGTCCTTAAATTTTAAAGTAGCCAACAAAATTCTATTTATTGCTAAGCCACGACTAATGACAGTTTGTGAAAAATTGTTAAACATTGTTGAATACTGTAATCAAAAGTGAAAAAAACGCATTATTGACATTTAAGGATTAAGTATGTCAAAAACCTGACGTATAACAAAAATATTCTGAAGATTAAAAAGATATACCAATGTTAATATGGCTGGAATGAATATGCTGAATAGCTGAATAAGCAGTTGTCACTCAGAATGGCAAGATTACGATTGGTTCGCATTCCTTTTCAAAAATATTTCAGTGCAAGTCAATTACAAGTCATTGTGAAAAAAATATATATTGTTACAACAATAACATTCTATAAATCAGTAGATACATTACCTGTCTGTTTATAAACACTTAAGATATAGGTACATACGTGTTCGGTGTTCATTTTTCTGTCATAATTTAAAAGATACAATTTCAGATACAAATTCATAAGATATTATTAAAAAAAAAAAAAGTAAACTAACATACAACCCGATTAACAATTGGTCATGATATTCCAATTAAATAAAAAAAAAAAAATATTGCAAATCGTGTATGTGAGATATAATACAGATTTGCAAAACGTTTTGCCCCTTTGTGCACTATCGTGTATCTGTTATTGTTATTCATATATATTAAAAATGTATCTATGTACGTGTCTATAATGCAACAGGAAAACACTAACCAGCGCGAGTATTAAATTTGTTTTGAATCAATTCACTGGAAAATCGTTTTGACATAAATCGCAGTTGACTTAATGTGGTTTGGTTTTTTTTTTGTTTGTTCATTTTTATGTAATTTTTAATTGCTCTGTTGACATATAGAATATGTATCTATTAGTTTTCAAATAAATGTTTTCTATAAGAGTAGAATCGAAAGGCGTATTTTTTTTTTATTTTTGTGTGCTGGTATTAATTTATTTGAGGTTTATTTTGAAAAATTAAAAATAATAAAAAAAGATACATTTGAGAATTTAATTGAAAAACTATGTTTGTTGCTTCCAAATGGGTAGGTATAGTAGGTAGTTTTATATCTTTTTTTTACTAGCGCAATAAATATATTCATTATTTTTATTTTTTTTAATTTGGTGTTTTTTTTTATTATATGAATTTTATATATAAAAATGCAGTGAGGAATTAAGAGAGAAGGCTGTAGAGTTATAATGATATTTTTTTTCATTATCGTTGCACGTTAATGACCCTCACTTTGCAATTTTATTAACAAAACACAAACGCAAAATATATAAATTCAATTATACAAACCAGATTCTAGATGTAAGCGAAGTATTAAACTACCCACAAATAAATTCACTGTTATTACAGCTAATAGCAAATGTATGTTCAATTTGTTTTTTTTTTTCTGGTGCTATCCCACATCATATAGCAAATGTGATCACCTGTATCTGTATCTGATGCATGTAGCAATAAATATTGTAAAATATCAACCATGAAGATACGCAGAAAATATGTACATACATATATACATAAAGCTATACACGGAGAAAATGCCTAGTAAGTGAAATTGATCCCCCATACCCCCCTTAAATATAAGGCCTCTTTTAGGCGGCATTCGGTCAATTAGGATCTGACAGGTCAAATAATTTTGCAAATTTTATTAACACTGCCACAGTAGGTACAAAAAAAATGTATGTTTCTCCCTGCACAGCAATAGTGATGGGCGGGTGAAAGAAGTAGAATCCTTAAATAGGATACTTTATGATACGAAACTAATGAAAAGTGATGAGAAGCCTATTTTCAGGCGCTACATAAATAAATTAACATTTTTCTTTAAACAAAATTATAAAACTTGTATCCGTATGTCGTATTGCATATACTAAATACTTAACTCACACACGTGCTGATGGGGATGAGGATTGAGACTGGCGCTGATATAACCTGATGGTCGTATCGTGTCCTTTAAAAGCATTTTCAAGTATTAAACTGCACATTTATGTATGAACATAAATTAATATTATACTCATCGGTTATTTTAATTTGTCAGGACAGCAGTCGTATGGACATTTAATACATAAATAACGTGCTTTCACGTGGGCATAATATAAAGTGGTATGAAAGATACCAGATAGTACACATCTATATGTAATATGTCTATACAAAACAGGACACCATAAGTAAATTCACATGTAGCGGCGCGCAGGTTGAGATAATCTGTGGTCAGATTGTGTGGAGACTTTTTCTCTTTTTGAACAAATGAAATTGCAAGATTGATGGAATTGATTTTGGTCCAACAACATGTTTCAAGTTTTTTTTTTTAACTTTATTGCGCATTTTTTATGAAAAAAAAAATAAATAAAAATGCATTTCGCTTATCATAAAAGATACAGAATGCAAGTTGGCTAAGTGTGTGCAACTCTTTCATCACACATCAGAACATGGGAGTATGCCTGGATACGAAGATATGGAGTCTTAATGCAAAAAGCTGCAGAATTAGTAGTTGATGTTTGATGAGCATAAGCGGCCCCAAAGTAGTAGCTGGGAGAGATAGTTATGCCAGGCTCGTTGGTCAGCACTTGTCAATTCCAACCATATTTTTCGCGATCAGTGGAAAAGTGTATTTAAAAAAAAAGTTCCAAAAAACTGTGTCCTTACCGCAGATCTGTCGGTTCGGATGCTCTCAGGAGCTAATTTACTTGTAATAAATATATTGAGCGATATGAAAGGTACCCTTGGGAATTTTTGAATTCCTTCTGTGCTGTCTTCATATAAACGTCCCGTCGTATAACTAAACGTTATGCTATGGGCAAACGCAAAAAGATGTTGCTCCTTTAAGACCGCATCCATATTCATTCGCAAAGTGTGTATCTGTACATATCTAGATATATTAATTGAGTATCTATCAGTGGTTGGTTGATGCATTTCGATCTTGTGATGCGGTTGAGGCTGAAAAAACAAGTTGTGCTAAAAGGACAAATTCCTGTTATCGCCGCTACGCCGACGATCGACGACATCCCGTAACAAAAAGTAATGCCAAGAGACATTTTGGCCAGAACAAAACAAAACAACAACCAACAAAAAAATAAAAAAACATAACTCCGCGGGAACTTGCAAACTTGCATTTGCAGAACGAACGAACCTATGCCATACCTAAGCGTGAAGCAGTTTTATCGAGATACTTTGCAACAAGCACGAATGGATCTGGGGCTTGTCCCGCGAATCCGTAACCCATCTATAGATACATCGGTGCAGTCGTTGTTGTTGTTGTTTCCGTTGAGATTGGTGATGAGAGCGGGTGCGATCACAATTCGTCGACGTTGTCGATCGTCGTTCATTTTATTCAATTAGCATTGGAATTTATGCAAAGCATCTCTGGCGAGGCGATGAGGTGATGTTTTTGTGGTTCTGCACACATCTTCGGCGCGTCAAGCTTGTTGATGAGGCTCTGGTGTTTCACTCCCTGGATCCTCCTATAGGTACCTAAGACTATGAAAGGAACACCGATGAGCAAAAATCTTTATCAACAATTTCCCATTGCTGCGCCATACAACATTACGAACCCTACATAATACTCCTATAAAGAGCCGGAATGCGAGGAGAGCTTCCAAGCCAGGTTACTTGTATGATTAGGTGATTATCATGGCGTCCTGTAACTACTTTTTTGTATTCGTCTCCCATCAGGCATATCGGCACTTGTTTCCTCTTTTTGGCAGCATGCAAAACAACTACTATCATTTTGGCCATCTATATATACCTTATACCCACTCGACTCTACTACTCGCTGCTTGCAGCCGCCATCGAAATTGGGCTAAAATTTGTTTTATTTTTGCATCAAAACGAGGTAGAAAGAATGGTGGAAGAAGCATCAAGCATTACAAGGAAGAATTATTGTTTTTTTTTTGTGTTTGGAAACCATTTTTAACCTCATTATCGCCTTGGGCGAATAATTTATGCTGGAGTTACTCAAAAAGTGTATGCTGCTGCTCTTCCGAAACCGGTGTAAAATGTTCAGCATACAAAAAAAAAACAAAAAAAAAACAAAAAAATTTGCCAAGGCGAATTTTCGAATATATTCAACGCATTCGCAAGAAGTGTAATTAAATTCCATACAAATCGGAAGTCAAATTATAAGCATACGAATTTTTTGAAAGTCATGCAAACACCTTCGGAGGAGGAGACGGAAATTGCAATGTCATTTTATATTACACTGCATATTTTGCAAGGATGTTTGTGTTAACGATAGCCAAGGGAAAATCGGTTAACAGGATAACGAAAAAGGCAAAAAGATTTTGTATAATGTCAAAGCTTGACAACTTTTCGAATATAACATATAACAATTTTGACAGTTGGTGACTTTTATTGCAATTGATGGCTGCATTGATGAACTCATGGATTTGCATCTGGTAAGGTGTAATGGAGAGTATATGCTGTATAAAGGTTCTGTAACGATTTCATTTGAAGTTTAGGTGTAGAGTGTATGACTTAGATGGGAAATTTGTATCTAGTAAAATACAAAGAAATCCATGCTTGTGTAAAGTTTCCATAAGAATTTTGCTAAAAATTCCTCTTTTAGGCGCCTGCTTCCAAAATAGAAAACACCATAAATGTTTCTTCTATGAATAAAATGCTAACAAAAAACCATTTAACAGAGGCTTTATGGAAATTTGTTGTAAAATCGTGACGGCTTCGTTTTTGAAGCTTCCATCGGTATGAATAAACTGTTTACAAAAGCTTTAAATAGAAGTTTTATCGAAAGATACGATAAATTTGTCACAAATTCATTTCCGAAGCTTCATTTTACCAGTAATGTGCTCAACAAAATTATAATAGAAGCTTAATCGAAAGTTTCTCTCCAAAACTATTAAATAGAAGCTTTATCGATAATTTCGATAACACCTTCACAGCTTCGCCTTCGAAGGTTCTTTTTATCAGGTAACTGCTCACCAAAACCATTAGATAGAATCTTTGATTAAATCGTCATAACTTTATTTTCTATCAACTTTCTTTTACCCGTAAACTGCTCACAAAGTTTTTTTGCAACAAGACTTGTGTACTTCTAAGGAAATAAACTGGGCTTTCATAATAAGCAAAAAAAAATATTACTTTTAACTTGTTTTTTGAATAAAATGATTCAAAGTGAGAAACAACTTAAAAAAACAATACAAATTCGGTTTGATTGAAATTTGTGGAAAAACTGTTATTCGATTGGATGAAAAAAAATCTTACGAATCGGACGTCGTTTAGTAAAGATAAGACCAGTTTCAGGCAAAGAGAGCAAAAATCATAAAAAACGCACAAACTCTAAAACGGAGCGAAAACGAGAAAATTACCTCATTAGATTTTCGACTTAGAATGACCTCATGAACGCATGGTTTTCATCTGCGGCGGTGACTGAGGGACACCCTGTATATACCGTTAACTTAATGACAACTTCTTCTTCGACAGGTATTACTCTCAGTAAACTTTTCACCAAAAACCTTAAAATAAGCTTTATCGAAAGGCCTGCTAAAACCATTTTAACTTTATTTGCGAAGGATTCTTCTATCAGCAAACTGATCCAAAAAACACGATTAAACTGATGTTTCATCGAAAGCTTCTATAATGTTTCGGTAAGTCATTTTAATCCCTTTTAATTCCAATAAAACCTTACCAAAGCCTTATAGAAACTAAAATGTTATTAGAGCATCTTACCGATTTTTATAAAGAAAAAAAATGAAAAGGCTCAGAAGATACTCTGTATTTTAAACGAGCCATTTTCGAAGTTATATTTTTTGTCTGGATAAATGCATTTACATTTTTAATTTCGATAAAGCTTCCATGAATTTTTTTTACAGAGCTTATCGACTTGGGTTTATAATATACCAAAAAAAAATACGATACCACAAAGCCTTAAGTGCCTCGGTTAAGTGCCTTTTTCGCCAATTTCTGATTTCAAAATTACCAAACAGCTTAAGTCCTGTTTCAAGTTATATTTCAAATCTTAGATAGGTATTTGTCCGAAAACTAATCAGAACCCAAAACATTTTGAAACGGTGTCTAAAACATTAAAAAAGAATTATATTTTTTTTAAATTTTGTATCTACCTAAAAACACACCACTTAATTTTAATTAAAAAATTAAAGCAAAATACTTAAATCTTCAATTTAAGTTTTAGTATCTGCGATGACCTACATGCGACAATACTCGTAAAAGGTGTTTTATGCAGAAATAGTGCTAACTCACTAAAAAATAGTGCGTGTTTTATCGTGCGATCTTAATTCAATCAGGCATACACAAAATATGCACAATTTCCTTCCCAACAAATTCAAAATGAACTTCATGACTTAAACCATTTCATTAATGAGACTCAAAGATACGAATCTATACGTTCTTTTTTTCTCCAACGCCCTTCACCTAGAAACAACAAAAAAAAAACTATAGGAACAGTTCCCCCGCTTCCGCGCACATAGTAATCATAAACATACCTAGTCAAAGACTTAATTTCCAAATTAATAGACCGCATATGTTTTAATATTTCTCTAGATTAAAAAAAAAAACACAACACAGAAAAACCTAACAGTCATTGTACAAAAAATTGTCGACTATACTCGTATCTACACTATACACTTGCATGTATTAATATTATTCTGTGGTGTAGGTCTGATGCAAGAAAAGATACCAAAAGCACAAAACCGACTAGATATAGATAGATAGGAAAGATACATATTATACGTTTATATGCAATACTTAGCGCAATTAATGTATCTATCTATAGTGGTTGTATCTGTATAAGGCTTGATGTGGTTTTATAACACTAGCCGCCTTCTTTTGTCGAAGTCTAATTCATTACCCCATCTACAAGTCCTACTCCTGCTCCTGTACTATGATGTTGCATTATTCCATACCAAGGCACGTACACGGTCTACAGTACATGGTGAAAATACTTCAATTTGTCGACATTAGTGTCAAAGATGGATGATAAGAGAGCAAAATTGTGTCCGCTTTCCGTTTATTAATACAATTATTATTCCTTCTCGCTTTAAATTACGTTCTTTCTCTTTTCTTTCCATTTAAACTGGGATTGACCAGACCACACGACACGGGCAACTGGTGTGGACGTCATCATACGTCAAGAACTTAATGTCAGTTAGAATACTCTTGAAATGGATTCGAACTCAAAATGAAACAGTTAACACTATAAGGTGCGGCTGGTAATAGTCTTTGAGTTCCGTTATAAGTTTCCCTTAGATAAATTTTGTATCTCTATCTAGGTACACCTAGTCGATATATTTAGGTTTATGGAAAGTATCTAGGTATACTAAACATGGGACTCTTGTCAAGTTCTTGAAGAGTGTAGGAATGGAATTTCCCGACAGAAACAATTTGACACAATAAATTGATTTACTATTAGATAGGTACAGTTAGAATGCAAAACTAACCTTACAGACAGAAATGTTAACAGTATATCTATTAAATGGACTATGTATAATATAAGGTAGGTATAGATTATGTGTGATCCAAGTCTGGTCAATGTCCATGTCACAAATGTCGCGTCCTGTCATTTTGTTGTTGTTGTATAGGTAAATATAGGAAAACACAAACATATTATGCTGCAGACAGAGCTTAAGACATGTTACGTACGAAGAACATTTTTTCTGTTCGCTTTGATTTGAATAATGTTTTAGACACTATGTTCAGTTTAATCTATGCGAACACACACAAACTAATCAAACAATTGACAATCGAGCATAGAACAACGCGACTTATACTTTTTTTTTTGTTTCTTTCTTTCAAACAACCAACCATCTAGTCAAATCAAAATGGATAGATATTTTTTTTTGTAGATACTAGAAATGCATTTTATAGATACTTTTAGTGCGTTGACAGATACACATCCGTAGGTATATTATACAGAGAGTGACATTCCACAATGTCTGCATATTAATACAAAACTAAATTTACTTGTTTTTTTTTGTTTAATAAAAATTATTCTGCATTATGGACAAAGGCTTGGATCAGACGGGGCTTGATTGGTGTTGTAGTAACTCTTATCAAAGTCGGTGCTATGTCTGCGTCTGCGGTGGAGGACAAAAGTATAAATACTCTGAGTCTCCAGACAGGTCGACATGTAGGTAGTATAAGGGACTGAAACACGCGTATTCAAAGTCGTGATCACAATCCTTAATAAATTAAGCTACATTTAGTCTTTTTGTTTTTAATTTGACAAAAAAGAAGGGCGGTTTATAGAGGCTTGTGGGCATGGACAAGCTTACATAATTGCTTGGTATATTTAGTGTGAAATTCGTGCATTGTAATAAAATTCATTTTTTTTCACGTGAAAATTCACAATTGGAGTGGTTTTCACATCACTGCCGAGATGAACTCCAAAAATTTGCATTACAAAACTTCATATGTCAAAGAAATCGCACTGCCATTTTTTCACACGAATTTAAGAATAAAGCAAGGCACATGAAATTTTGTTTAACGTAGTATTCTAGTATAAGCATATAAGTGTGATAAAAATTAAGTATCTATTTCAATAAATAAGTATCTGAACTCCAACATTTCATTCTACTTCAGCGTTTCCACAGGTACTGACTTTGTTGGAGAAAATTGATAGCCATTTTTCATTTCACGGTTAACGAACTTGGAAGAAAAGTACCAAATTTAGGTTTGGGAAATTTCTTTTAAATGAAATTGAAATCTGTTAGATATTTTCACTTCAAATTTTCTAGGCTTCACTTACTGAAATTTCGAGCGAATTTCTGAAATACTGATTATTATCAGCGTGAAATATTTAACTTTACATTTATTATCCAGTCAGTGTTTAAGAATTTAAAACAATCTGCAGTTGGAAAATTGTGGAACGTATTCACTTTATCGCGAAATTAATTGATTGTTGTGTTAATTGCCTACTTAACCACAAAATGCAAAATTTCTTTCTAGTGCATTACGCAAACTGCTGTGTGTTTGGTACACACAAACGAAAGCTAAAGACAGATGACTTTTGTCATTTTTATCATTTTTGTGGTCAAAAGATGATGTGACCCGTATATGCTGAGTTACAAAAAAGTAATTATTATTCGGGGTCTAGGCTGATGTCTACGCTTATTTGGTGTACAAGGGTTGGCGTCTTTGCTTAGCATTAGCTGTAATTGGCAGTTGAATTTGAATTTAAATAATAAGGGTATGGGTCTTCGTTGGATGCAATTGCGTCGATAGATGATATGATGGTCGGTTAGGTTTAGGCAAAAGTTCGCCCATTTTGAAAAGACGGAACAATATTTCTGACAAATTAAATAACGCTAAATGCAATTAAATGCAATCTTTGACGCATATTTCAAATTTATGTAGGTTTTCTTAATATAAGAAAATGGTATATAATTTAAAACATTTGCTACAATTTTGTTTGTCAATAAAATACCACATAATTTACTGCCACTTTTCAACGCTAAATGTTTCCTTATCACAACTGACACATCTCAAAGTAGATATCTATATATAGAGAGCGTTTCTGGCTGTTGCCGTCATTGCCATATCCCTCATGTCCAATTTTTAAATTAATTCAATTGAACGAGATTTTTTATATGAAACACAAGAGAAAAAAAATAATAAAAATAACAAGAAAACTATGCACACTACTTATGCCAACACGCGCTCGCAATACAACTCAATACGTACAACCAGCACGTATCAGCAAGCTCAGTGCACAGACTCAGGCATTCACCCCTTATGGATTTCATTAAGTAAAATGACCAAATGTGACTCTAAATAAATACTGAACAAAAAAAAAAGAAAAACAACGAAGCTTTTTTCCATGGCACATACTACAATAAAAAATGCTAAATAAACATCAAAGAGGAGTGTGAAAGATACTCGTCTATCACTCACGCTGCCTATTATGGCAGAACACGATTGAAAATTTGAAGAAAAAAAAAATTTTAAAATAAATTCTTTCAGTCTTTTCAATTCATTAAAATCGGTCTGGTAATTACCACTAAATTAATACCATTTGGGCCACACACCATCGCCACCACTGACCATTGTCCTCAATTTATTATTACAATTTCCATTCCTGTGCGTTCTACGAGTGGATTATATGCAGGCGCGAATTGTCCCTTTAAATAAATATAAAAAAAAATTCACACTCCAAATGAAATGAAGATACCCAGAAATCCAAGGGATATTAATGAATTATTCTACTAAAAAAAAAAATATAAAAAAAATCGTTGATAGCTGTAATAAAGCTATGAGGACTATGAGGAAACTCAACCATCAAGCCAACCTGTCTTTCAACCACGCCAATGCAACGTCAGAAATTAAATAGAATAAAAAAGGAATTATTTTACAATTATCATTATAGTTTTCCCCCCGTTTCGGAAATTCCAAGATTACTCGCAATGTTGAGAATGGAACATGGTCATTCACTGTCCAGTCCTGCGTTAACCCTGCGATGACGCAAAACAGTGCGTAGTTAGTCGGGAGACTTAATTACTTGTTTACAATCGTCATTAAGAAAAGAATTTTGTTACACATTTCAGTTCGTTGTTTGTTGTTGTATTTTTTTTAAAGATCTAAATCAAATGAAACATGCGAACAATGGAAAAATAATAAATTGATGTTTTTCTAGATTTGGTTGAAAAAAAGTCACACCTAATGTCAAGTTGTCTGAAACGATTTATAGGAGCTTGAAGTTAAAAATGTGTCACTTGCAATATTTCATTGTGAAAAACAATGAAAAGACCAAAAATTCAAATCATGTTTTGTTTAGACTTCGGTTGTTGCTCTTTGGGATGAGATCAGAGACAAGACTATTTAATGGGGGTTTCAATTTTTAAAGTTTGATTTCGATGTGAATACTTCCCAGTTTTCAGTTGTCATTAGTCAACTGTACTGTTCCTGTTCCTCGACGCAAAAAAAAACTATATGTATTTATTATTAAAGCAATGTTTGACGTTTGAAACGTTTTTTTAGTTACAAACTTGTCAATCTAATGGTTGTCAATTGTACACATACTCGTACATATATGCAGGTTTTGGGCGATCAAAACGATCTTCCGTGACTTAAGCTCCAGAGGATGACAGAGAACAGTGACGTACCTCTTCCAGAGGACGCCATATTGGACGATGACGTCTATATAATCGAAGATCCGCAGGAGAAGGTGGAGGCTGTGGGAGCTGCTTTCCAGTAAGTGTACAAGGTGAATGATAGCATTCGCCCGAATCATGACTTGGAGAGGAGAGATCGGCTTCATCACTTATGGCTCCGGAACGACATAACCGAATGGCGATCTGAGAACCTTGGTTTTACCGGGTTTAATGATGATGATTTGGCAATCGCCATAATCGCCGAGCGAAATGGGCCTAGCTGCAGCTCATCTTCGATTCATTAAAGAAAAAAAAATCAGCAGGTGTCAATGGTATATCCAGCGTTGTACTACGACATTTGCCTCAAGAAGCAGTTGACATTTATACCACACTGTTTAACAACGCGCTGAATAATGCATATTATCCAGTGCGGTGGAATACAGCTGTGGTGCATCGTCTTCCAAAAAAGGGAAAGGACAATTCCAATCTGGCGAATCTCCGGTCGATAAATCTTCTTCCGAGTATCAGCAAAGTATTTGAAAAGATTATTAATAAGGCTCTGTTCAAATGGGTGGAGGACAACAATATCATACCGGATAACCAGTTCGGTTTTAAAGTGGGACATGACACGATTCATGCCGCGTCTACACTCGTTTTCTCGTTTCTGATGTCCTATGGAGCAAATATAAAAAAGCAGTGTACGGGTGCCTGTCTGGTTGATTTGGAGAAGGCCTTCGACACCGTATGGTTATAGAAGTTCTCTATATAAAGCTTACCAGACTAGGCATAAGTAAACCTCTTATATATGCTTTTAAGACATGCTAAATGGGAGAAAGTTTGTTGTCAAGAGTGGCAATGTAACTTCTATCGCAATTGTCTTCAGTAGGGAGCGGTTAACTCGCCGATTCCATTCAGCATTTACACCAGCGATTTGATAAGTAGTCTAACTCAGGCAATTGCGTACGCCGACGATCTAATTGCGTACAGAACAGCTCATACAGTTGAGGCCATCAAAAATCTTTTGCAGAGTGACTTCGACAAGATTAAGCGATATTGTGATGACTGGAAATTGATTTTCAACTCAAAAACTATTCTGTTTAGGACTCCGTTGTCAAGCGCCTCAAGGGATACGAGAAAGAACTGGCGCAATCTGGTGATCGTAGGGCCACATGGCCATCCACTGGCGAGTAAAAGTGTAGTAAAGTAAATTGGATCAGTACTTGTATTTCGACAGACATTTGGGTGCTGCTCTGGCCAAAGCGAGGGGAGCCATTTGCCTGACAAAACGACTGTTTTATAGCAGCCATCTTTACACCAGGGTGAAGGTGATTTACTATATAGCCCTCGTCAGGCCTATGATTGCCTATGGACGCCCGGTGTGGTTCAACGTTGCCCCATCTCAAATGGAAAAAATCCGGGTGTTTGAGAGGCAATGTCTTAGACGTTGCCTTGGATTACACAGAACACCAGGTTCTATACAACGGAGCGAACATAAACAGAATAGACAATTTTTTGTTTAAAAATATTCGGGGTCACATTGAAAGGGCGATGTCCTCAATCAACGGCTTAATTTTTGGGGCTTATTACCCCAACAACGAATACTTTGGAATGCGCGCCTAACTGGCTACTTCGATCCCAATGCATTCATCTTTTTAGACAGTCGAGTGCTGATACAGGATGGAATGGCGGTTTCGCTAATCTACCACGTCAGCTGAAAAACTGTAGATAGGCGACTCCTGTATGGTCGAGACGTCATCGCTCAAGGTGGAGAAGAGCGCCTTCGGTTCAGTAGGACTGTGTCCGATCAGGACCGAAGGGATAGGGCGAAACAGGAGAACCAGTTTTGGTGGCTCTCTGAACAGCAGTTTGATATCTAAAGGCGATTAAGATGATATGTCTTGGCCGGCTTACATATAGATTAAGTGTAATTAGGTAAGGGACAGTCAGGTGGCACCAAAAAAATTTAAAAATATGTAGGTAGGCGGATGCATATGCGCGCATATGAATATGTATGTGTATGTATGGCTGTGTAGGTGTGGCTTATACTAAAAATACACAAACAAAAATTACAACAACAAAAAATGCTGCTGTGGTGTTCTAGTTTTCAAGTAGTTTTAGGTATTTTTAGGTATCTTAAGTAGCTTAAGTTATATTTAGTTAGTATAAGTTAGTTGTACCTAGTTTTTAATTATTTTTAGTCTATAGCTATAGGTAGTTTTTAGGTTAAAATAAAATGTGAATAGATATGATACTAAGTTTTTTTTTCCAATAAGTTTTCTTGGTGAAATTTAAACATAAAATAAGCATGGATTCATATAGTTTTTAGGTCGAAAGACATTCGTATTAAGAGACATTATAAATTTTTAATAAGTAGACTAGTTTTATGAATTTTTGTCTAGCTTTAAGTTAGTTAAAAGTTGATGGTAAGTAAAAATGAATTAAAGAAAGAAAAAAAGTTTTCGGCGTGTTCAGAGACCTCACCAATTTGATTTATGTAAACAGGATGCTTCTGTTTTTATGATTGAACAAATCTTGGAGACACCTTCGTGTTTCGCATATTTATAAAAATCAGTTCTCAAATGATGATACAAAAAATGGATTCACCCAGTGACCCTGTAAAATAAGTTTTTTTACTTTTGTTTAAATACTTGAAAAAATCATGCAATTTTATTAAACACAAATTATAGCAATTCGGAAATGAATTTTTGATGTGTTGTTTAATTAAGTCATACGAACAACAGTTATTAAAGCGAATTGCGTCTGATTGTTACGAACAGTCAAACTCTATTCGCGTTCCACATACCATCCACACTTAAGTGAATAATTTGTTCGCGCGCGTCTAACCTCAACAACTGACTTTCTACTTATATTCGTGACGAATAAAATTAAAACCATATTAACGAAATATCAAAATGAACGAATATTCGTTAATTCGTTGGTCGTTGGTAGCTCACATGTGCATAGTACATATACTTTAGTCCTTTATTCGTCAATGTCAATGCGCTAATAAATTACAAATCTTAAAGAATTTCAACTCATCAACCATCTTTAATGTGCTTCTGAAGTTTGGTCTCCAAAAATGGAGAGTTTGACCAAAATACATACTACAGACTAAAATAACAAAAGCAATCACAGAAAGATTCAATATTTGAAAATATTATAGCCTGAAATGAATTGTGGGACGTATTTTTTTTATTTCACGAGAAGGGAGTTAATTGGCTTTAAACACATGTATCAGCCTTAAATTAAGAAAAAGTTTTATTTTTCATAAATCTATCTTCAGTGTAATGAAAATTCAATGCGTTCCACAATGTATTACATACAATTATATAAATTTCATTAGGTATAAATTAAAGGAAATACATATGAAAACCGAATGCGTTCCACAATGGAGATATTTCAAGGTTTTTAGATTAAAAAAAAGTTAACACAGATTCAAATCATTTGACAGTCAATTCTTCTATGGTTTAGAATAAAAGTTGTCTAATAGCGAGTTTCATCCAAGAAATGATTGGCCCTTTCTGTAAAAAGATAGGATTTTTTTGAATTTTCAGAGTTTCATTCCAACAAGAAGATGAGATCTAGATTAAATCTTAACATGACAGATCTGATTTCTGATGTTGGCAGATTTGTTCTCAATGTACACATCTATGTACAAAGTCTTTTCTGTCAACGATCAAATGGTAAGTATTTTGTTATTAATTTGTTGTGAACTTGTTCTAAAAAAAATTTAAAAAATGAGCAAATAATAGACCAAGATGTTAATAATTTAGATTTTATAAATTTAGTGGAGTTTTTGATTAATTCGTCTTCATCTAATGATAAAGATATGTTCTTTTTTCATAAATGTGTGTGTCAGTCATTCACTAATATCTGCTACAATCAAATCTGGAAAAAAGTTTCATTGAAAAGATCAAATCTCGATTTTTGTATATGAATTTTTGTTTTAATTTTCATATCAATTTCTTTATTTTTAAAAATATATTCACGAACTCGTGTTAGAAACACAGTCTTATGCGTCTTTAGGTTATGAAACCGTCAATCCTTCAACTGAACACATCATATCGTCCTGTCTATAGTTTTATTAGGAATAAATTATTGGATCCATCTGAAGGACTTCGGTGATATATGTTATAACAAATTCTATAATAGAGTATGGAGTTTAATATATGTATTTGCGGAGTAGACAACTATTTGGCATGTACAGTCGATTGATATTCAGTATCAATGTGAGTCATTGAGCTTTTAAATTTAGTGATTTAAGTGGGTTCTTCCTGAGGAGAATAGTAGATAGGTGTTTCTGGGGCCCAAAGGAATTAGTTTTTTTTTTTATAATCTACAAGCGCTCAAGGGATTATACTACCCTTAAAATGTTACAACACAGCGCGGGCGTGAGGTTGAGGAAGAGAAAAAATGTAGGAAAGATGTGTTGCGCGATGTTCTGAGACTGAAGGTGGTTGCTGTATCAGGTTTTATCTGCAGGGATGGCGGCTGATCTAATGCGGAGAAGTTTCCGTGTCTTATTTATTTATATCCGTTATAATTCGCATTATTTTTTTATTCGTTGTCATATTTATCGGTATACTAGTTTTACTCAATCACATGTTGTTAGTGCAATGCCTAGACACCATGTAATGAGTAAGCCAGCAACTCGATGTATGACATTTATTTTAGAATTGCTTTTTAATGGAAAAATAAGAGGACATAAACTATGGCAGGGATTGAACCTGTGACCATGAGCTTTACAGAGGAACACATAACTATCGCGCCACGGCCACCCCTAAACGAGTTTGTGAAACTAACAGTTTATTCGACAGTGTTTTCAGCACGAAATATAATTTTGTCATGATTGTCAATACGGATGGCGGTTATTCAAAATTAACCGGTTTTCGGTTTTTACAGTCATTTTCCCTCCCGGTTTAACCTGGCGGTTTTAACCGGACATAAAACCGTTCTTTTTTTAATAACCGGTTTTCGGTTTCATAAAAACTGTTATTTTTTATTTGCTTTAACAAACGATCATGTCAAATAAAATATATCTATACATACGACCAAGTGCATATGTAGGTAAGCTTTTTTTCAAAAAGAAAATACTTTTTTTCGAAAAAAAAATACACTCCGTGAAATACTTCCATACAAACGAAAAATGCAGATGCGACGACACACATACTTCAGTTATTAATATTATTTTAAATAATAAATTGTGTTCAAGTTCACAAACGTTAACCAGTCAACAACAACCGAATCGCAATGAGATAAAATCAGCTGACAGATAGGAAACTAAACATACTCGGCTGCATGTCGTATTGAAGGAAAACTAAGATGATAGGATGATAACAATTTCAAAAGTCACTTACGTTAAAATAGTGTAGGTTTCGACATCAAACAACGCAATTTTGCGAAAGTGTGTGCAGATCAAAATGATTTCACGTTCCTACCACTTCAGTTAATTTCTCTATAAAAGAAAAGTTAGCAGTAGTGATTAACTTTACAGGTTGCAAATGCATATCTTATGAAACAAAGACAACATTTTGCAAGACATTTTATATTTCTGTGGTGATAAAGTGTCAATGTAAATAACAGTATTTTTTTTCATCCAGCTTTGGATTTAAAAAAAATTACTGGTGAAAACCGGTTAACCAAACAAAATAACCGGTTTCGGTTTTAACCGGCCGGTTTTTCCCATCCCTAATTGTCAGGTAAAGTCCTAAGAGGTAGTGATGCCATTTCTTTTTTTCTTTTGATGAAGTCTTTAAGTGCCAATATCGCGCTATACCTTGGGGCTTTAATATTCTAAGGCACGGGACAAACTCCCAACTAAGTGTTTCCAACTTCTTTATATTGAACCCATTCAAACCACATAAATTCTGAAGTAACTTCTTGCCTCGTAAATTAATAAGCAAACCCAAGCCACATGAAGAAAGTGTCACTTCTAATTTAACAAAGGTGCATTAAAACTTAATTCGCATTTTCTTCGTTTTTTCTTTCTCTTATATTTTTCCAACTTATGTATAATACACTTTCACTCAAAGGAAGTAAATATATAACAGAAAAATAGAAAAAAAAACTCCCAACACACATTATCCCAATCGTAGATAATTCCTAATTTGCCTTTAATTTATTGTTTCAACCACCAAAGAAAGGACTTTTCGCAAATAACACCAACAACAAATGAAAAAAAAAAATCCAAAAAAATAAATAAAGACATTCCTTATAATAAAAATCCCTAGCTAAAATTGGTATTTTATGCTGGAACATCAGAGTTTTACTTGCCTATATTTTGCACTCTTATATAAGTTTACCTTTATGCGATGGGGGTTTTGTGTGCGTGGAAGGAACTCCCCCGCCCTCCGGATCAGTATAGGTAAGTACACTGTGTTACCCCTAGGAAGCAGCATAAGACAGCGCGCATATACTTCACACAGAAAGTCTAATAAAAATAAATGTCAGTCGTTTGTTTTTATCAAGAACTACTGAGGCCTAGAGAAATTACCAAGCAGCACTCTCGCTCTCCCATTTGGAGAATGTGGGTCCTTTGTGGGCCAGAAAAATCTCATTCTGGGTGAGTGTTAAAAATCCAGAACGAATAGTTAGTTGAGGCTGGAATATATCCAAAAAAAAAAAAAAATTCCTCTATTTCGTATGGAGCAACAAAAAAAAAACAGGAACAACATTTTTACGAGATCTCAATTTCTTTAAGAAACGAGCTAGTTTCAATCTAATAATACATATAATCCCACGAAAGGGATTTCTAATTCGACTTTGGGTCGTTGCTTTGGTCGTTCGGTTCGGGTGTAGGTGTATCCTATATAGTGTTAGTGGACCCTCTTCTTTCGCACAATGAAATTCTATTTTATGACCACTAGAGATGGTGTTTTCCTAATAAGAAGCATTTTTTCACTCATTTCAAGGATGACCGTATTATCCTGTTGCTCTTACCTATGCCGCTGTGTATCTCTTTTATATTCGCATCCTTTCGTTTTCCTTAGGGTGTCACAAATGACAGCATACTACTACAGTTCTACAGCTACAGAGTAAATGGAAAAAAAAATCCTTAATAAATAAACTCAAACCATGCTGATGCGAATGCCCAGGTCCTTAGAGCCCCCCTCAAACAAAAAAAAGGTAAAGAAAGTCATTAGTTCGTTAAAAAGTAATTTAGGATGAATTTGGTGTTGTTTTTTTTTTGGTCTGTTTTCCTTGCTTTTGCGCTTATACCCGTCGATTAATATTGCTTGAGGGCTTAATGTGTTAATTATATAATGAGTATGATATTTTTTTTTGCTCAGCTGAGTAACAGTCGAACATGCCATAGTATCGGGGCTTTCGTTTAATGAGTTTTTGGGTATTTTGTAGCTGAAGTTATGTACAGCAATAGAGTAGGATAAAAAGCTTTTGATACAAAAAAAAAACAAATAATGGAGAAAATTCAATACTGTAAGGATAGAGTAAGATATTGGTTCAACTTTTAAAGGATCATCATGCAAACTAAAGTGTCATTGCAATGCTGGGTATTTTTCCAAAGGCATTCTAGTAATATTTATATTTTTTTTAAATAATGTAAAATTCATAGGTAATTGGTATTTTTTTTTAACATTTATTTTAAAATACAAAATTAGTGCTGCATTTGTTTACCTTTTAGCGAATAGACAAAGTTTACCAAATTTTTTTCACACATTTGGGTAGTCAGCCCACTTAAAAACTCAAGTGGATTTTTCACCGAATGCTCTCACGAAGTGTTCACACACAAAAAAAAAACTAAAATAAATGTCCTAGTGCCATGTCCACGTTGTAGAAGGAAATCCCATAACAAAAAAACCAAAGACTCAAGTGGAAACGAGATAAGAATCTTTTCAAGAAAAATATAGAGATTCTGCATCAAAAATGCCTGCAAAAGATATCACAACACTCGAATTGAAAAAAAAAAATATTAAAAAAAATACTATTGTGAATTTTGCCGTTTCCTTAAAGACCCCATTGCTCTCGTCATTGGCGTGTGTAATTCCGTCGAGTTTTTTTTTTATTATATTCCTTTAAAAAAATTTCAAGTGCACGGAAAATTGTTTTCCCATAAAGTGCCAGCACGAAGATGATGATGCTACGTGTTCCTAGATAATATCGTGTTTGATTGCCCGTTAGATAATTGATCAGGCAGTTTATTCTTTCGCTGAAACGCACATTTGCGATTTTTGTTTTTTTTTTCGTTCGTACTGATGATGGGAAGGAACTTCCACTTGAATTTGTAAAAAATGTTTTGGCTGTTGATTTCGATGTGATGGTACCTTAGTTATAGCTTATAGATACCTACTGCTGGCATGACGATAAAATGCGAAGATGAAATTTATTACTATTTTTCTAATATTTCGCTCAAGAGAATAAATCGTTATAGATTCTTCTTGAAGAAAATGAGCTAACATATAGTACTTACGAACGAGCATCCGGACGATAGGAAATAGAATTTAAATGTTTGCATTCGCAGTGGACTGGAAAATAATCGATATGACAACAAGGGTGCGATGAACAATGTGGTTACTGGTTACCTACTCTCATAAAGAAGGAATGAAAACCTATAAGATACAGTAAGTATTGGCATCAGTTTTTTTTTTGTTTTTTTTTTGTTTATTTTACTTTGAAATAAATAATCATTTCATATATTTTTTGCGTAATAGTTGGTTGGATAATATACAACTTTGAAAACTGTTTTTGAAAAACTAATAAGCTCAGCGAAAATCTTATCCGAACTGACTTCAAAGCTTAACCTGATTTATAATCATGAAAAAAACTATGTAAAAACATGTATCAACATTCTTAAACCTTCCATTAGTTGTGATTAACTAATACTAAGCACTTGTGTTTTTTTTAAACTAAGCGAAAAATCGAGTATAGTTTCTGCAAATACTATGATAATATATTGAAAGATTATTATTGGGAATCTTTTTTCATTTAATTTGAACCAACAACTATAAATTTCAAACTCAGCTAAATTAAAATACTACATAAGCGAAATTCTATAAATGTGTGTAGCGAATATCAATACCTATAAAATCAGTATAAGAACGAGTATCTACGTATTCATATAGTCAAGTCATTCTATAATTTAAGTAGCATAAATTTAGATAATGGTTTTAAATACAACTGAGCGAAAAAAAATGTTTATCTTTTAATTCATTCGCATTCTTGAAAGCCTTATTTTACTAAAAACAATGTGTAAATGTTTTCTGAGTTTAATAAATTAATTTTTCGATCAAATTAAGCTTACACTTTAATTTTTTTTTAAACCATAAGGATGTCTAAAGGATTAAACTTTATTTTTGTCTAAGCGTGAAACATTAATAGGGTATTTAGAATATACATGAGTATATTTATATAAATCCTCTTAAACATAAAATACACAAATTATAGGAACTAAACTTCAACAGATATTGTAAATAAAATAAAAAAGTAATTGCAAAACTCAGCGAAAATGCAGGAAGCCCTACATTCGCAAAACGAAATCCGGAATAATTTGTGCAACTGCCAATTACTAAATAGAATAATACCTAATTTTATGAGCGACCATTCCATATTGTTAAAGTTAAGTAACATGGAAAAATGGCTAACCATGCAAAACTACCATTAAATAATAATAATTAAAAAAGAATAAAAATGCACCAATAAATTCCAACTATGCATTTAAAAAAAATTCATGGAAAGCATTTTTGCTTATTTATTGCTCTATCGAATTCAGTGAATAAAACTCTTTTTTTGTTGTCTGCAATAAATACAAAAATTAACATACACAAAATAAGGGGATAATAGTGTTGTTAAAATTAAAAATAATTACAATCAAACTAAAACACCAGAAACCACACAGACATATACACCACAACACACGACGAGTAATTCATTTTACTATCGCAATTAAAGTCTAATAACAATTAATCTAATTATGAATTTCAAAAAATGAAAATTATTATTATAAATTATAAGCCCAGATTTATTAGTTGACTAAATGTGTGTCTCATGATATATATTTTATTATAAATGTCTCCCATCAGCAATTTTTCCAATATGTTTCGAATCATAACAATATTATTATTACATTATTCTTGCGGTAATGCATCTGTTTGGCGGTGTGTAGTTCAGTTTTTTTTTTTACTTCATATACACATATTTTATTACTGGACACTGATCACTCAGTCTCAAGTTCAGATCGTAAAAAAAATATAAATTAAATAAGATTGATAGGGGGAGAGAGCTCGCGTAAATCATCTCAAAAACAGACAAATAAAGTTAATAAAATATCACCATAAAATAAAATGTGCACAAGTTCTTGTTAAGTTCGCTGTATCTGCTTTGGTTTTAATCAGTGATTATTATTATTATTATTAAACGCCAGCGACCCTTAATGCGACCTAAGATGTACATATGCAGAGAGATGCTTTTATGAATACATATATGTATATGAATGTAGGTATAGAAAACAAATGAGCGTGTTTAATGTGAAGATTATATTGTGTGAAAGAAACTTATCAGACATTTAACATTATTTTTTGCAACAAGTTAAGTGATAATAAAATTGCTGCTAAGCAACGACATCATCACGTGATAAGAAGAAGTTAGGGATGAACTTCAAGAAACACGACAGTTTTTGTCATATTACTGAAAAAATGAAGCATACATAATAAAAAAAAGTACTCAGCGAAAATAGAAACTCTTATATTTTTCCAAATTTCCAAATTTATGTCTGAATAGCAATAAAAAATATAAATAAAGGTGTGTTTAATTCGTTTTTCACTTTCTGTAAGTAAAAGAAAACTCAGCGAAAATCAAATGATTTACCAAAAGTTTTAAATGCACCTGCTTGCAAATAAAATTAAATCATATTCATCTTTTGAAGTTAAAATATAAAATTGTTGAGTTTCTAAAACTGCGCGAAACATAAATATCTTTTCATAGGTAGCCAAAAATAAATAAGAATATACATAGGTTTTTTTGGGTCACGTTTCTAAACCAGTTGAATTTGGGAAATTTGTTTCTGTAATTTTAATTACAGAAATTTAATATTGTTTTTAAAAAACTTGGCGAAAATAAACAATATATCTAGACATTTATATTATATTGTAAAAAAACAATCTACCTTATTTTAAACATTCAATATCATTTTAGTTTAAAAGATCGTATTCATAAAAACTCAGCGAACATTTAACGAATTAGTGACAGTATACAAGACATAAAATAATAAAAATGAAAACAAAATAAATTTGTGATTGAAAACGTGTTCATTTAAAAGTCATAGATTTAATATTTTGGCATTAGTTTGATTTTTAAACCTTAGCGAAATGCAAACATTTGCTTATAAGGAATAAAATAGATGTTTATGATTATATACAATTTTACGTCTTTTTAAAACCCAAAAATCAACAACGAATCGACTGAGTTATAACTCAGCAAAAATTTCATCATCCCTGTCAACTAATTTAAGAAACTATTTTATTTGATATTCTCGAGGAATTAAAGCGGTCTTGTTACAAACGTATTTTGAAAAGTTTTTAATTAAAACATTTTCAAATAATATATTGATCATCATATGAAAAGTAAAAAAAAATACACGAAAACAAATAGATACTTTAAGTATCATAAACATCAACCTCTACATCAAGTTAATAATATAGGAACAAGAAATAATAAACAAGAACCAAACCTTTAAGTAATAACACTTTGCCACCAATCTGAAACTGTCTTGTGCAAACACATTAAATTACACTTAGGGGCCAACGAACTACCAACACCGAAATTACTAATGATACATCAATTATTTACCTCAAGGAGGTTTTATATGCTTCGGTTTAGGTTATTTTTTTTTTTTTTGGTCATTGGGGGTGTAATTTTTGTGTGTCAGTGTCCTGTGCCGTTGTAGATACCTATTAACACCACCCTCACAATTACTTACGTGTACGTCGGTGCTGTAGCTACAACTATATCATTATAGAAAAAGAAAATTGTGTGGGAACATTTTGTCACACGAGCCTGTCAAAAAAAAGAACAAAAAATTCTCTCAGTTAAAAAAAAAACGGAAACTTGAAATTATGTTACGTCAACACCTCGGTGATCAACGGACTAACCACCCAGAAAAAAGCCGTCCCGTCCTATATTAAAAGCGTTCCACGTTTGTAATGGCTTTGACGAAATGTCTAATGAGTTTTTATTCTCTTTATGAGTGCCCCATTAGCAATGATGATGATGACGACGATGACTATGACGACGATGACGATGACGACGACGACTACAAACGCATGCAACGCACTATGTCCTGCCAGCCACACTCTATTGTCAATCAACATTATTTCATTTACAAAAATCGATCAATATGTGGGGGGTTCATAATATTGAACAAAATAAATATACCCAGTCTAAGATCGATGAACTTGCCTTTGGTATGTGTCTTTGAATTAAAATAAAAAAGACGACTACATCCAGTGAACCAAGGAATAAAATCGAAGCGTCTCCAGTTCTATATTTAAAAATCTTTAACGTTAACGAAACAAAACAGAGGCCAATGACAACGACGAACGTCAGGGCGACAAAACATCTTCTACACACCATATCGTCCCATAAGCATCATCATCATCATCAACAACAACAACCTCTGTCGCAAAAGCAATATAACAGCATCGCTCGGAGCTCCTCATCATCATCGAGCAAAGACATTTTTTTTATAAAAATACAAAAATTATAAATAAAAATAAAATTAACAAAAAAAAAACAAAGACTTAAAGATATTTCAGAGTCGAAGAGAATTTCCTGTCGACATCATCATCGTTTCGATGCGACACCGCCGCCACCGGCCGGCTGGGACCGTCATCATCTCACGTTTTCGAGCATAACGACAATCTTCACAACTATCTCCTTAAAAATAAATCTATACCCCAATGATTAATAATGAGCGACTCAAAATATACATTTGAAAATATTTCGAAAATTATACGCAAATATCTTTTCCTATTGCAACATCTTTTCATGTATAGCAACATCATAACTTAGCAACATTTTGCAAAAAAAAAAACAAGTAGATGCATTAAAAATGTGTTTTGTTTGGTATCGGTTGCAATTGCATCCGTGCATTCGACAATCGGTCTCGGTTCGGATGATGATGATCATCATAAACATCATAAAGCGACAAGCAATTATTAATTTGCCGACAAATAATTCAAACTGATTTACGACTTGAAATTATTCACACTAAAGGCCATAAAATATATGGGACACTTTTAAGCCAATACTCGTACTCGTATTGTGCATTATATTCACACACATGAAACATTCTATCGTATTGCTATCAGCAAAAATGTGAGAGTATTCAAATACTAAAAAAAAAAAAAATTATATATTATTTTATTATTTACTGATATACAAAAATGTGCCTCTCTTTCTTCTCTGGCTGTGATGTGTGTCTCAAAATTATACTGTTTCGAGTAAGTAGGTACCGCAGATACAGAAGTATCTTCTGTCTTTTGGGACCCCAGTGGTGATATGGCGGTGGCAGCGGCAGCAGTAGAAATGATTTATACGCCAATAATCATTTAAAGAGCTGCGAATAATATCATTTTGATTGCAAATAAAAAAAAATGCAAAAAAAAACAAGAATACACAATTTAATTGAAGCGAAGAGAATGAATTTATTGGATATCGTGTGAGCACCACGAAATTATTGAAGTTCAATTAAAAAATGGGAGGGGTGGTATTTATTTAACGTCTAATTTGTTTCAAAGGATTTTATGATTTGAATCTTAGGTTGAGTGATTGGATACTTTTGATCACAAAGTGGGATTTAATCAGCGATGATTTTGAAAATTTGTAAGTCTGATAGCTACCGTAATAATTTAGCAATCCAAACAAATTTGCACGACTGTCACTTAAAATTGTATCTGTCAGCAAGTATCACTGTACACATAATAAGGTGATATATTGCGCATGTTGTCAAAATTCGGTTGTCATAATTCAAAAATTCGGTTGTCATATTTGGCAAAATGTCTCTGAGATTTGGCACATGCACTCTCATTTTTGACATTTTCACATACAAATAGGGATGGGTCAATATTTCAGTAAGAGGTAATTAGATCAAAAATAACTGTTATTAAAATAACATTTGAAATTTCTAAATTTGTATTTTGATCAAACCAAACAGCGAAATATAGATGAAAAAGTGATGAATAATTAATTTTAAAATGGTAGTGGAAAATAGTTTATTAAAATTGTTATTTCACTGACAATTTTGTTCCATAATTGTTATCTCAGTAACAGGAATTTATAACTGTTATTTGAAAGTAGCACTAACAGATATTGCAACTAGCAGTTTGGCCCATGCGTAATGCCTATGCGCATGCCAAATGTGACACGAGTGTCTCTGAGTTTTGCCACATGCGCGAACTTGAACGAAAATGAAAACCGAAACTGAACAAAATTATTTGGCTCGAAATTTTGAGAATTTAACTGTCACTTCAGAAACTGAGAGAAATTTCAAAAATTTTGAGGTTCAAAAACTTTTGAAGGAAAAGTTCAGATAACAGAAAACTCAAAACCAAATCTAGAAAACTCATGATAAATAGTAAATTATTATTGGCCACAAAAAAAAAACGATTGTCTTAGGTGGTGCCTGGCCTCGGGTTTACATGTTCCTGGCGTGGGAACAAAGTTGTCAGAGCGGTAAAGAGGACCAAAGAGTTGGCTGATGATAATGATGTGCGGATTCGAATAAAATAATCGATCATAATCGATTTTTTTTTGCATTATCACGAGACATATCCATACTTAATCTGAATTCATTCGAGTTATTTCCATTCATCGTTCAGATGGTGTCTCATTTCTCACAGACTTCTCAATTTCTACTTCTCTACTACTACTATTTAAGTGTTACGCAAATGCAATACAAGACGCTCAAGCCAGAACCAGAGGTATTCTGATGTCTGAGTGTCTAGTCCTAGTGTGGATTCTATGTACGTGTAGGTTCGAATGTAAGAATTTTCTATAGCATCCATCATTCGAATGAATTAGTAATCACACGGTTCTCGAATACAGTCTATTACCTGTTGGTTGATCACTCGAGATACAGATAGGAAGTGTATCTGAGATTTTTGATTTTTATTTTATGGAATGGTCGAATGAAAATGGAAGAATCGAATAATTTTCATTCAAATGAAAAAAAGTGAATGCTTTTATATAGTTGAGTGTAGATTCTGTAGTCATAGACAATGGTGGGTTTGAGCATTTCTCCTGCATTTGTATATTTGTATATTTTCTCTCTTTGTTTTTCGTAACCGCTACTAAATTCTAATTTGGCAAAGGAGAAACGAATTAGTGATTATTTTTTGAACGTTTGTATTTGAGTTTTTGAATGATTTTTTTAAATTTTATATTTTGATAGGTACCATCTACTTAAAATTCAAAGGGTTAAGTGTCTATTGACATATGAAGTTAACATTATTACTTTTATTGACATTTTAAATTCACACTAAATATGGAACATGTGCATAGTAAAAAATTGCAGTAAAATATTCAGATTTTCTTACTCCTTCATAATTCGAATGATCATTCGAATGCTTATATCACGATTATTGAAATCATTCGATTATGACATTTGACACCGAGAAACGATCCAGTCAAATTACTGTCCACTACTTTGTTGATATAAAATTACTCTAACCTACAGGCAGCAGCACACTTTCGGGATGTTGGGTTTTCGGGGTTTTAATTTGCCAGAATATATAAATTTTGGCGAGAATTTAATGAGATTTACCATTTAGCACAAGCAGCTTACTTAGTTTATATGTACGTTGTACGCCCATTGTTAAGCAACAATAAAATAAAAAGTTTCCTCCATATATATAAATACTTGGAAGCCCGAATGAAGCTTAAGAAACTATATTAACTGAAGAGTATTGGGGGTCGAAATAAAAATAAAAATTTGTCTACCATGCTATTTTTGCGCAAATATCATGTGCAAATATGAAAAGTGCGCATCGTCCGAGGATGGAGTAAAAAAACTCTGAAACGCGTCGCAATAAAACATTTAAAATAAAGTTGTGTCCTTCGCTAGACCATCGAAGGCGGTGGTCTAGCGATGGACTAAGAATTGACTTTTAAGAACAAAATTTACAGGGACATAGAATGAAAGGAGATAGAGTTGATACTTATTGAAGTAGATTTTGTTCGATTTTTTTTTTAATATGAAATTTTAGTCCATGGTCTAACTCTTATTCAATGATTTTGTAAGTCCATGGACAAAAGGTGGACCAAGTGTTTTTTATTAATTGGGCTGCGTTGAGTTGGAATTTACAGAACTACAAGAACATGAATGCTTGAAATTATTACTTTCATTAAATTAACGAATTTGAGCGAAATGAAGTTTTGGTTTTTAATAAAGTAAATGTTTTTTTTTGTTCACTTTTGATATATTTACATTTTGTAAAACCTCTCCCACACCTTGAAATGACCAACTTGTTCTTCTATATAGGCATGTTATATTTTCTTCGAAAAAAAAATAATTTTCCTTTCTTAGGAATTTTGTAAAAATCAATTACATCCCAGCCAGATAGGATCTTTCCAAGAAATACCTAATAACATTCTGCTGCCAGTTATCGCTCAACGTTATAGAAATGGTATACCTGAAAACTGTTGTCAAAAAATATTCCAGCTGTATGGACATTCAATCCATTACAAAAGTATTTCAATTTCATCGACCAAAAGAAGAGCAGGTCAGTTTTTTTGTTGTTGTTCGTGATAGGTATGTCCATCATTTAATTTTCTCTCCGACCCCTTGTCTAATTATCGAATTAGAAGAAGCAAAACCCTCTTAGGGATACTTTTTTGTGTTTGACGAAAACCCTATAATTATGATGTCCAAGTCAATCTCGCTGGCATTTGAATACTAAATTATAATTTTCCAGCCTTTTCATGGCATTGATGGCACGCCAGAGAATACCAAACTTAAGGCTTCACGTTTTGTCCCTGTTTTTCAGTTTTTTTTTTTATTTTTATTTTTGGAAACTTGAATAAAAATGAAAAAAATAAGTATATCGTTGTTGTTGTTCGGTACTTGTTGAAGATGAATTTAGTTTTTTTATTCCTAGGAGTTGCATTTCGGAAGGGCACGTGATGCACGAGGCCGAACAAAAAGCAAGAAAAATTCTAAGCTACAAAAAAAAAACCATAAGGGGCGGCATAGAGCATAATGGATATATAATAACAATGTTACTCTTCTATAAAGAGCAAGCTCTAAACACCAATAATCCATAAGATGAACAAAAATATGAGAAGAAGCCGCCGCGGCTTGACTTTAACTTCATCATCTCCATCCATTTGTTAACAAAAAAAAAAAAAACATAAAGAAGAACTCAAAGCAGTTCTTTGCATCTCGAACTTCTATTCTCTATCTTCAGTGGATGAGATACTATGTTGAGGGCTTGAAATAGGTACAGACAAAAAAATTTTACTTACAATCGTGCACTTTATGCTCTCTTAACAGTAAAATCGTTCATTGATTTCGTTTTCTGTTTGAATTTAAAAATATAAAAAAAATAACAACAGTGAGAGTTTAAGATGATACAGCGCCTTCGGATGGATCTGTGGCGGGATATGTGTATAGGGTGGCGGGCGCGGCATGGGCCCATCAACTTCATATTACACTTATAATGTTTTCTTTGAATTTGTTCTGTTTTTTTTTTTAAGCTTGTGGCTTTTCCTGAATCTGTGTACCGACCAACCACAAAATTGTACCTATTTTTCCAGGGAAGGATTTTAACGATTGGAAAGTTTGTGTTTCTTTAAATGTTTTTAAATACCAACTTCCTCAGCAGAACTCAGTAAGGATAAGGATAAGGTGAATAACTGAAATCCCGAAAAACTTAAAGTCCCCAAAAACCTAAAAAACAAAAATCCCAAAATACAAAACAAACACCAAATCCTAAAAATCCCAAATTTGTTTCCCGAAATTATAAAAAAATTATATAAAATGAAATTTTGCTGTTCCGCTTCGAGATTATAACAAAGGTTTTCTAAATTTTGGGTTTTCGGGTTTTCTAAATTTTGGATCTTATGAATATTTGTTTTTCGGAATTTTAGCCAATCGATTGTATAGGTTTTCGGGATTTTGGGATTTTTATTTTTTGGGATATTGATTTTGGGATTTTTAGTTTTTGTGATAGGGGATTTTGGACATTTTTTTGAGTTTTCTGTTTAAAAAACTAATCAGAAATTTATTTAGACATTGTGAAACAGCCCATAGTGTAATCATTTTTTGTTTATAAAATGCACTTTAAGGTCATTTGCAGCCTATCAAAGACGGGTTATTTTTATAACGTTTTCAATATCATACAGTGTTATTCGTTGATTTGTTGATATTATATATAAACATATTCCTGCCTAAATGGACTCTTAAAGCTGTCAAATCGTAGATTCTAAGTTAATTAATGTAAATTGTCTTTAAAAATTTCTCATTCTATTGTTTTTTTTTTTTTTTTTAATAATTGGTGTTAACAAAGAAAGTCAAATCAAGAAAAACGAAAGAAGAAGGTATAACAAATCCTGATATCTCAGTCTTTGAAGGCCCCATTTTTTATTTCGGATGCCCTTAATAAAGTCATACTTTGGGCTGTTGAAAATCCGCTCCTGGATCTAGCTTAAAGTCAAAGTTAAAGTGTGTCGTGACTTTGAGCCGTTTTGTGTTCTGTCTATGGAACAGGGAAACACCATACACCAACAAGGATAGAGAAAACAAAGACACAACTGAACACAAAAGCCCCACCGAGCAAGAGAGAGTAAAACGATGTGTTGCATGGCTGATGCTGTGAAGTTGATGATGATCGCATATGAGAGCGCTTTACTAAAACCTTGACTTGCTGCTTTTCGAGCTCGAACAGTGTACATATTTTGAAAAACATTTTCCCGCAGTTTTTTGTCGTTTTTTTTTTGCTTATTATTATTACACGCTTGAGTCGGCAATGGAGATGAGTTCTTCCTCAATAAGCCGCCTGGATCAAAAAGCTGGATTACAATAAAAATAAAACAAAAAAAAAGTCATCTTTACACAGCCAGCTTGACTTGTGGTATGTGCTTAATCCGTCCTCGTCGTCCTCGCGTTCGCCTTATGCTTGAATGAGGCTTTAGAGCTGTCTATTCTAAAACTTATAACTTTTTTTTGTTTTCTTTTTAGTTGTGGATGTTTCTTTAAGAGCCGCATGGACAAAAGTCAAGTTGTGTTGGATGCACGTAAAGATGAGATTTAGAGAGACTCTTCGGAGACTACTCGACCATGCGACGTGGATGCTGGACGTTCGACGGAAGACGCGATGCGATGGTTAAAAAGATTTCATGACTTTGTTATATCACATGGCGATGCGGCGAGAATCGCAAGGATGATGACGATGAATATCATGATTATGACAATGATGATGATGTTGTTGTTTCAAATTATGAAGATGAGGGCCACTTCTTAACACTTTGCATTATTTACGGTGATAGGCGAATATTTTTTTTTTCATTTTCTTTCGATTTTTATAACCCTATGATGAGTCTTTAAAGTTCGCCGAAAGTGATCGAACATGGGTGTCTATATGGGTTTTTTGTCTTGTAAAGACAAAGTGGCCAATATTCAATGGGTAATTAAATATATGATTTATGTTTTACTTCTAGAAGATACTGTGTGTTGGCTAGAGTTATAGAGTACATCAGAAAAGAAGGTACCTTCGCGTTTAGTAATTTTCATAAAAATTTATTTATGTGAAGTTTTTATTTTGTTCGGGGAAGTTAGGTTTTTTTTTTTGAGGTTATGAGTCGAAAAGTATGCCTGTCAATAATGACGAATAGACGAATTTGCACCTTTTTTTTGGTAACAAGCTATAAGATGATGAGGTTTTCTTGGATTTAAAGAAAATTTACGAGACTCAAAAGATATACATAATAGAGCTATTAACATTGTAGTTGGTGCTTGGTACAGTAGCAGTGATGAGATTGCATATAATGTGCAGCACTAACCCCTTCAAGCAATGTAATATTTTAAGTTTTAGGAAATGACCTATAAATTACTGATACTTAAAAAAAACATCTTCAACATTTTTTGACCATGAGATGTGTCTAAAATACAATTGTGAAAAACAAATGCGCAACTGAAATAATAGCGAAAAGTTTAAAGTAAGAGATTTTATGTTCTATAGATTTAATCGATTTATTATGGCAAGTTTGATTGACAAGCTTTGACCGTCTACAAGACGCCTTACTATAGGACCGATAGCAAATCAGCCGAATTGGAGGACCAGCATTACATCAAGCAATTCATGAAATTATATTTCACGAATGGGAGCATGAAGAAATACCAGAAGACTGGCGAAACGGTGTCATGTGTCCTGCATAAGTAGGGAGGTGTCACAAAGTGCAATAGTTTTAAGGGTATTACGCGGTTGAGCATCGCCTATAAGACTTGAGTATTGTCAACTATCCTTCATGGACTAAAACTGTCATCGGAAATTATCTATGTATGTGACTTGATGCCAAGCAAATAAACAACTGATGAGAATGTCACCCTTCGGCAGGCGATGAAAAAAAGTCTAAAAGTCTAGAATTTAATATTCCAACTTACAACCAAATGTTTAGACTTCAAGGCCCCTCCGAACGCAATAAGCCATGAGAGGCATCCTATATAAATTGACACGACTATATACATAGGTTGGCCATGACCAATATAACAAGCCATGTAAAAATAGCATATCCAGACCAATCAATATCTTAAATGGACTCCAACAGAGGATTAGGGGTGTTCTGTCCTGCCGCCTCCTTAACTAGGCGCTAAAGAAAGCACTCCATAACTCTGGCAAGCCAATAAGAGGCACAATCATCACCAGGTCAACCAAGGTACTGGCTTACGCAACCACATTAAAATCACCGGAAGAACCAATCATGCTGTACACAAATCCTACATCCACATCGAGCAGGTGGCTGCAAAAACCGTCAAGTACATGAAGTTGGTCAAATTATCAAGGTAGCGGAGCATGTATTTGAAGTAGTGCTATGCGTCAATAGTAGTAGCGTGGCTACTCAATTCCAGCGAAGCCTATACTATAGTCTGTCAAGGCTTTTCAAATACAAAAATAAAACTATAAGTTCAAGGATCATGCCTCTACTAATATCCCCTTATGGATGCGAGACTTGGCTGCTTAATAAAATGCATTTCGACAACTTAGCCTCGTTTGAGAGAGAAAAGTCTTGCAGAGAATTGTTGGCTGGGTATGTGAGGATTGAGGAATTACGATTCCAAAAACGCTACAATCACGAACTGTATGCGATCTACCTCGAAGCAAATATTGTAACAAAAATTAACCTCGGTAGATTTCGGTGGGAAACTCACATAGCTCGGATGAGCAAAGACGAACCGGTGCGAATAATTAAGTAGCTTCTTGGAAGATTACAGCTAACGCTGAAGCGCAGGTGCATGACATCAACGCCAAGACATCAGGATCCTTGTTGTCGCGCCGATGATAATGACAAAATCCACCATCAATATAATATTTTTATTTTTTCAATTAATGATATATGAACAAAAATTCGGCTAAGAGTATACTGCGAATATTTTGCGATAGAAAAAAAAACATTTTTTTCTTTTCTTAAAGTTAAAACTAAGAATTCTATGAAAGTCCGAGAACTAAGCGAAATTTTCTTTCCGTTTAGTCGTCAATTATTAAATATTTATAGGATACTGCATACATTTAGGAACCTTATTCAATTTTGTTCGAAATAAAAATATATTAAATTAAATTTGAACGAAGTTAAAAGACACAGAACTATTTATTAATGTATGTAGACACATTTATTATAAGACTTAAAATAAAATTATGTATAATGAGTTTGTAAGGTATCAAAAAACATTGCGTATTCTTAGGCTTTTCAGTAAGTAAATCAGGCCTAAATGATGAATTACATTATATTTTCCCAACAAACAGTCAGTAATTATGTTTGCCCTCACTGCATTAAGAGATTCTCCTTTATTAAATATTCATCTTTATTATCCCATTCATCCCTTTTAATAAATCTTAATATGTATTTATTTATTTATTTTTTTCATTATTAATTCCCACTTAACCACCTCATAGCTGTCACTCTCAATACGCTTAATATCAACTTAATTCAACCTCAAGTATAAAAACAACATCATCAAACACAATTCAGGATTGAATCTTAATTCGATATCACATAATATTATTTTTAAACTGTTTATTCGATTTTATACTCAAGCAACACACACCGCAGTCACTAAGCTAATACCATCAAAAAGGATACAAAACAAAAACAAAAAAAAATATGTTTCAATCTTCAAACACCCAACAAGGATGCAAATAAACAGTATTTTAAGCGTCTGCATAATACGTTCACACGCAGGATATTTCGGTTTGACTTTGATGAGTTGAATGTTTTTCAAATAAACAAATCAGCAGGATGTTGTGTGCTGCAGGATTGAAGGATTGAAGAACTGGCACCCAGAAAAATCCCAAACCAAAAAAGGGGGTGAATTTTAAAATGCACCATTTACAGTGCGTGTAGATACCCTTTTATCCTAAAAGTGATGTGACATTGATTGGAAAAAGGAAGGGTGTCCTTTTCTTTTTTGAGTTCCATCAAAAACCAGTAGACCAAAGTAACACAAATGAAAAGGAAACAATAATACTTACTTACAAAAAAAAAAAAAAAAAAAAAAAACAAGAGTATAAAATCAAAATTGCTAAACTAACCGTATGAATGGATAAGAAGCCTCAAAGTGTAGTTAGCCTCTTCATGTGTGCCTCGGAATGGCATAGACAGGAAACACTAGATATAACAGTAACAGTTTTTCCTTGTTTTCCTCCCTCTTTCCCGGCCCTTCTTTTTGATGATGCTCCCGCTCGATGCGGGTTTTCTCTCGGGTCAGAATTGTAAAAACGCGTGACACGAGAAAATTGTTACGACTTCTGTCAATCTTCTGTGTATATTTTAGCTTAGAGGGGTTGCGTTTTGTTATTTTTTTTTTTACTATAGGTACGTACGAACATACGTACAGTACTGTAATGCGATTATAAAACTAGAACGGTTACAATTTCCGTTTATTTATTTAAATTTTGTACTTTTAAAATTCTTGTACCATAAAGATGTTGGGTTGTGTTTATTGTTATTTTTGTTTGGCTATTTAAATCTATCCGCACGATTGGGCCCTTGATGTTATCCTTTTAAATTATATGTAGTAAAGCTGGAGTTTGACTGTCTCGTCTCACTTAGCTTAAGTGGTGATTGGCATAAGAGATGTTTATGTGTGTTTAAAAAAATTACATAAAAATGGTCTTTGCGAGGTAACTTTTTTTTTTTGTTAAATGAATTCAAGGATAGAACCAGGAATTATCAGAAGGATATTTTTTATGAAGTGATTATGGGCAAATATATATTTAATTTGGGTCGTAAAAATTATATGCCACATCTGACATTGATATAAAAATTAATAATTGTCTTAAATATAATTTGGAATATTGCATACATTTGGGGAATTTTTGTGTTTTTGTGATTTTTAAATGTCTGTATAAAAAGGGTGTCTCAATAAGAGTGTCCCATTTAAATTTTGTCAATTTTTCGTGCAAGTAGCAGTTCTGAAATTTGACAGATGTCACCTCTGGCTCTGAGTGTACAGATTATTAAAAATGACGTGTTATCATTAAACAAATCTAATTACTAAAATGTAAAAGTTTAGATAGTGAATGCCGATATTTACGAAGAAAAGTAAGTCATGTTCACCGTTGATGCGCTTCGTCAATAAACGAAATTGTTGAAGCTAGGGCTCCAAAATCAATAGATTCATGAGAAGCAAATTTATCCACAACGAATAAGTTCATGTTATACAGATTTTGGTCAAGCAGTTTCCGATTGTCAATGATCTTGTTAATAATTATGGATGAACATACCGGACTGAAATTGCATGGGCATGGACGACATGTTTTTTTTTTTTTTAACTTAAATAACGGGTGTTTTTCTGATTTTTCTGACATACGGTCCCAATCGTTTCAAACAGTAGTCGAATATTTGACATCTCGACTGGAGTTCACTCGACGATCATTGCGGCTATGAATAGGTACATCGTTATCTGAGAAAATTCTGCTCTCAAATAGCCACCATAAATTCAAGCGATTTAACTCCGTGCGATTTCTTAAGACCAGTAACTATTATTAAGCTCAAGGCAGAGATCATATGTCCCACAGTCAAAAAGTCATCAAAATTTCATGAAACGAGCAAGGGCCTATCATCGGATCTAGGAGGATTTATTCACCCAAATACTATGCTATATTTAATCGGAAAATGTCTACATTAAAATGCAATAACAAATATCACAACTCAATCAAAAGTACGTGGTTTTATTTTTACATGAATTAGTGCACTCTTCTGTTGACAGACCCTTTATAATAAAAATCAAATGACGTTGATTGGTACAATCGCATTATTTGGGTTTATTTGTAAAAGCTTAAATAAAGTTTTATTTACGGTAAGGAATATTTTTAAATTTGCCCTCACAATCGAAAAATGGGGACAATGACTCATGATTAGTCAACTTTTCCTAAATTCCCAAAAAAAAAAAATCATAAATATTGAAGTTTTGGCAAGACAACGTCTGTCGGGTCGGCTAGTGTACAATAATAATACACAAAAAAAAACAAAGTATACCTAATTGGTGAGATTACATCTTAACATTAATTTCTATAAACAATTTACTATCCGAATATCAAAATATTTATACCCAAACCGCCACTGTGCCTAACGTATTCAATAAAGAGTCGTAAAACAGAGCAATAAGATACAAAATAATCACTTGGTTAACCTTAACAAAACAAAAAAAAAAATCATCCTCCTTTCAATGTCTATAAAATTAGATCGGCTTCTCTTGACCCAAACTAAATAATTTTCTTTTTTATTTTTCGTAAATAGTTATTGATCTGTGTTGGTTGCTGGCAAATTTATGAATCATAGAAATAATCCCACAATTATTATTATTGAATATATGTATTTCTCACCTATAACTAACAATACAAAAAAAGAACCCTAGACACACCAAACAGATAAACCGACCTACAACAACAAAGAATAAAAAAAAAAAAAAAACAAAATGAGTAACACATATTTTCGACCAAGAAAGTTGTAGATCTATTAAAAAGTCGTAAAATACTGAAACCGAAATGAGTTCGAGAAGCTTTTTTTTGTGTCTTCTTATTTTCAACACACTAACCCACACCAAGGAAAGTCGTAAAATTAAAGATCAAAAAATTATTCATTTGAAGTTTTTTTTTTGTATAGCACGTTCTGTATTTATATTGATTTCGGTGTATCTTTGTATCTTCTAGGATGAGTTTCATAAAAATAAAAAAAAAATCACAAAAGAAAGAAACATAATGTTGTTACGATGAAAAAGAAAATTACAATCGTAAAACTTATTTTCGTATAGATTATTATATCGTAAAAAAAGACTACCTACCTACTTACTGCTTCGGACAAAAGTTTTATTTTATTTTTGGAACTTGCAGAAACAGTGGATTATTATTTTTGTTTTTATTGAAACAGCTAAAATGGGTGGCTTTGAAGGGAATTTGATATTAATGTTGTTAAATTATTATTTTTAGATGCCAGATTTAAATTTATCATTTTCAAGTTCAAAAAGGAGACGTTCAAAAGAGCAGAGACAGTTTAAGTTGATGGAATTTATGACTTTTAAAAAATCCATATAGTTACGGACTGGGTGTCTTGAGAATTATTAAGAGTGACAATTATTATTTTTTTCATAAGTTTACGGAAGGAATTTTTCATAAGATTTTATTTGTTTAATTCGGCAAAATAACAAGAAGAGTGTTTTAAGGCTCTAGGCCCAGCATATATGATACTGTTCGTTGAGGTGTGGCAGCTGAGAAATTGAAATGTTAGTGTGTTTCGAAGTGGTTCCAAAAGTTGATACTGAAGATTAAACTGCAAAACAAATTCGCAGGACGATCGGGAAGCACATTCTACATGATACAACTTCCGGCAACGGAATCAGGTTCATCGGATAAAAATAAGGTGACAAGCAGAACACGATTCCGACGTCTCAGTATCCACAAAAACCACGAGCTGGTTCATCAGAAAGATGGTCGAACATGTAACTAAACAGATTATGTTTTCATCGATTGATGAAAATACACCAGACTTCTGGATGTCCATACTTTCCGAGGATCCGATATCATTTATCACTGGCAAGCTGCATGTAATGATATCCAATAAAATTCTTACACAATTAACAGCTTCACAGTGAATATTGAAAGTTGGCACTTGGAAGGCTGCAGCCGGAAGTTACTGCGCTACATTTTATTGCGTGCATGCTTCCCGCCCTATATTGCAGCGACTTACAGAACAGCAACGCTTTATCAGAAGTTTTGCGTATTCAAAAAAGAACCCAGCTTCCCAAAACTTCCCATCCACCAGCTCTATGTCAATCGTAGGAAAAAGGATAAAAAAAACGTTTGCTCCTGAAGAACTAAAAAAAAGACATCATCAGCAACACGTGATGTGAAGGAGGTTCATAGATTCTATAGCAGAAAACAGGTGCGGAACTTTATTGGAAGAGTGAAGCCAACTAAAACAGCTTTACCTCGAGACTTCTGATTGTCTTCGAGCATAGTGATGGGAACACCACATCAACTTCAAAAAAGATTATTCTTCAACCAGTGGCAAAATGGTCATGCCAACCATAATACTATCACTCCAACCAAAAACCGGTCCAGCCAATCTGCTTTATAAAGAAGACAGTTCCAACGGTCCAATTAGAATGAAATAAATTTTGCCATTTCCAAGTTACAATACAATATGGTCAGGAGCATACTGAACTCCAATTTGGTCGGAAATCAAACTCTTTGCTGTTGAATTCATAGGTTTTTATCAGTGTGGTCTTAGGCCTGGAAAATCTACTAACAAAATGAGATCAAATGAACTCAATATAGACACCCATCACCTGTCCTTTAATTTCAACACGCTTATGATAGTGTGGATAAGGAAGAATTGTATAGTAATATGTCCTGACAAACTCATGACGGTGGAGAAATCTCACTGATCTGTCGAAATTGGAATAGAATTTGCTGAAATGTTCGATACTGTCAGAGGGTTAAGACAATGTGACCAACTGTAATGCAGTTGCTTCAATAATGTGTATAAAAATGTAGTAATCAATATCCTACCGGCTGCGCCAATGTTGTATATTTTAGAAAAGAAAATGACCAACCCGGATTGTGGTTTTTCTTAGTCCCATAGAAATTCCAGAGACCTACCTGGAAGTTATACTTACGGTTACTTCCAAAATGCATTACTTAGCAGTATTGTGACGGAAAACTGATATCAATGATGAATAACTATTTCGTAAGTTAAGATATTTCGACAGTAGTTGACACAGTAGGACATGACTTTTGTTGGAGTCAGCAGCAAACAGAAGGGTACTAGTCATTAAAGAGGAGGACATTGCCCAGTTGTATATGATTTCATCTATAAGAATCAGCTCACGCCAAAGACTTTGTCAGAAAGTGATATTTGATAATTATAATTTTAAGGTATATTCAATGAATTTGTAAAGCGGGATTAGAAGCAATAATTGACCTATACGTACAAGAATCAGCAGCTAACAGTTCCTTACGGCTACGCCAAATTTACGCCTGGAGCAATAGCCGCATAGGACATGCTCAAATTCTGCAGAAAATTATGGTCAACAATGTGTGCAAAGACTACATGTCACCACAACTCGATTTTAAAAGACCCTTTAAAACCTGTTTCCCCGACAGACAAGTATGGGTAAACAACGAACTCCATACTGATGGGTCGACAGTTTCTATTTATACCGACGGCTCAAAGATGGATACTGGAGTTGGTGCAGGTTTCTTCTCAGAAAACCTTAAAGTAGACAATTCCGCTAGGCTACCTGATCACATTAGTGTCCCTAGGCTGAAATAATCTACTGGGCTATCATAAAAAGAAAATGGGGCTTAGTAATGATGCAATGACGAAGACGAATAAGAGGACACCACTCATTGCCTATGTAATTGCCCAGCACTTTTCATATAAGGAACAAATTCTTGGGCAGTTATTTCTTCAACAATTTAGAAGAGCTCTCGAATCTTTCAGGCAAAAGCCTGTTGAACTTCATAAAAGCCTCTAAATGGCTCGATAATGACTATCCATAGTAATAGTAGGTTTTACAATTCGAAGTTACAACACTACGGCGATAGTTTGCCTAAGAACGAAGCTTCGGTTAAAGGACCTAGATTAGACATCGCCGTGCGAATCTATCACATTAATTAATATTTATGACTGGAAGCTGAGTGCCCTGATCGAAGAGGAACTAGAAGCAGTTGCGAAAATATGTAAGTGGCTATCACAACTAACACTTCAGTATCGATAAGGCTTCGGAAAGTGATTTTGCTTTCAATGATGCCTTACCGAAACCTTAAAGAATCTGAAAAGTTAGTAGATATAGAGTGGGTCTTGGTTCTCAATGAGCTGTCGTATTTAAAAATCTGTTTATTATACTCCAGTCTTTTTTCCTGAGAAGTCGTAAGAACCTAAGAAAAACATGCCAAAAAAAAATAATCATACGAAGAGCTTCCCATACAATTTACGCCGAAAGAGGGATTATCTTACTAACTAATACCTAAGTTCTGAAATGCAACAATACCTCAGATATGGAACAATTCAAATCAAGGGACTTCCTGAAGCTTTAATGAGTCAACTCGGCCAGTCAATAAATGAACGAATCAACATTACAGTTTAAAGCAGTTAAACAGGAGAAGATTCGTTATGGTCGATAGATGAAGGAAGCAATTTTTGTTCAGAAAAAAAAATTAATAAATTAGTAATTTTTTTCAGAAAAAAAATTTACTCCAAATGGAAAGTTCTTAGAAACTTTAAAGAGATTACCTAATTGTTTAAGGACCAAAACCTTGCCTATAGGCAGTTTTTGATTTAATATCCGTTTTAGTTGAGATGAATAAAAGCTCCCAAATTTTACAACAGCGCAATGTGAACATTCCAAAATTGCAGACGTGACTGATATGAAGAGCAATTTCTGTAAATACTGTCATTTAAAATAACTTAACTAATAAGTAAGTCCTCTTATTCATAATAGAAACCTTACCTAGAAGCAACTTTCAAGCTTTAAATTCAGATTCGCAAATGTTTGGCTCCTTTATATCATTTAACTACTATTTATTTCCACAATTTTTATAAGGACTCAGGACACTCACAAAAAAAACAATAAAATTTCTATCGACAATAGATATCTAGCTATAGGTATACTATATCGGCTCAAACCAAAAGTATCTATATTAAACACAAAAAAGCTGTCTGCGTATAGGTACCTACTCTTTTGTTCGTTGGCTTTATCTTTGTTTCAATAAAACGCGCAATTGAAACACAAAATTCGTGTAACAACCATGATACCGCGTGTCAGGAAGGCAATACACAAAAAAAAAGAAACATAAAAAGGATCTGCGAAATAGCGAATGAATTCAAATGGAAAATATCGCATTAAAAATTACCCATTGAGTGCACTTTGGTTTTTTTTTTGCGAGATTGAAGGATGCGCTGCTGCTGCTAAAGCCAACAGCTACTGATTTAATTTAATTTTGTTGTTTTGTTTTGTATATTCTGGTAAATGTCCTTTTCTCATTCTACTCGTAGGTAGATATGTATGGAAAATATTGTAATGCGCATTGTGGTGGTCCAAAAGAAGGAATTCATCAACAACCCCTCAAAATTGTGCAGAAGGAAACAAAACTTTTGCTCATCAACCCTCATATCCTCCTGAAATAGCTTACATATATAGGTAGGTATAGCGTTCCGGAAAAAGCAACCTTCCATGGATTGCTGGATGCTATTCTTTTTTCTGTATACATTTCCCGTTTTATTTTGTTATTGTCGTCGTTGTTATTTTTTGTTATTGTCGAAAAATGGTTAAAAGTCGAAATTTACTGGTGTTGCTTGTTTGTCAACTGATGAAAATTTTATACAACAAAAATTTTATGTATAGATTTGAATCGATGCTGCTGCTGCTGATGATGACGATGATGGTGATGAGATGAGTATTTCTATAGAGGAGGTGATGGCTATACCAATAGGTATTGCAGAATTGTGTAATAAAGTAAAATACAAAAACAAAATCACCCTTCATTACGATGTTTTAGATAATAAACCAAACGTAAAAAGGAATCCATAGTCATGGATGGATTGACGAATGATGAGACTACTGCCAGAGAGATGCGTCAATTCGTCAAAAATATAAGGGTTGTTATTGCCATTTCTATCTCTCTCCCTCTCACATATAGAATTCACCCCTTGAACCTTTTAAATTTGTCGTCCTTAGAATTGTGAAAATCAAGGAAATGCGCATTAAAAATGTTGTATATCTTGTATCAGGATTCAGGAACATCCATTGAGATTGCTCATAAACGCTCGAAATGACTTGATTTTTGTTCGATAAGTGTGTGGTTATACTTGCGTTGCATCAGTGAAAGGTTAACTTTCTGATGGCCCTACCTCTGTAACCTGATGATATAATATGCTCTGTGCTCGTATATCTCTGCCAAAGACAGAGTTCGCATGTAAAAAAGGGGTGTTCTAACAGGAAGAATATGTCAAGCCAAGGAAAAGCATGCAAAACTGTTGCGGGGAATATATATGGGAATTATTTCAACCTAAATTCGTTGTTATTCATTCGAAGAGATACAGTGAAAAGGATTGTTAGATACTTCACACTTTATTCACTTTATATTCAGATGCAACAATGTGAGGTTTCAAATACATAGATATTTTTTTTTTATATTAAATTGAAAGTATGTCGAATGTAATCAAGTTCATGCATAAACTTTTTTATGAGTTTGAGTTTGTTCATTTTAATAGAAAGCACACATACATATGTGTAACAGCAGCTGAAGCAGAAAATATGAATTCCCTTACGAAGGAGGAAAATGCGGTACGAAAAAGGGACACTTTTTTACCCCTAGCACCCATGGTGACAGATTTCGATGATGGTGATACGCGATTATACATATTTCCATTTATATGAACACAATATTATGAATAAAAAATTACACATTTGGGAAATTTATGGATTTATTTTTAAGTTCCTGTCGATGTGTCTATACAATACTTGGGTATACAGGAACGATGCAAGGATTTACGATATTAGAATTTAATTGAATTTTTGTTGATAAGTATTCTTATGGATGGTAAAATAAATGTTATCACTTACCGGGATCTGATGTGTCTAATACAGGTGCCTGTTGTGATAATGGTCCAGGTGTACTACCAGCGCCCGGCGATCTAGCATCATCGTTCATAGCGCCGCCGTATGACAGGGATGAACTAGGAGGCCGCTATAATTTAGAAAAAAAGGAAATATTTTTTTATAAAAAAATGTTTTCTGCTAGACTTTTGAAATATGAAATGAAAATTTATTATAAGCATGCTTAGATTGTTTATTTTTTGTCAAATATAAATATCATTCTTTTTACTTGCGATTATAGGTACTAAATATAAGGCATATGTCATGGATTCGTGCAAAAAAACAAAATTCTAACAATCAAACATGACATTACAATCATAGTGAACACCAAAAAAGTGGGTCCCCCAATTCCGTCTGTCTGTATGTCTGTCAGTCTGCTTGTCTTTCCTCGAGTCAACAGACTAAACGGTTGGATAGATTTGCTTCAAGCTTTGTACATATTGTTTTTTGGTAATATGCCCACACGTTTCTTTCATTTTTTTAAGATGACAAATAACACTAGCTCCCATACATTTTTTTTTAACCAAAAACAAAAATCTTATTTTTCTCAAAAACGGCTCCAACGATGTTTTTAAAAAAAATCTGTTCATTAAGGAAGGGAAGGGGTACATTTTAGTAATTTTTTTTTGGAACCAAATTGTTAGTTTTGGTACCTCTAGTAGTACCATTTTTTTGGTTTTCGATTTTCTAAAAAACGGTTGATTTGTTTTTTTTTTTACTTTTTTATACAGACGCTCCTATAAAGTTTAAACACTAATGTAAGCAAAAAATTTTCAAAAAAAATTTTTTTTGAAATTAAAAAAAAAACTTTTTTTTGAAAACTCAAAATTTCGAAAACCACTTGCTGGATTTTTTCGAAACTTCGAACTTGGGAGTTTTTTGACATTATCTTGATCAGTTAAAAAAACTGAATTCCTAAAATAAAAACCAAAGGTACCTCCCATACAAATGTTAAAAAACAGTTAAGAAAAAAATGTATTTCTCGAAAATGGCTCGAAGAATTTTTTGTGTGTGTTCTGATATTTCTACAGTCCACTTTTAAGTATAAAAATATTTTTGGTTGCGTACTTATTGACGGTACTTCCCATAGAACCACTTTTCATATTTTCGATTTTCTCAATATTGGATGAACCGATTAAAATATTTTTTTTATAAAAATGCTCCCTAAAATTGTTAATAAAACAGCAAACGAAAATTTAAAAAAAAAACGTTTTTCGATTTTTAAAAAATAAATTTTTTGAACAATTGATTTTTCAAAAACCAATCACAAAATTTCAAAATTTTATACATACAAAATTAACTTATTAAAAACCGCTCGAACGATTTTTGAAATTTTTTTTGATATATTCTTATTTATCCCTGAATTCAAATTGCATCTTTGTTTTCCTCCAAACTATAACGACTAAGCAATATAAAAACATTTAATTATGTGTATTATCCATTTATTTCTACCTTATTATTATTCCTTTTTACGAATTTTTGTATACGTCACTGAATACTAAATACAATGTAGGCCCTCATACATTTATATGTACATATGTGTCTTTAAAAATCACATGAATCTTATGTATGCATATTGCACCTAAATGATGAAGTTGTATGTATATAGCTACCTACCCACCTACGTCCTTCATTTTCATTATTATAGTACATGTTTACATACTTAGGTTCCATCAATACGTATATATATGTAGATACATTTTACTCTCCTAACTTACATAATTAAAATCCATAACTAAGATTTAAATATACATTTGTAGGTAGGTAGTACCTAGGTACGTAGGTACCTACGTAACTATTCCTTGAATCATCCATACGACAATTCATTATAATAAGAATCAAGGTAATCTTACCTAAATAGGCTTTAAACCTGCATAGGATAACTACGCCTAACTAACTAAACCTCAGTGGTTAGCTACATTAAAATTGTTAGCTACAAGAGCAAGTTCGTGCGATCAAGTCGTGCATTTTATTTTTGTTTGTGTTTGTGTTTGTTTCTGATGATAAATAGTTTAAAAAAACAACTATGTTAAGTATAAACTTGAGCACCCAAAACTATATAAAGCCTGTTTAGCGCCTTACAGACGATCAATGTTACTTGACAATATTTATTACTTGAAGGAGCTATTGTTGAAGTAAAATTGATCCTTTGTAGGCTCTTCAATGTTACTATACCAAGGAAAATTGAAACGTTGATGAGAATCAGATCTGATACTTGTCAAGTAACATTGAACGTCTGTAGGGCACTTTAGGCAATGTCTGAGTTCTGAAAACTATATATTTACCACTTCAAATTTGGACAGAATAGTAACTCCCCAGTACCTGGAAGCAGAGGGATACAAGGTATCTTATGAAGATGATGTTGCTAATGTTGTATCAGGAAATTACTCTCCAACTCTAACTGACTTCATGCTAAATTCTCCAAAATAAATTAAAAACATTTTAAAACAAATGTGATCTGGATATAAACTCGGTCAAACCAGAACTTTTCAATGGGAAATACAAAATTCCCCAACTTAAGCCTCCATCAATAAATGGAAGGCCGCTGACTTTCTCAGATGAAACTAAGTATCTATAGTTCCGACTACACAATATACCAGTTAATCTTTGATAAGAACTTCCAAGTCAACATCCCACCAAGACCTGCTTCGGAGGATGATTCTTAAAAGATGAATCAGCTCGGTTTTTTATTTGATGGTTCAAAACCCAAAGAGGAAGTGGGTTGAGCGGCGGTGTGCACCCAGATACACTAAATCCAAGTCTCTCCTTCCGTCTCCCTTACCATTGTAGCGTGTTCCAATTAGAAATTCTGGCTAAAATGAAGTTCTAGTTTAGATGAGGGATATTCGTATTTTCTCAGACAGTCAAGCAGCCCTTAAGTCACTTGATACTGTTTCTACAAAGTCTATGCCAGCAACAATCGATCATCGCTCAGGGAGTTGGGAGAACAATTTACACATTCAACCGATTTAGGTATTGGGACAAAGGGTTATCTTGGGAAACTGCAAAGCCGATGAACTCGACAAAAATGGAACCTTAGTATCAATTCAACCTAAATTGGAAGATGTTGGGTTGCCTATCGCTACAGGTAAGATTATGCTACAATAAGACCATACATCACGACACTACCTGTCTGGCGACTAGACAGATCTGGCCAAAAATGGACCCAAGGCTCTCAAAAGTTTTGCCATCCTGGCTCCAAAATAAGTGTCGTAACTGGGCACTGTTTAATTGGCAGACACGACAAAAGACCTAGACGAATTTTGAAGAAGCTGCATGGATAAGGAAGAGGAGGAGGCTATACCCCATTTTCTATGCGCATGTTCTGCTCTCTCCCAAGGACGTAGATTACACTTGGGAGAACACTTCTTGCGATGACCTCAGTTGTCTAAAATATATATAGATCCACCACCTACATCGCTTTATTAGAAGCTCGAAATGGTTTAATTAAAGAGATAAAATCTTTTTACGTGGTCCAATTGTGTCAGCCACTTTCCTGACAGCCACTTCAACTTAACCTAACCACATGAGAAAATTAATAGGCATTCTGTGGTGGAAATGGTGGTACACCGGTGGCATTATGATAACAGGTTTGACTGTCACGTCCAGCGATGAAATCCCAGACTTTACGCCCTGACATTATTTTTGTATACGCAGATGTTGGCTAGTGTCAAGAAGTGATAAATCTTCCAAGACTATCTCTAATCCTTACAAAGTGCTTCTTATTCCCTTAGCTGTTATGGGATTCAACAAAATAAAAGTAACTTGGTCCCCTCCAATCTATTGGAATGTGTGACGGTTCTAACTTACTAGGCTCCAAGATCAGTGCGATTATTGATTTTTTTTCATGTAGCCCAAAGAAAGCTTCTTGTCAATGTTTTAATAGGAACTTTATTTAGAAGCCCTATCTAACTAATATTTCAGCTTCGATTAGGCTTCGGTTAATCATTTTAGCTTCGATTAAACCTTACCGAAACTTAATGAAAGCTGTAATGTTAATAGTCTAAGTTTCAAAATTAAAAAAGAGTGGTACTTTTAACTCAGCTCAGATTTAGAAACCTGAACTGTTAAAAAAGTTTTGACCTGCAATTTGATCAGAATGCCTAAAAATATCAAATTTATGATGAAAGCATTTTCGAAGCTTGAAGTATAGGCCTTGTAGATAAACAAGATACTCAAGCCTCACCTAAATCGAATACCGAAATGATTATCTTTGTGACCATTGATTATCTGATTATGTTGTTTTTTTTAATTGTATATCATTAAGAATATACCGGAAATGGTAGTCAAAAAATCTCACATTTCCAAGAGCAAATTTGTCAAATTTAACGACATGTAGGCAGGCATAGATACATCATACAAATTACAAGCCTTTACTAATGTCTTCCCACAATGACAACTTATTTAATGGCTTTGGAAATTTTAGATTCATTAAAAGGGATAGAGATAGAGGTACCCGACACCCACTTCAAAAGTCCACCCAAATAATAGGACGGGAAAACAATAAAGGTAGAGGTATACCTTCTTATATAGGTAATAAACCCATATGAAGGTAAGTTAAATCAAATAAAAAGCTTAAACCGTGACCATCACACATCGCTCCTAGATATAGACAAACACAACAACCAAACATAAAACAACAACAAAATGCTCGTAAAATGATTAGAAGAATCTATCTACCGCAGACCATAGCAATAAAACCTACTAAATCGCTTAGCCCCCAGGTTGTTGAGTTTTTGAGCGAGGTCATAAAAGTAAAGCGATTGCCCATAAAAAAAATTATACAACACAAGAAGTGGAACTATCCTAAACATAAAAAAAAACACTAAAGTGCTACCGAAGTGAAACAAATTATGGTTCTTAGATGATGTGGCACCATCAAGGATAAAATCCCCAAACTATATAGATACTGTACCTATACTCATATCTCATCTCAAGACGGGCGGCAAGTGTAAATAGGTACACCTTGAATTTACTAAAATAAAAAAAAATGAAGCTACAAACTTTAGTTAAAGGGTTTTATGCAAAATCAACAATAAAAAAAATTCCTTTCGAAATTCGATAAGGTTTTGAAAGAGTTTCAAAGCCGACACCGCTGGCTGTCGCCGCCACTATACGATATAGGTACCTATACTCAAAGTAAAATGATCTTTATCCGCGTGCGCACGAGATCACTTTTTGCTCCTTTTGCGGGTTTAAAGTTTCGAATTACACCCACATTTTTTTTTCTTTTTTTCCAGTTTTTTTTTGCATAAAAGTCCTTCTGCTTAATTTAATTAAAATAATAAGATACTCCGATTTAACAATACAAAATTATTTTACATTATTCTCACCCCTTATATATAATACAAGGTGAAGTATACAAACTATGTAGGTACCTACATATCTACATACATGCATATTCAATCCAAATGGCAGGTGGCAAGATGTATCCCTTTGTGTTTCTCATTTTAATAATCATCTTATGCCGCCTGCCCCACGGGGAGACTCCTTCTTTGGTGACTTTGTTATATAGCTATGTATATGTATAGAATGTATAGAAATAAGTATCTAAGAGCAGCTTAACGATGTCTTATATCTTCTTATAACAAACGACGACAAAACGAAGCGAAACGAAAGCGTTAGAAAAACGAGACGACATCCTTTTTCAGTAATTAAATTTGTCCTGGTGATTTATGACACCTAGAGAGCAGCGCACAAATGTCGTGTTTTTCATTATCTATCTTCTTATAAGTAGATATATATGTATCTTAAGAGAAAAGAACCAGAAGTATAGTATGTCTAAAATCCAGAATGTGTAATAAGTCCTTTAATTGAAGTAAAGTGGAATTTTTTTTCCAGTACCTACCTTACCTATCTATCCTTCTATTTCTTTTCGAAGGATAACTTGACATACTATCTATATGGATCTCTTCATCTATCTACCTATCTATCTTAATATCTTCTTTCCCACCCTTTATAAAAGTCAAGATTAAGTCCTTATTTTAGATATTTTATTAAATATTAAATATCCTTGCTATGTTGCCTATATGTAGAGTAGATATACTTATATTTTTATCAGGTAAGGAAAAAAAGACACTAACTATAGGAAAAAAAAACAAAAATATTTTAAGGAGCGATGGAAGTTAAATGAGCTTTTGACACGCTTAATTTTATATTACAATGTGAGCGCCACATCGTTGCATGTTGTTTCGCAATATTTGGACTCAATGAAAAACGAGGCAAATTAAGGCATACACAACATCGAGCACTAACGATTGAATTTCTTTTGTTTTTTTGTGACTAATTATTGGCATTTTATTAGCTAATTAGATTGATTTGGGTGGAATTTTTGTTTAAGGACATTCAAATAATGTAGATTGCATTTACCATTATTATAGAATTGACAGGAGGTATGGGATACTTTTCGATAAGTTTGAAGTATCCTTTTTCTTGTAAATAATGCATTGTAATCCAGGTTTTGTTTAACAGTGCCTTTAGGGATTAGCCAGTTGTATATGCATTTAAAATACAGACAGTAATATTTTGTTCATCATATACTAGCAGATCCTTGCTTGCGTTGCTTCGCAAGGTTTGAGGTAATCGCAAACAATTCAAATTAGAGTTTAATTAGAAAAAAAAAACACAGTTTATCCAAAACTAGTATGCAAAAACCAAGAAATATTAAGATACGATTTTAAAACATTTATCACACTGATCACATAGTTGTGCGAGAAGCGATACGATATTAGATGCGAAATAGTGCTCCAGGTTTGTTGAGATTAAATAAAGAGAATGAAAAGTGAACAATTTGTTTAAAAATAAGTATACAACCACTTCAGCTTGTATAAGGTTTCGGTAAGGTTTTATGAAAGCTAAAATGACTTACCGAGGCGAGAAACAGCGAGCAGATTGCGAGATGTTCACATTCGTCACATGAGACATGAACTATATATATTGCACTGCTTTACGCAGGTACGTAAGATAGTTTTCTCGCTGGTTGCATCGCATTGCTATATCTACGCGCAGTCTTAGCACACAATAAAGCGCGATACGATAAGTGATTGGAAAAACAATATTAGGTTATGAGGCGTAACGTTGCACCCAAAACTAATAGTATGTCAGTGCTATTATTTTGCTAAAAATACTTAAAAAAAATTACTGTTAGTCATTCAAACAACAGTGAGATTTTTGCGAGACGATTTCAGAGCGGCATGACGACTCTGCTCTGTTTAACTTTAAGACAGGAGAGATTCTTTGCGGAAAGAAATGCGACAGGTTTGGGAGAACCTTGCATTTATATATAAAAAAAATTCGCATCACATTGCATAGTTATCCCGCTACTTGTTGCCCATCTTTTTCAAGCACTGTAACGAAGCTTTACAAGTTACCTACATATGTATTTGTTTTTAAAGGAAAGAATAACATTCCAGTTCGATATAATTCTCGGTCATTATAGACATACGATGTCACTGAAAAATCAGCTGAAGTTACGATTTAGGTTCATCATCTTAGAGTTCACACTTGGTTTTTAGCAAAAACATTACATGAGCACCTACAATGATGAACGAATATCATGGTTCCTTCGACCACACTTGAAGTTTTTCGTGATATTAATTCTGAGTTTATTCATCAGTTTGAATCTGACTTTATAAGAGGTAAGTCGATATTTTTATTTTATTTGTTCAGAGATCAGCTTAACACTTAAAGATACAACATCTTATAGAAATAGTGAAAGCCTTGCATTAGAAAATAACAATTATTTTAATATGGCTAGTCTTTAAGAAAATTCAGGAAAAGAGATAATTTAGAGAAAACTTATTACAATTTAGATTGCAAAAATTAATATAGATGTACAGGTTTAATAATTGTATAGCAAATAAAATTAAATTAATAACTAATTAAACCTCATTTAATCAATTTAATTAAAAGACGATTGAACGAAGAGTGTTAGTTTAAATCAATTCGCATAAGTTCCTTTTTAAAATTATCAACTATGTTCAATCTTCGAACATAGTTGAAGAAGCAAGTTTCAGAGGTGGATGGCGTAGACAAAAAACTGCCGTGCTACGAAAAGTGTTTATTACATTGGACCTACTCGATATTCCGAACTGTATTCTCTTGTAGAGATATGGTGGTTCCTGATTTCGGATAACATTAAAAAGAAGAATTAGTGTTCGATTATTAAGCAAAGCATTAAACTTCATACCATAAAGAGTGGATGAGAAACGTGATAAATGGTCATATCTCCTTAGACCGTAGACATATCTAACAATATTATTGAAAGCAAAGTTTAACTATCTTTTACTAACCGAGTCATAATTATTATATATTTCATAGCCATATGTCAAAATAGGGACAACGAGTGTTTTAGCCACCATTTTTCGAGTATTTAGAGGAGTAAAATGCTGAGATGTCCATAACATTCTGAGAACACCATAAACTTTCCCAGTTACAGAGTTTATATGAGAATTCCAAGTAAAGGATGTATTCAAAATAACACCAAGGTTTTTTAGCATTCTCAACATAATCTATAGTGGTATTGTTGAGTTTTAAAGAAGGGAAGTAACTCATGCCGAGGATATTTTTGGAAATAACGATACTCTTAGATTTTGATGGATTGATGTATAGTTCGTTATTTTTGCACCACAGTGAAAGATGCTGCAGGTCTAAGTTTAGCAATTAAACACAATTTTCTATGAGTCCAAGGGCACTACTCTTAAGCAATTGCAGATCTTCCGCATACAGGTGTCCACAGCAATGATCCAAAGAATGAGGAATGTCATTAATATTTAGGGTAAACAGCATTGGACCAATGATGGATCCATGCGGAACCCCACGCGTAAGCGAGACAAAGTCAGAATATATGTTGTTAAGAAAAACTGTCTGTTTCCTGTCATTTAAGTAAGAAAAATGTAATGAAATAGCAGAGGAAGAGAATTTATAAAGTCTATACAGCATGTTTAAAAGAATTGTATGGCTTATAGTGTCAAATGCTTTAGAGAAATCTAAAAGTATTAAAAAGTGCTTCTCTTACATCCTCCGCAACATTAATAAGAGCCAGTCATACAACTATGTTTACTGCGAAAGCCTGACTGGTTTGGAATCAAGATGTTATGTCTTTTAATGTGGGAATGAATTTGTCTTTGCATTATTCTTTCCAATGCTTTCGAAATAAAGAGTAATATGGAAATGGGTCTGAACTCTTTCCTACTGCCACCTTTCTGAACGGGAATCACCTTAGCCAGCTTCCACAACTTAGGAAAAATTCCCGTTGTTAAAATGGAATTGAATAAGTGTGATGAATGGAAGAATAAAAGGTAAAATGAGCATTATAAATGGTGGGCGGATGTGATCGAGTCCGACTGCTTTGGATTTTAAGGACAAAAAACATTCAAGCTCATCTGTACTTTCAACGTTAGAAAATTCAAAAGTGTTTTCATCGTAAGAACGTTCATTTATAATTAGAAATTCGGCTTGCGCTAATCTAATTCATAGGTAATTTAACAAAACTTTTGTTTATTTCATTAGGATCTGAGTCACAATCAGAGTTTAGCTTTCGCTTACTTACACCTAGTTCACGAAGATTATTCCATAGTTTTTTACCACCAATAGAAGGATAAGGTCGATTACTGAAAAGTTTATCCTTGTTTGAGCGTATTTTGCGAACAACTTCATTACGAAGGATATGATCATCATAGCATCATTGGTCGAGGCTTTAACCCACCAGTTTTAAGCAGTTTCCTTGAAAAGTTAGGCTAGGCAATTGCCACCAGGGGATTCGGTACCTACTCATCTACCTGCTGTGTGGAATGCCACCATGGGCGGTGTAGCCACCGATCTAGCATGTTCGGCCTCCTGTGTTGAGTGCCACTAGAGCTGGTGGTCTATTCCAGTCTAAAATTGTACTTTCAGAGAACCAGTTTTCACGCTATTTGACAAACCAGGGCTTAAATAGAAACCAGAATAACAGAAAACGGGAGCAGATCCAGAAGTAGTAGTTACTAAGAACTATACCTAAGCCGGAATATGCATGAACCAGAATGAGACAATAACTAGTAACCAGAATGCAAGTAAGACAGACTGAAGACCCACTGTAACCAGAAGCTATTGAGCTAAATATCGTTTGTTTTGAATTAGAGTATTTTTTAATAAATAATTTGTATAATAAGGTTCTAAAGACCTTCATTTGGAGTTACGTGTTTGCTTCATTACGATCCTGGCTAACCTACGAGCAAAACATCGGCTGGAAAGCAAAAACCTCATCACTTTACAACACATAGATACCTCTTTCATTTGATACCTAGATATAGTACGTATTCTTCAGACTTTCCTTATTAAAAAAAAAACTGAGTTCAATATTTTTACCAGTTACAGTATAATCGGTTTGCGGCGCATACAACACAACTTATATAGATATTCGTCCCCACTTTCGCTGTGGTATTAAAAATAACACACTCAAATTAAGTATTCCCCAAAGCTACCGAACAAAAATATCACATTCAAACAGTGATTCAATGCCAACTTAAAAATTTGACAAACTATACCCACCCATATAGCAAATCATAAAAAAAAACTTATATACATCTCTATACCTTCCCTATAGATTACTCAAAAGGCTTTCTTGTGAGCGAACTCGTTAACGTTTCAAAAAATTCAAAACAAAAAAAAAATTATTCTCCCACACTCCACACATGTCATCGTTCTAATAATAATAATAATAATCAATATTTTATAACAAGCGCTTTTTTTATTAAAAATTGATATTCAAAATTCATTCCACAATAATATTTTGTAAAATACCACATTAATAGTGATTCTCTCGCGTAATTCGTAAACTCCCTCCTGCGATCAACGATCAGCGATCACCGATCACCATCAAACTCATACCTTCAAACAAAAGCACACATAATACTCGTATAATCAAAATCAATGGCAGGGCAGCGATTCGGCTTCTAATATATTGCGACGAAATAAAATCTCAATATTCCCAAACGACATCGTAGGGTCATAAAGTATATAGATACTTTGGTGGAGAGTTTACAATATTTTTTTCTTATAAAAAAGTATCCCAGCCAAACAACCATCAGACACCATTAGGATTCACAACTAAACATTCGAACGCTGTCTGCATAAAATTCATTCTAATGTTTGAAAAAAAAAAACAAATCGACCAAAAAAAAATTGTTTTAAAACATTTTGCGTTCACTTGAAGAATAAACAAAAAAATTTAAAATACGTGTATGGGAGACTTCTTCAAAAAAAAAATAAAAATAAAAACCTTAGATACAAGTAAAAGCTACAAATCTCTCTTCTATTCTTATCGTCATCGTCATAGTCATCATATTGTCGAATATGTCGCTGTCGTTGGTTATTTGGTTGAGCACACTATTTCTATTTAGTTATATCGTATTATGTGCAATCCCTGAACTAATATGCAGAACATGTGCTAGAGTCATAATACTTGGGAGGATATTTTTAGTAGCTAAGCCTCTGAACACCACAAAGAGACTCATCTAGGTACCTATCCTATAAAGAAGTGCAGTCAGTGCACCACCATAATGCTGAGAGAGAAACCAAACGATAGATGTCGACATTCTGTCTTTTGGAAGGACATGAAAATTACTGTTTAGACAAACGATGACAGCTTGTTAATGTTTAACGAGGTTGGTAATTTGCTGGGATTCTTTTTTTTTAATAATTTTTTTCGCTGATTTCTGTTGTTGTGATTTTGTAGAAAAAAAAGGACAGCCATGCACTCGGCGGCGGCGGCGGCGGCTAGCAGTGATAATGCGTCCCCAGACTCATTTAATTTTCTAATCACACTTAGATTTATGGATTCCATACACAGTCAGACTAGAGTCTATGTTGCGCAAAAAAAAAATCGTCTGCTCCCAAGCCTATACCTCCCATAACCTCCTTCGCCTTGTTCAGATATCGTTTTAGATGGAGAAAATTATGAGTACGCTAAGAATTATGAGTACCTTCGATATGAAATGCACGTATCTCCGGTCAGACAGACATACAAGGCAGCTCGCAGAGCAGACCTTCAGAATTTGCAGACGCAGACAGAAAAACATATAGGAGACACAATGCCCGAAGACTGTCAGGCCCAAAACTTACCACTTACCATACAAAACCGAATTGTCTCTATCCAGACACGCTCGTTTGTCGCGCATGTAGTGTTCACATCTACATATGTATGTACTTTCTTCTCATATAGGAATTGTACATAAATTTGTCGTCGTGATTCGTCGTCGTCGTCCTCGAAAAGCAGCGAAAGAATTCCAAATGTATGAGAAGTCTCTCAAGAAGTCAGAAAACAACAAACTCTCAGAAAACAATCCCAATCGTGGGCAATTTTTTGACAGCTTTGTATAATCCATCTATCCATATAGTAAGTGTAGAAATAGCTAACAATATGGCGATAAAGTCTGACTTGACAGTTTACGTATACGAGTAGGTATAGAGAGGTACCTTAAAGTCTGATGGCGGTCTAATAATTGTATGCGCGACTCGTTCAAAACGTCCGCAATGTAACGATTTTTTAATTTCGCTCCATCTAATCGCGCATGAATGTCCAATTAATTTTTTTTTTTTTACTGTTTTGTTTAAATTTTTATTTAAATTGTTCTTTAATTGGAAACGATATACAACAACATTTTTATGTTTTTCCTTTTTTTTTAATAAGCGTCGAAAAATGTGAACGTTAAGACAGACACACAATTATTGACAATAATTATTATTGTTCGTGGTAATAATGAGTCTTGGTTTGGGCAAAGGCGAGACTTTAGAATTTTTTTTAAAGAAGGTGTGTAAAAGGGCACTTAAGGAATTTGTTCTTTCTCGTTTATAGAGTTTCGTCGTCGTCGTGTCGAAGACTTTGTACAACCAAGGCTGACACAAAGAATTAATTTTAAAAATTTAGTTTTGGCTTGTTGCAAGGTGTATCGGCTCACACCTCTTTGATGTAACATACGAGTGTCCCTGCATTCGTACATATACCAGGCTTGTTAGTTAGCATTCAAATATTGATTTGCCAATAAAAAATAATCAAGGAAGAAAACAAATGTAATCACGAGATGCAAAACACTTAAGTATTGCACATGAAACACGACCTCCTGCGATCTGCGAATTTTGACATTTCATTCACACGAATAATTTATTTGGTTGCCCGACAGTTGAGAATTTTCATAAATCACTTAGGCTTTATCTACCATACATTCGAATAAATTTTCTATATTCGTCAATTTGACGAATGCATCCTGATGTTGTGGATTACGAGATAACTTTTGGGAGCTTATTATTTTGTTTAGTAATTTTACGCAGAATTTACTATTTACTTTTGTCGTCGGTATCGAATTTTTATGGTATTCTGGGATCTGTAAAAGATTTAAGTGGAGGCAGTTTATGTGCGAGGGATTTCTATGACAATTTTTTTGTTTGAAAGAATCGTTTTCTAAAGTCTAAAAACTGATTGAAAATTATACAGAATTGCAACAGTCAAACTTGAATTCAGGCTTGCAATGAAAAATGTTCGCTTTGATCCCCCTGTTCCTCATGCATCCAGGAAATTATTCAAGAATAAAATGTCGAAAGTATAGGTTTACTGAAAATAATTTATGAAAGATAAGCACTGTCAAAAACACAAAAAGTTTTCGAAAATTTTTCTTTCCGAATAAAATTTTGGAAAATACCGCCATTTTTAAACGAAAAGTGATATCTGATAATTTATAAGATATTTAAGAGTTTATTCTTTTACTCTTAAATTATGAAGTTTTCGAAAATAAATGTATACCCATTTTGGAGACTTTAATAATCTCTACAAAAAAAAATGTTTTCCATCAGTAGAAATATTACGAAATCATGTTTTCGAAAATATTAATTTCATGTTCTAATACTTATATCAAATGGTGATACAGTTTAGTTTTATGGAGGAAACTTGTTGCCTACCATAATTGCAGTGCATGTAGTAATTCCGAATATTTAATGTGTAAATGTAAAATCTTTTATGTGTAATTTCCAAAATAAGATTTAAAGTAAAAATATTTTTTCTGCACCTAAGGTGTTTAAACTTAATGTATATACACATTATTTATGTTTAAAATTTAACAAAATTCATGCAAAAGGTTTTTCATAAGCATAAAATTTGTAAATTTAAAGTTTTTGTGTTCAAACTTATAGCGAAATTTAACAAGCAATGTGTATACTTTCAACAAAATTATGTATGAAAACGTTTAACATTAAACCTTATGTATTTGATTTTGCTTTTAAAGATCTAAAAATTTTTGCAGTGATTCTTTACTTTATATGTAAATTTAAGCAAAATTTTAAGTTTGTATGCCTAGTCTACAAATTAACACAAATGAATAGATCCTTAGTATAAAACTAAGCATCATTTTGGTGTAATGTTTAAACATTATTAGTTATTGCTGAGCAATGGTAATTGAAAAGTACACAGAGGGTGAAAATTTACAACAAATGTTTGTAATATCCAACATACATAATGTGTTATTTTTTTTTTACCTATTTTCATTTGTATAAATACGCAAATTGCCTACTTTTACACTAAAAATTACATACAATTTCATGTTTAATTTAAACGCAGTTTTTAGAGAGTACAAATAATTTAACTTGAGTCCCAAACACCAAGGTTGTTAAAGAATGAATTATTTTGTGATTGCAATCCTTAATGAATTTTTCTAAATTTCAGATTGCGAGTCCAAATTCTACGACTAGCAATTATTTGATATTAAATAGATATGCAATCATTCTTTTCCCCTCCAAATCATTTGATTGCAATATTTACATTCCCTTGCATTATTTCCATTTATGCCTTGAATTCTTTGGATGCTTTTAAATTCTTCAAATCTTATGTCTACTAATTTGTACTCATTTGCTAGATAGCAAATCGCCCACTATTCCTAACCTTATGTAACCACATTTATAATACGCATATGGCAACATAACGGGAACAAAAGTCAAAATCAAGAGAGAGTCAGCGAAAAGTAAATAGTGCAAATAAATTCAAAGAATGGCAAGAAAGAAAAAATTCAAATTTTGAATTCTCAAAAGATTGTCATCAATTGGTTGCTGTAAAATGAATGGGTAAACAATGATCACAATCTTCTTAATGCAAAATGAATTATGAATGATTAACAATTTGAAGTCGTAGTCTCGAAGTGGAGTCAATGAATGTAATCTTTGAATTAAAATGAATTGAATGAATAATTTTTACAAATTTCATTCGCAAAAGATTGTATTCTCTTATATAGTCCTACTCCACGACTATGAGCGCAAAACAGAAAGTTTCACATTTTGAAATGAAATTTAAGGTAATTAGAAAAATTGAAACAAGATCGGTTCAGCGATTAAGGAAATACTAAGCTAGATTACTGTTATGATTAACGGATGAACTGTCAAAAAAATGTCGCATGCATTTCTAAGAAAAATGACAATCTAATACAATAGGTGTTTTTCTTTTTTCGTTCAGAGCAGAGCACTGAACAGAGTTCGAACACATAGATTATGCACTGAACTTGTTCCAAACAGAGCGAGATCTGAACACTAGTATATGTTTTTTAAACACACTTGAACCACACAAATCAAAATACATTTTCATTTTTAACCATAAAAAGCATTACCTACCCTTTTTTGTACACTGATACACACCAGATAGAGAAAATCAACAAGGGATCAACTTCTTTCGCCAACTTATTTATCTAATTATTTTTTTTCTTCACATTGGCCTCGTTCGGTGCGCGGCCGATACGCTATCCAAGATACCTTTGTAGCGGATTTATTTTCGAACGATTCAGGTAGGTTTCTCGTTATGTCAGTTGTATTGCATACACATCTGAAGTTTTGAATCAGCTGTTCCTCACATTTTCAAACGAATCTCAACGAATCGAATAATTTTTGGGTAGCTTGTTTGACAACATATGTTTAGTTCATCAGCTGTTTTTTCCTTAGGCGTTAGAACAACACCAAGCAATCCGAATCGGTTAGGTTTTGCCACCGAACGAAACCATTTGCCTTCTTGGCACACATGGCATTTGGTGCGTTCAGCAATTTACTCAAATGCTCTGTCAATTATGCTCGAGCACGTCGAGTGCGATCTACACATGTTCAGAACGAAAAAAGAAACATACATTTGGAGCTCTGCATGCTCTGAGTTAAAAAGAAACACAACAGACTCTGCTCTAAACGAAAAAAAAAGAAAACCACCTAATGGTGCGTAAGACTTGCAAGTGAAATTTTTTTTTTTTTTATAATTTTGCACGCGCTCAAAGGATTATGAATTCCCTTTTTATGTTTTTTTTTTTAACACAGCGCGTTCACATCCGGTGAAAGAAGAGAAAGAAGGATAGGAAATATGTGTGGCGCGATGTTCTGAGACTAGAGCTGGTTGTTTTCTCAGATTTATCTCCAGGGGGGGCGGCTGAAATAATGCGGAGAAAATTACCTTGTCTTATTTATTTATGTCTCTTATAATTCGCATTATTTTATTTTATTTCGTTGTCATATTTATGAGTAGTTTACACGATCACATGTTGTTAGTGTTATGCCTGAACAGCATGTAATGAGTAAACCAGCAACTCATTTTATGACAATTTTTAAAATTGGTTTTTAATGGAATATAAGAAGACATAGACAACGGCAGGAATCGAACCTGCGACCACGAGGTTGACAAGCTAGAACACAACTATCGCGCCACGGTCACCACCAAAATACTTTGTTTTTATTTTTTTGTTCACCAGAAAGTATCAACTTTATAGCTCACTGATAAAATCTGCATTTTGCTGCTCAGTATAACTTCCGCCCTAGGTTTCTGCTGTCTAATTAGAATTGTCCTGTGCGTGGATGTCTTCATTTAGCATTAACATATTTATGTATAAAAATCCAAAACACGCTGTTTTAATATAGTTTCTGTTTTTTTTAATAATTTTTTTATTTAATTTACTCATCTTATATAAATGACTTTCTTTATAAAATAAAACAAAATAAAAGTAATTAAAAATATGCTGTTCATAACAATGAAATTCATAACAATATCTGCCCTGTTCCTGTATGATAGGTACACTCCTATAATAAGAGGAACGTTAAAATGCTGACATATCCTTTTGGTCATAAAGTACACTCCTTTAACTCAGCAAATTGGTGTGTGTAAAGAACAAATCACGCAGTATGCAGTCTCGTCTGGATGTGATAATTTCTTATAGGTATTATTACTTTTTTTTTTGTTTTTGTAACTTTCCTGATGGCTTGTGTTAATTTTGTGTTCGTTCGTCGAAGCGTCCTCGCTTGGTTCGCGACCACTTCCATTTTGCACTTTGCGTGCTGTGAATTTTATTTAAAAAAATACCATATCTTTTTTATTTTTCTCAAATGATTATTATTCTGTTTTTAGGTTTTAGTTTCAATAATTTATTTTTTTATCTAAGTTTGGTGGATCTTTATTGCCCGGAGTGCATATACACAAGAATCACGAGTACGCATGCCCAACAAGCGCCTTTTTGTAAAAAAATAAAAATAATGTGTCTTTTCCTTTTTGACGCGCACAAATAAATACATTGCGCACGTTTATTGTCTATAATACGTCGTCAGTATATCGACGATGCAATATATCTTACCTATACTATACCATCAAAACCAATGACAAAATAATATATGCGAATTGTGTGCAGTTAATAATCATTTATATAAATCCTTTGGCAATGATTATTGTATGACATTTAGTAATGATTTTATTTTCGCATGATGATGATGGGTTATGTGTGAGATAGCATGTTTAATAAATTTTATAAAAATATGCAATTTAAAAACAAACAGGGACAACATTTATACATCGATCTACCACATATACAATTTTAGCAAGAGAAGGAGACATGGTTCTGGATAAAATATTCTTAATTTGAATTTGTGAAATTCAAAGGAATGTTTGTTAAAGCAATTTGATCAAGGCAAAATTGATAGGTCAATAAATTGGAGTCAAATTATATAAAATGTGAGGATAGACGAGGTTAGAAGTATCTTGGTTAAATTGAAACAGTCACAACATCTATAGAATAAACATATGTATCTAATGCATAGTAATTAGGGTCAATGGCTGAAAAGAAAACTATCTTAAAAGAAAGATGGTAGGCAAAAGTAGGTATCCTAGAAAACTTTTATAGTTTTTAATAAAGACGTTTAAAAAATGTATTTTCCTATAGATTCCTAGAGAGGTTATGTACGGTAATATCATCGTAAGAGAAATTGATTTATTACTTGCGATATATTTATATACTATAGGGCAAGTTTTGCATTTGGAAAAAAATTGAACTCGAGATTTTAGTCAAAGCGATAATACGATGATAGAGAACTCCAAAAAAGTGGATCCCCCCATTCCGCCTGTCTGTCTGTCTGTAGAACGGTCTATAGCCTAAACAGCTGCACCGATTTTGTTCGTACTTGGAGGTTAGGCGTTTTAGGTGATTGTCCAAAATAGATTTTTGAATCGTTGTTTTAGCCCCAAAAATAACGGTACTTGTCATACAAATTTTTCTACCATCTTAATTATCTCGAAAACGACTCTATACATTTTGATAAAAATAAGTATGTGTTCTTTGTTAGGGATGGTCTACATTTTGGCTAAATTTGTTTTTACATATTTTGTTATTAACCGTACCTCCCATATAACGATTTTATTAATTATCGACTTTCTCATAAACGGAATAACGGTAGGTGGTTGTTGTCTCAGATTTTATCTCCAGGGATAGCGGCTGAACTAATGCGGAGAAATTTCCGTGTCTTATTTATAGATGTCCCTTATGATTCGCATTAATTTTTTTTAAATTCTTTTTGTCATATTTCATCGGTATACTAGTTTTACTCAATCACATGTTGTTAGTTCTATGCCTAAACAGCATGTAATGAGTAAACCATCAACTCATTGTATGACATTTATTTTTAGAATTGGTTTTTAATGGAAAAATAAGAAGACTTTGACTACGGCAGGAATCGAACCTGTGACCATGAGGTTGACAGGCGAACACACAACTATCGCGCCACGGCCACCACGGGTGGACGTTTTTTCTGAAATTTTTAAACTTATATTATTAAATATTTAAAGTGTTCATACTAATTTTTTTTAGAAAAAATGAATGAATTTTTATATATAAAAAATTAAGTGAAAAACGCTTTAAAAATATATAAAAACGTTTCTATTAAGAATCTTTTGCATATAATGTGATCGAACATAAGAGCAAGTACGTGCGATTTTTATATTTTTTTATTGGGAGAAAATCAGTTTTTAAAAATGTATGTACCATGAAATGTACCACGACTCAAAACATAGCCGGCACTGGTAGTCAGAGATAAGCTAAACAAACAAAGTCCATTTTGGATCCTTACATGTAGTCAAAAACGCATGGACGGCTTCGCCATCTGATTTAATTGATGATTTGCAAAAGCCTAGTAAGTTAATCTGCTTCGAAGTCTGAAGTATTGACCTCTGATATCTTCGCAAATTATATACCTCCAAAATGGTGATTTATGCGGACACTGTCTAAAAGCGTAAATGAATCGTTATTTAGCGCTTGTGGAGCTTCTCAGCTACGTACTTGGTCTGCTCGATCCCAATTCCCAAAGACCTAGACTCTCATTAGGATATTTCTAATAAAATTTAATCTAATCTGGCTAATACGGACATAAAATGTCTTCCATGCTTCATAAGGAGTTGCTAACGGTTAAGATCATTGTGGTATGACATGAATTTTGTGTAAGCATTTATCACAATATTTATGAAGACCGCGGGATAATTGTTTCGATGTTTTTGTGGAAAAATTCGGCGGTGGTGTTGGTGCAGCGTGAATTTCGTCGCAGATTTTCCAGTCACCCGCACCAACTGGGCAAACACTGCGACGTTTAGACGATAGTAGAGTGTGAGACAACATGACATTCTGCCAAATCTTGTCTATTGGGGAGCAGCCGTTCTGCTGAAAATATCGCAACTCTGATTGAAGATGTCACACAGGACCGACCAGAGGGTACGACTGAAGTGTCACGCAATCGGGCATCAATCTGCCGATGATGTTCACTATAATAGTACTGAGAATGCAGCAGCAGTTAGCTGTCCACTGATATGCACATGTACCCCATACGGTCAAGAGGTCCTTAATATCGACGAGGGAGGTTGATAATATGTACATAAGCCAAATTATTACTTCTGGGGCACCTAAAACCCGCGTATAACGAACTCCCATTACATCCTCCCAAAGTTACCAATGATGTGTCTTACGCTGTAGGAGTCATAGGGTCTATTTTTCGAAAACACCTCGTGTAAATGAGGATGAAATGGGACCGAAAAGCATGTGAATGTATTAATGTGATTCTTAAAAGATGTAGCAAAGGCATACAGTACAAGAGCTACAACCGAAATTGTGAGGGCTGAACTTCCGGCGATTGCGCTCACCCGATTTGTACAGAACGGCCCTCAAGTTCTAAATGATACTACCAAAATGTTCGAAAAATATTTTTTGGTATTTTTTGAAAAAAAAAAATCATTTTTTTTTTTTAAATTCAATACATAGTCGAAAACAGATGGGCGATTATTTTTAATTTATGTTTTTAAGTTTATATCATTAAATACGTAAAATTTCTATACCAAATTAAATTTTCTACCTAAGCAATAACGGAAAAAACGACTACAGAATAGGTATATTTAACCGTTTTTATTTAAAATCTTGTACATACGATGTGATTGAACATAAAAGCAAGTACGTGCGAGCCAGTCGTGCATTTTATTCAATTTTCGAGTCAACATGCATTATGCGGCCCATTCACATGACACTCGTGTCGACATCGCTGCCATGCCACAAAATATCCATTCAGACACATACGTAACACCAATCCGCACACATTAATTGTTCATTTACGATCAACGAGACAAACTGAGGCAAATCTCTATAGAGCTCAATAAATGATATCCAAAACTCACAGCTACGTATTAACGTCTATACTCGAACACTATCAGAGTGCAACGGAAATATTCCTCGAATGTGTTATAAACATTCCCACACATATAACACATTCAGAGGCACAGACACGAAAAATCAAAATGATTTGATTTTGTCGACACCGTGTACGACACCAGAAATCTGTGTATACACAAGCCCACACACACTCCACATTCAATAACACTGACACAAGTCTCATATTCATTAGTGTTATGTGTATGGGCCGCTTTGGAATATTGAAGCCCAGAAGAATGTGGCTACCTTTCGCCGCCGCGCCGCTAGCTCTAATAAGAGTGATGAAAAATTCCATAAATCGGGTCTGAACGGTCATTATAGTTTTTGGGGTGGGCACCTAGCAGATATCATGTTTTCTTCGACTTAATAGAAAAAGCTTAAGACGTCAAATATTCATAATTCAAAAGCAAAGTATTGAATGAAAACTTTTGCGCCTAATTTTACATTTAAATATATACAAAAAACATAATGTCTATTAAAAATTATCCCAGTATTCTTTCTTCTCCATGGCACGCCTACTTTTTTTTATAAAAATTCATCTAAGTAATCATCACATTTGGTCAAGATTATAAAATTTTACAGATAATATTCCACTAAACACTAAAAAATGTCCACACCCATACGATCCAGAAAGCCACCTATGTCCAAAATGTCAATTTTGTTATAAATTTCTAATAAAATGAAAACAAAAATTTTGTTAACTTAAATTAAATTCGTTGAGATTCCTGGTCAAGATAAGAAGTTATAAAACAAATATCATTTCCGCCTACTGTCGTCCCCAAACTACCACCGGGTACCTATTCTTAAAGAAACTATCAAAGCAAAAATCGATTATATGCATTTTAATTAGCGAGCGTAGCCCAAACTTTTTGAGCAGTAGACAGACGTTCTTATAGCTATCATCAAAAAAAAAACTTTACAATCCAGAAATCAAATAACCTTTATTGGAAAAATATTTAAACACCCTCATAATCACATATTCGTATAAAATGGCTCTCAACTTTATGTACCTACTAAAAATATAAACATTGATTACTTTTATAGCTTCACACATAAAATTTTCGATACTAAAAACTATCATATAAAAATCTATAAAAATATCTGCTTTTTTTTTTTTTTGTTAAAACAAGGTCAATACTTACAAAACAATTAAATTTTAATTGAAAACAAAACAAATTATATGTTTATTAAATATTAAGTGCTCAGAATTATCACATCTTCTTTGGTAATTAAAGATACAAACTTGAGAAATTAACATCAAACTCAGTTAAATGCATTCAAGTGCTATAAGACAACAAAAAAAAAAAATTAATTAAAACTGAAAAGGGGAGACCTTTAATATAGACATTTCATACACAAGCTGAAGCTGATGCATTTGGTATCTTTTTCAAAGTATATTTTCACTCAATTTAATGATTTTAACAATTACTTTCTTCCGGGTTAAATTTATTCGTTTTTAAACTGATGTTAACGATAAACCGGACGCACTTGAGTATCATAGTACAAGAAGAACCCACAGAACTGACATAATGTGCTAGCTATGGAGAGGTATACCTACGAGTATGTAACCTATAGACTATACAGAGCAAAATGTGGCGTGCGTGCAGGCACTTAATAATTATTCGATTGAATTTCATTACAACTATGTAAGTAATCCACTTGTGATATTTTTATTCTAAAAGATTAATTTTTTTTTTCTTTCTCAAAGATACGACTACACAACTATGTGTACGCTTTTCTGCACCGCACTCGTACAAATGGAGAATTTTATAATTTTTTAATCAATTTCGTTCTTCAGACTTATTCCGCAATCTCAATTAAAAAACATTCTAGCTCCTAAAATGTTAAATGAGAGATAAAAATAAAATTAAAACTTTTACAATTTTAAATGTATTTAATTGCAAGGAAGACGATTTTTAACACTTTAATTAAATTATTTTTAGTTTTATTTTTTTGCCACGCATTATTTGTAAATAAATAAATTTCCTCGAAAGTAGGTTTATTATTTTCTTTGTGCGTATCAGCATTTTATTGATGCAATAAAAAAAAGACTATAAAGTTAATATATATTTTTTTAGAATTTTTGAATTATTTAGAATTAGTCAATGTGCAATACAAAATTTGAAGGAATATACATAACTTATAATTTATTTTTAAATTGAGACACGATGATGGAAATTAATAAAAATGTCGCCTTTCGCCTACACAATTTGAAATGGGTATAATCGAGTTAAGTGGTTCGGGTATGGGCACTTAGTCGAATTTTATCAACCTTTAAATTGTTTATAAAAGAAGAAGAAGAAAATAAAAGGAGCTTTGTATATGTGTTTACATTTTGACAAAAAAAAGCCGACTAGATTAAGACGCCAATAGCCTTGATGGTGGTCTGTTATTGTTAAGTGCATCTTTTTATTTTTTTTTTTGGTAATATCTGTAGGTAATGGATTTGTCGACGAATGATCGATACAATTTACCCAAATGGATGCGAGTGAATTACGAGTTCGATATTAGAATGTAAATAAACTGAATGTGATTGGGTCCCGAATTTCTATTGAATAATAAATAACCAAATTGTTTATACAAACAAAGTGAGCCACACATTGAAAAACCACTAAAATGAAGTGAACCAGTAATAAAATGAAGAATCAAGGGTTTTTTTTTTCTTTTTTTTTAAGGAGATCAAGCAAATTAAATGTTTTTAAGAAGTAAAATCTCTTGTGTCGGATTATTGTTACCTGCAAGTTCTGCGCATTCGTACAAAAGAATTTTAAGTGCAGATTTTTATTCAACTTGACAGTAGCTTGATGGTAAGTCCTACAATTTTTTTAAAACTTGGAGAATATTTAATTTTTGCAAAAGGCGTTTATAAACAATGGCTCACATAGAACCATTTCTTTGGCAGTCGAGCATACAACCAAGATCCCAAGAAATCAAAATTTTGAATGGCTGAAATTCTTTAATACCAAACGCCTGGATGATAGATGGCTATATTAATTGAGTTGGGTGACCTGAACAGTGGAAAAAGGGAATAAACATTTTCGGAACCCTAGAAGCCAGGGACTGTATTATACTGTCTCAAAAAAAAAAAACTGTTGACATAAAATTGCTAAATTTTATATAATTTGTCGGAAAAGAAATTACGATATTTTAGATTCAGAGATTCTGATACCAACGTCCTTTTTCAGCGACTTTCTCGAAAATGTCTTAACTAACTTTAATAAATAGTTTTATCCAAAGATGCTCTTAAAAAGCAAAAAAAACAATTTTTTTTGAAAACTAGTCTTTGAAACTGGATAATAGCAGGTTTTAAGGATCACTTAAGTGAATATTAAATAAAATGCACTTGCTCTTATGTTAGATCATATCGTAAGCAAAAGATTTCTATTAAAGATCGAAATATATTTTTAAAGTCGTTTTTTACTTAGTTTTTTATATATACAACATTTCTTAAATTTTTTTCTAAAAAAATTGATTGAATTGATAACTTAAAAATAAATGATTATGATAATCAAAGAAAAAATAATTCATAATTCTGAAAAAAATACTTTAACTAATTTGAGCTCAAAAAAAAGTACGCCATTTTATTTCTTGTATAAATTTTAATTTATGAGAAAAAATTTTAAAAATCTATGGAGCGGGTTTTGAGAAAAAAAAGCTTTTTTTAAAAACTTTTTGAAAACAATTTTTAAAAAAATTCAAAAACGCCAATTCATAGGTATTCAGCAAATACATACAACTAAATTTTTTGAAAAAAAAAGTTATTGAGCAGTTTTCAAAATATAAATTAATTTTTTTAAATGCTTTTAAAAATACAAAAAAAAATATTAATTACAATTACTGGTACGCAGTATAAATTTGGCAACCTAAGCCTATATACATATGTGTGAAATTTCGAAAGAATTGGTTGGTCCTATGGAAAGTACCGTTTTTAGACATTTTTTAAAATTTTTTTCAACCATATGATCGGTCGTACCTAAAAAGCGGCACTGATTTTTTTTAATCAAAATCGTTAGAGCCGTTTCCTAGAAAAATAGGCTTTAACGTAACGGTTATATGGCAGATACCGTTATTTTTTTAGTTAAAAAAATTTTCAATTTCCCCTCTGTAAAATACCTAAAAAAAACTCTATAGTACTTGGTATAGTTTGAAACAATTAGGCCCACCCGTTTGGGCTGTAGGTTATCATGTTTGATTGTTATCTCAAAACTTTTTTTTTTCGACGAATGCATAACTTGCCTTATAGTACATATAAGCGCAAGTAAAAAACATTGGTAATATCATATGATGGTAAAAGGATTGACATGTGTTTGCAAGAGGATATTAAGGTCCTTTGAATTTTTTTAAATTATAACCTCTTTCTATCAACTACATCACCTCTTACGTGCCACCTTTGAACAACGGGTGCCTTCCGTATAGTGAATCAACTGGAGACTAATTTTCAATCCATTTGAAGGTGGTTTGAAGCAGCAACGAGAAAGTGAGAATTGGGTGCTTGGAAGCGAAAGAATTCGCCATATATGGTGTTAACGGTGGCTTCTTACTTTCAAGTCATCCTGGGCTGCTTTTAGTGAATGATATGGTTCTGCCACAAATTTGGAGCTCAAAGGACAGAGGCTTTGGGAAAAAAAATTCTGCCCATGATTAATGGTTTCGTATGCATTGACGTTGAGTGGACACAGCCTTGAACTGTACAGCACCACTGACATAGAAAAAAAGTTAAAGTATAAGGACTGAGCTGTCTGGTTTATAAAGAGTGGAGGGTCACCAATGTTCCTGCCCGAGAAATCTTCGAGTCCAGTGCCATTGGACGACCGGTGCAGTAGAAGAAGACCGTTACCCAGCAGGTTGAGCTCATAAGTGGAAGAGAACCTCAACCAAGTTAGCTTGAGAAACTGAAAACAGCTAGCTAAGGAACAATACTTGTCAGGATCCGGTTTTTGGATTTGGAGTATTTACTGTGAAGCTGATAACCAAGTAATCGCTTTAGATGTAGACTGGATTCATTTTTTTAAATCTTTTTTTTTAGCCTCAAAACTAACGGTACCTGCAATACAATTTTTTGTACCAAAAATAGTCAATATTAATTAAATCGAAAATGGCTCTAACGATTTTAGTAACAAAAAATCCAGTACACTATTAAAGATATACTCTGCATTTTGGTTCAAAAAGTTTTTACATAAAATGCTATTTACGGTAGGTTTTTTTTTTTATTTTCGACTTTCTCATTAACGCCCCAAAAGATTTCGATGGAAATTTTTGCACTGGGGGGTCCCGTTCAATTTTTTAATAAAACTGCATTAGGTACAACATTTTCGCTAAATATTTTTTTTTTCATTTTTAAAATATTCAACATTTCGAAAAGGGGTGGACGATATTTTTTGAAATTCTGTTTTTAAATTTATATTGCTAAACACTTTAAATTATCAAAACAACATTATTTTAGAAAAAAATAAGAATTTTGTGTTTAACAAATTAAGCAAAAAAGGACTAAAAATATATTTATCTCTTTCTACTAAAAATCTTGCTCTTGCATTCTATTTTAGAGAAATTGGTTGCCCAACATATGTGTTCTTTCAAAATTTTACCATAGGCAGATACTTAGAGAAAGAAATTTGTTTTGGATTTTTTTGTAAATTTTTTATTTTTTTATGGTTAACCATTAAATTATAAAAATATAAGTGTGTGCGACCCAGTCGTGCATTTTATTTGGAAACATGTCAGTATTATGTATTAAGAAATTATGTATCAGAAATTCTCTATGACTTTAGTTCTGTGTGTGCCAAACTTCGGTTTACAAATTTCTGTAAATCCAAATTTCTGTAAATCAATATGTAGTATGTATTTATATGTAATGTATGTATATATATATGTATTGTAAGAACAAAAAAAAACGCAAATTCTTCTAGGAAGTGACATTTAATCGAAAATAAACAGTTTATTTTGGCACTTTAAAGAATTTTTGAAATACAAATTTTGGAAACTGAATTTTGGCACATGCAGAAGAGTGACCCCAACACATTTTAAATTTGTAGTATAACTATTTGTAACCTAATGATGATAATTTTCGTTTGGACCTGTACATCATATATTAAGAATGATATTAAGCTTTGGGCACAAGTCAAAAAGGCTTTTTAACGTCAGCTCTTTCGTTTATTACTTCTTCATATTTAAATCATTCTCTTAGTTACTGCTTATGTTTTCCTGGGTATTATGTAAAATGTATCTACTTGTTTTATGACCACCAAGTATAAAATAAAATATTTGACACTCAGAGTTGGCCTTGAGAAAACCTTTGGCTCCAAAGTGCTATTTCCTAATAATCATCTAAATTTTCAGCGAGAATTTCAATCATAATTACGGTTGGCGTTTGGTGTACCAAAAATTTAGAAAAATGTACACACCTAATGGAATTTTAATACAATACTGGAAGGCCAAAAAAGTGAGTTAAAGTAATTTGTTTATTTTTCAAATTACTTAGTCAAAGACCAAAAGTTGTGTCTTTGTCTAAAAATTCTTACCAACAAGACAGTATCAGTTAAATATTCCGCCAACGAGTAATTTGGATGCCGACCTACAATTTGATAATTCTACACAATCTGATGGAACAAAAATGACTGATATCGGTGCGTATAGGATTGCCTTAAGCCTACATTCATATTTTAAAGGATTCTAGAGTGAAAAACAATACATTTTTATGGCGTGCATTGCTAGTCGGGAAACCAGAATTTCGAGTTAAATATTCCACAGATCATAGTTATGTAAATTTTCGAATAAGAACAAATGTATGCAATAAATATTTTAGAACCTTATTACGAGCTGTTTCTGACAACCTAAACAATAAATTGTATACTGAAATAAATTCAATAGGTACATCAAATCCCACCAGAATCCTTTAGATCACCTTTCTGCAGACTCACTCCCTTTTAAATGCCTTCCTGCGCTTAAGCTTTAATGTGAATATAGCCGCAAGTACTTATAGGCATACAAACGTATAAATACACAACAATTATACAAATTTAACAAGGCATCCCTTTTAATCCCTGTGAGAGATAGAGTGAGAGTTGTGGGGGAAAATAAAAACCGCAAAACAAATTATTATATTATAATCGCCTGCGAATGCGTTTCAATCAACGGCCAGGATTAATTCCGTAGATATTATAAAAACCCCTCATAAAAATAGACCGACATACAACTACTATACCTATAGTTGAGAAAAAAGTACAGTGTTTGTTCGTTTTCATACATTATGATCGATTGTTGTTAATCACCTCAAACACAAACACATATTTACACACACAGTAGTTGAAATAAAAATACAAAAATCAAAAAAAAAATAGAAGAAAATCCGTGTTCCAGATAAACAAACAACCAACACGACCAACGAACACAATTTTAGCCTCAAGGACCTCCGTTCCCTTTCACTGTGATATCCTCCATTTCAACACCACACACACACAATAACCCCCTCCAAACGATAACCTGAGCCCATATGACGATGACGTTTGCATTGTGGATTTGTTCCAAATACTACACATTACACTACACGATTGACATATAACATATTTTCCTTGGGTATTTATTTTTTTGTGCAAATATACGAACTCCCATATCAAATATTGTGTACACCAACTTTCTGTCAGATATCCTTAAAGCAAATAATTAAATCCTTTCGATTACATGCGGTTTGATTTTCGAATCCATAAGGTTAGACGTTAGTTTTCAAACGGAAAAATCAATGGCACAAGTTCGAATATATAGAGAGGGTTCCTATCTGGTTCCTTATTCCAAATTAACTACAGTCATTCGTCTAATTAAAGATATGATTGCCTTCATCGACAATACAAGAAGGACAACGAAGACGACGTGACGTAGGTATAATATATTACCTACGAGCATGGGGGACTTGAACTTAATTGTGATCGTTTAATTCATAAAGGATTTCAGTCATGGCTCTTTTGTCTATAAAAAAAGGAGTTTTTCAATTCATTTGCATTAAAAATTTAAACACAAGAAGAGAGCAGTAAAATTGCTTTTAATTTTTGTAGAAAAGTTCACAGCAAACTATTTTTGCCCGATCAAAGAAATTGGTATTAAAAAAGCAAGAAAAAAACTGCCATTTTATGGGTGGTAATTTAGGGGGTGGTTTGTAACTATGGTGCTTGTAGTTAATTTCAGGGTAATTATAGTCTGTATAACCGTTTATTTTGTTCCCCAAACCTTCTGGAAACGATGATGTGGTATAAGTTTAAAAGAACTCCTTTTAACAGGAATAATATAACACGAACAATGAAGTGAGTTTTCTCAAAAAGACTCCTTAGTATATTGTTCGAGAGAAACTACAACATAATGATTGAGGTGGGGATTATAACGCAGGGCGTAAAAATGTCTGCTTTTGACAGGTTTGCTTGTTGTGCTATACCTATATATATATATATATATATATATTTCTCTTCATCGAATGCAACATGGCGATGGCGGGCGTTTTAAATTCGAAAAACTCGTTCCTATCCCGATCCAGATAGTAAATATATTTATTTAAAAAAAAAAACAATAAATTGGTCTAGAAAATATGGTGGGAGATTATAGAATTTAAGCTTTAGGTAAGGTCCTGTCTAATATTTGTAGCTGAGACTATCAGACAACGGTTAAAGTTATTTTGATTTTGAAGTTCAGAGGGTTTAAGGAAGAAAAAGAGTGGGTGTACTTTTAAATTTCTCATTAAATTTGATATATATATTTATCAAGTTATGTCATGTAGGATTTTTGAGAAGGTATTTTTCAATCATATTACGTCTTCCTCTTTTCATTCTACTCAATAAGGCAGCCAATCCTAGCCCGAAAATTTAAAATTGGTGCACAATTTTCATCGAAAACGCTTAGAGCTGAATTGTTTGGCATTGTGTGAGCACTAAAGGCGGCTTATGAACATCCTTAAAATAATTAAACACAGAAGGAATTCACCAATGAAAATTAGTTTCGAACTTTTGAAATTCAAAACGGGGGCGGGGGGGGGGAATAATTCCACATTCTTGTTGTGCGTCTATAAAAGCATTTCTGTATTAAACAGTTCTTCCGAAGTTGGGCTGAAGTGTAAACTGATAGTGATGGGAATTCCCATGGCTAAAATAGTTACGGTTAAATTGTTTTAAGGGAGGAATGCTTCATTAGAAAATTGATTACAAAATAGAAAAACAAAATAACAAAAGAATTGAAAAAGCTGGGTTGTATTCAAAAGATGCAAATATTTCCGTTGTACTTCTCACATATCATTTTTCGTGATCCCTTTCGAATTTTATCCACTGACTCAAAAGAATTATTGAAGCTCTAACCCTTCTATAATTTTCGACGGATGAATAAGGCTTTGTAGATTAGAGTTAGATTACAAGACGAGGCAAATTTCTTGAATCACTGCGCCGGAGAAAACATAAGCCCTTAGCAGCATAGTTGGTAGCCTGAAATATGTGGTCATTCTACAAGAATTGGTAGACCGCTGTTCATTTCCTTCACTGCAAGTGCCGCTTATGGATAACGAAATTGGGGATATAGTTCCCGTATTAACAATCGCAATATTATGAACTTATCATTTTTTTTTTTGTTTTTTTCAGATCATTTAGAAAATAATATAGGGAAGAGAGTAGGAGACAAGCCGGAGCCCTGAGGTACACCAGCGTTTCAAGTTTGAAACCGTCAAATATGATTTATATTGTGCGATCCGAAATGTATTTTCTTATTTAGCGAAGAAGAGATTCATCGGTACCAAATGCACGCATTTTCGACAAGAGAACTTTACGCCGTAGAGATAAGTTCTAAAACAAAGTATTATTAAATGTTTAACTATGCTGGTTACGATAAGTATTGGTTTCGTTTAAAAAAAATCTAACTTAACCTTGAGTACAGAAAAATCCATTAATTTCGATCAAATGTATGTTTGTGCTTCTGCGTCTGATGTACCTTCATGATTCAATAAGCTAAAGGCTAAAAAGATAAGCATGGTAGCTTCAAATCGTGATTTTCTATAAAAAAAAACAGTACTGTATTTTATTTATGTATCATGTTAGACACGTTTGCGGGTGCAAATTAATAAGTCCCGAAAAATAAGTCTTCAGAGGAATATATAAGCTCTCACTTAATAAGGAACTAGATAAACGTAAGTGATTTGGACTTAATTCTACAAAAACAGCTGCGGTTTTAATTATTTTAAATTTGAAATAAGTTCCCACTAAAAGGGGAAATAAGTCAGACTCTTCTTGCCAACAGAAATTTTGAGTTTACCATGCAGACATTAATTCCTATCAAAACCGATTTTTATGGGAAAGAAACCAATACCTATCTAGACAACTTCAGGAATTCCGGGGATTATATTAACTTCTGCCTGACAGTTGGAGTTAAAAAGTTATTAACCTCATCATATTTCAGAGTGTGTACAGTTTGGAATAGGAAGTGGATTTCGTTCAGAACTTGCATGATAATTGACAACTAAGTCCACTTAACAATTGAGAAATAAGTCCTGATTAAGTAGGAACGAAGTGCTTAAGTTGACTTAATTCCTAGTGACTTATTTTCCTGAAAATGTTTTGTCTCGCCCTGAAAGACATTCGAAAAAATTATCTTAAAATTTCGCGAAATCTCTATAAACCTTATTAACTTCGTTGGAAACTGTATCCTGCTTTTGGTATTGACATTTAAGGACTTAAAATTGTATAACTCTTGAACTTTGGAACTTTCTCCTTCCAGAAAAAGTCCCTTATTCATTTCTTCGCTTCAAATGGCCGGAAAAACACACCCATTTTAGAACCTTAATAAAAACTAATTACACTGCCTCATTAACCAAAAATGTCACCAAATTACAAAACAGGATTTGAACACCTTTGGATATCAGTTACGTTTTAATGCCCTGAATCACCAGACCCCAATTAGTCTACCAACCGCTACTAAACCCTCTTTTATCTTGACAAACAAAAAGTCCAAAAATCATACACCCAAAATAAGACTTTCAATTACAATTCTGTTATTTAGGTATAGATGCATACATACTCGTTAGTCTATAATAATGAAATTTTCTTTCACACGACTAAGCAAATCCGGCTTATTTGGTCAATAACTGATGGGGTCGCCTATAACAGGGTTTTGTAATTTGAATCTCAAATTTCGTTTCGTTCTTTGGTCAAAATTCAATCCCAAAATCAGATTGGAATTTCCTGAGAACTCTCAAATTTACCTATACAACCCTTATGAGTATACGAAATACAATCATATCTGATGTGTTTGTTGTTATACAGCCAATCTGGCAGTACCGCCTCCAAATCGTACAGTTTATCATTAAAATTTGATTAGGTATGAAGGTCTAGAGGCATAAGGGGATGGTACAAAAAATCAGCGAACGACAACTTAGGAATTGCAAATTGAAAGCGTGCGAAGCATCGTCGTCGCGTCGATCTCTCATTTAATATACAGAATACAAACCACTTTCGTTAACGTGTAATTTTCTGCACAAAGGACAATAGCCCGAAAAGGATGTGTAACTCAACTCTGACTTTGTCTTGATCCACAGAGAGTATATAATCACTATAATCAAGGCGGTCCAAGCAATTGCACTCGTTGGAAGAATATTGTCATTGTACACCTTGTTTGTTATTGTGGGAAGAAATAATTCAACTCGAGGTCCTCTAGGGCATTTGTTAGGCACACGTCAGATGTCGAAGATCTATTCTCCCTTCATTAAGGTTATGCGTACGCGAGGTGTTTAAAAAGCACTCATATAGTCGCGCGAACACCGTTTGAAGGCGTTGGTGCGAAATGTACTTCAATACGAAAAGGGGAAAAATTTTATAAATTCAATGATGGAAGGACACTTTTGGTAATTGTAGAGCGTATGCTTTATCCCATAGGGAATTGCCGATATACTAGAACTAGGACTTTATAGAATATTCAATTGAATTTTCAGCATTTCCTGGAGATTATCACTGGAAGACTCACCTCATTTATTTGACATAGATCGTTCCATCAAAGGAAACAAGCAGAACAATAAAACAAACGCAAAAATCCTATTCCCGACAAAATAATTAGTCCTTCTGTCTCTGAATCGAAACCCACAAATACACACACTCACGTCAAATTGCACAAAGGAAATCAATTTTGTGGCATAAACAGTTTTCTAGTTATCCACTGGGGTGATAAATAACAAAAGACCAAGAAAATATCCCCAGCATCCTTTTTTCTATTTTTTTTTTTGTACATTTGTGTCGGTGGTTTCAAGACAAAATAATATCCTTCTTTTGTGTATAGTGGGTCCTTATAGAGACACGATTGTTTGTTGGCGAAACACTTTGATTGTTTGTTGCAAAGCTATCGTAGCAGGGGGGTTGGTGAGAGCTTGAGTTTTTGTGGAGAGTTATGGTCTGTCAGATCTTCACAGGCAAAATAAAAGAAATCCATGATAGAAAAACAGTGAGAAAAGTTTTTTTGTTTTTTTTTTGTGCTTTTCAAGTATATCTAGGAATAAGGATATCTGAATTTGTTTTTGCTCTTCTATGGTTTCTAAAGATGTTGTTTTGGTGTTGTATCGTGCGGTTAATTGTTATCCGGGAATTCTCTAGTGTCCTGTTTTGTATTTTTTTTTTGCTGTTGTTGTCTTTTGTTTTTCATTGAAAATGTTTTTCGTTTTAATAGCATTTATGGTTTGATTACATTACTAATTGATTAAGTTTTTGTATAGCTATGGAATTATATACTTTTATATACACAGGAATGGGGCATTGGGTGATTCAAGGATTTATGTATATGAAAGTTGTATAAGAAAAAGATGGAGTTAGTTTGAGGGATGATTATTTTAGTTGAGAAGTTTGAGATAGAAGTTTGTATAAACAATTAGATATAAAGAATTTTGTCTTTGTATTTAAGTAATTTTTTTGCCTTACAACTTTGCACAGAATCTTAAAGTTTGATATCTTATAGAATGTCTGATGTTCTGGAAAATGCGAAGGTAAATGTGAGTAGTTTTACCATAAAAAAAACTCCTTCAGAATGTCAATCAAAAAGGATGATGGGGGAAGTGAAGTAACCCAATTCAAACTCCAAATCTGCAGAATTTTACATTAAATTCAATTTACCGAACATTGATTTTCCGGTTAGCAAAAAAGTGCATTGACTAACCCACTTCTGATACCTTCCACATGAAATTAAAGTACAGTAACAGTATCCAGCAGATATTCATTTCCAAAATTTCATGGCATATCGCAAAATAAGGACTGCTAAATAAAATTTGTTTTTTCTTAGAAGTCCTTATTTTATGATATGTCATGCAATTTTGGCAATGAATGTCTGCTGGATGCTGTTATTGTACTGCATAAGTAACGCATTTGGTTCTGGTATATTCGAAATGGACAAGTTATCTTCGATGGAAATTCGTTTCCTTTTTAATAATGAACACACGCTAAAGAAATTATACTAATGTAAAAATGATTAACATGCAGCTGTAATGCTTTTTTCGAGAGGACGAGTTAAGCTCGTCCATAACGATGGTATTCCGACGAAAGCTAATAAAGCTATGAATTCTTAGCTGACTTGAAATGAGGCACAGGAATAGACTTGGTCCACGGATCAAGATATTAATAGGGTGTTTTTTGTTTAGCAGCATGAGAAGTTTCAATGGTTCTTGTCTATATAGTTTGACAGTTGAGAATGTCAAACTCTGTTGACATTTCTGTTCAGTAAGGTTGGGCGATTCTTCATGAACCTTGAACAAAATAAATCTTTTCGTGAAGTTCATAGAGCACTTCGTCCATTTTGCTGTGTTTAGTGATTGAAGCTCATTTCTGATTAAAAAGCTTAGCCTATAAGCAAAATTACCGTATATAGGATAGACAATATGCAAGCCATTAACGAATCACCATTAAAATTGAATTTTTCCTTCGGTTTACATACTGGAAGATCATCGGTCGACGAAAGAGCTGCCGTTACGGTGAATTTTGTACCCTATCGAGCCATGCTGACGGATATTTTGTTTCCAAAAATTAATCAGCTAAACATCCATGATAATTGGTTCCAATAAGATTGCACAACTTGCAAATTAAATTGATTGCATAATCCATATATATACTTTGAAGTGGTCCTGTTAACTGGAACCCTCGTTCGTGTAACTTAACACCATAAGTTTATGCCGACAAAAAAGCAAATCTTAAAGCCAATATTCAAGCTCCCATTGACGCCATACGGTCAGATTCATTGGAAAAAAATAGTCAAAAACTGGACTGATCAAATGAATTATGTAACTCGTAGCCGCGACGGACGTATGCCGGAAATCATATTTAAGAAATAAATGCCATCAAATTGTCTACCAGATTATACTATAATAATAAAGACTTCATTCCAACAATATTTCTGTCGTATTATTAATTAAAGTTCTCAAGCTCATACAAAAAACACCATTTATTTAGAACAACTGAATCAGAAATATATTTATAGGAAACCAATTCCAGCACAAAACGAATGCGAATCCAAGAGAAAATGACTATGGACACCACGATCTACTTCCGAGGAAGCAGGCAGGGAGAATAATGGTATGAATCTAATTCCAGCCATAGGGTAATCCAATGGAAATTAACAAATTTGAGTAATCAAAAGGATCCACTTTAAATGAAACATAAGTGAACATGATTAAAAACTTTTTTAAGACTTAACAATAAAATGTGTTAGCTTACAACTATAAATACATTGAAAAAAAATATAATCTTATAGCACATAGGGGGCATATACTATACATTGGCTTTAAAATATTGGAAATAAATTATACATTAAACAATTCAAATTAAAATTTAAAAAATTGGATTGGTTTGCTTCTATTGGGGTGTTCGGTGCCAGTTGTCCTGTACTATTCATCGTCACTTTTTAAATTTGCACTTGTTCTATTTTCTGCTCTAACACACTGTGAACTTTAAGAATGACGAATGAAATCTTTGCACTTAAAATGCCGATGTTGAGGATTGTGTGTAGTGAGGATTTTGTGTAGGACCGATGACAATGTGTCCCGCAAGGCAATAGCTAAGTACCTATACTTTTTTTTGAAGTTCTAAATATTAAAGAAAAAATCTCAGTTACCCAAGAAGAATTTTAACATAATTTTAGGCTCATTTTAATGAGATCTAAATTATTTTGGCGGACGTACCTAACATTCCAAATAGCGAAAGTAAGAATAAGTAAGCCTGAAAGTTTTCTAAGACGTTCTTGTTTCGCGATCGTGGATACAGACGTCTTGAACACGTTCGACAAACTCAGATATTATAATAATTCTTAAAAGAAATGAGGGATTTTTGGGAATGCTCAATATTAAATAAATTGTGTAGCCCTGGTGAGCTTATAAGGATTCCTAATCATTTTATCCAACAGTCGGTTATTCGAAAGAAACACCGAACACAAGTTTAAGTCAAAGCAGACAAAAATTATGAATTTATTCACCTCGCAGTCAGAAGCCATAAATTGTCTATTTAGAAATGTTTGCTCGATCAACATGAGCTGTCAATTAAAGAGGTTACTTCTTTATATCCACATACGATACATGAGATGATTCTTTTAAAAGAACTTGATTGCTATCTTCAGAAAATAAAATATTCATTTTATAAAAAAAAGTCAGATGATAAAATTGAAAGTTTATCATCGTATACCTTTTACAATTTCCAAAATGTTTCCTTTAAATTCCCAACATCAATTTCCGATGTAAAATATACAAAATTATTTGCATCACGTTTCACATACGAGTACATGTATGTAAATAGTAGGTATACTCTAGGTGTATGTAGGTAAGCCAACCCATAGTAACCGCACAAAGTAAGATCCTTGTTATCCTTCTTAATTATTCATCTTTTACTTTTTTTTTTTGGTTAGGTATACGTTTTGTTCCCAACTCAAAAAAATCCTCAAAAAAAAATATTAAAATTCCACACATATCGAATACCGAACAAGGATGATTTTTTAAACAGGATCTTCCTTTATGCAATCATCATCAGACCGAACGGGCTCTATGCATTCTTCAATTCTATTAGTTCCATCCATATAACAACATACATCAGGATGTATAATGTAACCTGTTTGAATTCCGAACTTAGCAATATTTTCCACAACCGCCACCCCCCTCCGGAGTTAAAAAAAAAACACCACAGTCACTTAACCCTTCACTTATATCCATACACTTCACTTAAAATACAAAATGAAAATTGTAAAAACATGTAAAGACGACATTTCCAATTTGTGTCGAATGTCTGTTGTTGTGTGTGGTACAGGGATATGTACACTCTCATAAAATATGTATAAACTACATTTTTATCCTTTAAATATAAAGTGGTTTCAGGGTTGGCACATGCATCCCACAAAAAAAAAAAAATAACCGGAGAAACAGAATTCGCAAATATTTCGCTCAAGGATTCAATTCAATTTTTAATAAACTCTCCGAAATAAAAGACAAAACACTATACAATCCTTTTTACATAAATATGTGTATATGGAGTATACAGAGAGAGGCTAGAAGAGTGCTTGATGTGGCTGACGGCTTTTGTATATGCCCATGTTCATGCCCAAGCCCATCCCTATGGACATCCAAAAAAGATGCCTGTTTGAGAATTTTTCTCCAACCAACCAGGATAATCTGCAATGGCATCTTTGCTGTGAATTTTGGTAATATCGAAGATTACTCCTTGGAGAAGCAAGGACAGATAGACACAGAGTCCTAGTGAGCCTTGGCATGTCCCAATGGGATTAAAGTGTGCGCTGATATACAAGTTCTTAGCTCTCCCTGATATATTCATTGGGGTTTTTTTTGTATTCCAAAGGCATTGTGTCCTTTTTTTCGTATGAGCTGCTCTAATATTCGCAGGATGTTTTCCTTTGCTCCCAGTTGCGTTTATCGCATAAATAATTGACAAAAGTAAAATTGTTTCTTGATCACTTGAGGATGCCCCAGTGGAAAATTAGATATTTACCCGGCAAATTTCACTTTCAACCAACATTATCATTGTGTGAGGCTAAGCTGAGGAGTACCTTCCTAAATACATATCTAAACTATATAGTATCTATTATGTACGTACAAAAAGGCAAAAGGAGCAAATCTAACCCACACCAAAATTTGAAATGACTGGCAGTTTGTTACTGATGAAAATGATGATGTTATATTCGCTTGCTTGGTCTTGGTTGTTCATTTTGGTGCGTGATGCCATTGGTCCCTGTAGACTTTTGCAAACCGAAATTCATTTCGGAATTTTTCTAAAGGTTTTTTTATAATAATTTATTCAGAGTTTATTTTTGTTGTTGTTATTTTGGAATCAATCTAATTGAAATAAGGGAATGAAACTGTAGCGGGAAACACCAAGGCTGACAAAAGCGTAAATATGGAGGTTTTGTTTTAAATATATAAGGATCATAAGAAATTTAAATTTCCTTTTTGGATATAAGGTCTTAATCTTGGTCGATTTTTTCACTAACAAGATACCTAGCCCAATACTGTTGAGCTATATTTTGACGTCATAGATATGCGGACAGAAATGAGAAGCCTTGAAAGTAAGACGAGTTTCTCGTCTCTGATTGGCTAGCTGTGAAAAAATTGTGTTGCTACAAGAAATATTTCCTTTAATTTCAAGTCAAATTCTTCAAACGTAAATTTTCTACTGGTTTAACATTGTAGGAATTGCTTGAGTTAACCTCGTGAGCCTCAAGTGAGAATGTTGATCCAATCCATCCTTATGAGTGGAGCAAAAGATAACATACTCCTACGTATATCACATGAAATAAATCCTGTCTGGTATTATGAGAGGATGCGATGAACACCATTGAAAATCTACTTTCATTCGTAGGAAGCAGACGTAGGATGAACACTGGAACGTCACATCTAAACCATGCTATACTGGATGATCCTTTTGAGAGATCAAATAGATTTTCCGAGTTTGGAATATTGTTGTCGAACAGTCGATTTACTAGAAGGAATGTCCAATAATACCTCATTTCAAATTCATTTTCATAAGAAAGGCCAACGACTTTTGGTATCAAAACGGTTCCCCTAATCGGGCGCCATTCGTTCCACATGACTCTGCCACCATAGCAGTTCTAATTTAAATTTTTTTACTATGTCAGTGTCGCTGTACAGCCCGTATCTTTGCCTCCACTCACTGTCAATCTAGACCAGGGGCCATAAATCATAAGGAATATTGTTCTCTCAAAGCGTTTTCATCCATGATTGTCACGGTCATTGCTTATTTGTATATTGTGAGCGCAATAAATGAGTTTAGGTTACCCTTAAAATATACAAGCACAGTTCGAGCTTCGAGCATTAAGGAAATAAGGACAGATTGAAAAGGAAATATTGATGCACATTGGTTTTGAACCTTTGAATATCAAAATGGGATGGAAAATAGAGCCGTGTAAACGCTTTAACTACAGAATACAACACTAGTTTTTTTAACCATTAAATTCTACACGATTTCTTATTTCCCATTGGACAATGTTGTCGAGGTGAGAATTTAATGAGCTTATCATACACTTATCCACATCAGAAGAACAAGCAGGCGAATCTGCAAACGAATATGAAAAGCTGAGAGTGTTATCGTATTTTTCAATCTCCAGATAAAGAGGCAGTTAGTTGCCTTAGGAATAAACTTACTTGGCTGTTAAACAACCAGATAACAACACTGAATTTTTAAATCAAGAGCAACAATCTATAGAATCATTTAATTTGAACGTCACTTTCATTTCGAGTATCAAACATTTCATAGAAATTAATTTTTGTTTAACGTTTATTTCAAAGCAATAATTTTTCAAAATGTTTTTGATATCGAAAATAACTATTAATTTTATTCCTCAGATAAATCCTTATTCCTTTCTAAGATTTTTTTCTTTATTCCTAGATAAAGTTGTATCTGACTGTTGAAAAACTGATAAGTGGATTAGAAGTTCCAGATAAGAGATCAATTATGAAAATGAGAAAAAGAGTTGTAGAAAAGACGGAGCCCTGCGGTACAGCAGCATTTATTTAATGAATATCAGACTTGAAACCGTTTAATTCAACTTGTATTGAGCGGTCCAAATGTAATGTCAAATCCAACGAAGAACAAATGCATCGATATACCAAATACACGCGGTAAGAAAGCTTAATGCCAAACTCTATCAAATGCCTTTGAAATATCAAGCGCAAAAATCTTAATTTCTCCAAAACGATGTAAATATTTGTGCCAATGTTCGGTGAGATATGCCATCAAATAACCAGTAGACATATTGCTGTGAAATCCGTTCTGCCGGTCATTAAGGGGCTTTCGTTCTTTAAGATATTTTTTAAGCTGATAATTAATCAGCGTTTCTAAGACTTTGGAGGGAAGGGACGTATATGCATTTGGTCGGTAGTTAGAGGGGAAGAAGATTCGCCCTTTTTTGAAACGGGCTAGTGAAATGCTGCTCTGATAGCGTCGAGTTACAAGCGATCTGCACTGCACGCAAATTGGCTTTTTCACGTGAGTTGACAAAAGGGATGTCACAAGGCGTTCCATCGTGGAATGTTGATGTCTTGACATCATTGAATATTAAACCATCTTCCTTGCTTCCTTTTCAATGCCCTAAAAGGCACCATTGATAGATCACACAGCACTGATTCCTAGACAGAACTTTGTTAAAAAATTGTGCATTTAGTTCATATGCGAGAGTTTTGCGTAAATCTTTAAAGAACGAACGAAGAATTCACATCGGACAAACTTTTTAACATCAAAATTATCATTGATACTGCGACATTAGCTTTGGTTTTGAATAAAGATGCAACAGCGCAAAACCAGACATTGATCCTAATCTAGAGTCTAAAAATTTCTATTGAAATTTTTATTTTTTATTAATAAAATTACGGAAAAAATAATTAGCAGATCACCCTATTTATTCTGTTGATTTCATAATCCAAGGCGGAAATCCTTATTTTTTTAATCGTAAACTCAACAAATTTTCACTGTCCATATAATCAATGCACATCCCGTATAAAACGTAAACGAAATCATTCAGTTTCCATTTTCTAATATGGTAACCCTATACTATCATCGATATAAATGTGCCAAAAAAGTTTTTTTGCTTTAAGCTTAGTTTAACAAAAAAATCGATACAAACATTTTCTGCCCTTGTCATTACAGAAATGTTGCAGAGGACTGAGACAAATTTTCAAGCTGTCATTCTTTTAAGATTGTTTTTTTGTTTGCAGAAGTGACTAACCTATTAAAGACTCCAATATAGATTTTAAATTATTCCTGAATTCTAGAAATTTAAAAAAAAAATCTAGAAACATGTTGCTAAGTCATCTCAAAACTTCAACAAAAGAACAAGAAAAAAATCAATATACGAAAGTCTGAAAGCACGTGCTAAAGAAAGTGCCCATGCCCTGCAGCTCTTAATGGAAAAAAATCTTAAGCAACACAAACAAAAAAAAAACAATCTTCCAAACTTGCACCATCACAATCACTTAGTCACCTCAATTATTAATGGATTTCACAATCTTTCAGTATAAAGTAAATTCAAAAGAAGTTTCTATATTTGTAAAAAAAAAATAACACCGTTGGCGTTCCGAACATACTCCTTCGTCGGTATCATGGAATTCAAGAACTCGACCAATCACCTATCTCATATGGTAAATCAGTTGATATTTCATTTGTTCAAGGCTTTGAGCGCTGCTCCCATTGTGAGGTTAGGTTGCATTTGGTAAGAGTATTGTTAACACAAAGTAACAAACAAAAAAAATCCGACACCCAATTGTCAGTTCTTCCCAACCAAGCAACACAAGAGACCAGGACACAGCCCTTTCAATTTCCATCATCGAAGAATGACTTGCAGAAAATGTTGCTAAGCAGACTTTTGTCGATATAAATAAAAAGACTCAATGGGGAAAAGTATTATAGAAGGTCAGCTGCGCCCCCCTTCGTGTTTCTTCATTATAATAATGTTGCGGCAACAATTGAGTTCGAACATTTTGGTGAAAATTAGAACGACAATGCATTTTCCCTTTATTTTTTTCAGTTTAGGGTATGAATTCTTTTTTTCATATACTAAAAAAAAATGAAAAAAAAAGATGAAAGGATATCAAAGAAAAAAAAGAAAATACCGATTACCAAGCATAAAAATGCACATCTAGACACATTCAAACCCTAAAATGTAACTAAGGACGGTTGAATCTAAAGAAGAAAGAAAAATTATGCTGAATCATATTTCTCGAAATATTATTCCATTAAATGGTTTGGGCGGCTTGCCCAAGGATACAAATCGGCAGGCACTTACTATTATATACACATAAAGTCGCAAGACAATACCTATACACAGAGAGAAATTTACTTTTTTTTTGTTGATTTACTTATGTCTTTGGAATGGACCTATACACAAACTTAATACAAAATAATTCTGAGCTTATAACAGTTCTGTTAACGTAAGTACTTAACTGGTCCAACTATGATGAAATGAACTTGATAACCTAGTCATTAGCCATAGAATCAATTTAGTCTGGGTTCCAGGACACAGTGGTATCGAGGGTAATAAACAGGCGAGCTGGGATCGGCCCTTTATAGCTCGCGTGCAGAGAATGTCTCTATCCCACTCGCTGCTATGAAGAGCAAAATTCAGTTTTCCTCACGGAATCCAACAAAAGATGGAACAATCTAACCGACTGTACGACATCTCGAACGATATGACCTACCTCCAATAAATCCCGCACAAACGATCTCATTTGTAGACCAAGGCGGGACAGAGCAATAATAGTCCCAAACTGTACTGGGCACTGGAGCTTGGGTGAGAACGCAGAACTGGGTATTCCCCATAACACCTAGTGCAGTAGCTATAAGCCCCAAACGGAAAAGGAAACGGTGCTTCACTTGCTTTACAAGTGGCCCGCTTTGGCAAGGCTAAGAATGCAATCCCTTGGAAGGGCTTTCTTAAAAAAAAAAACTGTTCGCTACAAAAGTTAAGAACTTAATCTCTTTCCTCAAAGGGTCGAAATGACTCTGGCGAAGCTCCGCTAGAGTGTTTACCCTCTCCTATTCCGCTAAAAATCTTTGTATTTAGGTCGAGTTCATTGGCATCAAATCGGCGCTTTCAAGCGTTACTTGATTCTAAGAAGCGATTACGGTCTGACCGCCATTTTACCTAACTACCTATATAAATACTCTTTGCCGCTAGAATAACCATCTGCCGGTAGGCATACTTTTGGTCAACTTCAGTATTTTTAAATTTTAATATTCCAAAACTCTGTCACAAATTTGTATTTATTCAGAAATTACAAAATTTAAATATATTTTTGGTTGTCTTAACCATACAAATCAAGCAATGTTCATTTCAAACAGATTCGTATTTAAATCAAATAGGAAAACTAGTGCGTTGGTGTTAAACTTCGACTATTTAATCTATTTGATTTATTTTTCTCAGTGTAAGAGTATGATTTTAAAAATGTAATATTTTATACTACCGCGCCGTTAAAAAAAAAATAAAAAGAATAGAAATTGAAATTCATGACGCCACCAGACCGACTGTCTACTGGATGATTCTACAATTTTTCTACACCACTTACTATATTATTATTATTTCAGTTTTTTTTTTCTTGTGAGTTATTTTTTTTATTCGTATAGTAACATTTTCCAGTTCACACTTTGATTCGTTCCGAAAAGATATTTTGTATGTGAAAGAATTACAAGTGAATAGAAACAAACGAAAAAAAAATCGAGACTTAAAGTCGATTTAATGTGAAATTTGATATTAAGTTCACGTTAAGTAGATGGGTACGGACGGACAGACGTTTTGGTTTTCATATTTGGTTTTTTTTTTTTCTAGACGGATTATTATTATGTGGTCACTTTGATGGAGAATTCTTGGAGTGGCTTATTTATTTTTTTTTCTTCTTCTTCTATTTGACTTGCCTATAGAGAAATGTTTGAGAAAATGATTTTTATGTTTCTTAAAATGCTATAAGCGTTTTCATTTAAATTTTGAATAGTTTTTTTTTTTATTAAATTGAATCAAGTTTTTTTTAAGACAGAGGGGACGTCGGGGAGGTTTGGGACTTCATGTTAAAAACGTGTCGGGGAATGGGTGTTTCATTTTAAGTGGATGTAAGCATAATTGGTGTACCAGTGTGTTATACACAACGTATACTTGAAGAATATCGTAAGGCTTTTGTAAAAGAAAGTAGAAGTGGTAGGGAGGCAGACAGTCATAAGTTCCAGGATTTGATAATATTCCAGGTTATATGTTGCGCAAATTCTGTACAAAAAGCCGACGTCAAAGATAGGGAACTTAATAGTGGCGTTGAAGCATTTGGAGTGACCCTTCTCTGTTCTAAATTGTGTACCCCGCAATTCACACAGAAATAAGAGTAAAAAAACAAAGCTCGGTAGACTTAATTAGGAGCTGTGAGCGGAGAAGCTTAGGCAGGGATAATCCGTTGTGGTAACTATAATGCATTCAATGAACTATAGGTATGTTAAATGGCAACGACCCCCAACCTTATTATTTGGTCGAGATACTTATATGGAAGCAATCGAAGACCCCACCGACACACCAAGGCGTGTTTTCTTAAACGAATCATAAATATTTAATTCCAAGATACACATTTTTTGACGCCTTAGATACTTTTTTTTCATACCCAATATGTTACTCCCATATCATTTAAGAATAAAAGATACAATTTCAGATCGCACAAAACAACGCCTATATAGATATTATGTTAATGGGATAATCCTTCAAATTGTCTCGCACTCATTGAGAACAAGACCATAATCTAAATGCATATCTTAACATACAAACAAAAAAATTACAAAAAAAAAATAAGCCAATATCTAGCATGGCATTTATAAAGATAGAATATTCTAAAAGAATTAATCGTATAATTAATTTGATGCATGTATGCAAAGTATTTCGTGTTACATGTCATACCAAAAACTTATCAGATCTTTGCGTCGCCTTGGTATAATATAGTTTTGCGAAAAACAACTTCGTCGGTTTGGTTCGTTTTGTTGGTTGGTTGGTTGGACGTTTGTCTAAGGAACTACGATGATGATGTAGCCATATTCGTTGTAGACATTGCTATCGTCACGTCGTCGGTCGTCGCCTCGCCATCGCCACCACTTATAGCCTAGTAAGCACATTCGAGAGTATAGGTTTTCCTTTGGATATATAGTTTATTCCATCGTCTTTGGATATGAAAATGTCGTCGCCACCACAACGCAAATACGATTTAAATGAAACAAATTGAAGTTAAATAAGTTTATACAAGCAGAATGTACAAGCATACATAAATGTGTATGTAAATACAATCCCTATTATAGGACTATGGGGTGAAAAATGCATGCTAAACATGAATGTAACTCTCTATAACCCGCTAACGAAAACTAGACAAAAACAAATACACCATCAAAAGCAACAACAACAAAAAATAAGCGTCTCTAATCATTGCAAATCTTTTCGAAATCTTATTTAGAATTCTTTCAACCAGAGGAGATCTTTTCCTTTCCATTACCCTCGCAGTTTTCCTTATATGCAAATGGGTGTTGTCTCGGATTTTTTTTTTTTTTACTTCTACTTCTTTTTTTTTCAATCCATAGATATACGTTCCAATAGACGGATAAATATATTTAACTGGATCTGCAGATAGATTATCTTTCTTGCGCCGTGCGTTGCACCAAAGTGACATCTTAGAAAATGTTCATGTTATATGCTTGGCTTTGGTGCATGTAACATACGCATCTTATCTGAATCTTAATCAATCTGCAATTTCTTCGCAATCAAAAATGTTAAAACGATCACGACTTTAACATGCCATTTGTATCTGTCCGATACATATAAGTATACATAAACTATAGACAGATGAAAGTCACGTGAAATATAGAACTGCTCAACGACGCGACGTCTCTAAAAACTAATTAGTTGATGTTGAAAGATTCTCGTATCTTATCATTACACGCTTAAAAAAATACATAGATACCTCAACTTTTAAAGAAGTTTTTAATATGATTTACTTTATAATTTTACAGGAGCGGGGCGAGTTCCAGATTAATTTGTGTTCTTAGCCATCATTCGTAAAAACGATCCAGTATCCCCAACATATTACACAACGCACCTCTTTTTACCATTAAACCTTTCTTTAAAGATTTTTCACGTTTTCAATGGCAACTCCTGGGCGCCATTAAATGCTATAAGTATTGATATCAAGGACTCGGTTATTCATTCTCAAAAAATATATAAAATCTATCAGGTATTCATAGCTTGCAATTGATTATTACTGTCAACATTTTTAGTACTAACACGAATAGGCACAAGTCATTTAGTACTGTTCTAGTTCTGTACTCAACCAACATCAACGAGCGATACAGAGTTTTGAAAAACAACCACGTCATATTGTGGCACCTGGCACCCGCTATCGGGCGCCATTTAATAATAAACAAGTATTGCTCTGAATACCACGTGGCAGGTAGCCGGTATTAAAATAAAATCAAATAGTGTTGTCTAAATTTTAAACAACCTATCTATTATCTTTTTTCGCAAATTTTTTAATAGTAGCTCCCGGGCGCCATTTAATGCCAAGCCGATCCTGCAGTCATTTCACAATATATACACAGCACACACACGCCACCAAGAAAACATGTTGCCTACTGAACTCTCAACCACTTAATTATAAAATGTTGTAAATTTTACTAATAACATATATGTAGGTAATAATAGTTATGTTACTCATTTATATTTGGAACTTCGGTTTTTTTTATGATGGCTCTTCAAAGATAGTAAAGCAAGCCGATAAGGCGCCTTTTATTCATATGATTCTATACCTTCTGCGGTGTGTTTCCACATTTTTTTTTTAACCCAGAAGCCCTGAATGATAAGGAGAAGCTTATCACAACAAAACATGTGTAATTATATTTTTTTTTTTCGTAAACATACTCATGAATCCATGAAAAATATAATTGTTTTATCATAGCGGTGTGCAATACAAAACATTTTGTGGTCTTCAGCTTTATCTGTATTTGAATAAATCAGCAAAAAATATTAGAAATAGATGACGAAGTCTAAGTAGCTTCCAAGTATTTTTTTTTTTTGTATATTTTTTTAAGGGGAATTTTAGATATTTTTTCCAGGAAGCCAATTAAACAATAGTGAGCAGTTGAACGTTATTGAGATTGAGATTGAGATTGAGATTCGAACAACCAAGATATAGCTACATAAGTGAAAAAATTCTAATGCTATACGGCAATGAATTAAAACTTATAAGTTCAACTTTCAGGACTTACCTAACTTATCGACATATAAGCATTCCATTAGATCCTTTATCAATGATCTACAAATTTCTGCAAATCGAATTGATATAAAGGATGTAAGCCCCTTTGAAATACGCAATTATAAAAAAAAGGTCTAAATAAAAATAAAACAAGGAAGCACTGATTTTCACCTCGCTCATGCGCACCCTTCACAGCTGGATAGAAACGGTCGACCCCTCAAAAAAATGTCGGCTATACAACTATGCGACAGTTTATTTTCCAAACAAAAAAAAAGTAGGAGGATTATTTTGTTTAGAATAGTCCTTGCGCATGCCCAGCAGGAACTTTATTGCTCACTTTTGGGTTTTTAATTTTTCTTTCACTTCGTATTTTCATTGTTTTCCAAAGGTACGGGCAACATTCCTTTTTTGCAAAATTCAAATTTGGCGAAATTGCAATATCTCGTTACATCCCATAAAGGACGAGGTTATTTGTTGAAATTTCACCATCGGAATCAGAAGAATGAAAAGTAACCCCGTGATTTATTTGTTTTGGCATCGTCATTATGTTTGCATTCACAACGGGTGAGGTAAGGGTCCTTTTTACCAAAAAAAAAATGTGTCAAAGCAAATTTTGCGAAGAACTTTTGTTCAATTTCCTGGAAAGGTAATTTTCACGGTGAAATTTTTAGGCGTGCAAATATTTCTAGAGTCAATTCATTAGGCAGGGTTCACCAATAAATTCTTTTCTTGGAAAGCACTCAGAGGAGAACACTCTTATACACTATTGCCTCAAACGACTGCGAAAAACAAACAAAAAAAGGCAAATTAAAAATTCAACTTCGGTCGCTGAGGTATAATTAAAACAATTAACCCACACCAATTAATCGGAGCTCAATTATTATTTGTCACACACCGATAATTAGATGAATTCCACACTTTAGCAATCCAACCTTCACCATTACCTTCAATGTGCATTAGAAAATTTTAATTGAATTCACAAATGCAATCAAAGCGAAAAAAGCAAAAAAAAAACATCCAACATAGAATTGATGAGAAATAAAACTAAAAAGAAAATACTTAAAGAATCCTAAGAATATTAATGATTTTGTAATAAAGCAATCAATTATAAAAAAAGAAAAATGGAAAATCATAGAGGGACTTAATCTTTAAATCACTTTTCCTGCACAACTACTAGAATATAACAAGCACTCGATTTATGAGTTATTCATAAATTAAATATCTGCGGGGAAAAATGCACGAGTATTGTGTATCTATGTAAAATGTAAGTGCTTAATGCAAAGATACCTTATAAAGCATGATTGTTTTTTTTTGTAATTTGAATTCTTTAAATTGCATTAAAAGCTTTTTAAAAATCTTGCTTCGTGTTGGTCGAAAGGAATACATCTATGTATTCATGAATTTTTTTTTATTCACGAGATAATTTTAAATTCCAAAGACCATAATAAGATTTCATATAGGTATTTGAATAAAAGCATGTAGTTTTGAGCTATGTAATGCAAACAAAAAAAAACTGATTAAATTTTCAGAGTTAAAAATAAAAAAAAAAATTTAATATTATGCACATTGCATAATTTTAGGAGCATATGATAGATTTGACGTAAATATTTTTTTCTACATTATACATAGAAATAAATGTGGGTTATTGATTAATTTGAAATAACATTATTCGAAAATTGAAAGCAAGGTAGTACTTAAACAACATTGCATACTTATAGGATTCTTAAATTAAATGTGTTCTATTTCCAAAATATTAATTAGATACCTTCTGAATGTTTAAGTGGATGGGGGAAGTGTGAAGTCAATAACACTTATACGTCTTAACGGGACATGTCGGTTCGTAATGGAGGATTTTACTTGTGATAATTTTGCATTATCAGATATTATTTGAATCATTACTGAAAACTGAACCAGCCGAATCGATTCTTTGCGTCCTCTCAGACCTGACATCCGCGTCTTGATTTAATACATCATAACCTAGCATTCCTTACTCAATGATCGAGAAGACATAATTCAGTGTCCAAGTTTGGTGAGAAATGTCTGAATGATTTTGATTATTCTGTACAATTGTTATAATTTTTAATTTGAAATCCTTAAAATATATCGATACATTTGATCTACATAGAACAACATGATCCTAATTAGTTTACTGGTTACAAATAAATTATATATCTTAAGGAGTCAATGCAAACAAATTGCATAATTTAAGGCGTTTATGTAGGTATGCAATTTATTTTAAAGCAAGTTCTTAAAGGAAAGTGGATTTAAAATAATAAATACATAAATTTGGTAGAGCTACATCCTCGTGGGTTTTAAGTGATTATTATAGAAAGCAGGAATATCTGAGGACTAAAATTTGTTGTCAAAGAAGGAAAGAACAACATTTAGAATTGAAATTTTCTTCTACTTATAGTAGCATGCTCATAGGAGAAAATAAATAGTAAAACATTGCCTTAAAATTAGGCTATTAGTTCCTAATTTATGTAGATATTTTTTTTTTGAAGTGATAACTTCTAATGGGAGGGTAACCGCTTCGTTACGTAACGCGTACGTAACCAGTTTGTATGTCTTTACTTTCTATTTTTTTTTTTAATTCCAAAGATGAATATAATTTTTTCTATGCGATGTTTTTAGAAAATCGCTCATATCTGCTAAAGCTTGGTCCAAAAAATATGGCGGTTGCGCCGGAAGATAGGCAATACAAAAATCCATGTTGCCTGCAATTGTCAGTATTGCCAACCTACGGGAAATATGTTTTTGAAGTGATAATTTCTTATGGGAGGTTACACCGCTTCGTTAAATAACGCGTCATGGAGCCAGTCTGCCTGGCTTCAATTTCTCTCACGCATACGTGAACTTTTAAAAATTATCAAATTAACGAAGAACTTTTAAGGCTTATCTCAAGTTCAACAATTTCAATATTACATAAATAGTTCAACTTAGATTAGTAGTGATAACTTACTTCTGTCGGGCGTCCCGAGACTCACATGTTTTTTTTTCTTTTTTTGTATATCATTAAATCTGTTAAAATTTGTGTTAGATAGAGTATAATTTTGGTCATTAATATACCGTTAAGCAGGATAAGTAAACTTGTTTCTTTAATTATTCAAAGCTTTACAAATTTAAAACAAAATTGTAAATGGGATCCCATTTTGAAACGAAATGAAAAAAGTATTTTATAATTGCATACTTCCAGGGAGGCTTAAGAGTTTGAATACAGAATCAAAATTTAACCTCAATCCAATAAATTTACCCTTAGACTTCTAAGGGTTCTTCAAATTGATCTCATACCTTTTTCTTAAAAGACGAATACAAATCAAACTATAAATAACCAATTTCTTAAATGCAAATTTTGAAATATATTTTTTATCCGAACAAGTTTTTTTTTAATGTTTTGCATATTACTGTATACCTTTGAAGGATTTCCATTCCTAGGACATTTCCATAAAGTTCGACGCACTAAGAAAATTAACATTGACAACGTCTATGTTGTATAAAATTATTTGTTATCTAGTTTTAGGAGTCTTAATAACAAGTTAATTACTAAATTACTAATTAATTAATAGATACCAAAACTGTATTGAAATTATACAAACTAAAATAAGGTGCTTTGGGATTATAAATTTTGACTTCCTTAAATAAATATTCCCATGGATGGAAACAGAAATCTCAGATAATTGCCAAGTTCCACCACAAGAGAGTGTGTTATGTATGTAATATACAAACTATACATCACAAATCGCCCACATAAATATACCACCAGCCAGACACCATTGTACAAGTCTAATTTCAAACCATTAGACTCATAATAATATTCATGAGTCCTTCACGCCCTCCTAAAATTACAAAACATACCTAAATATACTCGTACCGTACCGTACCATTAGATATACCAACTCGAACCCGTAAAAGTGTACAACGAATTCGTTTAGTCTATTTCATTCAGTTTCAGATTTAATTTTAATTATGCAAATTTCTCATAATTTAACAATTTTCAATATTTTCTGCTTCGCATTGTCGTATATACCTTATACCTAGCCTATACTCTTTACAAGTCTACCCCATCATAGATATGTAGTAGATATACCTTGCCTTGCTATATTATAGATACAAAAAACCCGTTCGCGAAACGCAAATCCAATTTGAACTTATCTAATTTTCGACATCTCGCCATTGCGCTGCTGCTGATTCTGATGTTGGAATGTTGATGCTGATGCTGATGTTCATGCAAAATAGGGTCGGTCGTCGTCGTCGTGGATGGTTTTTCGGTTAGACATATAACGAGAAAAAGATTTTCCAAAAATGTAACCCTTTTTCAATGTTATAGCCGTGTCGTGTCGTTTAGAAATATTATATCTCTCTTCTTGTGTATCTGTGATGCCCCCCGACAAAAAAAATGGCCATTTTGAATGGGTATAAAATGGTGAATCCATTTACTTCGCACTTAACTCATTAGAATTCTGTGAATTTTTACTGGTGATTTAATAATCAAACAGAGTTTCTTCTTTTGCCTTTGTCATCCCCATCTATCTGAACTCTATGTAGAATAACATCAAGTGTGAGGCTATAATAATTTTACCCAAAATGTACCCTTTTCAAAGGGTGAATCTTCAAACATAGATCTAATTGTTGAATAATCAAATAAAAACCATCAAATTTCAGTTTACCCGTTTATATTTTGAAGGTGGTGGTGGAAGATAGGTAGGTATAGATATGAGTTGAGGGGAATGGGAATGTTTATACCCGAAGGTGTTTTCATTTGTTTCCCAATGAAAATCCAACAACAATCGAGATTAGAACAGACAACAAGAACGACACGACCAAAATTCTTGCCTAGAGTAGACTTATGTCATTTACACAATCCGCCAAAAGAAAACATCGTTCGTTCCGTATAAGACAATGGCAAAGGGATTGTTACAACGTTACACGCGTTTATCTAGCTCGTTTCATCATCAATTCATCCCCATTGCCACGGGGCATGTATTCGATGTATCTAGCATGGAATCGGGGACCCTCTGCCGCTGCCCCATCTCTGACTTTGCCGAACAAAAAAAGTTATAAATGAACTTTAGATAAAAGCCCCCAGAAACCTACACGAAAAATTGTTAATCAAAATCTTACACATTCGTCATTGGCGAAAGTCGGAAAAAAGGACTACGATACGGAAATAGAAATGGAATTGGATTGTATATTTGAAGTAAGGGTAATACAAATGGTATTCTTTTGTATGTGTGTGTGTGTGTGACATAGACTTTTATATGGGTGTTTTAGAAAAAAAAATAAGAAACACACAGGATATACGGAAAAACCAAACCTACCGGAAACAAAACCAAAAAGTATGCGATAAAATCGCATGACACAAGCTAACCCCGGCTTCGACTTGGAAGAGAAGTCATCAGTCAAATTACTATCTTATTTTTGGCTATACATAAGTATATATGAATTTGGTTGACTTGAGTATAGTTGCGTTGTGTTGTTATAAATATAGATATTTTTTGTAATTTTTGTGTGTTTGGTATGTACGTTTGCCGGATTTTGGGGAAGGAGATGGTATATTTCCGTAAATGGCTTTATGTAATTTGTGCTAGTGGATTCCATCATCATGGTTTCGACGACATACAGTCGGAACGGGACAACAGGGCGGTCGACGACCGACAAAGGAGGGAAGAGGGTATTTTGTATTTTTAGTTAGTATAGATATAGAAATGCCGCACTTAAAAGGGTATGTTCTCGGTTTTTTTCACCACCCCAACCTCCACCTTCCCCCACCAACTTCAGCTATACGTATCCTTCAATTCTTTCTGACGTAATATCTTAGCTAATGTAGAGAGGGGTTGTAAGTGCGGAGAAATGTTTTTATCTAATGAATGATACATTTTCTGCACATCGTTTTTATCTATTTCAATGGGAGTTCGAGTTGAAGTTAGTTTGGAAAAGTATCTAAAGAAATGTATACCTATACATATATCTGTATAAGATAAGGGGACAGGAAATTAATTGGAATACATTAGTAAGAATACCAACAATCTAGACAGTTTTGTGTAATTTCTTTTAAAGGAAAAAAAATATTCAAAATGAAACAATATCAAAAATGGGAAGTTCGGTATGTATTTTTAAAATTAAAATTAAAATGGCACCTATGTTATGAAATAAAATACGATTGTTATACAAAAACCTTTAAATAATAAAATTGATTAGACACGACGCCGCTGAGATAATTTGACGTTTAAATATTCCCATCTCGCTCTTTCCTCTCACATTGTCGACTGAGACGTCAAACTTCTAACTCGACGAAACAAGGCCAATGTCAATTTATAACAGTTTAATATTAGTTGTTCGACATTAAAAGTATGAAATATTCACCAGGCGTTATTCTGCTTTTGGAAGGCTAGAAAAAATGGAAGATAGTTATCTTATCCTTCTGACCTTGCGTTGTCGCATAAGAAATACCTATATTATCCGAGCTGGTATAAATTGACATGTGTAAGGTAACCTGCTTTTTAAATACATAATCAACTACGACTCATTTTGATATTGCAGTTTTTTGGAATGGTTTCACAAGTTGATCTATATCTACCGCATTTACACTACCTGCTCCTGAACCGGACTTGCAAAATGCCAATATTTGTTCCATTTTATACCAATTGCTTGTCATTAAATTGATTTATGGTCATTTACGACAGGAACAATTGGTATAAAATGGTTGAAATATTGAAAAATGCGACATTATGCATAAGATGGAACAAAGCGGTAATGTCATTATTGGAATGCGCCATAAAGTCCAAATAGCGAATGGCGTCAAATGTCATTTTATTTTGGCATTTATGTTCTAAAGCTGTGTGGCTAATAAAAGCGCTAGTCTTTTCAAAGCAATTGATAAACAGAAAAAAACCTGCATTAGGTTGGATCTGATCATGTGGGCTCGGTGGCGTGATGCGAAGTGCGTTGGCTACTAAGCGGCTGGTCATGGTTCAATACACGATGAAGGCACACGAAGTTTTTCAATTAAAATGTAAAGTAGACCAGCACCACTAGAGCAAAGGGATCTGATGATCGACGTTGGCAAGTCGTGAAATAGCTATAATTCCAGCCAAAACCAATTGAGAAAAATCTTGGTGGTAGCACACTCAAGTTGTTGTTGGGCAATCAAAGTCATTAAATAAAGAAAATGAATAATCATGCTTGTATCTCTAAATTACTGGCGAACAATTTAGTTATAGGCAATACACATTTAGGATTATTGCAACCTGCAAGCTGTGAAACATATATATGTATTTTCACCGTCGCCGCTATCAAAAACACGATCGCCATCGTGTTCGATTTCATGTTATTGGATTCGAATCCCAGGCATTGACTATTGCGATTTGTGGCAGATTCTCCAATGGTCAAAAAAGTATCCAATATGCAAAATAATCTTCAAGATTCGGCAAACAATTCTAGGTGCCATTCATTCCTGCTGATTAGTAATGCGCACAGAGGAATGGTTAATTTGTACTGCTTTAAAACGAAATTAATAGCAAAAATGGCGGCCAAAACATAAATGAACTTTACTGACTTAATTTAACCGAATTTAAACTAGTGGCCCTAAGAGATATATTAACAATAGACATTCTAGAAGGAAATTCGAGATAAGATCCGAACCTACCGATAGGGTAGGTGCTGGTAGATATGGCGCCCAATTGGCACTGAAGGCTGGCGTTTTGTTACTTTAGCTCGTATAGACCTGAAACGATTTGAAAAGTTTTATGTAGATTCATTAATAAGACTGACATCGTCCACAGATTTATTTCTTGTGGAATTCAACAGGCGAGTCTTAGGGCACTCACACGGTTGGATTACTAATCACCCCGGAAATCATATATATTGTGTCAAATTAAGCTAACAGACTGCCAATGATGCGAAAACGAATACATCCCAGTCATCATCCGAGAGCTGTGCACAGATCTCTCCAAAACCGCTGCTCGCGATATTTAGATATTTGAAGGGTAGCACAGCCTAGAAACTACCAAACTTCGTCTAGATCTATTTTGTTCTGTTTAAAAAGAAAATCAAGGATTTGATCTTCATTTCGGACAGTTGGCTAAGGTCGTTGCAAAGAAGGATATTCCAAATGAGTTTATCCTTATTCTGTCCAAAGCAGCACATTTATACGGGAAATGAATGACAGTTTCCTTTTCCTGTTTACTGCCGCAACTGGGACAGAAGGTATTGTGAGAAATGTCCAACTTTACCACTTGATCTCCAATCGGGCAATATACAGTAGGTACGCACATTGCACCAGCCCTGGCTATGTCTCGCCTGGGTCTGCGTATAAGGTCGTTTGTTCTGACGTCAGGATATAGTCACGTATATTTTCAGATCTATAAATGGATTTATAAAGCTTCCTAATTGTTACAGTGTTTCAAAGCTTAGTACCCTAAATTTGATAGGTCGCACAACTTCATGCCAAATATTAAGTAAAAGAAATATCTTCAGCAATAATTCAAGCCATTTCTTTGATAGTGTCTAAGTCAAAACTGTCAGAAAACCGTTCATGTCTAGCCACAAGAAAACTGCATTCTCGGTTTAAATATTCGGTTCAACTGAAGCAATAAAAGAGGAGAACTGATGAGAGTTTCCCCAAAGTTGGGCAATTTTAATACGATCACAAATTTACATTTTCTGTGTTTCGAGAGCTCTTTGACCAAAACTAACTAACTTAAAAAATCTCATGTCTCCACGAGGTCCCCGATAACGGCAAGGTTGACAGGCATCAAACTAAAGGTAAAACTGAACCCGAGATTTATGTTTTACTTCATTTTAGATTCCACTTCGTCTTGACTAGGCTTAATATTTATCTTTGGCTTTCAGAATGCATATAGCCCATTCTCTCATGAATATTATTATTATTGATGAATCCAAACCGGCCTTAAATCAAATTTCAACAATATGAGCAACTGCATGTGACATAGTCTTGCACATTATTTTCAAATGTAATCATTTCGGCCATCAGATATAAACTCTTGTTTGAAGAAAAAATTTGTATCACTTTGAAATTCAAATTCAAAAATATATTCAAAAGCAACCCATCAAGATAACCGTCCTTTTTTGAACTTTCAAAGCACCACCACCAGCAACAACAAAAACAATAGCAACAACAAACTTAACACTGCATTTAAACCGATGATATCCATCTGTTCGCAAAAACAAATGGCACTGCGCGATCAACGTGTGTTGTGTCTTTTCTGCCAGTCTGTTGCTGCTACCATTTGGCCATAAGACAGACAATTATTTTATTAGATTCAATTGAAATTCAACATACACAAAGGCTAGAGGTTTCATTCTATACTTACATAGTTAGGTAGGTACTTATAGATACTTTATAAACAGACTGCGCCGATAACCGCACTAAGATAAAATATAAAAATATTTTTTGTATCTATTAAATTTGTTGTTGTTTAATTTATTTAATTTTTGTTTTGCTTATTATCATTGCATCGGGATAGCTTTATTTTTATTTTTAAAGTGGCACTCTCGAAAAATGTTTAATTAAATTGTTAAGATTGTATCGTGGAGACTTAAATTTTTTTTTTTTTAATTTTGTATTACCTACAAGGATAGCTGGCGCGCAATATATATTTATGACAAATGAACACATGTATCTAACTGATGGTATTCAGTGATATTGCAACAAAAAAGTTGCAGTCATTTGTGTTTAAGTTTTGATTTTTAAATTAAAAATTATAAAAAAACACAAAAAAAATATCTTTGGTCGTTTGTCGTCCTATAAACAGGCAAAGATACATACGGCAAGACCGCATATTGAACATAAATAAGAATCCGCATAATATTCCAATATAGTCAGGCACTTGACTTCAGAGGACATGCCCCAATGGTGCCTGCAGCACAAATCATAAGCATCAGCATCAGCACCATCAGCACCCATCAGCAACCAACAAATATCGTATATCTATTCATATACCAGAAGTAGCAGCTCCTTTAACAGCGTGCAGCTAAGATCTTTCCAGCCAGCGAGAGAGGTAATGTTTTAATTATGTCGTTTGTAGGTACCTTTGTCTTCTCGGCATGTGATCTGTCATAATTTTTCTTATTATGGTCACTTTGGCATTCTGCACGACGCGGCTCTACTCGACGCGACGACGAATGCTATATGCAACTTTGGAGCAAGTAGCACTGCGATGGCAACATTTCAAGCTTCCTTTTCTGATGTTGAATGAGACAAGCTTACAAAAAAACTATATTTCCCCCACAAATATGGTGGCACGTAAACGAATAAGAAAACTCTATCTATAGATACTTTTATACTCTATATATGTAGATACAATGACAGAAACTGTCAACATCTGGCACTGGCACTAGCACAAACACAAAACTGACCCCTTTTGATCCTGTTTTTGCTGACGAAGACGATGATGATCAGTGATCAGTTCGACCAATCAATCAAACATAAGAATAAGATGAATACACTCACGAAAATGTATCTATTTATGCATTCAAACATCTGTGATGATAGGGCAACATCTGGAACAGATATCTTTACAAAACAAAAGGTAACTAACCTGACCTTTCAAAATTGTTGGTAAATGGTTTGAGTTTTCTCAAAGGACTAAACAAATATTTATTTACAATCGAAACGATTAGCAAAACCATACAATTATATATACCAACGTATAAAAATTCGTGCAGCACGATATACGAATTAATCACGGGTTTTGGTCAATCAAAGAAAATAAGCAACATGTATCTTATGTGTGTGTTTCTGTGTATCTTTGACATGAAAACTGCAAAAAGATGGAACTTATTCTTTATATTTTTATTCTTAATTAAAGATTAGCAGAGACTCGCTTGTCTGGTACATATATTAATTTCTTAAAACAAGGATAATTAAAACCAAATGCACAAAATCAGAGTTATACACATGTTGCGCGATGTAATGGTGGAGAGTGGTGGAGCCTGCTTACTGCTTATTGCAGACTGACTGTGGTTCTGGCTGGAAGCTGAATTCATATGAACAACGAATGTCAGAAATTAATATGCAATGAATAAAAATCAAACACGATAAACTATATACGTTGATGCAATGGGAGGAAGGCAAAAGCATCGGCAAACGGGAAACAAAAAAGTTCTGTGTGTGATGATGATGATGATGATGAAAGGAGGATTCTCTATGGTGTTGATGATCAAAACAAGACGAATTGGCTTTACAATATATACTATACGATAATATCATACGAAAAATATTTATAAAAAAAATCATCATCACCGCAGTTGAATTTTAAAAATATATTTCGTTTGAAGGAAAATAATTAATTTCAAACTGTTAAGGGAATGCGGTCCTTATATTCCTTAAGTTGAATCTAAAAACGTAACTCCTGCTGTGAGGCAATCATAATCTTTTTTTTTTCTTGTTCGTTATTGGTAGGTAACATCTATACTCTCCAATTCCTTGTATTTATTTTTATACAATTTCAACCAAAAGAAAATGTCTGCCGTGAAGAGTTTTGTCTGGCTTTCATTTCCAGATAAACTAAAAGATACATTTGGGGTAATTGTCAAGGTTTTAATTTTTTTTAAGCACGAGGCCTTCCACAAATATTCACATAGAATCAAGAATCCTTCATCAACATCGCTGTAAATTAAATATCAATGCATAAAACTACAATGATTAACCTTTGATGTCATATAACTATGTATCTCAAGAGCAAATGAAGCAGACAGAAAAATCTGCGACACACAAATACACAAATTCACAATAATAAACGCAAATTGTTCAAAAATTACACTTAATTTGAGAGATCATTTCATGGTGATTGCATAGAAATGCATACGCAAGAAAAAAAAAATGAAATGATTTTTTTTATTCGTCTGACAATTTTCTATCTCATTTATTTAAGTAGTGTTTTGTTTTTATATAGTATCTTTCTCAACAAAAAACGTGATCGACCATTTTTCGAATCACAACACAACACAAACCAAAAACAATGACAGAATACAAACAAAAAAATCGCACCTAAACGATCCTCAGAAACAATTTGCCATTTGCCGTCAACACGGCGTCTATTTCAATTTCAATTCATTTATCACTTGCAATGTATCTATTAGTTTAAAAACACTCATATAAATTGAGTGCACTTATTATGTGCTGTGCCTAGAGTCCACTGAGAATGTTAGAGTGTGTGTCACCTATATTACAAAAATAAAATGACAATACAAACAAATGATTAGACTTTTAACATTTTGCACAAAAGTCAAATTTAGAATGAAATGAGATTGATAAATTTAGATATACTCGAATGAAGGAAGGAAGGAAATACAAATAATATTATCCACTAGGTATAAAAGTAAGTATCTGTTATACCTACGGAAGTAGGATTGCATAATTCTATAAAAAATTAATGAGGTTTTAAAATAATATTAGCGCAGATACAGCTAATTTATAAATTATCCGGCTCGAAGGACCAAATATGATTTCTTGAAATATTACCAATAAAAATGCTTTGAACACGACAATTGGAGACTGTAGTAGCAATGATGCTACAGGTAGAAAAATAATTTTTGTGGAGAAAGGTAAACTGAAAAAAAATTGATTTGTTCGCCAAATTTCAACATGCGTTTTGTTTCACTAGGTAGTTGTTAAGTTGTTAGCGATAAGAGGCATTTTTTACCTTTCTCAAATTTAATATAATTTATATTTTCGAAAGTCAGAAAAACTATTTCCAAAATTCACTATATTGTAAGATCCCACAAAATACTTCGACAAAAATTTAGAAAATAAAATCAATTTTTGTATTTTAGTATTTCACAGTGAAAATGATAAAATTTGCTGAAAACTTGACCTTTTAAAACAAACTATGTATTGTGGACACCTAAAAAAAGAGAAGGAACTCAAATATTTAGCACCTAGGTACACGGCAGAAAGATTTTTTTTATTTATTTTATTTATTTACAAGTTATCTCTACATCCTCTTTGGTATACAAAAATAGCGATTTACATTTTGACCAGTAGAAGTTCAGAATTACGCTATATAACAAAATCAACGACTACAAAGTCAGAGATACTAACTCGAAAAAAGAGATCATCATGAATATAAACCTGATAAGCTGTTTGTCTAAAAAATTTGGGAAAGTATTTAAACTTTAATTTCATCTAAAAGGGATTCAAAAACTGTCAACTATTCAAAACTATGTATATTTGAAAGAAGAAACAAAAATCAAAAAAAGTTAATTTATCCGGGTCGAGGGACCAATTTGATTTCATTTGCTTTTTTATTTTGATCATCACGAGGACTCGGGATTTTTTCAAGTAATATAAATGAGAGCTCCCGGAAAAGATCATTTATCATTCGATTCTTCCTGACATTTAGAGAAAATAAAACTCAGACTGAAAAACTAAAAAAAATATCAATTTAAATTTTTTTTTTGAAAGTTAATCGACTATGTTGAATTCCAAAAATAGATTTTCTCTCCACATTTGACATAAGCTCTAATGACCTGATTTCAAAACTGAAAGACTTTTAAGAAAAACACGATGAAAAATCAACATAAAAAAAGACGAACAAATTAAACGGAAATCCCTTCGACGAACTCAACATGAAAATAAAATAAATTTATTTAGATAAAACTCTAAATATAAACATTATCCATTCGACATCATCGAACGCACCACCATAAAAAAAATTACACTGTAGTGGAAGTACATATACATACAAATCCATAGGTAGATACACTAAAAAGCCTAAAACCAACGAAATCAAACAAAAATCAGTCAGAAAGTTGAGATCCACTCTAAAAACATTAAAGAGAAAAAAAAATTGATCTCGCAATGGATGGCTGCGATGTTGTTAGGGGTTTGCTGCGATCATGCTGCCGGCAGCATCAGCTTTATCCGTTGTCGCCATAGCCATCGGCATTGCCATCGCCGGCCGTGATAGTTAGTCGTCGTCACCGTTCATCGTTGTTTTCATGGCATCCTCTTCGTCAAGAGTAAAGCCTTCTTTGCCGTCCCATTAGCTTCACGAGGTGGTGATAAATATTGCATTCCGAGACACTAATGTTTTGCTCTATGTCATAAGGTTAAATTACAACATGCATTCACACTCGCATCATTTTCGATATCTTCGTTCAGATACATTGCTTTTGAAAGGATTTTGTATTTCCACTCTTTGCTCCTCCATCAAGAGCTGAGAAACTTGATGGTTGTATAAATGAGTTGGCTTAAATAAACCAAAAAGATACAACAAAAAAAAATGTTCTATAAGTAGGTAGCTCTTGGTGTGTTGCAGTGGCACAACAATTGTGAACCGTAAACATATAATCCGCATGCAACCGCTGGCAATCCGAAACAAAACAACAAACAAACCAAACAACACACAATTCCAATATAGGTACCTAGCTGGGTACGAAGCGCGTTTGCACTGCGCGCGCAACTCGCAGCCAAAGATTTGGCACACCATCAGCCAGCATCATCATCGAAGAGACATTAGCCCAAGTCCGTCTTTTCATTTCTTATCTTGTGCGACTCTTTTGCTATGGTGGTGTCTGGCATGGTCAAGAGAAGTATCTGTGCTGAGGCTGCCTGATGCTTGCACGCAGTTACCGGTGCGCGTTTTGAAAAAAAAAATAATCGGTAAAAGCCACAAAAATAAAACAAAACTGCAAACCACAAAAAAAACACACAAAAAAATCAAAACAAAAAAAAAGCTGTAAGCTGCCTTTAACTTGGTATTAAATTTTAAAATACAACTAAACTTGTATCTTTGACTCTTATATGGTTGATCTTGGCCAAAAGGGTGTGCAAGTGCTTTTAACCAAGACTTTATTACCAATCCGAGCGACAGACTGATAGACCGACATACCGACACGATGACCCACGAGGAGGAGAACATGCAGAGTAGATTATTTCTTAAAGGTCACTTTTGGATATCATTATCTTTTTCACTATTGGGTTGGCTTGGTCTTAGTCCAATATGGAGTTGGATGAGTTGTGTCGTGGTGGATGTAACTACTCAACTCAACTCGCACACATTCTTCTTTCAGCATTTAAATGGCAATTAATAAGGATTTTTATGAGCCGTTAAAATAGTTGACAAGTCTCTTTGACAAGAAGACCATAGCAATGACAGTTTTTTCACTTGAAGTGCATCGTGGCCAATGTTGCCAACACTATGGAGTTAAATTGAAAATTTTTAATGGATTTCTTGAATTTAATGATATTACATGAATTGTCCCTGTTGCAGATTACTTATTAAAAGAAGAGAGAATTTTAAGAATATTCTTCTGTGTTTTCTTTTACCATAAGACCATTGGATTCCACGGATTTCGAACGCATAGAGTTGCACACCTTGAGTAATTAACAAAGGGTTATCCATTTTGCGGTTTCAAAAGTATAGTGCTGGAATTCGACATCTGTCAAACTAAGTTGTTAAGCCAATTTTTTTTTCAGTTGAAAGTCTGACATTTACGAAAATGCATCCCTTAACTATCGCACAACGGATAAAATTTTTTAAAACCTACTACAAAAATGATGATTCTGCCACAGCCACATATCGTGCTTTAGGAGGAGATTATGGGTTACATAATCGTGAGCAAGCAATAGGCAACATTGTAAAGAAATTTGAAGAGACAGGATTGGTAACAGATATTGTAAGGCCTGTGCATCATCGTTTCGCTCGTACCACTGAAAATATCGCTGCTGTAAGTGAAAGTGTTGCCGAAGACCCGAATGTGTCGATTCCTCGTCGTTCTCAGGAATTAGGACTGTCTTACGGCACATTATGGCGTATTTTGCATTTGGATCTACACCTACATCAATATAAAGTCCAGCTCACACAACAACTGAAGCCAGCGGACTATTCACAACGTCGTAGATACGTCGAATTGGTGCTTGAACAACAGGCGGGTGACGGCGATTTTCCGAACAAAATTTTCTTCAGCGATGAAGCACATTTCTCAATCGGTGGGTTTTTAATAAACAAAATTGTCGTATTTGGGATTCTGAGAATCCTCAAGTAATTGAAGAGAGGCCATTACATCCACAAAAAGTCACTGTTTGAGGGGCTCTTTGGTCCGGAGGTGTGATTGGACCTTACAACGATGGAAAGACTGTCACCGTCAATTCGGAGCGTTATGGTCATATGATAACAAGAGACATTTCCCGGCCGCGTTATTTCTCGTCGTGGCGATATTAACTGGCCACCCAGATCATGCGATTTGACACCGTTGGACTTTTTTGTGGGGCTACGCGAAAGACCATGTTTATGCAGATACACCCTTAACTCTTGACCACATGAGAACCAACATTCGTCAAGTTATGGCTGAGATATTGACCAATATGTGTCAAAAAGTGGTCGAAAATTACTTCAAAAGGATCGTTGTTTGCAACAATTCGCGTGGTGGTCATTTAAATGAATGTTTCACACATAACGTCCAAACTTTATAACAAAAAAGAAATATCATGAAAAAAAAGTATTTTATATTTGTTTTATTTACGTTTACTTTTGAAGCCGCAAAATGGATAACCCTTTATAATATTTTTCAATCTTTTAATTCAAAAGTTATTTAAAATAAAAAAAAAAACTTTTTCATAAAGTAACTGTGGCAACCCAGTGAAATAAGCATCTTTGATTATATGTTATTTTTAACATGTTGTTATTTTTTTCTTGTTTATTTCTGTGCAGCCACTAATTCGAATCAAAATAATATTCATGTTTTATGTGCATTTTTATAAGCACATGCATTCAATCGCTGCAAAGATACATTTTTTTGCAAAAAAAAACTCAAAAAAGTGTATCTTATAACAACACTTAACAAGCTTTTCATATTATTAGTTGAATATTTGTAACTTTGCGCCAGCCAAAGAAGTAAATTTCCTGTGTGATTATCTTAACACCCATCTGAGTTAAATCTGTTGTAAGATAGAAAATCTTTAAGAAAACAAATAAATTCAAGGATTATTTTCACCTTTATTTTTGCATTTTAATTGGTGACGACTGTGACCACAAACAGTGACTCAAGACTGCAAGAGGTGATAGTTTAGCTTAACGCATTTCTCCCATTCCACGATATGGTCGTCACCGCTCAATAAATATCAAAATGAATCTGTCATATAATTCACATCTATGTACATATACGAGTATCACAAACAGAGAGAGAGAGAAAGAGAGTAGATTATTCTTATTCAACTTGAAAAGATACTTATGCACCATGATGTGGATGTCAGTTCGGTAGGTATCCAAATCCAACCGGTATAATGTGGGTCCAATGGTTGACCAAAATTAAGAAATAACCTCTGCTGAGCTGAGGATTGATGCAGTTGGATAGAAGGTAAATATGGTCGCGCAGAGTATAGAATAACCTATCTACACAAAAGACTCTATGGAATCTCTTAGTGGGGGATTTATACATTATGTATAGATATTGTATCTCCATTGTGAAAGACCGCTGGTTGTACTGCTGAGACGACGATAAACGACGGCGGAGTTGACTTGACTATTTGGATTTCGTGGATTTGCGGATTCCTAGACGACAACGACGCGCCGGTGACGACGAGAACGACAAAGACGTGGACGAACGACAAACTGACTGACTCCATCCATATACTTCGTTTCGTATCTAAATTTTTATTTTTTTTTGCATTTTATATCTTAAGTGCATTGCATATACCTAGGTACTTATTGAAAGTTGAAAACAGTGAAAAAATACGTGTGCGCATGAAAGCGTTCTTACGCCCGCCAATGTAGTCTCCTCTATAGGTAGTCTATGGACCACACTGTAGAGTTAGTATATCTTATAGATACGAATTCGAGTGTGTTGTTTATGTTTTGCGATGCTGTAATATTATAGGGCGCTGGATGAGTGCACGCTTGCATGCATGCTATGCACATTTTGAAGAGATGTGACAAATTTGGAAGAGATAAAACACGACATGGCGACATTGCTACACTATATGGTAATATTTTCTGTGTCTTTATAATGTTGTTTTGTTGGGAAATGCTTATAGAGACAGCGCGAATAGGAAATTTTACGCTAAGAGGAGTGCTCACTCATGTAAGGGAATTTGATTCGATTTCATACCTACAGATATCTATATGAGCATGAATTGTTGGAATTTAGGATTGGTCGGTAGGATTGATGGAGATTTGAAATTTATATTGCGAATATAAGGTTCTGGCTTAAAAGTGAGTTATTTTTTAATTTTAGAATAGCAGATGAAGTATTTTAAAGGCATTTGAAATTGAAAAGATAATCAAGATCCGGCTCAAAGGACCAAATAACTTAAATACATATATCGGTTGAACGGAATCAAAAGACAAAATATTGGTAAGAATTTTGCAGTTTTTGAATGACGTAAATGCTTTAGCAGCTATGTATATCTATACAAAAAATAAATCCCGACTCGAAGGATCAATTTTTGTTTTTTATTAGTTTATATGCACAGCATTGAAAATTAAAAAAATGACCTCGAATTTTTTGTTTTCATATTCCAGAGGAAAGATTTATAAGTTCCGGCTTAGCAGACCAAATTTTTGTAAGACTCTATTTTTTCAGATGAGTTACTGCATATTAAATCATAAAGTCATCTTTGCATAGTGCAATCGGTGCTACACAAACAAATGAATGCGCTAAGTTTCGATTAAATTAAGAAAAAACAAATTAATCAAAATTACGCTGTGAAGGCAACCAAATTATAATATCGGATTAAAATAAAACGAACAAGCCATACGGGTGCAGTTTTTTATGTTCAAGCTGTACAGAAATTGTCGACACCCTGGATATAGACTCTTTAAAAGATTTTTATTAGATTCTGCAAGAATAGATACTGTTATATAAATATATATATTGATGTTCCACAAATTATGTGAAGTTCAACTCAAAACTCTATCAAAATTGGCCTACATGTCGAAAATATCTACCTCAAAGGACCAAATTTTGTTAACATCATATTCTTGCAATAAAATCTAGGAGAATAATTGGAAATCAGACTACAAACCATGTGCCTGAAGTTTTCTTTTCTTCAGGAAGAATTGAAAGCACTCAAGTTTGAAATAAAGGAACTATCTACACTAAGTAGAATATCATATCATCTCAAATTAGGCCAATACCTTTTCCCCCGAAAATCTTTGATTTTCGGTAAACTATGTCAATCTCAACTTAAAAGTCCTTGAAAAAAGCACCCAAATCAAAAATATCCAGCTCGAGGGACCAAATTATTCGTACAGATATAATAATAAATTCAGAGCAGAACTTTGCGTGTTAATAAATATTTATCGCTTAAATGGTTCATTTAGTTTGGAAAATTAGAAATCCTTACTGAATACATAATGAAAAAACAGTGTTCTATGATTTACATTCCAAAATTATGACGGATTATGTCAAATGTCAAAAAGAAAAGATGCTAATTACAAAAGCCAGGATAAATATATATACACATAAGAATATCAACAACAAAAATTAAGAGAAAACAAAACAAAGAAAAACGTATATACGTAAAAGGCTCTCTTCAATTCAACTCTTCAAGAAAGTTTTTTTTTTTTTGCCACACTAATGAATAAAATTTTCCAACTTGACTTTTAATTAAAAATATTTTCCCGCCTCTTCACTAAAAAATTGCAGCCCCATTTTCAAGTGAAACCTTAATTACCTTCACGTAATACAAAAAAAAAACAAAAACAAAAACACCACACAGCAAAGATACTTTTAAAAGTCTTAAAAGATACATATATACAACACTCTACGCCGCGCCGCTGTTATAAATACTTTTTAAGATACTTTCATAAGACTATCTAGTGGGTACGTGTGTGTGTGTTTTGTTTAGTAGATGGGTAAAAATCGCATTTTGAATGGGCCATAAGTCTGAAAATGAAGGAAGATGCCAAGCTTAAGGGTAAACACCATTTTTTCATTCCGTTTTTTTTTTTGGAAAAGAAGAAAAGGTGTGGTGGTGGTTGATGATGTTCTTGAAGGGTTGTTCGTCTTTAATAATAATTAAAACTTGCGTGAAAATACAATTAAAATGAAAAATAAGCCAGCGGACTAAGGAGGGGTTATACGTTATAGCTACTTAAATACCACATACGGTGTACAACACATTATACATATGAAGCTATGGCCAAAAAAAAAAATCCATCAAGGACGACGACTAGATATTTGATATTTTTTTCTCTAGTTTTTGTTCGAAGGTATTTTATAGAACAGAAGTATTTTTCGACACTATCCCTCCCACCACCGACCCCATCGTATACAGTAGAACACATATGATGACTGATAGAAAATTCAATTCCTTACCCATGGCTGGGTAATTCCCAATTGGGACATACGGTGGAATTATAATTCATTCAACTTTCTCCTGGCACAGCCAGAGGTTACTTTTGTTTTGCAATGTTCTCAAGGAATATGAAACAGTCAATCCTCTCCAACTCCATACATCAGAAGCGAAATATTCAACTAATAAATGAAATATGATGCTAAAACACTTTCTAATCAGGGGCGGGCAAGGTTTATAGGAAGAGGGTGCCGGTGTTGTATGCCTTTTGCATCAGCTTCTCTCAAAGCGTATTACCAGGGATTTACGCAAAGTCTGCATTCTGAATTCGAATATTAGATCTCTGTAAATATGAGTACGTACTATATATGGTAAGAATTTATCCCTAGCTCTTCTAAGGATTTAATATTATACAAGTGCTGGGGAACAACAAAGTGAAGTTTGCACTCTCCCATCAGACTTGTAGGTCGTCGAGAAGGGTGGCGCGAAAACCAAATTGACGCCAATTACCAGTCACAGCCACCAGTGCCACAACCACTATACCTACCATCACCACCCCCGATTTAATCCTCTTCGGGGATTTTGGGAATATTCAACTCAAGGGGAATCCGAGAGTGGAATATGGAATTATTTTATTTTTTTTTATTACAATTTTTTGTTGTTGGCTGCTGTTGCTGTTTTATAGCACTTTGGGTGAAAATAAGATGTATTGCACGGTGGAAGCCACTTTGTATGCATTGTCAAGTGAGATTGAGGGATTTTGGTCTTTGCATTCTTTTAGAGAGATTGAATTTTCGCTGTTTAAGGGTAATTAATGAATTGAATTATCATAATAGATTCTTTTAGGGGGGAAAGAGAGTATTAATAAAAATAGATATGATGAGGGAGTGCTCGAAATTTGGCACATCATCGTAAGGACAAAAGTGGAACCACCGACCCAATTTTGGTATCAACTCAAATTTCATTATTTCAAAAATTATAACTCCTTTGCATCTGCCAATACATAACACTATGCGTGTCGCAGTTTCACAATTATTAGTCTTCTGACATCTTAGATATATTTGATATAAACAGTTTTCACGACAAATTAGACAGAAAATCTCTATTCAACTATAATAAAGCTTTTGAAATAACATAAATAACTTTAGCTAGCTAACTTTTTTTTTTGTTTCAAGCGAAAATTCTGGCGAGGTTCTATACTGGCAAAGGAAAAAAGTGATATCCACATCGGATATCCGTATTTTCTCTGACAGTCAAGCAGGCCTCAAACCACTTGGCGCTGTTGCCAGAAACTGTATAACTGCCCGCAACTGTCGATCATATATCAGGGAGATGGCAGAACAGTTTTGCATTCACCTTGTAACGAAGTGTTACACTTACGCATCCCTTCCCATTATAAACCGGAATTGTGTACCTGACCACCGCCAAAACAGTCAACTCACCAGTCATATTAATTTATAAAAAATAAATAAATCCAGCAAGATCGCACGACCACCACATAACCACAATACAGCAACATCGTGCGATCTCTACCGGCACCTAATCATACGACTACAGTGGAGTGCCACTACCAGCAACAAATGCCAGCAACAACGTACGACCTTAACACCACCCTAACATTTACGTTCGTCATCCTTATAATTCGCACTGCCTTAAAGTAAGAATTATAATAAGTGGATGCAGGGAATGACGATACAGGAGGAGGAAACTTGTAGACTCTGAAGCATACCTTGATCTAGGTTGTGGTGATTGCTGAGGAATAAGATTCCCATTGATCCCCAGTGGCAGCACACTTGGTGGTCAATTCAGTTTAACTTTAAATGGTACATGTGGAGATGGTCATGCATAACTACATTTCTGGCCAGTAATAAATCCAAGATGCTCAAAACGTATGCTCTCTTTGAGCAGGAAAAATCGTGGCTCCCTAATAGTTGTCATAACTGGACACTGCTTAATTGGCAGCCACGCCCAAAGACTTGGCGTATTCTCTAATGACTTTTGAAGATCTTCTTTGCGCATGCCCTGCTCTATCCCAATGATGTAGATTACGCCTGGGAGATTACTTCTTCGATGACCCCGGGGATCTGAGACACATATAGATTCACCAGCTAAGCCGCTTCATCAGAGGTTGCAACTGGTTCAATTAAGGAGCAAATATCTCTTCATGTGGTATCACAATGGTCCTATCTAAGGTCTAAGTGTGTAAGTCGTTTTCCTGATGGCCACTTCAACCTAACCTAACCTAGCTAGCTTTTCATAGGCAGGTTTCGATATAATAAATTAGTCAGATAAATTGATACATCTGAACTTACAATTACTTCTTCCATAATCTTGTTGAATTTTAAATTAACATGGTATTGTCAATTAAGAAGATATCATGTTATTTCAACAAAACCCAGTGTTTTCAGAGCAACATCATCCTAGTATCAGGGTTAAGACTAAGGTAACTCCTGCAATGTTTTCATCAGTCAATATAGATCAGGAGATTACTCAAAAAATTCGTATAGTTAACCCTCGGTTAACTGTGTAGATATTTCTGAAAGTTAATTGTGAAAAGAACTCGAAACTGTAATGATAAATTATTTTTGTTCTTGTCCAACAATACTACATTACATTTGTCAGATTTGTTAAAGTGGCAATGTGGTAACATGCTACTAGGTTAATTTAACATTGAGCTAAATACCTAGTATTAAAGATAACACCGAAATGAGCTGATATTTTGACAATAGCTCTAGTAAATTTAAAATGATGTTCATGTTATCTTAACACGATTTCTTGTTAATGTTGGTGTAAATTTAGATTTTTAAAGAAACTGGCATTGATTTATCATGATGTACCTTAAAATGTTGTATCCTGTTATAGATCTAAAATTATTAACTGACTTTAAAACTAGCACCCTGATAATTAGTTATTTACGTATATATATTTTCCTTGATTGGATGAGCTCATTTGGTACCGAAATATTCGCATATATTCTGAGAAGAATAAGTATAAGTTAGGAAAACAATTGCACTTAAGTGCAGGATTTTAGCCGATATCGATGTCCAAGCAGAAATTTAACCCCAAAAATGTCCGCAACGTTATTTAGCATTTACTATTATTTACCATTGGCCTTCTACTTTACGAACTAACCACAAGTCATATTAGCCCCTTTTAATTCTCGATGTCTGTTCCTTTTGATAAAAGACTTGATAAATTTCATAAACCAACGACATCTAATAGCAATTTATTTTTAATGATAAATAAATAAATAAAATTTCAAGAGACCTTCAAACCCGCACATTGAATTTTCTTGATGGTTATTTTTTTTTTGTTGTGGTCTGCATTAAGTTAAGTCCCTGATTGAGTTGAGTCAACTCTTCAAATAAAATACCAAGAATCAAAAAAAAAACAACCCCTTTACTACGAAATCATTATTTTATTTGAGAAAAGTGCTTCTTCACCCACATTCCGTTTGAAAATGGACACGCTAACAGAAAATAAGGAAAATAGAAAAAACGCAATTGACCTCACTTATTGATCTAATCTTCTTTCGCTTCTATCACTTGGATTTGCTCGGGCACGGGACGGTTGGATGTATATACTGATGGTTTTGTGGGATCCTCCTATTTCTCTTACTATACTTATGAAAACGACGAGCGGACCTTTTGATATTTAATCCTTCAACTATGCGAAGCAATTGAACTCAAGTAATTTTGTGTTTTTTTTTACTTCAGAAATCCCCTTTTGATAGCTTAGCCAAAGGTTTTAGCTAATCAAGCAAGCAGCTTATACCAATTGTATACTTTAGTTCATTTAATATGGGGGAATTTCAATGTTCCTTATTATTAATAGGAGTCGGAAGGGGCCAGATGAAAAAAAAAACCCTTTGAATCATTAAATGTTAATTCACTGTAACAAGTTTTCTTTGTGTCCAGTGCTGCCGCCTTCTTTTTGTATTGCAAATAGATAATCCCATCGATATGGCTTCTGAAAAGCGTATAAAATTGCAAACAAGTGTAGGCATTTATTCTAATAAGCTTTTACTATACCTACCAAAAGGCCTAGAACAACAACAAAACTTCAAAGAAACCACACTTAATTAACTAAGCTACTTTGAGGCTTACGCCCTTAACATGGTGTTAATAATAGTACTTTCCTTTTGATCGCTTCCAATGGGGTTCAGGTTACTCTAACGTATAGGCAGTATATACGCTATCAGCAACATTCTTTAAAATGTGGCCTAAATCAAAACAAGTTAGTGGAGCTCACAATTTATTCTCCTGATCGATTTATAGCTAAAAGATACATATTTTTTTTTTTTTTTAATATTATTTTCTTCGTTAGATATTTTGAATAAATTTCTGTGGAATCCATTGAAGAATTGATATTTCTATGGTTGTTGTTGCGTTGTGTTTTTTGTTCTATTTTTTTTTTGTTGGGCTTTGAGAATATGTATATGAACCTTCCGACAACCATACGCTGTTTATGGACAAAAGAAAAATGTCAATCCGGTCAATTCTAAGAAGATCAAAAATAAACAAAAACAACGAAAAAATATCTAACCACGCATAAATATCTCAAATGCTCTTTGGGGTTTTTGTAATCAGTTTCTAAACCTTTTTTTAACTCACACTGAACAAAATATTTGTTTTAAATTATTTGAGTTTTTTTTTCGCCTATTTTTATTTTTATGAGGGGAAAAGAGGGCTCAAAAGCAAAAAAGAAGCAATTAGTTTCAAGAAAAAATCACTTACGTAATATTGCTATACTCAAACCCACTCAAAACCAATGTGCATTAGTAATCGGAATACCTTAATGGATCTTTCTTATGTGATCCACTGTGTTTAAATATTTTAAGTCAAAAATAAGCTTAAAAGTTCTATTACAATATATTACAATTTTTTATGAAAATTTCATAATTCATTAAAATGAGAATTAAACATTTTATTGAAAAAAAATAAATTCTGTTCAGTGTATCTATGAATTCCATAAGAGACAAAAAACAATAATAAGAAAAAGAACAAAAAAGATAAGACCCCTGGACGGTCAAAAAATAGACGACAAATAAAAATATTTAATCCAACTGATTGGTAAGGTATAAGAACAAGAAGTATCTATATGTGTGTTGGCACAAGACGGATGAAAAAAAAAGAAACATATTTTTGAGATATTGACCTGAAAAGCTAATTTAATGAGAAATTTATTCATTAGGCTTATAGGAGAGTTTCTATAGAAATCATTGGAATAATCCTTAATTTTTTTTTCGTTTTGTTTTCTAAAACCAAATATCTAACTATACATACATATCGGTAGTCTATTTCCTGATTTTCATTATTCTTTTTTCTGATTTATTGAATATCAAAAGTGTAGAGTGTATCTGGAAGATATTTTCTTTAAGTAACTGTAAGAAGAATGAGTTTATGTTAATTATTTTAGTTAAAGATACAAAACAAGTTATAGGTTTTAAGACGCCTTGACCTATTCATTGGAATATGTATATAGGGTCTATTAATGATAGCATACCATATTGATTTTTAATAATTTATAATTGAATTTTCTATAACTTTAGATTAAAAGCTGATTTTAATTTGTTTAGCGCAAAATTTTAAACTATTTAGTAATATCTTAAATCACTTTTAGTATGATACTAGGCTGAAAAGATTATTTTGCTAATTTTAAAGCAGTTTAGTATCGTACTATTTTCTTAACATTTTATTAAAGTTAAAATTACAAAATGGCTACTTTATTTTTTTAGTATCGTAATAAATCCATATGCCACTTTGACATTTACAAACGTCAAAAAGTTTTTTTCCAATACCTTTTTGCACTATTTTAGGCGTGTTTAGTTGTAGGTTATTAAGAAAATATATTAAATATGGTGCTAGTTAAAAAGAGTTTAAATCGTACTAGTAGTCGAAAAATAAACTTCAGCTGGTTAAACTACACCGGACAACAGTAGGTACTATTCGATCCAACGCGTAAGAATACAAAATAAAAATAAAGAATAATATCACTTGAAGATTTGTTCGATAAATTTTACACGATTTAACTGCTCCCGACTGATATTGTATAAAAGCTAAAAGGAACTGAATCGTAAAAATCTGAGATTTTAATTGCAAGAAGACAGGGCACATAATCAAACATTATAATCATTACTTCGAGAAGAAATAACTTCAATTGGGCCCCATTTTAATATACTTCCGACTGGTGTTGTATTAAATCTAACAAGATCAAATATGATCGTTATCGAATCGCAAATCTTCCTATACGATTATCTTATGAAAAATAAAATTAAACATCTTTCTATGTATAGCCCTGTTGGATTTATTTGCACACAAAATGATTGTTTCTAACAAAAAAAAATTGGGGCAACTTTTAGTACTTTATTAGCTTTTCGATCAGCTTGAAATGTACAACACACCTATAGAGCTCTACATATTGATTTAAAAAACTATTACCTTTAATTTCCTTAAACAAAATATCTAATGTTTCTTGGTATCAGAAATACACTCTTATAAATTCCTTACGACTTCTGTGATATTAATGGTTTAGTCTAAAGAAGATACAAAATACCCGATTCTCAACGGTCCGAAATAGCTAGTTTGATAACTTTTCGTAGTCAAAGCAGAGCTTCAAACGTATTTCCTGAACATTTTTCAGAGCAAAAATAAAACTAAAAAAAATATAAATAAAAAAGAACGGTAGCAAGATCAAAAATCCCTAAACTCTCCAATCCAGTATTTTATTTCACGGATTCTCCAGGTTCATCCTTAAATCGCATCACGTTCTTTCGCATATAGGGACAATTTTATTATTATTATTTTTGCGGCAGACAGACTTTAAGCCGCAATCACACACTGAATTTCGATACTTACTACAAAGAAAATAACTCAAACAACATTTAACAAAAAAAAAAACATACACATTCGCCAAACTGAAGGTATAAAAGAATTAACACAGATCACAAAAGGCGAGCTAATTCGCACTGAAAAATATTCCAAGTCCCCCCAAAAAATAAAAAAAAAAAAAATAATAAAAAAGGTTTATAAACCATCACCCGAATCGAAAAGAAGGCACAAAAGTCGCATTAGCCGTGGGTAACCCCAAAATAAAGGACAATTCTGACAATACAAACAGATATAGTTTCGTTCTCTTTGACATATAAAATTTTGTGATGTTGTTGTTGTTGTTTTTTCTTGTTTTTGTGGTGCGCGGTTGTTTTTTTTTTTTTTTTGTTTAAGCCTGAATTTTGGCCAGGCCGTATAGAAGCACAAATATGTTGCACAGGTATCTGAGGCTTGGTCCAGAAACACCAAAAACCCAAACCGATGAAGCGACAGTGATGACATTTTTGTGGTCAACTTACTTTTTGTAGGACACAGCAAATCAAATTAAAAAAAAAAAAAAAAACTAAACCTTTTTCTTTATAATAATTATTGTTGTGTCCCATCCGTTTCGCGGTTAAAAATTTTTCGAAGACATTTCAACATAGTTGGAGCACCAGCCAGTCACCATAATCATCAACCTCATCATCATCATAATCATCATCATCAGCAACAACAACAACAACAGCAACAACATAACATTAGCAATCCAAAAGTATAAGACCAGACATTTTGGCAAACGACCGAAAATGATGCAGTCTCTTAGTTGAAGCAATCAAAACGAGGATAACGAGAATCAAATGAAACGTAACGAAGAAAAAACCAAGACACCCAAGGGGTTTCTTTAAGGGGGAAAAGGGTCTGCGCTGAGCTATACCAACGGATTATTAAATGACAGATAGTTTTCGTAAGGCTTCGTCTCGTTTAAGTCGGGAGTTCTTCGGCTGTATGTCTGATGGGACTTGATCTTAAATTACCCAGTTGCTGGTCTGGTTGCTGCACCGGCAGACTGTATGTCTGCGACGAAGACATGACTTCTGAGAATCCTTATTCATTTGCACCATCATCATGTTGAAAATTAAAAAAAAAAAAAGTATAACAGTATACCTCTCTAGTCTTATTTGGGGCTACTTTATACAAGAAGTCTGAATGAAAGCATTGTTTTAGATATTGGTCACACGCAATTTCGTTTTTGCGGAGTTTGATTAATTTTGTTCGGAAATGGAATTCTATCCTGTTCCAATTACACCATATATAGAGAAGTATCTAGAAGGACTTCTATCCACATCCTCTCTAAAAAAAAAAAATCTTACAAAGTGGTCATTGTGTGTTTTTTTTTTTTTTATAAATGCCAATGCGGTTAGTGTTGAAAAACTGACAAGCCTTTAAAAGCCATGGATAAGCTAAGGATATTGGTAGGTAGATTTTCCTACTAAAATGTGTTCAAATCGAAACTTTAATGCGCAATAGATCAAGAAGGATATTGTAGAAAGGACACTCTATAAGAAAAAATGTGTGTTCATGTTCAGGTAATAAAGAAACCTTGAATTCCTTAAAAAAAAACGCCATAAAAATAAAAACGATCCCAATGGCTCATTTAAGGACCCATTTGCCCAAAGTTTAATGTGTTTTTTTTATATATGTTGGCCACACTGGAGTGTATGGCCGTAAGTAGGTAACGCAATGGTCGTTTTTACTGTAGGTTTTCATGTTTTAATTAATCGACTGAGACACGCCAATGCTCTAGCTGTACGTAGCTATGCATATACCCATAGCCAGAGAAATCCATCATCACATCTGAGATTTGATACATACAGGTGAACAAAGTCGTCTAAACATATAGACATGTCACGTCTCGGTCGTCGTGAAGGTAACGTCTGCTGGTTTGGTTTTCAACACCCACATAAATTACAAAAACACGAAAATTGTATCCAACTCTAGAACAAAAGTGTGTGTCTAAGGAGGTGTGGTAGGGAATGTGTTCGCTTGGTTTGCTGATGGTCTTCCCATATACCTACCTAAAACTATGTTTTTTTTTTATTTTGTTAACTTCTACACTTAAATGGTAATGAAATTGCTCGATTAGAAGTAACAGCCACGCCTTCGGTGATCACGCAAATTCTATGTTCTAACCTTCTTCCTGTGAGTTTTTGAATTGGTATAATAATTTTTTATATAAGACTGCGGCTTGGACGAAGGAGTCATTATTTTCTGCTCATTTGGTACTGAGGTCGTAGACGAAATTTTGAAGCTAAGAAGGTTATAATAAAGCAATGGTCAAATACAGGATAATAGTGAAATAATGTTAGGCGGGTTTAATTTTAGAGAGGTTAAAACTGGAGGGAAAAAATTCAAAAACAAAAAAAAAACATAAAACAAGGAATTCAGATTGCATGATGACTTATTTCTTTTTTTTTATGTTTGATGTTCGTGTCTTATTTTCGGAGAATGAATAAACAACATCCATAGAGGAGCAAGAAGAAAACGAAAATAAAAACCTAAATCCTAATTGATGGGGTGGCAACAAATTCATCACTGTTTTTTGTAATGATTTATAGCACGAAAGAGGTTAGTTTTTAGTGGTCGGTGTTTTATATGATTTTATGAGAGGTTAAGCCCACAATATGGGACTTGACTTTATTCAGTAAAATTTATTTACCTTAAGAGTGTATGAAAACTTTTCTTGCTTTTAATAAGAATATGATCGGCTGCGTAATATACTGAACAGTATAACCAATCTTTTAGCAGCAATATCTATTATCAAAAATGTGTGAATTTGGTATCGAGGAATCTCATCTTCGCTAGATTAGAAATTATATTTCGAATCGTTCAATTCCAGTTGTATTGGACTTAGACGTTTTCAAATCTGCAGTTCACAAAACAAATGCTGGTGTGCCTCAGGTCTCCGTCTTGTCTCCTGCCCTATTTTGTAAATTATCACAAGATCTTTTGTCTGAAACTTCTAATCAACTAAAATGTGTTGAAGATGACGGTACCCTCATAATAATTTATAGATTTTCACCATTGTCCTTATTGAATGTGGAACTATAATGTCAGAGCCTAACAAGATTCTAATTTCTGAACAAAAAACTGCGAAGAATTTAATGCTTCTAAAAATTAGAAGAAAACTCATGCATTACTCTTATATTTGGAGGAGTACTACTAGAACACAGCTAATCCCCTTGGATAGAATTCAAAATAGACCATTCCAAATTGATAATGTAACGCATCATCATACATTTATTCACTATTCTTATAAACATTGTTTTAGCGAAGTTGCTGAGAAATTGAACAGTAGATTTTTGGCTTGAAAGAATCTCGCCTATTGTGTTACTATTGTTGTTTAATTATGTAAATTATCAAATAAATGTTCACGGCCATTGTTAGACCTGTACTGACATACTGTAATGTAGTCTGGTGGAATGCATTAGCCAAAGTTACCAACTTTAAAATGATGGCCAAGGTTCAAAGAATGGCATGTGTTGGAATCACTGGGGCTCTGAGGTCCACCCCCGCAGCGGGTTTGGAAGCGATACTAAACTTAACGCCCTTGATCTATACGTTCAAGAATCGGCAGCCAAAAGGGCACTGCGGTATAGCCAAATAGGTACGAGTAGCTGGAAACATAATGCCTTCGGTCACGCACAGATTGTACAGAAATTCATGAGTAATAAGGTAAGCACTGACTACTTAGTCCCCCGTCTAGAATTTCATGAGCCGTTCACCGCCGCATTTCCTAGTAGAGAGGACTGGCAAATGAACGCGCCACCGATGCGATGGTTCCAAAATGAATGTTGGGGTTGGTTCAGGTTTCTTTTTAGAAACCCTTGGACTAGCCAGCTTATTCAGACTGCCTAATTACAGCAGTGTCTTCGAACCTGAGGTTTTGGCAGTGACGGAAGCTGCCAAATAGATCTCAATGATGGCAATACCAAAGGCTGATATAACTTTCTTTATTGACACTGAAATCAATTCGAATCTTGTTAACTGCTGTCGCGAAAAGCTCAGGTTTCTTGGCACACAACACACCGTAAGGCTCTGTTGGGTTCCTGGTCACAGCGGTATTTCAGGCCCCGAAAGCACTGACAAACTGGTAAGAATTGGTTCAACACTTGACCTAGTTCAGACAGAATCATTAGTTCAGAAAATTAGTCTGGATAATCTATGCAGAGGCTGTGATGAAGAGGAGATACAGGAAGACACTCCTTATTTCCTTTGTCACTGCCCTGCGCTTTGTCATCTGTGAAGCAGACTCCACGGGTGACACTTCCTCAAAGATTGAAGCTTGAAAGTTCCTAATCAACATAGCCGACCAACAGCAGGTCGAATTTGTCTCTTAAAGCAATGTGAAGTAACAATAATAACAAATATTGATTGTAAGACACACGTATTGCCTGTAGGAGTGGCAACAAGAGGAGGTTAGGCAGCTAGCCCTTCACCGCTTTTGCTGCTCCTGCGGTGAACACGAGAGTCATTGAGTTAAAGTGGCCGCCTCTCCTTAAGAATGATAAAATACTCTTGTGGAAGGGTCGGCCGTCTCGACTTATTCAGCCAATCTGTCGCAATTAAAGAGAAGCACACCCCAACCACTGGTTCATCAAACCCACCCACCAGACGTTGAGTGGAGACGCTCTCTCCACCGGGCGTGATGGAGGGATGATCTGTCCAGTGGGGTTGAAGGAGAGGATCACGCCCTCAAATGCCAGTGATATTGTAACCTCCCCTCAACCCGGTGTCTATGTGCCGGATTGGGGCTTATAAAAACACTTCTTCCATTTTAGCACCCTTCAGATATTTTAAGCTACTGCTTGCCGGAAAGAGATATGTTATATTATGTTATTAGCATGGGTTTCTTCCAATTGGGTATCACAACGGATCCACATTTATTTAAGTGTGGCGGTAACAACATCTACTGTCTACCCAACTAACCTAACCTAACCTATGTTACCGTTTAGTTCAGCTTCAGTTGTGCTATCATTTCCGAAACCTAAGCAAGGTACATAGATTACTCTGCATGCGATGAGAACAAGGGTGGCATGGAGGTCTACGCCAAAATTATGGCTGTAAATTATTCAAATTTTTAATCTTATCAGCCAACAGTGAACTTCGATTAAGAGAAGTGGGGTCTTGGAAGCACAGTACCAAAGGTCATGGATATATCTGGTAAATGTATGACAAAATGACCGAAGTTGATGTGACCACTGACTACTTACCACTGAAACATAAACCTCACGATATTAGTACCCGAAATATAGGGTTGGGAACCCAATTCATTACAAAGATAACAGGGTATTCCCATCTACACTCATGGGTCCAAAAGGAAGAATGAAAAGGGTCTAAGTGTTTTGTGAAGCAAAAATATAATGAAATCATATAACCTGAGAGATGATCGTATCGTCTTTCAGGCTGAGATTTACAAAACTGAAAAATTGGCAGGAATGATCCAAAGGACAAAACTACTCTCTCAGGAGATCACAGTCAAGCAGCTATTAAAGCACTATCCAGCGAGACAATAAGATCCAAGGCAGTGGCAAAGTGCCGAAGCGTACTGAATATCATCGTAAGACCAACCAACTCAAGCCCTGCTGGGTTTCTGGACATAGCAATATAGAGAGGTACGATATAACATGATGGAAAGGCAAGGAGTGGTTCAATAGCAAATAGGGAGAGCAGCAGATTTTTGAGTATGGGTCCTGAAGTCCCATTGGCTTACTGAAAATACAGATAGACATCTCTAGAGTTTATGGCACAGAATTAACGAAAAAGAAAACTCTAAAACGCTTAGAAATTCACCTGCAAAAGTCGGCCCACGTCAGGCCACACTATTGGGATTTTACGCAAAATTAAAAATTAAAAATTAAATAAATGTTGAAAAATAAAAACAAAGTTTCCAAAATACTTAAAACTAATCCTGTTGGGTCTTCTTCGACAGTAGTCCTATTAAAAACGTTCATTAGTTCCACTTTTTTCCCTCCATTCCCCCTTCTATTTGTTTCACTCATCTTGCAAGCAATCAAATCAAAAAACTCCCCATGACTTCCCAATCAAATATCCTGCGTAGAGATATAAAAATTCCTTCCAAATGACGTATCCATTTCCAATTAGGCCCGCTTTTATACATATCTCCTGTACTTCGTTTATTTCTGTTAAAATAAAACAAAAAAAAATCCACTTTTCCTGTGATATCAAATCACACAAAATGCACACCCACACCATACAATGTGTGTTCAATGATGGTGAGAAGTGTGGCCAGGATTAAAATCATTATCCAGCCAGAGAATTGAGAACCAAGAATATTATATTAGCCAACAAACCAGCCAGTCCCACAAAGTACTTCGCAGCATTCCAGGCTTTATGACGCCAATAATGATGTTGATGATGATGTTGTTGTTATTGTGTTGCTTAGGATCGAATTGCAACCAAGAGCCAGACAGACACATCACTAAACTAATGGCACCCACTCAATATAAACCAAACAGGGTGGACACAAAAATAAAAACATAATCAACAGTCAATTTTGATCCTTCTATATTCCCATTTACCAGTGATGATGGTGATGATGTCCTTCTCTTGGCTAGCTGGCTATGGAACACTGGACTCTTTACATTCGATTGCATTTTGTCATAAAAAAAATTTTCCCTGAAATTGTGGATGTAATGTCTTCATTAATCGAAAATTGGCCAGACAAAAAATCGATTTACGTATAAACTACGTAGTACCTTCCTACTAGGAGATACTCAATGAATTTGAAGCGCGCACGCCAAATACATATTTTTTTTTTTTTTCGAAAAGGAGTCGGGTTCGAGAATGTGATGATGTTGTAATTTGAGAAGTATGTACCCCTACATATTAACGAAAAAAAATTGTTTGCCCAAAATCAAGCAAAATTTCACACACGAGCTGTATAGGGTGAGAAATTATTTGGTGATATACAAAAAAAAAAAAAAAAAAAACTTCTGGAAATTTGATGCAAGATGGAATCAATTGCAGGATTACGTGTAAGACGACATCCTAACTTGAGCAGAAGGTTTGTCACGAGAAACATGATGGATTGATGTGTCAATTTGTTTAATGAGGCAAACTTGTTTACTTGCATATCGATTTTGGGAATATACTTTTTTGCTCCTTAGGGAGAAAGAATTCATTTGGTAAACAAAATTTAGGAATTGTAACTTTAATAGCAATGAAGGTCCGCATTATAACTTTTACATGCCACTGTTTCTTCTGTGCTAATGTTGGTCTTAAAGCAAATATTAAACTTGAGGTAAATAGTCCTAATCCCAAGCTCGTTCTTGCTGTTTTGGTAAACCATTAGGTAAAAATTTATTAAAATAATTTGTTAAATTTTATATAGTTCTTATAGTTCAAGCGATATTTAAAATTAGCTGGAAATTCAGCATTACACGAAGAAATGTTCAACTAAATTCATATTATACTACATGGTTCGTAATCTACTTCTTGAAACCCTCTGTAAATGCATAGGGGTTGGAAATAACTGGAAAAAGTTCAACTTCTTAAAAACCATTATTCTGATGGTTAATCTTTAAGGCTTTCTATATGACGGTTATAAACGGGTATATATTTTTAATAAAGCTATGAGAGGATTTGGCAACCTCGGGTTAACTAATGATAATGACCATCGACCGAAAAATATTGCGTCTTAGAAGGGTACGATAACAACTAACTGATGAGCCCAACTATCGTACCTGGGGAAACGCAATTTGGACTGCAGGTCATACAAATCTTTAATTTGGCTTTATTCCACACATTCCACAAAAACAAAAATATATTATTATTTGCGTTTTCTTCATTTCTATTACTGGCCAGACCACGGGCAGAACATACATTAAGTGCACGAATTTAACCAAATTCCCCAAAATAATCAGCCTTATTCTGTAAGGCGTTGAACGCCATAAAAAAGACGACAGTGTCAGTTTGGTATTACGTAAGGCGTTCAACGCCAAAAAAACGTCAATTTGTCGATTCTCTCTTGTGGAACGCGTTCACTATATTTTTTTTTTGTATTCCGATAGTCGTTTTTACAGAAAAAAACGCTTGTAAAAACGTCGAAATCTGTCGTCGAGAAATTTGTTGACGACAGGAGTAAAAATGTAATTTTTTGAACTTATTTTATTATTTTAGTTTTTATAATTTAAAATTCTTTGTTTAGGGTAAAAATATCAACCTAAATTCATATGCGACGACTGATCGAGCTCATGGATGAGATTGAGCACCTTGACAAAAGCTTTAAGAGGTTATGAAACAAATATTTTATGGGAGGATGGGATTTTTGCTTAGAGTGGACTGGACTTGTTCCCAAAAAGTCGTTCCCAGCAAACAATCTTAGAGTAACAGTTAGTTTTAACACCATTGGAATTGCCACAGAACGTTGCTGAGGAAAATGTTTTATATCAAAGGTAAAACAAACAATTGCGATGAAATCAAGAGTCAAAACCATTGTTAGCATTACCTACTGCATATATTTTTACATTAATTATGTAAATACATACTTTGTGCCAAGCAAATCAAAAGGAGCGAATGCACCTCCTGCAGTATCAAATATTTCTTTTTGTTCTCCCTCTTCGTCGTCAATGCTGCTCCAAGGAAAATATCTTGCTAAAATATATATTTTTCAGTTTTTTTTCTTATGTTTAAAACTAAATTTACACAAATATAGTTTTCAGAAACCAAATAATTTAATTTGTAAACAATTTGATATTTCAAATGTCAACTGTTTTGGTGGATTGTATTGTGGAATGTAAGAGCGAGAAAAATGTTGGCGTTTTAGTTACGAAATACCAATAAAAAAACGACACGACTCAAAAAACGACAGTTGGCGTTTCAGAAAAACGCCTATCTGAATAAGGGTGAATATAAAATTTGCATTGTGTAAATGCTGCAAATTTTATAAGAGTCGGTAACCAACGACGGAAAAACATTGCGTCTTAGAAGGGTACGATAGCATCTAACTGATGAGCTCAACTATCGTACCTAGGCGTAACGCATTTTGGACTGCAGGTCATAAAAATTTTCAATTTGGGATAATGACCACCAACAATCAACAGGGGCCAAAATATTGGCATCATGTTAGATAGCCAAGCAATAAGTTCTTATTCCAATAGCGGGTATGGCAATGCGCGGACAGACTGAATTAGCTGGTCAAGTACAATAATGTCTCACTTCCTTGGGTACCGGAGTATGTAGGAACACAGGGCAATGAAGAAACAGAATCCCTACCAAAAATAGGTGCAACGTTACTCTTAACGAGGCTAAATCCCTATTGCGGAATGGCCAAAGAAGACCAAAAGATCAAAACTTTGGAATGAACTCTCAGGCTAAGACAGGCCAAAAAACTACTTGGAAACTACAAGCAAAAAACGGGTTTTATCCTGAATTAGCCTAAGTAGAAATAATCTAAGAGTAATAAGAGATCTCCTCACTGGCTGCCTAGAAACTTCAGATTCTGGAGTTGGAGAGCAGTGCTCTCAGTGGGTTTTTAAGGCTTAAGAGCAGATATCAGACCATATATATATTATGTAAACTTAATGTAAAATGCAATAGAGAAATAGAAATTACCCTCTCTTAAAATACCCCAAATACTATAAAATCCCTTAAGGGACTTAATTTGTAGGACTTCGTAGAATGAGAAATCTCGTCCAGTTCCGCAGAGGGCACATTAGATCTCAAGGTCGTATTGCATCAATGCCCCAAAATATATGCATTCATTATAGATTTTGTGTCTTATAATTTATATCGACAGATCTTTCAATTCTTCAGACAGGTGGGAACATGTCGGAATGCAGCAATCAACTGCATCTAGAAGAAAATTAGTACATCTTCCGAAAATTATTAAAATACATTCTCAGGCTCACGTCTTTGCCGTGCTCGGAGAGAGTAGCATTGGGATGGATAATTGTTAGCCCCTGATGTAAGATAAGTTGGATATATACATAGATACTCCAAATTGGACTGTAGAACATGATTCTAAGGACCTGTATCACAATGTTTGACTAGTCCTCATTAGCAATTCGGCACATAAATACTGGAGTGTAATTATTTTAATTATTTTTGGATTACACCCAAAACTGGATCTAAAATCAACAATTTGATACTTTTGACTTGTGGAATTATCACTCTGCGTCAGTATTTATGTGTCGAATAACTTATCATATAAAATTATTAAGGCTTTACGTCCTTAAAACTTAAGGACTCTTATGTCGGTTCTTATTCCCCAAAATGAGAGTTATTTTTCTTGAAGGACCGAAGAATTTACCATCTCGGAAAATTATCTGCTAAGCATTTTATGAGACGTGAGAGAAGACTTTTCGAATGTTGTTTTTGATTGGTAAATTCAGATTTCAGTCTAAAAATTGATTTTTTTCGTGACGAATGGAATACAATAGCAATTAATTTTTTTTTACTATACATCAGTGTAATTTCGTGTCTTTGAAACTAGCAACAGTTCATTTAAAACTGTTTCCATTTCTGTATTTAGATTAATTTTCTTTAATATTTTGTTTAACTTTTCACAATCGAAACAAATTACAAATTCAATTTCAAGCTTATAGCTTGTATTGGTACAAGAAGGGGTAAATATGTTTAAAAATCGAGATTTACAAAAATGATCTAGATTCAAAAATAAATCAATTTATTTTGCTCAATGGTACACAAAAAAGGAAAAAATCAGTTTTTTGACAGATCTAGACGTAAAATAAATTAATTTATTTTACCAATGGAAAACCACATAACTTTGTAGAAAAGTGACTTAGGCTACGACGCCCTAATTGAAAATGCATCGCACGACCAAAATGCGTGTCCTAATTGAAAAGTTTTATGAGTGAAGATGCTGCGTTATTATTTGAAAATTTATATATACCAGTTTTTAGTTCTTGCTTTTTTTTCGAAATTTGTTTACCATTTTTTAACAGACTAGATATGTTTTTCATCGGTTTTTATTAAAATCATCCCACAAATGTGATTTAAAAACTTTACTGCTTACATTTTGTTCGTATTTCATTTTAATTTTTCCAACGGCGCCGGCGCGTCGTCGGTCGCAAAAGCATAATGTTTTATTATGAAAAGCTTGTGTGATGTAACTTGAGCAATATAGAAACAAACATGTGCGAAAGTGCTACCTAATCGCGCAACCGCGTTTGTGTTTGAACAGGACACACAATAGGATTACTGCAGTTTGTTATTTTTTTTCATCCGATGCAGGAACCATCGCTCGTTGCTCGGTCGTGCGATAGCAACTGCCAATTATGACATTGGGTTACAGCAAAAAGGCCGAAGATGATGGAGTATAGTTAAAGAAGGCATATTTCTGGAACAGATTGATTCCAAGAAGCATAGGTACCGCTTGGATTTAAAATACTTAGTCTAATACTCACAGCTAACATGTCCTTATCAATAATTATTTCAATTGGTAATCAGCGAAGGTTTGTTAATTCAATTGTAATAAATAAAATCTCTGCTTTTAAATTGGTTATTATCCAAATCGGTAATCGATATGGAATTTAGTAGATTAGCGCCATTTAATTAGAAACCTGATAATCGTATTATTTAGATTTGTTAATGAGTTGCACTATAACTCCGGAGGTCAAGGAAAAATATATTTGCGTTTTTAGGGATTCTCCGTGCTGACTGGAAGTAATATGATGTGTTGTCACAATTTCGTGCCTATCTCATCTCAGTATTTCAAGTTATCGGATTATTATGTTATTTTTGTATTTAAATTAAAAAAATAATAAAGTAAATTTATAGATGGTAGATATTGTACATATTGAAATAAGGTATGTTTTTTGTAAGCCTCGGAGGGAATTGGACTAAAAAATCCAACAAAATATTTAGCGACGCTAGAAAAAGCTAACGGAAATTTCCATACAAACTATCGATAACAAAGAGTTATTTCGGGCCGTTTTTTCGGAATAGGAGCTAATCTCCGAAAATTCTATTCGCTCAGCTAAGTACAGAGAAAATAACTATTATAGTTGTTGCATTCAACATGGATATTTTTTCTGCAACAACTACCACGATTTTTGTATCTTATATTCTTAGGTCTTAGAAAAAACACACCTTTCTTTGACACTTTGATACTTTTAAAGATCAAAAGAGTTTCGTTCGCTGTCACTATTTAGGAGTGCTTTAATTTGTTTAAAAAAATTAGTTTTAGTAAGATAATTGTTAAAAAGCTCTTAAAATTATGATAACGTTCGTGAAGTTCTATAAAATTGTTTCAATATTAACATGGGGTTATTTAAAATTTTGCCACGTTTTTTTTTATTTCCAGTTATTTAATCTGGACGAAAAATATGATTCATAAACTTTTATGTAATCTGTAAGAATTTGACTAATATCGACGCAAAAGTTTCTGGGATTTGGTCACCTATACGTAATAAATATATTTTTTTTTTACATATTAAGTTTCGTAGGTATACTCGTATCTATTTAAAAAACCAAAGTACCTTAAAAGTTTGTCTTTACAAATAAAAATTAAAAATATATAATTTAATTATAGGCACGTTATTTCTTAAATTGGGAACTACTTATTCGAGTTTGATGAACCCCACATAATACAAATTTTTAGTTTTCGAAAAATACAGTAAATCAAATTATAATATAATTCTAAACATATTTGGTGGCCATTGCTTAAAAAAAACTGGTTTTCCATACTGATAAAAAATAATCCTCCTCATAAACATATCAATTACATTCATAAAATATAAATAAATACTTAACTATTCTATTTCTATAATAAAATAAAATTTTTTGTAAAGTTTTGCATAATTTCTTAAGTGTTGCAATAATTCTAAATATTTATAAGATTGTTGTTTAAGCCACTGTTAGGTTTTTGTCAATATACAAAAATCTATTCTGACGTTGAAAGACTATTACAGATGAAAAAACAGCCATTATAGTCGCCGACGTATTCCAGATGAATCCAACAAATATATAACAACGCAGTTATCCAAAGAGAGACGAATCACGCAGTCCAATTTCTTGTAAGCTTCCAAAAAGCGGGCTCCAACCACAGACAACAATATCCAATGTCATCAATAAGAAGTCAGTTGTTTTTTTTTAATTATTTTATAACAACAAAACATTTATTTTTCACTTTTTTCATATCCTCAATAATAATAATTTGTGTTTTTTAGTTTGCATTTTTTTCCATAAGATTCTGTCATTTTTTTTTAATTTAATACTTTGTTTTTTTTTTATTTATATAGTAATAAAAATTTGCGTTTAATATTAACTTCTTTTGCGTTTTTGCTAGCCCATTCCTAGTTTAATTCCTTATTTTTTTGTTTGTTTGTATTTATAGTTGTGTTTTTTTTGTTTTAATAATATTCTTATTTATTATCAAATAAGTTATTGTTTTTACCACATTTTCATTTCGGTATAGGTATACATTTTGTTTTTATTTTTTTTAAAGTTTAGGTAGAATTTATATTAAAAGTGAAGGAAGTTTGTTTTTTTGAAAAAAAAAAATATTTTTTACTTTTTTTTTGTTTATTTAACTATATCCTAATCTTTAGTACTTATTTCGTTATCAAATAATCAAAAATATATTTATATTTATGTATGTATATATATATATTTATTTATATACTACTATGTATTTAGTAATTTTATTTGTTAGTATACATTGTTTACTGTTTTTTATTTTACGTATATCAGTTTAGGAATTTGAGAAAAAAATGCGGAAAAAATTAATAACACGACGAACAGAAAATCAACAACGCAGCTGCTGAGAATGTGTTTAAAATGGAGTGCATTTTGCGATTAAGGAAATAAAAATAAATGGGCTTGGCTTTCATAAAACAAAGCATCATCACGAATGAAAAAAAACAAATATGAACAAAAAATAAAAGAAATAAAAACAGATGAATTTTAGTTTTAAATATATTAATTAATTTTATTTTGCTAAAAAATAAAAAAAAATGCTACGTAATAATAATTTTTTTGTGGTTTATTACAATTTTGCTAGTATCTAATATTATATTTTGTTTTGTTTGTTTATATATCACTTAAAACATATTACGTATATTTGATATTGTTTTTTTTTTTTTTTTTTTTTTGATTTTTATAATTATCCACAACATAACATAACAAAACAAGAAAAAATGAATAACTAAGCATAGCTTTTTTTACGTATATAAATTTGATTTTTCATTTTTTTTTTAATTTTAAAACAAAAAATAAAATTGGCCTGTTATATATAAAAAAAATATAACATACAAAAAAACATTTTTTTAAGTGCATATAAAATATGTATCATTTTTGAATGCAGCAAATCACAATTTTTAATTGAAATTTAAGCACATTTATTTTCGTTTCAATACGTTATATGCCTGCACAACAACTGCATTACTAAAATAAAAAAATAGGAAGATTTCGGGTATTTTTATATTAAAAAAAAAAATAATAAATGCCCATATAGCTTTACAAATTGAAGCGTTCAATGTTTGTGTGTGTGAGTGTGTGTGTTTTTTTTTGTTTTATTAAGGAATAGTTAGATTTGTAGATTAAGTACATTTTTGTTTAGTTTTTTTTTTTTTTTTTTTTTTTTTTAATTTTAATTTAGTACTTTTAAATAGGATATTATAAAAACCAACCCGCTCTTGAACATAGTATTTGGACAAGAGCATTTAAATTAAAAAATATTTTTAATGTTAAGAATAACTTTTTAAATCCCTCCAAGATTGTTTTTTTTTTTTTTTTTTTGTGTAATCGTATATCCTTGATGTTTTTTTTTAATGTTTCATGTGATCGTATACTTTCATTTGAACTTAAGTTTATTTATTTTTTTACGTATTTTTGTTGTAAGAAAAAGTTTGGCAAGACTTTCTGATATCTTGATATCTTTTTAAGTGACATTTTTGAAAATGTTTTCCAATTTTTTTTTTAGAAATAAAAAGATATATAGTTCTAATTTTAATTAAATAAAAAAAAAATAATAAAAATAAAATGAGGACGAAATAAATTTGTAATCGTATACTTTTTCATGTATTTAAATATTTTTTATTTGTTTTTTTCCTATGTGCAATAACTAAAATTTAAATAAAAAAAAATAACACAAGAACAAAAAAACTAATATTTTTTTTTACTTTTAAATTTCCCTAAGAACTAGATTAAATTTAACGAATATTATTTGCATCTTATTAAATATTGTTTTTCTTTTTATGTTGTAAAGTTATATATATATAATTCTTTTTATGTATTTTAGGTCATCAGTCATTAAAAAATTACGTATATCATTTTGGATCCTTAATGGTTTTAAAAATAAGGATAAAGAGGTAAAATAGATTTTTTGTATTGTTTTTAACTATCCACATGCCCGATTATGCGTGTACTACATGTGCTCTGGAAACAGCATGTACGTCACGCATACTGTCACAGCTCACAGTCATTGTATGTAGTTTCAGAGTAGAAAACTGGTAGATAATATATTTAAAGAGTTCGCTGTAAACTTGGTATTTTTCTTTTTACAAAAGTCAAAAGCGTAGGTTAAGATACTTTGGGTGATTTTTCCTATATTACGGGGCATTTGTGAATGTTATGCATTCTGCAAAGGATATTTTGTACAAAAAAAATGGAAAAAAAATTTTATATTTGACAATAAAATTAAGGTAAATAAAATTAAATTGAAAATCAAATTCTTATCCCCAGAGACACAACAAAAACAAAAAAGCGAGCGACACGAAAGGACATATTTCAGACAAAAAGAATAACTCTAGACATGGCAGACAGTTAAATACTGTGTATCGATTTGGCAGGACTAAAGCTTTTCCCTACATCGTGTTTTTGTATTTTGAAAATATATGATTTTTTAAATCAATAGTCCCAAGAAACAAAAAATTTAAATAATTTTGTTTAAAAAACAAATAAGAAAGATATTTATATTTATATATTATGATTTTTTTAAATACATATATTTACATGCAAATAATTAAAACAGAAATTAGAAAACACTTTTTTTTTAATGAAAATCAAAACGAAATTAAACCTGAAAACCAAAAGTGTTTAAATATAATTTTACCAAGTTTCAATTTAGTGTAAGTAAAATTGGGAAGCATAATGACACAGCCTCCTTCTAAATACTAAACACAAAATCTATTAATAAAATGTATTTTACTTTTATTTATTTATTTTTTTTTGTTTGTAAGAAAGTGTTTTTTAATTTCTATTTTATTTAATTGTAAAAATTATAAGAAACATTTTTTTAAAAATTATTGGCGAGCTATATGGGCCTCTTGCAAAAACGAAGTTTTTTTTTCATATTTAAATATTTTTTTTGTTTTGTTTTTTGAATCTTAGATTTTTTAAATCATTTTTTTCTTTAATGATAGTTCTTAGATTTAGGTTGGTTTTAATTTTATTTATACAAATTTGTTACTATTTTCATTGTGTTTTTAAAATTTTGTTTGTACAATTTATTTTTAAAGAGAAAAAAAATAAACAAATAAAAACAAAATATTTCTTTTAAAAAAATTTTGTCTTACATTTACTTAATAAAAAAAAATTGGAACTAAATGTTCGGTTTTTTTTCTTCTTAATTTGGCATTGCTTCACGTATAGGCAATAAAAAGTTAAAAAAAAATATTCAACTATGCCGTGTATAATTACCCGGTTTATAATAATTTTTTTTTGTTAAATTGGGACAACAACATCCACCAGATTTTTAAAAGAAATTCTTTTTCGTAAAATTTTTGGTATCCAATTTTTTGGCGTGCCGTAGAGTTGTGTGCGTTATAATTTTTTTTTTCACTTTTTGTTGGTCTATACGTGTGACAATATTTGTTTTTTTTTTAAACTTTTTTGTTGTGGTGTTAAATTTCACATAATTGTTTTTTTTTTATATAATTTAAGTTTTTTGTATTTTTTAATTTTTTTTTATTTAATCCCAGGGCATTGTGAGCACCCGCTTCGTTTTTGCAAGAAGGTCGTTATCGTACTACGAACATGGGTGCACCACCGCATTGTAGCTCGCCAATATAGGACCATGTGCTCCCGCGAAGGGGGTACTCACAACGTCTGGTGTACTAGCTCCATCGGTGTGCGATGTTGAATCGGCATTACTTCTTCCTTCACCATTAGCTGAACCTAATTCTGGTGGTTTGGTGGTGTCCCGTTCGTCAATCACTAAATCTATTGGCATTTTACCCTTTAAACATGATATATACCGATGACAGAAATTATCGCATAATTCATGCACCTGTAATGGCAAAGAAGAAAAAGAACATTTGTTCGTATATTGGTATTTCGTGGGAAGATTTTGTGATTTTGCGATTCTTTTTTTTTTTGTTTTTAATTTTTAGTTGGGTAAAATGCTGAGTTTAAAAAAAATAAATCAATATATTCACACAAGGGCTAAATTTTAATTATTTATAATTTACATATATGTAGTTTAAATACTTACTTGTATATGAAAATATACTAAAGAAGTTAAATAACAACTTTTATCTGAAATTGAATGTGTATATTTAAAAAAAATGAGTTTGTCCCAAAGTGACCTAAGTAATTCCTATCGATGTGTTTTTTAAAATAAACAGACATTTTTACTTTTAATAAATTTAAGATTCTTCTAAAGCTTATCTTCGATAAGCACTGCTCTAAAATTGAATATGTCCCAAAAATTTTATCAAAAGTTCTTCTGGTAAAAGTTATACAATCAAGTTAAATATTATATACACCACATTATTTTATCATTAAATGATGTAAAAAACATGTGCCTTAATTACAAATTAGCAGTTGTCACAATAATAATATATGTCCCAAAGTTGTTAAATCTCATTGAAAAAGTATTTGAATAAGAGAATATTAAACACCTATTAAATGAGTGTCCCAAAAATTAAATTCGCTGAGAGAACACACTGTATCGCGTTAATAAACTAGTAAGAAACTTATTTGGGACAGCTTATATTAAATTTATGATCGTTTTGGGTTATAGACAAAAAAAAAACACTTCTTAAAATTCCTGCCTCAAACTGATTTAAGCTGAATCAAAATAAGTCTGGCAACATTCTGATCTACATGAACACTGTAAGTAGTTCCACAAATCATACCTAGGGTGTATGAAATTTTTAGCATTCTCCTCATTCTGCAACTCCCTTCTATTCCCTCTCCAAAGCCAAATAATAGCTTAACTAGCCAACTTTACAGCTGACTTGTTTACGAACAGAACACGCACGCGAAATAAAAAGAAAACAAAAAAACTGAATTACATATCAATCTGCGTACGTTATTAGTTTGTATGGTATGTTATGCGAATAATAAAATTGATTCGTTCGCATGTAGTCTGTCAACGAAAAACTTTCAAGCCCTGCGTTTTCTGTCTGCATTGTTTTCTCTTTTTTCCACTGTACTCTCGTAAGGCTGACAATAATAATTGCTCTGAAATAAACTTGTAACCATTTAACACAGCATTTCCATTGCCGTGATATAGTCCGCGATAGTGGTGCGGTGCAATGGTGGCTATACAACGTCGTCATCGTCGTCGGCGGCGGCGGCGCACCAGTCGCCAAGTGATGTGAATAATATCACGATATTTATTATAATGTCACATATTCGTCGCGCATTCAAGTAAGAGATGGAAAATTTTTATGACATATTCGCAACATAAACCCTCACAACCCCCTCAACAACATACCACATGCCACTATTTTTTTGAATCTGTAAGATGATGGTGCAGTCACAGTGCTCTGATGTTGTGATGTGTTATGTGCGCCTCTTGTAAGAGTTCCTCTGCTACATCAATATTTTTACGCGCCGAGCTCGCTCAAACGACCAAAAACCGCATTTGGTAAAAAGATACAGATATAAAAATACAATCACGCGAATTGAAAACGAGAAGTGGTTCAGTTCGGGTGTCGTCCATCGTTGTAGTGCTCATCGTCATCGTCGTCGTCATCATCATCGTCATCTCAAGCAGGCACAAAAACGAGCCAACCAGGACTATACACAAATGGGAAATAAAAAGAAAAAAAAAATTAAAATGCAAAATAATTTCGCATCTTTTTTAATGCGCGGCTAGGACGAATCGGTACCAAAAAAAATAATACATATATATTTTCAATCTCTCTTCCTTAACACACTGACTGTGGCGACACAATGCCACAACTTCCAGGCCTTCGAGAATAAATCGTACAAATTTCTATATCCAATCTCGGGGATATCTCTTTTGGTGTAGATACGGTATTTTAGTCGTAGTCATTGAAGCTGGTGCCCGCTCCAACTGGGGCTGACTGGTTGGTTGGTCAGTCACCAGGTCCGCGAGGTCCCAAAACAAAAATATATGTATGCTGTAACCAACAATGTGTCTCTTGGCAAAGTGGAGTGGAGTTCGTCGTATTCGATTAACTCCATAACAATGAGATGGATTTTTTCCAGTAAAACGGGTTCTCTTTTGTTAACTGTTTTTGCTCAGCTCTTTTTTTTTGTGCTGCAACGTGGTTTTGATGGAACAAGTTCTTTTTTTTATCAAATACTTCTGGCTAAGATCCTAGGTGTGGTTTTTTCAGACGGTTAAAAAATAATATTTCTACCTTGACTAAGGAAGGAAATTCCGGGCCATACCACGTGATCATACGCCATTTGTGTCATGTGAGAGTGTTAAAAAAAATTTTTGTGTATCAGAAATTCCAAACGTTCTCACCCAAAAAAATGAGTCCTTGTCGGTTTTGTGCTGGACCACGACTAAACAAAACACGACTACCGCGATGCGACACACCATAAACCCACTCAACAACAAAAAAAAAAAAAAAATGCCCACGAAAAAGCTCATATCTATATACATAAATAAAATTCTTGAATGCTCTTAGTGCAGTGTGACCAGATCTTATCGTATCCCACGACAGGTTTGGTTTGTCATTTGTCACTCACAGAACCAAGGAGATACATGTTTCTGCTTTTGTTGTTTCAAGAGGAATGAATTTTTTTTTTAATTTTGTTTTTATTTATTTTATTTTTGTATTTGCATGAATAACGTCAGTCAGTAGTCGAGTCAGTCAGTTTAATGTATATCTGCTGTAGACCTGTAATGCCAGGTGAACATTTTTCTCAACCAAATGCATTAAGTTATCGCTGGAAAACATTTCGCGAGAAACCAACGTAATGACAATAATAATAAAGCTATAATCAGCAAGTCTGCTGTAGATACATAGATAGGTACACAACAAGAGAGTAGAAATGTATCTTGAACTTTAAAAGAAGAATGAATAAAAAAAAAAACAGAAACAAATCTAAAGAGTATTTAAATGCAAATGTATCTATAAATGATGTATCTTTTATAAAACAAAACAAAACTAAAGTTAACGATGAATTAAGTTGAAATGGAAAAACCCTCTACTCAGATCGAAACTCAGAGGAATGCTGATGTTAAATGTTGACGTATTTTTTTTTTTTTTTTTTGAAAAAAATGTCGTTACAACAAGGTAAAATGTAGTAGGAAAATTGAACTAAACCACAATTAATTCATCCGGCAAAAGAAAATCAAGTTGTTGTACCGTCAATTCTCTTTAGATAATATGTATGTACCTACCTACTTTTTTATACAAATAAAATAGAATATCTGGTGGAAAATCTGTTGAAATGAAAAAAAAAGAAAAAGTTGCAGCAATTTGCATTTTGTATGTGCATCCTGCATCATCTCGATTATATACATGTTTTAATGCAAATTTGTCGCTAGAGAGATGGCTAACCGCGTACACCCGCCACCACTATATCACCGACATTGTATAGCAGTGCCACCACCGCGCCGTGCTACCGACCGACGGTGGTTCTGGTGACTCTGGTCTAACCGACCTTCCTTTCGGTGTATCGGTAGGTATACTATAGAAACAAAAGTGCATTTTAATGTTTTGTTTATTTGTTTTCGAGTTATATACCTATGTATCTATTGATGTTGGCAGCCACCGATGAGCCGAGATCAATTGAGATACTGGAAACTATGAATGAAAAATGTAAGCGAATTATAATATCTACCTATGCATTTTGACGGAGACATGTGTGGACTTTATGAGAGATTGAAAGATCTGCTACATCAATCCAGTCAGAGTGCACCTGTTGCATTTTAAAATTGTTTATTGTGCTTGAAGATGCAGAACATTTGGGTCATTGTTAAATAAAAAAGAAAAAAAAAAGATAATCATAGTTGAAATTAATGATTTGAAAATCATTAAATCAATTTGTAGTCAAATAGAATTAACAAAAAGAATTTTATTTTATTTTTGCTTATTTAAGTGGCGCCCAACGTTTCATTGAATGAGTGCATTTTTGTTTAGTAATGAAATGGAAACATAACGGTGAAATTATTAAAACTGGTTTAGTCAAGGTTCGAATTGCATATGATTTAAATACAACCAAACATAAATGCAGTGCAGGAATTTGTATTACATATTTGGTTTTGGTTGTTGGACAAAAAGCAGCATGAAACAGCAGCAGCAGTGTCTGCCTCAGAAAAATGAAAAGGTACATTTACTCCATACAATTAATTTCCCTCACATGAGTGCTGTGAGTGCTTGCTGCTTTGGCTGGATTCTTTTCTGTGTTACATTTTCAGGACTGCATTCGGTTGCAGAAATAAAAAACAGTGAGTATAGCTTCTGCTGCTGTGGCAAAAACCGAAACAAAAAAATATTATCAAAACAAAGCTGCTGGGTGCTGCAGCAGCACACATATAGGTGAGGCAGCATTCACTCTTCTTATCGCATTTGTTTATCTCAATGTTTAGGTATCCAGAGCCAAATATGTGTGCCTGTTTTCTGCCTATAGCCGGCTGGCTATCCTGTATATTGTATATTTATATGATAAAGAGAATATATGCACTTTGTGCGCCCAGAAGAATTTTAAGCTGCTGGACTGAATTTTTATTCCCTTTCTGTATTTATGTATGAGAGTATCCTAATGGTTTGGGTTAGTTCAAAGAAAAAAACTTGATCATCATGACCACAAGACTGATGATGATGATGATGATGATGGTTCGCTGGCTGGTTCGCCATTTTTGTATATTTTTATACAACCTATACAATTTTTACTCCACAACTCTCATTTGCATGTCATTTAACGCTACGCAACACATACTAAGCCTCGAGCAGAAGATTAAAAAAAAACACAGTATCCCCACTGCCATTGCAGCACACCTTTCGCGGCTGAAACGATGCAACGAAAACGATTTTGTAGGCAGATACTTTAGTGCGCGCCCAAAACCTGCTCTCGCACTTCCATACAAATTAAATTAACATAGAGTTCATTGTCTGTCTGTCTTGTATTAAAAAAAAAAACATACAAAAGAAGTTAAGTTCCGGAACCCTGTAATTTAAATAATTCTTCTCGCCAAACAGATCGTCAGAAAAATCCTAACAAAATGGGCTCTGTCTCACTTAAAGGTTGGCTTTTGCATTTTCCATTCATTTGTTTGTAATAAAATTGTTTTATCTATTCCCTGACCGAAAACTTTCTATCATGGATGGCAATTGCTCACTAGCGCAAGTAGGAAAAAAAGTATGTGTGCAGTCAGCCAGGTTGATTTTGCCATCTCTCATCCGAACAGCACCCGGTAGTCTCAAAGAAGTTGGTATACAAGGCCTGGGGTAGCAAAAGGTCCAACAGTAAGCTCTGAGCCTCCATTTTTTTGTGTCTTCCACAAATGCTGCTAAAGCTGCTTGTGACTTTGCTACAGTTAAATGTTTTTTTTCTTCGCGCAAGCCAAGATGATCTCGCTGTGTGACTGTGTTCTGTTTGCTATAGAGAAGTGTTTCCAAAGTTGAAGAGACTGAGGTACGAGATCAGATTAGCGACTATCATCATCATCATAGTCGTCGTCAGGTGTGTGTAGTTAGGAGCCGTACAAACGGTGTGTAACTATTGAGAGTATTCCTAACTAAGCTCAGAAGAGAAATTTGTGGAAAGATTTCAAACCAGATAGCACTCAAAGATACAGTAAACTCGCGTACGCATCTATACTGCCTTATATGAGATATGCCCAAGGCTTTGAAAACATTTTTGTTTTTTTTTTTTGTAATGAGCATTTAAACCTGAAAGTGTGTTTTGTGTGTTGAAAGATAATTATGTTTTGAAGATTCTGCCTATACATACCTATATGTAATGATTCATATAAATTTTCAATGTCACTAACACAATTTAGGTCTATTAAGAAAAGAAACTCATGCTGATTTCGTGTAGGAAATAATAAAAAATAAAAAAAAATAAAAATAGAATACAGTTAAAGAAATCTAGATAGGTACTCGTATGCTTATGATACGATAGTATCTTTTTTAAATGTGATTTAAGATAACGAACATGTTTGACTTTCGCATTGGACGACAAATGAGATGCCAAAATAATTTGTTTGATTTAAAAGATCTTTGTAGAATCTCAGATTTTGGTCGGCACCGTGACGCAAATAATTGCAATTTGTAATATCGTAAATGAAAATGGCGTCCAACGTGAGTTTTTTCTGTCAATTATTGTTCTATAATACAAATTAAATCAAAAAATTGCAATAAAAGTGGCGCCCAACGCGAGAACATTTATTATTAGATACAATAAAATATAATATATGTATGTAGAAAAAACCGGGGGTGGCCGTGGCGCGATAGTTGTGTGCTTGCCTGTCAACCTCGTGGTCTATGTTTTCTTATATTCTATTAAAAACCAATTCTAAAAATTGTCATAAAATGAGTTGCTGGTTTACTCATTACATGCTGTTCAGGCATAAGACTAACAACACGTGATTGAGTAAGCTACTCATAAATGTGACAACGAAATAAAATAAAATAATGCGAATTATAAGAAACACATAAATAAGACACCGTAATTTTCTCCGCATTAGTTCAGCCACCATCCCTGGAGATAAAATCTGAGACAACAACCACCGTCTCAATTCGTCGCGGCACACATCTTTCTATCCTTCTTTCTCTTCTTTCACCGGATGCCGCCGCGCGGTATTAAAAAACAGATAAAGGGTATTCATAATCCCTTGAGCGCGTGCAAAATTATAAAAAAAAAACAATGAAATATATGTATGCACACATGTTTGCAGAGCACATACTTCAATGTAGCTGAGGGAAACATCAATATAATATCATAAAAATAATATTTCTATAACAGAAATTCATGCTAATGTATCTCTTTTAACATTTTGTTTGAAATATTTTGTTTTTTTTTTTATTTAAGTGGCACCCAACGTATTTTTGCTTTGTAAAAAAATACGCTATAAGCGTTTTACAATAGCTTAAAATCTTTATTTGCTAGTTGAACTGACGCAAAATATATTAAATGAATGCGGGAATTGCATCCATTGGCAAAGTATAGATGTACAACCAATTTGTATGCAGGCTAGGTTTGTATTCAATACAATTTAGTCAAACAAATATATGAAATACAACTAACAAAAATATATCAAAAATAATTTGATGTTATTACTATTTAAGTGGCGCCCAACGCTTCTTTTACACTTGTTTTTTTGCTGCATTAGATATCTTTATGGGCACAATTGTATAAATGGAATGTATGACAGCCACATTGTGGTTTTACGTCAATCCAACATATATACAGACGCAAAAAAAAGAATGCATCACTTCATGAATACATTGTAAGTTTTGGCACAAAATAACACCAAATCGCACATCAAGCACTATAAATTACTTAGCTATGCATAACAGCTGCTTAATAAGTCAATTGAAACCAGAATTAACAATCTACTTGGCAACAAAAAATAAATAAATAAAATATCAAATTCATTTGGCGACCTTAAACTGGCGCCCAACGGTTTAATTATTTTTTTTTGCACACTCGATGGTCTGTGTCTTAAGTAGTAGTAAATCACAACAACAAAAATATGCTATTTGGATACATTCTGGCACATCGTTAGTTACAAATTTAGATATATGGGGAAAAAAACCTTTAAACTGCTTCAAAAAGATTAACATTCAATTTCCAATTTACACCAACTAATTCAAGTCAACGAAGTTCGACGACGACGATATGACCATGCAACCAACGACGATGACGACGACAGCTACGTACAACAACTTCTCCTCTTCCCCCGTCGCTGCATCCATTGCAGTATCTGTGTAATTTCTTAAGTCATTTGCATGTTTTCATGTCACCATGCGAAAGTTTAGAGTCTGGCCCAGAGAGTCACAATTGTATAGCGGCTTTTTTAACATATATATTTACAGTTTTTTTTTTTTTTCAACTTCTTTTTGTCGTTCAATATAACGGAGTGGTTGGAGTAGAGTGCTGCTTTCGATGGCAATTTCAGATAAAATCAACCAGTTTGAAGTGCACTTTTGCTGCTGGTTTGTACTGAAGCTATTTATTTTATTCATATGTAGCTAAGTAATGTATGTATGTATGTATATATATGTTGTGGGAATGCACACAATCTCACCCACAATGTTAGCTTTCTCGCTCTTTCAATTTGCATTATGCACTTCTATCATTAAAATGTGTATACTCACGCTGTAGAAACTACTAAAAAATGATTTAAAAAAGCGAGTATCTAGAATAGGTAGGTATAACCATAAAAAGAAAAACTACACGCACGTCGTATAATCCTAGTGACCCATGGTCGGTTTAATTTATGTGAAATTGTTTGCCCATTAGCAAACATTATCAGTGAGCAAACAAGTAATTGCGATTGGAATATTCATAGTGCAATAAAATAACAAAACCTATAAACCGATTGTCTTCATTAGATTTGCCTATACCAACATCATAGATACATTACTGCTAAAGTTGATTGGATTTTTCAATGTGCGTAATCTAAGGCACATTTCCAATAGTATACATGAATTTGCGTCACAAAAATAATGAGTAAGCTAGGAAAATAGTGTGTCTGGCAATCTATACACAGTGGTAATTGTGAAGCATGAAAGGTACAGAAAAAAAAGCCAGTGTGTTGGCATAAGCTCAAGCCCGATTTGTATCTAACTGCTGATGATGAGGCAGATTTCAAGACTATAGTGTGTTTAAAAATTTGTTTTATACACACAACAACATATATAGAAGGACGAGAAACCCTTGCTAATTAAGATTGCAGAATGATTGCTGAGTTATTTTGTGTATTAGTTTTTTTTTTTTAATTCTCTTGGTCTGTTAAATGAATCCCAAGACAAAGAGAAATGCTTACTTAATTAGTGATTTGGGTGTATATTTAGCTTGGGGCCATATTCTAGCTCCTGAAGGTAGTATCATCATTAATTTAACTTTTTTTGTTGTTGTGTGTTGTTGCTTGGAAGCATCCTCGAAGTCGAAATATCTATGATGTATCTTTGTAATTTTAAAATCGTGGTGGATGTATATAAGGTAGGTATAAACTATTTGTCCTTAGCTGAAGTATAATTTGTTTGAAATTGAGATATAGATAGACATTAATCGGTTAGTTTTTCGCTGCTCAATTGAAGTCGTGACATTAGATTTACGGTGCACATTGAACAGATGTGGAATAGGTGCAGTGATGTTGTTATTATAAAATCAAGTTTTATGTGTATTTAAAGTGGGTAAATAAAGTTGTTAGAAAAACAAAATTTGTATCTATGAAAAATAAAAAATTGGATGCAATCAAATTGAATTGCTTATATTAAGTAGCAACATGTTGCTAAGTTTTATTTGGATAAAATATTTATCTTAGTATTAGATTGTTATATTTTTGTGACATTTTAACCTGTTATCCATATATTTACATATACTTCATAAGAAACGAAACATTTAACTAGTATTTAGTTGGGTGAAATGTTGCAACAACTTATTATATAAACATATACACACACCTTTAAATACTCAACTTGTTCTGTGTAAATATCCTACGTATAGAAAACATAAGAAAAACATTTAATATATTTTGCAACATGTTTCGGAACTAACAGTTGTGACAATTTCATAATGCCTAAAATGTTTTTATCCTGAGATACATACTGCATACTTCTGGCAAGAAATTGACGAGTTCATTTGACATGTAAAGTGCATAAAATTTTAGCTGGTGGATCCGTGACACTTTTACGAACAAATAACACTATCAATGGCTCTAAGAAGAATGTATTCATCATTTCTTTACAGAAATAAAAGAAAGAAACATTATTCTGCAATATTATTTCTGCACCATGTTGCTACACTCATTCTTTGATCTGTTAAAATGCTTGCAATAGAAAAGTTCAAACACATATTAAACATATTAAATATATCAAAATGTTTCGGGTTATTGCAACATGTTGATATGCTGAATGTTGCTTATAACTTAATTCTGAGTATTTGTATAAGATTTATTAGTAAAATGATTCCAAATGGATATCATCAATTTAAAAAATGTCATCTCACATACATGAGTAGTATACAGAAAATAGGAAATATAAAAAAAACTAAATTAAATAATCATCTAAGACTGCATCTGTCAAAATATCAGTCATTCATCCCCATCAACAATATTGCTACTCTTACATTTAGCCTCCCAAACACTCTCTTAGCAATTAATATCAATTAAACTTCAAATAATCATGTCTCGTTTGGAATATTTATTAACATATTTAACAGATACGTCATATTAATCATAAATTAAACACAATATCTCCCACTTATTCGTCTTCGTGTAGCATTCCTTCCTTCGACACTGACTATAAAGTCTTAATTGCTTATATGTATATGAATATTATGCGTGTATAATAGATTGTATAAAAAAAAAGAAAATATATCTCTCAATCAAGAGTGACAATGTTGTGATATGAAAATAACACATATACCATTAAAACAAAAGATAAAAAAAGAAACAATAAGACCAATCACAATGCAAAATTAATGAAACAAAAAAAACCTTAAACATTGTCGTACGTCAATCATTTTATTAAGACATTTTGTTGCCGAAAAAAAAAATCACTCAAACTTTAGGCTACAAGTCCCCATCCCCCAGTATAGGTTTGATAGATATATAAACACCACCAGACACACACAACATTTTGTTTAGTGTTTTTGTATGAGTGTCTCAAAATGTGCCTGGATTTTATTTATTTTTTTTTAATTTTATATTTTGTGTGTACCTACTGTGTACCACACAACAACACACACGTTCTTATAGCAATTATTTCATTAAAACGATATAACAGTCAACTGCAGTGACTATTGATAATTTATGGCCTTTTCCGACGGACGTTGTCGTGTATCTTAACATCGACGCACGATGGCGGTTTGTGTTGTATATTGGGATTAATAAGAGTGATGCTGGCTTTATAGTTTGGCCTGGTTTTTATTATATGTTATAAGCAATTTGCATGCTTTACACTATATTATACACCAATGTTAATTTATTCAAACGTGCATTACACTCAAATGTGTACAAAAAAAACACAATAAAAATAATATAAATAAAGCTTGTTAGCTTTACTTAACGTACATACATAATATACAGATGTATTTATGTATGAATGATTGTATTTGAGAGCGGTTTAGAAATAATTGTTTGATTTTAAAAACACGACATTAAAACGCATTTCCATAATAATCCAAACCATTCAATAAAAACATGTTGCATAGCATTAAAATTGATTTAAAAAAAACATTATCCAAATGCATGTTATTATTATTTTAGTAGTTAATTTGTCAACGCAAGATTGTAAGGACATCCATAACTTTGGTATTCATCCTGACCATAAATCTAATGGTATATGAGTTGGTTGGCACGACAGCTCGTTCGAACCCGTGCTTAGTGACCGATATATTATAACCGCTATATTTCTAAATAATATAGGTGGCGGAATACAGCCCTGTTGTACCCCATACCGTTTTCCGTTTATTTAAATACCTACTTTCGTTTGCGGTATGACTAAGGGAATATTTTTCCAGTTGAAACACAAATTTTTACAGATTAGCAATAATTCTTCGCCATTGCTACTTCGTCTAGGACTCTTTCCAACTTATATTTTAGATTTTAGTTTAAGTTCTCCTTGTTAAAATATTAAAAATACTAAGTATAGATGTTTATTGGGAGATACAAAATGTAATGTCCAAAGTCACCTAAGCTCTAACATTGTTCTAAAAAAAAATATAACATCCTGTACAAAAAGAAATATTTCTTTAGATCATATCATTTTTTTTTTGTACGGACAAGATTTTGTTCCCATGAAGATAAATTAGTTTTCCAAAAATATACTTCAGAGAAAAGTCACCAGTTGTGTATTTTTTTTAACAATTTTTTTTTTGTTTGTAATTTGTCTTTATATTTTTGTTAATACATATCTATGTATTTGTTTTTGATTTTTTTTTTGTATCAACATCCTGTTTTCCGCCAACAACGGTGTTGACTTCAAACAAAGGCAAATGTAATACCTACACAAAAGCAAAATCTCAACAAAATTCTCCCATCGTCATCTTCATTGCCGCCGCCTCATTCATTCACCTGTTTTTTTTTTGTTTTGTTTTTTTGTTTTATTTACTATTTACCTGTATAGATAGATATGCCTAGATTTTTGTTGTTTTATTTTTATGATATCAACATTTCTTTACGCGCCAAAGAACACCCACCTTTATACATTTGGTTAAATAGAATCTACAAAAAAAAATGTAGATCATTCTTTGTGCTCACAAAACAAAAATAAATAATATTTACAAAAATAAACCCCATAGTAAGACTCATTATATAGGTGTGATTGTGCGAAAGCTAATTATCATATATTTTAGAGTCGACCAATTCAGTTTCCCCCTTTTGTAAAAAAAAAAAAAAGGAAACAAAAAATAAAAATATCGAGCTGAAATCTCTCCTATTGTTATGCCCTTTTTTTGGAAAGAAAAATCTATTATGTACTTAAAAAATAAATTATAACTACCCGAGGACAACCCGCCATTAAAAATCACCCGTACCCGTTAAATTACCAACCTCTCTCTAATTCGGCTAAATACAAAATTACAGGTTTTAGATGCGTCGTGTTTATAGGTAGGTACCCCAAATGAAATTCTCAAAAATATTAGGGGACTATCAGTCTTCAATTACTTGCTTGAGGTCACAAAAAAAAATTAAATGTTCTTCATTATTCTCTATAACCACAAGTTGAAAACAAAAATTATAGACACAAAAATTAATTAAGCAATGCTCTGCGAAGCATGGAGACTGTAGTTATAACCTAGCTCTTTAGGTCTATTCAATTCAATTTAAATTCCCCACCTACATACGTTGACGGTTTTGAATGTTTGCTTAGAATAGTATAAGAGATTGTTATAGAAGATAAATTGGTAAAAAATTCAAATTTATTCAAATTGTTGCTATAACGGGGATTGATGATCTTTAACGTTTAACTATGTGAATCTTGAATTGATTGAAGATCCTTTTTTATAGTATAAAGTTTCACACATAAACATTGATTAGATACATACATAGGTACAACAAATCGTGGGACAGATCTTGCCTAATCCTTACATAATATTATGCATATCTAACCGGTCTTTAGAGCTTGTTTTTTTCGCAAACAAAAGCTAATGCTCCGGAATTAAAAATGTACATTCAAAGATACAAAAGTATCTTAAATGTGAACCGCTAAAAAACCTTCAAAAGATTACCATGCTAGTATCTTCTCATCAGGTAGTCAAAATAGATGGAGATACCGATTGAAGGCTAGATACCTATGTACCTTGTCTATATACTTGATTTATCGAAAAATCGCAAAACTTAAGTTTTAAATCATATTAATATATATTTTTTTATATTTTTGTAGGTATCTGTTTGTTTTTATATCAAGTTATAGCCCACCTACTCGTATCTCCATGTGGTTATTTTAAACCAGTTTTTTTTTTTGTGTTGTCTAGATAGATTATTTTTGTCTTAAATGGATTTTTTGTATAGCAAATTTCTGAGGGTAGGTAGACGTATCTTTATTTAAATATTTTGTGAAAGAGCAAAACATTATAGATACAATATGAATATGTAAATTGTTGGCAATTAGTTTAGCATAAGCTTTCCTTAATTTGTGTAAATAGTATAAGAATATAACTTTATCATATTAAGAAGTTGAATATAAATATAGAAATGATGGAATGATGCAAAAGAAAGACAGATTTCTTTTTTTTTGTTTTATCAAAAATATTTGAATATTTTTGAATTTAATAACAGAACAAACCCATTTAATGTGTTTTTCGACTTGAACTTAAGTTGTTTCTTAACTTATAACATGGCGAAGCAATTCTGGTCAACAAAACACTGTAGGACGTATTTGGTTTCTATAAAAATGATATAGAAAACAAGTAACGACTGTTAAGGCAGACAAAATATTATCTACAACCGCAACGCAACATGTTGCTGATCGATTATTTAGTAGCACTATTAGCTTTGAAGATGAGGATAAATTAATGTATTCGTCTATTTCAATAATTATAAATACATATGTTTGTATATAGTTCGGAAACAGACTTTCCAAAAATATTTGCAACATGTTGATCGGAATTGCGTTATTCTCGATTGTAAAATAAATTTTAAATAATTCCGATGCTCATAAGCCCAGGTGTAAGCAAATATTTGCTGTTCTCCTGCAACATGTTGCCGAAATGACACATGTATTTTTGTGTATAATAATAATAAATTGATTTCAGCTCTGTAACATTTTTGTGGGGACATAATGCATCTAGAGCGTACCGCGACGTATGTAATTACAAACACTATGTAGCTAACTCTATTTCTTTAAATTACTTGTATTTATCCCTAAAATACGGATTTTCAACATGTTTTTAGATTATACTACCCTATAACTTTATCCTTTAAATAGTTAACCCTACAAGGAAATAGAGCTGAAGAGATAATTTCAAAAATTTAATAGTATTTATTTGAAACACATAATACTAAAATGAATTAAACTCCTTTTTTAAGATCCGCAACATGTTCAGAACAAAATGAATCTGAAGATTATTTTTTTTTTAAATGTTGAAGGGGTATACAATATGTTATTGCATCGCTTGGCATTATATTGAATTGAAAAAAATTCATTAAAAATAGTAAAACTTATAAAGAAACTATTATTATTAACAACGCAGAATGTTGCTGCTTTCAGTGAGTTTTTTTTAAAAACAACTCAATTGCACGGTAGATACTATTTATAAGGACTAGAAGGAATAATAAAAAAGTAATATGTGTGTGGATAACTTGCAACATTTTAAATATTTTTTTTTATTTTAGCTTTAAAGAAAAACTGTTCGTAAAATACATACCTAATAAATTTATTTCAAAATTAAAACTTATAAAATATTTGTTTCACTAGTACATAATCTGTTTTATGCTAAATACTTTTCATCAAATGAATATTGTTATCAAAATATCTTTATAAGAAATATAAGCCCTTGTGTGAGATAAGTCTTAAAATAAGCAACAAGTTGTCAACATATACTTACTTTTTCTAATTCTAAGAGGTGAAACCGAAGTACTTGTATTGCTTGCACCATCTGAAATAAATAATAAAAAATATATTAAATGAAAAATTAATTATTTTATTCATAAAAAAGGCAAAACAAAAAAAAACTAACTGCTTCTCCATGAACCGTGATGATGGCCATGAACTAACACAAGGCGACCTAAAATGATCTTATCAACATTTGTATTCTGCCAATAAAACTTGCTCCAAAAACATATTTTTCTTTACTACGCAAAGCATATTCTTTTTTTATGGACGAAATTATTCGTCACACATCCTTTATTGAAATGTCATATGTTCTGTCAAAGCATATAACAAGCACACGACATTTACGACAGTTCAGCGCCCAAACACATTAACATGTGTGTCATTTGTACTCCTTTTTTTTAAGTGCACAGTCTACTGTTGAAACCACAACTCAACAAGACAACCCACAAGCAACAACTCACATGACATACAGTCATCCCGACCAGGGCGAGAGGAGTATATTGTAGTAGAACCAATAAAAAAAGATACATACTCACATAAAATAAGAGTGATTTGATTTATGACTTTTTGTAGTATTTTATGAATGAATATAAAAATTCAGCTAAACTCATAAAATGTGTCACAACATTATTGAGAAACAGAATGTTTCATGCCTTCGCTCTCAAACTAAATACCTAACACAAATAAAAATAAATTTTTCTTTTGATTGCGACAACCTGTTAACAAGCATAAGTTTCACTTCCTCATTTTTCGTATACTTGTTTTTTTTTGTCGAATAGAATTGCAACATGTGCTGCAACAAAACCACATATAACACAGATTAAAGAGTTAATCTAATGAATCATTGTGCGGTGCGGTTTTGTGTACACGCATTTGTACACAAAATTGCTACACTCAAGTCAGATTACAACAATAACAAAAAAAAATATTAGAAAAAACTAACAAAAATCTTCATTGCATCCAAATGCATCCATGGACTCCGGGTAAATGTATCTATGCCACAATAAAACAGCATTTAATGTGTAATTTTCATCAAGGCTAATGTTGCTAGCTCTTACTAACTGCATGCCGTTTGAGTCATGCAAAAACAACAATAATAAAACTAAAACAAAAAAATACACAAAGTGAATGGAATTAAACACTGTAAAGCAAAACAAAAACAATAAAAATAATTGCAAGGAGACAAAAGGCTGACTATATTGTCATACGGCTGAAAGGCCGATCGACAAGTATTGCTGTTGCAACCAAAAAAAAAATGTTGCCGAGATTCCTGATAGAGACTCATCTGGTTCACAAGTCTTTTGTAGTCGATGGAGCATTTTTGTTGTTGTTGTTGTATGTGTAGAATTTTCATTGGCATTGTTTTAATGGTAGATTCAGTATGCTTTTGCAAATGTACAACAATAAAATAAGCTAACAACTCTTTTATAGATACATCGTATCTTTTAACTATTTCAGCATCGCTCCGGTGAACCTGCTTTATTCTCGAGGAGCTGTAGATAGAGTGACCAATTGTTGTCACGAATTAAACATAAAACTATGTTTGGGTGCTTTAAACGCGACATTGAACTTCATGTTTGTTTGGACGGCAAATTTTTAGGTCAAGGAGAATTTATGGCAATTTTTTTTCTTTCTTTTTATCAAAATTTTATATTTTATATACTTACAAGTGAATCTACTTCGGGATCCGCTGTGTAGTAGGGTTTTTGTGATCTTATCTGAAATTATAAAAAAATATAAAATTAGTTAAAATATCTTTGAATATTCATATACCTAAAAAAAAGTCCTTGTATAGATACATATATTTTTTTCTTATTCTTAACAAGGTAACTTATTGATACTTTCCACCATTGAAAGGTTCAACAATACCTACATATGTCTATATATATATCTTCATATGCATACATACATATACCTATATCTACCCACAAAAAAACGATTATAATAAATGTTCAGTTCGAACTTGCGGACTCAGCGGGAGGTTAAGATTTTCGCTTTGAGTCTGTCTTATTGTACAACAAAAATCTTGTATTTTTTTTTTGTTTTTTTTTTGAATTTTAAATTTCATATACAAAAAAAAGGTGTATCTTTAGCCTTTTCTTGATTTGTGAAAGAAAAAGACGTGAGTGTGTTTTTGGTTTATTTTGTTGGATGATCATATTACAATATGGGATGAGAATAATCATGTGGTGTATTCCCCACGCATACAAAACCAATTTATGCAATTTTTTTTTCTGTGTTAATTTTTAATTCTTTTTAAGCGCAGCAATATTGGGATTGGGAATGATAAAAAAATGAATAAATTTGTTTGCAAGACCTGGAAAACGATTTTATAATTTCCAATTAGTTGTTTAATTAATTTTTGAGGTCCTTCGAATATCCTTAATGTTATTTAGATTTTTTGGAGATAAAAGAATTTTATTCGTTTTTAAAATATTTTCTTTGTCAAATTGTTTTTAAAGAAAGATTCAGAAACTCAAGGATCTCGAGCTGGATTCAAGTAAAATAAAATTTCAATCAATTTAAATTTGTTTTCAGATAATAATATCTAAGTACATGTTTAAGAATAGTATTAAATTTAATGTTGGGAATGAACATGATTAAATTGTTTTCAAAGTGTAATTCAAAAACTTAAGTGCAATCTGAGGGCTCGAGCCGGATTGCAGAATAATTACTGTAGCTAAGTGTTTAATAACTGAGCGAATTTAAATTGATTGCTAAATATACTTAACAATTGTTAATTTATTTTGTGCTAATTTTTGTATCCAATAGAAGTATATTTCAAGTTGGTCCTTGTCCATTGCCTGCCACCCAAGCAGAACTACATAACACCACACACGCATACACCATTTTTATATCTTTTTTTTTACCCACAACAACACAAACATCTTTTTCTCTATAATCACCCTGAAAACCCAGCAGGGAAGCTGGAAACTTATCACACAGTAATATAATGACTGGCATCTCTTAAGAAACCAAACACTGAATACAAAAAAAAGAAACCATAACAAGATACTTTTAAGTGTCGTTTAAAAATAAAAACGTATTCGAAAACCTCAAATAATAAAAAAAAAAAAATAGCATACTGAGAATTGAGCTGGATTGAATGTTTAAATGTGCGTATCCGTTCCGAATTACAATTTTATGACTTTTTCCAGATTACTCATCCATCATTAATGTATCTTCGTTATGGTTTTGTTGTCGTTTTTTTTATGTTTGCATCCTAAAGGGATTTTATGTTTTTTTTTTTTTTGTTATATGCATTTTGCGAAAAGGATTTACAAGAACTAAGTAGGTGGCATCTATTGGAATGAGTCAAAATCACATCTTTAGAATGTGACCAGTTAAAATCAGAATGTATCTTTTGACTGGAAAAAGCATCTTAGAACATTTTGAAAGACTAGAGCTAATCAATATGATCCCTCTCTCCTATTTTGTGCTGCAGGCATGTGACAACTTAAAAGAATTTACCTGTAACTCTTCAAGGGCATAGTATACAAAAAAAAAACAATAAAATACAAAACCCAAAGATCACATATTCACCACATTGGTATCCCGCTCACATCAGTTAAACCCTAAAACCTAAATTAGCAAAGCACGCGCATCTCACTCGCTCAAAATGGGCTGGGCAAATCAATCATCTTGTCAAAGTCACTCTATACGAAACTCCGAAAACCGATGATTATAAGGTTTGTCTGAGATGGATGGTTAAGTCGAAAAGTGGGGGTCTTTGATTATGGGGATTGAAAATGGATAAATGCCCAGATGTACCTATATAAAAGAATGGATGGATTCTCTTTTGGAATTTTTTTTTTTGTTGCATGAGGGCGATACTTGGGGTCCTGAGAAAACGCCTTAACATGACCCCTTCGATGAAGAACTAACAACCGATCATTATAAATCTGGCTTCGTGTTATGAGTAGGTATAGATATCTATGGGATATTGAAGAAGATACATTGTTTTTTTTTTGTTTATCTACCTAAGTCGCGTCGCGTCGCGTCGATAAACTCGTTTTGGACAAATGTAGGTATATGTTTACCTGTTATACCTTACTAGTGGGTAAAGGTAAAGACCGGCCATATTTGTTCTTCCAAAATTATCGAACATGAACTTCAAATATAATATAATGGCGTATCTTAAATGCACAAGCGTAAAATTCATTTTCCAAATTTCAAAGATACAAATTCAAAATGTGCAATTATTTGAATCACAGCGATTGAGAGGGAGAAAGAGAGAGAGAGAGGAGAGAGTGCATATTATAAAACGTGATGTAGGTACTGAGTGACGCGCAAACCATATAATTTTTAATGTGGCTGCAAGAAGAGGTTTTTAAAATCGAATAAATCATTGTAACAAGTAAATTCACAGCATGAGACATAGCTATAAATAAACACGCTTACTTAAAAGAAAATAAAATTAAAAAAAAAAAACAAGCATCTCTCTCAAAAAATATTAAAAATACACCCAAAAGATACGATCCACAAAGTGACAGAGAGATAGATACACTATACTTTCTCCCCCAATACACTAATGTTGATCATCAGAATGTTTTATTCTTTGTTTCTATTTATTTTGTATTTTTATTTAATTCTCCCGCAAGATTAAATATATATGAAAATGAAAAACAAAAGAAAGAAAAAGTGTGAATATCTATTTATCTTTTTTTGAATTTTTAAGTGAGTGAAGTTTTAAGATTTATCCACGCAGAATTCGCATTTGTTTTGCTTGCCATGCATCAGCCATTCAAGAGCTATTTTCATAAAGTATCTATAAATGAACATCGACAACGTACATATGTTTTGTTTTTGTATCTATCTATTTCTATATAGCTCGTTTTGTATGATGTATCTTAAGACGGTTTAAATTTAGATATTGAAGAAAAAACTGTTTTTTTTTTTGTTGTTGTTTGGTTTGTTTGTTTCATTTTTCGTTTGCGTTTTTATATAAATTTTAAGTGCCAAATGTGCTGGCGTGATGCGTGGGTGAATGGATTTGTCGCGTTGTAGCATGTCGACCAAATGTTTTTCACATTTAATTTTTCTGATGAAAACTTATTCCCCCTGAAGTTCTTTCTTCTCAAAAATTCTACAATCGATGTCAACGTTGCCAATGATGCTTAAAACTACCCCAATAGATTTCTATTGTATTTAAATTTATTTTAATTTAATTTTATTTTATTTTGCTTTTTTTTAATTATTTTATTTTTATTTTAAGAAGTTTATTTTAATTTTAAAACTTTCTGTAAGTTATTTTGTCTATATCAGTTTAGTTTTTATTTGTTATTGAATTTATAGACGATATATTTTGTTTTTAATATTTATTTACATCTTAGTGGATAATATTAATATATTATTATATATTAATATAAACTCTGTTGGTAACCATGACATAGCCCGCATACAATTTTTGTCATGGACAGACAAAAAATAAATTGTATTTCCCTTGTTTTTCTCATTCAACGAAAACGATGTTGGATTTTTGGCTTTTGGAATTCTGTTCATCAGTGTTTTTTTTTAATCTTTTGTGAGGGCGGAAATTCTCTTGAAGATGAATATTGTCACAAGAAAATTTTAACAATTTTAAGTGGATGTTGATATCTTTAATTATGTATAGCTGCGCACATGTATGTAATATATTTCATTTTTGTATTTTCTCCAAGATGTTCTATAAACATGAAACGAAAATTTTTGTATCTTTAGGATGTGAGGTTAGACCAAAATATCTAAAATAAAAAATGTAATATATAAACTGTCATGCAATCTGAAATAAGGTTCACTTAAAAATCAATAAAAATTTAAGTGTCGCATTTTAAGAAATAAAAAATTGAAAGAAAAAATTAAATGTATATGGATGAGCATGTAATTTATTTTAATTATAATTTTTGCTTGATCGTTTTTGAATGATCTTGAAATAATTAATTAAAATGTGTTGTTTTTGACTCTTAGTTAGGTCATTAAAAAATGAATAAATTGAAAGTATATAATTGGCAGTGAATTTGGCTGGCCACTGTACTTAATTTCGATTAGTTTGTTTGCACTTGTAACATCTATAGACTTTTAACCGATTGAAGTCGGATTTCTGTGCACAATTGGTCATTATTGTTTCTACAAGAGTACATGTGTTTCTGTCTACCAAAATTCGGTATATTCCAAGAACCTGGTTGTAATGAATTGAACAAAATTCTGTTATATTTTTTTTCTACAAAATTTTGTATTTTAAAATTCCAAATGCTAGAAAGTATGTTTTTCATTTCTGGATTCACTGAATTATTATTAAAAGAAATTGAAATTCTTCTTATTAAATATTGAGATACTTAATTTCTGTTTTTATATGAAAAATGTTTTGAGCAAATTTTTAAAATACAAAATTTTGAGCATATAAATTAAAAAAAGAATTATAATTTCGACCCGCTCGACCCACTTTCAAACCCTCAAACTTACAAGAAAGTATATGTATTTCAAGAAAACTTTTGAAGCAATATGATCACTATTATTCGGAATATATTGTAAGTATTTTTAGCGACAGCTCAATTTTGTATTTCTATTTTTTTTTTTTTTTTTTTTTTTTTTGAAGTAAAACTTCTTTTGAGGAAAATTTATAGGGAGCTTTCAAACCGAACAACGATATGACATATGAAATGACCATATACCATTATTTTCAGATAATTGGAATTTTGTTTGTTCGTTTTGTGGATTTTCATAGATGAGTCCAGTTATAAATGTATATACCTGCATTGTGTGTATTCGGTTAAGATTTTTCTTTAGTTGGTACATGTTGTGGATTCTAATTCTATAGGTACCTACATGAATTGTGTGTATGCAACGGTCAATTTTGTTTGTTGATTTTTTTTTATTCAAATTTTTTTTTGGAGTTTCGTTATGGATTCGCATTAATGTAGTATATACATATATGTGTATGTATTGTGTATTCGACGAGGAACTTTTTGGTTAGTTCGTTTTGTTGATACCCAGTGGAAAATTTCTTCCTCGATGAAAAATTTCGGTGAAAACAGCAATAAATTCATTCCTTACTTTTAAAAGGTAAAATAAATAAAGTAATGATTTCCTATGGGCAAAGTAATGCCCTTTTTCCTCGGTACATTTGCGTATGCAAATAGATTGTGATTTCAGTGAGGAAAAGTCCTGCGCAGCATCACGAGCCCGCAGGTAGCTTTGAGCACTGTGTGTTGCTTTCATTAGCAGAAGAACAAAACGAAACAAGAAAATTCTCTATAAGCGGAGCAAGTATTATTCTGTTTTTGTTAATTTATAACGGTTTAGGTTTTTTATTCTCTATGTCCTTTCTTCTGCGATCGTTAAGAAATGTTTTGTTCTTTAATTTAAGTTTATTCAATATATATGAATTAATTTTTATGAATATTAAGAACTGAATTTTTTTATGGTTTTGTTTTGTAGCTTGTGTTTTTTTTTTGTCAATAAAAAATTTTTAATTAATTTATTTTGATATATTCATTTGGTGAGAGCACTGGAAATATTTCATGACATTTTTCTACAACGAATTTACAGCACGTGATTTTCTTAATTATTTTCATCGAAGTTTTCACCAAATAGTGTTCATGGTTGAAAGAGGCAAAAACTGTTAATCAATGATTTCATAGCTGAGTTTTCATGTTATATTTCTTTCATGAATAAATGTTGTTGAAAACTCAACTTCCAAAAAAGGGATGAATTCATCAATAACCTTTCATTTTATGTTTCACCTAAGTAACCGAACAAATGAAAACGCAGCATACTCATATTCAATGATTTCACCTATGAATATTCACAAGAAATTCACTGGTGAACTCCAATGACATCCCAATGTTAATTTCACCAAATGATTCACCAAAAAATTCATGGGTGAAGGCTCTGTTCCTTGGTGAATCTCGTGGTGATTCCTTGGTGAAAAATTAAAAATTTGCCACTGCGTTGGATTTTTTGTTTGTTTTGTTGATGCTCATACATTAGTATTGTGTTATATTAATGTGTGTAATGTTAAGGCGATGATCTGGTTGCCAGTGCTTCAGTGTACATATCAACTTCGTTGATTTATATAAGTATACAGAGTAGTATAATGTGTATCGTATGCAATGTAAAATTGCTAAACCATGAATTAAAGTTCGAACAACACGACGGTGACGTCTGTACAATATTAGAATAGAAGGTCATTATGGGGGATGTATTTATACAAGTACGGGGCTGGTATCAAAAAATTTCAACTTCTTTGTTCTTAGACCGGTTTCCATAAAATTGAAATACATAGCTATATGTTTTAGCTGACTTAGAATTACGAAAGAAAAAACTGTTTCAAATTAGGCAAGTTTTACTTCTGGCGCTTGTACTTAAGTACACACACTGTTTTTCTTATTATTATTTGATTGGCTGCAAGCAGAAATGCAAGATCAAAGTCTTATTTGAATCAAATGATAACTTCGTCGTCTACTTTCATCGTTTCTACTTCTACAGAAATATTTCTAATAATTACATCTATCTATTTCGATTACCATATTAATTTATTAAAATCAAAACGTCACTATTTCATAACAAGCCCTAGGTAGGTTATACCTACATATATACAATAGAATTACGGAAACTACGATAGAGTTTATTAGGTCAACAATTCTACCAACACGACTGTCGACTCGTATATAACTTATCGGTCCCATTATAAACGTGTTTATCAATTATCTTTATGTTAGATTAATTAAACAATCATAATATAAGTTTGGAAGTCAAAAAATGTACGTACACAAATACACACATACTTGTAGGTCGGAAAGAAAAAAAAGTTATAAACCTACATAAAACAATCTCTTATCAACATGAGAAAACAGTAGTAGACTCGCAATATGTTTATACAAATCGACAAGTAGGTATAAAGATAAAAAATTGAATGTGAAAAACATTTATTTATTTTGCTCACCACGACACAATAATGCCGCCACCACAGCCGTATTTAAAAAAAAAAAAAACTACTATAGGTACCTATACCAGTTTTGAAAAAAAAAATTGTTGAGGAATTTTTCTTATTTACACGGAAATGCGACATTATGACTCAGTTTCAAAAAAGATCTCATCATCATCATCGCCTGCCTCACCATCACCATCGCCACGGTGACCTGATGATGGTGCTGCACAACGTGCGTATAGCTTCTATATCTCATAGATACACCTAATTTATTTATTCTCAGCAATTGATGCGGTGTGGTATTCGGTTTTCGGTGACGACGGACGACGCACGGTGAGTCGTGAATAGTGTGTGGTATTGGTATAGTTTCAAGTGATGATGTGCGTCTCCTCTAATTTGACTCTTCAGTGCATTTCGTCGAAGAAGTATAGAGAGTCATTCAGTACCCATAGGTATAGAGAGCCACTGTCAATATTTATTTTGTGCGTCTAGATTTAGCTACTTTATATTTTTAGAAGTTAAAGTTGTACAGCACATTGACTTTCACTATCATTAGAGCGTATCTTCACGATTTTTTTCGTTTTTTTGTTGAGATTTTCATTTATAATGCACGGCTTCCTTTTTAGCTAAGGCCTAATAACTTATATGTATGTACCTCCTATAAAAAATGGCGACATTATCTATCTAAGAAACACAAAAAAGTAAGCAGTTCGGTGGCAAGATAAGGTGCATGTCAACATATGTTGCAACTAGATTTTTTATTTGAAAAAAAAAACACAAACAACAAATGATAACTGAAAAAATTTTGAAATGCTGTTTCTATCGTATATTTTGTTTATGAATATGATAAAAGTAAAATAAGTAGGCATCTGGTTGTATTTATTTGAGGTAGTCAAGAAAAGGTGTTTCTTTTTATAATATTCACAATGCGGGAATATTTATTTAGACAATCTGGTTGCCTTGACATTAGGATGTATTCCAATCCTTTCGTAATAACCATTATTTAACTCTCTTAGCCTTAATTTCGGACTAACTCAAGTGATTTTGATGTCCGAAACCGATAAATAACTTCAAAATGAAGTTATTTAGAAATAAAAATTAAAAAACAGTAAAATGTTGCGTGGTTTAGCAAAATCACACTCCCAATGAAAGCCAGTCTACGTTTACGAAAATTTAGTGGCCAACAAAAAAAAATAAATAAAATTTAAAAAATGTCATGTTTTAGCTGTATTCATTACCTAAACAAATAATTTTATTTCAATTAATTACCATTTGAACCGTATAGGAGATATCTAATAATTTGTAAGCGCCCGACCATTATTTGCATAGGCAGCCCAGCCTTAACTGCACAACACGAATGTAAAATATTTTATCTAGCTATATTTTTCACTCAGGCCAAACATCATTCAAAACAAAACTAAGTTATTATTTTGTTTTTAATAAAAGATTTGAATTTGGTGTTGCTATCTATCTAAACATTCTAATTAGTACTGTTTATTATACCCCAAGTCTCACACGCATAGAACTGAACTGAAAAAAGAGTGTCACACTACATTAAATTTGGAACCATATTAAATTAACATGAACATCAAGATAAACTAACTAAATTCACTGTTAATTTAAAACCCTTTATTTGTTATAATCATATTAGGTAAAAAGGGCAGTTAAAAATAAATACTGTACACATAGTTCACTAGTCACTTGTATATTAACATTTTGTGATGTTTAAAAAAATACACCTACATGGTACACTGCTACGTTAATAATACATTATGCTTAATTTACATAAAAATTATCAAATTAAATACATTGCAATGTTATGTTCCTTGAAAAACCGAAGTTTCACATATTAATTCTTGTTAAGGTAATATGAACATATAATAAAATAACTCAGTTGACTGTTAAATTGACACCAATTGTGTTTTTTTTAATATTTAGGTTAAAATGGTAGACAGCCTTGTATCCCTTTTGACATGAACCGCAATGCAGTTTCCATAATACAGTGTAACTTTAGCAATGCTTACCTGATTAATTTCCCTACATAAATAAACAAATTAAATTTATGGAAATGTTGCGTTTGCTGGGAACTAGTTTAAATTAGCATGATACCCATTTTAATAATACTAATGTTTTATGTTGTAATAACATGATATCTTTTTAAAACATGTTAAACTAACATTGAATACAATGTTATTTAGATCGTGTTAGTTTCTGATATTCCTACAACTTTATATGGAAAGTGCTTGTGCATTAATGCAAAGAAAAGTTTGTATAGAAGCAAAAATACTTGGAATGTTGCATTTCAATTATAGGGTAAAGTCGGGTCATATAGCATTACAGAAGAACAGAAGAGGCTTCACAAGGTAATATAGCACCCCCACACGTCGGGATATATTCCATTTCGCCCGCTTCTAATTTTCAACATATGTTTTATTTTTCCAAAAATTTAAAGAAGTTAAAAATGAAGAAGGTACTTAAAAGGTCAAAATATCCAAAAATGAATACCATTGCTGGCGCTGCCGACGTCAGTTCATCAGAGGACGTAAAATGTCATTGCATAACGAATAGTATGGACCGCAGAACTTCGGTGAAAATACTTGTGTGGGCTGTGGCGAGGATTATGATCTAACAACTATACCGGATGAGTGAATTAAGGTAATAATATATATATATATAATTATAATATGTCGCTATTGGTCTCATGACTCATGCACTTCTTTTAACAAAACATGCAACAAATGTGGCAAACAAAACTACAAGAAAAGATTTCCATTTTTTGTAAATAGTTTTGTTATTTCTTTTATTATTTTTTATTTTAATAAACTATGAATTCTCCTTATCAACAAGATTTAAAATAAAGTTATTTTTGTTTTTTTTTATATTTTAAGTAACACTTTACCCTATAGGTTGTTTATACTATTTAAAAAAGGCACAATAATTAACGAGATAACACATCAAACAAGTCAAGCAACAAAAACTAAAAGTTTAAGATTTCAATGACGAATTGTATTCAGATCTGAGACGAAGCCTGACAAATTGGTTTAATTGACTAAAAAACCACTTAGGAATTATCAAAGAGAGCCGAAATGCAAAAATTCAAAACCTGTTTTAAATTAAAATTAATCATTTTCAACAGTGTTTTAGCTAACAACAATCAAACATGACCCAGAAATGCCAATGAGAAGGTCATACCAACGAAATTATTGAAGAACAAAATTAATGATACAAATTTCTATTCCATAGATACAATGTTTCAAATTCTCAGAAAAAAAACAAAAACCATTGTGCAAGGTCCCAATTAAGATGTCAAAAGACAAGAATAGTTTCACCAAACTCACATACCTCTGTCCCACATTAATCTATCAAAAAGACACAAAACAAATAGGTAAGAATAAAAAAAAAAAAAATCAAAAACAAATCGATCATCTTTCTAAACATGTTGAAGGGACACGTACAACTTTACAATGCCACACCATCATACAAATCAAAAAGTAACAAGTTGGAAAATAAAAATAATTACGGTTCTTCAATAAAGTATCTCAACATAATATTTATGTCTAAGTGTTACCCATGAATTAGTATTTAAAAAAAAAATGAAAAATTAAACATCATCGCTAATGGTTTTAATAAAAATCAAAAAAAAAAAAAAAAAAAACAATAATAATAATAATAATCACAAGACCATCGATATAATAAAAAAAAAAACGAAACGAAATGAAATGAAACCGTGAATGAGATTGAATAATGTTTATTATCATGACTGTTGACTCTTGAGTCTCTAATGCTCATAAATATACAAAAATCAAAGACACAGACAGAGAGAGGGTTTTATCATATATAACTTAACTACCTAGCTGAAGATGACTGCGCGCGCGGGGATCACCAACAAGCCAAGCAACAATAATAAATGTGTAAACGCAACACATATAATATAACACAAAAGTAAATTATGGTTATTCTAGTTAAGCAACCAACCCGCAATATATTATGTATATGACTTTAATTCGTTTGAATCGGGCGGGGATCTGTTGTGTATCTGCGAACAATTTTTTTTTTTTTTTGTAAATTATGGGTCATTTTGCGAGCGTGCGAAGACGTATAGGTTTTTGGGTAAGGTCAGGGCTTATCTTATTTGTGTTTTTTTACGGTTATAGGCAATTTTTTATTTTTTTGTGGTTCATGTGGTTTTCCTTCAAAAAAAAAAATAATATAAATAATTTGTTTATTTTGAAAGAGAACATTTGTGTTTAGATTCAATATGATATACACAGGCACACAACTTCCCATAGATACATCCAACATCACACACCGGGGATTCTCGTATTTTTTTTTTCAATAGCATACGACTGTAGGTATACAGAGGTTGAGAGACTATAGGTTGCCTACAGATAGGTAATTATATTAAATCAAACAAAGAATCATATCTATCATCGTATCTATGATCGTTTCGCGCAATTGATTCGATTTTCGATGAAATGATAACAAAGAAATATGTGTATTCAAAAATTTAAATTTTTTAATGAAAATGTTTATAAACTTGAACTATAGATACCTATTTCTCTTGAGCTTTCTCTCTATAAATAATTTTAAATATGGAAAAATTCAACAAAAATGTAAAATTTTTATTAAATGTATCTCAAGGGAAAATCTCGAAAAATATTCCCAACACAATAATAAACACCATACGCCAGAGTGGGTAGAAGCAACACATCACAGATATGATTATGAATATGCAACAAAAAAAAATCGTTGATCTATTTGTAGCGTGTCTAAGTCATTAAGTATAGAATAGTTTAACACTCTTCTAGAGAGACAGGCTTCTGATTAACATCAATCTTTTTACGTTTTTTTTTTTTGTATTTATTTTTATGATGAATCTGTTTATCTGAAAGGTCGATTTAACAAACCAGAGCGCAATTCCATAGGCATGTAGCCTAATATACCATGTTTTGAAAAATAAAAAAAAATCGTTTTAAATGAAATGTTTAGCTTGACTGACAGTGTGCAACAAGATGCTAATGAAAAGTTAAACAAAATAAAAAAAGTAGATATAAAACTTCGTCAAGACTCTTATGCCAGTTTTAGTCAGTTGCACAGGAGCTATAAGCTACAGCCTACAGCTATAGACTCAGTTGCTATAAAGAAACACACCCAATGTTAAATAAGCGTCAACATGACGTGTGTGTTTGTGTCTTAGATGTCTCAGAGGCGCGCGCGCCACCGACGAAGACAAGAATATTTTTTTTTTTTTTGATTTTGTTGTCTGACTTTAATTTGCCTTAAACATCACCCGCCATCATGCTGTGGTGTGGCGGTGAATGCATATGTGGTTTGGTTATGGGTCTTGGAGAAATAACAAGGCGCCAAGTGGATTCATAAACAAACAATAATTTCTTAATCGACCTCAAAATCAATTGATTATTATATTTTTTTTTTAAATTTTATTTTTGTCTAAGGAGAGGCCCACACACACAGAATATCTTGCGTGTTAAATCAAAATTTAAATTAAACACAGATCATGAATAGAGCGCGAGCACACACAAAAAAAACTCTCTTATATAAATATTTTTGTATCGATTTAGATTTTTAATGTAAGCAAGGTGCGTATAGTGAAAGATTTTAAGACAAAAAGACATAACTTTTCGATACATTACAATAAAAAGGAAAATCCTTTTTTTGAGATTTCAAATTACATACTGTAATATTGTGAATACAACATGCGATTGCAAAAAGATACAAGCAACATTTTCAAACGTCACAATTTCAAAGTCACACAAGTTCGTCTAAAAGATACACAAAAGATGTAAATTATCGCATTCAGAAATATGGAATCACTTTGGCGATGAATTTTGGTAGATTTAAGTAATTGAATGTGTCAAAACTTGGGACGTCACATTTTAAGACACACCAACTCGAAAAGTTACGAAATTTGTATATTCAAACTTGTAGACATACGATATGTTCATTTCGAAAACATTTTTGAAAAATCTAGCTTTAGACAAATTAATATGTGCAATAAGATTAAAAATGCTACCGAATACTATCAAATATGGAACTCATCTATACATTTGAATCTGAATCGACTAATATATACATTTTCCAAGAAATCCAAAAAAAATGATCAACTCATTAACGTCACATTTTTGATTTTCTGAAAAAAAAACAAGAAATAATAATAAAAAAAATTGGGCATGACGGGTTTTTCTAAATTCAAGTTATTATTTTTTTTATTAAAATAAGCTCTGACATTTTTTTTAGGATCGTGTGTCAATTCCGAGACTCTTAGAAATTATATAAAGTAGGCGTGGCTAGGCAGATTTTACTAAACACAACTTTAATTATTAAAATAGACTGAAGAAATTCTTTAAAATCTTTTGAGTGGGTTCCGAGAAACTAAGAATTGAGATAAGTGGTCGTGGCAGCGAGCGGATTATTTTGTTTTTCTTGACCATACAGACAAACTTTTAGATTTTATTTCAAAGCATTAGAGCCGTGTCCGAGAAACCAAGAAATTATAAAAATAGGCGTGGCAGTAGGCGGACTTTACTGAAACCAAATTCATAATTTTTGTTATTTATGCAAAAAAAAAACTATGAAAATTTAATTAAAATCATTTGAGTCGTATTCTAAAATCTAATCAATAAGAAAGGTGGGCGTGTCAGTGAGCGGATCTCACTAAAAATATTTTAGTTGAATTTTGTTTTGGCTCATAAACACAAACTCTGAAATGTTAATCCAAATCGTTAGAGTCGTTTCCCAGAAATCTAGATATAATTTTAAAATAAGGCGTGGTGGTGGGCGGATTTTACTAGAAATTTGTTTTCCAACCTTAAAACTATTAAGCAACTATCTCTGTAAAAGACAGATGGTAACCACAGATCAAGGTAATTCAAGTACATTTATTGTTAATCAGGGTGTGCCCCAAGGGTCAGTTTTAGGACCACTCCTTTTCTCAATATTTATTAACGATCTACCAGATATTGTTTATAGTTGTCATATTCACATGTATGCAGATGATGTTCTGCTCTATAATTTTAGTGAATTAGGTTTGATTGATGACTGCATTGTCCGGGTTAACGAAGATCTTACAAATATTCAAAAGTGGTCTTTTGAAAATAAGTTACTACTTAATCCATCAAAAACTCTTTCTATGATTTGTTCGAGGACTGAAGTTACTCTTGATAATTTACCCAACATTGTTTTAAATTCACAAGTTGTTAACTATGTTTCAAAAGTAAAATATTTGGGTTTCCAAATTAACAACAAACTAATCTGCTGTGACGCTGTTTCTGATAGTATTAGACGAGTTTACTGTAGTCTGCGTTCTCTACGATGTTCTTTGAACATCTTTGATCCTGTTTTAAGAAAACATCTTGTGAAGAGTCTCGTTAAGCCCTCTCTTACTTTTAATTGTAATGTATATCACTCTCTTGACTATGAGTGTAAACGAAAACTTCATGTCGCGTTTAATGACTGTCTACGTTTCATCTACAATATTCCAAGGCATGAAAGTGTGTCTAATTTACATCCATCGCTGTTAGGACTAAATTTTGATAAATATTTAATGTTCCGTAATGTTATTTTTTTAAACAACATAATTCATAACAGAAGTCCTGCGTATTTAGGTGAAATGCTTCAATTCGCACATTCTCAAAGAGGATTAAGATTAATTTTACCGCGCTTTACGCACACCATTGCCGAAAGATCTTTTTTTGTAACAGTTATTAGATTGTGGAATGGCTTATCATTTGAATTACAAAGAACCACCTCTCCAACCATTTTCAAGAAGAAATTATTTGAACTTTTATCGTCTATGGTTTAAAATTGTGCTCGATTTAATGTATCTATATTTATTTATTTTCATTTTTCTCTGTTTTGCCCAGACTGTTTATAAAATTTTTGTAATACTTTTTCTTATTATTTTATTTTCTTTTGTAATTATTATCAGTTTCATTAGTTATTACTTATTATGTATTGTAATATATACAACTTGGTTACGAATTTTTGATGCTATAAAAGATTGAATCTTGCTGTATCTAGTAATTTTTATAATAATACAAATACAAATACAAATACAAATTTTTCTCTTGCACAAAAGAACAAATTCTGAGTATGTAGTCTAAGTCATTCGAGTAGTCTCCCAAAAAAATAGGCGTGGCAGTAGGCGGACTTTACTGAAACCAAATTCATAATTTTTGTTATTTATGCAAAAAAAAACTATGAAAATTTAATTAAAATCATTTGAGTCGTATTCTAAAATCTAATCAATAAGAAAGGTGGGCGTGTCAGTGAGCGGATCTCACTAAAAATATTTTAGTTGAATTTTGTTTTGGCTCATAAACACAAACTCTGAAATGTTAATCCAAATCGTTAGAGTCGTTTCCCAGAAATCTAGATATAATTTTAAAATAAGGCGTGGTGGTGGGCGGATTTTACTAGAAATTTGTTTTCCATTTTTCTCTTGCACAAAAGAACAAATTCTGAGTATGTCGTCTAAGTCATTCGAGTAGTCTCCAAAAAATAGAACCATTTTCAAGAAACCATGAAATCATAATCATAAGCCCATAATTGAGCGCGTGTAAGATTATAAAAAAAAAATAGTGGGCGTGGCACTGGATGGATTTAAATAAATCTATTTTTTTTCTCATCGGAAACAAACTGTGGAAATTTCATCCAAATCGTTGGATGAATCAATGAAGACGAGAAAACGTTTGTGGAAACCATTTCTCAAAACCTGATATAAAGTCACAATTTTTAGACACAAAAATGCTTTTAGCACTGAAATACCGATTTGAAATAAACAAATCAAATAATGTTCAATGTTTATGCGTTAAATTAGTCACAAATTCTTAAAATCAATTTCAAATCGACACATTGAGATAGTTTTTCCTACTACACATTAAATTACAACATGTGTCAAAAAAAATTTTAACGCACATGTTTCAGACATTTTCTTTGCTTTATCTCGTTACAATATACTTAATACAGTGTGTGTGTGTGTGTGTGTTGTGTATTCAAAGCCAACATTATTGCACATCCATTGAAATTCCAATGGAATATTATTTCTATTTATAGAAACTGCACTTTACTGACGTCAAAAGTGTGCAGTGTATCTTAAACCATTACAAAAATGCACCCCATAGATACACATGGGGATTTGATGGCGAAGTAAAAAAAAATACTATAGGTATACCTACCCAACTATTACCTAAACTAAAGTATGTGCAATCTTTTTCTCTAGAGACTTATTTCGTGTGGTAGAATGTCAAAATGAGTGGACAAATTTGTTTAAGGGGGACATGTGTGTGTGTGTGTTTTCAAGCAAAGTCAAAAAAGTTAATTTCATTGTGGCGCGTATAACAAAATTTAAAACATCAATCTGTCATTGAAGTAATAAAATTACATAGAAAACTTTAAAACAGATGTTGATAGATATACGAGCCTACATATATCTGTAAGATAGTTTTAGCTTTGTAAAATTAGAAAAGAATTTCTATTTTTAAATTGGAATCAACGAGTATTTCGAACAGAATGTATAAATTGAAGGGTGATTTTTTTTTTGTAAGAAAGTATCTAGCAATTTTTGGCGACAGTCTAATTCGATGACAACTCAAGGCTACAAACTAGCAGAAAATATGGCAATGTGTCAGTGCGTCGTGTAGCATTAATTTTAACACTTTGATCAGATGAGCAAATCAAAAAGAATTTGCTCCAGAAGAATTTTACAAAAATATTTACTGGAAGCTCTTAATTATCCTTCAATTATTGAATTAGATCCGGTTTCAAAAACTAAACGAAAAACTCCACAGGATAAAATTTGCGCTTAATAAAAAGAGCAATCTAACGCTCGCTCGTAATATCCTGGTGCGCATTGTTGCGCATTTAATTTAATTTTATCCATTTATTCTTGTTAGCAACACAACAACCCCTGAGAATAATTTGATGCATAAGTACTGTTGTACCTATACACTGCACGTGGTGGTTAATTTTAATTTTTATGAATGTTCACTTTTTTCCATAGCAATAGTACCTACCTTACCCACCAATACAACATAACTATCAAAACAAAACAAAAATTGACAATAATAAAAAAAAGAAATCCTCAGACGTATGTTGCTAGAATACAACAAATAAAAAAACAGCTTGTAAGAAAAGACATTGTGCACAATAGAAAGGAAATTTAAAACCTTCATAGAGCCCTCTCAATTCACACACAAAATATTTTTGCCATATTGCAAGGCAAGGAATCCTTCTTCTAGGTACGTATTATTGGTACCTACCTATACTCGGGAGAGCATCTACTTGTATATGTTTGGATGTAGTTAGGTATAGGATTAAAAATTGTTGTGTTCCCGTTCCGTTGAAAACAAGCATCATCCAAAAATGAGCATTCCTTTTCTTCTTTTTTTTTGTTTCTAAAGGACCCTTTTCCTTGAAATTTTATTTTGTTTTTGTTTTTGAATGTGTGTGTGTGCGTGTATCAAAGGAAAACTATACAAAGGATTTTCAATTTTGAAAATAGTTTTTTTTTTTCAAAATAATAACAATAGACAACATACCTGCTCTTCAAGGACAATGCATTCATCGGCAAGGATTCTATTACATTTTTACATTAAATAAAAATAAATGCGCAGTAGGTACGAGTATAGGTTCATAACCTATTTTTTCTAGTACAGATACGTCTCTTTTGTCGACGTTGTCTTTGAAAATGAAACACACATGTCTATTGAAATTCAGCAGAGAACAACTGCAGTTAGAATATTGATTGAATCGATGAGTGCAATTTAAAATGACCATTGGTTAATTTATTTCCCAATTAATTTGCTTGCCTGACAAAAACTCAAATAGCAAAAAAAGCTCATTTAGGTGTATCAAATGGTGTATTAATGCAAAAGCTAATTGGATGTATCCACTTAGGCAATGATTTATAATAATAGATGCGACCAGAGTGTCAAGGATACAATTAATTATTATAAACTTGCATAAGCTTCGATAGACAAAAATAAAACAACAGCAAAAATCTCAAAAAAAATATAAAACGAAAAATCTTTAGCTAGATCTTAATGTTTCAGATACATATACCTACAATGTTATCTGAATTTTTCAGATACATATATCTACAATATAAATTGCTTAATTTTATAGCTTTTGTAACCCCAAAATCTATAACCACATGATTTTGTATATAGAATTCTATATAGATACCTATCAACAACGACTGTGACATTTGTAGGTGGCTTTTGGGGGACATCTAATACGCGTGATTGTGATTATCAATCACAAAATACCACAAAACAGCAATTATAGTTCGGTAATTGTAATTGCTGCGAATAATTTTGCTATCTATGTTTGGTGTTTGAATACATATGGATAATGTATCTATCAGCATATATTTATAGATACATTTTGTATTATCTACCAGGGTGTGTTAATGCAAATTATGCAGTAAATTTTGTAACCATAGTAACCGCATACATTTTGGGAAATGAATATAGTGGTTGTGTATTCTGTTCTTAAATGTTCATATCATAGTCATTTAAGGTACATACATGTGTATACGTAGCTATTCTATCTATGCTACAATTAATTGTTTATGTTTAAATAAAGTTAAGTTTGTCGGGGGTTAAAACAAGTAGTATTTAATTAATTTAGCCTGATAGAGTTTAAAAATGTGTAACTTCAACTCAAAGAAAAAAATTAAATTTTGGTCCTTCGAGCTGGATTCAATTTAAAATTCTATGTGCAGCTGCAATTGAGTTCTTGCATTTGCGACATAACATATTATAGGCTCTTCCGAGCTAAAGTGTCTGTCAACTTAGATATTTCATGTAGGTCCTGCTGACCAACGACAAATAGTCTGGAATGGTTAAAAGTGTAAGTTGATATAGGAACCAAATTAAAGATTAAAGACGAATGTTTTGTGGTTACTGATATTGTGGTTGATCGATCCGGATATTGTAAATATTCTGAAAAAATCCATGTTTATAAGACGAAACAAAAATCTGAACGCGTTAATTTTATTGTTAGTCCTTCGAGCCAGATATCGTTGATTTTATTTTGAGTAAGCAAGTATCATCATTTGTTTTCGAGTTAAATTCAAGAGAATTTGATTTATTTTTTGAAAAAGATATGAAAGATAAACATGAAGATACAATAGAGCTAGATATCGTTCCCATTTGATCAAAAACCTACATTTCTTTCACTAAAGTTATGGTATATTTCAATTTGTTCTTTGTAATTAAATACATAAAATTAACTATACATAATACATATTTGTAGATACATATATATACAAATTGAACATCTAGTAATGAATTACCATTTTTAAAATCATAGTTTTTTTTTTTCAAATAAAGTAGGTAGGTAGATGCGACGCATTTGCCTTGAACTTTTGCAACGAAATACTGAACAAAAAATAAATAAATAAGCAACAGTATAGATACAATTATGCATCTGCATATGTGGCACATTCGTGAATAAAATGAGAAACATCAGGAAAAAATAAAAACACAAATAATACACAAACTGGAGATTCATTAATCATTGTGACACCGAGCAAAGTCAGCATGAATATGCAATCAACTATCAGTATATGGAGAGAGTGAAACGAGATGGTTATAAAGAAGCTAGCAAAGCAAATCAACCATTTTCGCAGCTGTGCTACTTTTTTCTTTTTTTTTTAATATCGTATTTCAGTTTATTTGGGAATTGAAAAAAAAAACAAAAAATAATTTGAATAAAAATCTCCAAAACGATGATTTTGAATTAATAAAAACTACACCGAGAGCGGTATGTTGATGTCACTGACAAAAGATGCACATCATCATCATCATCGCCTCTCCTCCAGAAAAGAACAAAAAAAAAACACTACATAAATGAAGAAAACGAAATGATGAAACTCATCATGTGTGAAACATATGATGTTGATTTTCTTGTTTTGATGAGGGTCACAGACAAAAGATACAAATTATAAGAAAAAAATCATTTAAAAAATAAGAAGAAAATCATGAAATTATATCTTTTTTCTTTGTTGCTATTGACTAACCAGAGCACGAGCGATCTTTTAAGAAAATGTTTTAAATTTTTTTTTTTTTTTTTTGTTTTTTTTTTCATAATTCTTGAACACCCAATTTTCAGTCAAACAGTCAGTCACCTCCTCCCTCGGTTGTTCGCTTTTTTTCTGAATGTCTGCCTTATTGAGACTTTAATGTATTTCCGTTCCCCCTTTTATTTAACTTAAAAAAGAACATTCACACTTAACAGCAATCAGACAAAAGCGAATGCTGTGTTCGAATCTTTTTTTTTTAATTTTTTTAATAAAAATGATTTAAGACCTCAAGAGCGTGATCTTGGAATTGTTCTTAAAAGCGCATCTTTGTGTTATTGTGTGTGATGGAAACAACTAAAAGTAGATAGGGAGTGGTGTGGGCTGAAAGCGATATTCGACTTAAAAAGTCACATGTTGTATTCGAATTATAAAGTGATTTTCTGAGTCGCATCATTTACATTAGCAACACCAAAATGTCTGGAAGGGCTAATGTTAATATGATGTTTTATTTAATGATGTCATTGGTTAAATATTAAAATGCGAAACTACACTAAGAGTATTTGAAATGTTGCGAAACATGTTCTAAAAACTGGCATGACAAATTGCCAAAAATTTTAATAGCAAGCTAATAATTTATTAAGTTTAAACATCAGAATAGGGGTTTCTTTTAAGTGTTGCTATACATGTTGTTTTATATGTATAAACGAAACAAATAGCTTAGCAATAGAGCAAAATACTTTCACTAACGTTTATAATTTTTTTTTTGTATCAAATGATGCGTGTGAAAAAATATAAACAAATATATCCAATAATTTTGCAACACACTACATTAAATTTTTATAATCGTTTGCATATTGCTATGAAACATTTGTATCTTTCGAAACGCAACTTCATTTATTATATTTTATTTAATTATTTTTTAATTGAGTGGAATATAAAGATTACAATAAAGTTGCGAATGTATATAAACAATGTTGCTAAGACTCATTATTTTATATAAAATTACAAGAGTAGGTAATTTGAACTGTAAATTTACCATTAAAAACATTTTTGACAGCATTTAAAAAGTTTTCCCTAAATGTTGATCAATGATCACTATTTTAATATAAAGTTTCGAATAATTTATAACAATGTTGCAACCAAACATTATAATGTAAATAATGTAAATATAAATAACAATTGGTAGTTTCAACTAAAAAAAATCACACGGTTGAGTTTTGTAAAATTTAAGACCAGAATTTAAAAAAATAACCTCAATTTTTGCACATTTTTTACCAGCAACATGTTGCTTGTCGAATTTCGCTCTATTATCAATTGTATTTTAAATCCCTCTTAAAATCCTCAAATCTAATTTTCTTTTGAGCTTCTCTAGTTGAGAATATCTTACAAACAACTAAACCTTTCATAAATATGGAGATAAGTTCTAACAAAAAATTTCAAACGTCTTAGATAATGTATAAGTAGATACATCATCATAAAAACAAATTCAAAATCTTCTGACATTACCACATTAACTAACTAAACATCAATAAAACAAAACAAAAATTATGATTTCTCCTCCCATAATGTTTTGTCTGCGCAAATTCTTCATGCCGTGATTAAAACTACTGATCATCAAATTATTGCCCACGTTTTACAATCAACAAAAATTCACTTTAGAAAACATCAGACATTCTTATGGCTCGAATGGAACTCCCCATATCATCGCATGCTGGATTTTGAATGGTTGAAATAAAATGCTGCTCTGGAGCGCACACGCTTGGCAAATTCATGGTCATAAAAGAATAAAATCAAAAACACAACACACAACATTCCGAACCAGACCAGAGAGCATCTCTATTGCCATCTATCTACCATATGTAGGTACATATATGTATAACATTATAATTTTGATGTTAAGGGATCATAAATTATCTAAATGTCAGTGGCATAAACTTTATTAGTCAGTTAAACAGTTTTATAGAGTAGAATGAAGAGCGCGAGAGATCTGGAGTATGTTTGACTTGTTTAATGTGTGGTTATTTCATATTGAGGCTGTTCCCATTGTGTTGGCTGTGTGAAATGTGTAGACTTGAAGTTTGATTTTTCAATTTGACACCAGCTGTCATTATTTATTTTTTTTTTTTTCACTTTGGTTTAAGAGTGTGTGATGATAATAAAATAAAATATTTGACACATCTGGAATTTACCCTAAATCGTATAAGATTCCTTCGCAATGTATACCATTAGATTATTATATGGTTTATGAAAAAAAAGTACTGGCCTCATGATGGAACCTTCTGGTAATCTATTTCTTAATTTAATTGGTTTGTACATACCTGTTTACTGAACATTGCTATATCCTCATTAAACGATTCTGACGAACATACATCACCACCTTGTACACCAGGTTCCCTAGGCGTACATGTGGCCAATTCACATTTTTCAAATATAAGCGCCAATAGTGGAAAGAGTGGATGTCTGAAAAAAAAATTTATTAATAAAAAAAACTTATCTAAACAAAAATTTTGAAAGGAAAATATTAAATCTTGTTTTCAAATAGATAAAGTGCACCCTCTCATGTGTGTGTGTGGTAAGCCACCACTCTGCGTTTTGGTTTTGTATAAACTATTCCTTTTTTATGGGGGCATTGTATAGAACTAATAAAAGAACCACAAGAAAAACAAACGTTTACCAAAAAGTAAACATTTTTTTCAAAACACACTGAAGAATTCCTCTGCATATCTCTTTCGTTTATAGAATAGATGGTATGTGTGGGGAGGAGGTCGGTCTGTTGGGGAGCGAAGCCGACTAAAGTCAGAGCAAATCTTAGCCAAATAAAAAAATTTAAAAAAAAACGTACGCACATAAAATCCGTAATGAGTGCGCAACACATTCGGGTGTGTGGAATCTCAACAACCCGGAGTAGAGAATGATTTTGTGATATGGAGCATCATCATCATCATCAACACCATCTCTCTTATGGTTTTACGGTTGATAATGATGGGCGACCGCCGTACAGTGGAGGCGGCTGCGGGCGGCCAGCACGCAGGGCAATGTTGTTTGCGATGAGCATGATGTTTTGCTGGATATATGCCTCCGCTGGCTGCTGTTGCATCAAAAGCATGCACCATGATATTGACGATGACGATGTATACACATTCATTTGAGAAAACTAACTTCTGATTTTATACTGTGACTTACTCCGCGGTTGCAGTGTTTATACAGTGGCGACAAGACTTATCAAATTGGGCCCGCTCTTCCCCATCATTCGACATCGGTCGGGCAAAAAAAACACCATCAAAATCTTGAAAAAAATGCTCTACACTCATGCGAGGTTATAAAATGTGTATAAACAAAAATGTTGAATGGAAATTTTGAAATATAAAAAGAAAAGATATGCCATGATGGTGTATAACAAGAAGGGCGCGAGGTTGGCGCATAGGTGTGGAATTTGTTCAGACGAGTTTTTAGTACTTTTATATTTTCATTTTGTATTGCTTAGCGCGGTAGCGTGCGTATACTCTTTCAAACTTTAATTAGAGCGCATCCGTATTTAGAAAGAACATCATCAACATCGGCAGCCGCATCATCATCAACATCAATGCACATAGAGTGCATGGCATTTAGGATGATTTTGTGTTTTTTTTTTTTTTGGTTTTCAGAATATTTGAATAGGGGCCAACTTGGCTTATTTGGTTTTATTTTACAACAACATTTTTACCACTGACTGGCGAGAAAGGATTTCTTTTTTGTACTTTTTAATTGTTTATACACTTCATGTTGCTTTGTGGTTTTTTGATGACATTACAAGAAAACAACAAAAAACAGAACCTCAAGAGAATGAAAGAAAAACAACAACAACGATGGGCAAAAAAAAATAAAAATATGTGTACGGCTTTCACTATACATACACATACTCGTATACCTGCTACTCGTATGTGAATTCCTTTCAATCGAATGCAATTCCAAATTGAGTATTAAGACTGCAAGAATAATCTCGTAATTGTTTATAATTGGAGATGATTAGAGAGCTTAAGCATCTAAGTATGAGATAAATGGTTGACATTTTTTGAAATAGAAAGAAAATTTTATTTTTATTTTCAACTAGCATAGAGGACAGTTACTGTGGGCATGTGTCTAATAACTTTTTTGGTTATTATTGTAAATATGTATTAACAATATTATTGTTAATATGTATAATAAGGATTTTGGGGAAAATTTTTTTAGCAACATTGTTTAGAATCAAAATGATGTTGCTATTCTTCTTTGAATTTGGAAATATAATGTTTGTTTGTTTGATAAATATTTCCAGTGGAAATTAGCACAAACATAAGTCCTTAAATAAGAATAGCAATGCTAAATAGTTATCAACATCAGACAATGTTGCGACACATACTTACAATTAAGGAGTTTCAAACATTAAATATTATATTAAATTTATTTTTATGCAGTTTGTTTAATTGGTTAAACTTTAAAAAAATCTCAAAAAAGTATATGCAACATGTTGAAGAGTTTAAGGTTGTATTAACTACAGGTTTTGAAAATATATGAGCAATATGTTTAGGTACAAATATACACCACAATTTTTATTAAAATAATTGATTTTTAATTTAGTTTAAATTAACAGGTTTTACATTTTCTAAATCAGAAAAATTTTAGCAAAACATATTTGGATTCAAATATTCTAAATTTTGTTTAATCGACAGCAGTGGTTAATAATATTAAATTGGCCATAGCTTATAAATAAAACGTATTCCATATGTATGTAAATGTTACATTTAAACATACTAGCAACATATCTATATACACATGTATCTTATAATGTTAAAATGTGAATTAGAACTTGAATTTAGTTTGAATAAAATCCAAACCCAAATTTAATATCAGACAAATATTAAAAATATGTTTAAGAGAATGTGTCTTGAATTCCTCTTTATCCGAAACAGAGTTACTGGAAACTCATGAATTCAAGTTAATTTGAAATAAAACCTAGTAGATAGTTCATTTCAGAAAAAGATCAGCATGTTTAGATACATACATAAGACAGCATGCTTATTTTAATTTTTGTTTTTAATTTGCATTAATATTAACTAGCATCATTTTTAGGAAATTTTGAAATTTAATTGGACTCAAAAACACTGAAGCTAAGCCAATACAATTTAAGATAGCATGTATCTAATAATATTCAAACAACATGTTGAGACACATTTAATTGTTTTGCAAATGCGAATTATCTAAGCAATATCTGGAATAAATCTTCAATATTTTACGAACAAAAGATACATTCCAAATCAATATGTTTAGATACATTTATGTTAAATATTTTTAAGAACTTAAATCAATTATGAATACTCGTATTTGAAGGTAAATCATTTTCGTAGAAACAATTCTATTCACATCAACATAATAACAAACATTTTCCCACTCGCCAATATATAGATACATCCTGATAGGCAGGTGCAGAGAACATTATGTTTCTATCTAAGAAAATTGTTAATTTCAAACACCTGCGATCTAACTACTATATGTATGTATACGCAGCGATATTCTTATTGAATCACGATTTTCATAATTTTCTTTTTTTGCATTTAATTATACATACTTTAGTCATTATTGTTTACTACTATTTTCTAGTACGAAAAAAAACTATTATACTGACATGCAGATTTTTTTAACATGAACATAAATGGAGAATAGGAAAAAATCTATCGTCACTAATGGGATAATAAGGCCATTGCATTGACAGCCAATCTTGTCAAACTGACATGATTAACACTGACAGCTTAATTGCCTGGTATAATGCGGACAAGTAATTTTTTTCCTTCATCATACTTGATTTCTCTATCATTGGAATTCTTTAAGAAAATAATAGATCATGTGTAATTTACACAAAAAAAAAAATAAATATTTATCGAAATTTGAGACAAATAAATCCTAAATAACAAAGTGAAATGAAAAAAAATCCTTTCATTCAAATTTCTCAACCGATAGTCATTCAAATTCATCCAACGCCACTTCAGAAATTGAATATAACCAAAAATAATGTATCTAGATCTCAACGTCCCCACCCACCTCCAGGTTCTTTACTCTAAATTCCAGCAGATAAAAAAACAGGTATTAGAAATACACTCAACCTACAAAAAAAACACTGCCACAGCGACCGACGTGATAGTGATTTAAATAATTTTCCAATTAATGTGGAGAAAAGTGATTCGTTATTAGCTGAAAAAAATGTGATAAGATTCCATTCCAGGGCATTGGGGGTCATACACAAGTCAGCGCGCGAGGTTTTTTCTGTACACACAGTATAAAATTCTAAATTCGAAACAAACTGAGGGGAGAAATCTTCAGCACATTAATATACTCGTATTTTGTATCCATGTTTGACGACGAGGGGAAAGCGAAGAATGACGAGAAAAAAAATATGTATTTTAATGACCAAAAGGCGAGGAAGATGGCAGATAAAATCATGTCGCAGCAATATAGACAGCCATTATCCTTCATAAATTTTCCCCGGATATTTCACCATTAACAAAAAAAAAAGGTCCAAGGATATAGATCTCTGTAAACTCTAAGAAAATGCAAAATTGACAGAAAATTATAATATTTGTCGATTTTACTCTTGAAAAAGATACACAGTTTTTAAGGACAAATTTCATTTATCTTTTAATGAGTTTTCTTTTATTATTCTATTCCCGTCTCGGAGACACTTTGACATTTAACTCGTTTATATTTTGTTGTTTCCTTAAATTGGTTGATTGTTTTGTTAAATTAAAAATTTAACACCTTTTAAGAATTTTTATTACTTTATAATGGACAAGGCACACCTTGTTCTTCGCCTTTATTCAAGGAAGCAAAACACACACACATTTTATCCACCTACCAGTTTAGTCCTTGAGTTTTTACTGAATAGATTCCTTATAATCAACACAGCCAAGGGCATGAGAAACATCTATAAAAGCCAAACAAAAAAGGTGATAATCATTAAAACGAAAAAAGTGTAATAAAACTGCGAGCACAGTTCATCATTTTTGTTCGTTTAATTTTTTTTTAACAGCGGGTGTCTTCGAGGATCATTGGGAAAAAGGAATTAAAGACATGCGCCACTAATTCTTTGACATAGAAAATAGTATATCTATAATAAAACATCATCAACCTGTCCCAGAAATAAGGATTCAAGGTTCTACCAATTTTTACCAATGTCTACGTTCTTTTCGAAATTTGCCCTACTCGTTATACGATCATCATCATTCTCCGTATATATTATTACCATCAACGAGTCCTTATTCAATATTATCACCATTCCATCAGTCAATGAACAAAATGTGAGAATTAATTCGACGATGGCAAATAATCGAGTAGGAGAACATCCTGAACTTAGGGGAGTCTACAGCACTTTAAAAAAGGGATACGGTTTAGTAGGTTCTCTTTCGGTTTGATATTTGAAATTCTAATTGAAAAAAAATAAATGACAACCAGAAATTAGGACCAAACATATAATTTGAAGGATAGGGTGTTTGTTTTTTTGTCCCACCCGCTTGTGTGCGTATTTTTTTTTTGTTCTCTCAGGTGCAATTTGTTAAGTGACCACCCACCACCACCACCACGTTTTCTAATCCCTGACAACACTAAAGCTGCAAAAAATGAAACAAAAAATGAAAAACGACATAAGGATTTAACAAAACAAAAAAAAAAGTATAGAAATAAAAATATATTTCTTCATTCTTAGATATATGTATACTCGTATTGTTGATTCGTTTATGTCTATCATGGAATAGCGCGCAGATGTTTCCCGTTGGTTTTATCTGTTTTTTTTTCTTTTTTTTGTTAGTGTATCCCTAAATTTATATAGCCAAAAGGACAGTTCTGGATTAAACGTGCATTGAAGACAGAAAATAGGATAGCTTTAAACACAGTTAAGGGACACCCATACACACGGACATATACGACACCCTTTTTTTAGGTCGTACCCAGATCCAGGAGTAGCGTATTTCCGTTTATCCCTACTTAACATCCACTTATGGTATCCTTGAGGTGATACGAATCAATTCCCTTCACGTTTTATATGGCTTTTCATTCGTTTTCTTAGGAGTTACTTAAAACTAGGACCTTTGTTAAAAAGGTGTGTATAGCAATTGAAATAAAAAATGAAATACTGATTTTTTGTGTGTTTTTTTAGAATGCTATAATAGACAACATATAATTAACAGTTTAAATTTAATAAATTAATAGGTTAATGTGTTAATTTCAATTTTAATTTAAAAAATATATACTTAAGTAAATCAACTAACCATGAAGTGCCACTAATAAAAAGTTACATTGAAAAGTAAAAAAGGAATTTTTCCCCGTATTTCGGTTCACAGATTAGGTATTAATTAATTGTATCTGGTAAAAAAGTAAGGGGTGATCAGTGGTGTGGAAAGGTTTCATTCCCTTCAAATTACAACTTTTAATGATTTTTCAGGATTTATATAAATTTATAAAATGCTACGTAAAATAACATCAAAGGTGTCTTTTTTTTTACCAAAACCCTCGAAACATATTTTCTTAACTCATTTTAAGGTTTAAAATAAAAAGAGCCTCATCGGCTGAGCCGGAGTGTTAAAATGACATTTCCGTTTTTGGTGGCAAACAGTCTTTCCGTGAAAAAAGTTTATTTATTATTGAAGTGAGCTATATAGCATTGATAGCTTTCAAATGTGTTTCTACCTTTAAGCGGTTATAGCCTGATACACCTTACCATAATCGGTTTAGTGTTTGAGTTAATTATACTATCGTGAGTAGGTATTATTGGTGAACTAAATGATGGTTTATTGTGAATAGAAGTTTCGTTTGAAATTTAGAAAAACAAAATCATGCAGTTATCTGCCTTTTAGAAAAAAAATATAAGATTAAGTTTGTTTAATTTGTGTTTGAGTTAGTCGAAATATTTAAGAATTTATAAAATACAGGTTAACTAAAGTTGTAATTAGTATAGTCTGACACATAAATTATGGCGCAGTCATAACTCCGCAGATATGATATTGTGAACTAATTACCCATTTTTGTGATTTCAAAAACTATTGTGACTTTGGACTTATTTTAAAATATTTATGTCTCAGAACTTTATTTAGACATTGTGAATAGGGTCTCAATATTCATAAAACCCAAGAAATTTATAACTGCTGTATACTGTGAACCTATGTTTTTTTTACTTAAGCTATGGTTAAAATAATTTTAGGAAATATTTTTACTATTTAAGGATTTTAAGAGAAGAATTTAATATTCAATGAAAAATACTAAGAAAGTCCCAATTTGTTGGTTGAATAAGAAAAAATCATATATTTCCATTTATTCAGTACTGTGAATACAACTTAATGATAGCCTAAAGCACTATAATCGTGAAAAGGCATACGTCTTATGAAGAATTAACATACATACATATGTGTTTAAAAGAGCTTAAAAAATGTTCAAAAATAAGTATAATTCACAATAGCTTGTAATAAAATAAATTTTCCAAATACAAATTGATATTTAATGATTTTATCGTCTTCCTAAATAAGACAAATTAAAGCACAATAGTCTTTTTAAGCATTTTGCATGAAAAACTTTCTACTCTGAATTGATCTTCATTAATAAAAATGTCCTTCATTTAAAACGTATTGATCAAAACTTTTCATTTTGACTTAAACAAGAACTCAAATTCTCACGAGCAACAAAATACTAAACAGTCACAATAAAACAAATATTTTGCAGCAATACGAATTAAAGAAGTATTGTTTGACTGATCCGGTATATAATCACCCTAAGGATCATCTCAGACATACCATATATACGACCAGTGAATCGATGCTGGAGTACCCGGTTATACAAAATCAAAATGGGTTCACATAATAGCTTAGTATTTTTATTAAGCACGTTGTGTGATCAACTACTACTTGGTGGATAGGCCTTTAAAATAATGTAATACTTTTGTACTCAAATAGAATTATTTTCAGAGCAAAAATACCAACAGATTCACAATCGTGAACATGTCGACTGAGCCTCAAATTGTGAACTCACCGTAATTTAAACAAAAAAATATGAAACGTTCTTTTAATATAAAATTATGCAATATTTTTTCGTTATAATGAAAATCTGACGACAACAGGAAGAATGAGTCACAATAGTTTTTTTTTTCACATGACACATTGTGATCAAATACCAACCTTATATTTTATTATTTATGTTCTTTGCTTAATTTTATATTGTGAGTATGCTATCTTTGTATACAAAACTGTCTCACGAACAAAACAGAACACTCCCTATAAACATTATTCAACTTAAGAGAATTTTAAAATTTTTAGTGGCATGTTCTAGAGAAAAAAAAACAAACAAATTGAAACAAATCATGAAAATCACATCATTAAGTTCTGAGTTTATATTTTTATTGGAATTATTTTGTGGAATTTTCACGTCGCTCTCGTCTGATTTTGTAGATTTTTTTCCTCTAAAAGGCATATTAGATATGCAAATTTATCAAATGATACAAGCGAAGCGATGAAGTCAGCTTCAAGCCAGAAGCTAAGCTTTTAAAACAATGACACCACACCAGGTTGACACTTTGGTGCGCCCAAAAATGGTAAATTCAACTTTTGTATTTATATCTACTAAACTTATATAGGTAGATACCAATATAGAAATCTTTTTGTCTATACAAAGAACAGACTGCTGCGCCGATTATTCACAATAATCTTACAAACAGGTCATGGCTCATGGTTGTGCAAAACAGCTTACCTGCTTAAGATCACAATGACGCGTCGTCGTCGCTTATACTTTTACTTCATACTTAAGTGACGATGTCGATAAACAAAGTTCATATCATCATCATCATTATCATTTACATCATAAAACAATAATTTAAACTTAAAAAAAAAACAACGACACACAAACGAGATATCCAGACCTCGCGAATTAATTTTAGTATGACAGAAAATAATTGGATGCACTCAATCTAATGAAACACAGATTTACAAAAAGACGAAATACAACAAAAAAAAAAAACCTATAAAAGATACATACTCATAAATAGCATCCTTATCACGTTTATGTACTTCGGGTATTGCACCCATTAAATGATTAGCAACCGGTGATACATGACTAGGTGTACCGTGTCCCCCAGCTCCTGTGTGATAGCCATGCATACCAACTGTGGCCGCAGCTGCAGCATGACTCATGTGTGGTGAATGATGCGGTGGTAGGCCTTGTAATCCAGGCGGCCGATGTCCAACATGTGGATCATACATAGCTGCTGCTGCTGCGCCGGAATCCATATAGCCATGCAGGCCATCATCGTACTGTTTGGAGAAAATGAGAATACAAAAAATATTGTAAATAATTTTGTTTTACTTTAATTTATTTTAATTAAATTATGAGAATATTAAAAAAGAAGAAAAACTTAAACAATGTTGCAAAAGGCAGTCAAAGTGGCTAATTTATAATTTATTATTTTTGTCTGTTTTCAACATTAATATTCTTTTAAATTAGTTTTATGAGAGGAAATATTTTTTTTTAAATAATCACCCCACGAGACGATACTTTTACAAACGTAAGTATATGTATAGATACAATGTATCTAGCAATGATGAGTTAGTGGCACAATTGTACTATCTGGCCAAACGCAGTGTGTACGCGGTAATTAGTTTAACAAACGAAGGGGAACAACGCGAACAAAAACAACAACGAAAATAAGATAGAAAAAAAAATTATGAAAATAGTAAAATACAAGTTCATACAATGATTGCGGTTAATAACAGGTAAAGTGGTATACCTACTTGTGGAATTTTATACTAGTGTGTTTGTTTATATGCATTTAAAATAGGTTGCACAGTGTAAGTAATTTTTACTACTATAGAAATATAGGTAACTGTAGGTTATAGAATGGGGTCTTATTTGTAGGTAATGCTGCTCTTAATGACTTCTAAGAACGCATATTTTCAGTTTTTTTACACCTATATAATTTTGCCAGACTTGCGTTATCTGCAACAATGATTGTAAACTTGTATATGTTTGTTATATTTTAGATCGTTTCGCATTGGTAACTTAAGATAGTTCGTATTGGATGATGACAGCGGATTGAAGCTTTTGTCAAATTCCATGTTTTGACCCTACAGATCAACATTTTGCAGACTAGCAATCGCAACATGTATCTGTGTATATGTATTCAATTAAATGTATACTTAAAATGTTTATATCAATAGTCGAACACTTAGTAAATGTATCCACATCAGCTTTAACGAAAAAACATTTTTTTTTAGCAACATGTTGCACTTAAATAAGCTTGTTATTTGGTTCTTAATATAACAACATCAATTCAACACAAAATGTATGTACTTTTTCGTATAAAAGTTAGATTGCCAATTCTAATTGGAAGTCCCTAGGGTAGGTCAAGATTCTGTACATAACGTGCAAGACCGCAGTTTATTCCCACAAATACAAATTACACACATTGCTCTGAATGTATATTTGCATAAATCACTGCGTAGAGAGAGAGTCATGCGTGATGTTGAAAAATTACCACCGAAAACAAAAAAACGCACCGAACACCATAAAAATGTTAATCCGCAGCGTATACGCGCGTTTACAATGGGGCCTATCATTTTTAAGGTTTTTTTGAACTCGAATTATGTAGGTATAGATAATATACTTAAGAGCGCCGGCCGCCCCTCCGCTGGCACCGCATCCATAATCCAAACTGTCAGCAAGTTATGACCTTGCTTACTTGCGCGCATAGAATTTTTAATTTACAAAAAAAAAAACCCAAATTTAAAACTGTTCTGTTGGGAGACCGAATTGCGGGTGCATTGTCAACTTGTTGACATTCTTGACACTCGCAGTCAAAAAGTCTTTTCTTCGATGATGACAGTTTTGGGATTTTTGTTTTGTTCGAGTCTTTTTTGATGAAGGAGAAATTATCTGATAAGATCTGAATTACTGATGAATGATAATGACATGAAGTAGGTACTTCCATTGTGATCGTCAAAATACATACATAAAGGTAAGATCACAGATTTTATTTCAATTGGTGTGTAAAGTGTAGTTCTTTTTTCTCACTCTACTGTTCTATGGCATTGGCATGGGGGAATATTTTCTGACTATATGGTGATTATTTTGTGGTGGCGCGTAAGGTTTTCAAGAGTCTTTGGATCAGAAATGCTGCTCCTGCTCTTCTCACCGATGCGATGATGGGAATACGTAATATGCGCGCCGTAAAGTTAAACTGAGAATCTGTGTATATCTTGTATCTGGTGGAGCTGCTGCGACCGCTGCTGCTGGCACTGGCAGCAACCGGTGTTGTCAGAGTGGTAGGCTTAAGGTTTTATTTCTTTTGTTCTCTTTTTTTGTATATAGATAGATATTCGAGAAAAGTTTTTTGTGTTTGCGCGTTACTCCGGTTTGTATCTTTTTATTTTGTTCTTATAAATGTATCTCAGGTGTGTTTAGGTTAGGTATAACCCACCTGCACACATCAGATCATAGATAGATACTTATTGTTATATTGGTACCAGTGTTTTGTGCTGCGAGAGTGTCCTCTAGATACATACTTTAGATTAACTGTAATAGGTTCTCAAGTTTGCATTTTTTCTGCTTTCGATTGTCATTTGGTTGCCGGTTTGATTTTTTTTATTTTTTTTATAAATTTCTATTTGTGTATGTCAATGTTCAGAAGGGAATGTTTATATAAATGTGAGAAAATGGAATGCATTTGGATTGTGAGGTCACACAAAATGATATCGTTAAAAGCGGGTTATGCTAATATTTGCAGTTGGGATAACTAACTGTAACAACATTGATTGTCTAGTTAGTTGTTTTTTTTTCTGTTGGGGATCTGTTGAGGTATTCAGACAGATGTTGTTTATATAAATAAATTGATATAGATGAGCAATGAGAGGCTATATAGAATTCACAACACGAATGTATTTTCTGATATATGTAAGTTCGTAAGCTTGGATTCTTTTTTTACACAACAATTTACACCCAGCAACATGTTTCAAAACCTACTATTGGGATTATGATACACTTTCTCAAAAGATACTTTTTAAAGTTCGTATTTTGAGATGTGGTTCGAATGTTCACTTAGTTTAAAAACAACAGGTTGCAGAACTTTTCTCAATTGGTTAAATTTAATTGTTAGAATAAACTTCAAATTAACAAACTTAAATAAAGATAGAATTAATAATCGGTTTTATATTTAATTCTGGATTTTAAAAAAATTTATTGCAATAATATACAGTAACGAGATTTTCTCAGCAACATGTTGCAGAATTGTATTTATTATTGCATGAAACTCAAACCCCTTCTGATTGGTTAATTTAGTGGACAGAACTTGAGAATTCAAATTCTCTAAGCAAAAATTGATGCTTCTACCTAATCTAAAAAAAAATCTACGAGAAGTTGCAGCATCATGTTTAAATATGTAATGTGTATAATAAATTCTAATTTAAATAATTAATGACGAATAAATTTATTATTTTTTTAACTATGTTCGTACTTTAAACTTATTTTATTTTGATAAAGATTATTTTTAACATAGTTTTTTTAGTCAACATGTTGCTATTCCTAACATACGGATTTGATGTTTTAATGTGCATAAACTGATGATATCGAAATGAACATTTTGGTATTAATAAAAAATTAAACTTATGAAATTTTATATTTGGTATCATCAACATGTTGCTAAAATCATTTTATATTCAAATTTGGATTAGATTTGGCAGTAAAGGTTGATTGAATTTCGTTAGATCGCAAGCATAGTTTCCTATTCTCATTTAAACAAATTGTTCGTCACATTATGAACTGCACATTTTACATTAATGATGCATTTCAATCAATCTTAAATATCTTTAGTGCCTACATCCATTGAAATTCTTTCAAGATAACCTTTAAAAGTTAAAAGTGGATGGACAGAAAAATTATGTAAAATACTGTTCCACACTGAATACAATTTACTAAGGTAAAATTATCTCATCAATTTTCCTCATTCGTTCTCGTGGTTTCAAAATAAAAACACCATATTTCAATTTATAATTTTTTTTTACTTTTTTATCATTAAAGGGTATCGTATGCTTCTTAGGTCTTTCAGGTCCCTTTTAAAGCGATAACACCCCAAAAATTTAAAAACCAAAAAAAAAAAAAAATCTGCTTAAATCCTCTGCATGAATATATATAGTAGGTATACAAATAAAATGGTGAATACAAAAATGTATAGGTACCTACAACTCGCAGAAGGAAACAAATATAAGGACGATGAAGTTGAAGTGAAACGAAATTTTGATTGATGATCGTGAATTGTTTTTTTTTTTGTTTCCTCTGATGAAATTCACGAGTTGAGAGGATTCATTGGAGTTTGTATGTGTGCGGTTGTGTTGATAACTGTGTCTGTGCGACTAGTCCTATATATCCATTGCATTGTTGACTTGGTAATGCTATCTCTGTCTGCGCAGCCATTATATTTATTTATTACAATATATTTTTTTTTGTCTGCCTCAGATTTCTGTTGTTTTCGATATATAACCCCAAAAAAATGATAAAGATACATATGAATATTCGTATACAATATCAAGAAAAAATACAATAAGCACCATTGTGAACTATCTGTTATCCTACATATTTTTGTATTTTTTGCAAATACAAAAACAGGAATTCGATATCAAAGACAAGAGGGAAACCACACACAATCCCGACAATAAATCTATTAAGTTAAGCTACACATCTGACGTTCTATGAAATTGCATGACAAAATTTTGATTTACATAGTGAAAGTTCTGCAGGTAATGCAAATAGTCTGCAGAATATACAAGAGGTTTTGTATTATTTCAATAAATTTCCACTTAGTACTTTTCATGAGAGCGACCAACGAATAAACGAATAAATTCAATTTAAATCAATTTACGAACCTAAATTCTTCACAAATTCTAAGCAAAACTGTAGAAATATAATTTATATTAATGTTTAGACACAAAAATTTACTTTTTAATCGCCAAAATAAGATAAATTTGAAAAAAAAAACAATATTTGTGGTCGCGAATTGCATCTGATTGTAACAAACAGTCAAACTCTATTCGCGTTCCACATACAATCCACCCTTCAACGAATAATAGTTCGCTCGCGTCTAACCTCAAAATCAGACGAATAGAATTAAAGCCATGTGAATGAAATGTCAAAATGGACGAATATTCGTCAATTTGTTGGTCATTGGTCGCTCTCATGTGTAGAGTAATTAAGACATGCGAATCTTTTTGCATTAAATGTATGACGTTTAAAGAACGACCTTAACGATTAGAATCAAAGAATGAACATTCAAATCTGAAGTCATGTTGTAGTTTACGACTATCAAGCAGAAGTGTGAAACTATTGTGAATGTGCCTTAATAGAGAATTGCTTATAGTCTTCTTACATTAGCATTTCGCCAAAAAGTTGAAGCAACCTGAACAGGAAAATTTCATTTACTAACAAGAAAATCCAACAATTGTGCGGGATAAACAAAAGAGTTTTAGTTAATTATTTGTAGGGTGTAGTTACAATAGCTTAGCTTTTCAATTTATTTTGTATTTATTTTTAAGATAAGACATTTTAATAATAAATGGTTTTCAAGTAAAATTACATAAAATTTTTCGAGCAACATGCAAAATTAGATATGTTGCTTCAGTATTGGAGCAACATTTCCACATTACACATTTTTCTTTTAAAAAAATAATCAATAAACATGGTCTAAATCGAGCAAAATTCTATGACAAAATGCTATCAAAATGTCAATCGGTACAACATGCACATTTTGCTTACTTATGTATTTTGTCCTGCTCTAAGGTCTTCTTTGGGTTTTAAACTTTAAATGCACGGAATGTTATAGAAAGAGTCTTTGCTGTTTGAGAAGCTCTGGGAAACTGTTAAATTTACGTTATTATGGAGCACAACACTGCAGTTTTCTTAAAAAGTTCCTCATTTGAAGGGTATTAGTTTCCACAAGGTTTTCGAACCGGTTCCTCAGATTCGGAAGCACCAAGGGATTTATATATTTAGGTAAACCAACTTCAATATAAGCCATCAAGCCATATCTACTCCTAAGTCTTTCATAATTCATTGATCCGGCTAAATATAGATATAATGTAGGTTAGGTAATTTGGCCTTCCGAGACCTAAATATTAAAATTATCCTCAAGACATAGATTCACCACAATATTAGGTACTTATCCTTCAACATTCAAAAATATAAACATTTCCTCGTCGTTCTTCCGTCGCGCCGGCCGCCTGTCCTTTATTCATGCTACTTACTTTATACATCTACCTATTTGCATAAAATATTTTCTTTTAAATGACATTCCAGCCGCCTGATTTTGACAATCTCAAAACAAATCATAAAATATCCCCATGGTCGTTGGTGTTGTCGTCGTGTTGTTTTTGGTTTTTGTGTGCGTGTATGTGCAAAATGTCTATATATCTAAAACTTACAACAAAATGGATTCAACCTACATTTTGTGTGCGCCGCGCCGCCATAACAACAATTAATATTCTAATTTCTACATATCTGGGTACAAGCAATCTATTTTGTTTAGCCTCTTTTTTTTGGGAGGGGTTGGATGAGGGAAAGAGGGTAGGCGTTGCTTGGTATTGGAGAGTTAAAACATATAGTTAGTATAGTTATAAGGGGGATATAGGAAGTTGGTTTTTGTGTTTTTGTCTCCATTTTATGTTGCCATTGACCATGCGACATGTTTTATATAAATACTAACTACATATCTACTGCTATACATACCTATTGCTGTGTTGTGCCTATGTACAGGAGCTACTATTGAATTTATTCATAGTGTATCCATAGAGATATAATAGAAAACCGATCGATTTTATGTACCTATGCACATTCCGATTCACACAGAGATTTTGTATCTAGAAATTAGAGTCTTACTCTAGAGCCAGTTCATGCATATTCTTGTGTAAAATTTTGCGTGAACTTGAATATTTTCGGTTTAGAATGTGGGAGAGACCATAAGCGACCGAAACATATGAAACAGTAGTTAGGTGCTTATATAGTAAAAAAAAAAACTACCTATTGTGAATTGTTCACTATTCGTTGCACAAATATACATACACATATGCTGCCTCTTATGTATGTGTGTATAGATAAATGCCCTCATATGTGAACTTACCAACTGTTTTTACCACATTTATTGTCGTCGTAGTCGATGGTGCTCGCAGTGCTACCAACTATCCTCGTTTTACTCATTTCTGGTTAAAGACCGACTAAACGACCGTCCAACCGACCGACAGACGACCGTACGTTGGACTTTTCCTCTTATATGGGTTTATATGTATAGAGATAGGTTCTAGGGTTTTAGGATACTCAATGCGGGCCAAATGGATTTTGTAGGTGAGACTCATCTCCCACTATGAATGGGGCACACATTCACAATATGCATATTGTACGGAATGCAGTTTTAGTTTTAGTTTTAGATTGTTTTTGTGTATCTATTTTCTAATATCTAAGCAAAAACTAAATAACTCTAGTGTAGGTATATGTAGTGGGATGCAGCTGTTTTTTTTTTGTTGGAAATTCTAATGCGGATGCAGAAGGTTATTCTCCTATAACTATGCGAATTGGAGTTTTTGTGGTGTGGTTGCAATGGTGTGTTTGGTAAGTTTTTTCGGTGATGATATGGTATCACTAGCCAGAAATGTAGGTAGGTATTGCGTGTCACTCTGTTGCATTGCTAATATGTGAATCCATTTTTGAACTTAGAATTCTATATATTTTTTTTTTGTATATATACCTAGATTAGATAGATATATGTTTATAACATTTTATTTTGTTTCTATTTGTTTATTTATTTTGGGGGTTTTTAGGGTCATTTGTTTTTATTAATGTTGCTGGTGATTGTGTTGGCAGTTTTATTTACTCGAGCTTATTCTTGTTTGTTTTGAACATTTATTTAAATATAAAATCGATTTCATTCGCTGCTGCCATTTCCATACGTATAGGTATCTATAAATTTTAAAGGATTTAATTGTTTAATTCCCATAAACGAATTTTAAAGTTTAAATAAGTATCTTGAACTTTTGTATTTAAGAATAAAAATATTGGAAAATTGTATTCATTACAAAATTATTCTTTCATTCGAATGAGGGGAACTTATTGGTAATCCTTTCCCAAGGAGTTTTGCTGTTATTTCATATGACTTTTTCCTTCGAGGGGAATTTATTGTGGGAGATTCACGATCGGAGGAAAAAGTTCGAGGGAATAAAGTATTCCATTGGAAATGAAACTTCTGGGAGATTCCTGATTAATTCTTAAAAAGAAAGCCGTCAAAATTGAAGAGTCTGCCTTAGAACAAGCAATTCAACCATTCAGAATTAAGTGTTCTCATATATGCAAACAGTATAGTTACTGGTGTTCAGAAGTGGGAAATTCGTACATTTAGCAGACTTAATGGACGACTAAGGTATTGATTTCCTATTGCACCAACATAATTACTGGGTAAATGTTTCAAAAAAAAAATCATTTGCAAATTTTAAAACCCAGTTTGTATCTTTGCAAAATCTTTCCCTCAACAAAATGGGAAGACACTTTCAGTACTTTTAAAAATATTTTGAACTCGCATTATGTGCTGCGAAATGGTGAGGAATTTAGAAAAAGGATCATTAGTTTGTTAGGGAGGCTATTTTGAAAACGGGAAAGGGCGGGGGCATTGAGGATATGCAGAGAGAGTTTCTGAAAGAGAAGAAACTTAGAGATGTTAGAAACAGGTCCTGAGAGTTTTTTTTGCCAAAAATTCCTTAAACAGAGAGTGTATTATGTCAGAAATTTTATGTGTAAGTATATCTCCCAGCTCTAGGAGATACAAGTTTCATGGGATCAAAAAGACAACCGAAAATTTTATCAAAACTGATTCGTCCTAACAGAGAAAGCAACCTAGTCAGCGACAAGCAGGGAATAAGTATTCAAACAGCATTTCCAGAAACTGCTGTTATGTGTAGGGATATTAAGGGAAATAAGAGAACCCATCTCCAATAAATCAAGGCCAGTTCTACTGCAGTAGAATAGGTCCTGATAGACTACCAGCAGAGCTGTTTTTTAAATACGGGGGCAATGTTTGGATATACAGCGCATGCATCAAATGAAATCATCAACCAAATATCGGTAGACGGAAGCATGCCCGATGACTGGTCAACGATCTCCATATGACCCATCTACGAAATAAGCGATCATATGTCTTGAGAGAAATACCTATAAATATCCCTGCTACATTTCGCTGTCATAGATCACATCCAGCCCATCCCATCTTGAAACTTCAATTTCGATTCACGCTGGAAGATCAACCATAGACTAAACCTTCTTATTATGACAAATCTTGAAAATCACGAAAGAATTTCAAGTCCAAATCGAGACGCATCATTTTTTCATCGAGCTCTATATGGCAATGGTCGAACTCAGGATCCCGAAGAAAGTGACCAAGTTCTGAAGTGTTAGATTGGAAAATATGCGAGAAATAGTACTTCCAAACTATTCCAAATAAGTACAGGGCTTCGGGAAGGAGATACGATATCATGAAATTCATTCTGCATCAGTTAGGGTGGAGATCTGGAAAGAGCACAGGCGGCACTATCTCCAACAAAACCCTCAAGTAACTTGGGTATATGGAAGATATTGATGATATCGGCAGCTTTCAACGTGCAGTTATAGACTATAAACGCATTTACTGCTATTGAAGATCAGTAGAAATTCACTGATCTTCAAGTAAGTAAGTAAGTATTTAAGTAATTAAGTATTTCATTTTATTAATCATAATATCTATACATTGTTTATATATATAATGAAATTTATAGCTTTGGCTATACCATCAGCCAGATTGGCAAATATATGCTTTAGTGCTTTTAATTTTCTTTAAATCACTCTACAGGAATTCAGTCATTAACAAGTTTCTATATTTATAAATTGAATTTAAAAAGCAGTATAGTAATTTCCAATTAGAATCATTTAATTTTTTATACAGTATCTTGCATCGTAAAACTTTTTTTCCTAAATATATCGTTCTTTGGTAGTTAAAAATAGGACAAACACTTATGAAATGGAAGCAGTCTTCTTTAGCTTGGAGAATTGATCAGAGCGTACAGAATTGATCAGATTTACCGTCTTCAAGTAAAACGAGTACAAGACCAAAGCTAAAGCAAGAAACAAAACACCCATCTGCCTACCAGTTAGTATAAAAAGTAACTTCTGATTGTAGTAATTTCGAGGAAGTTAAGGAATGATATTCTTGAGTGGAGATCCGACTAAGAATTACACTTTAGAAAAATGCTGATATTTGTTTTGGCGAAACAAATGTTTTCGAAACTTCAGGCAAAAGACTTTAAAAAACACTCAGGCTATCAGTCTTATTGCTTTACGGAATCGAGTAGTGGACAGAAAACAAATTTCGACAGTTATTCTTCAGCAAAGAGTGTATTCAAAAACTAGTCCCTGATTGGAGAAGACAAACAAGCTCCAGTTTAAAGAGCAAGCTATCACCGATGCAAGAGGTGTGTCTGGATAACTGTATACTCATGGTGTCGTGATCGAGAAGTATGGAGAAATACCGTGATCATATTCGACTGGTGGATTTAGGATCTGCTGATCCTTTTACGTTCGTGTGGTAACTCGTATTACCATAGAAGTATTTAATCCGTCTAAAATACTTAGTATGTATTATTGATGGAAGAACTATTTAAGTCCATGCACGGAACTGACTGTTTCACTGGGGCGCCATTTATAATAATGATATACGTAAAAGAAACCGGTGTGGATACCAGTAAACAACTTTACAAGCAAAAAATTAAGCCATCACCAATTATTTTCTGTCTAAGCATCTTTTAATTGCGGTAGACAAATTTTAATAATCTTATAAGATTTTTTTTCACTTAAAAACAAAATTTAATATACACTTTTTTTTTTCTTTTATTTAATTGCTTGAACAAAATATGTAAAATCCCTTGTTCTTTGTTTTAAAAATGTTGTTTTTATTAAATATAAATTATTCCTCGTCATTAATTCGTGTCACTACCTATATAATAAATATTTCAACTACCTTATAATATATCTTTCGAAAAAGCACCCAAAGCCTTAGATCTCTTTGATGAGTTGCTCAATGATTAATGAGTCTAAAGACAAAGAATTTTGACTTCTTTTTGGATATTATTCATTTTTGCAATAAATTAATTTAAAAAAAACTGAAAGCGAAAAATTAAATCAGGTTAACAACACAAATATAATTCTTTCTTTCAAAAAAAAAAATTAATTAATTAATTTTTCCACTTTGGATGTAGCTACACATATGTATATTTTTTTCTTTAAAAATGTAATTGAAGTCATTGACTGTCATTGATAAGCTTCCAATTAAAAAACACTTAAAAATTTATAAGGAAAAGTTTATAACCCTTTTTTGTTTTTAATGACATTCAATGCGCCATCAATCGAAATCAATTTTTTTTCGTGTGTGTGTGTAAAAGCACGAAATCGAAAAAAAAAATAATTTCATTCTTAACAATCACCTTAAGATACATTTGCTATATTGAAGTAGGTACTTTACACTTAATAAAAATCCACTTAAAATAAACTCAAAAGATCATACAATCTGGAAATTATGTGCATTTGAATTTCGTTGCAAAATATTACGTAAGTTTATTTTTTAGATTATTCATGTTATTTTTTTTTTTTTTTATTTTTTTTAACGTGCAACACGCAAAAGTATCATTATTGTATCTCAAGTTTCGTTTTCAAGTGGAATAATCCTTATTCAAATAAAATGAAAAAAAAACTTCTCGAGGACTTTTGAGTTGATCGGTTTTTTTTAATTTACTTCATCATCTTCGAAGGGAAAAAATAATTACTATAACTTTTTTTTTGTTGTTCTTGTTGTAAAATCATCTTAAAGTAAAGAGTTTGTTAATATTTACAACAGCAAACAAAACACTTCAGGGCGGCAACTTTGTTAAATATACATTTTCTCTCAATTGCATTCTTGAAATACAAATTTATTTTTTTCTTCTTTTTCTTTGTGTATTTTAAATTTCTTATGTTTGATTATCTTTCGATAAGAAACAGAATGAATTGCTAATTTTATTTATTAAAAAAATAGCTTCGGGCTGGAGAAGATTTGAACATTTTAACTTATTTTGCATGAAAGTTATTGAGGTGACCATTTGTCCTTTTATTTGAAATGAGAGTTTCACCTAGCAATTATTTTTTTTACTACTAAACAAAGGTCAAATATTATTTCTAAATAATGTATCTATCAACTTTTTTTAATTCATAAAAAAAGAAGACAAATAAGTAAGGAGATAGCACTGGCAATTTACATTGTGAATCGTTTCTTCTATTGTGAATGTTTCACTTAACACTTCAGTTAAGTACTTTTTTTAAATTAATTGAAAAAAACGCGAACAATATGTTTATATTATTTTTGTTTTTGTTTTAGTAGACTGTGTGGATTTAATTAAATAAATAAATGCAAATTGAAAATTCATAAAACAAGGCTCATAAATATTGATACTACATTGCCGACGGTAGTTTGAACTGATTTATAAATTGAAACATTTTGGTCATAATTTCCTTAAATATCATAGACAAATGAACAGTTTTTGGAAAGGTTTTCAGGAATAAGAACGTTTTCTATGGAAGAAATATTTAATAATAAAATCCTCTCTTGAAGACTAGCAAATAATTATACAATTTATGAGTTTTTTTTATTAAAAGAAGATAAAACATAGATTTTGGTTGAAGATTAAAAATGTTAATTTTCTGTTCATATATCGACCAAACTGTTTTGCCGTCGGCATTCTTGTTTTGAAGGGTTTTAATAAAATTCGCGACAAGTTGACTACGCTGCCACTGACTAATGTTTGTTTTTGTTCAAACTAATTCTTAAGTGAAATCCAAGCTTGCAGTTAAGATCTAAGCTCTGGTGGTAGAAAATGGAACTTATTAATAAATGTTCCACCAAAAATAGTTAAGGTTAAAACGGGCATAAAAATATATTTAAAAAAAAAACGGAGTTAAGAACCTCAGTTAGAAAAACATAAGATTTCGAATACATTTAAAAGCTGTGAAGTCTGCGTTGTTTAGCCGTTCAAAAAAAACTTGGATTATCTAGTATCTTTATGGGTCTTTACTCTGAATTTGTTTTTTTAGGTAGGTAGGTGCCTATAGCTTTTTTATAGCTCCTAAAACCAATAATAGGTTGGGAGTTGTTGTTACTTTTGTGTAGGTATTTATTATGTTTAGTTTATCTACCTATGCCACTTTTGTGCTCTAAACGAGCTATCTATAAAATTTGTCAAACTAATAAAAAAAATACAATTCATTGAGTTATATAATTTGTATCTGTAGATATACTTAAGAATTTTGTTTTCTATTCGCAAAAAATTGCTTATATATTGTCTATTTTAATGTTTGCAAAAGCTTCTTGAAATGTTTAATTGTTAATTTTTATATAAAATTATTCAAAACGTATATAGATAACGTATGCACATACATAGCTAACTAAAGTTAAAAAAAAACTTTAAAATTTAATTTTAAGCCATAAAGACGACTTTATGTTGCCATATTTATTGTTGGATCTATCGTGTTTAAGATTTTAATTTTTTTTTTTTTTTGTAGCTCAAGGTTAAAGCCCCTGAACTGTTACAAAGTAGTTTAGGTATCTATAACGTATAACGTTTTTATTAAGTTGCGCCTACTTTAAATTTTACTTAGGCGTCTTGTGTGTATAGGTACGTAAATTTATTTTATTACATTTTTATGGTGCTGTAGATACACACGCGGAAAAGTCAAAAATTAGAATGAGAATGAAACATTACCAAGATGTTAGCGCCATATTGACACATGTCATATAAGTACTGAAACAATTTAATATAATGAAAATGAAATACAAAATGTTTGTGGAACGCATTAATTTGATGACATACCTAGTTCATGTGACTTAGAAATTTGTTTATATAAAATATGCATGCAGTTTTAAAATTGTTTTATAATAAGAATTTATACGAAAACGTTTTCGAAAGTATTTAAGGCGATCTTATTAGGAGTTAAGAAATGTATTTTTAATTTATTTCTTAAACCTAAAATTAAAAAAAAGGCACTACTCTTAAGTTCGAAACCGTAAAATATATTTCGAAGGTCGTTTTTTACTATTTTTTATACACAAAATTTCTTTACTTTTTTGTAGGTGGGTAGGCAGCTATATGCATATAACTTTATAATTTAGGTGCACTATGCATACATAAGATTTATTTGATTTTTAGATATATATATGTACATATAAATGTAAGAAGGCCTACATTGTATATAGTATTAAGTGACGTACGCAAAAATTCGTAAAAAGGGAATAATAATAAGGTAGAAATAAATAGATAATACACATACTTAAATGTTTTTAACTATATTGCTTAGTCGGTTTAGTTTGAGAAAAAACAATGATGCCAGTTGAATTCAAGGATAAATAAGAATATATAAAAAAAATTCAAAAATCGTTGTAGCGGTTTTTTAATAAATTAAGATATTATTAATATATATAAAATTTCAAAATAATTCTGTGACTGGTTTTTGAAAAATCGATTTTTCAAAAATAAATTTTGTACTTATTTTTTAAAAGTCGAAAAACTTTTTTTTTTTTTGAAAATTTGGGTATGCAGTTTTCTTAATAATTTTAGTGAGCATTTATCTAAAAAAAAAATTATTTTAATCGGTTTATCCAATATTGAGAAAGTCGGTAATATGAAAAGTGGTTCTATGGGAAGTACCGTTTATAAATACGCAAAAAAAACATTTTTATACTTAAAAGTGGACTACTAATTTAGGAACACACACATTTTTTTTTTAAATTCTTGGAGCCGTTTTCGAAAAAAAAAATGTTTTCTTAACGGTTTCTTAACATTTGTATGGGAGGTACCGTTGTTTTTTATCTTAGGAATATAATTTTTTTTAACTGTTCAAGATAATGTAACAAAACTACCGAATACGAAGTTTCGCAAGAATCCATTGAGTCGTTTTCGAAATTTTGAGTTTTCAACAAAAAAAAAAAAGTTTTTTTCTTAATTTCCAAAAAAAATTATTTTTGAAAAATTTTGGCTTACAATAGTGTTTAAACTTTTCATGAGCTTCTGGGCAAAAAAATTTAAAAAATCAAATGAACCGTTTTCCAGAAAATCGAAAACCAAAAAAATGGTACTACTAGAGGTACCAAAAGTAACAATTTTTTTCCACAACAAAAATTATTAAAATGTTCCCTTTTGCTTTATTAATGAACTGATTTTTTTTATAAAAATCGTTGGAGCTTTTTTCGAGAAAAATAAGTTTTTTTATTTTTGGCCAGAAAAATAAATGTATGGGAGCTACTGTTATTTATCGACTTAAAAAAATGAGTGGGCATATTACCAAACAAACAATATATACCCAGTTTGCAGCAAATCCATCCAACCGTTTAGGCTGCAGACTCGCGGATAGACAGACAGACAGACAGACAGACGGAATTGGGGGACCCACTTTTTTGGTGTTCTCTATGTCATGTTTGATTGTTAGATTTTTTTTTGCACGAATCCATAACTTACCTTATAGTAACTATAATCGCAAGTAAAAATTGATTTAGACCAAAATGTAGACTTTACCTTAGTAAGTGCACATACTTTTTTTTACCAAAATCGTTAAAGCCGTTTTCGACATAATTAAGATGGTAGACAAAATTGTACGGCAAGTACCGTTATTTTTGGGTCTATAAAAAACTATTCGAAACCTATTTGAAACAATCATCTAAAACACTTAACTACCAAGTTTGCAAAATATCGCTTCAGTCAGTCAGAGCTCTAGACCGGCGGGCTGTAGATAGATCTACAGACTGACGGAATTGCGGGACCTACTTTTACGGTGCTGTCTATCTTCGAAATATCAAGTTTGATTAAAATCTCAAGTTCGATTCGAGTTTTGACAAAACAAATTGGTCGTCGGGAATTGCAATTTGATTGATACGAACAGTCAAACTCTATTCTCGTTCCAAATACAATCCACAATTCAACGAATATATTTTTAAGCGTCAAAATTATAGAATATCAATTATAAAACGTCATTTGAATGATTATGTCAAAATTGACTTATAATATTCGTTAATTCATTTGTCATTAACATGTTAAAAGTCGTCAAGTTAGGTTATGTTGAAGTTGTATGATAGAAGACTGACACATTTAGACCAAACTGTTGTTCCATATTATGATACAACTGGATTCTACGTATTTTCTTTCAACTTGTCAGCGAATTAGAGCTCGTCAGATCCAGAGTTATATACAGAGGTTATATACAGTATCGACATTTTTATAGCCGGTTTTTAGGAGGTAGAGGTAATTAAAGTTTTTGTCAATAATTTAATTTTGAAGATAAAGGGATTTCATTTTGACTCGACGAAATAGTTTAACAAAAACATAAATTAGTTCTAAGTTTAAAGAAGCCGCGATATAAAGACGTGGTCTTCTCGAGGTAGGCTAAAGTTGGCCTTGTTACTGCCACACTTAGATCAATGTAGCTCTTTTTTGATAAAAATTTAAGATACCTACGAAGTTATGGGACATTGGAGACATTGAGAAAACCATCAACGACCAGAATAATTTGAAAGTTCTTGCAAGCTTTGAAGGAAATAATTTCCAAAAACAATCATTTTCAATTTTTATTTTGACAGATACCCTCGAATAGCAATTCGAACAAGTTTTTCTTATGAAAAATAAATCTCTAAGGGAATTTAGGTAACGACTGGAAAAGAGATAAAATTAAGGATACCCTTCAGCGTATTTTCTACCAACTTAAATAAAGGTTAAGTAAGATTTTACTACTACCTAATTAATTAATTTATTATTTAGTTCGGAGTTAAAAAAAAAACTTTCTGATGTTAAATTTGATTTAAATTTAATATTATTAGATTTTTAATTAAATTTAATGTTTCGCTATTTTTGACAAAAAATATAAATATATCTCATGGGGTTTTGAATTTAAATAAATGTCAGTCCTGCACTATCAATTTTCAATTAGATATACCTAGGTATAAATTATTTCCCATTAGTGAATTTAATCTTCTATCTCATATAAAATTAAAATAAATATACCTGATTTTAGCATTAAGAAAAAAAATTTAACAAAAAAAACTCTATTAAAACATTTTTATCAGACATTTTTTTTTAATTTTTCTTAATTTGTGGCTTACCTACCAAGGGAAAAATGTATGGATAAACATTTTAACAAAAAACCACCAATTTGTTTCAAAAACCCACGCACAACACAGCTGCGGGGATGCGTGTTTTTTGCATTCGAAAATAATAATTATATAATTTTTTTTATCACTCCCTATGCGGGAATAAAATAATCAAATTATACCTACTAAAAAAAAAAAATACAAAATGGTTGCATTTTTTATTTGGTTTGTACATATATGATGGTATTTCATAGATGTACATATATCGATACATACATATATCACAAACCTGAAATATATAAATGCATTATGTATATGTACATTGGGAAGAAGAAAAATGGTGGTTCTGATGCATTTCCTGCTGACAAATGCAAAATATGTACAAACAAAAAAAAAATCGAATAAAAATAAAATTTAACAAAAAAATAACAGACGACAAACCATCATGTAAATAATAAAACCGCATTGTAAAATGGGTTGGTTGTAGCAATAAAATTGAATTGCACACCTCTATGTTTAAAAAAAAACATGCTGGGATAGGGATAGGTGGTCGCGGTGTGGTTCGGTTAACAAGTGCATATATGCATGTTTTATATCTATCTATACATCCGTTTGTTTTATAAAAATTAACAAAAATAAAATTGCATACAATCGAAAATTAAACCGCAAATGAAAATTGTACAAACAAATAACAATTATGCCAGGCACACGTCCATCTCTTTCTATCTCTCTCACTGCTCATAGGTGCATATATATGCATATGAATGTATTTTATGTTTATCTCGTCATCCCTTCAGCCTATTTAAAATTTAAAAAATAAGCCTTTTCCTAACCTATACGCATGCAAAGCTATACTAGACACTATACTCGTATCCAAATCTTCAAAGGATGACATTTTTTTGTATTTCGATATTTGTCAGGACATTAATTTTATTTTATCCATAGAAACAGATAAAATGCATTTGAATGCAAAATAAAACCACAAAACTCACAAATTGTACTGCGGTTTTTGACAATTTTTTTTTTTGATTTTATTAAACAAAAAAAAACAAATACAACCACACCTACATTTATATGAACATTATAGATATAAATTTTTTATACTATCTAATAGGTAGGTGGTAATCCGCAAAAATAAATATATAATTCTGTTTTTTAAAATTGATATGTTCTACAATAAAAAATTACAGACACATTGCTAATAGGTAAGTGAGTTAAAAAAAAAATACAAAATATATGTATCTATAAAATTTAACTGTATCTAGCCACATAAGTGATATTTTAACATGCAAATGTGAAATTTTGCTGAAAGATGAGATTTTTTTTATTGTGTCGTTGGTACGAAGTTACAATTGTGATATTCGACGGGTGTTGGAATAATTTTAAAATAAATTTAACCTATCTAAGTCTGTTTGGGGTTTTATTGCTGCTAAAGGATATGCTAATTGAATGTCAAATCAATATTAGGTGTAATAACTTCTATTAGGGGGATGGAATATTTTCTAGAAATGGCAAAGCAGATAGGTATCTATATTTAATTAATTTAAGAAGATTATTTGAAATTTAACTAAGCACCTACATAATACTTAGGTTATTTAAACAGGGTGTTTTTTGAAGAAGTAGGTACCTAGCTTTATTTATTGGATAGTCAGTTCTATGTTACACTTTACCAGTTTTCATAGGTTTCAGTTTTTTTACAGACTTTACTTATTAGAAGTATTAGAGTTTCGTCAAAATTTATAATATTTTTTCTGGCCAATTCGCCCAGCCGATTACACTTGTAGTTCTGTTAGATTCTCAATTTGTATTGTATATTCTTTCAACTTTCTCAAATCACGCAAATAATATCTCCCGGATAATTTACAAGCTACATTTGATAGTACCTAATATGATTTTCCAGAAGAATTGCAACTTGCGCTAAAAGACCATACCTCAAAAATTCCCTTTACATGATATTAAGCTGTCAAAAAAAGATCTGTTATAGCGCTCAGATTGTAAATGTATTTTTCTTCAAAGCAAATTATTGCCAACTATATCCCATTATTCATGTGATTTGACAGATTTCTCTTAATTTAACAGTCCTATGTTTATAATTAAATCGAAAAGCTTTGTTCATAATATGCTTTGATCTTATTCTGATCGTTCAGGCCCTGCTTTTTTACGTATTTCGAGATGCAGAAATCTTACAAATCCACTATTAGCTTCATTAAATAGGGAGTTTATTCCTGATTTTAGATAGCATACGATGGAAAAGAAACAAAATATCTATCCTTTGTTATAAGTTAAGTCTGGTTTAGCGACCAACCAATTAAAGAAATTTCGACCATTTTGACGTTTCTTTCAAAATGATAGTCTCTAAATTTGACGTTAGTAGTCGCGCACGAAAAATGTATTCGTTGAAGTATTGATGGTATTTGGAAGGCAAATAGACTTTTGACAGAAAAGCGTCTTATGAGCTGCGAATTGCAAATTGTCGCAAATTTTGACGTTTGTTTCACACGAGTAATTTTTTTACTTATAAATGTCATTAATATATAAATAAATAAAGTTTCGAAATTGATAAGCATATCTGCACCAAAATGAGTTCAAAACAACTTTATTTAAGAAAAGTAGAAATATTTATTTGCCGATTGTGTGTGTGTCCTATTGTTGTTGATTGTGATTTACATTTGACAGTTCGCAGAAGTCTGTTGTTGGTTTGGTGGCGTAGAAATTATTAAATTATAATTTTTTGATATATAAACAATTTTTTTTATAGTGCTATCTTTTTTAATTTTATAAATATAATCATTTATTAACTTCTTTGCGAAGTTAAAACAAAATAAGTTGGTATTATTTCTCTTGAGGGTAAAAAGATTTATTGGCATTAACTTAAATTTGACTCTAACAATCGGATTGCAATTCGATACGGATGACCAATTTTTTGTCTCAAATTTATCTTTATTTAGTTCAAATTTATCTATTTATTTAGTTCGATAAATTGAATTGAATAAATTACTTTAAATCTCAATTATTCGTTGATGATTCGGACCTTGGGCGCTATCATTTGAATAGTCTTTAAGAGTTAGTCGTAAGTTGATTAATTTCGAAACTTGCAATCCAATGAGTATTATGGATTTGCTGTTGGTCTGAAATTTAGAATATTTAACTATGTAAATTCCATAACACGAACAAATCTAATTTGACTTAAAAAAAAATGTTTCAGGATATTCAAATCTAACTCCGAAACTCAATCGATCTCGCACTCGAAAATAACAGATCGAATGTTTTGAAGATTTTAGCAGCTCAGTCTAAATTTTTGATCCCCCTCTAAATCTTGACTATTAAGGCCCAACTTCAAAGTGAAATTTTGAAAATTGGATTAATATTTCGCATCGTTGCGCAAATACATTTTCATCAATTAATTCTTAAAATGTATAAAATGACAGCTGTCAAACTCAAACACTCGTTGCAAGTGTCTTTAAGCGTTGAAATGAGCTTTAAGCCGCAGAATAGAGTCGTTTAACTTAAACTACAAAATAAACTCAGTTTTAAGTTTAAACGAAACTGCGAAACCGATTAATTGTTGAACTGTCACACTATAGGGGTAAATGTTACAAAAACAGGTATTCAACAGATTTCACAACAAATTTTATTCAGCAATGTCCACGTTCAGAAGTCGTAGGTGGCTTTAAAGTTTGGTCAACTATCAAAAAATTGCCTTCTTATTAAAAATTATCATTTGTATCAGAAGTGTCAGCTATCTACCAGTTAAACTTTTTTAATTGTTTGTGTCATAAATAATATTATTCATATTATAGATGAATATTTTCATAATTTCTAGAATTCTGAAGAAATCTTTGAACTTGCATTTATATAGATTAGAAATTTGTGCTGCAATTCAACAAAAAAATCATTCTATATCCCACAAAAATATTGTAGTTACATTTTTGTTAGGTAAATGTTTTAAGTAAAGTTCCAAGTTTAATATTGATGACATTTGAAAAATTAGCCAGTTTCCTTAGACAAATTTCCATTGAATAAATTCTATTGCTGAAGACTCTTATGTTTTTCGAACGTGACTAATGTCAAAGAATTTGTTAAATTACTGAAACTGAATTTATTCTTTTGGCAGTATTTATTGGTTTAAACTTAGTATTTCTAGATTACAAAAATTTAGATTAGCAAAAACTTGGTTATATAACTAATGTAAAGTTTTTAGGAATATTTTAAATTATTATATGAAGCTGTTTGGCGGAAAATACTTGTGTAAATTTTTGGACAGAATTTTCTATGGAATATAAAACATTTTTTCTAGTTGCATATGCTATATTTTATAGAATTCCAGCTTTTTTTGAAGCTATTAGAAATTTCTTATTAAACAAAAATACTTTTCTCCCATGGCCGTAGGTATAACTCTTTTAGCTTTTAGTTACACTAGATGCGTATTCTGGCAAGAAACTTTTCTGACATTCACGTCAGCAATATTGTATTTTTTTATCAGATCACCATCATACTGATGATGTTGTTCAATAATTCATCAAGAGTTGCTCAATGCTAAATACAGATGAATTAATAGTACACATATTTAACTATTAGGACAGATTATGTCCCCTAAGGAAATTTTCACTGTTCATAACTATTTCCTTGTCACAGAGAATACCGTTAAATGTCTCTAGTAAACTAACTAAATTTTAAAATAATACCTTAACTTCTGACGGGAAAAAACTATATTAAGTTTTGGTAATATTCGAAATCGAGTTATACCTAGAAGAAATTTTCAAAATCCCTAACTTTACCTTCTTTAACATTAATATTTGACGTTCTTATTATTTTTAAATTTAAACTTTTTACTTTATGGGTAAAGTTTATGTAGGTTAAAACTAAATATAACTGTGCATGTGCTGATATTCCTCCACAGTTGGACAGATTATGTCCCCTAAGGAAATTTTCACTGTTCATAACTATTTCCTTGTCACAGAGAATACCGTTAAATGTCTCTAGTAAACTAACTAAATTTTAAAATAATACCTTAACTTCTGACGGGAAAAAACTATATTAAGTTTTGGTAATATTCGAAATCGAGTTATACCTAGAAGAAATTTTCAAAATCCCTAACTTTACCTTCTTTAACATTAATATTTGACGTTCTTATTATTTTTAAATTTAAACTTTTTACTTTATGGGTAAAGTTTATGTAGGTTAAAACTAAATATAACTGTGCATGTGCTGATATTCCTCCACAGTTGATTAAAATTTAATTTGTGAAATAAACAACTGTGCAAACACGTTATGAGAACATTCACTTGGTATCTGCAAATTGGACTATTTTTTCATACCTTGTCATTGAATTTGCATATACCTATCATGCTAACTAATAAGAAATACACAAGTATCTAAGTGAAATTTGAGAACTAACATAATTTTCCAATTTTTTTTTAATAAATTGAAGAAATATAAAAATACTGACAGTTTTTTACTAATTAGATGCTAAATTTTGCTTAGTTTTCGTCTGCTACCTAGTACAATATCTTCCAGCTAACTCGGAGCAACGAAATACTATTGGTAGGCAAGTTTCGTAAGCGATAGAGTTCCTAACTACTTATAACGGGTGATTTTTTTGCTACATGACAAATTCCACGAACATTTGACATTTCGATTCAGTATTGTTTGCCATTTCATCATGAATAGACTTACGCCTGAACAACGTTTGCAAATTATTGAAATTTATTATCAAAATTCGTGCTCTGTGAAAAATGTGTTTCGCAAGCTACGTCCGTTTTATGGTCGTCATAATCGTCTTCAGCGACGAGGCTCATTTTTGGCTAAATGGATACGTGAATAAGCAGAATTGCCGTATTTGGAGTGAAGAGCAGCCAGAGGCAATTCAGCAGCTACCAATGCATCCCGAAAAATGCACTGTTTGGTGCGGTTTATGGGCAGGCGGCATCATTGGGCCGTACTTCTTCAAAGACGATGAAGGCCGCAGGGTTACGGTCAATGGAGAAAGGTACCGTTCGATGATAACAGATTTTTTTTTGCCGAAAATGCAAGAATTGAACTCGGTCGACATGTGGTTCCAACAGGACGGTGCCACATTCCACACTGCACGCGAAACCATGCATCAATTGAGAGGCGAATTTGGTGAGCAGTTGATCTCACGTTTTGGCGCAGTCAATTGGCCACCAAGATCATGTGATTTGACCCCGTTAGACTATTTTTGTGGGGCTATGTTAAGTCTATTGTCTATGAGGACAAGCCAAACACGATTGCTGGCTTGGAAGCCAACATTGAACGCGTCATTGGTGAGATTCCGGCCGAAATGTGTGAAAAAGTTTGCCAAAATTGGACCTTCAGAATGGACCACCTGAAGCGTAGCCGGGGCAACATTTAAGTGAAATTATTTTTAAAACGTAAATGGCAGAAATTGATTTATCGATCCAAATAAAAATTTCATTCACTTCTTATAAGTTTCTGTGTTTTTTTGAATTTTCAAAAACCAAGCTCTTAAAAAATCACCGTTTATATCTTTCGAAACTATTAAATGAAATAAAATTCAAGTTCATACCTACAGACAATTTGTTTTAATCTTCAGTTGTGTAATTCCTTTTGAAAAAAAAAATTACTGTCAGATAGCAAACAATAAATCGTTGACATATGTCGAAAAGGTCAGTTGGCAATTAATATAATTTCCCTTACGATGCGATTAAGGTCTAATAGTTAGGTAATATGAGCAATTCAATCAATATGGGCTTCTAATAAGTTTATTTCTAGCGAACGAAATTGTTGGAGGATTATATTTGTCTTACCAATTCAAAGTTACAAAATAAAACGAATAATACGGCAAGAAATGCAACAACTTCGTTATATGGCCAAGAGAAATATTAATCTGCCTTTTTTAAGCCACTGAAGTATAACAGCATATCTACAACTGGTGTCGAAATATTTGATTAAGAATTAGTAAATAGGATTTATCAGATTTGACAGTCAAGCAATATTTTTCTAGTCAAAATTTAAAAGATCTTCAAGAAAAGCAAATTAGCTAGATAGAAAATGCATGAGATTATGTTTTTATAGGTCTCAGACTCAGAGGAATCAGCTTTGCTGTCAAATACTATAATATGACCACCCTGTATGACTAATTCAATTATAGGCAAAATCAAATATAAGTTGTATTGCCAATTGGATAAAAATCACTTTAAATTCCAAATTTAATATTTGACACCAGCCCGTGAGAATGTCAAAATATAATCTATGAGAATAAAGTTTTTAAGCCAACTGACACAAGGCCTTAATGTCATATAGCTATTAAATTCATATTGGAACCAATTGTTAATACCTATCTATCTAGGAAGATTTTACTTCCTGAAGTGACAGTCACTCAAGTTTATTTGACATTTGTGCCTTCCAATCTCATTTGTCTTTAACCGTCAAAACTCAATAACAAAAAATTAAATTGAAAATGAAAACAATAAACAAAATAATATCAAAACCCCGACGGAGTCTTAAACTATCTGTGTATGTCAACATTAACTATTTACTATAGCAAGACTCTTGCAAAACAACAATAACGACTTCAATTTTCAACGAAAATTATAAAATTGTTGATAGGAACTAAATCCTAATAATATTATATATTTAGAAGTATAAAATATTGCGGTCTAGTCGTAGATACCTATTTGATTTTTATTGGGAACGTTCACTTTAGTATCTGTGACCTTGCCTCATCAATCACCAACTTACGAGACATAAGTCATTTTTGTTCTAAATTGAAGTCTGTGTCAATTCAGCTGTCATGTGTGCCAATTTCGAAATTTATAATAACATTACTGTGACACCATCATAATAATTGTCAACGAAATCACAAATACCTATCATAACCGGCCAGCGTTTCAAAAAAAAAAAAAAAACAAAAAAAACACCCGTTGGCATATTCACAATAAAAATTGTGTTTTACCGACGCGAAATCTATACAGACTTTCCTACTTAAAAATTAGACACTTTAAAAAAAATTGATTTTATAAATAAATAGTTTAGTTAAAAATATATCAAACTCACCCTAGGTTGAGCCATTAATGCTCGAGGAGCGACTTCCAGCCCGACTTGTGCCACTTTTGACAGAACAAATTGATTACTTTTTCCCGAACAAAAAGCAACCAACGAAATCCACCAATGCTCCCTTTTGTTTTAATTTTTATCAATTCACTTTTCTTATATTCACTTTTGTTATTTGTATCCATTAATTTCAATTCTCTCTTTTTCTTTTATTAGATAAGTTAAAAGAACAATTTAACTAACATTCACAATAGATTTTTATTTGTAATTATTTTTTTTTTTGGCGCGATAGAGAGAAATATTATTATTTTTTTTTGTAGAAAAGAAAAAAAAATAATTCACAATAATTTATTATTTTTATTTAATTTAAATTTGGTCATATACAATTTTGTTGAATATTTATTTTTGTTATAGGCACATTTGTTATCCTTTGCTTGCTTTTTGGGGTATTTTGTTTTAAATTATTTCTTACAGTTCGAGTGCAGGAAAAAAAATATAGCGTTAAAGGTGATTTATAGTCATTTAATGGTAGGTATACACGTGTTTTTTTGTTTTAGATTTAAATTTGAGATCAATTTCAAAATAAAATTAAATAGGTTTTAGTATTAAAAGAAAGGATATTTATATATTAAGTTGCATCGTATACAATTTTTATTATTATTATTTTTTTTACCGCGAAACCGATTTTCACTAAGTTCAAAAGACCGAACGGTGTTGTTATAGAATAAAAGTTTTTTGTATTACATTCAAAAAAAAAATGTAATTATAAATGTTTATATTTTTAATTATTATTTAAACATCAACAACTAATAAACAAAACTTGTGTTTCGCACGAAAATAGTGATGGACACTATTTTTGACCAGACTGACACAATTTGGCGGGATACTACTTTCAAGACAGCCTGTTAAACGTGACATGTTCCATAGTTGAGCTCTGTGTTTGAAAATCCGTTTTTTTAAAATAGTGCTTCATGTCTGACATTTGTCATAAAAAATGTGCTGATTGCATTTTGTGTTAAATAAATAAATAGACGCGCACTTTTTATTTTGTGTTTATTTTTACGTTTTTATTTTCCAAATCCGGTTATGATTTTTTTTGTAAAGAATCAAAATTCATTCAAATCAACAAAGATGGCGTCGTATATAAATGATGTGTGTTCGATGTAATGATGATTATGTGACCCGACGTTAAAACGCGAAACCGAATTTATGGATTGAGACGAACCGACACGACAACAACGACGACGAAGACGAAGGCATTGAATGCGTGCAATTCCCGTGCTGCATCAATACTGTTGCCGATTGATTTGATGAATGGTTGTTGTTGTTGTTGTTTTTGTAGTAGTTGGTAGGTAGTGTAGTGCAGTGCTTAATGGTGATGTTGCACTGCTCTCTGTTGCTTCCCCGATGTTGCCAGCAATGATGTTGCTGGATTACTCTATCTACTCTAATCGCTGGCGCTGCTGTTACTGCTGCTGCATTTCGCGACGACACTGTGTTGCATATTCTTGCTTCTTAAATAGGTATATTTTATTGATTGCCTGATTGATTGATTGATTAAGGCGCAACCATCCATTTGTTTTTTTTTGTATGCTTTTTTAACTATACAATAATGGGCAATATCATATAATTAATCTTTTAGTTTTGCAACAAAGTGTAATAAGCGAAAATATCTTTAACGATTTTGACAACAATATTAAAAAAAAAAAAGTATTAAAACTCTCGTATACTCGTATCGCCGTCGCTCGTATAACTGTGTTTTTATGAAGACAATTGCAAGGTGTAAACAGCTAGCTTAGATAAATATGTAGGTAATGCAGCGCAGTAGATAAATGTAATAAATTTAATTACTTTCGTGGGTTAGATCGAAGACACAGAACACACAAAATTGAATAAAATACAAAGCAAAAAAAAGAAACAACGAAACGAATTGTAATAATAATGATTATGAGGGGTTTTTAGTTTTTATTATTATTATTACTGTTATTTTATTGTTGTGTTCTACACACGTCGTACGCGTTTCGAAGGCAAATACACACTGGGCTTGTCAATCAATGTGTGAACTAAACTTGGCGGGGGTAAGTTGAGAAACATTTTTGTTGTTTTCACAACGGTAACGCATACAGGTACAGTTAATTCACCCATACAATCCAGTTTCAAGCATGAGGTAGACATTTTGAATGGGTGAAGGTGAGACAGATGTATGGGTATTCAAGATGTTAGTTGTGCTATTTCATTATATTTTTTTTTTAGAAAATTTTGGCAGGGGTAAACTTGAAGACGTCATGGAGTGGAAGAGATGGATGGTTAGGCATGGTAAGCATACACCATCAAGCCATCTCGATGCGGAGGAATGACTGATTTGACAGTACGCCTCTTCTGTCAGCCAATAGAGGGAGATAAATGCCTAACTTATGGCTCATGTGAGTGAATGCGAGGGTGCGCGCGTGTTGATTTTTGCCTATGAAGTACAGCTACTACAGCAACCTAAAAGCAATAGATATAAAATACCAACTAAAAACCAATCCCATTTGTTATTTTTCGGCGTGGTGTGGAATTTTCGCTCAATCAGCACCAGATATGATGCATGCGCCTTCTCTTCCGACGTCGACGACAATGTGTGGAGTGTAGTCAGGTTCGGGTCTCGAGAGCTCAATGCCAGAGCCCAGAGATCCTGAACCGAATATACCGAACTGAGTACCTACTATAGCGCTGTTGTTTTCTGGCTGTGGCTGATGATGGTTTGGTGTTGGGTTTGGGTATATATTTCTGTTTTTTTGTTTTTTTTTGCAATTTTGAGAGACAAGCGCTCCTTGTAGATTGTAGGTTGCAAAATTGATTGTGTGTGGGGCCGCAGTTAGGCAACGCCTTCCTTCAGCAAAAAAAAAATTAGTCTACACAATAAAAATACGACAAGCAAATAAAAGCTTATGTGCGTATATGTGTGTTTGTGGAGACGACACCTGTGCGGTGGGATGTATATCATTTCATTGGCTTAATCCGTCAATAGAAAGATATTTCAGAAATATTTCATTCAAATTCACTTTTAAGTGAAACTAGCTAGGTAGGTAGAAGCTTTTTCGCTGAGTTTAATTATTTGAAAGGCATAATGGTAGAATGGTACAGTGAAAAATTATATAAAATAGGTATACATTTTCCAGATTGGAAAGTGATTTTTGATAAATTTTCCCACCCTATTTCCGACCACCTTATATACCCAATGAATTTTCGCCAAGTTAAGTATACAACTATAGAAAAAAAACCTATGGCATGTGGGTGGGGGGTTACCCATCCCAATCTTTGTTGTCGTCATCATCATCATCATCATCTCTCATTCATTCTTCAACCGATTGTCAACGCACACTCAAAATGAGCTACACATGCAAAACCCAACATCCAACAAGCAGCAACCATCATTAGAGGGAAAAATGATTTACAACACACACTTAAAATTTTGACTGATATTCGCTATACGTGTCGTGTGTGACGTATACGAGAGGTGTAACCGGCCTCTCATCATCGCCATTATACAAACCGTTTGGCAGGAACATAAAACAAGTAAAAAAAAAATAACAATCGACTCTCTCGCTCTCTTGTTTTGCTCATATTTCATATCGTTTTTAGGAAAAGTTCACATGTATGCACGTGCTTGCCGTCAATTTTATGGTTTGTTTTTGTCTCAGCGAAAGAGAAAGGTGTATATTTTTAGCTCTCCTGTTATCTCATTTTATTGTTTTGACAGTTTTCCTATAAAAAAAAACATGAGCTGTCCTCCATCTCGTTTTTCCATCCCACTAATACGCTCAAGAAAAACGAGGAGAAAAAAACTTGAAAAACGTCCCGAAGAAAAGAAAATGTGGGGCCCAAGAATTTCAGAAAGTATTTTTGGGGCTGGATTTGTGGAGTAAGTTTTTTCGGAGAGAAATCATAGTCACTCTGTCTCGCTCTGTATAAAAGGTTGTCATTCCATCAGTCAAACAGAGAGATGAAGGAGAGATATTTCTTCTTGTTAGTTGAGTTAGTTGTTGGTTTTGGCGAAACGTCACTTGAGTCTGAGTGTCAAGTGCTAGTTGGTGTTTTGCGCGCGTAAGCGTTCTCCCTTTCTCACTCTAAGTTGCTGTTTTGTACTGGAATACTGAACATTTTTTTTTGTTTCTTCTGAAGACTTCGTCTTCTTCTTGTCATTGTCGTGCCGTGTGGTGGTGGAGCTCTCGTGCGGAGCCAAAAGGTCTTCTTGGGGCGAATACAAGAGAAGTGGCTTCGCAAAGAAGCTAACGGGTTGGCTGAAAATGAAAAATTGCACTATTTGATCTGCAGCTGTGTTCAGTCGGGTGTTTGTGCGGCTGTGTGGGTAATGGGTATTAGTTTTAGTTTAGTGTGTTTGTTTGACGAGTGCAAGTGTGCAGAGTTAGACCTTTTGTCAAGAAATGAGACCACACCATCAATCATTAGCTACCAAGCAGAACGAAAGGGAGAGTGCGATATATGACTTTTTGATTCGCTCAGTTTTGATTGCCCGCACAACTGTCAAATGCCAGATAAGTTCATACCTGCGGATCTCAGACAGAATTTCCAAAGAAACAATTTCCTGGTGCGGTTTTGTATATTGTTTCTATAAAAAAAAAAACGCAACAAAGGATTAATGTTTGTCTAATCCCTGTCAACGATTTTTATGGTTTCAGAAGATGAGTTATGATGAGCTTTGACATTTTTTTTGTTTGCCTTTTGTTACTTTCGTTATATATAGTTTGCGGTAAATCAGAAGAGATTTTCTGATTGTTGTGTAGGTACCGATTTGTTTACAATTGCAATTGCAAGTAGGCACCTAACCTATGCATTTTACGGAAGAGGTTATTAAGTTTGTTCAGTAAGAAAAAAATGCATTCACTTCAACAGTTCGCCGCCGCCGCTTAACTGTATCTAAGTATCTATCAATTTTCCCGGTGGCACATAAGAGTTTATCACTTCAAAACAGATTGGATATAAAACACTCTGTGTGGAAACATTTTAATTTTTTTTTTTTATTTACACAAAGTTTGTCGCATTTGACAAGTGGGCGCACATGCATCCGATACATCATATCGTTGTCAAAAAAGCCGAAAAATGTAAACAAAATATGAAAATAGAAAGGACTCCATACCAAAGCATAAACTTGTACCTACCTATATATAACGGTTGGTGCTGTTAGAAGCTCGTAAATCAAACGCGATGCGTTTTATGGTTTTATTTATTTTAACACACATTCGGCGGGTGATGTTGAATTTTATTTGAATTTCGTTGCTGGCGCCTACCTTCCTCGCCACCTCGTCGATGTTTAGACGTGTTGACGGAAAAAGAAACAAGAAATGCATTATTGGAAAATTCAAACTGATTTCTAATTGAATACCTATACCTACCTACGTATATGTATGTAAATAGGCAGTCTATCTCTTGGATTTCGTCTTATCAAAATATCGATGTAGTGAAAACTCTGAAAGGTTTAAAGTGAATTGTTTGGAAGCCGAATAGGGTTGACATCGGGAAATATTGACAGAAAAATTGTGACGTTTTCATGTCACAAAGTTGTGTTCATTTTCAAGCTTAAATACCAATTGACAGAATTTACTTGTGAAATGTGTCAACTAATTACTGAATAATTCCTTTGGGGATTAAGCAGCGCTGCCAGTTTTCGATGCTTATCTCTAATTCAGGTGAAAACTGTGTTATCGGCGAATTTATATTTGCTATCGATATATAGGAGATCCGTCTGCATAACAAACGCTGGCATGTCTTAAAGATTTGAGAACAAAAATTATTTCGAAAAATGTGGAATCATACATATAGTATTTACAAAAATGGAAATAACTAGATATTTATACATATACCTGTATGTGAGACCTTTTAATTAATATTCTATTAAAATCATTTTTGTATGATTCACACCTATAAGTAAGTAGGTACCTATTTCAAATACATAAAAGTAACAATTGGTAAATCCCATATGAACTGTGGTAGAGTTTTCTGATTGAAATACCGACGGTATTTAATTTTTAACTAACTGTGGGCATTCTAAAGGTGAGAATGAAGTGAGTTATCTAACGTTTTTACACTGTTGTTTGGTTCTTGGTCTTATCGAACATTTGCAACATGCCATCTGACTTATGATTGCAATATTAAACATAAGTTGCTCCTTTTTTCTCGTGTCATAATTCGCAAAGAAAATACAGAAAAAGGTCTTAAATTTACTTATTTCACTTGAAACCAAATTAAACTAAACTTTTTATAAATTTTGCTAACAATAAAAATTTCGAATGTTTTTTTGTGGAAGTCCAAAGATTTCCTCAGCCGGTTTAGACGATTTGCACAACTACTTCTCCCATTTTAACTTAATGCAGACAAAACAAAAAAAAAATAATTACGATTCGGCGAATCGATGATGCTTCAAAATATGGGGTTTCAAGCAACGTAAGCTGAAAAATTTACCATTATTCCGGTCTAAGATACCGAGTAACTTTACAAATCGTGGTTGCATTTAAATCTTATAAATTGACAAGATTCCTCAAACCAAAATAACGGTCCTATTTAGCGAACTCAAATATATATTGTAATGGAGAACAAGCACAGCAGCAGCCGCCATATTTGACTATGAAAATTGAAAAAATGGAGAGTTCTGTGAGTTTATTTAATTTTTTTGAACAATTTTTAGTTCGATTTGCAAATTTATTCTGCTACGACAAATGTAGGTACCTATATATACTATTGCATCAAGAAACTTTTACTGCAGCAGTATAAAATAGTTAATCGGCCTGAAAATTATTCAAACAATTTTAATAAACTGACAGAACTCTCCATTTACATCACTGAAAGACCCGGAATTTTTGGCTTAAGAAAAGATGGCGCCTGGTGGTGATTCGCTTTTCCATGCGAAGTTGGGGAATCTATAGTAATAGTATTCTGTGACGACCTTAGACATCGCTGCAGTGTTTTTACTGAGCCGTTGCTTTAGAGCTGAGTGAAAAGTACGGACCTCGGAATGAGCAAAACAAACATCCTCTGCGGCTAGAGACTCAACTGTTTTATAAACAGGTAACAAGCCGCATTTTGAACGATAGCTATCCACATGCAGTCGACCAACTGGCAATGCCTGTACAGAAATTCAAGGTTTTTGATGTGGCTTATGGTTGGCCGCTGTGTTCCACTTCAGTCGCTATGCGTGATAAAATTAACCCAGACCCAGCATCGTCATTGGTACAATTTTTTCAAATATTTTGCCATCAGCACTGTCATTTGTTTGTTTGGCATTTCGTACCAAAACAAACAGAGCTACACATTCCGAACATTTTGTTTTGTTTATGTTTTGCAATGTGGTTCCACTGAATATTGTAGTCCAAAAGTTGTCGGTAATACCAAACTAAATCAATTTTAGGACTTTGGCTTAACGACGCTATTGACGTTGTTGGATTTGGTCGCCTAAGCTGAACAATTGAAATACATTGGTTCTTAACTAATAGCGGCTGCTATTGCTAAATACGTTGAGTTTGCTGATACTGGGATAATTTGTTTGATGATTTAGACTTTTTCTAGAAGGATTTCGTTAAGTTGTAGGTCTATATCATAAGATAATCTCTCAAATTTTGGCTGATTTAAGCTCCAAAGTCTTCCTAAACATTCCTGATGATCGCCAACCCGAAACTGCGGCATTGATACTTAGTTTATAACAAAACAATTATGGTGTAATTTTAACATTCGTCTGAATGCGACATGTCATGAAATATCAAATTTACAGACGAATTAAATATTTAAGTGGTATCTAAATAACTAATAACTAACTAAAAATCAATTTAATAGCCATAGATAATCGATAAACGTCACTTTAAATATTAAAGAAAAAAAAAACTCCCTTTTCACGCATGGCTTAGTGTAAACGCATCGAAATTTACAAAACTTGGCGCAAAATTTTAAACAGACAGAAGTATTAGCAGGATACTACTATAAACAATTTGTTAATTTTTTTAAGCATACTTTACTAAATAGTTTACTAATTTTAAAGATTTTTTAACTAGAATCATACTAAACCTATTTTCTTGATAAACTCCAATATGTAAGCGAACAAAACTTTTTCGAATTTGTAAATGTCAAACTGTCAAATGGATTTAGGTTAGATTAGGTTAGTGGGCTGGCAGTTGATGTAGTTACTGCCACACTTACATCAATGTAGATCCATTGTGATACCCAATTGGAAGAAACTCAAATTAATTTAGTATGATGCAAAAAAGATAAAATAGCCTTTTGTTGATTTTAACTTTAGTTAAATGTTAAAAGATAGTTCGATTATAAGCTCGTTTAAAATAAATACAATCCTATTTTTAACCTAGTATCATACTAAAAAATCGTATAAAATCGTTAAAAAATTTACGCCATTGGTGTTATCTGTCAAGTCTCTGTCACTTCAGGTTTTGTTACAAATTATTTCGTCTTTAGAAATGAAACAGCAAGTGAAATAAAAAATAATTTTTCTGTAGATTCTTATCTTCCAAAAATTGTTACACATCGCGTCCAAAACGCCATTATTAAATCAAAAATAATGTTGAGCTTGTTTATTTTCGAAAATAACATAAATGTCATTTGAATGGCTCTTAGTCAGAGAGTAAATATAGCAAATTTATAGTAAAAGATTCATTAGTAAAAGCCTTATTAAATTTGGGTTTTGCTGAACAAACAAATTTCACATTTTGCTGGCTGAACACAAGCGACACAGAACTGCAGCTGGAAAGCTGTCAAAATATTGAATACCTATACACAAAAATTTAACGAAGACATCGCAATGCACCTGCAGACGGATACAGAGCTGAAGCAGCATTTTTGACGTTTCACAATCGAACAAATCAAACCATATCGATGCATGTTTTTATAAGGTTGAAGTGAAGTTCAAGATCGCTTCAGTTCCACATATTGTAGCTGCCAGTAATTCTTTGTTGTTTTTTGACAGCTGCACAACCTAATTTTGGCACATACAATTATCACGTACGAAAGCTTTTTGACAGCTATATTGCAGTTGCACTCGATTGTGTTCAGCCATAGTATAATATGGTCTTATCTAAAGCAATGTCCAATAAGATTTGTTCAAATTTAATATCTACCGGCCAATGTTGGAAAACGAATCCATATTTACCAGAATCGAATCTTACCTCCCTTTCAATCTTGATAGGTAGGTACATGTTAAATTAACAACTAACAGTTTCAATATTAACTAAATCAAAAAAAAAAAAATATATGTTATACGTTACGTAGGTGTAGGTATACCAACTCACTATAAATATGTTCAAAACCAATTTTCTCACCAATTTAACATTAATTCGAAAATATTGTGATCATTCATACAGAATGTTAACAAACAAATCACGACCAAAAAAATAAAAGAAAAATATGATTTGTACTCCAAAAAAGCCCCTTCTTCAACCGATACTCTGGTATAAACGCTTAAGTAGACATGTGTAAGCATATAGCTACCTACCTACCTAAATCCAAAACCTACATTGAAAACATAATTTCATTTTGCCAAAATTTACGAGGAACGATTATTGAAATTTATATTAGTTGGTACGGGATTTAAAATGTTTATCACGTATATTGTTTTCAAAAAAAAAAAAAAAAAAAAAAAAAAGACCAACGTCGTCGGAGTAGAAAACGGCACGTCCTTATATGTAGTATAATATGACGAGCAAGAACGACTTAAGATACTTATGGGAGCCTAAACAAGGATTGAATAAATAATTTAAATAAATTTAAACAAAATATCAAATTCTCTTAAAATTAAATAAATAAAAATATATAGGTATATCGGCTTTAATTCAAATTACTATAGATATTATATTTATGGTGGTGCTTAAACAGCTTTAAAACTCATTCAGAGATCCTAAATATTGAAACGCAAAAATCAATAAAATCCCAAAAACTTTCACGTGTCCTACAAATCTGTAACTGACAGGCCTCAATGACGACGATGACATGCAGTTTTGTTACCGTCGTCGTTGTCGTTGTCGTCGTCGTCGCTGTCGTCGTCGTCGTAGCCGGCAAAATATATAAAATGAAAATACAAAAAATACAAAAAAAAAATTGTGTTGTATTCCAGTTCAGTCCTCCCATTTTGGTAAACAGGCAGCATACAGCAATTATTCATCCAGAATCAACAACCTTGCGCCCTGTTTTGTTATTTTCACATATACATGTTGTGTGAATGTAGTTGTGTTAGTTGCCAGTGTAGGTATATGCAACCGGAATTGGGAACGAAAATTTAAAGAGCGTCCTGTTTTTTTTGTCTTGGTTTTGTTTTCTTTTTGCTCGGAAATGCTCGAAGTTTTGCAAAATTCAATTGATAAATTCATAAGGATAATAACTTGTCCTTTTGGTTTTAGTTTTTGTTTTCATTTTATATTTTTGTTGTGTGTGTATATTTTAAATATGGTGAGCTAATAGTTTCATAGGGGTTATTCGGACAGTATACCTTCCTTTCCGCAACCAACACCAACACCATAATAATCTATCTGCCCGACAGGCTATATGTATACCTACTCGCCTATATACAGTATAAAAGGATTTAATGAACGAGCGCGAAAGTGCAAAACGGTGCGCTGCTATTATTCATTTTCAGTGGCGGCGGCGGTGGTGGCGGCATGGCTTCAGCCGACCAAAAAAGCAGCATCCATGGTCAACTGCGGGCTTTGCACACTGATCCTGAGCCTTGGCCACCATCAACAGACATTCAAACAATATTATCGGTGGACTACGAGTATATAGCGAGAGGCTCTCTCGCACAGACAGCTTTGGGTGATGATGGGCTAGCTCATGGAGGAATCCTTTTGGCCATTTTTGGCTACCAATATATAATATGTAGGTAGGTGACGCTGTTGAATGGCTTAATGATAATGACTGACAGAGAATGACGGAACCACTTTTCTAGCTTATTTTCTTGTCATATTTTATTGACTTTATGTGGTTTCGGGAGGTTTTTTTTTAAACTCGGGTGATGGCGATGGTCATTCGGCGTGATACCCTTTAAACTTTATTATTTATGGCCTCTCTTCAAGTGTGTGGCGTTCGATATTATTGATTTTTTTTTGGAACTATAGATACGAGTAGGTATAATGCGGTGACAGAGAATGATTGATTGAAATAATTTTTTCAGAAGAATTTGAATTTTTGAGGTGCTAACGCAACTCGAATAGGTTGCTATTAAACAACAGCTGTATTCGTTAGCCATACGAAATATTTTTTGTTTTCAATCTTTTACTAATCTTGGCAGTCCTTATAGTAGGTAGTTTATCTACATTCTATTAATTGTCGATTTTATGTTTTTAGATTTTCGATATTCCCACACTCTGAAAATCCATCGACATTGCTTTAGAGGTAGATAATTATTTACATCTGCCGGTAAGACCTAAGGTCTTTTAAATGCAGCTTGAATTGCACCTCACGAGTTAAAAGGAATAAAAAAGATGGGAAAGAATTCTTGTGGATTTGAGAACTAACTGTCATTAGCCACACCTCACATCATTTCTTAAGAAATAATGTCCTTTTTGATGCTATATTGTGTCATTAACCACATAAAACAGTTAGCAGTTCGGTTTAAAAAAGTGATTCATGTAACACTTGAAGTAAATTATCCTCACATCAAGTCGGCCATTTTGTTTGTTCATGCCAAGGTTATTCATCGAAAAATGCGCCTCGTCGGAGAAGATGATCTTTTTTCTCGTGAGTGAACGCTGTGCATTCAATACTGAACAAATTTTAAGTTATCGACGGTAAAATGCTGCTATATAAACAAAAACTGCTAAGCTCCAAATACGTTTACCAAGTCAATACATGAATTTTTGTAGGTATCACACGAATGACGCAATGGTGTCCCAAAATGCGTTGCGTCAAAGAGCCTTGTCCCAATCCGAGTCAAATATACGTTGACAAATTAAGTAATCGCTAATGATCACAGCGTTTGACATTTTTACGAGCTTTTAACATTTGACAACAATGTGAAAATCTGTAATTTATCGCATTAACGTTCAAACGGTGGCGTTGACATTTATGTCAAATTCCTTTCAACCATTTCAAATCCATTTCTTCCAATGTTGTTTTTTCGTTAAATGATAATTATGGTGGCTGTAAATTTGGTATAAAAACAACAAATTTATATAAATTAATATTATTATTAAATTAATGCATTTGAAACGCAAGAAAATGAACATTTACAATTTAACGTAATATAAATGTCAAATCTTGTTAAAATGCATGCGTATAGTCAGTTAAATCTTGCTAAAAGACAAATTAAATCTTATTGTTTATAAGAAAAAACGATTTTGTTAAGCAAAAAATCGAAGTTTAGGTTGGAAGAATTCCCAATAAGTCAAATGTGATTCATTTCGAGTTGTTAAATCATCTTTTTATGGATAGAAAAAAAAACAGTAAAACTTTTGGATTTTTAGAGGTTTTTTTAATTAATCGAAATCACGTAGTCGACAAATAAGGTATATTTTGAGGGGAATAGTGTATTTTACTCAAAATATCCCCAAATTGCCTTAAATCACATTTCTTCGCAGCATTAACTAAGCATAAGCTCAAAACTTCTGATTTTTCATCGGATTTTCAGTCCGACTAAAATCGACACTGATTCCGCATAATTTTGTAGATATTCAATTTCAATTATTTGACTTATCATTACTTTGGAGTATTTATTTTTGCAAGCTTAATAATTTTACACCGAAATAAAGCCTATAGTAAGCTGCTGATTCGAAACGAAAACTTCCATACAAAAATGACTCAACGAAAATTTTCGTTCTGCAGTATACGCTGTTCCATAATGAAATTTAAAAAGTCTCCACACTTTTCGCAGACAAATTATTACCCCCAGGCCCAGACCAATAATTAATTGTGTGCGGAAAATCATTTTTCAGTTTTTAGTCGTTTTTTGTTCTTTATTTTTGATTTTTTTTTCTGATTGGATTTGTTTTTTTTTTTTTTTTGAAAATTGTTTCGTTCATGTTTTCGTTAGAATTTCGCTCTCCTAGTGGAGACCACCAACAATTTTGGTTTCGCATCAGCAGCGTACTAGGCTTAAAAGTTGAAGATTGTGCGCTACAATTTTTTTTTAAATAAAACAATGAAACAAAAGAGATGTCAACGCCATCTATAAAGTTACACGGCAGAAAATGCTTTGAAAGACAGTCCAAAAAAATCAGTCGATGTGTTCTAAAAGTTCTAATAAGTTGAATATGCTATTTCACTCTTTAAAAAATATCAACGCAACGCAAGTGCGTCAACGATGGTGTCAAAGCGTTAACGGCGTTTTGCAATGACGACTTCAAATAGATTTTAACAGTACCTATTTTGACATCAGAGAGTCAAATTGTTGAATATTTGCATTGACCCTTTCATCATTCAAGTTAAATTTGTTTTAAAAAAAACTCCGGCGGGTTAAATTAATATTAGGAGGAATGAAAATTAAAGAATTACCTTCAAGAGAACCACCCTAATTTCTTTAAACGTTAATTAAAACTGTTAATATTTTAAAATTCCTCTTTAGTATATAAGTTGTCGATAGAGTTTAAAATTCCAGAAAATATTTTCTCTTTTAGATTGTTTTTTTTTTTAACAAGTAATGTGTGATTGATGAACATAATACGTAAATATCTTTAGATAATATGGTAATTCCTGAAATTTAAAACCCATACGCATAACATAATATCGAAGGCAATCCCGTTTTGTATTAACGAAATTTGAATTTTAGATGATCGCACAATGGAGCCATATATTTATATATAATAATTCAACATTATATGTTGGTTTGTGGTTATAATGAAGGGGCAAACTAACTAACAAATCCCTAAATCGTAATTATTGCTAAATATTTTTCATTTTTAATTATAAACAAAATACAAAAAAAAAAAACAAGTAATTCCAATAATTCATTCAAATGTGCTACACAACACTTAAACAACGAATTAAAATGTCGTATATAATCCAGCTTTAAAAAGGTAAGAAAAAAATATAAAAAATATGTTAATTTTATCGCTGGTTGTAGGTAATCCAATCCACTAATAAATTCCATAAACATTGGCGTCCAATTCGAGTATCTATCTATAAAAGACATTTGAAACTATCTCAGGCATTGGGTTTCAATAGTTTATATACGACATGAATTTCAAGAGATTGTCTATAAGTAGATATTATTACACAACAAAGTCAGGAACGTAAGAATATCTTTAGGAACTAGGTATTCATATATAATTCTATTTCTATAGCATCACAACATATAAATCCAATACGATCGATTGGGGCAGAACCATTTTGGGATTGATATTTCCGTTATTCTGTAGTTTATTTTAAAAATACAAGATAAAGTTTTATGTCTGCTGTTTCAACGATTTTCGGCTTTTAAAGAAATAATTCTAAAATATGTGTACAAGTTGGCTGCCATTTTGTGAAACAAAAAATTGGGCTCTGTTTTCATCTTGATGATAGTTTGTGTGTCGTTTTACAGTATTTTGAATATTCTGGCTTCAAATTGATTTTAATTCAAAGTTTGCTTTCAAGACTTCTAAAGTCCATTTACCTATGGTTTGACATTTACATTCGAGCAATGACCTAATATGTGACGCCATTTGCTAAAATCAAGGCACATTCACATTATGAAATTGCTGACATATAAAATTCTCCGTGAGAATGTGTCACTTACGTCGAGGTAGCACCCACTTACAAGATATTTATTTTGGTGTATGAGTAACGGTACCGATAAAAAAGAATAGCAATACGTATGTCCAATTGAATTTCAACAGGTACAAATGAATGCAATTTAGAGGAGGTAAGCTTATTGTTAAAAATGAGAACCGAAATTTGTCATTAGTCTCCAAGAGTTTAATGAAAAACTTAATAAAATGCAACGCGTGGAGATATCTTCAATTGCAAACACAAACAAAAATAATTCACATGAGTATTTGTTTGAAAGGGTGAAAGAAACAACAAACATAACCACAAATGTTATGTCTCCGCAAATGTAATTAGTGGTCGGATTGATAAATAATAATTCTTAATCTAAATAAGTGAAAATATCAACAATTTCACTCGTCGAGCTGAATGCCGTCTTCTATGAGATTTTTCGTTCACGTCATCAGTGTCGTTCATAAGACTTAAAGCAGAAAATAAATAAACCAAACGGAGAAGCTCCGATGTTTAACAACAAATAAACATATTATGTTCTATATACCTATCGTTATTTCTTAATCATATATAGTACGCTGCTGATGCGAAACGAAACTTTTCGGTAGTCTCCACTAGGAGAGCGAAATGCTCACGAAAACAGGAACAAAAAATTTTCAAAAAAAAAACAAACACAATAACAAAAGAATCAACAAAAACTGAAATCTGATTTTCCGCACACAATTAATTGGTCTGGGTAATAAAATGTCTGCAAAAAGTTAGTGGAGACTTTTTAAATTTCGTCATTTAACAGCTTACTACAGAACGAAAAACAGTACGAACATTTTCGTTTATGATTTCGTTCTGTCATTTTTGTATGGGATTTTTCGTTTCGCATCAGCAGCATACTTGGCTTTACGCGTGAAGTTCTGACACAAGAAAATAGGTGTGGTTGGGAATTGGGCAAAAAAAGGACCCAGAGAATTAGTGACACTATCACTGAAAAAATTGGTGTTTCCATAGCTGATGCTGCTTAAAAAAAATAATTCGTACCGCGTACGCAACACAGTTTGACTTCGAAATAAAGGTAAGACGGGATGCTAAGGCGTTTTTTATGTGGACGTGACTCGGGATATGCCAACAGTGTGACAGAAAAGTAGAGTTTATGCGGCCCGTATGGTTAAAAGGGCATTCGACTTCCGGAAATTATTTGTTTGATTTAGCAGCCCTCCAATCGCGCTAATCGCTGGGAATAACATTTTCAATGGCGAACAACTTTTATTATTGTTATAAATTGGCATTTTCTAGCTTGATTCTTCTTACACATCTACCGCACTTAGGCCCGTTTGCTGATACACAACTTAAGCATTTAAGTTCACTTAAGAACTTATGTGACAGTTTACGCAGAGGAAAAAGTAGACCTTAAGGGTTTTAAGTTGAACATAAATATTTATGATTCGTATCAGAAAACGGGCCTTAGTCTTTTACGTTTTTTTTTTTAGAAAATGTCTGTCTGTGCGTTTTGATCTTTCTAATTTTCATCGAAGTTTTGTTCTTCTTTATACTGTTTCTAGTACTCGTTATTTAGTCGAATTAATTTTTACTTAGACTTAAATTTGAGTAAGTTATCGACTGTACTGACAATTTTTTTCAGATTATCTAATAGCATTACCGCTCCCTGAACCCTGAATGCCATTGTCACTTAGTGCGATTTATCTCATACAATTTTATACTAATATTTTGCTGCATAGCATCGTGAAGTTCCATAGCGGTGCAGTTCGAGTGTGATTACGTTTTACGAACGTATATCTCTTTTAGATTTACAAAATCTCAAATAGTGTTTTCACCGCTCCAAAAGTAGATTAATTTTGACAGCACTATCTAAAATGCAAATGGCGTTTCATTTTCTTTTATGATGTAGAAGTGAGACAGGCAGATTCATATGTGACAAACGAAGCGAAATATTCAGTTTCCCCATGAATAAATTCATTTCGATATGGGAACAGGTTAGTTTGATTTGTATATCTAGTTATGGGTCTATAGAGATTTAAAGAGATTTCATTTGAAGAGATTAAGATTTGTATGGTAAATCTTCAATGCTTATAGGAGATTTATGCTAAATCGGTTAATTGGTCGGTGAAAATATAGTATATAGGTATATTAAACTATGAAATTTGCTTAACTTGCGCCTAAAGGGCCAACCATAATGACGTCAGGCGAGCTTAAGCTAGTGTCAAAATCAAACGAAAAGTTACCAGAAGCATCGAATTGAAACGGCAAATGCTCACAATAGCTTCTGACAGTTCAAAATTCCGTTTGTAACAAGCCATTTCTGTCGCTCTTACTTAGGTAAAATGTGGAAATTGATCGAAACTAAAGGAAACTGAGCAAAGCTGCCATTATAACTATATAGGCATGTTCAAATAGCAGTACCTTAGCTATTCCCTCTGTTGCATATAAGCTGTTTAAAGTGACAGTGGCCCCTGGAAGCCCGCAAATTATATTGAGCACCGAACTCGATCTATTCCGCGCAATTCTTTCCGGTTTTGAAAAAAAATACACCTAATGTGTATTTGGTTAGAGTCAAATCAGAAACCCACAGTATTTTGTGGTGCATATTTAATATTTTAGATTTAGTTACCTGGCCTCGGGGAATAACGGTAAGAACACGAAAAGTGGTATTTTAAAGGTTTCTAATGTTTTCCTCATTAACTGCGCTGATCATTTTGTCAAATGTTTTCGTCAATTTACTGTCTGGTTCAATAAACGCAATTGCGCTTAATTTACCGCTTATTGATCAAGCGAAAACCATTTATTTGCACACGAGTACTCTTATCTAAAAATTTCAGCGTCAATTTAAAAAAAACACAAAAATTGAAGAATGAACGAAAATATTTGCACACATTTATAAAAACAAATACCAACAATTTTATGTCAAGTGTGAATGCAAACAGAAATGATAGCCAAGGTTTACTATTTTTATAATTGAGCAGGCTATAGTTCAGAAAAAAAACGAGATCTCAGCCATCTCTTTCGAATACACACATAATTATTCATCAGCAAAATGGTTCAGTCAATTATTGAGAAATACAAATTTTGAATTCACATCCATACATTTTTACGACGCACGAGCGAAGTGTGTGATACGTCACTTCCCCGAACTGGCCATGTGTATGCAGCTGTCAGTTGTTATGCTAGAAAGCAGTGCTGCCATACCATAAGTATTTCCAAGAGTTACTATAATTTGCTAAGATTTTATAATAATTTCATGTTTGCTGAATTTATTTAAGATAAATAAATCGAGTAATTCAACTAGGGGCAATTCACGGGGAATTCCGTGTAAATGCATGATTCTTATTATTTACTACATGTTTAAATTTTCATCGAGATAGATCAAGCGGTTCCTTATGTTATTTCCCAAAAGTCAATGGCGCAGTGGATAAAGTGCTTGATTGCTAACTAGGACGTGTGGATTGGATGCCGCCCATGGGTTAAAATGAGACAGCCAATACCTGGTTCCTCAAATCCACTGTGCCAAACTAGTGCCGTGCAATTCAGGTTGCATTTAAAAGACCTTAGGTCTTACAGGCATATAGTAAAATTAAAAAAAAAAAGTCCCGAAACTTTTTTATTTAAATCTTGTTTCATGGTCAAGCACAAGAACTATTTCATTTGGTCCTTGCATAGGCATTGTTCAACCTTACAGGGATACAAGACTAAATCTCTTATTTCCGTATGTTCGGAGTTATGCATTTCCTTGACAAACGATGGCCCCATCGTTAATAAACACGTACATTCCTATATTAAGCGTAATTCCAAAGAGAACCGAAAAATTCCTTTACTAAACAAAACCATATTTTTATGCCCAAAAATCAACACACACACTGCGGCCTGAAATTCTTTATGAAAGCCTCGCAATCCCAACTATACCATGCCTCATGCCATTATTCTCATTTGGTAGGTATAGGATACCATACCTACCTGGTGCTGGTTGAGATTGGTAATGGTGCATCTTTCGTGGGTGCAAATGAAACAAGTTTTTGCGTTGCAAAATATTTTCATCGGATTATGACAAACATATACAAAAGGCTTATGTTTTCTTTTATTTTCGTTGGATTCTGTTGCAAAATAAAATAATAAAATAAATTCTAAAGTCACTTTTGCGAAGGATTATGATCTTAGGAGGTTTTTCGTTTGTCCGTTTGTCTGAAATCTCGTATTTTAGGTAGAAGTGTAATCGTTTGCACAGGTACGAAAATATAATATACCTACGTCCTAACCTGCCTGCAACGTCACCATACAACAATAAGAAATAAAATGCAGACCAACCAAAAACAAAAAAAAAATAATAAAATGTAAAATTTTGACATTTTACAATCCTTGCTTTTGGGATAACATAACAACAAACTCGCGCAAGTATATAAGCTATAATAATACTTGAGGACAGAACCGAAAAACGGCAAGACCTTTAGAGGTATTGTTATATTTTGAAATTGTCGTTTGCTTGTTGACTAGTGCGGCCTGCTAAATAGGCTACACATATACATTTATAACATAGTGGACATTTTTCGGAACGAAGGAGTATAGGAAGTACCTACATACCTATAGGTTAAGGCTATTGAGCATAGAGAGATTCAGAGATTGAGAAGGATTTAAGCGTAAACTCCTTAATTGGATTAGCAGGAACAACCATAACCATTTTTAAGTTTTTCGGTTCCGATATGTTTTGTTGATGATCCCAAAAATTATAGGTAGGTTAGGCAGAGGTAAAGGTATATCTACCTTTACTCTATGTAAAAAAGGTAACACATTTGTTGGAATATTGCAAAGAAATAAAAATGACCTTGTCTGTGGATTATGCCGTAAAACCAATAAACATTTTCCCACTTCAGTTGGCATATTTCAGCCCAAAATAATAATAGATTCCTAATAACAAAAAAAAAGGAAAACGTGAATTATGAAGAAGGCGGTAAGAGGAGGCGTTTGCATTTTTAATCCTAAATTTGTTTTGTTTTGTGGTCAAAATTCAGCACAGTGCGGTTTTAAGATTTGAATATAAAAATAAAAATGCTTCCCTTAGAGACTTAGGTATATGGCGGGGCATGCCGGATGCGCTGCATGATTTTTGATTAAAGGAAACATGATTTGTTTAATAATTTAAAATGGAATCCTCCAACATGGGCCGATATAGAGATTTCCGTCCGCCAGCAGATTATCCTCGAATATCAATCTTTTGTTTAAGACAACATTTTATAAATTGTATAATTTTTCTTATTATAAAAAATTTCTTTTTGAAAAACTTACTAAGTTTCCCAGAGGCTAAAAGCCTTAGAATCGGCGGTAACATTCGTTTTACGCCAACATTTCTGACGAATTATTTCGCGATCTTTACTTTTTAAAGTACACCTATTCTGGATAATAACGACAAAGGTACAAGTAGTACAATTGTAGAAGTTGACAGCTTATCGGAAGATGCTATAATTTTTGCAAATGGCGGCAAATGTCATTTTATTAAATTATTTCGCGTCGTTTTGAAATAATTATAGCGATGCGTATACCTTATATTGAGGTTTATTATGCATCTGTTTACTTCACAAACGTCAAATTATAATTGTCTTATGACATATGAAAATGACATACCTAGGAGTATGAAAACAAATTTATAAATTTGTTTAAAGAGATTTTGTAATAGATTGATTTTTCGTTAAATTTTAAAATGACATTTTTGAGTTAGTTTACGTAGCTCAAAAGCAAATCAACAAATCTATATTTTCAAACAGTTAAATTTAAAAATAATTTTTGTTACAGAACATTTAAAAGTTAAACAAAAAATATAATTGCTAATAATAATATAATTTATTATGTTTTCCAATTCTACAAAAATTATTCCACGATTTTAGAATGGTCACCTTCATCATCTGACGATTTGAATTAAACGAAAAAAGAAATAGAAAGATGCCCAAAGAATGAACAGCTCAGAGTAGAGGCAGTTTAAAGGAAACCATTTTGAAAATACTAAGGCGACAAACAAAACACCAAATAAAATAACGGCACGTGCATTAGTGACAATTTCTCGAATTACTATCTCACTTGAACTATTGGCAATCGTTTTTCGTTCAGTCTTAAAAGTAAAAAGAGATAGAATATGGTTGTGCGGTAAGTAAATCCATGTAGAGGGTGTCCGCCGGGAAGGTATACTACTTTGTCTTGCCGCCATTTTGGTAAACATTAGTCTTGACAGTTCATTTTTGGTAGTCCTGAAGTAGACACCTGGCAAATTTATTAAACATATTCGAAAAACCAATGTGTTTTAATCCTTAAAACATTTTATTAAAATCAATCATCGATTACTGTGATGATGAGAAAGTTACGTGAAATTTTTGGGAGAATCATAACGTGCCAACAAAACGCACAATTTATCGTGTAGTGAATGATTTCAAAGAAAGAGGGTCTGTAGGTGATAGGCCCATGCATGGACCACAACGTACTGCAGATCGGCTGAAAACATTACTGCTGCACAAGGAAGTGTTCAAAACAATTCATCAACCTCAATTCGACGCCGGGCTCAGGGATATGGTCTTCAAAGAACAATTTTGGCCACAATTTTGCACAAGGACTTGCATTTGTTTCCATTTAAGATTCAGTTGACACAAGAGCTTCTTCCACAAGACCATTTACGCCGCCGTACATATGCCAATAGGATGTTACAGATAGCCCATGAAAAAATCATAATGAGTGACGAGGCACATTTTCATTTGAATGGATAGGTGAATAAACAGAATAGTCGGTTCTGGGCAATGGAAAACCCTCAAATTATTCATCAGTCACATTTGTACCTATTAAAAGTTATAGTCTGGTGCGCAATTTGGTCAGGAGGAATCATTGGATCTTACTTCTTTGAAAATGAAAATGGCGTAACGGTAACTGTGAATGGGTAGCGATATCGTGATATGATTGAACACTTTTTAACGCCACAACTGCATGCTTTGGGCATGATTAACATGTGGTATCAACAAGACGGTGCCACATGGCATACAGCCAGGATTACAATGGAATTACTGCGAAAATTCTTTCTACAACAAGTTATTTCAAGAAATGGTAATGTTGATTGGCCTCCATGGTCGCCTGATTTGACTGCTCCGGACTACTTTTTGTGGGGATATCTGAAAAGCAAGGTTTATGCAAACAAACCAGAAACGCTTGAATAACTCAAACAAAATATTCGTGATGAAATTAATGAAATACCGCGTGAAATGTGTGAGAATGTAATGAAAAATGTGCTCAAAAGGGCTCGCATTTGTGAGAATAACAGAGGTGGACATTTACCTTATATTGTATTACATACATAATTGCCGACATTAAATAAAACATTTATCATTCTCTTTCATTTAATCAAAAATTATAAACAAACAAAGTAGTATACCTTCCCGGCGGACACCCTGTACATTGGTGGTAAACAAAATTAAATTGGCTGTTTTCATGGAAATTTTATTTTAAATAGATGTCATTAAATTAAAAAAAAGAATATCGGTCCCATAGGTCAATTGCCCGTTCAAATGGCTGAAACGGGATAGGTAAGGGTCCTTGGAAATTGGTGTTTCAAAATCTCCATTGTTGCCTGAGAAGTGTAAGCGTTTGCTTATTCCTGTTGGAACCATATCAATGTTTGAAAGTCATTTTTAGTAAATTGTGTGCTCCCAGCAGTTAGTCCTTAGGAAAAAAAACAGGCAATCAATTTTTCACTGCAAATGCCGGACAAAACTCTCACTTTGACGAGATACGCTAAATTTGAACGAAATTTCGCCAAATAAACTGTAATACTCATAATTTCGGGTTTACTGGTGATGTGTATGGCTCGCTTTGGTTGTTGTTACGTATGTAGATAAGAAGCCTAATGCAAGGCTAGGCTTATAGTTTCTAAGTTATAACTGATCACTGACTCGAAATAAATGAAATGTTTATTCAATAAAATCCAAATTCACTAATTCATACGAGATTTAAACGGATTACGGTTTGAGGACGTATTTAGACAGACACTGAGACACAAGGTAATGTTTGAATCGAATAGTCTTTGCTATTTGTTGCAATTTGCTCTTCAAAATTTCGCTAAAATACCATTCTTATAGTTTTTACTTGCGATATAGGTACTATAGGGCAAGTTTTGCATTTGGAAAAAAAATCGAACTCGAGATTTTAATCATAGTTGACATTACGATGAAAAAGTGAGCCCGTTAATTTCGTCTGTCTGTCAGTCTGCCTGTAGAACGATCTACAGCGTGAACGACTGAACCGATTTTGTTCAAACTTGGTGGTTAGGCGTTTTAGGTGATTGCCCAAAATAGATTTTTGAATCGCTGGCTTAGCCCGAAAAATAACGGTACTTACCATACAAATTTTTCTATCATCTTATGTATCTCGAAAACGGGCTTAACGATGTTTATAAAAATTGGTTTGAGTACTGCCTTGAGTATGGTCTATAATTTAAAGGAAAACAAATTTAAAACATTTTGTAATTAACGGTACCTGCCATACAACTATTTTATTTATTTTCGACTTTCTCATAAGCGGCTCAACCGATTTCGATTAACATTTTTATACAGGATCTCCTTTCAATTCTAAATAATACTGCGTTTCAAAATTTTCCAAAAATAGTTTTTTTGGATTTTTGAAAAAAATATTTTTTTGTTTTGAAAATTCAATATTTTGAAAACGGGTGACGATTTTTTCTGAAATTTCGTTTTTAAATTTAAATTTTGTTGCTCCTTTAAAAGAAATTTTTTTTAAACAGTTGTTGACTAAACTTCTAACTTAGAAGAAGTGTTTTTAATTTAAATATTCAATCACAAAACTTTCATTTTTAAAATTTTTATATATATAAGTATATGTAATTTGATACTAATAGTTTCGTTCATATAATTGTAAGTGTAAAATATTAACAACTAAATGCAAATTTACAAATGTTTCTCTTATTTTGTTTCATGGTTAATAAAGTGCCCCTGAAGAAGACTGAAAACTCAGTCGAAACGTTGGAAAAACTAATGAATATCTTTCATTAATAAATTATCACGACCAAAAAACCCGAAGAAGTGAAATCTTCAAATTTTAAAATTGAACATATCGAATTGGTCAAAACACTTTCAATTAAATAGTTTTTAAATTTATATTATTAAATATTTAGAATTTTCATACCAATTTTTTTAGAAAAAAATAAAGAATTCTTATATATAAAAAATTAAGTGAAAAACGACTTTAAAAATATATTTAGATTCTTAATAGAATTTTTTTTCATACGATGAGATCGAACAAGTTCGTGCGATCCAGTCGTGCATTTCATTTTTTTTACATTTTCTCCTGAAATTAAGCTGAGATGTTTTAAAATTACGTCAACAAATGCTTTTACGATGGCAGAAATAATTTTAGAAATTTAATGGAATATTTTTTACTTTTTTCTTTAAATGAGCGTATTTGTTAAATTAAACTGTGGCATGTTTCCTAGAAAATACATCACATACATTACATACAACATACATTAAAATTATTTTTATACATCACATACAAATTTCTGTCTCATAGATTTGACTGGAAGTAATGTATAAAATCTATTTTGTTGTATGAATTTATTTTGACATTTGACTTAAATTAATTGTGTTTCTTCAAAAGAAACAAAAATTTTTAAAACAATAAAGGAAATAATGGATTCAATTTTTAAAGAAGATTTAATATTTGATGCTGATAATCTTCTACAACTTCGAAGAAGACGGCCAAGAGAGTTTTTGGAAAGAATAATTTTCATACTTTGTTGAGAAATTCCGAATGCCTACAACATGTGTAAAATATTTGTTGGAGCGGTTGGGACGTTTGATTATTCATTCAACGAATTGCAATGAAGCTTTCACTCCATTGCAACAAATATTATTAACACTTCCCTGGCTTGGAAATGGATGTCAATATCATGGTGTTGGGTCTATGCATGGAGTTTCGAAGGCGTCTATATGTCGGTGTGTGAAAAGAATTTTCTCACTTATTTCGAACCATTTATTGTGTAAGCATATTCTATAAAAATTGCATGTATTCTTTGTTGTTCTTTTAAATTTTTCTGGTTCGCTATTTCTTCAACTCAGCTTGGATATAGGATTTTTTTATTGACGTGCCCATAAATTTTCCAAATAGGTATGTTCTTTTTACGTAGCATCTTCTGCAGTACAAGAAGTTGCGGAGACCCTTGTCGGACTTGAAATAAAAACAAAAGAAGAAAATAAGTCAATTAATTATCGTTTGATTTTAAAACACACATAATAATCTATAAACATTATTTTATTTTAATTATAAACTTAAACTTCACCTGTTTGTATTTTCGTTTAATTGAATTCATCTTGCTTACATCAAAACGTTTTGCTGTTTGAAATGTATGACAAATTTAAAATTATTTGTTTTAAAATTGTGTATGAAAAAATTCTTTGAAACAGGATCCTACACTATTGGAATATTCCCTGTTGATTTTCCGTTCATACAATGATGTATGACATCTTATCATACAACGTTTCTATGAAACATAAATAATACATCAGAGCTGATAAAATCATATCAATGTATGTAATGTATGATGTATGAAACAGGCCCCTGGTCCAAATCTATAAGAAATCGCAAACTTGAAAACTAAAAACAAATTAGAAAATCGTCTTCCAAATTATTCTAACAGAATTTTAAATATAGGAAATACATCCATTAGAGATGCAAATGTTGTGCTAAAATAATTCCGATACCAAAATTTTTCGATTGCGCCAAAATGTGAACACTAAAAGTATGGGACCTATCAGTTAGCCCTGTCATTTGTCTATTTTTCATTCCAATTTATTTGTTCCAGTGTTTATATATTAATGGATATGGATTCCAATACAGGTAGGTATACCTACATGAATAGATAGTTTTACCGACGGGCGGCCGACATCGGATGGTTTGTAGTATATGAAGATACTAATCTAGTCTAGACCAAGTTGCTAGGTAGCTAGGAAATGGAAGTTTGTATCGCTATTTACAATTTAAACTTTTTTTAATAATTAGATATTAGCTTTTGGAAGATTACCCTGAACCAAATAATTTCCGCAGATAAGTATACACATAAATAGATTGCGACACATGTTTTTTATCTAAAATAATATGTGTACATAGGCATACTGCGAAGATAACGCTTTTGGCTTCACAAAAAAAATCAGATCAGAATATTTAATTTTTTTTTAACAGTCGACATATTTATTAATTTGGTCTTTGTTTCCATCTTCAATTGTTTGTATTGTTATTTACTTACGTCAAAATTAGAAGATAAAACTCCACTCAATCAATTTTGATTGGTTTATTATAGTTTGTGAAGTCACATTACATACTTTTTTTCCCTAAGAAATTGCTTTGATTACTAAAAAATGTTTGTACTCTACTCGTATAATCTTATCAAGTTTATAAAATTAAATAACTATGACGCAAAATTTCAAACAGCTTGGTGTTAAGGGCTTAGCATGATACTACTTAACAGCTTGCTAATACTAAAGCACTTTACTAATATTTTCCTAATTTTAAACACTTTTTAACTAGCACCAAACTAAATATATTTTCTTAATAAACTACAACTAAACACGCCTAAAATAGTACAAAAAAGTAAGCGAACATAACCTTTTGACGTTTGTAAATGTCAAAGTGGTATATGGATTTAGTACGATACTAAAAAAATAACGTAGCCATTTTGTGATTTTAACTTTAGTAAAATGTTAAGAAAATAGTACGATACTAAACTGGTTTAAAATTAGCAAAATCATCTTTTTAGCCTAGTATCATACTAAAAATGATTTAACATATTACTAAATCGACTAAAATTTTGGGCCTATATCTTTACATATTAGTTTTGATGGAGCATATAATATATACACAAAAATATTCCATTGTAAATTTCATATGAAAAACAAAAATTTCATGACATTTTAAATAGTGTCCTTTTGAATTGGATAATAACTATTGAATTCTAAAATTAAGTAATTCATATATCGAACTGAAATAACATTGCCAGCATTGTTAAATTAACATTTATTCACTTTTTTCTTTATTGGCATTAACAACTTAACGTGATCATATAATCATTTATCATCAGTACCTTTTGTAAAAATAAATTTATATAGTGTTACCATAGGTCTCCACTTGAAATAAATGATTGCAAGAAATGTGTCATGTAGTCTTCTTGTGGAGCCCCTTTATTTCTGGCTTTTTTATTTTCATTTATTACAATCTTTATTTATTTCTTGTCTTCTCTAAAGAAATAAATACAGAAATAAATGACATCCCACATTTATCGTGCACAATTTTCTCACAAGATATTGAATTTTGTTCATAGTTTTCTTATTTTCATGTTAAATTCCAATATTTCATTTAAAAAAAAAAACGAGTTGCATCTATTCTAAAGTTGGTAAAGTGCTTAGAGCTTCTTGGAGATAAAAAAGAAATATAAATTTCAGTAATAGTGTCTCCGATGGCCGAAATAAATATTTCGAATGGATTCGTAGCCACTTGTTTTGTCATCGTTTAATAATTGTTTTAAAAGTCTGTTTTAAACATTGTTTTCTCATTGTCTTAAGACTTTGTAATACCTCAATAAGTAAACCTATTACCTCTTTACCAAGGCTCATCACTAGTAAGGTGTAAGACAGTGAAAGTTCTTGACCTTTTTAACGTTTATAAATAACAAGGTTACATACTGGAGTTATTACAATATCTGCTTAGGAGATACAATAAGAATTTGTCGATCTAATCGTATGATAGTAAATTCGCGTATAATTTACATCAAAGTTCTCTTTTAAGCTAAGTATAAATGCATGATGCTTTAAAGGAATATATTCACATGAAAGCTACCAACGACCGACGAATGAATGGATAAATGTAATTTGGAAACATTTATAAACCTGAATTGCCCACAAAATAGTAATAGTAGTAATTCTAACTTTAATTAATGTATGTTCCACATACAATCCACACTCCAGAAAATAAATTTGTTGGGCGCGACAAAGCTTAAAATCAGAGATTATCAATTATAAAAAGTCATTCGCAATGAATAAAGAAAAAAGATGTGAGCGAAATGTCAAAATAGACGAATATTCGTTCATCCTTTGGTCGCTCTCATGTGTGAACAATCATTAACATCGTAATCACTGAAATATTGCACCCAATATTTCGCGTTAAACTCATATATTTATATTAAAATAAACAGATAAAGAGTTACTTTTTGCTAAGACAACATTGAATCAGGTTGGAATAAAAATTGTAATTGTTCGTGTAACATTAAATCGTGTTAAAATATAAATATGTGTCAAAATCCGTAAAAAAAATAACTTTAAGTTTTTCGAATTATTAATTCATCATTTATTGTGTAGCAGATAAAGCAGATAAAGATACATAAAAGTAGATAGAGAATCACCATATATGATTCTCTAAGAATTTTCAGTACATTTTAAGATTATTAACAGAAACTATTCTCAATTAGTCATAAATTAAATTTATAAATGCAAAAATTAGGAATAAAATCATATCATGTATTATTTTTAAGTGATATCTATAATCAATTAGGTAATGAAAATTCAACATTGTGCTCGAATAATTTAATCAATATTTCAAATTATTTTAACATGAAAATATTAATTTTTGTTTTGGAACAAAATCATTTTAAAGATTAAACAAATTTTAAACAGAATTCGAGATAAAATTTGAGTAGCTGAAAATGTTTTTCCTTATTTTACTTATTTTTTTTTTTTTGAATTTTTATTTGTATAATTCATTAATATTGAATGCTGTTTTTATTCAGCCGGTAGATAGTGGTAATTTTAGTTTAACCCAACATATTATTATGTAGAACGTATTATACTGATGAAGTTTTATTTATATAAACTATTATTTGAGTTCAAATTCACGATTACAGAAAATATTTTAAGGTAAAATAATTAAAATTTAAGTATCTACCTATCAATAGTTAGGTTTTTGTAAATAATCAGTCTTGATTCTGAAACCTAATAACTATTTATCTACATAGAAAGATTACAAGCACAATAAAATAACTAACGTTTCTTTAATGATAACTAATTATTGTTTGAAAATATTTAATTGCTTAATTGTAATAAATCATCTTGTGCACTAGTTTTATGAGTAATTATTACATTTAAAAAAAAACAAGAAATCTATGTTAAAATGCAACCTTAGGCAATTAAAAAATCCCCCGCCTCATCAGGGCCTTCCCAGAAAACGATTTTGCATTTGCACATGCACATATCTAATTTACATGTATATTTAGGTTTGTTGTTTTAACGTCTTTCGTCCGGTAGGTAGAGGTACCTATATACCGAACTCTACGACACTGGTTACTATATTTTAAGGAAAATATCATTATATTAGGTTAATCCGCTTTGGAAGGTATTACCTAAACATTTTGTGAGTATCGTCCAATAATTCAATTAATGTCGCAATAAAATGAAAAAAGAACTAAAAGTGCAATCCCTCAATGAAAAAATAAATCCAACCGCAGCAGATTCCTTCTAATTTAATAGAATTCCCTATAAAATTTGACATTTATTTGAAATTAAAATTTAATTGCAGTTTCAGCTGATGCACACCACACTGACGAAAAAAAAATTAAAATAATCTCCAATTGCGATTTCATTCCTTCCAACCGATACCAATCTACCTAGTTTCATCTGGATTAATTATTATGACCAAGCATAAATCTCCTTTTATTGGCATCCTTTGAGTCCTGCTTGCTAGTCGTCGTCGTAACGTACGTAATGTAAAAAATAAAACCTACTCATTTCCATTTCCACTCAAAATTACTTACTATAAAATTCATTTCTGCTATAATACCGAAGGGGAAATATTTCCCCTTAAGGATTGAAATGAATTTCATGAGGGGGAACACACAAAACAGAGACACAACTAGAAACAAAATTCAATTGTTCTCAATTCATCTGAATGAGATAGTATGATTTTTCTCTTTCACACCAACCAAACTATTAATGGTTGTTAAATCAAAAATTCCCCTCAACAAAGAGACAACAAAGAAACACAAAAAAAAACACACCATTACCCATTACGAAAATTGTAATGGCCGAGAAAGTGAAATAGGCATATGGTGGAAGGGCTTAATGTAACAAGGTCGGCAATAAATCATTTTAAAATTGTGTGCTCTCTCTTTCTCGCATTAAATGATGGTCTGGTGAGGCATTATTATTGTGCCATGAGAGCAGCTATGGTGGATAATGTATTTTCTTGTTGTTCAACATGCGGTTGCACTTGCTGAGGGTTTTTTATTTTACAGGATGACGACTCTTTACTGAACGGAAAATAAAACCCTATAGATTTTAGGCGAGCGAGAGAGAAAGAAATTAAAAACATCATCGTTCCTGGATGCTATTTAATTTTATTAACAATAAAAAAATAAACAACAAAAAGGTCCATAATAGAACTGAGAGTATGTATATTGAGTTCATGGGTCTAGACGCATCGGCCAAAATGATTGATTTGCGTAAACATTGTGTTTGGCAACATGTTGCTGGCTGTTGTAAGGGAGAAGAATACCTAATAATTCGAAAGGCACAACGCATTTTTAGCAGGCTGGTTGTTTATATATTTATTATTATTTTCATTTTAAATTTTAAAAACCAATTTGGTTAAAAGGTATTCGATTTACATATAATTAATTTTATAAAAATTAGATAGGTATGAAAACAGATTCCGAATTGTGAATTTTATGATGTGACTGTACCTATTCACTGTGAATACTTTCTTATTACAGATATGTAAGGTAGGTATGTAGGTATCTAGTTGTTGGATTAAAAGGAAAACTCAAGGGTTTCCGAACGATTGAATCAAAATAAACCTATAGGTTGGCTAGTTTTAAATAAATTTAAAGTTTTAAGGAAGTAGGTACCCACCTACCTTGTACCTAGGAACTTTACTATGTGCTTAGTATAGATACACCTACATACGTATATTGCGACCTACCTACCGATTCATAATTCTCATTTCTTTATTAAGTTTAAATAACTATCTTAAAGCTAGAAGAGTTGAGTTGGCTTGCAATTGATGAAACTCAATTTTAGATAGAAAATCGAACTTATCGGAAGTTCTGTCGCTGTTTTCAAGTTTCCAAAAAAAATTATCCGAATGTGTGGTGAAGTTCTCTCCAATAAGACTGCCGTCGTTTGCATTTAATTTCGGTATAAAAGACATGTGTTCCTCAAGGTTGCATTTTGAATCCACTTATGTTTGCTTTTTAGTGTCAATGATATTGTAAATAGTATTACAGGATGTTTATACTTTTCAGAGATTTACAAGTTAAATTGTTTTCTTTCAATTTGAGTTATGATGCAGTGACTCTTCAACTACAAATAAACAAATTAAAGCAATTTTGCGATGGTTGAAACCTTAAAATTGAATATATACCGCAAAGGCGAAGACTCTATATGGATATTAAATGGTAATAATATTGAAGTTGTGGAAGGCACGTTTGCCGTTTTGGTAGGATTCTACCAAACTTGGTAGGTTTTTTCAGCTCTCGTAGGTTAGTAGGTTTCAATTCAATTTGATAGGTTTTTACATAAAATGTCAAAACAAAACTTTTGAATAATGAATTGATTATTCTCTACATTATTTCTCAATGGAGGTACACTTGTAACTAGAGACTAATTGAATCAATTAACTGTGTAAATTGACAGGTTTAATTAAAATAATATGTATACCATTTGGTTATTCCATAATTGAATATTTGGCTTTGAATATGAAATGAAAATTCCTTTAAGGATTTAGTTATTAAAAAAAACATAAAAACGATAACGAAATCCAGGTTGGATCTGGAAAATCAAGGACTCCCACATTGCATTCAAACAGGTGTATTTCAAAAAATAAACTTGACAATTTTGTTCATTACAACTCCTCAACAATTTTTATCAGATCATGAAGTATTCATTGTAACCTTGGTATCCGCTTTTGCATATTTATTTTATTACGCTTTCGGGGTACAATGGAATCTTCTAAGATTTTCTAAAAACAATTTGAGCGCTACGATGCAAGTTAATCAGTTCTGAGCCAAACATTGGCGAAGCTCAAGACGGACTTTCTAATATACAGCTCCAGGGATTTTTACCAAAGTTTATATATAGGAGAGAGTAAAAAATCTTTGTTTTGTTTTGAAAAAGGGTTTTGAAATTATATTTTGGAATTTATATTGTAATGCTTATAATTGCCATACCAATATTTTTTGTAAGGGGTTTTCCAATAAGAGGTGTTATTTTGAATATCTCGCTAATTCGGTAGCTGTCACTTTTGAAGCTGTCATTTTTTGACATTTGACAAGTAGAAACTACGCTATTAATAAAAATGGAACGATACACGCTTCAACATCGCATTTCTTTTTTTTGAATATCAAAATAACACCTCTTATTGGAAAACCCTATATAAAAATGTTTGTATATAACAGGTGTTTTTTAGACGTGTGGTTTTCAATCTGGCAATACTTTTTTACGAGTTGGTCTATTTGACAGCTGTCACTTGATTTATACTCAGTTTGGTTTACCATTTCATATTGAATAGACTTACTCTTGAACAACGTTTGCAAGTCGTGCAAACTTATTACCAAAATAATGGTTCGGGAGACGACCTTTGGTTCCAACAAAACGGCGCTACATGCCCTACAGTCAACGAAACAATCAATTTATTGAAGGAAACTTTTGGTGAGCGGATTATCTCGCATCGTGGGCCTGTAGCGTGGTCCACGAACCATTATTATAATCTTGTATTTCGTATTATAATTGGCAAACAAAACTGAGTATAAATCAAGTGACAGCTGTCAAAAAGGTCAACTCCAAAATAAGTATTCCCACATTGAAAACCACACGTCTAAAAAAAAATCACCCTTTATTTTTGTATACCTATATTTAGCTGCTTATATATACTCAAAATCTTGTGCTATTGATTGATTATGTGCGATCGAACATAAGAGCAAGTTCGTGCTCTTTAAATGCTCTATATTTAAAAAAACTCAAATTAAGCTTTGGTAGGTTTTTCATTGAGTTGGTAGGTTTTTTTTTATTGACAGCGGCAACCGTGGTGGAAGGATCTCAGATCAAAGTAAGATAAAATGGGTTCAGCTTAGACGGAAAATTGACGACATGTGTGTAACCGCCACGGGTGCAAGAGATTATAGGTTGGTAAAATCATCATTATTGTTTATTGAAATTCTGGAATAATACTAAAAACTATTTAAACAATAAAAGTTTAATACAACTTTTGTTTGTTAAAAATTGTACTTTTTTCGTTCGTATACGAAGATTTGTCCTCAAGTGGATGTAGTAAATGAGCATGGATAATGGATTTCCATCGGGAGAATTGATGTAGTTATATAAATGAAACTAGTATAAGTATGAATAAATTTGCAAACCTGCTGCTAATGGTTTAAACGCTTCAAGACACATTAGAGAATTGTTATAGGCAGCAACTCAATTTGTTCTTTGTTTTGTACGCCCTTTTAAATAGCACATAACTTCTTCAATATCATCGGAGTAAATCTAACCCATTTGGCATTTTGAAGCATTAATGGAATATTGATTCACAATCAAAGGGCCCGGTAGTGCCCAGCCAAGTTCTGGTACTACACCCTTTTACAGGAACAAACTCAGGTGATCTTAAAGCAAAGGAAAAATAAAGAAAATCAGAGGTTGTACCTTCAGGGCGCACTAGGTATACTCCCACTTCCTCAGAATTGGTGTTAATTGAATGGAGCCCTTCCGATTGCTGCAGAACGATGAAATTTTGTGGAGGGGTTATGTCTTAAATTACATATACAGAACAAAAACACTACAAATTAAAAAATACTTAATTTTTGTTGTTTTACTTGGCAAGTTTTTAAAACCTTGCCAAGTTAACTCTCTAACATTTAGTCAGTTTTCATTAATTACTAAAATTATATATTATTATTTGGTATTCAAATTTCATAAGGTAAAAACTTCTCGAACATTTAGATCTCACTACTTTTCACGGCTTACTTAGTAGGTATATAGTTCTTGCATAGAAGAACTTTGTTCTTTTTCAACATTTATGTTTTTAGTCAGATAGTTTTTTACGCAGTGGCGTAGCGTGGATTTTTCCGCCCGGGGAGGAACCAATTTTTGCCGCCCTGATAATTTTTTTTGATGCATTTAAATTTTTCGCCAGCGACAAATTCATATGTACAGCAGCCTTATTCATACAGCATTGACTAACCCTGGGCTAATTAATGCAAAATTACACCTCTTTTCCAAATATTAACCAACCCGCAAAGGTACTTACCACAGCTTATCTGAGACCGAACGTTGAAATTCAAAATTGGTGGCTAAATTTCGTAGATTTTGAAACCTTTCCTTAATTTCGACACTGACCCTATGCGAGGAAGAAAAAAACTTCGACCGTAAAAGGTTTAATCATATTTAACACACTTTTGTACAAAAGTAAAAAAAAAATGTTTTGTCTTTTTCTAACATACTGCTGAAACCTATCTCATATTTCCAATTTTACAAAAGTATTTTACTTTTACACAAAAGTAAAAGCTAAAAGTGGTCCGACTTGAAATATGAGGTAAGATTGAGCAGTATTTTTTTTTTATAATCTACACGCGCTCAAGGGATTTTACTACCGTTTAAATGTTACAACACAGCGCGGTCGTGAGGTTAAGGAAGAGACAGAAGGTTAGAGAAGATGTGTGGCGCAATGTTTTGTGACTGGGGGTGGTTGTTGTCTCAGATTTTATCTCCAGGGATGGCGGCTACATTAATGCGGAGAAATTTCCGTGTCTTATTTATCTATGTCCCTTATAATTCGCATTATTTTTTTATTCGATCTCATATTTTTTATCGGTATACTAGTTTTACTCAATTACATGTTGTTAGTGCTATGCCTAAGCAGCATGTAATGAGTAAACCAGCAACTCATTACATGGCAATTTATTTAGAATTGGTTTTAATGGAAAAATAAGAGGGCATAAACTACGGCAGGGATCGAACCTGTGACCATGAGGTTGACAGGCGAACACACAACTATCGCCCCGCGGCCACCCGATAAAGATAAATTGAAATTGAATGTAGTGAAGGCACTCGTTGTCATGAGAAAGAGCTGCGTCTCTATTTCCATCACCGAAAACGTTTTGTTTTTATTTTCCATTGAAATGCCAAGGTTTTGGCATGCATTCTTGGAATATTTAAAAGAACCTCCAACCAATTCTTCTCCATTTTCTGTGAGAAAGCTCATTGGCTTGGTGAAGGTAGAGTCCTGCTGTTTGTAAGTAAATTTGGGCATCATTACTCTTCATGGAGCATAGGTTTCCAAAGGCCAAGAAACACAGAAAAGAAAACGATCGCATTCCAATTAGCAAAGCTCATGCATCTTGTCTTGTGTTAATGCTTTCGTCTGCCTCGGTCAGTTTTTTCCAAAGTGGTAATGATGTCCTCATAATTTGTCCAAGTATATTGACTCCTGCATCAGCCTATGCGCTCCATCTTGTATCTTGAATTCTTTGTAATGATTTGCCTGCAGTTACCACTTTGCCAGTAAAACTTCCCAACGGTGTGTGGGCATGGCAAAAATGAATAAATGTATGATATGTATGATTATATTGAATTTTAAGGGGAAAGTCGGGCAGTCGTACAGTAAAAAAACGAACAGAATAGGCATACTCATGTAGTCTCGTCTCTGTCTCGTCAAAATCGAAAAATTTCAGTCTCGTCTCGGTTTCGGTCCCGATCTAGCCTAACCAAGTCTCGTCTCGGTATTGGTCTCTCCTTTTTCTCGAGAAAATTTTAATGTGCAGTCTCGGTCTTGGTCTTGGTCTCATCCGTCGTCTTGATTTCTTATGTATTTTTTTTTTGGTAATAAAAAGATGTTAGATAAGACGCATTGTTCAGATTGCAAAGATAGAGTACGTTATCTCAGCAGTTTGTTGGTAAGGAAAATGCGGCCTGTGGAGTTTTGTGCGAAGAAAAAGTATAAAAAAAACTCTGAGTCTGTGTTGTCTTTTGAGTTAAGTAGAAATAACATTTTGGAAGAATGGTGTGAATTAATATATTTCATAACAAAAACAAATAAAATATTTAAAAAAAAGAGTACATACAAACGCACGATTTTTTTTAAATAAACCAACTCGTTTTGTCAACACATGAACTGTCAAAAATCATTTAAGGATGTCGCCGATTTAAATGGATTAAAAAACCTCTACAAAATTCAAATTTAAGCTCAAAAAATTAATACATAAGTATGTACTAAAAAATAATTAAATTAAAAAAAATTCTTCTAGCGAAAACCGACACCAAACCACCGATACCGCCGAGACCAACGAGACTCTCATCGAATTTCGGTATCAAAAATACGGTCTCGTCTCGGTCTCATCTCGGGTGCTTTTAAAGAAGTCTCGTCTCGTTGCCAGCCCTAGTTATTATAATCGAAAATTGCCGCCCCCTAACAAAATGTCACCCGGGGCCTGTGAACCCCATGCCCCTGTTTTTAAGGCCTTTAGTACACAAAATTTGTATTTCATCCTGATGGCGATCTCACTTGGACTCATCAGTTGACCAGTGAGCGGGCCTTGTCAATAATCAATTTTTTATTAAGTTCAGTTCATCAAAAAATCTATACGAAATTCGAGTATGTGTGATAAACTGACCTAAACAAAAAATTTGCGTTATCGACAAATTGGATTTCGATAATTGAGTTTAATCAAATGCTTTTGATTTCGTTCCCGAGCAATTGGATTTGGGTGATTTTTGAATCAGTGTAGATATTTTACTGATTTTTGTGTGTAAAATGAAACCTGATATTTCATATGCCATTTGATTTAATTTCGGCATTCAAGAACAAACCGCATGCATAGATGAAAAAATAGAATCAATCTTTGGTTGTTCCGTAAGATATGAACTCGGCTCAGTTTGTTGCAATACCTCAATTCACCGGCCCTATATAACATAATTCATTTGATTTTGAAGAATTTGAAATAAGATGTCATTCAAACAACGATTTGAGGGGAATATTCAAGATGGTCTCTTTCCGAGTCTTGTGCAGATATTACCATTCATAGTAAAGTGTCCTCAATTTCCCGTGCGTTACGGTTTCGTTATGACAATCGTTGGAAGTTTATTGCATCAGTCCTGAATTCACAAGCTTATGACGTGTCGGCAAACCTTCCGCTTTGTAGGAGAACGCCTCTGAGGAGAATAAGACTAGTCAAGAAGCGGAAGGTTGACCGCCACTTTAATCATTTTGCGGTTAGATTGAAACATATCGACATGGTTATACTACTTCTAGAGTAAGCTCCTAAGGCGGGCAGACATACGCCATTTTATCATAGCTGACTTTTTTTCTGTGAGTAGATACCAAAGTATATAAGAGCGATGAACATTCCGAATTTTTAAAGCTGGGACTTTTCGGAGATATGCAGTTAAAACAGATACTGTTTAAACAGTACATACTCAACAACGTTATTTTGGTCTAATCAGTTATATGTTTATTCTTTTTAATAGAACATTTAAATAAAGGATTTGAAGTGATAGAGCATGTGAATACTCGGAATTATTAATTTTATTATAACGAGTTTCTTTTTTAGACGTATGGTTTTCAATCTGGCAATACTTTTTTCGGAGTTGTTCTCCTTGACAGCTGCTGTCAATTGATTTATGCTCAGTTTGGTTTGTCATTCCATAATGAATAGACTTACTCCTGAACAACGTTTGCAAACCATACAAATTTATTAAAAATTTTGTTCAGCGATGAAGCTCACTTTTTGTTAAATGGGTACGTTAATAAGCAAAATTGCCGTATTTGAAGTGACCATAAGCCATTGTTGAGACGACGTTACATCATCAAAAAGTCACTGTTTGGTGTGCTCTATGGGCAGAAAGAATCATTGGTCCATATTTCTTCAAAAATGAAGCCGGCCATAATGTTACGGTCAATGGGGAACGCTATGGAGCCATGATTAATGACAGCCTGAGCTGGAAGATGTTGATGTGGAAGACCTTTGGTTCCAACAAGACGGCGCAACATGCCAAACAGCCAACGAAACAATCAATTTATTGAAGGAATCTTTTTATGAGCGCATTTATCTCGCCTAGTGGGCATGTGGCTTGTCCTCTAAGATCGTGCGATTTAACAGATTTAATATATGTGAAGTCGCTTGTATAAGCAGATAAGCCCGATACGATTGACGTCTTGGAAGAAAATATTCGTCGCGTTGTTGCTTACATACGGTCCCAATAGCTGCAAAAAGTGGTCGAAAATTGGGGCTGTCGGCTGTAATTTATTCGAGCCAGCCGCGGCGGTCACTTGGCCGAAATCATTTTTAAAACATAATGGCAAACCCTTATCTTTATAATAAAACTAAATTTTTGGCCATAACATTAAATTATATGTGTTTTATTTCTTATATTCTTTATATAGTATAAAATAGACAGGTTGTCAAACGGTCTTGGCTACGATGAAAGCATCGCTTCCCATAGATCAACGAAATCAAGCATCGTTGTGCGTGGTGAGTACTTCGACGGGGGATGTCGGAAACCAGCCACGTGCTGCTGACATGTGTTTCTTCTGTTGTGCGTTGCACTTACGCACCCCATTCCATGCCGAACCGGAATTATTTAACTGATCACAGCCAAACCAGTTAACTCACAAGTCATATTTAGCGAAAAAATCCAGCAAGTCCGCACGACCACCACATATTCACAATACAGCAGCATCGTGCGACCACTACCAGCACCTAATCATTCGACTACTGTGGAGTGCCACTACCAGCAAAAAACGCCAGCAACAATGTACCTCCTTAACGCCACCCTAACATTTACGTTCGTCATCCTTACAATTCGCACTGCCTTAGGGTAAGAATTATAATAAGTGGATGTAAGGAATGACGACAAGAGAAGAGGAAACTTGTACACTCTAAAGCATACCTTGTACTAGGTTTTGGTTATTGCTGAGGAATAAGATTCCCGTTGATCCCCAGTAGCAGCACACTTGGTGATCAATTCCATGGAACTTTAAATGGTGCACTGGTGGGCCATTTAAAGCGGACTTTTTGGCAAGAAAAAAAAATTTTCCCTTGGGTTAGCCTTGGGCTGGAATTAGATTCCTATAAGCCGCCTATTTCCCTACTTTCCCCTTTAGGGTTAGCTTAGGGCAAAGTAATTTTCCCTCGGGTTAGCCTTGGGCTGCAATTTAGATTCCTAAAACGTACTACTCCGGTTCGATTCTTAAAAGTAACTTAAATAAACTAGCTTTGTGATTTTAAGTATATTAAAATTGTAATATTGTGAAACACCCGCTTTAATTTAAATAAAAGAAATAATTATAACTGGTAATTAGCGAATTTTTCCTTCTATATCCGAGTTTTACTTTTCTTCGAGTTTTTAATATTAAAAATGGTCTTGAGCAGGGAGCGGTTAACTCGTGAATTTATTCAGCATTTACGCCAGCGATCTGATAGGTAGTCTAACTCAGGCAATTGCTTACGCCGATGATCTAATTGCGTAGAGAACAGCTCATAGAGTTGAGGTCATCAAAAATCTTTTGCAGCGTGACTTCGACAAGATTCAGCGATATTGTGATGACTGGAAGTTGAAAATCAACTTCCGGAAATCAGAAACTATTCTGTTTAGGACTCCGTTGTATAGCGCCTCAAGGGATACGAGAAAGAACTGGCGCAAGGTGGTGATCGTAGGGCCACATGGACATCTACTGGCGTGTAAAAGTGTAGTAAAGTACCTTGGCATCTGGTTGGATCAGTATTTGTATTTTGACAGACATATAGGTGCTGCTCTGGCCAGTGCTAGGGGAGCCTTTGCCCTGACAAATCGACTCTTTTATAGCAGCCGCCTTGACAGCAGGGTGAAGGTGATTTGCTACATGGCCCTCATCAGGCCGATGATTGCCTATGGATGCCCGGTGTGGTTCAACGTTGCGCCATCTGAAATGGAAAAGATTAGGGTGTTTGAGAGGCAGTGTCTTAGATGTTGCCTTGGATTACACAAAACACCAGAGTCGAAGTACACACGATATTATTCCAACCAGGTTCTATACAACGGAGCCAACATAAACAGAATAGATAATTTTTTGCTTAAGCTGATTCGGGGTCACATTGCCAGAGCGATATCCTCAACCAACAGCTTAATTTTTGGGTCTTATTACCCCAATAACGAATACTTCGAGAGCGCGCAGTTAAGTGGCTACATCGCTCCTGAGGCGTTCCTCTATTTAGAAAGGCGAGGGCTGATACAGGATAGTATGGCGGTTCCGCTCATCTACCACGTCAGCCGGAAAACTGTAGATAGGCGATTCCTATATGATCGAGATGTCATCGCTCTAGGTGGAGAAGAGCGCCTTCGGCTCAGTAGGACTGTGTCCGATCGGGACCGAAGTGATAGGGCAAAGCAGGAGAACCAGTTTTCACCAGTTGTGTATGCGGAGGCATATGTGCATGCATGTATACCCGTATGTAAATGTATGTGCGTATCCATATGTATGTACGTATGTAAGGGTGATTTTTTTGCTACTTGGTTTTTGACGTTTATATTTTTGACAGATCACACATGACAAATTCCACGAACATTTGACATTTCGATTCAGTATTGTTTGTCATTTCATCATGAATAGACTTACGCCTGAACAACGTTTGCAAATTATTGAAATTTATTATCAAAATTCGTGCTCTGTGAAAAATGTGTGATCCGTTATTTTATCGCAAAATTGTCTTCAGCGACGAGGCTCATTTTTGGCTAAATGGATACGTGAATAAGCAGAATTGCCGTATTTGGAGTGAAGAGCAGCCAGAGGCAATTCAGCAGCTACCAATGCATCCCGAAAAATGCACTGTTTGGTGCGGTTTATGGGCAGGCGGCATCATTGGCCCGTACTTCTTCAAGGACGATGAAGGCCGCAGGGTTACGGTCAATGGAGAAAGGTACCGTTCGATGATAACAGATTTTTTTTTGCCGAAAATGCAAGAATTGAACTCGGTCGACATGTGGTTCCAACAAGACGGTGCCACATGCCACACTGCACGCGAAACCATGCATCAATTGAGAGACGAATTTGGTGAGCAGTTGATCTCACGTTTTGGCGCAGTCAATTGGCCACCAAGATCATGTGATTTGACCCCGTTAGACTATTTTTTGTGGGGCTATGTTAAGTCTATTGTCTATGGGGACAAGCCAAACACGATTGCTGCCTTGGAAGCCAACATTGAACGCGTCATTGGTGAGATTCCGGCCGAAATGTGTGAAAAAGTTTGCCAAAATTGGACCTTCAGAATGGACCACCTGAAGCGTAGCCGCGGGCAACATTTAAGTGAAATTATTTTTAAAAAGTAAATGGCAGAAATTGATTTATCGATCCAAATAAAAATTTCATTCACTTTTTACAAGTTTCTGTGTTTTTTTGAATTTTCAAAAACCAAGCTCTTAAAAAATCACCGTTTATATGAATGGGTTGCATGTCTGTATGTATTTGCATGCGTTTGCAAAATATAAAAAAAAAATTACAAAACCGAAAACTGCTGCTGTGGCTGTTCTAGTTTTTTAGATTTAAGTAGTTTTAGGTATTTTTAGGTATGTTAAGTAGTATAAGTTAGTTTTAATTAGTATAAGTTAGTTATATCTAGTTTTAATTATTTAGCTTTAGGTAGTTTATAAGTAAAAATAAAAAAGAAAAAAAAATAATTTGATACCAAGTTTTTTCTGAATGTTTTCTAGGTGAAAAAAAATTAAAAAATTAAAATTAAATAAAATAGTTTATAGGTCGAAAGGCATTAGTTTTTAGAGATATAGCTTAGATTAGAATGCCCGTAAAGGGCCAGTAAATTAGTAGTAAGTTATTCTTAATTAGGCTAGTTTTATGAATTTTTGTCTAGCTTTTAGGATAGTTATAAGTTAACAATAAATAAAAATGAATTTACAAAAAAAAAAACAGTTTATATTCCCTGGCAGAACCAACTACGAAGCAAATCTCTCTTTTGTATCAATAACTTCTATGTATCAATAAAGTCATTTCACAGCACGGCTTAGTTATCTAAAAAATGTTTATTTTTGTATTAAGTTTTTTTTTTAAACCAATAAAATACAAAAGTACAAAATAAACAAATCTTCTTAATAATATGCATTTCACAAAACCGATCGGACGGTCACCACAGACCCATCTAGATCATAAAAATCAACAACTAATTGTTCTTCTTTGTCAATCAACCTTTCACTTATAAAGCTAATTATTCGTCGAGCCGTGTTTTAATTTTTCCTGCATTTAATTGACAACGAATTGCATTAAATACAATTATTTGCCTAGCATTTATAATTAAGAAAAATATTGTGACTAAGGTGCGCCTTGTCTATGCACACACTGGTGTGATCTATGGAAAATTATGGTTAATTCGTTGTTCTATTTTATTGCCATGTGCAGTCATGGAGCCCCATATATAGCAGATTCTCATTGCTCGACGATCCCACGCATGCTTAAATACCTTGAGCAATATCGCAAACACGGATCTCTGCATATTGACCATTTGGTCACAGAATGCACCTTGCACCAATTCACCTGACCATGCGCGCCGGGATCACCAAAGATCACCCGAGTTAAAGGCTTTCATTCGAACATGAGCGAGTGTAGCATAATTTACGATGTTCCCAATGTTAGGTAGGGTTAACGCCACCATGCGCTTCCTGATGAGCATATGCGGGGCTTAAGCTGCTCCGACTCACATAATCTTTTTGAGCAATAAAATTAAACGTTTTATTTCAATTCAAAAATTTGTTCCTAGGATGGTCTAGAATTTTTATAGTATCTCTATCTATATACAATAAGTCTGGTAGACTGCTTGCCGTCGGTAGCGTCGATTTAAAAAAAAAATCTTCGGTTCGGTCGTAAAAAATTTACTATCATGCTTTCGAAAAGTAAAAGTGACATTTTAAGTATGTATTTGGTTGTAAATTGTTTCGGTTTTTTTAAAATGTTTTTCAATTGATCTGTCTTCTTTACTTGACCTATTTTAGAGCAAGGTTAGACATATGAAAAGAGGAACCCCTTGTTTGTCTTTTAATAAAATTAATGTTCTGAAAATAAAAAAAAAAAAAACATAAAATATTTTACATTAGATTTAATGGTAACTTTAACAAAAATTAATAAATCAACAAAAACTATGATTGTTTTGGTTACAAATTACTGTTAATTAGTTGGGGATGATATGAGCGCTTAAATGTGTGTGTTTGTTTTTAAATTATGCCATTACCTCGTCTAGTTGAAGATGGTATAATATTATCATGGAAAATTTAGGAATTCCAGATTTAGTAATTTGGGAGAAATTTTGAAGCAGGCATAATGCGGGATATACACTGTTCAAATGCATGACATACACGTCCAAGTGTATTAGTAAATTTAGATTGAAGTTGTATATACACACTTCAAGCATGAGTCTTCAATCTTTTATTTTTACATCCACAATGTGGTGCGACGTTCTTCTATATAAAATAGACTTTTTTAATTTTGGCCGAGTAATTTGTTTTTGTCCATTTCATCATAGAATTTTTGTTTCCTATTTTAATATTTAAATCGTTAAATCCCAATATATTTTTTTCCATTTTTTTTACTTCTCCGCTTTCTATTTCCTTATTGCTTTAACGTACTATACGCAAATGAGCCAAATAATGCATGATCAATCATCAATCTTGCATATACACTATTTCAATGCAGTACACTTGATTGAAAGAAAATCAAAAAGATTTGATTTTACTTCAATCATACATCCAATCTATACGTGTTAATTTTTCACTAATACACTTGCATGGCATGCATTTGAACAGTGCCCAGTAGGAAATTTTAAAAAATTCATGCATGAATCACTAACTTTTTCATCGATGAATTTAACATAGGGCTGTCATAGGCGTTCACCAAGTGATTTTCGGGGTGAATATTTAACGGTGAAATCACGAAGTAGAGGTAACTAGTTTATTCATAAGCAAATTATGTGTGATGAAAATGGCATGAACGGTAAGTTGTGAAATCACTAGTTAACTTATAGTTGCTTATTCAGCAGGTGAAAAATGGCATGAATGTTCATCCATTAATTCACTCTGTTAATGTACCTCGTTAATTCGGATATGAATTTTATATGATGAAAAATGCCATGAATGTTCAGTTATGAAATCACAACGTAAAGCCCGTATGATACCTACTTCTTTTTTTTCTTCATTTTATATACATTAACTTACATGAAAGTGTCAGTTTTCTGTGAAAGAGGAAATATGTTTTTTTTTAAGGAAACAGAAACATTGTATATGTATGTTATACCCCCAAACACCATTTTATTAATTTAATTCGACGATTATTCAATAATGTAAACATTGAATTAAGAAAAAAAAAATACGTTTATCTAATAATAATTAAAATATAGTCCTGATAAAATCTTGATGCGAAAGTAAACCTTATCAATAATTGATTCTTTTAAATTTGATCTAATGTCGGTCTTGGCAATTCATTTTGTTAATATTCTGCTGCGTAGGTTTTGCACTTTCAGTCGTATTGAGTAGGTATAATGCGCTAAAAGAAATATTGGCGTTTTTAAATTTTGTTTTGAATAAAATCGAAGAAATACCTACCAGTCGCCAAATATCTTAAAGTTAATAATTGTAACCTTATATGGCGTTTTTCTTTTTAAGCTCCGAGTAAAGAACTCAGCTGTCAAGAAAAGATCTGTGTTTCTTTTTTAGCTCAGACACATTCAATCTCTCAACTCGTGTTTCTCTTTTAAATCACAGCTAAATCGGGGCATGAACCATAAGCTCAGAATAAAATGACCGATCAAACGGAGCAAAGTGCTGGGCGCGGCTAACTTTACTCATAATTTTAACAATAATCACTAAAGTAAAACCAATTAAAAAAAATGAATTTGGAAAACGAAAGCTTTGGATTTGCTGCTAAATAAATTTTAATAAAAACTATTATAATAATATATGACAGTTCTGAGCTTAAGTTTATTTCAAAATTACGAGTAAATCGGAGATATCTGACCATGATCTACTCAGATCTAAATCGTTTTACTGAGGCTCTGCTCAGAGATCTGCTCGGAGATAAAAAAGAAAAACGCCAATAGCTGGCTCAATACAATTTCTGAACAAAAAAACATTTTGATAAAAAAAAATAAACTTCTGTTGCTGTGTTAAATGATGAAAATGATCGCAAACAAAACTGGAATTTCTGGTTGATATGTTTTTTTTTACTTTCTCTAAAAAAACCCACGAACTCATGCCATGACCAGCGAAGACTGACTGTGACTGCTGAGCGCATTTCTCGGGGCAGGTAGAAAAAAGTCAATGTTCGTCGATCTTCTCATGGAAGATAAAGCCTCTTTTTTTTAAGGCTTTTTTGCTTGCAGTTTTTTTTGTTCTCGGGAAGAAAACAAAACAACCACCGCACCGCAGAGAACCAAACATCATTTGCGAACTCATGAACCTATGCATTACCCTTCATCAGTGGAATCATCGTTTATGAATTTGTAACTGAAAATGTAGTGAATTGTAAGCATTCAATTCATTTGAATTTAGTTAACTGATGAAAAAATGCGTAACCGTTTTCTTATGAAATCATAACATACTGCTCATCGATTGAAATAGTCGATGAATCCATTGATGAATTCACCAAAAAAAATCATTGATGCCGAAATTTCCTACTGGGTGTATATCTGGCTTTAGTTGCACAAATTTATTCAATTAACAGCCAAGTCTGCACTCACACAAATATGCGATCAGCAATATACGATAAACGAATAGTTGCTGTGAGAAAAATATATATTTGGTGTGAAAGAGTTTAAGCTTCAAGTATGATTTTCGCAAACATATTTGAAATTCAGAACAATTCACTCCTCTTGGTCTTACAATCTTACAAAATAATAAATAAATACATTTTGTAACGCGAAAACTTTTGGGGAATCATGGCTTGGAATGTAAATTACAAGACTTAGACAGGTACGGAATACCATTCGCAAAAACAGAAGGGACCTGAAATTAACTACCGAATCCGAAAGCTTTGTGTGAGAGGTACATTTTCATATGAATAAATGTTTACTATTTTTGTTTTGGAAAAGTTTTTATTAACAAAATAGCGGACCAGGCGAACTTCGTCTCGCCCCAATTTAACGCCGCCTCCAAATGAACTGCAGATCTATAATAAAACACAGATATTTCAAATTTCAATGTGATTTATATGAATGGAAGAAAAATAAAGAGAGAGTGATATGATAAACAATATTTTTCGATTTGTTTTCCGGTGGAAAAACAAACAACAAAGACCGTTTACCAAGCTATCGACGACATCCTTTTTCTTCACTGCTAGTATTTCCCGTTCACAAATCGAGTCGAGATTTTTTATAATTTCTTGCAATTCCAGGGAACACTTTACTTTGATGATGAGTTTCTCCTTCGACGTTGTTAGCTCGCAAGAATTTGTCGGGAATGATATCAATCCAATCGAGACATCAACAGAAATTTGGCCATTGCCAAGCACCAGCAGTTGTCTTGAGAATTCAGCAGCCGATGGGTCGTTCTGCAATGGCACTCATATTTGTGGTCAATTTCAACTTATTGACATTCCGGCACAAAGACGACGATTTCAAGCATGCATTAAATTCATCGGCAGCACTAGATTTCAAGATGACGGGAATATTTTGACGAAAATCTTCGTTGAGCAATATGATATCCCCACCAAATCATCTCGAATTACGTTGTAAGTCCTTCATTATCAGGTCAATTGCCTCCAAAGCTCGTTTATGCGCCATCGTGCATTCATCCCAAATTATGATTTTGCATTCTCGCATCATTATCGCTGTCGCCGAATTCTTGGTCATTGTGCTGGTAATTTGCTTGTCAACCGTGAGAAAATTCATCGCCAGCTTCAGTGTTTCAGAATGCCATAGGATTCAACAGGCAACGAAAGAGATCTTGGCCGAATTGTTGCTACAATCAACTAAATGTCGAATGTCTTGCATGCCCCACCGGGAGCATCGAGAAAGTAAATTCGATTGTGGAATCGTATTCCAAAGCAGCCCGATTGACGTTTACCACTTTTCCTCTTGTAATAACTTTTTGTCGAATTTGTGGTGGTGATTATGCAGTTTGAAGCTGTCCACTATAGGCACGTCTCCATTTATTTCTTCTACACGTAACTCTTGCATTTGCTTATCACGGACATTCAGTTAATTACTGCATGACGTGTACGTTATCTAAGGTTAGATCGGAATCAGTGTAATAATACGCAAGGCTCCAATCATTTTCAGCTAGAAAAATAGCATATTTTCTGAATAGAAAATTATAATGTGAAAATGACACCTGTCAAATCGCGCACATTCTAAGTCAACGTGCAACACAAATTATGGGGTTTTGGCATTGATCGCAGCACAGGGTCATCTAATATATATCTCATAAACTTCTCCACCCAAAATTCACGCCAAACGTCTTCTATCCCAATGGATTTCACAATTGACCGAAATTTTCCAAGTTTCACAACGAATATTCCACCTTTAAGTCGTCCAAAAAATACATGGAACATTCTAGAGAGTTCGACAGTTGAAATAAAATATCAAAATTCATTTAATGGGAATCACATGCTGTGGTTGTGGGCCTACACGCGGCAACAGCAAAATGAAGTGCGTGTATACAAAACAATACACGTTATTATAATAATAAAGCAATAAACAAACATGTGAATGCATTCTTGGTCATAACTGCGGTTCTAGACATCAGATTGCAAACAGATTTCTTATATGCACTCTTCAAACATGTCCTAAGATCTCCTACAAATTTCATTCAAATCGATGGAGCCGAAAAAAAGAAGATATCGCACAAACATAATTTGGATTGTTCTTTATATATAAGAAGAAGATTCTATATACTAAGGAACTATTTTGAATCAATAATTTCAAGAAGCCCGATTAAATATATTGCTAACAATGTGAATCCTCTCACTAGTCAATTTATGAGTCCAATTATTGAGATCGCCGGTATAAAACGCAAATTTTGTGGGCTAAATGCCGTAAAATTTTCAATTTTTATTTTATACTTTTTTCAATTTATATTTCAGTACAGACCTTACGGGAGAGCTTTATCAAATACAATGGTGCCCGTCGCTAAAATTCCCACTGAAAATAACCACTGAGTTACACATAAATTGTTTTTGTTATTTTGGTGAAACCAGCATATATCCCAACATGACTCAACCATCGTTGTGTACTTTTGATATAAACACATTGAATTAGAGTTACCACTGCTAAGTTTGTGGTAATTTAGTATGCTTACTACTGCAACCTAATACGAGGCTTAAAACAGTACGAAATCATTGGCATTGGCATCTATTACATCAGCCAGAGTTAAAGGCAATTAAAGGCAAATATCCTTTGTTCCCTGTACTGAAAATATAAATTGAACAGAGCATAGTTATCCGCACACTAAAAGGGCTCAGGGTCCCTTTAAAAAAGACTTTACACAGTTTGGCCTCTGAAGGATACAATCGTCACTTCATTTCCATTTGTGTTTTGAATTTACCAAAATTATTTTGTATATATTTTCAAGGACAATTGGCAAACTCCTTTGTCAGTTAAATGACAGCTATTTCTATTTGTTTTGGTCTTTTATGAGAATTGTCGTTTGTTGTAAATCAATTTTAATTTTCAGAGCTGTTAGTCATCTTTCCGGCTTTGATTGGAGATACCTACCGATTCATATAGAAAATGAGAGGCATATCAATAGAGCTCGGACTACATTTGTGTAGTTCGGCTAAAGAAGGAAGCTTTAAGATACATTTTTTTTAAAGGAGGTATGCAAATGGTGATAAGATAATGGGCTGTATTAAATATTGCGACGGTGTTCAACAAATAAAATTGTATCCATTATTGTTACATCACCTATGTTCCTTAAAACTCCATTTTAAATTCTGTCCCAGAGACTCAATTATTTAATGAAAGCGCCTGCATAGATGAGAGAGTTGTGCTCAAGATTTGGACGAATATAAAATTTAAAGATTAAATGCAAACCATAAGGAGGTATTTCTTACTACGTCGAAGGAACCCAAACACTCAGCAACCATTTTATTGACGTCGAAAGGTAGTCTATGTTGCGCATACTCAGAACTGAAGTGAATGGTTTCCATTTGAGCATTAAGTTTTTGAAATATCAAATTCCAAACGGTTTTGATTCCCCGATTTGATAATGCTGCCGAGATCAGAATCTGAAGCTTACCATTTTCAAAATAAAATTCAAAGAAGGATGCAATGGGGTGTGAATGTAGAGAGGAATATGAAAAGATAAGGGTACTTTGGGGCAGTGTAACAGTTTAGTAAACTAGAAATGTTATACAATAGATAATTGATCTCCCAGCGCCTGTGATTAAGAATAATCAAAACGACAAAGAGAAAGTAAACGTTTTCGCGGATTATCTTGAGAACACACTTAAAGCTTTTGATGGGCAATAACTCAACGAAAATTTAAATATACGTTCTAACTCAAGCGAAAATTACATAGCAAGAAATGTTACCCTTGCCGAATTAAGTAAAGAAATAAGAAAGCTTAAGTATAAGAAAGCTCCGGTATATGACTTAATTACGGCCGAAATTCTAAAAATGCTTCCTCGCAAAGGGTTAATTAATCTCCTTTATATAATAAATGCCATTCTAAGGCTAAAGTACGTTTCGAGCCATTGGAAGGTTGAGGAAGTTATAATGGTTCTCAAACCAGGAAAACCATCACATGATAAGAAATCTTATAAACCCATTTCGCTTCTGCCCATAATATCTAAGGTCTTTGAAAGAATATTACTTCTGCGCCTGCAGCCAATAATAGAAGAGAAGCGCCTTATATCTGAACATCAGTTCGAATTTAGTAGCAAGCATTCGACAATTGACCAAGTGCATAGGATCACTAACGTCATTAAGAAAACTCTTGAAGAAAAGAAAATTTGTTCGGCGGTCTTCCTAGACGTGTCGCAAGCTTTTGATAAGGTGTGGCACGAAGGCCTAAATTTTGAATTAAGACAATTTCTGTATGAAGTACTTTAGAGAATAGACTTTTTAGAGTAAGACATGGAAACGAAGACTCGAATCTCAAAGAAAAAGTGGCTGGGGTACCACAAGGAAGTGTCTTAGGTCCAATATTGTACCTATTATTTACACGTGATATACCTCAAACTTCAAACAGTAGACACTATCCTAGCCACGTTTGCTGACGACACTGCAATACTAGCAGTGGGCCAAATGATAAATAATTCTACGACAAAATTACAAAAAGCTCTGAATAATGTCAATGATTGGACAAAAACCTGGCGGAAATCGCTCAACGAAGTAAAATCAATCCATGTAGATGTTAAGTATAAGAAAATTAATAGATTACAGGAATTTGTTAATACGGTTCAAGTTCCGTTTGCTAATGAAGCAAAATATCTCGGAATGACTTTAGATGCGAAATTAAAATGGAAACCGCATATTAAAAAGAAATGCGAATAGAAGTAAATAATAAACTCAGATATATGTACTGGTTGCTCGGGAAACACTCTAAGCTCAGTATCGAAAACAAGCTAATTTTGTACAGGCAGGTGCTTAAGCCTGTCTGGACTTACGGTATACAACTATGGGGTTGTGCGCGAGATTCTAATTTAAATACCTAACCAGTGCTGCCGTCCGATGATTTTGAAAAAAACAGGAGTTTACATAAGACCACCTAACAATAACTCCCTTTCCATCTTTTTATCGCAAATCACTTAAAATCAAATATCATTGATTTTTGGACTGAATTGAATACTGTTTTAAGTTTTCTAAAAACTTAAATTTAAATGTTCGAACAAAAGTCTAAGATCTCAATTTGGTCTAATCAGACTAGAAATAATGGTCAAGTTCACGTCAAATAATTGCGTATCGATTCAGCATCACTACTTTTTTGCGATGCTGATGGTTGCATATATGTTGTCAATGCGGTGCCGATAGTTTATTTGCTTGGTGTTAAAAAACGATTAATTATTTTCAATGACATAATATTATTATAAACTTTAATTGATTAAAAATGTGATAATTCCTTATACAAATATAATTCGTAAAGCGGAGCAAATATGATCTAAGATAAATTACTCAATTAAAATGCATTCCTTTTATTTTCACCCACCATTTTCATATCAGCTGATCATCTTGAGCCTTCTTTTCTTACTTTTTGCGCATTAGCATGTGCAACTATGCAATAGTAAACAGTTGACGTTCAAAGTGATGCCAAAACTTTGCGTTTGCGAACGTTTAATGCAATTGATCACTACTGCAGTGATGCGTTTGTGAATTTACGTAATTTTATATATTTCTTTAATCCAAATTAACCCAAATTCCAAATCAGCTGTGAACTGTAATAATTTTCAAACTGTCATGTACATTTCAAAGCAGGGATGAACTCGAGGAAGAAATTGAGCAGGTGTTTTCTATAGTAAAATAGTTTCTTGGTAGTTGACGATGACCAATAATGTGTAAAGAAGTTTTATAAACTTTATGTTATAAGTAATAAAATGTTTTATTAAGAAGCTTTATTGTAATAGTAAGACAAATCGAAAAAAAAACAGGAGAATTAAGGAATAAATGTCATGGAAACAGGAGACAGTAGATTTGAATTTTTTCGATCGGAAAAACAGTAGTAACAGTAGAAACGACAGCACTGTACCTAACAAACATTTGAAAATAAATTGCTAAGATCGTTTGTAAACGCACCTTGATGCATTAGAAACGAAGATCTCCACAGAGATCTCGGGATTCCCACGGTTCGCAATGAAATAAGAAATTTTGCCCGAAATCACAGAAAACGGCTATTACAAAACTATAATAGTACTATAATCGAAATTATCGATGAGACGAATTTAGTACACGCGCGCCGCCTGCGAAGGACTAAGCCTTCCGATCTGGTGCACTAAACGAGAATTAGCTTTAAAATCGCGGTATAAGCAGGAACTATCACCGGATAGTTACCTGCAAAACTTTAATTAAATTCGTTAAAATCAAATTGCTAGATAAGTTTCAACTTAGTTGCAATCGGGATGAGTAGGTGTTAAAGCTTAGCCATGGGGTACACCAGAATTAATTTTGTGAATTTTAGACTTAAAATCGTTCAGTACGACTTGTATTGAGGGCTGGGGTGAAGAAAATTTCTAATCCATACCAAATGCCTGCATTTTCGATATGAGCTTGATACTCAATTTTATCAAATTTGAAATATCAAGCGCATTAATTTAAATTTCTCCAAAACGATATAAAGATTTGTTGGGTGAGTTATACCATGAGATCACCAGTGGATGTACGAAAGCCTTATTGGCGGTATTTAAGGATCTTTTGTTCATCAAGATACTCGTATTTCTTGAGTCGCAAATTGGTCTGCATAAACGATGTACAATGAAAAATGGTGTACAATTTAATGGTCGATAATTTAAGGTTTCTTTCCAGCATTGAAGTGTACTTTTGGTTCTTCAATATGAACATTACGAGTCTTTCTAGCTTGCTTCAACTTATTTCGGTTTTACTCAATTGGTTGGCCTTATAATTCCAGAAACTTACTTTTCGAACCCTAAAAGACTCTCAACAGCTCGAATCAATCTGTCCATTAAATAATTAAATATTTTTATCACATCTGCCCTGGAGTCTTCGTTACTATGGAATATTTTCTATTTAAGAAAGAAATTGGTGAGAACGTCACGGTTAGCTTTATCGTACCGCCAAACTCTTCTCTTTTTTAACTGAGTTTTATGTTGTCACGAAAAGTTGTCACAGTCGAATTGTAATGGGTTATCCATTTTGCGGTTTCAAAAGTAAATGTAAATAAAGCACATATAAAATATTTTTTTTCGTGATATTTCTTTTCTATTATAAAGTTTGAACGTTGACATTATGTGTGAAACACCACACCGTCTTGTTGAAACCACATATTCTCCAAGTCATATTCTTCAATAGCAGGCAAAAAAAAGTCGGTTCTCATATGACCATTACGGTCCGAATTGACGGTGACAGTCGTTACATCGTCGTTTTCGAAGAAGTAAGTCCAATCAAACCTCCGGACCAAAGAGCGCCCCAAACAGTGACTTTTTGTTGATATAATGGCCTCTCTTCAATTACTTGATGATTCTCAGAACCCCAAATACGACAATTTTGTTTATTAACATACCAACCGAGTGAGAAATGTGCTTCGTCGCTGAAGAAAATTTTATTCAAAAAATCGCCGTCCACCGTAAGGCAGTCCTAATTCCTGAGAACGACTTCGGCAACACTTTCACTTACAGCAGCGATATTTTCAGTGGTACGAGCGAAACGATGATGCACAGGCCTTACAATATCTGTAACCAATCCAGTCTCTTCAAATTTCTACAGAATTTTTCCAATTGCTTGCGTAGTTGGACGATTATTTAAACCGATTCAAAATAGCTTTTAACGGCCTTTAGTCCACAAAATTTACGTTTCATCCCGGCAATCTCACTTGGATTTATCAGTTGGTTAGTGAGCGCCTTAGCAATAAGCAATTTTTGTTAAGTTCAGTTCAACTTACTTGCATTTTCTGACAAAAAAGCAATGTGAACTATATCCAACAAGATTAAAATTTTGAATCAATAATTCAACAAGTCCAATTAATTATAATGCTAAGTCTTTTACTTGGCTGAGAATTTCAGTAGTATATAGAATTGTATTATAAAAAAGAAAACACCTTCTGATTATTTAAGCCATGATATCCTCTTAAAGCATGATATGTGGCTGTGGCAGAATCACCATTTTTGTAGTAGGTTTTAACAATTTTTATGCGTTGTGCGATAGTTAAGCAATCCATTTTCGTAAATTTCAGACTTTCAACTTAAAAAAAAAATTGGTTTAACAACTTAGTTTGACAGATGTCGAGTTCCAGCCCTGTACTTTTGAAACCGAAAAATGGATAATTATTAACAAAATATGACCGCTCCTATATATTATTTGTTATTTTTTGTAAAACTAACTTAATGCATCTAAGTGAATGAAGGAAACTAAGATATTAATTCAAGTACTCAGGACAGTTATTATGAATTATATAATGGAGTTTCAGAACCGATCTATACTCTAGTAAAAGTCATCCAAACTTATTTCCATTTCAAGTGTTTCAACGGGTTCAATCTTATAACCCAGCCCACACCCGAGTATATAAAATCGTAAAATCAAACTAAAGCAATGCCTACCGATTTGTAAATTTTCCCAACCTGACTAACAACAATGCATTTTTTTAAAAATTAAATTGGACCAAAACTAATTTTACAAAATTTTAAAATAAATGAATTCGGATTTTCCTTTCCTGAGTTCTTCCAGTCCAATTGGCCTTGACTTCTTTAAGTTCGTTTTTTGCACTACTCACAAAAAATTATAATGTCCCAGCCACAATCTTACAGATTTCTTAACGATCTGCCTTTTCACAGATAATCCTAAAAAAAATACCATAATATCGACCTCATCCTTTAGTTTTTGCTTCCCCCAATTGTTGTCACCTCTTATTGCAGATAGTGGCTTGTATTCGCTCACAAGTTTAATGGAAAATTTTACAATATCGCGAAAGACAACCTGCAGCATTGTCGAACGAAACTTAGATTCTCTAATTTCAAAAGAGGATCATTCACAATGAAAGAAATTTACACGAGCCAAGCAACTGTCCTAAATCTATCATCCGACTAATATGGAGAAAAATACTCTCCACTTGTACAAAAATACAAAACACCATTTATTAATTTATTTATTTCGAGCGAGAGGTTCGTCAAAATCGTTGGTTTTTGTGCAAATTAGGCGGATCAACAATAACAAAGAGATTTTTTTTTCTCCTATGGCAACATGTTAGGATGGGTTCGAGGCCGTCGGAAATTAAATGAGTTTTTGGCATTTCAAAATCCGTAATACTTCTGACTGATGGCCCACGTTCGCATTAAACTCTTCCAGAATTTAGGAGAGAAGAGTATCACGATATAGTTTACCCTAACAACGTCCTAGATTTAACATACCAAAACAAATCGCACTGACAGTTGACCAAAAACGACGTCAAATTTTAAATGGCGCTTCTTTTTGAATGGCCACATAATATCAATCATTTTAACGAAACTTCACCTAAGCTAAATCACCTGTCAGAACTGTTGTTACTTAAGCACTCACAGATATAAACACATCTTAGAAATTTCGTATAAATATGAACATGATTGTCAGATAATTCATGACAGTTCTTGGAAAGTTTTCTGACATTTCATTGTCATGGCAGTGACACATTCTTTTTACCACCAACAAACTGATGCTTAGTGTTTGAAGTTTCGCAATGATTTCATGGGAGAGTATGCGATTTTTTTTTAATTCCCCCTTCGCAATCGGCTGAAATGCAGAACTAACGGTTAAATAAAAATTTCACACGAAAATATTTCATTCAGCTATTATTAACGGTCTTTTTCCTAAATTCCACAATTTTATTAATTACTTCAGCTTATAACGATTAAAATCTCGACTATATTTTCCCTCAAAATGGAGTTGCATCATACCTAATGTTAAACGATCTATAATTATTAGGTATATACGTTGATTTCTAATCTAGAAGTGATGTCATATTAAATCAAAAGCTAAACAAAAAAAGCAATTTTTCAATTCCCATTGGCAAACTGAACCTTTGGATGTTTTTTTCTCATGAAAAAAATATATTTAATCGCTTCATTATGCGATGCCTACTCACTTAATCACCATAATCTTTAACAGAAATGTTTATCAAGGCGCCGCACCTCGTCGGCCGGCAGTAAATATAAAATCAAAGGTTTTCTCCTCCCGTCCAAAATATAAGCCCACGATAATTATTATATCATAAACAACCAAATTATCGCTAAAAAAAATACACCACATCTCCCCTTAGGTAAATACAAACAAAGATATTAAATAAAAAAATAATTGATCGAGTGTCAAATTGATAAAATAAAATCAAGCTAACTAAGCACACTTAATCCATCAAAAGCTATATACCTACCTATATTGGTATAATTAGAACACACACACTGCTGGACTCCTACACACGTCATAACTAAACTACTGTTATCTGTCAAATGATCGAGCACCCTCGTCGAACCCTTAATAAAATTGATGGGGTATTAACTGTCAAAAGCGAAAGGCTTTAGCCATCAGCCAAGGAAAATCAAAGGGCGATAAGAGTGATTTTTATTACATGTTTACCCGGTTAATCAGATTACACCTCATTTGAGACAATAACATCCCTGCAGTCTAAGTTTTGACACAACCAGTTCTTGCGCAGTTGGAATATGTCAGTTTTGTGAATTTATTCCAATAAACAACCGCAGCATTTCATTGAGGGGATATATTAAGCAGCATCCATTCCAGGTACAATCGTTCCAATTCCAAGAGAGAAGATGTCATCTTTTGAACTGAATTGTAGCTACCCCTCTGATTCAAGTTATACTCGTATACTCTTTCCAGGATGTTCTGTTTTCTGTATGACTTGGCTATGTGGTGAAACATTTGTCGCCCATCTGCATTCAGAGGACACTTTCTATTTTTGACTTTTCCCTTAATCCACTTAATTTTGTGTTAAAAGATTCACACTGCGTTTGCAGTATGGGAAAATTCCTAAAATTCAATTCGAAACCATAGGCAGCAATAAGTATGGCTGCGTAAATTGACTTCTGTCGTCACCGACCAAAAAAACAAAAAAAAGGTCCTTTTTTCATTAATTCATTGGTAGGTATATAGATACGTTAGGGGTCCATATGCATACAGCATCGCCGACTTTCACTTTCACCCTAGTGCAACGACATGATGGGCCTCTCTCTAGGAGTGGCTGCTGCAACCGACCTGCATTTTACCGGTGTGTATATATATATATATATTGTATAGAGTGGAGTCCTTAAAATAGAAGAAAAAGGGACACAAGGGTGAACAAAAACGTTTTGTCTATGAAACAAAAAAAAAAAAATACCTAAAATCCAACTCGATACGGCCGACAAATTTTTACGGCATTTTAATGAATTTGTAGTTTTGTGAGTACGAGTATGTAGTTGTATATTGAGTTTGAAGCCACGAAAATTGTCCTTTTTGTTACAAATGACTTAGGTGTATGCGTGTGTGTGCGAAATATAAAGAATGTGACGCAGAATGCCATAACAAGCAATTGAGTTTGTCATTTTATGTGAAAATTGAAAACAACCGATTCAGGATTTGGCTTTTATTTTGAAATATGTACCCAACTGACTTTTTTAGGTGATGTCCTATTGTTTGGATTACTTTAAAGATTTATGTAGGATTTTTGTATTTTGAGGCGTTCTTTTTGTACCTGTTGATGGGCTTAAGAATTACCAAAATTAGTTTCACTTTGGTCAGGTGTGTTATAAAGTGAGAAGATGTGGTACATGCTTTAAAATTATATTTGCAATCATTTACATGGAATTGTCCTTTTAACAAAATTATAAAATTTTGGTGAGTGGTTAAAATATTTGTAATAAAGTTTGAAATAAATGAAGAGTTAGTTTAAAAGTCACATTGTCGAAAAAGGACCTGGGCCTTTCGCAAATGCAAATCTTCTCGTCCATTATTCTGATGAAACACAGCTTAGAAATATATCTTATATTTGACTATGATATTTTTTACTTATATCAATATTTTTAAAACAACACACAGAGTGATTGAAGCGAGTCTATCGACTTATAATAAATTAAAGAAAAATAAAATCAGAAATTGGTCGTCGCGAATTGCAAAAATTGTGCTAACCGGACGCTAATTAGACTTTCCACCATTTAATTTAAAAGTTATATGACCTCCATTAGTAGTCTAAATTCTGGTTTTTAGGAAAATCGCTCTGGAGCTTCAACCGCCATTTTGAATTTAATGAACATTTTATTTTGGCCAATAACTAATAAAAAAATAACTTCGCCATTTTTTTTTCGGACAAAAATAATAAAGGTGAAACCTGTTTTATTTTCTACAACTTTAATCGTAATATTTTTTTTTTCAGAAAAGTTACCGTTCGTGCGATATTAAGAAAAACTGTTTTGCGGCTTGTGACTCCCTTCTTATGGGACTTTGAAATATTAATTCGTACAATTTTCTCTTACAATTTGTTGGGGGGATCATTAGTCATCTAAAGTGGGGTGGTCCCGAAAACCCGAAAACCCGAAATTTAGACTATTAATGACCCTTCCCCCCGCGTACAGTAAAAGAAAATTATACGATTAATTTTTTTCCATTTCATCCCTTTTTTTTCGACAACCCGACTGGACTATATTGCCGTTTTGCGTAGGGAAGATCGGAACGCACCATCTTTAACAAATCCACCCAGTTACTTGGGTATGCGGACGATAGTGACAGCATTGGTCGCTCCCAAAGTTTCAGTTATATACAGATCTTTTTTTTTTTTTTTTTATTTAACTATATGCCTTTAACACCTAAGGTCTTTTAAATGTAACCTGAATTGCACGGCACTTGTTAGAAGAAAGAGAATGATATGAAAGAATTTTTTGTTGGCACAGTGGATTTGAGAACCAGGTATTGACTATCTCATTTTAACCCGTGGGCGGCATCCAATTAAAATTGGAGGTATAGAAAAGAATGCGCCTAACGTGGGGATCGAACCCACACGTCTATAAGTTCAATCAAGCACTTTATCCACTGAGCCATTGCCACTTTAAAGTGATTAAAGGGCAATCGAAATGCATTGGTCTTGAAGTAAGCCCGAACAGGATCAAGTGCATGCTATCAACAAACAAACAAAAACCTACCCATTTCCTAGGAAAAAAGTCGCAATTGAAAGCAGTAATTTCGATGTAGTTAAGTTAGTGGAAGTGCGACAAAGAATTATCGTAGCAAACTTCTGAAATTCGGTTTGGCGAAACAAATATGCTTAGCACTCCTCCACCTATTCATTCGGTGCACGCTTTACATAGTACCAATATTTCCATTCTTTCCTGGACAAGAAGCTAAAAAGAATGGTTGACACTGAAGAAAGTCTTCGAATACCAGTACCCAGGTGCAAGACGATGAGGATGACCGAAAGATCGTTTTGAAAAGCAAGCTATTTCGAATGCTAAAGGGCTCGGTCTGGGTGACTGGTACATAGCAGCCTGCCTGTAATAAAAAAATGATGTAGAAATGTGTTGGCTCAGGCAGGAACCCTTCTCTGGTTGGGATTCCGTTGAGTAGGCAAGTAAAAGTCTTCAATATTCCATTAGTTAGGTAGGTAGATAGGTAAAATGGTGGTCATAACGAACTCGCATCTGGGCCCAAGTAGCGCTGGGAGGCGCCGTGTTGATACCAAAAACTCGTACGGAAATGAATAAACAATTTTTTTTAGCGGAAAAAGAAAGAGCAAAACTCAAGCGCAGCGACGCGAGAGCCATTTCGACCCGTTGAGGAAAGAGAGTACGTTTTTAACATTTGTATCAGACAGTTATTTTAGATCAGAAAAGAAAACCCTACCAAGGGATTGCATTCTTAGCCTGGCCAAAGCGGGACACTTGTAAAGGAAGTGAAGCACTGTTTCCTTTTCCAACTGGTTTTTACAGCTACGGCAGTAGGTGTTATAGGGAATACCCAGTAGTTTTTCTGCATGCTCCACCAATGGCCATTGCCCCGTACAGGTAGCGACTATCCTTGCTATGCCCCGCCTTGGTCTACAAATGAGATCGTGTGTGCGGGATTAATTGTACGAAGGCCATATCATTCTATATATGGCGCAGTCGGTTGTATAATTCCATCATTTTTTGGATTCCGTTAGGAAAACTGAAACAGTTTTGCCCTTCATAGCAGCGAGTCGTATAGATACATTCTCTGGATGCGAGCTATCAAGGGCTGATCCCTGCCGGGCTAACTCGTCGGCCTGTTCATTGCCCTCTATACCACTGTATCCTGGAACCCAGACTAAAGTGATTCCGTGGTTCACGTTTTGTAGTTCATTTCGACATAGTTGGACCAGTTTTGATGATATTTTTGTTATATTTTCGGCTTTGATGTCCGCTTGGCTATCTGTGAATATTGCCGAATTTAGATTTTGAGTTGGGCTTAATTTAAGAATTTTGCATGCTCCTATTATAGCTATTACTTCAGCTTGAAAGACGCTAGCAAGGTCGGGAAGTCGGAAAGATCTAGAGACTTTCAGTGACTCTGAGAAGACTCCTACTCCTACACGGCACTCCATTTTAGACCCGTCGGTAAAAATCTTTACATCGAATCTTGGGACACTTCGTCAGCTTCCCAATTCTTCCTGGCTGGAAAGATAACTTTAAAACCTTTGCCGAGGCTCAGAATTGCTGTGTTGCTATAGCCGTAAGGTTTGTCAAACCAGCATTTTGACTCTTTGAGTCTTAATGCACTGCAACATACCAGATGTTTAATGTGGAGGTCAAGAGGTAGAAGATGTAGAATAACACTTGAGTCATCCGTTGGGCAAGATCTTAAGGCCCCTGTGGTACCAACGGTAGCAGTTCTCTGAATTTTCTTAAGTCTATTGATGTAGTATTGTTTGTTTAAAGAGGGCCACCTTACAATCAAACAATAAGCCAGGATTGGTCGTATTACTGCTGTGTATGTCCATAGGATAATTTTCGATTGAAGACCCCATTTTTTACCGAATGTTTTACTACAAGCGAAGAAAGCAATGCAAGCATTCTTAGCCCGTTCTTCAATGTTGAGTTTTCAGTTTAGTTTAGGGTCCAGGATGATTCCTAAATATCTTAAGGCCCCTGTGGTACCAACGGTAGCAGTTCTCTGAATTTTCTTAAGTCTATTGATGTAGTATTGTTTGTTTAAAGAGGGCCACCTTACAATCGAACAATAAGCCAGGATTGGTCGTATTACTGCTGTGTATGTCCATAGGATAATTTTCGATTGAAGACCCCATTTTTTACCGAATGTTTTACTACAAGCGAAGAAAGCAATGCAAGCATTCTTAGCCCGTTCTTCAATGTTGAGTTTTCAGTTTAGTTTAGGGTCCAGGATGATTCCTAAATATCTCGCACTGGAAGATAGTGAAAGATTATGACCATTTAATCGAGGTAGGGTGAAAGTGGGTACCTTAGTCCTGGTAGTGATAGTGAAGAGTAACAATTCTGTTTTGCATTGGTTAATCCCTAGTCCTCAACTCATGGCCCAATTGCTAATCTTAATCAGAGCCCTCTATGTGATGTCACTAATCACTGTTTGGATTTTACCTGAAACTAGAAGTACTTAATCATCTGCGTAGGCTACGGCTTTCACACAACTATTCCTCAGCTTGAAAAGAATCCAATTCATGACTAAATGCCAAAGGAGTGGCTACAGAACTCAACCCTGTGGTGTTCCTCTATTTACATATTTGGTATCGGTGGAGTTCCTTAACGAAGCTATTTATCAGCCTGTCACTAAGCATAGAGATAATCCAGTCTTGGATGTAGCCAGTTTTGCCATGGTTTTTAAGTGAATCTTGAATAGTTTCGGTAAGAACATTATTGAATGCTCCTTCTATGTCTAAGAATGTAGCGAGAGTATACTCCTTATAATGGATGGTTCGCTCGATCGTGCCCACTACTTCGTGTAAAGCTGTCTCTGTTGAACTGCCTTTGAGGTATGCATGCTGAGAGGGCAACCATCCAGGATATCCCTAATATGAAAATTCAGAATGCGCTCTTTATGCGGATTCATGACCCCGCCTGCCAACTTTCGGAATAAAAAACACTTTGACTTGTCTCCATGATTTGGGCACGTGTTTGTGGCAGTTCTTGCAGTATAATTGGTAGTATGCCGTTCATGCCTGGAGATTTATATGGGGAGAAATTATTAATAGCCCAGTCAATATTTTCTCTTGCTTATAGCATATTATATGTTCTGTATCTATTGAGCTTAAATCTGTTGAGCAAGTCCTAACTTGGTTGTCGCTTTTATAACCTGGGAAGTGCGTTATTAACAGTAAACTCAGTGACTCGGTTGGAGAAACTGCCCAAGATCCATCGAGGAATGAAGGGTTGCAATGTTCCTTCGATAAGACTTTGCTTATTCTTGAGGAATCTTTAATGTTTTCAGTAGAGTGACATTACTCCTTCCAACTTCGTTTTTTTTGCCGAAGCTATCTCTCGCGTATATACTTTTAAGCAATCTTTGTACGGCTGAAAGAATTTGTACCTATAGCAGATATTGAAGATTTTCCTTGTCAATTTCCTAAGACTAGAGAGATCTTCGTTCCACAAGGGTGGTAGCGATTTACGGCTATATTTAAGTAGACACGAGACCTTGAAAGCAGTATTGAAAGCTGTTTCAAAGGATTTAACCTTTGATTCAAGATCTTCCACTGATTCTATACTCAGCCTCTGTGTGCAACAAATTATAGACCTAACAACTTGACTGAATTGCTTCCAATCAGTTCTTTTAGGGCTTCTAAAGGGTTGTGGGGTTCGACTCAAAACCAATGCTGAAGAGTATGCACTTGTGATCTGAGAACGAATTTTTAGGGGAAACTCTCCAATTTTCTACGATTGTGTTAAAGATATTTACTACGGTAGCATCGAGAACATCCTTCCAACCTTCGTAATTATCCGAACTCGGAAAGACGAAGGTTGGTGTATCCCCTCTGTTACAAACAGTCAAGTTGTTAGTGATAACTAAATTGAAAAAAGACTAACGTTCTTTCTTGTGTCGAAACGTAATTTAAAGTTGGTTTTTTCCAGGACCTCTTTACTCTCCTGGCTTATTGTTAGCAGATAAGAGGCGCTTTGATTTTGAGGTTCTTCTGACTTGATGACTACCCAGCCATGCATGGGAACCAACGGATTCATACGTTGAAGGCCCTTAATTTGCTCCTGCCAGCTTGGTTCACTTCCCATGGGAGGCAACCAGATGCGGGCCATAGGTTGTCTGGGTAGTTCCATAGCTGGGATAAGCTTGAACTTTAAGCTCTCCCAGTCATAGCCATGCTTGTTCTAAGGAAATCCCTAGAGAAGTCGTCCGCGCACCTAATCACATTGTACCACCTGAGCATCTCAGGGATATTGGAAAATACAACCTCCGAAAGTTTGCCGTCGATGGGACTCCACACAGCCAGCAAGCCTTCGCTATTTGTGAAGAGCTCATCTATTAACGCTACTCTAAGGTCGTCCCTAACGACCTCACTTAGAGTTCGTGGCTGCTCTACTCTCGGAGATGGCATGGTCCTATTTTTGGCTTGTGACTCAAGCTTCGATTTTTCGATGCTATCTATGGCTTTGGCTTTCCTAGGGCTTTGAGCTTTTTACTGCTTGTATATGGATTTAGGTAACACACAGATTTTCTATGGAGGACCTTAGGTTATTCTATAGTTCTGGAGCTTCCAGAACTGATGGTTTTTTCTATAATGGTCTCCTGGCTAATGGATCCCAACAGTTCGACTTCTCACTCAATATTTTTAATAGTAGATTCGTCCTTATTCATTTTGATATGTTGCATTTTGTGCTGAATACGTTCACTCCATCTTTTCAATCGGGACTGTCGTTCTTAAGGTATAAGGGAAAACCCCAGGAATTCAACCTGACTTTAGCCAATCACCGTAACTTAAAATGACAAAACTGGTAATTAGCACTCAGTACCCGTTTGGGCGGTAACAAATTTTCTTCATCCTTTAAGGCCTGAGATTACGTTAAAAAATAAAATGTTCACACTCGGGGCAGTCAAAATCTATATGTAACTGTCTGAACACAATTGTAACCACAAAAAATTAATGTATAGTAGTAGTATTAATACTACAAGAACTTAATGTATTCTGTGAAGTTTGTTCTGGTCCATACATCTTCACAAATGAGCAAGGTGGAATCGTCAGTCAGTTATCATCGCCATGGTCAAATGTTGACCAAATGTTTGCCTTAAAACCATTGATGGCTATGGACGACAAGTGGTTCTTCCAGAAAAAAAAATTGCCAAAAATCGCAATCCGCAAGCTCTTGATAATTTGAGAACGATTATTCCCCAAATTATGGTCTTGTTACTGCCCGATAGTGTCAAAAGTCATCGACAAAAATCAAACCATACAAGAACGTGCTTGGAGGGCATTGGAACGTTGTTATTCACTTCATTGTGGTCATAACTCTGTATGTGCTGTGCGTGAATGCTTTCGAGATATGTATTACGAGTTTTTGTAAGTCCAAAATTTAGTATAATATCAGAATTCTGTAGATACATAACTCGGTATTTCAACCCTCTCTAACCGTTTGCAAAATTTACAGAACTTTGAAATACAGAACGATGGATTTACATAATTTTAAAATACAGTATTCTGAAACTGCAGAATTTGGGAACACCGAAATCTGAAAATACAAAATTAAGGGTATATAGAGTTAGTTGAAATTACAGAATTTTGAACTACAGAATTCTGCTCAAAACTATTGATAGCAGAATGCAGCACACAATTATTATTGATTTAAAAAAAATTTACCAACATAGTTTTCGGAAACCGATTTTTTGGGACGCATAGAACTCAGACCCCAACAAATTTTGTACTAAAATTGTATAGTTCTTGCGCGCCCTTTTGTCGTTGCCAATAGAAGAAAACAACTTAAGCATTTTCGCTTTTTTGGAGCATATTCTAATTTTCCGAAACAATGAACAGCTATTAAATTATTTGAATCCACAATCCCTTTCACACCTCTTTAAACTTTATAAATTTGAAAGCTCTTTCATTCTCATTTACTCACAAGTATCAGCGACCATTACTAGAGCTAACGAAACGAAAGGAAACAATTTATAGGCTTATCGCATGCACATGATCGCCCAGACTTAAGCAATTTGCTTCACTACCATACATCAACTCTACAAATAGCCGCTGGAAATAGAAGTCCATTAAAACGTAAAATCCTATTCCCATTCAAGATTTTTTTGTTCACACGAACACCGCTAAACAAATTGTACTTTCACGCGCACAATTAGGCGCTCGTAAATCAAATATCCAATCTCAAGTGCAAAACTTTGTCCCGCCAGCCATACCATCACCATTAAAATCTGATTATCATACTGTCTCGCTCGCTCGCCATGCATTTACCCATCTGTGTTGAACGTTTTGTTCCTCGTGCATCCCGATTCGGGGCTTGGCTGGCGAAAACAGTGGCCATATTGTTGCAATTTATGACACCAAACCGCACCGCTCCAACGCTGAGCACGCACGCATGCGCATAATTAAACCGTTTCAAGTTAATGCACGCCAAAGTTATAAGCGAATCAAATGGCGTCATTTAATTGCATTATTATTGCCCGTGGAAATGCCATTCTGTGGTGGATGCTATTGCTGATTTTTTGTTTCTTAATGAAACAACAGTAAAAAAATATTAACTCCGGATTCTCGGAAATAAAAAAAGATATAAAACTAAACGAAACAAAAGATGGTTAATTTAATTTTTTTCGCTTTAATTACATTTTCTATTTAAGATTAATTCTTTGACTAACTTTTTTGTTCGTGAGATTGTCGATATGGGTATAAAAGAATAGCGTCGTAGACCGAAGAGCTTTGGACAATTTGCGGTGTGCGAATAAATTTTATTATGGGTGTTTTCCGCCAAGTTTTCGAGTTTTATTTGCTGTTTATTTAAATTTGATTTTTGTCTGTGTTCTTTGTTTTATTGTTTATTTAGTGCGAAACCAAGAACGAAGTCGCCCGGGCGCCCGTTAAGACTTGGAAGTTATAAGATCTTCAAAACAAATTTGTTTTGCAGATGAGAATCTGTGGAGGTCACCCCACAAAGGCGACTTTTATTGCCGTTGAAATAAAAACAAATGTTTCGGCAATTTTCGTTCCGTGTTTCACTTTCGGTTTTACGAGGCAATTATTATTTTTTTTTTTTACAAATTTGCATATTTTCAAGATAAGCTTACGCTCAACCGTGGTTTATTTTAATTTAATTGTAGTTTTTTATTTGTATTTCTCTTGCTTATATCCATACTGGAGGTACCTATAAATATGATTTTAAAATTATTGGCGTTTTTTTTCTTTTTTTTAGTTTTGAGCAAGATCAATTCGGTGGATCGCATGTTTTATTTGCTTGTTGGGAATTTAATTGTGAGAAAATGGCAATTTTATGTACCTATAGGTTTGTCATGGGGATATTGGCGTATTGGCCGTAAGAATTCCAGGAAGATTGGATGACAATTTTTATAGGTTTCTGCGGTAAATGTGGGATTCTAGGAATGGCACTAAATTTTAATTGTTTCCTTTGGATACCTTAAGGCTTAGGTTTTTATTGATCGTTATTTCTTTTTTGTGGTTTTTTAAGGTTTGCTGATTTCTGGCAAACCTTAAGACCATGGACTTAAGTGGCTTATTGGAACTTTTAAGAAAAGGTCGGTAGCTCGGAGCTATTTTCAATATTTTAGGTTATTTTTCATGTGGGAGAGATCTTTAGGGACTTAAGGTTTTGTTATATGAGTTTTCACATTCGCAACCCAATAAAGAATGATTTCCGGTAGGCCTTTCAAGACAAAATACTTTGAAGAATATGTATACAGTAAAACCAGCTTATATTGATGTCAAGTTGAAAGCGGATTAAATTCGACCAACGAACAAAAACGATTCGAGTCGTGGCAGTGCTTCTTTTAAGTCTTAGGTTACTTTCATTGGCGCATTAAAAATTGGTGGACAAAAATGGACCATCGGAACACACTTATTTCACATTAAAGAAAAAGAAGCACGTTTAGTCAAAAATGTATTGATGTCATGAGCAAAATATCATTTTAAACGATTTAATTATTGTAAGTAGGTTTCACTGTAAATTCTAACATAAGTTTGCTTCGTGAAACTATGTCTCTCTGTCTGTCGTATCGTCTGTTGCTCTCGCTGACTTCAGTTTGGGATACTTAGTATTGGTAGAATGTAAGCGGATTGACAGCCGATTGGCAAGTATATTGTTTCCAATAAGTACTAATATATGGATTTTCTTTTAATAGACGGAAGCCTTGAATGAATCTAGAGGCGGTATTCACAAACACTAAGCAATACAAACATATAATTTTATAGTTTATAATACATACATTTCGACTGGAAGGGACAAAGGATCCGATGCATCTCTAAGTTCCCTTCTTCTTCTTATTAATATAATTTTTTCCTAATACACCTGTGTTTCGAATTAGTAAATATTGCGGTGGAACATAATTCGGCGTGTTTTTTTTATTTAAGAATTACTTAAAACACTTTTAATTCATAGCAAAACGATAGCCCAATAGCTCTCGTGAATTGGCTATCGACATCGCTATCGCTTTTAGAGTTACGTGAAGTAAATATAAAATCGCAAAGTAGATATCTCTTGCAGATATCGATTTTTTAAAGCTTTCGTGAAGCTTGTCTATCGTTCGCGATATCGAAAACGATACCGCCAGGCTTACGTAATGCGAGCTCAGCTTTTTAGACTGCGGTATAGCTTGAGTCATTTACATTGCCCGTAGTAGTATGAAGATCCGGCTTGGAGGACCCTTTAAGGCGTGTTCTAAGTTAGGCGTATTCTTAGCAGATGCTAATAATAAGATTAGATGCTAGGAATAAGATTACATAAATATTGAGTGTGGAACGGCATGATGTCGTCTCCCGGTCGGAAAGTTTAGTTGAAAAATGACAGGACAACAATAAAATAGTTGATAGTGTAAACAAAACCAGTTATAATATGGGTGTTTTCAAAAAATATGTTCCCAGATCTAAATAAGTAAGTCTAAGAAAACTATTGGACTGGTGATGGTGATCATGGATCCAAGGGTGTTCCCGAAGAAAGCACAGTAAAATTCGGGTAGAGAAGAACTTTCCCCAATTATCACGGCATAGTAACAAGGTATAATGATACGGATTAGTAGTAAGGTCTTATAAAAATACGTCCTACCAATATATAACCATTTTATTATTAGAATGGACTTGCCCAACTCTCGTTAGTCGTTGTTGTAAGGAATAAGAATAAGGTAGTTGGACCAACTCTGTTAGAGCAGAAACCAGGAGCAAGGGTCGCCCAAGTTAGTCTCTCTAGTTTAAATGTGGAATCAAGAAACTGGGAACCACCCAAATCTTTCCTAAGCAGGAAAAGAAACATTTTTCCGGTCGGAATTACTAAATTCCACCAAGTGGGAAACTCATTCAGATAGACGTTCTTGTAATGAAAATTATAAATGAATTTCCGATTTGATAAGCTTCCATTTTCTATAAAAATTTCACTTTTTATACTATGTTCCCACCAATGCGAAATCTGAGATTTCAACAGAAAGCTTTCGAGATTTCAAATTGGTGTTCACACCGCCAAATTGTCACTCAAAAGCACAAACAACAACCATTTTTGCTTATCAAAGCCACGCTATCAAATAAGAATTCATACTCTCTCTTTTTATCTCCTTATCGTTAAAGTGAAAGATCGTAATTTGCACATGAAAAGTTTTTTTACCTGAGTATGGTGAAGTTTATAATGGAGTCGTTCACTATGAATGGCCCGCATCTGTAATGTCGGATTTGGAAATCGCAAAACTATATGGGTGAAATGTGAAGATTTGCACTGAAATCTACGAAATCCGAGATTTCGCTTCGGTGGGAACATAATATTATCTAAAATATTGTTGGTTATAAGTAAATGTGAATTTTAAGAGATTAAATACTAATCTGTATAAAAAAAAACGAATTCTAATGATGTCGCGGCTGCCGGCATTGTGTGTTGGCTGTTACACTCCGGATCGCCTAATGAGATACAACTTATATTGTTGAGGTACACTCCGTGTTGGTGATTAGGTACTTTTTCGATGATGGTGGTTAAATTGTATTTTGAAATACTTATAACGCTTCATTGCAGACTGTTACATATATATACCCTGATATGTATAGAAGATTTTGAAATAATGGCAGCAGTTCGAACTATAATATTTTTCTGAAAAAAAACACATATTGTAAAACTCCACAGAAAAAAGGCTACGATGCCAATGGATTTAAATATAAAAACAATAATGCAAATGATAAGCCTTTTAATAAGTGGATTCTCTGGTAGCGCCTAGTGATATGGCGCACTTATGGTCTTTCATTTAATCCCACATGCAGAAGTTTAGGGGCGTTAATTTCTCTTGTGGTGATGTGGGTCAGCAAAAATGAACATTCTATCGTAATAAATGTTTCAAAAAGATAAGGGGGCAATAAAGATATCGTGATTTGGGCTGTTTGAGCCATTCTTTACTACTACAACTTAAACTCATAATCAGAATATAAAAGTTTATAAATATAAGCACGCCAGATGGTTTACTCAATATTCTATAACGACGTATTTTAATTTTCGATAGCGTAATGGAAACTGCATTGGAGTATCACGTCAGTGGTCAATGGTTTCGACTTCAAGTAAAATCAACAAATTTTAATAATTAGACAATTTTTTTAACCTGGATTGATCAATCATTTCGGCCGGCGTTGCTAACAACTTTGCTATTTTCAATTAAATAATACCTAACTTGATTTCTTCATAGACATTCATATACCTAAACAAAAATCTTCAGATGGCAAGGTTGTTTGCGGCTGCTAGCTAGGATCAATGGGAACGTTATTCTTTTTCCCAAGATTTACTACGAGTCTATAAGCTCCGACTAATTCAACGCTGTTATCTTTTCTTGTTATATGTTCTGCTCTTACGAAGTATGAACTATAGACATGACGAATGTAATATGTGAATTACCTACTCGCAGCGCTGACGTTGCATCGTTCTGGTGGCTGGGTGTATGACGTGTATTGGTAGCCCAGTAGTCGGATGGTATTGCTGGTATTCCTTGCTTGATAAGCATTTCCGATGTTGAACTAATGCGTTCAGTAATTATAAGCTGGATGGGTAACTCGGATATATTTAAAAAAGTTCCTAATTTGTTATAATATAGTCTAGTACCTAATTAAATAGATTGATATATTTGAATTTTTTGTTACCAAATGTTGCATACATACAGGGTGTCCCAAGAGCCAACGTCAAAACGAAAACGGGTGATAAGGAACGTAGTGACAGTTAACAGAAAAATAATAAAAAAAAAATCGAAGCCATTTTTCTTGTGAGTTATATAGGCATTCAAAAAAAAAAAAACGGAAAAATGGTTACCATGTTACAGTCAAGTGACATGATTAAAAATCTTAACTTTTATCAATAATTTTTTTTTATTATTTAACCCTGCACTCAAAATTTTAAACAAACCTTCATCAGCTTTAAAGAAAATATCATTTTTTGCCCAACTAAATATTCAACATTTTAGCATGACCCTAATTCAATAGACTGTAAAAATGTAATACGAAATGTTGGCAAGTTACCTTAAAAGTTTGCGTGGTCAATTATCATTTCAAAATGGTGTAACATTTTTGAGAATATTCCATAAATAATGGAAAAAACTGTTTTTCTTAAAAAACTCGTGTTTTAAGAAGACTGCGGCATAGTGACCATTTATTGGATTTATTTTTGAACCCGTATAACTAGCTACGATTTTTTATTTCTTTTTCTGATAACTGTCACCACCTACCCTATGACTTTTGGGACACCCTATATAACTAAATTAGTGACTTCTTGAAATATGAATAATAAAATAAATAGATGAATTATTTCTTCTAATGAATTATGTGAAGCTCCTGTATAATGATATGTTTTAGTTCCCCAATTTTGAATCAACAAAGTGGATAAAAAGCAAAAATTAGCCCTTGAGCCGAAGTCTAAAAATCTAAAAATATATAAACCGTGGTTGAAGATTTTAAACCACCAATTTCGACAGATACCGTAAGGTTGAACCAGGGTCCAGTGTTTAAGTAACTGATAACAGTAAATTGAATGATTGAACCCTGGTTGAACCTTAGTTGATTCGACGAAACCAGTGGCTTAAAATCTTGAACTAAGCCTGATTTACGGCTTACATATTTATATACCTGGAACTAAGACAAAAACTCATTTACCTTCAGTTAACGCGCATAATTCAGTTTTTAACTTGAAGATTAACTTTAACTTTCAGTTGTCAAAAATCCATTTTCGAAAAAAAAATGAACAGTTAAGTATCGAAATGGATGGGAAAAATACTTAGTAAGTTTTTTTCAGACATAGGAATACTATCCACGCTAAATAAACCATGGTTAAGGAATACCTAAACCGATTTAGTACTCAAGGACGTAGATTACCAATTACATTAACCGTAATGGTTAATATACTTAACTGTCATCACGTTAGAGGTTTTAAGATCAAATGTCAATCTACTCCTCCAAAAACAAAAATATTTTTGCACAAGTACTGTCTCTTGCGAGAAATTAACAATTGCTCTAAGGGAATTTTTTGTCATGAAAAAGTGACTATTATCTTAGAACTTAACAACTTGTGAAAATAGAAGCCCCTCTCCATTACCATTCCTAACCATCAACAACACTAACACAGGAATGGTTGAAAATTATAAGTCACAATATCTTCTATATCAAATTTGTATCTATACAAAATATAAGTATCTATACAAAAGTTTGAAGAAACAAAACAACGGAGAACTGTCAAATTATCTGTCACAAAAATCAGTGTTCCCAATTTAAATTCCTTTAACTCTTAAAAATAAAACTTCAGAATTTGTTTTTCCTTCTAATCAAACGTTTAAATCAAAGCTTTTAATCAAGAAGCTATTATTAACTAACACATTTGTAAGAATTAATTTTCATTTAATATTGTTCCAATGATTTATTTAATGATACAAATCTCCAACCAAATCAATAAAAAAGCTGAATACTGCAATTTTACCTCAACTAATGGAAGCCTTACGGCAGGGTGTCAACAAATTTGTCTAAAAATTTCACTAACCACTTCTATTATTTTATAGGTAGGTAATGTATATCACCTAACCACAGTTCTATTAGATTTAACAAAACAAATATCAATTTCAAAATTTAGAAAAACCACCATACCCAATGGCAAACAAAAAAATATAAATATTCCAGGAAAACCCACTCTCTACAAAGCAAGCTTGGTCACTTCGTTATCTAATCTTTCAACAAAATCAGCAATACAAACTAAGTAAGAAAAAAAGCAAAACCTCTCCGTGACAGTTCCCGTGCAGAGCAAACATTTTTACACCACCACTGTCATTTGTAATCGATTTGAACATCCTCAAAACTCGCTAAAGATCATGTTACTCCTTTTCTAAAACGAAACAAAAAAACAAAATTAAAAAAAAAATTAAAGGAGACAACCCAAAGTAAACAAACCGAAAAAGGCAGCCTTTAATGACAACATCTCCACCATCAGACCAGAGTTGCGTTGCTGCAAAGTCCGAACTCCAACACGCCACGTCGCATAACGCTGCTGCTGATATATCCAAACTGATGCGGGGAGGTCGATATTAATGACTTATCAAGGATAATTTGATACAACGTAATAAATCAAAATGGAACATGGTTCGGTTTTCTGATATCTCGCAGCTCATCGATGATGCCTGTAGATGGCTGCTCTTCGATCTTGTCTTGGATCTTGTCTGTGCGCCCAGGCGCGCTTCTCTTCGCACCTCAATGTCGTAGGAGCCGCCTTCTTCTGCGTGTAGATATACATAGTTATAGGTATACTACCAGGCTTGATGGTGCTGATGGTTGGTATCTCTTCCTCCAAGGGAAATGTCATGCAGTGACAATTCATTTGATATTTACATTATATAAGCAACTTGCTGCGACCGCAGGTTCATTTCGAACTTCCATCAGCAATCCCGAGAATAAAAGATACAAAATTAAAAGGAAATATGGCTCGACTCGAATAAGGGACGCGAAGAAGTCCCACAGCTGCTTGCTTGGATCTTGTCCGCATCGCATTCTCGTCGTCGAATTTGTAGCCGTAGCCATAACTATACCCGTCGATCGTTCAATCTCGTGTTGTCAAAAATTATTCACAAAATTTTTCATCAAATATATTTTTTTTTTTTTCAAAGTTCGTGGAAAAATGATCATCATCCAATGTGAGTCTGAGTTAAAGAGAAGGTGTCGGAGTGTGTAATGTCGCGTTAAATTCCAAGAAATCCTGACACAGATCCTCATTCCAATCCCAATGTGCCGTGGCGGGCTGGCCCCGAGTATACTCGTAAGGACGGAATCAAAAAAAAAAAAAACCAACGCAACATATCGCAGACAAATAAAACACCAAGAAGTGACATGGAAAAAGATACGTAGATACGAATTATGTACTCGTACTCTCCTCTAGAGCCACGCAGCACTAAGGAAAAGTATCTCATTAACGCATCGAACATAACATCGAAGAATCTCATTCCACCATAAGCCCCGACCAGGGCCAAACCGCATTTCATTTCTTATTACAACATTGATTGCGATACGACTCCACTGATAATATGGTGATGTTCATCAGCATCACACAAACGAGCGATTTTTTGGTTTTAGAAAATGATTAAGACACATGAATAGTGAGTCCTCCGCCTCCTTAAACAATCGAAGCATTCAACCAACGATTTTTGTGGATTGAAGTGGATTGTGCTTGAGCTGTAATTAGATACACACATATTCTTCCTTTACGTGGCGTCAATTCATCATTTTGTCGAAATCAGGGTGCACGCAGCACATGTGTGTTGAAGTGGTATTCTTTTTTGTTTAGTCAAATTTGGGCGGGAGTCTATTGTCCTCTTATGGTTTGGGTTTCGTTTTTTTTTCTCAGAATTTCTCATATGGATACTGATGGCGAGGGTTGGGGTGCTTTTATTAGCTTAGTTAGAAATTAAAAATCTATTGATCTTTAGGTTTTAGACAACTTCAAATTAAAGTCGGCATAATTTGTTCATTCTGAGTACACTCACCTATACCACAGGGACCTAACTACCCCAGAGAGAGAACTATTGGAACGATAGTGAATGCATGCATGAAGGAGAAAGGAAGGAAGATGCACTTGCGATGCCGCGCAAAATAGAAGAACACTGAGCCGGAACATGGGAGGAGAAGAAGATCCAGCGTAGAAAGAAGGGGGAATACCCAGCAGATAGAAGATGACAACCGGAAGTTTTACAAACAACTGGTTTTTTGGTCTTACCAGGCTCTTCGTCGAAGGTAACTTAGTCACTCAACATGCAGAGAGTAGAAAATGTATTCAAGAAGTTTTTCCAACAGCTGCTTTTGAAATCATTTCGAACGATTTTTATTTGCAAGAAGACGGCTGCCCGAAATTATTCCAGAGAAAATTGCGCTAGAATTTTTTTCTGGCTCAAAATTGAAAAAAAAGATCAGAATTTTTTTTGGAAAATAACCCAGATATTGGAAATTATGCGAGAAAAATTCCTGAAAGCAAAATGGAAATTAAGCCAGAAAATTTTTATATTCTGGCCTAATTTCCAAATAACGTCGAGCTTTTTGTACGCCGTAAACCTAATTGCAAAAATCATTTCACACAAGTACCAAAAAAAAACCTAATAATGGAACAAAAATCCCAAATTTATTTTAATTTTTTGACTTATGTCTCCCCTCGGTTAAATTGGGACTTATGTTCCGGGGACTTATGTCACTGTGCTACAAAAAGAATGCCTAACATAACTGTAATTTTTTTACAGAAATTATTACAAAACACAGTTTTTTGGTTCTTTTTCCAAAACGAGAAAGTAAACAGCGCCCAAATTTTTTTCTGGCGTTTTTCCAGTTTAGGGAATAAATAAAGCGCCCGAATTTTTATTGATCAAAAGGCCAGAAATTTTAGAAAGATAATTAGAAAACTTTGGCGTTTTTTCCTAAGAAAAAAGGTCAGAATTTTGTATGAAAAATATTTTAGCGTTTTTTCTAAAAATAAAATCTGGCAAGAAGAGGACCCATCGACTATTAATCAACACTCAGTTCCACCACCCAGTATAGAAGAGATTGACTTAGTTATACAAAATCTAAAAATCAACAAGAAGGCATGAAATCATCAACCACATATAAGTGAAAGGAAGCATTCCAGATTGCTGTACAATCAGCTCCATATGCCTAAAAAAAGCAATTATATGTCCCGCAAGAACTATTCTATTAAGGCATATCCCTACTGAAAAGAGCACACTCTATATCCTATATTAAGAGAATTTTTTGAGTGTTCTAGCCCGATCTGCAACGCTTTAATGGGCAGGACGAAAAAGAATAAATATTCCCACATAGGAAAATACTGGGAAAGACCAATGAACTTCAAGACAAGCATATGTACATCGTCAAGAGCTCTGGATACCGGTAAAACTGACCCAATTGTGCCATGTAACACTAGAAAACACGGGGCTACGTAAAACTAGAGAAGAGTACTTCTGAACCATTCCAAGCATGTGCAGGGTTTCTTCCAAGAGATGTGCTGTAAGGTAACTTTGCCAATTTCGCTGTGGAATGGATAGTGCGTTGAGCAGAATTATCTTCAAAAAATCTGTTAGTTGGGTGGGTATACGGACAATAGTGGTATTTTCGGCCATTCCCTAACTTGAAGTTATAGAGGCATTTACTTCGAACAGTCGAAATTTGAAATAAACGAGAACAACAATCAACAAACATTTTGTTTGGACACCGATAAGTATAAAATGTAATATATAATAATAATATAATAATAATAATAGTAAGTAAAAAAATGTCACTATTGAAAACTTTGATTGAATATTAACTCTACGAATAAAACGTTAGTGTAAATCCGACGAAAAATTACCCTAGGAGTATGGATTGGAAACTCTTCTTGCGAAATACTAAGGGACCGCTCAAGGAATCCACCTGTACTATCAGTATTGCTTTATGGAACCAAATGGTGATATCCACTGAAAGAAAATTCATCTGACGGATATTTGGTACTGTGAGAAAGAGTAGATACAAAAGCGAAATCAATAAACTAAACAAATAATAATAAGAAGGTGTTTTTTTTATAATAGAATTCTATATACTACTGAAACTACTCAGCCAAATAGAAGACTAAGCATTATATTTAATTGGACTTGTTGAATTATTGATTCAAAACAGCTTTTAACGGCCTTTAGTCCACACAATTTGCGTTGAACTCATCAGTTGGTAAGTGAGCGCCTTACCAATACGCAATTTTTGTTAAGTTCAGTTCAACTTACTTGCATTTTTTGACAAAAAAGCAATGTGAACTATATCCAACAATATTAAAATTTTAATCATTAAAATTGGAAGATTTTGTACTTGGCCAGACATAGCTAATATACTTAACAAAAATTGCGTATTGGTAAGGCGCTCACTAACCAACTGATGAGTCCAAGTGAGATTGTCGGGATGAAACGCAAATTTTTTGGGCTAAAGGCCGTTGAAAGCTATTTTGAATCTAAACAAATAATAGTCTAATCATCATAACACATGCATTTTATTTTGTTAAAGAAGACCGAACATTCGGAGTAGTTTGCTTATTGTTTAGAAAATTCCACCAAAAGTCTTCTAATTTTAGGTTGAAGATCGCTATTGCGAATGTCAGAGAGTATCATGCTCCTTGTGAGAAGAAGGTAAGATTGCGGGTTAATACATCAAGCAGATATCCTTCAGGGATCGGATGTTAAATAAGTAGTTATGTACTTAACCATTAGGGTAAAGAAAAAAATCATGCTACATATTAGTAAAAAAAAAAAATGATACGGCTGATCTTAACAATTTTATTTTTTTTTTTGGAAATGATCAGAAATTAAAATCTCAGCAGAAATCAGGGCCTTACACACCACTTTCCACTTTGAAACTCTTCACTTTAACTTTGCTAATTTCGTTCCACTATACGCCAATTTATAAAAAGGAAATTATTTTTTTTTTGGAAAGTAAAATAAAAAATCTTTCTTTGCAAATTTACTTTTCTGAAGATTTCCTTGGTTGGAGCATTGTCGTCCATTCGGTCGATCTATCCCAGCCAATGCAGTCGAATTGTTTTGAAGTTTTGGATTAGATCCACATCTTTATATAGCTCCCCTAGAATTTGAGGCTGCATACTCTCGTTCATTCGCTTCCTCGAACACGTGATGAATTTTGAATATAATTGTTTAGCTAAACCGAAGTACCAGCGGTTTGCTAAGTTCATTCTTCATATTTCACTAAGAGGTCATTCTTGGTATTAATGTTTACTCGGAGGTATATGAACTCCTTAATTAGGTACCTCGAAGTTTTTGCTATCAATAATGACGTTTTGTCCTAGCCGATGGACAGATGTTTGTTTGTTTGATAGAATATACTTGGTTTTGTCCTCATTTACTTTAAGATGAACTAGTTTAGCTTCATGGTGAAGACTTCTATAGTGGCACGTTGGTTGTGAGCGGCCGATGATGTCAATATCGTACGCATACCCCAGCATTTGGATAGATTTATGGAAGATAGTGCCATTCGCCTGTACGACTGTTCTGCGTACTATCTGCTCTAGAATTTGCATGATAGCTCATCTCCCTGCCGAAACCATGTACATGTTTGAAATAGTTCCCTGGAGCTATTCACAAATTGTACATTATATCGCAATATGTCTATAGGTCCACGCTATATAGTTGGATCAGTTTTCCAGGGAAACTGAGGTCTGCCATCGCTATATAAAGCTCTTGACGAACAATGCTATCATATGCGACTTTGAAGTCGATGAAGAGACGATGAGTTTCGACGTGAAGTTTGTTGGTCTTTTCCAGGATTTGGCGCAGTGTGAGGATTTGGCTTATGGTTGATCTGCCGGGCAGGAAGCAACACTGGTATTTACCCATTAAAGTGTTGTTAAACGCCTTCAGACAGTGCGTTAAGTCGTTGACTCTTTTCATTATTTCACAAAGAGTATGGTTGCGAAATAGCCAACTTGAATTGCTTTTTGAAATAACTTATTTTCTTATGACTTTGAGGTAATATCGGACCCGGACGCACAAAAAATAACAGACTTTCGATATTTATCCGCAAAATGGTATGTAGTATGAGGAATTACCAAACTGCTATTTCAAACAAATAGCTTATAACCATTTCTACATCAAAAATCCCAATCCTGTAACATTAAATTAATATCCGTCCTATTAGTCAAATATAGGATGTTTTTTTTAAGTGTGTAGAACTTTATGTGACAGCCTATTTGACATTTTTTTTATATTTGTTTTGTTTGTCAATTCATTAGATTAGACTCACGGCGACGAAGCATTGTTCGTAAATTAATTTTACAAGTAATGGCTCAACTTATAGCTCTTATGTATTTTATGGTAACCAATCCACAATCACAGCAATTATTTCGAGAAACAATAAATTGTTTGCTTTAAACTATAATACACATCTGTGGCGCAATGGTTAGTGCGTTGAACTATCATGCCAACGGTCACGGTTCAACTTCCAGCCATATCCACCTAAACACAAAATGTTTGCCTCTTGCGAGAAAGTGACAGCTCCTCCAGGAGTATCACACTATCACTTGCCATAGAAAAGTGCCACTCACGTTAGCCGTTCGGATTTGGCAACGCCCCCCCCCCCCCCCCTCCTTGTTCCTGGAGACACGCACACAGGAATGGTTGAGAATTTTTTTAAGTCACTAGGCCCTAGCCACCAAATTTATTTTACTTACACATCCATTATGACGTATTCAGATGGTGAACCCAAAGGGTCAGTTTGTCATCGTGCTCCAAAATTAAACTTGTATCCTTTTACTTAATGACAATTTATAACCTTCCCAAACTACGCCTTGTGCCAGTGCCGAATAATTTCAATAGGTAAGTGGGAAAAAAATTAGTCGCCAACAAATTAAATTTCGGAAGTTTACTTGTAATTATTTCGTTCAATGCATAACTTAGTATCAAACCATATAAGGTTGAGCAATTCAAACCAAATTTATTATACCTTAAGTCATTTAATTTAAATGTAACAATGAGCTTAACGCCTAAGGTTTCGAAAGAAATCTTTTTGGCGGAAGCAAATACAATATCCTAAATAAATTTATTGTTAAGTTAAACATCTGCGGGGATGTTTCACGCAATATTTCGTTTTTTAAATGGTTATTAAATGCTACAACTTTAAGTTGTCGAAGAGAAGAAGTTGTATACATATATAAAAAATTTATTAAAGAACATATTTTTTCATCTGGATTGGAAACTGCGAAATTATGATATTTTGATTTATTGAGTAAATCTAAGGCGTTTATAACGTGTTTTGGAATCAATTTCGAGCAGTCCTCGTTTTCGTGGTGTTTCCGCGCAATCGCTTATGCTTTCCAAAGTGGATTTAAATTTATTAAGAAAATCAGAGCCATGCCAAGAAAGACTCAAAAGTATCGATTTCTCTTTTTGCAAATTCAACATCCGTTTGCTTATTTTGTACCAATTGAGGAGAAAGTGGATTTCTGTCAAATTATATATTATATCTGAGAAGATATAGGTACCCAAACTAATTCTGCATATTAAAATTTTAAATAATATTTTTTATATAATTAAAATTAATTTTTGAATTTTTTTTTGAAAAATCAATACTTTTAAAACTAATCAAAAAAAAATTATTTTAAATTTTATAGTCATATGTATATTAATAAACTCTACAAAACTGCATACCAAAATTTCAAAAAAAGTTTGTTTTCAAAAAACTAAAAATGAAAAACTGTATTTCATCAAAATCTGTCCTACAATTTTCGTGATACTTTTTTATAAAATTTTCATTGATCCGTGGCATCTAATGGCGTTCTTTGTTTTTTTCAAGAAACTGATTGAAGTGATCGTTTTAGAACTTTTTATCAGTTTAAAACACGATTTTTACCCACCTATGCACCATTCACTTTCATTATTATACATATGTATAATATATACATAAATATGTACATATATTTACATACCTAGGCGCCTATGTCACCATTCCTTTAATCATATGCATTCGACAAATCATTATACTAAGAATCAAGATAATCTTACCTACTTCGGCTTTAAACCTGCACAGGATAACTAAACTAGACTACCTATACCTACTAACAACTTCAGTGGTTAGCTACTACTTTACACTAAAGTTGTTCGCTACAAGAGCAAGTTCGTACGATCCAGTCGTGCATTTTATTTGAATGAGTATGGTAAATTATTAGATATTTATTATAGTTATCAAATGCTATTTTTAATCTAATTTTCGCATGAATGCTTATATTTTTGTAATTATTTTAAAAATTTCAGATAATTTTGTATGCTGTTTGACTATCAGGGACTCGCAAATGTATTTTCTCTTCGAGGGAAAAAGTGCGCAACAAATCGACGACCGTATCTATTTTAAGAAAGACCGAGAAAGACCGTGGGGAAACCATCAATTCCTGTGTTCTGCATCATCGTGGGTCAAATGAATATATAGTCTACCTAGATGCCTATAAACTTGTTTAAAGTGCATATGAAAATGTATGGGAATTTATAAAAATGAATACATATAGGTACATAGTATATTTAATGCATTTTTATAATGAACTTCACTTTTTGTATATTCTAATTATTTTAGGTAGGAGGTTTATTAAATGGATGAATTAAAGTGCTGGGTAGTAAGTATTTGTTTCCTAAAAGTTCTTTAAACTTTTTGTTCTTGCAATCTTAAGTATGAAATTAGCGGTTTTTAATTTTCAAAGGTATTGAAGTCATTCAATAAAGGACAATCGCAGTTCTCAATATGAAAATCGTGATTGTCGCTATGAAAATCATGGCTGTCAATGTGACAACCCCAATAATCTTATTAACAACCGCGGTAATAAATATGATGACCACAGGGTTCAGTATAATCATAATCGCAGTTATCAATACGATGATCGCGGTTGTCAATATAATGATAGCGGTTTTCCAAATTTTTATATTGATGATCGCGCTGAAAAATAACAACTTTTTTCATCAATATGATGAACAAAATCATCAATATGACAACCGTTTTTGGTTCAGTGAAGCCCCATCAGCGGGCGGTAATAATATTCAAATATTAAAACCATTTAGTTATCTGTGGAATAGAAATATTTCAGAAAACATTGTTGAAAAAAGTTTTTGAAATGTTTCCCATTTGTTTAAAAAACGTTTCAGAAACATGGAAGAAAAATTTGAGAAATGTTTCTGATATGTTCTTTTGATGTGGACGCTTTGAGAAACATTTCTGAAATGTTTGTCTCCCATTTACCATCTAGATTGAGTTGTCTGTTTTTTGTCTCGCCTGTGTTGCAATTTAAGCGTATGGAATTTTTTTTCTACCTCATCTTTTTCACAAAAAAATATATTTTCGGAAATTTCAGATAAATCATCGGCTTATTGATTTGATTATTAAAATTTTCGTCAAGTGGATCCCATACAATTTTTTTCGTTTCATAAATTATAATGAATTGGGTCGTTCACAACCTCACACTTTTCGCAACATTTTTAAAATTTTATGAACAACCACTAGCGTAAATGCTAAACAAAAAAAATTTTCCATTTGGAAGGGGAAAGAGAGAAACATTTCAGAACCAACCAAAGGACAGAAAAACCGACCAAAATAAACATTGTAGAAAGATTAAAAAAACATTTCAGAAACTTTCTGCTATGTTTCTCTGTTTTTTTCAATGTTTCTGGAATATTTCTGAAATGTTTCAAAAATGTTTCTTTGGTTTTTATACACCTTAAAAACACTTTTCAATTTAAAATTCCTCTCGTCGAAAATAAACATCCTTTGAAATATCTGACTTGTTTATGGCTTAAGATGTTTGATATTTGTGTAAGACAAAAGTAATGTCTTACTTTAAGTGTGCCATAATTTGAACAAGTGTCTATAATGCGTCATTATGCGTTTTGACTTTTATGTTGGAGACCGAAAAAAAATCTAACTTTGTGATAACTTTCACAACATTACATTATTTTTCCCCACCTTGTGTTAACAACTAATATTCTAATATTAAAAAAAACATCTTAAATAATAATAAATCACAAAATCAATTTTCATAAAACGTCAAAAACTAATCACCAACTTAATCTGCCTTCAAGTTCAAACTGGCTTAGCACCCCATCGCCATCGTCAGCACTATCATTGACACTGCATATACAGCAGACGACCCTGTTCTACCTTCAAACATTAACACAACACTATATACCCGACCCCCGAGCTAAGCTAACTCTAATTATTCGTTTTGTTGCACTTCAATCAGCGGTGGTGGTATAGTGGTGCGGTAGCGGTGGCTTCTAGGAGTCTCGCGAAAAATCAATAACCATAAAAACCTAACACCACTTTCTATAGTCACAGTTCAATGGTGCAATAAACCTCCAATGTGCCCCCATAATCCACAATGGACTTGCAAAGAGATCCCTCTGAAATGTGGCATGGCTATGCTGGCGGCAACTCTCACTGACAAGCTGTCACTTTCTCATATACCTATACAGTAGAGTTCCCTACGTTCCACTCTGTCAAAAGTCCCTAACCAACTGCACGATGATGATGACGATGATTTTCTAATTTCGCCAGAATTCCAGAGATAGCAGGGTGACGATAGTGCGCTCCACTATATGCAATCAATCCGACCGACCACCGATAGCGGTGTTAGTTTTATCAGGTGTTGCGATGTCGTTGTTCGCTCACCACCACCAACCCCGAGTTCACGTCAATGCACACAACTAATACCATATCGTGGGCAGAGTAGTGATGGGATTTCCTCCTTAAGGTCATTAAATTTAATTGCGCGTTTTTTTTTTTGAAGTTTCGACGAGGGACATGAATGACACTTCGGTGTGGTGAGATTAGGCAACATTGCTCATAACCTCGACAGGTAGTTTTGACGTGTCTCTTCGGCGTCGTCTTTGAGATTTTTATAGCCGACTGTGAAAAGAAAGTGGATTGTAATTTCTATTGTTACACGTTTTGTTAAGGTTTTTATGTTTTTATGACTCCACACTAGACTATACCACCAACAAACTAGACTATAAAAAAAAAACTCAACTCAACAAGAAACTGTATGCACGATGAGATAAAAATGAGCCACTCACACCTCTCGATGGCATGTCGTTATGAGAGGAGAAGGTGTTGTGTTGTATTCTGTGGTAGGTACAGTATATGTATGCCATTAGTTTTATGACTTTGACAAGTGATTCGGTTCACACGGGTCGATTGGATAATACTAAATACCTTTGAACGGGCGTTGCTGCTGATGAATTTTCTATTTGGAATTATTGGAACTCTTTACCTAAAAACAGGTGATATGGTGCTTATCGGTTTTTTGATGTTATGCATGTGCCATAAAAGGTGACAATAAACAATGGTATTACTTCAGAATCTTTTTGGAACATGTGTACTCGCAAATATATTCGATAAAGAAGTTGGATAACACGAGAACGATTTTACAACGTTTATTTATCGATCCAAATTATTTCTTCCTGATACATGCACAGCCCTTATACTGGTTATAACATTTGTATTTCTACTCTCGCTTCTACGTCGTGACTCCAACGTTTCTAAATTAACTGAAACTTCCACGAGATTATACAGACCCTCTATTTAAATTAAAAGGAGCTAATGGTGGCACTATCTTTATTCACAAATTCGGCTAATTTAAGAAGAACTCTGAATATGGTGTGTTCTCTCAGGTTCTATTTTCCTCTTCAATTTCAAAATACTCGTAAAAAGATCATATCTAATGGACATCGGTATCTCCTCTAAAGTCTTTCCCTTTTTTTATCCCGTTCTGCTTAATCGTTTTAACGGTAGTCATCACCCTTTTATTGCATACACTATTTAAAAAATCACTAAAACCCTATCTCAAAGAAACAAGTACTGTTGTTAGAGACAAATGAACATGGACAATTTTAAAACACATATTAACATTTTATTGGTTATTTTGAGAGGAAAATTCTTCGAGAAGATTAAACAACAAGCTATACGACGACGACTAGTAATTTAGTGGAAAACCACTAATTTTGAAAAGCCTTTGCACAATGGACAGCAACTCCGCCCAGTCTTCGATTATACCACTATTGGACTTATCAGCAGGGTTGAAAAAGAATACACTCTTTTATGAATGCAATATTTTAAGCAGAGAATGCCAGAAGTATTCAAAGAAAGAGTGAATTCTCAAAATAGTGTAATCAATTGATTGCTGTTAAGTGAATGGGGAAAATGATTGCAATCTTTATAAAATCAAAAGCAAGTTTGGAGTTAAGATACAAAGCAACTGTCGATTACATCGAATATGTATCGGTCGACTTCGGAGCAATGATATTATTTTGTTGCCAAATTTAAAACTGATACAGTCAGTCTGGGATTTCTACTTAACAATCTTAATGGAATCATTTTTGCAATTTTTTCAAATTAGTTATTGTACATTATTACTTCATGGAAAAAATTCGGTTGAAGCTTCCAGTTTCCTTCTAATTCAAATCAACTCAGAACATGGAAAGACGATTTGATCACAAGGATGGATCCATTTTAGCCAGGCAGTATATAAAATTGATGGCCAGTGGAATTAATTTAAATTCTTCGATTTCATTACCGATCACGACAAAAGGTTCAATTATGAATTCGTGTATTTTAATAAATTTCAAGAAGTTTGAGGAATAAATCTTGAGTTGAGGTGATTTTAAACTGTGGACATGTTGTGCTCCTAATTCGATCGATTAACATTTGTTTCTGTCTGGTCAGTAAGCCAAAAACTATCGTTCATCATCAAGCGTTGCAATGAACGGTTAAAATAACTAACAAAAGAATATCAAATCGAACTTATATATGCATGCAATTCACCCCGTCGACGACGGTGCACGCTACGGCGCGTGAGTACCAATTTTAAGAAATATTAAAAATATGTCTGCCTTAGAGTTTCTAAATTTCATCAAAACATTTGTAATTTATCAGGGACGTGATTGTGAAACAAATGAAATTAGGGTACACTGTTGCGTATACTCATTTTATTTAGTTTTTCTTTTCTGTAAACTATTGTGTACAATTGTTATTAGCCGCGTTTTGTTATGCACGGATACCTATATAGATCAGAGCTTTGCATGTATTACAATAAAACTACAAGATCTTGATATTTATCCAGTTCAATTTTCCTGACCCAGAATTTAATTACATATCTCAACACCACCATTTCAGTTTTGAATTGTCAAACACGGTGTTGCCAAATTACCAAATAGTGACTTATAATTTATTAATTTAGTCTGCTTCTAAGTGCAATTTTATGTGATTTCTCATTGGTAAAAGATATCAACTTTGCCAAGTTAAATCTTTGCATTGGGTAAATAAAAAATTGTTTTTTATTCTGAATCAATTTTGCAGATCCGTATCTTTCTGTGGATCAACCTCTCTTTTTACAAACACCACTAAGCACTAGTGCAATTGAATGTATTTATTTTGACAACTAGTAGTTTTATATACACGAATACAATAACATATCGAAAACAAAATCAATTGGAATCGAATTCCATCAAATTTTATATATAGCAAAGCAAATGGAAAGTAAAACTTACTTTTGTTATTCTTTACTAAAAAAGAAAGGAAAAGAGCACAATGAAGAAATCTACTATTACGCGGTCCAATAACATTCACCCAGTAAAACACTTATGCGAATAATATACCCACATCTATATAACACACTGGATAGTGTTGATAGTTTTTTTTAGGCAATTTAAAGATGAGATAAGGTGCGCTGGTACCATCATTGATGTTTATCCCCGTAAAAAAAGTTGACATATGTTCTATACAAACACAATAAGAAATATTTTTGTATTTTATTGTTTTATACAAATAAAAAATGCCTGCATTTGAAATACCGCTCAATGTGACCTCTAAAAGTAATTCGAAGTCTTTATAAAGTAAGTGTAGCATGGTACCTACGCATTATAACAGTCTTCAAATCGCTTCATCTTTCTTTTAGTGTATATCCAGTCAGTTATGGGGCTTATATAAGAATAAACCGCATCGATTCGGTGTGGGTTCTGGCATTTATCGCCATGTAAATTACTTTTGACAGGAGAAAATTTCGTGTTCGTGGCGTGTAAATATTTCTCGGCAAATGTGGACTGTATCTTACCTTTATTAGATATGTTACCAAATATCTTGATAATCCAAAGCTGAGAAGATCCTGTACAAAATATTATTTTCTGATTGAATTGAAATAAAATATTTGGTTGTTTACTTTTTCACAATCAAAACAATAATGATTTTTATTTTTTTTGTTTTGCTCAATAAAACATGTTTGCTACAAAACAAAATATCAAGTTTTTTTCTTTTTAAAAACCTATTACCTGAGTGTTTGTTTTATAAGCACATGCCATTTAACTGTAATCAGATTCTATTTGATCTAACGACATATATCCACCGGGGTAGAGCTTAAAATTTAATATTGTTCCGAAATCGATGGGTTGCTGTACAATATCCACATAGGAATGTACTTTATTTATTTATAATAGTATATTATTTTATATTTATTTAACTAAGATATGACGAGAAAGGATAACTTCCGAGCACCGACCGCAGTAAAACCAAAATTTATTTAACGTAAAAAAATAAAATTTCAAAAGGTAATCACAGCTGCCAACCGTGCAAAGTAAAAAAATTTCATAACCCAGACCGCATAATAAAGCTCGGCTATTGTTGAATATAATTTTATAATGATATTTTAATTCCCAAATCATCAGAAATCTGGATTTTTTTTTTATAATTTACACGCGCTCAAGGGATTAAGATTACAGTCTTATATGTTTTTAACACAGCGCGGGCGTGAGAAAGAATAGAAAAAAGGATAGGAAAGATGTGTGGCGCGATGTTCTGAGACTGTGGGTGGTTGTTGTCTCAGATTTATCTCCAGTGATGGCGGCTGTACCAATGCAGAGAACTTACCGTGTCTTAAAAATGTATGTATGTCTCTTATAATTCGCATTATTTTTTATTTATTACGTTGTAATATTTTATGGGTATACTATAGCTTACTCAAACACATGCTGTTAATGTTATGCCTGGACAGCATGAATGAGTAAACCAGCAACTCATTTTATGACGATTTTTAGGATTAGCTTATAGTGGAAATTAAGAAGACATATCGAACCTTCGACCACGAGGTTGACAGGCGAGCACACAACTATCGCGCCACCCTAAATGCAAAGTTGAAACGTTTGGAACCATTTGGGGGTGACTGTGGCGCGATAGTTGAGTGTTCGCCTGTCAACCTCATGGTCACAGGTTCGATCCCTGCAGTAGTCTATGTCTTCTTATTTTCCATTAAAAACCAATTCTAAAAATAAATGTCATACAATGAGTTGCTGGTTTACTCATTACATGCTGTTTAGGCAAGAACTAACAACATGTGATTGAGCAAAACTAGTATACCGATAAAATATGACAAAGAATAAAAAAATTAATGCTAATTATAAGGGGTATAGATAAATAAGACACGGAAATGTCTCCGCATTAGTTCAGCCGCCATCCCTGGAGATATAATCTGAGACAACAACCATCTACAGTCTCAGAATATTCTTTCTTTTCCTTAACCGCACCCTCAGGCACACGCTGTGTTGAAACATTTAAAGGGTAGTATAATCCCTTGAGCGCATGTAGAATATCGAAAAAAACGCAAAAATTATTATTTTTTTAATTAGTGAGATATGACATTCAATATACTTCGCAAATACAATATACAGCCACTGTCAACACGTGATGTCACAGCTGAGTTGAACAAATGTGTCATTTGCATTCGATACTTATACAGTTCACTATTAGTGCTACCAGGAAATATAGTATGAGGACCTACGTTTGTGGAGGAAAGTCACTTGATTGCCACCAGGGTTCAGACTGATGAGCTCGAATTTAGTTAACAATGCAGCTAAAAATTCCACGTTAAGGAAAAACAGCTACCAGAATAAACCATTTAAGAAGAGCTAACTAATGTCACCGATGCATGACTATGAGAGATAATTATTTGTTATATATACTATTTTAAGTTTGTGTTTTCTTCAGATCAACTCTGAAAATCCGACGAGCAAAACCTTGGCTGGAAAGCAAAATGCACATCCCAAAAAAAAAAAGAATTTAATGTTCCATCGGTAAGTTTTAAAGCTGGAATCCCAGTCAAGGTAATACACTCCAATTACCATGGCACAAAATGTTAATGTTAAGCACATAATGTTACTAGTTTTTAACAGTTTGCTAATATTAAAGCAAACATTAAAAATGTACTAATTTTAAACACTTTTTAATTAGCACCATACTAAACCTATTTTCGTGACACATAACAGATAATGATATTTTTAAACTTCTACAATTTTCTTAAAAATCATTATATGTTATAATAAATTATATATTTATATAATTTCTTATAATAATATTATTATTATTATATATTAGAAGTGAAAATTCATATTTAATATGCTTACAAGATACTATTTAGTATTTATTTTCGACAATAAGAACTTAATATTAAGATAAACCTCTTTTAGATAATCAAGAATGGAAAATTTTAAATTTTAATACAATTTTAATAATAATAAAAAAAACAAAATTTATAGTAATGATGTCTCATAAAATTAAAAATAGAACACATAAAAAATAAGAAAGAGTAATATAAAATAAAAATAAAAGAAGAAAAGAAAACCGAAAAGAAATAGAAATAAAATTAAAAATGATAAATAAAAAGAAAAATGAAAAGCAATTTTAACTCTATGTAAAAAAAAGTAAATAAGAAGATCTGAACCGCACCAGCAGCAAAATGCCCACGCAATAATGATTAAAAATATATTGGCAATTCAGTTAAATTTTGGTCAATTTTAGTGATTTGAAACACAAAATGGTTCAATTTTAATGATTTGAAACATAAATTTGTTCAACTTAATGACTTTATAATGAATAATGTTCAGTTAAGTCCTTCTGAAATTGTTTCAGATTTTCTGTTCTTCTTAATTGACGCGGCAGTGAATTCAAAATTCGAGTCCAGCAAGACAAGTGAATCTAAGAACTGTAATTTGGTTGGTTCTATTATAAGATGGTAAAAACTGGATATTTTTGTAGAGATCAGGTGACTCTTTGTTATGAATACTCTTAAGTAACATGGTCAATGTCTTACAAGCTTTTAGAATCATTCGAGAAATGATCATATCTTCGTAATCCGAACACATAACGAGAAACATTGTTGAACACAACGTTGATCTTCCTCAGGGACACTGCATCCAAGTCACAAAAAAATTTCAGGTCGGAACTGGAACTACTAATGTTGTGGCCAATATTTTTCTGGTTCCAAACGGTGTGAAATTCTTTGCGATGGATAATGTTCTTAAGGCACCATACGCCTTTCCTATAGCCGTATTAATGTGATTATTCCTAGTTAGAGTCTGAAAAAATTCTACCGAAAAATTATGTGGCCGTGGCGCGATAGTTGTGTGTTCGCCTGTCAACCTCATGGTCACAGGTTCGATCCCTGCCGTATGTCCTCTTATTTTTCCAATAAAAACCAATTCTACAATAAATGTCATACGAGTTGCTGGCTTACTCATTACATGCTGTTTAGGCATAGAACTAACTACATGTGATTGAGTAAAACGAGTATACGGATAAATGTGCCAAGGAATGAAAAAAATAATGCGAATTATAAGGGACATAGTCAAATAAGATATCGAAATTTCTCCGCATTAGTTCAGCCGTCATCCCTGGAGATAAAATCTGAGACAACAACTACTTATAGTCTCAGAACATCGCGCCACACATCTTTCCTATCCTTCTTTCTCTTCCTAACCTCTAACATAACGCCCGCGCTGTGCTGAAACATTTAAAGGGTAGTATAGTCCCTTGAGCGCGTGTAGATTATAAAAAAAAAAAAAAAAAAAATTCAATAGTACTTTTGGTAGTATGTTGAATCTAGCACCTTCTTTGAGATGACTAGGCATTTCGTTATTTTAGGATTCAAGACCAGACCGCTGTAGCTTGACCATTCCAAGATCGCGATTAAATCTTCATTGATGTTGTATACACATTTTTCAATGAGTCCCAAGTAGATTTCACGCGAACATATCCATGCCTTACAAGATTAGGAATGTCATTCACATAAGCAGAGAACAATAGTGGTCCTAGGATGGATCCTTGGGGAACACCACGCAAAAGTGAAACGAACTCGGAGACCTGAGTTCCAGATGCCACTGCTTACTTCCTTCCAGATATATAAGAAGATATAAGTTTAACTGCTTCCAGAGAAAATATAAAACAGGAATATAATTTTTGGCACATGATGTTATGGTCATTTGTGTCGAATGCTTTCGAGTAATCAAGAAGAACCAAGAACGTGACTTTATCATCTTCCAAGGCTCTGTTTATCTATTCCACCACATCCAAAAGTGCGTTAGTGCTGCTATGGTTAGATCGAAATTCAGACCGCTTGGGTGATAAGAGACTATTCGATTTGAAAAATCGATTTATTTGCTTATGCACCAGTCTTTCAACAACTTTGGACAAGAAAGGTGGGATCGATATTGGGCGATAATATGTTCTACTTCGATTCTTAGGTATTGGGATGATTTTGGAACATTTCCACAGTTCATGAAAAAAACTACTTTTATTTTGATTTAAGATATCAACCAAAATTAAACCAATTTGTGTATGCAGAAAAGTGATGAAACAACTTTATAATACTTATGAAACCTTAGCAAAGGAAAACACAATCCTTATCAATATAATCAAATCTCAGCTCTTGACAATAAAATAAACTATCTTTCTTAATTGACATTAAAAAATTCACGCCATTATTTTTTTTTGTAAACAAAATTTCCTAAAAACAATAGATCTGAATAACTTACACAAAAACATCACAAAAACACCCGAGACAATGAAATTCCGATATAAAGATTTTTTTTCTATTTTTAATTACAGAAAACGTGGGAAATTTGCATTTAAAAATGATTCCATTTCAAGATATCGAAAGATTATCTTGTAAATGATGATACCCATGGGACTAGAAAATGTGTTGGGGAATGATCAACATCTGACAGAACACAGCCGCATAAAAATAATGTATATCGCATCTCGTTAAAATTTATCGAGATATTTTTTTTCTTTCTTTGTGAGTTTGGAAGATTTATATGCTTGTAGATTTTAGGGGGTGACGAAATAAAAATAAAAAAAAGTTGACCAATATTTACAAAAACTGAATGTGAGTCCAAAAAATATATTTCGTAAAATCTATCTAAGCATGTACTGTATGTAAGAGTTTTATTTTTATTTTGTAACAACTTTTATTTTTCGCTTACGGCGCGACGAGTCAAGTCGATTGCAAGCGTGCTAAAGCAAAGTATGCAATATCTACCGGAGAGTTGATGCTTTAAATCAGTAGTATCCAACTGGTATTGCTCCAAGGGCTTTTTTGAAAATCTAAAAGAGCTACGCGGGTACTACCGAGTAAAAAATTATTGACTGTGATTAAAGGAAACTAAATCATTTCTAATACCACTTTTTATTTATTATGACATTATGATATAGGTCCAAATATACTTTTCATTCAGAAAGCTGGAAATCCCACCCACGTTGCTCCAAAAGATTTCAGACCTATTAGTCTATCTTCCTTCCTATTGAAGATCCTGAAAAGACTCCTAGATGTACAAACTCGCTTGAAGCTAAATGAAAGTGTTCTCTCACAGACCCAGCATATGCTTACACAAAGGGCAAATTTGTTAAGACATCATTTCATGAAGAGGTAACCACAATTGAAAAATCTATTCACTTCAAAGAGCTTACGCTAGGTGAATTTCTTGCCCTGGACAAATTGGATCGACTCTATGCTTCAGTCCAGGATCGTGAATGGAGTATTGTACGACTGCAACTTAGGTTAGGACATGCAGAGGTATTATCTCTCTTTTTTTGGCTTCTGGTCGTCCAATGAGTGCTAATGGCATCGTGTTATGGACATCAGGGGAAATCGTTCACACACTGTGCGAAATTCTTCAGAACGGCCGCCTTAATAAGCTCAGTAATTGGGACAGTAGTTTCGGACTGAATGTAAACCCATTAAACACCGAATTGGTTTTGTTCATAAGGAAACGTAACATTCCAAATATAAACCCCTCCCCCCCAATCATTAATGGGATGCCACTACACATTAATGTCACGGCTAAATATCTGGTTCTGGTAGTGGTAGGTAATAGATCGTAAACTGGAATGGAAAGCGAACATTGAAGAAAGGGAGAAAAAAGCTAGGTTAGGTCGAAGTGGCTGTCAGCGTTACAGCTGACACCCTTAGACCAGAGTTGGTCCATTGTCATACCACATGAATCCTCAGATAAGCCTCCTATTCATTGAACCACTTAGAGCTCCTAATGAAGCGTAAGAGACTATAGATGCCTATATTGTTTAGATCGGTGAAATCATCGGTCTCCAAGATGGAGTTTACTTCTTTGAGACAGAGCAGGACATGAGCACAGAAGATGAGGAACAGATTCCACCTGCTCCTCGTCCATGCAGCTTCTGCAAAAATCATTTGAATAAATGCCAGATCTCGTTGCGTGCTTGTCTATGTGGCAGTGTCCAGTTATGACATCAATAACGGAGCCGATGTGCAATCTGCTTAAGGATATCAAACACTTGGAGCGCTTCAGATCAAGTTTTGACCAGAATTGTTTTGCCGTCATACAGGTAGTTGTATTTCTCCATCCTCGGTGTGTCCTTTCTAAAGCATATTGTTTCAGCATTAACTTACATGTAGCAATGGGTATACCTATATTTGCTCTTTCAGGCATTAGAGGTAGCGTCGTTCCATTTTTGGCAAGTTCATTCAGCTTTACAATTCCATGGAATATCCTTGTGCCCTGGCATCCAACATAGGTGAATATCGAACTGCTGCGCTATCTCCATGAGAGATGAACGGCAGTTCAGAGCAGTTATGAAATTTGTGGAGGACGATTCCAGAGATTTAATAGCCGACTGACTATCATAGAAAATACGGATATCAGTAGTTGATATCACGTTTTCTTTCAGCCAGAAAAGGTCTTCTCTAATTGCCATAATTTCCGCCTGGAACAATCTACAATGATTAGGAAGACGGAAAGAGAGACTTAGGAAGGCGAAAAGGGAGATGTTTGAGTACAAACCCCCACCAATTCCTTCATCAGTTTTTGATCCATCAGTATAAAAATGGATAGCATCATCTTTCAAGAACCTTAAGTCCTCCTAGACAGATCTCTTGTTATTTGGGGATGATGTAATCAATGTAACTTGGAACTGATCCGAACGCGTTCAGAACAATAGAAAGGCCAATATCAATATTGATCCATTGTGAAGAAGCTTTAAGGCTGTGGCTGTGCTCGCTGCCGTCTGTTTGCTGAAAATATCGAGGGGTATTAGATGGAGTAGAACGTCTAGCGCAGCAAGCAGTGGCTGTTGTTCTTAATGTTCCGCTTATACACATTGAGGTTGATCGTTGGACTTTGCTCAGCTTGTCACGATTTGCAGCTTTTTCTAGAGCGGTCCACCGTACTAGTTACCCCGTAGGTAAGAATCGGTCTGATTACCGAAGTATGTACATAGCCAGTGAGTAATACGATGTTGATGACCTCATTTATTCCCTATAGCTTTCTTGCATGAGAAGAGTGCCACTGTGGCTTTTTTAACTCTTTCTTCTATATTAGGTTTCCAACTTAATTTTTTATCTAAAATAAGACCCAAGTATTTTGCTTCATCTGGGAAAGCTAGTGGAATACCTTTGATACTAAGACGATCTACGTGAGGAATTTCGTATTTCCTTGAAAATAGGATAAGTTCAGCTTTCTTAAGGTTGACTCTCAGGCCACACCTTTCTGCCCAGCTTATTAGCTTATTTAAAGCGTTTTGTAGGAGTTCTTTTAGAACGTTAGGGTACTTTCCGGATACGGCAATGGCATCATCGTCCGCATAAGCAACCACTCTGTAGCTCTCCGCTTCCAGATCCATCAGCAGCTCATTTGCTACCCGATTCCAGAGAAGGGGAGATAGAACACCGCCTTGCGGTGTACATCTACTAACAAATCTTCTTGCAGATAAATGTCCCAGTTTTAAATTGATAACCCTATTAGTCAGCATTTGATTAATCAGTTCACCAAGCTATCCATCTACTTTTAGACTTGACATTGCAGATGCGATCGCAGATATGTCTACATTGTTAAAAGCGCCTTCTATGTCCAGGAAAGTGAACATAGTATACTCCTTATGGTGGAGGGAGTATTCGATAGTTCATACTAGATTATGTAAGGAAGTATCTACCGATCTTCCTTTGCAGTACGCATGTTGTGCCGTAGACAAAAGTCTCGTATCGAAGTTATTACGTAAGTGGATATCAATCAATCTTTCAAAAGTTTTTAGGAATAGACTAATAGGTCTGAGGTCTTTTGGAATAACTTGGGTGCATTTACCCGCCTTGGTTATGAACACAACCTTAACTTCTCTCCAAAGCAGCGGTATTTGGACTAGAGAAAAAAGCTACAATACAAAATTTTGGTGGCCAACAAATTTCCTCAAAACCGCAAACGACTGATGGTCTGGTATCGACAGTTGTCGGATTTCAAGAAATCTTTGGATAGATATCTCAAAAAATAAAAAACAGAATATTTCCCAGAGTTAAACAGATATCAACTGTCCCTTCTAATGGTTATCCTAACGGGTCACAACTCAATCGGAATCCAGATGACCAGAATGGGCATGAGCACATCTGACTTACATAGATTTTGTGTTGACGAAGAGGCGGCAGAGTTCTCACATCACTTCATTTGTGAATGCCGCAGCCTAGCCCTAACCAGGAAAGAAGCTCTCAGAGATTACTTTTTTGAAGAACTGGGCGTTAACTCTAATAAGCCATTTAAACATAGCCTGAAATTTATTCAAAGATCAAGGTGGATAAGGGAGGCACCTCAAAAATAATCTCCACATTTACTCCCCTCCTTAAACTTCCTCTTTCCTACCCTTACAATTTGGTAAGAGCTCATTCGTTAAAATATTTCTGTATTTCATTTTAATCACATTTGATTAAGAAACAGCGCGTTCCCAGTTCACATAGATACTTTAAGGATGAGTGCACAGTTACGTACGTTTTTGTATTTAACGAGGTCCATGAGCTTGAAAATCTTGTTGCTTAACTGTCTGTACTTTTAAGCATGATGTCACTTCGAATTGTAATAATTTTTAATTCAGTTTTTGTTTGATTGATGCAACAATGAGTCTACATTAATGAAAAAAAAAATAAGGAGAGGTTACATACAGAACATTTTCTCAAAACGCATTTCGAATTCCGATTATACCTTGCAAGAAGAATTTTCTTGAGTCCGTGGTACTTACGTGAGTCTAGAACACAGACCACGGTATACCAAGCGCCCGCGAACTACTGGTTGGACACCACTACTTTAAATGAAGTAGACACGACCCAGTAGTCTGCCAGAAAATGGCACTAGACGGTAGATAAACTCCGTATTAGATTTCAATAAACAAGTACAACAAGCACGCAACGCTGACTGAACTACAATTAAAAACATTTTTGAAGAAATCGATTCCTCATCTTCTCTTTATATTCATGTCGTAGGTTCTATCAATTCTACCATCATTACTCGTCGCTAATAGCAATATGAATTTTACGAACTATCAAACACACCTTCCACATACTATCCACATTTCAACGAATAAAATGTTTGCCCGCGACTTACCTCAAAATCACAGAATATCAATTTAAATAAAATGCACGAGTGGATTGCACGTACTGGCTCTTATGTTCGATCACATCGTAAGCACAAGATTCTTATAAAAACGGTTAAATATATTTTTTAATTAATTTTTTATCAAAATCTCTTTAACTTAAGAGAACAAATTGGTAAGGCAATTTTAAGTATTTAATAATGTAAAAACATAATTTCAAAAATAAAAACATGTGCGTCTCGGGACGCCCGACAGAAGTGATAACTTAAACTAATCTAAGTTGAACTATTTATAATTGAAATTGTTTAACTTGAGAAAAGCTTCAAAAGTTCTCCCTTAATTTGAATAATTTAAAAAGTTCTCCGTATGCGTAAGAGAAAGGGAAGCCAGACAGACTGGCGCCGTTGCGTAACAAATCGGTTTATCTTATAAGAAGTTATCACTTCTAAAAATATTTTTTTCCCACAAAACTTTTTTTTCAAATATTTTGGAATGCAGCATTATTTAGAATTCGAAGGACCTCATATGTATAAATTTTTATCGAAATGCGTTGAGACGCTTATGAGAAACTTGAAAATCATAAAAAAAAATGTAAATGGTTGTACATGTACCGTTAATAAGAAAATATGTAAACAAATTTGTATACCAAAATGTAGAATATGCCTATAATGGTACACAGATTTTTTTAAATCAAAATGGTTATAGCCGTTTTTGAGATAATTAAGATAGCAGAAACAATTGTACGGCAATAACTGTTATTTGGGGGTTCAAACCCAAGTTTGAAGAAAATCTTTTTAGCGGCTTAGACTGTAGACGATTTGCAGACAGACGGAATTGCGGGAAACACTTTGTTGGAGTTGTTCATCATCATAATATCAAGTTTGATTAAAATCTCGAGAACGATTTTTTCCAAATGTAAAGCTTTCCCTCAAGTTAATCTCAATGGTACAGTTGGATATAACGTGTATAGCTAAGAGAAGAGAGGTGGCCAGATTAGATGCCACCAAAAGTCTTAATGTCTTTCCTACATATTATTATGTACACATTTGTATATACATATATGCTAGAAAACATACCCATCATATTGGAGATACCAACTCCATTTGATCTAAGCATTTACATACATACTCGTACATATGTGCGTACACTATATAGTATACATAAAATACAGTCTTGAATTTCCACAACTTAATTTGATTTAATTTAATTGACACATTTGTAGGTATACTATTTGAAAACCTCCTTACGCCTTTTCTGATGCATATAACTATATGCTTACGCCAGCACTTTTATAGACGATGACTGGGGCAATAACTTTGTGCAACACTTTTTTAAGAATATTGATTTTTTTTTACCAACTATTGCATTTATAATGTCAGAAAACGAATAAAAATCGAATAAATTTGTTCTTTTAACACCTCTAAGATATATATATTGTAGGACACATTCCTGTTATTTTTATACCGGCATAGCTCTATTAGGCTTACCTCAATTTTAAGACCTTAACCTTAAAGATTTGACTAATAGAACTGAGGATATAAGCTCAGAACAGCCACCACATCTTTTATTTTTAATGAATTTTCAAACATAACTGTCTTCTCCACTGAACATCGATGATAGGAGTCGAACTTAGCAGGCAATTTTAGAAATCCAACAAAAAAATATTTTTCGAAATCCGTTGAGCCACTCATGAGATAGTCGGAAATAGAAAAAAAACCGTTATATGGCAAGTACCGTTAATAGCATTTCAATTAAAAATGTTTATTGACCAAAATTTAGACTATACCTATAATTTTTTTTACATCAATATCGTTAACGCCGTTTTTGATACAATCAGGATTAACCATTTTTGCCCAAAAAATTGTATGACAGGTACTTTTATTTTTGGAGCTAGAAAAAAGATTTAAAGAAAGAATCGAGCGAGGCCCAAACATTTTTTAATTGCTTAAAAGCTTAAGTACCAAATTTGAAAAAAGTCGCTCCAGCCGTTTAACCTATAGACCAACTTACAGAGAGAAAGACAGACACACAGCCAAACAGACGGAATTGCGGGACCCAATTTTTTGGTTTTCTTTATCATCGTAATGTTAAGTTTGATTTAAATCTCGAGCTCGATTTTTTCCAAATGCAAAACTTGTCCTCTATAGTATCTACCTATATCTCTTCTACAATATCATTTGCTGCAAATAAAAAGAATCCATTTCATCGAAATGTAAAAATAATAAACAAAGCTTAAACAGTTTGTTGGTCAATTTTACTATGTCAGCTTCTGACATCAGCCTAGTCATCTTAACCTAACCTGGATAAGCGCATAGATTTTTGTATGGTTAACTGTTGAAATTGTGCGTGATATCGATTTTCCAATTTGTTATCGATAGTTTGTATGGAAATATCAATTTAATTTTTGCAATGGCCTCTATAATGTCAAATATTGTTTTTTTCGTCCAATTTTCTTCAAAATTGAAACTTTCTAACACAAATTCTGGTTGGATCTTACAATTACTGCTACCTGGCATGCCTATGTATAAAGAATTTACTTAAACATTAAGATAAGGGTTGTATATTATTTAAGGACATCGTTCACCCTGAACAAAGAAAAAATAATATTTTTTATGAATTTGAATTTTTGAACAGACCCTAATTCTAAACAAATATTTTTTGCTGCGAACATCCTGAAAACGGATTTATTTTTCTGTATATTTATATGCAAGCACCAGACACCTTTCCAGATGATTCTCCTTAAACCTCTATTCAAACGTAAATTATAAGATTCAGATCACAAGGACAAAACGATCCAAAGCGCATTAAAATTAAAAAAAAAAAGAAGAAAAGATTAAATATTCTTTTCTGTTTGTATTCGACATGATTTATGACCACGAAAGGACTCTCGGTAACACCTTTCTTGACGATGACCTTTTGTTTTCGCATCAACTCTTTTTTGATCCCATTTTTATTCTTCGAAAATCGTTTGTCAATTGGAAAAGTGTTTTTGAGTAACACGTTTGTGGCATTGTTCTGATCCTTTTATTTTTAAATAATATAATTCTTCCTTTTTTTTCGTCACGAAAGGCAAAGGTCCCTTCTTAAGGAAACAAGCTGAAACAAAAAAAAATCAAACAAAAAAAAAACTAAATAAGGTGCCAATGCACGACGACCGTAGTATCCTCTCTCAATTTTATAATAATTTATAATTAATGCATGATCAATCGAAGTGTGGAAGGTAAAATGTTAAAACTTGTTTTGACTCCTTGCTGGTGGTACCACAGACACAGACGAAGAAAGGGAATCTAGTCAACGCAATCATTAATCATACAAGGCGTGTGAATGTAATGTCATTTTCATTATCCAAGGATATATTTTTTCTGTCTGTCTTATGTCTGTTTTTTTTTTTCCTTCTTTCTTTGAATAATATCTTTATTTTACTTTCAGTTTTGCTAACGCCAAATGAAAAATGATCTTTTAATTGGGAAATGATGTTATGTTGGAATCGTTGTTTTTTCTTTCTTCTTAATTTCAGAATAAAGGCGCACATCTACCATCTATTATATTCCTGATTTGGGGATTATTTTAGAGGAGATAATTTGTAAGGTGAGGGAATAATTGAAATCACTCCCAGTGTGATGGTTTAGTAGAAGAATTTATTATGCAATTTATGTTTTTAGATAAACGGCATGCTTTGAGTAACACAGAAGTTTCCTATCATTTCTCAAGCCTTTGACCATGACTCAGAGATGGCTACGATTAAATTCTAGGGATAGAAAAATTATTGTTTCCTTTTAAAGGAAGATTAATCGAATTGAACTTCTCATTTTTATAACTAAAAAGTGCACGAAAATTCATATTCTCATAGTGAATGCTATTAAAACGGCGCGGCGGGCAGACACTCTCGTGCTCACTGAGTTATACAACTTTCTCTTGCGTGTTCGTCATTTTTATCTTATGCTAATGTGCTAACTGATAATTTTTTGCATTCATTCGAAAGATATACTAGAAAATGAGCTTGAGATGGTCTGAGGATGGAGGTTACTCTATATGTATTTTGTTTTATCCTGTGGTGCCTAAGCGCATCATATGTGCCTATAGTATTGAAGAATCTAAGAATCTATACTTGCAGTCGCCATTCAGATTGTTTGTTATTATTCGGAGGTATTCCTGTTTAAGCTGATACAGTTTTTGACACGCTCTTGTTTATAAAACCCAATTAGTAGATATTAATTTGGTCTATTTCAGCTTGGGTATTTCTGTGCAAATATTGATTCTTTTGATCTCATACTCTTTTTTGCTTTTAAGTTTAATTACATTGAGGTAGGTACTTATTTTGGCTGAGAAGTCTGTCTTTTTTATTGTTTCTTCACTGCCCTGAATATGACACCATACAGTTCATTTAGTAGGCATATGCATTCCACCACTAATGTGGAACTAATGGAAAAAGAGCTGTGTGCTTTAATTGACAAATAATGCAGCACGAACATTTTGCAGAAGTCAACGCCATCGAAATAATAAAAACATGTCGTTCGCTGCCTATCAATTCTCACTGCATTTGACAGGAGATATGATAATATCATGTTGGAAATATAGAGACACTTCATCTTCAATACTTATAAAAAATAATTTTCCTGATACTTTCGAGCTAAGAGACTTGGGAATATGTTTCCGAATTGCAACTAAACATTTTTTAACCTTAAATATAGTATTTACTAGATGTCGTCTTACCGCTACCGTTTTTCCTCTCTTTAAAAAAGACGTTTATGTGGAGAGATGTCATAAATTCGTGGAATATGTAAATATAAAAGGCGACGGCCGTGGATATTGCTTCTAATTTAACAAGGAAAGTAAAAGACGCCATTATAATTCTCGGACAAATATGAATATAATATAAAGGGATATCCATTTTGTGGTTTCAAAAGAATAGGGATGGAATTCGACATCTGTCAAACTAACCTGTTAAACCAATTTTTTTCTCAGCTGAAAGTTTGGCATTTACGAAAATGGATCACTTAACTATCGCACTACGCATAACAATTGTTAAAACCTGCTACAAAAATGGTGATTCTGCCACAGCCACATATCGTGCTTTAAGAGGAGATTATGGTTTACATAATCGTCCAACTACGCAAGCAATTGGCAAAACTGTGAAGAAATTTGAATAGACTGGATTGGTTACAGATATTGTAAGGCCTGTGCATCATCGTTTCGCTCGTACCACTGATAATATCGCTGCTGTAAGTGAAAGTGTTGCCGAAGACCCGAATGTGTCGATTCCTCGTCGTTCTCAGGAATTAGGACTGTCTTACGGCACATTATGGCGTATTTTGCATTTGGATCTACACCTACCTCCATATAAGGTCTAGCTCACACAACAATTGAAGCCAGCAGAACATTCACAACGTCGTAGATACGTCGAATGGGAGCTAGAACAACAGACGGTGGACGGCGATTTTTCGAACAAAATTTTCTTCAGCGACGAAGCACATTTCTCACTCGGTGGGTGTGTTAATAAGCAAAATTGTCGTATTTGGGATTCTGGGAATCCTCAATTAATTGAAGAGAGGCCATTACATCTACAAAAAGTCACTGTTTGGGGCGCTCTTTGGTTCGGAGGTGTGATTGGAACTTACTTCTTCGAAAACGACGATGGAACGACAGTCACCGTCAATTCGGAGCGTTATGGTCATATGATAACCGACTTTTTTTTGCCTGCTATTGAAGACTACGACGTGGATAATATGTGGTTTTAACAAGATGGTGCCACATGCCACACAACTCGAGCGAATATGGCTTTACTGCAAGAGACATTTCCTGCCCGCGTAATTTCTCGTATAATATCAACTGGCCACCCAGATCATGCGATTTGACACCGCTGGACTTTTTTTTGTGGGGCTACGCGAAAGACCGTATTTACGCAGATAAGTGTGGTCGAAAGTGGTCGAAAATTACATCAAAAGAATCGATGTTTGCAACAATTCGCGTGGTAGTCATTTAAATGACGTAGTGTTTCACACATAATGTCAACGTTCAAACTTTATAACAAAAAACAAATATCATGAAAAAAATATATTATATGTGTTTTATTTACGTTTACTTTTGAAACCGTAAAATGGATAACCCATTATACTCGTATACACAAATTATTAAGAATCATTGCAACGGCTTTTTATAAACAAATATTTTTTTATGTATTAACTTTGATAAACAGTTGTAGTTAAAAAAAAAATTGGATCGCCCGATGAAAGTAATTATTAATATACTTACAAAATTATAATTTTAAAAGAATTCACTAAACCGTGTTTGAAAAATCGAATTTTCAAAAAGAAAATAACAATAAGAAAGAAAAATATTTTTTTGAAAATGTAATATTACCTATACATATAAGAAGCATTTGCTTAAAAATAATTAATTTTAATCCAATAATGAGAAAGTCGAAAATATGAGAAGTGGTACCTACTATTGGAAGTACCGTTAATAAGAAGGCAATAACTGTTTAATAACTTAGTAAGATATAATACTTCATTTAATAGTTTAATAGAGGGGTGGCCGTGGCGCGATACTTGTGTGCTCGCCTGTCAACCTCGTGGTCGCAGTTTCGAATCCTGCCGTTGTCAATGTCGTCTTATTTTCCATTGAAACTAATTCTAAGATTGTCATGAATTAGTTGCTGGCTTCATGCTGTTCATACATAACACTAACAGCATGTGATTGAGTAAACTAGTATACCCATAAAATATGACAACGTAATAAATAAAATAAATCGAATTATAAAAGACATAGGTAAAAAAGACACGGTAAATTCTCCGCACTAGTTCAGCCGCCATCCCTGGAGATAAATCTGAGACAACAACCAGCTCAAGTCTCAGAGCATTGGGCCACACATCTTTCCAATCCTTCTTTCTCTTCTTTCTCACGCCTTCGCTGTTAAAAACATAAGTGTTGGGAACAGAATTTTACAAATTAAAAAAAACCCAACAGCATAATTGGATTTGCGTTTTAGCCAGAATTATTTTTGTTTTTCATGGTGGAATCTATAACTTGATCTATCAATCTGATATGGTTATTCCAGTTTAGGTTTCCGTTAGATGCTATAGCGGCATTTTCCAAAAGTATCAAAGGAAAACTCTTTCAAACCTACACATCATCAGTGTGCATATCAACCGAGGAGCCTAATAGACATATAGATAGATAATCTTTGCAAATTGTGAAGAATAACGAACCCAGTATTGAGCCTTGTGGTACACCTTAACTCAATGGAAGGAAGCCTGATCCGAAGTTATTAAGAGCAACTGCCTGAAATCTTTGATCTAAATACGAGGTTACGTGCTTTGTTTATAAACGGACAAAGTCGTTTTGGAAACAATTTTTTTTTTATTTCAACAAAAGAAACAAAGTTTTAAAAGATTTAGTTCAGACTTTATAGAAGCTTATCCACAAAAAAATCATGAATATCAGGAGAACAGAGTTCAGAAAAGCGAAAACCAAAAAAAATGTTGTCCTAGAAATCAAAAATAACCATTTTTTTCGACAATAAGTAATTAATAAAAGTACATTTTCGGTTTGTTAATTAATTGACTTTTTCATACAAAATATTTGGCCTTGATAGAGTTTTTGAGCAAAATAAAATTCACATTTCATCTTAGGAAAATAAATAAAATAAAATGCTCGACTGCATCGCACGTACTTGCTCCTATGTTCGATCACATTATACTCGTATGCAAAAGATTTTTAATAGAAACGGCTAAATGCATTTTTAAAGTCGTTTTTAACTTAATTTCTTATATATAAAAATTCTTAAATGTTTTCTAAAAAAAAAATTGGTATGAACATTTTAAATGTTTAACAATATAAATTCAAAAACAGAATTTCAGAAAAATTTGTCCAACCGTTTCGAAATATTGAATTTTCAAAAAAAAATATTTTTTTTTTCAAAAATCCAAAAAACTGTTTTTCGAAAATTTTGAAATGCAGTACTATTAGAATTTGATGGAGCTGCTGTATAAATTTTTTTCTCGAAATCCGTTGAGCCGTTTATGAGAAAGTCGGAAATCAATAAAATGGTTGTATGGCAGGTAATGTTAATAACGAAATATTTAAAATTTTTTTTTAGCCAAAATGTATTAGTAGTACACACGACAATTTTTATCAAGATCGTTAGAGCCGTTTTTGAGATAATTAAGATGTAGAAAAATTTATATGGCAAGTAGCGTTATTTTTGGGGCTAAGACCCCGGTTCAAAAATCTATTTTGGACAATTACCTAAAACGCCAAAGCACCAAGTTTGAACCAAATCGGTTGTAGATCGGCTGTAGATCGTTCTGCAGACAGATAGATGGAATTGCGGGACCCACTTTTTTGGTGTCCTCTATGATCGTAATGTCATGTTTGATTTTTTTTTTACGAATACATAACTTGCCTTATAGTACCTATAATCGTAAGTAATGAAGAAAATCCATCTAGGTTTTTAGTGTAGAATCGCGGATTATAACAATTATTATATTATAATTATTATTCATGTATTATTCAATATTTTAAAATGAAACCATTTATTTGGTTCAAAAAATTTTAACTAATCACTCAAAGGTAGGTCTAGCAACGAGACGAGAGCAGGCAAGACTTTTGTTAGTCTCGTCTCTTTCTCATCAAAGTCGAAATACCCGTCTCGGTCTCCGAGAAAATTTTAATGTGCAGTCTCGTCTCGGTCTTGGTCTTATACTTAGTCTTTATTTCTTTTGTGTTTTTTGGTAGTAAAAATATGTAAAATTAGACGCGTGTTCAGATTGAAAAGATAGGCTACGGTATCTCAACATTTTGATGGTAAGAAAAATGCGGGGTGTGGATCGATTAATTCATTTAATCGGAGCTATCTTGCAATTGATTTTGACAGTTTATGGCCCGACAGGTTATGCAACATACAAAATGTTTACTTTTAGAAAATATTTTTTTCTAAATGTCACCTAAAAATATTAAAGTTACATTTTTTCCGGCGGGAAACAAAGTCTGAAAAATGAGCAATTTCTATTCTAACGAAATGCATACATAAATCTTTCTCTGGACTTTCGCAGTCCGCCCATCTGAGTATAACTATGTACACATGTGGTTCGATATTTTAACGCGCATAGAATATTTCGCAAAAAAAAAACTTATGAACATTATAAGAACTGAACATGAGTACTGAAAAATAATTAAATACAAATATTTCTTCTAGCGACAATCGAAACCAAACCACCGAGACCACGGAGACCCAGCCTACTCTCGGTGAATTTCGGTACCAAAAGTACAGTCTCGTCTTGGTCTCGTATTCACCTCGTCTCTGGTGCTTTTAAAGAAGTCTCGTCTCGTAAACGTAACCGAAACGAGACGGTAGACCAAGATTGTGGTTAATGGTAGTGGACATAGGCCAATAGGATAGGACACAATAAAGCAAGGTATTCCTCGCAATACTTAGTGTCGGAGTTGTATGGACTGTCATTCATTTCCTCTGTAAATTTAATAATTTTATTTGTTTTTTGTTGAAAATCACATCTCCAGCTTAAGCTTGGGGTACAAAATGCATTTCCAACATAGCCAGAGGCGGACTGGGAGACCAGGCAGCCTGTATTTTGCACGTCGGGGCCCTGCAAAAAATGTTTTAATTCTCAGGAGTAATATTTTTCTCATATGTTATTTTGCTTATATCCATAGCAAACACACATATCTTAGGGGACCACATAACTGATATGAGCCGCCCTTCTCACATAATAAAAAGAGAACTATGTTAAAATGTGTATTGTATTGGTTTTTCAGGTTGAGCTGACGGCAAAGCCATAGCTTTAAATTCATTGTATTTTATCAAATGAAATAAGAGAATTTGAAATAAATGAATTCATTATTCAATTCATAAATATTGGTTTTTCAAATATTTTAACTTGGAGCCCTTTCCATGAAAGTCCTTCACAGCTTTGATTTCTAGTCCGCCCCTGAACTTACATGCTCCACTATGCTAACACATCTTCTGTTAAACGCCCTGTTTTAATAGAACTCAGTGTAAGATTTTCCATAATTAATTTGAGTCACTATAAAGTGTAATAAAATAAATTAATATTTCAACATCTAAAATACCTAATAACCTGGGTTTTAAAAATAAACATAAAAATAAAAATAAAAACGAAATATAGACAAGACATCCCTCCGAACACTAAGACCCATAATTTTCCTTTTAGATTAATACTAATTACTTTCTCGCTGGAGTTTTCCAATTAAGTTCTAAAATTGGAGAGAAGAACCTCATCTATATAAGAATCAAATAGCCAGGACAGCACGATCAGATAATTCAAATTAAAAAAAAAAATTACGTAATTATTCCAGAAGGCACTAATGTACCTTACATCGTCGTTTGTAAATAATTATTATTATATGCATTCGTTGACTACCTTAGCTATACTCAATTTGGTATAATCTTTTTCTTAAGAAAAACGTCCTATATCTCTTATATGCGTTGCTCTCTTAATTACCTCCTTTAAAAACCGTTTCTGTGATATCGATAATAATTTGTCTTATTGAATGGTAACTCTCCATTACAATCGCCATCGACAGCAACAACGACAACGACATCGACAAACGACAGCTACAGCCAGCCTCTCTACTCAATCAAAAGAAGATCATTATGTGGCCCCATCCAAATGGACTCCTAAATACCAATTAAGTCATCGCGCAGAGACGATTTCCCGTGCACCCAGAGCATTAAGCTAATTCGAAAATTATACAAGCGGCTTCGCGTGATAGTCGATGTCGGTTCAGTCGGATGTCGAATAGTCGTTTAGTCAGATGACCTGTGTGTGTGTCTCTCTCTCATATAGCGGCACCATTAGCTCTTCATTATTATATGAAGTTGGAGATGGAGACTCGTGCGTCCAGACGAGCGAGTCCAGCTTCAAAGTGCGAAACACTATAAGAACCTCGTTAGATCATAAATCTCTGCATAAAAACAATTTCGACTAATTATCCACTTTAATTACACTAATATACTTGAAAGCATGATATAGGACCTAAAAATGGCCCCCATAAATCCATCAGTTTACCGTTGTTGTTGTTGTTGTTGTTTTTTTTTTTTTTTTTTAAATACTGATGCAAACAGCACAGGTCCTCCATTCACCATCCAGCATCTCGCCAGCATGATGGTCCTTTGGGTCAATAAACACTAAATTGAAAAGATGATGTCTTCATTTAGTATAGTGCCTACCTATAAGGGCGACCGAAAAATATTCACATTCCCGTCCATCTTCATCTCCAGGCGATGTTAAATGTCAATGGCTATCTGTTCCGGCAATAAATACACCATTAAGAGGTTGCTCTCTTCTTTTCTGGCGGTGCGGCGGCGGCGGCGGTCGGCCGCGGCACTAAGTGAAGCGGAGGAGCTAATCTCCATGTTCAGGTTTGGTAGTGCAATAAATCCTTCTTCCTAAGACGAGCCCGAGCCTGAGCCAACCACCCCAGATGAGTGAGCAGTCAGTGGTCCAGCAGAGGGAGCTAGGTAGGAGGCAAAGTTTAAATATCGCGTGTGTTCGGTTCATGTCTAAAAGTTCAGGAGAAGTTGCAAACTATACTCTATACACATTAACAACAACAAAAGCAACAAAAAAAAATAAGAATCTGCTCCGACGAACATCAACTCACAGTAGACATGGACAAGCAATAAATCTTCTTCACTTCAAGCCGCGTCGAATTGGATGTTTATATCCTAGGAAAGGAAAGAAACAGCAAGAATTTTCCTCCCCGAAATGACATTTTAGCCTGGTTAATCCACATTCGTTGGTCCCGACTTTGCCCAGCCAGCCGATTACGACCGACGATATGATGGTATGGTCAAGGGAGAAATCGTAAAGAGTTCAAATCTAATGGCTATGAGATACCAACCACCATCTGGAGTAACAAGAAGAATGCCCATACAAATCCACACTACATAGTCTGGGTGCATTTTGCATATATCCAATAAGCTTCAGAAAAGGACATAAACCATGAAAGATCGAAGAGAATTCTGCTTACAGAGGAATTTTTTTTTCGTTGATGTCCATTGTTGTCTTTCCTCCGAGGGCATTTCTTTTTTTTGTGACAAAATTCAGTGGAATCAGTTTTATGCGTCTCTTATAGACGAGTGAAGGAGTTTCGGCTTCTTATTCTGCCAAATATTTCTTCTCGGTTAAATGTTGCGTTTGCTATCTTTTTAAAATGCGAGCTCCTACTGCTTTGCCATTAGAATGAGAAAAATGTTTATTGTTCTCCCGAAACAAGAAGGTTGGCTGAATTTTTTTTTTTATTTCGGGAAAAATCTTTAGTTGGTGCGTGGGTCTAATCGTGATGGGATTTTTATTTTTAATTTCGTTTGTTTATTTTTGGGGAGAATTCTGACGACTTTTATCAATCGCTTTGATGCAGAGTGGCTGCAGTGGCGGCGACACAAAATCGTCTCATGCCTTGACTTCCGAGAAATGTTCATTTTGTGTCTCGGAGGATAAGAAAATAACATTGTTTTGTTTTCAAATGGTTAAAAATGTAAGACGCTCCAAAAAAAAAAAAAAAATAAACAATATTTGGTTTAAAAAAAGAAACTTTTTTGTGGACGTGCAGATGCAGAAAAGCTTATAGGACATCTATAAAAAGTCTACTGATTTGAGAGGATGCCCCTATTTTGAATCTCTGGCTTTGCCACCGATTGAACATTTGAAAGCATTCTGAAAGTAAGTTAGTTGCATACAATATGCTTCGCGGAACTAAGTCCGCTTAGGTTGTTAGGTTTCACTGAGTGGTAACTAGGTCCCATTTAATTCAGTTAACTTTGTTAGAAATTTAATTCCTTTTAAATGTGAAATAAATTCCCAATTTCAATAATAAAAAGTAAAATAAAATAAATAAAATAAAACAAAATAAAATAAACTAAAATAAAATACAATCAAATCAAATGGTGGTAGGACGTGTATAAATAGGGAAGGCCCTGATCGGCGTCAACCAGGCGATATCTAGTGTTGTAACTACACTCTCGTACACATCAATTTTGCTTAAATTACCTCCTTGCGGTAACCACCGGCAACTGGCTTGTCCATCCGGACATTCCTGCTAAACTTATAAGCGTGAGTGTTAAACACAGAAAAGAAGGCAACACTATAATGCTCTGCCTTAATGACTGTTCTGATCGACTCGCAGAAGTGTTGCATGAGCTCCTCAGAGAGAGGAAGTACGGCGGATGAGCCCAAACAATTGGACTAACGGCGGTTTCAACAGTCAACAAAGCAGATGACCTAATGAGCTACTTCGACGTATTTGGAGACAAGGTCATTGGGACAATTCAATGCCAATCAGGGCATTGAAATAGAGATGGTGGCGGATGAGCCCTTAATGGGCCAACGGCAGCGCTCATATCCCTGAGGCGGGTTACTGACTCTGAACTTTCCCGCTCCTTTCGCCCAAGTAGTCCAACCTGGCCCTCCAGGTTGGGGGTTGTGCGTGGGGTTAATAACCCCGCCAGGTAAAAAAATATAAGTTGCGAAGCGATCAATAGCCTCGGAAAAGGACGGATTAACTGTTGACGACCCGGAAAAATGCATTAAGGGCACAGACCTTCGGATCTGCACGTGGAATGTTAGAACTCTTAACAGATCAAATAGCCGTCAATCAGATTGATCACATTGCGATCGATGCTAGGCCCGCCTCCAGTATTCTGTATGTTCGCACCTTCCGAGCAGTTAAAATCGACTCGGATCACTACCTTGTTGAAGCCAAAGTAAGAATGCGAATAACCCGAGCGTCCCAACAACGGAGTAATACTGTGAGAAAGTATGACGTCGGATAACTGCAATCGCAGGATACTGTCAGAACCTATGCCGATCGAATATCCCGTAACCTCTCAAGAAATCCATTACCGCCAGCATCAAGTGCCGAAGCCCAGTGGCAACGTTACCAACAAGCCATCAAACGTGCCGCAACTGATGTGCTAGGTTTCACCAGACCTCCACCACGAAACCTCTGGTTCGATGAAGATTGCAGGCAGACTCATGCAGCTAAACAAATGGCATATAAAGCGGCGCTGCTAAGAAGGACGAGAGCTGCTCGCGAGCTCTACGAGCATAAAAGTCGGGAAGAACACCGGTTTCTCCAGAAGAAAAAGAGAGAGCATGAGAAGCGCGTGATCGAAGATATTGAGAGATGCTACTCCAGGAATAACGTGCGGAAGTTTTACCAACAGGTAAAAAGAACGTGTCAAGGCAAAAAAAACCCGCACAGAAGCATGTAGAGATAGGAATGGAAACTTCGTAGTACAGTCACAGTCGGTGCTGAGTATATGGAAGAACAATTTCAGCAGATTGTTAAACGGCGATGAAGACCAAAATCCCGCTGCCAGGCAGAATGAACCATTCAACATGGACGATGACACACAAAACTTCCGTCCACCTGACCAAAATGAAGTGAGGATAGCAATATCCAAACTAAGAAACAACAAAGCTTCTGGCCCCGACGGACTACCCGCCGAACTCTTTAAAGCAGCCGGAGATGACCTGGTACAGTGCATACACCATCTCATCTCTAAAGTCTGGTCAGAAGAAAGTATGCCTGATGAATGGATGCTCAGCATCGCTTGCCCGATCCACAAAAACGGAGACCCTCTAAACTGCGCCAACAATAGGGAATAAGTCTGCTGAATATCGCGTACAAAATCCATGTCTGGTTTTGGCATCCCCACAAAGCTCATCCGACTGTGTAGGATGACGATGGAGAACTCTCGCTGCTCCGTCAAGATTGGTACTGACCTCACAGAAGCTTTTGATGTCAAAAAAGGATTCCGACAAGGTAATGCGCTATCGTGCGATTTCTTCTTAATACTTGAAAAAATTGTAAGAAATTCCCAATTTAACTCTACTGGCACAATGTTTTTCAAGTATGTGCAACTGTTAGCATACGCTGACGCCATAGACATCATTGGCAGAACCCAGCGATTTGTCACTGGAGCGTTTGCTAACATTGAAGCTGAAATAAAATAAAATAAAATAAAATAAAATAAAATAAAATAAAATAAAATAAAATAAAATAAAATAAAATAAAATAAAATAAAATAAAATAAAATAAAATAAAATAAAATAAAATAAAATAAAATAAAATAAAATAAAATAAAATAAAATAAAATAAAATGAAATAAAATAAAATATAATTAAATTAAATAAGGGTGCAGGAAATTTCATCTAACTTCTGAATCCGTACTATGTTTCAAGTCCACTTCAGGAAGTCCATTGATAAGGAATTAATTATCTTCGTCAACCCTGTAACAGTTCAAGCAAGAAGTTCCAAATACCACGTTTTAATTTATTTTAAAATTGTTTTTAGAGCGATACTAAAGAGGTTAGGAATATCCTTTAAATTATTAGTGCGAGCGTTAGCAAGGGCTTAACAGTAAGCACCAAATATCTTTGAGTTTTCATGCCGCGTTAGTAATACAAGAGGGCATGCTACATTCTTAAAATGGTACTAATGTCTAGAGTGGAAGAAAAAACGGAAACTTGGAGTACTCTACAAAATTGACTCGTCCGTCTAGTGCTGCGTTGCCTTGTGTTTCGTTTGTAACATTGAATTTGTTTGTAATCAATATATTGGTTGTTTTCATCTAGTAAAGGCACCGTAAAATCATTTCAAAATTATGTAATACTTAAAACCTGCCGTTGTAAAACACTAAAACGGTAGACTTTTTTTTTTTTTAATTTCTTAAATTGTCGAAATATTGGTTTTAGTTTTAAGGTTTTATCAATTTCTACAGCGAATATGGCTGATGTAAGTTAAAATCAACCAAGTTTAGCCTTGAATTTTAGATCTGAGGCTCTTGAATTTGTAGAAGTCAATTTTCCCTGAATTAAGTAGTCTTTCCTTGAGCTTATTGTCATAGTCTTCCTTTAAGAAATCTCTGTCAAACGATTGATTTTCCCCCACTTCTTGGCAGGCAGTTAGCGTTTGGAAGGAAGTGTCCTTGTTTAATCAAGTTTTTCTTTTGGGATTCAGAAAATCTGTGAGCTCGACTACTTTGAATAGGATTTTCAAAAAGTAACTGTTTAAGTAAAAAAAAATATAAAATTTGTACCTATAGATATATGAATTTATTATTCGTAACTTTTACGCCCGATTAGACCGCGAACAAAAAATGTCAAATTAGGTACTTGTATTGGAAAGCGATTGATCAACATCTTACCAAATGACGTTCACTTAAAAGAGAATGACCATCCATCAAGCACAACGAAGGCTGTAAGCTTAAAGATTCACCTTTAGTAGAGTCAAAAGCTTAAATAATTATACTTATAATGTTTGGTCTTTGGTCCACCTTGTAGGCCCTTGCCTTTAAATTAACTCTAGGAATGTAATGCCTGAACTTCAAATTTAAGCTACGGATCGTTTAAGTTCCATTATTAACGAGCCAAACGATTTTGCAGAGTTAATATGGTTTTAGTGCATCACATATACCACAAAGCGATAATATTTGATCTGTAGACACATATTGAGACAAGCATATCTCTGAGAATAAGCATCGAGCTTAGAACAGAACCCTGTTTAAAATCAAATTGACATATTAAAATTAAGCATTGAAGGGTGACAAGACAAATTTGCAAAACCAGGGAAAGAACGCCACATTAAAGTAAAGACTAGCCTCAATGTCACCTAAAATTAACAACTACCAGAAGTCCGCCCGTACAAATGTGTACAATGCGTTGTGATTCCAAATAATGCCAACTGTTGGCAAACAAGTCTTAAACAAAAGACATGAAGTACCACTTGAGCATAGCGTCGCTCCGTGGCAGTAAACCTCCACTTATTTTAGTCTCAAGAATGCGCCTTTAGAAGGCGCAAGCTGAACACTAGGCATCTCGTCCGCAAACAACAAATCCAAACGAGCAACTAGATCACATAGTTCACGGTCCAGGTCCAGCATGTTACGCATTATTCCCATTCCACAAAAGACCAGTAAGTCACACAATCCGATAAGCATTAGCAGTCCCAAGACGTGAAATTGTGTTTTGCGTATGCGCCCGCTGAATTGGATCTGGGATTCTTTTCGTGCTACATCTCTTGTCCGGCAGCAGGCAGCGAATGGTCACATGGGATCTTGGATCTTCAGAAAACTCCGTTCTGTGTCTTCGGATGGGGGAATAGTCTGTTCTGGTCTGCGCTACACTAGTGGCTGGGGCTGTACACGAGTTGACACAAGATGTCCATAATCCAGGTCTACTACTTGTGGCGAGTGTGTAATTAAAATCATGTTGCGAGCCAAACCGTTTTGTTGTACAATTCCTACGTGACGATTACCGGCGAACATGGACTTTTAAATAAAGAGTTAGGAGCTGAAGGTCATCGTATGTGGTCCTCTGCTAGTGGCAAGTGGCAAGTAAAGAAGAGCCAAAAAGAAAAGCAGGCATAAGGCATAGCGCGTAACATGGTGCGATGTGGATTTTATGTACCATTTTGTCGCTCTTATTGCGGGAATGGGAAGCCATTGCAATTATTTTATTTTTCAAACAAACAATGTGTGTTAGCTGTTGCTCTGCTGAAGGTGAAAAGAAAAATTTGTCCGGCGCCATTGTGCCCTCAGGGGAAATGACTTCGACCAAATTTGTATACACAATCTTAAAAAATTCACTCACACGACTGCCATAAAAAATGCACAGTTACTCGTATAAGAAAATATTTCACTACAAAATCAAGAACATAACAAATGAAATATTTTTTATCGACGATGAAAAACACACAACTTCTTTAATGAGTGCGTCGAATATTGTGGCCTACTGCTTACAGTCTGAAAACGATTGTACCGACTGATCATTTTTAGTGTCGAATGATAATTAGGGGTTAGCACTCCAAATTTGTTGATCTACTGTGCCTAATTTTAATTGTTACATCATCATTTTCAATTTTGGACTGATATTCACTAAAAATAACCTTATAGAAATTTCACCCGGAATTGTGGGAAAATGTATGTACATTATACACCGTTCCACCAATATGTTGATGCAGTGAACAGCAAAGCAGAAATTTTTCTCTTCTAAAAGAGCTTCATAAAAAGCTTGGGTATGCACTCTCAAAGCATGCCGAAAAAGACAATCTGCAAATGTGTCTTCCAAATCACGTTGACTCTCCAGAAATACATAGTCGATTTTATTTTGTTTGAGGGTTTAACGGAGGTTTCGTTTGGAATTTTATACCAACGCTTCGTATTTTGTGCATTTTTAATTAGTTTTCTTATACTTGAAAAGCTACCAGTAATTCCAGCTAGCTTTTCAGTTCTAACGGGCTATAATTAGAAGACGCCAACCGAGCGATGACTCTTTTTTCTGCAGGTGTTGTGGCTTTTTTTTTACCCCTTTTATGTCTTTACCGTAAGTACCATTGTTTCTTAAAAAAATTGCTCAAGAGGTCCTGTGATGGTCCTCAATTTATGTTCCGCATATTACCTTACGGAACTGAGACACTAAAAATCATGCATGATATTTGGAATTTTAAGCCAAAACTCGATTTGATAATGTGAACATATTCTATTCTTTTCGTCCATCAAAAAAGACCTATTTTTAGGGACATTTCAAATAAAATGCATGACTGGATCGCACGTACTTGCTCTTATGTTCAATAACATCGTATGTCAAAGATTCTTAATAGAAACGGCAGAATATATTTCTACTTAATTTTTTCGGATCCCGGAATTTACGCCAGAATATTTTTTGGAAAAAACGCCAGAAAATTCTACATACATAATTCTGGTCTTTTTTCCTGGGAACAAAAACGAAAGTTTTCTGAATTTTTTTCTAAATTTCTGGACGTGTTTTCGTCCAGGAAAAAAAATTGAAAAAAAAACAGATAATAAATTAGGGCTTGTGTGAAGTGTTTTTTTTTTGCAATCAGGTTCCCGGCGTACAAAAGCGTAGCCCAATATGGGATTTGGGGTGGGCACAAGTTTGGGTATGCAATTTTTTTTTCGGGATTTGAAGATTTCTTTTTAAAAAGTAGAAAAAAAAACTTGCATATACCCACCTTGTTCGTACCCCATCCTATATTGCGCCAAGCAGGGGGGTAGCAGGGGGGCACCATGGTCCCCTTTTTCTCCAACTTTTTTGTAAGCTGTGGACCTAATTGCAAAAAAACACTTCACACAAGTCCGATTTTTTTTTCTAGCTTTATGAAATTTATTGTTTACATTTGAAATGTAATTTATGTTTTCAATAAAGATTTCACAATATGTTATGTGGCCCCGCCCCGACCGGACGCGCAACCCGCACCCCTTCGTCTTGTTTGAAAATACCTTAAAACATTTGATGGCCGTTCTGTTCCAAAACGTTATTTGGAAAATAGACCAGAATATACAAATTTTCTGTCTTAATTTCCATCTCGCTTTCAGGCTCTTTTTCCACACCTATCTGGCATAGTTTCCAATATTTCTGGCTTATTTAAAAAAAAAATTACTTTCTTTTCCAATTTTAAGCCAGAAAAAAATTCCGGCATTTTTTCCGAAAAAAAAATTCTGGCACAATTTCCTCTGGCGTAATTTCCGGAAGCCATTTTTTTATACAAAATGTCTTTAATTTTTTTTCTAAATTTGTGTGACAATCTTAAATGTATAATAATATAAATTTAAAAACAAAATCGAATTTTACAAAAAAGAAAACCAATCGCATCAAATAAATTTACTTGAAATTATTTTAATGGAATAAACATATAAATATTCCAGGAAGCAGGTGCCTTTTCACATGATATTCCCTTGAGACGATATAGTTTGTATCTATACTTACGCACCCAGCCAGCAGTTCAACCGTCCAATTCCTCTCGACACGCGCCAAGTGCCGTCAGTCATGCGACATCCTACGAAGGACAGAAATTAACCATGCAAGTGCATTTCTCATGCACACAATTTACGGTATATTCCCCCTGAGAAAAAAAAACATAAAGAAAATCCCTCCCCATAAACTTGTTAGTATTACCTTAAGTGAACGCATTTAATCTAAGCCCTTAAGGTATTTCAAAGCACAAAATAAGTTCATAGAACTAGATCTACCCTCCACATAAATCCTTGGGGAATATTTTTTTTTTGATTTTAGATGGTATTCCCCAATTTCCTGCAATAGAATAAAGTACTAGTGTGTATAGTTTTAATGGGGATGATGGATTGTTTTTTTTTTTCAAAATTCTCAATCAAATAGAATTTTTTCCTCATCTCTGTTCATATAGATGTACAGTGGTACTAAACCAATCACAATTGTATAATTTAAAACATTCCATAACTAATTTTTTTTTAATTTTAATAAGCTCTCAACTCGTTTTGCTATAAGTCGAAGAAACTTCTAAAAAAAAAAAAAAAAAATGGTGAAATATGTATTTTTGTAGAAGTGTGTCCAACCTCTGATCTGATCCCGGAGTGCGATGACCACCTTCAACAAAACAGTCATCCCGCACCGATATGAGGGGCAAGAAAGACGAGGGTATAAACAAGAATGATGCATTCTCTGATTTGAAATCTTGTCGTTGTTGCTTGAAATTTGATCCTTTCGTTCAAAGTTTAAAAAAAAAAAAAAAAAAAACATTAACAACAACGAATTCCGTAAGGCACATTGGCCAGGTGATTGGTGCCGTTGTTAATCCTTCTCGGGAACACTGATCACCCTATGCCCGTGCAGTGCACCCATCACAAGATCTCCATGGAGAATGGAAATTTATTTAAACTTGTAACAAATAATTAACCTGTGTGGAGGAATCTTTCAAGGCACACGGTGCGTATTTATATCCGTTCACTTGGTGGTCAGTGGACACCATATATGCAAATGTTTGTATATCTATACATATGTGAGCATGAGCATTAGGTCATTATTGACTCATTCCGAAGGCATCACATGGACAAACCTGTTGAACTTGGACATTGAGCTTAAATCTGATTAAAAGTCAAGAAATGATGCGGATTGTATGGCAAACAATCCTGTTTAAATTTTCAATGAAGATTCTTAAAATGGACAGAGTGTGCAATCGCAAACACGTCTGCAATACCAAAAAAAAAGAAAGAACTTAAATCCGAAGCCAATTGATATTTTAGATTAGAATGTTCTTGACGAAAAATAACACAAGCTTACATTGCAAATTTTTGTAAGAGATTATAATTGTTGTAAATCTTCAACCATTACACATTTTTAAACCTTTACAATATTATTAAGAGATAAGTTAACTACCTTTGGTGATATTAAACCCCAACTATGTAGTCTCTATTTTGAAAATAATAACAATCTTACAACATTTCATTTTAATTAAGATCTAGATTACGTAAATCGCTTAAAGTTAATAATTAAATTGGTCAACGGAGTGAAAAAATTTCAAATTTTCTTTAATTACCCGACTGTCCGACGATCAAGACTAAGCCAACAGACGAAGAAACTGAATTACAAGAAATTCCTGTGACCAATGATCAGCTGCTCCTTCCCAGTCTAGTTCTCAATCTCAAAGACAGCCATGAAGGAACTTCAATTATTCGAAAGGAAGATTCTCAAAAACTGCACTTCGATCGGCAGCGATAGATTAAGTACAAGTGATTTTAACAAAAGGCGTTTTCCTTTTATTAGTTTAGAGCAGAATCTGAGTTGTCATAAAGATTGTTTTTGTTTCTTTTTCACTCAGTGCGTTCAGAGCTCCCAATGGGTGTTTCTTTTTTCGTTCTGAAAATGTTCGGAGCCCGCTCTGTTCGTAGCAAGAACATACTCTATGAGCTCTGCTCTCTACGAAAAAAGAAAGACGCCTAAAGAAGCTAGTATGAACGTCATTGACCACTCGAATCAACTAATGAAATGGTTGGCAACCGAGCTCTTTTAATACCGAGTTTCAACTTTATACAAAAACGTATCACAACGACAGCTTTAACAACTGCACACCTGACTTTTTCTGCTTGCTGGTCTTTGCAGATTTTGTTCACGGTGTTTTTTTTTTTTTTTAATCTACAAGCACTAAGGGGATTATACTACCCTTTAAATGTTTCAACACAACCCCGGCGTTAGGTTAGGAGGAGGAAGAAGGGTAGGAAAGATGTGTGGGGTGTTGTTCTGAGACCTGAGGTGGTTGTTGTCTCAGATTTGATATCCAGGGATGGCGGCTGAACTAATGCGGAGAAATTTCCGTGTCTTATTTATCTATGTCACTTATAATTCGCATTATTTTTTTTTATTCGTTGTCATAATTATCGGTGTACTAGTTTTACTCTATCACATGTTGTTAGTTCTATGCCTAAACAGCATATAATGAGTAAGCCAGCAACTCGTATACAATTTATTTTAGAATTAGTTTTTATTGGAAAAATAAGAGGACATAGACTACGGCAGGGTTGACAGGCGAACACACAACTTTCGCGCCACGGCCACCTCTAAATATAACTCATAGTATCCAATGCGATCGAAGACAACTGCGATGTTAAGGAAAAGGAAATTTAAAGCTTTATTTCAGGGAATCAATGAGTCTTCTTTCCAAATATCAGCAAAGTATTTATTTAAAATCGTTTCTATAATAGGAATTTATCTGAGAGGCAATAAAAAAACGGATAGTCAGTTCGGATTCAAGCCGGGATTAATCAATATTCTGATACTCAATGGAAAACTCTAAAAAATATAGTGGACAACATTATTGTAAGTTGTGACTGTGATTTGGAGATGGCTTTATAGTATACCGTATGATTAGAGGGTTCTATCTAAAGCTAACCAAGTTTCGGTGTATCTATATATTTTATAGAACATGTGTTATCAAGGTAATGTAACTTCTGACGCACCATTTGACTAAGAAGTGGTCTTCTAATTCAGGCAATTGACGTTTGGTATTATAACTCTTAATTAGGTAATTGCGTTTGTATACTCACGACCTAATCACACAGAATAACACCGAAGGTAAAGTTATCACGATTTTCTTGCAGCGTGACTTCGACAAGATTGATTTTTTAGACCTCTTTTGTCTAGAGAATCGAGGAATACGAGAAAAGACTGTATTATCGGCAGTCATCTACAGAAGATCACTGCAGCATAGAGTTGGGCAATTTAGTTCATTTGAGTGATCGATCAATTTAGTTCAAATCGTGTTACTGAACAAGTTCGTTCATTTTAATTCAATTTAGTTCAGTTCACTGAAAATTCCAAAAAAATATAAATTTTCTTCATTCATATATGTACTATTTCTGTGATTGTTAGGTAGTTTCGCGAACTGGAAAGATGAAATTTCACTAAACGTCATTGTGTTTGGGGTAAAGAAGACAATCATGATAACGACAAGTCAGAAGAGATCAGCTCATTCCTTTGTCACTTTTATAAAATAGGAATTTGAATGTAGACATTCGAATTTTTTTTCATCCAAAGAAAATAAGGTGAACTAATAAACTATTGAACTAGAAACCTTGAACTAAGTTCACTAGTTCACTTAACTAAATTAGTTCAATGAACTAGTTCGTTCACGAACTACCCAAGTCTACTGCAGCAGCTCGCACCATGAATTAAAAATATCATATTCTACATCAGTTGCCATTTGTGTAAATAGATACTCCTCATATTGAAACCTGTAACGTTCGTTCTTTGCCTTGTCTTTCGGAACTACTTAGCCACATTACTGATCATTAAAGTCGAACAAGCAATACGGAGACGACTATCAATTCTTGAACAACCTTTAGTGGACTTAGATTGCACAAGACTCAGCTTATTTGGAAAAGTCTCCACTTTTTTCATAAAATTTACGAAAAATGAAATTAGAAGAGATTGCTAAGATAGTTCTCTGAGAAACTTTAATAATTCGAGTAAATTCAGAGTGCTAAGATCACTCTCTTCTACCTGGTAACAACTATTCTACATAATAACGTGATGTTTAGTTTGACATTTTCGCACAAGGACAATCAATCTTTCTATTAACATTCCAGAAATACATAGTAGAACTGTGGAGGACGGAAAGCCATTCATAATTTTTATGCTAGGTACACATTAGACAACCTTTGAAGCAAAACAGCCATGTTGAAGTTATCGCTGTTTCGTATGTAGCTGTGCTATTGATTTTCGTGTTGCCGCAACCGTTGCCAGAAATGTTAAGCTAAATTGATATTTTTGGTCAGTTGCTGCAAACGTTTCTTCGGGTATATTATGTATTGTTTACTGCATTTACTCGTTCAGTTCGTCGGAAACAAGAGAGTAAGAAAGTTCCGGCAGAAAAAAATTAAGTAAAACAAATGGAAAAAGACAATTGCAAATAATGAAAATAATAATAATGAACACACTGATGTTGCGGCGACAGTCATCACGTGTGTAGAGAACAATATTAAAACATGTTGCTGGAACACGTTACTTCGAAATTTGCCTCATGTACATCTAACTTTAGCTGCAATATGGCATTTAAAAAATAGCAATATATTCCTCTCTCGCTTGTTCTCAAATATCCGATTCTTTAATTTGATGAAACTGACATTAGCTTGTTTATATTTTCAAAGTCTAAAATTGGCTTCGAAGAAATGCGGATGTCCTAAACTGTCTACATATATTTTGAAAAAATAAAAACAAAACTTCAATAATAAAAACATTTTTCAATTGTCATTTTCTCCTATTTTGCTTATTTTCCCGATATTTTGGGTTCTGAATTGCATACGTAACACTTTTTGCAGGACTTAACTCGGATTTAGCTCTAAGACTAGGAATGGAAAGGAGACGAGACCATTCGATGCTTTTATTAGTATAATCCAGTTTTTTATTCATAATCCAATTCAATCAGAGTAATCAATCAATAGATTTTGACAGTTCATAGCTTGACAGGTAGGCAACAAACTATATTTTGACGTTTAAATAATATTTTTCCCAAGTGCCACCTAAAAGCCTCCTTTCTCCGGAGGGAGAAACAAAGTCTGAAAAATGAGCGATTTCTATTCCAACGAAATGCACTTCTCTGGATTTTCGCAGTCTGCGTATCTGAGGATAACTATGTACATTATGAGGTTTGATGTTTTAAAGCTTGTGAATATTATACAAAATTGAACGTAAGTACTAAAAAATAATTAAATAAAAAAATAGTTCTTGTAGCGAAAACCGAAACTAAACCACCGATACTGAGACCAGCGAGACTTTCGGCGAATTTTGGTACCAAAAATACGGTCTCGTCCCAGGTGCTTTTAAAGTACTCTCGTCTCGGAGACCAAGACCGAGATGAGACAAAGACTAGTTTCGTTGTCGGCTCTATCTAAAACAAGGATGATCTTACGGAAAAACTGGTTCTCGACTTCTCGGGAGTAAAATGTACTTGGATTTTATGATATGAATATCATTATGATAGCAAATATCGGATATCTTTACCTATTTAACTAATATTTATTTTTTGAGTTTTTAGCAAGAAATTTAAATACCCGATAATATTTGGTCGTCATAAAGCTACATTTTAAATAAAAAGTTACGTACGATCACATCGTTAGTGCCATATTCTTAGTTGACAGCTAAATATATGTTTAAAGACATTTTTTAAATAGTTTTTTGCAACAATGGGGCATATTCATAGTCGCTGATAAGCCCATGTTTTATTAACTCCAGTTTAACACATTTTGGATCAATGAATACAGACCGATCTTACTTACAAATTGTTGGTTTTATATTTTAAAAATAAACTTGTTTTTCTACACACATAGCCTCAAATATTTTGGAATGATGAACTTAGAAAAAATAGAATCAACGTCAGAAAATTCAACTAAGCCTAGGTTTAACTTGTAAACAGCTTAAAAATGACTATCAATATGCCACAATTTCTTCAAAAAGTATTTGCTATGCCAATTTAAATAAAATGCACGTATTTGCTCCTATGTCCGATTCAGAAAAAATATTTTACCAGTTTTCGAAATATTGAATTTTCTAAAAAAATACAAATTTTGATCGAAATCCGAAAATCAATAAAATGGTTGTATGGCAGGTGCCGTTAATGACAAAATATTTAAAAAAAATTTAGCTAATATGTAGACCATACCCAAAATAGTACACGCACCAATTTTTATCAAAATCGTTGGAGCCTTTTTCGAGATAATTAAGATGGTAGTTTGTATGGCAAGTACCGTTATTTTTGGGACTAAAACAACAATTCAAAAATCTATTTCGGACAATCACTTAAAACGCTTAAAAACCAAGTTTGAAGAAAATCGCTTCAGCCGCTTAGGATGTAGAGAGTTGTACAGACAGACAGACGAAATTGCGGGACCCACATTTTTGGTGTTCTCCATCATCGTAATGTCAAGTTTGATTAAAATCTCGATTTTGTTTCCAAATGCAAATCTTGTCCTATAGTACCTACATACATACATATATCGCAAGTAAAAATTTATTAATTAAAATTTAAAGACAAATAAAATCTACCTGTTCTTAAAGTATTGAAAATTAAATTTGTTTTTCAAGAACCAATGAAATGAATTAAAGATTTTGTTTAATTAAATCAAAAACGTTAAAAATATCCACTATCAAATAAACCCAAGAAATATTTTTGTCGAAAGTTTAAAAATGTAGTATTATTAAGAATATGAAGTAACCGCTGTACAAAATTATGATGGAAATCAACAGACCCATTATTGAGAAAGTCGAAAATGTTCTAACGTTAATTGCGTTTAATGTTAAAATTAATTTTAGGATACATTAAGACCATACCTACACGAATAACCGAACATTTTTAATCAAAATCGTTAATGCCGTTTTCCAGATACTTAGGATTTTTAAAAATGGGTGCATCGTGTATGACAGGTATCTACAGTTATTTTAAAACATTTCGATTTCTCCTCTAGGGAATCACTATCGACGGAGTTTTGGGACCCAACTTTTCTCCGTTTTCTCCTTCAAGTTTTTATTCAAAATCTCTAGTTTGATTTTTCTTTTCAAAGAATGCAAAACTGGCCCTAATACCTACATATTTATCGGAAGTCTGAAGATCCGTCTGTAGATTGAACTTAATAGTTAATAAGTTGCAATTTGAAAAAATTAAAATGTGTATGAAAAAATATATGCAGTCTTTGTAGGTATACACAGTTATACGAGGTTTGTTTAAGTATACGATAAGTTATAAATTGAAAAAAAAATGTAATTCAAAATCTTACCATAATTGCTTCAAAGCTTACCATTTCAATTCAAATCATGATCTTCATCTTACCAAAAATGCTAAATTAATAAAAAAAAACCAACGCAGATAATTCGACTTCCACTTACTTTCTCAGAATAGATTTTTGTATAAAACATCATCGTATAACTTAAAACTATTGAAACACCTTTTTTATTTAAATACATTAATCTATAAATTAAGAACTATATAGCTTAAATGTAAAGTGTGTTAATCATACTTAATTATGGAAATAAAAATAGCCTAACCAAAATATCCATAAAATAATATTGCCATCCTATGGATTTTAAAATACAAAAGAAATTCTTAAAATTTAACTGCCATAATCATAATTCCCCACCTAACAATGGTCCACCATAAATCGATCGCCCAATAAATCATATATATTGAAGAAAAGAAGTCATTTAAATTTAATTTTTTTTCTTAAGACTGCCCATGCACATAAGCCTTTACCTTCTACATATTTAATATGGGATCATCATACCCCCTCATGCTGTGTCCCATAGCGTGATATGTGCTGCGTTCTATATTATATGGGATGTGTGACAGTGAAATTTAAATCGAAGAAAATAATAAAAAAAAAAACTTAAGATCTTTCCTAGGATAACAAAAATTCATGATCCTAAATATTCTAAAAAAAAAGTAAACAAAACCCCTTGACAAAGATGTATCACATCCGTCTTCCAATTTAAGTTTTATAGGATGACGACTTTGTCTGTCCAGTGTCTCCATGAAGGAACAACACACTACCTATTGCTTCCCCCACCTCCATAAAACGTTGGTGGTAACTTCACTATGCAGCATCGCAGAGAGAACATAATAACATAATAAGACAAAGAGCTTAGAAATTCAACCAAAAAGGACGAATCTAGGAAAATCAATTTCTTTCTACTCGTATCTAGGTATCGCTGTTAGGAAAATAGAATTTTCTTTATCCAACAAACACCAATAAAAGATAAATTGACTTTTTAAACTGCAACACACAGGGTGTCATACTTGAAATACAAACAAACAAAAAAGACATCTGAAAGTCCTGAAAAGTGTCACCACCTTTTCAATCATTATTTTTCTGTTTGTAAAATTCGTAACTACATAGTATGTCTTGTTGTTATCCTGAAAAAAAATACAGGTAAGAACATCCTCATAAATTGGTAGGTGGATTATGTGGTGTCCTTTTTTTTTGTTTACCGCCAAAGGCATCCTGTGTGAAAATGGGATTAGGTTCTTAATTTTGATTTCTAAATCGGATTTTACCAAAATCCTATTTATGAAAGCCAAACAATGCGATACAAAAACATATCCTTACAATATTCTAAGCTGCGTATACTTACCCCACACGAACAGACATAGATATTTTTTTCTTTTATAGAAGAAGATGTCTGTTAATCTAATTTGAAATATAAAATCAAGTCCACCTGTTAGGGAAGGATTCTTTAGAAAAGGCATTCACTTACCGACTCAGGAGCATCTCATACATGCACACGTTTTCTAAATTACTTTCATCATCATCCTCGAATTCGAGAAACATTTTGATTGATAGTAATTTAAGCTGTATGCAGTATGTGTGTATAGAAATTTAATTCTAGACAAAAATTTTGAAACTAAAAAATATTATTAGCTCTATTATACTTGAGTTATTTTTTGCGAATTATTGTAGGTATATTCGAAAATAAAATTCGTCCTGTCTGTCATATTTTTCACAACCGAATTACAACGCATGCGATATTCTTGTCATCGCCATATATATCCCGGCAGCGCGTCCTGTTTCAACATAGAATAACAGCTACAGCATCCTTTGGACAGACAATTTACCACACATATACACACACAGGATATTTAGGAACTTTTGACACTTCTTATAGATAGGCAACAAAAAAAATTGACTTTTCCAGGACCAAGGAATTTTAATGAAATTTATTAAATTCAATCGACGCAACTTATCAAACCGAATCAGAGGTATAAATGGGAATAATTAAAAAGGACGCAATAAAGGGTGAACTTTGAGAGTGTGTTTTGCTTTGTGAATTTAGTATTTTTTTTTGTTTGGGGGGAAGAAAAAATTGGGAGATAAACGAGACGACACAACACGGACACACAACGCGGAGACGTCACTCAAAAGCCTAGAAAATGTAAACAATGTGACAGACAATGGAATTGTCGGAATGTGGAGAATGCGCTGAACATGGAATGGAATCTCGCTCTTCTCGAATACACCAACTTCGATTCCGTTCGCTATAGAAGGTGGTGCGGCGCGGTGGTGATTCTATGGGGAACTGCCGAGTGATGAGTCCTGGAAGGATTTTTATCGATTCGATGATGATGATGATGGAACATTGAGGGCTACTCGGGGGTATTTTGGAATAAATGCGATGCGGTTAAATGGAAATACGTATATTATTCTCATTCGAAAATCAGTCTCATGTCTGTCAAACTGCCTGCCTGCATTTAAAAGATGCTGATTCCAAACGATTTTTGTCATCATCAGCAGATTTAGATTGAATTAACTAACTACATTATATCTATACTTATATAAACCATCAATAACTGTATGAAATGTTTTTTTTTTTTTATTTTCTTAAAATTATTGTTGTTGTTTTTGTTTTGAAATTTGTATGAGATAGCCTATCTAAATCTATGTAACCCTGGTCTCTATGGATGGGTAATTTATTCAGAAGCTCATCATTAAGTTGTTTGGATTTATATGGAGCAGTAAAATGGAATCTTTGGTGTCGGTTTTATGCTGTCGTAAAGTTGGCTATACGCAGTAGGTATAGGTTGAGGAATCAATGTTTTTTAATAGCAAGCAGCACCAATTTGATTAGGTATTATTTGTAGGATGAGCTAGGTTTTATGAACACGAATATTAACAATAATAATAAAAGCAATAAATATGTACCTTGTTATTTTTTGAACAAATGTTTTAATCTGTATTTTATTGGAGCAAAGGTTGCGTCGCTTCCGGGAGGCATTGGTTTATAGTCTTCAGGTCAAGAATACCTTAGAGGGATGAGGGCTCTTAGAGAGATTTCTTTGTAGTTAATGGTCATCAACGTTGACTTAACATCCATTTCTTCATTATTCTAAAAGATCTAAGAAAATGGAATGTTAATTTTTTTATCTGTAGTAAAAAATCCTATATTAATGGGATTCTTGTAGGGCACAAGAAAATATAAATATCTAAAATATTATTAAACATTTATAAGGTGAAAATGGGATGTCCTTTTGTGCTCAATATCAACAATGTTTGGCTGCTTTTATATTCTTATTGTATGGCCATTCTGGCAGATAAGATCTTAACTTAACAACTAACATTTTAGCTTCTATATTATTTCGGTAAGGTCTTATCGAAGCTAAAATAAAATTACCCAAGTCTTATCGAAGATGAAAACAACCCAACATCAGTCTTATTTGGCAAAAAAAAAGAGTAAGACCTAGTTCGCATTGAAAATTGTATGGCGTTTGATCAAGAGGTTTGGAATGTTGGATCAAATAAATAAGTTGCAACGATATTTCACTAAATGAATTTTTAAATAAGTAGCTAATACAGCAAAGTGTGCACTGCCACTTGAAATAGGGGAGACCAGCCCAAGATGCATACTATAACAACAGCTAAATATATTTCTTAAGTTGTTTTTCTTATAATTTTTTTATATAAGTAAAAAATGTATTTAAAATTTTTCTAAAATAATTTTGTTATGCATAATATCAATTTGAAAACATAATTTCAAAAAAAATAGTCTTTCCGTTTTCGAAATATTGATTATTCAAATAAAATATTGTTTTTTTTTAAGCCCGACAAATATTTTTGCTAACGAAATATGGATATAGGTACTATATGGCAAGTTTTGGATTCGTAAAAAATGGAAGTCGAGATTTTGTTTAAGCTTGACATTGCGATGATAGAGAATATATAAAAATGGGTCCCGCAAATTCGCATGTCTGTATGTATGTCTCTCCGCTATTCAAAAGCCTAATAGGGTGGATGGATTTTCTTCAAACTTGGTGGATATTGTTTTTCAAATAATTTGGCCACACGATTTTTCTATTTATTTAGGACCAAAAATTACAATACCAGCCATACATTTTGTTTTTTTTTTTTAATTTTTTTATGGAAAAGCTGCATAAAGGTTTAAACAGTATTGTAAACTAACCACTTTTCATAAGTTCGACTTTCTCACTATTGATTAAAAATTCTTTTTATTATGGAAAATCTGGCTAGAAGTGTTAATAAGATTGCATACTCAAATAAAAAAAAATGTTTTCTCGATTCTTAACAAATAAATATTTTTTTTTAGAAATCGATTTTTCAAAAACAATCGATTTCTCAAAACCAAAATTTTATTACATAAACAAATAAATTTAAAAAAATAAATAAATTTTTACTTGCGATACACATAATATGTATATATGTATGTAAGGCAAGTTTTGCATTTCGAAAAAGTAATTAAACTCGATATTTTAATCAAACTTGATATTACGCTGATGGAGAACACCAAGAAAGTGGGTCCCGCAATTCTGTCTGTCAGTCTGGCTGTACAGCGCTCTACAGCCTAAGCGGCTGAAGCGATTTTCTTCAAACTTGGAACTTAAGTGTCTTAGGTGATTCTTTCAAATAAATTTTTGAATTGTTTTTTAGCCCCAAAAATAACTGTACTTCCATACAATATTGTCTACTATCTTAATTATCTCGAAAACGGCTGTAACGATTTTGATAAAAATAAGTGTCTGCACTACTTTAGGTAAAGTCTGCATTATGGTCAAAACTTCTTTTTTATTATTTTGTTATTATTGATACCTGCCATACAATATTTTTTTTTTATTTTCTACTTTCTCATAAGCAGCTAAATGGATTTCAGTCAAAATTTTTACGTAAGAGGTCACTTTAACTATAAATAAATAATACTGAACGCCAAACTTTAATAACTGTGCAATCTAAAAAGATTTTATTGTGTATATCATCCATTTATTTCTACCTAATTATATTTCATTTTTGCGCATTTTAGTGTACGTCACTGAATACTTACATAAATGTGTATATGTACCATGTAGGCCCTCATACATATGTATCTTTAAGAAATCACATGATATTTACCTCTATGTACATATATACATTCTTATTACCCTCCTAACTTACATAATTAAAATCCATAATCTAGATTTAAATACACATTTATAGGTTGGTACCTATAGCTATTCATTAAAACATCAATTCGGCAATTCATTTTACTAAGATCAGATATCGGACTTAAGCCTTCCTAACGATAAATAGGCCACATACTTACCAACAGTGTCAATGTTTAGTTGCATTAAAGTTGTTAGCCACAAAAGCAGGTTCGTGCGATCCAGGAGTGCATTTATGTAGTGGAAAATTTAGATATGCAGTTTTTTTTTAAGAATTTGAAGGAACTTTTGTATATAAACTCTAATCGAAATCGATAGAGTCAGTAATGCGAAAGTCGAAAAAAGAACCCTTTTACTATATGTACCGTTAATAACATTTTTCGTAAGGTGCCCCGTGCTACGAGAATTTAGACAGCTTCAAAAGTTCATAACAAATTCGACAAATTATGCCTTACACAGTAAGATAAAAAAAAAATAATCACAACCAGGGCTCTTCGGACTGTTGTGGTTGAAGTTTGGTGCTTACAAAAAGCTCTGTTTAGAAGCCCTTATTCTCAGAACATACCTATTCAGATTGAGTTCGGTTCTAATATACAATTAGCTATCTGAACGACATGCAATCACAAAATCATCTGCAAAGGATCTGAACTTTCCTAAGTCATTTAAAATAAATGAAAGAAATAATATAGGGCATAAAGCTGAGCCCTGAGGCACGACTGGAACAATTCTGTAAGCTATATGTTGGTTATTACAACAAAACTCTCTATCGTGGGATCCAGTCGTGAAATCCAGTCGTGAAATTTCATTGTGTTTTTTTTTTTTGCTTTTCAGCCATATCGTATTGAGTCATTCAAATTTTTCTTTCAATTTCGACAGTATAAATACAGGTATGTTCCTAATTAAGAAATAATACCTACTTACCGTCAAGACTCCGCTGAATTAAAATTAAAATTAAAATTACACGAGGTGGAATTTAAAACATCTACAGAAATTAATTAACTACTTCTTAAATTAAAATCTAAATTTCACTAAAAACTCGTCCGTTTTATGAAATCCCTATTGTTACACAGAAAAAATATTGTTGCCGTATATAGAGATTTAAACTCCACATTAGGTTTCTCCCTTAAATTTGGACAATGATGGTAATAAATCAAAGGATCTGACTTAATTTCGTCCCAAAACAAACAGTCAAAAAAGGTCATCTGAATTATTTTGTCCTCTTCCTTTATCCTTAAACAAAATTTAAGTTTTTGTTTTGCCGCAATCGATACGATTTTATATTATTAATATCCCCCACCGACAAAAACGAAATGATGAACTACCCAGGATCACTTTTCGAGGATGTATCCTTAGTAAAATGTCGCACAAAAATTCCTATACCTACAGAATGTATTGGAAAACCTAAAATTCCCATAAACAATCAACATCGATGGGATAGAAAATTTAATCGAAAGAAGATGAAAATAATAAGAGAGAAAAATCGTACAGGAGGAACGTTTAAAAAAAATTAACAAAAAAAAAAACACATGCCCTTATAGCCGTCCCCATAGTCTGTTGTATGTATGTATATCCTTTGTCATTTATGGACACAATTCATTTTGCTTCGTTCCAAGTAATGTGATTGAGAGGATTACTGGACCGAAGCGATTTGAGTTTTATTTTATTTTCTCTTTGTATCTTCAATATTGGGTTCGGCCGGCACTAATCCCTGATCTGATGGTTCGCGCGGAGGCCACTTTAAGAAATTTCGTAATAATTCATAATTTCTGTCTTTTTTTTGTATTCTTTCTGTTTGTGGAGTCTTTTGTCGGTCATTGAAAATATTATCAACCTTTTTTTTTGTTAATTAAATTTCTGATTGGATCTGGAGAAATCCCATATAAGTTGAATTTGATCTTAAAAGTAAAGAAATTGCTGTTTTTTTTCGCTCCAACGTAGCGTTTTTTTACGTTTACATTAAACTTAACTTATATGTTGTATTTTATAATATTTTACAAGCTCATACGAATTTATTCTGTAAAAAGTTTGTTGGTAATTGGATAGATTTACTTCGTCTTCGGGATATAAGTCTTGGGGGATGCTAGAGCGCAATTAGTCAAAGAGCTTCGTTGTCAGTTTATTTTAAGGCAGCACTGATGCAATCGAAGAGAAGTAAAAACTTTTCCGATAATGGTTTGATGTTTTTACTTGCGATCTTTTTTAAACTATATATTGTAGATCTGATTAACCGAATTGTTGACGAAAGTATACTTCGCCTCTGGAAATAGAACAATTCACGTGGTTATGGATTCATAATTTTTAATTTATTTAATATGTTTATACATTCAGTTTTTTTTTTTTTTTGATATCTAACAAGTATTGGACCATAAGTGCTTTGGGAATTAGGTTCAGTTCTTGTTAGAACTCTGTAATGGTAACATCTTACAGCTAAAAGATAGGGACTCTTTTCAATTTGGCAATGCAAATTAGTTTTGAGTGACAGCTTGGCTAGAACGGCGAACATGACGACTGCAACTGACATGAGAAAAAAAATTACCTACTGTTTGTCCACGAAAATAAAAACAAATAGTAAAAAACTTAATTCTTCTTGATTCTAATGGATTTGCATTTTATTCAAAAAATAAAATGCACGACTGGATCGTACCAACATGCTCTTGGAGGTAACAACTTTAATGTAGCTACACATTGATGCTGTTTAGTAGTCTAGTTATCCTATGCAGGTTTAAAGCAATTGGCGGAAAATGTTAAACGATTTAGTAATATATTAAATCATTTTTAGTATGATGATAGTGGTTAAAAAGAGGAATTTGCTAATTTTAAACGAGTTTAGTATTGTATTATCTTCTTAACATTTTACTAAATTTAAAATCACCGAATAGCTACTTTAAATTTTTAGTATCGTACTAAATCCACATGTCATTCTGATAGTATATCGGCTTTGCACGCGGGAGGTCCAGGTTCGAGTCCTGCTGGTGTCAATTTTTTTTATTTTTGTAAATATTGAAGTTAAAATGATGAAAATATAAACATCGAATACTTATTTAGAGCACATGTTGGATTGCTTTCAACATATAATCAATTTACAACGCATAAACATAATAATTGTGTTCATCAAAATTCAAACCCTAAAAATGTTTTGATATCGGCTTAATTAGCATATTACTAGTTAACAAAAGGTTTAAACTTTATGAAAAAATAGTAGACTACTATGTATATAGTAAATTGCTAACTTGTATCGTGTTAATGCCTTAATAATAGGTTGTTTAAAATTTTGCGACATTGTAATTAAGATTACCTTGATTCTTAGTATAATGAATTGTCGAATGGATGATTCAAGGAATAGTTACATACATACCTACGAATGTATATTTAAATCTAAGTTATGGATTTAAATTATGTAAGTTAGGAGAGTAATGTAGGTCCATACATAGATGGAGCCTATAGGTATGTAAATATATACATATAATAATGAAAATAAAGGATGTGAGTGGGCAGGAAACTATATGCATATAACTTTATAATTTATGTGCAATATGCATACAGACGATTCATATGATTTTTAAAGATACATAAGTACATATATATAAATGTATTAGGGCCTACCTACATTGTATGTAGTATTCAGTAACAGGCATAAATGGATAATACACATAATTAAATGTTTTTATATTGCTTAGTTGTTATAGTTTGAGAGAAAACATAGATGCCATTTGAATTCCTAGATAAATCAGAATATATAAATAAAAATATTTTAAAAATCGTTGAATTTTTTATGTATAAAATTTTAAAAACATTTTTTAGAAAAAAATTTGAAACACATTTTGAAGAAATTATTGATATACATACTTATAAAATTAAAATTTCAAAAAAATTCAGTGACTGGTTTTTGAAAAATCTATTTTTCAAAAAAATAAATTTTCATTTATATCTTAAAATTCGAAAAACTTTGTTTTTGAAAATTTGAGAAAGCAGTTTTATTAAGACTTTTAGGGATCATTTAATTCGAAATATCAGCAATCATGGAAAGAGCTCTTGGTTAAAATTTGAGCCCCTTCAATGTAGTATGAAGAGCTCAAAAGAATGAAAGAATAATACCATTCGAATCTGACATGAGGGCAAATCCGTAGGTATATTATTTGCTTGCATTTAAAATATATATGAAATAAAAAGCATGCCTTTATCGCACCTACTTGCTCTTATGTTCGATCACTTTTTATGTAAAATATTCTTAATAGAAACAGCTAAATATATTTTTAAAGTCATTTTCTACGTAATTTTGTTTACGTAAATTTATTTCTTAAATTTTATTCTAAAAAAATGGTATGCAAATTTTTTTTACCAATTTACAAATGGTAAAAAACTTAATAGTATAAACTTAAAAATAAAATTTCAGAAAAAATCGTCCACCCGTTTTCGAAGTATTGAAATTTCAAAAAAAGTATTTTTTTTTGTCAAAAATCCGAAAAAAACAATTTTTCGAAAATTTTGAAATGCAGTATTATTTAGATTTCAAAAAAACCGCCTGCATAAAAATTTTGATCGAAATCCGCTCAGCCATCTACGAGAAAGTCGGAAATCAATAAAAACGGTTGAACGTTATAAACAAAATATGTAAAAAAAAATGTTCGCCAAAATGTATACTATACCTAGAGTAGTACACATTCTTTTTCTAATCAAAATCGTTAGACCCGTTTTCGACATAATTAAGATGGTAGACAAATTTTTATGGCAAGAACCGTTATGTTTGGAGGTTAAAACAACAATTAAAAAATCTATTTTAGATAATCACCTAAAACGCCTAAGCACCAAGTTTTGAACAAAATCGGTTCAGCCGCTTCTGCTGTAGATAGCAATACAGACAAACAGACAGATGGAATTGCGGCACCCAATTTTTGGTATTCTCCATCATTGTAATGTCAAGTTTCATTAAAATATTGAATTAGATTTCCAAATGCAAAATTTGCCCTATAGCCTATAATACCCATGTATAAAGCAAGTTAAAATGTTTGGACTAACTTCTAGAATCTAGACTTTACCCATAATAGTACATAGAATTCTCTACTACGCAAGTAAGTGCTATAGATTAAGTATTGCATTTGGAAAAAAAACTCGAGATTCATCAAGTTTGACATTACTATGATATAGGACACGAAAAAGTGGGTTCCAATATTCTGTCTGTCTCCCTGTTTGTCAGTCTGTAGGCCGATCTACAACCTAAATGGCTGAAGCGATTTTTTCAAACTTGGTATTGCTTTAAACCCATTTTATTGAATTTCGACTTTCTTACAAGCTGTTTGGCGAATGTGGATCAACATTTTTGCATAAGAAGTCCTTTGAATTCTAAATAATACTGCATAAATAAATATTTTTTTGGAATTTTTTTTTTTTTGAAAATAGAATATTTCGAAAAAGTGTGAAAGATTTTTTTTGATATTATTTTGTGTGAAAGATTTTTTTTTTTTTTTGATATTATTTTTTTAAATTTATTTTATTGAATAGATACTTAAAATTGAAGTTTTTGAAAAAAAAAATTAGTGAAATTTTGTGTATAAAAAATTAAGAAAAATAAATCCATCTTTAAAACATTTTTAGCTGTTCATACTAAGAATCTTGTCCACGATATGATCAAGAGAATGTACATGCATTATAAGATACCAAGTTTTTTGTTAACAAGTTTCCTTGGTTAAAAAATAAAATAAAATAAAATAATTAGATTTAATTAAAATAGTTTTTAGGTCGAAAGACATTAGTTCTAAGAGTTATTGTTTTTTTAGAGCGCCCATAAATTGCCAGTAAATTAGTTGTAAGTTATTGATAAGTAGGCTAGTTTTAAATATTTTTGTCTAGCTTTAAGATAGTTATAAGTTAATATGAAATAAAAATGAATTTACAAAAAAAAAAGCATGTACATGCAATACAGTCGTCCATTTAATTGTTTATTGAGATAATTAAGATTTACCTAATGACCAACAAAAATTGTATGACAGGTACCGCAAATGGCAGACCCTCTTTTTGTGTGTTCGCTATCATTGTGATGTCAAATTTTATCAAAATCTCCAGTTCAATTTTTTTATGCAACACTCGCCCTAGACTTTCCTTAGTAATTAATTTTTTTGTTTGTAAATATTATCAAAAATTCGTGTTGAGACAAAATAGCTCCTTTAATAAATTTTGCTATCGATTAACTTTTTTCTGAACTTTTTTAAAATTTCGGGCATTTTTCCAAAAAAAAATTCGGAGGCTTTTTTCTAATTTACAATATTACTGCAATGAAAATATGGTCTGACAAAAAAACCAAACACCTTTTCAGGATGGTGTCATAAACATATTTCAAATGAATTTTTGTTTTTTTCCAAACCAACATTTCAAAAGAAGGAGATACCCCACGGTACGGTTTGTTTTGAAAACACACATCTTATCATTCGCTTGCACTTCAAACCAATTCCAACACTCTGGGGTTCTCACTAACCTAAGGTATGAGCAACTCCAAGAAATACCATTCCACTCATCATTGGGATATATCAAAATAACCAAATTCAAGCATATGTAAGTTTGATAAGCGTCTGGTCCTTCTGACACACGTACTCATCGGATAGAAGACCCTGACATTTTAATCGATTAATGCCTGGAGTATCATTCAAAATGTGTATTGCCAGCGTCTCGAAAAATTAACTTCAACAACAGAGTGTTTGAAATAATAAATAAAAACCGAAATATTTTGTTTTGTTTTTCGTAAGACACCCTAGTTTGTCAAAAAAAGCCAGGGGAGAATTTGGCATAACAACGATTGATACAAATTGAGACACCTAGTTCATCTTAATTTTTTCCAGTTCCATCTTTTTATCAAGAAATTTCTCTTAAGATTTTTAAAGCTATATAAATAAGCCTTACGCTAACAAAGGAGTTGTCTCCCACATTCAAGCATAAGGAGTCATAAATCTTGTGCATCGTTGCCAAATCTTAAAAAAAAACAGCTTTAAAAATAACTAAATTCCACGAAATTAAATTCAAATCAAATCAGAATCCGAGTACATTGTTCGTTAAGTCGCAAGCTCACAAAATATAGACAGTGCGGCAGTAAAATAATGCAGATTTGTCCATGTCCGATGTCAGCGTTCAACCAAAAAGTTACTTAACGCGATTTTAATAGTTCATTAACAATGTCATGCTCGTGGTAATTTATTCGCGTGATTTCGCAGCATTTTCGCTTTTACCAGAAATGTATGTCTACGAATTGATGTGGGAGTATGCGGGGACAATGTTGAACCAAAATTCATGCCATAAAATCCAAAAAGCTATAGCCAACCAAAGAACATGAAGTAAACCATCCAGGTGGACGAACTAAAGGGGGGAAGTGTTATAGATATACAATATACAAATATATATAAGGCCATCGTAAATATCAGCAACAAATATTCAGTTCCATTATGCAGGGGTGTCACCTCAGACCTCTTGCCAGCTTTCCAAAAAACAAACCGACTCCCCCCAATAAAGTGCATCTCGCCATACAAGGATATCGGCGTCAAAACACCATCATCAACATGAACTGAGTGCGGAAGTTCAGCGAGTCGAATGATGATGCATTGTTCCTGGTCCTGGTCCTGGGTATTGCTACTGGTATTGGTATTGGCTGGTTTTGGAGTGCATTAAAGCAGAAGCACGCATTTCATAATGCACTTGGTCACATAGATCGAACTTTTTTCAAGGGATGATGGCAAATGGCAATGGTAATGGTTACACAGCATCATCAGGGGTGTTGCATTCTGAGTGTTTTTAGGGATTCGATTCGAACTTTCGTTGCTGCTCGACGATTTATTAACCATTGACCATCGATCACATTGCACTAAAGCTGCATCCAACTCCATGGGGTTTGTATTATTTAAATTTACAGCACGTTTCACAAATGGCCAAATGGTAATTTGATAAATTTATTAAATTCGTGGGATCACGGTAAGAGCGGCAGCGACGAGTGGTATAGGTAGGCAATGGCAATAATATAATAGGTAGTACGACGAGTAGTGTAAAAGCTAGTTGGGTTTTGCGTCATGTCATTGGCATTGGGATTGCTGCTGCACAGGAGAGTTGCTGCTGCATCAGTTGCAACAACATTGTGTGGCATCCGATGCCTAATGAAATGAATTAGTTGGATGCAAGGCTTTGGTCAGTGAACCGCCACAGCTTATTAATTGAGGTGAACATTTGACAGCATCCGATGGATGAGCGAGCTATCGGTTATGTGTGTATAGGATTTATTTTACAATTTATATTTTGATTTTTTTTTGTTTTGTGTTTCTGATGTTGCATAGAGATTGTTTGGTTTTGTGGCCATTAATTATAATTCAATGGTTTCTGCTACGTATTAACTATTTGTTTTTTTTGCTATGTAGGTACTCTATAACTGTGCATACATGTGTATAAAAAATATATAATTAGAAGAGGTTTTTAAATGAACCAAATTATTTCCAGCTGAACTGAACTTTTGATACAAAAACTCAATTTATAAACGCATTTCTAGTATATTAACCATACTGCTAATGCAATTTATTTATTTTAATTAATTACAACATGTTTTTCAGTAGAAGTGCACATAAGGTAAATTACTCAAATGGTATCAAATTTATTAAGTATAGTAGAATTTTGTATAAAAGAGTCAGATGAGTTATTGTTACTAGTTGTATAGTCAAACTTTGGACGATTGAGGCTTAAAATATTACAACCCGATCAGAAGTGGAGAAAAATATCGAAATTTCCACAGTCTGTTGTGCACAAACCGGGAACTGTAAGTCGATCACTCAAAGATCGAACTTCGCCTTACCGACCGACGGGAGTTAACAATCAGTTCTTAAAAGTTTAAATTCTACTTAAAGATCATAAGCTATCTTGGTAGTTTCGGACCCGAAAATTAAGGATGTGCACCTGAAAACGAATATGAAAAGATAGGGGTACTGTTATCAGAAACAGTTTTATATGAAGAAGTTCCAGACAAGATATCGTTAATGAAGATGATAGAAGCTTGCGCCGACATAACAGAGCCCTGCGGTTTTCCAGAATTTATTTGCTTTATTTTCAGACTGGAAATCAGGTAATCGGTATATTGATTCAAAATAGCTTTTAACGGCTTTTAGTCGGCAATCTCACTTGGACTCATCAGTTGGTTAGTGAGCGCCTCACTAATACGCAATTTTTGTTAAGTTCATTACAACTTATATAAATTTTTTGACAAAAATAAAACTATATCCAACAAGATTAAAATTTTAATAATTAAAATTGGAAGATTTTGTCCGTGGCCAGATATAGCTAATAAGGTGTTTTTTTTTTATATAAAACAATTCTATATAGTTGAACTGAACTTAACAAAAATTGCGTATTGGTAAGGCGCTCACTAACCAACTGATGAGTCCAAGTGAGATTGCCGGGTAATCGGTGTATTCATTGTCGGTCTGGAGCTGGGGCTTGGCTTCGAAAACTCTGTTGTCTAACTCATTTTTGTCCATTCTCTCAATGTGGCCTTACCAATGTAGATTTAAGAATAAATGCAAAAACAAAAACAAACAAACAAACGCATTTACATACGTATGTATTGTTTTTGTTCCTTATTTTGTGGACTGCAATTATGATTTTAATTGTTTTTTTTTTTTTTTTGCAATATATTAGTCGATGGCTACCGACACAAATAAAATGTACAGCTTTATAGCCCAGTGAATTATATTCTTCTAGGGGAATTCGGTCGAATTCAGATACCTAGAAAATAATACCCGTGGTCTGGCTTGTTTAAATTTAAGAATAAATGCAAAAACAAGCCAGACAACGGGTATTATTTTCTAGGTGTCTGAATTCGACCGAATTCCCTTAGATGAATATAATTCACAGTGCTTTATTAAAGCTGTAAATTTTATTTGTGTCGGTAGCCATCGACTAATATATTGCGTCTTAGAAAGGTACTACAGCAGCTAACTGATGGGCCCATCTGTAGTACCTGGGCGAAACGTATATTAATTTATACTAAAGGTAGCAAAAAAAAAACAAAAAAAAAACTCAATTAAAAACTTACCATTGTAGTTTAAGTGTTTTGACTTTTTGGACTACATCCTTGCACATCAGCTCGTATAGTTCGCGGTTGTAGCTTCTCCTTGATTCCGTCGCTTCGCAAATAGATGCATCCAGCTTCGTAAAGCAAGGCTGCATTAACATAAATGCCGTTATGTTAAACATAATTTTTGTGTAAAATGAAGTGATATTCAAAATATTTAAGTAAGACATACTTGAAAAATTTCGAAATTTTGGATGTATTTGTAGTTCTTGAAATTTAGGGTTTCTTTTCAAATATAGGGAGACTAGGGAATGACTGTATCAAATGTCCTGAAACTGCGCCGAATATCTTAAGAACTAAATGGAAGTGTAAGGAAAATGGGAGAAAATTTAATAGGAGATACCGATGCATAATTGTTTTGATTAGGTCCGTTCCCGTACTCCCTAAAACTGCGAGAATCTACGAATTTCTACGAAAAACAGTCAAATCCTGTTCCCGCACTCCAAATTTTTGGTAGTTTTTCACAGAAGAGAGCGCTCATGAGAGAGTAAAATATTTCCCCAGGCTGCGAATTTTAATCCAAGAAATTTCTTTGGAAGAATAATAAAGACTGTCAAATGAATGAAAAAAGAAAAAAAAACAACATGTGCGTCTAAGGACGCCCGATCGAAGTGATAACCTAAACTAATCTAAGTTGAAATATTTAATATTGAAATTGTTTAACTTAAAAAAAGCTTTAAAAAATTATTCGTTAAATTGATAATTTCAAAAGTGCTCAGTATGCGTGAGAGACAGGGAAGCCAGACAGTCTGGCGCCGTAACGCTTTACGTAACGTCTATTTATCGATATATGTACTTATGCTAGCACTTTTGTAGACGATGGCTGACGCAATAGCTTTGTGGAATACTGTTTTTCTTCTGTTTTCAAATAAAGAATTCAAAGCTGGTATAGCTCATAGAGTAATGATTTGAAACATAAAAATAATCGTCAATCTTAAACCTGCATTGGGTTGGATCTGATCATGTGGGCTCGGTGGGGTGATGCGTTGGCTTCTTAGCAAAGCTTGGTCATGGTTCAATACACGATGAAGGCACAAGAAGTTTTTCAATTAAAATGAAAAAGTAGACTAGCACCAATAGAGCAAAGGAATCTGATGATCAACCTTGGCAAGTCGTGAATTAGCTATAATTCCAGCCAAAAATTATTGAGAAAAACTTAGTGGTAGCACACTCAAGTTGTTGTTGGTCATTCAAAGTCAGAAAATGATACAAACAGTGCTTTGAAAGCAAGTATGCAATCATAAAGGGTTATCCATTTTGCGGTTTCAAAAGTATAGGGCTGGAATTCGACATCTGTCAAACTAAGTTGTTAAGCCACGATACTGCACGATACTACTGGTCATTTTTCTCGGTCCGGAGTTCGGTCTTTGCCATAAAGAACTCTTGAAGATTTGTATCTTTGAAGTCGATATAATGACACTCGTCGATAAGATAAGAGAGCTTCATGCATCATGCCAAACCTTATCCATAGTGGAATTGAAATATCAAGCACGAAAGTTTTGGAATCCAGGAAGGAATAGGTTTTAGTGAAGTACAATTGAACTATTGTTTGAAGGGAAGGAAGATTCACCTTTTCAGAAAGAGGCTGGAAACATTGATGGAAAATTTACTGAGAATAAATACAGTAGAGTATGAAAGATGACAAGGCTTACACAGTTGTTTTCCCATCTTTTAAGAGCATATCTTTTAGATGTATTTTTATGTGACTTCTTCAACATCGGGCGATATAATCATGTCAGTACTAATGGTATAATATTCCAGAACTCCGACGAAATTGATATAATTGGCAGAACTGAGTGAGCCGCCACTAATGGTTGCATCAATAAGACACGTAACGCAATGACTTCATCTTCCTTTTCTCAACTGTAACATACTAACATCTGTCAACAACATATATTGAAAAACGAAACGAAGAAACACTCTTAACAATCGCAGTTTGTTTTTAATTTTTGTTTGTTTTTTTGTAACCTTTAGTCCAAATTATGGGTTTCGCCCAGGTTCTACAGTTGGGCTCATCAGTTAGATGCTGTAGTACCCTTCTAAGACGCAAAATATTAGTCGATGGCTACCGACATAAATAAAATTTACAGCTTTCAAATACTGTGAATTATATTTTTTAGGGGAATTCGGTGGAATTCAGACGCGCTGTTTCTTTGAGTACTGAGACCATTTCACGAAATACTAAGGAGACTTTGTATAAAACCTTAATCATCTATAGTTCTACGTTATGGTTCTGAAACATTTACATTACTATCGAAGGCATGCACTCCCATTTCGAGAGAAGAATTCTTCGGAAAATCTGCTGGCCAGAATGAATTGAATTGTTCTGGACTGGAGGTGTTCATTCAACGGTAAACAAATTGTTCAATGACATCGCCATCGTAAAAAAAAAACAGAACTTGGATGCTCCGACTTTCAGTGTCTTAGCCCGGGAGACAACGGAGTAAAGGAAAACTTCGCCGAAGTTGATGTATATAGATAAAAATGTCATCAATCAACTTGAACTAAGCTACAAAATTCAAGGCAGTTAAGGACGGAGCTATAACGTTAATTCACAACCTTAATCCCAAACTTTTGCCCAATCAACTTACTAACTTATCCGGCTTCCGATCCATGGAGGGTCGCCGCCCAACATATTGCGGTCTTCCATTGGTTGCGGTTCCTCCTACGCTCCCTCCAGTCGTCGAGACCAAGCGCTTTTGCGTCTATAACCGCCTAGTCCCTGTAGCGGAGGTTAGGTCTTCCTGGTCGTCTCGAACCTGGGGGCTGGGATTTGAAGATTTTCTTGGCTGGAGCGTTGTTGACCATTCGCTCGATGTGGCCGAGCTTGTGTAGTCGACGCGCTTTGGATCTTTGAACTACATCCACATCTTGGTACAACTCGTACAATTCTCGATTGAATCTTCTCCTCCATTCGCCCTCTTCGCATATAGGACCAAATATCCTCCGAAGAATTTTTCTCTCGAAAGTGCCCAGTATCAATTCCGCTTTTTTACTTATCGTCCAGCACTCGGCGCCGGCCGTAGAGTACAACTTGTAAAATTAGCGTTTTGAATAGCGTGCACTTTGTCTTTGGAGACAGGAGTCTTGAACCTATTTTTTTGGCCAAACCAAAGTATTAGCGGTTTGCTAAGGTAATTCTTCGTCGGATTTCCACTAAGGTGTCGTTCGTGGAATTAATGTTTGTTCCGAGTTAGGTGAACTCCTTGACTACCTCGAAATTACTGCAGATGAGGCTTTGTTTGTTGATAGCATATACTTTGTTTTGTCCTCATTCACTTCAAAACCAACGCATTTTGGCTGTTTATCAATAGCTGTGAATGCTTCAAGTACAGCTCGCTTGTAGCGGCCGATGATATCGATGTCGTCTGCATAACCAAAAAGTTGGGAAGACCTGTTGAAGATTGTGCCTTCCAGATTAACACCACTCTTCCATACTATCTACTCCAGGACTATGTTGAAGAAGTCACATGATAGCGCATCTCCTTTTCTGAACCCTGTACACGTCTGGAAAAGCTCAGATGAGCTAGTTCCCATTTGCACGTTGCACCGCGTATTTTGTAACATCGTGCGGCATAGCTGGATCAGTTTTTTTCGGGATCCCGAGTTCCGACATCGCCAATAGAAGATCTTGGCGGCTTATGCTATCATATGCGGCTTTGAAGTCGATGAAAAGATGGTGCATCTCGACTTGGTCTTTTCCAGGATTTACCTCAATGTGAAGATTTGGTATATCGTTGATCTGCCTGGCATGAAGCCACACTGGTACGTGGCGATGATAGTGTTGCAGAAAGGTTTTAGACGTTCACATAGTACGTTGGATAGGATCTTGTAGGCAACATTAAGAAGGGATATGCCTCTGTAGATTTTGAAGGACATAGGATCGCCTTTTTTGTAGATTGGGCATATTTAGCTATTAGACCAGTCGTCGGGCATGTTTTCCTCCTCCCACAGTTGGTTGATGAGCTGGTGCATGCGCCCTAACAGGACATCTTCTCCATACTTTAAGAGTTCCGCATGTAGACCATCCGAGCCTGCGGATTTGATATTCTTAAGCTTTGGATGGCTTTCTTAAACTCTTCAGTACTACGTTGCAGTCCTACAACCAGATGACAGTTGCTTGGCTTTTTTGTAGAACCGGTGGGTGTTGGTGGCGGTGCAAGATTCCTGGAGATACCTGAGCTGAGAGGTTGCGGATGCTCTTTTCTTTATTCGCAGGGTTATTTTCTCGTTCCTTCTTTTGTCACGGTACTTCTCCCTTGCTGCTCTTGTTTTCCGTTGCAGCATTTGCATACGTGCATTTTCCGTATCCTGCTTCAATGCCGCGTATTCCTCATCATACCACGGGTTCTTTTTCGTGGGTGGTTGGTAGCCTATGGTGGTCTTGGCTGTCTCTTAATGATATCGCGATACTGCTTCCACTGGTCCTTGACGCTTGTGGCTGGGGGTACGGGAGAGAGTTTCCCATTCAATTGCTCACTGTAGTCTCTGGCTTTCTTAGATGTGCTAAGGCAGGCGATGTTGAATTTATTCCTTTGGCTGGTCTTCGTTTTCTTTTCGTTTGACAGTCGGGCTCCGAACCTTGTCACAACAAGAAAGTGGTCAGAGTCCACGTTTGCACCTCGGAAGGTTCGCACGTACAAAATGTTTGATGCGTGCCTTACGCCAATTAGCACGTGGTCGCCTTAGTTTGCGTTTCGACCATCTGATGATTGCTAGTTTGCTGTATTTATCCATATCACAATCAAAATAAATGGAAAATAATTCCACACAAGCTTACTAAGCCGCTTGACTTCGTTAAATATTTGGTATATGAGTATTCCCCTCAGCTTCCCTTAAACCAAAGCTGTAGGTGGTCTTAAATCAACTGGTAATACAACACCAATAGGTTTTTGATATGAAGTTCCACAACCATTTTTTATTCAAAAAATTTAATAATTAATTTTTTTTGTGTCTGTCTTATACATTTTTTGTCTATAAAACTTATTTTAAAAAAAAGCAACGACCAAAATGAAATTTATATACCTCACACCACTCGCGCCCTAAATATTTTAAATTTTAGATAAAATCCCTCACCTATAGTTTAGTATCAGTAGGTTTGGTGTGGGAAACTTTGCAATTTAATTAAAAAACAAAGAATACTGTTATCTTTTCTCTTTTATCATTCAAAACTATTCCCGGATTCCACGACTCATAAACTCACGTCTATTTAGTTTCACTATCCACAGCTCCTAGGCCATTCGTATATAGATCTTATCTTCAAGTCACAATCTAAATGCATCTTTTTCCATAGTTTAATGGCATCTTAAAGTTCAAATCTTAACTGGACCGCCCATTAGTGTGAAGAACATGGTGTTAATTTGGATTCGTACATGGAGAAATGCCATATCATCCAAGATGATAATCAACATTATAACGTGGCCGCGCATTTTTATGTCATTTCCAAAAGTTGTCATACCCTCTTATTATAATCATAACATAACCAATGGCGAATTTAGCCGACCATCATTGCGTCAAACGCGGTAATTTTAAAGAACATTCTAAATTCTAAAAAAAAATCAAAAAAAAAGAACAAGACTTTTAGTCATAAAAGGGGTTAGTAAGATTTGTGATGGTCGTTGAGAAATTTTAGGTAATTTCCTCGGAGAGACATCAAACTTTTTTTTTCATTATTTTTATGTTTGTTTTGATGAAATCACATCACATCACCAACATCATTTTGACCATCACGGACCAGACAGCAGACACAAGGGACCTGAATATTTATCTTGAAAGGAGACGTGAACTACATATTTAAAATAACGAAATGGATTCGTAGAACTATTATTGTTTCATCAAACGAAGATCAAATCATAATGACATTCCTTGGGTTTTTGGGACGAAATTTCCATATGCAACAGTTCATACTATTTTGAAACTTGATTAAAAAAAAAACAAGGACGTCTGAGTGAAGACTTTAATTGTAAGTTGACAACCAGTTTGGAAATACAGTGTTAGATAGGATTGAGTTGACCAACACACTAAACCTTGTTCTGCTTCTGTAACAGTTTTTGAGCATTATATGCTAAGTTTTTTTTTCTGGGCTCCAGTTCCTCTTCCTACAAATAATTTTATATATTATGTAACTTATCAAGACTCGTATGCCTATTTAAAGAAAAGTGCTTTTTTCTGTTGTTATTTAAGATAAAAACAAAATTAAACAGCAAATCCTCCACAAACCAAAAAAAGACACCCATACAAGTTTTTTAAGTAAAGATTTATCTATGGTCTTGATAAATCACTCTGAATCTATTTAAGATTCATAAATTAGGAAACATTTTACCCAGAGAGTCACGAGTTATTTATCATAGAGACCGATTATTGAAATAAAATTAGTCATTGCCGCACAAGGCCATCAGCGTGTTGGCACAAGATTTGGTGTGTTAAATTGACCTTTAATCGCCCTTTGCATATAGAACACCCCACACTGCTTTGGTCGATCTTTCAATAATTTTATCTGCCTACATTATGTGATGCAACCTGGTAAGTTTACTGATGAGTCCATGTTCGATCGCCTGAAAGCCATATGTATAAGTTGAAATTATAATTAATTCTTCATTGTACCATTTCGGCAACCGGGGCAAAGGGCAGAGATACGACTCTAAACCTCATGTAAGTTAACATGTTAACAATCATGACGTACTTCGAAATTTTCAGTTCCTGGACCGACGTCTAGAATTTAAATAACATTGATTAATTTCTGACGTGGTCAAGTCACAAGATCATCATAATTAAGAATACTCCCAATCCTTTGACGGACACTTTGAATATTTCGTTGAAATGAAGAGCTATTTTTACTGCCTATTTTATTTCATTAAATTTGATACGCCACTGTTATGTCAAATATCTAACAGTGTGGACTGCTTTTAGCAATTTCTCGCTTACCTTTACAATGTTTCTTTTTCATTTCTGCAAATGGTGCCATAATAGTATTAGTCGACGGGATCATTTCGAGTATATAACAAATAAAGTGTTGGTACTAAGGCACTTCCTTGTGGTACACCGTCCTTAATTTGATCAAGTAGGTGGGTGTATATGAAGTTCGTACTAACGTTCTAAATAGCAAAGCTTGACAAATGCATACAAAAATAAAATGCACGACTGGATCGTACGAACTTATTCTTATAGCTTTCAACTTTAATGTATTTAAGCATTAAGTCTATAGTTATCATTTATGCAGATTTAAAGTCGATAGCTAATTCTTAGTATAATGAATTGTCGAATAGGTACCTACCTACTTATAAATGCATATTTAAATCTAGATTAAATTTTAAAAAAAACAGTGACAGGTTTTTAAAAAATCGATTTTTCAAAAAAAAAAATTATTGGTTTTTAAAAATCGAAATATTATTTTTTTTTTAAATTTGTGTTTGCTGTTTTATTAACACACTCATTCGCTTAAAAAAAAATTATTTTAATAGCACATCCAATACCAATAGTGAGAAAGTCGAAAATATGGAAATTGTTTATAAATAGTGAGAAAATGGTTATAAAAAATTATCTCCAAAATTTTAGAACGGGTTTAAATGAAATCCTGTTTTTTATGTTTCGTTTTTTGAAAACAATTTTTTTTAAATTTTGGTATGCAACTTTTTAGAGATTATTAATGTACATATGAATGTAAAATTAAAAATTATTTGTTTTGATTAGTTTTAAAAATATTGATTTAAAAAACAAAAATTCAATAATTAATTTTAATTTAAAATTAATTATGCTACTCAGATCTTCGCAGATATAAAATTTGACAGAAATACAATATACCGTAACAGAGAAAGATAAAAATTTAAAAAACCGTTATATGAAAGTTTCCGTTAATAGACTTTTCTAAACGGCTTAAGCATACAGAGGGACAGACTGACAGACAGACAGACATTTTTTGGCGATCACTTTTTTAGGCTTCTCCATGAGCGTAATGTCATGTTTGATTGTCAGAATTTTTTTTTACGAATACATAACTTGCCTTATAGTACCTACTAGCAGATACCCGTACAATGCTACGGACCCACGGGAATCTAATGAAATCATCTATCCACTTACAAAATTTCATTAAAAACTTTCAGTCGTTGAATGTAGGTACAAACGATGAACATGCTCGTCCAGCATGCTCGCGCTCGATGTGCTTTCTTGTAAATGGGCTTTCCGTTGGCGATTATCATAGGAACCGTTCGGTTCCATTTTTCGGGATAAAAATGACGTATGTGATAATCGAGTGTGTATTTGTGAATATGTGTGTGTGCTTGTGTGAATCTGCATGTGTGTATGTGTATGTGCTTTTTGGCTTCTTGTGAACGAAGCGTTGGCTATTTCTAGAATGAGCATTTAGGTACATATGTTATTATGATCCCTATAGAAAATTAAAACAAATATATCCCACGGGAACTATGCATTTACCGGGATAAAACGAATGATGTGTGCTATTCCACACTATAATCTATCTCTGTGCCAAATTTTATCTAGATCCTTTCAGCCGTTCTGGCGTTATTGAGCAAAAAAGTTCTATCCATCCAAACTTTTATATTTATAATACTAGTAGGATTTGTAGGATTACATGCATACACAATTCCATACAAAAAATCAATTCTCGATTTTTAAAATCTCCCGAATTTTCTGGAGGGTTTTCCCAAAATTTTCTTTCGTAAAAACCTTCTCCTGATTATTACGAACAACTAAAAAAGAGTTCGAGGCAAATCGGCCCAATCGTTCTCAATTGATGAATTACACTACATTTTTAATAGGAGATGTCCGTGTGATGCTATACGGACTTTCTACCCCAAGGGAATCTAATGACATCTATCCACCTACAAAATTTCATTTAAAACCGTTCAGTCGTTGAGGCGTGAAAACGGAACAAACACCCAAGTATATATTTTTTCATTTACGCCTCTCCCATAGGAACCGTTAATTTTGTTCGGGATAAAAATGACCTGTGTGATAATCCAGTACGCCACTCATCTACCAATCAAATTTCATGCAAATCCGTGTGCTTTTAGGCGCCTTGTGAATAAAATATTTGTAGAATGAGTTCTATGAAAAATTAAAATGAACCTATCCCACGAGAACCATATATTTTTGTGGGATAAGAAGTAGCCTGTTTGCTATTCCAGACAATAATCTATCTCTGTACCAAATTTCATCCCGATCCGTTCAGCCGTTCCGGAGTTATTTAGCAACAAACATACATCCAAACTTTCACATTTAGAATATTAGTAGGAAGTAGGATAATCGCAAGTAAAATAAAATGCACCACTGGATCGCACAAACTTGCTCTTAAGTTCGATCACATCGTATGCAAAATATTTCTATTAAAAATCTAAATATATTTTTAAAGTCATTTTTAACTCGATTTTGTATATATGTATACAACATTTCTTTAATTTTGTTCTAAAATAAATGGGTATGACAATATTAAATATTTAATAATATAAACTTAAAAACAAAAGATTAAATCTGTTTAATTAAAGAAAAAATAATTCAAAATTCTGAAATAAATACTTAAACTAATTTGAGCTCAAAAAAATGTACGCCATTTTATTTCTTGGATAAATTTGAATTTATGAAAAAAAAAAATAAAAATCTGTGGAGCGGTTTTTGAGAATTTTGTTTTTTTAAACTCTTTGAAAATATTAAAAAAAAATTCAAAAACGCCAATTCATAGGTTTTCAGAAAATACTAATAAATATCATTTTTGAAAAAAAAAAATTATGCAGTTTTCGAATAATAATTTTTTAAAAGCTTTTCTTAAAACTGATTTTACAAAAAAATATTAATTAAAAATATTGATACGCGGTATACTTTGGGCAACCAAAACCTATATTTTTGAGAAATCTCGAAAGAATCGGCTAAGCCATTTATGAGATAGTCGAAAGCAAAAAAATCGGTCTTATGGAAAGTACCGTTTTTAGATATTTTTCTAATTTTTTTTAACTATATGATCGGCCGTAGCTAAAAACCCACACTGATTTTTTTTTTTATCAAAATCGTTAGAGCCGTTTCCGAGAAAAATAGGTTTGAACGTAACGGTTATATGGCAGGTACCGATATTTTTTGAGCTAAAAAAAATTTCAAATTCCCCTCTGTACAATACCTAAAAAACTCTATATACCAAGCTTGAAGCAATTCTGCCAACCCGTTTAGGCTGTAGGTCTTTCACGTAGCCCCACAAAAAAAAGTCCAGCGGTGTCAAATCGCATGATCTTGGTGGCCAGTTGATATTGCCACGACGGGTCTTCGGCAACACTTTCACTTACAGCAGCGATATTTTCAGTGGTACGAGTGAAACGATGATGCACAGGCCTTACAATATCTGCAACCAATCCAGTCTCTTCAAATTTCTTCACAATTTTGCCACTTGCTTGCGTAGTTGGACGATTATGTAAACCATACTCTCCTCTTAAGGCACGATATGTGGCTGTGGCAGAATCACCATTTTTGTAGTAGGTTTTAACAATTTGTATACGTAGTGCGATAGTTAAGCGATCCATTTTCGTAAATGTGAGACTTTCAACTGAACAAAAAATTGGTTTAACAACTTAGTTTGACAGATGTCGAATTCCAGCCCTATACTTTTGAAACCGAGAAATGGATAACCCTTTATAATTGAAACATCTTTCATCTTTCGAAAACCGGCGAAATGTTTCATGGCTTTCATTATTTTCTCGCTATTTTTATAAACAATGTTCTAGCGAAATGCGAGTTGCATTCCTCCCGTTATATTTTTCAACCGTAATACTCGCGGTTCTAGAAATGCTCATCAGTTTACCCTGGAGCGCATCTTCGGACGTACTGTCAGTTATACAGATATTCTTTCTTTAGCCGTACACCGCGAATGTCGAATCCTTTACCATGCTCTATTTATACTTCCTGATTTCTGTAAGGAGATTTTCTATTTCACAGCATTGATGTCGCAAATAATTTATACGAAATTTTCTAATTATTTATCCTTCACGGTGTCCTTAGAAGCTTTAATTTTTTTGAACATGTCATGATCAATGAAGACTGGTTGCTTTATTTATGTTAATACAATTAGATTAAATAAAAAAAAATAACAAGTTATACAAAATTTTTTGGTTGTGATCTGGCTCGCTAGTGATAACGAACTTCAACCAAATTAAGTTGCCCTTAATATTCATCAATCAATTTACAATCCTCACATTTCATGAATTTTTATATTTAATTTAATTTCTCGATATATAAAAGTTGAATAAGCTTAAGTTAATAAAAAACAACATGCAGTATACGAATTTCTATGCTTTTCTTCAACATATTTTTTTTGAAAAATTACCATTCTTCGAAGATCAGTTTGAATAAATAAAATTAACAACAACTGACTCGAAGAAAACAAAATAAATAAAACCAAACGGGCTACTGGGTATAATTACTCCTAATGTCAAAATCGGCTTCTATTTGCATAATCCGGAGTTTAGAACTATCGAATAACAGTTTCTCAATGTTTGACCGAAAAGGTTTTGCGTTGTCTCATCTAAAAACCAAAATCGAACATTGAAGTAGCGACTCGAATATATAACTGGCGACTGGTATTCCATTATTAATTGTTTCGATTTCCGAAATTGGAATTTTTCGATTGTGTTCGAATGTTTAAATATAAAAAAACATATATGTCATTACGATAATAAATGCAAATTAAAAGAACAACACTGACAAAACCTGTTGATAAATCAAAATTCGTTAAAAGCCAATTTGTATTTGTCTTTTATTTTTTTGGAATTTTTTTTTTTTTACTAGAAATCCACTTTTAATGGAATCGACAAGTGAATAATTATGTAAAGCAACCAAATCTTTAAGGTTCAGCTGGCATTTATAAATTGTTGTGATTTGCAGATTGATTTTTTGTTTGAAATATACGACTAGTTATAACAGAACAGGAAAATGAGATCATATAAAATAGATAGACGAAGACGAAGATGAGCTTGATGAGGAATTAAATTTTAATTATAACTCATGGTAAAAGTTCAATCGACTAATTAAGATTCTTTATCTTATTGATGTTATTCTTTCATCGGAATTTTGTGTGAACACAATCTAGTAATGAATATTGATCAATATAACGGTTTACCTATTAGGCCTTGTCGTCATAATTTAGTTTCATGTATATTAGCAATCAAATATACTAGGTGGCGCGTAATGTTTTTACATGGCAGCAAAAATGTCAAATGTACTTTGGCATTTGAGAAAGAAACAGATTCGAACACATCAACAAGTCAGAAATACTCCTGAAGAAGGCGAAACAATTGTGTCCGCCATTTGCAAAATTTATAGCACCTTTCGGTAAGGTGACATTATTGTCCTATATTGAATGGACATCAACATTAATTTGGTGAGGTTATTTAATTTTACACCCAAAAACCATCTGATTTCGCTTAAATTCACAGTTTGTTTCTATTGAATTCAGAAATGGTTGAAGTGATACCAACGTACTAAAGGGGTTTTGACTACCCCCAAAATTCTGATCAAGGACAGTGCGAGGACTATGACGGAAAATGTGCATCTCTCTTAAAGCAAAGGTATGATATATGTTTTTTCTACTGTCCGACAACACATTTGCTTTCTGACTGATATATTTAAACTGTTTCCATAAAAAAAACGTCAACCCTTTCTACAAGGGGTACGGAGAACTCATTTGGTTGAGACAGATGGTGCCCCCATAGGTAGTAACTTAGGGCCAATTCTTTTTATTCGAATTGTGGTCATTGCAAAGTACGGTGATGAAATTGAGGACCTTTGTGATCCAGCTGTATATTCAAAAACTGGCATAGCAAAAGAAGCTATCAAATAAAGTCTGAATTCCACAACCGTATTGTATAGCTAAAGCATCAATCTGATGTGCAGTACGTTCGAAGTGATATTGGGATACAATTCTTTAAATGGAGTCAGACAAAACATGAGATTGAAGGTTGATTTTTTTTTCAAATTTGGACTCCCACTGGTATAAACATTGTGCTTATTGATTGAACATTCAAATTCAAAGTTAGAAATTTATATATTTTTGAGGTGGGTTAATAATTCTATGAGAAAAGAAATAAGGGACACTTTCTTAGGTATCAATTTTTTATTATTTTTTTTTTAACACGAACTCCTTTTAGCTCGATACACTTCGTCCAACGTCCTTCAATTCTTTACGATTTAATACTACTTCTCGAGCTCCTCAATCTTGACCCAAATCTAGTATCTCCAAACCATTTCTTCATGTTTGAAAACAAGAAATAGTCGCAGGGGGCTTAATGGAGAGAGTAGTTCGTAGCCTAACTCATGACTTGTTCGCTGGTGCGTTGACCTGGTAAAAAAGGAAGAAAGAAAGGTAATCGCTCAGCATAACTTCGTGCTCATCCCAAGAAAAATATTTGCTAAAAAAAAAGCATCTTGGCCTACTTTGGATTCAATTCAATACTTCATTAGGAGTAAGACTCTGTCGAATTTTTCTGGAACATCAGCAATCACACCTTTGATATTGTCAAAAATTGTGTGCAAACGCGGAACCCATCTTGCCGAAAGCTTTTCATTATATGTTAAATAAAAAATAAGCATTCATGTCCCGCACTTTCAATCGCCAATTGTCTATTTAATAAACCATGGATTTGTTAACCATTTTTTTCTGTTGTAGTGACCTAAATTTGGAGACCAGATCGTTCGGCGTCATATCTGTTTGAACGACGGCACCGAAGTTGAGTAAACCATACTGATGGTGTTTGGTTACAATCGATGGTTAGGAGTCCATATACTATTTGTCAAGCTTTTGTTGTACCTATTTAATGAGCATAAGAAATTTATATTTTAACGAAAATGCTCGTGGCTGCAACAACAAAACTATTTGACAGATCTGTCTGAAAATTTGGATGCGTTATTTTTAAAGTCGATTCTTGACGGGTAACCTAGTCGACTGTCCCAGTCTACTATGAACCCTTGTCAAACCCCAGGCCGTAAGCTCTTGATCTTTGGAATTCGGCGAAGGTCACATTACAGAAGTAATCAAAGTTCGTTCTAGAACCATTTCGTCGTGTTGAGAAGAGAAATCAAGTATTTGATCCTCATTTTCAAGGGCTTATCAAGAAATCTATTTGTGTTGTGCTCTGAATTTGTCCAGAGCTGGGTCTCGACAGCTTGGAAAGTGTGTATTGTGAGGAATGCCCAGCTTTGCCGCATATATAGGCTAGTATATATTTGCCAGAGGTAAGAACTATCCTGGCAAAACTGCGTAACACGTGGGCTAAATATTCATACATATATTGCAGGGAGTTAAACAGTTCCACTTGGGATCTGATTCAATAAGAAAGAGTGAGAGAAATTTAACCCTCATACATCGCAGTATTGACACTCTTTCCGCGAGTGAGCTATGTAGTTACAGTTCATTTCCCTAAATGCTACCATAACCCAGAACCTTGGGAAACCTTGATTGTGAATGTTCTGACTCTCAAGCTCATTTCAGCAATGGTAGACCAGTTTGGAGGATATGATTTAGTCGAAACAATGACTTAAACATCAGCCTGGCTTTTTCTGATAATAGCCGTATTCCGATTTTGATTAGTGATTATATCAGTAATTCAGCTTGAAAGACACTAGATCATTTAGATATAGGCGAAACAAACTATAGATATTTTCAGAGGCTTAAACCAAATCTCTAACCAACGCGGTACTCCATCAGTAAAGATAGTTATATCGAAGACTTAATCACTACCTGCGTCATTATTCTTTCTGGATGAAAACTTTACTTATAGTCTTTAGTAATGCAAGGGTTTAGTGCGGTATAAGTTGTAGTCGAAAACATTGTTATTTAAATTAAATGTATTATATTGCGGTTTCAAAACAACGGTTCCGAGTTTTTTAGTCTTAAGGCGTTGGGAGATACTAGATATTAAACGCTTACAGTCGCAATTGACAATAGTTTAAGACCTCTGCGGTGTCACTCTAGCAGTTTTTTGAATACATTCGTTAGTTTATTTGTGTTGTAAGGTTTGTGAACTGCGAGCCACCTCATAACCATACGCACCCCACATTTTACCAAGCTTTTTAACTGCAATGCAGCACTTTTTGAGCCCTTTCATCAATGTTTAGCTTCAAGTTCAGTTTGGGGTCGAGAATATTTAGATATTTCAAATTAGAGATGGACTTTACTCCATAGACAGTGTATGCAAGATAGGCCTCTCATTCTGGCTACAGTGGATTGCGTAAATCTGTTATTCCATAAAGCTCTCAAACGGTTTTTGAAGTGTTTATTTTGAAAATAAAGAATGTAGTGTTTAGTATGTAGCGTTAGCGCCCTTTATCAGCTATGAATTTTTATTTAGTTGTTTTATGTATAAAAAATAAAACACATTTATCTTTTTCAACACCATCATGAGGTAAGATAAATGGCACGTTTTTTGATTTTTTTATGAATGTTTGACCCAGAACAAAATCTTCTAATTTTAATGATTAAAATTCTAATCTTGTTGGATTTACATAGGCCACATTTTTTTTTGTCAAAAAATCCAGGTAAGTTGAACTGAACTTAACAAAAAGTGCGTATTGGTAATGCGCTCACTAGCCAACTAAAAACGCAAATTTTGTGGACTAAAGGCCGTTAGAAGCTATTTTGAATCAATAATCCAACAATTCCAATTAAATATAATGCTAAGTCTTCTACTTGCCTGAATAATTTCAGTAGTATATAGAATTGTATTAAAAAAAACACCTTCTCTTATGAATTTGTTTGAAGCCATTTCGAAGAAATTGCACAAAACTCTTAAAAAAACACACCTCTTCAAATATACACGACTTAAAAACACAAAGCTTTAAAAAATACACATTTTAAAGATACCACATAAAAATACTTCACTTCACATTAATTGATCGCGCACTACGAAAATCTATGTTTTTCTTCAACGAAAACAGCTTAAAATTCTGTAACTGCATTTTAATGTATTTTCCACACAAAGAAATGCAAAATATGAAAAAACCTCGATAACAATCATCATTAAAAACTTTTTTTTTAAGGCTCTCAAATCAAAAGCACCTCAACAGACACCCAAAGAAAAAAACAAATCTGAACGACTTACCAAATGGACACGGGTAGCTCTGCACATTAACATTTAATGGATGTTGAATAGCAGCAGCAGTCCGCACTCAGGTGTGCGCTCAATAGGACGTTTAGTCTGCGTCAGATGCAATCAAATGTACGGGTGGGCAAACACACTTTATGGAGTAGTTCTTTCAATTTAGTATGGTGCAAAAATATGACACGTTACTTATTTTGAAAAAGCTTTCCCATAAGACGTGTACCTACTGCCAATTTTTCTTGAGCAGAGTAAAGAGTGTTTTTGCGGTTTAGTGGAGGTAGAGTGAACATATATGACATTAATTTTGCTTTGCTTATCCCCTAGACTACAACTCGTAACCAACCTTTATAAGTAATTTCCAAATTCTCACTTGACACATGAGTGAACTTTCCGACATCAGTAGTGCAATACATCTTTTACTTCGTGAATATTTTTCTTTAGACTAAAACTCATAGTAGAGGAGACAGAACTCCGTCCTATGGTGTGTTCATCTACTAACATGTTTGGTCGATTTGTATTACCTAACGTTAACGTAGATTGAATCCTTTTGCCGAATTGAGCATGGGTTTAATCCAATCTCTCATGTAGTTTTCAACACTAAAAAAAAAAACATATGTTTTTTATATACATGACATTGATTATTTATATTACCCAGAGCAAATAATCTAATGGTCTAAAATTAAACGAAGAAGGTGACGAAACCAAACTTACATTAAAAAAACAGAGAACTGTCAAATCGGATGTCACAAAAAATATACAGTACTACACCGATATAAGAAAGTCTGAAAATCCCAGAACTTTCTCTCTTATATCCGAGTTTTTCTTATATCCGAACAACGGATATAAGGAATACAATTTCTAATATAAGAAACACGGATATAAGAAAGAAACTTTCTTAAAAAAAAACAATGGGCAAAGGAAAATATTTTGTACGTGTGCCTACAAAACGAAGTAGGCCATACAATAGTATGTATAATGAATGTATGTTCATATGTACATATATATATTAATAAAAACTCCATCTATAATATCTACTTTCTTAAGATAAAAAGCTTTAATGCAACAAAGTAACAAAACCAAACCCTTCTTCAACAAGTAGGTAACAAAAATAAATAAATAAGTCTTCTCTTCAAAAAAATAGAACTAAGCAAAATATTGTGAGCATATGCAATATTTAATATTTATATAAATATACAAGAACTATTTTGTATTTCATGTAGTAATCTTTAAAAAATAATCGTCAATTTTTTTGTTGATAAAATGCTTGTCAACATTTTTGAAAAGAAGCTCTTCAATAGTCTCTAAATTGTGTTCTTCGTTATCATTGATAAACCGCTTCAACAGAAAGTAGGCTCCAACGGCTTCGGTTCTTGTTGGTGGTTGTTATAAGAGATCTGACAATTATTCTCTTTCAATTACTTCTGGTTCGTCGCTTTCATCCTGCATCATTTGCATTTCATATAAAAGTTGTATTCCGTTTAATTCTCCAAAACATTCCTCATTTTCAAGGGTTTCAAAGTAACGGAGATCTTCATTAAATTCATTCAAATTTTCTTCATCAAAACAGATTATTTCAGCATCCGACTCAGTTTGTGAAAACCCGTCTTTCTTGAAACAATTTTTAATCATTAACGATGTGTAAAGCTCTGAGCACAGTCATTTCTCTTAAAAACGTTTCGAGGCAATTGGCTTCAATGCCAAAAACTTGTTTTCGTACCAAATTCTTTCTTGTTGAGCTTTCTCTAGCAATATCTGTAGGTCCTGTAAGCTTCGCACTTTCCTCTGTCATTTGTTCGAACCATTTTGTCATAGTTTTGTTAAGAAGTTCGTGTTTTAGTTTTCTGTTTCTTTTTTTTGTCGAAATTTTTACACTTAAATTTGTTTTTTTCAATTTCATCGGCGTTCTTAACAATTTTACACAAAGAGCTTTCAGAAATTTGAAATTCTGTTCACACTTCTTTCCTTCTCTTTCCCAATTTTATTTCTTCCACAATTTTTCAAAGAAACAGTATTTATTTTTTTAGCAGTCAACGGCCTTGGCTCCGATGAAAGCATCGCTTCCCATAGATCAGCGAAATCAAGCATCGTTGCGCGTGGTTAGTACTAAGATGGCGGACCGTCGGAAACCAACCACGTGCTGTTGACATGTGTTTCTTCTGTTGTGTGTTCTTCCTTTCTCTGTCTCTCTTTGTTGTATTAATGTATGTGATGTTTAAAGCCAATGGTCTCGTTGCCAGTGCTTCAGTGTCTCTACTTCGTAGACTTATCTACGGAGTAGTATAATATGTAATGTAATGTAATTTTTTTAGCATTTTAAATTATTTTAAAATCAAAATGAGCTTGAACAACTAAAGATAGAACAGAACAAGCTGAAAGAAATCAGACGCAAATGTCAGAATATTTGACGCCTTTCCAATTTTCAGCTGTCATTCCATTGGTAAGTGGGAAGTTGTTAAAGAAGGCGTTAACACAAGGATTCAAAAGTTTTTTTTACACAGGGTTGTCTGACAAAGTAAATTTCCTATAAGTGTACTTTTTTCTCCTAAAAATTGATTTTTCTTATATGCGAGTTTTTTATATACGATTAATTTCGAAAGAAATATAAACAAAAAGGCACGGTGTTTCTCATTGCTTTTCTTAAAAGCCAGTTTTTCTTATATGAGTGTTTCTTTTATCCGTAAAATACTGTTGTTCTCTCTCCATCTCTAAAAAAAACTCTTTTTAGTGAGATTGACATTTCAAAACCAGAAAACAATAGAACATAAGGAACTTTTTCGACATTTTTTCAATTTTTTTTTCAACCACTTGGCAAGCCTTTCTGGAACGTCGTTGCTCTTTTTGATTTCTTTTTGTGTAACATTGAACACACCTAAACATTAAATCACCTCTAAGATAATTTAATTATAAAACTACGTTTTTGTGTTTGGATTTGTGTAAGTAGGTATAGGTATTTGAGGAGGGAGCCAATCTCACACAACACTCTTAGAAGTATAATTTCAAAGCCCCTATAGTTTTCTATCACATTAACCCCCAACAGTCAAGTATTACTAATTTCATAAAACATCATCCACATTATTAATCCATTCTTTTAATTTATTCCACATAAGCGAGAAAAAAAATATACAATTAGTTGTATGTTCCCAGAAAAAGAAAATGGAAAAAGGTGTTCATAATGCCATACTTATTACCATAAAACCGAAATTTGGGACACCATAAAGCAAGTCCACCAAATGATTCGAATAAATTTTCGTGTTCGAAAAAAGGTCGGGATACAAAACTAACAAAAAAAAACACAAAAAAAAAACTGAAAAACATTTTGTGATAGGAAACATTCAACTGATTAAACTTCACGGTTATACACATTCATTTGCATAATACTTGAATGTCATTATCGTATAGAACGAGTAGGTAATAGTATATGACATTCAAACCCAAAGGCGCCGCGCTGTGCATCACGTCCAAGAAATAAAAGCCAAGCCATCAGTGTGTGTGACACTGACAATGATCAACCCACAAAATCCACAAATATAAAAGTGCCCCCAGCATGACACTTCATTTATTCAGAAGGAACACCTTCATGTCACACTGCAATTAACATCTCCATCATACCATACAACGAGAAGCGAAAGCGAGTAGCCATCATTTTCATCTCATGTCTTATTAAAGTATATCTACCTACTTGGACGTCCAAACTGAAACGTTGTCGCGTGGAAGCGCACATAAATGACATGTGCACGCCGATCATTAATATAAAACTTTTCGTATTTGATAGCGTTTCTCTCTGCATGTGTATATCTCACTGATTTTCTCTCTGGGAAAAAAAATCACAAATTATACGAAGTCACTTAACCGTGTCCATGTCCAATCAATAAAATTTATAGCGCTGCACACTAGCAATATATCATCGCGGGGAAACCCACTGCGTCGCGTCGTCATCGCCGTCGTTCCTTCGCCGCACACATCAACACCTTCTCCGCCGCCTCCTCCACGAATGATCACTAAATCACTTCCGTCAATTACTACGTTGCCGGTACCAGTACCTACCTTGCCAGTTTGCCAGCTACTATATAGGCACTACTGACCGAGATCCACATAAATCAAATTTCAAATATTTTGGGTGACAATTTGCGCGTGAGCTCCTCTCGCAAGCAAGCATGTGTCAATCTATCTGTCACTTTGACTGCGCCGTCAGAAACTGTCAATTGTAATCTAACTCAAGCGATCCAATTACAATTTATACGTTTTCCATCACTGAGTTGCGATTGTGATGGCAATGTCGGGCGATCCGCTGACGATGGAATTCCTAAACCGACCGACAACACGACGGTTGTCGTGCCCTCGATTTATCAACCGACTGAAGAAATCTCCAATGACAGGATCTACTTATCGTAGAAGTCTAACAGACAATAGAACGATCGTTGAGGTTCTGTGCTGTCGACAAAAATTCAAAATCGAAAATTGCCAAAAGGTTGTCTGCAAGAGTCTTCGCTCCTTTTTGTATATCTAAACTGTAGATACATCACATCACACACCGCAAGACTTCCTATCCTACCCCGACTATTTATGGACTCGCATTGAATTCAAGGCAAATGTAAGATCACAGGGATGACAGGTCAGTAGACAGCACACTGGCTGTCAGATTAATGATAGGGTTTAGAACCTATACATCTAGTTTGTTCGTTTACCTACATTCACACACACACACACACACTATTTCTCAATTTGAGAGAAGGGTCATCGTAGATGATGACCTGCAGAACGTTTGATTGTCTGAACTGTCAGTCTTCTGACAGCTAGAATGTTGCAAAATTACTATTAATTTTTTTCTTTTCGAAATTGTATATGCCAAAACATTAGGGAATGTAATAGTGACTAATGCGTCGACAAGAACAAAACGATAAAAGATGATCATGATGATGATGAGATCGACGACGACGGCCATGATGCCGAAGATTTATGATTTTTGTTTGTTGACAGTTTTTATTTTGACATTTAAATTACGTCAGATAATTCTTTTATGACAATCTGTCATGTGCTTGTTCATTTGGTTTAATAACTCAAATATGTATATTATTTAGTATAGACGTAAATTGGTATGTAAATGTTGTATCATTCTGCAGCTAATTTCGGTTACATTAGGTTGTTGTGCAAACAAAGTGTCGACGAGTACGGCACGTTACTACCTAAGCCTTAGATATTATTTTATGTCATAGAATTATTTATATGAAAGCGCCGAGCGGGTGTGTTGTTTTTGTTTGATGAGTGACACATTATGCAGACGAATGAAGTTAATTCAAATTCAGTTCTGCTCTATAAGTATTATCTTACTTTTGCTGTTACTCAGTGTTCAGGCAAGTCATCTAGTATAAAGGTCTTGACCTTTTGTTTGCAGTAATTTTTGTTGTGTGCAGGTAAGATTAGAACAGTGGAAACTTTTGATGAGCCAAATAAGATTGTCATTGCTTATTACTCAATTTCTAACTTGACTGATATACTGAGTAGATATTAGTTGGTTTTGAATTTTTTTTTTCATCTTAGGTATTTTATCTCTCAAAAAAAGTGCTCATTAGAACTGTCAGATTGTGACAGTTTAAGTTTAGTAGATATCCACGTTTAAACAAGTGTAATTTGTGAGTTCTATATTTACTATTTCGAACGCAATTCCTTTCGGAGGGGGCTTAAATATTAAGATAATTTTCTCTGTTTAATAGTTTAAACCTTAAGTATACTAAATGCGTGGAAAAAGGCAAACGTTTGTTCTTGGAAATTCTAAAGAACGTTTGGAAGGTTCTGCTTCGAACTGGAAATAAAATAAAAATTTCTTTTAGTATAATCGTTTCGACTTAAAAGGCCTTAAGAATTTGATAAACATGCTATTACATAAGCGCCATCTTAAATTTTAAATATGATCCAATTTCTATAAACATAAGTTAAACACGCATTTTACTAAATACTGCTCTATTACTAGATCTACTATATTTGTTGTGATTGTTATAATAGATATTTGTTTTATTTTGAAAAATAAACAAACTGTAAAATCCTGTTTTGATTTATTAATAATAAATAATAACGACCGATGAGATACAATTTTAGCCAACAAAAAACGCCCATTTTATTTTAAGCCGCAAAATATGAATAACAAAACCTTAAGTGACAAAAACAAGATAGTAAACAAATATTTGTGTATATCTTCGAACGGATTGTCAAAAATAGTGCACGCACGTTGTTTTTAACTAATCCACGACGTTAAATACGAGTTTCTTTGCTTTAAAATTTTTAAAAGTGACGTTTAGCTTCAAGCTGACTTATTTAATTGATTATAAGTATTGTTAAATATTTACACCAACATTAAAAAATGAAACAATTTAGTGGCGGCTTATCTGAAGCTCGCGGATTAAATGCAATATGACATTAGCAAAACAAAATGTCTGCCATTTGACATTTATAAACATATTCCTTTGCTAACGCACAGAAGAAGGGGCTTAGCAAGGGAACAACTGTTGACATTTGACAATAAATTACAGAATCAAAGAGAGATAAAGTTAATACTAATTGTAGTAGATTTTATTCATAAATTTTTGGATGAAACCTTTATTTTTATAAATCGAAAATTTTAATTGGTAGATTATGAGGTAATGGTTTTTAATAAGAATGTTACAACAAAAACTACTTGAACATTCGTTCAAAGCTTCAGTACTAATAGCCGCGTTTTTTAGGAAATCTATCAACAGCACAAAAAAACGATCCCCCAGCAGACAGATTTTTTTATATTTTTAAGTTGCTATCTATTTATGTATCAAATAACTAATTGCAAGAAACCAACAATTGATTTGTTTTTATTTCTTCAGATTAAAGGCATATAAGAAAGCTAAAACTTGAATTTAGAGATCCAAATAAAATGTAATATAATATCGTCACCTGAGTGCAAGAACCAGCTAACTGGTATTTTTTCGTTATTGAGATATCTGGGTGTTCTGCTTCGTTGAATCAATTTGTTTTAAGTGTAATAAACAGATAACTAGTTCTCCGAACGTTGTGCCATCTATTGAGGTGTGGAAAAAACCGATCAATAGAACAATCAGTGCGTTTTTCTTTTTTAGTTCAGAGCAGAGTCTGATTTGTCAAAAAGTTTGATTTGCTTGTGTTTCTTGTTAACTCAGAGGATTCAGAGCACCAAATGTGTGTTTCTTTTTTCGTTCTGAACATGTGAAGATCGCACTCGAAGTGCTCGGATATAATCAACTGAGCATGTGAGTAAATTCCTGAGCACATCTAATGTCATGTGTGTCAAGAAGGAAAATGTAAAGAAAAAATAATCAGATGCAATTAAGCTGGCGAAAGAAGTTGATCGCTTGTTAATTTTTTAATATATCTGTGTACAAAAAAGTATAGTTTTTAGTTATATTGCTTTTTATGGTTAAAATCAAAATGTTTTCTGATTTGCGTGGTTCAAGTGTGTTTAAAAATCATATCAGTGTTCAGAGCTCGCTCTGTTTGGAACAAGTTCAGAGCATAATCTATGTGTTCGAACTCTGTTTAGTGTTCTTCTCTCAATGAAAAAAGAAAAACTCCTTAAGCAAAGAGATTGCTAATCTGGCGAGTCTGCTCTTTCCTTATTTCAAATCTCTCCCAGAAGAAGTTAAGGAATTAAGGTGCTTTAGCATTCGATATGGTGGGCAAAATTTGAACCAATTTGTGTTCGCTATGTGTATGTATGCAGTGCAATGAATTGAAAATTTAAAAACAATATAATTAAAGTTTATGGTATCTGATCGTGATTTAATTAAAGCGTGTTGGAAAGGTATTATATAAGCCCTGTATCGTCCACAGTATAAGCCCTGAAAATATAATCGATTGGAAATATTTATTGACGAATAACTCACTATCAGAAAAGCAGAAAATGTGTTGGGTTAATTTAAAAAAAAAAAGCCCATATGAATATGAATGCAAGGAATCGTTCAACAATGAAACTTCCAAAACTGTTGATTGCTCAAAGAGAGCCTCAAGAAGTCAATTGGTTGCCAACATAAAGCTCCAGACTTGTTACAGGAAGGATATCCTATTACAAGCGCTAAATATAAAGACTTGATGTCTGTTTTTTTAATGAAGCCTTCAGCAATGAGTCTAGATTACAGTAATTTAACGAATGGTAAAGCTGAGGAAAACGAATGAAGGCAATACATTTGAGAATGAAAATGGTTCTGTAACTTTTAAATTTGAATAAATAAAAACAAATTTTATCTAAAATAAAAATTGATTTTCTGTTAACATTTTTTAAAATGTTAGATCCTCGTCCAAAATGCTTTTTTTCAGAAAAAAAAGGAGTTTAAAAACAGGTAAAATCATTTTTTGCAATTTTCTCAAATCTACGAAAATCAAGTTAGCTGGTTTTTGCTTGGTGACTATATATGAAGCAGTAAGAAAGAGCAAAATGTTGAATTTTCCACATCTGTGAGTTCCAAAACGTTGATTTTAAGATTAGTTATGTATTTGACGTTTTTTTTCAATAAATCAGATGTTGTGCCAATTAAGGGTAATGTTAGCATTCATTACTTAACTTGTTGCCAAAACTGGCAGCACTGTGACAATTTGAGAGCCGTCTAAAATGAGTGCCGGCCTAGCGCACATTAACCTAAAACGAAAATTGGCGCCGAAGAAATTTTCAAAAAGATTGAATTCAGAAGTTGCCACAAGAGGAAGAAGTAAAAAATGAAATTTTTAGTTCCTATATATTTGAATCTAAATTAAGCATCCACTTAAAATTGAATTAAATAGTTTACTATTAATTTCGAAGTTTCATTAATTTATTGCGGCAACATAACTATTAAGTATCTTATGAACTTCGTTTATATGCGGTTCAAAGATCGAGTTGGAATAGGGAATTTATTTGAGACAAGCTATTGATCACCAAAAGCAAGCAACAAGATCATTATCCAATATTTTAGTAATACAAATTTCGTATTTGGAGAAAGTATTAAGTGTTCTAAGTAGTTCTCAAAACCTTTTTTAATTATAACAAAATTAACTAAAGGCCAATTGTGAAAAGGTGATTTAAATATTTGATCAGTGGTTCAGAAATTTTAACCTGACTTCAACGGATTAATAGAGGCTTAACAATTGGTCAAGTTTGAAGTATGCGATAAGAACTCAATACAGGCTTGAATCATTGTTGAACCTGGCCCCCCCAGCTATCCACCGATAAATGTGGCTGAATACTTTTTTTGATGAATTTTGTTTTGATTATTGACAGCTTTCAGCTACTCTTTCCGAATCGTTCACAAATATATTCGGATAACTTGATATCCGATATAAATTATTTAATAAATTTTGTGAACATGACCATTGACAGAAAGAAGAACTCTACGAACAAAGACTTCGAGATTCATGAAAGTCATCGGAACTACCAACTAAACAATATATTATTATTCGATACTCAAATAAATGTCACAAATCTAAACATAGCAGACTGTTGCTTTTAGTTTCATCAAAAGCAGGTTCTTGTATTTGTAATGTATGTAAGTTCTGCTTTGCTGCGGATAGCTTTTGCCAAAAAAAAACCACGGCTAATAACTCTCGCATCTGGCCTGGAGGTCCCAAAACTTAATTAAATTATAGACGATAAAATTATAACTGAATCATTTACAACTCTCGAACATAGTCGAAACGTTTTATGCCTTTCGTTATTTTATCGCTATTTTTATAAACAATGTTCTAGGCTCTAGCGAAATAGCCATAGTTGCATTCCTCCCCTATATGCTATTCAACCTTTATACTCGCACTTCACTTAGGCTAAGAGGTGGGAAACATTTTTTTGATCATGAGATGTGTCACTTGCTCGCATAATGTATAAAGGGAGTCCCATAATTCACGCAAAATTTGAATTTTGCACTATTTAATAGTAAAGTGTTGCCAACGGAAAAAAATATCTATGACAGATGAAAATTCGGGGATAGTAAAATTGGAGCGTTATACGAAGAAACAACGCATTTTCTTTGTTGATCAATATTTTAAAAATACGGTTTTACAGCTACAGTCCCCAATTTTCGAACCAAATATGCTTCAGTGAAAAATCTCATTTCTATCTTCATTGTTAATCGTCAAAATTGTGGCATTTGGTGTTCAGAAAACCGACGAGTAATTATTGAGACACAACGCTTGACTGTTTGGTGTGGATTTTTGGCTACAGGCATTATCGGACGAATATTTTTTGAAAATGCGGCTCGTCAGGTAGTACCAATTAATGGTGTTCATTGAATTATAAGTTATGGATGTGACCAACATGTGGAATTAACAACACTGCCGCATGCCATATAGCCAGAGAAACATGATACAGCTAAAGAAGATAGCAGTGCGCATGTTGGGGGTTGGCTGTCAAATTTACGTGACGTCACACGGGCCCACTATATAGACTTTGATATTTATATATTTTCTGATCGCAGAATTAAGTTACCTATAAATATTTAATTGAATAAAGATCTGTAAAATGAAATTTTTAAATTAAAATAAAAGAAAAAGTGAGTTGAGTCACTCAAACAAAATCTGCACCAAATACTAGTTTCCCTACATTTCCAAAAGGAAATGTTGTTAAATTAAATGGATTTCCTTATAAGAGAAAGGTTACATAAATACCCAAACTACAAGGCTTTGGAGTTCTCATTTCCTCAAGGACGGTTTTTTTTATTTAGTACCTAATAAAAAGATTTCAATGAAAATTTGGCCGTCAGTAATTTGTTATTGTGCGGCTTCGCACGTTTTAAAACCGAATGGGGTTCCAACTATCCACCTAAGGTTTCCGAAGCACTAGCAATCATCAACAAAAAGGTTAAAGCACATGGAGGTAAAAATGGTTAAGAGAACTTGTACGGATACATTTACAATCGCTTAAGAAACTAAGTGACTGATTTGGAGGATCATTCTAGTAAGGAGAATTTCTGGGTACACCATTTGGATGAAAGTGGCCTTACCAAACCATGTCGCGAGACATGATGACCAAGCTTTTATCTTTGGAAATAGTATCAATGTCGCCAACAGAGAAGGCTATGTTTTTCTTTTTTCCCGAATTTTTTTCGAATACGAAAACTCAAAAGAGAAATAAAAGAAAACCAAAACTCAAGGAAAAGAAAATACAAAAAAAAATATAAATTAAAACCACGAAAATTAAAACAAGCTTTTGAAATTCATACACAATCTTTATTGATTTCTGCAAATATGTATGTTGATCCATGGAGCTATTACACTGAACCAAATTTGGTAGTCATATTGAAGAAAAATTAGGTAGAATTGAAGAAAGTGTGATCAATATACGGTCAATGAAACCTATCCGTTGTTTTGTTGAAAATTTGGTTATATTCAAGAAATATTGTCATTTTTAAGAAATGCATACAATTTTTCGTTGTGGTTTAAATCCACAAAATTTTGTGAAATTGATTAAATTTCATCCTTCTTTCTTGAAATTTAGCTAATATCCATTATTCTACTTAACATAATGTGAATCTCATTTTGAAGAAATGTTCATCAATGTTATAAATATTTCTTTATTTAAATTTACTTATATTATTAAATTGAAAAGGCATTCTTGAATTTGAGAAACCTTGTTCAATTTTTTCATCATTTTCAGGTAATACTTTCATGAAATTGATACAAAAATCTTCATCTTAAGGTTTCATTTGATTGAAATTGAATAAATATTATTCAAATTGATGCACAGTTTTTTTCCAATCAATAAAAATAATGTTTCATTTTGACACATCTATTTCATCAATATCATGCATCACATTCTTCAAATTGATGAATTTTTTCTTCAGTTTAACGCACATGATTGTCGTGAAATTTATTAGATATTCTTCGAATAATTTTTTTTCTCAAATAAACTCTTATTTCTTCAATTAATTGCATATTTTTCTTCATTTAACGCTTCAATTTATTCGAATTGACAATTTTATGCTTGTCATAAAGGCTTGTTAAGATTCGAACGTCTGTTATTATTCAAAATATTTTTGTTTTAAACAATAAAACAGACATTTGCGAAAAATGTCTCAACCTGTGTAAATCGGTGAATACAAACCACGAAAAGTATGTCTGTAAATATTCCTGAAAAGCCCCAAAATATTTTCACTAAAGGGGCATTCAGATTATATAATTTACCGGATAGACCTGTTTTTCCCAATAAAATTTATTTAGGTCGTACGCATTGAATATATATGTATATCGTTACAAAATATCAAAATAATTTGTTATCGACCATCGTCGAATTTCTTTCGAATTTTCATATTCATGTGTTTCAGACAAAATCTGTCTGAATCCGATAATCTGAACGTTCCTTGTTATGAAAAATATCTCCTGAAAATCAAAGAAATACACATTAAATTATTTTTTTTTATTGGAAAGGAGCTTAAGGGTTGTTTAATTTATTAATAAGTGCATTCACTTTAGGATTGTTTTTATCATACGACGTTTATAAAAAAAAGATTGGATAAAAGACCAAACCTAACTAGATTCCAAATTGAACAAGTTAAGGATTTCAAAGCATAAATATATTGCCGAAATAACCACGTTTTGTTAATATTTAATTCCGTCAAAATATACCACTATATTCTTTGGCTGCAACAATTCTCCAGATATAATAACTAATGGTTGTATGTTTTTGTTTTCATATTGCCCTCGAAGGATTCCCTCCTCACATGTTTATTTGTTCACTTTCAACTTAAATTGTCACGATGACCAACTTTACAGCACAACTTCCCTTAAAAGAATAAAAACTTTTCATTTCGAGAAGTTAAAATTAAATTAAAATATAGAAAATTCTTCAAATGTATTACTTTCTTCAATTTGAAGAAATAACATATTCCATTCGAAAGAAAGTATTGACTTTGAAGAAAATAAAATGAAACAGGGAAATGATTATGAAAATTCTTCGATTTGAAAAATATTTCTTCAATTCGAATAAAATACTGCACTAGTATTTAAAGAAATTTATTCAATTGGAAGAAAATACAACGAGGAATCCGTTTGAAGGAAATTTTCAAGTTGATAAATTTTGTCAATGTGTGGAACACACTTAATAGTAACAGGTCCGCCATCTAACGTTTTTTTTTCAACTAGTGCTTATTTCATGAACGATACCACTTAGGTCATGTCTGATTTGACTGATAATTAGTTTTATCCTTCCGCTGAGCGAATATGGTTGTGTATACGCTTGAACAACGCTCGCTAAGTGGGCCTGCGATCGACTTAGAGAAGATGCCGATTTTGCAAAAAAAATCATCATTTCAGATGAAGCTCATTTTGATCTTGGCGGGTATGTAAACAAGCAAAATTTTCGCATTTGGGGCAGAGAAACCCGCACGCATACATTGAAAAGCCGATACACCCAAAACGAGTCACTGTTTGGTGCGCGGATCTTGGTCCAGAGGCATAATTCGAAAGTGAGCAAGGAGTGGCCGTTACAGTCCATGGCGATTGTTATTGGGCCATGTTGAACGAACTTTTGTTCACAAAAATTGAAGAGGAGGATATTGGCAATATTTGGTTTCAACAGGACGGCGCTATGTGCCACACAGCCGAAGCTACACTCGATTTTTTGTGCCCATTAAAAAAAAAAAAGAAGTTATTTGGCGGACCCTATATTTAAAACAAAAATATCAATTTGAAACAAATATACATAAATGTTTGTTAAAAAATTATAATCAAAAAATGATGTCAAAAAATGTTTTTAGGCCATGTTCAAATTTTATTTATTTCAATTCGTTAAATCCTAACGTGAACAATATGTTTATAAATAAATAAATACTTAAAACTACTTAACACTAAATTTCCAAGCTATTGTAAAACAATGTTTTGAATGTTGAATTTTGAATTTTTAAAAGTGTCATTTGGTGAAGCCACTATAAAATAAAATGTATTATATAGGGTTTTCCAATAAGAGGTGTTATTTTGATATTCAAAAAAAAGAAATGCGTTGTTGAAGCGTGTATCGTTCCATTTTTATTAATAGCGTAGTTTCTACTTGTCAAATGTCAAAAAATGACAGCTTCAAAAGTGAGAGCTACCGAATTAGCGGGCTATTCAAAATAACACCCCTTATATTTCAACTAATTGATTGAGAGGGCTATGAGCACCATAGTTCGATCTACTAAAAATTTGATTCAGTGGTCTTTGAAGTCGTATACTTGAGCGACTAAAACTAAAGTTAAGACGATAAAGAACCGATGATGATGATTCTGCTCCATTTATTATTGCTGCGATAAAACAAAATTGTAAATATTTTCTATGATTTGCCAAGGAAGGAAGGTTAATTAAAGCAAGTCTTTGGGAATAAGGGGACAGAGGGTTTCCACGGAACCAAGGAAGAAAACGGAGACAAAAGCGCAAAAAAGCTCCTCTGAATTGCTTCAATTCTCATTATATGTACAGAATAATAAGGTGCCCACACTAGACAGGCATACTCAAGAATAGGTCTCACAAATGAAACAAAAAGTAGTTTGAGAACATAAGGGTCACGAAAATCGCGGCCAAATCTCTTAATGAAACCAAGGATTCTATTTGCTTTTCTAACTACAAAACTAATATGGTCAGTAAATGTAAGTTCCGAATCTAAAACAACTCCCAAGTCAGAAAAAACAGATACTCTACTTAAAGAACAAGAATCAAACATATAATCAAAAACAATTGGAACTTTCTTGCGTGTAAAGCTCGCGTGTAGACAAAGTTGTGTCTAAAAAATTTTATTTTATCCATAAAAAGGCTGAAATGCAAAAAATTAGAAATGTTTTTTTTTTTTTGTTTTATTCCTTATGTGGGTTCAAAGAGCGTTCAACTTTTTGATTATTTTGCTCCTATACGTTATTTTTGTTACATAACTCATTCATTTTCAACTTTTGACTTAAAACGCTTAAAGCAAAAGATGTTTAAATTTTTATTATTACAACTTTACAAAATTTTGTCTAAGATTGTATATAAGTATTCCATATAATGCAGATTTTGTGAATCATAAATCCACATTATATTGAAAACTGCAGTTTTATACTAAATCATAAAACGCGATGAAGAAATTTTCGCCAATCTGAAGAAAGAAAAATTGACTTTGTCTTCTCCCATCGGAATAAACTGTTGGATTTTATTTATATAGAAGATTTTGTTTACTAAATTAAAAATAAATTTTATTTTATTTGAATAATTATGTAACATTATTAACTGATGAAATTTTTATGAGAAAATTTCTTTTCGAATAATTGCTTCATCGAAAATTAACAAATTGTTTTCGTTGATATGAAAATATTTCATTCGTTTGAATAAAAAACTAAATCATTCATCATTTGAAGAAACCATCATTTTGAATTTTAAATCTTCAGTATGAAGAAAAATACTATGAAAAATTGTTGATTTGAATAATTGATTCTTCAAAAATTAACAAAAAAATTTCATCAATATTACCTACGCGATTTGGTTCAGTGTAGTTTTCAATTATGATATGTCTACTATTTATGAATATAAATAAATAATAAGTAATAAATAGAAGTTAAAGGAAAAACTCAATATTTCCTACATAACATTTCATTCAATTCAAAATTGCAAGGTATCAAGATCTACAACTTGAATCTTCTCAAATTGATGTTGCTGGCTCAAGTTTCCGAATAATTAGTTGTGTTTTTTATTTAAAATATATTTTTTTTATCTTTTTGTTTAAAGGAATACACTTCATTTGTTTAATTTATTATTACACTTTTCTTTGCAGATAAGATATTTTTTGCTTTCAATAGTTTCCATATACAATTAATGCAAAATGTCAAACTCAATGGGCCCTTGTGACGTAATTCGCAGAACTAGAGAAAAATAAATCTCGGAATGCGTTATCTTGTTTTTTTGTATCATGCCAGATTCATTTCCTAATCCTGTAATCGGACGTTTCTACGATCAGATTTGAGAATTAATGCCATTGGACTTTTTCTTTTGGCTTTTTTGAAATCAAAGGTCTATGCAAATAAGCCCACGCCCCACTAAAGAGGTAAATTGGGTTAGGGGGCTTATTAATGAAATTAAGCTACATTTTTGCAAGACGAACGGTCTTAGAAAATGTCTATAAAAGAGCACGTACTTGACAGCAAAGCCCTGGCGGCCATTTTTTTCCGATGCGCTACTTCATACACAATCTTTATCAATGAAAATGTAAGCTTACTTATTAAAAATCTGTATCATCTGTCAAAATTACATTTTACGTGAATTATGGGACACCCTTTAGAAGCAGAATCTAATTTTATCTGCTCTTCCACTTTCTTATAAATTCACTTTTGATTTTTCAATGATCATTGAAAAATCAAAAGTGAATTTACAAGAAAGTGGTAGAGCAAATAAAATATTTTCTTGAAAAAAATATTAAATATCTTATTTCCTTCATTTTGGACCAAAACGACATCAGTTTTATTTGTTTAGGTGCCTCAGATTTGATAGTCAAGGTTTTCAATGATGAGTTTCAATGAAAGCTATAACTGGTGCCTCAAGATAGTAGTTTATTTGCATATCTCATACCGTATTTCGTGAATGAAAAGATTACAAATGTAATTCTGACCTTGGCATGTGTTCTCAAGTAAGTATTTATTTCCCTTTTTGAAACGTATAAGCAAAATAATAAGAAAATTTAATAATTCATGCAGAATTCCAAAGGAAAACGTCAATTCTTCATAACTTTAAATGGCACAAATTACTTTCTCAAAATTTGGTTTGCCCTAATGGAAATGAAAATCCGAGCCTTATGTCTTTCCCATATCCACCTCACCCCAAACCTCTGGCCAACATTAATCCCATTAACACCAGTTCCCATGACATACACTAATCATAATGTGAAGATACTACTGTACAAAGATATCCGCATTGTGTCGTAACCAATTGCTTATTAATAACTCAATTGTTCAGACATCCGTTGCCAAACAACAGGAAATCGCAGCACTTCGTGCAACATCATCGCCATCGCCATTGCTATCGTCGCGTCGCATCGCTTCGGTCGGTCGTGACGTTGTTGCTGATTTGAATGACATTTCGAAAAAAGAACATCAAACTCATTATGCAGCTTATTGTTCCACGAATCCTGATGTATTCTCACCGGCAAACAATGAAAACTGTCAGAGATCCTTGAAAGCGAATAACGATACTAATTTTTTGTGTGTTCCTTTTTTAATTCAATTACCATTCTATTCAAACAAACATGTCCTTTTTTTTTAGATCAGAGTAGAAGTGTAGATTTCTAAATGTATTTGACTTTTGTGTTGATCCTTTTCGTTCCGTGATGAACCGAAATAATAGAGAATCACGGCAGTTTACATGACTTTTCTGCGCTTATCCACGTCAATGTCGAGTTAACATCTAGAGCAAACAAAAATTAGCAGGAAAAACGGGATAACAACAACAACAAGAACGACTTTCGGGGAAATTGTCACTCATCTAAAACCCTCCGCTTCTGATCCGAGGAGGGTTGGTTGGGTTTGGTTGGCAAGCATATACAAATTTAATTCGATAATGTTTCTGTTCCCTCCTGCTCCTGGTATCCGTACTGTACATGTTGTATATCCGCAAGAAGGAGGAGGAGGAAATTATTCGTAGAGTAAAAAGCCACAGTTAAACAGAGTCCTGCCTACAAACGTTTCGCAATATACTGAGTAGAGTACACTGACAGCCGGATAACCCCACCATTCACACAGTCTCAATTTCGAGTCGTTGTTACACAAATGTCAAACGAACGACCCGAAAAACACTTGCTGGTACAAATGGTGAATATATTTTTTTTATCACAACACACATCTCGCCCCCGGATTGGAAGTTGGATTTGGAAGTCGAAGTCGAAGCCGAAGACGAAGGAGATGCGTTGCTTGGGCCGCGACAACGAAGAAACTATAGCAGCAGCAGCAGGACGTTGAAAATGGGAGGACGGACTAACTATATATGTATATATACCGAAAAACACATTCACCAGATTCAGGAACTGTGCTGTTCTGCAGTGCTCATTTTCATTTTGCCATTTTTCGGGTTGGGATGTGTGTGGTGCTAGTGCCTGTATGTGCAAATGTCAAACGTCACAATTTGACATGCATGTGACATATCAGTGACAGCTATGCATTAATCAAATTCTCTTCTCTTCGGTGAATGGCGTAAATTTTGTACGCCCTTTGTTCGTTTCGCGCGAACGACAGGATAACTTTTATTTTCTTCTTTTTTTTTTTATATATCTCGATTCAGGATGATGTGCCTGACTCTTGCTCCTGGACAGGGATGTGTGTTTTAGGGAAATGAATACGTAATGTGTGAAGGGCCACTTATACATGGTTGGCTTTTGAATATTTGTTTCTTATTTTTTTTTTGCTTTGTTTTAGAAAATAAAATTACAAATAAAAAAAAACTCTTTCTTCCTTGATGCTGATTTACTTGGGTTGGGCTGTATAGGGGAAAGTTTTCGAAATTAAAGGTTTTACTTTAATGGAAGTCTTGTGTGAAAGATGTTTTAACTGCAGGTAGGTGCCTTTACTTAAATTTCGTTGGTGAAAGTTAAAACTAAAATGAAGGATGTGTCTGCATTATATAAGGTGGGGTGCATAATAATTAAAGCAAGTGGAACATTTTTTGTCAGAAACTACAATTTGTTGTATTGCAGTAAAGGGGTATCAGATGAAATTGGTTGACAACACTTAATTAAATACCAATTTTTGAAACATGGCCGACGCAAACATACAATATTTAATTGAGTTGTTTTAGGCACAGTATAGCTACCCCTTAAACCTATATAAATTTTACTTACAAACGTGTTCCTTACAGTGGCGGATTAACCTCCTCGGCGCCCTGACGCACACGCGATTAACATAGAAGAGTAATGGCACACGGTTACCTATTTGGGGGTGAGGAATTTTAATGCGGCGGTAGTATTTTCGAAATATGTCACAGGTCATTGTTTTTAATAAATTGGATAGATGTAATGAACAAAATTGCATTACTAAGTGCTTACTAGTATGGAGAAAATATAATTTTTCCTTATATTTCAACGAAGAACCTAAGTTTTAAAACTGGGAACCCATCAAATATTTTTATACGGCAAAGGGGTATTGCTTACAGACTATTGCAATTAATTTAATAATAAGACCTGGTAATATATACATAAAAGTTGATTGTTTTTATCTTTAAATTAAATGGCGTATATCTTAATACCTTTTATTGTTTTCTTCTAGAGCTTTGGGGGTGGGTCATGACCCCATGACACCCCTTTGGATCCGCCCTTGCATGTTACATAATGGTTAATAGTTATAGGTCCTTGGTAATATAATGTTAAAAATGGCATTGGTATATACCTTTTCTTATAAAAAATTCAAGACTATTTTGAGTGGAACTGAAATTTGGTGTGAGAGAAGATAATTTGTTTTAGTTAGTCTAAAAAGTAAGTGCAGGAAAGAAATTTCAGTTCCGAACAATTTCCCTCCATTTAAGGAGACAAATAATTTTTGTATATAAATTTTAACAATTTATTATTCTAATTCAAACAATAGGTATTTAACATTTTTTTATTAATTTGCGTACATTATTACATTCTGGAAAAATCTTGACTCACTTTTTTCACTATAATATCTTTTTTAGTTACTTTTTTCACTAAATAAAAAAATTACATTACATTACATTACATAATTTACTAATCCGTAGATAAATCTACGAAGTAGCGACACTGAAGCACTGGCAAAAAGACCATTGGCTTTAAGCATCACATACGTTAATACAACAGAGAGAGAGACAGAGAAAGAAAGAACACACAACAGAAGAAACACATGTCAACAGCACGTGATTGGTTTCCGACGGTCCTCCATCGAAGTAATAACCACGCGCAACGATGCTTGATTTCGCTGATCTATGGGAAGCGATGCTTTCATCGGAGCCAAGGCCGTTGACAAATATTACTAATAGACTATACTTCACAGGGTAATTTCTGTAGTAAGTCTTCTTTTGCCATTTGAAAAAAAAACTGCAAATAAGAAAATATCTTGAGTATTACCCCTGAATCTGGTCCGCCGCCATCAAAGCGAGAGTTGTCTGTTAATGGCTCGATGAGATCGTCTAAAACGCAGTTTTTTTTTGCAATTTTAAGACTCCATAGGTAAGTGCGAAAATCGTCTCCGACGATCCTTTAAATCTATCTATGGTTCTTTCCGATCATTTTGAACGTTTTATTGCCTTTCGCGACCGCGTTTAAAACCGGTTTCTTATCGAAATTTACAGATAACGGGCGATCGGCCCAACGAATTTAATTTAAAATAGTTTTAATTCTTCACTAATATTTAAGCGCAGTCTAATAACACAAAATATTTTATGTCTACTATAGGGACTTTTTCAAATTTGGCCATTATCGTAGGCTATCAATGTATATTTAATCAATGGAACTAGGTATGCAGATTCGAAGAATTAGAAAAAAAATGCCTACATGTATTTATGGAACACTAGTTTGGCACAGTGGATTTTAGAATCAGGTATTGACTGTCTCATTTTAACCCATGGCCGACATCCAATTAAATTGGAGGTATAGAAAAGAATGCGACTAGCGTGGGGATCGAACCCACACTCCCTAGTTAGCAATCAAGCACTTTATCCACTGCGTCATTGCCACCCAATATCGCAATATAAAATATAATATACATTATATTTACGAATAATTTAATATACCTCAACGAAATAATGTTGAACTGCAGAGAAACTAATTACTACTAACTAACAACTGCGAACAGAACGATAAAAATAAATTCATGTTGACTGTTGATATCTTAATCGTATCGCCGTATTAGTGAGAAAAACTCGTCAATTTTGGCTTATTCTTATTCAGCTTCCGCGTATTTCTCATGCGTTACGCTTATTGCGTAATAATGCACCTTGCAAGTTATAACAAGAAACAAGTAGCCAATAAATTCTTATCAGGTGGTTTGCCATCACTTATTTTCCAACCGTTCGCGCAAATAGACTTCAGAATAGGCGAAAAATCAGGTCAGAGATTTAAATTTCATATTTTCAGATACCACAAATGATGAGTGCCCCATATGAATGTCATTAATCTTTTTCTTTTTTTGTTTGCTTAATTTTTTTAGATTAAAATAAAATAACATAACAAATTTGCCGCCCCCTACAAGTTGGCGTCCTAGGCTCGAGCCTCACGAGCCTAATGGTTAATCTGCCACTGGTTTCTTAAGACGTGTAATAGGGGATAGAATAAGGCATCATTATCTGTCTAGATTTTTGATCAATTTTACTTTAAAAGCAGGGACAAGTAGGCTGAATAATAGCATCTCATGGGTGGCCGAATTTCGCTGGATTTTTCTTCCAGTTTGAATTCATTACTTGTAAAGTATAAGTGTAGATTTTTTTGCAGAGTTTTGTTGATAAAGATTGTATTCACATTTTGTTTTCACGAAAAAACAATTCCTTTCAGGATATTCCATTAAAATTGGCCAAGTTGCAAAATGTGTATACGATATTATAAATATTCCTTTAGCAAGCCAATTTCCATCATTCTTGCCAGAATTTCTGGCGGTTGATCCTCGCATTTTTGACGAATATTCTCTGTTAGTGCTTCAACTCCCATGATAGGTTTGTCGACGTACACTCGTAACTTCACAAAAAATTTCTATAATGATACATCCTGTTGGAACCACATTTTTATCAATTCATCAAATTGAGAACGTAGAAAGTCATTGCCTTCGCCATCCGAAATAGCCATTTTGTCAACTGTGTTTTCGAAAAATTAATGACACATCCAAGGTGGTAAAAACATCACAACGTCGGTAACTTTGACGAAGACATTGGTACTATCTTTTGTTGTTCCTCATTATTTTAGGACAGCTTCTAAACGTCTTATTGTATTTGCCCCCTTTGCATCGAAATTCATGCTGCGCCAAAGGAATCCGCGAATTATTCCGCAACAAAATTGACGTACTCATTCCCTGTACTTTAGGAGTACAGAGGTTCATGTCTAGTTGACGGGCATTTTGTATCTGTTTGCTTCACAAATGTCAAAGCAGAATTGACGTTTACTGCCATTTGCAATAATTATAGCATATTCAGATCAGAATACACATATTACAAGTTATTATAGTTAATGTTGCCAAAATTCGGTTGCCATATGCCATTCAAAATTGTGTAATGATGTAACACACAGTTTGCATCTGTCAAATAACTGTTTTGGTGATGATTGTCTAAATGGGAAAAAATTGGTGAATTCAAAAACCATACAAAACTTCAAATATGCCAATGGATGAGAGATCTAAGCGGGGTAAACTTTATTAAAATGTCCGTGTGATTTGAATGATTTCTATTCATATGATAGTAAGAGTTCAGAATTTGTTGTTCTGAGCTTACTCCAAATGCAAGTAAATTTCTCTTGAGGTCTTTACTCTCCTATTTTCAATGGAACGCAGAAAATCCAGCTTCGCTGTTCGCAATCTACTACAAATGTACGTGCATTAATTCAGAACTTTAATCTACGCCCGCGGCAAAAAATCAAAGGCGCCATCTGTACTCACAGTTACAGGTAGCAAACTGATCATATTTTTGTTAAACTTTCTTGTTAATTTTAGTTGTCCTTGAAATAATTGAAAATTAAATTAAATATCTCTCAATTTTATCAGACGCCATCTGGAGTGTTCTTACTTAGGACTGCGTTCACAATCACAATGGCTTCACTCAACCGAATTTTTTTGACGTCTATCAGCCCTATCTCTGTCACTATTTATAGTTAGAGCGAGATGACGCAGTGAGCCCAGATATTTTAAAAAACTAACTTTATTTTTTGACATTTAATGTTCTGACAGATATTGATTTAAATAATTTCCAAGTGTTTTTATGTATCGGTGTGTTCACATTCACGCAAGATTTAGAAGATTAAGCCCCGTTTGCTGATACTCAACTTAAGCACTTATATGTGACAGTTTACGCAGAGAAAAAAGTAGGTATGCGTGCTTCCAATATGAATATCGTCAAGTGCGGAACAAATCCAAAGGAACGAGTCGAACTTTTTTAAAAATCTATAATCCACTGTGTATGAAACACATGCCTTATAGTTCGTTAAAAATGGAATGAATTGGGTCCATTCGGCGAGATCTTTTATTCTGTTATTCTGCTATTCTGTTATGAATTTTCATACAAAAGTTTAAGCTGTCAAAAAATCTTTTATGAATTATAATTTTGGTATTCTGCATGCTAAATCTGCTATGAAATCTGTTAAGAAATCTGCTAATGAGCTGTCAAATCAAAATTCTTAACAAATCTTTTACGAACTGCGTTTTTGGTATTCAGCATGCCACAATCTGTTATGGAATCTTTTATGAATCATAACAGAATAAAAGACAAATTTTGGTTACTTTTATCATAAAAGATTTAAATATACGAGTATGTAGTAAACACTTTTATTTCGTTAATGAATTGTTCTTAAAAGGAGACAGACATAACAAAAAATAATTAAAATGCATAATAACAAACTCAAATATGTAAATAATTTGAAAACTAAATTATTTCAATACACTAAAGCACAGAACACATTTGATTGATGAAACGTAAGAAATTAGTCGCTTATCTTGCCGGTGTGCATTTTGTACAACTTTTTATAATGGATATATTAAATTCAGGAACTGTTATGGAAAAATTACAGAAAACAAAAATGTATCTTCGCGAAACAAATTACGATCATTCCACAGGTTAATTTATTGTTTTTCATCAGTGCCGACTGCCGAGAATTTTTATTTACTACAGCTGATAATTTGATAGCAGATTTTAGGTCTGTTCGCAGAAATGTTTCTTTTTCGAAGTTCAATAACAGACTTTTATAAAAGATCGAACTCCTGAATACCAATTATAAAATATCTTTTATGGTGAAGATCGGTTATGCATCATAACAGAAAATTCATATCAGGATAACAGATGTGGCAGAATAAGCCTAAATATCCCGAATTTACTCTTTGTTCATGTCGAATCCGAGCGATTTTCCTATCAATCCATAAGTGACAATTATTGCAATGCTTGTCTAATCATTCGACCCGACAGCCGACATTATCGTCGCGTCAACTATTTGACATGATCACAACATGTCACATCTCGTTTACACGCTCCACGTGACGTAACTGATGTCATTTTTCATTTTCCCTGCCACCGGGCCAAAACAGCTCACCCGTATCACTTGTCTTCCTTGGAATTTGTTACTTTTTTTATTTGTAAAATTAATATGATTTTTTTTCCATAAATGAATAAAAAATGGAAAAAACGCAAAGTCATTTTTAGTAAATGCATATTCAAACCTACATATATGTATATATTGGAATCAACGCCCCGAGAATTGAATTCAACAACAGTGATTTGGGTTCTATTCGGATTGCAAGACTAGACCCGCAATAGTTTAATGATGATGGATCAAAATTCACGCAGAAGAATTTATTGAGATGATTTATGATTCGAGTCGATGTTGATTATTATGATGATTGTGATGAGGGCCGACGACGACGCACGGCGACGGACAGGGTTTTATAATGGCGCCATTTCGACTAGGCTCGATTAATAAACGATTGGATGTATGTTGTTACGTGATGCACGCACTAATGATCTAAGATAAATGACTAAATTAAGTTGGATAGAGTTTATAGCAAACACTTTTACAGCATCTTCTTGTTTGAGACTTAATGTGCCATCTTATGCGAAATAAAATGCATAGATTTTCCTAATTAGACAGGGATTGTGAGTTAAAAATTTATTGTAATAGAAAACGAAAGTGATGATTCCAGGATGTTCTATTAGAAAGAGTAGATACATTTTATGCACTTTGTACTCTTGAATGATATTAATAGCGAGTTTCATTCAAGAAAAGATCTGCTTTTTCTGACAAAAGATTTCATCTTTTTGAATTTTCAGAGTTTCATTCCAAAAAAAAGAGCAAATCTAGATCAAATCTTAACACGAAATATCTGATCTGTGATGGGTTGGCAGATTTGATCCGAATGCACACATACATGTAAAACGTCTTTTCTGTCAAACATTAAATGTGCAAATTGTGCAAATCCGTGCTAAAAATAAGAAATAATGGGCGAAGAAGTTAATAATTTATATTTTATAATTTCAGTGGAGTTTTCGATTGCTTTGTCTTCGTGTTTCTTGTCATTTGATGATGAAGATGTTTTTTTCAGGAATGTGTGTAATCTGGTAAAAAGTTTCATTGAAAAGATCAAATCTCGATTTTGAGAGGAGATCTTTGAAATTTGAATGAAACTCGCTATAAGTGTTTACAGCAAGATTTCATAACTGTCAAAAAAATCATTTTTTTCTTTATTAATTTTCATCCTGTCAATGTTAAGTTTGCTTTAGTTTGAATTTTCCTCAAAATTTGTACAATGAGCGGCGATATTGTGGATTTAAGATTTTCGTATTTCTGTTAAACACTTTTTGAGCCTACTGTCATCTCCATTCTTTAATACTACTTCCGTCAAGGATCAAAACATTCATGAACGGAATTGAATTAGTTTCGATAAAATGTAGGTCTATTTTAGCTCTTCCTCTGCGTAATATTTTTGAACTATCTTCGAAATAACGTAAATTTCCTTCAGCTTGGAAGAATGCATTTATAACTCCAGTATTTAAAAAGGGAGATTAAACCAATATTATCAATTTCTAAGCTTTCTTGTATTCCGAAGTTGTTTGAACAAGCTTTATGTGATAGTTTGACATTTATATGTAAAAATATTATCTGCAACCAACAATATGGTTTCATGCAGAAACGTTCTACTGTTACTAATCTAGTTATCTTTTTGAATAAATGTTTAAACGCCCTAGAATTGGTCAAGATGTTGAGTGTGTATACACCGACTTCTCGAAAGCTTTTGATCAATTGCCTCATGAAATTATCAAGTTTAAACTTAATTCATATGTGTTTCCTCCATCTTTCATTAAGTGCATATCCTCATATCTTGAAGATAGGTTATATCAAGTCAAATTCAGAAATTCTTGCTCAAGACCCTTTCTTGCCAAATCATGTATTCCGCAGGGTAGCCATCTGGGACCACTACTGTTTACAGTGGCTATAAATGATGCTCGTCTTTGTGTACGTAATAGCGAAATTCTAATCTTTGCAGAGGAAATGAAGATTTATAAAAATATATCATCTTCAATGGATCGAATTCTATTGTAAGAGGGTATTAATCACTTTGCCTTGTGGTGTGAAAACGACAAAATGTCAAACAATAACATTTTCAAAACGTTCTCATTCTTCTCATGACTATGTTATCTCACGGCACATTTTAACTCGTGTTATAACTGTAAGGAACGCCCAATTTAGACTTTTCTGCCCACATTAATATCATCGTTAACAAAGCCAATTCAATGTTTGGTTTTATGAAGCGTTGGTCCCAATGTTACCCGTGCTTTATACAACTGCTTGGTTTGTCCCCATCTTGAGTATGCATCGCAGGTTTGGACTCCTTTTTACGATATTCATATTGAGAGACTTGAATCTGTTCAAAGAAACTTTACTCGTTTTGCATTGAAAGGGCTTCAGTGAAGTGATCCTTCTAATGCCATCCCTTATGACCAACGTTTATCTATTCTTCAAATGCAAAGACTTGCGCAGAGAAGAACTAACAATGATTTGGTATTCTTCCACCAAATAATAACTGGCGTCTTAGATGCACAAGACCTACTACGTTCAGTTTTTTTTTAATTATCGACTTGATTAAAGTCGCAACACATAGGACCAATTATGGGATGCATGATCCCTTGACACGTATGGGTCAAATTATAAATTGGAGTACAAACATTTTTGATTTCAATATCAGTAAAATTAAATTAAAAAATCTACTCAAAACCAGTGTTCCACGATCCTTAATGCTGTTTGTTTGTAATTGTGTTCTTGTTTTGTATTGACGTAACATTATTTGTTTATATTTTCATTTTGTTCTTGTGTATAAGTGTTATTTGTAATAGAGTTTGCCTACTAGCAACTAACACTGCACTAAATGATGAGTCGGTGGTATAACTCAGTTTGGTGTTGGCAAACCATTGGTCGGAAGACGGGCTTGCTATAAGCACCCTTCGACTAATTCTGATGTGAAAAAAAAAATTGTGGAAAATTATTGACAGAATTGTGTACAGGGCCTTATTTCCCAGGTAATATATCATGATTTCAGTTCGCAATTTTTTGTTGTATTATGGACTTTTCGTACAAAATGTATCAGAGGAGATTTCGTTGACGGAAATGTTGGAATTTTGAATAATACTATTTCTGATATAATAGACCATCATCTTGTAATTTCCTACGAACAGAAGTATACAAAAGTAATTATTTTTTGTATTTACTTAATTTATGAAAATTCTACATTATTAAATCTTTTGATTTTTGATGTACATGGTTCATATTGAGTTTCAGAAGTTCCAAATTACATATGAATAGATTACAATCCACACTAGTACTAGAGTAGTCACTCACTCATTACAATACATATTAGCTCTTGCTCTTGGTCTTCCATCTTATGGCGGATTTACATGACTGCCAAATTGGCAGTAATACTGTCAAAATCTTGACATTATTTTTTTAGTCGTGTAAATGGTAGAAAATGTGGCAGTATATTTTCATTAAAAAACTGCCAGCCAGAATTTTCGTTAAGTTGTTGCATTATACTGACATCGTGTAAATTCAGTACTGACAACAATTTTCAAATAATGACAATTTGCAATAAAGAATGAACTTGCTCATTCTTTACTGCCAGTTGGCAGTATTTTTATCTGTCAATATTTTAGCTTCGTGTAAATGAATGTCTTTAACTTAATTAATGACAGGCGTCGTCGAGCTACTTATATTTTACGAAAGATATATTTACATTTGTATGTTTTGTCATACAAAGTGGGTTCACTGAAATTTATACTATTGAAATTTTAGAAGATATCCAGTAGTTATTTTAAACCGATTGTTGTCTCTTTCTGGCGAACAGAAAGATGTATTTTGACAAGCCGGCTTTTATGAAATTATAATTTTAAGTCTCATTCCACCATTTTCACTAATTCATATCACATATCATACGAATACGTTTCTTGTTCATTTTTCTGAGGTAAATTTATAAATCAAATTATTATTCATTTACTTTAGAATTGTAATTTCTTTAGATATAAAATTATTTGCTGTTCATATTATTGCCTTAAGATGTTAAGATAGCTTATTCCAGACCAATGTAAGTGGGTAAGCTTATTGTAAATGAATTTTGTAAATTAATTTTAAAATATATTTTTAGTCAATAAAATCGTTTTGAAATTGAGGAAATAACCTGTTTGTTTGGTAAAACAACTCAAAGAGATTTATTTTTGGTATCCGGAATTTAGAACTTCTGTAGCGGAATAACAACAGCAGTATTTTAGCGGTAAATACTGCGAACCAGTAAGTCGTGTAAATTCGGCATTAGTATTGCATTTGCATTAAGCTTACCCTTAAATAGTAGTATAAGGAAGTAGAAATTTAAAAAATTAGTCATGATGAATGGAAATCATTCGAATGATTTCAGATAAAGTATCGAGATGTCTCGAGATAATTTTAAAAGCGAATAAATTGCCTATCTGTGCATGCACTGTAAAACAAAAAAAATTATCGCGCTCCTACGTAATCGGAAATATTTATGTGAACACATCTTTCTGTATACACAGAGAAGGCTCAAGCTTGCGGAAATTGGTCCCAGATACCCTCGCTAAAACAATGTCCCTCTCCCTCGAACTTGTTCCAATTGATCGGTTTCAACAAAATTTCTATTTCCATTCGGCTCGAATCTCGTTTTCCTTTTTTTGACTAAAATGTATGGTGATCACTTTTTGTATTGGTTAGTAATTTCTATTGACTGACTATAGGTTTAGTAAAAAAAACCGTTTGACAAATTTATCACACTTAAAAATAAAATAATATATTTTAAGCAATTTACAAATTTGAGCTCCCTGCAACAATTTTAAAATATCAATTTTTAAATGTAATTTGTTATTTATATAATTCAAAATGTATTTTCCGGTTCGCATTTCTTTTGTTTTGCGAAAATAATTCACGTCTGAAAAGTGACTAAATTCAAGACTATAAGGTTGTTTGACCGTTGCTTGATCATGACAATAACATCATTCACTTGTATTAGATGGTAATTTTGTTTCTCTATTTAGTCTACTGAGTAAATATCGAATTGAAATTAAAAATAATATCGGCAAATAAGGAAAAGCACGAAATATAAAAAAAGATAACCTTAACCGTACTTGCGTCTCATACTTTAAAATGTATAAGCTTTGACAAGTTTTGATTTCCATTTGAAACCACTAAGATTTTAATCACTATCTTATTCCTAATCGAAAGGTTAAATATGTGAATACAAAAAATATTATTGGTCATAAATAACACTATATATCTTTTATGACCATACTCCACGAACGAACCCATTCAACTATCATTTCGTTTCTTTGGCTGTAAAGTGAATTTTCGTATATAAAATGGCATATGTGAAAAAAATAAAATAAAATGCACTACTGGATCGCAAGTACTTGCTCTTATGTTCGATTACATTCTATGCAAAAGATTCTCAATAGAAACGCCTAAATGTATTTTTAACACTTAGTTAGAAGTTTTTTTACATAACTTTACATATACAAAATTTCTTTAATTATTTTCTAAAAAAAATTCCTATGGCAATTTTAAATATTTAATAATATAAATTCAAAAACATAATTTAAAAAAAAATCACGCAACCGTTTTCGAAATATTGAATTTTTTTTTTTTCAAAAGTCAAAAAAAATATTTTTTTCGAAATTTTGGTATGCATTATTAATTTCTAAACATTTTTTCGACCAAAATGTAGACTAAACTAATGTAGAAGCGGTGAAGCCGTTTTCGAGATAATTAAAAGATAGCAGAAAAAATTGTATGGAAGGTACCGTTAGTTTTGAGCCTTAAACAACGAATCAAAAATCTATTTTAGACAATCATTTCAAATGCTTAAATACCAAGAAAATTTAAGAAAATCGGTTCAGCTGTTAGGCTGTAGCTCCTTGTACTGACAGACAGACAGACGGAATTGGGGGCTACTTTTTTGGTGTTTTGGTGTTCTCTATCATCGTAATGTCAAGTTTGATTAAATTCTCGAGTTCGATTTTTTTTCCAATGAATAAAAGTTAACTATTGGAAATAATTTTAATATTTCCTCCATTTTACTTTGCATTCAAAATATTTTTGAATAAATGAAGAGTGAGAGTTCTCGTTCTCCTCTGCGCTTGCATAGGTTAAAGACCTACTAAAAAATGCCGTTTAGCGTCACTTTTCATGCGATGTTTAGTATCTAGGTAAAAAATGAAATCTGAGTTTAAGTCAGCTGAGAAGGGGTACTAATTAACAAAACTAAAGGCTAGAATTTTCCTACCGCAAAAAATACACAATGCCAAAATAAACAATGCTATTGTATTATTACATACAGTATGTCGCGTAACGAAACGCTAGATGCTGACTGCATTATTAAGGAATCCAACCAAGCACTTTCAACTTTATATGTAGGTGTAATCACAAAAGCAATATGAATTCATAAATCACTCTTAGATTTGAATAAATACAAACATTTATGTAATTGGCAGTTTTGGGTGCAAATCTATTCACCTTCCTTATTTCCTATTCCGCGCTCACTAAAGGGATCATCACCTAATTAAAATTAACTCTATGTAAAAGCCTCCTTTGGCATCCCACTCCTAAATGCATATGAACATAGACATACACTAGATACTCGTATATGTGGATGGATATCATCCAAATCAGCTCTAATCAACGTGATGAGCCTCTGACAAAGCCCACATGATGCAAATTGCCTACACGATGTATACAGTGCCACTGCGCTACTGAAATCCGCATCACACAACTAAACCGTACTTACTCAACCAATTAATAAAGGTGGGCGCAAGTCATGAAAATACCACAAAAGCAAATGATGACGAATTTGATGTGAAAAGCGCCTACAAGGATTTTTATAAAGCCACTAATATACCTCTATACTTGGCATCGACTCAACTCACTCAGTATCCCGTGCAAAATTCTGTTTCCGACTCCAGGCTCAGACTGTTAAACTGACAGAAAGACAAAGCGAACGACGGATTAAATCCGCACATTTAGTCTTTCGTCCTTTTTTTTCTCAAAGTCATTTGAGTGTTTCTACCTTATACCGACTCTTACAATTTTCATTTTTGCTAATTGCCTAATCGTCCTTGTCATTTTTACATACATATTTATTCGAATACACCACGATATCAAAGACGCAGCATCAGGCAGAAGAAGACGATAGGATCTTTAGGGCTGTCATATGTGGATCAAGTGGTATTTGTCAGTGACAGGATTACTGTCAGATGTGTATTATCACCACTGAAGAAATTCCGACGTGTTGTTCTTTTTTTATGATTTCCTTTTTTTCTCTTTTTTTTTTTTAAGATCCGATTGGATGGTGGGATGATTTAATGGATTAGAAAGGATTTTGAGTGGTTTGATATTATTTGCCATGAGAGTACAGGGAACCACTAATGGAAATATATACATTAAAATTAAATATGTATTAGATATATGTACGAATACATATAGTAAAGAGGCTGCCAATCCATTTTTGGAAATCCTTGTAGCACAAGAGATCATTGACAGACAAGGGAAGAATTTATAAAAACACTAGCAGACCCGGTCGCGTTTTGCTGCGACTTCATTGTATTGCGCTTATGATTATTAGATATTAAATGGTATTATTTAGGAAGTGAAGATAAAGTTTCTAATTAGTATTAATCATTGCTTTCCATTAATGAGGAACTAAATGATGAACAATATAACTTGGTAATCTGTCTTTTGTTAAAACAAATAAAGTTGGTAGTTTTCAACACGTATTATTGATTCTGATTGAATCATAGGTATTCGAGGTAATAGGACGACTTCTCCTTTAAACTTTCCAGACAATATCGTTGATTCAAGTTCGTTTCCGTTAATTCTTCCGATGTATAATCGTACACCGATTGCATAATTTTGGTGGATTTAAGTTCCGCAAAAGAATGAGCGGTGACCCAATTTTCAGACAGACCTTGTATGGCGGCATTCCTGGCATATCCCGAGAATTTAAAAATTCAGTCGGAAAATTGACGATATCATTTTCATCATAAATAGTGTCAATTGACTTAAAAGTCATTAAATTACCTGGCAATAAATATTTGAAAAGAATAAGTTTAATTTCTCAAATTTACGTTTATTACGTTTAGACGCTGTTTGAGGACGATGCTGGTAAGAACACATAACAAATAATTATGGAATTAAATAAAAGTTAAAGTTTGTATGTGTCGTTTTTTTCCCACACCCTGTAATGAGAATATTATTTTAGTAGTAAGTTGTCTCAAATCGCAATTTTCAAAGTTTCATGAAAATCGGTCCATAATCACCAAAAATATGACTATTTTGTATAGAAGCAGATAGGAGTATTTAAACATTTAAGTTTGAGTGGTTATTTCATTGTGGCAGTCATCTCGGATTTACTGGAACAACCTCGCTGCTGATCAGTGTTGCCAATCACTAAATTTTCTTCTGTGAATTATACGATACGAAATATATCACAAATTTCCCATGAATGTACCAATAATTATTTGGATCTTTGAAAACTGAATTTCGCTTCTAAAACACATTCCTGGTTATTCCTATTCTGATACCAAAAGCCAATACTTAAAAAAGTGGTTTCATTCTATTTTTATTAAATTATATACTAATTAAAATTAATGAAGTGTGAGCCTTGATTGACTCAACAAAGACGCAGAGAATCGTGCATATCTAAATATATTCTAAAGTCATTTTACTTAATTTTTTATATACAAAATTCTTTTAACTTATTTTTTTTTTAAATTGGCTTGACAGTTTTAAGCATTTAATAACATAAACTTAAGACCGAAATTTCAAAAATCAAATCATTAACACGTTTTCGAAATATTGAATTCTCAATTATTTTTTTAAAAAATCCAAAAGAAATATTTTTCGAAAATTTTGTTATGCAGTATTATTTATAATTAATATGAAGGAAATCCTATGTAAAAATTTTGATCGAAATTTGTTGATTCGTTTATGAGAAAGTCAAAAATCAAAAAAAAATTTGTATGGGAGCTACTCTTAATAATAAACTATGTAAAAAAAAATGTTCACCAAAATGTAGACTATACATAAAATAGTGCACACACTTGTTTTTATCAAAATAGAGAAAGCCGTTTTCGAAATAATCAAGATGGTAGAAAAATGTGCATGGCAAGTACCGTTATTTTTAAGTAACGTGTCCGCCATCTAACGTTATTTTTTCAACTAGTGCTTATTTCGTGAATGGTAACACTTAGCTCATGTCTGATTTGACAGATAATTAGTTTTATCCTTCCGCTAAACGAATATGGCTGTGTATACGCTTGAACAACGCTCGCTAAGTGGACCTGCGATCGTCTTAGAGAAGATGCCGATTTTGCCAAAAAAAATCATCTTTTCAGATGAAGCTCATTTTGATCTTGGCGGGTATGTAACAAGCAAAATTGTCGCATTTGGGGGCACAGAAAACCCGCACGCATACATTGAAAAGCCGATACACTCAAAACGAGTCACTGTTTGGTGCGGATTTTGGTCCAGAGGCATAATTCGAAAATTAGCAAGGAGTGGCCGTTACAGTCAATGGCGATCGCTATCGGGCCATGTTGAACGAATTTTTGTTCACAAAAATTGAAGAGCAGGATATTGGAAATATTTGGTGTCAACAGGGCGGCGTTACGTGCTACACAGCCGAAGCTACACTCGATGTTTTGCGTCTATTTTCAAAAAAAAAAAGTTATTTGGTGGATGTATTAAGTATTACAAACTATCCTATCTTAGGAACGCCGCAAAATAAACATTTCATAAAAAAACATGAAAATCGGTTGGATAGTTTCGGAGTTCATTCACCACATCAACGTGACACGAAATTTATATATAATAGATATACAAATGTATTTCCAAAGGAAGGACAGACTCAATTGATTTGCCGCCACAGTTCAAACGAACGCAAAATTTTCCGAAACCATTTTAAGCGGGGCTTTAAGGACTTTTTTCCCCTTCGACTCCATGCTAACGAGGTAATGATTTAATTTATAGGATGTCCCATAAATAACATTTCTTTGGATCTACAACGATTGGCCAATTTTTGGCGATGCGATGTTCAGAATGGCAACAAAGCGACGTGACGCGAGGCGACGATGATGATGCTTGGAATATATTCGTCCTCATTCTCACGCATTTGGAAATCCGAAAGAAGGTACCAACATACCTACCTATGTATTTTAAAATGGATTGCGATTTCATTTTTGGTCGGTAGGCAAGCATCGTGTCAAATGCCCATATATTTTGCGTTTGCCTGAGAAATTTGGGATCCTCGCTGTTCCTTTTTTTTATTCAGTGGTTATACAACTATATAATATGAGTTGAGGGGTACCCCTACCCTTTGTGGACATTGTCATAGTCATAATTCATTTAGAGAGAGGAGACTCTTACGAATTTATGTCACCGGTGTGTTAATTAGTTTGTCGGGTTAATTAGTCATTTTGTGTGTGCGGAATATAAAATATTCGGGTTCGGGAGTGCCGCCGCACTTAATAAGGTTATGTTTTTGTTCTTGTTTGTTTAGTTTTGTTCGGAAAAGAAATAAAAATGAAGTGAGTGAGAAAATTCGTGTCTATATTTGGGATGGTTTTTGGCAGATTACATGTGTAAGCGAGGTATTAATGAAATTGTAAACAAAAATTAGGAATATAGGAATTAGCTTTGTATACATAATACATGGCAGAAAAAGATTAGAGATTAGAGAGATTCACTATTAAAGAAGAAATTTGGAACTAAGCTTTTAGTAAGTAGAAGGAATGTTGTGGACTTACTAAAAGTGTACCTTTTTTAAGGAAGACCCCCAGCATTTATCATTCAAACATTGATTCCAGTATTTGTTGGATCAATTTTGATGCAATTTCGTTTGATTTGACGTTGTTCCGGATCTGATAGACAAAATCTTGTACCACTCGATAGCCAGAGTAAAAATAGTAAAACCTTATACATATGTCAAGGCGACCTTATTTCCTTTTTTTATAATTGATCTTAGTACAAAGGGTTTTGCCTACCCTTAATTCGCTTAAGCACAGTGCGAGCATTAGGAAAACAGAAAAGAATTTGTACATTGGTTTTGAAATTCAAAATATCAAAATGGGAGGGGAAAATAGAGTTGCTTAAATCATTACACATTCGTGTTGGTCGACTAAGGGAAGAATCTCTGTACTTGAGAGTATGTCGGAAGTTGGGCTCAAGGGTAAGCTGATGAGCATTCCTAGACATGCGAGTATTACGGTTATGAAACATTTCGACGGCCGACGATAGATGTAAATGCGATCGTTATGCGGGTTCTATCGAGAAACATTTTTAGAGCTACTCCTGTTTTAAATTCTATGCAAAAATTCAAATGAGTTTTGTGAGCTCCTGCCCAAATGTAAGAGTTATACTCCAGCTTTGGACGAAAGAAGGCCTTATAAATCACAGCCAGATCAGACGGGGAAAAATTTTATTGCATCCTTGAAGAAATCCCAAACACTTAGCAGCGTCTTGGGCGACATCAAATATGTGGTCATTCAACAAAAGGTGGTCTGTCGTGCACATGCTAGGAACTGAAAACATGATCGGTTCCCCATTGTACATTTTTGTTAAGATCAGAATGTAATGAACTTATCATACGCTGCAGGTGCAGATCTACATCCAAATAAAAAGGAAGTGAATCTAAAAACGATTATGAAAAGCTGAGAGTACTATCATCAGCAAAACTATTTAGTGGATTAGCAGTTCCAGATAAGAGATCATAAATGAAAATAAGAAAAAGAGTTGGAAACAAAAGGGAACCCTGGGGCACACCACCATTTATTTTCTGAATATCAGACTTGAAACCGTCTAATACAACTTGTTTTGAGCGGTCCGAAAGGAAATTTCTAATCCAACGAAGAAGAGATTCAAATGCACGCATTTTCGATAATAGAGCTTGATACAAAACTCAGTAAAATGATTTTGAAATATCAACGGCAATGATCTTATTTTCTCTTAAACGATCTAAAGATATGTGCCATTGTTCGGTGAGATATGCCATCAGATCTCCATTGAACCTATTACTACGAAGGCCATACTGCCGGTCATTAGGAAGCTGTGGTTCTTCAAGATATTTCTTAAGCTGACAATTAGTCAGTGTTTCTATTACTTTGGAAAGAAGTGACTTAAGTGCAATGGGGCGGTAGTTGGAGGGTGAAGAACATTCCCCTAAGATCAATCATGGTTCTGCTTGTATTTCCAACATAAATTAATATTGATATAAATGGTTTGAAAACGAATGGCTATGGTATTTTGGTAAATGTCGTAAAAAGTTATTTTGAATAAATAAAGTCAGTAAGTATCAAACTGCCCAGAAGTTTGTAGGATTCCATTAAGCACTGATTAAATCAAAATAGTTTTTTTAATTATAATTATTTTTAACTAAATATAGGCCAATCGTAAAATTGTCATGCATTCCAAAAAATGTTCGAAAGTTTTATTTTAGCCACTGTATACTTTCATTGTTAACCATTTTTTCCAAGAAACCATGCGGATTTCTTACATCTAAATCTCAGACTTAGAAAATATCTCACAAAATTATCAAGTTTGAACTATGGGCTCTGGAAGTTGCTTCTGGTTTTATTCAATGAATAGAATCTTACTTCTTAGATCTTAAATATTCATTATTGTTTCGATCTTCAATATCGGAACATTTTTCGTTTGCTTATTCTGAGATCCCACAAGGCAGTAACATGGGGCCTATGCTTTTGATCATGTAAATCACGTAACTGAACGGCATGAACTATTTAAAAATACATCATTTATTCACTTGACGATGATTTACTTTTCTAGAATGTCTTAAGAAATTTCAAAGCTTGGTATCAAAAGAGCCACCTAGAACGATGGTAAATGAAAAGCAATTACATAATTCCGGAAACATCTCCGTTCGCCAACCCTTGACTATTAAAGGGGTTTCCAACAAGAGTTTTCATTTTGAATAGCTCGCTATTTCAGCAGTTGTCACTTATGAAAATATGATTTGACATTTGACAAGTCAGAACCATGCCATTACTAAAAATGGAACAATACACGATTTAGCAATGCATTGAAACTGACAAAATTCACTACAAGATGGAGCTAAGTGCCACACAAGCATAAAACAAACGAAATTTTGTAAGAAAATTTTCCTGACCATGTTATTTCTCGAACAGGTGATAACAATTCCGAGAACTTCTGATTGTGATTTAACATCCTTAGACTTTTTTCTTTGGGCCACATCAAAGATAAGGCACATGATCACTGTTGTGCCGGTTTTTTACCCCGAGTTTTTTCCCGGGTTTTGTACATCTAAAAAACTTGGTGTAAGAAACTTAAAATTTGATGGTAAGAAATCATGTGACGTTAAAAATTATAACAGATTCTAGAATCATTCATAATTAATTATTTTTTTTAATTTATTGATTTTAGGAAATAAAATTAAATACAATTCACTTCTATGCATATAATCCTCTTTTAAAATAATGTAAAGTGTAGTTCAAACGTTTATTTGATGGAACTTTAAATGTATGTAGTAAAATTTAACATTATTGATTATGACCAATCATCGTCATTTAAAGAAAATGCTTCATGTCGCTTGCTGTTTCATGTAAAACAAATGTAAATCAACTTCTGTGACCTTTCAAACGTCAGGCGAATTCAAAGATGAGTATGTATTTGCGCCCAATTCGAAAAATCTCTTTCAATTTCGGCCGATAAGGCAGGCACGTTTATTAACCCTAAGGCCAATTTTGAAAGGCAGCTGTATTTTATGTTTGCTGTGCTTCAAAATTTTTGAGGTTTCTTGATATCTTTTTCATAAAGCACTTAAAAAGTCCTATCTTATCCTTAAAAACATGCCAGTCTTAAAATCCATCTCCTGTTTGATTTCTTCCAAGGAAGATATTGTTGATAATTCCTATTTGGTAACTTGTTTTCATTATCCCGGAAAGTGTGCAAATAATATGCTGTTAGAGGATATACCCATTCAGTGCCGTACCAAAATCTTGACTATTCGCCTGCTAATGACAAAATATGTCAAAATGAATCTCTTTTCTGTATACATTTATACATTTTGCAGTCGTTTTTCACCATTTTTTACGTTTTTTTAATTAATAAATGTAAAAATCAGTTTTATACACCAAATCGCCCATCACTGTATATGATACCATTGCCACACAATCGATTAAAGACTTTAACTACTATTCGTCTATATGGCGTTATTTGGTATAATGAGTAACTAAAGGTAACGACGATCGGGTGTTACAAAGAATGTGCTATTTCTATTCAAACCAGGTTCTTATATCACCTTCTCTCTCCATATTAAAGGATTCGAAGCAAACAGCGTAGATTAGATTAGTTGAAAACTACAACTTTGCCCGTTTCAAGCACCTAATCAACTTACAATATGTCGAAGTATCTTATATCTTATTTGTATGTCAAATTTTGTCTGACATAAATGGTTCTTCTACACTATACTTTAGTTAATGGGTTTCAGTATCAATTCAAATTCTTTTAAAACCTTTAATATTATTATTTATTATACAATAAACTGAACCCGAAAATTTCGAAGTCAATTGATATATTTTTAATTCTTCATTAAAATTAGGTATAAGCCGATGGTTATAGTAAAAACATCAATAAAATATTACAAGTGAGTGAATCAGCCAGATTTGCGTGCATCAGTATCACTAGTATCCAATGTATGTCAAAAAACTACAGAGGTTTTAAAATTTCATTTCTGCATCTTAATTTGTACTAGTTCTGTTGCAAATTTAGCTCGTCTACTAGTTTATCCTTTCTAGTATCATAAACAAATACACTGAAAATAGTGGTACTATTTGACAACATTGGCTACATTTTTTACTGTAGGTAAAAAAATTAATTCTTTTCCGACTTATGCCCACATTTTTATCAGAACATAAATCGAATAATGTTCTTACTTCCTCGTTTCTTAAACCCTATTGTTGCTCATAGATCATACGTCCCGGGCCCTGGAGATATTTTCACCTCTAGTACTCAATAACGTATACATTCCAGCAACGTCTAACAATCTCTATTTAAAATACCTCACATTAAATAAATTTATCGTCAAAGACCTCATGGCAATCTGTTTAACTTACAAAATACCAATTATGCACCTCCCGTCCACCTTCGATTCTATTTGTTCACTGTTTTGTTAGTAATTTTCGTTTAATTAAAAAAAAAAAACACAATTTATTGAACAAAAAAAATATTAAACATCAATTATATTCGAAGAGACGTGATGCAATTAAAAGTTAAATTATAGTTAAAGGTATTGACAATAGCTTCTCGAAACAACCCATATAGTTTTCGCTTGGTTTTCTGGCTTGTTTCCATACTCTCCATATTGCTCATTGTTTTCGTTGTGCGCATCCCGTTGTTAAGTCTCATAATTCTTTTCACGCCGTGTAAAATTTAATTGGCTGTAATTATAAAAAAAGCAAAAAAAAAGCAGAAGAAAAATCCTCCCCCCGCGGACATACACGAGAATAATTCACCTTGCAAATAAGAGACAAAGAACAAATTGCGGACAGGTAATGTTCAGGTCCCAGGTCCCGTTTCTGGTGTTTACACAGTAGTTCTCCACGTGCGTCTGCCTCCACTTGCAAAGTCAGAGGACCATCACTTTAATATTAATTTTAAAACAGGGTTGCCGTGTTAGAATTATAAAATAAGGATTTTTGGATCAAATATTTCACAATGGACAACTTTAAGCTAATGAATTCGGGTTTTACTTGGGATATAGGTACAAAAGGGCAAGTTTTGCATTTGGAAAAAAATCGAACTCGAGATTTTAATCAAACTTGACATTACGATGATAAAAAACATTAACAAAATGGGTCCAGCAATTCCCTCTGACTGTGTGTCTATCTGCACAACGGCTTACAGCCTAAACGGCTTAAGCGATTTTCTTCAAACTTGGTATTTAAGTGTTTTAGGTAATTGTTTTTTTGGTCCAAAAATAACGGTAAGTGTAAAAAAATTCGGTGCAGTAGTTTGTGTATACCCTACATTTTGGTAAAAACAAAAATTTTAATATTATCTGCCATACAAATATTTTATTGATCTTGAAATTTCTCATAAACGGCTTGGCGGATTTCGGTCAAATTTTTAAGTAGGAGTTTCTTCAAATTATAAATAATACTGCATACCAAAATTTTCGAAAAATATTTTTTTGGATTTTTGAAAAAAAAAATATATTTTTTTTTGAAAATTCAATATTTCGAAAACGGGTAGATGATTTTTTTTTTAAATTTTGTTTTTAACGTGATTATATTTATTATTAAATATTTAAAATTGTCATACCACGTTATATTTGCAAAAAAAAAAAATTTAAATTGTATATAAAAAATTAAGTAAAAAACAACTTTGTAAATATATTTAGATTTTTAATAGAACTCTTGTGCAAGTTCGTGCGATCCAGTCGTGCATTTTATTTTATTTGTAACCTATGGTGGAAAATAATCTTCTCAAAGCAAATGATGGTAATGGGCTAGCGACACTGTTTGGTGACTATATTGGTCTGGTTAAACAGATCTTAAAAGCTGGACTTTTTTTTCTTTTTTTTGTTTATCGTGAGCAGGTGTAAAACCTTCAAAAGGCTCTATGAGTTCCGAAAAACGCGTGCTCATTGGCGTGCTCATTGGCGTGTGAAATTCTTACTGCTATTCTCTACTAGGTGTAAAAACACCTCCTCCTCCCGATTGCAACTAAGTTGCAACTTATCTGGCAATTTATTTTAACGAATTTAATTAACGTGATGCAGGTAACTATCCGGTAATAGTTCCTGCTTATACCGCGATTTTAAAGCGGATACTCGTTTAGTGCAGCAGATCGGAAGGCTTAGTCCTTTGCAGGGGGCGTACTAAATTCGTCGCATCAATAATTTCGATTATAGTACTATTACAGTGTTGTAATAGCCGTTTTCTATGATTTCGTGCATATATTTTTATTTCATCGCGTGCCGTGGGAATCCGGAGATCTCTGTGGAGATCTTCCTTTCTAATGTACCAAGGTGCGCTTACAAACGATCGCAGGAGTTTATTTTCAAATGTGTGTAAGGTTTTTAAATTAGAATCTCACGTGCAACCCCAGAGTTGCATACCGTAAGTCCAGACAGGCTTAAGCACCTGCCTGTACAAAATAAGCTTGTTTTCGATACTGAGCTTAGAGTGTTTCCCGAGCAACCAGTACATATCTCTGAGTTTATTATTTAACTCTTCGTATTTCTTTTTAATATGTGGTTTCCATTTTCATTTCGCGCTTAGAGTCATTCCGAAATATTTTGCTTCATTAATAAACGGAACTGGAACCGTATTAACAAATACCGGTAATCTATTAATTTTCTTATACGTAAAATCCACTAACTGATTTTACTTCGTTAAGCGATATCCGCCAAGTTTTTGTCCATTCACTGACATTATTCAGAGCTTTTTTTAATTTAGTCCTAGCATCATTTATCGTTTGGCCCACTGCTAGTATTGCAGTGTCGTCAGCAAACGTGGCTACGATAGTGTCTTCTGTTTGAGGTATATCACGCGTAAATAATAGGTACAATATTGGACCTAAGACACTTCCTTGTGGTACCCCAGCCACTATATCTTTGAGATCCGAGTAATCGTTTTCAATGTCTTACTCTAAAAAGTCTATTCTCTAGATATTTTAGAAGCGTATAAAGTGCTTCGGATAGAATTTGTCTTAATTTAAAATTTAGGCCTTCATGCCACACCTTATCAAAAGCTTGCGACACGTATAGGAAGACCGCCGAACAAATTTTCTTTTCTTCAAGAGTTTTCTCAATGACGTCAGTGATCCTATGCACTTGGTCAATTGTCGAGTGCTTGCTTCTAAATCCGAACTGATGTTCTTCTATGATTGGCTGCAGGCGCAGAAGTAATATTCTTTCAAAGACTTTAGATATTACGGGCAGAAGCGAAATGGGTCTACAAGATTTCTTATCATGTGATGGTTTTCCTGGTTTGAGAACCATTATAACCTTCCATTGGCTCGGAACGTACTTTAGCCTTAGAGTGGCATTTAATATATAAAGAAGATTAATTAATTAAAAGCTGGACTTTACCCTTACCAGGGTAGCAATGGGTAAGTTGGCAGATTTTGTACGGATGGTGGTCTTTAGGTTCTTGTTATGCTCTTTGTTTGCTAGGGCTGAGGTAAGCTCGTGTCGGTGTCCCAGGGAATCCCGAAGAAATGAAGTAAAACTCGGGTTTGAGAAGGCTAGAACTTGGTTCAGTTATCTTTTATTGAAAATTCTTTCACATGTTTTTTTTCAAAAACTCCTTATAAACTTAAGCCAAATAATATGGTACTTCATATAAGTAAGTGGCCCATGTTCCTGCTCAGAAGAAGACGACATGTCACTCAGGAGGAGCAAGAAGGCACAATCTGTTAGTAATCTAGTTCCTGCCAAAGGCCAGTCCAAGGGAAAGTGGGGTATGCCCACAATTTTCTTAGAATCAGCAAAAGGGGAAAATGGGTTAGGAATTTAATTTCTTCTCAAGGCTAAGCAGAGGGAATACCGTGTATTTTTATAGCCCAAAAATTGGGCTTTAAATGGAACATCAGTGCACCAATCAAATTGTACGGAATTGATTACCAAGTTAGCTACCACTCGGGATCTGCGGGAAGCTTATTTCTCAGCAGCATCCAAACCCGAAATCAAGGTTTGCTTCCGAGTGTACAATTTTCCTGCTTTCATCGACATCTACTTGTTACATTTTTTGCTTTAAAATAGTGTGAATCGTAAGGATGACGAACTTAAATGTAAGCGTGGTGTTCTGTTCGTATGTGGTTGCTTGAGTAAGTTGCTGGTAATTGCACTCCACGGTGGTTGTATAATCAGGTACCAGTCACACAATGCTTATGTTGTTTTCTGCATTATGGTTGTGTGGTGGTCGTGCGTAATTGCTGGATTTGGTGAGCACTACTAAATTTACTGCGGTGGTCGTTTAGGTCTAGTTAATGTAAGGCTTCGTTACAAGGTCTTAAAGGGTAATCGGGCGGTTGATATAATCAATAATGTGAGTGAAAATAGGATTTTCCGTCGGCTTATTTGGTCACTGTAGGTTTTGCAATGAAACTATTAAGTTACATTAACTTTCCCAACTTTTCGGCAGGGGTTGCTGCCTTCTTCAGGGGAAATTTATTTGAACAAAAAATACAAATACATGTTAATGAACACAATAATACCAAACAAGTAAATACACTCACTTATGAAAAATTATAAAGTTATTTGGTTCTTTGGGGGTGGCCGTGGCGCGATAGTTGTGTGTTCGCCTGTCAACCTCATGGTCACAGGTTCGATCCCTGCCGTAGTCTGTCTTCTTATTTTTCCATTAAAAACCAATTCTAAAAATAAATGTCATGCAATGAGTTGCTGGTTTAATCATTACGTGCTGTTTAGGCATAGAACTCACAACATGTGATTGAGTAAAACTAGTATACCGATAAAATATGACAAAGAATAAAAAAATTAATGCGAATTATAAGGGACATAGATAAATAAGACACGGAAATTTCTCCGCATTAGTTCAACCGCCATCCCTGGAGATAAAATCTGAGACGACAACCACCCACAGTCTCCGAATATCGCGCCAAACATCTCTGCTATCATTCTTTCTCTTCCTTAACCTCACCATCACGCCCGCGCTGTGTTGAAACATTTAAAGGGTATTCATAATCCCTTGAGCGCGTGTAGATTATAAAAAAAAAAAAAATTTTAATAATACATTTAAAGAATAAATGTTTGTTAAATTTTTAAACAAAACTACGAAAAACACTTCGAATAATGAAAATTTGAACAAAGAAAAATTATTTACATCTTCGATGACAGAAGAGAACAATAAACGGCAGAAATTCTTTGTGCGTCTTGTTTTCTATTCGTGTTGTTGTTGTTATTTAATATGTGCAATGTTTGTAACGTATATCTTTTTGAAACATGTTTCTCGATCTGTAGAACTTATATACCTTCAAAATCTGGAGAATGTCCGCTTTCAACACTATGACTCGCCAGGCTGTCTTCTCCGGATTCTCAAGTCTAATATCCGATCTGTGGTTTGAAATACCTTGTCGAAGAAATTGGTTCGTTGTTCCAATATAGCAAAGGTTGCAAGATTCATTGGGTTTTCCATTGCAATTTGACATCCGTTTTCTTATCCTTATCTGGTTTAGTTTTAAGTTTTGTGAAAAATTGGCTGAGTGTTTTGTTTGATTGAAAGACAAAGCGAACATAAGTTTGATATTTGGTGATGGCTTTTTTTAAAATTATCTGTCAATCCTGGGACGTAAATTATACTTTTATGGTAAGTATTAATTGAATCCACATCAGCATTGTTTTCTCTTGGGGTTTGAATGTTTTGTTTAAGAAGCAGACTACGTCGAAGGATAACCATTAACCCTCAGTATTTTTCTGACTTTTTTCTCGTTAGCGGAATGGAATTGTACGTCACTTATTTTGAAAACTTTATTAATAAGATTAGAAGCAATATTAATAATAATTTGTCTTGCTTGGTTTGAACGGAAATTCACTAATCTACCAGATGCTGTTGGTTTTTGGTACCAGTCAAATATTAAGTGACTCTCTTCACGATAGATTCTTATGTAAAAAAAGGAGATCGCTTTATTATGTTCATTCTCAACCGTGAACTGAACTTTTGGGTGAAATGCGTTGAGGATCTGCAGTACCTTGTTAATAGTTCTTTTATCCATAATGGCAAAACTATCATCCACATATTTTGGTTGATATAATCGTGAGATTTCAAAAAGAACTCTATCGAACCGAATTGTTAGACAATGGACTGGCCACTAGAAAGCGATACCGACTGAGATGAGGCGCTCCGGGAAAATGCCCCTTCAATACATCGGTCTCAACAAAGCACTTGAAATGTGAGCCATTGTTGAATGCTGTTGGAACCAAATATCCTCCAAAATATTCAAATACCGTGTTAATTCGCTGTCACTTGGAATTCCACTCAAGTGAAAACGGGCTTTACTAAAAGTGAAGTTCCTCACATGATGAGAGTTCTTCCAAAATCGCCAAAATCTTCGGATAAAGATCATCGTGGAAAATTTGCCTAACTCAAAGAGCGCAAAGTCAAATGACAGGCAATTGTTTCCACCCAGGATTGCAATCTTGGGCATCTGACTGCCTCCATATTCAATGAGCAGGGTGATCTGATGGGTGGAGATACTCTTGTTCTTCGTCGTGTTAATCTTGCAGTTTGTCTCACCGTCGTTATCCATACAACAATTAGCTTCTAGTCCGCGATGGGGCCCTATGGCGTTAGATTAAAGAGTCTCTTTAAAAAAGATGTCAGTTAAAAGCATGCGTTCGAGAAATTGGCTTGAAGAGCAAACGCAAGCTCCCCACTGTTCCCAGGCATGATTTAGGCTGACTTGGAAGGAAACAAGGACTTCTAATGCCTGAATATGGTCCGCGTTTAAAGAAAAGAAGTTATGTATGTTGTGTTGCTGGACCCGTAGTTTTTCGTAGAAAAGTCTTTTCAGAATTTCCCGCAATTCTATACTAAATTGACAGTTTCACTAATTTCTTGAAATGCCACTATTAAATATTTGGAATAATGTTAAAGTTGCCATCAATTTGGCAAGATTCTTATTGCAATTTGGCAACACTGGTTCGGGGCCATACGCAGATTAGCCCCAATCGAATATGTAACAGGTCCAAATGCCAAACCAAACCAACAATGACTCCTTATTGCTGCTGCCATTGAGTGTATACAAAAACGTTTCTCTTTAAATACCTCATCGAAGTAATTTTTTTTAATTTTTTTTATTTGGCTGAAGCGAAAGGGAAAAAATGTTTTATCTGGGAAATTGCTCGCTCACGTTTAATTTCATGACACATTAATATCCAGCTGTCATTTCGATAAATAAGCGGATAATTTCACTACATACCATTGACACACAAATATCGCGCGATGCTTCTTTCTGCGTGGCTTTTATGCAGGGGGTGGTGGGCTGGAGAGGTGATAGCTGATATGGCAAATGAAAATAAAGTAAGTTCCGCGAAGTGAGATTCAAAATAAAATTCAAGTCATGGAAAAACGCTTCGTTTCACACGTTGCACCGCACCGGGAGTCACCGCCACCGCTATGACAAACTGACACTTTGTTCACTAGGTCGGCTGACATTTCGATTCAAAAACGTTTTTTTTTTTTTGTTAAGCTTTCCGTGTTTGTACCGCTGAATGACTATAAATCAGCCAGAGTGGATTTGCATGAAACGTGAGTTTGTTGCAGAAGTTGCAAGAAGTATAAGTCGCGAGATATTAATTACTGTTAGTGGTCACCATCATGGTTGAACAATCCAATTCAAAAGCTTAAACGAAGTAGGTATACATTGGCTGAATATAAAGCGCGGGTGATAGCAAGGGTACTTGAAAACGTTAACGTGCGCCACTGATGTTGGCTAACTCATTGATAGATGTAAAGTCGCACAGGTGAGAGATGATTATTGTTATTCGTAATATTACAAGTAGATCGTGATAGTTACATAAATTGGTGGACTGCTGGCCGGCCGGCTGCTGTGGTGCGCCATGGATTTGTCGTCGTCATATGCTTTTGTCTGCAGATTCATAGAATTCGTGACAAATTTGATCTGAAATGTTTACTAAGCTGGATGGAGCTTGCATTTAATAAAGAACTCATAACACAAAAGTGAAAGTATATTATATAACCAAAGTTGTAAAATCATCCTGGCTCTTGTAACAAGAGACGATGAGTTTCCTTAATTTTCCAAAAACTGTTGTTGCTCATATAATTCATTCTATCAAAAGCTGTACGAATATTTAAGTCCATTGTCTATTACAGGCTGGATTTTTTGTAGACACCAAAAGAACTTGACGAACAGAAGTTACACGCGCCAAAAATTCTCTGCTATTATTTACGCTATTGTTGTTTATGTGTACCATGAAAATTGTGCTTGGAAAACACACGATTATTTTAAACTAAGAACTCCTGGACCGGAATGTTTTTTGGTGCAACAACTATATGTACGTCGGCTTAGATATGTCGGCAAATCGCCCAAATAACGGGAAAAATTCTCAAGAATCTTAGAAGGAAATACATTCCTACAGCATAAGGCCTGGCCTGAATATTTCAGGTGTTTTTATTTTATTTCTCGAAAATATTTCTTTAAGTTTGCGATTGGAAAATTGACAAAAAAATTTTAAATATTTTTTCGACATGTATGACATTTGAAAATTAAGTGTGGAAACTGCTTCTTGTATATCTTGAGGATTAACAGTATGGCCGTTTCTCTTGTGAAATAGCTAGTTGCAAACACTACGTTAAAAATTCAACTCTAATACTGGAGCATTAATTTAGTCAGGATACATAGCATTTCTCTATCGGCATCTCTACGGTCCCCGACACACAGCTTCCAGTCATCCAGACCAGCCGCCCTGGCATCCGTGATAGTTTAGTGTCTATACCGGAGTTTCCATTTTCCTCATCGTCTATTCGTAGACACGACTCTTGGTTGTAGCATTGTTTTACTTCCGCTGAAAGAGGTGCCAATAATGTTGTCGCCTTATTTTGACGTCCATATTATTACCGATCATATAAATTCCGAAGTTGTATCATCTCCTCCATTGGCCTTCCTCCTCACAGTACTTTTTTTCTTTCGAAAGAGGCCAGTTTCGGCTCCCCTTGTCTGTAAGACTGACAGTTGAATGTTTTCTAATCTCACGGGACACAACTTAATCAGTATTTCCTAGATCCTTCATTCATGAAGATTTAGTTTAGTATCTGCGAGCCCAAAGCCACAGTGATGTTTGCCGATTAAAGTTTCGCTGAACAGCGTAAAATTGTAGCACAATACGTTCAAAGGGTTCTTGCGACATTTATCACAAATATGCCATAATATAGTTCTTGCAAGAAATAATATCGCCTTTTTCGTAAATGTAGGCACATGGAGCTGATTGCCCATCATTGGACATGGTTTCTTCTAAATAAATTTGGTTGATGATTTGAATAATACGCCCATTTAAATCTTTTCCGTATTTGAAGACCTGCGCTGATATTCCATTAACATCGACAGGCTTTTTTTTATACCTAAGGCCACTTCTTCTTTACTAGCTATTGGAACTGGGCATTAAATGATTAGTGAGCTGTGAACTCTCTACTTGGTCGATATATTTTCTATATATCAGCAACTAGAAATTATAGATGAATAGATTTACTACTCTCTAATACGGAGATCATGCGGTTCGGGCTTAAAACCAACAGCCAGTTTCTTACGGGGTGACATCACGATCTAGTGACTACTTCTATGTCTTTGTGTGGACGTAATTACTTCTTCTAAGGAAGAGCTTTGACCGTCAGTTTCGCATTATAAATAATTCTTGTTAAATCTTTAGTGCAAGTAAATTGCTCGAGACTTTCCGTGAAATTCTAATGCGCCCATGACGTAAGCCGACGATCACAATAATAACAAAATTTAATCACTAAAAATTTACAGTCAATCTACTAAAAAAAAGTCAATGTACAATGACCTTTGACGTCATTTGCAAACATAATGCCATACATTTTTTATCGAAATCAGTAGAGCTGTTATTGAGAAATATAATGTCAAACAAATGTACCATTAATAAAATTTTATTTTAACATATATTTCGAACAATATTCAGACCATACGTAAAATATTGCAAACAAACTTGTTTATCATATAATCGGTAGCGCCGTTTTGCAGATAATCCTCTAGGGCAGTGATTCCCAAAGAGGTTTCCCAGGGGTCGACATAAACGAAAACTGATTTTGGGAGTTGAAGAGGTATATGTAGGAAAAATTTGGCACCACCTAGTATCACCATTATATAAGCTGCTTAACTATTTCAACAGCAGCTGTCAATCAACCTATAAAATAAGATGCAACACAGAGCTCGTTCTCTTTTCTCTTCGTCAGGGCTCATCCTAAGTACTACTTGTTAAGCTGAACCCACCAATAGACAATTACCCTAAGTTTTTAACTATTTATTTTGTTATTATTTTTCTTTTAATAAATTTTGTTAAATTAACATAATTGTTAAAACATGACTTTTAGTGCCACAAAATTTGGGGGCTCAACCGGGATTTTATGTCCTACGCAATTTATTAAAATTAAATCGGTCAATTAAATCAGTAATAACAAAAAAAATAATAAAAATGAGACATTAAAAAAATCAATCAAATTCATTATTGTGAATGTAGTACATATTTTGCTGCCGTTGTTGCTGAGGAGAACCAACTGAAAGAAGCAGAAACAATATGTTGTGAGTAAGAGAGTTAACAGTCAAAAGGTATACCGTTCTTCAAGTGTTGCATAATTTTTGTTCATACGGTAACAAGATCCGTTAGTCATTAATAACAAGATTCTGTTAGCGCGTGCAGATGCATAACTTCTTAGCTATGGCTAGAAGAAACCGCAATCGCAATAGTACAACTATGAATAATAGTTCAGTGGACATGTCTGATATTCTTCAGGATTTGGAAAGAAGAATCAAGGAGTTAGACAACAGAGAAAGCAAGGTTGTAGAAAAAGAAAATGGACTTACGCCAGAGGTTGAAATTTTAATTTTGCAGGGAGAGGTAGAGTTCTTAAGAAAAAGAAGTAGAGGACTAGCTTCGTTCCAAAGTATGTCAAATGTGTTGCAAGAATTTTGTGGTGACGATGATTATGCAATTAATTGTTGGGTAGATGATATTGAAAGCTCCACATAGCTTATGGAATGTACAGAGTTAGAAAGGTTATTGTTTGTAAAGAGGCTTATTACTGTGTCGGCGAAGCTTGCTGTTCGTTCAGAGAGTAAGTTGGTGCCATGGTCACTCTTAAAGGGTTTCTTGTTAGAAAGTTCGCCAAGCACATTAATAGAAAGCTAGTTAATAGGAGACAGGAGAAAGATGAGACAGCTTCACAATATTTTTAAAGATAAAAGAATTAGGTGCACGTGATCGAATTGATGAAATGGCAATTATTCAATATGTTATTATGATGGTATAAACAATTAGAAAATAAATAAAATTATGTTGTATGGTGCATTCAATTTGAAAGAGTTTAAATCGAAACTAGAAATTTACTAAACCTATTCAAGTAGAAATTCCACTTCGTTCTCATCACATACTAGAGTCGAGGGAATCACCTAAGAAGCTTAAGTACCATAAGTTTTAAGAAAATTGCTTCACCGGCTTATACAGTCTATTAATAACGTATGCCGGCAAATTATAATAACAAACTTAATGCAATATTGCCTAAATATTAAATCGACTAAAAAATTGGGTAACCAAAAGTGGTCTGAATGTAAGCCCGACCAAGACAGAACTTGTCCTTTTTACTAGGAAATATAAAATTCCCCAACTTATACACCCATCAATAAATGGTACACCACTAACTTCCTAAGATGTAGCCACGTATCAAGGTCTCATACTAGACAAAAAGCTAAACTGGAAATCCAATATACAAGAAAGAAAGCAACAGTTGCACTCTTCTCTAGCAAAAAAACCATTGATGGGGATAAATAGGGATTATCCCCACAAATTACCCATTGGTTTTACACAGCGGTCGTCAGACCGCTACTTACTTATGGGGTAGCAGTTTGGTGGACTGCATTTTACAAAGTGGCCGTAGCGCGATAGTTGATTGCTCGCCTGTCAACCTTGTGGTCGCAGGTTCGATTCCTGCCGTTGTCTATATCTTCTTATATTCCATTAAAAATTGTCATAAAATGAGTTGCTAGTTTACTCATTACATGCTTTTCAGGCATAACACTAACAACATGTGATTGGGTAAGCTAGTATACCGATAAATATGACAACGAAATAAATAAAATAAAGCAAAATATAAGAGACACAGATAAACAAGATACGGTAAATTCTCCGCACTAGTACAGCCGCCATCCCTGGAGACAACAACCAGCTCTAATCTCAGAACATCGCCATACACGTCGTTCCTATCTTTCTTTCTCTTCTTTCACCATATGCTCGCGCTGTGCTTAAAATATATAAAGGGTATTCATAATCCCTTGAGCGCGTGCAAAATTATAAAAAAAAGTCAGATATATTGTGACAAGTTAAATAAGGTCCAAAGCTTATGTATCAGGGTGCTCTACCCCCTTTGCTGCCCTTAACATAATACTTAACCTTACACCCCCCCCCCGACATTTTAAGCAAACAAGTGGCCGCGAGTACAGCTATTAGTCTCAAAGCCAACTCTGAATGGACTAAGAATTCGATAAGCCATTCTAATATTCTGAACAAATTCGGACCAAAACTAGGGCGATCCGACTAAACCTAATCTTCGACAAGAACTTCCAAGTTACGCTAATCTTCGACAAGAACTTCCAAGTTACCATCCCACCAATATCAAATTGGGAGGAGTGTCGGTTGTTTTCCTGACGGTCATTTCAACCTAACCTAACCTAGACTGTGTATATGTACATCGAGGTTCAGGCATACAAATGTAATTTCGGTACCCAATATTTTCTGTTGGGCCCAATTTCGATTGTCAGTTATTAATTTGATCATTGATAAACACTGATCTACGCTACTCTATTCATTAGTAATGAACGATTTTCTTGTATTACAAACTGTCTGAACAATTCTCAATGACAAAAACTCAATCAATTAGGTCGTTTACTATTAAATCTCTCTATTTGTCAATTATCAATTAGAAATTGACAATCACATCTATCATCATAATGCTAACTTTTATCAAAGTCTTGCGGTCGATTTTTATTTCAAGTGTAAATTTTTACCCTAAAGTAGAGATATCCCAACTAACATTTGAGTTTCGATAGGGATTCGGTAAATCATAACAGCTTTGAAGATCTTACCGAAACCTCATGGAAGCTGAAATGTTAGTCCCTGCTTTCCCAGAGAAGAACAATTACCGTACTGATATCCGGGTTGGGGACTGTGAAGTTCTGTTACATTCCACCATTTTAAGATGACAAGTTATTACCTGAGTAAGTGATTAAGAATGGCATTCCATTCCAAAGCATTAGCACTGAAACAAAAAACACCCTTTAACTCAGTGAGAATTTTTATGACATCCTGGATGAAGCCTACGAATTCCTCAAAACATGTTAATGGCCCGTATATCCTTTACGAGCTCATAACCTCTTGTATTACACACAATGAATTTATTAAATACTTCGTTTACAATGACAAGATAACATCAGATGAACAATCAACATACAGTTACACTTGTGGACATTGAACAATTCATTGTAAATATACTTTATACACATATTTTAATAACAATTGTGCATTTTTTTGAGATTATCGTCAATCAATTTCACTGAAAAGTGGTATCTTTCCGTCTGTATTTTTTGCCAATAAATCAATCAAACATGGCGCACATTTAAGCGGTTCCATTGCACATCGCATCGCACCTGCTTTTTTTGGATGGTGCATTCGAAAATTATATAAATTTACATACGCACGAGCGCAATGTTTCGAATTCGACCCAAAAACAGCGAGATCCGGAAATTTAAAATTCCGAATCTAATGAATTTTTTATTAGGTCTGAGCGTCTGCGGCCATTGTCTTGTTCATCTTTATGCGCACAATTGCAATACGCCTCGGGCCAATAAATCACTTTGCGTCCAATATGTTGGTTGGGTTCTCTGGTGTGTGGATGGTAAAGGACACTTTTTTGATAGGGAAGCGGCACCGAAAAAGAGAATGACCACATTGCGCAATGAGGGGTCAAAAAACGGATTTTTTGTGTTGCCTTGCGTTACCCAGAAGTTTTTGCTTTTTGTGGAAACCGTTTGCAGTTTTTTTTTATCTTTTGTTTTGTTTTACTTAAACAATGTCACAAGTGCGACTTCAAAACATGTCCGACAGAGAATATTTTTTTTTGTCGAGTTGTCGGATCTTTTCCCATGCCATCATGTCAAAGGTACAACGTTCGCATGTGTTTATCTTTGATGTTAAATCATAAATGTTCACCTGTCCGTTTGCAAGACGAACCTCGATGATGGGATGGATATTTGCCGACGCATCATTGTTTTTGTTTTTTTTAACGCTTATTTCTGGATGGAATTTTTTGTCCAGTGTCTACTTTTAGGTTAATAGCCTATAGCCACACTTTTTTAATGTGTTCGGTGAGTTGGAGTTTATGGGTCGTTTTTTTTATGACTATCTTCCGGGGTCTAAGGGTCTGGGTTGTTAGAAAAGTGTGTGTGGTCAAAGGGTTTTGTAATTTCTAATGGGGCGTTAAAGATAATCCAAGAAATATTATATTGTTGTTTTATGGTCAATTTTAAGAACACATAATGATTTGTTTTTGGTTTTATCTTGGTTTAGTCTAAAGGGTCTTGAGTAATATTTATGAAGTTCGTGCAAGGTCGAAATTCGACTAGGTATATACTATTACAAAACATTCAAATAACAGCTGTGCTAAGATCAGGCATGTGTAAATATTTCAGTTTTCGTATTTTTTTTAGCAATTTATCTGCATTTATCTAGTGTGTCATCTTTTCACATCAACCCTTCAAGAGATGAATGGTGATGCATATATCGAGGATCACATGGTTGTTTAGTTTCATCAATGTAAAGGCCATTAATTGAAAGTGATAGTGGCGCATTCAATTTTGAAGCATTAAATCTTTCTGACCATTTCTGAATTTAATGAAAATGAACACAAGGATGTGAATAGACAACTAATACTTATGAAAAGCTGAGCGAACTACATATGCCAAACAAACATCTTATTTAATTAGAAGTTGCAGATAGAAGATCATTTCCGAAAGCGGGTCAGAATATTTGAGGCAATACGGAGCCCTGGGACACACCAGTATTTATTTCGTGAATTCATCCAATATCGCTTTTAATTCTTCCTATGAAAAATATATTAATCGATTACAAATGCAAGGAAAGATACCAGACTAACCATCAGGCTTTATCGAACGTCCAAAAACTATTCAATTCAATAATGAAACTTCATCCAAAACGATCCAATAGTGTCAATTCATTGCCGCTTCAAAATGCCGTTCTGCCGGTCATTAAGAAGCTTTCGTTCTTCAGGATATTGTTTCAACTGAAAATTTGTCAATATTTTGACTTTGGAAAAAGGGGCATGCGTAATCGGTGGGTTATATATGAGAGAGATTGAAGAAGATTCGCCTCTTGCTTACGTTAGATGGAAAAAATGTCTTACTGGCATATCAAGCGTGGAAGAACATCTCTTCCGAAAAACAGCAGGGACGTTATCAGGACCAGCTGATTTATTTGTACCTAGATCTTTTAGGACTCTTACAAGAGGTATGAAAGAAAATTTTACATAGTCATATGGTACTACATACATTTAGGGGTGCACTCTCCTTCGAATCGATTAGCTTTTTCCAGAGGTTTACTGAAGGAAATGCCTTTGAAAACAAGCTTTGAAACGGATTAATATGTTTTATTCCAAATGTTTGTTCAAAGGTCCAACAATTTGTGTTCGTTTCCTTAATGTAAGTTCATAGAAAACCGGCGGGCTTCTCTACTATTAGTTATCGAAGCAAAAATGACTTCCCGAAACTTTATCGAAGCTGAAATATCAGTTGGGAATGAATATGAAGGTTATGATGATTAGACTTCATAGCGTAAGTTTAGAATCGGTAACTATTTCGACATTGATTGGACGATTAGCCAATTTTTTTGCAATTTCATTATAGCCGCTATAATATGGTAGATCAGCTTTCGGTATGATAAATCTAAGGAACAACAAAGCCGCTAGCCGGTCCAGATATAATACTATTGGAGCTCTTAAAATACCGACTAACGCGTACAAGGGAAGCATGCTCGATGACTGAACAATCAGCTGCATATGCCACACATTCACACAAAAGGGAATCCTATATGTTGCTACTACTACTGAGGCTTGTCCCTGCTTAACGTTGCATACAAGGTCCTTAGCATCGTATGCCATTCTAAAAATTGGTATCAGTGAGCTTTACAGCTCTGGCATATCGACAATAGACCAATTCTTTGCACTTAGCTAAATCCTGGAAAATAGCAACGAATTCCATGTCGGGAACCACCATTTATTTGGGTGTAAATATAGAAGGCCTTAACTTACAATTAAACAACAACCAACTTACAATTAAACAACTTTATCTTTATCAAAACTGCCAGTTGAAGAAAAGTTGAAGTTTGTTAGACTTAAATTAAGCTGGACAAAACTAAATACCTGCTATTAATATACAAGCTCACATCTGTCCACATCTTAAAACAAAACATCACTTTTGATAGAAGTAATTTGGAAGTAGTTAAGGAATGACATCTTAGTGAAAATACGACAAAGAATTATCCTAGCAAACCACTGCTACTTCGGCTTGGAGAAACGAACAACTTCAAAATTTCTCTTACTGAAAAATAAGTTCACGCCCTACAAAACATTTATACTGCCAGTCTTGCTTTATGAAGCCGAGTTTTGGTTAAGCAGAAAAGAAGAGCTGACGGCTGTTTGGTCCTGTATTCGAGGAGGGTGAATAGAGGAGAAGATAAAACGTAGAACTTTATGTCCCTTAAAAATATGGTGATGTAGGCCAAAATGTAAAAACACATCGATAATTTGTGGCACTAATTTGACCGGAAGGATATACCAATGCTGCCAAGAGTGTCTTCGATTCCCACCTCCAAGTTTTAATACAACTAGGAAGCCATAACTTATATGATTTGAAAACCAGCTGTTTAACAAGAATGTGGGAGGTCGTTAAGCTAGTAAGTATTATTCCCCTTATGTTAATAATGATGAATTATATACATATATCTGCTGCAGTGATGCCATACTTATGACGCAACTTGACCGTTTTTATTTTTGTACAGCTCTAATATTCCCATAACCCAATGACTAACCAACATTCAATTTAGATATTTCACTTAAATTACCTAACTGACATTCACATTTCAGAGAGTCTAATAAATCCATCCAAAGTCAGGCAGGTTTCCAAATATTCCCAATTGACTAAAAGACCCAAACAATCAAAGCTTAACAAGCGTTAAATTTACTGCGCCATAAAAATGTCCACAAGAGTACACCTAGAGGCGCCAACTCACTAAAAATGATAATTAAACTTGAAGACCTGAACAACCAATCGAAAAAGCTATCGACTTCCCAGGCTCCCAATCTGTATTAATTACCAATAAAAGCTGATCATACTGCGGCTAATGATTCACTATGTGAAATCAAAGTCCAAACCAAAAAGAATCAATTACATATAGGTTCTCGCAACTTTAAAATGAACACACAAACATCTGACTTGCGGCTCTTTGGCCTGGCCAAGGGAACACACCTTGATTGATCGTCTCGATAACCAAGCTGCAGCGGAACTGAATAGATCAGTAAAGATCGCTTATCGCTTTTGAATTTGCAAATGTCACCATTTTAGAATCCGGTTGACCAGATTGTCGTCGTCGAGATTGTCGTTCAAGTCGACGACTCATTTGCTGGCCCATATAGTCCCAATGTATAGACAGATAGTTAAACTATATAGCGATGGTATTTTTGTCCCATAAAATCAGTAGATTGGGAAATTTGGAATTCTTATCGCTGACCGACGATCGTGTTGTCGACGACAATCAGCGACCCAATGTTGCTTTAAAATCTACATACATAAAACGAATTCAACCCGCCCCTAAGCCCAATCCGAGATTTATAGCCTCCATAAAAATGATAGACGGACCGAGACCAAAGCGATCAAAGAATTGAAAACTAATTAACTAAATCCCGCTCTTCGAATTGAAATGGAAATCCAGTTCGGTTCGATGCACAAAAGGGGATATACATACAATTAGTTGTGGATTCTGGGTTTCATCGTTGGCGAGGGCGAAAGACGAGTGGAGACATGAAGAATTTTTAATAAGCAACCAAACGAGTTCCAGTCATAATCCTCTCCACTCGACCATTATGTGCACCGGGATCACATTAAGTGGAATCCCGAAACGAAATGGATTTAAATCAAAAACTCGTATAACTTGTCACATGCGATAAGCTTCCAGATTTAGAGTGCGCTCCGTTGGACCGTTGACCAGGATGCATTGCATGCAGGAGCAGCGCAGCAGCAAACAGCGTCTTCGCGTCGCATCGATGCAGTAGCAAATTCTCGATGCAGCCATCACATACTCGTACATCTTATCTGATGCTGTGTATCAGAGTATGAAAGGCGAGGCAAGGGAGAGAGTTGTATTATTTTTATTCCCTTCTTTAAATATGAAGACTATCCCAACTGTGTGCGGCTCCTGGCTCCTGATTATCTGCAGGTGAGATGTTACTTGAAAGATAACATTTACGACATTCGCACCCAACCATCATTACCTATACCAACCATAGGATGCATAGTACCTGTCGCGCAGCGTTTTGCCACAATGGTCTCATCATCTTTAATCTGCGGGTCCGTTGGACACAATTATGATAGAAAATTTCTATCCATTTGGAGCCATATGGCCCAGTCGCAAGCAAAGACAAGACCAATTGGAGAAACCTCATTGGAGAAGACTCATGGCTGGAATTAATTTTAATAAAGTTTCCCAACTATCGGTCAATAATTGAGTGTAAATCATGTGGCATTGTAGCGGATGCGTATATGTCTAGGAATGAGCGCATGACCACAACCATATGGGGATAAGGTGTTGAGTTGGATGAAAATGCGGAAACAGAAGTTGCAGTTAAGTTTAATGGCCGCTTACATTTTATTGTGAGACTCTATGAGATAAATTTGGTAAGTAGGCAGCTAGGAAAGGTTTTAATTTTTTTAGAATCGTATACAGGGTGGCGCACGAATCGTGCTACAATAAGAAATTTAAATAACTTTTATTTTAATCGATGTATTTCATTAATATTTTTTATTGGATTAAAAATTATATTTTATTTTAAATAACTAATGGTTTTTAAAGATGATAGACTGCAAATGACCTCCACGCTTATCCGCGCATATGCGGCACCTAAACAGAAAATTGTTCATTGCGGCCTGAAGGGTTGAAATTGGGATCGCCTCAATTATTGTCTTAATGGACTGCTTCAATTCAGTCAAATTCCTGGGTTTCGTTTTGTACACTTCCCCATAAAAAAATCTGGTGCAGTCAGGTCAGGTGAGCCTGGGGGCCAGCGGAAAGTGCAGTTTCTAGATATCAATTTTTTTGGGAATTTTCGTTGGAGCTCCGCCATAACTTGTGTGGCTACGTGTGCACTTGCTCCATCTTGTTAAAACCAAATCCTGATGAAAAGGATACGTCTTCGGCAAAGTTCTGGGTAAAAAAAACTCCTTCAATATCTTTAAATAACGGTTCCATTGACAGTTTGTGTTACACCGTTTTCTTCAAAGAAGTGATGAAACTGCGCACCACACAGTGACTCGTTCTGGGTGCAGTTCCGTCTCATGGAACATTTCTGTATTGGATTCACTCCATATACGGCAATTTTGCTTGTTAACATTGCCGTTTAAGTTAAAATGGACATCTTCAGACATGAACAAACAATTTATCAATGTGTTGTCTTCTTCGGCCATTGCAATCATTTTTCGGCAAAATTCCAGAAAATCTGCGAACAGGCAAATCCTGAGGGTCTAACTTGCTTGTAATTTGGACTTTGTACGGAAACAAGTTTAAGTCATCACGAAGTATCCGTTGTAATGGCCGTCTGCTAACTCCAACTTGGATTTGCCTGTATTGCCGATGAAACAGCCACAATTGTATCCTGAACCCGAACATTGGGATCTCGATGATACGGTCTTCGTTATGGTCCATCTACTCGGGGGAGTACCGCCAAACTCCAGACTAAATTCCCTTTGGACGGAAATGACGGACTGCAAAGAATGGTATCGTTGCATTATCCAAATCCTTTTTTCAGTATCCCAAGCATTCATTTTGATAAATTTAAATAGTAGCAGCTAGTAGAGATATTAATTTTCCAGCTCCATATATATGTATAGAATGCATAGGCAGGAACTTAATAGGCTTTTGAAGATGTTGATAACTAAGAAGCTTTAATTCAATGGGTTATTCAGTCTGAGCCACACTCATAAGCTTCAAATTACATTTAGACGACATCACCTTGGGTTCTTGGTATTAATGGAACAGTTGATGATTATTAACAATCCTGACTTCATAAAATTTGACGAATTTTAATTTGACAAATGAGAGAATAATTGTTATTTGAAACAAGTTTTCAATCTAATTTCCTTACAAACTCTAAACAAAATGGTGATGGAAATATTATTTCAATTAATGTTTAGATAATAAAACTTTATTTGTAATTGCCAAGATTTAAGAGAAAAAGTTAGTTTTTTTTATATAATCTACACGGGCGCAAGGGATTATATCTGGTATATAGATGGTGTCAATGGTTTCTTAGAATAAGTTATTTTGTGATTTGAATTGAATTGACTAAATTGTACATGAAGCAAAGTGCATTGACGTAATCCTTCATATGAGTCATTTTTGATTCAATAAACGTAAAATTAGGCGTACCTCAAGGTAGAACCATTGGGCCACTAGTTCTTAGAAATGCTACAATTGACTTAGATTCGTGTAGACATCTTAAGTATTTTCAATTTTTTAACATGTTCCAATATTTTTGGTTAACAGGAAAAGTCTATGAAGTACAAAGCATAGACACGTTGCTTCCCAGGACTGCCAGCTCTGTGAAATCTACATTTTAATAGTCATATCTTAAGCATTGAATATGGCGTGATGGTTCCTACATCAAGCGAAGATTAAGTACCAACCTCATTGGAAGGTATTTCATTGCTGCAAGCTATAAAGAGGGAGGAATGCTTACATTTAGGCGCTTTTGAGGTGACAGCGGAATAGAATTAACAGTCATGGCTGCAGTTCCAGTTATAGGCTGAAAGACTTAATACACACACCTTATATGGTCTGCTACGACACATCTGTGGACTCTAGCTGATCGACCTTGCTGCGGAGCGAAATATTATAATTTCTCCTGATGAATCAGCTGCAAAGCAGATTAACTACATCCACGCCAACGTAATTCCTCTTTCAGGTCTAATAATGCCCGAACATTCCGAGGGGCCAACATTGACACAGATCACTCACAACACAAGCAGAGAAGAAATTTGAAGGAATTGGGCACCTCACAGCCGTTAATCAAAATAAGTGTCCTACGATCAGAAAGGAATGAAGTCGGGATATTCACCAAAAGCTAAAGGGTTACAAGGACCGAACAGGAACCTTAAATAACGGTCAAGGGGAACATCATAGCATATCTAAAATTAAAGTCGACACGTATTATATAGTATAGAGCTAATGATAGCTCCGCAAGTTCGGCCTTTCAAAAGTCCACAAACCAAAAGTTCACATTGGACTTTCGGCCAACTTGGATGCTGGACATTCATGAGATAAAATGCACGTACTGTCTTTTATGTTCGACGACATCATAAGCACAAGATTCATAGTAGAATCGTCCGTCTATATATACTTTTAAGGTCGTTTTTTTTAATTTAATTTTGAATATACAATTTTTTTGATTTTTTTTTTCTAATATAAATATTGGTATAAAAATTTTAAATTTAAAAATATATACAAACATTTAAAAACAGTGCGCAGACCACGTAAGATTAAAATGATTGTTCGGTGGAACGATAAAATCATTTTAGTCCTACGCGATTTGTGCCCAGAACTTCCATGAAAGTCGGACATCAAAATAAATGTATGGCAGAAACCGTTAATAAAAAAATATGTAAAAAAAATGTTTAACCAAAATGTAGAATATAACAATATGGACCGATTTTTTTTTAATCGTTGTTGCTGTTTGCGATATAATAAAGATGGTAAAAAAAATTCTATGGCAGGTACTGTTATTTTCAGAGCAAAGCAAAGCATTTAAAAATCTTTTTGAGACTTACATCTAAAACGCTTAAATGCCAAGTTTGGAGTAACTCGCTTCCGCGGTTCTTCACACAGACAGACGGTATTGCGGGACCCACTTCTTTAGTGTTATCAATCATCGCAATGTTAAGTTTGATCAAAATCTCGAGTTCGATATTTTTTTCCAAATACATAGCTTGACCTAGTAACTACATGAATCGCAAGTAAAAATTCGGTGAAAATTGTCCCATCGGTAATGGAAATGGATTCTTGGATCACTTTAGTAGTGTAGAACTCTTAATTTTGTGTGTGGAAAAAAAATACTATTATGTATTCTTAATTGCACATAAAATACCATAGGCAGAGTTGCTAGACCGGGATAAAAAACACAGAAATAAAATGCTGGACTGGATTGCACGTACTTGCTCCTATGGTCGATCACATTATATGCAAACGATTCTTAATAGATACGTCTAAATGTATTTTTAAAGTCGTTTTTGACTTAATTTTGTATAAATAAAAATAAATTTTCAATATTTAATAATATAAATTCAAACACAAAATTTCAGAAAAAATCGTCCACACGTTTTCGAAATATTGAATTTCAAAAAAAAAAAATTTCCAAAATTCAAAAAACTATTTTTCAAAAATTTTTAAATGCAGTATTATTTAGAATTTGAGTCCTGTATAAAATTTTTGATCGAAATCCGTTGAGCCGTTTATGATAAAGTCGAAAATCAATAAAATGGTTGTATGGCAGTTACCGTTATTTTTGGGGCAAAAACAACGATTTAAAATCTATCAATCACCTAAAAGAAAACAAAATCAGTTCAGCGGCTTAGGCTGTAGATCTTTCTACAGACAGACAAACGGAATTTTGGGACCCACTTTATTGGTGTTCTTCTTGATTAAATCTCGAGTTCGATTTTTTTTTCCAAATGCAAAACTTGCCTATAGTACCTATATCGCAAGTAAAAATAATTAAAATCGTTGGAACTCTCGAAGCGGACCAGGCAGGTTGTTTAAATTGTTGGTGCTTAGATTTTCGAATTAACATGTAACCAAATTTGGTTACCGTGTTCTTTTACTAAAAGCTATCCGCAACTTTTGTTTCAGACCTATTCACTTACAGGAAATAAGAATTAAGAACTCTAAATCACATTAATAAGCATAGGTAGGGGGCGCTCTTCCACTTTCAGTAAAAGTTAAAGTTAGCTTATTTGTGCGAAACTGCCAGATCAAAGATAGTTTAATGAAGGATGTTTGAGTGTCAGCTGCTGTCAAATTGCCTAAAAATTAATTAACTTAAAATTGAGTAGCGCCCCCTGCAAAAGCTTTAAATTGGAATAGTAACAAGCATTTCAGAAGCAAGTCAGTGCATGTCTATTATTTAGTAATAAGTAGGCTCTCATTAGCAGTACATGCGAGTGTGTGTTATCGATAGAAATTTGGCAAGAAATACATTTTAAATATTTCAAAAGTTTATTGCCTAGTCAGAAAATTTCAAATTTTATTGATGGATGTCGCAAATATTAAACTTGACCCTAAAATTCGTGTCAAACCAGATTTTCACGATCTTACGTCATTTTGAATTCAGAGTCGAATTGACCATTGACCAACCAGTGAATATAAAAGTGGACATATTCGTTTTTTTTTCAGTGTTTATTTGTTGCGACGTTTATAATTTTTACCAAAACACGACTATTTACACCTATTACGAGATTCTAAAAGTTGCTTTCCCTCCACGTTTCATATAACTCATTTTTAATTATCCTCTCTACTCCAACTCAATCTTTGAACCGCATATAAACAAAGTTCAAAATTTACTTAATAGTTAATTAATGAATGCGATCATCTTTGCAAGGAAGCACTATGCGAATACCCCTACATTAGCACAACATCTGATTTATTGAAAAAACCGTCAAACACTTCACAACGTCAATCAATAAAATTCAACTTTTTGTCATTTCTTACTGCTTCATATATATTCCATTTTATTTGGATTTTTAAATTCAAATTTTAATTTCTATATGCATATTTTATCTGAAGAAATAAAAACAAATCAATATTGTCGATTTTTTGCATTTAATTATTTAACACATGGTCGGTAATAACTTAAAAGTACCAAAAATCAGGCCGATGGGGATCGTTCTTTTGAAAAATCATACTTTGCTTCCGATAGATTACCCAAAAGAACACAGCTACTTTCGTAAAGGGACTTTAGACAAAACAAAGAAATTTTGCCTCGTTTCATTTGGCCTTATTTCATGATCATGACACCTTTCTTATAAAATTATTTTGGTTTGGACTAATGCACAAATTTCTTATAAAAATTATAATCGCCTTTTGGCCAATAGAATGGAATTTAAGTTCAAAATGAATTCGTAACTTACTATAAGCCACCACAGTTGTGGATTTTTGACCCATTGCCGGAACTTTAAATCGGCACACGATACATGGGCAATAACCGCTGCTTTATCAAGGGGGAACAATAGCTCACAGGCACTTTTGATGCCAAAAAAAAAGTTGTTACCATTAAAAGAATTACCATTGAGTCAATACGCTTGAATAATTTTGAGTCCAATGCACCTACATACACTCAAAAATGTTCATGTATAAATAGTACTAATAACTGCGTACATTGAACGAATTTTATTCGTTATTTTCTGCCACTAATGGTATTCCTATATTGTAAATTTATTAGTACATATTACCAATTGTCTTGTTTTTCATTTGTGCATCCTACGACTTCATTCGCATATTGTACGAATAGCTTCGTAGTATTTACTAATGCTTTTACTTTTCATTAGTTCATTGTACGGCGCCATTCGTATATGGTACAAAATTCCCTGCAAATAAATTTAGATATAAATAATAAAAATATTAATATTTTATTTAATAAGCAAACAAACTTTTTAATTATTTTAAAATTAATTTTAACGTATACATACCTATATGTATAAATAGTTATATAACAAGTTAAAAAAATTAATTGTAGTGATATTGTTTTACTGTGACTGTTGTTTAGGTGTTTTTGCTACCATGGCGGCTAAAAAACTAATACGTTTAAGATTCACTAAGTTTGCAAATAAAATATCTACTTACATTGGATCTCATGTAAAAAAGCATCAGTAATGGACTTTATCTTTGTAGTTGTTTCGTGAGGCATTTTGTAAAACTGCTTATCAACAAATTCTCAGATGTTATCGATGACGCGCGCGCCGTCGGGGAGTTTTATACGAGTATTAAAAACGCAATATGAAAGCTAACGCTGAAATAATTTCCCAAAAATTATATTGACGAAAACAAAGATCCCAAAAAAATATAAGCCACTCACCTCGGACTTTTCGCAAAAATCAGATACTGTATTTAGCCAATCCTCTTATTTAACTCGTAGTGATATCAACAAAATTTTAATTGTTCACTGATATGTTTACCTATAGTAAGAATTTAAAGAAATAGTAAGTCTAGTTTTATTATCGCTCTGGGTCTGGGCTTGGGTCTAGGTTCATACTATTATTATTCTTACTTTTACTATGGAAAACTTTTAATTATTTGGGTGCACTTCGAAAAACATTACCAAACACTTGAAAAACTAAAACCACTGACACATATAACAGGTTCCGGCTAGGCCGTGGCGCGATAGTTGTGTGCTTGCCTGTCAACCTCGTGGTGCAGGTTCGATTCCTGCCGTTGTCTATGTCTTCTTATATTCCATTAAAAACCAATTCTAAAAATTGTCATAAAATAAGTTGCTGCTTTGCTCATTACATGCTGTTTAGGCATAAAACTAACAACATGTGATTGAGTAAACTAGCATACCCATAAAATATGACACCGAAATAAATAAAATAATGCGAACTATAAGGAAAATAAATAAATAAGACTCGGTAGTTCTCTCTTCATTAGTTCAGCCGCCATCCCTGGAGATAAACCTGAGACAACAACCAGCTCTAGTCTCAGAACATCGCGCCAGAAATCTTTTCTATCCTTCTTTCTCTTCTTCCACCGGATGCCCGCGCTGCGTTAAGAAAAACCTATAAAGGGTATTCATAATCCCTTGAGCGCGTGCAAAGTTATGAAAAAAAAAAGACTGCATTTTTTTTAATTTGTTACTAATAATTCGTGTGTTTTACGAATAATGCGTATTTTTACTAATAATTAGTGCATTTAACTAATGATTCGTACGGTTATCCACGAATAGAGTTACTCTTACGAATTATTTGTAAATAGTACTAATACCGTTTATGAACATCCGAATGTACTCGTAAGTAAAATAACAAAAAAAATAGCTCTACTAATAATTCGTACATTCTACGAATTATGCGTACGGTCATCTCACGAATGAAATTTTTCTACTAATATTAGTTTTAATTCGTGAATAGAACTAACTCATTAGTAAATAGTACGAATTATTTGTAAAAAAAATACGAATTATTCGTGAGAGAAATTTACTAATATTATGAGTAATATGTACACCATATTTCGTACAATGCACTAACCAAAATAGTCTAATTTTGGCTTATGAATAGTATTCGTACATACCACGACTGTATTCGTGCATATTACTACTTCTATTAGTACAATTTCACGAATGGATTCGTAAAAATTTCAAAGCACTAATACTTCGTACAATGCACGAATATTAGAACAATGTACGAATATTTTTACTACGAATATCATTCGTAGCCATTTTACTAATAAATTTTTTGGGTGTATGTTTCCAAGTAGGCAGTCAAGGTGTATCTTTTAATTTAACAGTCCTTTAAAAGTCCAATACTTTTTAAGAACTAGAAAAAACCCAATACCGCCATATTACTGTTTCATAAGATCTTGGGATACTTTTTTCTTGTGTCCTTTCTCAAAGACACCGATCAGCCGAACTTCATTAAATACTCATTTTTCTGTTCATATTATAAAAGTGTCTGCTTCCCACCTTTTGCAATTCATGTCCCACCTTGAAGTTAAATTAATTCCAAAATTCAGATAACCAAAAAAAAAGAAAGAAATAAAAATCTCCATAGTTCAGAACGAATCGCAGTGAAAATCAATATGTGGTTTTAGATAATTACATCGGTTCCCCGCTCGGTCCACAACAAAGCCATTTATATACGCGAGATATCGGCACTATGCTCCAACAGGACAAGGAGCATCACGAAAACACGAATTTCCAAAACCCAAGCGGGATACTACCGCCACCCGCTGCGTTTGAATGCATAAGTCGGACCCCTGCCATGCATATGCATTCACTGCGATAAGGTCGTATCTGGTATCGTCGTCGTCGTCTTCGTCCTCGTCGGCCGTCAAGCCACGCATATTTCCTTCCAAAAAAAAAAACACATCAAAATCTATAGAACTCCATTGAAACCTAGTTAAGAATCAAAGATTCAAATTCACTGATTTCAAGAGGGAGCCAACTCACTGATCGCAGCGAGATGTATGTAGCTCTTTCACTGATGATCCTCTCTACCTGCTTTTCGGGAATCGAAATATGAATAGATAGATACTCTATGAGGAGATCTTGTATCTTCTGGTTTTTTTTTTGTAATGTGTCCGCGCGATGTAGGTTTTTGTCTTGCAATTGATTTCTCCCTTTTGTTGTGCATCTCATTTTCGAACACGCATTCCATTTCCAGGTGCTCGCCTTTGTTCTCCAAAATAATACACATTGTCTGGTGTAGTTGCTCTCGGTGAACCGCATGAACCGTAAACCGTGAACCCCATCTCACCTGATTCAAAGCAACTTCGATTCTATGACTTTGGCGTTTGAGAAGAATTTGATTGAAAACCAGGTTAATGGCTAGGTGACAGCTGGGAAAATCTGTGATAAGATTGATAGGCTCAGCGTGTTAGACGCTCAGACACAAAGGGACTGACTTGTTGGAGAGGTTTCTCGGACATTGTTCACGGGTAATTTTCAATTAGATTCTCAAGACCGTATACCTACCTACCAAGCTAGAGTGAGGTGTACCTACAGGTAGATTACAAGTGTTTAGCTATTATGTCCATTTTTTTTTTGTATCTCGTTGGTGGTTGTTGTTTCGAGGTGCTCCAAGCGTGTCTTCCCATAGACTGATTGAATTGTTTCGCTGTACATATTTTGATTTGGACGTGTGTTTTGATTTTTTTTTTGAGTAACCTGCTCTTAAGAGCCTTATTTTTTTTTTTTTTTTGGTTTGCTTGAAGGCCTGGAATTTATTGCCACATTGTTGATTATGTGGGGCTGGGTGGTTTAAGAGTTTTGCTTTGGACAGATTTTGTATTTGTCAAAGGATTGCCGACCTTAAAGCCATCGATCAAGTTAAGTGGAAGTGACATGGAACGATTAGAAATCGGTTATATTTTTTCTATATCCATACTTTAGGTATTTTTTTCTATTTTATCTTTTAATCGGAGAGCTTTATAATCGAACAGATGTTTATCGATATGAATGAATTGGTAGCATTCCTTCACTTAGCACGTCATATTGAAGGGATCTGGAAGAAGTTTAGCTTTTTTTTTAATTAAATGACGGAATAAGTTAAGTAATACGTCAGATGACTTGCGGTAAACTTCATAGTTTAGGGTGCCCCATTTAAAAAACTTATTTTTAAGCTAAGGGACTTTGACGGGTTCAAGGAATTTTGATGCTTGAAAATGCTTTTCATGGATTCATGGTTAATCCGAATGCTTACTTCGAACTTTAGAAATATATTATTTTTTCAGCAGAGCTGATGTTTTCGGTTTCTCAACAAGAAGTTGGAGTAAATTTCTTAGTTGCTAGATTGGGCGGTAAGTATTTTTCTATTATCAAATAGATTTGTGAAGTGCTTGATGCTTTCCAGCCGAGGTCAGTTAGCCAGGGTCATAATGCAAAAAATACGAAACTCCAAATGAAGGTCTTTAAAACCTTATTACCAAAATCTTTTTTAAAAAGCACTCATTAATTCACAGCATACGATATTTAGTTCGGATAAGTCTGGTATACTGGTATTCTCGTTATAAAGCGGCGGTGGAGGTACTTCCTCGTTAAAGTGATTTAAGTTCTGGTTTTAAGTAGTCCTCGGCGTTACTTCTTCATCTGGTATATTATACTCTCGGGAATTCTGATTCAGGTTAGTTCTGGTTTTTCTTGGTATCGGCACTGGGCTTCACGCCGTTGGTAAGAAATCAGCAGGTATATCGCCGCTGGTGGCAGTCAGCAGGTACGATCCCCCTGGTGGCAATCAGCAGGTTATAATGCCTTGGTGACAAACAGCAGGCAAATCCGCAGGTACCGAAAGCCCTGGTGGCAATTACCTAACTTGTAACGAAACCCCTTACCACTGGTAGATGGAAGTCAGCAATAAAGCTAACATCACCGGATCACCTTACCTCGATCGTCAAAGTTAAAGCCAAAATGATTGATTAAATCAAATTACCCATTAACTCATGACTTCGAGTAGGGTCGAAAAGGTCATTTTCAGCAAAAACGGAATGTAAACTGTACGACTGATGAACAAATAATTGCGTTAATATTTCGTAATGTCATAATGTTTCACTGAGTTGAGCGTGAATCATAGGGGAATAAAGAACGGCGTAGAATTTAATACTTCAAAAACTCAATTCTGTCTCCTATCGTCAAAGCGGGAACCTCCCCCAACGCCGTTGTCCATGAACGGCGCTTGCATCGAGAAAACCGAACAACTTTAAATTCTCGGTATGTGCATCACCGACCACCTTTTGTAGATTGACACCTTGAAATGTTTGGCTATCGTGGTATCATAAGCGAAGATTCACAATTAGTTTATAAATTTGATCAATGGTGCTATAGTTGTTTCGATAAGCACTTTGATGAAGACAGAAAGATAAGTTCTATTCGATGTCACCAAGAACGCCGGAAGGTGTTTGAGTTTTTTGAGACGATGCAAGATATATTTCTTCGCTTCTGACCTGCGTAATTTCAGTCTCGTCTTGGTCTCGGTCTCATCCTTAGTTTAGGTTTATTTCGTGGTTTTTGGTAGCAAAAATATGTAAGATAAGAAGCGTATTCATTGAAAAAAAGGGTACGGCATCTTAGCAGTTTTTTGGTAAGAAAAATGCGGGTTGTGCAATCTTGAGAGAAGCAAATAATAAAATCGGAAAAATTTCGAATTTTCTGAGTTAAAATTTGAATTTTGTAGATGTTTTTTAAGGGTTATGGTTAAAATCCCAAAAACCGAAATCCCGAAAACCCAAAATCCCCAATGGAATCCCGAAATCCCGAAAAATTATATAAAATGCTAAATTTGCTAAAATTTTTCATTTTATATAATTTTTCGGTATTTTGGTTTCAGACAAGTAATCCTTAGTGTACAGTTAAGAATTAAACGCCTAAAAAATAAATTTTTTAAAAGGATTTCCATACAGTATAAATTTATGTTAACTATGATAATGTTATGTAAGTTACCCTTCTAATTGACTGCTATTTATTACACTTCGTTTGTACTTTTTGTTCTTAAATTTTGTTCTTAAATTCTATTTGTTACATACACATACATATGTATGATTTTTTTTCCATCAAAGTTTCAGTGAAAAGACAATTTTGGAGAATTTTTTACTTTTCTGTTTCTTTTTAGGGATTTTGGCTTATCGCGATTTTGAGTTTTTGTGATTTTGAATTTTGGGGATTTTGGATTTTCGGGATTTTGGATTTTCGGGATTCTGGATTTACGGGATTCTGGATTTTCGGGATTCTGGGATTACTGGATTCAGAATTTTGGGATTGCGTCCGTCTCCTGTTTTTTAATCCATTTAAATCGGCGCCATACCTCAATCGATTTTGACAATTTATGGCTTGAAAGGTAGGCAACATACTATGTTTTGACGTTTGGATAACATTTTTCTGTGTCACCTAAAATGTCTTAAAGCCACCTTTTAGCTGAGGGGCAAATAAGGTCTGCAAAATGAGCTTTTTCTATTCCAACGACATGAATACATAAATCGTACCTATTCTTCTCTGGATTTTCGCAGTGCGCCTATCTGAGTGTAACTATGAATACATATGTATTTGGTTTGATATTTTAAAGAATTATTCTATATTCAAAAAAAAAACTTCTGAACATTATAAAAATTGAACATGAGTATTAAAAAATACTTCTTCTATAGCGAAAACCGAAACCTAAATACAGAGAGCGCCGAGACCACTGAGACTAGCGAGACTCTCGGCGATTTTCGGTACTTTTGAAGAAGTTTCGTCTCGGCTCGGATGAATGAATGAATGAATTTTATTTTTGGGTTTTAGTTGCACTGCGACCTGGAGATCTATTGTGCACCCATTTAGAGACAAAATGGCATTGTTCATTTATAGCTCTTCCTCCAATTTTATTGCCTTGATGAACTTTAGTATTTGGAGTATTTTCAGAGAGGATAATTCGCCCTCTACTATCTGGTGACGTCTCAGATGCCTATGTCTTTGGTGCATAATTGTTACGCAACAAACTAAAATGTGGTCCGGTGTTTCCCCTTCTATATTCCAGTATCTACAAGTAGGGCTGCACACTAATCCAAGAGTACTAAGGTGTTTTATTAGTTTGCAGTGGCCTGTGAGGATATTCGTTATTTTCCTTAGGTTAATCCTACTTAAGCTAATGGAGGCTAAAAATCGTTCGAGGTTGCAGTCATTGAGTAGTAGTTTTGCCTGTCTCAACTTTGGGAATTCTTTCCATGATTTTTGTCTTTTGGCCCCCTCTGCTGTTTTGATTTTGATTTTAATCACATTTTCTCCTAGTCCGCAATAGGGTTCTGGTCCTACCAATTTTTGCTAAGGAGTCTCCCTCTTAATTACCTTGGACACCAACGTGACCTGGCAATAGATTGTTTCATTGTTGTTCTGATCAGTTCATTCAGTCTCTCCACACTTTCCCATACCAATTTCGAGCTAATGGTATAAGAGCTTAATGCTTTGAGTGCGGCTTGGCTGTCCGACAAGATGGCAATGTTTTGTTTGCGGTAGTTTCTTTCGAGATTTCTTTCTGCGCATTTACCAATTGCATTGACTTCTGCCTGGAAAATGCTAGTAGACTGTCCCATCTGTAAGGAAAGTTTGGCTCGTGGCCCAAAAATTTCTGTCCCAGTCCCTTCGATTGTTCTCGATCTATCACTGTACCAATTAATGGCATTTGCTTTAAGGGTGTAGTTCACTGCTCCGCCTACCCAATCTTCCTTGTTACTTAACTCCGTTTGAAAGTTTTTCTCGAAGTTAAACTTTTTAATCATGCCATCTATTGGGATATCAAGTAAGTCTGTTACCGTGGACTTGCAGATAGCATTTCTTTCTCGTCCCAATACCTTCCTTCCCAAATCTCATGATGGCTCCCAGAGCTGCACTTTCTATGGCTACATGCAATGGTTCGGATACCAATACCGATATTAGTTTGGGTCTCGTTGCCATCCCTGTTTATGCTCAATTTAAGGGAAATATGAATTGTAATTGAATTTGAAAAAAAAAACACAGCGTTTTGAGTATCTACCCGCATGTCAGCTCTTAATGTGGAACGCATGTTGACTGTAATTTAAGTAACAACAAGTCTCAAACACCATGAAAGTGACGTTTTTTTTGTAATTTATTTTCTGTTTCTCAACAAATATCATGATGTTTTTATCAAAATAAAAATAAAGAAAATATAGTATATACTCCTTTCATCTTAAAAAAAATAAACAAAATCCAACCTCACGCATATTTTCGATCAACAGAAAATTTACCACATCAAGAAGTATTATTTCCTAAAATAAACACTCAAATTTATAAATACAGATTAAAAAAAAGAATTATTTTAAACGGCGCCAATCTTCAAAAAAATAAAAATAAATAAAACACCTAAACTGGAATTATCTACCAATTCCAATTTAAATTGAAAATTTCTCAATTGCTTGAAGTATAGATACCTACGTATGGAAAATGTATCTATATAAACATCAGAACCGAGTCTTAAAAACATAAGGCAATATATGCAACTACAGACCTATACTATTTTTTTTTTTTTTTTTGTATTTTCGTAATCAATCGCAGCTGGTTCCACCTGGAGCCAATCTTTCCCATTAGCACTTCAATTTTTCACCAAATCAAATGCGCACCTCCCAACATTATGGGGATCCTGCATCAAGTGATAGCGGACTGTGCAGATCAAAGGACCTTGCATCACTTGAAAGGAACTCTCATGCTGTGCTCGGTTCCTGAACTTTTGAATGTATATATCTTCGTTTGCTGGCGGGCGTTGCTCGTTGTAGTCATCGTCGTCGTCATCATCGTCGAAGTGGTATATATTTAGCTATAGCTAGATATATAGCAACTACACCCGAACCCGACCTCCTGGGTATAAATAATAAACCATTTCCAATGATACAACATCAAACGTGATGGGTATTTAAATAAATTTCCATAAGACTTCCAGCTGGGAGCTGAAAATTCCCCTTTACACACCTTTGCTTCCAAAAATATTCATTCGAATGTTTTTTTTTTGGTATTTATTCTGCCGAATTTCTTCTTTCTTTTCGAATCAAAATTTCGGCTTGGAAGAGGTGCGCGGATTTCGATAAGCAATACCATAAGTTCACTTTATTTGCGTTCATGTATCGACAGCAGCGATCGTAGTGTCGACTGGTTGAACTGCTCCAGCAATGACGATGCTGACGGAAAAGCAACGTCGAAGTGTCCCAAATGGAGTTTCTTCTTCATCACGATGCAGAATTGTGCAGCATCCGTACAATCAGTGGAGCATCTTCCATAGCCCAAGCCGAACAACAAATTAACCCAACGACAGAGGAACAAAAACGAAGGAGAATCAAAAATTAATTTGCATATTAATCAAGGAGCGCTTCTCGTATATACGTACCGTACTCGAATGCTTGACCATACGACCGACCGGGGCTTGAATCGGTTCAGTTGAAGCTTCAAACGGACGATTGTGAACCAACAGATTCGTTCAAATCCAAGTGAGAGCCGTAATTCGTATCTCATTGATTTATTAGAAATTATTTATCACTCATTAGTGGCTTATTCAACACCAAGGTAAGTCGGGTCGCCCCAGTGCAGTGACTGTGAGCGAGCTGTGTGACGGTTATGGGTAGTGGAGTGACGATGACTATGGCGACCGGCAATACGGCGGCAGACAGCGGACGGCGCGGAGACTTGATATCGAAAGGTCCTATGAAGTCCAATGTCTAAGTCCAATCGCATTAATGCAAACTGATGTGGACTTACACACAACGGACATGCCGCTGATGATGATGACGAGGACGTGATGTGAGAGGGACACCAATTAACACGTCCTAAAATCAAATACGCGTAAGTTTTATCTCTTAGATTAGAGAAGGCAATACGTGAATTTCGTGCGGAATTTTTGTTTTTGGCCTGGTTAAAAGTCTTGTGAGGTTTTAGAGAAACGACCGACCGACCGACCGACGACGACGCGATGCGAAGTTGATTCTTTAAGAGCTCAGATTCCATAATCTTTCTTTGGGCTGCTTTCATTTTAACACAATCTAAATCTGAACTCTTAAGTCGTTATTTTAAGTTGAAAAATTTAAAGTTAATGTGAGGGTTTTTGTTATTTTAAGGGATTCTAGGTAAAGGCGCTGTGTAAGCTTTCTTAAGATATTTTTGGAAGGTTAAAATTATTTGCAGATGTAAATAATTATCTTTGAGATTAAGGTCAACATAGACGGTTACATACGATAGACGTAAATAAATTTAGGCTGGTTTCTTCCGGAGCTGGCGCCAAGTTGGAAATCATTATCACATTTCGTGAGTAAGTGGCGACGGCGCTATTTTGTGGTTAACATGAACTTATATAGTCTAAAGTATTATGACAAATTTATCTGAGTCATATTAAAGTTTAGTCACAAATAGTTAGCTACTTTACAAGATATTTAGATACATTTATATTTTTCACAGAAAATTCACATTTTTTTTTTATTAGGTGTGGTTTTTTAGCCAAACTAATTTTATTGAGGATAAGCTGGGCGTAGAGAATTTCTCCAGCCTTGTTCTTATTCCGGAGAAATTGCAGGCGCATAATATTCTTTGTTATCGATAGTTTGTATGGAAATGTAAAATTTTGTCTTGCGATTTGGTTTTTGCTTTCCAGCCGCTCTCCTTTAATAGTTTATTCTGGCATCTGGGGTTCCTTAGTATCTGGTATTCGGTGTCGGATTTCGCTAATAAATAATTTGAACTACGCCCTTGGCGTTTACAAAAATCAGCAGGTACAAGGCCCCTGGTAGCACTATATCAGCAGGTACCAAGGCCGCTGGTGGCAAATAAGATGTTTATGCTTCGAACCAAATATACTTTACCCGATTGGATGGGGGGATGGGGGTAAGCTGAGAACCGAAATGGTTGGACAATTATAGCTGCCCTGTAAGCTAAATTCCACCTAGTCAGTTTGACGCGTTGCAAACAAATGACTTTCCTCCACAAAAGTAGGTCCTCATATTATATTTATTGGTAGGACTGAGTGTGAACTATATTGAAGTCAAATGCAAATTACAAATGTGTTGAACTCAGATGTTACACCCTGCGTTGATAGCGACTGTGTATTGTATTTGCAAAGTGTATTAAATGCCATATCTCGCTGCTTGTTTGGTGTGCTCAATAGCTTTATGATATTGTCGTCTGGTATTGTCGACCAAGCAGCCCTAGCCCAACAAGCACGAATAATTCGTTGGATTTTCCTTTTTACAATATCTTGATTACGCAGACGATATTTGCTTGATTTGACACAACATCAGGGATCTCCACCAGATGGTTAGCAATCTGGAAAGCGAAGCGAACAAAGTTTGGGTGAGGATCAATAACGGGCAAACGAATATGCTAAACATTTCTGGAAATTCTGCTCAAGTTAACGTCAGCAGATTGAAGCAGTGGACAACTTTCTGTACCTAGAAAATATTGTCCCAAAAGATGGTGGTGGTGGACGAAGATGTCAACTGACGAATTAGCAAAGCAATAGCTGCTTTCGGGATCCTGTCAAGAGTGTGGAGGAGTTACGTCTACAGTACTCTATCACAATACACTCAATGGAGTGAGATCCTTTTAGTCAAAATGGCAAAAGTCTTGGGGGCCAGAGAAAAACTTGGCGCAGAACAGCCCAGAAGGAATCTCAAAAGTTGGGGAGAGCTCAAATTTATTTCGGGAAATAGAACAATGTGGCGTGTAGCGATGGTTAAGGTGCAATGTTCTATGGAGGGGTCATGGCGTTAAGTAAGTAAGGTATGGTAAGTATGAATACTTTTTTGACATGGCAGAGCTCGGGATCCAAAAAAGACGGTGCAATTTGCAACTATAGTGGAAGCTCGATTGCACTATGTATTCCAAACATGCAAAAGATTTGGCCATGTGATTTCTTGAATACCTGTCCTATGTGGGTCTAGTGTTAGATTTACACTAGAGTATGCTGAAGTTGAGAGTGATCATCAGATCGCTCTCAACTTTTCCATTATACAATCATTCGCGTCGACGCACATTGGGCCCTCTCCATCGAGAGCATTTATAAAAATTCATTTTTATATATTGTAAACGGAAACATTTCTTGTTTTATATGCTCCCGGAAATTGTGCCAGAGAATATTACGCCAGATTTTTTTGGAAAAAAAAATTCTGATCTTTTTTCCTAGGAAAAAAGCCAAAATTTTCCGATATTTTCCTAAATTTCTGGCCGTTTTTTCCAAAAGAAAAAAAATTTGAAAAATAGCCAGAAAAAAATTCGGGCTCTTGTGAAGTGTTTTTTACATTAAGTTCACGGCGTCAAAAATCTCGGCGTGTAAAGGGGGGCATGCTACCCCATTCATCCCCCCTACTTGGCCCAATATAGGAAATGGGTTGGGTAAAAGTTTGGGTATATGCAATTTTGTTTTGTGAATTTGAAGATTTCTTTTTAAAAAGTTCCAAAAAAATTTGCATATCCCAACTTATACCCAAATCCTGTATTTGGGCAAGCAGTGGGTTGCAGGGGTGCAGAATACCCCCCTTTTCCGGGGGTCCGCCGTGGACTTATTGCAAAAAACACTTCACACAAGCGCGAAGTTTCAAATAAAGATTTCACAATAGGTCATTTGTTATAATTTCCAATATTTCTGGCTTATTTTCCAAACAAAATTTTGCTTTTTTTTCCAATTTTAAGCCAGAAAAAAATTCTGGCATTTTTTCCAAAAAAAATAATTCTGGCGCAATTCAATATGGCGTAATTTCCAGGAGCCTTTTTATATAAAATGTTATACATATTTTTTCGTATAACTTCTGTTGAGGCAAACATTTGGCAGGTCTGTAAATGGGGTATATTAAAGAGATACTTCATAAATATGAGTCTTAAAGTAGAAATGCTAAATATTTACCTCAAATATTTTTTATGAATTTTTAAACTTCCAAATTGATTTTTTTTAAATCCCCTGGTATATTTATTAAAATTTATGAAATCACTTTTTTAACAATGGTGACCTATAAAAAATGCTTGTTTAAAATAAAATAAATGTTTTTTTATTTATTTTTTTGTAAGAAGTTTCGTGAAAAAGTGTGAGTTGTTAAAATTTCTACTTTTTAACCAATTTTTTTTTGCAATTTAAAAAAAAATATTCTAAAAACATTAATAAATATAAATAATCTACGATATACCCATTCAGTTTTATTTAAAAAAAAAACATACTTCATTTGATTTTTGTTTAACTTTTTATTAATCCTGGGCTTTCTCTAGGAAATCACGGCCGATTTTTCAAGTGTACGAGGAAAACAATCATTTATTTATTGCACACAGGATACAGATTTAAGATTGGAGCGCTCGTTGTAGAGAAGATTTGGAAAGGCTTGTATCAAAAATGCTTGAAATATTAGCTATCCGATCCGAATCTATCGGTTCATTTTTGCCGTAATCCGTACGATGGAAAGGAATTGCGAAAAGTGGTATAGATCTTAGATGACGATGGTTAGCGTGCCATGTGATCTTGTCATATAGGGCTGGACAATCAATGCCTCCAGTTAGAAGCTGGTGATATTTGTTTAAAAACAAAAAAAAAATAACTTTAACTAAAAATTTCATTGTCCTGATAATCATATCAGCAATTTAGAATTAAAGTTAAGAAACTTTAAACACAAATTTAAATAAAAATGGCAACATTCGAAAAGGAATATGTTAAGGGAAAAATGGCTTGGAGAAATAATATCTTTTAAAATGATGCATGATGCAATTCAAATGTTTGAATTTGAAAACGTTTGTTACGATTCAGATTAAGTCAACATAAAACATAATTATACGATACAAACGTTTGTGTTTCATATTAAAAATTTGTTAAAAAATTATTTTTATTTAATTTTTTTTTTCGTGCTATAAAATAGTTTATAAGTTTGATTTAAAGCATATAAGATTTTTAAAAGTTTCAACTTTTTTTCGATTCTTTCTGTGAGAAATTGTCTTCTGCAATATACCAAAGGTTAAGAAATATTTTTGTCACCTCTACTAAAACTTGATAAAAGCATTATAGCTTTATAGAATTTGATAAAAAAAAAGTCCCACCTAACAAGCAAGTTCTTTAAAAAAAAACGGGAGCCACCTGAAATCCCCAAAAAATTAAAATCTCCATCGGACGAAATCCCCCAAAACACGATATACAACAAAACAAAATCTCCATGGGGAAAGAAGTCCTATGTACAAAATCCCCAATATACTTTCTTTTTTCGCAAAATCTCCATAAATCTTCAAAATCTCAAATAATCTCCAATATATTTTTTTTGGCTTAGGGCGATTCAGTTAATATATTATTTATTATTTGAAACATTTTAATTCAGTAAGTAAAATACATTTTTGAAGTGGATATCATACACCCTGTGTTTATCGTATATTCTCCGATTAATGTCAAAAAAATGTTGTTATTTTTCTAGAATTGATAGTTTTTATATATTGCATTGTTTTATGATAATTTTTTTTTTTATTCGAAATCATATTCTTTGTTTGCTTAATAAAAGTAAACGGATTAGAAAGCGGTGTGTTTTTATTTTATCAAAAAGCAAAGATGAAGACAATGGTTTGCAATGGCGCAGTGAATAAAGTGCTTGGTTGCTAATTAGGACGTGTGCGTTCGATCCCCACGCTAGGCGTATTCTTTTCTATACCTCCAATTTTAATTGAATGCCGCCTATGGGTTAAAATGAGACAGTCAATACCTGGTTCTCAAATCCACTGAGCCAAACTAGTGCCGTGCAATTCAGGTTGCATTTAAAAGACCTTACAGGCATATAGTTATTAAAAAAAAAAAAACAATTATTACATAAAGGAATAAATATTGTTAAACAATGCAGGTAGTGAATCACGCAATAAAATGGCGCGATCTTAATGCTTGATTCATTACTTGTACTGCTTATTTTGGGGATTTTCTCCTGAAGAATTTGTTTTTGCTCCATTTTCACTTGGGGATTATGTTTTTGGAGCAAACATCACTAACCCAAAAAAAAACAACTTGAAGAACCAAATTAATAATTTTTGTTCAATTTCATAATTTTTTGATTTTTTTTTTTTTTGATTTTAGTTTAAATTTTTAAAAAATTTCCCCTTCTATCTGAACGATGGGTGATTTTTTTTAGATTAAGCTCTAAAACTCTTCACAAAAAAAAAACACTTAAAAGTATGATTAATTTTTGGTGCATCTCTATTTCCTGCAAAAAAATAAAAATGATGTACCAAAAAGTTGATAAAATTTAAGAGTAGTTACTGTTAACTTTAATTAGAAGACCAAATAAAGTGGCAAAAAAATTTGTTATTGTAAGTAGAAGTGATTAATATATAATATCACTAATCGACCTATTCTGCCCCACTGGGTGACGCAAGAGCGACGCACGATTGAAGAACCGATAAAACTTGTTTTACTTGAAGTAAACAAAAAGTTAAAAAACCTGCTGTCAAAAAGCACCTATTTACAAAATATCAGTATTTTTATAGCAGATCCTCTTACTGCAAGATATTTCAAGAGTTCGTAGTAAATAATGACTTCAGTCAGCAACACTGCCATATTAGATATCCGACCGAGAATTCGCCACTCGGCTTGGTGAAACCAATATTGTAAAACTCTTCATGCTATAGACGAAGTCTGCAGAACACTCGCCAGTTCTGCTTTAGTGAAAGATTGAAGCGGATTACGAGTTAACAACTCTCCCATTACAATTTAAAGAAAAAAAAAGTTTTAAAAAGCTAATTGAATGTGTCAAACATTTTACCTAACGGCCACATCACAGATCACACTATTATACCGCTAAGCACCTAATTCCTAAGAAAAATAGATAGACATTTTAAAAAGAAACAAACCATAAAACCACCTCATCCGATATCATAGTCGATGTCCAGCTTTCTGTCTATGAATAGAATGACAAGTTAATAAGCTCCCACACTATATGACGCGGCACTATCCCAATGACTATGAGTAGCTGGGAATATTCACATCTCATCTCACAAAGACGTAAATTACCACTCACTATATGGATATGAAATTGGCATCTATAGCAGAACACACTGCGGATTAACCAAACCTCTTTTTCAGCTCTGTTAAGCTGTTTCTATATATATAATGCCGAACATCACAATACCAAAAGCCGTAACTAAAGTAACGAGAACCAACTATGATGATGGTTATAGGTATCTTTAGTTAGGTATATCGCATAAAGGAAACCCAATCAAACGCATACCCGCAAAAGGAGTTAATCGGATTATTTCCCACACAAGATTGATCAGCAGGCACGCACATTTGCCTCCTGAAGGAATGCAAAAACTGCCCGCATTGTCTATGAGCGAAGCATATAATATATAAGCCTTTCAGTTGGGATGCTGATGCTGGGAATTTGGAACTGGCAAAGGCAACTTAACAATCACACAACAGAGTCACCCGAGTGTGGATTCTTGCAGTAACAGGAAAGTCAATACCATGATGTAAAAGCAGCAACAGCAGCAGTAGAAGAAGCATCTCACAAGGTATCCTCATGCGGTAATCCATCGAACCGCACTAAATGGAGCTCAACGCTTGCCTTTGTCGCCGCGCCGCCCGCGTCGATGCCGCCACTGCCACTGCCATTGCCACTAGCAGCACCATGTACCACCAAAAGATGGACAGACAGATTTTCACTAAAGCGACTACTTATTAGGATTTCAAAAAGAGCTGCCGTCCTCGTTGTTCACCCAGGCCAGTCCATCCGTCCATCGACAAGGAGGCAATTTCAGTGCCACTGCGCTACCAATGTCCTGGTAAATTTTTTTTGTGTTGCTTTTGTTCGAGCGAACTCTTGCTGGGAATTTTGCTCGTACCTACTCGTATCTTGGATCTATTCCAGCAGCGCACAGCGCTGCCAAGCTCGTTTGGTGTTTGTCGCCTTCGTTCATTGAGACAGGCAGATGAACACCAACTAACGAACAGGACACATAAGAAAAAACCTACACAACACTGAAAACACTCTCAAGTGCGCTCCCCAGAACAAGTGGATCCCCAGATCGGGATTCTTTTGTGTGTGCATTATGCCGCCTGAGCTCAGCAGACTTCAGACACTGCTGCCGAACAAAGTATAGATTTGAATACCCAGAATCAGGGCTCAGCGGACTATACAACAATATGGACAAGTGCTCTCTATACACAAGATGAGGAGAGCAACACAGAGAGGAGAAATTCATCAAACAAATTGCTGCTTCATTGGAGCGGTGGTCTACAAAGACTTAGTCCTAGTCCTGATGACTTTTCTTGTGAATAATTATAACACTTAAGAGATCCCTTTCGGGAGCCCCTTACCTTGAAAAAATGATGGTGACTGCCTACTCACCGTTACCACCACCACCATTATCATCATCATCACCCATAGTGCTATGCTGTGCATAAAATTCCAGCTGCCTATCAAAATGTGATTTAATCTTTCAAGACACAGTGGCGGCTCTGTGTGTTTAATCATAACATGCTTGGAGATTTTTGATTGAAAAATAAAAAAAATTATAATTTTTTGAGTGGGGGAGCAAATCTCTGCGTCAGAATTCGTTACGGTGTCGGAATTGATTTTTGAATCAATTTAATTCAATGATTTTGGATGATTTTTTAATCTAGAGGAATGACATGAACTAAAGTCCTGGCAATCGACGAGACAGCTTGGGGACGAGTTAACTGAAAATCCTTTTCAAATTAGTTCTGACAAACAGAATATTATAGGTAAATTTGGCAGGTAGGCACCATAGGTACATGCATAGTATATAACCTTCAAATCCTAAAGCACATAGGAAGGATTAGGTTAAGGAGATTTAATAGAAATCGCCGACGAATGCTCATTGTGAATGTACAGGGTGATTTTTTTCATGCAAAAACTAATTTTGATTTAAATAAAATTTTATTAAATGGTATTTTTATTGTCAATTAAATATTTTTAAGTATTCGACCAGTTCGGAGAGATGATATATCAGCAATCACATTTTCATAAAAGAATGATATATCTCAGTAAAATTTCTCAATTTTGCTATGAATTTTTAATTCCTTTTTAAATGCTTTTCGGTCAAGTGTTACCTTCAAAGTACCGGAAGAAAGTACAGTAAAACCCGGATAAGTGCATCGCGATAAATGCCCCAATTTAATATGCACTTATGCGGGTTAGGCAGCTACAAAAAAACCACTTAAATGCACAAATGTACTTATTTCTATATTTACATATACAAAAAACACAATACAAAAAATGATAAAAAAAACATTTATTTCAAATTAGCTTTTATCGGCCTTCAGTCCATAAAATTTGGGTTTCATTCCGGGGATCTCACTTCGGTTCATCAGTTGGCTAGTGAGGGTCCTACCAATACGCACTTTTTGTTAAGTTCAGTTCATCTTACATAGATGTTTTATAAGAAACCAATGATATACACAACATTAAAATTAATAATTGTTAAAATTGGAAGATTTTGTCCTGGACCAGACACAGTTAATTAGAAATGTGTTTTGTATTATATTTAATCGGGCTCGGAAGTGTTGAATTATTGATTCAAAATATATTTTAACGGAATTTGATCCACGAATCATTACAATAGATTAAGATTATAACTTTTTTTACTTGCGAGTATAAGCAACGTTGCCGAAGTGGCACGATCGTGCACTGTTGGCACTTTTTAATTTAAATGGCACTGTGGCACTCAAACGCTTCAAATGGCACTCTAAGAATCGACGAGCACATGTTTTAATGTTTTTGAACTTAGTTTTATCACATGTTAGTGCATCAGCTGAACGGTTTGTTGAACGCTAAAATAATATTAAAACTCATAATAAAAATCGACTTTCTTAATGCCGGTCTTCCACTTGGCGTTCAACGCACTAATTTCGGGTTCAACACATTGAACTCTAATGAACGATGTCCTCAATTCCATTCAACCAACGAGTTTAATCCGGTTGGAGATCGTTGCTCAACGAATTGTTGAACAAGTGTATGGCTATTGTACAAGCTCGTGTTGGTTGCTGAAAATTTGGGTTTAACGCGTTGAGCAACGTTTTCAAGATAATGAGTTGCACATTATTAAATAACAACAAAACAAATTTTGTTCAACTCGTTGATTAACTTTTTTAATTTTGTTTGGTGTTGGTTGCCGTTGAGGTGAAAATATTTGTTATGCGTTGCGTTGGAAGAGTGCGTCCATCAACTTGTTGAACAAGCATATCAAAAATGCAGTTGATAAACTTGAAAAACTTTTTTTTTTGTCAAAATCGAACAAGTTATTCAAATTTGGGTAAGTTTGTCAACTATAATATTTATGAAGATTCAACAATTGTATACGTTGATCAACTAGGTGTACGAAGTTCTCCAACAATTGAACCACTTGATCAAGGAGGTTAATCAACATTTCACTAAGTTTGCCAACTATGCGTACGGAGCTTCCAAGACGTTTTGTTGTGATGAACGCAAGTTTGTGCACTAGTGTAAGAGGTTGTAAATTTTTGAATCCAAAGATGGAGTTGAATTAAAAGTACGTAGTGGACGACCGGCATTATAAAGTTATAAAATCACTTTTGTCATTTAATGAAATAATTAAGGCTGAAACTTGCCAGCACTTCATACCACCTAAAGACTTATATTGTTAATTGATGCTTTTATTTATTTTTTATGTATCGTTTTATGAAGTTCTTGTATTTTATCTATTAATTTATAATTTATTAATTTTGTGTTCATTTATTCTTCAAATAAAATTAAAAATTAGATATGAAATCTTCGGAATTTTTTCCACTTTTTTGTTGGTGGCACCCAGTAGTCTAAAATGGCACTTTCTGTTTGCAGCACTGGCACTTACATATTTTTTTCTCCGGCAACGCTGATTATAGGTGCTATAAGGCAAGTTAAGTATTCGTAAAAAAAATATTTTTTCTAACAATCAAACATAACATTACGATCATTGAGAACACCAAAAAAGTGGGTCCCCCAATTCCGTCTGTCTGTCTGTCCTCGAGTCTACAGCCTAAACGGTTCGGTGGATTTGCGTCAAACTTGTTATATATTATTTTTTCGGTAATATTCCCACACTTTTTTTTATTTTTTTTAAGACGATAAATATCAGTAGTTCCCATACATTTTTTTTTGCCAAAAAAAAAATCTTATTTTTCTCAAAAACGGCTCCAACGATTTTTATAAAAAAAATTCAGTTCATTAATGAAGGGAAGGGGTACCTTTTAATATTTTTTTTTTTTGGAAAAAAATTGTTACTTTTGGTACCTCTAGTAGAACCATTGTTTTTGGTTTTCGATTTTCTCTGAAACAGTTAATTTAATTTTGTTTGAAATTTTTACGCAGAAGTTCCTAGAAAGTTTAGACACTATTGTATACCAAAATTTTTCAAAAAATTTTTGTTTGGAAATTAATTTTTGTTTGAAAACTCAAAATTGCAAAAACGACTAAATACATTTTTTCGAAACTTCGTATTTGGTGTTTTTTTGGCATTATCTTGAAAAGGTGAAAAAACTAATTTTCTAAGATAAAAAACAACGGTACCTTTTATAAAATAATTTTTGTGTTCTTAAATTAGTACAGTTCACAGTATAAAAATATTTTGTTTGAGTACTTATTAAGGGTAATTCCCATAGAACCACTTTTCATTTTGCAACTTTCTCTATATTGGGTGAACCGATTAAAAAAAATTGTATACAAAAACTCCCTAAAATTGTTGATAAAACTGCATACGAAAGTTTTCAAAAAAAAAGTATTTCGATTTTTAAAAAATAAATAAAATATTTTTCAAAAACCAGTCACAAAATTTTTATGAAATTTGAATCATATATGTATATTAATAATATCTTCAAAACGGGGTTTAAAATTTTTTTTCTAAAAATGTTTTCAAAATGTTATACATAAAAAAATTAATTTATTAAAAAACCGCTCCAACGATTTTTGATTTTTTTTTAATATATTCTTATTTATCTATGAATTCAAATGACATTCCCTCAAAGTATAACGACTAAGGAACTTAAAATATTTAATTATGTGTATTATTAATTTATTTCTACCTTATTATTACTCCCTTTTTAAGAATTTTTCCGTACGTCACTGAATACTAAATACAATGTAGTCCCTCACACATTTATATATACATACATACATATGTATGTATCTATAAAAATCACATGAATCTTGTGTATCCATATTGCACCTAAATTATAAAGTTATATGCGATGCAAGTAACTACCTACCCACCTACATCCTTCATTTTCATTATTATATGTACTTGTTTCCATAATTAGGTTCCACCTATATATGTATGTAGATACATTTTACTCTCCTAACTTACATAATTGAAATCCATAACTTAGATTTAAATATACATTTTTAGGTAGGACCTTATGTAACTATTCCTTGAATCATCCATTCGACAATTCATTCTACTAAGAAGCAAGGTAATCTTATGCACATATGCTTTAAACCTGCATATTATGTCTACACCTAATAACTAACTAAACGTCAATAGTTAAATACATTAAAGTTGTTAGCTACAAGAGCAAGTTCGTATGATCCAGTCGTGCAGTTTATTATTTATGAATTTTGAAACACAAAACAAAAGGAATCGCTGAAGGAAAACAAACTGTTGTATACTCGTATTATCAGCTAATTTCAAATGTATACTTAAAAGATTTTTTTTCAGGTAAATTTCAATAAAAGTATACAAAATAAAAGGCAATTAATCGGGAAAGGTAGTTAAGCGAAACTTACAAGATGAGTTTTATATCAAAAAAAATCCTCAGAATTTTGGTTCTAAAAAAATAAAGGTACTTATGCGGGTTAGGCACTTAAGCGAGATGCACTTATCCGGGTATTACTGTATTCGTGTTTTATATAATTGGGCGCGCACTAAAAGGGTTTTGACTACCCTCAAGATGATCAAACACAGTGCAAGCATTTAGAAAATAGTGAAGGACTTAAAAGGAGATACGATGTACATTGGTTTTAAAGTTCAGAATATCAAAACGAGAGGGAAAAAGAAAGCCTGGGAAAGCATTTCACATTCGAGTTGTACGGCTAAAGAAAGAATCAATGCACTTCTAAGGTTGGGCTCAAGAAGAAACTGATGAGCATTCCTTGAAGAGGGACTATAACGGTTGAATATTTTAAGACGAGTAATGCAAATTGGCTATTTCGCTAGAAAATTGTTTATAAAAATATCGATAAATTAATGAGAGACATGTAACATTTCGATGGTTTTCTAGAGATGTAAATGTTTCTATTAAGGTTCTATCACTTATCATTCTTAAAGTTCTATTCTAAATTCTATCTAAAAGACTCAAATAAGTTTTGGGAGCTACTGTCTAAATGTGCGAGTTATACTACAGCTTTAGAGGAATGAAAGCCTTATATATTACAGCCAGATCAAAACGGGGAGAAGAAATGCGTGCATCTTCGAAGAAAACCCAAACACTTTACAGGGTTTTTTGCAACATCGAATAATTAGGCATTCCACAAGAGTTGGTCTGTGATGCACATACTAATGTCAGAAGGCTGATCAGTTTCTTCAACACAGGTACCGTTCATAGATAGGCTCATCGGGTTTGGTTCTGTTTTTACGGCAGAAGACAGCACTGAAATTTTGAAGCATTAAATTCTACACGGTCTTATATTCCCTATTGCACAATGCTGTAGAGATCAGAAATTAATGAGCTTATTATACGCTGCCGTTGCATTTGACCATCCGAAAAAAAAGGAGGTGATTCTTGAAAACAAATATGAAAACCTAAAAGTACTATCTTCAGCAAAACAATTTATTTGATTAGAAGTTCTTTTTAAGAGATCATTTATGAATATGAGAATAAGAGTAGAAAACAAGATGGAGCCCTGGAGCACACTAGCATTTATTTTGTGAAATTCAGACATGAAACCGACCGCCTAATACGACTTGTATTGAGCGGCTCCAAAGGTAATTTCTAATTCAATAAAGAAGAGATTCATTGATACTAAATGCTTATGAAATATCAAGCGCAATAATCTTACGCTCTCTAAAACGATGTAAAGATTTGTGCCACTAGTTGGTGACATATACAGGGTTGCCCACAAATCGTGCTACAATAAGAAATTTAAATAACTTTTATATTAATCGATGTATTTCATTAATTTTTTTTTTATTGGATTAAAAATTAAATTTTATTTTAAATAACTAACGGTTTTTAAAGATGATAGACTGCAAATGACCTCCACCGGCACCTGGTCAGAAAATTGTTCATTGCGGCCTGAAGGTTGAAATTGGGATCGCCTCCATTATTGTCTTAATGGACTTCTTCAATTCAGTCAAATTCCTGGGTATCGTTTTGTACACTTCCTGCTTGACATAATCCTATAAAAAAAGTATGGTGCAGTCAGGTCAGGTGACCTTGGGGGCCAGCGGAAAGTGCAGTTTCTGGATATAAATTTGTTTGGGAATTTTCGTTGGAGCTCCGCCATAACTTGTGTGGCTACGTGTGCACTTGCTCCATCTTGTTAAAACCAAATCCTGCTGAAAGGGATACGTCTTCAGCGAAGTTCTGGGTAAAAAACTCATTCAACATCTTTAAATAACGGTCCTCATTGACAGTTGGCCCGACAATACACCTTGATGAAACTGCGCACCACACAGTGTCTCGTTCTGGGTGCAGTTTTGTCTCATGGAGCATTTTTGGATTTGATTTACTCCATATACGGCAATTTTGCTTGTTAACATATAATATTTTATTTATCGAAATCCGTGCAGGCGCTTATGAGAAAGTCGAAAATTAAGAAAACGGTTGTTTGAGCCGTTTTCGACATAATTAAGATGGAAGAACAAATTGTGTATGGGAAGTACGACCTACCTATTTTTAAGGCTGGAAAAAAACATTCAAAAATCTATTTGAGTTAATCACTTAAGACGCTTAAATACGTTTGTAGAAAATCGCTTCAGCCATTTAGGCTGCAGATTAACCTACAGACACAGTCGGAATTGCCGGATCCACTTTCTTGGTGGTCTCCATCATCGTAATGTCAAGTTAGATTAAAATCTCGAGTTCGATTTTGTTTCCAATTGCAAAACTTGCCCTGTAGTACATATATCGCAGGTACCAAATTTTACTGAACATCAATAACTGAACAATTAAATGCAATCACGAAACATAAAAAAGTTATATTTTTTGTTAATTAACACTCATATTTCAGAAATGAAAGTAAGTTTTACACCATGCAATTTCACCTTGCGGTTTTCAAAGACGGTGGCCGGCGGTCGGCGCGGCCTGCGGGTGGTGAGGGACTTAGGAGCAGTTATACAAATATTTAGTTCCTTGTTCAGCAATATTAACTCACCTATCTTGGCAGATTAACTGAGGCCCCACGATGGATCAAATATGTATTGGCTGTATATATTTGGAATCTTGAACCACCTTTAAACCTCAGGTAATCGGCTGATATCGGAAATTAAAACTGCTGAAAAGCGCGGATCAAATTAGTAAACCACGTTTGTACAACTGGATTTTTATAAAATGTTTGTTGGCACTTGGAAAACTGTGTAGTTTTGTCTTCCTTGTGATTTTCGTTATACCTAGTTCGAGTGAACTTTTCTAATATTATTGAAGTAAAGATAACGAAAGAGAAAAAAAGACAAAAGTCATACTTGTCTTTCATTCTATTTATCTTTCTTTCTAAGAAAAAATTTCGGATGGCATTCTATAAAATATTCCTTGTGGAGATATGGTATCGGAAATGTCCTGCTTTTTTAAGCTTTTTGTCAAAAACTTTAAAATCACAATTATAAATCGATCCGTTCATAATAAAATAAAGTGTTATCAATTTTGCGGTTTCAAAAGTATAATGCTGGAATTCGACATCTGTCAAATTAAGTTGGTAAATTTTTTTTTTCAGTTGACAGACACACATTTACGAAAATGGGTCGCTACTACCTACTATAAAAATGGTGATTCTGCCACAGCCACATATCGTCCTTTATGAGGAGATTATGATTTACATAATCGTCCAACTACGCAAGCAATTTGCAAAATTGTGAAGAAATTTGTAGAGCCATTGGTTACAGATATTGTAAGGCCTGTGCATCATCGTTTCGCTGAAATATCACTGCTGTAAGTGAAAGCGTTGCCGTATCGATTCCTCGTCGTTCTGAGGAATTAGGACTGTCTTACAGTACATTATGGCGTACTTTGCATTTGGATCTACACCTACATCCATATAAAATCCAGCTCGCACAACAACTGAAGCCAGTTGACCATTCACAACGTCGTAGATACGTCGAATGGGTGCTTGAACAACAGGCGGTGGACGGCGATTTTTCGAACAAAATTTTCTTCAGCGACGAAGCACATTTCTCACAAAATTGTCGTATTTGGGGTTGTGAGAATCCTCAAGTAATTCAAGAGAGGCCATTACATCCACAAAAGTCACTGTTTGGGGTGCTCTTTAGTCCGGAGGTGTGATTGGACCTTACTTCTTCGAAAACGACGATGGAACGACTGTCACCGTCAATTCGGAGCCTTATGGTCATATGATAACCGATTTTTTTTTTGACTGCTATTGAAGAATACGACGAGAATATGTGGTTTCAACAAAACGGTGCCACATGCCACACAACTCGAGCGAATATGGCTTTATTGCAAAAGACATTTCCTGGCCGCGTAAATCATGTGATTTGACACCGCTGGACTTTATTTTGTGGGGCAGATTAACCTTTAACTTTTAAGCACTAGAAAACCAACATTCGTCAAGTTATTGCTGATTTACCGCCCAATATGTGTCAAAAAGTGGTCAAAAATTACCTCAAAAGAATCGATGCTTGCAACAATTCGCGTGGTGGTCATTTAAATGATGTCATGTTTCACACATAATGTCAACGTTCAAGCTTTATAATAAAAAAGAAATATCATGAAAAAAAAATATTTTATGTGTTTTATTTACGGTTACTTTTGAAACCGCAAAATGGATAACCCTATACATTTAAAAAACATTCGCATTTTTCTAATTTGATGCTAATGCCCCTCTTAGAATCCAGATTCATGCAATGCTACATGATTTTGATAAGAAAAGAACTTCCAATTTTGTTTACACGAACCTATGCAGAACAATAGACGAAAAAGTAAAAAAAAAAAAAAAATAAGGAAAATACTCTACCCACTCTATGTCTAATTTTATCTCCAACTTTTTAATCTCACACTCGATATATGGCTCCAAATAGATACTATTTGTTGGTTATGCCACCGAAATCAATTTCTAATGCGTATCGTTATAAAATCCAAATACATATTTTCTAATGGGTCATTTCCATTATCATCATCATCACAATCAAAATAATCAGGCACAACCTATAGTAATGGACTGGGGGACTGACTGTGATCGCCTTAAATTAGCTAGAATAGAAGAATGAACTCCAATTAGTAATTCTTAATGCACAGCCTTTGGCAGCAGTGACCGCTCTGAAATTTCAATAATATACATTATACCCCAAAACGAATCTGAATCTGAATCCGAACCGGACTTGGTCTGTCTTTGTATATTAATCCCACATATGGTTTCCCCATATACCTACATACCTACACTGATAGTGGCAATCGAAAAATTAAATATTCAACAGCCGTAATAGGGTCTAACTCAGATCTTATAGCATTCTCTAACGTCCATGGGGCTAATAACTCTTGTAAAGTGTCTGAAGAAACTGTTTTATAAATGCGTGTTGAGGCTTTTCAAAGCACACAAAAAAAAAAAATAAAGTCACCCTTCTCCGCCCAAAGTTATATTTATGACAATTTTTTGTATCCGTAGGTACATACATATATATTGAAATGATATTCCTACGACTATAGATCTTTTTCAGGTTCGATCTTCGATCTTCAGTATATGTAAATCTTTGGTTACCTTATGGAGAAGAGATATTAAAGGTCCACATTAATAGTATGCATGTGTATCTATAATTTAAGTTTTTTTTTTTTTAGAGAAAATAACATTTTTTTAGCTTGTAAGCTTTAGACACCAGAGTTTAATTAAAACTGTGCTGTGATCAGATCATATCCTATCGATTGGAAATACCACAAAATTGGGAGATAAATTGTCAAATTAAGGCTCAGAGTGGAATTGTAGATCAAAATATCAAATTAAAATTTCACACTACCAAAGCAATTTAGAGGATTTTGGGAAGTTAAGCTATGGCCCACTCTTTAAGTTGTTATGCGTGAGACACATGTAGCCAGCAAGTGGACCAGTGTCATCAACAGCAATCAGCACGTTGCTGGCAAATTTTTTTTAAACAAATTGTCACCCAGAACCGTTCTTTCGAACTGTTTGACATTTTGTATCGAAACAAACAGAGCTTCAAGTTTCATGCATTGTTTGCGTTTTTTCCAGTAAAGTGCGATTGAATATCGTAGTAGAAAAGTTAACAGTAATGCAAAAGCAACAACAATTTTAGGACTTTGGTTTGGTCCAACGACGCTATTGCCTTTGGTCGAGTTGGTCAAGTGTGTCCTGAAATAATGGCGGCGGCTTTTGCTGATTTAATCTAAACTTTTTAGCGTATGACATTTTAACGGACGAATAGAAATACAGTCGAACTTCTATAACTCGAACCATCATTGCCAAAAAAATTAATTCGAGTTATCCAGACTTCGAGTAATCAAGTAACGTCACGTCAGTTTTACTTTTAATAAAAACTTCACACTGCACAATTAATATCTACGTCAGTTTCTTTACACTTTTTATTTCTTTTTTTTTAATTTTTAAAATAAGTTTATAATACATATATTCGTATATCAACCTAATAATGTGTCTTCTAACACCGGAACATGACAGCTTTTACTCACACTTAAGAGCATAAAAATTTTCAACACACACATATGTATGTATACAAGGTAATAGAACATACAAACACATTGCCCACAAACGCAATGCATTATGAGATGAACTTGCATAATTCGCAGAATTTGTTAAATTCCCTAAACAATTCGACTTATCGAAGGTGACACCAAATAATATCTTCGAGTTATCGAGACATTAGAGTTATAGAAGTTCGAGTTATCAAGCACAAATTACATGTAAACTTCAGGCTTCGTGCTATTGCCAGCCAATTTCATTCGAGTTATAGATATCAAATATTCGAGTTATCGAAGTTCGACTGTAGTATAATGACATTTTTCTGGCCTAATTTATATTATGCTGCATGACATTCTTATCTAATGACATTTTTAATGCATGATATTTCTTACCCAAGACATTTTTCTTCCTCATGATATATTTCTCCCATGACATTCTTGTCTCGCATGGCATATTTTTCGCTTGATAATCTTCACCCATTACTTTATTTTCTCACACAACATATTTATCGCATGCTATTTCTAACACATGACAATTATCTTTCATGACATATTATTCTCGAGTGTCAATTTTTTTTCGCATGAAAATTTTATCGCATCACATTTCTCGCATATAATATTTTAGCGCATGACATTAATCTCGCATAACATAATTTGCTCATGATATTTTATTTTAGCTTGATAATTTTATCCCATGACAATTTTTTCTCGCGTGGCATAGGTACTTATCGCGTGATAATTATTTCCCATGACATTTGACTCTCGCATCACATATTTATCGCATGATTTATTTATATTATGATGCGCATGTCATTTTTAATGCATGATATTTCTCACCCAAGACATTTTTCTTCCTCATGATATATATCTGCCATTACATTCTTATCTCGCATGGCATATTTATCGCTTGATATTCCTTACCCATGACATTTTTTTCTCACACAACATAATTATCGCATGCTATTTCTAACACATGACAATTATCTTTCATGACATATTATTCTCGAGTGTCAATTTTTTTTCGCATACAAATTTTATCGCATCACATTTCTCGCATATAATATTTTAACGCATGACATTAATCTCGCATAACATCGCATGATTTATTTATATTATGCTGCGCATGTCATTTTTAATGCATGATATTTCTCACCCAAGACATTTTTCTTCCTCATGATATATATCTGCCATTACATTCTTATCTCGCATGGTATATTTATCGCTTGATATTCCCTACAGATGACATTTTTTTCTCACACAACATAATAATCGCATGCTATTTCTAATTATTTTATTATTCTTATCTCTTGACACATTTATCCCTAGATATTTTATTCTCACATGACATATTTCTCGAATGACATTTTTCGCATAATAATTTTCACGCATGACAATTATCTCGTATTATAATCTGTCATGACAAAATATTTTTTCCATGACATTTTCACCGACTGGAAGATATTTTCTCTCGTGATATTTTTATTTTCCGAAAATTATGACCAAATGTTCTCTCAAAAATTGAGAAATTAGTCAAAAATATTTTTGAAAAATAAGCCAACAACGAGATCGATCCTAAACTGGAAGCAATACATTGCAGTTGCAGTACACATTGGAAAAAGCAATCATAATCTTAAAACAAACTCCAATCGATTAATTAACGAAAGAAATGGCGCCCAACTGTGATTTGCAATATAAATAGTGCAACAATAATTGGAAAAGAGGTTTCCTAGGTCAAAAAAGAATTAGAATCTGTACCGACCTAGAAATAGACCATTGGTTTTAACACCGTATAACGAGAGAACTGTAGAAGATAGAAAACCGGGTCATATACGAAAATCTTGTATCGGTATTACCGACGCACGGTGATGTCTCTAAGGGTATCGTCGGATAACACGCCCTTGAATAGATCAAAAACGCATTTCAAATTACTGGACCGTCTTTCAAACGGTAGTGCTTGAGGTTTTTGAGGCAACAGAATATTACATCATATGAAATTTCAGGACATCGCAATGTTTACGGGAATGATAAGGTTGATAACTTGATCATAAATGGGTCATCTTTTGATCCGGACTAAAACGAATTCTAAATATTTATCACTAAAACAAGTAAAAAGTAGAACTCAAAGTTGACGATAGTTCTATCAAAAATGTAAACAACAGACACCACCAATTGGATTTCGAGAAGTCTTTGGTCGAATCTATGTACATATCTAAAAACTTAGAAGTAAACAGAATGTAAATACCACATTCTATAGCCTGAACTAAGAATCGGAACTCGAAAATACTTTTTCGATGATCTGAACGACACCTCGAACATTCTGAAGTTCACTGGGATCTCAAGTTGGTTTAGAGAGACATCTATATCTTAGATCATTCTAATTTTCTTCATTCCTTACTTGCTTCCTCTCTTGGACTTTACGAAATTCATGTTTATAGTTACATAATGATGTAAGGAATATTTATATGACTGTCACCAGCGACCAACGATTTAACTAATGTTCGGCCATTAGAAATTTGGTTGAAATTGCTGAAATATGGATGGAATGTGGGACGTAACAGTTTGACAGTTTGGACCAATCGGAAAGCGTACGAATAGTCGACAAAAAAATGTCGACTGGACAAATATAAATTTCATCTACAGTTGAAATGTCGAATGAAATTTAACCGACAACCCAGAATATATAAATGTATCGATTAAAAAGTTGTCGGTAACAATAAAGTAATATACATATATAGGATTTTGCATACACCCAAATTCAATTCCACCCCAAATCATATTTTTGACCAAACAAGGGGTGCACCGTGTGAATTTTCGGGATTTTCACTTTTTCACCACCGAGCCTTAATGATTCGATATTTTCCAAATAGACTTTATAAGAGTGGACATTTTGATCAGTCGGTCTTTCCAAAAGTCGACTTTATGACGGTCGAATTTTTTTTAAGTCGACATTAAATAAAATGCACGACTGGATCGCACGAAATTGCTCGTATGCTCGATCACATCGTATTCTATTTCTATTAAAAATCTAAATATATTTATAAAGTCATTTTTAAGTCGATTTTGTATATATGTATACAAAATTTCTTTAATTTTGTTCTAAAATAAATTGGTATGACAATGTTAAATATTTAATAACATAAACTTAAAAACAAAAGATTAAATCGGTTTAAACAAAGAAAAAATAATTCAAAATTCTGAAATAAATATTTAAACAAATTTGAGCTCAAAAAGAGTACGCCATTTTATTTCTTGGATAAATTTGAATTTATGAGAAAAAAATTTAAAATCTGTGGAGCAGCGGTTTTTGAGAAATTTTTTTTTTAAACTTTTTGAAAACATTACAAAAAAATCAGAAACGTCAATTCATAGGTATTTAGAAAATACATATAACAATCATTTTTGAAAAAAGTGTAATGCGCAGTTTTCAAAATATAACCTAAGCCTGTACATGTAAGAAATTTTCAAAGAATCGGTTAAGCCATTTATGAGATAGTCGAAAGCAAAAAAAAAACGGTCCTATGGAAAGTACCGTTTTTAGATATTTTTCTAAATTTTGTTTTCAACCACATGATCGGTCGTAGCTAAAAAGCTGCACTGATTTTTTTTTCATTAAAATCGTTAGAGCCGTTTACGAGAAAAATAGTTTTGAACGTAACGGCTATATGGCAGGTACCGTTATTTTCTGATTAAAACAAAAATTCAATTTCCCCTCTGTACAATACCTAAAACAACTCTATATACCAAGTGTGAAGCAATTCGGCCACCCTTTTGAGCTGTAGGTGTAGACAGTCTGACAGACTGACAGACTGACAGACTGACAGACTGACAGACTGACAGACTGACAGACTGACAGACTGACAGACTGACAGACTGACAGACTGACAGACTGACAGACTGACAGACTGACAGACTGACAGACTGACAGACTGACAGACTGACAGACTGACAGACTGACAGACTGACAGACTGACAGACTGACAGACTGACAGACTGACAGACTGACAGACTGACAGACTGACAGACTGACAGACTGACAGACTGACAGACTGACAGACTGACAGACTGACAGACTGACAGACTGACAGACTGACAGACTGACAGACTGACAGACTGACAGACTGACAGACTGACAGACTGACAGACTGACAGACTGACAGACTGACAGACTGACAGACTGACAGACTGACAGACTGACAGACTGACAGACTGACAGACTGACAGACTGACAGACTGACAGACTGACAGACTGACAGACTGACAGACTGACAGACTGACAGACTGACAGACTGACAGACTGACAGACTGACAGACTGACAGACTGACAGACTGACAGACTGACAGACTGACAGACTGACAGACTGACAGACTGACAGACTGACAGACTGACAGACTGACAGACTGACAGACTGACAGACTGACAGACTGACAGACTGACAGACTGACAGACTGACAGACTGACAGACTGACAGACTGACAGACTGACAGACTGATAGACTGACAGACTGACAGACTGACAGACTGACAGACTGACAGACTGACAGACTGACAGACTGACAGACTGACAGACTGACAGACTGACAGACTGACAGACTCACAGACTCACAGACTCACAGACTGACAGACTGACAGACTGACAGACTGACAGACTGACAGACTGACAGACTGACAGACTGACAGACTGACAGACTGACAGACTGACAGACTGACAGACTGACAGACTGACAGACTGACAGACTGACAGACTGACAGACTGACAGACTGACAGACTGACAGACTGTCAGACTGACAGACTGACAGACTGACAGACTGACAGACTGACAGACTGACAGACTGACAGACTGACAGACTGACACACTGACAGACTGACACACTGACAGACTGACAGACTGACAGACTGACAGACTGACAGACTGACAGACTGACAGACTGACAGACTGACAGACTGACAGACTGACAGACTGACAGACTGACAGACTGACAGACTGACAGACTGACAGACTGACAGACTGACAGACTGACAGACTGACAGACTGACAGACTGACAGACTGACAGACTGACAGACTGACAGACTGACAGACTGACAGACTGACAGACTGACAGACTGACAGACTGACAGACTGACAGACTGACAGACTGACAGACTGACAGACTGACAGACTGACAGACTGACAGACTGACAGACTGACAGACTGACAGATTGACAGACTGACAGACTGACAGACTGACAGACTGACAGACTGACAGACTGACAGACTGACAGACTGACAGACTGACAGACTGACAGACTGACATTATCTCATTTTTTTTTTCGACGAATGCATAACTTGCCTTATAGTAACCTATAATCGCAAGTAAAAATCGGCAAATATTATCCAACTCGTACCATTCATGTTGCAATTCTTGTTGAAGAATTTGTTGTTGCAAATCTTACTACTCGTATTTAAACATTAACACAAATTATATTTCTACAATTTTTTTTGGAATTGGTCAAGAATTTAGCTTTACAAAGTGTTTTAAATCACATCGATGCATTCATTCGTCGCAAAACTCAGTGGTCGCTCTCATCTGAATAGACGTTTAGCGACTTAGGTACTATATCACACACTCTGGATGTTTTCAATAAAATCTATCATTTTCCGTGAATAATAATTACATAACTCGTTGAGCATTATTCGATTTCTCTCTCAAGTGCTCAACTTCAAGTTGCCATTCTAAAAACATAAGTTCTCATAATGATTTTGACTTGACATCTAATGATTCCGCAAGGCAAAGCGCGCCGATTTCAAATTCAATCTGCGGCTATATCATCTTCAGCCATAAGTTTCCGTAATTATCCCATTAGCCCAACCGCATAACATTCTTACGTATTCATAATGACGGACGGACAACAAAAGGACATTCCACCATTTAAGTGTTCATTTTTTGATCGTTTCGGAGATGACTTCAGTTGTTGTTAACAAAACAAAAAGATCCAGAAGACTTGAAGATCCAAAAAAAAGATCGCCATCTTATGATAATCAAGTCGCGTAAGAGGAAGATCTCACGCATGCGCGCACTCGAACTCGAACGGGTTAAGTATGACGCAAGGAGCATAAATTAAAACTGACATCTCGATTTGGCGTTTTGTTTTCGGCAACGCCAATGGCACGGCCGGCCGGCTGTCTTAGCCGCTTCTCAGGAACGCAAGCTCTCAATGGCTCTTCAGCTTCAGTGGTAAATATACACCACAGCACACTGCCGCTGTGTCTAGTGCAGCGCAGTTGAAGCAGAAAAACGCCAAGGCCTAGGGTCCGGCTTGGAATTCGTTTTTATTTTCATATATTCCACTGCCACATCCCTCCCGTATTGTTTAGTCATCCAGATGGCTGCCCGGACTTCAAGTGAATAAATCACATTCGGAGCAATGTATTCCCGCGTGGTCATGCTGACGCTCAAGTGTGGGCCTTCAAGTGCGAGCTGTGGATCTGATCCAGCATATAAGAGCATAAGAGCGGACTGTGTCCCCAAAACACTGTGTATGCACTGAGACTTGAGAGCACTTGAGCTATCTATATACTCGTACAAGGGAAACCCCCAGATGAACCCGTCTCCGTGTACATATATCAGATGGCACTCACGCCACCCACAGCGTCGGTGGTCGGTCGTCGGCTGAGCTAGGACATGCGGTTCAGGTGGTGGAGCCTGCATCGCAGTATCAAAGCACGTCTATGGGAAAAAAATCGGCCAAAACAGCCCAAGAGGTCTCCCAATTGAAATCTCAGACCGCGACGTAGGTGTAGGTATAGGTATAGGTACCGCCATGTGATGCATGGTGCTGCATATATTACAAATTGGAAGCTGCGGGCCGTACGGCGGTCGGTGGTGGTTGTGATATTGCGGGCAATTGTCTTGTGCATATGGTTCATGGAACGCTGCGCTGCGCTACTCTGCTCTGGCTGCCACGCGGTATTGGCCGTATGCGGTGGTCGATGGTCTTCGCTGCATAAATTTATGTTTCACTTTCAATTAGGCCCTGTCTTGTTGCTGCGTATAGAGTTATTGTTGACTCTCTAGAGGCAGGCTGTGGAGGCGGGAATGTGTCTCCGTGGCGATGAAATTATGTTTGCTTGGCTAACAACTTCATATGGAAATTTTTATAACACAAGAAAATAATATTAACCTTTTGGTTAAAAAAAAAAAACTGAAAAGAAAAAAATTAAGAACCACCTTTGTGCATCAATCGATGTTATTGATGCATGATGCGATAATTGAGAGGTATGGTAATTTGTAGTTAGCGCTGTTTGTTGCAAGTTTTCTTTTGTTTTTTCTTCGTTTATTTTTTTTTTCGTTCGTGTTTGTTCTTTATTTATTGGCCTGGGATATTGCATACTTAATGGGAATGGCCATCATTTATTTATTACAAGGTGGGAGTCCAACTTTTACCTAGCCGCATCACGCACAGCCACAAGTTTTCATCCACAACACATATAGGGGGCTTACAGCTAAATTTAAGAACAATCTTAATTCTGTAGCCTTTCTCCTTAACCTATTTTTTTTTGTCAACAAATGTAAGCGTGGTATAAATTTAAGGTTTAAGAATTATGTAAAAATATTTGAAATTCCCTTCTCTTTATTGTTATCGATTGATTGATTCGATAACAGGGTAGATTTTTTTTTAAATTATGAAACAACCGTTTTGTTGAAGCTTTAAGATTAATCACTTCATTTTGCAAAATATATCGATTGTGTTAATCTTTGTTTTAATTAAAAAAGTTGTACTAAATACAATTATTATACAAAGTATCCGTTACATTATTCTTAAGTTATTATTTAAATATTAGTTTTTTTTTCTTAACGACTATCTAAGATAAGCCATTTATGACTGTAACTTCGTAATGAATATTCATAAGCTTGCTTAACAAATGACCTGTTAGTTTTATTTACAATCGAATATGTATATATGGCTAAAGTTGATGTAAATTACTAAGGCCAAGATCATTTAATTGATAAAAAGATATTAATTAGAATTTCTAATCTTGACTTAATTTCGAATTTTTCAAAATGGCAACGTTAATGGTGACATTATAGATTTATAAGTAATAACAGAATGTAGGTAGGTGTATAGTAAAGGGTTATCCATTTTGCGGTTTCAAAAGTATAGGGCTGGAATTCGACATCTGTCACACTAAGTTGTTTAACAAATCTTTTTTTTAGTTGAAAGTCTGACATTTACGAGAATGGATCGCTTAACTATCGCACAACTCATAAAACTTGTTAAAACCTACTACAAAAATGGTGATTCTGCCAAAGCCACATATCGTGCTTTAAGAGGAGATTATGGTTTACATAATCGTCCAACAACGCAAGCAATTGGCAAAATTGTGAAGAAATTTGAAGAGACTGGATTGGTTACAGATATTGAAAATATCGCTGCTGTAAGAGAAAGTGTTGTCGAAGACCGGAATGTGTCGATTCCTCGTCGTTCTCAGGAATTAAGACTGTCTTGCGGCACATTATGGCGTATTTTGCATTTGGATCTACACCTACATCCATACAAAGTCCAGCCCGCACAGCAACTGAAGCCAGCTGACCATTCACAACGTCGTAGATACGTCGAATGGGTGCTTGAACAACAGGCTGTTGACGGCGATTTTTCGAACAAAATTTTCTTCAGCGACGAAGCACATTTCTCACCCGGTGGGTATGTTAATAAACAAAATTGTCGTATTTGGGGTTCTGAGAATCCTCAAGTAATTGAAGAGAGGCCATTACATCCACAAAAATTCACTGTTTGGAGCGCTCTTTGTTCCGGAGGTGTGATTGGACCTTACTTCTTCGAAAACGACGATGGAATGACGGTCACCATCAATTCGGAGCGATATGGTCATATGATAACCAACTTTTTTTGCCTGCTATTGAAGACTACGACTTTGAGAATAAGTGGTTTCAACGAGACGGTGCCACATGCCACACAACTCGAGCGAATATGGCTTTATTGCAAGAGACATTTCCTGGCAGCGTAATTTCTCGTCGTGGCGATGTTAACTGGCCACCAAGATCATGCGATTTGACACCACTGGACTTTTTTTGTGGGCCTACGGGAAAGACCGTGTTTATGCAGATAAACCTTTAACCCTTGAGCATTTGAAAACCAACATTGGTCAAATTATGGCTGAGATACCGCCCAATATGTGTCATAAAGTGGTCGAAAATTACCTCAAAAGAATCGATGCTTGCAACAATTCGCGTGGTGGTCGTTTAAATGATGTAGTGTTTCATACATAATGTCAACGTTCAAACTTTTTAATAAAAAAGAAATATCATGAAATATCATGAAACCGTAAAATGAATAACAAGAAATAAAATGGCGTACTTTTTTTGAGCTCAAATTATTTTAAGTATTTATTTCAGAATTTTGAATTATTTTATCTTTGAATAATCCGATTTAATTTTTTGTTTTTAAGTTTATATTATTAAATATTTAAGATTGTCATACCAATTTGTTTTAGGAAAAAATTAAAGAAATTTTGGGTATAAAAAATAAAGTAAAAACTGACTTTAAAAATATATTTAGATTTTAAATAGAAATCTTTTGCATACGATGTGATCGAACATAAGATCAAGTGCGATCCAGTCGAGCATTTTATTGCATTTGCAACGGTTCAAGCTGCCGAGCTCGAATTTAGCTTACAAGGCAGCTGAAATTTTCGGACCATTTCTTAAAGACCTTTCTTTAAGAGCATTGCTCATTGCTCCACTCATGGACTACATCCATATTTTTGTACAGCTCATAGAGCTCGCGGTTGTATCTCCTCCCCCATTCGCCCTCCTTGCACAAAGAACAAAATACCAGTTGAAGAATTGTTCCCTCGATAGAGGAATGTATCAGCTCTTTTTCTGATTATTGTGCAGCACTCGACTGTGTAAGATAAAACTAGTAGAATAAGTCTTTTGAGAGCGAGTACTTTGACATTTACGAACAAGTTTTGAATTCATTTGTTTCGCCTAATGGTAGCAGCGGTTTGCAAGAGTTATATTTTGTCGGTTTCCACTAAGATGTCATTAATTGGGTTTAATATTCACTCAGTTCGGTTGCTGAGCTTCTCCTTCCTTGAACTCGTTTCTATCAATAGTGTCGTGGTTTGTCTTAACGACAAACAAATTTCGACTGTTCTTCAATAATTTTCTTAAGGGTCTCTCGAACTGTACATTAAGGGCGGCCGATGAGTCAATATCGTTCGTATAACCAAGAAACTGGGGGGATTTGCTAAAAATAGTGCCGTGTTCACGCTCTGCGCACTATCTGTTCCAGAAGGAGATTCAAAAAGACACATAATAGCTCGCATCTCCTTGCCGAAACCCTTTACGGTGTCGGGACATAACGTACGTATGTACGTATTATATCCCACTTTGATGGAACATAAGGCCAAAAATATAATTTGGACTTACATCCCATTTGACATGTTTAGCTTGAGGCAAATAATGTATCTACTTATTACGACCTGAAACTTTTCATAAGCCAAGTGGCAATTTGAAGAAATTCAGATGATATTAAAAATAGGCTTAACCGCTTTTTTCCTACCTAATTAATAGCATGGCTGCCAAATGTCTTGACCTCAGTGCTTTGTAATATGGTTAGACAACCAAAGGTTGTTAGAATACCGCCCAGCAATTAAAAGCTTAAATCGCGTGCGTCGCCAGAATAAATTATAAATTTTCGAAATCAATCGAAAAAAATTTAAATCCCAAAAAAACTGTGCATACACCCAAGCTCGACATCACCCTAAATCCTATATTGCGCCAAGCAAGGTGGTTGCCACGCATCCAGCTTTTTATACGGTTTGAACTTTATATAGGTACCTATGTATGTATATGTATGTATGTATCGATGAAAATTCTCCAAATATAGGACACCCTGTGTACATTGTGCATATAAATATAATCTCTAACCGTGATGAGAAAAAAACTGCTATTCCGGCTAGAATTTTTTTTAAAGGTTCTATGTAATTTTTGAACTTATGTCTCCCACCAAAGTGGGACATAAGTCCGCGAGGAGTTATGTCCTTGCGCCTATATTCTCCATCTAGCTTTTTTGTTGCCTATGAAGTTAGCCACATTATTTTCGACAGTTTGCGGTCACCAAATTGCAACCACTGGCACTTAAAATGTGAACTTAAATAATTTGAAAGCCTTCATGATCTGCCTGACCATACCCCAAGCTGTTCCTTAATTGGAATAGTTTAAGCTTCTTGATCTCGAAAAGATAAAGTGATGACAAATGATGACACAAAATATTTCTTTTTCTTTTACAACAAAAATATATGACCCATCCAAAATTCCAGTTAACCCAAACTGTTTTAAATTATTTAAAATTAAATTGCTTTTTTAATTAACACCAAATCGATCGCATCAATCTTCAATTTAAGAAAGAGAAAAAACTGTATATTAATGCACAATTAATATACAACACAATCGCCAAAGTATATCGAAAAAAAAATTATAATGATATTTATAAAGCATAACCGCACATAAAAGGGAATGCACCCTGCAGCGTTTCGAGCACAAAATGAAAAAAACTTTGCAGCGCAGCGCAGCGTCCAGCTTTATTATCAATAAATTTGAATATTATTTTGTAGTTATCTTAAAACGATGATGATGATGGTGGTTATTCCGAAAAAAATTAGTATTGTTTGTAAGTCTTTATATTATTCAGAATGAATTCAAAACAAAATTAATATTCAAAATATGCAAAAAAAGCCAATAGGAAGATCTTTTCTTGTGAATTATGCCGAACTTGTTTGCTCATTTTAAGTTACTTATTTTATACCGAATATCGAAATATTATGCACGTGTTATTGAAGAGGATTTATTAATATTTTAATATTTAATAAGAAATTAATTTGCAGATAAATATAAATATCAGGTTGTTAGCCTCAATGCATAAGCAATTACCGATTTATGATTCGAAACCTTATGTGTTATTGTGACGATAAGAGCCTGATTACACGGTTCCGTTTTTCTTTCATTTGGTAATTTTTTTCTGGGGCCTCCATTTTTTGTAAATATTTAAGCACTATTTGTTTTTTTTGTTGTTGTTTTTGTATAACTTTAAATTTAATTTTGTTCATCTGTTTTAAAATTAAACGTGCTTATTTCTGACGAGAAATGCGACATCGAAGCTTAGCGACGTAATTACAAACAAAATTGACTTTTCCTATTCGTCGACAATACAATTTCCAGAATAAGAACTAATCACCGAAAACTCTCATGCGCTTAGCTAAGCTCAAAGGGTATTATTCTTAAGCGTACCGCTATAGTCCTTAAAAATCTTACCACACTTCAAAAATTAAATTGAAAATTAAACTAAAGTCCAGTTTTTGAGTGCCAGAACATCCTATAGCTCCCGAGTTACCTCTGAGCTATGTAGACTATCAAAAGTACGAATTTCATAGCGCTGCACTATGCACTATGTTTCCCCTCCGCAACCTTGACTTCTCTTCATCCAGACTCTTGATGAATGAATGAGTAGTAATATGGGGTTGTTGCACTGCGACCTTGAGTTCTATTGTGTCCCCGCTTAGAGCTGGATTAGAATAGCTCATTTTACAGCTTTTCCTCCAAATTTATTTCCCTCATGAATTTGAGTATTTGGAGTATTTTTAGAGAAGGTAAGTAACTTTCTTCCACCTGGTATCGTCTCAGGTGTTTTTTTTCATTTGGTGGAGAATTTCATCACAATTTCCCAGAATATGGTCCGGCGTTTCCTGTTTCGTATCACAGCAACTACATATGGCAGTCCTTACTGGGTCACGGATTTTTAGATGTCTTTTAATTTGCAGTTTCCTGTAAGGAGATCAGTCTGTGAAACGTTGTTGGTTATAGAAGGGTTATTCCTTTTTGCTGTTTCAAAAGTATAGAGCTGGAATTCGACATCTGTCAAACTAAGTTGTTAAACCATTTTTTTTTCAGTTGAAAGTCATAAAAATTGTTAAAACCTACTACAAAAATGGTGATTCTGCCACAGCCACATATCGTGCTTTAAGAGGAGATTATTTTAAATAATCGTCCAACAACGCAAGCAATTGGCAAAATTGTGAAGAAATTTGAAGAGACTGGATTGGTTACAGATATTGTAAGGCCTGTGCATCATCGTTTCGCTCGTATAACTGAAAATATCGCTGCTGTAAGTGAAAGTTTTGCCGAAGACCCGAATGTGTCGATTCCTCGTCGTTCTCAGGAATTAGGACTGTCTTACGGGACATTATGGCATATTTTGCATTTGAATCTACACCTACATCCATATAAAGCCCAGCTCGCACAACAACTGAAGCCAGCTGACCATTCCCAACGTCGTAGATACGTCGAATGGGTGCTTGAATGGGTGCTGGGTATCTCTTTTAAATTCGGCCGAGCCATCGAAAACCTTTATAAGGGTACAAAGGCAGCAGTGTGGAATGGCGAAGAGCAGTCGAATTCGTTTCATACTAGCTCGGGAGTACGACAGGGATGTACACTTAGCCCAATACTCTTTGCACTTTTCTTAGAAGACATACTGGACATTCTTCCAGGAGGTATTGAATATGCCGGTATTCAGATTAAGGAACTGCTCTTTGCGGATGATATAGTCATGCTTGCCAGCTTACCCGACTAGCTGGTATGGTGAGGGTTGGAACTAGGAAATGGCTGTGTATTAAATATTAATCTAGATCATCCTGAACTGAATAATCCAAAAGAAATATTATACAAATTAGTGGCAAAAATAGATGAGCAGTATAGAAGTAAATTTGAAGCAGAAGCAGCCAACTCACTACACAGGGGTATTTACATTCGATTAAACCACAACTTAGGACTACATAACTATTTTCAGTATGAGAACAAGATTGAAGAAATATCTATGGTGACAAAACTGCGACGAGAGCTCCTTAGCTTGAATTTTATCCCACGCAGAGATGATCTTCCAATACTATGTGAAATTTGCAACATGAAAGAGAGAGAAAACATATTTCATTTTTTAGGAAAATGTCCAGTGCTACTTGAGACAAGGCGACATGTATTCGGAAGTGACTTCATATCAGAAGAAATTGTACTAAACGAAGCTGATATATCAAGTTTGTTCAGGTGTTGCAAGATTTCATTGGCTTACAGAGAACAAATATTAAACGAAACTTTTTAAATAACCATATGCATTGTAATCTTTAATTGGGACAAACATTGTTCCCTGTATATTTTTTATATTTTTGTAATGTCAATGTAAAAACTATCTATGTAAAAAAAAGCGTATAGTGTATAAAATGATTGTCAATCAGGCAGACGGCACAGACATGCTTTATGAGTTTTGTAAATAGAAAATTGTATTGTATTGTACGAGTATCTAAGATGAAACCTAATAAAACTTAACTTAAATTAACTTATAATAAATTAAACCTAATTAAAAAAAAAAAGATAAGATCAAACCGAATTCTTATATAGGGTCCGCCAAATAACTTCTTTTTTTTTTTAATGGGCTCAAAACATCGAGTGTAGCTTCGGCTGTGTGGCACGTAGCGCCGTCCTTTTGAAACCAAATATAGCCAATATCCTCCTCTTCCTTCTGTGAACAAAGATTCGTTCAACATGGCCCGATAATGATCGCCATTGACTGTAACTGCCACTCCTTGCTCATTTTCAAATTATGCCTCTGGACCAAAATCCGCACCAAACAGTGACTCGTTTTGGGTGTATCGGCTTTTCAATGTATGCGTGCGGGGTTTCTGTGCCCCAAATACGACAATCTTGCTTGTTTACATACCCGCTAAGATCAAAATGAGCTTCATCTGAAAAGATTATTTTTTTTTGGCAAAATTGGCATCTTCTCTAAGTCGATCGCAGGCCCACTTAGCCAGCGTTGTTTAAGCGTATACACAACCATATTCGTTCAGCGGAAGGATAAAACTAATTATCTGTCAAATCAGACATGAGCTAAGTGTTACCATTCACGAATTAATCACCAGTTGAAAAAAAAAACGTTAGATGGCGGACCCGTTAGAAGTTGAAAGGTTAATAGTGTTGCCGATTTGTAAATTCAGAGCCGCCCTTTTCCTGATTAATCCGGCTCTGTAAATGTTACATGATAGACATACTTTTAGTTTGAATTTGAATTCATTAAAAAGAAACGATATGGAATGCTCAATTATAACAGTATGTTGACGAGGCATAATAACATGTAGAGACGATATTTTACTTTTCGATAACTGACACAAATTTATGCATAGCAGACCAAACAACTACGACAAATTGTTTGACATAACCACCGCCAACGTGACAAATCGATGACAATGCGCAATAAAATGTGCAGAACTATTGAAAAACGAATTGATTTGCATTAACTTCAACACATGAATGTGCAGAATGTAATTTAATTAAGTGCTGTTCAATGTTTGTTTAATGCCAATCATAATAATTATTTCGATAAATTTATTGAATACTTAATACAAATTATGTTTTCACACTTTCAATGTTTCGCAAACATATGCTTCTTAACTAGACGCTGGACATCTGTCAGAAATAAATTGAAGTTTAAAAACGTGTTCATCTATTTTTGGCTAACAAATATCTGTCATTTAAAGAATCAATGGGGTTTATTTTTATTTCATTGTTTGTTGCTTGTCAAAATGTTTGAAAAAAAGTTTCAAAAAACCTACCGGACATAGATCCTTGCAATTTTGCAACTTTTGCGAAGTAACTAAGAGCTCTTGGAAATGTAGGGATTTATAAATACTTTTAACTGATATTATTGTTGGAGAATTTCAATTGGTCAGGGAACCTTTCTTCTGCCATCTACCAGACACATACTTGTATGGTAAAGTTTTTTTTTGTATTGAGTCGTGATGTAAAGAATTTTCAAATTTAGGACTTCCGTTAAGGAAACCTGCTTGGCCATTCTTTTGATTAATGATACTGATGGTGCAGTCCATCGCATGGCTCTTTATTTCCGATTCGAAGCAAGTCCACCTTCTGAGTGAGTTGAGTGACATTTCGTCCAGTGCCATTTGGAAGGGGGTTGTTGCACCACGAGCTCACTACCATCATCAGCGGCCGCCATTACAATGGAGCTGCATTGCGAAGCGAATGCAATATCACTTATCAACCAATGCAATCGCAATTGCAGCCGTTTTGGTTTAATGGCGAAAAAACTGGAAAATTGTTTTTGATTATGGAGAATAATATTGTTTCCATTCCAATTGAATGTTTTTTTTTTTTTTGTTCTTATTTAAGTCTTGCATGCTCTTTTGTGACAATCGTATAGTCGTCGTCGCGGTCGTTGGTCGCGTCGGTCGTCTGTCCCGTAAGTAAAGGTTGTGCTGTCGCGATGTTGCCTGCCTCAGATTGCATGCAATGCAATTTGCTCCCATCCAAGACCCCGAACGGCGAAATGCAAAATGGAATCAAAAATGGCACTTTACATGCGAAATTAGTGGCATGGTGGTGTGTCCGCTCGTTGCATATTATGCACCCGCGAGCCAGTGTCTCCTTGCTTCAGTAGCACTGTCTGCGAGTCTGGAGAATTCTAGTGGGTACTCGTATACTATAGACATGGACAATAGTATCTATACTCGTTCTCGTTCAGTCGAACTATTGAATGTAGACATTTTAACCATTTCGCAGGTGGGTTTTGCTATAAGTCGGTCCGGTTGGTCTAATGGGCTCTGCATCCGCGTTTAAGTACTTTTTCTGAGTTTTGGCTTTTTTCTATATTTTTTTGTGTTTCTTTGCTGGCGGGGAATTCCGATTTGGATTTGAATTTCCTTTATATGGAATTCATTAAGATTGTTATACAAGTTGGAGTTAGGGAGGTGGCTGGAGTGTGTAAAGTGTGCAGCTCAGTTATATTGCTTGGGAAGGCGAAAGACTGATGTTGGGTGTGAATGTGAATGTATCTGCACCTTAAATGGTTTTTTGATATGCGCAGTGCACTGCTAATTACGAATACGTGGATATAATTCTACCAACGACCAACGTTCAAATTCACAATCGGGACAAAGAAACCCATAATCTTCGGATCCTATCTAAAATAAATGGTTGCCAATCGATATAAATCCTGAACTGCTCGAAATGAATAAGGCTTGTATAGTAGTAATTGCCTATTCTGATGGTGAATTGGTGATTTCTTTTGGATTAAAGTTTATAAAATTTTTAATTTATGAAGTTGAAAAGTTAACAAAATAATTGCTTGTATATTCCATTTGGTTCCCTGCTCTAGTTATATTAAATCATCATCTACTGTGTTAAAGGACTGAATCTTCGATAATAGTGAACCTAATGTAATTACAATCTTACAATTGCATTATAATCTTAATCAAAGTAACACAGTATTTCATTGTAATGCTCTTGCTCCAAAAAAGGCAAGCAAGTAAATAAGCCTAAAGGAATCTAATCCAGGGCTAATCTCAGGGAAAAACAACATCTTTTAATAGCCAAAATGTTTCCCCTTTAAACAACACACAAGTGCACAAAATAAAGTATCGCAATTGATCAAAAAGTTGGCGCCGCTACTGATGATCAATGGCAAACTTCCTCCTCAGCAAATTCCAATCGAGTCTATAGGCCCCTTTAAGTAATGGGTTATCCATTTTGCGGTTTAAAAAGTAAACGTAAATAAAACCCATTTAAAATATTTTTTTTTCATGATAATTCTTCTTTATTATAAAGTTTGAACGTTGACATTATGTGTGAAACACTATATCATTTAAATGACCACCACGCGAATTGTTGCAAGCATCGATTCTTTTGAGGTAATTTTCGACCACTTTATGACACATATTGGGCGGTATCTCAGCCATAACTTGACGAATGTTGGTTTTCAAGTACTCAAGAGTTAATGGTTTATCTGCATAAACACGCTCTTTCGCGTAGCCCCACAAAAAAACGTTCAGCGGTGTCAAATCGCACGATCTTGGTGGCCAGTTGATATCGCCACGACAAGAAATTACGCGGCCGGGAAATGTCTCTTTCAATAAAGCCATATTCGCTCGAGTTGTGTGGCATGTGGCACCGTCTTGTTGAAACCACATATTCTCCAAGTCGTATTCTTCAACAGCAGGCAAAAAAAGTCGGTTATCATATGACCATAACGCTCCGAATTGACGCTGACAGTCGTTCGATCGTCGTTTTCGAAGAAGTAAGGTCCAATCACACCTCCGGACCAAAGAGCCCACCAAACAGTGACTTTTGTGGATGTAATGGCCTCCCTTCAATTACTTGAGGATTCTCAGAACCCCAAATACGACAATTTTGTTTATTAACATACCCACCGAGTGAGAAATGTGCTCCGTCGCTGAACAAAATTTTGTTCGAAGAGCGGCGTCCACCGCCTGTTATTCAAGCACCTATTCGACGTATCTACGCCGTTGTGAATGGTCAGCTGGCTTCAGTTGTTGTGCGAGCTGGATTTTATATGGATGTAGGTGTAGATTCAAATGCAAAATATGCCATAATGTGCCGTAAGACAGTCCTAATTCCTGAGAACGACGAGGAATCGACACATTCGGGTCTTCGGCAACACTTTCACTTACAGCAGCGATATTTTCAGTGGTACGAGCGAAACGATTATGTACAGGCCTTACAATATCTGTAGCCAATCCAGTCTCTTCAAATTTCTTCACAATTTTGCCAATTGTCTGCTTAGTTGAACCATTATGTAAACCATAATCTCCTCTTAAAGCACGATATGTGGTTGTGGCAGAATCACCATTCTTGTAGTGGATTTTAACAATATTTATGCGTTGTGCGATAGTTAAGCGGTCCATTTTCGTAAATGTCAGACTTTCAACTGAAAAAAAAAATTGGTTTAACAACTTAGTTTGACAGATGTCGAATTCCAGCCCTATACTTTTGAAACCGCAAATTAGATAACCCTTTATATAAGTTTCGCCCCGAATCGTCATTTCTTACATTCTCTTGTTCTAATTTTCTGGTATGGTGTACTGATCGTATGATGTTGCTCAAGTATTGTTGCCAGCAGCACAGTTTGCTGCCGGTTGTATGCATCCATAAAGTGATATAGATGTTGCTATAATTGAGAACATAAACAGTTTCATTCTATGTGTATTCTTTCTTACTCGTACACTCCCGAATGGATGGAAAACAGCATTTGTCCAGCCTGTCCCTAAAAAAAGGTGAACCTTCTCAGGGTTTGAAAGGAGGTGTCGGTGCACATTGGTTTTGAATTCTTGAACACTGAAAAGACCGGGAAAGACAGAGTGTCAAAAAGCATTCCGCATTCGCGTAGTACGGCTAAAGAACGAATCTCTGAACTTGACAATACGACCGAAGTTGGGCTCGAGGATGTACTGATGCAAGTGCCCCTCATCGATAGTAGTGTAGTGCGCTTATGCTGTCAAAAACATTTTATTCATTCTCGGTCATTGCCTTCATACAAAAAGTTGCAATAACTAATATTTGTTATGATTTTGATGACATAGCAAGTATGCTTCCCAACTATACGTTGTCCGCCCGTTGACCTGTAATATAAAATATTGTATGTATGCCTAAGACATTATATGTATAGTCAAAATGTTAGTGTGTAAGAAATATCAATTTTGTATAAATAGCCTAAGTTGAAAACAATAAAGTTACTTACAATCTGATTATGAAAAGATATACTTCGGCTCCTTAGCCTTCTTTTATTTATTATCATTATTTTCGGCTTAGGGAAACCTTTATAATATCCCTCATAGTTTCAACCAGGGAGTAAGTTTCATTACAGTAGCAAAGGTGGTAAAATATGCTTTAACGAGAGTATGCATAATTGAGTTTTTTGACATTACACTCTAGGTCAGAATTTAATGAGCTAATCATACATTGCCATTGAAGATCCACATCCGAAGAGCAGGGTTGTGAATTTGGAAACGAATATGAAAAGCTAAGGGTACTATCGTCAGCGAAGCAGGTAAGTGGATTCGAAGTAACAGGCAGGATATCATTAATAAAAATGAGAAAGAGTGTCAGAGAGAGGACAGTGCCCTGGGGCACTCCAGCATTTATTTGGTAGTTTTCAGGCTTAACCCATCTAATACTATTAGGTTTGAACGGTCATCAACGTAATTTCTAATCCAACGAAGAACAGATTCATCCATACCAAATGCATGCATTTTCGATAACAGAGCGCGATGCCAAACTCTATCAAATGCTTTTGAAATATTAAGCGCAATAATCTTACTTTCTCCAAAACGTTGTAAAGATTTGTACCACTGTTCGGTGAGATATTCCATCAGATCATCATAGTGGACCTGTTGCTACGAAAACCATACTGCCGGCATTAAGAGTTTTCGTTCTTCAAGATATTTCTTAAGCTAATAATTAATCAACCTTTCCATGACTTTGGAAATAATATGCACGACTGGATCGCAGGAACTTGCTCTTATGTGCGATTACATCGTATGCAAAATATTTCTATTAAAAATCTAAATATATTTTCAAAATCGTTTTTTACTTAATTTTTTATATACTTACGATTTTTTATTTTAAAATTTTCTAAAAAAAAATTTATATGCCAATTTTAAATATTTAATAATATAAACTTAAAAACAAAATTTCAACAAAAAATTTATCAAAATATTGAATTTTCAAAAAAATTCAAGAATGCAAGAGTTTTCGAAAATTTTGGTATGCAGTATTATTTATAATTTGAGAGACCTCCTATGTATAAATCTTGATCGAAAGCCGTCGAGTCGTTTATGGAAAACGTTCAAAATCAAAAAATGGTTGTATGGCAGGTACCGATAATAACAAAATATTTTTAAAAATTTTGTACCTATGTATATGTAGACTCTTACCAAAACGAGTGTTTACATTAATTTGTATCAAAATCGCTAGAGCCGTTTTTGAGATAATTAATATGGTAGAAGAAATTGTATGGCAAGTACCGTTATTTTTGTAACAAAAAAGACGATTCAAAAATCTATTTTAGACAATCACCTAAGACGCTCAAATACCAACTTTAAAGAAAATCGCTTCAGCCGTTTAGGCTGTAGAGCGTGGTACAGACAGACAGACGGAATTTCGGGACCTACTTTTTTCGTCAAGTTTGATTAAAATCATGAGTTCGATTTTTTTTTTCCAAATACAAAACTTTCTCTAGTACCTACCTATATCGCAAGTAAAAGAAAATTAATCAAAAATGACAGAAAACTGTCAGAATTTATCATTTAGTACTTTTTAGTACAAACCTTATCACATTGAGTTCGAGATGGCTTTAGTTTTAATCTCTGCGTGAAGGCTGAAATGATATTTTTATTTCACTTCAAAACTTTGCAGATCGGGAATTCACCCCTTGATGTCAAGTTGGTTAAAATCTCGAGTTCGATTATTTTTTTTTTTTTTTCAAATACAAAACTTTTACTATAAATCGGAAGTAAAAAAGTACGTACCTTAATTTGTTTATTTTTAAGACCCTCTTTGGACAAGAAGCTTATAGCAAACATTTTTGCTCCATCTATCGACTTTTCATTTTATTTGGAGGTGCAGGAGCTGAATACTTCCTTCTGATATGGTCGAAATTTTAAAAGAATGAATGAAACCCACTTGAATCCAAAAAAAAAAAATATTATACTTCTTAATTTGTATGAAACTATGTATCTCTTTAAGCATATCAATTGTTAAGACTTGTTCAGACTTTTATTTGGAAAAAGGAAAATAAATGAGAAAAATACAAATTTTCCATTAGCTAAATAATTCCATTGTTAAAATATTTACATAGCAACAATGATCTTATTCTTAATGCAAAAAAAAAAAAAATAACAAAATAACATCTCTATTTACATTTGAATATACAAAGTTAGGAAATGTAATGATGATGAATAAAATAGCAGCCAGGAGGAGATGCAATCCGAAATCGTATTACAGATATTTTGATCCCCAGACTAAACGCACCATCGTACTCGTATTACTATATAGGACTGGCTGGAATTGCTGATTTTTAAAGCATCAACAAACGCCAGGCTATACATGGGTACATACATATATGTATGACTATGGGGCTATACTTATGGATGACTACAACTTTGGTGGCATGATGGTAAGAAGTCGAGTGGTGGTGGTGGTGGAAGGGCCAGTGGTGCTGGCGGCGGCGGCGAGAAGATCGCCCCGTCAGTATGGTGTAGCAGGCGTTTATGTATCTCAAGTCAAAATGCCAATCAAATCAACTGACAGCTGGAGCGGAGTGCTTCGATGATGCCCCAGTGTTTGGGATAAATTCATCCTGAGCACAACAACAGAAATTAGACGAATCACAATAAAAAAAAAAACAAGAAAACTCAAATGAAATTCAACAGAAAGTTTGTTTCTTTTTATATGAAATTGTTTTTGGAAGCTGAAAATAATTCAGTTGATGGATGAACGAAACGATACCAGTTCGTTTCTGGGAAGAGAGTTGAGGGGGATGGGTAATGGGGTAATATGTATGGAAAGATATGAATATCACTTGTTCAACGTTTTAAATACTCAAAACAATTTTTGCTTATTTTTCTTTTGTTTAACTGAATTTACAATTCGATATATAGAAATGGAAAGGGAAGAATTGAAAACAAATTTCAAATGCTCTTTCCGTTGATGCAGTTTCACAGATAGGTATAGTAGTTTTGTGTATAATGGCTGATGGCAGTGGCCTAAATGGTTGAGAAACGCCTTCGAGTGAATGAGTTTTTGTTTGCCAATTTAATATTATACTTTTGGTTATTTGCCCGCAATATGCCATCGTGTGTAGAGCCGAGAAATATAATGATAATTTAATGTATATGCGTAGGATTTCTGTGGATTTTGTACAGATGGCGCTCTAATAATCTTAAGTGATTTGGATGTAGTTACTTTTCAATTAAATTTCAGGTAAGTTAATGGAAGGAATCTCATCACTTGATAATGGATCCCCCATTCCTTTTGTTGGGTATTTTATTTATTAGCATTTTCTACAAAAAAGAATTAATCTAAATTTGAAATTACATATATCTGTCAAAAAGTTTACATTTCATCTGGCGCCTATATTTCTAACACTTAACAAAACCTAGGAACATCACAGCTCTTCTACAAGTCGTTCTCGCGCACATTCGAAATTTGTTTCCTATATTTTCAACACAAGAAAAATATTTGTAAATATTTCTAGAAAAAAAGGCATTCGTTTTTTTCGGTATTATTTTTTTTTTTAAACAAAAAAAGAATTGTAAGATGTTGGCGCCACTTTGTTCTGTTTCATTTCATTTCATTTCAATTTTGGGTCAGATAACATGTTGTTTTTTTTTTAGATCGGTTGTTGAATGACATAGTCTTCGTTCAACAATGATATTATTTCCTCATGGTATAACTTTCGTGTGCCAATGTTAATTTTACGATGAGGGAAAGTCATAAGAAAATATTGGTCTGGCAATTACATGCATATGAAAAAGATGAGACAAATGGAATTTTTTGCAAATGGCGTTGGTTTTGAATATTGTCGGCGTATTCATGGTCGTTCTAACAAATAAGAGTTTTTCTGAGTCTTCTGTAAAATGGGTCCAGATGACAGCGCAGATGTTGAAAGAAATAGCTGGTTCATAGTACTCGTTCAACTTTACATCTGCGAAAGAGGTCGAAAGTCCACAAAATTCGAATAGAAATTTTTTTTTAAATTTAACTATATGCCTGTAAGACCTAAGGTCTTTTAAATGCAACCTGAAGTGTATAGCGTTACTTTTCTGTTTGAAAAACTTTTCTAAATGTTATAATGCTGCTGATGCTAAAAATACAGTTCTACTTTTTTCTGCGGTACACAGGTTGGTGCTGGAACTCAAAGCAACAATTTAAAGTTGTAGCGGTTTATTTAAAATTTTCTCCGAATTATTTCCGCAGGCCATTAATATTAATTGTATATGAGTATATTTTGGCATTAAGAATCAGGAATATTTAAATTTAGCGAAAATCGTTTTGAATAAATTCCCCTTAGCCACATAGAAATGATCTTTGCAAAATTTGAATCAAATCACCTTTAGACTCTAGATCAATTTGCACCTAGATGAATAACTTTAGACCCACGTTACATACAGGACAATGCGCTATTAAACTACACTTATAAGGTCAACGTAAATACTCGACGCATTGATACCCTGGCGTCAAAATCATTCCTAACAATTGTGCCAAATCGTGCGATTTGGTATTATCAAAGAAACAATTTTGAAATCCGTTGATGAGAACGTTGGAGTCTGCGTTGAAACTAATTTTTGGGTGAACGTTTTGACGGTCGATATGGTGACAGTGGTCGATATGGTGACAGTGGTCGATATGGTGACAGTGGTCGATATGGTGACAGTGGTCGATATGGTGACAGTGGTCGATATGGTGACGTCAGAGGGTGAACATGATGACTGTCTAATTACAGCTTAAGTTTTGATTAAGACCTTATTTCTTACACTCAAATCAATCCTTGTCCCATTAAGATCAATTCGTTAGCGGGATATCACTTTTAAAAAACATAGGTAGGTACGTCAACATGAACTGTCACTGCGATTTTTCCGCAAGGCTAAAGAAAATTGGACTACACAATTTACATGTTAAGTTCAGCAACGACTAATTCCTTTCGCATTTAGCTAAGAGAACAGATTTCTGACATTTGATTACCGATTAAAATATTTTGCGAACTTTATATAACAAAATCATTAAGATTGAAAATAAAAATTACATTATTTAGTGGACAGTTTGATTTCAAGTTTATTTATTTTTTATTTATTTATTTATTTTATTTACGATTTGCTTACACTTTAAGATATAATATCTTAAGCATTATAACTGTACAAAAGCTACGATAAAGCTTACAAATTAGTTTGGCAAATTCAATACCTACATAATTATTTTAAGGAGTTCATAATATTAATAGAAAAAAATATAACGGGGGATAACTAGGAGTCCCAATCTATTTGAATTAAAAAAAGATATTTCTCTGAAAAGATCGATCGGTTGATGGGTTAAAAGTATATCCGTAAACAGACTCAACGTTCGAAAATTAAGCAGATTTTCAAATGGCATACCAAGAAGCCGGAATATGTGTCCTGATATACAGTCAACACGTCGCGTCATAGTCCATGCACGTATTGCGTTGCACGGTTGAAAGCAACTGTTAATTTTCTTTGGCACAGGTCCAAGTATAGATCCCTGGGGGACACCATTATTGTTCTATAGGAAATTGGAGAGGACTTTGTTAAATTCAACAGCTTTTTTTCTTTTAGTCAAATAAGAGACAATTAGTTTGACTGCGCTAGGAGAAAAGTTATATAACATGGGAGAGTTTTTCGCAAAGCGTGGAATGATTTACCATGTCAAATGCCTTGGAAAAGTCAAGGAGTATCAGAAACGTGACGCGACCATTATCTATGGATTTCCTAATATCCTCAAAGAAACACTAAGTAATGAAGTAAAACTGCTTTTCTTTCGAAATATGGGACGTTTTGACGAAAGTATATTTTCGTGATCAAGTTTGGGAAACAAAAAATTCACTTCAACTTTATGTAAACCTTTATCGCTATGGCTCTATTCGACACGTTCTATTCTAAGGAAAAGTAAAAGATCTGCATTGTAATGTTAAAAATTGGCCAAATAGTGTAATACCGAATGCCAACTCGGTCTCCATTTTGTTCACGTTTTTACTCTTATTCCAGAGAAAATTATATATATATTTATTCAACACTCTTGAGGAAACTGCCTTTTGAAACCAATTCCTGTTTCAGACTTAACTACAACTTTGGGAGTTTTGGGCAGAAGTGCTATTGAGATAGTAAGAAATCTCCTATTCCTGACAATTTCCTGCCAATTTCTGCCCAGTATATTTTTGCAGGCAGAACATTTACAAATATCAAGTTGACGTTTGTAATAAAAGAAAAAAGACGTATCTTCGTTGTTGTGAGATTTGGTGAACAAATAGATAAAATATAAAGGCGCAAAATTTTAAACAGCCTGATGTTAAGGGCTTAGCATGATACTACTAAACAGTTTGCTAATACTAAAACACTTTACTAATATTTTCATAATTTTGAACACTTTTTAACTAGCACCATGCTAAATTTAATTTCTTAATAAACTACAACTAAACACGCCTAAAATAGGGCAAACAAGTAAGCGAACATAACTTTTTGACGTTTGTAAATGTAAAATTGGCAAATGGATTTAGTACAATACTAAAAAAATAAAGTAGCCATTTTGTGATTTTAACTTTAGTAAAATGTTAAGAAAATAGTACGTTACTAAACTGGTTTAAAATTAGCAAAATCCTCTTCTTAGCCTAGTATCATACTAAAAAAGATTTAACATATTACTAAATCGACTAAAATATTGCGCTAAAGCTATTAGTTTATAGAGAAAAAAAAACTAAGAATTTTATTTTATTTTCAATATTTGATAAGCTGCCAAGTTCGACCAAAGAAAGTCTGGATCAGGTCTTATATTACCGACACGAATTGCTGCTTGCTATCTATAGTTTGTACAGAAATGTCAATTTTTTCTCTAATGGCTTCAATATGTTCCAAGGCCGTTTTCTCGTCATATTACTCTCGTTTAGATTAACTATTTTCATTTAACAATATGGATTGTTTGTCAACCGCTTAACGTGTTTTAGTGATTTTATTTTAAAGTAGTTAAGTTTTCGGTGGTACCTGTCATCGTCAATTCTCGTATGCTTAAGCCAAATGTTTTTTGCAGACAAAATTAAAAATATTACATAATCCGAATAGACTAGTCGCGTTCAAAACGATTATTGGTTAAGTTATGGCCGTATTATTGCCCGAAATATTATCTAAAATTAGTTTATCGGAATTCAGTGCTAATGAACTTTTCAATTGGAGAAAAGGGAACCCGAGAAAACGGTCTACAAGACCAATAATAACGTTGTTCTTTTTTCGAGCACAGAGAGTATTCTCTGAAATTTGTTCGATTAAAACGAGTTCCGAACACTCTGATTTGTTACTAAAGCACGCTTGTACTCTTAGCTGTCATTAATTGATATTTTTTATCACTCACTGGCGTCTTAGTGTATTACCATTTATTAAAAATAAAATACTTCTTCCAACTTTTTCCGCCAATTTAATTGTATTTATGAGTATTTTTTTTCACATTTCGATTTTGGTAAATTTCACACACTTGACATTTGCTTTAATCATATCCGACCTCATCGAGCGGCACAGAATGAAAGAGAAAACACATTTTTTTTGTTGACAACTGAAAATCTGCTATGGACTAAAAAAACGCGTATTATGTCGTTGGAAAGGTATTCTTAGGTATTCATTAAAATACACATTAACTTTGGCAATTCCTTTTTAAATCATTGTGTAAGAAAAGTTGGTATACATTTTATTATTAAAAATACATAAAGTTCTACACGCCCCAATCTGTCAAAAAGGTAAAATCAATGAAAAAAATACTCACGTCGAATTTACTCAAAATGTCACATTGACATTTATGAATGTTGAAAATGTCACTAATTCAGGCGTGTTCATCTAAGAAAACGGATTTAATACGATACTAGTCGAAATGATTTAAAATTAAAAACGACTTTAATAAATTATTTTTTATTTATGCCAACATTAAAGCCCTTTACTGAACCGTTTGATATATTTGATCATGTGTGAATGGAAGGTGCGTGGTGAGGAAGATTCAAGGACAAGCCTTAGGAGCTATATAATACAGTAGTTGTGATGTCTTGGACAAGTGCAGAATATTGGCAGCAAGAAAATAGTCCTACGAGCCTTCGAATCCGCCCCTGATGTTGGTGTACGTGGCACAGGACTAACCCCCAACAGATGGCGCAAAGAAGTGGAAAACGACTTCAACTATTTTAAAGCGCCCAACTGGAGGCAGAGCTAAGGACAAAGCTGACTTGCAAGGTTAGTTGTTTGAGTCATTATTCAATCCAGGGCTGATGCGATAGTCACTTGAAGCAAGGTAAAGAATGCGTTAACAAAATGTTCCTAATTTTAAACAATTTGTAATGGCTTAGCGGCAGAAAACAATTTTGAGCTAATTTAAATCAAACGCACTTAGGTTATATCAAAGCAATATGGGACGTTTAAATAAATAAACTACACATCATCTGGGAAGTACTATCTATACATAAGGCGTTTTTTTTTCGTTCAGAGCAGAGCGCTGAACAGAGTTCGAGCGCAAAGAGTATGTTTTAACTTGTTCCGAAAAGAGCGAGCTCTGAACACACTCATTTGTTTTTTGAACACACTTGGACCACACAAACCGGAATAAATTTTCCTTTTAACCACAGAAAGCAATATATGCAGAACAATGCAACCAATATTTTGTACACAGATCACATCAGAAATAGAAAATCAACAGAACGACAAATTTCTTCAACCATTTTATTGTATCTGTTTATTTTTTTCAGATTTTCCTTCTTGACCACTTGATATTTGCTTAGCTATTTGCTCAGACGAATATGTCCGGAGCACATCAAACGCGAGCTCTAGAAATGTTCAGAACGAAAAAAGCAGCACAGATTCGGAGCTCTGAAGGCTCTGAGTGAAAAAGAAACACAAACAATTTTTTTAACAACTGAGATTCTGCTCTGAACTAAAAAAAAAAGGAAAGCGCCTATAATGACCATCAGCAACACCCACATGTCGCAAGTCGCACTTCACCATGATGTGAAGTTATCACAGTTCTTATGATCACAAGACGTGGTTCCTATCCTCAACACACAATCACAAGCCCCTACTATATGTCTTCAATCATCATTCCTGGCATCGCTCTGTATTATTTGGATTTTAATTTAAAAATAAAATAAGCAAAAAGATATCTTTTATCACTTAAACAAGAAATTAACAACAATCTTGCCCAGGATGCTCGTAAAGATCCCCTAAAAGCATATACAGTCCCCCGATGCGATGTCAGTTCATAAATTCTCGCTTTGAAGTTGAACTTTTTGCTTTTTTTTTTGCTTGAATGTTGCATGTCTGCAAAATTTGATGAGAGATCGAATGGCAAGCCATGTTGAGCTCTGTGCTCTGCGGTCCACCGTGCGGCGTGAATACGATCTTTGATGTTCTTCCATCTGATGTGAGAAGAAAAGAGGAGGACATGACATGACCTCATGTTCCCCCAACACGGACTTATGAAACTTTGTTCGCATAAATTTCCACAAAACTGCGCCAGCACGCAAAAGTAAGTTACGACGATGATGACGATGTACAAAAAAGAAAAACAGACACCTTCAGACCCAGACAACAACGCCAGAAAACAATCCCATTATCGCACCTTAGATTGGGAGACCGATATTGGGACGAGAGAGCAAAATCCTCCCAGAAAAATCATGTCGTGTCCATGTGGCCCTGCTAGGGTCCTTCATTTATCATAATTGCCTCGGCCGCACTCGACCGACCAGCGCAGGAATTCATCATTCCAATATCCTGTATCCGCCAATCTGTTGTAGTTGTATGCATATTACATTTCGCCCGATTGTCCGAGAGGGGGCGCTGCGTTGGAAGTGCGGCTGACGACGGAAGGCAGTGCTGAGCGGTCGGGTGGCAGCAGCAGCGATTGCGCATGAGATATTTATGCTCGTTTATCTGTTTGGTCTGTCTGTTTGGTGGCGCGCGCGCCAATGCCAACTTTTGTGCGCCCATATGCGCCCAAGTGATAAACTTCAACCGGGGGCTCAATAAAATATCGAATTTATGGGGCATAAGTGTCTGGCGGGCAGAAATTTGCAATTTTCGCCCTCGGGAGTAGGTAGGAAGTATATATATACGAATATGTTGATCTTCTTCGATGACTGAAGCTGGTGGACTCTGTGAGGTTTGTCGTTGCATCAACCGACGACGACGACGCACATCGCGTCGCCCTCATCGTTCCATCTTGTCGACAGTCAACTCGTTTCGATTTCGAATCGGATTGGAATCACATTGGGATTTCACATTGATTTGCTTTAACTTAAGCACCATACGCCTCTTGTGTCCAGCCAGACTCGACCTCATTCAAAATGCTAAGTTATGAGCTACATATCGAAGGAGAACTGATTGCGGGACACCATTGGAACAACATTTCTAATTTGGGACACAAAAGATAAACTTGCAATGTGCCAATAATTTGGTGGATTTCATTTGAGGGCGCATCTATACATACTCAGAGTGTTTCTTTGCAAAATCCCTTTAGGTGCATCTTGGATAAGAGGCTTGGTTATAGTGTCTTGATTGTACCTAAGTGTATTTTAAGGTATAAGCTATATGCATGTCCATGGACATCATTTTGTAACTTTATTGATACCGCGTAATGATTTTTTTTTTTTTGTAAATGTAAAATGCAAATTCCGTTTCGAGAAGGTGAATGTGGATAGGACATGTGATATCTTATTACTCTGCTCATGACTTCGTTGCTGGAATCAATTTCATTTTTTTTTATTTAAAAAAAGGAATGAAAATATTCCGACGGAAAATAAGAAAATCGTCGGGACAAAATGAATGTTATGTAATAACTTCATTTCTAGGTATTTTGACAGGTCAACATTCTGATTATGGCAGACCGGGTGTCGGAGAACAAATTTTCAAACAAGTCGATACAATTTCTTTTGTATACGCTTTGGAGGCATGTGGGAGAAAGTTGTAATGAACTTGATCCGAAGAGCAATTTTACGTTGATCTGTGACATTTTCTGTAGACGTTTTATTTCGTTTTCAATAAGACTTTACAGTTATAATTTTTCATAACTTTGGGTATATATTTATGTCATGTTAAACATAAAGCCATAAATGGGAAACATAGAGTATTGCGCCGGCACTATTTTTTGTAGATAGAATGAATAGCGGAAAAGATTTTAAAGAAGATTGAAAATATGCGATTACACTAAGTTATTATACTTTTGCCACCGGAATCTAAAACAATCTAATAAAATAAGAAAACACATCTTCCAAAACATTATTCTCCACAAATTCTAAACAAAATGGTAGAAATATAATTTTTTTTTTAATCAAATTCCTGACACCAATTTTAAATCGATTTCTGATCTATTTTTAATTTGTTGTATGGAACTTGCAAAAAATAGAATGCGTGTAAATTCGATTAAATCTAACTAGAAACGCATAATTCGTTTTGACAGCATAAAATCGATTTTGTTTAGAATTATTTCGATTGTGTTGAGAAATTAATCGAAAGCTTACATTAGGGTTAGCAATCTGATTTTTACGAACTGTCAAACTCTATTCGCGTTCGAAATTTCAAAGAATAAATTGTTTGCTCTCGACAAACCTCAAAGTCATAAATATATATATCAATAATTATAGAATGTCATTCGTAAATGAAAAAATCCATGCGAACGAAATGTCAAAATGAACGAATATGAATTGAGAGCCAACTAATTACTTCTGTTCGCTTGAGCCCAGCTTGTGCATTAGAGCGAGTATACACACTGTTATTTGAAGATGCATTTAATGCAAGCTTTTCTCACATTCAATTATTTTTAATCACTTTTCGAGAAAAAATGGCTCCTTAAATATGGATATTTGACAGCTTTCGATTTTTTGCAAATCGACTCCACTGGCCAAAATACAATTTACAATCCAATCCACAAGCAGTGTATTATCTCAGCTCAGGCATGATATGTCATTCGTTTACTTTTCACCACTTAGTACTTCTATTTCTTCCATCAACATTCACATTTTTTATTCACACTTGGACAAATTTTACAGATTAATTAAAGGTACCCATGTGAAAAAAATTAAAAGCCACTAGATAAATTAAGCACATATTCATGAAACGTCGATATATGACCAAGTTTTGAAAAGCCCGTGAAAAGCACGAAACGTGTATACGCCACCAAAAATCTACCGACATACCACTGTATTGGTGGTTCTAAGGTGGATTCAGATTTCAAATCAAAAAGAGAATTTCTCTTCTTAATATCTTTAAAAGAGGAATTTTTTGCCGATGCAATGATTTTGGAAGATTTTCACACACTTCGCAATTCTTTTGGATATCCAATGGAAAACCACGTAATATTGCTATAAATTTGTTGTAGATTTAAATTTTTGACAGTTATGAGAACGATCCATAAGAAGTGTAGGGCTTACCCCTTTCTAAATGCAATCTACATTTAAATTATTGGCATTTGACACACAGCCTAGGTGCGGTAAATAACAAGTAATTCTATTTCTTTTCTTCCTCATGCAGACACGGCCGTGAGTCGGCGTGCATTTATTTTCCAAAAATTTAGCATTCTTTAAGAAAATTACAAACAGCAAAAAACGACGCACTGCGATATTCTAAATTCACACGCTTAGAAAAATTAGTTTTCGGGCCTTGACAATTTCTTGTCTGCTCGTAACTTGTTTTTTTTTTTTAAGAAAGTAAAAAAAATGAAATTTCTGTTAAATATTTACGGCACAAGATGACAGCACAGTTTGAGCACAAAACAGAACAATAAGTTTTTTTTTTGAAAATTTCAAAATGGCGGTAGAAACTTCAGAATCTCGTAATTGATGTGTTTTTTTCTTGTGATTCCGGAAGTAGGTAAATTAATACTAGAAGTCGAATATTTCTTATTACTTACATTTATTATCTTCCACATATTCATTTAACGTATTTCAGGCCAAGAAAATCTGATAAAGCTTTCGGGTTATTTGGCAGTGACAGTCATATAATTCCTCATTTTCGAAGAAGTTTTTGGATCACCATCACTGACACAATCAGATAAAATTGAACAAGTGACATTTTATGGATATCTTTCAACTGTCGGCGTATGTTCTATGCATCATTAGGTAGAAAGCTGGGGGCCAGCACGTAACTTGATGATACAGTCAAGTTTTGTCGATACAATCGAGAATTGCAAGCACCTATTTTAGTTCAATCGAATTTTATCTAAAGATACAATCGAAGGCACTCGATTGAACCAAAACAATTCTCGATTGTATCGACAAAACTCGATCAAGTTATGTGATGGAGCCCATGGCTTCAATTTATAATACGCCATAATATGCGTGAATGTGCGTGTAGATCCTCTTCACAACGCTTTCCCGAATGGAAGCCATATTTTTTGTAGAACATGATTTCGTTGCATGAATCAAAAAAACTAGATTACGACACTTCTTTTTTTGTATTATTTTATTGACGTCACCAGAGATCGAAATCCGTTAATCCACAAACAACAAAAAACAAACAACTACAATTTGCAGATTTTTTGATCTCTGATGCCGTCAATAAAATAATAAAAACAAAGAAGTGTCGTAATCTTGTTTTCTTTGATTCATGATTTCGATGATAGATTGGCAAACCTTATGCGTGCAACACATTAAACCATCACCAACAACATCAGTCGCAATTATATATTAGAACAAATAGATATGTTTCTTTTTTTAATAATAATTGTTCAGCACACACAAGACCAGCGCTATAAATTTCAACACCGTCGCTAGAGCACAGTATTAAAATTATTGTTGCAATAATTTGGTAACAACTTTTAAACTACGATATCCAGTGGTACCACACTGCGAAAATTAAAATAACACGCAGCGAATGTATCTGTGTTTGTTTCGATACAAAATGTCAAACAGTTGAAATGATAGTTAAAAAAAGTTACTACCCAGTCTTCTGTTTGCTATTCACACATGCTGGTGCTTGTTAAATTTATTTCACGCATTTAACGAACATGCATAATGCTGTCAAAAATGACAATTTAGTTTGACGTATGTATCCCCAGGGAAGTCTTATCCAGACCACGAATTGGGTGCCATATTTGATTGCTCTTAAACTGTAAGTATAATTGTTAATATTAGATTGTCTTGTAGTTTTGTTTTAAAATACACTTTTAAAACTCAACACTGAAAAAAAAATTTGTTGATTTAAACATATTTCATTGTTATTCAACAATTCAACAATAGTTGTGAATTTAAACAAGTTTCGTGATGCAAACAAACAAGATCGCATTTTCAAATCAACGATACAGCCGTGATACATTTTTTTATGTAAGTATCATAAACATTTTAAAATTAAGCATTTTTGATTTTGATTTTAATATTTCCTTTTTTTTAAACAACAATGTCATTGTTAATTTTTTATTATATGTATATACTTACATATAACAAACGTGTTTTCTTTGAATGTTTAAGGAAACACTATTTTCATGTTTCTTGCATCAAAAACGTTGTTGGTTAACAATTTTTATGCTCACGTTACTATTAACTTAGTGATAGTTTGAGCACAAAATTGAAAATGGCGTTGTCGATTCAAACAATGAAAATTGGATCATTTAAACAAAAAATCTGAAAATGTCAGCTTGTTGAAATTAAGTTTGTTCGAGCTTGACGCAAAAACAAACAAGGTTCGTGCTTGATTTTACCAAGGTTTTTTTTTCGGTGAAAAAATTTTAACATGGTAGTGAAAAGGATATCAACCGTCGAACACTTTATATTCGGCTTATTTTATTGATTATTAAAACAAATTATTTAAAGGAACTTCCTTAAACCATATGTATGTTCGTGTCTCTTGACAAATTATGTACTTACCTACTATAGACGGGTTGTTCAAACTAAAAATATAATAAAAAATAAAATTCCTTCAAAAACAAGTCCAGCATGAGTAGGAAGGTATAGATATACATTATACACTCCGTCTCACTTGATTACGAACAGGCAGTTTTTTTGTTTTAATTTTAAGATATTTCTTTTTCTTAGCTAGCTAATCTGGGAAATTAATTATTTTCATATTGTAAAAAAATGGGGATCTTAAGCTGATATATTTAACTTTTATGACGCTTTTCCCAAAAAGGTCAAATAAAGGGTAAACTATACCCTTTTTGTCTTACTTGATTACAAACAGTAGCTAAATCTATCTATTAGAAGCTTAAAAGGTAATAAAACCGTACCACATTTGTTTGTTTCAATTAATGTTGATTTTATTTAAAGAATATCAATAATTTTTTTAGTAAAAGGTAGTTACTAACTCCTGATCGTTTGAATCACTTCAAGTAGCTGCTATGTAGAGTAGAGATTCCTAATGGAAATTCAAGCTCGATTTAAGGCTTTAATAATCTCTTTCGTTTAATTGTATTGCCTTCCTCCTTCGTAGGCTTTTCTTAAAGCCACCCCCACTTATTTTCCATGATGTTTAGACCCGTCAAATATGGCGGCCATGCTCAGTGTGGCCAATTTAGCATTTTCCCTGATAAATTTAGCAGGAAAAGTTTGCTTTTAGTTTTTTTTTCCAAATCCTGCCGGCAGTTTTTTTTAGCAAGAAATTCAGTTTTAGCAGGAAATCTAGTAGGTGGCTATGGGGTGGCCGTGGCGCGATAGTTGTGTATTCGCCTGTCAACCTTATGGTTGACCAATTCTAAAAATAAATGTCATACAATGAGTTGCTGGCTTACTCATTACATGCTGTTTAGGCATAGAACTAACAATATGTGATTGAGCAAAACTAGTATACCGATAAAATATGACAAAGAATAATAAAAATTAATGCGAATTATAAGGGACATAGATAAATAAGACACGGAAATTTCTCCGCATTAGTTCAGCCGCCATCTCTGGAGATAAAATCTGAGACAACAACTACAGTCTCAGTACATCGCGCCACACATCTTTCCTATCATTCTTTCTCTTCCTTAACTTCACGCCCGCGCTGTGTTGAGACATTTAAAGAGCAGTCAAACCTAAGATAAAATATTACTTTAAAAACTCAATCAAACATAAATGCCTACCGCTCATAACATCAGAGCTTCAATCGCGAACTGCACAAAATCTACGAATTTTGCAGCAAGTAAGTTTGGTTTCTGTTAAGAAATGTTTGCGGATTCATAAGCAACCATTAAAAGATTTTTTTAAAGATAAGAACATGAATTGTGAAATTATTTCCAAAATTATATCGCAATGGGACAACATAAGTCCAAATGAATGGGAGAATATTGAAAATACTGTTGAACTTTGGTGCGAGGTAAATATATTCACCGATGCATCTAATGAAAATCCTTACTAGGAGTTGTCAAACTTTGTCTATGCGTTTTCAGTTTTGCCTATCTCAAATGCTGCAGTTGAAAGAGTGTTTAGTTTAATAAATCTTGTAAAGGATCAACGTAGGAATCGAATGAAAATTGATATGTTAAATAGTATACTTTTTATCCGAGATAATTTATCTGAGAAATGTTGTGATGTCTTTATTATTCCTCCTAATATAATCAAACAAGTTGCTTCATCAAAATTTTATTTTATCGTAGAAGAAGAACAAGAAACTTGTAATATTTTTAAAGATGATTTAAATGAAGCAGAAAACTTTGCAGTAAAAAATTTATATAAATACCTTTAACTTAATTATAGATTAACATACGCTAATACTTGATTTTGTTTGTTTCTTTTTGTTGCAAAATGGATTAATAACTATTTGCAAGGTTGTTTATTTTTTTTTTTAAATAAACTTAACAAAATAAACAACTCCTTTTTTAGTTTTAATTAGTAATTTAAAATTCAACATACTAAATTAAAAAAAAAAAACTACAAAAAAATGTACACTCGGTATTTTAAACGTCAATCTAAGAAAAGTTCGATTGGTCCAGGCATATAATTTTGGTTATGAATCCAGGTTTTTGTTGTCCGTGCCGTAGATATGTAGGTGCATTGTCGTGTTGGAAAGTTCATATCGCTGTCCGCCAATAATATTTCGGAAAAGCTCTTGAACGTAGATTTGTAATTGCTTGCCGTCATTTTGGAGCTTTGGAAATTCAGTTCCATACAGTTCCGTAAATGCTTATTGCTCCCCATACCATAATTATAATTTCACCTGCCTTGCTGTGCCACCTTAGAAGATGTATTTCTTCTTTCCTCAAACCATGGAAATATAGTACCTATATCCATCAGGTCCGACCAAATTATTTTCTTGCAACAGAAAAGACGACGGTATGCCACTCTTGATCCCACCAGATGTGACATACACATGTTGCAAGATTTATTCGGTGGTTCTTACATGGCGCATTCAATGGAATGGTGGTTTTTCCTTCATTTTTTCATGTGGAATATGGTTGGCTTTGGCTTTCTGTATTACGCCATGAAAATCGATCGACAAGCTTTTACTCCAGTTTCTGTCATAATTTTATTTAGGTACCCTTAAATTTGAGCAGCTCTCAGTGTCGCCAGTATTTCCTGATTAATATCTTTACTTTACCAATATTTGTGGATTTTATCAAATTATTTCTTAAACAAAGCTCCCTAATATTCCAAGTGCTCTTTTATTTGATATAAAACATTGTAAAAGATAGATTTTGCTTTTGATCGAAATCAAGTGAGACAAAAATAACAGGTATATTTATGTTATGAACTTTTTGGTAGAAACTTGATTTCCAATTTTGCATACCTATATCCTTCATTAATTGTACAATTAGTTTTTCCCATATTATCGCAGGGTTTGAAAAATATCGTAAAATTAATCAAGTAAGACGGAGTGTTTATATCCTAAGGTCGCATTCAGGTTGCATTTAAAAGACCTTAGGTCTTACAGGCATTTAGTTAATAAATAAATAAATAAGGTCATTCAAAAATCAAAATAGATTCCATTTTGTTAAAATGTAGGTGGTCCTCTTCTTTTTTCAACTCCTATTCATTAAAAGTGTGATTATGGAAATTGGATTAGTAATTTAAAAAATGGAATAGCAACACATTTCTGTTTCTATTTGGTTCATAAAAATACCTACGAATAAATAAGAACAACTCCAACAAACCTACCAATCCACTTATTTTGATTTCCGACCTATATATATAACTGTAGGTGGATATAAGGTCAACAATCTACTTACATTACAATGAATAAATAATTTTTTCCTTTAATTTTAAATGTATTTTAAGAATATGCCCTTATTATAGCTGCAATCGTTCATCTCAGCATGCAACAGTAGAGCAGCATTGTTCTTCTCAGTCAATAATGTGACATCAACGAATGTCCCAATTTATTGACAACCCATTCTTTAAGTTTCTAACTCCATATTTCTTACCCCTATCAACATTCATGTCAACAACTCGAACTGCACAACGCCAAACACTCTGAAAACTGTAATAAAGCATCGTCGTCACAACTCCTTCACACACTACTATACGAAGTGTGTGCTATTTGTAACAGCGAAACCATCTGAAGCATCTAATTTATCACACGATACAGTTGTCAATTTAACAGCAACATAATTCCTAATGTCATCCCATTCTCAATGCTCAATCCCCAGCCACATTGTTGCAAGGTTTCCCCCCTTTGTTTGCTTTAAATTTTGTCATAAATTAGAGAGTCTGCTTAGAAAAATTTTAAGAACAGAAGTTTCTTCACGTCGATGGCAGCGCGTGAATCGGCAGCTAGACGAACTGAAACGTAATGACAATTAGCATTTCTATCAAAACGCACACGAATGCTTTCTCTCTCTCATCACCCAGTGTGAGTATGTGACTGACATTAACCGCTCAAATACTGGCCAGATAGACCACCATCGGAGCGTGTGTGCGCGCACATACATCCCATTCTAATCACCAGCACCGGCACTGAGCACACAGTACGCATCATCTTCCTTGTCGTCACTGTCGCTGTCTCATATCGACGCTTTTTGTGAAGTAAAATGGTTCGTGTGCCAACATCGTCGTATGCAATCGTATGATAGTGTGGTGGACTCATCTCTGGAGCTGCCCAGTTTTCAATATGGCCTGACATATGATTGGCCACAGACATTGACAGGAGGCGGTACTACAATGTTTTTTTTTTTTGTTTGTTTGTTTAATTTTATTTTCTAGTTTACCAAGTTGCCATTGAGACTGTTCAGGTTTACTGGCAGGCAATTGGCAATCGATGGCTAGTGCGAGGAAGATGGGAATTGCAAATGATTTTGATTTTAAAATTGGTAAGTCGCTAATGTTGCGTCAAATTTTGCAACATAAATAATTATATTGTTTTATTGACAAGGTTACAATATTACATATAGATTGCAAAATAAATTGGCGAGCTGGTTTTAATTATATACAACGACTTTCATCAGGGGGTCGAACTCACGTCAATCAACAAACAGTTCAATTCAATTCAATAGGTAGCCTATTTAATTCTTTTTAATGATACGTATCGGTCATTGGTTTCGAAAAGGTTTTTTCGAGAAAAAATTGTGTTAGCGGTGCTAACTAGATACATGTTTGTTGTCGATAGTATGTATGGAAATGTAAAACTTTTCTGTATTGGCGTCGCACTAATTTTGTATGCAATTTTTTATATGTTTAATCCTTGAATTGCTTAAAATGTCAGTTTTTTCTTTGAAATTAGGTCTAAATCTGCAAAGTCACCGTTTTTAATGCTAGGTAGGTATGGTTCAGAACTTTTTTTTGCGAAAGGAAACAAAAGCTTAAGAGACTCGAAATGAAGATGTCTTGTGAAAATTTTTGCGTGAAAACAAAATCAAGACATTCAATGGTAAGACCCCTTTCACACAAGGAAACTGAGTTTCCGGCAACTGGGAGTTTGATGGCGAGAAGGGAAAGATGTAAGGGGAATGAAAAAAATCTCCCTAATCAACGATTTGAAGAGATTTTTTTGACGTTTTGCTTTGCATTCCAATCAGCCCAACAAAATCTTCTCAGTTTCCAGGTGCAAGTTTCCTCGTGTGAAAGCTACAAGGCAAATAAAGGAAAAAGTCAAAAAATCCAGCAACTGGTTTCCCTGTGTGAATGTTGACTAACTATGCATGAATCAAATAAAACAAGATTACGACACTTCTTTTTTGTATTATTGTATTGGCGTCACCAGAGATTAAAGTCCATTAATCCACAAACAACAAAAAACAACAATTTGCAGATTTTTGATGGCTGGTGCCGTCAATAAAATAAACAAACAATGAAGTGTCGTAATGTTGTTTTATTTTATTCAAGGTATCTACGTGATTATTACACAATTATATTTATAGATTCAAAATAGCTTTTAACGGCCTATAGTCCACAAAATTTGCGCGTTTCATCCCGGCAATCTCACTTGGACTCATCAGTTGGTTGGTGAGCGCATTACCAATACGAAATTGTTTGTTAATTCAGTTCAACTTACTTGCATTTTTTTACAAAAAAGCAATGTGAACTATATTCAACAAGATTAAAATTTTAATCATTAAAATTGGAAGATTTTGTCCTTGGCCAGACATAGTTAATAAGAAGCTGATGAGTCCAAGTGAGATTGCCGGGATGAAACGCAAATTTTGTGGACTAAAGGCCGTTAAAAGCTATTTTGAATCAATAATTCAACAAGTCCAATTAAATATAATGCTAAGTCTTCCACTTAGCTGATTAATTTCAGTAGTATTATAAAAAAAAAACACCTTCTTATTATATTTAATAAAAAAAATCGGATTTTTTTGGGATGCGAAAATCTAATGTTAACATTTGTAGATGTTTCGGAAGTTTTCTTAAAAAGTATTTACACCTTCACCATTCTCCAATGGAAATTGACATTTTAAATCGGGTTGAAAAAGTTTATTCAAGCTACCTACATACTCGTATATGGAAATTGCGAACATCTTCATCACTATCATCCAATTAAATTTGACATTTTGTTGTGTAGAGTTTAGAGTTATTAGAGAGAAATAGCAACATTCCGACTCATCTTCATTGAGCGAGTCCAATCAATTTAAGGGTGATACTCAAAGTAGAGTAATATCATAATGTGAATTGGAAAAAATGGCCTCAGTTTTCACAGAAGGAGTATAGAGTTGAGGACGTCAAATTGAAAAAAAAGATGATTAAAAGAGCTTATTCAGCATTTTTAATTGTTGCTCGCAAAACATCTGTTTCCAAATTGGAAGTTTCTAATTTAATATTGTTCCAAGAATTGAAAGGTTTGTGATTTAAATGTGTCATTTAAATAAAGCCCCACAAGCTGCCTATCAATACTGCCGTCCAGTCTAATTTAACCAAACGGGAGAACACACACAACAGCCGAGACACCAATAAGGAATTGTCTACAACATAAATGCCAAATCACAACGACATCTGAGCTATTTGCAAAAATTATGACACATTCACATTATGGAATTATCTTGTTAGAAGTAGTGCAAATTATGGATCGATAATAAACTGAAAATGGGATGACGGTTTATTTTTTTAATGTTTACGAAACTAAAATAACTTTTTGAATGTGGCATTCTATATTGGTTTGTGAAGAAGGTATGTAGAGATGGCGTCTGCTGGCAGCGCCTTTAGCCATGGTGCAATTAGCGTTAAGATGCGCCTTTTTGATATTAAAATCGTTTGAAAATGTGGATGGAATTGATAGGGGTGATCTTGGCCATAGCGTTAGGGAATAGTCCACTTTCAATTAAACTCAAAATACAATAAAAAAAGATTTATATGGGGGTCTTATGGTGTTTGTATGACTTATGGTTGCTAACACTATCATCAACACCCACATCAGGGGCCTATAACACAGAACAACAAGTTAACTAGTCAACAATTAAAAAAAAATAAGCATTTATTGAAAATGTGACTTCTTTGATACGTCGACAAACTGTCTTTTTGTGAACACCATGAACATCTCCTATAACATGGTATTGAAATCCAGTTCCAAACCAAATGACCCAAGTAACATTTTTCCTCTCATAACATTCTCCAATAACTTAATGAGACTAATTTAAGGGAGCCAAAATAATCTTGAGGAATTCTTCTAGATTATTATAATAGTACTAAGAGCGTTAAATGGCCTAGTTATGAGAGCATCTCTATACTCCCTAACAGAGTTGTATTCTTCTTATGGGATGACAGATATAGAATAATGCAAAAAGGCCTCTTATATGACTCCAATAAAGCTCGGATAAATCTTGTTGTGAGAAAGCGTTTCTTGCAATGGGAGTTGCTAAAAAAGAATAGAGAAAATGAGAAGAGAAAAGAGAATAAACCTTAACAAAATTATATCTTTCTCATTAAAGTTTTTTTTTGAAAGAAGCAAACCCTTTTAAAGTTGATCGGCTTGATATGTATTTGTGATCATATTTATTTTGTAAGTCAATTGTTCATTATTTTATGATGGCGATACATTATTTTATTTTGTTGTTTGTTCGTATATTGGAGCTAAAAATTAATGCGGTTGAAATTGTATCTACAAAATCTTAAATTTTACCTCAAAAAAAAAACAAAGCGCCTTCAAAATAATGTATATTTAAATTATTTAATTTATTCTTTTTATCAAGAATAGGGTTACCTTGGATACTTTTGGGAGTCAATTCATTTTTGAAATTATATTGGATGACATGCAATCCTAAGTGCAAACGAATTAACTTGTGGGTCAAAATAAATCTGAAAAGCAATCCACATGACACACTATAAGAGCCTTAATGCTGCATTTACACAAATTACAACATGTAATTGTTGGTAGATATTTTAATGTCACAAAACAGAATTTGAATTATTAATTTTTGTACATTTGATTTACAAAATTATAAAAATGTGTCTTTTTTGATGACACGTTTTAGTCGACAGCGACGGCCGATCTTCAACTAAAATCCACAGCCGTGGCCGTGGCGCGATAGTTGTGTGCTCGCCTGTCAACCTCGTAGTTGCTGGTTCGATTCCTGCCGTTGTCTATGTCTTCTTATATTCCACTTAAGACCAATTCTAAAAATTGTCATAAAATAAGTTGTTGCTTTGCTCATTACATGCTGTTTAGGCATAACACTAACAACATGTGATTGAGTAAGCTCGCATATCCATAAAATATGACAACGAAATAAATAAAATAATGCGAATTATAAGGGACGTAAATAAATAAGACACGGTAATTCTCTCTGCATTAGTTCAGCCGCCATCCCTGGAGATAAATCTGAGACATCAACCAGCACTTGTCTCAGATCATCGCGCCACACATCTTTCCTATCCTTCTTTCTCTTCTTCCACCGGATGCCGCGCTGTATTCAGAAAAACATATAAAGGGTATTCATAATCCCTTGAGCGCGTGCAAAGTTATAAAAAAAAAAAAAAAAAAGCCCTTTCGCTATTTGTTATGTGTTAACTTTTGGTCGCGAAACATTTGGATTTTCAAATATTTGAAAAAACCCTTAGAACAATAGACACACTTTGGAAGATTAAAACAATTTACATCCATTTAATAATCTCGACTGAGTTCCTGACTTGGAGTGTGACGAGTAAGTTTGTGATTCCATGCGGTAACTGGAAAACTGCAAATCCTATTAGAATCCTGTAATAAAATGTTGTATACCATAAATTCTATAAGGTTCGTTATGGAATTTTAAAATAGCTTAGACTCCGATAAGTCAGTTGTTATGGGATTGAAGTTATATAGGCGTTTAAATTTCATAAAAAGATTTTTTTAAAACTTCAAGTTCTTGGAATCTTGTTAAAGGAGGCAAATTTGTTTTAAGTATAAGATTTAAATTATTTGAAAATTGTAGAGAGCCAAGTTCTTATAAAAAAACGTTATGAGAATACTTTAAGTTTTGTAACAATAAATTAACTATAAGGATAGTAATGGGACCTAAAAGAGGCTTACAAGATTGTTTTTCATATTTTATTAGCTTAGCTCTGGAGAGTATGTTAGTTGCCTACACTTAGTGTTTTACTTTTATTAGTGGGGCAACGTAATTTGTGGGAGAGACTTTCGTTAAGATAGTCAACAACTTCTACGGCACACGAAATTTTTAGGGTTTTATTTCAAAGTTTATTCTTTCCTTGAACACTTTTGCCTGTCCTTGGCCCTCACTATCACTGTCCGATTTAGAATTTAAAAAAATCACAAAACTCTATAGGCCACTCAATAAATTCTCAAGATCCGTCCGATGTAAACACTTATGTGGTTTTTCATTGCTACAAGAATCAAATTCGTTTTTGATACGAATCTTTCAAAACATGGATTTTGACATTAAATCCTTCCATTGGGCAACAAAAATTGATCCTTTTTTTATTCTGAATCAAATCCGTATTTTTTGGCGAATCTACCCCTCGTTTACTAACACTACTAAACACAAGTGCAATTGGAAGCGTTTATTTTGACATCTACCAGTTTCACTGACCCGAATATAAGCCAACACCACATTAATTAACACTACTGCAAGTGTTTATTTCTAACTTTGTTGACTTTGAACTAGTCGGTTGAAATTTAACAAATATTCAACAAGTGTATTTTCTTTTCTTTTAACTCTTCTTGTTTCCAGTTACAGAAACGGTGAAAAAGTGCAATTTCCCACTTGTTGAATGAAGCCAAAACAATTGTTAAGGTTCTCCTAGACTTTTTGTTCCGTGTTACACAATTTTTAAAAAGTTGTTGAATTTCACTTGTTCAACAAGCATTTTATGTATTGTGTTATAGGCCCCAGAAGATCTACATTGTACCAGCTTGTTAACTGGTGTTGAATCTACAATTAATACGTTCTATTGATCATCTGGCCACTGTGAACCCTGAACTATCGTCAAAGACCCTCGTCATGGGAATCCAATGAAGGGCAAGGTGCAGAGGTAACCGAAGTTGATTATTAAGCCAATTCGTCGCGTTCAGAAACGAAATCAAATATGTATGATCATTATTTCCGAAAGTTCGTCAATGAGGTGCAAGAATACCCTTCGGAATGATAGTCCTCTAATTTTGGGCAGAGTTTCCATTTCATGCTGGTTCCTTGGGATTAGGCAACGAATGCCTGGTTCCACACCATTATCTTCAACTATAACCATTGTCCGCTACATCTACATGTAGCAATGTTAATGGCTACCGCTTTGTTTTGTTTATGTTTAAGATCAATTGGTATGCGTTTATTATAGGTGAGCCAAATCTTCATACCACAAGCAGTTTGATTCGTTAAAAAAAGTTGAGAGGATGTGGTCCTTCTTCGTAATCGCGAACACAATTTTTTTTTAAATCAAAATGGTAAAAGCCGTTTTTTGAGATAATTAAGATGGTAAAAACAATTGTACGGCAAGTACCGGTTTTTTTGGGGGTTAACAAATAGACAAACAGGTGAAAAGTTTGATTAAAATCTCGAGTTCGATTTTTTCCCAAATGCAAAACTTACCTTCAAGTTAATCTCAACGGTACATATTATTATGTACATTTGTACAGATCTAAGCATTTACATACATATACATACGAGCGTATACAATATAAATAAGATACCGTCTTGACCCTCAAGAATTTAATTTTGCTTTAATTTAATTGACACATTTGTTGGTATATTATACTTGAAAACCTCCTTAAGCCTTTTCTGATGCATTTATCGATATACTTACGCTTGCACTCTTGTAGGCGATGGCAAAAGGGCCAATAACTTTATGGAATACTGTTTTTAAAAATATTGAAATTTTTCATCAATTAAAAATTTCAAAAAACGAGTAAAAATCGAATAAATTTGGTCTCTTAACCACACTAAGATATATATATATTAAGACACATTCTTATTATTTTTATACCGACATATAGCCCCAAGATTTACCTCAAAGGTTGAACTACGAGAACCTGAAAGATTGAACCACAAGAACTGACGATGTAAGCTCAAAAAAATCACCATATCTTTTCATTTTAATGAATTTTTAAATATAACTATTCTTCTACACTGAACATCGATATTAGGAGTCGAAGGCAATTTTGAATGTTTTTCTTCAGCTTTGAAATTAAGATTGCAAAGCTTGTATAGCTCATAGGTTATTTTTTTAGTTTAGTTTACTAATTCTTACTCTTACAGACCACGTATAAATTATTTATCTAAAAAATAGTTACAAACTAAGCATATTTGTAAAATGTTCTCTACTGTAATGAAAGTTGAAATCAAAATCAAAACATATGCTATTTATTTCTCTCACACAGCGATTTAAAGGCTCATTCATTGCATCATTGACTCTATGATTCTCTATTTCTAAGGACACGACTTGGAGCATAAAGGTTTATTAAGTTAAGTAAAAATAAGCAATTGACATGATAAGCAAAATATCTCTTATAAACATAATTGACAACATCTTGCGTTGGTCCACAAGAGTATGCCAGCCAATAAGCTGACATCTTGTTTTATAAAGAGGCATATTATCCATATTCCAATTAAGTGTATTTATAACAACCCGAGTAAATTTTGTTTAAGCTTTCTCAATTCTTAATGAATTTGTGACATGAAAAGGATTCCATACTACACTAGAAAATTCAAGAACTGATCTAATATATGCGACATACAATGATTTTAATGAATATGGATCTTTTAAAACCCTAGAATTTCGAAATATAAGCCTTAACATTGAATTTGCTTTATTAACAATGAAATCAATATAATTACTGAACTTAAAATTTGTGTCAAAAATAACCCCGATATCCTTTTTAACACAAACTCTTTCAAGATCATAATTATCAATATAATAATCAGACAATAACGGAAATAAGCGACGAGTGAATGAAAAGGATTTTAAATTGCCATTTAGAAATATTAAGATGCAGTTTATTTTTACTGCACCAATTTGAAAGCCTATTAAGGTCTTCTTGTAACAGAAAACAATAGGACGGTTTCTTAATACATGTAAGCATTTTTAAGTCATCTGCAAACAAAAGACATGTCGCATTTAAGAAAACTTCAGGTAAATCATTAATAAATATAATAAAAAGGATTAGACCAAGATGGCTTCCTTGAGGAACTCCAGATGTAACGGTTATATGTTTTGAAACTGTTGAATCAATCTTTACATACTGAACGCGCCCCGATAAATAAGAACTTAACCAATTAGCATTTGTGAATGAATCCCTATATTCTTAAGTTTTTGGGTCAAAAGATTATGATCTACTCTGTCAAATGCTTTAGCAAAATCAGTAATGATGACATCCACTTGATAGCCCTTTTCAATATTATTTAAGATAAAATTTGTAAAAATGGTCAGATTAGTACGAGTTGACCTACCAATCCATGTTGATAAGGAGATATTATTTCCTTAAAAAGAAAAGATAGTCGATCGCAAATAATTTTTTCGAATAATTTTGGGATAACAGATAATTTGCTAACTGGTCTGTAGTTTGAAATGATATGCTTTGGGCCACTTTTATAAATTGGATTTATACAATACAATTTCCATTCAAAAAGAAATTTCCCCTTTTTTAATGGGTAATTAAAGATATAGCACAGAAACCTAGCAATCGAAGAAGAACATTTTTTCAAGACAATAGACGGAATTTCATCAGGTCCCCCAGAAGTATCTTTATTGATACCCAATAAAGCTACCTCGATTTCATTTAAAGAAATTTACAAATTGCCAATATTAAGAACATTTTTTGAAATAGTGTTGTAGATCTCACTGTTACAATATTGAATTTTGCTTAAATAGTTCGACTAAAAATAATCAGCAAAGGCATTACAAATATCAGACAAATTATTGTGATGTGTACCTAAGTATTCCATATTTCTTGGTATTCCATTACTATTTTTTTTTTCATTTTAATGAAGGTCCAAAACAAATTTACTATAAGTTTTTAATTTAGATTCTATTCAATTGAATTGAATGTAATTTTTTTAAGAAAATTATTGAAAATATTAAAACTTTTTTCGAGGAAAGCATATTTTTCCTGCAAATAGACATTTACTCCTGGGAATCTGAGCAATTTGTAAACTTTATTCTTTTTATTTAAATTAATTAATCTTTTATTATACCAAGGTGGCTTAGAATCAGTTTTCACTTTAGTTTTAGGAACAAAAATTTCAATTGCATTTTTAAGATTGGTAATAAAAATATTATAGAACAAAGAAAGCTCATTATCACCATTATTTGTTACGCGCGGTAACGATAAACGATCCATATAATTCGCTATGGCAGCAAAATTTGCTTTATTAAAATTATATTTAAATAAACTAGCATTATAATTTTTAAAATAATTTAAAATTCGAAAGTTAAAGCAGCATGATGAACAGAATTTGAAAAAATAAGGAAATCTGAATCATTTACTGACATCAATAATTCCTTGTCCACAAATATTAAGTCTAATAACCTATTTAAATTATTTTTAATGTAATTAATTTGAGTTAAATCATAAGATGCAAAGGTAACTAAAACTTCCGAAACATAATCATTAGTGATGTTAAAAGGAATAAGTTGAGATTCATCCGAGTCATAAACCCAATGAACAGGTGGGAAATTAAAATCACTTAATATAATGACGTTTTGCGTCTGACTCAGATTTGATAAATAAAACTTACAATTGTTTACATGTTCTATATATACATCAATTGAACTTCTTGGTGGAATATAGCTTAACATTATATAAATTTCTTTTTTATCAAATAGTATTTTTATTATTAATTGATCAAACGGTGATGCTGAAGGTAGAGTTAATTGACAAGAAGCATATACAGACCGAACTGTAATCAAAACTCATCCGCCTCTGTCTAATCCAGTTGAGTGAGAACATCTGTCTTTGCGATAAATTGAATATTGAGAGCTATTGAACATCTCTGCAATGTTTGATACATCAATATATCGCCAACTACTTATTAATTAAAGAAAAACCAAATTTATTCATGAAACCAGTCAAAAGTAATTGGCTGATATGTGTAATTTTCTCAATATTACAGTTTTCTTACGGATATTGACATTCTAGGAATCCAATTTTTTTACCAAACTTTCAAGCTAATATATTCTATCATTCCTAAAAATTACAGATTTCTAATTCCACTGATTAAAAAGATAAAATTCAGTTAGTTGATATGTGTGAGAATACTTATCGAACGTAACGCGTTACGTAACAAATCGGTTTACCCTCCCATAAAAAGTTATCACTTCAAAAATTATTTTGGGAAATAACGGACACTCTAGTGCACATAAAAATCATATTACAATATATTACATGTTTTGATCGATACATTTTAGCGATTAGCAACGAGATTGTAATTGAAACCAATTATTTTATTTAACAAAAAAAAAACAAAGATTACCAAGATGTGTGAATTGCAATGTTTGATGAACTAAGCTATGAATCTGTCAAACAGACACAGAGCTTAGACTTTCGCAACAATTCAAGTCCAGATGTCACATCAGGATCAGGGATAACTTCTAATTCCAATACCATAGTAAAAAGTACTAAAAGCTAAATTGATATAATGATTGTTACTACGTTCTATATGGAGAATTGAATCGGTATTGAATCAGGATTTAGGTCTTTGTATACTTGAATCGGATTAATATAGGATTACTCGATCCGATCCCACTAGAAGAGCTGAATCGAATTGAAAATGTATTTATATACCTGAATCGAGGAATTGAAGAATCGAATTCACATCTGATTCTTGGTGTGTGTGCACCAACAGTGTTTTTTTGTGTTCAGTGGGTATCCGTTTTCTTTGTATTTTTTTCTGTTGCATGTTTTTGTTGTTTATTCTGTAAACTCAAATTGTCACTTCGATTCCATTTTAATTCAATCTTCCGATCCCACGAGGCCATATACCTGAATCGAAATCTCAATTCGATTCGATTCGATTCCTCAATTCACTCATATAAACGGGGTATGTGTCAGCTCAAATAGTTTATTTTAAAAAATAGGTATATTAGCATTATGATATTTCGGATTTAAATAATAAATTATTGTTTGTTGATTTTTTTCTTAGCGATTATAAGGTACTTACTATAGTATAAGGCAAGTTATGTATTCGTAAAAAAAAAATTTTTTTTCTAGAAATAAAACATGACATTACGATCATAGAGAACATCAAAAAAGTGGGTCCAGCAATTCCGTGTCTGCCTGTCAGTCTGTCTGTATGTCCTCAAATCTACAGCCTAAACGGTAGGATAGATTTGCTTCAAACTTGGTACAAATTGTTTTTTCGGTAATATGCCCACACAGTTTTTTCATTTTTTTTTAAGATGACAAATAACAGTAGCTCCCATACATTGTTTTTTTGCAAAACAGCAAAAATCTTATTTTTCTCAAAAACGGCACCAACGCTTTTTATAAAAAAAAAAAATCAGTTTATTAATGAAGGGATAATGTACATTTTGGTAATTTTTTTTTTGGAAAGAAATTGTTGGTTTTGGTACCTCTATAGTACCTACCATTTCTTTGTTTTCGATTTTCCGAAAAACGGTTGGTTCGATTTTTTAAATTTTGTAATGCCAACGCTCCTATAAAATCTACACAATAATGTAAGCAAATTTTTTTCAAAAAAAATTTTTTTTTGAAAACCCAAAATTTAGAAAACCTCTTCATGGATTTGTTTCAAAACTTCGTACTTTTTTTTTCATATTATCTTGAATAGTTAAAAAAACTGTATTCCTAAAATAAAAACAAACGGTACCTCCCATACAAATGTTCAAAAAACCGTTAAGAAAAAAATGTATTTCTCGAAAACGGCTAAAAGAATTCTTATAAAAAATGTGTGTATTCTTAAATTTGTACAGTTCACTTTTATGTTTAAAAATATTTTATTTTGGGTACTTATTATTACGACTTTCTCACTATTGGATGGATGGACAGATTAAAATTATTTTGTTTACGAAAATACGTCCTAAAAGTGTTAATAAGACAGCATACTCAAATTTAAAAAAAAAGTTTTTCGATTTTTAAAAAATCAATAATTTCTTTTTTTTTTTGAAAAATCGATTTTTCAAAAATAAGTCACTGATTTTTTTTTAATTTGAATTTTTTATGTATATTAATAATATCTTCAAAATGGCGTTTCAATTTTAGTTTTCTAAAAATGTTTTCAAAATTGTATACCTACATACAAAATTATTTTTTTAAAACACCGCTCCAACGCTTTTTAATTTTTTTATATATTCTTATTTAAAGAGGAATTCAAATGGCGTCTTTGGTTTTCCCTCAAACCATAACAACAAAGCAATATAAAAACATTTACATATGTGTATTAACCAATTTATTTCTATAACTTATTATTATTCTATTTTTAATAATTTTTGCGTACGTCATTGAATACTACATACAATGTAATCCCTTATACATTTATATATACACACATATATATGTACGTGTCATTAAAAATCACATGAATCTTATTTATAAATTGCAACTAAATTATTAAGTTATATATATATAGCTTCCAACCCACCTACATCCTTCATTTTTATTATTATATGTACATATTTACAAGAGCGGCATATTGTCAATGGAAGGTGAATGAGAATTTAATCATATACCTATGGATGGGTATAGGTATGTAGTTCTCCTTCTCGGTTTTTTGATTTATCTTTGATTTCCTATAAATTGTTTTTTTATGAAGCCCTGAGGTATTGTATTCCCAAAGTGGATTGGATTCATGGATCCATGTATTTAGGTACATACAAACTTATATGTCTCCTTACTTACATAATTAAAATCAATAACCTAGATTTAAATATACATTTGTAGGTACCTATGTAACTATTCCTTCATACGAAAAGTCATTATACTAAGAATCAAGGTAAGCTTCAGCATTAAACCATCACAAGTTAACTAGACTACCTTCTACCTACCTACAAAAACAAAAATAATATGTAAATATTGCTTGCATTTTCTTCGAATATAGACTACCTACCTACTAAACAACGTCTATGCTTAGCTTCTTTAAAGTTGTTAGCTACAAGAGCAAGTTCGTACGATCCAGCAGTGAATTTTGTTTACATATGTACGTATACAAAGTTTTCATCATCAGGGGAGCCATTTGGGTCCAATTCTTTTTCTTAAATTTATAAGATAATTTCCCAAGATTATCATTCTGACAACTATCCGTTATAGATGAGCAAATCATTGGTATACAAGCAGAAGGCACTAAGTCAAAAAACATATTATCGAGTAAATCGATATTTAAGCTTAGCCTTGTCACGAAAATTCAATATTGATTTGATCAAAAAATACTATTAAAAATATAATTTGCTGAATATATATGCTACAAATTCTATTAGAGTCGGTAGACATCGACCAAAAATATTGCGTCTTAGAAAGGTACGATAGCATCTAACTGATGAGCCCAACTATCGAGCCCGGGCGAAACGCATTTTGGACTATAGGTCACAAAATATTTCAATTGGCTTTAATCCACACAGTCCACAAAAACAAAAATAATATGTAAGTATTGTTTGCGTTTTATTCGAATATAACTATTGGCATAATGACATTAGTTTCCAAAAGAAATTTCAATATTTTAATAGCCCAATTTAAAAATATTGCAGTTAAACTGAAAAATATGCTGACTTAGACCCGTTTGCTGATACGAATCATAAATATTTATGTTCAACTTAAAACGCGTATGGGCTACTTTTCACTCTGCGTAAGCTTTCTCATAAATTCTGAAATAGAAATTAAATGCTTAAGATGTGTATCAGCAAACGAGCCTTAATGATTTTTAGCAGAAAAGATATTGCGATTTTGTATGAAAAATATTAAAAAGGAAAAAACGTACCATATTTTTTTAATGAATTGAAGAAAGGATTCAAACCAAGGATGGAAAATTTCGCGAACCACTTTGATTTTTTATACATTTCAATTACATTTTGTTTGGGTTTCTCCTATTTTGAGAGGGTCTTTTATATAATTTAGGTCAGTCTCTTAATGCATAATATTTTTGAATAGGGTTCTTACCTCTACGAAGAGTCTTAAGAACGTTACTAGTCTTAAAATCGTCTTTTCAATTATATTTAAATTTAAGAACTCTTGCTTTGTTCTGGCCATCGCAAGTATACGAAAATATAGACAGTTCTACAATATTTTCAGGTAATTGCTGTATGCATTATAAGTTTTGCATCAGAAGATGCATTTTTTGTATTTATTACACACTAAACATTGATCTTTCTTCGGTACAAAAAAAGGATAAATTATATTCGGTACCAATTCAATTTGATTTGAAAGTCATTATTTAAATTTACGAAAATGTAGCTTTGCTGACAGTTAAAAAGCATTTTATACCGTATATTTAGTTTTTTTTTTAAATGACAGCCAAAATGCACTAATTCAACTTAGTGCATTTTAACAGTATTAAATATTACCAAACTGACTTAGTGCATATTATAACTTCAAATAACTCATACTTTGATGTCAAAATAGCTTCCGGCGTATATTCAGTGCAAAGATATCATCATTTTGGATCACTTTGCATGAAAATGTAAAAAACCTAAAAAAATGACTTGGTGATTTCTACTTGTAAACCGACGAAATGTATCATCACAAACGAAAATATGTCTACAAAATTTGTAATTAATCGTTTTACTCCTTAGACCCAGCTTCAAGTACATACACATCATTTTTTTGCGCACTAGAATATCAGCTTGTATGATACCCCTGGGTGACAATAAAGGCGTTCAAAACTTCGTACTAAATACGAAATACGACCCGTGTGGGTCCAATGTAAAAAATGAAATGGTCAAGCTTTTTAAAAGAGTCCAATTATGATTATGGCCACATGTCACGGCACCGTGATTTTCCTTTATTGGAGTTAGTTCTCATACTGTATTTGCCTGATAAACATGGATGTGAACTCCATGCCGTCAAAAAGAAATAATATAATCTGTGTAACGCCACGTGTTTGTGTTGAGTGTGAATTATGTCGTTTTGAAATTCAAATTCTCTTCGATTGATGTTCTGATGATGAATACATATAACGATTTCTCTTGCGTTGCATGAACGTAGGTTGGAGCGATTTGTTACACTGCATGGTATAGATAGGAGATACTCCAATTCCGATATTTATTGATGAACATTAATATCCATTTCTAGATATTTGAAATGTCCGTATTCTGAAATGTCGGTATTTTTTGTTCTCGATTTTTCGGATTGTGAACATAGTCTGTCAATTGTGAACATGCATCTGTCAAGAATTTTCAAACTGAAAATCCATTAAAATAAATCGAATCCACTTTAGGAATGCCTCATGGCTCAATAAAAACAATTTATAGGCAATCAAAGGATGAATTAAAAAACCAAGGAGGTAAATGATTAAATTCTCATTCACCTTCCATTGACAATCTGCCGCTCTTGAAGATGCAATTGAATTTTTATTCGTGATTTTATTGCGCCAAAGTGGTCAACTCTCCTTCAAATATGAATCCAGTCGAACCTTTTTGTACAAATCATACTGCTCCAATTCGACTAAATGGTCAGAATTCTTAATGCCAGCGCAGCGCATCGCACGAGTCTGATTTGTACATTCTCAAGTCATGATAACGTCTCGCGCTTTGTGGTATTATAAATTGTGGCATGCGACATACAGATACATATACATATGTAGCTTTGCAAATATAGCTCTCAGAAATTCAAAATCCAATCGAATATACAAAAGTGGAATGCGTCTTGCTCTACTGAAAACCATTTTACTACGCTGCTGGATTCAGCAAAAGCAAAAAAAAGCGAATCCTCCGACCCAAACCAATCCAATCGGACCGACCTCAGGAGCAGACATGATCACATTATAATGAGATATGCTCGCGCGACCAATTTCTGCTGCATTAATCATCATTCCAAATCGGACCGTGTCTTCTTCTGATTGTTGTTGTCTTGGGATACGATTGGAAAGAATCCGAATATCATTCCGATGGTAAAGGCTTGCTCTGGCCTGGACTAGGGCCTGGTCCAGGATATATCCAAAGTCAATCCATAAAAATTACATAAAAATCGCCTGCAGCGAATTTAATTGCAAATTCGAAATAAATTTGTCGTCGTCTTTGTTTGCCCCCTGTTCCTGATCAAATTGGAAGAGTCAAGGCGGAAAGATCCAATCAAAGGGCTTAAACTTACCTCTGCAAACATATATACATATGTATATGGGGGGTACCTACTCGTATACCGAGTGTGCAAGGTTCGGCGCGGCGCAGTCTCATCGTGCAAATCTTATCTTATTATAGCCATAACCAAGGGGGTTAGTAATAATACAGCTTTAATAATAATATTCCTCTGATCAGCGCAGGTCTCGAGACCGAGAATAAAGTTTTCTTTTTATTTCCGCCAAGTCTGGTCTTGTATATGAGCATAAGTCTTATTTATAGTCAATCACTCAGAAATGAAAAAAAAGGAAAATGAAAAGGAAATAGACACCTTGTGAGTTCTGAGCCTATAGGGCTTTTCAAGCTATGCACATATACATATGACGGTAACCTATCTCTTTTACAACAAATTGAACTTCAACTAAATAAGTTTATAGCCACCATAGGTGTCTCGTATGGCAGATTTTTTCCTTTGAAAATTTATAAGTTAAAGTATGTTAAAAAAATATATTAACTAAATATTTACGAATAATTTAATTTATTATGTACTAGACGACCCGTGCAAGCTTTGCTACGCCTGCTTTTAATATATTTTTTAATATGCCACTGGAGGTTGGCATCAGGGTCATGTAAAGCTGATTGCCTGCGAGGATCAGAGGTCGTGTCAGCTGTCTAAACTTGCTGTCGGTAGCCTAGGCGAGGTATGGCCAGTTGCGAGGCGAGGCTGGAGGTAGTTAAGGAGGACATCCCTAGCAGGCCTCGGGCTCATGGCTTCCAGGAGAACCCTCCTCATTGGATGCTATCAAGGCTTTAAAGATCTGTAACCCGCTACTACCGACTCACAACTGTAAGATCGCCAAGTTGGATGAGCCAAGGGGTCTTTATCGATGCGCAAAGACCAAAGGTGTGATTAGGCATATGTTTGGATCTAAAACCCTTAAGGTATACAAGAAAGATGAAATCAAGGCAAGAATTATTCCTCCACATCCTTCGCTTGTAGAGATGGAGATGCAGAGTTTGGATGCGTCGACAGCTTCCTCATCCGAGGCCAGGAAGTTTATTTTCCCCTCCATGGATGAGGAGGATGGCGATGCCTCTGACTCTTGATCTGCAACATTAAAACGTCGACTGATTTCATCATTGGCGAACAGTTGGTGATGGATACGGAAGACTCTTCAAAAAGTCTTCTGGACGAGGATGAAGTTCTTGGTGCATCTTCATGTACGGGGAACTCAATAATACCGTGGTGGAGGCTTCTCTGCCTAATTGTAGCGAAGATGCTGCAGTTAGTTCAGATTAACCTCCAACACCCCAAATAGGCTTCGGCCTCTATCCTCCTTCGGCTGTCATAAACACTGGGGAGGACATAATCAGAGGTGAGTTACTTTTTGATATCTTAAGTACTAACCTCATCGTAAGTAATAAGGGCAATGAACCAACTTTTATAATTAAAAACAGATGAGAAGTACTAGACATTACTTTTGTCTCTGATTTTATCTACTCTTTAGTTAGCGATTGCAAGGTGTCTCCACAACACCCATTTTTAGACCATAGGTATATACAATTTAAGCAAAATGATGATCCTACAAGCCAAGAAGTGTTCAGAAACCATAGAAAAACTGATTGGCTAAAATACAGAGACACATTGAATACTCTTTTACACAATGATCTCTTAAAATCTCCAAGTGACACCCTGATTTGACCTGGGCCTTAAACAATGCTATGGCTGTCTCTTGACCCCTCTTATTAAACCAAGAGGTAAAAGGAAGCCGCATTGGTGGACCCCAGAACTAGGACCACTTAGGAAAAACATTAGAATATAGTTCAATAAAGCTAAAAGCTCAAGAAAAGAAATAGACTGGGAATTCTATAAGGAGTTCCTCCAGCAATATAAAAAAGAACTTAGAAAAGCAAAAAGACTGTCTTGGAGGCTTTTCTGTGGTAATATAGAGGAAGTCTCCTAGCATCAAGGCTGAGGAAAGTTCTCTCGATAAATCCAGTAATACCGAGCTTTCTTAAAAAAACAGACTGCTCCTGGACGACCTCTAGCGAAGAATCGCTCGATCTACTACTCTAGTTCCCAAGCAAACCCCAAATATCTAAGACCGATTAGCCTATCTTCCTTCCTTCTAAAAACTTTAGAACAATTAATTGACATCCATATTCGCAGCAACATTGACACAAGACTTTTGTCTACGTCTCAACATGCGTACTGTAAAGGGGGATCGGTGGAAACTGCAACACACTCACTTGTTAGAATTATCGAATTCTCCCTTCATCACAAGGAATACACATTGGTAGTTTCCTCGATATAGAAGTCGCTTTTTAGCAACGTCGGCACAGATGCAATCACAAATGCACTCTCCGGTCTAAAGGTAGATGGCTCACTTGGCGAGTTGATCAACCAAATGCTGATAAGCAGAGTGATCAGCTCATAACTGGGTATGTGTTACATCTTCAAGAAGATCTGTTAATAGAGGCACTCCACAAGGTAGTGTTCTATCCCCTCTCCTTTGGAACTTAGTGGTAAATGAACTGGTAAAAAATCTGGAAGAGGAGGGATTTAGAGTGATTGCTTATTCGGATTACGTTGATATTACGGTTTCAGGAAAACACCCAAATACTCTCTGTGAACTTCTTCAATTTGCATTTAACAAGCTAACCAACTGGGCAAGTAGCTATGGTTTAGGTGTAAACCCCCATAAAACTGAGCTTGTCCTCTTTACAAGCACGTTCGTCCTCCTTCTATAAATGGTATAAGTCTTAAATTCTCGGACGAATATCTTACTTTGGAAAAGAAATTAAGCTGGAACAGTTGCTCTTTTCTCTTGCAAGGAGGCCATTGGCAACAAATGGGGTATATAGAGCCCCCCGCGTAGTCCATTGGATATACACAGTGGTTATTAGACCAATTCTTACTTACAGAGTGGTCGTTTGGTGGACTGCTCTAGACAAAGCGACAAATAATATTAAACTGAGTAGAGTTCAACGCACTGCTTCTATGTGTATTAGTGGTGCCTTGCACACTACTCTAATGGCAGCGCTTGAAATGCTTTTTAATCTGACACCCTTAGATATTTTCAGCAAGCAAACCGCAACCTACTCAGCTATTCGCCTGAAGGCGACCTCACAGTAGAAAAACAAAAGTTTTGGAAACGCCAACATAATGAACACGTTCAGTATCCCACAAAGTAACATAGACTTCATCAAACCCCAACCACTTTTTAATAAAAACTTCCAGGTAGGCATACCCTCCAGATCACAGTGGGAGGATAATGCTTTCTTGGAAGATGGAAAAATTCAGTTTTTCACCGATGGGTACAAAACAAACGATGGTGTAGGGGGTGGTGTTTAATCTAACAGACTAAATCTTAGTCTCTCCTTCCGTCTTCCTAACCATTGTAGCGTGTTCCAGGCGGAATTAATGGCAATTAAGGAGGTTCTATCCTAGCTTAAAGAAAACGTGATATCTGCAAAGCATATCATCATTTTCTCCGACAGCCGGGCAGCGCTGAAATCTCTGGATTCAATCTCCATTAACTCCAAAATAGCCCTCGACTGTCGATCATCTCTCAAAGAGATGGCGGAACAGTTCAACATTCACCTTTGCTGGGTGCCAGGGCACAGATATATTCCGGGGAACTGCAAAGCCGACGAACTCGCCAAACAAGGAACAACACTACTTATTTCAACTGACTACAGTAACCTGGGTATTCCAATCGCTAGATGTAAATTTATTCTAAGGCGAAATGCTATGGAGAGGACAAACCTTAGGTGGACTAGTGGTAACACATGTCTAGCGACAAAAAAGATTTGACTAAAGCAGGATCTTAAACGATCTAAGGCTTTGACCTCTTTATGCAGGCGGCACATAAGCTCCACTATAGGTGTCATCACAGGACACTGCCTCATAGGTAGACCTGGTGCAAGACTCCGCGTGCTCGCAAACGACTGCTACAGAAGCTGTTTAGATAAGGAGGAGGAAGAAACTGTTCTCCATCTCCTCTGTACATGCCCTGCACTGTCTAACAGACGAAGACCTCTTCTAGGAGACCTCTTCTTAATTGACATTAGTGAACTAGCACAGTTAGGCATTAATTCTCTCATCCCCTTCATGAGAAGCTCAAAATGGTTTTAAGTTCTTTTTGGGGGCAAGAAACTCTACCCCTATGGTATTGCAATTGTCCTTTCTTTTTGGACTAAGTGTGTTAGCTAGTTATTATTTTTTAACAGCTAACAGCCACTACAACCTTACTCAACCTAATATGACAAAAAGCATATCAAATGATCAATGATCAATTTACCGGAATTTCTACTATGTAAATATATTTAATATTAATTCTGTGAAAATGGGTGTTTATCGCCATCCTATCGCTCTACCAAATTTCATCATTCTACGACAATCAGTAGTTCTCTACATAGATGATATCAATTCTATGCAAATGGGCGGGTGCCACGCCCTGAACGTAAAATCTCAAATTTTAAAATTTGGACTTTTCCTGAACTTTTAACTCTACCGCTGTACCAAGTTTCATTATTCCACGATAATCAGAAGTGCTCCTCATAATTGATATCAATTCTATTCAAATGGGCGGGTACCACACCCCTGAACGTAAGATCTCAAATCTTAAAATGGTGCCTTTGCTTGCACTTAAAGCCCTACCGCTGTACCAAATTTCATCGTTTCTCAGCAGTCAGAAGTGCTCCAAATAATTTATATCGATTCTATGAAAATGGGTGGATACCACGCCCCTGAATAAAAAATCTTAAATTTAAAAATGTTCCCTTTGCCTGGGCTTTAAGCCCAACAGCTGTACCACACTTTATTAATCTACGACAATCAGAAGTGCTCCAAATAATTTATGTCAATTCCATGATAATGGGCGGGTACCACGCCCCCTAAATGGAAAATCTTGAATTTTCGATTTCTTCCTTTGTATACACCCCAAGGCATACCGTTGTGTGAAATTTCAAGATTCTACGATGTCGGGAAGTTCTCCATAATTTTGATGATCTGTCAGTGAGTGAGTGAGTCAGTCAGTTACGGTTTTTGCAGTCTTATATCTCGGGAACTACTAATGCTAAAGAATTTAAAATTAGTGAGTTACCTAAACCTGGTTAGATTAGTAAATGCTGAGGGTATGAAGTTTCTGACGTTATTGGTGCTGAAGTTAGAGGAGGGGGGTCGAAAATCACCTGGGTTTGTTCCTGTAAAAAGGGTGTAGTGCCAGAACTTGGCTGGGCACTACCGTGCCCTTTGATTTCAATTCACAGCATATTTGTTGTCTGTGGTGCCAAAATAATTGAAATGTCAAACGAAAACTTGTAAACGTTCAGTGGAACCTGTTTTCGAGTTTTCGCAAACTTTTAGCTGAAAACCCGGCTTTGGGTCTTGTGTTTCTAAATGTGAACGTTGTGCCAAGTTTTTCTAGCTTGTTTAAACTTATTCCAGTTTTCCTCAGTGGGGTTGATGGCTTTACAATTGGGGAAACTTACTTCTCTAACCCTAATAACCTATTTACAGCTCGAATCAAACCATGCATTTTCTTTCGGTTTGATCACCCTATTCGCGATAAAATTTCTCATTCCGTGAAGAATTAAATTTATTATCATATCTGTGCTGCATTCTACGTCACTACCGAGGACGCATAGTGATCAGTAAAAGTTCCTGAAAAAATTGTTGAAACCGTATCAGTTGGCTTCCTCATATTGCCAAACGGGTCTAATAGGTGATTTTTCTTAAGCTGAGTTGAATTTTTTTTTAGTAGGGTTGCCAAATACTTTGAAGTCAAATCTTCAAAAACGTTTTAATAAATTAATTTGATTTTATAATTTTTCAAACATGTATGTAGGTACTGTACCAACCTAATAGTTTCCTGTTTAAAAATCAAGAAATAGTCCTAAAATTCTGCACAGAGTAATTGTAAAAAAAACAAAAATTAATTTTGTAAAACTTCATATACATAAACATACATAAGTAATGAATGGTATACCAGGCGAAATTTTTCCCTCAACATTCTTATTCAGCCTATTAAATCCTATCCCATTTTTTCATAATCATTTTAAGGTAGCCATAACACCTTTCAATACAAATACATATATTAATATTAGGTATAAGCTGCATATTTAAAAAACCATCGTTGTATAAGAACCACTTTTTTCAGTAAATAATTTTTTAAAATAAAAAACTCTACATAAAAAAAAGGCATTCATATAAAAACTTTGAAAAAAGAACACGATTTTGTAATAATTTTCAGAATTCACAGGATATTTCAAGTTTTCATTTAGAGGACGAATTTTTTTCATTTTCAATTTCAATGATTTAACAAATGATGGACAAATAATCTTGATTCCTATCCAAGGGCTACATCAGGTTCATTTGTCCATCACCATCGTGGTATTTATAGAGTTAAGGGTTCGGACATCAAACATCGTATAAATAGAAACCCATTTTTAAACTTCTTTAAATTTTCGACAGTTTTCACATTATTCACAAACCGCAAAGCATATATATGTACTTGTGTTCCTTTGGTCTTTTGTTTACATATCAGATTGAACCTTAATACTTCTTCTGTTGTTTTATATATCTTCAGATCACAGGGGATCTGATGGTAACATCAATAAGGTCATTCTTCCCACATGCAGATCAGACGCGGTTGCTAAGGGTTTCAAGGTATTCCCATCACAAAATCTCTATTGTGTCAACATCTTTTCTAGATTTGGTAATTCTCCTCTAAATGCCGGTTATTTATGGCCCGAAGTTCTACTGCCATTCCCACAATTAGTCGCCAAAAAAAGATTTGCGATTAAATCTTATTTGGTAAATGTGTCCAATATCCTTTTAGTCTTTCCCTCCCTCTCTCTTCTCTAAATACGTCCATAAAAGAAACTTTTGTTAAGAGAAAAAAAAACGCAGAAAGATGCCTTCGAACATTGATTAATGTCTTGTTCCATATTTCCAGTCTAATTACTGCTGCTGGAAAATAATTTCAGAACAATGCCTTTGGCATTATGCGATTGCCTCCAAACGATAACGTCTCCTTTCTTTCCCTTAGGTATATATGGCCGGTCAGCCAGACCAATCGCACAGAACCAGAACAGAGTTGTTATCTGCGATGACGTTGTTGTCCATGTCGCTGTTTGCATGTTTTTTCACCAACAGCCAGGCAGGATGCTATGCATCAAGAGGTCGCCGGAATTCCAACAACCAACCGACAACGCTTGTCAATTTTGACATTTTTCGTTTTATGTGTTTTATTTTTTGTTGTTCTTTGTTTGTTTCGGTTTGTTGTTGTCAGAACATACGGCTTAGTGAAACAAACGAAAAAAAGTACATATCTTACATACATATAATTGTAACGATGGCTTCCATCAGTGGAACCACATCAATGACACTCTTTTAGTTTTTCGCAATTGTTCCTCCACATAATATCATCAGGGAGGTGGATCCCGCCATGTTACAAATATGGAGGCTACTGTGTGCATAAAAATCACCGGCACAACATCAAAGTGCAAGCCAAAAACATGTAACGAGCTATAAAACATCAAGCCCATATAATATCTCGAAAAGGATTTCACATAAGATGCACCGCGCGCGTTTAGGCGGTGCAGTAGCCCTTATTCGGATCACAGAGCGCGCGCTTGATCTGATCGCTTATAGCTACCGAACCGACATCGCATGACAATAAGAAGCAAAGTAAAAAACCATGGAATTCATACGAACCAAGGAGTATGATGATGGCCAACCAACCCAATCGACCGACCGACATACCGACCAACCAGTCGACCATCCCTCAGACTATTCGAACAGGGTTGGATTTAGTTCAGATGACCTAGGGCTCCAAGTCAAAGTATCTATACTTTAAAAAAAGAATGCTGAGGAATTAAATGGCGGGAAAGTGAGACACAAGGTCGAAGGTTTGATTAAGGAATTTCATATAAACTGGTTAATTTATACTGGAATAGTTTCACGTACCAAAATATAAAAAAACCCAAGCCGGGAAGATAAGCTTATTTCCAGAAGAGAGTTTAACAGAAAAGTTAACAAGTTGGATATAATATCTGTGTGCAAGTACCTCTACCACAGCCTTACATGGCTCCCGGAAATTACGCCAGATTTTTTATTGGAAAAAAGCCAAAAAAAATTCTTCATACAAAATTCTGGTCGTTTTTCCAAGGAAAAAACCCAAAGTTTTCTGATAATTTTTCCAAAAAAAAAATTCTGGCGTTTTTTCCATTCCGAAAAAAAACCCTAGAAAAAAAATTGGAAAAAAAGTCATAAGAAAAATTCGGACTTGTGTGAAGTGTTTTTTACAATTAGGTTCACGGTGTTCAAAAAGTTTGGTGCGTAAGGGGGGACATGCTGCCCCCTGGAAGCCCCCTGCTTGGCCCAATATAGGGTATAAGAATTTTTTTTTGGATTTGAAGATTTCTTTTTAAAAAGTTCAAAAAAAAAATTGCATAGCTTTTTAAAATTTATTATTTATATTTAAAAATTGGCTGGCTTAATTTCCATTTTACTTTCAGGCTCTTTTTCCACACCTATCTGGCAAAATTTCCAATATTTCTGGCTTATTTTCCAAATAAAATTATGTTTTTTTTCCAATATTGGGCTTAGGGATTTTCGGGAGCTCTAAAGTCTCCAATGAATTCAGGTGGTTGTCTTGAGCTTAATACTGTCAAATTATTCTTATTAGAATTACTGGGGGATGCAGATCAGTCAGCATCAAGGCTAAGACGAACTATGACCAAACTATTCCGGCCGTTTGTGCATAAGTTCATATAGAATAGATGCAGCACAATTGAATTTTATCAACAATCAACAAATTTTCATACAATTAAGCGCAGTGGTGGCCCAGGTATAAAACTATACAGATTCAAAGATCCTGGTCCGTCTGGTTATAGTTGGTTGGCTGGTTGGCTGCTGTTTTCTGGGGTTAGATTGACTGACAAAGCTGCGCTGCTACTATATAGTTTCGTTCAGGGACAGACAGCAAAACTCTCCATATGCAGATATGTGGTCATTCAGTTGTTGCATTGCACTGAAGCAGCGATGCGGTGGGCTGTGTGTTTTTTTTTTTTTTTGATAATTTTTTTTTTTGGAGATCCATGAGGATGAAACAATGGCCGCATAGTCGTTACATACATACATACTTACTTACACGCCGCTGTACAAGCCAACAGACGAAGATGATGATGGCGGTTCTTTGGCAAAATTGATGGATAATAAGTTTACAAACATTGCGACTGGGCTACTGCGTTTTTGTGTTTTTCTTCATCGCGTCGCGATCCGAGGAGCTTTGTAGAACTTGCATAAATTATGACTCTTCCTCCATTGATCGGTGCATCAGTGTTTGTGGTGCCTTGATGCGGGTAATTTTCCTCCCTGGGCGGAGTCTTATCCCGATCGCTGGATGTATTTTTTCGCTCCATCTCTTATTTTAGGTGCATACTCGTATTGCAATAAAAATCGTTTAGCATCAATCAAAAGATGGACCAGCATCCAAAGCAGCTGAAAATCTAAGAGATACACCGCTCTTCGGCGACAGTCTTCGATCGTGGATCTTTCGGTTGTGTTGCACTAAGCTGCTGCTGGCTGTACCTATACTATTGGGGCTGGTGAATTCCGAAAATCGTTGATGAAGATTTATGGCCACTCCATTGTGGATCACACAATGAACCATTTATCCCCGTATCGATGCGGTATATAGCCACAAATGGAAGCCGCCACTACAGTGCTGCTTTTGCTGGTGCTGCTGTCGTCACAGTCCTCGTTGTCTTTCGTCGTTTTCATGGTCGTCAATGCTGGCTGCTCTGATGCACATGATTTGGACGAATCACAGAACGTCTTTGCCTGGATACGAGATCCAGATTTAAAGAAAATGGCTGCTTCTGGCACAGTATTTGCTGCACTATACCAGTACAATGCAGAGTTTAAGATCTCTCCTTTGATGCATAATAAACAATTCCCAGGGTCGGAATAAATTATTTTCCGTTTGGCATCATCATACAGTGAATGGGTTTTCTTGCTCGTCGATACCTCTATACCTACATATACTATAATTTACGTGTACTTGGGATATGTGGGTTGGAGTTTATTTTTGATTCTTAATTTTCAATGGAACGGTTGATTAATTTTTTAGGTAGATTGCAATTTGTATTTTTTTGCATTTTACATTTCCGTATCGATTCTGAATTCAATTTCATGCATCACGTGTGCCTTGAGGTTTATAGTTATGGTGTTTCGGTTTTGCATTGATTTGTATTTCTTAGGAATTATTTCAATAATTTAAATAAATAATAAGCTTTGTGTATCAATGACAGAATTGTAAATACAATATGAGGCATGCAATCATTTTATACCATAGACAACTCTTTAGAAGAGGTATGACAATTTCTAAGGCCCAGTTATTCAGTTATACTCTAAGGGTCAGTTCTAGAAATACAAATAGATACAATAGTTGAAATTTGGTTAAAAATTTTAACTCACCGATAATGACTAATTAACTGAAGTTCAAACGATAATTTATGGTTCAAATAAGTGTTAAGAATAATCAATTCCAATCTTGTACCATAGCTGAACCTAATTTAATCCGCTAAGATCGGTGAGTTAAATTATTGAACCACGGTTGTAAGCTGGCCATAAGTTAAATCAAATTTAGTTAATAAATTCCGGATTAACTAGAAAGCAGTTTGGCCAGTGGAGGATTAACTTGTAACTGTCAACTCAATGAAAAATCTATTGAAATATATGTGCGGAAATCGCCATTCCACATCGAAATGGAGATGAGGGCAGTATCGAAATCAAAGGGTTCGGTAGTGTCAGCAAAGTTCTGGCACTACACCCTTTTACAACGACAAACTCAGGTGGCTTTTGACTCCGCCTCTTTTCTCAGGACTGGTGGCAATTATATGGAACGCTTCCGATTTGGTAGAGCGGTAGAGCTTAATGTGCATATATGTAGGTCAGCCGTGGAAAGTAGTGAGATCTAAAAGTATACGCCAAGTTCTTAATTCATGAAGTTTTAATCCTAAATATTTCAAGTAGAATAATATTGAAACAACAATACAAAGTTAAAGATACATTTTAATATTTAATGAATGCTGACTAAATGTTGGTGGGCTTACATGGTAATTTGTCTTATCATTACTCCCAATTCAAAAAAATTAACGCAGTAAAGTGTTCTGAATTTATATCTAATAAAATGTATCTCCTAATTTGTAGTTGTTTCAATTTTTCAAATTACTTACTTACTTATCCGGCTTCCGATCAATGGAGGGTCGCTGCCTGACATATTGCGGTCTTCGCGCTTTATCCGGTCTTCCTGGTCGTCTCGACATGGGGGCTGGGATTCGAAGATTTTCTTGGCTGGAGCGTTGTCGACGCGCTTTGGCTCTTTGGACTACATCCACATCTTGCTACAGCTCGTACAATTCACGATTGAATCTTCTCCTCCATTCGCCCTCTTCGCATATAGGACCAAATATCCTCCGAAGAATTTTTCTTTCGAAAGGTCCCAGTATCAATTCCGATTTTTTACTTATTGTCCAGCACACGGAGCCGTAGAATAAAACTAGTAAAATTAGCGTTTTGTATAGCGTGCACTTTGTCTTTCGAGACTGGAGTTTTGAACCCATTTGTTTGGCCAAACCGAAGTAACAGCGGTTCGCTAGGTGTCGTTCGTGGAATTGAGGTTTGTTCCGAGGTAGGTAAACTCATTGACTACCTCGAAATTACTGCTACCAACAGTGACGTTTTGTCCCAGGCGATGGACAGATGGTTTTGTCCTCATTCACTTCAAGCATAACGCATTTTGCATGTTCATCAATAGCTGTGAATGTTTCAAGTACAACTCGCTGCGGCTTCGAAGTCGATGAAAAGATGGTGCGTCTCGGCTTGAAATTCGTTGGTCTTTTCCAGGACTTACATCAATGTGAAGAGTTGGTCTATCGTTGATTTGCCTGACCTTAAGCCACACTAGAACGTGCCGATGATAGTGTTGCAGAAACGTTTTAGACGCTCACATAGTACGTCGAATAGGATCTTGTACGCAACATTAAGCAGGGATATGCCTCTGTACTTTCTGCAGGACATAGGATCTCATTTTTTGTAGATTGGGCTATTTAACCAATTTTTTGTTTTTAATCTAAAAAACTATTTTTCGAAAATTTTGGTATGCAATATTATTTATAATTTTCAGGACCTTCTATATAAAAAATTTTAATAGAAATTCATCGAGCCGTATATGAGAAAGTTCAAAATAAAAAATGGCTGTAAGGCAGGTACCGTTAATAACAAAATATTTATAAAAAAAATTTAACCAAAATGTAGAAGTAATGCACTGATTTTTTTGTCAAAATTGTTATAGCCGTTTTCGAGAGAATCAAGATGGTAGAAAAAGTTATATGGCAGTACCGTTAGTTTTGGGGCTAAGAAAACACGATTCAAAAATCTATTTGAGACAATCACCTAAAATGATTAGAGTACCAAGTTTGAAGAAAATCGCTACAGCCGTTAAGGCTATAGACCGTTCTACTTTTTTGGTATTGTCTATCATGGTAATGTCAAGTTTGATTAAAATCTCGAGTTCGTTTTTTTTTCCAAATTCAAGACTTCTTCCCTATAGTACCTAATACCATAAGTAAAAATGAGTTGAATACGCAATAATTAGATAATCCACCAACAAAAATGGTATAACCACATACAAAACAGAGATCTATAGGCAGGAATGGCGGGCTAAACTAGACTAAAGTTATGAATACAAAATTAATATATTTTAAAACAATTTCGTTTTTGTCAAATGAAACTTCTTATAACGACGAAATTTTAACAGATTGAAATAACTGTCGAAAAATTATTTCTATAATAAAGGCAGAATTAATTAAGAATATAACTTACGTAACGGGTGTCCGAGTATATCAGGATCCCTGCTTGAGACATGGAATACTTCTGCCAGTCGACCAGAAGCACTTTAGCATCTTCGCGTTGGATGGTGTTAAGGGCAAAGGAGTTTCAGACTTCCTTGTGGCAGGGAATAATATTTAAAGACAATATTAGCTTCAACATGAAGAGCATCTCTTCGTCTTCACGTTTTCAGGCAGATTTTTAGCATTTGGCGTTACTAAATGAGGTATATTCTGATGGTGCTTACGAGTCAAACTTCGGGTTGGAATCAATCCGGGGGTTATGCTTACATCTGAAAAAAAAAATTTAGAATTTTCAAGACCAACACATGTTTCCTTCGACCTACTTTTCCATGAATAAATTGTGATCTGCAAAATATGCTCCAGCTTTGTATTTGCATCTTGTTGGAAAAATAAAAAGCAAAAATAGCTTTAAGACTTACTCCCGTACATTAATCGTTTTGTAGAAAATAAAAAACTATCTTTCAAAAATCAACAAAAAAAAAACTTCAATTTCGATTACAGGGGCAGAGATTCCTAAAAAAAACTATAGTACATACAGATGTACATATAAGGTACGTATTTCAAAATACAAAAATAGGTAAACCCGCAAAAAAGGCCGTTGGATGTTACATACAAAAATCTCCAGATCGATGATAAGCTTCAATATTAAATAGATACATTTTTCTAAGTTGTAAAATATATATGCACACACACAATTTGCAACCTTTCCATCATAGCCGTGCATCGTAACAAAATGTTCAACACGCAAATATCCATGTCATGACGAAATCGACAACAGCCTTATTGTGGAATGTGGAATGTCGTTTTTTCCATCCCGTTGAGTAGTTATATACCATACGTATCTATACAGGTATACCCTTACGACACTGTGCTGCGTGATTAAAACCAACCTAGGTTTACATCCTAGTAGACAGCTATCCTGTATATATAAAGATAGAGAGAGTACTGTTAATTAGTTCTGCTAGGAGGAATTAATTTATGACAGTTCAACACATGGTAAAACGCATGTTGTGCCAGTTTGCTGTAAGCAAGCAGTAACGCAAAATAAATTCCATTTGCAACAAGTTTCGGAACACAGTCACAACACAAAATTGCCCCCAAGAGGCCAGGCTACGTACAAGTAAATAAAAGAGATTGTGTGCAATGAATTTTGAATCTATGAAAATCGCAAGACTCACGACAATATTATCGGGGGAGGTACACCTTTGAAGCGGCTAGGCTGCTGGGGCTATGAGCTGATGTAATCAAATTGATTCCATGTGGATTTGCTTGGGTATACCTATGTATATTGTGACGACGACGACGATATCCAGGACGCACAAACATAAATTTTAAGCCGACGCGCAGTTCGCAGTGGAGCGGCAGTTGTAACAGAAGGATGGACGCCCTCTAGCGTCTGCTACAGCTTGGGTAATTTATGAGCAAGCCTTGTCATAATTGCAGTCGGGTTAAGCACTAATAGGATGTTAATATCAAATTTGGTTATGTAGCTTGGTTGGAGGGTTTGGGTTAATAAGATTAACCGCCATATCGCTTATTCGATATGAAAATAACAATTAGTTTGTAATTATTTAACTTTAACCCACTTTTACTCCCTGGATTGTCATAGATATTCCTTATGTAAGGTTTTTTTTTATTTCTTACTCTATAACTCTGCCTTCTATAGCGCGGATTTGCTCTTTGGGGTCCTTTGAAAATGGGGAATGACGATCCTGTTATTCAAAAAAAAATATAATCTGACATATGTAAATTTATTCTAAGAATGTCACAAGACATTCAACAGGCACAATGTAGGAATTAAAAGCGAGAGGGGAAATTGAGAGAAGTCAATCCAAAAGTTACTGGAAGAAGTTCAACAATACCTAATATTTACAGTATTCCAATAATATAAATTTGGAAAAAAGACTTACCAAACTAATACCTTTTAATATTTTCTTTGTTATGCGACGAAAAGTCCATAATTAAACTCAGAAAAGTACATTGAAACCCGCTTAACTGAAATTCGCGTAAGAGAAAAGCCCGCATAACTTAGAAAAATCTCTTCACATTTTCTACTTTTCTTTAGAAAACAATTCGGCTAAGTGAAATATTAAAAATCGAACAAACAAATTAAACCGGTGCTGAATTGTTTAATTTTTTGTATACGTTCACCTCCACTTCCATTCATAATGCATGTAAATGCTACGTTTTATAACCGTACGGAAATCACAATTAACACAGGTTGTTTTTCAGCTGTTTGTTCGATATATGTAGTAAAAATTGTTTCGTAATACGAAGTCTGCTTTAATGAAATATGTCTTCAGTTACCAGAGACCCGTTTAAGTGAAATATATTTTTCACTTATCCGATATACGCTTAACTGATTTTTTACTGGCGATTAGAGGTCCTAAGGGCAAGTTATGCATTCGTCGAAAAATAAAGTTTTGAGATAACAATCAAACATGACATTACGGTGATAGTGAAGACGAAGAAAGATGGTCTAAAAATTCTGTCCGTCTGCCTGTCTGTCTGTATGTATGTCTGCATGTATTTATGTATGTATAAAGACCTCAAGCCCAAACGGGTAGGCCGAATTGCTTCAAACTGGTTATTTAGAGTATCTTATATATTGTACAGAGGGAATATTGATAGTTTTTGTTTTAGCTCAAAAAATAAGGGTACCTGCCATATAACCGTAACGTTTAAGCCTATTTTACTATAAAAAACGGCTATAACGATTTTGATTTAAAAAAATCAGTGCAGATTTTTAGGCACGACCGATCATATGGAGGAAAAAAAATTTGTTTTAAATGTCTAAAAAATGTACTTTCCATTTTTCATACGACCGTTTGTTTTGTTTCGACTATCTCCTACATGGATTAACCGATTCTTTCGAAACTTCACACATACAAGGTGTAGGTAGCTAATTTATACTGTAATTAATATTTTTTTTGTATTTTTAAAACCATTTACAAAATTTTTTTTTAAATTTATATTTAAAAACTGCTCATTAAATTTTTTTCAAAAATTATGGTTATAATGTATTTGGTGAATACCTATGAATTGGCGTTTTTGAATTTTTTTTGACAATGTTTTCAAAAAGTTTTTTTTCTTAAAAACCGCTCCATAGAATTTTATAATTTTTTTCTCATAAGTTAAATTTTTTCCAAGAAATAAAATGGCGTACTTTTTTTTAACTCAGTTAGTTTAAGTATTTATTTCAAAGTTTTTAATTACTTTTTTGTTTATATTATTAAATATTTAAGCTCGTCATACCAATTTTTTTAGAAAAAAAATTTAAGAAATTTTGTATGCTTAAATAAAAAAATTAAGTAAAAACGACTTTAAAAATATATTTAGATTCTTAATAGAAATCTTTTGCATACGATGTGATCGAACATAAGAGCAAGTTCGTATGATCCAGTCATGCATTTTATTTTTAGTTATCCGATTAAGTGAAAAACCCGCTTAACCCAAGAATGTTTTATGATTTTTTGTCGTTTCGCTTAAGCGAGTTTCACTGTATACTTTTTACTGGTGGGAACTCGGGAGCCTGTTAAGTAAGTTCGTAGTTCTCAGTTTTCACATTCAAAACTTAAAAAAAATCATACGTCTCTTTTTGTGAAAAATGGTAATTTACTCAGAGAAAGGTTCATATAACCCATTTTTCTTTTTTTTTTCTTTTTCTACTAACCCTTATCAAGGTAAGATCTTGTGTACAACATTTGTAATAAGCGTCGAAAACTAAAATTTCGTTTTTTCTTCCTTTTAAATACAGTGAAATCTCCCTTGGCCGGACAGCTATGGTGCAGACATTTTTGTCCGCCTAAGGGAGTTTTCCGATCAAGGGAAATCAAATAAAAATATTAATTTTCAAAATTAAGAGTATTCATTTATTAACTGAAAATAAAAATAAAAAAATATATAATCTTCACTTCTTTTTTATCACAGCAAGTGGAATAAAATTATTAGATTTAACACATACATATGTAAATACATATAAAAATCAACCTCTAAAAACTTTGCAATAATATAAGAAGACTCGTATTAATGTATTTTTCAAAAAAAATATTTCAATATCTGTTTATTTAGTTTTAGAAAAGACTGATTTATTTTGGAATCTGGCAAGTAGGTCAATCAAAAGTTGAAGAGCTACCGTCATTTTTCTGGGCCTTAAATTTTTTTTAAATTTTCAATTGAAGTGGTTGCTTCTTCGTATGAATTAATAGATGTTCCCACCAGGTCATGATCCTCTTCCTCAGATTCACTGCCCGACTAATTGATTTCAACAAGAACTGCAATATTTTCATTCACATTTACATTTTTATCCATCAACACAAATCTTTCAGGTTATCCATCCAATCTGCATTCATGAAGGAGCTTGGAAATGTCTATTAAATTTGCTATAATTTGATAATTTGATTTGCTATCATCTTCTGGATCGAATTCAGTTTAAGCTACCTGAGCGCAAATAAACAAAAATCTAAAACTACGAAAATAAACCTTTTTTACGACCAAACAAAATCGCTTTTATCATGTGAATGAGAGAAAATAATTTGATGCTCGCTGTAGAAGATTGCAACTTAAGACAAAAATACCATTGTCAAAATTATAAGAATGAAGACATATTAAATCCTGCTCTGGTGTACGTCTAAGAGAAAATATTTTGTCATTCATATGTGAAATTTCTGTCCGTGTCCGTCCAAGTGAGTGCCCGTCTAAGAGAAACTGAAAACAATGAAACGTTTATGGAGCAATTTCCGTACAAAAAAAAGTGTCCGCCTAAGAGAGATGTCCGCCTAAAGGAGGTGTCCGCAAAGGGAGATTTCACGGTATCTACGCCTTCGGCGATACAAAAATTAGTCCTTCGAACCGGATATTCGAATATCTATCACGATCTCTTTCACAAACACCACGTAAATTGAGTTCGCAATTGACATTATTCATAGCATGCGCGATCCACGATCGGTGCTCCATCGGAACTTTCAATAAAGCGAATATACGAAGTCGGGTCAATAAGTCCGTGACTTTGAATTTCTGACCTCTTTACTGAAACACCAACACTGCTCCTGTCAACAGGCATCTGTCAGTTGACTCCTGTCAAAATTTAAACTTGCTGCGTCAGTTAGTTTGTGTTTGACAACTATTTTTATCAGACTACTCACTAATTTGAGGAGAAAATGGAAAAAAGTGAATTTCGTGTGCTTATTAAGCATTATTTCTTGCGAAAAAAAACCATTACCGAGACCAAGGCTAAGCTTGATAAATACTATGGGGACTCTGCACCATCGATTTCAATGGTAAAAAAGTGGTTTACTGAATTTTGTTGTGGCCGTACAAGCACTGAAGATGCCGAACGTCCTTGACGCCCAGTTGAGGTCTCTACACCCGAAACAATCGAAAAAATTCACGATATGGTGTTGGCCGACCGAAGATTGAAAGTGCGAGAGATTGTGAAAGCCGTAGGGATCTCGCATGGCTCAGTGGTTTCAATTTTGAATGATCACTTGGACATGAGAAAGCTTTCCGCAAGATGGGTGCCGCGTTTGCTCACAGTCGAGCACAAACGCAATCGTGTAACAACTTCACAGGAAGGCTTGGCGTTGTTTAATCGCAATATGGAGGAGTTTTTGCGCCGTTTTGTAACCGTGGATGAAACATGGATCCATCACAACACACCAGAGACCAAACAACAGTCAAAACAGTGGGTTTCTAAGGGTGAATCGGCGCCAAAGAAGGCCAAGGTGGGTTTGTCAGCCAATAAAGTTATGGCGACCTTTTTTTGGGATGCACGCGGGACAATCTACATTGACTACCTTCAAAAGGGAAGAACAATCAATGGGGAATATTATTCCAACTTATTGGATCGATTCAATGACGATTTGAAAAAAAAAACCGACCACATTTGGCCAAGAAAAAAGTTCTTTTCCACCAAGACAATGCAAGGGTGCACACATGTGCAGTTGCCATGGCAAAAATCCATGAATTGGGCTATGAATTGCTCCCTCATCCACCCTATTCTCCAGATTTGGCTCCGAGCGACTACTTCTTGTTCCCAAACCTGAAGAAATGGCTTGGTGGAAAAAGATTTGACTCCAATGATGAAGTCATCTCGCAAACAAAGGCCTATTTTGAGGACCTCGACAAATCATTTTTTTTGGAAGGGATAAAAAAACTGGAGAAGCGTTGGACAAACTGTATAGAGCTCAAGGGAGACTACGTTGAAAAATAAAATTATTTTTTTATCAAAAAATATGTTTTATTCCAAAAGTCACGGACTTATTGACCCGCCCTCGTACTTATCATCTTAATTAATTCATATCAACAGAATTATTGCATTCATTATTAATGTAAAGAAGGTAACAATGTACACACCCCAGTCCACCATCAGTACCAGCTGATAATCACATCAGCCTACCTAGCATCATGTGCATTACACAATTTGCCTACTCATCCCTTCAGTAATAATTTGTGTGACTGCTTGACAGAAGAGTAAGGCTTATGCGGCCAGTACGGTTAAAAGGACATTTTGATTTTATTAAAAGGTTACAACTGTTTGAAATTGGTATTTCTCTAGAACCGTCCTTAAAAAAAAAGTTATACGTAGGCCAATTCATTCCTGCCTGTGAGCATGAAAAAGTGAAAGATTAAAGATTTATTTAAAATGAGACTGAGCTAGAATTTGTATGGTATAGATTTGGAAATATACAAAACTCTTACATTAAACTATTTGAGGACTTTGTTTTCACAGGATAGAAGATTGCTAACAAAATCAGCCGAAATACTACAAAACGACAGTTTTACAAAGCAAATGAGGCTCAGTTGTACAAATACTTAAACCTTGGTTTAGCCTTGGTGCAAGAAATTAGATCACTGATTTGGACAGATTAAGTAAGGTTGAATCATGGTTTAACTTTGTGATGATAACCAACAACAACTTCTACCCTCGTTGAAATTTAGTTAATCTTCCGGAATTGGTAGGTAAACATCTTGAACCATAAGGAGGCTACAAACTACGTCTTAAATGTGCAACTGATTTTCTTGCACATTGTACCAGTGGCGGATTAACCTTCTCAGCGCCCTGAGGCACGCTCAGTGCGTACCGCCCCCTTTTTTAATACTATGCAAGGATCGTATTTGAATGGGCTTACATCGAAGAGTAATGGGACACGGTTGTCTTTTTGTACGTGAGGAATTTGACTGCGGCGGTAGTATTTTCGAAATATGTCACTTGTCATTGTTTTTAATAAATTAGATAGAATATTTGTAAGCAAAATTGCATTATTGTTTACTATACTTTTATGGTGATATATATATTTCCCTTATATTGCAAAGAAAAAAGTTTAACATTGGGAACCCGGTTAAATATTTTTTATACTGCAAACGGTTATTGCGTATAGACTATTGCAATTAATTTAATAATAAGATCTAGTAAGATATATGTAAGAAGTTGATTGATTTTGTCTTTAACTTAAATGGTGTATGTCTTAATGCCTTTTATTGATTTCTCCTAGAGCTTTGGAGGATAATGATCTCATGACCCTCCCTCTGGAGCCGCGCTTGCGCATTACATGGTGGCATATATATTTGTTGTTGAAAAGACAAATAGTTATAGGTCTTTGGTAGTATTTTATAAGAAATGGCAATGGTATATACCTTTTCTTATAAAAAAAAAATCCAAGAACTTGTTGAGTGTTCCAGTGAATTTGATTGATTTATAGGTTAACTAAAACCAACGACAGCAATAGATTTAGTGTTATATTTGACACTTGATTTGGTGGAATGCGTTCCTTGGTGTAACATCCTTCCCCTTCCGAACGGAAGCATATCTAGATTGGCCAAGTATTTATGTTTTTACCACGATCCACATGGACTATCTGCTTCGACCATACTTGTGGGATCAGCCATACGAACTGCGTCTTGGATTTTGCGGTCAAATATACTGTCAATAAGCTGCATAACAGCTACGCGTTCCTGAGCTACAGCCGTACAATCACTGAAAACCATTCGTGATAGGCGAAGAAGATCGGTTGCAAATGCTCAGAAGTCTTCCTTACTGCTCTGCCATCTCGTTCGCAACATTGAATGAGACAAATGCTTGTGCTGCCCAAGGAATCTCAAATTTAAAGCTTCAGTTAACTTTCTGTAGTTGGTTCTATATTGTAGTCCTAAATTAGCTAAAACTGAAGGAGCTTCACCACGTAACATTGAAGTAAGAACTCGGGCTATCTCCTTCACATCCCAACCATTTCCTTCAGCAACAATCTCGAACTGTACTACATAATTACTCCAGTGACCAGTACTACTATCAAACGGCTGAGGAGTTAGCTTAGTTAGTAGACGAGTCCTTGTGTACATCAGCTTTTGGATTTGTTTTAGTGCTTTTTTTTAAATTTAACTATATGCCTGTAAGACCTAAGGTCTTTTAAATGCAACCTGAATTGCACGGCACTAGTTTGGCACAGTGGATTTGAGAACCAGATATTGACTGTCTCATTTTAACTCATGGGCGGCATCCAATTAAAATTGGAGGTATAGAAAAGAATGCGCCTAGCTTGGGGATCGAACCCACACGTCTAAGTTAGCAATCAAGCACTTTATTCACTGCTCCATTGCCACCCACACCATTTTTTAGACGTAGGTACTTGCGTTCTGCGGTCCGGAGTTGAACAATCAAAAACTCTGGCCGCGAAAGTTGTGCCCCTAAAGTCTTCAATTCCTCAGACTGGCATTGCGGTGGTGGGTTAAGATTAAGCTCAAGGATGCTAATTGTTTGGAAATTTTGCAAAATTTTTCTTCGATCTCTTGCGCCATAATGCAAAGATCCCACTTCTGATACCAGTTGTCTCAAAAATTCCAAGAGTCCTGTAATAAGATCCGATTAAGAATAGGAAACACCAGAACAACTTAACCTTTCAAGAACAGCACCAAAAAAAAGAATGCTTTCAGCTTTATTGACTTATGGATTAACTAAAACCAACGACAGTAATAGATTTAGTGTCATATTTGACACTTGATTTGGTGGAATGCGTCTTGCAGATGGGATATTCGTTGTTTTTTATCTCAAAAAAATAATTAAAATTTTATTTATATTTTAGTTGCATAAAGTAAAAAACTTAAATTTTTTCTTAATTCTGCCACAAATGTGTCGGAAAAAAACGTGCGACCAATGAGAAAAATGGTCCCTTTTTGGCATTTAGAATATCTACATTTTCCCCGAGTATTTTCGCCCATATTCGATGATTGATTAGAATAAGAGAAGGGAAAAGGGAAACAAATCCTGGGAGTTTTTCTTGTTTGTAATAAGAGAGTAGGGAAAGGAAAATATTTTCATGGAAATTGTCATTTATAATTGGGCTGATTAATTTACCTATACATACACATTAAAATTACATTCTGAAAAAAAACATGGTCGCTTTTTTTCACTATAAAGTCTTTTTAAGTCACTTTTTTCACTATATAAAAAAATATTTTGAGTATAACGCAGTTTTTTTTTGGCAATTTTAAGGCCCATAGGTAAGTGCAAAAATCCTGTCCGATCATCTATGGCGGCCGCGTTTCTTATCGAAATATGCAAAGACGGAAAATCAGGCCAGAAATTTAAATTTCGTATTTTCAGATAGGTACCAAAAATGTTGACCACCCCATTTGAATGACATTAATCTTTGTCTTTGTTTTTTTTTGCGTAAAGTTTTCTTTAGATTAAAATAAAATATAATACAAAATTTGCCGCCCCCTACAAGTTGCCGCCCTAGGCTCGAGCCTCACAAGCATAGTGGTTAATACGCCTGTGCATTGCACACTGATTTCGATAGCAGTCTTCTGAATCTCGGACCTTAGGTAACGGAACCAAAAATGTTTAGTTATCCTGAATTTAACTTTTAACCCCGAAACTAGGATGGTCTTGCTAAAACTGAATCACAGCCACGCACTTTAAAGAACTCTATTGAAAAAAAATCGAGAGATTATCTCAAGATGTTAGATGATGTAGAATGCAATAATCTCAGGAAGTATCTACCTAAGTAACCATATGATGTTACAAAGTTAGAGATTCTTAAAATTTGAAATTATATTTAAATGAAAACGATTTTCTTGTATATAAATGTTTAATTAATTTAAATTGCTTACTTATACCTAAATCACATAGCTAACCTTTTCGAAAAAACAAATAACATCATTACTTTACTAATACCACCCTCCTGACTTTTCATGCTGAAGAATGTGCTTGTAAATCGTAATGGGAACAGCATACGGTTTCGGAATTGGAATTTCGATCCTTTTAATAACCTCGACTGGATAAGGTTTCTCCACTTCCACTGGATATGGCTTCTCCACTGGATAGGGAATTCGCCTTTCGGTAATCTCAGGCACAACCTTATAAACGGGAACTTCAACTTCCTGGTTGACAGGCACGTGAACTGCATAGGGTTCAGGGATTTGAATACGAATATAGTTGGGCACTTGAACCGGCACTGGATGTGGAATGGCAACGGGAACTTTTTCAATTACAGGCACCGGGACATGCTTCGATACTTCCGAGTGTGTTGTTTCGATGTGGGATGTATCTATTTGGTCATGATTATCATAATAGTGTCCTGCTGTAGCGTAGTTAATAGTTAGTATTACTATCATCACAATGGCATTCTATTTAGGAAGATTGTTAAAACAGAAACACTGGGACTCTATATATAAACTAAACACTTACCATTTGAATTTTGTTCGTGTCCATAATTTCTTGTAAGATGCGTTAATCCAATAATGTTAATCTCTATTGACTGCTCTGGTAATACTGATGCCATGTTCGTCTTGTTGTTCGGTTTTTATATTGGTTCACAAGACCATAGATCCGCTACGCGCGCCACAGCAGCTGCGGAAAGGTATTTCCTCATTTCCCATTTCCGAAGTACTTACTCAAAGCTCTTTCACCTTCATCATCATCTCTATGCCTTAGCTGAACGAAAGATGAAAGTAATAGTGGCACATTATTAAATTGTTGGATTTATCTGGGCCCAAGCGAAACGTTAAAGATATCAGTAGCGTTTGAGATTGTTTTACCCACTGCGAAACCAAGTTAAAGTCAAATCGAGTGCAACCAAACTCTGTTACATTGTAGAGATGGTAATCGGATACCTTAACAATTAACTGCCTATACTTCCTAAGGATCGTTTACTGTTGAAACTTAAAAAAAACAACCTTAAGCCCTGACATTTAAGCAAAAAGTCTTTCGGTATACTGTGGTACGGCCTGGCCAGTGCTACGCTCATAGTGTTCCGAAGCGTGTGCAATTCCACAATCTAGGTAGTAGGTATATAATTCCTCGAAGCCTATAGAGTCTTTTCTGAGGAATCATGCTGTGATTCTGATACTGTTACTGAAGCTGGCTGTGCCGCTACACCACCACCGCAATCCGGATGTGCGGTAGAAGCCATTTGGGTTTACGGTCTTTGCAATTTCAGTTAACAACGTAATAATTGCATGGATCTAGAGCTGGAGGTGAATGCAACAATCACGGGCTATACATTTTGTATTGTTGGGCAAGTTGATGAGGTGAGGCGAAAGGTAGGCGAATGAATAGGCCTTTTCCACCTGTACCCAGTGATTATGTAACACGCGAACGATGCTCCAGATATTGTATTATGTGGATAAATAAATACCTTCAAGACTGAGGTCGATATGAGATACCTCTACCTATACACCTCTACCTGCTTAAACTGGTCAATTGATTGGAGTTGTGTTTATAAAAGGGAAATGAACACAATTAGACTTTGTGGTTCCATTGTAATTGGCTTGTGGTTATGCAGCATTGCGGCTACTTAAATTAAATGTTCTAACACCTGTTGTGGATTTGGAAATTCATCGGAATGGATTTATCTTCACATATCAATTTTAATCTTTATTTTAAATTGATGTCGGTAGCGATATGTTGCGCAATATGTTGAGGGAATATTTTTATGAGCTTTGATTTTTTTAAACGTTAAATAGGAAAGTTAAAAGAAATAGCTTTACGTCTTTATTTGAGGGAATTTCCCCAACCGCTGCTACGGCAATTACATCTTTAGCACTTCGCTACAATGTTAGGAGCTTCACGAAAAGTGAAGAGCAGAGGGCGACTCTGCTACTTAACACGCTTTTTCTACCACTGGCAGAAAGCTCACTAGAAATAATACCTCTCAAACCAAATAGACAAAGACTCCTGCAACCATATGCTAAAGTAAAAGGATAGAGTGTGCGATTAGCACCTGTATCAACATAGATGGTATCTTCCCAGCCCTTTTGCAAAAGGGCAAAGAAAATCTAATGCCCTTCCTTATTAGAATTCTTCGAAGTATAGTATTGCTCTTGGGTATATATCAAGCCTGTGTAGAAGAACTAAAGTAATCTTTATTCCAAAAATTGGGAAAAAGGATAAAACCCATCCAAAGTGTTCTAGGCCAAAACATCCTTCATACCGAAAACCTTAGAGAAATTAATAGACAACTTCATAAGATCAGAAGTTTTAGTAAGACGGCCTCTCATTCTACGACAACATGCCTACAGAGGGGGTAGATTTACAGAAACCGCCGTACGTGCTGCTCACTAACACCTTACGAAAAGCTTTAGATGCAAAGGAAATGGCATTAGCTGCCCTCCAAGTGGACGGTGTTTTTGACAACACCTCTCATGATTCAGGCAACAAAGCTCTTGTCAGGTAGTGTGTACCCATCAACATAACCAGATGGATTAGAAAAATGTTAAGCAGTATAACAGCAGAAGCAACAACTGGAACGGCTGTTCAGAGCATAATCACAGGGAGGGGTAATATCACCCTTGCTGTGGAGTCTTGTAGTGGATGAACTGCTAGAGAATCTAACCTCCCAAGGTATACATATACACTGTATTGGTTTTGCCGATAACTTCTTTATTACAGCTCTAGGGAAGTTTGAAGACCCTTTATTTGATATAATCCAAAGAGGATTAATAATCACAAGGAAATGGTGTCGTTCTGTAGGACTACATATCAACCCTACAAAAACGACGATTATACCATTGACCAAGAAAAGACTTTTAGCACAGATGAAACCTATCTTGTTAGCTGGCGAAGTAATCGATACTAAGAGGGAGGTAAAATTTCTGGGTATCACACTAAATAGTAAACTCCTCTGGAGCAAAGATGTAAGAATCAACCGTCGGGAAAGCCACAAAAGCCCTAATGATATGCAAGAGACTTACAGGCAAATCTTGGGGTTGCAAGCCGAACATCCTCAGATGGATGTACACCATGATACTAAGACCAATCATTACCAATGCTGAGATTGCATGGCACATAGGAACTGAACTATTACCACCTAGGAAAACTCTAGAAAATGTACAAGGGCTCGCATGTTTAGGTATAACTGAAGCAATGAAAACCTGCCCTACATTAGCTATGTAGGTTATCCTTTACCTGTCTCCTCTACACTAGGTTATTGGAGGAGCTGCAAAGGGAACCATTATGAGATTAGATTTGCCAAAGAGGGAACTGGAACTGGCAAATGTATAGGTCTCAGGGAAAGAGACAACATTCCGAAGTCCTCAGTAACAAACCTTATTGACATTCCAAGATATGGTGTGATTAAAAGGTATAACTTCGAGGAATACCTTTTTAACGAAGTTAAGTAGCAAGAAAGTATGGGTGGGGGAAACTGTTAACTGAAGAAAACGCAAACAATATGTTTATATTATTTTTGTTTTTGTTTTAGTGGACTGTGTGGACTTAAAGCCAATTGAATGATTTTGTGACCTTTCGCCCAGGTACTACAAAACTGTGAAACTGTTAACTATACTCTGAAAGCAAACACAATCAAGTAGTACACTGATGAAGAACGACGAAACGGATTCGTGCAGGAATTTTTGGGCCAATAACCAAACTTTCTATACCGATGGGTATACACTTTCACATTTTATCCCTCAGTTTAAACTGCCCCCTTAACTTCACTCAGGGTAAGATTTCAATTTCACACAACACAAGTTGAAGTGAGCCTTAAGTGGTCATTGTTGGGCACTTAAGAGCTACTTAAATATTTGTCATAGACTCTTTCCATACCATGAATTTGCTTTGCATGATTCGCATGTTTTCTAAAGATCCATCAAAGCTTTTGGTCTCAATTTTTGCCGGAGGTCGTCCACCTATTCCATTGTCAGACGACCGCTGTTTAAAGTCCCTTTTGAGGTTTTCATATTTTTTCCCCAAAGTTTTTTTTTCATTCGGGTGGTATTGCATTGGGCCTTATTTTTTAGATGCTCTTAGTTTTTCTTTTTCGTTGGTAACTGCGTCCGTTTTATTTTTGCACTCAATTAAATTTTTCATTTCATTTACCTCTTTGAATATCTTCCATTTTGAATAAAAGTTTAAATATAACGTCAAAAAAAAAAAAACAAGAATCAGAATAGTGCTGTGAGGGATTATTCCTGGAATAATTCTAAGAAATTGTAATTGCATTTTTTCGTAAGGCTCAGGTAGGCTCGTCGTTTGCGGGGTTTCTCGAAAAAAAGAAATTTAAGCTCGGGTTTAAGAAGGCTGGAACTCTGTTACATATAAAAATGGACCTTTATAATCTTACTATTTCATTATAATCTTAAACTAAATAACCTGGTATTTCTTACAGTTGTAATAGCCCACGATCTCACTCAGAAGGAGCAAGCAGAGAAAACGGCGTATATAGGAATCTAATTTTGGCCTACGGTTAATCCGAGGGAAAACAACTACTTTTATAACCCAAAATATTTACACTTTAAACGACAACGACACACAGTGTACCAAATAAAGTATCGGAATTGATTAAAATCTTTGGCACCACTTATGATCAATGGGAAACTTACTCCTCAGCAAATCCAAATCGAGAATACGTTTCGGTGCGAGTATATTAGTTTCGGCCCGCATCATCATTTCTTAATCCGTTATATATTCTGCTGTGACTCAGTGTGAACTGTAAGAAAGATTAATGAAATTTTTCGTAAGGCCGCCCATACGCATAACACTGGTGTATGACACTTGTGTCAGTGTTATTGAATGTGATTGACAAAATCAAAACATTTTGATATTTCGTGCATGAGGATCTGGCTGTGTTATGTATGTGGGAATGTGTGTAACACATTTGAGGAATATTTCAGTCAGTTGCCTTCTGATCGTGTTCGAGTATATATATCATTTATTGATCTTTATAGGGATTAGCCTTAGTCTTGTCTCGTTGATCGCAAATGAACAAATAATGTGTGCGGATTGGTGTTGCGTGGTGTGGCTGAATGGATATTTTGTGTCATGACACCGGTGTCAAAACGAAAGTCACGTGAATGGGCCGCTTTATGGCAGTGCTGACGTTGCATCTAAATGTGTTCTGCTGATCTTGACTGGGGAGGCGGTGGGTGGCGTTATGTGTGAATGGTGATGATGCGTTTGGGTAGTATCGTGGTCGTGTGGTGTGGCTTGATTGGTAGTGACTAGTGGTGAATTGAATGCAGAGCGCCTGTCGGTGAGGGATAATGTAACACTTCGATGCAAAATAAATTGTATACCTACATAGGTGAAAATTTCTATCTCAATGATGAATAGTTTTTAAGAAATAAAATTTTTAAATCATAATATTCGAAAATTTCAAGCTGATTTTTTTTACAAATTTTCATTATTAATAATAAATAAAATAAATAAATAAACGGAATAAAAAGCCATTCTCAGTTCTTGGGAAATTTGTCTATTTTTACTTATTTTTTTGGATAATGTACTTTTTTTTAATTTGGTAAGAACTAAGAATGGTGCTTATGTATTTATATACTTATAAGTATTTGACTAAGTATACTAAGAATAAAATTGATAATAAAAATTTTGATTAAAATCATGCTAAAATAAAATATACGGCTATATCGCACGTACTTGATTGTATCGTTTGTAAGCACAAGAATTTTAGTAAAAAAAAGCTAATTATATTATTAAATTAGGTGTTTATTTAATTTTTAATATACACAATGCCGCAAAATTTCAAACGATTTAGTAATATGTTAAATCAGTCTTAGTATGATACTAGGTTAAAAAGAGGATTTTGCTAATTTTAAACGAGCTTAGTATCCAAAATAAAATTAAATAAATTACCTCCTAAAAAAATTAAAGAAAATAATATTCTTATAAATAAAATTCTTGTATATTCAGATAAAAAACTACCTTATTAACATTTTACTAAAGTTAAAATCACGAAATGGCTACTTTTATTTTTTAGTATCGTACTAAATCCATAATGTCATCTGATAGTATATCAGCCTTGAACGCGGGGGGGGGGGGGCAGATTCGAATCCTGCTGGTACACATTTTTTTGTTTTTTTTTTTGTAAATAATGAAGATAAATGATTTAAATATAATCATCGAATACTCATTTAGAGCACACGTTGCGCTTCCATCAACATATACATTATTAATTAATTTTCAAAGCATAAACACAATAATTGTGTTCATCAAAATTCGAACCCTACAAATGCATACCAAAACATTTGAAGGGTTTGAAATTAGCATTTTACTAATTAACAAAAGGTTTAAGATTTACGAAAAGTTAGTAGACTGCTATATATGTATATAGTAAATTGTTAACTCGTATCATGTTAGACCTTAATAATATGTTGTTTAAGATTTTGCGCCAATATCTTTAATTTTGTTTCTAAGAAATAATTTTGGTATGTCAATTTTAAGTATTTAACAATATAAATTTAAAAACATAATTTCAAAAAAAAAATGTCCAAACGATTTCGAAATAATGAATTAAAAAAAAAATATTTTTTTTTTCAAAAATCCAAAGAAAATATTTTTCAAAAATGTTGGTTGCAGTATTATTTAGAATAGAACATCCTATATAAAAATCTTCATCGAAATCCGTTGAGCTGTTAATGATAAAATCGAAAATTAAAAAAACAAACAGTTCTATGGCACTCACCGTTGATAATATTTTATTTAAAAAAAAGTTTGAAAGAAAATGTAGAAAACCTATACCTACCAGAATTTTTTTTTTCAAAATCATTACAGCCGTTTTCGATATAATTAATATCTGCCATTTTGAGTACAAAAAATTATATGCCAGTTAGTTTTGGGAATAAAATAAAGAATCGAGCCAATCACCAATGACATTTAAGTACCAAGTTTGAAGTAAGTCGCTCCAGGCACTTATGTTGTAGATCTACCTACAGACAGACAGACAGACAGACAGGCGGAATAACGGATCGACCTTTTCCGTGTTCTCTATATATTATCGTAATGTCAAGTTTGATCAAGATCTCGAGTACAGTTTTTACCAAATGCAAAACTTGTCCTAGAGTCGGAAGTAAAAAACCACAATGTGTTTTCAAACATTTTGAATTTGAATATTGGGTTTCAAAGTTATAGTCTATAGCGTTGTATTTTTTTTTTCAGTTTTTTACTAACTACTTGTATTTTTTTATTTCATAGGGCCACTAAAGCACCGTTATTAAAATTATCGCCTTTAGCAACTTAGGCAAATATGGGGGCATCAGCGGCAGCCGATAACGATTGCTTGAGAGTTCATAATATCGAAGACCAGCATTATGTTTTCCGTTAGGATGTCGATACTTAATTTCTAAAAACTATTCTACATATAGAGTAATCTTAAATGGTCAGTTAGATATCCTCCCTACCCCTTTCTTTTCCTCAATCCGCCATTGTCTGTTTGTATACCTGATTTGTTAGGTGAAATCAAATATTTTAAGCAAATGCATAACTTGCTTAGTTATTAAGAACAACTTGTGAGCTTGTAATATTCTGACCCATTTACACAAATTAATCTTTCCCCATAGATATTAGTAGACACCTCATCGACCAGCATTTCAAAAACTGTTGAAAATGTTTATCCATTATATTTTGTTGTCGGCCAATGAATCTAGAGCCATTGCGCTGGCTTTTGATGTAGGTATTAAAATTGACGTTCTCCAAACCGAAGATACTTATATATGGCAATGTTAATAGCCTGAGACAGATACAAAGTGCCATTAAACAGTGGCTTTCCGAGTCACCATATACTCACTGACTGTGACTGCATTTGTTTCATAGGAACCTAAACCAAAGGAGCAACCAATATCTAAACACCAAATGATCAGACGAGATATACCTAGTACACCAACAATTGGAGTTGGGTTGCTATGCAATGTTCACATAGAAGCAGCACCATCATCATGCCGAATCCATTCAATTTCAGTTGACTTAGCAATAAGCATCCTCGGTTGCGGCCTGCCGGCATGCCGGCTACCGGTGTTTTGTTCACTATACACTAGACTCAATCATGACATGGCAGGACTCTATTGTATGTCAAACTGTGCATAAACGGGACGTAAAAGCAAACCGCATCGTGAATTTGCATAGACCCGTCAGTCATTTCGGGTAGTAGCGAGCATGGCTTGCCTCGAGCGAGGTTTTGTCTTAAAGCGGTTTCTATTTCTAGTTCTCAACGAAGTAGATTTTGAATAATATTGACAGTGGGCCATGCATCTCTTTTGTTCAGAGTTCTCAGTCAGTGTTGTGAGCTCATTTGGTGGGGGCTTTGCTTGGCCATTATTTGCTCCTCTGACGAAGAGCTAAATTGCATTTTTTGAAAGTAAATTTCAATATGTAAATACGAAACAAGTTGTGTTATTTGGTTGTTTGTCTATGGACTTACCTATAGAAGTTACCAAAAGCCTTGCCTTGGCTCATATGTAGGTTTAGTTATTAAGGTTCAAGAAAAGTACAGGGTGGTCTGATGAAACTGATGCATGTATGGTTCGATGTATGAGCCAATGTTCATGTATGAGAAGGGAATACTTTAAAGTGCACAAAAAAAATTTAGCATTCTTATTATACCTACACGGAAACAGACGATTGGTGATGGAAAAGTATACATCAGCTAATAGGGCTTGTATCATCTTAAATATGTATGTCGTGTTTATTTCCAAGCCTGAAGGTAATTGGACGAAAACCCGAGGTATTGACTGGCGCTTAACTCTATGTGTTACAGGTGTTCGTATGGGATCACTTTTTTGTTATCGATAGTTTGTATGGGAATGTCAATAATTTTGTTCTGTAATGGCGTCGTTAATTCCCGATGAAATTTTTGGACGTCCAATTCCTTTACACTTATAAATTACAAACAGTTTCCATCCGTCTCCCTCCACAACAATCAATCAAGTTGGTTGTGGTCGCACGACCAGGGCCCCCTTTCTGCAACTCAGGCGATAACTTTTTGTATCGTTAAAAAATGAAACGCTCCATTCCTTACTTATCGCCTCATAGGAAAAATGTGTTTCTGCAAGTTAAGGCGATAACTTAAATATTTCATTTTGTTTGGCTGGAATTTTCCAATGGAAGGCGATAAATTGAAATGTAATTTTGGCATCTCAAAAGCAAAACAAACAATTTTTTTTATCATTTGTTTTGTTATTTATTGTTTAATGTTCTTAAAATTGTGTGGTTTCATAGTTAATCTGCTTTTTAACATTTTAATTTGCTTGGAAATAAAAAAAAATATTTTTCAAGGAAAATCGAGCAACTCTAGTTTACCTTGTTGATTGTTTTTGCTCCTAGCTATTCAAAAAATGGATTAAGATTGCAAAGACACAAAATATTCAGCGTCAGTAAACTACGAAATAATTTGAAAGTTTCAAAAAAAAAAAGATTGTAGCGACATGCGCATCGGCTGAATTCTGCCGTCATCTCTCTGACTGAAACGGACCCACTTAACGAACCAAAATTGGTCGAAACTTTACCGTCGAGTTGAATGACGTAATAGCGGGTCAGTTGATGGAAAGATCGAGAAATCGATTAGCTTCAATTTGGAATTTCACATTGTACAAATAGGCAGCATTTTTCCTCCATTAAAATTACAACAAGATTTTGGATTTATTAAGATATGTATATAATATTCTCGAATACATTAAAGCAACATAAACAAATATTATCGTTTTGAACTAAGAATAAATTAGAAATAAGTCATTGACTACCTTCAAACAAGGTTCGTGTTTTATTGCGAATATCAACAGCAGTGGTGTCAAGGCTACTCGTCGTACAGACTATGTACAACGTACATCAATCCGGACGTAATAAGGATAAACCATTCACATATCTGACCAGACACAACCGTACGTGGTACATGTATATATAGTCCCATCACCTCAACTGGCCATAAGTTCACCTTGTAGAGGCCTACAAACTGCCCATGCAGTTATAGATACCTACAAGATCAAGAAGAAATTCAGTAGGACTTCCACGAAATTCAACAAGAAAATGAAAAGTTGGCGAAGAACTTGTGATTTTCAAATCTTTTCAAAATGTTATTCGGCAAAATCAGGAAATAGAAGGTGGTAGTTGTTGCAATGTCTTTTCACAACATTGATGTGCTATCCGGAATCTGTACCCCAATTTTTTTATTTTTATGTAACTCAGAGTAGCCATAGATATGCCTTAATTCTTAAGTAAGCGTTTGCAATTTGCTGTGATCACCATTCAGAGTTGCTTGAAGTTCGTACAATATCAGACAATCCAAGTACATAGTATAGCTAATGAAATTCATGCAAATGCCACCTTGTCGCAGTGGTAGAAATCCAGACATGGGGCCTTGCATGCCCTCCAGTGGCTGCGTTTCCATAATATTTTTTGGATCTTCTAACTTTCTATGCATTATTTAATTATTTTTTTGCAGAAGTTTTTTTTGCAGAAGTTTTTTATGCTGAGCACAACTAAAATCCTTTATTTTCACACTAATATCCTTTAGTTTCTCATTTCATTAGTGCACAATTTAAAATTTATTTTGAAATGAAAAACACTTTTCTGCATCACAGATTTACAATTAAATAAACAATGCAAACAAAAATACAGACAATAGCAATTAAATAATTATAATATAAATATAATATTAAACAAAATTAAAAATTATGAAACGTATCTTGAGGTACAACAAGTCTTACTTTGAGCAGATCGAATTTAGCTTCTTTTTATTTTCTATCTCACTAGCTATTTTGCTAGTGATAAAATTTGACGTTTAAATCGAAAAAGTTAACTATTTTCAAGGATACAGGAATACATTTTATCGCATTTTTCCAGTATTTCAGTTCCGTTTGTTTCAGTCGATAAATTTAACGATTGTCAAACGATACAGAAAAACGATGATGCGATAAATTGAATTTTGTTCCAATTTTCACCGTTTCTCGACCATTCTTATCGATTCGAAAGCTGTAGAAATTATTTTTGCTGTTCAGGGGAATATAATGAGGGGAGGCCATGGGTTTTTGATAATTTCAATCAAATTTGCTAATTGGAATAACTAAAAATAGAACAACCAACCCCCTACCCCATAATGGCGTTCACATTACTTGCTCCACCGACTTTTTCTACATTCCAGTATTAACATCTCACTCCCAATCTCTAGTGAAAACAAGAAGTATTTATTTCCTACTTGGTATATGACATATATAAAGGGTTATCTATTTGCGGTTTCAAAAATATAGGGCTGGAATTCGACATCTGTCAAACTAAGTTTTTAAACCAATTTTTTTTTGTCAGTTGAAAGTCTGACATTTACGAAAATGGATCGCTTAACTATCGCACAACTCATACAAATTGTTAAAACCTACTACAAAAATGATGATTCTGCCACAGCCACATATCGTGCTTTAAGAGGAGATTATGGCTTACATAATCGTCCAACTACGCAAGCAATTGAGAAAATTGTGAAGACATTTAAAGAGACTGGATTGGTTACAGATATTGTAAGGCATGTGCCTCATCGTTTCGCTCGTACCACTGAAAATAACGCTGCTGTAAGTGAAAGTGTTGCCGAAGAGCCGAATGTGTCGATTGCTCGTCGTTCTCAAGAATTAGGACTGTCTTACGGCACATTATGGCGTGTTTTGCATTTGGATCTACACCTACATCCATATAAAGTCCAGCTCATACAACAACTGAAGCCAGCTGACCATTCACAACGTCGTAGGTACGTGTCGATTGGATGCTTGAACAATAGGTGGTGGACGGCGATTTTTCGAACAAAATTTTCTTCAGCGACGAAGCACATTTCTCACTCGGTGGGTATGATAATAAACAAAATTATCGTGTTTGGGGTTCTGAGAATCCTCAAGTAATTGAAAAGAGACCATTACATCCACACAAAGTCACTGTTTGGGGCGCTCTTTGATCCGGAGGTGTGATTGGACCATACTTCTTCGAAAACGGCGATGGAACGACTGTCACCGTCCATTCGGCGCGTTATGGTCATATGATAACCAACATTTTTTTGCCTACTATTGAAGAATACGACTTGGAGAATATGTGGTTCCAACAAGACGGTGCCAAATGCCACACAACTCGAGCGAATATGGCTTTATTGCAAGAGACATTTCATGGCCGCGTAATTTCTCGTCGTGGCGATATCAACTGGCCACCAAGATCATGCGATTTGACACCGCTAAACTTTTTTTGTTGGGCTACGCGAAAAACCGTGCTTATACAGATAAACCTTTAACTCTTGAGCACTTGAAAACCAACATTCGTCAAGTTATGGCTGAGATACCGAACAATATGTGTCAAAAAGTGGTAGAAAATTACCTCAAAAGAATCGATGCTTGCAACAATTCGCGTGGTGGTCATTTAAATGATGTAGTGTTTCACACATAATTTCAACGTTTAAACTTTATAATAAAAAAGAAATAACATGAAAAAAATATTTTATAAAAACCACAAAATGGATAACCCATTACTATTACTATTTTTAAGAATATATTTCAGTTCTTTCAGCCTTCGAAACCACAAAAATTTAAACATCACATTGAAACATTTTTATTTTGTTGCGGTCGCAGAAACAAGTGCTCAAAAGTTTTTTTCAACAAGAAATACCTTAAAAATCTGTTATAACGACATCGGTTATATCGGTTATTGCTAACTAATCTCAAAGTCCCGATCGATGTTCATACAAATTGTACTAACCAAATATCAGTTTTATAGATATAGCATATAACAAATTATATCTTTTAGCGAACAGTCTTAAATGTAAATTTTTAAAATCTATCGCATTTAAAATGATAAATTATGGGGATTTCTCTCTTTCTGTTTTTTTTATACGCGAATTTCAGTTTCTGAGAGAAACTGGAATATTTTAAATAAAGAAAGGTTAAATGTGTTAGTTCAAAACGTAGAGTTTTTACGTTTGAAAAAACTCTGCAATAATCTTAAGGTTGGAAGCTGGTGATTCCAATATGTACAAATTTGGCGGCAGAGTTTTCTCTGTCGGCAGAGATCGAAATAAAATTAAGAAGAATTTTGAAGAATCAAACTTAAAAACAAAAAACGTTACGGTCAATATCCCGACGTAGCTGATGGTTTGCTCAGTTGGTTCAACGCCCAACTAAGCGGACCAATTCTACAAACAAAGGCATAAGACTTTGCAAAACATTTTACAACATTCTTACTTACAGAAACTGAAATACAAATTCAAGTGAAAATTTAAGATTTACTTAAGGCGGTTGAGATCGTTTGCTTTGTTGCCAGATACTTTTGAGTGAGGATATGAAGAATTTTATACCAAAATGGAGATGCAAATAGAGGAAGAGTTCATAAAAAAAATGTCGATACGAAAAAATTACAGATTACTTTGTAAATAAATAAAAGATTTGCTAAAATAAAAAAGTTTTTTGTCCACTTTTTAATAAAAAAAAATGGAAAATCAGTTATAACGAAACAGCAGATACATGTAACGAACAAAAATGCTAAACTCACATTAAGTTCGTTATAACCGATTTTGACTTCAATACCTACCTGATTCTTTCAACTTCTAAATTTTGAATTGTTATAAATCTTTGGCTGCAATAATAATTGTGTACACATTTCTGTCAAACAACACGCTAAAAAGATTTTTTCACAGATTCATTTTAAAAAAACGACCTTAAGTTAAGTTAAGCATATTAGACTGTTTTTTTTTTTTATAATATTTTATGTTTACGGATGTGCATAAAAGTACTTTATTTTTGTTAAATAATATAATTGCCTTATTTATTCATATTTTAAGGAAAGCTTGTTTTTAATTACCACATTTTTTTATTTTTATTCTATAGTTTTAGCTGTTTCGGCACACAGTTCTTCTTTGTACATATAAATTTTCCTTATCTTTGAAATGAAATACATCTAAGGAATGTTGAACTAAGCAGTTTAATTTTTTGTCAAGAAAAGTACTTAAGTATTTACTCTGAACCGTTTATGCTACAAGTGGTTTTATTGGGAGTTTCATTATCAACAAATATGCTTCGGTAATCTTGTTGTTGTTAAGGTTAAGATACCAGAATAACTTTACAGCGTTTCTTTGATATTTAATATTAAAATCTAGTTTTTGTGGACTGTGCTGAAAATGAAGTCCAATTCAAACTTTTGTATGACTTTACATTAATCGTTTTTTGTTTACTGCTTTTTTTTAGGGTGACCTCCCCCGAGAAGTGAAGGTGTATACGCCTCTGCCGTGATGTCGGTTACTAAGTAAATTCTGCTATGACTTTCGAAAGAAAAGGACAAAGGTAAAATTGTTGGAACGGGAAGAAGAATCGCCTTTTTGGAAATAGGCTGTGCAATTGATGTTTTCCATCCACATATGTATGGGAGAGCATACGCAATTGTCTTGACAGAAAATGGCTTACAAATTTTTAAAAAATAAATAAGCCTTGCGTAAAAATGTTTGTGTCAGGTGTCGGAACTGAACTTTACTCAGATATTATGAAACAGGATCTAAATACTTGGGCAATCAATAAAAGAAATAATTCCAAAATATATATACAACTTGAATAGTAAAGGCAATAATGCGGTAACTATAAATGGCCAGGAGTATTTGGATTAAGGGCTAAAGGTCTATTCACATGAGATGGATAAATGACCAAGGAATTAACGAATATTTCGCCATTTTCACATTTCATGTATTCGTCGTGAATGACGTTTTATAATTATTATAATCTCTGATTTTGAGGTTACTAATTAACAAATTAAGCTCAATTTGAGAAAACAATTTAATGTAATATTACGAACTGTCAACTTCAACCCCAAAATCAGAGCAACATTTTAAACGATTTAATAATATGTTAAATCATTTTTAGTGTGATACTAAGCTAAAACGAGGATTTTGCTTATTTTAAACCAGTTTAGTATCCTACTATTTTCTTACCATTTTACTAAAGTTAAAATCACAAAATGGCAACATTACTTTTTTAGTATTGTACTAAATCCATATGCCACTTTGACATTTACAAACGTCAAAAAGTTATATTCGCTTACTTTTTTGCACTATTTTAGCCGTGTTTTGTTATAGTTTATTAAGAAAATATATTTAATATGGTGCTAGCTAAATCGTGTTTAAAATTAGGAAAATATTAGTAAAGTGCTTTAGTATTAGCAAACTATTAAGTAGTATCCTGCTAAGCCGTTAACATCACGCTGTTTAAAATTTTGCGCCAGAGACTATAAATTATAAGGATGGCGAAGTTAAATGTCATTCGCATCGAATTAAGAAAATGCATGTGAATGAAATGTCAAAATTGACTGATATTCGTTAATTCGTTGGGCGCACTTGTGTGAATAGTCCTTAATTCTTCAAAATTTAATTGTTCGAGAATTGTGCAGAAATTCCTTAAGATATTTAAAATGTATTAATTATCTGAAAACTTGGCATAAAACATTATGTATATTCACAGTGGTGGCGCAAGACGTACATTTTATGTGGGCAAGGTAAATTTTGCGAGGCCCTCTAATGGTACAAGAAGAAGGGAATATAAAATGAAAAATCACTCAAAATAAACAGTTTTGTATTCATTAAAAAAACAAACCTACATTTGTACTCATACTTCTCCTGCTCTTCCCGAGCTTTGCCCCATCTCTGACCGGGTACTCCCCGTGATAGCAACTTAACGCCAACTAATGTTGCCAGACTAAATATAAATGAATTCGAATTTTTGTGTATTTTTAATTCACAATGATTCAGAACTTCTGAAGAGAAAGCACTTAAAAAAAACCCCTTTTTGCACGAAGAATCGCGATTTTTCCAAAGTTTTAAAAAAGCGTCGTACGACTAGGCAACGAAATTTGGTTCATTTGAATAAAGGCAGTTCTGAAATCTTGTATACGTCAGTATTTCTTTAGAAAATTAATGCAAAATTATATTCCAGTAAAGTTAACGTCAAATATACCAATTTTGAATAAAAATGGGAAGAGCAAATATTTTAAATACAGCCGAGAAGGCAAAAATACACATTTGCTACGCTGAAGGTTATCCAAACTTTCAAATTGCAAAACGTAGTGCAACTTGTGTTGACGAGTTTGGCGAGTTATTCTTGGTGCTGGATATCTGAAGAGGATAAAGCTGGCAAAAAACCCAAATGCCGTGCGTAGAAAGCTTCGACTTAAGTTTGTGAAACATCATTTGGGTTGGACTATAGGCCAGAGCCAAAATAAAAATGATTAGCGAATTGTTGTCTTCACTGATGACAAGAAGTTTAATTTAGATGGACCGCATGGCTATAGCTTTTATTTTTATGATTTTATGCAAAGAGGAACGTTTTTAACACGTCATCATAGCCGTGAGAGTGAAGTAATGATCTGGGGTGCGATCATTTATTATGGAGCACTTGAACTTTATATTCAAAGTACAAAACTGACGGTAAAGCTGAAGGACTTTTTTGGACCTTTGCCATGCATCTTGCAACAGGACAACACATCAATCTATACTGCTGGTATTGTAAAGTTGTACATTGCAAGCCAACAAGTTGCAGTGATGAATTGGCCGCCGTATTCACCTGACCTTAACATTATCGAAAATGTCTGGGGATTGCTTACAGGTATACGAAGGAGGAAGGCAGTATGAAATAAAAGAAGGACTTATCCATGACATTAACAACCTGATTCTCCGCCTGGTAACGAATCACAAGTCACACGCCCTTGCGACTATTCCTTGTGAGGATTATTGTGACTCGATAACATTTATCGAATTCTCCCCCAATCATCACATGAAAACTCACAACGAAACTCACCACAGCTAAAGGTTAATTGTATAGTGGCATTATTGGAACAGCTAAATATTAAAAACAAAACATAAATTGAAATTGATTCGGATTATTAATGAACATAAGCTAATTTAAAAAGTAAAATTACTCCTGAATTAATATACATATGTACATTATATAAATGAATTCATTTTTGTTTAAACAAATAAGCAACTATCAAAGACAATCCGTTTTCAGTGTTTCATTCATTTTTAAACAAGAAAATTTTTGTATCAAACGAAATGTCAAAACTCAAACTATTTGTGAGTTGTGACCTGCTCTAAAGTAGATTACAATTTCGATTGTTTTTATGACTCTCACAAGTTGTGATTTTGGGGGAGAATTAAAAAAAGTCACAAAATAAATTTTACCTCTTCTTATGACTTGTGAGGTATCAGTGATGTTGGGGACTGTAAGTCGGCTTGGGCGGAAATATCGCTGAATTATATAAAATCTTTGTATGACTCGGTTCCAGATCGGATTTTTTAATTAATTTCAAAAAACGGTGGTCATACCCACTACTAAATTATTTGTTTTATTATTGTTTGAAATAATTCCCAAAAAAAAAAAAGAATTCACAAAATCAAAATGTTAAACTTTTCCACAATTTTTTATGTTGCCTTTATTCATATGAACCAATTTTATTGCTTACTTTTTTGAGTATCTTTACAAACTTTGAATAAAGTCCGTTACTTAAAAAAAGGAAATAATTTTTTTAAGTGTATTCCATGGAGAGATTAATAGCCTTTGCTTACCGTCAACACAAGTTTTTTTATGGCCATGAAAACTGGTCATAAGGCACAGTTTAGTGCAATTTTACTTTTGAATTTTCCATACTTTTTCAAATTTATTTTCGGCTGTGAGGCGCGAGGCCCTTTGCACCGAGAGGCCGTGGGCGGTTGCCCAAAACGCCCATTCATTACGCCGCCTCTGTATACTCATAGGGTGTTGGGAGGCTGCTTGATTTGGTGCGCTAAAATTAAAAATCATAGTTCGGTTTACATATAACGCGAAATATTTCATTATATTCAGTCCTAAAGGAAAAGGACTTAAAGAACACAGTTTCGGCTTTATTTTCACTATGTATTCTTATCATAAAATCAATTTTCATTTAAAATTCACAAAATTAAACCGAAAAACCTCATTTTCCTTTTGAAGTTTCCATCAGCCAGAGTTGAAACCAAAATCAAAAGTATAAAAGTTGACGGCAAAATCGAACACAAGACAAGCGTGTCCAAATGATTTATATTGCCAAGCTTCTTATTTATTATATACAAAACGACGATCTTGATGTAGATCCCATTTCTATATAAAGGTACGAGTATCTATACGAAAATGAGGACCGCACGTCCGCCCTCTGGGATGCTTGACTTTTGTGAGATTTGCGACATGCAGATCACCACCATACAATTGTGGGACAGCGACACAAACGACACCGGCTGCTTCTTGAATACGTTTGCCTGGCATAACCCATCGAGAATCAAGATAGTTGCTTGTTCCTAAATATCTTGCTTGCCTGTAAGGAATTACCTTATTTTTTTTGTGTGTCAGGACAAAATCAGAGAAAACTCATTGTCCAGCTAAATGGTAGAATGCCAGAACGGCCGTATGCAAATCTGCGTGCATTTAGGTTAATCTTACATCAAACAATGCATCAGTGTCTCCATACTTCGGCTTCGGGTGCAGTATATAAAAATAGGTGCATAGGTACCTGATATGCAATTGAAAAAACAACAAAGTGATCGCCAAAACATCACAACAAAGCCGCCACCTTTCTCTTTGAGTTTTGTTTTGATCTTCGATGTCGTATTGGTGTTGCTCAGCAGGATATTTTTTTTTTAGTTTTCGTTTTTGTGACAAAACAAACAAAAATGTCCTTTTTTGAAATATGAATTATCCTTATTAGTTCGGAGCATTGCGGGCGGCGTCAGCGGATGTTATGACCACGAGTAACGCACACCACTTGAAGTCTTATCCAACTAACGCAATGTGTGGTCTTTGAACACAGCTCCTGCTGCCACTTGACGTGTTGTAGTGAAAGTACATCCGAAGGATGTTTACACAGACGGGATATTAATTACAGTGTTTACTTTTTGTGCGTGCATAAATCGTTCTTAATAGTTATCGACTGTTATCTAGCTGGGAGGTAGTACTATTCTTCTTTTTTTTGGAATAGGACTTGCTAAAGACATGTGTTTTTTTTTCTTTTTTGAATTCCTTTGGATTCATTGTTTGAAATTATAATGTAATTTATCACTTTCGATCGATATAAATCTGTTGATCTTATTTATAAATATTTTAACGAATTGGATTGAATGGTTTTTTGTTTAGTCTAGAGGTTGGTACTGAAGGGATGGTTGGCGATGATTTGACCTCGAGATTTGCTTTGCGAAGGTCGTGATAACTTGAACTTACCGGCCGGCCGTGCAAAATTAAAGAATAAGTTGAAATATACATCGACTAAAGGGCGCGTTGGAGGTGGGGAATGAATGAATCATATAGCATCTTCCTGCATGATGATTAATTTTGCCCCACCTGGTATATACGGGCGATAAGCTGGCTGTCCTATTAAAACGCAATGTTTGTATGTATAAAGTTTTTTTGATAACTAATTTATAAGGATACAAATTATGTAATTGGTAGGCTTATTTTTTTTGAATGACGACAAAATTCAACATAATTGCAGAGAGGGACTTATCGACTTTTCAAGGTAGTTTTTTGCAATTTTGTCCGCACCAAAGAACTGACTGATATCGCAATAGCAGATATTAGTTGCGCTTGGAAAGTTCTGGGAAATTAAAAATAGTTGAGTTAGATCAGATGCAATTCACTAGAGGGGGTTAGATGTCAAAACTAAATAAAACAAGTTGTATGTGACATCTGGAATAAGCGAAGCCATTAAGTGACATTTTCATACGAACTATCGATAACATTGATGCAATTGACAGCGGTACCCCTATTATCTCTGGTATAAGAGGTAATCGCTGAACATTCTAGAAGATTAGCTGCCCGAAGGGAATTATTTGCTGTCGCTTTTATGTCCAATTTTTTTAGGGCATTAAAAAAATATACGCATGCTATGTAAATAGTCGTCGCTGTACACTGTGTGTGAAACGCATACGATATGCTTGATATTCAATTACCTTGGTGCATAAATCAGGCTAAATTCGGACGATATGACTGCGGTAATACTGCCTTATTGACGGCATCAGTCTAATAAACATAAACGTAATTACATATGTAGGCTACGAAAAAAAAGTTAAAAGCAACTAATGCACGATTCAATTTGGTTGTCAGCTTAACTGTCAACTAAATTAAATCATATAAGGCAAGGCAGACTAAATCATTTAGCTACAATTAGACCCGCACCGTGATCGATCATTGATCATTGACTCTTTAATGTCAGCAGACCGTCAATTCGTTGACTCAAAAATTGGTGATAAAACATTATAGCATTGACAACCCCTTTCAACCCACAACTTGGCATAATTAAACCACATTTTGACACTTTTACGTCAGAGAGTCAACGTGTTGACTATTTAAGCTGACAGACTAATACTATAATATTGTAGGCTTATGCTCGCAACCACGGATCAGACATACGAGAGACTAAGCAGCAGTAAATATTAACAAACAACTTCCGAATCAGGTTTGATTCAATGTAAGCTTTCGAGGAGTTAAAATGTGTTTCCTTTGAAAATTTTGTCAAATGAATTGCCTCTACACATAGGTCAATTGTGTTAGAAGACTTGTAAATCAACAATTTGAGGAAAATCAAAATCTTTTGATTTTCTGCATCTCAACCGTCAATAATTGATTAACGGACATAAGTGGACTGGGTTGATAACTAAGTTGCAGGCAAGAGTAGAATAAGTCAAGTGAAGAGATATCAAAACAGGGGCCCCGGGCATGTAACTTAATACAATCGAGTTTTGTCGATACAAGCGAGAATTGTTGTGGTTCAATCGAGTGTCATCGATTGTATCGTTAGAGAAAACTCGATTGAACCAAAAATAGGTGCTTCCAATTCTTCCAAGTTAAGTGCTGGGGCCCGAGATTTGGTAGAAGAGTTAGATATTGACGATTTTGATCAAACTTGTCATTACGATAATATGGGGAAGACGAAGAAATATGTCCCCGCAATTTTGTCTGTCTGTATGTCCTCGATACTATAGCCTAAGCGGTTGGATGCTCCAAACTTGGTACATATTGTTTTGTCTGTAATATACCCACACGTTTCTTTGATTTTTTTAAGACGAAAAATTACGGTACCTGCCATACTTTTGTCCAAAAAGAAGAATCTTATTTTTGTCAAAAACGGCTCCACATATTTCGACTTTCTAACCATTGGATAAACAGATTAAATTATTTTTTATATGCAAATGCTCAATAGAAGTATTAATAAGACTTCATACTCAAATCTTCAAAAAAATGGTTTTCCTAAGACCTAAACAATTTTTTTTTTGAAAAATCGATTATTCAAACAAAAGTCACTGATTTTTTTTGCAATAAAAATGTTATATGAATATTTATTATTACTTATTGAAATTGGCGTTTCAATTTTTTTTTGTTAAAAGTTTTTAAAATGTTATACAAACAAAATTATTTTTTAAAACAAATGGTCAAACGATTTTTAAAATTTTTGTCCAAGAATTCAAATGGCATCTATTTTTTTTAATCATCCATTCGACAATTCATTATATCTACTAAGAATCGAAATAATCTTACCCGCTTACATCGGCTTTAAACCTTCATAGTATAACTAAACTATACTACCTAACCTACCTACTAACAGCGTCAGTCGCTTAATTAAAGTTGTAAGCAACAAGAGAAAGTACTATCCAGTCGTGCATTTTATTTACTATGGGAGCGGGGTCTATTCCCCCTCCTTCCATTTGGAAGGTCGGGACAATATTTTCTAAGAAAAAAACAGTAAAAATGCGAACAAAATATTTAAAAATAACGGTGATACATTTTTTTCCAAAATTTTGAATTTGAAATTAGTTTTTTTTCAAAATCTTTTCTTAGTAATTACTTAACTTAAAAACAAATTGATATAACAGATTTGTATCTTTAAAAAAATGTGCCGTTAAAAATATCTCCCCAGCCCCATTTAAGAGCTTTTTTCTAGAAATTTGCATAGTCGAAAATGTTTTTAAATAACTGTTTTAGAGAAATCCGTTATAATATCTTGTCACATGAGTTATCCCATTCTCCCCAGTTTGAATCGTATATGATATCCATAAAGGTCAATCTCAGTTGCCAGTTCTGTGTGAGATAAAAATGACAGTCATTTCCAATGTGACATATGTGGTTGACACATATGTATGTCGATATAATCATTTTTTATAAAATTGGCAATCATCAATCTCCGTTGAGTTGAGAAGGAGACAATTCCATTGTTGTTCCGAAAAATTATCTCGTCGCTGAAGATGTTTTTTTTAATTGAAAATCCCCTTTCAACTGCTTCAAAACTCCTTTTATTGATTTGTTTGAGTCTGTAATACAACGTGGCCGCCATAAACTGTCAAATCTATTTGTTCCTATTGACAACTGGTAAGTTGCTTTCCACGCCACCTGGAAATCAGCGCGTGAACTTTCAATTGGAGATAGATTTTTTTTCGATTTGACATTCCCATAAGAAAAAACCAAAATCTGAAAAACATTGATATTACTAATTAATTTTATCTCAACTGGTACCCATATTATGAATGCAATATAATAAGAATAAATGTGAGTTTGTAAATCAAGAAGAATATATATCAAAACTTAATGTTAATTTGCTTTATTTTGCAGATAAAAAATGCAAGCAAGCCCGAATTGTTGTTGTTAGTTTTTTTTAATGAGCTCATGTCGTCAGTCAAAGTGGTATCATGTGCGTAGTAGGGGAAGGGGGCTTAAGAAACTAAATTAAAATAGGGGTTAATGAATGCATATGTTCCCATATTTTATAAAGCAAAAGCTCAATATGGGAAAATGAAGGAGGTGGCCCTTGCGTAAATATGCTTATAATATGGATGTAGGTATTTGTATTAATGTACAGGTTGTATATATTTGTTACATTTTTTTTATTAGCAGAAAATTGATGAAATCATTTGTCGTTTGTGAAATTAATTAATATAATTTGTTTTTCTAAGGAGAACTAAAAAATATATCTTATTCAATTAACATAAGCTTGATATATTCAAGATATAAGTAATATAAGCACCCCTTTATACGTGGATCCAATAAAAATGTTCATTAATTTTGTTGCTAAATTTTGATATGGAATTATCAATATTTTAGCTTTTCTTGATATAAAAATTACATACATAAATAATATATTAAACAAAAATAAAATACCTCAGCTTATTTTAGGCTTTCAATAAATTATTATACCTACATACAAAAAACAATATTTTTGTTTTAGTTTCAAAAATTCTTAGATTTTTTTCCATAATTGGTATGAACAAATTATTTATTCTCTAAAAAAACGTTCAATTATTCAGAAAGATTCATTTTGTAAACAAACACACTTTTCGTAAAAAAATCGTAATTTTAATAAACCTAGCTACGATCCTGTCTTGTGTTTTCGTAACCGATGAAATTGTTTGTTTCTCGTTGAAAGGTGATTTTTATCCATTTTAAAAGTAAAGCATTATTGATATCAATTTCGATTTATTTTACGCTTGATTTATAATCTTTCATGCTTTATTAGTCTATTACTGTCAAAATATTTATACCTGTTCATACAAAATTAATCAGAAGAAGCAATATTAATGAGACCCTTTTTTTGGTTTTCTCTTATGGGAAATACATTGAACGTCAAATCGAAAAAAAATCTATCTCCAATTGAAAGTTCACGCCCTGACTGCTGGGTGCTTTGACTCCGTAAGTCAATAGCCGCGTTTTATTACGCAGGAAGACCCACATAGGTCAGAGCTTTGCATGCATTACAACAACACTACAAGATCTTGATATTTATCCAGTTCAATATTCCTGACCCAGAATTTAATTACATATTACAAGATATCCGAGAATATACAAGATGGTAAGGCCTAAGTGCATTAATTCCTGTCTCTTATTTTCTACATTTGTTCTGTTATCTAATCCGATTTAAGATAAATAATTTTAATAAATTGAATTGTCAAAGAAAAGGTGAAAAATTAAACAATTATGCAGCAAATAACACCGAGAAGTACTTTTAGAGTCATAAGATAAAAATCACTGAAGGTATAACTCTTCTCAACAGCTACGATATTTTGTTTTGTTATTTATCGAAAACCAGAATAGAAGTAATCGTCTCTCGCAATAAATTACCAAAGAAACAAAGTTAATATCTTTATTTCAAGAAAAAAAAAAACAATATAGAATAGAAAATCGATTAAAGTTCCCAAAACGCCACCAAACATAAACTTTGACCGACATCCGAAAAAAAGTGTTTATTTATCCTACAGCATACAAAAGCACCTAACTCATTCAATATCGGTGGCGCCAAAAATTCAAAATATTTAAAGCGCCCTCAAGCAAGCCTTAACCTAACGTCGACCTCATATTCCAGCCCCTAAAATTTAGAAAACGATTGAAGCAAATCGAAAGCATAAATTTTTCATTTTTGGCCTCCAATTAAAGTTTCTTTTGGTAATAATAACATCCCAGAATGCCACCAACTAACAGTGGGAAAGTGTGCTTGGCAGAGTTGGAATAAATTAAAAAAAAAAAAGTTGTTAAATTAAAATGCATAATTTTACTAAATTTTTATAATCTGACAAACAGATTAAAAGTATTTGGCATCATGTAAATAGAAGCACAATACACATCATTACGAGGTATGCCTTCCGAGTTTCCCATTTTCGTTCAAGTTCGCGCATGTGTCAGAACTCAGATTCGTCAGAACCCAATTCGTTTGTCGATGTGTTAAAAATCAGAGTAGCTACAGATGTTTCAAATCTTAGAGACATTTTTGTTATATATGACAACCAAATTTTGACAACATTCGAAAGAGCATACATTGTAATATGTGTACTCTGGGTAGAAGTACTTGGCAATATCTACATACTGGAGACCAAGGGACAGTCACAAGCAAAACTGACTTCGAATTTCCATCCGATTTTAATTATTTTTTCCATTGGTAGAAAAATTAAGAATTTGATGCTAAATTCGATTTTTTTCCTGGCGAATGCGATTTGAATTGATTTTTTTATTTATGATAATTTCTTTCTATCATCCGTCAATTATGCTGGTATTAGTAAAAATATTGGTAGATGTATCGAAAGATACGGAGCTGCAAAATTGATTCCGAGCAAAAAAATCATTTTGTTGAAAGATTTAACTATCAAACTCCGTGTTTTGATAGATAGATATGTACCAAAAAAGAATTGATTTAATTTACTAATGGAAAATTACAGCCTGATTCACTTTCCCCCAGTTGTCAGTGATAAATTCACAATCCTAATTTATAAATTCTTGCGATGTAGACTCTGTATTAGGATTGAGAATTGTTGTCTGACACATGTCAGATAATCAGGATTTCTATTTTCTAATTTTTTTGTTTGATGTTCTGAATTTATATTGAGGGTATTCATGAAACGGCGGAAAACCCTGATAAACCGCCGAAACCAGCATTTTCAAATAAATTGTCTGGTTTCTGAGGTTTATACGGGTCTTCCGCCGTTTTATGAATACCCTCATTGTATTTTTATTGATAAAAACTTACACTTAAAAATTTGTGCCAAGAAAAATTTTGTATTCCCAGAAAACAATTTCACTGAAACGTCAAATACTTTTTGCCTGAGAAAAAAATAAGGCGAGTTTCATTTCGGGAGAATTAGTAAATGCAATCCAAATCGAATCACAATAATCTTCATAAGTATGTAGAATGTAGAATATTTTGGATTACAAATAACGAAGTCGATATTAAAAATCTCAGCCTACAAAATGTAGACATACTACAACATTGTTTAATATCCGTTTTTGGACAAAGAGACAACTCCTCGCACATCACATTTGTTCTTACCTTATTAATCTTATGTTAGATATTATTGAATTTTTTGCTCCAAGTTTTAAGCTATTTTGCCCCAGTGTGCTCCAAGGCTCCACCACCACCGAGCGCATCAATGAACAACGGCTAAGATATCTAAACAAAGTTCCATATAGTCCTCGTGTCGATAATAGTAATAATAATTTATCGAATCGTAAATAAAATTCGTCCATGAGGTGCAGAAGGAGGACGCGACTCTGGTCTTGCTCTAATGCCTCTACAACACAGCTCGCTGCCCTTTGCCACTAGCTTCACGTCCAAGCTAATATCATATAGCTTCGCATGAATTGTTTTGAATGTTTAGAATAAATTTGGAACACGATTGAGGAATTAATTATTTTTTGGCCGCTGGCAATTAGTGCGACGTGGTGGGACGAGGAGTCATTATACATTAGACAGGTGTTTATACGTGTTCCGGTCTTGCTTTAAATGTCGATTTGTGCTTATGGGGTAGGACACGAGGAGTAGTTGCGTCTCTTCGTCGTAGGTGCATAGTTATTATTAAGCACAATGCCCGTGTATTATGTTTTACTTTAGAGAACAAATTGTGTGTTCCGTCTTCAATATCTTCCTCGGCATATTTCCATGGAGGTTGAAACAACAATAAAACACCCACACCCAGTAAAGACATTTCATTCCCGGTGAGATTAATTCACTCAAATAGCATGATCAAAGCGGTTTCATTGCGTATTTTCGGGACTACCCTGGTGATGAGATCTCAATTGCCGCAACTTGTAAAGGATTGAGGAAGGCTTCAGGCTGTTGATTGTTGTCTCATGGTGATGATACCACAAACGGCCGGCCGTTCGGTCGGTCCAAATAAGATGATCAAAATCATCATCATTTTTCCTCATGTTATGAGTGCGCCAAACTGGGCCGGGTCTTATTATTTATTTCCCAATCGATATGAGATGCAAATTTTCAATCAACGATCTTTTAAGAAAAAAAAAACTTGAAAGTACCATGCCGCCATGCTTTTTAGAAATTTGCGAACGGCGTTGTAGTTGATATGGTGTAAAGGCAAATAGCTCACCATTAAGTGATTGTTGTCGGACCTCGTCATTAACGCGGCACGGCGGCATATACCGAAGAGTTATTACATGCTTTGAGTAAACGAGCCGCTTAAGACCTGACGGGCTTATGGAATATTTCAATTTGGCTGACAGGCGCGAGTGGGATAAGCGATTCATTAAAGAGCAATATCGGAACGTTATGTGTTTTTAATGGGCATTTGAGTGTATGTGAGAAGAATTTTTTTTTTAATAAATCTGAAGCTCAACTTTGACAGAATTTTCAACTTTTATGTCCTAAAATTTCAAAATATTCAATGTAATTTTCAAGCCTTTTTATAAGGCAACAATTAAGACGTGATCGATCATAAGAGCAAGCAGGTGCGACAAGGTCAGAAGTATTTAATTTATTTTAGTGCTGAACTGCAAATAAATTATACCCAAGCTATAATTTAATGAAAAGTTTTAATTTGTTAAAAATGAACTTTAACTTTAGCTCTTTGCAGTCAAGTTTTTCTGAACTGTTCCGAAGAGAAAAGTAGGTACAACTTTTTGCTATTCAATGAGTAATCTCCTCTTCTGAATTATTGTAATTGGATGTTGAGTGAAGTTTTCTACAACATATTAAATCAGGATTTGCTTTTCTGACTTTTAAATAAGATTAAGCTTTGTTCATTGAAGAAAAGAACAGAACATAAAAGTCAGAACAAGTTAGAATATTCAATTTTTTTCTGTTTATTATAAAAAATAAAATAATAAATATGTAAATAATTAAAACAAAATTTAAAACAGAAAACTGTTCCTTAAATACCAAAAAGTTGTAATTTTATATCCTAGTTTGTATTCCGAAAAATGACAGGCAGGGTCATGAATCCGCGAAGCATTGCAGACTACTTAGCCTGATATTCTTTTAGCTAAAGACCCTAGAGCGCATTCTGGATTCTCATATTAGGGATATCCTGGATGGTTGTCCTCTAGATGACCCTCAGCATGCATACCTCAAAAGTAAATCAACAGAGACAGCCTTACACGAAGTAGTGGGCACGATGGAGCGAACCATCCATTATAAGTAGTATACTCTCGCTACCTTTTTAGACATAGAAGGAGCATTTAATAATGTCCTTACCGAATCTATTCAAGATTGACTTAAAAACCATGGCATAGCTGACTATATTCAAGACTGGATTATCTCTATGCTTAGTGACAGGATGATAATAAATTCGTTAGGGAACTCGACCGATACCAAATATGTAAATAGAGGAACACCACAGGGTTGAGTTCTGTCGCCGCTCCTTTGGTTTTTAGTCATGAATTGGATTCTTTTCAAGCTGAGGAATAGTGGTGTGAAGACGATAGCGTACACAGATGATTTAGCACTTCTAGTGTCAGGTAAATTCCCAACAGTGATTAGTGAAATCACAGAGAGGGCTCTGATTGAGATTAGCAATTGGGCCATTAGTTGTGGACTAGGGATTAACCACCGCAATACAGAATTGCTACTTTTCACTACCAGGACTAAGGTACCCACTTTCACGCTACATCGATTAAATGGCCACAATTTTTAACTATCTTCCAGTGCGCGATATTTAGGAGTCATCCTGGACCCTAAACTATACTGGAAACTCAACATTGAAGAACTGGATAAGAAGGCTAGCATTACTTTTTCTACGCTTGTAGTAAACCATTCGGTAAAAAATGGGGTCTTCAATCGAAAATTATCTTATGGACATACACAGCAGTAGTACGGCCAATACTGGCTTATGTTTCGATTGTATGGTGGCCCGCTTTAAACAAAGAATACTACATCAATAGACTTAAGAAAAGTCAGAGAACTGCTACCGTTGGTGCCACAGGACCCTTAAGAACTTACCTCCACATTAAAGATCTGGTGTGTTGCAGTGCGTTAAGACTCAAAGAGTCAAAATGCTGGTTTACCAAACCTTACGGCCATAGCAACACAGCAAAGCTGATTCCACCAGATATTCTGTCGAAAAAACACTGACTACTGCACCCCTATTCAGAGCCTCGGCAAAGGTTTTAAGGTTGTTTTTCCATCCAGGAAGAATTGGGAAGATGACGAAGTGTCAAAAGATGTCGTGTAAAGATTTTTACCGACGGATCTAAAATGGAGTACGGCGTAGGAGCAGGAGTCTTCTTAGAGTCACTGAAAGTCTCTAGATCTTTCCGACTTCCCGAATTTGCTAGCGTCTTTCAAGCTGAAGTACCAGCTATAATAGAACCATGCAAAATTCTTAAATTAAGCCCAGCTCAAAATCTAAATTCGGCAATATTCACTGATAGTTAAGCGGCTATCAAAATCGTAAATTCAACAAAAAAAAAATTCAGTCAGGGATCAGCCCTTCATAGATCGCTTGCAGAGAATGTATCTATACGACTCGCTGCTATGAAAATTCTTTCAGTTTTCCTCACGGAATCCAACAAAAGATGGAATAATAAAGGGCTTTGCGGTTTCAAAAGTATAGGGCTGGAATTCGACATCTGTCAAGCTAAGTTGTTAAGCCAATTTATTTTCAGTTGAAAGTCTGACATTTACGAAAATGGATCGCTTGACTATCGTACACCGCATGAAAATTGTTAAAACCTACTACAAAAATGGTGATTCTGCCACAGCCACATATCGTGCTTTAAGGGGAGATTATGGTTTACATAATCGTCCAACTACGCTAGCAATTGGCAAAATTGTGAAGAAATTTGAAGAGACTGGATTGGTTACAGATATTGTAAGGCCTGTGCATCATCGTTTTGCTCGTACCACAGAAAATATCGCTGCTTTAAGTGAAAGTGTTGCCGAAGACCCGAATGTGTCGATTCCTCGTCGTTCTCAGGAATTAGGATTGTCCTACGGCACATTATGGCGTGCTTTGCATTTGGATTTACACCTACATCCATATAAAGTCCAGCTCACACAACAAATGAAGCCAGCTGACCATTCACAACGATTGTAAATACGTCGAGAGGGTGCTTGAACAACAGGCGGCTTACGGCGATTTTTCGAACAAAATTTTCTTCAGCGACGAAGCACATTTCTCACAAAATTGTCGTATTTGGGGTTCTGAGAATCCTCTAGTAATTGAAGAGAGGCCATTACATCCACAAAAAGTCACTGTTTGTGGCGCTCTTTGGTCCGGGGTTTTGATTGGACCTTACTTCTTCGAAAACGATGATGGAACGTCATTTCGGAGCCTTATGGTCATATGATAACCGATTTTTGTTGCCTCCTGTTGAAGAATACGACTTGGAGAATATGTGGTTTCAACAAGACGTTGCCACATGCCACACAACTCGAGCGAATATGGCTTTATTGCAAGAGACATTTCCTGGCCGCGTAATTTTTCGTCGTGGCGATATGAACTAGCCTCCAAGATCATGCGATTTTACACCGCTGGACTTTTTTTGTGGGGCTACGCGAAAGACCGTGTTTATGCAGATAAACCTTTAACTCTTGAGGACTTGAAAACCAACATTCGTCAAGTTATGGCTGAGATACCGCCCAATATGTGTCAAAAAGTGGTCGAAAATTACCTCAAAAGAATCGATGCTTGCAACAATTCGCGTGAAGGTCATTTAAAAGATTGTTCAGTGACGAACAAATTAGAACATAATAGAACAGAACAGGACAGAACAGAACAGATTCGTGAGAAACTTCAGAACAAGATAGAACAACTTAGAACAGTCAGTCATTTGACAGAGACTATAAAAAAAATTATTGTTGTTTACCTCCAATTCAAGTTCGTTTATTTTTACAGAAACATTCTTACTAATAACCTGAGTTGAATTAATTTAAATAAATATTTTTCATAAAGTTGAGATGATTCCGACACGGAAAATGATTTATCAATTAAATCTAACACCGTAATGTTTTTTTAACAACAACAATTTGTTTTGACAGTTCTCACAAATCTGTTCTAAACTGTTCTACCTAAAAAGCAAGTGCAGAAAATCCTGTTCTAAATATTCCAAACTGTTCAGAACAGCCTAATTGAACACACATTCAATGATGTAGTGTTTCACAAATAATGTCAATATTTAAACTTTATAATAAAAAAGAAATATTATGAAAAAAAAATATTTTATATATGTTTTATTTACGTTTAGTTTTGAAACCCCAAAATGGATAACCCGTTATAACTATATATTATTATTTCAAATGATTACATCTTATTTAGAAATAAACTACAAAAGTTACAAAGAAACAAAATCACAGTAGTTTTTCTTTTGAGAACTGACTGTAAGATTCTGACTTTTCTGTTCTAATCTCCTGCGATGGTGTTATTTGGTATTTTCTTCTGGTATTTTCTCCAGGAAACAAAGCTAAAAAGACTATTGATGTAGAAGTGGTTTTCTATAGTTTTTTGACACTAATCTGTCAGAAGTATATCTTTTCAGTCTTTCCTTCAAAGTTAACTAACAAAATTTGTTCAGTTAACATATATAGTTAACTTGAGATCTAAATTTATTGAAAAAACTGGTAATTAAGTTTGTAAACTTGAATGATTTGGTTCTAAAAAAAATTCTCGTAAATAAAATATTCACAGTTAACTTAATAGATGCCTATGTTTTGTTCTGGTTAATTCAGTACCTAAATCAGTACCTTCATTAAAACGATACGAGGTCGTATAAGACAAGAATTATGGTGGATTTATTTTTATTTGATTTCTGCAAAAAAAAGGGAATGTAGAAAATAGAATTTACTTTTGTCGAAAAGAGAGAATAATCGAAATGTGGAAAATCCTTATAAAAGCAGATGCCGATTATAGTAAAGACATGTCCATATTTGATGGAACTTGTTTCCACTTCAATGTATTACGATGTTCTTATATTTTTTTGGCGCAAAGTCAGAAATAAATTTTGACAACCAAACATATGTGTGTGGCAGATCGCAAGAATTATAAGAAATTATGGAAAGTAAAAGAAAACTACCACCTACCTACTCTTTCACACGTTCGAATTGTACATTCCATTTCTCTTCAAATCCGCCATTTTATATGGGGTCTACATGACCACGCCAACAATTCGAAATTCTGGCATGACTCATCATTATCTCACATTGCATAATAAATTTTAATGTGCTATAATTTTGTAATGTCAGTGAATTTTGACATATGTGTTGCAGACATAATCTAGGGTGGCTCAATAAGACCCTTAAAAATGAAATAAGGAATACTATTTTTGGCATGAAAATATTTTATTTTTTAACATAATGCGTTATCCTGGGACCAGATCACGTATTTGTTTATTAATATGAAATACAAGGCAATCATCGAAACGATGATCTTCTGCTCTAACGATCATTTTAGTCTTACCCGATCTGGGACCTGCTGAAAAAAAATATTTTCTTCGCCAAACGCGGTAGTTTTTGTTATAAATTTGCCTTTTTGGTTTCGATTCACCAAGAGAAGACCATTTTTTTGATTGTTCCTTGGTCTCTAGTGTGTTGTGGTGAATCCAGGTTTCTCGCTTACGGCTAACGGCGCAAACACTAAGTCGAATTTTTCTGGAGCATCGCCAAACACACCTTTGAAGTTGTGATACGAATGCGTTTGTTCTCGATTGCGAGGAAAACATTTTCACGTAAAAATATTTATGTAAAATCGAAATCACTGAGCCGTGTGATAAGAATGTGGCCTCTTCAAGCTCGCGCACTTTAACTCGCCAATTATTCGTTATCAATTCTGGTGTTGTTACCTCAATAAGGCCACCAGAACGTTAGGCGTCACCTGCGCTTGAACAACCGCACCGAAATTGACTAAACCAGTGTAGTGGTAAATGATTAATAATTAATAATATTTGTTAAGCTTTTGTTTGGTTTGCGTGATAGTTTTTTCCCGCAACAATTAGTGTATAATGATCACTCGAAATTCACTTTTTTCCATTTTAACTTTAATACTCCTAGATGTCTAAATGAAATGGCTGCCACGGCAGAACTATTTGACAGATGTCTCTGAAAATTTGGGTGCGTTTTTTTAAATATGATTCCACACAAAAAAATGATAAATTTAAGGTGATGACACAATTTGTGTTTTCTTTTTAACTCAGAGCATAGCTTGAGTTAAAAAAAAAGTTTTGTTTTCTTTTCTACTCAGAGCGTTCCGAGCTCCGAATTTGTGTTCTTTTTTCGTTTGATGATCTCGTTCGAGATCGACGGATCATTCTGATTTATTTGCTGAACATACCATCTGTCAATTTGAGCGAAATGTGAAGAGAAAAAAGTACTCCATGTAATTAAAATGGCGGAAAATGTTGCCAAAATTTCTTTCTTTTAATGAATAATACAATAAGACGAAGTGAATGTACAAAATGTCAATTAACGACGGGTCTTAAATTCAAGTATTAAATTAAAAAATCAATCGGCGATTGCTCTGTTCAGAAAAGACTCAGAGCACTATCGCTCTGAACAGAAAAATAGAAAGGCATATATGTATACACCTGAATAATACAAAAATATTGGTACTGCTTATTTGACAAACTTCGGGTTTTTTATTTTCATGCAGTGATTATTTTATTGTTGTGTGGTTTTTTTCCTGGCCGTCCCTCACCATGAGCACTAACCATTAAGCATTAGTTCAGCGTGCCCGCTATGCTCGCAGTACCGATATCTCAAAAAGTGCCCAGTACAGTGTTTGCTGGTGCGGTTTTCGACGTTACAAAGTGATTAGTACTTATTTTTTTTTAAACGAATTCTTTTTCGCGACGAGTTGATAAATTGGGTCTCAAACATAAATCTGCGGTAAAAATTATGACTTTGAAAAACCATTTTCGGGGCATGTGTGGACGAAATTTAGAATGTGATTTTCAGATCTAACGAAACATTTTTCAAGTCAGGAAACGTATAAGATTAAAATCGATTCACCATTTTGGAGTCAGATGTTTAGCGGTCAACAATTCAAAAGCCCTAGAACGAGAACTACTCTACATCAACTTATTTTCATCCAATTCATAGTATAACATTTCTTTTACCACACCTTGTAGTTGTATAGATCTTCTTTAGAAGGGAATGTTACGCTCTGTTGTCATTTACTATATCTAAACTTTGAAAAATAAAAAACACTCTCCAGATCATGATGAAAAAAATATTCTTTTATACACATAAAACATCCCAACCAGGATATCCTTTCAAAAGTCACACTGCATGCTGTCATATTCGGGAAGAAGCAAACGAGAAAGCTTCATAGCACAGAAATTCAAATTCTGTCACTCATCGCACATAAATCCAGGACATTCAAGTGGACCGTCCCATTTTGGCGTTATGCCATCATCAGATTACCACATTCAATCTTCCATTGGGCTTGGATTTATGTAAGTCTCTACCCCTCTCGCACATTTATATATATAAATATGTATCCTGCGAGATTAGTATCATGTCGACACAAATGAATTGTAAAATGATTCAGGATTTGCATTTGTATCATGCCACATGGTTGACTGGGCGATTTGATGGCTTAAAAGGACCGCCAGTGTCAGAAAATGAAAAGTCATGATGAAAGTTTGTGTGTAGGTATACGAGCATGTGGTTTATTTTTTTTTTTATTTTATTCTTTTTTTGTGTTGATTCTTTTAAAGCAGATATCCTTACGGAAGTGTCCGCCCACACAACCGGAGATATATTTTTAATTTCCGTTCTATAGGTGGTGGATACGATGACTATGTATTGTGAATGCAGGCAGAGACTTTTGGGCGTTAAACTAATAATTTAGTATTTTGAATAGATTCAGTCAATCAACTTATGGGATTTGTTTGGTTCTTGATGTAGAAAGATTGATATGATGAAGTGAAAACAAGGCGACACATCTATGATTGCATGAAATGCATAAGTAACCATGGCAATATTATTTTAACATGTTTATATTTCCAATAAAAATTAGTGCATGTGCGTGAGGATAGGTGGAGTTAATTTCTGAGGTTTTTTCAAATGTGAAATTAAATGAAACTAGTTGAAAACTATTTCCATCTGATCGAAAAACGTTTTCCTAATTCCACCGGGTGCGTCCAAAAACACCACATTGCAAATCGGTTAATTGATTTTTCCAAACCAAAAAAATTACGTTAGAAAATTGCCTGAATAACTAGAACAGCTATTTATACGGTTCATTAAACTCCGCTTAATTGAATTACTCGCTGGCATTGATCTTACACATGCAGCATTTGCCGGCCTTATCGCTTGACAGCCAAAGACACTCAATCGTTACGTTCAGAAAACTTGCGGGTTGAAGACAATGGGGATACAACTAAGGCTGGAGCTCAGGACGTAGCTGAAATAACTCTCAAAAAATGTCGTACGTGCTATGTTTTACGTGCTCACTATGCAGCTTATGCAGTGTTATAACATTTGACATTTTGTGAATTATTTACCAGGATTGAAAAGAGTTTGAAACACCATCAATCCGATGTAAACGATTGGTTCGAATTGATCGTGAATGTGATTTTGAAATGTCAAAAAATCGGAAACTTTTTAACTCCATCTGCAATTGTATTGTTTATTTTCGTAAGATTGAAATTCTTGTTCTATGTATTCAATATATTGGCGCAAAATTTTATACGATTTAGTAATATGTTACTACTTTATTTTTTTAGTATCGTACTAAATCCATATGCCACTTTGACATTTACTAACGTCAAAAGGTTATGTTCGCTTACTTTTTTGCACTATTTTAGGCGTGTTTAGTTGTAGTATATTAAGAAAATAGATTTAGTATGGTGCTAGTTAAAAAGTGTTTAAAATTAGGAAAATATTAGTAACGTGCTTTAGTAATAGCAAACTGTTAAGTAGTATCATGCTAAGCCCTTAACATCAGGCTGTTTAAAATTTTGCGCCATTATTTTTAAAGTTTCAACTTTGACATAGATGGCATGTGAAAAATTAACTAATTTTCTTAAGTCAAATTTAAGTTCAAGAAATGCAGTTGACTACATATGAAGTCTTTTATGTCTTTTGAACGCCACACACACGCAATAGGTCTGATCCCGTACTTTCTGCACAGAAACTCACAAAATGTCAAATATCTAAGAGTGGGGATGAAATTATATCAAAAAGTATAAGCACAGCGGAAAAGAAAGGAAATATTTAGAATGACTGAAATTAATTTGTAGTATTATACATGGTCATTCATTTCGTGGTTTCAAGTTGGTAGCTCTGTCATTTGACACCTGGCAATCACAGCTGTCATCTGAAGTGTCATAATATTAGTTGAATATTTTCCTTACTTACTACAAAAGTGGTGTATGGTCGTCATAATACCGAATACGCAAGCAATGCGAAAAAATTAGAAGAGAGTGATGTCTCAATTGTAAGGCCTGCGCATCATCGTAATGGATGCTCAGTCGAAAATATTGCTGCTGCAAGTGTTGCTGATGATCCGATCTTATCAATTTCCTGACGTTCGTCGTCAAATTTTTCTAACAAGGTTTTCTTCAGTGATAAATCAGATTTCTCTCTATATGTTCACAATCAAAATTGCCACATGTTGCATTCAGGCGAAGTGACTGTTGTTGTGCTCTATGGTCGATTATAACATAATCACTATATAATGAAACAACATGATACTTTTGGATAATTGTTTTAGTGACTCTGGTCGGGCGAAATTTGTAAAAGCTGACAGCTGAACATTAAATATATGTATGGTATTAGCAAAAACAGGTAAGTCTGTCGAAAAACCTAGATCTACATAAATGATCTAGATTGAGAAATGAATCAATTTATTATGTCCAATTAAATACAAAAGGGGAAAATCGTTATTTTGACAGATTGGTTAATTTGATTTATTTTACCAATGGAAAATCATCTCAGATAACCCAACATGTAAGCAATTGGTACATACAGGTGTCAGCTATTTATGTTTCTGAAGAACCAAAACCGGATTGGATTAGTTGAATGGTTGCAAAAGTATACCAAAGTTTATCGGATAGCTGGAGATTTTTTTGCAGCAGCAGCTATTTTGTCATCAGCTGTGTTTTAACATAGCATTATAACAACACCAGCCGTTCAGGTTTCTATCGATTTCTGAATGCGGCCAATAAAGACAAGAAAATTCAGATGTCAGGCTTCAATCTCGAAAAACAGCTGAAAATCACATATGTAACATTGGCCGATTGAGCGTCATTTGTTTTTGTCTAAAAAAAATAACTGACGCCGAAATTTTAGAAACATTCGGTGTTAACACGGAAAAAAATGAAGAAGAAGTTGTTTTCCAGCTCAAGTGTAAATTTGATAAGCGGTAAACCCAATTGAAGAATTTAAAAACTGGACGGTATTTTGGGTTCAACGTATTTTTCTTCAGTCTATTCAAATTCTGCGTTCATTTGTTTTGTTACTTATGTTGGGAGCTATATAAATAAAGTATTAATATTACAATTTTTTTTATTTTTCTTTCCTGAAAAAAATTGTCAAAACCATAAGGAAAAAAACATATATGAATTAAGCATATCACTCGAATCATGAGTACATAGTCATATCATCCTACTATCCTACTAATATTATAAATGTGAAAATTTGGATAAATGGATGTTTGTTGCTCAATAACGCCAGAACGGCTAAGCGGATCTGGATGAAATTTGGCACAGAGATAGATTATAATCTGGGATAGCACACAGGATACTTTTTCTCTCGGTAAAATGTATGTTTCCCGTGTGATAGATTTGTTTTAATTTTGCAGCATTATAATATATTTACTTATTCTACAAGTAGCCAATATAGCTTTTGATCCGAAAAAGCAAAAAGCACACACATACAGGTCATTTTTATCCCGAAAAAATTAACGGTTCCTATGGGAGGGACTTTAATAGCGAAAAATATATACTTGGGTGTTTGGTTTGCATCCCACTGAATGGATTTTAATGAAATTTGGTAAGCATATGGATGAAATACTGGATTATCCTTCAAATTGGAGAGTTTATTCGTTTTCACGCATCAACGACTGAACGGTTTTTAATGAAATTTTGTAGGTGGATAGATGTTGTCATTACATTCCCGTGGGATAGAAAGTCCGTAGGATCGCACGGATATTTCCTAGTAAGTTCATAAAAAAAGCGCTTTAAGTTTTATTAAATAAATCAAATCTTATTAAGTCTGATAAGAATACAAAAAAAAGCCAAATGGCAATACTTAAGTTATGCGCGTTACCGGAATGTTAGGCTTGCGTAGGTCTTAGGTTACAAAATTTAATAAGTTACTCATCTAATATATCATCTTATATAAGATGGTTAATCTGGAGACCACTAAAGTCTTCTGGTATTGAGGTGTGGGTGAATAGAGTGTTTGTTTTGCCTGATTCCACTACCGTTACTGGAGCCCGAAGTTCGCTATATGACAACTGCTCCTGCATATCTTATTTAACAGAGTGATTTGATTAATATTTACAGATAAGGAGTAGATAGATTAAATAAACTAAGCCAGAAAATCATTTGACTATACCAGAGTTGTTTGGATATATTCAACGTAGTAGGTTGGCTTAATTTAACCAAGTGAGTCATCCAACAACACTTGACTCTAATCATCCTTGTATGTACAATCAATAGAGATCTGACTTTTTGATTTATTAGGAAAGAGTAGTTTGGCTAAAATCAATTGAGGACCTACCTAAGCTGGTTTAAAATAGAGATATTACGCTAGCTTAATTAAAACTAGTGGGTTGCCGGTTGGCTTCTTATAACAAAGTAAATGAACCCAATTCAATTAAAGAAGATTGTCTAAATTCATCGGACTTACAATTAGCAAAAGTAGTTGTATATACTTACCACCGATTTAAATTTGCTGGATGTTTGCAAAGTTCATTCAAGTGAATTTGATTTTAACTTGCTTAAAAATCAGGGCTGCTCTAAGCCAATGATCTTGAATATATGTATTCCAGATGTAACCATTTAAGGGGTTTAACTTCCATTTCCTGTAGCCACTTTTTCTTGACATAACTTTCCTAAGCGATCTCATACATCCGATTCAATTAAAACGGCCCAACCCAAATTCACTGCAACACATCCAGTACGAGAATATTGTCTTTGCCATCATTGCAAATGATTTGGCAACAAAGAAAGCCACAAACTATCATCACACTGCCGTTGCCTTGCATCCATATACCTATATACATATATAAACTGCGACATATATGGCGCTCGTCAAGCTAATTAAGAAGGACTTGGCCACTAATTATTTTGAACTGAGAGAGGAAAGATGGACAAATCGAAAAATTTTCATCTGCAGGTGCGGTTGGTGTTGTTTGGTGACAGGCTCCTGCGATTCCTTATGCATCGAACTAAAGATATGCGGCCTCAGGTTATACCTCGCCAGAAGCATCACTTGTGGCCTTCGTATATATGTACAGCTCTACAGATGCGACTGTAGTATGGATTTATCTGTGACCATCGTTACTGTAGGCAGAGTAGCGTACCGGTAGCTTTTGAATTTCCAAAAAGTATATAGTCGACGGGGTATATGTATATACAAATCCCGATTGTCAAGATTAAACGAAGCATGGGAGTTGTGGGCTGACTGTGCCGCAGAAATCGGAACAGAATAACATGCATGATGGGACGACGAAGACGACGACAATCGCGTTACTATCGGTAATTAGCAATTGATTGATAATTAACAAGGATCAATTTTGTTAGCAGATCTTCTCGACTTGGTTCGTGTTCTTTCGACTTCTTCTTCATTTGGGATGTGGTCCTACACACCACACCACACCACACCACACAGCACAGTATATATTTGGCTTTGTTGTTTCTTATTTTAATTGCCACCAAGTTTTAGCTTGATAACTCAGCAGAAGAGACACAAGCAAAATTGGAAATCATTTGAAATAAAGTGACAGGTAATTCTTTTTCGGGCTCATAACCAAATGAAAATGAAGATATTTTTTTAAATATTTTACATTGAAATTAGTAGAAATAAAAATTTAACTTTTTTTAATTTTTGGGTGAATGGTTAATTGACAAATGAAATTTGTCTTATCAAAAAAATAATGGTCATCTTTATCTTGAAGATTCCAATCTAACATCAGGTGGAGCGAAAATGTCCACCCTTACGGAAGATACTTTAGTTTTTGAAAATGGCTGCAAATGTTAATCATCAAACAGATACAAACAATACAAGTTAACAAGACAAGAATTATTATTTCGATTGCCATTAGTCGCCATTTTGGGGCATCTTCCGATATAGGGTGGACATTTTTCACGTCACCTGCTTGTGACGCCATTGTCAAGATAAAGGTGGCCATCATTTTTTCCAAAAATAAAATAAACACATATTATATTGCCTATATATTTAACTAAGCTCCACGTTGGGCGCCAATTATTGCCCATACTGATTTTTTATTGTTAATTAAAACACAAAAAAGAAGAGTTAACGAAATATTCAACGTGCTCGACCAACGCGAGATAATGCAAATGAAGTGAAGATTGACTTCGAATGGAGCGAGTTCAGAAAATGAAAATTGTAATTCGCAAACAACAATATAGAAGTGCCATCGCGTCGTCACCATAATGCGCATATAAGGGAATAGAATCACCTTACTAATAAAATGTTGGATTTATTGAATTTATCATTTTAATAAGTGATTTGCCACAGGGCCCAATTTACTTATTTACTGGAAATAGAACAAATTAAGTACACCAACAATTTCTTTTAATTCTTTGAAGGGAAAGTGGAAGCAGAAACCGATACTATTAAATAAAATAGAACAGATTAAAACCAATATTATGAAGAAGTTGATATACAATATATAGCTCAAATATAGGCTGGGAACCCTTTCAATGTGATTAGGATTAATCACATTAAAACGTTTTCCAAATTCCAACGATAAATCATGAGAACTGGCAGCCCTGAGATACACTGATGGCAATGAGAACAGCTCGAGACCATCGGCTTAAGGATTATTTTCATTAATATAACAGAGAGAAACATGCAAATAATGAATAAACATCAGAAGAAACACATGTGATAGGTCAATAGCGCCAAGTTGGTTTAGCACAGATACTAACCACGCGCAACAATACGTTGATGGTGGAAAACGATGCTTTTATCAGTGCCACGGCCGTTGACATAGAAAGCAGCTTCTCAATGAAGGATTTACTTTAAAATGGCAGTTTCACTACCGAAATAGGGATGGCGATACTATAGAAATCGTTGTTTATTAACGCCAGAGCTTTAGGACATCGTAAGGCTTATTTGAAATTGTACGATATTATTAGTATTCATTGACAGGCACAAAATTCATATATATATTTTTTTTCGTATTAGCAAAAACCTGCCTATTTCCACGTTGCGTTCACATGGCTTGTGTTTTATTCCTCGCGAATGATGTTTAATAATATAATCTCTTATTTTGAAGTAAGTAGCCCGCTTACGGGAAAGATGTATTAGGTTCACTCAGGATAGTACGCTGAACACGAATAGAGTTTGACAGTTCGCAACAATCAGATTGCAATTCCCACAACCAATTTTTTTCTCAAATTTATTATTTATTGGTAATTGAAAAGCTAATTTTAGTTTTATACATTCATTAATATGAATTATATTTCTACCATTTTGTTTAGAATTTGTGTAAGTCATTTATCCATTTTATTTCTCATCATTTTATCTCTCTCCTTCTTGAGAAAAAAAAACACGCCTGTAATTAAATTATTGCATTTCACAATCTGTCCACTTCGGCCGATTTGGTTAGCAGTCTATATACATATAATCTGAACTAGTGTAACTGAAAAGTCTTACATTAGATGTGTTCCCGTATTTTATGCACACAAATGCAGAGACTGTCATTTTTTGATAGTTTCACAGGAGTGGGGAAATGCATTAAACGAAAATTGTAGTAATTTCTTAAACGTCAAAACAAAAGTGTATTTTTTAAAATGATTACTAAATGTGTGTGTGTTTGAAAAAGTTTTTTTTTAAGTAACTACTTTGATATGCCTAATTTTAATTTATTGCACGAATAACGACATAATTCAATCATATTTTCAATCAAACATAATTGAAGTTAAAAAAAAACAACTATCGATAGACTACCGATACATTTTTCTACTTTTGTCTTAAAACAAGGCTTTATTTAAACAACATATAGGTGAACTTAAAAATGTAGTATATGATTTTCAAATGTGTAAAATAATAAAGAAATTTCCAGATTCATTCAAACGGATTCTTAGTGATATTATCACAAAAAATAATACGAAATAAAAACAATTAAATAAATTTTAAATTAGTAACGGGTTATCCATTTTGCGGTTTCAAAAGTAAACGTAAATAAAACACATATAAAATATTTGTTCTTCATGATAATTCTTCTTTATTATAAAGTTTGAACGTTGACATTATGTGTGAAACACTTCATCATTTAAATGACCACCACGCGAATTGTTGCAAGCATCGATTCGGTTGAGGTAATTTTCGACCACTTTTTGACACATATTGGGCGGTATCTCAGCCATAACTTGACGAATGTTGGATTTCGAGTGCCCAAGAGTTAAAGGTTTATCTGCATAAACACGGTCTTTCGCGTAGCCCCACAAAGTAAGGTCCAGCGGTGTCAAATCGCATGACCTTGGTGCCCAGTTGATATCGCCACGACGAGAAATTACACGGCCATGAAATGTCTCTTGCAATAAGGCCATATTCGCTCGAGTTGTGTGGCATGTGACATCGTCTTGTTGAAAGCACATATTCTCCAAGTCGTAGTCTTCAATAGCAGGCAAAAAAAGGCGGTTATCGTATGACCATAACGTTCCGAATTGACGGTGACATTCGTCCCATCATCGTTTTCGAAGAAGTAAGGTCCAATTACACCTCCGGACCAAAGAGCGCCCCAAACAGTGACTTTTTGTGGATGTAATGGCCTCTCTTCAATTACTTGATGATTCTCAGAACCCCACATACGACAATTTTGCTTATTAACATACCAACCGAGTGAGAAATGTGCTACGTCGCTGAAGAAAATTTTGTACGAAAAATCGCCGTCCACCGCCTGTTGTTCAAGAATGGTCAGCTGCAAAATACGCCATAATCTGCCGTAAGACAGTCCTAATTCCCGAGAACGACGAGGAATCGACACATTCGGGTCTTCGGCAACACTTTCGCTTACAGCAGCGATATTTTCAGTGGTACGAGCGAAACGATGATGCACCAGCCTTACAATATCTGAAACCAACCCAGTCTCTTCAAATTTCTTCACAATTTTGCCAATTGCTTGCGTAGTTGGACGATTATGTAAACCATAATCTCCTCTGAAAGCACGATATGTGGCTGTGGCAGAATCACAATTTTTGTAGTAGGTTTTAACAATTTTTATGCGTTGTGCGATAGTTAAGCGATCCATTTTTGTAAATGTCAGACTTTCAACTGAAAAAAAAATTGGTTTAACAACATAGTTTGACATATGTCGAATTCCAGCCCCATACTTTTGAAACCGCATAATGGATAACCCTTTATATTATTAAAAAACCAAAGTTAAATAAATATTTTTAATTAATACAAACAACAAAAAAGAAATTACATTTTGTTACTTAAGTAACTTCATAATAATTGTTATGATTTGCTGGGACTTATTGTTGTTGATTAGCAACTCGTTTGTTTGCTGCTATTACGACGCATGCCACTACGAGGTGAAAAACTATCATAGTTTATGCTATCGATAGACTATTGGTGTTTCACGATCACTAGCCAGCTATTTTATTTCAAAAGCACACTTTTATTTTGACGTTTAAAAATTGGATAACATTTTTGTTCAATGCGTTCCCATACTTTTCTAAAACTTTGTTGCTTTCTGAGAGATTTTTACCCCACTCCTACAAAAATGACAGTCTTCACATTCTTGTGCAGAAAGTTAAATGTAATTTAAACGCTTTGTAATCAGTAGTTCACTATTTTTTTTTACAAATCAAAGCTTCACTACCTAGAAGATTATTCAATTCTTAATGTGTAAGGAATTAATATATAAAATAAATTGAAAATATATTGAAATTGAAAGTACGGGAACACATTTATTATGTTTGGCTTTCTAAAAAGCTCAAAATCTTCAAAATTATTAAAATCCTCTTCAGAAAATATTGTTCTTTAATTTTTTTTGTTATGTACTCGTAATTTCAAACGTCAACTGGATAACGTATACTCTAAAAAAGATACAGAAGCGTTTTGCTGCTTTCAAACATAGATAACCGCTTTAACGTTAAAGTTAACTTTTTGTCGTTTATAATTTTGAAACATATCTATAGTAGGTGTTAAATGTTTAAAATGCTGTGGGATCTGAGGTTGACTATGAGGACGTTATTAATATAATGGCGAAATATCCAAGGCATATGGATTTTATTTTATAAAATAGTGAACCTAACAAAAAATGTATTTATTTATTTTTTTCATATACGTGTATCCAAAAAACATATTATTACTATTATATAAAGACTAGGGCTGGCAACGAGACCGAGACTTTTTTAAAAACACCCGAGATAAAGCCGTATTTTTAGTACGAGTACCGAAATTACCCGAGAGTCCCGCTAATATCGGCGGTCTTGATCGTTTGTTGTTCTAATTATAAAATCTAAAAAGGATGTATGCATGCATTGTGTTGGATTAGAAATCGCTAATTTTTAGACTTTGTTCCCCCTTCGGAAAAAGGTTACTTTAAGACTTTTAAGGGACACTTGGAAATAAATATTATCGAAACTTAAAAACATAGTTTGTTGCCTACTTGTCAAGCCATGAACTGTCAAAATCAATTTGAGATGGCTCGGATTTAAATGGGTTAAAAAACCTCTACAAAATTCAAATTTTGCCTCAGAAAATTCGAAATATTTCAGGAAAAAGTCACCTTTTAGGTGACATTCGAAAAAAAATATTATCTATTAGTCAAAATATTGTATGATGCATTCCTGTCAAACCATAAACTGTCAAAATCAATTGCTAACAAAAGCCTCGTCTGGTCTCGTCTCGTTGCCAATCCTAATACACTTAAAAATGTTCATGTGTAAATAGTACTAATAACTGTGTACATTGTACGATTTTTTTTCGTTATTTTCTGCCACTAATGGTATTCCTATATTGTAAATTTATTAGTACATATTACCAATGGTCTTGTTTTTCATTTGTGCATTCTACGACTTCATTCGTATATTGTCCGAATAGCTTCGTAGTATTTACTAATGCTTTTACTTTACATTAGTTCATTGAACGGCGCCATTCGTACGAGTATATGGTACAAAATTCCCTGAAATTAAATTTAGATATAAATAATGAAAATAGTAATATTTTATTTAATAAGCAAACAAACTTTTTAATTATTTTAAAATTAATTTTCACGTAAACATACCTACATGTATAAATATAAATACTTATATAACAAGTTAAAAAAATTAATTGTAGTGATGGTGTTTTACTGTGACTGTTGTTGAGGTGTCTTTGCTACCATGGCGGCTAAAAAAATAATACGTTTAAGATTCACTAAGTTTGCAAATAAAATATCTACTTACATTGGATCTCATGTAAAAAAGCATCAGTAATGGACTTTATCTTGGTAGTTGTTTCGTGAGGCATTTTGTAAAACTGCTTATCAACAAATTCCCAGATGTTATCGGCGGCGCGGCGTCAGGGAGTTTTATATTAAAAACGTAATATGACAAAAACAAAGATCACTAAAAAATATAAGCCACTCACCTCGGAATTTTCGCAAAAATCAGATACTGTATTTAGCCAATCATCTTATTTAACTCGTAGTGATTTCACAAAATTTTAATTGTTCACTAAAATGTTTATCTATATTAAAAATTTAAAGAAATAATTAGTTGAGTTTTATTATCCCTCTGGGTCTGGGCTCGGGTCTAGGTTCATACTATTATTATTCTTACTTTTAGTTTCTATAGAAAACTTTTAATTATTTGGGTGCACTTGAAAAACATTACCAAACACGTTGAAAAACTAAAACCACTGACACAAATAACGGTTTCCGACAAGACTGCATTTTTTTAATTTGTTACTAATAATTCGTGTGTTTTACGAATAATGCGTATTTTTACTAATAATTAGTGCATTTAGCTAATAATTCGTACGGTAATCCACGAATAAAGTTATTTTTACGAATTATTTGTAAATAGTACTAATATTGTTTATGAACATCCGAATGTATTCGTAAGTAAAATAACAAAAACAAATAGATCTACTAATAATTCGTACATTCAACCAATAATGCGTACGGTCATCTCACGAATGAAATTTGTCTACTAATATTAGTTTTTATTCGTGAATAGAATTAATTCATTAGTAAATAGTACGAATTACTTGTAAAACAATACGAATTATTCGTGAGAGGAATTTACTAATGTTATTAGTAATATGTACACCATAATTCGTACAATGCACTAACCAAAATAGTCTAATTTTGGTTTACGAATAGTATTAGTACATACCACGAATGTATTCGTGCATATTACTATTTCTATTAGTACAATTTCACGAATGGATTCGTAAAAATTTCATAGCACTTATACTTCGTACAATGCACGAATATTAGTACAATGGACGAATATTCTTACTACGAATATCATTCGTAGCCATTTTACTAATAAATTTTTTGGGTGTAAAGGCGAAACAAATATTAAGTTTGTCCGCGCTAATCTCAGACAGTTTTCAACCGATCTACTTGAAAGCAATTTTATAAATTTCCTCATTGTTATAAGAATGTAATTGGATATTTTTAACTTGTCAAATATGTTTGTTGAATTAGATTATTAATATTAACTTAAAAAAAATTCAACACTTTTTTTCGAAATTGACAAACATATTTAATTATGCATTTAAGCCTGCTAGATGTTTTACAAAAATGAGATCTCTTGTATGGTTTGGGTTCAAAATTCTACCTGGGTCAAAATTATTTTAATAAAATTTTGCTTTAAAAATTCTGCAAATAATAAATAAAACAAAGGTATGGAAAATGTTAAAAACCATTACTTAAATTTCACTAATGGATTGATTTGTTTTATTTTTTATTTCTCGTTTGCTCTTGTTAATAAAAAAGTTAATTACAAATTTTAAAATATAAGCAGATTTTTTTTGTTGACGGACAGAACTTTGAAAAGCAGAAAAAATGAGAAAAAGCAGGATTTTCATTTTAAAAGAATTTTGAAAAGCATGTTTTTAAAGCCAGAAATTTTACCCCCTTTTGTATAACGTCAATCGTTTTATGCTAATTTTAAGCACTCAATAATTTCTTAACTGTACTAATAAGCTGTGAAATAAATGTATGTACAAATTATAAATATATAATTTTTTGTATTTTTGCATCTATGAATTCGATTCAATCGCAATGACTGGGTCGTTGCATTTCTTGTGCATTATCTTTTGTTTATTTGCTTCTGAATTTCAGTCCACTTAATAATTGTTCGCTCATCGATTAACGTAGGAACAGCAAGTAATAATATTTCAAGTCTTAATCAGTTTTTGGGTAGTAGAGTGGCTTTTAATTAGTTACTACAGTGTCAACAACAAAACAAAACACATATATGAAAAATTAATAAAATTTGAAATTTTTGCAAACCAAAAAAATGGGCTAAGGAATTTAATAATATGTGTCGTGCTGACGCTAAAGTAAGCATTCCTTCTATAACCGAGCTACCTGAACCTTTAAAAAGCATGCTCAATGGAGATCATCCACAATCTAGGAAATTTGAGATCATTACACTTTTTCAAATGACATCTTTCAGAGCAAAATGATCTTAGGGAAAGTGTTTTTTCTCATGACGGCTTTATGTAGCCCTTTCAAGAGTTGGCTCAAAAAATAATCAGTATATACATACTTCTTCGTGAAATTTTTTTTTTAATTTATTAAAACTGCTAATAGATTTTAGATTTAGATTAGATTAGATAGTTTATTCATCGGTTATCTCTAACAATATTTAAATACATAATTTAACTGATATTGAATAAGAAAAAGGCATGACATTAATGTCGTCTGTCTGACTGGCAAATACTATTACTTTTCAAATTTTAAATAAAGTTATAATTTCATTTTACATTTTGTTATCTTAAATCCATATTGTTTGTCTTTTGGTGTGCATTGTATTGTGAAATTTTTGATTTTGTTGGAACATCATAGTAGGCATGTTTAGAACTTTTAGTTTAGTTAAAACAAAATAGCATTTAAGTGTAACTTTAAATTTAGTTAAAAACAACAATAGCGAACGTATTGGAACTTTTAGTTTAGTGCAAAAAAGAAAAAAAAAAGGTAGCAAGGAAAAAGGCCAAAAGGGATCTTTAGAAATTTTAAAAGCTTTCCCTGTGTATTTTTTCTCTGTAGCTCATCGCTTCTATGGTAAATCTATAAAGCCGCATCCAATTCGCACCATTCAAGTAGTTGTGAAATTCCTCTTGTGTAAGATTATTTTTCCCAAAGTGAAAACGTCTAACTTCCTTCAGTACAGGGCAAGTCGCCACAAAGTGTGATATATCTTCCCTCTCTCGTAGATTGCAAAGACAGCATGTTTCAGAGCTTTCTGATCGATGTGTTAAGTAATTTAATTTTATGAGCTCTCCTCTTATTTTAAATAGTGTGCTTATTATTAAACATGAGTAGATATTGTTGAAGTAGTTGCGCTCATTCAGATTATATATACTTTTTGCATACAATCTTCTTTCAGTCGAACTTCGCGCCTTTTCGATGAAAGACTATCTCTCTTTTTCATCTGTTATCGATATCACTTCATACAAAGACGTTTTCCAGTTGTCGGCATTTATATTAACCAAATTCATCGTAATAACGCAGTTGGCAGCGAGATTAATCCAGTCTTTACACAACATCTTTTTATTGTGAACTGCATACTAAAGAATTCGTTTAGGCAGCCTTGTCGTCCATTTTTAAGACTTTTAGCAAATAATCTGCATTTAGTTTCAGTGTTGTAATGAATAGCGTTGGCAGGCCTGTTTCCAGGTAGTATATATACTTATACATATACTTTGGCGTACTTATAGGAAGGTAGAAATTTTTTCTGAGAAAAAATCGTAGTTCAAATTTATGCACCCCCCAAACCTGTGCACCGTAAAATAAGACTGCTTTTGCTGTTGCATTGAAAACTCTATACTTCGTGTCGATAGATATAAGTTTGTTACTAAAGATTCTTCTCCAATTTGCGCAAATAGCAGATTTCGCTTTGTTCAGTTTTATCTTAAGATGTCCATCTACGTTTAGATTGAAAGTTATCTCCATTCCCAGGTAGTTGTACTTCTTAACCACTTCCAGATCTATCCCATTATACTTCCATTTTTCATTTGAAGCCACTCTTCCTGATACATTTTTGAAAATCAGAACTTTCGATTTATCGGTGTTAACTTCCAATCCCCAAAGATTGCAGTATTCAAAGAGTTTGTTAATCATCAGTTGAAGGGACGATGGAGATTCTGCTAAAATGACTATATCATCCGCATACATTATAATCTTTATCATTATATTACCGACTTCTACTCCGCAAGTAAGCCAATCAGCTGATCGTCTAGAAAGAATGCAAAAAGCAATGGGCTTAGGTTACAACCCTGCCTTACCCCTCGTAGAATCTGAATTTATTTGAAATATCACTTCCATTGTAAATTCTTGCTTCTGTATATTAATACAACTTTTGAATCGCTCGTATGTAGATGTTTGAAATTCCTATGTTATGGAGCTTGTAGAATAGAGCATTTCTGTTAATAGTGTCGAACGCCGCTCTGAAGTAAACAAAAAATGCATATAGTTTTTTATTTTGGTCCAGCTTCCATTGAGCAATCGAACTAATAACCAATAAGTTATCTATAGTTGAGTACTCTTTCCTGAATCCAGACTGAAATTCACTTAATTTCTTTTGAGCTTGAACCCATCTGTCGAGTCTGTTATAAAGCAGGGAAGTATAAGCTTTTAAAGTTGCATTTAAAAAAGACATCCCACTATAATTTGCTGGATCTTTAGGATCTCCTTTCTTTAAACTTGGAAATATCCAAGCTTCGCAAAGATGTTCTGGTACAGTTCCAAAATTGAACACTATATTCAGTGCTTCGGATAATTTTTGCTTACAAATGTGTGCGCTGTACTTATAAAACTCTGCCGATATACCGTTGGAACCCGTCCTCAGCACAGCATCTACTTCACTTGTCGTAATATGCCCATCCAGCAAATTATCATGCCAAAAAGGTTGAGCGTAGCAGAAGGATAACTGTTCGGCTGCACCAAAGAGATTAGAAAAGTGAATTTTCAGCTCTTTAACTGTAAGATATGTTATTTGTTTCCCATCACAATTACCATTAAGCTTTTTTGTTAACTTCCAGAATTCTGCTGAATCTTTACATTGACCTAACGTAATTGCAGTTTTTTCTTCAAAAGACCTCTTTTGTTCTATACGAACTTGTTTATATTGTTTGTTGGCTTCTACGTAACCTGCTTTGTTTGTAACTGAATCAAACTTCATTACAAGATTTAGAAGCGCCCAGGATTTTCTTTGTAATTTTTCGAACGTGTAATCATAGCATTCATATTTTCTGTGTAAAGTGGACTGCTTTTTCATGAAACTGGCGGCTTCTTGAATAACATCTTCCAGTTCGCATATTGGTATGAAATTTGTCATAGTTTTGGACATTTTTCTTGATTTTGACTGATTCTTTTTTCTTTAAATTCGATTGCATATCTGTAAGTTGATATCCATCTTAATTTATTATTTTCTACATTTCGAGCCTCTATAGATATTACTTGATCACTATCATCTTTAACGGTTATAGTTATTGGATGATGGTCGGAATAACTTGCTTCTCCAACAGCGAAGTGTTCAAAAATGTCATGCAATTCTCCACCTATTAGAAAATAGTCTATAAGTGAACTGCCCTGTTTTCCAATAAATGTTAATTCTCCTTGAATGTCTCCGTTAACGCTTCCATTTAAGATACATAAGCCAAAATCATTACACAACTCTATTATTTTCCTGCCTTCTAAGTTTATTTTTAAATCTTTACTATTCCGTTTTTTTACAATTAAATGCACTCTCAGATTGTAAATTTCCCGTTCTACCATTAAGGTCACCAATTATCATTATGTTATGACTTTTCAGTGAACATAAAAAGTCATACAGTTTATCGTAATTATGCGGCCAATTATTACAATTAATGTAGATGGGAACGATATATAATGTATCACCTTTGTTTTTTAGCGTAATATACGCCATTTCATCATTAATCTTAAGTTCACATTTTGTTCTCTTTTTGGTTATTTTTGTTGCAATAAGCATTCCACCGCTTGCTCTTCCTCTGCTTGCTGATTTCTTGGCTGGAATCAAACAACACTCATATAATGGAAAATATTTATCAAATACATTACACATTTCCTCAATTATGTGTGTTTCCAAAAAAAAAATTAAATCGAAGCCATTTAAATATTTTTAAAATCCTGGAAAAAACAATTTGTTATATAGTCCTCCGACATTATACGACACAAAACTACATTCACCAACAACATATATTTTCTTCAGCTCCTCATTGACATCCCTGTGCTATTGGAGTATTTCATTTGACATTTTAGAGTCAGCTCTACTACTACCACTCCCACTTGGTTTGGCTAATATTGTTTATCCAGCAGCTTTGAAATGTGCATGTTCGAATTTTTATTTGGTTACTGAAAGCATAGGAAAATATGTATGAATATGCATTTTTTGTTAGGTAATAATATAGTATAAATGCAGTCAATCTCATTGTACATTTGATATGCTTTTAGTCATATTAAAAAATATATTTAAAGCTTGCCAAGCAGCGCGAGCACGGGTCGGCTAGTAAGTAATAAAATATTAATATGTTGTTAATATATTTTTTGAAATCCCCCCTCGAAATTTTTTTCTGCGTTCGGCCCTGCTCATGGACCCTCTCTTCTGTGAAAAACTGCCAAAGTTTGTTGTACGGAAACAGTTTTTCGTAGAAATTCGTAGATTTTCGTTCGCAGTTTTATGGAGTACAGGAACACACCTATTATTAGTGCAAAAATTATTATTTTTTTTTTCCTAAAATACTTTTGGAATGTAAGCTTCAGCATTTCTATGAATTTAGGACTTAAGGTATACAAAACCAATTGGATGCACTCAAATTTGAATTCGATGCTCAGCGCCACACATACCTAATGTCAATACCCTCATCTATCAATTTAAGTCGCTTTTTGTTCCTGCACACAAGTGTCGAAGGCATGCACACTTGTCCATTTAAAGATTACCACAAAGTCATTCCAATTAAATTGCCAAACAAATGGTCACTTGGTTGCTAATGATACCAAACTAATCGCTCGATTCTCTTAATGGAATCGCTTGAAAGGACACATTTAATGGTTCTGCTATATCTACTATACTCTCAGCTCGACAGAGCACCTTATATCAGAAGAATTATTCTCCGACTTAATTTTGAAATTAAAAAAAAAATTGGCTTAAATACTGGAAATCGAAACCATCATCAAGAAAGCCTACCAAAGTGGTCCACCGAAAGAATTAACAACAAAGAGAAAGACTCTAGCACGGTATACGCTCGAGTCGTCTGTTGCTTTGCTTCGGTAAGCTGGTGGGACGCCGCCGTTGTAGGAAGAACCGTCAAGACGAAGAACTTCAGTAATCAGGAGCGGCGGCGTGCATTCCTTTTAACACGGCGCATAAATATTCGATATTATGTCGTGTATCTAAATGCGGATTGAATGCGTATAATTGCCAAAGACCACTTTAGGCATCGTGCGCAACTAGACTCATTTGACACTCGGATATTAATCTTAGTCCAGCGGATCAGCGATACTGGGCTCAGCTCAGACGAGCGAGGCGCGCATAGGACACATTGAACATCGCGCCCTATAGCAAAAGTGCAAATCCTAGAAGCGGATCGAATCGATTTGAACTACCGACTGACCGACGAGCGAGTTTGTTGTCTTAGCCAAATAGGATTCCAATTGCCAAGGTTTTCGTCGGTGTCGTCGCCGTCGTCGTCGAAGGCATATAGTCGATGGCCTCCTCCTCTTTCCTTAAATGAGGACCGATGATGACGCGGCCGCTGATGATGATGATGATGGGAATGGCGGTGATGGTGATGAGGCTTTGGCAATGAGGAGGCAGTCTACAAGCGTCTCCTTTCGCTATAACTGGCATTGGCAACATGAAAGAAACATTGCAGGCAATTAACGCAATGTAATTAATTAATCAGAATGGCTTCGAGCAAGGGGCTGTTGTCGAAATTACAGTCTCAGGGCAGGCGCAGTACTGCGGCATCCTCATCATGAGTTGATTCTGTGCCTCCTCTCCTGGCGTTAGTTCGTTCCATTTGCAGATCTGTGCGGAATTTTTATAATTTATTTGGCTAATTTGAGCCAATCGACATGAGATCTTGTTTATTAAACGTTGGGCAAATTCTACATGAAAACGCGTTCTACACTAAATGTATGTGTATGTTCTCTTAAGAATGTATGTGTGCATATAAGAGAGGACAAAATCCGTAAATGATGCGATTAACTTGGCTTTTAAGGCTCGATCGAAAGATTTATGGCCATGTCCTAGTGGGAAGGAAATAGATAGATTGTTGGAGGTTTTAATTACAGGCTTTTGGCCAATGTTAAAAGGAGTTTGTTCGGGATAATGAGTGTCACTGGTGTCGTGTGATACATGAGTGGAATGGGCCAAGGAATGGTTGCGGTTAAGTTTTTTTTTTTATTGATTTATATTTTTTCTAAAGTGGTATACGCAATGTCAGGACTGATTTAGCTGGAAGTGCTTTTAACTTTTTCATTGAGTTTGTTGTGATAATTAAAAGATATTTCAAGCATTTAACGCCACAAGTTTTGTTCGACTACAAGGCAGGGCGTTGACAGTTAACATATTTTTGAAATGACAAGTGATTTTACATTTTCATATAATTTCTGTACAAAGTAAGCACATGCGTATCTTTCATACTGCAGGAGCAACAATGGTCTCGGTCGAAATGCGTGTACTAAAGAAGATTTAAATAAGCGCTGGAAGAGTGGGAAACTGTCGATAAACTTGCAATTGTGCAGAAATTTTTCGAACGTGACTTTAAATTTCGGAGTGAAGCATTTTTCTAAGACAATCCAGATAGATGCGCTATTTTTTTTTTCAGTGATATTGCCAATTTTCCTTTAAGTAGCAACAAATAAAATACACTAATCCCTGAGAATGCCATCAAAGACCAAAGGCCTTTCTCGGCTGTGATTGTTGGTTCCGGTTATTTTGAAGAAAATCAGGTAACCAGTCACAGTGGACCGTATGTGAGAAAAAAGTCGTCCGAGAGAGTATATAAGGGGCATCGATCGCAGCTTCGAAGATAAATTTCCTGCAATACCTTATCTCAATAAATACAGACGTAACACCATCAACAATTTTCGTCTGATTTCGCCAAAAGTAATCATAAACTAATAAGAAAAAAAAATTGCATTAGCGCTGAAGTAGTTGCTACTATATTGTCAATTAAATCTAATGCCTTTGGACTTGATGAGATGTCCAAAATTTCTTAAGCTGATATTGCCATTGGTCTTACCCTTCGTAACATACATCTTCAACACTATTTTAACTTCAGGTAAATATCTGCATCAATTGAAAAAAGCAAAGATCATACCAATTCCTAAAAACTCTCAAAGTGATGATTTCAGACCAATTGCAATTTTACCTTTCTTGTCCAAAGTTTTTGAAAGAATCTTGCAAAATCAAATGACCACATATCTCAGCTCAACAAACTTATTGACACATAAGCAATCCGGTTTTCGGAAATGTCACAGTTGCATCACAGCTTTAATCAAAGTAACGGAAGATTTGCGACAAGATCTAGATGAAGGTAAAATTAACTTTTTAGTACTTTTAGATTTTTCGAAGGCATTCGATATGGTCGACCATTCAGTTTTATGCGATAAACTTTTTCTTCAGTTAAATTTTTCATTCTGTGCTGTGAAGCTTTTGCGCTCCTACTTAACAGATCGAATGCAAGCAGTTCAATTTAACAATAGTCTGTACCCGACCTCCTCCAAATCTCTCTCGGTGTTCCACAAGGTTCGATTCTAGGTCCTCTGTCATTCTCACTCTATGTAAACGAATTACCATCAGTGGTACAATATAGTTCAATCCCCATGTATGCTGATGATGTGCGAAGGCATTTGAGTTGCCCGTTAGGGCTTATAGAAGACGGCGTAAGCTGTTTAACTGTGTCTAAGTTATAAGACAATATGTCTTAATGTGTATAGGTTTTTCGTGAAATAAATAAAAACATTCCTAAAATACATACATATATAGATACCACGAAGGTCCATTACCTTAGTCACTGTATTGTGCGCCATTTAAACAGGAGTTTTCATCAACCATAATTAGTCCAGGAAAATTAGACAAAAAAATGATGAAACTTCGAAAAAATTCCGACAAATCTGAATTTTGGTAGAGAGCTTCATTTTAATGTCCTAAGCATTTCCTAAAAAGTACCCTAAATTTGGCGCTATAACTTAAGAACGAATTGACATGCAGAAGTCATTGATATGTCATTTTGTAGATAAGTTTGTTTTCTTAAATCTGCTCTTAGAGTTTTTTTCAGAAAAAGTATAGATTTTGGGAGTTATTAAGCAAAATAAAAGAACTAGAATTTTTCAGATGGCGGCATTACCCTTCCGGTTCCACACTTAAAATTTATTTTTTTTTTCATAGAATATGTTTTTACAAAACATAAATAAAAACAAAAAAAAATCCCCACTCAAAAACTTAAATTTATTACATAAGAAGTTGTTTTTTTTTTAATAATACAAATTCTATATACTACTGAAATACATCAGCCAAGTAGAAGACTTAGCACTATAATATTCAACAAGTCCAAATATTATAGTGCTAAGTCTTCTACTTGGCTGATGTATTTCATTAGTATATAGAATTTGTATTATTAAAAAAAAAAAACTTCTTATATAAATAATGCCAGGCCATGGGCAAAAAACAAAAATTTCCAATTTAATGATTAGGAATTCTAGTCTTGTTGGATATAGTTCACACTAGATGTTCTTCACGAAATCTATGTACGATGAACTGAACTTGGCAAAAATTGCGTATTGGCAAAGGTCCTCACTAGTCAACTGATGAGTCCATGTGAGATCGTCGGGACGAAACGCCAATTTTTGTTGGACTAAAGGCCGTTAAAAGCTATTTATTTTGAATCAATAAATTTATTACACTTTTTTGAATTAATGTACTACACCCCAATGTTTTCGACCATTTTTCTCCAAATCTATGAATTGTACGATAAAAAGTGTCTCAATTTTTTTTTGTGTAGAATAACATTAGCTACAATGCGTACCTACAACATTTTCAAAAGAAACTATATTTTTCGAGTAATTTGGAAAAAAATGAATTTTTGACATGAATTGACACTATTTGTATGGCTCTTTTCTTTGTTTTTCATCCAGCAGTATTTTTTGTACTAAGGCCCCTCTGTAAGCAGAAAGAGAAACTGATTTCTTTAATAAAATCGACAGTGTTCTTATGTCAACGAAAGTATGGTTTGGTTACAAAATGTTAAATCAACCTTCTCTTACTCTTGTTTAATCGAGTCTGATGTCCCCCAAGGCAGACAATTAGGTCAACTTCTTTTTTTCTAATTAACTATACTGCAACGATCGACCAACGTCAGTATCAAATTTTTTAAGGACATTTCATCAACACTTTTAAATATTTGCAAATGCCTGTGAATCATTTTTCCGCGAAAAGGCTTCCACTGACATATCAACAACATAGTAGTTCTTCAAGCCAAAGTTCCTGATTCAATACGGCTGTCAGATATTCACATTTCCAGAATCAAGAACATCCAAAGTCGCATTACACTCTATGATACTCAATTTAAGGCCATATTATAAAAGAAAAAATGGACAGGGCCGAGTTAACCATATGTGCAAAATGTACAAATGCACAGGGCGCAAAATTATTAGGGCGCAAACAAATACTGTAATTTCTATATTAACCACAAAACTTATTCAAATAATCCTAAAATAGAATCCATCACAACTGTGCTAAATTTTTCCTTCACATTAACTAATAAATTTTTGCAAGAACGAAATTTCAATTGAATGGGCAAAAGAAGAATAGAGTGCAAAAGTAAAAGCAATATAGTATAGTCAAATTATGTAAGCATATAAGTGTGTATATGTAGGTGTGTATAAATATAAAAAAGGGGGCGCTTTCTGCAAATCTTGCACAGGGCGCTAGTTTGGCTGAGGCCGGCACTGTCTCTGGGTTAACCCCGCTAAAACTGAACTAGTTCTTTTTACGAAGAAAATGAAACTAGAGGACTCGTCCTTAATGAAATTCCTCTAAAACTTTCCAAAGAATCTAAGTATCAGGTTGTAATCCTAAACTAATTATCATCGCAACTGAGCACAGAGAAAAGAATGAAAAGAGCACTTTGTTCCTTCTATACATTAATGTAAAGAAACCTTCAGGATACTCAATGGTACATACTGCCGCAAGTCATCCATTTGATGTACACTGCAATGCGTGCATCCCATACTTATCCACTGGTCGATAGAGTGGTGGAGAAGGCTGCAGAAGAAGATAGCTATCTCAAAAACTTAAAAAATGTATAGAGATTATCTTGTAGGGCAATAATAGGGGCATGGAGGTCTATGCCACAAGCAGGGCTGGAAATTATATTAAATCATTTCCCAGGCCGGGAAAATAGTATCTACATAAGGTGCATAGCAGCCAAAAAGTGCGCCTCGACTAATAGTAGTGTGCTATTTGAAGCACAGTACCAATGGTCATACATTTTAACAAAAACTTCTCTATTTTAATACCCGAAAGACATGGATGGGAACCAAACTCACTACTCAGAGAACAGAGTATCCACTTCTACGGTCAAAATGGAAGAAGGAGCAGGAGCTCGGCTGTTTTGAGAAGCTTTCAATATTAGGGAAACATATAAGCTTTCAGACGAAATTTGAAAAAGCGGCCGAAATGACCCATAAGTGGAAACTAAGCTGCTCAGAAATCAAATTTTTCGCCGACACCCAAGCTGATATCAAAGCATTATCAGGTTAGACAATAAGATCCAAAGAATAACATTGGTAACACCAACCAAGTCAAACATGGCATATGGACATGGACAAATCAATTTAGAGGGGAACTATATAACAGATGAACTGGCAAGGAAGGGCTCAGCATCAAATAGGGATAGTAGCAGTCTATTATACGTATGTGTCAAATCCGATTGGAGGGGTTAAAAGAGAGGTAGACACAACAAGGAAAGAGCAAATCAATAATTCCTGGATATCCAGAATCGTCGGTGTCATCTCTAAAATTGTATGGCCTAGAAGTAATCAAAAGAAAATCCAATATATTTAAGAAGCACATCAGAACCTTCAAAGGTGTACTAAGAGAACGTTGTGCCATAGGTACAATGTCCATTAGATTAGGTATATTGGTACCCGATTTCTGTAGCAGCTGTCAAGATGTTGATGAAATAAAAACCATTAAGCACCTGCTCTTCGATTGTCCAAATCTACAAACAAATCACCTCCGACACTTCGGAAACCGGTTTATTCGCTAACTGGATGACCTAGTACAGGTCCTAATGACTAATATCAAGAAATATAGAGAGAGCACGGACTGGTTCATAAACGAACCAGTATTTTTATTAAACATAATTTTAGGAACATCTCTGCATGTAAGAAGATCACAATGGACAAATAGGCATCGCGTACGCCTCTCCTAACCTAACCTAACTTTAGGTCATTGATACCAATTTGACAGAACCTCAATGGCAAAATGGATATTTGACAATCATTCAAACCCGAAACTTTTAAAAATAATTCCACATCGCCCACATAGGCATTCACAATATTTAAAGATCGAGACAGTTTCACTAAAGAAAATTATGAAAAGGAGCGGACTCAGGTGGGTAGCTTGCGGGACACCTGATGTACAATGAATTTTGTTTTAACATTTAATTGCCTAATTTTGTCTTATTATCTTCTACAAGAGTTGTAAAAATTCTTCAGTACTGCGGGACAAATACAATTTACACCAGCCCATGTTCTGTAACTTAGGCGATAACGTTTTCTCACTTAACGCCTCTGAAAAAATGGGTTTCTGTGAGTTGAGGCGATACCTTAAATTTTTAATTTGTTTGACTGGGATTTTCAAATTTAAGGCGATAAACTGAAAAAGTCATTTTGGCATCTTAACAACAAAACAAAAAAGTATTTTTTTGTTTCTCGACTATTTTTATCGATTCTAAAGTTACAGAACAAGGGCCCAGAACTATAGTTAGATTGAAGTGAAATCAACACGGCCTTGACTTAATCCCTCCTTATTTCTATCGTTCCAATATCGATTTAACTTGCAATGTTGTTCAACGAACTATATTGTTAAATTCTCAATGGAAGAAAACCGACTCACAATATTTTCCAAACAATTCGTCTGTAAGGTTTCAATTTGATTATTTAACACCTCTGAAAAACACGGTGCTCTAAATCCATTCTAATTTAATTTTGGCATTGGCAGCATTGTCAAATAGGAAATTAAAAGCTGGCCGTATAGAATTAAATACTTCAAAATGTTTCGTATCGCTAAACCAGATCCCACTCCCTCCTCAATCCGATTTTGGGCATACTGTCAAGTACAGATATTCTTTCGTTAGCCCTGCAACACGAATGTGGCTTGGCCCGGCCATATTTTTCCCACTTCCCCCCACTTCATTGTGATATTCAGACATTGAACACTAATTTGCTTCGGTATGTAGGGGAAATAATAAGTTTACTATTATACAGTGGCAGCACATATACATAGGTAAAGTGGTAGACAAGTTTGTACCTTTGTAATTATTCAACTAAAAAAAACCGTTGAACAAAAAACAGCTGATGTATTCCCATGACTTTAAAACGCAAAAACTATCCCCTGTGCCATTCAAATCGCCTTTCCTTTCGTATGATTCTGTCACAAGAATAAGTTCCCTCAAAAATAAACCATATATTCTTGCATAGAATTTAATACCAAGACCAGAGGTATAAGTATTTATATTTGGAAGCAAAACTGAGGTTTTTACTTCCTAGTCGAAGAGTGGTTCTATTCATTCCGCTTGCATTGCCTGCACTCTTTACATAGACTTCAAATAAATCCAAACCTCAAGTAGCAGAAAATTTATTTGCATATCAACTTTTTGCCGTCAAAGGCTTCTTGCATATATGCATTCATATATATACACTTGCATGCATCTATGCACTATCCTCGCGCGTTCCATATAGTAATTTCAGTCTTGGAATTAGCATACAATAGTCCTTTTGGCTCATGAAAAGTGCTTCCACATCCACATTTTGCTTGTCTCATCCTTCTACAAACTTATAGCCGCCATTCGGTTTCGGGACGCGGCGGCAGAATGCCGGTATCCAGAAACCCCACTTTTATGATTGAATTTCTTTGGCAATGTGAATTACATACAAAAACTATACTATTCGATCCTTTTGACCAAAGACGACAACGGACGTCGCGTCGCGTCGTTCTTGTTGTGCTCGCTTCACTACTTTGTCGACGCGACGAAACTATTTTCTGTTGAAATATTCAAATGATGCAGAAAATTGAATATCACAAAATGTTCGTAATGTTTGGAGTCAACATTGTTATTTTTTTTGGAGACAAACGAGAATACTGTTTTTCCCGAATTCTGCGTCATTATTAAGAAGCAATCGCAAAATTTTCGGGGAATCAATATATTGGTAGCATTTTAGTGCGTTAAATCCGAAAAATGCACCTTTTCTTTAACATTAGTTGTGGCATGCAAATTAGGTCTGCCGATGCTCGTACGGACTTAGACGGAAAGACGAACATACTCGTATAGAGACACGGATAGATTGATCTGTTTACCAGAGAGAGAGGAACAGTAAAAGTCGAAACGGCAGCCGACAGAACTAAATACATAAATTCACTCCGCATGTTCGGTGTTTATGGCACAACATTCATATCGTACATCGATCGATTTTAAGGATGTTGCAGCTTCTGCGCATAGAAAACAAGAGGCGCTTCTTTTCAAGTTGGCTGATCGCCACGAGATCATAGCTGCCCATCGAACGTGAAAGGGGATCATCGCTATCGCGATGTATGCCTCGTTGGGGTCTTCGTTTGTCGTTGTATAGTTGCTGGCTCTAAGTCTGCACCATCACAGAATTCGCAGAATTCCATCCGCAAGTCCATTCCTTCTCTGAGCCGAATAGATTCATATACAGAGTCCCCATAGAAGGTCTTCTGGCTAAAAGAAAAACAAAAAAAAAATGTCTGCCCGGCTGAAACAGCGCGCACTCCATGGTCGCAGCGAGCTGGAGATGAAGCTCTGGACTTTGATATGGAGATGGAGAATCGCTAAATAAATTTATTACATGATTCGGAGGTTTTCATAAATTTTCATCTGTGAATCGTGTGCGCACTTTGCATGTGATTGAAATGTGACTTTAATATTGTTATTGCTGCAATAAATTGTGCAAATGTGACTGTTTTGAAAAGGATTTAATGAGGATTTACGGGCGGTCTGGCAGGACTTACAAGAGAAGTCGTTAGTTTGAAAAAGCCAATTGCAAATATGATCTGCAGGTGGCTTCAAATGGCAAGTTGGGCGATGAAATAATGGCGAAAAGGCATTAAAAATACAACAACAACAAAAAACACGAATTCAAATGACTAGCAAGTAGTTGCGAGGTTTTCTTCTGCATTTTCAATTATGCATTTAATATCGTAATAAGAAATCATTTGTTCGAAATATGGTGGTACAACGGTGAAGATAATAATAAAATTATGAACTTTGTAAAAGGAAGTATCTAGTTAGTTATAATTACCAATGTTGTCGAGAGGGGGTGGATCTCCATGAGTTTTTAAGGGGCCGGAATTCTGGATTTTTTTTATGTGGGTTTTTGTGTTCGTTCGGAAGTCCTGAAATAAAATATCTAAATGGGGATGCAATTTCATTTGAAAATCACTTCATTTTTAAACAATAATATCAAGTTGCAACACTATTCATGCAAACATAATACGATACTTCATAGAACTGCGAAAATCTACGCATTACTACGAAAACTGTCATATTCTCCTCCATTATACGAAATGTTCGCACTATTTCACAGACACGCACAAAATAGTTCAAAATGTCCTCATCCTACAAATTTTATCACAAGAAATTAGCTGCGTTCCCGTACTTTGCGCACATAGATTCACAAGTTCTCCTTTTTCAGGAGTCTCAAAATCTCTCAGAGAGTGAGACACACTTTCACGAAAGCAATTAAAATTTAACCATTTTTTAAAAGTCAAAACAAAAGTGTAGATATTTCTGTAAAGTTTTTAAGTCGCAAATATTATTTAAAAATTGTATAAATAAGCATAAAGACACTATAAAATTAATCATTTTGAAATTTTTTAATGCTACACCCGGCAATTGACAGCGTTTACTATTTTCGTTTTCTTTAATTTGACAGGTCTAAATAAATTTGTACAAAGAAATTTTTTAGTTTAAATTTCGCAGCATTGGCAGCTATTTTACTCTCTCGTGAGCGCCCTCTTCTGTGATATACTGGAAACATTTAGTCGATGGGAAATTCGTAAATCTTCGATGTTTTAGGAGGAACGGCTACAAGCCTATAGCTATTTTATTTAGTTTGGAAGTGATTCCAGACATTCCAATTCCTAAGGCTAGGCACGCACATGCAATTTTTCCGAAACGAAATAGTTTAATCACTAGCTGAACGATGATCGCGCACCTAAGCAACTTAAAAATCAATCAACGCTATAAACCAACACACAGAAAATATTTTGATTTAATGTGCGCGCAGTTACATATGCATATAGTTCGGTGTGATACAAACTGAAGTGCTTATTTGAGGCGAGCGTTCGATTTTTGCCAAAACACAAACTTTTAAGTTGCTCGAATCGCGGACTGAATAGTTTTTGCATGTACGCGCACTCTCATATAAGTCCATGGTATTCACTTTAGCAACAAAACAGTTGCAAAACTGAATGTTGCATGGGCGCGCCTAGCCTAACTGTTTGTGTTTATAAAAGTTCTTAATGGCGAACAACTCTTATAATTTGGCTTTTCTCTAGTCTTGCCATATTTGCTTACCTTTATAAAATTTGGTGACATGATTTTAGCTTGCACTTTAGGTTCAGAACTTTTTAATTTCATATCAATCAATCAAAGCCATTGATGATATATTTAGGTAAGAAAAATCCTTGTTGCGTGGCATGAATTTTTGTTCTTCTTTTTCTTCGAAAAAATCGGTTTCATTAAATGTAAATAAATTCTTTCTAAATAAGGTAATTTTAAAAACTTTTATTAAGGCTAGATTTATGTCAATTTATTGGACTAAGACTTTAAATATAAATAAGATTAAATCTTGACTTATGTCCACTTCTTGACGTTTTAAAAGTCAAATATGTATAGTTCGTGTTCTTTTCCTCAGTTTCATATTTTAGTTCTGTTCATTTACTTATAAAAACTACCCAACTAATCGCATGTTAGAACATGATAGAACTGTCAATTAAACGTCAATCGTAAAAAGAATAACAAACAAACAAAATATGTCGGCCAAACAATTTCTACTATCTTAATTATCTCGAAAATGGCTCTTACAATTTTGATAAAAAAATGTGTGCAGTACCATAGGTACTACATTTTGGTTAAAAAAATGTTTACATATTTTGTTATTATTTTTTTTTATTTTGGACTTTCTCACAAGAGACTCGGCGGATTTCGATCAAATTTTTTATATAGGAGGTCCTTTAAATTATAAATAACAATTACCAAAATTTTCGAAAAATTGTTTATTTAAAATTCAATATTTCGAAAACGGATGAAGATTTTTTTTTTTGAAATTATATTTGTAAGCTATATTATTAAATGCACAGCATTTGCATACCAATTTTTTTAGAAAAAAAATTAAGTAAATTTTGTATATAAAAAATTTAGTAAGAACACGATATGATACGAATATATATACGATGTGATCGACAATAAGAGCAAGTATGTGCGATCCAATAGTGCATTTTATTTTTATTTGAGTTGAAAAAACGACCTAGAGCGCAAACATTCCAGGCTCGGCACCGACGACGGTGTATTGTGATCCTGTGTTTGCTGATTAGTCCACCACAATGCACTCTCTGGTAGAGAGACGTTGAAATAAGACTCAATCAGAATTTGACTTTTCTATTTATGACAAGTAATGATTAGTCCTAGGTCGGAGCTTAAGGTTTTTACTTGCGATTATAAGTACTATAAGGCAAGTTATGCATTCGTCGAAAAAAAAAGTCAAACATGACATTACGATGACAGCATTAACCAAAAATGATGGTTTAAAAATTCTGTCCGGCTATATGTCTGTCTGAATATATGTATGTATAGAAACATCAGCTCAAACGGGTGATCCGAATTGCTTAAAACTGGCTATATAGATTATAGAGTGTTTTAGGTATTGTACAGAGGGGAAATTGATTTTTATAAGCTCAAAAAATAACGGTGCCTGCCATATAACGGTTACTTAAAAGCCTATTTTTCTCGAAAACTGCTCTAATTTTGATTTTAAAAAATCAGTACAGGTTTTTAGGGGCGACCGATCATATGGTTAAAAAAAATAAGAAATACCTAAAAACGGTACTTTCCATAAAACCGTTTTTTTGCTTTCGACTATCTCATAAATGGCTTAACCGATTCTTCCGAAATTACATATATACGTGTATGTAAGTTAATTTATACTGCATACCAATATCTTTAATTTATTTTTTTCTTTGTATTTTTAAAAGCATTCTCCTACCATTGTCGATTTAGTTTTGGACAACCTTTTGGACAATAAATTTGCCGATAGTAACAAACCAAAGACAATCGTCAAATATGTAGATGATATATTTGCAGTTGTTAATGAGGGGAAGGTCGACAATGTTTTACGATGCCTTAATTCATATCATGAAAAAATACAATTTACCGTTGAGAGGGAACAAAACAGAGCGATAACGTTCTTAGACGTCAAGATTCATCGCGATAATGATAGACTCTCTTTCAATTGGTATCAGAAAGACACAGCATCTGGAAGACTTGTCAACTTTAGATCCAATCAAGCAAAGCATATTCTTATTAATACAGCCTCTAATCTATTTCAAAAAGTCTTTGCGTTGAGTGACCGGGAATTTCACGCCGCAAATGAGAAAATAGTCACACAAATTCTCCTAGATAATGGCTATCCAATGGAAATCATACGGAGCTTGATACTTCGCCAAAAACACAAAGCTCCTGTTGAAAATCGGCAAAAAGAGAAAGGTATTTATAAGAGTATAGTTTATGTTCCCAAACTGTCAGAAAACTTTAAAGAGACGGTAAAAAATAGTACTAATGACGTCAGTTTAGCGTATAAATCCAATAGGACGCTGGCACCTCTTTTCACCAACATGAAAACAAAAACGGAAAAGGATAAGTGCACAGACGTAGTCTATAAAATTAACTGTCTTGGCAATGCGGAAGAAAATTGCAATCTTTCCTATATCGGTACAACGAAACAACTTCTTCGTCAACGAATTTCCAACCACAAATGTCTCCAAGCGGTATACTCTTGAAACGCTTCATATTATTAACAACAAAAACAATATGAATCGTAAACAAGACAGCCAGAACATTTCATCAGTTTACTGCTCTTTGGTGACTAAGCAGAATCCGTGACAATTTAAAGCCGACTAAACTTCAATCGAAGTGTTTGTTTTTTTTTTATCATTGCTTTATATTTGTCTTTTATTGTATTATTTATGTTTATCTGTGATACTTTCTAAATGTAAGTTTGCCAAAATTTTACACTAAATGTTCTTATGTGTATAATATGTTCTTTTTATTTTTGTTAATAAAAGATCCCCTGAAAAAGACGGCAACCACCTTCGAAACGTCGGGAAAGGAAATGAAATTGTTTCATTAAAAATACATTACGACCAAAACAGCCAAAAGAGGTATATTTAAATCTCGAACACCTATAATAATTCAACCAATTGGTCAATAACTAAAATATAAATAAAAAATTAAGTAAAAAACGACTTTAAAAATATATTTAGATTTTTAATAGAAACTAATTGCATACGATGTGATCGAACAAAAGAGCAAGTACGTGCGATCCAGTCGTGCAGTTTATTTAATTGCATCTTTTCGTAGGAAGATATTTCGATTTCGCTAAGATTTTGCTTCCTTTTGTTTTAGATATATAGATCAGAATATTGCCTTACAAAGTAGTCTGCTTAACAAAGTTAGCCTACTTGTCTTTTTCTGCTGCTTGCTGAAAGGACGTCCTTCTTCTATTATTTTGGGCAATTTGTTGGCAATCTCAGCCATTTTCAGGGCTTCAAACAAAATACATGATTTCTATGATTCATTAAATTTCTTCAATCGAAACACTTCTGTTCCTGGAAAAGTGTTACATTGAGTCCTCGTTCAGTAAAAAAGTTAAAAATATTTACTCATTAATTTAAAAAAAATCCTCTAAATATTGAAGCACGCAGCGTGGCGGCATCCCAATTGTCTTACAATTCTTTTAAAAATTGATGTTCTTACATCTTACAACTTATTCGCTCCGCCAGGAATTCTTCAAAGTATACTTTTAAGCGAAAATAACCGTTAAGAAAAAATATTCCTTTATTTCAATCTTACTATACACATAAATACTTTTTCTTCCAGTCATTAAAGACAAATGTGCATCACTCTCCTACCTAATCCTGTTTCACTGCTACCAAAACACTCGCATGTCAAGTGTTTTATCATAACATTTAAAGGGTAGCAATGACCCTTTGACAGTATGTCAATTACTAAAGCCAAATAATACATATTTGCTTCAAATTACCGGATATCCTGTAAATATGTAAACCAAAATTTCATAAAATATTCTGAACTGATTTGCGTGTAAATTTTCATTATACCAGAGGCTCTTACCTGTAATTAAATCATCTCCAATTGACACCAGATCGTGGAGACATTGAACAAGACAAAAACAGACATGACACCTTGTAACCTCATCATCGTCACATCCGTCCCCATCATCCACCAGCCACATTTACTCCGCACATACCCTTCGTGTGTTGCGTTTCGTGTACCACTACACCGTGTTGTCATTCCTTTGCACAATCATTCTGCAGTCGATCGTCCTTAGCAGCATCACATTCACCTGACAAATAAGGCAAAATGACGTGAGTCAATCAAAGAATCACTTAAGCCATCATGCGAGTGAGCTGACAAATGTAAATGTGACTCACACAGGTCGCAGCACACGAACTGAAGGCAAATACTTATGGGAACGTTAAGGAATGCTCTCCTCAAAATTTATTGGAGCATTGGACAGGACATTGGATAAATGGAAATTACGAAAACTTATCGCGCAGCATGCTCACAGACTTTTCTAAATTCAAATTGAGCTGTCGACCAACCGACCGACATTATCAATTTGAGTTCCCCTGAGTGATTTTGACAATTCTGCATTAGGTGGCACAACCAAAAATCGTTTTTTTCTAGAATGAGAAACAGTCTTGGGATATATCTACTTATGGCCTCTGTCACCGCGCCTATCAATCCATCACCCAAAATAAAGACATCAATTCCATTTAAGTTGGAGACGAAGAAGAGCACACATCCATCTGTCTAATCGATTTTACAAAATTTCCTCCCATAGACCGCTTTTGCCGAAAATGCCAATACAATACTGTTAGTGCGACGAACGATTTGATTGAGAATTTATGGCTGGGGACCACTGCGAATTCCACAAAACCTCGTGCCACTCACTCTATAGCCATTCCCATTTGTGATGGTGGTGAGGAAGATTTCTCTGATTCAACAGGACTGACAAATCTAAAGCCCCAATTACCAAGTCAAATTTCATGCTCAAGTTATTCAATTTGATTTTTGTGCGACTTTGATAATTCAATTCCCTATCCTGCAGAGATGGCGGTTTTTTTTTGTTGGTTATTTTAAAAAGGAACTCAAATTGGTTGTGAAATGGGTGAGATGTTTGGTATAAAGCTTGGATCCGTTTTGTTATTTTATGGTTCAGTGCTGACAATTATATGATAAGGTTTGGTCTCCATGAATAGGAATTAAAAATTAAGAACGATCCGTGAAGACAAAAAAGTGTTGCACGTTTAAGTGTAAGATTTTCAAATCAAAAGGACACACAAAAGGCTATACTTCAATATTTTCTATTACAATTTTTGGAACTTGGTATTGTTGTAGATGGTTCTGAAAGCTGAACACGCTATAGGTATATTTTTGATTGGGTTTTCCATTCGTAAATTGAGAATTTGAAATTTTTCGTGACGACTGGAACGCGAATTGAATTAATTTTTTACTTTAAGGTACTATAGGCCAAGTTTTGCATTTGTAAAAAAAATCGAACTCGAGAGTCTAATCAAACTTAAAATTACGATGATAGAGAACACCAAAAAAGTGGGTCCGGCAATTCCGTCTGTCTTTTTGTCTGTCTGTCTGTCTTTGGAAAAATCTACAGCCTAAGCGGCTGAACCGATTTTGTTCAAACTTGGTGCTTAGGCGTTTTAGGTGATTGTCCAAAATAAATTTTTGAATCGTTGTTTTAGCCCCAAAAATAACGGTACTTGCCATACAAAATTATGTACCATCTTAATTATCTCGAAAACGGCTCTAACGATTTTGATAAAAATTGGTGCTAGTACTGACTTGGGTATGGTCTACATTTTGGCGAAAATAATTTTAAAATATTTTGTTATTAACGGTACCTACCATACAACCATTTTATTGATTTTCGACTTTCTCATAAACGGCTCAAACGATTTCGATCAACATTTTCGTACAATATCTCATTTGAATTTATAAATAATACTGCATTTAAATTTTTTTGAAAAATATTTTTTTTTTGGATTTTTGAAAAAACAATTTTTCGGAAACGGGGGCACGATTTTTTCTGAAATTTTATTTTTAAATTTATATTTTTAAATATATAAAATTTTCATACCAATTTTTTTTTTTAGAAAAAATTTAAGAATTTTTATATAGATATACATACAGAATTAAGTGAAAAACGACTTTAAAAATACATTTAGCAGTTTTGATTAAGAATCTTTTGCATATAATGTGATCAAACATAGGAGCAAGTACGTGCGATCCAGTCCTGCATTATATTTTTTATATTTTGTTATTAACGGTAACTGCCAGTTTTTTAATTTTTGAATTCCTCATAAGCGTCTGTACGGATTTCGATCAAAATGTTTATATATCTTTCAAATTCTAAATGATATTGCCTACCAAAATTTTCGAAAAATATTTTTTTAGAATTTAAAGCAAAAATTATTTCTTTTTTTTTTTTGAAAAATCAATATTTCGAAAACGGATTACGATTATTTTTCATAATTATATTATTAAATACATAAAATTTTCATACCAAGTTTTTTTTAGAAAACATTAAAGAAATTTTGCACATATGCGTAATTTTTGTTGAAAAATTGAATTTTATTTAAGACTTATGCCGAAATAATAGAAATGAATTACTATCTGATAGTCCGGGGTAGTCTGAGCCTGGTAGTAATTACTTATAAGTTACTGATCACCGCTCTCGAACTTAAACTCAGACACGAGAAAGCCAAACGCTTTTTTAATGAATTAAAAAGAATTATCTGACCGGGTTATTTGAAATAAAAAAAACATTTTTGTTTCCGTTATTTATGGAATATTCTCGAAAATGTTACGCTATTTTGAAATACGCCAATTCTTCAGGTAACTTGCCAAAATTTCGAAGTACATTTTTTGTACACTACAGTCCATTAAATTAGGGTCATGTAAGCATTACGCAAGCAATTGGCAAAATTGTGAAGAAATTTGAAGAGACTGGATTTGTTACAGATATTGTAAGGCCTGTGCCTCATCGTTTCACTCGTATCACGGAAAATATCGCTGCTGTAAGTGAAAGTGTTGCCGAAGACCGGAATGTGTCAATTCCTCGTCGTTCTCAGGAATTAGGACCGTCTTACGGTACATTATGGCATATTTTGAATTTGGATCTACACCTACATCCATATAAAGTCCAGCTCACACAACAACGACGGTGCCACATGCCACACAACTCGAGCGAATATGGCTTTATTGCAAGAGACCATTCCTGGCCGCGTGATTTCACGTCGTGTCGATATCAACTGGCCACCAAGATCATGCGATCTGACACCGCTGGATTTTTCTTTGTGGGGCTACGCGAAAGACCGTGTTTATGCAGATACACATTTAACTCTTGAGCACTTGAAATCCAACATTCGTCAAGTTATGGCTGAGATAACGCCCAATATCTGTCAAAAAGTGGTCGAAAATTACCTCAAAAGAATTGATACTTGCAACAATTCGCGTGATGGTCATTTAAATGATGTAGTATTTCACACATAATGTCAACGTTCAAACTTTATAATAAAAAAGAAATATCATGAAAAAAAATATTTTATATGTGTTTTATTTACGTTTACTTTTGAAATCGCAAAATGGAAAAATGTTGAGTTTCAGCAAGTAATTAACTTAACATCATATATTTACGTTGAACGGTTTTATCACAGTTGAGGATTAATTTTCTGTAAGCCACTAAGTGTTCGATTTTATGGAAAATGAACCTATACAATGCGTTAACGATTGCGAGTTGTAATTTTAGTTAACAGTTGATGCAGGTTTCGAGCTGCTTTCGTGCCATCGAATAATAATGCATATGTTAATAAAAATGTATAAAATGAATCCAATAGAATTTCCTTACCACCCGATACCCTTCACAATCAAAGCCAACTAGATGCCTATATTTTAAAATTCTTACTTGTACAAGTTTCATCTTTACAAAATACCAAACGTCTTCAAATACTTATCTTCACAAAAGGATAACAAGCACACCAACAACAAAACACACCAAAAAACAAAACTCCAAACCAAGATGAATCGCTAGATGAAGGATAATGATATAATTAATGCTGCTTCTGTGATGTTGCTATATTGCTCCTGTTCTTGTTCAACAGTCTGAGTGTGCTGTTCCTGTAGGTTGGGTATATTCTCACAAGAGGATTCTGTGTCGCTGCTGGTTATTCGCCTCCGATCGGTAACCGCACCATCAACTTCTCGATAAGTTCCAGTTGCAGTTGTGAGCATTTCCAATGTCTTCAATGTTTAATCATCTTCCTTTTTATGGAACTTTGAGTACAGGATCAAAATGCCGCCAAATAAACGAGGAGAAGGGCGACCATAAAAATTATCTGATTATAAAACGGTTTGTTACTGTTTTGCCATTCTTCACAGAAACACACAGACACAGGCCGATCATGGTTCAACGCTAACATTGTCCCTCCTTTGAAACATATCGATGCCATTGATGATGCACTCTATGCTTCTTCCATTGTGAAGGAAGGTTGTTATTGCGCTGAGCTACATAGTCCACCGCCGCCCTGTGCATCTCACTGGGCTGTGGATAACTCTGCTGTGGCAGGCCAAGTCTGTCTTTCAATCCAATAGGTTTGGAATGGAATACGGTTTCTGCTACACGGTAGAACCGCGCAGCGCAGCATCGCCATTTTTTATTTGGTGCCACAGAGATCTATGTAGGTTGCCGAAAAGGATTTGTCCCCAAAGGACAGTACCTGTGTTGTTGAATTGAAGGAGAAATCTGGATTGGTGTTTTGTCTCTTCTTCTGTTCTGTGTGTTGTTGTTTTTTTTTTTTTTTGTTGGTTAATGATGACTCGCCAAGTTATAAGAAGAAGGATTTAATCAGGAGGTCTTTGCCTCCTAATTTGTTGTTCATCCAATTTGGTTGTTGGCCTTTTTTTTGTGATAACTTTTTGTTGTTGGTTGGGTTGTAAAGTCGCGGTTGCTCCGGTCTGGGCGCAAGGGCCGGCCGGCGCAGTAGCTGCCACTGGCAGTCATTGCGCTTGGAATTTCAGCTCCGCGGCAGAGATTTTCCACATTCGTGTTAGGTATCTTGTCCTCTTGGCCTCACAATATGTAAACATGGAGGCAAATTTCAACTGGGATTGTATGTTTCTTAATATGTTTCCCTTTACATATGGCCCAGAGCTTGCGCGTCTCGGAGTAACGCACGTAATTGTACTTAAGCGTTCAATATGCTTCTCATCAGCCTATCAGGCTGACTGGACTGGACCATCATGGTACAAGGCTGGCAACTTGTACAACTGGCGGCGGTGGCTGAGGCCGGCAGTGCAATATCAACGGCAATGACCCTGATGGGGAATCAACAAAGCAAAAGAACAAACTGAACATGTTTTCTGTCCAAAATAACAAGGCGATGGTGTAAACTGAGATTCTCCTGTGGATCTGTTTTTTTTTTTATATATTTTGAATGCTTTTCCAGGTGCCTTTATTTGGCTCTTTCTCCGCGATAAGATGATATTTTGGCTTTGTATGTATACGTTTTTTTTTGGCAATGGATCATGCATCATGTATCGGTTTATCTTGTGGTAAGATCTCTTCAAATTCAGATAATAATTTGTTTGAAAAATGAAAGAAGATGTTTTCGGTAGGATAAAATTTTATTAATTAGTCAAAGTGTCTTTTGAGTGTGTCCTGTCCCTGATGTGTCCTGTGACTTGCCTTATCGATGTGGGATTTTCTGTTGAATTGTATCGATCGTCGTCATTAAGACAACAAAGTACATTTGCGAACTTTTTGATGATGAGGTCTGAGGAAGTGGACAGGCTAGCTGTCAGCTTGGAGTAATTGGATATTGATCAGGGAAATAAGAAAAACGTCTCCGCTGAGATTGAGATGTTATGTACTTATATACGTTCTCACGAGTAAATTCACTAAAAAAGTCCTTTACTCTTTTACATATTTTTTTGTATATTGAGGTTAATTGGTAAACATGTTTTTGAACTTTTTTCTGTGGAATTATCGTAACTCTAGGTAAGAAGTTTAATCAAAATCGTAAAAGTTTTTGAAAAAAAAAATTAATAGATATTTTGTTATTGATAGTTTGTATGGAAATGTCAATATCTTTCTATTTCTTTGATGGGTTCGCTATAATTTCCCTTGCGTTTTAGTCATCAAAATTCTCTTTGAGCTTAGAAATCAGCTTCAAATAAGAGAAATTACATGTTTGCCTTCGTAGAATCAACAACTACAAGTACAAGTTTTAGGCAGTTAATGATAGTTGACTGGAACGGTGTTCATAATGGACTTCCACTCTGTTGAATGATTTTAATGTCTTAGGATCTCACCTCAATTCTATTAAATGGCAAGGAAGATAATGCTGAAGTAATGAATATGATACGAACATCGTATCTTTGAAACGACAACCTATTTTTCAGTATTATGATTGTTAGATTCCAAATGAACTAATCCAAAACGTTTGTATCTACCGGAAGACATTTTTGCAAATGACGTGCACTGTCATTGATCATTATAGCTGTCAGATGGAAATGGTGATGGCAATTGTTGTTATGAAAAAGGGGTCTATGTTGCCACCGTCCAACCCGCCACCCACAGCCAAATATTAATTTGGGCGAATTATAGCCACTTAGAAGGCGTCGTGCGTCTTGTGGATTCTTATCGTAAATAAATCCATCAATTTCGTTCTTGATGAACCAGTTCATTTTTTTTTTGCTAAAATCGGGGTCTGTTTTCAACTCCTCACTGTAACTTGCAATGGTGATTTGTCTTTATTGTCTAAAAATTGTAAGAATAAGAAAATTATTAAAACAGACCAAACAACATGCCCGCTATATGAACTGTCAAAATATCCATGCACATGTTTGTTTTTTTTTTTTAATAAACTAGCGTACCAGGCGAACTTCGTCTCGCCCCAATTTAACACCTTCAAATGAACTGCAGAGCTATAATAAAACACAGATAGTAAAATCAGTAGAGGGTGATATGATAAATAATGTTTTTCGATTTGTTTTCCGGCGCAAAAACAAACAACAAAGACCGTTTACTTAGCTAACGGCGACGTCTTTTTCTTCGCTGCTAGTATTGGCCGTTCACAAATCCAATAGAGATTTTTACCTATAATTTTCTGCAATGCCGGGAACACTTTACTTTGGTGATGAGTTTCTCCTTCGACGTTGTTAACTCGCAAAAATTTGCCGGGAATGATATCAATCCAGTCGAGACATTAACAGAAATTTGGCAATTCCCAAGCGCCAGCAGTTGTCTCGAAAATTCAATAGCCGATGGGTTGTTCAGCAATGCGTATTCATATTTGTGGTTGATTTCAACTTCTTGACATGCCTCCACAAAGACGACGATTCAAGCATGCATTAAATTCATCGGCAGCAGCAGATTTCGGGATGACATTTCGGGAAGCGTTCGCTATCGCCGAATTCTTGATCATTGTGCACATTATTGGCTTGTCAACCGTAAGAAAATTCATCGTCAGCTTCAAAGCGGAATGTGCAGTTCGACCGCCTTCAAACAGTGTGGCAGCAATGCCATAGATGCAATAGGATGCAACAGGCAACGAAAGAGATCCTGGCCGAATTGTTGCTACAATCAACTAAACGACGAATGTCTCGGAATCAGTGAAATAATACGCAAAACTCGAATCAATTTAAGCAAGAAAAATAGCACATTTTCTGAATAGAAAATTATAATCCGTAAAGGACACCTGTCAAATTGCGCACAGCCTAATTCAATGTATAACGCAATCTATCGGGTTGTGGCATTAATCGCAGCACAGCGTCATATAATATATATCTCATAAACTTCTCCCGTAAAACGTCTTCTATCACAATGAATTTCACAATTAACCGAAATTTTCCAAGCTTCACAATGAATTTTTCACCTTTAGGTCGTCCAAAAAATCCATGCAACATTCTAGACAACCGACAAAATAAAATATCAAAATCCATGGGAATCAAATCCTGTATTTGTGTTCATACACGTCGCAAAAAAGAGAAACCAAAATAAAAGTGTATGTATACAAAACAAAACATATTAGCAGTGTTTTATTGGGAATCTATCCTTTGTACAGTAAGTAATTCCCAAAAAAAACTCATTGACCGTAGCCTTTCTTTTAGTTTTGTAAGAATGGTACCCCTGCATAGCTATTACAAGAAATGAAAGAGTTTCGTGCAAAGAATACTTTTAAATATATAAAATAGAAATTAGAAAAATGTACTAATATTAATTAATGTTTGTAAACCATATTTTTTGTTTTCTTTTTTCCTCCATTTTCAATTTTAAATTCAAACATTCATTTTGCACTAATAGAAATCAAATAATAAGTGAATGGGTTTGTTCATAGACTATGGTCCAGTCTCTTTTTACACAAGGTAATTTGTGTATTGCTTTTAATCGCCTATGCCTTTCACACGAGGAAACAAAATTGCTGCCGATTTGTTTCTTTCCTTTTATTGTTTCTTGGTTTGAACGCACACTACACATAGCTTAAATATTGTTCACTCCACTTACATTTCCCCTTTATATTTCATGCTTTTACTTATATTTTGAGTAGAAAGATAGATATACCCAAATTAATAAACATAGACTAGGGAAGGTTTAGGACTCATTCCGTGGACTAATTGCGAAATGCTATAAAACAGAATTTCAGCTATTTGAAGCCTTCCAACTTAGTCCTTCGCTAGACCATCTAAGACGGTGGTCTAGTGAAGGACTAAGAATTGACATTTAACAAAAAAATGTACAGGGATATAGAATACAAAGAGATAGAGTTCATACTTATTGTAGTAGATTTTGTACGATTTTTTATTAATAGGAAATTTTAGTCCATGGTCTAACTCTCATTCCGTGGTTTTGTAAGTCCATGGAATAAAGGTGGGCTAAGCGTTTTTTATTAATAGGGCTGATAGAATTTTATTCTTCAAGTCAATTTACAAATTTATTTTCTGAGTGTGTTTTGCTTTCAATTCAATATTCACCTAATCAGACTTCACTTAACATAAGCGGAGTAAGGAACAAATAGTTAACATTTTGCCATTTCTATGTCCGAAAAAAAACCTATAAGATCACAAAAAATTTACGCGCAGTCCATGTAGTGAAGCGAAGTCCGTCCATGGCCAACGTCCATTAAGCCGTGAACAAAAGCACATTTTGTGAAGTTAAGTTGCCGCTTAGTGCGTTATAGCTCATAGAATTTCATACGAATAAATATTTTGCATTGCAGTGTCGAGCAAAATCCTATGTAGTGCAATCCCAATGTCTTTTGAGTGTGTTTTTTTTTTTTTTTTTTTTTTAATTCATTTTTATTTAATATTAACTTATAACAATCTTAAAGCTAGACAAAAATGTTTAAAACTAGCCTAATTATCAATAACTTACAACTAATTTACTGGCCCTTTACGGGCGCTCTAAATTAAACAATAACTCTTACAACTAATGTCTTTCGACCTAAAAACTATTTTAATTAAATCTAAATTTTTTTTTTTTTATTTATTTTATATTTCAAGAAACTTTTATACAGAAAACTTGGTATCTGATCATTTTTTTTTTTTTTTTTTTTTTTTTTTTTTTTTTTCCTATAAACTAAACTTAAATATATATTAAAAATAATTAAAACTAAATAAAACTAACTTATACTAACTAAAAATAACTTAAACTACTTAAAATACCTAATAATACTTATAACTACTTAAAAACTAGAACAGCCACAGCAGCATTTTTTTCGTTTTTTAATTTTTTTTGTTTATTTTTTATATGCATGCAGACACACACTAGCATGCAACCCACCCACACATGTACATACGCACATACATATACGTACGCACACACATGTACAGACACGCAGATACATGCACGCATGCCCCCGCATACATACATATTTTTAATTTTTTTTTTTGGTGCCACCCTGACTGTTACCTATACCTAATGCCCTAAATCTATGTAAGTCGGCCAAGATATATCATCTTCATCGACTTTAAATATCACGATGCTGTTCAGAGAGCCACCAGAACTGGTTCTCCTGTTTCGCCCTATCCCTCCGGTCCCGATCGGACACAGTCCTACTGAACCGAAGGCGCTCTTCTCCACCTTGAGCGATGACGTCTCGACTATACAGGAGTCGCCTATCCACAGTTTTCCGGCTGACGTGGTAGATGAGCGGAACCGCCCCTCCATCCTGTATCAGCCCTCGACTGTCTAAATAGAGGAATGCCTCAGGAGGGATGTAACCACTTAACCGCGCACTCTCAAAATATTCGTTATTGGGGTAATAAGCCACAAAAATTAAGCTGTTAGTTGAAGACATCGCTCTTGCAACGTGACCCCGAATCAGCTTGAACAAAAAATTATCTATTCTGTTTATGTTGGCTCCGTTGTATAGAACCTGGTTGGAATAATATCTTGTGTACTCCGACTCTGGTGTTCTGTGTAATCCAAGGCAACGTCTAAGACATTGCCTCTCAAACACCCGAATCTTTTCCATTTGAGATGGGGCAACGTTGAACCACACCGGGCATCCGTAGGCAATCATCGGCCTGATGAGGGCCATGTAGCAAATCACCTTCACCCTGCTGTCAAGACGGCTGCTATAAAACAGTCGTTTTGTCAAGGCTAAGGCTCCCCTAGCCCTGGCCAAAGCAGCACCTATATGTCTGTCGAAATACAGGTACTGATCCAACCAGATGCCAAGGTACTTTACTACACTTTTACTCGCCAGTGGATGTCCATGTGGCCCTACGATCACCAGCTTGCGCCAGTTCTTTCTCGTATCCCTTGAGGCGCTAGACAGCGGAGTCCTAAACAAAATAGTTTCTGATTTCTGGAAGTTGATTTTCAACTTCCAGTCATCACAATATCGCTGAATCTTGTCGAAGTCACTCTGCAAGAGACTTTTGATGACCTCAACTGTATGAGCTGTTCTGTACGCAATTAGATCGTCGGCGTACGCAATTGCCTGAGTTAGACTACCTATCAGATCGCTGGTGTAAATGTTGAATAGAATCGGCGAGTTAACCGCTCCCTGCTGAAGACCATTATTAATATTAAAAATTGCAGTAGAAGTTACATTGCCACTCTTGACAACAAACTTTCTACCATTTAGCATGTCATAAAGCATATACAATAGAGGTTTACTTATACCTAGTCTGGTTAGCTTTAGATAGAGACCTTCTAACCATACGGTGTCGAAGGCCTTCTCCAAATCAACCAGACAGGCACCCGTACACTGTTTTTTAGTTTTGTTCCATTGGATATCAGAAACAAGTTTAGACGCGGCATGAATTGTGTCATGTCCCGCCTTAAAACCGAACTGATTATCCGGGATGATATTTTTGTCCTCCGCCCATTTGAACAGGGCTCTATTAATAACCTTTTCAAATACTTTGCTGATACTCGGAAGAAGACTTATCGACCGGAGATTCGCCGGATTGGAGTTGTCCTTTCCCTTTTTTGGGAGAGGGTGCACCACAGCTGTCTTCCACCGCACTGGATAATATGCATTATTCAGCGCGTTGTTAAACAGTGTGGTATAAATGTCAACTGCTTCTTGAGGCAAATGTCGTAGTACAACGTTGGATATACCATCGAGTCCTGCAGACTTCTTTTTCTTTAATGAATCGAAGATGAGCTGGAGCTCATTCTTCGAAATTAACAGGGGGCTGGGCCCATTTCGATCGGCGATTATGGCGTTTGCCAAATCTTCATCATTAAACCTGGTAAAACCAAGGTTCTCAGATCGCCATTCGGTTATATCGTTCCGGAGCCATAAGTGATGAAGCAGAGCTCTGTTCTCCAGGTCATGATTCGGGCGAATGCTAGCATTCACCTTGTACACTTGCTGGAAAGCAGCCCCCACAGCCTCCACTCTCTCCTGCGGATCTTCGATTATATAGAGGTCATCGTCCAATACGGCATCCTCTGGGTCTATGCCTGCTGTCAGAAGTACGTCTCTGTTCTCTGTCGTCCTCTGGAGCTTAAGACACGGAAGATCGTTTTGATCCTTTCTTCTAAAAATCTTATTAATTTTTGGGAACATACTTGGGTCGCTGGAGTTAACGGCACGAATTTTATTGTCCCAGAACGAATTAATAGCCAATCTATAATTTTCTTTGATCAATTGGTTGATGTTTTTGATGGACGACTTCAGTGTCCTAATCTCCAGGTCTCGTGTATCAGTAAACCGCCTGTACAAGCGTTTTAGTCTTGTCAGTAGTCCACTTTTTTGTCTGTGAAGTGCGTCAATTGTCGCGTTACGGTACATGTCAGTTGCGTTACGTTCTTTGTATTTCGGTATTGTTCTGTTCATTGTTCGTAGAATCGTTTCGTCAATTTGTTCTAAGTATCTGTCGATTTCAGTATTTGTTAGGTTCCTGTCATTTGGTGGGGATATACCATTTGAACGTAATTCACTCAATAAGGCATTGGAGAAACGTGGCCAGCGCACCTTACTGTAATTGTAAGTATGCACAGGCACATACTCCTCCAACTCCATAAGCTGGTTCGGAAGTTGTATTACGGCTGCGAGTCCGCAGTGGTCACTGTCGTACTCGATCGTTCGTAAACAATTTCTTGGCCGTTGACCCACAGCGTCAGTAATTGTTAGTCTTGCGTCTTTAAGCAATAGATCCAGATAGGCACCGCTTCTTGGGAACGATGGCCTGTCTGTGGCTAGAAGATCGATGCGATACTCAAGGTTGTATCGACCCATCCAATTAAATAGATGGTTACCTCGAGGATTTTGTATTTGATTTCCCCAATCTGTGTGCTTGGCGTTTAAATCACCCGCCAATATATAGTAATTCTCTTTCGAGCTCAATCTTAAGCATTCAAAAAGCTTTTCAAGCTCTGTTATAAACTGCGTGGGCTGAGGTGTTTCCGGTGCATAGGCAGCGATCACATACATTCGCTTCCCCTGTTGGAGATGAATGCATATGATGCATGCCTCTAACGTCCGAAATTTTCGCACATCACTATTATATATTACCTTATGACTAATGCCTTTACGTATAAAGATTGCGACGCCTCCTCCTTGCGTGGAGTTGGGTCGGTCTCTTCTTACGATATTGTAATTGTTGTTAGTCAATTTATGTTTCTGGTTAAGCTTAGTTTCGCTAGCCATAAACACATCTGGACTTATGTCTTTAAGCAATTGGAATAAATTCGCTCTACGTTCGGTCCTAATCAATGAATTTACATTCACAGCTAGGATCTTAAAGGGCCTCTCCGGCAGCGCGCCCTTAACCTCTTAGTTGCGTTAAGCTCGGCAAAACAGAGTAGAGATAATCCACCCTAGTCGCCTGCTCCCTGATCTGGTTTTGGAGGCCGTTCAACTGGCCCTGGATGGCCAGTAGAACGCCCATAATATCCGCCTGTGCCGCCGGCGCCTTAGGCACGGGGGCCTGTTGGGCGACCTTTGGTGTAGGCTGTACCGTGCTTCCCCTTCCTGACGCCATTTGGGCGTAAGAAATTTGGGGGTTGACGGACGTTGTTGTAGGAGGGCGCACTGTTGGACGCTTTTCTACCACTGTTTGCTTTGCTGCTTTATTGTTTTTTATAAGCTGAAACGTCGGGCATCCCCGATAATTAGCGGGGTGTCCGGCGCCTCGGCAGAGTACACATTTAAGCTGGGTCCTATCTTCGACCCGTTCTTTTCCTAACTTGCATTCATCTGCATTGTGGTTCTCTCCACACTTAACGCAGCGTGACTGCATTTCGCAGTTTGCTGCGGCGTGGCCGAACCTTTGGCAGCGCATGCATTGAAGCATGTCGCCGCGCCTTTTTAATTTGTCCCAAGTTACAACCTGGCAGTTGAGGACGGATATACTCCTCAAACTATCCATTTTCCTGCTGGGTGAAAGTTGAACGAGGAAGAAGGGAAGACTCCGCTTCTCCCGCCTAGCTCTAACTGTAGCGAACGGCTTGACCCCGATAAAGTCGAGATCGTCATTCGCTTTTTGGCGGAGTTCATTTAAGAGCACCTGTGGTTCCGTGTAGGAATCTATGCCCTTCAAAAGGACCGTTTGAAATTTTTCGGTTTTAGGGGTGAAACTAAAGAATTCGGTAGTAGTTTCTTTCAGCAACTCTTTAATTTTTTTGTGCTGTTCCAGTGTGAAGCACTGGATAGCATGCCTATCGTTATTTAATCTTTTAATAGTAAAATTTTGACCTATGGTCAACTTACATAGATTTATGGTATCCTGTAACTCCATTTTATAAGTATTAATGGGTGGCACCTTTTCTTTTTTCATGATCGGCGGCTGTGGCTGCTGCTGCTGAGACTGATTTTTCTGCGGCTGTTGATTCTGCTGCTTTTGAATCTGCTGCTGCTGTTTTTCTTGCGGTTGTTTCTGGACTTGTGTCTGCTGCTGTTGCTGTTGTTGTTGTTGTTTTTGCCGTTGTTGTTTTGGCTGCTGCTGTGGCTGTTGTTTTTGTATTTGTTCTTTTTTCTGTTCTTGTTCTTTTTCTTCGAGTTCTTTTAGTTGCCTCGCTCGGCGCGCTTCTTGGCTGGCCTTAACTTTACTTTTTATCTTTTCTATTTCTGCCTCCAAAGCATCAATTTGGGCGAACATTCTTTGTTCGTCCTCCTCAGATGACGCCTCTGATGTGGAGAGGTTCACGAAGGCAGTACTATCGCCCGTCGTGAAGTGCCCTTCTCCTTCTTCAGACATATATGCTATACCCTCTTCGGGTGAAGTGTCTAACTCGGTTTGTCTTGCTGCCTCTGACGTCTCGTCTATATCGGACGTATGCACCCCAGCTGGCAGCTTTGCTGAGGTGGCCGTGGATCTCCTTTTTACCAAATTTGGTGCGCACTTGATCCTCTTTCTGCGCTTTTGATTAGCATCGGATGATGTTGCCGTTGTTGTTATTGCTGTTGATGTTGTTGCTGCAGAATCACTGCTTGTAGTTGGAACATCTTTCGATGTTCCCTCAGCTGATGCCATCGCTGGCCTCATTGGCCCTAGGACACCTTTCGATGCCCCGGTGCTTAAACTCCTCCTCCTTTGCTCGTTTTCCCAACCAATAAAGTTAACTACTTCACGGTTGTGAAAAAAAGCTGATAAAGTTCTGATGCCCTCCTGGGAATCGAACTGGCGACCCTCGGATTCTCGGTCGGCCACTCTATCACTGTGCTACTGCACCACTTGTGAAATTTTGATTTAATTTAGAACTTAAGCTCACACACGAATTTTAATTGGAAAAACTGGGAAGCCGAAAACGTCTTAACACTTCCACAGTACGAGATCGACTGACTTTTGAGTGTGTCCTGTCCCTGATGTGTCCTGTGACTTGCCTTATCGATGTGGGATTTTCTGTTGAATTGTATCGATCGTCGTCATTAAGACAACAAAGTACATTTGCGAACTTTTTGATGATGAGGTCTGAGGAAGTGGACAGGCTAGCTGTCAGCTTGGAGTAATTGGATATTGATCAGGGAAATAAGAAAAACGTCTCCGCTGAGATTGAGATGTTATGTACTTATATACGTTCTCACGAGTAAATTCACTAAAAAAGTCCTTTACTCTTTTACATATTTTTTTGTATATTGAGGTTAATTGGTAAACATGTTTTTGAACTTTTTTCTGTGGAATTATCGTAACTCTAGGTAAGAAGTTTAATCAAAATCGTAAAAGTTTTTGAAAAAAAAAATTAATAGATATTTTGTTATTGATAGTTTGTATGGAAATGTCAATATCTTTCTATTTCTTTGATGGGTTCGCTATAATTTCCCTTGCGTTTTAGTCATCAAAATTCTCTTTGAGCTTAGAAATCAGCTTCAAATAAGAGAAATTACATGTTTGCCTTCGTAGAATCAACAACTACAAGTACAAGTTTTAGGCAGTTAATGATAGTTGACTGGAACGGTGTTCATAATGGACTTCCACTCTGTTGAATGATTTTAATGTCTTAGGATCTCACCTCAATTCTATTAAATGGCAAGGAAGATAATGCTGAAGTAATGAATATGATACGAACATCGTATCTTTGAAACGACAACCTATTTTTCAGTATTATGATTGTTAGATTCCAAATGAACTAATCCAAAACGTTTGTATCTACCGGAAGACATTTTTGCAAATGACGTGCACTGTCATTGATCATTATAGCTGTCAGATGGAAATGGTGATGGCAATTGTTGTTATGAAAAAGGGGTCTATGTTGCCACCGTCCAACCCGCCACCCACAGCCAAATATTAATTTGGGCGAATTATAGCCACTTAGAAGGCGTCGTGCGTCTTGTGGATTCTTATCGTAAATAAATCCATCAATTTCGTTCTTGATGAACCAGTTCATTTTTTTTTTGCTAAAATCGGGGTCTGTTTTCAACTCCTCACTGTAACCTGCAATGGTGATTTGTCTTTATTGTCTAAAAATTGTAAGAATAAGAAAATTATTAAAACAGACCAAACAACATGCCCGCTATATGAACTGTCAAAATATCCATGCACATGTTTGTTTTTTTTTTTTAATAAACTAGCGTACCAGGCGAACTTCGTCTCGCCCCAATTTAACACCTTCAAATGAACTGCAGAGCTATAATAAAACACAGATAGTAAAATCAGTAGAGGGTGATATGATAAATAATGTTTTTCGATTTGTTTTCCGGCGCAAAAACAAACAACAAAGACCGTTTACTTAGCTAACGGCGACGTCTTTTTCTTCGCTGCTAGTATTGGCCGTTCACAAATCCAATAGAGATTTTTACCTATAATTTTCTGCAATGCCGGGAACACTTTACTTTGGTGATGAGTTTCTCCTTCGACGTTGTTAACTCGCAAAAATTTGCCGGGAATGATATCAATCCAGTCGAGACATTAACAGAAATTTGGCAATTCCCAAGCGCCAGCAGTTGTCTCGAAAATTCAATAGCCGATGGGTTGTTCAGCAATGCGTATTCATATTTGTGGTTGATTTCAACTTCTTGACATGCCTCCACAAAGACGACGATTCAAGCATGCATTAAATTCATCGGCAGCAGCAGATTTCGGGATGACATTTCGGGAAGCGTTCGCTATCGCCGAATTCTTGATCATTGTGCACATTATTGGCTTGTCAACCGTAAGAAAATTCATCGTCAGCTTCAAAGCGGAATGTGCAGTTCGACCGCCTTCAAACAGTGTGGCAGCAATGCCATAGATGCAATAGGATGCAACAGGCAACGAAAGAGATCCTGGCCGAATTGTTGCTACAATCAACTAAACGACGAATGTCTCGGAATCAGTGAAATAATACGCAAAACTCGAATCAATTTAAGCAAGAAAAATAGCACATTTTCTGAATAGAAAATTATAATCCGTAAAGGACACCTGTCAAATTGCGCACAGCCTAATTCAATGTATAACGCAATCTATCGGGTTGTGGCATTAATCGCAGCACAGCGTCATATAATATATATCTCTTAAACTTCTCCCGTAAAACGTCTTCTATCACAATGAATTTCACAATTAACCGAAATTTTCCAAGCTTCACAATGAATTTTTCACCTTTAGGTCGTCCAAAAAATCCATGCAACATTCTAGACAACCGACAAAATAAAATATCAAAATCCATGGGAATCAAATCCTGTATTTGTGTTCATACACGTCGCAAAAAAGAGAAACCAAAATAAAAGTGTATGTATACAAAACAAAACATATTAGCAGTGTTTTATTGGGAATCTATCCTTTGTACAGTAAGTAATTCCCAAAAAAAACTCATTGACCGTAGCCTTTCTTTTAGTTTTGTAAGAATGGTACCCCTGCATAGCTATTACAAGAAATGAAAGAGTTTCGTGCAAAGAATACTTTTAAATATATAAAATAGAAATTAGAAAAATGTACTAATATTAATTAATGTTTGTAAACGATATTTTTTGTTTTCTTTTTTCCTCCATTTTCAATTTTAAATTCAAACATTCATTTTGCACTAATAGAAATCAAATAATAAGTGAATGGGTTTGTTCATAGACTATGGTCCAGTCTCTTTTTACACAAGGTAATTTGTGTATTGCTTTTAATCGCCTATGCCTTTCACACGAGGAAACAAAATTGCTGCCGATTTGTTTCTTTCCTTTTATTGTTTCTTGGTTTGAACGCACACTACACATAGCTTAAATATTGTTCACTCCACTTACATTTCCCCTTTATATTTCATGCTTTTACTTATATTTTGAGTAGAAAGATAGATATACCCAAATTAATAAACATAGACTAGGGAAGGTTTAGGACTCATTCCGTGGACTAATTGCGAAATGCTATAAAACAGAATTTCAGCTATTTGAAGCCTTCCAACTTAGTCCTTCGCTAGACCATCTAAGACGGTGGTCTAGTGAAGGACTAAGAATTGACATTTAACAAAAAAATGTACAGGGATATAGAATACAAAGAGATAGAGTTCATACTTATTGTAGTAGATTTTGTACGATTTTTTATTAATAGGAAATTTTAGTCCATGGTCTAACTCTCATTCCGTGGTTTTGTAAGTCCATGGAATAAAGGTGGGCTAAGCGTTTTTTATTAATAGGGCTGATAGAATTTTATTCTTCAAGTCAATTTACAAATTTATTTTCTGAGTGTGTTTTGCTTTCAATTCAATATTCACCTAATCAGACTTCACTTAACATAAGCGGAGTAAGGAACAAATAGTTAACATTTTGCCATTTCTATGTCCGAAAAAAAACCTATAAGATCACAAAAAATTTACGCGCAGTCCATGTAGTGAAGCGAAGTCCGTCCATGGCCAACGTCCATTAAGCAGTGAACAAAAGCACATTTTGTGAAGTTAAGTTGCCGCTTAGTGCGTTATAGCTCATAGAATTTCATACGAATAAATATTTTGCATTGCAGTGTCGAGCAAAATCCTATGTAGTGCAATCCCAATGTGGTTCTACTTTAAATCCACCCATCCAAACTTGTCAAATTGCTTTTTTGTAGATCTAAATAAAATGATGATTTTTTTCACCAAATTCCGTTTATTTATAACTACCAATAATTGATTGATTTTTCTTTCTTTTTTCAAATTGGAAATCAAAATTTCTTAAAATTGAACAATTGACGTTACGGGTATACAAAATTGCAGATATAGGTGGACTTTTAGACTTGATCCAGAAAATAACTGAGCAAAGAATGCAAAAAACTTTTACTTACACGTTTCAATAGTAAAAGTGAGAAACTTTTCAAAAGAACAACTTATATATTTATTAAAAAATGGAGTTATTTAAGATTTTAGAAATATAAACATTCCAACTACAAAAAAAAAAAGATATACAATCAAAAAGATCGATTTGTCTTACGAATGGAAATTAATAATTATAACTACTCCATGAATACATCCGTCGAGATTCAATTCAACTACCAATCGTACCATCAAAACTAACTAAATCATATCGAGACTCGAATACACGTCAACCAACTATCTATCCACCGCAGCATTCTACTTTAGCTTTTCATATACCGTAGCGAATTTTATGTAAAATGCTACAACGGATAAATTTACGATGGATAAATTTCCCAATAATACACCCCTATTATTTATACTAATAAAGCAATAACACACATATCAGTGCAATTTTGGTCATAACTCCGGTTCTAGACATCGGACAGCATACAGATTTCTTATATACACTCTCCAAACATGTCCTAAGATCTCCTGAATTTTATTCAAATCCATAAAGCCGAAAAAAAGAAGATAGCGCACAAACATAATTTGGATTGTTCTTTAAATATAAAAAGATATAAAATAATTTAAAATCTAACATTCCTATTAATTAATGCAAAACAAACACAAATTATTTTTAATCAATGAGTTAGTTTCCAAATCTTATTAATAAATCAGAAAAGAAGTTAGTTGTTAATATTATACTTATGGCCTTTTCGATTGGCAATTCAGAAGAACTCTCCGATTCAGAACACCAATAAAACAAACAAACACATACAATTTGATTCTGAAGTTTTTGTATCGCTCTGTTTGTGTTATTTCACATGTTCATACATTCATATCCAAAATTCTTTTTTCCTATTTGTAATTTGTAAACATGGCGGAAACAGAAACACAATAAAAAATAGTTAAAATCCCTTTTTATTTTTTAGAATTTTGGTTATTGTATTTTAAATATTGTTTTGATTCAATTTTTATTACCTAACTTTGTAAAATATTTTCAATTTAAAATTGAAATTGCTATTCACATTAAATGACACCTTTGTGTTTGAATGTGTGAGTAATTCTGATTTCGATTTTGAAATGAAATCCAGAATCGTTTTCTCTTCTCTTCAGGAGAAGAACTGTTACTATAGATGTCAATAGAACACTTTCAGAAGGGTTTACACTCCGAACGGTTCCGAATTACCAATCGAAAAGGACATTAATATTCTTTTGTGAGAATAGATTTCTTATTAATTGTAGTAAATTTTCGATTTTCTAAATGTGATTTAGCAATTGTATGCAGTTTATTTATTTATTAATAAGAAATTTTTATTTATAAATCAAATTGGTGAAAACTTTTGCACATGGCGTCTTTGTTAAAATGATTTGACATTTATATTTTAGACAGATGGAAAATAAGTTGACAACAATCAATTCGTGTGAAATACACACCTATGAAGAACACAAGAAACTGAGACCAATTTTAATCATTTCCAAGAAAATGGTATAGACAATGATATTATTTTTGGCATACTTTGCAGAAATGTATAGAGAGCACATACCTATATACTCGTATTATTTACAAAGAACATTTTGCTAAAAATGTAATATGGGCATAAAAGCAATTTTGTGAGACCACTTGCGACTTACAGATATCTACTATAAGGCAAGTTATGACATTACGATGATAGCGAAGATGAAAACAGTGTGTCCCGCAATTCCGCCTGTCTGTCTGTTTGTATATCTGTTGAACGATTTAAAGCCTAGGTGGCTGAAGCGATTTTCTTTAAACTTGGTTCTTAAGTGTTGTTTAGGTGATTGTCTCTTATAGATTTTTGAATCGTTTTTTTTTAGCACCAAATATAACGGTACTTGCACAAATACAATTTTCTAACATCTTAATTATCTCGAAAACGGCTTTAACGATTTTTATACTTTAGCAATAGTCTACATTTTAGTCGAAATTTATTGTATATATTTTATTACTAACGGTACCTGCCACACAACCATTATTTTTGATTTTCGGCTTTCTCATTGACGGATTTGGATCAAAATTTTTAAGTAGAGTTCCTTTTATTTTTTTTTTTTTTTAGTTTTTTATGCAGAAGCTCGAGCTAGAAAACAAACAGTAAAGTAAACCAAATTTTTTTTTTGGAAATTTAAAAAAAAAATTTTTTGAAAAATCAAAATTTCGAAAACTACTCAATCGATCTTAACGAATCTTCGTATTTGGTATTTTTTTGACACTTTCTTGAACAGTTAAAAAAACTATTTTCCTAAAATTATATAAAATTATATTATTTTGCGTAGATACTTATTAACGGTACTTCCCCATAGAACCACTATTCATAATTTCAACTTGTTAAGACTAAAATACCAACTTCACGTGAACTCGACCAAGTGCAACTAGATAATATATTCGAATTCAATGAAGAAGAAAGTACAATTAAGTGCAAATTTTGTACCGAAGCGAAAGTAGATGGAGATTTTTCCAATTGGAAAAAGTGGGATGATTGGAAATTGAATTATCTGAAACGTCATCTAAATCACAAAACACACATTGAAGCGGTTGAAATTCTTACGGCTCGTAGATGTGGTGCATTAGTACGACTGATTACTGAGACTACTAAGGACCGTGAGACACGAATAGAAAATGCTATAAGGCAAAAGGCAAATCCAAAATTGGTTAAAGTTTTAATTGACAACGTAATGTTGGCAATAAAATTGAACACTTCAATGAATTCTGTACAGGAAAAAATAGCCATGTATCAAAATATGTTCAAATTCCTGAAAGTTGGCGTAGCAAAAATGATGCCTTTGAATTCGTGGAATGCGTAAGCCAAGTGGTTCAGAATGAAGATTTTGATGATACTACCCAAACGCAAAATAGTTGGACTCCCTATGATAAAAGACAAAAATCTCCTGATTCTTAATTTCCATCAGAAATTAACTAAATATTTTGGTATTTTTCTTAAGATACATTTATTTTAAATAAGTAACAAAAACAAAATGGCTTCAATTAAATAACGGTGTAGAGCAGTCTTACAAACTAAAATTAACGATTGATAAATTTTTGTAAGTGCAAAATAGTTGGCCTACGGGTCTTAATTTTCATTTCACTATTTTGTTACGTCGCATTTGGCCTTGATAACTGCTTTTATGCGTCGTGGCAATTTGTCAACTAATTTTTGACATTCTTCTGTACCAAAAGAGTCCCAAATATTTATGATTTTGGGTTTTAGGTCTTGAAGAATCTGACATGGTTCTTTTCGCAGTTTTTGCTTCATTTTATGCCAGACAATTTCAATTGGTGAAAGGTCAGGGCTGCTGGAAGGCCATTCCAGTAAAGGAATTGCTTCAGCAGATAACCACGCAATTTTAGACCTTGCTGTATGGCAAAAAGCACCAACCTGTTTTAAAATATAGTCTCCATCACTAGCTTGAAGTCATGGTATTGATGGGAGAAGTTCATTTTGCAGCATTGACAATTCCATTTACAAAATGTAAATTGCCCAAGCCCCGCCCGACATCCACCCCCATATCATTAGAGATTGTCTTATTTATTTCAAACCTGAACTCATCACTCCAAATAACGGACCGCCATTGATTTAAAGCCCAGTTTTTACGTTGTTTGGCCCACTCTAGTAGCTCTTTCTCTTGTTTATGTGTTAAAAGTGGCTTTTCTTTGGCCTATGTTTTTAACGAATAGACCTAATTTAAATAAATCTATAAACAATCTTATAAAATTTGTATCCAATTTTTTTTTCATATTCCGCTTACAAGTGTAGATTGAAACACTTTTTTAGATTCTTTCTCTCAATTGAATAGTTATTGCAGGTGCAGTTTGACGTTGATTTGCTTTTATTATTTTCTTTAAAACTCGGCAATCTCGAGGATTCGTAATTGGTGGGCGTCCCGTGTTTTTACCAATCTCCACATTTCCACTATTTTTGAGCTTTGAGACACTGAATTCGAAATGATTAGCATGGTAAATTAAATTGTTTTGCGATTTTATAGCTCGTTAATCCCGTTTCGAAGGCTCTATGTATGGTTTCCCTAAGGTCTCCTGATAATGCAACGCCACGCACCATAATTGACACTAAACTGTTGATGGCTTACATAAAACAATAGATCAATAAACAACAAAACAAGTGTTTTCCAAAAAAATAGTTCTATTTGGTCTAATTAACTTATTAAATATAATTTATTACATTGACAAAAACAATTAAGCAACAACTGCTTGGGGCCAAAAAATATAGATATATAAAAAGAGTTAACTTGTTAATTGATGAGTAGGCTAACTATTTTGCGTTTGGGTTGTATTAGAAAATCACAATATCATTGCTTCACAAATGCACAAAATTAAACTTTTTTCTTATTGTATGGAAGTGTATGGCTGTTGTTTACTAATTCGAGGTCGTTGATTTCAAATCTAACCTCAATTTTTCTCTTACAGCTCGATTTTTTAAGGTACAGCTATTGCCCATATTTTTGTTCAAGTTTCACTTAAGTTTCATAAAAACGAGCTTTTTTTCAAAGTATTTTTTTTTACAATGTGTACGTCAAGAAATACCTGTAAAAATAATCCCAACTATTTTTGTAACATCTGAGGTGAATATACATTGAAAAATTGTAGACTCAGTGTGTCGGAGTTCGTAAAACGGGTGTATTTCGATTACTTTGGATTTTCTTTGGACACCCGCGACAAGTACTGGTTGCCTTATATGGTATGTAAAACATGCGTCGAGTCTTTGAGGTTATGGGCAAATAAGAAAAGACCACATTTCAAGTATCAAACACCTATGATATGGCAGGAACCATCAAATCATGAGAATGATTGTTATTTTTGCGTAAATATTTTTATCCTAACTTGTTATCTGTTACTCGACCAGTCCTGCACTCCGGCGCTGCACCAGTACCGCAAGCATTTTCATCTGCACAAAATAATCACGTCTTAGAAGAAAAAAACTCTTCTTCATGTGATGAAAGTGGTGCGACGTTTTTTTAATCCAGATATTTCTTCTGAGCCACAGCCCTTTAATCAGAAAGACCTCAGCGCATTAGTCAGAGACCTTGGCCTTTCTAAAAAAAAGCATCGGAGATTCTAGCTTCTCGATTAAAGCAAAGAAATCTTTTAACCCAAGAAACAAGAATTTCGTACTATCGTAAGAGAGAGACACAATTCCATTCTTTCTGATGATGATGACTTTGTTTATTGTTCAGATATTCCTGGTTTATTGAAAGCAATGGAAGTACAAAAATATAATCGAAAAGAATGGCGTTTATTTATTGATTCCTCTAAACGTAGCCTGAAATGTGTACTTATGCATAACGGCAATAAGCTGGGTTCGTTACCGATTGCACATTCATCTAAGGTTAAAGAAGAATATGCTACTGTAGCGTCTGTTATGGGTAAAATCAAGTATAACGAACACAAACGGCTGATATGTGTGGATCTAAAAATGGTGAATTTTCTTCTTCGACAACAAGGAGGCTATACAAAATATCCTTGTTTTATTTGTCTGTGGGACAGCAGAGCTACGTCTCAGCACTGGATTAGAAAAGAATGGCCTTCCAGGCAAGCTATGGTTCCGGACAACTGAATGTGATAAATGAACCACTAGTGCCTAGGGATCGCATAATACTGCCACCTTTGCATATCAAACTAGGGCTGATGAAACAATTTGTCAAAGCTCTGAACAAGGATGATGATTGTTTTAAATACATTTCCAAAAAATTTCATAATTTGAGCACAGAGAAACTGAAAGCCGGAATTTTTGATGGTCCCCAAATAAGAAGGTTGATTAAGGATGAAAACTTTATTAGTTATATGACTGATATTGAAAAAAAATGCCTGGAATGAATTCGCTTCGATTGCACAAAATTTTCTGGGAAACAAAAAGAATGAATGCTATGCGAAGCACATTGCAGAGATTTAGTCGCACTTCCAGCAACTGTTATATGAGCATTAAGGTACACTTCCTCCACAGTCATTTGGACCGTTTCCCTGAAAACCTTGGTGATCTGAATGAAGAACAAGGAGAACGCTTCCATCAAGATATTCGAACTATGGAGGAGCGGTACCAGGGGCACTGGAATTCCCACATGATGGCGGACTATTGTTGGAGCATTAAAAACAGCCCTTGTAAGCCAAGTCAAACAAGGAAATCTTATAAAAGAAAATTTTTTGATAAGTAGTAGTTGTTTTTTAAGTGTTTTTCTCTATAAATATATGTTTTTCTTGAAAATTACGTTTTTCATTATATCTCAAAAACAAAAGCTGAAATAAAAAATCTGACTTCAGTTCCAAAATCAGCACCCCGAAAATGTATAATATAAGTCATAATATTTCATGCTGTTCCCTTGTGAATTGATGAGAGCACAGATATATCTGTTCATAAAATGCTTATAATTCAAATAAAATTCTGAACAGACTTTGATTACAAAACATCTTTAGCAACTATAATTCAGTTAAGTGCTTGCGACGCTTTATCAATTATTGTGGCAGCTATCAAAAAATTCTACTCTGATTTTAAGTTGGATATGGATAAAATGGTAATGATGACATCGGACGGAGCTGCGGTTATGCTGGGTGGTTATAATTGAGTAGCAAAGATACTATACAACGATATATTCCGTATTTATATCAGCTCAGCATTGTGTGGCACACTGAGAAGACCTTGGATTTTACAATGATTGGAGGGAAATACCTTTAATGAAAACTCTAGAGACTTTGTTAAGAACGGTGTACACAATGTTAAGTAGATCATCTGGGAAAAAAGACAAATTTTAAGATTTAGCTGCAAATTAAAGATTTTATTTTTAACAACTTAAAACACAAATTATTTATTTTTTCTTTAAATGTACATTTCCATCGTCAGTAAGCTCTATTTAAATAATAATGACATTTTGATATTAATATTAAAATTCAATACAAACAACAAATTCAATACACAAACAAATTTACAATGAATTTAAGGTCTAATATAAACTTTTTTGAAAATTGGATTTCTTATTGGTCCATCGTCAGTATTCATTAAATTATTTTTATTTTTTAATATATAAAAAGATTCGAAAGCATCTAGCTCATAAGGATTATTTACATTACGTATTAATTTCAAATTTTGTAAACTAAAATTATGGTTATTAATAAATAATTTGCATTTTAAGTTGTTAAAAATAAAATCTTTAATTATAAATTATAAAAAAACACGTTAAAAAATCTCCACTATCAAATTAATTTAGCTGCAGTAATAGAATGCGATGTTTCGAGTTTTAGACCTCTCAGTGATGTAAGGTGGCTTTCACGGCACTTTGCAGTGATTCCATTTATTCGAAATAATGATATTTTGGTTAAATATTGCAAAGGTGAAGTTGAAAATTCACATGATCCAATCTCTAAATATTGTGTTAGGGCTCTTACTAATTCTTTGAACCGGTTGGCTTTAACAGTGCTAAATGATATTTTAACTGAATTAGCTAAAATGAGAAAAAATTTTTCAAAAAAGCGTGCTTTCTCCTATGGAAGCTCATCAATACGTAAAATCCATTATTAAAAAAATTCGGAGCCAGTATCTTGGAGAGACTATTTTTTGGAGCGAAGAAGCAATGAAACTTCTCAACACAAGCGATAATGCCGCTGAAATTTTTGAATTTATCACAAAACTATATGATCATCTAGATTGCAGATTTCCAGAAGAAGAAATGATAGACTGGGCTGCATTTGATCGAAAAGGAATCGCCAACAGCAGTAATTTTTAAAACCAAAACTAGCTGAATCTTCTTAAGAAATACTCGAAAATTATTCCAAATTATAGTGAAGAAGTGAAGAAGCAAATTCTAAGCCAATATTCGAATTTTAAATTTTTATACCAAACCAAATTTAACTCTACCGGCGTAAGCAGTTTCGCGGAAATGGTATACTTTGCCAACAAGGAGGAGAAGTTTCAAGAGCTTTCCTCTTTAATAGGCATTTCTGCAACCTTTCGAACATGTAGTGCAAATTGCAAGCGTGGGTTTAGTCAAATGAATGCCATTTAAACAAAGGCCAGAAACAGTTTGGAGACATTTCATTTGGACCATCTCATTCGTATCAAAATATTTTTAAGGCGTGGAAACGAAATTGATGTACAAGAAGTTTTCAATTTTTGGAAAAATAATAAAGATCATCGTGATTATTAATCTAAAATGTAATTTCTTTTTCTAATAATACAAACATTCTTATAAAAATAAAAAGTCTTAATTTACCAAAACAAAATTTTCTCTTGCGCACAATGTGGTTACTTTTTTAAAAAAATATGGGCACACAACCTTATTTTTTCGCGCAGCGTGAAAAAGATAAGAGGGAACGTTGAACACCTGTATCCTTCACTTTCAATATTATAAGTAGTACATATGTATTTACATATCTAGGTTCCATCCATAAAATCCATAACCTAAATTTAAATATACATTTTTGTAGGTAAGGTACCTATGTAAATATTCCTTGAATCATCCATTCCGCAATTCATTATTCTATTAAAGCCTTCCTTAGACTACCTACCTACTACCAGCGTCAATGGTTAGCTACATTAAAGTTGTAAGATATAAGAGCAAGTTCGTACGATCCAGTCGTGCATTTTTTTTTTAATTGCGATACAGGTATTGTACTGCAAGTTTTGCATTTTAAAAAAAAAATCGAACTCGAGATTTTAATCAGACTTGGCATTAGCATGACAGAAAAAAATGGGTCCCTCAATTCCGTATGACTGTCTGTCTAACCTCTCACAGTACATATATTAAAGGTAATATATTCCACTCAGAAACACTCGTGTCATATTTGGCATGGGCAAAGGCATATACATGGGCAAAACTGCAATAGTTGCAATATCTGTTACTGCTACTTTTAAATAACAGTTAATTCTTGTTACTGACATAAGCAATTATGGATCAAAAATTGTCAGAAAAAATAACAATTTTTCACTACAACTTTAAAATTAATTATTTATCATTTTACCATCTGTATTCCGTTATTCGATTCGATCAAAAATGTCGATTGACTAAATTGCTTTATTCCATGAGTTTTCTTTCTTAGTTTTTACATTAGTTTTAATTTCTTTAAAAGTTTAAAGCCTTACTGCCATTAGTCAGAAGTACAAGGCAGTTTCAAGTTGCTCCCGATTCAATTAATTTGTAACGATTTCGAATTTATGCCATGATTCGGGAATACAAAATTACCAAAATCACTATTAATTAACATAAAGTAATTAGAAAATAACAACTTTTGCTCGACAACTGAAATTAATAATAAAACCAGAATATAATTTAAGCTAAATCAGTTCTCAGAGTTAAATAACTTTTTGTTAATGTGAAAAGATTATCAAAATAATGATTTATAAATTTTAAATCTTATTTCAATAACAGGTATTTTCGATTTGCTAATACCTGTTACTGAATGACTCTTACTCAAATAACGACCCATCTCTATTTGTATGTGAATTTGCCAAAAATCAGAGTGCCTGTGTTAATTAAATCTCAGAGACATTTTGTCAAATATCACAACCGAATTTTTGAATAATGATAACCGATTTTGACAACATGCGCAATATATTACCTTAAAATATGTGTAATGTATGTCTGTCTGGTATGTAGGTCGATCTACACTCTACAGCCTAAATCGCTATTAAGCAATTCTCTTGTTTTTTAAATGATTGGCTCGATTCCATTTTTAATATTTTTTAGCCCCAAAAATAACGGTATGTATATTTTTGGAAAAAAAATGATAAATCTTAAAACGGCTGTAATAATTTTGACGAACAAAAAGTGCACAATTTGGTTTAAAAAAAAATGTTTATATAAAATTTGATTAGAGAAAGCCATCATAGAACCGTTTATTTTCTCGATCTCTCATTAACGACTCAATAGATTTCGATCAAAATTTTTTACATGAGGTCCTTCTAATTCTTAATAATAATGTATACTAAAATGTTTGAAATATATTTTTTTGTGTGTTTTTTAGTCTCTGTTTTTAAGTTTACCTACATTATTAAATATGTACTAAAAACTGTCACACCAAATTTTTATTAGGAGGAAATTAACAATATATTTACTCGTTTCTACTGAGAACTTTGTACTTACACACCGATCGATTATAAAAATAAATACTTACGAGTCATTCATTTTTTTTAAATAAGGCGTGTTTGTGAAAAGCCCTCAGAAAATTAGTCAACAAAAGTTGGTACTGACTGCGAATTTAACTGCAAGAACAAGTAGCTCCCCTCTTTTTAAGTGCGTAGAAAACTGTATTACAGATGCGTATTACCTCTTTGTTATAGATAGTTTTATGGAAATGTCGATTTCTGTAATGGCGCTACTAATTCCCGATGACTTTTCTCAAATGTGTCCATTTTCTTTCGTGAATAATACGCCTTACGCAGTACTTTGTCTACTAATACATATGACAAAATACAATTATATATTTATCATAAATCCTTACCAAATGTATAAATATTGTCAAAAAAAGAAATGCCCTTATGCATCTGAAACCTTTTCGACAATGAACTTGACACAGAACCGGGTAGGCACAGGCGGACAGGACTTGTTTAGTTTCCACTTCGAATCGTATAAGTTAAAATCATAAATATAAATAAACACACATTCCGTCACTTCTAAGCGATTCTAAGTCAGTGAGACACTTCGTCTTCGACAACAAATTAAAAGGGCCATCTAATAAATTCTTTGTCCAAGCTTCGTGGAAATTGATGCCTCCATTTTAATTCAAGTCTATTTCGAAGTCAATTCAAACAAACTGCGTGGCAGGATGATGGATAACGTGTATTCTAGGACACTCATCCATTCCACGCGATCATCAAAAGAATCGTTGAACACTGAGACGAGGGTCATTTTGTATACATACTTATGTGTCACAGTATAATATGAAAGGCTGATGTATTTGTTTGTAGCTCTATCAGTAAGGACAGGTGAATTGTGTTATCTTCTGCAACACCTGATGTGTCCCTGAGAATTATACAACAATAAAAAAGGAGTTCACCGGTGCACAGCACATGCTCGAAACGCATGTTGCCAATGCACATTTGTTTCGATTACGATAAAGGATCAGGAATAGGGATGTTGTTGTATGGTTGTTATTTTGTTGGTGCTTTGGAAGAATAGCGAAGAATAATTGTGTCAACAGAAGACATATTGCGATGCGAAAGTATTTTGACGTGGAATGCTTTAAAGGTAAAATATTTTATTGAAGACAGTCGAATGGATAGTACCCGTAAATGGAAACAATGGAGATGATTCGTCATGCTGAATATTGAAAGAGATAAACATATGCTGGGAAATCAAACGGTATGCCTATAAGAAGGTAAAAGCGAAAAATATGGAGAGATGATCTTACCACTTAAGTGCGTTATGAGTGACTTCTGCTTTGGCTTTTCGCTAAAGCAAAAGTAAACCAAACTTAGCGAAAATTATCAACCTACATTTCAATGCGCCTACGACGGCGACGAAGTAGAAAGGGAAATTATCTAATTCGTCTTCTCTTGAACATATAAAAATAAAATCCGTCTAGAGATAAAGAAAGAATCCCTCTTCTAATCGCTGTTTCTTTGGGATAAGTATAGGCAATGGAGTAGTAAATTCAGATCATTTTACAAAACCTTAATCATCGCAGTCCTACTTCTGACATTTATCGAAGACGGGAGAAAACAGACTTCGAGAGAAAAATTCTTTGGAAGATCTGTGGTCTTGTACGCGTTGATGTTTTCTGGAGGAGAAAACTTTACGACGAACTAGACGAATTGTACGCAGCGACATCGCATTGGAAAATCAAATTCGAAATCATCGACTGGAATGGCTTATGGCTAAGGCATGTAGGGCGAAGGGACAGTGACGCTGCTTCTCGCAGATTTTTCACATCCTACCAGAAGGGACTAGGCAGTAGTTGCACTCGCATAGGTGGACTCGAAATGTACAACTTTAGGCAGTTGTAAGGAAAATGCTTGTTGATTAAGACCCAGGCTCACCGCGAACAATTGCACCACCTATGTAAGTAAGAAACCATTTTGACAGCATTGTTCTTTAAGTTTGCTCGACTGACGCTTACAGTTATAATGTCACTGAAATTTAAATAATGAAGGACAGTTATATATCATAAACTTCAAAAACATTCAATTTATAAAATTAAATTAAATTAAATTAAATAAATAAATTAAATAATAAACGATTAAAAGTTATTAAATTTTTAAATATTAAATATATTTGGGGGAAAAAATGAGTTTCCGTTCAAAACTCAAGTTCTTCCATGTATGTCTAGCAAACTATAAGTTATTGATAACTTTAAAAAACAAAACAGTAACATTCAAAGATGATCTAAACAAACATACCTAATAAATCAACGCTCACATATTTTATTATATTTTTGATGAACATATACATGTCATTCACAGAATTACTAAAAATGCTAAAAATTAAATTTATAGACAATATGGGAAAAAGTAATGATGGACAGCAAAGTGTCAAAACAAATTAAATTGATTTTGGTTTGATTTGCAAAGGCAAAACTCTTAATTTTCTTTGTCACTAGTGCAAATGGCATGGCATAACGAAATATATTTTCTGTAATTCCTAATTTACTTTTTAATTTTGATTAAAATCTTTTTTTTATACTACCTACGTTTAGACCGACCACTAAACTGAGATTTAGCTAAGTCTCCTATAAGTCTTGAGGATTTACCATACAAATTTAAATCTCCTCAAATAAAGATTTAAAATAAATTTCATTAAAGTCTTAATTTGACCTATAGCTAGTTGTAAAAATAGAATTAAACTATTTTCGTATCGAAAAGTGAATTTTTCGCTTGTCTAACTTCTACATATGCGTAAAAATGAAACTCCATTTTTTGCATTTTGAGTATGGAACTGTCAAAAATTATTCAATTCTTTTGTCTTTTGAAGCGGTTAGAACACTTCTTAAAATTTAGTAATTATACAAGAGATTTAACGTAGTATACCACGAAATCAATATTTTTGCTCTTCAAGAGAAACACAAAAAAAAATTAATGAACATACCTTATAATAAATAAATAAAAGTTGTTTTATATACTGCCGCATGCCTATAAGTATGCAAGAAAAAACGTTCGTTCAGTTTCACATTGCCAAAAATATACAACGAAAATATGTTATTTACATTTTTTCTCTTCCGTTAGATTTAGATTGCTTATTTTTAGGAATACATTTCCTGTTTTAGGAAAAAGTTTGTTTCTCGGCTGAATGTTAGAGTAAAGCTAAAAGTTTTTAAGTTTAGTACAATAACTGTAGCACCGCAAATTTGGAAAAAAAAAAACAATAGGGGTATTCACGATTCGGTGCAACTGGTCTAGTATAATTGTAAAAATGCAAAAGTGCAACTTTTTTTTGCACCACAACAACAACTCACACTGACTAAGATTTTACAGCACTTTTGCACTTTTGCTATACCCTAACCCTATTGCAACAGAAAAATACAATGGTGCAAAATTTGCCTGGTGTCGTTGACAGTTTGGCAGCTGTTATTTTCTGTCAGAAATGTTTGTGTTCAAACTGATTTTGCATTTTTACTCCAGAGTTGCGATAGAATAGAAAAGGTGTGTTCACGATTTACAGTAAAAAATAAAATTTCGCAATTTTACACCTTTTTGTTACATCGGATCGTGAATACCCCTAATATTTAAGAACCTACAAGGAGGTTTTATCACTCATCTCTATAAAACACTGGATAGCGCATTCATACAAAAAAGATGAGGCAACTTGAAGATTGTTATAAGTGCGTAGGTACCATGCCATTATAAATTTATATAATACTTCGATTTACTTTTAGAGGTCACATTGGGCGATGTTTGCAAATGCAGGTATTATTTATTTTTTTATATAAAACATTAAAATACAAAAACATTTCTTACTTTTTTTGTACAAAACACAATGTGAACCAACTTCTTTTTACTCGGATAGACGTCAAGGATGGTAACAGTGCACCTTATCTCATCAACAAATTTCCTCAAAAAAAAATCTATCATACGAGTATTTAAAGCGAATACACTACGACTATCCAGTGTATTATAGAGACCAAATTCTTCATTTAAAACTGAATTTCATAAAGAATAAGCGAAAATGGAGCGCAATCTGGAGTTAATTGGACCATCAAGCTATGTATCCTAATTGTAGCCTCCATTAATTACAAACCTACATGGCATAAAATAAAAAAATATATATAGCTCTATTTTACTTCCCTTATACACTCCAATAATTTCTCCAGTTCTTTCTAAAAAGGTAATTTCTCTTTGACTCAGTTATTGAAACTTTATCTTATCATAAAATAAAACAAAACAAATAATTCAAAACAAAGATAAAATTTCCTATCAATAAATAATGATGAGTGTGGTTTGCGTGACACTTGTCATCAACAAACTAGCAATTTGTGCGTTTAACATTTATAAACCAGTTATTAATAGGTGCACACGGCCTCAACGTCATCGCCATCACGATGAATCATATTTGAAACGAAACCAAAAAAATTAAACAAAAAATGTTAAGTTTAACGATCGTTAAATAAGTTGATCGTGGAGGTGATTGATGGATGGCTACAGTTGTTTTGTTGTGTACTACCAACAAATGGATATTGCGCACCGCACGTAAGATTGCTCAGTATAAAACCTAACGCCCGCTTAATTGTGACATCATTATCAGGCGAAGTACGATCGTGGATTCAGTAAGCATTCCAAAAGCTCCAAATATCTAAAATAAAACTAATAACATTCTAATCAAAATGCCTTGCGGAGATTGTAAAACTGGTAAGTGAAATGTTTTCAATCAAACAATAAATAAATGATATATAATTGTTTTTGTGATTTACATTAAAACTTTGTGAAAGGTTATTGAGAAAGTTACTTTGAATGTGTTCCTTTTTTAGATTGCAAGTGTGCCAGTCAAAAGTGTGGGCAAAATTGTGGTAAGGGGCAGGATTGCAAGTGCAACAAAAAAGCTGAAACGGAAACTAAAGTAAGCTGCTGCAAAGGAAAGGGAAATTGTCATTAGATCGATCTTTCGAATGTTTATGTATTTATAAGAATTTTGTGTTATAAGTTTTATTTTGTAAGAATGTATTGAAAATGTACATACTAGTCTATTTCCATTAAAAAAAAACAAGAACAATAAAATATTATATTATTTTTGAAACGCTTATATGTTTCGTAAGCTTTTTCAAAGATATTAAAAAATGATTATAAAATGTCTCACTAATTGCGTCTAACGTAAGAGAGTTATCAATCGGAAACTGGTTTTGCATTTTGGACTTTGCGGCAAATACTCCCGAGTTACCGAGTAGTAATTTCAAATAGATAGGTAAAGCCGCAGGCAAGATTATTCATATCACTCATTTTTTTTATCAGATATACATGGCTTTATATTATGTAAGTTATGGGAATGTAGTGCGATGTGTGACAGTACATTGGATAACAAGTACGGGAAGTAAATCCAAGCTGCGTTTTGTAATAAATAAAATAATAAATTTGGCGGCTCGTGGTAACATTATACAATATAGAATTTGTGATAGGTATTAGCTTTAAAATGTGAAATGTTTCAACTTGCGATATACATAATGTATTTAGTACTATAGGACACGTTTTGCATTTGGAAAAAATCCAGCTCGAGATTTTGATCAAACTTGATATTACAATGATTTGTTTGTCTGTCTGCCTATCTGACTATATGTAGGTCTATCTACAGTCTAAACTGCTCAACCAAATTTCTTCAAACTTGGTACTTAACCGTCTTGGGTGTTTGCCTTGATTATTTGTTTAAATATTTTTTGATTCTTATTTTTAATATTTTTTTAAGAAAAGAAAAATTACGATGGTTAAATTAACTCCAGGATATGAGTATTTCACATTATCTGCTTCGTTCTGATGACTTGCTTTTCCTAGCTACTCCATTACGAGAATTTGTTTTAAAGCAGCTCAATTCTGTTTGATTTAGATTCCACATTAGATGTTAGTATGCAAAGAGTCTAAACATTGTGATCGTTCAATCTTCAGGAAGCTATATGTTTGGTCTTCTTGATTCGCTATACATATGTGATTGAGTCATCACCCAGCAAACATTTATCTGAAGGTTCAGATTCTAATCACCAAAAATGAAGAATAATATTTAAGAAACCTTCAGTTTTTTTAATGAATTATTAATATATGCAAAGATCCTATAAATTCTTACCAGATAGACACAAAGAGATATGTATTCCGTGTCAAAAAAAACAACACTCAGATTTTGTTGTTGGATCCTTCATATGGAGATCCTTTTTTGTTCATCCTTTTATTTTTCTTTTTACCAAGGGGTAATGATGACGGGTCATTGTAATGACAAAAGTTTCGTTTGCATAGTCGATTATCAGTTCGGAAAAGATTTTCGAAAGATCGGTTTAGATAGGTATATAACCATCACCTTGTGTTTTAATAATAAATGGGTACCTACTTACTTAACAAAAAATATATATAAAAAAGCAAATGATAAAACATAAAGGAATGTACAAAATGGTGTTAAATTTTCTTAGAAATATAAAAATCATTTCTTTAATTATAGCATCGTGTAACAATTAAGAAGTCCTGGAAGCTATAAAAGCCAAACAAGAGGCAAATCAAAAAATGTTCCAGAGGCTCACCGATGAAATCTTCAATCATAAATGAATCAGAAATAATGAATTCACTTATGATGCAATTGGATTTACCTGGGCTCTTAGACACCGATTTGAATCATTTTAATGATTCATTTATGATCTGAAAATCCTGCAATTAAATGAACGTATATAAGGGTTCCATATATTCCTTTAAATGATTAATCCCTGAACCTTTTCTGAATCGCAAAAATGATTCCTGTACGATTAATTAAAGTGAAGGTATATACTTAGAAATCCTTCACTTAATTGAATTTTATTGGAATTATTTTTATGATTTAGAAAAGATTCAGGCATTAATCATTTAAATGAATATATGGAGCTCTTATATACGTTCATTTAAAGGACGAATTTTCAGATCATAAATGAATCATTACAATGATTCAATTTGGTGTCTAAGAGCCCAGGTAAAAGGATTCAAATTGCATCAAAAGTGAATTCTTTTTCGGCCGGTTTCTTCACTTTTATGAATTAATTTTCGTTCATTTCTGAATTAAAATGTTTGCTGGACAGCAATACAAGAACGACTGATCTTAAGTAAGACAACTTATTAATTTTTTTGTTGTGAATTGTTAAATAGTTCATACAAAATATGACAGTAAATAATATAAATAAATTATAAAAATAATTCAGAGAGATTATGTTCATTTTGAAAACGAAACTTATATCCTAGGAAGCTTTAAACACTCCACCGTCTTTACAAAATCTAAAAGTATACTCGTAATTAAAAAATGAATCTTTTTTAGTTGTTACATAATTAGCTACGTTCTCTGATCCAAGCAAATTGGCTGCCATTTTGTCTTTACACTTTCCCAGATAACTCGTGAATTTTTCACTTTTTTCGCAAGAGTAAAAAATACAAAACCTTAGTGGCAGAATTACGTTACACATCTCTTTATTTGAGATTTCTAAAAAAAAGGGAGAGAGGAAACCGAAATGCAAAATGTCTTCATAAATGCAGATTGCAGATTATAGAAAATACGAGAATGCAGATGAAGATTATAGTGAAGTCGAAGATGTTTATTTTTTTATAATTTTGCACGCGCTCAAGGGATTATGAATACCCCTTATATGTGTTTAACACAGCGCGGGCATCCGGTGAAAGAAGAGAAAGAAGGATATGAAAGATGTGTGGCGCGATGTTCTGAGACTAGAGCTGGTAGTTGTCTCAGATTTATCTCCAGGGATGGCGGCTGAACTAATGCGGAGAGAATTACCGTGTCTTATTTATTTATGTCCATTATAATTCACATTATTTTATTTATTTCGTTGTCATATTTATTCGTATACTCAATCACATGTTGTTAGTGTTATGCCTAAACAGCATGTACTGAGTATACCCGCAACTTATTTTATGACAATTTTTAGAATTGGTTTTTAATGGAATATAAGAAGACATAGACAACGGCAGGAATCTAACCTGCAACCACGAGGTTGACATGCGAGCACACAACTATCACGCCACGGCGACCCCCCTTTCTTTATTATGGCATCTTCATCGGTATTTGTATGTTTTCGAAGGTATTCAGATATGTTCACATTATTCCATTGACGCGCTAAAAATTTCACAAATAAAAAACGAAGATATACGAGTATTATGTTTGTGTCAGCTTTCAAAAATTATGGAAAGTTTTAGAAATTTGAAAAGAGCTATTCCCTGTGTAGTCTTTTGCAGGTTCGTATTGAGACATATACCTATACCTATATTTGATCTCCTCTACTCTTCTTAAAATCTGCAAATGAAAATTCATCTAAATCCGCCATAGCGAACGTTCAAGTTGGGTATAACTTAAATTTTTTCAAAGAAAATGAAAACACAATCTTTAGTATTTAATAATAAATGAGTTTATAAGAATTGTAAAAATTACTATTTTCACCACCCTCAAAGGCTGAGAAAAATAGTTGCCAGGCTTTTGTATTTGAAATTACGACTTTCTTTAAATAAATCCCTCTGAAACAAATGGTGGCCAGCGGGTTTTTTTTAATTTAAACTAAAACTAAACTGCCAAGCACGTCTCAGAGACTGTACGAACGAATTGTAAGATAATCACAACTGATCTAGCCAATAGGAACGACGCCGACGACTGCCACTCTTTTTATTTATACTACTAATGCCGAAATTACAGGACTACTGCCAAATCGGCCGTATTTACTGTCAAAATCTTGGCTTTTTGTCGTGGAAATGGTCGAAAATATGGCAGCATATTTGTCATTAATAAATTGTATGGCATTGTATACTGACATCGTGTAAATTCAGTGCTGACAAACAATTTTCAAATAATGACAATTTGCGATAAAAAATGAACTTGCTCATTCTTTACTGGCAGTTGGCAGTATTTTTATCTTTCGTGTAAGCGCATGTCATTAATTCATTTAATGACAGCAGTATTTTGGCAATAAAATTACAAAAATAAATCTGGCATGAAGAGTATCTATATTTAAAAAAAAATAATTTTAATCGGTTCTTACAATAGCCGTGTTCTCGTGACTATCAAGTACAGCAAAGTTAACATTTTACAAGGAAAACAACAATAAGAACATACTGGGAATTACTTTTCCTTTTCATCCGAAGTATAATTGATTTCCGATAATGAGTAAGTCTATTCAATCATAGAGGGCATTGAAGTGATTTTTTTTTAGTAATGTATGTTTATATTTCTTTTTCTCCTTGTATGCTTTTGACAGAAAAAAAAAACATAGATGTGAAAATCCATCTATATTAAAATAAATAAAATCAAGTTGGAGTGTGTATCGTTTTCGTGAAAATGTTTAACTTTGCTGTCACGAGAACACGGCTAATAACAAGAAATTCAAGTGATGGTTCTATGCGAAGAACCTTTAATATGAACGCAAAATTATATGTTTTGTTTTTAAAGTGGACTGCACTAATTTAAAAACACACACATTTTTTGTATCAAAATTCTTGGAGCCGTTCTTGAGAAAAAAGCTGATTTTTTCTTAACCCTCTTCTGCACAAGTACATGGCTTTTCATTTTTAAACGCCGACTACAAGGATTACGCAACTGCCATTCGAAAAGTACCGTTCTTATTTAGAAAAGTTCTTTGTGTATGTGTTTCCATTTTCTTAATTTTATATTTATTTGCGAAAATCGCCAAAAAGCGAATTCAAAATTTAACAGCGCGCTCGTCGGAGTGCAGTGCAAAAACATATAGAAATAAAAGTTTATTTATTATAAGCTAGAAAATAATTTTATTTTTTTTAGTGAGATTTAATATTTGTAAGTAAAATTTAAATGTTAAATGTTCAATACCGACTGTCGATTTCAAGACACTGGGCGTTTTTGGCAACATCCATACATGGCTCCTTATATCTATTCACAGAAATATGAATATTCGAAATTTTCGCTTTTCTGCCGTGAGAAAACAATGATCTCATCAAATTCTTTCTAGGGGAAAATACTTTGTGTTGATCCTGGTAATGAATATCAAAGTGAGGGTGAAATCAACGAATCGAAGGATGAGCGTTATATAGGGATGTACTGTAGAGAACACCAGGAGGTGCCTGAAATCGATGAAAGCGAGTACGATTCTGATGATGAAAAACCATTGTCCACTTTGATATCGAAAGATAAAAAGAAGCTAAATGTAACATGGAGAAACAAGTCTCGTTCATTATTCATAGACAATGATTATCCCTTCTAAGAGACAAAAGAGCTTCCAGAGGAAATGGAATCTCTAAAGACCCCCTAACTTCTTTTCTTTTCACTGGAGAACTGTTTGAAATGATTGTTGAGGAATCCAATAGAAAAGCATTGCAATATAATATAAACAAGCCGGTCAACATTAAGCGAATTGAAATGGAACAATTTGTCGGTATATCCTTATTCACGTCCCTTATCAAGTTGCTTTCTACTAGACGCCATTTGAACTCTCAATTAGGACAGCTTTTTGCTTATGAGACCATGCCCTTTTGGCGGTGGAAGGAAATATTTTTGTCGTATTTTGAAAATGTGTAACTGCACAACCAGCCATATATGGCAAATATTTTAAGCTTTTAATAAAATTTGTTTAAACAATTTTTTTTGTTTAGTCTCTTAATTGAACATAATGAAAGAGAAAAAATAACTTTTTTGTTTTATTGTGCGTGCAGTAGAGGGTTAACGGTTTTTAATTTTCTGATGGTAGATTGTTGCTGTTTTTTATTTAGGAAAATTCTTAAAGAAGTTGTCAGTTGCATTTATTATTTATTTATTACTATTTAATGGCATTCAAATTTCTATGTTTTTTTTTCAGTCACCATTGGTGTTGCTTCAGCAGCAAAGCAAGTTTTGTTTTCTGTATACGTTAAACTTAAATTTGTTTGCTTCTCAATTATTGCAGTCCGGGGTCCATAACTTTTTTTAAAACAATTTCGTAAAAGTCAAAATCAAGCAATAGGTATAATAAAAGTCAAAATATATCGGATTCAATTTCAAATGACACAAAGTCCATCAAAAAAACAATATGTCAACATTTAGATTTAGAGCTAATGTGCCGGACATTTATTTCCTGCGATAAATGCTGATAGGTAGTGGAGGTACAGTGGAAAACAATATTTTATTTTTTGGCTAGAGATGCGTACGGCGAACAACTCCGCTAAAATGCTTGGTTAAATTTTAGCTAGGCTAAATTTTTTAGAGAGAATTTTGTATGGGAGCGAAATTTTAGCGCGAGTCTACTGAACCATTTTCCAAAAAAAAAACCAAAACCAAACAAATAATTCAAAAATTACCATTTTTTGAGAAAGAAAAATTACTTTGCTTTTATGAATTAAATTAATTTTGTAATAAAAATCGTTGGATCCATTTTTGGGAAAAATAATATTTACCTTTTTTGGCTAAAAAATGTACCGCTATTTTTTGGTATTAAACAAATTTAAAAAGTTGTCAACATATGACCCAAAAAAGAATAAGCAACAAACTTGAAGAAAATCCATCCACTCGCTTAGCCTGCAGATTCGCGGAAAGACAGTCAAAGAGAATTTTGAGACCAAAGTTTGATCAAAATCTTGAAATTGACTTGAAATAATTTTCTATTTGCCAATTGAAAGACTCAACATAAACTTATAAATAGAAACACCAAAAGACTTTCCATAACTACGTACTTAATATGTGGCGAATTCAAAAATTCACTCAAATAACAGTTATTTAATTAAAAGCCAAAACACCTTATGTAAGGCCTCTACTCTTACCATGCTCTTATTTCATATAAAAATAAACCACATTATCCCATTTTGTATATCCATCTTACATCCTCGCTCTTAAGATTTTGTATGACATAACTGATAACTGCAGCCAAGCTGCATGGTCAACCGCAGAGAGAGAGATAAACCAGACTTCCCTGCCCAAGTTGCATTGCAAACTGTTATTGCATTTAAGCCATATAACTTTCATGTTTATTATTTATTTTTAAGTAAGAGTAAACTCCTTTTATTCACACCCTCTGACTAACTGCTTTTTGGCATTCAAATAGTGAGTATTTCTCAAATGTAAAGCTTCAACAGTGCAACCAATAACAAAAAAGCTCTAAAATACTTTCGGACCAAGGTACATAAATATAATTAACATAAAGTTAACTGCTAGCGGCAAGTTATGCTCCTCATGAGGTCTTGCCACAGTCTCAGAGGTGTAATGACTTCAAAGCACTTCGAGTTCGAACACCATCATACCACTACTATACTATCTTGCAAAAATAAAGCAACACTGTTGTTTAAATCCCCCAGATCAGTTGGGCAACTTTGGCATCAACGTCGTCGATAGACTAGACACAAACAGTTCAATGAGTGTTGTATTGTGCAGCAGAGCTCTTCGCTAGTCTCGCTTGAAAAGTAAAAAAGAACAGTATACCATTAGTCGCTATACCTAACTTATTTGGTAAGCCAAAATCATTGACTTATATTTTAATTGCCAAAATAAAACAAAACGAGATTGCTCTAGCCTCTGTCTGTGCGTTCGGCTTTTCCGCGTTCGAAGCAGCATACCAAGAAAGGTCAATGAAATCTCGATCTTGCCAAAGAAAATGAAAGTGAACAGTGTGATATGGCTGTACGCATTGAGTGTAGTATTTTTGTGTATTATTGAATTCGGATGGTCTGCAACATCTGTTGGGCTAGCTCCTTCGTCGTCTACAACACCAACCCCTGCCAATACGAGAAGCAACCGAAAGCAACCGAGAACTTCTAAAGGCAGCAGTGCCAGAAGCAACACTACCGAGGGAATAGTAAGAAGAAATATTGGTTCAAGTAGAACTGGTGTCAGTAGGCCAACAACGCCATCATTGGAAGCCACTGCTGGTAAGTTAAGTACCTATTATAAATTAGCTAGCTGAAAGGCAAAAGTTGATGGCCAGTATTTGATCGTTAAAAACACATTTCTAAGGCCACTCGTGGCTCGTCTAGGCTTTTGGACAAAAACAAGAAACTTGTTTTTTTTTTCAAACTATAATTATTTAGAATATGGAGCTGCGATTTGCTTCTGACTTTAGATATGTATACTAAGTTCAAGATTCCTCCATGGAGCAGATAGCAACACAGATTAATATCAATTTTGTTCTTTTTATTAAAAAACCTTGTGTTACTTAACATTATTCATCTAAGAAAAAAAAAACTGCAACAACAACTGCACTATTGCAGAATTATGATTATACGATATGGGAACTTGAAACCATTGTTGGCGACCAAACCCGGTTTGAGCGGTTAACGCGAATAAATGCTCGCGTAATGTGGTAAGAAATAAAATAGTGAATGTTGTCTTCATGCTTCAATGATTGTTGTACTTAAGTACCCATATGCCTTGAACTCTGTGCTCTAAATTTGTTTAACCCCTCTACCCTCATCCGTATTCCGACAATATACCCGTATGTGTCAAAAACGAGGTCGAAGAAGATAAATGTGTGTTGCTTTAAAGTTGGAACTCGTGCTATTATTAAAAATTTTGTATTTTTCTATGTACACTGGGCTAAAATCAATTAATTTTGTTTAGGTTTTCAATGCGATGAATAATGTTTACGACTTAGAGAAACACATCTTACGGTAATATGGCAAATAAAATAAGAGTCATATCAGTGTTTGGTGTTGAGGATACAATCACTTTAAGAGGGGCGCCAAATTCGGAGCAACGAAAATTAATAAATTGTCGTTTACTATCAAATTTGTCCGCCCTTAGAAAATTTTCCATGCATTTGACTAAATACGCAATCTGGGCCAGGAGCATATATTATAATATGTATATTCGATCGTCGAAAACATAAAAGCCAATAGTGGTATGAGTCTGGCCGGGAAAATGCGTAAGGGTTAACATATATCATTGGTCACGTTCAGAAGATATAACGTACTTTACACGTAGTCAACTGCATTCGTAGAACGCGAACTTGACTCATAGCGAGTTTCATTCGAATTTCAAAGATCTATAGTTCTTAAAATCTAGATTTGATCTTTCCAATGAAACTTGTTTCCAAATTTAATTGTAGTATTGGTGAATATATTTCTGGAAAAAACATATTTTCTTTTCAGATGACGAGGAAGACGAATCAAACAAAAACTCCATTAAATGTATAAAATCTAAATTATTAACTTCTTCGACCATTATTTGTTTATTTTTTTTTATTTTTAGCACGGACTGGCACAACAAATTAATAACAAAATATTTTCCATTTGACGTTTGAGAGAAAAGACTTTTTACATGTATGTGTGCATTCAGATCAAATCTCCCAACCCATCATGAATGAAATCTTTCGTGTTGAGATTTGATCTAGATTTGCTCTTTTTGTTGCAATGAAAAATTCAAAAGATCAAATTTTTTTACAAAAAGAGCAAATCTTTTCTTGAATGAAACTCGCTAAACGAAAAGTAGTTAATTTTTTTACATGTCATTGTCATCCATGTCAAACTTGAAACTATACTTCAAACATTTTCTTTTTGATGTTGCAAAAAAGTAACTCCAATATATTGTTTTTTTTTTATTTATTATTTACTGGAGGTGCAGTTGTGGAAATATTTGCTGGTTCAGTCACGTTTTTATGGTTACAGTTTTTGTGAGCTATAACGAATTTACGCGAAAAAAATTAAGTATTTTTAAGTGTTATTTGTGAACAAAAAGAGAAAAAAGGTATTTTGTTTTGTTGTGAATACAGTATAAAAATTAAGCTTGCATAGTTTTGTGATTATTACAGTTTTATTAAGATTTTTTAATCATTTTAGTGAACTGGGTTATATATGTCCCGCTCGTATTTCTCCACCATATATATGTGGGACACATATATCCCGTTAGTTATTTTGCAGCTAATTTTCTAATAAATCTGTTTTTCGAAAAAATAATTTCCAGCAAATAAAATGGCAAGAAGAGCTGCGTCAAATTAAGCTATATATCTGATATAACGTTTTCCGATGATGAGGATGATGGAGACTTCAGTGGTAGTGATAGCGTTTTTGAACCATCAGACGATGATTCTAGTTCAGAAGACACTAATGACACTTCTTCAGAATTCAGTGAAAACGACGAAATTGTTCCCAATATTAGTGTTATTCAAGGCAACACTTTATGGTAAAATCCCGAACCGTCTTTTGAGCCCAGATTGAAGGTACTTTACCGCGATTCATTCGTAAATGACGACTTCAATCGTGTTGACACCTCCCTTGCAATTTTTAAAAAAATCTTCCCTCAAAGTCTTTTCAATTACATTGCTCAATGCACCAATGAGCGCATTTAAATTATGCAAAAGAAAACACCTAATACGAAAATAAAACTAACGCATGAGGGAGAAATAAAAATAGTTATTGGGTGCATGCTAATTATGTCCTACAACAGAGTGCCTTCTACCAAAGATTATTGGTCTTAAAATGCCTCGCTTAGAAATGAGGCAATACATAATGCAATTTCGCGGGATCAGTTTGTTATGCTTATTTCCAAAATGTATTTCGCCCCGCCAGCAAAGCCTGATGCAGCCTATTACATTCATGATATAGTAGAATGCCTGAAGCATCGGATCCTGAGAGCAAGACAAGACTGAGCCTTCCAGAGCATTGACGAGTCTATGACCAAGTTCAAAGGCCCTTCATCGCTGAAGCAGTACATGGGGGAACGTGTTGTCAATACTCTGGCAGAGACAATCAAGGAGAAAGACGTTAGACTTTGTTTCGATCGCTTTTTCACAATTGTACATTTGATTCAGAGCTTGAAACAAGCTGGTCTTGGTACTATTATAACTAACCGCAAGGGCCTGCCGATTATTGATCAGAAATTAAAAAAAGGTGAATCGGTTTTCATGGCCAGCAATACAGGACTAATATTCGTAAAATGGCACGACACTAAGGAGGTATCCGTTCTGAGCAACTCTCATACTGCAAATGTGGTTCAAGTCAATAAAAAGCAAAAGAACGGAGAACAAATAACCACACCATGTCCTGAAGTTATTAAATTCTATAAAGAAGTAATGGGTGGCGTTGATCGGGCCGACCAACTATCACGGTTGTATTAACTAGACAGAAAATCTACAAAATGGTGGAAAAAAGTTTTTTATAGGCTTTCGATGATGAGTGTGGTTAATTCACATATTATTCATTCCCCACTTTCACGAACAAAAACACCTTTGATAGGGTGCCTTGTTAATTTGGCAGAAGATCTTAAAGCCGAAGGAAAGCTTACAGCAAAGATTCATCGTTCATCCAAAACTGGATGCATATCCAGAAAGAGGAAATGCATGTCTGCAATCCACCTTCCTGTGGAGGGACCTACTAGGAGACGTTGCATTAATTGCAGTGCAAACAAACGCGAGAGGCGAACAAAAACTTTACGCGAAGAGTGTCAAATTCCACTCTGCAAAAATTGTTTCGCCAGCTATCACAAGTGAAGAGAATTATATATTTATTTGTGTATTTTGATTTACTTTCACATGAAATCATATTTATTTTTTTTCCTTTTTTGAACTAATAAAATACAACTAAGAAAATAATTTTTCTGAATCTGTGTTTATAATTGCTTATTAGGACAAATATGTCCCACTCAAGAAACCGTGTGGGATATATGTGTACCAGTCTATCCAGCGCCACCTATGGATATTTTTGGAACTTTTTTGTTGGAAATAAACTTATAGTAAATCATTTAATCGGTCCAACAAAAAATATTTCATATTAGGTTAATAACAGCATTCCGGGTTAAATGGGTTTTAACCAATTGAACTTGCATCAAAACGCTTTCCAAATAATCAAAAGAATTAAAATATTCTTCGTCTTTAAAAAGAGATTCCAGTGAATTCAATTCTTTCAGAAAAAAAAACAATTTCTTTGTCTATGAAATTCCTTTAAGGGAAAAAAATTGCTACGGTTCCGTCGCGAATCAATGTTTGTGTTGTAAGGAATTCGACATAAGATAGGTTAGTATCCACTTAAATTCCTGAATAACCTACATCGGATAGCTTAAATTTTTAAGGGTTTGTGCATATGTTTTTGACATTTCTCGTTGTATACTAAAGTATGCCAAAGTTTTTTGGATAGCTTGAATTTTTTTTTGTAGCAGCTGTGCTTTGATCAGCTGTGTTCTTATATGGGATTACAACAAGACTAACCTATTTAGTATAGTTATGGTTGGATTTTTTAAGGACGCCATTATTTTCGTTATTATACTTAAAACTATAAGAGTACAGCTTATTAAAAAAAGTCAAGTCCATCGAAAAGTTTGTATAAATTGTATACGTTTTATTTTAACTGTACCATTAGTATTCATGTTCTTATTATTTTATGAATTTACAAACACAATTGGTCGGAACGGTGCTTAAGTGTTTTTTTTGTATTAATTTCTTTCTGAAGAAAGTACATTATTTTTGGTATTTTTGTTTCTTATTATATTTTTTAAATACAAATTACGATGCCCCCTTTTCGTCATTTTCAATCTGCTAGCCCTACATTCAAGTCGACATGTTAAGTATTATTTTAAATTTATTAAGGGGTTGTACACATGTTTTTGACATTGCTTATGGGATAAGAATGTATGTCAAAGTTTTTCGGATACATTGAATTTTTTTTTTGGCAGCAGTTGCTTTGTAATTAGTTGTGTTCTTACACAAGATTACAACTATACCAACCTTTCCGGATATCTATGGTTCGATTTTTGAATGATGCCATTGCCATGATCCTTTGTGATGTCAAGCAATTGGTATAAAAATATAGACCAAAGCTATAAGAGTACACATTAATTGGCTTCTTAAAAACATATGAGCATTTTTTGATTAAGCTTTTTCTATAACTTAGCAGGTTATATTTTTATTTTTATTCTTTAGCAGGTACCATTATTTTTGTAGCTACACAAAACTTTTAGTTTCTTCTCTTGGGAGTCACGAAAGATGCTTATGTACCAAGCTCTACATCGAGTTGCACACAAACGGATGGGATCCACTTTATTCGTATTATTTTATTGTAATGTCAAGTTTGATCAAAATCTCGAGTTCGATTTTTTTCCAAATGCAAAACTTGACCATACATAATGTAGGCACGTAAAAATACCTAGCACGGTATAGGAGTAAAAAAAAGAAAAAGAAAAGTTTTACATCTCGACTACTTAATTATATATACATTGATCTTATCTTATTCTTCGTTTTGAGATCTCATATGGAATATCTCTTTTTTAAAATAAAATATACAAAAGATCAAATCTTTCTTTAATGGAAAACGACGTTTATGTTTTTTTTTTCAATTAATTGGATGCAGTTCTTTTAATTTACTTTCGAATTCCTCGAGAACAGTTTAACCGCGTAATGTATTTTTTTGAATTAAGAACAAATATTTTTTTCTTCGAACCTAATTTTCTTTTTTGTTTCTAAAAATAGAACCGTGTTTTTAATTGCGATATATGTACATACATACATAAGTACTATAAAGAGCAAGGAAAAAAACGAGCTCCAGATTGTGATAGTCAATTTAATAGTCGCAATACTTGGAGAAAAAGAATTTTATTTTTATTATCAACAAAAAGTACGCATACGACTCAGTGAGCGTTGACAAATAAATACAAAATAAATACACATTTTTCAAGAAACCTTTTTTTTTGTTGATAAATATGCCGAGGAAAAAAATATTTGGCTCAGAGAGTAGACATAACCAGCAAATTAAAAAAAGTTTGCAGTTAAAATAAGAACCAAGCAAATTTTAATTTTTATTTAAATAAGAACCAAGCAAATTTAAATTTTTATTTTACAACAAGTAACTATAGAAAATTTTCTAATAATAATTGGCGGCGTTCAGTCATTTTAAGATATGTATGTCAGCGCAAGTCTTGGTTAATTTCTTTTGAACTTCTATTCGGTAACTCGCGTGTTATTACACGAAGCCTTTTTCTCATTTTCTGTACTGCGCGTTTATTTGACAGCTATCTTTCATTTTATTTTCTTTGCCCAGTGCAGATATTGAACAAAAAATAATTTTTAAAAGAAAAATGGAAGGCAAAGTTATTTATATAGGTATTCCGGATGACAAAGACAAGGATTGTAGGGAATGAAGTTCATTTGGAAATTTAAAATAAGTTTAGAAGTATTTTCTTTGCCCCATTTAAATACTTTAGCCATTTGGATTGGTGTTCATTCATTTACAGCGAAAATTAAATGAAGCAAATACGAAAAGGAAAGAAAGAGTAGAAAGAGAAACGTCAAAAACACGCAAGGAAAATCCTACCCGCGCGTTTTCAGATAGATTTATTTCTATTTCATCTTTTCGTTTTCTTTCTCTTTCGCACTTCATTCACGCAGGTGTAAACACGCGCTGTGTAGTACCGGACTATGTTATCTCGGAAACCCAACTATCCGAGTATATTTGTGGACGGATCAGATAAGTTAGTTAAAAGATAGCTTTTATGAGAACAGCTATTTCTTCATCAGATGTGCTTTGCACGCGTTACAACAACAGAAATTTATTACAAATTGCTCAGTGAACGCCCGTATTGGCACCTGTAAGTTGCTTTCTGTAGTTGCACCTGTAAGCTGCTTTCTTCACCTGGAAGTCACCGCGGGCAATTTTATTGCGCAGTACTCGGTATTGCCCAGTAATATTGACCGTGTAAGGGCTTTATTGCGCAGTAATTTCGGTTTGCCCAATATATTGTGGGATTTTAAAAAAATTCAATGCTGCGTCGTGTAATGAAAATCTCAATATTTACTTCGCATAATTGAATTCTTATTTGATCAAATACAAATATGACGGATCAACCAAAAAAAACAATTCGTGATTTTAATAATCCGGCTACGAACTTGTCTTGTATTTTCGTAAACGATAATGTTGTTGTTGTTTCTCGTCGAATAGTTGTTTTCTACCATTTACAATTTTAAAAGTAAAGGATTATACTTATTAATTGCGACTTATTTTACGCTTGATTTAGAATCTTTCATGCTCTATAATTATTCTATTACAGTCAAAATATTTATACCTGTTCATATAAAATTAATCAGAAAAAGCAATATTAATGAGACAGTTTTTTGGTTTTCTCTAATGGGAAGTACATTGAACGTCAAATCGAAAAAATATATGTATCTTCTAATTGCAAGTTCATGCGCTGACCGTGACTCGTGTGAATTATATATGATAAATTAAACCTCTCTTGAATGAAAGTTGATCTTATATCCCCCGATCAGTGAAAAATTATGTTATCAAAAGATTTGTAAAATACGCCTGACAGCACCTTCGCTCTTACCAATATTAAACAATGCAATTTTTCGAAACCCATAATTTATGCAACATATTACGATATTATAATATGTTAGGAAAGACTGTTGCGATTCAAATATACGCTTAAATAATTCTTATTTCTTTCTTATTTGGCAATCTGGAAGCCTTCTGCAATCTTCTGAAAGTGTTCACTTGAGACACAAATGACAGTTCTGATTCTGAAAAATCGAAACCAGAACCACTCACACATTCATATATACTTGAACGTCAAACTCGAATGTAGTCATTTTTGAATCATTAGGTCTGATCCAGACTTTTTTTGGGCAGAAATTGGTAGATTGTCAAAACTTGAAGAGTGGAGATAAAATTCTCTCATTGGGAAATAAAGTCCGAAAAAGTCTGGAACAGCTTGTGTACAATTTTCTGCCAATTTTTAAACGTCAACACATTTGTGTTTTTTTTATTTCTTTATTTGCTGTAAATTCACATTTTTTTCTCTTCAAACTAATTATTTTGTATTTTAGTGTTTCTAAATTAATTTATTTGTTCAACAAATATTTTTCCACACCAACTACGACCCGTTTTTTTTTTCGTTTATGACAAACGTCAGTCTGACAATTGTAAATTTTCTGCCCACAAATTGCTGCCTACAAAAATTTATTGGGCAGGAATTGGCAAGAAATTGTCAGGAAGGGGAAATATTTTACTCTCTCAAGAGCGCTCTCTTCTGCCAAAAACTACCAAATTTGTAAGTCTGGAACAGGTTTTGGCAGAAATTGGTGCCAATTTGTGCCAATTGGCAGAGTGTGGATCAGACCTATTATTGTGGAACAAACATTATTTTTGATTTTGATTATGTCACATACACAATAATTTTTACATACATATACATTCAAATTAGAATTCAGAATTGTCAGAAACAAAAAAATATGTTCATTTGGGATCCCGGATAGGAGAGGGATTTTGGATTGCCAAATAAAAACGCGATTAATCACAGATTCCAAAAAAAAATTATAGGCAGCTATAAAGCATTAGGTTATACATATTTTCAATGTATGTACATAGTGTATTATGTTTTTAATGTTGTTGTGTTACATATCTACTTACAGACTCGTTTGCACACAAATGCGCATGTCACTTGTATATTATTCGAACATATTGTTAGATTAAAAACAATTATAGACAAAAATCTCATAAAATATTCTTTCATTGAACTTTACCCAGTGTTGACCCAGATTTTCTTGAAAACTCTAAAAGCTGTGCAAAAAACTGGGTTTTTCGGTTCTCAAAAACTCCCTAAGATATCACTCATGTTGTTGATTTTAAAGCAAGAACCAGGAAATGATGTCCTCTGATAAATAAAAATCTTGAAAATGTGATTTCGACTAATTCGCCCGATGATGCACAGTCCACTTTAAAAGATTCCATTTTCTATTAATTAAATTAAATTTGACAACTCTTTTATAGCGAGTTTCATTCAAGAAAAAATTTGCTCGTTCTTTTAAAAGATTTGATCTTTTTGATCTTTGAGAGTTTCGTTGCAGAAAAAGAGCAAATATAGATCAAACCTCAACCCGGAAGATTTGATCTCTGATGGATTGGCAGATTTGATCTGAATTCATCCATGTAAAAATTATTTTCTATCCAACGTCAAATGGAAAATATTTTGTTATTAATTTGTGGGAACTTGTCCATGCTAAAAAAAAAATAATAAAAAAAACAAATAATGGAAGAAGTTAAATTTATGGGGTTTTCGTTTGGCAAATTTGTATTTTGATTTATACATTGATTTTTTTGATTACGAATCGAATACGTTTTCAGATCGATTTTTATTTGCTATAGTATTGGTGCATATTTGTGTCTGTGAACCAGCTAGAGGTATCAACTGCCAAATATTGACTCGAACGTTGTTTTTAATTTCTAGTTTGTAAGTCTGAAAATGAGCTGGACGAATAAATTAATTCACTCCAAACTATTTTAATTCTTTCTTCCAACCGAAACAAATTACTATCAAACAAGATCTTGTTAAACTGATGGCTGTCAATTATGATGCATGTGGAGAGTGGTGTTAATAAAAGAGGGGTAGTTCTGCCGAAAAAACTAGATAAGCAAAATTGATTTAAAGTCAAAAAAATAAATCAATTTTTTTGGCCAATCGAAGGCAAAAATTGTCAAAATCAGATTTTTGACAGATCTAGATCAAAAATAAATTGATTTTTGTTAACAAACGAAATCCCCATTAGTGGGCTTTCTGATTGCTTTGTCTTCGTCTTATTCGTCATCTGATGATGAAGACATGTTTTTTTTCAGAAATGTGTTTGTCAGTCATTATCACAAGTACTACAATTGAATCTGGAAACGAGTTTCATTGAAAAGATCAAATATCGATTCTGAGAGAAGATCGTTGAAATTTGAATGAAACTCGCTATTAATTTCAATTTAAAAATTAAAAATTACATACAAAGCGCGAATCCACAACAAAACTCATGCTTCAGTACAAGGCCACTTTGACACCTTGCTCGGTACCTCATTGTATATAAAACCATTGTATATAATATATAGGTTTTATATATAGAATTGTTACCTCAACTCGCCCCAGATTAACAACTAGATCTACTTAATGGCAAGTTCAGGGCGACCCAAGATCTGTAAAAAGACAGAATTTGCCCACCACAGTAAGTTCAGTTTTTTTTACAAAACTTCAGTGCTTAACAAAAAAAACTAATGAGTCCTTGAATTATACCGGATATATACGTATTTATATCTCAAAAGTTTAAACGCTTCTTTTTTTCAGGTCCGAGAACAAAAACTATACGACAGCTGGATATTCCTCCAAATCGGAAGAAGAGTACAAATCCAAAGAAATACACAACAGAAGGAAAATTAACATTCCTTGAGAGTACCGGTGGACCGACAAAGCTTGATTTTCCTAAGCCAACATTTTCTTTGCCAGAAAAACGATCTTCAAAAAACTCTAAAAAACAACTCGTCTGTCCAAGAGAAAACGAAGTGAAATTTGATTTGTTTCCCCGAAAATGTGAACGAAATAAAGATTGCAATTCAAGAACTGCCAATGAGATATGTTGCAGTATTTTCGGTGCTAAGAGTTGCGTTGGAGGATTACCAAAGCCCCTGGAGGAGTCGACACATAGTCGTTAGTTTTTAAAGCCCTTGAGTCTACGAATACTTGATCTTAATTTGTTTTATATTTGTTTACACAGCTATCTTTGGAATTATTCCCAGACATTGCCCCCAACGGCCACTAGCAGAACTTTGGTGGGATGTTAAGACTTGTGAAACAGATATGGACTGCTGGCCGCGAGTATGTTGCCCCGATGGGCAAAGAAGATATTGCAGATCATCAACGCCTGAATTAGATATCGTTCCAGTTCCAGTGAAAAGATCTATTAACTACCGTGAGTTATTTAAAAAAAATTGATGAAATATGTAATTTTTATTTTTTTTTTTTAGTATCAGAATATTTAGAGTGCACACCTGCGCCACCACCTATTTTTGATCTCCATCCAAAGCCTTGTAATTCAACAATTGATTGCTTTCCTAACATCTGTTGCCAAGAAGCTGGTAAAAAGCATTGTCGTCCACCAAAGAAATCTGTATTAACGTTTATGGCAAATTTTTTGAATCTTGGTCTAGTTAAAAGGCTAACAAAAAATCTAGTTATTAAATGAGTCGATCGAAATGCGGCAATAGGTAGTGACATAATGTGATAACAGTTTTGTTTTTTTATAAATTTATACTTTTTTGTTTAATAAAATATTTTAGTTAAATAAGCGATTTAATTCTATATTTTAGTGTACATATATGTTCCTAATGGGTTCTATCGGGAATCTAACAGGGAATATCGTTTCCCACGGAATATTTTATTCCCCCGAAATGTTTTGTGCGATTGTGAATATCTCACGGAATACATTTGCCTCGAAAAAAAAAATTGTATAAAATGACAGAAAAATTCCCTGGAAAGGCTTATTCCTGATATACCAATAAATTCCGAGGGAAACTTTTGAGCATAATTCACGTTCCCAATGTTCGAATTGCAGAACAATTTCGAGGGAAATTTTTATTCACGATAACCCTCATTATATAATTAGTTTCCGAACTTTAGCCAATGATAGGGGCAACAAGAGCGTAGGTATTAAGGAAGCATCGTTTTCGTTAACTACTTAAAACGATATACCTATCTAGGTTCACTATGTTTTATTTTTATATTCACTCCGATGACCGATTTCATAATCCGATTAGTGCCCTGCGCTCAATTACGACATTTTTACTATTCCAGAAATGTGCTCCACCTTATATCGTTTTTATTTGGCAATCCAGAAGGCTTCCGGACTCTTCTGAAAGCGTTCACTTGGGGAAAAATGACAGTTCTAATTCTGAAAAAAAGAGAATTTTGCTTCTGGATTTGAAATCAGAATCAGAACCAGAAGCATTCACACATTCATGTATTTGAACGTCAATCTCGACTGTTGCCATTTTTTGTATCATAATTGTGTAACTAACATTTTTTTCTAATTTAAATATTCTCACTTACACAATTATTTTCACACATACAATCTCATTAAAATTCAAAATCACACAAAAGTTTTCAGTTGGGATCCGGATCGGAGAAGAATTCCGGATTGCCAAATAAAAACGCCATTAGTTCCTCCTCGTATTCTTTAATTCGGGTTATTATTTTTTCTATTGAAACTTTAACTAATTTAATTTTTTTTTTAAATGTATGTATTGTAAAAGGTTATCCATTTTGCGGTTTCAAAAGTATATATAATACCAATTTTTTATTTTCAGTTGAAAGTCTGACATTAACAAAAATGGATCGCTTAACTATCGCACAACGCATACAAAATTTTAAAACCCACTACAAAAATGGTGATTCTGCAACAGACACATATCGTGCTTTAAGAGGAGATTATGGTTTACATAATCGTCCAACTACGCAAGCAATTGGCAAAATTGTGAAGAAATTTCTCATCGTGGCGATATCAACTGTCCACCAAGATCATGCGATTTGACACCGCTGGACTTTTTTTGTGGGGCTACGCGAAGACCGTGTTTGCAGATAAACCTTTAACTCTTGAGCACTTGAAAACCAATATTCGTTAAGTTACGGCTGAGATACCGCCCAATATGTGTCAAAAAGTGGTCGAAAATTACCTCAAAAGCATCGATGCTTGCAACAATTCGCGTGGTGGTCATCATGAAAAAAAAATATTTTATGTGTTTTAATTTCGTTTACTTTTGAAACCGCAAAATGGATAACCCTTTATATACCCACTACACCTTGGAATAAGACATATCTTATATAAAATATATATGTAGTCAAAGATAATAATCAAAAACGAAGAAAATCAGAAATTTAAGCACACAGCAAAACACCTTTCACTGCGTTTAACATTAGTAAACGAGTTACTAGATACCAAATTTTCAATTTCGGAATTATAAATCCAAAAGTAGTAGATTCCATTCCGCTTTGGAAGTAGGGAGTACAAAATATTTGTTTTCGGAACGAAATACAGAGTAGGGCCCCTGGTCTCTATAAAGCCTTCTAATTAAAAACAACTGTTATAAAAGACTTTTCTCTATCCTCGTCCTTTTTTTACTTGTATAAATCTCACACTCCTTTCCAGAGGCGTCTATTCCATGTTTTCTTGGAATTTGGTTTCATATATTTGGTGGGTCAAAATTACGAAAAAATTATTAAAAAGGAGACACAGGCATGCGAATTTATTTTTTAGCCTCCATTTTTCTTTTAAAATGTTAAATGTATACAAATTGTTTTAAATTCAAAAAGAACGAAAAAACGAAACGAAATTCCCTTCAAAAATGCATACCGACAAATTTAAAGAAATCGTTTACGTTTAGTAGCGTAGGCGTCTGGAACCGAGTGAGGAACGACAGTAGGCCATGACTGACCCTCGGTTATTTACGCCATTTTTTCCCGAAATATTTTTGTGAAAAAAATTATAATGGGCCCTATCGGGAATCTCCCAGACAATTTCGTTTCCCATGGAATATTTTATTCCCTCGAAATTTCTGACCAAGAATCTCCCACGGAATAAAATTTCTCTCGAACAAAGTCGTCTACAATGACAGCAAAATTCCCTGGGAAAGTTAATTGACGATGCCAACAAATTTTGAAGGAATCTTTTGAGCATCATTCACACAATAAAATCCAAAAAATTGACCAACAATCTGGCATTTTTTATGAATGCCTACATGACTCAGTCATAACGTTTTAAATACTTATTTCGGAGCTAATAATAGAGCGAGTAAATAACAACAACAAACTTAGATCTTGTTATGGTTTTTATTCGCCTGAGAGCTTAAATAAGATTAAGATGCATTTCAATAGTGTAAAAATAGTTGGAATATTTTAAAGGATAAATTAACCAAAGTACATTAAAGTATTCTTATTTAATCTGTCAGGTGAGACGCTTGGATGGTGAAACCCTCTTCTGAAGGAATGACTAATCGAGCTGTGGATACACAAACAAAATTATACAAATTAGCTTGTCTTCAAAGGAATGTTTCAATTTTTACCTTCTTGAAGCCAATATCGTTGGCGTACTCCCTGAAGCATTGACGGCAGATATTCAGTCCGTATTTTCGGATGATACCATGTCGGTTAGAGCATGACCGGCTATAATAGATAAGAAATAAAATTGTGATCATTTAATGGAAAAAATATATGCATTCAGCTGATAATGCAATGTAGCTTGCACTTCTGAATGCAATTTGCTGGATGCAAAAATACTTTTCGAAGTGCAAAGCAATTTTTGTAGCCACCCTTAATTAAGGAGATGTAAAAAAGAAAATATGATTACAATCCAAACTCAACCGGGGGCATATAAAAAAAAAACACTACATATAGGTTTCTAGAAGCGCCATTACGTTATCACCCAATTATAGGTGCACCGTGAACCGCGTGTTGTTCTAGTTATATGAAAATTTCATACGGAAATCGCATCAATTTTAGTAATATGAATTTCTTATATTCTTCATAATTAAATTAAAATAATATTTACCAGCAACGTGAACCTTGTCCGTATTTTCTTGGATGGGAATACCAGAGATTTGCAAAACCCATGTTGGCAGTTTTACTTCAGAAAATCAAAAGAGAGAAAAAATGTCCGACCGCGACCATCAATGATGTGGTGAAATGCTGTTTAGAATTTTTTTTCCTTCAAGTTGCTTCTTCTGTTCAGTGGATGGTGTGGTGAACATAGGTGTGGTTATTAAGGGGCCACTGGCACTATGAACTAAAAAAGTTTTCTTTTTGGCATTTAATCAACGCAGATATAAAATATTTGAGATTTATTTAACTGCCTTTCTGTTATTTTTAAAGAGTGTCGTGGGTGAAAAAATTTACTGACTGAACAAAAACGAAAATAAATAAATAAATGAGCCTACAAAATACATTAAAAACCAGTGAGCTTATATTAATAAAAATAGGATTCATAAACTTTATATGAAAGTTCAAACTGCCAGCAATTGAAAGTCCACAAATATTGTTTTGTACATTTACACAAGTACGGAATTATTGTATTTGCATTCCTGTAAACTTCCAGCGGAAGATATATCTTTCTGCAAACCGAAAAATTATCTCGTTGCATTAATACCCTTAATAATAACAAATAAACGAAAAGAGAAGCGTCAAAGTGAGTCGCAATTTGATTCACAACTCACAGAGCAGCTTTCGAGTTTATTTTTCTTCTCTTTCGACCACATTATGCTTGATAAAGGTCACAACTCAAAAATCTTCCTATAATTTAAGATAACGCATTTCTTTTGAAAGTGAATTTTTAACTTTGTTTGCGAAAATACGTTATTTAAATTGACTGGAAGCCATTTTAAAATGTCAAAATATATTGCCTCGGAAATGGGAACAAAATGGAAAAAAATTATTTCCTCGTATCGATCAGGCAATATATTGCCATTGCTATAACTAAAGTGCCTACATTGGCAATATTCAAGGCAATGGAAATATGTGAGGCAATTTATTGTTCCACTGGGTTATCGTTATTTAATTACAATTATTTAGTTGTGAAGATTTTACTGAAGAAGTTTCACCCCTTTTCAATATGATTACTTTTATTTCAGTGTTCAGAGCTGTACATATATCCAATGCCTCGAATTACATTTTTCGAAAAACAATAAAATGACAGTTTGACTGCATCAATTTCACTAAAAATATAATATAAGTTCGCATTCCACCGTGGTGATGTTTGCCTGCAATTGATTTACATATGCAGCATCCATAACATTTTATTTACCGCTATCACACGCCACATCGATCTATCATGTCGATGAAGTAGTTCGATGTTGCATGAGCATTCACACGCAATTTCGCCGATGTATAATTTTATGCTAAAACCAACTGGCAAATAGAAAAGTCGTCAAATTTCGTTTGAAAAAATAAATTATTCAAGTGAAAATGCCTGTACGCCATATTATTTTCAAGAAGTAATTAAGCGGATTAATTTTATATGAAAGAAAAATGCAAATAAGATAACTTCAAATTATGAACATGAGCATACAACAACAACAAAACAAAACAGATACTGTGCCGGTGTACTAGTTTGATCCTTTTTACACGCCATGTCGACTTACCACTTCGATCTCCAGAAATCGAACTGTCGACACAGTTTCTTTTCACACGACCAAAAAACCGTGCCGACACTATAGATCGACGATGTAGTTCGAGGCGTGTGAAAGTGGTTATTGTGATCGCCAACGCCATCTTTTCGATTTCGAGCGGCCTTACTCACATGTCTGAATTGTAAAAAAAAAATCATTGATGCAAACATTGATGCGGACACACCTTAACTAAATTAGTTTTCTAAACAGTGTTGTTCAGATGTGTACGTCTTTTAACGATTGTGGTGACATACATCAGTCAATCTGAAAACTAACTTGACATTTCTTTATAAATATAAACGAATTTTGTTTCAAAAATTATAAATTTAAATTTTTTTCTAGTTTAACAATTTTTAATAATAGAAATGGAGGAGATTCTTCAGGAGTCCGAGGATATTTTTGAAAAAATTAAACTGATAGAATCATTAATATCGTTGAACATGGCCCGAAAAAATATCGAACCTCAAATCCAAGAATTGGCCAAACAAAGTGAAGAAGTTAAATCCCTGATTCAGCAATTTCATCAAGTTATGCGATTTGAATACGACACTGCAATGCATGAACACAAGTTAATAATGCGTAAATTGCAAGAACAACAGCTAGAGGCCTTGAAAATTCTCATTGAAAAAAGACAAAATGTAAATGAAAGTGAAAGTGAACATATGAAACAGCAATGTGAAGGACCTACAACTGTCGCTAATGCTGCTGTAGGTAGGACACCTTATGGTATTCTGAAAGAAAAACAACCCAAAAGTATTTCTAAATCTCAACTATCCGTTAAATCGATTCATAAACAGGATTCAGCAGAGGTGAGCTTAGAACTACCTAAATCTTTTTTTATTAAAGTCATCTTCTTCAGGCTAAAATGTATCTGGAAGAATATTCGCAATCACCATTTGTGAGGAAGACCAGGTCACGAACATTTCAATTCATAGACTTCGAAGCCGAAATTACTCCGGATATGTTCAGCAGTATTCCTAAGTAAGTTGAAGAAAAAAATAAATGGATTGTCCTTTTAAACATCTAATTCCAAGGTATATGCGTGGTCGTGAGACAGTGGAAGAACTCAAGCACTTTTTAGATACCGTGCTGGTGCCCTGCTTTAATGAAAAGTATCAGCTTCTCCATAGACACAGAGACTGCATCCGAAACCACGTAGAATTGGATATGTGGAAGCTTTACCAAGATCAGGCTTCTTACTTTCCTGGTAAAATCAAACAATTTTCTCTTGCACAACCATTTTTATTTTAATAAGTTACCACTTCAAAACAGGACAAAACTTTATAACACAAGGAGATATATCTAGAAGAATTAAAAAAATGCTCGACAAGAAGTCACAGAACAAAATCACAATGCTCCGACATTTAAGTATTCTGCAGGAGCAACGTAAAGCACAGACAGTCTGTTATATCTGGACGGCAAATACTGTTTGAAAACAAGGAATTACAATTAAATTAATTTAATCACAAGGCAATAATAATAATAATGTAAATAAAATTCAATAATAGTAACACAAATACAAACAAGAAATATTCAAGTCTAATGGCCTGTTGTAGCATCGATATCGGTTAGTATTGGCTTGAACATGCTTTTGGGAAAGGGAATGTTGCCCAACATCAAAACCTCCTCAGCTGGTGTTGTTTTATTGGATTTGGCTCTAGCAGCTGCCTCCAGTTGCATTTTACGCATTTGCATCATCAGACGAGCGTTGGCATCCAAACTAGAGTGCCGGGCCCTTATGTGTTTGTCTCGATCACCTCTTTGACGGAAATTCTTCGTGCAGAACAAACAACCAAAGGGCTTTTCGCCGGTGTGAATGCGAAGATGATTTTTTAGGGCGTCCGCGCGATAGAATCGTTTGCCACACTCATCGCATCCGTAGCGACGTTCCCCTCGGTGGATAAGACGGTGTTGATAGAATACCGATCCTGTTAAGAAACGCTTACCACAAATAAGACAATGGTAGGGACGTTCGCCAGTGTGGCACTTACGAATGTGGTCGTTGAGATCTGGGCGAATCGTAAACTTCCGCGAACATCCGGGCTCTTGGCAAGCAAACGGCTTCAAACCTGAAATAAAAACAAGCAACGAGCAACATCAAAAAAGAAGCAACAAGAATAATGGTGATTAGTTGTTGATGTCGTTGATCGGTTGATATATGTAAATATAACGAATGGAAATAAAATGAATGAATCTTAATAATTTGTGATTCAAGTTTAAGTCAATTTAAAATATGTATTATTGGAAGAACAATTCATGGCATTTACGTTTTGAAAATGATATCATGTTAATGTTGGGCATGTCTACGTTTGATGTGGTCCATTGGAAAGGTCCAATTTTGGGCGACTCGTTCGAGTATAGCGACTGGTATCTCGCGAATAAATCGAGTAATGACGGCTTCCAACGCCAATTGTAGCTGCCTTATTCCTGAAAGCCTAAAACTTTACATATTCCCAGAGAAAAAAGTCAAAAGGTGTGTTATCGCACGATCTAGGCGGCCAATTTAACGTATCAAACGTGAAATAAGGTGCTCACCAAACTGATTTCTGAACAAGTCCATTGTTTCACGCGCTGTATAGCTCGTATCGCCTTCTTGTTAAAACCAAGTTATACACCCCTATTATGATTGTCAATTGCAAATTGATAGTTGATAAATACTGAAATTTAATATTCATCATAATGAGAATGATGCAGACCATTGTGAATTACAAGAAAATCGATAATTAGCAATAAATAGTTGTGCAGTTTTTAAACAAACCGAGGTTTTAAAACCAAATTTCAGAGTTTGTCAATAATCAAATTGAAAATTGACAATCGTAATAGAGCCCATAGCTTGAACCAAATCACTTGGTCAACGGTTGGTTGCGCAGGGAGTGGATTAAGAGAACAGAAATATTGCGCAAGATATTTAATGAGTACAATGCTTTTTTGTAAACTACACAATAAACCACGATCATACCTCATATAAATAAAGTCCATCCCTGGAAAGTGATTGTGTATCTTTCAAAAAAAAATTATTGAAATGAGCAAAAATTGAAGAGAGCTGGGCAGTAGAATTGGTTCAAGCTATTCTTTATACATTGACGGCAACATTCTGATTTGTATAATTTGAAATTTTGTCCTATTGAAAATCAAACCTCACCTCACCCTAAGGAAGAAAAAACAAACCCAATCACAGAAAAATCACAAATAAACAAGCTTTGATAAAAGGAACAACAAAAAACACAACTAAAAACTCCAATGTTATTTTCCGCACACAATTAATTAGTCTGGGTAATAAATTGTCTGCGAAAAGTGAGTGGAGACTTTTTAAATTTCGTCATGAAACAGCGTACTGCAGAACGAAAATTTTCGTTAATTTCGTTAATGATTCTGTTCTGTCATTTTTTGTATGGGATTTATAGTTTCGCATCAGCAGCGTACTAGGCTTAAAAGGATAAAAATCAAAAAAATTCTTTTTTTTAAAAATTGTATTATAAATTTTTATTATTTAGAATGAGAAGGACGGTCTGTATAATTTTTTTGATCGAATTCGCTGTACCTAATCATTAATTAGAAAGTCGAAAATATAAAAAAAATGTTCTATAGTAACTACAGTTAATAAGATTCTATTAATTTTTCTACAAGCAGATGCTTAATTACAGCACCCATTCTATTCGTAGTTTCTTTCGTCCTACTGTCAAGTTTGTTCAAAATTTCGACTTCGATTTTTTTCCAAATGCTAAACTGCCTAATAGTAAAAATTAACCGATCGAACATTTAAGGCTGTGATAGAATTTGTTTAGAGAGAGGTATTGCAGCTGAAAAACAACCTGTGTTAAATTTTTACCAATTGCTTTTATAAATAAATTTGGTTTATTTAAATAAACAAACACAAGCCCTAGTAACAAACAAATAATTTATTTTTAAACAAAACCGGGATTTTCCCTTTTATTTAAAACTTAAGCTAGTATTAGACGGTCCTTGTAATGTGTCATTGCCGTGACACTCTCACGTCACTATGACGTAGTTGTCTGTCCTAAAATTGTCACGTCGTGTGATTGTCATTGTTTTGCATGTCATTGCCGTGACAAAAACAATGACAGGCACCGTGACACGTCACTTTTAGGTCATTGCAATGACAAATTGCAGTGACCGTGTAATAGCCCTTTCATTGTTGATGGGACACCGTGACACGTTGCCTGTCGCCGCAAGGACTGTGTCCCAACCGTGACACGGCAGGAATTTCTGCCATGTCATTGTTTGTCACTATTGGGCCTATGTAAGTACCTACCTGCAAATGTGTGTTTAAATTGATTTTAATTACGTAAATTAGGAGGGTTATTTGTACCTACCTATATAGATGGAACCTAGGTATGTAAATATGAACATTATATGTATATAATGAAAGTGAAGGATATAGGTGGGTAGGTAATTATATATATGTGACGTTTTAAAAAATGTTATAGTTATAGTTCTAGGGGAAAAAAGATGCCATTTGAATTCTTGGGCAAATACCGTAAATTTTGTTCTGATTAAATGCGTATCAATTCTCAAAATTTTGTATCAAAACCGTCGTTTTCTAGAAAAATAAGCTTTTCCTTAACAACCAAGACACAATGATTCGATTGATCGACCTCGTGTGATCATCACTGCTAAAAATGAAAGATGTCATTGTGGATTAGGCTCAACTACAATGATCAGTTGTTTGAGAGTTGTCACATCGTGTGAAAATCATTGTTTTGCATGTCATTGCCGTGACACCGAGATACAAATATCACCATGACACACTTTGACGTTCATTGTATTTTGGGACAACAATGACAGGCAAGTGTCATTCGTGTGATAGTCATTGTAGTTAGCCATGACACGTTTACCTTTGTCACGGCAATGACGGTGGTAGGACCTATTTTGTTGTGACGTTAGAGTGTCACGGCAATGACACATTACAAGGACCGTCTAATATTAGCTTTAGTATTTACATGTGTCATGAATGCGGAAGTGGTGGAGGATGGATGTGAACGTATACAAAAATTAAACAATTCAGCATCCGATTTTTTTCGATTTTTAGTTTTTCACTGAACCGAGTTGTTTTCTATAGAAAAATAGAAAACTTGAAAGAATTTTTTTTCAGTTAAGTATGCGGGTTTTTTACTAAAGCGAGTTTTCGGTTAAGCGAGGTAGTTTGTATGTAAATATATACGGGGATTTGTGAATGTTTTCAGGTAAGCGGGTTTTTCACTTAAGCTGGTTTCACTGTATACTGTTTATGATTATGATAGTGGGTTATCCTATTACTTACCTTTATGAAATCTCAAATGTTGCCATAGGTGACTCGATTGTGTGTAGGTTTTTCCGCAAATATCACATAAATACTGTCTATATTTTGCCGTTGTATCTCGTTTGTTCTTTTTATAGTGTTTCTCTTCAAAATGATCTATTATTTCGCTGGCCGATTCGAAGACCCGGTCACAGTACTCACAAGGTAGTAATAGTAGATTTGCGTTTTTGTCTTCTCTTGGGAAGAAGTGATAGGTCGTGTATCTTGGAAGATTCCCAAGTTAATGGAAAACCAAAACTAATTGATAATTTGTTAAGTACCTATGCTCATGCAAACTTTCCAACGATCCAAATTTGTTCTCGCACACATTACAGACGTATAACCTTTGTGATGAGCAACCACGTTTGACGTTTTCTCTCGAGAAAACGCATTCTGCCTGCCAATGCATGCAAATCTCTTTTGAAGTACCAACATGAATATCACATGAAGAGCACTCAAAATGTCGGTCTGGTCGATGACTAGCCGAGTGTTCGAACAAACATGAAACCTGGGCAAAAATCATATCACAGAACTCACATTGCAGAACACAACTAAGAATGACAATCTTAAAGTGCATCGTCAGCTCATTGTCAAAATTTGAAACCTTAAGGAAATGAAAAAGGATCAGTACAATATAAATTGAATCATCCAACCACTTACCATTTCTTTTTTAAGCAGTTCCAGGGCGTCATCGAGATATTTTTCATAAGGAAATTCTACAGCATCTGTAAATTCCTCTTTATCCATTGTTACAGGAAAATGAACGCAAAAATGATCGTATGCAGCTTTCGGTTCAAAAAACAATCGCCCACAAGTTTTACATTTGATAACAACCCTTAGACCATTGGATGCAGAATAACCATTGGTTGCTTGCACAGTTGTCGTTGTTGGAATGAGATCCAGTGCATGCTTCTCCATGTGACGTGAGAGCCCGGAAGCATGGACAAATTTTCTCTCGCACAAATTACATTCATGCGGACCATCTTGCTTCTTGGTAGTAGTGCTCAAAGAAGTTGCTGCTGAATTCAGATCATATTTCAATTCGTCTTTGAGAAAACGACGGATGCGGATTTGGTTTTCACGCAACAAACGCATGCATGCAGGCTCGACTGGTCCATGTTCAAATGGAGCCAAAAATTCTTCTGCCGGTTCAGGTACAATCAGCTTATTATCCTCGTCATAGTCACAGATGTGCTCGTTAAAAGAAGTTAAATCGAAAAACAAGTTGCAATTGGCACATTGTGCAATTTGTTGATAGAAGTATTGTGGGTCTAAGAAAGCTACAAGTTTAAAGACGCGATTCAGTTTTGCTAGCTTTACTCACCAACAGCAATTAAGTTCTGGTCCTTTTCTTCATTTACTATATTAGGTGCTATCAATAGTCCTTGCGGGTTTGAAAGATCGGGGCATATTATTTGATGTAGTTGTTGAAGTTCTTCAGGTGTTGGGTTAATATCTTTGAAGGCAATTGAATCAATACCATCTGAATTAATTGTCGTTGAATCAGTATTAGTCTTTTTTTCATTTTTTTCTTTTGATTCTGCATCACCTTTTAATGATGTTGTTGTATTGAAATCTTTAAGCTGTGAAAATATTTGTTCGGCTAGCCATGCTTCTGAACTTTGGAAATCTGCATCAGAAAAATTCATTCTAGTTTTTTAAATAAAATTAATTTTGTTTTAAGAATAAAAGCCTGTTTAAACAACCGAAAGAAAGGGGAGAACCGACCGGTCTAAGGCCTAAATGGAAAATGGTGCGAAGTGACGAATGTTTTGCTAGTTTTGAATTCTAAGAAAAAACCGTAAAATTCGGATGAGCTCATCTGTCAAAATATTATAGGGGGAATAAGTATTGCCGTAGGTCTCCACCAAATGTAAGCAAATTAAGTACTTAGGCCGTGTGTGAATTGCGTTAAAATGTTGGTTAAATTTTCTACCTTGGTTAAATTTTGAAGTTTGGTTTGTGGTGGGATTAAATTTAGCTTTTTGCTGTGTGAATTGCGTTAAAATGTTGGTTCAATTTTGTAGTAGTAGTAGTAGTAACTTTATTGAGATTTCTGTTTGACTTCAGATTAACATTCAATATAATAAAATTAAATTATTACACTCATATATATATATATTTCGCCGGCTTAGAATTGGCCAAGCTATACTAAGTTTTATATTCTTTGCCTTTTATTTTGATTTTGACAAACAGAAAAATATTACGTGATTTAAACTTCAGGCTTATAATTTATATGCGTCCACTCAAAAAGACCATTACAGTTTTATGAAAGGTAAAAAAAAGAAAAAGAAAACTTAAATCTAGAAAAGAAAACTAAAATATAAAAACTGAAAACTAGGTACGATAAAGAGAAACAGAACAGCAACAGACATCTCGTCTCTTTTTTTTTTTTTTTTTTTTTAAACACAAATGTGTGCAATTACTGATTGGAATACATAAACGTATGTACATTTTATCTTTCGTCAGTTAGAGCGAGAGCTCAGTACTTTAGATCTTTCGTTTAAGTGAGAGAGCGACATCTCGATGGTTATGTGATGAAATAGAACGAACTCCTAATTATTGGATGTTGAGATGACCAGAACTGTTGTTTCCCCATTATCGGTTCCGTTACAGTATAACGGAATTATGCAGCTTCTGTCCATTACGGGCTGCGACATAAGCGATCCATACGATGCTTCTAATTTCTGGGACGATGCGACGTCCCTATACTTATGCTTTGTCCATGTGCGCTACCAAGAAAACTGGGAGTAGGTGGAATTCGGATGGCTTCTATACACGTGGATGTCGTTCGTTTGACTCCCTCTCCAAATTTCAATTTCCCTGGTGTTGTCGACTTGTACAGCATTCAAATTCAGTAACTATTGCATAATTGCAATTTATTTGTTACTATAACACACTTTTAATTTATTAAATTAAACTTTTTTTTTTTTTTTTTTTTTTCTATTACTTTTCCAGACGGAAAAACACGTCCGTCTGCGACGGGAGCCAGAAGCCATGGTTCAATTTTGTAACTTGGGCCGTGTGTGAATTGCGTTAAAATGTTGGTTAAATTTTGTAACTTGGTTATAATTTGACACTAGCGTGGTGAATAAAAGGGTTAAAATGTAGGCAGCTGTAGAGCAGGCTAAATTTGCGTTAAAATTTAACGTTTCTCAAGATAGAGTAATTTGAAACTGTAAGCGATAACCGAAAAGAAAGATGAACTCCAAAAAGTCCAGATCTACTGGGAGGAAACCATATAATAAATGTAAGTTTTAATTTATTCAATTGAAAAATTAAATTACATTATTATTTTTGTTTGTGTAGGGTCTCAAGAGGAAAAAACAAATATTATAATCCGTTGATATTTTAACAAATATAAAATAATTAATTAAAATACTCATTGTATTTCATTTTGCAAATTGAATACAAATAGATTTATTTGTCAGCTTGTCAAATTCTTCAGCTGTGAAAACTAGTGTTTACATACTAAAACAACAAAACAAACTAACCATAATGGGAATTGTTTTGAAAAGATTTGGAATTGTTGTTTTAAAATATTAAATTAACGATGTAAAACCGAAACATATTAGTAAAACTGAGAATTCGTTATTTTTTTCGTGCCAAATTATTATCTTTATATCTTCTAAGTCAGATTTTGGAAAGAAATTAATTAACTTAAACAACAAAAAAAATGTTTTTAGGTAAATTTCTTAAATCTTGAAGGCATTTTAGCGAAATTAGTGTTCTAATAAATCCCTTTTAACGCAGTTCACAAAGCTAAATTTGATCCCACCAGAAACCAAACTTCAAAATTTAACCAAGGTAGAAAATGTAACCAACATTTTAACGCAATTGGGGTCGTTCACTCAGTTATGCTCAGTAATCTAGAATAACTTTCTGTTGTTGTAATGCGTGCAAAAGCACATCTAATGAAAAAATAGCTGTTCTCATGAAAGCTATCTTGAGTTATCCCAAAAAAATTGGAATAACTAGCTATCCGAGAACAAATATATAAAACAGCTGACTCCAAAATTCATTAAGTATGCGTTTTGTTCTGATTTTTTGACAGCTTTCAGCTAACCTATCTGATTCGTTCACAGATTTACTCCGATAGCTTGGTATCCGAGATAACATATCTTATAAGTGAGTAAACGCCCGTATTCACACACGGTCTTAACATTAGCAACAAGGTAGTCACAAGCCATGAAAAGGTGAAATCAATTTGTATAACAGTTTTTCTTACCATTAAATATCATGATACAATTAATCAAGATAACGCATTCCGAGTTTTATTTTTCTCTCGTTGTGCGCAAAAACGTCACAAGGGCCCATTGAGTTTGGCATTTTGCATTAATTGTATGGAAACTATTGTAAACAAAAGATATCTGAAAAGAAAAGTGTAATAATAAATTTATTATATAAAAACAAATCACATGTGTCCCTTTAAACAAAAAGACAAAATAAAAAATATATATTAAATATAAAAAACAACTAATTATTTGGAAACTTGAACCAGCAACATCAATTTGAGAAGATGCAAGTTGTAAATCTTCATACCTTGCAATTCAAAAATGAAGTGTTACCCAAGTGGAACACTTTGTTACAATGAAGTCATGGCAACATCTATGTAACAAAGTGGCGGTCACGTTAAAGTTACAAATAAGTCGCTACAACCTCTCTGCAACCAAAAAAGGGCAAAAATGACCTTTATTTGTAACTAAATTCTAGTTCCTAAGAAGTTACATATGCAACTTGTGTGTAATCATTTTGAATTGTTACAAAGTGGTTTCTTGTAACTTAATTGCAACTTAAAAAGTAGTTACAGTGCAGTTTTACGAGACTGAATTGTAACACTGCGATTAGACACTGTGAAGTTTTTCGTAACTTTTTTGTAACCGAAAGTAAGTTTCAATAAAGTTCTTGTAGGATAAATAATATTTTTAGTTTCAAAATACTTTTTTGTAATAAAAATGAAACCATTAAATTCGAACTAGTACAATTTACAATCAATGAAACATTTCAAGGTATGACAATAAGAATGTATGACTTAATGTGATTATTTTTGTGTATGGATAATTTATAAATCCGAGTATCTATTTTCAGCCTTTTCTAAGCTGAATTTTTTAAAAGCTCGCAGTTATACCATGAAATATGACTTTCTACCCCCTATACAATTCGGGCGCCTTACAAATAAATATAATTTGAAGATTTTTTAAGAAAAAATTCTTTTTATTTCTTGCTTTAAACCTTTGAACCTGAAAAATCTATTTGTTTTGACATCCTTTTAAAAGCATCAAATTCGTAGTTTTCATTTATAATTTTAAGAAAAAGAATAAATATTTCTTTTTTCTGTTGAAAAATATGGCCGACGATACTTGTTTTTCTTGTTACCACATAGTAACCTCATAGGAAATGCTTAAATGTGATCAGCACTGTCATTTTGAATAAAACCACTTGAAAGCTCAATACATATAATGTTTTAAAGAAATAAAAATGTATTTCCTTCCAACTCCAGAATTTGCACTACTACTTTTCCAGCGACTAAAGACTAAAATGCGGCAGAACGTAATATTTAACCTTTTTATAAATTCCCTACTCCAGAAATAAATCCACACGGATTTTTAGCTAGATTTCGACCTATTTGCATACTTGCTTAGATTCACACCTATGTAAATATCTTAACGCTTGTTATTGTTTAGTTCTGGGAACGTTTCTTATATAGAAAAATATCGATTCATACGCTAAAAAAATTGTAATTCCTGGATATTTTTCTACTTTCAAGTGCAAATGGAAAACGATAATAAAAGACTAATAAAAAATTGGATTAAATAGTAGTAGTGTATATGATAAACCCTGTTTTTTACACAATTTGATTGTTATGCCTAAATACAAATTTTGTTTTATTAACTTCTACCCATTTTCTTTTCAATTATTTATAGCGAGTTCTATAATGCCAAAAACCAAGGTGGTGACCACGCAATAAATATTTGTTTTTTTTGTCGCAACCTCTGGATTGTGTTCATCATGATATAATTTTTCTACTCATTATTCTCGAGAACAAATTGTAACTAACTTTTGTTACAAAAAACTTTATTGAAACACTTCAGTGACTCATTTAGTTTTTAAGTAGTCTTCATTGACACCGCTTGAGTTACTGAGGAGTTTCATAAAAGTTATTTGAAACAAAAAATTAAAAAAACTAAATTCCTTTCATTAGTGAAGTTACAAACAGTATGTCTTAGTAATCGTTCAGAAAATAATACAATTGAAACCTCTTTGTGACTGCTTAGTAACAATATAGTAGGCGTGTTTTTTTCTAAGCCCCAGGGAAATTTGACGAAAAAAACGATGAGTGGGATTAACAATTTACATGTTAAATCCAACAACAACTAATCCCCGGGGGTGCTTAGCTTAAGCCCAGAGAATTCTTGGGGCTTAGCTATTGGAGAGGATAAAAACTGTGCTACCAAAACCTTTTTCATAAAGTTATCGATAAAATGTATAGAAACTTCAAAACTGAAATTTTGATATGTCAGTTAATTATCAATTAACGAATTGCAAAATCCGAAGGTAATTCTGGCTTCGAAATATTCTTTTGACTATTACAATTTATTTTAAATTTTTTAGCATATTGGAAGGGTATTCGACCGATTCTGCCATATGATGCTCTTGTGGATTTAACTGATGAACATCTTCGCACTTGTCGGGAAATAAGAAACAAGCCGTACTAGTAAATTGGCAAAAGTTCTGCGTGGTTCATGAGGATGTTATTCCGTCGCTTGTTCAGATTGTCTGTTTCCAACTAGATGATGGCGTCTGACCAATAATTTAAAAAGTATTGCAGGCTGCCTTCTGTAGTAACAGCCAAGAAAAACAAGATCTATCAAACAATCTGTGTCCTCGTCCAAGACGTGTCAAGATGGTGATAAATCCGAGGAGAATGAAAACACATCTGACTCTAAATTCCAGCCAACACATTGTAGTACATTTGTGTACAGCTTCATAAAAAAATTCCTTCTGGGGACCAGACTTCAATTCGCTGACAAACACATTAGCTTCTTTTTGCTATTTTTGAGAACTGTAACAAAAAGGAAAAACTTATAAATTTGTTGTGAAATATGTGGCAGTTTTTATCAGCTTATGGACGTAGATCAGCTCAGTTTTTAGATATCCTCGGATATCTGTTAACTAGCACAAATTCTATATCGGAGAAGCTTCCTGAGTACATAGAAAATGTGGTAGAACTCTGCTACGACAAAATGATGAAATGAGGATGTTTTTCAAATGTATCCTACTGATTATCCTGAATTGCTTAAAAATTAAAGTTTCCTCTGTTAAGTTAGTTGTATTGCATACAAACCTGAAGTTTTGAATCAGCTGTTCCTGAAATTAATAATAATTTTCGGGTAGCTTGAGATTTGCGTTTGAGGACATAATGGCCTCGTTCGGTGCGCGGCCGATAGGCTATCCAAGATACCTTTGTAGCGGATTTATTTTCGAACGATTCAGGTAACTTTCTCGTTATGTCAGTTGTATTGCATACACATCTGAAGCTTTGAATCAGCTGTTCCTTACATTTCCAACCGAATCTCAACGAATCCAATAATTTTTGGGTAGCTTGAGATTTGTGTTTGACAACATATGTTTAGTTCATCAGCCGTTTTTTCCTTAGGCGTTACAACAACACCAAGCAATCCGGATCGGTTAGGTTGCGCCACCGAACGAGGCCAATGTTTAGTTCATCATCTGGTTTTTCGTTAGGCGTTACAACAACACAAAGCAATCCGGATTGCTTAGGATATGCCACCGAACGCTTCCAATACTACAATTAAATTTGGACACAAGCTTTCATTGAAAAGATCAAATCTCCATTTTCAGAGATCTTTGAAATTTGAATGAAACTCGCTATTAGATTAACAAATATCATTCAATTGTGACTCCAACCGTTTCATAAAGATTTTAAACAATACAAAAACGCAATTATTTTCCACTTTATACTTTTATTTATATATAATATTATTTATCTTTTGACATAAACAATCTCTTATTCAGAAATGAATAAGACACCTTTTAGAAAAATGGGATCGGAAAATTAAGTGCAAATGCAAGCAAATCTTTCTTCGAACCGAGAAAAACACCTGCAAATAGAAAATCAATTTCAATAATTTCCAAAATAATAATAAAGTACTTTCTAGTTAATACAAACTACATTTAAATATAATTCAGTTAGCTATGATAAATCAACATTAATTTCAGATGTCCCTATCGAAGTTTTCATCAAATAATGGGTACATACACACAAAAGCATAATTTTCATATCCAGATTTCTTTCATATCTAAATTGAACTTACCTATAAAATTTACTTTTAACAAGATTTGCAAAGCCCACAGTCCTTGAACTTTCCGTCGTCGTCATTCGCAATGCGTATATATATGGCTTCACGAGGATCTTGATTGTCGTTCACTCTTGTTAGACAAATTCCTAATGACATAGGAAGTGAACGTCCCGCCCGAAGAGGAAACTAGACCACTAATTTAATGTCACCAGCGACCGAGTATATGATGAGTACGAATCGGGTAGTTTTCACAAGGTTGAATAAAGCGAAAGATTCTCATCGAGGATTATCACTGTATTTGTGAAAATTAAACTAAAAGAAAATCGCATCGGCTAAATAGAATTTCCAAAACACTTGATTTCAATTTAGATACACATTTTCTTGTATAAATAATAATTAACTTGCTTTTTATGTTATTTTACCAGAAAAGTAGTTTATATTCAATATACACATCGAAATTACACAAAAAAATCAACCCGATGATTTAAGGATGACGACAAATGGTGTTATTTGTTTTTTACTTGCATTACAGCTGTTTTCTAATGTCGATTTCGTTTCAATAATTAGGATTCGCTACTAAAACCAATACTTTTTGGCTTTGAAAAGAACGATTACGGACCGAATCTCTTTTTGGGACTGTGTGTGTTGCTTGGCAGCTCTAAAAAAAAACAAATCTTCAATTCGTTAAAACATCAAACAAAATGTCATCTTGCAAATTAACAGTGCTGCCAATTTTTTCCATTAAGCGCCTTGGTCGTTTTTTTCAGCCAATTCCCCCGGGGATTAGAAAAAAACGCAACTAGTAACAACAGATGTCGTAAAAACATCTGTCAAACTTACTAAATAGAAACAAGAAAGTTTTGACTATCGTGAGAATCATACATAACAAGAAAATTTTTATAAACTTGATTATTTTATTCTAAGAAGAATTGTGCAAAAAAAAATATTAAAATGGATTTTTGCTTAGTGCAAATTAGAAAAACAGCTAATGCAACCCCAATTGTTGTTCCAAGAATGTTCAAATGATTACGAAATCCAAAAATAAAGATCCAACGATGTCTGGTAAGCCAAATGAAATAAAAATAGCCAGACACGTCAATGATGATGATTTTATTGTAATTGGTAAGAAATTTATACAAAAGAACCGTGATCTTGAACAACGAAATTATTAAAATTAAGTTTTAGAACCTGGGAGTGATTATAACCTCTAACTATTTTTTCTTCAAATTGGAATATCACATGTCCTTATATACATAGTTTGACAAATAAATAATTTACTGTCTCTTTCCTTTGGAAAGAGATGAAAATATTTAACTACTTTTAAAAAAGGGGAAATTTTTGTTAAGGCGTTACCGCCGTAGGCTAATTCAAAAATAAGAATAAAGATTTAAAAGGAATTGGTTAACTCGATGACATACCGGGAGCCGTCTGAGAACTAGATGATCCTAGGTTGAAGACTGTAAATCCAACACAGCGAGTCTCCCAATCGATCTTTTAACCTTTAATGACCCGTTGGAAAGTTTAACATCGGCCATGCGTATAACTCCATCAGGCCCTGGATAAACTTTGATTACACGACCCAAACGCCAGGCGGAACGTATTTCGTTAGGTTCTATTACGAGTACTATGTCATCTATCTGTACTGGTTTTGTTTCCTCAAACCATTTGGAACGCCTTGTGATTACGGGCAGATATTCAGCATACCAACGCTTTGTAAGCTCTGCCATCAAGTGTTGGGAACGGCGACAATAAAGTTTGCTGTGACAGTCATTTTCCGAAAATATCCCAGGTGCAGTAAAATCTCGATCATCCTCGCCAAAAAGCATCAAGTTCGGGGATAACGGTTTAGGGTCTTCCGGATCAACCGGGATATGAGTTAGCGGACGTCGATTTATCTGCCCCTGGGCTTCCGTAAGCGCGTTCCGTAAAACGTCCTCTCTTGGCACGAGATTTTTTAGAACGAAATCTATGCTTTTCTTGACCGACTGAATGAGCCGTTCCCACGCTCCTCCCATCCAAGGAGAGTAAGCTGGAATAAATCGCCATCTAACTCCCTCGTATCTCGAAGAGTATTCGCTGAGAGCAGTCTCCATCTCCTTAACGTCTTTATCCAATAAGTTTTTCGTACCGACGAAATTAAGACCGTTGTCACTGTAAAAGAACCTCGTAACGACACGGTTAATGAGGAAACGTCTGACTGCCATAGTGCATTGATCTAAGCTTAGATCGTTTAGCAACTCTATTTGCACTGCTCTGAAAGTAAGGCATGTGAAAATCATCCCATAGCGTTTTACTGTGCCTCGACCAAATTTCACCAACATTGGACCAAAACAATCGACTCCGACATGAGTAAAGGGTCTTGAGCTAAAGGCTAACCGAGCTTCAGGAAGCTGACCCATCATAGGCATAACTACTTTGGCTTTGAGGCGCCTACACATGTAACAGCCTCTGCGCACTCTCTCTACCGCTCCTCGAATACTTACTACCCAAGCGTTTTCACGAATATCGGATATAACCGTTGCGGTTCCCTGGTGACAGTTCTTTTGGTGATGGTAATCGATAAGCAGGTCGACCAAAGGATGTTTATTGGGAAGTATCGCTGGGTTCCGAGAGGAATACGAGGAATTAGCCTTTTGAGCTCTCGAGCACAGCCTCATAGTACCCTCTTTATCCAGAAACGGTGACAGACTCAAAATTCTGCTTGAAGAACTAACCTTACCACTTGAAGTCAGCGAAGCAATGTCACTTGCAAAAGATTCCCTCTGAATTTTCCTAAACATCCAATTTTCGGCTTGCCTGAACTCGAAAGGCGTGATGTAAGCTTCGTTATCGGTAGGTTTTTTCTGAAGAATGTTTTTGAATCGTAGTAAAAATGCAATGGCTCTGACTGCGGATGTCCATCTAGCTCGAAATCTTGAAGATAGCAATTCATACGCCCCGTAAGTGTATTTTTGTTTAGCTTTACCAACATGGTGCAGCATTCTACATACCTCGTTTCTGTGGTTCTCTTGCATTGACTCTGCATAAGTTGTAACCGGCCATTGTTCTAAAGACTGTTTTAGGAACTCTGTGCCTCTAAACCATCTTGTGTTCTGATTTTCCATTTATGTTTCGAAACGCTTTGTCCCATCGTCAGCGACGTTATCGATGGATCTAATGTGAAACCACTGACGGGAAGAGGTAGATTCCAGGATTTCCCCTACTCGAGCTGCGACAAAGGCTGGTAATTTTTTGGTGTAGTTTATCCATGAAAGGACTGTCTTCGAATCTGATAGAAACAGCAGCTCGTCTATTCGTATTGTATGGCACTCTTTGATTGTTAATGCTAAGCGAACCCCAAGAACAGCGGCCTGCAGCTCCAGGCGAGGTATAGATAACTGCTTGACAGGGGCAACCTTGACCTTTGCCATGACTTGTTTAATTTCGACCTCATTATGGAGCGCAAAGCGAAAATAAGCTACTGCCGCGAATGCCTTCTCCGAGGCATCAACAAATATTACGAGACTTACTCTAGAATTATCAGGGTTAAATGACACGTACCGGCGAGGAATCTTGATGTTTTCAATGAGTTTGAGTTGCTTGATAAAATCTACCCACGGGTCCCTGATGTGAGATGGTAATGGCTCGTCCCAATCATACCCTTCTCTCCAAACCTCCTGGAGTATGATGCGTCCTCGAATTATAAATAGAGAAATAATTCCCAGGGGGTCGAAAATCTTCATAATGGTTTTGAGCATCAGCCGTTTTGTGATAACTCCGTTCTCAACAAGCATATTTTCCATGACCTCATCCTTCGCCAACTTATACGAAAAATTATCTCCAGAAGGGTGCCAATACATGCCTAGAACCTTGGAAACTAAACAATCACTCTCGTTAGGATCTATGCTTACCAGGTTGTTGTTCACAAAACCCTGCGGCATCTGATTTAAGAACTCACGGCTGTTTGATTGTATTCCTACAAGGTCGAAATTCATTGAATGGCAAATTCGAATAGCGTCACTCGTAACAGCAACAGCTTCCTCAACAGAGTTATGGCTATTAAAATAATCATCAACGTAAGTACGTTTGGTCAAGCCATCCACCGCAGCCGGGCACTCATCTTTAAATAAGTTTGCGTGGTGATTTTTCACGTACTGTGCGCATGTCGGAGAGCATCTGGGACCAAACATCATTACATCCATGATATAGACAGTCGGTTTCCTAGAGCTGTCCCCTTCTCTCCATAAGATGCGTTGACATTGTTGGTCTTCCTGGCTTATACGAATTCTATGGAACATCTCACGTACATCGCCATTTACGGCTACTAGACGTTCTCGGAATTTGAATATACCGGCGTGTAGCGGAACCAAATTGTCTGGACCCTTCATTAGGTGAGTGTTGAGCGATACCCCGTTGACTTCAGCGGCTACGTCTGCCACGCATCTAGGTTTTGGTGGAATCTTGTTGGGGTTAACGATTATAAAGGTTGGAGCGTACCAAACTCGAGACCAATCTTTTTCCAAATCCTCTTGTGTAGCGATTCTCGCGTAACCTTTAGAGAGAAGATCCCGAAAATAATTATTTTGCCACTCAAGAAGGTGGGGTTTTTTCCTTAGGGACTTCTCCAAGCCAAGAAGGCGGCTAAATGCCATGTTATAGCTGTCGGGCAATTTTACATTATCTGCATTCCACAAGAGGCCAATTTCGTATTGCCTGTCCAACCGCTTCAATGTTCGTTCCATTAAATCGAAAGATCGATTGACTTCTCGAGTGAGCAATTCACCCTTCGGCGGCATCACACCAAACTCTTCAGTAGTGAAATAACGACTAACAAGGTCATGTAAGTCTATTTCCTTTCGAATAGCATCATGAAACATGAGTTTTATAGTGGGTTTCGAAGCCTGATGCAAACAGGACATATTCATTGATGGAGCTGACTTGCCGTACACTATCCATCCTAAGAGAGTCTTTAAAACATGAGGTTGTTCATCCTTGCCATGGCGCTGACCGCGGCCTAGCAGGAATTTAGCTTGATCCAAACCAAGCAAAACTTTCGGACGAGCATTGTCTAAATCAGATAGAGGAAGTCCTCTGAGGTGTGGATATAAGCTTTTCAAATAAGCCACATCAGTAGACTGGCTGGCGAGTCCTAAATCTTTAATTGTATAAACATTTTTCAAAATATACCTTTTACGTCCGTTGACCGAAGAAATATTCAAACAAGTGCGCTTAGAATCTTCAACTCGAGATACCCCTTTTGTCCACTGAAGTGTGAGTCGTTCAGGTTGTCCCTCTAGCTCGAGCGCATTAAAAAGATCTTCCTCAATCATCGACAAGGACGAACCATCGTCCAGAAAGGCATGTGTATCCACAAACAAATCCACGTTGCCATAAATACGAATTGGCACTATCTTGAACATGATCTTTAAATCCGCTGCAACATGAGAGGCATGAACATGATGCACTGGCGTGAAGGGCACTGCGGCTGGGCTTAGCGCACAATTATTAGTGTTTGACGACGTATGCAAGAGCGGGTGATGTCGTCGCTTACAACCTGCGGTCCCACACGATCTTTTTTTGAAGCAAACTTTCCATTGGTGTTTTGATGGATCCAGACAAGAGAAGCAAATTGACCTGTCTCTATCGAATATCTGCCTTTGATCCGGAGTTAAAGCCAAAAATTCCTCACATTGAATCAAGGAATGTTGTTTCTTATTACACTTGCAACATACACTGGTTGGTGCCGGAGACGAAATTGGTTGATGCACCAACACCCGAGAAGATTTGTTACTTGTAATTGATTTTCTTTGTTCTAAATGGCCATTAGGGTTTGACAGATCTGGCGGTAAATCAAAAACTCTTTAAGTCATAAATTCAGCCAATTGTACAAAGTTGGCTTGTTGCAAGGACGACTTTCTCTTTTGCCAGTCTTGGTAAAGGCCTGCTCCTAACCTCGAAGCTAAGTTTGTTAAAACATACCTATTATTAAGGTCCTCTTCTCTGTCCATCGATTTCACATCTGCCACAAAACCATTGAGTTTCACAGCCCACACTCGCAGCTTAGGATCACACCTTGACGTAAGCTCGGGTAGGTTCAAAAGATCCAAAGTTAGGTCGTGAACTAAAACGTCGTAACGACCGAACATGGTACGAAGCGAGTCCATAATAGCATCAGCGTCTGTAGAATACCTGAGGCGATCACTAACGAGTTGGTATGCCTCTCCTTTCAAAGCCTTGCGTAAACGAGCCACATTCTCTCTGGCACTATATCTACCTTCGATGGTGGTTGTTTTGAAAACTTCTTCGAAATATGGCCATTCTCGCTTAATTTCACCCGAGAAGATTGGCAGCTCTTGTACATTGTTGCGATTCAGTATCGTGAGCAAGTTCGCCATATCTTGATCTCGCAAAGAAGAGTCACTCATACCGGAGTGTTGTTTGTACGTTTCTTTTGGCAAAGTGGATACCTTTGCTTGTTGAGGCGCTGTTGTTCTCAAAGGGGTAGACTGATTATGAACAATTGTGTTGTTAACAAGTACCTGATGATTAGCTTGGATTTTCCTAATAATTTCCAACTTTGCTGCTTTTGAGTCACTCGAGCAAGAAGTTGAAGCTTTACTGGGATTGGAATTTGACGGTCTCTTGTTGAGAGAACCTTGCGACAGTTTAAACTTGGTCTCAGCCAGTTCCGCCCGCAACTCCGCAAGCTCCTTATCTCGTTGAGCTACAGTAGCTTGAGCCACTGCAGCAGCTTCAATAATAAGATCCACTTGATCCTCTGAAACATCTGCGGCAGCGGCAGCGGCAGCTGTTGGTATAACTGGCAAAGAACTTCTGCGACTCGAAACCGCCCTTGAAACATCGTCATCTTCTCGGAAGACACAATCTTCTTCCTCGCAAAACCAAGGAGTTATCGTGTCAAATTTGTCGGCTTCAAAATTGTGGCAACTATAATGCCACCAGCGCTTACATCTGTCGCATGACACCATAAAATCATCGTCTGGAGTTCGACAACTCGAAGAGCAGCAACTGTGTGTTTCTTTGCCTTCCATATCAAAAATCGAGCATAAAAAAGAAGGGAAAACGAATAGCAACAATTAAAATAAAATAATGTTGTTCCAAGAATGTTCAAATGATTACGAAATCCAAAAATAAAGATCCAACGATGTCTGGTAAGCCATATGAAATAAAAATAGCCAGACACGTCAATGATGATGATTTTATTTTAATTGGTAAGAAATTTATACAAAAGAACTTGATCTTGAACAACGAAATTATTAAAATTAAGTTTTAGAACCTGGGAGTGATTATAACCTCTAACTATTTTTTCCTCAAATTGGAAAATCACATGTCCTTATATACATAGTTTGACAAATAAATAATTTACTGTCTCTTTCCTTTGGAAAGAGATGAAAATATTTAACTACTTTTAAAAAAGGGAAAATTTTTGTTAAGGCGTTACCGCCGCCGTAGGCTAATTCAAAAATAAGAATAAAGATTTAAAAGGAATTGGTTAACTCGATGACACCAATTATAGAAGTTGTGCCCAACAAATGGGTTTTGGGTTCATATGTTTTTTGGCCACCAAACCGGTGGTTAACGATGTCAAAGGATCCGGAATCTGTCCCCGATGTTAGTAATTGGAAATCATTTCCAATAAATCCTCCGGTAAGTTTTTAATGGCATATATCATACATATATTTTAATTTCACTTTCTTAATTACAGGCCACCATCTCCCCAAAACAATATAGCGTTTAATCAACCATATAACCATACATACGGGGTTCTTCACACACTCTGGTCGGCACAGTGATTCACACCTTTAAGAATCCGAATTTTACTTGTTAAAACCCTAATCATGCCACTCATTACTTACGGCTACGAATTATTCTGCAGTCTAGACTATTCAAGTAAAAGGAAACTCACAGTTGCATTCAATAGTGTTATATGATACTTCCATTGATTACGCCGTTTTGACAGCATTTCACAACATTCATTACACTTTCTTGGAATGTCTTTCGAAAACCTCCTTAAATTTAGGTCCTTAGTCTTGTTTTCGGATATACTTATTACTCATCAACCGACTGATCTATACTGTAAAATCACATTCTTGAATTCAACCAGATCTGGGGATTTATTGATCCCCCGCTTTAGCTGTTTGACGTCTTAACGCCAGTTTTTTGTGAACTCTACACGTTTAAGGAATTCACTACCACAACATTTAAGAAGCATGAACAGCACGTATCTATTGAAGAAAAAACTTAAAATCCATATCGGAAATTTATAGATAATATTGATTATTTAAATACTTAATTTAATTAACACTTAACTAACATAACATTACCAAACATGAAACAACTTGTAGCTACCTATTGTAAAATTATAAAGCTTCACTTTAAATAAGATATTATATCTTGCAGTGTAAGCATTACATAGATAAATAAAATACTAAATAACCTGGAAACAAATAATAAGAAAAACGAGAATCAAGACATTATTATTTACATGGAGAAAACTGGCCAAATACTCCAGTCAAACCACATGCACCAGGAAGACTCTGTTTTTGCCGCAGATTCAACGGTAGTAGATGAACAAATTTTTGAGTCGTTGGCCACATTTTTATATTACATTTAACATTTTATAATTGGTGCCATTTTGTGATGGAAAATAATAAACAACAATATTTGTCACTTTGACTTATGACAAAAGTAGTTATTGTGGTGTTACATTCAAGTTATTAATTTGACTTTGTCTCTATTCAGTCCCTGTAAAGTGTTCAAGGTTTAAGTCTCTTTAAGTTCCATATGAGTTGCAATTCAGTTTTCCATAACATGTCAACATTCGGTTACTGTTGAGTGACTCACAGGTTGCAAAAGATGAAAGTTACTGAATTGTTTCAATTTCAGTTACACTCAAAATCAGTTTCAAGTTAGATTGTACTGAAACGGTGGTGTAACTTCTTAGTAACTTATATTCAAAACCATCACTTTTCAGTCGCATGCTATAGGCGCTAAAACCTTTATGTTACATAAATGGAACTCATAATATTTTGGTTTCTTGGGAAAAGTTGAAAAACGTTTCAGAAACATCTAAGCAACTCAATTGTTTTTGGAAAATTTCAAAGTAACGCGAATGTAACAAGTTTTTTTGCTTTCTTGTCACAAAATTCAAATGTGTGCCACTTGGGATACATAGGAAATATTGAGTTTTTTTATTCATAAATAGGAGACCTATAATAATTGAAAAACAATAGCTCCATGGATCAACATACAAACTTGCAGAAATCAATAAAAGATTGTATATGAATCTCTTGTTGCTTGTTTTTATTTTCGTGGTTTTAATTTAAAATTTTTTTTGTATTTTCTTTTCCTTGAGTTTGTGTTTTCTTTTATTTCTCTATGGAGCATTCGAAAAAAATTCGCCATCGGTCAAATAGTGACTTAAATCTGCTATCGTAAACGACATTTGAAGATATTTGAATCATGTGTTTAATACACCTACTCAGTATACAAATGTATGAAACATCGACTTCTCCGTTGACGGCATTGATACTATGTCTATAGATAAAATCTTAGTCATCTTGTCTTCCGACACGGTTTGGTAAGGCCATCTGCGTCCAAATGGTGTACCCAAAAATTCTCCTTACTCGAATGATCCTCCAAATCAGTCACGTTGTTTCTTAAGCGATTGTAAATGTATCAGACCAAGTTTTCTTAACCATTCTTATCTCCATGTTCTTTAACCTTTTTGTTGATGATTGCTGGTCCTTCGGAAACCTTAGGTAGAGGATGGATAGTTAGAACCCCATCCGGTTTTAAAACGTGCGAAGCCGCACGATAGCAAATTGCTGGCTTCCAAATTTTCAATGAAATCTTTGCTTATCCATTTCATATTATGTATTAAATAAAAAAAATCGTCCTTGGGGAAATGCCACCTCCAAAACCTTGTAGTTTGGGTATCTATTGTATCCTTTCTCTTATAAAAGGAAATCCATTGAATTAAACAACATTTCCTTTTGGAAATGTATGGAAACTAGTTTTTGATGTAGATTTTGTTCGAGTGTTATTTATGTTATTACACTCAAACAGTGAACAAACTCCCCTTTTCCTTTATTTTAATTTAAAAATTTCATTTTTCAGAATACGATCTTTATTCAATTAAATATTTATAGTTACCTTAATTCTGCGATCAGCATAAACAATCAACATCAACAAATGGGGAAAAATATTATAAATATCAAACTTTGACAGCCAACCCCCAACATGCGCAATGAGCTATCTTCTTTTCATGATTAAATATCATGATATATTCACCTTCCCTTCAAGCAAGGGACTCCGTTTTGGATCCGAAACCTCTTCATAAACGGACCCAAAAACGGATATGAAACGATTCCAAATCGAATCAAATTAGTATGGAAATTAGAATCTCCACGGAGCCATTTGTGAATGTATTATGAGAGAGAGAGTTTTTTACTTCACCATACTCAGCGAAAGGGGAACCTAAATGGAATCCAACAAAACTAATAAGAAATATGCACTTTTACAAATATTAAATACTTATTTGTTGTAATAATTACATTTTGTTGCAATAATCCCGTTTTTTTTTTATTTTAAAGTATTATTTTATAATTTTTTACACTTGTTATGTATTTTAAGGTTTCCTTGAAGATACAAATTTCCTTGTTGCGTGCTTAATCTGCAAAATTGAAAAAAAAAAACAATTACTGTTTCTCTCCATTTGTCTTCATTTCTAGTCCATAAAAAATACTCCCCACTCGAATATCGACTATCTCTATTTTCCGGCCCATACCAAAATAATATCTATTACCCCTTTCACACAAGGCAACTGAGTTGCCGGCAACTGGGAGCTTGTTGGTGAGAAGGGCAAGAAGTAAGGGGAATGAAAAAAATCTCCCCGGTCAACGATTTGAATAGATTTTTTTGACGTTTTGCTTTGAAATTTTCTTAGATTTCCATTTTGACGTCTGTCTTCGGAGACAGATCTATCAGTCAAACATATATTTTTTTAAAGAGAAATTGTTTCTTACAATAATATTATTACAACATTAAACCAAACCAAGTGAGCTACTTAAATAAATTCATTGTGAAAGAAAATTTCAAGTTTTAATTCTTGTAGGCAAGGTTTCCCGGCGGCTGTTCCTGTGATGATTGTGGCAATGCCATTGGCCGCATTTAATTCAATCCATCACGAGTTGGTAAAATCAAAAAAATCTCTTCAAATCGTTGACCGGGGAGATTTTTCTCATTCCCCTTACTTCTTGCCCTTCTCGCCAACAAACTCCCAGTTACCGGCAACTCAGTTTCCTTGTGTGAAAGGGGACTAACGCATGTACACAGAAAATTTGTTAACATGTGTGAGACGCTCTGTTTTTTTAGGATTCTAAAGTGATTCCCAAGTGAACCGAGAAATTCGGGTCCGTGTTTTTGCTTGAAGGGTTGTTTCGCGTGGCTGTTGTAGGACGAAAATAGTGCTTGTATTAGAAAAACTATTATAACACATTAACATTATAATATATGTCTCATTCTGTCATATAAAATATGGCACAATATATTTTATATAATATGGCAAAGTATTAAACTAATATAAATATGCCAATCACACTTATGGCTGATTTACAATGCCGCGTCGGGCGTCGTCGCTTTGACAGATCTCTCTCATAAAGCTAAATGTAAAAAAACTGTCAACGCGATGCCCAACGCGGCATTGTAAATCAGCCATTAAGGTAATACCGCACTCGGCAGAACTGAACTGAACGGAACTACACTTTCACAACTAATACGTATGAAATTTTGCGAAGTTCAGTTGCCCTTAGTGCGGTATAGTTATAGCTCATACAATTTCATACGAAAAAATAGATGGACCCAGTGCGTTTCTAACTTTATATAAATGTTTTATTAGCTACATTTATACTGACAGTTTGCCATATTTATATGCTAGTGCAATACCACATTAACGTCCATCTTATGGCCTTTTCGATTGGCCGTCCGGAAGTGTTCTGACCCCCAAAAAATGACAGTTGTTACTCTTAACAGAACAGAAAACGATTCTGGATTTAATTTCAGAATCGAAAACAGAATCACTAATACACTCACATAATTAAAATGTCAAAATCATCGGGTTGGTTTGTTGTGTAATTTCGATGTGTTTATTGAATTTAAATTACTTTTCTGGTAAAAGAAGTCCCCTTTCACACAGGGAAACCAGTTGCTGGAGATTTTTTTGCCGTTTTCCTTTAATTGCCTTGTAGCTTTCACACGAATAAATTGATAAGGAAACTGAGTTGCTCGTTTTTTGAATTGCTTTTGATTTGACATTCGCTTTTTGTAAACAAACAATTTGCTTAGACCCCTTTCACACAAGGAAACTGAGTTGCCGGCAACTGGGAGTTTGTTGGTGAGAAGGGCGAGATTTGAAGAGATTTTTTTGACGTTATGCTTTGAAATTTTCTTAGGTTTCCAGACTTCTGTCTCTGATAGATGTCAAACATATTTTTTTTAAAGAGAAATTGTTTCTTACAATTATATTATTACATTAACCAAAACAAGTGAGCTACTTAAATAAATTCATTGTGAAAGAAAATTTCTAGTTTTAATTCTTTTAATTATTTCAATCCATCACGAGTTGGTACACATTTCATACATACAATTATGCGCCTAGAAATGGAAAATCGACAACAAAAACCCACGGACCGTGACCTTTTAATATATTAATTTAGCAAACCATTATTAACAATCACAATAAAAAAAAAAAAACATTTACCTATATAATCGCATCAGGTTTCTTTGTTTTGAATTTATTTTTCTAAAAATAAGCTGTGTTTAATTTATAACTGAAAATTGTGTAGAATTTTCCAGCCGCGAAGCAAATTGTTTGTTTACAAAAAGCGAATGTCAATTCAAAAGCAATTAAAAAAACGAGCAACTCAATTTCCTCGTCAATTTCTTCGTGTGAAAGCTACAAGGCAATTAAAGGAAAACGTCAAAAAAAATCTCCAGCAACTGGTTTCCCTGTGTGAAAGGGGACTTAGCGGCTGGAAAATTCTACACAATTTTGAGTTATAAATTAACCGCAGTTAATTTTTAGAAAAATAAATTCAAAATAAAGAAACCTGGTGCGATTATATAGGTAAATGTTGTTTTTTTTTTTAATGTGCTTGTTAATAATGGTTTGCTAAATTAATATATTAAAAGGTCACGGAAAAACAATGAATCAGGAGAAAATTGATTTGTGTGCAGATTTGTTGTGCGTTTCTCTTGCCATCCAAATCTTGGACCCAACACATGATAGTGATGATGGGAAGATTATATTGGGCTTATTGGAATGCACCGAAGCTTTATTGTTACAGTTGGACACATAAACCACTGACTGGATGATATGACTGATACCTGTGGTGTTGCCTGCTGCTGCTCGCTAATACAGGAACGTCATTATAAACCAAATGTGATGATGAAGCCACAAGCTGAGAGCTTAGTTGGTCCGTGCGTTTTTGATGTCGATTTTCCATGTCTAGGCGCATAATTGTATGTATGAAATGTGTACCAACTCGTGATGGATTGAATTAAATGCCTTGCCTACAAGAATTAAAACTTGAATTTTCTTTCACAATGAATTTATTTAAGTAGCTCACTTGGTTTCGTTAATGTAATAATATAATTGTAAGAAGCAATTTCTCTTTAAAAAAAATATGTTTGACATCTATCAAAGACAGAAGTCAAAATGGAAACCTAAGAAAATTTTAAAGCATAACGTCAAAAAAATCTCTTCAAATCGTTGACCGGGGAGATTTTTTTCATTCCCCTTACTTCTTGCCCTTCTCACCAACTAACTCCCAGTTGCCGGCAACTCAGTTTCCTTGTGTGAAAGGGGTATAACATAAAAAGAAGCAAGTTATAATTATTATTGATACAAGAAAATGTGTATCTAAATTAAAATCAAGTGTTTTGGAAATTCTTTTTAGCCGATGTGATTTGCTTTTAATTTATTTTTCACAAATACAGTGATACATACAATTCAGAATCAGTCAAATTGTTTCCGGCTGTTTTATTGGTGGAACGTGTTCCAGACGGCCAATCGAAAAGGCCATTAAAAACCTGTTTTTTTTCACACATTCATACCATAATGGTTGCATATATACACATGCACATAGCAAAAGTACTACGTGTCGTATATATCGTATCGTATATGTACATCCATAATTAAATTGTGTATGTATATATAGTTTTTTTTTTAATATCTCTTCTTTCTCCTTACTGCGCAACATCACAAAACAGATTTCATTATTTCACATTGAACGAACACATCTATAAGTTGCAGCAATAATTTTAGGACTTTTTCTGCTTTTACACAAAGAAACTGAGTTGCAAAGCAAAACGTCAAAAAAATCTCTTCAAATCGTTGACCGGGGAGATTTTTTTATTCCCCTTACTTCTTACCCTTCTTGGCATCAAACTGCCAGTTGCCGGCAATTCAGTGTGAAAGCAGTCATAATCTTACCACTTTCCTCCTCAGTTTCCTGGGGACTAATCCCGCAAGCGTGAATTTTCCGTGCAAGCAATTTATTCACCCTCAAAAAAATATGTATATACATTTGCATATCTGTGTACACATTATCTGTCAAAGAAAAATGCAACCTTGAATTTCTCTGTGTACACAAAAAAGGGTACACATACATATTTGCGATTCCGCAAGGGTGCGATTGATTTTTTTTTTGACAGATAATGTGTACACAGATAGGAACATTTATTCACGCGGCACAATTCCGCAAGCGTGAGTTTTCTCTGGGAAAAAAAATTATTCACCCCCAAAATATGCGTGCATAAATTTGCCTATCTGTGTACACGTTATCTGTCAAATAAAGATGGGTCGCACCCTTGAGGAATCGGATAAATGTACGTGTACACAACTTTCTGTGTACACAGAAAAAAACTCACGCTTTGCGGAATCGGGCCCCAGGGGCCTAGGGTCGCCCTGAATTAGATCTATCTAGATACACTTTATGCCTTTTCCCATTATGTTTAGCAAGTCGACAATAATTGATGTAGAGCTGGGGGTAAGAAAAATTTGTTTTTGTTCCATTTTATATTTTATCCATATAAGAACTGTTTTATTATAAATATGATACATCGAGTGGATTAGTTATTTGTTTTTCTTTCTTGTTTTCATCGCAATTATATGACAAGAACTAAAAAAAAACTCCTTTTAACTCGGTTTATTATCACAACAAAACAAATCCAACTGATTCAGGAACTTAGAGAACAATATTAACAATTTGCGACGATCATTTTTTTTATCTTTCTATGGTATGTATGATAAGATAATTTCGTATCGTTAAAGCTTCAATGTTTCTATTCATTTTCCTCTTGCTTTAAAATGATTAGTCTTTGAAAAAGAGCAAATATATTCTATTTAACTTCCTCGCAGAACTCCATCATAGGCAGGTACTTATTAAAAAAAAGCATTCAGTTGAAATCAGTTGGGCTGGAGCGCTATTAGTAATACTTATAAATATATAATATATGGCTTATTTGTGCTTCAGCTAATGATACATCTAAACAAGATAGCGCATTTCTGTGCTTATTTTCGTTTTGTTCTGCGCAACTAAGTCATGGACACCCAAATTGTCTTATATTAAAGCACTTTTTATAATAAATGCTTGGTGTTTAGAATTAAAAAAAAACAAGTTGGTGTTCTTATGAACAGTATTTCATATATAATTGTTACATTTACGTCAAAAATCATTGCTTTATTTTTCATAAAAATTAAATTTGTCTGTCAATCACGTCATCATGTGTCCATGATGTGCAATGCGCTATATTTTTACGGGATTACAACATAATGCCGGATTTACACGAGTGACAAATTGCCATTATTTCTTCCATTTTATTGACATTACTGACAAAATCATGTAAATGGTTTGAAAATTTGTCATATTTTCGTCATTAAAAAAATGGCAGAAAAGACTGGCATTAAATATTACCATTATAATGACGTCATGTAAATGCACAATGATGCCATTTAGAAAATTATGTCACACTGCGAGGAAGAATGAACTTGCTCATTCTTTAATGGCAGATTGCCACTATCAATCAAACAGTCATTATTTTGCCCCGTGATCTTGATCTTACCATTATTTTGCCAGTTTAATGGCAGGAATTAATGGTAATTTGTCACTCGTGTAAATCCGGCATAAGTTATATTTAATTGAAGTTGAGCTAGAATAAGTAAAATAATATTAATGTAAATAGATACCTATTTGTTATCAGCAGATTGTTAAATCAAATCCATTGATGAATAAATAAATAAATAAATAAGTTCTGAATAGAATTCTAAATGCGACCAATCAAAGGAAAAAAATTAGAGCGTTAAATATATTAAACCAACACTAGCAACATTACCAGCACCAGCGGCCGCCATTATTTAATGCTGATTTTGTTTCAATAAATAGAATTCGGTTCTAAAACCAATACTTTTTTGCTTTGAAAAGAACGACTACGGATCTAATCTCATTTTAGGTTAATGTATCAATCGCTACAATCAATTCGCTTTTATTTGCTGATACCGCCGCGGGTAAATCGCTAAATATACTTGCACTTTTTTAATATTTGTTTCCAAGAAGTTTTAAAAATATTTTTATTTTTTAACAATATTAATTTACTTTTTCTGTACACTGCCACAAAATAAAAATTAATTGACAACACAACAATTAAGAAACTTCAAAACAAATATTGTAGTGTGTGGAAGAATCTGTGTAAAAATTCTTTTTGAGCCCGTCTCCAGAAAGAGATTCAATACGGATGTTTTTCAAGAAAAAAATTGGGTTTAATTTGAAACGAATAAGATTTTTAGAAAAAAAATTGACGGATGGACTGCAGATCGATGTTTTTATTGAAACGAAATCGACATAAGAATTGCTGTATTTCAATTATCAAACACACAATAGAACAGCTCCAGCAACGATAAGTCATATTCCCCATTCACATTGGAAAACCATGTTGCTGGAGATTTTTTTGACGTTGTTCTTTAATTGCCTTGTACCTTTCACACGAATAAGCTGGCACCTTGGGCCCAAATTATACTTATATTTGCAAACCCAGATAGAAACCCCAATAAACCTAGATCTCGTGTAGTTTTTGTAATACGTGTTAAAAAATAACCCCAACCCAGACCCGTAGTTAATAAAACGCTGGTATTAGTATTAAATTCTGGGAACAGAGGGTACTTTTAAGTACATAACCCAGATCGTTTTATTTTCACGGGGTGAACCATATGGGTTATTGGCGATAATAAAACACGGCTAATATAGATACTGCCCATGGAAGTCAATAGAAGGGCACATATGACCGCGATATGTGGATTGCGAATACGTTCCACCTCCTGCGTTGAGCCCTGGGCTTTTATTGAACGCAGCATTGACTTGTTTGACATACTAGATATGGACTGCTAGTCTTGCGATTCTATGCGATCCATAAAAAAGGAGAACAAAAACGAATTTTTCTTAGTCCCCCAGCTGTACATCAATAAAACCAATGGGAAAGGACATAGTGTATCTCTAGATCTGTTTCAGGGCGACCCTAGGTTTCAAAAAACACAGAATTTGACTTCAGGTTTTTCATAAAACGCTTTAGGGCGAATCTAGAATGACTTCAGTAGAGTAAACCTATTGAGAACTTATTATATATTTATAAGTATTACTATATAGCGCTCCAGCCCAACTGATTTCAACTGAATGCTTTTTTTTTTAATAAGTACCTGTCTATGATGGACTTCTGCGAGGAAGTTAAATAGAATATATTTGCTCTTTTTCAAAGACTAATCATTTTAAAGCAAGAGAAAAATGAATAGAAACATTGAAGCTTTAACGATAAGAAATTATCTTATCATACATACCATAGAAAGATAAAAAAAATGATTGGCAAAAAGTCGCAAATTGTTAATATTGTTCTCTAAGTTCCTGAATCAGTTGGATTTGTTTTGTTGTGATAATAAACCGAGTTAAAAGGAGTATTTTTTTTAGTTCTTGTCATATAATTGCGATGAAAACAAGAAGGAAAATCAAATAACTAATCCACTCGATGTATCATATTTATAATAAGACAGTTCTTATATTGGCATTCAGGTAAAGTTTTTTATAATAATATTAAGCAAAATAATATGTTCAGAATATAAATTGTATGTAAAGTTTTAGATGGAACAAAACCAAACCAAAGAAATTCCATTGAACTATGAATCATATTCTACTTTCGTTCGAATTATAAAAATGATTAATAAATTGGATTTGTCATTGTCGCGACTTCCATATCGGTTTTCTTAAATTCAAACTGCGCGATATTGAAAACTAAAAACACAATTTGATAGAAAACTTTCACAAATAAACTGATAAAATTAAATTCAAAATAAAAAAAAAATTATAATACTAATTAAATAGGACATATGTAGGTACATATAACTGCCAAATCTTGCTCGCGAATACGAAATTTTCGTGGCTTATCACAGAAGAAAGCACTTATGACAGAATAAATATTGCCCAGAAATATTTAGGCCAATATATCTCTTTGGACAAAATTATGACAGTCCAATTAAGGAAAAACGAAAAACAATACAAAAGTTATGATTATTATGCCGGATTTACAGGAGTGATAAATTACCATTAATTCATGCCATTAAACTGGCAAAATAATGGTAAAATCAAATCAATAATGATAAGCATTTAACCGGGGCAAAATAATGACTGTTTGATTGATAGTGGCAATCTGCCATTAAAGAATGAGCAAGTTCATTCTTTCTCGCGGTGTGACATAATTTTCTAAATGGCATCATTGTGCATTTACATGACGTCATTATAATGGTAATATTTAATGTCGGTCTGCCCTGCCATTTTTTTAATCACGAAAATATGAAAAATTTTCAAACCATTTACATGATTTTGTCAGTAATGTCAATAAAATGGAAGAAATGGCAATTTATCACTCGTGTAAATCCGGCATTAGTTTGGCAGGTGTGTTACATTACACAAGTTAGCAAATATTCGAATTTATAGTAGGTATCGTGTAAGTCGTAGAATAAATTAATATTTGCGATAATGTTTGATTTTAAGAATTTTTTCACAAACAAAGGCGCAAAATTTTAGTCGATTTAGTAATATGTTTTTTTTTTTAGTATGATACTAGGCTAAAAAGAGGATTTTGCTAATTTTGAACCAGTAGCCGATGTGATTTTTTTAAAATTTAATTTTCACAAACACATACATTCAATTCAGAATCAATCAAATTGTTTCCGTGTGTTTTATTGGAGGAACGTGTTCCGGACGGCCAATCGATAACTTATGGCCTTTTCGATTGGCCGTCCGGAACACGTTCCCCCAATAAAATACCAGGAAACAATTTGACTGATTCTGAATTGTATGTATCACTGTATTTGTATAAATTAAATTTAAAAAAATCGCATTGACTAAAAAGAATTTCCAAAACACTTGATTTCAATTTAGATACACATTTTCTTGTATGAATAATAATTATACCTTGCTTCTTTTTACCTTATCTTACCAGAAAAGTAGTTTAAATTCAATAAGCACATCGAAATTACACAACAAAACAACCCGATGATTTTGACATTTTAATTATGGGGCAAAATAATGACTGTTTGATTGATAGTGGCAATCTGCCATTAAAGAATGAGCAAGTTCATTCTTTCTCGCGGTTTGACATAATTTTCTAAATGGCATCATTGTGCATTTACATGACGTCATTATAATGGTAATATTTTATGTCGGTCTGCCCTGCCATTTTTTTAATCACGAAAATATGAAAAATTTTCAAACCATTTACATGATTTTGTCAGTAATGTCAATAAAATGGAAGAAATGGCAATTTATCACTCGTGTAAATCCGGCATTAGTTTGGCAGGTGTGTTACATTACACAAGTTAGCAAATATTCGAATTTATAGTAGGTATCGTGTAAGTCGTAGAATAAATTAATATTTGCGATAATGTTTGATTTTAAGAATTTTTTTACAAACAAAGGCGCAAAATTTTAGTCGATTTAGTAATATGTTTTTTTTTTAGTATGATACTAGATACACATTTTCTTGTATGAATAATAATTATACCTTGCTTCTTTTTACCTTATCTTACCAGAAAAGTAGTTTAAATTCAATAAGCACATCGAAATTACACAACAAAACAACCCGATGATTTTGACATTTTAATTATGTGAGTGTATTAGTGATTCTGTTTTCGATTCTGAAATGAAATCCAGAATCGTTTTCTGTTCTGTTTAGAGTAATAGCTATCATTTTGTGGGGGACAGAACAGTGCTGGACGGCCAATCGAAAAGGCCATTAGTTTCGTACTAAATCCATATGCCACTTTGACATTTACAAACGTCAAAAAGTTATGTTCGCTTACTTTCTTGCACTATTTTAGGCGTGTTTAGTTGTAGCTTATTAAGAAAATAGATTTAGTATGGTGCTAGTTAAAAAGTGTTTAAAATTAGGAAAATATTGGTAAAGTGCTTTAGTATTACCAAACTGTTAAGTAGTATCATCATCATCATGCTAAGCCCTTAACATCACACTGTTTAAAATTATCCGCCAAAAATATTAACACTTACAGAAAGATGTATGCTTTGCTTCGACGTTAATAAAATGAATTAAATTTTAACAGATTGTTGAACACAGCTGGTCTGTTTCAAGACTTTTTTGGGCAGAATTTTGCAGCCTATCAAATTTTGAAGAATGGGTATGAAATTCTCCATGCACGGTCCATTTTACTGATCTATTAAATTTGATTGTTGGTAGATCCCAAGTCATCCTGACATTTGTTAATTTTCTGCCTACATTTGTCTGCCTATAAACGCTGCTGATTAAGCATCAGCTTAAGAAATATCTTAAAGCACAAAAGACAAATGACAAGCAGTATAATGGCTTTTTTTAGCAATAGTATCTGGTAATTTGTATGTATCACGGTTTATCTACGGTATACCGTGATACCGAACTATCGAACAAACCACTTTATATTTTGTCAATTGAGTTTTTAGCACCGAGTTATCTTTTTAAAAAATGCGTCCACTTGACGATGAATCTGTTCTTCGCTGAATTTTGAATTAGAAATTACATTTTGGACCGTTAAATTGAATCGTGGTGTGCGCCATCAGTGCTGCGTTTCTCCTGCTGCTCATCTTTCTCATTTTTATTAATGATCTCTTATCTGAAACTAATCGCCTAAGTTATTTTGCTGACAACAGATTTCCCGTCTGGAATTCCTCCCCTTGAACTAGTCCACCATACAACCCGCGCCAACAGTAGGCGCTTATCGAACATGCGTGACAGTTTTGTTCAAGATCATGTGTACACTTGCATGATGGCATGACACTCATGAAGGACACAAAATTGTTTGATTGATACTCGTATTGTCTGTCAGGCAGCGTTCTTGATCGATGTTGTGTATGCAAATCATTCATCGAACAACATTCAACAAGTATTTGTTGTTGTTAGTTAGTTGATTTTTGAATCTTTGTCAGTAGGGAATAAAAAAATAATATTTTGATGTGTTTATTGAGTTAGATCTTGGATTGAAAATGAAAATTTTGTTTGGTGGACGGCCAACAATACTGATAAATGTGTACCCAAAGTTTTTCACGCATGTTTGATATCCAATAGGAATGTGACGCAGGTTCGATAATGTGTACCCTACTTATGAATGCTCATCGTTTGCCCTTGGGCTCAAATTATAGGTTTGTTCGTTGGGCCCTGTAGTAACTCTGGTGAATAAATTCTGTGTTTTTTGAAACCTACTGACCATTTTAATTATACATATTATAAAAAAATCTTATAGAATACTTGGTTTTGTGAATAGATTTTCCCGAGATGTAATTAAAATTTCCTTATGATATTCTTGTTGGGACAACTTGCAGTTCTGCTTCATAACTGGAGTAATGAATGGATCTATTTCATATCCATCTTTTCTCGTTCGAATAGGTTTCAATATGAGTCAGACTAGCTTAAGAAGGAATTTACCACTACGAACTCTTTTTAGCAGATAAAACTATGGTGCTAACAAACTTCTTAATCAATTAATCAAAAATTTCAATAAATTCTCTATTCTTATTGGTCCTACAAATGATAATCTTAAATCGGAAAGCTTTTTTGCTCTGAGTAGTTAAATTTTGTTATATAATTAAATTTAGATTATAGTAAATTTTTATAATTGTAACGTTAGAATTTAACGTTTTGAATAAATAAATATATAAGCCTTGGGTCACTCTGAACTCGCTCTTAAGTAGATCTAGGTTTTAAGCTGCAGCGAGCTGAGATAAACGAATAAACTGTCAAAGTCTCATGAGATCTGATGTAGGGATGAGCGATATTGAGAAAACCGCTGTTTAACATGAAATAATCATCATCCATGTAAATATACTTATCGAATCGAAAAAATCGATGTTTCTAACGAATGTCCTTTATTTCTTCCTTCAACATACATACATTTATCGAGTATCGAATACTGGTAACATACTAAGTAACATATTGTGCGCTAGATATTATTAGCTTGGTTCAAATAAATATATTAAGCATCGATTTCCATGTTTTAACATCGAAGTTTCGTTAACATGGATGAGCATCGCTCATACATAATAAGGATTTGTTTTGTTACCGACTAAAAAAATACTGAAATTTATTTTCATACAAAGAAATAGAAACCCTTGGAGTTGTGGATTGTACTTATATAGGGCCAAATCACTAAGAATTAAATTTAAACATTTTTAAAGTTTTAATTATTGGATGACTTAACTTGCCTTTCAACAACCTTCGGGTGTTTTTTTTTAATAGGTAAGGTTGAACGAACGAACCTAAGGATAGTAGGGGTATTCACGATCCGATGTAACAAGGCTTGTATAATTGTAAAATTTTATTTTTTTACAACAGACTGTAAACACAAATTTACTAATCTGTAGCAACACTGAAGCAAATGTCAAAATCTGTTTCACATTTGTTCTGAAGAAGGCTTAGTTTGTGTTAAAAAAATCTTACACCCTTGCATTTTTCTGTTACAATAGGGTTCGGGTATTGTAAAAGTGTAAAACTGTAAGACTTTGACATTCAGTATATTTTGTTGTTGTAGTGCAAAAAAATGCTACACTTTTACACTTTTACAACCATACAAGCCCAGATACATCGGATCGTGAATACCCCTAGTCATTCTTAAGTCGGTTCAGCACGTATATGGGGAAGATTGCACTGGCTGTATTTTTCCTTAGTAACACGACCAATGTGCATCAGTATCTTCTTTTAAATCATTGCCTACTACCCTCACTCACGCACTTTTCTTAATCATTTTAAAACCCTACAAAAATCCTACGAGAAGTCTTTTTTATAAAAAAAAGTCAGTATGCTACTGAAATATATCAGCAAAGTAGAAACTTAGTATTACTTAATTGGACCAGAATTATTAATTCAACAGAGTTTTTCTTTCTGCGTAATAAATAAGTACATCTCACACATTAAGAACAGATTCGTTATACAAAGTACGTATAATGGGAAAGTGAAAATATATACTTCTAACTTTCGAATGCAACACAAAAATGCTCTATATCGTCTGATCTGATCGTATTTATATGCACATAATCCACAAAATTAGCTAGCTATTTAAATGAAATGAGTAAGTTCGAATTTTTTTTTAATACTCAAATGTGATGAAACAACAACAAAATATAGGTAGCTACAATACTACATACATAAACAATGAAATTATAAACAAAACAATCAAAACGAGAAAATTTTTGATAAATTAAATCCAAAAAGTATTTATACCTTGTATACACATATTTATATGAACACATTTTATCTATGACGAGTAATCTGACATTTCATTTCACTCACTCACTTTTATTAGCCGAATCGATTTTCAGTGAAAAGTGACTCATCTAACTCACTTACTGCGGCTTCAAATTAACTGAATCTCGAAGAGTAAGTTTGACTATAAACCTGAGTCCATACGAGCCAGTAATGGCTAGCCAAATGGGTTTATACACTGCGGAAGCGAAGAATACCTTAATAGACAAAATAAATGTCAAGATCAGTAAATTTAAAAAGTATAATCTTTACTTTTTTATAAAGATGAAACAAATATTAATTTTGTCACGGGTAATCTCAGAAAATATTTAACCGATTTACTTGAAACCAATTTTATAATTTTCCTTATTCTTTTAAGAATGTTTTAGGATATTTTTTATTTGTTAAATTATGTTTGTTGAATTAGATTATCAAGTTTAAGAAAAAATTGTACACTTTTTTGTCGAAGTTTACCAACATATTCAATTATGGTCTTAAACCTGCTTAATATTTTACAAAAAACATAATTTTTGTATAAAGTCAAAAGATTTATGCAAATTTTAAACCAGAAATCATTTCTTAGTTGTACTTATAAGCTGAGAAATAAATGCATGTACAAATTATAAAATCATCAAAATTTTGTATTTTTGTATCTATCAATTCGATTCAATCGCAATGGGTACGTTCACTCAATTATTCTCAGCAATCTGGAATAACTTTCTGTTGTTGTAATGCGTGCAAAACCACATCTGATGAAAAAACAGCTGCTCTCATGAAAGCTATCTTGAGTTATCCCAAAAAAATTGGAATAACTGGGGGCGTTCGGTGTCGCACAGCTTTCTGATACTTTGCTGAAATATATATTGTGCGTTTGTGAACGTATAAAACCCAATAGGTAACCATTTCTGTCAAAATTAAAAACAGAAAAAAAAACTAATTGCTTACGATTACGCTTCGGCTCAAAGTGAATTAAACATACATTTGTTGGATAAAATATAAATTTGAAATGAATCAGGAAGTAAGAACCACAAATGTTTCAACCGATTCAGAAGAAGAAGATGATGTATTAGGTACGTAATTAAAGTTCACAAACAACAATTGAAAAGACAGCTGATTTCGTATGTTTTGTTCGTTTTTATGGTCATCGGCTGTTAATTGACAGATATTTAACACGTATTACAACAATAACGAACGTATTGCACAGCAAAGCTGTGCGCTACCGAACGCCCCCACTATCCGAGAACAAATGTATAGAACCAGCTGACTGCAAAATTCGTTGGTATGCGTTTTGCTTTGATTTTTTGACAGCTTTCAGCTAACCTATCTGATTCGTCCACAGATATACCCCGATAGCTTGGTATCCGAGGTAACATATCTAATAAATGAGTGATCGCCCGCAATGACTATGGGTTTCGGCTCTGTTCCATTTTATTATCGTTCTGCGTGTGAGCGCATTTTCTTTTGTTTATTTGCTCCTGAATTTCTGTCCACTAAATTGTTTGCTCATCCATTAACGTAGGAACAGCAAGTATCAATAATCTAACTTTTAAACAGTTTTTGGGGAGTAGAGGGGCTTTTAATTATTTACCAATTTTCGTATTCGAACAACAAAATAACAGATATATGAAAAATGGATAAATTTGCAATTTTTGCAAAGCCAACAAAAGAGCTGAGGAATTTAGTAGCATGTGTTGTGCTAATCATAAAGTAAGCATTCCTTCTATTCCCGAGCCACCTGAACCTTTAAAAAGTATGGCCAATGGAGATCATCTACAATCTAGGAATTTTGCTGCATAATTTTAAATCATATTTTTCAAAAGACATCCTTCGGTGAAAATGGATCTTAGGGAAAATGTTTTTTCTCATCGTCAACTTTATGTCGCCTATCAAGAATGGGCTCAAAATAAATATAATCAGTTTTATATTCTTCCTGAATATAATAAAGTTTTTAATACTGTGCATCCAAAGCTATGAAATGAAAAATAATTAAAATTAACCTACTGTACATTTCAAAGCGTCTTTTTTCTTGAAAACTCTTTCAGTGAGAGAACATACAAAATTTTATTTGGTTACGGAAAGCATATGTAAGTTTGTATATATAAATCTTTTGTTAGGTAATAATAAAGTAGAAATTGGTCAGTCTCATTGAACATATGATATGGTTTTAGTAGTAAATCAAGCACGGGTCTGCTAGTAGGTATTACACAAATTTGTTGAAATTACTCATTAATTTAAAACCAATATATGACAAAGAATAAAAAATTAATGCGAATTATAAGGGACATAGATAATAAATAAGATACTGAAATTTCTCCGCATTAGTTCAGCCGCCATCCCTGGAGATGAAATCTGAGACAACAACCATCTACAGTCTCCGAATATCGCGCCACACATCTTTCCTATCATTCTTTCTCTTCCTTAACCTCACCCTCACGCCCGCGCTGTGTTGAAACATTTAAAGGGTATTCATAATCGCTTGAGCGCGGGTAGATTATAAAAAAAAAAAAAAAACCAAGGCTGGTAACTGATTTAACATAAGGAATGGTTGATTCATTTAGCATAATAGTGGGAAGTTGTGTCACATTGTGTTCCGTCTTCGATATTAGCAGAGCCTGAGTTTTCTTAGGGCTTAGTGTCAGACCGTTCTCCGTTGTTCATTTGTAGATCCATATGGTATCCTTGTTAACGCGAAAAACAAGGTCGTCCATCAACCAAATCTCCTTGAAAGATATATCTGGATATCATCCACATAGAGATAGAGACATTTTTACAAACAGAAGGAAGATCAGGTAGCTTTCTATAAGGGACACCGCTAAGTCCGAAAACCCGAAATAGTGCTTAAGTTTTGTGCATAGAACATTACGGTTGACTTTGTCGAAGGCCTTTGAGAAGTCCAGCAAACATAAATTTGTTAAATTATTTTGATCAAATTGCATTCTGATATCACCCAGTATTTTAACCATAGCAGAAGAGCAGGAATGGTTAGCTCTGAAACCCTTTTGATATGGAGATATTAGCCTCTTAGTGTTAAGATGTTCAATTATGTGTTTCTTAAGACTCTTCTCGAAGACCTTTTACATGCAAGACAAAATTCTTACAGGTCGATAATCGGACGGTTCAACGGGTACGGAAGTTTTAGGAACAGGAGTGATCGAAAGGCCTTCCACAGTGTTGGAAACGTTGAGGATGCTATGCAGTGATTATATATATGTGTAAAGGAGTTTGATACATAGGGCAAAATGAGTCTAATAAAACGAAGTTAAATTCCGTCTTCTCCAATAGCTTTAGATTTAAGCGTCTTAAAAATGCTAATGACCTCGTCCTCTGAGATAACCTCGAAATCAAAAACGTCATTGTAATCATAAGATAATTCATCTGTTTGAGGCAAAAAAAGTGTTGAGTCTATTTGCAATAATCTCCCATTTTGAAATTTGACGTTTTCCAACAACAATTTCACGAAGGTTCGTCCAAAGTTTCTTAGGGGGTAAAGAAGTGTTAAGTTTTGAGGCAAAGAAATTTCGTTTAGCTAACCTTGTTATGTAAGTGGCTTTGTAACGCATATGTCAATAGGCTCGCCCGGTTTCAGAGCTTGGAGATTTCCTCCAAACTATGTAGTACTTTCTACGAATTCTTATTGCAGCTTGAACTTCTGAGTTATAGCAGACATTTTTTATTGTAAAAGATTTCGGTTTCTTGCAATTGTAATTTATACCATTTTGTTTAAATTACGCTGTTTTTAATTTCAGCAGACAGCAGTGCTTAACAAATCCGCTTAACAACAAACTACATTCTGCATCTTTGCAAGTGGGAATATAGTATAAATCTAAATCACAAATGTGGTTTATTTAAATTTGATTTGAAAACAAGAGAAAATAACAACCCTATACCAGCTAATGGTATGCAAGTTTTGCATTTGAAAAAAAAAGATTTTAATCAAACTTGATATTACGATGATAGATAACACTAAAAAAGTGGGTCCCGCAATTTCGTCTGTCTGTAGATCGATCTATATAAATACATCCTAAGCGGCTGAATGTATTGTTTTATTTAGTTTTAATTATTTTTAATCTATATTTAGGTTTATTTTATAAGTTAAAAAAAAAATAAGATAAGACACCAAGTTTTTTTTGTGAAAGTTTCCTTGGAAAATAAAATAAAATAAAATAATTAGATTTAATTAAAATAGTTTTTAGGTCGAAAGACATTAGTTCTAAGAGTTATTGTTTAGTTAAAGCGCCCGTAAAGGACCAGTAAATTAGTTGTAAGTTATTGATAACTAGGCTAGTTTTAAACATTTTTGTCTAGCTTTAAGATAGTTATAAGTTAATATAAAATAAAAATGAACAAAAAAAAAAAAATGTATTGTTTTCAAACTTGGTACTTAGCGATTTAGGCGATTGTCTCAAATAGATTATTTAATCGTGTTTTATTCCCAAAAATAACGGTACTTGCCTTATCTAAATTTACTTACAATTGTTGGTTTTATAGTTTTATAAGATTATTAACTTGTTTTACTACACAAATAGCTACAAATATTTTGGAATGATAAACTTAACAAAATAGAATCAACGTCGGAAAATTCAGCTAAACCTAGGTTTAAGTTAGACAGAGTTTAAAAATGACTATGAATATGCACCATTTTTCGGCTTGACGAATTTCGGTCAAAATTTTTATATAGGATGTCCTTTAAATAAAAAATAATATAGAATAGGTACCAACATTTTCGAAACATATTATATTTAAAAAAAATATTTTTTTTGAAAATTAAATATTTGGAAAATAATTGTTTTTAATTAATTTTTTAAAATTAAAATACTTAAAATTTTAATACTAAAATTTTGTTAAAAAAAAAAATTACGAAATCTTGTGCTTATATATAAAATATTAAGTAAAAAAGACTAAAAATATATTTAGTTATTTCTACTGAAAATTGTGTGCTTAAGATGTGATCGAACATAAAAGGAAGTACGTGCGATCCAATCATGTATTTTATTTTAAGTCCGTTTGTTAACATTAGTTTTAAGTATTTTGTTTTACACATTATTTCAGGTAGTGCTAAGGCTTGTTAGCAAACAAATGGATTTTAACCAACAGGAAGGAAATGATGTTGATTTCACGAAAACCTTTGACCTAACTGGTAATAACAATGACGAGATGCTCAAATTTTACTTACGGAAGGCAGGACTTTCAGATAATATTGAATACCTGACTTCAGAACAGAGAAGAGCTTTCATATATGATATTGTTAAAAGCAACAAAAATCCAGGATATTGGAAGGTTTCGTTTTTAATTTTTTTTAATTAATTTATTTACAAGACTAAATATAATTCTCCTTTCAAGCCAAGCGTGTTACCACAAACTACACCTCTTCGACCACTATTTTACAAACCACCTGTTGACCGAGATTCATCGATAACATTGGAATCTATTGATGATATTCCACCAGCATCAATAACATTCGACTTAGATAAATACAGACAATTCAAAAATACAAATTCCATTATCAATGGGGAACAGAATAAAAATGTACTTGTTGAACAAAAAGCAAATCCTGGTAGTACACTTTACGAAAGGCAATTTAGTCAAAAACAGTCTCTTTCCAAAAAAGTTGCCAATTCACCGCCAATCCCCCTTCAAACCAACACATTAATAACAAAAAAAGGACGTATAATTGAAGTCAGTGGCCCAACTAATTTCAGGCATATTTCAGGAGATATGACAAGAGATATGACTAAAAATACTTTTGATTTGTCAGGAAATTTCAATAATAATTCCTTGAAAAAATACATGATTGAGCGTGGTATTACTGAAGAAGATGTAAGTTGCTTAGAACGTAAGGATTTGATCAGAAGAATTGTACAGTCGAACTATACTTGGGTGGTATATAGTTTGATATTTTGTTTTTATTTTAAACTTCAATTTCATTTTCATCTAGCCACCTCGAGGACAACTTATAAGGAATGCCGTCCCACCACCACCATCTGAAAAATATGTGGCTGCAGAATCAAAACCTGCTTCATCTCCACAAAATATTAATCTTTCTAAAGGAGGTGCAATAATCGTCACACCACCAATGTTACCTGCCGCCCTTGAGCCATCTAATGAACCTATTTACGAAGAAATTGTTCAATCTAAACGAAACACGACTTCAATTAGAAGACACCGAAGAAAACCACTTCCACCACCACCACCTGTTCCAGTTAATGCTAATAAAGTGTCTGATTTAGTGTTTCCACAACAGTTAACAAATCTAGATAATACACCTACGCCAGTAGATGGTATCTCATCAAATTGTAAACCTGCACTGCCGCCGTCACCACCACCACCACCTCCACCGCCGCCATCAAACCCGCTCACCATGCCAATTGAGGGCACTTCGGAAACTAAAAATGTTCCATCGCCACCTCCACCACCACCTCCCATGCACTCAATGCTAATTGAACAAACTATAGCAATAAATGGAAATTGCCCACCTCCTCCACCACCACCACCACCAATTCCACTCAAAGTTTTTGAAGAATCACGATCCACTGAAATTCTCACTTTAACTGAAAGTAAAAGTCCTAAGACTCAACAAACTCAACCTAAGAAATCAATTTCAATAGTTCCTCTGCCACCATTGGACCAATTCCCAAATACTAACGATTCCAAATCAAACGTACTATTGAAACCAACGCAAACTGGAAGTGAAGTCGATAGAAACGCTCTTCTTGAAAGTATACGTGGCGGTGTAATCTTAAAGGTAAATAAATCTTATTTTTATTATTTAAATTAAGATGATAGTTTGGTCAATAATTAATACGTCAAAGTATTTACATTTATATTTGTAATAATTGCAGAAAGTCAACAATCAGGAAAAACAACTTAAGACAAAGGTTGGAACTCCCATTGTAATGAAACAGTACCAACAGCTGAACACTCCTCCGACTTCAATAAAACAGGTGCATGAACATCCGGAAAAACCTGACTTTATGTCTGAGCTGCGCAATGCAACTCTTAAACGAATCAAAAAGTTGGAAAATAACCCATATGCTTCAGAATCTGAATGTTAGACGGCTTTCAAAATTTTAAATTGTTTTGAGTGTCCTTATGTTAATTCATGATCATGCGCCACTAGGAATACAGAAAAGTGGAAAACAGTGTGTAGCTTTTGACAGTTTACTCTTAAGATGATTTTTTTTTATTTTTACATAATTCTTGCTTGCTTTTTACATAATTCATGCTTTACTAAAAATAAATAAAATTGAAAAATACACACAAAAAAATCGAAAAAAATGAATGATAGCTAGTTGTTTGTATATAAAAAATAAAATGCACGACTGGATCGTATAAACTTGCTCTTGTAGCTAACAACATTAGTGTTACTCACTGACACTGTTAGTAGGTAGCTAGCCTATATAGTTATCCTATGCAGATTTAAAGCCCATGTAGGTAATATTACCTTGATTCTTAGTATAATGAATCGTCGAATGCATGATTCCTTGAATAGTTACATAGGTACCTACCTAGAAATGTATATTTAATGAGGATTTAATTATGTAAATTAGGAGGGTAATAATGTAAATATGTACAAGTATATACATGTATATAATGAAAGTGAATGGTGTATAGGTGGGAAAATATCATTTTTTAAGCTTATTTAGGCGCCAGTTATAGCTATCATTGAAACTCATCATTGAAAAAGTTGACTATTAATTCTGAGACACTTAAAGAAATAAAACTGATGCCGTTTTGGTACCAAAATGAAGGTAATACGATATAAAATATTTTTAGTCAAAAAAATATTTTATTTGCTCTACCATTTTCTTGATAATTCACTTTTGATTTTTCCATGATAGAAAGCGTTTTCAATGATCATTCAATGATCATTGAAAAATCAAAAGTGAATTATAAAGAAAATGGTAGAGCAAATAAAATATTTTTTTGACAAAAAATATTTTATATCGTATTACCTTCATTTTGGTACCAAAACGGCATCAGTTTTATTTCTTTAAGTGTCTCAGAATTCATAGTCAACTTTTTCAATGATGAGTTTCAATAATAGCTATAACTGGCGCCTTAAAGTGCCAAAACTATCACTTTAATTATTTTTCGAAAAAACGAAGAACGCCATTAGATGTCACGGATAAATAAAAATTTTATAAGAAAGTATTTCGAAAATTGTAGGACGGTTTTTAATGAAATCCTGTTTTTATTTTTTTTTTGAAAACAAAATTCTTTCGAAATTTTGGTATGCAATTTTTTAGAGACTATTAATATAATGGGTTATCCATTTCGCGGTTTCAAAAGTAAACGTAAATAAAACACATATAAAATATTTTTTTCATGATTTTTCTTTTTTATTATAAAGTCTGAACGTTGACATTATGTGTGAAATACTACATTTAAATGACCACCACGAGAATTGTTGCAAGCATCGATTCTTTTGAGGTAAGTTTCGACCAATTTTTGACACATATTGGGCGGTATCTCAGCCATAACTTGACGAATGTTGGTTTTCAAGTGCTCAAGAGTTAAAGGTTTATCTGCATAAACACAGTCTTTCGCGTAGCCCCACAAAAAAAAAGTCCAGCGGTGTCAAATCGCATGATCTTGGTGGCCAGTTGATATCGCCACGACGAGAAATTACGCGGCCAGGAAATGTCTCTTGCAATAAAGCCATATTCGCTCGAGTTGTGTGGCTTGTAGCCCCGTCTTGTTGAAACCACATATTCTCCAAGTCGTATTCTTTAATAGCAGGCAAAAAAATGGGTTATCATATGACCATAACACTCCGAATTGACGGTGACGTCGTTTTCGAAGAAGTAAGGTCCAATCACACCTCCGGACTAAAGAGCGCCCCAAACAGTGACTTTTTGTGGATGTAATTGAGTATTCTCAGAACCCCAAATACGACAATTTTGTTTATTAACATAGCCACCGAGTGAGAAATGTGCTTCGTCGCTGAAGAAAATTTTGTTCGAAAAATCGCCGTTCACCGCCCGTTGTTCAAGCACCCATTCGACGTATCTACGAGGTTGTAAATGGTCAGCTGGCTTGAGTTGTTGTGTGAGCTGGACTTTATATGGTTGTACGTGTAGATCCAAATGCAAAATACGCCATAATGTGCCGTAAGACAGTCCTAATTCTTGAGAACGACGAGGAATCGACACATTCGGGTCTTCGGCAACACTTTCACTTACAGCAGCGTTATTTTGTGGTACGAACGAAACGATGATGCGCAGGCCTTACAATATCTGTAACCAATCTATAGTCTCTTCAAATTTCAAATGTAAACCATAATCTCCTCTTAAAGCACGATATATGGCTGTGGCAGAATCACCATTTTTGTAGTAGGTTTTAACAGTTTTTATGCGTTGTGCGATAGTTAAGGGATCCATTTTCGTAAATATCAGACTTTCAACTGAAAAAAAAATTGGTTTAACAACTTAGTTTGACGGATGTCGAATGCCAGTCCTATACTTTTCAAACCGCAAAATGGATAACCCTTTACATGTGAATATAAAATTTTAAATTATTTTTTTTTATTAGTTTTAAAAATATTGATTTAAAAAAAAAAATTTCAATAATTAATTTTAATTTAAAAAGTTATTCAAAATTTTGATATGCGAAATTAATTTAGCTACTTAGGTCTTCTCAGATATTAAATTTGACAGAAATCCAATATACCGTTACCGAGAAAGCCAATAAATAAAAAAAAACCGTTATATGAAAGGTACCGTTAATAGACTTTTCCTCTAAACTTGGTTCATATCAAATGATAGCTATAACCAACAAAAAAATTCTCAAACATTTTTATCAAAATCGTTGGAGCCGTTTTAGAGAAAAATAAGATTTTCCTTCAAGGTCATATGACAGGTACCGTTATTTTAAGGGCTAAAAGTAAAATTTCAATTTGCCTCTGAGGAATGCCAAAATAATCACACATACCAAATTTGAAGGTAATCGCTTAAGCCGTTTAAGCTGTAGCTCGTTAGCTATAGACTGACAGACAGGCAGACAGACATTTTTTGGCGATCACTTTTTTAGGCTTCTCTATGATCGTAATGTCATGTCTGATTATTAGAATTTTTTTTTACGAATGCATAACTTGCCTTATAGTACCTATAATCGCAAGTCAAAATATGGGATCAAAGGACAAACTTTGGATAAAGTAATTTTCTCTATTTGATACTTATGCTACGAGAGCGCACTAATGTGGCTATTTAGAGGTCCAGCTACTTTCATATTGCAGCTTTGGTATAGAAATGATATATTTAACTATCAGTTAATTGTATAATAAAGTTTTAGAGCCGATTTTGCAATCTCCAGATGAACATGCAGTTAGTTGCCATAGGAATAAACTTACTTTACTGTTAACAACCGAATAACAACAATAGCTGCGTTTTATTATCTACGGGTCTGGGTCTGGGTTATTTTTTAGCAAATAAAATTATAAAAACCACACGAGATTCAGGTTTCTATCGGTTTCCTATCTGTGCTTGCAAATATGTATGAGTATTAAATTCGGCGAACAGACGGTACATTTAAGTACATAACCCATATCGTTTTATTTTCACGTGGTGATCCATGTGGGTTATTGGCGATAATAAAACATGGCTATTGAATTTCTCAATCAAGAGAAAACAATCTATAGAATAATTTAATTTGAACGTCACTTTTATTTCGAGTTTCGAACTTTTTATAGAAATTAATTTTTGTTTAACGTTTATTTCAAAGCAATCATTTTTCAAAATGTTTTTGACATCGAAAATATGTATTTATTTTATTCCTCCGAATAACTCCTTATTCCATTCTAAAATGAGCTGATACCTTTATTCCATAGATAATAGATTTATTGCTAGAAAAAGTTGTATCTGACTGTTGAAAAACTAATTATTGCTCTATCTGGAGAATGTGTACTAACTGCTTGACTGTCTATTGAAAAATTGGTCCTAAGTTTTAAATTATATAAAAAATATTGAAGCATTTTTTTTTAGTCTTAAAATTTTACTTGAATTAACAAGAGGTACATAATAGGCTTTTTTCTTTTTTAGTTTAGAGCAGAGCGCGGAGTTGTAAAAAATGTTTGTTTCTTTTTCACTCAGAGCGTTTAGAGCTCGGAATTTGTGTTTTTTTGTCGTTCTGAACATGTGCAAAGCGCGCTCGGTGAGCTTGAACATTACATCGTCTGAGCATTACTGAGCACATGAAATGTCATGTATGTCGAGAAGGAAAATGTAAAAAAAAAAAAATCAGATACAATTAAAATGGGGAAATAAGTTGGCAGTTTTTTGATTTCCTGTTTCTGGTGTGTATCTGTGTACGCAATAAAGTTAGTTTTGTGTTATATTGCCTTTTATGATTAAAATGAAAATTTATTCTGGTTTGCTGGTTCAATTGTGTTTAAAAAAGAAATCAGTGTTCATAGCTTATTCTGTTCGGAACAAGTTCACAACATACTCTATGCACTCAAACTCTTTTCAGTGATCTGCTCTGAACGAAAAAAGAAAAACGCCCAATGTATTTAGTTTAAAAGCTTATTCAAAATGTCCAAGCCACTTTTAATGAACCGAATTCTGATTACCATGATGATTTCCAATAAACTAACCATTTAGGGCTATTCGGCACAATCTTTTATTATTTTATAGCCTTTTCCATTGGATTGGTCCGGATTGCTTCCGAATGCTTCTGAAACTGTTCGATTGTTATCAAATTGCAGTTCTTCTCCTAGATGGAAGAGAAATTTCCTTCTGGATTTGTAGTCAAAATCAAAACCAGAACCAGTCACACACTCACACTACTCACTTTTCGCCTCTGGAACAAAATATAGGTTTCTGTTTGTTGAACGAAACGTTAAAATTTAGGCGATAAATTGAAATTATAGAGCTGCATGAATGCATTCAAAACGTCTTTTGAGTGATTCAAGGCGAAAATGAATGAGTGAGTTTTCGACACTTTTTCTAAAGAATGTAATTAATGTGAGTGTTGGTATGAGAGAGACATTAACACCATTCAAATGAAAAGAAAACGAATTGAATAAATGTAAATATGAAACAATCACAAAACAAAAAATACAAACAAAAAATAATTACAATCGTAAGTGTTAAAAATTCATAGGCAAATGGTTGTGTTTTTTCTTTATTTCTAATCTAATATCAAGGAAAATCTTCAAATCAGAACCTACGCAAATCCCTCAAATTACTTGCTTGATTTCGATGATTGTAACTGTTTTAAGTGTTGATTTACCTTAGCTTCTAAATCCTTAAAATCATTTTATAATCAAACAATTATTTCGAAAAATTGCTATCTAAAAGTAGTTTTTTCGTGTTTTTAAAAAATGAAAAATAACAAAATTACTTTCAGATGCAATTTTTTTGAAATATTTACTCGAATTGAAAACGGTTTCAAGAATTTACTAGCTGACATAAATTAAAACTCAGAACTGTTTCAATCATCGAGATGAAGCAAATACTTTGGAAATGACAGCTTGTCCAAATTATCAATTCCCAGAAATTTCTACAAATATCAATGAAAATTTCGAAATCAGAACCTACGCAAAGCTCTCATTTCCAAACTACTTGCTTGATTTCTATGATTGTAAATGTTCTGATTGTTGATTTACCTGAGATTCTAAGTCCTTAAAATCATTGTATAATCAAACAATTTTTTAGAAAAATTGCTATCTAAAAGTAGTTTTTTCGTGTTTTTAAAAAATGAAAAATTACTTTTTGATGCAAATTTTTTGAAATATTTACTCGAATTGAAAACGGTTTCAAGAATTTACTAGCAGACATAAATTAAAACTCAGAACTGTTTTAATCATCGAGATCAAGCAAGTACTTTGGAAATGAGAGCTTTGCGTAAGTTCTAATTTCAAGATTTTCCTTGATATTAGTAGAAATTTTTTGGAATTGCTCATTTGGACAAGTTGTCATTTCCAAATAATGAAAATTACAAAATTACTTTCAGATGAAAATTTTTTGAAATATTTACTCGAATTGAAAACGGTTTCAAGAATTCACTGGCTGACATAAATTAAAACTCAGAACTGAACTCAATCATCGAGATCAAGCAAGGACTTTGGAAATGACAGCTTGTCCAAATTAGCAATTCCAAGAAATTTCTACTAATATCAAGGAAAATCTTGAAATCAGAACATACGCAAAGCTCTCATTTCCATTGCTATCTAAAAGTAGTTTTTTTCGTGTTTTTAAAAAATGAAAAATTACAAAATTACTTTCAGATGCAATTTTTTTTAAATATTTACTCAAATTGAAAACGGTTTCAGGAATTAACAAGCTGACATAAATTAAAACTCAGAACTGTTTCAATCATCGAGATGAAACAAGTACTTTGGAAATGAGATTCCAAGAAATTTCTGCAAATATCAAGGAAAATCTTGAAATCAGAATCTACGCAAAGCTCTCATTTCCAAACTACTTCCTTAATTTCGATGATTGTAACTGTTCTGAATGTTGAACTCTGAGTCTCATCCCGTGACCACGAAGTTTGAAACTTCTTCGAAACGTCGGGAAAAAGAAAAAGAAATTGAAAATATTTCTAACATTTAACGCGGTAAGTTCGGAAAAATTTAAACTTTATGTAGTTGTAAGTTATTGATAATTAGGCTAGTTTTAAACATTTTTGTCTAGCTTTAAGATAGTTATAAGTTAAGATTAAATAAAAATCAATAATAATAAAAAAAAAAAGAAAATAAGATATGATACATCGGATCAGTTTCTGGAGAGGAAATCCGTTTTATTTTTCGCACGAAAGCAATTTGTTATAATTCAAAAAACTGGCAGCACTGCTGCATAACTAATCTGTCAAACATTCGTAATGCTTTTTTTGATAAAATATAAACAAAAAAAATGACGTTTTGTTGTTTTTTTTACCGATTAAGATTAATCATTTCCAATCAAAAATAATTACGTGCATAAAATCCAATTTTTAAAAATTGTTCAGATTCAAATAGAACGTCAAGCTTAATAGATAGATCAAAGATAAATTTACGATGGGCAAAATAGCAATCATTGGAGGTACAGGCATGACCGGCAAATGTGTCGTGGAACATGCACTTCATAAAGGTTGGTTGGATGGGAGGAACTAGATCTACAATTACCTACTATTTGTACCTTGTTCTTTATCAACCCAATTTATAGGCTTAAATGTTCGATTATTATATCGAACGGAAGAAACTGTTCCCGAAAGTTTCAAGGGCAAAGTAGAGCTGGTCAAGGGAGATGCCACTAAATTGGAAGATGTAAAGAATGTTCTACAAGGTGTTGACGCCGTCTGCGTAACACTTGGCACTCGCAACAAACTCGAAGCAACGACCGAAATGTCCACAGGCACTAAAAATATTATTGATGCTATGAAAGAGCTAAACATTCGACGTTTCTCCATTATTATGTCATCATTTCTTTTCATGAACCCCGAACAAGTTCCTAAAATGTTCCACAACATTAATGAAGATCACAGAAGAATGCTGGACATGATTAAAAACTCTGGACTTGACTACATTGCTATCCTACCACCCCATATAGCTGATGAACCCAGCACTGAAGTTACTATTCTTCATGATGCTTCTCCTGGTCGAGCGGTATCCAAATACGATTTGGCTAAGTTCATTGTAGATTCATTGGATCAACCCGATCACTATGGGAAAGTTTGTGGAATTGCAAAGAAGATGCCAGCATAATGTATTAATTAAGTTTTTATGTGGTAATAGAATTTGGTAAATTTTTGGTTAATTTCAATAAATGAATTGAAAATTCTTAATTTATTTTTTTCTATACTAAAAGCAAAATATATGGTTAGGAAAGATAGTGTAAGAAAAAGCCTTATAATAGGTACACATGACATTTAAATGTATAGAAGAAGAAGCAAAATAAATGCACCATCATATTTTTTTTTAATTTCTTGCGCTATATCCATATATATAGATAGCAAACTCTATTTTTAGTATAGATTTGTTTGGAATGATAAACGCATAGCCAAGTGTTTATTCTGAAAGCACCAGTCATTCCCGAGAGGTTATAAAATTAAAGATACAAATGCAAAGTAACTTGTCACAATATTTAAGTAGGTACATACATACATATTGCAATTAGTGCAAAACAGTTTTCAATTAAAGGTGCGAATGGGTCGTAGGAACTTGTTGCTATATAATTCAAGGTGTAAATTAAAGTATTAAGAAACGTAAAAAGTACTCTTCGATTCATTTGTTTATGAACAAATTCGTTGTTTATTTTTGTGTGTTTTGGAATGTCGTACTTAGAACTACTTCTATGTTAAATTACAAAAAACTGGGCCAAGGCAAAATTGATATAATGTATATGAGGAGTAACCAAAATTTTCTAATAAAACCTTTTTAAAACCTTATTCCTATTATTCCCACAGTTAAATCCAAATCCCTTAATTGTTTTTTATAATCATTAACATATTGGAAATGGCGAATTTGCTGCTTTGACATACGTGAACCTTAAACCAAAGTTGAACCACATTTAATACGCCTAAATCATCAGTTAAAATTGCTGAACCACAGACGAAATATTTGAACCACGTCTATATAACTGGCCATAACTGGGTCGAATGCATATATTGCATATAATAGAGAGTGCTTTAAAATTGAATTAGATATTGGTTGATTATGAACATAACGGTAGAGCATTTGCATTACCTTACACACTTGAAATTTGGAACATAAAAATGTTGACAATTTAATGGGGTTGCTTAGTATGCATTTTTCTCAACAAAAAAAAGTGTATGTACTAAAAAAAATCGTCAAAATTAATTTGAACCTTATAAAAAATGTTATAACTGGTAGAAGAAGAAAAAGTAATGAATAAATTTCCAATTATTTAATGGATTACGCGTGTATCTTCAATTTACATGGTTCCATCCCGTATTTATAATGCACGAGACACTACCACACTCTGGGTGAATTAGAATTAATTTTCCAATTCTTCGGCATAATAATATATGATACCTCAGCACATATCTACTTCAAGACAATACAACGGATAGACGGATTTTGGTTTTATAGCTGCTAAGGTTTTTTGGCAAAAATTAACGTAACAGAAATAGGATTTTGATGTTTTTTGGAATATGAACCATTAATGTCCAAATTTTGGTAATTTTCATTTCTAAACGTTTCAAAATATTTTTTTTAACAAACAAAATCTGAGAAAACTTTTACTGTTATAATAAATGTATAAAATGAAGGTACCGGAAGTGTGCTACACAAATTGGTTATATCACAAGTTATTCGAAAGACGAGTGCTTTCAAAAACTTATCACCGAGAATTAAAATTCGTTTTTTGGAATAATGCAGTTAAATTTCAAAAAATAATAATTTGAATGCCTTATAAGTTAGTATAGTACTTAACAGTAGGTACAAATTGCTTTTTTTGACATTTCATCCATGTACAATATAAACCTAGAATCCGTTGATGTACACATAATATGTATGTATGCTTTTTTTTTTATTTTTAACAAACCGAGTGCATTCTCAACAAATCACAATTAATATTCATTTATTCAGAATTTCCTCACAAGAATTTCCGGATATAAAATCGTTTGCCAACAATTTATACACTTGACACAAAACGTTTCAACAAAACAAAAAAAATCTCGTGGTAATGGCCAAGCAAAATTCTAAATATATCGTGACAAATTTTTTACATTAATTTAAACTCTTACACGTAAAGTATTTAATGGCTTGTCTTATATTTTTTTTAAATAAAATAATAATAAAAAGATTTTTTGTTTCATGAGTCGAAACCAGGCCAGACATGATCAAAGACCATTATGCGCATTGGAGCATTTTATTATAATTTATTTAATCCCACACATATACATTGTGCACTTCGACTGCTGTACGATGATCCGATACCTCGAACTTGAACTTGGCAAACAAATTCCTAGACAAAAAATACATCAGTGAAAAGAAATGCAGCAGAAGGCAGATGAACAACGAACAGATTGTCTGCGTTAAACAAAATTACAGTTAAATTAAAATGTGCTTCCCTTAGAGAATTTGATTTCAAAATACATCACTGACAGAGCAATATAAATTGAAGACCACAAGAGATGACAAGTATTTCCAACAATTAATTATCTAAGATTTATTTATTTTGCATTCTAATAAAATACAACTTCTTAATGTATAATATTTTGTTTCTATATTTATTTGTAAAGCATTTTTTTATTAATAGTTTGCCAATAAATCACAAATATTTTGTCTGCATCGTAACCTAAGCTATTTATCTAATAGCTTCTATAAAAGCTTGATATTTTTTAGTGTTGTTATACAGTGATGTGATATATTATTAATTTTCATTGTTGAAGTTTGAAAGGATTTGATTGATGGCAATATTTTATTATCTTAAATGTGTAGGTATTAAAAGGAGAATTCTCTTTAATTTTAAGTGGTTTTTAATGTCAAAATTTCACTTAAATTTAATTTATATTTTTGAGCTGCATTCATCTAAATCCACAAATAAAAAATAAACCCAAAGACTGTTATAAGTTTGTACTGATTAATCATGGTGATCATGTTCATTAGAGTCCAAAATATTTCCATCAATCAATAAGATATGTTAATTAAAAGTTATTCTCTTTCAAAAAGTACTAGTAATAAGTACATATGTACTTGAAAATCTTGTTAGTTAATACGGGTGATATAATGATATCACATAACAGATCAGAACATAACTGAAGTATTTACTTGAAATTTACTTCTTAAGCCCATTAACATTTCTAGGAATAGCTTCTAAAAATATGAGTTCTTGAAATTAACATATATTACGAAAAGTTAAGTTTTGTGCACAACCAATTTAAAAAGAATTTCAATTTTGTATTGTATAGTTGCAGGTTTTCATTTACAACAAGTACCACAAAACACAAACATAAAATATTTGTTTTTATTGCAGCTAGTTCATGCGAGTAGAAGTAGTATCAAAACGGCGCGCACACTCCAGCGAGTTCAGCTGTTTGTGATCGGCATTTCAATTCTACTTACCAGTGCAGTAAAAATATTTACCCAAGTTAAAGAGAAACAAATGGATTGATTGACGAAATTCGCAACTCGTAGAAATTTGTGTTTACCGTCTTTATACTTTGAAAATATGTGCTCAGTTAAATGCATTTATATAATTTAACTTAACCGATATTTTTTCTTAAGAATAATTTTATACTGATCAGAAGTTTTTATACTTCAACCTATTGGGGTAATTTCTTTGCTATAAAATTATTATCTCAAGGAAGACTTGGATTACAATTTAGAAAAAATAAGAATCATCATAACAAAAAATCAAACAAAGAATAAGTTTTAAAACAAAACAATATTTTATGCAAAAAAAATATTAATAAAAATAATAATTATGTAATTACGTATACAAATAAAGTTAATAAACAAAATAATTTATTTTACAATATGTCTATTTTCTTTTGTCAGCAAAATTATCACTTATGGAAAGTGCTATATTTTTCTTTTGTTTTCATTAAACGCCAGCAATTATGAGTATGCAAAAATTCAACATAAAAAAGTGATCTTTTCCTAACAAACATTTCAACTTAATAAAATCATAATGGAATAGCATAAGTTTCTTATTTGTTCCCCCATCTGAAGCTGTTCTGTGCTCTACAGAATCTTTTTCATATATTTCTTTTTTGCATTTTCCAAACTAGGCAGTTCACAATGACGCGGTCCATACATCGAAACAGGTGCACAAAATTCATAGCCAATTCTTTCGTAAAAGCCTTCTTGATCGATTGTCGATAGGTAAATGGCTTTTAATTCTAGCACACTTCGACAGTAATCTTCAGCGCATTTCATGATTAGTTTTCCAAGACCTCGGCCACGGTACATTTTGTCAACCACAACGGATTCTACAAAGCAGGCCAATTTTTTGCTTGGTATCGCACTCAATTTACAATGCGCAATTACACGGCATAGATTATCAGTTGTTAAAACTAAGCTAACTGGTAACGTATCGCAGGATGCCACGAGTGAACGCATTCGGGCCGTATCACTCCGTGGCCATTCCGAGTTTATGAGATTGCAGCATTCTTGCATGAGCTCTGGATATCTGTGAATTGGGACGACATTGAAGGGGCTGCCAGAGACATTGAACGGTGGAAGTCCCTATGGAAAATTATAAAATTTATTTCAGACTGTTTTTTTTATTGATACATTTAAATTATATTTTAAATCCTCTTAAATACCTAAAAATATTGTATTATTAATTAATTAAAAATAATATTATCAAGATTAAAATAAACTCACAATTTATACCTCATAGTATGGTTCCGGATTTTTGTATCTGTATTTCATATCAGGTAAAGTGAATTGTTCAAGATTTCTTATCTATTTTTCTGTGTTTATTTTTTTATTTATATTTTTTAACATAATCTGCAGAAATCCAAATAGAAAATTTTATTTTTTTTCATTACGTCCAAGGTTTAAACAAAACAGAAATAACACAACATTTACTACACTTATTGTATTGATAACACGAAATTTGGTTAGATAACGTACATTTGGACATATGATGAAATAAATGTATTTATATAAGGTGTGTTAAAATTATTTAACATACAAAAATTAATTGTTCATAATGTTAAACTCAAAAATTTGCACCCAGGTTTACTTTAACTACGGTACGGAAAACATTCCTTCCGGAAAATTATGAAAATACAATATGTGTGAGTAAACATAGAGAAGGAGAATGAGGCGATTTTGAACACCTTTCGAAAAAGTACAACCAGACACCTAGATACATATATATATCTAATATATGAAACTATAGTTGTTTATTTGGCTAACCATTGTTTTTTAGACCTCCGATTGGATAGTTAGTATTTAATAACACATATGTAGTTCATACATTTCACAACTGACACGTGAAACGTTGTTTATTTTTTTAGTTGTATGTTACAATTTAAACTTAAGTCTAATTGGCATGACCTATAGCCGTCTACAAGTGAAACTTCATTAGTATCTAATAAGCTTCATTCATACTACAAGAAAAGCAATATCTTAACCTAACCTTTCAGAATAATCTTAATAAAATTAAGCAAAAATAAATTACCTTATTTACAAAAGGAAAAATAATTAGGACTTATAAAATTTAATAAGGATCATAAGTTAAGAATGATATATGTATGTAAATATCTCTCAAATTAACTTACTATAGCTTGCGTAAGTTGCGAGAGAACTAGCTAAGATGTTTCTACAAAACTAGCTAAGATTAGCTTATCTCAAAGCAGAATCAAATTAAGCATACACTTAGATACTCTTCAGATACTTTTTCTATCTCAAAAGTGTGGGAAAGGATTTGAAAAGTTTTCTGCGGTCTGTCTGAAAAAAACTACTCAGTTCCGGAGGTAAAAAACTTCTGTCCCTGAATAAGCAGTATTTTAAACAGTAGAACAATTAACTGTTTTTTTGTTAACTATTAAAACAACTTTTAAAATAGTTTTGAGGCTCAAAACAAAGACAAAATTACTTTTAAAAGGTTTAGTAAGTCAATTTGAAGTTGCATATATATGTAAGTATATATGTATTTTTTTTTGGAATTATTTACATTTAAAAATAAAAAGCACAACTGGTTCGCACATACTTGCTCTTATATTCGATAAACGGTATTCAAAACATAATTTTGAATTCATCGAAACATTTTAATGGGGAGATATTTAAATTTATAAAAGCTGTTCTCTTCGAAGATCTAAAAAATATCTTGAAATGGTGGATAAACAATGGGCTCTCACTGAAGCCGAAAAAATGCAAATGTTTGGTTATCTTAAAAACGAGGCTAGACCTTGGTTATTTTCCCACAATCACGCTTCAATCGAACTTGTAGATAGCTCAAAAAAATTGGTATTTGTACTCAACAGAATACTAACGTGAAATAATCACAGAAATTAGATTGCATACAAAATTTCGTAAATTTTTTTTCTAAAGAAATGTTTGGTATTTATAACAGTTTTAAGTATTTAACAATATTTATTTAAAAACTGATTTTCAAAAAAATACTCACCAATTTTCGAAATATGTATTGAATTTAAAAAAAATAAAAAAATTGTAAAAATCCAAAAAAATTATATTTCAAAAATGTTGGTATTATTTAGAATTCGAAAATAAAAAAAAAAAACGGTTATATGACAGATACCGTTAATAACAATTAATTTGAAAAAAAAAAATTTTAACCAAAATGTAGAGTATACCTATAATTGTGCACTGAAAATTCTGATAATAAAGATTTACCATTTTTGGTAAAAACAATTGTATAACAGGTACCTATATTATTTGGGGCTAAGAAATAGATACAAAATAAAAAAATATAAGCTATCAGCCTTAGTGATCAAGTTTGAAAAAAAAGGTTTCAACTGTTTAGGCGGGAGACACTTTTTTCGTGTTCTCTATCATCGTAAATATCGAGTTTGATCAAAATTCGAGTTCGATTTTTTTCCAAATACAAAACTTGCCCTAGAGTTGCTACATTATATTGCAAGTAAAAAATGAAAATTTAAACTTTAAAGAGAATTGTGAAATTGGTGAATTGGACCATTCGAAAACTCGATTTTAAAAAAGGATATTTCGGTTGTTCAATTTTTGACGCAAATTATAATTTTTCTAAACTAGACCATTCCATTTTCTGCTCATAATCAAAAATTTAAATATAATAAAATCAATCAGTGAGAATTAGAATGTTAGATTTTTGGGACAGTATGTAAATACATACATATACGTACCTACTGCTAACTTCTAATGAAAAAATTATTATATTTTTTTCTTAAATCACTTTATTAATTCTTTTCTTTATTATTGATTTCCTTTTAAAAAGTTAGTTGACAATTGTTGGAATATTGTGTGTTCTGTTTTCTGTATTTTGTCTTGCATATTTTAAATTGTACTTTCAGAATAATTTCCTCAATGGCCTCAGAATTGATTTTCTTTTAAACATCGATCGATCTTTTCATCACTAATACTATATTATTATGTCACAAACGATTTTTCAAAAAAGACAAAAACAGTTTACTGGTCTACTGATTTTGTATGACTGGTTCTAAAAACAACACAAGAATTTAAATTCACTAGAAAAATGCAAATAAACCACTTTCTATTTAAGAACCAAACATAAAAGAAATGCAAATGCACCGGGTTTGGTAGTATCTACTCCATATATTACTGGTCATTTGTGCATAAATTTGACCTATCAAATTAAAGTTTTTTTTAAATGTTCAATTGTGAATTTTTGGCTGCAAAAATTTGATTTAATGCCAAATCCTCTTTTCAGACAGCTGATTTAAAAAAAAAATAGGTGACTAAACTTCTAAATTGATCATTTTTTAAGGGAATGGAATCAAGCAAAAAACGTTTACATGAAAATTTTAATGATGCTTTTTATACAATTTTTTGAAGTAAATCCTAAGGTTTTTTAGAAGCCATTTTTTGCGGTTAAATTTCAAGTTAGAAGTATGTGTGGATTTATAATAACAAATAAGAAAACAAAATTACCATATTATCCCAGATTAGGTGAAAATGAAAAGTTGTACTGTCATTCAAATATGTAACAACACTTTAAATATGTAATTTGGTTTTTATCTTTCAACAATAAACACATTTCATTTTTAAGTTCAAACTAGAATTTTCCGATTTATAGAACACATTTTTGCAGCCCCATTATGTACTTTACAAAAGATTAAAGATTTTGAGCAAATAAAAAGCGCAAACGGTTCTGCCACAATTTTTCATATTTTTTTATAATCATGCGCACAGTAGAGGGGTTCTGGCTACCCTTAAAATTATCAAGCAAAAGAGATACCAACTTTCAATTTTGAAATTCGGAAAAGCATTCTGAAATGCGTGTGGTACAGGTAAAAAAACTACATATTTAAAAGTGTTCAATGTATTTGTAATGAAATAGATACAACTTGATATTTTAGCACTTTTTCATAAACTTTAAATAAAACAGTAGAAATAATACATGTGAAAAGTTGAAAACCTTAAATCTTTAAGATTCGGCAGATTTATATCATCGTGTTCTTATAACGTCTTTCTTCTTTAATCTGGGCACTGTTTTGACCAAAAAATTTGACTATTTTCCAAAATTACCTATATTAAGGTTCTCCACCAAATGAAAAAAAAAATATTAGTTAATGGCGGTATGAGAACCACATCTTAAAGACTATCTATAAGTGTGTGCAGATAGTAGATTTGTTTGTTACAAAAAACTCAAGTACCTACGAGTTTTTCATTTTTTTCACGATTCGAAACACTATATAAATAGTGGGCAGTACAAATATATTGTATTTTAAAATGCCTACCTATAACATCTAAATGTAGATATTTTGGATGCGGAAAAAATGCTTTAATACCAAACTAAATATTTTCCAATAAATAGTCGGTACCTACGTACGAGACAAAACATATTTTCCGTACAAACTAAGTTAAAACTAGATCAAGCATTTTTAAATATAGATCCTTGAGCATTTTGTAGACAGGGGTAAATGGTCCATCGAACGTGCCAATAGAAATAGCTATATACATTGTACAAAAATAAAACTCATGGAAAAAATCCCGAAAAAAAAATAAACTATACAAACAAAAATTGCAAAAATATAAAAAATAACAGTAACAGCTTTACGACGAGGTCATAAATAAGTTGCATAACAATGAGGCTTTATGAAGACACCAAAGATTTTTAGAGTTTGGAAAAATGAATTTAGAATATTATTATTAAAAAAAATTGTTTACCATAATTTTTGTACGTTCGTCTCTAGGTACGCCACGACGGAATGAGAAAACTGAACTGAAACCTCCAATTTTTGTTTGGGCGCTCTTGCAATGAAAATCTCTCGACACGGAGCAATAAATTATAGTTGTAGTTGTATTTATTAATTTTGTTTTATTAATATTTCGAAATATGTTCATTCGACAAAACAAAGAAAATATACGAAATCAGTGTTTTACCTTTCTAAATTTAGAATTATAAATAAAAAATTGAAAACACACGGTGGAGAAGAACAACAATGAAAATTATTTTAAAAGCCAAATAAAATAAAACGCAAAACGTCAGTGGATCGAGAGTAGTATTGTCATTTTTTCTTTTACGTCTCATGCCCTTCTTCGTAAATAAATAATTTAACTTTAAGAGAAGGAAACGATAAATTCATAGGAGGCAATAACGAAACTCATTCCTTGTTGATTTTTTCTATCCATATATCGAAAATAGCGAAACTGCTCGATTAATATTGTGATGTAAGCCCATGAATAAAACAAACTATATTACGACACTACCTTAAATAAATTTAATGACGTCATATGTGAAACAAAATCCATTAATCCACAAACAACAATTTGCAGATTTTGTTTCACAATTTGACTTCAATAAAATAAGAAAACAAGGAAGTGTCACAATCTTGTTTTCTTTGATTCATGATGTAAGCCAAATGGTATGATCCAAACTCTGCCAATTGGCACCAATTTCAGCCAAATCCTGTTCCAGACTTACAAATTTGGTAGTTTTGGGCAGAAGAGAGCGCTCTTGATAGAGCAAAATATTTCCCCTTCCTGACCAATTCCTGCCCAATAAATTTTTGTAGGCAGCAATTTGTTGGCAGAAAATTTACAATCGTTAGGTTGATGTTTGCCATAAACGAAAAAAAACGCTTCGTAGGTTGTTGTGGCAAAATATTTGTTGAACAAATAAATTAATTTAGAAACACGAAAATACAAAATAATTAGTTTTAAGAGACACAAATGTGAATTTACAGGAAATAAAGAAATGAGAAAAATGTGTTGACGTTTAAAAATTGGCAAAAAATTATACTCATGCTGTTCCAGACATTTTTGGACTTTAAAATCTTTATAAGCTGCCAATTTCTGCCCAAAAAAAGTCTGGATCAGATCTTATACAGTTCAGACAATTAGTTATGCCCGGAAGTTAAATTATAAGGATTGCTTTTCCATCCTCTTATTTCAAATTTCCGATTTTTTAGGCTTGTTGGTGAAACATGTATGTGGACAAATTTATTCAGGTTCCCCGCATTACATACAGGAAGGAGGACTTTTCGTCGTGACCCTTCTTTGAATACTTCTTTTAATTTCATCCCTGATGAGCCCATTTTAGAGTCTTTACTCAAATTGGGCAGTACTCTTTTAATGTACATATACATAAGCCATTTGTTGCAAGACGAGCAAAAGTAAAAATGTTTAAACTAACGGCTTAACTATATTCAACACAGTTTTGTACAAAAGTAAAAAAAAATGTTTGTCTTTTTCCAACATACTGCTGAATCCTATCTAATATTACTTATTTTACAAAGGACAACAAATTTAGTTTTTACTTTTGTACAGAAGTGTGTTGAATATAGTTAAGGCCTTATTTTCAATAAGCTTTATCCCGTCTGGAAAATTTTGTCCCAACTCCTCGAGTGCTCGTAAAATATTAAAAAAACAAATATACAAACAAATTTACAGACACATACTCGGATTTTGTTTTTATTGTTAATGAAAACTGACACAATATGATGCTGAGGCTAAGCAAGCCGTTGTCTAAATTTCAGCGTCTAATTTTTGATTTATTTCAAAGTTTGGGCAAAAATTCAGCAAAAGTTTTTCAGTAAAAAAACTATTCACCCTCAAAAAATGCGTGCGTAAATTTGCATCTGTGTTCACTTTATCTGTCAAAAAAAAATATTCTCAATTCACATAGAACTGGCTTAAAATGTTGGTGTGGTTCTGGCGTTGTGCATACCGTTGCCACTTTGTGTAGCTTACATGTTATCTTATGGGACAATACACACACATATGAAGAGGCGAGGGTACGGTTTGCCCTGTCATTGCACGCCAAATTGAAAACTCTAGTGACCTACGTGAACGTCACGCCACAATGAAATCACTCTTTCATATGTCAAATCGAGATAAAAGCAAAGTCCAATGCAAATGATATTTTTTTAATTCATTAATTTTTGTACTTTATGAAAGCCATTTTAGCAGTGTTTCGGTGAATAAAAGTAAACTAGTTGTTTATTGTTTTTTTCTCTGTTGATTGTGTTTTTTTTTATTTGTGTATTGAAATTGAAATTCTCTGTTAATTGAGTTCATCACGCCCACTCCACGCCCGTAACAGACATTAACCACACTAGCACCATACGCCAGTTCTGTGTGAATCGCGCCTTGCGGAATCAGAAATATTAATGTATCCACGATGTATACTTGAGAACATTCAAGCTTGCTGAATTTGGCCTCGGTACATGTAGTTTCTAGGAAATGGAGTAATTGCATTTTAGTACCGAAATAAAATCAATGGAAAGAGAAAATCCAAATAAAAGTTAAGACGTACAAATAATCGTATAAGGCTTGGCGCGCACATGCCACTATCCATGAGCGGCACTTGAATTGAAGAAACCGATCAACTTTTATTCCTTGGCATGTGCTTCACAGACCACCTCTTGTAAAATGAACACATATTTGATGTGGCCAAAAACGCTGCAAAGTGCTTGGGCTTTTTTTCGAAAACACAAGAAATTCTTTTCCCCATCTGACCTGGGTGTTACCTATAAGGCTTTTATTCTTTCTTCCAAAGCTGGAGTATAACTCGCACATATGGGAGGTCCCAAAACTCGTTTGAGGCTTTTAGACAGAATTTAAATAGAGCTCTCAGAATGATAGGCAATAGAAATATAATAGAAACATTTTCATCTTTAAAATACCGTCGAAATGTTTCATTTCTTTTACTATTTTATCGCTATTTTTACAAACAATTCCCCCTTTTACACAGGGAAACCAATTGCTGGGGATTTTTTTGACGTTTTCCTTTAATTGCGCTGTAGTTGAAACTGGCACCAAGAAACTGAGGAGGAAACTGGGAAGATTATGTTGGGCTTATTGGAATAGAAAGCAAAACGTCAAAAAAATCTTTTCAAATGGTTGACCGGCGATATTTTTTGCATTCCCCTTACTTCTTGCTTTTCTCGGCATCAAACTCCCAGTTGCCGGCAACTCAGTTTCCTTGTATGGAAGAAGTCAATGTTCTAGGGAAATAGCCAGTTGCATTCCTCCCCATAAACTATTTATATTCAACCGTATTACTCGCGCTTCTTGGAATGCTTATCAGTTTACGTTTGAGCCCAACTTCTTATGTACTGTCAAATACAGCGATTATTTCTTTAGTCCAACACGAATATAGAATGCTTAACAAGCTCTATTTTTCCTTCCCATAATTTGATATTCTGAACTTCAAAACTAGTGTTCATCGGTATCTCCTTTTAAACCCTACGTTATCTTCCCATAATGCCCGCACTGTGCTTAGGTTCATATTAATGGTAGTCAAAACCCGTTTAGTGCGCGTTCAACATAAAAAGGATGCAATTTGCACACATAAGCAACATAAAACTCAATCAACGAAATAAACAAACACAGAGACAATTAATATTTATTCAGTTTTTGTTTCTTTTTTTTTAATCGAAGAAACACACACTACACGGGCCGAAACTATGAAAAAAACAACTGTCAAATCAAAACGAACACATGAGAAGAATATATTTTATGCGTTTATATACTCCTTATAGCTCGTCACACTTCCACGTATCGCCGACAAACTATTAAGATGCATGTGCTCGCATCTACGTTTAATCACACAGGATACAGGATTTTTTTTCAGTGGGAGCAACCAATCAACAGATGAAAGAGAAGACCAATGATATTGGGATGTAAGGTTAGGCGCGCGCATACAACTTTCAGTTTTGCAACAGTTTGGCTGCTGAAGTGAATACCATGGACTTATATGAGAGTGCGCGCACATGCAAAAACTATTCAGTATGTTATTCGAGCAATTTAAAAGTATGTGTTTTTTGGCACAAATCGAACGGTCGCCCCAAATAAGTTCTTCAGTTTGTATATATGTAACTTGTGTTTTTAAACAAAACGAATTTGTACCCAACCAACGCTACTTTGAGTTCAGTTTCTTTTATTTACAGATACATTTCGTGTTACAATACCAACAAAGTATGTAAGTAAATGGAAATAGCGGGGTTTTCCCTTTAATTTAAAAGGAGGTAGAGATGAACGCGTATACAAAAATGAAATAATTCAGTACCCGATTTTTTTCAGTTTTTAGTTTTTGACTTAACCGAGTTGTTTTCTCTAGAAAAATAGAAAACTTGAAGGATTTTTTTCAGTTATGCGGGTTTTTCACTAAAGCGAGTTTTCAGTTAAGCGAGGTAGGTTGTATGTAAATATATTTTCACGATTTTTTTTAATTTCTTCAGATAGGCGGGTTTTTCACTTATACTATGTTCCCACCGAAGCGAAATCTCGGATTTCGTAGATTTCAGCCCAAATCTTCGCATTTCACCATATAGTTTTGGGATTTCGAAATCCGAGATTTCGTTGAAAACACAATGAAATCCCATCGCCGATGCGGGCCATTCATAGTGAACGAGTCCATTTTAAAGTTCACCATACTTAGGTGAAAAGCTTTCTATGTGCAAATTACGATCTTTCACTCTAACGATAAGGAGATAAAAAGAGAGAGTATGAATTTTTATTGGACAACGTGCCTTGGGTTGATGAATTAGATAAACAAAAATGGTTGTTGTTTGTGCTTCTGAGAGACGAAAACGTGGATTTGGCGGTGTGAACACCAATTTGAAATTTCGATAGCTTCCTGCTGAAATCTCGGATTTCGCTTTGGTTGGAACATAGTATTAAGCGAGTTTCACTTAAGCGGGTTTCACTGTATTTTGTTTCGGAAAAATTGCATGTGCGCGCCTAGCCTAATACTACGTTCTCACCTACCACTTAATCCAGATTTAAGTGGATTAACCATAAATCCTCCTTGAAATCTTCTAAGTCTTGAAGAATCATATACAAATTTTAATCTCCTTAAATGAAAATTAGAAATTAATTAAATTAATTAATTACGATTTTCAAAACAAACAAAACTTATTTCGTGGAACAGGCCCATATGCAAATGTCTTTTTCTCCATTGACAATCAACAAAAAAACCTGTCATACAATATTAATTTGTTTGTGTCTGTTGTAATTTGTTGTTGCATTAAATCTGTTTTTGTTTCTAAAAATGTATAAAATTAAAAGACTTAAGATTAAAATAAAGTTACAATAACGAAAGCGATCCTAAGTCCAATTGGCGAATGCACAACAATTTGACCTACCAGGCTAAATCCGAAATGGCACCAAAAATCGAAAATAGTTCGACGGCAAACAAATCTTAATTCCAGGCTGTTAATGATAGCCTTGATGAATTGAGCACAGCTCTAGATTTCATCGAACAACGCACTGGGAACATAATGGCCCAACTGAAGTACTGGAGGAACTTTTGCATTCCAATCCGAAGAAAAGTCATCCAACATGCATCCTTCGTAAAGCAAAGCAAAATATTGGAAAGATTGGGAGTTTGTTTTCTTGTTATTTAAATGTGAACCTTAGCAAAACAGTATTTTTTGTGTTTAATCATTGCGTATATTTTTGGTTGGAATTGAGAACAATTTCCGGTTAATATTCTTGAGCATTTTAATTTCCTCTCGCAGTGACTCGATTTCCTCCGAGGTTGAACCTCAGTGTGGAGACGTCAAACTAATCTTTTTTCTCTGGTGAAAACACTTCAAGATTAATTTTTAATCTGCTCACTCTAAACCGGATTATCTTTAGGTAAAAACGTAGTATAAGGCGGTTCTCTTCCCTCTGAATTTTTGTTAATAGGAAAACAAAAAAATGTCAGCAATTGCAAATAGCGAATTTTGGAAAGTTTTTTTTTTTATATTTATAAGACCTTACCATTTTTGCTTTCCCTTCTTCCTCTTTAATAATCTTGTTCAAATTAAATGCTGTAAAAATTCTTTTGACATCTTGCTTTGTCAGTTCGCTTCAAAAACTAAGAAATAAGAAATAATGATATTCGACAACATCAGTATCCCTGTTAACGCAAAGTTAGCTGTACAGTTTTTTTTTCCGTCGAGCATGTTGGTTAGATAAACCCCCTAAGGAAGGTTAACCATGCATGATGCGACGTTGTTAAGCAGATTTAAATAAAACACACTTGAAGTGCTAGAGAGAAATAAAAGCGAGACGACACTATAGTGTATCTCATAGATACTATTTGCGCAATAAATGTATTTTGTAGCCATAGTTATTGGTTTTTGCAAAGTCCTAGCGAGCAAACGCGAACGTCTAGTAATAAAGTTAAATTGATATATATGTTATAAAACAGATGTCGGTATTTTTATTTACTTTGTCCTTTGTATATGAAACCTATAGTACTACTACGAGACAGAATTTTTTAGCTAGTAGTTCCGTTGATGAGGGCGCTAGTTTCGTTTTTCTTGATATTGAATTGTTGATGTGGAAGAAGTAAATGTAGAGGCAAATACGAAAAAAAGCAAGGGAGACGGTCGAAACTTATTAATTCTGACAACAATATAGAGGGTAAGCGAGAAAACCGAATAAGCTGTTTTACCATGGCAATCTTATGGTGGGTATAAATAAATTACATCAAGGCTATTTGCGTATACATGAATTTGAAGTAAGAATGTATATGGATATACATGCATGTATAGGTTATTATAGAATTTATTTTAAATTTTTCTTTCAAATTTTAGATATTTGGTGGATTTTAGGATTTTGAATTGTAGCAACGTTGCTACTTTTCACTTTTTCTATGCGAAAATAGCAAAGCAATGTTGAGATATTTCAATATGTTTTGTTTAGGTAGGTACATGTGTACCTAGATACCCATCTACATACAATATGTATGTACATAGGTACTTTTTGTTCTTTTTGAAATATAATATATATTGAGAATAATTTAATTTTTTTGTCCAGACAGTTTTATTAGGAAATAAAGTAGGTATACCTAGGTAGTATTTTTATTTTTTTTTACTAGCGATATTATATATGTAGGTAATTACAAGTTATGGATTCGAAAAAAAATCGAAGTCGAGATTTTGATCAAACTTGACATTACGATGATAGCGAAGACAAAAAAACGGGTCCGCAATTCCGTCTCTCTGTCTGTCTGTCCTCGAGTTTACAGCCTAAACGTTTTTTTTTAAAAACATGTCCCCAGCTTTTTTTCAGCTTTTTTAAGACGAAAAATGACAGTACCTACCTACCTCCCATACTTTCTTTTTGATCAAAAAAGTAAATATTATTTTTCTCAAAAACGGCTCCAACGATTTTTATTAAAAAAATGAGTTCATTAATGAATTTTTAATTTTTTTTTTTGGAAAAATTTGTTTTTTTGGTACCTCCAGTAGAACCATTTTTTGGTTTTCGATTTTCTCGGAAACGGTTAATCTAATTTTTGTTTTAATTTTTACGCAGAAGCTCCTAGAAAGTTTAAACACTATTTTTGGAAATTAATTTTTTTTTGAAAATTCAAAATTTCGAAAACGACTTAATAGATTTTTTCGAAACTTCGTATTTAGTAGTTTTTTGACATTATCTTGAATAGTTAAAAAAACAATTTTTCTTAAATAAAAACCAACGGTACCTCCCATACAAATGTTAAAACCCGTTAAGAAAAAAATGTATTTCTCAAAAACGGCTCCAAGAATTTTCAAAAAAAAATTGTTATTAAATTTTATTTTATTTTTTTGATTTTGAAAAAAAACAATAACAATACTCATCAAAAAATAAGTAAAAAACGACTTGAAAAAATATATAATACCTATTAATAAACAATTCTTATTTGAAATTTCGTCAGCTCGATTTTTTACAAAATTACTTATCAAATCTGAATTTTCAAAAAATAATATTAATATAAAATAAAAAAAATTTTGTCACAAGAACAATTTTTTTTGCACAACGATTAACAGAAATCTCAAATTTTAACTGTTAAATTATTATCATGTTTGTTCATTTGGTAAAAAAGTTTATTTTATTGAGTAGTGACCGTTGCACACAAGTGTATACCTGAATATTTAAATATTCCCTACAGCGATCAAACAATTTTCATTCTATCTGCCCGTAGAATAAAAAACACACACACACAACCAGCTCCAACTCAACAATAAAATCCTCATAAAAAAACAAAAAAAACCTATGAAATAAATTGTTTTCCTTTTCTCCTCTAACCTATAATATATTTTGTATATATATCTCTCATCAATTTATTATCACACTATTTCTCTTCATACGCATTGTCATAACACACCAACACTACCTCACCTCCGATTTGGTAGGGGAACCCATGATGAGTAGTAGAACTTATTGCACTCTGGATGAATTTCGTCTACATGCTATTACTATTAATATCTATATACAATGCTTTGTCTAAGAAAACTTGCTAACATAAGTTTCACTTTAAGTAAATTTAACTCATGTCGATTTCGTTTCAACAAAAACATCGACTTGCCGTCGATTCGCCGTCTATTTTTTTCTGAAAATCAAATTCGTTTCAAATTAAAACCAATATTTTTCTGGAAAAACAGATCCGTATTGAATCTCTTTTTGGAGACGGATTCAAAACGGATTTGTGCACAGATTCGTACACACACTACAATATTTGTTTTGACGTTTCTCAATTGTTGTGTTGTGAATTAATTTTTATTTTGTGGCAGTGTACAGAAAAAGTAAATTAATATATTAAAAAATTTAAAAAATTGTTAAAAACTTCTTGGAAACAAATATTAAAAAAGTGCAAGTGGGTTTAGGAACTTCCCCGCGTCGGAATCGGGAAATTAAAAGGAAATAATGATGTTTTAACGAATTGAAGATTTGTTTTTTTTTTTAGAGCTGCCAAGCAACACACACAGTCCCAAAAAGAGATTCGGTCCGTAATCGTTCTTTTCAAAGCCAAAAAGTATTGGTTTTAGTAGCGAATCCTAATTATTGAAACGAAATCGACATCAAAGATCTCACCAATCTGAACAGACCTATTGCCTGAACGGGAATAAAGTAGACGTTTGCTTTTTTTGACAATTCATTTTGAGAGTGAAAAGCGAATTGTAAAACGTCACAATCTTTTTTCTGTTGCAAAATTTTTAGATCAAAAGAAAATTAATTTTTTATCATTAATTTCGCGAAATATATTCTTCTCTATAGTTATTTTGCACAAACAAGTGGTATATATATAAGGTGTATTATTTAATATGTTCATATTTACCTTCTCAACTATTTCACACAGGAATTTAAACAATTAAAGCAGCCCACCACTTACTCAACAAATTAAGAAAAATAAGAAATAGGTAATTATTTTAACTCTTCTATTGATACTTCCTCTTTCTCAAATGCAAAAACAAAACATTGACCCCTAAACAATCTGTATAATTCATTTAAAATTAGATTCACGGACGGCGCGGCGACGACGATGTTTTAAAAGTGAGATTTTACTACATACATCTGATTTTTGTTTTCTTTTCCTGTTTACCTAGAGAGCGAAGATAAATTAACAAAACAAAAAATGCTACAGAACCGCTTAGGTGTTTCCTTTACACAAGAAAATCCGCTTTGGGTATCCTGGCATGATTCGCAATTAATACCATCGTTGAATCCTTCCAATGTTATGGATTACTTTTCTCGCAAATCAAACCCTTTCTACGATCGCGTGTGCAATAACGAGACTGTTCGGATGCAACACATGAGCTTGGATCAGTTGAAGTATAAATAAAAATATTTTATTTAAATAAAAATAACCAATTTTTATTTATAAATTAGCAACATGATTGGAGTGGAATATATTCTTTTGCACGTGGCCGAGCCGATTTTGTATGTCATTCGAAAGCAACATCGACACAGTCCAACCGAGGCAACTCCATTGGCTGATTATTACATTATTGCTGGAATGATTTACAAGGCTCCAGATCTAGCAAACGTTATCAACTCTCGAATTGTAAGTATGGAAATGATATTTATTATATTTGATTGAGTTTATAGTCTTTTGATGCACTTAGTGACACCTTGAAGTCATTTAAAAAGAAAATAATGAAACTTGTTAAATATAAAGACCACAAAATAGTTCTTAGTTATATAAATGCTAACATTCATACATGCGCTTTTCTATACCTCTGTAAAAGCATTTTTTCGGGATAAAAGGTACTCATGTCGTCTTCTTATTTATTTATTATTTCATTTACAAGCTTAAGCTAACAGATTTTTCAGGATAACATAAATATATGTATATAACTTAAATAGAAAATAATTAACATTAAATTGATAAACTTCTTAGCGAAATTTTAAAGTTTAAGTTACAGACAGAGTTAAAAATTTTAGAAAGCTCTAGTTAAGGGCTTATTTAATCCATAAATAGTTCTGTGACAAGGTAGAAAAAGGAAGTTCCCTTGCCTGAGAGGTTTTTCAGGAGCATAAACTGGGATTAAAGCTAACAAATTGGGGCATTTTATATGATAAAACAAGATGTCTCTCACAAAAAGTATATCATGCGTTTTTTGTCGTACGTCTAGTCTATAACACGGTGAGAGGTCTTACCTCATTTTAGCAAAGATACAAAGATGCAGTGCACCACACCCTATCACAGTATTCAAGGATTGGTCTTACCAAAGCAAAATATAGGAATAAGATGGATCCGAGAAATCTCTAATATTTCTCTTAATAAAGCTACCATAGAGTGCTTTTGACGTTATGTAATCAACATGTTATCTGAAAAATAAAGTCCTATCGAAAATGACTCCAAGATCTTAACCTTTTCAAGCCTGTTCCGAAGGCCGGGCCCAATTGAATAATTATACAACGTTGGCATAGAAAACTTATAAAATGAGACGACATTGCATTTTTTTACGTTAAGAAGGAGATCATTTTTCTTACACCATAACAATAACACATTTAAATCATTCTGCATATTGTAGCAATCATTAATGTTTGCAATACTTGAGAACATTTTTAAATCATCTGCATAAAGAAGAATTTAAGCACATTTAAAAGTAGATGTTATTCATTTTAAAAATAATAAATAGCAGCCGTCACAGAGCTCCAGCCTTGGGGAGCTCCAGATTTACAGTGAAGTATTGTACAGAAATAACTTCCAAGTTTTACTAATTGAACCCGGTTCATCAAAAATAATGCAATCCTGTTAAAAAGTAATTAATGAAACCTGAAGCGCCTTAACTTTTCAATAAGGATATTATCATTTACCGAATCAAATTCCTTACTGAAGTCGGTGTATATGACATCAATTTGACTACCTTTTTCCATAATGCTGCTGTCAATAAATGTATTCTTTTACGACGAAATCCAGCTTATTTTTTTTACTATACTTTCGAATAACTTTGGAATAGCTGAGAGTTTATTTATACCTCGGTAGTGTTGGGGACACCCCTGAGAGGTACCAGATGTAAATACCTGTATATAATATATTCGTTATTTCGTTCCAATAATCAGGAATCGATACTGAAACCAATACCTCTTTGCTTTGAAACGAGTGATTACGGGCCGAACCTCTTTCTGGGACTGTGTGTGTTGCGGGGCAGCTCCAGAAAAAGAAAAACAAATGAACCTTCGGTTCGTTAAAACACCATTGTTTTGTTTTGGTTTCCCGATTCCGGCGCGGGGTGGTTCCTAAACCCACTTGCGCTTTTGGTTGGATATTTGTTTCCAAGAAGTCTTTATCAATTTTTTTTTGGTTTTTAATATGTTAATTTACTTTTTTGGTACACTGGCACAGTATGAAAAGTAATTCACAACACAACTATGGCGAAACGTTGAAACAGATAACGTAGAGGGTGTAAGAATCCGCGCACAAACTCGTTTTGAATCCGTCTCCAAAAAGAGATTTAATTCGGATCTGTTTTTCCGGAAGATTATTAATTTTAATTTGGAACGTATTTGATTTTCAGAAAAAAATTGGCGGCGGCTCGACGGCAAGTTGATGTTTTTGTTGAAACAAAATCGACATAACCCGGAGCCAAACACTACCACGATGCGCGAATGACTTATTTTTTTTTTGTACTGACAGCCGACGGGCTGATAGTGTGCCAGAGCGAAGCAGGTATACTAGTAGGGGATAAAGCTCTGGAAAGATGTAATGGGATGATGTGAGGAAGGAGCAGGGATAGTGAACGGTGAATGACTGCTGGTTCGCTTCAATCGTAGGGATAGATTGGAAAGGGAAGTAGGTTTTTTTAAATAAGAAACAAGACAACATGACTCAGGGGAAGGTGGCAGACAGATTGTGGGCGATTCACAATAGGAGTTGAAATTAAGGGTGGAGTACAGAATAGGTTTGTTTCTGAGGTCCAAATAGGAATGTAGTAAATGGTAGTGTTTCGGATAGGCTACGGATTTTCATTTTCCGGTAGTTGTGCGAGCCGTTGAACTATCGGTAGGAAACCTCTAATCTGAGTAATTTTTGGTGATGACAAAGAAAATCTGACTCGGTTAGGCAAGTGGTTACCGTAGGACGGAATCTCTTTGTCATTACCAATTTAAGTCTCAGTCCGTGTTCACGTCGGTCAGTATTTGAGGTGATACCTGAATATCAAAATTTTTCAAATAAGAAATTGAGCGGGTAAAATTTAAATTCAAAATTAATGCGTGTAATATTATAAGGATAGTATTTTAGAGTTCCTATCGTAGTGGTTGGATTTAAAAGTGATATCTCGAAAGATACGGCTTTGAGCAACTCGGCATCACAGTGTTGCTTGCTGAAAATTGGATTTACTGAGAAAATTGCACCAGGTAATATGATTAACAAAATGTGAAAAAAAAAAGGAAAATTCTAAAGGGTGTTCTGTTTATAGTGAGGAGGAATTTTAGCGGTCAACGAGTAGACAGTGGCTCGTTGGCACCGTTCGTAATTTGTTTTCAAACCCTTACATATATATGTGTGCTCTAGCAGTGAATGAGAAGTGGAAACGAGTTCGCCTCGCTAATCATCTAACCAAGTTGGAACTCCTTTGTTACTAAGGCGGAGTCCTACCTCACTGGTGTTAAGTGACAGCTTACCGCACAAAATCCAGGCCCGTGTAAGACCCGGGCGGTCAAGGAAAAAAAAAAAAAACCTCCTAGTGCTCATATACATCAATATATATCTTTACAAACCCTTTCATACCTATAAAACATACAAATATATATATATCTATACCAAACTATTACGGTGCGAGGCTGCTTATAATTCGATTGGTTTCGATCGAATACCTACCCACTGCTATATGCCCCTAACGCTTGGTGCTTTTGGGCCCGTTATTAAAATATTCCGGTGGACGGAGTTTGGCGTTCTACGTGTGTAGGCTGGAGCGGTTTATACAACAAAGAAAAACCACTTTGGCGTGATCATATTTTTTTTTGTTTTTTTGTTGTAATCCAAAGTGTTAAATTTACAATTTTCTTTATAACTTTTACTAGTTTTTATATATAATTGAATTTTTGGGGTCAGTGGGGTAAAAGTGGACGCTAATCCGCGAATATACCTAAAGAGTCGTCAGTCCTGCGTGGAGTGAGTTCTCCTAGACAGCCGGATACTAAAATAGCAACATTTTGCGACTCCTTAGCTACCCACAAAGAGCTCTCTGTAGGTAGGATAACGGGGGTTTGGGATACCGGACGAAAAGAAGGTCCGCTTGGCAATCCCGGTGGAAAACGGTAACTCAGCCCTGGCGGGAACGGGACAGGCACCGTTTCAACCGGTGGTCTACATCATATCGTCACTTTTGGCCTATTTGCCCAACATTTGGTACATTAAAGCAAATTAATTTATTCCAGTTGGATAAGACTCATGCCTAAACCTATATAAATTTTATAATCTTTTACATTTTAATTTTATTATTTCTTATAATTTATGTATGTCTAATTTTTTTTCCTTCGTCAAATAAAATACCCTGTAAATCACGTCAAATGATAACGAAACTTCACGTGTTTTTATGAGCTTCAATGAGGCTTAAAATGGTGCAATAAATTTTCTTTCAGGGGAGTGTGGAAGGGCTAGCGAGGAACTTACTGTAGCCGGAAGATACTATGGTTCGATCGCGATAGTAAATCCGATCTGATTTGCGACTAAGGGGAATTCGAGATTCGGGCCGAATGAATTCCAGGTGGGGTGGGTATAGGCCAAGCTGCATCATCAGCCGCAGCGTTCCTGAAGTGTGGACTATTTGGTGGTGGCTAAGTGTGTTTTTCTTTGGCATGATTTTTGTTTTTTTTGGAATAGGCGAGGTCTAGCTATGGGGGCAAGATCCCCCCCTAATCCGGCGAGCTGAGTCGAGCATAGCGAGCATGCCATCGCCTCCATGGCGGACATTCTACCCCCTCTCAGTCCCATCCTACCCGCTTCCTGTCCTCTTATATTTTTACTCAATTTTTTTTTGCAGCTTCTAGTTCTACCCTACCTACCTCCACCTCCTATCCCTTTGCCTTATTTCAAATGGCGCCCATACGTACTTTTTGTGATTGTCTAGTCTTTCGTTTAGGATGTAATCGGTTTTGGAAGGTTTCGAAAACAGCATTCGATCGTGACGTAAGTCGTGAACGAAATCGCTCGTGAGAATGTTCGTTCACTTGCGACGGGACGGTAGGATGGTGTTTAAGAGACTAGAAGGAACGGATAGTTAATGTTGAATAAAAATTTGAATTTTAAATTAAATAATTATGGTGTCCGGTTGACGTCGAGGGCGGCATCCATTCGGCACGTAGGTCGTGAACAAGATTGCTTCTGAGAATGCTTGGTTACTTGCGACGGGACGAGTGGATGGTGGGTGTCCGAGACGGCAACTGATATTACAGAATGATATCGCCCTCATTGTCCGAAAAAGAGATTCTGTAAGTCTTCCTGAGGAAGGTTATTACGTACCACGGGGATTGCGACAGAATACTCTTGATCGGATAATGAAGGTGTCATGAGAATTTAGGTAGCGCGTAATCAGGGCGGAGTCGATTCGTAAGTCTTGGATGGAATTGCTCGTGAGAAAGTCCATCCAATCGCGACGAGGAAATCCGGTTCTGATGACAGCGGTTTTTTTTTGTTCCTTTTTGCTGATTATATTGTGTGCCCTCGTAGGTTTCCTCGTGTTTGATGTGATCCACACTTCGGGAAGTAAGAATATTTTAGAAAAAAAAAAATAGAAATATTAAGTGAATGAAAGGATTCGCTGTCGAACCATAGAGATCGAGGTGAAAAATGTTCCGCGTATTGCAGCCTGAAGCACCCCCACATTCACATGAAATATAAACGCACATACATAAAATACAACACATTTTTTTTTGTACGATTAATTTGAAGACAAAATATATATATAATAACCATTCTTAAATTTTTGTGGCATTATAGATTCACTCGATGGTGTGTTATTTTACCAATTTTGCGTGGCATTAACAAATTTGTTATTTATGTTGAGATAGTAAAGTAAAGTGAGTCAGGATAGTAAGTTCGTTTTGTTTGGTATTTTTTTTTGTAGGATTTAACCGTGTTAACTCTAGATAGGTAGTTATAAAGGTTAGTTTAGAAATGTATGTTCGGATTGTAAGTCAAGAAGTTGGTTAGGTTTAGGAAAATAAATATAGTTTTGGTGGAATAAGTAGAATAGATATAAAATTAAAACAAAAAAAAAAAAAAAAATAAATAAAAAGAAAAAAAAAGAAAATACATAAAAAAATAAGTAGATTAGTTTCTGTAGGATTAAGTTATATAGGCTTTAGTTGTTAGTTTAGTAGATAGGTAGTTATAAAGGTTAGTTTAGGAATTTATGTTCGGATTGTAAGTCAAGAAGTTGGTTAGGTTTAGGAAAATAAATATAGTTTTGGTAGAATAAGTAGAATAGATATAAAATTAAAACAAAAAAAAAAAAAAAAATAAATAAATAAAAAGAAAAAAAAAGAAAATACATAAAAAAATAAGTAGATTAGTTTCTGTAGGTTTAAGTTATATAGGCTTTAGTTATTAAGTTAGTAGATAGTATCATTCATTGGTAGTTATTATTAGTGCTAGTTTAAGAATTTAAGAGTAGGAAGTAAATTGAAATTATAAAAATAAATGCATACAAAAAATTATATATACAAGAATTAAATTTTTTTATAGAATTAGGTAGAATAGGTTTAGATAAGGTATAGTGTTAAGCGTAAATCCATTGTTTTGTTAGATTTGTATTTTCTTATTGTTAGTTAAGTAGCTGAATTGTTGTTAGAAAGTAAGGTTTTAAATTTTTGGTATTTTTTTTGTGTGTAAGTAAATCATAAACGTTGAGCTGTATTGTCATTTAGTTTTTTTTGTTGAATCCTAGTAATATTTCTAGTAAGAAGTTTTCCCATTATTTCCTATTTGAGGGCTGTAAGTAGCCGGATAATATTAAAGCTTGGAATAGAGGTAGTTTCGGGCAGTTTTAATTGCATCTTGTTTTTATGAAACGTCAAGAAGAGGAAATCCTCGAACAAGAGATCACCTGTGTGAGAGATTTTGCGAAGGACCGAGTACTTACTCGGGCTCTACGCGATAGGCTTTTACAAAATTTGCCGGAAATGTCATTTGTTAAGCACTCGCCGATTAAAAAGAAAGGTACCGAACCACATATTATGCAGACTGGTGAATTTTCCGCCGATAGCGCTCGCCGGCCGCACAGCTTGATAGGGCCAGGTTTTGATGATGATTTGAACCGCACTCTTGGTGGTCCTAGTGGGTCCGGTATTGCAACGGGCCTAACCGACGTCGAACATCGCCATGGTGATCCCCCCGGAAGTGGTACTGGATCCGAAACGGTTTCCGGTCCTCCGTACAGCGATTTGACCGTAGGTGGTAATGGTTTGCCAAAGGCAACGAACCAACTAAACGCTAGTGCGGGCACCGGAACCGCAGGTGACAGTGGGCTTCCGCGGAGCGGAAAAGTGATGGTAGATCCGGCAACGCTAGGCTCTTTAATTAGTGCGGAGGTGAGAGCGGCGATGGAACAGGCTAGGTCTGAGCAACTGGAGTTATCCAGAAGCTCCGTAGATAGGGAAGTTTCGGAGGCATTGAGGGACGAGATCAGGCAACAGGTTTTGAGTCTCATGAAGGAAGTGAGTACGACTCTGCGGGTGACTCAACCAGGCGAAGAAGGTTTCCGACAGCCGACGGGCAATCCAGCAGTGGCACCGACGCCAGTTCCGGAACAAATCGCCGTACCTTCAAGGCATCCTCAGCAAGACCCAAGGCCTAGGTTTTTTCAACCAAGGGATCCTAATCCGAGACCAGTTGAAGAGTGTGGATACCTGCCGAGTGGCGGGCGACAACCGAGTCCTTTTCAGGATCCTCACAACGAGGCGAGGGTTCATAATGGTAGACGGGCTCCACTCCCAAGTCATTCATCTCATTATTACCCACATTCTACCATGAGAATGCCCATCAAAATGGACAAGTGGGGTTTAAAATTTGATGGCAAAGCCGAATCGCTCAGCGTAGAGGATTTTGTCTTTAGAGTGGAGACCCTGCAATGCCAATATGAATGCTCCTGGGCTGAGATCATGAGAGATTTTCATCTTTTACTCTCAGGTGCTGCCAGTGAGTGGTACTGGTACTACCATCGTTCCAATGGTCGACCAGACTGGCCCATGCTAAGGGATGCGTTGTTACGTCAATTTCGAAGTTCGAAGTCGGACTATGAGATCATCCGGGAAATTATGGAACGGAAGCAAGGCACCTGGGAGTCAAGTGATGAGTATTTTGCGGCCATTACGAAACTTAGATCTCGGCTCAGAGTGCAGATTCCCGAAATTGAGCTGGTGAGAATCCTTAAAAGGAACCTCAGTGAGCGGTTGGAAAGGTTGGTGTATCCGCAAGCAGTATACTCCGTGGATCAGCTGAGAATGGCTTGCAAGGAGGCGGAGTATGCGTTCCCGAAGAAGGACCGAGACGGTCCGAAACAATATAGAGCTCCAACTCGTTTCGTGGCGAATGAGTTAGAGCAGTTTTATGAGCCAGACATGAGGCCGTCACAGGACGAACAAGTCAACGCTCTGCAACACTTGGGCGTTCGCCCAAAAGTTTCAAGTGGCCAACAGGAAAACCGTCCCGGGGTTTGCTGGAACTGTAGGTTGCCAGGACACTCTTTCCTGGATTGCCCGTCGACCCGGAGGAACATCTTTTGCTATCGGTGTGGGCAAGAGGGGGTAATAACGCCGAAATGTCCGCGTTGCATTTCGGAAAACCGCAACCGGAACGCGACGACTTCGGGGGAGTCGCGTTCGACCCAAACACCCCAAATGGAAAAGTAAGGAATGCCGAGTCACAAACCTGTTTCGAAGAAACGAATATTAGAATCCTGGCCAGAAAAAGCAATGATAGAGTGGTTGAAAAGGAAACTGGAAATCGATTTGAGATTAAACCATTACATGAGAGAATTAGAAACTATTACGAAACAAGAGAGACGATATTCGGAGGAAAAGTAAGCGCAGTCTCTAAAAGAATTAGTAAAGCAAGAATTCGGTATAAACTAAGGAAACAAACGCGTATGAGCATTTCTTCGTCGGTTATAGATACTCATGCTGATCCCCGTCCTTACGCTAAAGTTCAAATCGCCAACAAAAGCGTGTATGGATTGTTGGATAGCGGGGCCAGTGTGAGTATTCTAGGGAAAGATTGCCTGAAATTCTTAGATGAGATTGGAGTGAAATTTCATCCCTTCAAGTCTGGGGTTAAAACAGCAGATGGTAAAAATCAGGCTATAATAGGGAAAATTAAGTTGGAGGTCAGCTATAAAAATCGCGAAGAATCAATTACGTTCTATTTGGTGCCCAATCTCGATCAGGAATTGTACTTAGGAGTGGATTTCTGGAAGGCGTTCCAAATCGCTCCGAACGTGGTGAGTGCCGTGTCGATTTTGGAGGATAACGCGGATTTGAGTAACGCACACGAACTTTCGGTGGAACAACGGTCGCGATTGGAAGCGGTGAAGCAGAAGTTTCTTGATTTCGATCGCCACGGTCTTGGTAAAACAGAACTAATGGAGCACGTCATCGATACCGGAGACGCGGAGCCTGTTAAGCAGCGTCATTACCCTGTTTCTCCAGCGGTGCAGGCCTTATTATACCAGGAAATAGATAGGATGCTTCAGCTCGGCGTTATAGAGGAGAGTGAAAGCCCTTGGTGCTCGCCTGTTGTCCTTATAAAGAAGCCAGCCATAGACGGTACCATTAAGTATCGTTTTTGTCTGGATTCTCGTAAGGTCAATGCGTTAAGCAAAAAGGATGCTAACCCTCTCCCCCATATCGAAGGGCTGATCAGTCGTCTACCTAATACCTATTTTATAAGCAGCGTAGATCTGAAAGAAGCTTTTTGGCAAATACCGTTGGAGAGGCAGAGTAGAGAGAAAACTGCGTTTGCGGTACCGGGAAGACCCTTATACCAGTTCACGGTCATGCCCTTTGGGTTGTGTAATGCAGCTCAAAGGTTATGTCGGTTAATGGATAAGGTTATTCCTGCACGACTCAGGGACAACGTCTTTGTGTATTTAGATGATCTGTTAATAATCGCTCCGGATTTTGAGACACATGTCGCCCTGCTGGGAGAAGTAGCCGAGTGTCTAAGAAAGGCAAACCTCACCATCAACCTTAAAAAGTCCAGGTTCTGCTTTAAGGAGCTAAAATACCTGGGTTTTATCGTTGGTGGTGGGAAGGTGAAAACGGATCCGGCGAAGGTCGAAGCGGTCGTCGATTTTCCGATGCCGAAAAATGCTCGACAGGTCCGTCGGCTGCTTGGTCTAGCAGGGTGGTATAGGCGATTTATCAGGGACTTCTCCAGTTTAACCGCGCCCTTGACAGATACGTTGAAGAAGAAGAACACAAAGTTTACTATGACGGAGGAAGCAATAACCGCGTTCGAAAATCTGAAAAAGGCCTTAACGACAGCTCCGGTGCTTTCGCACCCAGATTTTTCGAGACGGTTTTATGTGCAGTGCGACGCGTCAGACTCTGGAATCGGCGCGGTACTCTTTCAGAAGAGCGAGGCGGGAGAAGAAAGTCCGATTTCCTACTTCTCACAAAAACTGAATTCTTGCCAACGGAATTATAGTGTGACCGAGAAGGAATGTATGGCAGCAGTGATGGCAGTTAAAAAGTTCAGGCCCTACGTCGAAGGTATGGCTTTCACCATAATAACGGACCACTCGAGCCTGAAGTGGTTAATGACCATGAAGGATCTCAGTGGCAGGCTGGCTAGGTGGTCGCTTGGATTACAGTCTTATACCTTCAACATAGAACACCGAAAAGGCTCACTGAATGTCGTGCCAGATACACTTTCTCGGGCACACTTAGATAGTTTGGACATAGGAGAAGTAGCGCCATTAGTTGATCTCGAGTCAGAAGAATTTCACTCCGAAGAGTACAAGGATCTGATCAGCACTATTCGAGATCACCAGACCGAGTTGCCGGATTTGAAAATTGTTGATTCGTTCATATATAAACGCGCGCTACCCTTAACTAGTGAAGATTCACTGTTAGAGAATACCTGGCGGCTGTGGATACCCTCAGGGTTAACAGAGAGTATAATTATGAAGGCCCATAATCCACCTCGAGCCGCGCATGGAGGTGTAGGTAAAACCTTACACCGGATACGTGAATATTTTTATTGGCCAAATATGACCGTTCAAATCCGACAATTTGTATCCCAATGTGAAATCTGTAAACAATCAAAGTCCACGAATCAAGTCCAACGTCCTCCGATATGTAACAGTTTTGAAACCGATCGTCCTTTTCAGAAAATTTATGTAGATTTTATTGGCCCTTATCCGCGATCAAAAGCAGGTAATTCGTTTGTTTTTGTTGTCTTAGATCATTTGTCTAAATATGTGTTATTAAAGCCTCTGCGCTCTGCCAACTCAGGAAGCATCATAACGTTTTTGAAAAACGATGTTTTTAACTCTTTCGGCGTACCTCAGATACTACATTCTGATAACGGCAAGCAGTTCCTGTCGAAAGAATTTCAGAACTTTTTAGAGAAGTATGGCGTACGCCACTTCCGAACCGCGAATTATGCTCCTCAATCGAATGCTTCTGAGAGGGTCAACAGATCGTTGCTAGCTGCTATACGATCCTACCTAAAAGAGGACCAACGTGACTGGGATATAAACTTAAGCGACATCGCATGCGCGATGAGAAGTTCCGTCCATTCTGCTACAGGTGTGTCACCCTATTTCGCCCTTTTCGGGACCAATATGATGACACACGGAAGTAGCTATGAGTTGGCCCAAAAACTGAATGTGGTAGAAGATGGCGAGCTGTTTACTCTCCCGAGACAGGAACGGCTGCAGATAATACGCGAGAAAATCAAAGAAGGTATTGTAAGAGCGAACGAAAAGAGTGCAAAAAATTACAACACGCGCTCCCGAAATATTCGCTATGTGCCAGGGCAAGAGGTTTACAAACGAAACTTTGTCCTTAGTGACTCTTCTAAGCGCCTTTCTGCGAAACTCTGTCCTAAATATGTAAAGTGTCGCGTGGTTAAGTCGGTGGGCAAAAGCATGTACGAGCTAGAGAACCTAGCTGGGAAAAGCATTGGCATCTTTCATGCAAAAGATTTAAAGCAGTAGAATCTCCACGCTACAAGTAACATCGATGAGAAATCATTACCGCGGTTGTGTATATTTGGGTCTGGGAAGGATTACGATATTTTCCGAATATTGCAAAAATTAAATCTATTGGAGGAAGTACAACTTTATCTTGTTCAGCAACAAGACTGTAATATCTGTATTACGTGCACGTATGTCCGAATGGGTATCAATACGTGACTCCAATAAGACCGACCTCGCCCATAAGAGAGCGAGGGCGATATCCACTAGTACCTGACCAACTGTGATATTTACTCTGAATCTTCTGTGATATTTTGGCTGTAGTATATAAGAATCGACTATCTTTATTCCACTCCTTCGGAGTAGAATTGTGAGTGGAGAACTTAAGGAATGCAACAACTGTGATAACGCTTTCGAAAATCTGTGATATTAGTTTAAGGAATTTTAGTCATATAACAACTGTGGCAAAAACCGCTTTACTAAACCTGCTTTACGTAACCACTGGAATAACCTAGTGCTAGCAGTAAGAAAACGTTCGATTAGTTCAAGATAGTGTTCATTATAATTAAGCAAGTTTTTTTTCTTCGGAAATATTTTGCACGAGTGGAAGAAAAAAAAAATATATATGTACACCTAGAAAAATTGTCCGTCTATCCAACAGGTAGATTCCGCATAACCAATTAAAATACCTATCGATTTGCTTCCAAACAAATGAGTTTATTAAAAGTAAATGTAAGACAAAAAAAAAAAAATCATAACCTTTTTTTTCGATATGGCTCGATATAAAATAAACTAAAATGATCAGGTATTTACCTTACTCGAATGATAGGTGTTCTTCACCTCAAGGCTATGACTATAGGTGGAGAGATAGGTACATCCAACAATAAATGGGACTCCGTAGTCAAATAAATTGTATTGCCCGGCTGGATTTAAATGGGTTCTTCCCCACGGAATAGTTAACTCATAGCGTGTCCATTTATCACCGTCCACCTCGCTTCCCGAGAACCATCCGAGGCCGCTGTTTTGTTGGGGACACCCCTGAGAGGTACCAGATGTAAATACCTGTATATAATATATTCGTTATTTCGTTCCAATAATCAGGAATCGATACTGAAACCAATACCTCTTTGCTTTGAAACGAGTGATTACGGGCCGAACCTCTTTCTGGGACTGTGTGTGTTGCGGGGCAGCTCCAGAAAAAGAAAAACAAATGAACCTTCGGTTCGTTAAAACACCATTGTTTTGTTTTGGTTTCCCGATTCCGGCGCGGGGTGGTTCCTAAACCCACTTGCGCTTTTGGTTGGATATTTGTTTCCAAGAAGTCTTTATCAATTTTTTTTTGGTTTTTAATATGTTAATTTACTTTTTTGGTACACTGGCACAGTATGAAAAGTAATTCACAACACAACTATGGCGAAACGTCGAAACAGATAACGTAGAGGGTGTAAGAATCCGCGCACAAACTCGTTTTGAATCCGTCTCCAAAAAGAGATTTAATTCGGATCTGTTTTTCCGGAAGATTATTAATTTTAATTTGGAACGAATTTGATTTTCAGAAAAAAATTGGCGGCGGCTCGACGGCAAGTTGATGTTTTTGTTGAAACAAAATCGACATAACCCGGAGCCAAACACTACCACGATGCGCGAATGACTTATTTTTTTTTTGTACTGACAGCCGACGGGCTGATAGTGTGCCAGAGCGAAGCAGGTATACTAGTAGGGGATAAAGCTCTGGAAAGATGTAATGGGATGATGTGAGGAAGGAGCAGGGATAGTGAACGGTGAATGACTGCTGGTTCGCTTCAATCGTAGGGATAGATTGGAAAGGGAAGTAGGTTTTTTTAAATAAGAAACAAGACAACATGACTCAGGGGAAGGTGGCAGACAGATTGTGGGCGATTCACAATAGGAGTTGAAATTAAGGGTGGAGTACAGAATAGGTTTGTTTCTGAGGTCCAAATAGGAATGTAGTAAATGGTAGTGTTTCGGATAGGCTACGGATTTTCATTTTCCGGTAGTTGTGCGAGCCGTTGAACTATCGGTAGGAAACCTCTAATCTGAGTAATTTTTGGTGATGACAAAGAAAATCTGACTCGGTTAGGCAAGTGGTTACCGTAGGACGGAATCTCTTTGTCATTACCAATTTAAGTCTCAGTCCGTGTTCACGTCGGTCAGTATTTGAGGTGATACCTGAATATCAAAATTTTTCAAATAAGAAATTGAGCGGGTAAAATTTAAATTCAAAATTAATGCGTGTAATATTATAAGGATAGTATTTTAGAGTTCCTATCGTAGTGGTTGGATTTAAAAGTGATATCTCGAAAGATACGGCTTTGAGCAACTCGGCATCACAGTGTTGCTTGCTGAAAATTGGATTTACTGAGAAAATTGCACCAGGTAATATGATTAACAAAATGTGAAAAAAAAAAGGAAAATTCTAAAGGGTGTTCTGTTTATAGTGAGGAGGAATTTTAGCGGTCAACGAGTAGACAGTGGCTCGTTGGCACCGTTCGTAATTTGTTTTCAAACCCTTACATATATATGTGTGCTCTAGCAGTGAATGAGAAGTGGAAACGAGTTCGCCTCGCTAATCATCTAACCAAGTTGGAACTCCTTTGTTACTAAGGCGGAGTCCTACCTCACTGGTGTTAAGTGACAGCTTACCGCACAAAATCCAGGCCCGTGTAAGACCCGGGCGGTCAAGTAAAAAAAAAAAAACCTCCTAGTGCTCATATACATCAATATATATCTTTACAAACCCTTTCATACCTATAAAACATACAAATATATATATATCTATACCAAACTATTACGGTGCGAGGCTGCTTATAATTCGATTGGTTTCGATCGAATACCTACCCACTGCTATATGCCCCCAACGCTTGGTGCTTTTGGGCCCGTTATTAAAATATTCCGGTGGACGGAGTTTGGCGTTCTACGTGTGTAGGCTGGAGCGGTTTATACAACAAAGAAAAACCACTTTGGCGTGATCATATTTTTTTTTTGTTTTTTTGTTGTAATCCAAAGTGTTAAATTTACAATTTTCTTTATAACTTTTACTAGTTTTTATATATAATTGAATTTTTGGGGTCAGTGGGGTAAAAGTGGACGCTAATCCGCGAATATACCTAAAGAGTCGTCAGTCCTGCGTGGAGTGAGTTCTCCTAGACAGCCGGATACTAAAATAGCAACATTTTGCGACTCCTTAGCTACCCACAAAGAGCTCTCTGTAGGTAGGATAACGGGGGTTTGGGATACCGGACGAAAAGAAGGTCCGCTTGGCAATCCCGGTGGAAAACGGGAACTCAGCCCTGGCGGGAACGGGACAGGCACCGTTTCAACCGGTGGTCTACATCATATCGTCACTTTTGGCCTATTTGCCCAACATTTGGTACATTAAAGCAAATTAATTTATTCCAGTTAGATAAGACTCATGCCTAAACCTATATAAATTTTATAATCTTTTACATTTTAATTTTATTATTTCTTATAATTTATGTATGTCTAATTTTTTTTCCTTCGTCAAATAAAATACCCTGTAAATCACGTCAAATGATAACGAAACTTCACGTGTTTTTATGAGCTTCAATGAGGCTTAAAATGGTGCAATAAATTTTCTTTCAGGGGGGTGTGGAAGGGCTAGCGAGGAACTTACTGTAGCCGGAAGATACTATGGTTCGATCGCGATAGTAAATCCGATCTGATTTGCGACTAAGGGGAATTCGAGATTCGGGCCGAATGAATTCCAGGTGGGGTGGGTATAGGCCAAGCTGCATCATCAGCCGCAGCGTTCCTGAAGTGTGGACTATTTGGTGGTGGCTAAGTGTGTTTTTCTTTGGCATGATTTTTGTTTTTTTTGGAATAGGCGAGGTCTAGCTATGGGGGCAAGATCCCCCCCTAATCCGGCGAGCTGAGTCGAGCATAGCGAGCATGCCATCGCCTCCATGGCGGACATTCTACCCCCTCTCAGTCCCATCCTACCCGCTTCCTGTCCTCTTATATTTTTACTCAATTTTTTTTTGCAGCTTCTAGTTCTACCCTACCTACCTCCACCTCCTATCCCTTTGCCTTATTTCAGTAGTTCTCCACATTGTAGATTGGGACCAAATGAGATATTTTCCATTCACTAAGAAAAATACACTCACGTAATGACTTATTAAACTTTCAGCACAATTTGTTATAAAATAAGGTGGATAACCTTCAGCCCCAGGAACTGTATTTGGTTTAAGTTGCTTAATTGCAAGTGATATATTATTAATATCTAATGCCATCGATCCCAAGTTTATAGGTGTATAACATAGAGTTTCTTGGTCCACATTAACGTAATAATTAGAGTACCCAAATTCTAAAAACTGGGCAAAAAGTTCACAAGCTGATTGTTTATCATTTGCCACCGTTGAACCATACTCCATTATATCTGGCACTCCATAAGTACTACGTTTGGATTTTATAAACGATCAAAAGCACCTACTATCTTTATCTTTCATATAATTCTTGGGTAAAAATTTACTTCAAATATTTATATTTTTACGTACTTTACAAAAACCATCAAAATCAAGTTGATTACCAGAATTTTTATATTTTTTGTAGGCTTTAGTCTTCAAGTTTTTGAAATGCGAGAGTTGTCTTTTGAACCGTGGAAGATTACAGTATTTTATATTCAAATTTCTCTCCACCTTCCATAATAATTTCGATAAATCGATTATAAAGAAGTTGCAAGCTCTTATTATTAAATTCAATCTCCCAAAAATCGCATGAAATTCATTTTTGCATAATTATATTTAACTGCAAAATCTGATTCACGTGAAGGCTTATAAAACCCAATCTTCTCATGACGAACAGAATTATATAATAAAGAAAGATGACGCTTTAATATTAACATCATTTGTACAAACAAAAACAAGGTCTAATAATCTATTAATAGAATTGAACACATCATTAATTTGGTGTAAATTCATAGCATAAACTTGATCATGAAAGCATATTGATAATCTTTTACAATTTACTGGTATAAACATTTCATCATCGTCTGACTAGGTCCACTTTACATCACTCATATTAAAATCTCCTAAAATACACAATGTTTGAAAACTTTCTAAAAATAATGTGTTAACAAATTCAATTTTTTCATAAATGCTCAGTTCACTTTCCTGGAGGCACATAGCTATAGGTATAAAAATTAATTTGCAATCCGTATTAACACCATTTTTTACATTTAAAACAAGAGAACAGTTCAATATCAATACACGGCAGTGTTACCTCTTTACATAATCAACCACTTTTGACGATAATTATCAATAAACCACCACGATAATCAGCTGTGAGATATACCGTGGTGGACACGAATTTAGCACATTGGAAATAGTACAAGTATTTTCCTATTTTTCATTCTTTATTACTTCCAACCAACGGTTCATTTTTATGTTGTTAATATGACTACCTTATATGGTAATAAAACATGTGTAAATGATTGAAAAGTAAATTACCGTTTTGCGAAAAATGACGATTGTTTGTGATTTGCGTTGGTTTTAGCTGGACATAAATTTAGCACGTTTTGCAATCAAAGAGTATATTTTTAATTTTTGTGGTTTTTAAAAAAGAAAATAATAATTTTTGAGGTAATTAAATATTCCTTTAATGATCTATATTAAAAAAAATTAAAAAAAATGAATTAGTCATGGCAAAAGGAAAATGGTGCTCAGAGGAAAAAAGAAGACTGATTTTGAAAATGAAGTCAAAAGGGCGAACGGTAACAGAAATTTCTCAGTTGTTAGAATGCTCCAGGAAGCTGGTTTATAATGCCTTTCGTCATTTCAAAAAGTTTGGTGTTATTGAAAACATTAAACAAGACCTCCGGGCCAGAAAGACAACTATAAATGAAGACAGAATTATTTACCTCCAGTGCCATTCGAAGCGAACTTTCGACGAACTATGGAGTAAATGTTGCCTCAAGGACCATAAGACGCCGATTAAATGAAAACAATTTGCGAGGGTGCGTGGCTCAGAGAAAACCACTTGTTTCTAAAAGAAATCTGAAATCCAGGTTACAGTTTGCCAACGCTCACCTAGACAAACCAATTATTTTTGGAAAAACGTGTTGTGGAGCGATGAATCCAAATTCTGCCGGTTCGGATCGAATATGTATGGCGTCCAAGAAACAGGGAATATGATCCAAGGTACACTATTAATACACTATTAAGACAGTGAAACACGGTGGTGGCAACGTTATGGTCTGGGCTGCTTTTTCATGGCACGGCGTTGGCCCAATAGTAAAGATTGACAACAAAATGAACCAGAACGTTTACAGAGATATTCTGTTGGATAATATGATACCCTACGCAGAAGACAATATGCTGTTATTGTGGCGCTTCATGCACGAAAACGACCCTAAACACACTTCAAAGTTAGTGAAGTGTGCCTTAGAGGTGAATAAAATCGACATTTTGAAGTGGCCTGCACAATCACCCGATATTAACCCGATCGAGAATTTGTGGAATGATGTTGAACATCACATTGAGCAAGAAAAATCAACAAATTTAACTCAATTGTGGCAGGAGATTCAAAATGCTTGGTATGCAATTCCAAAGTCACGATGTGAGGCTTTGGTTGAAAGTTTGCCAAGAAGAATAGCTTCTGTATTGCAAAATAAAGGGTTTCCTACCAAATATTAAGAACAACTTAGTATTGATAACGGTAAGTAACATTTTATCAAAAAAACTGTTGAATGTGCTAAGTTCGTGTCCAGGCAAAAAATTGATGTTTCTACATTTCATACTTTTTTCTTCTTACATATGCTAAAAATATTTAATGAAGTACTATGAAAACATAGTGCTATGTACATATATGTAATGTAAATAAAATAAAACTAAAATCATAATAAGAAAACAAAATGAAAATTAATTGGTTTTTATTTTCTTCAACAAGTGTGCTAAATTCTTGTCCACCACTGTATATCCTTTTGGCACACAGTGTAAAGTTTTGTATCTACTAACTCAGATGTTAAAATGCTACCATTGAGCCAGTTCTCTGTAATAACAATGACGTCGTTGTCGAGATGAGATGAAGCAGCAACGTAGTCAGATATATTGGTTCTCATTCCACTCGCATTATGGTAAAAAATATTAATTGGCCGATAGCTTGAAGAATTTATGATATTAATTCTTTTTTTTTAGAACCGTCTAATTCTAATACCATTAGGCCATAAATTTGGGTCCATAATAAGATTTTTATATGTAATGCGGATACCTATTTTAAAATTAACTTTATTCACGTCCATTTTAGACTTTCCTTTTGCCAGAAGCTGAAAACATGCTTTTTTTATGCATTCATGCATGCGCATTCTTTACCTTTGAAAATGTGTGTACAAAAATTAATGATAGTCGGTCGAGTAATTTTTAAGGTATGAAAACGTGAAGCTAAACAAACAAATCTGCAATCATTAAACATTTCACATTTAAGAATCTCTCAGAGAAACCGTGCATACAAAATATCCTTTAAATCAGTCTTTGCTACTAGTATGGCTTTTCATACAAAAAAAATGTTGGTTTTATATAAGCCGTGTTTTATTATCGCTAATAACCCATATGGTTCACCCCGTGAACATAAAACGATCTGGGTTATGTATACCCTCCGATCGCCAAATTTAATACTAATATTTGCAAATCAAGATAGAAAGCCCGATAGAAAGATCTCCTCCCAAAATCGAGATTCTTTTCAATGAAACTTATAGTGAGTTTCATTCTGTAAAAAGATTGGATCTTTTTGAATTTTCATAGTTTCATTCCAATAAAAAGAGCAGATCTAGATCAAATCTTAACACGAAAGATCTGATTTCTGGTGGGTTGGCAGATTTGTTTATTCTGAATGCCCACATACATGTAAATAGTCTTTTCTTTTATTTTGTTATTAATTTATTGTGAACTAGTGCTAAAAAAATTTTAAAAATGATGGCGTCTTCCTCGCCATCTGATGGTGAAATATTATGTGTCAGTCATTCACCAATACTACTTTTTGCATGTATGTGCACATTCAGAGCAAATCTGCCAACCTATCAGAGGCCAGATCTTTCGTGTTAAAATTTGATCTAGAGCTGCTCTTCTTGTTGGAAAGAAGCTCTGAAAATTCAAAAAGATCCTATCTTTTTACAGAAAGAGGCTTTTCTTGAAGAAACTCGCAATAAAAGAAAGTGATGGATAATAAAAGAAACAAATAGAATACGAATTATAAAAAAGAAAAATGTTACCAAAGCAAAGTATTTGATCAACAAAATATCGTTAAAAAAGTTTCGATTTTGATTTATTATAAAATATACTATGGAAATAATTTAACCACTATTTATGTAGTGCATATTTGGTAGATAAAATATATGAAAATCGAAACGTGCTATAAACTTTAATCTTAATATTAAGAGCTAAAATTTATAGAAATGTACATATGTTTTCACTTACGTAATCTTGTTCATCTATTGAAAGAATGTAAAGTAAAACTCCTTTTGTAGCTTTGGGATAAAAATTTGCAAACCGACGATACGCTCTCAAAAAAATTGAGTACCCACAATATTGTTATTTCTTTCTATGGCTTTCTCTGTTGGTAAGGTGTGCAATGTTTAAGTCGATGATCTCGTTGTCAGTGCTTCATTGTATGTACTTCGTAGATTTATATATACGGAGTACTATAATGTGTAATGAATTGTATTATTGCTGAACCATGAATCAAAGTTTTAACGACGACGGTGACGTTTGTACAAATGGAAGATGTGGTCGTTATGGGGGATTTATTTATGCAAGTACAGGGCCGGTATCAACAAATGTCAATTTCGTTTTTCTTTGACCGGTTTCCATGAAATTGAAATATGTTGTAGCTGAATTAGAATTACAACAGAAAAGAATGTTTCAAATTAGAAAAGTTTTACTTCTGGCGCAGTACACAGTCTTTTTTGCTTGAATCGATGATTCAATGCATAGATGATTTTGGAAAGCAGGTATGTAAATAACTTCTAACGAACCAAGTCCAAGTATATACCTCACCACATGGCCAAAAGCTCATGTGCATTTGAAAGGATAATGTTATGTATGTTGGTTCATTTCACTTACTTGTTATGTTATAAAAAATACCTATTCAAAAAGTGTCAGTTATGTTATTAAAGCTTTGAACAAAATTGAGCCAGTTAAGATCCTACTTTTGTTTCGAAGAAATGTGAAGACGCGAATACAGATAAAAATACATACATATGTACATATTATATTAGGAAATAATTCACGATGATATTTTTGTTTGAGATGAATTTCATATTATTTTATACATACATATGTATGCATCCAAATGCAAAAGAATCAACTTTTTAATTGTAGAAAGTCCTTTTTATAACAATTCAATTATATTTCTTTACCTATACTCTAGCGTCAGTTTTTGATGGCCACTAAGGGATACTAGCAACAATTGGCGTGTTTGTTTTGTGCACTTATAATAGGAGAAAAAACGACTTCACCGTTTACCCTATATGTATAACAGTGTTGGTTTTATAAAATCTGTTGAAGTTGTAAGCGGAAATGCTTATCGCCTTTCAGTGGAATTGTTGTTTTTTATATCAACATTATTTTTAAACTAACCTAAAGGCGCCTTATATAAGATATTCAAACTTATTCCAAAAAGTTATATACCCCCGATTTTACACATCCCAAGCACTTAATTTGTTCATTACTAGATAAGTTGGAGGTACCTATGTTAATTTTTAAAAAATATTTATTCGTGCATATTTCAGCTTTCAACAGTGACTAACCTTCAATCGGCATTTGAAGAAGCTAGTAGCTACTCCCGATATCATCCAAATAAAGGCTACACATGGGATTTTGCATCAAACAAAGTTTGTAAGTGAAAAACAGCTTCATTAACACGAACAAGCAAATAATATTTTCTTTTTAGTATCAGACAAATCCAAAGCGGCTACAAAGAAAGATGCATCACAAACAAAAGACGAAAGTGGAACTATTTTTCAAATGCAGCGCGTTGACATGCTTCTAATGGAACTTCTTCGTAAATTTCCCCCACCAATTCCACCACAAATCCATCAACAGCAACAACTTCAGCAACAGAACCAGAGACCTGACGGACAAGATGGTATGCAGGCCATTAAGCAAGAACCCAGTACAAATAATTCGAATGTCTCTGAGGCCAGCCCTTCTCCTGCGCAAGCAGGTGTCGATATTAAAGTCGAAAATGCCGATATGAAACCACCACCCGAGAAAAAAATTAAACTTCAATGAAAATAATGTTCATTTATTTATTTAAAATTATAAGTTATTATTATATACAAAAATACATTTACGAGTATATATGTATGTATAATATATACCGTCCATAAATAATAATGCTTCTTCTCATTCCATCCGTCTGACAAGTACATCCATCGCCTTTGGAAATTCCAAAGGAGCACCCACCAAACCATACGGTAAATTATTGTGTTCATACAAACCATCATTTGTAACAAATGCTTTGAATTTCTTGGACTTCTTTTCTATTTCGATTTGTTGAAACCATGTTAACATGGCAACTACGCTAAAGTAGCGATTACTTGCCAGTTTCATCCACTAAATGCATATTCGAATAGGATGTTTGACTGTAATATAATTCAGTTTTCTAAAATCGATGCGAAGTCGGAACTCACCTTTTTTCTTACCAACAAAAACTACCGATGAAGAATACAGAGAATTGCTTTTACGAATAATATTAAACTCAAGTAGGTTATCAACAAAATAACTTTAACAGCGTCACGTCTTGCAAAAGGAATCTTCTATGGTTTCAGTTAAAAATGTACTTTGTTTGTTAATCCGATCTTTATTTGTGCAAAATTACATTCTCCCAAATTTTTAATCGATTCTGCGAAGCAATCAGTATATGGGTGAATATATAAAAGTTTTGTAACTTTATTTAAACCAAATTCCTACAAATTCTGATATTTAAGTTGCTAATATAATGAAGATATTGCTCGTGACCAAGCCAGTCATTTTGTATGTAGATTCTAAGATATATCGTTTTTTTTCTGAATTTAATGTTATGTATATTACTAAAGCGATTTTTTACTTAATGTTTTATATACAAATTTTCTAAAAAAAGTGACAATTTTAAATATTTAATAATATGAACTTAAAAACAAAATTTCAAAAAAATCATTTACCCCTTTTCGAAATATTGAATTAAAAAAAAAAAATTTTTTTTATAAAAATCGTTAGACCCGTTTTCGAGATAATTAAGATGGTAAACAAAATTGTATGGGAAGTACGTTGTTTTTGGGGTTAAAAAAAACTATCCAAAAATCTATTTGAGACAATTACCTAAAACACTCAAGTCCCAAGTTTGAAGAAAATCGTTTCAAACGCTTAGGCTGTAGATCGATCTACAGTCAGATAGATAGACAGACGGATCCACTGGACCCACTTTTGTTGGTGTTCTCCACCATCGTAATGTCAAGTTTGATTAAAATCTCGAGTTCGATTTTGTTTCCAAATGCAAAACTTGCCCTTTAGTACCTATATCGCAATTAAGAGTGTGATCTTATAAAAATAAAAAGAATGCTTTTAGACAACCTCCTTACATCCCAATATTATTGGTTTTCTCTTTTATCTGTTGATTGATAACTATGCCTGTGTGTTGGTTTATCTCGTTCATTGATCTTTAAGTTGCTTATGTGCGCAATCATCGTTCAACTAGTGATTAAATAATTTAGTTTCGGCAAAATTGCATGTGCGCGCCTAGTCAGTTATAATTTTTCGTCCTTCTTTTAAATAAATAATACAAGAGCACGATTTAGTTAGTGGTTCTTTTAATACGGGAGTTTTTAGACTGACTGTCCCATCTCAGTCATCGGCTAGCTAAGGTTCATTTTAGTTATCTCAAATCTTGTCATGAGGGATCATGTCACCGAAGTGTGTGTAGCAAAGTATTTTGCTATAAGTCGCGCCCAAGCGACGACACACAGAGGTAATTAAAAATAATTCAATCGATTTCGCGCACAAGCAAGTATCGAAAAGAATGAAATTCGATGCTTAATATAAACAATTTGAGTGGAGCACAAGATCATCATGAGAATCTTGGACAGTGGTCTTTCACACCCAAATGCATACGTCAGCGAAATATTCGTTTTGAGATTTAAATATTAAGCCAATCCCAACTATCGCTTTGAGATACAATAAAAGTATTGTATGCTGTTTATATGTCTATATATCATCTCAAGTGTTTGTTTTAAGATACACGCATTGAAGATCATTATATTTACGCTTAGTCGTATGAAATTTAATACGACTATAAATAGAGATATGAAATAATTTAGATGGATGCATTAATAATGAATATCAACACATCCAATCATATAGAACTGAAACTAGGATGAAGAGAAGACACGAGACCAGCATAACAAGCCTAAAGCCATATATACACTAGGTTTGTTCGTTGAAGTCGCCCTAAAGCTTTTTTTGCAAAACCAAAAGTCACCCTGATAAGCAAATTCTGTTTTTTTTTTTAAACCTAGGGTCGCCCTGAAGAAGATCTAGGTTTTTATTTAGGGCAAGTTGAGGTAAATGAATCAACGTCAAAATCACGAGCTCTGAATTGATTTGTTATTTTTAAAATGAAAATAAAAGAATACTCAAATTAATTTTCAGACACAGACATGCAAAATGGAAACCTGTGAAGTTGTGGATTGTACTTAGGGCCAAAGCAAAGGCACTAAGAATTTAAATTTAACATATTTTAAGTTTTAATTATTAAATGACACAACTTGTATAAAAGTACTAAAAAATATGAACTTATAAAATTAAAAAAAATATACCCACACCACAATTCCATTATTATTTTTTTTTTAATTTTACTTTCTAAACAAACAAAAGATAGTTATATTTTTTTATGGATTAAGAGAACTGCAAAGTGGCAACTCAACATATGGCAATTTATCGTATGGCAACTCTCATCTGAAACTAAATAAACAAACACCCATGAATATTTCATCTATTCAAGCTTAGTTCGCAGCACAAATAAGCCAAAATAAGATTGGAAACTTTCGTACGTTTCACCCCCCAAAACCCATTTGTTTACATTGTTGTATTTGTAGCTTTGAAACTCTATCCATGATTAGATGGGAAATCGAAAAACAAAACAAAAACAAATTACTAGGGCTGTGTTGTCTATGTGTCTATAGGAAGAGGAACAGAAAAGATTCTTGTGTGCGTTTTTATCAATGTGTCTATTGGAAGAGGAACAGAAAAGTTACTTGTGTGCGTGTTTCAGCTTGTAGGCAAATGTCAAATGAAAGCAGAAGTTTCTAAGCTTTACGTTATTAGTTTATGGTTCGCAGTTCGGGAAGCCAGACGACCAGTGGCAAGAGAAGTGGTAGATTTATGCTATTGCCTTAAGAGATAGGCCAAGCGACCACGCACTGTGGATTTATGCCATTGCCTTAAGGAGTAGGCCAAGCGACCACGCACTGTGGATTTATACCATTGGCCTCGGTCGGTGCGCGGCCGATAGGCTATCCAAGATACCTTTGTAGCGGATTTATTTTCGAACGATTCAGGTAGCTTTCTTGTTATGTCAGTTCTATTGCATACACATCTGAAGTTTTGAATCAGCTGTTCCTCACATTTCCAAACGAATCTCAACGAATCCAATAATTTTTGGGTAGCTTGAGATTTGTGTTTGACAACATATGTTTAGTTCATCACCCGTTTTTACCTTAGGAGTTACAACAACACCAAGCAATCCGGATCGGTTAGGTTGCGCCACCGAACGAGGCCATTGCCTTATATAACAAAAGAGATCCAGGAGACCATCAAATATACAAACACACATAATGATGGATGTTACACCATTGTTCATCCCGTAAAATGTGAGAAAGCAGTAAACAAAGATTTATATATAAAAGGAATATGTTTCATTAAAGGCAAGCACAAACAATTAGGCAAATAAATATTCAGTGAAAACCACTTACCAGATTTGATATCCTGCAATGGTTTTGTTTTTCTTTCTGTGCCTTTGTATTCAACTTATTTATTTATTTTGTTTTTTTATTCTTATTGATCACACACGCATTATCTCGGTCAACAGATCTCCACTGACTTACAATAACGATCAGAAAGAGAGATTTGAGGCTCTCAAATAATACATAGATACATGGATAGGTGCTTTTTCGTTTAAATGTTTTGCGTTAAAATGTTGGTAAAATTTTCTAACTTGGTTAAATTTTGAAGTTTGGTTTGTGGTGGAATCAAATTTAGCGTTAAAAGGGATTTATTAAAACACTATTTTGGCTAAAATTCCTTCAAGATTGAAGAAATTTCCCTAAAAACATTTTTGTTGTTCAAGTTAATTAATTTCTTTCCCAAAATCTGACTTAGAAGATATAAAGTTAGTTATTTGGCACGAAAAAAGTAACGAATTCTCAGTTTTACTAATATATGCCGGTTTAACATTGTTAATTTAATATTTTAAAACAACAATTCGTAATCTTTTCAAAACAATTCCCATTATGGTTAGTTTGTTGATTTAGTATGTAGACACTAGCATTGTATATATAATCTATAGTAATATTATCTGGTGTGGTAAATAAGAAGCCACCTAGTGTCCTTATCCACAAATTTCTCTCAACACTAAAAGTTGCGGAAAAAATGTTTAATGTTGAGAAAATTTTCAGATTGGGAAACATGTATGTGAATATAAGGTGGAATAATTGACAATTGCGTGAATGGGAACATTATATAGAAAATGTTTAAGAGTGCGAGTGAACAGAAAATAGAACATTATAGGAAAAAAAAGCGGTATTTTTCGGTATTGTATTGCATGCATATACCTAAATATATATGTGAAACATAGAAATAATTTTTTGTAGGGGTTGAAACGTGGATTTGGTTTGGGTGTGTAGTTCCTTATGAATGAAAATATTTTTTGTTTAAAAGCGAGAAAGTAGAAATACAGTGTTTTTCTGTAGATGTGGATTTGGTTTGGGTGTATAGATTTTTACGAATTCATTGATATTTTTGTAGGTAATATCATTAGAATTTTGAATTTTGCTGCGAAATCCAGCAACGTTGTAGATATAACTAAATAAATGTCGGATGTAGGTATGGTTGTAATATTAATGAATGGTTGTCAGTTAGAATCAAAAAAAAATGTCAACAGAAAATCGAGAAAAAGTTCAAAAGCCTTTAACTTCTGAACTATTTTAGATAGTAATTTTTTATAAGATAAAACTGTATGTACTACTAGGTATACTATACGTACATTTTTGGTTAAACATTTTTTTCTACTTCAGATTTTTTTGTAGTTATGCTTATAGGTACATATGTACCTACCTATTTTTGCATTTTTGAATTTTTGTGTAGGAAGGTATATTTCTAATAATAATACATATAATTGGCGTTTTTCTTTTTTAGCTCCGAGTAAAGAACTCAGCTGTCAAGAAAAGATCTGTGTTTCTTTTTTAGCTCAGACACATATAATCTCTCAACTCGTGTTTCTTTTTTAAATCAGAGCTAAATCGGGGTATGAACCATTAGCTCAGAATAAAATGACCGATCAAACGGAGCAAAGTACTGGGTGCGGCTAACTTTACTCATAAATTTAACAATAATCACTAAAGTAAAACCAATTAAAAACAAAAATGAATTCGGAAAACGAAAGCTTTGGATATGCTGGTAAATAAGTTTTAATAAAAACAATTATAATAATATATGACAGTTCTACGCTTAAGTTTATTTCAAAATTAAATCTGAGATATCTGACCATGCTATACTCAGATCTAAATCGGTTTGCTCAGTCTCTGCTCCGAGATATGGTCGGAGATAAAAAAGAAAAACGCCAAATAATAATAATAATATTTCTAATCTAATTTTCAATTCTGATACCTATTTAAGGTAGGTATGATTATATACAAAAATTTCCCAAAATCTTGGAGCGGTTTTTTTTAAATAATTTTTACTTGAAATTGTAGGTAGGTATTAAGGCAAGTTACATACATATGTTTTTTCTAACAATCAATCATGACATTACGATCATAGTGAACACCAAAAAAGTGAGTCCCCCAATTCCGCCTGTCTGTTTGTCTGCCCTCGAGTCTGCAGCCTAAACGGTTCGGTGGATTTGCTTCAAACTTGGTATACATATTATTTTTTTGGTAATAAGCCTACACGTTTTTTTCATTTTTTTTAAGACGACAAATAACAGTAGCTCCCATACATTTTTTGGCCAAAAACAAAAATCTTATTTTTCTCAAAAACGGCTCCAACGATTTTGATTTTAAAAAAAACAGTTCATTAATGAAAGGAAATTGTACCTCTTGATAATTTTTTTTTGGAAAAAAATGTTATTTTTGGTACCTCTAGTAGAGCCATTTTTATTGGTTTTCGATTTTCTCGGAAACGGTTTATCTGATTTTTTTTTTAAATATTTACGCAGAAGCTCCCAAACAGGTTGAACAATATTGTAACCAAAATTTTTCAAATACATTTTTTTTAGAAAATCATTTTTTTTTTGAAAACTCAAAATTTCGAAAACGACTCAATAAATTTTTTCGAAACTACGTAGGTATTTGATGGTTTTCTGACATTATCTTAAATAATTAAAAAAAACTATTTTTCTAAAATAAAAAACAACGTTACTTTAAAAACAGCTCCTAGAATATTTATAAAAAAAATGTTTGTGTTCTTATAGTAGTACAGTCCATTTTCAAATATAAAAACATTTTATTTTGCGTACTTATTAACAGTACTTCCCATAGAACCACTTTTAGTTTTTATTAACACACTTTAATATTTTCGACTTTCTCGCTATTCGATGGGCCGATTAAAATTATTCTCCTAAAATTATTCTTGCTAAAAGTGTTAATAAAACTGTTTACTCAAATTTTCAAATACGAGTTTTTCGATCTTTAATAAATATATAATTTTTTTTTTGAAAACCCGATTTTTCAAAAACCAGTCAGTGATTTTTTTTTGAAATTTGAATTTTATATGTATATTAATAATATCTTCAAAATGTCGTTCCAATTATTTTTCTAAAAATGTTTTTAAAATTTTATAAATAAAAAATTAATTTAAAAAAAAACCGCTTCAACAATTTTTGAATAGTCGATAAAAAATGCGTTTTTAATGAAGTTTTATGTTGTAACAAAACTTAGCTTATCTTTGATGTTTAATATTTTTTTCAAAAATGTTTGTCTTCTTTCAAATTTCATATTAAGAAAAACATTAATCAGAAACTTCACTTTTGTCAAAAAAAAAAAAACTATTTGAAAATTTTTAGCCAATCAAAAAATATAATGTCGATTTATATAGCCTTTCCCAATTAAATTCACGTTTTTACAAATCAAGTTAAACTTTTTGCAAATCAAATTCATGTTTTTGGAAATTAAATCGTTTAAAATAAATTTTTATGAAAAAAATGTCAAACCATGTGCATAACAACGTAAGAAAGTAAACATTTTATTACATGAAATTCAAATAAAATAATTGCATATTAATATGGTATAGACATAAAACAGAAAAATTCTTTTTTGAGAAAACAATGTAAAACAGATACGTATGTAGGTACAAATATACAAACAAAAATATATTACCATATTAATTCGATGCTGCTGGTCATTTATCTTGGAGTGGAGGATAAATCCCAATCACTGCAGTCATGAGTCCAGCTGTTAGTAATTCCTTTATCACAAATGTTACATTTTAAGATACTACACAAATTATAAGATACTGTTTGATGTAATTTAAAAGGCTATATGTATTTATTAAAAAGAACAGCCGACTTTTAATTGTACAGGCTATACTTCCAATAAATTCACACACCTTTCCTTATTATTATTTAAAAAAAAACACTTAATACAAGAACTTTAAATACGAAAAAAAAAATGTTCACTCCACATAAAGATACCAAAGAAGGTATGTAAGTATGTATATAATTATACACACTTCACAGATCTTATAATATGTTCACAACACTTAAAATTAATAAAAGTCCATTTGCAAATAGAATTGCATTGTAGGTGTTTTAATTATATCTAAATTTTATCCACGAAATTCACACAAAATACTACCTATAGCACAGACTGAAATTCACAAAACAATTATGTAGGTATGTAATCTGCCCTTATTCAACTGGACATTTTTCACTATTTCATTATTATTAAGATGTTATTTTTCTTATTCTTATCGAAAGACCTTGAAACACCTTGAACTTAAACTTAAAAAAAATGGAAAAAAAATTGCCAAAAACAAATCAAAACAAAACATAACAACAAAACGAAACTAAATGTAAAATTCACACACACGCACTGAATATTTTTCTATTTACTTGCAATTTATCTGTTCATTGTCCTTGATATGACAAAAAAAAAATATATTTTTTAATGAACTCTCTTACTCCTTTATTATTATAGGTAATGTACATAATATACCCTGCTCTTTCTAAAATGGTGTGTATATTCAAAATGTTGCGACAAATCTGACAATGTTGCTAATTTTAATGTAGAAACTAGCGCCCTCATGAGTCCTTATCCACCGTAAATAAAAGCTGCCTCATAATATTACTATAGGTTATATATACAATGACACTAGTTTTCACAGCTGAAGAATTTGACAAGCTGACAAATCAATCTATTTGTATACAATTTGCAAAATGAAATAGAATGAGTATTTTAATGAATTATTTTATATCAACGGATTATAATATTTGTTTTTTCCTCTTGAGACCCTACAGAAACAAAAATAATAATGTAATTTAATTTTCCAATTGAATAAGTTAAAACTTGCATTTATTATATGGTTTCCCAGTAGATCTGGACTTTCTTGAGTTCATCTTTCTTTTCGGTTATCGCTTACAGTTTCAAATTACTCTATCTTGAGAAACGTTAAATTTTAACGCAAATTTAGCCTGCTCTACAGCTGCCTACATTTTAACCCATTTTATTTACCACGCTAGTGTCAAATTTTAACCAAGTTACAAAATTGAACCAACATTTTAACGCAATTCACATACGGCCTAAATATTAAAATTGTTTTAGCATTGCCAGATATTTAAATTTTCTTTAAACTTTGTTCTCGATTTACCTAAATTTCTCATACTTGCTTTTCTGCAACATAAAAGTAATGGCCCCGGGTGGTTTTTGAAAAACGAAAACCTAGGTAAAGTTTAACGAACGAACTTACTGTTCAAATGCATGACATGCACGTGCAAGTGTATTAGTGAAAAATTCACACGTATAGATTGGTTGTATGATTGAAGTAAAATCAAATCCTTTTGATTTTCCGTCAATCAAGCTTACTGTGAAGTAATACGCAAATAGCCCTTCAAGCAAGCGACTCCGTTTTAGATCCGATACCACTTCATAAATGAGCCCCAAATCGGGTCCAAAACGATTCCAAATCGGATAAAATTAGTATGGAAATTAGAATCACCAGGGAGCCATTATGTGAATGTATTGTGAGAGATAGTTTTCTATTTCACCATACTCAGCGAGAACGGAACATAAATGGAATCGAAAACGGATCCAAAAAAATGAACTAATCTAATAAGAAATAGGTACATATATGCTCTTTTACACATATGAAACACTTCTTTGTTTATTTGATAATAATCCCGTTTTTCCATTTTAAAATATTATTTTATAAACTATTTATGTTTGTTATTATGTAGTTTGGTTTTCCTTTAAGATAAAAATTTGCTTGTTGCTTCCAAAATTGAAAAAAAAACAATAACTGTGTCTCTCCATGTGTCTTGATTTCTAGTCCATAAAAATACTCCCTTCTCGAATATCGACTTTCTCTCTCTATTTCTCGGTCTATAAGAAAATAGTCTCGATTCTAGTTCTCCTTTTTACATGCGTACACAGAAAATGTGTTAATATGCGTGAGACACTCAGTTTTTTGGATTCCAAAGTGATTCCAAAATGAACCGAGAAATTCGGGTCCGTGTTTTAGCTTGAAGTGAGGAAGCGGAGAAGAAGAAAAATGAAAAAAAAAATATTTGAATTTATTGATTTAAATATTAAAATAGGAAACAAAAATTGTATGATGAAATGGACAAAAACAAATTACTCGGACAAAATTAAAAAAGTCTATTTTTTATAGAAGAACGTCACTCCACACTGTCCATGTAAAAATAAAAAATTGAAGACTCATGCATGATGTATGTATAGGCAACTTTAATCTGAATTTACTAAGTCCCCTTTTACATGAGTAAACTGAGTTGCCGGCAACTAGGAGTTGAAGGCGAGAAGCGCAAGAAGTAAGGGGAATTAAAAAATCTCCCCGGTCAACGATTTGAAGAGATTTTTTTTAGGTTTTGCTTTGCATTCCAATTAGCCCAACAAAATCTTCCCAATCTCCAGCAATTGGTTTCCCTGAGTAAAAGGGGGCTAATACCTTGGACGTGAATGTCATGCATTTCAAAGGTGTTGACCATAGATTTTTGATTTTTTGCCCTACTCTGTATATAGTTAAATGCGAATTTGCAGATATAATTTCATAGCATGCGATAGAAAGCAGGATTTCATTGTATACTATTCAATGCTTGCTTTATCGCAAGGAGGAATGTCATTTTGTTTTGGTGTTTCCAAATATTATTTGTTGTTGTATGTAATTATTATTAACTAAACTAAATAAAGAATGCTATTTGCTATGCAATGCGCACTCAAAAAATGTTAAAGTTCTTCTGCTATCTGCTTTCTGCTATGGCTATTGCGATTGCTTTAAATTTATCGACAATGGAGACAACTTGTAAAGCAGCGCAAACTTCTAGGTTGTCATTTGACATTCACTTAGTTTATCTCAGCAATCTAGAAGAAGTTTATGTTGTTGTAATGCGTGCAAAAGCACATCTGATGAAAACACAGCTGTTCTCGTGAAAGCTATCTTGAGTTATCCCAAGAAATTTGGAATAACCAGCTATCTGAGAATAATATATATAGAACAGCTGACTCTAAAATAGAGATAACATATCTTTTAAGTTAGTGAACGCCCGCATTGTGTTTGGATATTAATATAAGCAAAAGTTATCGATTTTATTTCATCAGAACGATTAACTTACCTATCGATATTTTATAATTTGACGTTTGATGTTGACGTTTCCCTTGAAAAATTTAAATTTTTAAATAACACAGCAATTGCAATAGCACAGCGACGGCAGTGGAAGTCACAGCCGCAGGTCGCAGTTTCTTTTTTCTATTGTACTTTATTTTAAAATTTACTACTTTATGTTTTGTATTTGTAGTTCTTTTGTGCGTTGCTCGTCAAAGTATTACATTACTACCTACCTACCAGCTACCAACGATTAAAGAAGATGTCTAGCCCAAGTTGAAAACAATTGATTGTAAGTTTCATTAATTTATGCTTCTAATTTAATGTGTGAATTTGTACAAATTTATCCAAATTGGTTATACTGAGTTGAGAATAATGTATATATGTATGTATTATAACAGACAAAATGTTACCGGTTTAGGCTTTTTGCGCTTTGCAAGTTTACATTTTGCCAAACAAAGAATGGCACATGAATGGATAAATCATGTTGGCTTGCCGTAGGAGTCCTGCCGCCAATTTTAGGGGTTGGATTTTGATGAGGCATGCGAATTTATTGATAAAATACTTATATGCAAATTCGGTTTTCGCTAAAATTTGACTGGGGTGTAGGGTATTCACAGGCATACTTTAAGTTGAGCCATACTTAATGTTGTCTTTATTTGGGAACATCCCATACCGAAGCTTTCATATTCGTGATAGGCGCCCGTCCATGAGCTCTTTAAGACTCTCCTTTTGAGTCTGAGTGCATGCTCTTGATTTATTCCATGTCGCTGTGCAGTCCGTATATATGTATCGTTTTCTGTCTGCAATTGACTTTCAAACAATCTTCTTTAATTTGTTCAGTAATAAAACAAAGTTGTAATGAGATAGTAAATCTCAATCCACTGTTTCAGCAACTGGCGCCGTGCATTTTTAGACCAGAATTTTTTAGGTAAAATTATGCATTTAATATTAGTGATTAATGTAGGTAGGGTAGAGTCCCCAGTGGCCGGCCTGTTAAGGAATTTTTCGATTTAAGGAAACTTCAATTTTTTGTGTTCCCTATGTCCGGCCCCTTGAAAACGACCATAATTACAAAATATTTTTCAATTTTAAAGCAAATTTTAATTGAAATATATACTCTTATAAACACCATATACTATATACTATATACCATATACTATATAAACACCATATAATACCATTAACCCAATTCCAAATTCCCTCAAAATCACTAAATTCTAGTGCAATGTTTACTAATTTCCAACAGTTTTCCAGTGCAAATAATTTTTCCAGATGGGTTGCGCATTTAATTAACTCATAACTCTCAAATTACTATAAATATCTAATGAAAATTTTGACATATTATAAGGAATAGATTTCAAATTGTAATAAGGTTCTAAGCACAGAAGTAGGCCCTTAGATTTCTTACGGCTCGCGTACACCAAAGCCGTCATCGGCCGAAGTATGATCAGGCAACGTCCGCTAAACTCGGCCGATCGAACCAAACGTATGTAAAGAAGAAAGAGAACGCGTACACCACTTAAACCACCATCGTCCGATGACGTCCGTTATTCACCGATAAACCGACACATCCGAACTTATTTGTATTTATCGTCAGTTTGCCTGTAAGGTTGTATGAAAAAATCTTCATAGTCGCATAGACTCAAGAACTGAATCGTCCGTTAACGGATTGAGTGTATGCAGGCAAACGTCCGAGACAGTGGTCCGAATTGTTCCAACACCAAATCGGCTAATGATTCGGTTTCAGTGTACGCGAAGCGTTAATTACAACGCTTTTATTTGAATGTATGTGTTTATTGTCCACAATCCAAGCTATAAGCTTTCGTGAGGAAACCACAACCAAGTTGTTCACAAATTTGATTGTGAAAAATCGAATTAAATACCTAGTTCTAGCAATAAAAATAAATACAGTCGAACTTCGACAACTCGAAGCATTACTTGCCAAAAAATAATTCGAGTTATCAAGACTTCGAGTTATCAAGTAAAACAGAAAATTAATATAGAATACGTAATATTTATTAGCGAATATAAAAATTACAGTTGTTGTGATTATTTAAAATATTCTGTTATACATGACTGACGAATGGATTTGCCGGAATACTATATTTAATAGCCACATCCTTTTTTCTTGACCCATTATTAATTTAAATTTATCTTCAAACGATGTTTTTAAAGTTCGTTTAACGATGTATCCACATTAGCTTTACTTTTAATAAAAACTTCACACTGCACTGTCTATATCTACGTCAGTTTCTTTTCACTTTTTGTTTCGTCTTTTTTTATTTTTTTTTTAAATAAGGCTGAATTCGTATTATATAATATACATATATCAACCTAATAATGTGTTGTCTAACACCGGAACATGACAGCTTTTACTCACACTTAACGGAATCACAATTTTCAACACACATATGTATACAAGGTCATAGAACATGCAAACACAGTGCCCAAAAACGCAATGCATTATGAAATGAACTTGTAAAAATCCACAGAATTTGATAATTTACCTAAAAAATTCGACTTATCGAAGGTGACGCCAAATAATCTCTTCGAGTTATCGAGACATTCGAGTTATCGCGACATTCGAGTTAAAGAAGTTCGAGTTATCAAACAAAAATTACATGTAAACTTCAGACTTCGCGCTATTGGCAACTAATTTCATTCGAGCTATCAAAGTTCGACTGTAATAATATAATATTAAATGAATTACCTCTTTTATACATACTGTGTTTTTGTCAGTGGTGACCAAAGATTGGTTAGTAATTCCTGGCAAACAGCAAGAAATTCATTTGCCTAATTGACAAACTCATTGGTAAAGGTAATGGAATCGATCGCCCTACATAACTTAAATTAATGTTGAATTCAATTCGTCTAGTTACATTCTTATTTTTGCCCTGCAAAAATTAGGTAATCGTTTCTTAAACCAAGCATCATGTTTGTAATTTATAGCTATGTACATAATGTACATTCTGCAGCAGTTTCATTATTGAATATTCTTTTTACATTAAGAATTAAAATTGTTAGGTGGAAACGAAATGACGCCACTGGAATTTCTTTACTTGTCAATATCTAAAAACAGCTTGGAAAACGCTAGGTACCTAAATTAATTTTTATTTTATATAAAATGTCTCGTGTTCAATCTTAAGACTGATTCTTGATTTTTAAATAGGAAACAATAAAGTTGGTAATTCCCGAACATCTTTGAACATGTAAGGACGGCCTGCAGTTAAACCTTGGGTAAAAAAAATGGTTTGATACACAGCGATATCATCCGTTTGATTCCCAGTTATTTTCTTTAAAACCAGTAATTACTGGACTATTCTTACTTTGGTTCCCAGTGGGAATTTCTTTATTAATATCCTATCCAGGAGGGTTGTGGCATTGCGGTTAGGAATTTTCCCCAAATTATTAAATGTGTCTAGGTGTTTTGAACTACCGAACCCGATTTTGTAAATGTTTTACTGGCTGAATTGGTGGCAATTATCTAGACACGGATATGAAAACCGTACATACAAAAATTGAGAGCGTATCGGAATCCCTGTTTTTAAACTCCAGAAAAAAAGTCTTAAAATCTCGTCTTCTAGAATATCGTTTTTTTTAAATCCCGCCTTATCCCGTTTAATCCCGCTTAGCCCGTTTTGTATTTTGTTAAATGTTACACAAAAAACTTTGTTTACAATCAAACTCGACCCCACCCCAAATCTTCTATTAGGCGTTTTTCTTGTTTAGCTCAGAGCATAGTCTGAGTTGTCAAAAAAATTGTTTGTGTTTCTTTTTAACTCGGAGCATTCAGAGCTCCAAATGTGTTTCTTTTTTCGTTCCGAACATGTGTAGATCGCAATCGATGTGCTCGGGCATAATTGACTGAGCATAGGTGAGTAAATTGCTGAATGCACCATAATGTCATGTGGCCAAGAAGGAAAATGTAAAGAAAAAAAATAATCAGATACAATTAAGTTGTCGAAAGAAGTTGATTTTCTGTATCTGGTGTGTATCTGTGTACAAAAAAGGGTAGGTCTTGTGTTATATTGCTTTTTATGTTTATGCAGCCTGCCCCCCTTACGCGCCGTCCTTTTTACACATTGTGTTGATTCCAAAAGCGAGAATTTAATAAACATTTTTTTTTATTTTCAGAAACGGGATAATCGGCTCTATCAAAGAATCCATCGTAATCGAATATCTGCTAGGAGTCCAGAAAAATCTATCATAGAATCTATTCGTAGTAAAATCTGCAACGAATTTCGAAATTCGTAGAATTTGGTATAGCTGAATCCTAATGAAATGGCAATATTTGATCTTTCTCTACGACAAGTTATTCTTCCCGTAGTCAGGTGTAAAATGGTTGTCTTAGCAAAAATATAAGTAACCTTACCAGCACCAAGTTGGTAGCTACCTTCTCCCAAAAATCTCAGCGCAGCAGGCAGCCGAGAAACCAAGTTTATTGATGAGGAAAATCTCACTTCTTGAAACTCCTTATGCAGCTCCATTAAAACGTACTTTAGTGGAGTACATGTTTGTGGAGCGCTTGTTTATTCAGTCGGAAATTTCTTATAAAACTGCAAAAGTTTCGATTTAATTATTTTTAAATTTGTTGATTCATAACTATACGTACAAGTTTTCATCCATAATCAAATGGATTGCATGCATCTCTCAGTTGTTTTCTTTGGATTTTGAGCTTTTGCCTTCGCCTTACAACCTCGTTATTTGCAGCAGTAATTGCAATCAGTACGGAATCCATTTTATGTGTAAATAACAAAAATAAACACTAAACTATATTAACAATTAATATGAACTGAAATATGTTTTTTTATAATTGGAGGTGATTTGACGTAAAAAAGCTGAATTCGAAATTGATGCTTTTTTCGATTCCATTCGAATTCCTGGCGCCCACCTTTTATTACAAGTAACCCACTGTAATTGTAATAAAATACTTCGTTAATTTTATTATTCGATTAAAACGATTATCAATTTCTATCCAACTTATTGTGATTTCTCCCATCGAACTTATCCCAGGTGAGCAGCCGTGGTGGTAGCTTTTTTGTTAATAAGCCACATTTTACACTTTTTCTTTTGTCTTCTCTCTCGTAATTGTCGATTTGACTTAACCGTCAACCTCATTTATTTCGGCTAGATTATCTCGATGCGCCTCTTCACTTTTTTTTGTAATTGTTATTTAATAATATATTCGCGGTTTTCAAGTTCGTAAATTTAATAAATTTAATATTATTGATAAATTAACTATCCCCTACTACCCCCCTTTGGCAAAGAAAAATTGTTATAAGAACTTTGATCCTGTATTGACATGGTTGTCTTACAGAGATAAGTTATTAACCGTTACAGAAGTTAGTCACAAAGCGTTTTAGGAAATATTTATTGGTAATAATAGTGTACATTCGCATTGTGGCTTAATTATATGACCAATAGTGTATATACTTATACATATATAAATTTTTCGGGAATTTGAACCAAATCGCGGAAGCCAACAGCACCCAGGCCCAGGGGAGATTGTACAAATGAAACCATTTGCTGGGATTAAGCTCTTTCAGAGAGACTAGTGTCAGTACCCTTATAGTAGTACTTAAAAAAGTTAAGTATCAGTACTTTTCCAGTATTTGAATACAAGTACCAAGTATCAATTACTTAAGTACTTGAGCAGTACTTCAAGTACTTGAAAATTAGCTTGTATAAGACGGCTGTATACAAGCTAACTACAAATCCACGTGCTTTAGTTTGCATAAGATGGCTATATACAAGCTATAGCTTGCATAATCGCACTGCATTTATGTATAAATTAAGTGAATTTTTTGTCAGATTCTACTTCATCGCCAACTGCCCTATCAAGGAGTAATTTATCCTTGTGCAGAAAGATTGAGTATGTATTTATATTCGACCTACATAAGTGATCCGAGCGTTTGAAAAGGAATGAATATATTGGACAAATATCCGGTTGTAAACAAACTGTATGAAGTTGAATAAACCGCTGACTGACAGCCTTTGTAGAAAGACTTCCCATTCGCTGATCTAATAATTCTTCCAGACGTCGTCACTGATCAAACACTTTCAAAAATTGGTTTTGTTAAAAACAAACTCAAGTTTTTTAAAAAGTGTTAATCAAAAATAAATAAAAAAAATTGAAACAGTGTCTCGTCAAAAAATTATACCATTTCTATCTTTAAAAAATTTCAAGAGATAGAAGATTGCGTTGCTTTGGTTAATATACAAAACTGGCCTAACTTAAATAAACTTCAACTTAAATCGTCAAAAACACAAAAGTACTATGCATATGAAAGCGACCAACGAATGAACGAATATTCGTCCGTTTAGACATTTCGTTCACATGATTTAAATATTATTCATCACGAATACAAGTAGAAAATCTGATTTCGAGGTTAGTCGCGCGCGAACAATTTATTCGTCGAAGGGTGGATGGTATGTGGAACGCGAATAGAGGTTGACTGTTCAAAGCAATCAGATGCAATTCGCGACGACCAATATTGTTTTCTCAAATTTATTTTATTTTGGCGATTAAAATATAAATTTTTCTGTCGTAAACATTAATATAAATTATATTTCTACAATTTTGTTTAGAATTTGTGAAGAATTTAGGTTGGTAAATTGTTTTAAATTGAATTTATTTGTTCATTGGTCGGTCGTTGGTCGCTCTCATGTGAATAGTCCTTAAGGCCCGTTTGCTGATACGAATCATAAATATTTATGTTCCATTAAAAACACTTATGGGCTACGTTTTCCTCTGCGTAAACTGTCACATAAGTGATTAGGTAGATCTTAAATGCTTAGTTGTGTATCAGCGAACGTGTCTAAGTTCTAAGGCCAGTTTGCTGATACACAATTTAAGCATTTAAGTTCTCTTTAAGCACTTATGCGACAGTTTATGTCTGATAAACAACTTAGGCCCGTTTGATGATACGAATCATAAATATTTATGTTCAACTTAAAACGCTTAAGGGCTACTTTTTTCTCTGCGTAAACTGTCACATAAGTGATTAAGTAGAACTTAAATGCTTAGTTGTGTATCAGCAAATGGGCCTAAGTTCTAAGGCCAGTTTGCTGATACACAATTTAAGCATTTAAGTTCTACTTAAGCACTTATGTGACAGTTTATGTCTGATAAACAACTTAGGCCCGTTTGATGATACGAATCATAAATATTTATGTTCAACTTAAAACGCTTAAGGGCTACTTTTATCTCTGCGTAAACTGTCACATAAGTGATTAAGTAGAACTTAAATGCTTAGTTGTGTATCAGCAAATGGGCCTAAGTTCTAAGGCCAGTTTGTTGATACACAATTTAAGCATTTAAGTTCTACTTAAGCACTTATGTCACAGTTTATGTCTGATAAACAACTTAGGCCCGTTTGATGATACGAATCATAAATATTTATGTTCAACTTAAAACGCTTAAGGGCTCCTTTTTTCTCTGCGTAATCTGTCACATAAGTTCTTAAGTAGAACTTAAATGCTTAAGTTGTGTATCAGCAAACGGGCCTTAAGCATTTAAGCACTTATGTAGAACTTAAATGCTTAAGTTGAATATCAGAAAACGGGGGTAAGTCTGTTCTGCTCAAGACAAGATTATAATATGGACCAGCAATTGTTTTAAACAGACTATTGAATATGTTCGCAAAGTTAAATACCTAGGTTTTCAAATTAATCATAAGTTGACATGCTGTGATGCAATATCAGAATCTAGAATTTACTATGGCTTATTTTCCTTGCTTCTTCCCATATATTGGACACAAATTTAAAAAAATCATCTCATTAAAAGCCTTATACTACCCTATTTAAAATTTAACTGCGCCGTCTACCCTAATCTAGACTACGAATGTAAACGTAAACTAAATGTAGCGTTTATTTACTGTCTACGTCTCATCCATAACAGCCCTAGATAAGAAAATGTTACATTTTTTCATGATTCGTTGACCGGATTGATTTTAGATAAATATATTATGTTTTTGGGCTCATCAGTTAGATGCTATCGTACCTTTCTAAGACGCAATATTTTTGGTCGATGGCTACCGACTCGAATTGAATATTTTTCTAGGGGGAATTTGGTTAAATTCATGCACCTAGAAACATGTATTGATTTTATGCCCGTGGTCTGGCCAGTAATTATATTCGAAGAAAACGCAAAAATTTACATATTATTTTTGTTTTTGTGGACTGTGTGGATTAAAGCCAATTGAAATATTTTGTGACCGGGCGAAACGCATTTTGGACTATAGGTCACAAAATATTTTAATTGGCTTTAATCCACACAGTCCACAAAAACAAAAATAATATGTAAATATTGTTTGCGTTTTCTTTGAATATTATGTTTTTGTTATACTGATGTCCTCGGTACTTGGGAGAAATGCTTCAATTTCCACAATCTCAAAGAGGACTCAATTTAAGTTCAAAAAATATTTAAATTATTACTTAAAAGCAAATTTCAAATATGTACATAAAATTCCTAAATTGCGCTAAATTGTATTTATCAACCGTATTTGTTATTATACTTTTAGTCTTTTTCTTTTTAGTTGCATATTTATTATAATCGTATCTATTTAAAATTTGCTTCGGATATATTTTCTATGTTGATGTCATCCTTTAATTGTATAGTTACTTTTATTATCTTTGTAAACTTGCAAATTCAAAATACAAATCTCGCCCAAAAATTTTGCCGAATTATCGTGTCACGAGATTGGAAAATGTCGATCAATTTTCTGTGCTTAATTATTTCAAAATATAAAGACAAAACTCTCAATGATGGTACCTAACATGCATACATGGGCTGTCAGATTCATGTATAATAGTGCAGACAAAAAATGGTGATGCTCAGAAGGCATAAGTCAACTGATTTCTTTGAAAGAAAATTTGGCTAAGAAAACCTCACATCTTGTCCATGTCAAACTTTGAACTTTACCTTTTTTACTTGCGATTATAGGTTATGCATTCGTCGAAAAAAAAAGTTTTGAGTTAACAATTAAACATGAATACGAAAAAAGATGGTCTAAAAATTCTGTCCGTCTGTATGTCTGTCAGTCTGTCTGTATGTATATGTACAGAAACATACAGCCCAAACGGGTGGGCCGAATTGCTTAACACTTGGTTATGCAGTTTTTTAGGTATTGTGCAGAGGGGAAATTGAATTTTATTTTTTTAGTTCACAAAATAACGGTACCTGCCATATAAACGTTACATTAAAGCCTATTTTTCTCGGAAACGGCTCTAACGATTTTGATTTTTAAAAAATCAGTGCAGCTTTTTAGATACGACCGATCATATGGTTGAAAAAAAAATTGTTTAAATTTCTAAAAACGGTACTTTCCATAGGACCGTTTTTTTGCTTTCGACTATCTCATAAACGGCTTACCCGATTCTTTCGAAATTTCAAACATATAGCCTTAGGTTGCCCAATTTATACTGCGTACCAATATTATTAATTAATATTTTTTTGTATTTTTAAAAGCATTTTTAAGAAAAAAATATATTTTGAAAACTGCTCATTAAATTTTTTTTTCAAAAATTATATTTATAATGTATTTGCTGAATACCTATGAATTGGCGTTTTTGGATTTTTTTTTTATTTTTTTCAAAAAGTTTAAAAAAAAAACTTTTTTTCTCAAAAACCGCTCCACAGATTTTTAAAATTTTTGTTCTCATAAATTCAAATTTATCCAAGAAATGAAATGGCGTACTTTTTTTGAGCTCAAATTAGTTTAAGTATTTATTTCAGAATTTTGAATTATTTTTTCTTTGATTAATCCGATTTAATTTTTTGTTTTTAAGTTTATGTTATCAAATATTTAAGATTGTCAACCAATTTTTTTTTAGAAAAAAATTAGAGAAACTTTGTGTATAAAAAATAAAGTAAAAAATGACTAGAAATATATTTAGATTTTAAATAGAAATCTTTTGAATACGATGTGATGATATGATAAGAGCAAGTTCGTGCGATCCAGTCGTGCATTTTTTTGTTTTATAATCTACACGCGCTCAAGAGATTCTACTACCCTTTAAATGTTTTAACACAGCGTGAGCGTGATGTTAAGGAGAGAAAGAAGGATAGGATAGATGTATGGCGCGATATTCTAAGACTCGAGGTGGTTGTTGTCTCAGATTTTATCTCCAAGTTGTTGTTCTTGCAAAAAAGTTACACCAATATTTGTTTATAGCAGTTTTTGGAAGAATCTTTTCAACCGAAAGGATTCAATAGACAGTAATTCAAATAATTGCTCACGTGTAAAATCGTGCATATTATAAAATGCTCACCAAAGAAAATCTGACAACTTGTTTAATGATTGGCCTTATTCAATAACCGAAACTTAGCTATCCGGATAGGTTAGTGTTGTTGTATTCCCATGTAAGAACACAGCTCATGTCAAAACAACTACTGCAAAAATAAAATCTTATAATACTATCCTATCCCAAAAGAAATGTAAAAATCATATGTACAAACCCATACTAATTTAACCTGTCCAATGTTGGTTGTTCAGGAGTTTAAACGGATACTAATCTGTCTTATCTTATCTTATCTTATACAAAATATTTACCATTTGACCGTTGACAGAAAAGAATTTTTTACATGTATGTGTGCATTCAGAACAAATCTGCCAACCCATCAGAGATCAGATCCTTCGTGTTGAGGTTTGATTTATGGCCTTTTCGATTGGTCGTCCGGAAGGCTTCCGAAGTCTTCCGAATGCTTCTGAAACTGTTCGATTGGTATGAAATGACAGTTCGTCTCCTGGATAGAAGAGAAATTTCCTTCTGGATTTGAAGTCAGAATCAAAACCAGAAGCACGCACACACTCAAATACTAAATGTCAAACGCAAATTCAATGTCAACATAAATGTTGTGTAGGGATGAGCGATATTGTAAAACATTGATGTTAACATCGAAAATGTAATATTGATATCAAAACATCGATGTTTTTCAAAAATCAATTAAAAATACAATATATTATAAATTCAAACTACCTTCAGTGTTTTGAAAATTGAAGCAATGTTTGTTTTTTCACAATTTTCTTTTCCCTTATTGTGTGTATTACATTAAATTCCCCTAAGCGGGAATTGAACTTCTTACAATTTCACATAAATAATTTGAAGCGTAGTTTCGCTGAATTGCAATTCCGCTGAAATGCAGTTCCGTGGAGTGCGGCCTAACCTTTATAAGCATGAGCTCATTGACAAAAGATTTCAGCTTTTCTTAAGTCGATCTTTTGAATCTTAACATCTATGATGCGATGTTTTACTTGCTTCAACATCGATGTTGAAACCTCGATATTTTGTTCGACTAACATTGATGTTTTGCTAAAATCAATGAGCATCGCCCATCTCTAAATTTTCATGTCATTGTTTTGTTTTTTCGCACCTTACACATACACTCACATTAAATTTCAAAATCCAGAATGAAGTGTTAACTTGTTCGATTGGAATCCCGGATCGGAGAGTTCTCCTGGATTACCAATCGAAAAGGTCATTAGATTGGCTCTTTTTGTTGGAATGAAACTCTGAAAATTCAAAAAAGATCCAATCTTTTTACAGAAAGAGCCAATCTTTTCTTGAATGAAACTCGTTATTAGATAGGCTATCGTACCGACATTTGAATGTGCCCATTGCTTTTGCTAAATTTACTTTAGTGAACTTTATGTTATAGCAGCAACAGCAACCTACTCTTTTCTTTAGATTGTACGAATATACCAAAACAAAAAAGTTTCCTTCAAAACTATACTGACATACATTATGTACATACGTACATACTAATAATGGATATAATATTTTATTATTAAAACTACAAATAAATATATTTGTTCAATAATTACAGATATCCGACAATCATCTATAGTCTATACCATTAACAAATCTGCAACAAACTGAATTTTAATCATCGCTTAAATTTTGTTTAAGGATCGAAATAAAAGAACTTAGCAATGGATGTAAACAACAGTTTATTTCAAGCCGTTCGTGATGGAAATCTCAAAGTTGCTAAGGAAATTATTAACACTTATGGATTATCGTACTCGAAAACCTGGTCAATGGGATATGCTTTACTTCGTATATCTACTAGGAATAAACATACCGAAATTACAAAACTGCTTCTATCGAATGGCGCCAGAGTAAACAACAATAATAAAAGGCGAGGAAAGCCCAATGACACCCCGCTGCATTTTGCTGCCATGAATGGTCAGCACAAAATTATAGAAATGCTTCTAGATAAAGGAGCTAATATTGATACAAAAAATCAACACGGTGGAACAGCACTTCATAACGCTGTCTTTCGAAATAAATTAGATGCACTTGAGCTTCTTCTAAGTCGAGGTGCTTCTGTAAATGCGAGAAAGCATGATGGATTAACGTGCCTTCATACAGCGGTTCGAAAGGGAAACTTGAAAGCCGTCGAAATACTTTTAAGGCACCAAGCAAATCCTAATATCTCTATTAATGCACACCTAAAAGTTGGCCAAACACCATTGCACTTCGCAGCTGAGAAGGGCGAGAAGCAAATTATTGAATTGCTGCTCAAAAACGGTGCACTTGTTGATGCTCAAGCCAAAGGTGGTCTTACACCGGTCTATCTTGCAACAATGCGCCTAAAAGACCAGGTCGTTGAACAATTATTAGATCATGGGGCCAATGTTGATGCCCATGATGAGTCTGGTAAAACGATACTCTCCCTAGCCGTAGAAAGTGGTTCTCTAAAAATGGTAGAACTTATACTCAAATATAAACCAGATCCAACCAACAAAAAAAACTGCAGCACTTTGAAAACAGCAATTTATTGCGCTAAGGAAAAATACAAATTGATCGTTGACAAACTTTTGCAATATGGATTAACATATGATGCCGATCATCAATTCGTGCAAATGGCTGTTGAAAAAGGATACACTAAAATAGTTGAAAATTGTCTAAAAACCTCATTAAATGGGCAGAGCTGTGCCAATGAGCCAACAATGGCCAATTTTGCTTTACATACAGCAGTTAAAAATCAACAGTATGAAATTACAGATATTTTAATAAAATACGGGGCTGACGTTAACTCTCTGGACGTAAAGGATAAAACATCAATGTATTATGCAACACTAATGGGAGATATGAAAATGGTAGAACTGTTGTTGGATAAGGGATCTTCTGTTAAAAATTGTTTGGGTCTTTTAATAAACGCAGTTAGAAATGAAAATAAAGAAATGGTGGAGTTGCTTTTGAAGCGTAAGGTCAATGTTAAGGAAGCTGATACTTATGGGAGAACAGCATTGCACTATTGTGCTTTAAATGAGCTTGATGACTGCTGGAATTCTTCTAAATGTAGTCAGTTTATTTGTAAGTCCGTACAAGGCGATCAGGCGAAAGTCGGAACCTTTAAAGACAATATGGCCAAAGTTTTGATCGCCGCAGGAGCAGATGTTAATGCCCGATCGAATGATGGAAGGTCCACTCTTCATTGTGCCTGCCTTAAAGGTTACTTCAATGTGGTTCAAATTCTTTTTGAACACAATGCTAAAATGTTTCCTGATAATATGGGATCACTTCCAATTCATCTTAGTGCTTACAGCGGCAATGTTGATATTCTGAAAATGCTCATCAACAAAGGAGCCGATGTAAATGCAAAGACAAAAAACAAGTGGACTCCCCTTCACTTTGCAGCTCAAGAAGGTCGAGGTGAATTTCTAGAGTATCTATTAAATAATGGTGCCAGAATTGACGAAAAGGAAGAAAATGGTTACACTGCACTCCATTTAGCAGCTAAAAATAATTATCTTGACATTGTTGAGCTTCTCTTTAAGTACGGTGCTGATATTGATTCCACCGACGATCATGGCAGGACAGCTCTTAATTTTGCAATCAAAGACGGCAATGAACAAACTATTAAAGCTTTACTGGAATACGGATGTGACATCCAAAATCCGTGTAAAAGGCGTTTCACTCCATTCGAAGCGGCTATGTTTGGCGTCGATATATTTGATCGGGGTGTGTTCCAGCGATTGGGGTTTGGTGATGAGTACGATGACTACGATGACTACGATGACATGGAAGACTTCTATGACACTGATGAGGATGACTTATATGATTCTGATTACGGTTGCTTTAAACTCGATGGATACTATGGATCTGAATATGGTGATTACGATGATTCTGAAGATTCTGATGAAGTTCGTGAGATTTATTATGATCAAATTTCTAACATGCTTCAGCGTCATATTGTAATGATGAAAGCTGCAAATTTGAAAGTCAAAGAGGATCAACCTCAAGCTACTTCCAGTAAATTGAGTGAATACAAAACTCAATGCGAAAAAGAAGTCGAAAAACTTAAAAGCGAACAAATTTGTCCCAATAAAAACGTCACATTTTTTGATATTTTATCAAAGCCCGCCTATAATGTTGCTATTTATGTAAGAAATCCACAAGTTGTTGACGTAGTCAAAACAGACGAATTTAAACAAAAATTTCCAATTTATTCTGGTTTGATAAGTGCAAAAATCAGAAAAGGAATTATCACGAAAGATCTTCTCGAGCGGGGATGCGCATTTTTCGATTTGCTACCAGACGCCTTTTCGATTAGACTACCATATAATTGTAGAGAAATCATTTGTAGCTATCTTAGTGATACGGATTTGAGAGGTTTGGTCAATGCATCGAAACCTATTGAGTGAAAACAAAAGATATTGGATTTATCCAAAATGTTAACCTATGCATTTTTTAAAAAGATTTTTTTGTTGGTTTTCAAATAAGTTAAATGTTAACGAGTTTTAAGAAAACTTTCTAATTAACAAATGTTCTTTATTTTCAGTTTATTACTTTATTGTGAAAAAGTTTGTCATTCCTTACGTTCTCAATAATATTAATCTTCATAATTCTCTATTTTTAGTAATAGAGTTCAAGTTACTTTTTTTGGTTAAATTCGAATAATTACCTTTTTTATGAATTTTTTGTTTTGTTTTTATTTTATTTTTATATTGCAGTTTCTTCTTTTGTAAAAAAAACTATTTCCCATAGTCGACTATTTAATTCTGGGAATGGGTTGTGTCAATTGTGTTGATGGAAAAATCTATTTTATACGAAAAATACAATTTTAAAACTGCTTACTACAAGTAAAAAGTATTAAAAAGCTGTAGAAGTATTTATAGTTCGCTGCATTTAAAACTGCAAGCAACAAATTGAGCGCAGAAAATTGCTGATTTTCTAGTATTCATTAGATACGGAGTGAAACTCCATTTTTTTAATAATTTATATTAATATTTTAAACATTAAAAATAAATCATAGCATTTAAAGTATTGTATTTATTTTTTATAAGATCAGAATCTAATATGTGAATAAGGAATTATTAATTTTAATATTTTCTTCAATGGCAAGGGGGGTTGCCGTGGTGGTCGCCTAAGTTCCAGAGGACGGCACAAAACAGCAGGCGTAGACCCAGATGACGCCGTCATGGACGATGACCTCTTCATAATCGAAGATCCGCTGGAGAAGCTGGCTGTGGGGCTGTTTTACAGCAAGTGACCTGGAGTGCAAAGCTCTGGTTCACCACTTTTACCTCTGGAACGATATAACGCAGTGGCGATCTGAGAACCTTGGTTTTACCGGGTTTAAGGATGAACATTTGGCAAACGCCATAATCGCCGAACGAAATGGGCCCAGTTACCTGTTAATTTCGAAGACTGAGCTCCAGCTCATCTTCGATTCACTAAAAAGAAATCAGCAGGAATCGATGGTATATCCAACGTTCTACTACCACATTTGCCTCAGGAAGCAGTTGACATTTATACCACACTGTTTAACAACGCGCTGAATAATGCATATTATCCAGTGCGGTGGAAGACATCAGTGGTGCATCCTCTCCCTAAAAATGCAGAGGGCAACTCCAATCCGGCGAATCTCCGGTCGATAAGTCTTCTTCAAAGTACCAGCAAGGTATTAATACGGCTCTGTTCAAGTGGGCGGAGGACAACTATATCATGCCGGATAATCAGTTCGGTTTTAAGGCGGGACATGACAATTCATGCCGCGTCTAAACTCGTTTCTGATGGCCAATGGAACAAATCTAAAAAGCAGTGTACGGGTGCCTGTCTGGTTGATTTGGAGAAGGCCTTCGAAGGTCTCTATCTAAAGAGTACCAGACTTGGTATAAGTAAACCTCTATTGTATATGCTTTATGACATGCTAAATGGTAGAAAGTTTGTTTTCAAGAGTGGCAATATAACTTCTACCACAGTTTTTAACATTAAAAATGGTCTGCAGCAGGGAGCGGTTAACTCGCCGATTGTCTTCAGCATTTACACCAGCGATCTGATAGGTAGTCTAACTCAGGCAATTGCGTATGTCGACGATCTAATTGCGTACAGAACAGCTCCAACAGTTGAGGTCATTAAAATTCTTTTGCAGCGTGACTTCGACAAGATTCAGCGATATTCTGATGACTGGAAGTTGAAAATCAACTTCCAGAAATCAGAAACTATTCTGTTTAGGACTCTTATCTAGCGCCTCAAGGCATACGAGAAAAAACTGGCGCAAGCTGGTGATCGTGAGGCCACGTGGGCATCCACTGGCGAGTAAAAGTGCAGTAAAGTACCTTGGCATCTGGTTGGATCAGTACTTGCATTTCGACAGACATATAGGTGCTGCTCTGGCCAGGGCTAGGGCAGCCTTTGCCCTGACAAAACGATTAAAACTATAGCAGCCGTCTTGACAGCAGGGTAAAAGTGATTTGCTACATGGCCCTCATTAGGCCGATGATTGCCTATGGATACTCGGTGTGGTTCAACGTTGCTCCATCTCAAATGGAAAAGATTCAGGTGTTTGAGAGGCAGTGTCTTAGACGTTGCTTTGGATTGCACAGAACACCAGAGTCGGAGTACAAACGATATTATTATAACCAGGTTCTATAAACGGAGCCAACATAAATAGAATAGATAATTTTTTGTTTAAGCTAATTCGGGGTCACGTTGCAAGAGCGATGTCGTCAACTAACAGCTTAATTTTTGGGGCTTATTACCCCAATTACGAATATTTTGCGAGTGCGTGGTTAAGTGGCTACATCCCTCCCGAGGCATTCCTCTATTTAGACAGTCGAGGGCTGATACAGGATAGAATAGCGGTTCCGCTCATCTACCACGTCAGCCGAAAAACTGTGGACAGGCGACTCCTGTATGGTCGAGACGTCATCGCTCAAGGTGGAGAGGAGAGCCTTCGATTCAGTAGGACTGTCTCCAATCGGGACCGAAGGGATAGGGCGAAACAAGAGAACCAGTTCTGGTGGCTCTCTGAACAGCATCATGATATTTAAAGTCGATCAAGATGGTATGTCTTGGCCGACTTACATACATTTAGGGTAATTAGGTGTAGGAAACGGTCGGGGTGGCACCAAAAAAAAAATAAAAAATATGTATGTATGCGGAGGCATATGTGCATGTTACTGCGTGTCTGTACATGCATGTGCGTACGTATATGTATGTACATGTATGTGTGGGGTGCATGCAGCTGTGTGCAAAATATGCAAAATATAAACAAAAAAATTAAACAACAAAAAAAAATGCTGCTGTGGCTGTTCTAGTTTTTAAGTAGTTTTAAGTGGTTTTGGTTATTCTTAGGTATTTTATGTAGCTTAACTAGTTCAAGTTATTTTTAGTTAGTATAAGTTAGTTGTATATAGTTTTAATAATTTTTAGTCTAGCTTTAGGTATAGTTTATAAGTAAAAAATAAAAATATGATAAGATACAGAGTTTTTTGTTAATAAGTTTTCTTGGATAAATAAAAATAAAATAATAAGGTTTAATTAAAATAGTTTTGAGGTCGAAAGACATTAGTTCTAAGAGTTATAGTTTAGTTTAGAGCGCCCGTAAAGGGCCAGTAAATTAGTTGTAAGTTATTGATAATTAGGCTAGTTTTAAATATTTTTGTCTGGCTTTAAGATAGTTATAAGTTAATATTAAATAAAAATGAATTTAAAAAAAAATGTTCTCGCCTGTTAACCTCGTGGCCGCAGGTTCGATTCCTGGCGTTGTATATGTCGTCTTATTTTTCATTAAAAACTAATTCTAAAATTGTCATAAAATGAGTTGCTGGTTTGCTCATCAATGCTGTTCAGGTATAACACTAAAGCTAGTATTAGACCCCTTTCACAGCAATGACATACAAAACAATGACTATCACACGACGTGACAACTCTCAAACAGCTGATCATTGGCGCGGTGAGCCTAAACTGCAATGACATTTATTATTTTTAGCAGTGATGATCACACGGCGTCGATCAATCGAGTCATTGTGTCTTGGTTGTTAAGGAAAAGCTTATTTTTTTGGAAAACGGCTCCAACGATTTTGATACAAAATTTCGGAGAATTGGTACTAGCTATCAATCAGAACAAAATTTACGGTATTTGCCCTAGAATTCAAATGGCATCTTTTTTTCCCTCAAACTATAATATAACATTTGTGCAAACGTCACATATATATAATTACCTGCCCACCTATAAACTTAACTTTCATTATGTATGTCCATATTTACATACCTACTTTCCATCTATGTATGTAGCTAGGTACAAATTACCCTCCTAATTTACATAATTAAAATCTATTTAAATATACATTTGTAGTTAGATACCTATGTAACTATGTATGCCCAACCGTGACAAATAATGACATGGCAAAAATTCCTGCCGTGTCACGGTTAGGACACAGTCCTTGCAGCGACAGGCTACGTGTCACGGTGTCCCATCACAATGAAAGGGCTATCACATGGTCACGGCAATTTGTCATTGCACTGACGTAAAAGTGACGTTTGTCATTGTTTTTGTCACGCAATGACATGTAAAACAATGACGATCACACGACGTGACACTTTTAGGACAGACAACTACATCATAGTGACGTCAGAGTATCACGGCAATGACACATTAAAAGGACCGTCTTATACTAGCTTAACAGCATGTGATTGAGTAAACTAGTATGTCCATACAATATGACAATGCAATAAATAAAATAATGCGAATTATAAGAGCCATAGATAAATAGGACACGGTAAATTCTCCGCATACAGCCAACATTCCTGGAGACACATTTGAGACAACAACCAGCTCTAGTCTCAGAACATCGCGCCACACATCTTTCCTAACCTTCTATCTCTTCTTCATGCCCGCGCTGTGTTAAAAAACATATAAAGGGTAACATCATTATCCCTTGGGCGCGTGTAATTTATAAAAAAAAATCAGATTAAAGGTAATTTTTAATTTTTTTTACCACATATGGATCTTTAACGACATGCTATTCTCAGTACTGTAAAAAACAGTAATTTTAAAGAAAATTCCTTCAAGTATTATTTACTAAAATCTTTGTATATGAAACCTATAGTACTACTATTACCCCTTACACGTCAGTATCGAAACACCTTACCGGCAAAGCAATCCCATTCTGTATGGACATTTACACACCATGTATGCCGTTGTGGGGCTGTCAAAAATAAAAAAAACAGAAGGAGAAGCCAATACCGTAAGTCCCCTTTCACACAAGGAAACTGAGTTGCCGGCAACTGGGAGTGTGTCGGCGAGAAGGGCAAGAAGTAAGGCGAATGAAAAAAATCTCCCCGGTCAACGATTTGAAGAGATTTTTTTGACGTTTTGCTTTGCATTCCGATTAGCCCAACAAAATCTTCCCAGTTTCCTCCTCAGTTTCTCGGTGCCAGTTTCTTCATGTGAAAGCTACAAGGCAATTAAAGAAAAACGAAAAAAATCTCCAGCAACTGGTTTCCCTGTGTGAAAGGGGACTAAGCCAAAACGAGACAGTGGCAGATAAATGGACCCATCGTTACCAGCACAACAACAAAATAGTGAAACCATCAACAACACCAGCTTTTGAAACGGCAGCAGAAGTAAGAGAGGTAAGTTTTGCCCACCAATAATTTAAAAAAAACGTAGATTCAAGCAATTAGCATCTGAACTTACGAGTAAAATCGGCCGAGGCAAAATTTAGTTTTGAATTTAGACAAGGCAAAACAAGTCATTTGAGTTATACATAAGCGAGCCGGAGGCTCATCGGCAGCTTATGTGCAATTACAAAGACAACCCGAGCGTCCAGGTTCATTCTTTTACTCTGAAAGAAGATAGAACAATAAACTTAATTTTAAGAGGTCTAAATTCGTCATTCAATCAAGATGAAGTGTTTAATGAGATCAACGTGATAGTGCCTGGCACAGTGCAACAAGTCACTCTGTTTAGCACTATGAGATCAATAGCAAGTAAACGAACTCCTTTTCTTATTTAGGCTCATTCCTGGCAAATTGCCCGAAAGCATTCTCAAGCTTAACTATCTATTTAATTTTAAAATTTCCTGGGAGAAACCAAAGGACAAGGTTCTCCAATGTATGAGATGCCAACTATTTGGCTACTTGGTCAAAACTGTGCCAACAGCTACCGTTGTGTGGAGAGTGAAAACAATCATAATCCTATTTCTTAATAAGAGGGAGCGAAAGCCTTCTGTGCCATAAAGATCATCCAGCTAATTACAGAGGATGTGAAGAGTTCAAAAAATTTGAACATACAAAAAAATAGCATCCAACGAGGAAAGAGAAGATAGAACTTCAGACAAAACTAGCATGCAACAAAAGGCAGAAACTAAAGACTTACAGCCGAAAAATTCCTTCGCCAGTTTCTTTAGAGGCAACGAATGTTTCATACAAAACACCAGTAGCACATACCAAAGCTCCTAACCTCACACCACAAATACATTCCCGAATAAACAATGCAAACAAAAATAATTTTCTCAGCCAATTCCTAAGTCCTTCTAATGACTTATTTGGCACGGAAGTCTCGGATCTACTTGCGGAAATAGAAAGTTTTGTGAGAAAATTTAAAAACTCAAAACAAAATTTACAGGAAAAAAGACTCAATTTTCTGAGTATCCTCAATAAAATTTTACTGAGTTAATGACGCAACTAAAAATACTAACCCATAATATTCAGTCCCTAATCGATCATGGCAGAAGAATAGATCTTCTTAGATCTCTTCTGGCCTCAGAAACATTATTCGCGTGTATACAGGAAACCTGGCTAAAACCCAGTCACTTTCCACATATTGACACATTCCCCCCAATTAAATCTCTAAGAGACGACAAAGGGTCTGGAGTAGCTCTTCTTATCAAAAGTTTTATTGGATTTTCCCCAATAGCTTCAACATGTAATACGTTTCCATCGGTATTTGCCGAAATTAATATAAGGGTCGCAGGGTCTCTCCTCCGCTTTTTTATGATATGAACAAAATGAAAATACTTTCCGATACCTTCGATGGATGTCATCGGAGGAGATCTTAATGCTAAGCACATCAGTTGGGGTGATTCTTCAGTCAATCAAAATGGTAGACTGTTTACCAACTGGCTGGACATGGTAACCCCAGTACTCATAAACTTAAATTCAGATACACCTACCTACCCTAGAGGGCCGTCCTTCTTGGACAACTTCATCGTATCCTCAGATCTAGTAAATCTATCAAATCCGAATTTCACAATTGAAACCTTGTCCTCGTTCTCAGACCATTTTTCGCTGTCTCTGAAAATTAACTTTTCAGAACTTGAAATTATCTCCCTAGCTCCAACTACAAGAAAATGTTTCAAAAACACAAACTGGACGAGTCTCCAAAGAAGAATTGAAGAAAAACTCACCTTAGATTTCCCCCAATCAACTCATGTCTAAACGACAGTAATATTGATAGGCACATTAACAATTGTAACAACATCATAAATGAAGCGGTAAACACATTCAGCAGCCAACACCCTAGAGTGGTAAAAAAATGTAGCTTACTTCCTCATAACATCAAGATCCTATATTTAACTAAATCTAAATGCCAAAAAAAAACGTAAGACAATTTTCCACAGCTCATATAACTGACTTTCCCACGAATACAAACTTCTAGAAAAGAATATTTCACTATTAAAAAAAATTATTCAGGATAAAGTTAGAATTTGGCTTAGTCAGCTATTTGAAAACAGGTTGTCTCAAATTAAACCTAGCCCACAGGCGTTTAAGGAAGCTCATATATTCCTTGGGAAAAAACAAAGATTTAACCTAAACGAATCAAGAGTGGATGACAACCAATTTAACGACGAATGCGAGATTGCGGAGCAGTTTCAAAAATATTTCACTGAAGTATAAAAAAGAAAAAATCCCTCTATGATCCAAATCTCATTGATAATGTGCAAATAGTAACCCAAACAGCTAGAAACCAAATTCCACCACATATCTTTATTTTCAACTAGAATGACATTGCTTTAAGGCCTGTAGCCAGAGAGTTCTTTTCCTCCTTCGCTGAAGTGCAAGGCCTTATTAAACTAACCAACGGAAAGAAATCGTCAGACCCGGACGAAGTTTCCAACTTCGTAATTAAAAAACCTCCTGTACTAGCAATACAATTTTTAGTGATTATCTTCAACAATTGCCTAAATAATGGGTACCTTGGAAACAAGCTAAATTAATTCCGCTTCAAACAACTAATAACTGCTACGACATTAAAAATTTCCTAGAAAAGGCATTCGACGGAGTCTGGCGGAATGGCCTTATCTACAAAATCATTCAATTAAACTACCCTAGGCACCTAGTCAACATACTAATTAGCTTCCTGTCTGAGAGAAAATTGTATGTCCAAGTCTAGAGTACACGATCCGAACTGACTAGTGTTTACAAAGTGGAGTTCCTCAAGGCTCAATCTTAGGCCCGAGGCTCTACAACTTATTTATACATGACTTTGACACACTCTTCATATCTAACACCATAGTGTCCCAAGCGATACTATACACGGATGACACTCTTATATATGCAAGTGCCGATTACCCGCTTGATGCATTAAGACATCTAAAAAATCATCTTACAGTTATCACAAAGGACTATGAAAGATGGGGCATTAAAATCAACGAACAAAAATCTGAATGCATTATGCACTAGAAATGCCACCGGAAAGGGATTAGTAGGAGTAGTACACGAAAGCGGGAACCTCAACTTACAATTAAACAACAACCAGATCAAATTTGGAAAGTCCCTGAAATACTTAGGGGTTACTATTAACAAAAACACAAAAAGCAAAAGCCAGGAATGCCACCTGCCGCTTCTTCAAAGCAAAATGCTCAACAAAAAGATCAAAATCCTTTTCCTCAAAACCATGGTCAGACCAATACTTTGCTACGGATTTCCAGCTTGGTTTTCCATCTCTCCCACGGTAATGGGAGAGCTGGAGGCCCTAGAAAGGCCCACAAAACAAAAGATACTCTACTCACATATATATAACGATGCAAAAATCATTCCGTATTCTAAATATGCCATATCTCTACCACTAAAATCCTGTGAAAAATGGAGTCTAATGATAATGACTTAATTAAACAAATTTACACCTGTCAAAGAAACCTAAGGTTGGATAACTCTCTTTATTTCTCGCCCTTCAGTCTCCTCAAGATTGATCTCACTACCGATGGGCCCCCGGTAGCTTTTTCTCAGAAAACTATAAATGGACAAAACCGTTGTTAAACCACTACTAATTTTGAATTTTGCCTCGCGCTGGTATTTCAAAAAATAAAACAAAAAGAATTAAAACTCAAAACTTATGATGATCAAAATACAAAACTTTCTATTTTAAACTCTCAAAACGAATTGTTTGGCAAAACTAATCTTCATTCACAAACGTTACTAATCAAATAATCAGTACCTAAATTTTAATGTATCAAAAGCATAATCATACCCATAAAATGGAAGGGTAAGCTCGATTACTCTGTTTCTCTACTCTCTTCTTCCTAATTGTGTATCAAAATCGTATTGTATACATCCATTGACATACTAGATATGGACTGCTAGGAGCCAACTTAACGATGGTTCCTTTTGAAAAAAGCACCACCAGCGACCATTTCAGTCCTTGCGGTAGTTAAGAATATTATAAAGTCCAACCAGTGCTTAAGGGATTTTTTCCAAGGAAATCCCTACACGAATCCAAAAATTTCCTTTCCTCTATTTGCTACAGAAAACAATAAACAACTATATTATGGTTCTTTGCGGCTGAACGAAATATGATTAAAGCTAGATCAAATATCAATTTAGTTATTTTTATTTTTCGACTAAACAAATAAAATTTAATACACCTGCGTAATATAAGTTGAAATTACATTTCATTTTTTGTTTCAACTTTTCGACGAAAGAACAAGATAAATAGATAATTAGATTTTTTTTTTAAATCATACTTTTACAATTATTAAGGTTTTTAAATCGTATATAACTATGAATTTAAAAGCCGTCTGCCAGAGTTTGGTTATTTTTTGTACAATATAAAAAAAATATGATAAAAACGAAACGAATAAATTTTATAGAATTTAACGCAAAATATTAGTTTAAATTAAAACCTTGCATTTGAATATTTGTCACGTGACCAACAACAACGTATTTTGCAGGTTTGAAATGTATTCCATTTATTTCGAATGTAACTCTAAAAGCAATCTTTTAGATATAAGCTAAAAGAAAAAGGAATTTTTCGTATTGTCCCCCAGCACTACACCAATTGTTACCTTTCTAACAAATCTAATGGCAGGGCTTCTTATACTATGTGCCAATAGATAGCTCTAGTTTCTTTGCCCAAAAATTTGTAGAAAGGTAATATCGACAACAGATGGTGCTCAATTTGTTTTTTCTTTTCGCTGCTTGGCCTGAAATAGTCGCTGAAAGCAGGGAACCATATTTTTTGCAAATATTGTATGGAAATGAATCACAACTAGCTTTGGATCATCCTTTTAAGAACTACAAGTCCTCAATTACCGCTTTCACACGCCGTGAACTACTTTGTCGATCTATAGTGTCGGCACGGTTTTTTGGTCGTGTGAAAAGAAACTGTGTCGACAAAGCAGTTCGATTTCTGGAGTTCGAAGTGGCATTGTATATATAATCTATAGTAATATTATCTGGTGTGGTAAATAAGAAGCCACCTAGTGTCCTTATCCACAAATTTCTCTCAACACTAAAAGTTGCGGAAAAAATGTTTAATGTTGAGAAAATTTTCAGATTGGGAAACATGTATGTGAATATAAGGTGGAATAATTGACAATTGCGTGAATGGGAACATTATATAGAAAATGTTTAAGAGTGCGAGTGAACAGAAAATAGAACATTATAGGAAAAAAAAGCGGTATTTTTCGGTATTGTATTGCATGCATATACCTAAATATATATGTGAAACATAGAAATAATTTTTTGTAGGGGTTGAAACGTGGATTTGGTTTGGGTGTGTAGTTCCTTATGAATGAAAATATTTTTTGTTTAAAAGCGAGAAAGTAGAAATACAGTGTTTTTCTGTAGATGTGGATTTGGTTTGGGTGTATAGATTTTTACGAATTCATTGATATTTTTGTAGGTAATATCATTAGAATTTTGAATTTTGCTGCGAAATCCAGCAACGTTGTAGATATAACTAAATAAATGTCGGATGTAGGTATGGTTGTAATATTAATGAATGGTTGTCAGTTAGAATCAAAAAAAAAAATGTCAACAGAAAATCGAGAAAAAGTTCAAAAGCCTTTAACTTCTGAACTATTTTAGATAGTAATTTTTTATAAGATAAAACTGTATGTACTACTAGGTATACTATACGTACATTTTTGGTTAAACATTTTTTTCTACTTCAGATTTTTTTGTAGTTATGCTTATAGGTACATATGTACCTACCTATTTTTGCATTTTTGAATTTTTGTGTAGGAAGGTATATTTCTAATAATAATACATATAATTGGCGTTTTTCTTTTTTAGCTCCGAGTAAAGAACTCAGCTGTCAAGAAAAGATCTGTGTTTCTTTTTTAGCTCAGACACATATAATCTCTCAACTCGTGTTTCTTTTTTAAATCAGAGCTAAATCGGGGTATGAACCATTAGCTCAGAATAAAATGACCGATCAAACGGAGCAAAGTACTGGGTGCGGCTAACTTTACTCATAAATTTAACAATAATCACTAAAGTAAAACCAATTAAAAACAAAAATGAATTCGGAAAACGAAAGCTTTGGATATGCTGGTAAATAAGTTTTAATAAAAACAATTATAATAATATATGACAGTTCTACGCTTAAGTTTATTTCAAAATTAAATCTGAGATATCTGACCATGCTATACTCAGATCTAAATCGGTTTGCTCAGTCTCTGCTCCGAGATATGGTCGGAGATAAAAAAGAAAAACGCCAAATAATAATAATAATATTTCTAATCTAATTTTCAATTCTGATACCTATTTAAGGTAGGTATGATTATATACAAAAATTTCCCAAAATCTTGGAGCGGTTTTTTTTAAATAATTTTTACTTGAAATTGTAGGTAGGTATTAAGGCAAGTTACATACATATGTTTTTTCTAACAATCAATCATGACATTACGATCATAGTGAACACCAAAAAAGTGAGTCCCCCAATTCCGCCTGTCTGTTTGTCTGCCCTCGAGTCTGCAGCCTAAACGGTTCGGTGGATTTGCTTCAAACTTGGTATACATATTATTTTTTTGGTAATAAGCCTACACGTTTTTTTCATTTTTTTTAAGACGACAAATAACAGTAGCTCCCATACATTTTTTGGCCAAAAACAAAAATCTTATTTTTCTCAAAAACGGCTCCAACGATTTTGATTTTAAAAAAAACAGTTCATTAATGAAAGGAAATTGTACCTCTTGATAATTTTTTTTTGGAAAAAAATGTTATTTTTGGTACCTCTAGTAGAGCCATTTTTATTGGTTTTCGATTTTCTCGGAAACGGTTTATCTGATTTTTTTTTTAAATATTTACGCAGAAGCTCCCAAACAGGTTGAACAATATTGTAACCAAAATTTTTCAAATACATTTTTTTTAGAAAATCATTTTTTTTTTGAAAACTCAAAATTTCGAAAACGACTCAATAAATTTTTTCGAAACTACGTAGGTATTTGATGGTTTTCTGACATTATCTTAAATAATTAAAAAAAACTATTTTTCTAAAATAAAAAACAACGTTACTTTAAAAACAGCTCCTAGAATATTTATAAAAAAAATGTTTGTGTTCTTATAGTAGTACAGTCCATTTTCAAATATAAAAACATTTTATTTTGCGTACTTATTAACAGTACTTCCCATAGAACCACTTTTAGTTTTTATTAACACACTTTAATATTTTCGACTTTCTCGCTATTCGATGGGCCGATTAAAATTATTCTCCTAAAATTATTCTTGCTAAAAGTGTTAATAAAACTGTTTACTCAAATTTTCAAATACGAGTTTTTCGATCTTTAATAAATATATAATTTTTTTTTTGAAAACCCGATTTTTCAAAAACCAGTCAGTGATTTTTTTTTGAAATTTGAATTTTATATGTATATTAATAATATCTTCAAAATGTCGTTCCAATTATTTTTCTAAAAATGTTTTTAAAATTTTATAAATAAAAAATTAATTTAAAAAAAAACCGCTTCAACAATTTTTGAATAGTCGATAAAAAATGCGTTTTTAATGAAGTTTTATGTTGTAACAAAACTTAGCTTATCTTTGATGTTTAATATTTTTTTCAAAAATGTTTGTCTTCTTTCAAATTTCATATTAAGAAAAACATTAATCAGAAACTTCACTTTTGTCAAAAAAAAAAAAAACTATTTGAAAATTTTTAGCCAATCAAAAAATATAATGTCGATTTATATAGCCTTTCCCAATTAAATTCACGTTTTTACAAATCAAGTTAAACTTTTTGCAAATCAAATTCATGTTTTTGGAAATTAAATCGTTTAAAATAAATTTTTATGAAAAAAATGTCAAACCATGTGCATAACAACGTAAGAAAGTAAACATTTTATTACATGAAATTCAAATAAAATAATTGCATATTAATATGGTATAGACATAAAACAGAAAAATTCTTTTTTGAGAAAACAATGTAAAACAGATACGTATGTAGGTACAAATATACAAACAAAAATATATTACCATATTAATTCGATGCTGCTGGTCATTTATCTTGGAGTGGAGGATAAATCCCAATCACTGCAGTCATGAGTCCAGCTGTTAGTAATTCCTTTATCACAAATGTTACATTTTAAGATACTACACAAATTATAAGATACTGTTTGATGTAATTTAAAAGGCTATATGTATTTATTAAAAAGAACAGCCGACTTTTAATTGTACAGGCTATACTTCCAATAAATTCACACACCTTTCCTTATTATTATTTAAAAAAAAACACTTAATACAAGAACTTTAAATACGAAAAAAAAAATGTTCACTCCACATAAAGATACCAAAGAAGGTATGTAAGTATGTATATAATTATACACACTTCACAGATCTTATAATATGTTCACAACACTTAAAATTAATAAAAGTCCATTTGCAAATAGAATTGCATTGTAGGTGTTTTAATTATATCTAAATTTTATCCACGAAATTCACACAAAATACTACCTATAGCACAGACTGAAATTCACAAAACAATTATGTAGGTATGTAATCTGCCCATATTCAACTGGACATTTTTCACTATTTCATTATTATTAAGATGTTATTTTTCTTATTCTTATCGAAAGACCTTGAAACACCTTGAACTTAAACTTAAAAAAAATGGAAAAAAAAATTGCCAAAAACAAATCAAAACAAAACATAACAACAAAACGAAACTAAATGTAAAATTCACACACACGCACTGAATATTTTTCTATTTACTTGCAATTTATCTGTTCATTGTCCTTGATATGACAAAAAAAAAATATATTTTTTAATGAACTCTCTTACTCCTTTATTATTATAGGTAATGTACATAATATACCCTGCTCTTTCTAAAATGGTGTGTATATTCAAAATGTTGCGACAAATCTGACAATGTTGCTAATTTTAATGTAGAAACTAGCGCCCTCATGAGTCCTTAGCCACCGTAAATAAAAGCTGCCTCATAATATTACTATAGGTTATATAATACAATGGAAGTGGTATGTCGTCATGGCGTGTAAAAAAGATCGACTAGTACACCGGCACAGTATCTGTTTTGTTTTTGTGTTTTTGTTGTTGTCTGCTCATGTTCATAATTTGAATTATCTTATTTGCATTTTGCTTTCATATAAAATTAATCTGCTTAATTAGTTCTTGAAAATAATATGACGTACAGACATTTTCACTTCAATAATTTCTTTTTTTTTAAAGTAAATTTGACAACTTTTCTATTTGCCAGCTGGTTTTAACATACAAATATACATCGACGTATGTGCGTGTAAATGCTCATGCAACAACGAACTACTTCGTCGACATAATAGATCGATTTGGTGTGTGAAAGCGGTAAATCAAACAAAAACTTGCCCAAACAAGAGGTCCATGAATGCAACCAGTGATAAGAAAGAGAAAATCATTTCCTATCGTTGTCACATATAACCAAATGTATCCTACCAACATTTTGTACTATGTTATCATACCGATCTACATCATACATAAATAAACAGTCGATAAATAATCCCCTAGCTGTCGAGACGTGTTTTAACTTTACATGGTGCCGAAACCCGGTTGAATATTAATACAGACAACAAAAAATTGTGAAAAACAAAGAAAAGAATCCTAATAAAATATTAAATAAATATACGAAAAATAGAGATTATTAAATTCCAAGGGGAAATTCCAAAAAGAAAGAAGTGAAACGTTTCAGACAGAAATATAATTTGTTTAACGGGAATCTATAGTCAGTTTGTGTCGCGGAAAGAATAAAATTGAAAAGAAAGAATAGGAATAAATCGCTTCAGACAGTGATAACTGTTCTGGTTAACGGGATTTATCGCTTCATATAGGCCATACAACAGCTATTGTAAGTGTATGTGCAGTGTGTAAATAACGCGTATGTTGAAGTTGCATATAAATTGTTGCGTTGTATCTTGGTTGCAAGCTTAGCTTTCGTTCGGTTTCGCATTATTTCGGGATCGTTGCTACAGTAGAATCGATTAAATAAGATTTAAAAAAAATAAGATGGCAATAAAACCACCAAAACCAATTCAAATAAGCAATGAAATTGACATGGCACGCGAGTGGGATGAATGGATTGAGGCATTCGAGAATGCTACACAGTCGCGGCTAAAGTTAATGCCGAACAGAAAGAAATTCAATTAGCTAATTTTAAGTGTGATTGGCCGCGACGCAATTCGTTTGTTAAATAACCAAGGACTTACCGACGCGTAAAAAGGAGGTTTACAATTAATTAAAAATAAACTTAAAGATCAGTTTGTGCCGTCGCAACAAGACATATGAAAGGTGTCAGTTTCATCGTATGCGCCAGTAAGAGGACGAACCTTTTAATGATTTTTTACAAAAAAATACGCGAAAACTGTGCCTTTAACGATGATGAAGAATTCTTAACCGACCAGATTGCTCTGGGAATATTTTCCGATAACACAAGACAAAAATTGTGGCTGGAGGATAATTTATCATTGGAAAAGGCAGTTAAAATTTGTAAAACAGCTGAAAGAGCAAGTAAACAAATAAACGATCTAAATAGTGGGCCAGGTGGATTTGGCCAAGTCAATAAAATTGAAAAGCAATTCAAGTTCGGGCACTGCAAAACAATTCATGGGCCCAAAAATTGCCCGGCATTCAATAAAGAGTGTAGTGAGTGCGGAAAAAAGACATTTTAGCGTCGCGTATTGGATTAAAAATAAAAGTGAAGTGCACGGTAAAAAAAAAATTATAATAAAAAAGTAAAGTCAAACAAAAAAGTAAACGCAATAGATGAGAGCGTTTCAAGTGATTCGTCGTTTGAAACCTTGAACTATAAATTCGTTGGGGCAATTCAAGTAGTTAATTCCATTTCTAGTGGCAAATGGACAGAGAAATTGCACGTCGGTAATCAAATTTTAAATTTTAAATTGGACACTGGAGCGGTTTGCAATGTGCTGTCACTTAAAGCAGCAAACTCTTATGGAGCGAAAATAAACACAGGTTAGTTGTATATGATGGTGGTTCGATAAATGTTTTAGGGGAAGCTAAAATTAGATGTCGTACAATTCGTAAAGAAAATAACGCTGAGAAACTGGTAAGTTTTAAAATAATGAAAGAAAACTTTCAGACAGTTTTAGTAGGAGATGATTGCGAAAGAATAGGCGGCTTTGTTAAGCGCGTCAACCAATTGGGTTGTTGCAAAAATTTCGAATATGATATCGATTTAGTTGCAAACCCAAAATTCAAAATTATTCCCGCACGTAAAATACCCTATGCAACAGAGAAAAAAGTTAAGGCGGAGCTGCAAAACATGATAAAATTGGGTGTCATAAAGACAGTTAGCAAACCAACACCGGCAGTAAGTCCAATGTTTGTCGTAATAAATAAAGGTAAAATTCGAGTATGTATGGACCCGACGGAGTTAAACAAAAATATAAAAAGGCGAATCTACCCAATGAAAACAGTTGAGGAAATTGCTGCGAAAACACATGGTAGCAAGTATTTTACACAGCTGGACTGCCAAAAAGGGTTTTGGCAAATTAAAGTCACAGTACGCACCTCAAAATATTTGTATTTTTCTACTCCATGGGGTCGGTTTAGTTATATTCGTATGCCATTTGGGATTTCATCAGCTCCAGAGGTTTTCGCGGAAATAATGAATCGTACATTACAGGGAATAGAACGTTGCGAAGTAGGCATGGGCGATATATTTATATTTACATGCACCCACTCTGGAGCAATTACGTTATACAACCGTGCAGGTAATAAAAAGATTAGGCACAGCGGGGTTTACTTTAAATGATGAAAAATACGAATATGAAAAGACAACAGTTAAGTTGTTGGGCCACATTTTCATGCAAGATGGTTACAAAGCCGACGTTGATAAAGTAAAAGCAATACATCAACTTAAAGCACCGTCATGCGTTAAAGAGCTACAGACAATTTTGGGAATGGTTAATTACCTTGGCAAGCTTATAAGCAATCTGTCAGAACTCACAGACCCACTTCGCCAGTATTGACCTATGACGTGAATAAACTAGAGAAGTTATCGGTTGACGTGAGCAGTAAATCTATGGGTGCATGTCTAATGCAATGTGATAAGCCGGTGGCTTATGCTACAAGGGCCTTCACGACGTCACAACAAAACCAACCTCAAATCGTTAAAGAAGCATTGGAAGTTGAGAGTGAAGAATCCTCTGAAATTAACCTCATACTTGCGATCGGCGATGAACTACGTGAAAAAATAATAAGAGAAACAGCAAAAGATATAGAATTAAATACGTTTAAAATTACAATTATGAGCAAATGGCCTGAAGATCCTCAATATGTTCCAAAAATTCTACGAAAATACCTACCTTTCAAACATGAAATAACTTTTGAAGAAGGAATACTGCTCAAGGGAAATAAAATTATAGTACCAGAGATTTGAATACAATCACTCATAGCAGAAGCTCACACAGGTCATTGTGGAATTTCTACGACAATCCATCGTATTCGCCAGAGTCTTTTCTGGAATGGTTTAACAGTAGATGCAAATATTTCGTCGAAAGATGTGCTGTGTGCCAGCAAAACACAGAGAGCAAACCAAAAAGAACCCCTAATATTGCGTGATGTACTTGAATATGCTTTTCAACTAGTCTCAACAGATATATTTAAAGGTGAAGACTTTTTATTAATCGCCGATCACTATTCCGGATTTACGGACTTTAGAAAACTAAGTTCATCAACATCAGCTGAAGTGATTTTATTATTGCGTCAATGGTTCTCTGTCCATGGTATACCCGAAATTCTCGAATCTGATGGTGGTCCAAAGTATACTAGCTCAACATTCAAAGATTTCGCCTCAAGTTAGAAGCTTAAGCTTCGAATTTCTTCACCACACTATCCGCGATCAAATGGTTTTGCAGAACGAAACGTTCAAACGGTTAAGGTCATTCTGAAACGATGTTGGCGAGATAACACTGACTCATATCTTGCAATGTTATTACTGCGAAATACTCCACGCAGCGAAGTATTAAAATCCCCGGCACAACGTTTGTTTAGCCGCCAAACTAGGACAAAATTACCTACAGATAAAGCAAGCCTGCAACCAAATATAGTTATGGGTGTAACAGAAGAACTAAAAGAATTGCGCCTGAACCAAAAACGTTATGCTGATAGAGTGTCACTGTCACGTCTACCACTTCAAAAAGGCAATATTATAATATAAACAATATTCACCTCCATGCCACAAATGCTATAATACCATCATCACTAGTTGAAACTGAAAATTTCGACGTGCAAATAAATTCTCAATTAACGGAAACATCATCATCACAAGCAGTGATGAGCGAAGGAAACGGAACGATCCCAGAAGTTTCAAACGAAAACATTGCAAATACAGAATTAAATACTAAGGTTAGGCGCTATGGCAGAAAAATCAAACCAATTGTCAAATATGACCCATCGAATTAAGAGAATGTTAATATATATATATATATATATATATATATATATATATATATATATATATATATATATATAATTATATATTATATGTAGATATATACAAATAAAAAAGATCTGTATAATTTAAAAACACTAAATTGAAACAAAGTATGAAATAAAGTCAAATTTAAGTTTATATCACAATTATTCGAAAATACCTACTAAATTAAACTTCCTATATAAAATGTAACCAATTTTCAGTTTATAAAAATAAATGTTCAAGAATACGAAACCATAAAACTGTATGAAATAAAATCAATGTTAAGTTTATAAAGTATGAAAATTTTAAAATACCTACTGAATTATAAAACAAATAAGCTATCATAGAACTATGCATCATTTAAATTGGATATACTCATTCAATGTATTTTCTATTTTTGATTTGTATCTTTTTATTTAATTTACAAAAAAAAAAACAAGGGGAATGTCACAAATAACCAAATGTATCCTACCAACATTTTGTACTATGTCATCATACCGATCTACATCATACATAAATAAACAGACGATACATTTTTTTTTCCCGTGGGTAGGTGTAAAACCTTCAAAAGGCTCTATGAGGACCGAAAAACGCGTGCTCATAGGAGTGAGATTCTTACTGCATTTAAAACACCTCCTCCTCCCGATTGCAACTAAGTTGAAACTTATCTAGCAATTTATTTTTAACGAATTTAATTAACGTGTTGCAGGTAACTATCCGGCGATGGTTCCTGCTTATACCGCGATTTGAAAGCGGATTCTCGTTTAGTGCACCAGATCGAAAGGCTTAGTCCTTCGCAGGCGGCGTACTAAATTCGTCTCATCGATAATTTCGATTATATTATTATTGCAGGTTTGTAATAGCCGTTTTCTATGATTTCGGGCAAAATTTTTTATTTCATCGCGAACCGTGGGAATCCTGAGATCTCTGTGGAGATCTTCGTTTCTAATGTACCAAGGTGCGCTTACAAATGATCTTAGGAGTTTATTTTCAAATGCTTGTAAGGTATTTAAATTAGAATCTCGCGTACAACCCCAGAGTTGTGTACCGTAAGTCCAGACAGGCTTAAGCACCTGTCTGTAAAAAATTAGCTTATTTTCGATACTGAGCTTAGAGTGTTTCCCGACCAACCAGTACATATCTCTAAGTTTATTATTTAACTCTTCGCATTTCTTTTTAACATGCGGTTTCCATTTTAATTTCGCGTCTAGAGTCATTGCGAGATATTTTGCTTCGTTAGCAAACGGAACTTGAACCGTATTAACAAATACCGGTAATCTATTAATTTTCTTATACGTTAAATCTACATGGACTGATTTTACTTTGTTGAACGATATCCGCCATGTTTTTGCCCAATCATTGACATTATTCAGAGCTTTTTGTAATTTTGTCGTAGAATCATTTATCGTTTGGCCCACTGCTAGTATTGCAGTGTCGTCAGCAAACGTGGCTACGATAGTTTCTTCTGTTTGAGGTATATCACGTGTAAATAATAGTTACAATATTGGACCTAAGACACTTCCTTGTAGTACCCCACCCACTATTTCTTTGAGATCCGAGTAATCGTTTCCATGTCTTACTCTAAAAAGTCTATTTTCTAGATATGCTTTTAGAAGCGTATAAAGTGCTTCAGGCAGAATTTGTCTTAATTTAAAATTTAGGCCTTCGTGCCACACCTTATCAAAAGCTTGCGACACGTCTAGGAAGACCGCCGAACAAATTTTCTTTTCTTTATGACGTCAGTGATCCTATTTACTTGGTCAATTGTCGAATGCTTGCTTCTAAATCCGAACTGATGTTCAGGTATTAGCCGCTTTTCTTCTATTATTGGCTGCAGGCGTAGAAGTAATATTCTTTCAAAGACCTTAGATATTACGGGCAGAAGCGAAATAGGTCTATAAGATTTCTTATCATGTGATGGTTTTCCTGGTTTGAGAATCATTATAATTTCCGCAACCTTCCATAGGCTCGGAACGTACTTTAGCCTTAGAGTGGCATTTATTGTATAAAGAAGATTAATTAACCCTTTGCGAGGAAGCATTTTGAGAACTTCGGCCGTAATTAGGTCATATCCCGGAGCTTTGTTATACTTAAGCTTTCTTATTTCTCTACTTAATTCGGCAAGGTAACATTTCTTGTAATGTAATTTTCGCTTGAGTTAGAACTTATATTTAAATTTTCGTTGAGTACTTGCCCATCAAAAGGTTTAAATGTGTTCTCCAGGTAATCCGCGAAAACGTTTGCTTTCTCTTTGTCGCTTTTTATCCATTCGTTTTGATCATTCTTAATCTAAGGCGCTGGGAGCTTTGGTTTCTTCGTTACTTTAACAGCTTTCCAGTGTGAGTAGTTGGATTCTTTTCCTGCTGTCAAGCTTTCAAGATAATTTCCAACTTCAGAATTTTTGAATTCTGCTATCGTCTTTTTTAGTAAATTACACAAGTGATTTAAATTTACCTTGTGTTGAGGAGCTCGAGTTTGCTGCCATTTCTTACGTGCTTTTCGTTTCTCTTTTACTAAATCTTTTATTTCCTGCGGATATTTTAGGTTTTCAAAGCGCGGCATTTCTCTTTGGTACGTGGTGTTTTTCTATGCGGCTTGTTGTACGATATTGACGAAGTTATTTACTGCGTCTTCAAGTTCGAGAGGCGTTTTTAGTGAAATCCTTAATTCAACGTTATCTTCTATATCTTTCTTAAAACCTTCCCAGTTGGTTTTCCCATTGGTTAGCGTGGGTGGTTTTTCATTTTTAACAAGATTTTCGCTCATAGTGAGAATAACAGCAGAATGATCTGAGAAAAGATCAAAGCTTTCTGTTATGCTAATTTTATTTGAGGGTATTCCTTTGACCACAAAAAAATCAATGAGGCCAGGTATTTTCGATGGATCAGTCGTCCAGTAAGTCGGGTTGCCAGTCGAATGAAAATCGCAATTATTTTCCATTACCGCTTCGTAGAGCATTCGACCCTTTTGAGAAATAACTCTAGATCCCCAAAAACTGTGCTTCGCATTAAAGTCACCACCAAGAATAAAATTTTGTTTAAGTAAGTTTAGCACGTTCATAAATTCATTCTTTTCAATTTTACATCGTGGAGGATAGTATATGGAAGATACATTCAGTACAACATTCTGAGTTCTAACGTGTTCACCGATTAATTGCATTGATTCAGCCTCTATTTTTGGGCATATCGTGTGTTCGATGCATTCTTTTATAAATAAAGATGCCCCACCTCTTTCTTAGTTCGACGGATGAGTTGCGTGGTATTCTAAATATCCATTGATCTTACTATTTGATTGCTTCTTGGCATGCCTTTCGCATATCATACAAATATCAATATCTTTCTCATGCATAAACATTTCTAGGTCTTCAAGTTTTTGCCATAATCCGTTGGCATTCCAAGTAATTATTTTGAGCTTTTCCATCATGTTTTTCTTTTTGTAGGGCGTTTTGGCCGAAAACTGTTTTCGAGTTTAGTTAGCCTATCAATACCACATTGCTCCTCAATTTTCGAAAGGATTATGTTTAAGACGTTCGTAAGTGGATCACTAGCAGTATCTTTTTGTAAAAGTATGTTCTTAGCCGTTATTTGGGCATATGTGTTTACACCACCTTTCTTTGGTGTTTGCTCTGGTTGTGTTGATTGATTTTTTGCTTTGGGTATTTGGGCATTTAACCTCTTAGGGGTCTTATGAACTTGCTTTTCTACTTGGCTTGGTGGTTTTCTTTGTGACTGCGTAAATTTTGATCGCCGTTTTTGTAGTTCTTTTGCTACTTCACAGCCTCTATAGTTGGCCGGATGACTTTTATTACAATTTATGCACGTTGCTGCACTTTTGATATCTGAGGTGCAGTCCTTAGTAAGATGATTTCCGGCGCACTTTACACACCTAGATTCCTTTTGCAATACTCTGGCGTGTGATTGAATTCTTGACAGCATTTACACTGTGGAATTAGTCTTGAACTCTTTATTAATGTTTGATCTTAACAACAATATTGAGGATTGTTTTAATTTTGTAAATATCGGCTATTTTCTCTGCCTATCAAAAGTAAGAATAAATAGTGGAAGACCACGCTGTACCACATTTGTTTCGCCATCTTTATTTTGTGTTTCTCTTTTGACGATGTTCACAGCATCTAAGATCTTATAGTTCCTCTTTAGATCGTTAATAATATCGTCTTTTGGACATGATGGGTGCAAACCTCTCGCTACAACACGTAAAGGTCTTTCCGACTTATTCTCATAAGTGTACCATTCCACATTTTCTTCGTTTAGTTTTCGCGACAGGAGACGATAACTTTCAGGATCTTTCAACGCAAACTTTCCATTTGTTGCTATTAAGTGAAATAACCTTAAGGTCTGATGGTGTTAACGTCTTTAATATAGTTTGAAGCCGGTTATATTCCGCAATACCGTCAACATTAATTGGTGGCGGAGGCCTAATTTTAATAGGTTTTTCTTTAATATTGGCATCTTTTGGTGATGCAATTTTTTCAGGAAAACAGGCGCCATCGGGTGAGGAACCAACCTTGCGTTTTTTATTCGGCCTTTTGTTTGAGGACTTATCTGTTTCGCGGGCTAGCTCTTCTTCATCAGTCTCATGACATTTTTCGCTTGCGATGAACCAGCATTCGAGTCATTGTGGTGTTTATTCTTCAGCACCTCATTTTCCTTACGAAGAAGATTAACTTCTTTCTTTAACTCCTGATAAAGTTTTATTACTTCATCAAGTTTTTGGCGAAGTCCATTATTATCTTTCTCAAGCATTTCTGTTTTCATTGAGTCCTTTTTTACTCGCTCATCTGGCGTTACTGGCGAACTCTTCTTACCGTTGTCACTCGATTGGGATGGAGGTGATCGAGCAACCCTTGCTTTTTTTAAGAAGGGATTTATTAAATGCAATAAGTCGATAAATAATCCCCTAGCTGTCGAGACGTGTTTTAACTTTACAATCGGCAGTTGACGAAGATGTGGTTTAGCTGTCCTGCTTAAAAAATTCTAATTTCAAAGTCTTCTGAAATATGAAAACTTAAACTTGACAATGCATCGGAAATATCAAATATATTCATAGTTTGGTAGCGCATATAAATCCCATTAGTCCTTTGCGAATGATCACGAAAATTAAAATAATACTACGTTTTCACCTACCACTAAATCCAGATTTAAGTGAATTAACCATAAATCCTCTTTGAAATATTATAAATCTTGAAGATTTCCCATACAAATTTTAATCTCCTTAAATAAAGATTGGAAATTAATCTCATTGAAATCTTCTTCCAAGTAGAATATTTTCAAAACAATCAAAATTTATTTCGTGGAACGGGCCTATCCAAATGTCATTTTCTCCATTGGCAATCAACAAAAAAAATCTGTCATACAATATACAATTTGTTTGTGTAATTTGTCGTTGCCTTAATTCTGTTTTTGTTTCTAAAAATGTATAAAAATAAAAGACAGTAAAGTTACAATAACAAAAGCGGTCTTAAGTCGAATTGGCGAATAAACAACAATTTGACCTACCAGGTAAAATCCGAAATGGCACCAAAAAACGAAAATAGTCCGACGGCCAACAAATCTTAATCCCAGGCTGTTAATGATAGCCTTGATGAATTGAGCGCAGCTCTAGATTTCATCGAACAACGCAGTGACAACATAAAGGAGGCTTTACATGTATCTTCATCTTCATCTGCATCGACATCTGCAAAAAAAAGAGGAAACAGAATAAAAAAATCATACTTGTGCGATAGAGAGCGAAGACCAAAATGGAGATCATCTTCATGTATGAAGATTATAGGAAGTATGGATCTGAAGATTGCAGATTATAGTGAAGATGAACATGGTCATCTTCATTATAGCATTTTCATCTGCACCATAATTTGTTCCGTTCAGACAACGAATTTTCAAGTTTTTTTTTACCATTTCACCCCAGTTTGCTTAAAAACAACGAAATAGCGAAAATTTTCTTCTCAAGACTATATACCTGAACGCTAAGAACATGTTATTGTGAGATGTGTCAAGAAAGTTATAGAAGAGTTCGAGTAAGTTATTAGTGTGTACCCTGTCTTACTTTTATGTTTGTTTTAAGTTATGGTCCCGCTCTACTTTTCTTCAAGTCAGCAGATGCAGATCCATGTAAAACAAACATAAAAGATAGATAGAGTACACACTAATAACTTACTCGAGCTCTGCTATAACTTTCTTGAAAAATCTCACAATCACATGTTCTTAGCGTTCAGGTATGTAGTTTTGAGAAGATAATTTTTGCCAATTTCATTGTTTTTAAGCAAACTGAGGTGAATTTGTAAAAAAAATTCGTTATCTGAACGGAACAAATTATGGTGCAAATGAAAATGCTATAATGAAGATTAACATGTTCATCTTCACTATAATCTGCAATCTTCAGATTTATACTTCCTATAATCTTCATACATGAAGATGATCTCCTGGTCTTCGCTCTCTATCGCACAAGTATGAGTTTTTATTTTGTTTCCTCTTTTTTTGCAGATGTCGATACAGATGAAGATGAAGATACATGTAAAGCCACCTATACTCCTTTATATTGTAGGAAACGAAATTAAACTACCTCAACTCTTCTTTTTTTCCCTTTCTTCCTCTGCCCGCGTCAACAAACAAATCTCCGCAAAGCTGAAAACAGCGACATAGACGACTTCTGCATTAGAGCTGTGTCAATCGACATTGATTCGGTCTTTATGACCCGTTCATTAAAAAGATTGATTGATTGCAATCAGAGTAAGTAAATCGAATCAATGTATTTTAATACCAATCGTTTTACACTATACTACAATTTCAATCAAATGATTGAACGCAAGGCAATCATATTTCGTTCAGTCCACTTATTTGCAATCAAAATGAATTGCATTAGGTGTATTCACGATCCGGTGTATCTGAGGGTCAATTCCCGATCTGTGAAGATGTGAAGTGATAAATTTTATCACGCTTTCACGTCTAATTCGATTCTCGATTCGTGAAAAAGTGAAGTTAAATGCCAAACATTTTTCATATGATAATTTTTTTATCACAGTCAATTGTTTTGTGAAGAAAATGTTTCTAATCGAATATTAAGAAGAAAAACAGGATTTGGCACATGACAAGTAAGCAAGCATTATATTTATACACAAATATATTTTGGTTATAAGTTATATTTGTGTGTATTCGAATTAATAACGAAATTGTTAAATCAACAGATTCACAACAGCCGACGCGACGATGGTGCTCATTCCCGCGACAGATCGTTGGAAACTACCCATTGCAAAAAAATGCAGAGAACTTAACCATATTTAAATGGCACTTATAAGTTGAGTGTTTTTCAAGAATGCTCTCAATTCGCGTATTAAATCTATGCATAAATGTTTTGGGAATCTATAAAGTTCAATTAAGTGCTCCTAGTTGTAACTTCGAATAGATTCTGCGCATCTCGAAGGGAAAGCCTCAATATCCTCACATGAAAAAATAATAAATCTTACTCAAAACAGAGATACTATTGAATATAATATAAAACATACAATTGTTAAGTACGACGTCCTTTATTAATTTATTAAACGAATTATTATTCCGGACATTATTCTTAAGCAAATTTAGAAACTGAAATGAAATATATACCTTTCCCAACAAAAAATCTAATCAGAAATGAGAGAATTTATCATTTAGTACTTTTTAGTACAAATTTTATCACAATGAGTTCTAGAATCGCATTAGGCGTGTGCGTGAAGTTGGAAAATGATAAACCTCTGTGAAAACTGAAATGATATTTTTTTTATCACTTCATAATTTCACAGATCGGGAATTGACCCCCTGGTCTTGTATCATTGTAAAAGTGTAGAATTTTTTTGCACTACAACAACAAAACATACAGAATGTCAAAATCTTACACTTTTACAATACCCGAACCCTATTAGGGGTATTCACGATCTGGTGTACCAAGTCTTGTAAAAGTGTAAAATTTTATTTTTTTTACAACAGACTGTGAACACACCTTTACTAATCTGTAGCAACACTGAAGCAAATGTCAAAATCTGTTTCACATTTGGGCTGAAGAAGGCTTAAGTTTGTGTTAAAAAAATCTTACACCCTTGTATTTTTCTGTTACAATAGGGATCGGGTATCGTAAAAGTGTAAAAGTGATTTTGACATTCTGTATATTTTGTTGTTGTAGTGTAAAAAATGCTATATTTTACACTTTTACAATGATACAAGACAAGATACACCGGATCGTGAATACCCCTATTGTAACAGAAAAATACAAGGGTGTAATATTTTTTTAACACAAACTTAAGCCTTCTTCAGAAGAAATGTGAAACAGATTTTGACATTTGCTTCATTGTGCTACAGATTAGTAAAGGTGTGTTCACAGTCTGTTGTAAAAAAATAAAATTTTACACTTTTACAAGACTTGGTACACCAGAGGGTCAATTCCCGATCTGTGAAGATGTGAAGTGATAAATTTTATCACGCTTTCACGTCTAATTTGATTCTCGATTCGTGAAAAAGTGAAGTTAAATGCCAAACATTTTTCATATGATAATTTTTTTATCACAGTCAATTGTTTTGTGAAAAAAATGTTTATAATCGAATATTAAGAAGAAAAACAGGATTTGGCACATGACAAGTAAGCAACAATTATATTTATACACAAATTTATTTTGGTTATAAGTTATATTTGTGTTTATTCGAGTAAATAACGAAATTGTTAAATCAACAGATTGACAACAGCCGACGCGACGGTGCTCATTCCCGCGACAGATCGTTGGAAACTACGCATTGCAAAAAAATGCAGAGCACTTTACCATATTTAAATGGCTTTGAAGCCCACTTATAAGCAGTGTTTTTCAAGAATGCTCTCAATTCACGTATTAAATCAATGCACAAATGTTTTAGGTATCTATAAAGTTCAATAAAGTGCTCCTAGTTGTAACTTCGAATAGATTCTGCCCATCTCGAAGAGAAAGCCTCAAAATCCTCACATAAAAAAATAATAAATCTTACTCAAAACAAAGATACTATTTAATATAATATAAATAAAACCCACAATTGTTCAGTACGACGTCTTTTTTTAATTTATTAAACGAGTTATTATTCCGGACATTATTCTTAAGCAAATTGAGAAACTGAAATAAAATATTTACCTTTCCCAATAAAAAATCTAATCAGAAATGACAGAATTTATCATTTAGTACTTTTTAGTACAAACTTTATCACAATGAGTTCTAGAATCGCATTAGGTGCGTGTGTGAAGTTGGAAAATGATAAACCTCTGTGAAAACTGAAATGATATTTTTTTTATCACTTCATAATTTCACAGATCGGGAATTGACCCCACGCCTAATGCGATTCTAGAACTCATTGTGATAAAATTTGTACTAAAAAGTACTAAATGATAAATTCTGTCATTTCTGATTAGATTTTTTGTTGGGAAAGGTAAATATTTCATTTCAGTTTCTAAATTTGCTTAAGAATAATGTCCGGAATAATAATTCGTTTAATAAATTAATAAAAGGCGTCGTACTGAACAATTGTGGGTTTTATATAATATTGAATAGTATCTCTGTTTTGAGTAAGATTTATTATTTTTTGTATGTGAGGATATGGAGGCTTTCCCTTTGAGATGGGCAGAATCTATTCGAAGTTACAAATAGGAGCACTTTATTGAACTTTATAGATTCCCAAAACATTTATGCATGGATTTAATACGCGAATTGAGAGTATTCTTGAAAAACACTCAACTTATAAGTGCCATTTAAATATGGTTAAGTTCTCTGCATTTTTTTGCAATGGGTAGTTTCCAACGATCTGTCGCGGGAATGAGCACCGTCGTCGCGTCGGCTGTTGTGAATCTGTTGATTTAACAATTTCGTTATTTACTCGAATACACACAAATATAACTTATAACCAAAATATATTTGTGTATAAATATAATGGTTGCTTACTTGTCATGTGCCAAATCCTGTTTTTCTTCTTAATATTCGATTAGAAACATTTTCTTCACAAAACAATTGACTGTGATAAAAAAATTATCATATGAAAAATGTTTGGCATTTAACTTCACTTTTTCACGAATCGAGAATCGAATTAGACGTGAAAGCGTGATAAAATTTATCACTTCACATCTTCACAGATCGGGAATCGACCCTCAGATCGTGAATACCCCTATTGATTGGTTTCACTTTTCACTACATTCTATGGTTCTAAAGAATAACGAACGAAACTGAATGGAAATGAAATATGTATGTATTAGATATTCTCTTAATTTTCCCATAATGTTTATGGGTTAATGGTTTGCTTACTCGAAACTAAAGAAATACCTTTAAACAAATGTAGGTACGTTTTTACCAATTTTGTTCCTGTTTTTTTTTTAAAGCTTCAGTTACATTTCACAAACATTCGCATCAACCACATTACATATGCACTTACATATGCATATATGTTGAATGAAAGTAAAAGATTGATTGACTTCACACACACACACAACCATGTGATTATTTCAATTCAAAAATGTTTCCATATGGGTCGCAACTGCAACAAATGATTGATTGAAAAAATGAACGATTGAAAAGACCGAATCTTTGAAATGAACGACATTTGAACGATTGAATCCTTAAAAATGAACAATTGACACAGCTCTAATCTGCATTATGCAAGAAGAACCCAATTATCATGATCCATAGTAGTACTATAGAGATGTATATACAATGCCTAACTTTCTCAAAATATTTTCAATTTAAAAGTGAAATAGTTGTTTACATTAAATGACACTTTTGAAAACTAGTTGTGTTTGAATGTGTGAGTAATTCTGATTTCGATTCTGAAATGGAATTCAGAATCGTTTTCTCTTCTATTCGGGAGAAGAACTGTTGCTTTGGATATCAATAGAACACTTTCAGAAGGGTTTACACGCAATCCGAACGGTTCCGAATTGCCAATCGAAAAGGCCATAATTCAAAATGTCAAATATCTTATTCACCATACTAAACATCCCTGTAATGTGTAAATTGCCAAAGTGTCAATCGGACCGGCCCCTCTGCATTGTATATATAATCTATAGTAATATTATCTGGTGTGGTAAATAAGAAGCCACCTAGTGTCCTTATCCACAAATTTCTCTCTACACTAAAAGTTGCGGAAAAAATGTTTAATGTTGAGAAAATTTTCAGATTGGGAAACATGTATGTGAATATAAGGTGGAATAATTGACAATTGCGTGAATGGGAACATTATATAGAAAATGTTTAAGAGTGCGAGTGAACAGAAAATAGAACATTATAGGAAAAAAAAGCGGTATTTTTCGGTATTGTATTGCATGCATATACCTAAATATATATGTGAAACATAGAAATAATTTTTTGTAGGGGTTGAAACGTGGATTTGGTTTGGGTGTGTAGTTCCTTATGAATGAAAATATTTTTTGTTTAAAAGCGAGAAAGTAGAAATACAGTGTTTTTCTGTAGATGTGGATTTGGTTTGGGTGTATAGATTTTTACGAATTCATTGATATTTTTGTAGGTAATATCATTAGAATTTTGAATTTTGCTGCGAAATCCAGCAACGTTGTAGATATAACTAAATAAATGTCGGATGTAGGTATGGTTGTAATATTAATGAATGGTTGTCAGTTAGAATCAAAAAAAAATGTCAACAGAAAATCGAGAAAAAGTTCAAAAGCCTTTAACTTCTGAACTATTTTAGATAGTAATTTTTTATAAGATAAAACTGTATGTACTACTAGGTATACTATACGTACATTTTTGGTTAAACATTTTTTTCTACTTCAGATTTTTTTGTAGTTATGCTTATAGGTACATATGTACCTACCTATTTTTGCATTTTTGAATTTTTGTGTAGGAAGGTATATTTCTAATAATAATACATATAATTGGCGTTTTTCTTTTTTAGCTCCGAGTAAAGAACTCAGCTGTCAAGAAAAGATCTGTGTTTCTTTTTTAGCTCAGACACATATAATCTCTCAACTCGTGTTTCTTTTTTAAATCAGAGCTAAATCGGGGTATGAACCATTAGCTCAGAATAAAATGACCGATCAAACGGAGCAAAGTACTGGGTGCGGCTAACTTTACTCATAAATTTAACAATAATCACTAAAGTAAAACCAATTAAAAACAAAAATGAATTCGGAAAACGAAAGCTTTGGATTTGCTGGTAAATAAGTTTTAATAAAAACAATTATAATAATATATGACAGTTCTACGCTTAAGTTTATTTCAAAATTAAATCTGAGATATCTGACCATGCTATACTCAGATCTAAATCGGTTTGCTCAGTCTCTGCTCCGAGATATGGTCGGAGATAAAAAAGAAAAACGCCAAATAATAATAATAATATTTCTAATCTAATTTTCAATTCTGATACCTATTTAAGGTAGGTATGATTATATACAAAAATTTCCCAAAATCTTGGAGCGGTTTTTTTTAAATAATTTTTACTTGAAATTGTAGGTAGGTATTAAGGCAAGTTACATACATATGTTTTTTCTAACAATCAATCATGACATTACGATCATAGTGAACACCAAAAAAGTGAGTCCCCCAATTCCGCCTGTCTGTTTGTCTGCCCTCGAGTCTGCAGCCTAAACGGTTCGGTGGATTTGCTTCAAACTTGGTATACATATTATTTTTTTGGTAATAAGCCTACACGTTTTTTTCATTTTTTTTAAGACGACAAATAACAGTAGCTCCCATACATTTTTTGGCCAAAAACAAAAATCTTATTTTTCTCAAAAACGGCTCCAACGATTTTGATTTTAAAAAAAACAGTTCATTAATGAAAGGAAATTGTACCTCTTGATAATTTTTTTTTGGAAAAAAATGTTATTTTTGGTACCTCTAGTAGAGCCATTTTTATTGGTTTTCGATTTTCTCGGAAACGGTTTATCTGATTTTTTTTTTAAATATTTACGCAGAAGCTCCCAAACAGGTTGAACAATATTGTAACCAAAATTTTTCAAATACATTTTTTTTAGAAAATCATTTTTTTTTTGAAAACTCAAAATTTCGAAAACGACTCAATAAATTTTTTCGAAACTACGTAGGTATTTGATGGTTTTCTGACATTATCTTAAATAATTAAAAAAAACTATTTTTCTAAAATAAAAAACAACGTTACTTTAAAAACAGCTCCTAGAATATTTATAAAAAAAATGTTTGTGTTCTTATAGTAGTACAGTCCATTTTCAAATATAAAAACATTTTATTTTGCGTACTTATTAACAGTACTTCCCATAGAACCACTTTTAGTTTTTATTAACACACTTTAATATTTTCGACTTTCTCGCTATTCGATGGGCCGATTAAAATTATTCTCCTAAAATTATTCTTGCTAAAAGTGTTAATAAAACTGTTTACTCAAATTTTCAAATACGAGTTTTTCGATCTTTAATAAATATATAATTTTTTTTTTGAAAACCCGATTTTTCAAAAACCAGTCAGTGATTTTTTTTTGAAATTTGAATTTTATATGTATATTAATAATATCTTCAAAATGTCGTTCCAATTATTTTTCTAAAAATGTTTTTAAAATTTTATAAATAAAAAATTAATTTAAAAAAAAACCGCTTCAACAATTTTTGAATAGTCGATAAAAAATGCGTTTTTAATGAAGTTTTATGTTGTAACAAAACTTAGCTTATCTTTGATGTTTAATATTTTTTTCAAAAATGTTTGTCTTCTTTCAAATTTCATATTAAGAAAAACATTAATCAGAAACTTCACTTTTGTCAAAAAAAAAAAACTATTTGAAAATTTTTAGCCAATCAAAAAATATAATGTCGATTTATATAGCCTTTCCCAATTAAATTCACGTTTTTACAAATCAAGTTAAACTTTTTGCAAATCAAATTCATGTTTTTGGAAATTAAATCGTTTAAAATAAATTTTTATGAAAAAAATGTCAAACCATGTGCATAACAACGTAAGAAAGTAAACATTTTATTACATGAAATTCAAATAAAATAATTGCATATTAATATGGTATAGACATAAAACAGAAAAATTCTTTTTTGAGAAAACAATGTAAAACAGATACGTATGTAGGTACAAATATACAAACAAAAATATATTACCATATTAATTCGATGCTGCTGGTCATTTATCTTGGAGTGGAGGATAAATCCCAATCACTGCAGTCATGAGTCCAGCTGTTAGTAATTCCTTTATCACAAATGTTACATTTTAAGATACTACACAAATTATAAGATACTGTTTGATGTAATTTAAAAGGCTATATGTATTTATTAAAAAGAACAGCCGACTTTTAATTGTACAGGCTATACTTCCAATAAATTCACACACCTTTCCTTATTATTATTTAAAAAAAAACACTTAATACAAGAACTTTAAATACGAAAAAAAAAATGTTCACTCCACATAAAGATACCAAAGAAGGTATGTAAGTATGTATATAATTATACACACTTCACAGATCTTATAATATGTTCACAACACTTAAAATTAATAAAAGTCCATTTGCAAATAGAATTGCATTGTAGGTGTTTTAATTATATCTAAATTTTATCCACGAAATTCACACAAAATACTACCTATAGCACAGACTGAAATTCACAAAACAATTATGTAGGTATGTAATCTGCCCATATTCAACTGGACATTTTTCACTATTTCATTATTATTAAGATGTTATTTTTCTTATTCTTATCGAAAGACCTTGAAACACCTTGAACTTAAACTTAAAAAAAATGGAAAAAAAAATTGCCAAAAATAAATCAAAACAAAACATAACAACAAAACGAAACTAAATGTAAAATTCACACACACGCACTGAATATTTTTCTATTTACTTGCAATTTATCTGTTCCTTGTCCTTGATATGACAAAAAAAAAATATATTTTTTAATGAACTCTCTTACTCCTTTATTATTATAGGTAATGTACATAATATACCCTGCTCTTTCTAAAATGGTGTGTATATTCAAAATGTTGCGACAAATCTGACAATGTTGCTAATTTTAATGTAGAAACTAGCGCCCTCATGAGTCCTTATCCACCGTAAATAAAAGCTGCCTCATAATATTACTATAGGTTATATATACAATGCCCTCTGTACCTCATTGGCGCAACACCAAGAATTTATTATTCTATTTTTTTGTTCGTATTCTGAAGATTTCCACAGTTCTTGAAAATAAGTTAAAGGTATTAAATAAATCTTATTAAATCTAAAAAAAAAATATATAAAATTTCATGTCTCATGATGGAAAGCTGCTTTCCTAATTTTGCGTGACAAAAATGACATTTTTCAATTAGTTCACAAATGATTACAATATGTATGCATTTCATAGAAGTAATAGTTTAAGAATGCATCCACCTAGCTACAAATATTTGTTCAATTACTAGAATAATTAGGATTCGCGTAGTTAAAAAAATAATTATTAAAGATCAGTAATTAGAACTCAGATTTCTCAGGCTTAGGGCGAAGTGGCGCTACCTTAGGTTGAGGCTCCTTCACTAAGATGAGCGAGACCTTTCACCAATTCACAGTTTAAAAAAAGATTGCGTTTTCCAGCTAATAATTTTGCGGCGACTATAGGTACCTGTTTTAGTGATTTTCAATAGGTATTCCGCATCGACTGGAGCCTGAACATAAAATATACCCAACAACCGCAATCCGATTTTTAACGATTATGAACGCTCATTTGTTACAAGACATCTGGAAATGGACTTGTATACCTACCTCAATTGGTCATTTTTTTTAGACATTACAGAGGGTGATGGAATGTGAGGTCGGCCACTTCGTTGTAAAGTGGAAGTTAATAGCAAAAGTTTTCGTTTAACCTCCCGGCAAAAAATATTTTCCAAAAGGCTAATCATTTTTCTTCCACGGTGCAAAATTTCATTCCATTGTAGCTACTGGTTTTCTTGTAAAAAATGCATGAAATTTGAAATGTGCCTTTTCGATAGAAAAAATAGTGGACGTGATTTTTAAAAAGAGCTAAAATTGCCAAACTATCGAATGTAGATGGATTTTGTGATTGTTTTTTTTTATTTATTTCTATCTTATATTTGTTGTTTTTGGCTATAAAACTTAAAAAATATAGCTTGTTAATTATTTACAAGGGGGCCGTCTTTAAGAGGCAATTTTTTTCAATTCTCCCCAGCTCGGCCCCCCCGGCCGACTACTGAAGATCACTTTATTTTTATTTTTTTTTAAGCTGAGTATGCAAAGTTAAAGGAAATTTTATTTTCTATTTATTTATACCAAAATAATCAAAAAATATTCCATGGTTTCAGAAGTCGGCCGTCTGTTAACGTTAACAGATATTGGGGGGCCGACTATAGAAGACACGTGTTCTTACGTCGGCATATTGGTTTTAGTATAGAGGCTGGGATTACATTATGTAAGTTTTACTTAGATAAGTTACAAATATAATTATTTTTTAAAGAAATATTTCTGTAAATAGATCTGTAAGGGAGTTACAGTAAAATTTACTATCTTCCGTACGTTGTTTTTACTGTGAACTTGCAACATACTCCACTAGTATTGAGAAGTTTTTTGGTTTTCGTAAGAAGAATTCACTGCACTCGCCATTATTGTTATTATATAGGTTATACAAATTTTGAAAAATTGTTTAATATGTTGTTATAAAGAACTTTAAAAATGTAAACAACGAAGAGCAAAATAATATTTTATAACTACACGAAAGAGGCACTTTCTTCAGTACTAAACAAAATTAGATACATAATTTAAATTGAAATAGGTGATTCGGGAGTTCGGGTTTCCTTGAAGTAATCTACAAGATCGAAATAATAATAATTATAAATTATAATAAAACTTAATACTAATACAGACCTTAGTGCGAACAAGGAATACAAATTTTTTAAAGTGGTCCATAGACCTTTGACAAATCTGAACTTTCACAAATATTATCAGGCTTATTAAAAACATTTTAAAAGAGAATTTCAATAACCCATTCTAAGATGGAAGACTTGCTACTATGGGTTCTTTAAACATCTTCGAAGTTGTAGTTCCTGGAGCTAAAATAGTATTTCAGAAAAATAAATGCCTCGAAGACGTTTTGGGAGACCCTTCTTGTATTTTGATAATGTCAACGAAACATCCTTCTGCCTGTTTTCGAAATCAGGTATTTGCTTAGTTCCCAAATGATACAACAAATTGCATAATGATTCATTAGGAAACCATAAGGAAGGAAACTACTCTGTATTCAGTGCAAATAAAAGCATTTGATGCAACTAGTGTTCCTTCCTCTGGCGGCCTCGTTACTATGTTAAAACTATGCCCGGCAAGTAGGTTTTAGGTAGGTCAGAAAGTGGCCAGATGCGATCGAAAACGGCTTTTATTATTAAATTAATATCAAACGGCCAATAATGTTTCTGGTCGGTGTACTCAACAAACGCATTTTCCATGGACCTAAGCGATTTTAGCAGTAATAATTTCATTATTTTGTATACGCACCCTCCAACCACTGACCGCCCACATTACATTACTATATATGCTATACCATAGAAATTTCAAATATTTCAGAAACAAGAAAACATATTAAGAAAACCAACTTTTTCATAAGTATAAATACAAATATAAGTTGCCTTTTTATTGTTTTATCTAAAGCAATGTTTAATAACATTTGCCTGAAATATGTAAATATTTATTACATGTAAAACAAACTTAGTAGCTTCATATATTCCTATCATTCTATTCCTTCTAATAAGTGCCCCGCAATTCACGTTGCATTTAAAAAGACCTTAGTTAATATTATTATTATTAGTTTTCATTTTCATATAAATTAAATGTATTTCTTTCCTATTAATTTACTTTTGTAAAAAAAAGTCTATGTCCTTGTACCTAATATGAAATGGCGTTCTTAGACCAAAGAAAATCTTAAATTGGAAATAGACACAAATTTAGTATGAAAATATAAATTTTTATATTGAGGCCGACTACTGGAAACTCATGTGGCCTACCTTTGGAGTTTAGGGGGCCGACTTCATAAGAATCACACTTTCATTTCAATTTGTTTTTTGAAAAAAAAAATCGTTTTTATAGCACATTACTGAAAAAAACAAGAATTTCCAAAAAATCAGATAAACTAAATTTTATATAAAAAAAACTCGAACTGAATTTTAAGGGACAGTTAAACGTAAAAAAAAAGTTAGGTGGCCGACCACTGGCTCCACCACCCTACTCATATTACTACAATTGTCGGTGCAATAAATTGGTACGCACAGTTCTTGTTCCTAGGTTGATGATTTTATAATTAAAAAACGAAAACTATTATAGTTGTTTTAGTTTTTTTTTTTTTTTTGAAAAAAACGCAAATAATAATTTAATATTATTTTTGTTTTTGTAAACTGTATGGATTAAAGCCAAATTGAAGATTTTAATGACCTGTAGTCCAAAATGCGTTTCGCCCAGGCACGGTAGTTGGGCTCATCAATTTGATGCTAACGTACCCTTCTAACGGGCATAACATACATTTAAGTGCACGAATTTAACCAAATTCCCCTAAATAATATAATTTGCAGTGTGTAAATGCTGCAAATTTTATAACAGTCGGTAATCATCGACCGGAAAACATTGCGTCTTAAAAGGGTACGTTAGCATCTAACTGATTGTTGTTTTCGGTCAAATTCGTTTATAATCGGAACTGTTTGTGAGCATAATAAAAACTGTCAGCTTTGGACGGTGGCCAATGAAGTGGGCACTAAGCAATGGAGTATTCGAACTTCGGTACCTACTTCTTCCACTTTTATTGTAGCCCCTCAAAAATATAACCTCTTTAAAAAATCATTAATAATTGTGAAACAAAAATTGGCATTTGCAAAATTTAAAAAATAAAGATTTGCTTATAAATGCGTTATAGGTACTATAGGGCAAATTTTGCATTTGGAAAAAAAAATCAAACTCGAGACTTTAATCAAACTGAACATTAGGATGATAGAGACCAACAAAAAAAGTGGGCCCCGCATTCCGTTTGTCTTTCGGTCTGTCTGTAAATCCTACAGACCAAACTTGTTATTTAAGCGTTTTAGCTGATATAATTTTGAATAATTTTGATAAAATTTTTAGTCCTAAAACTAAACGGCCTCTGACTATTTTGATAAAAAAAAAATATGTGCACTACTATAGATATAGTCTACAGTTTGGTTTAATTTTTTTTTTTACATATTTTGTTATTAGCAATACATATATTACGTTATAGATATAATCATTTTTAAGTAAAAAACGACTAAAAATATATTTAGCCGTTTCTACTAAGAATCTTGCGCATACGACGCGACGTGATCAAACATAAGAGCACGTATGTACGTGCAATCCAGTCGTACATTTTATTATTTTAACCCTCAAAATACTCACTGTGATCGTGATCATCCCACGGAATAAATTTCCCTCGAGAACGCAAATCTCGCTTTTTTGTCGAATTTTTAATACCACCAACATGAAAAGACGCCACCGCTTACTTTTGATTTATTTGCGGATTACCTAAATTTTGTAAGTTTAGTTTTCGTTGTTTGGTACATGAAACACACTTCACTCCTTTAACGGAGTATGCATGCGCATGAAGGAGGGAGGAACTTCTGCAATGGGGCCAGTTCCTAATCGGACCACTTTTCCTCGGTCCCAAGGTTGGTGGTCTAATTTGTCAGATTTTCCTATATTTGAATTCGATCGATAAAAAAATTTTATTTTATTTTTATTTCATGTGAAAACTACGTTTGAATCTTAAGAAAATTATCAATCAAATCAATTAATAAATTGGTAAAATAACAATTTTTGGAAAACGATAATGCAAGTTTATCAATACAACAATTAACAATAGATGTTTCATCGCGATAATACTGAAAAATCAATTTTGTTGGTAAACATCAATAACCGTAATAAGGGTTTTACAACAGTTTTTTTCGACAACATCATAGGACCTCCAGATTGTACATGCGTAAGAAAGGGCCGTGTATTTCCCATCAACCCCATCAACATATCTATCTCTTTTTTTAACTTATACAATTTAGTAATTAATAGGTTTTTTTTTTATAATCAACACGCGCTCAAGGGATTATGAATACCCTTTAAATGTTTGAACACAGCGCTGGCGTGAGGGTGAGTTTAAGGAAGAGAAAGAATGATAGGAAAGATGTGTGGCGCGATATTCGGAGACTGTAGGTGGTTGTTGTCTCAGATTTTATCTCCACGGATGGCGGCTGAACTAATGCGGAGAAATTTCCGTTTCTTATTTATCGATGTCCCTTATAATTCGCATTAATTTTTTTATTCTTGTCATATTTTATCGGTATACTAGTTTTACTCAATCACATGTTAGTTCTATGTCTAAACAGCATGTAATGAGTAAACCAGGTTTGTTCGTTGAGCACTGAAGTCGCCCTAGGGTCGACCTAAAGGGTTTTTTGAAAAACCTAGGCACCCTGATAAACAAATTCTGTGTTTTTTTCAAACCTAGGATCGCCATCAACTCGCCCTGAAGTAGAACTAGGTTTTTAGCAGGGGCAGCTTGAGGTAAATGAATAAACGTCAAAGTCACATGAGATCTGAGGTAGGAATGGGCGATATTGAGGAGAATACCGAGTACTCATCATCGATGTTAATAGTTATCGAATCCAAAACATCGATGTGTTGAAGGGTTTTTCCATATTCTTATCCATCACCCCTAATCTGAAGCATTTGTTTTGTTGTGAATTCTCGTTTTGTATGCAAAATTGTTATTTTTAAAATGGAAATAAAACAATACACAAATTAATTTTCAGACACAGACATGAAAAATGGGAAGCTTTGAAGTTGTGTGATTGTGCATAGGGCCACAAAAAATGTACTAAGATCTTCAATTTAACATATTTTAAGTTTTCATTATTAAATGACATAACTTGCTTTTCTGCAACATAAATTTAATGGCCCTCGGGTGTTTTTTGAGAACCGAAAAACCCAGGTTTTGGGTTGTCAAAAAAACCTGGGTCCACCCTAGGTAAAGTTCAACGAACGAACCTAATGTTAAATAAAACAACGATGCGCCCAATAACTTTGAATTTAAATTCGAAGCATTGAACGAATAACGTTAGTTTTAGGTGCATTGAGAGAGAAAATGGTTGTTTTAAAGAGCAATGCTGTAGAAATCATTAGCGAAATGAAATAAATTGGCCACATTGAGAAATCGAACCATAGCATCCGGATATGTTGGTGTTGTTGTAATCCCATTTAAGAATATACATCTGTTCACAAAGCTCATACTGTCAAAAAAAATCTCAAGCTATCCGAAAAAGTTTGGTATAGCTTGAACCTGTTCACTTGGCCATTCTACTGCGCAGCTCTCTTCAGATTTCTTTGCTGATCTCAATAATAATACAATCACCTTCCAGGGATGGGCTTTATTTATATGAGATATAATCGTGATTTATTGTGATGTTTTCACAAAAGTATTTCATACCTGACTTTGTTCTCATTTTTGTTCCCTCCTTTGGCCAAATGATTTGGTTTAAGCTTTATACTTTTGTATCCTATCCGATGTTGGTTGTTCAGGAACATAAGTTGATACTAACCTTCTTAGATAGGATATCGTACCGACATTTGAATGTGCCCATGTACAGCATATAGAAGATATAACTTGTTACGTATATATTTGAAATCCAATATAAAATGCACATATCATAGTTTAAATATTATTAAACTGAATTTTAGCCGAAATTTAGTACAAATAAGTTTATTGTTTTTTTGTATTTTCTCTGTCAATATTTCACTAATAAAACTGCATCGCAAATTAAAAGCCAAGTTGCTTGCCATACAAATTAGTAAATCCATTTTCTTACAAAACTATCGTTTCAGAGTGCAGACAAAAAATATCATGATAATTGCACGTAAGCTTATTGAAAGTCAAATTCGTTTTGTGGCTCGGATTAATACAAAAAATCAAATTTTCAACACAAATTCAACAAAAAGTTTTTCAATTTTACACATCAATTCGATTAAAAATTCAAATCGAGCATCATTCGAATCACTGAACATCGAAAGGAGGTATTAAGGAATTCCGATAGATCTTGTTTAATGTTTTTATGTTTTTTAACAAAGCTGTTTTTCCCAACTATTACTTAAAAATTAAAGTACAGTAACTGATTACCTTATTCAATATTGTATTCAGTTTAAGACCCGATAAATCACTTAATAAAGATTTGTGATTTTTTTTTTGAAAATATAAGCTTTATTTGATACTCTATTCATTAGTTCTTGTTTGTTTTCAGAAGTATGTCATCTAGCAATGCATCTCATTTTGTGTTGCCTAATACACAACCAATTGCAGATCTTGAATGCAAAACTGCATTTGAAAATTTGACTGAAAAGGAAAAACAATACGCGCATTATTTCAGCAAAGCATCTTGGAATGGTGGTCTTATTTCGTTGGTACAATCCAGTCCAGAAGGCCCATTGATCTTCAGTCTACTTCACCGGATTTTTGTTGAAGAGCCCCTTGATGCTCTTAAAGCGAAGGTTTTAGGTAGAGGTATCTCCCAAGATGAATTCACGGTGAGTTGAATATTAATAGGTGTGCAAGTGTAAAAGGTTTTATTGCTTCGTGTTTTTCAAGGCTTTTCTTGTATATGCATGTGGAGTATTTGCCAATGCTGGAAACTATAAAGGAATGGGCGATAGCAAAATCATTCCAAATCTCGGACAGTCTCAATTCGAAGAAATAGTTAAACTTTCAAGTGCCTTCCAAACCGAGACCAAATTGTCTAAAATTTTAAAACAAATTTCATCTCTTATCTACGATTTGAAACCACGCAATGAAGTTTTGGGTCTTGCACCAAGTGGTATCACTACTTATTGGTCTGACAATTGTACCAAAGAAGATGCGAACATTGTTTCCGATTGGCTAACAGAAAAACGCATCGAGCCTTATATGTGTCGAACTTTTAAAGTTGTTGAAGATGGAAAAATAATTTATGATATTAAACTAGCATCTGTGGCGACTGATAATAAAGAAGGTATTACGCTTCCTGAAGAAACTTACAAGGGAAATCATTTTCGGGTAACTCGTGGGGATTATTCTAAACTATTGAAACTAGTTAATTCAAATCTAGAGCACGCAATGAAATATGCTGCAAATGAAAATGAAACACAAATGATTCAGCATTATATTGCTAGTTTTCAAGAGGGTAGCTTACCTGAACATAAAGATGGTTCCAGATGGTGGATCAAGGATAAAGGGCCCGTTATTGAGACATATATTGGTTTCATTGAAACTTATCGGGATCCAGCTGGATCAAGAGCAGAATTCGAGGGATTCGTTGCAATGGTAAATAAAGAAAGTTCAGCTAAATTTGCTGAGTTAGTTGGACGAGCAGAAAAACTGTTAGAGTACTTACCATGGTCAGTTGAATATGAAAAGGATTCATACTTAAAACCGGATTTTACTTCCTTAGATGTTTTAACTTTTGCCGGTAGTGGAGTTCCAGCTGGAATTAATATTCCCAATTGTAAGTATTCTTCAGAATTCACACGTTTAATCAATTCCCATCAAACGAAAATTATTTGGTAGAACAATGTCCAATACATAAAACTATCGCATTCATTATTGGCTTTCTGAATAGGACTTGTCAATTTATAACAACTTACAAATTTTGCTACAGATTTTAAATTGCGAACAACTGTTATGACAGTTATAAATTGAAATTTCTCTAGTTTCGTCTTTCCCTTCAGTCAAATCTAATCCTACTAAGATTGTTTCTGGACAAGGTCAAACATTTTATATATAAATATTTTATTTTAGATGATGAAATTCGTCAGGACGAAGGCTTCAAAAATGTATCTCTTGGAAATGTTCTGGCTAATATCAATCGCAAAGATCCTATACCATTTTTATCAGAAGAAGATCAAGATCTTTTTAAAGAATACAAAGTGAAATCGTTTGAGGTAAATATATTAGTTTTTCTCTACGAATAAATATAAACAATCATTTATAGGTTCAAGTAGGTCTACATGAATTGTTGGGCCATGGTAGTGGAAAACTATTCCGGATTGACGAAAATGGAAAATTCAATTTTGATCCGGATACAAATAGAAACCCTCTAACTGGTGAACCCATCACTACGTGGTATACGCCTGGTGAAACATACGATTCCAAATTTGGCGCACTAGGTTCTTCTTATGAAGAATGCCGTGCCGAAGCAGTTGGGCTTTATCTATCACTACAACGAGATATTCTTGACATCTTTGGTTACACCGATCCCAAAGAACAAGACACTATAATTTATATCAATTGGCTTAGTCTTATTTGGAATGGAATGGGTGTTGCGCTGGAAATGTTTAATCCGCAGTCAAAGACATGGATGCAGGCACACAGTCGTGCTCGTTTTGTTATCATGCGTGTTCTTCTTGAAGCCGGCGAAGGACTGGTTACAATTGAAGAGACAGATAATGGAAAGAATCTACGTTTGACGGTTGATCGTACAAAAATTGAAACTGTTGGCAAGAGGGCTATGGAAGAATTCCTTATGAAACTGCAAGTATATAAATCAACAGCAGACATTAACGCTGCCAAAAAAATGTACGATCACTACTCAGAAGTGTGTGTCGATGGATCACATCCATGGGCAAGATGGCGTGATATTGTATTGTTACATAAAAAACCTCGCATCATATTAGTACAGGCAAATACAGAAATAAGGAACGATAAAGTTAACTTGATTACCTATGAGGCCTCTCATGAGGGCTACATTAAATCCTGGGTTGATCGTTTCCCCTGCACTGATATTGACGATATTCTTGAAGAGATCAGCGAAAACGATCGAAAATACTTTCCATTAGCGTTCTCTCAAGCATAAAAACGTAATTAGTTATTCAGTTGTGCATTTTAATTTGTAAACTTTGATATATGTATGTATGTATGTAAACCATAAATATAATGAAAGTCTATAGATTGGGGTTAAAACTTTTTTCATTATGTCGTTTAAAAATATTTTCAATTGGTCGATAATTATAAATTTATTAAGCGCAAAATAAAAGGCGATTCAAAATCGATTTTTTCTTAAAGTGAGATTGAGTATTCATGAATTTGTTTTCTTGGTTCAAGTAGTAGTCCAAGAAAATTAGGCATCCACTTCGAAGAAATTCCGACAAAGCTGAATTTGGAGTAATGCGTACCAAAGTTTAAGTCTTCGTTAAAATTGGAGCTATATTAAGTCTGGTTGCCTTAACGAATGAATTTAATCCATTTTGTTATTTATTTTATTTTATAATTAAACTTTGGTACGCTATTGCTTAATAACGAATTGACATACAGAAGTAATTGATATGTCATTTTGTAGACAATTTTACTGTCTGTAAGTTGTTCTTAGAAAATTTTGAGAAAAATAACGGGTTTGGGAGTTATTAAACAAAATATATTAAATTATTATTTTTAATGTTTAATGGCGAACAATTAAACTATGACACGCAATAACTTAAGAATGAATTGACATACAGAAGTCGTTAATATGTCATTTTGTAGATAATTTTACTGTCTTAAATCAGCTCTTAGAGCTTTTTTTAGAAAAAAATAAAGATTTTGGGAGTTATTTAGCAAAATAAAAAAAAGTAGGATTTTTAAGATGGCAGCATTACCCTTCCGGTTCCACACATAAAATTTGGTTTTTTCATAGAATATGTTTTTGCCAACATATATAAAAACAAAAAAAAGCCCCACTCAAAAACATAATTTATTACATTTTTTTGAATTGATGTACTACACCCCAATGTTTTCGACCATTTTTCTCCAAATCTATCAATTGTACGATAAAAAGTGTCTTAATCTTTTTTGTGTAGAATAACATTAGCTACAATGCGCACTTACAACTTTTTTGAAAAGAACCTATAATTTGGAAAAAAACTGAATATTTCGCCCTCTAAAAAGTTTGCTCCGTGCCAATTTTTGGATACTTTTTAGGAAATGCTATGGATATTAAAATGAAGCTCTCCACTAAAATTCAGCTTTGTCAGAAGTTTTTCGATGTTTCATAATTTTGTTGTCTAATTTTCCTGGACTTAAGTATGAGTTTCAACATAGACCATAGATATGTCATATTTCATGGAATGATTATGAAAAAAATTGAAAATGTCAAAACTACTAAAACAAAGGGATTGAACTTTTTAATTTAATGTTTTAATATTTTGCATAACGATTTTAAATTTCGAAAAATTGCAAAAATTAAAAAAAAACTACTAATATTTTAGTTTAGTTTAGACCAATTGAGATAGTGTCATATTAAAGTAAGGTATTTGAAATATTAGTAAAACATATCTTGAGGAAAATAAATTCATAACTGTATTTCAATCTGGACTTAGGAGTCATCGCAATACAGTTCTCTTAAAAGTAACCGAAGACACGTTGTGGTATAGGCATGAATATGAATGCACTTTTTCTAGACTTTTCGAAGACATTAAACTCAATGGACCACCAGATTCTTTAAAAAAAAAACTGTCATGCCAATTTGGTTTTGGAGATTCAGCTTTGTAAGGGCATCATATCTTGAAATCGGATTTAAACTGCGTTGTTTTTCACAATTTTTATTAATGACATTTTAAAATGTACAGGGTCCGCCAAATAACTTTTTTTTTGAAAATGGGCGCAAAATATCGAGTGTAGCTTCGGCTGTGTGGCACGTAGCGCCGTCCTGTTGAAACCAAATATTGCCAATATCCTCCTCTTCAATTTTTGTGAACAAACATTCGTTCAACATGGTCCGATAACGATCGCCATTGACTGTAACGGCCCCTTTCGAATTATGCCTCTGGACCAAAATCCGCACCAAACAGTGACCCGTTTTGGGTGCATCGGCTTTTCAATGTATGCGTGCGTGTTTTCTGTGCCCAAATGCGACAATTTTGCTTGTTTACATACCCGCCAAGATCAAAATGAGCTTCATCTGAAAAGATGATTTTTTTGGCAAAATCGGCATCTTCTCTAAGTCGATCGCAGGCCCACTTAGCGAGCGTTGTTCAAGCGTATACACAACCATATTCGTTCAGCGGAAGGATAAAACTAATTATCTGTCAAATCAGACATGAGCTAATGGCGTTTTTATTTGGCAATCCGGAATTCTTCTCCGATCCGGGATCCCAACTGAACACTTTTGTGTGATTCTGACGATTCTGAATTTTAATGAGATTGGATATGTAAAAATAATTGTGTACGTGAGAATATTCAAATTCAAACAAAATTTTTGGTGCACAATTATGATACAAAAAATGACAACAGTCGAGTTTGACGTTCAGGTATATGAATGTGTGAGTGCTTCTGGTTCTGATTCTGATTTTAAATCCAGAAGTAATGTCGATTTCGTTTCAATAATTAGGATTCGCTACTAAAACCAATACTTTTTGGCTTTGAAAAGAACGATTACGGACCGAATCTCCTTTTGGGACTGTGTGTGTTGCTTGGCAGCTCTAAAATAAAAACAAATCTTCAATTCGTTAAAACATCATTATTTCGTTTTAATTTCCCGATTCCGATGCGGGGGAGTTCCTAAACCCACTTGCACTTTTTTAATATTTGTTTCCAAGAAGTTTTTAACAATTTTTTCTATTTTTTAATATATTAATTTACTTTTTCTGTACACTGCCACAAAATAAAAATTAATTCACAACACAACAATTGAGAAACGTCAAAACAAATATTGTAGTGTGTGTACGAATCTGTGCACAAATCCGTTTTGAATCCGTCTCCAAAAAGAGATTCAATACGGATCTGTTTTTCCAGAAAAATATTGGTTTTAATTTGAAACGAATTTGATTTTCAGAAAAAAATTGACGGCGGATCGACGGCAAGTCGATGTTTTTGTTGAAACGAAATCGACATAAAATTCTCTTCTTTTCAGAATTAGAACTGTCATTTTTTCCCAAGTGAACGCTTTCAGAAGAGTCCGGAAGGCTTCCGGATTGCCAAATAAAAACGACATAAGTGTTACCATTCACGAAATAAGCACTAGTTGAAAAAAACGTTAGATGGCGGACCCGTTATAAAAAACAACACATCACATATTTGCAGATGATCTTCAAACTTATACTAAATTTCATAACTCTTCTCTTCAATTAGCTTTTTTCAAAAAAATTAATGATAATCTTGTTCTATTTACCAATGACCAGAAAAAAACAACCGTACAGCTAAATCCAACTAAATTTTTATCAACTGAACAACGAAAATTAACTTCGAACTTCCGCCCTTGGTCCTTAACAACACGACTATTAGTTTGTAGACAAATTTAAAAATCTTTTTTTTAATCAGCTAAACTGAAACGATCAAATTAACAAACTGGTATGTAATATTTATGGTATTATACTACATATGAGCAATAAATAAATAATTTGTGTTTTAGTTAATTAAATAAAATCTTTAATTTATTAAAATAAAAAACACGTTAAAAATCTCCACTATCAAATTAATACTAGTTTTCGATTAACTGAAGTCAGATTAAAACTGACTAAAACTATCATATCATATGGCTGCGAATTATTTGCAAAAAGGATAATAAATGTAGTAGAAAACCTAATAGGGCTTTAAATAGTTGTGCTAAATATGTCTTTAACTTGAAACGTCGCGTTATGTATAAGGTTTCGTTAAACAAGTTCTTGTATGTTCTTTAAATGCTTAATAGGATCTGCTGATTCGAAACAACTTTACAGTTTATAGAATCCCTTGGAAGGGCTGCCTTTTCTGATCTAAAAGAACTGTCTGATACAAAAGTTAAAAACTTAATCTCTTTGTTCAACGGATCGAAATGTTGTTCCATCTCCGTACGAGTTCTTTGGTATCAAAACGGCGCTTCCCAGCGCTACTTGGGTCTAGATGCGAGATCGCTCTGACCACCATTTTACCTACCTTACAATTTATTCTACCTAAAGCCTAGTACGCTGCTGATGCGAAAAGAAAACTGAACGAAATCATAAACGAAAATTTTCGTTGTGCAGTACGCTATTCCATTCCATGAAAATTACATTTGAGGTTTTATGAGAGTTTTTTGTTGTTTCTTTCATCAAAGCTTGTCTACTTGTGATTTGTTTTTTTTTTCTTCTTCCTGAAAATTTGTTCGTTCATGTTTTCGTTAGCTTTTCGCTCTCCTAGTGTAGACCACCGAAAATTTTTGTTTCGAATCAGGAGCGTACTCGGCTTAAACATAAATACTTAATGGGGGTTATCAAAAATTTCCCTAGAAATTTGTCTCCAATTCGAATCTTGGGAACGTGAATGATGACCAAAAGTTTCGCTCGGATTTTATTGGTATTAGGAATTAAACTTTCCCAGGGAATTTTCCTGTCATTTTATATGATTTTTTGTTCGAGGGAAATTTATTCCGTGAGTGATTCACTACCGCAGGAAATATTTCGAAGGATTAAAATATTCCGTGGGAGACGAAATTCCCTGGGGATTACCGATAGGGCCAATAAGCTTTAAAGACCGTTCTCCCTCTAGACAGATATAGAATGTCACCCCTAGATAACGACGAAACGTTGGGAAAAGATGGTTTAAACTTGTTTAATTTGCATTCAAACAATAATTGACAAAAAAAGCTTACTTAAACTAATTAGAAGAATGGAATTTAATTTGTCTTTCAAATAACTTAAAATACTATAACGTTAACTTCAATTTTCTTTTTTTCAAATCGACATTTTTATGGATGCTTATTCCTGGTGTAGCAATAAAGTACTTGGTCCAATTAATTTATCGTTTTAAATTGAAACACAAATCATTAACACCTTTGGTTCCTATTTATTTCTTTTTAATTTAAAGCTATGTACAAACTACAGCTTCTCAATTCGTTTTCAAAATATTCACATTTGAAAAAGAGAAGCGTATTTGAAAATAAATTAACAATTAATCATATTATACATTAAACTTAATACATTCCCTCCATTAAAGTCCAATTGCTGTTTAATGTGTCTTATTAGAAGGCAGGCGCGGCTGGGCTGAGTCCTGAGTAGTTATAGTTATAGTCCATTTTTGTGTGTACCAATATCACAAGCACACCCAGCAGTTCTCAAATTCCGATTTAAATGAAAGTACATAATTGTATTTTAACTTAAAATAATTTGACTATGATTTTAAATTAGTGTCATCTTCATTAAACCGGTGTGGTTCTTGCATCTAAATCACGTCCTATCATTAAAAATTTCAGTTTCAATGTAATTCAAGGCTTCAAACACAACACCACATGAAGGGTCGTAATTACCGAGATATACTTGTGAGTTATTAGACACTTGATTTAGGGGTAACGCTTCGATCTCCTTTTTATGATCTTTTGTGCCAAACTTAAAGAACGAACGCGAATCTAAATCGGCAAGTATTCTGGTCATTTCTCTGATTTGTGCATCTTGTTTTTCAACTCGAAAGCCAAGCTCTGAAATTGTTAAGGCAAGTTCTAGTTGTTCCTGCTTGGCAGCTGCTTCTTTTTTTGCCTCTTTATTTGATGATCTGAGGTATGTACGCATAAGTTAATTATTGTTATCATGCCATGGAGTTTTTTTTAAATATTTACCTAACATATTCTACAATAAGTAAGCCAGCACCAATTGTGAATATAATAAACTCGCCCAATAAATTGGCACCCAGTTCGATTGCCATTGGTTCGGTTAATTGAGGAATATTAGCAGGTTTACCTAAATTCATCACCCACATCTTGTACTTGACTTCCATCCAATTATACACTGAAAATATACATTTTACAATTATTTTATCATGTGTCGTTTTAAGAAAACAATTTTTTTTTATATGAATATATGTTAAGATGGTTTAAAAGATTTCTGTAACGGTTAACATATTTTGATAGAAGGCGTTAAGTGTAAATTAAAAGAAATCTAAATTGGCCGAGACCTTTAAGTGGTAGCCAAACTGACAGACATGCAGATTAGCGAAATCAACACGTTTTGTCTTCCCAATAATCGATTTGTAAAATCTCGATCAAAATCTCAAATTCGATCCTAATAACTACAAATGTTTTTCTGCCCATATTGTATGTTTGTACATATGTATATCGCAAGTTGAGCAAATCTTTTTGATTGTATAATCTCTTCTCTTAAATGAATAAAGGATCGATTTTTTTAAATGCAACACCGATATACAGCATTTTATAGAAGAATTCGGAAAGATACTGTATTCACACGAGGTAACTATGTAGATCTTTGTATGCATTTCGAATTGGAAGACTAGCAAGGCGTTTATATTACATCAATGATCTATCTTTAAATAATAATAATCTGTACTTTTTGATTTAAAAAAAATTAGTTAGTAATGTAATTAAGTTTGTAAATAAAATTATTAAATTATGCAATTTTTAAACCTAGTGTGTTTTCATCAGCAACTGCTAGGGTTAGTTAACCCTTTAGTTATTTGATTTCTTACTTTGAGCCGGTGGCATGCAGACATATTTGCGGAAGAATGGATTATTTTTTGCACTGTTTTTTATTACATTTGCAATTGGTTTGCTTATTTGTTTGATGGCTAGGACACCTAATTTTGCTGCTGGAAATGCACCCACTACCATGATGGTATCTCAAGAAAATGTCTATTTCAATTCTTCAGGAGGGTGCACTAAAGAAAATGAGTCGTTTTTATTTTGATATTTTTTTTACTTTTTGAAGAAAAACTTTTGAAAGATGACAAAAGTCAAAAATAGAAATGTCACTTGCGGAGTGGTATTTTGTGGTGAATAACGTAAGCTATATGGGCTTACACAGTACGTTATTTCAGAAAAATGAGATTTCATGATATCTATTTGTCCACTTTTACACAGAAATTCTAAGGGCCAGTTTCAAAGTACACACATAAGTTCGCCCTGAGTTTGAGTAAAAGTCAAACGATAATACTACGTTTCCACCGCCCACTAAACCGAAATTTAAGTAGATCTAGCTAATGCAACGTTTTCACCTAAAGATAATCCGGTTTAAATTGCGAAGATTAAAAATTAATCTTCAAGTGTTTTCACCATTGAAAAAAAGATTAGTTTGACATTTTCACTATGAATTGTCATTCAAAAGTCAATACAACAAGACAAAAACAAAATAATTGGGAAGAAGAATAATAATTTCTGTGCAGTGAACAAATTTAATTTCAATAAATAAAAATGAGTAATAACTTTAAAATATTGTTATCCCAACATCTTGCAGCAAATAGATATATGTATTTACATAAATACTGTAATCGTCTTTGCACGGTTTTCGTTTTTATATATTTGGGAAAAAACAACTTCAAAGTATTACTGTAGGATAGCTAAAACATTTTCAATTACAAATTCGAGGTACCGACCGCTATGGTCTTTGTAGCTTTATTGCATTTTTTACTTGTATACTTATTTATAAACAAAAACAGAATTTGAAGACACCGACAAATTATACCAGACAAAAATAAATTAAATAATGTTGGACAGTTTTTTTTTTTAATGTCAATGGAGAAAATATGACGTTAGAATAGGCGCGTTCTATGAAATAAGGTTTGTTTCTTTTGCGAATCTTCTACTTCGAAGAAGATTTCAATGAGATTAATTTCTAATCTTCAATTAAGGAGATTAAAATTGGTATGGGAAATCTTCACGATTTAGAAGATTTCAAAGAGGATTTGTGGTTAATCCACTTAAATCTGGATTAAGCGGTAGGTGAAAACGTAGTATAAATCTCCTACAAATCTTGAGGATTTACCATACAAATTTTAATCTTCTCAGATGAAGATTTAAAATAAATCTCATTTAAATCTTCAAGCGAACTACCCTATAGTCATAACGAAATGAACACATTCATCGGGAAAGTGAATTTTTCTCTTCGGTCGACACAGATGAAGCTACCTGTCTCACTTCTACATCATAAGAGAAAATGAAAAGATATATGCACTTTGAATAGTGCTGTCAAAATTAATCTACTCTTGGAGCGGTGGAAACACTTTTTGAGATTAGTAAATCTACAAGAGATTAAAGTTCGGTGGAAACGTAGTATAAAAGTCTCACTTAGATTACTTTCACAGTAGCTTAAAATTACTTCACTCAAAGCATGAATAATGATAGCAACGCTTGTTTTTTTTTTTAAATTATATTTAAAGTTTTATTCAAACTGAAAAGACATTGAGCAAAAATATCAAATATTTAAGTAGCTCTCTAGTGCCCTACAATGGCCACTTAATTCCCACTTCAACTTGGCTGGTGTGAAATTGAAATCTAACCCTGAATGAAGTTAAGGGGGCAATTGGCACTGAGGGATAAAGTGTGAAACTGGCCCTAATAACTTTAGATTTTGTTGACGTTTTCTATAATTGCAAAATCTTTTGTGTTCTCACACGAAGGAAACTGAGTTGCTTATCTGACGTTTTCACCTAATGTATATAATCGAGGGGATGAAGATTAAATAAATGCTCACTCATTTTCCTGATACCCAATTCCGCAAGCGTGAGTTTTCTCTGTGTACACAGAAAGTTGTGTACACATACATTTTTCCAATTCCGCTAGGGTGCGATGCATTTTTATTTGACAGATAATCTTTTACGAACTGCATTTTTGGTATTCAGCATGCCACAATCTGTTATGGAATCTTTTATGAATCATAACCATAATAGAATAAAAGACACATTTTGGTTACTTTTATCATAAAAGATTTAAATATATGTAGTAAAAACTTTTATTTCGTTAATGAATTGTTCTTAAAAGGAGACAGATATAACAAAAAATAATTAAAATGCATAATAACAAACTCAAATACGTAAATAATTTGAAAACTAAATTACTTCAATACACTAAAGCACAGACCACATTTGATGGACCAAACATAAGAAATTAGGCGCTTATCTTGCCGGTGTGCGTTTTGTACAACTTTTTATACTGGATATATTAAATTCAGGAACTGTTATGGAAAAATTACAGAAAACAAAAATGTATCTTCGCGAAACAAAATACGATTATTCCACAGGTTAATTTATTGTTATTCGTCAGTGCCGACTGCCGAGAATTTTTATTTACTACAGCTGATAATTTGATAGCAGATTTTAGGTCTGTTCGCATAAATGTTTCTTTTTCGAAACTCCATAACAGACTTTTATAAAAGATCGAACTCCTGAATACCAAATATAAAATATCTTTTATGGTGAAGATCTGTTATGCATCATAACAGAAAATTCATAGCAGGATAACAGGGGGTCAATTCCCGATCTGTGAAATTATGAAGTGATAAAAAAAATATCATTTCAGTTTTCACAGAGGTTTATCATTTTCCAACTTCACGTACACGCCTAATGCGATTCTAGAACTCATTGTGATAAAGTTTGTACTAAAAAGTACTAAATAATAGATTCTGTCATTTCTGATTAGATTTTTTGTTGGGAAAGGTAAATATATCATTTCAGTTTCTAAATTTGCTTAAGAATAATGTCCGGAATAATAATTCGTTTAATAAATTAATAAAAGACGTCGTACTGAACAATTGTGGGTTTTATATTATATTCAATAGTATTTCTGTTTTGAGTAAGATTTATTATTTTTTCATGTGAGGATATTGAGGCTTTCTCTTCGAGATGGGCAGAATCTATTCGAAGTTACAACTAGGAGCATTTTATTGGACTTTATAGATTCCCAAAACATTTATGCATGGATTTAATACGTGAATTAAGAGCATTATTGAAAAACACTCAACTTATAAGTGCGCTCCAAAGCCATTTAAATATGGTAAAGTGCTCTGCATTTTTTTCCAATGGGTAGTTTCCAACGATCTGTCGCGGGAATGAGCACCGTCGCGTCGGCTGTTGTGAATCTGTTTAACAATTTGACAAAATGATTTAACAATTTCTTTATTTACTCGAATTAACACAAATATAACTTACTACCAACATAAATTTGTGTATAAATATAATTGTTGCTTAGTTGTCATGTGCCAAATCCTGTTTTTCTTCTTAATATTCGATTAGAAACATTTTCTTCATAAAACAATTGACTGTGATAAAAAAATTATCATATGAAAAATGTTTGGCGTTTAACTTCACTTTTTCACGAATCGAGAATCGAATTAGACGTGAAAGCGTGATAAAATTTATCACTTCACATCTTCACAGATCGGGAATTGACCCCCAGATGTGGCAGAATTACCCTTAATCATAAGTTTACAATTTCTCGTAACTCGCCCTTAAGATTATAGTTTAGTATTTCATATACAGATGTCGCCTTGTTTACACCACGAAACCAGTGTAATATAGCCATCCCTGTTCACATTTGGCGCCTATTTTTGCAAAACTGTTCAAATTGTTTTTCTAAAACCAAACTGTCTCACCTCAATAATTTTAATCATTTGTTTTTTCGACTTTCGGTGACGAGCAGAAACAAATTACTTTAATTTGTTTACAAATACATAATTTAAGAATTTAAATAATTCATAATTAAATAAAATGCACAAAGAAATTGCAGAACAATTCGAAGAACTTGGATGCAGCCTAACAGAAGATGTTTTGGACAAATGTAACAATAACTTATTAAATATAATTTGTTTTATACAAAAATAAAGATTATTTTGTTTCATACACAGGCGTAGAACTCTGCTACACGTACAACATTACCGATGCAATGGAATTTGTTGCTCAATGGATGGCGTACAGTGTTTCCAATTTGGATGGAGCTGATCCAACAATTCCACTACTGCTCGAAATGGAAAGGAAAGAGTTCACTCTGCAGCGTGAAAAGGAACTCATTGCTGCACAATCTAAAAAGAAAAAGACAAGTCATCTTAGCGATTTGGGAGCTTATGCTTCTCCTTCAAGAGGTACTTCAAATGTCCCAGATGATGATGATCAGATAATGGATTCTTACGGATGCATGACTCCTAAGGTAAGTGCAAGAAATGGTAGTTATTTTCAAATTTATTATATTAATGTTCCACAATGTTCTATATAAAACAATACATATACATAATCCAGTCAACAACCCACTGCACACAAAATAAATATCGTAATAAAAATACTGCCTCATAATCTAAATAAATCCAACTAAACGGAAAAGTCAACAGCACAGTGCATACGAGCAAGGCACCAGTTATAGCTTTCATTGAAACTCATCATTGAACACATTGAGTATCAATTCTGAGGCACTTAAACAAATAAAACTGATGTCGTTTTGGTACCAAAATAAAGGTAATAAGAAATTTTATATTTTTTGTCAAACAAATATTTTATTTGCTCTACCACTTTCTTGTAAATTCGATTTTGATTTTTCAATGAAGGAAAGCATTTTCAGTGAACAGCTGACATCATTGAAAAATTAAAAGTGAATTTACAAGAAAGTGGTAGAGCAAATAAAATATTTTTTGACAAAAATTTATTATGTATCTTATTACCTTTCAATTGGTACCAAAACGACACCAGTTTTATTTGTGCTTCAGAATTGATAGTCAAAGTTTTCAATCAAAGCTATAACTGGCGCCTAAGTCCCTTTCTTTCCTATCCCCTAATCATATCACAGTTGCACTAGCTTGATCTCTGTGGGTATTTTGTGGAGATTAGTGCATGCATCGATTAAGCTATTGTAGCGTGGAATGGATAACTGTCTGATTTTTACTAGTTCACCAGGGGCGGCTCAATACAATTTTGTCACTAAGGCATAACTTTGAAAAGTTCAAATTGGGAACTAGTTTAATCATTCATTTTAGAAAATTGTCCGGATGCGTTTTAGCTAGTTTTTTTTTAAATATTTTAAATGGTTGGAGAATTTAGAGTGGACTATTCTAACATTCGTGGGCTTAGGAAAAATTTCTGTTCCGCATACGTTTGTACAGTGAAATACAGGCCAGCTGTTTTGGCATTGAGTGAAACTCAAATAGGTGAAAGTTCTGATCCGTCGGAATTTAATCTATTTGGGTATAGTTTGGTGCCATTATTCTATCACCACCATGGTCTCCCGTATAAATAAGAAATGACGTTACGTACCAACTTCAACCACAATATGGTTTGTGGTCAAACACAAATTTCAATTTCATGTGGTTAAAATTCACGGTCAACAAGCACATCATACACACATGTTTCATCTATCGGAGCCCAAATTTGGACAGAAATTCAACTTTTAACGAATTTGATGCTCTGTCCGACTCCATTCAAAGAATTGTTTCCCATTATCCTCGCACTGAAATCGTCGTTACGGGCGATTTCAATGTACACAATTCTAGCTGGCTCCGCTTTTCGAGCCAGACAACACCCGAAGGAAGGTATGTTGAGGTCTTTGCTGAGTTAAACCAACTGACTCAGCTTGTTGACGAGTCAACTCGAATCCCTGACCTTGCATGTCAAACCGCCAACACTCTAGACTTGTTCCTTACCTCTGACCGTAATAAATACACGGTAAATGTATTATCGCCTTTAGGCACGTCAGACCATTTTGTCATATCTGCAAATTTTTCATGCCAACAACACAGTTAAAAAAAATCACCTATGAGAACCGTTTGGCAATATGAGAATGCCAACTGGGATGGTCTCAATAATTTCTTCAGGAATTTTGACTGGTCACTATGCTTCCTCGGTAGTGTCATAGACTCCAGCGCATATATGATAACAAATTTAATTCTTCTCGGAATGAGAAATTTCATCCCGAATAGGGTTAAATCTATCAAACCGAAAGAAAATGCATGGTTTGATTCGAGCTGTAAAGAGGTTATTTGGGTTAGAGAAGTAAGTTTCCGCAATTATAAAGCCCTACTGAGGAAAACCGGAAAAAGTTTTAACAAGCTAGAAACACTTGCAACGTTCACATTCGTAGAACCAAATTTTTGCATGACCCACAAAATGATTAGACTATACAGATTTTTAGATGCCTAGCCAACATTTTATTAAATCGTGCCTCAAAGTGACGTTAAAAAAAAAAAAAAAAAAAAACAATCAATTTTGAAATGTTATCATGCGGAATGCCAATATAATGGAATGGGAATTTTTTTTTGAAAATCTCGCATTTATTTATGTTAAGTATTCCACATTCGCGTTGTACGGCTAAAGAAAGAATCTGTTCTTGACAGTATTTATTTATAATTGTTATTATTTCATCAATGGATTTATAATCTGTTGATTACAATCGCTTACTTAAAACTATATAATATTTTTTTTAGCTCAACTTAGGAGTTAAATAATTTTAGAACAATTTTTCAAAACTATTCCTACTCATTAAAAGATCGACTTCACATGAAATAGAGTAAGATATCATCTATTTCGTAGGTCTCTTTCCGGAACGTAGAACCAAACGTAACACTAGAAGTTCTTCAGATTTAATATTAGATCTAAGAATATCTTTGATAAATGTCTACGGCTCTAGAGTTTTCAAATCTAAAAATGCACACCTAGAAAAATAATCAGGTAAATCGCCGGACCATCTCAGATTTTGTAACGCAAAGCGTGTGAACCTCCCTTGTATTTTTTCTATTCTGTTAATAACATTTTCATAAAATGGTGACGACACAGCAATACTCTAAGATGGTTAGTTCTAGAGACTTTTAATTGCTTTTGAAGTGTACACATCTTTAAATACACTCGTTTAATGAAACCCAATATGTGAGCTGAAAAGGAAAGTCTTTGACTTCGGTGACCCTTTTGAGTAGTTCATTCTCGAATTTATAAATAAAGGTTACCAGCGACAAACAAAGTTCTGTGGGCACTAAAAATCTTACATTTTGCATAATTAAGTTCTAGGTGATTGCATTTGCACCAGTTCAAAAACAAATCAATATCGTTTTGAAAATGTATACAGTCGCAATCCGAAGATATTTCATGGTATAATTTAACGTGTCGTCCGCAAACAATTTGAAAAATTAAGAACATGAGGAATAATGTAATTTATGAATAAATTGAACAAAAGTGGTTCAAGGTAACAACCTTGTGGAAGTCCTTAATCAACATGAATAAAATTTGCACTACCTGCTTCCGATTCGACAAGTAGGAACTCAACCAATTCAAAAAAATTGTGTTCAGACCCACTTTTCGAAGTGTTTGGAGTAATAGTCCATGGTGAGCTCTGTCGAAAGCTTTAACAAAATCTGTGTATGGAACATCCACTTGCTTTCTGTGTTCCATAGATCTTAAACATAATTGAGAAAACAGGCACAAATTAGTCCTAGAAACCCATATTGTTTTGACGTTATTTGTTGCACAACTGACAAAAAAAATAGCCTATGAGTAACCATCCAAATAACTTTAGTGCCGGAGAGAGCTTTGATATTGGTCGGTAATTTTTAACCAGGTGATTAAAGCCACTTTTAAAAATAAGGTTTTACATACGATATTTTCCAACATTCAATAAAAACACCAGTTGATAAGGATTTATTAAAAATTACTTTTAGCGCCTAACAAAGTGATTGGGTACAATTAGATAATAATGCTGATGGGATTTTATACACTACCGCTTTTTTGGTTGAATCTAGTTAAATGAAACCATCAAAAACATCTTGGACTAAAAAAACACTAAATGAAAATATATAATGGGAGAAATAGATGGATATAAATCGACAATTATTGAAATAACGTCTTTATTATAGTTCGATTGAATTTATATTGAATTATTATGAATTTAGATTGAAAGATGATATTGTATCGTGGGACATTTCATTTTCAAGTTCCATTGCGAACAGCAAAAAAGAACTTTTTCGTTTGGAATTTAAAAAGACCCTAAATGTTTTGCTGTTACTTTTATTTTTTTTAATTGCTTTCAATAGTATGTACTTAGAGTACGCAACTGACTATTTCGCCAGAACATTGTTTATAAAAAAAATCGATAAATTAATGAGATATATATACATTTCGAGGGTGTTCTATAGATGTAAATGTTTTCGTTATAGTTCTATCGGCTATCATTCTTAGAGCTGTATTTTGAATTCTAACTAAACGACTCAAATGTGTTTTGGAAGCTCCTGCCCAAATGTGCGAGTTTTACTCCAGCTTTGGACGACGAATGAATGCCTCATAGATTACAGCCAGATCAGAAGGGAAAGAATTTCTTGCATCTTCGAAGAAAGCCCAACCACTGTGGCGTTTTTTAACAACATCGAATGGTCATACCACAAGACGTGGTCCGTGATGCACATACCAAGGACTAAAATCTGATTAGTTTCTTCAATGCAAATGCCGCTTATGGATAGCGGATTAGGGGGTGGGATCTGCTTTAACAACAGAAGACAGCACTGTGTTTTTGAAGCATTAAATTCTACGGAGTTTTTTATTCCCCATTTGACAATGCTGTCGAGATCAGAATTTAATTAGATTATCATACGCTGCCGTTGCAGTTCCACATCCGAAGAACAAATAGGTCCGGTTTTGTTTTTAATGTACATAAATTCATTATTTAGCATGAAATTTAAAAGCTCACTTACTGCATTTGCTGACGATATAGGTTGTTCGTTTGGGTTTGAAAGTACTTTGGACCTTGTTGCTGACATTAATTGTGATCTTGATTTATTAAGAGTGTGGTTTGCTGAACACAGGTTGAAAATCAGCCCTCTGCTTAATGCTTTTGAAACTGAGGTTCTTGTTGGCTAACCAGTCATATTTGTCTTTTAATTACAGTGTAAGTTGTAGTAATGAATGTTTAAAGATAGAAAAAGTGAATGAGTTTAAATATTTAGGTCTTTTTTTAAGAAATTTTAACTGGACTTTAAGAAATGTATCTTATTAATGTTTGCTCGACTAAACTCCTTACTACTATATATTTTGTTATCTTCCATTCTAAGTTGCATAACGTAATTGCTTGTTGGAGTGGGGCTTATCATAATAAAATTCAACCATTGCTTACTCTTCAAAAGGCTGTAGTTCGAAAAATGTGCCTTAACATCGTAGTTATTCAAACTTTCAACTTTTTAGCCTACTTAAGATACTTCCGGTGAGGCACTTATATTGTTTTAAGGTTCTAAACACTTTTTATATGAGGTCTGGAAATTAAATTTTAGGTTGATTTCCAGCCATAATATTCGTTCAAACTTTGTATACACTGTGAATGCTCCACAATTCCGCACCACTGCGTTGCGTAATTTTTATTCTGTGTTCTCATTTCGCCTTTTTAATAAACTTCCTTAAGAAATAAAATCTCTTGCCACTTAGGAATGTTTTTAAATCAAGTTAAAGATTAGCTTTTAAATATTGAATATTTACCATTGACCCACTTCTCTGTAATGTGTTGAGTTCCGAAACTATTTAATAAGAATTTTCTATGTATGAAAAAAATTCCTAAAAAATTAATGTAAACTCTTCATTTATACTTTATAGAATCTGAAAATATATTTTCCTTTCTTCGTAGTCCAATTTTCTTTTGAAAAATCTAATTTAATTTCAACATTTTGTACTTACATAAGGTCACCCCAGCCTGACACTTATTTTGTAAATTAAGTAAAATCCATTTGAAATATCATTAAACACCATTTTCATACCTCGGTATTATAAAATACACAATGGCATTATATTATTTCTATATCTTTTATTTTATATCTTTTTTATGTTAATTAATTTTTAAGATGAAATGAAATAATGAAAAAATATCTAACTACATATCTGTCAAAACAATTTAGTGGGTTAGAAGTCAATGATAAGAGTTCATTTTGTGAATATCAGACTTGAAACCGTCTTTGAGAAATTTTTGTTTTTTACTAGCTATCGTTTAATCAAAACCACATTTACGGGAAAAGTCTATTAAGGGTACCTTTCATATAACGGTTTTTTTATAATTTTTGGTTTTCTCGGTAACGGCTTTTGGACTTATTTCAAATTTAATATTTGAGAAGATCTAATAGCGAGTTTCATTTAAATTTCAAAGAACTCCTCTCAAAATGGAGATTTGATCTTTTAAATGAAACTGTGTCCAAATTTAATTGAAGTATTGGCCGCGTTCGGTGGCATACCTAAAGCAATCCGGATTGCTTTCTGTTGTTGTAACGCCTAAGGAAAAACCAGCTGATGAACTAAACATATGTTGTCAAACACAAATCTCAAGCTACCCAATAATTTTTATTAATTTAAGGAACAGCTGATTCAAAACTTCAGATTTGTATGCAATACAACTGACTTAACAGACAAAGCTACCTGGATCGTTCGAAAACAAACCCGCTACTAAGGTATCTTGGCTAGCCTATCGGCATTGCACCGAACGCGGCCAATGCTGAATGACTGACACACACATTTCTGAAAAAAAAAACATCTTCATCATCAGATGATGAGGAAGATGAAGACAAAGCAATAAAAAACTCCACTAAATTTATAAAATTTAAATTATTAACTTCTTCGTCTATTATTTGTTTATTTTTTAGTTTAATTTTGTAGCAGGGATTGGCACAATTTCACAATAAATTAATAACAAAATAGTTTCCTTTTGATGTTTGACAGAAAAAACGTTTTACATGTATGCGTACATTCAGATCAAATCTGCCTACCCACCAAAAATGAGATCTTTCGCGTTGAGATCTGATCTAGATTTGCTCTTTTTGTTGAAATGAAACTCTCAAAATTCAAAAAGATGAAATCTTTTTTCAGAAAGATCGATCTTTTCTTAAATGAAACTCGCTATAAGTAACCAAATTATTTCTGCGTTTTAAAATTTTGAAATTTTTCTAATTAAAATTATTTTTTTTTTTTGTAAAATCAATATTTTTAAAACTAATCAAAAAAAATATTTTAAATATTAAAATCATATGTACATATATTAATAAACTCTAAAAAACTGCATACCAAAATTTCAAAAAAACCGTCCCATCATTTTCGAGATACTTTTTTTTTATAAATAGTTCATTGATCCGTGGCCTCTAATGGTCGACTTGGTTTTTTCAAAAAAACCGATTAAAGTGATGGTTTTGGCTGTTTTTATAAGTTTACAAAACTATTCTCCGATCACTTACCAATTGAAATAACAATAAGTCAATCAACTTTAGATGCCAATTCACACTCACAACCACAAGCATTAAGTAAATATAAATGGAAGCCAGGAATAGCCGATATGTATAACGTAGCTTTGACGGAAAATTTATGCTCGCAAATCTCTATCAGCAATAGCCCAATCACTGTGGAAGAGCTGAATGAGGTTGTACTGAAATCAATTCCCAGTACATCCAATGTAACAAAACAGAGAAAAAGATTAAAGTTCAGAGAAAATGGTTCGATGAGGAGTTGGCCGAGGGGAGAAAAAAGTCATTCGTTTGGCTAAGGATCCTTCAAAAGAACCCTAATAATAATTTCCTCAAGCACGAGTACGTACAGCTATTGCAAAAACTTATGGAAGGAAAAGCGACGGGCATAAGCTGAAAACATCGCTGATAGTATCTCCGATTGCAGAAATTCATCTGAATTCTGGAAGCTGGTACGAAAAATAAACAAGAAAGAGTGCTTAAACCTAACAATACTAATTAAACTCAGTGAATTAAGCAGCTACTTCCAAGAAATAACAAGGAATAATCACCCCAGTACATTCCAATTCGCCACTCCATTACAACAAAATGAAGTTTTAGATGCTCGATTTACAGCATCTGAGATCAAATTTGCATTGCGAGAGTCGAAAAACAACAATGCACCAGGTTCATGGTATTCCAATGGAATTTTACAAATATAGTACCACTGAGTTTATTGAACAACTCGCAGAAGGTTTCAATTCCATCTTGGATTCAGGATCTGTCCCAGAATTCTACAACAGAGTCATCTTAAAACCAATTCACAAAAAAGGAGATAATACCGATCCTGCCAACTATAGAGGAATTTCACTTTTAAATACATCAATGTTATGTCGCTTTATATAACCGATTATACAGCTGGTTACAAGAAAACAATCTCTTAAGTGAAAACCAAGCTGGATTCAGAAAAAACTATTCACCTGTTGACCAAATTTATACACTCACAAATATTGCTGAACTCTGTATAGATAGAAAACGAAAGTTATAAGCATTTTTTATAGACTTTAAGGCAGCCTTCGACACGCCCTAATGCTTAAGTTATATAACAAAGGTATGTCTACGAAATTTTCACGAATAATCGAAAGTTTATATGCAAACACAACTTCAGCTATTATCAACGGATCTGAACTTTTTGAATACTTTAAAGGGAAAATAGGACTTATACAAATTTGTATCCTCAGCCCACTGCTATTTGCCCTTTATATTGATGACATCGATGAAATTTTCTATACTGGTGGAATAAACGTAGTTGATAGAGTGAGAGTGAGCTATCTTATGTTTGCCGACGATATCGTCGCCCTTGCAGAAACACCAGATGCACTACAATTTATGATCAACAGGCTGGCCGACTACTGTGAAAAATGGACACTGCAGATCAATCTTACAAAATCTAAAAGCTGAAGGCAGAAATTGTCTCTATGAAAGGTGGAAGCTTTCAAACCAGGAAATTGAGATTGTTAATGAGTACAATTACTTAGGTATGATTATCACCAGAAATCTGAGTATTAGAAAACATATGGCACTAAATCGAAAAACGCATTAAACGCAACCTGGAGGACTGTTTTGTCACATAAAGAAGTAGATTCATCTTCGAAATATAGAGTGTTTCAAGCAACAGCTAAATCAATTATGTTTTACTCTGCGCAAATCTGGGGCCATAAGAAATTTTATGAAGTTGACCAACTCTTGAGATACTTCCTAAAAAGAATATTTAAGCTACCGAATACAACGCCAAACCACATTCTTTTATTAGAAACCGAACTCTCCTTTATTCATTGAAACACTTAAATTGCAAGTTAACTATGTTCTCAAGACGATTAAGCTAGATAGCAGAAGATTACCTAATATAATCAGTATGAATTTTATAAGAAAACAAATCTCGTGGATGGCGGAGTGGAAGTGTTTGGTGGTCTACTGCAACCATACACTTGATCTTGATGTCAACAATTTGGACTCTTGGATGGCTAATTTGTATGAGCTCATAAATATCGTAGATACAAAGAAATGAGCTGATTTTGAATTAAAATCCGGTCATTTCAGTCAGAGGGTAATTTATTCTCAGCTTAACCACAACTTATGCAATAACAACTATTTTAGTACAATATATAAAACAGCGTTTATTTCAACTATATCCAAAACGAGAGCAGAGATACTTCCTCTGAACTTTATACCGAATAGGAGTAATCTTCCAGTACTCTGTGGACTCTGTAATCAACGTGAAAAAGAATATGATCTGCACTTCCTTGATAGGTGTCCTATTTTGATGGAAATCAGAAAAAACGTTTACGGGAGAAATCGCCTAACGAACACCGAAATGTACAACATATTAAATGGCGAAAACTGGAAAAACCTTCATAAATATATTACATGGGCTTTGCGATCGTGGATGAAATATTTTAAAATACGAAATAACTTTATACATACATACATTTTTGTTATATTATTAAAATCTTTTTTCAAATACTTAAGTTGTCACTCTGGCAGACGGCATTAGCCATGCTATAAAATGAATTATAACACAAAATACTATTAAGAAATTTGATTAATAAAAGTCATTAAAGTCAGTCAGTCAGTCAGTCAAAACTATTCTTACCCACCTAATACATCCTTCACTTTCATTGGATATGTAATATTAATTTACATACCTAGGTTCCATCTATGTAGGTAGGTACATATTACCCTCCTAATTTACATAATTAAAATCCATTTAAATATACATACCTACATTTGTAACTATTTCTTGAATAATTAATTCGACTAATTAATTAGACTAACAATCAAGATAATATTACCTACGTCGGCTTTAAACCTGCATACCTACTAACTGTCAGTGGTTAGCTACGTTAAAGTTGTTAGCTACAATTGCAAGTTCGTACGATCCAGTCGTACATTTTATTTTTATATATTTTCCACCAAGAAATACACACCTGACTATAATGTATCAATTTTACAAACGAATTTACAACGCATTTTGTAAAACATATCTTGTTAAACGATTCTGAACTTTCTGAATTCTATCCGAATAAAATTGTTGAAAAGGGTACCAGATAACATCCGCGTATTATATACTTGGTCTTACCAGAGAAATGAACAAAGAAACAAGGGTGTAAGGGTCAGACAAATCATTGGAATTCCTTTTAGCGTCAATATGACGATGTGGGTGGCAATGGCAAAGTGGATAAAGTGCTTGATTGCTAACTTAGACGTGTGGGTCGATCCCCATGCTGGGCGCATTCTTTTCTATACCTCCAATTTTAATGGGTTGCCGCCCATGGGGTAAAATGAGACAGTCAATACCTGGTACTGTGCCAACAAAAAAATCTTTCCTATCATTGCCTTTCTTCTAACTAGTGCCGTGCAATTCAGGTTGCATTTAAAAGACCTTAGGTCTTACAGGCATATATGTAGTTAAATTTAAAAAAAAAATGAAATTTTGTAATCAAAAAGAATCCCCAAATCTTTTACCTTAGTAGTTCTCTGAAGAAGCTTGGGTTCAAGAAAATATACAAACTCAAAAGTGATTAGCTTTCTACATAGCGTAATAATGAAGCATTTCTTAATATTAATGTTTAAGCAGGTTAAATTACACCAACCAGTATACTATATTATCCAGATCATTTTGAAGTTTTAGACAATCGTCAGCACATGTTATTTTTAAATATAATTTGAAAACGATGCTATTATAACTTTCAAATCGGTTGTTAATATTTAATATTTCTGGAAAAAAATCTATTTGCCATTATTCGATTCCCCAAACACTCTAAACTTAAACTTCGATAAAATAGAATATTTTAAACTCATATTGGAATACCTCTCGAATAGTAACGGTACGAATCCTTTCATACCTCGATGTTTAGTAATATTTTATTCTTATATACACAAATGGCACAAATGGTAAATGAACTTATGGCCTCATCTTCTTCCTATGTAAATGATACGAATAATGGCAGTAGTAAAAGTAGAAGAAGAAAAAAAATTTAACTTAAATGGCTAAATAACCTCGTGGTTAAATTTTTGTTGAAGATGCTTGTTCATCGCACCCGTAGAAGTACATAAAGACACAACATAATGTTGGTATCTATCTACAAGAATAACCGTCGGCAGGGAAATAGAAACACAATGTTAATAAAAAAGAAGACATTCTAAAACCAGCCAAGTTCCAAAAGCCAAAGAGAACACAAACAAAAAAAGATGTTGCTTATATGGGTTCATAACAATGGCACCGTAATATCCTAAGATGAATTTCTTCTGTTTTACATATGGCAAGAACTTGTGCTTGCTGGGAAGACTAGTTCGAGCCAAAATGGAAACAAAGACGAACACATCGCAAGAGCTGTATTTAAATTAGAGGATAATTTTTTTGTTGTTTGTTGTATGCGAAAAGTGTGGTAGAAAATTATTATGAAAAGCGGGGGTGAATAGAATGTGAGTTTGGTTGTGTTGTTGTTGTTATTACGGTTTGGCGTTTATAAGAAGATCTTTTGTTGATTTCTTCACGCGCCAAAGAGCTCTTTTATTATAACACCGCACCGCGCACCAGGCACGGTTAAGTAGCACGCATTTTATTTTACTTTATTTTTATTTTGTATCTTTCAAGATATGAGTTCATCTGATTGACGTACTTTAAGTGATGTTATGTTATGGTTATGTTGGTAGAGAATAGCGGCAATTATACGATAATTATAAGATATAGTTATGAAACCCCAAAGAAATGTATTTAAATATGATGAGGTTAAAATTAAGTTGAAACAAGTTTTTCAAGAGTTAATTTTAGAAATACTTGTAGCACTACAATTAAAATAGGCTTTGGTGTGTAACCTGGTTGAAACGCATTTTTGGATTTGAAGTTACTTCAGCTATCAACTATACCTATATCAAATAGCTCCATTTTAACAAAAGTAATTTTCTCTGAGATCGCCTTTGTAATTAAATAAAGCATAAGATACGAAATAAAATTAGTAGTCCAGATAAAACTATTGTTTTTACCCAATTTACTAAACCGATCAAGGATTAACTACCGATGCAAAGTAGAGTTTTATAATACAGGATGTCAATTAAAAGATCACTCAGTGCTTTCAAGTTTATAAAAATCGTATGATGTTTTTATAAATGGGACTGAGAAATGGCATAGGTTAGGTTGAGCTTGCTGTCAGGAAAACGGATGACACACTTATGGCGTTTTTATTTGGCAATCCGGAATTCTTCTCCGATCCGGAATCCCAACTGAACACTTTTGTGTGATTCTGACGATTCTGAATTTTAATTAGATTGTATGTGTGAAAATAATTGTGTACGTGAGAATATTCAAATTAAAAAAAAAATGTTAGTTGCACAATTATGATACAAAAAATGGCAACAGTCGAGTTTGACGTTCAAATATATGAATGTGTGAGTGCTTCTGGTTCTGATTCTGATTTCAAATCCAGAAGCAAAATTATCTTCTTTTCAGAATTAGAACTGTCATTTTTTCCCAAGTGAACGCTTTCAGAAGAGTCCGCAAGGCTTCCGGATTGCCAAATAAAAACAACATAAGGCCCGTTGGCTGATACGAATCATAAATATTTATGTTCAACTTAAAAAGCTTAAGGGCTATTTTTTCCTTTGCATAAACTGTCACATAAGTTCTTAAGTAGAACTTAAATGCTTAAGGTGTATCAGCAAACGTGCCTTAGACCTCAGATAGGCCCATTGTGATACCACGTGAAGAGATATTAGCTCATTAATTAAACCATTTGGAGCCTCTAATGATGCAGTTGATGAATCTCTATGTGTCTTAGATCACTGGGTCGTCGAAGTAGTATTCTCCCAGGTATGAGACAAATGGCATGCTATAAATTAATTAATAATGTTCTTGTATGTAATAAACCTTAAATAAGAACTCGGCAATTTTGCCATTAAGTTATTTAATTTAAAATGTTAGTAAGGAAAATCTTGTATAGAACGTTTAAAAATGCGACCGGTCTTCTATTCTTGTGAATATTTTAACTGTCCATCCCTTTCGATAGAAGCTTTCCTCCCATTGACTATCCACCGCCCAATCAATGAAGTTCTTTTAATTTTCAAGTTTTGACAGACAATGACATTGACAAAGACAAATGTATGAGAGTTAACGCTACCAAAAGAATATAGTGACCATAATTAACTTATAATGAATATATGAGTACTTCATTTTTGGTTTATTTAATTTTAATGCATAGGAACACTTGAATCAGTCTATAAGATTAAATTAAAAAGTAAGATTAAGTAGGTATCACAAAAATTAAAAAATGCATTTCATAAAAAAATAAAGAAAAACATCTCCAAAAATAAATTGCGCAGGTCGATTATTTATATTTTTCAGTTGTGTGGATTTCTTGCAAAACTTCGCTATTATCTTGTATGTATGTATTCATAAAAAAGTTGCAAGAATTATCGAAAAATATTTTTAACAGAACAATAGATTCTACCGTTTGAACTCTCATCTGGGTTTTCTCTTGCGTCCATTGTTTATATTCTTTCTGTGGATGCATTTGTTTCCGGAAGACTCAATACATACTCCACAATCAACAAAAGACTATTGTGAGGTATATCATTTGAAGAGGAGTATTCAAAAATTTCAACCCATCTTAAATCATTATCTTCGTTATTTCATTGCCGGATTTTTTGAAGGCCAACATATTTTTTCAAATAGGAAATTTCATCAAAAAATCGTTCTCTGCTATAACAGCTTTTGTATTTTTCAATATAAATGCAAAACCGCCCTGTACATCTTGGCAATCAACGCTTTTTCTAAGACATGCGCATCGAAAATGCACAGCATACTTAAATTGTGAAACCCATTTCTAAAGACTGCAAGCAGTTTTTATAAAAGCATTGAATGTAAGAAGTGAACATGTATTATTTATGACACCGCATTCTTATAAATTGTTTAAAGTTGGTCTCATAGAGAATGAAATGAACTGAACTGAGCGTTTATTCGTTCTTTTAATTTAAACTAGTAATCTGCTTGTGAATTTCCATTATAGTTTTTTTTATCCCCCTCCACTTGCAAAATGGAATTATGGAATAAAGATGACTGGTTATATAAAAACATTAACCACAACTCAGATTTTGGATCTTCAAAAAAATTTTGTAACGCATATTGATTTTTTGGAGGGATACAAAATATGACCTTAGCGGCTCAAATAATTATTATTACACTCGTTCAATGGTGAGCAGCAGGGCTAAACATCTTGTTTTGCAAAGCCCAAGCTTATTCGACCTGTGCATCATAGTAAAATTCTTTAAATTTTTCTACTCTAACCGTATAAATATAAACATGAGAGTATATTTTCACATATGGGTATTCACGATCTGGTGTAACAAGTCTTGTAAAATTGTAAAATTTTATTTTCTTACAACAGACTGTGAACACACCTTAACTAATCTGTAACAACCAACACTGAAGCAAATGTCAAAATCTGTTTCACATTTGTTTTGAAATATCTCAGTTTTGTGTTAAAAAAATTTTACACTTGTATTTTTCTGTTACAATAGGGTTCGGGTATAGTAAAAGTGTAAGACTTTGACATTCAGTATATTTTGTTGTTGTGGTGCAAAAAATGCTACACTTTTACACTTTTGCAATGATACGAGACCAGTTACATCGGATCGTGAATACCCCTAATAATGTTTTCCAAATCAATTGGAAGCAAATCAGCAGAGCCAGGGCTTTGAATCGCATTATGAGTAATACCTACACTAATTATGGATAGTTTTAATTTTTTATTTAGTCTATTAATTATTATTGCTTCCACTTCCCAAAACTAGTTGGCATTATCACATTAGTTACGATGGCCTCGCATTTGGTTCGGGCACAGGCAAATTTTGAATTAAAAAGTTTTTGCAAAATTTTGGAAATGCAATCCATCGACTTGAAGCTCTGATTGTGGCACATGGTATGAAAAGCCATGACGGCTTCAGAAATTGCCAATTTTTTTTTCACTTTCACCGAATTGGGTGCTTCGAAAAAAGATTTAACCTGCTACGCAGAGCGTGCATGTGATACATTTGCATTATTTTTGTATATTTATGATTCTGCGGGACAAATCTGAAAATGAGGGACATTTTGCGGGATAGTTTATGATGCGGGACAGGCATGTAAAACGTGGGACTGTCCCGCAAAATGCGATTGGTCACTATAATCTAGAATCGGTTGAGATTGCTCATCACCAAGTTTATTTCTCTGGAGAAATATTAGTATTTGGAATGCATTCAGGTAAAAGAATGAATAAATGTCGTTAAGCTTATAGTAGGCCTGATTTTTCTAAGAAATTGGAGGAAAAAACGACCAGTGGGATTAACAATTCGCATATTAAACCCAACAACAACTAATCCCCGTGGGTGCTTAGCTTAAACCCAGAGAATTCTCTGGGCTTAGCTTTTGGAGAGGATAAAAACTGTGCTACCAAATTATTTTTCATTCTTTCAAATGTAACACTGCTACCAAGCTTTCTCACTAAGCCCCGTGGTCGATCGTTTTTTCATTCAATTTCGCCGGGGTTTGGAAAAAACACACCTAGTAACTTATGGCGTTTTTATTTGGCAATCCGGAATCCCTCTCCGATCCTGGATCCCAACTGAACACTTTTGTGTGCTTCTGATGATTCTCAATTTTAATCTGATGGTATGTGTAAAAATAATTTTGTACGTGGAAATATACAAATTAAAAAAAAAAAAGTTTGTGGCATAAATATGATACAAAAAATGACAACTACAGTCGAGTTTGACGTTCAAGTATATAAATGTGTATATAAATGGTTTCGCTACTGATTTCAAATCCAGAAGCAAAATTCTCTTCTTTTCAGAATCAGAACTGTCATTTTTTCCCAAGTGAACACTTTCAGAAGAGTCCAGATGCTTCCGGATTGCCAAATAAGAACGACATTAAAATTGTTTTCTCCTATTCTTGATTGCTAAGGACCCCACATAATTTTGTATTGCACATAACATAATGTCATGCTATTATTATTTGTAATATTTTGTCTGGTACATCATATGATTAACTCTTAAGCTTCGAACAGAAGAATCAGAACTTGCTCTTAGAGAACTTGTAATTTAAATTGAACATCTGAAATTGTTCGTGTTAGAAGATTCAAGTTTAAAAACATACATTTGTGTATACCTAAATGTGTATGTATGAATTGAATTAGCTTGTAGTCAAAACATAATTACGACCGACCATCTTCATTATCATGAAAAAACAAACAACATACATGTGTCCTTAAAACTGCTGTTTACAGTTAATATACTGTTAATATCCCCTTTCTAATTCTTTGCGTTCGTATAAATATTTAGTCTGAACTGCATACTTTAAATTCACAATATCTACAAGCGAAGCATTACTCCATAGAAAAAACGCTAAAAGTATAGTATGGATAGAATAGGAGGTATCCCTTTCTTGTATAGGCAGTATCATACTCATGGTATGTACATCGTTCGAAGAACCTTCTTGTTGAGCCTTGGTCAGGCTCAGAATAAGTTGGTAATTCTTTGTTAGATGTTAACCAAAGCGTAAAACCAGACGAAATATAGAATGAAGAAATAAACAAAAACTTTAGTTGGACATTATATAAGAATATTATTGAGGAGAATGTGCAATGAAACACAGATGTGTTTTATATAAGGTTCTCTCTTTTGTCGGATTTAATGGATTTCCAATTCACTTTTTATCTTATATTCACATATACGGTTTTCGGTCACAGAGGCCCAAGAGCTAAGAATTGTAAATAACTAACAGCGGCGGCCAGCATTAAATTTAAAAAAAAGATTATGGATTTTGGTTGTTTATTCAGATTTGGAATTAACCAATATCCATTCAATATATTTTAATAAAAAATTAAAACACAAAAGTGTATATAAAAAATCATAACCAATTATTTATTAATTAAAGAAAGTTTGTTCTAACAAAATCTATCCCAGACTGAATAATTAAAAACGAAAATATCAAATCTCAGCAAATGATTTTTCAAAAGTTGCTACGTTAATTTATTTAAGAGGAGTGAATTTTGAATATCTAAGAGTTGATTATTTTGAATCGAAATTTAGTAAATTTATAATAATAAATGATTAGCTGCTAACTGCTACAAGATTAAGCAAAATAATCACAACTACAAAATCAGAAAATATTAAAACCGAAGACCTCCATCTAATTGAATGTGAATTGTCAAACAAATAATGGTTTGTTTAAACTTTGAACAGATTGGTCAAAAATGCAATGTGTACATAAAGAAAAATATAATTTACGAACAAAAAAATATTTTGATAACTTCATAACCAAGAGCATGTCACCCCAAAAAAGTCAAAAATTAGTTCTTTTGTCTCTTTTTCTCCAATTCAATGAGGCTTTTAATTACAAAGTCATAAAAAGTCAGGCATGAATCATATACCAAAAAATTCGTATATATGTATACATTGTATGTAGTTCTAAAACAACAACATAAAGCTGCTATTGACTCTGCTTTCTCGATATATGTATGCACTATAGGGCAAGTTTTGCATTTGGAAAAAAAAATCGAACTCGTGATTTTGATCAAACCTGTCTATCTGTAAACGGCTGAACCGATTTTTACTTAGGCGTTTTAGGTAATTGTCTAAAATATATTTTTGAATCTTTGTCTTGGACACAAAAATAACAGGCATACAAATTTTTTTACCATCTTAATTATATCGACAACGGCTCTAATGATTTTGATAAAAAAAAGTGGGTGTACTACTTTAGGTATGGTTTGGTTAAAAATTTTGTTTACATATTTTGTTATTAACGGTACCTGTCAACACAATTTTGTTGATTTTCTACTTTCTCATAAACGGCTCAACGGATTTCGAAATTTTTATACAGCAGCTTCTTTGAATTCTAAATAATAATGCATTTAAAAATTTTCGAAAATTAGTTCGTTTGGATTTTTGAAATTCAATATTTCGAAAACAGGTTGATGATTTTTTCTGAAATTTTGTTTGTAAGTTTATATTCGGCCATATTGCGGTTGTCGATCAGCGATCGCTCTTTTAACGATCAACGCCATCGACATATTTCTCAATCGGTATTGCCTAACTTGATCGACTATGGTATGAGTTATTGTGAATGAAAAAGTATACGTATATTGTGAATTGTTTCTGACTTGACAGATTGAATTTTTTCAGACAGACAGAAATATAACTTAAAATGAAAAAAATGGGTACAATCTGAATCGTGGTTTAGTTACACAGATTCGGAAGAAGAAAAAAGAGATGACATTTTTAATTCCTTGGAGTTAGATGATAATTTTTACGGATTTACTTGATTATGTAGTTTTTTTTTTCTTTTCATTTATTTATTTTCTCTTGTACCTAGCTTTGTTAACTATTTTCGATTATCGAAGTATTTCATGGATTTACTTTCCGAAATCTATGGAAAACTGAAGCCGGGATTAAGAAAATTATCAATTCCCAATATTCTTAAATTGTGCGCCGCGTTACTATTCTGTGCCAAAAGATCATATCAACTAATGGCGTTTTTATTTGGCAATCCGGAATTGGTCTCCGATCCGGGATCCCAACTGAACATTTGTGTGATTCTGATGATTCTGAATCTTAATGAGATTGTATGTGTGAAAATAATTGTGTACGTGAGAATATTCAAATTAAAAAAAAAAAAAAAAAATGGTTGTTGCACAATTATGATACAAAAAATGGTAACAGTCGAGTTTGACGTTCAAGTATATGAATATGTGAGTGTTTCTGATTCTGATTTCAAATCCAGAAGCAAAATTCTCTTCTTTTCAGAATTAGAACTGTCATTTTCTCCCAAGTGAACGGTTTCAGAAGATTCCGGAAGGCTTCCGGATTGCCAAATAAAAACGACATAAGTGTTGGAAATAATTTTTCCGTTGGAATCAGTCAATCGACTATATCCTTAGTCAAAGGAAATGCTTAGTGTAATAGAAACATACATGTCCAAAATGGATACAATTTTCTTCGGAAGAATGTGAAATATGTTTTTTTAAAAATGTATTTCTTTGGAAAATTAGAATTTCCAGGAGTTATTGGTTGCATTGATGGCACCTACATCAAAATTTTAACTCCAAAAAAGAAATACAACATTCTTATTAAACAGCCGGCGACATCACTAATTTTTATCCACGAAATTCACGGGAGCTTCTATTTGTTTGTTTTTGTTGAAACTTCTTTCGCCCTGCATTAAAAATAAATAATTAAAACCATTTTATTTTTAAATAAATATTTTTTTAAATTAAAAACACACATTTGGTTCCGATACAATAGACCGCATCGATCACAAAACTGCGGTCGACAACGAGCGATCGGATTTTTTATAGTTGTCGAACGCAATCGACAACTACAATACCGATTTCTCATTTTGTCGATCGTTGATCGCTCGTTATCGAATATCGACAACCGTAATAGGACCCATTATTAAATATTTAAAATTGTCATCTCAATTTTTTTTTTTGAAGAAATTTTAAGAAATTTTCTATATAGAAAATGGAGTAAAAACCACCTTAAAATATATTTAGCCGTTTCTATTAAGATTTTTTGTACATCTAATGTGATCCAACATAAGAGCAAGTACGTGCGATCCAGTCGCATTTTATTTTTTTGAGAGGATATGTATATACATATGTGGCTGTCCTTGAACAATATTAAAAATGAGGCTGAGATGAATGGTAAGGCTTATGAGGCATTGACGATGTCCTTACCTGACGCTGAAAACATTCAAATTGATCATCTGCAAAATTATTGTGCAAGTGGTTTAACATTATGTATATTAGAAGCAAGTTGGTCGGTTGAAAACAAGTTTGTACGAAAAATACAGTGAATGGTTAAACGAAACTGAAATATGGAATCTTATAAAGCAGGCTAGTGCAGATCAACAATCTTTGCAAATTTAAAAAAGTGGGCCCGTTAGTGGGCAGACTTTTTGCCCGATTATTTGTTATAGATTTATTTATCGACTCTGATTCATTGACATTGGCACAGTGGTTTAGATTCTATCAATGTATGAACGCCTCTCCATGTAACTGGAACCACTGCGCAATGGCGCAAACTAAAAAATTAAAAAAAAAATTGAAGACGGCTCCAAAAAGTATACTTTAACGTTAAAGAGGTCTTCTAAATTTTAAAACGGACCAGATTCTGTAATAAACGAAACGAAAGCGATCGTTCTTTTTTCAAAAGCGAAAGAATTTGTTCGAAAGCGAAAGTTCTCAGTCTGTATCGCATTACGTTTATTTTATTTCATTCGCTTAGGTTTACGAGCCTCTGTTGTACATTGCATACTTTAAGGTGGCACTTATTGCATACTTTTTATTAATGAATTGGGTTAGGGATTTGGTATACTGAGATGTTGAATAGCCGAACACTGAAAAATGTCGGAATAGTGTAAATAAATATGTAATTTATAATGCAAAATTATGTACAACTTAAATAAAAATTTTAACAATAAATTTAGAAAATAATTAAGTTTCATTTTCGAACTTAATATAGTTGTTTTAATACAAAACAAAACAATCATTATTTATTTTATATGTTGTGGCATCTCATAAGAGGTAAAGTGGTAATCCTTGTGGAAATCGTTTTGGGTTACTTTGATGGGTTTTTTTGTATTTACTATTGATTTTTAAAAATTAACGCGTTGTATCTCTCAGTTTTTATTCATTTCATGTCAGATTCAATATTAATTAATTTTGTTGAGTTTGTTTCAACCAAAACATCAAATTTTACTACATAATATTGAAAAAAACGTCAAGTAATTTGATGTCGTCTTACGAGCGAATGAATCTTATCGTTTTTGGAGTTACATGAAGCAAATCGTTCGCACGTACGAAAACGTTTGATCGCTTGTGCGATACAGAATGTCACCCCAGCAAACCGCTTCTTTATCTTCTTAAACTTTACTTATTGTATTCGATACGCTTAACATTTTATAAAAAAATTAAAGAAAAATTTTTCTGAAGAAGTTTTAATATTTTTTTTAAGTTTTTTAGAAAGCCAAAAATACATATAGACTTCGAGCAAATCCGTTCGAAGAACTTGAGGACTTGAATTTTATTCAATATACTGATTCGACAAAACAACGGTTCGATTTTTAATTGAAAATCTCAATAAAAGGGAGTCAGTAACAAATGGCGGTCTTCGTCTATCGCCAGAACGGCAAGTCCTTGTGACCTTACATTTTTACGAAAGAAATGTGCACCAAACCGATGCGATGTGAGAAAGTTTCAACATAAATCGAAAAAAATGTTTTTTTTAATATTTCGTGAACAATTTATGGAATTGTACAGTCAAAACACTACACAGAATAAATATATATATATATTAAATTGAATCCCTATTTCCCTTGGTCACCCAATCACGCATGAACGGCTGGACCGATTTCACTAATTCTTTCTTTGTTGTGTTTATTATTGTCAGGAAAAGGTTCTTATGAAAGAAAAAATTAAGAAAATTACGCTGAAAATTAAAAAAAATTTTGAATACTTAACCACCATATAAAATTATTTCTAGTCTAAGTTTTCTTTAATTTACATTTGAATTTTCGTTTTTTGAAAATGCCAGCAATAAGACGTACAAACTTAAGTCGCAGATCTCGCAATGCTGCGAGTCAAAGATATATAAGAGCAAGTCAAACCAAAATCAACAACATAGAAATGTTGCGAGCTGCATTCAATTATAACCTGGAAGTCTATTACACTTCATAGCAAATCGTTGATATTGGACGAATGAACGTTGTGTGCCAATATTGCAAGGCATTTATGTTTAAAAATGAAGCTCCTGGATTTTGTTTCGCGAGCGGTCAAATCCAGGATTTACGCCATTAGTACCGCCACCCTACCAGGACTACATTCATTGGTTTCCTAATCTAAACATTTTTTGACTCATATGCAGCAATACAAAAATTGTTTTCAAATGACGTCATTTTGTGTAACAAAAGTTATTCAAGAAAATTGCATGACAACTTTCAAGATTCAAGGTCAAATATATCATCTAACAGGTTCCTTATTGCCAACGGCGAATAGTGACTACAAATTTTTGCAAGTTTTTGTATGGGTGATTCGGCGTTGTGCACACAACAATTCGGTAAAAAGACCAATAATTGTGGAACAACTCTAAACGTTTTTTCATCAACATAAGGAATTAGTTGCACTATTCACGACCGCTTTGGACCGCATGCTCTCTGATAATCACAAAATTGTCATCAAAGCTGATAGACGCCTGCAGGACAACAGACGAGACGTTTTAATGCGCCAACAATTTTCGAAGTCGCAATTGTCGTCGTGGGTGAAAATTTGGAAAACCGAAGTGAAGATGGATATTATTTTTCAATGAAGATAATAAATCCAGTTACAGATCCCGAAACTAACAAAAAAGTTAGTTCAATGAATTATTATTCATACAGTTTTTAAATTCGCTAGAATTGCCTAGATTACCACCTCATAATCTGCAATTAAAAATCGGATCGGTAATCATTATGTTGGGGATAATAAACCAGCCACGTCTTTATAATGGCACCCAAATTGTGGTGAAATTAATGAACAACGTCATCAAAGCCACAATTTTGAAAGGAAAGTACAATAATAATATATATTTTATTTTTAAAAAAAAATGGGTATAAAATATTACATAATGATATAACAAATCTTAAATAAATGTAGGTTGTACCTATCAACTTTATATTGAATCTATATAGTAAATAACAACTTGAATAGATAATTAGCAAAATAATTTGACATTAACTATAATTGTTGTCTGTCAGATTGGCAAATGCGATGTAAAAATATTTTAACGTTCCATTTTTTATATTATAATATTCTTTTTTTTTAGATATATACATTATCATTTATTAATTTTTTTTTAATTAAAAATATTCATTAGTGATTAGTTTTCTATAGTTCAAAACTTCTTCGAGATATAAATAGAGAATTTTTTAGTTTTGGCCATTCATTATAATGTAAAAATCTTCTTTCGTTAAATTTTCTTTTCCAAGGTGGAAAAATCTTATTCTTTTATAAGTTGGGCAAATAGCTAGAAGGTGGAAAGTATTTTCGACTTCATCCAAGTTACATATGGTGCAAATTCCATTTGTATTATTTTTAAATGCACGAGCATTGATATTAAGAAGCCCGCCTCTTGTCTTAAAGATCAATGATACTACTTTAGCTCGAAAATCGTCATTATAATATAATGTGTTTTTCGGATATTCAAGATGACAATATTCATCATGAAATTGTGACATTCGTGCCAATTCATCATTTTTTTCCCGAGATAGTTTTATCAAATTATCAATATCGTTTTTATGTTTTACATTCCAGTCAATATTTTGAGAATAAAAGTTCAAAATTATTCCAGCTTCTCCAAAAGCTTTAACCCAATCCAGAATGTTGACTCTTGAATGGTTTCCTCTGCAAGTATTTTTGAGAGTCTCTTCCTAAACACTTTACGTATATACTCACACTTTGTAAGTTGAGAGTAAATATGAACATTTTGTTTATACCAGTCTCGAGGTGCAACATGTAATTATGGGTGTTCTTTGGAAGAAGCAAAATTTTTTTCAGAAAAAAACGCAAACGTTTTTCAACCTCTTCATGTTCACACTGACCCCAGATATGGGCTGCGTAGCACAGAATAGACCTCGAAGCTGCCTCAAAAATGTTCATCTTATTACTCTGACAGATATTCTGATTACTTATGAAAGAAGACCAAGTGGAGTTTATTGCATTTTTTGAGCTTATAAGCTTATGTTCAAGGTGTTTCTTATATTTTAAATTATAGTTTAAAAGTACACCAAGGTATTGGTATTCATTAACTTCATCAATCTCAGACTCGTATAAATACAATTTTTGTTCAAACGGATGACGTGCACCTTTGCGGAAAACCGTACATTTAGACTTGGATAAATTAATAATTAACTTCCAGAATGTGCAATACTATGCCAGTTTGTTAATCATTGTTTGTAGTTCTTGAGGGCTTTCGGATAATAGAACTAAGTCATCAGTATAAAGCAAGACTTTTATTTTGGCACCACAGATTTCTACACCACCAGGCAGTTCATCACTCAAATCATTTAAATACAGTGCGAACAAAATTGGGCCATTCATTGCCATTCGACTTTAAACGGTTGCAATTTCCAGTGCGGCTAGCATTTGCAATGTCGATAAATAAATCTCAAGGTCAGTCGCTAAGTGCTTGTGGCATCTATTTTGAAAATACGTGTCAGTTATATGTCGCTCACGTATTGGAATACCAACTAAACTATTTATATACGCGCAAGAAAAAAAAAACTAAGAATGTTGTATATTATAAAGTATTAGTATAATAAACACTTTTTTCTTGAAATATTTTTTTTATTAGTTAGTCATACCAATTCGAATTCAATATTCAAAATTAAGACAGGATAACGTCTGTCGGGTCAACTAGTTTGAAATAAATGTATTTTATATGCTTATGTTTAATTCTCTTTCTGTTTGACTTTCTTATATTTGTCAAAAATTGGCGCGTTCAACTGAAACTTTCTAAGATCGTGTCAAAAACCTAGATAAGTTAGAGAAGAGTTGCTTAAAGTGTTTTTCCTTAAACGAGTACTGTATACAATTTTGCACTAATAATGTGTGTCCATTAGAATCCAAGAGTAAGTTTTTAAGTGAAAAGGCACAATGTACTTAAAACATGCATCAACTCGGTGATTGATTTGAAAGACTCTACTGTTTTATCAGTCTGAGTCTGAGCACTTCGAGATGAGCACAAATGAATAAAAATGCTCTTCTCCACCATCATTATGATCACGTAGACTAACACATAGAATATCATGGCTGTATTAGTTTTAACCTTATATACTTTGATTGGTATAACCATAAATTGCAGAAAAAATCCCAAAAGAATAATAAATAAATAAATTTGTACCATGATTCTCTTTCTCTCGAGTGATTTTAACAGTCACATACTCGTTTTGTGTCTTTTTTTTTCAACTGTTACATGTAGTAAGTAAAGTTGCGCTGGCACAAAGCAACTTAGTATAATAATAATACAAAAAACGACCTTTTTGTGGTTTTCTCTTCTTGACTTTCTGATTCTTTGATTATGATTATTGTTGTTACATTACACATTATATACCTAAGTGTAATTACAATTTACTTTTTTTTCTCCATAGGACTTACCTATCTTATAGATATGAGAAGCACAAAAAATGTATCAATGCTGCCAATTTAATTGGAAAACTTCAGCTTAATAGAGAAAGTATTAATTGAAGTTTTAGGTATCTATATACCTCATCAATTGCAATTGTTTGTTTATTTTTGTACATTATAGGTACTTACGACTGGCTTTAATTTTATTGTGATAGATTTTTAAATTGTTTTATTTGAAGTTGATTCAAAGTTATTCGAGAAGCAGCCGTATTTGTACCTGGATTTGGTGGTTCAAAACTAACAAAACTTCGAATCATATCTATCTGGATAGATTGGTGGTGTTGTAATCCCGCTGATGACAACAGATGCTAACAATACATAAATAAATCTCAAGCTATCCGAAAAACAGTATACTTTTGAATCCCATAATAAATGTCAAAAACAAACTCATACAAATTTAACCTGTCCGATTTTGGTTGTTCAGGAGCTTAAAAGGATAGGCACTACCTATCTTAGCTATGCTATCGTACCGACATTTGAATGCACTCAATGAAGATTCATAAGCAATTATGGGCGCTTAGCGCAGCCCTAATTCGATGTTTGTCGAAATTAACATGTTAGTACAGCGTCGTTTTTTCGTCTGATTTATGTTGAAAAAAAAAATAATGTCCACACTTTTTCTGAAGATAAAAGTCTGTAAATTGACATATATCAAGCAACAAATAAGACGGCGATGGCCAACTAATAATAGGTTTGTTCGTTGAGCACTGAAGTCACCCTAGGGTCGACCTAAAGGGTTTTTTGAAAAACCTAAAGTCACCCTCATAAACAAATTCTGTGTTTTTTTTCAAACCTTGGGTCGCCCACAACTCGCCCTGAAGTAGAACTAGGTTTTTAGCAGGGGCAACTTGTGGTAAATGAATAAACGTCAAAGTCACATGAGATCTGAGTTAGGAATGGGCGATATTGAGGAGAATATCGAGTACTCAATATCGATGTTAATAGTTATCGAATCGAAAACATCGATGTTATGAAGGGTTTTCCCCTATGTCCCCTTTCACACAAGGAATCTGAGTTGCCGGCAACTGGGAGTGTGTAGGCGAGAAGGGCAAGAAGTAAGGGGAATGAAAAAAATCTCCCCGGTCAACGATTTGAAAAGATTTTTTTGACGTTTTGCTTTGCATTCCAATTAGCCCAACAAAATCTTCCCAGTTTCCTCCTCAGTTTCTCGGTACCAGTTTCTTCATGTGAAAGCTACAAGGCAATTAAAGGAAAACGTCAAAAAAATTTCCAGCAACTGGTTTCCCTGTGTGTAAGTCCCTTATTCTTCCTTCAACATAGATATTGAATCATCGATTTTTTGTTTTAATATCGATGTTTCAATAACATAGATGGACTTATCCATCATCCCTAATCTGAAGCATTTGTTTTGTTGCGAATTCTCGTTTTGTATGCAAATTGTTATTTTTTAAATGGAAATAAAACAATACCCAAATTATTTTTCAGACACAGACATGAAAAATGGAAAGATTTGAAGTTGTGGATTGTGCATAGGGTCACAAAAAATGTACTAAGAACTTAAATTTAACATATTTTAAGTTTTCAATATTAAATGACATAACTTGCCTTTCTGCAACACAAATTTAATGGCCCTCGGGTGTTTTTTGAGAACCGAAAAACCCATGTTTTTTTGACAACTCTTTGGGTTGTCAAAAAAACCTGGATCGACCCTACGTAAAGTTCAACGAATGAACCTTATATCATTTTTCAAATCGAAAGACACTTAATTATAAATACAGGATGTCATTTCAATAGGGGTATTCACGATCTGGTGTACCAAGTCTTGTAAAATTGTAAAATTTTATTTTTTTTACAACAGACCTTTACTAATCTGTAGCAACACTGAAGCAAATGTCAAAATCTGTTTCAAATTTGTTCTGAAGAAGGTTTAATTTGTGTTAAAAAAATCTTACACTTGTATGTTTCTGTTACAATAGGGTGGTTCGGGTATTGTAAAAGTGTAAGACTTTGACAGTCCGTATATTTTGTTGTTGTAATGCAAAAAAATTCTACACTTTTACAATGATACAAGACCAGATATATCGGATCGTGAATACACCTAATAATAGAAATGTTATTTTGCGTTACCTTAACGACACAACACTAGAGGTAAGAGTTCAGATTGCTTCATGAGATTCCATTGTTTCTACTTCACATGTTAAAGTCCGAGCCACTGCACGCGACATTGTAGTGAGTTACCATTGTTAAGCTTACTCACTGCAATAGTTTGTGTACAAAAGCTTGCAGAATTAATACTTTTCCATTTTCATTTTTTTTTTCAAAGGAAATTTTGTTCCAGGAAATTTATAAGATTATATATATAATAAATATTTCAAAGGGATACAAATATTCCGAGGAAATAAAGTCCATTATAAATATGTATAAATTTTTATTATTATTATTTTAATTGTAAGATTTAGAATTTTTGCACAAAATGACATTTCAATACTGCAGCTAAATGATAAGAACGATTTTTCCTTGATGCCAGTTATTCTCAGTATACCTTTTTTCTAGTGTGTATGTACGAATATGTATATATACAGTAGTGGTATATATAGTGTCAGATTTAGATAGCTGTTCGAATAGGAAAAGTTAATTGTGTAATGCTGGGCCATCACGAGAACGATGTTGCTGATAATTGTGAAGAATATAATATCTTATGTCGTTTTTGACTGCCAAAGGCTTTGAAAATCACAACTATGACTACGCGATGCGATGATGTCGAAGCTGCGAATGTAAGGCTTTCATAACGACGATGTTGATGATGGTGGTAGACAAAAGTTGGTATCCTGATGTACGAAAGAAAGAAAATAAAAATACAAATACGAACGTAATCATCACGTGCGATAGTTTGATGAACTTGAAGTGATTTCTTGTTGTTTTCTTCGTATTCTTCCCGTTTTTTTTTTTTAATATAACGTTTTTCGTATTTTATGTATTACCCAGATATATTATGTTGTACATAGTTGTTTCTTATAAAAAAAAAGAGAAAAAGATTTATGAAACTTAGGATTGGATCTTTTGTTTATAACAACTTTGTTGCTCCTTTAGAATGGTAAACTGTTAAGAGTTTGGCTACGAGAGTTCTGACTTATTTGTCGGACGCATGATTTCAAAATCCTCAGTCTAAAACTATTAATTTGCGTAATAATACCAATTAAGGTACTTAGAACAAAGGCTTATTGTAAAATTTTGTCCCGTTTCGGTTAATGAATGTATTCTTTCTTTTTGTTTTGTTGTAATTAAAAAAAATTTGCAACTTTTTGGACTGTTAAAAGGTATCAGGTGTCGATGTATCTTAACGACTTATTTGTCGTTACGAATGTCCGGTTATACATACACACATAATATACTAGCTGAAAATAAGATACAGAACGCACATTGGCATCTGATCTCTAAATAAGACTGCTTTGCTTACTGAGTGAGTAAGTGAGGATTTATGCAAATTTAAGAATATTTGGTACTATATTTTATACAATGGAATTATAATTAAAATGGGTCGGAAAATGTTTTTTGAATAAGAACTCAGGCAACGTTGTATAGATCCTAAATAAATTACTACTCAAGGCCTAAGTATTTAACCGTTAAATTTGTTACACTTTAACATGACTACCATCTCGTTGTCAATCATTTTATAGGTAAATACTTTTTTTTGTGAGAATACCCTATTTATACCAAAGTTCCGTGATTTGAACAAAAATTTACATTTGTTTGTCTAAAACAAAACAAGAATCCACCCCCAATTCTTCAATAAATCGTGTTTAAAAAAAATGTTTAGACATCACATTATAACACACTCTAAATAAATACTTACAAATACGATAAGCGCTGACGATTTTAAGTTCAGTTACACATCATATAATATCTACTTCATTTTTTGCTCGCTCTTCGCTTTTCTCATCTCCTGGAAACGCTATGTGTTTTTGGTATAATTAACTATACCTACATATATTATGTATATTTATATTTATTGTCATAAAACTAATCTGTAAAAAAATATGTCGTTTTTTATATTATTTAATTTCAATCAAATTAAAAACTAATTTTTCAATAATTATAATTTGCTTTTTTTGTTTGTATCATATACCCATACAGTGCTGTAGAAAAAGTTTTTTTTTACTTGCGATATATGTAGGTAGGGACTATAGGGCAAGTTTTGCATTTGGAAAAAAAAACGAACGATTTTAATCAAACTTGACATTAACATAATGGAGAAGACCAAAAAAGTGGACCCTGCAATTCCGTCTGTCTGTAGATCGATCTACAGCCTAAACGGCTGAAGCGATTTTCTTCAAACTTGGTACTTAACCGTTTTAGGTGTTTGTCTCAAATAGATTTTTGAATCTTTTTTAGCCTTAAAAATAACGGTATACTTGGCATCCAATTTTTTCTAAGATCTTTATTATCTCGAAAACGGCTCTAACGATTTTGATAAAAAATAAAATGCACGAAGGACTTATGGGGGAGCTTTTTTCAAATCAGTAGCGACAGTGTGACTTTGAACGTTACTGAATTTGAAAAAAAACATCCATAAACTAATTATAGCCGCTAATGCATTGCTTAGAAATATAAAAACATGTAATATTCACCATAACCTACCCTCTGATGCAGACTGATCGTTCTTGTGTGTTGTGTGATGTAATTCGACTTCAACCATTCAACTCTCTTATTAAATCAGAGTCACCATTCCCACGGTGGTTCAAGCAGGTACTACTTTTTCTATGGTTTTTTGTTAAGAAGCTTTCGGAATTCATGCTTTTTTAGAGCTTTTGTGAATAAATTGTTCAACCAAAGTTGTTGCCGCTTGGTGTGGCTTTGTTATCATGTTTTCTTTTTATGTATAAATATCCCTTGAAATGCAGTTACGATATTTTATTGTCTTAGGAAAAAATGCTATTGGCGGGAATTTTTAGTAGATTTACTGGGGATACCCTTTGAAAAACGCGCCTTTTATCTTACCGCTTGGTGGTGTGCAAAAATATAAATTTAATTTATTCCAGTCAAAATATTTATTAATAGTGTAATTAAATTTTCTATGTTTAATTGAAAGCGAAGTAATTTGTAAATTAGTATTAAAAAAGGTTATTAACTTGTGTTTTTAACCAGCCGACGGTAACCCTACTCACTTTTTTCTGTAATTTGCATGGATTTATAATGTAAACTCTGGAAACCCTGCCAGAGCTTTAAAGAGGGACATGTTTATGCAAGCCAATGCAACCAGAGTGATGTCATATCTTCCATGTACTGACAATTTTTCTTGGACAGAGTATATTACGAACAAAAGTCTTCAATTCTTTTATTAAGAGACTTAATTCAAATTTGGATCATAAAATTTCTGGTAAATGGGAAAAACAGCACGGATAAAGAGAAAAATCAAGGACATTATTTAAATTAATTCCTTTATTATTCTTTAGTTGGGAAAATTACAGCGGCATTTGGCAGATGCGAATCTATCTACTTGTAATCTTACCAAAAAATAATCACGTCTCACAGATATCATGAAAATGAAGTGTGAAATTATCTCGAGACCACTGTTGTGAATTGAGTAATGTGGGTTTCTTTATTAATAACAGGAAAGTCACAATAAAGTTTTCATTTCCTACAGGTGTGTTTTTCGGACGAGTCAGCATATGAAATTTTGGTTGTAAATTGCAGCATTACACATCCTTTAATTGGTCGCTCTATAACAAACCTGTTTAGTTAACAGAAAGGAAAATTTGCCAGGGTTAATTTATTTAACTTCACTGGAATTGAGTGTGCATGTTTGTATATTGTCCATAAAATCAGATGCTACGGGAATAGATGGCATGCATCCAAAGTTTCTAAATCAATTTTACCATTTTTATTGCCATACATAACACAATTTTGACAACTGGTATTTTTCCCGATCAGTGGAAAAGGCGAAAATTTTAACAATTGCAAAGGGTGCTTTCAGATCTATTTCAATACTTTCCTTTCTATCTAAGGTATTCAAAATCATATGAACAACTATCTCCGAAGTAAAACATAGCAATATTGGTTTAGCGAAAAACATAGTTGCTTTACAGCTTTGATAAAAATGTTGTCGAGGATATATGAAATGCCTTAGATTGCTGGTTTTTTTAAAGGCATTTGACAAGGTTGATCATGTAAACCTTTGCAAAAACCTTTTTCGATTATACAACTTTTCTGCCGTTCAACTGATTAATTCATATTAAACCGGAAGAAAGCAAGCTGTATCTGTCAACGAAAAATGTTATAGTTTTCCTTCTCATTATAGGTTCCACAGGGATCGATTCTTCGTCCTTTGCTGTTTTCCCCTTAATGAACGTCCTCAAATCGTCCCCGGCTTAACAATCCAATTGTATGCTGAATGACGTTCAGCTGTACAAAAGGTGTCCTTTTGGATTCATCGAAGATTCGGGTAGAACTATAAATGAGGACTTAGAATAGAAAATATGTGTACCTTTGGAAAAATAAATGATCTCTTTCTGAATCTAAGCAAGTCCAAATGCCTCATTATTTCCAACAAAAAAAAAAAATTATTATGATATTTCCTACAATTTTTTCTTAACAGTGCTGTAATTGAATATGTTGAGACTGCAAAAGGTTATTAACTTGTGTTTTTAACCAGCCGACGGTAACCCTACTCACTTTTTTCTGTAATTTGCATGGATTTATAATGTAAACTCTGGAAACCCTGCCAGAGCTTTAAAGAGGGACATGTTTATGCAAGCCAATGCAACCAGAGTGATGTCATATCTTCCATGTACTGACAATTTTTCTTGGACAGAGTATATTACGAACAAAAGTCTTCAATTCTTTTATTAAGAGACTTAATTCAAATTTGGATCATAAAATTTCTGGTAAATGGGAAAAACAGCACGGATAAAGAGAAAAATCAAGGACATTATTTAAATTAATTCCTTTATTATTCTTTAGTTGGGAAAATTACAGCGGCATTTGGCAGATGCGAATCTATCTACTTGTAATCTTACCAAAAAATAATCACGTCTCACAGATATCATGAAAATGAAGTGTGAAATTATCTCGAGACCACTGTTGTGAATTGAGTAATGTGGGTTTCTTTATTAATAACAGGAAAGTCACAATAAAGTTTTCATTTCCTACAGGTGTGTTTTTCGGACGAGTCAGCATATGAAATTTTGGTTGTAAATTGCAGCATTACACATCCTTTAATTGGTCGCTCTATAACAAACCTGTTTAGTTAACAGAAAGGAAAATTTGCCAGGGTTAATTTATTTAACTTCACTGGAATTGAGTGTGCATGTTTGTATATTGTCCATAAAATCAGATGCTACGGGAATAGATGGCATGCATCCAAAGTTTCTAAATCAATTTTACCATTTTTATTGCCATACATAACACAATTTTGACAACTGGTACTTTTCCCGATCAGTGGAAAAGGCGAAAATTTTAACAATTGCAAAGGGTGCTTTCAGATCTATTTCAATACTTTCCTTTCTATCTAAGGTATTCAAAATCATATGAACAACTATCTCCGAAGTAAAACATAGCAATATTGGTTTAGCGAAAAACATAGTTGCTTTACAGCTTTGATAAAAATGTTGTCGAGGATATATGAAATGCCTTAGATTGCTGGTTTTTTTAAAGGCATTTGACAAGGTTGATCATGTAAACCTTTGCAAAAACCTTTTTCGATTATACAACTTTTCTGCCGTTCAACTGATTAATTCATATTAAACCGGAAGAAAGCAAGCTGTATCTGTCAACGAAAAATGTTATAGTTTTCCTTCTCATTATAGGTTCCACAGGGATCGATTCTTCGTCCTTTGCTGTTTTCCCCTTAATGAACGTCCTCAAATCGTCCCCGGCTTAACAATCCAATTGTATGCTGAATGACGTTCAGCTGTACAAAAGGTGTCCTTTTGGATTCATCGAAGATTCGGGTAGAACTATAAATGAGGACTTAGAATAGAAAATATGTGTACCTTTGGAAAAATAAATGATCTCTTTCTGAATCTAAGCAAGTCCAAATGCCTCATTATTTCCAACAAAAAAAAAAAATTATTATGATATTTCCTACAATTTTTTCTTAACAGTGCTGTAATTGAATATGTTGAGACTGCAAAAAATCTTGGAATAGTATTTAATAGGAATCTAACTTGGGACACACACATCAATACGTTTGTAGGGAAAGTATATGGAGTGCTCCGTAACTTGGGGGCCACACAAAACTTTACTCCGCTAAAAACCAGGCTTATGCTTTCTAAAACAATGGTCATACCAATACTTATTTATGGTTGTTAGATTTTCTGCAATTCCGTCAGCAGAAGCAGACAAAAGGTCTTAAAAAATACGATAGGATATCATATTATTCAAATTCAGTATATAACTTGTCATTTGATAACCTTATTCGATTTAGAACCCTGGTTTTACTGTTTAAGATAATTCAGACACATCAACCTTCATATCTCTTAAATAGATTGCAAATATCTTCATCAATTAGATCGCATCAAATTTTACAATTTCGCTTATACGATTAACATATGAAAGCCAGTTCTTCATTAATGCCATTCGCTTATGGAACAACCTGCCTTGAAATATTAAGGGAATCGGACATAACCGGAGTTTCAAAATAGAACTAGGGGCACATTGAAAAAAAAATTAAATTAAACTAGTAATAATAGTTTTACCCAGAGTAATAAAACCAATAATATGAACAACAATAATCAAACAGAAGTGAAATTAAATTGAAAAATAATAATAAAATGTTAATTTTAATTTTTAATGTTTTTAAAATTTAAATCAAATAAAAAATTTTAAACCCATAATTTAACTCTTTTTTAACCGCTTGTCAATAATTAAATTTCATATAAAGTTGGCTTAGAATAATTGTAAATCACATTAAAACTTGTATTAGCTTATAAGATAATGTATCTTACAATGCAAGTATACATAAAATAAACTTTATAGAAAATCGTGTGTTCAATCAAGTCTGACAGAACTATATGACTTCATCGTGTAAATGGGTTAAATTCTGCACGTAATTTATGCCGGATTTATACGACTGCCAAATTGGCAGTATTACTGTCAAAATCGTGGCATTATTTTTTTTTCGTATAAATTGTCGAAAATGTTTTTTTTAATTTTTTTTTTTATAATTTTGCACGCGCTCAAGGGATTATGAATACCCTTTATTTGTTTTTAACATAGCGCGGGCATCCGGTGAAAGAAGAGAAAGAAGGATAGGAAAGATGTGTGGTGCGATATTTTGAGACTAGAGCTGGTTGTTGTCTCATTTTTATCTCCAGGGATGGCGGCTGAACTAATGCGGAGAGAATTACCGTGTCTTATTTATTTATGTCCCTTATAATTCGAATTATTTTATTTATTTCATTCTCATATTTTTGGGTATGCTAGTTTACTCAGTCACATGTTGTTTGTGTTATGCCTAAGCAGCATGTAATGAGTAAACCAAAAACTTATTTTATGACAACTTTTAGAATTGGTTTTTAATGGAATATAAAAAGACATAGATAATGGCAGGAATCGAACGTGCAACCACGAGATTGACAGGCGAGCACACAATTATCGCGCCACGGCCACCACCAGTGTGGCAGTTTATTTGTCATTAAATAATTTCCAGCCAGAATTGTAATTAAATTGTGGCATTATACTGACATCGTGTAAATTCAGTGCTGGCAACAATTTTCAAATAATGTAAATTTGCGATAAAGAATGAACCTGTTCATCCTTTACTGCCAGTTGGCAGTATTTTTATCTGTCATTATTTTAGCTTCGTGTAAACGCATGTCATAAGTTCATTTAATGACAGCAGTATTTTTGCAGTTAAATGACAAAAATAATGCGAATTAGTCAGTCGTGTAAATCGGCATTAGTCACTAAGAAATTAAAATTGATATACGGCTAATACGTGTTTTATTTTCCCCGTGATCCAGATTAGATCATCTATTACAACAACAAAACTAAGCCCTTTTTTGTTGTAACGCAAATAAATAGATGATCTGATCTGATCTGGATCACTGGGAAAATAAAAGACGGCTATTATTTCAGCATTTCATTTGCATTCAGTAAATAAAGTTGACTACCTTATAAATAAACTTTACAAAATATTTGAACAGCATTTTATTCACAGCGTTGTACGAGTATGTGTTGCAAATGATTTTTGCTTACCTGCTCATTTTATAACAATGACTGTTAGTAAGTGAGTGATCGCTTTTGCGCTGAGTGAATGAAGAGTGATTCTTTGTCGGAGATTCATTTCAGGAGTTTTTGACAATTCATATATACATACATTCGTATATACATAATATGTACATACAAAATAATACATAGACTTCACCAGACAATATTTACTTTGTTGATAAAATCTTTAAGTTTAATGATCGTGTAATCATAGCAAAGAGCATAGAGAGAAAAAAAAATAGAAAAATATATTATATGTAGATTGTAGACAGTGTATATATGTACATACTATTCTAATGAAATTTTGCAGGTATACTACATAATAAAAGTATGTATGTAAGTAGATACATACTTCCATCTCAACAGTTGTTCTAAGTGCAATTCCAATATTTTTTCCTTATTACAGTTATATACCTACGTGTGTTTTCTTCTATACCAAGTTGCCGGTTGAAATCTAGCCGTAAGTTTATTTTTTGTTTATTTATTTAATACCTTTAGGTAAAGAAAATAAATTTCCTTCCGCTGTTACTGGAACTCGAAGTTTTCTTCTGTTTTTCCCAAGCTGATGCTGTTCTTTCTGTCATTAAACTCAAAAGGTTTTAGTTTTTTTTTATTATGTTTTGTCGACAACGCAGAACGATGTTGTCCTCGTAGGCAGAAAAAAAGTATTTTTTATTCCCTTTTAATAGAAAGCACATTTAAGTTTTAGTTGAGAAAGTGTGCTTTTGGGGCAATATAATATCGTTAGCTGGATTGCAAAATCGGACTAAAACGAATTTTCGACTTTTGAGTTTGTTAGGTATCCCGGCAAAAAAAAAATAAATTGTTTAAATCTATTAGGCCCTGTAGTGGCCATGGAATCGTGATTTAACATCGGCTTGAAATTTAAATAATTAAATCGACTGATTTACTGAGGTCGCCTATAAAATTTTTAATTCATTGTGGTACATCATATAATTTATTTCCTAAAGTTTTGAAAACGTAAAACGTTCACTTCCTCAGTAATTCGCGCCTTAGTTAAAAATTTGGTTCTTAACATATTCTCACAGGAAACTTTCGCAGGGTTTAAACCCGGCGAACGCGAGATACGAGACGAGAAGGAATGCTTTGCCTCAGTTTGGTCAATCATTTGTTAGCAATGTAGCTTCCTTTTGAAACCAATTTTCCCCCAAATTTAGCTTGTTCCAGTAATTAAGTACCAGAAAACTGAGTCCATCTGGGACCGGGTTGAAAGACATGCTGCACTGAATAGCATTGTTTGCGGTGTTTTGCTTTTCTGTTTTTTTTTCTTTTATTTGACCAAGCTCAAACCTTCATGTGGACGCGGATACATTTTTTTTTCAATACATGAACCCAACTATTAATTGTTTTTTCATCATGGATGGTTTTGTTGCGAGGAATGTTGAAGTGCCACCGTAGGGTCCTATGGATAGATGAATAGAATGTCTATTTTTCCATTGCCCATAGCAAAACCAATGTATTCTACGGTTAACTAGAGGTGTAACAATAACTATGAGCTCTCAGCCACCTTCCTTATCCCCAAACCACAGTTTGTTAAACGGATTTTTTAAACTTGCTTACTTATATACTTTTAAAGCTATTGGCGCAAAATTTTAAACAGCCTGATGTGCCTAGCATGATACTACTTAACAGTTTGCTAATACTAAAGCACTTTACTAATACTTTCCTAATTTGAAAGACTTCTTAATTAGCACCATACCATAAATCTATTTTCTTAACATGATTTTTTGACGTTTGTAAATGTCAAAGTGGCATATGGATTTAGTATGATACTAAAAAAATAATGTAACCATTTTGTGATTATAACTTTAGTAAAATGTTAAGAAAGTAGTACGATACTAAACTGGTTTAAAATTAGCAAAATCCTCTTTTTAGCCTAGTATCATACTAAAAATGATTTAACATATTACTAAATCAACTAAAACTTTGCGCCATTATTTTTTTTTGTGTGAGGCAAATATTTACAGCCTTATTTGTAAATGTATTCCAGGTGCTTTGTAAACTTATTATGTCTCTAAACGCGGAAATGTTATGAAATGTTCAACATAGAGCGATCTTCAGTTAGACACATTGAGATATTGAAAAGAGGATGCATAATCATATTTGATTATCGATTATGTTTTTTTGAGATTACATTAAATAATTTTCATATTAGGTTTGTTCGTTGTGGCCTGAAATCACAACCTAGGAGCGCCCTGAATTAGATCAAGATTTTTAGCTGGGGCGCCTTGAGGTAGGGTAACTATTCGCTTCCCTTTTGGAGGGACTGTCCCTCTTTTTTACTTCAAGATATTTATTGTCCCCCAAAACCAAAAATGATAAAAAGGGGTACAAATGTCCCTCTTTTTTACACATATTTAATATTTTTTGCACCTTAAAGCAATATTTGTATACCATCTACTCAGTCCTATTTAAAAAAATTTCTTAGCTGGTTTTCAAATGAAAGCTATGAATACATACTTCCATCATAACAAATTCAATTTTCACAACTGGATACATCCATTTACTTCATTCAAGAAGCGTTGCCAACTTCCCTTCAGTTGACTGAAAGAAAAGAAGCAGACAAAAACAAAAAAACGAAAGGTAACAGGATGTGGAAAAAAAACTGTAATTGGGTTACCAAAAGTGCAGAGGGCAATGAATGCGAGAAATGTGTTGTGTGCAAATCAGTTTTAAAAATATCTAACGGAGGGCAATATGACTTAAAAAAGCACGAAAAAGGAATAAAACATCAGACAATCCAGATCTCCAGCTTTTTGAATAAATTAGGGCAATCAAGTTCTGCCTCATCCGAGAGTGAAAAGAAAACAATTGCAGCAGAAGCAACTTTCTCATACCATTCAATAATTCATAGCCATAGTTATAACTCTGCCACTTGTACACATTCCCTGTTTCCAACTATATTCACGGACTCAAATATTACTGGTAAATAACACCAACAGAATATGTTATAAATTAGTTTATCGGATAGTTTATTTTCTTAGGCCAGTTTACTTCCGGTCGCACGAAATGCCAAAAAAATTGTCAAAATTCTTGCAAAAGAAACTCAATCGCCGAATTCTTGTCACAAGATCATACATTTTCAATCGCCACGGACGAATCCAACAAAGGCAATATTAAACTGTGATAGAACCGCTTATTATATTTTTAATGAAAAACTAATTAATTTTTGTTGTTTTTATTTTCATTGATTTACTTTATTTGATTAGTTATAATTTTAGTCAACATTTGTGTTATTGTGTTTTAATAATAAAAAAATCGAATTAAAATATTGCTACTTCACTTTTTTGTTCGGGTTTTGTATTTTTCAAAAACAAGTTTCTTGTCCCTCTTCAACTTTTTCAATCTGGTAACCCTGACATGAGGTTAACGAATGAACTGTCAGTCAATGGGATCTGAAGTAGGGATGGGCGATATTGAGAAAACATCTATGTAATATCGATTATCAAAATGTTATTTATCATCGATGTTAAAAATTATTCAATCGAAAACATCGATTTTTTTAATTCTTTCGTGCAACTTCGATATTAAAGCATGTTTTTGCTTCAACATCGATGTTTCGTTAATATCGATGAACTTCGTTCATCCCTAATCTAAAACATTTGTTTTATTTTGGATTCGCGTTCTATATGCAATTTTTTTTATTATTAAAATGGAAATTAAAAGAAAACCCAAATTGATTGTTTGCATTATATACAGAACTGTAAAATAGAAACATTTGAAGCTATGCATAGGGCCAGAGCAAATCCACTCAAGAATTAAATTTAAATATATTTTCATCATCCACAATAATAAGATTTTTCGACAGAGTTGTTTTATGATAAAGGTAGTAGATTTCTCATTTTGGTAGATTATTTGACATGGGCATTACAATTAAAATGGGTCGGAATCGGATTTGAATTTAAGTGTTTGTTGTATGTTTAAAAATGTCAAAATTGGGTATATTGTATTTATATATATATATATATAAAAGGGGTTATCCATTTTGCGGTTTCAAAAGTATAGGGCTGGAATTCGACATCTGTCAAACTAAGTTGTTAAACCAATTTTTGTTTTCAGTTGAAGGTCTGACATTTACGAAAATGGATCGCTTAACTATCGCACAACGCATAAAAATTGTTAAAACCTACTACAAAAATTGTGATTCTGCCAGAGCCACATATCGTGCTTTAAGAGGAGATTATGGTTTACATAATCGTCCAACTACGCAAGCAATTGGCAAAATTGTGAAAAAAATTTGAAGAGACTGGATTGGTTACAGATATTGTAAGACCTGTGCATCGTCGTTTCGCTCGTACCACTGAAAATATCGCTGCTGTAAGTGAAAGTGTTGCCGAAGACCCGAATGTGTCGATTCCTCGTCGTTCTCAGGAATTAAGACTGTCTTACGGCACATTATGGCGTATTTTGTATTTTAATCTACACCTACATCCATATAAAGTCCAGCTCACGCAACAACTGAAGCCAGCGGACCATTCATAACGTCGTAGATACGTCGAATGGGTGGTTGAAGAACAGGCGGTGGACGTCGATTTTTCGAACAAAATTTTCTTCAGCGACGAAGCACATTTCTCACTCGGTGGGTATGTTAATAAACAAAATTGTCGTATTTGGGGTTCTGAGAATCCTCAAGTTATTGAAGAGAGGCCATTACATCCACAAAAAGTCACTGTTTGGGGCGCTCTTTGGTCCGGAGGTGTGATTGGACCTTACTTCTTCGAAAACGACGATGGAACGGCTGTCTGTCAATTCGGAGCGTTATGTTAATATGATAACCGACTTTTTTTTGCCTGCTTTTAAAGAATACGACTTGGAGAATATGTGGTTTCAACAAGACGGTGCCACATGCCACACAACTCAAGCGAATATGGCTTTATTGCAAGACACATTTCCTGGCCGCGTAATTTCTCGTCGTTTCTACTAACATCATGCGATTTGACACCGCTGGACTTTTTTGTGGGGCTACGCGAAAGACCGTGTTTATGCAGATAAACCTTTAACTCTTGAGCACATGAAAACCAACATTCGTCAAGTTATGGCTGAGCTACCGCCCAATATGTGTCAAAAAATGGTCGAAAATTACTTCAAAAGAATCGATGCTTGCAACAATTCGCGTGGTGGTCATTTAAATGATGTAGTATTTTACACATAATGTCAAACTTTATGTCTTTTATTTACGTTTACTTTTGAAACCGCAAAATGGACACTTAACATTTTTTTTAGAATAATAAAGAAATTTAGTATAATATTAAATTTTTTCAAAGTAACAGTAATTTGTTAATATATGTCTTTAATGCTTATGTCAATTTAACTAAAATGGCAAATTCATACGATTATTTTGCAGAAAAAACTGTGTTACCTGAGCGAAACTTTTTTGTTATCGATAATTGCCATGAAAACGTTAATTTTTGCAAGTGATGGCATTTTGGTATTATGAAAAAAAAAGTCTAATACTAATATTAAGTTTTTCTAATTCAAAAGTAGTTATTAACTTTTAAAAAATTAATATTTATTAAAAACCTGTTAATTGTCATCCCTAACTTTATATTTACAATATTTGAAATGGTGAATATTTAATTTTGCAAAGTAGGTAAATTTAGAAAAAAATATGAAGGTAGTTACGAGTTCCATAATGAATGTGAATCCAGTATTGCGAGTTCCACAATTGGCATGATTAAATTATAAATTTCTCACATTTTGCATCCCAGATGGTCTCAAAAGTAATGGCATCCTTATTCTTGATTTGATGACATAGTCATTCTTTAGCAAGAAAAAAAAATAACCAATTGACAGACCCGTCTAAATTTTCTTGTACCTACATATTACAAAACTGGAACTTTTGTTGTTGTTTGAATGAGTTTAAAAAACCCAATTAAATTTTCATCCACTTCTTGTGTTTTTAATGCTCCTTTAGAAACATCGCCCAAACTACCCTCAAATACCTACATTACTGATGGTATTTTAAAACCATTTAGTTGAATACAAAAAATTCACTTTATCAAATATTTGGTATGTGCCTAAAATTACCACCAAGTCCATAGTCACCCCTACATGGGCATAACATTTCATGACTTTTACCTAACATCATGAGCGTCAGAAAGAGACACCGACATAGCCAAATGATCGCGTACCAAGTGTATGTCCAACAACCACGACCGCCTCACTACCCGCTCACCGCTCCATGAAACCCTACAGCTCGACACCGACACTGACGTAGCAAATGACGACGCCACCGACGTCGTGTTCGTCGTTTGCCTTTGTTGCCTCAGCAATTCTATATTATAGTTTAGTCTTATAGGAGAGTTGCCAACGTTGAGATCATTGCACTGAGTCTGTTGCTGGCTGTTACATTTTTGAACTTCCAATAACCTATTATTTTCGCTTCTGTCTCAAGTGATTCTAAAATAGTTTTTCGTGAATGAGAAAAAATTTACTCGAAAACGATCAGATTTTCATAGTTTTCAAGTTATACCTATAGTACTTTTCGATTTACAAAAAAAAGAAAAAAAAATACCAAGCGTAGGTATATTATAAGTTTTAATTAAACGGAACGCAGAAAGAGAGAAAAGAGTAACACCGATCATTGACACTTGTTGAATATATGAAATAAAGTTTGTGCGAAAAATGGTTCTGACCAATATTAAAAAAAAAGCGGAAAAGGGAATAAGAGAACCATAAAAGTAATTCAAATATTTTGGGTTTTACAAAAAAATTAAGTACAATTCCTTTAAATTTCGTGCACATTCCCTTTGTTCCTTCTTTTTTTTTTTTGATCGAGATAAGTGTATATGTGTATGTGTGTAAAATCTATGTAATCGAAATTATCACACACTGCTAAAAATATTCTCTGATTTCAATTATGTGTGAGTGTGTGTGTGTATAAAACAAAAAAGTGTGTTTTGTGTCAAAAAAGTGATCTAGCAAACGAAGAAGAAAACTTCAAAAAACTCTGTTAACACGAAAGAGAGTGAGAAAATCCCGAAATGTGAGAGAGCGAGAGAGAGAAAGACCAAAAGTATTTTTTTTATTTTATAATTTAACGTTTGTATAGTGAAATAACAAATACAAACAAAAACATCGTGCAACAATTGCGAATACCTACGAGGCTTAGCAGCGACGCAGACCCAGCAGTTTTTTAAGGTATATTTTTTTTACAGTTTGGCTTGTAGGACAGTTTTATATGTTATACTTTTTACACAATTATAACAGTTTAAAAAGTTTGTATTGATTTTTTTTTGCTCTCGTCCAACAAGTAGTACATAGGACAGAGATGTAGATAATTTTTTTTTTATGCGCTCTTCGGAGTCTTTTTAACTTTCTAACCCCTTTTTGTCTATGTGGTGGAATTTAATAATGCTTTTCACATCAGATTTTTAGAAAAAGCTAATAAACGATTGGAAAATTGGTGTCGTTTTTTTGTTCGCGCGAATAATGCAAGTTTGAAAAGCAGTGCGGTTGTTTAACAAATAAAAAAAAACGAAAGATGAATATTCTTGAAGAAAATTTTATACCGTGTTGACTGTAAATTATTGTTACTAAGTGATCGCATTTCCAGTTATATGAGCATTTTCTGTTCATTACTACGATCGATTTTTTATCGCAGTTGGTGCTGTTTTTTTTTTTTTTTTAATTAAATTGTTAAAGTTTTTTGAATTTTAAACGAGTAACGAACGACTAGAAGTGATTATCTTTTTATCTTTCAAAATTCAACACATCGTATTCCCTAATTCCGGTTTTTATGTTGCTGATGTATGCGTGTTGATCGGTTATTTTGCTCACCATATTAATCTGCCGCCAACGCTGTGTGTGCTTTTCTGTATAATTTAATCGGTCATTTCAGTGTCTTTTAATTCCCGCGTTTTTTTGTTGTTGTTAATGTTTTTTTTTTAAGAGATGGCAATTAGCACTCGGATATCAATCTAACAAAAAAGTGATTTCCTAAGTCGAATGACTTCTGTGCGTTTTTAACAATTTAAAGGAGATGTCTTTAATTAAAAACTATACTATAATTACTGTTCCAAGTGGGTGAGGGTCTAGTGTTCACATTATTTTATTTACTTGTGACTAGATCCACACTCATTAAGAACGGTAATGATCAACTATTTTATTAAGACAATCAATAATCTTAGGACACATTTTTGTTAAAAGAGAAAAAGAACGAAGTAGAAAGATGCATATATTTTCGGGATTCTACTGTTATATTTGAACACATATTTTTATTAATTGATTTTGGTTTTTTTCTTCTTGATTTATTCCATCATTTTTTTTTTTGTAATTCCATTTCGTGTTTTTTTTTATTTTTCATCTTCGTTAAAAATTTGGAGGGTAAACCACGAAATTACCAGAAGAATTCGAACACCTGTCATTGAGTTATTTTCGATTAACATAATTTAGGAACACAAATTCAGCTGAAGAAAAATTATAAATTCTACAAAAAAATATTAAATATTTTATACTTACAAAATTCACATTACGGAAAATGTGAGAATTTCATTGCCATTTCTAAAAGCTCGATTCACAAATTTTCACGTTTCCAAATGAGATAATTTTAACCAAATTTCCACAAAAATATGTTGGAATCCTGTTCGAAAACACTTGAATTGAATACAATATGTGCCTTAGAGAATCTCCCAGGGTATTTCGTTTTCCGAGGAATATTTTATTCCCTCGAAATTTTTCTTATGATCGTGAAACTCCCACGGAATAAATTTCCTTCGAACAAAAAATCGAATGAAATTTTTATAAATAAAGAGTTCCAATTAAAATTAGGTAATCTGTGTTTTATGTAAAATACTTGTAATATTCAATGTCAAAAAATTTTCTTTGACATAAGCTTGGCTAATTTACACTGATTCAATAAAATGAACGATTAGAAATTGACATTTGTTCATTTTTTTTCGCATTTAAAACTATTTCCGACAATTAATGGAAACAATTGGGAATAGATATTAAATAAAAACAAATTTTTACATTGCATTTTATTTTTCGCCCGGGATTTCCAAACTACGAGTAGGCTGAATTTGGAAATGTAAGAACGTTCAAGCTATATCATAATATTAATTTCAGATGAAAACAGTTTTCCTTGCGAATTTAGAAACTGTTCCAATTTTCTACTTTCTCTTCTTAACTTTTTAAAAATAATTAGTTGGCCAGTTCAAGTGAAATTTCACAAATTTAGTTTTGCCAAGAAGTCATAAGGCTAATCCAACATTTTTTCCTCATTGTCATCTAGTATTAGGTCTGATCTACACTCTGCCAGTTGGCACAAATTGGCACCAATTTCTGCCAAAACCTGTTCCAGACTTGCAAATTTGGTAGTTTTTGGCAGAAGAGAGTGCTCTTGAGAGAGTAAAATATTTCCCCTTCCTGACAATTTCTTGCCAATTCCTGCCCAATAAATTATTGTGGGCAGCAATTTGTGGGCAGAAAACTTACATTTGTCAGACTGACGTTTGTCATAAACGAAAAAAAACGGTTCGTAGTTGGTGTGGAAAAATATTTGTTGAACAAATAAATTAATTTAGAAACCCTAAAATACAAAATAATTAGTTTGAAGAGAAAAAAATGTGAATTTACATCAAATAAAGAATTAAAAAAAAAAACAAATGTGTTGACGTTTAAAAATTGGCAGAAAATTGTGCACAAGCTGTTCCAGACTTTTTCGGACTTTATTTCTCAATGAGAGAATTTTATCCCCACTCTTCAAGTTTTGACAATCTACCAATTTCTGCCCAAAAAAAGTCTGTATCAGACCTATTGTGTTCTAATGTTTTGACATGTCAATTTTGAAGTAAATGCTAGTTCAGAAAAATGAGATCTCGAGAGTTCTCAGCAATTTCTTTCATACTCGCATGAAGAGAATTCCTCATCTAAATTTCTCAGTTTTGCTGTGAAATACTGAAGAACAAACATTTTGGATTCGCCTATCCAATTTTTGACGGTGTAAAACTTGTGTGACCTCAGTCTTGTAAACTATTTCGTATTAAGTTTTTTGGCTTAAATAAAATATTTGAATTACTCAGAATTTTGACAGATATCAATCAAATTAAATAGATTGCCTTAAAAAAAACGGACATTTATATTTTTTTAAGGCTTTTTTCACTTTTTCAAAGTTACAAAGTTTTCTTGTTTTAATAAAATATTAAAATCAAAGTGAAAAGCTGCCGAAATTTAAACTAAACTTAGAACTTATCTTTAATTGTAATAATAGGCTAGAGAAGTGCCAATTAATAGCACTTTATTAACCGTTGTTCGCCTTTAAAAGTGTGAAATATTCACTGCGCTTTACTCGTTTGGGGGCTCCGCAGTTAGAAAAAAACAACTTAGTTGCGGAAGCCGGAACCCTCTGATTGTGCGCCCCTGGTATAAATTAATATTTCTGGAGGAGATCTAAAAGAAAACGAAAATACTCCACTTGTAAACTGTTCTAACACTACAGACCCCTTTAAATATCAGGTAGTCAACAAATATCATTTTTTTTTTGTTATGATATTGTGTTTGTTTGTATTTTAATTTATATAAGGCAATTTGTTTTTTTTTTTCCAATTGTTGTGGATCTAATGGTCGCTTATTTTTTTTTCTTTGATCAACAAATTTGATGTTTCTTGGGTCTGGTCGCCTTCTTTCCTTGTGTTCATCTTTGCTTTCCGCTCGATTTAATTTCGATGCGCAAGAAATGTTTCAAGATTGAAACAAGTGTACTAGTGTAGATGTATATGTTCCAGAAAGGGAGCAGGTGCTTTTTCGCATGTAATGTTTTATTTAAAAAAAAAGGTGACATGTGTTTTAAATAAAACAGTAAATTGTTTATGAGCATGCGAATATCTTGCTGCTAAATTTGATGTCTTGTCAAAAGTCGTCTTTTGTTTGGTACTAAACTAATTGAGTTCTTACTAATTCATATAGTAAATGACGTGTGGAACTTAAATGAGTAAGTTGTAATAATTACATTGCAAATATTCCTACACAAATTGTTTGCTTTTCTATTTCTGTACTGGTTAAATAAAAGTGCAAAAGAGGCAACACCGTTATATTCATGAATAGGTACATTTTAACTGTCACTTGTGTCGAAAAAGTACCTATTAACAACGTCCCCGTTCTTCCTTTGTTAAAACAGTTAATTTTAACCACTTCTTTCCTCCTTTTAAGTTTTTTTTTTAACTCACTATTTTGGCTAAATTTACTTTTATGGTCATCGATCAGCCCATAGAGGTATCCGTTCAGAAGATTTCCGAAACGAAAGTATCCCGTTGAGGAACAAAATAAAATGATGCATGCAAAGCGTTTGTTTGACATATCAGTGAATTGACCTGATCCGCAATATTTTTTCCAAAAATCGCAACTTCATCCGGAGGCCATTGACGTTGTTTTGTTTTCTAAAGTTAGCGTGTAGTCTGAGATGAGTAATACCAATATGGGAATCTTTCGTGCGTTACTTCCTTCAAAACCCATTTGTTTACATTGTTGTATTTGTTATTTGATTTCGTGTCCATGAAATGTGAATTACTATTTTTGGGATGTGTTCGAAAATGTATTAGGAACATACTTTTTTATTGATGCTACATTTTATTTATGTCGTTTTCTACTTGCCAATTGGGACTTTGATCCAGGATTATCCAGCAAAAACAAAGCAAACATTTCTTTTTAATTATATGTGTGTGTATGTTTTCTGTAGAGTAAACGGGTTTGTTTGACGTTTCAGCAAATTTAGCTTTACTTTAATTTATAGATATGTAATTTTGATCCCGGATAAAAAAAACATCTTTTGGTCGAAAAGAACACTAAAACTGGTGCGGGATCAAAAAAATTCATGAGGGGAAAAATTTAGTTTTAATTTTATTGACATTGATTAATCGTACAATCGTGGTTCAGCCTTGGTTCAGTATTTGTGTTGTACAGTCAAATATTAGATTTAACTCACCGCTGAATTTTGTCAGCAAGACTTTATAATTTCGTACACTATTAGAAAGCAAGATCCAAATCTTGTTGTTTTTTTAATACGTTTTACATAGTTCAAAGTTAATCCGAATTATATCATATGATAATAAAACGCAGAAAATTATTTTTATAGTTTATTATATCACTACTGTAAAATATAAACACGAAACATCAAATTGTAATTTCATAAATGTAAAACTTGGGTTTGACGTTAGAGAAATTTCAAATCTTGCTAGTGTGCGTAAAGTAGATAAAATCTTGCTAAAAATGCGAAATTTATTTTCGGAACAAAATCGATTTTGTTCAGAAAATTTTCCATTTTGCCCAGAAAAATTGATGGCTAATTGGGAATTCCACAAAAACCTGTCAGTCTTAAATAACTCTTTTTGATATTTGAAATGCATTTTAGTTTAAAAACATTAACTTAAGTTATTATATACTGTTACTAATTTTATTTATAATTAATGTAATTCTAAATTGAAGTGATATATGTACCTACATTTAAGGTGAGGTTAGCACTAAAAAAGAAATGCATTGCGTTTCCATAGTTTTTTAACATACCCACCCATTTCAACATATCAGATGATGAAGTTTTTAATAAAAATGGCTGGCGGATGAATGAAGTATTTGTGTGCGTTGCCGGAAGGACTAAGTGGATAGTTTTATGCGTTAGCAGCTTGTGGGCAAACCCGTTTGACAGCCGAGGATTCCTATCTTGACACAAAATATATTATTAATATTTTATTTACAATTTTGGAGTAGACGCCATTTCAATCCAGATTCCCCATCAATACTTCGTCGGAGAATCTCGCACAGCTTTACTGAGCGCCCTTCATAGCGTCACTGTGATGTGCGTTATGTTTCATCGGCGGAACTGTCTGGTGTGTTATTCGGAACAATTTCGAACAGATCAGTGAAATTTTTTCTCCAAACGGATGCTCGATAGGGCCGTATATTTCCCTAAAAAAAATAGTTTTCTTTGATAAAATTAGCTCCTTATAAAAAAAAACAGATTAAGACCCGTTTGCTGATACGCATAATAAATAATTATGTTCAACTTAAAATGCTTTTGGGCTAGGTTTTCCTCTGCGAAAACTGTTAGAAGTACTTATGTAGATCTGAAATGCTTAAGTTGAGTATCAGCAAACGGGGCTAAGAAATACTAAGATAATCTTACTAAGTCAATAATAAAATGTCCCCAAAGATGTAAAACAACAACAATTTTACTTGTTTTTCCCGGTCTTGCATAATTTCATATTTCGAAACAACACTTCTATTCTAAATCTTTGCAAAATAATTTCCGTCATGGACAGTTCATTCAGTTCAGCTGACACCAATTATTTTAATCTTACATTTGCTATAGTATTTTCCAACATTTCATTTCATTTTGGTTCACGTCCATATGCTTTCTTTGCCGTTTCACAAAAAAAAAATAATTGAAATTGCAACCAAAAAAGTCCCTTGAGCCCTCTGCACATCTGGTTAAGTTTTAGCCGCTTATAACCCCACGTTAGTGTCAAAACTGCACCATGGTAGAAAATTTAACCAACATTTGTTCATGTTTTAGTAGGTTCCGCATGCTTCACCCTGACACATTCAGAAAACCGCATATTTGACTGTTTTCTCTCATATGAATTTCTGATAATAAATAATGAATTTTTGATAATTTAGTTTTTGCTAAATAGATATTGTTGTTAGTTATTCAGTTTTTGACAGTTAAATGAAATTCACTGAATTTCTCTAGTGCACTCTGGTCCAAAGAACATGGAACAATATAACGACAATATAGCTATGTAATACCGGCATACATTACTTTAGCTTTATTTTGCATGTGCATACGAAGCCTTAAAGAAATAACACTTCCCACACAACAGATACTTTATGTAATTGATTTAAATCGGAGTGCTTTGTTTGAAATATGTGCGATTTTTCCCATATCCATAAAAATAAATAAAACAAAAAAAAAAAAAACTTAATTACATATTGATTTTAGCTATACCAACAATTCATAGGAATCCAAATAAAAATTGATTCGTGTCGTCGGAATATATTTACTAAGTAAGGCTGCATCACATTCAGCATTCTTTCCCAGAAAATAAATCTATAGTTTTTTTTTTTGCTTTCTATTTAATTTTGTATTATCTCATCTTCATTACCTACCTACTTCATTATGTTTTATGTATAAATCTTTTTCTCAGAGTCAATTGGAGTGAAATAAATTTCACAGGTCATTTACATTTGGAACATGTTATTGTTGTGAAAAAAAAAAACTGGTATGTAGCCAGGTTAGTAACCTGTTGATGATTAAGTCAGCAGCAAAAAATGTATCCATAATTTTATGGCGACAAATTTTTTACGATCACAGTTTAATATTCAGAATAATTCTTAGGTTTGATTTATAATAATTTCAAAAAATTTTAAAACACCCCATGTTGGAACAATTTTTTCGCAGATCAATTGCTGGAAGAGAATTAAGAAATCTGACATTTCATAGTGTTAAAAACCATTTTTTTGTGTTTTTAGCCAAAGAAGTCCGTTTGCTAAAGTCCTTTTTACAAAATGATCACTCCTTTTTCATTTCATTTTAGAATTCGTGTTAAAGCCTAGTACGCTGCTGATGCGAAACGAAAAATCCCATACAAAAATGACACGACGAAATCATGAACGAAAAATTTCGTTCTACTTTTCGTTTTCCAGTACGCTGCTGAACGACGAAATGTGGAATTTTAGTGAATAGCTGTAGTAGATTTCTTAGTACAATTCTCCACTCTTTTCGTTCTCAATTTAATTGACCTGCACATTAATTGCTTGCGAAATTTTGACATTTCATTTTTTTTATAAAAAAAAGTCAGCTCTTGTAATGCTTATTTGATTTTTCTTTGGCTTTGTGCTTTCTCTAGTGTCTGGTTTTTCTGTGCATTTCCTGTATTAAATTATTCAAAATACATTCAATTCTAATTTTGTATCAAAACCAATTTCAAAATCGACTAAACTAAATCTGCAAAATGAAAATGGGAAGTTGGAAAGAAGAACACCCTTCACATATCTTATTGGCGAACAAAATATAGCTGATCTTTATTTGGAGTGCTGATTATAACTAACTATCGACTTTTCTCATACCTAGTGCTAGTGCTTAGATTAAAAATAACCTATGTCCTTTTAAAATTAATTTATTTTAAGTGACTACTAAATAAAAATATTATAATCAAGATTCAGTAGTTTGTTCTGCAATTAACTGTCCATGTCATGATTTTTAAAATACATTTGTTACTCCGACTTTTAAATTCTATGCCACCTTTGACACCATATAAATATAAAAAAAACACTCACCATTTCTAACTACATACTTTCAACACATAAATTAACTCAATTGCCACAAAGAAAAAATCAAATCGACCGCCCGCTACTGGCAGTACGAATATGAATTTCCGACTGGTCGGGACAAGGAAGCTAAAGGTAAGCGGCCTTCCGCTGCCGTTACCACAATAATGTTTGGTTGCAAAAAGGCCATCTTAAACGATACCCACCTGTATTTAGAAAGCCTGTTTCCGATCTCATTGATTGGCGATTTTATACCATACCCCAGAACTTATTTTTCAAGTTAAGAAGTTTTTTTTTTTTTTAATGTATATTGAACCATCGTATGGCAGATGCCCTGCTCGTGAATTTGATAGCAAATCAAGCTGCTTGCAAGCTGGTCACTTGTCAATAGGATTTGACATATAAGGCCATGCATTTTTACTATTCATTCGATGTTAGTATTAATTGAGGAAGCAAGACCTATAGTTAAAATGGGAATCGATCAAAGAGCATTCGCAGCGTAGCAGAGTGGTCAAGTACAAACCCACTAAGAAAACTCACTGATGAACAAGTGAAAATGCAACCCGTTCCAAAAATATATTCTAAAAGCTATTCACTGTTCTCTTGGAATATATAATCTGAAAATACTTTGAAGTGTATCTTTGGAACGGGTTATCCTAAAAACTTGGTTGATACCTTTTTGTAATCTACTCTTGATGCTCTCAAAATCAGCATCAAAAGTTTTTATGTAGAAGCCTTATTGCAAAAAATCACTCTTGAAATACGCATATTTAGAATGATGTATGCGTAATCCTGGAGCTATTTTTTTTAATACAACTTCTTTGCAAAAACTATTGATGCTTCCTTTGAAAGTATAAAGTGCTGATTCTAAAAAGATATCGCTCGCCTTTATTGGACAACCCGTTCCAAAGATATAGTTCAAAACCTATTCACTGTTCACCTTGAAATACATAATCTGAAAATACTTTGAAGTGTATCTTTGGAACGGGTTATCCTAAAAACTTGGTTGATACCTTTTTGTAATCTACTCTTGATACTCTCAAAATCAGCATCAAAAGTTTTCATGTAGAAGCCTTATTGCAAAAAAACACTCTTGAAATACGCATATTTAGAATGATGTATGCGTATTCCTGGAGCTATTTTTTTTAATACAACTTCTTTACAAGAAATGTTGATGCTTTCTTTGAAAGTATGAAGTGCTGATTCTAAAAAGATATCGCTCGCCTTTATTGGACAACCCGTTCCAAAGATATAGATCCAAAGCTATTCACTGTTCACCTTGAAATACATAATCTGAAAATACTTTGAAGTGTATCTTAGGAACGGGTTGTCCAATAAAGGCGAGCGATATCTTTTAAGAATCAGCACTTCATACTTTCAAAGAAAGCATCAAAATTTTTTGTAAAGAAGTTGTATTAAAAAAAATAGCTCCAGGAATACGCATACAATATTATAAATATGCGTATTTCAAGAGTGATTTTTTGCAATAAGGCTTCTACATGAAAACTTTTGATGCTGATTTTGAGAGCATCAAGAGTAGATTACAAAAAGGTATCAACTAAGTTTTTAGGATAACCCGTTCCAAAGATACACTTCAAAGTATTTTCAGATTATGTATTTCAAGGTGAACAGTGAATAGGTTTTGAACTATATCTTTGGAACGGGTTGTCCAATAAAGGCGAGCGATATCTTTTTAGAATCAGCACTTCATACTTTCAAAGGAAGCATCAATAGTTTTTGCAAAGAAGTTGTATTAAAAAAAATAGCTCCAGGAATACGCATACATCATTCTAAATATGCGTATTTCAAGAGTGATTTTTTGCAATAAGGCTTCTACATAAAAACTTTTGATGCTGATTTTGAGAGTATCAAGAGTAGATTACAAAAAGGTATCAACCAAGTTTTTAGGATAACCCGTTCCAAAGATACACTTCAAAGTATTTTCAGATTATGTATTTCAAGGTGAACAGTGAATAGGTTTTGAACTATATCTCTGGAACGGGTTGTCCAATAAAGGCGAGCGATATCTTTTTTGAATCAAAACTTCATACTTTCAAAGGAAGCATTAACAAAACCAAAAGTAGTTTTGTCACCAAATTACTTTTAGATTTAATTTTTGTCACCAAGTTTCCTTTATATATATTTTTTTTGAAATAATTCTTGAACTTGAAAATGGTATCCGGAATTAGTAAGAAACCATAAATTAGAACTCATAACCGTTTACACCATTCCAATGAAGGACGTAGTTTTCGAATTATAGAGTGGTTTACCTCCCTATTTAATTGATTTTCTTAAAATTGATAGAAAGTTCATCAAATCGGCAGATAAACCAGTTAATAAGTCCCAAAGTATTTGCTTAATTTCCATCATTTAAACGGTTCTGAGTTTTATTTTAAATCCTCTATGTGTAACAAGAACAATTTTTAAATCCAAGATTTATTTCAAGAAAATTACATCTAAAAGTAATTTGGCGACAAAAAATTTTCCATCTAAAAATAATTTGGTAACAAAATTACTTTTTTTTTTACAACTTGTCATTTGTTTTTGACAGCTTACAGAACTCTCCGCAAATATTTTTCCGCTGTGGTTTTCGTTAGCATTTCGCTCTCCTAGTGGAGACCACCGAAAAATTTCGTTTCGCATCAGCAGCGTACTAGGCTTAAACGAACAAATTGCTTTGGTGCTTATGTATGTTTTGATGAAACGTCATATGATTTTTTTTTTTTTTTAATTTACAACTACTCGCATGATATGAACAAATTTTTAGATGTACATATATCAAATTTCTTTCAACCTTTTGAAATTGATTTATTCTTTTGTTGGAAGGAATTAAAAAAAAAAATCTTTTGAACTGTTTGACTGTTGCAATTTCCATCGCACTATGAAAAACTTCAAATTGACGTAAAAATGCCATGTTCTGTTAGTGTGTGCGTAAAGTCGATGAAAATCTGGTTAAAAATAAAAGGTTTTTGTATTGAAAGCGTAAATCGATTTTGTTTTTAAAAAAATTAAAATTTTAACTGAAAAGGATTCCACATAAAACACTTTGTAATTTGCCATTTTTATCCCTAATGGACGTTTAATTATTGTCAAATTTCTTACAAAAACACATTCGATGGTTTGTGACATTTCTCTTACTTCAAATTGAACCGTTTTATTTCTTCGCAATAATAATTGTTGTTGTTTCTTTTAAATTGCAGCTATCTGTTATCACTCGCAAAAAAAATTTCAATTTCCTTACAACAAAACAAAAGTTAGACAAAAATCGATTTGTAATGGTTGTAAGGAATGCGAAATAAATGTTTCTATGAATTATGTTTCCTGCTTATTTTTTCTTAATTTTCAAAAGAAGGAAGTGACCAAAATTATAAAATTCTGCAGTGTCGATGTATTCTGTTAAAATTGTTTAGAACACGGAATGAAGTACCGATTTTGAATTTCGGAATTCTAATTCACAATTACATGTCCTTTCGAACGAATTGTTCACTTTCGCCGTGTGAATTTACAATAAGTGGAAATCACAATTTAAATACATATTGTGTGCTGTAAGCCACTTTCAAAAACTCATGGAGTAAATTTTGCATATGAACATATTTATATGGTTTGTTAACATACATACAATTTTACTATACTATCAATTTCATCACTGTATAGTCTTTTGTCTCATTGCATTTTGCATAGCAAATTGTTAAGTAAGTTTTGCTTTTTAATGAATTCTCATATTCAAATCAATTAAGCGCTAAAACCCGGTATCGTGTATACAGCAGACTGCTCATGTACAAAACTCATTAAATTTATCGATATCTGTTTTTTAGTTTTTGCATGTAAGCAAAAAATAAAATTTCTCTACAACAACGACGACGGTGTCGATTGATCCGTATCACAATGGATTCATTAGTCATTTCCGTCCACTGGATACTAGATCATGGAATTGGAATGGCTCGTTTGTTGGTACGAATAATGTGTACCTACTATTTACAAAGAACCAACAATTTTTCACATCTACATATATGTACATACATCCATACATAAACATCAATTTTATTGAAAGTCAACGAAATTTTATTGTTGTGTGTTGGTTTAATTTTTTTTTTGTTTTGTTCGAAATCCAAAATGGTTAACTATAACAAACATCAATCAAAATGTCAGTGTCAAGTCAGTCGTCGGCCATTATATAGTGCTAATGTCAGTTCTGTCACATATTCAATGGGGTGAAATCGTGGTTTAAAATAAATAGATCTGTTCGACAGCAATGGATGTTTAGTTTGATTTGCTTGTGATATAGTTACAATTGTGTATATTCTCATTGATGTATACATACGAACAATGACTTAAATGAAGAATATACCTACTTCGGTCTTACAATTTTTCAAATAAGAATTCATGTGATGTAATTTTATATAAATGACAGAATGTCAGAACTTCACTCTGTCAACTGTCAATGTTTAATGCAAGACCCCTAGCTCACGATGACATATTTTTTAAATGTACTATTGCAAAATTAAACAATAAAAGACTATACAAAACTAGTGAATGAATAATCTTATAGAAAAAATAGTGCTATTTTTTAGAACTAAACCACTTCATTGCGAAATCGAAAATGGGTCTAACGGAAATCTAACAGGGAATTTCGTTTCCCACAGAATATTTTATTCCTTCGAATTTTTTCCTGCGATCGTGATTCTAGAGCGGAATAAATTTCCATCGAACAAAAAATCGTATGAAATGACAGCAAAACTCTGGGAAAATTTATTCCCGATACCAATAAATTCCGAGGCAAACTTTAGAGCATGTTGACTATGATTCACGTTGACTACGTTCGAATGAGAGAAACATTTTTAGGGACATTTTTATTTACGATAACCGCCAATAAAACAGACCGCTGACCTTTTCGGATTAATTCTTTTTTGATCGTCGTTTTGTTTGTTGTGTTTTTTAATAAATTAAAATTTTTCAGTGCTTAAGCATTGTTGCCTATGTGACAGTTTATGCAGGTGAAAAAATAGGTTTCAGGAAATGGTCTTTAAACGATGAACAAAATTGTCTGAAATGAACAAAAATCCATTTTTAATGATACTCATATGCAAAATAATTTGTTTCCAGTTTTTTTTTTTTGGGTAGAAATTGGCAACTTATCAAATATTTATAAATGTAGACTATATTCCTGTTAGTCGATGTCAAATGTGGAGAATTTGACGCAGGAAGAAGAAGCTCTGAAATTTCACATGAAAACAACATTGTTAAGAAAAAAAGTGTGAAAAGGTGTGAAGCACAATTATCTGCGACATTTTTAAACGTCAAAAATATTTTTTGTTCTTGTTTTTTTTGCTTATTTAAAATTCACAATTATTTCTATTTGAACTAATACTTGTGTATTACTCGTATAGAACTTTAAAATTTATTGCTTTTGATCAGCAAAATTTTTTCCACAAAATACACCACAGGAAAGAACTATTCTTTTATGACAAACGTCAACCTGCTGGAAGAGTAAATCATGCTATTATGATCTCTTTTGAAACAGGAATCGGTGCCAATTGCTTACTTCTGTCTTCTTTCTTAGATTGTGTAATAGTTTTTAAAATGGGATCAGCGGGGTATTTACCCAATGACAGTAGTTACAATGCTAAGATTAGACGTCAGTTTCTTGACAATTTCGAATGTCAGATTGACAAATTTTAGACCATTTACTATATATCTATATATATTTAGAGAAAATGGGAAAGTCAGTCGATAAATCAGCATTATAAATAAACATAACATGTTTAAACAACTATCACTAAAAATAAGTGGCGCCCGGTACAATGTTCACAATACTCTTCAATTCTTCATGTCGATCATGGTATTTGCTATACCGGATTTGCGCGAATCGTGAAGCAGTATTCTCTTCCCACGATAAAGAAAAAAAAGAGTGTGTATTTATATAAACGCGCTAGGAGTAAAACATCCGTAATTTGAAATAATTTTTTCTTTCATAATTCTATATCAGCTACAACATACTTTTTGATACCGGCCCCGTACTTGCATTAATACATCCCCCATAACGACCTCATTCTTTTTTTTGCATAAAGATGTTTTTTTTTTAATATTGTGCGTACACATTTTTTTTGAGAGCGTGTCGTGTTGTCGGTTTGGCATGTCACTGACAGCTCCATAGTATGTTGATCAGTTTAAGAGGACATCACTTTATCGCTAATTTATCATACCGATTATGGTATCCGCAACATTTTCCAATTGATTAGTCCGGGAATTCTTTACCACATTTGTTTTAACCATAACTGTTCGCAATCGTGCTTGCGGTTGGTATAGTCACAATATCGAAAATCTTATTTGCAAACGGAAAGCAGCTTACAAACGATAGAAACGGTTCAGGTTACCATCTTTTTACGAAGAGTACAAACATCTTAAAAATCTTGTGAATTACGAAATAAAAAACTCCAAGAAAAGATACTACAACTCAAAATTCGTGAATATGTCGCCTGAAAAGTTATGGAAAAACATCAAGTCTCTAGGAATATCTAAAAAACAGAAAGATAATTTGGCAGATTGTGATATAAATGAACTCAACAAACAATTGCAAATGCTTTGAATGATTATGGTGAGTTTAGTTTCTGCAGGGTTGAGCAGTTAGACATCTTTAAAGCTATCCATGGGATAAAGTCAGAGACAATTGGTTTGGACGATTTGCATCCGAAATTCCTAAAACTCATTTATCCATTCATTTCACCTTATCTCACGCATATATTCAATTCAATACTCACAAGCTCTAGCTACCCTACCATCTGGAAAATATCAAAAATAATACCTGTTCCAAAGGACAATAAAAGGAACGCTAGCGAATACAGACCAATAGCGATATAACCATTTCTCTCAAAAGCGTTTGAAAAAGTAGTAAACCAACAAATCTCAGGCATTCTGTTAACAAATCAATTGATTTCCCCTGTTCAAACGTGATTTCAACCAAAGCATAGTTGTTCTACTGCTTATACGAATAGGGATAGGGGTCGATAATGAGAAGGTTACTAACTTGGACCTGCTTGATTTATCGAAGGCATTCGATTCCGTACCTCATAATATACTGTTAAGTAAATTAATCAACCATTTTTACTTTGAAAGATCTGCGGTGAAACTTATCGAAAAGTGTTTTACAGGTAGAATTCAAGCGGTCTCAGCGAATTAGATAGATAGATAGATAGATAGATATATAATTTTATTTCATTAAAAGGTTTAACAAACACATTTTATGTACTGGTATAAAAATTAATTATGACAATAACATAAAGTTGCCTGTCAGGTTTTAAATTTGACGATAAGCAAATTAGTGATTTGAACAAAAATAAATTATTATGAAAATTCATTTAATATAAGGTAGCGATACTTCAGTGACGCTTTTAAAAACTTATAGAGATTAAAGTAGCAGCTGCCATTTAAAACGTTTAAAAATTGTGTGCGTGAAAGCACGTCATTTCCAAGAAATATCCTTCTATACATTTTGAAGATTGGGCAGATTCCAACGAAGTGATAGGTATTTTCAGAGGCGTCTAAATTGCAAAGTGTGCATAAACCATTTGTATCTCTTTGGAAGGATCTTCCATTTAGACTTAGAAGTCCACAGCGGGTTTTTAGGATAAGGGAAATCATATCTCGAGGGTTTGAGTCATGAAAGTAGTTTGGTACTTCAGAGTAAAGCAGATTACAGTAATCATCATGGAATTGGGACTGATTGGCGTTGCTGATAAAACTATTCCAATGTTTTTCCTTCAGCTTAGACAAGAGGATCTTATGCAGTTCTTGCCATTCATTTAAATTTGTGGTGAAAGAAAAGTCCATTGACGTGAAATGAAAAAGATCCAGCCATTCCTTGGCCCAGAATATCTTCTTACTAATTATAGCTTCTGACAAGATTCTTGGTAGCCTGCCGTTTGGAAGATGCAGTGTTTTCCGTATAAATGAAAAATGCATGTCTAGGGTCGTTAAAAAAGCTTTAGGAAGTCCAGTTTCAATATTTAAGGCATAGTTTAGTGTTGTTTCTGGTAGGAGAAAACATCTTTTAATGAAAAATCGTTGCAACTTTTCAACTTGTGTGTGTTCTCTATATCCCCAAACTTGAGCACAGTACAACATTATAGATCTCGTTGCAGCATCGTGAATTTATTTCTAAGCAGCTTGGACCATGTAGCGTTTATGGAATTTTTTGAGGATGCAAGTCTATTATTTAAATGTTCGTTCCAAGACATATTGTAGTTGAAAACAACTCCCATATATTTATAATGGTTTGATACAGTAATCTCCGTGCCGTTGAAAAACCATTTCTCACACGCAGCTCTACGTCCTCCGTTTCGAAAAATGACTATTTCAGATTTTCCAAGATTTACTTCAAGATTCCACTTGATGCAGTATAATTTAAAGCTGTCAATAAGTTCTTGTAGCTTGGAAGGATTATCGGAAAGCAACACAATGTCGTCGGCATATAATAGGCCATTAATTCCGAGACCATTAATAGTTAACCCAAAGGGTAGATTAACGTGCAGATCATTTAGATACAGAACGAAAAGCAGTGCACTCAAGACACAACCTTGTTTGACTCCTTTTTCGGTGCAGAAGAAATCTGACAAGCCTTGACCATCCCAAACCGCAGCACACGTATTCATGTAAAGTGCTTTGATAATAGTTATCATTTTTGTAGAGATTCCTGAAGCAGAAAGTTTGTAAAATAATGCATTTCTGTTAATGTTATCAAAAGCAGCTTTAAGATCTATAAAAAACGCATATAGTTTCTTTTTTTGATTGAGTTGAAGTTGTACGAGGCAGGATAGGTTATAAACTTGATCAATAGTAGAATAGTTAGATCTATAAGCAGCCTGAAATTCATTTATTATTTTGTTTTCTTCTAACCAAGTCGTTAGTCTACTTAGAAGAACACTGGTAAATAGCTTATAAAGCGTGTCAAGGAAGGACAGTCCTCTATAATTAGATGCCAAGTTTACATCTCCTTTCTTAAACAGGGGATATATAATTGATTTTTTAAATGAGCCTGGGACAGTTGCAGTTTCAAATATTGAGATGGGCTTGCATTTTTATAAAATTCGAATGGAATTCCATCCATACCTGGGGCTTTATGATCTTTTGACGACGATAATGCAGAATAAACTTCTTCAAGCTCTATTGTGCGGTCCAACTGAGGTGTTAGTACTTGAGGTGAACAGGAACTGATATCAACATGGTTTGGCAATAGTGACAGCAACTTTTGAAAATATATGCTGAATTCAGTAGCTGATAAGAATGTTGGCATGTTGAAACTGTCGCCTCGTATCTTTCTGGCAATCTTCCACCAATCTCGGGCTGAATTAACATTTTTTAAACTATTTACTAAGTTTTGGAAGTAAGCTTCCTTCTTAGATTTACATAAGTTTCTGTATCTTTTGTTAGCAGCATTATAATTATTTCTACAGGTTTCAAGATTGTGTTTTCTAAATGCTTTGAGGTGTTTAAACGCACTTTTCCTAGCTGAGTGGCAAGCTAAATCAAACCAAGGCTTCTTGGGCTCGAACTTCATTTTTTGGGTGACAGGTGCACCGTTTGCTTCATATATCCAGCATTTGATACCATTACTCTCAGCGAATTTAAAACCGTCTAATTTCCTTCCAACAAAATCCGGCGTACCTCAAGGATCAATCCTCGGTCCTTTATTGTTTTCGATTTTCATTAATGATCTACCCCCTACCATTAAATTCTGTTAGATAATAATAAATGCTGACGATTTACAAATATACCGCAGCTTCCCTATTGGCATGATCGAAAAAAAACAATGGTGCAAAATTTTAAACAGCAGAAGGGCTTAGCATGATACTACTTAACAGTTTGCTAATACTAAAGCAATTTACTAATATTTTCCTAATTTTAAACACTTTTTAACTGGCACCATAATTAATCTATTTTCTTAATAAACGACAACTAAACAAGCCTAAAATAGTGCAAAAAAGCAAGCGAACATAACTGTTTGACGTTTGTAAATGTCAAAGTGACATATGGATTTAGTACGATACTAAAAAATTAAAGTAGCCATTCTGTGATTTTAACTTTAGTAAAATGTTAAGAAAACAGTACGATACTAAACTGGTTTAAAATTAGAAAAATCCTCTTTTTAGCCTAGTATCATACTAAAAATGATTTAACATATTACTAAATCGACTAAAATTTTGCGCCAATATTTTAATATGCTAATTGCTATCAAATAAAATACAAATACAAATACAATGCAATACACTTACAATTGCTTTTTGCAATTTATTGCATTTTTTTTTAATCCACGAGACTTTTAATGACGTAAATCGATTGGTCCTTGTAGTCCTAAATATGGATGAAGTCGCTGGATCGGTAACTGACGTACATACCTACTTTCTTATGCGAAATCATGTGAAATTTGATTTGATTGCAAATGACTTGTTGAAACTTGATATTTTCGAAAGTCAGGTTCTGATGGAAAGTTTTTCTTAGTAGCTATAGCAAATGCTTGTGGTTGACAAAAGGAAATTTTTAATTTTGTCATTCTGATCTCATACAATGGTGTGGCTGTTGCAATACTTCATAAAATTAAGGTCAACAACATTTTTATCGTCCTCAGTAATATAATTGTTCTTTTTTAAATTCAAATTAAATCGTGCTTTCATTTCGTGTTAAACAAACGATTAGAAAAAAATATATTGTTAGAAAATTACCCGATCAAAAAAAAGATTAATTTCATCATAGCACGACACACACGAAGAAAATCAATCTCCTCGCCTTAAGAGTGAACAAGAGAGAGAGAGAGAGATCGAAGCTGCGTGCAGTATTGCCTGAATCAATCGTACAACATACATTTTTCGAAAGATGATTTTTTTTATTTATTTGTTTGTATTTTATTTTCTCATAACTGCAATGACAACATTTTTTTTTTTTGTGCAATAGTAACAAAACAATATTTAATATGAATTTATCCAGTCGTTTTTTAATGTGTGTATCTATTTATATACCCTTATCGACATTTTATACAATTATTTCGAAGAATTCAAACATTGAAACTTCCTGTATTCCTTGTCTATACACATAGCCTCGACAATATTATATTTTTTTATCTGGAATTTCTTAGTGTTTTCAAGTAGGAAAATTAAGAGCATGTATATGTATTCATAAACCCGGATTTATTGAAGATAAAATATAAACTAAATTAATTCCAAGGTTTTGCAATGTTGCTTGTTTTAAGAAATGACTTGTATATACAATAATTTAGTTGTAAAATATTTAAAAAAAATATTCACTTAATTGTTTAGTTAGTTACGATAAGTAAGTTTGGTTATTTTTGTTTGTCAAGAAACGAAATCATACAATAATGGGGAATCTCTGTATCCATTACGGTCCCCAGGGTAGAAAAGGGGAAGTTGTGCTGGGGTATACACAATGGAAGTGATTTGATCCCTCTTCCGCCTCTTCGTCAATACAACCTCTACATAAGTCAGATGTGCTGATGCCCATTCTGGTCATATTGGTTCCCATTGAGTTGTGACCCGTTGGGATGCCCATTAGTAGGGACAATTGAGGTCTGTTAAGCCATAGTAAATATTCTGTTTTTTTGTAAGAGATACCTGCCCAAAGATTTCTCGAAACACGACAACGGTCGATACCTGACCATCTTTCGATTGCGGTTTTGTGGAAATTTGTTTGTATTCTAAAATGTTCTTGCTCCAGTGGCACAAATATCCCGGAAACGATTTGGATCGGTTCAAATGATGATCCGGTTTTGGCCAGTTCTACTGCCTTTTTATATCACTATGCCCGGGGAGCTAGCTTAGATTAGGGTGACTAAGTTCGATTCGCTTAACAATTTAATTCGTTGCGGCAGCGATCTACTACTTTTGACTTTGTGACTAGAATATTTTGCATACGATGTATCGGCTTTGCCGTTGATATTGTAATTTCCTTGGGGAAGTTTGAGGAAACTCTTTGTGATATACTCCAAAGATGACAATCAATAACGCGGAAATGGTGTATCTCTGTGGGAACAAATATAGTATCATTTAACAAGAAGAGGCTTCTGCAACTTATGAAACTATCATGTTGGTATGGGAATCAATCGAGTACCAGAAGGAAGTTAAATATGTAGGAATTACACTAGATAGTAAACTCCTCTGGTATAAACACCTTGAGATACAGTCGGGAAAGCCACAAGGGTCTCCTCATGATATACAAGAGTCTTGCAGATATGGATGTACACCATGAAGGCAAGACATATTATCACTTAGGGGGCGGTTGCATGACATACAAAAAACCGACTTAATCATAACTAGTCATAGAAACCCCTGCTCTGGGAGCTATCAAAGGAAGGGAAAGTGCATTAGACTTATGTAAAGAAATTCGATCTGCAAGTCTACGGTAGCAGACTTACTTGTTATCCCAATAGATGGCATGATTAAAAATATTTCAAACGGAATTAAGTAGCAAGAAAGATTGGGTTGGCGAATCAGTGAAATATCGAAGGGACTGGGCAGGAATTTTCGGGCCACGAACCAAACTTTCCTTACAGTCTACTAAGCATTTTCCAAGCAGAAATGAATGCCCTTGGAAAATGTGCACAAAGAAATATCGAAAGAAACTAACGTACCGGGCAGCCAAGCCGGACTCAAAGCCATTAGCTCGAAATTTATATGGGAGTGAGTAGAGAAACTAAACCAACCGGGTAAGAACTGAGAAATATAACACTACATTGTGAGGTCACGTTATTGTCCACGGCAGTATAGAGTTCTCCTTTCTATCCTTACATGCTACTGCAAACTAAGAAAACACCTTACTCTTCATGGCTTGGTGAAAAATCCTACTTGTAGTTAACAAAAATAGTAAAATTGGTGGAAGAGCTATAAATGGGCATTAAGGTCGCAGTGCAACTAAAAACCCAAATTATTTATTCCGCCATAATCCTTCCCTATAGTTGCCCATATATCTCTGATCTTTGCGTCGTTGTACCAATTTTCGTTAAATTCTCTTAAATTATCTGCCCATCTCGTTTTTGATCGTTTCGATCATGCCTCAAAACTAACGGTACCTGCCATCATACACTATTATGAAAATTCATAATTATTTCAAAAACGAGTCAAAAGATTGTGATAATAAAATTCTGCGGACTGTTGTAACTGGTCTAGATTTTGGTCACACAGAACAACATAAAACGTTAACGGGGTAACTATTTCTCTTTTGAAAATTCAACATCGAAAATGGTTGAATGATTTTTAATAACATTTAGTTTTCTAAAATTTAGTTTCCTTAAATTTATAAATATTTATAAATTGACTAATGAGTAGGAATAGAATTTTTCAGAAAAAAATTTAACAGGCTGCTTTTTGTGGTATTGCAATTATTTTATGACCGGTCAAAGGTCACGAAAATGTGCTTGTACAAAATAGCTCGGCTACTTTTTCCTCTGCGTAAATTAGCACATAAGTGCTTAAGTAGAAATTAAATGCGAAAGTTGTATATCAGGAAACGGGCCTTAGTAATATGTATGTTCAAATGGTATTATTTATAATTTATAAAGATCCAATAAATCGTTGCCCCTGAAGAAGTTGAAAAAATCAACGAAACGTAGGGAGAAAATATGGAAATGTTTTAGTTCGCATAATAAAGGAATGATCAATAAAGCCCATAATAAAAAGAAATAATGTTCAATCATTTTTAGTATCATACTAAATTAAAAAGAGGATTTTGCAAATTTTAAACGAGTTTAGTATTGCACTATCTTCTTAACATTTAACTAAAGTTAAAATCAACAAATGGCTACTTTATCTATTTAGTATCGTTCTAAGTCCATATGCCATTTATAAACGTCAAAAAGTTATGTTCGCTTTTTTGGGCGTGTTCAGCTGCAGTTTTTATCTAGTAATTATATATATCATGGTGCTAATTAAAAAGTGTTTAAAATTAGGAATATTTAAGTAAAGTGTTTAAACATTATCAAATTAGCATTATCATGATTAACACTTAACATCAGGCTTAATTGGCTTCAAATGTAGGTTGCAGTTATAGTTGTAGCAGTCGGAAGGCAGGACTGTACTGTTCTATTGTTTGTGGTCAGTACCAATTGATGGACGAGAAAAAGATTTAAATGTTGACTTGGAAAAAATGCATCATACGTAAAATTCTACACGAATGGAGCAGTATTGGATGACGATTAAATAAGTTTTGTAAAAAGTGTATTTGAATTCCACGCCTTGATTTAATTAATCAAACGCCGCCGTGGGAAATACTTTCTGGGGATGATGAACCTGGCATTCGACCTCTAAGGTGGTGTGAAAGAAAGTTCATGTTTTTGGTTTATTAACTTTGAAGTTTTATAACTATTTAACGGCTAATGTTAGGAGAAAACATTTTTAATTTGTTTTATAGCTTTTAATATAAAATGTAATATTACATTTTCGAGGCCTCTTATAACGAACCCAGCTGTCGGCGGGGGGTTAGTATCTGAGATGACTTTCTCGGATACCAATACCATCTTGTATATCATAAATCAGCATGTTATAATTTCGTTTCCTTCTTGTTTCCCAACTTTTCCTCACCCAAACTGATTTTTTTTCGTAGTTAGATGTGTGCTTTCTGGTCACTTCCCAACCTACTGTTAAAAAAATTACTTTATAAACATACCTACTCGTACATATAGGTATGCATATTCACAATCCACAGACTTGCACCTTGTTGCACACCTACATATGGTAATGTTGCACGACGGGCGGCTATATTGTAAAAGGATTATGTCATTGTTAACGTCCACTCCTTTGTTGACATTTTCCCCTTTGCAAAACAGGAGAATCAAAAATGTCGAAAATCTTGCTAAAAACATAAAGAAAAAAAAATAAATACATTTTAAGCATAAATGAACAAAACATTCAAACAAGATACAGTTATTGCATGAACATTACTTTTTGTTGTTGTAATGTTCCTCATTTGACACTACACACACTCTATTTGCGTGAAAAGCTTGTATAGATTATTACAAACTGGTCATTGCCTTTGGGGGCAATCTTTGAGAGCAATCTCATAAACATTTTTATATTACAGACGTACGAGTTTGCATGCGATAAATCTAATAAAATAAAATGGTTTTTTTTTTGTTTGATTTAATAAATGTAAATAGTGTGCGATATACAAAATTTAAATTCTGGTCTTGAGTGTTTAATCAAAGTGTTCCAAAGATCATCTCTGTTTGGCCTCCCTGAATTTATTGTTTTTGATTTTCATTTAACGTATCGTTAAACAAAAAAAAAATCATTTTAAATAACAAGTGTTAATTCGTTTTTCAATGTGTTTTTTTCCTAAGGTTCTATTTCATTTTCTATCCCTATGAAATTTGAATTATCGATGCCAATACAGAAGTATTTCGTGAAGTCAAAACGGGTTTCCTCTAGAAAACGAAGTTTTCCCATACAATTTTGAGTAGTTACTATTTTCCGTAAATGACTAATTTTATCGAAAACCACTCCAAGCCACAAAATTAAAAGAATTCAGCACTAGGTTGGTGTTTCCAAAACCAGTTTCAATTTAAAATTTTCAAAACAAACACACTTTGTGTTAAATACTGAGCGTCAAGAAACAACTGGTAGCACACATGAATCGGAATAAAACAAACAAAAACTAATAAATAATGGTTTTTGTTAATCAATTAATTTTCATGATAATTCATTTAATTAGAGGAGCGATTTAATTTAACTAAAATGATTTCCACGCACGTGCGCAAAAATTTTACATCTTGTCTTAAAATAATTCAAATGTCAATTAAAAAGTAGTTCAGTGTGAACGGTTCAATTAGTTTTCGTAAACTTTTTGGCCAACACGTCTTTTTCCAACCCATGGGAAAAGCTATTAGAGATTAACTAAATAAACACACCTATGAAAACATTCAAAGCCACGTCAAAACAAACAGCTCTTGTCAATGCATATACATTTTTTTGCAATTTGAATACATATTTTGTCGTGGCAAGTTCTACTTTCTTGTACATATCTATCTTTCAAAAAATAGCTACTAAGAGTATTTATTTTCAGACGATGAGGGAAGAGTAAGGATAAGAAAAAAATCACTTTAGAAATATCCATGAATACATAAATTTGATAAGCAGGAAGTGTCAAAACAATTGAAATGTCACAAAAAATGACATAAATGTTCTGTATGAGTTTTTGAATTTTTTTGTACCGAAAACAAATTTGTTTGATTCGGTGTGAAAGGCTGTAGTACATTATTTATTTCGTGAAATAATTTTGGATCAACGTCTAGTACTTCTTAGTTAAAAACTGCCAAAAAGCAAACGCTTTCAATTTTGTAAACAATTTAAAAAAAAAAAAAAACCTTAAAGGAGATTTATATTCTGTTCCCGAGATTTTGAGGAATGCAATTGAAATGGTCAAAATTTACAAATGGCTTGAGCACTAAATCTGCCTAATTATGTGCAACTTTTTAAATGTCAAAGAACATACTCAACTAGGGTTGCTAAATTTTATCGTCTATTCATAGTTAAGCAAAACTAAAATTTATATGAGGCTTACGCATCTCCAGGGTCTTATTTCTTCCATTTATAATAATAATCTGCCCAAATTTAGCTCACAAATTCGTCACGTTGAGGCACATATGAGTTTTTATATTAATTGATTTTTCACATGTCATCTATGTAAATATTGAAACTTCACTTCAAAATTTACTTTTGTTTACCTTTAGGTGGTGTTAAATCTCTTTTTTGTGAAATTATACAAATTTCGTATCATTCGATACACGTTGAAATATTTCTTTATAATCATCGACGCTATAAACAAAATTGTTGTAGTTTGACATAAACAATTCATAAGAAGTTGAACTAGCAGATAACTAACAGCTACTCACAACACAGCTATTGAGTTGACTCAAAATGAGTCACAAAATGTGACTGTAGTTTTCCAGTAAAAGTTCCCTTAATTGGAAGGACATTTTTTGACAGCTCCCCAATCATAGTTTTGGACTTGCCTTACTTTGAAGACGGCTACGTGTTCTGAACGTGACCATTGTTATTCGGTTCACTCTTTTCGAGATAAAATTTGACAGATTCTGTAACATCTGTGTGAATATTAATTTGAGAAAATAAAATTTTAAATCGTGAAATTTTCTGTAGCAAATGATAAATCACATCCAAATGAAAGAAACCATTTTATTTGATTAAATCACTTTAGCAATTAACAAATTATGTGAGCCAAGGAATGATTTTTTTCTTGTTGTTTTTATTCAAACTACCACTTTGCACCATTTGATATTCTTCAACTTGCAATTTGACAGTCCCACCAGAAATAGCTAGAAGAAATTTTTCGGAATTTTTTTCTCACGAACGCTCTCCCCTCTCAGAAACAACAAAATTTGTGTCCTATGCAATAAGAGAAAAGTAAAACTGGCTGAAATCTCGGTGTTCAAAACTTCTTCAAATCTTGAAGACTAATACTACGTTTTCACCGACTACTAAACCGAGATTTAAGTAGATTTAATTTAAATCTCCTATAAATATTAGAGATTTACCATACAATTTGTAATCTTCTCAAATGAAGATTTAAAATAAATCTCTAAGTCTTCATAGGACCTATAGATGCACAAATCGAACTAACCTATTGTCATATCGAAATGAACATATTATCGGGGAAGTGAATTTTTCACTTCTGTTGACAGATGAAGCAGCCCGTCTCACTTCTACATCATAAGAAAAAATGGAACACCATTTGCATTGTAAATATACTGCTGTTAAAATTAATCTACTTTTGTAGCGGTGAAAACACTATTTGAGATTTATTAAATCTAAACGAGATTAATGTTCGGTGAAAACGTACATATAGCAAATATTTATGCTGTAGATTGAAAATATCTTTTTAAATTGTCAATGTAGCTATAAATTTACAAATTAAACTGATTTGACTTATTCCCATAGCGTTGAACGCAAAAACTTTTCTGATAGTCCTGTGACACAAACTACTATTCTGTAACAGTTAATCTAAATTAAAGTTCGTTCCTTTGGCCTTTAGTACGTACTACTAAGTTCTCTGACTGCAGTCAACTACTTTTACTCAGTGATGATAATAGTTCATCACAATAGTTACGAACTATATCTCCGACAGACGGCGACACCATCAATCAGTAAAAAGAATTTGCATATAAATTATTGTTGTTTTACATACTTTCCCAAAAATGGCATTCCTCTTCCCTGCTTATATGCAGTAAAGCCTTTCCTTTATTACACGTCCAATTTTTCATAACCTTTGCTTAAAAAAATATCATATTTAGTGAATAAAAAGTATTTTTGTCTAAAATAATACCATTTTATTTTGCTATTGTTAACCAATCACAAAGCAAAACATCCAAACAAAATTGACATTTCATATTGAGGTTAGATTTTACATTTGGTATAAAATGAATGCGTCCCATTCAACATCTACTAAGACGTACTAACAAATACTTCGCAGGCCCCAATGGAACCGAGCTTTTAATTTCCTTTCTTGTTGTGAAAACAGTACCTACATACTTACACCATTATCGAAACCAAAAATCGATTTAGACTTTGGATTTGAAACGATGAAATCTTTTGTGAACTCCTCGTTGTTAGACTAAAAAAATAATAATAATATCCCATTATGGTCTTAATGATTTTACTCAAATTACTAAACGTCATAGTTAAGACAGGGATGTCAAAGAGATTTAGATTTAACATTCAAAACATTTTTTTTTCTTAAGTGGTCTTTGGCTAAAAACGTGATCATTCCTAAATAGTGTGGCGATCAAATATTTTAAACGACTTCAAACTTTATATGGAATACAAAAACCAAACGACCTAATTTATGTAACTACATTATTACCTGAACTAAGATCACATTTATTTCCCTCGAGAAAATTGTTCCTACAGAAATTTCGAATGATGGCGAACTATTGATTAAGATGCATCGCGTGGAGTAACCCGATTTACGAGTACATATTATTTAAAAAAATAAAACCACACAATCTCCTTTGAAATTGTAGATTGGTGTGTGTAATTAAAGTTAATCTCACCAAATGAAAATGTCAGTGCTGTCTAAACTTGAATTGGAGAATTAAAAAAAAAAAAAATAATCGGTCGTTTGTTGCGCTAGTCCGCCATTGGTGAAGTTTACACTTAGAGTATTTATTTGTCCGTTTTCTTTGTTTTGAATTTCATTTAATTTTTTTTTTTGGAAATCCATGGGAATTTCTTCTCTAAATGTCTGCCTTTCTCTTGGATTCTCCAGCGCCTGTGTTGTTGTTAATGATGCTTGTAGGGAAGGCTTTCTTTTCATTTATCTTAAGAGGCAAACCGCAGTTGATTGTGCGAGGTAAGTAGATATAAAAAAAAGAACATTAGGAAGAAACCAAAATCTCTCCTCTAGCTTCCCTAGCAGCAGCAGCACCAATATCTCTTATACTTCTTTCTTTTTCTCGATTTTCTAACGAAAAGTTGAAAAGTTTATTATATCTTAAGACTGACTCTATTTTGTCGGCGAACATGGATCTAGTGCACGGTTTATACATAATCAAGTTCGTGACTAGATTTCATGCTCGTCTATTAAGTTGGGTCAAAACAGCAAACATGTGTATTGTATATATAGCAGAAGCAGCAACTACAACAACAACACGATTTTACGAAAAACCAAGATTCGGTCGTCGTCCGTCGTCGTCGTCATTACTTGTATCCGCCCGCGTTTCGCATTCGTTTACCTCCAGAGAGGACTTACCGTCGTCGCGGTCGTCGTCGTCGTCGCCGTAATTGTTGTGTGTTAGCCTTAAGAAAAATCTCACATTTTTTTTTTTTTTTGATAAAGGTAGAAATATATAAACAAATACTTTATATATATAAAAAAAAGAACAAGTCATGTTTTCTATGTTAGGTATATCTTCAAGGGAGATACACTCTCTTTGGCTGTTCATTATTATATTTTTGTGATGTAAGTAACCACCTTATTCAATGCTTCTTTTTATATATATGTAATATACATTAAACCCAGCAAACCTCTTCGTCTAGATCTATCTAACAACATCACAGTATTTATGTGCACATAGAAATTGTGTGTATAAAGGAACGTTGTACACTTTAATGGCAAGCTAGTGCTGCTCAAGCAGTAAAAGGGGAAAGAAGCTAGTCCTTTTTTGTATATACATATATGTACTGTATGTAACTATACTCACTCATAGGCATCTTGTATCTTGCATCCTTTCTTTGCTATTGAAAGATGATCATTAACCGAAACAACTGAAGTTGAACGAGGAAGAAAAGGAAGGCAAACCAAACAAAAAAAAAAACGATTTACACGGAATATAAATCTTTCAAAGGAGAAAGGACGGAAATCATCATCATCATCATCTCCGCTGAGTCTTTGCTCTTTAGTACAGTGGAGTGGTAGAGAAAACAGCCACCAGAGTCAAGTCAGCATGAATATTATATTTTCTTCTAATCCACCACTTCATCGTTAAAAATAAAAAAAAATGACAAGAACGAAATAGTGTTTGGTCGTCGTGATGACGATCAATAAAGATGACGATGATGAGGATGCTGCCAGAAGTGTTCTTTGTTTTTGCCCTGTACTCGTACTATATACGACAGTTCGGGGAAAGGATAATCACATCTTTGGGTTTTCAATTTTTTTTTTTAATTTTATTTTCCTCTTCTTCTGTACGTAGGTACATTGCATTGCGGAGAAACTAATGCAATATGATCGGTAAGTTTTTCCTCTGTGACTGACTATGTACTAATTTAACTTATACATAGGCTTAGGTATACTCGTGGGCCTTTCCCGGTCATAGAAGAATAACATCCCATTCCGAATCCAGGAGGGACTGTACCTGCATTGCATCTAATACGAGTTTTCTTTTTCTCTAGAAGTATACCAACGATAACGACGTAACGACGATGAACAAACGGAGGAAAACTCTAAATGATCTTACAACTGAACAATACAATAAGGAGAAGGAAAAAAGGGTTCATCTTATGGTTCGTCGTCGTCGTTGCCGTAGTCTATGATTGGAAGGAGATTCCTTTTGGGTGAATACAAAGGTTTAACATTTTTTTTTTTCAATTTCTAGAAAAGACAAAGAAGACAAAATGGATGGATACTAAAAGATATAGAAGAAGTACAGTTGAATTTTATACTTGGTAGTTGAGTCGTAGATTTTATGATTGGGAAGGAAAATAATAGTATACCGGCTTCCCTTTGTTGTTGTGAGTTTCTTTTTTAAACTACGAAAATCCAGCACCCTCTTGCCTTTTTTGTCGTACTTATACCCGTCCTAGTCCTATAAGTTTTATAGATAGATTATAGCTGGGTGCGCTATACTCCTTTTTCTTGGTTTAACTGCATGCCGGCGATTGTTTTTTTTATTTTTTTGTGTTTCAAATGAAAAGATCATTGGAAGTGATGTTTATCATTTGATGGGGATTGAAAAGAGTTGGAACTACAGCTTTATGTATAGGCACCTAGAATATGTGCTGGGATATACATACACATACATATATGCAGAAAAGATAAAATAGTTTTCATCTAGGTGGATCTTAAAAGGTTTATCCTCAGTAGGGGATTGGCTTTCAGATAATTGGAGATGATGGTAGTTTAATCAAAATAGTTTGACTGTTTTTGGAGTTCGTTTGTGTTATCGGGACAAACTGGGTGGGCTTTTTGTGCAAAAATATTGCCTAGGTGTATAGCTAGTAGTCCAAGAAATTAAAGGATTTGTATCCCCAAAAAAAATCGGGACTAATTCTGGAAGGATGTATTTTAAGAAAACTTGAATCTTATCTCACGCTTCCACTGTATTTAATAAAGAAATAATTATGACACTCAAAGGTATGGTCAAAATTAGGGTCAAATTCAAAAACCTTTAGATTGAAAAGCATCTTCTCCTCCTATGTATACACTCCTGTATTTCTTGAAAGTACTAGTTTGATCTTTATGATCTTTCTTTAGTTTCACTGAATTTCTACAAATATATTCTGGCCGGTATGTGATTTTGGGTCGACCAGTTTTTCCCGATTTATACGCCATGGAAACCAGAAAAATTTGTAGGTAAAACGCTGGTAAAAATCTTAGAAATATATTTTAATCTTTGATACATACAGTAGATGGCTCACTTGGCGACTTGATCGACCAAGCAGGGTAATCAACTCAAAACTGGGTGTTACATCTTCAAGAAGATCTGTTAGTAGAGGCACTCCACAAGGTGGTGTTCCATACCCTCTCCTTTGGAACTTAGTGGTAAATGAACTGTTAAAACATCTGGAGGATGGTGGATTTAGAGTGATTGCTTACGTGGAAGACGTTACTATTACGGTTTCAGGAAAACATCTAAATGCTCTCTGTGAACTCCTTCAATTTGCACTTAACAAACTAACCAACTGGGCAAGTAGCTGTGGTTCTGGGTTGCTCTTTTCTCTTGCAAGAAGGCCATTGGCAACAAATGGGGTCTATAGAGCCCCGTGTAGTCCATTGGCTATACACAGCGGTTATTAGACCGATTCTTATTTACGGAGTGGTCGTTTGGTGGACTGCTCTAGACAAAGCGACAAATAATAATAAACTGAGCAGAGTTCAACGCCCACCACGACTGTCGATCATCTCTCAGAGAGATTGCGAAACAGTTCAACATTCATCTATACTGGGTGCCAGGGCACAGATATATTCCGGGGAACAGCAGGGCCGACGAACAAGGAACAACACTACCCTTTTCGACTGACTACAGTAACCTGGGTATTCCAATTTGCTACATGTAAATTTTTGCTAAGGCTTAATGCTATGGAGAGGAGAAATCTTGGGTGGACTTGTGGTAACACATGTCTAGGGACAAAAAAGATTTGGCCAAAGCTGGATCTTAAGCGCTCTAAGGCTTTAATCTCTCTTGCAGACGGCGCATTAGCTCTCCTATAGGTGTCATCAAGAGCAAATTTTGTTCCCATTTGGAGACACATTTGCTGGCGAATTGAGATTAAATTTAAGTTTTTACTTTTGCAATTAAAATATAAATAAACTTTTAATTATTTTTGAAGTAAAACCAACCAACAACACAGCTGCAAAAAGGAAAGTTGTGTTTCATTCAAAACGCCAACACATTTTTTCTTCGTCCGTTTTACACATTTGTATGCATTGTGGGTATAACTGATCCTCAAAGATTTCCAGGGCCTTAGAAAGGACTTTGCAAAAAAATGGTTGGGATAAACCAACATTGTTGTCTAATAAAATTTTTTAAATTGGTGGAATTGCAAGGGGTTAAGGGGTTTCGACTACCCTTAATATGATCAAGCACATTGCGAATAATAGGAAATTAGGGAAGGATTTAAAAGGAGTTATCGATGTACATTAGTTCTTAAGTTCAGAATATCAAATAGCATAATGTAAGAATCTCTGTGCTTGACAGTACGTTCGAAGTTGGGTTCAAGGGTAAACTGATGAGCATTTCTAGAAGCGCGAGTATTTCTGTGGAATAGCTTAAGGGGAGGAATGCAATTAGCTCTTTCGCTGGAACATTGTATATAAAATTAGCAATAACATAATTAAAGACATGAAACATTTCGATGGTGTCCGAGAGATATAAATGTTTCCATTATGGTTATATCGCATACTTAGAGCTCTATTTTGAATTCTATGTAACAGGCTCTCATGTGATCCTTTAACCTTTTAGGAGATTCTGCCCAATTGTGCGAATTATACTTCCTTTGGAAGACTGAAGGTCTTATAGATTATAGCCAAATCAGACGGGGAGAAGAATTTCTTGCATTTTCGAAGAAAGCCAAACACGTTGCCATGTTTTTGGCGACATCAAATATGTGTTCATTCCACAAGAGGTGGTCTATGATGCACATGCCAAGGACTGAAAGGTGATCGGTTTCTTCAATTGATGTGTCCGTTATGGATCAGATTGCAAATTCTACTCCGGGAGAACACATCTCTCGGGCCGTTCTCGTGAATGATGCTAAAAAAATTTCCCTGCGAATTTTTTGGTATCGGGGAATAAACCTGACCAGTGAGTGTTGCTGTCATTTTATACGATTTTTGATTCGAGGGAGTGAAATACGAAAACCGAAATTTTCTAAAAGATTCCCGAAATTTAAACGTAGGTTGTTGCAACGCAGGGAACTCCGACGATAATTGATTGATACCTTTTGATGCCAAAACACATTTACAAGCTGTCGATCTGTCGACTTTGTCACACCCATAAATTTCTAGCTTCGATCCAGAGCTTGCAAGAACAAAGTCCAATCAGTTTTCACATTGATGACCTTACGACTTTGACTTGTTAAAGCGACCTTGAAGCGACCAATAGTTAGGTATATTCGTGAAATTTTTGTTTAAAGAATATTATTTGATTCATTTTTTTCATATGCAAGTCGTTGACAAAATGTCCGAATAAAAATCCGTATATTTTGAAATAGCGATTGATAAATCCGGACCAAACTTTTCAACTTGTGTGAGCGGTTCCCACATCTGTTCTGAAATCCAATCCAATCCGTGTTTAAAAAAAAAAACCTGTCTAATTTATTTCAAATGTTGACGTTCCCTATCTATCAGGAACAAAAGTTATTTTCCTTTCGAATATATATTTTTTCAACTTCAGAATATAGTTTGTTTACTATCTGTCAAGTCATAAACTGTCAAATTCCATAAAAAATGGTTGACTATGACATGTCAATACATTGAAAAACCTTTAAGAAATCAGTATTTTTCGAGATTTAATTTTTCGCTCAAGGAAAAATGCGATTTTAGAGATTTAGGGTGACATTTGGAATGATATATTGTATCCTACTCGTATGTCAAAATGTAATTTGTTACCGGAACTGTCAAATTGTTGTGCTGTTTATGGATTGAAATATTGAAATCATTTCAGATCGTGATGATGTAGACGCAGTTTAAGTAATTTGTAGCCTTTCTGTCAAGCAAGGAACTGTCAAACTCCAGTTCAGAATGGCTGCGATGATGTGGTGTATTAAAAATCCTTCAAAAATTATTAAGGTCAGCTCAGATTTTGTTGACACATCAGAAAATTTTGTTTGGCACGGTTAACAGTTTTATTACTACAAGTTAAAAAAATAGCAAACACCTTCATCACCGAATTCAGTAAATGCATTACTGTGTTATGAAACAGTTTTGGATGAAGTTAGGTTACATAAGGTTTTTTTTATATACCTATCTCAAACCAATCGCCAGATAGCAAGCTGTCAGCAACGGTACCAATTTTTTAAAATTTGGTTCCAAAATGATGGTTTTATATATTATTTTCTTTGTACGATGCATCGGCACCTAGAAGCATAAGAACCAGTCCATACTAAACACCGTATGCGTTCAGGAGAAAAGATTCAAATTTATGGATTCCACATATCGTCAATAACAGCTTGGTTTTTGAAGTCTTACACGCATTGAAGTCGAAGAACAATCATTTGCGTAGAAATTGCATTAAAAAAAATGGACAAAATTCGACAAGTCCAAATAAATATAATGATGAGTCTTCTACTTGGCTGAGTAATTTCAGTAGTATATAGAATTGTATTATACAAAAAAAAAAAACTTCTTATAAAATGGACACCTTTTAAAAAACGACCCTAATCAGCGTGTTACATAGTAAACAGTAAATCTGCAAATAGCGTGGTAAATAGTAATCTGCATAGATATCCAAAAATAATAGGTGTGTTCCCGTACTTCATAAAACTGCGAACATCTACGAATTTCTACGAAAAACTGTCAAATCCTGTTTCCGTACACCAAATTTCCGTAGTTTTTCACAGAAGAGATCAATCATGAGAGAATAAAATATTTCCCTCGGCTGTCCAGGAAATTTTCTTAACCCATAATAATAAAGTCCATTTATTTTAATTTTAATTTATTTATTACTTAATACAAGCAAACTTAGAATTAAGACTTAAAAATAATTAACACAAAGTATAATAAATAAATAATAAATATATAAATCAGGGTTGAGAAATTACGAATTAATAAATTATTAAAATTAAGAAAAAAAAATTTAGAAGAAACGGGAAAAAATGGTTTATGATGGCAATCTTAAAGAACGTGACGGCACCGTCACGGCGAATGAATAAGGGATGCATGTTTAATAACAGCAGGCGCGTTGGGTGGTAGGTTAAAGAGATCTTCCCAACCTGAACCAATGGTACGTAGGGCAAATCGAATAAATCTGCGCTGGACAAGCCTCAATACGTTGAATGTGCACTTGATAATGCGGACACCAGACTTGTGATGAGTATTCAAGTAGTGGTCTGACAAAAGCGATGTGGAGAGATTTTGTGACATACGGATCACAGAATTCCTTAGACCAACGATTCACGAAGCCTAAATGACAGTCACACAACAAACCTTAATCGGAGATAGATGTTAGGCACCAGTTATAGCTTTTATTGAAACTCATAATTCAAAACTTTGACTATCAATTCTGAGGCACTTAAACAAATAAAATTGTAGTCGTTTTGGTACCAAAATGAAGGTAATAAGATATATAATATTTTTTTGTCAAAAAAATATTTAATTTACTTTGCCACTTTCTTGTAAATTCACTTTTAATTTTTCAATGATGGAAAGCGTTTTCAATGATCATTCAATGATCATTGAAAACTCAAAAGGGAATTCACAAGAAAGTGGTAGAGCAACTAAAATATTTTTTTGACGAAAAATATTTTATATCTTATTACCTTCATTTTGGTACCAAAACGAAATCAGTTTTATTTGTTTATGTGCCTCAGAATTGATAGTCAAAGTTTTCAATGATGAGTTTCAATGAAAGCTATAATTGGCGCCTTACAACAGGAATAGGTTCACTATTAATAGTGTAAATTCTGTTAGACATTAGAATGACGTCATTGGTGGTAAGTATGAAAATAAGACGACCAAGATGACTACCTTGTGGAACACCAGATGTTGCATTAATTATTTCAGAAATTCCATGACTGAATAAAACTCTTTATTGTCGATCTGATAAATACGAAGAGATCCAAGAGATGAAAATCTGTGGGAAGCCAAGTTTTTTGTGTTTAAATAAAATAAGATCATGGGATATCTTATCAAAGGCCTTACTAAAGTCGGTAGCTATTGAGTGAACTTCCTTACCACTTTCTAAAGCATGTAATGAAAAAGATACAAATTTAATAAGATTCGTAGTAGTAGTAGACCTTCCCTTAAGAAACCCATGTTGCTTCGCAGAGAAGATATGCTTACAGTGGAAAAACATACTATCGTAAATTATACTTTCAAATAGTTTTGGTATGCATGAACGTTTTGCGATAGGCCGGCAATTTTGTTGGTCCTCTCTTATGAACAGGAATGATAAAACAATCCTTCCAGATTCTAGGAAAAATTCCACTTGTAATAGACAGTTAGTAAATGAACGCTAGGGGAAAAGCTTGATTGTCAACACATTTTTTTAACAATATTGGAGGAATTGCATCAGGGCCAGCAGAGTAATCATCTTTAAGTAGATTAATTTTCTGAATAATGGACGAAACATCGACATTAGGTAATAGTAAATTTAAAGACGTTTCATTGCACTCATTCAGGTAATTAAAGTAATGTTTATCAACTTCGACAGTGTTGGATGAATATGCTTGGCTGACAAAAATTTGCAAAATAATTTGAGATGGTAGTGAGATCGGCAGATGAATAATCGTGTATTTTTAAAACGGATGGATATCCATCTGACTTTTCTTACTATTCATAAATTTGGAAAAAAGCCATCGGGTTGGAAATAATACCAGATTGCATTTGAGAAATATTCACATAGACCAGAAAAATCATTTATGCTGTAATATAATTCGAAAAATTAATATTAGACCTAAACATCAGAAACTTGCCACAATTTGTTATTTTATTACGAAGAGTACGAAGCTCTTTGGTATACCAAGGGGGGGGGGGCTGAAAATACATTTTTCTGCGTAAGGGGTGGAACTGATTGAGAAATACTGCTATTTATTAGTGAGTAAAAAGTGTCAACTATGACATCAATACTCGAATTAGGGTCTAGTAAAAAATCGAAATTAATCCTACTCACAAGTTCATTTCACCTGTTAAAATTAGCTTAACGGAAGTTGGATTTTTTCCAGTAAGAGACTCAGGAAGAATGTTGGGGCTTACATAAGCAAAAATAATAGAAAGTGGAGGGTGATAAATATCAATTTTGGTTAAAAGATGCCTATTTTCAGTTACAAAAGTATTATCAGCGTCCGATGAGAAAATAAGGTGAAGCTGTCTTCTCAAACTGACTGTTTTTAATGCTTCTCAATTGGACAAAGCCTAAAGCAAGGAGGCGGTCAGTGAATAAAATTTCCTTTGCGGAAGTGGCATTAAGGGCTAAAAGTTTATTTCCGTCATCAGAGTGGGACTAGATTAAATGGGGAAGATTGAATTCGACAGCTTCTGTGAAACATTCATAGACACATAATAGGTTGAGCTGGGGGAATATAACAACTGCTATCAACATTACGATTTGGAAAGTTAATTTTAGGCAAATTAATTCTAGGTCCGAGGTATTAGTTAGGTATATTATTAAAAATAATAATAAAAGAAAAAATAATCAAATTTATCATTTTTCTGGCTTATTCGTGCAATAAATTAAACTTTAAAAAGGAACTCACAAAAAAATGTGATAAATTTTCGTGCTATTGAGCAAATACATCCACACAACTGCTTGAAAAAGTGGACGAAAACTTTGAGTTTTTCGAATGGTGTTGTGTGGGCATATGCCCGAAGTTGTGCTTAAAATACTAATTTCCTAATGTGATCTCATCGATTGACCCAAATGCAAAAATAAATACCGATTATCTAAATGAAATTTCGAAGTTAGATAGTAGTTTCTAAAAAAAAAAGAAACAACCTGCAAGTTGCGGTGACTCTCGGCAGGAAATCTGACACTTTATAGCATAATCCAGTTCATTGCGATACCACAATAGTCAAAGAGACGTCCAAAACTACTAATGCCTGTGTTAATCAGATAACAGGGATCATTGTATCACATTTCATTCCGCCCTCGTACAAAATATCCGTTTAAGAACTATTACTTTAAGAAAGAACCAAGTATCACCTGGTCCCTAGTATAGTATACTTATAACCCCATTGGATGATCTCTGAGACTCAAAACCTTTCCATGTGTTATGATGTCGGGGTGTTTGCTGTTTTCACCCACTTGCGCCTTATTTAATTTAAACTGGAAAATCTGTCTCCGAGCCATGGATTGTTGCATTTTTACCCCAATCGTACAGCAAGGTGTACCAATACAGTATGTGATTTGGACTGCATTTTAATTTCCTGGACACATGACCAAATATCCGTCGACGAAAGAGGCCAATATCAGCAGTTTACCTTTGCTATGTAACGTCAAACATTACGCTTTAAAGCCTATTTTTCATGCGACTGTAGAGTTTTGGACTTGAAATGTGCCTCACTTAACACATAAAAGACTTTTTATTTGCGCTATAGGAAGATACTATAGGGCAATTTTTTTTTTTTTTTTTTTTTTTTTTTTTTTTTTTTTTTTAAATATTTTACACGCGCTCAAGGGGTTATACTACCCTTTAAATGTTTCAACACAGCGCGGACGTTAGGGTGAGGTTAAGGAAGAGAAAGAATGATAGAAAAGGTGTGTGGCGCGATGTTCTGAGATTGTAGGTGGTTGTTGTCTCAGATTTTATCTCCGGGGATAGCGCCTGAACTAATGCGGAGAGATTTCCGTGTCCTATTTATCTATGTCCCTTATGATTCGCATTAATTTTTTTGTCTGTGTCATATTTTATCGGTATAATAGTTTTACTCAATCACATGTTATTAGTTTTATGCCTAAACAGCACGTAATGAGTAAACCAGCAACTCATTGTATGACATTTATTTTTAGAATTGGTTTTTAATGGAAAATAAGAGGACATAGATTACGGCAGGAACCATCGAACCTGTAACCATGAGGTTGACAGGCGAGCACACAACTATCGCGCCACGGCCACCCCCATTTTGCATTTAAAAAAAATAGAATTCGAGATTTTAATCAAACTTGACATTACGATGATGGACAAAACCAAAAAAGCGGGATCCTCAATTTCGTCTGTCTGTATGTCTGGTACTTGGTACTTAAACGTTTTATGTGATTGTCTCAAATAGATGTTTTAATCGTTTTTTTTTTAGCCCCAAAAATAACGTTACTTGCCATATGATTTCATCTTAATTATTTCGAAACCACTCAACGATTTTGATATAAAAAGTGTGTGCACTACTATTGGTATATTCTACATTTTGGTTACAATTTTCTTAAAAATATTATTAACGGTACTTGCCATACAACCATTTTCTTGATTTTGGACTTTCTCATAAACGACTCAACGCATTGCGATAAAAAAAATTATTTCTAAAATAATAAAATGCACGACTGGATCGCACGTTCTTACTCTTATGTTCGATCAGTTCGTATACAAAAGATTTATATTAAGAATCTAAATATATTTTTAAAGTCTTTCTTTACTTAATTTTTTATACATACAACATTTCTTTACTTTTTTTTCTAAAAAAATTGGTATAACAATCTTAAATATATAATAATATAAACTTAAAAACAAAAGATTAAATCGGCTTAATCTAAGAAAAAATAATTCAAAATTCTGAAATAAATACTTAAACTAATTTGAGCTCAAAAAAAAGTACGCCATTATATTTCTTGGATAAATTTTAATTTTTGAGAAACAATTTTAAGAATCTTTGGAGCGGTTTTTGAGAAAAAAAGTTTTTTTTTAAACTTTTTGAAAACATTTTTCAAGAAAAATGTTTCAAATATAATTTTTGAAAAAAAAATTTATTGAGCAATTTTCAAAATATAAATTTTTAACCTAAACCTATATGTGTGAAATTTCGAAAGAATCAGTTAAGCCATTTACGAGATAGTCGAAAGCAAAAAAAAACGGTCCTACGGAAAGTATCGTTCTTAGACCTTTAAGAAAACAAAAAATTTCCCCTTCCCTTAAAAAACTCTATATACTTAAAGTACTAATATATAGGTATAGTATACATTTTCGTCCAAAAAATTCGTTTTACATATTTTGTTGGCTACATGCCATTTTTACTTTCGATAGCAAGTTTTGCATTTGAAAAAAAATCAAACCCGAGATTTTGATCAAACTTGATATAACGATGATGGAGTACATCAAAAGATTGGGTCCCGCAATTTCGTCTGTCTTTCTGTAGGTGTACATTAAAACGGCTGAAGCGATTTTCCACAAACTTGGCACTCACGCGTTTTAGGTGATGATTGTCCAAAATAGATTTTTGAATCGTTCGTTTAGGCCCAAAAATAACGGTACTTGCCATACAATTTTTTCTATTATCTTAATTATCTCGAAAACGGCTCTAACGATTTTGATAAAAATTAGTGTGTGCACTTCTTTCGGTAGAGTCTACATTTTAGTCAAACAATTTTTTAAAACGGTAATGTTACGGTAAACTTATTAACGATAGCAGTCATACAAGCATTTTTTTGACCGATTTCGTTCGAAATTTTTATATAAGAGGTCATTCAAATTATAAACTGCATACCAAAATTTTTGAAAAATATTTTCTGTAATAAGAGCAAGTACGTGCGATCCAGTCGTGCATTTTATTTTTGTACTTTCTCAAAATGGCTCGACGGATTTCGATCAAAATTTTTATATGAGAGTCTTTCGAATTATAAATAACATTAAAAAAAAAAAACATTTTTTTACCTTAAAAATATATTTCGCCGTTACTACTAAAAATCTTGTGCATACGATATTATCGAACATAAGAGCAAGTACGTGCGATTTTATTAAAGCGGCTTTCAGGAACACATGTAACGAGTTTTAATTTAATTTGAAATGTTATGCGCCTAATTCCATGCAGAGTCATTCGCTAAACTATTTCAAACATTTTCATTGATATATGAATTTTTCTAAAAAATAAAGAAAAAAAACAGACACCTAAAAATATTTCTAAGAAAATCACTCTTCCAGGTAAAAAGTTAAAACAACTTCAGCAAACTTCAGAGAAATGTATTGTAAGTAGCAATTTTATTTGAAGGAATAAACAAAATTGAATTATTCAAACCAACCAACACCAATAACACCAATCAATATACAAATTAAGAAAAACAAAAAGTAAAAGAAATTCCAATTTTAATCAAACATTTTTGATTTAAAAAAAGCCACAACAAGCTAAATTAATAATCCAATCACAAATATCGAAACGATCGACCGACGCACGCACGCACGAGTGAATGTTCTTGTACCTTTAATCAAATACTCAGCTGCTAAAAAAAAAATTCCATTTAAATGTATATGTATGTACATTTAAAGTTGACAGGTTTTAAAGTGTCGTTTAAACATGAAATGCATACGAAATAAAATAAATTTTAATTTTGCCTACAAAATTTCATCAATAATATCTAAAGAAATTGCTTTTTTCTTTATGTAGATACTTTAGTAAAAAAAAAAAGATATTTTCTTGTTCTTCTAATAGTTTTTTTCAGAATTTATTTTTATTCATTTTCGAATTTATTGTATCACATCGAACTTGGTCACTGTTGAATGCACTCTTCCCACCCGCAATTGTAATTTTAATTAAAATCCATCAGTTCTCTTTCATGCAGGTACCGATTATGTGTTTGAGTTGCTTGCAACTGCAATTTATTTAACCATCGAAACTCAAACTGACTGACCCCTATTATAAAGATTCCGTGAGTATGAACCCGTATTTGTTAGAACTCTCTACCCCTGTTATTCGGCCGAATGCAACGCGTGTCATTTTATTTTATTTTATTTTTTTTTTTTTTTTTTTTTTTTTTTGACCAAAAACAGGAGATGCCTTGCCTTATATTGTATAAAATGTGATTGTATATGCTCAAAATAATAATAATAAAAGAAAAAAATTGAAAGTACATGATATATAAGTTCCCATTGAATTTAATTAGGATTAATTGATGGGATGAGGTTCACTGATTTGTCTGCCATTGAGGGCCATACGAAAGTCTGGAAAAATTGATGATGATGAATCTGGGTTGTCCTAAATTTATTTATTTCAACGCAGAATACCAAATAGATTATTATTTCTATACCTGAATGTTCTGTTTCACCAAAATATACTAAAAGTGGTTTTTCCACTGAAATGTTTTTTTTTTGTTAAGTTATAGGTAGGTATGTATGATAATCTGGACTGTCCCAATATAATAAGCATGTGATTTTTTTTGTAACCTTGAGTTGGACGATGGAAAAATTCAACATAAAACAAGATTTTGATACTGTTTTTTTTTTTTCGTAAAAACAATGGATTTTCGTGTAGAGTGTCTTCTATAAAACGTCAAATCAAATTCTATGACAAATTAAAAGTGGAAATCTTCAATTGACTTGTAAAATGTGAGAAAACACAACGTTTGTTACATAAACATCGTATTTGATAATGCAAAATGTTTGCGGTGCCGCACAGTCGTTCCCATCTATGGATGTGATGGAAAAAACCTATAAAAACTAAACGGGTTGACCGATTTCATTTAAATTTGATATAAAGGGTTATCCATTTTGCGGCTTCAAAAGTAAACGTAAATAAAACACATATAAAATATTTTTTTCATGATATTTCTTTTTTATTATAAAGTTTGAACGTTGAACATAATGTGTGAAACACTACATCATTTAAATGACCACCACGCGAATTGTTGCAAGCATCGATTCTTTTGAGGTAATTTTCGACCACTTTTTGACACATATTGGGCGGTATCTCCGCCATAACTTGACGAATGTGGGTTTTCAAGTGCACAAGAGTTAAAGGTTTATCTGCATAAACACGGTCTTTCGCGTAGCCCCACAAAAAACAGTCCAGCGGTGTCAAATCCTATGATCTTGGTGGCCAGTTGATATCGCCACGACGAGAAATTACGAGGCCAGTAAATGTCTCGTGCAATAAAGCCATATACGCTTGAGTTGTGTGGCTTGTGGCACCGTCTTGTTGAAACCACATATTGTCCAAGTCGTATTCTTCAACAGCAGGCAAAAAAAGGCGGTTATCATATGACCATAACGCTCCAAATTTACGGTGACAGTCGTTCCATCGTCGTTTTCGAAGAAGTAAGGTCCAATCACACCTCCGGACCAAACAGCCCAAAAAGTGACTTTTTGTTGATGTAATGGCCTCTCTTCAATTACTTGAGGATTCTCAGAACCCCAAATACGACAATTTTGTTTATTAACAAACCCACCGAGTGAAAAATGTGCTTCGTCGCTGAAGAAAATTTTGTTCAAAAAATCGCCGTTCATCGCCTGTTGTTCAAGCACCCATTCGACGTATCTACGACGTTGTGAATGGTAAGCTGGCTTCAGTTTTTGTGTGAGCTGGACTTTATATGGATGTAGGTGTAGATCCAAATGCAAAATACGCCAAAATATGCCGTAAGACAGTCCTAATTCCTGAGAACGACGAGGAATCGAAATATTCGGGTCTTCGGCAACACTTTCACTTACAGCAGCGATATTTTCAGTGGTACGAGCGAAACGATGATGCACAGGCCTTACATTATCTGTAACCAATAAAGTCTTATGTAAACCATAGTTTGACAGATGTCGAATTCCAGCCCTATACTTTTGAAACCGCAAAATGGGTAACCCATTATAATACAAATGGACCAAGCAAAAAAAATTAAACTGCGATGAAACCATCATATAATTTATTTATCTCCAAAAGGGCTTAAACGATTTTTTATAAAAAAAAATCTGTTCATTTTAGAAAGGAAATGGCACTTTTTACTTGCGATATACATAGGAACTATAGACTATAGGGCAAGATTTGCATTTGGAAAAAAATCGAACTTGAGATTTTAATCGAAGTTGACATTACGATGATAGAGAACACCACCAAAAAAGTTGGTCCCGTCTGTCTGTCTGTAGATCGATCTACATCCTAAACGGCTGAACCGATTTTGTTCAAACTTGGTGCTTAGGCGTTTTAGGGGATTGTCCAAAATAGATTTTTAAATCGTGGTTTTAGCCCCAAAACTAACTACTTGCCATACAAATTTTTCTACCATCTTAATTATATCGAAAACGGCTCTAACGACTTTGATAAAAATTGGTGTGTGTACTACTTTAAGCATGGTCTATATTTTGGCCATTTTTTTAAAAATATTTTGTTATTATTTTTTTTTTTTTTGAAAAAAATATTTGTTTTTTTTTTTTGAAAATTCAATATTTCAAAACGAGTGGGGGCTTTTTTCTGAAATTTTGTTTATAAATTTATATTATTAAATATTTAAAATGTTCATACCAATTTTTTTTTAGAAAAAATTTAAGAATTTTTATATACAAAAAATTAACGACCAGAATACATTTTAAAGGCTGTTTGAGTGACACTCGATTTACATCTCAAAACTTATAGAAAGCCAATGCGGCAGAGTTTGGCATTTGTTTTAACAAGATTCATATATTTTTTTATAAGATTAACAATGATATCGGAATCCACGTGCAGTTTTGCTTTAAGTTACTGATCAAAATACTTAAAAACAGTTTATGTCGTAAGAAAGACAGATATATTATTTGTCAATACAAAGCATTATTTTTTGGGAAAAAAAATTGACTTAAAGATAATACCTAAGGAATTGTTAAAAAAAAAAACTTCAACATTTTCAAGAAGTTTTTTGTGGTGGTAGCTTAATTCCGCTGTGTTCCGAATGTACAGTAAAAAAATCGAGGTGACATCAGAGACAAAAAAAAAAGAAATAAAATTAGTATACAGTTGTGTTTCACATCTAATTTTTCATGTGTGTGGAATGTTTTTTACTTGCGATTATAGGTACTATAAGGCAAGTTATGCATTCGTTGAAAAAAAGTTTCGAGATAACAATCAAACATGACATTACGATGATAGCGAAAACGAAAAAATATGGTATAAAAATTCTGTCCGTCTGTTTGGCTGTCTGTCTGTATGTATGTATAAACACCTACAGCCCGAACGGGTGGGCCGAATTGCTTCAAACTTGGTAAATAGAGTTTTTTAGGTATTGTACAGAGGGAAATTGAAATGTTTAGCTAAAAAAATAACGGTACCTACCATAGAACCGTTACGTTAATACCTATTTTTTCGGAAACGGCTCTAACGATTTTGATTTTAAAAAATCAGTGCAGCGTTTTAGGTACGACCGATCATATGGTTGAAAATGTATTTTAAAAAAATGTCTAAAAACGATACTTTCCATAGGACCGTTTTTATTTGCTTTCGACTATCTCGTAAATGGCTTAACCGATTCTTTCGAAATTTCACACATACATATGTAGGTTTAGGTTGCCCAATTTATACTGTGTACCAATATTTTTAATTATTATAATTTTTTGTATTTTAAAAAAAATATTTAAAAAAAATTTATTTTGAAAACTGCTCATTAATTTTTTTTCAAAAACTATAGTTATATGTATTTACTGAATACCTATGAATTGGCGTTTTTTAATTTTTGTTGAAAAATATTTTCAAAAAGTTAAAAAAAAAACTTTTTGACACTTTTTATGAGAAATAAATTCATATTTATCCAAGAAATAAAATGGCGTACTTTTTTTTGAGCTCAAATTGGTTCAAGTATTTATTTGAAGATTTTGAATTATGTATTTTTTTCTTTGATTAAGTTCTTTGTTTTTAAGCTTATATTATTAAATAATTTAAGATTCTCAATAGTATATATAAAAAATTAAGTAAAAAACGACTTTAAAAATATATTTAGATTTTTAATAGAAATCTTTTGCATACGATGTGATCAAACATAAGAGCAAGATCGTGCGATTTGGTCATGCATTTTATTTTTATTTAATCCTACTTTCCACTAAATACATTTTTTCTCACAATTATTCTTTTTTAGTTTCGAAATTATGTACATTATGTAGGTACTAGTACTACACGGCAGTTTTGCATTAAAAAAAATTGAACTCGAGATTTTAATCAAACTTGACATTGCGATGTTAGAGAACCCGAAAAAAGTGGGTCGCACAATTCCGTTTGTCTGTCTGCAATTCGTTCTACAGCCTAAACGACTGAAGCAATTTGCTTCCAACTTGATACCTTTAAATTTTTTTTGGGCTCCAAACATAACGGTACCTGCCAAACAATTTTTTGGGCAAAAATGCTAAATCTTAATTATCTCTAATTCAGTTCACCATTAGGAATCTGGTAGAGTCTACATTTGAATCAATACATTTTTTAATTGAAATGTTATTAACGGTAGTTGCCATGCAATCGTTCTTTTGATTTTCGACTATCTCATGAATGGATCAACGGATTTCGATCAATATTTGTGTAAATTATTTATTATTTTATATTTGTGCTTTTTATTCCATATTGTTGTTAAACGCCCCGGAAAGATGTTCGATTAGAATTTTTGCGAAAAACATTTTAACAAATTTTAGCATTGTTTTGACGAAAATTGAGTTTGATTAGACGTTTTCGAAAATTTTTGTAATATTCTGCTGAAAAGTGTTTCGTTTTAAAGATATACACTTATATAATTTCTATATCATGTGACTTAAAATTTGTAATATCGTTTTTGGACAAGAGACTTGCAGTTTGCGTAACATTCTGCGATTGTACTTTTGACGGAAATGAAGTTTTTGTAAATGAGCATATCCCAAAAATCACCATGACCTTTTTTGATGTTGTGAGTTAAAAAGAGATAATTCGAGTTTCTGTAAATATCTTCAGAACTATCAGCCTTTTCCAAGACATGACAATGCAATTTTTGTAGCTTATAAAATTCTACAATAATCGTGTCTAAAAGAATTTTTAAAAAATTAAAAGTAAGAATTTTATATAAAGGGTGGTCCAACAAAAACGAACGATGTTAATTGTAAATAAAACAAAAAGTTTTCAGATACATATATCTTAATATATTTTATTATGACAATTATGTGTGAAACAAAATATCGGCCAAATGCTCCCCACGGCTTCGGTGGCATTCCTCTATCCGATGGTCCATATTTTCAATGACTCTGAAACATAATTAAGGTTCAATGTCGTTAATTTGACGAATTATCGCATCCTTTAGCTCTTCAATTGTTCTTGGCTTAATGACGTACACTTTTTCTTTTAAATATCTCCAAAGAAAGAAGTCGAACGGTGTCAAATCACATGATCGTGGCGGCCAATTAAAGTCCCCACCATGTGAGATGAACGGCCATTGAATTTCTCGCTCAAAAGAACCATTGTTTTGTTGGCTATGTGTGGCAAGTGACAATCATGTTGGAAGTACATATTGTCCAGGTCCATATCCTCAATTTCTGGCCACAAGAAGTCCGTTATCATCTTGCGATAGCGAATACCATACACTTTTCGAAACAGCTGCTTTTTCGGCAGGATGAACTGGGCGTGGTTTCACATTTCCTACAAACCCGGTTTGCTGAAATTTGCGCACAATTCGATTGTGGACACATTTGTGTGATTATGCTTACCAAACAAATCACGAAGTGCACGAAATGCATTTTGATTTGAGCGCCCATTTTCGTAAAAGATTTCCACAATCTTAACGCGCTGCTCAATTGTGTACCTCTCCATTGTTGAATTTGTCAAACAATGAAACAAAGAAATGTTAAATTAAGTTGGTCAAAAAACTTGACGTTAAGGTGTGACTCACAATTAACATCGTGCGTTTTAGTTGGACCACCCTTTATTTGGAAAGAACTTAAAGGAATTCGAGAGGGAAAACTAAAATATTTCTTTGCAACCACAAACTCCAAAAACTAAAAAAAATCTCCTAATACTGCTTTTACACCACTGCGATTTTTAATCCATGTTTCCGGTTTGGACTTATTTCGGTTGCAGAGATGCTTTTTAACACTGCGCTATTTAATAGATGTTAACTTTTTTTAAGCATAAATTCTAACAATAAAACATGGCATTACGACATAGAGAATCCTAAGAAAGTGATCGCTAAAAAATGTCAGTCTGTCTGTCTGTCCGTCTGTAACGAGCTACAGCCAAAACGGCTTAAGCGATTACCTTCAAATTTGGTATGTGTGATTCTTTTGGCATTCCTCAGAGGGGAAATTGAAATTTTATTTTTAGGCCTAAAAATGACCGTATCTGCCGTTTAGGAAAATCTTATTTTTCTCGAAAACGACTCCAACGATTTTGATAAAAAATGTTGAGTATTTTTTTGTTGGCAATAGTCATCATTTTATCTGAACCATGCTTACAGCAAAAGTCTATTAACGGTACCTCTCATATAACGTTTTTTTTTTTTTTAATTTTTGCCTTTCTCGGTAACGGTACATTGGATTTCTGTCAAATTTTATATCTGAGAAGATCTAAGTAGCTAAATTAATTTTGCATATCAAAGTTTTGAATAACTTTTTTTTTAAATTAAAATTAATTATTGAATTTTTTTTTTTGAAAAATCAATGGCGCAAAATTTTAAACTGCCTGACAGTGTCTTAACAGTTTGCTAATACTAAAGCACTTTACCAATATTTTCCTAATTTTAAACACTTTTTAACTAGAACCATACTAAATCTATTTTCTTAATAAACTACAACTAAACACGCCATAAATAGAGCAAAAAAGTAAGCGAACATAACTTTTTGACGTTTGTAAATGTCAAAGTGGCATATGGATTTAGTACGATACTAAAAAAATAAGTAGCCATTTTGTGATTTTAACTTTAGTAAAATGTTAAGAAAATAGTACGATAGTGGTACTGGTTTAAAATTAGCAAAAACCTTTTTTTAGCCTAGTATCACAATAAAAATGATTTAACATATTACTAAATCCACTTAAATTTTGCGCCAATATTTTTAAAACTAATCAAAAAACATAATTTTAAATTTTATATTCGCATGTACATTAATAAATCTCTAAAACAATGCATACCAAAATTTCAAAAAAAATTTGATTTCAAAAAACGAAAAATAAAAAAAAAAGGATTTCATCAAAACCAGTCCTAGAATTTTTGGAGATACTTTGTTATAAAATTTTCATTGATCCGTGGCATCTAATGGCGTTCTTCTATTTTTCGAAAACCCGATTAAAGTGATGGTTTTTGCAGTTTAAATAAATTTAAAAGACCGATTTCCCACCTATGCACAATTCACTCTTATTATATACATATGTATGTACTTGTACATATTTACATTATTGCCCTCATAATTTACATAATTTTAATCCATTTAAATATACATTTGTAGGTAGGTACCTAAGTAACTATTCCTTGAATTTATTATACTAAGAATCAAGGTAATATTACCTACATGGGCTTTAAATCTGCATAGGATAACTATATAGGCTAGCTACCTACAAACAGCGTCAGTGAGTAACACTAAAATTGTTAGCTACAAGAGCAAGTTGTTGCATTTTATTAATATCTTGAAATTTTTCAAAAAATAAAAATACAAGACAGAAATATTGTTGAAATGATTTTTTTTATTATTATTATCTGGTAGGTAATTTCATGGCATTTAGTTTTTAAATATGATTCCCGGCATATGTACTCGTATGTCCGCTTCGGCTATGAGTTAGTTACATAGTCTATTTAGTTAAATTTTTGACTACTTTTCCTATAAATATAGTCGTATTACGGTCAATGCGTTAAGTCGCACTAACGCACCAAATTGATTTTGAATTTGTCCTCTGAAGCACAGGAGAGAGTTGAGAAATGCCATGCGAGTGGTCTCAGTCTCAATGAAAGTAAACTCCCTATTCACACCTCTCGTGGTAGAGGATAGGTAACGCTAACGTGAAAGGGGACCGAATGGCTGCCGGTATAAGCAAACAAGCTAGCTCTGCTGGTTAGGGCACGATTCTTGTCCTTGGGTTGGTAAAAGCTCCCAAAAGGCGGATGAATCGCAAGTTGCGATCAACGGCATGAAAGTCTGGTGGCGGAGGAGCCTATAGTGAAAGGCCAACGGTAGCAGCAAGTAGCGTCTGTATCCTATATTGGGCGGCTACGAAAGGCGTCTGTGTCCCAAAGTGGGCAACCTCTTTTTTAGCATGTGTTCGACCATCCAAAAGGCTGGTGTGCCTGTCGAACTCGGCTTAGGATGTTATTAATCTTATCTGGGAAAACACCGCTATTATTAAGGAGGCTTACAATAATGCAAGGTGATGCGTGCTGCATAATGGACAGCTTTCCGATTTATTCGAGGTGCGTCAAGGAGTAAGACAAGGAGATGTGTTGTCACCAATTTTGTTTTTATTGGCAATAGATGATGTACTGACTGCCACATTTGGTACAAACGAGAGAAATGGCATTGAATGGAGTCCATTCGAAAAACTTAGTCATTTGGACTACGCTGACGATATATGTTTCATGTCAAACAGTGTAGGCGGCTTGGACCAAATGTGCCAATTGCTGCAAGCGAACGGCGAGATGGCTGGCTTAAATATCAACGCCAAAAAGACAAAAATGCTGCAGACCGGTCACAACTCTCAACAGGAGATTATTCTGAGACAGGAAACTATTGAGAAGGTTTTGCAGTTCAACTACCTAGGCAGTATTTTATCAATTGATGGTGGAACGGAATCTGATGTTGTCAGCAGGATAAACAAAGCTCGTAGTGCTTTTGGACTGCTTTCTCCCGTGTGAAACTCCAGCATAATAACGCTACGCACAAAACTAAAACTCTTCGAGTCCAACGTGAAATCCGTCCTGTACGCCTATGAAACCTGGAAATGCTCCGCCGACATCTCGAGCAGGCTACAGGCTTTTATCAATCGCTGTCTTCGATACATTCTCAAGATTCGATGGCCACAAATCATAAGAAATGTTGAGCTGTGGGATTGGACTCACCAGAGAAGGGTAGATCTTGACATTAGACAACGAAAATAGCAATGGATTGGCCATATTCTGAGGAAACCAAACGAGAACATAGCAAAGCAGTCCTTCGGGTGGAATCCTTAGGGTGTAAGGATAGTTGGTAGACCAAGAACAACATGGAGGTCAACTGTACTTAATGAAGCTCAGTCCTCTAACTTTCATTCGTGGGCTCAGCTAAGGCACTATACAGTGAACCGAGATAGATGGATGGAATCTGTTGCTGCCCTATGCTCCAGGATGAGTTAGTGTTGTTGCGAAGGCTGCAGTTACCGGAACACATATACCAAATTGATTTTGCAATAAATTTATGGTTTATAGCGCTGAAAGGCAAGTTGCGTGGATGTCGTGGATGTTTAGCTGATTCATTTTTTGGAAACAAAAAATCAGTCAGCATGGCTCGATATCACTCGCCTTTGAACGTAACGGCAGCTCCTTCCTCATTTCGAAAGAAATATGGACTGATGATTGCCGCCAGAGTGTAAATCTCACCAATTATTCAATTTTAATGGATGTAATGGTGATTCGTTAATTGCTTGAGGATTGTCTTCGCTCCATATTCGGCAAGTTTAATTATTGACGAAGGCATTTAACCAGAAATGAGCTTTATCACAAAACACAATTCAATTCTTCGATAAAAATGATCATCTTCGGCCAGTTTGAAATTAGCCCAATGAACAAAAATGTGACGTAAATGATGGCCATATGGCTTTAATTCTTGCACGAGTTGTATTAAGCCAAGATCCTTACGTAAAATTTTCCACGTAATCGAAGGACAAAGGCCAACAATAAATTGAGAAAGGCGTCGAATCAACATTTCGGCGACTTCTTCAACACTTCGAGCTACAGCACCAATATTCTCTTCGGTACACACCTCGAGAAGAGTAAAATTAGTGCGAAAACGATCAAAATAACAACACGAATTACTTGCTCACTAGGCCGATTACGTTGACCGTAAAATAGACGAAGTGCTCTATGAACTTTATGAACAGTTAAGTAAATTTCCACAATTTGTAAGCGTTGTTCCGGGGTAAAACGATTCATGACGAATTGCCAAACTTTACTGAACAGAAATGTTTACAGAGTTTGACATTCTCAACTGTCATACCATAGACAACAACCATTGAAACTTCTCATGCAGCTAAAAAAAGCACCTGTTACCAGTGTTACCACAGTTTTAATTTTTAATGAGTCCCTGAGGCTGAAAAAATGAGTCATTTTTCAATAACTAAAATAAATACTTTGAAAACATACAAAAAATATCAAATTTTTAATAGTCCACGAAAATTAAATAAAAAATGATGTTACTTCGAAAAAATTCCGACAAAGCTGAATTTTGGTGGAGAGCTTCATTTTTACAGTGGAACAAAAAATTTTAGAGGGATTGGAAAGGGGGTAAAATTCAGTTTTTTTTTCGAAGTACTTTGATTTTCTCGGAAACGGTTAATTTGATTTTGTTGAAAATACGCAGAAGCTACTAGAAAGTTTAAACACTATTGTATTTTTTTGGAAATTAATTTTTTTTTTGAAAATTCAAAATTTCGAAAACGACTCAATAGATTTTTTCGAAACTTCGTATTTAGTGGTTTTTTGAAATTATCTTGAATAGTTAAAAAAAACTATTTTCTAAAATAAAAAACAACGGTACCTCCCATAAAAATGTTAAGAAACCGAAAACGGCTCCAAGAATTTTTATTAAAAAAATTGTGTGTTCTTAAATTAGTACAGTTCACTTTTAAGTATAAAAGTATTTCTTGTTGCGTACTTGTTAACGGTACTTCCTATAGAACCATTTTTCATATTTTCGACTTTCTCAATGTTGAATGAACCGTTTACAATAATTTTTTTTATACAAATGCTCCCTAAAATTGTTAATAAAACTGTATACTCAAATTTTCAAAAAAGAAGTTTTTCATTTTTAAGAAATAAATAATTTTTTTTTTGAAAAATCGATTTTTTTAGGCTTTTAACCTGCGTAGGATAAATACACCTAACTAACTTAACCCCAATGGTTAGCTACATTAAAGTTGTTAGCTCCAAGAGCAAATTCGTACGATCCAGTCGTGCATTTTATTAAATCTGGAGTCCAAACTTTATCGTTTGAGGCACTCCTAACTCCTTCGCAAACATAATTACTTCAACAGCTTCGAATTTAAATCTATTAAACTTTTTTGTTTTGATTAGCTGAAATCTGAAAATTTTCTTTCTGCGGGAGCAGAACTTTGAGGAAACGTCATCAATTTCATAATAAAGTTAGAGATGTTCTAAAAAATAGGCTCTTCCCACGCATTTCTTAATTTTAAAACATCCATCTAAAACTCTTATGAAAGGAAAAAAAACGCTTTAAACTATAAATTAACTCGTTCTTAAAAAAAAATGAGTCAAATCTAAAAAGGATGAGTCCCTGAGCCAAACCTAAAAAAAATGAGTCCCTTTTTACTCAAATGAGTCCTAGTGGTAACAGTGCTACTTACACTCTAGGTTTTCTGTATAACACGTGTGTATAGGTCCTTCTTGTGACCTAAGTAATTGCATTCATTTCTGATTGCATACATGAATGGCAGATTCGAAAGTCAGTCAACCTTAATATGGACAAAATATCCGTAAGATTATGGAAACATCTAAATTTGGACTCTCAAAATCCAATACATACACCAAAAACCACTCTAAATTGGCATTTGAAAAATTTTAAAAGTTGCAAGTTAACAGCCTTATTCAACATTTTCGGTATGTGGGTACATTTGTTATTAAATAAAGCAGCAAAAGAGAAAAAATAACAACAACAAATTTGGTACGTTAAAATTATCTTGAGTTAAATTGTTTCTCTAAAAAGCGCTTAGATTAACAAATTCTCCTCTTAAAACAATGAACAATGACTTCCTTAAAGTGTTTTGTTTTATTGAGGTTATTCTTCGTGTGGCATCTTGCTTAAGCGCTTTATCCCAATCGGGTATTTCTCTTCCTGGAATGATCGCCAACCTCCGCATCTACATCATCATCTCGATGGCCCGCAGATAGTGTGTGGGTAGAGGAGTTTTTTTTATTGTATGCTCTTTATATTTCTCTAGGTGTATTTTTTATGCTGAGCATAAATCTATGCCAGAAGGGGGCGCTCGCTCCATCTACATCTACATGAAGCAAGTACCTTTATATATATAGATAATGTACATATAAGAAAAAAAAAGAAGATCGCTGGCGAATTTTTTCGCCCCCATTTCCCACCGCTCACTGCTCACCCGATTCGGACGTCAGCGGATTTTATACAAGAGAAACAGATAGCAGTGATGGCGAAATCGTGTTAACCATGAAACCGGGAAGACATATCATTTGCCATTTACGAGTGGAGAAAGATTACCTAAGTGAACTGCGTTCTTTTTGGTCGCAACTTTGTTGCCGACCGCAAATTGTGTGTTTGAACGAGGATTAGAGGCGCAGGCAGGAACAAAGTGATTCCATCACGACTTCGTCCTCTGGGATTATGTTCGTTTTGTTATTTGTTTGCCTTTATTGTTAAGAAATGTACACGTACACATAATTTTTTTACAATGCAATAATATTTTCAATTCAATTATGTAGCTTGCAGAAGGATTTTATTTTTTCTTTTAATAATTAAGATTATGTAAACGTGATGATAGGACTGAGGATTTAAGACTACATCTAAGTTTATCTTCTCTCGAATAGGTTTACAAAATGAAATGAAACCATATCTACGTGGGGAGCCAAGTATTTCACTTTTGAATCAACTTTGGTAGTTCGGGTTTTTTTTTATTTAGTCACTTGTTGGTGAAACTAAAACTACATAATTCACTTCTTGGTTTCGAAATCTTGTGAAGGTTTCTATAGTACACATAAATAGTAGTGAAATAAAGGAGCAAATTACAGAAGAAGTATGTGAATTGGCAGCCATTTTGTAAGAAATGAAATCTGTTTTCACGCAAAATCAATTTGTAGAGGTGTAAAGTTTATGACATTAGGGTGTCAAAAGTTAGGTATATTGGGCCAAATGGCCACTTCTAAGGTTTCTGTTTACGAGGGGCGTTCAATATATTCTCGGTGTCGATATGAAGGAAAATGCGAATTCAATTTAAATTATTTTTATCTTTCAATATAATCTCCCCTAACATCAATGCATTTGTTACATCTTGAGATAAGCTTTTTTAAACCCTCAAAAAAATAAATTTCCTCTTTCTCTGCAAAATACCCATTTATTGCCGACTTGAGTTCTTCATCATCCGAAAATCTTTTTCCACGAAGACTTTTTTTCAAATCCGGAAACAGGAAATAATCACTGGGGGCAAGGTCTGGACTATAGGGTGGGTGTTGGATTTCTTCGAAACCACAATCTCGTGCAGCAGCCTTGGAAACTCGCGCCGTGTGAACAGGAGCGTTGTCATGAAGAAGCCACACACCCGCTGCGAGTTTACCCCGTCTTTTCTTTTTAATTTCCTTTCGCAAATTATGCCAAGTGGAAGCGTAGGATATGGCGTTGATGGTTTCACCTTTTTTTTGTACTCAATGAGCAAGATTCCCTTTGAGTCCCAAAAAACTGTGGCCATGAGCTTCCCGGCAGACGGAGTGACTTTGAACTTCTTCGGGGGGTCTGTTCCTTTTTTATGCCACTGCATGGACTCTTGTTTGCTTTCAGGGTCATAGTGGTGAACCCATGTTTCGTCCCCAGTAACAATTCGATCCATAACACCGTCCGCGTTGTCACTACACATCTCCAAAAGCTCTCTACAGCATGCGATTCTCACTTTTTTCTGAGGCGCTGTGAGCATTCGTGACACCCACCTTGGACTGACCTTTGATAGGTTAAGATGGTCATAAAGAATGGTGTGAATGGTACCAGTTGAAAGCTTGGTGATCTCTGCCATCATTTTCACCTTTATTCTGGCATCTTAAAGAACAAGTTTTTCGACTTCTTTAATGATTTCTCCCGTACAAGCAGTAGCCGGGGGGAGCGGGGGTGGTCTTCAATGCTCTCTCTGCCTCTTGACCACTTTTGCACAGTTGATAATTAAGGTGCGGAACCCTGGTAAACAGCCACCATCTCTTCAAGAATAGTTTTTTGACTTTTTCCTTGCTTAGTGAGAAATTTAATTACAGCGCGATGCTCAATTTTTACCATCATTGTCTTAGTTGCCATTATGATTCTGTGTAACTAGAGATAAAACGCGAATTAATAATCACATTTATATGAAATTTTACATGAATGCACTAAAATAATAGTATTACTTAATAAATAAGTCAATTTATATATATAACCACAGTTTCACCCCGATACCGAGAATATATTGAACGCCCCTCGTATTTGTGCTCCTTTAACGTCATTCGCAAAATCTGATTGCTCAAACCGAAAATCGCTACACCCGGTAATTGTTGTTTCAAAATTTCACCGTCCGGTTGATAAGATTTGACATTTGAGTATAGAACTAGTATAATACGGTAAACGTAATAGGTCAACTCGTTGAAACTCTGACGTAAAAATTGACGTCAAAATCCATAATAATTATGCCACGACTTGTTTGAAAAACTTCTTGTGCCTTCATCGTGTATTGAACCATGACCATGAAAAAGTAGACCAGCACCACTAGAGCAAAGGAATCTGATGATCGACTTTGGCAAGTCGTGAAATAGCTATAATTCTAGCCAAAAATAATTGAGAAAAAACTTGGTGGTAGCACACTCAAGTTGTTGTTGGGCATTCAAAGTCATCGAAATTGATAATACTCAACTTAAAATCTCGGATCAAGCTAAATAACTGTGTGTGATCCAATGGGTAAGAAGTTGAACTAGAGTAACATTAAAGTAAGAGCAAAGATAACAGGATATTTAGCAAGTACTAGCAACCAACTCCAATAATAGTTATTTGGATGTACACGACAAGATTTAGACACTTCTCAGAAACTCTGGAATTAGGTAGCTCTTTTAGGCTTTCAAATTACAGCATTTTCTTCCAAGTGGAGGTCTTAGCATTGTCCAATGATGGCCACCGAACTCACTTTGAAGTTTATAAATTGATGTCGTAAAGAGCTTAGGGTTTTTGACACGCAGCAAATTATTTAACTCTGCTAGAGAAGTTATGAACTGGCAAGAATAGGATCAGGCTTGTCGCAAGATAGGCAGAACCAACTATTAATATTCCGCCCTAGTAACACAGGAAATTTGTAAGAAGAATATTTAGAAACACAATACCTGTGACACACCCAGGAAGTTATGGTCAAAATGTATCCATAAAACTTGTGTTTTATTTGTTTTTGAATTTTAAAATGCTTGGTGTATATAGGGTCGACTTTACCCAATATTCGTGGGCTTAGAAAAAATGTTTGTGCCGTGTATGTCCACACTGTTAAAAACAGGCCAGCTGTTTTGGTACTCAGTGAGACCCAAATAGGTGAAAATTCTGATTCTTCGGAATTTCATCTGTTCGGGTATAACTTAGTGCCAGTATTCTTTTTCTACCATGGTCTCGCCGTATACATAAGAAATGATATTGCGTACCAACTTCAATCATTTATATGGTTTGTGTTCAAACACAAATTTTAATTTCGTGTGGTTAAAATTCACGGTAAAGAAGCATATCATACACACATGTTTTATTTATCGGATCCCAAATTTGGCCAAAGATTCAACTTTTAACGAATTTGACGTTCTGTCAGACTTCATTCAAAGAATTGTTTCCCACTATCCTCGAATTGAAATCGCCATTACGAGCGATTTCGATGTACACAATTCTAGCTGGCTCCGCTTTTCGAGCCAGACAACACCCGAAGGAAGGTATGTCGAGGTCTTTGCTGAGTTGAACCAACTGACTCAGCTTGTTGACGAGCCAATTCGAATCCCTGACATTACAGGTCAAACCGCCAACACTCTAGACTTGTTTCTTACTTCAGACCCTGATAAATACACTGTAAGTGTATTATCGCATCTAGGTACATCGGACCATTGAGTCATATATGCAAATTCATCATGTCAGCTGGGACGGTCTCAATTATTTCTTCAGAAACTTTAATTGCACTGTGCTTCCTCGGTAGTGTCATAGACTCCAGCGCAGATATAATAATAAATTTATTATTACGGAATGAGAAATTTTATCCCGAATAGGGTGAAATCTATCAAACCGAGAGAAAATGTATGGTTTGATTCGAGCTGTAAAGAGGTTATAAGGGTTAGAGAAGTAAATTTACGGAATTATAAAGCCAATCGCACTGATGAAAACCGGAAAAAGTTTTAACAAGCTAGAAAGACTTGCAACGTTCACATTCCTAGAACCAAATTTTTACATGACCAAGGTGATGGAAACGCTGGTTAATTATCAGCTTAAGAAATATCTTGAAGAACGAAAGCTCCTTAATGAGCGGAGTATGGCTTTCGTAGCAATAGGTCCACTGGTGATCTGATGGTATATCTCACCGAACAGTGGCACAAATATTTACATCGTTTTGGAGAAAGTAATATTAGTGCGCTTGATATTTCAAAAGCATTTGATAGAGTTTGGCATCAAGCTCTTTTCGAAAATGCGTATATTTGGTATCGATAAATCTCTTCTTCGTTGGATTAGAAATTACCTTTCGTACCGCTCAATACAAGTCGTATTGAATAGTTTCAAGTCTGAAGTCCACAAAATAAATGCTGATGTGCCCCAGCGCTCCGTATTGTCTCGACCCTTTTTCTCATTTTTATTAATGATCTCTTATCTGGAACTTCTAATCCACTTAATTGTTTTGCTGACGATAGTACTCTCAGCTTTTCATATTCGTTTTCAGATGCACTTCCTTGTTCTTCGGATGTGGAACTGCAACGGCAGCGTATGATAAGCTCATTAAATTATGATCTTGACAGCATTGTCCATTGGGGAATAAAAAACCGCGTAGAATTTAATGCTTCAAAAACTTAGTGCTGTCTTCTGTCGTTAAAGCAGACCCCAACCCCCATGCCATACAAGTTTTGATGTCGCCAAAAATGCTGCAAAGTCTTTGGGCTGTCTTCGAAGATGCAGGAAATTCTTCTCCCCTTCTGATCTGGCTGTAATCTATAAGGCCTTCATTAGTCCAAAGCTGGAGTATAACTCGCACATTTGGGCAGGAGCTCCCAAAATTCATTTGAGCTTCTTAGATAGAATTCAGAATAGAGCTCTAAGTATGATAGGCGATAGAACTATAATGGAAACATTTACATCTCTAGAACACCGTCGAAATGTTATATGTCTCTCATTATTTTATAGCTATATTTACAAACAATGTTCAAGCGAAATAGCCAGTTGCATTCCTCCCCTTAAATTTTTCAACCGTAATACTCGCGCTTCTAGGAATGCTCATCAGTTTACCCTTGAGGACAACTTCGGAGGTACTGTCAAGTACAGAGATTCTTTCTTTAGCCGTACAACGCGAATGTGGAATAAATTACCGGGGTCTATTTTCCCCTCCCATTTTGATATTCAGAAATTCAAAACCAATGTGCATCGGTATCTCCTGTTTCATGTTTCCCTACTTTTCTAGCGCTCGCACTGTGCTTGGTCATTTTAAGGGTAATCAATCCCCTTTTAGTGCGCGCATCATTATGGACCACGTGGAAATGATTGTTAGGCCACCAAACCTAACCTCACCCGCGGAAACCAACAATGCTCGAGGCCCACCTTAAGAACTTGTGCTAGTTGATGTTTTTGAACTCTCCAGTAAGTGTGCAATGATATTCTCGGTTGAACAAGCAAACTTGGCCAGTTACTTCTTGCGACATCTGCAGAGGACCTAGTTTTCAATAGACACTCAGCCAAGCGCTAAATTGCCCAGCCACATGGTGCAGGACATCGAGGAAATTCGCGTCTACGAAATTCACGCTACGTTAAATTAAACAAAGCGAAAATTCCACCTTGTTTTAGGTGTGTATCGCTCCATTGATTGCTGTCAAATGTCAACTAATTCTCTATCTGTCAATTGAATTTTGCAAAAATATGTCAGATTCACATTATAACATTACTATTGCCCCACCTGGGAACAATTATGTTTTGTTTTTCATTTTGAAATTAAAACAAAAAAGAACAACATTTATAAATCTTTTTCATTTGAGCTAGACCTACTCACTTAACACATTATTATTCAGATAATTCGTTTAATGGGTTTTAAAGAAATCAACCTGTCAGCATATAACCGGTAAGCTACAACTGTACTATTTTATATTTTTCCATGTATTGAAGAAAAGATTTATTACATTAGTATTTAAAAAACAAAATGTGGAAATGTTAAAAGTTAACAAAAAATGTTTAAAAATTTGGAATGTAATGTCGAATTCCAAATAACCAAACATTCGATTATTTACTTGCGATTACAGGTACTATTTATAAGGCAAGTTATGTATTCGTCGAAAAAAAAAAGAAAATGCACGACTGGATCGTACGAACTTGCTCTTGTAACTAACAACTTTAGTGTAGCTAACCACTGACGCTGTTATAGGTTGTCTAGTTATCCTTTGCCGAGGTAAGATTATCTTGATTCTTAATATAATGAATTGCGGAATTCATATGATTCAAGTAATGGTTACAATGGTTAATGATTACCTACAAATGTATATTTAAATGGATTTGAATTATGAAAATTAGGAGAATAATATGTACCATGATTATAGGTGTTCGAGATTTAAATATACCTCTTTTGGCTGTTTTGGTCGTAATATATTTTTAAAAACAATTTCATTTCCTTTCCCGACGTTTCGACGGTGGTTGCCGTCTTCTTCAGGGGATCTTTTATTAACAAAAATAAAAAGAACATATTATACCCATAAGAACATTTAGTGTAAAATTTTGGCAAACTTACATTTAGTACGTATCACAGATAAACATAAATAATACAATAAAAGATAAATATAAAGCAATGATAAAAAAAACACTTCGATTGAAGTTTAGTTGGCTTTAAATTGTCACGGATTCTGCTTAGTCACCAAAGAGTAGTAAACTGATGAAATGTTTTGGCTGTCTTGTTTACGATTCATATTGTTTTTGTTGTTAATAATATGAAGCGTTTCAAGAGTATACCGCTTGGAGACATGTTTCTCCCTTTCTAGGATCTCCACTCTGTCAAAATCTGGTTTGTGTCCATGCTCAATGGAGTGTAAGGCCAATGCTGTCTTCCCAGTACTTTTTAAATTAATGTCGGATTTGTGGTTGGAAATTCGTTGACGAAGAAGTTGTTTCTTTGTACCGATATAGGAAAGATTGCAATTTTCTTCCGCATTGCCAAGACAGTTAATTTTATAGACCTAGAAGAGAACCTATGTATGTAGATATGTACATATATACGTATAAATGAAAGTGAATGCTGTATAGGTGGGTAAAAATCGTTTTCTGACTTATATATACTGCCAAAACCATCACTTTAACGGATTTATCGAAAAAACCAAGAACGCCATTGATTGACGCCACGGATCAATGAAAATTTTATAAAAAGTATCTCGGAAATTGTAGTACGGATTTTGATGAAATCCGGTTTTTTATTTTTAGTTTTTTGAAAACAAACGTTTTTTTGAAATTTTGGTATGCAGTTTTTTTAGAGTTTAATAATATACATGTGACTACAAAATTTAAAATTATTTCTTTTTTGATTAGTTTCAATTTTTGACAGATATCCAATGTACCGTTACCGAGAAAGCCAAAAAATAAAAAAGCGGTTATATGAAAGGTACCGTTAATAGACTTTTGCCGTAAACTTGATTCATATCAGATGATAGCTATTACCAACAAAAAAATTCTCAAAAATTTTGTTTCAAAATCGTTGGAGCCGTTTCGAGAAAAATAAGATTTTGCCTCAAGGTCATATGGCAGGTATCGTTATTTTTAGGCCCAAAAATAAGATTTCAATTTCCCTTCTGAGGAATGCCAAAATAATTACACATACCAAATTTGAAGGTAATCGCTCACGCCGTTTAGGCGTGATGCATAAAATTGTTAAAACCTACTACAAAAATGGTGATTCTGCCACAGCCACATATCGTGCTTTAAGAGGAGATTATGGTTTACATAATCGTCCAACTACGCAAGCAATTGGCAAAATTGTGAAGAAATTTGAAGAGACTTTATTGGTTACAGATATTGTAAGGCCTGTGCATATTTGTTACCACGTACCACTGAAAATATCGCTGCTGTAAGTGAAAGTGTTGCCGAAGACCCGAATGTGTCGATTCCTCGTCGTTCTCAGGAATTAGTACTGTCTTACGGCACATTATGGCGTATTTTGCATTTGAATCTACACCTAGATCCATATAAAGTCCAGCTCACACAACAACTGAAGCCAACTGACCATTCACAACGTCGTAGATACGTCGAATGGGCACTTGAACAACAGGCTGTGGACTGCGATTTTCCGAACAAAATTTTCTTCAGCGACGAAGCACATTTCTCACTGGGCGCTCTTTGGTCCGGAGGTGTGATTGGACCTTACTTCTTCGAAAACGACGATGGAACGACTGTCACCGTCAATTCGGAGCGTTATGGTCATATGATAACCGACTTTTTTTTTGCCTGCTATTGAAGAATACGACTTGGAGAATATGTGGCTTCAACAAGACGGTGCCACATGCCACACAACTCGAGCCTATATGGCTTTATTGCAAGAGTCATTTCCTGGCCTCGTAATTTCTCGTCGTGGCGATATCAACTGGCCACCAAGATCATAAGATTTGACACCGCTGGACTTTTTTTTGTGGGGCTACGCGAAAGACCGTGTTTATGCAGATACACATTTAACTCTTGAGCACTTGAAAACCAACATTCGTCAAGTTATGGCTGAGATACCGCCCAATATGTGTCAAAAAGTGGTCAAAAATTACCTCAAAAAATCGATGCTTGCAACAATTCGCGTGGTGGTCATTTAAATGATGTAGTGTTTCACACAAAATGTCAACGTTCAAGCTTTATAATAAAAAAGAAATATCATGAAAAAAAATATTTTATGTGTTTTATTTACGTTTACTTTTGAAACCGCAAAAGGAATAACCTTTTACTGGCAAAATATTTTGCCAAAAAAAATTGGCAGGGAGAATTTGGCTTAAAATGCTTCTATTTATATGGATATGCATAAACACTGTACTGAGACCACTTTACAAATTATGATATTCTAGAAAAAAATTAATTCGCCCATTCTTTATTTGCAAATTGCCATTTTAAATGTCAAATCTTATTAAGCCTTAACTACATTCAACATACTTTTGTGCAAAATTGAAAAAAATGTTTTGTCTTTTTCCAACATTCTGCTCAATCCTATCTCATATTTCAAATTTTACAAAAGTAAAAGTTAGACCGCCTTTAACTTTTACTTTTGTGCAAAAGTGGAACACTTGTCGAAATTGAATATGAGATAGGTATGTTGGAAAAAGACAAAAGATTTTTATCACTTTTGTACTCAAATGTGTTGAATGTAGTTAAGCTTTAAGATCTTCTAAAATGAAGAATGCTCCTAACAGAGTAATAGTTTCAGTTCTTGATTCCATTTCGATTTCTAGTCTATTGTTTTTTTCTTGATAATTTAAAAAAAAAAACCGTCGTGTGTAATACAAAAAATTTATTCTTGCAAATAAATGTTGGCACTTTTTTTTATTGAACTCGTGTAAATGCATGTTATTAAACAATTAGTTCTTCCATTCTTTTGGCAGAAATATTGGCAACTTTGTCATTCGTGTAAATTCGGCATAAGTGATATTGAAAAAAAAATTATAAATGAACAATTTGTTTGAAAACGATAATACCAAGCTTATCAATAAAATAATTCACAATAGATCTGAAGTACGCACACTATTCACAATTTATGTAAAAAAAAAATGATTTTTGATAACGATAGTAATGAAACATCAATTTTGTTGATAAACGCCAAATTATGTATTGCTATTTGATATTGACTCATAAAATCGTTTTCTTTAAATTGATTAAATTCCGATTTTCTTTTCTATACAAAACCAATACGAGTCCTTTAGAGCAAGTAAAAAGAAGTACTACTTTATATGTTTCGTGCTTACCTGAAGTGTATACAAATGCATTCACTGCATAGTATATAATGTATATACATACACAGGTAGTAGACTACTTTAACAAACACCTTCAGTGAGAAATTTTATGTGAAACTCTATACTATAAAAAAGAATGCAAAATTAACAAAAAAAGTAATTATGGACTAACAGACAGATTGAATTACAGTCACTCATAGAAAATAAACTAAAAAAAAATCGTATGTTGGACACGCAAAAAAAAAAAACCAAAAAATCCCCACTGAGGAGTGGACACAGGGAAAAGGTAACTAACTACAACATAGAACATCTAAAAAATGAATGCTCATTAAGAGAAGCACAGTTTTAATTCAAAGTAGCTACCTCATCTTTTTCGATGAAATGATGAAACATTAAGAGACGAAACGATAATGAACTTGTACCCTTTCCTGTGTAAACGCAGACCTCACACGATTGTTGGCCAAGAGAAAATATAAGTGCATAATTAACGGAATTTTTTTTTTTTTTTGTTATATTCATATTATAATGTCGCCTTTGGATTTAATGGCATACTTTGTGGACTCTCAAAAATTTAAAACAAAGAAATTATTTACAATTTTACCTTTGTACTTCTTTCTCGTTCTTTCAACACCAGAATAAGATTTGGAGGCAAAACATTTTTTTTAACTAAAATGCGAATGAGATCCACACCATTAGTCCATGTCATTAAACTGGCAAAATAATGGTAAAATCAAATCATTAATGACTAGAATTTACTCGGGGTAAAATAATGACTATTTGATTGATAATGGCAATCTGCCACTAAAGAATGAATAAGTTCATTCTTCCTCGCGGTTTGTCATTATTAAATGGTGTCACTGTGCATTTACATGACGCTATTTTAATGACAAAAATAATGACAAATTTTCAAACCATTAATGGCAATTAAATAGAAGAAATATTGACAATTTGTCAGTCATGTAAATCCAGCATAAGGTTTGTCTGATCGAAACCAAACGTCACTTGCGAAACATTTCAAAATCTTTAAAAGTTATGTAAATATTTGAAAATCAGTAAAATGGGCCCAACTAGTGCGACGCTTACATTAAAAACCATTCATTTTGATAATAAAGATTCATCATCAGTGACTGACAATGGCCTCGTTCGGTGCGCGGCCGATAGGCTATCCAAGATACCTTTGTAGCGGATTTATTTTCGAACGATTCAGGTAGCTTTCTCGTTATGTCAGTTGTATTGCATACACATCTGAAGTTTTGAATCAGCTGTTCCTTACATTTCCAACCGAATCTCAACGAATCCAATAATTTTTGGGTAGCTTGAGATTTGTGCTTGACAACATATGTTTAGTTCATCAGCCGCTTTTTTCTTAGGCGTTACAACAACACCAAGCAATCCGGATCGGTTAGGTTGCGCCACCGAACGAGGCCAATGAAAATAGATTGAAAATAATTTGTCACAAACAGATGATTACGAAAAAATATAAACTGCCGGCACATAGAATAGGTTCTTGTAAAAGGATTGTGTTTTTTCTCTAAAAAAAAGCTTTACATAAAGCATTTTGTGAATACACTGTCAAAGCGTGCTCTTTGCGAAACAGATGAACTATACTCTGTTCAATTTATATTTTCAGTATATGCCTTATGGGAGAGCTTTTTCAAACACACTGGTGCCTGTCGCTGAAATCCCCACTGAAAATAACCACTTTGTTACATACAAATTGTATTTGAAATCTTCTTAAAACCAGTGTATATCCCACCACGACCTACCTACTGCACATCCAAGCACACACTGCTGCTTGTGTGACTTCTTCATGCACTCAACCCTCGTTGTGTGTTTTTAAAATAAACCCATTGAATCAGAGTTACCACTGCTACGTTTGTTGTAATTTAGTTTGCTTACTACCGCAACCCTGTAAGAGCTTTAAAAGAGTACGAACTTATTGGCAACTATTAAAGTCAGAGTGGAAGGCAAATATCCTACCTTCCCTGTACATGCTAAATTGCATGAAGGCCTACTAAACGTCTCCGAGTTTACATTCAAATTCAGGATGTTCTTTAGTTGCATTGACGGGATATAGCCATAGGCGCCCGCAGGATTTTTGCCAGGTGAGGCAGATAAAAAATGAATATGCAATTTTTGAATTCGATGTTTTTTTTTTTATTAAAAGTTTATTTATTTTGTCTTGGCATATGCCAGTTGTAAGTGACTTTATTTTAGGACTAGAAAATGTGACATTTTATTCGTGTTGACCTTAAATAATTATAAAAGGCAGAAAATATATTATTTTTCTTCAAAATTTTTTACTTAGTGAATAGCCACTGCAATTGCCTGGGCTCTTTTCCAAAACGTTCAATTATTTCGTTGTAAAAGTTTGTTTGTTCTTTGACAATATTTCGATGAACGTACATCATGTACAAAGAATCAAGTCGTTTGTCGGTCATTGCAGATCTAAGCCAAGTTTTACTTTGCGTAAGGTGCTGAACGATCGCTCATCGGTGCAAGTAGCCCGTGGAATTGAGAGCCCTACACAAAAGGCTGAAAAAATCGATGAATAAAACTCCTCTATACTCAAAATAGCTTTTAACGGCATTTAGTCCAACAAAAATTGGCGTTTCGTCCCGGCGATCTCACATGGACTCATCAGTTGACTAGTGACGACCTTTGTCAATACGCAATTTTTGCCAAGTTCAGTTCATCTTACATAGATTTCCTGAAGAACATCTAGTGTGAACTATATCCAAGAAGACTAGAATTCCTAATCATTAAATTGGAAATTTTTGTTTTTTGCCCGGGGCCTGGCATTATTTATATAAGAAGTTTTTTTTATAATAATACAAATTCTATATACTACTGAAATACATCAGCCAAGTAGAAGACTTAGCACTATAATATTTGGACTTGTTGAATTATTGATTCAAAATAGCTTTTAACGGCCTTTAGTCCCACAAAAATTGGACTATATATACTGTTCAATACATCAGAAATGTTTAAACAATCATTTCCATTAGTCTACATTTTGTTAAAACTGTACCACATCTAAGACTCCGCCAGCAAATTATCCAGAAAGCAGCCATATTTCTCCATTATTTTCTGTATAATTACATATATCGAATTCTGGAGAATCCATAATTTGCATATTTTTTGCTGATAGCTTAAATAGTGAAAATGCAGCTTCATTTTCTTCTGAAAAGTAAGCGACATTAATTAATATAAATAGCTTTTCTAAAATAACTTTGGGGGAAGAACCGGGAACATTTGATCGATGGATTTGTTTTTGAATTATTCTTGGACAGCTTAAAACTATGCCTGATTCACTCAAGCATTTTTCCATTACCTCCAATAGAGATTTAAAGCAATTGTCAGCATTCTCTCAATTTTGTTGAAACAATTTATTCAAAACATTGACCTGATCTTTTGCTGTTGACAGATTTTGGTCAACGACCTGTAAAATATTACCAACAGGTTTTAGCATCGATGAATAATGTGACATCACAAACAAACAAACTAAAAAGGTCGAATTTGTGCTAGAGTAATAAAGTTGGAGGGCACGTTGCTTTGTTATTCTATTACCCTCTTCTGAAAGCTTTTGCAGTGCATCAATTACAACAACGATATTCCCTCTCAGAACTCGAATGCTTTTTTTCTTTTGCCGTCCACCTTGTTTCACAAAACATGAGATACTGGTTATGCAATTTCGTCGTAAGGGACTTTTGCGAAAAATAGTTATAACTTCCTTAATCGTCCCGACAGCATTTCTGATTTTACAAGCTTCGCTTACATCGTTAATGACCAGATTTAATTTGTGTGAGCTGCAGTGAAAGAAATTTGCCTGCGGGTATACATATGTCCTGTATCCGTTTTGTCACCCCACTCAATTTCCCGGCCATGGTTGAGCACCCATCATAAGCTTGACCAACATTTTTTGACAAATTGAATCCGAAATTGGTTAATGACGTTAATATCGTATGCGCTATGGTAGCAGCTTTTTTTTTTTTTTTTTTTTTTTTTTTTTATTTTTTTTTTTTAAATTCATTTTTATTTCATATTAACTTATAACTATCTTAAAGCTAGACAAAAATGTTTAAAACTAGCCTAATTATCAATAACTTACAACTAATTTACTGGCCCTTTACGGGCGCTCTAAATTAAACAATAACTCTTACAACTAATGTCTTTCGACCTAAAAACTATTTTAATTAAATCTAAATTTTTTTTTTTTTTTATTTATTTTATATTTCAAGAAACTTTTATACAGAAAACTTGGTATCTGATCATTTTTTTTTTTTTTTTTTTTTTTTTTTTTTTTTTTTTTTTTTTTTTTTTTTTACCTATAAACTAAACTTAAATATATATTAAAAATAATTAAAACTAAATAAAACTAACTTATACTAACTAAAAATAACTTAAACTACTTAAAATACCTAATAATACTTATAACTACTTAAAAACTAGAACAGCCACAGCAGCATTTTTTTCGTTTTTTAATTTTTTTTTTTGTTTATTTTTTATATGCATGCAGACACACACTAGCATGCAACCCACCCACACATGTACATACGCACATACATATACGTACGCACACACATGTACAGACACGCAGATACATGCACGCATGCCCCCGCATACATACATATTTTTAATTTTTTTTTGGTGCTACCCTGACTGTTACCTATACCTAATGCCCTAAATCTATGTAAGTCGGCCAAGATATATCATCTTCATCGACTTTAAATATCACGATGCTGTTCAGAGAGCCACCAGAACTGGTTCTCCTGTTTCGCCCTATCCCTCCGGTCCCGATTGGACACAGTCCTACTGAACCGAAGGCGCTCTTCTCCACCTTGAGCGATGACGTCTCGACTATACAGGAGTCGCCTATCCACAGTTTTCCGGCTGACGTGGTAGATGAGCGGAACCGCCCCTCCATCCTGTATCAGCCCTCGACTGTCTAAATAGAGGAATGCCTCAGGAGGGATGTAACCACTTAACCGCGCACTCTCAAAATATTCGTTATTGGGGTAATAAGCCCCAAAAATTAAGCTGTTAGTTGAGGACATCGCTCTTGCAACGTGACCCCGAATCAGCTTGAACAAAAAATTATCTATTCTGTTTATGTTGGCTCCGTTGTATAGAACCTGGTTGGAATAATATCTTGTGTACTCCGACTCTGGTGTTCTGTGTAATCCAAGGCAACGTCTAAGACATTGCCTCTCAAACACCCGAATCTTTTCCATTTGAGATGGGGCAACGTTGAACCACACCGGGCATCCGTAGGCAATCATCGGCCTGATGAGGGCCATGTAGCAAATCACCTTCACCCTGCTGTCAAGACGGCTGCTATAAAACAGTCGTTTTGTCAAGGCTAAGGCTCCCCTAGCCCTGGCCAAAGCAGCACCTATATGTCTGTCGAAATACAGGTACTGATCCAACCAGATGCCAAGGTACTTTACTACACTTTTACTCGCCAGTGGATGTCCATGTGGCCCTACGATCACCAGCTTGCGCCAGTTCTTTCTCGTATCCCTTGAGGCGCTAGACAGCGGAGTCCTAAACAAAATAGTTTCTGATTTCTGGAAGTTGATTTTCAACTTCCAGTCATCACAATATCGCTGAATCTTGTCGAAGTCACTCTGCAAGAGACTTTTGATGACCTCAACTGTATGAGCTGTTCTGTACGCAATTAGATCGTCGGCGTACGCAATTGCCTGAGTTAGACTACCTATCAGATCGCTGGTGTAAATGTTGAATAGAATCGGCGAGTTAACCGCTCCCTGCTGAAGACCATTATTAATATTAAAAATTGCAGTAGAAGTTACATTGCCACTCTTGACAACAAACTTTCTACCATTTAGCATGTCATAAAGCATATACAATAGAGGTTTACTTATACCTAGTCTGGTTAGCTTTAGATAGAGACCTTCTAACCATACGGTGTCGAAGGCCTTCTCCAAATCAACCAGACAGGCACCCGTACACTGTTTTTTAGTTTTGTTCCATTGGATATCAGAAACAAGTTTAGACGCGGCATGAATTGTGTCATGTCCCGCCTTAAAACCGAACTGATTATCCGGGATGATATTTTTGTCCTCCGCCCATTTGAACAGGGCTCTATTAATAACCTTTTCAAACACTTTGCTGATACTCGGAAGAAGACTTATCGACCGGAGATTCGCCGGATTGGAGTTGTCCTTTCCCTTTTTTGGGAGAGGGTGCACCACAGCTGTCTTCCACCGCACTGGATAATATGCATTATTCAGCGCGTTGTTAAACAGTGTGGTATAAATGTCAACTGCTTCTTGAGGCAAATGTCGTAGTACAACGTTGGATATACCATCGAGTCCTGCAGACTTCTTTTTCTTTAATGAATCGAAGATGAGCTGGAGCTCATTCTTCGAAATTAACAGGGGGCTGGGCCCATTTCGGTCGGCGATTATGGCGTTTGCCAAATCTTCATCATTAAACCTGGTAAAACCAAGGTTCTCAGATCGCCATTCGGTTATATCGTTCCGGAGCCATAAGTGATGAAGCAGAGCTCTGTTCTCCAGGTCATGATTCGGGCGAATGCTAGCATTCACCTTGTACACTTGCTGGAAAGCAGCCCCCACAGCCTCCACTCTCTCCTGCGGATCTTCGATTATATAGAGGTCATCGTCCAATACGGCATCCTCTGGGTCTATGCCTGCTGTCAGAAGTACGTCTCTGTTCTCTGTCGTCCTCTGGAGCTTAAGACACGGAAGATCGTTTTGATCCTTTCTTCTAAAAATCTTATTAATTTTTGGGAACATACTTGGGTCGCTGGAGTTAACGGCACGAATTTTATTGTCCCAGAACGAATTAATAGCCAATCTATAATTTTCTTTGATCAATTGGTTGATGTTTTTGATGGACGACTTCAGTGTCCTAATCTCCAGGTCTCGTGTATCAGTAAACCGCCTGTACAAGCGTTTTAGTCTTGTCAGTAGTCCACTTTTTTGTCTGTGAAGTGCGTCAATTGTCGCGTTACGGTACATGTCAGTTGCGTTACGTTCTTTGTATTTCGGTATTGTTCTGTTCATTGTTCGTAGAATCGTTTCGTCAATTTGTTCTAAGTATCTGTCGATTTCAGTATTTGTTAGGTTCCTGTCATTTGGTGGGGATATACCATTTGAACGTAATTCACTCAATAAGGCATTGGAGAAACGTGGCCAGCGCACCTTACTGTAATTGTAAGTATGCACAGGCACATACTCCTCCAACTCCATAAGCTGGTTCGGAAGTTGTATTACGGCTGCGAGTCCGCAGTGGTCACTGTCGTACTCGATCGTTCGTAAACAATTTCTTGGCCTTTGACCCACAGCGTCAGTAATTGTTAGTCTTGCGTCTTTAAGCAATAGATCCAGATAGGCACCGCTTCTTGGGAACGATGGCCTGTCTGTGGCTAGAAGATCGATGCGATACTCAAGGTTGTATCGACCCATCCAATTAAATAGATGGTTACCTCGAGGATTTTGTATTTGATTTCCCCAATCTGTGTGCTTGGCGTTTAAATCACCCGCCAATATATAGTAATTCTCTTCCGAGCTCAATCTTAAGCATTCAAAAAGCTTTTCAAGCTCTGTTATAAACTGCGTGGGCTGAGGTGTTTCCGGTGCATAGGCAGCGATCACATACATTCGCTTCCCCTGTTGGAGATGAATGCATATGATGCATGCCTCTAACGTCCGAAATTTTCGCACATCACTATTATATATTACCTTATGACTAATGCCTTTACGTATAAAGATTGCGACGCCTCCTCCTTGCGTGGAGTTGGGTCGGTCTCTTCTTACGATATTGTAATTGTTGTTAGTCAATTTATGTTTCTGGTTAAGCTTAGTTTCGCTAGCCATAAACACATCTGGACTTATGTCTTTAAGCAATTGGAATAAATTCGCTCTACGTTCGGTCCTAATCAATGAATTTACATTCACAGCTAGGATCTTAAAGGGCCTCTCCGGCAGCGCGCCCTTAACCTCTAAGTTGCGTTAAGCTCGGCAAAACAGAGTAGAGATAATCCACCCTAGTCGCCTGCTCCCTGATCTGGTTTTGGAGGCCGTTCAACTGGCCCTGGATGGCCAGTAGAACGCCCATAATATCCGCCTGTGCCGCCGGCGCCTTAGGCACGGGGGCCTGTTGGGCGACCTTTGGTGTAGGCTGTACCGTGCTTCCCCTTCCTGACGCCATTTGGGCGTAAGAAATTTGGGGGTTGACGGACGTTGTTGTAGGAGGGCGCACTGTTGGACGCTTTTCTACCACTGTTTGCTTTGCTGCTTTATTGTTTTTTATAAGCTGAAACGTCGGGCATCCCCGATAATTAGCGGGGTGTCCGGCGCCTCGGCAGAGTACACATTTAAGCTGGGTCCTATCTTCGACCCGTTCTTTTCCTAACTTGCATTCATCTGCATTGTGGTTCTCTCCACACTTAACGCAGCGTGACTGCATTTCGCAGTTTGCTGCGGCGTGGCCGAACCTTTGGCAGCGCATGCATTGAAGCATGTCGCCGCGCCTTTTTAATTTGTCCCAAGTTACAACCTGGCAGTTGAGGACGGATATACTCCTCAAACTATCCAGTTTGCTGCTGGGTGAAAGTTGAACGAGGAAGAAGGGAAGACTCCGCTTCTCCCGCCTAGCTCTAACTGTAGCGAACGGCTTGACCCCGATAAAGTCGAGATCGTCATTCGCTTTTTGGCGGAGTTCATTTAAGAGCACCTGTGGTTCCGTGTAGGAATCTATGCCCTTCAAAAGGACCGTTTGAAATTTTTCGGTTTTAGGAGTGAAACTAAAGAATTCGGTAGTAGTTTCTTTCAGCAACTCTTTAATTTTTTTGTGCTGTTCCAGTGTGAAGCACTGGATAGCATGCCTATCGTTATTTAATCTTTTAATAGTAAAATTTTGACCTATGGTCAACTTACATAGATTTATGGTATCCTGTAACTCCATTTTATAAGTATTAATGGGTGGCACCTTTTCTTTTTTCATGATCGGCGGCTGTGGCTGCTGCTGCTGAGACTGATTTTTCTGCGGCTGTTGATTCTGCTGCTTTTGAATCTGCTGCTGCTGTTTTTCTTGCGGTTGTTTCTGGACTTGTGTCTGCTGCTGTTGCTGTTGTTGTTGTTGTTTTTGCCGTTGTTGTTTTGGCTGCTGCTGTGGCTGTTGTTTTTGTATTTGTTCTTTTTTCTGTTGTTGTTCTTTTTCTTCGAGTTCTTTTAGTTGCCTCGCTCGGCGCGCTTCTTGGCTGGCCTTAACTTTACTTTTTATCTTTTCTATTTCTGCCTCCAAAGCATCAATTTGGGCGAACATTCTTTGTTCGTCCTCCTCAGATGACGCCTCTGATGTGGAGAGGTTCACGAAGGCAGTACTATCGCCCGTCGTGAAGTGCCCTTCTCCTTCTTCAGACATATATGCTATACCCTCTTCGGGTGAAGTGTCTAACTCGGTTTGTCTTGCTGCCTCTGACGTCTCGTCTATATCGGACGTATGCACCCCAGCTGGCAGCTTTGCTGAGGTGGCCGTGGATCTCCTTTTTACCAAATTTGGTGCGCACTTGATCCTCTTTCTGCGCTTTTGATTAGCATCGGATGATGTTGCCGTTGTTGTTATTGCTGTTGATGTTGTTGCTGCAGAATCACTGCTTGTAGTTGGAACATCTTTCGATGTTCCCTCAGCTGATGCCATCGCTGACCTCATTGGCCCTAGGACACCTTTCGATGCCCCGGTGCTTAAACTCCTCCTCCTTTGCTCGTTTTCCCAACCAATAAAGTTAACTACTTCACGGTTGTGAAAAAAAGCTGATAAAGTTCTGATGCCCTCTTGGGAATCGAACTGGCGACCCTCGGATTCTCGGTCGGCCACTCTATCCCTGTGCTACTGCACCACTTGTGAAATTTTGATTTAATTTAGAACTTAAGCTCACACACGAATATTAATTGGAAGAACTGGGAAGCCGAAAACGTCTTAACACTTCCACAGTACGAGATCGACTGATGGTAGCAGCGTCCATACTTTGCAGTGCCACAAGGCCTAAAAATTCTTCTCGCACGCTGAATTTGCCTGTTAGCATTTTTTGCACAAATTGAATGCCTAAAGAAAGTTGTTTTGTGCCATATATCACTTGATTCATCCGCAATAACCGAAAAAAATTGGCTTTTGTTAGCGTCTTGAATTAGTTTTTCTCTTAAAATTGCATTACAGATTTCAATTAGTTAATTTTGTGTACAGTCAGAAATATGTGTTGCATTTGCAGGTGAATGGATTAGATGGTCGTTTAAAATTAAATCTCCGGCAATGTTCTCTGAAGTGCAACAAGTTGTTGAAAACTGCAGTTTCATCCGTCTTGCCTTTCAAAGGAATATTGTTTGTGTAACAAAACACAATCGATTTGACTATAGGAAGGATTTTGTTTCTGTTCGTTTGAATTTGTTTTTCTATTGAAGAATGTAAGTTAGTTAACACTTTTGGCTTTGTTTTCTAAAATTTTCTAGAAATCATTTACTTTTCCAGTAGATTCACAATGCCAGCTGGACTTTAAATGATCTTTAACAAATTTATGGAAGTCTTTGTACTTTGTAAATTCATTTAGAATGAACCGACCTTGAAGTCCGCGTTCAGCTTTGGGATTAAAAAGAACACAATTCCGGCAAAGAACACCTTTCAGTTTGACAGAATAGGATATAAAAGGATAATCAGCAAGCCATTGGTGTCGAAACACGCGGGATCCACTGGCAAACCATGGACTCTGACAAAAAAAAGTTCATTTAAGCAGTCATTTTTGTGAAAATGTCCTGATTAATAATAAAAATAGAACTAGTATGATTGTTCTGCCAGAGCCGGGGGGGGGCAGTACCCCCTTCCCCCACCCTGCCGGCGCCTATGGATATAGCCCAGTTCTTCGATAAAATTATTCCCACAGAGAAAATAAGAAGAGGCGTCTGCCGCTTCTTCATCCTGCGCCCATTGCAGATGTACTCATGCCCATTCTGCCAACGTGGATTTCCATTGTGTCGTGACCCGTTGGAACTCAAACTAAAAAAGTAAGTTGAGGCCTACTTAACTGCGATGAATGACTATTCACATGAGAGTGATCAACAAATTAACGAATATTAAGCAATTTTGGAATTCCGTTCAGATTGATTTTTTTAAATTGATATTTCATACATGGTTCACAAATAAACTGATTTTCGAGTTAAGTGGCGCACAAACAATTTGTTCGTTGGAAGTCCAGCAGTTTCTTCGTAACAATATCTGTTAGGCCTACTGATAGGTTAAAATAAATAAGCGGTATTGTGTAGTCTATATTGTTATTGTTTCAAGAGTGATTTTTTGCAATAATCCTTCTAACTATAAACTTTTGATGCTGATTTTGAGAGTTTCAAGAGTAGATTACAAAAAGGTATCAACCAAGTTTTTAGGATAACCCGTTCCAAAGATACACTCTAGGTATTTTCAGATCATGTTTTTCAATGTGAACAGTGAATTGGTTTTGGACTATATCTTTGGAACGGGTTGTCCAATAAAGGCGAGCGATATCTTTTTAGAATCAAAACTTCATACTTTCAAAGGAAGCATTAACAAAACCAAAAGTAGTTTTGTCACCAAATTACTTTTAGATGTATTTTTTTTTTGTCACCAAATTTCCTTTACATATATCTTTTTTAAATAAATCTTGGACTTGAAAATGGTATCCGGAATTAGTAAGAAACCATAAATTAGAACCGTTTACACCATCCCAATGAAGCACGTAGTTTTCGAATTTTAGAGTGGTTTACCTCCCAACTTCATTGATTTTCTTAAAATTGATAGAAATTTTATCAAATCGGCAGATAAACCAGTTTATAAATTCAAAAGTAATTGCTTAATTTGGATCATTTAAACGGTTCTGAGTTTTATTTTAAATCCTCTTTGTGTAACTAGAACCATTTTTATATCAAAGAATTATTTTATAAGAATTACATCTAAAAGTAATTTGGTGACAAAAGTCTTTTTTAACAACTTGTCAACTTTTTTTGACAGCTTACACCACAACTCTCCGCAAATATTTTTCCGCTGTGATTTTCGTTAGCATTTCGCTCTCTTATTGGAGACCACCGAAAATTTTCGTTTCGCATCAGCAGCGTACTAGGCTTCACGTTCATAATTAAATTGATGGAAGCATAGCTTCCGAAATGTACATATAAGCAAAAATAAATAATTAATAATAATAATTTGTTTTAAGTTGTTAAAATAAAATCTTTAATTTATAATAAAAAACACGTTAAAAACTCCATTATCAAATTAAAAATAAATTAAATTGTGTTAAAGTTTTATCTGGTCTATTCATTTATTAAGTTTTATTTAATTTTAATTAAATCTAAGAAAACTTAAACAAAAAATATGAATCATTGTCGAAGAAAATAAATTTAAAAACAAAAACCCAAACTCTGACTTTTCTTTCTTACACGCACTATAAACGCTACAAAGTGTTCGCATTTCGCGCCACTCCACTGCTCACCCTAATTTCTTTTTTTGTTTTTAGCTTCATCACATCACAGTTATATATGAATAATAAATATGTGCAGTAAATTTAAAACAAAAATTAAAATACTCAAAAATGTATATATGTGCATTTGCCTTAATTTTTTTTTTTGTTTCTTTGAAATTTCGAAATATTCTGTTGAGCGAACATACACTCAATGTTATCAGATTTAAGTCCAAATTGTAAAAAAAAAATATTGGTGAATGTAGTACCTAAGATATTGAGAATGAACTGTACTGGAGCCTCTTTTCCCCTCTTCTAGGGATTGGAAAAACTGGCCAGTTAAAACCGAAACCGGTTATTTTGTTTCGGTTAACCGGTTTTCACCGGAGATTTGTTTGTCTCGGTTAAACCGGTGATTTTTTAGAAATCGAATAACCGGGTGAAAAAAATGGTTATTTACGTTGACACTTTTATCGCCACAAAAATATAAAATATCTGGCAAACAAAATATCTTTGTTTCATAAAACTACATTTGTGTGTGTGCAACCTGCAACTTTATTTACCCTTGCCAACTTTTCTTTTTTTAGAGAAATTAACTGTAGTGGTAGGAAGGTGAAATCATTTTGAACTACACACATTTTCGCAAAAATTGAGGTGTTTGAGTCGAAATCTACACTATTTTAAGGTAGGTAACTTTTGAAAAAGTTTCCATCCTATCATCTTGGCTTTCCTTCAATGAGACATACAAACGAGTATGTTTACTTTCCTATCTGTCAGCTGATTTCACCTCATTGGGATACGGTTGTTGTTGACCGGTTAACGTTTGTGAACTTGAACATAATTTATTATTTAAAATAAAATTATTAACTAAACTATGTTGTCGCATCTGCAATTTTCGTTTGTATGGGAGTATTTCACGAAGTGTAGCTTTTTTTCGAAAATATTAGTATTTTCTTTTCGGAACATATGTATTTATGTGCATGGTCGTATGTAGATATATTTTATTTGACATGACAAAAAACTAACAATTTTTGTATATACAACCAAAAACCGGTTTTTGGCCGGTTAAAACCGTCAGGTTCATTTTGAATAACCGCCATCCCTACTCTCTTTGCCTTCTTTCCGGTAATAATTAAAGTCATTCATCTGCTCTGCCAAATCAACAATTATTGACGCCAATTCATTTTATAGCAATAAATCATTTGCTGTCCGAATAGACAGGAAAAAATCTTTTGAATTTGCCACATTGTTTTTTGGCGAAACGAAATTTATTATATCTATGTTTTTAGTTATTTGAGTATTTCGTTTGAGGCTAAAAAAAACACTTGACCCATGTTCTGTAAATTTTAAATCGATAAAAACAACCGAGGAACAAAAAAATGTTTGTTTTGCTGTTAAGATGCCAAAATTACTTTTTCAATTTATCGCCTTCCATTGGAAGATCCCAGTTAAACAAATTAAAAATTTAAGGTATCGCGTCAACTTAAAGAAAACCATTTTTTCAGAGGCGTTAAGTAAGGAAAAGTTATCGCCTGAGTTACAGAACATGGATCCATGTCTTACTTTACTATTATCAATTTAGTTGCAGGTGATTTAAATATTTACGTGGTCCCTATCACCAAAATTAATAAACATGGACTAGGAAAAGTTTTGGACTTATTCCGGGAACTAAATGCGAAATGATATTAAAAACAGAATTTCTGCTATTTGACATTTACAAACTGAGTCATTCTCTAGACCATCCAAGACGGTGGTTTAGTGAAGGACTAAGAATTAACATTAAGAACAAAATTTACAGAGAAATAAAAAGAGATAGAGTTGATGCTTATTGTAGTAGATTTTCTTCGTGTATTTTCGATTTTATATTAATTGAAAATTTTAGTCCGCAGACTAACTTTTATTCTCTGGTTTAATAAAGTCATTGACTAGCGGTGGACTAAGTATTTTTTTTTATTAATGGGGCTGTATATAATTAAAAGTAAACGTCAATTTAAATTTTTAAGTAAAGAGACCCATATGTATCTAAATATGTATGTTAGCCTACGGGTCTGGGTTATTCTTTAACACATATTACAAAAACAACACGAGATCTAGGTTTCTATCGGGGTTTCTATCTGGGCTTGCAAATATTAATATTAAATTCGCAAACAGAGGGTACACACAGGTTGCGCTACTAATCGTTTGCGTTTTGCCTTTTTGTAGGTAACAATTATTATTTTGTCAATTTGAAAACGAATGTAGTAAATTTAGTAATAGAAAACACTAATCTTTACTAATTACCATGTACATTATTACAAAATTTAATTTAATTTAGGGAGTTTATAAGTAAACAGAATATTAAAATGAAATAAAGTCAGTAACTAAAGAAAAATAAAATAAAATAATCAATCAAATAGAGCGGAGTGTATGTTTAGCGTCAAGCACCAAGTAGCGGAGTAAAGAGTGTGTACTAAAGCGGACACCTGAGTTCCCACGGTACGTGCATCTGGAACAACAAACTTACTACAACACAACGACGACGGACGCGAACGGGGCGCAACAACCTGTCGAATGAGTAAAATGTAAAAAAAAATGTATCTACAAAAATATCTATATAGATACATAGTTATACTTTTACATATATGCAACGAGTGTGTTTTTCCTAAACAAAAAATGCCTTGGATGCAAATGCAATCGAGTTGCATTCTGCGGAACCCCCACCTTCTCTAGTATGGTGGTGTGCTGGTGCCGCTTCCATCTACTGCTACTCGTCTTGTTCGAATGATTTTGAATTTATTATTGCCACAGGCGCGGTACATATGCAGCATTTGGAATTCATTAATAGCTAACACCTTAAATATGTTGAGCAGATCTAAAAGTGAATAGTTAAGTAGTTAAAAAAGAATAATATATATCTACATACATATCTACATACATAGATATGCTACGGCTTTAATGTTTGTGTCTCTGGATTGTAATAGAAAATTAAACCACCAATTTCATAGATAAATTAAATTTACATGTACATAATATTTATTAAATTTATTAAAATTAGTAACTAAAGTTATGAACTAACTAAAATCTACGACAAAACTTGTTTATGTCAATTTCGTTTGGTTGTTGGGAGTTACTCTTTTTCCACTCCTGTTACTCCGAAAACGTTCTATTGCTGCTTCGATTAAGATTTTCGGAGTATTTTTCTCAGAAGTTAGTAGACTTATGCCGTTTTCGATTGGATTTTCGGAGTGTTCTATTAATTTTTCTTTCTAATCGAATATGAAAATGACATGTTCATAAATTTATCCAAACAATTAGTAGTTTTGGCGAATAATCCGACGAAAAACTGTATACATATGTGTGTTCTATTTCTAATCTCTTGTAAAATTGAGAAAAGAAAATCAAACCGAATAACTTACTCTTAACAGTAAATCGAACGTTTTTGGGGCAACAGAAATGCAATATGAATAATTTCGAAGAACCAAAGTTTTCTAAAGTTTTTCCAGGAATGATTTGTCAAAAGTAAAAAATTTATAAGATCAATCCTTGCATGGGAAACATATGAGATTAATCCGGGACATGTGCTAGTTTCAAGCCCTGTATTGAAACTCTCACGGATGGGTCCTAGGTATTGTACAGAAGGCAAAGCAGCAAATTAAGGACTGGTAAGCTAGGGTCATTCGTCTAACATAGAAAAACTTATTCGGTACTGCAGGGTAACATTTGCACCGCGAATTCCGTCGCTGTTACAAGGGATGTCACCCTTCGTGGGAGTTCGCAGAAGGCTTTATGTTATAAGCGAATTCGGGTGCGGCGCTGGATAGGTAGACCAATACTAAGGTCTACGTCTAATGAATTTTGAACTCTGACAATTTATCTTGAGCAATTTTTTAATATCATATGCAGCGGAAATTGTGCCTACACAACACAAAATCCCTAAGAGACTTAATATACACAATGAAAAAATGAAATTGGCGGCGGTTATTGGGTTTTCTGAGCCGGTCAGCAATTCTGAAATGTGGGTTTCAGGCAGTAACGTAAAGTCAACTTCGTATTTCTGTATCTTCTTCACTCCCCAATTACCGTCCAATGCCACAATTAGGAAAAACTCTCTAAACTGAGACATGCCAAACTACTACTTGGGAATTATAACCAACAACGATTCACAGACTATATAACCTTAAGCAGAAACAACCTCAGAATAATAACGGGACCTTCCTTAACATCCTTAGCCTAGTAAGTAGTGCCACATGCAGGTTATGTGATACAAAAGAGGAATCGCCGGATCATTTGTAATGCACTTGTCTACCAAAGGAAAAAACACCTGGGACGATACAAGGTGGAAGAGAGTGACTTACCATCTCTAAAAATACTCCAAAATATTTTCTCCTCCCATTTTGTTATTCAGAATTTTAAAACTCATGTACATCACTATCTCCTTTTACATGCTTCCTATTTTCCTGACGAATGCACTGTGACTGCTCATTTTTTTAAAGTTTGTCAAAAATAATTTTAGTGCAGCAACGTAGAAGCTTCCGAAGCTGTCATCTGTCGATATTCCAAATGCTGGATCTATCATAGATAGGACGGGAAGATACCTAGCAGACTACTGGCGGAAGTGCATTAGGCGAAAAACGCACAAATTTCAAGTTCAACACACTCAACTCTAATGTGCGAGGTAGTCAATTCTATTCAACCAATGAGTTTGATCCGGTTGGAGATCGTTGCTCTACGAATTGTTCAACAAGTGTACGGGTGTACGAGCTCGTGTTGCTCCCGGAAAATGTTGAACTAATAATATGTTGCATATTATTAGTTATTAGTTCAACTCGTTCATCAACTTTTTTAATTTTGTCTGGTGTTGGTTGCTGCTGACGTGAAAATATGGGTTGTGCTTTGCGTTGGATGAGACAAAATTTGTGTACGTGCGTGAGTTGAAGTATTGTGTGTACATCAGCTTACAAATTGGTGCTGTGTTGTTCTTAATTGTGTTTTGATTTTTCGTCTTTTATTTTTTTTTATAGTGCGTGCGTTGAACGCGTTCCCCGCCGACTGAGTCTTGGTTAGGCGTACAAAACTATCAAGTCGCCTAACAACTTGTTGATCAACCATATAAATAAAATGCACGATTGGATCGTACGAACTTGCTCTTGTACCTAACAACTTTAATGTGGCCATTGAGGTTTAGTTAGTTAGGTATAGTTATCCTGTGCAGGTGTAAAGCCTATGTAGGTAAGATTACCTTGATTCTTAGTATAATGAATTGTTGAATGGATGATTCAAGGAATAGTTACACAGGTACCTACATACAAACATATATAGATGGAAACTAAGTATGTAAACATGTACATATAATAATGAAAATGAGGGATGTAGGTTGGTAGGCAGCTATATGCATATAACTTTATAATTTAGGTGCACTATGCATACATAAGATTCATGTGATTTTTAGACATATATATGTATACATAATTGTATGAGGGCCTTCATTGTATTTAGTAATCAGTGATGTAGGCAAAAATTCGTAATAAGGTAGAAATAAATGAATAATACACTTACTTAAATGTTTTTATATTGCTTAGTCGTTATAGTTTGAGAAAAAACAAATATGCCAGTTGAATTCATGGATAAATAAGAATATATCAAAAAAAAAATCAAAAATCGTTGGCTCGGTTTTTTAATAAATTAATTTTTTATGTATAAAATTTTGAAAACATTTTTAGAAAAAAAAATTTGAAACGCCATTTTGAAGATATTATTAGTATACATATAAAACTAAAATTTGGTTTTTGAAAAATCGATTTTTCAAAAAAAAAAATTTTATTGATTTTTTAAAAATCGAAAAACTTTTTTTTTGAAAATTTTCGTATGCAGTTTTATTAACAATTTTAGGCACCATTTGTATAAAAAAAATTATTTTAATCGGTTCATGTTGAGAAAGTCGAAAATATGAAAAGTGGTTCTAAGGGAAGTACCGTTTATAAGCACTCAAAAAAAAATATTTTTATAATGGGTGATTTTTTTGCTACTTGGTTTTTGACGTTGAAATTTTTGACAGATCACACATGACAAATTCCACGAACATTTGACATTTCGATTCAGTATTGTTTGCCATTTCATCATGAATAGACTTACGCCTGAACAACGTTTGCAAATTATTGAAATTTATTATCAAAATTCGTGCTCTGTGAAAAATGTGTTTCGCAAGCTACGTCTGTTTTATGGTCGTCATAATTGTTGGCTAAATGGATACGTGAATAAGCAGAATTGCCGTATTCGGAGTGAAGAGCAGCCAGAGGCAATTCAGCAGCTACCAATGCATCCCGAAAAATGCACTGTTTGGTGCGGTTTATGGGCAGGCGGCATCATTGGGCCGTACTTCTTCAAGGACGATGAAGGCCGCAGGGTTACGGTCAATGGAGAAAGGTACCGTTCGATGATAACAGATTATTTTTTCCCGGAAATGCAAGAATTGAACTCGGTCGACATGTGGTTCCAATAGGACGGTGCCACATGCCACACTGCACGCGAAACCATGCATCAATTGAGAGGCGAATTTGGTGAGCAGTTGATCTCACGTTTTGGCGCAGTCAATTGGCCACCAAGATCATGTGATTTGACCCCGTTAGACTATTTTTTGTGGGGCTATGTTAAGTCTATTGTCTATGGGGACAAGCCAAACACGATCGCTGCCTTGGAAGCCAACATTGAACGCGTCATTGGTGAGATTCCGGCCGAAGTGTGTGAAAAAGTTTGCCAAAATTGGACCTTCAGAATGGACCACCTGAAGCGTAGCCGCGGGCAACATTTAAGTGAAATTATTTTTAAAAGGTAAATGGCAGAAATTGATTTATCGATCCAAATAAAAATTTCATTCACTTTTTACAAGTTTCTGTGTTTTTTTGAATTTTCAAAAACCAAGCTCTTAAAAAATCACCTTTTACTTAAAAGTGGACTGTACTAATTAAGGAACACATACATTTTTTTTTTAAATTCTTGGAACCGTTTTCGAGAAATACATTTTTTTCAACGGTTTTTTTTTAACATTTGAATGGGAGGTACCGTTGTTTTTTATCTTAGGAATACAGTTTTTTCAAGATATTGTCAAAAAACTACCAAATACGAAGTTTCGCAAAAACCCATTAAGTCGTTTTCGAAATTTTGAATTTTCAAAAAAAAATTATTTTTTTTTAATTTCCAAAAAAAATATTTTTTAAAAATGTTGGCTTACAATAGTGTTTAAACTAGAAGCTCATGAAAGCTTCTGAGCAAAAAATTTCAAAAAAATCAAATTATCCAGAAAATCGAAAACCAAAAACTACTGAGGTACCAAAAGTAACAATTTTTTCCAAAACAAAAATTACCAAACTATTCCCTTTTGCTTCATTAATGAACTGATTTTTTTTATAAAAATCGTTGGAGCCATTTTCGAGAAAAATAAGTTTTATTTTTGGCCAGAAAAAAATTTATGGGAGCTACTGTTATTTGTCGTCTTAAAAAAAATGAAAAAAACGTGTGGGCATATTACCGAACAAACAATATATACCAAGTTTGCTTCAAACCGTTTAGGCTGCAGACTCGCAGACAGACTGAATTGGGGGACCCACTTTTTTGGTGTTCTCTATGATCGTAATGTCATGTTTGATTGTTAGATTTTTTTTGGACGAATCCATAACTTGCCTTATAGTACCTATAATCGCAAGTAAAAAACGCAGTTAATCAACTTGATTAACTTTTTTTTTGTCAAAATCAAACAAGTTCATAAACTAGTGTACGAGGTTATTCAACATTTGAGTAAGCTTGTCAACTATGTCTACGGAAAATTGAACGAGTTGATCAAATAAGTATACAAGGTTGTTCAACATTTCAATAATTTTGTCAACTATGTGTACGAGGCCTCAACACGTTTTGTTCAATTTTACGCCTGGCCTCGTTACTCAACGTTAATGACATAAGTTTCTGAACTAGTGTAAAAGATTGTAAATTTGTTCCTCCAACGATGTAGTTGAATGAAAAGTTGAACGAAGTTGGTTGCCGGACGACCGGCATAACTCTCTTTTATTAGGGTTGATTTTTATTCTCCTCTTGTGGCTATGATCCCCATCGGACAAAATCCCCAAAAAATAAATTCCAACTAGCTAATATACAAACATACATAATTCACATGGACAAAATCTGGGGAAACAATTTAAATTCACTACTTGAACATACTTGTTTTGGGGATATTGGCATGGGAGTTTTTGCCCTGGGGATTCTTTCTTAGGGGATTTCGATGCTGGGGATTTTGGATTTGGCGATTGAGTCTTGGGTAAAATGTCACCAACCCCAGAGTTTATGGATATGTTTCATTACTCTTCGGAGGGCTAATTTGGATGCGCTGTAAGTGATATAGTCATCAGCAAATAGGAAGGTATTTGTCTTAGATATGTTAAGTGGATGGTCGGAGGTGTATTAGTTTAAAAGTTCAGGGCTCTTATCATGTATGGCTGATGGTTTCGTTTTCAATATTGCGAACGATAGACAAGCTTCACGTAAGCTTAAAAAAATCGATATCTGCAAGATATATCTAATTTGCGATTTTATGTTTACTTCACGTAACGCTGTCAAATAATATCATTTTGTCGATAGCGACTGCACAACAGCTATCGTTTTGCAGTGAATCAAATTTTTTTAAGTAGAAAAATGTTCCACTGCAATATTTTATTAATTCAAAACAGGTGAATTAAAAAAAATTAAATTAAATAAGAAGAAGAGAACTTAGAGATTAATCGGATCCTTTGTCCCTTCCAGCCGAAATGTAAAAAAAATATATTTTTCTATTGCTTAGCTCTTGTGACTACCGCCTCTAGATTCATTCAACGCTTCCGTCTATCAAAGAAAACCTTAATTATAGTATTTTAAACAATAAACTTGCCCTTCGGCTGTCGATCCACTTACATTCCACCAATACTACGGTTCCCAAACTGAAGTCAGCGAGAGCGAAAGACGATACGAGAGAGACATAGTTTCATGAAGCAAACTTAAGGCTACATCGTTCAATGTTATCCCATAAACGAGTATCGTTCATTAAGTTACGTGATGAGGGCCAGCAGGAACGCTGATGAGACTTAGTCAGAATTCCCCACACGGTCGTAAAATTTACGGTTAGTGAGGAAACTATGGATGATAAGGAGGATATATCCGGGCAAGTAAAGCGACTTCAACTTAAAAACCAGACCATCTATCCAAACCAAGTAGAATGCTATGATCGAATGTTCTTTGTTAAGGGCCAGCTTTAGAGTGAAATGCTTTGAACCGGAATTGGTTGTGCTGCACTAGGCATACCCATGGATGAGCAAAGTTTGTTGGGGGCCATCATTTCGAAAAGTTTGCTTGAGGTTCGGGAAAGGGGAAATGGGTCGATAATTGTAAACACAATGTGTCAGTTTTTTTTTTTTTTTTAATTAGGAAAATTTCGGTGATTTTCCATTTACTTACTTTTAAGTTTATTTTTTATTGTGAAGACAAATATAAAGTAAGTAAAGATTGGTTCTCATTCCTCGAAACTTAAACAAATTTACTTTATTTAAATGCAACACATTGTTGCTGGAGTTGCCACATGCAATTGTGACATAATTAACTAGAAATTCCTTGCAAGAAATATACAAAGTATATCTAAAAGACATCTAGTTCGGTCATCCCTCATTCTAAGATTTCTACACCTGCCAATTATCTCATTGCTTGTGCATAACTTCAAATTATTTCCGTTCAATTAATCTGCCATTCAATGCGCTTCGCTGACCATAACCTCAACTCTTAACCAATTGTCATTTGCTTATTAGAATGGCCAAAGAAAGGCAGGCGGTCTCCAAAGTACATTGCTGCTACCCCACAAAGCAGAGATAAGACAGACAAGCTATATAGTTATGAGGAGAGAAAAAATGGTTATACACGATTCTAATCAGATTGCTAGATTTCTAAAATGGCATGACACCGCAAGTTGCATCTGCTCCTACACAAACTCAACACACAACAAATCGTGCCGCGTTACTCTTTTTCTTTCAGTTTTCCAGTGCAACAAATATAATCTGTATTTATACTCGTACAACAACAACAGTAGAGAACAACAAAATCTATTTAAATGCAGGATACACATATACAAAAACATACCTACTTACATATAATAATTTTATTTCTTTTTTTTTAATTCCAGGCAAAGCCGTCGGCGATCGCTAGAACACCTGCTCAACGCCAGAATGATGTGCTCTTCAGTCCGGCCAGCTATTCCCAAATGTAAGTTTGTATGGTATCTGAGAACGAAGAACCAATTGCGATTCACTTCGTACTTCAAATTCAAACTCCCTTGCCGGAGGCTTTTTATATGCTGCTATTGCACTTTGGATCTTTGATCGGAAATTTATGTGATCTCCTCTCGGGTTTGATGTTGTTTCCTTTCTACTCAGACACAGAGAGTAGATAGGTATTGGGAACATCCACTGGGATTTCATCTGTGAATTTATCCTAGGTAGTAGATTCACCTTTTCTGATGCACATCCGTGCGCTACATCGTATTACCCGCTGCGCGCCGCACCCCGACAGATTTAGTTAGGCAGGCACATAGAACGAATGGCTAGAGAAAGATTGGCAAAAGGAAATTGATATCAATTACACAATGAAAGGAAAACCTGGCTTTGATGAAATGTTCGTTTCCAGCCAAAGTTAAAGCCAACTGCTGTGGAAGGGGATATGCATATAAATAAAACATGAAGCTGATTCTTAAGGAACGGTTTGAAAAGGAAATAAATCGCAAACGATCACATTACTGATTTGTGCTGTGCGCACAGCCGCTCACGGCGCGCTGCGCTTAGAAGGAAGTGAGAATCAGTACATTTGAATCGTTAAGGTTTTTCTTAACGACTAGCGGATATTACACTCATATACAAAAAGCATCATCTCCATTCACCTTAAAGGTTTATCTATAAAAATGATTGAGTGAGTCTTGCAAAAAATCATGATATTTATTCATTAAAATAAATCGAACCTCACTGACCATTTGGTATTATTTATTCCTTTAATGAAATAAAATCCTCGTCAACAGATTGAATCCAAGATTTGGGTTTTTTTTAGATAAACATGTTTCTGAAAATTGAGGTTAAACATGGGTTTTATTTGAATCTAATGACAAACAAAATATCAAGAAAAAGACGAACACTGTTATATGAACATCACAAGTTAAATTGCATAAAAGCCAAGACCAAACATGTTTCTCTTAAAGTACACAATCCGCATAGTGCTAAATTAACCCTGATCAAATAAACTGGATGATCAGATATGGAAATCAACTTTTGTTTTAGGCACAAGTAATTTTATGGGTTGATTAACATTTAAGAACGTATGCGAAATTATTCGCAGTTCATTCTTTTCTCTGTTTCTGAGACAAGACTAAATCTAGATTCAGGCTCAGAATTGCTTTATCAACCTTTAAAAAGAACTAATAAAACTTGAGTGGCGCCCCTTACCAAAGTTTCACAATTGGAATAGCAACAAGCAGTTTCAGGAGCATATTATTAGTAATAAATAAGCACGCAATAGCAGCACGTGCAAGACATAAGCTGTCGAATTCCATTAAAAGATTTCTTCTAAAAAATCTAATTTTTTTATACCAAAAATTGAAAATTTTCAGATTTAATTTCATCTTAAAGCTTTTCGCCGAAATTTGGCAAGAAATACATTTTAAATATTTCAAAATATATTTAGTTTATTGCCTAGTTAGAAAATGTCGTGTCAAACCAGATTTTCATGATCTTACGTCATTTTGAATTCAGAGTCGAGTTGACCGATCAGTGAATATTAAGGTGGACATAATCCTTTTTTTTAGTATTTATATCGAAGTTTATAAATTTAAAAAAACGCAGCTATTTATAACAATTACGAGATTCGTATCAAAAATATGTATTGTATGATCTTTTGGCTTAATGTCCTTTTTCGGTGGTAACTTTTGCGAAAATATAAAAAAATATTATGGTAGTATTTGAACTAACTGAATCTATTTTCAACAGGAATAGCCTGAAAGGATTTTTGGATATATTTTATATAGCTTATTTTTAATGAACCTCTCTACTAGTTCAAAAAATACTTAATAATTAAATAATGAATGCGAACATTATTGCAGGGAAGCACTATAATATACTACTTGCACCACATCTGATTTATTGAAAAAAGACTCGAACACATAAAATAATTTTAAAATCAAGATTTAGGACCCAACAGATGGCGAAAATTCAACGTTTGTTATTTCTTACTGCTTCATATACTTCATTTTATTTTGAATTTTAATTCAAGTTTTAATTTTTTAAAAGAAATCAATTGTTTAATTTTTGCATTTAATTATGGGTTATTTATTCCCCGTTATAGCGTCTTGTCAAAGTTACAAGCCAAAGTACAAATATAAATCGCACTATTCCATTTAAGGAAAGCACTTAAAATTAATTTTGGAAATATATGAATATTAGGATTAATTGAATATATATTTTGTATCTATAATCGTTTAATCAATGAATCTCTTAAAAATAATTATGTATTGGAATTGTCAAAACTAATGTAAACTTTACCGTAGATTATGTACAATTATAAAGCTGCATTTTTTTTGGAAAGTCTATCGGTAGCACAGCAGGATTTTCCAAAAAAAAAAACGATCCCCAGCAGCCTGGGGCCCCAGCATGATACAATCGAAAATTGTTTTGATTCGAGAGAAAGATCGGTTAAACCAAAATAGGTGCTTTAAATTCTCAACTGTATCGATAAAACTGGATTGTATCAAGTTACGTGCTGAAGCCCCAGATCTATATGAAATCTTATAGCGAATTTCATTCAAATTTCAAACATCTCTCAAAATCGAGATTTGAGGTTCGTTCGTTGAACTTTACCTAGGGTCGACCAGTGTTTTTTTGACAAACCCAAGAGTTGTCAAAAAAACCTAGGTTTTTCGGTTCTCAAAAAACACCCGAGGGTCATTAAATTTATGTTGCAGAAAAGCAAGTTATGTCATTTAATAATTAAAACTTAAAATATGTTAAATTGAAGTTCTTAGTACATTTTTTGTGAGCCTTTGCACAATCCACAACTTCAAAGCTTCCCATTTTTCATGTCTGTGTCTGAAAATTAATTTGAGTATTGTTTTATTTCCATTTTAAAAATAACAATTTACATACAAAACGATAATTCACAACAAAACAAATGTTTCAGATTAGGGATGATGGATAAGTCCATCTATGTTATTGAAACATCGATATTAAAACAAAAAATCGATGATTCAATATCGATGTTGAATGAAGAATAGGGGAAAACCCTTCAACACATCGATGTTTTCGATTCGATAACTATTAACATCGATGATGAGTACTCGATATTCGCCCATTCCTACCTCAGATCTCATGTGACTTTGACGTTTATTCATTTACCTCAAGTTGCCCCTGCTAAAAACCTAGTTCTACTTCAGGGGGAGTTGAGGGCGACCCTGATTTTAAAAAACAGAATTTGTTTATCAGGGTGACTTTAGGTTTTTCAAAAAAACGCTTTAGGTCGACCCTAGGGCGACTTCAGTGCTCAACGAACAAACCTTTGATCTTTTCAATGAAACTTTGTGTAGGAGTACTAATCTAGTTGAATTCAAAAACACGATTTTTCTGAAGAGATCGCCCGGTTGATGGGTTAGTAGTATATCCGAAAACAGGCTTAACGTTCGATAATTGAGCATATTTTCAAATGACATTCCAAGAAGCCGAAAGTGTGTCTTGAAATACTGTCCAAGTGTCGTAGTCCATGAACGTATCGTGTTGTATTGTTGAAACAACGGTTAGTTTCCTTTTGCTTTCGTTATCAAGTTTGCAAAATATTTCACAACCGTAATTAACCAAAAGCAATATAATTCCGGTCATCCGCTTGGCGATACGCACAAATTTCAAGTTGAACACATTCAACTCTATTGTACGATGTCCTCAATTCCATTCAACCAACTAGTTTAATCCGGTTGGAGACATCGCGACTCCATTAGACATTTTATGTCAGGATAAGTATTGCGAGAGGAATTTATTTTAAGTTGAGTCTGCCTGTAATAAACATTTAACCAGCAAAACTGAATTATTTTGCTTTGTTTAAGACAATTTTGAATCTTAACATCGATGCTGTAATGTTTTTTTTGCGACCTTAGTTCAAATTAAAATGCATTTTTTAATTCGTTCTTATTTCTTACTAACTTATAATTAACTTAAAGCTAGACAAAAATGTTTAAAACTAGCCTAATTATCAATAACTTACAACTAATTTACTGGCCCTTTACGGGCGCTCTAAATTAAACAATAACTCTTACAACTAATGTCTTTCGACCTAAAAACTATTTTAATTAAATCTAAATTTTTTTTTTTTTATTTATTTTATATTTCAAGAAACTTTTATACAGAAAACTTGGTATCTGATCATTTTTTTTTTTTTTTTTTTTTTTTTTTTTTACCTATAAACTAAACTTAAATATATATTAAAAATAATTAAAACTAAATAAAACTAACTTATACTAACTAAAAATAACTTAAACTACTTAAAATACCTAATAATGCTTATAACTACTTAAACTAGAACAGCCACAGCAGCATTTTTTTCGTTTTTTAATTTTTTTTTTTTGTTTATTTTTTATATGCATGCAGACACACACTAGCATGCAACCCACCCACACATGTACATACGCACATATATATACGTACGCACACACATGTACAGACACGCAGATACATGCACGCATGCCCCCGCATACATACATATTTTTAATTTTTTTTTTGGTGCCACCCTGACTGTTACCTATACCTAATGCCCTAAATCTATGTAAGTCGGCCAAGATATATCATCTTCATCGACTTTAAATATCACGATGCTGTTCAGAGAGCCACCAGAACTGGTTCTCCTGTTTCGCCCTATCCCTCCGGTCCCGATCGGACACAGTCCTACTGAACCGAAGGCGCTCTTCTCCACCTTGAGCGATGACGTCTCGACTATACAGGAGTCGCCTATCCACAGTTTTCCGGCTGACGTGGTAGATGAGCGGAACCGCCCCTCCATCCTGTATCAGCCCTCGACTGTCTAAATAGAGGAATGCCTCAGGAGGGATGTAACCACTTAACCGCGCACTCTCAAAATATTCGTTATTGGGGTAATAAGCCCCAAAAATTAAGCTGTTAGTTGAGGACATCGCTCTTGCAACGTGACCCCGAATCAGCTTGAACAAAAAATTATCTATTCTGTTTATGTTGGCTCCGTTGTATAGAACCTGGTTGGAATAATATCTTGTGTACTCCGACTCTGGTGTTCTGTGTAATCCAAGGCAACGTCTAAGACATTGCCTCTCAAACACCCGAATCTTTTCCATTTGAGATGGGGCAACGTTGAACCACACCGGGCATCCGTAGGCAATCATCGGCCTGATGAGGGCCATGTAGCAAATCACCTTCACCCTGCTGTCAAGACGGCTGCTATAAAACAGTCGTTTTGTCAAGGCTAAGGCTCCCCTAGCCCTGGCCAAAGCAGCACCTATATGTCTGTCGAAATACAGGTACTGATCCAACCAGATGCCAAGGTACTTTACTACACTTTTACTCGCCAGTGGATGTCCATGTGGCCCTACGATCACCAGCTTGCGCCAGTTCTTTCTCGTATCCCTTGAGGCGCTAGACAGCGGAGTCCTAAACAAAATAGTTTCTGATTTCTGGAAGTTGATTTTCAACTTCCAGTCATCACAATATCGCTGAATCTTGTCGAAGTCACTCTGCAAGAGACTTTTGATGACCTCAACTGTATGAGCTGTTCTGTACGCAATTAGATCGTCGGCGTACGCAATTGCCTGAGTTAGACTACCTATCAGATCGCTGGTGTAAATGTTGAATAGAATCGGCGAGTTAACCGCTCCCTGCTGAAGACCATTATTAATATTAAAAATTGCAGTAGAAGTTACATTGCCACTCTTGACAACAAACTTTCTACCATTTAGCATGTCATAAAGCATATAAAATAGAGGTTTACTTATACCTAGTCTGGTTAGCTTTAGATAGAGACCTTCTAACCATACGGTGTCGAAGGCCTTCTCCAAATCAACCAGACAGGCACCCGTACACTGTTTTTTAGTTTTGTTCCATTGGATATCAGAAACAAGTTTAGACGCGGCATGAATTGTGTCATGTCCCGCCTTAAAACCGAACTGATTATCCGGGATGATATTTTTGTCCTCCGCCCATTTGAACAGGGCTCTATTAATAACCTTTTCAAACACTTTGCTGATACTCGGAAGAAGACTTATCGACCGGAGATTCGCCGGATTGGAGTTGTCCTTTCCCTTTTTTGGGAGAGGGTGCACCACAGCTGTCTTCCACCGCACTGGATAATATGCATTATTCAGCGCGTTGTTAAACAGTGTGGTATAAATGTCAACTGCTTCTTGAGGCAAATGTCGTAGTACAACGTTGGATATACCATCGAGTCCTGCAGACTTCTTTTTCTTTAATGAATCGAAGATGAGCTGGAGCTCATTCTTCGAAATTAACAGGGGGCTGGGCCCATTTCGGTCGGCGATTATGGCGTTTGCCAAATCTTCATCATTAAACCTGGTAAAACCAAGGTTCTCAGATCGCCATTCGGTTATATCGTTCCGGAGCCATAAGTGATGAAGCAGAGCTCTGTTCTCCAGGTCATGATTCGGGCGAATGCTAGCATTCACCTTGTACACTTGCTGGAAAGCAGCCCCCACAGCCTCCACTCTCTCCTGCGGATCTTCGATTATATAGAGGTCATCGTCCAATACGGCATCCTCTGGGTCTATGCCTGCTGTCAGAAGTACGTCTCTGTTCTCTGTCGTCCTCTGGAGCTTAAGACACGGAAGATCGTTTTGATCCTTTCTTCTAAAAATCTTATTAATTTTTGGGAACATACTTGGGTCGCTGGAGTTAACGGCACGAATTTTATTGTCCCAGAACGAATTAATAGCCAATCTATAATTTTCTTTGATCAATTGGTTGATGTTTTTGATGGACGACTTCAATGTCCTAATCTCCAGGTCTCGTGTATCAGTAAACCGCCTGTACAAGCGTTTTAGTCTTGTCAGTAGTCCACTTTTTTGTCTGTGAAGTGCGTCAATTGTCGCGTTACGGTACATGTCAGTTGCGTTACGTTCTTTGTATTTCGGTATTGTTCTGTTCATTGTTCGTAGAATCGTTTCGTCAATTTGTTCTAAGTATCTGTCGATTTCAGTATTTGTTAGGTTCCTGTCATTTGGTGGGGATATACCATTTGAACGTAATTCACTCAATAAGGCATTGGAGAAACGTGGCCAGCGCACCTTACTGTAATTGTAAGTATGCACAGGCACATACTCCTCCAACTCCATAAGCTGGTTCGGAAGTTGTATTACGGCTGCGAGTCCGCAGTGGTCACTGTCGTACTCGATCGTTCGTAAACAATTTCTTGGCCGTTGACCCACAGCGTCAGTAATTGTTAGTCTTGCGTCTTTAAGCAATAGATCCAGATAGGCACCGCTTCTTGGGAACGATGGCCTGTCTGTGGCTAGAAGATCGATGCGATACTCAAGGTTGTATCGACCCATCCAATTAAATAGATGGTTACCTCGAGGATTTTGTATTTGATTTCCCCAATCTGTGTGCTTGGCGTTTAAATCACCCGCCAATATATAGTAATTCTCTTCCGAGCTCAATCTTAAGCATTCAAAAAGCTTTTCAAGCTCTGTTATAAACTGCGTGGGCTGAGGTGTTTCCGGTGCATAGGCAGCGATCACATACATTCGCTTCCCCTGTTGGAGATGAATGCATATGATGCATGCCTCTAACGTCCGAAATTTTCGCACATCACTATTATATATTACCTTATGACTAATGCCTTTACGTATAAAGATTGCGACGCCTCCTCCTTGCGTGGAGTTGGGTCGGTCTCTTCTTACGATATTGTAATTGTTGTTAGTCAATTTATGTTTCTGGTTAAGCTTAGTTTCGCTAGCCATAAACACATCTGGACTTATGTCTTTAAGCAATTGGAATAAATTCGCTCTACGTTCGGTCCTAATCAATGAATTTACATTCACAGCTAGGATCTTAAAGGGCCTCTCCGGCAGCGCGCCCTTAACCTCTAAGTTGCGTTAAGCTCGGCAAAACAGAGTAGAGATAATCCACCCTAGTCGCCTGCTCCCTGATCTGGTTTTGGAGGCCGTTCAACTGGCCCTGGATGGCCAGTAGAACGCCCATAATATCCGCCTGTGCCGCCGGCGCCTTAGGCACGGGGGCCTGCTGGGCGACCTTTGGTGTAGGCTGTACCGTGCTTCCCCTTCCTGACGCCATTTGGGCGTAAGAAATTTGGGGGTTGACGGACGTTGTTGTAGGAGGGCGCACTGTTGGACGCTTTTCTACCACTGTTTGCTTTGCTGCTTTATTGTTTTTTATAAGCTGAAACGTCGGGCATCCCCGATAATTAGCGGGGTGTCCGGCGCCTCGGCAGAGTACACATTTAAGCTGGGTCCTATCTTCGACCCGTTCTTTTCCTAACTTGCATTCATCTGCATTGTGGTTCTCTCCACACTTAACGCAGCGTGACTGCATTTCGCAGTTTGCTGCGGCGTGGCCGAACCTTTGGCAGCGCATGCATTGAAGCATGTCGCCGCGCCTTTTTAATTTGTCCCAAGTTACAACCTGGCAGTTGAGGACGGATATACTCCTCAAACTATCCAGTTTGCTGCTGGGTGAAAGTTGAACGAGGAAGAAGGGAAGACTCCGCTTCTCCCGCCTAGCTCTAACTGTAGCGAACGGCTTGACCCCGATAAAGTCGAGATCGTCATTCGCTTTTTGGCGGAGTTCATTTAAGAGCACCTGTGGTTCCGTGTAGGAATCTATGCCCTTCAAAAGGACCGTTTGAAATTTTTCGGTTTTAGGGGTGAAACTAAAGAATTCGGTAGTAGTTTCTTTCAGCAACTCTTTAATTTTTTTGTGCTGTTCCAGTGTGAAGCACTGGATAGCATGCCTATCGTTATTTAATCTTTTAATAGTAAAATTTTGACCTATGGTCAACTTACATAGATTTATGGTATCCTGTAACTCCATTTTATAAGTATTAATGGGTGGCACCTTTTCTTTTTTCATGATCGGCGGCTGTGGCTGCTGCTGCTGAGACTGATTTTTCTGCGGCTGTTGATTCTGCTGCTTTTGAATCTGCTGCTGCTGTTTTTCTTGCGGTTGTTTCTGGACTTGTGTCTGCTGCTGTTGCTGTTGTTGTTGTTGTTTTTGCCGTTGTTGTTTTGGCTGCTGCTGTGGCTGTTGTTTTTGTATTTGTTCTTTTTTCTGTTGTTGTTCTTTTTCTTCGAGTTCTTTTAGTTGCCTCGCTCGGCGCGCTTCTTGGCTGGCCTTAACTTTACTTTTTATCTTTTCTATTTCTGCCTCCAAAGCATCAATTTGGGCGAACATTCTTTGTTCGTCCTCCTCAGATGACGCCTCTGATGTGGAGAGGTTCACGAAGGCAGTACTATCGCCCGTCGTGAAGTGCCCTTCTCCTTCTTCAGACATATATGCTATACCCTCTTCGGGTGAAGTGTCTAACTCGGTTTGTCTTGCTGCCTCTGACGTCTCGTCTATATCGGACGTATGCACCCCAGCTGGCAGCTTTGCTGAGGTGGCCGTGGATCTCCTTTTTACCAAATTTGGTGCGCACTTGATCCTCTTTCTGCGCTTTTGATTAGCATCGGATGATGTTGCCGTTGTTGTTATTGCTGTTGATGTTGTTGCTGCAGAATCACTGCTTGTAGTTGGAACATCTTTCGATGTTCCCTCAGCTGATGCCATCGCTGGCCTCATTGGCCCTAGGACACCTTTCGATGCCCCGGTGCTTAAACTCCTCCTCCTTTGCTCGTTTTCCCAACCAATAAAGTTAACTACTTCACGGTTGTGAAAAAAAGCTGATAAAGTTCTGATGCCCTCCTGGGAATCGAACTGGCGACCCTCGGGTTCTCGGTCGGCCACTCTATCCCTGTGCTACTGCACCACTTGTGAAATTTTGATTTAATTTAGAACTTAAGCTCACACACGAATTTTAATTGGAAAAACTGGGAAGCCGAAAACGTCTTAACACTTCCACAGTACGAGATCGACTGATGATCAATAGGGGTATTCACGATCTGGTGTAACAACAGACTGTGACTAATCTGTAGCAACACTGAAGCAAATGTCAAAATCTGTTTCACATTTGTTCTGAATAAGGCTTATAGCGAGTTTAATTTAAATTTCAAAGAACTCCTCTCAAAATGGAGATTTGATCTTTTAAATGAAACTCTGTGTCCAAATTTAATTGAAGTATTGGCCGCGTTCGGTTGCATACCTAAAGCAATCCGGATTACTTTGTGTTGTTGTAAGGCCTAAGGAAAAACCAGCTGATGAACTAAACATATGTTGTCAAACACAAATCTCAAGCTACCCAAAAATTATTATTAATTTGAGGAACATCTGATTCAAAACTTCAGATTTGTATGCAATATCAGATGATGAGGAAGATGAGGAAAAGCAATAAAAAACTCCACTAAATTTATAAAATTTAAATTATTAACTTCTTCGTCTATTATTTGTTTATTTGTTGGTTTAATTTTTTAGCAGGGATTGGCACAATTTCACAATAAATTAATAAAATAGTTTCCATTTGATATTTGACAGAAAAAACGTTTTACAAGTATGCGTGCATTCAGATCAAATCTGCCTACCCACCAAAGATGAGATCTTTCGTGTTGAGATCTGATCTAGATTTGCTCTTTTTGTTGAAATGAAACTCTCAAAATTCAAGATGAAATCTTTTGTCAGAAAGATCAGATCTTTTCTTAAATGAAACTCGCTACTAGTCTGTGTTAAGAAAAATCATACACCCTTGTATTTTGCTGTTACAATAGGGTTCGGGTATTGTAAAAGTGTAAGATTTTCACATTCAGTATATTTTGTTGTTGTAGTGCACAAAAATGCTACACTTTTACACTTTTACAATGATACAAGACCAGATACATCGGATCGTGAATACCCCTAATAATTTCCAACTTATTTACTGTCCCTTAACGGGCGCTCTAAAATTGAATTATATCTCTTAAAATCAAAGCCTTTCGGCTTAAAATTTATTTAAATCAATTCTAAATATTTTATTTTACCAAGAAAACTTATTCAAAAAAACTAGGTAAAATTAAAATTCATTTATAAATTACTATGCCCTTAAGAAGACCATTTTTCCTATTTTATTCTTTATTAACAAATTGACTAATATATTTTGCCCATATTATGTACATCAATAAATACATACATACAATACAACATTAAATTAATAACTACTTTGAATTTGTTAATTTTTAAATTATTTTTTATAGAAACTAAAATAGATTGCAATTACTTCATCAATCGTAATATTATTTCTTATATACGTAAACATACCATAGACACAAACGTGTTTACTGTATTTTGTCTGCTAACCTTTCTTGTGAATAAGTTGATCAGACAATAATAGCAACAACCAAATAAATTCCCATTCGAGAGTCCGATATCCCATAATTGCCCATAGACGAAATCAAAGTTATACAATAAATGTAGCTGCTGGCTCAACATACATATACACAAGCTAAGCTTTCAATTTACATTACTTCATACCGAAACGCAATGCTACTAAGCTCTGTGCGATTTGAAAGATCATCAACATTTGCCCCTAATATATTTCTTAACCAGGCTTTAATTGAAAAAAAAATTATATCCATATCTTACATAATTATGAATAAAAATATTTTTTTTTTTATTACAGTTCGGGAACACCTCGCGCTCAAGGAGCCGCTGGCTCTGGTAAGATTGTTTACACATTTGGCAATCCACAACTCTTGGCCAGTGCAACGTGGGCATCATCATCATCTCGGAACAATACGAAAGTAGCGGTTAAGCAACTTCTCACCCACAATGGCAGAGCATTAGATTCAAAAGCGAAGTATATGTTTGACATATTGCAGGAGAGAGCAGAAATTTCAGGCGATCGCATCTTCGAAGTTGGAAAGAATATATGCAAAAAAGTATTTGGACCCACTGTCTTAGATTACGATCTGCAAAATGTCGATGATCATAGCCAGAAAACGGTAAGAACCATTGGAACTATATGCTGCGACTCGGAGGGGTGTCTTGACGCTACATCGACTATGCTTGTGGGTTCCGATGAGTCTATGTGTCGAACTGTTCGTTTGAATTTTAGTGAAACTAAGTCGTTTGGTGTATTTCCTGGACAAGTTGTCATGGTGAGCGGCCGAAATCCTAAAGGCGATACCATTATAGTCGAGGAGGTGATTGCCGATCGAGTGTTACAACCGCCCACAATACCCAAACTCACGGAATCTTTAAGTTTTGTCGTTGCGGCCGGACCATTTACAAACAGTGATGATCTGGTCTATGATCCATTGCATGACTTGGTACTCTATTGTAAGGATAACCAACCAGATGTGCTAATATTGACTGGGCCATTAATGGATGCTGAGCATAAGACTATCACTGAAAACGTGTTGGCGGAACCATTTGAGGTATTCTTCGAAAAAATGATTTCCGGGCTGGTGGAGGTCTTAGGGTGAGTCCTTAAAATTGGTTGCAATTGTTTTGATTTCATAAAATTGATTTGTATTAAGGAATGAGATCACGATTCTCGTGGTGGCATCGTGTAAAGATGCAAATACTGACCCAGTCTACCCAACCATGCCGGTTACATTAAAGATGACCTATCCAAATGTTCATATGCTGCCTGATCCATCAATTGTTGACTTGAATGGAATCTCAATTGGAATGACATCGACTGATGTTCTAGATCATATTCTCAGCAATGAACTAGCTGTGTAAGTCAAAGGGTTTATAAAATAATGGCATTTTATTATAACTTCTTTTCTTTGTACATGTATTAGAAATGCTGGCGAGAAGATCAAACGAGCTGTGTGTTACCTCTTCAATCAGGGATCGTTTTACCCACTTAATCCGTCTGGAGATGATAGATTATGCTTTGATAGTTCGCTAGCACACAAATATACCAATATTGAAAAGATTCCCAATTTGATGATCCTGCCAGGAGATCAAAAATGCTTCTTGAGAGTAAGTTGGTTACATTTTTTTTTTAAATAACATTATAATATTGAATTGTTATTTTTATTCGCAGGTTGTGAATGGTTGTCTTGCAATTAATCCTGGTCGATTGGCTGATGAAAAAGGTGGCACTTTTGCAAGATTCGTCTTATATCCACCAAGCAAAGAGGAAGACACAAGCATCTTTAGTGTAATAGCGTGTCAAGTTCGCAAAGTTTAATTCTCTTCTTAGTTGTATTTAAGTTATTTTTACGTTAGTTTTTTAAATATTTGATTGTTTTTTTTATAATATATACATATCAAAACAAATAACACAATTTTGGTCATTAAATTCTATAAAATTTAGTTTTTTTCCTTAAAAGTTATGCCATTCTAGTTACATATAGAAATACTTAATCAAAATAGTAATTCATAACCCTGTTTGTATTAACTTGTAGATATTGTAAAAAAATAGATACTATGGTGATTTCTGATAAGCAGTAACAATGAAGTTTCTTTAGTGTTATCACAAATGCCGATCATGTTTTTGTGATTTGTACTAGTTGTATTTTTGACCTGTAATATACATAAATGTAGGAACTAGAATGCAAGTTTTGCATTTGCAGAAAAATCGACCTCAAAACGTTGATCAAACTTGGCATTACGATGATAGAGAATACGAAAGAAGTGGGTCTTTTAATTCTGTCTGTCTGTAGCTCGATCTAACCTAAGCTGCTGCAGCGATTTTCTTCAAACTTCGTATTTGGGCGTCTTATGTCGTTTCGATTAGTAACCCGAAAAAAACTGATGCGGCATCCAATCGAACACTAGAGTCTCGATTCTTAAGATTGATGTGAGTATGTACATATGCTTAAGGCGGAAATTTCACACGGACATTTGAGATTATTTTGCCATTTGATACCAATCGACCACTTTCGCAAGCCTTCCGGTCGACCAATCGAAAACAACATTAGTTGATTCCCTAGAGGTGAAATCGATTTTGTTAGAGCCCCAAAAATAATGGTACCTGCCATACAGCCGTTAAGAATAAATTTCAATATCTTCAAATTGGCTCTAACAATTTTGATAAAAAAGAATTCTGTTTACTATAGTAGGAAGGTTCAAACAAACAAAATGTTATTAACAGTAACAGTCATCGAATCGTTTTTCTTTTTATTTATAATTTAATCCACGTACAACTTGCTCTTGTAGCTAACATTATTGAAGCTGTAGGCAAAATTAATTTGGTTATAATGAATTGTCGAATGGATGATTCAAGGAATAGTTAGGTGCCTTCCTAAATTTCAAGCTAGATTATGCATATAACCTTATATGATAGATGTAATTTCATCGAAAAAAAATTGAAACGCTAATTTAAATTAATTATTACTACATGTATAAAATTTTGACTTCATTTTTCAAAAAGCCGTTCTTAAGAAAAAATGATTTCTTCACTGTTTTTTTTTAACAATTGTATTGGAGCTACAGTTGTTATTTGTTTTAGGAAAATAGTTTTTTTTTTATTTTGCACGCGCTCAGGGGATTATGAATACCCTTAATATGCTTTTAACACAGCGCGGGCATCCGATGAAAGAAGAGACAGAAGGATAGGGAATATGTGTGGCGCGATATTCTGAGCATAGAAGTGGTTGTTGTCTCTTTGTATTTAATATAAGCCGTGTTCTCGTAACTATCAACTACAGCAAAGTAAACATTTTACAAGGAAAACAACAATAAGGGCATACTGGGAGTTACTTTTCCTTTTTCCTGAGTTACCATAATTAGTAAGTATATTCAATCATAGAGGGCATTGAAGTGATTTTTTTAGTAGTTTTTTCCTTGTATTTTTTATTCTTTTTGACAGAAAAAAACACAGATGGGAAAATCCCTCCATATAAAAATAAATAAAATCAAGTTGGATTGTGTATCGTTTTCGTGAAAATGTTTTACTGTACTGTACTTGCTAGTCACGAGAACACAACTATAATGTCAAAAAACTAATTAATACGAAATTTCGAAAATTCGATTGAAATTGTTTTTCAAAAAAGTTTTTTTTTAATTAAATAATTTTTTTTTAAGTTTTGGTGGACAATACTGTTAGGAGCTTTCCGTATTAAAATTTTAAAAAATCAAATGAACCGTTTTGCAGAAAATCGAAAACCAAAAAATGGTTCTGCTAGAGGCACCAAAAATAACATTTTTTTTCATAAAAATAATTAGCAAAAAGTACTTTTTCACTTCATTATAGAACTGATTTTTTTATAAAAATTGTTGGAGCCATTTTTGAATATAAAGTCTCTAATGAGCGAGATAGGCCTCCCAAGGCTGCAAGAAACTGGCAAAAGAAGAAATTGAAAATTTCTGGGAAATTGTAAAAGGCAACCTTGGACTACAAGATTGTTTTAAATGTTCACATAATCATGTAAGTTTAATTAAAATTGAAAATAGCACGGTATTGCTATTTATCCTTTCATTTTGGCATACACCGCTGATTTCGAAAATAAGAATATTCCACTCGGATTTTGTGAAAGCTATTTGTCGTAGATCGGGGCGTAACTGTCCGTGCGGGGAATTATTACGATGGAATTTGTGATAGGACTGTGCTTTTACCGTTTCATCCGGGCGATCATACTTGGATTCTCATCAGTTGACTAGTGAGGGTATTGTCACTGACGAGTACGAGTGAGATCGCCGGGATGAAACACAAATTTTGTGGACTAAATGCCGGTAAAAGCTGTTTTAGTAATAAAGGTTGATTTAGCATTCAATTTGTTTTTTATTTTTACAATAACAGGCAATAACGAAACTTTTCCAGCGACGACTGTGAATCTCCCACGGAATATATTTCCCATGAACAAAAAATGACAGCAAAATTCCCTGGGAAAATTTCCGATATCAATAAATTCCGAGGGAAACTTTTGAGCAACATTCACGTTGCTAAGATTCGAATTGGAGAAAAATTTCCAGGGTCAATTTTAATTACGTATGACAATCCCGTATTGCCTGCAAACAATTTTAATAGGGCACATTGTTTTAGATTTCAATCTGTTCTAGAGTTGCGCAAAACAGTTCCAGTACCGGAACGGACATGGAACGATTCTTTTTCTCGTCGGAACTAGTTCCTGGAACCATGTCCGCGGAACTGTTAAGGTTTTTCAAATTATGTGAATGCGTATAGGTACCTATTTTTTTAGCTAGTGCTTAGTTCCATGTTTCATTCGCTGGTTTGAGTTCCATATAAATTATATAAAGTTCTTTGCATTCGTAGGTAGTTTCATTATAATGAGAATGATCCAAGAAATTATAATCAAAGCTGAAAAGGTTAATTCTAATAAAACATATACTTACTCCCAATGCTTGTGAGGATTAGAACATTCCGAAAACATTTCAGTAGGTATATGATTTAAATTCCTTTTTTTTTTTGATATTCATGCATTATCAAGGGTTATGGAAAAATACACAGAACATTTTTCTTTTCAATTTGAGTAATTGACAAATTTATTTCATTAGAAAAGCCAAAAGCTATTAACTTCAAAGCTTGTTTTAAGAATGTAGGAGGACGTTAAGTGTTTGAAATAGATTTTTGTACAGCAAAGAAAGACAAACAAAAAAGATTCAAGATTTATAGACAAATTCAATCAGTTGAATGCATGAATAGGTTTAAAACATAACAAAAATATAAATAATTCATAAATAACACAGTATGTAAATTAAGTTATTTTTTTAAACTTGCACATTTAATAAATTTTTGCAATAAATATTGCTTTTTTAAATTAACACACTAAAATTAAGTAAATAAGATTACCAACAAAAATAAACATCTATTCAAAAAATGTTTTTTGATATTATTATTTGTTTGATAAAAAAAAATAAAAGTAAGAACTTATGAACTACAAAGTTGGCAAAAACTTTAATAAAAAAAATGTTGCAGTACTATAAGTACTAACTAATTTCAGGAACTAAATTTTTATAAACACACGACACTTAAAAATAAAACTAAGTTTTACATAAAAATTCATTTTGAATAATGGGTATACATAGGGATTACTAAATGTTGCATAATATTTTCAGATTTTTTAAAAAAGCTGTAAAACATAACAAAAATCATAAGTAACATACGTTTAAACAAATCACAAGTATTAAACATAACAAAAATAATATAATTTACATGTTGCTGCTTATGAAAAGCAACTGCGATACTTTTTTGGAAGATAACCTATTTCGCCTATCCGTTTGGATTAATCCGGCTTTTGAAAATATACGTTCACAAGGAACAGATGTCGCAACCAAATTGAGCCTTTTTAACATATATTTGTACAAAATCGGATAGACGAATTTTCTCTCATTCCAATAAGTTAAGGGGTTTTGAATATCTCTGCTAATAAGGGGCTCTTTGATATAGCTATCGAGCTCAACTATACCGGCAGCTACTGTATTTTGTGGAACTAAATTTGCCACTTCGACGTCAAAGTCATCCCAAATAGATGGTGGTTTAGCATTGGAAAGTGCTGCTCTTGAAGTTGATGGAACCGCTTCTTCCTGAACAGACACCGACACATTTCCCCTATTTTGAGGCTGGTTTCCAACTTTAAACCTTAAGCTATCAAAGGCTGTTTTAAAATTAGTTGCCTCTCGGAAACCTTTGCTTTTAAATCTGGGATCCAAAATTGTTGCTTCAGCATATAAAGGATTTTTTTCCAGATTGTTAAAACGTTTTTGTGTCTGTTCATTAAGTGTTTCCAAAAGCTTCCGAACACAACTTGATGTTTGCTGCTCTTGAGCGAGAGCTTGAGTTTTTGTCAGATGGCGTCTTAGAAGTTTGCAATACACAATTACTTTTGAAAGGCTTACATATTTTTCCGTTGATATTTCAACCGTAATATCACAAAAAACTTTTAAGATGGGAACCACTAACTCTATAACATCCCAATCTTCAGGCTTTAGAGATAGATCATTCTTTGCTATTGCTAGTGTAGCAATAACTGCATTTTTTATTTTTAAAATGCGATCCAGCATATCATATGTGGAATTCCACCTTGTTGGGACGTCTTGCTTCAGCTTTAAGACGGGCAAATTCATTTGGCTCTGCATTTCAGTAAGCTTATGTAAGCCTTGCGAACTTCTTTTGAAAAATTCTACTATGCACTTTACTTTTTGAACTTTTGCTTGGCCTAGCTCGACCGCCATATATATATATCTTAAGATACCGTGGGCGAGTATTAATTATTAATATTAAGGGCTCAAATTTTCAGGGAATGGTTTTTTTATGACATTTCCAGTATGGGATCCAAAAACAAAAATAGTCGCAAAAAAAAAGCACCCTAGTACATACAAATATTTTTTGAGCAGCATACTTTTAATACCTAATCTGGTCGACTTTGAAGTTGGGCTACTATATTTCTTGAATTAAAATTAAAGGAATCATAAGTACCTACACAATTATTATATAGAAAATTAGTATTAACCTTATATAAAGAATGATTGTAAACACAAAACATTTATTAGGAGTAAACAGCAAAATTGACTAAAACGATTTCTTAAAAATCAATTTTCATAAAACTTAATATACTAATTTAAAAATTCTTTTTAACTAGGTACCTACCTATCTCTTAAACATTTTTAAAATGGTATTTTGAAAGCTAAAATAATGTGTATTTGTTAACAATATTTGTTTATTTTTATCCTTAATCAAATAATATGTACTTTTACCCATGTGTATTTTAAATAATGTTCACAAAGAATATTAAAATAATTCTTATCTTAATTTTTAAAATGTATAGGTTTTTTCTTATCTTAAAGTTAGGTCCATTTTTTTAATTAACCACTTAATGATATTTTGAAATATACAGATTTCCTTAATAAATAACATCAGCAAATATAAAAAGTAATTTTGTCAAATTCAAATTTAGTTTTGAAAAGATATAAACAACAAAAATTTAAAAGATACCTTTGAAACTCACTATGAAAATTTTAATTTATTTAAAAAAGCAAAACCAAAAAATATGATTTCCAAATAAATCTAAAAGGTACATAAGTATAACTTGAACAATAACTATGCAAGTAAAAAATGATTTAAGAAACTGTTCCTGTAGAATGATTTTAAGCCCTAATTACAGTTGTCGGTTAATCGAAACGACTGAAAAACGGCAAGGCGCTGGAAGGGAGGCGAAAGTTGACTTTTCAGTAAAACTATTTTTGCGAAAATGGAAGAAGGGTGAAGATCAAAAAGAACATGTAGTCTATTTCATTTGAACGACAACCCCAAAAAAGGTTAATATTATCTAGGTATTATTCAAGTTATGCTTCTCAGTTTGAAATTAAAATTTTAAAATTGAAAGTACATACCTATGTACATACCTATGTAGGAAAAAAATAATAACCTTGCCTCAAACACTCACTCATTTTCATTTAGGTATTTGAAAAAAGAACTCACCTACCTAGGTAGGTTCACTCAATAGTAAATATTTTCAAATAGGTTCTAAAAAACAAATAATTAACTTTAGGAAGCTCTACGCAAATTGAATTGATCCCATTAACTTTAATTTTAGCTAAATAAAATACGTATATACGGGTTAGATAAAAACAAATCAAACTTCCATGACGCTCAAAATCAATCATAAAACATCCTACTTAAATCAAACCCAATTGGAAACTATTCATTTACAATCAAGATAAATAAACACTGCAAAAATGGAATGACAACAAAAATCTCATGCAAAAAGGATATACTTTAAAATTACCAATAATCCAACGTAAACACTTTTCTTTACTTAACTTAATAGTTCCTTACTGAACTATGAACTTTATAAAATAAACTTTCAACAAATAAATTAATAATCTACCTAATTAAACAAAACAGTAAACAGTCACCAACCAGAAGAAAACTAAACCAAACGAAACCGAAGAAAACAATTGAATTGAACAAGAAACATTCCTTTTTCTTATTCCAGACAAACATGCATAATATTTCTCATTCTCTCACCATGTCCATAATAGAAATGGAACTACAAATGAAAAGAACTGTGAATGTCCGTATCCACATTCATAGTTCTTTTCTTTTATGGATATAGAACTAGTTAAAAGACATGGAACTAACAAGCAATCAAAGTAACTATTAGTCCGGTTGCAGTATACTTCTTTCATTTCAAACACATAATGAATGTATGATCGGACATTATTTTGTATCTATCCCACAAACCACAAAAAATTCGTTCTTTTACTCATGTTTGGTGTCTGTGGATTTGGAACTGTTTTGTATTGCTCGTTCGCACTTTGTGTCTTGAAACATGTTCGCTTTCCTTGTCTCAATTTTGTCTGTTGAGGTTGGAACTGCGGACATGTTTGATTTTGTTATTCGGAATGAAATGAAATGTATCCGACAGAAGACATAGTTCCAGGAACTATACATGTCCGGAACTACCCAACTCTAATCTGTTCCTACATACATAGTCGGCGGAAATGGAATCTGTGATTTGAATGGTGGTTCAGCAATTTTAACTCGCCGATTTCGGTGTTTCGATATCAATTTTTAATAACTTAACTGCTCAAACCATTAATTTTGAACTTGTAGCTTATACTGCAGTTGACTTGAAATAAAGGGAGATATTTCTTCACTAGGGTCCAATTCCATAAGCACTAATCTTACGCAAAATATGCTAAGCAAACTGTCCCTAAACGTAAACATAAAAATCCCTGCAAAGCAGACTGTCCCAAACTCTGTTCATTCAAGTTGCTTGTGCAAAAACCAGTGCATTTGTGCAAGATTTAGGCTCAATACACACGGAGCAAGTGGAAAAAAACTAAACCGGTTGGCAACTCGAACTCGAATTACAAACCAGTTAAGGACTCAACCACGACTTGACTCCACACACGAGGAAACTCATCAATCAAAATCTTTATACTTCGATCAGTGTCGTCATGGATACTGGCCGTGAAGTGTCTTCGGACAACTCGAGCAATGTTGAAACCATAATGTCGTGTTATTATCTCAGTAAGAAAACAAGAATATTTGGAAGGTTTTGGGTACACCCATACCTTGAACACAATTTTCAGAACCGTTGTTCGTTGCTGCTAAATAATTAGAACTTTCGGATTCGAAATTTTTAGCATTCTACATAATGCCTAAAAAAACTTATTTGGAACTAGTGAAAGTGGTTTCCCCTGTAATTCAGAAGCAAAACACCAGTATAATTTCGCTCATCAAACTAGAAACTGAAATCACTAGACAACCCGACATGAAAATCAACAGACGACTAGTTAATTATTTTTTGTGAATCGGAAACGAGTTTTCAACCAGTAGTGCCGTGTTCGTCGTCCCATTTGATTACACATGTTATATTTCAAAGCAAACTATTTGCCAACTCGCATCGGTGATCAGTTTTGTTCGAGTTGCTCCGTGTGCATTTAGCCTTGTTGCACACTTCAATTGCTTTAACTTTAACCGGGTTCGTACATTTGCTTAGCATGAGATATGCTTTTCAAATCTTGCGGATAGGAATTTGTCCTAGGTTTCCAGTAAAAATTCCCTTAATTCGAAGGAAATTTAGTGATAGCTAAATAGACCCATCTAGGACTAGAAACTCACCTAATTTTCAAGTCAAGTTTCTGATTGGTCTATTCCAAGCAGCTAATAAAATTGTATATAACGAGTGTTTTCTTAAGAGAATATTCAAAATTAAATAAACAAAACAGAAATTCTTTATAAAAAATTTAATAATAAATTACAGTAGTCAAAGAAGTAAACGTCCTTAAATTAAACCAACAACAACTTAAAAGTCTTCAGTAAACAATTTCTTCACGTCTCTTGATAGCTCAAGAAGCACTGCAAGTTTCTCAAGTCCTCTTGTTCGTCTACCAAATCTCTCATGTAATCTCCAAACACCGTGCAAATGCGATACAAACTCCTCTTGACGGCATTTTTAAGTGTAATAAGGTTGCGATCCAATTTCTTTCCATTCAAATTCACATTGTTCAACTTGTCGAGTTCCAATTTGAGCTTAAGAAGCGATTTAATAATTTTCGACAATTCATTCTGAACGACACCATATTTGTCTTCGTGCAATGAACTCGCACAAATACCAGCTAAGCCCTGCGTCAACCAAACAATTGCCTGAGAGTTTGATAGGACGAAAGCAGTCTTGGCTCCATCCTGCTCTCCAAATAGATATAACACACCTGGCACTGCATATAATGCAGACTTTGCGCTCTCCTCAATGGTTTTTTGGAAGTTCTCCAGCATCTCAGTGACTCGATCACATGGATTGGTGGGCTGACCCAATGAACCGCATTGAGACGCAGGTGGCTCGACTGGATCTGGCATCATTCTTCGAATACCAAAGGTTTCATTGTATTGTCTGAGGAGAATACGCTCAGCAGTTTCACTGGCAGAAGGTTTAAGCTGTGCGAAAGGTGGAGCATTCCTCATGGTTGAGATCCGTTTTACCGAAGAAGCCAGTTCCTCTGTAAATTCATTGATAAGACTCAAACATTGCCCACTCAGCTGATTCCAGTTGTAGGGATGACCACCCGGGATAGAAAGCGCGAAAACTTCCCTGCGACGATTAATGGCTTTGGCTGAAGCCAAATTATACAGATCTAAACAGGCCAATTCCTGAACTACAGGAACTTCCCTCAAAGCAAGAGCTTCTACAAGCGAGACTTCAGTTTGGGATTCAATTACGACGGGGTTTTTTTCGATGACGAAGTGCATTTCTTCGGCCAGCAGAATCGAGAAAAAGTGTCTCATGAGTTCCATGTTACTCAGAATCTGAGAACATAAAATCCAGGCATAGAAGAGTATCCGAAAGCTGGTCAAAATGGTGAACAGGGAGTTATATGTCTCGTCGACTTCCGACTCGACAAACTTAGCAAGTGTTCTGTTCAGTGAACCACCAATAATCCAGTATAGCAGTGTAAAGCAGAAAGTTGGAACGAATGATTTCACAAGCGAATGATACAAGGTAGAATAGACAAGAGAACGGATTTTGATGAACTTCATCTCTTGGATTATAGGAAAGTGGATTTCCGATTCGCTTTTTAAGTTCTCCTTGGCAAAGAAGTAAAATCCTGAAGACATTCCGATGAAAAGGAGAAAAGTGTAGCGACTGTTCACGAAGTAGCGATCAAAGTAAGGAGACAAGAAAGTTCTGAAATTAAAATTCGAAATGAAAATAAATTCCACACTCGGTGGTTAAGTTCGTACCTGTAATCCTTATGCAAGAATCTAGCATACAGCCAAGCAGTCAGGAAGCCTACCATTAAATGGATTCCGAAAAATGCGACTTTTCGCAGAGCAGTTCCGATGAACCAGCGAAATCTTGTGGCATAGTATTTTTTCACACTGAGAAAAGACTTCCCCAAGAGAATGCCGAAAATGATCACGGAACTGATCAACGGCATTATTGCCAACCAAGTGTAGAATGAGTACATCAGGCTGAAGGTTGTGGTTATCCAGCTTATCGGGTGGAATATGTTGAAATTTACAAAGAGTAGGAATACGGCGAGTAGGAAGTATTGCATAGCAATGCTGAGGCCGACTGCATAGAGGCAGCGGAACATGCAAATCTTCTTGCATTCTAGTGTTACAGCGGACGACATGCCGACTTTCGTTAAATTAGTTGTTTTCTAAATGAAAAATTATATCTTAGTTTTAAATTAAAGTGTTGCTTTATTTTACCTTCGTTAATTGATTATTTTTGTTTTAGTTATATAGAAAATGCCGATTTATATTAAAAAGGAAAACGTGAAAAAAATTTCAGTTGTAGAAGCGGGATTTTAAAAATGTTGACAACAAATGTATGACATCTGTCACTTGAACTTTGAAAAATGAAACCAAATTTCCTTAAGTATGTTATCGACATTGTTATCGATACCATAAAAACATAAGGGCATGTGAATGACTACATAATCCAAATGAAGTTGAAAGTTTCCTATTTTATCTCTTACAGACAGATTTAATATGTATGTACCTAGGTAGTACAGAGTATTTTTTTATATATTTTTACTAGAGATATTATGTAGGCACTATATTGTAAGTTATGAATTCCTAAAAGCACTCGAGATTTTGATCAAACTTGACATTACTATGATAGCGAAGACGAAAAAAATTGGTCCCGCAATTCCGTCACTCTGTCTGTCTGTATACAGACTAACCGCTGTTTTTTTTTTTTAATTTTTTAAGACGAAAAATGACGGTACATACCTAACTGACCAAAAAGGTAAATATTATTTTTCTCAAAACAACTTCAACAATTTTTATAAAAAAATCAATTCATTAATGAAGGGAAAAGGTACTTTTTGGTATTTTTTTTGATTTATTTTATGCAGAAGCTCCTACCACTAATGTAAGAGACCAAATTTAAATAAAAAATAATTTTAATAAAAATAACTCAATATTTTGAAACTTCGACTCAATAGATTTAAAACAACGGTACCTCCCACAGAAAGGTTAAAAAAAAACGTTAAGAAAAAAATGTATTTCTCTAAAATGGCTTCAAGAATTTTCAAAAAAATGTTTTATTAAATTAGTATAGTCCAGTCTTATTTACTTTATTCACTTCTCATAGAACCACACTCTTCATATTTTCGACTTTTTCTCTTTCGATGAACCGATTGAAATAATTTTTTATGCAAACGCATCCTAAAAGTGCAAATAAAACTGCATATTCAAATAAATAAAAATAAATACATTTTTTTTTTGAGAAATCGATTTTTCAAAAACTAGTCACTGATTTTTTTTTTCAAATTAAAATTTTATGTGTTAAAACAATATTTTGCAAAATTGAGTATTTTGACGATTAAGTTAAAAAAGACTTAAACCAATATTTAATACCTATTAATAAACAATTCTTTTTGAAAATTCGTCAATTGGATTTTTTATGAAATTACTTATCAAATCTGAATTTTCAAAAAATATATTTTTTTTATAATCCAAAAAATTATTAATATAAAATTAAAAAAAATTGTGTTACAAGAACAACTTTTTTTGCAAAACGATTAACAGAAATCTCAAATTTTAACTGTTAAATTATTATCATGTTTATGCATTTGGTAAAAAACTTTATTTTTTGAGTAGTGACCGTTGCACACAAGCGTATACCTGAATATTTAAATATTCCCTACAGCCAACAAATAATTTTCATTCTATCTGTCCGTAGAATAAAAAACACACACACACAACCAACTCCTACTCAACAAAAAAAAAACCTCATAAAAAAACAAAAAAACCTCATACAAAAAACAAACAAAAACCTATGAAATACATTGTTTTCCTTTCCACCTCTAATTTATAATTAATTTTGTATATTTCTCTCATTAATCTATTTTCACGCTATTCTTCTTCATATTGGATTTTCTATGCACACCAACACTACTTAACCTCCGATTTGGTAGTGGAGCCCATGATGAGTAGTGGACGTTATTGCAGGCTGGACGAACTTCGTCGTCATGATAGATCTATATACAATTATTTTATGCAATTTTATATTTTCGAAAAATATGATTCGCTAATAAAACCAATACTTTTAGGCTTCGTAACGAACGATTACAGGTCGAATCTCTTTTTCTGACAGTGTGTGTAGCGTGGTAGCTTCAAAAAAAGATCTTCAATTCATTAATTCATCATCATTCATTTTGGCTTTCTGATTAGGCCGCGGGGGAATTCCTAAATCCAATTGAACTTTTTTAACATTCCGGTGGAAAATTATATCTTTCCGCAAAGCGGACAATTATCTCCTTTGCATGAATAACCCTAATAGTCTTATTTTTTAAAACTTCAAAACAAATATTGTAGTGTCTGTAAGAATCTGTGTACAAATCCGCTTTGAATCGGTTTCGAAAAAGAAATTCGAATATGGATCTGTATTTCCAGAAAAAAATTGGTTTTAATTTGAAACGAATCTGATTTTAAGAAAAAAATTGACGGCGCGCGGATCGACTGCAGATCGATGTTTTTGTTGAAACGAAATCGCCATTATTCTTGTGTCGTTTTCTATTAGATATTCTCAGTAGTGTTCTACTCATTTTTGATTTAAATCGAATAAGAAAATTTCGTATTAAAACATTTACTCGTCAACACGCCGTCAGCGTCGGGACAACTTTCCATTAGGTGGAGATTTTTGATTTATAATACATAAATGAGCTAGGGATTTCATTATAGCTTATAGCTTTAAAATATTAAGTTGAAGAAATACTTTTATATGTGATTAACAAATTTTTTGTTTCAGTTTTCGAGTATGCTGTTCTTTGGCTCATGTTTTCTTTAAAATTACATGAATTGTAACGCACGGGCATGCTAAGCCCCTGCAACCCGTTTGTTTCGCCGAATATAATATTTGGGGTGGGCACAAAGTTTGGAATTTAAAGTTTTATGGAATTGAAGATTTCTTATTAAAAATGTCCAGATAAAAATCTACATACACCACTCCCCATATTGAAGTAGCATATACACTAGCGTGTACTGTTAAAAAATTGTCTAGCATACAAACACAGTTGGTGATCATAAATTGCATACATTTAATACATAAAATATATTACATATAGCTCACAGCTTCTTTATTCAAAGGAAAACGCGCTCTAAAATCGCCTTCGTCCAAAGATTCCATGAGTTTCGTTCTCATTCGGAATACGCGATTTCTTGGTGGCTTGATAACATAAAAAAAATAGGACCCATCGAATTCCTCTACTATAATGTATCAAGAAGACATCCATTTAAATAAAGACGAAAATGTCGAAAACCGGTGCTCTTCAGTGCTTTTAATTCTGTTAACTGTCAGTTATATGCTTTATCTTGTACTTCATCCACTCTATAAGTTACTTGACAAATTAACTTCTAGTTAGACCTATCCAGTAATTGTGAAACACTAATGTGAATTTTATCTGCTTCCAAGTAGCTATGTTCCCACCGAAGCGAAATATCGGATTTCGTAGATTTCAGTCCAAATCTTTGGATTTCACCATATAGTTTTGGGATTTCGAAATCCGAGATTTCGTTGAAATCACAACGAAGTCCCAGTACCGATGAGGGGCATTCATAGTGATCGAGTCCATTTTAAACATCACGATACTTAGGTAAAAAACTTTTTATGTGCTAATTACCATCTTTCACTCAACGAGATAAGGAGATAAGAAGCAGAGAGCATGAATTTTTAATTGACAACGCGTGGCTTGGGTTGATGGATTAGATAAACAAAAATCACCATTCTCAACTAATTAAAAATAATGGTTGTTGTTATTGTGCTTCTGAGAGACGAAATCGTGGATTTGGCTGTGTGAACACCAATTTTAAATCTCAAAATCTTCCTGCTGAAATCGCAGATTTCGCTTTGGCGGGAACATACTATAACTGTGACTTTACTTTTTTTTATTATGGAAAAGGCCCTTAACCATACAAATTTAATAAAAGTATCTGCGTCTTAAGATTCGTGCTCCCCGAAGAGAAAGTTCAGCCTTCGAACACCCAATCGAAAACGACATTTGAAAGGCGGATAGTTAAATTTAGAATTAATATACTAGTGCGATAGGGAGGGTAAATAAGATATAAAGTCGAAGATAATGATTAATTCAACAAAACTATGGCGTCAATGCAAAAACGTGAAATATTAGGTTTAGGGTCCTACGGTGATGCATGCGTGTGAACATGTATCGCGTACCAAGCTCAATGAGCGCAAAACATTTTGATTTTAGCAAGAAAATCGATGGCGGGCTACCTGTGAGAGGTATAGTTCAATTGTCTGCGGGGTTTTTCGGCTGACAATACAGTCAGTATTTCTTGATGAAACCAAAGTAAAAAAGTATTATAATACAAAATTATACCGGATAATGGATAAATCATTAGAAAGATAAACTTTGTACACGATATCTGGGTTGCAAGCAAGGACAATATAATAGTCGCGTGACTTGACGCAGTATCGCATATTCCCCAACGGGAAGTTTTTTCTTTAAAAAATATCGCGACAGTCACTAGTGTTGGCTATGGTTTACACCTACGACTTAAGGTCCAACACAATTGGTAAAAAGTGACACAAACTAATCTCATAAATCCATTCAATGTGAATGAATGAATGTATATGTTTAATCCGGCAAATAAGAAACTTTATTTCATAATTTTTCACTTTGTTTCGTCGGTCTTTTCTTACATTTAATAATATGATTGAACGATCATTTTAAACTATAGAATATTCTAAAGGAGGAAATTGAATTATTTAATATTTGACAGTAAAAATATGCAAAATAAATTAAACACATCACTGTTGAAAAGCTTATTTAAAACAAATATATAATTTAAATTTATCCAAAATTTTGCTCCGCTCTTAATGCAAAAGAATAACTTTCTATTGTATTGTTATACTCTTGTGTGTTCATTATTTTGTTTATGTTTTGTTGGATGCGTAGACTTTCAAGGGTATATCTATTATTTGTTCTCTTTTCTTTGTCTATTATTATAGTGCATAATCAAAGTCTGCAGTGTCCGGTTTCCAGCATATGTTGTGATAATCCAGTTGATAGTCTTTTTCTACGAACATCTGCTTTGTGTTCAGTAAGTCTCGTCTCCAGTGATATCTTAGTTGTCCCAATGTAGATCAGATTACACTGATCCCCTTTGATGGAATTCATTGCACTAGATTTATTCCTGATGGATTTTCAGATAGAAGCTATTTTCTTCCTTAATAGTTTTGCAACTTTGGTAACTTTGTATATCCTCGCCACTAAATATGTCCTTCAACAAATAAAAACCACAAGCTGTAAAAGCAGTCTATTAATTTTGTTGTTTGTAGTTCCCTTTTATCAAATTCACTATTCGCAAATCGACCGCTAATTTCTCTTTATTTAACAAAATTAATACATCGATTTAATTTGAACACAGATTTTGAATATTTGTTAGTTATATTATACTATGTTCCCATCGAAACAAAGTCTCAGATTTCGTAGATTTCAGTCCAAAATCTTCGGATTTCGACATATAGTTTTGGGATTTCGAAATACGAGATTTCGTTGAAATCACTACGAGATCCCATTACCGATTCGGGTGCGGGGCATTCATAGTGAACGAGTCCATTTTAAACTTCACCACTCTTTTCATGTGCGAATTACGATCTTTCACTATTACGATAAGGCGATAAAAAGAGAGAGTATGGATTTTTATTTGACAATGTGGCTTTGGTTGATGAGTTAGATAAACAAAACTGGTTGTTGTGTTTGCTTCTGAAGCCCAGTACTCAGTTCGGGAAAAATATTATTTCTCGTACATTTTTTTCCCAGAACAAATTTTATCTCTAATTTTTCCCGACCAGTAATCGCACTTCAACGCAAAATAAAAATCTTTGTTTAGAACTGTACATGCAAAACTCTCCACTTAATTTTCAATATAATCAATTCAATCAATTCAACAGCTGATTTCAGTTAGGCAGTAGCGTAGGTATAATGAGAATTAGTAGGTACAATGAGGACGTACTTTGAATAAAATTATGAAAATATTTCTGAAATTTATTTAGTATTTTCTCATCCAAGTGGGTTTTTGTATAAATATGAACAGAAGGGATAAATAAATTAAGAAAAATCAATGAGCTTTGCTGAAGAACAAACACAACAATGACTCGGATGCTGTTCTTCGCAAGCGAAAAAATTCATTTATGAGACTGGTAAAGAAGAACTAGCTCGTGAAACAGATAAGTCCTAAAACAAAAGGCCTAGCAAAAAACGCAAGGTTGCATCCTCACCTGATGGCGCCTATTTTTCTGAAAAAATTGCATCACCAAATAATGCCAATAATAAAGAAAACCCTATTCAAATTAGTCCTCCTCCACCAATTAATGTTGTCAGCATTGCGGAGTATAGCCGGCTGCAAACTATCTGAAAGACGTTAACACCATCAGACTTTAAAGTTATTTCACTTAATAACAACAAATGGAAAGTTTGCGTGAAAGATCCTGAAAGTTATCGTCTCCTGTCGCGAAAACTAAACGAAGAAATAGTAGGATGGTACACTAATGAGAATAACTCGGAAAGACCTTTACGTGTTGTAGCGAGAGGCTTGCACCTATCATGCCCAAAAGACGATATTATTAACGATCTAAAGATGAACTATAAGATCTTAGATGCTGTGAACATCGGCAAAAGAGAAAAACAAAAAAAAGATAGCGAAAAAAATGTGGTACAGCGTGGTCTTCCACTATTTATTCTTACTTTTGTTAAGGCAGAGAAAATAGATGATATTTACAAAATTAAAACAATCTTCAATATTGTTGTTAAGATAGAACCTTTAAGAAAGAGTTCAAGACTGATTCCGCAGTGTAAACGGTGTCAAGAATTCAATGATACGCAAGCGTATTGCAAACAAGAACCTAGGTGTGTAAAGTGCGCCGGAAATCATCTTTCTGAGGACTGCACCTCAGATACCAAAATTCAGCAACGTGCATAAATTGTAATAAAAGTCATCCGGCCAACTATAGAGGCTGCGAAGTATTACAAAAACGGTGATCAAAATTTACGCATACACAAAGAAAACCACCAAACCAAGTAGAAAAGCAAATTCTTAAGACCCCTAAGAGGTAAAATGCCCAAATAATATTCGCCTAAAAAGTTCTGAGGAGACGGCACTGGCTTTTCACAGCATTCATACCGGTCACACACCAAGCTTCGAGTGAGTGGAGATCCTTGCAACAGAAAAACATACATCTAAACGTTACACACTAGAGACACTGCATAAAATTAAAAACAAAAATAATATGATCCGCAACCAGACACACAAAATATATCAGCCGTTTACTGTGTCCTAGTTTCTGACAGTAAATATCATAAAACGTAGACTAATCTTAATATATGAAGTGTTCAAAATCTGTTTTTAATCTGTTTTTTTTTTATATGTCTTAAGCAACTTATTATTCAGTAATTTAAAAAAGTAAAAATCTTAAAATTTAACGTTATGTAAGTATTTTGTTCGTTTACTTATATCAATATGTACAAACATTATATCTGTTTAATTTTGTAAATAAAGATACCCCTGAAGAAGATGGCAACCACCGTTGAAACATTGGGAAAATAAAATGAAAATTGATTTCATTTAATCATCATTACGACCGACCAATAAAGCCGATGAGAATCACTTTTTAAAAATTATCCAAAGTCCAAATAGAACACAAATAAACAAATTGACACTACAATCTCTTACCTACCTTATAACACGGCCTTTACTTTCCCATTCTACAAACTGTCAGTTTGACAAAATCGCACTACCTTATCGGCTACATTCAGCAATTTCCCCTCCGCGTAATGCCAAAATACGCCATATTGGATTTTCATTCAAAATTCATCCTCATTTTCGTAGTGATTGCGTACGCATACACACATCGTACTGTTACGTTAAATTTCGTCCTCTTCAAACAAAAATATTAAAAAAAAAAATAATAAAATAAAATTACTTCACCTAGAATTTCATTTGTGTGTGTCCAAGTAGCAGAAAAAAAAACACAAAACCTCACCCTTTGAAAAAGAAAAACCGTTCGATAAGTCGTTCAAAATAAATTCCCTAACTAACACCTGCATTCAAATTTATTTAAAAGTACAAAAAAGTTAACTCAGTGTCAAATGAATTTCGAAAAATTGTTCCTTATTTCGTTTCGCAGATAAATCGAATAGAGTGCTTGCGAGTGCAGAGCGGCCAAAGAAGTTGGTGTGTGAAAAAATCCTATAAAATTTTTTGAGGTCATTTTCGTTGAATCGGGATTTTCCTTGAGTTTTTCCATCAACATTGGTGGCATTTGTAAAGTAGCAAAGTAGGTAGGCAAAAGGTAGCCCATTGGAAGTGGAGAATCGCAGAGCTTTGCTGTGTGTAACAATTCGAATCGAAAAATTATACGTGGACGCGTGCGGGCAGGTGTCGGTCGGCGGCGGTGGTCGGTAGAATCGAATCGAATTGAAAATAGAAAATACTGTGAGCGTTGTGTTGTTGTCTTTTTGTGTATCACTCACTACTCGTGTTGTGTTACGTGTTTGCCTTCATTGAGTTTTCACCGGGATTTTCCTTCTTTCCAATACGAGCAGGAGATATTTCCACAGCAGAAGGTCATCATAAATTCGGGTTGCGCGATAATCTTTGTAAAAGGGCAATTAATTAAGCACAGTATTTGAAAACATTCCCACTTTCCACATTCGCCCATTTTTGATAATTTGATTGTCGATTGCATGAGCGATTTCCATTGCAAAAAAGAAAGTGAATAGAGAAAATTAAAGCGAAGAAAATCCAACAGCAAGGGCAAAATATTTTAATAATTTATAATATGGCGTAATTAATTGGATTTTGAGGCCAAAACGTGAGTGCAAGACGACGAAGAAAATGTGTGTTTTGTCTTTTAATTTATTCGTGTTTGGGTTTGCGATTCGTGTATTCAGCAGCGGCCCTTGTTTTTAAATTATTATTAAATTAATAATAATAGAATGAATTATATAGGTACATAAATTGTGAAAGAATTTGATAGAAAAAAAAGTAAATAAATAAAAGTGGTAAAAGAAAAAGAAAAATTATAGTGAATTATTCTTCAGTGCGCAAGAGAGAGAAGCTTAAAATTATAAAAACATTCTTATAAGTTAGTTAGACAGAGACACACTGATAACAAGTTGCTGTGGACAATTTGGCGGCGCAGCTCAGTGTCAGTTCACAGTTGAGTGAAATGTCAAACTCATCGCTGTTTGCATTTCCCCTTACGTCATCGTCGTCAGCAGAGCCAGCCAGACTATTTTCTTCAGCAAAAAGTTTGTTGTCTTCAACGTCATCTTTATCATCCATATTGCGTAGTGATCTTCAATTTCAATTGGATTGCGTTTTGGGATATGTCGCATAATAGATTTTTAAAGCAGGTGGGTTTGATATTTTAGCTTGATAAAATACGTACCAGGTACCTATGCATATTTATTGACTTGCGCAATAGAATTAAGTTTTTGAAATTCATTTCATATGGTAAAAGGTTAAAATGAGAAAAAAACACTCAAATTTATAACAGGGTTACCAGGTTATAGATTACAATGATTTGTTGTTTAATATCAACTAATGTTGTTTTCTATTTACCAATAGGGAATTTGATGAGGGATTGCAGATTTTTCTTCGTAAATAGAACGCAAAATCTCTTTTTACTTTGGATATATGTACTACAGGGCAAGTTTTGTATTTGGAAAAAAAATCAAACACGAGATTTTAATCAAACTTGACATACTACGTTTCCACCGACCGCTAAACCGAGACTTAAATAGATTTAGCTAAATCTCGTACAAATCTTGAGGATTTACCATACAAATTTTAATCCTCTCAGATAAAGATTTAAAATAAATCTCATTTAAATCTTCAATCGAACTACCTTATTTCCATATCGAAATGAACACATTCATCGGGAAAGTGAATTTTTCTCGTCGGTTGCCACAGATGAAGCTGCCTGCCTCACTTCTACATCATAAGAGAAAATAAAAAAGATATATGCATTTTGAATAGTGCTGTCAAAATTAATCTACTTTTGGAGCGGTGGAACCACTTTTTGAGATTAGTAAATCTACAAGGGATTAAAGTTCTGTGGAAACGTAGTATTACGATGATAGAGAACACCAAAAAAGTGGGTCCCGCAATTCCGTCTGTCTGTACAACGCAATACAGCGTAAATGGCTGAGCAATTTTCTTCAAACTTGCCATGCCATTTAAGCGTGTTAGGTGATTGTCTAAACTAGATTTTTGAATCGTTTTTTTAGGTCCAAAACTAACGGACCTCCCATACAATTTTTTCTACCATCTCAATTATCACAAAAACGGCTCTAACGATTTTGATAAAAAAAAATGTGCGTACTATTTTCGATATACCTACTCTACATTTTGGTCGAATTTGTTTTATATTTTGTTATTAACGGTACCTGCCATACAACCATTTTTTTTGATATTAAACTTTATCATAAACGGCTAGACGGATTTCAATCAACATTTTTACATAAGAGGTCCTTCAGATTATAAATAATACTGCGTACCAAAGTTTTCGAAAAATATTTTTTTTTTAAATTCAATATTTCGAAAACGGGTGGATGATTTTTTTTTTTGAAATTTTGTTTTTAAGTTTATATTATTAAATATTTAAAATTGTCATACCAAGTTTCGTTTTTAGAAAAAAAAATTGAAAATTTTGTATATTAAAATTTAATTAAAAAACGACATTGAAAATATATTTACATAGATTCTTAATAGAAATCTTTTGCATCGATGTGATCGAACATAAGAGCAAGTTCGTGTCATCCAGTCGTGCATTTTATTTTTTTTTTAAATTGCATGTCTGTAAAAAACCAAACAAATTTGGTTTTGGGGCTTATAAAGCTAAATTTGCTCAAACGGTTCTGTTTACTCTTCAAAAAAATAAAAACACACGCATACAATTAAAAATTAGATTTTGCGTTCTAGTTGCTAAGAAAAATCCGTAATCCCTGTTGGCAAATATAAAACGACATTCATTAGTTTCACCAATCTATAAAAGAGAAATTCAGACAGCATTATATGTTGCTCTTTTTTCGAACTACACAGGTAGCCTTTTTGTCAAGTTAGTTTTATTGCATATACATATCGGAGGCCCTAAACTACAGAGCAAGAATTACTGCCATCCAAGAAGTGTGATGGGATGGAGCGGACAAAAGCAGGATGAAAAATTTTGACGTATACTACGGTGATTGTGAAAGAAGAACACAACGTCTATTTAGGTGCGGATTCGTCATAAGCGGTGGACTTAGGTGAAAAGTCTTGGGCTTTCGACACGTAAGTGAGCGACTTGTGACAAGCTGAATCAAGGCTAACTTCGCCAACATTATACTAATATGCGCTCACGCCCTCACAGAGGACCTTTATGACACTACCAAGGATGGCTTCTACGAGCTCCTCTACAAAACCTATAAGTAGTGCCCCAAATATGATGTTATGATCGCATTAGTTAATTTTAACGCCAAAATAGGAAAGAGGGTATCTTTGGAAGGATTGCCGGGAAACATAGCCTACACGACAGAACTGAAAAAATAATGCTACATGCCACAACTACATTTTTTTGTAGAATAAAAAGTAAATCTTAATTATCTCGAAAACGGCTCTAACGATTTTGATACAAGTTATTAACGTTAAACATTTTATTTTCGACTTTATCATTGAATGTTCAAAGAATTCCAACTTTTACCAAATGGCAAAGTTGAGAAGCAAACATAATGTTGTGCAATTAAGATATAAAAATTAACAATTTTGAGTTTGACGTTCAAATTCAAGTGCTTCTGGTTTCGATTTCAAATCCTGAAGCAAATTTCTCTTCTTTTTAGAATTAGAACTATCATTGCCTTCCAACTAAACACTTTTAGAAAATTCCAGGAGGCCTCCGGATTACCAAATAAAAACGACATAAATGATTTGTCACTTTGTCGAAAGCACGTGAAAAAACATTTTTGTCTTTTTAATGTGGAATACCTACATCCTGGCGTGACAATGCAACGCACATACCAATACGCCAAACCTTAAATCATCTGTTTTCATTATGTACATACATATACATATGTGGGAATGTCAAGTCTCGAAAAAGATAATGCTTTCCTGTTGAACAGATTTATAATTGAAATTACTCTATCACCAGAAGGCAGACACTCGTATCATATCTACGAGATTGTACTTTTGCTGAATTCGTGTTAAAGGGTGGATTTAAGGCGCTTTTTGAAAAAAACCTGAACTCACCCTCGTGGGCAAATTCTGTGTTTTTTGCGACCTGGGGTTGATCTAAACTAGCCCTAAAGTATATCTAGATTTTTTTTTTAGGGACGAGTTGAGGTAACGAATAAGCTGTCAAAGCACATAAGTTTTGAAGCATTTGTTTGGTTGTGTATTGGCATTTTCACTTCCTTATAATTATGTATAGCTTTGATTGTTATGAGTCATGTGAAAATAAAAAGCGTATCGCTGAAAAAAATAAAGAAAGACGTAACTACTATAGGCGTTTTTCTTATTTCGTTCAAGGCAGAGCTTGAACAGAGTTTGAGTGCATAGAGTACGCTGTGAATTTGTTCCGAACAGAGCAAGCTGGAAAATGTAAATACTGATTTGTTTTTTTTAAACACACTTGAACCACATAAACCAAAATAAATATACATTTTAATCATAATAAGAAATATAACACAAAACTACCCTCATTTTATACACAGATGCATACAATCAACAAGCGACCAACTTATTTCGCCATTTTAACTATCTGATTATAATTATTATTATATTATTTTTTTTTTAATTTTAACTATATGCCTGTAAGACCTAAGGTCTTTTAAATGCAACCTGAACTGCACGGCACTAGTTCGAAGGATAAGAAAGATAGGAAAGAATTTTTTGTTGGTACATTGGATTTGAGAATCAGGTATTGAGTATCTAATTTTAACCCACGGGTGGCACATGCCACACTGCACGCGAAACCATGCATCAATTGAGAGGCGAATTTGGTGAGCAGTTGATCTCACGTTTTGGCGCAGTCAATTGGCCACCAAGATCATGTGATTTGACCCCGTTAGACTATTTTTTGTGTGGCTATGTTAAGTCTATTGTCTATGGGGATAAGTCAAACACGATTGCTGCCTTTGAAGCCAACATTGAACGGGTCATTGGTGAGATTCCGGCCGAAATGTGTGAAAAAGTTTGCCAAAATTGGACCTTCAGAATGGACCACCTGAAGCGTAGCCGCGGGCAACATTTAAGTGAAATTATTTTTAAAAAGTAAATGGCAGAAATTGATTTATCGATCCAAATAAAAATTTCATTCACTTTTTACAAGTTTCTGTGTTTTTTTTAATTTTCAAAAACCAAGCTCTTAAAAAATCACCGTTTACAAGCACATCGAGCGTGCTATGCACATGTTCACAACGAAAAAAGAAACACAACTTCGGAGCTCTAAATGTTCTGAGTGAAAAAGAAACACAAACAAATTTTTTGACAACTCCGAATATGCACTGAACTAAAAAATAATAACGCCTTATGCACATCATTATTATTTTGGTAACAAGTTTTCTAAATTTTGATATGTTAAGCGACATTGGCGCAAAATTTTAGTTGATTTAGTAATATGTTAAATCATTTGTAGTATGATACTAGGCTAAAAAGAGAATTTTGCTAATTTTAAACCAGTTTAGTATCATACTATTTTCTTAACATTTTACTAAAGTTAAAATCACAAAATGGCTACCTTAATTTTTTAGTATCGTACTAAATACATGTCACTTTGACATTTACAAACGTCAAAAATTTATGATCCCTTACTTTTTTGCTCTATTTTTGGCGTGTTTACTTGTAGTTTATTAAGAAAATAGATTTAGTATGGTTCTAGCTAAAAATTGTTTAAAATTAGGAAAATATTAGTAAAGTGCTTTAGTATTAGCAAACTGTTAAGTAGTATCATGCTAAGCCCTTAACATCAGGCTGTTTAAAAATTTGCGCCATTATTTTTAAGTTTAAGGTTTAAAGTTTTAGTCAAAAGAGTCGTATACGAAATTTGGTTCTACCTCCAAAAATAACAGTATGGTAGATACCAAATATATTTTTTTTCTCAAAAACATCTTTAAACTATTTCCAGTGTAACTACTGCAGGTAAAAAAAAACTGCAGAAACTGTGTCAAACTTATTTACCTGCTATAGAACAATAGGACAGTATTTTTTTTAATGAATGGAAATTTGGGAAATTTTAAATTGGATATAAAAGAAAGAAAATTCGACTTTAAAATTGCGTAACGGGCGAAATGTGTTCACACACAAATGGCATTACGCATTATGATTTTTGTGAAAACTAGCTATGACAGTTTTGTATAATTTAGAGAGGTGACCATCCAAGAGGTCTTATAATTCGTCACACAAAAAAAAAACACAACTTCCTTCTAACACTGGACTCTTTTGTAGAGTTAGTCCATTTATGCGTCATTTGAAATGCTTACCTGTCCTTATCATTGTAATGGACCTATCATTCTCTTTCCAGCTGTCCCTTAAAGTGTTGTAAATCTTCAAACGAATCCCTGCCACAGAGTATGTCGCAGGTAGCAGAATAGAGAAATATGTACTCAGCTTGTTTCATTGTTTTTTTTTCTTCTAAAAATCGAGTAGGACACATTTGGAACATCACACAAGAAGATGTGATGAATATGACCAAAGGCACGTACCCTTAAATCTGTGTCTGTCGTCATAAGCCTGACAAAAAATAAAAACAACTCACAAAACAAAAAATGAAGTCATAAACCCTTGGCTGAGGGATGCTGTCATTGGACAGGGATGACAATATGACATCCATAAAAACAACCAACAACTCGACAATAAAAATAATAAATCTTAATTGGTGCAACATTCTTATGGTGTATGTGCGTGAAGGAGTGATGTGTTGGCAAAGGAGGTTGTAAGTTTTATTTCCCACTAAGCGATATAATAAACACTAACAAAAATTACTATGGAGGCACATAAATAAGAAATAAAAAGAAAGTATTTTCCGCAAAATAAAAAAAAAAAAAAATACAAATCAGAGCTTACTTTGAATTTGCGTAAGCCTGTAGTCCGTATGCCTATGTGGTCTCGAAATGGATAACTAAATGCTTATGGAAAAACAGGGGAGAGTTTTACCAATTGCAAACAAATAGGAAGTTTATACATAAGTTGAGCCTGAGGGCATATGTCTTATGATCCTAACTTATCAATTGCAAAACGGTTAATAATCGTTAATCTCTTATTGTATTTTTTTAGCCTTTAATACTTAGATATAACCACCTGGTGTTATTGTAGAGTGTCAACCTGGAATTTTTGGTTCAATGATTTTTATCTTTAGATTGAAGATTTTTTTGTGCCATCTCTCGAATCAGTCAATGGTTTTGAAAAGCTTCGCGATGATAAACAAGAAGAACTTCTTTTGGTATTTTATGGCTCTGTGATTACAACAAACGGCATCTATAACCTGCTAACTTAATTCTTTCACTCATATTTCATTAGGAGGCAAACATCTGAGATGGCAGATACCATTACCTACTTTAAATCAATGCGACTTCTGGAAGCTAAATATTTGAAAGTTCAATTTCAACAGCTTTATTCCAATTGTAGTAGATTTCACCAGTGATGGCTTCTAAGATAAGTTCAGGGTCGTAGGAAGTATTATAGCCCGTTTTCATTAGGGCAAATTACGTAATTTCGTTGACAATTTGCAAATTGAGTCCCAAATTATCTCATTTCCCATACAAAATTCAAATTTCCAATTTCCACGAAACTATCTCGGAAATTGAATGAAACCATTCAGTAAAACTAAAATACAAATCAAACACACCTTTGCTGAATAAATTGAATCAAAATAGAATACAAACTGAACCACCACTTGATTCAAATTGTCAAACTTAACACATGATTGTTGTGATTAGAAACATTTTTATTAAAAAGTTTAGGTTCTCGATCTTAAAATAAAAATACAAATTAAAGAAGTCCTGTTTAAATTTAATAAGATGACAGGAAAAGGTTTTTGTAATTTTATAATTTTACAAGTTATTTAATTAAATTTTAAATGCCAAAGAACTGTCAAATGAAATTCAGCCAAATTCAGCGAGATGTCAAACGAAATGAGATAATTTGTAATGAAAACACTTTCTGTAATTTGCCAAATTATGTAATTTGAGATCTAATGAAAAGGCACTATTATGGTGGGCTTACATGTATCTTCATTTTATTTCTGCAAAAAAAAAAACAAAAAGAATTTACTTTTGTTCGGATAGAGAGATAAGAGAGATAAATGCTGATCAAAGTTCTGGATGAAACCATTCAGTAAAACTAAAATACAAATCAAACACACCTACAGATCATCAAAATTATGGAGCACTTCCCGACATCGTTGAATCTTATAATTGTGCACAAAGGTAGGTCTTGTGGCGCAAACAAAGGAATAAATCGAAAATTTGAGGTTTCCAATTGCTGTAGAACGATGTAGAGTCGTGGGCTCTAAAGGATATACAAAAAATGAGATACATATACAATTTGAGATTTTTTTGTTGGGGGCGTGGTATCCACCCACTTTCTCAGAAATGTTAGCAATAATATAGTATTGCCGTAGAGTGATGAAATTTGGTGGAGTTGTAGACCTTAAAGTACCTAAAAAGGGACACATATAAAATTTGAGGTTTTTCATTTAGAAGGCGTGTTATCCACCCACTTTCTGGGTATTTTTTTCCCAACTAGCTACTTTTAGTCTTTCACAAATACTTACCTTCTAAAATAAAGTTTCATATTCTCTATCTTGTTAGGAGAATTTTTTGATTTTCCGACCTGTAAACAGACAATTTTTAATTGTTAGATAAAAAAAAAACTGCCAGCATTTGTCATATGCTTTTCTACCAATAAATTTAAATAAATTTTTGGATAAAATTAACCAACTGTATACACCGACAAATTTCACTTGATAGAAAATTGGAAATTGTCAGCTCATTGGTTGATATTGGAAGACTTTTGACAGTTCAGCCAATATTGGAAATTTTTCCAATATTGTCCGAATTTTTAAATATGTGTGTTCAGTATTGTGTCACACTTAGTTCTTAAATTTATTGACAAATATTCGTCTTCATCACGATATTTTGGTTTTTAAAGTTTTCATACACCAGTTGTTAAAAACTACTGCTTGTGGTGTACCAGGGACTCCGGCCAACCCCTTAGAACTGATCCAACCTCCCCACGATATATATGAATGCCAAGAAACAACCTGTGTTCAATTTAATGACCTTAAATCATGTTTCGGAGTTGCTATGACGATTCATAAATATGTGTACCTTATTACAAAATATAACAAAATAAGTAGTCGGGCCTTTTTTTTCATTAAAAAATAATTAAATTTCTGTAAAAATATGTAAATAAGTACATACCTGCATTATGTAGCTTATGTAGGTATAGAAGTTTCTTTTTTAAGATTTTTAGTATCTTCAATATGATAATTTTGTATTAATAAAATAACATTTTGTTTATATGGATTTCTTTTTGTTTATTTTCAGAAACTAAAATCGCGATCGCAGCAAAATAAAAGTTCAAATGGCAGCGGCTAGCGCTGGAACGCACAAAACAAATAATAGTGCCGCAGCTATTTCTGGTAATGCTGTGGTAATGTCTCGAGGAAATTTAGTGCCACAGCAACAAGCTGTGATGCAACAACAACATCAGCATCAACAACAGCAACTACAACAACAACAACAACATCATCATCAAATGCAGCATCATCAGCAACAGAATCTTCAACATCAACATCATCAGCAACATCAACAGCAACATCACCAGAATCAACATCATTCGGCAAATATTTCAAATCAACAACAACAACAACATCAGGGCATTTATATGCATCATCATAATCAACATCATCATCACGCGCAGCAGCAGCAGCAGCAGCAACAACAACAACAGCAGCAGCAGCAACAACAGCAACAACAGCAGCAGCAACAACAACAGCAACAACAACAACAGCAACAACAACAACAGCAACAAACAAATGTCCATTATCAAATGCAACATCAACATCAGCAACAAAATCAACAACAACATCAACAGCAACATCAACAGCAACATCAACAACAACATCAACAACAACATCAACAACAACATCAACAACAACAACATCAACAACAGCATCATCAACAGCAGCAACAACAGCATCAACAACCACAACAACATCAGCAGATAAATGGACATCATCATCCTCCGCAGCATATGATGCATCATGTTGCTCAACAGCCGCTGCAACAACAACAGCCGCATCAACAACCGCAGCAGCAACAACATAGACAGTCTTTCGTTCCGCGGGCCGGTGCGAATAATTCATCCAATGGATTGCAAATAATTGCGAACAATGTCATTGCTCGTCAGCAATTGCACCAACAACCCCAGTTCCCCCCGCAGCAACATGCACAACAACAAAGTTACTCCCAATCCCCGGCGGTGCATCATCATCATCAACAACAACAACAGCAGCAACAACATCAACAGCAATATCCTATTGAAGTAACGGAGGCGGCTCCAGGCGGAAAAATACAACAAAATCACCTGCCACCACCTCCTCCACCTAATAAGATTCCTCAGTCAGCAACAATAGCATCTCGTCACGCTCTGGCGAGTAAGCCACAAATTCCAATAGAACCGCCATCAATGGCTGCTGTCGGAGCTGCGCCTGCAGCTAATTTAGCACCTGGATGGCGAAGGATTAACGCCAACAACGAGGTCATCTACATAAGGTAAGTTTCCTTTTCTAGCTTATGTATTTACTATGTATGAACATGCTCACTAAAATGTCCTTGAAAGTTTCTCCTTTTTCTCGCTCAAACTCAACTGTGTAAAGCAAACCAAAAAATAGAAAAAAAAATAAAATAAAACAAAATATTATAATACATCCTTGTCGACACCATTTGGTGCCTTCCATGCGGAACTAATTCATGTTCCACTTCGAGTATGCAAATAAAAAAGCCAAGCCATGCGAAAGATTCCACTTGAAAGAGATCTGAACTTTTTTTGTGATTCTCATACATCATACCAAAAATAAAAAAAAAATGATTTACAACCAACTGAGTAAGGACGAAATATGTAAAAAAAAAAAACTATAGGAATGTATATATCCTTGGAATGAACTTGAACAGAGTTTTGCGGGTCCCACACTAATTGCACGTTATGACCTCCGATGGGTCCTTAATTTGTTTCTTTTGCGGACGCAGTAAACTGGGATTTATAAGATTTCTTCCTTCACCTTTTACAAGGATCATAAATTTGACCCGAAAAAAAAACAAAAAAATAACCTACCAAATTGGTTTCCTGGATGTTTGTTTGTTATTGTACGCTTCCTGCGGATTCGCACTTCGCATTTTACCCTTAGCGTAAAAAGTTTCCTCTAAAAGTCTTGTTATTATCCTTCTTAATTTATTATTATCGTTCTATCCATAGGCTTGTGTGGCTATGTGTGTATGTGTGAGAGTAAATCCTTGTTATATATTTTAAGTCAGTAGGTATTGGTGTCCCCTTGTTTTTGTGTTTTCTGTTTTGTCTCTGGTTATTGCTGTCCTGTTTGTGTACATCCTGTTTTAATAGTTCCACATGATTTATGAACAAGTTTTTGTGGTCTGTTGTTAAAAAAAAAAAACACTTTTAATTTATTATCCCTTGACTTGAGAATAGAGTGGAGGTTAATTTTTTCGTCCATCCTGTCACTTTTCGTTTTCTTATTGGGTTGGTGACCTCAATAGAAGCATTGATTTTTTTTTTGTTTTAATTTAATTTGTTTGGCTTGGTTGTTAGTTCCAACATGAGCGTTTAATGTTGTTAAAGCCTATTTTTGGAGGTAATCGAAAACTAACAGCTGGGTTTTTTAATTAATATAAAAAAATGAAGGTAGGTATTTAGGGATTCAAAAAAACATTTATGCATCACATTTCTGAGGCTTGTGGCTGGTTCGGTGGATTCTTATTTAATTAAATTGTCTGTTGTTAAAAAAATAAAACAATGATTGTTGTATGCCTATGTATACTAGTAGGTATGTTAATGACTTTCTGACATGTTACCTGTACGTATGGAGACTAGACGGAATCATTCCTTTAAGTTAGGTTTTTGGTACTTTTTTAATAATTGTAAACATTGCTGGGCACACTTTCGTGAACTTTTTTAGTAAACTGACAAGCTAGTTTACTAAAAAAGTTCACGAAAGTGTGCCCAGCAATGTTTACAGGATCAAACACAGTCGATTTTTGACCCCTTTCATTGTGAAGCAAGGTTGTTGTTGTTCATTCAAAAACATCTACAAATTTACATTTTGCAAGTTCGTCTGGTCCATTCTTGTCAATACTTTTTGCCATAAAATCATTCTAATAGGGTTTTAAATTGGTAAATTAAAAATTTGATTCCGAATTTGATGTTTTTGGTGGCGAATTTGCATTAACTTTTTTTTGTTATGAAATTGGTGTATATTCGTGTCTCTGAAACTGCTAGATGTCAAACTGATTGATTCCAATTGTACTAGGCGCTGATCAACGCTTTTCTTGACCCCGACAGTGTGGGTAGGCCCACCGTAGGATACTAGCGTTAACTCGCAGGTGCCAACGTTAAGCCTTCTTTCATTTTTGTACTAGTGTTTAGTAGTACTAGTAAAAGAGGAGTAGATTCATCGAAAAATACGGATCTGCAAATTTGATTTAGAATCAAAAAAAAATATCGTCGCAAATATAGTCGCACATGCGATCATTTTTATATGATAGTACTAGATTACTGATTTTATCTACTCACGAGGACTTATACTACGTTTCCACCGACCACTAATACTACGTTTCCACAGAACTTTAATCCCTTGTAGATTTACTAATCTCAAAAAGTGGTTCCACCGCTCCAAAAGTAGATTAATTTTGACAGCTTAGTGGTTGGTGGAAACGTAGTATAAACCGAGATTTAAGTATATTTAGCTAAATCTCTTATAAATCTTGAGGATTTACCATACAATCTTCTCAGATGAAGATTTAAAATAAATCTCATTTAAATCTTCAATCGAACCCTATTTCCATATCGAAATGAACATATTGAAAATGAAAAGATATAAGCATTTTGAATAGTGCTGTCAAAATTAATTTACTTTTGGAGCGGTGAAAACACTTTTTGATATTAGTAAATCTACAAGAGATTAAAGTTCGGTGGAAACGTAGTATTAGCCACCTCCAAATTATTTAATAAAGTAATTTAATTTCTTAGTCTTTAAACTGTCTCAAAAAGCACGCGTCAGGTAAGCAATCTAGCAGGCCGATTCTCCCCAACATCACTGATACCTCACAAGTCATAAGAAGAGGTGAAATTTATTTTTTGACTTTTGCCCCAAAGTCACAACTTGTGACAGTCATAAAACCAATCGAAATTGTGATCTATGTACTTAAGATCAGGTCACAACTCACAAATAGTTTGAGTTTTGACATTTCGTTTCGGCTTTCGATATATTATTTTATGAAACAAATGTTTGTATATTCCAACATGAAGTTAACGGCAATGAAACTTTAACTTGACATGAAAAGCTCAGCAGCGACTACGAGAGAGAAGGAAAAAGGGTCAGAGCACAATAGTGTTGTTATATGTAGGTATTCTGTTCATTCTATGCCATTCAGATCAAATACTCGTAATATAAATCTTTTAACATTTTCTTGTTTGAAAATAAATGAAACACTGAAAACGCATTGTCTTTGATAGTTGTTTATTTGTTTAAACAAAAATAAATTCATGTATATAATATATGTATGTTCATTCAAGGGTAATTTTAATTTTTAAATAAGCTTATCTTCATTAATTATCTAAATAAATTTCAATTTTTGTTTCGTTTTTAATATTGAGCTGCTCTAATAATGCCACTACACAATTCACCTTTAGCTGTGGTGAGTTGCGTTGTGAGTTTTCTTGTGACGATTGGGGGAGAATTCGATAAATGTTATCGAGTCACAATAATTCTCACAAGGAATAGTCACAATGGCTTTCGTCACAAGGGGAGAATCGGGCTAAAAACCTAAAATAATAAAAAAAATAAATAGGCCCTAAAGCCTAATTAATTCTCTCCATAAAATTTAAAATCACTGTTGAAAATAGAAAATTTACAATATTTATCTGAAATTGTATGAATTTTCCTTTTTTAACCAACTTAACCATTAAACACTTTTTTTTTTTAAACTTCCGGTTGCTGTTGTCAAAGATTGATTTCAATTGAGAGTTCAATAAGTTACCACAAAAATGCGACAATTAATTCATCAGATAGATATTTACTTATACTCTTTCAAGAGGTAACGTTTGCCAAATACTATATTATCGTCGTCGTTATTGTCATCTAGATGGCATTTTTTTTACAAATAAAAAACAAGCAATTTCATTTTTTGAGCTTGCCAAACAAATATTTCTGCTACTTTTTCTTTAGAATTTCGGAAGAATTTTGAATGAAATTATATACGAATGAAGATACAAGAACTTTTAACGATCATCAGTTTATTGACACAAAATTTGTTTGTTGGGCAGTCGAATCTGCGTATTACCTACAATATACATATATTTCTTTCTTTTGTCGGGGTGTTAATCCCAAAATAAAAAAAAATCAGTTGAAACACCTTAAAGCAAACGGTATGACTACCTATTTGTTTAACAATCTTAAACTTTACATTGCTTCTTGTTGGAGCTCGTTTTTTTTCACTAAGTTACATTAATAAATCTTTGGAATTTTAACACAGGGTGTCTCTTATTTAGATATTTTTATTTAAATTTGTATATTCTCACAAAATCGTCGATGCGAATATTTGTAATAAATTGTTTTTGCAATTTTTTTAAGATGCCATTAAATATGCATGACGTTGATGATTTCCCCCTTTTCAGATTATTTAGTCCTTACATTCAATTCCCCGGGAGTCGACTGGATCCGCATAGAACTTGCGTTCAATCTAACAGTTGTTCACTGGGCAGTCAGTGAAATCCTTTCAGTTATGTATTTTTTTTTAAGAGAAAACAAAAGTGCAAGTGTGATGTATTCGATTGAATATATAGAAATGTCCGCACACAATTTTTAATTTTTTTTGTTGTCCATTGTTGAAAAAATCTAAAAATTATTGCAAAAAAATTTAAATTATTGTTAAATTTGTCAAAATTTAATTCTTCATGTTGGAGTTTTTACATTTTTGCTTGCGATATAGGCAAGTTTTGTATTTGGAAGAAAAGTCGAACTCGAGATTTTAATCAAACAACTTAAGATTATTCGTACGATGATAGAGAACACCAAAAAATCGGGTCCTCCAATTCCTTCTGCCTGCCTGTCTTTAGGTTTATCTACAACCTAAACGCCTCTTAGGTGATTGGCTCTATTGTTGTTTTAAATCTTTTTTTAGCCCCAAAAATAACGGTAATTGTTATACAATTTGTTTGTACCAAAAATAGTAAATCTTAATTATTTCGAAAACGACTAACGATTTTGATAAAAAAAAGAGTGAACTATTTTAGGATTAGTTTGCATTTGGCCAAAAATGCCACAAAAACATTTTTTTTTTATTTTCGACTCTCATCAACGGCTCAACTGATTTCAATCAAAATTTTATACAGGAGCTCCTTTAAATAATACTGCATACCTATCAAAGTTTTCGAAAAATATTTTTTTTTGGATTATTCTAACACAATTATAGATTTTTTTGTTAAAAAAGAATCCCGAAAACCCAGAATTCCGAAAACCCAGCATCCCGAAAATCCAAAATCCCAAAAACTCAAAGTCCCGGAAACCCAAAATCCCGAAAACCCAAAATCCCGAAAAAAAGAAAACGTAAAATAAACTCTTCAAAATTGTCTGTTCACTGAAACTTTCATTGAACAAAAAGTCATACGAAATTTAATAACAAAAGAAATAAACGAACTATAATTAATAGCAGTCAATCTCAGTCTCAATCACAATTTTTGATGGTGGGAAAAAAGTTGTTTTGGCCTTGTCTCATTTCCAGCATACATAGATTTTAAATATGATAGGAACTCATGACAATGATCAGATGAAGCTTTTTTCACTACATGCCTTTCTTCATTGTTTAAAATTGTACGCAAACGTGATATACAAGACTTTTAATTTAACTTTACGTTCCTCGCATTCCCAGTAAAACACTTCATTGTATTTTTTGTTAAGATAGCAACTAAACTCATCAATACAAATTTTTTCCCGTCCTTTATTCCTTTTTACGATGGGCACATTCATTCTTGCTATGAAACATAAAATAAAACACTGTTAAAATAACAATTTAACCATAAAATTATAAATTAAATATCAAAACTTACCATTATTTTTACGATTTTGTCCACTTAATACAATCACAACACAACACCACTAAAAGCACAATATCAACTTCAAATTATGTTCAAAGAGATATTGATATTACCGGATTTAAACAGTAATATCGTTTTTTACGCATTTATTTCTTAACTTTACACTTAGGATTATTTTTCCGAAATGAAAATCCCGAAGAATTATATAAAATGAAAAATTTGCAAAAATTTCCCGAATGGGATCCCGAAACATTATATAAAACGAAAAATTTGCCCTAATTTTGCATTTTATAGAATTTTTGGGATCCCATTCGGGATTTTGGGTTTTCTGGATTTTGGATTTACGGGATTCTGAGTTTCCGGGATTCTCGGTTTTCGGGATTTTGACCCCAACCCTTTCAAGATATGTATCTTATCGAACTTCCTACATTTTTACAACGGCAAATTCGCTAATAAGACAAATGGCAGTACCGAGCCTTGGCTTACTCCTTTTTAATGGGTACAGTAGGTATAAAGTTTAAATTTTAAATAATAGGCCAAATTCCTAAACGCAAGATTTACAAAGCAAGTCTCATGCTAAGCAAATTCGCGAACCCGATAAAAATTGAAAAGCAAGTGAAGTGCCCAACACAAATTTAAAACTTGCATAATTGCATTGAAGTTTGCGCAAGAAAAAAGAATGAACTGCGTTTTGGGACAGTGTGCTTAGCAGAGATTTTTCTGTTTGCTTTTAGGGACAGTTTGCTTGTTGAATAAATTTATAAAAAGGGTCAAGTATTTTGATTCCTCAAAAATTTCGTGACATGTTATGCATTCGGAGAGGTATCATTTCGGTGCTGCCGACAACTTCGTATGCCCTTGAACTATAAGGACAAACGATTCACCCGTGCATTTACTTTTTCAGCAATAAAACATAAAAAATGGGAAAAATATAAGACATTTTATATCTCATTCACAGACTGCCTATTTTATCGTGACTTGAATACAAACAAATGTTAAAAAAATACCTTGGTTTTGGAGGAAGAGGTAGCAATTTTTATTTTATTATCGATTATTGCCTAACACCCTGTGCAAACACACAGTATATTTTCAAAAAAAAAAAAAGGAAAGAAATATTGACGCGGCATCATAAAACATTATTATTATCTCCTCTCACAATAAATCCATTTGATTTGGTTTTATTGCTTTTTTATCATTTGGTTCTCGTGGAGATTCAGATTACCGTTGTTGTGTATGCCGTGTGCCTGGAGGGCTTTCTATCTACCCGTGTTCAATAGTTTTTTTTCTCTGCTGCCAATCATAAAACTCGCAATAGTCATATTGTAAATCATTTTGTCAGTACTCAAACATTAAACTCAAAAATCCGCACCAAAATGAATTTGCGCGTTAAAAAGTATATAAATATTGTATCTTTTAATACCTACCACTCTACCGTCCATCCCATCTTTCTTGCATTTCAGTTTTTTTTTTCTGAAGAAATATTTATCGCTCAGATATTATATTTTATTTTATTTGTTTTTAAAGGAAGACACAGTTTTTTTTTATCATTATTTGTATCAAGGGGTGTTAGGCATTGTTTGTTTATTGATGTAGACATCTGCACTTAATTGTTGTTGTAATTTGTTAAACTTTATTTGTTCAATACTCTACTTTAGCTGGTTGTTATCAAAGTTTGCTAGAGTGTCTTTGATTTTAGAAATGAGGCAGCCGGCGCGGCGATAACGACGAAGCTCCTTAACAATTATTTCATTATCAACAACTACTTTTTCTATTCTTTGATTAAATTTTTGTTGTTTTTTTGTTTAAGAAAAAAAAAGTGCAAAAAATGAAATATTTCTACCATGAAAGGAAGTGCTTATCATTATTTCCCACGTGATCCGTTAGCAAAACAGTAGGTAGGTACAAATGAATAATAAGGATTGCTTTAAGTAGTTTTGATATTTTTTTTTGTTTCTTCAAAACTAACCCCATCTTTTCTATATTAAGAGCATACCTACCTACTTAACTGAGGGCTGTTTAAAAGCTAAAACGATATGAATCAATTATATTGTTGAACCCAGGTGTTAAACTTTTCCACCTTCGCATCTAGTCAACCATCAATCTCCATTAAATATTAAGACCCATTCAATGAAAACATAATACATCAACTGTTTAGTACATAAACATTAAGCATATAGTATTAGTTCATTCAACCTTAACACGAAACATCACAACCTTTTGCTATAAACTTACAACCACAATATTTATGTGCATTCACCCTTTTAGAAAATTACTCCCTTGGGTTCAGGGTCAGAGTCAGAGTCAGAGGAGTATAATAAAAGGTCTTGTTTTGAAAAACTTTCTTTCGAAATCATTGTTAATATTTTATACAAAGTAATATTTGGTATGTATATGTATTGTAATAGTATTAGTCTCAAGGGGCACGATACTGTTAATGTATTTTTGAACATACATTTTTGTTCTTTGTATTCAGATCATAACAATAATTCAAGTTCGTTTTCGTTGTAATGTATTCTTGACTTAACAATTCGATTGTAGTTTTTTGACATCTTGTTGAGATCACAAAAAGTGAAAGTATTACAACTGTGTTTTTTTTTTAACTTAGCTCATCTGGAATGTGCTTCTCCCATAGTTAATTGCAACTTCCAAATAATCAGAATTCTCGTATTTCTTTGATATTTCTTACAAAAAATGTTTACATTTCTTACTTTAATATTTCCAAGTCAATTCACACATAATTTTATTATATGCCATTTTTGTGATTTATTAATAGGCGTGTTTTTTTAAAGATAGGAGCAAATTAGACATAAACAAACGTCACAGAGACACTCACAAACAAAATTTGACATTTCCATACAAACTATACATTACAAATACCCTGTCCTATTGTAAACTTGCATTTAGTTGAAAAAAGCTCCAACCGATTCGATCTGCGGGAAAACCTGATTTGGCATATTAAACAGTCTGATAAGTAGAAATGCCAGCTGTCATTTTTTTTTTGAATTTAACTACATGCCTGTAAGACCTAAGGTCTTTTAAATGCAACCTGAATTGCACGGCACTAGCTTAGTACAGTGGATTTGAGAACCAGGTATTGACTGTCTAATTTTAACCCATGGGCGGCATCCAATGAAAATTGGAGGTATAGAAAAATGCGCCTAGCGTGGGATCGACCCACACGTCCTAGTTAGCAATCAAGCACTTTATCCACTGCGCCATTGCCACCCACATTTTGAGTTGAAATCAACTCAACAAGTACATAAGATGTAGAGCAGCCAAAAGTGCACTTCGAATTAAAGAAATGGGCTCTCGAAAGAACAGCCCCTATGTTAATGGATCGATCTAGTAAAGTTACAACAAAATGGCGGAACTTGATTTGACCACTGAAATGGTACACATGAGAAAAATGAGCTCATCCGAGATAACATTTTTTCATTGACTGAGGACAGCGGAGTTGGTATCAAGGCACTATCCAGTGAGATAATTTGCCCTATTGCGATTGTCAATTATCAATTTGATCATTGATAAATACTGACATTTGGTTTTAAAACCTTAATTTGTTAAAAAAAAAAACTACAGAACAATTGGTAATTATCGATTTTGTCACTTCCGTTGTTTAATATTAAATTTCAGTATTTATAAACTATCAATTTGCAAATGACTATCACAAAAGGGGTCAGTAGCAAAATGCCGAAGCGTACTGAACAATAAAGAAGGTATCTATATATTTTAATTTTGGTGGGGGCAAAACCCCCATTTATTTGATTAATACAAGCTATTTTCTTAATCTAACTTAAAAACTAAGAAACTTAATAGCTAAGACTTAAATTACCTGATTGGGGGGCTTGGGAGACGAAGCTTTAGGCGGGAGTACTAATATTAAAGTCAAAACAAGAAGAGTTAGAATTGACACACCTCAGCATTCGGGAGATGGGTTCATTGGAGCCATAAGAGGTTCGATGGGTGGGAAGATAGAAGAGGCGAGGATTACGAGTGTTACGAGGGTTAGTATTTAGAAAGATGGATTCAATAAGGGCTGCACAGTCAATGGCACCTGAAAATATTCGGTGAATGAAGAGAATGTCAAATATTTCTCTTCGATCTTTCAGGTTGAGAAGTTTGATTCGGTCTTGATAAGGAGGTAATATTAAAGGATTACTCCAATTAAGACCTCGAAGAGCAAATCGAACGAAACGGCGTTGAATACTCTCAATTCTGGCAATGTGCACTTGTTGGTAAGGCGACCAGACTTGACAAGCGTATTCAAGAAGCGGACGAACAAATGATATGTAAAGGGATCGGGTAAGGTAGGAGTCTGCAAATTCCTTGGACCATCGTTTCACGAAGCCAAGTGCTGAATTTGCCTTCAGAATTGTATCGTGGATATGTTTGAGAAAATTCAGCTCATTGTCGTAAATAATCATAAGGTCACGGATCACCTGAACGGGGAAATGGTTTGACTGTGTAGAAGATAGAGACGGGGAGGATATTTGATGCGTTTACGTGAGAAGGTAATTGAGTGGCACTTGGAAATATTAGCTCCAAACAGTTTTTGGAGCACCATATTGAAAAATTGTCGAGATCCTGTTGTAAGTGCGAAGAGTCTTCAGAAGAAGAAATTACCTTGTAAAACTGAGTATCGTGTGCGTAAAGTGAGAGGGAGGAATGTTTGACTATCATTTCAATGTCGTTGATACTTAGAATGAAGAGGAGAGGGCCTAAATAACTGCCTTGGGGAACGCCGGATGCAGCTAAAAAAACGGCTTGATAAGACGGATCTGAACCGAACGCTGTAAAAAAGGCTTTTTCTAAATAAGAAGAAATCCATCTGAACAGAATCGGTCAAAAAAGAAAGAGTGGAGGAGCATTTCTTTAGAAATATGTCAAGGATACCAACGGGACCAGGATATACTCATCATTTAAATGATTTAACTTTTCTTCAATATGATAGGAGTCAAAAAAACGCTGAAGGAATGGACTAAAAGAGAAATTCGGTAAAAACGCGAAATAAGCAGTGTAAGGAACAAAAGAATCATCCGTGAAAGATTTTTTGAAGTAACTTGCGAAATAATTTGCTATAGGGAGCGCTTCGGATGAAGTTTCGTTATTGAAAGAAAGGGAGGATATGTACCCATCAGATTTTCTTTAGTGGTTGACAAATCGATAACAAGACTTAGGGTCATTAATAATGTTATATTTCATTTCGATTAAATAGCGTTGGTAAATGGTGTTGAAAAGCTCGCAGAAAAGTATTAAGATTTCGCCCTTTTAATATCATTTAAGAAATTGGCAGAAGGAACTGGGGAAAAACTAATGAGAGATGTTACTCGGCAGTACCAGGCCACTATGGCCAAGTTTAAAGAAACAAAAAACGGGAAAAATTATCCACCTGATCAAAAACCCTGTGTTTTCTTGTGGTTTGCATTATCAACGGGCATTATTAACGGAAATGACTAAGAGTGCATTTCACATTTCATGTGTCATTCTAGAGCACTGTGCAATTTGAGAAATAATTGCGTTTGAAGAGTGGGGATGAAATTCTCTCAGAAATAAATACATACATTGGGACAAAAATCTTGAATGGTTTGAGTACAATTTCCTGCCAATTTTTAAACGTGAAAACAAATGTTAAAAATAAAAAAAATGGATAGTATATTTTATTCATCTTATATATTTTTACTTGCGATATATGTAGGTACTCGTAAGTAAGTAAGTAAGGAATTCATTAATTGTTTCGTTTTCGTTTTTGATATAATGTATATAATTTTTGATGAATTTTATAGCTATGGCATTGCCGTCAGCTCGAATATGTAGGTACTATAGGGCAAGTTTTGCATTTGAAAAAAAAATCGAACTCGAGATTTTAATCAAAGTTGACATTACTATGTAGAGAACACCAATTCCGTCTGTCTGTCTGTAAAACTCTCTACAGCCTAAACGGCCGAAGGAGTTTTTTTCAAACTTGGCATTTAAGGTCATTGTCCAAAATATATTTTTGAATCGTTGTTTTAGCCCCAAAAATAACGGTACTTGCCATACAAATTTTTCTACCATCATATTTATCTCGAAAACGGCTCTAACGATTTTGATAAAAATTGTTGTGTGTACTACTTTGGATACGGTCTACATTTTGGCTAAAATTTTTTTTTCAAATATCGGTAGCTGACATACAATGATTTTATTGATTTTCTAATATCTCATAAACGGCTAAACGGATTTCGATGAAAATTCTTATGCAAGAGTTACTTAAAATTCTAAATAATACTGCATTTCCAAATTTTCAAAAAATAGTTTTTTTTGGATTTTTGAACAAAAAAATTTAAATTTAAAGTTCAAAATTTCGAAAACGGGTGGACGATTTTTTCTGAAATTTTGTTTTTGAATTTATATTATTAAATATTTAAAATTTCAATACAAATTTTTTTTGTGAAAAAATTTAAGAATTTTTGTATATAAAAAAATAAATGAAAAATGGATTTAAAAATACATTAAGCCGTTTCTATTAAGAATCTTTTGCATATAATATAATCATCGAACATAGGCGCAAGTACGTGCGTTCCAGTCGTGCATTTTATTTTGGTTGTAATTCAGATTTTTTTTTTTTTAATTATGTATTTTTATTTTGTTTAAAAAATACGTTTTGCAACAATCAGACAGCGACGACAACCAGACAGATACAAAATTTTTTTTCCTCAATATTTGAGAACAAAACTGAGAAATGTTGCTGTGAATATGAATATATGTACTTGCTGATATCTCATTTGTCTGAACTATTATAACAATCTTGACATCAACTGCCAAAGACCATCTAAATGAAATGTCAAAATTAGTCGAACCTTCACAATTTGTATGTTATGTCGTATATTCAACGAATTTATAACCTTGTGTCATTAAAGCACCTCCTACATCTTATGACTATTCACATGAGAGCCACCAAACCAATTTTTTTACAAACTCTAAACAAAATGGTAGAAATATAATTTTTATTAATGTTTAGTTTAGATACTAAAAATAATATAGATTTGAGAAAACAAATTAATCGTCGCGCATTTGCAATCTAACTGTCAAACTATTCGCGTGCCACACTTTAATTAATAAATTGTTGGCGCGCGACTAATCTCTAGCAATTTTGCACGAGTGTGAACGACGATTCGTTCCATTAAATCATTTACGCTCTCAAGTAGAAGAGGAGGTATAACACTCGCTGGCAGCAAATTGGCATGGACTTAACCATCATCAGCGCATCGTTATTTTTTTTTTTTTTATTAAAACTTCGATTTTTAAAAGCGAAAATTAAACATGGATATTCATGGATTTTATTGAAAATAATATTTATTGTCCACCAATCAAAACAATGTTTAAAAAAAAATCAACAGATTATCAAATCAGCTTTACATGTTTAAAAAATAATTATATATTATCAAGCTAAACAAGTTCTTATGCAAATCTATCTGAATTAAATTATGTACTTATCTCTACATCACTGAATAGCCAGTAGCATGGCGTCGCGTCGCGTCGTTAACATTTATGTAGAAAAACGAAATTTTCATAGACTATGTGTTAATTCACAAAACTATCCATTCACTAATAAGTCTAATCAAATTCCAATCGTATCTCATTTGAAACAGGTTGACACAGTGGTTGTTTGTGTGTGTAAGAATATAATAAACATACATAATGTTATTCATAAGACCCTCCGATTAATTTGATCTAATCAAAATATGAAACCTCGTTTTTTCCAATTTACACTTTTAATTCGAAATTCGAAGTGATGAGAGAATTTGGAACCCCGAAAATACCTCAATAACCAGTTGTTATGTAAGAGTATTTGTATATGCATAAGTACGTAGGTACAATACATGTAAATTTTGTACGTGTTGATCGTGGATGCATTCCAAAAGGACAAGGGCGCATGGCGATGCTGCGAATCACCATCATCATCATTCTCATCGTCATCATTATACTTGGATTCATTGTTGGGCTTGTTTTCATCCACTTTTCATGCGTTTCCCCCATGTGCTTCTGCCTTAAACAAAATTGAATTACAAACCAAAAAAAAAATTAAACCTTACTCGTATAATGCAGCCAAACCGGAATTGAAACCAGAAAATTATCATACCTTTCATCATTGACGTCCTTTTTTTGATTTTGTTGGTTTCGCAAAATTCAATGTGTTTTGTCAGATTTTCTCCAAAAAGTTTTATTTTTCTTGTTTTTTTTTTTTGAATTTATTTTTTAAAGTTTTTCTTGCGTTGAAAGCGCGCGCAACGAGTAAGTAAATCGAATACAAGGTGAGCCTGGACTCATCAACAAAAATAAAAATCAAGTTTGAAATTCAATAAAAAGATATAAAACGATGATGGCAAAAAAAAAAATCAAAAAATCCTACATAAAAAAAAACTTCGATCTCTCTCGTCATGATGATATTATATCCTTTTGAAAAGTGTTGCTTTTAATATGCATTGCGTACGCGATACGACGACGCAGAGATGTCATGCGTGTTTTCCCTTTAAGTAGGCATCTGGGTTTCATCTTTCCGAAGGCCAACCACAAGAAGACAACAAGCACACAGCTAAAAAAAAATTAAATCAAATTTTTATATAAAATTAATACAAGGTAATAATAATGCCAATGGAAAAATTATATCCAGCTACGTACGCTTGTGAAGGTTCGCGTTTTTATTTTTTTTTTGCATTTTTTTTGCTGCTTTTTTTAGTTGCTGCATTATGCTGCTGAAATGCACAAGCACATATTCATGGTGGGGCTTCGAGGACGAGAAATCAAAATTCCTTGTAATACCTTTCAGTTTGTGTCTTTTGATGGGCGGTTATGCAAGTTTTCGATTTTGATATGCCATTGCAAATTGTGTACGATGTTTTTCGTGCTGCCCTTTCGTATGCAAAAAAAAAAAACAAGAAATTAATAAAGTACATGATTGGGTTGCATAAACTTGTTCTGATTGCAGGCGTTCAAAAAAATTGGTCATACAAATTATTTTCCCACGAGTGAAAAATGCAAATTATTCCAATTAATTTTAAAATAAAAAAAAACTATAAACAAAATAAATAAAATAACAGTAAAATAGAATAAATAATAAAATAAAATAAGAATAAATAAAATAAAATAAAATACAATTCAATAAAATAAAATAAATTAAAATAAAATAAAATAAAACAAAATACAGTGTGGCACACGAATCGTGCTACAATAAGAAATTTAAATAACTTTTATTTTAATCGATGTATTTCATTAATTTTTTTTTATTGCATTAAAAATTAAATTTTATTTTAAATAACTAATGGTTTTTAAAGATGATAGACCGCAAATGACTTCCACGCTCATCCATGCATATGCGGCACCTGATCAGAAAATTGTTCATTGCGGCCTGAAGAGTTGAAATTGGGATCGCCTCAATTATTGTCTCAATGGACTGCTTCAATTCAGTCAAATTCCTGGGTTTCATTTTGTACACTTCCTGCTTGACATAACCCCATAAAAAAAAGTCTGGTGCAGTCAGGTCAGATGACCTTGGGAGCCAGCGGAAAGTGCAGTTTCTGGATATCAATTTGTTTAGGAATTTTCGTTGGAGCTCCGCCATACCTTGTGTGGCTACGTGTTCACTTGCTCCACCTTGTTGAAACAAAATCCTGCTGAAAGGGATACGTTTTCGGCGAAGTTCTGGGTAAAAAAACTCCTTCAACATCTTTAAATAACGGTCCCCATTGACAGTTTGTGTTACACCGTTTTCTTCAAAGAAGTATGGCCCGACAATACACCTTGATGAAACTGCGCAGCACACAGTGACTCGTTCTGGGTGCAGTTCCGTCTCATGGAGCATTTCTGGATTAGATTCACTCCATATACTGCAATTTTGCTTGTTAACAATGCCGTTTCAGTCAAAATGGGACTCATCAGACATGAACAAACAATTTATCAATGTGTTGTCTTCTTCGGCCATTGCAATAATTTTTCGGCAAAATTCCAGGCGAACAGGCAAATCCTGAGGGCTTAACTTGCTTGTTATTTGGACTTTGTACGGAAACAAATTTAAATCATCGTGAATTATCCGTTGTAATGACCGTCTGCTAACTTCAATTTGGCCCGATATGTTTCGAGTCGAAACACTTGGATTTGCCTGAATTGCCGATGCAACAGCCACGATTGTATCCTGAACCCGAACATTGGGGTCTCGATGATACGGTCTTCGTTCATAATGGTCCATCTACTCGGGGGAGTACCGCCAAACTCCAGCCTAAATTCCCTTTGGACGGAAATGACGGACTGCAAAGAATGGTATCGCTCCACTATCCAAATCTTTTTTTCAGTATCCCAAGCATTCATTTTGATAAACCTAAATAGTAGCCTATAAAATAAAAAAAAATAAACCGATTACTCACACTGCAAAAAAGTTATTACGTTTTATTTTTGTAGCACGATTCGTGTGCCACCCTGTACAAATTAATACAATAAATTAAAATCAGATTAAATAAATTAAATTAAAATAAAATACAATAAATTAAAATCAGATTAAATAAATTAAATTAAAATAAAATAAAATAAAATAAAATAAAATAAAATAAAAGAAAAGAAAAGAAAAGAAAAGAAAAGAAAAGAAAATAAAATAAAGTAAAATAAAATAAAATAAAATAAAATAAAATAAAATAAAATTAAATAAAATAAAATATAATAAAATAAAATAAAATAAAATAAAGTAAAATAAAATAAAATAAAATGCTATTAAATACAATAATTAATTACAATAAATATTTACAAAGGAATTTGTCTGCAATAATAACTCAATTTCTGTTTAGCACAATGAACTTATCCTGACAATCCATCACCATTCAAATTTTCCAAAAAAATATGTGTTAAATATTTTTTTTTTGAAAATTTTTCATTACTCGCATAGTTTGAGAAAAAACTCCAATTATGCAAACATTTATAACTAAATTCTGAATAAATGAAATAAGTCTTTGGTCGCATCACTAAATTAACACACAATTCTTGTCATTTTCATTCCAGCAAACATTGAAAAAATCGAGATATCATAGTTTTAACGTTTTTTTTTTAATTGCTCTATTTTTAAACTTCCGCTTATTTGGAATTTGTTTCAGTAGTTATGCGAAGTTTGGCTAACTGACCAGCTGAATTAAAACAAATCATCTGTAATTGTATTGTTCCAGTTAAGCAGAGTCGACTGTATTTCTAGGGAACTTGCTCCTTTGCTTAAACAATCTTACATGGCTGAATAAGACAAATTTTACTGATTTTTCTACTTTTTATGCAAGATAACTATTTATTAGAAGTATGAGAGGCGAAACTACATTTTAGTTGTGTGCTAATAGCTAGTGTGAAATGAATACGACTAAAGAAAATGTTCTGACCAAGCTATACTCAAGTCTTCATCCGTACAAAACTTCAGCCGCTGCGCTTATAACTCACTTGAACCTTTTGGAATTATACCCCTATTGCAGTTGTCAATTATTATATACATAGTTGATAAATTGATAAATATTCAATATTTCTATTAAGAAACTGAATTTATTAAAAAAACCTAAATGAAATATTTAGTGATAATTCTTCATTTTGGTTGTGATTCACAACTTTCTGCAACATTCTCAATTATAAAAGTTTTTAAATATCGAATTTCAGTGCCCGTCAATTATCAATTGATTGTTGACATTAAATTAAATGTCTTATTAAAATGACGTACATTTTCCATTTTTAACAGAGATTTAAAATTTAATTTAAAATTGAAAGGTAATAAAGATATTGATTATCACCGAAATATTCCATATCTCTTGTTTTAATGAAGAGACAGTTGTTTACTATTTCTCATTCATTCACTTTAACCTTGACCACGCTAATTTCCGAGGCACTCTCATATATTGAGATGCGTTCTTTAAACGCGCAACACGAATGTGAAATATTTTACTACAATTTTTTACACGTGAAAACCTGAAGATTTCAATTACATTCCATTATCAATTTACTCTGATTTACACTCAGAACATTTTAGTTTTCACGTGCTTCGTTCCAAAATCTGCATCAACCCAAAGTACCAATTTTTGAGCATTTGGATTCCAAGGGAGAAAACGTATTGTAGTGTGAAAAAGTGAAACATTTGTAGGTCAACTCATTTTGTCTCAAATTAAAATCTGTGGAATGTACAAATTATGTGTGATTCCAATATATGTTCCATCAAAGGACAGAATTAAAACAAGGACATAACAAATCAGTCGAAGGCAACACAACAAACCAGTTCAGAATGTGTCCCGAAGGCTAAAGCAAAAATTTGTACCAACTCACTCAGTCTCAATATTTGGCCGGTAAGTCTTGCTGGATGATGTTTCTCCTCTGTCGCTCTCTCCATAAAAATTGAATGCATTAATGTTTCGATGTTGATGTTTTGTGTTTTTTTTTGTATACGATACACTATGCAGTACACTATATGCTGAATTGTGAACTGCAGTAGAAGTTGTGTAAATTGTGCGCACAGATTTCTTGTATCTGCCAAACTACTTTCGAAATGATGTCTTCCTTGTGGGGTTCTGCACTATATATAGTTGCCTACATAATCTACATTGTACTCGTATGTATAGTATGTTGATTTGTTTCCTCTGGGACGATTTTTTTTTTATAAGTTATTTTACATACTACAATTTTTATCTGAATTTTAATCCTTTTACGGGAAAAACTCAGTGATATGCGCCCACATTTAGCTGGTTTTCCGTTTTTTTAGTCTCTTTCGTTTTTTTGCTTTATTCGATTTTCCGTGTGATGCAAATGGACTATGGAATGAATGGAATGCTTGTGATGGGAAAAATAATTTAGGTGGGCGCGGTTCAATAATTCGTTAGGTATGTATATTCTTAGACAATTTTTGCAACAAAAGTTGTCACTCAATCGGACGCAAGTGTCTCTAATTTTTGCAAATGGCGACAAATGTCAATTTGACTTTCACATTTTGAATTAAACAGGCACAGAATATCTATAAATAATTATTTATACTCACTAAAAACGCGGAGTAATTAATTTTATTGACATTTTTGCCTTCATTTGAAAGAAATATAGCATAGGATGACAACATGAGCGCCACCTGGTATGTATATTTACATCAATGGGATATAATGGTAATGCAAACCATGAATGGAAATCAATTTGAACTGATATATAATTTTTTTAAATTTAAAGTATAGAAGCTAATTCGGTTTATCCGTACTTTTTCCTTCAAAAAAACACACGCACACACTATTATGTTTCCTTTCAAGAGAATTTCTCAACATGGTACTAAAACCCTTCCAAATTTTCTGAAACTTCTTGGCCTTTTATATGCATCGACGTTTGCTTATTTTTCACGGCCACATTAGTGATGCCCTCGATCGAACAATGAACAATACAAAGCTCAGACAAACGCTTACTAGCTTAATTGTTCGCGACATGCTTTAGGAAAAAATGTTAAATAAGTAGATTAATTTGCTATCTGCACATATTACAAGTTCAAGTAAGTAAGTAGTAGGTAAACCTTATTGAGATTCTTTTTTTTTTCGATACAGTTTTGTTTGAATTATATTAGCAGCAAGTGATTCTGAGGATAACAATACAAATTTGCCGACTTGTAATTGGTCAGGATACTCGATTTTAAATAGTTTTATTTGTTTTATTTATTACACAATACAAGTTCAAGTTCGCGCATGTGCCAAAACTCAGATACCAGACAAACATGGCGTGTGCATATACATGGGTCAAACTGCTTGTTGAAGATATCGGTTATTGATTCAAAATAGCTTTTAACGGCCTTTAGTCCACAAAATTTGCGTTTCGTCCCGGCAAACTCACTTGGACTCATCAGTTGGTTAGTGAACGCCTTACCAATACGCAATTTTTGTTAAGTTCAGTTCAACTTACATGAATTTTTCGACAAAAAAACAATGTGAACTATATCCAACAAGATTAAAATTGGAAGATTTTGTCCGTGGCCAGACATAGTTAATAAGAATGTGTTTTTGTTTTGTATATAAGTAATTTCAGTAGTATATAGAATTGTATTATATATATACAAAAAACACCTTCTTGATATCTTTTATTGCTACTTTTAAATAACAGTTCCAATTATGGAACACAAATTTTAATAAACTGTTTTCAATAATGTATTATTCATAAATTTATCATCTATATTCCGCTATTCGATTCGATCAAAAAGAAGTATTTAGAAATTTTAAATGTTATTTCAAGAACAGGTATTTTCGATATTGACCCACCCCTATTTGTATGTGGATGTGTCAAATCTCAGAGACCTTTGTGTCATATACATATGAGAATGAGAAACGAATTTTGAGAACATCCACAAGAGCATACCTTTTACAAAATATTTGTATCTACTGTGATCTTTCATAATGTCAATTGACGCAATTTGAAAAAAATTATAGCAAATTCACATTAGGTGAGTGTTTTTTTTGTTTTTGTGAAAGCCCAAAGGAATTTGACGAAAACAAACATGGGAACTGGCGATGCCATTACAGATACTGACATTTCTATACAAACTATCGATAACAAAGATGCCGGTAAAACAGCTAAGCTCCGAAAATTGATAACTGCTTTTGATTTGTTTAACTTAGGGATGGAGCATTTCTTTAGCTGACATGTTTGTATTCGTTTCAAGTGACGTTTAACTCTTCTCAACTCTCAACACTCAATCGATTTATTTTGACCTTTTTGAGGCCTACCTCTCTCCCTCTTCATAATTTGGTATCTTGACATTTCTTGCTTTATGAGCAGCATCCATATTTTAAACGATTTTTGATAGGACAAACAAGAAAGATTCTGTATGTCGAATTCCAAACAACCATTTCAAACCGATTTCAGTTCGATATTTTTGTTTGTTGTAAGGAACTAGCAAAAAATAGTTTGCGGGTAAATGTATGAAATCTTGCTAAAAACTCAAGATCGGTTTTGACAGATTTTGTTTAGAAATAATTCGATTGTATTTCTAATTAGTTTGTGTAGGCTTTTTTGGTCAATTTGTAGTTGAATACTACAAATACTACAAATACTAATACTTTTCCCAACGTTTCGTCGCTATCCACGACTCCCTTAGGGGTACATCTAGATTTATTTTTAGAATGTTAAAATGTTAAACGATTTAGTAACATGTTAAATCATTTTTAGTATGACACTAGGCTAACAAGAGGATTTTGCTAATTTTAATCTTATTAACATTTTACTAAAGTTAAAATCACCGAATGGCTACTTTAAATGTTTAGTATCGTACTAAATCCACATGCCTCTCTGATAGTATATCGGCTTTGCACGCGGGAGGCCCAGGTTCGAGTCCTGCTGGTGTCAATTTTTTTTTTACTTTTGTAAATAATGAAGTTAAAATGATGAAAATATAAACATCGAATTCTTATTTAGATTACATGTTGGGTTTCTATCAACATATAATCAATTTACAACGCATAAGCACAATAATTGTGTTCATCAAAATTCAAACCCTACAAATGCTTTGCTATCTGACAAAAGGTTTAAAATGTATGAAAAGTTAGTAGACTACTATGTATATAGTAAATTGCTAACTACTATCGTGTTAAGGCCTTAATAATAGGTTGTTTAAAATTTTGCGCCACTGATTTTAATTTTGTCCGACTATTATTATTTTGTAATTATTATTTAAGCATTACATTAATTTAAAACAAAAGAAAATAAATTAACATAAAAATAAAATAATTTAAAATAAAAAGACTTATTACTTTCTGAACAAACAACAAAAATTATCACAGTAGTGTATGCAGGTACTAATTGCCACAGCATAGCTCACGATCGTGTTGTCCCTATCCTCTTGTGTATTCATTGTTTTCGTTAATTTTTGTTGAATTCGTAGACTCTCAAGTCAGAAAAAATCGAATGTTCGGTTGTTTGGAATTCGACATTAGTTTCTATTTTCAAGGAACTTAAATCAAAGTGAATTGGACTTATGTCAAAGTAAAACAGTTAAGTGACGTCAATGTGAATACTGTCTTATTATTAGGGGGGTTCACATTATCAAACATGCTGGACAAGCATGTCTTGATGATGTTTGATAGATTGAATCCATTCTGCGTTCACATTTATCAAGCAGGCTGTCAAACATTAGAGTTCTCTTTAGAATTTTGACCATGTCGGACGTTTTAATTGCAGCGCGAGGAAACGAATTTCGACTAAGGAATGGCTAAAAAAATCGTCCAAAATTTTCTTCGTTTAATTTGTTGGATGAATTGAAATTAACCTCGCGTGTAGATTATAAAAATTATCTCAGGATGGGCGCAGAAAATCGTTGAAATACCACAACGATAGAACATATACATAGCCATTATGGTGTTTTTTCGTCTCCAGTTGTGTTGGTATATAAGAAATAAAAGTAAATATAAAATAAAAGATTTTTGAATTTTAATTAGATATTTAATTCATAAATAAAACTTAGTTTTTTTAATCACAACTCTCTTAATTAATTTGCTACGCGTTTCGGAATTATCATTCCATCATCGGGCTGTTGGCAACTTTGTTTCAACAAAGTTGCCAACAGCCCGATGATGGAATGATAATTCCGAAACGCGTAGCAAATTAATTAAGACAGTTGTGATTAAAAAAACTAAGTTTTATTTATGAATTAAATATCTAATTAAAATTCAAAAATCTTTTATTTTATATTTACTTTTATTTCTTATATACATAGCTCTTCTGTTCCTGACATGGGGTCTCCACGATCTAGATTTTCTAGTAAGCTAGGTCGCTTACATTGCTCATGGAGACCACAAATAGCATTCTATAAAAAATTTCATACTAGACATTGGACAGCTCATAGCATTCTATCGATATTATACTATTTGGCTGCCATTTTCACTTTGAGGTTAGCGTTTATGACAGGTGAACGTTTGTGGTGTGTGTATTGTTATAATTCCTTGTTTTTTTTTTGTTTTTTTAAGTCTTGTAATGCTACTAGAGCAAGAACACACCAATATGTATTCCTTCGCGATATTTGTTCAATTGAAGTAGTATGCTATGAAATGCCCAATGCCCAATTTTGTAGCATTCTATTTTTCTTTCTATCAAAATGACCATATAAAATATAGAAGTTGGAGGCACCGTGTGACCCAGATCTTTCACTTTGTCTTTTTTTTTTAGTTCTCTGCGAAAACATGTTCTAATGGAATCAATTTTCTTATTTAATGACTGCACATTGGCATTTGGCTCTATTTCTCAAAATTTGTACAAAAGAATTTCATAGGCTTTCTGTTTTTATAAGCTTCACTTTTAATTTGCCATGTCTCTGGTAAACCCAGATATAACTAAAAAAAATCTCTGAAATTCGCCGTTTCCGCTTACAGCCATTATTCTTTTTTTTCGTTTCATGCGCACAGGTTGACAACTTTTTTTAGAATGAAATTTCCTACTGGCTTGACAAGCATGCGTTCGAATTCTCCAACATGTGCGCCAAGCAAGCAAAAAATCAAAATATTTTGATATCCATCCAACATGCCTGACAAGCCGTTTGATGGAGCGTTCACATTTTCAAATTCGAGTCAATCAAGCTATGCTTGTTTAGCATATTTGAGAATGTGAACCCCCCTATTGATGATCTCTGATTTTGAGGTAAGTCACACGGTGATGTGGATGGTATGTGGAACGGAGTTTGACAATTCGTAACAAACAATCAGATTGCAATTTGCGACGACCATTTGGCCTTATTTTCCAAATTTATCTTATTTTACCAAATAAAAATATTTCAATATAGATATACAGTGAACGTCCAGTATAACGAATTATATAATGCACAGTCATTCCTAATAACGAAAAATTCTTGATTTTCTTTGCTTAATAATGCTAGAATATAAAAAAACAACTAATTTTTACAGTGAAATGTATGTATTTTTTTACAAGAAAATAGAAATTAAATAATAAGTTGTTGGTAAACGGATCAATTACCTATAACAATTATTGACTTTATTTTTTAATAAACTGCAAACACAATCGAACACGACAAATATGTACTTCGCGAAATGAAAGACGTGAAAATAAAACCTAATAAACTAAAACAGTTAATTTTCCTTTAAAATTACATCAATGTATGTATAACTGATCATAAAAACCAGGAAGTAACAGAAAAAGGTACACTGAACAACAGTTGTTGTTGTTACTAGACGAAATAAGGATTCATACAAGAAATGACAATATCACAGTTAACTTGCGCCTACACAAATTTGCTAGACATTCGTTATACAGAGCGTAAAATTTTTAAACCATTCGATAAAAAGAACCATTAATGGAAAAGAAAAATTCATTCGTTTTATTGGAAATTCGTTATATTGATCATTCGTTAAACTGGACGTCCACTGTATTTTTTTTAAGAATTTGTGTAGAATTTAAGTTTATAAATTGTTCTAAATCACATACATATATATTCTCCAGTCGTCGATGTGCGTCGGTGGTAAATAGTCTTAAATTGTTTATTCTTGAAAATCCGTTATTGTACCATATTTTTCCAGATGGGCAAATCTTCCAAATGATCGCCCGTAGGAGAAAATAGTCCTTGAACATTTTTTTTAGGGAATTGTAAGATGTTGTTACACATTTTACTTTAACTACCTACCTACCCATTCGAAAGTCGATCCAAATAGTCGATAATTTCTCGACCCTTAACCTTTAATAATTTCATATACCTAACCTATACCTACCAGTTTGAGGTTTATTTTTTCTATGTTGACCAGTAGGGTACTTTTGAATCCTTGCTTTAAAGTCGAAATGTCCTTTCTCCTTGTAAATAAAAATCACGAGGTGGCATTTCTAATTTGAGTACTCCCATAATACATACATATATGTGTTAGGACTTTTTTATCATAAGAATAGAATATGCAAAAGAAGAAGAATGAAAAAAAATAAACAAATCTCGACATCTTTGTAATAACGTGTCCATGTCCAAGGAATCATTTTAAATTGCAGCAGATGCAGTAACAGCAGCAGAAAACTCGTAACCAAACCAAACGATAATAGTCTGCCGAAATCAAAGTGAACAAAGAATTTGTCTGCATCTATTTGTCCACATTAGAGAGACGACACGACGACGAATACGACGATGACGACAAGAACAACTATAAGAAGACATATCCACATTGTTGTATGTTGGTAGGTACATAACACGCCTTGAACTTTGAGTCTTATTCAATATGACATTTGCAGTTCAGTTCAGTTCAGTTCAGTTTTTTTTTTGTATTTTTGTTTTGTTGTATGTTGCTTCTTATTTTTCTTGGGATTTTTTCATGCCCGTTTGAGTACTCGGGATTCACAATTTCACATCACAATGTTGTCGGCAGTCCTCGACCCTCTTGAAATTCTCAAGTGACTCAAGTCCTGCAAAATGTATAGGTATAGGAGCAGGAGGGTAGGTGCTTGGATATTTTTGTGTTTTTTTTTTGTCATTTATATTTTTTTTTTGTCTCTTATACATATTTGCACACAACTCTCTCATTTTGATACTAAGAAGCGTTAACGTGACGACGAGAACTTGTACGATGATATCACCGTGTCGCGCCGGCGAGAGGACATTGTACAACGAACTAGAAAAGTCATCAGCAAACAACAACGAAGGGCTATCAACAGCAGCAGCAGTTACAGTCCCAATCCCATTCCCATTTCCATTCCCGCATGCCCCAGCAGAGTAAACGACTCCTACAAAAATCACATACGAAACTCATTTTGCTTATACTCGTACATTCATACAAACTACACATATGTATATGTAATTGTAACCATGAAGGACCTTCATCATGAAGCGAAACTGTGATTTAAGTCATGAAAGTCCTGAATTTAAAATGCTTCTATTCTGTTTTCCTGTGAAAATTACCAATTCCTGAATCATGATGTCTTAGCAAATATTTTCCTCACAGGATCTTATAATTTTACTTGCTGTACTTTAGGGACCTGTTATGGGTTCGTAAAAAAGTCAAAGTAGAAATTTTTTTGTCGGGGGACCTTACCGATACTTTTCTTCATCGACTAGACGAATTAGACTGAGGTGGATTACATTTGGTTTATAGGACGGGTTTACATTTGACGGAACATCAGAACATAGAGGTTTTTCTTGCTGCATCCTGTATTAGCTCTCAAAATTTGTATTTTTAAAATTTTACGCCATTTTTTTTCCATGGAAAATAGATGATAAATCACTAATGGTTAGATCATGGAAGAAATTTATTAACAAGTTGCCAACACGTTTTAATAAAGGGTCTGCAAATAGGGCCGGGAAATTTTAAAATCAACATTTCTTTTGTTTTATTTAAGAAGTCAATCGCCTGACCGCCACGACGACGGACTGCTGGATTACCCCTCCCTTATTAATGAGGTGCAATTTCCGATGACTAGCGCATATCTATACCATCAGACTGATTTTTGGGTTTTATTGGCGAAAACATATGTCGAGTTGGTTTTACCACTTCAAAATTCTAAAAAAATTCTTGTTGGCATAATTGTCGTAAACTTGTCGTAAAAGAAAAATGTTAGTATGTTCGCGTATGTTCGTCAAATTAAGATTAATGCTTAAAAATGTATTAAATTAGTAAATTCAAAAAAAAAGGAAAAGAGTTTTCAAGTATTGTCGTAAATTTTTCGTGAATGATAAAAAATTGTCGTTTTTTTTTAAATTGTTGTGTGGTACTGCTAATTTGAAAAGTTAAACAATTTGGGTAAAAATACCCAAACAAAAGCAAAAAATGAGCGTTTAAATAATGGTTGTAGAGTAAGTGCTGAAAATATGGCCCATGTATGCAATATGGCCCTAGAAAAGGAAAAGTATACACATTCCACCATGCATTCATTTCATTTCTTTTCGAACCAGTTATCTTTCATTCTAAACGTTTTTAGTCTGGCGCAACGAATGCATGCAATAGAGCGCTTGGCAAATTTTTAAGTGTTCTTTTATAATTTTAAGCTGATTTTTTTGTGAGTTTTTTTGTATAAAATTTTCTGAATTTAATGGCATTTGGCTGCACGGACACAAAATCCAATAGAAGATATGGTCCTTACTTAATTGATCAGAAACCCCACCTTTCCTCTAGAGCTCGAAGACTCTCTAGTGCAATATTGTATATGCAACAAAGACAAATATTTTATATGAGAATTTTGCTGTGTGTATAGATAAGTGTAATAAGTTATGTTAATTATGGACCACCTTGGTCCATATTTAAAAAAAGGTGGTTCATATTAGCAGCACTTTTTTAAAAGTGTGAAAATGAGTTATTTTAGTTTTTTATTTATTTATTTTTTGTTAAGTTTGTTTTTATGTTTTTGTTAGAAATCCTACATGTATGAATTTATGAATTTATGAGTTAAGAAAAACCAAGTGAATTATCGAAAAACTGTCTTTTTTATTTACAAAAAAGTTAAGGGTGTGCCATATTTCGGACCCTTACTCTAACTGTATCGTATCGTAAATTAGGCCCCGATTGCGGTTGTCGATTTGCTGATCGATGAATGAATTTTTTCGATTATCTGTAGTCGATTTCTGCATTCCATATTATGATTGTGGTTTTTGATCGAAATATGTCGATTCTAATTATCTGAGCGATCAGCAATATGGAATACGAAGGTTCTGGGTTTGAATCCTACCGGCGCCAAACTCTTTTTTTGTTTAAATTAAGTAAAAATGTTAAAAAAATATTAACATCTAATACTTTCTTACATAAAATGTTGGGTTTCCATTAAAAAAAAGATATTCAATTTACACCGCACATAAACAATAATAATGTTGTGTTCATCAAATCCAAACCCTACAAATGTGGTTGTTCATTCGATTGCGTTAACACAATACGAAACCATGACAACCAATCAAAGCAATTGATAATTGTCGATTGTCGGAATGGAAAAGGCAATCGGGGCCCTATTCGCGGATTATTTTATTATAGAACTTGTTCGACGTTATTTCGCGAAAATATTATGTAAAAAAGTTGTTTCAAAAAAAAGTAATGGCGCAAAATTTTAGTCGATTTAGTAATATGTTAAATCATTTTTAGTATGATACTAGGCTAAAAAGAGGATTTTGCTAATTTTAAACCAGTTTAGTATCGTACTATTTGCTTAACATTTTACATCACAAAGTGGCTGCTTTAATTTTTTAGTATCGTACTAAATCCATATGCCACTTTGACATTTACAAACGTCAAAAAGTTATGTTCGCTAACTTTTTTGCACTATTTTAGACGTGTTTATTTGTAGTTTACTAAGCAAATAGACTTAGTATGGTACTAGTTCAAAATTGTTTAAAACTAGGAAAATATTAGTAAAGTGCTAAGCCCATCAGGATTTCTTTCGCGACAATTTTACGACAAATTTACGACATTTATTGACACATTTCTTTTTCTTTTTTGGTTAATTAAATATTGAGTTAGTATAAGCAGAGATTATTAAAAAAAAACAAACGCGACAATTTATTTTTTTACGACAAATTTACGACAAATAATCGAAAAGGTGTCCCTTTTAAATTTTGAATTGGTAATGTTTGACAGACATCTTATTAGGTGCATATATGTACATACCTGCAAATGCAGGGAGTGCAAACTGTTTGAAATCGTATAATTTCGGTGGTAATTCACTTTGTCACCTTCCTAGGGTTGCCTCTGCGCAATGGTTAATTTGCATCTGAAAAGTAAAACAAAATAAAATGCACCACTGGATGGCACGTACTTGCTCTTATGCTTATACGATGTGCTGTAGAAACGGCTGAATATAATTTAATAATAATCTTGTTCATACCTACATATATTCAAAATTTCTTTAATTTTTTTCTAAAAATAATTTGGTACGACAATTTTAAGTATTTAATAACTTAAAAACATAATTTAAAAAAAAATCGCTTTCAAAAAATCGAAACCTATATTTTCTGAAAATTTTGGTACGCAGTATCATTTATCATTTCGAATTTGAAGAACTCCCGTATAAAAATTTTGATCGAAATCCGTTCAGCCGTTCATGAGTCAAAAATCTAGAGAAAAACGGTTATATTGAAGGAACCGTGAATAACATTTAAAAATTTTTATTGACCAAAATGTAGACTATATGTACCTATAATGGTGCACAGATTTTTTAAAAATCAAAATGGTTGGAGCCGTTTTCGATATAATTGAGATTTAGCATTTTTGCCAAAAAATTGTATCGCAGGTACCGTTATTTCTGAAGCTAATAAACTGTAAAAAAAAAGATTTAGATTGTATGTCGACCTACAGACTCACACACAGATGGAATCACTTTTTTCTCTATTATCTTAGTGTAAATTTTGATTGAAATCTCGGTATCGATTTTTTTTCCAAATGCAAAACTTGCAAGTAAGAATAACAACAGATAAAAAAACATGGCCTCCATGAACTTTCCAAAACCAAACCGTTCCTTTTTTTTATTTATTAAATTTAATTGATTTATTTATTTTTGACTGCAACTGTGAATATTGCCAACTTTTCAAAAGTAAAAAAAAAACTTCGTCTGATTGTTATTATTGAATTATGTTTATTGCTCCTGAGTTTTCTTATAGAAAAGGTTCCAATAAAACACCCGTCTAATCTTACAAATGTCCTATTTATCAGATTTATTTTTTTTTATTTTAAAATAAACTCGCACAATATAAAAGTAACTACCTGCCATTAAAGGATCTACAACGACCAACGGCGACGTACGACTCACTTAAACACTTTATTGTTTTGTATCAATTTGAAAAAAAAAAAACGCAATTCCTTATTCGTCTTCTTCTTCTTGTTCTGCGAGTTAATAATTTTCTCTGGTTTTGAAAGACGTAGAAGAAAGCGGTTGGAAAACTTCGTCGTTGACAATAAATTTCAGTCTATGGTGCCATTATTGCAGAAGAAGGGTTGTGTCTTGTGTGATTTTCCATTTCGGTCTTGGTTTTTTTTTTTTTTTGTTATTTTGCTTTATCTCGTAGGTATAAAGGGTTTCAACCTGAGATCTTAAATGTTTGTTCTTTCAATAACAACATACATTCCGAAGCGCAGAGAGTTGTGAAATTTCGAGATGAAAAAAAAATGTCGTACCTACGTATAGAGAAAAGGTCCTTTAAAACGACAAATAAAATAGGCGACCATCCGTGTGGCAGCAGTACGTTTTGCTTTCCTCTCGCAGGTAATTGCGAATTTTCTTCAATTTTCTTACGCAAAGGGGTTGTTAAACTGCCCTTAATGTGTGTTTCGTATTTCGCCATGTAGTTTCAACTTCTTCAAGGATACGCAACAATTTTGTGTAATCAAAATATAATTGCGTTTCGAAATTGTCAACTTCCTTGTTATTTTTTTATTGAGGGTTGGTTTTCTTTTTTTCATTAAAATTTTTTTTTTCATTTTATTTGCTGCGTAGGTTAAAAAAAAAATATAATACAAAAATGGTTCGTTTATTGTCTACGTATAAAAATTTCGTATAATATTAACCTTGCTATTTGATTTTGTCTTTAAACATTGGATGGGAAGGGGATGCAGAAAAATATCAAACAAGATTACTTTTTATTTCGTCAGAGACATAATGATACTCATGGGTGTTGGAATTGTAATTGAGCGCGTCGAACTTTGTCGTCTAATGTGAATTTGAAGCATCTTATAAATTAAATTACATTATTCCCTATGTGTTTTTTTTTCTCTCTTTCTCGTTTTTTTTTTTTTTTTTGATGAAGATGTAATCGTTTGTATAATGAAACTTAATTATACTAAATATGTATGTTTGTATGTGTAGGTGAGTCATAAATTATTTATATTAGATACTTTTAAGGGATGTGCTTGATGGGTCCTTAGGTACAGAAACGATTTACAGCCGGCTGTCACTTTTGATATAATCACAATATTATATCAAAAGTGACAGCCAGTCTAAAATCTACCCTGAGACGTAGACCATCGCATCGTCAAAGAACACCCCTTGAAATATCCAATAGTACATATACATACTCGTATATGGTTTAAGACATAGCTCAACCCTTATTTGGGATCTTATTGCATACCCAAGAATAAGTAATTGTCTTAATTGAATAAAAAAAAGACCCGAAATGAATTATCCGTTTAGGTCGTCTGGAATTAATTCATGAGCCTTTTAGGACGTCTAGTGCGCATCTACTGTTTGTAAAGTGAAAGGCTGTTTTCGCAGTGGGTTAGTTCTTAGAAAGTGTACTTTTATTTGAAATATTACAAGCGATGATAAAATGGTTTCTTTGAATTTCGTCTGTTGAATAATTGAGTATATCTGAAATTTAGCTAACAACTGAGATACATATTTCGGTCCGATTAAAAAAAACGATGATTTTTAGGGCCCCATACCTATGTACATCTACAATAACATAGCACAAGATACATAGATGATTGCACAATATTATTTATTCAACGTGTATTGAAATATTGTGCAATGATTGAACAAAAAATTTGAGCGAGCTTCAATTTGATTGCGTAATATATTTTTCTTGCTCCGTATACGGTTAATATTGCGCAATATTTTTACAGTTCACTTCACTGTTCGGAGTGGTTGTAATCGATTAGCCAAAGTTTCATCGTCAGACATGTTTAGTTTTAATTTTATGGAGTAAATATTATTGTACGTTTGGAATCAAAGGAGATATTGAATAATATTGCACAATATTTTTACTGTAGGTGTATTGGGTGCCTAAGACATAATGTAGATTAGGCCTAGATTAGGATAAATCAACAATTTTTTGCATCTATTGCGATTGTCAATTATCAGTTGATAAATGCTTGATGCACATATCTATTAGAACTCAAATTTTTGATTTTTGGTTTTCGAGATTTTGTGTTTTCTCAAAATAAAAAAAAAAGCAATATCCCAATCGGACGAAATCCCCAACAAAATATAGAAATCCCCAATTAATATTTTGCTTGTCAGTACTTTAAAATCTCCAAAAATCCTCACCATATTTTTACTTGCGATATCGATAATCGAAGTCGAGATTTTAATCAAACTTGACATTACGATGATATAGAACACAAAAAAAGTGGGCCAAGCAATTCCGTCAGTCTGGCTGGCTGGTCAATGAAGCGATTTTCTTCAAATTTGGTCAATAAGATCCAAAAATAACTCGTGCCATACAAATATTTCTTGGCAAAAATGGTAAAACTCAATTTCTCCAAAACGACTCTAACTATTTTGATAAAACAAAAATTCAGTGCAGCATTATAGGTATGGTATAGTCTACATCTTGGTCAATACAAATTTTTAATTGAAGTGTTTTTAACGGTACCTACCATATAACCATCTCATGAAGGGTTCAACGGATATTGATCAAAATTTGTATGCAGATGTCCTTTAAATTCAAAATGATACTGCATACCAAAATTTTCGAAAAATATTCATTTGGATTTTTTGAAAAACAAAGCTAAATTTAAATGATTTTGAATGACCAACAACAACCTGAGTGTGCTATCACCAAGTTTTTCTCATATTATTTTTGACTGGAATTATAGCTATTTCATGACTTGCCAAGGTCAATCATCAGATTTCTTTGCTCTAGTGGTGCTGGTCTACTTTTTTATTTTAATCGAAAAACTTCTTGTGCCTTTATCGTGTATTGAACCATGACCAAGCTGCTTATAAGCCAGAGCACTACGCATCTCGCCACCGAGCCCACATGATCAGATTCAAACCAATGCAGGTTTTTCTGTTTATCAATTGTATTGAAACGATTATTGATTGTTGCTTTGTTTTTTTGGTTCATTTTTTTTGGGGGAAGCATTGTGTGTATTCGACGTGGGATTTTTGTGTTGGTTCGTTTTGTTTATAAGATTAGATTAGTGCGTATTGTGTGTATTTTTCGGCGGTTTTTGTTTGCTTGTGTTGTTGATGCTCATACATTAGTGTATATTGTGTTGTATTAATGTGTGTAATGTTTAAGTCGATGGTCTCGTTGCCAGTGCTTCAGCGTATCTACTTCGCAGATTTATATATACGAAGTAGTATAAGGTATGTAATGTAAAATTGCTGAATCATGAATCAAATTTCGAACGACTCGACGGTGACGTTTGTGCAATTGGAAGATGGGGTCGTTATTGGCCATGTATTTATGCAAGTACGGGACTGGTATCAAAAAATGTGAACTTCGTTGTTCTTTGACTGATTTCTATAAAATTGAAATAGGTATAAGTTGTAGCTGACTTAGAATTATGTACACACTTTTTTTTTAAAATTTTTTAGACTTTATGTATTTAGCCGTTTCTACTTAAAATCTTATGCTAACGTTGTGATTGAACATAATAGTAAATTTCTAATTTTACCTAATTTGATTATTTGCTGGTTTGCGAAACGTTCGCTGTTGGCGAAACATTTCGATTTTTTTGTGTTTGTTGGCTTCGGTATTCGCCATGTAGAACCATGTTTGCGAGCAAACTTTTCCTGTGAACCGATATTCCGAGGTCATATCGCAAATGACAAGTCCGTCACGAGTGAAAGTGCGATATGGGTTTCGAAAAGCTTCTTTATCGCACATATTTACACTTTGAAGAATCAACACTAAATAAATGTTCACTAAATGTGTTTGCGTGTAGGCGATAACGCAAACGAAAAAGCTCGGCGAGCATATTTGTCGTTTAGGGCTATTTTAAGACTTAGGAGGAAGTTCATCAGATCCAGTCGTTGTGGTGGACACATGCCCAAAATTGTGGTGTCGAGATAGCATTGATTGAACACAAATAAATTGATATAATGAGATTTCATGTGTTTTTATTGAAATTTTCTTAAACAAAAAGGGATCTTTACTCAGTCCTTACTGGCACAGTTTACTATACAAAATTATAAGCATTTGTGGCCGTTTTCTTACCTCACGATCAAATGATATCTACCACTATGGAACTTACTGAAATTCTGTGGTGAGAAAATCTTAACCACTCAAACGATTTTGATGAAATTTCCGAATATGAAATTGTCTCAGTAAATTTCAGCCCAAATGGCACGCCTAAAAGTGGGCTGTGTTATTAATATTGCGTTGATAATATTCGTTTTACCATTTCGTTTCGTTCTTACAAATTCTTTTAGCCACACCCATTTTTGTAGGGTTTTGAATGAATATTTTTTTAAAAAATGTATCTACATATTTAAGTACTAATGTTAATTATTCTAACAAGAAATATATTTAATTATTTGCAAAGCTTAGAGGAAATTCATCTTGAAAATTTGTTTATCATAGGTCTCTGTAGTTCACAGCCCTTAATACAGATGCCGGTATATATTTTTTTCAATTTATCGCCAATTTAAAAACAAGTCCTGCCGTCAATATTATGTTGTGCTGAAAACGTTATTTAACTCCCAAGGGTTTTTTTGGAATCCCTTGGGGTTCTGGGGGTAAACGGTCTGATTTATTATTGCATTTTCCACTCATTGTAAAAATAAAAATATATTTCAAATCTATTTCGACTCTAAGGAATAGAGTCGTCGCCACTTAGAATAAAAATTGAATTTATTATTCCCTGAACAATTTGATAACTGATTTCTAAATTATGCTCTCAGTTTCTTTTTGAATTTTATATTTTGCCGCTTCAATTGGCGCAAACAATAAAAGCCTTAACCAAAAAAAGTCAACAAAAACAAATTTTCTCATCTCAAACAATTTCATCTCCTTTTTATTCAAGGACCTTTAGTTCACCACCAAACAACAAAGCACAGTTTATTGTCGTCTCTGGTGTCGTTGTCGTCGTTATGCACCTGAAAAACATCATCAACAGCAACAGAAACAGCATATGCACGACATAAACACAATTTATCTTCACACACTCGACTCTACTACGTGTTCCTGACAAGAACGCGTGCTATGGCCACTAACTTTTCGCCAAAATTTACTCGAAAATTACCCCCGTCACCAACAACGTAAAGCTATGTTTGGGGCAATCCCATAAACTGTATGCCATATAACAACACTAACATACGGATTTATCCTGCAGCTTCACACATATTGCCTGGTTTGGCACAGGAAACAGGAGCCTAGCTGCATCAAGTACTAAGGATATAATATACTATATGTATATATATATGACATAACCGGAAACAGGACACGTATAGTATAGGTTCCCTTGTGGAAACTCTATTGAGAATTAAATCCTCCATTGGAGAGAGTTTCTCTTTTGTAAAGCACACTCGTTCCCATATTGCGATTTATTTTTATTTACAGCATTTTTGTTATTTATTCGAATGTTTTCACCATGGAGGTAGCGAAACAAAGCATCCTTACACATCCTTGTGTGTGGATTTTGTGCTTTTGTGAAATGAAAATCTATTACGAATATTTTCCCAAAAATACAAAACTGCCGAACAGGGAGAGGGGACGATATTCAAATACACTCTGTGTCAAATGATTGAATTCAATTGCCAGTTATTTTTCATCGAAATTTTTGAAGTTTAAATGAAAATACTGCAAATAGAATTCAGGCATTTTATTTGTAAAATGGAATTGTTTACAATATTTTTTAGTTGTTTCTGGCAGGAATTAATTTAATTGTTAAGTGAGATTTCTGATCACTTCGGATTAATAATTCATTTTTCGTATTTTATTTTCCAATCTTGTGAAACAGTTCATTGAGGATTTTGATTTTATGGATTTTTGCATTCGAGAATTTTGGCATTCGGGATTTTGACATGTATGGTTTTAACCTTCATAATTTTGTGCATTTAAGACTCTGAACTATGGCATTCGGAATTGTAGCATTCGGGATTTTGCAATCTAGATAATGCCATTCGGGATTTTGGCATTCGGAATTTTGCAATCTGGATTATGGCATTTGGGATGTTGGTAATCTTGATTTTGACTAGAGGATTTTAACTTTCGCTATTGTTGGTATTTAAGATTTTCAGTCGGAATTTTGCTCTTTGGGGTTTTGAATTTCGGGTTTTAAACATTAGGAATTTTGTCATTCGGGAATTTTTACATTCATAGTTTAAGCATTTCAGATGTTAGGCATTCGTGATTTTGACATTGAGGATATTATATCATTTGTGATTTTGGGCTTTTAAGAATTTCATTTGGGATTTTGGCAGTTGAAATTAAAAAATTTAGGATATTTAAATTCGTGATTTTGTACATTCGGGGTTTTGGCATTCTGGATTATATCATTCAGGATTTTGACATTCCGCATTTTAGCACTTGAGAATTTTGACATTCGAGAATTTTGGCACTTGGGATATTGGCATTCGGAATTTTGGCATTTGGGCTTTTGACATTCGTGATTTTGAAATTGATGATTTTAACACTCATAATTTTGTGCATTTAATATTTTGGAAATCTGTATTATTGCATTCAGAAATTTATCATTCGGGATTTTGGCATTCGAAATTTTAGCATTTGAGGTTTTGGCAATAGTTCATTTTGGGATTTTGGTTTTCGGGATTTAGACATTAGGAATTTTGGCGTTCGAATATTTTGGCATTCGGAATTTTAGCATTTGGGATGTTGGCATTCTTGATTTTGACACTGAGTATATATCAATCGCGATTTTAGGCATTTAAGATTTTCATTTGTGATTTTGCTTTTTGGAATTTGGCGTTCAGGATCTTGGCATTAAGTGTTTTGGCATTCTGGATTTTAACATTCGCTATTTTGTGCATTTAAGATTTTCATTTGGGATTTTAGCTTTCGGGATTTTGCCATTAGGTATTTTGGTATTTTAGAATAATGACATTCCACATCTTAGAACTTGAGAATTTCGTTGTTTTTTTAAGGATTTGTAGAATCTTCTCTCCAAAATATGCCTAAACAGATCGTTATATTATTAAAAAGGACGCAATTTAAGTTTTGTCCAAATCCAAATTTTGTGTAGTAAGTCAATTGCCAAATAATTGAAAAATAGAAACAAAAAATAATCCTTAATCAAATGATGCGGATTGTTAAAAACTCTTGTATAAGGCTTAACTTATTGTACGTAAAGTCGGATTAACAAATATTGAATTTTATTATCGCTTTATATTTTCGCTTTGACTATAGCCCATCATTGTTTTGGTGCTTGTGTTAGAATCAAGCATGTATTTGCAATATATTTATCTGTCATATTAATAAAATTTAATTCAAATGACGACATCAACGCAGTGTTAACAGATAAACCCATGAAATACCTACATATGTACGTACTAAAAACAACAACACCAACAGCTGAGCCACATTCTGAATCAGCTTATACATATAGGAATTTTCGCCCCCTATAAGTAGGTATGTACATCCGTACAGTATGTACGTATGAAAGTTATGGAAATTGTTTATTTCAAAAAGCTAATTGCTTTAGAACTTTTTTTCTTTTTTTTTTTGATTAATATTTTTTGAGGGTTGCAAAAAAGCCATGATTATTAAATCACCTCAAGAAATTTGAATTTTGCCGCCTAGATGGCACGGGCGTGATATATTTTCAGTATGGTAACATAGTATTTTGAATTATGAAGGTGTTGACTTTTGTGAAGACAGCATAATTGAAATTTCCCTCAAGACGTTTTCAGTTGTGTGCTAGAGGATAAGTTATTGTTTACTTTTGGGAAGAGATAATGAACGTTAGAATGATTTAGGTCTGATTTTTTTTTTTTTTTTACTTTTAAAGCAGAGGGGTCTGCTGGGGTAGTTTCGAAATCTTAGAAGAAAAGAAAAATGGAATTTCTCATAACCATAAGTGTTTAAAAAAATCGATATTTTAATTACTGAATTCTGTATGACCAAGAGCCGAAAAAATAAAATGCACGACTGGATCGCACGTATTTGTTCTTATGTTCGATCACGTGGTATGCAAAAGATTTCTATTATAAAAATCTAAATATATTTTTAAAGTCGTTTTTGCTTAATGTTTTATATATAACTTTCTTTAATTTTTTTCTACAAATGAGACAATTTTAAACATTTAATAATATAAATTTAAAAACGCAATTTCAAGAAAAAAATCATCCCTTGTTGTCGAAATATTGAATTTAAAAAAAAAAAAACAAACATTTTAAATCCAAAAAAATATGTATCGAATATGTTGGTATGCAGTATTATTTATAATTCGAAGGAGCCGTTTCTGAGAAAGTCGAAAATCGGAAAACAATTTGTATGGCAGGTACCGTTAATAACAAAATGCATGAAGAACATTTTTGACCAAAATGTAGACTATACCTAAAGACACACACTTTTTTTTGTCAAAATCGTTAGAGCCGCATTTGAAATAATTAAAATGGTAGACAAAATTTTACGGCAAGCAAGTACCGTTATTTTTGGTGCTAAAAAAACGATTCAAAAATCAATTTAAGGCAATCACCTAAAACGCTTACCTAAATACCGAGTTTGAAGAAAATCGCTTCAGCCGTTTGTTGTACAGACAGACTGACAGACAGACTGACGGACATACAGACAGACAAACAAACAGACGGACGGAATTGCGGGACCCACTTTTTTGGTGTTGTCCATCATCGTAATGTCAAGTTTAATTAAAATCTCGAGTTCGATTTTTTTTCCGAATGCAAAACTTGCCCTTAGTACCTATATCATACTTAATAACAGAATGGGGGCAATTTCATGTTGTGTTCTTTTCACAAACCTACGAAAATCGCACGAAAAAAATGTTCGCAGAGAATTTGTTATTCTTAGTTCTTATTTCCGAGAAAACTGTGTTACCAGCGCGAATAACCTCTTTGTTATCGATAGTTTGTATGGAAATACCATTTTTTTTCACTTGATACCCACGCCACCTGTGAACATTAAACATTTTTTTTTGTTTTTTTTTCTCGCCCCGGGGTTACCATCTGCTTTTACAATGAAGTCTCTTACAATAGAAATCAAAAATTGTATGACTTTTATAGAAAAATGTATAAACTAAACGACATAACCTCGAAAATACTGGCCGTCCAGAGAAAAACTCAAATGCATTACAAATATAATTGCAATGTCTTCATAACTTTTTTCTAAAATCAATAGTTTCCAAAATGGCGGCTATCGTTATTGCATCGCGATAAAATCTTTCTCTCCTAAATGTAAATGTATCTAAAAAGAATAAGTCATATTCAATAGAATTTGGTAAAACACCTCTCAACAGGTGAATATAGCTACGCAGTGAATAATGAATTATTACGGCTCTATTCAACGTTACGTCAATTCGTATTCATAAAATATTTTCCGCCCAGTTTAGTTAAAGTGTCGTGTCAAATAAAGTATCAAAAAAAAAAAAAAAAAAGAAAAAAGCAAAACATTGTGGTTAAATAAAAATATCCTCATGTCTCCCCTATTCAACCTCTAAACGCGTTTAGCTTGAAAATGCATCTATTCATAACTTTATGAATAACACTTCGTTTATTATGAACAAGGCATTAAGGCATTACGTATTTATGAAGCTTCAGCTTTAATGTAAGCTCTCAATTATAACCACTTATTTTAATTGACCTTTCTAATAAGACGCAGCCTTGCACTCTTCCAAGCTATTGAAGGACAGTTTGTCAAAGGAAAAAGGACATCTGCTCGAAAACAACTTACTTAAATTATATACACATCAGACATAGACACAATTTCATTAAAACCATAAAAAATAAAAGCCTTTTCCAATGTCAAACTATATATTTAATTAGAGAAATATGTTCAATTAATATAACATACACACAAAAAAAAAGAAGAAGACCTCAACCATATCCTTCCTTAGTTAAGGAGAAAAACTCATTCAAATAATATATTTGTACAGAAGAAAAAAAAATACAAATACATTTTTAATTACTCGTTCGTGTTGCATACACATGGTTCCTAAAGCTGATAGTATACCTATCTATACTCCATATGCTGGGCCGAGCTGAACTGGCCTTCAACTTTCAACCTTAATTGAATTGGCTCCTGTCCAATAATAGGTCAACCTTATAAAACAATGGTGTAGTTATGTTTGTACCTCAACCACACCAACATTCAGCTTGAAAGCGACAGCAGTGCCAAACAAAATACCTCTTCCGTTGCTTCGTTGGTCGTCGCGTCCGTTGTCATCGCAAATCGGTATGTTGGTCGGTCGATGAATAACAATGTCGTTGGTGGAGGCCATTTAGAAAAATATTTGCACACAACTCTGAATCACATATATGTATGTATCTACTCTATAACGATAACGAATCAAATATTATTTGAATCGATGAAACATCAATGTGCACATTTAAATTGATTGCGCTACATGTCTTTTTGCTTATGCCTATTTCCTACCCCTCTGTGATGTGCCTATGTGCTCGCTCAGTACATCCATCCATCCATCGTGTCGTGTCGTCGCCGTCGTGGAGTCCTAAAAACTCACAAATGCGACTTAATCCCCATTATGTTTTTTTTTTGTATTTTAGTGTTATATTTTGTTGTACCAATACTATGTAGTTCGATATTGAACGACGAACGTTTATTCCGTTTATTATTTTTTATTATTTTGGTTTTGCAAATCCCCAGGCGACAGTCAACAATCTGACAATTAATTAAAAATGTAATTAATAATAATAATTCTCCCTTGAGTGTGTCGTTATTTGTGGCTTAAATACGTATATAACTAGATATAAATTACACATTAATTGTTGTTTAGCAAGGAACATGGTTAGATTAGGGTTGCCAACGTGTAGTTAGAATTTGAATGTTTTTCTCCTTTCTGACAGGATTTATTTGCTAGGATGAATTCGATAAAATATTCAGAAAAGAAAGGGATAATCATATTTGATCATTATCCATAAACGTTAGTGTCCGCCCACTGACACGCCCACGTTTTTTTCTGTTTTTAAACGTATGCTTTAATGAATTGATGTGTTAGTTTATTTGGTGAATTTTTTTCAACAATTCATTTACAAAAGAAAAACATCTAACCACGCCCACCATTTGAAGGTGGTTTTTGTAAAATTAAAAATGAGTTTTAGAGATCCATCCTTAAAAACTCCGGGATGATATAACAAATTTTGTAAACAAAATTGTACTACAAATTAATTTTTCTACATTTTTTTGCCACTTGCTTTTTCGCGAAAACGGTAACTCTAAAACTTTACTGTTTCACACTTAAAAGTTCTTGCATTTGCGTATGCTATTTAAGGACTTTCTCAGTTCGGCGACTGTAGGACCAAAGCAAACATTCACTTACAGGTCCGTCAATTTAGTTTCAAGCAGAGAATCAACGATTAATAAACAGCCAAGGGCCCAAGACGGGTCCTTGCTGTTACCGAACTTTCATTGGTAATTTGGTTCGTACCTTGACTTATACGGGAAATCATACCCTTATTTTGGTTGTTTGCACATCTTTATAATTATTCTGGAATATATGTTTCATAAGGGAAAACACCTCTTCAAAAAGTTATTCTTAAAATTTATTGTTAATCAAATCGAAATCAATCAAATTTCAAATTACTTCTCGTCTTCCTTTTTTTTTAATTATCAAATCTCAAAAAAACATTCGCAACAGTTCAGTTCAGTTCAGTTGGCAATAATATGTATGTTAGATGAACACACATTGATTGCATTTGCAGAAGAGTAAAAACAAAATCGGGTGGTTTTAGCCACCCTAACATCACATCACGATTGCTCGAGTCGAATGCCGTTGCCGCCACTGCTGTCAAAGCAATTGATTGACATTTAATTACGCTTACATCGATTCTCTCCGACCAGTCTGAAACGAAGCTACATACATTCTTTCATACTTTGTATATTATTCAATATGGTCAACTCTTGGAATTGGAAAATACGCACAGCTGCGCATCTCTGCTCCGATAACAAATAAAAAAAAAATATTTAGGTCATGGCAATTGGAAGGAATATCAAAAATATCGATCCGAACAGAAGGGGACACTGTCAGTCTCTACATATGAGAAGGTATTGATTGACTGACCTGTCCCAATGCTTACGCCAATAGAATTAATTCCCCAGGTCCCTGGCGTGGCGTGGTAATGGCGGGCGACTAGGCAGAAGCACACTGTAAATGTGTGCACTTTGGCTATGAGTACAGTGCAATGGTGTATGCTTACTCCTATATGGCAATGTCAATTAGAATGCCGAAGAACGTTTTCGAAAGCCAAATGAACGAATTATTACAATCGTTAGGAAAGAGCGAAGCAAGCAGTGTCGCAGTTCCTTGTCCGTCTTGTCGGGCCTCGTTGTGCTTGTGGCTGTCATCTTCGTTATCCCAACACAACCCACACCATCATGTCTTTCGATGAAAATTTATTGACAATCAATTGACTCAAATGGAATTAACTTTGCTGGACTTGGGAGTGTAGGTAAATGTGTTCAAAAGAGAGAGAGAGAGAGATAGAGATTGTGGGAAATGCAAATAGAATTTGCATCAAACATGGTCTAATGGTTTTTGCTGTAAATATGGCAAGGGTAAAGCAGTGCTTTTGCTAATTGAGCAATTAATTTTGATTAACCAGATAGGAATAGATAATTTTATAACCTAAACCGATATTCACACAAAAAAAAAACGAGTTAGAATTACTAAAAAAAATAAATTTAAGTCCCAAGTAGTTGTCACTAAAAGAATTTTCTAAAAAAAAAGTTCAATTCGTTTGCTTGCAGTTTAAGAAATTTGTATTTTTTCAATAAGACTATAGTTAGAGTGGTGATGAAAGCTGAAGGAAAAAAAAAGGAAATATAACAAGGGTTGTGTGGGAGGGAGAGATCTAAAGGAAATCAATCTCTTGTGAATTCACTCTCTTGTGAATGAAATCTATAACGGAAAAAATGAAAAGAATTTAAAAGAATGCAAAGAATACACGAATTCCCAAAGATTGTTCTCAATTGATCCCTGATGAATGAATGGGGGAATAAAATGATTGTAATATTTTGCACATATGTATGTATATGAATTCAATGAATGTAATCTTTCAATTGCATTCACTGAACGTTTTTAAAGACTGGAAATAGGAAGTAGCTCGTGCAATCTGCACGAAAATCTTGGAGGAACTTTATCATTTTACAACGCTTTGTACGAACTTAAAAGTCTTTTAGTCTAGATGTGGAGTGAGAAAGGTATAAAATGGATGTTTTTTAGTCATGTGGTTTTCAAGAAGAAATAAAACGCATATTATTCAATATTACGGCCAAGAATTTAGCTTTATTATAAAGATAAGGATTCGCCATTATGTTTTGCTGGCAAGTGGTTGACGCGGCTGGCTCGAATAAATTCCAGCCTAGAGGCCCAATTTTCAACCCCTTTTTGCAGCAATTGGGATCGTGTGTCAGCAATAACGCGCCGAATATTGTCTTCCAAGCCGTCAATCGTTTCGGGTTTCACTACGTAGACAAAGGTCTTCACATAACCCCACTAAAAATAGTCCATCAAGGTTTAAATGCACTATCTTGGAGGCCACGCCACTGGCCCATGGCGCGAGACAATGCGCTCACTAAAAGTTTCAATAAATTAATTGTTTCGTTGGCTCTATGGCATGCAGCGCCGTCTTGTTGGGATCAAAGATTGTCCACATCAACATCCTCCAATTCAGGTCCGAAAAATTCATTAATCATGGCTCTATAGCGTTGCCCATTGACTGTAAAATTATGGCCGGCTTCATTTTTGAAGAAATATGGACCAATGATTCCCTCTGCCGATAGAGCACACCAAACAGTGACTTTTTAAGAATGTAACGGCGTCTCAACAATGGCTTGTGGGTTATGATCACTCCAAATACGACAATTTTGCTTATTAACGTACCCATTTAGCCAAAAGTGAGCTTAATCGCTGATGTGTCGCGCGAACCGAACCATTATTTTGGTAATAAATGTGCACGATTTGCAAACGTTGTTCTGGAGTAAGTCTATTCATTATGAAATGGGAAACCAAACTGAGGATAAATCAAGTGACAACAGTCAAATAGACCACACGTATAAAAAAAAAAACACCCGTTATATATCTTTGGCTTAACATATACACTTTCGGCTAATGACTGATCTTCGATTTTTAGTAATTCAAATTATATATGAATTTTGATAAGTGAGCATGTTGGAGACCTTTTGTTTGTGAATTAAATTTATACCAACTGACTTTAAAATTATAAATTTTTAACATTTATCCCTCATAGCTTCATTATTTTTTTAATTAATTTTTTCGTTTTCTCTTTACAGGTAAAAACTTTTTGTGAACTGTCCCATTATTGGTAATGTATCTTTTAAGCGAAATAATTTTTTGAATAGAACTTTTTTCTTTACTAATTGTTTACTATATACCTGTAAGACTTAATGTCTTTTTAAATTCAATCTCAATCTCTTATTTTTAGTCGCGGAATTATTGAAAATCACGTAATTGATCGTAAAAAATGCAGCAAACAAAATTAAAAACATGTATTTTGTTTTGTTGAACGGCCCCCGAAATAATTTATTAGAAAGTCAAAATAAATTGTGTCAACTTCAAGATACTGCATTTGGCATCACTGCATAACAAATGACAGCCAAAGACACTCCATTATAAAGACAGGAAACTTCGAATGTCATTTTGCTTAGCATACTGATGCTTATATTTATGCAAAAGTAATGCCGGATTTACACGAGTGATAAATTGCCATTCATTCATGCTATTAAACTCGCAAAATAATGGTAAAATCAAATCAATAAAGATTTTATTTTATTTATTACACGGGGAAAAATAATGACTGTTTGATTGATAATTGCAATCTGCTATTAAAGAATAAGAAAGTTCATTCTCCCTCGCGGTGTGCCATAATTTTCAAAATCATTGTGACACTCGTTTTTTTGTCTTATATTATTGACGTCACCCGAGAAAAAAATCCAATAATCTACATTGGACAAACAACAACAATATCCAGATTTTTTTCACATATGACGTCAATAAAATAAGTCAAAAAAGAAGTGTCGTAATTTTGTTTTCTTTGATTCATGGTGCATTTACATGACGCTATTATAATGGCAATATTTAATGCCAGTCTTACCTGCCATTTTTTTAATGACAAAAAAAAAGACAAATTTTCAAACCATTTACACGATTTTGTCAGTAATGTCAATAAAATTGAAGAAATAATGGCAATTTGTCACTCGTGTAAATCCGTTTAGATATGTTGCTCGATTATCGTTTATATGCATGCTATTTTTTTAAAGTTTTTGATTGCTGAAATTTGTATAGCACACTTTTTAGTGAGTAAATTATGTCTTAAATATAACTGACTCATGCAATCGTATCGACCGAGAACTCTGACAATATACACACATGTTCTGCATGCCGAGTGAAAATGAATTCAAAACGAATTTCAATTTCACTTAAAATGAAATAACGTGTTCTGCATTTCCAGTGGATTCAACTCGTTCCAATTCATTTTCGAATTGTCAAAATCACGTGTTACAGACAATTTGTATAAAAACGGTTCATATTCGGAATGTAGAACACGAATTTTCATATTCAGAACCCTAAAATTCTTCATTCGGAATGAGTTACTTACATATTTTATTTTATACAGAACATCTAAATTAACTTTCGTTCCTCAAATTCACTAAAAGTGAAATACAGAACATGTGCGATAGTCATTGCAATTTAGCGGGGAATACTGCATCTCCAAGTTTTTGAGCCTCAAATTCAGGAATTGTGTAAGGAGACAAATTTGGATGACCATTGGTTTCAACAGTAGGTACGGGACAATATATGTTCCCTCCTCGTCTGGTATCTCTGAGGAGGTGACGTATAAGGAGCCCTTGTTCTCGCCGGGTTTAAACATTTGATTTTTTTTTTCTTCTGATGTTACTTGAAATATAAATGTTATAAAAGTTTATTAAGGCTTAAAGATCGAATAAGTGACAAAGTGGGCGTTTTTTCCGCTTAACATGTGCCTAAAAGTAGTCTAAAACATAAAAAACAATTTTTCAGCATCTTGCTGAAATTGTATTTTAAACTAGCTGACCTATCGAACTTCGTTCCACCTAAATACATGTATATCAAGAAAATAATATGTAATGCGGTCAATTACAATTCTTTTTTCTAAAGTTTTATTAAATACAATAAAAATAACTAAATTAACAATGTCTATGTTTTTCAAGTAAATCAAAATGATAGGCGTGTCGGCCAGCCTTACGCTTTTTTACTGAAGTACTTTATGTTAGACAACATTCTTAGTTTTTATTTTCGGCTGCATAAACGCACAAAGCGGTAGGTTTGCCGATACGAGAGCACGCCACATATAATTGACCATGTGAGAAACATGGGAATTCGAGATTGATGCCACAAGCATCCAGCGGATTCCCCTGCGGCTTATTTATTGTCATATCAAAAGCGAGACGCACCGGAAATTGAAGGCGCTTAAACACGAATGGCAAATAGTTCGGAATAAGCGGAATCCGGAAATGAGAATATCTTCACCTTTGAATTTTCCCCGCAAAATAGTGGCTTGAATTAGATTTGATTTCATGTTCTTCACAATCAAACGCGTTCCGTTACAAAGTTTTGGTCCATTGAGGTTGCGCAGCAAAATTATAACTCAGTCGACTTTCAACTTTAAATTGTATAAATAAATGAAAATCTACGAAGAAGAAGAAACGAATTTCCTTCCGCTTCATTTATGTCAAGAAAATAATAATTCCGACATTGCATTGTGCATTTCTTTTCATTTATTTGATGGCTTCTCCGATTCCTATAGAGTTGTTGTCTATCCCGGTCTCCACTTTGGACGACGGCACATTGTTTTTGAGATAATATTTCTCGAATTTGCGACATGTTCACTCGATTGCGTACATTTCGATCCGTTCGTCTGTTGTTTCGTTTGCACGAACAGTCACCATACGTTGTGCCTTACGACTGCGACGTGAAAGGTTTGACCTTCTAACTGGTGGCATGATAACTTAAACAAAAACAAACAAAATTAATATTCATCGAAAAAATGGATCGAATTTCATAATTAATTACTTATGAAATCACCAATTATACTTGGAACTGTTGAAATCAATCGCTAAATGGCCAAATGAAAATGTTCTGCAATCAAATACCAAAACACATTGAAATGAAAACATACGAAATATCTTTGGTTTCGTCTAACTCACAAAACTCATTAAAATTGCCACTGGTTCGAAAATTACTCAAATCCAATTGCACCGTAATGAAATCAAAAGGGTTTTTTTATCTCACTTTTCACATTTTTTTCAATAGCGAAATTATATAAATAAAATTGATTGAAATCACAATGAAACACACTTGATTAACATACAAATACTTTGAACACAATGAAAATAAAAAAAAAATTATTAAATTTAATTTTATTTGACCGCACACAATAGCAAATACAATTCAATTTGAATGGCGAAACGAAAAGGACACCTTATATTCCTTCCTTAGGCCAACACGAATCCATCAATACCAAAATCTTGAAAATTAAACGATGTTCCAGGATTACCAATTTCCCGAAAATTTTCCGGAATTTTCATCGGCCAAAACCCCTAAGTCGTGAACGGATTTTCCTCCATTATCATATGACCTCTTTTGGGCCAATACTAATTTATCAAGCCCTAAATCGTGAAAATCGAAGTAACTGTTCTCGAGATTTGCCATTAAAAGAGGATGATCCCTGATTTCCAATTTTACTGGAAATTTTTCGGGATTTTCCTACAGTGTCCTATGTCCTATATTCCTTGGGTCAAGACGAATTCATCAAGCCCAAAATCATAAAAATCGAACCATCCGTTCTCGAGTTATGCGCGCACATACGGGCGACATTTCTTTTTTATATACAGGGTGCGCCAGAGAAACTTACTTATTTGAAAGGTCAATAAAAACAAAAGTACTTCAATTATTGTTTTAATTTTTTTTTTTATTTGAGAATACAATATCCCAAATTTTTTTTCATGTAGTCTTGAAAATGACATCGGATAAATGGCGACCCCCATTGCGCATACACTGATGAAGTCGATTTTTGAAATTCGTCTCCACTCTTTGCAGCATATCAATCGGTATGTTGGCAATGGTGTCGCAGGCAACAAAATCGCGTACAGTTAATTCTTGCACAACAGCCAATTTATAGGGATGAAATTGAAGGTCTTCATGGAGAATTCGTCGAACAGTGGTGTCAGAAATTCCCATAGCAGCTGCGTGTTTGCGAGCCTAACGCAGGGGAGAACGCACAACTGATGGTCCTTTGAAGTCCATTTCTGGGTTTAGCGACACTTCCACACTCCCGAAATGAGTTAACCCACGACAGAATCGAATTACGGCCAGGAACGAGTCTGTGAGGACGAATTTCAAAGCGAGCGCGGAAGGCACGTTGCGTAGCGACCGTTAGAAAAGAAGCTCTCGACTGCGAAGGCCCGCTGCTCTCTAGACCAGAACATGATGGCAACTGAATGGGGGGAGAAACAAACTTGGGAACTTCCCCCTCCAAATGCGCCCCCTCTCGCCCCTCTAACCCACCAAATTACCGCCCGGGAATTTTTTCAAATAAGTAAGTTTCTCTGGCGCACCCTGTACATATGTATATAGATTTGAAAAGCAAAAATGCTCCCCAAAACCCGGACCTACTTTTTGCCCAATTCTGCATATGTATCTACTAATATACACTGCCGCTCATCTGAATAGGTTCACACATTTTTTCACTTAAATAGGTTCAACAGCAAAAACTGCAGTTTACGTTGAGTTGCGTCGGTCAATTGTACTCGAAATTTTGTCTGCCAATAAAGTTAGTGTGTTTTACCTATTACCGGCGAAAATGGGTCGCGGAAAATCTTTAAGCGAGGAAGAAAAGGGCATAATAAAAGCATTTCGTGAATCAGGCCTAAGCCAACGACTCACCGCGAAAAAAATTAATAGAAGTCAACATTTAGTAAGCAGCTATTTGCGAAATATCGAAAATTATGGAAAAAAAACATGAAAGGAGGAAGTTATACGGCCACATAAAGAGCTGATAGACGTGCTATCATCAGAGCAGCTTCTAATTCTCATGATCCCGCGTCAAAAATAAAGCTAAACACCGGTGTAAAATGTAGTTTAGCGACGGTAAAACGCATTATTAAAAGTGCTAATCATTTGAAAAGAAAAAAATTCAGAAAAAACCACCACTTAACGAATCTAGGAAAGAAATTCGTCTCCAATTCTGTAAAAAATACATGTCGTGGAAGTCGGAGTGGCAAAAACTGATTTTTTCAGATGAGAAAAAGTTCAATTTAGAGGGCCCTGACGGATTAATTATTATTTCCATGACCTACGAAAAGAGGAGCATTATTTAAACCGGCTGCATAGATGTGAAGGCAGTGTCATGGTGTTGGGAGCTATTTCCTTCTACGGAACCTTGGAACTCCAATTTGTTACATCGAGAATGAATGCAAATTCTTATAAAGGTGTACTAGGAAAGGCCTTTCCAAAGATTTCTGACCTGTTTGGACCAATATCGTGGACATTCCAACATGATAGTGCCCCTATCCATAAAGCGAGGACGGTAAAGCAATGGATTGAGAGTCAAAATGTGAAGATGCTGGTGTGGCCTCCATACTACCCTGACCTTAATATAATAGAGAATGTGTGGGGACTTCTCCCGCGTAAAGCATACGAGTCAGGAAGACAAAAAGTCATTAATCGAAGCAATTAAAAAAGTCTGGGCTGAAATTTCGCTTCAATACCTGAAAGAATTGTATAGTTCCATTCCAAACCGAATTTACGAGACTATATTAAAAAAATGGGACAGCACTCATTATTAATTCCTGTTAAATATTCATACTAATACTAAAGTGCAAAATAAATCATTAAATTGCAATTACTTTTATTGTTTTATTCCATGTCATTCGTTGAACCTATTCAGATGAGCCAACAAAATGCTTGTTTTTATGAATGCATTTAGTCTAGCTACCGTGTGAGAATAACGGTAAGCTTGAAGACAAATTGTTTTCTCCCAAACTAATCGCACAATGATGCTCTTTCATTACATATATAAGAAAGATGTGTCATTGCAATACATACGCAGAGAGGCTAACAGTGTGGTGAAAAAATGTGTGAACCTATTCAGATGAGCGGCAGTGTAGGCACACTAAATATTCAATGTTATAAATTTAGTACCTTCGAAATTTGTTCTTAATCTTTTGAAGACATGCTTTATTTATGTTTTAAAAGTTCTGCGAGCGACTGTAGCGTCCAATTAGCGAGATTCGAGTTCGACTTTACATTGTGTTGTTGTGCGAACATTTAACAATTACAATTGTGTACCTAATTCGAATAGCAAGGGGAGAAAGACTTTTTCAAGACAAGTTATGATCTTAAAGGACTTGTTACTTCCACTTGAAATGTTAAGTAAAACAAGCTGATATTCGATACCCCCAGGCCTCAGGAGTGACAGTGAAATCTTCCATTAGCTATCTCCAACAATCCCATTCAAATAAAATGTATTTTCCTCATTTCAATTATTTTGTTAAATTTAAATAATGATGTAATGAGATTCAGCCAAATTCAGAAGTGGAATCACCCTTATTATAGGTACATAATATATTTAATGTAATCCTGCTAAACACATCCAAAATTTAGTCCCTATTAACTGTAATCTTATAATTTTGTCACATTTTCATTTAACCTTTGAACTTAATTTGTAAGTAGAATGTTTGATGATAAACTCTCTTTCTCTCTCTCTCTCTCTCTCTCTCCTTAAATTCAAGCAATTATCTTCATGAATTTTCATGTCGTTGACAGATGATGTTATGATTTCAGGATAATAAATCTGACCTATTTCCCTTACATCATCATAAACATTGTATGTATAAATGTATACGTATACATTGACCCCATGACGCCAATTATGTTTTCTGTTTTCTTTTGAAGTCACTCTCTCAAACAGCTTAACATACACAACATGGAAACAACATTTTCCGGCTGGTGTATAGTATATCTGTCAGAAACCACACCTTGTGACATGTTTCCGTTATTATATTTTTGTGTTCAGTTCAGATATACCTACCTACTATATAATGGATGGAAACATTTTATTTTCCCATTAATTTCATTTTTCGCTCTAAGGACAATGAGTAACAATTAATATAAATGTACTGTGGATTTCCAACTATACAATAAAGCAAACAAGGAAACATTGAAATATGAATGTTTATTCAGTGGCGTATAGCTTGGTCCAGGAAAGACACAAAAAAGCTAATGCGATGTAGAATTAGGAGAAGTCAGAAAGTCCTTGTGGGTAATGAAATTTACAAAATCAACTTTGGTGAAAGGGACTCTTTATGTGGCTCTTAAAGTTGGCAAATATGCATAGCTTTATTTAAATAGCGCACAAATGACTAAATACGTATCTGCTTTGATAAAGTTATTAAAAGGCGGCACAAAACTCAACGGTGCAATTAAACCGTCCATTTGTTGTAGACATTTAAAGTCCTATTAATAAAAAAAAAATAATTTCGCCGCTAGTCCATGACTTTACTAAACCATTGAATAAAAGTGAGTCTGCGGACTAAAATTTTCAATTAATAAAAAATCGAAAATCAACGAACAAAATCTACTACATTTAAGTATCAACTCTATCTCTTTTTATTCTATGTTCCTGTAAATTTTGTTCTTAATGTCAATTCTTAGTCTTTCACTAAACCACCGCTTTCGATAGTTTAGCGAAAGACTAAGCTTGTAAATGTCAAATAGCAGAAATTAATTTTTTTTAAATAACAATTCGGAATTTGTTTCACGGTATAAGTCCTAAACCTTCCCTAATCCATGTTTATTAGTTTGGGTGTTAAGGGCTATTCACATGATAGTGACCAACGTAAATGTCAAATAGCAGAAATTCATTATTTTTTAAATAGCATTTCGCACTTATTTCACGGAATAAGTCCTAAACCTTCCCTAGTCCATGTTTATTAGTTTGGGTGTTAAGGGATATTCACATGATAGTGACCAACGGCCGATTAATGAACTAATAAATGTCATTTAAAACAATTTGTAATCCCAAATTCAATAAAATTTTTATTTTGTCAGAAAAAATGAGAAAACAAATTAGTCGTCGCGAATTTCAATCTGATTCTTATCAACAGTCTATTTTCGTTCCACATACCATCCACACTTCAGCGAATGAATTGTTCACGTGCGACTAACCTCAAAATCAGAGCTTATCAATTATAAAACCACATTCGCGACAAATAAAAAAAATCCATGTGAACAAAATGTCAAAAAGGACGAATATTCCTTAATGCGTTGCTGGCTTTGATGTGACTAATCCTTTTAAGTAGATCACGTGAATGTGGTAAGTTTTATGTATTTAAAGGTGGGGTGTTGGTTTGTTCGGTTGTTATACTCTAAATTTACACAATTTAAAAGGGCAATTGTTATTCACATTTAAGTAGATCACGTGGGTTATACACGTTTTGCAATTGTAATGCTCTTCTAAAACAAATTGGGGGAGGGTACTATTTAAATTGTTTTTTTTTTTTTTTATTTCAAATAATAATTTGTCAATGTTTTGAAAGCAATTTGTTTTTTTTTCATATAAGTTTGTAGGGTTAAATTCCATTTATGTGGATCGGAGTTTCAGTTTCGTTTTTGGTGTTCTGTCATTCTTAATGATATGTGTTTTTTAGTTGCATGAGAAGTTTCGATAGTCGTTCAGTAAGATTTGGCAGTTCATCATAAACCGTTTAACGGAACAACTTTTTCAAGTTGTGGAAACTTACTTTGAAAAAAATAAAAATAAATAAATCTTTTCGCGAAGTTCAGCACTTCGTCCATTTGACGGTCAACATAAGCGGTCTAGTGAGCAAGGAATTCGTGAAGTAGTTGATCGTTTTCGCACTAATTTCACCCTTTTCGATTAAAAACTATCAGCAAGACAAAGAAATGTGCGTACCGAAGAGAATATTGCTGCTGTAGCGCGAAGTGTTGAAGAAGACACCGAAATGTCGATTCGCTGCCGTTTTCAACTTGTGAGCCTTTGTTCTTCGACTTCATGGAAAATTTTACGTAAGGATCTTGGCCTACGTGCCTATAAAATAGCTATATTTTATACGCACGTAGGCCAAAAATTAAAGCCAAATGGCCATCATTTACGTTTTGCTGATGGGCTAATTTCAAACTGACCGAAGATGAGTATTTTTACCGAAGAATTGTGTTTAAGGATGAAGCTCATTTCTGGTTAAATGGCTTCGTCAATAAGCGAAGAGAATCCTCAAGCCATTAACGAACCACCATTACATCTATTACGAGCTGTGAATGACATTTGGTTCCAACAAGACGGCGCAACTTACCATACAGCGCGCTTAACCATAAATTCATTGCAAAATCAATTTGGTGGCAGCTTTATTTCCAAAAGTGGTCCTGTTAACTGCCCCCCTCGTTCGTGAGACTTAACGCCTCTCGATTAATTTTGATGGGACTATATTAAGTCATTGGTTTATGCCGACAAACCAGCAACTCTTGAAGCATTGGAAGCTAATATTCAAGCCACTATTGACACCATATGACCAGATTGATTGCAAAAAAGTAGTCAACAATAGGTTTGATCCTAAAGTACTATAGTGGAGACCGGGGCTAAAAGTAACACTTTTCACTAAAATTGATGCTGTTCCTAAGGTTTGGAAAATGAGTTAGCCAAATTTATTTCTGTTTAAAGAGCAATATTTCAGCTACGAAATCAAATTAAATAAAAAAAAACAAAAAACATTGATCAGAATTTGTAAAAATGTATCTTTTAGACAAAAAAACCAACCGTGTTTACGACTTACCCCATATTCTGGTAAAGTTGTAACATCGAGCGGCGTAAATTGTTACAAAACCTGTAATCTTATTTAAACAAAAACTCTCAGTTTATAAACAAGATTAAGAATACAAAATGTATCACATATAGCAGCAAAACTTGTGAAATGAATATTAAAATTATTTAAAAATATTTATATTAATTCACAAATTTAATTAATTAATTAATTTTTAATGTTCCAAGAAAAAAAAAAACAAAATCAATATTAATTTTTTGAAGAAAAAAAAACTGAATTTAGTCACTAAAAATTTGGAATGTAATTAAATATTCCAAAATCAGTATTAAATATAAATATATGCATACGAATTTAACTAATTACCAAGCCATGAGCGACTTCTTTTTTCTTTAACTTTTTGTTGACAATAATGTACGTCAAATGGACTTTTTTCTTTTTATTAAAAATAAAGAACAAATTAAATAAAACGAAATATAAACAAAGAACACCATTTCCATCGTCTTGGTTCCCAAAAATGTGTTTGAAAATATGAAAGAAGTCTGTTTTTATTTGTTACAACTTACCCCACAAAAATGTTACAATTAGCCCCACCATGAAATTTAACACAAATCACTCAATTAAAAAAAAAAACAACTATAACGATATCTCTTCCGTGTGAAGAGGAATACCAAAAATACCGAGAAAAAAAAGTTACAAAAGTACCAATTTTGGGCACTACCCTTGTAACTTTTCTTTATGATGTCCTATTCACAGCTTAAGCATACCTAACGTTAGCTTTGAAGTAGACGAACAATTATCTCCTTCACGCGTTTTTTAATTTTCAGGGGAACCCTTTCATTTTTAGCTGTTAATTTTTACCCCTGTTACTTCTAGCCCCGGTCTCCCCTACACATGGGAGCGATCATCGACCAACGAATTAACGAATATTCGTCGAATGGCTTTAATTCTATTCGTTACGGATATAAGTTGAAAGTTTGATTTTGAGGTTAGAGGCGAGCGAACAAATAACTCGTTGTAGAGTAGATGGTATGTGGAACGCGAATAAAGAGAGTTTGACTGTTCGTAACAATCAGATGCAATTCGCGACTGCCAATATTGTTTTTTCAAATGTTTCAATTCATTCAATTGTTTTTTCGAAACCAAAACAAAACCATGTCAAATGTCATTTTACTTGCTGAATAAGATTATGGGTGTGTTCGCAAACTCTATTGAGTTTCGTTTCCGGCTTGCAAGATCGTTTTTACACGATGCAATTTTACGTGGCAATTTTTAAGCACGACCGGTAAGTGTCGGTGGTAGACAAAATTGCCCAGGTTGATTAATTCGCTCTTATATATAAAAGCAATTTACTACCAAATTTTCTTTTTTCTTGGCAATAAATATAAAACGAGTAAATATTTTTGTTGTTATTATGTGTCAATGTGAATACATTTACTGTAAAAGATAATTATGCGATTCGTTTGACACACATGAAGAAGAACAAAGTAATAAAAGAGAATTATCGAAATTGAGTAAAGACTTAGAAATCGCAACAAAAAGTCATCGTGTGATTGCAAACAAACACATAATCAATGAACACATCCTGCGAATATGAAAGTCTGCCCATCTTAATTACATTTAATGTTGTCTAAAACCCTAGAGCGCCTCCTTCATTTCAGCATTTCATATGCTAGTTCAAAAGCTGGCTCAGCCATATTTTTTTAATTGACTTTTTCTTCACCAGCATCTATTTTGTTGTTGTTTGCGAAAAGGGAAATTTCAGCGCGCTGCCTAGCAACTAACAAATAAAACACACCCAGAGTTAGTTTAACTTTAAAATAATAATTTTGAAGATAAAATATCACACAAAAGCGCTACCAAGTATAGAGTTTTCAGTTTCGCCATATGTAAACAAGTCTCGATTATAAAGATGCCGCGTTTTAAAAGTTCCACGATCAACACGTGCTGAATCTTCATCTTACCTTGTATCAGACTTTCTAAATGGGGGGATGCATACGGAAGACTCGATCTTTCCATATTTCGGAATAATTTCCAAAAATATTAATCTCCCGGAAAAGAATAAGCAAAAATAGCCGTTTTTATTAAATGTCAAAAGGGGGTTCAGAAATTTGTGCGCGGGTACGAATGGCACAATGGATGTAGTGCTTGGCAGGTTAGACGTGTGGGTTCGAAGGTCACGCTAGGTACCATTCTTTTATATACCTTTAGTCTTAATTGAATGCCGTTCATGGGTTGTAATGAGAAAGTTAAGACTTAACTCAAAAATCCACTGTGCCAACAAAATTTCTTTACTATCTTTCTATTGCCGTGCAATTCAGGTTGCTTTTAAAAGACCTTAGGTCTTACAGGCATATAGTTGAAATTAATATAGAATTATTATAAAATTATGTATTAATATTATACTCAGAAGCAAGCGTGAAGAAATATCAGTTTTCTGGTTTTACCAGCTGAATCGACAGCAACTTTTAGGTATTCGGCCCCACTGTGCATCGTAAAATTTTTATGGCCCTGTAAACGCAGATCGATCTTTTAACTCTGAATGTACAAATGGAGCTTCTAGATAAGCAATCTCATCTAGCTCTAGATGGGTCAACATCAGATCTTAGTTTCACAGTGGATTAGCCATAACATATTATTCATTCATTCATTGGGGTACCATGATCCCCCAAAACTTATTTTTGTGAATATCTCTCTAATCGTCATATTTGACAAAAAATGATAATTTCAAGTTTTAGCTTAGAAAATTGAACCTATCAAAAAAAATCAAAACATTTACGCAAAAATATATGTTTTGGAAAAAAACGCTGCTACTTTATTTCTTAGTGTATTTGTAGAGATAGTATCTAAAAGGGTAATTTAAAGATATTTAGGAATAAAATTGGTAAGGGTGCTTTAACCCCCATGTTCCCGCAGCTTTATAGATATGCTTGCGGGGCCCAATTTTCTTAGTACGGCACTGTGCAGCTGTGTGGGTTTCCGGAAGGAAAACTTGTATTTTAATTGCCATCATATTTGAGCACTAGAATTTCTATTTGCTACTAACGTTGCTGCTGGAACTCTCTTTTTTTCAGCAGCATTACCACCGGCAATGGTAAATTGTTTGAATTAAACTTTAGGGACACACACATAAACTTATTTAAAGAGTTTGTTGTTTTAGACAAAAAACAAAAAAAAAATTACTGCCGACATACACTACACAATGTTGACAGCGAAAAACGAGGAAAATTGTCAAAAAAGAAAGAATGAGCTTGAGCTCGAAACGACAAAATCGACGTCGTCATCGGTGAGCGTTTTCACTTTTTTTAAATTTTTTTTACATCTCAATTCAAAGTTTCTCAACTGCTTGTCTGGCAAAAAAAAAACACAAAAAAAAAAATAAATTAAAGAGAGGAAAAAAGGGTAGACATTCCATTTGAGGCGGAAGAAAAACGAACTAATTGCAATAACGGATGTGAATTGCTAAAATGTGTTGTTAAGTGGGAAAAGTCTACCAAAGGATCCACCACCTAATATCCTTCGAGTTCTTTTCGCCTCATAATGTACGAGGACGTAGGTAAGTGTATACTAAACTTATATGTATACACACATACGCATCATCCTCTTCATACAGAGTTTATGCGAGTCCACCACATAAAGGAATTTTCCATTTGGGAGTTAATGACGATTACTCAAGCCTTTGGGGGGTTAAATTGCCGATTGGCAATCTTCATATAGCAAAGCCATTATCTTAAGGAAGGATAACAAGCATGGTCGAAATGTTTCGGTTTATTTTTACCGACTCTATTGTTTCGACTTAGCAGGTGATAACAAACCTACAAGTTTGTCGGTATTCTGGTTGTTTTATGGCCAACAACCGCACTCGCTAAGGAATACTTTGCCTTTTTGCCATACGATAAGGTTATTTTCTTGCTGCTTTACCGGCCATGAATTTTGTCAATTTATTTTAATGATCCTACACACCACGAGATGGAATGATTTTTTTTTTTTGATTGAAAAGACTCTTTTTCGAACATTATTCCCTGTAGGATAATTATAATACTTCCTTAAGAAAAGCCACAATATTGCAAATAAGGATCGCATTAAAATAGCAGTAAACAACAACATACAACAAAACAAAAAAAAAAAATAAAACAAAAAAGCCCTCGACATGAGTGGAGAGGATTATGTCATTTTAGCCCCAAAAAGCACTTTGTTTCCATTATCGTCTTAAAATAATTAATGATGATATTTACTGGTAGATTTTCTAAGAATCTCAGTCATATACAATAGATGGTGGATATTACATAAGGGTTCTTCAGAAAGTTGTGTCTTTTATAAAATAACTTACCTTAGCTACGTCTTTTTTAAAGGTAATTAAAATTGGCTTAGTAAATATGGTCTATGGGAGCCTTTGAGTGGTTTAAAACGAGCTTGGAAAAAAACATAGACTGCATGAATTGCGGATGTGTTTTTTGTTCGGGAGGCATGCATTAAGTGAAGAATGTGTATTTAAATAATTAAAACGATAAAATTTACCATTGGGGTAAAATTAAGTCAAAAGCAAAAAAATAGTTTGAATGAACAAGACTGGCGATATGTCAAAAAATGGGAATTAGGACACACAGGACTTGAAGTAAGTCCAAGGGGATATTTTTTTTTGAGTTATTTCAACCTATGAGAGATGAGAGCTATTATAACTTAGAATTTCGCGGTCACTAGCTAGCACCAATCTTGCTGAGGTTGCTCCCCATTTAAGGGTTTTGTTGCATCACTGCTTTCTCCATCAGGGGTAGAATAGAGAATTACACACGGCGGATTATTATATTTTCAGAGAAAACTGAAAAATTTGAGCTGTGATTAAAATTGAATGAATGAGTGAACGAAATTAGGGGTTAGCATTGCGACCTTTTTCATATATTGTTCTCCTTCTAGAGCTGGATGAGTTTGCTCGCCAATGGAGTATGATTAAGGACGATAATTTACCCTCCTCAATCAACGGGTTCCCAAACGTTTGCTTGTTATGTAGGCCGGAATTTTCTCTTGGAGATTGCAGAATCTGCATGTTACTATTTTAAGGTGGCGCTACAGTCCTGGATGGAGCAGGGCCTCAACCAACAAGCTCCTTCCAGTTGGCTTGGTTTCTACGAGTAGCTATCTGTCTCCAGTATATCGCATTCCAAGTTGGTTGAGATACTCTTTGTGTGCGCTAACATTTACACTGTCCACCTCTACTGCGCTGTCCCACGCGGTTGGATTCAAGGATTTTCCGGGCCGGAGCATTGGTGTCCATTCGCTCTAGGTGACCCAGCCATCTCAGTCGTTGGCTCTTTAATTTTTTGACTATGTCGGTGTCGCTGTACAGCCCGTACAGTTCGTTGTTGTATCTTCTTCTCCATTCCCCATCTATCTCAAAACAGCCTTATGCATTCTAATCCAACGTTAACAGTGCATGTCCCTGCACCATACATCAGGACCTGGATGATAAGTGTCTTATAGATGGACAGTTTAGAGAGAGGGCTTTGCTTCTCAATTGCCTTCTTAGTCCTAAGAAACAGCGATTGGAAAGAGTAATGCGTTTGATCTCAGTGCTGACCGCTGGCATCGTTCGTTGAGCTTATAGCGGATTTTAGGTATACGAAGTTTGTGACAACTTCAAAATTATAGCTGTGTATAGTGAAGTTCTGTTCGAGACGTCGATGTTAGGTGTCCCTTCTTGTTGACAGCATATATTTCCTCTTGGCTTCCTTCTCAATACTCACGAAAGCACCACTGACATCACGCTTTGTTCGTCCGATTATGTCAATGTCGTCTGACCAGAAGACTCCAGCAGCTTTGTTTGACTTAAGTTTAGATATACCTATCTTTACTTTGTCGAGATCGGGTGGATGGTATTGTTGGCCTACGTCGTCCAGGTTGAATGTAACAATCTGCATAATAGCGGAATTCGTTTCGTCATCGCCGTTATACAATTTGCAGAAATAATTTTTCCATTTCCACAGCACCGACTGCGATTCTAGCACGATGTTCCCCTGATCATCCTTGCAGGCTTTGGTTCGGGCCTAGTAACCCTGGGATGTTCTTTTTACTTTCTGGTAAAATTCTGCATGTTACACTGCTTAATAGGTCTAGGATTTTCAGATGCATTCTAAGCTTCCAGTGTCCAGTCAGGGGCCCGTTATGATTCTACGGTTTTTGCTATGATACAGGTTGTTTTTGGTTATATTCCCCAAGTAGGAGGTAGGCCTATCTCAATTTTTGGAGTTTTTTTCAAATTTTTGATATCTTAAAGATTTTTGATTTTTTTTTAGTCACATTTTTGTCCAATTTGCAATAGGGTTCAGGCCCATTTAGGCAAGATTATCAGTTCATTACCTTGAATACCTCCATGGCCTGGTTACCAATGCTGTGTGACACTTATCCATACAAGCTTTGAGCTAATGTCGTATGAGCTTAGTGCTTTTAGAGTGTGCCGGCTGTCTGACATGATATCAATATTTTCATTGTGATAATTCCTATCAAGTTTTATCTCTGCGCATTTTCCAATAGTGTTTGACTCTGCCTGGTTGACTGTCCAATCGGTAAGAAAGTTTTGGTTTCTTCCTTATTATAGCTGTTTTCTTTTGGGAAATATATTGTCAGCAAAGCAGGATTTTCGAAAAAGAATGATCCCCAGCAGCCTGATTTTTCATATTTTTTAAATTTGCTATTACCGACCATGTGTCTTTTAATTAAATGTAAAAAATTCACAATTGATTTGTTTATATTTCTTCAGATTAAAGGCAAATAAGAGAACTAAAACTTGAATTAAAAGATGCAAATAAAATTGAATATATGTATATGAAGCAATAAGAAATAGCAAAAAAGTAAAATTTTGCACATTTGTTTATTCCTAAATATTCATTTTAAAATTATTTTATGTGTTTGACGTTTTTGTCAATAAATTAGATGTTATGCCAATGAAGGGATATGTTCGCATAGTGCTTCCTTATAAAAATCATCGCATTCATTATTTAACTATTAAGTAGTTTTTGAACTTCGTTTATATGCGGTTCAAAGATCGAGTTGGAGTGGAGAGGTTAATTAATAATGAGTTATATAATATATGGAAAGAAATACCCTTTTTGAATCTCTTCATTGTTTTCCTAAAAATGAAAAAAAAAAGCGATTATGTCCACTTTTATATTCACTGGTTGGTCAACGGTCAATTCGACTCTGAATTCAAAATTACGTAAGATCGTTAAAATCTGGTTTGACACGAATTTTATCGTCAAGTTGATTATCTACGACATCCATCAATAAGATTTGACATATTCTGACTAGGCAATAATCTATGTTTTAAAATATTTAAAATGTAATTCTCGCCAAATTTCGCCGAAAAGCTCTAAAATATCAACCTAGAATTGAGATTTTTTACAAGAAATCTTATTAATCTTTCAATGGAATTCGACAGTTTATGTCTTGCACGTCTTATAAGTGATCTATCGATAACACACACTCACGTACTGCTAATGAGTGCTTATTTATTACTACATAATAGATATGAACAGACTTGCTCCTTAAAAGCTTTTTGCTATTCCAATTTTAGATCTTTGGTAGGTTTTAGTTAGTTCATTTTCAGGCAATTTGACAGCAGCTGACACTTAAACATCTTTTATTAAAGTATCTTTGATCTGGCAGTTTAGCAGGAATAAGCTAACTATATTCGTAGAAAACGCAAACAATATTTACATATTATTTTGGTTTTTGTTTTTGTGGACTGAATAAGCTAACATTGACTTTGACTTTTACTAAAAGTGAAAGAGCGCTCTCTACCTATGCTTATTAATATGATTTATATATACTTTTAGTCTAGTTCGTTGGGTTAGTAATTTTTATTTCCTGAACGTGAATAGGTGTGAAACAAGTTTTTTAAGAAAAGAACACAAACGTAACCAAAAATTATTAATTTTTGACTGCTTTTAGCTAACCTATCCGAATCGTTCACAAATATATTCGTATAGCTTAATATTGGAGATAACTTATCTAATAAATGGGTGAACGTGGCCATTGACAGAAAGAAGAACTCTACGAACAAAGACTTCGTGATTGAGAAAAGACATTGAAATTACCAACTAAACAACTTCGATACTCGAATAAATGTCAAACATCTATCTAAAGCAGACTTTTGCTTTTACTTTTATTGAAAGCAGGTGCTTGTATTTGTAATGTGCTTAAATTCTGCTTTGTTGCGGATAAGTTTTGCCAAAAGATCATGGCTAGTCTCTTCAGATGTTTTCGAGCCATTTTGTATTTTGCATTTGTTTTGAGTGTGTAATTAGTTGTTTTAACTATATACTCTATCTGGCAGGTTAACTCCGTTTTAAAGTGTTTGTATTTCTTTATTATGTCATCTTTTGGAACATTAAGGAGATATGCCCAAGGTTCCTTGGAGAAAAAATGTTTGACTCTGGTGCTAACTATATTCCCTGGCCCAGTCTGTTCTTTGCTAAATCTAAAAATGGCAGCATTTTCTAAAACTACATGTAATGGAATCTGGTGAAGGCTAATCTCTGTTGGTGCTCTAGGGAATGTTCCCATTGCTCCTGTGATGCTTAAGCAAGTTTTGATTTTTGATTTTCTAGTTTGGGGCAGGCTATTGCACCATAAATAATGATTGTTCTTACTATAATGGTGGACATCCAACTTACGATTTTAAGCTTGCAAGCGTATGATTTATCTGCAATTCTTTTGCATGTCATAAGGGCCTTTGGGTTTTTACATACTTTTCCGGCTTAAATACGTCTATTCCAGAGAAGTTTAGAGACATTTAACACCTTATTTCTGATTACTTCCAGTCATGGTAGCCTTGTAAATGGTATAATCGTTATCTATCTTCGTGGGATTGGTCCTTAGACCCAACGATATACAACATTTTCGTGTATCTCTGGATTATAAAGCAAATCCCCTCTTCGAATTTGTCCAGGATCTTATTGCTATATCATCAGTAAAACCTAGACATTTTATGCCTTGGGAGATAAGACTTTCTAGCAAATCATTCCACTATAAGGCTACATAGCATATGATATGTGATAATACCCCTCACTGTGGACAGCCTCTTGTTGTATTAATACCTTGGACATTTTCGCCTGTATGTTATTTGGGAAAGTGTAGATTTAAATCAATAGTTTTAACGGATTTCAACTCCCATTTTGAGTTTTCGAGATTATTATAAGTTTTGGGTTTAATGGATTTTAAAGTTTTGGATTTGTATTTGAAGATTGTGTCCGATTTTATAAAAATCGCATTATATCAATCCACAAAAAATGTTTGTAAATAAATCAGAGGTGTTAATTTGACAGTATCGTAAGTGCTTAGAATAAACAGTTCGGAGCCTAAGTGTTATCCCTTGGGCACACCGGATATGGCTAAGAATGGGTTAGGCGAGATAGATCTAAACGAAATCGCTTAAAGACGTGTTGTTCACAGATTCAACAATAAAATAAAATTAAAATAGAAAAAAAAATTCATCAGCAGTTCCCAAAGTATTGAACTTCATTTTTGTATTTTTATATCTACACGCGCTCAATGGATTATACTACCCTTTAAATGTTTCAACACAGCGCGGGCGTCAGGTTAAGGAAGAGAAAGAAGGTTAGGAAAGATGTGTGGTGCAATGTTCTCAGACTAAAGGTGGTTGTTGTCTCAGATTTTATCTCCAGGGATGGCGACTGAACTAATGCGGAGAAGTTTCCGTGTCTTATTTAACTATGTCCCTTATAATTCGCATTATTTTTACTTGCGATTATAGGTACTATAAGGCAAGTTATGCATTCGTCGAAAAAAAAAGTTGTGAGATAACAATCAAACATGACATTACGATGATAGCGAAGACGAAAAAAGATGGTCTAAAAATCTTGTCCGTCTGTATGTCTGTCTGTCAGTCCGTTAGTCTGTCAGTCTATCTGTATGTATGTATATACACCTACAGCCCAAACGGGTGGGCCGAATTGCTTCAAATTTGGTATATAGAGTTTTTTAGGTATTGTACAGAGGGGAAATAGAAATTTTTTTTTTAGCTCAAAAAATAACGGTACTTGCCATATAACCGTTACGTTCAAACCTATTTTTCTCGGAAACGGCTCTAATGATTTTGATAAAAAAAAATCAGTGTGGGTTTTTAGCTACGACCAATCATATAGTTGAAAAAAAAAAATAGAAAAATGTCTAAAAACGGTACTTTCCATAGGACCGATTCTTTCGAAATTTCACAAAAATATAGGTTTATGTTGCCCAAATTATACCGCGTACCAATATTTTCAATTAATACTTTTTTGTATTTTTAAAATCATTTTTAAGAAAAAAATTTGTAATAATATACTAGTTTTACCCAATAACATGTAGTTAGTGCTATGCCTAAACAGCATGTGATGATTATACAGCAACTCGTTGTATGACATTTATTTTAGAATTGGTTTTTAATGGAAAAATAAGACTACGGAAGGAATCGAACCTGTGACCATGAGGTTGACAGGCGAACACACAACTATCGCGCCACGGCCACCCCATAATATAAGTCGAAAACACCCTTAGCTAGAGAAACACCGATTGGCAAGATTGCTACACTTAATTTACAAGGTGTTGGAACTCAGTTCGATAAGGTCTTTCAGTATATCGTTTGCCAAGTCTTCATGTTTTCTTTTAAGATAAAATAGAATTTTAAAGTCTTTTCTACCTAACTTTTTTGTTGAACTAACAGGAGGCGAGATATTTAACGCAAACTAAAACCGAAGATGTCAGTCGAAAGGTGAATTTCAGGAGTGCAAATTATCAAATAATCTCAAACACGACTATACAGATTTATATTAAACTTCCACTTCATGTGATCAAGTCGGATTTATTTAATTTTAAATCAAAGTAGTCCGCCTTTGTCTCGACGTGCAAAATTGCTCTTTAAACCTCAAAAAGTACTTACACAGAACTCGTTGCCAGTGATTCAGTATCTCTACTTTGTAGATTTATCTATGGAGTAGTATAATATGTAATGTACCTTCACAGAATCAAAATATACTAATAAAACTTTCCAAAGTTCTTATTTCCATTTAAATTCATTCGACAATATTTCCCTTACGTTGCAACATTTTACTGTCAATGAGAAAGTAGTCTATTACATTTTATTTATTTTTGAGATCTTCATTTTCAGATAGTATCAGAATACAGACGGAAACAAGAAAAAAAAAACAAAACTTTATTCCACAACTTCATCACTTCATATAATCATATCCGTCGAGCTAACAATAGACAGCTTTTTTGAATGAGTCCCCAGGAACAGCCATTTCCACACAAACATCCTTCATCTAACTTTTCCTCTGCCACTTTTGCAGTGCAACAAAAAAAAAAGAAAAGGTCGAGTGAAATGGCATCCAGACAGGATACTCCTTTAATGTGCCAAAAATATAACCTTCTGCCAAAGTATTTACGAAATAATCCACCTCTTACATGTATTTCCGCAGTTATCCTTCTAATTGTCTATACATAGTGTGCATTATTGTGAGTCAACATATAGCTACTACACATCTACATATGTAGGTAGGTAGGTGGGTAGGTATTAGATATATCTATGAGAAGAGTCCTAAAAACATTTTTGGAGCTTATCCAACTACTTCAAACTATTGTCTGTTGTTTTGGTTAACCTCCAAAGTATCATCTCTTGTAATGAACTCGCATGTTCCTTTTGTGTATCCTGGGATATGTTACACAAAAAAAAAAATAAACACTCAAAAAAAAAACAATACTCTTTTAAAACTTGGCCAACAACCAAAAACCCTCTCATCCCTTGTGTAACTCGATAAAATCACATCGAAGGATTCTACTTCTTCCACCAATGCTTTTATATTCTGTCGAAGTGCACACTCAAAAAGGATTCTCCATCGTCATTTTTTTTCTCGTTGTTGTTGTATTTTTATTGTTGCAAAAATTTAGGTGAGATTTTGCCATTTTGCTTGCACAAATATGTTTAGCATGTAAATTTCCTTTCGTATGCAAATGAGCAAGAGGATATTACTATACCAACATTGTTTAACCTGAGGGCCCTTCGAACGCGAATTATCTTCACATCAGGACATAATCACCTTCCAACAAGAGAGAAACACACCTCAGTCCTTTGGCGAGAAGAGAAACTGATTACAATAATTCCTACCTTAAGCTTTATAGACTGGGCGTTCGTTACACAAAATACCGAACACTTTCTATTCTTCTTTCTTTGATCCTTTTAAATGCGTTTTATTTATCCAAAAGGATGACTTTTATGAATGAACACCCCTAATTTCACCATAGGGAGTCAAAAGTATCACAACGAAAAGTAAATCCTTTTTAAATTGCCTCAACGATGTAGTTCTGTGTGGTTATTTTTCTTTTTTTTTTAAATTTTATTTTCTGTGTATAGTGTTTTCAAGGATATGCGGGAAAGACAGGACAATGAAAATACAAAGATCTACCTATAAGAACAAACAGTATAACAGCGAAAAAGCACTAAACAAAAAAAAAATGTGTACTGCACAGTTTTTCAATTGCGATATAAAAGGAGTGTTAAAACTTTACGACACAACCAACAATAATGAAATTTCATACCCATACACTTCACCCAAAGGACGAAATAACAACAAATATATTCACTTGATTTATTGTATTATTTTTATTTAAAACTCCACTACTCTCAATCTCGAGCATCGTAAGTCGTCGTTGTTGTCCTTGTCGTCGTCGGCGACGATGACGCCAGGATGACAAAAATATGAACGACTGTGACAATGGCAGGAGCATATGGAGAACAAAAAATAAATAATGTTAACACGGTTGCCACTAAATAAAATTATGTAGGTAGTATTCGTTTTCCGGAGTGGAATTTGCAAATATGTGAATATTTCTCTTTATATTTACGGCAAATGACACCCTAAGTTTAGAACAAAACAGCATAACCAATTCTTTTTTTGATCGAAAATAACAGTAATTCACACTAAGGAAACTAGTTTTTGTCTGTAACACTTCCGAATGTGCCAATTTCTATTTTATCTTTTCGGTACATGACAGGACCAACTGAGATCAAAATGGCAAAAATAATTTTTGTTGTTGAAAATCGAAAACGACAGTAATTCACACTATGAAAACTCGTTTTTGTCCGTAACACTTCGGAATGTACCAATTTATATTTTATCTTTTCGGTACATGACAGGACCAACTGAGATCAAAATGGCAAAACTAACTTTTGTTGTTGAAAATCGAAAATGACAGTAATTCACACTAAGGAAACTCGTTTTTGTCTGTAACACTTCCGAATGTGCCAATTTCTATTTTATCTTTTCGGCACATGGCAGGGCAAACTGAGTTCAAAACGACTCAACTTTTTGTTTTTTGAAAATCTAAAATGACAGTAATTCACACTATACAAACTCGTTTTTTTCGTAACACTTCGGAATGTGTCAATTTATATTTTATCTTTTCGGTACATGACATGACACACTGAGCTCAAAATGGCAAAAAACTAATTTTTTTGTTGAAAATCGAAAATGACAGTAATTCACACTAAGAAAACTCGTTTTTGTCCGTAACACTTCCGAATGTGCCAATTTGGACGACATGACAGGGTAAACTGAGTTCAAAACGGCGAAGCTTGATTCTTTTTGAAAATCAAAAATGGCTGTGCTTACTTCACTCTTAGGAAAACTCGTTTTTGGCCGTAAAACTTGGAAATATACAAATACATTTTACGTTTTATGTTTTCAGCACATGGCAGTAAAAACCACAAAAACTTGACTTATTTAAAAACAAACAAAAATTGCGGTACTAACTTCACGTACGGAAACTCGTTCTAGTCCGAAAGTTTACAAATGTGAGAACATCTTTTTTTGTGGCATATCTTCTTTCTTGTTGCAACACAAACTCAGTTCGAAAAATCACAAATAACAGTTTTGCGTAATTCAAAAATAATGGTTCTAACTTCATGCGAAAACTCGTTTTTCGCGGAACACTTGTATATATGAGCATATTTTTGTATCTCATAGGCACAAACTGAGCTCAAAACAGAAAAACTTAGCTTTTTTTACGCTAAGGAAAACTCGTCAAATTCGCAAATATACGAATATTTGTTTTATCTTTTCGACACATGTAAGAACATACCATAATCAATTAAAAATGAAAAATGTGGTACTAACTTCACGTACTGAAACTCGTTTTTTGGCGGTATCAGTATGAGAGTATCTCTGTTATCCCATGGTCACATATCAGGACAAACTGAGCTCATAACAACACAACTCGATTTTTTTTATAATTAAAAATGGCGTTGCTAACTTTACGCTCTAAAAAAACTCGTTTTTGTCTGTCGTTCCCTTCTCAGGTCATGGGCTCCAATTTTCTTAATATTTTCTTCTATCTGCGTGAATATTCTATACAAGCATACGAAATGTCATACCCTTAAAAAGATGTTCCAAATGTAAGTATTCGTGATTGCAAAAATCTCCAGTTACCCCAGATAATTTAAACTCTCCAAATATCGTCTTTTCTCCGTTTTAGAGAGCTGTTTTTGAACTAACCCAAATTGGACTTTAACAAAACTCTGCAAAATTAAAGTCAAAACTCAAAACTTAAATCTTAAATAAAATTGCATATATGTAATGTATATTTTTAAATTTTCATTAATAAAGTTTAGAATTTAATTTAAAAAAAAACGTCGCAAGTTTAATAAAAAAAAAGTATGAAAGTGGTTACCGTGGTTGTTTGGTGGTTGGATCGCGGTCTGTTGGTATGTATATGTGGGGTGAGTTACGTTCTTTCTGGATTGTGTACAATAAAATTTTAGTTTATACAGTCAGTTACTCCGTGGAGGATATAAATACTCTTGTAGTCTTACATAGAAAAATGTTTTGTTTCGTTATTGCACACTGCATACAAAAGTGAGTATGTTTGCTGTGTATATTCATGCCAGGACGAAGGATTAATAGCAGGCAAAGAGCGAAAAAAATGTTGTTTTTTTTTGTTTGTATTATTACTTAATTTTTTATTTTTTATTTTTTTTTGCTGGTGTTGTTGTTGTCTGCTCTGTCTCATTCTTTCTTTATACTGACAATGAACCTATTATAGTGTTGAAAATTTCAGCCCTCGTTCGTCATAGAGGAATGGGACCAGATGATGATGAGACGATGGGGGCAAACTCTATAAAGCGACATCATGATGGAGAGGCATGTCTCCATATAACAATGTACAAGTAAACGGTGATTTTTTAAGAGCTTGGTTTTTGAAAATTCAAAAATACACAGAAACTTGTAAAAAGTGAATGAAATTTTTATTTGGATCGATAAATCAATTTCTGCCATTTACTTTTTAAAAATAATTTCACTTAAATGTTGCCCGCGGCTACGCTTCAGGTGGTCCATTCTGAAGGTACAATTTTGGCAAACCTTTTCACACATTTCGGCCGGAATCTCACCAATGACGCGTTCAATGTTGGCTTCCAAGGCAGCAATCGTGTTTGGCTTGTCCCCATAGACAATAGACTTAACATAGCCCCACCAAAAATAATCTAACGGGGTCAAATCACATGATCTTGGTGGCCAATTGACTGCGCCAAAACGTGAGATCAACTGCTCACCAAATTCGGCTCTCAATTGATGCATGGTTTCGCGTGCAGTGTGGCATGTGGCACCGTCCTGTTGGAACCACATGTCGACCGAGTTCAATTCTTGCATTTTCGGCAAAAAAAAATCTGTTATCATCGAATGGTACCATTCTCCATTGACCGTAACCCTGCGGCCTTCATCGTCCTTGAAGAAGTACGGCCCAATGATGCCGCCTGCCCATAAACCGCACCAAATAGTGCATTTTTCGGGATGCATTGGTAGCTGCTGAATTGCCTCTGGCTGCTCTTCACTCCAAATACGGCAATTCTGCTTATTCACGTATCCATTTAGCCAAAAATGAGCCTCGTCGCTGAAGACAATAAAACGGACGTAGCTTGCGAAACACATTTTTCACAGAGCACGAATTTTGATAATAAATTTCAATAATTTGCAAACGTTGGTCAGGAGTAAGTCTATTCATGATGAAATGGCAAACAATACTGAATCGAAATGTCAAATGTTCGTGGAATTTGTCATGTGTGATCTGTCAAAAATATAAACGTCAAAAACCAAGTACCAAAAAAATCACCCGTTATATGTAAGGTACCTACATGTATACAGTACGTATGTGCTTTGAACTCATGGGGATTATGAAAAATTAATATGCATACATCAAAAGTTGTGCCAAGGATGAAGAATGTAATTTTTAAGTACATACCTAATTTTGGGTTTTTATTTTTCAAGTTGATCATTATAAGACTGGGTAAGCCTACCTATTGTGAGGCTAAGAGGGTGGATAGTTCAATTAAGAAAATATTCATTTTGTGATGATTTTATTAAAAATGCAAACTAACAAAACAAAAAAATAATGGAAACCAAGTGATTACAATTTTTGATTAAATTTTACGAAACCGTAAAAGAAAATAGTTCTTAAAGCTTCTACCTATAGAATATATTGTTTTTACATATTTGAAGGATCTGCAAAACTTAAAAAAAAATATGGTTAAGTCATTAACGAGGTGTAGGCGAATAGCCTAAGATTAGCAAATTTTACCAAAAAAAAACTTCTGAACCAGAGTATCATTAGAATGAAAAACCCTCGTATTCTTGACAGAGATTCTCTTTGAGAGCTTCAATAGTCTTTCAAAACCCAAGAAAAAGAAGACTGAAATGATAAAAGTCTCCCAAAGCGGCAGACTTACCTATCCGGAAATGTAGACCTCAGAATTTGTGTGGCTCTCGAAATATCCGACTGTAACCAAATGTTATCCAGACCCCATTTATAAGGGAACATCTACAAATCTTTCACCCAAATTTTTGATAAAGCCCACTGATGTCACGTGTCGGCATCGTCTAGTCGATAATCCGGGGTCCTCTGTGACATATTCAACTACAGCTGCGATATGACTTCTCTGGGGCCAGCTGGTCTTTGGTAGGATTTCGTGTTGTCCTATATTTTTTTTTGGTGACCGACTAAACGTTGGGAAACCTGAGATTTGCTCCAACACCACTGAAGAATTATTCCGCATTCGGTGTAATAGAAAATTATATTTCAAACCACTTACACAAATTGTTTTAGACGGGTTCACAATTGGCATCCATATTAATGCTGGTGTTCCGCAATGCTCTGTCCTATCTACCATACTATTTTATATTTATTATTTAATGGACTAATATTCGCACCAAGGCGCTCATGTTTTTGTTTTGTAATCAATTGCTTTTACGGATTAAGCGTTAAGCATTTTAATGTTCACCCCGTTTGTCCAGGTCCAAATTAAGTGTTTGTTATTTTAGTATTTTAGAAAATTCTTAAGACAACAAAACCAAAGCTCTGCAAAAATTCAGACTTGAAAAATTTATTCGAATTGAAGATCCAAACTACTCAGTTGCTCCAAATTTATAAACCTTTAGGTTTGAAAATACATTTTATAATGTATTTAATTCTAAAATGTACAGATTAATATTTAATGATAAATCCTCAAAGCTGCCGCGGCTTAAGGCTAAATTTTCTTGCAATATTAATTGGTTGTCTCTACTTGTTTCAGTTGGCATGTAACTTATTTTCTTATTCAAAAAAATAGAGTTGACTTACACTCTTCCTATACATTCTATTTTATATCTTCTGACGTACAAATTAATGTCAATAACTGACCCGTGTTCAACAATACTTTATATAATACCTACAGATTATAAAGCAAACCTTTTAACAATATGTCACTCTTGATATTTTATCAAATCAAAAAACTTCTAAACATTTCATCATTAAAACACAAATCAATCATAATAAACAAACCCATATAATCTTTTTCTACCGACCGACCCACCAACCAACCAAAACAATATTCATCTATTATGTACCCTTCAATGAACCACCACCATGAATAGGCTATTGTGTATAAATGCGCTTAAAACACGGCTTAATTGAATTTGACAACAGACATCAATTGGCAATTCCAATTTTGCTCCTCAAACCATCTATTAGGATTGAAAGAACTCAAAAAGAACTCTACCGACGACGCACGACACGACTGAAAACTTTAAATAAAAACTGACACAACATGATCTTGTGTTGACAGCGCCCACAATTTACAAAACAAACTAAAGATAAATGCACAATTGGCTGGTCGTACGTGTCTGCTTATTTCCAATGTCTGTGGTTGGATTTAAAATTTTAGAAAAAAAATTGTAAAATTAAAAGAAATCTTAAAATGAAAACATTAAAAAGCAAACATTGAGACCCTTATTAATAAACAACGAATAACAGTGAGTTAGCAAGTTATTTGGTCCAAGTTTAATGTGGAAATGTGAACTGGATGATATTTTCTAAGAAATTAAAAAAAAAAACTTGGGCTCTGTTTTCACTGAACATTTATGGGCTGTCTCCATTGCTTTTCAACTAATGTTCTATCTTTCTACATAAAGTCTAAATGTCACAGCGCAATGACATTTTGAGACGCCATTTGTAAACAAATTATGACACATTCACATTATGACATTGCATTACATTTTTAAATTGGACATCCAGCTCCTGTCAGATCTTGATGAAATCTTGCCAAAAATGCAATATTTGTTTTGGCAGCATACATTTGATATTGTTAGAATAATTCGATAAACAAATCAAATTTTAATTCATAGATGTCAGACTTGGTGTACAAACATACAATTTCAATTCATTTCCAAAAGTTTCTTTAAGAATAAAGTTTTGCGTAAAAGGCTTATTTTTCAGCTTGTAAATTCTTACGAATTCTAAAAAAAATTACAAAATTCTGTTTGTTAACGCTAAACTGTACTACAAAGACTGTCGAATTGGAGAAGATAAATATGCCCTGTATTAAAAAAGTTGGGAAGTTTTACTAAACGAATTTCTGCGTGTACCCGATCCCCGATGTAACAACAACTGTCAAAATAGCTGTCAAGTTTTGTTTCTTGTGATTTGAAATGAAAAAAGAAAGAATATGGTAAATTTGTTTAATTGTGCCAAGATTTAAAAAAACTGACACAATTTTCCAATTTCAGAAGTTTGACAGATGTTACTCAACTTATTGCAAAAAAAGTTAACAAACAGAACTTATGGCACTGCTTGTCAGTCATACATGTTTCTATGTTCATGCATTTTTTTTTACAAATCGCTTACATGTCCCTTGGAGTTTAGCTAACATACATATACATATCTATATATCGCAATTTTAAAATACTTGTGATCATTCTTAGTTTATTTTTACTGTTTGCAACGTGTGATGTTCACTTATGTAAACGGTGATTTTTTAAGAGCTTGGTTTTTGAAAATTCAAAAAAACACAGAAACTTGTAAAAAGTGAATGAAATTTTTATTTGGATCGATAAATCAATTTCTGCCATTTACTTTTTAAAAATAATTTCACTTAAATGTTGCCCGCGACTACGCTTCAGGTGGTCCATTCTGAAGGTCCAATTTTGGCAAACTTTTTCACACATTTCGGCCGGAATCTCACCAATGACGCGTTCAATGTTGGCTTCCAAGGCAGCAATCGTGTTTGGCTTGTCCCCATAGACAATAGACTTAACATAGCCCCACAAAAAATAGTCTAACGGGGTCAAATCACATGATCTTGGTGGCCAATTGACTGCGCCAAAACGTGAGATCAACTGCTCACCAAATTCGCCTCTCAATTGATGCATGGTTTCGCGTACAGTGTGGCAAACACATTTTTCACAGAGCACGAATTTTGATAATAAATTTCAATAATTTGCAAACGTTGTTCAGGCGTAAGTCTATTCATGATGAAATGGCAAACAATACTGAATCGAAATGTCAAATGTTCGTGGAATTTGTCATGTGTGATCTGTCAAAAATATAAACGTCAAAAACCAAGTAGCAAAAAAATCACCCGTTATATTGCATACCACGAGGCTATTGATTTGTTCCACATGGGAAAATGCTGTCCATCTTGTGTCAATTTTACTAGTAAAATGCGATCAAACGCAAAATAGCCGCCAATCTATACTAGATATTGGATCGACCGCTAAATAATCTATAATGGCAGCAGGCAGTGGCGCAAAGACTGCATGCCACTCTATAGTAGTACATATGCATGCAGCTGTTAATGAAAAATGAAAAAAAAAATCTTAACTTGCGGTTTGTGTTGCATATCAAAAGCATCTCATTCTCGTCACGTGAAAATGGATCACGATTAATGACAGTTACTGCGGAAGTTATTTCTAGATCTTTGTGTGGAATTTAATTTGCTAAATAACAAATAAACAAATTAAAATTTACATATATACGATACGTATGTATAATTTAGTTTGATTAGGTTGGTTGTGGGTGCGGTTGTCATTTGAAAGAGGCAAAATAAATATAATTGACGAATTAGTCGCATGTTAATGCGCATTTGTAGAACTTGTTTGTTTTACTCGTTTGCATTTTCAAATCTTAATATAGGATCTTGTGATTGGATCATCTTGGTATTTTTAATTTTAGTGCGTATTTTTTGATACCTCAGTAATTTTTTTTAATAAAGCCGGGTAATAATTTTTACTTCGAAATTGAGTTTGCTGTTTGATATGGATTTAAAGGGTTTAGAATCACATTCCCGAAAACCAAAATCCCGAAAACTCAAAACTCGAAATGCCCACCCTTTGGGGATTATGGGTTTTTCAATATGGGTTTTTCGCAGTTTGAGTTCCAGGGATTTTGGGGGTTTCGGGTTTTTTGGATTTTGGGTTACTTTCTGTGAAAAAAAAACAAGCCACTTGCGTAATTGAGTACAATTTTTACATTTAAACAAATGTTGATGTAAATGTGGATCATCACTCCTACGCTTTAAGTGGTCTAATCGAAGAATCCAGTTTTTAATTACATTTTCGACCCAATTGGCAGTTATCTGCCTAATATCAGTTGTTCCTTTGAGCTTTTGGAATTTTTGCTTTTCGGAATTTTTGGTTTTCGGAAATTCGCTATTTTGTATTTTTTTTGGTACGGACGGGATTTTATTTTAGGGTTTCGGCATTTTGGGTTATCAGAATTTTAGTTTTTTTTTTAGTTTGGTGTTTTCGGAATGTTGGGTTCAGATTCCCGAACATAACTCACGAAAATGCAAAACTCGTAATTCCTTGCCATTGGGGTTATGTCTTTCTCAATTTTGGGTAATTTTGGGGATTTCGGCTTTTTGGATTCGTGGAATTTTTAGTTTGGGTTTCAGGTTTTTCTATCGAAATTTTGGGTATATGAAATTTTTGGACTTCTGAATTTTGGGTTTTCAGGATTTAATGTTTTCTTGATTTTGGGCTTTCGGAATTTTATTTACTTTTGGATTTTGAGAATTTTGGTTCTACCGAATGGCTGAAGTACTGTTATCTCAAAGTTTTGTTGTCAAAATAGCACGTTGCCAATAGCCGCTACTCCGGCGGCTTTTCATACCCTGAGTTTGGGCAGAGAAGATGTGTAAGCGGTACAGCTGACCCAAAAAAAGGATTTAAAATCCTATTAGAAGAAAACGCAAACAATATTAACATATTATTCTTGTTTTGTTTTTGTGGACTGTGTGGATTAAAGCTAATTGAATTATTTTGTAACCTTTAATCCAAAATGAGTTTCGCCCGGGCAAGATAGTTGTGCTCATCAGTTAGATGCAATTTCAAATCCTTGCAACCCGCGAAGCTCAAATTTTTGCATTATACATTTTTGGGATTTCGGGTTTTGAAGCTTGTAGGGTTGAGAATTTTCTGCTTCTTGAGGATTTTGTACTTTTTTGAGGAATTTGTGCTTTTTAGAGGAATTTGTGGTGTTTTGAAGATTTTGTGATTTTTTGTTTGTAGTTTTTTGAGAATTTTGTGGATTCTGACACCAATCCCATTTTGTTCTTACGTGTGAATGATACCGTTAAGTCAAATACTCTTTGTTTTAAATTTTGTGTGGTGTTTAATATTAATCTTTTAAAAGTAATTTGGAATTTCACTAAATAATTGAAATTACGTATTAATTTACCGTTAATCGGAGATAGAAACAATTTGTTAGTAGTAAATAAATAACTGTTGCGTACCCGCATGGATTCATTGTTTTTTTTTTTTTTTGTTCAACGCAGACAATTATTTTGTTCCGTTTTGGTGTTTAAATTTCGAGGTCTAGCCGCTTGTTATAGTAATTAATTAGTTATCATAAAAAATATTCCAATTTCGGCTTAATATACGTATAATAAATCTCGCTGCCACTTTATGCATATGATAGGGATCATTACCTGCTGAGTTCAATATTGCTATTCTTTTGAGGGAAAATCTCAAATGCCTTATTATGTAATTAGATGCTATTTTTCATTCATCCCTTCAGAAATATGTATAAATACATCAGATAGATATATAGTGACTGCTGGACTTTTGGGGGTGGTTGCAACTAAATATCCCCTCGCCGCAATATGAATTTTTCCAAACTTCTCCCTCATTTTGTTTTAGCTAACACTCGTACCAGAACGCATGCTATTCACCCACCAGTTATGAAACCTTCTATCCTGCACATTTCTGTGGACATTTTTGTTTATTCATTCTCCAAGGATAATTTAACCATTTTGCTAAGCTTCATCAAAAAGGGCGAATTTATATTAGAAATACATATGTTGAGTTTTGCCTTATGCATGTCGTTTGCAAGTAATTCCAATTTAATTTTATGAAGCCAATATATTTTCCCTAAGAAAAAAAAATATATAACTTATTTCAAAGGGGTTCTCTTATACATATACATTTAATGCTGGTTCATCGCATCTTCCAGTTGCAATTCAGCCCAACCCCTGACTCAGGACTTATGGTCGCTTAAAAAAAAACCACACTATTTATGCAATGAAAACGATTTCAATTAACTTTACCACTGATGCGGTCACCTTGAGCCGTCTACGAGAACTCTCGTCTCTGAACTGAGGCCTCGTCACGTCATCGATGGTGCATGTCGATGAAAAAATTGTTCGTCGACACAAGGTCAGGGCACAAGCTAAATATGTAGCTAACTCATAAGAAGGGAGTTGATTTCGGGTGGAAACAAAAGTAGAAAAAAATTGTAAAATTCGATCGAGCAATGTTGATGGCTTTATTTTGTATCTTTTACTTGAAAATCAAGTATCTTTAACCGGATTTTATAAACTTTTCGAAGGTTTGTGTGGGAAAACTTTTACAAATTGCCCTTGGTACTCTGTTAGCATCTTAAAGATACGCAGTTTCTTGTCTCGTCGTCCGTTGTTGCGAACTCTGGGTTGGGGGAAATAACAAAAAAAAAAAACGAAAAAATTGAATTAAAACTCTGCGTCTGGACAACAATTGCGTTCTTGATGTTTTGTCTCGAGACGTGTGTTATGCGCTAACATGACAAACTCAAATGAGACGTAATTATTTCAATGTGATTCGTATGCTAATCACTGTGTGACGGACATATACTAGGTTTTGATTGGAGGGGTTTGAGTGTGTGCGAGCACACACCTGAGGCCATCGGCATCAACTGCACATTCAGATATTCAGATACAGCATCTCCCTGCGGTTACTGAGGGATCATTAAGTCTAAATGGGGTTATATGATGTTAAATATATACATACAAACATATACCACTTTAAATGCTGTTCAACGCACGATAGTTCGTGTTATTATGTCTGTTACAACATTTATTGTTAATATTGTAATTTGTTTGTCTTCAAGTGGTTGAGACAAAGGGAGCGATGAAGATACAGAGAAGGTGGGGGAGGGATTGGGCAGAGAGCGGGGATAAATTGTGGTCCTTGATGTAGTTTATTGAAGGCAATTATAATTGTTGTTAAGTGTAATGCGAGTGCGATAATACTTTAGCGTGATTTAAACTCATAATGAAAATTATTTTCCAAGGAGACAGGAAGCAGTCGATATTATTTAAGTATATTTAAGTGGTATGATCAATTTGTATAGCTATGAATAAATATACGACGTTAGTATTTAAAAATCGTATACCTACATAGCTAGATTTATTTTTAAATTTGTTTAAGGTTAAAGCATTTTCTACACAGGGTCCATGAAATCAAAAGAATGTAGACAAAAATTGAAAGTTACATTACTTGTAGGCATCTACAATTTTTTTTACTCTATTAATTTATTGCTAAATAATTCAATGAGATGTCAAAAGACTTGACTGCATATCGGATTAAATATTGATTGATTATTAAAACACTCACTTAAACACTAAACAGAAACTCTTACGTATTATAAGGTTAGACGTTTCTGTTGGATCAATCAATTTTCTATTTAATTGTGTTTACGAATTTCAAAATTTGTTCCATTTTTTCCCGGCCAATGCGCATTTATTAGAATTGCAAAATGTCGATTAGAGATATATCATAATTTTAAACCTTAATTTAATGTTTCAAACTGAAAATAATAAAAAACTAGAATCAATGAAAAATGTGCACACTGTTGATTTATTTCAATTCTCCTTTTGCTAACTCGCAGCGTACCGAAGCGTACTTGCTTCATGACTAATCCTCACTCAACTTCTTATTCGTAATTATAATGGCATGTCCTAGATGGGAGACGGATACAATCCCGAAAACCCAGAATCTCGAAAACCCAGAATTTTAAGAAGAAATGTAAAAATAATACAAAAGCATGTGTATGCGTAGGTATTGCTTTTGTTCTTTTTTTGTGGACTCTGCTTTTAATTTTAATTTTTTTCTTTTGTGACCTTTAGTCCAAATTATGCGTTTCGCCAGGTACTAGAGTTGGTCTCATCAGTTAGATGCTTAGTCGATTGCTACCGACACAAATAAAATTTACAGCTTTTAAACACTGTGAATTATATTTTTCTAGTGGAATGCCGAAAATCTAAAATCCCAAAAACCTAAAATCCTAAAAACTCAAAATCCCGAAAATCTAGAATCCCGAACAAAAACAGAAAAAGTAAAAAAACTCTTCAAAATTGTCTGTTCACTGAAACTTTGGTAGAACAAAATTTAAAAACAAAAGAAATGAACGAAGTATAATAAACAACAGTCAATTAGGAGGTTAAATTACATAACCTTATCATAAATTTATATTGTATGAAATTCCTTTTAAAAAATTTATTTGTGAACGTTCATTGCGCTCAGAGTGATTTTTGTTATTTTTTTTCTCTTTAAGGTTATATCTTTTTCTTATATTTGGCATTTCACCGATTATATCGCGAAAAATTATATAAAATGCAAAATTTTGGGGATTTTGGGTTTTCGGAAAATAAAGTTTTCTGGATTGTGGATTTTCGGGATCCTCGGTTTTCGGGATTCTAGATTTTCGGGGTTTTGGGTTTCGGGATTTCGGTTTTCTGGATTTTGATCCCAACCCGTCCTAAATATATAACTTCTTTCGAATATTCATTGTGCAGATAGACATAAAAAATTTAGTACAATTTCTAAGTAATGAGTATGGAGTACCTCAGGGCAGCTATCTTATACAACTTTCTTTTATTATTTCTGTAAATTAAGTTATTTCAAGTCACGTTTTCTGGCAATGATGCAGTACTTTTAGACTTGTTCTTCATCAGTGTGATTTAGTAATGTGACTTCTTACGGCCGCCTGCGCCTGCGTTTTTGAAGGACGAAAGCTTAACTAAATTGATCATTTTAACAAAACGGTTACATTTCGCGATCTTGAATGTATTGATATTGAGTTAGAATAGCACACAAGAGATACAAATTGGCTTAACACCTAGTTTACCACCCATTAGCGACAATCCTTGGCTTACAAACAATGTACGGTTCTTAATCGGTCTACTGGATGAAGCACATTTGGAAACCTTACCGGTTATCGGAAATTCGCATAGCTAAATCTTTAATGTAATTCCAATACTCAAAGAATATTCAACTATATGACATAACTTTTGCTACTTAGGTAGGCCTTGGTGGACGAGTTTTTTATGGTAATATTCTTAACCGACAATTTATTTCCTCATCTTTGCTGCCTTCGTTGAGTACAGAATTCGAATAAAACACATTTGTATGACTGCATTGTTGGACGTTAATGAGGTAGTCGTTAGATTAGGAAAATGTAACTTTTCCAGCGTTGATTGACTATTCAAAGGCTTTTGACACAGTAAAACATGTCAAATTATGCCAAGGATTAATTCAGAAATATAACTTTAAGTTAGACCCTGCAAAAGCCCTTCTTTTCTAATCTCCTAAACAAAACAAACAGTTCAAGTTAGTGGCAAATAATAAGACTTTCTATCGAATGTTACCGGCTTCCCTAAAGGTTCCATTCTTGGCTCTTTATTGTTTTCGATGTACGTGAATGAACTAGGGCTCATTCAGAATTATACTTCAGGCGTTAGCAAAGATCTAGAGAAAATAGTACATTGATCCGATCTAAATCTCTTTCATTCGATGGGGTTTAGCAATGCTTCGATGCTTCCATCAAATGTTTTGAAACAGCAACATGTCTTTGAGTAACCTTGAAGCTTTCTCTAACTTGGAATGATCATATTAGAGCACTCGTTGGGAGAGTCTAGAGTGTTCTACATACCTAGTGCGTTACTTAATCACTCGCGCAAGTAAAAATACGTTTATTGCTACGAAGGTCCTTGCGATTCCGTATAGATTATGTCAATTTGCCTATTTTGTATGTTTATTTGCTTTCTTTCCATAATTATCTCCAGCTTCAGAGCTTACCTAATCCTTCTTGCTTCTATAAAGTTTCGGTAAGATCTCATCGAAGCTGATTTACCGGAGCTTTACCAAAGCTTTATAGGAGCTCTACCGAAGCCTTATGGAAGCTGTATTTACAAAGATATTTTTAAGTGATGCTGTATTGGAAAGTAGCATCCACTGTTCGCGTATTCGTCTCTTCGCCACCTAATATCCAATTAACTCTGTTCTTTTCTTTAAAAAAGTGCTTTAATAAAGAATTGGCAAGTTGAAATATTTTGAATTCGAACAACTTTGTTGTAGAATCGAATTACATAGTTGGGCCACTGAGGTATTAGTTGGGATATTGCTAACTCACCTACCACAAAACGGTTTCGATTGAATTAGAACAGTACCCTCCCGCAGGAGAAGGTGGGTTACAATGCAAGAGCGATAAAGTGTAAATAATATCACTTAATTGCACCTCGGTTAATTGACTTTCCCGCTCAATTGACCGGAAACCTGACAATTTGGTCGTTGCAATTGACCGGGCACTATTGTACTAATATGGAGATACAACCGGCCTACATTAGTTATTTATTAGTCTAATTTAGAAAATCATCAGCTCTAATTACCTTCTTCACCCAAACACTACCCTTCAGATATCACTAACAGTAAGCAAATAGCACATACCTATCCGAAAAGGCAGCCATTCATAGGCATTCCATTCATATGCATCATTTATCAACTTCTAAATATATCTCTTTCCTTCGATTCACCTTTATTTATAAAACAAAACTTTCCTAACTTCTTAAGCCCCTTAACTGGACTTGAATGCCGAAAAAATTGAGCGAAATGATTAATAACAACCCCGAACTGATTAAGCCGTATAAATCCCTCACATAATCTTTTTGTTACTTTACATCTCAATCGCAAGCTTATAAAGGCCAACAAAACAACAATAAAAATACAAGAGAAAAAAAAAGAAATACCTACCTACTATATTAGGAAAAGAAAACCGACAAAAATATAAGAAAACTGAAGAAGAAAGATTGATCCTTTGTTCTACGGTAGCAATTTAATGCCAACAACCCTGTCGTCCACATAAATACCGTTCGTTCGTCTTCCTTTTTCTCCCCATAATACCAAACCCAAAGAAAAGTTCAAATGAAATATTATGCCAGAAGAGAGTTGGTTTGGTATTGTGGCAGCAGAAGCAGAAACAGACCAACCAAACATGTACAAAATGGGAAGCGATATAACAAGAAACAGTCGACAGCTCCTCTGACAGCTAATCAATAATTTCTCCACACGCAGTCGAATAAGAAAAAGATGATTTCTCTTCCAACAATACGTAGGTATATGTATGAGGTATTCCAATATGAAGAGCAAGACAATAAGCTACGCGCCGAAGACGATGAAGAAATCAACAAGAACAAGCACAAGAAAGTTCGAAGGACGAAGGAGGACACACACATACCTACATACATACGTATGCAATCGTATTAAATTCGCTTTTTTTTTCCTTCATACCAACACACATACACACAAGATATAGTAGTGAGAGTCATCTAACTAATCATAGTAGAACAGGGATTTCCAAACGCAGACGCCATAATTTCCAATAAAGAGCTTATGGCTCTTTTCACTGCCTCTGCGTCTTCCTTGGCTATAATATGAATACTTGAAACAATGGCACAATATACCTACTCACCGTTTACTTATATATTTTTTTTCTTCTTACTTCCCTTCTCGGTATACTTTATATTTCATTTAAATCTTCCATTTTGCGCAATGCACACTGTCGAGGCCGACTGCCGACACAGCCAAGCAAACAACAACCCCCAACCAAACTACCAGCCCACCCCACCCCTTTCTGAATTTTCCATTAGCCATCTTTCCTTTTACCCTTTTTGTATTATTTTTATTTGTGAAAAAAAGTCTTTTCTTTTACTTTTTCTTCATTTCATTTATTTTGGTTATTTTTCTTCTTCTTTTTAAACGAGACTAATTGATGACTCGCAGACAGAATTAATCGATGAATATGCAACCGTAATTGCCTTAATTCTTTATAAGGATTTCTGTTCTCAACTGAATCGCTTTCGAGCTAAAGAGAGAGAGAGAGAGAGAGAAATAATGGAAGACAGACTGACGGTTCTAATGAGCCCTAAATTGCAAGGCGATAATGGATATAATATTCAGCAGCTAGCTAGATAATGTGCTGCAAGCTGCAAACGAGATGATTGAGAATTTGCTCAACTATTAATTTACACTGAATGAATGATTAATGAAATGAATATCGGGAATTGGGATACTTATGTGGAATTTGTTAGCTGAGTCATATTGGTCACCTTTTTGGGGAAACAGGAAATTCCAAAAAAAAAAAACGCCGCCTTGCATGACAAACTGTGACAAGGATTCAAATGGCAAAAAAACAAAAACAAAATTAAAAGGCGAATTAATCGGTTAATTTGGGAGACTTAAGCGCGAGTCGGTCTGGTGCCGCTCCTTTTTTTGTTTGCTCAATTGAGGGAATGTTATTAAGAATATTATCCCATTAACATTATAAGGCTAAATGTTAAGCTGATCACTAATTTTGCGGTTAAACCCAAACGAAATGCCAACAAAACAACAACATCATCGAGATACATGACCAAATTATTATGAATCACTGAGCGTGACGTGGCATTTCAAGCAGGAGAACGATATTGGTTAATTCTTATTACGGAAATATATTTGTCGATGTTTTTTACTTGCGATTATAGGTACTAAAGGGTCCGCCATCTAACGTTTTTTTTTTTAACTAGTTCTTATTTCGTGAATGGTAACACTTAGCTCATGTCTGATTTGACAGATAATTAGATTTATCCTTCCGCTGAACGAATATGGTTGTGTATACGCTTGAACAAAGCTGGGAAATATTGCTACTTTGTAAATCATGGTAATGTTGCAGAATGTGTGCGAAAATTGCGTACGGATTTTGGAAGAAGAGAAGCACCGTCAACTCCGTATGTTCGTTATCTTGTGAAAAAAGTGAAAGAAACTGGCATCCTCATCGATAAACCAAAGCGTGAAAAGCCAAAAACAGTTCGTTCACCCGAGAATATTGCTGCTGTGGCAGAAAGTGTGCTTGAAGCGCCATCAACATCAATTCACCGTCGTTCTCAACAATTGAACATTTCAGAGACATCATTGAGACGAATTTTCTATAAAGACCTTGGTATGACGCCATACAAAGTCCAATTGGTTCAGGAGTTGAAGCCAACTGACCATCCAATGCGTTTTCGCTTCGCTAAGTGGGCCTGCGATCGACTTAGAGAAGATGCCGATCTTGCCAAAAAAAATCATCTTTTCAGATGAAGCTCATTTTGATCTTGGCGGAATGTAAACAAGCAAAATTGTCGCATTTGGGGCACAGAAAACCCGCACGCATACATTGAAAAGCCGATACACCCAAAACGAGTCACTGTTTGGTGCGGATTTTGGTCCAGATGCATAATTGGGCCATTTTTCTTCGAAAATGAGCTGGCCGTTACAGTCAATGGCGATCGTTATCGGGCCATGTTGATCGAATTTTTGTTCACAAAAATTGAAGAGGAGGATATTGGCAATATTTGGTTTCAACAGGACGGCGCTACGTACCACACAGCCGAAGCTACACTCGATGTTTTGCGCCCTGTTTTTGAAGATCGCATTATCAGCCGCAGAGCTGATGTCGTTTGGCCACCTCGGAGCTGCGATTTCACACCGTTGGACTATTATTTGTGGGGTGCCGTAAAATATAAGTGTTACGCCGACAAGCCAGGACAATTGACGCTTTGAAGTACAATATTCGTGAAGCCATTGGTGAACAATCGATAATGTGCTTAAAAATTGGACCGATCGTGTAGGACTGCATGGCCAGCCGAGGCAGCCATTCGAATGAAATTATTTTCCATTATTAACCGGAAGGATTGTACGTTCAAATAAAAAAAATATTTGAGAAAACATTCAGTAGTTTTTTTTTATAGCATTTTCAAAAAAAAAAGTTATTTGGCGGACCCTTTATAAGGCAAGTTATGGAACCGTAAAAAAAATTATTTTGTAACAATCAAACATGACATTACGATCATAGATTACCAAAAAAGTGGGTCCCCCTATTCCGTCTGTCTGTCAGTCCTGGAGTTTGCAGCCTAACGGTTCGGTGGATTTGCTTCAAACTTGTTACATATTGTTTTTTTCGGTAATATCCCCACACGTTTTTTTAATTTTTTTTTAGGACGACAAATAACAGTAGCTCCCATACATTTTTTTGGCCAAAAACAAAAATCTTATTTTTCTCAAAAACGACTCCAACGATTTTTATAAAAACAAATCAGTTCATTAATGAAGGGAAGGTTACCTTTTGATAATTTTTTTTTTTGGAAAAAATTTTTTATTTTTGGTACCTCTAGTAGAAAAAAATTGTTTGGTTTTCGATTTTCTCGGAAACGGTTAATTTGATTTTTTTGAATTTTTTTTACGCAGAAGCTCCTAGAAAGCGTAAACACTAGTGTAATCCAAAATTTTTTTTTTTAAATACATTTTTTTTAAATTCAAAATTTCGAAAACGACTTTCGAAACTTCGTCTTTGGGGTTTTTTGATATTATCTTGAATAGCTAAAATTTTCTAAAATAAAAAACTCACATACAAAAAATGTGTGTATTTTTAAATTACTCGTAGTACAGTTCACTTTCAAGTATAAACATATTTTTTTGCGTACCTATTAGTACCACTTTTCATATTTTCGACTTTCTCAATATTGGATGAACCGATTAAAATATTTTTTTTTTACACAAATGCTCCCTAAAATTGTTAATAAAACTACATACGAAAACTTTCAAAAAAAAAGTTTTTCGATTTTTAAAAAATAATTTTTTTTTTAAATTTGAATTTTATATGTATATTAATAATATCTTGAAAATGGCGTTTCAAATTTTTTTTCTAAAAATTTTATACATACAAAATTTATTTATTAAAAACCCGCTCCAACGATTTTGGAATTTTTTTTGATATGTTCTTATTTATCCATGAATTCAAATTGCATCTTTGTTTTCCCTCAAACTATAACGACAAACATTTAATTTTTAGGTACCTTATTAAAGGTATTTCTTTTTTAGTAATTTTTGAGTACGTCACTGAATACTACATACAATGTTGGCCCCATACTTTTATACATACATATGTGTCCTTAAAAATCACATAAATCTTATGTATACATACTGCACCTAAATTAGAAAGTTAAATACATATAGCTACCTAGCCATCTACACCCTTCATTTTCATTATTATATGCCATGTTTACATACTTAGGTTCCATAAATATGTATTGTAGATAAATTTTACTCTCCTAACTTACTTAATTAAAATCCATAACTTAGATTTAAATATACATTTGTAGGTAGGTAGGTACCTATGTAACTATTCCTTGAATCATCCATTCGACAATTCATTATACTAAGAATCAAGTAATCTTATCTACATAGGATTTAAACCTGCATAGGATAAATATACCTAATTAACTAAACCTCAACATTTGTCCCAAAAATCAAATGGCAATTTTTTGCCTCAAACTATAACTAAAACATTTTTGCATACGTCCTGGAATGCCTACTTATTATGTACTATGCATATAGTTACCGGCGAAGGACATAACTCCGCGGGAAATAAGTCCAAAATTGTATCGGCTATACTTAGCATCGCCGCCCGATGGTGCCAGTATTGCAGAATGCTCCATCGTTTAGTACATTCTCCTAGACGGCTACTGTCAAAATTTCAGCCGAATCGGACTCGTAGTTTTGTTTTGACCACGTGTGGAAGACAGCTTGTCTGAGAAATTTAGAAAAAAAAGCAATATTTGTTGGTGATTCGATTATTGGTTTTTGAAGGGAAATCGCACAGCGAAATAAAATAGCACTTGGATGCTTTTTACGGTGACTCTTCTCCTTCGATGGCGACCGTCAAAAATTATTATAACGAGTTTCAAAGTGGTCGCCCATCGGTTTTTGATAAGCCCCGCCATGTGTCCCGAACATGGCTACCACGGAGAATAACGTGTCAAAAATCCACGATCTCGTATTGGCAGACCGCGCGCCGATTGAAGGTGCGCGAGGTAGGTGAAACAGTAGGCATCGCAAAAGACCGCATGGTTGTCTGCGCGATGGGTGCCGCGTTTGGTCACTCCGGACAAAAAACGCAACCGTGAGAAAAGTTCAGACCAGGGTTTAAATCTGTTTAAGCGCAATCCGAAGGAGTTTCTGGCTCTTTTTGTGACTCTTGACGGAATCATGGATCCACTGGTAGATATCAAGGAACAGTCGAAATAGTGGACTTCATCCCTCGAACTTGGTCCAAAGTTGGCGAAGACTTTCCAATCGGCCGGAAAAGTTTTGGGATGTGATTCACAAGATGTGATCTGCAACGACTACCTGGAGAAGGGCAATACGATCCCTACTATGCTGAATTATTGGATCGATTCGTCGCCGAATTCAAGAAAAAACGGCCCCATTTGGCGAAGAAAAAAATGCTCTTCCACTATGACAAATTGGCCGAATTATTCTACTACATACTGCTGCCCCATCTACCGTACTCTCCAGATTTGTCCCCGTGCGACTTTATTTGTTTCCAAACTTGATAAAAGCGCTGGCCGCAGACATTTGAGTCGATTAAGGAATTCATCGTAAAGTATTAGTACTACTGTCAAATTGAAAGTTTGAAATAATTCCATGCAAATGCCAAATCATGTTTTAACTCCACACTACCGTAAAAAAAATCAGTTTCACTATGACTTTAAACACTCTACAATCTTAATAAAAAATACACATCAAATCGTGTGAGGTAGGCTGTCAAAATTTATGAGAAATACTGTCCTATTCGGTGCGAGGAGCTTTTAAATATTGAGTCCCTATTATTATACCTTCACACCTTTTTAATATTTGGTAATCCTCTGTGAGGATGTGTGGAATGGTTTTTAACGATAAGTACACTCCGCCTCACTTGATTGCGAACAATGTATTTTTTTAGCTTAATTTTACGAATAAAAAAATCTTTCGCTAATCTGGGAAAAAAGTTATGCAATATGAAATTAGGATAGGTATGTTAGGAAGACCGAGAGGAATTGGACATAAAAAAACTGAAACATCCTGAATTAGTCAGTTCACTACGGACAACAAATTACTCTTTCATAAAAACTATCGATAACAAAGCGGAATATGTGTTAAATATACTCATCTTTTTTTTCGCCCAATTTTCTTTTGTTTCATTATGTCTTGAACCACGATAAATTTTCCAAAACGAAAATGCGCCGATACATCCTCATTGCTAATAAAGTCTTGAATTCTAAGCCAAAAAGAAGACCTACTGTCGTAGCCGCCATACATATATCATTGTATATTCAGATCCTATATTTGAAGAGACTGTAGATTTAAGACCGCCTTTCCATAAAATATAAACAACTGTGTACTGACACCATTTTTCATCATTTCTAAAAACAAAATTTAGGGATAATTTTGTGCAACATTTTTTGGCTATTATTTATTTTTTTAATCACAATATTTTTATTTTAAATAATTTTGACACATTAAATTCAAAGTCGGGATTTAAAAAAGCGGAAACTCTTACAATTTAATATAAATGTCGTAAATTTCCCATATTTAATACCAGAGATATTAAATTTAATGGAGGGCAAATAAATTGGTCCTTAATAAATTAAAGTCAGTTTAAATATTGTAAAAGTTCGAAAACACTCCAAAAATCATACTCCATTCTAAAATATCAGATTTCTTTTGGAATACCACAGGATTGCCATTTGGGACATGTTCTTTTAAATGTAAGTTATAACAGCGTTTTTAACTTAACTTTTTCTGATAAAATAACTTAGAAGCCTGGAGTATCTCAGGGTTGTCATTTATAATCTGTCCTTTTTAATTTATTTGCAAAATCTTATTTTTCTTTTTATTTTCAAAACTATGTTGCAGAAATCTCAAAAACTAATCTCTTTCAATTCAATTTCAATTCTTCCTTCTTTCAACTTTAGGGCGTTATTGGTCATTCTTAAATTCTTCAAGAAGTGCGTTTAATGAAGTAACCATTCCTAACAAACTAAAGAATATACCAGCCTTTCCCAAGTTTAATAAAATTAAAAAGCAAAATGTCAGTCCGTTACAAAAAACCGTTTATAGATTGTTGGAATAAATTTCCTTTTTTTACCTTAAACTGAACATAATGAAAAAATTCCAATAATAACACGCTTTCAGATTGTGTGCTTGTCATCCCCCGGTGAATTATAACCACGAATTTTGTGAAATTAAATTTTCTTTCAAGCGCACATAAATCTAGTCTGTTGTTTTTAATTAGCAAATAATTAGAAAAATAACTATATTTTCATATTATCATTATATGAGTAAGAGGGTATTTAAGATGACCGACGCGAAGACGCACGTCTTGAAATTTATTGCTTTGCAATGCAAGAGTGACTTTTACTAGATTATTTATTTTTTGCAAACGAATTTTACACCAATAAATTTTAATTTAAGATCTTAGCATGATAATTAAAATACAGAATGTGTTAGTTAAAGCATGATTAATGGTCATTTTATTAATTTTTTTTATCAAGGATTATTTTCCCTAAAAAGTATCTACGCACTTCTCAAAAAAAAAATACATCATAAAAGTTAACACCAAATGCTCGAAGAGAGTGAAAAACCCGTCATAAAGCAAAACACAAAAACAAAAACTTCTGTTTTAAATCATATATTTATTGAATTTATCCTTCAATATTTCCAATAATTCCTTATGGACACACTATTTTCGAGGGCTTTGGTTATATAAGATGATGTTATAAGATGAATCACCGTAGACTAAAAAACGAAGTTTATTTGAAGAAGGGAGTGCGTTTTTTCCTCGAGGGTATTTGCTTGAAATGGAAAATTTGTTTTAACTCTAAAACTTTATACCTGTTTTTAAAGTGAAGAAGCCCCTTCTGCTTTTTGGTCTTATTGGTTAGTAAATTGATATGAGGTAATCGAGTTAAATCCAACTATGTATTCCACTTAGTCGACTCTGCTACACCATAATTACCCTCGAGCCACCAATGAGTTCAACTTGAAACAAAGTTATTATTCGATATTTAGACTTCTACATTTTCATTTTGAACTTGCCCTAAGAATATTTTAGCTTCCGACTTTACAGTTGGCATTTGGTTTATGATTAAGTTAAGAGTTAGCTATTTTTATTTTAAAAGGGTTCTTTCAAATGGGGATGCGCAAAATTTGTTCATTTATAAAGCGGCCATGTTCTTAAAACGAACCTTTTAAATTTATTGGTGCTTTCACCTTTTCAAACTCTTAAAATTAATATTTACCAAAAATTAAATCTGAGTAGGAACAGACCTTTTATGATCATTTACTGCCCTTTTGGGGGGTATAGGTATGTACTTCTTTTTTGAATATCACACTGCTAATATTGTTCTTTCTTGAATATCCCACCAAGGCTGAAAAACTAGAAATGTTGAAAACTATATACAAACAACGATGGTCACGTGATGATGGTTTTTCAAATGCCAACATATTTTCTCGAATATCCCAGCAATCTGCTAAGATCCCATGTATTTTATCGTAAAAGAAAAAAACTATGGTTATGTTATGGTCATTCAAATGTCATACATATGTATTTCCCGAATATCCCATATGATTTGCTAAAATTCCATATTGTTTTCTCCACAAATGAGGCACAGACACAATATTGAGACAAATTTTAAAAGTCATTTTACTGGAATATCATCTCTTTTTGAATATCCCACTAATGAGGTATTTCAAGTAACAAAACGTTGAAGTAATTCAAAAAGAACTATAGTCGTTTCTGGTCTTTAAAATTAATTTTCTCGAATATCCCACACAATATCCCATTTTTTTTTAATATCTCCACATGAAAAATCTACTAAAACAATGTTGAATAATTATACATACATTTATGATCTGCAAATGGAATTTTCCCGAATATCCCTCATATAATCGGTTAAGATCCTACATCTTTTTTAAATATCCCACTATCGAAGTATAGCAACCAAGAAATCTTAAATAAAAATAAATTTAAACTGGTAATTAGGTTGTCTTTCAAATGGCGTACATTTTTCTCGAATATCCCACTTCTTTTTTGAATATCCCACAAATGAAAATCGGTTTAATAATTGTATACAAATCTATGCCAACATTTGGTATGCTAAGATACCACATCTTTTTAGAATTTACCAAAATGGAGGATTGAAAAAGTTGACAAAATTATATAAGAAAAAAATATGGCCAGTTTGTGGTTTTCCAAATGGCATACATTTACTTCAATATCCCACTTTTGCATTGCTAAGATCCCGCATCTTTTTTGAAAATCCCTCAATTGAAGCATATCAACTATCACAACTTTTATAAAAATAAACAAAAACTGGTAATTTGGTTATCTTCCAATGTCATACATTTTTCTCGAATATCCCACTTCTTTCTTGAATATCCCGCAAGTTAAAATTTCTTCAATAATTATATAAAAATCTATGTTTATGTTATGGTCTGTCAAATAGCATCAAATGTTCTAGAATATCCCACATCTGCTAAAATCCCCCTACTCTATTGAATATCCCACAAATGTGTTATGAGATACCACAACGTTTTAAATAAAATAAAAACTATGCTCTTTCAAATGGAATATATCTTTACCGAATATTCCACATTTTGATCAGCTAAGATCCCCGAACTAGAAAATAGAATCTGATATAAATCACTCCCATTAACATCCTGTACAACAAAATAGTTGAAATATTTATTCCCTTTTCTCACCACTATCTGCATTGTTGTTAATAAATTAACCATTTGATTTACACATAAACATTTCCTCGAGCATTTTAAATCTATCCCTATAAGTTAGTGTATCTTTGCTTAACATATTCTTGACGTTGCTCATAGAGAGAGGAATATTATACCATTGGTATACGACTAATTTCGATTTCAGCTGGAAAAAAAAGTTAATCGAATTCAGGAGCTATGCATAATTCATAAAGCTGCCGACAATAATTATCATAATTCGCTCTCAAATCGACTTCATGCATTAACTCTCATTATCCAGTTATAAATAGAAGAAAATGCAAAAAAAAAAATATAAAAATTATTTTTAATTAGAACGTCCTATTTATGTGTTTCGCCTGCTGCCATACCAAGTCGTCGATTCATTCATTTTCTCATTCATAATCATTTCAGTGTAAGATTCTTGTGTTCTAAATAAATGAAATCGCAGAAGAACCATTCAAACGAATTAATTAAAATGCTCAATGCCATAAGGGAGGACTTGTTTTTTTTTCTTCTATTTGTCCCTCATCTCGTGTTGTTTTATTAATTGTTTTTCCATTTTCATCTATACTCGCAGCTATAATGCGATTCTTAGTGATTTTATTTTGTTTCATTCTCTCTCATTTATGTATTTTCTTTGCTTCTATTTTTATAGTCCCACTGGAGCAACATTACGTTCACAGGTGCAAATAAAGGATTACTTATTGTCACCAGGCACCTGCAAATGTGGTCTTCCATGCCCATTGCGGCCGGAGTTCTTATTCGATTTTAATTCTCAGGTGAGTTTTTTTTTTATATTTTATTTTATTCTGTTTTTAATTGTATGACCCTCTATGTTCATGTCGATATCTAAGTGAATTCAATTAAAAGGAGAAAAGGTTTTAGTGCAAGTGCAGATAAAAGTATACACTGCACATACATGACATAGGTACTTTTATATACCGTGTTGGTAAATGTGAGAAGGAAATGAGCAAATTAATTTGCAACTACGTTTTCTACTTTAATTGTAAAACGAAATTATGTTAAGGGAAACTTGGTATGTATCCCTACCTATACAAAATGGAATTAAAATAACAAAATAAATAAATACAAAAAAAAAGGACGAACAAATCAGGGACACAGAAAGTTGTGTGCTCCTGGTTCTGGACCTGAACTACAAACCAGACGAAGATGCATCGTGACAGATTTTCATTCGAGCAGCAGCGTGTATGTATGTACTAATTGCACTGCTGTCAATTAAAATGTTAAACTTAATTATCCCTATGGACAGAAGTATTCTATCATCGGGCACCGTGGTGGGGGGCAGCGTAAGAGGGAAGCATATGGGCAGCGAAGCGACGAGTTTGAGTTATAAGCACGTTCTACGTGCAGGTAGGACGAATATACGACGACTCGGTATAAAGGGTTCGAGATAATTACATTGCATTGTTTTTCTTTTGTTATTTTCACATTTTGCATGCGAATATCATTGACAGAACAGGATATTTGGGGTTTTACAGTGTGGTGCACAAGAGGAAATACTTTCACAGGAATTTCACTTGAATTGCCATCAGAATTTTTAATTTCTAAAGTTTTTTCTCTCCAGACTGATCTCTGAAAAATTCTGATAGGAACATGGGTGTTTGTTAACCAAATTTTTAATCAAGTTAGTGTGGGTTAGTTAGTGTTAATGTTGGTAATAATACAAATTGCTAATCAGAACCTCTCAAAATCTTATACAGATTAGATCCACTTTTAACACACTGGTTCCTAATATGGAAAATGATTAAGTCTCTAAAGATTCATTTATTTTTCAAAAGATCAGAAAATGGTGAAATATATTTTTAATGCAAAATGATGATTTTCTAACTCGAAACCAAAACTCCTGCGTGATTTTCGAACGCTGGGGGGGCGATGCAGATGCGAAAAAGACGTTCCCATGAAATTGTCAAACGTGGAAAACTTAATTATACCCGTGAAATGTTTAAAGACATTGTCATGTGTCAAACTTTAATTTTTTCGAAGTTCCTACAGATTTCAAAGATAAATTATCAAGTCCTTACCGTAAAATTGAAAATATTATAATTTTACTAAACTCTTACGACTTAAGCCGAGCTTAGTACCATAAATGCGGGTTTTTTGCCAAAAATATTTTAAAAACTCATAACGCACATTGAAATTGTTGGTATGGCCGACTTCAATGTACATTATACATAATTTCATGTGGCTACGCTATTCTGGTCAGACAACACCCGACGGAAGCTATTATGAGGTCCTTGGTGAGGTCAGTAATGTAAATCAGCTAGTAAGTTAGCCAATAAGACTACCTGACGTTGCAGGTCAATCCGCCAACAACCTAGACTTGTTTCTTACCTCTCAACCTGGCAAATACACAATTAGTGTGTTAACGCCTTTAGGCACACCCGACCATTGTGTTATATCAGCCAATTTCTCTTACTGAAACTTCTCAGTTAAAGAAAACATTCCTAAGAGAACCGTATATCAATACGAGAAAGCCAATTTCTTCCGGATCTTTAACTGGTCAATATGCTTCCTCGATAGTGACGTTGACTCCAGCGCTGGTTTTATTACTAGCATACTTCTTAAAGGCATGAAGGCTTTTATACCCAACAAAGAACCAAAAGCTTCGAACCAATAGAAAACTCGACGTTCGATTCAAGCTGTATAGAAGTTATCAGGTGAGAGAGATAAGTTTCCGATGTTATAAAGACAAACCAACAGAGGAAAACCGGAATAAGTTCAAGCGAGCTAGAAAAACCTTATTTCGCACTCGTACAGTTGCTAAAGATCTCGACATTCACAAATCCGCTGGGCCATATAGTATCTCCCCTATTCTTCTGAACCACCGTGTAAGCTTTTCCATATGTCCTACTGGTCAAAACTTGATCGGAAACGCTCCAAGTGTTTGATATCCTGAATCAGATTGCACATCAGCTCCGTAACTGCCGGTAAAACTGGACACTGCCTCATATGTAAGCACACAACGAGGCTTGGCGTTTTTTCAAACGATTTTTGCAGAAGCTGCATGGACGAAGAAGAGGTGGAATCTATTCCTCATACTCTGCGTACATGTCCTGCTCTATCTCAGAAACGTAAGCTCCATCTTGGAGACTTTTTCTTCGATGATCTCTTTAAAAAATATAGGATGGAAAACAGCATTTGTCCAGCCTGTCCCTTAAAAAGGTGAATCTTCTTCACCCTCTAACTACCTTACAATGCACTTATTAATTTATCAGCTTAAGAAGTATCTTGAAGAACGAACGCTTCTAGATGACCGGCAGTATGACTTTTGTAGAAATGGCCCCACTGGTGATCTGTTGATATATCTTACCGAGCCGTGAAGGAACCAATGTTTACATAATTTTTGGAAAAACTAGAATTATTGCGCTTGATATGTTAAAGGCTTTTAATAGAGTTTGGCGTCAAGCTATCTTATCGAAATTGCGTGCATTTGGTATCGATGAATCTTTTATTCGTTGGATTGGAAATTACCTTTCCTATCGCTCAACGATAAATGCTGGTGTGCCGCAGGGATCAGTTTTATCTTCGATTCTTTTTCTCATATTTATTAATGACCAGTCAGGAAATTCTAATCGAATATATTGTTTTGCAGATGAAAGCACGCTCAGCTTTTCATATTTGTTTTTGGATTCACAGCCATGTCCTGAGGGTGTGGAACTACAACGGCAGCTAATTAAATTCTGATCTAGGTAGCAAGGTTAAATGTGGAATAAAAAACCGTGCTGAATTTAATGCTTCAAAAACTCAATGCTGTCTCCTGTCGTCAAAGCGGGACCCCATTCCAATGTCGTTGCCAATGAGCAGCGCTGTTCATCGTACCCACCATCTTTTGTACAACAGTCATATATGGACAGGTGCTCCCATAACTCATTAAAGTCTCTTGGATAGAATTCAACAAAGAGCTTATCTCTATCTTTGCGATCATAAGGAAAAAAGGATACAGCGATTGGTTTCAACTTGAAGGTGGGATTAGTAAATAAGGGGCAATAGGGTGAGATGCAGTAATTAGGGAGACATTCTCTGTACTTAACTGTTCGTTTAAAGTTCGACACAATATGATTTGGCTGAATACAACGGAGTGCTGCAACAGCATACAATAGTTATCAGAAAGTGTCGTACATCATATTTTGTATGTGCCCTCAATGAAGCTTCTTGCAGCTTTTTGACAAACAAACAAAAGAAGACGCACTGGCTGCTACATAAGAAATGGAAGAGAGCTTTAACTTGACTTCAACCCTATGTATACCTTCATCAATATGGTTTAACTTACGTCAAAACAGCTTCAACATTTTAAAGGCTGGAACAAAAGACAGTTCCATTGCATTGTTTTCGTAACATTGAATTTGTGTAAATTCAATAGTTTGATAGTAATACCAGCTCAAGCTGGTAAATAATGGTCGAATGCACCTTAAAATGTTGCAAGAACATTGTTGATAATAATAACGATAGAATAATGAATGACATTGATCCTAACTTTGAGGAATAAATAAATAAATGTTGTATAATCTCTTCTTAATCCTAATGAATACATTCATATAAAAGTTAGTGAAAAAGTTCGTTGACTCAACGAATAACTGATAATTTAACGAATAACTTTCTTAATAATTGAAACAAATTCATTGAATCAATGAACAAAATCTACAATAACCGAATTGGTTTTACCAAAAATCAAATACACCATCGTTCGTAAGGATTTAGTTCAAGGTATACTACAGGAGTGTTTTCTTGCCACACACAGTGTAAATGGAAATAACAAATATCCTTCTTGAATATCTTTACTTAGTTTGTTGCAATAAAGCCAACTTCCATCTGCAAAAATATAAATACAAGAATATTCTCGAATGCCAGTAGCAGTGTAGATATCTTTGGAAAAGCATAAAAAACTAGCACAACACACAGAAGTCAAAATTTGATTTAAATGAATTTCCATATCTTTGAGAGTAGTTACCTGGGGCTGGCACAGAATTGCTTTGCAAACAGCAGCAGTAGTACCTCATTTATGGTAAAACCAAAAGCAATCAATTGCTCTCTTATAAATAAGTACCACAATATTTATTAAATATCTCCCCATGAAACTGATCCATAAGCATCCTGTAAGAATGGGGGGAAACTATAAAATAGCACAGGAAATCGTTCTTCAGTTTCATCATATCTCTTCGAGAGTTCTTCCACTAAGTAATAAGATTTGTTGAAGGGAAACATGTAGGTAACTATCTATGGCTTTTACCTTAACGACAAAATCAAGGCTCTCTTATTCAATTGTATGGTTTGGGTAGTACGATTTTAGGTAGTATAGGTACCTATGTGTCCCTGGTTGGTGGTGCAATTCCAGAATCAACAAATCCCTTCAATGAACATAAATATAGGAACCTAGTACTTAGTAAGCCTGGGCGGTAGGGCATTGGTACATAGACATACATACATTATATGTATTACTTGGAATTTGTCCGTCGTCGTCGTGGTCATTGTTGTTGTTGTCGTCCGTGTTGTTGTTACGGCAAAACAAGAAGTCGAACAAGCTTGTCGGACATGGGATTCCATCAGATTAAAGGTTGTTAATACTGTCGCCAATTTAGTAGATCTTCTCTATCTTCCTACTCCTCCGGTGTGTCTCCGGTATCTCCGGTGAGATTGAGTATTCGTACCAACATACATATGTACGAGTATTTGTGTATTCCAGAGGGGTGTGAATGTTTCCCTTTTGAATTACTATGACTGTATACCTTTTTAGTGAATGGCAGACAAACAGACTAAAACGTCCAACTTCCAACTGTCGACCAAATGAGGCCATATCCAATAAAGCAGGTGTAGTTTGTTTTGATAAATTACTTAAGGTATTAGGATTGCTAATCCGTTTTGTGTTGTGTGTTTTTTTTTTTTTGTATCCTTCTTCATGTTGTTGTTCATATTTTACGAGCTACCGCTCTCTGTTCTGTACTTATGTATATCCTGTTCTTCCCTGAACATGGAATGTTATTTGTCTTAAAAAGAAAACTACAAAGAAGGGGTTCTTTGAATTATGTTTCTGATTTGACTTTGATAATCATCGTTCATTAGCTTCAAGCAGCAAAAGGATGTAGTGGAGTTTTTATATAGATTTGAGTTCATAACACGAACTGAATTTGTTTTTCTATTTTTTTTAAAGGAATTTTAATAGACCGTCATGTTCGTTTTAATCACTTTCAAAAGCAATGGGGGGAGTATTCGTGGGCCGTTTTAAATGGTTAAAAAGTTTAATTGAGACTTTGGAGTAGGCGGAGTTCTTAAAAAAAATAAACATGACATTTACAAAATATCAATTTTCTAGAGATTTTAAGTAATGAAGGACAAAACTTAAATACTCAGAAAATGGGCGCGGTTTGGACGATTTTCCAAAAAAAAAAAAAATAAATCATGTCATACCTTAAGTTCAAAAGAATAGGATTAGAAAAGTTTAGCTTCGAGTCACATTAGTCGAAAATCATATATGTTTGTATGTATTAATGGATGCATATAAAAAGTGGGTGTGGTAGTTGAGTGATTCTACGACTTTCCAAACCTTTGTCTCTAATAGGATCAAGCTATCAAATGGCACAGCCTAGTCCTGGCTTTACATCATTTTTAAATGACCAAATTCAGGCGATTTTCGACCGCCCTCTGACTTCAGTACCAATAAAGTCAGAAACTCGCACCATTTGTTAAGCTCACCAACTTTAGGCAATTCACCAAATTTCGATTCTTTAGCATAAGTGGTTCTCGAGATATAAGACTGCAAAAATCCCAAAAATTGTAACTGACTGACTGATTGACTCACTCACTCACAGACAGATCATCAAAATTATGGAGCACTTCCCGATATTGTAAACTTGTAACTTCGCACAACGGTAAATCGAATATTTAAGAATTTCTATTCAGGGGGCGTGTTATCCGCCCATTTTCATATAATTGGTATGAATTATTTGGAGCACATATGATTGTCGTAGAATGTGCAAGCAAAAGCAACATTTTAGAATTTGAGATTTAGCATTCAGAGGGCGTGGCTTCCGCCCATTTTATCAGATTTATTATTCATTATATGGATCACTTCGGATTGTTGGAAAATAATAAGATTTGGTAGACTGGTAGATCATGTCGTCAATACAAAGGAGATACACGAAATTTTTAAATGATCCATTCAGGGGTGTCGCAGCCGCCCATTTTTTCATAATCGATATCAATTACGTAGAGAACTTCTGATGGTCGGAGAATAATGAAATTTGTTAGAGCGATATGACTTGACATGCCAACAAAGCGAAAATTATAAATTTCACATTTTACATTCAGTGGGCGTGGCAACCACCTATTTTCACAGAATTAAAATTAAATATATTGAGACGACTTTCGATTGGTGCAGGATGCAAAGAAAAAGTTGAAATCATGAAATTTTTCATGCAGGGGCGTTTCAATTACCCACTCTTCTTATCAATTATTTTCATTTTAATGGAGAGTTCCTTAATTGGTAGAAAAATGTTTAAAAAATTGCCAAGTTCTTCTATATACAAAAAACTTTGCGTAACAAGTCAGCCATGAAAAGTAGTGAGTTCTTAAAGAACGCCATGTTCTAAGTTTATTAATGTTAAATATCAAATATTTTGATCCCCGACAATCTGTTTCCAGTCATCCAGACGATTCGACACAGCTTAATCTTTAAATCGGAGTTTCTGTTCTCCCATCCCAGATGCCTCGCAACTGGATCCTGCGGTATAAAAAGTCACTTATCTGAAGGATTCCTGACATCCACTCGATGTAGTGTAAAGTTGTTCTTCTAAACTAAGTCTAGAACGAATCAACTTATCACAAAATAATGCTTCGGCTCCCTTCGCTCGCAGTGAACTAATTAATTTAGTCGACGTGTTTTGGCTTTTATTTGATAATCTCTTCATCCCGTCTCCTTATCAACCAAATATAGTCCAAAGGATTTTTCTTTCAAATAAACCCAGTGTTCAATACTCGGCACCGTAATAAGCTTTGAACTTATTTGTTTTGTCGAACCGCATAATTCTTCGTCGGGTTCCAACTAAAATGACAATTGTAGTGTTTTGTTCGAAGCCTTGGATAGCTGCTGGTTTGTTTGTCCTTGTCCTCGATTACCATAATTCTTACTGTTCTTCAATAGCAGGAAATGTCTTTATAACTGTACGTCAATATTATCCGCATACCTCACTAAATCTCGGAATTAAATGAAGATAGTGCATCTGGTGTTTAAGCCTGCTCTTCCAAATATCTGCTCTAGAACGATATTAACCAATTCGCATGATAAAGCATATTCTAGCCAAAACCATGCGATTGCTTTGAATACTTTAGAAGTACTATTCTCCAGTTGAACATTGCACCGTATGTTTTCTAGAGTCAAGCGATACAACTGTTTCGGTATCCCGAGTTCGGGCATCACCATATAGCGCTCCTGTTGATTAATGCTAAATTATGCAGCTTTGAAGTCGATGCAGCGATAGTGTGTCTCGGCTTAGTTTTTTTTTCAGGATTTGACTCATATTGAAGATCTATTCTATGATCGATCTTCCGGCAATTCCCCATTGATATTTAATGATTAAATTGTTACATAACTGCTTAAGATGCTGACACAGGACACTAGATATGATCTTGCATGCAACGTATCATGCAGGAATATGCCTAGATAGTTCTTGCTAGGCAAAGGGTTGCTCTTTCATTGACGAATGTTCTCTACTAAAATCTCTTCTTTGTTAGAAAAGCATCAGGACTGGTGGCGGACTTGTTGTTCTACAGTTTTTTCATAGCTATGTCAACACCTTCTATAATGACTGGTGGAATTAATTATTGAATGATTGACGGAGGATTGTCCTGACAATCTCTCGACCTGGTTAAACGGAATCTGCTATTACCAGCGTGTCGGTGACTAGGTTACCTTCGCTTTTTCAAATAGCCTACATTCCGGACTTAAAACCAGTAGCGGGCCGGGTTTTCATGGCGCGTCTTCTATATTTTGTACTTCCTGATCTTCTTACGCATGATCTTCTGTATCCTTCATCACGCACGTTAATTTCCCCGAAACAAAATTGGATAAAAAAACAGTTATTGATTTATCCAATTAACACGTTAAACGCAAAACTGTGTTACCGGCGTGAATGATTTCTTTGTTATCGACAGTTTGTATGGAAATGTAATTGTTTCTGTAATGGCGTCGCTTATTCCCGATTTCGTTTTCTTCGTTCAATTCCCACACCTATAATTTGTACTACTAATTTTAAGCGACTGAGAGAGTTACAGATGAGATAAGCCCTATTCACAATCGATAAGCACGTGATCTTCAGAAAATATGGCTGCCGTTAGTGAAAGTGTTGAAGATGATTCATCGCGAGCACCCTTACAAAGTTCTACCCACTCAAGACTTGAAGCCAGCTGTGCAATTTGGTATGAGGCAGTCATTGGCCTAAGCGACATCGCTATAGGCAAATGTTATTCGAATATTTTTGGCCTTAAATCGAAGATACGAATATGGAAGATATGTGGTTTCAACCAGACGCTGCCATATCTCACACAACACGAACCAATGAGACCGGTTTAGATATCGTTCAAATCCAAATTAATGTAGGCATCTATAAATATGAATTAATGCATATTCATCTCAAAAATACAAAAATTCTCAATAATTCCCCCACAAACGAATAAATCTGTCAAAGTGCTTCTTCGAAAACTTCAATTTCCAAAAAAAAAAAAACATATCTAGCGCCACAACACAATCATCTCGCATAATAAACAATCGACTGGCTTTGTTCTTTATTTCATAAAAAGATATATATTATATTAATTCTATCTTATCGTTCAGTCAACATCAGCAGCATTCAACACAAATTCCACTCAATTCTTTTAAACAAACAACAAAAAGAAACAAAATTTGGGCCAACATACATGTTAGTTCGAACGGTGTGTATCTTCAGACAAAAGATTCTTCTGATAAAATTTTCTCATAATTTATACATAAGCTCTATTGTGAACTTATTGCACAATAGAAAATGAATACTTCTCTGTCTGACTCTGAATATTATGCCAGCAACATTAATACTGTCTGCATAAGGCAGATAATAAAACTAATTATAAAACACCAATAAAACGTCAATGGCCAAAGTTTATTCAATAAAATGAAGGTTTGAAAATGCATTCAATTGGAATGAAGTACACTAGCTGAAGCATCAAACAAAAAGGTGCCAAATTTGTATTACAAAAAAAAAATGTTAACAATAAATTACTTTAATTTAATGAAAATGCTTAGGCACATTATTCAAACGAAAACCACACGCTTGACTCTAATGTGGCAACTATTAGTAGTAGCGCCTGGTATTTTTATTATTTTCTTGATTTCACTTTTCTTTTTTTTTCAAATTCCACTAAACCAGTGCCGGATTAACTGTGTTTTCGAATAATAGAATTACATATGTGATATCGAATATGATTTTCGATTAAGTCAATCATGGTCAAAGTTTATGTGAATATTTTCAGCCGTGTGAAGTTGCAGTAAGCTAACCAATTTTTAACGTAAATATGGTTCAAATTGAAGGTGTTCATTAAATAACGAATTTTTTATTGAGTCAATGAAATTATTTCATTGATTTAATGAAATTATTTCATTTTTTAATGTACAATAAATTCCCTTTTAACGCCTTAATGTTTGACTCAATGAAATTTTCTTTAATTAAAGTGAAATGCAGTCAGTGCTTAATGAATTATTCGTAAGTCAACGAGTTTGATTGTTGGGTCTATGAATTTATTTGTTGGCAATGAATTGCAGAAAATATTAAGAAATGCGTATGCAGGAATTTTGAATAGTTGAAATAATAAGTTGGCTGGTAAACAACCAATTTTTGATTTTGTTAAATCCCTCATGTATATTTTTGTTTGTAAGTACTAAGTTTACACGATTTAAGTTATTATTTTTATTAATTTATGAATTTGTTTGTTATTCGAATGAATTCTTCGTTCAATGACTACATAGTAATATTTGTATGTAATAAAGATGACGTATGGTGATTTGGTGACCTTATTACTTGAGAATAGCTGCATCGATTTGGCTAATTGTGTTTTTTTGTAATGTTTGTTGTAGTTTCAACTTGTTGCCAAGAAAATTGGGGAAAAACGCTAAAGTACTTTTTTTATGGATTTTTTTTATGAACCTAATTTTTATTTTCAATAGGTTTTTCATACTCGTAAATCCACAAAACAATTAACATTAAATTAAGAATAAGTGAATTGAAATTTTAGCAAGACAACGCTTTTCGGGTCAGCTAGTGTAATGCAATCATTTAATAATAATTTGAAGGCTGTCATACAAATGAACAAGGGGCTACTGTGTTAGAACAAAAAAAAAACAATTTATGAATGCCCTTTCATTGAGACAGTAAAACGCTCATCAACCATCGACAGTTTTTTAATAAGTAGTTCATTGGATCAGCGAATCTTTCTATGATACAAAGAAGAGCCAGTCAGTGTAAGGAATTTCGTTTACTATTTCTTTTAAAGAATGGAAAGCCATATGAGAAAGTTTTCATTTGAATTCAAACGTCAAATGTTCTACTATTTTAGTTGTAGCTTATCAGTTCGAAGGTATGCATACAAAAGATCTTAATTTAATTTCTATAATGAAAGTAAACATATTTTGGAGTTAAATGATCTTAGTCTAACTAAACAAACTTGTTTGACAGATCGATTTTCTATATATGTTTATTTGACAAGTAAGAGTTAAAGACTTTCACACGAAAACGTCATGAGACTGTCAAATGAACGAATAAATGAGAGTTTCAACAATTTCTATCTAAACTTAAATTCTTCACAAATTTTACACAAAATGGTAGGAATATAATTTGTATTAATGTTTAAGTACTAAAGTTTGCCTTTTATTTTGTCAAAATAATATAACGTTAGTCGTCGCAAAATGCAATGTGATAGTTACGAACTGTCAACCTCTATTCGCGTTTCACATACCATCCACATTTAACGAATAAATTGTTCACTCGCGACGTAAAATTAAAGATTATCAATTATAAAACCTCATTCGCGACGTCCGAAAAGAGAAACCATGTAAACGAATTGTCAAAATGGATGAATGTTTTATAATTCGTTAGTCATTTTCTTGGGAGTATTCTTTTGAAGTTAGAATTATCACGGGATAAATTTATTTGAAAGACTAACTTGACTTAGCAATTATTAAAAGAAAAAAAATATTTTAGAGTTAAAAATTTATCTAAATCTTCCTGCATTGGGCGCCTAAATTCGTTAATCCATCTCCGTTTCAACCTGTATAGTGTATCTGTATCTGAGGTTGTACAAAGATACTTAATCTACCTCGGGAGCATTGTTGAAGGAAAACAAATTTTTTTGCGTTGCTTTTTTTTTTTAGCTCGGTTTAGACTGTCACTGTAATTCTTGCAATTTGTGTTGAAATGTTAATGATTCGACCATTAAAAATTGCTGTCACGAATTTTTAATCACACGACAATGTTAAAGTTTATTTATTTTTTTTGTTTTTAAATACATTTTTATTTGTGAGATTTTTTTGATCCATACCCAATTGTAGAAATGAGAAGGACTGACAAGTTAACTGACTGACAGAATTGTGAATAATATTAACAAGCAAAAAGAAAAAAAGAAGAATTTTTTGGTTCGTTCACACAACACACATCATTTTTACATACTGGTATATCGACAGAGACCGCACGTTTTTGAGTTTTGTAGGTTTTCTTATATCTAGTGGGTGAACTGATCGTGATCTGTGCACGCTTTTGTTATGCCTTTGCAAACGAAATAATTTTTAATTTTTTTTGTTTGTTTGAATAAATGGTAATTTGTTGTTTAAGATAGCAAATGGTATTTGTTAAATGATATGGTAGTATTTATTTTATGATTTCATTATAGTTTTTGTGAGCATAAATTTATTTATATAAAACAAGGTCAATACATATATGGAGAATAGATATGTAGTTTGGCAGGGCTTACACGTTTTGAATTATAGCAATTACGTTGATTTTTGTTTGTTTATATTTAAAAATGAATAATTTTTCAGTATTGTGTTTAATACTTGATAAACATTTGGTCAATAAAAAAAATCATTAGGGATTTGCGCAATTCGTTTCAAAATGTTTTAGATTTTTTTTGTGTGTGCAGGTGTTCATTTAACCATCTTGTTATATTGGGAAGGCAAATGGCTCAACTGTATTAATTTGTAATTTAATTACTGTCGAATTGTCCATTACAATTTTAGTTATCTATTAAACTGACATTTTGAAGTAAAAAAATCAATTCAACAATTAAGGTAAATACTGTAATTATTATAATTAAGTCAAATAAAATAATTACTTTACTTTACTTTAGATGGCTTCTCTCAAAGCAACCCAGCTGGTTTTCATCCGATTTTGTCAGTGTCCATGCCTCTGCCCCATACAGCAGGACTGGGATGATTAAAGTTTTATATAGGGTCTCTTTGGTTCTTTGAGAGAGGGCTTTACTACTCAAATGCTTTCTAAGCCCGAAGAAACAGCGATTTGCAAGTGTGATTCTTCGTTTAATCTCCGCACTGATATTGTTGGGCGATGTAATAGTAGATCCCAGGTAGACAAAGTCTCTGACTACTTCGAAGTTATACCCGCCAATCGTGACGTTTTGTCCCAGTCGATGGTGCTTTGCTTCTCTTCTCGATGACAGCATATACTTAGTTTTCGTCTTGTTAACAGTCAAACCCATCTTCGCCGCTTCCGCTTCAATACTTGCAAATGCTCCACTGACAGCTCGCTTTGTTCTGCCTATGATGTCAATGTCATCAGCATAAGCAAGGAGTTGAACGGACTTTTGAAAAATTGTGCCTCTGGTGTTGACATTTGAGTTGCGCACAATTGCTTCCAGCACGATGTTAAAGAGATTGCATATTAGCGCATCACCTTGTCTCAAACCTTTCTCGACATCAAAGTCGTCGGTGAAGTTCTTACCGACTCTGACGGAGCAGCGAGATTCCTTCATTGTCATTCTGCACAAGCGGACAAGTTTGAAAGGGATGCCGAGATGTGACAAGGCTCTGTATAACTTGTCTCTATCAAATAAAATAATTGTACATTAAAAATATTTTAGTAACTCATTACAATTACAATTTAATTGCCCATTAGTATAAGCAATTTATTATTTAAACAATCTGATTACAAATGTAACGAAAAGTAATTTTTATTTAATTACCTATACAAATTACAAGGTGTAATGGTATAGTAGATTTTCTTTATTACAAATTACTCATAGCCGGTACTTGGATATAAGTTACATGTAACAACATCCCTTGTTATAGATTACTTGTGCTGGAATACTTCCTTAGGGGAAACACCTATGATATTAGAATCCAAACACACTATGAGGGGGATTATATCAAGAATTTTGTTAGAAATGATGGGAATTTTTCTCTTGTAATTTCCATATTATAGAGATTTAGTACCTTTTTTCACATATGGATGTATTTTTCTAGCAATCTGGAAATATGATGCTGGTTCAGATAAATTAACCTTTTTCGAGAAAGCGCTCGGAGCTACATACAATCATTTATGTACGTAGCATTTTCTTGTTGGGGAGGTGATAACCAATCTTGTTTTTAATCCATGATTTTGCCTATAAGGTACGATAATTATTAATTCCTGAATTCACTCCTACTTCGGTGATGTTTGAATTTTTAATTATTCATACTCACCCAAACCACGTTGCCCGAAACTAGCACACGTGTTGGTGTATCTATGTATGTATATTTATACATATGAAAATTCATGAAGCAGTACACTTTATACATAACTAGCGGACCAGGCGAACTTCGTCTCGCCCTATTTCAGCGACTTCAAATGAACTGAAGAGCTATAAGAAAACACAGTTTAAATTTCAATGTGATTTATTTGAATGGAACAAAAAAGGAGAGAGTGATATGATAAACAATGTTTTTCAATTTATTTTCCGGCGCAAAAATAACCAACAAAGACCCTTTACCAAACTATCGACGACGTCCTTTTTCTTCACTGCTAGTATTGCCCGGTCACAAATCCAATCGAGATTTTTATAATTTTTTGCAATGCCGGGGAACACTTTACTTTGGTGATGAGTTTCTCCTTCGACGTTTCTAACTCGGAAATGCTTGCCGGGAATGATATCAATTCAGTCGAGACATTAACAAAAATTTGGCCATTGCCAAGCGCCAGCAGTTGTATTGAGAATTCAGCAGCCGATCGGTCGTTCTGCTATGCGACTCTTATATTTGTGTTTAATTTCAACTTCTTGATATGCCCGCGAAAGACGACGATTTCAAGCATGCAATAAATTCATCGGCAGCAGTAGATTTCGGGATGACGGGAAGCGTTTGACGAAAATCTCCGCTGAGCAATATCATATCCCCACCAAATAATCTCGAATCACCTTGTAAATCCTTTATTGTTAGGTCAACTGCCTCCAAAGCTCGTTTATGCGCCATCGTGCATTCATACCAAATTATAATTTTGCATTCTCGCATCAATTTCGCTGTCGCCGAATTCTTGGTCATTGTGCGCGTTATTGGCTTGTCCACCGTGATAAAATTCATCGCTAGCTTCAAAGCCGAATGTGCAGTTCGACCGCCTTCAAACAGTGTGGCAGCAATGCCATAGATGCCATATGATGAAACATGCAACGAAATTTGAGATCTTGCCCGAATTGTTGCTAGAATCAATTAATTGACGAATGTCTTGCACGGCCACAGGGAGCATTGAGAAACTAAATGTGATTGTGAAGTCTACATTTACCGCATTTTTTCTTCTAATAACTTTTTATCGAATTTGTGATGGTGATTGTGCAGTTTGAATCTGTGAACTATCTTCTGCACGTACCTCTTGCGTTTGATTAACACAGACATTCTAATTAAATATTAATTAATATTTTAATATTAAATATTAAAACTCGAATCAATTTCAGCAAGGCAAATAGCATATTTTCTGAATAGAACATTATTATGTCAAAAGGGCACTTGTCAACGCCATCTATCGGGTTATGGCATTGATCGCAGCACAGCGACATCTAATATATATCTCATAAGCTTCTACACACAAAATACACGCAAAACGTCTTCTATCACAATGAATTATTTCACAATTAACCGAAATGTTCCAAGCTTCACAAGGAATTTTCCACCTTTAAGTCGTATAAAAAATCCATGGAACATTCTAGACATCCGACAAAATAAAATATCAAAATCCATTTAATGGGAATCAAATACTGTAGCTGTGTGCATACACGCGTCAACAAAAAGAAACCAAAATGAAGTGGGTGTTGTGTATACAATACAAAACACATCACGATCCAATGCAACAAAAAGGTGTAAAATTGCGAAATTTTATTTTTTTCTATAAGTCGTGAACGCACCTTTTCTATTCTATTGCAACTCTGGAGTAAAAATGCAAAATCAGTTTGAACACAACCATTTCTGACAGAAAATAACAGCTGCTAAACTGTCAACGACACCAGGCAAATTTTGCACTTTTGTATTTTCCTGTTGCAATAGGGTTAGGGTATAGCAAAAGTGCAAAAGTGTTGTAAAATCTTAATCAGTGTAAGTTGTTGTTGTGGTGCAAAAAAATTGCACTTTTGCATTTTTACAATTATACTAGACCAGTTGCACCGGATCGTGAATACCCCTATTATTTATACTAATAAAGCAATAACAAACATGTGAGTGAACTTTTTGGTCATAAATCCGGTTCTAGGCATCGGACGGCAAACAAATTTCTTATATGCAATCTCCAAACATTTCCTAAAATCTCCTGAAAGTGTCATTCAAATCGATCAAGCCGAAAAAAAAGAAGATAGCGCACAAACATAATTTGGATTGTTCTTTATATATAAGATATATATAAGATAAGTCTTCTTCGAACGAATCAAATTTTAAGTCGAATTTAAGAGATGAAAGAGAACAGACATATTGCTATAATGTAATGGAATAGATCCTTAGATGGGCCCTGTATTACCGCAGAGCAAATTCGTGTTCTGTCAAACTTGCATTTGACAAAATGTCATGACTTATATTATGACCCCCTTCACACAGAAGTGAAATCTCGCTCTCTCGCTGATTGCGCTCCAAATCTCCCTGTTTGCCGCCATTCAGTTTTTAGATTTCGAAATGCAATATAACCAAAAAGATGCTAGGTTTTCATAATCAATACAAAAGCTTTTTCTGTGTAAATAACAATGTTTCATTCAAAACCCAAGAGGTAAAAAGAAAGAGTATAATTTTTATTTGACATTTAAATTTGGAGAAATATAAAAGGTAGTTTAAGAAGGCAAATGGTGAACGCGTTAACTTTCTGACTTTACCAAAAACGTTCAAAGCACGTTGTGGATAACACGAATGACGCAATTCCCAAAATGCGGTGACAAGTAATACCTAGGTGTTAACGAAATTTCTCTTAATAGGTGGTAAGCAGTGTTGGTAAGTTACGCGAAATTTACAGATTTTAATAAGTTACGCGTAACTAATGTAAATAACGTAACAAATGTTACGAATTAACATTCGCGTCAGTATTTAAGGCCTATGTCCACTTCAGTCGACGATCTGGGACATACCTCAAAGTTGCTCTGAAACATCAAGATTGAAGATGTTATGCAAAGTTTGCCAGACAAAATTGCAAAACACTACCTTGCAACGATTAAGAGCACAAATGTATATAAATTTAGGTCCACATATATGTAATTTCTTAAAATATATAGTTATTTATGTTCCATAGTAACACTTTCCAAGATGCGTATAATGCATTCCAAACGCAATTATAATGGAGTTAATCGATAGTGTCAAAACAAATATTTAGCTGCTTGATCTAATTTGTGAAGTGATAAATAATTGCCAACATTCACTGCTACACTAGCTTACGCTGTCAAGTTCTGATTAGAATTAAAGGTTCCAAAACAGTTTGGAAATCACTATAAGTCCCGTCTTGATAACTGGTTTAATATATATGCACTAGCATCTTACTATTTGCATCAGTTTTATTCAAAAGCCAAACTAAATAACAATTATCTTTTTGAAATAATTAATAACTTCCTTTTAAGAAATGTTAAATTCGTATGAGCTTAATGAATGGGATCTGTTTAAAAATCCGAAGATGTCATTTTTAAAACATTATACAAACAAATGTTACGAGCCCTGAATTTATTTTTGAAAGACAGCCGATTCTTATGCTTTTAATCTTTCAAAACTTGCTCTGAAATTGCAAAAAAAATCCGACTTCATCCGCCGAAATTGAGCGAACCTTTTCAAAATGGTTGTTAATTCATATGTCCTTGAGAAAATCGGTTGTCCTTCGGACCGTAAAAAAATTTACATAGGTTTATTAGCTGTATAAATTACATAAGTTACGTGAAAAATGAGATGTAACTAATTTCAATTAGTTACGCGTAACTATATGGGTAACTTACGTTGGCAACACTGGTGGCAAGCCGTAAACGTTGAAGGTCACACACTATTTTCAAGTCCGCGCGAAATTGTTTTGTTGTTCTTTAGTCAAACAATAAAAAAATGAATATTAACACCAGCTAAGTTGACTTGGCAGAAAAATAGGGCAGCACCTTAAGAACGCGTTGACAGGCAGGGGCAGTGCAGACAAATCTGTCAATGTTTTCTAAAATTTTGTATAGGTAATTGTACGTTTAACAAAAACAGTTAAAGCAGTGAGTCTATAAACCTTGTCAACGCCAAAGCAAGTGTAAACACTGCCGTCAACGCGTGTATACGACTTGGCAGCCTCGCGATATAATTTAACATCATTTTGACGAATGTACCATCTGACCATTGACAATCTAATCGTAGTATTAGCTGAGCGTAGCTTATGTTAATGAATTACATAAACAAAAAAAGTTGCTGTTTCTCAGCAAACAAATTCTTGGTCCCCTCTTTTCCTCCTTATACTTACTATTTTGAGAACTTTCTCAAGTGAAGTCCAAAAAAAAAATGTAATCCTGAATCACTGAATTTGAATTCTACAAAATATTGAATTCGTTCCACAACGACATGTTCGACAGTTAGAACTTTATTTTCCCCAAGGATCCTTCAGAATTTAGCGTCATCTTTAGTATACCCTAAAATTGTGCAAATATGTTAAACATAATACCCATAACAATATTGCAAAACCTCATTGAGACCAGCCACAAATGTATCCACCGTATCGGTATGAAGTCATAAAAAAGAATCATCCGATCTAATGTCTACAGTAAAACTGTTATTTGACGTCAGAAGGCACTTTGACTGCATATTATGGACATTTCTCTTTGCCCATTTATATGTTGTTTGTCCGTTTGCATTTGTAAAATTAATATAGTTAATGCTTCCATTTTAAAAATCAATACATTCAAAAACCAAAAAAAAACAGCTTAAGGTTATCTGAAATTTGCAACCACTCGCATCAATTCCCATAAAAATAAAACATAAAGAATAATTCCCGAACCTCCTCTCTTTTTTTTATTTAATCTGCATCCCGCATCTCATCGAGCGTTTCAAAAAAAAAAAAAAATAAAAAAATAACGCCTACTTTTTCCACTTGGCCAATTCTTTTGAGTCAAAATCCTAAAAACAACAATGACAAATAACTCATGCCAACAGGTAAACATTCAAATATTACGCAATAAACGTCAAAACAAATATTTAACGCATATTTGTGGTGTGCTTGGTGCTTAATGTTTGGTTTGTGTCCGTATCCGTGTCCTGGTCCAGGTCCGAATTCAGCGCCGATGGCCAACAGTGGGACAAATTATGTAGAAGGTTAAGTCTAACAAGACATATTTTATGATGATTTAAAACATTTTATAGTTATTTAAAATAAAATCAAATAAAATAAAATAAAATAAAAAAAAATAAAATACAATAAATTAAAATAAAAAAAAATAAAATAAAATAAAACAAAATAAAATAAAATAAAATAAAATAAAATAAAATAATATAATATATAATACAATAAAAGAGTTTTGCTAGATGGGCTGCAAACCTATATATTAACCTTCTTCGTTGATTACGAGTGCCTAAAAAAAGAATTACATTACATCAGATCTTGAGAAAACCCACAGGGAACATCAACCACCAATTTATGGATTTCGAGGCCTGGTATGAAAGTATCTACATAGATTCGTTTATGTCAAATCAATGTCTTTTCTAGTGGTGAGATCCATGCAAAAGTTATTTGCTTTTGCTGAATGTCGATGAAGAACACAGGCAACTCTATCAAGGTAACTTACCGAGAGAAGGTGATACATTGTCATGCGACTTCTTTAATATACATTATGTATTACTTGAAATAACAGTGCAAAATAGTCTACCGTCCACAGCAGTCATTGTGACCGAGTCGTTTTGGAAAATATAAAACCCGATGACGATTTCAGTATAAACAGCACATCATGTACTAACTTAGACCGGGTGTAGTGGTTCTTCGTTCGGATTTTCGATATTTCAGGCGCAAATATTTAGCTTATCCACAAAGATAGAAATAGAAATCGTCGATCATGATGATTTTCCAAAAAAATTGTCTTCCTCGGTGTCTTAATTTAGAGTGGCTTTAGCGTAGGTTCCACGGCCGTTGCGCTCAAGATATAACACCGGATCCAATGTCTGTATTTTGTAATGTAACAACTTCAAGGCTTTCACTTAACTTTTCTTTAAATACCATCGATCCATGCCTAATTTGTACCTTCCTGGGGTCCTCTGACACATTTTCAACTCAGCCAGCATAAACATCTGCTCCGAGACTGGCCAGGCCTGGAAGAATCTCGTGCTGTCTTCTAAATGAGCGACCAAAAAAAACGAAACAATCATTCCGCGATTTTTAAGTATATAGTGAATTATGTCTTGTTGACGTGTAGTTTGTATTTGTTTGCTTCACAAATGGTAAAATAGAGTTGACTTTTGCCGCCTTTGCAAAAATTATAATATCTTCAAATGATTTTTGTGCTAACTTGTAAAGACTCAGAAAATAAGACCCTTATCATTTCGGTCCTACTAGTCCTGGAAAAAAAAAAGTAAATGTCATGTAGAACGGATACAGTGCTGTGTGCCGGGAAATGGTCGAATGTACAAATCAGAAAAATCACACAACTGGTAAGACGGAGACAACTAGATGTACACCGAACTTGAAGGAGAATGATTACAGTTCAGCAAGTTGTTGAATGAATTCTACATAATTGTTCGTTCCAGTTTTAAGGATTTTTAAAGATTTAAACTGGTAGGTAGATCGCTAGATATGACGGCGTCAGATTACTGCCTTTGGGCTTCTTTAAAATTTCACGCCAATGTTGAATAAGAATTCACCTCCCTAGAAGGGCTTAAATCCAATCTGCAAATTTAGCTGATTGACACCACGTCTGGGCCTTGGAAAGTTCAAAATTAATTCTCAAATAATAATAGAAAAATTGGCTAAAAACCTTTTTTAGTTTTGTTTAAAAAATAAAATATCCCACTGTGCGTCGTTGGTTCTACCTACTGCCCTTTAGAAAATAAGCAAACATTGGCAATTACAGAGTAAAAGATACACAAACCGTTTATTTTTTGTAAAGTTTTTGTTTTAAATTTTTTTTTTAATGTATTTGTGTATGAATTCGATATGGGCAATGAGGAAATTAGCCGATGTCCGAACCGGTCTCTCGTAACTTACCGCTCTACAAACATAACATTGACGTTCATCCGTCCATCCTACTATAGTCTTCATATTCTATCAGCCATTCCATTCGTCCACATCCCAACATCCCATATACCTATACATTTTTATACCACATCTGACCGAGAGAAAAAGTTCACGTTTTCTGGACTCTGGAGGGCTTCACAATGAGTTTGTATGCAGTGTTAACACTGTTTGCTTAGTACTTGGTTTTTGGCCGGATTTTGTTTCTTCTTTGGCCATTTTATGTGCAAGAGAGCGGAGAAAACGTTTTTTTATCCTGTTTTCCTTATCTTTTATTTTCGTTGGTGAATATTTACGATGACAGTCGTTTACAAAGTGATTGACAAGCCAACGGATAAAGAGGAACATCAAGTACGTAAGAGGGAGGTATATACCTTACCTACATAAATATATATGTTCGTATGTTTTGTTCGAATAGCAAAAAAAAAAAAAAAAAAAAAAAAAAAAAAAAAAAAAAATTGCAAAAATAAACAGGGAACGTACACAAATCTCTTTGTGTGCGCCAACGGATAAATTTACATCTTGTAATATGAAGCCAAAAGACTTTTGACCTTTGAAAGAGCTAAAACATAAATATAGCTAGATAGTTATTTTTTTTTTTTTGAAATGCATAATATCTGACTTGTTTATGTGGCGCTGCAACGACCAAAAAGAAAGGAAAAAAAAAACAAGCAATAAATGCAAACAAGATAACTTACCTTAGTTCGTCCTGTCCCTGTGCCCTGAGCTGCGTTGATGGGTGCATTTGAGTGAATTGTGCTAGTGCCTGGCTTTGGTGAGAAAATCGATGAGGAATTGTGCAGCCTTTCACAAAAGACCGCACATGTTATCTTATTACCTACAAGAAAAGGTTTCACTTTTTTTTTTCTTTGTTATTGTTGCTGTTGTTTTTAAGACAAAAAACTTAATCGGTTTTGTATTATTATTATGGAATTCCTTTGGGGCGATGTGTGTGTTCGATCGGTGGTGCACCAAGTGCATTCGGTTATTAAGTTATTTAATAAAACAGAAAAAAACCGTTGTTGCATCAGTGAACAGCAGAACATGGGACATGATGAATTTGTGGTGACATAAGTGATTTTCCGACAAGGGGTTGGATTTTTTGTGGATTTTTAGTGAATAACACGCGAAACTATAGTTTTGGCCACATCCTGTGACTGTACCGTTATTTATTTTTGGGAAAGGAGGTAGAATTACCAAAGTTGACAGGAATAAGTTCGTTAAAAGTTTGGTTGAGTAAAAAAAAAAATAAATTGAATTCGCGGTCCTGAAAATCAATTTAAAATTATGGAGAAACTTTTTGTTCAGGCACTTCTTATTCATTAAACAACAAAAAAGAAGTGTCAATATTGTTAAGTGCATCCACTGTTTTAAATTGTGCCCTAGCTTAAAATTATCAAGCACAATGTAAGAGTTGAGATAATATGAATGGCGCAAAATTTTAAACAACCTTATGTTAAGGGCTTAGCATGATACTCCTTAACAGTTTGCTAATACTAAAGCAATTTACTAATATTTTCCTAATCTTAAAACCTTTTTAACTAGCCACATATTAAATCTATTTTCTTAAAAAACTACAACTACACACGCCTAAAATAGTGCAAAAAAGTAAGCGAACATAACTTTTTGACGTTTGTAAATGTCAAAGTGGCATATGGATTTAGTACGATCCTAAAAAAATAAAGTAGCCATTTTGTGATTTTAACTTTAGTTAAATGTTAAGAAAATAGTATGATACTAAAGTGGTTTAAAATTAGCAAAATCCTCTTCACACACACACACATCACACTAAAAATGATTTAACATATTACTAAATCGTTTAAAATTTTGCGCCAATGGGTTAAATAACCCATGGTTAAGGGCTTAACATTTTACTAGTTAGCAATTTCCTAAGTGCTTATTAATTGAATAACTATTTCAAAATTTTTAAACCTTTTCTAAACTAGTAAATTGCTAATTAAGTAGAAAGCTGATCATTTGTAGGGTTTGAATTATGATGAACCCAATAATTGTTGTTATGCATTGTAAATTAATTATATGTTGATACAAACCCAACATTTGCTCTAAAAAGGTATTATTATTTCTAATTTCATCATTTTAACTTCAGTATTCACAAAAAAAAAAAAAAAAAAAAAAATTGTGCACCAACAGGACTCGAACCTGGGTACCCCGCGTGCAAGGCTGATATACTATCAGATCTCCATAATGGATTTAGCAAATTGCTAAAAGTTAAAGTAACCATTCCGTGATTTTAACTTAAAGTAAAATGTTAAAATCGTTTAAAATTAGCTCAATCATCTTTTTAGCTTAGTAAATTGCTAAAAGTGGCTTTAACATTTTACTAAATCGTTTAAAATTTTGCGCCAATGACTTTAATGAGGAGATATGTACCGATGCACTTTGGTTTGAATTTGTGAATATCAAAGGAGTGGGGGATGGGGCGGGTTAATGGAGTCATATAATACATTCGTGTTGTACGGCTAAAGAGAGAATCTCCTTACTTTTCAGTACTTTCGAATTTGAGCACAAGGGTAAAGTGCTGAGCATTGTTTAAGGGAACCAATAAGGCGGGAAAATGAAAGAGAGTTTTTAATTTTGTGAGTAAGAGTTGTATTCAAGGTAGGTAGGTAGAAAATGGTTGTCTTGAGCAGACTAGGTCAGTGACCCATTTAGCCAGAACTGAGACTGACATCGTCCCCGGAGATATTGCTTGCTTGGAATTTAACAGGCGGACCTTGGGGCACTTATTCAATTGGACTAGTAACCACCCCGAAAAACATGAACATTGTGCCAAACTAGGCATTATATTGGCAGTCTGACCTATGAGACAACCAAGAGATGTGCACCAAAAACTCTCCAAAAATCATTGGCTGCGAGCCTAGATATTAGAATGAGCGTACGACCCAGAACTTACCGAAGTTCGTCTAGCTTCATTTTGTTGAATGGTTGAGTTTAAAAAGAAAATCAAGTCTTTGATCTTCATTTCTGAAAGTTTGCTACTGTCAAGTTGCAACAACCCTGGGCCTGGGCATGTCTAGGTTGTTCAGGATTTATTTTATTTGGTGCAGATCTTTCTGGAAATTATGCAGTTAGTTGAAGTGCCCAACCTGTCATTGAATTCGTTGAGAAAAATTGAGTATAAATGTTTTGCCCTTTAGAACTCCAAGGGGAATATGAACTTTTTCCGCAAGTTAGCTGTGACGCGCCCTCTCATTCCCATCAATGCCAAACACTGGCCTGGAAGGGTGACTGAGGTCAATATTCAGGTTTTCGAGCTCGTTTCGGAATTGCTTAACCAATTTTGAAGGTACCTACTGAAATTGATTTTACTGCTACGGTCCGAATAGCGATATTACGCTTTTGGGTTTATTCTTGTTTGAGTAGTAGTAGTAGTATTTATTTTTTCAATTCGATTTACAATTTATAAACATAATAAATAAAATATGGACATGGCTTGAAACCGTCTACCAGTATTGTTTTAGTAATGCTTCCCTGTTTGCCACAAATTCAGCTTGAAAGACACTGTCATAGTTGGGAAGCTCTAGTCAAACTTTGGACGAATTTAGGCTATATCGATGACATCCAGATAGATTAAGAAAACCTAAAGACTGCAGCGTTTGTTGCAATAGCGATTATGTTGCCGTTACTAAACGTTGCTCGGTTGTGTAATCTCGCGTGGTTATCGATATAGTTTATTCGATTAGAAACATATTCGGTGACAGAACAGAGCCTTGTGGCATAAAAAGATTTATTTTATGAACTTCAGAATTCAAGAAGAAGATATTGATCGATACCAAAAGTACTTGCTGCTTTTTCAAAACTATTGATTTTTTGGCTTCCACTGTTCGGTGAGATTTACCACCAGATCACCAATGGGTGTATTGCTTCGGAAGTCGTAGAGTCCGCTATTAAAGAGCTTTCCTTTCTCAAGTTGTTTCTTAAGCTGGTGATTAATCAGCGTTTCCATGACTTTAAAAAGAAAGGTTGTAAGTTTAATTGGACGGTCGTTTGAGGGAGAAGAATCAGTTGTTTTTTTTATGTTTTCCATCCACTCTGGAAAATACCAGTTGTGTAGGACAGATAGGAAAGCTTACGCAGTCCAGCATTTTTTCATTTCTTCATAACTTTCGATGGTAGGGATACTTAACGAGCCTTATAATTTGTGTACATCGAGGTCTTTAAATGCTCTTGCAACTTTTTTTTTTTTAATATTTCTTACTTTACTTTTTTATTTTTTTAAATGTTTAATTAAACTAAATAACCTTTTGCCTTAATATTTGGGAAATAATTTTTCAACAACAATTCAATTTATTACCTAAATTTGTAATATAAATTGAGATACGCTAAAAGATTAAAATCTTAATGTATCATTGTCAACGAAAAATATTTTTGAAATTAGTAAATGAAAATGAAATGAAACTGAACAATTGCGGAATTGAATCTAGAGTATTGTTGGTTCCAGTAGGGTTAATGATGGAGGTTTTGAAAAACCGATTTATAGGCCATCGGATCTCCTCTTTTGGCGATTTGAACTTTTGTGTAGATTGTCAGATATGACGATCCAGAATTCTAGTTTTGGGCTTATTTTGAAATCCCAGGATTAAAGAAACCAAGAAAATAGAGATACATTTGAGTGATGTCATTTTTGCAACTTAAAAAACTCTCCCTGAAAACAAACCCCATTTTTTTTTGAGAGATTTAACTTTCATATACATATGGGGCATGTTTGCAGGGTTTTCCCAATCTTAAAGGAAATTAGACGAAATAACAAGGTATTAACGTGCTAAATGCACCTGAAACTAATTCCCGTCGCGCTTAGTCAAGCGAAAAAAAATTCGGAGCTTAACTCTTATTCGGGAAACAACTGTATTACCTGCGCGAAGTACTTCTTTGTTATCAATAGCAGTTTTTATCCAAAAATATCAATTATTTTGTGTAATAGCGTAGCTAATTTCCAAAGTTGTTTTTCTCCTCAAATTGCTCTTGCGTTTAGGAAACAAAAACACGCCTACATTAATATTAGGTGTGTTTTGGTGAGAATATAGCACTGATAAGTAAAACAATTTCAGCAATTTTTAGGTATTTAAGGGTTGGTGCCTCTGCTTGTTGTTCGCTGGACATAAAGATTTGTTCGATTCTTGATCATTTCTAATTTATCAATTTTGGTCTAAGGCTAACCTCACACTTTTTTTTTAAAGTTAGATTTAAAAAATGTAGTCTCAAAGTGGCTGATCACATTAGGCGTTTTTCTTTTTTCGTTCAGAGCAGATCACTGAACAAAGCTCGAAAGGAGCATTGCGTTTGTCAAATCAGAAACATCAAAGCTCAACCATCGAGTGGACGCATAAAACTATTATTCAGTTTAATATAATAGAAAAATACATTACTTGAAGTTGTTAAATCGAAAAAAACATTGAAAATAAGATTTGTGCAACGCGGCCAAGATGTATCTATAGTTAAGTCAAAAAAAATGTGAAAAGGTCTATGAAAGAAAATCTCAATAATCTCAATATACATGCATTCAATTTCAACCATAAAAAGTGTTGAAATTTTCATTCGTGCTATCGTTTCTTCCTCATAGAGACGAAACAACCGAAAAAACGAAGAGTTTAGTCGGGCTCCATCTCATGAAAGCAAAACAATACATATCAGAGTGACAACAGCACTTTACTTCCATCTCTTTTTTCTAAATAACTATTTCATAAACCCCGCCTTAAAAAGTCACGTGCGTGACAAGCCTAAAGATCAAAAATCGAACACATCTATTGTAATCTATTATCAGGCTTACCAACATAGCAAATACACAAAATTAGATCAGCGCCCTCTAAATTTGAGCAGCACAAACGAATAACGTCAAGTAACATTTCACTGGAATGAAATGGTAAGGTACTCGTAGATCCCAGTGGGTTTTTGTTGTTGTATCTCTTGCTACATTTTGACTGACTGAGTTTCTTTTTCTCACCAAAACACGCTTATTGTCAAATAATTCCTCCAATCATCGAAGGATAACGACTCAAAAGTTCAAACCTTCAACTGTTTTAATGTCACGCGATTTGAATATATTCTGACGAGGGATATTAAAATGTTAAATGCAAAACACTCTTAGCTTTCAATTTAAGAAAAAAAGAAGCTTGAATCTTACATGTTGCCTGACAGGTAGTCTCATTTGTTCAATTGAATCAGGCTTTAGATATTTATTTAGGTCAAAACTAAAATGCAAAATATCGTTATTTATACACTGCTCTAATCAAATAGACAGCATATTATAATGGATACAAACTGTTCTTAAAATATATCTACCATCTACTTTCACAAATAAAAAAAAACAACCATTGCTACTTGGCCCATGGGTCCAGAAGGTTCAATGGAATAAAATCCAGATGATAAATTCTACGGTTAATCCCATGATACCTACTCCGATCTGTATCTGCATTAAAGCTTTTCTCTTTTTCCCCATGCCACACTTTATACACTCGACCTTCAAAAAAGCTTGGGTATAGGTAAAAGATATAGAGAAAAAAAATAAAATAAAAATATAATAGAATTCGATGATCCTCGAATTTATTACACATTTAAAACTCTTTGACCGAATAAAAAGCAACTGCCATTAAATTGAATATACGAATGTGGCCAATTTCCTTCTACCACATGCCATCTAATAGTTGTGTACCATTTATATGGTGTCCTCCTTTATGTCTACATACTACATACTGTAACGAACGAATAAGGATGGTTAACATTTTCGGTACATTGAATATAAAAGTGACCAAATACATTTATATTATAGAATAGACACAAGTGGTTCGGTCGATAAGTGTTCTTTCTCTTAACAAATAACAAACAACCCGCTGAGACTGACCCCCCCCCCCCACTACTCGCCGCCACTTCCAAACACGCTCGAGGAAATTTATTCTATTTTAGATTTTATATACCTTTTGAAATGGTCCGTGAAAATGTAGCTATGCATGCGACCGACCGACCTAGAGGAAAGAGAGAGAGAGAGACAGTTGAGAGTTGGGTCAACCGCACCATATACACACACATTGGGACTCTCTCAATTGGAAAGTAAAATATAATCCCAAAAGCCTTTCGAGCTGTTGTTTTGAAAATCCCAAAAACCCATCACTGTCATGGTTTCCTTTTTCTTCATTCTCAATATATACAATAAACCCATCCAACAAGTATATATACGTACATACCACCCAATTCAACATGGCTGTCGAGCAGCACCCAATCGTTTCGTGCGCCCCCTACCTCATTACTTGAGATTTAATTTGTTAATTCGTATTTAACACGTCAGCTTTGTCGTGCAATGGAAACACCTTGAGTGTATGTTGTGTTAGCCTCAAATCGAGAAACAGAATGGATTACACAGAATTGCATTCCATCGATGAGCTAAGTTCAGAGCAGGGTCTACTCTGTCTTCTTGTTGCCCCTGAAATATCTCTGACCCCTTTTGGAGTATTTGTTTGAATTAATGAGATTTGCCATGAACAACAGCAGCACTCCTCCTGCTCTTTCTTCTGGCATTCAATTTTAACTCACTCCACCTAAATTGCAGCTAAATGTTTAGTGGAAAACTTTCGTTTTATGTCGTCTTTCCATTTGCCCCCTCCTTCTGTTTCAGCTTGATTTCCTCATCAATTCGCCCGTCACAGAAACAACACACTCTATATACGACGTCGACTATATACGACAACGACAATGACGACGACGACAACAAACGACCGACATGACAGTTAGCTGGAGCTGGAGTTGGAGCTAGTGATGGGAGTTTCGATTGGGAGTGAAAGGAAATCGTTTTGTCTTATAGATACATTCTAATGCAATTAGGAAATACGGGATTTGCCATTGTTGTACCTCATTATTGAATGCGCGAAACAGAAACGGGACGATTGTAAACTATGTTGTGTACAGATATAAGTAGATTGAATCGATTGGGCTACGCGCCGACCGACGGACGACGCCAACGAAGACGGTGACGTGCCACACGGTAGGGGGCAAATCACTCTGTGACATCCTTCGCATAAAGCAAAAGTCATTGGAATGTTGTAAATTGAGTTTCCTCGACTATAAGACAACGACAACATCGACGATGATGACGACGACGAGGAGGAGGAGTAGAAGGCTTGCAGAAATATAAATGTCTTTCTCTAATGGCAAATGCTTTCTAATTTATAATTGTTTTAGTTTTTTTTTTAATTTTCGATTTTACATTTAATTTATCATCGGTATTTATTTTCAATTCGAAATAAATTACATAAAATGTTTGATTAAGTTGGGCAGTTGGGAATTTACATAAATGGAAATATCTAATTTGAAAAGAAATCAAATTATTATTGCAATAGACGGAAATTTAGTTCAGGGAAAACGTCAAAAAGATTAATCTGTCAAACAAACTGTCAAATTGTAAACTGTGTGTATCGATTTCGTTAATTTGGACCTCATTACATTAATGCTGCAAATTTGTAAATTTAGAGCAAACTTATATAGTACTCTTGGACCATATTACAGCCGTCATAATAAACTACTAGAGGGCGCTATTCGTTGTGTTCTAACCCATTTTTTTTTAGACACCCGTTACATCCGCCAGAGCCCGAAAAATATATAAAATTTGGTGTGGTTTGTGGGCTGGTAGAGTCATAAGGCAGGTAAAATGGCGGTCAAGCGAGTAGCGCTATAGAGCGCCGTTTTGATACCAGGAACTCGTACGGGCCTGTAAAAAAAAAAAGATTTTTAAGTAACAACGACAGGGAAACTACTTGAGTGGAGCCATTTCGACCCGTTGAGGAAAGAGATTAAGTTTTTGACTTTTGTATCTTCTTTTAGATCGGAAAAGAAAGCCCTTCCAAATGATTGCATTCTTAGCCTGGCCGAAGTGGGATACTTGTAAAGGAAGTGAAGCACTGTTTCCTTTTCCATCTGGTTTTTACAGCAACGGCAGTACGTGTTATGGGGAATACCCAGCTTTGGTGCGTCCTTATCCAAGGGCCTGTGCCCAGTGCAAGTAGCGACTGCCATTGCTATGTCCCGACTTGGTCTACATTTCTGGCCATATCATTTTGGATATCGCTAGATTGTGCTGCCTTCAGTTGGATTCCGAGAGGAAAACTGAAAGAATTTTGCCCCTCATAGCATCGAGTGGGATAGAGACATTCTGCACGTGAGCTATAAATGGCCGATCGCTTTTGGGACAGTTCGTCTGTCCGTTCATTAGCCTCGATGCCACTGTGCCCTGGACCCCAGATTTCAAAGTGACTCCTTGGTTAATGTCTAGGTTATCAGACTCGTTTCGGCATTAAATGAGATACTGTATCTTACTGTGTAAGTTATTACTAAATAAATAAATTAATAAATTTTTGGACCATTTTTGAAGATTTTTTTTGTTGTCGAATTTACTGCTTTTATAGCCGCTTGGCTGTCTAATTATTGCCGAATTTAGATTTTGAGTTGGATTTAATTGAAGAATTTTTCGTGCTTCTATTTGAGCTGGAACTTCAGCTTGAAAGACCCTAGCAAAGTCGGGAAGTCGAAAAGATCTAGAGACTTATACGCGACTCTGAGAAAATTCCTGCTTTTATACCGTACTGTATTTTAGATGCGTCAGTAAAAATGTTTACATCGAAATCTTTCGACACTTCGTCATCTTCCCAATTCTTCCTGGGTGGGAAGATAACTTTAATACTTTTGCTGAGGCTCAGGGTAGGTGTGCAGTAGTCAGTGTTTGTCGACAGAATATTTCGTGAAATCAATTTTACTGTGTTGCTGTTACCTTAAGGTTTTGAGTCTTAGCGCGCTGAAAGTACCAGATTTTTCCACTGCATTGAAAAGATGTAGAAGATATTAAATAAAACTTAAGGCATCCGCTGCACAAGATCTTAAGGCCCCAGTGGCGCCAACGGAATGTTCTTAAGGTTATTGATGTTGTATTGTTTGTTTAAAGCGGGCCGCCAAACAATTAAGCCAAAATACAGGTTGGGTCGTACTACTGATGTGTATGTCCATTGAATTGTTTTCGATTGAAGACCCCATTTAGCGAATGTTTTACTACAAGTGTAGACAGCAATGATATAGCCTTCTTAAGGTAGACTCATAAGGACTAATTTGTTATTCTTCAAAAAATGCGGATTTATGGGTACCATTAAGAAATTCACTATTTGACCAAAATACAGTTTGTCATCCATATGTCAATCTATCAACTGGGGGCAAATGCTATCCAAATTGATGAATTAAAAATCAAAATGTTGTTGCTGCCATTTGACTAAGCTAAGGCCGCCGTTTAAAACGTCGACAATTACGAATGGCCTTTTCGATTGGCCGTCCGGCACATGTTCCCTCAATAAAACACACCCACACAATTAGACTGATTCTGAATTGAATGTATTACTGTATTTGTGAAAATTAAATTTAAAAAAAAAACATCGGCTAAAAAAATTTCCAAAACACTTGATTACAATTTAGATACGCATTTTTTTGTATCAATAATAATTAACTTGCTTCTTTACCAGAAAAGTAGTTAAAATTCAATAATGCAATCGAAATTACGCAAAACAAACCAACCCGATGATTTTGACATTTTAATTATGTGAGCGTATTAGTGATTCTGATTTCGATTCTGAATTGAAATCCAGAATCGTTTTCTGCCAATCGAAAAGGCCATTACTCTCTTAAATGGTCAAGATGCTTGAACATCAACGATTACTTATTAACGTCTCGTTGACACATAGAACAAATTTTAGAACAATATTGACGCATTTGCGTCATTCGTGTAATCAACTATAATTTATGCGTTGACACTTCAATGACTGAAGGTGCACTATGTCAGTGCCTTAAAAAGCCTTCTTTGTGTGACGTCAGAAGGGCAACGTTGTCTAATCGTGTTCTTTAAAACGTATTCTCTCGTTTGAACATATGTTCACATGTCTGTCTATTCAATGAAATGTTGTGTGTTTTGCTTAAAAAAACACCCTGTGTCGATTAGTAGTATTTGATTTGTTTCTTCAAGTTCGAGAATAAAAAATATATTTTAATTTAAATATTGTTTTATAATTAAATTAGAACAATATACCATTTGATTCATAAACTTCTTTTCCTTTATTTCAGGTAAGAGCGACTTAAATGTTATTTCTCATATACATACATATCTACATATGTATCTATATGGTTTTGGTAAGTGAACAAAATATTGAAATTGTTATCGATGTTATTTCGTTATGTGCTTCAAATAGCTTGTGCGAAGTATCCGCATAATAGCATGTTCATGCCTATTACTGATGTCGTCTCTTTTTTCCAAGACTCGTTTTCTCTGTCGTGTCGTGACATTTTATAACTCTTACGTAGCGGATGAAAAACTATAAGATCTGTCAAACTTAAGTGAAATTAAAAAAAAAAATCATTGGACAAATGATGCCATTTAGACTCCGATACCCTGATAGGATTTCCGCTTGGATTCGAGATTGAATCACTTTTAAAGTTTAACAAATACAACATATTCCAAATGGAGATAAATCTATTTTGCCTATACAATTTTCTTTCTTACTTTAACTGTAAATCGTGCCAAACCTGAAAAAAGCAAAGCCTTGGAACTTTTGTATTTTTATTAAAATAATTGATTCAAACCTTTTGCCAGCCATCTCCATCTCTTACTGGGGGAGTCTTACTGTTCACCTGCTCAGCTATCAAATTCCATTGACTTTTTATGTCGATTTTATATTCCCTTCAAAAAACATCTAGCCAATTGCTCGTTTCTCTCTATCAGCTCCACAAGTGCCTGGAACTGATTTTGAATATTTTAATTTCACCTGCAAATGCAAAATATTTTATTGTTTTGTTAACAATAAATTAGATCAAATAAATTATTTAACAAGAATACTAACTGTTTTGCGACTTTCCATTTCTCTGTCGTTTCTTTTCGTCTTAATAGAATACAGAATGCAAGCAATTAACGTCGTTTGACGTTTCCACACGCCAAGAAAACGAGTGACCAAAATTGGAAACAACTTATGGAATACACATTGTGTTGCTTCGTATATTTTGGTTTGGTTTGCGACTTCGGTAATATATGCATGATTATAAATCTTGGCATTTTGAATGAAAGATAAGGAAGGGAATTTTCGATGAATTTTTCGACACATATCTTACCCCACAAGTCTTCCATATCATGCCAAATAAATTACACAACCATATCCAGGCCAATTTTGATTTTTTGTGGCCTTCTGACAGTTACATGTGCAATTTCACTTCCTCGTAAGCGAACATTTTCCACCGAGTGAAAAGTGGGAATCATTGCAAAAAATATATATCTGAGTAATCGTCAAAAGATACATATTATAAAATTCGTAACCCGTACATGACAGTTCGGTTTGACGTATATTATTAAAACATGGATGTCAAATTAGGATCATATATGGATGATACTCTATGACTTATTCCCTGTATGAATCTTAATTTACAAAACGAGTTTACTGGGAATTTATTTAAATTGTTTCCTTGAAGTCACTGAAACAAGAATGTCTCAATCAGCGCTTCCACAAACAAAACAATATTGAAGGCCAATATAAAAAATGGCGGGCCGCAATCTGTTGTAAGCAAGGCACTGAGGAAATCTGAGTGAACAGAGTAATATCTAAGTAGATTATGAAAAGGCTCTCGAATTCAATTATGAAATACACTTGAACACTGAACTGTCACATTTGTTTCCATTTGTTCGGTCATTATATTCAGAAATTAAAGAAGGCGCTATGAGCTAGTAAAAACAACAAACAGCTAAAAAAAACACAGATGTTTTTGTTTTGATAGATCTGTGACCAGCTCTGAGTTAAAAAAGAAAAACGCCTATTGTGAATTCACATAACGATTGTGAACTTGTGTGTTTTACTATTTCTTTGAAATAATAATAAACTATAAATTGGGATTTCGAAAACGAGTATCAGCGAATATCAGTTCATTCCGATTTCCAAATGAATCCAATTCACATTGTTTCTGATGTTTTCAATCTCAGTTCATTCCGTTTTCCAAATGAATCATTGTTTTTGCTATTGTGAATTATATTGTTAAGTTCTAGCAGTTCTGCTTTGTTGTGTATTTGTTGATGCAAAATGCAAGTAATTTTAATATTTTTGTTGTTTTCTTTCAAAATTTTCAAATTAATATAAAAACCGATTTCTATCGAAATTCTAAAAACACGTGACGGAGATACAAAGATACAATAAAAAAAGTACTAAAGTCGAGTTCTGACGCAAACACACGAAAATAATACTGAAACCTGAATTAATGATTGCATTCTGTCTCAGATTTCAGTGTGTATGTGAAATTTTATGTAGACGAAACACAGTGCTACATTTTTTTGGTGAAATTGGAATGTTTGATTTGTAGAATATTTTTTTCAAGGAATGCCTGCAAAAAATATGACGCGAGATCAAGAGAGACAATAGAGGACCAGGACCAATTAACAGTAGCAAAGCTGCTACTTTTTAAAATATAATTATAAAAAAAAAATATTTTCCTTGATACTAAAACTTGTCCTCGAAAAGGAACATCATGCGTCCCTGTGACACTCCATTGACAGAACACTTGACGTTTCCCAAGTCCCAACGTCAATGTTTTACGCATAACAAAGCACAAATAATTATGTTATTAAGCTGCAGAAAATTGAACGCATGTGTATGCGATATGCATAAGTTTGAGCTCAGCTGCCACCATACTCTGCCTCTTCAATGAGGCATGCAATTTCTGCTTTCAATGAAATATTTGCAATTTCCCGGATGATTTACTATTTCGCTCGTTCCTTCGGTCGTCCGATTATTTCTTTGTTTGAGTTATCACTATTCTCTACTCTACCGTCATCAATCATTGTTTGAATTATTTAAAGAATGGCTGGCTGTCAATGCCTTATGAATACGTAATATTGTCCGTATAAATAACAACAACAATAACAACAACAAAAAACACCTAAAACAACCTCCTCATCATCTGTCTTTTGATTTGTTTCGATTTCACATTGCGAAGCTAATTTTTTCTCGATATTTTATCTATTGTATCTATTTTTACAGACGACATTCACAACCATAAATATTGTATTTTGACTCGCGGATTCGACACCACCCTTGTTCGATTCTGCACTGGTTTTTTTTCAATTTGTCTTTTAGAAAATAAATAATACAAAAAAAAAACAGAAAAACCACAGACCATACCGACAACGACGACGACGAGGATGATGTCGACCTCTGCAATAATATTTCATCTGTCAAGTTATTCAAATGATACGTAAATTGTAATGCTGAGTCTATATGGTGGTTGGTTCTATGGTTCTATTGGGGCAGCATTGAGGGTATAAATATAATATATATATTATTTTTCTTTGTCTCTAACGATTCAGACAGAATGGGGACCCCGCACACATTTGGGGATACACCCTTGTTTTGCAAATCATAAATGCCAATGAAAACAATTTTCCAGCCAGGGCAAAGCTGATTTTTCCCAATACACTCAGAAAAAAATCTAATATGAAATGTAGTTATATTTATATTGGCACCTGGAAAATTTTCATAGTGGAATACAGCAGTTGGATTCGGTAGCAACATTTTATTTGCAAAAAATATATCACGGGATAGCAGTGGCGTAGTGTGAATATTTTGAAATGAGATATCGATGAAATAACACTAATTCATTTAGTTATGTGGTTTTAGATAGGGAAGCTTGAAACTTGAGCTTAATTAATCGATTAATATGAAGGTCTTAAAATTGCCGAAAAGGAATAGGCTTTTTCATTCCTATATTTAAAAAAAAATATTATTCAAAGGAAGGTTTTATTTTTAAAAAAATGACACGGAAGTGCCTGAGAAGGCGGATTTGAAAATTGCTTGTATAAAATCTAAAATTTCTTAAATTTTTTAGGTAAAATATAAGAAGATGCCGTATTATTAAAATAAATAAAATATGGCTTACTTCTCATTCGGTAAATCTTAGTTAGAAAATTTTATTTTATAAATAAAAATTAGGTTCTTGAAGAAAAAAATCAAGAAATGTGGGCGTGTAAACGGGCGTAGAAATTGCATGTGCCATGATTTGGGATTTAAAGACGTTAGGGGCGTTGCACTTAGGAACTATTCTAAGTTCACAAAGGAAAACCGAGCCTTCGGCTTACAGACCCAGATATCGTGCTTTAAAGCACAACTTCAAGTTTACTCTTATTCTGAAGAAAATAATTGTCGTCGTAAATTACATGTTTTTTATCGATATTTTATATGAAAATTTTATTTTTTTTAAAGTAGTGGCATCCCTAATTCACAATCGTACAATTTTCTTCAGGCCTTCTTTTTATTTCTGTTTTTTATAGCTATAAGTTTGATGTTTTCGCACTAGAGCTTTTAAAAAGCTTTTTAAATAGATTGCAACTGGCTGTGTTTGTTAAGTTTTCACGTCACGAAAACGTAATATAATACAATATTCCCAATAATCGAATTGTGAGATCTTATTGTAGAAGCTTTCGAGCTTTCGAAGCTTTTTACAATTTCGTCTTGTAGAAGCACACACAACAACCAATTTTAGTTTTGTTTTTTGTTATTCTTCATCATCACTTATGTATATTCGTATTTCGTCAAATTCAAAAGTTAAATAATTTATAGCTCGAAGTTTGATATTTTCGCAGTAGAGCTTTTAAAAAGCGTTTAAAATGAATTGCAACTGGGTGTGTTTTTTAGATTTCCACGTCACGAAAACGTAATATAATATCTACTATATCCCCAATAAACGAATTTTAAGATTTTATTGTAGAAGCTTTCTATGATTTCGTCTCGCACAACAACCTGTTTTATTTTTGTTATTCATAACTCGTGTATATTCCTTTTGCTTATTGGCGTCCGAGTGAAAAAAATCGCAATTTACACAGAAAAGCTTTTCACCTCTAAAGTTTAAAAATGGACTCGTTCATTATAAAAAGCTCGCAAAGTTTGTTTTAACAAAATCTCGCATTTTGAAAGCTCAAAATTACATAGTAAAGTTTGTATTGTGATTGAAATCACTAAAATGCGAAATTTGCCTTCGGTGGGAACACTTTTACCGAATACGTTATTCTGTGCATGCGGCTTACAAGAATTTGGCATTCATATCCTCTCCTTAAGGGTTATAAATTAAACAAAATATTACTTTGGTATTGCTACGGAAGTCCTTAAACCAGACTGAAAACGCTCCGATTCCGCTAAAATCGGGGCGTGATTATATTGATATTGACCAAAGTACTTGGATTTATTAAAATTTTACATCTGGTCTTCTGTTTGTAAGACTGTTTAATTCATTTAAATGAAAGATACAAAATTGAGAAACCTTTAACCGAATTACGATTTTCTTATTTATTTTTCTCAGTGTATTTATACTTATGATGGATGATGGGGATGGTGTAACTTACTACAGAATAATATATGCAAATAAACCTAGCAGCGCATAAAAAATCGGTAATAAAATTTTAAAGATACTATCGATCTATAAAAGAAAGACAGAGAAAGAAAGAGAGTGAGAGTGAGAAAACGCCCGCCGTTGTTTTTACGATTTCCGTTTTTGAGAAACTAAACTTAAAGTAGTCTTTTCTGTCTAATTACTCGCACAGACCAAAACCCTTCTTGCCCTTAATGTAAATTTATTGCTTTCAAAAGAGGGAGATTATGGTAAATGTATCTAAAGGGAAAAGTATCTATAAGGTCAATTTTTAACTATCTAAGTACATTGATATGCCCAAACAGGAGTGGATATTTTACGAACAAGTTGGGTAAAAGTTTTCAAAAAAAAAAAAAAAAAAAAAACAGATCAAAATATACACAAAAGTATCTTTATGCTCGTTTTTTTTTATGAATATCATCTATCTATAGGAAAAATCAGTAAAAGGGAGGAAGAATTGTTGGATATTGTTCTTGGTCAATTTGCATGACACGCTTCCGACGACGATGACGACGACACGAATCGATGCAATACGACATTGTATATGTGTCTGGGAAATTTATGTCTTGCACTGAGGTTCAAGTCGAACATCGTTGTTATTTTGGTCGTTTTCTTCTCGTGTGCAATCGATGTCATTAACTTCTACCGCTACAACGACGAATCCTTTTACTTCGCTTCAATGACACTGATTAATGAGCTTTTGCATGACTGGCTGGCTGGCAATGTGGTGTCAGTGGTATCTTTGGTATCACAGGGCTTTGACTGGCTCTGGCTTTTGCTTGGCTGAAGCTGCTGTTGCTTTACTTCCAGAATTCAGATCATCAAGAAAATAACCAAATGATTCTGGTTGTTTTTGCAAACGAAATACAAATTGTCAAGTGGTCGTCGCCGTCTCAAAAGTCGCTCCAATAAAATTAATGTTTCTAATGATCACGAGACCGAGTGCAGCTACACAATAAAAAAAAAAAAACTTCAACAAACTTTAAAAAAAAAACGAGCAGATGCAAATTTTCTGAATTATTGTGTCTGAATTGTGTGGTGGTCAGTGACTGCGAAGAAGTACCAAAAGTTTGTTGTTCAAGAGATACTTTTGTATCTTTTTGCGGATTTTGTGTGTTCGTGGTGTTAATTTTGTCTGATTTTAAAAAGATAATGTTGACATGACGTCGTCAATTAGTAAGAAAACATGGGGGAGTTGTTTTGTATCTTTAAAATTTTTATATCTATATCCTACCCAAGATTGTTTGAGAGCACGCGCGACTGTTTGGTAGTTTTATTTCAATTTAAACGATGATGGTGATAAATTTCGTGGGTGTTTTTTCTTTTTAATGCGCTTAGCCTTGAAATTGATTCATCAAAGCCACACAGTAGGAGCTATTTGGAAGCCCTTGCTGTTGCCTGTTGCTGACTGCTTGAGGCTTTGTAGATAGGTTGTTATAATTAATGTTTGTGAAGTAGAACTAAGAGCTCATTAAATTAAATAGAAATTGCTTTAAATTGTACGCGGGATAGTGGACGGAAAGGCCGGCGTATTACGCGACGGAATCGCACGATTTAGTGCGCAAAATAATTTCGACGATTAATTATACTATGGAGAGTCATCTTGATTAATTGGTGGTAAAGTGTTTTCATATAACTTCCAACCCACTTACACCTACACATTTTGTAAAGTGTGGTCGAAATTGAAAGGTGGCACCGACGACCTACAGGGACAAGGTAGGTAGGTACCAAAGTGTGATGATGATAATAATTACGTCGGCAGACCGTATTCAATCGGTGACTGTTTTTTTTTTCATGCATATAATAATATTAGTGGCTCCTTGGAAAGTGACTTTTGATTGAGTTTTATTAGTTTTTAAGCTGATTTAGTGCCAATGATTGCCATCAATTAAATGGGGGAAGCTTCACGTATACGATTTGAGGGTTGGCAATAAGAAATAATTGTTTTGTATAGTTTGAAATGAATTTGTAAGTCTCATGGGGTTGTGATTTGAGTATTTAAATTAAGATATATCCGAATAGAAACAAATGTTGGCAGAGGGGTAGAAAACTTGTTATTTGTATTCATGCGATTTATTTTATGTTAATGCTGTCGACTCGAATTCTATTGTAGGCTTAAAGCATTACTTTAGACGTATCTAATTTATTATATTTGCTTCATGTGAGTTCTAGCTTGGTGTGAGTATGAGTCATCTACAAGGTCTTTCATGAGGAGTGATGAGATGTAAATTTTAAATAAAATAAAACAATTTGGAATAGGGCTATTGTTTTTGGTTGATTTTTAATCTTGAACTGTTCAGTTATGGGTGGGTTTTTTCTTAACTTGACCTACTCGGTCTCTCTACATTTTAATCATTTTTTGCGCTAAATGTTGATGATATATTCTTGTTAGTCACTTATTCACAACGAAAATTATCTATGGATGTCAAATCTAATTTTCAAGCATTTGGACAAAATGCTTGCGATAGCTTGTTGAATGTTTGCTTCTAGATTATCCAAAGTCGGTTGCTTATCCCTTATCCAATATTCAAGAATTTGGGCAAAATGTTGGCGACTAACCGCTTCCAGGTGTTGCAAAGTTCTTGAATATGTCGACACATGTTATTTGATTATCCCCAACGAAAATAATTAACGAGGTCTCAAATCGATTACCTAACATTTTCAATAATTTGGCCTTAATGTTGGCGATAGTTTGCCAGATGCTTAAAAGTTCTTGGATTGGTCTCACATACTTGTTCTGTGTCGTTTTCTCAAATAAAATCAAGGGGTCTGAAATCAATCGCTCTAATTTTGCAAATAATCACTTCTAAATGATCCATAGTTGGTGGATTGTCGGCACAGACTTGTTAATTTATTGATCCCGAGTGAAAACATTTAAGGAGTCTCAAATGGATCCCTAACTTTTTTAATAATTGGGACTCATATGTTCCATGAACTCAGTAAACATCTCCTTTGCAAAACTTTCAGAACATATCTTCTTCACTTCGGACAGCTTACAAACTCTTATAGACATCCTTCTTTTAAGTAATAATTATCTGTTAAAAGATTACGGCCAGTTGACTTTTCCAGCGTTTTCGCGGCACGATTTTCACTTTGCAGTCATTAATATATATACACTATGACAATATGCACAAACCAGATAAATTTTCATTTTTTGATTTTAAGAATATAAGCTGGCACTGAATCTGACTCCTTAAACTGGCACATGTTGTTCCATACTTCAGATGTACGTATGTCAACAAGTAGCCATTTTCAAAGGGACATAGGATATCTTTTCAGAAAATATTTTCCACTTAAAACTTGTACGGTAAAAAATGTCAACTGTACATGGATATCTGAAAGCTTAAAACAATTAATGTCGCAGAGAAATCGTTTGTTCCGTCGCTGCAAACGCGACGAAGAGTATTTACAAGCTATTGAAGCAGCACTTAAAAGTATAGTAGGTATTTATAATACATGTAATAGAATTATCTTTTAAATTAAAATGCATACATTGTAATAATTGGATTAAAACTAAATGGCTCATTTCTTTAATAAACTTATACGAAATAAGAGGTCAGTCTTTTATTTCTAATTTGTTTAGCTTCTTTTCGCAACACACACCTGTAATCGCGTGACAGGCCTATTAAAACAAGTAAAAAGCTTGTATTACTCTTCCTATTTAGATTCTAACGGCTCTTCCAAGGTACACAAACTTGATTTAAGAAACCATCTCATATTACCTAATTTGTTTTTCAACGAACGATAACAGTCCTTAATTTGCACTGCAACTCACTATCGATTCTGAGGATTCTTTTTGGTTATCTATCAAATATAAATCAATGGCAATGGATGGTATTCTTCACACTGACTTTATTAAAATTCTCCTTCCAAGATACTTATCTTACACAAATTTTCAACTCATTTTTCACTTATTCGATATATCCACTTGTGTGGAAAGGAGCTAGTCATATCTATCCCAAAAAAAGGCAGTAAAACTTATTACTGGCCCAAAGCTATTTTATGTTTTTTATCAAAAGCTTTTGAATCTATTTAATGTAAGAAATCAAAATGTATCTAAAACGTAGAAACCTTTTGTCGGCTCTACAATCTGTACTAAAGCCGTGCTTAAAGAAACAGAAGACACAATAAATTCGATCGGTAAGAACCAAGTGATACATTTATCGTTGTTATATTTTTCTAAAGCCTTCGATTCGAGCCAATATTGCTATGCAACAAATTAAATATATTTTTCAATATGTCTAATTCGACAACCAAACTTCATTTATTCCTACATGTTCGTTCGTTGTCAAGTAGTATCTTGCAAGAGTAACTTTTATATATGTCAGTAAAGGTGTTCCTCAAGGTTCCTTGTTAGGTCCATTATTATTTGCGATGTTTATTAATGACTTATCTTTGTTTTAGTACATTGTGATTATTATGGCAACCGGAAATATGCTCTTAAAAAAATGTTTAAAGCGCTTTAAATAGGCTATTAAAAGGAAACTATATGATCTAAAGCCTATATATTGAAAACTGTAAAGATCATAAAAAATTAAAGAAATAATATTATTTTGAAATATTTTTTTTTATTTGAGGAAACGCAACTATGTTAGAAAAATATAAAAATTCTTCTTGAATTATAATTAATTAAAATTTTTGTTGCAAAAAATGCAAATAATTTTGCTCAAATTGTCGAAGAAAATTTTGCCTATTTGGTCTAAAGACAATTTTGTACATAGAAAAACTCAAATTTAAATGGTATTATTTTTTGTTTTAAGTTTTAACTATATGCCTGTAAGACCTGGGTCTTTTTTAAATGCAACCTGAATTGCACATTAGTATAATGCGCCCCAAGAAAAATAGGTATTGTATATGTAAGATAGGACGTTTGCCTCTCATTCTGGCTACAGCGCATTGCATAAATCTGTCATTCAATAAAACTCTTACAGGGTTTTCGTAGTGTTTTTTTTTTTTTTTAATGGACCCAAATATGAAAGAATAATATGTAGGGTATTTTTTTTTATAACTTTGCACGCGCTCAAGGGATTTTGAATACCCTTTATATGTTTTTCTTAATTTCTTAACACAGCGCGGGCATTCGGTGGAAGAAGAGAAAGAAGGATATGAAAGATGTGTCGCACGATGTTCTGAGACTAGAGCTGGTTGTTGACTTAGATTTATCTCCAGGGATGGCGGCTGAACTAATGCGGAGAGAATTACCGTGTCTTATTTATTTATGTCCCTTATAATTCGCATTATTTTATTTATTTCGTTGTCATATTTTATGGGTATGCTAGTTTACTCAATCACATGTTGTTCGTGTTATGCCTAAACAGCATGTAATGAGCAAAGCAGCAACTTATCTTATGACAATTTTTAGAATTGGTTTTTAATGGAATATAAGAAGACATAGACAACGGCAGGAATCGAACCCGCAACCACGAGGTTGACAGGCGAGCACACAACTATCGCGCCACGGCCACCTTTTTCTTAGATAGGAATTTTTATTTAATTGTTTAATTTATAAAAACTAAAACACATTTATGAGGTAAGATTAAAGACACGTTTTTAAATTTTTTTATGATTTTTTTGCTCGCGTCAACAATTTCTTTTTTTTTCAGAACTTAAATATTTTGAAATGTTCAAAATCATTTCGAAGTAGTTGCTCAAAAACGCTACAAAAAAACACACCTCTTCAAAAATAGATGAGTTAAAAATACAAATTGCGTAAAACTTTAAAACAAATACACTTCTTAAAAATACAATTTACATAAAAATAACTTAATTCACATTAATTCACAGCGCGCGCTACGAAAATCTACGCAAATAATGTTCTTCTTTTTTAAAGAAAACAGCTTGAAATTGTGTTACTGAATTTTAACGTATTTTCCACATATGAAAATAAATGTAAAAAATGAAACACTCCACGATAACACTTATCATTAAAAACTTTTACTTGCGATTATAGGTACTATAAGACGGGTAACACTGGACGAAAATCCAATTTTAAAGGGGGTTTTAAATATAGCAAAAGCAATTCAGTTTTTTGTAAATTTTTTTTTTGTATTTGTAAATTCATTTTTATTTAATATTAACTTATAACTATCTTAAAGCTAGACAAAAATGTTTAAAACTAGCCTAATTATCAATAACTTACAACTAATTTACTGGCCCTTTGCGGGCGCTCTAAACTAAACAATAACTCTGAGAACTAATGTCTTTCGACCTAAAAACTATTTTAATTAAATCTAATTATTTTATTTTTATTTAACCAAGAAAACTTTTTAAAAAACTCAGTGTCAAATCAAAAAAAGCAATTCAGTCCGCAGTCATATGTGCGCTCAATAGGACGTTGGGTCTGCGTCAGATGCAATTAAATTTACGAGCGGGTAAATACTTTTTATGAAAGAGTTCTTCCAATTTAGTATGGTGCAAAAATATGACACGCTACTGATTTTGAAAAAAAGCTTTCGTGTAACGCCTATTTTTCTTGGACAGAGTATAGTTGGAAGAAATAGAAAGATAGTAAAGAATATTTGTTGGAACAGTGGAATTGAGAATTAGGTATTTACTATCTCATTTCTATAACCCATTGGGGGCATCCAAATAGAATTGGAAGTAAAGAAAATAATTGCCAAGCGTGGGACCCAAACCACCACGTCAAAGTCAGCAATCAAGCACTACGAGTATATCCACATTTTGAATTTTCTCGTGACAGACAACTTCAAACCCGCAAAATTTCTTACTAGTCTTAGCTTATTATTTTTGATTTAGACATTTGCTGATTTGCTGATAGTTTATCCAACAAAGTGAAAATAAATTATCCTGCGAAAGAAACACCCTTTGTTAAATTCACTCGTAGGTACTCGTAGTCCAAAATTATAAAAAAAAAACAACAAAACCCTAATAATCATCTTCATATTCATAACAACACACATTTAACATAATACTAACTAACAAGCCTATCAAAACCTAAAAGCCGCACATGAATTCAAAATGGTTAATCGCGCACTTGGAACAATTTTGATTGAGTACAAATTCGTGATCAAATAAATCATAAGGAAAGAATGTGAGAAAGTATCTTATGAAGTTCGTACATACATACATTATATACCAACATACCAAAGTATAAAGCATTCAACATTAAACCACCTTCACAAAACTCTGCTGCTGCTGCTGTGAGAGCTGTAGTAGGTACTAAATGCAAACATGAAATATTGCTTCGAAACGTTGTTAGGTATAATATGAAGGTGGTTGTGGTACGGCGCGATCCTGTGGTGGATGAGGAGGGGGCTAGGAAGAGTTGCTAGAAATATTTCAAGAGGCACAAGTATTGCGCGGGTAACTACAACATTCATGCAAAAATTGAAAAAAAGGATATGACATGAATAGATACATACCACATTCACTTGAATGAAATTGATTAACTTAACGCTCGCCTTTGCCTAACACTCTTTTTTTCTCTATTGGGATTATTTGAGAAAATATGATCCAAAGTTGCCACATGATGGAATTTTTAATGAACAATTTTTTTTGGGAAACATAAATTGCCTTTTTCCATTGTGGTTTTTGCCTTAATCTAATATTCTATTTATTATTTGTTTTGAACAGTTGAACAGACAGATGTGCATTTGAGGTTTTGTCTATCTTTTTATACCATCTTGATGAAGTTTTGTTTCTACTTAATTCATAAAACAAGGGTTTTCTCTTTGACACTTAATAAATAAAATATTTAATTCCCCAAAAGTACAAAGGACAATCATTTGCATTGTGTTTATAAGAATGCTAAGAAAAAATCGGATAGATGCATTTGTTGGAGTACCTCAAGGAGGCCAATTAGGGCCTCTTACTTTTGGTTTTGATTAAAAATTATATTGAATTGATTTTAAGTCAATCGGAAGAAAAATGGCGGTTTGCATAGTGCGCCACATGGTCAAAGTTAAAGTTAATTCTCATTTGAAAAACTACTTCCTGGTTAATTTATTTACAGGGTTAACTAACTGGCTTAATCTGAAGTTAACTCGGCGACTGAAAAACTGTTTGTCTGCATAAAAATTCACTGTGCGCCACAATAACGAATTATTCCTTACACAAATAGTTACCATGGTATTTCTAAGGATATTGAGGAGTTATGACCTGTTAAGATTTGTGCAAACGCTTAAGAGGATTAAGTGATCTTTTAGATGGTATCTATATTTTTTTCGAATATACAAATAATAGAGTTTTGAAATATGTATTGACCTTGAAAAAACTTTAACCATTGATCAACATTTTTCAGCTCGTTACGGACTGAAATCAATAATTGACATTTCAGTGACACTTTATGATCTTGATAAAATTTAACCACTTATTAAGAATTTTCCTATATTTTCTTCATATCCAGTTGATTTTTAATGAGTTTATGTCCAATTGCCTACTTTTAGATGCCACATTTTTTTCGAATATCTCAAAATCTCTAGTGCCTTTCATAAACTTTAACCATTGATTAAATACGTATGTTCTATATCTAATCAATTACCGAAATCAGTTGACCTTTTATGACCAGTTGACCCAACGGTCATATCATCCTTCTTTATTCGAATATCCCACATATGAGGTGCCGACATTGGTCGTCATAAATTTTAACCGTTGTTTAAAGATTTTGCATAGATCTTTCAGTTGATAGCATAGTTGAATCTTAACGACAAACTACCTACTGTTCTTTTAGATGACATAACTTTTCGAATATCCCATAAGCTCTAAAATCCCTAGTGACCTACATAAATTTTAGCCATTGATTAAGAATTGTTTATGTCTGACAAATTACAGAAAGTAGTTGTCCTTTTATGACTAATATGATTTCATCCCTTTTTTATTTGAATATGCCACCTTTTTGAGTTGCTAAAATTGATCTTGATAAACTTTAAGCCTGCCAATAAAATATTTTTTTTTGGCATTTCCAGTTGAAGCCAGTTGATCTCTTATGAACTATTGCCTACTTTTAGATGTTATACTTTTTTTGAATACCCCATTCAATTTAAAGCTAAACCTTGATAACCTTTGACAATTGTTTACAAATGTTTAATGTCCGATCTATTAATGAAATCATTAGCGATGTCATTCTTTTTTATTTGAATATCCCACTTACCTATGGGGGATATATAATTATACTCATAAATTGATAAACTTGATTAAGAGTTTTCTGTGGCTGATTCAGTTAGAGTCAGTATATTTTCTATGATAAATTGTATAATTTTAGATGCCTTCGAATATCCCATAATTGCCAAAATCCCTAGTAGCTTTAAAATCCTTACTCTTTTACTTTTTTTCTTTTAATGTTCTAAATCTTATAAATGACTGAAACTAGTTGGCATTTTATGAACAGTAACTATCCTCCCCCTTTTTGATTGACTTTTTTCGAATATGCCACAGTTGTGGTAATTCGATTCCGGAGCTCCCAATTTGATGAAATTCATGTAAAATTTTATATATATATTTTAAGAAAGGTAGGCCAGCTCATCAAACGATTGAGTTTTGAACAAATTGCTGGCTACGAAAATATTGTTTTTATAGATAAAAACATCTAAAGGTAACCCTAATCATCGAACACAAACAATATATACATTTTAAATTGTGTATTTCCCTATGCATAACACTACAACGTAAAGAGAGTGCAAAAGAACTATAAGAAATCAATAATACAGAGATGGAGCGAGGAAGAGTTAAATTCGTGTTCGATAGATTGATGGTAACAAATTACACTTTGTTGGCAAAATACCTTCTTCTTGGATACCCCCCTTGACGGGACGGTAAATGGAAGTTTATAGTTTCGATAAAGGTACTCTCATTATAACGAAGACTATGTTGCATCACTTGAAAAATAAGTCCTCTAACCGCAGATGTTGGTTGTTGTAAGCTGCTATCTACTCTATGCTGTTATGCTAGCTAACGATGGATACAAAGATACTTTTACCACTAAATAACCAAGAGGCCCAAACTATCTAAATATGTAGATATAGATATATGTAAAAAGTATATATTTCTCGTACCATGGGATTAAAATAGGATTTTAATATATTTATTCCTCTTGAAGAGTTCGTTTGTTCGTGTGTCTGTCTGTCTGTCTCTTGTTACACGAAATATCGTTGATGTTGCATAAAGTTGACATAACTTTACTGCCAATGACGTTGAGGAGGAGAAACGAAACGGGCTGGAAAATATGACGAGCAGCACAACTGACTGCGCGTAAAGTAAGTGTAATTACATTGGACAAAACTAAAAGGTTCATGCAACCGTGGACATCAGATAGATGAAAAAAAAAATGAAGAAACAAAGAAACACAAAAGATTGACAGCCTCGGTTTTCTTAATGGCCTGACCATTGAATTAGATATGGACTGGACAAGAAGGACTCTTGGATGGACACGGATATGGACTCAAACATTATGTGTGTACATATACATTTGTGTATACATAGTCACCTATCAGAATGATGATGAGGACAGTGAAGTCTTGCATCGGGGCTGGCGGCGCGAGCGATATGAATTTAATTGAATTTAGACATCAGATGAGAAATGTTTCTTCATATGTCATGTTGGGGTGGAATGTGTTTTTATCTACGATATACAGAGGATGAAGGTATACAGGAACATAAAGGACGTGTTTTGGATTCTTAGAATAATTGAAGATTTCCATAAAATATTTGCCTCAAGTGGTCAAGCGTCCTGTGTGCGATTTTGAAATCAAATGTCGCCAAAATTAGTCAATCACTAAATTTCGGATACAAAAATATTCAACATGATGACATAAGGTGCAAATTTTGACTGTAACTGTACAACCATTCTCTTCAAAATTAAAAAGCGTCCAATGGTGCCAAGCTGGTATGATTTTTGGTAAATGTAGATGTAGAGGTCTCTTTTGGAGTTGTGTTTGGGTTTGTGTTAATTTTTCTAACCATAAATATTTTCCATAAAATTATTAGTTTACTGCTTCTTTAACATCATTATGGATTGCAATATATAACTGAATAGGGCATAATAAACCTTATCCAAGTCAATAGCATGCATAAAAATATCAAAAATTAATGGAAGTCTTACCGAAACGTTATACATATTTTAACGAACTTTATTGAAGTTTGAACATTAACTTATAGAAGTTAAGGTCTGCATAAAAATGTCAAAAATGAGTGGAACATTTGAAGGAATTTTTATTGAAGTTTGAGCGAAGCTCTATAGAAGTTTTAACTATGCCTTAAGTTAAAGCCTGCATAAATAAAATTATTAGAAGTTTTAACGACTCCTTATATGAGTTTTGAAGAGCCTTTATAAAATTTTAACGAAGCTTTATAGAAGTTTTAACTACAGTTAATCGTATTTAATTAATTTAAAAACAAATTAATTGTCAGACTATAAATCTCAATAGGAAATATGTTTGGGATCTGCATTGATCCATAGCATAAACTCGTGGTCGGATTTTTGTAAAATTTATATTACATTTCCACCCACATGCTACATTGCAAGCTTTAATGAAAACCTATAGAAGCTGTAATATTCTACGTATTACTCTATTCAGGATGGGCGAAAGGTTAAAGTATTTTGTTTTCTTTAATATAAGTTTAACCCAATCATAGTTTTAAAAGCAAATTTATCCAACCGAAACGTACACCTTATTCTCTATTTCACAGATCCATCATAGTTGGACAAAGTCAATTTGCACGTTCATGTTTTGAGTGTATTCTTTTAACTTCACATACCTACGATCCGATTGAAATGTAATTTATTTCGATATCTCACTATGTGCAATAATATCGAAAGGGAATGGAATTTACACCGAATAATGGATGTCAATTCGTCATCGTCGTACCTACTATAGTATATCTATACATCAGGGTAGAATTAAAAGAAATACTTCACTTTGGATGTAGCAAATACCACAAATGGTATAACTTGATAAAGTGTTTTTTTTTTCTTAAATGCTGAAGGTATTTTTGATAAAATCTTCTCATATAACTTTAACAATACTTTTGTCCAATAAGGTAAACAAAAATGTATGACAACAATAAAACAGATTTTTTATAGCATTTTTTTCTTTGATACTATTATTGGTTGACATTTATATTACTTAATCTTCTTAAAAGAACATATATGGTAAAAATGCAATTACATATTTCATTACTTTAGTCAATCTTACTTTATGTTCCCAAATAAGTTTTTAAAACAGTGCGACCTTTATGGAAATAGAATAGTTTTTAACAAGAGACACTGACATATTATTTTTGAATTTCTAAATATCATAAAGCGAACCAAAATTAGAGCAAATAAAAGAAATACATATTCGTGAAGTGCTGCTAAAGGAAGAATCTCCGTATCATCACACCTAATCATCAGGTTAATGGCAATGGTTCCAAGGGCAAATTGTGGTCCTTTTGAAAACTATTAGCTTAACCAAGCTCATTAAATTCGGCTGCGGGCTTAAATCATATGTTAGGTATAATTCTATTAATATTACCGAAGCTAAAATAAATTAATGAAGCCTTATGGAAGTCTTATCGACGCATTATCGAAGTTAAAAGTACACATTGAAAGGGATAAAGTCGCCGGTACCTGCCGAACCAGAACTCCACTAATATTTCAGCTTCTATGTCCCTTAGGTCTTCTCGAAGGTAAATTGCTTAATAAAGCCTTACCGAAGTTCAAATGTTAGTTATGCAGGTACAATTAGAAGAGGATAAAGTTCGCGGCCCTTGTCAAAGCAAAATTTACAAATTGATTTCGTTATTGTGCCCGCCCTTGTCGAAGCACAATTCTGCTAACATTACAGCTTCTATAAGGTTTCGATTAGTTCTAATCGAAGCTAAAATGAATTACCGAATCCTAATAGAAGCTGAAACCATAGAAGACCAATTTCCATCTGATTTGTACATACTCCTTTCATGTATTCGAACAACAGATAATGTGACTCCTATGCTGAATGACAAAGTGATAGTTCTACCTGTATGGGTTGATGTCTACGCTTATTGGTGTGCAGTGGTTGATGTCTATGATATACCAGCATAATCAATGATTAGCGGTTGCATTTGAATTTGTGAGTGCAATGTGTGTATCTTCAATGAATCGCCGCCCCTTATTCTTGATGGCTTAATCCATAGGAATATGAATAGGTTGGTACCTATTTCTATGCAAGTCTATTTTAAAGCACAAATTTTAATACACAAATAGTTTCCAGACTTATGGCCTTTTCGATTGGTCGTCCGGAAGGCTTCCGAAGTCTTCCGAATCCTTCTAAAACTGTTCGATTGGTATCGAATGACAGTTCTTCTCCTGGATAGAAGAGAAATTTCCTTCTGGATTTGAAGTCAGAATCAAAACCAGAAGCACGCACACATTCAAACACTAAATGTCAAAAGCGAATTCAATGTCAACAACAATGTTGTATAGGGATGAGCGATATTGTAAAAAATGGATGTTAACATCGAAAATTGAATATCGAATATACATATATAGAAATATCGATGTTTCTTAACATCGATGCTTTTAATGCATAAATATTATAAATTCAAAATACCTTCACTGTTTTGAAAATTGTAGCAACTTTTTTATCCCAATTTTCTTTTCTCTTTTTGTGTGTATGAGCTACATATATTCCACTAAGCGGGAATTAAACTTCATACAATTTGACATAAATAGTTGTCAAGCGTAGTTCCGCTGATCTAACCTTTATAAGCACTAGGTCTTTGAAAAAAGATTTCAGCTTATAACTCGATGTTTTGAGTCTTAACATCGATGCTGTGATGTTTCACATGCTTCAACATCGATGATGAGACATCGATATTTTTTTCGTCTAACATCGATGTTTTGCCAATATCGATGAACATCGCAGCGCAGTTGTTCTGTTTTTTTCCGCCTTACACATACACTCACATTAAACTTCAGACTCAAGAATAAAGTGTTAACTTGTTCGATTGGAATCCCGGATCGGAGAGTTCTTCCGGATTACCAATCGAAAAGGACATTAAATAAGAATCTAAATTACTTTTTAAAGACTTCAACTTAACTATCCTAAACTGCCTTAAATTTCTGAGGGTTTCATTGAAAATTTTAAATAAAAATAGATTTTTAAAAACACTTGAAAAATCTGCCAGATTCACACAACAAAAACAAATAAGCAATTCTATATTTCTCTTCCCTGAATCACAAACAAAAAAATCCGAAATAATTGCAATACTCGTGTACTTTTTTTAAGTTTCCGGTCATAAAAAAAATATTATAATTTTCTCTCAACGCACCATCACATTCCAAATAAATTCTCATTAAACATTTTCCGCGGAAAATTGCAAGCAAAAATTAAATATAAATACATTTTTTTTTTCTTTTCAAAGTTATTTTTATTTTCATTTATCCCGCCAGAACAAGAACGAAAACACAAAAAAAAAGACAAAAGCCAAATGAGCAAATAAATACGTTTTCGAGTTCATTTCAACATTTTAACATTGCTCGGGTGATGCTCCAATTTAATCATCGAAACGTCTCAGTGAAGCAAATCGGAAAAGAAAATTACAAATTTTCACTTCAAAAATTCAAATAAATTATACACAGCTTTGCACTTTTCATTTTAGTTGAATAAACTATATGAGAGTACAAACGAATTTGTGATGTTGGTTGGTGGCATTGGATCGTGAGGTTTGTTCTCAACACAATTTCCAGAGATGCCAGATGCCGGACGCAGTCGAAAAGACAGCATTTTGCGAAAAGTCACATTCGCATTACCCTGAACTGGATGTGAATATGGTCTCGGTGTCTCGCGGAAGATGTATACAAGACAGTGGTGGATTTTGAAAAAAAAAAATTGCAATGTAGGCCGGCATGATTTTGAAATTTCAAAAATTCGTTTAGTTGGTTTTGTTGATTCGCAGAAGACATACCCTTTCCAGGAGTGGACTTTGAGATTGGAGGCATATCTCACATATATGATGTATCCAGGGCTGAATTTAAAAAATGATGAATTCAGGCGATTATGGTTTTCAGCTCTGTAATTTCTGAGTCGCGATTGTTAAATTGGTACCATACAACATCTTCCATACCTACTCAAGTAATTGCTTTGATCTCACAATCACTTCCTCAGGGCTATTTCGTGACCAAATTCAACCCTGGAAGTATCCACTTCTTAGTGTGAATTTAATTCTCGTTGCCTTGATGCCGTGATGAACTTTAATTACGTTGCGGCATTTAAATTTCGTTCACTCATCTGTTTTATATGTGCGCACTTAGAGTTTCACAATGCGCATCTCATAGACGCACACACGCAGTAGCGCCCAGGCATTAAATACAATCATCCAAATGAAAACCGCATCTTTCAGATACAAAACTGAGTATATTCATTCGTTTCGGGTGGTCGTGTGTAATTACAACATTAAATCTTTCTGCTAAGATGTTGAACAGATTTAAAATGATGTTTCATAAGTTTTTTTTTTATTGTTTTTGTATCTTTTGATTCTTTCGGTTTAACCATACTAACCACTCAGATTACATTAATATTCATAAATTAGATACTTTATTAGGTCTGAGGCGAGGCGTTTACATCAAGTGGGTTTCAAAATTTTTATATACTCTCTGGTCGGATGTTGCATTAAATAAAATATTGGCGCCAATTTGGCTCTGGTTCGATCAAATTTCATAACTGCATCGGATGGCTGCATATTAAGTACGACCGACTGACTAACCGACACGATGATGCACGGGACATCGGTGGCATGGCAACGGAGGAAAGCGAAGACTATACGAAATACTGATAGTGTCCTCTAAAATTAGATTCAAGCAAAGACTATGAATGCTGTGGCCGGGACGCGACACGGTGCGCGAGAGTATAGGTATTATCTTTGCTCTCCAGACAAAGTATCTTCAGTTTTGTATTTTCCATAAACTGTGTAAAGTTGATTTGGATTTTCTTCTGTTTTTATTGTTTAACTAAAATTAGAATTTCAAGCACCAAACGTAGGTAGCCCAACCCGTCATTTCTATGTGGAAGCATATTTTTTTTGTGGGTAGATAGAAACCTATTACAATGTAGATACATAATAGGTACATTTTTGTTTATTTGAAATAAGGACTGAGGGTTAATTAGATGATGTGTCTGAAAAGGTTAGATAAACCGATTGAGTCATCAGTCGTTACTGTGCTCGATTTTGTTTATGTTGAAATATTAGGGTGTTGTTTTTTTTCTTCCAAAACAAAGAAGACTATAGAAATGTTGTTGATTTTCAAAAAGGGTCGAATTCTTTGTGAATGATTAATCAATTAGTAGTATAGGGAGTCAATGAAATATACAACTTGTCCGTATTAGATTTAAATTTTCAGAACATTATTTATGGACCTAAATATTTATTGTGTGAAAAAATTCATTGAAAATTTTAAAGAGAGTAAAACTTTAGGACATGCTTTTACGCAATGAACAGTGCAGTTATTTGTTCCTACCTTGTCAATATCAGAGTTAAAAAAGAATGCAATCGTTTGTAAATATAATCAAATTATTCCCAGAATTCAATCATAAGATTGCATTCATTGACTTTATGTGGAGACTGCGATTTGAAATTCTGCAATCATCATTTTAATATTTAAAAGATTGCGATCATTTTTTGTTTATTCTTTGATTGCAATCTTTTGAGAATTTTTGTTATCTGTTTTTTGAGTTTGTTTCCCTTAGCTGAGTTTTTAATTGATCTTTAGTTTAAACGTGAGTAGTGTTAATATTATGTTGCTATGTTCAAATCATATTGCCATTGTGTGTTAAACGAATAACAGCTAAGCTATGGAAAAAGTTACATGAACGCAAAGAATATAAAAGATTGCAATCTATTGATTGCTGTAAAAAGTGAATGGGAAACAAATTAATGCAATTTTAATGTGAATTCAATGAATGTAATATATTAATTGAAATTGAAAAGATTCGGGTGTTTGAGAGGCAGTGTCTTCGACGTTGCCTTGGATTACACAGAACACCAGAGTCGGACTACAAACGATATTATTCTAACCAGGTTCTATACAATGGAGCCAACATAAACAGAATAGATAATTTTTTGTTTAAGCTGATTCGGGGTCACGTTGCAAGAGCGATGTCCTCAACTAACAGCTTAATTTTTGGGGCTTATTACCCCAATAACGAATATTTTGAGAGTGCGCGGTTAAGTGGTTACATCCCTCCCGAGGCATTCATCTATTTAGACAGTCGAGGGCTGATACAGGATAGAATGGAGGTTCCGCTTATCTACCACGTCAGCCGTAAGACTGTAGATAGGCGACTCCTGTACGGTCGAGACGTCATCGCTCAAGGTGGAGAAGAGCGCCTTCGGTTCAGTAGAACTGTGTCCGATCGGGACCGAAGGGACATGGCGAAACAGGAGAACCAGTTCTGGTGGCTCTCTGATCAGCATCATATTTAAAGTCGATGAAAATGGTATGTCTTGGCCGACTTACATAGATTTAGGGCAATTAGGTATAGGGAACAGTCGGGGTGGCACCAAACAAAATTAAAAATATGTGTATGCGGAGGCATATGTGCATGTGCCTGCGTAACTGTACATGTATGTGCGTACGTATATGTATGTACGTATGTACATGTATGTATGGGTTGCATGTTGTTGTGTGTCTGCATGCATATAAAAAAAATAAACAAAAAAATTTAAAAAACGATAAAAATGCTGCTGTGGCTGTTCTAGATTTTAAGTAGTTTTAAGTGGTTTTGGGTATTATTAGGTATTTTAAGTAGTTTAAGTTATTTTTAGTTAGTATAAGTTAGTTGTACCTAGTTTTAATTATTTTTAGTCTATCTTTAGGTTTAGTTTATAAATAAAAAAAGAAAAATATAAAAAGATACCGAGTTTTTTGGCAATAACTTTTCTTGGTTTAAAAAAAAATAAAATAATTAGATTTAATTAAAATAGTTTTTAGGTCGAAAGACATTCGTTCTAAGAGTTATTGTTTAGTTTAGAGCGACCGTAAAGGACCAGTAAATTAGTTGTAAGTTATTAATAAGTAGGCTAGTTTTAAACATTTTTGTCTAGCTTTAAGATAGTTATAAGTTAATATTAAATAAAAATGAATTTAAAAAAAAAATATCTTAATTGAAGTCATTAAAGAATGAATTCACAAAAGATTGAATTCTTTTACATCGTTGATTTATAGTATTTAAAAAAATAAGTTAACATCTTGAGGATCTACATATTTTGCGGTGGTCATTATTTACTAAATCCTTTTTAAAAGTGTCATTTATCAATTGGTAATTGTAAAAAAATTGGTGTTTTACAATACAATTTGTAATAGAATTTATCAACTATTCATCGATAACCATATTTGAATTGACAACAATATTGATGAATATTTTGATCAAATGGGTTGTTTATCATTGAACTTCAATATTTATCAATTAAAAATTAACAATCGTCAAATTAAGTTTTACTATTGCGTAATATGAAGTTATTTATTTATATAAGTCAAAAAATACTGTCACAAATTCACAAATTCATTACGTCTTGGTCCCACTGATGCATTGAAAAGCAAATATTGTTGGAAAACGGTCAGGAATATGTCGAATATCGGCCTCTAATAGTCCATATACAGAATAACTTTGAAACCAAATTTATAAACGTTAAAACGTGGACTATTGAATAACCTGATAACTGCTTTTCCAGTTATAAATTTCTGATCTTAATACTGGGCTTGACAAAAATATCCGATACTGTTCGACGATGATTTTGAGAAGATGGATTGGATTTAGCCTTGAAGTAGCCAATAAGCTACTAGAAATTTTGTTGCTCAGATATGGTGCAATTCTGCGTCGTTTGTCACATTAACTGTCACTGATTTCTTTTTTGTATTTTCGATTCACTCACTCTCCAAATCTACAGTAACATTTCCTGTATCATTACGCATGTTTAGTTAGATCAATTATAGTATCATTTTTTGTATTGCCTGTTACAATTCATTTTGAAAATTCACTTCTCAGGCATGAATTTTTTTAACCTGTAAAAAAATGATCCGCTTTTCACGGATTAGTATTTTCATCGCATAATCCATATTCCATCAGTACATTTTCAACTTTTACAGTGTCAATCTCTAAATGACGCATGTAGCCCAATATTCTCAGAAAAGGCGTCGACAGGCCATGTGCGTCAAGGAGATTTGTTTTCTTCACTGTCAGCACTGAGACTAAAAACTTTGACGGAAACAGGACTTGAATATACATTCAAATGCATTGGCACAAAAGCTAAAAAATGGTCGGCCATTATTCTCGTTTAACAATAACAGAACGATATATTGCTTGAGAATACTAAATATAGCCTTGAGCTTATGGCTTTTATACAAAAAATGTAGCCCTATTGACGATTTACCTCATAGACAACATCGCCCCCCATCACTCAAATTCTACCGGATCTTTGCGGCAAATTCATCAAAAATTTAACCTGAGGATTATTGCCATAACGTACCAAACCTTAGCTAACATATAAAAAATTGTCACAATATGATTCAACTTATCTCTCAACTGTCAAGGCCCCCAACGTTGAAGGGGTATATAATTGTGCCATGTTAATGCTCCGATACGGTTAAGGCAACGCAGGTGTCAGTGTGACCTTTAACTCGTTGACAACATCCTTTGACAATTGGTCTCATTCACTGCGTCAAAAATTGAGGAGGCGCATTCAAAATTTGACATCAAAACTGGGCTATCCTGTTGAAACGAAAGAGTTTGCTCAGATCTTATTTTCTGAACTTGTCTAATCACACGATGTGATACAGAATGAAGACAGATTTTTTCCGTCAGAAAGCCAAAGCCTTGACTAATTTCGTTGAAAATATAAATGTAGCTTTAAGTTTTAAATGGCCAATCGTAATAAGGGTGTGTGCTTAGTAGAAAACTGTTTCGTTTAAATAAATGGTAGATATTTGTTAAATAGTTTGAATTACTAAACATCAACAAAAAGCATTCCTGCATTGTCCGTCATTTTGAAAAAGACGCCAATACATTTTTTTTCGAAAAGAAGTATTTTTCTTATAGCTTTGTAGTTAATATTTATTGTTAAAATCTTTTGTAAATAAATGTTTTTGACAACTATTCCTATCAAAAGTTAATCGAGTAAAGATGTCGAAATTTTGACATGTATTTCGATACATCTTCAACTGAATAATACGAAGCTGAGTGACGTTTTCACGTTCTTTGAACTAAAAAGGACCTAGAATTGTTTGTCTAGTCCGAACGGTCAAGGCGTTGATATTCTCATATCAGCATAGGCTGGGAATCGATCCTCAGACACCCCTAGCGTGTGAAATTCCATCGCACAGCTATCTTAGCCACCGACTACTACAAACATCTGGCATATGGCAGTGGGATATTTTTCAAGAAAACAAATTCCTAAAATGACATTGACATTGTCAGTACAAAACAACGACCTTTCACCATTCCGCCACCCTGTTCCATGCCATGTGCAAAAAAAAAGAGTTATGTTCAACACTTTCGGACACATGTCTCGCGCAAAACATGTTGGCAAGCACCACGCCTGACACTTAAGACCTCCTCTTATTAACATGTACCAATGTTGTTGTTGTTGTTGCTGCTGCTGTTGGTTTGACATCATGTTTGGCACATTGACCCTAGCAATTCCCTTCTCATGCGCAACACAATTTTGTTTCATTCCTTCTTCCGCTCCATAGTATTCTTAAGTTGGTTGTTAGATAGGTGATCCATCTCTGAACGCACCATTTGTTCTTTGCTACGCCTTGACAAGTCTAATCGGCCATAAAAGATCTGAAAAAAAAAAGATTTATATCCCATCAAAAAAAATAAAAAAATAAATTACATTTCTTGGCTGGAGGAAGAAGTTGTTATTCCCACACTTTGATATGCGATCGGGACTATCTCCAGATGTGGAACAGATCAGCGTGTTTCCTGACCCAGAATCGCACAACGCATAAGCTTAATTATCACTCATAGCGTTAAACTGAAAACAAAACAAAATTGTGACGGTTTGACTGATGATTAACTCTTCACAGGCGAAGGTCGAAAGGCAGATGTAGCACTGTCAGAAATTGAACAAAAAAAAAGAACAACTACGAGTGGGTGATTATGCTAATTCCATTTGCGAGATCGCGTTCCTCATGAGTGAACCCTCATTTCGTGTTGTGTTTGTGGAATATAGTCTACTAGTATCATATCGAGTGGCATCTTGAATTTCAAATTCCTACATGCTACCGCAGCAATGGTAATTCGATGTCTGCCGGTCGTCGTCGGTCGGTCCCTTCTGACCCACGTGCAATGCAAGTAATGTAATTTCACCCGACGCGGCCTAATTGGGCACAACGACGACGGACCGACCCGAACTTATGTTCCCTGATGCGCGATATATCTTTGAGTCTGTTTTTTGTTTTATTTTGCGCTGGTCTTGGAGAGTGGGTCAGAACAGGATCATGCAAGCGAAAAATACGGCCACATGTTTCATTCGTTCGAAAAAATATACAAAGGACATATGAGGTTAAGTATTTAGAATAAACTCGAGGGGATTAAAAGGCAGGTTGTGCTGCATTCATTAGCCAATGACTTATCGTGATTTTTCATCTATTTTCAGACATCACAGACTGAATACCGACAAAAAAAGCAGTGGGAGAATTTTGTTTTGGCAATTTTCATCAGAAAAAGGCCCACACTTCTCCCCTATCATACATTTAATGGTTTGACTGCAACCTGCTTGTTTGTGTCTCGTATCCTTTTGACAGAAATTCACCCAAGCGTTATGTATCAACATCAGGCGGGCTTGAGTCTTTTAGAGTTCTTTTCTTTAAGACATGTCGACTTTTTGATAAAAATATAAAGTTCAAAAGAAAATTGTTCCTTTCAAATTTTCAAAGAGAAAAATACACTAAAACACACTCATCTTAAGGAGAATACTCGTATCTTTTTTCGAAAAGAAGAAGAAGAAGAAAAAAAAACAATCTTAAAGTTTGTATGTGATTCTTATTTTCTTGTTTGGATACTCCATTTGACACAAAATTAAATGGTTTTCTTGCAAATATTAATTTATTTTAATATTCCAGACCTAGGGACAAGATAAACTCCTCAACTAATTTTACTTTGAATTAAATTCTCTCTTCGATGTAGGTATTGGTCTTTTGGGGTAAAAAGTAAAATGTCTTCTCTAGAATATTTGTCAAATTTTAAATACTTATTTTTGAAATAATACCGTCATCTTTGGATATGACATTTTAATTGATATTTCATTCCACATCAAATGTGCCCAATTTTGGGGAGGATTGTAATTTCCTTTTCAATGACATTCATATTTATTTGACAATCTTGACGAAAAGGGGAACTGAAAAGTAAATAAGTATCTGCTATGGGAAGTTTGGAAGAGATTGAAAGTAAATCAATGAATCATGTCTGGAATGCAAATAAATAGACACAATTATGGAGTCTTTCAGTAAATGTTTGTAATATACAGTGGAGCAAAAGTTATCAGCTTTAATTTTTGCAAATGCCTGCCAATGTCAATTTTATTGTTGACATTTGTGAGGTAAACAATATCTTATTACTTTAAACGAGCTAAACTTGTTGAATTTTAAGTAATCATCTTTCTTATTGTTTACTTTTTGATTACGACTCAAATGATTTTAATGATATTTTCATAGTCGAATATATTTTCATAAACGAAACAAATTAAGATATTGGTTTTAGTAAAGTCAGCCTACTACCACTCCTACTTTCATAATTTTTTTAATTTCTTGAACAACAAATCGGGAAAATGAAAAAAAATCGAACTCGGGACTTTAATCAAACTTGATATTACGATAATATGGAAAAAGAAAAAAGTGGCTCCCGCAATTCCGTCTGTATGTATGTCTGTCTGCTGTACAGCGCTCTACAGCCTTAACGGCTAAAGCGATTTTCTTCAAACTTGGTACTTAAGTGTCTTAGGTGATTGTCTCAATTAGATTTTGGAATCGTTTTTTTAGCCCCAAAAATAAGGGAATTGCCATAAAATTTGTTCTACCATCTCAATTATCTCGAAAACGGCTGTACCAATTTTGATTAAAAAAAAGTATGTGCACTACATTAGTTATAATCTATATTTTGGTCAAATTTTTTTTTATAAATATTTTGTTATAAATGCCATACAACTATTTTTTTGATTTTCGACTTTCTCATAAACGGCTCAACGAATTTCAATCAAAATGTTTACTTAGGAAGTCCCTTAAATTATCAATCATACTGCATACCAAATTTTTCGGAAAATATTTTTTTGGATTTTTGAAAAAAAAATATATTTTTTTTTTAAGTTTAAGTTAAGTTTAAGTTTATATTATTAAATATTTAAAATTGTCATACCTATTTTTTTTTTAGAAAAAAATAGAAATTTTGTATATAAAAAATTAAGTAAAAAACGACTTAAAATATATTTAGATTCTTGCATACGATGTGATCGAACATAAGAGAATGCACGTGAGATCCCGTCGTGCATTTTATTTTTTATGGGGAGGAACAAAATTTCAAAAATGTTTTAGGTAAGATACGCTCCCTACAACATCCGCTTATATAATTTCTTTATTTCTCGAAAACGACTTAAACGATTTTAAAGAAGTTATAGCCTCTTCCGATTTTGTTACGTATGGGCCATCTTCTAGTTTTTGTTTTATTTTGAAGTTTGAATTGTAGCGACATGTTTGATTTTGTATGTTATGTAGATTGGCAGCAAATGATTTGAAGTTTCCAACCAACGCGACTAGAAATTCGCCAAATTAACAATTATGCCCGGGCGCCATTTTTTCACTTTGGGAACTTAAGGCCACTTTGATGCTACAATGGCATAAACCTGGCCACACAGTGAGTTTTTCGCACTGCAATGGTGATTCATGTAGATATTGTTGGTTGCGATGATTTTTTAGTCAGTAGCTGAGGTACAAGTCGTGCGAAAATTGATCCCAGATGTTGTTCGGCTGTATTTTTTTTTCTGATTAGAATTGATATCCAATCCGTTAATCTTCAAGAATCTGAGACTAGGAAATATAGTATAGGGTCAAATAAACTCCCTTAAATGAAGTATGGAAGGGTTAAATCGGGGGATCCAGCCAAAAGACAAAATGAGAGATTCTACGACTTGGAAATGCAATCCTCAAAATTTCGGCAGTGTGGTATTGGAACCACATGTTCTCCAAGCCCATCTTCCAATTGAGAAAGGAGAAAGCCCTTGGGCGTGCAGTCATGCAGTTACTTTGAGCTAGTGTTATAGTTCTTTATGGGTTGGACGCTGATTTTCGTTGTCCTAGAAGCCCTCCTTTAGCTTATTCTCATTTACCAAGTGATTGAAATTTGTCCTTTCGCTCATTGAGATTTTCATTGAAAAGTTTTCTCCATCGTGGCCGATATTCACAAAGCTTGAGCTCAGATTAAATTCGCTTGGCGTTCAGCAGATAACACTTCAGGCATTATGTCCACTTTGTAAAGGAACTTCTTCAATTCTTTGGTCAAAATTGCCAGAAGCTCTGTTCCCATTGATGCCCAATCTGTATACTCTGGGGTCTTCTGAGACATCTTCAGCCTCAGGTGCTTTGTACTCAGCAGAACAACTGTTCTGGGTCTGGCCAGCATATCCAACGAGATAGATTCCTCTGCCCTCGTGGAAACAAAAATGCGAAGCTTCTGTCGTTTTTTCACTTTCAAAGCTTTTTGCGGATTTTCATATACTTAGCAGAGTACGAAAAAGTTGTGATGTGCGTTAGGTATTAGGACGTTCCTAAGCCTTTTTCGCCAGTTAAATTGAGCTGTCAAAAATTTTATAGAACTGTACAAGTCCATCCATTAAATCTTTCAACTTCGAAGCCTCTCAGAGACAGAAGTAGATATTAGGGGTCATCTGTCAAAATATGAACTGTGTGGAATGTAGCCTAATCCAAGTTAGAACCAAGTGCACCCCACCCCCCCAAATTGGTCTCCCCATGCAACAAAATCTTGCAGCATGATAACATAACGTAACCGTGCTGACATTCTCATCAACCAAATAAAAATGAAAATGGCGCCCAACGCTGACTTGTTGTGCCGAGAGTTGGCTTATTGATAGCTCCCGAGTGGTAGACATAAGTTGAAGTCCAAGCGTGAGCATTCAGAATGGCTACAGTTCGGCCATTTCTTAAAAAAAGTACGCATACAATTTGAATTTATTTTTTAACTTTATTGAGTTAAATTATGTCTTTACACGAATGTAATGATTTATAAATGTATGTCAACTGAAAATGCCAAGATCCAATTATCACAATCAGACCACACCCACCTACCCTAACCGCGGGTCGAGTATAGGATTTTTTTTTATAAACTCGGTTGTACCGTTTGCCCCACCCTGTATTTCATGTAAGGGTATAATTATATAGATGAAATAGTCTACACAAAAATGTATCTGCGATGAACTGAACAGAATAAAAACCTTAAAAATACTTCTTGGCAATGAAATTCCTTACTGATGATTATTATTTGGAAATGACATCATAATTCAAAATTAATATTGTTAAGTCTGCTACACACTTAGCTGATTTATTTAAGTAGCAATTAACCATATGACAAATGACTTAATTTCAATATAGATATAACCATGTGGCAACACTTACCATGTCATTAATCTTCACATCACGTAAAAGATATAAAAAGAAAATCAAGAAAAACGAAGCAAACTCTCAATCATTGTGTGTTATACCCCAGAAACAAAAAAAAATAATGACGACATAATGCACTCAATTGAGAAATTTACAATCTCACCATATTGCCTTGCCAGGAATTCCACTTAATCTTTTTCACACTATTTCTGGTTGATTTTATTTTCTTTGTTATACGAATGACTATGTTGCGTGAATAACGGATAACGACAGTTTGCCGCCACTGTAAAAATTGTTCTTCCAGATGTGTCGGTCTTGAGGTACCCGTTTGGATACTCTCGAAACGACATTTTTTATTTTTTTTTTTTTTTTGGAGAAAATGAGAAAAAGTCCAATTTTCACCCAAAATAAAAAAATAAAAGCTTAAGTGTAAAAAACATTATCCTTACATGAACCCTAAACTTCTCAAAGTATTTCCAAATTGAAGTTAAGGGATACTTTGGAAAGCAAAAAAAGACATAAACGGGATTTTCTTTTAATCAAACGAGATAAATTGTGATTTGAAATAAGTATTGTCCATAAAACACAAACAAAAAAGGGTGGCTTAATACCCCCAACCCCCTTCTAATTTCAAACAAAACAAAACCCAAGCGAAAAGAAATACATATAGCACATTTATTTTTTTTTTGCTCTCCTTTCTTTTTTTTCAACTTTAAAGTGTGATTAAATGGATTCAAGGATTTGAATATAATATACACACAGACACAAACAAACACCAATCATTGAGTCACTAGGATACCTACCTCTCTAAGTACTTGTGTGTGTCGAGGGAATTTAATTTAAATTCTCCATGGGGGTTAGGTCGTGTTCTAGTTTATTCCGAACTGCCCTAGTTTCTTATTATTTCTTTATGTTGTTTTTTTGTGTGTTTTCTCTCTCTCTCTCTTTTTGTGTTTTTAATTTATTTGCTGAAAATGTAGAGAGACATCAGAGGTTAGGTCAGAGGTGCGATGTAGAGAGTGTATATGTATGTATGTACAAAAAGATATGGATTAAGGACATCCGATGGTGGAGCTTTGTTTTTTGGAGACATATTTGAGTGGAATTAGAGAAACTCAACGGGTGGTGCTGAATAATAAAGAATAAAAGAGGTCCTTTAAGTGCAAAGTTGTGGTAAGCAATTAACAGACTAAATTGTTATTTGTAAGGAACAATTAGAACAATACCCAGCTCCCGCTGGGATGCTTTTAGTCGGGTTAATTTTTGAATTGAGCATCTGATGCTTGCGAGTTTTCAGAGACCATTTTTGGGAAGATTATATACAAATTGAAGGTGTGATCTAATAAAAGAGAATAACTTTTAATTGTGAAGGACAAAATATTTTATTATATTTCTTTTGTAATTCGACTGAATTTTTTTTTGACAGTTCTTCACATTTAAATAATGATAAATTTAGATGTTGAGCTTAGGTAAGATTCACTTAAAAAGGATTTACACTAAAATGACACATGAATGAAGAAAAGCTATTTCCCCAAAAGATAACCTACATTAGCCAATAAAGCGTAGAGTCTATTTTTATTTTCATTTTTGTAAAATCGTAAAATTGTTCAATAATTCATACTGTAAAATGTCAAACCTGAAACTAAAAATATATCGTCTCGAAATGACAGCCCGGTTTGACGTATGTTAATTAATGAAAAAGAGACATCCGTCCTTATCACGTTGTGTCCAAGTCGCTTCGTGTAGGTAGTTGGGAACGAAAAAATCTGTCATTGACGTTGTGGTGACGTCAGACGTCAAACGGGTGAGAGTCTACACAATGATTGGTTATGTTGACCATCAAATTGTAGCTTTAGGAATATTATAAAGGGTATTCCATTAAGGGCGGGTTGATTTTAAAATTGAATAAAATGAGATATTAATAAAGTTTTATCTTTATTTGAGAGCCCTATCAATGAAATTATGTGTGAAATATAACATCATTCAAATGGACACCGCGGCTTCGCTGGGGAGGCGCGCATTCGAAAGGTCCAGTTTTCTGAATTTGACCGATGGCATCGATTATATTGTCTTTGAGGACCGCGGTGGTTTGTGGCTTATTCGCATAGACCTGCGACTTGAGAAATCCCCACAAGAAAAAGTCTACAGGGGTCAAATCACACGATCTTGGTGGCCAATCCACGTCACAGATAACCATTCCGTGAAACCTCTCGTGCAGAATATCGATTGTTTTTGTTTTTTTTTTTTAAATTCATTTTTATTTCATTTTAACTTATAACTATCTTAAAGCTAGACAAAAATGTTTAAAACTAGCCCAATTATCAATAACTTACAACTAATTTACTGGCCCTTTACGGGCGCTCTAAACTAAATAATAACTCTTAGAACTAATGTCTTTCGACCTAAAAACTATTTTAATTAAATCTAATTTTTTTTTATTTTATTTTTCAAGGAAAATTTTATTGAAAAAACTTGGTATCTTACCCGTATAATTTTTTTTTTTTTTTTTTTTTTTTTTTTACTTATAAGCTAAACCTAAATATAGATTAAAAATAATTAAAACTAAATAAAAACTAACTTATACTAACTAAAAATAACTTAAAATACCTAATAATACTTAAAACTACTGAAAAACCAGAACAGCCACAGCAGCATTTTTTCGTGTTAAAAATTGTTTTTGTTTGTTTTTTATATGCATGCAGACACACAACAACATGCAACCCACCCATACATGTACATACGCACATACATATACGTACGCACATACATGTACAGACACGCAGATACATGCACGTATGCCCCCGCATACATACCTATTTTTAATTTTTTTTGGTGCCACCCCGACTGTTCCCTATACCTAATGCCCTAAATCTATGTAAGTCGGCCAAGATATACTATCTTCAACGACTTTAAATATTATGATGCTGTTCAGAGAGCCACCAGAACTGGTTCTCCTGTTTCACCCTATCCCTCCGGTCCCGATCGGACACAGTCCTACTGAACCGAAGGCGCTCTTCTCCACCTTGAGCGATGACGTCTCGACCATACAGGAGTCGCCTATCCACAGTTTTCCGGCTGACGTGGTAGATGAGCGGAACCGCCCCTCCATCCTGTATCAGCCCTCGACTGTCTAAATAGAGGAATGCCTCGGGAAGGATGTAACCACTTAACCGCGCACTCTCAAAATATTCGTTATTGGGGTAATAAGCCCCAAAAATTAAGCTGTTAGTTGAGGACATCGCTCTTGCAACGTGACCCCAAATCAGCTTGAACAAAAAATTATCTATTCTGTTTATGTTGGCTCCGTTGGTTGTATAGAACCTGGTTGGAATAATATCGTTTGTACTCCGACTCTGGTGTTCTGTGTAATCCAAGGCAACGTCTAAGACATTGCCTCTCAAACACCCGAATCTTTTCCATTTGAGATGGGGCAACGTTGAACCACACCGGGCATCCGTAGGCAATCATCGGCCTGATGAGGGCCATGTAGCAAATCACCTTCACCCTGCTGTCAAGACGGCTGCTATAAAACAGTCGTTTTGTCAAGGCAAAGGCTCCCCTAGCCCTGGCCAAAGCAGCACCTATATGTCTGTCGAAATACAGGTACTGATCCAACCAGATGCCAAGGTACTTTACTACACTTTTACTCGCCAGTGAATGTCCATGTGGCCCTACGATCACCAGCTTGCGCCAGTTCTTTTGTCGTATCCCTTGAGGCGCTAGACAACGGAGTCCTAAACAAAATAGTTTCTGATTTCTGGAAGTTGAGAATATCGATTGTGTCTTGAGCTGTATGGCACGTAGCGCCATCTTGTTGAAACCATATGTCTTCGGTGTCCATATCATCCTAGTTGGTGATCATCGACCTATAGCGACCTAAAAGAAAACAATTCATCATACAGCTACATTCTCAAAAGATTCGCTCTAATCATGGCCCTGATTTGACATCCAACATTTCAATTACACCGTCAAATCGAACTGTCATAAGACGTTCTACAGTGTGGACTTTAGATTGTTCAATAATAGCTAAACGTGTTAAAATTATCAAAAAGAAAACTGGTAGTAGGTACTTTCCGTGCTTTACGAGCATTGTTAAAAATGTCTTAAGGACTATCCATAGCCGAAATGCAGTCGCTCTAGAAAATATGGCTGAAATTAGTAAAAGTGTACACATTATTGATGAGGCTCATATCTACTTGTAAGGGAAGCCAATATCCACACGTAACTCTGCACAAAACAAAATTATTGTATGTTCTTCAAAAAATGAGAAAAGTGTAATCCTCTCATTATTTTTTCGAACTGAAATCGTTGATATGGAAGATATGTTTTTTTAATAAATTTTTTTAATATTATACGCCCACTAGCTTTAAAATGTTTTAACACAGTGTGAGCGATTAGGAAAATGGGAGAGGATTTAATAGGAGATACCGATGCACATTAGTTTTGAATTTTTGAATATCAAAATTGAAGGGGAAAATAGAGCCGGGTAAAGTATTCCACATTCGCGTTGTACGGCTAAAGAAAGAATCTCTGTACTTAACAGTACGTCCGAAGTTGGGCTCAAGGGTAAACTGATAAGTATTCCTAGTTTCGCAAGTATTACGGTTGAATAGTTTAAGGGGAGGAATTCGCCAGAAAAATCATGTTTAGAAATCTGTTTTGTATACTATCCAAGAGAATATGCATGTAAGTTGAACTGAGCGTAACTAAAATTGGGTATTTACCAACTCACTAACCAACTGATGAGTCCAAGTGATATTGCCGGGACAAAACGCAAATTTTGTGGACTAAATGAATCAATAATTCGACAAGTGCAATTAAATGTAATGCTAAGTCTTCTACTTCAGTAGTATATAGAATTGTATTATAAAAAAAACCCCTTCTTACTATCCAAGAACTTTAAATGAGTTTTGGGAAGGCCAGCACATATGTGAGAGTTAGACTCGAGCTCCGGCCGAATGATGGCCTTTTAGATTACAACTAGATCAGAAGGGCAGAAGAATTGTTTGCATCTTCGAAGAAAGCCCACACATTGTAGCGTTTTTGGCGACACCGAATATGTAGTCATTCCACAAGAGATGATCGGTTTCTTCAATGCAAGTGCCGCTCATGGATAGTGGCATGGGGGTGGTTGATTCTGCTTTAACGACAGTAGACAACTCTTAGTTTTTGAAGTTTTAGTTCCAGTTCCTATGAAAATCGGAGATTACTGTCTTCCAGAAGAAGATCATTGGTGAAAATGAGAAAAAGAGACAACACATAGCCCTGGGACACAGCAGCATTTTTTTTTTATGAATATCAGACTTGAAATCATCCAAATACAAATTGATCGGAAAGTTAATTTCTAACCCAACGAAGAAAAGATTCATCGATACCAAATGCACGCATATTCGATAAGAGAGCTTGATGACAAACTCTATCAAATGCTTTAAAATATCAAGTGCAATAATCTTACTTTCTCCAAGACGATGTAAAGATTTCCGCCACTGTTCGGTGAGATATACCATCAGAACGCCAATGGACCTATGCTATTTTCCATCCATTCCTAAAAAGGCTTATATACTAGGACAGATGGAAAAGCTTACGCAGTTGTTTTTCCAGCGTGGGACTGTACAAGTGTCCCATGAAGCTGTTAATGTTCTCAAGTACAGAAGCAGGCATATCACTTTGTATGGAAGCGTAAAAATAACAGCAAACTTTGCTGCTAACAAATTTGCTTCTTCATGTGAACTTACCACAATATTGTCATTGGAAGCGAGAGTTAGAACCGACAGGAAGGTAGAACTCCGTCCGTTTTTATAAACGACCAACATTTTTTACTACTTTTGATCCTTTGTAGTATTTGGCTCATGTAAGAATTTGGTTTGTTGAACATGACTATTGCAGGTATTTCTAGCTTGTTGCTTATTCCGGTTTTCCTCAGTTTAAAGGCTTAACTACATCGGAAATTCACCAAATTCCACACAACTGTAAGGAAACTTTCCCACATTGCACAAAATCTACAAAACTTTGATAACTGTAAAATGAATATTTGTCACTATTTCCGCCATTGCCCTGCCTTATGTTGAGTCAGAACAAAATGCCAAAGTTTTGATGTCTAACCCATTGACTCTACTCTATGCCATAGGTTAATTATAGTATTTGGAAGAGTGGGCAGCATTTTGCTATTTAGCCGAAGGACCGTCTTGTGGCTAGATTGAAATCACCTCTTGACTAATCAACTACTTGCCTCGTTTGGCTAAACCTTACTCTCTTATGGGAGGGGCTTTCTTGGCTTTAACCTTAGAACTTGAAACAGGTGGGTGTAAATAATACATCTGATTGTATGGTTAAACACGACTGCGACCTTGGTTTGTCTTGTAGGCAGCCCAGGTTCCTAGGAAGATCCACATATATTTCCGTATAATTGAACCAATACTGGGGTGAATCATATCAATCTCTGAATTCTCGAGCAGCTCGCCAAGTTTGGCAAATTGAAAGTGCTTCAGGGGCGGAAAAATAGTATTGTCCACAGGCCCTTCCTACAATTCCCAATGTGCTAATGGGTTATGATATTAAAATATGACACTAATGCCCTAATTTGGTTGCTGAATACGAACTCACCACTTAGCCTCCCATATCACTGTTTGACATGTGTCAAAAAGTCATCCCGAATAACCTCGTTTTGAATATATAAATGAGGCTAATGTCAAGATCCAAACAATATATTCAAATTCAAATTAAACTAATTGCATATAATGTATGCATAATTATCTGTGCTAATAGGTCCATATCAAATTTATCTTAAATGTAAGCCAACTAGTAGGCACACCAGAAGTTGTTTTTTGTTGTTGTATTTTTTTTTGCGACGTCAACTTCATTAGCTCAAAACATTTAACACATTACATTGTAAGTGTTCATGTTTTTAAATAATGAACGTATTTCTGTATTATTATTAAAAATGACTATATTTAGTTTATAAATAATTTTTTTTTTCATAAAGCTTGCACGTCAATCTGTGTACCCATTTAAAAAATATTTATCTGTCTATCGAGTTATTTTGTGTTGTTTGTTTGATTCGACGCGATATAAAACAAATTACACTTGCCATAGCGAACAGAGAGTTAATTAAATCTAATTGGATTATGTATCATGAAAAAAAAATGCAAGCAAACTATATATGCATGAATTCTTTGCCCAGGTCTTACGAGCTTACTTGTAAGTCAGAGGTTTTTATTTTTAAAAGCGACTCAGGACATGACAGCTTATAAAAGTAATTTAGTCTGGTCTAACTTGTAACTTAATACAATCGAATTATCATCGTACACGTTCAAATCGAACATTTGCAGCATTTAATTGATTGCCTTTAGTATACGGAACCTTTCCATTCATCGAAATTTTGGTACTAATATGATGATATGTGTATCAAGTTTGAAAGTTAGGAGCACCAATTTTCTCCTTAAGTATTAAAACAAACCCCCTTTATTTCAAGCCTAAAAAAACACACTCTTGCGTTTTAAGTACAAATGCAGACAGTCAACATTTTTTGAGGAAAATGTTTCCATTTGATAACAAATTAGCTTTTGTTTCACTTTTATTCGAAATGTATAGGGCAGACCAGTGCAAAATGAACCATTTTGTAAAAGTTGGTCTTGGCTTTGGTTGATTTCTTCGACATTTTTGTTTCATGGGGAAAAATCGATTATTAATTATATATACCCTTTTAATATCGCCCCCTCCCCCGTTACTTACACATAAATCAATCTCATAAAAAATCGTAAGTGATCATTCTTGCCTACATCTCCCTTACTAGGGTTCATGAATAAAAGTTTACCGAAAATTCCGAATACAGAACGCATATCGAACAAATATTGTCTTCTTGTTTTCTCAAACTAAAAAAACTGCCCATTGTTTGAAATAAGATGTCATATATGCATCCAATGCCACTATAGTGTTCTGTTCACATCATTCGTCTCTCAAATGTTGGCATATCACAAATGGAGCCAATTCGGCATCTGCATAATTTGACTAGCAGTACAAATAAAAAGACTTAGTATTCAAAAGCACATTATAATCGATTAAAATACTAAATTCAATTCATACAATATTTCAAATAAATATACTAATATGGTTCCTGAGATACAACACTTTTACAGACTGTAAAAAAAAAACACTACAAAATGAAAAATCTGTCAATTTCTTGCAAAAATAAACATTTACTCAAATTTCAGAAGTTTTTTTTTCTAGCTGTATAACCTTAAAATGGCAACTCTTTTTTCTGTGACAGCCGATTTGACAGTTCTCGCCAAATCAGTGTTTGCAAATTGTTAAGTTTCTTTTTTTAAAGATATTTTGTGCATTTTATGGTGCTCATAGTCGTTAATCAGATGGATGAACTACAGAAACTAGTAATCTTTTTCACAACGCTCGCGGTTCGTGTAATTTGGCAACATGAGATTAATTTCTCTGAGAATATTCTTGTATACACTGATAAACTGGAAACAGCACTTGGAAGCCAAAAAAATGGACACCTTAATTCAAAAGGAATATAGCCCGATTAACTGTGGCGGCAACCTGCCCTTAATCAAAATAATGCCATCTGTCAATTTAAAAAAAACCATTTCATTTTTCTTTATATTCTATTTTAATTTTACATTCTCCATCATCCTTTAACAAAAAAACACCCTATCAGATTTTTTTTTTACTAATCCCATAACTGATCCTTATTTAACCCTATATTTGCAAGTGCAAACAAAAATGAATACGTGTTTGTTGGTTGAGTACATTTTTGTTTTCTCTCATTTCTACACTTTTCGCAATCCATTATTATAATTAATTGCTCCTCGGGCTTTGTTGCCTCCTAACATGATTTCTGCCACCATTTTCATTTCAATTAAGCTGTAAACGCTTTGCATTCATTTACTGCTATTCTATATACGTGTTGTCGTGCTTGTGTTTTGCTGTTTTTTTTGTTGTTTTTTTAGTTCGTTTTTGTTTCTATAATTAAAGTCAAGAGAATGCGACATGATGATTAAATCAATATAACATTTGCAACAAAATGAGGCACACAAATCAGCAATAGATTTAATTAATTCTTTTATTTGAATAGAAAAAAAAATATTAGACAAATTAATAGTTTGAGAATTGAAGTTGTAATTTTAATACGGAATAGATTTTATTTTTTCCTCAAGAATCAAAGGACACAGTAGTGCCCATCCAAGTTCTGGCACTATGCCCTTTTTACAGGAATATATCCAGGCGATTTTCGACCCCCCTCTAATTTCAGTACCAATAAAGTCAGAAACTTAAAACTCGCAGCATTTGCTAAACTAACTAGGCTTAGGTAATTCACTAATTTTCAATTCTTTAGCATTAGTAGTTCGCGAAATATAAGACTGCAAAAATCGCAAAAACTGTAACTGACTGACTGACTCACTCACTCACTCACTCACTCACTTACAGATCATCAAAATTATGCTGCGACATCGTAGAATCTTGTAATTTCACACGACGGTAGGCCTTTTGGTGTATACAAAGCAAAAAATCGAAAATTCAAGATTTTCCATTCAAGGGGCGTGCTACCCGCCCATTTTCATGGAATTGATATAAATTATTTGGAGCTTTTCTGATTGTCGTAGATTAATGAAATTTGGTACAGCGGTAGGTCTTAAAGCGCAGGCAAAGGGAAATTTTAAAATTTAGGATTTTTTATTCGGGGGTCGTGGCATCTACCCATTTTCATAGAATCGATATAAATTATTTGAAGCACTTCTGGCCGCGCGCCGTGGAACTTGGTAGACCGATAGGATAGCGATAAACTTAAATTGTGGTGGTTTACTTGGCAAATTTTCATTTCAAAATTGAGTAAAATAAAAGAAAATTTGCCAAGTAAACCAACACAATTTAAGTCATTAATTCATCCATATGACTTTACTTAAAATATTTAATATTTAACATTAATAAACTTAGAACTTGGCGTACTTTTATATCTCACTTCTTTTCACGGCTGACTTGTTACGCAAAGGTTTTTGTATATAGAAGAACTTGGCTACTTTTTTAACATTTATGTTTTTCGTGTGATAAATGTATTTTTTTTTATAACTTTGCACGCGCTCAAGGGATGTTGAATACCCTTTATATGTTTTTTCTTAACACAGCGCGGGCATCTGGTGGAAGAAGGGAAAGAAGGATAGGAAAGATGTGTCGCACGATGTTCTGAGACTAGAGCTGATTGTTGTCTCAGATTTATCTCCAGGGATGACGGCTGAACTAATGCGGAGAGAATTACCGTGTATTATTTATTTATGTCCCTTATAATTCGCATTATTTTTTATTTATTTCTCTGTCATATTTTATGGGTATGCTAGTTTACTCAATCACATGTTGTTACTGTTATTTATAAAGATTAATTTAAATTACAACCTTTTTGTGGAAAATGCATAATTTTAATTTTTGTTCTTAAATTACCAGTCTTTTTCAACCTGGCATGTAAAGTTCATTAAGCTTTTTATATATACCTTTTTTTAGTCTTAACTATTTAATTAAAAAAAAAATTTAAAAAAAAAATACAAATAAAACCTTACCTCCCAGACTATAAAGTCTGCGAAAAGAATAAAACACAAATTATAAGTATAATATGCATGCAACATCACATTGATGATGACAGAGAAAACACAGAATCTGACGCAAAGGTGTCACGGACAGTCGTTACCCTCCTTAGTTTTATGCGTTTTTACTTGGTGTTATTTATCTTTTTTTTTCTTTTTTTTTTTAAATTCATATTTGACAGAGTCGTAACTTTGAAATGCTACTGCATCATTGCGAGAGTGATTTCATTTTATTGATGCCACATGGTCACAGATTATTGAACGACTCGACGTTTGTATTCAATGGATGATGTATATTTAGGTATTTTTTCTACGTAAATGAGATTAGTGGAGCAAGGAAAATGTCTTGAAAAATTACCATAAACACATTTAAGAAAAAAAAATGTAAATTATGCTTAGTCTAAATAATAATTATACTTACTCAAATAATTGGCGTACTTGAAAAAAAAAAATATTTGATCAACTGAATTGGATGAAAAAAAGATAGAGTACGCATACGCCATAGGTTCCACACGTTCAATGTTGATATTCCATTATCCTATGCAAACTTGAAAAGGAATCTCTATTCTGTTTCACACAGAAAAATACCCGTTTAGTATCAAACAAAGGATGTGTAACACAGTTCACTTAGGATAATCCCAAATGTTAAAAAATGTCAATAAAGTAACGTGCGGAATAAGTAAACAAAAGTAAATAAAATGGGGAGAACACGCTTGGTGCGTTGGTTCTTGTTTAAATTCAAAAAAGGTTAGTCTGCATATCCCATTCACCAGCTTTAACAGCCATTCGATATAATCATTATTATTGGTGTCCGGCAATTGTCCTTAAAAAATATTTTATAAAAAATACGGAACTTAAAAAATGTTAATGACCATAACCCTTTGTTACATCACATCACAAGCAATTAATAATGAAATGCTAAAAGTTCTTATTTTTTTATATTGTTAGCAAAAAAAAAAATAAAATAAAATAAAATAAAATAAAATAAAATAAAATAAAATAAATTAAAATAAAAGAAAAGAAAATAAAATAAAATAAAATAAAATAAAATAAAATAAAATAAAATAAAATAAAATAAAATAAAATAAAATAAAATAAAATAAAATAAAATAAAATAAATTAAAATAAAATAAAATAAAATAAAATAAAATAAAATAAAATAAAATAAAATAAAATAAAATAAAATCAAATAAAATAAAATAAATTAAAATAAAAGAAAATAAAATAAAATAAAATAAAATAAAATAAAATAAAATAAAATAAAATAAAATAAAATAAAATTAAATAAAATTAAATAAAATCAAATAAAATAAAATAAAATAAAATAAATTAAAATAAAAGAAAATAAAATAAAATAAAATAAAATAAAATAAAATAAAATAAAATAAAATAAAATTAAATAAAATAAAATAAAATAAAATAAAATAAAATAAAATAAAATAAAATAAAATAAATTAAAATAAATTAAAATAAAAGAAAATAAAATAAAATAAAATAAAATAAAATAAAATTAAATAAAATAAAATAAAATAAAATAAAATAAAATAAAATAAAATAAATTAAAATAAAATAAATAAAAAAAAATAAATAAAAAAATAAAATAAAATAATATAAAATAAAACAAAGCATTTCAATTGTTTCCAATTTATAAAAAATTGATAGATTAATCTATTAAATAATATCGACCTTATGAGTTGATTTATATTTGCGCTCATTTTTACCACAGTTTTTTAATGATCTTGCGTGAATTAAAGCAGCCAGCTCGGCTGACAATAATCAAGAACTTAAACGGAGTTAGCGAAGTTTTGGACAACAAAATAGGAGTGAAATATAGAGCCATACAATGCATTCCACATTCCCGCTGTACGGATAAAGAAAAACTGTTGTGATAATTATAGTCAGGCTTTGGATGACTGTAAGCTGTATAGATAGCATCCTGTTGAAGTATTTACACAACATCCCTGTTTAAAAGAATGTACATACCACTTTAATCTTAGTTATAATTTTTTGTATGTTATATTGGCAGTGTAAACGGAAATCTAATTTTATATTTTTTCCTTCTTCTTTAATAAAATGAAGTTGTCGAAAAAGGTTGTCGTTCATTTGTTTGCCGAATATTTTTTAATATTCGTAAAAAATCCATATCAGAAGGTTAAACTTGCAACATTTTCTTGGAATCTTTTAAATCTTTTTTTCATTCGTTAATTTCCTTTTAATTGAAGGTAGAATTTGACAGCACTTTTTATGGTATGCATTATTATAAATGTAAATGATAAAACAATCAAGCTTATCTAGCATGTTAGGCCAATAAAAAAAAATCTGGGAACAAAGTAGTTTAAAGATTGCATTCATAGGAGAATTCACAAAAGATTCAATTCTCTTAAATACCTCTTTTTCCCAAATTGATGTCGCCAAAAATTTTAAGTAAATTGTCACATATCATCTTTATCTATCGGTCATCAAGTAACTTAAGAATTGGCCTTTCAGTCTAATTTCCAAAAAAAAATATAAAAAATAAAAACCGACATGCAGGTATTTTGACATGTAGACGTAATTATTTTCATACGTTCTCGTTAAAACAAAACTGATAAGTTATGTTATGCATCATTAATTTTCAATTTTTTTATTCTTTAAATTGAAACCCAATTATTTTAGCACAACAATACAAAACAAAAGAAAGTTATTGCAGATATTTATTATTAATTGAAAACAAAGGCAAAGAATTCAATCAAAATCAATTCCAATATATCGCACCAAATGCTTCTACATTGAATGAAACGTGATTTTCAATTTAATTGTTTTGAACCGAACTGTTAAACTTCACAAAGCGAAAAAGGAACAAAATCCGGGAAAAAGAGGAAAACATGAAAATTGAATGACACAGGTTTCAATTAATATCTCTCCATTTAGGTCAACGAAAACAAAAATCAGAACAAAAAAAAATATAGATGCAAATTGCATTTTGGTGAATGACCTATCCTACAGACATTGTGTGTGTGTGTGTAATATATAAATGACTTTGGCTCTGTAGTTTGTCAGGTCCTCTGACACAAACAGAAAATAATTGAATAGAAATCTCACCGGACGGCCGACCGACCGACACAGTCAAATAATGACGACAACGATGATCTTTATACAACGACATCATCGTCGCGTTTGGAACACACAGTGGAGCAGGATAAGGGTTCAATCGAAATAAATTTAAATACACATGTGATGCTGTGATATTCAACCTACATACATAATATTTAATATAGAATACAAAATGGAAAACAAGTGAATTCATAATGGGAATCACCGGCTTTTTTGTTGAAACATGTTGAAAGTAGTTCTTACCCACAGTACACATAATAAAGGTAATATATTCCGGTTTTCATTTTCGTTCAAGTTCGCACATGTGGCAAAAGTCAGAGACACTTGTGTCACATTTGGCATGCACATAGGCTTAGTGATGGGCCAAAATGCTAGTCGCAATATCTGTTACTGCTACTTTTAAATAGCAGTTATAAATTCCTGTTAATGAAATACCAATTATGGAAGACAAATTGTCAGTGAAACAACAATTTTAATAAACTATTTTCCACTACCATTTTCAAATTAATTATTCATCACTTTTACATCTATATTTTGCTGTTTGGTTTGATCAAAATACAAATTTAGAAATTTTAAATTTTATTTTAATAACAGTTACTTTTGATCTAATGTTACCTCTCACTGAACACATCTTACTGCAATATTGACCCATCCCTATTTGTATATGAAAATGTCAAAAATGAAAGTGCATGTGCCAAATCTCAGAGACACTTTGCCAAATATGACAACCGAATTTATGAATTATGACAACCGAATTTTGACAACATGCACAATATATTAACTTATTATTTGAACTGTGGTTCTAACCATTTTATTGATTTTCAGTTCTCTTTGGTTTCATTTTTCTAGCTCCTCGTTGCCACTGTTCAACAACGCGGAGTGGAAATGTGCATGCCTGCGTAAGAAACGTGTGTTGAATGTAAAAAATTGAGATTTTCCAACACAGTTGACATACTTAAGTCAAGTTAGTAGTTGGTGCAAGTTAGCAAAATGTCACTTCTAATCTTTTTGTCACAGGCTGTTAGGTCTACTGTTCTTTTCTTTTTGTTTTCTATTAGATATTGTCAAAACTGACAAGATACTTATTGTCAGTTTCTGTGTATGTGTGTGGGTAATGCTTTTACAAAGAAAAAAATATACGAAGACAAAATGTTGTAAACGAGCTGTCATCATGAATATACGCATTGCATCACAGAGAAGATATGTCAGATTGTTGAAACGTTTTTGCGTTTTCTTCTTTTTTTTTGTTCAGGTTATGTAGGTAGACATTTATATGTAAAGCTATGAGACTGAGATAGAACAATTAAAAAAAAAAAACAAAAAAAAAACCTTCAAAACCCTTTTTTTTTTTGCCTTGACTTGTGGTATTTGTGTCTATGATGTGTACTTTTGAAAGGAAAATGAACAAAATAATTGAAGCGTAAAACGCCCATCCAAGGCAAGCTGACATTTGTGTGTATAAAATGGGAGGAAATTCCTCTCTGTCTGGAAAAAAGAGCTCTATAAAACAAACAAGAAATTCGACTTTTTTTTTTAGTCTTAATGAGCATAAAATAATTACTTTGGTTTAAACAAAACGAAAAAAAAAAATATTTAGCAAAATAAGAGGAATTTCGAAACCAAATATTATTTTTGTGATTCTCCATGACAATTTTGTTGATACCTAATTAATTTTTGCATTTTAGGATTCATAACGAAATTATCATAAAAATACAAAAAAAACTTGATATAACATAAATTAGTTTTATTTAGATTTTTACACGAGTTAATTTGAAATTGTTTTTTTGTTCTTTCAGGTTCGTAACTGTTTCTACAATATTTTTAATTTGAGGAGAGATGGGTAAGAATGCATACAATTTTAATTATTAGTAGATTTGCTGCAAAGAGCTTAATCGCGAAACCAGCTCTAAAAAATTGAGATGTCTAAAAAGGACAGGCACTTTTAGTTGCAGGTTTTCTACGATCGTTTTCGATTGGCTGTTCGGAGTTACTCTTTTTTCACTCCTAGATTAAAGGCGTTTGATTGAGTGTTCCGAGTAATATTATCGGAATGTTTTTCTGTTCTCAAATTCACATGCGAGTAAACATAGAACACACAATATGTACATTAATTTTTTTTGTTGGATTATTTGTCAAAAGTAATAATTGTTTGAAGAAGCCATTTTTTCATGGCGACGTTCAAATGTGTATGCATAAATATGTGAATACGAATTCAATTGGAATCAAAAAGGAGATGAACACCGAAAATCCGATCGAAAACGACTTGAGTAAAAACATTTCATTGGAAAATTATAAAGGGTTATTTTATTTTTCGGTTTCAAAAGTAAAGGTAAATAAAACACATATAAAGCATTTCTTTTTCATGATCGTTGACATTATGTGTGAAACACTACATCATTTTAATGACCACCACGCAAATTGTTGCAAGCATCGATTCTTTTAAGGTAATTTTCGACCACTTTTTGACACATATTGGACGGTATCTCAGCCATAACTTGACGAATGTTGATTTTCAAGTGCTCAAGACTTAAGGTTTATCTGCATAAACACGGTCTTTCGCGTAGCCTCACAAAAAAATGCCCAGCGGTGTCAAGTCGCATGATCTTGGTGGCCAGTTGATATCGCCACGACGAGAAATTAGGCGGCCAGGAAATGTCTCTTGCAATAAAGCCATATTCGCTCGAGTTGTGTGGCATGTGGCACCGTCTTATTGAAGCCACATATTCTCCAAGTCGTATTCTTCAATAGCAGACAAAAAAAAGTCGGTTATCATATGACCATAACGCTCCGAATTGACGGTGACAGTCGTTCCATCGTCGTTTTCGAAGAAGTAAGGTCCAATCACACGTCCGGGCCAAAGAACGCCCCAAACAGTGACTTTTTGTGGATGTAATGGCCTCTCTTCAATTACTTGAGGATTCTCAGAACCCCAAATACGACAATTTTGTTTATTAACATACCCACCGAGTGAGAAATATGCTTCGTCGCTGAAGAAAATTTTGTTCGAAAAATCGACGTCCACCGCCTGTTGTTCAAGCACCCATTCGACGTATCTAAGTCGTTGTGAATGGTCAGCTGGCTTCAGTTGTTGTGTGAGCTGGACTTTATATGGATGTAGGTATAGATCCAAATGAAAAATACGCCATAATATGCCGTGAGACACTCGTAATTCCTGCGAACGACGAGGAATCGACACATTCGGGTCTTCGGCAACACTTTCACTTACAGCAGCGATATTTTCAGTGGTACGAGCGAAACGATGATGCACAGGCATTACATTATCTGTAACCAATCCAGTCTCTTCAAATTTCTTCACAATTTTGCCAATTGCTTGCGTAGTTGGACGATTATGTAAACCATAATCTCATCTTAAAGAACGATATGTGGCTGTGGCAGAATCACCATTTTTGTAGTAGGTTTTAACACTTTATGCGTTGTGGGATAGTTAAGCGATCCATTTTCGTAAATGTCAGACTTTCAACTGAAAAAAAAATTGGCCTAACAACTTAGTTTGACAGATGTCGAATACCAGCCCTATACTTTTGAAACCACAAAATGGTTAACCCTTTACTACACTGGACCAAAATGTACCCGAATTGCCCACTACGTCTTTTTTTGTTCAATATATTTGGTAAAATCTTGTGTTGATTGCCACTCAATTTTTATTACAACGCAAGATTCTCATAAATCAGCTGGGTTTAAGGTAAGGAGGGGGTTATGATACGTAAGGCCGTGGTTCTCAGGATGTTGGGGAGGAAGGTATAAGCAGTGGTAAGTAAGGGAGTGTGTGGTAGATGAAGTATGGGGTGTCTGGCTGAACCATCCTGAATTTTGAGTGAATTTCCGGATGTTTCTAAAGTGGCTAAAACGATATGTCGCTCAATTCGTCGAAATTCTCCTAGTTCTAGCTAAATGAGATAAGTCCTCAGCAGGCCTTTTTATCCTGACACTGACACTCTCGACATATACACATGTATGCAAGCACGGTGTGCTGATTCCTCTTCGGTTCGGATGTTTTCGCAGTAAGTTGTACCTCTTTAGGATTCTTAACAAGATGGACAGTTGAGGCCCGCTTATAACGGGTGTTTTTTTAGACGTGTAGTTTTCAAGAAGAAATTAAACGCATATAATTTAATCTATAAGGATAAGCGTTTGCCATATTATGTTTTAAAAATGATTTGGGGCAGGTGGCCACCGTATCTGGCTCAAATAAATTCCAGCCCAATCTTCGACCACATTTTGCAGCAAAATAACCCCACAAGAAATATTCCAGCGGGGTTAAATCGCAAGATCTTGGAGGCCACGCCACATGCCCACGATGCGAGCGCTCACCAAAAGTTTCCTTCAATAAATTGATTGTTTCGTTGGCTGTATGGCATGTAGCGACGTCTTGTTGGAACCAAAGGTCGTCAGCATAAACATCCTCCAGTTCTGACACGAAAAAGTTATTAATCATGGCTCCATAGCGCTCCCCATTGACTACCATTATGGCCGGCTTCATATTTGAAGAAATATGGACCAATAATTCCATCTGCCCATATAGAGCACAACAAACAGCGACTATTTGAGGATGTAACGGCATTTCTACAATGGCTTGTGGAATATGATCACTCCAAATACGACAATTTTGCTTATTAACCTACCTATTTAAACAAAATGAGCTTCATCGCTGAACAAAATTTTAGTCGTCGCGTCTCGCGAACCGAACCATTATTTTAGTAATAAATTTGCACGATTTGCAAACGTTGTTCAGGATTAAGTCTATTAATTATGAAATGGCAAACCAAACTGAGCATAAATTAAGTGACAGCTGTCAAAAAGACCAACTGCGACAAAAGTATTGTCAGATTGAAAACCACTAGTCTGTTTTTGTTTTCTTGGAAAGATCCGGCCATAGAATCATCGATACCGTACATGCATCAATTGACTTTGAGAAATCTTTTGAATCCTATTTTTTCATAGTTCGAGCACCGAGGATGCAGCTTGGCTTGGATCAAGCGGGGACTCGTTTTTCTTTAGTTCATTGTCATATATGTAGTATATAGACCAAGCATATTTCGGTAACGATGTACTAGGTTTGTTTTTGGTACTATTGAGAAAAAAAAACTTTAATTCTCGTTTCTCTGTGCATGACAAACTGCAAACAGATCCACCCCAGTGTGTCATATATAAAGAAAGATTCCTGACTCTAACCCATCATCTACAAATGTTTCAACCACCATCTCCAAGAAGCTGTACATGATTTTTTTAATTTATAACCCGGTTTACCATTCAGCATTACATTTCAGGGATATCAGTTGGGGCCAGTGGACTAAAATCAATGCTTGGCATTGAAAAGTCTGTCTTTAAATTTCTTATAATGGGTCCATGACCAAAATAGTACCTTTTCCAATTATTACACTGTTCAAATCGTAGAGCATTATTGGGCGCCATTTCCCGTGATCTGATCGCGTCTGGATAGTAAATGGAATTAAATAGCTTGATTGCTTAAAAAAATTATATTGTTGTGAGGGGGAATGAAGGGGGGGGGGGGGGGGGATTAAAATCAACAAAAGAACAATAAAATACGTATAAACAATTTCCGTACAATTTTTAATTTTTTTTTTAGTATTTGGAGTTTGAAAATATTTAATTGAAAACGATTTCATTGGTGTTATATGGAGTGAAATAGGCCGCCTTTTTCCCTTCAATACAATTTGTTTTAGTTTAAAATGGTAGATGAAGGAACCATACATCTGGAACTGTTCGGCTCAGAGGAAACGTTTTTAAGTTCTTGGGACCAAATAAAAGAAATGGAAATCATCTTCAATAGAACACTCACTTTTTTCTGTCAGGGAAAAAATTTCTTAATGAAGTATGTTTTTTTTTTAATATATTTTTAACTTTATCTCATTTAAGAGCGTAAGTTATTGTGAGAGTTTGCAGTCCAAATTATAGATGCAAACAAATATTTTAACAGCGCTTAGTCTACACAAATTACAGAGCCTAGATTTAATCTTAAGTTTTAAAATTAAATCCTAGAACGGGTTCTTGGTGCATCTTATTCTTTCATTACATAATTATACAAGTAGGTACGTGTGACATCTGCAAATTTTCTAACTAGCATTAGATTTTTTTCACTTGAAAATGCATAAATAATTCACCGGTTGTGTTCGTTCAAAACGGTGTGGTTTTCAAGTAGCACGAACAGGGCGGTGACTACCGTTTAAATGTTATGTTTGAACAAACACACTGTGAACGTCAAGGATGAAGAGCGATCCATTAGTGATTTCAAATGCCTTCGCCCACATACAATTTCTTCCAGTGTCCTAGCTAGTCCTAAAGTCCTCAGATCAGTATAAACTCATTCCTTCAAAGAAGTATTAAGCTTTAGTTCGGTCGATTTCGTAGCGAGTATGAGTTGGAAATCGATTGATAAATAGAATTGTGGAAAAATTCGTGTAGTACGGTTAAAGAAAGAATATCTATATTTAAAGTTCATATAATTCAATTAAGTGAGTGAATGAGTATTAGAGTAAAATTGTTTAAGGGTAGGAAAGTACAGTTGAGCTAAATAAGCGTAACCGAGCATCGGACTTAAGTTGTTTTTAAAGTTTTTTGTTTATTTTTCTAAAACAATACCTATAAACACACAAATAACAAGTCTTAAAATATCAGGAAATAAATTTGCATACATTTGTATCTCAACATAAACTTTAATCATCGTTATAGGTGCATAATATCATTGTTATTAAAACATTTTCACCACCATCAGATTCATAAATGTAACCATTTCTATTGCTCAACACTCCAAACCCTCTATATCTCGTGTCACATATTAATTCTTCTGACTTTAAAACAAATTAAACAATAAAAAAAAGTTCCCAAAGAACCCACCTATACCTAAACAACAATAAAACAGTATGACATTTGATTAAATCATAAAACACAAATATAATCTTACTGTCGTTTTACACAGTGTTAATAATAAATTAATCACACCTTGATCATATTATTTTATTATTTATTACCTAAAGCTAAGCAAACATTGTTTTTTCAATAACTGATTGTTGATTTTCGATCATTGTCTAAATGGCCACCAAGGTTTTGCGGGCATTTGAATATTACATAGATAATAAAGAAAAAAAACATAAATAATTAATATTATCACGTGATCAAATTATGATTAATTGTTATTATGGGAAATTAGAATTTCGAATTTTTCTAATTCAGAAAAAAATCGTTGATCTAGAAATAATTTAGCATGTTGTCATTTATCTTTTCTTAGATTGCTTATTGTTAATTATTCAAGTGTGATGTAATGCCAAGGACTGGCAAAGCTGGAGATGTGAGTAACTTGAAATAATTTATTGAGTTTTAATTCTTCAACCTTAATAAAATTGTACTCCAATGTAATGTCATAATGTGAACCAAATGTGAAGTAAAAAAAAGCACGAACTGTTTGCTACGTTTGATATCACAAACGATTTTAGGTTCTTCCTTTAAAAAAAAACTGTCTTCTCCATGATTGCCAAACCAGAATGACACTATTAGCAAACATTCAAACAGCCTTTTGCATTATGAATTGCCAAACGGAGAGGTTCAGCATTTTTCTAAAACTTGATTAACACAATATCACAAAGTTGGCTTCCACTAAAATAAACTTTGTCGACTTCACTTGCTCATGAGCGTTAGAAAGTTTTAAAGGTAATGGCCGAGATGAGCTTCCCTTCAATTTCCCTAAGAGTAAGAAGATACGATAACTGACCGATTCTCACTGAAATGTAACTTCCAAATGTGCAACTGGATCTGACAAGTTATCACATCAAACATTTCATCAATAAATAACAAGAACAATGAAGGACCAATGTGGCTTCTTTGAGGAACTCCACAATAGACATTTATTTGTTTAGATACTTTGCTTTTCAGCAAAATATGACAACTACTACTGTCACATGAACCAGGAATTATTAAAAAAATTGTGAAAGAAGTCAGAAAAAATATCACAGATTGTTCCAGTTCCGGTAAAATATTTATCTAGCACAGTAGTTCTATTCAGTTGTGAATGTTGAATCTTTCCTATTTTTCTTGACGAACTTCTAAAACGTTCGTGAATTGTCCCAATGTGTCTTATTGAATTCATCTTGCTTAGTTATGAAATTTCTTGTTTTTAAACTGTTAATTCTTGGTTTTGTGGTTATATTCTGCATTTAGGGAAGATAACAGCATCAATTCTCAATATTCATTTCAACTAATTTTGTTCTGTTTAAAATTTATAGTGCTCTTGTAGTTCTTCACGACAAGGAGTGGCACACAATCTGGGAATTTTTTTTTTTTTATAACTTTGCACGCTCTCAAGGGATTATGAATACCCTTTATATATTTTTTTTTAACACAGCGCGGGGAAGAAGAGAAAGAAGGATAGGAAAGATATGTGGCGCGATGTTCTGAAATTAGAGCTGGTTGTTGTCTCAGATTTATCTCCAGGGATGGCGGCTGAACTAATGCGGAGAAAATTACCGTGTCTTATTTATCTATGTCTCTTATAATTCGAATTATTTTATTTATTTCGTTGTCATATTTATGGTTATACTAGTTTACTCAATCACATGGTGTTAGTGTTATGCCTGAACAGCATGTAATGAGTAAACCAGCAACTCATTTTATGACAAGTTTTAGAATTGGTTTTTAATGGAATACAAGAAGACATAGACAACGGCATGAATCGAACCTGTGACCACGAGGTTGACAGGCGAGCACACAACTGTCGCGCCACGGCCATCCCCAATGAAAAATGCTTACTTACTTACTTATCCGACTCTCGATCCATGGACGGTCTATCCCTGAGATACGTCAGATACTTCAGCCTTCCACCCTTCTTTTTTTTTATAATCTACACGCGCTCAAGGGATTATACTACCCTTTAAATGTTTCAACACAGCGCGGGCGTTAGGTTAAGGAAGAGAAGGAATGATAGGAAAGATGTGTGGCGGGATGTTCTGAGACTAGTTGGTTGTTGTCTCAGATTTCATCTCCAGGGATGGCGGCTGAACTAATGTGGAGAAATTTCCATGTCTTATTTATCTATGCGCCTTATAATTCGCATTAATTTTTTTATTCTTTGTCATATTTTATCGGTATACAAGTTTTACTCAATCACATGTTGTTAGTTCTATGCCTAAACAGCAGGTAATGAGCAAACCAGCAACTCATTGTATGATATTTATTTTTAGAATTGGTTTTTAATGGAAAAATAAGAGGGCATAGACTATGTCAGTGACCACTATCGCGCCACGGCCATCCCGGGCTACGATGTTTCGAGGCATCTTGTCGTCTCGAACCTGGGGGCTGGGATTTGAAGATTCTCTTACCTGGGTCATTATAGTCGATTGGTTCGATGTGGTTGAGCCAATGCAGTGGACGTTTTTGCCCTTTCGGATTATATCCACATTTTTGTACAGTCTGTAGAATTCGCAGTTATATCCGTGGAGGTATTTTTCCTTCAAAATACCCCAGTAGCAACTCTCCATTTCTGCTTATCGTCCAGAACTCTGCGAGCGACATAAAGCAGAATTGCCAGATTTATTGTTTTAAAGACCAAAGACTTTGCCTTCCGCAGAAGGAGTTTTGAACCTATTTGTTTGGTCAAACAGAAGTAGCTGCAGTTTTCGTCGGATTTCTACTAAGTTGTCATTCGTGGATTTTACTGTTTACTCCAAGAATTAGATGCACTCTTTAATTACCTCGAAGTTTTTGTTATCATTACTGACAAATGTTTGCTTGTTTGTTGACAGCATTTACTTGGATTTGTCCTCTTTCTCTTCCACACAAACTAATTTGGCCAGTTCTTCAGTCATTCCGAAATTCTCTAGAGAGGCACGTTGGGAGCGGCCGATGATGTCAACATCGTCCGCGTACTCAAGCATTTGGACAAATTTGAGGAAGATAGTGCGACCCTTCAGACTTACAAAGTACGTAGGATAGCATTTTGTAGGAGACGTTCAGCAATGGTATGCCTGGGTAGTTCTTACAGGACATAGGATCTCCTTCTTTGTAAATGGGACATATGAAGCTAATATTCCAGTCGTCGGCCATCCGTTCAGCCACACTTGGTTAATGATTTGATCAAAAAAAAAACATAATCCAGAAATGCGGAAATAGCGTGTCAAGTAAGATACTTTAATTTAATAAAACTGCTGAACACTAATATTTACGAAAGGCTTAACATACTTTTTTAACTTGAAAAAATACTATAATAATAGGGCAGGTTCTGCATTTGGAAATCGAAATCGATATTTTGATCAAACTTGACATTACGATGATGGAGAACACCAAAAAAGGACGCCTGTCTGTAGAACGATCTAGAGCCTAAACGGCTGAAGCGATTTTCTTCAAACTTGGTACTTAAGTGTCTTAGGTGTCGTTTTTTGAGCCCCAAAAATAAAGGTACTTGCCATACAATTTTTTCTACCTTCTTTATTATAACCACTCTAGCGATTTTGATAAAAATAGTGTGTGCACTCCTTTTAGTAGAGTCTACATTTTGGCCCAATTTTGTTTACATATTGTGTTATTAACGGTATATGCCATACAAGCATTTTTTTAATATTTTTACTTATAAGCGGCCTTACGGATTTTGATCAAATTGTATATAGGATGTCCTTCGAATTATAAAGAATACTGCATACCAAAATTTTCCAAAAATTTTTTTTTGGATTTTGAAAGAAAAAATATTTTTCAATATTTCGAAAACAATTAGATGATGTTTTTGAAATTTTGTTTTTTAAGTTTATATGATTAAATATTTAAAATTGCCATACCATTTTTTTTTAGAAAAAAAGTGGAATGAAATTTTGTATATAAAAAATTAAGTAAAAAACTACTTTAAAATATATTTGCCCGTTTTTTTTTTAAGAATCTTTTACATACGATGTGATCGAACATAAGAGCAAGTACGTGCGATCCAGTCGTGCGTTTTATTTCTTGAAAAATCGGTATTCTGGTCATTTTGGATTTCGGGTTTTTTAAGTTTTAGTTTTCTGGATTTTGAAATTTGTGCTTTCAAGATTTTTAGTTTTGCAAATTTTAGGGTTTCTGGATTTTAATGACCTTTGCGCTTTGGGGATTTTTGGTTTTTGGGTATATTTTTTTCGAATTGTGGAATTTCTGGATTTTATGCTCTTTAGATTTGGGGTTGGTGAATTTTAGGTGTCCTTGGGCTTAGGGGTTTCTATTTTTGGGTTTTCACAATCTTTTGGTTTCCTGGATTTTGGGCTTTTTGTATTTTTCTTGATTGTGGGTTTTTGAGATTCCGTCCCTGTTTTCTGTGATTCATCATTTCGCAATATCTGTAAACAAAACATATATATATCAAATTCGAAAAATAAAAAGTCTAACAAATGGGTCTTGGTAACTTAAAAATCGTCTAAATAAATAAAGTCCTTAAAAATAATGAAGTCAAATTAAAAAGACTATTAAGGAATCAGATGAAAGTGTATATTTATTTTTAGAGTCATTTCATATGAATTCCTATTCATTTGACATAATTACAACAAAAAGAATTTCCCCAACATTCTGAATGATCTTCGTCAATTCAACCATCTCTTCTAAATCAACCCCGCACAATCAAACGTCAACCCTATTCAATCAATCTGGCCCCTTTTTATTGTATGTTTAAAGTCCTCAACAAAAGCAAAACAAAAAGTATCCTTTTTAACTTCATTCATTCCAACAAATTAAGCTGATTCGAAGGTAAAAGAAAAAATGATTCAAATCTACAAAGTATGTCAAACTGTTTCCGAATGATACCAACTAAGAAGCCAACAAAGGTGTCAAACAAATTAAGAACTGACATTCAACAAAAAAAGAAAAAAAACACCCACATGCGACCGAAATGTTATTCTCTCCATCCCAAAATTCACTTTAAACTTTCTCATCTTTTCTTGCATGCAAGTGATGCTGGTGAGAAAACTTTTCAATCTTCAATTTCAAAAATTTTATTCTCCCTAATTCAATCGAAGGAGCCTTTCTTCATCAATACACTCAAAAAAAAAATTTCAACATCGACTACTATTTCTCGTATCTCCTTCAGAATTTCCCCCACAAAAAATCACAAAACAGACAGTTTGAATAGCTAACCGATTTAATTTTAAAAAAAATCACAATATTTATTTTTGAAAACGTCAATTGCTCTGATTCGAAACGCCATATTTTTCCTCAGTGTAATATAACTTCTCGTTACATAACAAACTTATGTAAGGCCCAAGGCGTTTCTCCTTGAAAAAACAATCATCACGTCTCCGCCAGAGGCCATTGTTGGCCTTCCCTTTGGCACAAATAAGAAGCAAACAACCTGTCCAGAAACATGAAGAGGAAAAAAATAAATAAAAGAATTAAAAATACGAAAACTTATCCATTCAGGATGACTTCATTCGAATAGAACGTAGAAATCATTGCCAATTGTAATGTTTCTCCAAGAAGATAGGTTTTTTTTTGAATAAAAGTTCAAAAGACTCTTTTTTTTTTGTTAAAAGTTTTTCAGCTTGCCCTGCTCTCTTTCTCGCTCCGTTTCTATTTCGGAAAATAGCACTCAACTCAAGCAAACTTCTTGATCATCGAACAAAAAGTCTGAAAACCAAAGAATCATTCGCCTTGGGATTGTGGTTATGTTTTATTGTTAAAAAGTAGGAACCCTTGTCTTCATCTTGGAGTTGTATAGTTGCTTTGTTATCGTTGTTTTATTAATTACAAAATTAAATTCAAATTATTTTCTTGTCTAGCTATTTTGTATTATTTTTTTTGTGTTGATGGTGAAAAGACAGGTGCGCAGCTAGCGACGCCAAAAGGTCTTCGTAGAGGGGGGAGGAGTTTAGGGACAGGGATCAACTTTTTGAAGGCCGATTTTAATCTTATTTTTGAAATTGATTTTACATTAAAAACCACATAACAAGTAAATGTAGTATAAAATTGATTCCAAGGCTTTTCCGATTGGAAAATTTGAGGTTTTGATTATCAGGCCTGTATTTTATATTTCTTAAACATTTTTTGCTTGCATGTAAAATATATTAGTAGAGGAGGTACGTTTCTTTGTATTCGATTGTACATTAAATTCTGAAGTCAGATTCCATTCACCCCAATCGTCTGCTTAAGTCTACGCACCTGTATTATTATTTCCACAAAATTGAGAACAAAAAAAAGAGCATGAACAATTTATTAATCATCATCTTTGGACGAAACATTTTTTTTCTATTCAAAGCAATTTATAAATTTCAAAACGAAAAGAATCTATCAAATTACATTTTTGAAAGTTCTTAATAAATCTTTAATCAATGGAGTGCCGCAGGGCAAGCACCTTTATCCAATACTGTTTTCTCCTTTATGCGAACAGAGATCATATATCGTTTTGAGCATGAGAGACTCTTAACTTTCATTTATGATGTATGGAAGAGTTATTACAAGAAAAAAAAAAGAATATACAAATTACCTTCAACCAGCTTAGCTGTCACTTTAAGGAAGCGCGCAAGAGAGGGAGAAAAATGTGTGATAGACATATGCATAGTAATGATATGGTAAGGTTTGTGTGTACCTTTTCTGTATCTCATATGCCACAAAGACACAAGATGGTTGGACAAACAAAAAAAAGAAAAAAAACATAAAATAAAATTACAAGCGATAAATCATCGTCAAGACATGTCACTGGTATTAAAAACACAACCACCAACACTTGTATATTTTTAGTTAAATTCCAACTTACCTACACGGGTTGTAAAGTGCGCTCAAGGAAAAGGACAAACGAGCATAAAAATTGCCAAAGGCACTTCGCAATCATCTGCTATGTGCTACTATCGTATCGGTCGGTGGTGTTCTTGTGTGTTGTGTATAGCGTTTGAGATGAAAATTGTAAGGTGAGAAAGATATTGTATCTTTTGGAAAACGAAAAGAACAACAACACAAAAAAAAAGTTTTTAATTTTTTTTTTTCATACATTTCGTTGTTTTATTTGGTGAATGTGCTTACAATGAAGCTTGACAAAGCAATTTGCTTATCAACGCCGAAGTTTTAATAGTTGGGAAAATGGAAACAGTGCAAAAGGAAGGACTGCACGGCTCGGTGGCGGTGTGTATGGAATTGTGTTGGATGTTAAAGGCTTTGAGGAGTATTTTTGTTTTTTTTTTGTTTTGGCAATAAATCACATTGACATATCAGAGAAGTCATGACAAAAGATATCCATCTGGATTTAAAAATAAGAGTTGGTGATGTGTTAAGCCATGCAATAAGGAAAACGGTTGGAAGGCATGATTGGGCATTTATGTAAAATGTCTTTACCAATAAGAAATTCGGATTTTATTCGATTTGAATTCAAAACAGATTTTGTATAAGGATTAGTTGATAGTTTTTTTCGCATTCAATGTCTGGCGAAAGTTCTGATTAGTTGTCAGACACATAAATATTGGCGGAGGGTTATAAATTAAAATTTCGATTAATATGCTAATAAAGGGCATTTGCCATGAGCAAGAACTTCTACATGAAAAAGTTTACGACAAGGGGTCAAATCGAGTAATCTCGGTGGCGTCAGTTGTGATGCCACTACTATGCGAAACACCACGTCCTTATCATTTAGTTTGTGGCAGAAAACATAGCAATGACATTGTCGTTTTTATAAGGAAGTAGAGACCGATAATCCACATCAAACAGGGATTTTCCGTTTTAGCTTGATAGGGTGGGTTATTGGCATCGTGCTAAATCCGGTAATTTAGCTTTTTGGAGCTTATGTTAATACAAAAGTTGGGTTCGTTACAGAAGATGATTTCTTTTTGCTGAAATAGGGCGTAAGTTATTTCAATGTCTTAAGAGACCATTCAGCAACGGGGAGTTGCTTGATGTGCATTCTGTTAAGGTTTTTAGTTCTTAAAAAAATATAAAAAAAAAACTAACAACATAATGAACACATGGCTGCCAATAACTGTCAAACTCTATCAGTCTCTATTGGATAATTCTTTCTGTATACTAGCTGACCCAGCGAACTTCGTTCTGCATAAAATAGAGTAAACTATGGATGCCATTTTAAAAGCCTCATTTTTGAAAGAATGAAACTCTGGTCGCTTTTCTAGAAGTGGCTAGAGCGATCGCTTTCGTGATGTCCGATGTTACCCGGTTTGAAGCAAAAATCGGATGTCGTTCGAAATCCCACAAAAAAATCCCCATCGGACAAAATCCCCAAAAATAAAATCCAACTAGCTAATATCCCCACAGATATAATATACATGGACATAATCCCCAACGAAACAATCTCTCCTGCCAAAATCCTCACGGAATCTCCAAATCCCAAGTGTCCGATCCGTGCACATCTTCATTATGTGCAAGTAGTTTTCAGAAAAAGTCTAATGAAATTTTCTTATTGTGATACTAATAAGTGATAATAATATTTAACAGTTTCTAAACAATGAATTACTATTAATGCATGCACTTTTCAGTCTGACATTGTACGTAGTGCTGTCTTTATTGTGTTTGTATTGACGCTTTTTTTTTAATAAAAAATACTCTTTGGATTACATTTCATGCAATATAAACCAAATATCCCCCAAGCAAATTTGTCCAAGTAGTAAATCATGCCTGTGGTGAATTATGCATGATTCACTACTGAACATATTTGTCTTGGGGATATTGTCATGGGGATTTTTGCCCTGTGGATTCTTTCTTTGTGGATTTTGATGGTGGGCATTTTAATCTGGGGATTTTGGATTTGGAGAATTCACTTTGGGGATTATGTCTTGGGTAAAATTGACACCAACCCGCAAAAATCAACGAAATGGGTTAAATTTTGGCAAATTCGTCAGGTGCGGCGAGGATGAAGAGGTCAATATGAAACTATCCAATTGTTCTCTACCAAGACATCTTTGACTTTCATAGCGACTGTTCCGCCAGTGTCACCTGGTGACAGCTGCCAATACAATGGCTGTGTTCTGTTTTTATCTTGACCTAAACGTCGACGGTATACTGCTGAAAATGGTATGATGGTATTTCCGAAACGTAAACACTTATTGTAAAGCGTCGACCTTTGGGTTTCAATAATGGTTAAAAACTGTCCACATTTTTGGCAACAATTTGTCTGTTAATATGTTTTTAATAATTTAACTTTAAGTTGGGATTGTAATTTTAATTGCGGAAAAAAAATCAATACTCAGCTGTGAGTTTGAAAGTGTAACACCATCTGTTGGCGATCCCCTTTAGTGAAACACAAAAGTAGCCGATTGTCAAATTTCTAGTGTTTATCATTCCTTGAAACAATTTTTTAGCCTTTCCATATAATAAGTTAGGTTCTGACCCTTGATCTCATTACATTCACACTTAGCTCAATGCAGATCCATTGTGATACCTTGAATTATTGTATACCATTTCGGCGCCCCATTTTATTTTAATGGTAGCCTAGCAGATTGTTCGATGTGAATTCTTGTTTAAACGGCTAATCTTTTCTGTTCTTTTCTTATCGAAATTGAGCCAGAGTTTCCTGGTTGTAGCACAGGTACCGAGTGTTCCACCTTTAATTGGTTTTTAAAGAATTTTGTTTTATTTTATTTTAATCGCCTGGTCATCTTGGTAGGGTCAAGTGTTGAACCCTTCCTCGCGAGCTCATCATCTCTCTCTTTACCCGATACATTACTGTGACTCGGGACCCGGTAGGGTTTAATGTTTGCGAGAGCAAGTTACAAGCTTTGACTTGACAACTGTGGCAGTAATTACATTTGTCGTTGCTTGGCTGTCAATGAAATCAACATGAGATAGCCCAGATGACACATATTTTAGCAGCATTTGTCAATTGCAAGACCTCAACTTCTAAGACACTGTTATGATCTGGGAGTGTAAAGAAACTAGGAAGCTTAAGGGGTTTTGAGAAGAAACCTGCACCAACCCAAAATCCCTCCCATACAAATTGAAATTTTCACATATCGCCAACATCCACCTCTGAAAGTATGTACTTTCTCTCACTTTTCTATTCGAAACTTATTTAGTGTTTAACTAGGTTCAGTGCGAATCGAACAAAAAAAAATCCCCATGCATTTTTCCAGTTTTTTATTCGTGAAGTTCGGCTAAATAAGGATTCTGCAATATGTATGTAGCTCTTCTTACAATGACTCGAAAACTATAAGACGACTTGATTTCCGTGACATTTTTAGGGTTTATTGTTATTAGTGACGGAAAAGTTTAGACACAGTTTTTTTTAAAGTAAAATCCAACCAATGCGACGCCCACATTTATTTTATTTGAGTTTCCTCCTTATTTAACTTAATTAATTAGGCACGGCATTCATCTGTGATAAAATTATAGATTTTTGGTCAAAACCGACGTAGAAACCTCCTCGGGAAACACTTTCATGATATCAAATGCTCATGTATGTGTGCTCTTTCTTTCGAAGTTCCTCTCTTCAGTAATTCTCTTGACAACGATCTTTCCCATCAAATGGATATTGTCAGCCATTTGCAATTATTGCTCGCTCTCTCTAATGCTCGAACTCTCCATACGTTAAATGACATACAACTCCACCATCATCACTGCATTACCTACGCTGCATTTTAAAAATTGAACAGATTTGAAGGAAATCTGCTGCGATTTGATAAAGTAGGCTGAATGTCTACGAGAATACCTACAACTGTATCGACTGTTGGTTTTGCATTTATAAAATAACTCAAATCATGGAGCGTTTCCCACACCACATTTTTCCCCCCTGCACTTCTACAAGAAGTTGAAATTATGAAGCTATTTATAATGTTTGGAAATTGGGGCCATTCATAACAAAATAACTAATTAAAACTTTGTATATCTCTGAAAACACTAAACCGATTCTTAAAATTCCTTCAGCTACATAAATAATAGCACGAAATCTTTTTGTTTAATCTTTAAAATCTATAAATTAGTCGAAAAATTTTGGTGCAAGTGGTCCTTTTTATTATAATCTACACGCGCTCAAGGGATTATACTACCCTTTAAATGTTTCAACACAGCGCGAGCGTAAAGTTGAGGAAGAGAAAGAATAATAGGAAAGATGTGTGGCGCGATGTTCTGAGACTGTAGGTGGTTGTTGTCTCAGATTTTATCTCCAGGGATGGCGGCTGAACTAATGCGGAGAAATTTCCGAGTCTTTTTTATCTATGTCCCTTATAATTCGCATTAATTTTTTTACTCTTTGTCATATTTTAAATCGGTATACTAGTTTTACTCAATCACATGTTGTTAGTTCTATGCCTAAACAGCATGTAATGAGTTAGTCAGCAACTCATTGTATGACATTTATTTTTAAAATTGTTTTTTTTAATGGAAAAATAAGAGGCCATAGACTACGGCAGAGATCGAACCTGTGACCATGGGGTTAACAGACAACTATCGCGCCACGGCCACCCCCAAATTCTTATTAACCCTTTACATAGAGAACAACATTTTCCTCGAAATCGATATTAAAAATTTCTCAAAATTGGTTCAATTATTTTTGGAATTTATGGCTTATAAATTGTTTTAATTAAATACATATCGAATTTCATTTCAATAAAACGAAAATGTGTTTTAATCCCATTTTGGTAAATGAATAATATTGTAATATTATGTCTGTGTTTTCTCCTTTGAGCATAATAAATCCATTGGAAACCTAAAAGCCATAAAAATTAAAAGCACATATAATAATTATTGCGGCTCAATTCAACCGTGTACGCAGCTGAAGCTCATTCAAAGGTGTCAGGTGTCGAAATGCCATTTGCCATATGTAAGAGTAGCATGTACTCCAAGTGTACTATGGTGGTTGTGTTGAAGTGAGATTATTATTTTAATTTCATTAACGGTCATCAAATTAAGGGGAGAAGCAAATATAATAGGTAAATCAGAGCGCATTATAATACCGTGTCGTTTTATGCAAATCCTTAATTATAACCAGCCATATAGTGTGTAATGTGTATGATGGCATCGGATATGAGCTTGTCCGGGCATCCGTATTTTGTAATTTCTCAAAATGCAGCAACTAGACACCTAGAGCTAAGAGACTTTTTTTGTGAAGGGGAGGGTTGTTTGCGTGTGATCGAGTGAGAGGGTGCTTTTTAACTACAAGCAAAGGTATAGGTGATGCAGCAATAAGGGTAAATGATTGCCACCGAAGCCAATGTACTGCATTTAGTCACATTCAATACTCGGACTCAGACATGCCTGCTAACCATATTCACTCATCCTAATGGGGCTATGTGGTGTATATCTACCTGATGCAGCTATATCCCTCCCAGCCAGCCAGACAGACAGACAGACAAAGCTGAAACATTTTTCAGTATTATTACAATCGATTACACTGCTGCCGTTAGCAGTGGCGATATGCTATATGCAGCCATGCCGCGTGAGCGGTGGTGGTGGCAGTGGCTTTCGGTGGCAGAATGCATTGCTCTATGGCATTCTCTGCATTCACCGACCTTAGGGGATAATGTGATTATTTAACGGTCGCGCTCACGGATTATGAAACAACAGCGTTGAAAAAAAATACCCGTGGTATTTGAGTGCTGAATGGATGGAGAAGGGGTGTGGGTAGGTGTATATATAACTATACTAATATTCGGGGGCGGAAAAGTAGTTTTATTGAACACACATCGCATAACATAACATAAAAAGGTAGGCGCGTAGATAGTTTGTTGCAGGTGTTAATAGATGTGAATTTTTTGACAGTGAGTTGTGTCCATAAATCACGAATACTCGTAATAATAATTTAGTGCTATACACACTCTACCACATTTATAGAGAGCTTTATTCCATAAGAAAAAAATATACAACATTTTGTTCTGCCCACACATACAAAATACTTTACTGCGGGGTATCTGCCCTCCTCCCTCACCATTTAGAAGGTTTTTTTTTGTTTGATGATTTTGGTGAATGTGTTCGATGAATGCTGAAGATTAGGTCATTCTTCTGTGGATCTCAAGAATTCTCGACAGCTTTTAGGTATAATAATTATTATTTAAGAGAGGGCTTACACTTTTGGAAAAAAAACTGTTTTTTTTTTGTTTGTTGATTTAGTAATTGAATTTCGATGACAGCTTGAAAGTTATTTGGAGTCTTATGGAATTAAGAGCCCCTAGTGAAAAGCTTATGATTTTGTTGTTGTATTTCTTTGAACGCTATCTACTTAATAAAATTAACGCAATATGTTATTTTTTGACGAAAAATCGTGAGGGAAAATAATACAATCACAAAAATCAATAATGCTTGTTGTTTAAGACGAACTTTAAATACTTATATAATCTTATAATACAATTAAAGGCAATGCACAGTAGTTCCGGTTGTAGATATAGAAAAGCAGGCAGTCCACTTTCAATGAAACCTTGTTGCATGGTTACAAATGCTTGCACACTGTTATTACTTGCGATATATGTTTGTACTATAGGTTCGGTGACCATCCGTCCTCTTTTTTGAGAGGACAGTCCTTTTTTTCTTCGGTATCGTGTCCTTTTTTTTGTTTTTCTTAAAGAGGACAATAATTTATCCTCTTTTTAATAAATTGTCCTGTTTTTTTATTTGAAACATTTTTCCTACAGAATAAATTACTTAAATACTAAATGAAGACAGCACATGTTTGAATAATTCAGTTCTGTCATCTGGGTTTGCTATTGTGAATGCTCATCCAAGTCCATTTGTCAAAGTTTTATGACATTCTTTTTTTTGAGATTTTAATGGCGTTTTATTTGGCTATCCGGAATCCCTCTCCAATCCAGGATCCCAACTGAACACTTTGGCGTGATTCTGACATTCTGAATTTTAATGTGATTGAAAATAATTGTGTACGTGGAAATATTCAAATTCAAAAAATAAAAAAAACTTGTTGCACAATTATGTTACAAAAAATGACAACATTCGAATTTGACGTTTAAGTACATATATGAATGTGCGACTGTTTTTGGTTTCAATTTCAAATCCAGAAGCAAAATTCTTTTCTTTTTAGAATCAGAAATGTCATTTTTCACAAGTGAACACTTTCAGAAGAGTCCAGAAGGTTTCCGGATTGACAACTTAAAAAAATGCACTGCGAAGGAAAATAAAAAAACTAACAGTATCTGTGAGTTGAATTCTTAAATTAAGTACTTAAGTATTTATTATTTTTGTTCCTATAACTGAACTGATGTACGTAATCTGGAGTACAAATATTTTGTATAAATATCGTTTGTACCTAAGCTTGTTTCGTTGTCCTCTTTTTTGCATGTGAAAAATGGTCACCGTAACTATAGGGCAAATATTTCATATTGAACAAAAATCGAACTTGAGATTTTTATCAAACTTGACATTAAGATGATAGAGAAAAATTTCGGTCTGTATGTCAGTCTTGCTGTATGTCAATCTACAGGCTAAACCATTGGAGATAATCTTCAATCTTGGTACTTAAGCTAGGTGCTGGGCTTGGACTCGATTCTTTTTTCTAATCTTTTTTAGCTCTAAAATTAACGGTAGCTGCCATACAGTTTTTCGGAGCTAAACTGTTGAAATCTAAATTATCTCCAAAACGGGTCTTACGATTTTGATAAGAAAAATTCTGTGCACTATTATAGTTGTATTCTATATTTTGGTCAATAAACTTTCAACGGTACCTGCCATATAACCGTTTTTTTTCGATTTTCGACTATCGCATTAATGGTTCAACGGGTTTCGATTAAAAATTTTTTATACAGGAGATCCCTCAAATTCCAAATGATTCTGCATACCTAAATTTACTAAAATTAAATACAAAAATATTTAATAATTTTTGGATTTGTTGAAATTTTGTTTTTTTTTTTATATTATTAAGTACTTAAAATTGCCATACCAATTTTTTTGAAGAACAACATTTAAAAAATTTTGCACATAAAAATTAAAGTAAAATACCACTTTAAAAATATATTAAAATTAAATTTAAAAATTATTAATATTTAAAACTTTGGTTGTACCATCAATTTCTGCCAAATTACGAATGAGTTCAGCTCTTTTGCGAAGCTATCTTTGTTCAAAGCTTTACAACGTTTCAATGTAATTTATATCCATATGTTTTACATTTTGGCGTCCCACAAGAATATGTTCTGGGACCTATTTTATAACTTTTATATGATTTTCCTGGGATATTATTTAGATTTTCGCTGAAATAGAATGTTTTATTCGTATTAATGTAAATCTAGCCATCCTATAGATTATAACCAACTCAATCTTAATCCGTCAAAATCGTTAGGGGTTCGCACAATAAGTAAAGTTAATCTTTCAAATTTTTCAAAAATTATTTTAAACGGATAGTACGAAAAGTAAAGTATTAGATGATTATTTCAGTCTCTGTACCTTATGAACCACGCCCATTTTATGTGTTTTTTCGACAATTTTATTCCTGAATATTCTGATTTAGTTGTAGTCTAATGGTTTAAGCTCGATCAAATCTGAACGACTTAAACTCCTGCTCAAATGCCCATTAAAAACAAAAATTCATATTAAGGTCAATAAGAGTATCGAATGCTGAAAACTTACCTTGAAAAATATATAAAGTGGCCGTTTTGGCGATATCTATAATTTATAAATTAGTATAATTTTTGTGTTACAAGTTTAAATGGCAATACTTTATTAATAAGTTAAAATTATTATTAAAATAGTGATATACAAACGTATGAAATAAAATAAAATAAAATAAAATAAAATAAAATAAAATAAAATAAAATAAAATAAAATAAAATAAAATAAAATAAAGTAAAATAATATAAATATATACATTTGAAATGACACTAGAACTCAAATTACAGGTTTTGAAAATACAGCCACGCTCTTATTATCTGAAATAATCGAGAGGGAGCTGCTGATGAAATAACTTGCAAAACTTTGAATTTTAAAAACATAATGAATCGTATGGGCTGAACTTTCAGATTTTGCATGCAGGTTTTTTTGTCGTTTCGCACTTGAACAAGTTAAACCTTTTCGTTGAAGGTCTATATAAGGTTGAAGCGAAGTTTAAACTCTCTTCAATTCTTCATATTAAATTTGTCAACGTCTTTTTCTTGTTTTTTAAATATGTCCATTTCCATTTTCATAAATTCCCAAAATACCTTCACAGACGCAATGAATAGTATCAATAATCAAATGTCAGAAATCTGTTGAACTTTATTATGGACATGCCAACTCAAATCAAATTGCACAAAAGAATGCTCTGGGTTTTTGGCAAAGAAATCTATATAACTCGTTCTCAAATTCACAATGAACAAAAACTTCAAAATACAGGGTATCCAACTTGGGCTAACAAAATATAGATCTATCTCACATATAAATAGTGCCAATTGGTTCTGACTGATTGACAAAAATGCTAAATACGGATTGCCAATACAATAAAGATGAAATACAATACGCCTAAATATTCTTGGTAAAAACAAATGCAAAAATTCCAGCTTCAAACATGAAACACCCAAAACTTTAAACCTTGTTTCTTACAAGTAATTTTTATGAGATTTTATAGAAACTTTTTGATGCTTCTTTATAATTTTAACCTAAAGCTATAGGCAGCTTTCTTAATGTACATACATTAATTCACTAATAACTTTTAAGCTTCTATAAGGTTTCGATAATGTCTTGTTAAAGCTAAAGCGAAGCTGAAATCTTAGTCGGTTTATCAGTCAAAATTTAGTCATGAACTAATTCTTCGATACATTATACCTCAGCTAAAGTCTAACAGACTCTATTAGTTAATACTTTTTGTATTTGTATTTATTTTATTATTGCTGAAGTTTCTTTTCAAGGAGTCTTGGTAAATATTCCGAGTAATCAAACATTTTACATTTTTAGAAATCTGCTTTTCCCTTTTCCGAATTCTCCTTTATTATTATTAAAAGAATCGTTTGAAGAGCAATTTGATCCTTAAGTATATGCAATCTACGATGTCAAACTTTAACGTATATTTTTACACAATAATTCATTTCCTGATCATACCCTTGACTGTCAATCAAACAATATATGAACTGGGAAATCCCTATGGGAATGCAACGTGCAGAGCCTATCAATTAGTTTCTGACGGCAATTCGATTCCTGGAAAACCCCTTTCACTTCTTTAACACTAGATACAAATAGATATGTACCTACACGAAATAGGATCCAGAAATAAAAAAAAAAAAAAAAAATGTTGGAAATATTAATTTGTTCGCACTCTATTGCAATATATGCGATGCGATTTTTAATTACCACAACGTGTTGAATTATTAAAATGCAAATATAGTTGCAACACAATATTAGTGCGCAATGTGTCTTCCTCGATATATAGTGTCAGTTGTGGCGGCTTATAGTTCGACACTAAATCCAACAACAGCACTCAACCAGCTGCTTGTTGTGTTCGGGGTGTGAGATTCATGGGAGCAACTATCAGACAGGAATACAAAATTATTATACGAACGTAAATGTGGTGGCGCAACCCCTTTCTACCGCACTTCTTCGCAGAGTTTAGGGTATCTACACATAGGGTTTTTGCTGAATTTTGATTCCGATTATTATCTATTGCTGCTTTGCTGCTACATGCGCTGATTACTGCAACTGCCAACTGCCACTGTCTATATTATGATAGGTAGCACACAACACAGTCAAATGTGGCGCCCCGACATTGCAGCATTTGTGTATTGAATGCTAATGCAGAATACTTCATAATTCAATTATAAAACTACTAGTTTCATCGTTCAATCCGTGGAAAATGTATGTATTGTAAGGTATGTAGATACCAACAACAAACATCAACAAATAACCCACAATTGACAGTCGAGTATTTTAGTGGAGTTTAAGTTAGATTTTTTTTGTGTTTGCTAATTGACTCAACCTTCAAGCCCTCGAATTAATTAAAACTAATTTAAACCGCTTTCAAATTTGATTTAATTTAATTGTATAATCGTATATGGAAGGTAGATTCGAAGTTGATGAAAGTTCATTGTTAATGCTAATTTACCATGCGGAGCTGTCTGTGATCGAAAGTGTTAATGATTTGAGTCCGAGTATATAAAGATACACTCTAGGTCACTTGATTAAGCTTCAATACTTACTTACTTCTATTAAAGGCTCAAGGGATTTCAATTCCAAAAATTCGGTTCACTCAGGGACAACACATGATTCACATCAGTTATATGTTGTCGTATCCTTCTGGGACTCCAAGTTTTGTCTAAGTTTACCGCCTATTGTATGTATGTATATCTGGGCATTTACCATGACTATTTTTTTGTTGCTTTTAATCTAATTCCTTTGAAATGTGTGTGAAATGTTTATTTTTAAATGTTTTTAAATATTTTGAAGTACTTGTCTAAATTTCGCGCGAATGTCAAGCTTAATACTACTTCATTAAATTTAATATTAAATTTGGAAGTACTTTATGCACAAAAATTCACGTTTTCAATTTTTCGACAGTGGAGGTAAAATTCTATTTGAGACAGACAAATTTCTTTTTTATAATTTTGTCCAAAGAAATTTTTTGGTCTAAAGTTCGTAGTCTGGGGAAATATTTTACTCTTTCGTGAGCCGTATCTTTTGTGAAAATACGAAAATTTGGTTTACGGGAACATGATTTAACTGTATTTTCGTAAAAATTAATAATTTCACTTGCCACTTCCTTGGAAATGGCATTACACGTGAAAATGTTTTTTTTTTTGTTTATTAAACGACATTTGCACCATAGAAAAGTCAAACTAACTAAACATTACTCCGAGTAGGGCTAATAGACCTACTATGTGTTTCATACCATTTTTTCTTACCATTACATTTTCGAAAATTTCGCCTTATTATTTATTATCAATTTCAAAGTGTTTTACTAAATCTATAAACTTCAATTTATGCAATAGAGCTTAAATTTCGCGCGAAAAATTATATTTTATTTAAAAATTCATTTAAGAATTCCTCGGGAAATTTTAGCTACTACTAAATAAGATTTTCGAACATTTAACTGGTTTAAATAAAATTATTGTGTTTAAACAATTACTGAAATTTCCAGTGGAAATGAGGTTATTTCCTTGAAATTTTTCAGATTAAATGGCAAAACATCGAATTTCTTATACAAATTCACATTTCTCGATGAGATAATCGCAACTTCAATCAATAATGTTCAAAACTGAGTGAAATAACTAACCCAATTAGAATTCATTTAAATTTCATTCAGAAATTTTAAAATTTTAAATGGAAAATTCAAAACATAAAGAGAAAACATTCAAAAACAATCCAAACATGAATAAACTTAGTAAATTTTAGACGAAAACACTTTGCATTATGTAATTTGAAAAATTACCTCACACAAAGGTGAGTTATTAAAAGAAAAAGAAAAATTAAAAAAATGAAACTTCGTGTTTAAAAAAAACTATACCTACTGTGGGTTTTTGAAAAATACAAAAATTACACTAGTTTCTTAGTTAATAAAATTTATTTAAAAAGTAATTTCTCGACAAAATTTTGATCATTGAAAATAACATTCAGTCATTTTTTTTTCTTGGAAAAATAGAAGGACATATTATCATTCAAAATCGCTAAATCCGTTGCACCGTTTGTGAAATCAAAATCAATACACAACCAAATAACGTGGAGTGTATAAAATTAAGCGTAGAATATGCTTTTTGAACTAATTAGTATTTTTTTTTTTGGTAATATTTTAAATAATTGCAACAAAAATAATTACAAATGAATAATTTCAAAATCACACTTGACAAAATGTTGTTTTTTGTTGTCTCTTTGTTTACCTACCTCGTACTTACTATCAAGCTGGTTAATAAAACCAGATTAAATTTATATGAATTTAAATTTCTTGAAATTGGTTTAAAATTAATTGAGATAATTTGTGGTTTGTTATGTAGGAATGATCATGTTTATTTTATTGATGAGTTAATTTTGCTGATTATTTTTAAATTAGTTGTTGTACCCATATTATATAGAGGATGCATATTTTAATATATTATTTTTTAAATGTCTTTTATTTGTGTGTAAGTGTTAAGTATGAATGTTTAACTTTTATTATTTTGTTTTATATTTAAATAATTGATAATTTGTTGAGAATTTAAGCTATTGTCGACTTATATTGAATAAAATTACATAAATGTACCGTTATTGAAATCGAATGCGGTTATTAAGTAGAAGATTAAGGAATGCAGTCAAGAAGAATTAATTCCGAGTTGGTCTATTCGAAAACGACATTAAACCAAAACAATAAATATAAATAAATAATAAACTGAAAGAAACGTCAGGTTAAAACTTAAAAATGTCTTTATAATTTTTCAAGGTACGCTTTGCTATATATGATTTAGTTGCAGATAGTTTAGAATCTTACACAGTTTCAGTACCATTTCATGTAAAGATAATTTAATTTTCCAGTATTTTTGACACTTTCATATTTGATTTCAGAAGATGCCATGTTATTTCAACCTAAACGTCCTCTATTTATTTGTGTATATATTTTCATCAATTTTGTATTATTTTAACATTATATCTTTTTAATTTTAATTAAATGGACGATTGACTTAACAATTCATTTAGTTAATTTTACAATTATTTTCCTGATGAACCTAATGTATTCCTACAGTAAATTATTATAATATTTGTACACTAGAAATTTTAAAATATTTCGTCCAAGTCAAATATTTACTGTCAATAGTTTGTTGAATAAAGGCATATCCCTGCTAAACGTTGCATACTCCTTGAGCGTGTTAACTACTTCTCTAATACAAACTTCATCAACGAGAGAGGTACCATAAAAAGAGCAAACAAAAAAAAAAACACCAGAAATTGCTAATAGGTGTTACTTTTCTCAAAAATAACTTTTTCTATTTTTTTTTTTCAAATCCGTTGAGGTATCAAAAAATTAACTAAATACTGTCAACTTTGCCATTATGGAACACTCGTAAAATTATCTACCTTCCTACATTAAAAAAAAATTAAATACAAATTAATCATAACATTAAGTTAATTCCTCATTTCGTGCGCAGTTGTTATCTAAATCGAAATGTGTTTCCAGCTTGTATATTATAATCTAAATTGCTGTGTACTGCCATTAAACTTCCTGGCCTAATCCAGCTGCATTTATGGCTAAATTAATTAACTATCTCATAACATTAGACAAACCACACTGATGTTCATTAGACTTAGCTTGTCGCACAAAATATAATACACAAACACCACAACACACCATACTGTAAACGTTCAAACTCAACTTGATTGACCCACATGTCCATCCAAGTCCATGAGTTGCTGTTTGTATTTCTTGTAAACTCATTCGCCCCTCCCGATAAAATACAAGCAAACATTAAGATAAAAAAAAAACAAAAAAAACTATACACTGCCATTCACTCTGCTGATGCACTTAACTTTTCCAGCAGCAGTAACAGAGCAGCAGTAAGTACAACAAATCGAAATGATACGTGAAAGTCGAACGCATTATTCAAGCGAAATTGAGGCTCAAACATTATACTCAAGTGCGTATTTAACTGCATACCACCTTAATACATATTACTTACTGTATACAATGTGGCCCAAAAGTGGTCACCATTTTGAAATATGCAAAAAATGTTTGCAAATGGCGGCAAAAGTCAATCGAAAAAATATTATTTCGAGTTTTTTTATTTTGTGTATGATAACTTCACAAATGTAAAAATAGAATTGACATTTGCCGCCATTTGCAAAAGTTATAGCATCTTCCGATAGGTTTACAACTTTTGACCCACCTTTTAGATATATCTCGATACAATAAGTCATTTTTTGAATTCGAACTTTACAAATCGACAAATTGAAAATTGAAAAAATACTGTAGTAAAGAACTTCACATGAGAGTGACTACCGACGAATAAACGAATAAATCTGATTTAAAACAATTTATCAACCTAATTTTTTTTTACAAATTACAAACAAAATGGTAGAAATATTACTTAGGTTTAATGCTTTTCAATGTTTTTCTGTCAAATATGTTAAAATTTGTTTCGATTCCGACTGTCAAACTCTATTCGCGTTCCACATAGCATCCACATGCCAAAGAGTGAGTTGTTCACGAGCCACTAACTCCAAATTCCCATATTATCAATAGGAAAAGGTCATTTGCGAAAAATAAAAAAAAAAAACAATGTGAATAAAATGTCACAGTGGACGAAATTTGCTGGTCGCTCTAATGTGAATAGTGCTTAAAAGAATTAAATGTGTTAATCCAAAAAGTCGTATACGTGTTTTTTTAGATTTTTATATAATTGAGCGAATTTCTCTTCTCACCCTTTAAAATTTTAAAGTTTACCCGCTTTTATGCTAAATGTAATGGAAACCATTCACAAATATTAAGTTTGATTCACAAATGCGAAGTGAAACCGCACGAGATCTCTTCGTAGTTGCCAAACCTATTTGAAATAAATTGAATATGTACGCCTGAGGACTTACACAACGAAGCGTTTCTCGTCAGCAAATAATTTTAAAGCCTAGTACGCTGCTGATGCGAAACGAAAAATCCCATACAAAAATGACAGAGCGAAATTATGAACGAAAATTTTCGTTCTGCAGTACGCTGTTTCATGACGAAGTTAAAAAAGTCTCCACTCACTTTTAGAAGACAATTTATTACCCAGACCAATTTATTGTGTGGGGGAAATTACATTTTAGCGTTTAGTCGTGTTTTTTTTTGTTGTTGTTTCTTTCATCAAAGCTTGTTTATTTGTGCTTTTTTGTGATTGGGTTTGTTTTTGCTTCTTGAAAATTTGTTCGTTCATGTTTTCTTTAGCATTTCGCTATTCTAGTGGAGACCACGGCAAATTTTCGTTTCGCATCAGCAGCGTACGTCTAAACCAGAAACGGACAGCAACAAAATATTTGAAGAAAAAATCTTTTTAAAATAATGGTGACCGATTCCATAACTAAAAAAAAAATAAAATGCACGACTGGATCGCGCATACTTTCTCTTATGTTAGATCACATCGTATGCCTAAGATTCTTAGTAGAAACGGCTAAATATAATCTTAAAGTCGTTTTTTTAATTAATTCTTTATATACAAAATTTCTGAATAAGACTTGGTGTTCATGCCATCCTCGATTGTAGTCAGATTAATTTAGCCTGTGCCACCGCACTGATTTAGTGCTAAACTGTGCTACCGCACATATGACAGTTTGGCAGCACCCATCATCTACTACAATCGAGGATGGCAGCCAACGTAAAAAGGAAAAACCCCCATTGTAAGTTGGTGGGCATTTCCGGCTTTGCCTCTAATTCTTTCCTTTTCGTTGTTGGTTGCCGAACGATGCACATCGTGCATCTCTAAAAAAAATAAAACCAAATTGTGAATGTGTTTTAAAATAATTCAAACAAAAGAAAACTATTTTTAAAAACAAATAAAAAAAAAACAAATTTAACAAATAACCATATACCTGCATTTCCGCATTTATCATTATTGTTCGCACTAATAAGTGGCATTTAAAGACAATTTAATTTTGAGAGAGAGAAGGTGCCTCCATTGCATAAATTCGACCATAATCCCGAAATTAGGTCCATTATAGATGAACGTAAGGCCTATCTCAACAATCCTTATTTCATTGGACACATTCAGGGCAATTTCTCGCCGCTCTACGGGACGATTACAATTTGCACACTAGTCTTGCTGACGATTTTGGTCGCAAATATATTCTTGACTTGCTGCTCGAAGCAAAGAAAATACTGGCAGGACAGGCATCCAGACGCTAGTCAGTTCGTCAGGACAGAGTTACTTGGAAATAGAGCCGATTGGGTTTGCGGCTTCTTTCTGTTGCGTGAACTCGGGGTTAAACCCGAAGCCGACACCAAATTCCGACAGCCGCACGTCCGCCATCAAGACATCTCTCACATAATTCGGACAGACACACGTCCGCCATCAAGACATCTATCATATAATTCGGACAGACACACGTCCGCCATCAAGACATCTATCATATAATCGGACAGACGCACGTTCGCCATCAAGACATCTATCATATAATCGGACAGACGCACGTCCGCCATCAAGACATCTTATATTCGGACAGACACACGTCCGCCATCAAGACACCAAAATCGGACAGACGCACGTCCGCCAACGTAAGTACAAACAACCAGGCATTCACGCCATCACTTGGTATTGAAATTTTATGCAAATTATAATATAAGATTTAAAATAAATCTAGAAAAAGGAATCGTCATCCGTTTTCGAAATATTGAATTTTCAAAAATAAAAAAAAATGTTTATTTTCAAATTTTTTTTTAGAAATTTTGGTTATAGTATTGTTAAAAATTTGAAGAGTCTCCTACCCAAAAATTTTGATCGAAATCCATCAGTTCGCTTATGAGAAAGTCCAAAAACCTGAAAATGGTTGTATGGCAGGTATCTACCGTTAATAACAAAATGTGTAAACAAAATTTTGTACCAAAATGTAGACTATACCTAGCCGTTATTTTTGTTGCTAAAAAACGATTCAAAAATTTATTTTAGAGAATCGCCGAAAACGCTTAAGTACCAAGTTCGAAGAAAATCGCTGCAGCCGTTTTGGCTGTAGATCGACCTACAGATAGACAGACGGAATTGTGGGATCCATTTTGTTGGTGTTTTGTTTTGTTTTCTCGAGTTCGCAAGCAAAAATATGCCGGCTTAGTCACGCTTTGGTGTCATTTTCTCAGGCAAGTTGCCAGCTTCGTATTATTTTATATATCTACTTGTTGTAAATTTGTGGACTTTTCTGTTAATATATCATTCTAGTTTTAAAAGCGAAGTTTAAATAACTGTGTCACATACATACATACATTCACAAAACTTCCACCGTAATAAAAATTGAACTGATTTATATTCAAGTAGCCAGTGGCTTAAAGGATTCAGAGAATGAATGTCTCTCAAGAAGTCTAAAGTTCGAATCTTCAATTATGCTAAACTTATGCGGAATCGATCAAATTTCATCAGACCCTCAACCACTCCACCAAGACTCCAAAATGACAACATTGATACATACCATCCACATTTTATTTAATTTTATTTTAAAAAGTTGTACAGTTTTTTTGGAACTTGAGTATATAAATCAGATTACGGCTCGACGCGGCAGCATTTGTAAATTGAATTATATCTACTAGAAACAGTTGACAACATGATTAGATGGGTTGCAATTGTTTTGATTGTGAAACCCGCACACCCGTTGAGGCAAATAGCCGACCGAATGGCCGAAGTTAGTTGGTACTCGACGTAATGTAGAAAGTTTTCTCGCAATTCGAAACGATGGAAATGTATAACACGAGATATAAGCTTAATTTCCAATTTAGAAAGTTGCTACTGCTGCAATTGCAACAGCAACAACAACGGCAGCAAAAATAAAAACAACAACGACAACGAAACGAGCGATAGCGGCTTGTTATACAATCCACCGAACATACTGTCCATCCGAACGGGACGATTAAATGGAACGATTAACCATTCTCTCCGCTTCGCAGTGCTGCATTACTGCGCCTTGTTGCTGTGCTGTATGTTGCCCCCTTAAAGAAGAGAGTGTCTTTCAACAACTGCTGATTAATTGATCCGTGGATTGCTACAACACTCTTACAACAGAATTACCGCTGATTAGGTTTTTTTCTTTATTCCCACAAAAGCTATGCTGCTGATGGGGCCGCGCCGGCCGGGGCAACTTCTTATGCGCCCCAAAACGGGCTATTGTAAAACTGTTTTGTAAGTATGTATGCGCCTCTATGTATTTAGATGCTTTGTAAAAAGTTAGCGAGTTGATTAGGTGTGAAATCTGAGGGAGGAATTTTAAATTCCAAGTTAGATAGAAGAAGAAGGCAACCTTTCACTTTGGCGCGCGAAATTCCCCGATGATGGTAGAGCACGACTTTGTGGTGGCGATGGCGATGCATGGCTGGAGCTTGACTTGCTTTGGCTTGACTATAAAAGACGACAATGTTTTTTTTTTTTTTTTTCTATACCTTTTGAGGTTAAACTGTGAAAATGAATGTGTGAAGTTTTCCTCCATCATTATGTATAGTGGTTGTGATGGAATGGTTATTGGGTTGTGGCGGAGTAGGAGGGGAAATCTCTCAAAATGAGGTTCAACGGGGTCAGTTGGTTGGCTGAGTCGCGCGTTGTGTTTGTTTGCGCCAGTTGTGTTGGCTTTGCCTTTTGTTTGTCGAGAAACTTGGAAATTGTGTTCATATAATGCAATTGGACACCACCACACCGATACTTTGAATCTCGTTCCGTGAGTATATGAGTGTGTTGTGTGCCAAATGCGGGAAATGAGAAAATCGTGATCTGCGAATTGGAAAATGCTTTTTCGATTTGATTTATGGTGGCGTTCGGTGAACTCTTTGAACTGTGCAGCCCTCTACGAACTTTTAAGCTGCCCCCACCCCCCACCCCCCCAAACCCCCCTTTCATTTTTGTTTTTATTTTTCTCTTTTATAATCATTAATAAGTGGTTTTCTATTTTCTGATCTTTATATTAGCACACCGACTCTGTATGCGGGTATTTTGTATTTACTATCTCTTTTCCTCTTATTGGTGTTTACCTTGTTTGGGGCTGATATGATAGGAAGGTGTGAATGACTAAATTGTGCTGAAATTATGGCTGCAGATTATGACTTTTGCTCACGATTATTTGGTGAGTTTTGTTTTTCTTATTTATGGAAGCAAGATAAATCTATCGTTTGCCTTTTAAGGCAAACAGGTGAAAGGTGCAACGTACTTACATTTAATGATTGTAATTGATAGCGAAAGGGGACGTATGTTTGTTGATTGTCAACAAAATATATAAGGTCATTCAACTTTTTATTTTGATTGGCTTTAGTTTAGGTAGCCTTTTGCTTTTAAAGGCATTTGATTTGTGATTGGTGATTTTTTTGGCAAAGGAAGATTTATTTTGGCTTAAGGAAATTGAATCTTCTCAGATAGCTAAGTTGATGCTATTAAGTTTCTGGAATCTGTCTATACAAATTCGATCATCTCTTATAAGGATGGCACAGCAGTTCAATGCTCATCTCTGCTGGGTGGCTAAACAGATCTGGCCAACTCTGGATCTGAAGCCCTCTAAGTGTTCGATAATCTAAAATAAAATAAAATAAAATAAAATAAAATTCAATAAAATAAAATATAAAACAAACTAAAATATAAAATAAAATAAAAAAACTAAAATACAGTAAAATATAATAAAATTGTTGTCATAACCGGGCAGTGTCTTATAAGCCAACACACCTGCTCACGGCTTGGAATATACGCAAACGAATTTTGCAGAAACTATATGGACGAAGAATCGGTTCATCATCTTCTCTGTACATGATCTGCCCTTCTGATTCACGTTTTAGCACAAGGAACCAACTTATCGTATAAGTGTGTCAATATTTTTCGCTGGTAGTGCCTAAGCAACCTAACTTTAATGTATCCACTGGAAATGGGACTTGAATTCCAAAATCCAAAGGATTCCGAATGGCATAATCTCGAATACTAAAAAATCTGAAAGCTAATAACTTTTTTAGCACTTCTTAAGAAATAAAACGTACATTTTCTTCTTGTAAGCCTACACACTTCTTCGAATGAAGCTACCATCTCTTCAAACCTTCAAAATATTACTCGGGAAATTTCTCTGCAATTTTTAGAAGAAGGAAAGATTTAATGTGAAAAGGGTGGTCAGTCTGTTTTAACAGCAATTCCTAGATTTTGTGAGATGACGAATTATCCTAAATCATATGATAAAAATTGATATTTATAATCCCTATGTCACCTTTTTTAATGAACTTTTGCGATTATATCGTCAGTTCTTACCTATATTCCGAATGTTCATGGTCTTCCAAGTTGGTATGACACAGTTTAAATTCAGCTGCTAAAAACCTGCAATTACCGGTCGAGCTGACTCTGAAGTAAAAATGATGTCAAAATCTGTCATAATTGTGTTAAGGATTCTAATAGTCAACGAAAAATGTTGCTAATATATGCTGAAGAGAACGTTGACACATGTGTTGACACGAAATTTGTTGGTCAACGAATGACGGTGTGATAACTAAATAAAAATAGATTCTGTAGCGACGTCAGCGTCAACACAATGTCCGATTACGTTGACCGCGTAGTTCTTAATAAAGTTCTCAACAAAATCAGCTTTGTCAAATATAATATATATATTGTTTATATACTCGTATGATAACTAATCAAATCTGAATATTAAAAAAATCAAATTGACAAAATGACTTTAAAATGTTTTGGACGATCTTTTGGTGTGAACGCACTTTAATGAACACAGGCCATTCATCATAACTCATCAATCAAACTTTCTGGCGCTTCTTGTTGTTTGTTTTTTCTCCATTAGTTAAGCCTCATGAATGACAGTCCTCTGTTTTGTTGGTAATGCTAGATTGTAGATTCTTCGTTAAACACATTAATCTGTTACCGAAATTAATAATTGATAAATGCCGCTAGTCAAAAAAAACTTGCGAATGAAGAGTGCCGACAGGAGTATATTTTACTCAAATCGATCATTCTTGAGTACACATTTTGACAATCAGTTCCAAATAGCCGCTTTCGTGGTTGCGCCGATTCCGCCGCCGGCCGTTGTAATTTGTCGTTCATGAGTGATGGTATTAATCGTAGGTATGCAATAGCTAGTTGAAGGGTTCACAAAAGCTTAACTCGGAACGCCGACGACAACATCAGAATAGTTATCTTCCAACACTGTATGATATCCACTATCTGACACGAGAAATTGGTAAGTGTTTGTTTTTGTTTTGCCCTCCTAGTTCCGATACTATTTAAATAGAGGACAGGGAGTTCCAATCATAAGATGAAACATAGCGCCTCTATTAGAAAATTCATGTCAAGATAAGCTTCTGCGAGAAATTATCTCGTGGTGTAAACTATTAAAACCCTTCTTTGTCCTCATATTTAGTTTGGAAATGGCCCTTGTTAATAAACGAATTTTAAGTCGGCTTTAGGCTAAACTCAAATTTAACCCAAAATCTGTAGAAATTAAACAAAAATGTCACTTCTGTCACAGATTTCTCTATACCTACGACTAGATACACAACATCGCATGCAAAATTAAAAAATAAATTTATAAATTTCGTCGCGAATTGCAATCGGATTATTACGAACTGTCAAACCTGTTCCATATAGCATCCACATTCGAATGAATTAATTGTTTGAATGCAACTATTCGCAAAGTTAGAGATTATCAATATTACGTCATTGGTGACCAATAGAAAAAAGCCATCTGATTAAATTATCAGAGAGGACATATATTCGTTCGTTTAAAATTGTTGGTTGTTGTTCGCTATCATGTGAATAGTCCTTATCAGTCAATATAAACTAATATTTTGTTTAGTAATAATTAATAATTGTATAAATTTGTCTAATTTTCATTTTTCTTTATTTGTATTTGCAGGTAAATGATGTAATAATTACAAAATGTACCATATTAAGAGCTAATGTGGTACTGGTATGTATGCCTACCATTTATTTAAATAACTACACCTTGAGTGTGTTACCACGAAGTCTATAACACTAGCCCTATATTGCTCTATTGCAACTTCCAATTATCAATATCTTAAAGAGTTGTTTCGCCTAGTAGGTTAATTTCATTTAAAAATCCTTTTCCTTTACCATTCAATCAATTGAACTCTCCAATCCGAGTATAACGCCTAGAACTGATAGTCCCCTAATTAGTACTTTATGACGTATATAACATGAATCCGGCAGGGTAAAAATAAAAAAAATACTGCTTGCTTGGCAATAATTATCAAATATTTATGTATATATTAATATTTTTTATTTTGACAATAAAAATGTTGGTGGTCCACCAAAGTCTTCTTCAACCAAATTAGCATAAAGTTGTAAAATGGTACCCAGGCACACCTTATAAGGAAAAAATATTAATTAAAAATCTTTAATGGTCAAATGATGATTAAGTTGATAAAGCTCGCAAAAACAAAATTGTTTTGTTGTTTTCAAAATTCTCATAAAATCAGCCCTTTGGCATTTATAGTTTTCTTTATTTATTTCTTTTTTTTTTGTGATTTGATTGAACTATGCCGAAAACAGAATATGTAAATCAATTTTGTGTTTTTATTTTATTTTTTTGTGGTTTACATATACCCACTCGAATTTAAATTAATTAATAGCCCTTGTCGTGTAACATATGATGTTAAAAAAATATATTGAAAAAATGTCGTTTGGCAATATTGGGATTTTTATGACTTAATTCGAAAAAAAAAATCAAACTTCGCATAAATAATTTTTTTCTAAGAAATTAAAAATTTACAAACAAAAACTTTTAAGATATTTTTATGTATTCTACACTTAATAGATTTCTTTTATATTTTCTCCGCTTAAAATAGGAGAAACAATACTTTGTTACAGTGTTGCCAGTTTGCGGTTTTTACAGGAAATTGAGTTATTTCTTTAAATGTAATGAAATTTGATATATCCATATCGAACTATCGATAAAAAAGTTTACTCCGGTAAAAGATATGAAAATTCTCGGCTTAGGATTAGTCACAGATTTAAACCAAGTAATTCTTAAAAATTTGGGTACAAGCCTCACGCCCTGATTGGGATTAGTGTTTGTTTTCTTAAAAGCCAACTGAAAGGAGAATCATAACTATGAAATATCATATTTTCATTTCTGTTCTTTTCGGTTTGTTCACTTAGGAAAGGTGTAGTGTTGCCACTGCTTAATTCAACTTGTTGACTAGACGTGTAGCATTTTTAATTTATGCATAAAAAAAAATCATTTGTTTATGCATAAAAAAAATCATTTGTTAATTTTACTGTATTGTTCTTAATTTATTGTTTATTTGTTTATGTTTAATTTTGTGCCAGTGACGTGTCCGGGAATGACACAATAGCAGGATAAAAGAAGCAGATTATGTAATTTGGTAACAATCAAATTGGTCGAATACCCTTGAAGAAGTGAGGAACACTCACGAAACGTTGGGAAAACAATGGAAAAAAATTGTTTTGATTCGCATTTTTTACAAACAGACCAAAAGAGCCTAAATAAATACAATGGAAAAGTTACACAAAAAAATTCTTCAAATTTATAATATAATTCAGCGATACTATTCTGAGCAAGCGTGTTTTTTTAAATAAAGACGCCATTACCGAGAAAAATGTGACATTTCCATACAAGATATCGACAACAAAGAGCTTCATAATTCCTGTCGGTAATACAGTTATTATTACTAGTACTACTACAGTATAGTAGTACATTAGTACAAAATGTTAGATTATAATTGGCACAGTGTTGCCACATTAAAATTCATTTCAAATTTAGTTTAATGGTGACTGGATTTTTTTTTAATTTATGAATAAAAATCAACAATAAAAACAGCGTTACTATTCAGATAGCTTTTGTGAGACGAGAGAAATTTCGAAATTAGGAACAAAATATCATTTGTATACAAACTATCGATATCAAGAGAAATAGTTGTTTTGGACTCAACAAATAGGAAATACATCTAAATTCGTATTTTTTTTTTTATAACTTTGCACGCGCTCAAGGGATTATGAATAACCCTTATATGTTTTTCTTAACACAGCGTGGGCATCCGGTGGAAGAAGAGAAAGAAGGATAGGAAAGATTTGTGGCGCGATGTTCTGACACTAGACCTGGTTTATGTCTCAGATTTATCTCCAGGGATGGCGGCTGAACTAATGCGGAGAGAATTACCGTGTCTTATTTATTTATGTCCCTTATAATTCGCATTATTTTATTTATTTCATTGTCATATTTTATGGGTATGCTAGTTTACTCAATCACATGTTGTTAGTGTTATGCCTACACAGCATGTAATGAGCAAAGCAGCAACTTATATTATGACAATTTTTTTTAGAATTGGTTTTTAATGGAATATAAGAAGACATATACAACGGCAGGAATCGAACCTGAAACCACGACGTTGACAGGCGAGCACACAACTATCGCGCCACGGCCACCCCCGTTATCATTATTAATAATTTTAATTAGAAACAGAACTGTTATAGTTTATCATGATGGAGTTACTTCTTTTCACTATGAAGCGCTGTGAAAGGGCACTCGACTTATAGAAATTAGTTCTTTGCTTCAGCAGTCCCCAACCGCCCGACTTGCGTGCAATATTTAACACTTTTAAGGGTGAACAGATATAAAAATGTTATAACTGTTATAAATTGACATTTCTTTAGGATCTTCCTTTTTTAAATTGTTAAATTGCATATAAAATTACTAAACACTATTTAAAAAGTGGCCTGGATTTGTTCTTTTTACTTCCATCTGAAAGCTACGAAAATCAGTGAAATCTGACTGATAACACGTCAAAATAGCATCAACTTTCTTCTAATAAGAATTTTGGATAGCATTTATTCCTTAAATTAATAAAATACTCTTGCGGCATATCAATGTCAAAATTCTCCGCGTCAATTCAGCTTTGTACTAAAATGTTGTTAACTATGTTTAACCGAAAATTTAGCATACGAATAAATGTGGAACGTATTCAAATTCACGAAATTGGATATATTGATACTTCATTTATGTCACTTGGGGATACCTATAACCCTTAAAGTGAAATTAGTTATTTTCTCATTTATTTCGTGAATTTTGGAAGACTTTTTTCACACTTAAAATTGGGTGTTATTTCGTGATGAAATAATTTTTTCTCAAAACCTTCACCTCTTACAGTTTTAATGGTAGACATTCAGTTTGACGGTTTTTTTTTCATTATCGACTTTGGGTATAATTCCACATTTAAATTATTTTCCAATTTCGGGGTTATTTTTTCCTGCAGAACAAATTTTATGAAAACTTCTAAAAATCCTTAACGTAAATTATAAAATTTGCATTAATCTAACTGCACATACCTTTCAAACTCTTATCCTATCAAAAATATATTCACTACTTTAGAATTAAATAGTTCTTAATAATGATGAATCGTCAGGGCACTGTGCAACCAAACCAAAACAAATGAAACCAAAAGACACGACGACAAAACAAATCCACTGATTCGACCAAATTAGGCCCGCATCGCCATCACTTATGCTAATCACGCATAACGATTGTAAAGTCTACGCATAGTAGATCCGATTTTGATCAAAAGAATCCACACCATTTACGCACAACAAGCCACAATCAATTCCAGTTTAGTAGTTGCGCGTCTACTTGTATCTTTCAAAGAAGGAGGAGAAATAAAGCCAAACATGCGCATAATCCAATTGAATCCAACGCAGTTTTTTTTTTTACACAACCAAAGTAATGCAGCCAGAAGCGTCATGGCTCCAATTGGCATCAATGGCGTTGCTATAGATATAGACCCATCACAGCTATACCAAGGAAAATGATCTTCAACATTGTAAGCCATTATGTCGTGATTCTGTTGACATCGCAATACAATCAGGTAGTGCGGTCAGCAGCAGTCTTGATGGGAAGGATGGTTGATAAATGTATGTACCTACGCGTGTACATATATGTATATTTATGCATCTATATATGCACGCGTAGCTCAACGGATTTAATCTGTTGTTTGCTGTTAATACAGTTGATCATCGCAGCGATGAATTCCAATCCGAGTTAACCATGTTGCGTACATTGATTGGTTTTTATGGACGAGACCACAAATAATTGTCACCCCTTGCCTCGCTCCGTATTATGTGTACAGTGTCAATAAAAGGAGAGTCTTCTTGGAGTTTATCTCTCCATTATTTGACTTCGAGACTTGGTATGTTGCCAATCTTTGACTCTTGAAGAAAATGGAAGGAATTCGAAACTAGTTGCATAGCGCAAGCGCACTATAGTTATGTGATGGAGCCAGTATTTAGTGTGACCATTCTACCTTTTTTCTTTTGTTAAAAATCAGAACTTAAATTAAAAATCGACTATTGGTTCTCTTGGTATAAGGTTGGCCATATTTTGTGGCCTGTTATGTTATAGACCGTTGTAGACCGAATGTGCGTTATTTGTTGTTTCGTCTGTACGCATTGAATATTTGCATCCGTGTGATCTCAGCGAGGTTTTTTGGTAAGAAAGGTTCTTCAGAAACACTTGTTACCTACACGTTGCAACCAGGTCCGACCAACCTAGAACAAAATAGGAAACAGTTCCTTACTATCTGTGCTGTTGCCCTTCCTTAGCCAAATCAAGACTCCATTTGCTTGTTAAAACTTTCATCGGAATAGAAGAGCAACGAATGAATGATGAATGAATAATTTGGGGTTTTTAGTTGCACTGCGACCTTAAGATTTAACCAACGTGACCTGGTACCCAATAGAGTGTTACATTGTTGTTTTAGCCTAGTTCGTTTAGTCTCTCCACACACTCCCATACCAATTTTGATATAATGGTGTAAGAGCTTAGTGCTTTGAGTGCGGATTGGCTGTCCGACATAATGGCAATGTTTTACTTGCGGTAGTTTCTTTTGAGATTTCTTTCTGCACATTTTTCAATTGAATTTCATTAACTTCTGCCTGGAAAATACTAGTAGACTATCCCATCGGTAAGGAAAGTTTGGTTCGTTGCCCAAAAATTTCTGTCCCAGTCTCTTCGATTGTTCTCGATCCCTCGTTGTATCACTTGATGGCATTTGGTTAAAGGGTGTATAGTTCACTGCTTCGCCTACTCAATCGTTCTCGTTACTAAACTCTGTTTGGAAGTTCTTCTCGAAGTTATAATTTTTAATCATCATCTTGGGATATCAAGTAAGTCTGTTACCGTGGACTTGCAGATCGAATTTCTTTCCCTAAGACCAATGCACTCTCCCGTCCCAATACCTTCCTTCCCAAATCTCAGAGCAGCACTTTCTATAATTGATAAAAAGATCAAAGATCTTATTACTTTTTTTAACTGCGTGAATTGGATATGGGGAAAACTCTGGCAACGTTGTCAGTTGCCGCATACTTCGCAAATTCTCCTTTGTTTCACTTTGTTTCAGGGGCTAATTGTTGTCTATGTGGGAGTGTGTAGCAGTTTGTTATGTAGCCGGAGGACTATGTTGATTTGAATTAAATAAACATTTATACTAGTCAACTATAGATGCGCCTCTTTGGCACAAAAAGGTGGCTCAACTTTGAATAGATATTCAAACCCTAGAGCACCTAAAGACTCTCTACCTGTCAATGGAAGGTTTTGACGTGCCCGTTTGTAATACCAAAAAATACTTATCAGGATCCCGACGAGTGAAAAATGAAATATGTCATTCCTTCATCTTCCTTTATTCCGGTCACTGTGCTTTCATCATTTAGACCAAGCGCTCTAGCATCTGTGGTAGCTTGATTTCTAAGTCGGAGTTTCGGTCTTCCTTGGCGCCTTGAACCTAGAGGATTGCTTTGTAAATTCGCTCGATATGTCCCAAATAATTTTGTCGACATGTATTGACTTTTTAGACTGCTTCCACATTTGCATCTACAGCTCATAGAGCTCGCGGTTTTATCTACTCAACTCTTCAGCCTCTTCGTACCCTCGCCAAATATCCATCTAAGAATCTGTCTTTTGATAGGGCTCAGTATCAGCTCTTCTTTCCTGCTTTTTTCTAACATTCGACTTTTTTAAAGCAAGACTGGCGTAGGAGTGTTTTGTAGAGGGAGCACTTAGACCTTTACGAGATAAGGCTTAAGTCCATTTGTTTTGTCAATTTTTCATCGGACTTCTTCTAAGATGGCATTACTTAACTACCTCAAATTTGCTGCTATCAACAGTGACGTTTTTCCCTAAGTATTGGTCAGATGTTTATATGCTCGCTTACAGCAGGTATCTTATCTTATATTCGCTTACTTCAAGACCAATTGACTTGGACTGTTATAACACGTCTATAATTACACGTTTGTAGGCGATTACGTCAATATAGTCTAAAAACCCAAGTAGCTACACCAAATTTGTATGACTGCTATAAGAACTAGATATCAGTATAAGTTTCAGAAAATTGAAGAAGTCACATGATATGGAATCTGCTGCCTTAAACCCTGTACTTGTTTGGAATACCTTTATTCCCCTGTTGAACATTAAACTGTGTGTTTTCTAGTATCACGCGGCACAACTGGATCCTGTTTCTGGGAGATCCCGAGCTCGGTCATCCCAATGTTGAGCTCTTGACAATGAACGAAGCTTTGAAGTCAATGAGAGATAATGGTCTCAACTTGTTTTTTTTTTTCAAGATTCGATTTACGGATTTCATCCGTGGCGAATTCCACACTGATATTTACCAAATTAAGATGTGCAAAACGGTTTAAGATGCTTTCACAGGGACAGGACGGTAGATAGAATTTCATGTGAAGTTTAGCAGCGATATGCTTTGACGGCTGTCGCAAGACATAAGATTAATGTCTAGTCTTCGGACAGCTTCCTTCCACTAAGATTTTGTTAAAGAGTTGATGCCCTATCAAAACATTTCCTCCGTTTTTTGAAGGTTAATGCACAGCGAATGCGCTTTTGTTAACAATTATTTTTAGACAACAGTACTTTGGGATTACAGAATTTCGGTAATTCTGGTTTTTGGGTTTTCTAGATTTTTGGATTTCGGGATTATGTCCAAATATCTTCAAACTTTTCTTTAGTAGAAACGTTGAAAAAAGGTCTCACACTACTTGCCATCCCATTGAACAATTTTCCATTTAAAAATCTGAAAACCATGTCAAAATGACATTTTCAACAATCAAACTGTCATACTTTAGGACAAAATCTACCAATCGTCTGAACTGACAGCACATTAGCATCCCATTTAGGAATTGGCAGGTCTGATTTCAGGATCTGACAAGCATCTGTTATTACAAATAGAAATGCCTTAGAAATAAGGGTTCTTTAAAGATAAATTGAAATCAAATGCCCTGGAGACCAACCCAAATTCACCCCAATTACTTTTCAACGAAGCATCCTCAAAATAAAAACAACAACTCCGAACAAATTCCAAAAGTGTAAAATCAGTCTAGAAACTGTCTACAGATTTCACTAACTTCTTCCTCTCTATTGCTCAAACAAACATACCCACAAAGGTAAGTGATGGAAAGGTCATGTTTTCGCATAGTCATATCATTCGTTTGAACTATTCCACTTGGTTCTTCCTCAAACAGAGACCACGTGAGTTCTGACAAAACAAATATGAACAGATTGGCTTTATTCACTTGTATGATATAAATACTTCTTCAGAAGTTTCAAGAGTTGTTTAAAAAAAAAATGAAATCATGATAGAAAGTTTACTCTTATTCCAAGCAATTGGTCACCCTAATTTGCAACATCAGCATTATATTGCTTCTCATATTAACTACATTTGATCGTGGCAAGATAAAATAATTGAACCGAAGCGAGTGCTGTTTATATAAAAAAAAAGAGAAAAAACAAACACACCACCATCACCATTACCGAAACAGCATCCCTTATATAGACGACTATGGCTATGGGTATGAGAACGACATCGAGGACGCAAGGCGACGATGGGCGGTTATTTTAGTCAAGTCAGAGAGTTAACCACCTTCCCCCGTGCGTCGCCTGGTTTAGAGAGCTTCAGAGAGACCCAGCGAAAGGAAGTCTTTTGTTTCGTGGAGCGTTAGTTTATCGTGATATCTTTGCTCCCTGAATGGTGGATTGCAAGGGGCGACCAGAAGAAGAAAAGTCAATAAAAACCCATGAGCCTTATAAAACAATAGGCTACTCCTAGACATACTACGTACACAAGGATTGGAAGGTATAATAAAAAAAAAAGAAACCGAAAGGAAGGTATTTAACTTATGCTCGAAGCTTGGCAGGAAGCCTACTGGATTACCTTGCCACTTCATGTTGTTAAATATTTTCCAACAGAGGCAGGAGGAAGAATTTATTTCATGGATTCCCACTTCTGAATCTGATCCAAGACATTGGGATTTTTTTTTTGTCAAAGTTATTTTACTGAAAGTTTATAAAACACCAGATCGCCAAGTCGGAGTTGGAGTAGACCGACCAGAGCAGAGAAGAAGAGTGCCTTGGAAATTGTTATTCTTACCACGGCGGTGGCGGTTGTTATTGAGGACGAAGAGGGAGGAGGCTTGGAACTTGTGTGTGCGCGCGCGATGAACGAGATAATCAAGCAATTAAGTTTTCATGTCTATTAATGTATTTATATGGAAAAAGAAGATATTCAAGCAGGAGGACTTTTTTTTTAAAGATGGTTCAACGTCGACCGACTACTTATATACTACGATGACGAAGACGACCAACAAACGACAAGAAGCTATGTGGTGTGTGCCTTTGTGTGGTGTTCCGAGCCGAACTTTCAAGTAGGTAGATAACTTGGTAACCTACCAAGACTAGCAGTTTATCGAATAAGGACTTGGCTTATTGGTATCTAGTAGATTATAAAATATTTGTAATAGTCTTACAACAGGGAATTTATTGGAATTTTTTTATGTGATTTTCTTATAATATTGTAACAAGTCTCTAGATTGTATTCTCGATGAGTTCCACATGACTGCTTTTGGTTCAGATGCATGCTGAGGAGATGCGCTGACGATGATGATGGTTTTCTAATTTTTTTTTTTTTTATAATTCAGTTTGAAAATGGAAAAAAGTGTTGCCAAGTGTAGAGCTGGTTTATTATTTTTTTTTTTGTGTTTGTATAGGATGAGCTTGTAATTTAGCAGCATGTTCAAATAGTTGTTGATTGAAGAATGTACAAGTCTCCAGACGCGTAGCTGGATGATATTTAGTTTTTACTGTACTTCCTTTAAACAACGCACTGACTGAATGGTGTGGTTGTTTCATTTTTTTGATCAAACGCGTGTTGGTATGAAGGACGCGGTTTTTAAAAGCGACATCAAAGTCAAAATTTAATATGGTCATATTGTTGGCTTAAGGTATTTTAAGATGTGTCTTGTTGATAATTTTTATTAGTTCATCTTCACTAAAGGAAATTCTTGAAAATAACCACAGGAGTGAGGATTGAAGTGTTTGAGCTAGTTTTTAAGGTCTTTGCTTTCTTGGAGTTTGATTAAATCAACCTTATGAAATATGTCAATTAAAGTTAGGTCTATTTCAATAGCTTAGAATAAGAATACAGAAAAACACGCAATGGGCTTTATTCTATTCAAGTCCGGCTTTGAGATGGAATTTCATAATTCTTTAAAACTTGTTTTTTTCGAACAGAACTACAATGTCAAAGTGTCTTTAATAAAGTCCCAGAACCAAATGCAAGTACTTTTAAGACCTTTTTCGACAAAAGATTTTCATTGGGTTTCACTCTTAACACGAGCCTAATCTTGTAAAACTTGTTAGAAGTTTTCTGTCATAGGCTAGTGTATGCTCGTCCTATTCAGGGTTTCGCAAGAAAAAATGATATTCTATTCCACTGAGATAACAGGGTCATGGTCCACTTCATTCCAGTCATCCGAAATAGCAGGCGTTACTAAATCACAATTGGAGCTGGTATTTCACTGTACTTTCTGTTGGTCTTCGATCGCCTATAAATATTTTCGTTGAAACGCAATGTAAATTCTAATTTCACACAGAAACGAGAAACAATATTTCCCTCTAATTATAGCGCATTTGTAATAAGAATTTGGTGGGACAAACCAAATTCTGTTCATACAAAAATTCCATAAATTCGACGGAGATAGACCAAGCTGCTGTGAAAAAAGTCGCATGGTAATCCATTTAAATCTTCTTCAATTATCTCCTTACAGGATGCGATCTTCTTATGTGCTTCGAAGTAATTATCCTTTCTGCATAAAATTGACACTTAAACTTCAAGAACTAACAGTTAGTATGATATATACATCATGTCGTCGAAGTTAGTACTTTTTTCCCTCTATCTATGCAAGTAGATAAAGGGTTATCCATTTTGCGGTTTAAAAAGTATAGGGCTGGAATTCGACATCTGTCAAACTAAGTTGTTAAAGCAATTTTTTTTCCAGTTGAAAGCCTGACATTTACGAAAATGGATCGCTTAACTATCGCACAACGCATAAAAATTGTTGAAACCTACTACAAAAATGGTGATTCTGCCACAGCCACATATCGTGCTTTAAGAGGAGATTATGGTTTACATAATCGTCCAAGTACTCAAGCAATTGGCAAAATTGTGAAGAAATTTAAAGAGACTGGATTGGTTACAGATACTGTAAGGCCTGTGCATCATCGTTTCGCTCGTACCACCAAAAATATCGCTGCTGTAAGTGAAAGTGTTGCCGAAGACCCGAATGTGTCCATTCCTCGTGGTTCTCAGGAATTAGGACTGTCCTACGGCACATTATGGCGTATTTTGCACTTGGATCTACACCTACATCCATGTTAAGTCCAGCTCACACAACAACTGAAGCCTGCTGACCATTCACAACGTCGTAGATACGTCGAATGGGTGCTTGAACAACAGGCGGTGGACGGCGATTTTTCGAACAAAATTTTCTTCATCGACGAAGCACATTTCTCACTTGGTGGGTATGTTAATAACTTTTTTTGTTGAGCTACACGAAAGACCGTGCTTATGCAGATAAACCTTTAACTCTTGAGCACTTGAAAACCAAAATTCGTCAAGTTATGGCTGAGATACCGCCCAATATGTCTCAAAAAGTGGTCGAAAATTACTTCAAAAGAATCGATGCTTGCAACAATTCGCGTGGTGGTCATTTAAACGATGTAGTTTTTCACACATAATGTCAACGTTCAAACTTTTTTAATAAAAAAGAAATATCATGAAAAAAAATATCTTATGTGTTTTATTTACGTTTAGTTTTGAAACCGCAAAATGGATAACCCATTACAAAGTCCTCCAAAACTTGTTTGCAACTTGTGAAACTTTCAGAAATATCAGGCTTCTAGATATTGCTTAATGAGGTGTGACAAAAAGTCATCACTAAAAATGAGATCTCACAAATTTCGCCTTAACTTTTGTTAAAAAATAAAATGCACGACTGGATCGCACTTACTTGCTCTTATGTTCGATCACATCGTATGTGAAAGATTCATAATAGAAACGTCTAAATATATTTTAAAGTCCTTTTTTACTTAATTTTTTATATTCAAATTTTCCTTAATTTTTTTCTAAACAAAATAACAAAAAAATCACTCACCCGTTTTCGAAATATAGAATTAAAAAAGAAAATTATTCATTTTTTTTTTTTTTTAAATATAAAAAAAATATTTTTCGCAAATTTTGTTATTCAGTATTATTTATAACTCGAAGGACCTCCTATTTGAAAATTTTGATCGAAATCCGTAGAGGCGTTTATGAAAAAGTCGAAAATCAAAAAAGCTTGTACGACAATAAAAAAAAAATTGTTTACCAAAATGCACACTCACCAAAAGGAGCGCATGCACTAATTTTTGTCAAAATCGTAAAAGCCGTTGTCGAGATAATTAAGATGGTAGAAGAAATAGTATTTATTTTTGGGGCGAAAAAACCCGATTCAAAAATCTATTTGGGGCAATCACCTGAGGCTTAAGTGCCAAGTTGGAAGAAAATCACTTCACTTTTTTTTTTTTTTTTTTTTTTTTTTTTTTTTTTTTATAACTGCACACGCTCAAGGGACTATGAATACCCTTTTATATGTTTTTCTTAACACAGCGCGGGTATTCGGTGGAAGAAGAGAAAGAAGGATAGGTAAGATGTGTGGCGCGATGTTCTGACACTAGAGCTGATTGTTGTCTCAGATTTATTTCCAGGGATGACGGCTGAACTAATGCGGAGAGAATTACCGTGTCTTATTTATTTATGTCCCTTATAATTCGCATTATTTTATTTATTTCGTTGTCATATTTTATGGGTATGCTAGTTTACTCAATCACATGTTGTTAGTGTTATGCCTAAACAGCATGTAATGAGCAAAGCAGCAACTTATTTTATGACAATTTTTAGAATTGGTTTTTAATGGAATAAAAGAAGACATAGACAATGGCAGGAATCGAACCTGCACCACGAGGTTGACAGGCGAGCACACAACTATCGCGCCACGGCCACCCCCTAACGGAATTGCGGGATCCACTTTTTTGGTGTTCTCTATCGTCGTAATGTCAAGTTTAAATAAAATCCCCAGTTCGATTTTTTTTCCAAATGCAAAACTTGCTTGTAAAAATAGTAAGAATTTGTAAGAAACAAACGTTTGGCAGTTGCTTTTTGAATAAAATCTCCGCAATAACTCAAAATCAGTCATCATCTCACATTTACTATGGCGACATTAGGTAATTCTCTAGTTTTAATTTGTCGTGTTGACATCGGCCGAAATCTTTTGTAATAACTTCGTAATCAATCACCAATTCAACCCAACTGACAAATTATCTTCCAGAAACAAAAGCGAATAATTCTCAATTGACAATGCCGACACAAAAGACCCAAACAGCCAAAAAAAAAAACAACTAAAAAACACGACCATGATTGTTCCCTAAAATGTCAAAACATGATGTCACAATAATTTAACCCAAACCACCGCACACAATCCACAGCCACACGACTCATGACTATATCCGACAAGTTCGGAACCCCATGATGATCAAATTGAGGCCATTGATCTTCGCATTACGATAAAGATAGATACACGCATCGTGAGATTCGAAATCCCTGTTGTAGACCTCTAAGCCTTCTAATGTTAAATGTTCGTCAGAGCGGGTGGTCGACAGGTCGCGGTGGTGGTGGCGGCGGCGGCTAGTCGACCGGCGGCGTTAGGCGCACAACACAAGCCATACAAGCATTTAAAAGAGAAAACGTCAATTCCTTGCCCAAAATGCCAATCCTACTTTTGTTGGATTAAAAAACGAACATCACACACAATTCTTTAGGAAATAATATACGGGCACAGCTAAATACCGGTACCGGTTCGTCAGCGTCGTCATCGTCATCATCGTTGTCGTTGTTGGTCTCGATCGAAAGCAATGGCGCGCGGCGTCCTATAAAACATTCGAATGTTGATTCTTAAGATCTATAGAGGATCATGCGGCTACTTTTACTGCCTTTACTGATGTTGCTGCTGCTGCTGCTGCTGCAGCAGTTGATCTTGTTAAGGTGCAGTTAGCTCCAAACACACCCATATGTCATGAATACGATTAACGTTTAACGACAACATCAAAATGAAAACGGGACTCAAGCTTTATGGATGCAGATACCCCATTGCTTTTAGAGTTAGATACATATGTATTTTGTAGGTATATTTTGCTGCCTGCAGTGAAACTGGAACGATAGAGTAATCGATATGGTTCCTAGAGATCAGAGAATGTTTCCGCTACTTGATTTCTGATTTCTGATTTCTGATATTTCTTAAGTGGTGGGGTACCCGCAGTGCACTTCCAATGTTCCAATGCACTTCAATACGAAACAGATGTAAGTCACGCTGTAGTTGGGGCTTCGCAATAATTAACAAATGAAAAATCGATCGTGCTTCTGATCTACAGGGTGATTTGTGGAGATCATTTCCTTTGGCCTAGCTTTACAAGGTATGAGTATTCGATTAGTTTAGATTTTGCACAGGCACAGAGATGTCGAAAATGGTTGAATAGTAGTAGCATTGTCCTACATTTTAAGGATCTTTTTACGAAATTAAGGTTTTGCTTTGAGAATTTTAATACAAATTAAATAATCTTATTTTTGAAAAAAAAAATTCTATGGAGTTTGGTCATAACAACATAAGTCTAAAATCTGAGTTTTGAGATAAATGCATTTTCAGTTTAGAAAATCCAATTTTTTTAAATACATAAATATTGGGATACAATTTTGTTTTAAATAATAATATTTACACAAATATAATTAAAAAAAAACATGTGTGTCTCGGGAGGCCCGACAGAAGTGATAATCTTAAATAATCTAAGTTGAACTATTTAATATTGAAATTGTTTAACTTAAAAAAAGCTTTAAAAGTTATTCGTTAATTCGATTAATTTCAAAAGTTCTCCATATGCGTGAGTAAAAAGAGAAGCCAGACAGACTGGCGCCGTTACGCTTAACGTATACGTCTATTTATCGATATACTTATGCTAGCACTTTTTTAAACGGTGGCTGAGACAATAACTTTGCGGAATACTGTTTTTAAAAATATTGAAACTTTTCATCAACTTTTGCAAAAAAAACCCATCTCCGGTCCCGATCGGACACAGTCCTACTAAACCGAAGGCGCTCCTCCACCTTCAGTGATGACGTCTCGACCATACAGGAGTCGCCTATCTACAGTCTTACGGCTGACGTGGTAGATAAGCGGAACCGCCATTCTATCCTGTATCAGCCCTCGACTGTCTAAATAGAGGAATGCCTCGGGAGGGATGTAACCACTTAACCGCGCACTCTCAAAATATTCGTTATTGGGGTAATAAGCCCCAAAAATTAAGCTGTTAGTTGAGGACATCGCTCTTGCAACGTGACCCCAAATCAGCTTGAACAAAAAATTATCTATTCTGTTTATGTTGGCTCCGTTGTATAGAACCTGGTTGGAATAATATCGTTTGTACTCCGACTCTGGTGTTCTGTGTAATCCAAGGCAACGTCTAAGACATTGCCTCTCAAACACCCGAATCTTTTCCATTTGAGATGGGGCAACGTCGAACCACACCGGGCATCCGTAGGCAATCATCGGCCTGATGAGGGCCATGTAACAAATCACCTTCACCCTGCTGTCAAGACGGCTGCTATAAAACAGTCGTTTTGTCAAGGCAAAGGCTCCCCTAGCCCTGGCCAAAGCAGCACCTATATGTATGTCGAAATACAGGTACTGATCCAACCAGATGCCAAGGTATTTTACTACACTTTTACTCGCCTGGACTAATTGCCAAATCTAGCGCCTTATGCATTACAAAACGGGCACATTATTCTCACTAAGAAACTTTCTCAGCTATTTATTGAAACACAATTACACATATGTATATTATATATTTCAAAATATTATTAATTTTTCAATTTTCTTAAATTAACATTGTTTTTGTTTTTTCGTTAGTTACTTCTTTTACTTGAATTTGATAGAATACATACATAGAAAAAACAGTTAATGCATGTTCTACATAAACATAACTGCGATAAATAACATAAGTGCGACGAAGTGCTCCAAAATGAATTTTCCACCTGAAAAGTGCTCCGCGACAAAAAAAGATTGGGAATCGCTGTGCTAGAGGTACCAAAAATAACCATTTATTTCACAAGAAAAGATTATAAAATAGTACCATTTTCCTCCCTTTACTAATTAACTGATTTGTTTTTATAAAGTTTGAAGCAAATTCATCCAACTGGTTAGGCAATAAACTCAAGGACAGAGAGACATACCTCACCCAATTTTTTGGTGTTCTCCATCATCTTAATGTTTAGTTTGATCAAAACATCGAGTTTGATTTTATTTAAGAGTCTATAACTTGCCATATTCATAGTACCTGTATATAGAAAGTAAAAAGTGATAAACTGAGTTATGTTGTTTTGACCATACACTGATTTAAATTAAAAATTTTTTTGTTTGGTCAAAACAGCACGAGTTGAGTTATGCCATTATGATCAAACATTATTTAAAAAAACGGAGTTAAGTTGAATATCTTTAGAACCAGTTTTCTTAGAGTTATACTGAACGAAAATAGATTTTTTTTAAATAATTCTGCATACTTAACTCATTTTCGAAAAAAAAATTGACTTATGCTGTTATGAACAGACACCTTAGACCTTAGACTTCGATATACTTCGACTTCGTCTTCAACCAACAATTCCTTGCACCAGGCATAACATCGAGTTTGTAGAAGTGTTCTTCTTTATAATGCTCTTAGCGCCACCTAGTTGGTGTAAGCGGTATATATATATATGATTGGAATTTCTACAAGGGGAACTGGTTGTCGAGTAGGAATAGATAGAGAATAAATATATAAGAGTTCAGTTGATTCCCGACCACGAAAGAGTGATGACGTGTTCCTTAAACAAATGAGAGTTCAGAGATAAAGAAATAGATATACATTATGTTGTGTCCAATATAACTAAAATAATCTATGTGTTTCATGCTAACATTGGGTATATTTCTGCTGCGTGCTTCTTCCAGCCAGCCAAGTCCCTAGTTAGTTTTCTTCAATTCGAAACTTCATGTTGGTAGAGTTCCATTTGTTTATACAATTGAAAGCGCCACCTATAATGTGTTATTACTTCACCTTACATATTCTGCACGTGTATCAGCTATTTCAACCGCTGTAGTTTTTAGATTCTTGATGGATTTTTCATAGCCTGTAGAACTCTCCGTTGGATCTTATAGTTTTTAGACCAAAAATTATCAAGGATATTTATAGCGCATACTTTGATACTTGAGAATATTGATTAATTTTTGACCTAAATGTCTTCTTAGTTCGAAAAACTTGCAACTATTAAGAGTGATTCGATTTGTTTCTGATTCATTTTCGAAAGTTTAACATTGCTGCACAAATAGATAAAGTCCGAGTTTGTGAAGACGATATGGGGAAGGGAACACCGCCAGTAGTGGGGAACATTTCAGGCAGAAAGTTCTCGCATTTATGTCGGACAATCCTTTTGAGAGTTTCTAGTTAATGTGACTTTAAGAAAGAAGTCGGTAGCAGTTTAATCAAGAAATTTTACCATCCAATGTTAATTACAAAAACATATCATTAGTTAACTCGCAAATGCATTCTTTAAAATGTCGATTTTCGTAAAAACTGTTTATGCGGTAGTGCGGTCTTTGGGAGCGCATTCCTTTCAATCCCATTTCATCAATTTGCGGCAGTAAAATATTTCTGCAATACAACCAGTCAGAGAAATAGTGTTACCCCCTCAGTTCTAGCAAAAAATTAAGGCCCGGTGACACTTCCGGCGATACACATGTTTTCATTTCAAACACTACAAATCTCTCCTATTCCTATTATGTATTGCCCTAGGATGTTCTGGAAATGTGCGCAAGGTCACTAACAAATTATTCCGTAAAACAATAGTTACTATTGTTCCGTGGTAGTTGCCGCCATTTGCAAATGTATGCATTTCTATGCGAACGGCGACCAATTGCTTCAAGAACTACTCGTATGTTAAAGAGGCTGCATCATAACTCGTTGATTTGACATAGAACTCTCTCGAAATCAAAAAGTTCCTTGGTATTCTTGCCCATTTAGACGGTTCACCAGAAAATGCTGTGATAAACATGCATATTTTATGTATAATTTGTCTCAATCCACGCTTTGCGATAATGGAATGGACAAAGACTAAAAGATGGTTTCTTTGCATTTTTTCCCAAATCCGCTGGAGACGGTTCTTGATATTCCTGGCCTTAAACAACTCTGCTAGGGGTCGATCAGATTATTAAGAAAAGAGCAAATAATGAATTTCTGCGAATGGGTTGCCACTTGGTGGACCTCATTAGTAATGGCATCGTCCAAAATCCTGCTGGCTTGCTAATGTACCCATAAATGGGCCTAACATCCAAAGACATTCAGATAAGACGGTACAGAACTGGAAGAGCTACAAAACCCGCTCTGTGTGAGCTTTCTTTTAAAGCAGTTTTAGAATCAAAAGAATGCATTTCTGTATAGTGAGGTGCCATTCGACAACACCTCACAAAATGCTGTAGGTAAGGCTGTTCTGTTGGAAGAAAGTGTAGAATTGGAAGAAGCACACATACACCAAAATGTCACAACAAAAGGTTGTACACAGGGAGTTGTATTATCACCTTTGCTATGTATCCTTATAGTGGATGAATATATGAATGGCTAGAAAATCTTTCTTCTCAGGATATACGATGGCTTGGTTTTACTGAGCGAATCGTATACCCGGCTCAGGGGAAATTTGAGGAACGTAATCCAATTATATAAAATTTAAAGGCCCAAAGCACCAGCAATATATGTCATCTTCCGCATGACTATTAAACGTGGTCATATAATGTAACGCCAAGAAAAGGCCGTGGAAATTATTCAGCTCACGAAGAAGAGACTAACTCCAGGTCCATGACTAAATACGTTCTTGACTGACATTCCAAGAAATGTCATGATCAAAAACTATAGTTGCGTCAAAAACTTATGATGGAGTAAAGCTGCAGGAATGATCGAACGTTATCAAGTGGTACACTAATACGCCTCTAGAACATCTCACGGAACAGGAATCTTTGGACATAAAACCAAAATTTCCCTTCCGATGGCAAAGTCAACTATAGTAGTATTTTCCAGGCGGAAGGAGACGCTATAGGAAAATTAAAACATACTCTAAATACTCATGTTTCTCAAAGGAATAACAAACTTGGAGGAAGGGCTGTTAAACTATCCAGCTCTAGATGGGATAAAATATTCAAGGAAACAATTAAATCCCTAATTTTAAGCAATATCTTCAAAGTCTACTACTTTATAAGAGTCCACTAACGACAGCACTGGTCTCCTCTGTAAAATATCACGTGATTGCCTCACAAAAAAAAAAAAAAACCATAAAGTGTGTAATGGGTTGTGCAAAGATATTCAGGAAATTGATCTGCATTTATTTTCTCATATTAATTCGCTGTGATCGTTATGGGGAAACTTAATTTTAAATCCAACTTAACATTAAATTAAACTAACCTCATTTTGATCGTTGGCGACGACAAAAAAAAAGAGAGATCGTATCATCGGTGTCGGTATCGTTGTCGTTGTCGTTGTCGTTTTCGTCGCCATGATCATCTTTATATATTGCAATAAAAATATTACTGTTATAGTCATCTCACTGTGCCATGATTATAAAATCCAACTTTGTATGAAGTGAAGGTAGGTATACCTAAGGAGTTGTTGTGTTGTGAGTCTTTTAGGAGGTGTTAAAAAAGGGATTTTATAACTCTATTGGATGTGCTTTAGCAATAATTTTCCTGTCACGACTATTCTCTCTTTCACCAATCTCTCTCTTGTGAGATCGAAAAACAGTCAAAGTGGGCGGAATCAAATGCTGTTTTGATTATTATACCAACATGGAAATTTATGCTCAAGGCGACAGTCATATCTTTTAAAGAAGACAATTTATGACTTCTGCTTTTTTTAGATGTAATAAATTGTTCATTATGATCTGATGGGTTTTTTTTTTTTGTTGAAATGTTGGTTTTACTTATTTTTTTACATCTTCTCCTTCGTCTTCTATTTGTTTAATAATTTTATGATATTTTTTTTGAAATTAATGGTCATAAGATCAATAATACTTTTACTATATACATAAATGTACTACCTGGCTCTAGAGGTCGGTATACCTACCTGACTGATCAAGAAGACGTTTTGCTAACTAACTTTCTCTGAAAACATTAATTTTCGTTGCCCGTTGTGGGATCATTAATTTTGAGGGGATTCGAAAATTTTAGCTAAAAAAATAAGCACATGATTGATGATGTTGGTCTTGGGAATTATTTGTAAATTTTTCAGCATTAAGGTCAAAATAGAATTGAGTCTTTTTATATTTAGTTTGAAGTTAAAATGTTTGTTAGTGATTGAGTTTTAAGTGATCTTAGATTTCAGTTTTTCTTTCCCAAGGGTCTATAATTGAGCTTTACTGATTTCAGTAAAGTTTTATCCCATTCTATTCCTTTTAATTGAAGTATCTTTGAAATTAGAAATTGTGGATAAAATTGTCAGAGAGTCGTCCAGTTTGGATTGAATTAAAAATAGGATGAATAATGAATTTTGATGTAATGGGTTATCCATTTTACGGTTTCAAAAGTAAACGTAAATAAAACACATATAAATTATTTTTTTTTTATATTTCTTTTTTATTATAAAGCTTGAACGTTGACATTTTGTGTGAAACACTACATCATTTAAATTACCACCACGCGAATTGTTGCAAGCATCGATTCTTTTGAGGTAATTTTCGACCACTTTTTGACACATATTGGGCGGTATCTCAGCCATAACTTGACGAATGTTGGTTTTCAAGTGCTCAAGAGTTAAAGGTTTATCTGCATAAACACGGTCTTTCGCGTAGGCCCACAAAAAAAAGTCCTGCGGTATCAAATTGCATGATCGTGGTGGCCAGTTGATATCGCCACGACGAGAAATTACCAGGAAATGCCTTGCAATAAAGCCGTATACGCTCGAGTTGTGTGGCATGTGGCACTGTCTTGTTGAAACCATATATTCTCCAAGCCGTATTCTTCAATACCAGGCAAAAAAAAGTCGGTTATCATATGACCATAACGCTCCGAATTGACGGTGACAGTCGTTTCATTGTCGTTTTCGAAGAAGTAAGGTCCAATCACCCTCCGTACCAAAGAGCGCCCCAAACAGTCACTTTTTGTCGATATAATGGACTCTCTTCAATTACTTGAGGATTCTCAGAACCCCAAATACGACAATTTTGTTTATTTACATACCCACCGAGTGAGAAATGTGCTTCGTCGCTGAAGAAAATTTTGTTCGAAAAATCGCCGTCCACCGCCTGTTGTTCAAGCACCCATTCGACGTATCTGCGACGTTGTGAATGGTCAGCTGGCTTCAGTTGTTGTGTGAGCTGAACTTTATATGGATGTAGGTGTAGATCCAAATGCAAAATACGCCTAATGTGCCGTAAGACAGTCCTAATTCCCGAGAACTACGAGGAATCGACACATTCGGGTCTTCGGCAACACTTTCACTTACAGCAGCGATATTTTCAGTGGTACGAGCGAAACGATGATGCCCAGGCCTTAAAATATCTGAAACCAATCCAGTCTCTTCAAATTTCTTCACAATTTTGCCAATTGCTTGAGTAGTTGGACGATTATGTAAACCATAATCTCCTCTTAAAGCACGATATGTGGCTGTGGCAGAATCACCATTTTTGTAGTAGGTTTTAACAATTTTTATGCGTTGTGCGATAGTTAAGCGATCCGTTTTCGTAAATGTCAGACTTTCAACTGAAAAAAAAAATTGGTTTAACAACTAAGTTTGACAGATGTCAAATTCCAGCCCCATACTTTTGAAACCGCAAAATGGATAACCCTTTATGATGATCCAAATGAGGAAAGAGAACATAGCTGATGTCCAATTGCTTGTTTTGGTGCGGTAGCAACCTACGTTTCGTATACCTTTTTCCTGAGTCATTCTCTCTGTACGTATAAATCGTATGCAAAATAGTTTAAATAATAATGGAAAGATTATCAAATTTCATAATAAATTAATACATTTTTTGAACGATGAGCCATTCCAAAGATATTGGTTAAACGGTTAAATAACTCTAACCGATGAGTTTTAGGATATATCTTCATCTATGTGCAGCTCGTAGGTACCTCTACCCTCGCACTCAGGACATAATTTCCTGCTACCTATCTCTTTATAGCTTAATTATCAAAAGCTTGACACCCACAGTGGGCAAATTCATTTTATTGGCGGACACTTTTTTTATTTTGAACAAAACTATCACTACTATAATAAAATACATAGTTAGTTTTTCGGAAGCCCAAAACACATGTAAAATGCTTTGCTTTGAACTACCATCCGAAAATTGAATTTTCCAACTATTTTTGAACAAACGGGTCACTGTGCGGCGCCTTAAATCTCTAAAACACACACTTTATTTATGTTTTTTGAATCCATTTTTCACCAAACCGATCTTAACACAAATTTCTAACATTTGAATAAAATGTCCAGCTACATTATTCTAAACTTCCCAAGAGCCAATTTAAATCTGACTTGGAAATATGCCCTTGGAAGACATCTTAACTTCTTTAATTACCATCCATCGCATTGATGGAAAACACACACCCAAACATTTCGACAAAAAGAAAAAAAAGACCACACAAAAACACCTGCTCTTCGTTTTCAATGCGTGAAAACTCCACAGGCTACTAATTAAATTCCACCTTTTTATTAAAACAAAAAAGAATAGTTTTGAGCATTAATTAGTTCCACATAAAAACGCAGAATACGCTTGAAACGAAACTCAGAAAAAAGACCACGCGAGTTATTCATGTATATTCAAACACAAATTTTTTTTTACTAAAGAAAGACAAATATGTTAAGTTAAATCAAAAGTTACAAAAAAAAAAACAACAAGCCAGGTGCTCCTTCTTCATGTGCTTGTGTGCATGTTGTGTAAACCCTTTTTGAAACTTCAATAAATTAACTTAAAACTATCACCATCGTCGCCTCGGTCTTTCGTAAGGACGTAAATCTCGGTACACCAACAAAAGTGTTTTCATAACGTAACGTCTTTCTCTCTTAAAACCTAATCCGATAATGTTCAGACTAATCACTCACCTTTGTAAGGAGTAAGGACATCGCAGAAACTTCCAATTGACTTTATCCTTTTTGCTCCTAATATCCATTATTCGCCTTTGTTTGCGGCTTATAGACAAAAAATTGAATTAAAATTTTAATTGCCTTTTTGCGGTCAATTGAATCAATTAAAAACATTTCACCTAAAACAACAAACAAACAAAAAAACTTCAAAGATACTCTCCTTTCTGTCAAGAGTGTATAATACTCATACACCATCGATCAATATATAATTGGTAAAGTGCAGAAGATTATAAATGGCAAGATAGAGGGAAAACTCTGGAAGAATTAAAAGTTGCATACACACTCAAGTCGAAGAAGAGGGATTATATTTTAAAAGGCTTCCGCTAAGTTGAGAGAGAATTGAAGTCTGTGAAGATAGCAGCAAACGCCACACCTATTTTACATTATACGGTAGTATAATTCTACTGGATTCTTTTTTCCGCGTTCGTTCCTTAACCACTTTTTATAATCCCGTTCGATTTATTCAATTGTAAATAATAAATTGCCGTATCGATTTAAGGAAATTTTATAATTGGATATACTTTGGAGAGTTTTCCACAACATTTTCTGTTTTCTTTTATAAGAGGTTCATCTTTATTTTTTTGTTCTGGTTTTTGTTTTTTGTTTTATGTTTTATTATTGATGCGAGTCGGGTGCGGCCTTTTAGAGGAATTTACAAATATTATTATAGACATAGTTGAGTCGCGCCTACCTGCTCATGAATTCAACTGTTGGAGTTTTTAATGAAATCAAATTTTGGTATGAAATTTCATTAAAACTTAAAAAAAAATTAAGAAAGAATTGGTTATATAGGTGGGTGTCAAAATATTGAACACAAAACTCCGAAAACCTAAATTACAAAAAGAAACCACAATCCCGAAATTTTGTTTCCGAAACCGAAATCCTTAACAATTAATTGTATAGTTTACTACCTAAACTATAAAGTTTTCGCTGTGTTTAACCTTAAAACAAATTTTTATCAATACAAATTGGTGGTTTTCGAGGATTTCAAGTGTCTTATTGGGTCCTCTCACAAAACTTCATTGCTTCACTTAGGCTAGGAGCGCACTTGCAATTTTTCCGAAACTAAATAGTTTAGTCATAGTTGAACGACGATCGCACACATAAGCAACTACAAAATCAATCAACGAGATAAGCCAACACACAGAAAATATTTATTCAGTTTTTCTTTCTCTCAATTTCTATTCCTATTTCAGTTCCTATTCTTACGCTAACGAAAGAAAGGGATAGATATGTATGATGAAAGAGAAAACCAATGATATTAGGATTTAAGGCAGTTCTCTTCCCTCTTAATTTTTGATGAAAAGAAACTATTGATTGCAGCAACTTTCTCTCTTGCACTCAAAGGAAAAAGTTCAACTATTTGGTTTAATTTGCGCGCAGTTACATATACTCGTAATTCGGTGTGACACAGACTGAAGAACTGATTTGGGGCCATCGTGCCTCAAGATTGATCAAAAAATCTTCTTCAACTCGACCAATATATTGATTACAAGCTTTACTTGTGTGCAGAATTGGGACTAAAAATCTCAAAAGAATATAATCCACTTTTGACAAGTTTTATGTTTTTGCATTTTTGTTGAGTTGCTTTGCAGCGATAGACAAAAGTAATATGATCTTAGCGTCAGCAGTCGTATTATTGTCTAAGCTGATATCGGCGGCATCTTGGTAAAATATCTAAGAGTTATAGATTTTTATCTATCGTGTTATGTCCAGGACTTCGGTATTGGTTGTTCTTTCTTGATGTTCTTGATAGATGCTTCGTCCTATCTTTTGTTAAATCCGTCATCCTCACCTCCGTCTCCAAACTCGCAAAGGCGATATTGGCATCACGAGTGTTTTTTTTAATTATTTCGATATCGGTGTATGCGATTAATTGGACGGAACTTTGGAAGATTCTGTCCCTAGTTATAGCACGCTATGGAATGTTGCACTATTATTTCAAGAACGATACTAAAGAAGTGCCATGGCAGCGCAGGTCATTCAACAAGACATTTCGGCGAGATTTTTACCGAACTTTATTGTGAAACGTGCATTCTTCATTGTCATTAGAAAAGCAGGGAATTTGACTGCGATGTGAAAGAAACTGATGATTCATTTTTGCAATGGAAACAAACAAATTTGAACTTTTATTCATCAAGCTTGTTTTCCAATAATTTGCGGAAGAATTTTCTGGTCCCTAGCCCTGTGTAAGCCTCAATTTCCTGTTATCCAAACGATCTTTTTGGCTAAAATTGATACATTTGGTTTAAGAATGTTTGGTTGGAAATGTTGAAATGCGCTCAATGATGAATTCTCTCATGGTCCCCATGGCCTTCCAGCTATTTGTTTTTAAAGACATGTTCCTTAGCGCTTTTTCTTTCTCTCTTAAAAATGTTCAGTTTACCCCTGTCATAAAGAGAATTCCCTCAGGTATGGAAAAGTTCATTTTTAATTCCAATTCACAAAATAGGTTCTAAAGGAGATGTTAACAGTAATTGTCCAATTGCCAAACGCACATGTATGGCCAAATTCTTTAAAAACATATTGTATAAAATTGTAAGCTTTCACTGTAAGTCCATTAATTCCCCTAGATAGCATGGTTTTCTTAAATGTAGATCAACAACCACTGATCGTAATGAATTTGTGTCTTCTATCTTATCAGCCTTAGAGAATGGCAAGGCAGTTGATGTCATATCAACCGATTTCAGCAAGGCGTTCGATAAAATCTCCCATAGACTTAAACTTTTCAAATTACTCACCCTCAGTATTCAACCCATTCTATTGAGTTAGATTTCTTCTTTACTTTCTTCGTTACTACAGTATTCGTAGATTACTGATCTATCTAGATCTATCTCCTCTAGCTCTTTCTTAGTCACTTCCGCCGTCCCTCAAGGCAGCCACTTGTGCCCTCTTCTTTTTATTCTTACTTTTAACGATATTGAATTGGTCATCAACTATTGTTATATCTCTCTTTACGATAACAAATTTGTCAAGACTATGTCTTCGACGCATGAATCTACTCTCATTTAACTTGATCTCTATAGTTTTTCAGTCTGGTGTTTTAAAATCTGCTTGGATTTAAATATTGCCAAATGTCATTCGAATACTTTTTCACGTATCCGTGTTTATCTGTTTTACGATATCCCTATATCTCGTTGAATCGATAGAACTGATATCAAAGTAGATCTATTGTGGTACCCCGCAGTGTTGTAACTTCTAATTGTATAACCTTTTTTTAGAGTTTTTTTATGAAGTTCAGCAGGCTTTTGCCTGAAAGATTCGAGCACTTTTCTAAATCGTTGAAGAAATATCTTTTTTCCTTATATGACAAAGTGCTGGACATTGGCACGGACAATGAATGGTGCGCTCATGCTCATCTTCGTCATTACAACATCTCTAAAGTCCATCGTTACTAAGCCCCATTTTCTTTTTATGATAGCCCAGCAGATTGTGTCCGGTGAGTACGCTTACAAGAGTTCGAATGGAATTCTTGTTTATGTGGATAATAATTTCTGTTCTTTTCTTGTCGAAATTGGGCAATAGTTTCCTGGTTGTAGCACAGGTGTCGAGCCCATTCCATCTTTAGTTGGTTTTCACGACCTTGGTATATTATGCGTTCAACTTTATTTCCCATTATAACGATATAAGTCATAAAGCTAATTCAGCACTCGGATTCGTTAAACAATAGTCCAAAGAATTCCCCAACCCATACGTGACCAGGTCCCTCTATATTACCTTTGTTCGTCCCCTGCTTCAATATGCCTGTCAGGCAGGTCCCATCACCATAATATTCACATTCCCAGATTGGAGAGTATCCATATCCGATTCCTTCGATTTGTTTTTCAACGACTATCCAAGAATAATGCTTTGATGCTTCCTCCCTATCTCAATCGCCTAAAACTATTACCTTAAATTCTCTAAAAGAACGAAATGTCTGAAGTTCTCTTCATTTATCGACTTCTTACAGGTTTCGATGATTGCATAACTCTCCATAATTCTATCTTTCCTAATACCAACCCTCGTAACGTACGAAATCCTCTTCTCTTTTATAGAGTTAGTCTGCTAAATTCTTCCTCAAACACTCATCCTCAACTCTCTGTCCCAACAACCTCATAAATGCATGGGAACCCATTCTCGGGTTGAGTACACTTGCTTACAGGATTCTTGAGCATTTAGTCCTAATGATTGGACATTATGTAGTAGATTACCAGAAGGAGGAATTTCAACTCATCAGCTATTAAGATGTCAACCAACTCATACATCAAAAATGAGTTAAAACTCTTCCAATTCAGAAATTGTATATTCACTGATAAATGTGGCAGCACACGAATAGCATGCGTTTTGCAACAGAGAGCTATCGAGAGTGTACACTATACTATTTCATTTTTAGTAACTCACTCATGTAAGAGAAATGTACCACTCATTAGTGTTGCTCAGCTGACAAATGTACCACAACAAAATGTTACTGGAAATAATTCTATTTTTAATTTTTTTCTTTGCATTGCTTTTTCTAAATGTGCCATCTCACTTCTGAACGTGTACGTTTCAAGTTCTTGACATTTTGGCAATCAAAACAGATAATACTGACTCATTGACATCGATTATTTTCACAAAACCAATACTTTCCCTGTAAAACCCTCATATCGCCAAGTTAAAAAGTCAAAAGTAAATCGAAAGATAATAGCAGCAATTAGTCTTGAAATATCGAGTGATTGGATTGGCCTTTTGCAATATACTCGTATCATTAAAAAAAAAAAAATAAAAAAAATTGCTCAAGATGAGATAATTGATTAATAAATCTTCTGATTGTTAAAATGTCAAGTGGATTTTCCGGATGAAGTATAAAAACCTTTTTGACTGAGAGTGAAATTATCCTTGATTTTTTTTTTATGTTGGCGAAAGTAGGTACTTAAGTTGATTAAGACTTATTCGCAATTATTCATCTGATGAGTTTCACAAAATATATCACAGTTCTCTTTTAGTTTACAATGTTACCAAGATTGAATGGAAAATTTGACGAATAAATTAGCAGTTCAAGTGATACTTATTCAACAGGATTAAAATTTTCTCATTTTAATATTCGTAAGTGTACCCATATATTCCTTTAAATACGAGTAACTCTACTTAAGGAGCACGCATTAAAATTAATTGCAAGTTCTTGAAATGAGCTAGTTCGAAAGTTTTTCATAAACAAACCGCTTGCCGAGCTTATGTGCACAGCAGCAGCCTTGAGTACTGTAACCGATTCGTTTTCATCAAAGATCCTTTTCAAGTAACTCCCAACCTCTTGTGTATATCATTCCATTACATTACTAACAAGTAAAAAGTAGATTAACATCGTTTGTTTGTATATTTAGCAACCACCCCTTCGGAATTTTTTCTTCTGGCAAAGGCAGCGCAGGCCTATCCTATGATAAATGATAAATCATAATAATTTCACCACTCGGCACCTCTATTCAGTTTCAGTATACCTACCTATCCTAAAAGAGAACATCCAAGCACCACGTAGCCGCATTTAATTAAACTTTCGCTAATCGCCTAAAAGCAAAACTCCTTCCCGTAAAACTGGCGCACATAAAGAAACAAAAGGGTGTCCTCCTGATCCCAATCTCAAGACTGGGTCGAGCGAAAACTTGTGTGATGAGAGTGAGCTGCAGCAAGCAAGCAACAGCACCACCACAAGCTGCTATAAACATCCAGCGAGTATATACAGCGATAAATTACTCTATTAGATTAGCGAACCATTAAATCAACTCTAAAGTAAATTTCTGTCAAGTTTACCAGGAATCTACTTCCAGTGAGTTGGCTTTTTGGCTTGCTTCAGCTACTATAAAGAGAGAGATCTGTGCGCCTCGAGGTTTATCTGTATATAGTGTTAGATATAGATAGCAAGAAGTTTTTGTGAGAAATCATCAAGCAAATGGGAGGCGGGCACCACTTTCATACTTCTGCCACACGCGAATGGTAAGCATTTAAGCTCCACTTGCTAAATACAAACAATTGTTGTTTTTTTTTTGGCGCAAAGCACTAGGACGACACTCTATACGAGAAGAGTAAGCAGTGTGTTCTTTGCTAACTGGTAGATCTATTTTGCACAAAAAATAAACAGAGAATAATAAGAAAATGATAATTTATCACTTTTTTATGCTCGAGTAAAATACGAGCCAGATATTTATGCATGTACCCAAAGATGGAATGTTTTTCATTAACAGCCAGAATATACAGTATGTCCCGAAAGAAAATTCGCAAATTATATATTTTTTGCCATTTTTAAGTCAGTATTTGACGTTGCATATTTATATAACTTCAATACCAACAGAAACTTATTAACCAAATTATGCAGATAACTCTTCAGCTTCTTTTAACTTTTAATTTGGAACTTTCTAACTACCTTCCAACTATCTTCTTTGATTTTATGTGGTGTTGTTTCACAGGTGTCATCCAGGTGTAAAGACGATTCAGCACAAAAAAATTAGATTTCCATACGAAATATCGATAACAAAAAAAATGGTTCGCTCCGATAACACATTTTTCCTCCAAGATAAGAGTTAGCTACCAACAAATTATCTGCTCTTCGTTAAACCCGAAGAGAATTATTTAGACCACCATTCTTCCATTTTATACCGATTGTTATTCATATAATATTATTTTTCAAATTGTTACAAATAATTGTATAAAAATTGGTATAAACTGAGAGAAAAACTAGTATCTTGTGTCAGTGAGTGGTGTAAATGAGGCATAAGGAGGATTATAATATTTCATCGTGGTCCACATGTGTGGTTCCTTGGCATGGTCCTTAGAAATCGTCAACATGCTCGAAATGTTAAGACCAGTATTTTTGTGAGAGAGCATGACAGATTATAGCAAAACATGAAGGTGTGACAGAGTAAACTGTATCAAGATGAAAATGTCATTGATTTATGATACGCATTTTCTGAGCGGAGCTGGTGGAATGAGTTTGAAGGAGCATACTAATTGCCAACGATAAGGGCTCATCTGAGTTGGCTTTTAAGGCAGGTTACGAAGCGCGATTAGTCTAGTTACTGATTGTAAACAAAACTGGACATAAAATATTAAAAAAGGAAGAAGAAAAGCTTCATTTAGAATTCTACACTTGAGCAGTTTAGCTGGTAGACGGCCAAAGGCCAAACTAATTAGGCTTATTATCAAACTTCAAAATTGTAATATTGTTAAACAGAAATAAAAGTTGCTTAAAACACTGAAAAAAAAGAACAGTAGAATTTTAGAAATAATATTGAGCCCCAGCTCCAAAACCAATCATTAGCACTCGCAGAACCATAAAACCGCCAACTTTTAAATATTCCGATTTATTGGACTAATCTTAGAAACCATTAACCTAATTTCAAAGACTGGTCTGTAGAAAGCTTCCTTTCACCAGGCTTCTCGTACTGTAATTTATATGGAAATCGTATGGTAATTGAATTGGCCAAGCTTTAGTGAAAACAACTAATATGGTTTAGTCTTTTTTACTTATTTTTTTATATACACAATTTCGTAAATTTTTGTCTTAAACATTTTTTTAATAATGTAAATTTAAAAGTGAATTTCAAAACAAATCGCTCACCCATTTTCGAATTTCAAAATCAAAAAAAATTATTATCGAATTATCGAAAATTTTGATAAATGAAAATGGTTGTGTGGCAGGTACCCTTAATAACAAAATATGTAAATTAAGATGGTAGAAAAAATTGCTGGTAGCGTTAGTTTATTTCTCCAAATGCAAAACTTGCCGTAGTACCTATATCGCAAGTAAAAATAAGAGGCCGTTAATATCCTCTCTGGGGTACTCCAAGCGTTTAAAAATTAACACACACTCCATAGAAAGCACTCATACTATTTAATGTCGACTCATGAGTGATTCGGACCGTACATCATTGTTGGATTGTAGTATTCGCTCCATGTAGAAATCCAACAGGTTTATAAAGTAGACTGCTGCTTCGAAATAATTTTTTGGACTTTGGCCGATAGCTAAATAAATTGGTGCACTTTAATAACGTACGTACTTAAAGTGTCCAACATGCTTCTCCATCCAGGTCAGAACATAGTTCACACGACAAGTTGGTTGAAGTCCTTCCCCACTTCTTTCCGTCATCTGAGTCGCGGCGTTTCTCTGGTGCGCCGTGCCTCGGGATTGGACTCCAAGAATTTCCTGGTGGTAGCATTGAACACATTCGTTCTACATGACCTGGTCTTCTAAGTCGTAAGACCTTGACTGGTTTAACCAGGTCAGTGTCGTTGTACAACTCATACAGTTCGCGGTTATATCTTCTTCTCCACTCTACATCTCTGCAGACGGAACAAAATATCACTCGGAGGATTTTCCTCTCGAAACTACCTAAGGCATTTTCATTTACCATATACCATGCCTCTAATAAAGTGACACTAGTTCCTACTACTCAATTGCATTCTAAATCCAAAGAAGCAGGGATTGGCAAGAGTTATTCTCCGTTTGTTTCAGCGCTGATTAATAGTGGAACCTAGGTAGACAAAGTCCTTTACTAAAAATTATAGCTGTCTTTGGCGACGTTCTGTCCAAAACCTCGGCATTGGTTGTAGTTTCTTGATGACAGCGTATAATTGGCTTGCCCTCTCTTACCTCTCAAACCCATCTTCTTCACTTCCGTCACAATGCTTGTAAATCCCTTATTGACATCACATATCGGTGGCGCATCCGAGTAATTAGAAGGATCTTTGAAAGATTGTGCTTCTTGTAAACATTTTTGAATCTTGGGGTCAGAATTCCGCAAAACCAAAATGCCAAACAAGCATAATCTCGCAAATCCAAAATCCAGAAAGTCCAAATGCCAGGAAACGCAAAACCCCGACAAATATGTTGTTTATATTGTCTTGCTTTGGAGTAATTTTATATCAACAGTTGTGTTGAACAACAGACTTTGCTTGGCCCGCTTCACGGGTTGCAAGTCACAATGCGCTCCCTTTTTGAACCTTCTATACTGCAGACGCACCTCTTTTCACCCTCTTAGGATATGTAAAGTCGGAAAGCCTTGAGTACCACATTTTGACGCACGGGGTTTTAAGAATTTCGGAGTTTCGGGATTTTGGGATTTCGATTTTGGTGTTTGGAAATTTGTGGGTTTTTAGAGATTTCTGCCCTAATCCTACATTCTTGACGAACCTTCTCTGACACAATTCTTAAGACTGAATTCTGAACTAGGTTAGTATTTTTATCATTACCACATTGTTACCTATTTCTGTGGTTTGGGGGAAAAATTGCTGAGAATGTTTCCCCATGCTTCTATATAAACTACGTGAATAATGCCCGAATTTATTGGTATCGATAATTAACTTTCCAAAAGAAATTAAAAAAAAATACTAAACGAATTCGAACCCTCTAAATTACTCATTGGGCTACTGATAAATTATTGATTTCGCCTTGAAAATTGAGGGAATTAAAGTTTGGGTAATTTCACCCGGGCGCCATTCAGGAAATTAAACTTGACGTGCTTCCACCATCCTACGATTTATTTTATAGTAGTAAATACAATCGCATCTGTGTAGAAAATATCAAAAAAGATTAAAAGTTAAATAAAATCCACTAAGTAGGTACTTCCCCCTTAGAAATCTCTCTCATCTGTATAGATAGGTATACATTACTCAACCATCAATTATATCATCCGATTCCACCTCAGGCTATACAACTCGTATCTTCTTCATTGATCTTATATACAACAATTATTTCCTCCTACTCCGACTAGGGTATCAATTACATTTCCTTTGTAACAAGTTTAAGCTAGCTTGGAAATTAATCACATTATCAACAAGTATGCCTCTAAGTACTCTCCTTATAAGACCTTTTAATTTAATTCCATTCCAAGAATGAAGAGGCCTGTTGTGCAACATCAAGAGATTCTGCTATACTAAGCTACTATCATAAGATACTTCCTTTTCAATTCACTCAATTCAACTCAACTCATGCGGTATAGTGAGAGAAAGGTGTGCTTCTTTTGATTTTGTTTAATTATACAATTTTATCGCGAGACAGGAGACTAGAAGCAAACACAAACAAAAAATAATTTAAATACCAGCAGCGCTTACTAAAAAGGAACACAACTGACAAAAATATCTATTCAAAAAAAAAAAAAAATACAACAAAATACAAGAGCTATAGCGGCGCAGGATATAAATCTAAAATTTACAAGACAGCCTTCGCAGGTATTATTAAAGCAAATGAGTCCACCTACCCAGTCATAGTATAGCAAGCTCTAGAGAGTCAGAGAGAGCTAGAGCGTACAGACACCCCAAAGCCCAAAACACACTATTATAACAAGTCTGTGCACACTGTACAGTGAACACCAAGACCCCGGGACGGATTCGGATACGAGGCTAATAATTCTTAGATACAACGTTTATGCAATAATTACACGTTCTGTCGAGTGCTGCTGGATACAACGCTACAACGAACAAACACTACACCAACCACTTGCTCGCAGTCACTTGGCCCAACACTTCGCCTTGTCGGGAGTCCGATTTTCGCGCACTTCAACGTGCTTAAGGAGCACGCTGCCTGGGTTAGTACCGCACCTCTCCCCGGCGCGGCGACGACAACTGGGACTATTCGACTACGACTACGGCGCGACGCACGGATGCTTGTATACAGATATATTTATGCTGTTTCTAATTATTTAAATTGCCAGCGTTATCACCAGGATTTAGCTACATGACGTAGATATTTACCCCGTTTTTTTTTGTGTGTGCATATAATGCGATTTTGAGAATGATAGGCAACTAGGAGGGGGTCCTGGACAAGGACAGATGATGGTAGTCAACCAAAACAAGCAAGTGATTTTTATTTATCACTTTTTTTCTGAGCAACTAGAGCTAGTTGGTAATTCGTAGTTTCGCCGACGGTAGTCAAGAGATTTAGAGATATGACAATTTAAATGAGGTGGTACAAAATGTTGAAATCGCCTCTTGGTAAAATATAATTTACCTAACGTAGTAGGATACACACAAATTTACTTAAGTAACCGTATGTATCACAAGAAGGAGGCCACTTAATTTAAAGACTTTTTATACACTCATAGAGAATACAATTTACAATGTTTCAACAAAAAAAATATAAGGTGTACCCATATCTCTCCCCAAAGTTTTTTTGGTTTTTCAAAATTATCATTTTAATTGCGATTATAGGTACTATAGGGCAAATTTTTGCATTGGGAAAAAAAGTCGAACTCGAGATTTTAATGAAACTTGACATTACGATGATAGAGAACATCTGTCTGTCTGTACAACGCTCTACAGCCTAAACGGCTGAAACGGTTTTCTTCAAGCTTGCTATTTGAGGTGATTGTCTAAAATAGATTTTTGAATCGTCTTTTTAGCCCCAAAAATAACGGTACTTGCCATACAATTTGTTCGACCATATTAATTATCTGGAAAACGGCTCTGACGACATTTTAATATTTTGTTATTAACGGTACCTGCCATACAACCTTTATTGTTATATTGAACTTTCTCATCAACGGCTCGACGGATTTCGATCAAAATGTTTACATACGAGCTCCTTTAAATTATATATAATACTGCATACCAAAATTTTCGAAAAATATTTTTTTTTGGATTTTTGAAAAAAAAAATTATTTTTAAGAATATATTATTAAATATTTAAAATTGGCATATAAAGTTTTTTTGTAGAAAATTTTTTTTAAAAAATTGTGTATTAAAAATTAGGTAAAAAAACGACTTTGAAAATATATTTAGATTTTTAATAGAAATCTTTTGCATACGATGTGATCGAACATAAGAGCAAGTTCATGGGATCCAGTCGTGCATTTTATTTTTAATTGTTTTGGCCAAAAAGGTAGATAAATATTATTTTTCTCAAGAACAGCTCCAACGATTCTTATAAAAAATAAAATGCACGTTTGTACGATCAACTTGCTCTTGTAGCTAACAACTTTAGTGTTACTCACTGACGCTGTCTCTAGCCTATATAGTTATCCTATTCAGATTTAAAGCCCATTTAGGTAAGATTACCGTGATTCTTTGTATAATGAACTGGCGAATGCATGATTCGAGGAATAGTTACATAGTTACCTACTTACTAATGTATATTTAAGTGGATTTTAACTATGTAAATTAGGAGTGTAATAATGTAAATATGTACATACATTATTACATATGTATATAATGAAAGTAAATGGTGTATAGGTGGCAAAAATCGTTTTTTAAACTGATAAAAACTGCCAAAACCATCACTTTAATCAGTTTCTCGAAAAAACGAAGAACGCCATTCGATGCCATGGATCAATGAAAATTTTATAAAAAAGCATCTCGGATTTTGATGAAATCCGGTTTTTTATTTTTAGTTTTTTGAAAACAATTTTTTTGTGAAATTTTGGTATGCACTTTTTTAGAGCTTATAAATATACATGCTATTCTAAAATTTAAAATTATTTTTTTTATTAGTTTTAGAAATATTGATTTTTGAAAAAAAAAAGTTTTAAAAATTAATTTTAATTAGAAAAAAAAGTTATTAAAAATGCAGAATTAGTTTGGCTACTTAGATCGTCTCAGATATAACATTTTAAAGAAATGCAATGTACCGTTACCGAGAAAGACAAAAATTAAAAAAAAAACGTTATATGAAAAGTAACGTTAATAGACATTTCCCGTAAACTTAGTTCAGATTAAAAAAATAGCTATTGCCAACAAAAAAATTCTAAAAAAATTTCATCAAAATCGTTGGAGCCGTTTTCCTGAAAACTAAGATTTTCCTAAACGGTTATATGACAGGTACCGTTATTCTTAAGCCTAAAAATAAAATTTCCATTCTGAGGAATGCCAAAAGAATCACACATACCAAATTTGAAGGTAATCGCTTAAGCCGCTTAGGCTGTAGCTCGTTATACATACAGACGGACAGACTGACAGAAAGACATTTTTTGCCGATCACTTTTAGGCTTCTCTATGATCGTAATGTCATGTTTGATTGTTAGATTTTTGTTGTTACAAATGCGTAACTTGCCTTATAGTACCTATAATCGCAAGTAAAAAAATCAGTTCATTAATGAAAATGTATATCCTAACTTACATAATTAAAATCCATAGCCTAGAAGTTTTCATGGTATTCCTTGACTCATCAATTCGACTATTTATTTTTCTTGCGGTACTGTAGGGCAAGTTTTGCATTTAGGAAAAAATTGAACTCAAGATTTTGATCAAATTTGTCATTACGCTGATAGAGAACGCGGAAAAAGTTGGTCCCGCCCTTCCGTCTTATTTTAGAAGTTTTAGGGTTCAACACCACCTTAGAAGTGTTTCTTCTTTAGTAAAAACGTCATTAATAGATAATGGCAGTGGGATTACATTTCGCTTGACCGCCAAACTAGATTTGTGGTTTTGAAGCGACAAATTTCACACGATTATCATGAACAGCTATGAGCTGTGAATCTTCTCATCAACAATGAAATGAAGCGTATTCGAGATTTTAGTAAACAAAAATTATTTATGAAGATACTCGTAGAGAAAGGGCATCCTTGTGGTATGCCATCATATGTTTTGTAAATATCATACTATAACGTTCTGAAACCTAATTTCTAATTGTGGAGCATCGATAGCAAATTCACTCATTTTCGTTTTTTTTAAAATCAAGATTGCTTCGAAATTTCGGTGACTTATGCGGTATGAGATTAATAACGATGTCTACGTCTCGTGACCTTTGACACGGGCGTTAGTTCCTTTATTCTTGGCCTTGCATTTAGAATCAGATCAGCGTGCTGGTTGTGGATCGTATTTGTTTATACTAGAACAGCTTGTGTGTTAACGAGTGAATATTTATGCTTGTTGGTTCAGTGAGTTTAATACGCTATTTTTGTATACAATCTCTTGCTTTATATGAGCTGGAATTTGTAATTTTTCGCGCATCAAACATCTAGTTTACAAACAAAAAATTATTGTTATCGCCGAAATATAGATAAAATATAGGAGAAAAACAAGAATGGCCTTACGACACTGCCTTGTGGAACGCCGATTTTAACTTTCTTTAGCTCCTAATTACCTTGCTCATTGACATACTAGATATGGACTGCTAGGAGCCAACTTCGCGTTGGATCTTTCCTCACCTAGCACCACACGAGCGCCACCCAGCTCCCAGCGGAAGTCACGAATATTATTAAGTAATATTTTAGAAGTTTTTGACCAAGTTGGTTTTTATTTGGACTTTGGAGAATTTTTAAGAAGTGATTCTCGTCGGCTTTATTGGTCGTAGTGATGATTAAATGAAAGCAATTTTCATTTTATTTTCCCAACGTTTCGACGGTGGTTGCCGTCTTCTTCAGGGGTGTCTTTATTTACAAAAATAAAAATAAATATAATGTTGTACATATTGATACAAGTAAACGAACAAAATATGACTTACATAACGTTAAATTTTAAGATTTTTAAGATACATAACAATAATTTGTTTGAAACATATAAAAAAAACAGATTAAAAACAGATTTTGAACACTTCTCATTTGAAGATTAGTCTACGTTTTATGATATTTATTGTCAGAAACTAATAAACAGTAAATGGCAGATTCATTAGTGTTTCTGACAATAAATATCATAAAACGTAGACTAATCTTCAAATGAAGATTTGTGGAACTTCATTACAGTTTATCATGCTAAACCTTGTCAACGACTAAAGCAACATCAACAAATAGACAAAAAATTAATTCAATGAATCCGATTCCTTTATATATTTTAAAAATTGAAAAAGAAGTTTTAATATTTTTCAAAAAAGGATTCAATTTAATTTGATAAGAAGTAACTTTATGTCTACTACCTTGTCAATGGCGTGTTCGTTTCGGTTTTTGTCTAGGACTGACCGCGAGACGAAACATGGCGATTCTTTTGCTAGTCTTCAAATACTGATTCTATAAAATCTATATGCGGAATAAATTATATCATTCAATCACAAATTATATACCACAACCCCCTTCTTCTGTAGGGACTATTCATGGTAAATTAGAAATTATAATGCGTCCGCCCATTTGCACCTGGCATTTCACACTACTCGGTCCATTATTTCTTACAGCTATTCATCTAACAACCAACTACTATAGAAAAGCCCGCCCTGAACGAGCTAACATTATCTCTTTTGAAATTGTCTCTTGGGGTTTCTTAATCAAATTGTTAAGAAATCCCTTTCAGCATCACAGAATCCTTTCTTTTGTCGAAAAAAGCATTATTCTTCGTAAAGCACTCCATTTTTGGATATTGCAACACCACCGCAGTTTATTACCAACGCTCCTCCCTCCATCTATTTCCAACATCAAGACTGATATCTTGTCCCTATAAGCTATCCCATTGTAGTCGTCTTTCAGTTTTTTTTTTGTGAAACGTATAAAATATTCTCCTCGATTTTTCTGAAGAAGGAAGATGTGCTTCCTTTATGCAATTTATATATGTATATTCTTCGACTAATTTAAACCGAAAGAAAACTTCCTTATTTTGAGACTGGTTGTTCGTTCAGCCTTTTCATTGAACATTTTCCAATTTTCTCCAATCTTCCATTTTTTTCTAATTTTATTTTTCTCGATTGCAGGTTCCTAACATACCATTGAAAGTACCTCTAGAAAATGGATTACCTGCACGTTCGTTAGCATGTCTGCATCAGAGGCGATTCCTAGAATCACCACATCATCAGCAACAACATGAACAGCTAGAGCAGCACCACGATGACTTGGATCTTCTTCAGGATGATGAAGAAGAGGAGGAGGAGCAGGATGAGGAGTTGGAGGAGGTGGAAGAGGTGGAAGAGCAGCAACAACAATCTCAATATGAGAGTCAGAACCACAATCTCCAGCAACAGCATCAGCAACAGCAGCAGCACCAGTCACATCAGCAACAACAACAACAGCACCAACTTCAACAACAACAACAGCAGCAGCAGCAGCCTGAGCAACCAGGATTAAAAGGTAAGCCCTTAATTTTTCATCCTTTCGTTTGTGTATATTTTTTTTGTTAACCAAGGATTGAGGATACTAGATATCTTAGACATACGAAAAATATAAAAAAAATATAGGTATTGATTCCAAAAATATTTCTCTCAACAAAAAAAAATATTTGATATCCTTGGAAAATCTTAAAATCGCTAAAAATCCTTTCCAAGACTTTGTCGTTCTAGATTTGTGTTATACGGCAGCTGGTTGCTTCTTAGCGCAATTCCCTACTAACACCATCCCCCAAATTTTCAGACACAAAAATCATTGACAATACATCCTGACGTTGGTACGAATCGTTGTCGTCGACGTTTATCCTTGTTATGGATTTTCTTCCTGTTCTCCATTATATTGCCATGATATACATACTGGGGCTTAAAAAATAAAATGCAAAAGGATAATGGGGACATTTTGCATGCAATTGCGCACAAATGCATCCTTGTGTTATGCAATCAAAAAAAAAGAAAAAAAAAAGTCGGGCGAACAGGAAGGATAAACAACATACAGACACACACAGAGTAGTAGGTAGGTTCAGTGTTCCATAGAATTCTGTCAGACCATTGTTGTCGCAATACTAGTTTTGTAGATTATAGTTTGCTGCTCCTGCTTTTGATGACGACATCTCTATCTACAACTACAACAATAATAATGATGATGATGATGCAAGTACTAAACAATGCCCTCGATTTGAGGCAGACGCCAACGCATCCTATTAGCGCAACTTTTCTCTTGCTCCCTTTAATCCTATCATCCCACTTTGTCCCGTTCCCCAATGCTCCGTCCCTTTCTCTATTAACATTAAAGAAAAGTTCTACAATTGTGTGTTTTGTAGGGAACGAAGAGGGTTTGTAGGTCTGGAAAATCCTGCTATCACCTCTAACCAAGTATCCTGCGAACATTTATATCCTTTTATTCTACAATACTTCCATTCATGGAACATAAAATCCTCTTTCAGCTACTTTGATCCATTCGGTGGAATGGGCTCAGAGAATTGGCGCAGGCACAAGGAAGTAAAACCCGACACAATAACAGCACCGCACTGATAGCAAGAAATTGAGGATAAAAAAAACAATCTTGTGGAAAAAAAAGTTAAAAAAAAAAAAAATACAAATACGAGAACAAAAATCGTCTGCAAATAATCTGCACTAAAACCGCTTTTAGAAATACCCTCGTATTCTCGCCCCTGAAGCTAGTTCCAGCACTCTGTTGCCAAAATGGCTTCTTTTTGATGCGCTCTGTTTAGCTGACAGGAAAAACAGTTTTAGCAAAGTTGCCACTATAACGCGTTCGCGTTAGATTTACTCTTAAAATCTGTTTGGCAAGAAGCACTCGATGGATAATTGTCAGGGTTGGATTTGGTCATGCACTTATTTGGGGGTTTTTGGATAATTTCAAATTATAACGTTTTTTGCAGTACCAGAACGTTTGGCTTAACGTGGGCGCCTGCGATTTAACGCTTGTATCCCACAGTGGGCCTACACACACTGTTGGGGTGAAGAAAAGCTTTGACCAGCGCGAGGCCTATCTAACACCTCTACCATCCAAGGCTCTTAGATATTATACATAGACGTTGAAATTGTTAACGTTCCTGCATTTGGGAAAAACCACAGCCACCACGATGCGCCCACTAGGGGCCTACCTCTCACACAGGCCAGCATCAAGACGTCTGGTGCCTACAAACACCAGAAAAATGAACATGACCCGATGGTACCAGAATATAGCTTGCGCAGGAGCTTCGCAACCGTAAAGGTCACTTCCAGATGGGTCCCTTAAAACTTGAGGCCTGAACACTTCAGATGTGTGCACCCAAACCACCTACCGAGGCAGTGGATGATGACCCGGGGCACAACGCTATCAACATAACGCTCTTGAAAACGCAAATACCTGCACAAACTCACGAAATTGGACCTGGGCACATACTACCTAAGTCCTATATTCCCACAGAGATCACTCTCCAGAAGGAGAGCACGAGCACATAACGCATGCGCTCATCCCTGCCGTGAGCCCATCGAAAAACGACGACAAAATGGCCAAACACTACAACAAGGACAGGATAGTGAACATGACGACTATTAAAATTCCTGTGTTGATTTTTTTAAGGGTATCCCCTTAAAGAGTCAAAAATTTGTCGTGTCCGCCATTTTGAAAGAGCCAATTTAATTGAATTTTCTAGGCTTCTAAGCGTCTTAGAATAATTTCAGTTTTTTTTTTTTTTTTTTGAGTAAAACATTTTCGCCAAAAACATGGTGGAAAAAAATGGAATGTACCTTGTTCGTCATTTTGAAAAAGGCTGCGCTAATCAAATTTTCTAAGTAGCTGTGGGCCACAGAGTGTTTTTTGTTGTCTATAATTTTTTTGATTAGGAAAAGTAAACATTTTTCCTAAAGAAATTTCGAAAAAAAAAATTGAAATGTACTGCTGTCCGCCATTTTGAAAAATGGCACGTTATTAATATTTTCTAGTTTTCCACATTATGTGTGGCAGAATAGTTTTGTTTTCCTTAATTTGTTTTTTGGAAGGCACGTATTACAAAGTTTTGTGCGAATGTCAATTTTGCGTTTTTGTTTCTTAATGTGGTGGGAGGGGGGGGGGGGGTCATGTATATAGAGAATTCTGCCCGTTTATCTTCGTTCTGATAAGCCCAGTTTGGTGCTTTATCAAAAATACTGTCAAGGAATTCTGCACTTAAGCTCAACGCGGATCCCCTTAAGACCATGTGACGGCCCACCAAAACCATTATGTTGCAATCCGTCCCTGAAGAGAGCTTCTTTTAACAAACAAACAAGCAAACAAACAATGAAGCCAGCTTTGCTTTGAAACTATATTTGAAGTTAAACTTTTGAACCTTTTATGCTGTTTCGTCCTGATTGTATATGCAGCTAGTTTAGCTGTATTCACCCACTCCCCGCTTCCTCAATCCAAATACCCCTTGATTTTAGTCAAAAGGCAACAAAACGAAGGCGATTTGTCCGATATGCTTGTATCTCTGGCTGGATTTTCATGTTTGTTATCTTCTTTTTCTTCTGATGCGCCATTTCAGCTTCAGGTTAATCCTTTTTCACCCTTTTTTTATTTTTGATGCTCTTGTTATATTGTATACAGTTTACCTAAACTTGAAGTTCTTTGTCCAAATTTGAATATCATTTTGAAGTGTATATAGATAGCTTGTTGAGCACATACCTATAGGTAAATATACAAACGTCCATAGATATAGAGATACACAATCATGTGTTTGTATTTTGGTTTGTATGGCTTATTTTTACACCCAATTTCTATATCAAAAAGGATTTGACTTTGGGGATTTGAGCAGAGAGATGATATCCTTTGCTTTAGATCAAATTTGTATCCTTTGAGTGTAATGGTATCTTTTTTTGATTTACTCATGACTGTGGTAACTTGTATCTTATTGATGTAGCAAATAGATTTACATTAAATTAATAAATGAAAAAGTTTTGTGGCCATGACGGAGATGATGGAATTTAATTTCCAAACAAATATTAAGTGTCCTTATAGAAAAGGATAATCAAAATGTGGACATTGCTGTAAAGGAAAACTTTAGATAATATATATCTATGAATTATAATTGAAAGGATGTTTTTGGTGTCCAAGTGATAGAAAGTCACTTTCATATACACAAAGGATACAGCCAAGTTTATGTTTTGTGCTGGGTGTGCTCAAGATTCAAAGGATGCACTCATAAATTATAACCAGAAGCAGAAGGTAAACTTTTCTGTCGAAAGTCATTTGAAAATAAATTGAAAACAAAAGTAAATAAGATATAATTTAATATTTGTCTTTGTGGGACTGAACGAGTTAAGGACGTCTGCCACGCCTACTTCCCCATCGTTAACATGTCATTGTTGAGACTCGTCGTTTTTTACTGTTTCAATTGTTTTTGGTTAAATATGTGTATCACATCGAAGGGTGTGATGCTACTTCCAAAAAACGTATGTTTTTTTTTATTATCTTTCTGAACCTTCGTGTATTATGGTGTGCTCCCGATAGATGGCGCCACAGTATAACTTGGAAATAGAAATAAATTTAATGTTATTGTTTTGCAATTTGAGCATAATTAGACTTACTCTGGAAGAAGGCTTGCAAGGATGTACCAATATATTTCGAACATTGTGGTGGAATCTAAAAATGGCCGAAGATTCATACGGTAGGGTGGGCAATGGCCTCACTGCCTCAACATCTGCACTGCCTTAATGTGACAATAGTCCGTTTGCTTTTCCCTATTTTTCTCAGGCCTGATTTTTGTTTTTGTTTACAGCGAGGTTAATTTTCCGGGGGCAAGATCCCCCCCGTGTCCTCGGAACTTACCATTCTATCCCTATTCTTACTGTTGCTTAAAAGAAACTTGGATTTGGAAACGGCTGTTTTAGCCGCTTTTATAAATGAGAGCAGTACAGATGAGGACGAAGGCAACATTAGCAGCGCAAGGCTGCAAGGAAGTTGTCGTTCCGTTTGGACAAAAAAAAGTTGGTTGATGCTGCGTGAAAAGGAAAGGATTCGGTTTGAAAATACTCCGCCATTTGCGAAACTTGTATAGGAACTTCCTGCGCATGTCAGCCAAACAGTTCGATTTTTTACTGGCCCTAGTGAAGCATCAAATACAAAAAAAAACACAAATATGCGAACTAGCATATCCGCCGAGGTATACGATTGGTCCTCAAACTCCAATTCTTAGCCACAGGAGAGAATTTTTGCTCCTTACAGTACCTTTTTCAGATTTCACAGCCAGCAATTTCTTGCATTATTCCAGAAGTTTTCGACGCGATTTTTAATGATCTTGTGTCTGACTTTATTAAGGTATAATTTAGCAATAAACATATCAACTTAATAAAAGATGTTGATTTTTGGGAATATATTCCCAAGAGTGAAGCCGAATGGGAGGCAGTACGCAAACGATTTGAAGAGGCGTGGCAATTTCCGCATTGTGTAGGTGCTGTTGACGGCAAGCACGTCGTTATAGTCGCACCGCCAAATGTTGATAGCGTGTACTATAATTATAAAGGTATCTAACAAAAAACTTTTATGGATTTTTTTATAACGTTTTCAAGCAACCTAAAAGAAAACGCATATATTTCGAAATTCTTCTTCTCGATAGGTACACACAGCATCGTTCTAATGGGAATCGCTGATGCCGACTATAAATTGTTGTACGTTGACGTGCGTAGGTCGCAACGGAAAGTTATCTGTTGGTAGTGTTTTTAATAGTTGGTCTTTTCGGCAAAGCACTGGACAGTAACCGCTGTCACCTATACCTGCGTCGAAACCACTGATTAATCGAAAAAAGCCGTGCCATATACGTACTTGTGGCAGATGATGCGTTTGCATTGGGCACTAATGTCATGAAGCCGTATGCGCAACGTTGTCTTACCTTGCCGGAGAGTGTTTTTAATTATAGACTGAGCGGTACGCGTCGTGTTATTGACAATGTGTTTGGTATTATGTCAGCACGTTTTCGCGTCTTTCGCAAGCCCATTCATTTGCAACCTGAAAAAGTTAAGAAAAGTGTGCTTGCATGCTCAGTGCTCTATAATTTTCTAATGAAAACAAATGGGATGCACTACGCACCGCCTATTTCTATAAGGTAGTAAAAATACGAGTATGTGTATATTTGTTTTCATTTTATAAAGCAAAACCGATTGTGTCAATTAAAATCTGCAAGCTACGTTGACCGGGTATAAAATTGTGCAGTGTCAATTTGGGATATAGTCAATGCAATGACGAATAGTTCTTAAAACTCTGTCAATGCGTCCCAATTACTTTGACACCGTCATTACACGGTCATCGAAATGGGTCAATGCGCTGACCCACAAATTCGAGTTAACGTAGGTGTCAACGTTCTCGCCAACGCAGTGACAACATTTTTCGTTGACTATCACACGACGTGACACAATTGGGACATATTTTGACGTCATTTTTACGTCAGAGAGTCAACGCGATGGCCGACTACGTTGACCGTTGTTTAGTTTGTAGTTTAATGGAGTAAAATTTGGACGTACAAACGGAAATGTGCCCCAAAGTGATAACGCAAGAAAGTATGTTCAGTTCGCTGTTATTTTAAATGATCTAGGTCCTCCGGTAAGAGAGTAAAACAAATCGCAACATTTGATTTGAAGCCTGTGTAAGCTGTCTAAGCTGTTTTCGTTATGTCACAATTTCCAAAAAAAACTTCAACTCAGCAGAATTAATTTTTTTTAAAGTTTGTGCTTAATTTTTCAATTAAATATGTTTTTAATTTATTTATTTTTCTTTTATCTAACACATACTAACTAAAAATTATGTAAACAATTGGACTCATTGCCGTGAGGCTATCAATTTCCTCAACAATAAAAATACTTTCATCAATTAAGTTGCGCAATAACGAATCTCAAATTGATTGATAGATTTTTCAATGTTCAATTAGTAGACAATCCCAATTGGGGTGTTAATCTTGCGCCACGTATGTTGTAAACAAATCATGCTGATTAGATTGTTCCAGTAAGTGGATACGCTTTGGTATAGTTTCAGGATAATTGGCGATTGGCGGCCACAGGCAACCTCGCTCCATGGCCCAATTAGCTCTGAAGTGCGCCATTTTGAAAAAAATTAAAAATATGTTTGTCAGGCTTGTGCACATACACCCTCAGCGGATGATGGAACATGTTCATCATTCTTTTTTTAGCTCAGAGCGGGCACTCAGCTGTCAATGATTATCAGCTCAGAAAAAGACTCCTCTTGTGTAGAGAATTGCATAATTCCTCGAGACCTCAATTATTTGAGGAAAATTACATTTCAATCTTTTCGAATTTTTTATTCTAGTATACTTTATTCTTAGGGTTACCTAACAGTGTTTTTTGTTTCTGTTATTGTTGATGAAACTCTCCAGTACCCCTTATATTTTCGGAAGTATTTCGTTGTTCTGTTGGAGACCACATTTTATTTCGCATCAGAACCAGGAGGGTATAGTGATTTAAGGCTGGTGAAGTGGCTGATGCAAAACTAAACTTTTCCGAGGTCTCTATATTTATGTAGAGTTTTTCTAGACGTAACACGTTCACAAAAACGCATGATCTAATGCAAATAACTACCACGCCAAACACAAATACAATGCAAATGGCATTTTTTCGCACATAAATTATGTGGCAAGCAAAAATAAGAGTGGAGACTTTTCTAAATAATCCGTTAAAATTATCAATTTCGCTCGTATAACGAAATTTCTGCTTTCTAACTTAGTAGTGGGGTGGCAATGGTGCAGTGGATATTGTACTTGACTGATAACTTAGACGTGTGGGTCCGATTCCCACGCTATAGGCAGCATTCTTTTCTATAACTCAAGTTTTAATTGGATGCGGCAGTCAGTGGCTTAAAATGAGAGAGTACATACCTGGTTCTCAAATCAACTGTGCCAACAAACAAATCTTTCCTTCTAAATAGTACCGTGCAATTCAGGTTGCATTTAAAAGAAATTGGCTCAAAATTTTAAACCGCCTACTATTAATGCCTTAACACGATACTACTTAACAATTTACTATGTAAATAGTAGTCTACTAACTTTTGATAAATTTTAAACCTTGTTTTAACTAGTAAAATGTTAATTAAGCAGATATCACAGCATTTGTATGGTTTGAATTTTGATGAACACAATTATTTTGTTTATGCGTTGTAAATTAATTATATGTTGATGGAAACCCAACACGTGCTCTAAATAAGTATTCGATGTTTATATTTTAATCATTTAACTTCATTATTTACAACAACAAAAAAAAACAAAAAAAAATGTACACCAGCAGGGCTCGAACATGGGCCCCCCGGGTCCCAGGCTGAGATACTAAACGGTGATTTTTTAAGAGCTTGGTTTTTGAAAATTCAAAAAAACACAGAAACTTGTAAAAAGTGAATGAAATTTTTATTTGGATCGATAAATCAATTTCTGCCATTTACTTTTTAAAAATAATTTCACTTAAATGTTGCCCGCGGTTACGCTTCAGGTGGTCCATTCTGAAGGTCCAATTTTGGCAAACTTTTTCACACATTTCGGCCGAAATCTCACCAATGACGCGGTCAATGTTGGCTTCCAAGGCTGCAATCGTGTTTGGCTTGTCCCCATAGACAATAGACTTAACATAGCCCCACAAAAAATAGTCTAACGGGGTCAAATCACATGATCTTGGTGGCCAATTGACTGCGCCAAAACGTGAGATCAACTGCTCACCAAATTCGGCTCTCAATTGATGCATGGTTTCGCGTGCAGTGCGGCATGTGGCACCATCCTGTTGGAACCACATGTCGACCGAGTTCAATTCTGGCATTTTCGGCAAAAAAAAATTTGTTATCATCGAACGGTACCTTTCTCCATTGACCGTAACCCTGAGGCCTTCATCGTCCTTGAAGAAGTACGGCCCAATGATGCCGCCTGCCCATAAACCGCACCAAACAGTGCATTTTTCGGGATGCATTGGTAGCTGCTGAATTGCCTCTGGCTGCTCTTCACTCCAAATACGGCAATTCGGCTTATTCACGTATCCATTTAGCCAAAAATGAGCCTCGTCGCTGAAACGGACGTAGCTTGCGAAACACATTTTTCACAGAGCACGAATTTTGATAATAAATTTCAATAATTTGCAAACGTTGTTCAGGCGTAAGTCTATTCATGATGAAATGGCAAACAATACTGAATCGAAATGTCAAATGTTCGTGGAATTTGTCATGTGTGATCTGTCAAAAATATAAACGTCAAAAACCAAGTAGCAAAAAAATCACCGTTTATAAGATGACATTATGGATTTAGTACGATACTAAAAAATTAAAGTTGCCTTTTGGTGATTTTAACTTTAGTAAAATGTTAAGAGCATAATACGATATTAAACTCGTTTAAAATTATCAAAATCCTCGTTTTAACCTAGAATCATACTAAAAATGATTTAACATATTACTAAATCGTTTAAAATTTTGCGCCATTGGGTCTTAGGCCCGTTTGCTGATACACAACTTAAGCATTTAAGTTCTACTTAAGAACTTATGTGACAGTTTACGCAGAAGAAAAAGTAGCCTTTAAGCGTTTTAAGTTGGACATAAATATTTATGATTCGTATCAGCAAACGGGCCTTATACTATGTTCCCACCAAAATGAAATCCGAGATTTCATCACGAAGCTTTTGAGATTTCAAATTAGTGTTCACACCGCCTTATCCATCGTCTCTCAAAAAGCACAAACAACAACCATTTTTGCTAATCTAATCCATCAACCCAAGCCACGTTGTCAAATAAAAATGCATACTCTCTCTTTTTATCTCCTTTTCGTTAGAGTGAAAGATCGTAATTTACACATAAAAAGCTTTTCACCTGAGTATGGTGAAGTTTAAAATGGACTCGTTCACTATAAATGGCCCACATCGGCAATGGGATTTCATTGTGTTTTCAACGAAATCTCGTGTTTCGAAATCCCAAAACTATATTGTGAAATGCGTAGATTTGGACTGAAATCTACGAAATCCGAGTTTTCGCTTCGGTGGTAAGATAGTTTTACAGGCAAATAGTTAACAATTATTATTATTTTTATTATAGCTTAATTTTTGTATGATTTTTTTTCGTATCATCAACATATAAATAGGGCTTAGGTTTGGAAGTTGGAAGTAAATATGTAGTTAGTTGCCTGCCAAGTGGGTAATCTCATCTTATACAATTTCAATATTGCGATAGAAAACTATAAATTTCTTATTTCCGAAGATGTTATTTCAAAATATTTAATCAATTTCTTTGAATAAGGACTAGAATGTATTCACAATTAAAACCACAAATATATTATTTCCAGTGTATGTACCGCAGGTATATACTAGTCCTTTCTATCTTACTAAGGGAATTTAAATTGAAAACCAAAACAGATATGGTTCACTTACCTTTCTTTACTTCCTAAATTCGAAATCATACTAAGCCTCTGATTTTCCTTTATGACTATGTATACACATTAAATTTGTATGTACATATGTATGTCTAGTATATACGACTTCGATGTTCGTTATGTTTTTTGGTAAAACAGCAAACGTTAGCATGAAATCATCTATAAAATCATCATCGCTTCGTTTTGGTTGATCCAACTTTATTCGAACAAACTCAGCAAAACGTTACGAGTTGTTATGTGCATATGTATTGTATGTATAGCTGAGTATGTCAGGATAACACCATAGTTTGAAATGAATAACTAGGCAGATGGACAGGCCCCAGATACAAATAAGGAGTAGGAAGAACGAACATGAGCTCACTACGAAACTAAACGAAACGGACAAGACAGCAGACATTGCCTCCAATCATCATTAGTACTCGTAGATACTCCTATGTATAGAAGAATGGGATTAAGAACTATGAATAACCAGATTTGGCAGCGCCTAAAGTTTCTAGGATGAATGATGTATTTTAAAACAACAGGGTGTTCTATTTTCCTGCAGAATTGTAATTTTTCATCCATCTTTAAGCTGTATGTACATTTCCTGATAAATTGTATGTACTTAATTCATTTCCTATATCATATCAGTTCTCTTAATGACGTTTGGCAAAGAACGAAGAGTACCAGACCAACAACACTACCTTGCGGGACACCACTCCCTTATTTCCCGAACTCCTTATATTCCGTACTTGTTTAAATTTCGATAGTCGAATTTTTAAAAGAGATTTAAAAATTTGCTATTCATCGTGACAAAGTTTTTAGAAAGTATTGAGTGGTTCCATTTTCTACCAACCCAAACACTCTTAGCCTATATTACAAAAAAAAACACCTAAACATTTCTTTTGTATGAATAATTTTTCATGTTTAATTCAAACTCAAAAAAAAAACACCCTGTCTACATGTCGGTACAGAAAACATTATCAAACGTTGAAGTTCATGCGAAGAAATTGAGTTGCTCAGGACATAAATTAAATGTAGGTGCCCCTTGTCCGATATTTCTATATATGTGAGGTATAATGTAGGTACACAATGTATGTTGGTTGATTCCGTATAAGAAGCGTTTTTGAGTAGACAACTAACATTGGCGATTTAGATCAACATGGGATGTTGCTGCTGTCTACATACAAAAAATGGAAATGGAATAAAAATCCTGGGTAAGAGAGTGTGCAAGAGTCCCATCATAGAGAACAACAGAGATACTATAGGACAGAATATTGTATGAAGGAAGCACAAAACTTGTTCAGTTGACCATTTGACATGTTCTCTAATCCTTCTTTAGGTGGACACACTAGACACATTGCTGAAAGTGTAAAGTAACTAAAATGTTGCAGTCAGTTTTTTTTTTATTTTTCTTAACTCCTTTTAACTAGATCAGGTACCAAAGAGCAGCCATGTCGGAAGACACAATTCTACTGTACATAATGTATGTGTCATTTTGAATTTACCTACTCAACCGCCAAATGCAATTACGTGTAAAATGTTAATGAATGTGCATTGCAAATTAGAGCATTTTGTCGGGAGGTCCTTTGGTTGTATTATAGCTTGGATGTCTGTTCGTTGAGTTGAGTAGGAGGTATTTCATTCGTTTTTTTTTTTTAGAACCATTGATTACTTGCAAAGAGTATGATTTTGTGGAATTCTTTTGAAACAACTTGCACAAAAAACCTCTTTGAAAGGATTTTCACTAATAAAGCTGTTGAAGACAATCTTTTTTCAAAAAACAAGACTGCGAAAATTTCCGTTTTTCTATTATTTGATTTCAGAAAATGTCGAAATTCGGCTTCTCTGGTTATGGTAGGACGCAAGCGTTCAAATTCTGACCTCAGTTCTATTTCAAGAGATTTTGGGCATATTTCTTATAGCTTTGTAGGCATAAATGATTTAAGGTTGATTTTGAATAAATTTCAGAAGGTTCCGTTAGGGAGAAAATCGAGATATTGTCTATTTGTTTCAAAATGAAATTTTGGCGGACTGCTTTTTGGGTTCCTTATGGGATGCGATATTCACAAAGGAAGTCATTTGAGCACTCTTTCGCCCTTCCCTTTTTGAGCCTATCAGCATGGGTCAGATCTGTTTATGTCCTGCACATTGCGTTATGATCATTTATAGGATTTAAACTAGTAGAGGTGTATTTGCGATCGCATATATTTAGTTTAAGGAAATACTCTACTTTTTGTTGATCAACTGTCTTTCTCTGTTTTGTATAGGAAATGCATCCATCCTTAATGTATTTCCCAATGGTTCCAACGTCAAATACTACGGTATATATTGTCGTCTCAACGGTACAGGGAAATAAGTCCTCGGGAACTCATTTCACTGAGGGTCTCAGATGTCGCCAGGGATTCATCGATACTCAACAAATGTTTCGTTCTCGGCTTTGTAGGAAATACGTCCCACTTCGACATTTTTCCCAATGGTGGCAACGTCAAATAATACTTCATAAAATGCCGTCTCAAAAGATGCAAGGAAATAAGACATGGGGAACTAAGTTCACTGGGGGTCTAAGATATCACTATATAGACCCCTACAGCCCAAACGGGTGGGCCGAATTGCTTCAAACTTGGTATTTAGATTTTTTTCGGTATTGTACAGAGGGGGAAATTGAAATTTTTTTTAGTTAAAAAAAATAACGGTACCTGCCATATAACCGTTACATTAAAACCTATTTTTCTCGGAAACGGTTCTAACTATTTTGATTTAAAAAAATCAGTGCAGCTTTTTAGGTACGGCCGATCATATGGTTGAAAAAAAAAATTCTAAATTTATAGTTATATGAATTGGCGTTTTTGAATTTTTTTTTGAAACATGTTTTCAAAAAGTTTAAAATAACTTTTTCTCATAAACCGCTCCACATACTCGTATTTAATTTTTTTTTTCTCATAAATTCAATTTTATTTTTAAATTTTTTAAGTTTATATTATTAAATATTTAAGATTGCCATACCAATTTTTTTTTTTAGAAAAAAATTAAACAAATTTTGTATATAAAAAAAATTATAAAAAATTAAGTAAAAAACGACTTTAAAAATATATTTAGATTTTTAATAGAAATCTTTTGCATAAAATGTGATCGTACATAAGAGCAAGTTCGTGCGATCCAGTCGTGCATTTTATATATTCTAACAAGTTGAGGATTTGTACTGTACCGTGATCGATAACCAAATTGTTGTTTTAGCAATACTTGATATCCTGTAATATGGTTTACTAAATAGTTTTTGACTATATTTGTTTTAAATTTAACTCATATTGCTGAGCAGACTAATAGGTCGATAGCTATATGGATCTGTTTTATGTTTCCCAGGTTTAGGTATGGCCACTAATTTTGCTTTTTTCTATAGATTTGGAATACAGTTTAAAGTTAGGCAGGCATTTAATATAAAAGTTAAAAAAGTTAACCCTTTTCTTGGAAGTTCCTTGAGATATTTTTTTTCGAATCTTGTCAATTCCAACAGCTGTATTATTTTTACTAGTTCTTATTATATGTCGGAATTTAGTAGGTGTTTTAAGATACTTATTTTCAAGATGTCACTCTGGTAATCCTATTTCATTTATAGACTCTTTGACTATGGAAACTGTTTTTTCGTCACTCAAATGAGCAGCAATTATATTTTTATGGAAGCAAGATGCAAGTAAATTCAACTTTTCATCTTGGTTGTAAAATTTAATATCACCATTAGAAAGTGCTGCAATATAAGAATGTTTTCTTGAAATAGCTACTTACTTTCCAAAAAGTTTAGGACCTCTTTTTTAAAAGAAGAAAGCAATACATTCCGCCTTTTATTTCGATAAGCAAAAATTTCTTTTTTAATTTGAATATTTAGTTCTGAAACTATATCGCTATAATAGAGCTGTCTATATCTTAATCCAAAATCTTCTAGCCGTGTTTCTCAAACGTATGAGAACTAAAATGTTGTTAGGTAATGGAGCTGGAGATTTGATTGCAAGAGTTTTTTGAGGAACAGATTTATCAACTGCATCATTGATAATATCGACAAAATTTTGTAAATACATATCAATTTGATAAGTTTGCTTAACTTCATTCAACGCTAAGTGTTGGGTGTTGCTACTACTTGAAACATGCGCCAGATAAACATTCCAATTAGAAGCTGAGAATATATATCTTTTTTACAAATTTTGCCTAGAAAGTGTATCCGTAAAAGATGAATACACTGGTAAATGATCAGATCTTAAAGCTGTGAGTGTCATAGGTTGAGTAAAATAATCAATTTTATTCGTAAAAAAGAAATCTAATGCTGAAGGTGTTTTATTTTGGTCAGTTGGAATATAAGTAGGATTAACAGTGTTAATAGTTATTATTCTGCGTAGTCGTAATATCGTGTAAAATATTACCCCAAGAATTTACCCTTACGCAATTCCAAGATTGATGCCTGGAGTAAAGATCACCTCAAGCAAGAAATTGTCTTTGATATGCATAAGCTTTAAAATATCTTTTTTAAACATTATTTTTCTATCATTATTACTATTTTTCCCAGGAAAATAAACGGAACACATATCAATCGATATGCTTTCGTTTATTATTACTCTTAGCCCAACACATTCAATAATTTCTAGTTTCAATGTTCCCAGCATATATTGACAAATTTCTTTTTTTTGTTGCCAAAATTACCACTCCTCCTTCTAAGACACCCTCTGTATCACGTCTATAGCAGTTGTAATTAGAATTAGATCTATTCGGGCTTAAGCCATGTTTCTATAAGCAAAGCTATGTCAACATTGTTGCCAATTAAGAAATCAAATAATTCTATTTTTGTATGGCAAACGCCTCTTGCGTTCCAAGTGATTATCTTAAAGTTTTTATTAATCATTTTGCTTATATATTGGGTCCGCCATCTAACGTTTTTTTTTTCAACTAGTGCTTATTTCGTGAATGGTAACACTTAGCTCATGTCCTTCCGCTGAACGAGTATGGTTGTGTATACGCTTGAACAACGCTGGGAAATATTACGACATTACTTTGAAAATCATGGTAATGTTGCAGAATGTGTGCGAAAATTGCGTACGGATTTTGGAAGAAGAGAAGCACCGTCAGCTCCGTATGTTCGTTATCTTATGAAAAAAGTGAAAGAAACTGGCATCCTCATCGATAAACCAAAGCGTGAAAAGCCAAAAACAGTTCGTTCACCCGAGAATATTGCTGCTGTGGCAGAAAGTGTGCGTGAAGCGCCATCAACATCAATTCCCCGTCGTTCTCAACAATTGAACATTTCGGAGACATCATTGAGACGAATTTTGCATTAAGACCTTGGTATGACGCCATACAAAGTCCAATTGGTTCAGGAGTTGAAGCCAACTGACCATCCAATGCGTTTTCGCTTCGCTAAGTGGGCCTGCGATCGACTTAGAGAAGATGCCGATTTTGCAAAAAAAATCATCTTTTCAGATGGAGCTCATTTTGATCACCGTTGGACTATTATTTGTGGGGTGCCGTAAAAGACAAGTGTTACGCCGACAAGCCAGAGACAATTGACGCTTTAAAGTATAATATTCGTGAAGCCATTGGTGAAATAGAGCTGCACACAATCGATAATGTGCTTAAAAATTGGACCGATCGTGTAGGCTACTGCATAGCCACCCGAGGCATCCATTTGAATGAAATTATTTTCCATTATTAACCGGAAGGATTGTACTTTCAAATAAAAAAAGAAATTTGAGAAAATATTCAGTAGTTTTTTTATAGCATTTTCAAAAAAAAAGTTATTTGGCGGACCCTTTACATATTTTATTGCCAACATATGACATTAAACTTGTCAGCTTTTGATCTAGAAGTTTTGGCATCATTTTATTAAGTAATGACATTAATTCATTTGGAGAAAATAAATCATTTTGTATATTATTATATTGGTGGCTCTTATTAATAAAATGTTGTTGTTGTTGCATTGGCACAGCTTCTGGTTCTGCAGGAATCTGCATCGAGGATGTTCGACTTATATTTTTGTTTTTATTTTGGTCCGATGGAAAAGTAGGAAAGTCACTCAAAGTGATAGGAATTAAATCCTGTTTGGTTAAGTGAATTTAGTTCCCACGGAAGTTGGGAAATAGAATTCCAAAAACACACTATGTGTTTTTAATTTCCTTTAATAGTGAAATAAGTTCACACTTCCACCAAGCGGAAGTATAACAAGGGTTCATGTAAAAAATTAAGGTGCAATGAAATAAGTCCCCGGAAATTAAGTCCACTGCGGGTCTAAATTCTCAATTATTGGGAACTAGATCCAGTTAAGTGGATTCGACTTAGTTCCCATGCTAGTTGGAAACTAAGCCTATTTGCGAACTAAATACACGTTCAAAAATATGAACAAGGAACTGACTTCACGACATTTGATTGGATCAAGCATTAGTTGACTCAGTTCCCAAGGAATTTTTTTCCTCTATGCAGTTCCCCTAGCTTAACAGATCAATGAAAAAAGTTTAACAAATATATATGTAAGTTTATTGGTCCCCTCCACCTCTATTTATTTAGGAGCAGAATGCCAATACTTATAATTCTTGTATAGCTTTAATATTGAATTTCACAATTTATATCTGGACCCAAAATGGCGCACTTTTATCTTCCCTTATCCACGTCTACCGTTCTCGTTAGACTTCAGCTTTAAAAAATATTCCAGTTAGCCCCATAAAATCTTCTTGTATAACTCGCCTTAACTAATTCAACCAACTCCCTCGCTTCTCGGAACATAAACAAACTTAATATTAATTTCATTCGTCCAAACAAACTCTTTATCTCATTAATTTAATCTGCCATGTTTTATTTTTTAAATAAAAAATACTTTTTAACACTCAACTTTCAGAGAAGTAATTAATTCTTGTCCCGTTTAAAAGCAAAAAAAAAATCTTTCCTTTTTTTTGTTTTTTCGTCACACGTAAACTCTCCTTGTTTGTTCTATTTCTTTTCAATCTTCTATCCTGACAGCTCATCAAATACGACCCCAAAAGGATAATCCTACAACATACAACGACAAAAAAAAATAAAAAAAAACGGAAGGAAAAAAATACCAAATTCAACCCCATCATCATCTGCACCCAGAGAAAGAGTAGTGTACTCGAAATGCAAAACCGCCTTCCATTTAATCCATTTCAATTCATCCACATCCGTATCCGTCCGTATGTTTAGCTAAGAAATCCTTCTTCTTTCAGACTCCGTCACAATATTTGCCCAACAACAAGTATGCTTGCACGTTGCATCCGCACACTCACCCAAAAACTCAACCACCCATACACCCATTCGCCCACCCAACCATCCACCCATCCACTATATGTTTCGTATGTTCTATGTATAGCTTAGAGGAGGATATGGCATCCTCCAAAGTTGAATGCTCTTTCGTCCTTCGTATAAGTATCTGGGAGTAGATATACTAGCTACCTGCGGCGCGATGGCAACCAAAGAAGCACAGTGCGGATAACCTCCGCATATTCCTTGTTTGCTAAAGAAAACTACAAGCAAATGACGTGCAGGAGGTTGGGGACAAGAAAAATTCCTTAAATGACTAAAAATAGTTGCCATCACCAGAAAAAAAAGGACTTTCTTTTTTTTTTGTGTTTTTGTTATAGAAAGTTTCCAGTGAATGGCTGTTCCAGGGAGTTGCATGTGTAAACCCATCCTCGAAGTCATGTGCTTTTTACAGGATAGTTCAATTTAGCTTGAACGCGATTTCAATTTAAGATAGTTTCTTCAACTACTCCTTAAGGAAAGTTATTTGTCTTGGAGGGTTTAGGGACAAAAAACTAGACTCCCTGTGGAGAGAAAGATGCAACTACAACAACGATGACGACGACGATGCGACGTTAACGTCGACGAAGAAGACACATCCTTTTACAACAAGTGGAGAAAATTATAAACGACCGATTCGTATGATGAAGGTACGAGTGAGTTTAGGTGGGGGTAAAACTTTTACACGATACCCTGCTGGTTTTTTTTGGAAAATGGTCAATTTACTTACGATGGAAATTATACAGAGTGACATGGTTGAATGGTCTTTTGTCCTTGGCAGAAAGGATATCAAGATACGATTTATATTTAAGTTACACTTTTTGTTTCAACTTTATATAAAGTGTTAATTGAATTTTATATCGAAAAAGAAAGTGAGAAGTTTTGAATCCGGTTGGTCGCTTGGTCGCTGTGGTGTAATCGTCTTTGGGAATACATGGGAAGTTATTTTTGTCAATTTTTTGATTATGTAAAATAGTTTTTATAATTTAAAGTACTTAAACAGATGTTCATTTCGAAGTTTGTAGAATTTCAAACGAGTTGATTCAAATCTGAATAGAACTGAATTGAATGAAATTGAATGTGATTGAATATCATTGAATGTAATTGATTGGGATTAAATGAAAACCAATTATTTTTATGTGATTAAGTCACAGTTTTCAGTAATGATTAATTGCTATTTGAAACGCGATTTTTTTCCAGCTGAAAAAAAAAAGAAAAATCACCTTGGCACGTCAACGTACTCACCGACTTGCGTCATTTAAACATTTACACTGTAAAACGTTGACATGGTAGTGACAGAGAAAAGATGAACCACAAAAGTGACATCACAGAGGTAACGTGTTGACTATTTACGTTGACCGGCTTATTTTAGCCTTAAAAAATTAATTTAAATTCTGCCATCTTGTTTTTACTTGCGACTAGGGCAAGTATTTCATTTGCAAAAAAAATCGAAATCGAAATTTTAATCAAACTTAACATTATGATGATAGAGAACACCAAAAAAGTGTGTACCGCAATTCAGTCAGTCTGTCTGTCTAGAAGATTCTACAGCCTAAACGGTTGAAGCGATTTTCTTAAACTTGGTACTTAAGTGTTTTAGGTGATTCTCCCAAATAAAATAGATTTTTGAATCGTTTTTTTAGCCCCAAAAATAACGGTACCTGTCATAAAATTTGTTCTACTATATTTATTTTCTCGAAAACGGTTCTAACGATTTTGAAAAAAAACGAGTGTGCACTACTATGGGTCTAATCTACATTTTGGTTAATTTTTTTTTGTACATAGTTTGTTATTAACGGTACCTGATATAACCATTTTTTTTTATTTTCAATTTTCTCATAAACGCCTTGATGGATTTCGATCAAATTTTTTGTGTATGAGGCCCTTCAAATTGCGTACCAAAATTTTCGAAAAATATTTTTTTTTGGATGTTTGAAAAAAAAATATTTTTATATTCACATCTTATTCAGAAAAAAATAAGGACATTTTTTATTTAAAAATTTAGTAAAAACCTACCTTAAAAATATGTTTAACCATTTCTACTAAGAATCTTGTGCATACGTATGATCGAACATATGAGTAAGTACGTGAGGGCGATCCAGTCGTGCATTTTATTTTTAATTTATTTCTTCAATATTTTATTTGCAATAGAATTTCATAAGCACAATGTAACGGTACGTTTTAGAATTCAAAGATTTTAGTGAATTATTAGCCGTGTTTTATTGAGAAATTTATCCATCGTAGCATTTTACATACAATTCGCTACGGTCGATAAAAAGCTGAAGCAGAATGCTACGGGGGATAGATGGTTGACGTTCATTCGAGTCTCGGATTTGATTTAGTTAGTTTTCTTGGATGGATGTGTTCATATAGAAGTTATAATTATTAATTTCGATTCGTAGGACAAATCGATCTTTTTGATTCTTTTTTTTTTGTAGTTGGCCAGTTTATATTTCTAAAATCTTAGATAACTCCATTTTGTAATAAATATATAAGCTGTTCTTCTGAAAAGTTTTTCACTTTTACTATTCAAAAATGTTAGTAAAAGCTTTTTGCATTCATTGCTCAATTATTTTATTTCAATTTTTAATTTTTGTTAATTTAGCTATAATGCCTGTAAGACCTAAAGTCTTTTTTAAATGAAACCTGAATTGCACGGCACTAGTTAGAAGAAAGAGAATGTAAGGAAAGAATTTTTTTGTTGGCACAGTCTATTTGGGAACCAGGTATTGACTGTCTCATTTTAACCCATGGGCGGCATCCAATTAAAATTGGAGGTATAGAAAAGAATGCGGGGATCGAACCCACACGTCTAAGTTAGCAATCAAGCACTTTATCCACTGCGCCATTGCCACCCATTTTCTGGAGCACGTCTAAAATTCCACCTATATCTGCAATTTTGAATACCCCTAACGTCAATTGATCAATTTGAACAAATTTCGATTTCCATTTTGAAAAAATTAAATCAAAATCGTTTTACGGAATAATAAATAAGTAAAAGCAAGAAATATAATGGGGAGTGAACAATTTAAACTACGTGTAGTGTGCGTTCAAACCAAGAAACATTAAAAGGAAACAAACAAATCTCCAGCAATTTTGTTTCCTCATGTAAACGGCATAGACGATTTTTAAAGCAGTATAAAAATTTCCCTGTGTAAAAATGGACTTCGGCCATAGTCTATAAACAAACACATTCACTTATTATTTCCTTTCTATTGATGTAAAATGAATGTTCGAATTTAAAATTGAAAATGGAGCAAAAAGGCAAACAAAGTATGGTTTTCGAACCATTTAATATTAGTACGTTTTTCTGCTTTCTATTTTATATATTTAAAAGTAAATTATTGGTCGTAATTTTGATATTTTCTTTATTATTCTTTGCACAAAACTCTTTTATTGCTTGTGATAACTGTGCAGGGGTACCATTCTTACAAAACTAAAAGAAAGGCTACGATATACACATTTTTTTGGGAATTACTTACTGTACAATGGATAGATTCCCAATAAAACACGGCTATTATCGTAAGCTTATAAAAATATTTATTCTTTTCGTGAGAAAAAAATTCCAGGACAGGATTTTTCATGTATTTTAGTTATTTAAAAGGGGGGGTCCAAGAACATACCCTTGAGGGACACCAAATTTTTATAATAAACGCGAAAGTATGTTTCATTTTGCAACAAACCAAAAACCTATTTGTATTGGTGGATGTAAGTGCTATTCTGTAGCCATAAAATTGATTCATATGATCCGCATAATCTAGACATAGCATATTTTTCAAAATCCGTCTTTCTCCAAATTCAGATTCTTAATGCTACTAAATTGGGCAATAATTTTTCTCTCAATTCATTTCCAATTTACAATAAGCTGCGAAAGCAATTTTCAAATGTTACAAAATAGGTACATATGTACGTATATGTAAATATGCATAAACGATAACAAAGTGAAATAATTAAATTCACAAATTACAAAACAAATGAATGCTAAACCACAGCAATTCAATTAGCAAATCTGTTGCAAGTCCTTCAAACATTCATTATATCCTTTTTCAAAGGATCCATGCTTAACCACCAAAAACCATAGGATTTTTTGGTTGTTGTTTTATTATATTTTTTGTATGTATGTGTATGTGTGTGTATTTCTGTGTTGAAACTTTTACTCTTATTTTCATCAAACAGTTAATTAAAATCCCATTTAAGTACCACCTAACCTTGCTCTCTATTTCTGTCATTAGCATTAAATTGTGTCTACTTGTATGGCTGTATATGTGTGTTTGTGTTAGTGTATTCTCTCTTCCATTATTATATTCAACCAACCATGCAAACAAACAACACAATTAAACCAGAAAATCCTCTGCCTAAACCACATGGCAAAACCGAGCGAGGACAGGACCATCAAGCCAGTAAAATAATTTGCACAAAAGCTTTATCCGCTTATAATAATAATTTTCCCAGATCCCACTATCATTGCTCCCCATGGACATAAACCAGAGATACACAAACAGGCACAGCAGGTAACAGGAACTATACAGCGTAACCTACAAAACAGGTTGCTTACGATAGCTAGCAGCACAGGGCGCAAGCAGAAGGGCCTCACGAAGCTGAATCTAGTATAGGCCCTTTTGTAAGCCTTTCACATGCAAATCCATTTTCAACGATAATTGAATTATCCTTGCCCGACGAAGAACGACACGGCAACATCCACAAAGACGGGTACCCAAAACAATCTGCATTAACGATCAGAACGAGATAATTGATTTGCAATTATACAATATTCCTCTCTAGGGCTGTACTATATAGTTGGGGTGGGGGTTGAAGGGCATACACAGGGACAACTTTTATCGCCGGTTTGGTATTTTATTATTTATTTATTTTGTTGGCGCGCCAAGTAGCGATGCGTATCCCAAAATAAATCAACTAAACTCGAAGAATTATGCCTAAGAACTGGATGCTGCTGAATATATTTATATGTTTGTGTTGGTTGGTGCGTGGTGTATAGCAACCGGAATTTAATTGACCATAATTGCAATTAATTGTATCGCAAATTGCAGGCTGTATAATTTCGTTTTTTTTTTTTTTTTTTTTTTTTTTTGTCTCGAATGGGATGATGAGAAGATTCGATGGATGCGTTTGTATATTCTTTGAGTTGGTTGTGTCGTTGGTTCATCTCAACGTTGTTGTCTTGGTCGATTATAATGATGAGAGCGTTCTTCCTGCAATCCAGACTGAAAGTTACCAGAAATGTGTCGGTTCGATTGCCCTTGGAACTGAATTTCTCATCGTTCGTCTGTGGGTATCGTTGTGCTTTTCGTCGTCGTCGTCGTCATCGTCGTCGACAAGACCCAAAACAAGTAGAACAACAAACAATCCAGTTCATCTCGTTTGGCCTTCAATGTGTTTAAAGGGTGTTTTCAGAATGTATAAATATAATTTTTTTTATTAAATTCAGTTTGCGGAGTGCTGAGTGTTGGACATCCAACATACCTTATTTTTTCAATGGTTTCTCAGTTCTCAATTAGTGAATTTATAAAAATATATTGTTGTGACATACATAGAGTAGGATGGTTTGACATGTGGTTTTCCGGTTAAAATCAGTTTGGTAGTTTTTGAGAACATTGCGCCTGTCTTTTATTTTTTTAAGTAACTTTTCCATTGACGTCTAAGTTTATTGTTGAGTCTTTTTTATGAATGAAAAACGAATGCAATTTCTAAATAAAGTCGAAGGCCCTTTTTTGAAAGTCTCTTGGAAGTTAAAGGTCACATAGGTCACATGCCTTATAATATCCCAATAAAAGCGCAATATTGTGAATATGAAATTCATAATAATTCATAAATCTAATAAATAAAGGCCGATTTTGAATTTATCTTAATATATATGCTTCCTTGTAAGTCGCAAACGTTAGTGTTCTTTTAAAACCACCACACACCCTTAGCTATTGTTATAAGACTTTCCGGTAAAAATCCGTTAAGGGGATTATCAAAACATTGAGGACAAACATCCTTGAGACAAAATAATAATGCAAATTGCCTTGTATTTTTTTTCAAAAGCATTTACCTTTTTCCGGGAATACCCGGTTATTTATAAAATGCTATTAGCTTTCGTCCTTTTTCATCTAAACAACCTAATTGAATATTATTAGGCCTGCTTGCTGTTACCCGTTGGGAGGAATTAAACTATCTCTACGACTAGGTTAACCATGTTGAGGGATTTCATACAATTACGTATACACATATCCTGGCCAAGGATACTCTCCCAAAGGTTCATTCCGGTCGACTATACCATATATACATTTGTTCGTGTTCGTTATATGTTCATTCACTTTGATTTAGCTTATTTTGCGGTCAAGTGGTGTTGTCGACTTTTCACATTTCGCTTCGCATTTCAGATCGAAATAAATGTTATCTGTATACAAATGCCGACATAAACATTTACCAGGATTATATTTTATATTGTTTGTCGTACGACGACGAGTAGATATGTTTTGCCTGCTCTGAGCAGGGAGACCATCATAAGCATAACATTATGTTTCTAGGACGAAAATGCATGAGCTAAATTTATTTATCCTTATAAATCCTTAATTCATTTGCTTTATTTGGTATTCAGAATCTATTGAGAGTGGTAGCATATGTGAGGGGGATGGTGCGCAACGCAGTGCATACACGAAAAGAAAGTCAAATAAAATTTTATTGGAATTTCCATTCAATTGAAAGGGTCGGTCGGTTGCATAATATATTTACGAATAAGACTGTGATTGGATTTCATTTCGATATTAATAATTCCTTTTGAACTTCTGTTATGTTTTTGTGATGAATACGTAAGTGGAATTGTGGTTCAGACAGTAATTTTTGGTATGTGATATGAAATTTGGTCTTTTGTATTCGGCCTTTAATAATATGTAATCCGTCTTGCTGGTTATAATACGCTTTAGAAGTCTTTGTCATGATAATTCTACAGGGTTATATTGCAATAAAATAACTTAGGCACAAACTCAGCATGGTGTAATTGTAATTACAAACAGTGAAAAGACATGACAGTCCTCCATCCTTATCAATGCATTGCGTATTGTTCTCGTTTGCTTAAAGCCTAACAAGTTTCTGTTCTTTAATCGGTCGGCGTGAATTATTATACCTTGATATTGATATTGCCCGTACTGCTGTTCAGATAAGCTGTTTGATATAAAACTGCGCTAACTTAAAAAAAAACAGCCTTAACCATCTTATCACATTTTCTTTCATTGCGTTTGCTGGTACCCTATGGTTATTTCGGCTACCTAGGTTTACTAAGACCAAAAATTGTTGGCCTCTATGTTAGTCGAACCCACAGCATGAAGCCTGTATGTAAATTAATTCTATTTGGTATAATTCTTTTCTATTCTTCTAAAGTGTCAAAAGTCTAAAAAAAACAGCTTAATGAAACTAAAGTTTTAGAATGTTGTTTTATTGGAATCACAAACTGGTATAAACTGGTCTAAAACTCATGAAAAACTAAAAAAAATCTGTTTATTTTTCTAAAACTGTTAACATTTAAAAAAAACGTCGCCTTTTAATTTTTTGTTTAATATATCTAAGCTTTTGATTGGTATAACAACAAAAAAATGGTTGCTATTTTAAACCATGACCACCCACAAGTTTCAATACTTTTACGCTCATTACATTAAATATTTTGGAACTACTGTCCAACTCGCAGTAGATACAAACAATCTTACGCAAGTATTTATTCGCTAATTGGTATAAACTGGGTTAAATCACATGCAAACACTTATTACTAGTGCCTAGTGCCGTACTAAGAACACCTCTGCCATCTTATACCAATCGCTTACTTGTTGAAATTAATAGCTCCAATTTGGCAAGCATAATGACATTATACCAGTCATGTAAATGTTGCATAAAAAATTTGCATTGTTTCCAAAAAATAAAAATGTAAATTTTCTGAAGAATTTTCGACCTTTACAAAAATAAATATAGTCACTTTTGTACTCCAGCTTACCCTCTAAAACCCTAATTAAAAAAAGAAATCTAGAATATGTTGAAGCAATAGCACTCCATTCGACGGATTTTGAAATATCAATTTTCATGTCGATCATCTTTTTATCCATATACCCTAGCCAAAGGCCAGGTAATCAATTTGTATATGGAAGACCATTACCATCACGTCTAAAATTATCTATAACGCTTATGGCTTTTCTATAAAGTTCCATCACTGAAAACCAAGAAGCTGTTAAAACAAATATTTGCCATCAACTGCTATTTTTCAACTCAAAACAAAATACACACACACACACACACACAGAAAAAAAATGAACTCAATTTGAATCACGTTCGTTCGTTCAACCAACAACCAACAAGCATCAGTGCTTAGATGGAAAATCCCTTCAAATGACCATAATATTATTAAATTGAGAACAGGTCTCAATCATTTCATACAAAAACACCCCAGCAGGCAGCATTTCCAACCAACATCGATATTGTTTGCAAAACTTTTCGATGAACCTTAGCCATTTTATCTAAATTGAGTTTTACGACTGCCATTCCGATGGCGCAATGGCGCTTGCTTGCCTTTTTTTTTATGCCTGGCATTTTCGTTTGCTTCTTTCCATTCTCCTTCCAAGTGGCAATTTTCTATTTCATGATGAAAAATATGACACGTACGACGTTGTTCCTTGGGCATATTTACACAGCAAAAAAAAAACACAACACCACATCTGTGGTCCTTCCTCTTGGTATTGCTGGCTTGATGGAGGGCTATCAGGGCAAAGAGTTCGTTATAATATACCTATGCACAGCCCCAATGTAAGAGTAACAACTCAACTCACGGTAATCCGGCACGAAATGAAATTACAGTTTCACACGTACAAGCTTCTTAAATGGCTATTAAACGAAGTGAAATAACCTAGTTCCATGTGTCCGTTTCGAAGGATGTAACCTTCTTTAATGATATTGGGATTGAGACCCATAATGATGTCAATGATTATGATTCCACCGACCTATGTATCCCGTTTACGCTGCCGGCCGTCCGCCGCCGGGATGAGAATAAAATATAATAATGGCCAATTTTTTCTGGGGCACATAATGAAGAGAAATGAACAAACGAACCAGAAATTCAATAGTATCTATTTTCGAACCTATTTAGATACATATGTACCATTTACCTACATAATGTACGAGTATATATGGCTTCAACAACAATGCCATGTTAAGTGAACACAAATTAGTAAACATGCCTCAAGGAAGATTCTGACAAAAGAATGATAATTTAATAATGTGTGGTTCTTTTTTTTGAGAAGAGCAAGGATTGTAAAAGCCTGAGGCAAGTTAGTCTAATTGAGATTGTGGTATCATAAAAAGATCAAATTAACTGGTGATACTAAAGTTACGTTAATAAAGCTTCATCAATTTAATAATAAATATTGGAATGCGTTCTTTTAATGACAGACATATTTTTGCAATTTGTCCCCTCTGCACACTTGAATAGAAAAAAAGTTAAGGGTTATTCACATGAGAGCGACCTTGTTGGTCGACGAAGAAACGAATATGTTAATGTGATTTAAAGCAATTTATAAACCTAAATTCTAAGCAAAATGGTGGATGTAACGTATGTAATTGCTGACATATTAAAATATCATTTTTATTGTCCCAATATAAGATAAATTTGAGGAAACAAAATGGTCGTCGAGAATTGCACAATGTGATTTGAACGAACTGTCAAACTCAATTCGCGTTCCACATACCATCCACACTTCAAGGAAGAAATTGTTAGCGCGCTGATATTCACAAAATTAAGATTTTTATTTATAAATCGTCATTCGTGGCGAAATGTTAAAATGGTGGAACATTCGATACGTTTAATAAAATTCGCAATGACAAAACCAATTTCACAAACGAGCTGATTCAAAATTCGATCGAATTTAATCTCAAGCACGCATTTGACGTGTCAATGATTTTTGACAGTTCGCAAATGTCGGTGAATAAACATCATCCATGTCAATGAAATGTCAAAAGTCGCTGGTTGTGTCTCATGTGAAAGGCACTTTAACTTTGGATGATTTTAGCGCTAGGACTGAAAAATTATATTACATTAAGCATACCTATTTCGTTTTGAACTCTACATAGAGCCCTGAGCGAACAGACCTAACTCTGAACAGATATACAACACTCTTGTACACCGAACTGTCACATGACTAGCAATCTGCCTAATTTTGTACATGAAAAAAAAATGAAGTTGGCCGCGTTCATCTTTCTGTTTTAATTGTCGGTCATTTAATTTTGAGCTCATAGGGTGCGCTTCGATATAGAACTGATTGAAAATAGAAACACAAACTGAGCATTCTGAGCTAAAAAAGAATAAATTAAAGCTAAAAAATTCCGAGTTAAAAAAAAGAAAGGCGGCCAATTTTGTTTTGAAGGTGAAAGAGATATTCGTTTTCTGCTGAATCGAGCTTGAATTACGCTCAGATCCCTTGCTAAGAAGAGTTATTTGACAGATTCCGCTTGTGGTTAGGAATTTGAACGTACATATTTGAACAAAATAATAATATTTGAGTAAACGTCAAACTATGAGTCGCACTTAGATTACTTTTCTGTTTCACAGTCGCTTAAAATTACTTCACTCAAAGCATGAATAACGATGGCAATGCTTGTTTTTCCTTAAATTATATTTAAAGTTTTATTCAAACTGAAGGCATTGAGCAAACATATCAAATATTTAAGTAGCTCTTAAGTGCCCAACAATGGTCACTTAATTCCCACTTCAACTTGGCTGGTGTGATATTGAGTGAAGCTAAGGGGGCAATTGAGGGATAAAGTGTGAAACTGGCCCTTAGTCTTACAACAAATTTCGAATTTCGAATGGTATTCTTTAGCAATCTAACTTTTTTGTGTCATCCTTTCAACTTTTTCATATCGGTTTTTTATTTTAAGTTGTATTGAATGTGAAGCAACAATCAATGGCCTAAAATTTGTAAAGACCTAATTTTAAGTCGTTACTACTTAACGATTTTATAGTAACAACTTTATCTTAATTTTTTAAACACTTTCAAATGTTCAACGTGCTTAACCTAATTTTAAGTGTAAGTTGCAACTGAACATGTCTAAAGGCCTGTTCAATTAGTTTTTTTTTTGTTGAATGAACTCTCAGCCAAAATGATGATACGGACTCTTTTCTCCTTATCAAAATCACACACAAAACCTTTGCATTGTACAATGAAAAGTCCTCATCTATACAGGGACAAAATAAATGGCACTTCGTTCAAAAACAAACAAATAAAGGAAACACACCTTTTGACATTTATTAGCCACTTGAAGAGTTAATTTGATTTGATTAATGATTAAAAATTTTGTATTGCAAATACCTAACACACTTTGAATGAAATTCCCCAAAGAATTGGATGGTGTGAGTGAGTTGGTAAAATCAACCTAACGTCATTGTGACATTTAAATTAGGCATGTTCAAAAGTATGATATACATATGAGTGAACCCATTGTTTCTCAAAACCCAAATGAATTTTCCATTCTGCTTTCGTTCTCTTCTGGTTTCTTGTCTGTATTTTAAGTGTGAGTGTGTATGCCGTTTGTTAGATGATGCAAGTTAATATCAATGACTAAACTAAAACTAAATTTCACATGTTTTCTGTAAAAATATAAGTGTTAAAATAGGACATTATAAAGCCAGTCTTCATCGGAGATAAACGTTGCGCACATAATATTTTATTATAACCGTTACGTTTTTGAAGCTAAAAAAATTAACTTGTGCTCTAGGGAATAATCTCAAGAACCTTAAGTTCCAAATTAGAAAAAAAAACTTGTCGGTGTGTGCAGACACAGAGAAATAATTTCAGAATCCACTTTTTCCGTGCAGTCAAAGTTCCAATAAAATAAAAGAACAAAAACAAACTAGAAGAAGTTATTTTCGAACCAGATCTAGAGAACGCACAGTAGGCTAACGGGGTTTTCGTTTGGTAAATTTATATTTTGATCTATAAATTGATTTTTTTCGTAACGATTCAAATACGTTTTCAGATTGATTTTTATTTTGCTTAGTATTGGTGTATATTTGTGTCTGTGAACCAGCTGTGGGTATCAGCTGTCTTGTCAAACTGATGGCTGTCAATTATAATGCATAGTGGTGTTAGCAAAAGAGGGGTAGATCTGCCGAAAAATCCAGATCTGCAAAATTGATTTAAAATCAAAAAATAAATCAATTTATTTGGCAAATCGAAGGCAAATATTGTCAAAATCAGTTTTTTGACAGATCTAAATCAAAAATAAATTGATTTGTGTTACCAAACGATAACCACATAAATCTGAACACGCCTGATCTGAACACACAACTAACATGTCAAAGGAAAAATGACGTTTAATCTTTCATCAACACACTAAAGGCGCTTTTATCTTACAATTAGGAACTCTTCTCCGATCCAGGATTCCATCTGAACACTTTTGTGCGATTCTGACAATTGAATGTTGGTGAGATGGTGTACGAGAAAATATTCAAATTCAAAAAAATTTTTGTTCCGCAATTATGATACAAAAAATGACAACAGTCGAGTTTGACGTTCAAGTATATGAATGTGTGAGTGCTTCTGGTACCGATTCTGATTTCAAATCCAGAAGCAAAATTCTCTTCTTTTCAGAATTAGAACTGTCATTTTTTACCAAGTGAACACTTTCAGAAGAGCCGGAAGGCTCCCGGATTTCCAAATAAAAACGACATAATTTTCATTGCTTTGAATAATTCTACTCCATGACACGCAAAAAGACTTGCATACCAATAAGCTCACTGGAGATCTAATGGTAGGTACATCTCACTGAAAAGTGGTCCCCATCTTTAAATCATACTTCAAAAATATTAGAGTTGGGAACCATCGAAAATGCGTGTATTTGATACTGATAAATCTCTTCTTTGTTAACTTATAGATTGCATTTCAAATCGCTCAATACAAGTTGTTGCGGAGAATCCGCCACATAATAAATACGTTAACAACTATATTTATTTAGTACACTTTATTATCTATTTATTATCTTTTTAAAGAAAAAGTAAGAACTTTAAAATTTATAGTTTTTCTCGTCTTCTTGGCGGCATTCAGTTTTTGTATCTTTTTTCGTCCGTCTCGAATCTTCTTGGCGCCTTCGTTCAAATTATCCCTTCGGTCAGTATTTTCGTTAAGTGATGAAGTGGAGATGGATATGTGTTGCCATGAAAAATGTGCTGCCAGGTTGTCAGTTGTTTTTAATGTCGCTAACACAAGATTTGATAGTTTCCAGTCCGATATTGATAAAATAAATACTGGTCTACCCATGGCTCCGTTCTGCATCCGACTCTCTTTCTCATGTTCATCAGAGGCCTCTTGTTTGAATCTGATCGTCCACTAAATTATTTTGCTGACCACAGTTCACTCAGCTGTCAGTAAAGTGGGACTCACCCCTAATACGGCACTTCCATTATGTACCCTTACGATCGAATTGCAAGTCACTGTGATGATTCATTCCCTAACTGTCAATAATATGACCACAACTGTCACGTAAAGAAGCTTACAATGGTCCAAATAAGTGGTATTATTAAGACCTCTCCCTATTCTACTATTCAGTTCAGTTTAAATCTTTTAATCTAAAAGTTTGTGATTTTTTGTTTGTTCTTTTAATTCATGACCTTTACAAGAGCCACAACACCTAATCTCACATTTACTTAATCCAGCTGAAGCTGCTATAATCCCTTATCCATCATTCATAGCACCAATGCGCCCCCATGTGCACAGGTATACGAGTACCTATTCAAAAACACTTTTTGTGTCTATTTTGTTTTGTCCAGAAATGACTCTGTCACTCGAACTGAATCGAAAGTGATTAGAGAGCATGACATAAACACAATTAAATTGAAATTCAATTTGACATCAATGTTGAGTTGATTTTTTTTCCAACTAAAAAAATAGCACTGCAGGCTTATAGTAGGTATGTCCAACAATGAACCTACATTGACAATGGATACAAAAAATGAAAGAAAACACTTCCTTCCTGCAGCACAACACATATCCGAGTAAAGAGCACTTACTTGCGTCTCGCTACATGTGAACAACGTTTCATGAGAGCACAAAACCAATCTAACTGCTGCCGCACGTAACTAGTAATCCCTCGGTTTTCCTGGTCAAATTGGAATCACTGGAGTGCAACTCTGTTGGCTGGAGAGATGAAAAAAAAAGAAAAAATATAAAGAAGCTGATATAAAAAAAAAAAATGGAACTCCTAACCCCTTTAACAAAATCGAAATTTAATGTTTGTATTGTTGGTCCTTAGGGGAAGCTTTCACTTGCTTTATATGGGATAAACTTGAGGGCTACTCTTAAGAAGTTCTATTATTTTCCAAGAAAATATTTGTAGTTCGAGAAACCACAAACGTTCTTCCAAGTTCTTTAAATCTTGACACCCCATTTCCGTGCGACTTAGTTGTATACTTTATATCTTGTGTAAAAACAAAAAAAAAATGCCTTCACCATTAAGATTGCTCCACAATAATAATAATTATGAAACCCCAATGGTGGTCATGCTGTGGCTCCGAAAAAATCTGCCAACAAGCACAAAGTATAAAACAAAGCCCCGGGTAACATATTCTAGTTAATAATAGCAATGCCCTAGGATGACAACTAATAGCAAGCAAGACTCTATACGGACGGACCGGAACGCCATGATACACAAACATGAACTAGAACAAGAACACCCACCGACAAGTAGGCGAGGACTTCTGTCATCATCGAGGCCCATGCCAAGGTACACTGACTGTGTATAAACTGGTAGTACAGCACTAACTATATATACCTTTGTCCATTATTATTTTGTTGGTGTATTTACACGTTCAACTCATGCTCGTTTAGACAGAGCAACAGAACAACAGAACAACAAAAGCAGAAGGTGGTGGCTGGTGGGCTTACGGAGAAGGTCATCATTGTTGAGTGTTCGCTTTATGAAAAGTGAAATTTGCTGCGCGTTCAATGGCTGTTTAATGTCACCTTGGGTTGTGGTCAACAACAGAGTCACCATGGGGGGTTCCTGGTTTAATTTTATTATATTTGTTGTCTTTTTTTTTCTTCTCTCTCTCTTATACAAAATATAAAATACAATAAAAAAGAATAATCCCCTGCAGGCCACATACACAACAAAAAAAAAAAAAAGGAGTCACCAGAACCAGACAACAATAAACGAAAACGACAATAAGGTTTAGATCAACATTACATTTTATAGGAGGACAAGAGCGACAAAACATTCGCAGCGGAAAAATTAAGTTTTAATTTGAAAACTTTGCGGCGCAGTTTTTGAAGTTCTCGTCTTGTGGATTTTTCGTTTCGTTTCGTTTTTTTTTTGGTAGAAAAATTCAATTTACAATTTGTGTGTGTGATGATTTTTCAATTAAGAGAAGAAGGAGATTTGTTGTTTTTTTTTGTGTATTTGAAGGACATTTGGATGTAAAATGACAGTTGAAGATTAACCAAGGATTTACTAGGATTATGGTTTTACTGTGGACTTTGGGGGATATTGACAATGTGGAGTTCATGATTGTGAAATTGATTATTTTGTGTGGTCAATTCAATAGATAAAAATGTAGCCTTGTTGAATACATATTCTTTTGGGCTTAAGAAGTTAAAAGTATGGCATGAGTTTGTATTTGTGTAGAGATTGGAGTTGAAGTGGGCGTTGCCTTGCAGGTTATTTTTTTTTTAAATTGGTGTCAATTTGCCACAGAATATCAATTAGAATTATATGTCCTTTGACGATAATATTGACTTTGACTTTATTGGGAATGCAGATTCCCAATAATTCTATTTATACTGGAATGTTATCTGATATCGCATCGTGAACAAAATATCAATGCAGTTACAGCTAAAACCTCCTGGAGTTCCATGTTGCAACGCGTAAAAAAAATAATTTGTTTTGGTGGGAGATATTTCGACATTTCAAAACTATGCAAAATAATCAAAAGTCTCATAAACATATTTGATGTCTCTTTTCAGATATCTGAAGAGCTATCGCTTCCGAATATTGCAATGGAGGGGGAAACATTTCCATAGTGAGGTAGACCATAAAGAAAGAATATCTCTGTTTACCACTAAGTTATAAAATAGATATATGTGAATTAGTTGAAAAAAAGCTAATCAAAAAAAAATTCAACAAACTTCTTTGTGGTGCTAAGTCCTTCCTTAAGACTTAGCTAATAAAGTTTTACCGAAGCTTTCAACATTTTTGTTGAAAATCTTTTCCAAGTTTAATGAATGTTATCAAGTAAATTTGTAGTTTCCTGGTCTGATGGTTTCACCTAGGCTAAGTTAGGAGGGGCGTGCGAAACTTAGAGACTGCTGCGTGCATGGGGGCTAATTGGTCCATTATGATCACCTTTCACACAGATATGTCCCATGTTTCACGAAGACTGGTTAATTTACGAACCAGCCCGTAATCTCTATATGCCAAGCACATCCGTATGAACACTGCGTCGAACTTAATAAACAAAGTATTTGCGTTGAGTGACCGAAAATTCCACTCCGCTAACGAAGAAAATGTTACGCAAATACTCTTAGACAACAGCTTTCCGGCAGAAGTTATAAGGAACTTGATACTTCGTCAAAAACACAAAGTTCGTTCAGAAAATAAGTTGGAAGAGAGGAGATGTGTTTATAAGAGTATGTACCCAAACTTTCCGAAAATTTTAAAGAAATGGTCGCGAAGTCAACTTGCATTATAGGTCAAACCAGACTGTTGCATATATATTCACAAACCTGAAGACGAAAACCGACAAAGATCGCCGTTCAGACGTAGTTTATAAAATAAATTGCCAAGGGAAAACGGATGAATCCTGCAATCTTTGCTACAACGGCACCACCAAACAACTCCTTCCGCAAAGAATGGCGAACCACAAGTCAGATATTCGCCTAAAAATTTCTGAGAAGACGGCACTGGCTTCTCACAGCGTTGATACATGTCACACACCAAACTTCGAGGGACTGGAAATCCTTCCAACAGAAAAACATACATCTAAACGTTACACACTAGAGACACTGCATATAATTAACAACAAGAATAATAAGAACCGCAGACAAGACACACAAAATATATCAGCCGCTTACTGTTCCTTAGTTTCTGACAGTAAATATCATAAAACGTAGACTAATCTTCAAATGAGAAGTGTTCAAGAAGAAGGTCATATTTTGTTCATTTACTTGTATCAATATGTACAAACATTATATCTCTTTTTAATTTTGTAAATAAAGACACCCCTAAAGATGACGGCAACCACCTTCGAAACGTTGGGAAAATAAAATGAAAATTGCTTTCATTTAATCATAATAACGACCAATAAAGCCGATGAGAATCATTTTTTTAAAATTCTTCAAAGTCCACATAAAAACCAACTTGGTCAAAACTTCTAAAATATTATTTAGAAAATCCTTAGACATTCCTGAATCTTAAAAAATGCGTCTCTAGCTTAGCCCAACCTCTCACTGCCCTCTTCCAGCTCTCGATTTCGCATTGCTTGTTTCCGAAAATATGGAAAGACTCTTTCATTATACCAATGCATAAAAAAGGATGCAAGGGAGAGATTTTAAATTACAGGCCCATTGCCAAACTTTCCTGCATACCTAAAATATTTGAGAGCATAATCTATGACACCTTGCTATTTCATTGTAAGCCATTGTTCTCTATTAATCAACATGAATTTCTTAGTGGTCGATCTACAACCACAAATCTAACTGAGTTTGTATCCAATACCATCTGTTCCTTGGAAGAAGGCAGTGAAGTCGACGCGATTGCAACTGACTTCAGTAAAGCATGTGACAAAGTATCACATAGTATTATCATTTTCAAGCTTTAGGAGTATGGTTTTCCATTATTTTTTATAACCTGGCTCCTCTCGTATTTAAACAATCGCCGGTACACAGTCCTGTTTAGATCATGCAGTTCAAACCCAATTTGTGCAACATCTGGGGTCCCTCAAGGTAGCCATTTAGGTCCACTGCTTTTCTTATTGGCTATTATTGATGTTAAACTTACCCTAGTTGGATCTGATCCTCAAATCTACGCTGATGACATGCGTATTTTCAAACATATAAAATGTATGGCTGATGCTCAAACACTTCAAACTGATCTAAACAATTTTTTCATCTGGTGCCAACACAACTTTCTTGAGCTAAATGTAAAAAAATGTCAAGCAATTACGTACTCAAGAAAACGCCCTCCGTTATCAGTCCGCCAATATTTCATTAATGATGAACCTGTTTCGATTGTAACTTCCATTCGCTATATTGTGATAATCAACTCAATTTTCGTGCCAATTATGGAAATATTATTAATAGAGCTAATTCTATTCTAGGATTCATCAAACGCTGGTCCAGAGAATTTGAAAATCCCTATGTTACTAAATCCCTTTATGTCACTGTGAGACCTCTTCTTGAGAATGCCTTCGTTGTATGGTCACTTTACCATCATATTCACAATCATCGTATTGAAGCTGTTCAACGACGCGACGGTTCATCCGGTTTGCCTTGCGTGGCATTCATTTATTCCGATGATCCATACAATCTACCACTTTATGTTAACCGTCTGAAACTATTAAGTTTACAGATCTTAAGTAGACGTCGCGATAATGCTGACATTCTTTTCGTGCACCAGCTATTGACTGGTGGCATCGATAGTGTAAATCTTCTTGACAAATGTCAGCTGAATACTAATATTCGTCGTCTGAGATCCATACCACTCTTCAATATCCTATTTCACCGTAATGAATATGGCCAAAATGAACCTATTCGGAAAGTAAATAATTCTTCCATTTTTGATGTCAGCCTTTCTAAAAACGGAATCAAACATGCTCTTCAATTATAATAATCGCCTTTCCTCTTTATCAAACCCTCTTATCTATTTAACTGTAGTTTACTTAGTTTAAGATTTAATTGTAATTTAGATCAAATATATTTATAATTTATAGTTTTACTTATGCTTGTATTTAGCTTCTAATTAAATTAAAAAATCTCTTTAAGTTTTGCTTACATAAATTTAATGAAAAACCCTTTCTCATGAATTTGGAGCTTGCATTCTGAGTTCTCGCTTCCTTTCCTTCTTTTTTACCTGGTGAATGTTGCATTTTGTGAAAGTCCCTATTCTCTCATAAATCATAAACTTACGTAAGAGTTTTCCACCTATGTACTTGTGTCACTTAAGAAACAGCCAAATCACTTACGAACTCTTGACCTCTGAAGTTGGAACACCACACATAATGTCTAAAAGCTTTTTAAGTTGCATATTATGCATTGTAATTAATATTTTTCTACTTAATAACAAAAAAGAAGTTATTGCACATTTCCAGACGCGTTCCATTGTACATACACAAAAAAAAACCATACCAAACAAATTAATTCTCATTACTTTAATCCGCTACACTCATTTTCAAACCTCCTCTAAAGTGAAGGACTTTCTGATTTGTTCAACAAAAAAAAAATTCACCTGCGTAAAACCACATCTAAATCCGCATCCTTAATAAATGATGTCGTAAAAAATAATTAAAATAAAAAAGTTACAACCACATAAAACTTTCTTTTCGCTCATTCAGGTTCATATTATTTTTTTTTTTTGTTCGTTTGGGGTCAGGCATCATAAAGACACAAGCCAATCGCCCACAAAACGATACAGTACATATACAATATCCATAGCTGACTTCTTTTACGACATTCCACTGCATTGCACATCAGGACTCCATCGGATTTTGAATTGGTGGTGTATGACGGTGGTCGGCAACGTCGTCGTCGTCGTAGTCGTCGTTTTCCTTAGTTCCCTGGAGTTCCTGGATTCAAGTGAAATTAAATTAACAAAAATTGCTTCCACCGCATAAAATCATATTACACACCCTTCCCAGCCCCACCCCTGTCAGACTCATCCTTCGGCATATGACCGCAAGTAAGAAGGTTGCGCGGCCGAAAAACCAAAGTACAACCCTTGTAGCGGTTAGGAAAATTCGATTCGAACGCCACCAAACCCAACGCCCAACTGTCCAAAGGATCAAGGTGTAATATCTGGAAAATTTCATACATACATAAAAGAGTAAAGCCCAAGCTGCCATTTAGAATGGCTTTGCAGATACAACTATTGGATATATTGGGAGGATGCTGCTGCCGCCACTCGGCTTTAGCTACGTAAATACCCGAAAAGTGTGTATGTCCCGCATATGATACAATCCACACAAAAAATTCATATGTACCTATATAGAAAAAAAAATCCTATCCCACAGGACATTCGAAGCTATGAAGCTACGTGTAAACTTTGCTTAACTTTCTATATCTATTTTTCTGCGGTACCATTTTATGGTCCACATACGCCCTAGTGTACGGCCGCTGCTGCTGTCGATGGTATGCCATTGCTTTTGCATACCCCCGGACGGCGCGGCCTGTCGCTGCGCCGACCCAGCCATATGGTGTGTGTCTGGAAAAGTTGTCCGTTCTTGTATTTTTAACCCTTTTTTAACTGATTTGTTCTTTTTCCAAACTCTAGTTAAACTTTCCCGACCGGGACTGCTCAATTTTTTACCACTCCACCAACCGGTCGTATCCCATCGTCCCAAATAAAGGACACACAAAAAAAAACCCACCAAAATGTTGATCCTTTTTCTCGACAGGGATGGGGGGTGGAATATTTTTTGATCCCACGACAATGGTAGGGGTATTCAAGTTATTCTTTTTGATTGTGTCCGCCCGTCGAAAAGTTTAAATTGGATTTCGACTCGATAGGAAAATTTTCGTGCATAGACAACAATTGAAAATAATAGCCGGATATTTACCTTTATCTTCTTTGCGCTGTTTTAAGTGAAACTTTCTTTTATTTATACGTCATTTGTCTTGTGGCCAAAGAGCAGCAGCAGCAGAAGCAACAACAACACAGAACGGTAGGAGGTTTGGGGTTGTTTTTTTGGTTAGGGTGTTTTTTTTTTTGTACAGCTTTTTATTTGTATCTTTGTTTTTTGTAATAAAAGCTTGTGTTTGTTACCTAGATAAATTTTTTGAAAAATATCGTGCAGAGGTAATAAACTAATTTAGTGCTTGGCCTTTTTGTGTTCGTTCCAGTTTTATGGGGCTGTTTGTTAAAAACAAAAAAAAAATACTAAAAGAACTACGATTGTTAAAAAAGGGTGCTTTACGTGATTTGAGTCCTTAAAAAGCCCCAAGAGATTTGTGATATTTGATCTATAAGGGTGATTTGAGTTCAGTTATGGCCGTTATATTGTTTCTAATGGATTTAAAAAGGATAACTCGGGTGTGTGGGTGCTTAGATATAAATGGGACTTGAATTTCATTCATAGCCCTTGCAGTAAATCTTTTTAAAAACTCTGATGACCTTTTAAGATTTTTGTATTTGTATGTTGTTTCTTTTCTTTCTTTTAAGTGATACTCCTAGTTTAGATGAGTTACAGAAATATTAGTGTTTCACTGTTTTCAAAAATTGTTTTTGTGATTTGTTTGTTTTGACCTTTTTCACTAATGTGTCTTGTTTTTTTTTTTCTTTTTCGTTTCAGGTAAGCTTCTTGAACATTGGATTGTGGTAAGTGCTATTTTTGGGGGGATTTTTGTATTAGTGTTATCCTGAAATTCATTTGCATTTTATATTGAACCAGCTGGTCGGGCCCGGCGTCGTGTCGCCCTTGAGAATTTCGTCTGTTTATTTTCAGTAGTTCGTTGAGGAGGGATGCATTCAATCGCAACGTCCTGGATTGGACACGCTTAAATTGAAGCGATTGAAATGAGTAGATTTCATGGAAACAGGACAACATTGAAGGTCTATGTTCGCTGAAACAAACATGGTTTTCGTAATTTGCGCCGATACTCAGCAGACAAAATTTTGTATTTTTCTTGCATCAGGACGAACGTCGGGAATTGGTAAAAATGGTCGAAAGGATAAAACGCCATTGCAAATGTGTAATAACTGCTTTAAAATAGTGCACGACATGCTTCGATCGAGGTTCTTGGGCAGAAATCAATGATATCAATGTATGCGCTGGCAGTGTCAATTGTGCTGATTTGAGCTTTCTTTGACATAATCCAATCGGTTGGTGTTAAAACAATGTTAAAGTAATTCAGTCTTTACAATTTGTGGTCAATTTTTCGAAGTTGGCCGATACATCTGCAGCGTAATCAACTGTTGCATGGTGTCATGTTTGGTCGTCTGCTTTCTCAATGTTTCAAACTATTTGAGCGTAAGTTCAACTTATCGAGTCGAACTGGACTGAGTCGTAATGGATCAGGGTTGAGAAATTCTAGTTCGATTTGCCTCCAAAACGTATCATTGACTCGACGATCATTCTTGCATTGCTCATATGCCGACCACCGAGTTTTCAACGCAATATGTCAATCAGTGCAACAAAAGAGAACTGTTCAAAAAACAATCATACACCAGAAATGACTTAACGCTCCTTTACATCACAAATGTCTGTGCAACCGGGCATGGGATTCATTTGGACCCCACAATGTTTACAATGCATTTTTTTGATATCTATGATATATTATTTAATTTTAATTTTTCCAACTAATGTGTGAATGAATTGCAAGCCTTGTTCAAATTTAACCAGAAAAGTAATATATCAGGCCATCAAACATTTTTTTGGCTTTAAATTCTATGAAAATTGCAACAAGTCTCTAAGGGATTTCCATTTAACCTTTCTTAGCTGTCATTAACTGAATGAAAAACCATTCCAAACTATTCCTGCAAGAGAGATTTGTGATGATAAAAGCAATCGTCCGTTTTAATAACTCTCTTGGTCGTCGTAGGCAAACTTCAGCAAATCGAATCCTGATCTCGCCAGTTCAGTTGCTTGTGGATGAGTTGAGCCAGACCTTGTCCTTGAACTACGAGTATATTCCACATCTGATTTAACAATCAATGAACAGTTGAACAGCTGTCGTTTGCCGCTGTAAATTTCGCCAATACATGCTCAACAAGCCTCCAAATATGGTTTGAAAGTTCAATATACACTGAAAGCTCTGATCAAAGTACAGGACTTGGTTGTGGATTGGATGTGGTGATGTCATTGATGACATCATATTTTAACACTGGACTCAACCCTACTATTGATAACTTCTTCACATCCGTGGATTTGGCTTTGAAGTTGCTCAATAAGAAAATCACCACCCATGGCGTAATCCGGAACAAAAAAGATTTGCCAAAACATTTTGTTTTGAAGGCCTTGATGGAAATAACCGGCCCGTAATAGTTAGCAACAGAAAGCATTATCACCCAATCCACTCATCCACATTTGGATTTTGTGAGAAAATGGCGTTGGTGAATTATGTTTCAAAACCAAACAAGAAAGTGTTTTTTTTTATCTACGCAACATACCTGAGAGAAGGCTACTTCCGGTTGTCAAAATAAATCGGAAAAATACTTCATTACAACCGCACCAAAGGTGGAGTCGATGTATTTCACCACGTGTTGTCCACTTACTCTTGCACAAGTCAAAAAAATCGGTGGTCGATGGTTGTATTTTAGAACTTACTAGAAATGGCTGGCAGTCCTAGCAACCGTCATCATTCTGCAAAAATTTAATCAAACTAAAAGACACAAAAATTTAGTCAGAAACGACAAGCTCATTGCACTGGCGGAGTAACTAATGCAGTCGTAACTGAATAAGCGTTCACAATTGCATCACGATACACAGTTGGAAAGACTGCTTTGGATGTCCTCCGTATTATGGGAATAGTTGAGCCGGTCTCACGAACATTCTCCGAGAGACTTCCTTGTAAAAGCCACAGATGTTACCTGCTTTGACAATGAACAGAAGAGAAGAAAAGCAAAACTCCCTGCTGCGATTACTGTGAAAGGTATTGCTGACTTGGCGACACAACTTGGCTCGGAACTCCCAAGAACCTAAGCCAAATATAATAACTAATTACTAGAAAAAATGTGTTTTTTATTATAATTTCAGAAGTGGGGTCCAAATGGACCCCATGCCAAGTGTATGGATTATTTCGAGAAAACAATCGCAGAAAATTCTGTAAACTTCCAATTACCATTAAATTTTAAAAAATTAAATTTTGTTCACTGAATATTAATTCGAAGGCAAACAAATAAGAAACAAAAAAGTTATAAGCGTTTAAACATGCTCTGTGGTCTAAATGGGCCCCATGATGTAAAGGAGGTTTAAAGATGTTCGTAAAAAAAAAAAAACAAAATAAAGCATTTGATACAATCATGCAATCTGTGATCAACAAATCAGTTGGATTGTTCTTTTTCGACTCTCTAGGTGGAACTTGAAATATTTTTTGAAGCTCCCAAATACTCGTATTCGATAAATTAGTTTAAATACATTTTGTGGTAACTCTTTCTTCTTCAAGTATTGATGCAACGTTGATTGGTAGATAAAGAGTTGGAATATCGCACGCCAGGTCTTTAACTGCTGTTAAATATACAATTCGCAGAAAACCCAACGTGTTACATTTCAAAAATATCAGGAATGAGCAAAGGTCGTCGGGTGTTGAAAATCATTTTTAGGGATGAGTGCACAATGCCTCACAGAAAATCATTGCAAGCATTACAGTTTACATTGATAGAACAGCGAAAAAATCAGGCTTCGCATGTCAGCTCGAAATATTCAAATTTCTGTAAAGTTTTTGAAAGTTCAACTTCAGAAAGGTGTAGCATCTGGCATATTTTCGAGACAATCACGGTCAGAGCCAGCAATGTACGTAGCAGTCCAGAAACAACAATTATTCTTCTCATCAAATTTCTGCAAGATCGTAAATTCAATGGAAGAATTATTAGACACAAAAATTAGGCATTGAAGAACATTATCAATACAATTGATTGAAACAACAACAATTCTATGGCATTCGAGTTCAGACGACTTTAATTTCCAGTAAACCTAGCTTTCGTAATGACTATCAATAAAGTACTCATAGAAAAATGTTTGCTTAAGCATTTAAGTTCTACTTAAGCACTTATGTGACAGTTTGCGCAGAGGAAAAAAAGCCCTTAAACGTTTTAAGTTGAACATATATATTTATGATTCGTATCAGCAAACGGGCATTAGTCTACGCGATAGAGCAATGAATAGTTTTCGCCTCTCTTTGTCATGTAGCTTCTACAAAAGTACTTTGGATAAATAACAAGTTGCGGTGCATGCCTGCCTAGTAGACAGTTTCCAGTTATAACACGTGCTACCAAGCTAAATTTCAGTCTGCTTATAGAGATATCAGACTCTTGGAGCGTTTTTGATCCAGCGTTGACCAAGTTTCTTCTTACATCGCTCTATCATAAACTTCAGCAAAGTGTACACCAATATTTCCCTATCTATTAAAATAATTGCATCGTACAATTTTTTTCAATTCTGGCGAATTATGATCCCTGATTAGAATAGCATTGCCGTTTGTAGAGGCCGAATTCAGGGATTTAATAGCAGCATTTTCTTTCAGCTAAGTTCCATTGGAAGACGCTGCAATGGTAAGGATGAATCAAATACCCCCCAAAATGTTGTATTTCTGAGTACGTAACCGCCGAACCTATCATCAAGTTTGTTTAAGCCATCAGTATAGAAATGGACCGATGCTTCCACAAAAAATATATCCCCCAGGTACATTGGAATGGAATGTTAGGCTGAAAATTTGTTGTGAAATAAACAAATGGTGTAGTCAGTGCTACTTGAAAAAAATCCGAATTAGCTCCTCGTAATGCATCCAATGTCAAAACGCCTTGAGACGAATAGCTGTATTCGAGGTCGTGTTCTTACCGAACACGTCTATCGGAATCTGGTGAAGCAGAATGTTGAGTGCAGCGAAGGGCTGGAACGAAGTCCTCCAATTGTGCACATACAAGCTGATCTTTGGACTTTTCTGAGTTTATACAGATTTGTCGCGGAGCTTAATACTTGTTTAAAGCATTATATAGTCCATCGTTCAACGTGTTAGGAACTTTGCCGATACTGCTATTGCAATATCAACAATCACTCTGTAGCTTTCCTTTTCATTTCACATACATAAGTAGCGCGCTTACTACCAAGTTGTAAAGGCAGGGAGATATGACACCACCTTGTGGAAAGCCGTTACTGGTAGACTGTCTTATAGAAATGCCACCCAAGTTTGAATAGATAATACTTTGAATATATTGTATAGAACTTCGAAGATAATAGGTGAAACATGTACATGTCCAACACATTCGCCATGTTTCATTTCTTGCATTATTTCATCGGTATTTGTATAAGTATTTTTCTATCGAGATATCCAGTTGAATTTCTCCGTTATACTATTAAACTGTCATACTCGTACTTCTAGGAATGCTAATCAGCTTACACTTGAACCCAATTTTGGACGTGCTGTCAAGTATCAAGTATAGAGATTTTTTTAAGCCATACAGAACAAATGTGGAATGGTTTATTTGGTTCTATTTGTCTCTCCCATTTTGATATGTTCATCGGTGCTTCCTTTAAAATCTTTCCTTACTCTCCTAATACTCATACTGTGCTTTTTCATTTTAAGGGCAGTCAAAACACCTTTAGCAGAAGCACTGTCGTTGGATGCCGTTAATGGAACAACCTATAAGACCCACTAAATCAGCTATCCAGTTTATATTTCTGAGATGGGAAATGATTCCGTAATCGCAAAATGTGAACACAATTCATAACAAGAGAAGAAACACACACACACACACATATGTAATCCAGAAATGAGAATGATTTTTTATTTTCGTTTCTTGCCCAGCTTTCTTCTAACATTCACATTTAAGACTTTTCCCAATATATTCTCTTTGAAATTGGAAATTTTCTTCCTCAAAATAATCCTGCAAAGGACTTCGACATTCTGCTACTTTTTCTACCTACTAAGCCTTCGCCATATTGTGTGAGCTCTTACTTGTATCTTTGAAATCTTACTTTTTCTTTTCATTTTATTCAAATCGAGTCCTTTCATATCCGTACAATTCGATTGTGATTGAAGAAGGTCAAATGAAATTCGTGTGCATACGAGAACATGTCCTTGACATGCCACCCCATCTTTCGTCCTTTGATTCAAGTCAATAAAGGCTAACACCCTCAAGCAGAGCAGTATAGTTGCAAAATGATAGCTTTTTTTTATTAAATTATACCCTCCTCACCTCACCATACCATGCACGTGTATATGTATGCACAAGATTCAATATTCGGTACCTTTTTATCTTTACAAAAATCTCTCTGTATCTTTACATATACTAGTCCTATAATGTCTATAAGGAAGCCATGAAAAAATATAGTGTTTTTCAATTGGCGAAAGAACTTTGTGTCGTCCCCTGTTCAAGTATCCACTTGGAGTAGGATTTTGTTTTTTTGTGAATAAAAACATAAAACACGATTTAAATCCCTATCTATTGCTAAAAGGACTACTATACGGTTTGAATTGAATAGGAACTTGGCAATATCAAAGGAAAAAGTCCTTGTTTGCCTTTTATGAGTGCGAGAACACAAAATGCGATTAAAAACTCAAAAACTCTCATTTAATTGGCCTTTGTGTGGTGTTCCGCATCGCAAGGACTACCGGCCGACGACCGAGCGTTTTTGCCGTAATAAAACTCTTGTGTTGTCGTTGTGTTTGATGACGATTATTGCTATATTGTTTGAGATTTTTTTTTTGTGCTTAATATATATGTATATGTATTTTTTTATAGTCGGGTATTTTTTGATTACATTAATGTGATTGTGTTGCCAAGGTAACAATATCATTGGCATCATTACTTAATTAAATTAAAATGATGAAAAAAAAAACGAAACTTTTGACCACATAAAAAGGTACTACTCTCAGGTAGGTTGCAACAATTTCATCACAGCGCATCAGAGAAGAGACATTGGGAGAGAAAAACATGGAAATCGGCAAAAAATTAAGTAGCTTAGATTGTTAGTAAAACTTCTTTTACGGCGTTTTGGTGGTGAAAAAATGTCTATGGAGCTGCCAAACCGGCCAACATCTCACGTGACCCGACAATGATGAGTGCAGATATGGATGTATCTGCATTGTGTGTATTCGTTGAGGACTTTTTTTATTGGTACTTGTTGTGGATTCTCATTCTGTAGTTACCTATGTACATGAATTGTGTGTATTCAACGAGAAATTCATTTTTTTGGTTGCCTTGTTTTTTTTTTTTTGATTCAATTTTTGTTGTAGGTTCGTTGTGGATACGCATAGATTAATCTAGTAGGTACTCGCATTGTGTGTATTCGACGAGGAATTTTTTGTTGGTTCATTTTGTTGATAAGATTAGATTAGTGCGTTTTGTGTGTATTTGACGGCGATTTTTTTGTTTGTTTTGTTGATACTCATACATTAGTGTATATTGTGTTGTATTAATGTTAATAATGTTTAAGTCGTTAGTCCCGTTGCCAGTCCCTCAGCGTATCTACTATTATACGATTTATACATATATATGGAGTAGTATTAGGTATGTAACATGGGGTCTCTATGATCTAGATTTTCTAGTAAGATAGGTCGCATTCTATGAAAATTGCTCATGGAGACCACAAATAGCATTCTATCGATAGTATTCTATTTGTGGTGTGTGTATTGTTATAATTTATAATTTATTGTTTTTTTTTTTTGTTTAATTCCTTTTGTTGAAGGTTTTTTAAGTCTTGTAATGGTACTAGGACAAGAACACAGCGATACGTATTTCTTCGCGACATTTGTGCAATTGAAATAGTAGACATTTTGGTCGGAAAGAGTACTTCTATGCTAAACGGTGTCTTCTGTGACATGTTGTTCTTTTCGAGCGGCCGGAAAAGTTGCGCAGAAATTCACGTTGCCCCAAAATCACTAATGAAATGTTTCGTAAAGCAATGTTCGCAGTATTGTGTGATATTGAGTACTAACATTTTAACTTTTTTAATGTTTCACAAAGGTCTTATCGAAACTAGAATGACTTGCTAACGCTTTATCGAACGTTAGTTTGGATGGTGTTGTATTTATTTTTGACGTGTATTCTGAATTAAAAATATCAAATAAGCCAACTGGCAGTTAAAAACATTTGCAGAAATTATAGAACTTCCAAAATGGTGATCCATTTTACTGAAAATATCAAATGATTTGAATAATTTACTCAGCTGTTGCTTTCAGAATTGAGTTTCATTTTTGAGTTTAAAACTCAAAGCTCGAGAGCAAATTACTTCCGAGTTTTTTTGCTCAAACTAGAAGTCTTCTCTATCTATCGGTCCTGCTGAGTCAGCGTCTAAACTGAACCATACTTCTCTTGGAACGCTTTCTAACCTTGACTACACACAACATTTCACCCCCTCTGTTGAAATTGAAATAGCGTCTTAACGTTCTCCAATTTTTTAAGCTGATAGCTGAGATTATGATATTTCTGCTAATGCATTTGGCAATGTAGGCTCACTATTTCGAACATTTATAATTCATCGCCAATCTTTCAAAACTTTTATCAATATTCTGTTTTTGATTCCTTTTTTCACATTAGTCTGTTTCCACAATTTCCGCTGGAAAATTACATTTTCCACTCACTTTAGGAGTTCAGTAGATTAGCAATTTAAACTTTTTAGTTTTGTGTTTGAAAAGATGTACAACAATCCCACTGTATAAGATGAACAAATTAAATAAGGAAAGATACACAGAAAAAGTTTAAAAAAGGCTTCGTCGTTTTTTTTTTTTTTTTGGTTATATATTCTCTGTTTCGTCAGAAACATGCTTGCCTGTCTGTCTTTCAGTCTGTCAAACTGACTGTCTGTCAATGTTTTGTGTAATTTTCCAGATTTTTCATGACGAATTTCCTCACTCATTTCCAGACGAAGTTTTGTAATTTAATCTTTTTTTTTTTGTTATTTTACACAAAACAGAAGTTACATAGCTGCAGATTAGCCATCACACTCTATGTCTGTCTTTCGGACTTTCGTCACTATTCGCTTTTGCGAGGATGGAAAATGTGTAATGTGAGAACCCCTTTAACCATCAGGTGGAATATGATGATAGAAGAGGTGTCAAGGGGTGTAGGCAATTGCAATACCATTATGTGCCTCTTGAATAACGCGGGCAGTGCAAACCCCCATCAACCTGTCTGCAGCTTTTTTTTTGTGTAATCCGAATTCGGCGGCTTCGAGGTGCTACAAAACGTTTTTTTTTTTCTTTATAATAAACGTTCGCTTTTGATACCCAACCTGTCGTCATTGCAGTGGCTCTGCCGACGTCGCGTCACTGTTCGTTGAGGTATTTAACTCAAATTTTAACATTTTACAGGAATAATTGCATTAGCAGGATTTATATGGCAAAATGGAAGTGGCATCCAACGTGTCGGTCGCGTGGACTGTGTTGGTGATGATCGAAATGGTTATTATTGTTTAATTAATGAGTGATGATGCCGTTTAGTTTTGAGTTGGATATGGGTGGTTTTTGGTACAAAATCCCATTAAATAATTAAATATTCAATAAACCTTCACAGAGAAATGACGAAATCTTTTTCGGGTTTATCTTAAATATTTAATGATTTGTGTGGAGAAGAATTGTTTAGTCTAGGAAAGCTTTACTTTTGAAGTTTTTACCCCTACTCGTCCTCAGTCGGGTAATTGAGATAAGCTTAACCCGGAAATAGAAATCGTGGTCGCACGTACTTGTTTTTATGTTTGATCACATGGGGCTAAAAAAATTCTATGTTTTTTAGCAAATCCTCTACCAATTTTGAAGAAAATCGGTTTAGCAGTTAAGGCTCATAATCATAAACTAATGACATAAAGACCCGAAACCTCTGCTTTCATTTGACATTTCCTTAAAAGCTGAAACACGCACACAAGTAACTTTTCTGTTACTCTTCCAATAGATACATTGATAAAAACGCACACAAGAATCTTTTCTGTTCCTCTTCCTATAGACACATAGACAACACAGCCCTAGTAATTTGTTTTTGTTTTGCTTTTCGATTTCCCATCTATTCATGGATAGAGTTTCAAAGCTACAAATACAACAATGTAAACAAATGGGTTTTGGGGGGTGAAACGTACGAAAGTTTCCAATCTTATTATGGCTTATTTGTGCTCATAATCTACAGACAAGGAAGTAGACGAAATAGTGGGTTCCAAATTCTCTATCTCTTTTCTCTATCATCGATATGGAAACTTTGATCAAAATCTCGAGTTTAATTGTTTTCCAATTCCAGATTAAAATGCTTTACAATTATCAAACTGAAATGCTGTAATCGTCGTGAAATGGGTAGATTTGGATCTTCTTCAACACTTCTTGTAAGGGAGCTGAAGCCATATTTTATGTAGAGCGTGTATTTTGATGATAGATAAGTCTCAAACCACTTATACACTGGCGGTCAATAGAATAGGTTCACTTAAGAAAAAAAAGAGCTTTTTTCCTTTAAAAAAAGCTTTAAAAAAATCTTGTTGTGGATGCATTTTTAACACGTATTTTTTTCGACCTTTTAATAACAAACTAATTTAAAAGAAAACTATAACGGTCAATTTTAACAGTTTGTCGGCCAATAAAATAGGTTTGCATTTCTTAGTAATAGGTCGAAACATATAGCACGAATGGAGCAACAACTAAAAGTTTTTTTTAGTAAAGCTTTATTAAGAGAGAGCTAGTTTGCGATGAGGATCAGCTCAAAAGGTGGAATGAGCCATTTTCTGTGGCCTTAAACCGCGTTTTCAACAGTGAAGTCAAACAACCCAATTACCCGTCTACACACCCGAATTCACACTGTGTCCCACAGTAGGCATGAACTCTTAACCGCAATCAGAGAACTGAAGAACAACAAAGCGGTTGGATTACCGCAGAGCTCTTACAAGCAGCGCCAATATCTCCAGCACTCATTTAGAGAGCCTAGGAAAGAGAGAATTATCCTGAGGAGTGGAAAAAGAGAATTATTGTCAAACTCCCAGCACTGGATCTTGATGTGTGGACAACATGACCAACAATGAATTTATCTGGCTTGCTTTGCGCATGAGGTGAATCCCGGATAAATTCATTGCTACTATTATGGCTACATATGATGGATCCAAATGTCACGTTCTGCATAAAGGAAGGTTGTCAGAGAAGTTTGAAATCCAAAGTGTGGATGGACAGGGTTGTATACTGTCACTAATACTGTTCCTGTTGGTGATAAGTGATGTGCTGTATGCATCTTTTCGACAGGAAATGCAGGAATTGAATTGAATCTGCAATCAATCATCAAACATCTGGACTACGCAACGTATGCTTACTCTCTTATAGGATCAAGGATATCCACCAAATGACAACGAGGTTGGAGAGAAAACCTGAAACCGTCGCGTTTAATATCAACACGGTAAAAACAAAATGAATCAGTTCAGAATCCTTGGAACTTCCTCATCTAACGAAGTAGATATTTCTGGGCAACCAGTAAAGAGGGCAGGAAGTTGTCAATGTATAATTGGGAGTATTGCTTCTACTAATGGCGGGACCGAACTAGATATAACCAGCCGAATTAGGAAAGCAAAGGCTACATTCGGAATGCAGTCCAAAATATGAAGAAATAACTCTATAAGCCTTAAGAACATAAGCTACGACTACTCCACTTCAATGTTGAGTCCGTGCTTCTTTATTTGTTCTGCACTTAGAAAGTAACACCCGCTGTCACAAGAAAGCTGCGAATGTTCCAGAATAGATGTCTGCGACACATCTTGATCATTTCCAGGTCAGAATCACATCGACTCTAAAACTCGAAAACGTAAGTGGTAGTAGATTTGACATATGCTTCTTAAAGGTTATGAATACATTGCAAGTCAGGCGATGCAATGGAACACCATCACGCAGCAAGGTAGACGTGTGGATCGACCTAGAAGTACTTAGCGAAAAACCTTCGAAGAGGAATCAGCACAACTGTAGAAGAGTTGGAGAAGTCTGAGGTACATCTGCAGAAACTGTATACAATGGCTCGTAGGAGTAGTGGAGGCCCTATATCCCGCAAGGGGAACCTCACGAATATAGCAGGTCCGATGACCTAAGTTTATTAAGAGAAAAGCTCTTCTCTAGTGTTTGCAAAGTGAATCTATTTTATTGACCAGCAGTGTATATATTGTTATCCAGTATCATTAATGGAATCAACAAAGAGATGGACTGGCCTGCCTCCTCAAACAAACGGGACCATTGTCAACCGACGCGGACGTCATTGACACCATCGGAAGAACCAAACAAACAGGAAGAAGAAATACGCGGACAGGAGTTCAATTCCAACAGAGACTACTATAGTCTCTCAAGGCCTTTCAAATACAGGAATCTAACCATAAATTCTTAGATGCTGCTGTATAAGACTGTGGACCTAGCAGTACTCACATACGGATCCGAAACTTCATTCACGTCGCCCTTTTCGCTGTATTCGAAAGAAAAGAGTTGTTGGCCCGGTATATGAAGAAGGACGATTTCGGAGACGCCACAATCACGAACTGTATATGTGATCTGCCTCTAAGCTTATATTGTGACAGAAATTAAGCAACTCGCCAGACTCCGGTGGGCATATCTCCTATCTCTCATGAACGAAGAGCGGCTTGGAAAGTCCTTTGTAGCTCCTTACAGCGAAGACAGCGTGGAAGACTAGGCTTTTGCTGGAGAATTGCGTAGACCAGGATGCCAGAGGTGTTGAGGGGGTGCCACGCTGAATGACATCGGTGGAGTGAGGAGATAATATTGGTAACAACACCGATGATGATGAATGCATGAAACAGAGCCTGTCTGCGAATTTTGTTTGTAAACGATTATGGTGACCGTAATGCGGTACCGTTAACTTAGTTTTCGCAATAACAAATTTACAGATTACTTTTGATCCACAATGCCACTGTATCACATGACGGTTTGGTTTGACGTAAGTTGTAAAAATTGAGACGTCACATCAATACCACTAATTAAATGATGCACAATTTCGGTGTCCTACGTAATCGCTTTTTATAAAAGTTTGAAAGCGAGATCTATTAACTTTTCCCTTTAATTTTGATTTCACTTCACATTTTCAAACACAAACATACATCACTAAATAAAAAAAAAAAAAAATTGCTTTTCTTCAAATTTCACATCACGACCCTGATCCCAATTTCCATATGTTCCCTTGTCAAAACTTTTAAGCTTCTACACAAACACACATATTTTATTTTAAACTTATAACTACTTGCAAAAGTTTGAATATTGAATTTCCACTCAGTCGAGGGGAAATTAATGCATTTTCGCACTAAATCTGTATGCATAAATGGATTAAAATGTTCTGCCACATGCACACATCACAGAGTATTCCTCCATCACAATCACAAGCCCTAATAGCCAACTGACTGTGTCGAGAGGCACTGGGAAAACTCTCCATAGTCTACCTCATATATAGTTCAGCTTTCTCAGCCCCTGATTTTGAAGCCTATAAGCCACTTAAATGATTTCCTCATTTTTTGTGCTTCAATAAATTTCCTTTCTTCTAAAACACTCTGTATAACAATCTATAGGATTGTAATGGAGGATGACATACAACCGCACCCCTACTGTTCTGTTATCGAAATGACTCTGATTTATTAGCAAAAAAAAAAAAAAAAAAAAAAAAAAAACTACATTCCACATACGCACCAGTGTCCCGGGTGAAAAAACTACGTCCGTGGTGGTGGTACCGGTGACGTACGGATAAAACAGCTCGTGTACTCCATCAGTGTTTTGTGTCGATTCGTGCAAAAATTCGTAAATCGAACACAAATACTAAATGACAGGCCAATTCCATTCTGTTGATAGCCAAAAACCAGTGGAGAGCAGAATTTCGGTCAACAACATTGGGAAAAACAGCGAAAGGGGGTCAGAAAATCCTTTGGAATGGTGAATCTGAATTTGTGTGTGGTAAAATGAGACCCCAAGGACTTTCGCTCTCTCTATATATATATATATTTATATATCCATCTTTTCATATGTGGAGGATTATTGCGGTCTGCACGAAATGAAGAGCAATACGGAATACAAGAGAGAGAAGAAAGGACAATTATTGACGGTAATCCCTTGTGCGATGAGTGGACGTTAAATTGGGAAACAGTGTACTTTCTTTCTGCCTCATTGTTGGTTGGGGTTTTTTTGTGTTTGGTTTTTGTTATTTTGTTGGTATAAATATACTATGTATAGGGTTTTTGTGTCCTTTATAACGTTAAAGGCAAAGCTGATGATGGTATTTATCGAACGTCATTTCTTTCGATTAGAGTTTTATGTGCTTGAAGGTAGGAGTTAGCTTGGTTGGTAGCATGGGGCCGAAGGCTTACAAATACTATATACGAGAAGGACCCACGTGGATTTATTTGTGTGGTTATAAAGTATTAATAATTTTTTTTTCGTGCTTGTATCATTAGATGTGGAGGGGAGCACAGATTTTCTGTCATTATTCTTCCTCTTTTTTTTTTTTTGTTGTGGAAAGACTATAGGGAATAAAGATAACTTTGTGAATTTATTGCTAACTTGCATGGTTCTTATATTAAACATGGTATCCTTAAGAATCGATTATGTCGAAAATATTAATGTCACTTCTGAATAGAATACAACGGGGTTTGTATTCAAGTGAAGCGAAAAAAAAATATTAAGAAGATAAAATATGTTTCGGTAAAGTCCTTGTTTGGAAAATTTCAATAAAGAAGTAAGTATAGTCCTGCAATCTTTATAACTAGCTCCAAATTGCTTAAGGAAAAGATTAGAAGGAGGTAGATCATTGTGGTAACTCAGCGGACTTTCTATTGGTCTAATAAAAATTCTTTGTTCGCTGATAGCTACTTCTAGCCAACGCAAGTACCAAAAAAAAAGCAAAACCATTGATAACCAGAAAGAAAGAGACTTTCAAAGATTGTTCAAAGTAGCCCTTACAAAACACAGATGAATAGGCACGTCTCGAAGTAGAAAAAAAAGCAAGAAAAAAGCGAACAAGAAGTGCGCTCAAATTTAAGCAAATAGTAAGTACGGATGATATGTATCAGGAGCTGGGAGAAATTTCTGTTCCGGTCTTTGATGCAAACCAAACAATTCAGGAGCTGCGACTCAATAATGAATAAGGGTGCCAGTATCTAAAAAATATCCCCCCAAAGAAAGAGAATTGCCTCGGGAGATTCGTTCACCAAAGTTCATTAACAATGCTTATGGAGAGTTTATTGTGAAAAACGATAAAATTTTCCACATGTGGGGATAATATTGTGACGAACTTTTAAATGAAAAGTTTTCCCGGCTATAAATACTTTGCAAAAGTATTACTAAACTTAGGGCAAGTATCCGACGTTAATGTATAAAAAGAGGAAAAGTCAGAACCCTAAAAGTTTATAGCTGTGGGGCTAGACGAGTTTTAGAAAAAGATAGAAGAAGTCAGGCTCATATGGATCATGATTGTTGTTTTCAAGGTTAGAAGAGGCGAGCGAATGCCTAATCAATAATAGAGGGAAAGTTACCTTCTTCGTATCCACCAATTCAGGTTTATTGCGGGTGCATGCCAAGCAACCACAGATGCAATCCGAAATATAATATAATAATAGGAACATTATGGGAAAAATCGTGATATCTTAAAGGATTTACATGGATTTTTTTTTTGTATATAATCTGCACGCGTTCAAGGGATTATACTACCCTTTAAATGTTACAACACAGCGTGAGGTTAAAGAAGAGAAAGAAGGATAAAGGATAGTAAAGATGTGTGGCGCGATGTTCTGAGTCTGTAGGTGGTTGTTGTCTCAGATTTTATCTCCAGTGATGGCGGCTGAACTAATGCGGAGAAATTTCCGTGTCTTTTTTATCTATGTCCCTTATAATTCGAATTAATTTTTTTATTCTTTGTCATATTTTATCGGTATACTAGTTTTACTCCATCACATGTTGTTAGTTCTATGCAAAAACAGCATGTATTGAGTAAGCCAGCAACGCATTGTATGACATTTATTTTAAGAATTGGTTTTTTTAATGGAAAAATAAGAGGACATAGACTACGGCAGAGATCGAACATGTGACCATGAGGTTAACAGGCGACCACTCAACTATTACGCCACAGCCACCCCCAATGGATAGATAGATAAATAGATAAATTCTTTATTTAAATCTTGTTGGTTGTACAACGTTTTCTTAAGAATAAGGACATGGCAATCCTGCCCTCTGCCTGATATAATATTTCATTTGAGTTAAAGAAATAAATAGATAATATCAAATTTATAATAAAAATATAATAAGCGGAAAAACCAGATAAACATCTGAACCAAGATAATTTTAACTCCGCAGAAGTGAACTGTCAAAGTTTGTGTGGGAAAAATATTATGCAAAACAGATAAATTTATCTCACGAATTTAATGTACAAAGCGTAGACATAAACGTCATACAATTAATTTAACGAACAGCTAATTATTTCACACATTTATGCAAGTATTTTTAAGGGGGTCCTCATGCAAACATTTAACGGAAAATTATATCTTTCTGCAAAGAGGAAAATTCTCTCGTTGCATGAATACCCTTAGTATATTTAATAAAAAAAAATAAAAAAATTAAAAATAAATAAGAATACATTTCAAATCTATTCTTTGCACATTTAAAGAAACTTAACTGAATTATAGCTACATTACTAAATTTGATAATTTGAGATAAACAAAATTTAAAATTAGATAATGGGTTATCCATTTTGCGGTTTCAAAAGTAAACGTAAGCGAAACACATAAAATATTTTGTTTTCATGATATTTCTTTTTTATTATAAAGTTTGAACCTTGACATTATGTGTGAAACAGTACATCATTTAAATGACCACCACACGAATTGCTGCAAGCATCGATTCTTTTGAGGTAATTTTCGACCACTTTGACACATATTGGGCAGTATCTCAGCCATAACTTGACGAATGTTGGTTTTCAAGTGCTCAAGAGTTAAAGGTTTATCTGCATAAACACGGTCTTTCGCGTAGGCCCACAAAAAAAAGTCCAGCGGTGTCAAATCGCATGATCTTGGTGGCCAGTTGATATCGCCACGACGAGAAATTACGCGGCCAGGAAATGTCTCTTCTAATAAAGCCATATTCGCTCGAGTTGTGTGGCATGTGGCACCGTCTTGTTGAATCCACATATCCATTAAGTCGTATTCTTCAATAGCAGGCAAAAAAAGTCGGTTAACATATGACCATAACGCTCCGAATTGACGGTGACAGTCGTTCGATTGTCGTTTTCGAAGAAGTAAGGTCCAATCACCCTCGGACCAGAGAGCGCCCCAAATAGTGACTTTTTGTCGATGTAATGGACTCTCTTCAATTATTTGAGGATTCTCAGAACCCCAAATACGACAATACATTGCTGAAGAAAATTTTGTTCGAAAAATCGCCGTCCACCGCCTGTTGTTCAAGCACCCATTCGACGTATCTACGACACGTTATGAATGGATGGTATAGGTTTAAATGCAAAATTTGCCGTAAGACAGTCCTAATTCCTGAGAACGACGAGGAATCGACACATTCGGGTCTTCGGCAACACTTTCACTTACATCAGCGATATTTTCAGTGGTACGAGCGAAACGATGATGCACAGGCCTTACAGTATCTGTAACCAAACCAATTTCTTCAAATTTCTTCACAATTTTGCCAATTGCTTGCGTAGTTGGACGATTATGTAAACCATAATCTCCTCTTAAAGCACGATATGTGGCTGTGTCAGAATCACCATTTTTGTTGTAGGTTTTAACAATTTTTATGCGTTGTGCGATAGTTAAGTGATCCATTTTCGTAAATGTCAGACTTTCACCTGAAAAAAAAATTGGTTTAACAACTTAGTTTGACAGATGTCGAATTCCAGCCCTATACTTTTGAAACCGCAAAATGGATAACCCTTTATAATACTTTTTTATTGATTTTTTGTTTTATTTAACTATATGCCTATAAGACCTAAAGTCTTTTAAATGCAACCTGAATTGCACGGCACTAGTTTTTGGCACAGTGGATTTGAGAACCAGGTATTGACTGTCTCATTTTAACCCATGGGCGGCATCCAATTAAAATTGGAGGTATAGAAAAGAATGCGCCTTGCGTGGGGATCGAACCCACACGTCCTGGTTAGCAATCAAGCACTTTATCCACTGCGCCATTGCCACCCACGATTTCAAACAAAAAAAAATTAAATTTTCAAATTAAATGACTTACAATTACAATACAAGTATGCAATTGTTGAAGATTGGGAACATTAAATAAAATAAGTTTAAAATGCATAAACTATAAATTTTATTGTTAAAAAATTATTACGGTACCTAAGAATGTTGGCAATATTTCAAAAGATAAAGCCATCCAGCATCTCTATTTAAAATTTCATAAACCTTTTTAACGACAGAAAACTTTCTTGGAAATATAACCGGCGAATTTTCTGTAAAAGTGAACAGACCGCCAAGAAGTAATTTATATTTTCTATGTGTCTTCTATAACATAAATTGCAAAGCTACGACATTTCATTACGGTGCGGTATAACATTTAAATTTAAGATTTCTATTCTGGTTCTAAAAATTCTACTTATAATTTCTGCCGAAAACTCGCTTCTAAAATAATTGCCATCTGAATCCGTGATTTAAATGTCCGTAGATATTTTTTTGTAGTAGTAGAAGTAGTTCTAGCTCGATTTTCGCTGAACTTGCAATCATTTTATCGAACCGATCCTTTCAATCTTCATGTTTGAATCTGATAGAGATATAATGGTGTCATAGTTAAAAGCAAGGTATTTCCATTACTTGAAAGAGGGAAGCGTTAGAATGGCGAAGATTTTTTAAAATGGAGTTGTGGAGACACCTATCGCTTCTTCTCATAATCTTAGCAATGAAGTCAGCATTAGCTTCTAAACTTTTAATATATATCCGGAACAAGCGCTTTAAGAAATCTTGTGCGGGCTTTCAAAAGATTCGATGTATATATAACCAAAAATTTGCTCACCATACGACAGGCAGGTATTAACTGTTGTCAACACATGCCTATTCCAGACATTTGAATCAATGAAAGTCTTCTTTCGAATTGTGAAAAATGTAAAATATATGCAAATTTTCACAATCATCAAGATGAAGGTAGTCGATTTGCAGGTCCATCAGCGCCAATCTGCTAAGACCACATTATATTCCACATGCATACAATTCATAGTTGTATTGACTGTTGTGATGAGCGACTTCGTCAAACCAAAATGATACCTTCTTTAACACTCCTCTCAACAAATGCAATATTCTCGTCAGCATGCACTCGGAATGGTATCAATGCACCTTGCAAAAAAACATGTACGTAATATGTCAACAAAATTGTGAATAGTTGTCGATTATATTTTTAAAGTTTAGGTTTATTGACAAGTCACAATAAAGTTGCAAAGATTTCTGAATAAATATGACACTCACAGTTCACAATCTGACAATTAGTTTGACAGATATAACTGTCCGAAGGGCCAGACAAAAAACACCCGATAAATAACTTCAAATGACAGATGATGATCGACATCATTGCCAAATTGCCAGCCCAAAAACTATTAATTACTATCGACACTTGTTTAAAACACCAGGCAATCAGTAACAATCTGTCATAATTTTGACACGTTCATCATCTGATTGTTAACGAAAAATTCGTATCAATTCTTAGGCAAACGCATATACAATTTTTGATGACGTTTCCAGTGTTTTAAGGATTATTCGTAGACTAAATGCACCTATACCAACAGTGACGTGGCACAAGGTACCTCGTCATGATTTCGGAGATTTTACTTAGGTAAATCGTTCATTTGAAATCGGTGAGTTGAAATTGCTGAACCAAGGATACAAATTTTGAACAACGACGCACGGTGACGTTTGTACAATTAGAAGATGGGATCATTATGGGGAATGTATTTATTCAACTACGGGGCCGGAATAAAAAAATATCAACTTCGTTGTTCCTTGACTGACTTACATGAAATTGGAATATGTAGTAGCTGACATAGAATTATTAAGAAAAAAAATAGTTATAAAATAGGGTGGCCCGAAAAAATGTAATTTTTCAAAAAAAAAAAAATAATGAAACGGGCTTGCAAATTTTTAGATAATTTTGTTTGAATAAGAGCCAATTTTTCAATTGTCAGTTAAGCAGTCAGTTATTACGTATTCTCCATATAGAGCAAAAATCAGTTTTTCAACAGTCAGATACAACTTAATCTAGGAATAAAGTTATCTGCTCATTTTAGAACGGAATAAGGAGTTATCTGAGGAATAAAATAAATAGCTATTTTCGATGTCAAAAACACTTTGAAAAATCATTGCTTTGAAATAAACGTTAAACAAAAATTAATTTCTATGAAAAGTTCGATACTCGAAATAAAAGTGACGTTCAAATTAAATTATTCTATAGATTTTTTTTTCTTGATTGAAAAATTCGATGTTGTTATCCGGTTGTTTAACAGTCAAGTAAGTTTATTCCTCTTGCAACTAACTGGATGTTTATCTGGAGATTGAAAAATCGTCGAAATATAAATTAAATATAATAAATAATTTAAAAATGTCAATTTTTTGTTGTGATGTGCTTTTTGGTTTCCATCCGATGTGAAGAAAACACGAAACTCCAAATGAAGGTCTTTAAAACCTTATTCAAAACCTTTATTAAAAACAACTTATTAATTCACAACATACGATATTTAGTTCACCTAAGTTCTGGTTACATCAGATTGTCAGTCTGGTATACTGGTATTCTGGTTATAAAGCGGTAGTGGAAGAACTTCCTCGTGATAGCTTATTTCTATTCTGGTTTTAAGTAGTCCTTAGCGTTACTTCTGGATCTGGTACTACTTTCGGTGTTGCCGCGCCTGGCAATACCCTCATCTTCGAAAATAAAAAGAGCAACACATAAGAAATAAGAAGGACAGCTATATTCACTATAGCCACCTTGAGTACATATGTATATATAGTCAAGTTAAAGTAAGAATCTGTTATTTCCAATTTAGAAGTCGTAGAAGTTGCGCCAAAAAAAATAGAACAAAGAAAACGTAAAATATATATATAAAAGACATGTATTATTTAATACTTAAATTTGTGAACTTTTCAGAAATTTAAAGCCTATGAAATCATAACCTTAATAAAGATTTTGAAGCTGTACAATTTGGAAATTGATGTTTTTACTTCGCGCAACATTCGGAATTTCTGGTTTTTTATTAGTCCTGGCTTATTTCTTCTGGTTTCCTTCGCTTCGAGGCCTGGGCTTCTCGCCCTGGTGTCAAATCCCAGGTACCTTGTGGCCAATCAGCAGGTATAACCGTCATGGTGACAATTAGCAAGTATGATGCGCCTGGAGGCAAAAGGTCTGTTAGATTAGCAGTACCGAAGCCCCAGGTGGCAATTGCCTAACTTGCAACGAAATCCTTTACCACTGGTGGGGGGAAGCCTCGAACAATAAAGCTATGATGACCAGATCGACTTACCTTGTATATGGTTCGATTCAAACTAATGAATAAAATCAGAATTAATATCACCAAAAGACTGTAAGCGTGGTCGAAGGTGCCATGATCATAATTTTCGTTCATCATTACAGGTCCTCATATAATGTTTTTAGTAAGAACCAAATGTGAACTGTAATATGATGAACGAAAATCGAAGCAGAAATATATATTTTTATTTTTCGGTGACGTCGTATTCTTAAGAAGAATTGTATCGAGTTAAAAACTAATTTCAGCTGTATTTTGGAATTAAATGGTGTTATACGGCGACGAATAATTGTAATTAAAATATCCTTTCTTTTTTTTCCTTCCCTTACTTCGTCAAGAGTATTTAAAGGGGTGATTCTGGGATACATTCTAAGGACAAATTGTTTTACAGGAAGGCCCTATCTCCAATTTTGATATCTCTTATCAGAGATTTAAGAAAAACCTTACTTTGGTGTACCCTGGCCCATGTTAACGGTAATTGCACTGTAAGTTCTAATGATAGAAACTTTGCTTAGGACTTTATTTTTAGAATAAATACCAGTCTTTAGAATTGCGTTTAAAAAGATATATCTTCTCAATCTTAAACTGAATAAGTTTTTAGCCTGTTAATTTTTCCTGCCCGAGCAAATTTTTTGACTTTGGGGTCAATTTTCGCTAGAAAATGCGTAACCGCAAACTATTTTTTGTGAACGAAGGTAACAATAATAAAAATAAAAATCAACAACAATTTTGCGGAAAAATCCATAGATTGTATGATACTTGGGAAAACCGGGAAGAGCTAAAATTAAAAAAAAAGTTTTTTTTTCTTTAAGCTTCAAAGATGATGAATAAAAAATGATTTTGTGTGGTTTTTAGATTAATTTTAATTTTATTTGTGTACTAAACCAGTTATAATAGTTGCTCAAAGTGTCCTCCTTCGTTGTGTATGCATGCTAGATCCTATTTTTGGATTTCACTGCGCATATTCTTTGATTCTATCTGCTGTCGCACTTTTGATGGTTCTTCTTCAAAGAATCTTATTCGTTTAAACTTGTTATTTCGTTTTTATGAACAAGTTCTTTCATTCTTCCCCATACAAAAAAATCCAAAACTGTAAGGTCAGGGGATCTTCCATTTCTCCATCCATTTCCATTCTATTTGTTCCTATCCAACGATTACCGTATTCTTCATCTTTGAACCTCAATTTACAAGAGACGGGATTACAAATTTCCACAATCTCACCATATGGGCGGGGGGACATTCCATACAGACACTCATCATTTCAGAACAGATTTATCGTCAATATGTGGGCAGGCCTAATTAGAAACAAATTAATCAGCCCCTTCAAACTACCGCGGAGACTGAATTCTACAAATTATCTGGATTTTTGCGTAATGATTTACCAGAACTATTGGAGGATATTCCACTTATTAAATTCAACTAGCTTCATCATATTTCCAACACGATGTTACTCCAGCCCACTATGGTCGTGAGGTTAAGAACTGGTTAGATGAAGATTAAGGTAATCATTTGATAGGAAGAAAAGGGCAATTACCGTTAACATGGGCCAGGCTTTTCTTAAATCCTCGATAAGAGATATCAAAATTGGAGATAGGACCTTACTTTAGAACAATTTTTTTTCTAAGAATGTATCCCAGAACCACCCCTTAAAATACTCTTGACGAGTAAAGGGACACCCTCTATAACAGTTAAGCGCCAGTTATAGCTTTCATTTTAACTCATCATTGAAAACTTTGACTATTAATTCTGAGGCACTTAAACAAATAAAACTGATATCGTTTTGGTACCAAAATGAAGGTAATAAGATACACACTAAAAAGCTACGTGTAAATTTACCATGAAATTGTATGTAATTTTTAGTGTAAATATAGGCAAGTTGCGTATTTATACACATGACAATAGGTAACAAAAAATTGCACACATTATGTTGGATATTACAAACATTTGTTGCAAATTTTTAACCTCTGTGCACCTTTGAATCAGCATTGTTCAGTATTAAACTAATAATGCTTAAACATTACACACATATTGCTTAAATTCAAACCCCTTATGAAAATTACACATAAAGTGTTTGTACTTAAACAATCAATGCTTATATTAACTATCATTTGATCTAAGTTACACATTTTATGTGAACATTTGCTATTCGTTTGTGACGATTATTTTTACTTTATTTGAAATTACACACAAAAGGTTTAACATTTACACATTAAATATTTTTAGAATTAATACGTGCGTAAAAATACTACAATTATGGTAGCCAACAAGTTTCCTCGCTTTATGATAGTAAAATTACACGATGTTTTTTTAGAGTGTATATTATATAATTTTTGTCAAACAAATATTTTATTTGCTCTACTACTTTCTTGTAAATTTACTTTTGATTTTTCAATGATCATTGACTGATAATTGATAACGCTTCCGATCATTAAAAAATCAAAAGTGAATTTACAAGAAAGTGGTGGAGCAAATAAAATATTTGTTTGACAAAAATTATAACGGGTCCGCCAAATAACTTTTTTTTTGAAAATGCAATAAAAAAAACTACTGAATATTTTCTCAAATTTCTTTTTTTATTTGAAAGTACATTCCTTCCGGTTAATAATGGAAAATAATTTCATTCAAATGGATGCCTCGGCTGGCCATGCAGTAGCCTACACGATCGGTCCAATTTTTAAGCACATTATCGATTGTGTGCAGCTGTATTTCACCAATGGCTTCACGAATATTATCCTTTAAAGCGTCAATTGTCTCTGGCTTGTCGGCGTAACACTTATCTTTTACGGCACCCCACAAATAATAGTCCAACGGTGTCAAATCGCAGCCCCGAGGTGGCCAAACGACATCAGCTCTGCGGCTGATAATGCGATCTTCAAAAACAGGGCGCAAAACATCGAGTGTACCTTCGGCTGTGTGGCACCTAGCGCTGGCCGTCCTGTTGAAACCAAATATTGCCAATATCTTCCTTTTCAATTTTTGTGAACAAAAATTCGTTCAACATGGCCCGATAACGATCGCCATTGACAGTAACGGCCACTCCTTGCTCATTTTCGAAGAAAAATGGCCAATTATGCCTCTGGACCAAAATCCGCACCAAACAGTGACTCGTTTTGGGTATATCGGCTTTTCAATGTATGCGTGCGAGTTTTCTGTGCCCCAAATGGGACTATTTTGCTTGTTTACATACCCGCCAAGATCAAAATGAGCTCCATCTGAAAAGATGATTTTTTTTGCAAAATCGGCATCTTCTCTAAGTCGATCGCAGGCCCACTTAGCGAATCGAAATCGCATTGGATGGTCAGTTGGCTTCAACTCCTGAACCAATTGGACTTTGTATGGCGTCATACCAAGGTCTTTATGCAAAATTCGTCTTAATGATGTCTCTGAAATGTTCAATTGTTGAGAACGACGGTGAATTGATGTTGATGGCGCTTCACGCACACTTTCTGCCACGGCAGCAATATTCTCGGGTGAACGAACTGTTTTTGGCTTTTCACGCTTTGGTTTATCGATAAGGATGCCAGTTTCTTTCACTTTTTTCACAAGATAACGAACATACGGAGCTGACGGTGCTTCTCTTCTTCCAAAATCCGTACTCAATTTTCGCACACATTTTGGAACATTACCATGATTTTCAAAGTAATGTCGCAATATTTCCCAGCGTTGTTCAAGCGTATACACAACCATATTCGTTCAGCGGAAGGATAAAACTAATTATCTGTCAAATCAGACATGAGCTAAGTGTTACCATTCACGAAATAAGCACTAGTTGAAAAAAAAAACGTTAGATGGCTTTATTATATTTTGGTACCAAAACGACATTAGTTTTATTTGTTTAAGTGCCTCAGAAGTGATAATCAAGGTTTTCAATGATGAGTTCCAATGAAAGCTATAACTGGCGTCTTACACAAATTCCAAAAGAAAATCTTACGAATTTTTGTATGAGTATTATATACAACCACTGTAATTTCAAAACTCCTTACTTGAGTTGGATTATTAAAACGGTTCTAAGTGCTCCTAGAAGTAGTATACCCAAAAAAAAAATACATAAATACACACACTCTTTTTTTTATTAAAGAAACATCGACACAAAATTCGATGCTAGAAGTCCTCAAGAATTTACATTGTATAATTCGAATTTGAAATTTAAATATAAACATAAAATTTAACATTCTCGGTAAATTTTTTCCCATTTTTCAAATGCTTCTCATGGACATCCCTATATCAACACAGAACGTATTTATTTTTAATAAATATCTCAAGCAGCTTGTTCTGAGAAAAACAAATTATCTAATTTAAATTTTTACCGTTAGAAAATGATAAACATCCAACTATAACTCGCTTCCAAAGAGCACTTCTCATCAATCATAATTTTCATATTTACATAAAATATTTATCGTTTTAAGTCTGATTGACATTTTTATTTATAATTATTTTATTTTCTATCTCATTTCAGGTAATTTGAAGGCCGTTCCGATTGCACATTCCAAAGGTAACACACAAATACCAATTAATAAATTTCTTGGCACGAAGCCGCCTAGCTATTATATGTACATATGTTTATATTCGTCTATCTATGATTATACTTATGTATATGCCATGCCTCCCTCCGCACAATATCGCATAACTCGTTGTTCGACATATTATGCAACACTACCAATTTGTATCTTTCAATTGCAGTTTTTTGTTTGGCTTATTCAAATGTTGCTGTCCACACCCAGTTGAATGTCCGTTGGTTGTCATTTAGTTCATTGTGCTGCACTCAATCTAAAAATCCAAACTGATAATGAAACATAAATTTATATTCCTTCCAATTGCAATTATCCAAATGACTCGACTGGGCAACCTGTAATCTTTTTATATGCACCGAATAAACCAGGCAGCAAATTTTGTGTAGTTATCTTAAATAGAATCTGCAACCGAGTTTAGCAAACCAACCAGCAGCAAAGCTTGTTGTGTTGATGAATAGACGTACTACGTAACCTACTGCAAAAGATACAAAGGTAACCGAAAACCATAAACCATGCAATTCCAAATGACACTATACTCAATTCAATATAAGACACCGCAAGTTCTGGCTGAACCATAAATTCAGTTGGCGCTCTTTCAAAATTAGTCGGCACATTTACGGTGAGGACAGCTTATAGTAGTCACGTCACAAACTCACGGTATTCGGTATATCTGTGAATTGTGTTTATTTTGTATTTTATTTGAACACAGGGCTGGTGCTCTGCTGTGCGTCAATAAATTCAAATTAAATTGCAAAGTTTGAATTTGAAAATTGAAAATCCAACATAGAGCTATCCAACAACATAAATTCACCCCCTCTTCCCCTCCTCATTATTCCAACACAACAGCATCAAAGTTGTTATTTAGTTCGGTTGGTGGTTGGTCGCGTCAATATGTCCCCAAAGTCCATTTATGGCCAAACAACAAAAAACCACAAAACAAATATAAGCATTTTCATGTGAAAATTCGTTAGTTTTGTGGTGCACGCGCTCCTTCTGTTAACCATATACACATCACACTTTTGTGGGAAACGGCTTTTCACGATCCCCATCTCTAATGCTGGGGCTGGCTGGAGCCATAACTAACGATTATAAAAACCTGATCTCATTTTGGGCTTTTGTGTTTGATTTTTTGAGCCCGCCAAACTCCAACTCGAACCTAAACACAAGAGTAGAGTGGTGTGCAAGTTAAACAACGATGACGGCAGCGGACAGTTGCAGTGCAGTAAATTACTCACTTGCCATTGCGAAAATATATATCACTATTCACTTTGGATGGCTGACAATATTGACAGAGACTTTCTAATCAATTTGCCAACTGGTAACGCGCATTTGACCATTTGTGTATCCTTACATTGATTCATGTCACTGCGTTAGACGAGTGACATGTCGAGAACAACAGTCTGGTTGACAAGAAAATACAAAATTTAGATAATCGTTTACATAAATATGTATTTGGTTCGCACAAACAATTGTTATTTATTCTTAAACACGAAGAGATTTAAATGCAATGAAGGCAAATATCATAAATGTGTAATTCTTCGTTAAGTTTTATTTAACTGTGCTGGAGTTGCTTGAGTAGTTTGAACGAAAATTACTAGAAATAAAATTTGTATATTTCTAGTCGTGTGTGAGTTATGACCGAAACTATAATGAGAAACCATTTTCGATAACGAAACAACAATTGTGACAAACTTAACGAAACTAATCTGTTTCTGAACATTCATTTTCGTTAAATATTAGTTTTTTTACAGTTTGAGGTTGAGCGTCGCGTCGTGTTAAATGTATATCGGTTTTTTTTTAAACATTACTTACTACAGGCAGTTAATAGATACATATCTGGCAAATCATTTGTCAGATTGGATACTGCCATTTAGCATTCTATACAGTTTCATTGTGATTGAATATATGTTTCAACAATCTTACTAAATTTTAGAAATTGGAATAGCACAATTGATGAACACAAAAGTTTACGGTAATATTGGCTTTCAAGACCTCGTGATTTTGCCTCTCTATAAACCCAAAATCTAGAAAAGGCGTAATTCCGAATGGCCACCATTTTGGATTTTCCGGATTCTTGGTTTTCGGAATTCTGTGTTTTTGTGAAAAAAGATTTCGCGGGAAAATGACCTTACATAGTCGCCCCAGAGCAGCTTTATCATAATTTTTCAGAGTAATCAATGTGTCTGATGTCGTTTTCCATTCGTTGTTCGGAGTCAACTCCTGTTACTCAAAAAACGTTCGACTTGCTGTTCCGATTCAGATTTTTGGATGTGTTTTCATTTAATAATGTCGTTTCCGCCTGGCTATTCGGGGTTACTCCTTTTCCACTTTGTATGAGAAATTCCTATAGATTATGGATATTTCGGAGTAAAAAGAGTAACTCCGAACAGCCAACCGAATACGACATATGAGAAAAAAAAAGAACACGCATTTTTGAATGTATACAGTTTCGTCAAAAGTAATCTTTTTTTTTTCAAGAAGTAACTTTTTTAGATGACGGGCTTTCAAGTGTGTTTGCGTAAATTTGTGAATACTTTACATTTTCTGTTGGAATCAAATAGGAGAAGTTCACTCCGAAAATGACTTAAATGTTTCATAAAATAAAATGAAAGGTTTTATTGAAAATTAAAATAAAGCTGCTCTTATATAAATGTTAGCACTCGTAAAAAATACTCCGAACATTTAAATTGGTGTTTTTCATTGCTTTTTCGGAGTGTTTTTGTCATTTTATTTTTATTTCCGAAAAATAATATCGAGTTCTAAGTGCATTTCTTAATGATATAGAAGATAAAAAATCACTCCGAAAAGCCAATAGAATGTTTTTCTCGGATTGTTGGAAATGCCAATTATCGTCTCAATATATTTTGGTGAAACGATAAGTACGTATGGCTTTCAAGCCAGAATCTTAGGTCGAAATTCAACAAACAATACATTTCCATATTCGTATGCAACGATTCAAATTGTTGCATGACAAAAACATTAAGGCAATAAATACAACACTAAACATTGCTGGCAATTTCAAAAAACACGAAGTACTCGTATTCGGTTCAAACGTTCGTCTTCTAGCCAATTACATGCAGCGCACCTGGATACTATTTGACGCTCCCAGAAAGGGCTATGACTGCTCCTGTACTTGACAGCACAAATGATTTCATGGGATGAATATTCTTTTTAATTCGTGCAGTTGCTAGAGTCCTTAGAGACCTTAGACAGCTGGTAATGCACTAAGTAAAAAGTGTCCAACTAACATTTCAACTTTGATAAGCCTTCGGTAAGTTATGTTAGCTTCGCAACCGAAATTTAATGGAAGCTGAAAAGTTAGTAGCTGCTAAAACCCACTGGTCTTATTCCGATTGGATGGAAGACAGTCAGCCTTATCACATTCCCCGTCGTAATATAGTACGCATCCCGAAGCCTCTTCGTGTCGTACTAAAAATATTCCCTACGAAATTCGGAGTTCGGGAAAATTTGGCATCTCTAGCTCCGAATGAATAGGAAGTTTGACTGTTTTTTCTACAAGCAGTTATTTTCGCAGTAGCCTGTGGAAGTGGAAAATAAAAACTTACTTGCAGACAAATAGGCACATCGCACAAAAATTTTTAACTAAAAGAGAAATATAAGTTTTATTGCGAAATTATATATGAAAATATGGAATTATAATTTTAATTTTCAAAGAGCAAAGAAAGCAATTACAAATCGCATTCAATGTAAAAGGCCTATTGAAATGCTCCAAGAAAATGCTGTAATCGCCCAGGGATATTCCAAAATGCATGTTGAATCCATTTTTGATTAGCAAAACAATTAAATTGTCAAAACATTAGCAACAAAAATTGAAATCCATTTTTCTTCTCGTATTGACGTAAATCAGATAAATTTTCAGAAAAATTTAACACAATTGTTGCAGGCTCTAATTTTCCATCCCATTTTAGTATTTAGAACTTTAAAACCAATGTACATTGGTATCTCCTTATAAATACCTCCCTATTATCCTAATGATCGCAGTGTGCTTTAATAGCTTAAAGATAGTCCAATCCCCTTTTGTGCATACTCAATTACAAAAAAAAGTACATTTTTGACTTTTGAGTTTTTCTATCAATACCACCCAAATTGGAAAATTTCAATCCAAAAATACGGCCTAAAATTGAGCTTTTACACACGCCCGGAACTTGTACGCGGTTTTTTTTTTAATTTGTGTATTACATAATAGCAACTTAAAATAGACTCGGAAAGTGGTAGCCGTATAACTTACCAAATTCAAATATACTCACAGCCACAATTAACTTCCTACCATGTAATTTTACTTGCGTCATATTTAGTTACTATCGGGCAAGTTTTGCATTTGGAAAAATGTCAAACTTGAGATTTTAATCAAACTTGGCATTACAGTGAGAGAAAACACACAAACAGTTGGTCCCGTAATTTCGTTTGTTTGTCTGTCTGGCTGTCTGATTGTAGGTCGATCTACAGCCTAAACGACTCAACCGATTTTGTTCAAACTTAATAGGCGATTGGCTGGATTCTTTTTTATAATATTTGTTTTTAAACCAAAAAAAAAAACGTTACCTGCCATTTAATTTGTTGTACCAAAAATGTTAAATCCTAATTTTCTCGAAAACGGATCTAACGTTGGTGCACTATTATAAGAGGAGTCTACATTTTGGCTTAACATTTTGTTTGAATAAAATGTTGCTAGCGGTATCTGCCATAAAACCTTTTCTTTGTTTTCGACTTTCTTAACGGCTCAACGGATTTCGATCAAAATTTGTATACATTAGGTGCTTCGAATTTTAAACAATACTGCATATCAACATTTTTGAAAAATAATCTTTGGGATTAAAAAAAATCACAATGCCAAAAAAAATGGATTCTTTAAAAAATTATTACTTTTGACAAATAGTCCGACTATAAATTTTGAATGTATGTATATGTGCGTTCTCTTTTTACACGCTTTTCTCTGAAATCGCGAACAGAAAACTACTCCTAAAACTTTAATCGGAAAAGCCAATCGAACGTTTTTTTAATAATGAGAGTGGAAAAAGAGTAACTTTGAACATCCGATCGAAAACAACATAACGTTTCATTGTCAACTGTAAATGTGTTTTGTTCTTTAATCGTAAATTAAATACGTTACTCAAGAATTGCCTTCAACTCCATTTAAATTGTACTTACTTACGGGGTTAAACAAAACATACAAAAAATGTAAAAAAAAAACACTGGGTGGGCAGTTAATTGCGCCTCTGAGTATACATTGTCGGTTTCCAGGTATGCATGAAAGTATAATCATTTTTAACAAACTGGCTGCGATGGCTAAAGGTAAAATGTGTGAAATAGGCCTTATTCTTGACCGGAAATGCGAGGGTTTTGTGAACTTTTTACAAAATTTCAACATTTACAAAAAAAAAAAACTTCGGGAAATCGGAAATGACATTTTTTATGAAACAAAAGTTGAATATAATAATAAATTGCCCTATAAAGAAATAGATACACATACATACATCCATTGGCCAATGTTCAATTTGGAATTATGATTCGAAACCGCACACACAGCTCGCATCATCGCGCTTTTGTTAAAATGCAATATTAAGCACCTTTAATCGCCGTTGAAACCACTCAATTGGAAGCAATCCCCCTTAATCGTTTCTGTAATGTTTCTTGCTCCCGCCACTCTTCTATTAAATGCAATCCTATATGTATGTACGCTCTATACCCTACAATTGGTGAATGAGATTTATGTGTTCAGTAGTAAGTATGTACATGCGAGGAACACTGGTAGCCAGACGACATTCTCATAAATTTTGTTTGCTGAAATCGATACAAATCCATGCGGTGTGGCAGTTGTTCGGGAAAATGCATTTTCCAAATGTTCACTAAAAACAACGAGGTGTCTCTTGCACCTCTAACTCCATATTTTATTTTGTGTGTGGTGTTTATATGCTGGTACTGTATGATTTTACTGCTGTTTGGTTGCTGCTGCTGGGGAGGTTGGTATTGGTGCTTCTGCTTTGGCGAACCACAAAATCCCCAGTCGTCAATTTGTGAATATGCATAGCTGGAATATCGCGCAGGTTTATTACCCTTTCCCCCCATTAAGATACCTATACCTACCAACATAACGTTCGACAATGAGGACGGGCGAACATTCATACACCAGGTCCGGGTTCTTATTTGGGTTTGAATCCGAGTGCGCGTCTGTGTGCCCGCTCTTCTCGCATACATGTCTTTTAGAAAGGTGATTTGTTGTCGCCGAGAATACTCAACTCAATACAGGATCAGTGGCGATTTTGCATTTTCCATCGAATCCTGCCATCGTCCTCCGCCGCCATCGCACCACCATAAACATCAACAGCGCAGAGCCAACTAGCGAGCGTGTGTATTATGCTCCCGGGGCTTTTAATCGTAGTCGTCGTCAATGCTGTGTGTGTACAAGCCCATTGTATGTACAACGAGCAGCAAAGTCCAGCTCCTGAAATTCAAATCAAATTTATTGTGATCCCTATCTTTCGTTCGATTCGTACTTCGATAGTTAGTTTTAATTGATGTATTTGGTGGGGTTGCAAAAAAATGTTTAACTGTTATTTTATCCTTCGGTTGTTTCAGAATGACCGCGACGTTTTGACACTTCGTAAGTTATTTTAATTTTCGTAAAGTTATGGCAGTAATTTAATTAGAAAAAAATTGTTTTACTTGGCAAGGTGCCTTGTCGATTCTCACTATTTTTAATATTACACTGAGAAAAAAAGTCTTTGAAATCGTCTAAACCCTTTAAAGTACACACTAGAAGTTGTATCCAAGGAAATTAGAAGAAAGCTTATGGGCTGCGTTTCGAAAAAATGAGAGAAAATGCGTTAAACATTGTTCGTCCTAGACGAAAGCAATACCTTTGTGTGTTTTATAGATAACATAAATTTTGCTAAAATTTTCGGTAAACAAGCACATCATACACAAATGTTTTATTTATCTGAGCCCAAATTTGGACAGAAATTTAACTTTTAATGAATTGTATGCTCTGTCCGACTCCATTCAAAAAATTTTTATTCTCGAACTGAAATCGTCATCCGCTTTTCAAGACAGACAACACCGGAAGGTGAGGTCTTTGCTGAGTTAAACCAACTTGACTTAGCTTGTGATGAGGCAACTCGAATCCCTGACTTTGAAGGCCAAACCGTTAAACTCTAGACTCTATGGCAACACATCTCAGTTAAAGAAAAATCACCTACGAAACGCGTTTGGAAATATGGGAAAACCATTTGAGACGGTCTCAATAATTTCTTCAGGAAATTTAACTAGTCACTATGCTTCCTCGGTTGGCGCAGATATGATAACAAATTTTATGCTTCACGGAATGGGGAAATTTTATCCCTAATAAGGTGAAATCTATCAAACCTAAAGAAAATACATGGTTCGATTTGAGCCATAAAAAGGTTATTAGGGCTAGAGCAGTAAGTTTCCGAAATTATAAAGCCAACCTCACACATTTTCCTCAAAACCGGAAACGATAGATGGTCAGATATCAACAGTTGTCGGGTTTCGAGGAATCTTTGGTCAGATATCTCTAAGAAAAAAAAAACAGAATACTTACTAGGGTTTAACAGACCTCAACTATCCCTCCTGATGGACATCCTAAAAGGTCACAATTCAATGGGAAGCCACATGATCAGAATGGGCATCAGCACATCTGACCTATTTAGATGTTGTATGGACAAAGAGGAGGAAGAGGGTTCATATTATTTTCTTTGTGAATTCACCAGTCTAGCCCATACTAGGAAAGAAACCTCGGAGATTACTTCTTCGACGAATTGGGCGGTCTCTTATAAGCCACTTAAACATATTTTGAAATTTATTCAAAGGCCAGGATGGCTAAGGGAGGCACCTCAAGCCTTATCTCCCCATTTACTCCCCTCCTTAAACTTCTCCTTTCCTTCCCGGAGGACCACAATGGATCCATTGAGATCACAAGCGATTTCACAACCCCTTTTAACCTGACCTAATCAACCCCACTGAGAAAAACCGGAATACCGGTTTCAACAAGCTAGAATGACTTGCAAAGTTAGAGAACCAAATTTTTACATGACCAAAAATGAAGGCAAAAAATACTACAATACCCCAAAGGTAGTAAACATTCATTTGTAAAAAAACATTAGAAATTTAACTTCGGTTCCAACGCTCATCTTCAACGCCACCCCTTTTGTCAGTTCTCGTGAAAATCCAATTTGCGTGCAGCGCAGATCGATATTAATTCAACGCTGCCAGAAAGTGTTATGACACCTGCAGTACTTGAGAGCGTTAACGATTTTATGGGACGAATCTTCTTTCGCACGCGTGCAGTTGCTAGTCATTAAAGACCTTAATATATGCAAATCCACTGGCCCTGTTGTTGTTCCCTACCATATCGTTCCGAAGAGGTGTTCTTGAACGCTAGCAAAACCACTGCCGTAAGCTTTTCCGTCTGTCCTACTCTACAGGGTTCTTTCCGAGTGAAAGGAAAACAACATTTGTCCAGCCTGTCCTAAAAACGACGAATCTTCTTCACCCTCTTATACCGTTCGATTGCACTTACGTCCCTTCTTTGAAAAGTTATGGAAACGCTGACTAATTATCAGCTTAAGAAATATCTTGAAGAACGAAAGCTCCTTAATGACCGGCAGTATGGCTTTCGTAGCAATAGGTCCACTGGTGATCAAATGGTATATCTCACCGATCTTTGGCACAAATCTCTACTTCGTTTTGAAGAAAGTAAGATTTTGGCGCTTAATATTTCCCAAGCATTTGAAAGAGTTTCAAGCTCTCTTATCGAAAATGCGTGCATTTGGTATCGATGAATCTCTTCTTCGTTGGATTAGAAATTACCTCTCGGACCGCTCAATACATGTCGTATTGGACGGTTTTAAGTCTGCATTTCACAAAATAAATTCTAGTTTACCTCAAGGCTCCGTTTTATCCCCAATTCTTTTTCTCATTTTTATTAATGATCTCTTATCTGGAACTTCTAATTCACTAAATTGTTTTGCTGACGATAGTAGTCCAGCTTTTCATAATCGTTTTCAGATTCACATCTTTGGTCTTTGGATGTGGAACTGCAATGGCAGCGTATGTTTAGCCCATTAAATTTTGATCTAGACAGCATTTTCCAATGGAGAATAAAAAACCGTGTAGACTTTAATGCTACAAAAACTCAGTGCTACCTTCTGTCGTTAAAGCAGAACCCATCCCCCATGCCGCTATCCATGAGCGGTACTTGCATTGAAGAAACCGATCAGCTTTCAGTCCTTGTCATATGTATCACAGCCCACCTCTTGTGGTATGACCACATATTCGATGTCGCAAAAAACGCCGCAAAGTATTTGGGCTTTTTTCGGAGATGCAAGAAATTCGTCTCCCCGTCTGATCTGGCTGTAATCTATAAGGCCTTAATTCGTCCAAAGTTGGAGTATCATTCTAACAATTGGGCAAGAGCTCCCAAAACCCATTTGAATCTTTTAGACAAAATTAAAAATAGCAAAATAGAACAGCGCCGAAATGTTATATGTCTTTCATTATTTTATCAGTTTATTTTATACATAATGCTCTAGCGAAATAGCCAGTTGCTTTCCCCCTTAAACTATTCAACTGTAATACATGCGACCAACAGCGATTGATTTTCGCCGGAAAACAATTGGAGGACGGACGTACGTTGTCGGATTACAATATCCAAAAAGAATACTCATCAGGTCACCCTTGAGCCCAACTTCGGACGTACTTTCTGTAATTTCTAGTACAGAGATTCTTTCTTTAGTCGTACAACACGAATGTGGAATGGTTTACCAAGCGCTCTATTTTTCTCTCCCATATTGATATTCTGAACTTCAAAACCAATGTACATCTGTATCTCCTTCTAAATCCTTCCTAATGCTCGCACTATGCTTAATCATATTAGGTGCAGTAAAAACCCATTTAATGCATTCATAAAAAAAAGATAGAAAACAATAAATGCAATTTTTTTGAGAGAGGAAATGTCTTCCTCAATTGAACGACCTGAAGAACAAACGCTTGTAAATCGGCCCCATAAACTCTAAAGCTGTGATTAAAAATCTCAACTTAAATATTCGTCTGCATGTGGCAATAAAGTTGGATAAAAAAAATATAAAAAGTCGCTAATTTTTTAATGCGACAAATTTTTAATACAATTTTTTTCTCTAAGTGTATTTACCGATATGGGAGTGTCGCAAGTCATAAATATTTTTATTTAAAAGTAATTAGCTAAGTAATAATTTACATTTTTATTTTTAAGTTTTTTTTTTTTGCACAGTTCAAAGTCAATTAATTGAGTGCCCCTTTAGAGGGTTTGAAAAAAATGTAGGAGATTTAATTATATTCAATTGCTTCTGCATTTAAAACAATCACAAGCGGAACGCGAACACACAAATGCTATTTGTCATTGTTTAGTTTTTTTTTTTTTTTGTTTAGAGACACCTGAGGGAACTGAGAATTTCATGTTGCGTCATTTTAATTGCTAGAGTGGGAATATTATTGTTATTTTTTTTTTTGTTTAAACAAATTTGCTCGTAAATTGTTAAAATGAATTATAAGGTGAGCTAGCAAAACTAGTAATTTGTCATGAGTTAATTGTTTTCTGAACTTCTGGATTTGAACTTGAATTAACATTGCACGAAATTATTTGTTGTTTGTGTGTATCATAAAGGTCGTTCGTTTTTAATTAATTTAGGTTGAGTATTTTGTCAAATTTGAAGTACACAGCTAATGGGCAATTTTAATTTAAGACGTAAAACAAAAAAATGGTGGTTGGTTTGGTATGAAAACAGATCAGTAGACGCAGTTTTTCAGTGCGAGTTTATCCTAGTCATGATTAATTCCAACTGACAATTTATTTTAGTTAATTTAGACCTCGAATTAACTCGTTATATTCGCAGATATATGTGTTCGATATGCATAACTATGAAAAGATCTATTTCGATAGTGTCGCCATCTCCATTTCGATGGCAAAGTGAAGATTTCTATAGTTCCAAACATCTATTGTGATAGATTTTTGGCAATTGAAAGTTAAATTTAATGTTGCTCTAGTTACGTAACTCGAGATTAACTAACTCTGGTTGAACTAATGGACTATTTACCTTGGAGGGACCAAAGAATTAACGAATGTTCTTCCAGTTTGATATTTCGTTCACATGTGTTTTGGACTTATTCGTCATATTGTTTATTCATTGAAGTCTGGATGGTATGTCGAACGCGAATAGAATTTGTCAGATCGTAACAATCAGATTTGTTTGAATTTATCGATTTAATTTTTTAGCGAACCCAAAACATGACTCTTAGTATCTAGATCTTCCTAATAATAGGTGGCGCTATAGTTGTTTTAAAATAGACGGCAAATGTCAATTCTACTTTGACATTATTTGTGAAAAAAATAGAAACAAAATACACACCAGCAAGACATGAAGAAGGCTATATAGCGTTCCCTATTGATTGTAACATTATGACCGGCTTCATTTTTGAAGAAATATTGACCAATGATTCCATCTGCCCAAAGAGCACAGCAAACAATGACTTTTTGAGGATGTAACAGCCAGCGTCTAAACAATGGCTTGTGGATTATGATCACTCCAAATACAACAATTTTGCTTATTAACGTACCCATTTAACCAACAGTGAGCGTCATCCCCGAACAAAATTTTCTTGTGAAAATCGGGATCGGGTGCCATCTCGTTTTATGGCCCAAGTCACCGAAAGTGCCACGCGCTTGATGGTCGTTCGGCTTCAATTCTTGAAATGGCAAACCAAACTGAGCATACATCAAGCGACAGCTGAGAAAAAGACCAACTCCGAAAAAAGTATTGCCCGATTGAAAACCACACGTCTAAAAAAACACCCGGTATATTATCGGGTATTTGGTGTCCGGTTCACCTTATAATTAATTCGAATTACGCCCTTGGCTTTAACAATGATCAGCAGGTAATATGCCTCTGGTGGCACTAGATCAGCAGGTTTAATGCCCCTGGTTCTAGATCGGCAGGTATAAGGTCCCTAGTGACACTAGACTAGCAGGTACGAGGACCACGACCAATGCATGTGCACAGACAGATCAGCAGGTAACAAAAATCCCCTGGTGGCAATTAGGACTTTTATGCTTCGAACCAAAGATTCATTACCCAGGTCGTGGGGTAAAACTGAGAACCGAAATGGTCGGACAATTTCAGATGCCTTGTAAGCTAAATTCAAGCTCTTGAGGTTGAACCGTGTGAAACAAGTGACTTTCATCCACAAGAGTATGTCCTCATATTATAATTGCTGGCAGGACTGAGTATGAACTATATTGTGTCGAATGAAATGGTAAATGTGTTCAGCTCAGCTAATAATACAGAGAAGTGTATTAAATGGCATATCTCGCTGATTGTTCGGTGTTTTTGATAGGTGGTGTCGTATGATGGTGTTGTGTAATGTTGTCGGCTGCTGTAGCGGATGTAGCTGCGGTATCATGAATTCGGCAGACGCCAAAATAAAGCCATTCTTTTTTTCTTTTATTACAATTGAAATTATGTAAATCTTAATTGATTAATAATAATAATAATAATACATATGTACATTGTACATACACTAAGAACTGACGGAAAACAATGTTGGTTTTTAAACTTTTTAATCCAAATGTTGTCAACTTTTGATATTTTATGGTTATCTTTTCAAAATATTTATTTCAATTTATCCATCTAATCGATCAAAAGTTCGAATGATTGGAATATTGTAGTCGTAATGTCAACTGCAGAGTTGTAAAGGAATTAAATCATTTTAGAATTTAACTAACTTGATTAACTCCAAAAATATGTAACATATGAATTCACTTAAAGACTTCAACTTCAAATTATGAACTCACGTTTCATTTTGAAATCATTGATTGGGAATTCAATTTAGTTAATCCAAAGATTCCATTCAACTGAATTGAATCTTCTGGGATTTCAGTAAAGTCCTTGAAGTTTTCTAAAGTCATTGATGTCATTACGAAGTCACAAAACTATTTAAGTCATTTTTAATGTCATTGAAGTCATTGCAGTCCTTTTTAATTATTTTAAATCCAATTGTGTTGATTTTAAATAAGAAAAAGTATATTATTAAATAAGTTTACTATACCTACGTTATTTAAAAAAAATAATATCGTGCAGTAAAAGAAAATGCCATGAGACATGAGGGAGCATACTGAAAGAAAAGAAATAACTGTCATGTATCATTTTGTTTATTTTTCATTAAAAAATGTAATAAAAAAAACATATCAGTATAATTATAAAGGACTGCAATGACTTCAATGGGTTTGTGACTTCAATGACTTTAAAAAGACTTCATTGAAATCACAGAAGATTGCATTCATTTGAATGCAATCTTTGCATTTGAATGCAATCTTTGGATTAACTAAAATAAATGTCCAATCAATGACTTTGAAATGAAACGTGACTTCATATTTTGAAGTTGAATTATGACATTAAATTTATAAGACGAAATTTTTTCCTGTAACTTCAATGCAACAATTCTGCAACTGTCAAATTCTTTCATAAATTTCTTAAAGAAAACGCTCCAATTTTACACATGTAAAACTTTGATTCTACAAAACATTTTACAGTAGAATTTACTACATTTCAGGCATAACATTGTAACTTACTAATGTAATTTTTCTAAATTGTTTCAACAAGTTTCTATTTTTTTGAATTAAAGTTGCAAAAGTATTAAAAAGAAAATATGCGCAATAGATACTGTCATCGCTTTTTCTCCATCCGGCCGCCAATGTAAAACAAAATCATTCTCTAAATAAAATAAGAAAATGACGCAATCAATGTTTTTTTCTCGCAATTTTATTACCCTAAAACATCCATCCAAGCAAGCTCTTCCAAACACCAGCAATAAAATTTACCCATAACCTCCTCGTTTTCATTTTGATGATATCTGTATCTGAAGCTAAATTACAAATAAATCAATGATCTCACTATTTTATAGAGGAACAATTTTCTGTCTGCTAATTATCAGATCGATTAAGATTATACCTATTCCCAATTAATTGAGGAGAAAGCTTACACAATTCCAAAATGCTTACAAACAATTTCTCAAAACGAATATATACAATGATAATACGGAAAAACAAATCGATTTAAATGAAAATTTCAGAGAAAACCGAAAACAACAAAAGCATTTATCGATCTTATCATCGGCAAATGAATGGAATTTAATTGTTTTATTGTATCCGCAAACGATAAAAGATACAAAACAAAAAAACAACAACAGACACATAACAACAATCTCACTGAATTATTCCCCTGGGGAATACTTAATGTCCACACGTATCGTAGAGTCATTCGCTCAATGGATGGCGTCGCATCATTCATCATCAAGAGGAAATAAATGTAAATAACGTTTTTTTTATTTTGGGGGTGTTGGATGGGATCGAGGGATTTTGAAAACAGATTTCGGGTGAAAATTTTCGATGCGTCTGAAATAAAAATCCCTTATCAACGGCAGAGACGACAATGACAAAGTCAACGCCAAAAGTATCCATGATGATGGAGGTGAAGATGGTGATGAGGGTGGTTGTTTTTGTTTTTCAATTCACCTTCCGGTTTTCGCAATTGAACTAACAATTACGGCAGACACGTACCGACCCTTTAAAAATTGACAACTGATAAAAAAGGAACAACAAATATTGGTTGAAATTAGTTCATTCAGACAGAAACTTTTTGAAATCAATTATTTTGAAAAAGAAAAATTAAACATTTTTCCATTGGTACCTTCAGTTAAAATGGTACAAACAATCTGTTGTGAATTCTTACGCTCAATGAACTTGGTGAGAAGAATAAAAATGAGGGATTAGAAGTCTGTAAAAAAATCTTAAGGGAATAAGGAAAAAAAATAAATGTATCTACAATCCAACCATTGAACTTTAACTAAAGTAGGAGTATACAATTGACGTATGGAGAAATGAAAAAATGTTTAAGGCTTATTAGGATTATTTTAGGATTTATCAGACATCCTGTTATTGAATTTGTTTTAAAGCATTATTCCTTTATTTGTCATTGCGAATACTCAATAATGTTTTCAAGTAGCGTCAAATGTCAGTGCTTGATATTTATGATGTAGAGAAAGAGAGAGTGATGGAGTTCTTTGAAAACACGCAATAGATCGATATACATATGTACAAGGGCGGGCCGATAAGTACTTCGCCTACAAAAGAAAAACAAATATTTTGGAAACGTGGCGACTTATTTCTCAACATAGTCTCCTTTTAGCTCGATACACTTGATCCAGCGGTGCTCCAACTTCTTTAACCCATCCAAAAATAGATTTTCTCGAAGTCTGTAAATTAGGCCTCCATATCGGCGAAGACCTCCTCATTCGAGACGTTGGAGGTGAGAGCCGGTGCGTTATCATGGTGGAAGGGCACTTTTTTCTTCGCCAAATGGGGCCGTTTTTTTCTTCAATTCGGCTACGAATCGACCCAATAATTCGGTGATCGTTTGCACTTCTCCAGGTAGTCGATGCAGATCACACCTTGTGAATCCCAGAAAATGGTGACCAAAACCTTTCTGGCCGATTGGACAGTATTCGCCTTCTTTGGACCACGTTCGCCGGGTGCAGTCCAGTGTTTCGACTGTTCCGTGATCTCCAGTGTGTACCATGTTTCGTCGACAGTCACGAAACGATGCAGAAACTACTTCGGATTGCGCTTAAATAGCTTCAAACACTCATCTGAAGTGTTCTAACGGTTTGCCTTTTTTTGTCCAGAGTGAGCAAACGCGGCACCCATCGCGCCAACATGACAGCTCTCTCATACCCAACATTCCGTGGAGGATATGACCTACGCGGACTTTTGAGATGTCTACTGTTTCAGCTATTTCGCGCACCTCAATCGGCGGTCTGCCAATATGAGATCGAGGATTTTTGACACGTTAGCTCCGCGATAGAATTTTCGGGGCACCTGGACGGAGCTCATCAAAAACCGATGTGTGACCACGTTAAATCTCGTTATAACAATTTTCGACGGTGGCCACAGAAGGAGAAGAGTCGCCGTACAGAGCATGCAAGTGATCTTTGATTTAGAAGCACTTTCCCTTCCAAATGCAAGAATCGAATCATCGACCGATATTGCTCTTTTCCATTTTTCTAAATTTCGCGAACAAGCTGGCTTCCACACGTGGTCAAGATTTTGATAGTAGCCGTCTCAGAGAATGTACTAGACGATAGTAAAACTCTCTTGCGATACTGGCGCCATCGGGCAGTGAAGCTAATTACTTATCGGACCACCTTCGTAGGTAACTGAAGATAGCTGTCAGGTGTTTTGTTTGAACGGAGAATCGTTTAGTGAAAAAGTGATTGATGCTTATCCACATTATCACCGTCACCTTAACTAATGACTTCTACATCATCTACGATTTTTTGGAGAATTCCTCTACCAAGCAGCGATATTCATATACATCCTCGGTTAACTCGATCAAAGGCCTTTTGTAAATCCACGAACATTGGGTAAAGTTGTGATTGAAATTCCATCGACTGGTCAAGGACGATACGAAGGATGTTGATATGGTCGACACATGATCAACCACTGCGGAAGCCAGCTTGATACCTCTGGAGTGTAGACTCGGTTCTAAACTGTATCCGCTCGAGAATGATGGCTGCCATTAGTTTTGGGAAAACGGACGAAACGGCGATGCCACGACAATTGTTGTAATTCTTAAGGTCACCTTTCCTTGACAGCTTAACAATTACACCATACTTTCAGTCCTTGGGATAGCTCTCGATTTACCAAGTAATTTGTATCAAAGGATGTAGAATACTAGGCCTTATGATGAGATCGGCTTTCAGGAATTCAGATCGTATTTCATCAAGTCCAGCTCCTTTGTTGGTTTTAAGGAGATTAACTGATGTTTGTATTTCCGATTTTCTGAAGGGTTTCGATATTATACCTGTGCATCTCGTTGAGCTCGAACACTTCAAAATTCTGCTCAACGAAATTGTTATTGAGCAGGACACACAAAATTCTTCCATCTTCGTAGCTATGATGGATACCAAAAGTGGAACATCCAAATCCATTACAGGATGATTGGTGTTGCCTTTTTCCCAATAGCATCTTTGGATATTTGGTACATTTACCGGATATCTCCTCCTCTTGCAGCAGTTAAATTTTATTCCATGTGCCTTGGAATATCAAAAAGTATCTAACTCTCTTTCGCTTGGGTACAGTTTCGGATCCAACCTCCATAAAAACAACTTTAATTTCACCCCTATACACAGGTTAAATATGTTTTTTTCTTTGAGGTAAGTTGCTCATTTGTACCCCGAGCATTATTCTACATCAGCCAGGGATCCACTTTAGCTGTTTTTTTTTAAACCATCCCAAAGGTCCTAACTTTCATTGAATATCCTATTTTTCGAAATTCCTATTGGATAGTCAGAATGCCCGAACTCAGTTTGCTTTAACTAAAGTTAGATATAATTTATCAAAAGCCACGATACGATAAATAATTTACTGTTGTGTTCTGTGCTATTCTGTTCTGTTCTGTTCTGTTCTGTTCTGTTCTGTTCTGTTCTGTTCTGTTCTGTTCTGTTCTGTTCTGTTCTGTTCTGTTCTGTTCTGTTCTGTTCTGTTCTGTTCTGTTCTGTTCTGTTCTGTTCTGTTCTGTTCTGTTCTGTTCTATTCTGTTCTGTTCTGTTCTTCAATTAAAAAAAAAACTTTCTTCGAAATTGCATATCAATGTTTCTTCAATGAATAACCTTAAGTTTTAGATGGGCCTCTAAAACCATCTTCTTGATAGAGCTAGACCTTCACAGTGCTTTTAAATATATAAGTTTTCAATATTGATCTACAGTTTTTTTAGTTCCTTACTGGACTTCTTAGTTTCCTAGAACACGACGGCCATGGCATGCAGTCTAAAAGACACATTCCTTATAAAAATTTGGCTGTTGAAAAGCTCTGTGCTGTTATAGCTTAGGGCCTTGGTATCTGAACTCTAAGGATATCCCAGGGGCCACTGGTCCTTTTAACAAAATTTACGAACCATTTAATTGAGAAAAATTGATTTTTGATTTCGAAATGAGCCTTGAGCCAGTCTGACACTCACACACACTCTCACACTCCGTCAAACCAATTTGATATAGTAATTTAATCCTGTTTGTATTCTCAGCACTCAAAAAGTCCTTTAAACAAACTATTTCGATATATTAAAAGTTTCTAAAATAAAAAAAAATACATTTATTCAATTAACAGACGAAAATTATCGATGCAACACAGACGAACTGTATTCAATTAACTAAATTGTATCCATTCAACCAAAAATATTTCTCGAGTTCTTAAAAAAAAAAAAAAACTGAATTTCTTCTTCGAATAAAACCAATTGTTAGGAATTAGGAAAAAAATCCCCATTTAAAACTCCACTTCATTAATTTGCAATCCTCGAATTCGGTGCAGTATCAAATATATATTATTTTCAATTTTTCTTTTTTTTTGACAAATTTTGCATTTGTTCAGAAAATAGAAGAGTGAAACACTTAAACCAAACACACACAGAGTCACCAACCGTTTGGCTAACTCATCAAAATCGAACGAACCTCATTCGTATTTTGCTGAATATGTTGTATGTGGCAGCATCATGTGTGTGGAGCATTTAATTAACAAATAACCATCGTTTTGAGTGTTTATTGCACCTGCAATTAAATATATTGCATCGAGGTAGACCATAGAAATATTATTTGGTGTTTTGTTTTTTTCTGCCTTTGATGGATACAGTGCAGTGTTGGGAATTCAATTGTGATAAATTGAAAAGAAAAAAATATCCCTCCGAATCGATTTGCAATCATAAGTGTTTTATTTTCAATTGAATGAATAAGTATATGTATGTATTTTGATATAGTTCTTTTCTATTTAGTTGATGGATTTTTATTTTGTATGTATGGGGTGGCAATTACATACCTCTAAAGCTCCCTGAGTCCCTGAGAATTAGGCAGTGTTCTCCTATAGAAACGGGAAGATGTTGAAATTGAATAAAAGAACTTATTAGATATCAAGGAATTTGAAGGGCTTATTAATGACATTATGTGTAAAACAAGATATTGTTCATTCGGTATTTGTCGGTAATTGTCGATAACTTTCGTACGGAGGGAATTGCTAACGCCAGTAAAGACACATGTTGAGAAATCAGTTAAATAATTTGACTGATTTTGGCAGATACAAAAATTGAACTTTCAAAGCAGAGCTATGAAAAAAGTGTCTTCTAATTTTTAGAAAACCATCCATTTTATTACTCATATTTATTAACAAATTACCTCGCAAAGATAGGAATTTGTCAGGTGTATACGTACTTGCTTGTCAGTATGCGCCCGATTATAAAACAATTCTGTCGTGGTCACATCGCACAATCTCGGTGGCAAATTCATGGCGCATCTGATGCGTGTGACATGTCTTCAAACTGGTGCGCTCATGACAAGTATCTATTGTGGGTTGAGATTTGAGATGTCATGTGTGGACTGTGTGGAACGTAGTACACCGTACTGTTGGAATAACATGACGTTTGCATCCATTTAATTTGGGGGTGGCCGTTGCGCGATAGTTGTGTGTTCGCCTGTCAACCGCGTGGTTACAGGTTCGATTCCTGCCGTTGTCTATGTCTTCTTATATTCCATTAAAAACCAATTCTAAAAATTGTCATAAAATAAGTTGCTGCTTTGCTTATTACATGCTGTTAAGGCATAACACTAACAACATATGATTGAGTAAACTAGCATATCCATAAAATATGACAACGAAATAAATAAAATAATGCGAATTATAAGCGACACGGTAATTCTCTCCGCATTAGTTCAGCCGCCATCCCTGAGACAACAACCAGCACTAGTCTTAGAACATCGCGCCACACATCTCTCCTATCCTTCTTTCTCTTCTTCCACCGGATGCCCGCGATGTGTTAAGAAATAACATATAAAGGGTATTCATAATCCCTTGAGCGCGTACAAAGTTATAAAAAAAAAAAATGAAATTGGTTATCATCGGTCAGCAGTGTTCTCCCCTGTGGTGTTTTTGTTTTCAAAGATGCACGTATCAATAGTGCCATATTGGCAGCTCCACAATCCCCACGAAACAGTATTGCAACTTGGTGGACTTTGTATGGACGGTGTCAAATACGATGATTTTTGTTTGTTAATGTACCCGTTCATAGAACAATGGGCCTAGTCGCTGAAATGATTTTTTTTTATTTTGCTCAGATCCGGTGTGGCTTCAACTAATCGGCGTTGGGTATGGCCGATTTCCCTTCGCGTCCCAGAGATTGTATTTTGTACTGATGTAGATAGATGTAAAAGCTGCAAAGAACTCTTAACAGACAGCAGCGATGCTTTGCGATAGATGTTGCATTTCGTATACACCGTCAACGTCGTATACGTTTTCAACTAATTATTTGTCCATCTACAACGTCAAAACACGAAGATGTTGTTTATATAGATATCATTAATGGAAATGAGAAAGAGAGTCGGAGACAATGTGGACCCATGTGGTACACCGTAATTTTTACTTGCTATATATGTATTTACGGCAAGTTTTGCATAAACAAAAATTCTAACTCGATATTTTAATCAAACTTGACATTAGGATGATAAAGAACCCGAAAAGAGTGGGTCCCGCTATTTCGTATGTGTGTCTGTCTGACTGTAGGTTGATCTACACACTAAACGGCTGAATCGATTTTCTTCAAATTTGATAATTATGCTTCGAACAAATCACCTGGCTCTTCTATTCTTTTTTCAATTCTTTTTTTTAGCCCCAAAAATAACGGTACACCCAGTGAAAAAATAACGTAAAATCCAAGAAAACCACTATGATTTAAGTATATTTAGAAATGATTCGGGGTTAAAGATGAAAATTTTAGAATCAAAGTGCAACATCATTGATTACGTGTTTTCCTATATGAAAACGAATAGTTTTCATGCTCGATTTAATTACGTTTTTCTTTGATTTAAGGTGGAATCATAGTAAATTCAATATCATCCAACTTTAGAACAAAATAGAACAACTTCGATTCTAGAATGGTGCATCGTTAAATTAAATGTATTCGGGGTTAAAAATATTATGAACCAACTTTGAAATTTTATATCTTTCAATTTTAATTTCACTCCGTTTCGATGTTGTTTTAAGTTAATTCTAATAGAAATTACCTTGAAATGTAAACGTTTTAATCTTAAAAATAAAACTTGAAATAACAACTTGGATCCAACATGATTTACGTCAATCTGAATTTAATAAAAGTCTTTCAATTAAATAAAAACACGATAATTTTCAAATATAAAAATTGTATTTTTATTTTTTTTTATTTTGTAATACAAATTGTAATTTTCTTGATATTAAAGTAGGGGTACACTTGTGCTTTGCTTTAAATCGCATAACTCAAGAAAATGTTAACGGTCCACATTTCTTAATTACATCGGAATTCAGGATAAGGCACCCGTGTCTTGGCTTAAGACTTGCTCCAAATAATCTAATGTGTAAAAAAGAAACAAATTTCCATCAAACTAGGATTAACTTTCTTATGGTTTCACTAAAACAAAACTTACCTTTCAACGTAAGGAAAATGTATTCCATTTCAAATGTTCGTAATAGTCTCTTAAAGACAAAACACGACTGACAATATGAAGCCAAGGCTTGCAGGTAGTTTTTTTTTTGCTGTTTTCTACGCTGGAATCCACCTAAGATCAAATAAGAATCCCTTTGAATATATACGTCGGTCGTAGTATGAAAATGCAACATCAATGTGAAAATGAATACATTTCACTTTGTTTCTACATCGCTTCCACTTTAAATTTAAAAACTTTCGGTTTTACATTGTGTCCACTTAAAAATGAGTATGAATGAATTCAAATTAAAGTTGATGTTATATTGAAAATCTTTCATCAATGTGTGTTAATATATAAGTGGTATTTGTCAAATATGTTACACTTTGAAACAAGAATGACAACACTTAAAACAACGCTGCGTAGTTAAATCAATATATTTTCAACTTTAAATTAAATATGTTCATGATACTATTTTCCAACGTTAAATCAGGTACGATTTCTTAGATTTTACGTTGCCTTTTTTCCCTCAGGGTACCTGCCATACAATTTGCTGTACCAAAAATGGTAAATATTAATTCTCTCCAAAACGATTCTAACGATTTTAATTAAAACAAATTCATTGCATTATTAACACATACATTTTGGTTTAATTTTTTTTTTTAATAAAATGCTATTAGCCGTGGTCACAGGTTCGATCCCTGCCGTAGTCTATGTCCTCTTATTTTCCATTAAAACCCAATTCTAAAAATAAATGTCATACAATGAGTTACTGGTTTACTCATTACATACTGCTTAGGCATAAAACTAACAACATGTGATTAAGTAAAACTAGTATACCGATAAAATATGACAAAGAATAAACAAATTAATGCGAATTATAAGGGGCATAGATAAATAAAACACGGAAATTTCTCCGCATTAGTTCAGACGCCATCCTTGGAGATAAAATCTGAGACCACAACCACCTACATTCTCAGAACATAGCGCCACACATCTTTCCTATCATTCTTTCTCTTCCTTAACCTCACCTTCACGTCCGCGCTGTGTTGATGCATTTAAAGGGTAGTATAATCCCTTGAGCGCGTGTAGAATATATAAAAAAAAAAAAACTTACCGGTCTTTATCATTAACAGATCAACAGATCTCGATCAAAGTTGTATAAAGAACGTCCTTCGGATTCTAAATAATACTGCATACCAAAATTTTTGAAAAATATTTCTTTCGATAAAAACAAAATATTTCCAAAATGGGTGGTCTATTTTTTTTAGTGTTTTGTTAAATTTATATTATTAAATACTTAAAATCAACATTTGTTCATATTTTAGAAAGGAAATCCCAAATGTTTGACTTGAAACCTTCCATCATACCTAATAACTTGTATCAATCGGTCGTCCGAAATATAATTCCAAATTCAGCAAAGAAGAGATTCATTGATATCAAATGCACGAATTCTTGCCTTGATGGCAAATTCTATCAAATGCCTTTGAAATATCAGGCGCAATAATCTTCATTCTCCAAAACGATGTGTTGGAAAGATTGTTCATTGCTTATCAGAAAACCAAAATGGAGTTTTTGATCTTCATGATATTTCATAAGCTTATGGTTGATGGGGGTTCTTATAGCCTTTCAGATAAGGTATGTGCTATCAATTTGAGTACAAAATTCGCCTTTTTTTCATAAGTTGAACAAATGGTTGAGGAACACCACTTCGTACTGATGCGATGGGAGGGATACTATCTGGTCATAGGCCGTGTGTGAATTGCGTTAAAATGTTGGTTAAATTTTGTAAATTGGTTAAAATTTGACACTAGCGTGGTGAATAAAATGGGTTAAAATGTAGGCAGCTGTGGAGCAGGCTAAATTTGCGTTAAAATTTAACGTTTCCCAAGATAGAGTAATTTGAAACTGTAAACGATAACCGAAAAGAAAGATGAATTCCAAAAAGTCCAGATCTACTGGGAAACCATATAGTAAATGTAAGTTTTAATTTTTTCAATTGAAAAATAAAATTACATTAATATTTTTGTTTGTGAAGGGTCTCAAGAGGAAAAAAACAAATAATATAATCCGTTGATTGATTTGTCAGCTTGTCAAATTCTTCAGCTGCGAAAACTAGTGTTTACATACTAAATCAACAAACTAACCATAAGGGGAATTATTTTGAAAAGATTTGGAATTGTTGTTTTAAAATATTAAATTAACGATGTAAAACCGAAACATATTAGTAAAACTAACAATTCGTTACTTTTTTCGTGCCAAATTATTAATTTTATATCTTCTAAGTCGGATTTTGGGAAAGAAATTAATTAACTTGAACAATAAAAAAAATGTCTTTAGGGAAATTTCTTAAATCTTGAGGGAATTTTAGCCAAAACAGTGATTTAATAAATCCCACAACAAACCAAACTTCAAAATTTAACCAAGGTATAAAATTAAACCAACATTTTAACGCAATTCAAACACGGCCTTAATCGAGGTGTAAATACTTTAGGATCTTTCCGAGTGCGAAAGAAGATTCGTCCCATGCACTTGCGCTCTCCACTACACGAGGAGTTATAACACTTTCCGGTCGAGGTCGAAATAACAGTGAGCTGCGCTGTCAGGCAAACTAAGTTGACAAAAGGGTTATCATTGAAGACGATTGTTGGATCCAAAAACAATAATATGACCAACATTTTTACTCCCTACCTTTGGAACATTGTAGTATTTTTTGTCTTAATTGTTGGCCATTCAATATTTCTGTCGCTCAATATGACCGTTACTATGTGAATGAAGAATATTTTTCCACCATCAGATTTTCTGTTTATTGCGTTAAAATTTTGGTAAAATTTGAATCCCAAACAATCGTTTTCGACATGTCCAACCTTGCCTTCAAAAAAACATGGATTTCAATAATCGACTTATAATTCCCATTGATTAGCCCATATAATTTCCAATTCGCCATTGTTCATAACAAATCGGCTTACAAAATCGTTAGTCTAATTCTTTCTTTTTTTACAATATCGCGTTTCGTGATTCATCGAGCGAATAAAACACAACTTGTATACATAAATCTATAAAACAAAAAAAAAAGAATAAAAAATCATAAATATGGAAATAGATGATATGTATAAATCACAAATGCCGTTATTCAAATTGCAGACAGCGAGATATAACTCGTGCTAAATGCAAAGTCAACCGCGCGATACTTTGCTTAATGCGATTATTAATAACAATCGAAGCAAACAATGTACAAAGTAGGTGTGCAACGCAAACAACAATTTTCTGCGTCGCTATATCTACATATATACTGGATTTATTTATACATATTGTTTTTTTTTTAATTTTTATTTTTAATGAGAAAATGAATGAAAAAATAAAACATCATCATCATCACCATCATTGTGAATCATATCAATCATCGTCAACTGTAGCCGACATAAAAGGACAGTATGACACAAAATGTTGTTTCAAAATGAAACAAAACACTTTTGTACTTAAATACGGAAGTAGGCAAATGGCTTAGTCGATGGTCGGTGGTGTAGTAGCCGCCATCATTGAGGGTGAAATATTAAAAAAAAAAAAAAAAAATGAAAACACACATTACCTCTGTTTGCAAAATATACCCCGAACCGACCCATAATAAGAACACACAGTCTCGTTGAAAAACAACCGAACGTACTTAGCACTGCGAAAACCTACAAGGCGCAGCGTACTCATGCCACCACAGCTTCATGCTATCGCCACCCATTTAAGCCACGCCACAATACGACAAAACAAATATTAAAATGCAGCTTTGCATGTCCAGTAATTTGTTGATAATCGCACGCGTCGTCGGCCGACTGGAATGGGAATATGGCTGTCGGCTGGCGGCGACGACGGCGGCACTGGCGACATTACATTTATAAAGTATGCGACTTTTAACTCCAATCCGCTTCGTTTCATTTAGTTTCATTTTGACTGCCCGTGCCCGGCCTCTCTTATTTTCCTTAGCTTGCTCTCTTGGGTACTTTTAGGTTTGACTATATTGTGCAAACGCAAACGACCGAGATCACGTACATACATCTGACATTTTTATTGAAAACGACTAATTGCATGCATGATACACTTGAAAAAAAAAATAAAACCAAACTATGAATGCAGTTTTTTTTTAATAATAATAACCGATATGCATAATTTTCTTTTCATAGGTACTGTAGGTACTTGAGAGTGATTCACAATATGTATAATTATTAAATCATTTGATTAGTTTGTTTTAATTGCGGTGTGATTCAATAAAACGAATATAATGATTGCTAGTCGCCAAATTGATAACCGGAAAATCTTTTAACAGGAAACCTGATAAATTGGACTTGTAGGAGGTACGCGGCATCTAATTATAAAATAGATAGATGCACACCGTGATATGGCCAGTTGATTGAAATAGTCACACGAAAATGCACGATTATGTTGCACGTACCTGCTTTTATGTTCGATCACATCGTTAGCAAAAGATTCGTAGTAAAAACGGCTAAATATATTTTTAAAGTCGTTTTAACGTGAGCCATGAATATCAATTAATGCAAACAAAATTTTAAAAATCTGTGCAACAATTTTCTATTATGTTCTTAATTTTTGTATATTCAAAATTTCTTTCATATTTTCCAAAAAATATGTCTTCACGTATTTAATAGTATCAAAGAAACAAAATTTTGAAATATTGAATTTTCAAAAAAAAGATTTTATTTCTTAAAAATCAAAAACAAATTTTTCGAAAATTTTGTTATGTAGAATTTAAAAGACCTCGTGTAGAAAAAATTTGACCGAAATTAATGAGAAAGTCGAAAATAAAAAAAAAAACCTTCTATTTTAAATTTTGTTGGTCCAAAATGTAGACTATACGCTATACTATATAATGGAAAATGGCTAAGATCATTCCGATTCCCAAAACCATAAAAGGTGATGGGTCACGGCCAATTTCAATACCACCATTTTTACTTGCAATATAAAGGGTCCGCCAAATAACTTTTTTTTTGAAAACGGGCGCAAAACATCGAGTGTAGCTTCGGCTGTGTGGCACGTAGCTCCGTCCTGTTGAAACCAAATATTGCCAATATCCTCCTCTTCAATTTTTGTGAACAAAAATTCGTTCAACATGGCCCGATAACGATCGCCATTGACTGTAACGGCCACTCCTTGCTCATTTTCGAATTATGGCTCTGGGCCAAAATCCGCACCAAACAGTGACTCGTTTTGGGTGTATCGGCTTCTCAATGTATGCGTGCGGGCTTTCTGTGCCCCAAATGCGACAATTTTGCTTGTTACGTACCCGCCAAGATCAAAATGAGCTTCATCTGAAAAGATGATTTTTATGGCAAAATCGGCATCTTCTCTAAGTCGATCGCAGGCCCACTTAGCGAGCGTTGTTCAAGTGTATACACAACCATATTCGTTCAGCGGAAGGATAAAACTAATTATCTGTCAAATCAGACATGAGCTAAGTGTTACCATTCTCGAAATAAGCACTAGTTGAAAAAAAAACGTTAGATGTCGGACCCGTTATAATAAAGGTACTATATGGCAAGTTATGGATTGGTAAAAAAAATCGAACTCGAGATTTTGATCACACTTGACATTACGATGACAGCTAAAACTGAAAAAGCGGATTTGTCTGTTTGTCCCCGAGTATATAGTCAAAACAGTTGGTACGATTTTCTTCAAATTTGGTACAAAAATTTTTAGGCAAAAAGTTAAATCTTATTTGTCTCAAAAACGCCTCCAGTGATTTTTATAAAACATTTTTGGTAATTTTTACTTGCGATTATAGGTACTCTAAGGCAAGTTATGAATTCGTCGAAAAAAAAGTTTTGAGAACAAAAACAAATATGACATTAAGAAAGAAGTCGAACAAAGATGGTCTAAAAATTCTGTCCGCCTGTATGTCCGTCTGTATGTCTGTCTGTATGTATGTATAGACTCCTACAGCCCAAACGGAGGGCCTAATTGCTTCAAACTTGGTATATAGAGTTTTTTAGGTAAAAGCCTATTTTTTCGGAAACGGCTCTAACGATTTTGATTTTTAAAAAATCAGTGCAGCTTTTTAGGTACGACCGATACTATGATTGAAAAAAATTTTTTTTAAATCTCTAAAAACGGTACTTTCCATTGGGCCGTTTTTTTTTATTTCGACTCTCTCATAAATGGCTTAACCGATTCTTTCGAAATCTCACACATATGCAGGCTTAGGTTGCCCAATTTATACTGCGTACCAATATTTTTAATTAATATTTTTTGGTATTTTTAAAGCATTTAAAAAAATTTAAATTTATATTTTGAAAACTGCTCAATAATTTTTTTTTATAAAATTATAGTTATATGTATTTGCTGAATACCTATGAATTGATATTTTTCTTTATTTTTTTTCAAAAAGTTTTTTAAAAAAAATCATTTTTTTTTTAATTTCAGTTTTCTGGAAAACGGTTCAATTGATTTTTTGAATATTTTTATGCCGAAGTTACCTAAAAGTTTACATAGTAAACCAAAATTTTTCCAACAATTTTTTTTTAAACGACTTAATGGATTTCTTCGAAACTTCGAAATTCTACTTTAAAAAAACTCAAAACTCTTTTTCAAACAAAAAACAATGGTACCTCGCATTAAAAATGTTAAAAAACCGTTAAATTTATTTTTGTTTTCTCAAAAATGTTTCCAAGAATTTTGAAAAATTAGTGAAATCCACTTTTGAGTACAAACAGGTTTATTTTGCCACTTTTCATATTTTCGACTTTTTCACTATTTGATAAACCGATTAAAATTATTTTTTTTATGCAAATCCTACCTTAAATTCTAAATAATAATGCATATTGAAATTTTCAAAAAAATGTTTTCTTCGATTTTTTAAAAAATATTTTTTTTTTGTATTTTGAAAATTCAGTTACTGTCAAAAACCAGTTACTGTTTTTTTTATTTAAATTTTATATTATAGTGTACCTATGTAACTATTCCTTAAATTATTCATTCGACAAGCCATTATACTAAGGACCAAGGAAATGCCAACTCATCGGCTTTAAACCTGCATAGGATAACTAGATTACCTTACTACTAACGGCGTCAATGTCTGACTAAGTAGCTAAGGTATTAGAAAGAATTAAGCAAAATCAAATGGGTATTTTTTTAGAATTTGAAAACTTGCTTACCCCTAAACAATTCGTTGTCCGAAAGAAAACTGCATTGCAGCCCTTATGAGTCTTTCTGAACAAATAAAAAGAGCTTCCGATTAGTAAAAAACGGTTAATCACTCAACATTGTGTCTTATAAATTTAGCAGTCAAACTAGTCTCATCATATCTTACCGGCCAACAACAGGCGACCCAGATGAACAATGTTTCATCCGAATTTTTACCGATTGCAAGTAGAGTTCCTCAGGGTTCAATTTTGGAACCGGTTTTCTTCTCGCAAAGTCGACAAAAGCTATTTCTTCTCAGAAATCCTTAAATTAACCAGTTTCTTTAGACTCCCTGAGCACAGCAGTACTCCCAAGCTGAGGTTTTTGCAGTGACAAATGCTGCTAAATATGAGTTATGACGCGGCCACAAGTGCCACGCTGTAAGCATAATAACCGGACGCAGTACGCTGGGCTTTCATAAAAAGAAAATGGGGCTCAGTAATGATAGTACTTATGAAGAAGTTGCAACTACGAAAACGAACACAAGAATGCCTCCTTTCCTGTGTCATTGTCCAGAACTCCGTCATAGAAGAAACTAATTTTATATAAGTGTGACGGTAAGCGATCAACTGTCAGCCCCTTAATCTAACCTAGCCTAACCTAGTGTTTTGGACTGTAACTCCAGAGGTTTGAAGATCGAATCCATGACAATACCACCTTGATGAAGTGACTTATTCTCCATGAGTAGATTTTTTCTATCTCAATAAAGACATGATTCTCAACGTAGCCTTCACCATTCCTGAAACAACACGATATAGAGATTGCGAGTGGAAGTCGCTAGGTCCTGGTTTTTCACGAAGTTTTATACTCTGTTCAATTTATATTTCCAGTACAGCCCTTATGGGAGTGCTTTCTCAAACACACTGGTGCCTGTCGCTGAAATTCCCACTGAAAATAACCACTGAGTTCCATACAAATTATGTTTGTAATCTTGTTAAAACCAGCGTATATCCCACCATGACCTACCTACTGCACATCCAAGTACACACTACTGCTTGTGTGCCTTTACCATGAACTCAACCTTCGTTGTGTGCTCTTAAAATAAACTCATTGAATCAGAGTTGCCGCTGCTATATTTTGTGGTAATTTAGTATGCTTACTACTGCAACCCTGTAAGAGCTTTTAAACAGTACAAACTTATTGGCATCTCTAACCGTCAGAGTGAAAGGCAAATATCCTATCTTTCCTGTACTAAAAATATAAATTGAACAGAGTATTGTGTTAACCCCTCAATTGATTTACTCATTTCCAGCTTGTTGGCAATTATCGACATAACCATATCGACATGTGCGGGCTTTGACAGTCGAGCATTTCATTGTTCTACATCCCATTATTTATTCCACACTCAAATTTTCTACATCCCAGGTAATTGACATCTAACGGAAATTTCAACAGTTAAATCAATATGGCTGACATGACCTGTCAAAATCTACCCATCTCTATTGAAAATCTATTTAATAGAGCAAGCTCATGGGACCTTAACGTTCATTCTTGAGACTTGTTTGATAATTATGCCTTAAATAGGGTAAACAAGGCTAAGTATAAATCCTCTTTCAAAATAGTAAGCGTTAGAGAGTTTTTTTTTTGCAATCGATATAATTTTGAACCGCAAAAAAGACGATGGGTGTAAATAAATTGCTGAAAAAAAAATAAAATGTACAACAATTACAATATTTACCATTAATAAAAATTGATTTCCGGACAAAAATATCCACAAATTAGTGTTAATCACTAAATTTAACCAAAACATTTTTCCAACTGCATTTTTAAATTACATACTCGAACGTACGTGTACACTTTGCCACATCAAGGAGTTCAAAGAAACCTACTCGCTGTCGCATTAAATCAACTTAATCACCCACCCGTCAGTTTTATTCGCATTTGCAACAAATTCTGTCGCCAAAATTAGAACGCACCCACAACCAGCAGAAGCGTTTTATAAATGGACAAAAAAAAAGAAAACAATAATCGCTACCATTCGTCTACCTGTAATGACTAGCACCTTAATACCTGATGTATATATGTATGTACTTTTACATGGCGGAGTGCCGGTCTCCAATTTTCCAGCCATATCAACACTCTCCCATCTCGTTAAACATCCACATTTCATATGCAAAATTTGCATACGTGGTTAATTACGATCATACGTGTCGATTAAAATCGCATAGTAGCAGTAGCACCACCAACGTGCAGCGACCGACCAATACAGAAATATACGAAAAATAAAAAAATAGCTCTTAAACGCAATTTTCAAATCACCTTTTGTTTACTTTCCACAAACGACCGAATTTACAGTGGTATCAAACTATACTATTCCTTACTAAATTTATAATTTAATTTTAATTTAATAATTTAAAAAAACCTACATATAAAATTATCTCAAAAGTCAAATGAAACATAAAAATCCATTAGATCTAAAGAAGAATCAAAAACTCACGATTAAATTCTACAAATAAAAAAAATACAATTTGTCCATGTTTTTTATTCATATGGTCCCACTGTGCACCGCGGCGCGTCGCTTTGGCAGAATTACACGGAACGGATGCAACAACGAACAGTACAAATGGCAGATGTTTAGCTGGTCCCGTTCTCTCCTAAAAATTTTGCAAGTCCATTTTGCCAAGCTATTCCATATAAATACTTTGTGTGCCAACACGCAATCCCGTCCCGAAGATCCTTATCGGGTACAGTTTAATTGATTGCACTTTATTGAGCTTTACACACAGCTACAAATAAAGTGGCGAATTAATTTAGAGCGTGTATAGAGTTTGGTTTTGGCGGGTGGCATAATACAAGTCTATATTATAGTTACATAACAGGTGGAGTGGTTGATTAGTATATGTAGTGTTGTCCTGCCTCCTGGTAAGGATAAGGAAAGCAAGCATGATTTCAACTACATATACCTGGCTGTGCTCAGAGATGTTATGCACGGATAACACTAACACGTTTGTGTTGCCAATTGAAAACTTTCTCTCTAGATTTTTCGACGAATTTAATTGAAACAGCCATCAGTACACAGTACAGCAAAGCACAGTTCCACAACACAGCGCCACGCCATCTATATATCCACCATCATACGCCACGTCTCCAATTCCTTTTTATCCAAAAGTGTATAAGTGTATTATGTTGGCGGACGGAAAGGACGAGGATATTTTTCACTTCCGAGTTATCCTTGCGCTACTCTGCTCTTCTTGTTGTAAATTAATTTCCGTTCCATCCAAGTGTTAAGTTTTCTCTCGCTTCGTTTAATTGTCCTTATTTCCGGTTTTCTGGTTTTTGGGTTATTGTACTTATGTAGGTACTCTCGTTTGTTTGGGTTCCCTGCTGTGATCTACTGAAGGAAGTTTTAGGATATTTATTGTTTCTTTTTTTTTTTAATTTTGTTGACAGAAAAAAATATGTCCCTACATCATAAGGAAGACCGAAACAATTATTTTTTGTTTCTGTTTCCATCTCTTCAAAAGAAGAAGGGTTTGAAATAAGACCGTTACGATTATATAAATGCTTTTGTAATATGAAATGGCTTTTATCTTCTAATAGGCTAATGGGATATAAAAGCAAAATTATCGTTACTAATTATGACAAAAGAAAACCGATGCAACTTTATGGAACAAAGAAAAAAAATGATGGTCCAATTTGGCTATCCTGTGGAACACCAGATTGCAAAAGGGTTGGTGGAATTTTTTGATGAGTTGCATGGTCGTAATGGCATTCCCGTGTGATCATCATTTTCATCAGTGGGTTTTGTGATGAGTTTCAGTAGTTTTAGCAGCTTTGTGCGTTCCTTTTCTTCAATAAAGGATGTACACAGTGAAACGCATAAAGGTCGCCTTAACCCATAAGTGTGGGTTGAATTAGAACAGCTTGTTGAAGTTAACCGCAACGTACTTATGGTTGTTTTGGGCTGCTATAAGAGTTCTTCCAAGAAATCCCAAGATCAGTTCCTGCTGATCGACAGTGGCTGTTCTTGAAGACGGATCTTCTAAAGCACACCAGTTTCCATTTGTCTGATTTGATCCGGATTCTCCTTTTTTTGTAATACTCAAAAAGTTTGTTGGAGTTGATATTGAAGAAGCATATGTGAGCGAATCATCCGCTAGGATTAATCGGAAGTTATCAGGCCATAGAGAAGATGTCCCAGCGTCCAAACTTGGGCGACTCCGGCTTTGATGGATGACTTTCGATTTTCGAATTGAATAAAAGACCTTTCTGGAAAAGTTGAGGCAAGTATCGTTGATCGAAGGCTAATAGATATTGGCATTTATCCATCGTTTGTCAAATCATTTCTCGACATTCAGAAATCAGCCAAAACTGAGCGATGGCTGTTGAGTGCTATGAAAACATTAGTCTGAAACTTGAATGAATGAATGAGATTAGGTGTTAGCACTGCGACCTTTTTCAAATAGTGTGTCCCCATCTAGAGTTGGATGAGTTTGCATACTGCTCTTCCTCCGGGTTGATGTCTTGGAGAAATTTTATCGCTTGTAGTATGTTTAAGGAGAGTAATTCACCATCCTCAATTTGGCGAATTCCCAAATATTTGTGCATTTGGTGCATATCTGCGTCATATACGAGTATGCATATTGTGTGGGCCGGTATAATCTAATGGAGATAGCAGAATCTGCACGTCACACACTTCGATTATTCAAATATGTTCAGATGCCTTCTTAGATTGCAGTGTCCACTCACAAGGCCCGTTATGGTTCCAAGGTTTTTCCTGTTTAGTTAGATGCTGGTCTCAAATCCCTTCTGGTTATGGTTCCCAAGTAAGAATTTGGCCTGTCTCAACTTTGAGAGTTCTTTCCAAATTTTTGATCCCGTGGTCTCCTCTTCTCTTTTAATTTTGTATTTAATCACATTTTTTGCAATAGATGTCAGGCCCCTTTCGGGCAGTCATTGTCCCCTATCTTGGTTATAAAGCCATCATTATCATTACCTGAATTACCTACATGAAGTGTCACATTGTTTTTCTTGCCAAGTTCATTTATTCTTCCCACGCTCTCCCATACAAGCTTTGAGCTAATGTCGTACGACATATCTTGATTGCGGTCATTCCTATCAAGGTATATCTCCGCGCATTTTTCTATGGAGTGTTGGCTGGTTTTCATATCCTTATAATATATTTTGTTGAGAGTGAGTGTGAACTGAATCCCGGATGAATGAAAATAACCGCTATGAGCTATTCTTTCGCTGACTTATAGTTTAGCTTGCGAATTGTATTCAAATGACTGTCAATTCGTGTTGATGTTGTCTCGCAATTGTCTATACTGATATCAAAAATGGAACTGCTTTTCTCTTAAAAACTATAACTGTTAGACTAGGAACGCATTTGCAATTCCGTGCTTATCGATGGTTGATGGCATGGACGTATTATATATGGGCTGCTGGTTGCCTACCTTAAGTTGGTTCCATTTTAGTCTCAGTTAATGTCGGCGACACTAGTCCTCTTGAATGCAACTAGCGGGTAAAAACTAAACTAAGTTAGGTATTACACGGCGCGTTAATGTAACGCGCAACTCTTAGTTATTTTCTTTTGAACCTCTATTCGGTATAATGGGCGTAACGCTAATCCGGATAACAAGATATAGAGAATGGGGTGCATTTCGTAATTAAAAATGAACTCAGAAGTTAATTCCTTGCTCCATTTGAATTCGTCAGCCAATTGGACTAGTGTTAATTAATCAACATCCAAAACTAAATAAAGCAAATCCGAAAAAGAAAGAAAGTGTAGAAAGAGAAACGTCAAAAACAAGCAGGCAGAATTCTACTCGTGCCTGTTCAGAAAGAATTTATTACTTCTGTTTCATCTTTCTCATTCACGCAAGGCATGTCAGTAAGTCTACCGGACTAAGTTGACTGAAAACAAACAAGAGCCAAGATATCATCGATGTCACCAATATAAATTGGTAAATGCAACTTTTTGAATTTTTTAAAAGCAGCTAGCTTATATGTCAAAATTTCAAGTAGGTCATTTTTTTTTCCTGAAGTTGCGTCACGAAAGCTAAGCTAGCATTGCGATCTCAATGTTGTCGACATTTTTTTTGACAATTCTTGTATGAAGCTGACATTGGACAACGGACTGTATATAATACGTCCATGGTTGATATGTATTCTGCCCACTTTCTCTCTAAATTTAAAACCATTTGAACCAGAAATAAATTGTTGTTACACTCTTAATTCTCTGAAACCAAATTATCGTCAGTTTATGAGTCTCCATCGAGCAACTAATGTCAGTGAATAAATATTCTCTACATAAATCAACTTAACTCTTTAGGTAGTATTTTTAAGTGTGAACATCAACGTCAACGTTGCGCGCTAAAATATATATTGTGTTAATGACTACGTTAAGTGTACACATCATCGCTACTCTACTCTAGTATCTGTCTTCTTTGTAGTAAATGAGGCATGACATTACTGGTTTACTGCCTTCTAGCGGATACCAGCTGCTCTGTCAACCTCATAGAACAGGATTCCTAGTTTGGTACTATACAAACTTGATGTTTGAATTTTCTTAACGAAAGCCCTTCGATGTTGTTTGACTGCGTGGTGTCAGCCAGCACCATCTAGTGAGTTTTTTTTTTTTTTTTTTTTTTTTTTGCTACTAGATTAGAAAAGTCCATCAGAATTCAGGGCGCCACTTAAATATTTATGAAACTTAAATCTTACAAAAATAAACACCATAATTAAAATTTGTTGGCTTACGGTTGAATGCATTAGATTTTTTTTAATGAAAACTTTATACCTACCGATATACTGTATCAAAACAGATATCAATTTTGGTTTAAATCAAATATTTATTCAACACACTAAATGCATAATGCAATTTTATTACAACCATTGAGCCACTGACAAAGTTAATTTGTAAAATTAATTTACGAGTCAATAAGCAATCAGGCAGCAAACTATCCCAACGAACGCGAACGGTCGGTATAATAATATGCATTTGACCGGTGGACGGAGGGGGGGAATTCCTCATCAATTATTTCACATGACAGCTCTCTTCATTCATTCCACTATACCGATAAAATTAATTCGGAATCCAATGACATTATTACTTCGCTTCGCATTCATTGGTTTTTTTTTGTAAATATATTATTTTTTTTAATTTGCTTAATTGATAGACTATATGCTAACTATGAATGAATTTTTGTTGAAATTAATTGAATTCTTTATTGGAATTCAATGTAATGAGAAGGATTTATAAATATGCGTTGTTTTTTTCTCTGTTTCCAATTTTTTTTTTGTTTAATTTGTTTCATAACACAAAATTGGTATTTTTGTTTTAATGGAAGAGAATTATTTTGTGGTAAAAAACAAAACAAGTACATAGATAAGCTAATGATAGAGGAATTTTTAATCAAAAAATTACAATAGCAATTATTTTATTAAATGTGTTAATATAGAAAACATTGTGTAGATATGCAAATAAGCAGACGGATGGTGTTAAAAACTTCGATTAACAGTTCATAAAAATGAATGGCAATGAAGTTACCCTACCGTGGGCGAAAACATAAAAAAACACACTTAAAAATGTATTATAAAAATATTAACATTATGTGGCAATAAATAATAAGTTGTGGTATCAACATTATGTTCGGAGGCATAATTATAATAAACCAGTTTTAACTTTGAAAATTTGAGTGGGCGTATATAGTATTTTTTTTTGCTTTGTTTGTGTGTTGAATTTCATATTGGATTTGAATCGATTTTTAAACTCTTCTACACTGAGAGAAAAAGTTTGAAAAATTAAAGATTGGCTTAGTGTTTTTTTTTCTTGTAAACCACAAATTGCGAATAATTGGGCAAAGGTTGGGGATGCTCTTGTGGTAAACGCGAAGCTCTCGCAAAACCGGAAGAGATCCAGCAGAAGAACCAAGCTTATTGTAAAATCCCATTTGGTGTTTATGTCGCTGTATGTAAATCCAATATCATGAGTTACATGAGAGCATGTGAAAACAAGACTAGAACGCAATTTGTCACGAAGAATGCAATGGAAATTGAGTTCGATAACTGTGAACAGAATGGCGCTCAACGTGGGAATTGGGTTTCAAAATAGTTGGGAACTGCTAAATTTTGGTACAAGAAATTGCCATTACAAGTTTAACCGAGATTACATCAGTGTACCAGCTTCGGAAATACTAACCCCCAGTTTCACAGTGGGAGTTTAAACTTAAGAACAACTGAACCTTAAACTGAGTTTAAATTTTTGGTTTAATTTGGTTTCACCGTGAAATCTGATCTTCAGATCAGTTGAACTTCGTTGAACTATATTTTATGAAAAATAGTTGGCAGCATTTTTCCTGCCCCGCCCTCCCTTTCTCTCTCTGACACAAAAAAACACTCGAAACAACGAGAAGAATAAATAAAATAATATTCAAAAATCACCATAACAACTAGATAACTTTTGAACACACAATTTTGTTTTGTTCATAATATTTTCTGAAAAAAAAAACAATATAAACGTTGAACTGAAGTTTAAACGGAAGAATAATGTCGGTTAACTTAAACTACAAATTGATCTCAGTTCAATGTTTAAACGACACTGTGAAACGGAATAAATTGTTGATCTGAAGTTTACACCAAAAATGGGGCTTAAACTCGCACTGTGAAACTGGAGGTAAGAGTTGCTACATATAAGGAATTGTCATTACAGCGAGCTTAGGCGAAACATGTTTGCCCAAGGTAGAGCCCTAAAAGAATAGCAGTAAAATCACCCAAAATTGTGGTGGGCTTAGCCAAGCTTACGGCAGCCTGCCAGATTCTTAATTTATTTATTTTTTTTTACAAAAATGGCGCCCAACCAGGGACCCATTTTCAAAAAGTTCAGAAGCTAAGATTTGCTCTAAGGAATTGCCATTACGACGCCCTTCGCAGAAATTAGACTCGCGCATGTCAGCTGTCTTGGTCTTTACGAAAAAAAAATAGTATAGAATTTCTAAGACTTGCTCCATGACATCATTGCCTTCACAATAAAGTTAGGCGATAATACATCAGCATGCCAACTTCGGAAATGCTAAGCGATTCTACTACAAGCCGAAACTTGGCGCCCAAGGTGGGGCCTGCGTTCAAAAAAGTTCAGAATTATAAGGATTGCTATAAATTATTACCATTACTGCGAGCTAAGCCGATGATACACCAATGCGCCAGCGGCATTAGTTTAACTTTTTACAAAAATGGCGCCCAACGTGGGACTAGTGCTATATACTATGAGTTGATACAAGGAATTACCAATACTACAAGCATAGCCAAAATAAGACCAGTGTGCCAGCTGCTTAAAATGGCCCCCTTACATATTAAAAAAATACAGTTCTTCCTATCTCTGTCTCTCTCTGTTGTATTAATGTATGTTAAAGTTTAAGCCAATGGTCTAGTTGCCAGTGCTTCAGTGTCTCTACTTCCTAGATTTATCTGCGGAGTAGTATAAAATGTAATGTAAAAAAAATACTTATAACTAGTTGTTTTAAAACAATCAATTTTTATTTTTTTGCGCCTGAGTTATCGTACTCTGCCCGTTTTATTTAAATTCTTAGGCCCGTTTGCTGATACGAATCATAAACATTTATGTTCTACTTAAATAGCTTAATGGCTACTTTTCCCTCTGCGTAAACTGGCACATAAGTTCTTAAGTAGAACTTAAATGCTTAAGCTGCTTATCACCAAACGGGCCTTAGAGACTTAAAAAAGATTTAGGCCTTAAAATTACAAGGTAAATTTCATGGCGTAAAAGCAATTTAGCAATTTCAAAAACCAAAAACGAAATTCGATAAAGATTGGACATACCCCTAAGCTTATTTAACAAATTGAATGACATTTGACATTTAGATTTGTCACTTTAAGTTTGTGTTTGAACAAGAAGAAGCAATTGTTTTAGTTTATTATATTATTTATGTGCTGAAATAAACCTGGAATACTGACGAAATAAAGTTACAAAGACATTTTTTTGGCCGGAAAAGATTCGGCTGATGGCATTCGCCCATGTATTGGAAGACTTTGCTTTCTTCACTGCTTGACGCCGGGCTAAGAACCTTACCAAAAACTGGAAATTAATATACGAAAATGTATATTATCTTCACCTCTTCTATTCCGTTATGCATTTTAATTGTCTTGCTTTTTTTTTCCTTCACTGACAGGCACCTTTGAGATAAGGTTTTGACGTTTAATGCCACGGGTGCCAACTATGAAATATAAAATTAAATTGAAAACTCTAGCGTTTTATTTTGATTAGATTGCTGGCTTCCCACTAAGACATCACTAGGTGCTTTGGTCGCATAAGTAGAAACCATGATTCAAGTATAAGGCAATGCACCATTCTCATTAATCTATAGGTACAAATGAATAATACAATTCAATTGTGCCAAATCATAAAACTGATCAATTTATTCAAATTCTACAAATGTCTCCACTCAAAAGCGTTGTTTTTCATTCATTAAATTTTATTCAAAGTAACATTGATCTTTTTCAAATGTTAAGAAAACATTTTAAAATACACCTTTATATGAAGTACCTATCCTGTTAAAAGTACCTACTACATCATGTTCTGTTCTTCGCATTTTTATAATGTCTACAATCCCATTTATAATAATGGTAAAACCTCAAATATCCTTGTTGGCCTTTTGAAGAATTTGCTTAGATGAATAAATGAATAATGCATTTTTCAATTTACAAAACAAACAATTTTCCTTTGTTGCGCGCCCCCTGTTGTACTATCTTTAAGGAAAGTCATGTTTATGTCTTTTCGTGATGATTCATCGAGCATTTTTTTTTTTTTTTTGTTTTTTTAAGGATGTCATTATTCCCGCAACAATTTTAATTCTTTCTCCAATTAGCCATGCTTTTTGCATGTTTGCTATAAAAATAAAAAAATGCCTTTTTTATAATGCCTACATACAAATGTGTATGTATAAAAAAATATGAGGTCCTGGAACTCATGAATGTGGGTGAGTTTGAGTTGGGTATGTTTTATTTTTTTTTTAGCAAAGGTGTAGGTATACCTGCTCGACAATACCGGATGCAGTATGCAGTTCCCATAGGATGTCGGCTTATTGAAACTTCTCAACCATGGAAATGAAACACTATAAGCACACAGCTAACTCCAATTTGGTGTGGGGCGCCGCGCCGAGCCGCGCTGCAGTTACCGCTCCACTGCTGCCATCATCATCACAACCACCAAGGCTTTTGTGCCTTGTCGTCAGGGCAAGACCAAATAAATGAACCTTGTGCTCTGCTGTGCAATAACAATGGCCAGGCATTAAACGTCGTCGTCACCTTGTCGTTGTCGACGAGGACGACGACTACTATACTACGACGACGATGACGACGACACATCAGCGTCGATGAGGTGGAGAATGATGAAGTGAAAGGCCACTATTGGTAGGTTACCAACACCGAAGCGCCATTATGCCAGGGTGCTGTTATTGTTTCAGTAATTCAGAAATAATCAGAAGCACAGCGAACAATAGAACCGCGCTACCGGTATAATGCCACACCATCAGCAGCAGAATCAGGACCAGGAGCAGCAGTGAAACACTGCATTCCTGGTGCACTGGATTAAAGAACAATTTTTTTTTTATTCTCTGGTTCGTATATATGTATGTATATATAAACCACCATCATCACCAACACACCAGCCCAATCAAGGGAAGGTCCTTAATTTCGAGGACCTCTTCTCTACACTCACTCTATATTAATATGTGGCAAAAAAAAAAATAAAACAGGCATATTGAGTGAACCTTGTTTCCGCAACACTGCCGTTGCCACGAAACGTCAATGAAAGAAATCCTTTGATATACTTATAGCACCTCATACACAACAGACAATCACAGGACTGGCTGGTTGGTGTGTTATTGCATCGCAGCGTTGCGTCTCTCTTCTGATTTTGACATTGTCGTAGCAGGTCGTAGCGGGGTGTGCTGTTATGTACACACGAAGCTTCAATGTCAATTAAAAAGGCAAAAAATGAAAATGAAGCAGACAAAGGCTGCCGCAGTGTAAAATCGCGACCCAAGTGCAGAATGGTGCGTTTTTGTACCAAGTGTCAACAAATTACACTCCATGACAATTGAATTAGTAGATACTTTTTGTCTGGTAAAATTCTTATTCACAATAATTTTACTGATATTGAAATCAAAAATGTTTGAATTCTAATTTAAAAGGCTACTCATACGTGTCAAGGGCTCATGCATCCCATAGATGGTCCTATGTGTTGGGACTTTAATATAGTCGGCGCCACGGAGATTATAACCTCCTCCCCGATAATTTAAAAAAAAACTGAACCTAGTAGGTCTGGTGCATCTGTGACGTCAGTTATTATTTGGTGGAAGAATACCAAATCATTGTTAGTTCTTCTCTGTGCAAGTGTTTGCATTTGAAGAATAGATAAACGTTGGTCATAAGGGATGGCATTAGAAGGATCACTCCACTGAAGCCCTTTCAATGCGAAACGAGTAAAGTTTCTTTGAACAGATTCTAATCTCTCAATATGAATATCGTAAAAAAGAGTCCAAACCTGCGATACATACTCAAGATGGGGACGAACCAAGCAATTGCATAAAGCACGGGTAACATTGGAATCAACAAATTCTTTGGACCAACGCTTCATAAAACCTAACATTGAATTGGCTTTGTTAATGATGATATTAATATGGGCCAAAAAGTCTAAATGGGGCGTAAAGAGAACTCCAAGGTCTCTGACATTTATACCATGAGTTAAAATGTGCAGTGAGATAACATAGTCATGAGAAGAAGGACAGCGTTTTTTTGAAAATGTCATTGCTTGACATTTTGTCGGGTTAAGATACAAACTGTTCTTTTCACACCACAAGGCAAAGTGGTTAATATCCTCTTGCAATAGAGTAATAGAGTTCGATCCCTTGAAGATGATATACATATTTTTATAAATCTTCATATCGTCTGCAAAGATAAGAATTTCGCTATTGCGTACAGAAAGAGGAGCATCATTAATAGCCAATGTAAAGAGTAATGGTCCAAAATGGCTTCCCTGCGGAACACCTGATTTGTCAATAAAGGGTCTTGAGTAAGAATTTCCCAATTTGACTTGATATAACCTATCTTCAAGATACAAGAATATCCACTTGATGAAAGATGGAGGAAACCCGTATGCATTAAGTTTAAACTTGATAATATTATGAGATAATTGATCAAAAGCCTTCGAAAAGTCTGTGTATACACAATCAACTTCTTGACAACTTTCTAAGGAGCTTAAACATTTATTCAAAAATACAACTAGATTAGTAACAGTAGAACGTTTCTGCATAAAACCATGTTGTTGGTTGCAGATAATATTTTTACATATAAATCAAACTATAACTTACAACTTGTTCGAACGACTTTGGAATGCAAGAAAGTTTAGAAATTAGTCTATAGTTGATAATATTGGTTTTGACTTGCTTTTTAAATACTAAATAATTGTACTACTATTCTACTGACTATTTCTGGTTTAAACTGAGATAACTTCATAGTATGTATCGCACTTCGTTTGATAGTTTTTTTTGATATTCATCTGTCAAAAATACTCGTTCGGTTAACTCAGAGCCAAGTTACCAAATTTGTTTCAATTTACTCGGGATCTCAACTGAAAATCTGGGCATTAGCTATAATAAAAAGATAAGATCATTTTCAAATTAAAAAAAAAAATCATGAACAAAAAATTGTCAAAAAAAAACTCCAATCTCAATCGAATGATGTGTAGTGTATTTTTTTTCTTTCTCGTTTGCTTCAATGCATTTATTCATAGGACTCATTTTTACTTACAGATATGCGCGTTTTATTAAATGTTTTTGTTTTTTTTTTTACATAAGGCGGCAGTCGCTTTTCAATCTGTAATCGATGTAAATTCTATAGAAAATATTTGGCTTAAATGATTTTTCAAAGCTTTTGATTGTTTAAAATCGTACTCTTACTTCTGACAATCTCTCGATACACTAAAAAAATTATTTTACAAAGTTTACTCAATGCATCTCACTGAATCGCTTTATTGATTTGCATAGTGTGTCCATGGTGATGGTGATTTATAAAAAAAAAATTAAAATGCTTTTTAATGTATTTACCTATACAATACATAAATGTTTCCTTATATGTACACCGTTTGGTTTTTAAAAGGCTTTCATTATGCTTGGAAATAAAGACCACAAATGTGGGTATATTTTTGAAGCTGATGGACTCAGTAACTATTTTACAATTTTTCGTAATCTTGATTAAATAACAAATATATACAATGTATTCATTATTACAGTCGAACTTCGATAACTCGAACCATTATTTGCCAAAAAAAATAATTCGAGTTATCAAGACTTCGAGTTATCAAGTAATACAGAAAATTAATATAAATTAAATAATATTTATTTGCGAATAAAAAAGTACAGTTGTTGTGATTATTTAAACTATTCTGTTATACTTGACTGACGAATGGATTTGCCGGAATGCTATATTTAATAGCCACATCCTTCTTTCTTGACCCATTCTCCACCTCTTATATTAATTTAAATTTATCTCCAAACGATGTTTTTGATGCCCATTTTACGACATATCCATGTTAGCTTTATTTTTAATAAAAACTTCACACTGCACTGTTAATATTTACGTCATTTTCTTTACACTTTTTATTTCGTCTTTTTTTTAATTTTTAAAATAAGACTGAATTCGTATTATAATACATACGTATATCAACCTAATAATGTGTGTTCTAACACCGGGACAGCTTTTACTCACACTTAAGAGAATCACAATTTTAAACACACACATATGTATACAAGGTCATAGAACATACAAACACAGTGCCCACAAACGCAATGCATTATGAAACTAACTTGTGAAAATATACAGAATTTCATAATTTCCCTAAAAAAATTTGACTTATCGAAGGTGACGCCATATAATATCTTCGAGTTATCGAGATATTCGAGTTATCGCAACATTCCAGTTATAGAAGTTCGAGTTATCAAACAAAAATTACATTTAAACTTCAGGCTTCGCGCTTTTGCCAACCAATTTCATTCGGGTTATCAAATATTCGAGTTATCGAAGTCCGACTTATCGAAGTTCGACTGTATTTTAAAGCACTGTCGAATCGCGCTTAACGCTTTTAACCTTGATTTGTTAAAAATGGATTATTGTTTTTGATTCAAAATAGCTTTTAACGGCCTTTAGTCCAACAAAAATTGGCGTTTCGTCCCGGCGATCTCACATGGACTCATCAGTTGACTAGTAAGGACCTTTGTCAATACGCAATTTTTGCCAAGTTCAGTTCATCTTACATAGATTTCGTGAAGAACATCTAGTGTGAACTATATCCAACAAGACTAGAATTCCTAATCATTAAATTGGAAATTTTTGTTTTTGCCCATGGCCTGGCATTATTTATATAAGAAGTTTTTTTTTAATAATACAAATTCTATATACTACTGAAATACATCAGCCAAGTAGAAGACTTAGCACTATAATATTTGGACTTGTTGAATTATTGATTCAAAATAGCTTTTAACGGCCTTTAGTCCAACAAAAATTGTTTTGTTGTTTTTTTGTTTTTATTTGTTAAAGGGTTTCTACTTGCTTACGCATACTTAAATGTACATACATACGGGTGGCCGTGGCGCGATACTTGTGTGCTCGCCTGTCAACCTCGTGGTCGCAGGTTCGATTCCTGCCGTTTTCTATGTCTCTTATATTCCATTAAAAACCAATTCTAAAAATTGTCATAAAAATGAATTGCTGGTTTTCCATTACATGCTGTTCAGACATAACACTAACAACATGTGATTGAGTAAACTACTCATAAATATGACAACGAAATAAAATAAAATAATGCGAATTATAAGAGACATAAATAAATAAGACACGGTAATTTTCTCCGCATTAGTTCAGCCGCCATCCCTGGAGATAAAATCTGAGACAACAACCACCGTCTCAAATACGTCGCGCCACACATCTTTCTATCCTTCTTTTTCTTATTTCACCAGATGCCGCGCTGTGTTAAAAACATATAAAGGGTATTCATAATCCCTTGAGCGCGTGCAAAATTATAAAAAAAAAAAAAAAATTTAGCTGTCAAGATTTTTGGATTCGTAAAAAAATCAAACTCCAGATTTTGATCAAATTTTACATTACGATTATAGCGAAGACGAAAAATGTGGGTCTCACATTGTGTCTGTCTGGCCGCGAGTCAACAGCCTAAACGGGTGGAAAGATTTTCTTCGAACTTGGTATAGTAGGTACTAGGTACCTAGGTATATTGTTTTTTGACTATTATGCCCTCAGTTCTTTTTCTTTTTTTTTTTAAATCAAAAATAACGGTACCTGTCGTATATTTTTCTGTCAGCCAAGAGTTAGACATTAGTTAAACGGTTACAACGATTTTTATTTAAAACAAAACCAAGTAATTAATGAAGAGAAACCTTACTTTTTGGCAAAAAATGGTAATTTTTGGTACGTCTAGTATAGGATGCTTTTTTAAGAGATTGAGAACTTTAAATAATAATACAAGACAGAAATATTATTGGAATGCAATTTTTATTATTATAATCTGGTAGATAATTTCATGGCATTTATTTTTTGAGTATGATTTCCGACATACGTTCGCCGCTGCTAGTAGTTACATAGTTTATTCGATCAATCCAATTTTTGAATACATACTTTTTTCAATAGTGATAGTTTGTCGGTTTAAGCCAATTACTTAACATAGCCCCATAAAAAGTAGTCCAGAGGCATTAATGGTCGTTTGCTGATACACAACTTAAGAATTTAAGTTCTACTTAAGGACTTGTGTGACAGTTTACGCAGAGGAAAAATTAGCCCTTAAGCGTTTTAAGTTGAATATAAATATTTATTATTCGTATCAGCAAGGTCAGTTAACAGGACCGTTTCTGGAAATAAAACCGTCACCAAGTGTGGCAAGTTTGGCCATCTTGTTGGAACCAAATATCGTGGATTTAATTTTTGGAAACAACATATCAGTCAGCATGTCTAAATAGCGCTCGCCATTCACCGTAGCGGCAGCTCCGTCCCCATTTCGAACGAAATAAGGAAAGACGATGCCGCCAGCGTGTAAACCGCACCATACAGTCAATTTTAATCGATGCCATGGTGATTCGTTAATGGCTTGGGAATTGTCTTCGCTCAATATACGGCAATTTTGCTTATTGATGAAACCATTTAACCAAAAATATGCTTCATCACTTAGCACCGAAAAATGGACGAAGTGCTCTATGAACTTAGCGAACAGATCTATTATACAATTTGGAAGCGTTGTTCCGGAGGTAAATGATTCATGATGAATTGTCAAGCCTTACTGAACAGAAATGTCAACAGAAATTGACATTCGCAACTGTCAAACCCTAGACAACAACCATCGAAACTTCACATGCATCTAAAAAAAAAAAAACAGAACCATTTATCGGTTTTCGATTTTATGGAAACAGTTCACTACAAAAGAGTCTACAAAGTATTGTAACCCAAAATTTTACAAAAACTTTTTTTTTTGTTGAAAAATATATACTTTGAATAGAACTTAATCGATTTCTTCGAAAACTTGTTTTTAGTATTTTCTTGACAATCTCTTAAATACACGAACTAACACAAAAAAAAAACGGGGAAGACACATTTTTTTTTCAAAATTGGCTCCAAGAATTTTGGTAGAAAAATTTGTTTTTAAATTAGTGTTCTTATTAACGGTATTTTCCGCCTAAAACCATTTCATATTTTCGACTTTCTCACTATTGCATGAACCGATTAAAATTTTTTTTTTAAACAGAAGCTCCTTAAAAGTTTACAAATTATTAGGCCAACTTGTGAGTAACGTGTTATTTTTTGAAAATCTTAGCCATCCTTAACCACAGTACACAATTTAATGACATTCTGATATCTGATGGACTTTGGGCATGTTCGGTATATCACGCACGCCATCTACCCTTTTAGTTTTCATTACACAATATGCCTGTTTAGGAACTCATTGTTGTTCATTGTTATAGGTAATATTAACATTTAAAGATTGTTATATTTAATTTTATCCATACTATGTACTCCATACGTATGGGTACCTACATTATGTATGGGTGTGCTTTTTTTTTAAATAAATTTAACAAATCATCTAAGTGAAAACATAACAAGATTAGGCACTTAAATGGACTCCCTCCCATGCATAAAAAAAAACAACAAAAATCAAACTAAACAGAGTGCATCGCCTCTTTTCCGCAATATACTAGGTATATCGCTTTTATAAGTCTTTCCTGATTTTTTATTAGAGTGCATGCTGTGCGCACACACCCAAAGGATTTCCGTTCACAAACTTTTCAGCACTTTATCGAGGAGGCATTTCCATGATATCATCAAATCGACTTTGAAGAGTAAAAAGGAAGAAAAATACAGAAGAAGAAGAAAAAAATAATATTTTCCCACTTTTCTTTTGTTAAAATGAAAGGCATAAGGTTGCGACTTAATTTGTGGTTAACCAAATACACAAAACACAACAACAAGCAAATGGAATGCACTCAGAATGAACTATGAAAGAAAAAAGTCCTGAAAAACATAATACCACTGCCAAATAGGAGTTGTTTTCTCCAAAATGGAAAACTTCAAAAGGATTTCCTTTTCTTCTTCAGCATAGAAACATTGCACATTAAACAAATGGATTAATGAGTTCCCAGGTGGTTTTTGTAATTTTTTTTTTCTTAAATGAGCAAAACAATGTTGACAAGATTTTTTTTTTGTTTAAATTAAACACTGTCACGTTTGTCACATTTAAATGGGGGGCTGTTTCTCAATTGCCAGGGTTGTAAAATGGTACACGTAATGGCAAACTTTTAAAAATACAAAATTATCATTTTTCAAACTTGCTTGCTTCACAATACAGTGGTGCGCTTTGTTTGATGGATGGGCAAAAAAAAAAACGTCATCAAAATAATACAGGGGTTGTTTCGGGTCTTGGGAAGCGGAAGTTCTGCTTTAGATACATCTTATGAGTGAAAGCATATCTGAACCCCGCTTTTCTTACTGAATGAATTCATTAAATTCATGAAAGTACAATTCATAGTATATCTGTCAAGCCCTGAACTGTCAATTTTTATTAAAAGATGTCTATGATGTCTATAAATTATACAATCTCTAAACTTCAATATTCCGGAAAATGTGAATATGCACGACTTTCAGGTGACAATTAGAATGAAATATGTACTTAGTAATTTCAAAATGTAATTGTCAAATATCTGTCAAGACATAAACTGTCAAATTCCATGCAAAGATGGATATGATATCGATGGATTACAAAATACTCTTCAAATGTTGTAATTGTAAAGTTTATAGAATATAAATAAATAAAATACAGTGGCGCAAAATTTTAAACAGCCTGATGTTAAGGGCTTAGCATGATACTACTTCACTAAATCACTTTACTAATATTTTCTTAATTTATAAACTACAACTAAACACGCTTAAAATAGTGCAAAAAAGTAAGCGAGCATAACTTTGACGTTTGTAAATGGCAAACTGACATATGGATTTAGTAGGATACTAAAAAGCTTTAGCTTTAGTAAAATGTTAAAAAGATAGTACGATACTAAACTGGTTTAGTATTAGTTTATTAGTATGGTATCATACTAATAATGATTTAACACATTACTAAATCGACTCAAATTTTGCGTCAGTTATTCTGCAAAAAATCACGCAGTCCTACTATTGCTTATTTAAAAAGCAAAAGCAATTGAGTAAACGTACAATGAACTACAAGCTCACTTACAGCTCCAAAGTGAAATAGTTTACCTTAAACATTATAAGGTGAGTTATTAATAAACGAAAAAAAAATACTGGCCCCAAATTGTTTCCTTGTGGCACACCCAAATGAGTAAACATTACATTTGATGAAGTCAAATTTAAATACACTGTTATATATTTTGTAACTCCTTATCAAGGTATAGTGAAAATCTAACTTTCAGTCCCAAATTATGGAACTGAACGTGGTCAAAAGCGTTAGCAATATTTTTATAAACCATGTAATCTTGATTGTGATGTTTGTTTGATTGTGCAAACGTTTCTCCAATTGAACTATGTTCTTAGAATAATTTTGAACAATTTGCAAACAAAACTAACTGCAATAGAATCGATAACTGTCAAATCGCCTGTCATATAAACCAGTGCTGACAATTTAAAATATTGTACTGGAAGACTGAGCTTTGTTCGGTATCTTTCGATTTTGACATGAACTGAACATGTTTTGTTATTAATTTACGCAGTAAAAGTTGCTTGTAACAGACACTGCAATAACATACATATACAGGTTTATACGCACATTTTTATTATAAATTTAAAATTTATACATATGATTATAAGAAGTTCGTTTTTTTTTAATGACCAATTTTGCAGTTTTTCAATGTAGAGGTATTTCAAAAACACATCTACGCTCTATTCCAAATTGTCCATTTATAGTACAAAAGCCGACAACATATTCTGAGAATTGAAGTATAACAAAAATATTAGAATGAGGGTTAATATTTACAAGACCACTAATATTATTTTTCAAATTTCTAAAATTTTGTATGAACGCTTACATTCTTAAAAACGGAAATCAAATTGATAACACATATAAACTCTCCTTAAGTATGAAAGGATTTGCCCATCCTCAATAATTTTTATATGTATGCAGCCTGAATTTTCTTCCATATTTTGAGAAAACCATGAAGATCAGAAGCGTCTAATCAATATCGAAAAATCAACATTTCTTGGCAACCCCTGGCTACGTCCCTGAAACTACGCCGAAATGTACAGCCCGATTCTAAAAAATATAATAAAAATGGGCGTGGAACTGGAGGATTTTACTTAATCAAAGTTTTAATTTTTTTCCCGCTTAATAATATAAAATCTGAAAAATTCCTTTCAAATCGTTTGAGTCGTTTGCAAGAAAATAAGAAATTAAATAAGTGGGCGTGTCAGTAGGCGAATTTTACTAAAAATAACACCATTTCTTTATTTTTTTTTTCGTTCAAACAAATAAATACTCAACATTTCATTAAAATCATTTGAGTCGTTTTTTTTTAAACTACGAAGAAAGAAGAAGAAAATTGGGCGTGGCAGTAGGCGGATCTCGCTTAAAATAATTTTAAAATTTATTTCTTGCTCATAAAAATCAACTCAGAATTATTCATTTACATCGTTAGAGTCATTTCATAGAAACTAAGAAATGATGGTGGGGGTGGATTTTACTTAAATATTTTTTACATTCGATTATAGGTACCTACTATAAGGCAAGTTATGAATTCGTAAAAAAAAACTTTTTTCTAACAATCAAACATAACATTACGATCATAGAGAACGCCAAAAACGTGGGTCCGTCTGTCTGTCCTCGAGTCTGCAGCCTAAACGGTTGGATGGATTTGCTTCAAACTTGGTGCATATTGGTTTTTAGGTAATATGCCCACACGTTTTTTTCATTTTTTTTTAAGACAAAAAATAACAGTAGCTCCCAAACATTTTTTTCGGCCAAAAACAAAAATCTTATTTTTCTCAAAAACGGCTCCTACTATTTTTATTTAAAAAAATCAGTTCATTAATAAAGGGAATGGGTACCTTTTGATAATTTTTTTTTGGAAAAAAATTGTTATTTTTGGTACATCTAGTACAACCATTTTTTTGGTTTTCGATTTTCTGGGAAATGGTCAATCTGATTTTTTTTAATTTTTTTACGCAGAAGCTTCTAGAAAGTTTAAACACTATTGTAAACCACAATTTTTGAAAACAAATAATTTTTGGAAATTAATTTAATTTTTTGAAAACTCAAAATTTCGAAAACGACTTAATAGATTTTTTCGAAACTTCGTATTTGTAAGTTTTTTGTCACTATCTTGAATAGTTAAACAAATTATTTTCCTAAAGTAAAAAACAAGATTACCTCCCATACAAATTTTAAAAAAGCCGTTAAGAAAAAAATGTATTTCTCGAAAACGGCTCCAATTTAGGCCCTCATACATTTATTTATACATACGAGTATGCACAATATTGTATATTACACCTAAATTATTAAGTTATATGCATACAGCTATACCTACCCACCTACATTCGTCATTCGTCACTATGGTTGCGTATATATATGTATGTAGATACATTTTACTCTCCTACCTTACATAATTAAAATCCATAATTTAGATTTAAATATACATTTATACACTATTCCTTGAATCATCCATTCGACAATTCATTATATGTACTAAGAATCAAGGATAGGACAGGATAACTACACCTAACTAACTTACCTCAATGGTTATAGCTACATTAAAGTTGTTAGCTACAAGAGCAAGTTCGTACGATCCAGTCGTGCATTTTATTTTTTATTTTTCTCTTGCACAAAAGAAGAAACTCTGAAAATGTCATCAATCATTTGAGTTGTCTCCAAGAAAAAGGGCCATTTCCGAGAAACAATCAAATATAAAAGTGGGTGTGGTAGTGGGTTCATTCATATGAGCGAACTTTATAAATGTCATCCAAATCATTAGATTACAATATGTATATACATTTATAAAATAAGATTTTTGTCCTGAGAACCATAGCAACTTTAATACCCTTAAATATCAAATTGACAAAAAATTGTATATGTACATTTGTTATTTTTTTTTGGTTTTGTGTTCAACTCATGATTACCTCACCACTGTAACCGTTTAAAAATGACGCACATGTTTTTTTTTGTTTTTATCTTGAGAAATACATTTAAATGAAATATGCTTTTCGGAATAGGATAATGAGGCTGTGGGGTAATTCTGGCCAAGAGATTATCTAAAAAGTTATTACACCACGCTCCTGTGCACTTTTCTTAAGTGTCACACTGCATGATTTCCTCAAGCGGCAGCGGCAACGGCAGCGGCGCGACGGGTCTCGACGGCCCCAGACAGTCCATGCAAACAGAAATTGCTTACTTTTAATGTATCTACGAGTACATACGTTTGTAAAAGTGCAAGTTCAGGGTGGTAAAAAAGAAATTTAAATATAATTGAACCTCGGTTGGCTGAGTTTCGTTTTTTTGACAATGCCCTTAGGGTGGAAACACAACAGTGGACAAACAAAATAAAAAAGAAACAACGAATATGAATCAATTAAGTCCGCTGACACAGCAAGTGCCCAGACACTTTTTCGCGTGCTGCGCTATTTTTTTTTTTTTTTTTATTCATTCCGAGGGAAATTGTTGTAGTAAAGGTCAACTGACGATTAATATCAAAGCATGCACAATACGTCTTTTGTATATGTTAGCGCTAGCTAACCTAGCAAACAATCAACCCTCAAAAAAACACAGACGTCAGGCTGAACTGTCTTGAGACTTGAATAATAAGGAGCACGGGGGCCGCAATTGTTTTTTAGGACAGATGATAATTTGAATAGAATGACAATAGACTGACGGGTGTTCTTTTGAATTATGCATCGAACTTTTGAGTAGATGTCAGAAGTTATTCGCTCGGACTCGAATGTCTTGTATGCCTTTACGAGTATTGTTGATTTCTTTAGCTGGCTGGTAACTTGCAAGATTGCGATCAGGTGAAACCTTGCTGCCACTGGACAGACAGAATGGTACGGTGACGGTGAATAATGTATTTCGAGAATGGAAATGAATAGTGGAAATTATGACACACTGTCATCGTAAAACACGAAACATTTTTACTTGCTATTTGTGTTGCGCTGATGATGAAGCTATGCTCTAAAGCTGCTTGCTACCAATGCATGTGCTTGTGCTTCTCTCATCGCATTGATGGTTAATAGCAGACGAAGGAGTTTAATGCAAATTGACGAGGTAATTGTTGATGGTTGGTAATAATGTTTAACATTGTTTTTAGTGTATTTGAAGTGCCTTTCGAGAGTATAGGTACATGGATGCTCTTCAAAAAGTCATTATGAGCACATGTTGATGGGAATATCGTTTACACCATGTCATCAAGCTCGCGGGGAAAACATCAGATCGGCATGGGTTTATGACATTACAAGGCTACGATGAGGCTTAATATGATGTGTGAAGGAGTTATATTTTGAGACAAGCCAGAGATGGCTTGTTAAAAATTTTCAGAATTTAATGAATTCAAGTGAGGTTAATTTATTTATGAAACGTTAATAGTCTTTTTTTTTTTTAAATACGTTATGCATAAGCATATCTTGTGTGAAATCTTTAGATTATTTGATATAGATTTCGTGAAAGAAATCATTCAAAACATTTTCACAACATTCCTTTTGAATCCTGTTTTTGTTATGCGAACGGTTATAGCGAAATCAAGTTCTTGCTTTTAATTCACTTTGTGGCTTTATGTTTCTTAAACGTCAAAATAAGTGAGAATAATGCTGTATTGACACGATAATACTTGACAACGTTTTTCTTTTTGTTTTGTTTCTTATACTATGTTCCAACCGAAACGAAATCTCGGATTTCCCATTACCGATGCGGCCATTCCTAGTGAACAAGTCCATTTTAAAGTTCAGCATGCTGAGGTAGAAAGCTTTTTATGTGCAAATTACGATCTTTCTCTCTAACGATAAGAAGATAAAAAGAGAGAGAATGCATTTTTATTTGACAACGTGGATTGGGTTGATGGATTAGATAAACAAAAATGATTGTTGTCTGTGCTTTTAAGAGACGAATTCCTGAATTAGGCGGTGTGAACACCAATTTTAATTCTCGAAAGCTTCGTGCTGATTCGAGTCTGATTTGTTAAAACTGAGATCAATTTTTCGTCATCTTCTCGCACTTTTATACAAATAACTAAAACTTCAGAAATTTTGTATACTCTCGTCACATCGCTCGCCTTCGAGGTTAAAAATCGCAAGGTGTAATTCCAACGTTTGACGGCGTCCACAATGGATTAACTCATAAGATTTATTTTGATGTCTATGAGCCCTATCACTCTCTCCCTTTATAGTTGAAGCGAGAAGATGAAGTGAGACAGCATTTTTTCCATTTTTTTAAAACGTGGGCCTTTTCGATTGGCAATTCGGAATCTTTCGTTGAGTTCGTGTAAACTCTTCTGAAAGTGTTCTATTGACGTCCATAGTGACAATTCTTCTCCTGAATAGAATAGAAAACGATTCTGGGTTTCATTCCAGTCCAATCGAAATCAGAATTAATCACACATACAAACGGAACTAGTTTTCAAAGGTTTGGATTGTCATTTAATACAAACAGCAATTTTCACTTCAATTTTAAATTTAAAAATATTTTGTCAATGTTAAATAATAAGAATTAAAAATTTTAAATATAATGACCAAAATTCTAAAACAATCGGAAAAAAACGATAATGTTCACAAACGAATTTGTATCTTCTTATTTCCGCCATGTTTATGATTTACAACTATGTCTCCTTTCACACAAGGAAACTGAGTTGCCGGCAACTGGGAGTGTGTTGGCGAGAAGGGCAAGAAGTAAGGGGAATGAAAAAAATCTCCCCGGTCAACGATTTGAAGAGATTTTTTTGACGTTTTGCTTTGTATTCCAATTAGCCCAACAAAGTCTTCCCAGTTTCCTCCTCAGTTTCTCGGTGCCAGTTTCTTCATGTGAAAGCTACAAGGCAATTAAAGGAAAACGTCAAAAAAATCTCCAGCAACTGGTTTCCATGTGTGAAAGGGGACTATGAAAACAAAAACATCACAATCAATTAAGATTTGTTTGGTTTATTGGTGTTCTGGATCGGAGAGTTCTTCCGAATTTCCAATAAAAAATGCCATTACGGGATTTATTTGACGTTTGGTATTCTGATTCTGACACATATTGACGCAAATACTTTCAATGTGTTTTTTTGTGAATCAGGTGGGTTCACACTATATTGTGTGAGAAGATGAATTGGCAAATGAAATGTCACTTTCACCCCTATTTCGGTTGTCAAAGATTAATTAGATTACGATTGACAAATTTGTTTAATCAATTGAATATTATAAATTCTGAGCAAGAATTGATAAATTTTTGATGCACTATGTACAACAAAGTAAAAACTATTGTGAATATTATATCCTACTTGGTTTGACATTTAACTTCAAGTAAAGTTTCGTGTAAATTTGGTTGAAATAAGAGTTTGGAATCGAATTTAGAAATAAAAAATAATATCAAGTCGTATGATATTTTAAACACCGAAAACTTTCAATCGTTCATGCTTCAAATAAATTTACTTCTGAGCTGGCGTCATCGATAAAAAAATATATATATATTAAGTTATTTCAAGCGAGAACTGATTTATCAATTCTAAGAAAAATATCTAACAACTAATAACTTGGAATTATGACAAAAAGGATTGATAAATAACATTTTTTTAATAACGATAATACCAAGCGTATCAATAAAACAATTCACAATAGGTCTCAACTACACACACCATTCACAATGTATCCGCAAAAAATTGTTGATAAACATCCATTAACGTATTTTTTTGCATTCTTTCTACTGTTTCAATTATGTGCCTCTAAAAAGTATTTTAATTTTATTTAAACACAATTTAAATTCAAAACTATTAACCTTTTTATTGAACATTGTTATCGCATTTAACACAAATTTCATTGAAGATGACTGACAGCTGCGTAAATTTTGTTCATTCAAAGAGGAAAAAAAATGGAAATTGCTTGCCATTGAACTGCCAAATAAGTTCGATTATGTCATTTTGCTAGCATAATAAATTTTTCAGACAAATTACATCATAATTTGTCCTGAGTTCATGTACAAAACGAATGGGGAGGAAATATTAGGGTTCCTATCAAAGAGCCTTCTGGTATTCCATCTTTTTTTTTTCCTGTTATTAGAATTAGCTCATTTCCCACTACCGCAGTCAATTTCTAATAATTGACTTCGAATGATTTTTGATTTGGAATGAATTCTCTATTGCCTAAAAAGGACTTAGCAAAAAAAAAACACATTGTCGTTTTGTCACAGCAAACAGCAGTGGTTCTTCAATTTGCATGCGCATATATTTAAACAATGCCACATGCCTTATACGTTATACTTTATGGAATTATTGGCATCAAGAGAAGTCATATACATATGTATGTTCATATATACTGTCAAGTATATATTTACATTTGGTAAGAGGTACTACTAAAATCAAACAGCAGACATTAATATTAAGGGTGACATCAAAGTGCTTTAGTTTTTCATTTATTAGGTATCGATGGGTGGTTAATAATTTCAATAAGTTTTGCTCTGTATTCTGTAATGTATGTTTGTACACTTTGAGGGTAATGTATGTATTTAGAAATAAATATCGATCCTCTTAAAGTTTACAACTCATTGAAAAGGTAATAGGGCATATATAATAGATTCGATTTTGGGCATTTTTTCGTTAGGTTTTAATAGATGATATTCCATAATTCATTAAATTAAAAAAAGACAGGCCCTAAATGACTACGGTGTGGTAGTCCAAAATGAATGTTAAAATAAATATCAAGCCATTAAATCTATCACAATTGCATGTCCAACACGTTTGACTATTTCACCAAATCAATGAATGTTCGAAATATCAGAATTGAAGGTATCACAACTGAAAATAAAATTATTGACCTTTTTCGACAAATTTTCCACGTTTCGAAAATATGTCAAAAATTTCAATTGACCTAAAACTAAGGAGAAAAGTATTTCCAATTGGGAAACTGAATATTTCTAGTGTTTAAGATGATGGTAATCTGTCGAATTCTATGAAATGTTAAGTTTGTTGCTTTATTTCTCCTAAACTTTTTAGTGTTATCGATCGACTTCGTCTATTTAATAAGCTTTAATGTACTTTCAGCCACAAGAACAAGTTCATCCAACTTTTAAATTCTGCATATTAATTTCCATGAAACTTTTTATTTCCCATGCCCATGCCTTATTTATACTTCAGTTTAAAAATATGTATTTCTTTTTTTTGTGTTTAATTTTTTTTTATTTTTTTTTACTAAAGAGTGATTGGATTTTTCCCTTCAAAAACGAAAAAAATATTCTTCGTCGGCGAAAACCACCAACCAAACCTGCAGGATTTTTGTGTGCAACCCCTTTTTACTGCAGGATTGTGAATTGTGTTCGGTTGGGTAATTCAATTTTTATGTGCCTTCTCTTATCCGCTGTAACTAAATTGAAAATTTTGCGAATCAAAAAAAAAATAATAAAAATAAAAATAGATGACTATGATTCTTTTTGTCCTTTGCCAAAGTATCAGACGTATATAGTTTTAGCTTAGAAAGTTTTCATTCCTTTATTTTAGAAAGGGATATACTGTACACTCAGGTGCCCATAAAATCAGCGCAAATGTATTTAGTTACAAGAATTGTGTTTAAAGTTGTTTTTACTTAGCATGAATTTATCAGATGGGACACGCCTTCTTTAGGGCGGTAAATATAGTTATTTTCAATTTTTGTATGCTCACATACTTGCTTTTAAAGCACTTTTTGTATCATTTTAATGAGTTTGAAGGACCAACAACAACTTAAGTGTGCTACCACCAAGTTTTTCTCATATTATTTTTGGCTGGAATTATAGCTATTTTACGACTTGCCAAGGTCGATCACCAGATTCCTTTGCTCTAGTAGTGCTGGTCTACTTATTTCTGTGAAACACGCTTATAAAACTCTTAGATTTGCACGTTGAGTTCTAAAACGCCTGAACTCGCAGTGAAGTAGATCCACGTTTTTTTTTCTATGGAGGAGTCAATTAAAAAATTAACTGTCAAAGTGACAGGACAATAATTGACAGTCACTGAGTGTTTTTTTTTGTTGAGAACTTAAAAATGAAGGGTTCTTGTCAAATTTTGGGTTGTGAAAAAAATCTCTTTCAGTCCTGCTTAAAATTTGACGAACAAACCTATTGTGTTTTTTTGTTTAAATCTTATGTCAAACTTTGTGGATCTAGTAAAATACCAATGTTACAATAAAAAAAAACACAAAGTTGGGACAAAGGGTTTAAACTTTAAGAACAGAAGCTTGCAAAATAAAGGGTGCTTTTTTAGACGTGTGTTCTTTAAGAAGAAATAAAACGCATATAATTTAACGTTATGTCCATGAATTTAGCTTTTTTTATAAAGATAAGGGCTTGCCATTATGTTTTATGCATGATTTCGGGCAAGTGACCGCCTCGGATGACTCGAATAAATTCCAGACGAGAGGCCCAATTTTCGACCACTTTTAGTAGCAATTGGGCCGTATGTCAGCAATAACGCGCCGAATATTCTCTTTCAAAACATGAATCGTCTCGGGCTTATCTGCGTATGTAAGCAACTCCACATAACCTCACAAAAAATAGTCCAGCGGTGTTAAATCGCACGATCTTGAAGGCCACGCCGCGCTCACCAAAAGTTTCCTTCAATAAATTGATTTTTGCGTTGTCTGTATGGCATGTAGCGCCGTCTTGTTGGAACCAAAGGTTCTTTAGCGTTCCCCATTGACTGTAACATTATGATCGGCTTGGACCAATGATTCCCCTCTGCCCATAGAGCACACCAAACAGTGACTTTTTGAGGATGTACCGGCGCCGGCGTCTCAACAATGGCTTGTGGATTATTATCACTCCAAATACGATAATTTTGCTTATTAATGTACCAATTTAACCAACATTGAGCTTCATCGGTGAACAAAATTTCTTTTGAAAATAAGGATGCATCGCGCGAAGCGAACCATTATTTTGGTAATAAATTTTCACGATTTCCAAACGTTTTTCAGGAGTAAGTCTATTCATTATCAAATGGCAAACCAAACAGAGCATAAATCAAGTGACAAAGTAACAGCTGTCAAAAAGACTTACTCCGAAAAAAGTATTGCCAGATTGAAAACCACACGTCGAAAAAAAAACACCCGGTAGATCCTCTAGATTGTGATAAGAAAACTTATGTTGAAGGATGATGAATCTAGCATGCAAATCTGAAATAACATTCTTGCATTCTACCGTATATAAACGCCTTCTGCTCTGCGTCTATGAACTGTTAAGTTAAAGCTCTTCATCTATTCAATCGGGTGCAGAAGATATTGGAATCTTTTTTATTTACTTGGACCACTACTAAAACTCCAAGAATGTATATAGTTTAAGTTGCACCTGAGTATAAACTAACCCAGACGAAAATCGCTCGAAACTATAATATAAGCGAAATAAGATGAATTTTTAAAGAGTAACCTCTTTTGTTTAATTCAATTCGACTGAACTGGGAATTCTGACGACAGAGTCCGCGCCCCCGGGTTAAGTAGGTATAATATTTTCATAGACCTTATACTCTTGTTCGTTAGTTCATTCTTGTTATGTACATATTTTGAAAAGGCATCGATATCTATGGGCCGGTCGTTCGTTGCGTCGGTAGGTCGGTTTTCCGGAGTTTTAAGAAAAACAAAATAATATTCAACAAGAAATGCGGGATTAAAATGTCAAAGAACTTTTCAAGACTTGATGTTCTATTTTTTTTTTTTATAATTTTGTTGTTCACAATAACGTTTGGGGGGTCTTCTTGCTTTTCATATAATATTCCTAAGTTTATTACTTTCTTTTATTTTGTTGACTTGCTAGAAGAATAAATTAACTAAGGCAGGCGATTTTGGGGTGTGTCTGACCCTTTTTAGCCAGGGGTGGTCGTCGCGCCATGCTGAGTTCTGGTGCTGTGCTATATGCCGCACCAGTTATTATATCTGCAAGAAACAATAGTGGTGACGTTAAATTGTGTAGATTAGTGTAATTCACCGAAGGTATTTTTTTTTGTAATGTTGTCATGCTATTACGGTGGGTCTTGACTTAATGGACCTGTGGTACGATTATTTCATAATTTGATTTTATTACAATGAATTATTATAGCTGGTTGAAGGCTTAGTAGGTAAATTGGTGTTGTTGTTATGATATTGTTATGTCGGCTAGGAAAGAGGCAAACATAACTTTATTGTTGGTGAAAATGAGTTTAACAACGATTGTCACTTTTATTTTGGTTGGGTCTATTTTAGTTTCTTCCAAATTTTTAATAGGAATATCCTTGAAATTAAAAAAAAAATCGATCCTTAACTAATTTTTCTTTTTTCTCTCTCTCTCTTTTTTCAGATGCAAAACGCCGAAAGTTCACAGTTCCAACAACAAATCCTAACAAAATTCTTTTGGCGGCAGCCCAACAACAACAACAGAATGTTAATCATTCTGCAAATGTATATGGTTCGGCACATGGTTCATTACAAGGCAATTCTAGTCAAGTGGCTGCGGTTCCATCAAAATCACAACAACAACAATTGCAACAAATGGAATCGCGTCCATCGTCATCACACAAAAATCCAACTGCAATTGAAGTTGTTCAAAAAGTTCAACAACATCATTCAATTGTGCCGCATGCATCTATTTCAACTTCTACAGCATCTACGCCCGCTGCCGAAGATGAAGAAGAAACTGTTACTGTGGAAAAACCCCAGCGACAAATTGGCGGTGTGAAACTTTCCAAGACTCCACCATGGCGTAAAAGTCAGTCAGCCGGTTATAGTTCCGAGAGTAACGAACGAGTTCCACCACTTCCAACGGCACATATAGAATCTTCGAAATGGGTATCGGCGACTCCGCCTTGGGAGAAGGGCAATGGTCAGGGTCAGTCGTATGTTCCGCGTTTCTACACCAAAAATCGCCTCCTCACTGGCGTCACGAAGAAATTTCCAAATTTCAAAGATGATCCAAGTGGTTATCTTAGCCAGCAGACTGCATTCTTGCATAATTCGATGATGAACTTTGCTCGAAATAAGAAATCAAGTGAACCTACCGTCGAGGAGGAGGATGAAGAGGAAGAGGAGGAAGAAGAAGAGGAAGAAGAAGACGAGCACATGGAAGAAGTGCCAGAAACGGCTCCGATGAGCAAAACTGTGATCCATCAGCAAAAACAACAAACGCAACAGAGGCAAAATCTAGCTCCTGTCGAGGATGTGGTGAAGGCTCCGATTTACACTGAAACAGTGTATAATAATAGTCCGGCTAATCATTCTCGGCCACAGAAGCATCCAAATGTGGAACTATCTCAAAGCTCAAGCGTCAGTGTGACGAATCAATTTCAGACGCAACAGCGCATGCCAGCTCCAGCGTCACCAGCTACAAATGCATCAAGTCCAACAGTTGTTGTGAATGCTCCTTCTAGTCAACAACAGTTTCATTCTGAACAGAATGAACAAAGTAAACCGGAAGTGGTACCTGAAAAGAGACGGCAATACACGCAAGTTAATAATCGACCTGAAGCTCAACAACATTTGACGACAACAATTGGTGGTCAAACAGTGACACACTTCCCCAATGGCATGGTTCAGATCGAACAAAGTTGTGAAACTGTTCAGCTGACGCAGCCGACGCCAATGAAGCCACAACAACAACTGCAGCTCCAACAGCAAATCCAACAGCATAATCTTCTCTTCCGGCAAAATCAGCAAATACAAAAACAAACAACAGGAAGTAGTAAACAACCACAACAGCAACAAAAGGCTCCTCTTGTTGTCCCGGCTGCACAAGAGTCACCAGTCTCGTCGAGCACAACCTTCCCCAATCGTGCAACTCCTGAGACACCGCATCTCTTGTCTGACGCTTCTAAAGGTCCAGCTCAGGTTGGAGCTATTTCCACAAGCCATGAAAGTCCACGGCCATGTCCTCCCTCGCCAGCTGAATCTTTGGAATCAACAAGCTCCCGAGCATCGATAAAAACAGCGCCATCTCCAAGCCTAGTTCAGAACTCGCATTCTGTTACCACAAAGAAAAATGAATCGCAGAAGGTAACAAGACAGCACAAGAACCCTCAGCACTCCATGTACACCCAGACTACGGCGAGAAACACTATCACTTCGGTGACAGCTGGTAAGTCTCAGACTGCCACAACAACTTCATCAACAATATCTATTGAGCCAGCGAATAAAATACAACACCACTCGCAGAAATTGTCACCGAATAGTAGTCTTCCAGTGACCAATCTTCAGCTTCAACCGATTTTACGGGAAACAAATAATAGCCAGATTATCATGACTTCCACTGGTCAGCTGATCGTTATGCCAACTTCAAGTAGCATCAAACAGCAGATCGGTGCGAATCACCACATGATCATTTCAAATAATACAAACGAAAACAATGCATCAATCGAGCAGCAGCTCTTGAACGCCTCTGCTAACAACGCTGGAAGCTCAAATGGCGGAATCATCATTCAAAACACTGGTAGTTCGAACAACTTCCAAATCCAAGGTGGAAATATTCAACCTACAACTGTGATCCTCAACAATGGACAGAACCTACTTGGGGCAGGAGCAAAGGTCCTTACCCAAGGTGGCAATATAATCAATGGCAACCTTATTTCTCCTAATAATTCTGGAATGCTTGGTCAGCAGACTGTTGTGCTGAATACGCTTCCCAATGGCTATGTGATTCAACCAAACTTTGCCACAGTTGACGGACAGATGATGAGTCAGATTGTAAATCAGGACAACGGAACTACCACATTTGTCCAGCAGCAACATCCCCAGCAGCAACAACAACAACAGCGAATTATCATTACTTCGCCGGACATTAAGCGAAAGGCAAAGAAGCGAAAAAATAGCTCCAGTTCCTCGCCTTCAACAACGCCATCGAGTCTATCACCTCAACAGTCACCAACGATACAGCAACATCAAACGGCAACAGTTCTCCAGAATCACCAGAACAATGGACAAACGCAGATGGTTCAGATTTCGGCTGGGCCGCAGTATCCAACTCAAGGCTTTCAAATTAGTCCGAGCATACAAGGCATCGTTGTCAATAAAAATACTCAGCAGGCGCATCCACAACAGCAGATACTCTTCCAGAATGGCCAGATTATCCAACCAATAAATATGCTAGGGCAACAGTTGCTAGTACCAGCTGGCCTGGTCATGACTTCGCCCGATACAACCTTGTTGCAAATTCAAAACGTTGGTGCTGCCTGTGGCAGTATTATCACACCACAAGGAATGATGTTACGAGCAGCTAGTCCGCAAAATAAAAATTTCTTGTCACCCAATGGTGGCGGCCAACAGTATATTATGGGCAATAACGGTCAGTTGAGTCCAATTGGACAGCTATATAGCACACCAATGGGAATTATGATGCCGTCGCAAGGTAATGCAGGAACTACGACGTTTGTCCAGCAGAATGCAACTATTGTTCAACATCAGCAGCAGCCGCAGCATCAACAAACTATTCAACAACAACAGGTGCTGCAACAACATGCAACAACAATTCAACAACAGCAGCAGCAACAACAACAACAACAACAACAGCAACTTCAACAACAAACAAATAATCAAACAATAACTGTGATCAATAAAAGGATGATAGAAGATACATCAGGAGCAACAACTACCCAGAGGACGGCAGCTGCTAGTCCACCAGATACGACAACGCACAGCCCAAGAAGTCCTGAAAGGCCACCAAGTCAAAGGAGCGGAGGAAGTGATATGGTATTAATTTCAAAATAATGAACATTTTAACAGACTAACGTCTTTTGTTCTCTTTTTAAATTTTACCCAGGTCCAATGTGTATCCAGTTCGGAACCAGACGGTGTGGTGTCACCTCATAGTGTAGAAAGTGCACAGTCACCTTCGACTACTGATTGCGAAAGAGGTAAATCAAGTTAGGATACTGTTCCCATATCCTCATTAATCTAGATTTCTATAATTTTGTGTGAAAAGCTTTCACTTAATTGCTGATTTTGACCAAACAGCGGGCCATAGACAGTATTTATTTTACAATTCTAGTTTTGGGAATACTCCCAAACTAGCCAATATTATACTAGGTTAATTCGTTTAACTATGCTTAAGGTTGAACCAGGTTATCTTGATAATCTCAGGAGTTGTCAAAAACATGGGCTTTCCTTTTTTCTCAAAGAACACACGCACTTTGTCAAATGTGATGTTGACATTTAAAGCAATAAACATGACGTTATGTCATCTGATAATTAAAACTTCAAATTCCTCTCCTACTGGGGAATATGTGATTTATACGGACCCGATGCACAATCCTCAATTTTAAAGCTTTCTTTTTTCTGGTTCTATTAAAAATGAAATTTAGGTATTCTGTACTTACAAATCGACAATGAAAATAAAACACATGCTTCAGCATCAGCAAAATGTCACTTTGACAGCTTAAACGTTACCTTAACTCGCCACATCTAATGGCGATTTCGTTTCAAAAAATTGGATTCGCTACTAAAACCAATACTTTTTTGCTTCGTAACGAACGAATACGGATCGAATCTCGTTTTATGACTGAGTGTGTGTTGCTTGGCAGCTCTAAAAAAACAAAATCATCAATATGTTAATGCATCATTATTTCTTTTTTTGCTTCTGATTCCGCCGCGGGAAAATTCCTATGCAGATCGATGTTTTTATTGAAACGGAATCGCCATAAAAATAACTCAGATCTATTCTTGGGCTAGTCCACGACAACAGCATGTCTAAAAGAACAGAATTTTTATCCCCAGAGTGAGTTCAGTTAAAAAAAAAAAAACAGCTCAACGGTGCCTCTAGGTTAAATTAAGGGTTCGAAACACCAAGTAATTAGGTTAAGTTATTAAATAACGGTTTCAGGCGTCATAAGTCACAATAAGACTGACCCGTGGGTTGCAGAACATACGTTCAGATGAGTTGTTTCTCGTTGAAGGAGTTGGCTACATAGCTGTCGTCACTTGGGAATAAAGATATTGGCGCAAAATTTTAAACAAAAATCGTTTAAGAAAAATAAACCCTTGTCTAACTTTATCTTAATTTTAAACACACTAAACAACTTTTCTAATTAAAGTAGATCTTTAGGGCTACGCTAGTCAAACTTAAGTTGAACACACCTTATTTTTACAGATAGAGTAATGAAACAGAACGAAAATTAAACATAAGCACAAAAAATATATTTATAAAGAAAGATTCTCTATACATTTGGAGGTATTATTTTATAATTTTTCCCACCGAATATAATCGAACTTTTGTTTCTTCAAATCGATATCTTGAATAAAATTCAAGCTCCTCGCACTTTATATATTTTTCACTTTCTAAAAACCAAAATCTTCAAAATTATTATATATTCTTTTTCTGAAAACATTTTTCTCTCATTTTTTGTTATGAAATGTCAAGCGTCAACTGGAAAAAGTATAGTTTAAGAAAGATAAATAGACGTTTTGCTCTGTTTAAAGTTAGACGACCTCTTTAACGTTAAAATATAGTTTTTGTTGTTTGAAATTATCAAAAAGCCAATCCCCATTTTAAAACTCATTTTTAGAGTCGACTCCCATTTTAAAACTCATTTAGAGTATGGTTTAAGTGTTTAAAACAGATCTAAGTGATTCCCAAGGTCATTCTCGCCTCTCTAAAGTTAAAAGCTATATCTTGTTCTAGAAACTATCCATTGCTCCAACATCCAAAGCGATTAATTGTGTAGGTACTCAGGTAGCAGTTTTGGACAGTTCATAGATGTTTCGTACCCGGGAATTAATAGCATACTCCTTTTAACACAATTGAATTATATATTTAATTTAAAAACTAATATAATATTTGTTAAATTATTTTTATTTATTGTTTCACTTTTTCTCTTTAAAAAAATGTAGGCATATCGTATCAAACTACGAATATTTACAAACCATCGGATGCGAAAGTTCGACGAGTTAAAACTCCACCACAACAACAATTCACTTCATCGCCACAAGATATTATGAAACCCGATTCGCATGGTAAGTCGCGATATTCGGTTATTTATGATTTTTGAATTGCTTCCCTGTATATCTATACTTTCTCTATCAACACTATTTCTATTATACCCAATTTGTGTCCTTCATCTTTGTATCTTTGCGTTCTTTTTTATGTTTCTTAATGTATCTCTGGAAATTATTTTATTTTGTTTCATATATAAATACCTAAATCAATATTATTATAAGCAATCATAGAAAGTGTGTGACACATACATTCACAGTACCTCCATACCCACTATACAACACGATTCATTAACCACCATCTTTATCTTTTGTTTTATACCAATCATTATTATGTTTCCACCCTGCAAAAATCAATCATTATGTTACCACCCTACAAAAATCAATCCAATCCTTTTGTAACGGTAATTTTAATTTAATATTTACTCGTATACCTACGTAAATGCTGAGTTGATTGATTTTATATCCTCATTGTTTTTGTTTCTTTTTGTTATTTTAATATAAATTCGTTTTTTTTTTATTTTTAAAATTAATCTGGAAACTGCAAAATACTAACGAAGTAAAAGAATCCGCTTTTGAATTACATATTATAGCATGTTGTTGATTTTTCCTTTTTGTTCCACTTGAAATTTTGTTTTTTAATTTGTTTAGTTGGAATTGGCTAATTAATTTGTTAATTGTACTTTTTTTATTTAAAATTGTTTTCTTGTTTTTTTCTTGTGTTATATATATATATTTAATTTTGTGTGTCATATGTTTAACATTTTATTTTTGTTTATATTAACATCATTTAATGTTAAAGAAATATTTACCAGGTTGAAGGAAATTGTGTGAATACCTACTAAATGAAAATTGTAAATATGTTATGTTTTTGGAGTGAAGGGAATGTAACTTAATAACTCAATTTTGTTTATTTAATCCCCCCTATGTGTATATACTTAAGTAATACTATTAACATTCCATCATATTAGTATTAGGTAAGTCCAATTAAAGTTTAATTGTCTTCCTTTTAATAAGATATTAAATAACAGCCATAATAATCGGCTAACTATTTGAATGTGTTACATTAATAGATACTAACAGCTGGCGAAACATAAATTTAGTAAAATACACGATCCGTTTGATTAGCGAATACCAAGGCATGTGAAATGTAATATTTAATTTTATATATCAGGCATATTAAATAGACAGACATTATATTGGTCACGTTCATTGAGAACTATATACCATCAATGTCAAATATTGGAATCTTGCTTCAAATATTTATTAAAATGTCTTTCTTGTGCAATTGTACAAATCCTATACCAGTCGATACAAGTTATCTAATTGGAAGTCAAGACCTCTGACCAATAGAAGACTAGAAACAACTTGACTTACTTTTAACAGATCACTTTTGATCACTTTTGTAATTAATTTAGTTTGTAAAAATGGCCGACACAATGTTAAATTTGAGTTTGACATTTAGTGACTGTGAGTGGTTCTGGTTTTTATTAAGATTGGAAATCTTCCAAATGCACAAAGCCAATCGAAAATGACAAGAATTTGCTACTTTTAAGGCAGTTTTTTTACTTATTTTAATTGTATCTAGTATCGACGTAAATCAATTTTTATATAAAATTTAACTGAAGTGCAAAAAAACTGACGATGACAGTTTGTGCAAAAAAAAATCTAAGGAAATACAACTATTTTTGACATTTATACATTTTTATTGTGGAACTAGTAAAACTCAAACCGACCGATGTCTGCCAATTTAAAAATCAAAGTTGATATGCGAAAAAAAAATGTCAATTAATTTGTCCTTTGGAAATTCAAAGCTTGGTCAAATGGCATGAACTCTCTGTGGCCAGTTCACATGTTTTCAGATAGGAATAATCTTGCTTAGTTCCATCAACTTAATGGCAGACTTTCAAGTATAATATAAAGTCATAAGTTTTCGAGAACACTTGCATTTAGGGTTTTATTTTATGGTAGGCCTAGCCACATACATATCAGGTGAACGACTTGAGACGACCTCTATTTTATTTTATTTATTAATAAGTCAAGTTTGGAAATAAAGCAGATACTTACTGACTTTATACTATACCCGAAACTCCCTTTCATGACACCATAAACAACAGAAACAGAAATACACTGTTTCCATCCGTCAACTGGGACTGGCAAGAAAACATCGGATGCCATTTCGATATTTTGCTACAAATTCTAAAAAATAAAATTGATATTGGCCCCTGTTCTGATTTTCGATCGAATTTCGTATTCATTTTGAATTTGTTGTTATTGTTTTCCTTGTTCAAATTTGGTATTTTGTTTATTTATTTCGTTTTGCGAATTCAGTTTCCATAGATTTGATTCTCAATTCGACAAATAAAACCGAAACGAATTCAAAACGTATGAAATTGCCTCAAAATTAAATTGGAAACAAAAAAATAAACAAACAAAAACCGAATTTGAAGAACTAAAACAATAACAACAAACCCAAATTGAATACGAAATTCATATTTTTGTAAGAGTATGCGTTAACGCATTTCGCCGCTGTCAATTTGATATTTGCCTAAAAAAAAACTAAGAAAACAAAACAGCTGACTCGTGTCTTTTGCAAAACAAAATTCACCGACAAGACTCCAATTGCAATAAATTCTATCAGAATACTTATCCTGAAATAAAATGTCTAATGGAGTCGCGTTGTTTCTTGTTATGATGTTAGCGATCTCTCTATTAGACTTCGTGTTGACATGGATGTCTAACATCAAATTTGACAGGTGCGTTTTTTTTTTAATTTTTTGTGTGCAGATGACATTTCATCTCATTATTTTGGTCTATTATGCCGATAACGTCCTTCAAACATTTTTTTTTGTACTTAAATTCTTCAAAGACAATATTTTTATTAGTTAATGTACATTAACATGAGTAATTCAGGTCCTCAAAACATTTTTTTCATAAGACATGAACTGCGTAGTGAAAAAAAAGAAAATGCTATGATTTTTATATCAGAGATTTCGTTGGCGATACAGATATCAAGTGGATAAGTGCTGAAAGCAAAATTTATTTTGGGGCAAAACTCATTTGTTTTGATTAGAAATATTAATGTATTCCAGTGTTGAATTCTATATTTGATGCGGAATTTAATTTATATAAGTCGAATAGAAGCGATTTGAATTGTTTTATTTTCGTATGGTTTTGGTCATGTATATTTGTGTCAAACTCGTAAATTCACCGAAAAATACGGATTTGCAAAATTGGGTCAGAATAAAAAAAAATTTGTTTGACCAATAGATGGACTTAAATGTCAAAATGCGTGGTTGAATTGATTTATTTTAACAATGAGAACCGACAAAGATTGCAAGATAAATTTGAATTGGTTACGTTCCCAGTTGTGCATTGAGTGTAAAAAAGCTTGCAATATGGCTGCTCGTGCTCGTGTGTAGAACTAAAATACTCCTGCCTAAATAATAACTAAAAGTTAGTCTTTTATTGATAAAATTCAATATTGACATTTTAATAATATGGAGATTAATGTTTTTTTAGCTTATTTATTTTTTTTTAATTTCTATTCTTTCTTTAGTTTTTATGTAAACAAATGTACTTTATCATCATCGTGAACGAAGGACATTTTTTGGGGAAAAAAATATAGATTATTTCTACGTCAGGTTGGGGCCCAGGATTACCTCTTAATTTAGGTATTGGACCGTCATAAATCAATATTAACGAACGTGAAGCAGTAAATTTTAGTTCTTTCTTTTTGTGTATCTTTTTGTTGTTATCTGCTTTCAGTAGCATCAGGGTGGGCGGTCCGGTGTTCCATTGGGTGGTGGAACTTCATACAACAAAAAGATAATCAAAAAAAAAACCTATGTTCAATCCGACATACTCGTAAGTGGGCGTTTTATTATTATTATTTCGACATTTCAGACATATGTTTGGGGCATGTTTTTTTGTCTGCATTTATTAACGTTGAATATAGAATTTAAAACAAAATACCTTTTCCATATCCGGCGGTAGAGCCGGCAAATAAAGCTCAGCATAGGTGAACTGGAAGTAATAGCAAGAAGAATTCTTGCTGTCTGATGGTTCCAAAAAAAAAACAAAAAAAAAAATTCAGCAGACAGACGTGACGTATTAATTTTTCATGAATGCACAACAAATTACATTTTGCCAAAACAAAAAACCAAATGTACGATCTTTTTTTCTCTGTGCCGCGAAACATTTCCCAAAGCTTTGAGTTTATTGCTTTGTTGTGTTTTTAATTTTGTTTTGAATGTTATTTTTTTTTTTTTGTGAATTGAGATTCAGTAATTGACTGGGATTTTGGGCGCACATTGCATTAATGAATGCTACGGTGAGAAATGTTGGTTGCTACTATCAACCCATCTTCACAAGGACAACAGATAATGGAAAGCACAAAAAAAAATATATGACGAAAGAAAATTTGCCATGAACCAAAATTTATCGGTTCATTTTGTTTTTTATCATTTGAATGGGAAAGTAACTTGAAGCAGGAGCAGAGAGAATTCTACAAAACGTTCATTGTGGGAGTAAGTAATTGAACGAACGAATCTGATGGACGTTGACGTAGTTACATGAGGAAAAGTTAAAAGTGTAGGTGGCACACGTGTGTAGAATACCCACGAGCAACGAACACAACACGAGGTCATAATAAAAATGTATTATTATATGATTCTTCCTTTGCAAAGAGCACTACTGGGTATAATTTAAGGATTTGTTTGGATTTTATTTATAGGAACTAACTTACATGTGTAGGCTGGTCTTCGTATTCCTGCATAAATTATTATGTTCATCCATTTTCATGATTTGAATTTAAATTCTAATGAAGTGAGAACATTTTAGGTTTATACATTTGATCAGTTTATATTTCTGTGATTTTTACCTTTTTTCTGTCAAATAGGTATGTACCTATAAGTATACTTGAAGATTATCGATCCTGCGTGACATTCTTGTAGGCCCTTCAAGCAATCGACTCCGTTTTGGATCCGAAACCACTTCATAAACGGATCCAACAACGGATCCGAAACGATTCCAAATCGGATCAAATTAGTATGGAAATTAGAATCACCACGGAGCCATTATGTGAATGTATTGTGAGAGAAAAGAGAGATAGTCTTATACTTCACCATACTCAGCGAAAACAGAACCTAAATGGAATCCAACAAAAATGAACTAATCTAGAAAGAAATATGGTCTTTTTCAAATATTCAACACTTCTTTGTTTATTTTACAACAATCCCATTTTTCCATTTTAAAGTATTATTTTATAAATTCTTTACACTTATTATTATGTATTTTGATTTTCCTTGCAGACAAAAATTTCTTTGTTGCTTGTTTACTCTGCAAAATTGAAATAACAGAGTTGCTCTCCATTTTTCTTCAACTCCCCAGTCCTCACTCTAATATCTACTACCTTACCAACTCTCTCTATTTCTCTTTCCATAAAAAAAATATCGATTCTAGTTCTTCTTTTTACATGCGTACACATAAAATTTGTTAAAGTGTGTGAGACAATCAGTTCTTTTGGATTCCAAATTGATTCCTAAGTGAACCGAGAAATTCGGGGCCGTGATATCGAACATTTGTCAAAAGTTTCGGGTACACATTTATCAGTTTTGTTGTCCGTTTGCCAAACAAAATTTTAATTTTCAAACCAAGATCTAGCTCAATAAACACATCAAAATATTTTTTTTTGATTATTCCATACTGACAAAGATTCAAAAATGAACTAACTAACAACAAAAATACTTGTTGAATGTTGTTCGATGAATGATTTGCATACACATCATCGATCAAGAACGCTGCCTGACAGGCAATATCAAAAAATTTTGTCCTACATGCGTGTCATGCCATCATGCTAGTGTACACATTATCGATCGTGAGCAAAGCTGTCACTCAGGTTCGATAATGTGTACCCTACTTAATATGCGGTCTCCACCAGCGACTAGTTCAAAACAAAATTTTAAGCTTGACTTAATGAGGAGTGTTTTATTGAAAAATTTATCCCAAGTAGTTTAGTATGATTTTACATACATTTAAAATATAACATCGGCAGTAGGATTACTACCTACTGATAAAAGCTAAAGTAGAATCTTAAATTACTGATGGACTTTCGACTTATTCGAGTATTGAATGAGATTTTCGTAGATTCGGCCTCAGATGTTGGTACGATTGATAATTTAATTAGGAATTTCTACCATAAGTCAAAAGCTCGGATGTAAAATATTATGTTGTTTTGATTGGTTTCATTCTGAAATCGAATGTGCTAATTGTTTGTACTCAATTCTGATGTCCTTGTGTGTGAGGTTTTCAATTATAAATTCATCATCTGTTGAAGACGAAGATGATGAGATTAAAGCATCTACCATCAGGAGCACATCTATTTAATTAATTAAATTTTTTTTATTTAGAATAATTTATTCGTTGAATCATTAAGCTTTGATTTGATTTTTTTTTTGTTGAAACAACGTTTACGTACATAAATGGCAAGATATATATATTATTATTAATTATTAATTCGCGGAAGAGGATTTTGTTGCCAATGGAATGGTTTAAGAAGACTTTCGGACGCTTTGGAATGATTCTGGATTCTTTTAGGCCCGTTTGCTGATACGCATCATAAATATTTATGTTCAACTTAAAACGCTTATGGACTACTTTTTCCTCTGCGCAAACTGTCACATAAGTGCTTAGGTAGAACTTATGTGCTTATGTTGTGTATCAGCAAACGGGCCTTAAACTATGTGTAGTGTGCGTTCAAACTAGGAAACACTAATATCGAATTCCTAACAACCATTTCAAATCGATTTCAGATCGATTTTTTTGTTGGTTGTTAGAAACATGTGAAATATAGTGTGCGTGCAAAGTCTATGAAATCTTGCTTAAAATGCAAGATAGGTTTTGACAGATTTGTTTAGAAATATTTCGATTGTGTTCAGAAAAAAATCGAATCGAATGAGAACGCCATAAATGTATTCGTTCATTTGACTGAACGGTCTTTTTTTCAGTTGACGGAGGCTTTTAAGTTTTATGTAAATGCACATGGTATGGTTGAATAACATTATGAAGGAAAACAGAACCGTCAAAAGTGAATCGTTTAAATTTCGCCCATGACTCCCACGGATTTTTGTTTTCTATCCAACATTTCTTTTCTTTCGTACTGATAAGTGCCTATAAAGGATCAATCCAATGTGTCGTAGTATGTACATACATATGTTTAGAACGCCAACAAAATACGACTTTTATAGGAAGTTGAGTCCGCCATTCCAGTAATATTCATGTCAAATTCCAAACAACCATTTCAAATCAATTTCAAAACGTTTTTTTTTTGTTTGATTGCATCAACTTGCAAAAAATAGTTTGCGTGTAAAGTGTATGAAATCTTGCTTAAAACACAAGATCTGTTTTGACAGATTTTGTTTAGAAATAATTCGATTGTGTTCAGAAAAAAATAGAATGTTTGATTGTTTGGAATTCGACAATAGATTTATATAATTATGCTATAGAAAATACAAAAGAACTGTCATTTTGTTTTGATATTCATCAATATACCTACCGAACACTATGCAATTAAGCAACAGAATCTGACAGTTAACTTTAGTAGAAAAATTATTTCGGACATTATGCCAGACAATATTTCTGAAGTTTATATTTCTTTACTATGTGGACAAATTATGTTGTGACATTTCTTTTTTCTCCTTGATTTCACCATTTGATCGAGGAAATCACTTCGTCTTATCTTAGAACTTAAAAGCATTAGATAGTGTGGAAGAGATATAATATGAATTCTTCAATGAAATGAAGAAATGTAACATACAAATGTGCAGTTCAATATCAAGACTTTTATGTCTTCTGACAATTTTGTGCCTGGTAAAGTTGTAATGTCACGAAACCTCAAAATTAGCTTTAACATTTATTTCTTCTATGAATATAAGAATTAAATACTGAAATGTATGTCTGAAAAGGACAACAAATATTGACTAACTGACACATTTCTGGCAATCATTTATTTCAAGTCAACACTTAGGATTAAGATTGGGATGAATTTATGCAATTGGAAATTCGTGGTTACCTTCCTCGGTACGTTATGCCGGATTTCCACGAGTGACAAATTGTCATTAATTCATGTCATAAAAAAGGTGTCACTGTGCACTTATATGGAGACACTTTAATGGCAATATCTAATGCCAGTTTTCCCTGCCATTTTTTTAATGACGAAAATAATGACAAATTTTCAAAGCACTTACACGATTTTGTCATTATTGTCAATAAAATGGAAGAAATAATGGCAATTAGTCACTCGTGTAAATCCGATCGTCACATCGATATTATATTTTTAAATGCAAATTTGTATAATGCAGTTAAGTGCATAGTTTTGGAAGAGTTCCCAGGATGTGGTACAGAAAACTTTGTAATTCGTTAAAATACTCCAAATATTCCCTATTGTCTGCTGAAAGAAAATCACAACAGAAAATATTTAATTTAAATCTGTAAATGATTTTTTTCAATTGTTTGTCTTTAATATATGTAATTTTATTTAATCGACTTCGAATTTATTAGTTTCAAAAAAATACGACCATTTAAGTTTAAAGGCAGGAATAAACCTAATGTCATTTCTCTTTGTTGTAACTTTCTCGAAGTAATAAACGTGGTTGTTTTTTTTTTTTTAATTTGTACACTAATCAACTGACATTATATTCAAAACAGAAGATCGCATCAAAACCCCGCATCATCCTTTACTAAAATTGTTCAAGTCCAATTAGCATAATCGCTCACTAATCACAATTCCCTCGTTTACGGACACATTTATGTACACACAATAACAAACACCAAAAAAGTCTTTATTCAGGTGCTGCTTGGCTTAACTAAATGTTTACTAAACCAAATCCGTTCGAAACCCTTATTATTCGTGTTTTGTCCCCAACCATACTAATATTCATTCTAGCATTACGTTTTCGTCATTATTCTTTCAAACCTCACCCATTTACACTCATCTCTTAATCCCACTGCAAAGATTTAAGAACAAAACAAAAAGCTCTAAATTGAAAAAAAAAACCAAAACACTCTAGAATCACCTACAAATTCGCCACCTTCATCAATGTCGGCAATAACCTCAACAATTAATAAAAACAATTTGGCCCCAAGCCACCACCGCCATCATTATCAGCAATACCGGAACCCCATGTCAACATCATCCAATGCACCATCAGCCATCCATATCGACTTGGTTCAAAATGGATTGCAAAAATCCTTCGCAATTGGCGAACTGATTTGGGGTGCTGCTCGTGGCCATCCAGCGTGGCCAGGTAAAATTGTGCGCCAACCCGACGGGATGTCAACACCTTCTGAGTATCAATGTTCTACCGCTTGGGTACAATGGTTTGGTGGCGGTGGTCGGTCGCATGCTGAGCTGGTAGCTGTTAATACTCTGAAGAGTCTATCCGAGGGTCTGGAAGCCCATCATAAAGCCCAAAAGGATACAAGAAAGTGAGAATTTTATTTTTTTTGTTTCTTCAAAAATTGTATATTAAATGCATACATATATAATAACAGGAGGTTAATTCCTACATACATATTATATTTAATTAAAGAAATAGCAAGTTATTGGCCAATTCTTTCAAATTAGATTAGAAGTTTAGCTAGAATTTTATTGAATGATAGTAGTAATTAATTTTATATTTTTTTTATTGTTAATTTAAATTATTTATTAATAAATATTAATTTATTTCACAAAAAAATATTAATTACATTTTTTTTTCTATTCTTTTACTTTATTTTTCTTTTCGTTCCTTAAATGTCCGATTTTTTTTAATTACAATCACCTATTCCAACAAACACATATCATCCCACAAACAACATTTTCATTTCAAAAAAATAAATCCAAACTCCTAAAAAAAAATGAAATGAAAAAAAAATCCAGGAGCAGAAAATTAAATTCCCAACTCGAACGTGCCATTCAAGAAGCCATGACTGAATTGGATCGTATTTCAGCAGCTACATCACCACCAGGCAGCAGCAGTTGTTCGCAGCCCACATCAACCTCATCTGGCAGTCCGAATTCAACGAAAAATCGAGGGCGTGGACGAGCCGCTGTGTCACAGAGTCTAATTCAGCAAAGATCGAAGCCGATTCGGATAGCCCCAGCACCGCCCAATGCCACCGCTAGTTCCACAATAACCACTACAAGCATCACTAGCATTAGCAGCAAGCAGCAATCACCGTCAACGAGTATTAGCCAAGTGACCAGCCAGCAACTACATCATCACCATCACCAGCATCACCAATCACAGACGCAATCGAAATGACCCGAATCTAGCGCGCTCTCGTGGTCAATGCAAACAGTAACTCTAGTCATTCACAATAACTAACAGTTGAAAGAGTTTCACAAATACACACCCACGCAGCACATACTACATAGAAAAAGACTGCTGTTCAAATTCGCTGGCAGTACCGAAATTAACGGTCTTGAAGAGGAGGATAACAGCGAGCGCGCAGTCTAAAACTAGAATAATGAATTGTTTTAATTTTATTTTTTGTATATGTATATGTATTTAAACAACAAAATATATATATATAGTTTGTATATATAATTTTTATTCGTTACCATTTTAACCGTTAATTTATTGCAGCAAAATAGACAATAAAGAATTATAACTGGAAATTGTAAAATAAAAAAAATGTATCAAAAAAAAAAACAACACAAATCACAATATTTAGGTTTTACAGTTAGTATTGTTTTAATTTTAACTAATTTATTTATTCTAGTTTGTAAGTTTTAAGAATTTATGTTTTGTATTTTTTGATAGTGATAAAAACACAATACACAACTCGATATTTTTTTTATGGCATATCATATTTTATATATGGTACATAATATAAAAACTTCTGCAAAACTTTTGCACAACATTTTTTCTTTTTAACAAAAAATTTAAATAGAATAAATAAAAATCAAAATAAATATAAAAAAAATAAATTACATCCACATTATTATTATTATATAAATAAATCTTTGCTTTAAGAAGAATCAGATAACAATAGAAATAGAAATAAAAAAAAAACAATTTTTGAAGAAAAAAAAACTTGCATTTAACTAAAAGTAAACAAAATAAAATAGAAAAAGAAAAGAATCATATAAGAAGTATTGTGTGTTTTTCAGGATTTGAATTTATATTTAACAGAAACAAAATAAAAACATGAAAATTGATTATTATTGTAATATTATGAACGTTGTTAATATTATTCACACTATAATGTAACATTGTATATAAGATCAAAATGAATGAAATAAAAACAAAGAAATTGAAAATTTTATTTGGAATGATATATCTCTTAGATAAAAAAAACTAAAAATAAATAAAGGCAAACAAATGAAATGTTTCAAAATAATGGAATTTTTCGTTATTTTTTTTTTAGGTGAAGTCCTATAAGAAGTAAGTATCTCTATCTATAGATTTTATTGCAATTTATTTATTAATATTTTCGTTTAAAATAAATTTTTTTAAAGTTAATTTATTCATCTAAAAGCTTAAGCTAACAGATTATTCGGAATAACATAAATATTATAAACTTAAAGAGAATGGCGCAAAATTTTAAACAGTCCTCGTTTAGAGAATAAACCCAACTCTAGTTAAAGCATTCGTCTAGTTGGCAGCCCTGGTCTAATTTTCTCTTAATTTTAAATACAATAATAAAGATAGATCTTTAGGACTGCCTACGTTAAAAAAACTGATGTTGAACACACCCTATTTTGACAGATTGTGATCGAACAGAACGAAAATTATACATAACCACAAGAACACAGGAAATATATTCATATAAACAGTGATTTTTTAAGAGCTTGGTTTTTGAAAATTCAAAAAAACACAGAAACTTGTAAAAAGTGAATAAAATTTTTATTTGGATCGATAAATCAATTTCTGCCATTTACTTTTTAAAAATAATTTCACTTAAATGTTGCCCGCGGCTACGCTTCAGGTGGTCCATTCTGAAGGTCCAATTTTGGCAAACTTTTTCACACATTTCGGCCGGAATCTCACCAATGACGCGTTCAATGTTGGCTTCCAAGGCAGCAATCGTGTTTGGCTTGTCCCCATAGACAATAGACTTAACATAGCCCCACAAAAAATAGTCTAACGGGGTCAAATCACATGATCTTGGTGGCCAATTGACTGCGCCAAAACGTGAGATCAACTGCTCACCAAATTCGCCTCTCAATTGATGCATGGTTTCGCGTGCAGTGTGGCATGTGACACCGTCCTGTTGGAACCACATGTCGACCGAGTTCAATTCTTGCATTTTCGGCAAAAAAAAATCTGTTATCATCGAACGGTACCTTTCTCCATTGACCGTAACCCTGCGGCCTTCATCATCCTTGAAGAAGAACGGCCCAATGATGCCGCCTGCCCATAAACCGCACCAAACAGTGCATTTTTTGGGATGCATTGGTAGCTGCTGAATTGCCTCTGGCTGCTCTTCACTCCAAATACGGCAATTCTGCTTATTCACGTATCCATTTAGCCAAAAATGAGCGGAAAAAAACACATTTTTCACAGAGCACGAATTTTGATAGTAAATTTCAATAATTTGCAAACGTTGTTCAGGCGTAAGTCTATTCATGATGAAATGACAAACAATACTGAATCGAAATGTCAAATGTTCGTGGAATTTGTCATGTGTGATCTGTCAAAAATATAAACGTCAAAAACCAAGTAGCAAAAAAATCACCCGTTATTTATAAAAGCTCTGGTACGATTTGTAAAAAGATTTTCATATATAATTCGTTTCTAATAAAGAAACAAATTGTTCAACAAGAGTAATTGGCTGTGGATTGCCAATCGGCTTTCGCGTACTTTTGTCAATTCAAAATCGAACCTACGTTTTCTTCAAATCGGCATCTTTAATAAAATTCAACATCCTCAAGTTCTTCAAACGGATTTCATCGAACTTTATATATTTTTGGCTTTCTAAAAAGCCCAAAATCTTTAAAAATATTATAATCTTCAGAAAACATTTTACTTTCTTCTTTGTTATGAGTTTCATTCAAATTTCAAACATCTCTCAAAATCCAGATTTGATCATGAAACTTTTTCTCTATGACTGACACACATCTCTGCAAAAAAAAATACAACTTCATCATCACATGACGAGAAGACGAAGCAATCAAAAACTCCACTGATTTCTTAAAATATAAATTATTAACTTCTTTGTCCATTATTTCTTTATTTTTTAGCACAGATTATAGTCACAAGTTCACAACAAATTATAATAACGAAATATTTTCCATTCGACCCTTGACAGAAAAGACTTTTTACATGTATGTGTGCGTTCAGATCAAATCTGTCAACCCATCAGAGATCCAATGTTTCGTGTTAAGATTTGGTCTGGATTTGCTCTTTTTGTTGGAATGAAACTCGCAAAATTCAAAACGATGAAATCTTTTATGTAGAAAGAGCAGATCTTTTTTTTAATGAAACTCGCTATAAGAAAAGATAAATAAGCGTTTTGCTCTGTTTAAAGTTACACGACCAAAGAGGTTTAAAGTATACTTTTTGTTTTTTTTTTAAATTATCAAAAAGTCGACCATAATTTTAAATATTTTTTAGAGTCGACTCCCATTTTAAAAATCACTTGGAGTATGATTTAAAATTTTGCGCTAATATAATTAACAATAACCAGTACAAGTATAGGATGGCAAAGGACTCGAAAATTGTTTCTTCATTTAATTTTTTTTCTTTTGTAACACGAAGCGATTTGAATGTTTAAAAAAATGAATACCGAAATTAATAAACTGTTAAGCTAGTAATGTGTCATTGCCGTGACATTAAAACAAAAATAATATAAACATATTGTTTGCGTTTTCTTCAATTAGATTGTGCATAGGGTCACAAAAAATGTACTAAGAACTTAAATTTTTTAAATTTTAATTATAAAATGACATAACTTGCTTTACTGCAACATAAATTTAATGGCCCTCGGGTGTTCTTTGAGAACCGAAAAACCCATGTTTTTTGACAACTCTTGGGGTTGTCAAAAAAAACGTCGACCCTAGGTAAAGTTCAACGAGCGAACCTATTATAGCTAGCCATGGCACGATTACCTTTGTCGGTGGTAGGACCTATTTTGTTGTGTCGTCAGAGTGTCACGGCAATGACACATTACAAGGACCGTCTAATACTAGCTTTAGTATTATTATTATGTGTATATAATTGCTATTATTTTTTACTTGCGATATAGGTACTATAGGGCAAGTTTTGCATTTGGAAAAAAAATCGAACTCGAGATTTTAATCAAAGTTGACATTACGATGATAGAGAACACCAAAAAAGTGGGTTCCGCAAATCCGTCTGTCTGTACAACTCTCTACAGCCTAAACTTCTGAAGCGATTTTCTTCAAACTTGGTATTTCAACGTTTTAGGCAATTGTCCAAAATGGATTTTTGAATCGTTGTTTTAGCCCCAAAATTAACGGCACTTGCCATACAAATTGTTCTACCATCTTAATTATCTCGAAAACGGCTTTAACGATTTTGATAAAAATTGGTGTATACTACATATTGGGGTAATTTTTTTTTTTAATATTTTGTTATTAACGGTATCTGCTATACAACCATTTTATTGATTTTCGACTTTCTCATAAACGGCTTTCGATCCAATTTTTTATACCGGAGCTCCTTCAAATTCTAAATAATACTGCTATCTTTTTTTTGTTGGAAAATTCAATATTTCGAAAACGGGTTGACGATTTCTTCTGAAATTTTGTTTTTGAATTTATATTAGTAAATATTTAAAATGTTCATACCTACCAATTTTTTTTAGAACAAATTTAAGAATTTGTATATATAAAAAATTAAGTGCAAAATGACTTTAAAAATACATTTTGCCGTTTCTATTAAGAATAAGATAATATTTTGCATATAATGTAATCGAACATGGGAGCAAGTAGGTGCGATCCAGTCGTGCATTTTATTTAAAATGTATGTATGTTTTCACAACTTTATTTCACTATTCACATAATTACTGAAAACAAAATCTAGTCAAAATGATGGCTGTCAATTTTTTCTGATGGTGGTATGGTATTAGTAAAAGAGTAAGAGGGGTAAATCTGCCGAAAAGTCCAATTGATTTCCGATTAAAACAATAAATTGATTTGCTTGCCCATTGGAAGGCTTTTCTTGTAAAAATCTGTGTTTTGACAGATCTGAAGGGGAAAAAGGTAAATTTTTGTTACCAAAAGAAAAACTCCATTAATAAACCCAACCATAGAGTTTGGTTCTGATGCTATTTAATTATTATGTTATAGTTATATCAATATGATCAATATACCTTGCGGATGAGATGGTTTTTCTTACACACATTTAAAATAGATGTTATATCATTTATGCAAATAACAAATAGCAGCGGTCCAAGATGACTTCCTTGAGGAACTCCAGATGTAAAGTGAAGTACTCTAGATAAATAACTTCCAAGTTTTACTAATTGAACCCGGTTCATCAAAAATAATGCAATTCATTTCAAAAGCATGGAATGAAATCCGAAGCGCCTTAACTTGTCTAGAAGTATATTATGATTTACTTATGGCGTTTTTATTTGCCAATCAGGAATTCTTCTCCGATTCGGGATCCTAAATGAACCATTTTATGTGATTCTGAATTTTAATGAGATTGTATGTGTGAAAATAATTGTGTACGTTAGAATATTCCAATTCAAAAAAATTTTTCCTCCGCAATTATGATACAAAAAATGGCATCAGTCGAGTTTGACGTTCAATTATATGAATATGTGAGTGCTTCTGGTTTCAAATCCAGAAGGAAAATTCTCTTCTTTTCAGAATTAGAACTGTCATTTTTTCCCAAGTGAACGCTTTCAAAAGAGTCCGGAACGCTTCCGGATTGCCAAATAAGAACGATATTAGTTGAACCATACTCCATTATATCTGGTAGTGCATAAGTACTACGTTTGGATTTTGTAAACGACCAGCAGCACGTACGGTCTACTTAAGACTACTCCAATCACCTTCAAAAATCTGAACACAACAAAAACCATTATTAACACAACAACAAAGAAGACAAAGATTGAGAACCACAGCTTCACCAGCCGAGAAGACAGGAAAATACTTCTTCTCCTAAAAGGAGTTCACAGTACGTTTTCACCAATAGAAGTCAAGGACGAGCTCCAAATCGAAGGAGTACCAGCAATCAGCGTGATACTCTTTAGATCGCGGAAAGCCAAAAATAAGAGCTACAACTCCTTCGTAGTCGAAGTAAGCAAGTTTTGTTAAGTTGCTGGGATCTACACCAAAACTCTGATCCTCAACCAGAAAGTCCACTGGGAACGCCTCCAAAACACGGACATAGTGCAGTGCAGGAACTGTCAAAGATTTGGTCATGCGGCGACCAATTGTGGTATGAAGAACGTCTGTGAACGACCACAACCCAGGAGAATGCAAGCGGAAGGAAAAGGACAAACGAGTGTACTGTGCCAACGGACCACCAAGCGCTAGTAACCCGAATCTAGATGAAGAAATGAGGGAGCACTTTGGGATCGATCTGACATCAGTAATGAAGAAAGCTCGCTCTGCAGTGCCCAGAAACTACTCTTCACTGAGCAAGGAAAAGAAGGCCGTGGCCTTGGCCAACTTAATATTTGAGCTATGCAACGCGTAATGTGCATAAACCGGCTAGAGATAATCGCGTACAATGTTAATTCATTGTACAGCTTTTTAAAAAGAACGACATTCCACCTCTTTATGAAGAAGTACTCACCGGACCTAGCCCTTATCAGTGAAACCAACGTCACCAAGCGAAACAATATTGACTAAAGTATACAACACCTTCCGAATAGACAAGGATTTAGGCAAGAGAGGCACAGCACTAGCACTGTTCGTTAAGAATAATATTAAAGCCACTCAAGTTCTGATCCCCAGCCTCAGATCATTCGAAATCACATCCGTCTTCAAAGAAGTCGAAGATGACGCAACACTAATTATCTTCAGCCTATACAACAAATGCAGTGCAAGACAATCCGATATTAATCACGATCTTTCTATTTTCAGCAACATGGCCGCTCAGCACACCTATGGACTAATTGTAGTTGATTCTAATGCCCGACATCCAAGATGGTACGATAGAACATCATCCGACGCTGGAAATTATCTGGTAAACTGGTTAGATGCTAATTTTGAGGACCATTCTTTCCTAGTGGTTTCTCAACCAAGGCCGACATTCCCAAGAACACCGTCCTGTCTGGACTTCTTCCTGGATTCGTCCAACTTTATCAACATCTATCCTGAGTTTCAGAATTACTCATGCAGGACCCTTACTGGAGACGGAGACCACGAAGCAGTCGAACTCCACATCAATCTGGGTCAGTCGATTTAAACAACACAGCCAAAAAATGAAGAGTACATCCAACTACAACCAACTCGACATATGGCGATTTTAAAGAAAAATCGAGGATGCAATATTTATGCCTGATTGCAACAGAAACCTCTCTAATAGCGAAATCGAGAAAGCAATCGAAGCTATGGAGGTCACAATTGCCAACGCTCTGGATAAGCAAAAGAGACCGAAGAACTCGCAGGACAGATACCAGCATCTCCCAGAAGGGATTGTTCGACTTTACAATCATCGGCAGCGATTGAGAAAGTAACTACAAAGGATTCGTCAAAGAGATTGGAACACGATCGGTAGCAACTATTAAATGTTGAAGAGTGAACTGCAATGTACGCAAGTTATGTTAAGAAATGCCCTTCAACATTTCAACAACAACCAGTTCCAAAAGAGGCTACAATCCATCAAACTGGGCCCGATGAGTTCAAGGAAATCAGCGAGATCACCGGAAAAAGACAACAAATTCCTAAAATAATTAGCACCAGACAAGGGGATCTCATGACCATGAAATTTACAGGAAGCAGTTCAATTACGTTGAGCAAATGCGTTGTGAGATCTTTCTCAAGTTTCATGTTTGCAATGATGACTTCTTCATCCAAATCTACTCTGGTGTCCATCAACCGAGAGAGTACATCAACAAATCCGAACTGTTTGGTGGAAATGTATTGGATGTCAAAATCATACATCATGGGTATGAGTGCCCACCTCTGCAAGCGATTTGCAATATGAGTAGGTATTCCTTTTTTATTTCCGAAATAGCTTAAAGTAGTTTATGGTCAATCAATAACGTGAATTTTCGCCCAAAAATCATTCGGTGGAATTTCTTTACAGCAAATATAATTGTTGCTGCCTCCTTCTCAATTTGACTGTACCTTATCTCCGATTGGGCGAGAGACCTTGCCGCATGCATGATGACTTTTTCAGAGCCTTAAATGTCTGAGCAATGTACGCACCAATCCCAAAATTTGAGGTATCTGCTGCAACTTTTATCGGCAACTTCGGGTTGAAATGAGTGAGTAAAAGTTCCGATGAGAGAATGGATTTAAACTTGTCGAATGATTGCTGACAATTTTTGGACCATTTGAAATCGACGTTGTCTCGTCCAAAGGTGCTCGAATCTCACGCATTTGCTTTACAAATTTGCCATAATAATTTTCAACTCCTAGAAATTATCTCAGTTCAGTGATGTTCCATTGTGCCTGCATGCAGTTAATACGCTCTATTTTGTCTGGATCTGGTTTCAAACCGTTTTTATCCTAAATATGCGCAAGGTATTTGAGTTGAGGACCAAAAACGAGCACTTTTTGATTTTCACTCGAAAATTAAACTCCAAGTGGCTTTGAAGTACCTGGTTTAAAATCTTCAGATGATGCTCAAAATCTTTCCCTCTAATGATGAAATCGTCAGTATAAACTGCAGCGCCTTCAATACCTGCAAGGACAGCATCTGCAATTTGCTGAAAAGGCCTATTTGGCCTAAACAATCCTTTGTGGGTATTGATAGTTAGCAAATTGGCCGATTCGGCTGTGACTTTCACTTGGAGATATGCATCAACTAAATCTATATGAGTGAAAATTTCGCTGTTTCCAATTTTTGCGAAAATGGCCTCCGGAGTTGGAATGGGGTATTCGTGCGATTCTAATTGATCATTTAAACCAGATGAATAATCTCCACATAGACGTACCTCTCCTGAAGACTTTTTGACTACCACAATCGGTGCTGCCCAGTCCGAAAAATCAACTGGAGTGATCCAGCCTCGGTCCTGTAGGCTTTGAAGCTCACGTTCTATTTAAGGAAGAACAGCATATGCCACATCTCGTCTAGCTCAGAAAACTGGATCATCGTCTGGTTTCAGATGTCTCAACTTCCATTTTGGTACAAACCGAGGAGTAGTCTGATTGGAACAGTTTAGCAAACCGCTGCTTTATGTTAGCTATGACTGCATGGCGATCGGCGGCTCTCGGCTGAATGATTCGACTGATGCAAACTTCGTTGATAGGTTTGGCCCATAAATAAAAAAAATCGCATAGATCTGTCCCTAAAATATTCAAATCTTTAATTTTAGATACAACTAAATTGCAAGATTTTACTTCCCGATTTAGCTGAATTGCACAAGGAAATTCAGCGATAAGTTTTTATAGAGTTCAATGATGCACTTTTGGCTTGACTGTTTTCAAGTGTAGTGCCTGGTCGTCCCAACTTCTTCCACATAGAGATATTGATCATGGTGATGTCTGAACCGGTATCAACTTGAAGTCGGACAGACTGACTTGAATTCGGTTCGCTGGTGCGGATGTTTACCTCCACAAACTTCCTTCGCTTAACATGATTTATGCAATTGACGTAAACAGCTTTGTTTTTTCTGTTACCTCGACGAACGTTATTGTTTCTGCCAGCTTTCTTTGATGAAAAACAGCTGCAATAACCCTCTTTGTGGCCAACACGATTCTATTTTGTGCATTCATCGTTCTTGTAGCCACAATCTCGTGAGAAATGCATTTCACCGCAACTGCAACAAGGAGATTTTAGCTAACTGTTTTGTTGTTTATGCTGCTGTGCCGGCTGTTGAGGTTGATGTTTGGAAATTTGTTGCTGTTTCTGGATGGCGTTAACTGGCGTTGCCGATGAACACGTTTGTTAGATGAGTGCCGAATCTTTTTAAGGCTGAACCATTTCTGGACACCAGACAACAACTTGCTCAGATCCGAACTCGTGTCTTCATCCAGTTTAGACAACAGTTTTGTCCGGATATCTGCGTCGGATGATGATTGCAATCCTGTCACAAACACTAGACTATTGGACTGGTCTGAACGCAGTGCGCTTAGCTTAAAATCCTTACAGCTCTTGTTGACACGAGCTGCGTAGGTGGTAAAATCCTCCGCTGGACTTTTAACACTCTGTAAACATCTATATCGTGAGTTAAATAAGCTCTCAGCAGCTTCAAACATTGCTTTGAGGTTTTCGACCGTGTCTTTGAAATTTACATCTCGTGTGTTCTTTGGCAAAATATAAAATGCGTACTTCTCATGTGCTATCGGATTTAGCTTCCGCATTTGCAATCGTACTTTGGATGGATCGTCGAGATCTTTTCCATCAACACTGAAAACATCTTCATGGCGAGAAAACCATGCCCGAACGTGATTGAATGATCTGGGTCATAGGAAAATTCAGAAATACTATTTCCTAACGGGTACTGGCAGAATGCGAACTAATGCTCTCCCTGTTGCTCAATACCGCTTGCAACAATTTGGATTGCACATCTAGTAATTCTAGAATCTTTTGTTCATGTGATGTCGCAATTTATGTGTTTTTTTTTCAATGTGGTACAAAGAGAGAACAAAATTTATTCACGCAAACCAATATATCCTCGTCGCCAAAATTGTTGTGATCTTATTTAAAAAATAAGAATCCGGATTTATATAATATATATCGTTTATTTAAATAGCAATTAATTAATTTAAGAACAAAATGAGAGTAACACTTTTTTACAGACTGAATATGTGAAAAGTCCAGAAGTTTCTACACCGGAAAAAGAAGTGTGTTGTCCATCTAACTATCTTCTACTATCAGGGGTATCAGAGGTTGCATATTTCCAGGGTTGTCAACAGAAATATCTGGGTATCAATTTCGAGGAGAGGTTTCGTTTCAACCAGCACGTGACAGCTACCCTAAAAAAGGCGAATTTTGCACATATTGTTTTCCTGCATGGTTTACTGTATCCAAAACCAGCATGAGAATGCTTGGAATGTTTGAGAGGAAAATCCTCCGGATCGGCGACGACAAAAGCACTTCAGCAACAAATGACTTTTCGAATCATACGGATTAACACCCCTAGACAACAACATGATCAGTGCTGCCAAAAGACTGACGAGCAACCTAATCAACCACCCAAACACCCTAGTAAATATCATGACAAGTGTTATATACTGGCATCACTCGCTAGACAGCGATTGTCAGTTTTAACAATAACGACTCAGTCCATTGAAGAATAATAAAAAGCCATCATCACAAAGAATGAGGAGTAAATAAAAAAAAAATATGCTCTCGACAGGCAAAGTAATTCAGGCTCATTTAGGCGGAAGGGGAATCATCGTTGACAAGCTACAAGGAAAGAATGGAGTTTTATTTTGAAGCCAATGATATCACGGACGATTCCAAAAAGAAAGCTATTTTCCTATCCAGCTCAGAAGCAGATTGTTATGAAATTATTCGCTCCCTGACAAGAAAAACACCAAAAGATTTCGGGTTTATACAAATAATAGAAAAACTTGATGCACATTTTACACCGACACCGAATGAAATCGTACAACGATTTCACTTTCATAGGAGACAACAGGTAACCGATGAATCTATCTCAGTGTTTGTCAATGATCTTCGAAAATTAAGCGAGTTTTGTAATTTTCAAGAACTTGATAATATGCTGAGAGATCGCATAGTTTGTGATCAATCACTTTAAAGGTGTCTTTTCGTTGAACCTAGTTTGGATTTTAAGAAAGCATATGATATTTCTATAGCACATGAAGCAGCTACACGGAGCGTAGTAGACATTCGTGGTGTGACGGACAAATCCGAGGTTCTTCAGGTACACAACAGTTCAATGAAGAAAAACTTCACACTCCGGACAGACAAATCAAGAGGTTATTTTCGTTGCGGAGATCATAGTCACAGTGCTGATGGTTGCAAATTTAAGAACACCAAATAAAGCCTGTTTCAAAAAGAGAGCAGATTCTGCGAATCAATGCAACGTTGTTCTTGAGGAAGAATCTAAAGCAAATTATTGCTCTCAGAGCGATGTTGAATTGTCAACGCAGGAATCATTTGAACTGAATAACGTCGATGTAGCTAACACAGCACAACCAAATGTTTTAGCAAAGGTCAAACTAAACGGTTTCACGGAGTTTATGGAGGTAGACTCAGGCGCCGCATTTTCTCTCATATCATTTAGTACTTGGAACAGAATTTGTAACACAAACAGACAACTTGAAAAGGTACAGTTGACCCTGAGAATGTGGTCAAAACAGTCGCTTAAGATTTTAGTACAAGCAAACGTAAGAGTCGAGTTCAGAGGAGATGGAGAGCCAGTTCAAATCCAATTGGTGGCCGATTCGCAGCCGATTTTCAGAAAATACCGCCAAATTCCATTTGCAATAAGGGATAGTGTCGAACAAGAACTTCAAAAATTGGTCAAACAGAGAATTCTGGAACCAGTTGAATTCTCCAGATGGGCTACTCCAGTTGTCTCTGTGCGAAAAAAGATGGTTCAATTAGAATCTGTGGAGACTATCGTAGCACAGTAAATTCTTTCGTCAAAGCTAATACATATCCACTACCAACTACATCGGAAGTTTTAGTCGCAATATCACCTGGGAAAATCTTCACGAAACTGGACTTACAGCCAGCATAACAGCAGTTAGTAGTCGACGAACACTCCGCTGAGATATTAACAATTAATACCCACAAAGGTCTTTTTAAAGCGCTTAGATTACCTTTTGGCGTATCAGCTGCGCCTGGTATATTCCAAAGATTTATGGAAAATTTGCTCATAGGTATTCCAGGTGTGATAGCCTATCTGGATGATATCATCATCTCCGGAACAACTTAAGCGAAACACTGAGAAAGTCGAGGAAGTTTTCAAACGCCTCCGAAGACCCAACATCACTGTTCGAAAGGACAAATGTTTGTTTGCTGTAAATGAATTTGAAATTTTGGGCTTTAACATTATTAACATTAGTGCTGATGGGGTAAGACCAAGTAAAACTAAAGTGGAGGATATACACAACGCCCCGGAACCAAAAAACAAAGAGGTTGCTTAGCTTTTACAATCGATTCCTACACCAAAAGGCAACGTCCGCTGAAAAACTACACAGGTTGTTAGACAAGAGAGCATTAATTCAGTCAGATTCCATCTTAACATTCATCGATGAGTCTAAAGAGATAGTGGTTTCATGTGATGCTTCCCCCTATTGAGTCGGCGCAGTCCTTGCACACCGAGAAGTGGATGGCACCGAACGTCCGATCGTGCTTGCTTCCAGGACGCTGGGAAAAAGTGAAAGAAACTATGCAGACATCGACAAAGAAGCTTTAGCTGTAATTTTCGGGGTCCATTATTTCCATCAGTGCCTAGCTGGTCGCGAATTCCTGATCATTACGGATCACAAGCCTCTTTTGGGAATATTTAATCAGACAGATATTAACCAAACAGATTCCAGTCATTCTTTCACCGAGAATGCTTCGATGGTGTCTCCAGTTAACGGCATCCGATTACACCCTTGAACATAGATCAGGAAAAAAATAATGGGAACGCCGATTGTCTAAGTAGAATTCCAATCAAAAAGTTAATAGAAGAAAAGGTTCCACCTGGAGATATCTTACTCTTGGAAGCAATGACTGATCCTCCAATTACAGCAGAACAAGTACGTTTCGAGAAACGAAGGGATACAGTGCTCAGCCGGATACTACGTTGGGTGTGACATGGCTGGCCACAAACTATGGACGATCCTAACAGCAATTTCAAAGCCTATTCTAACAAACGTTTGGAGATGTCAACACATAAAGGCTGTTTCCTTTGGGGAAACCGTGTTATAATTCCACTTACACTTCGAGAACGGACAATTAAAACTCTTCGTGCGAATCATCCAGGAATCACCGCAATGAAAGCAAATGCCAGAAGTTACATCTGGTGGCCGAAGCTCGATGAAGATATTGAACATTGTGTACGCCAGTGTCATCAGCGACAATGGCAGAGCATTTGTCTCGGAAGAGATTAAACAGTTTTACCGACGGAATGGAGTAAGATCTCACACATCTGCACCCTACCATCCATCGAGCAACGGACAAGCAGAACGAGTAGTCCAGTCTGCAACTATACATCAGGGCACAAATGGATTCCAGGACGGATTATTCAAATAACCGGTCGAGTATCATACGTATAGAGTCCAACGATGGACAGATATATAGAAGACATATTGATCAAATTCGAACAAAAGAAGAGGCAAATGTGGAAGATCCTCGCGGTGTAGTTATGCCCGATAAACAGAAACTATCAGTGTCAGTGCCAAGTACATAAACAGCTCCTGAGCAACAGCAGCAGCCAACAAGTACAATTCAACAAGAAAAACAAAGTGAATTTCAGTTTCAGATGCCCATGCCAGACCAGTCAGCTGACATTGACATGTATGTATGTATGTATATTTATTGAGACTAAAATTTCTTTTACATTATACACGTTCTTAATTCTATCTCTTACTTATTTTAAATAATATATATATCGGAGGCTGTAACGTATGGCCGTCCTGTTCAGGTTTCTGTTTTGCAGTGTAATGCCAACATGGCTTCTCTTTTTCTTTTAGTAGTTTCGCCAGCTCTTGCTCCCGCAGCTATATGGATAATTTCGTTACACGGTTGTTTTACTTAACTGCTCGGAGTAGCATGTATATCGGTTGCTTGTGACGTGGTTGTCACTATATTATATACACTACCCCACACTTCTAACTAAAATAATAATATACATATACATATACAATAATATAATTATAAGTTACTAACTTATATAAATAAGCTACTTTTTTCTTGCTGTATAGAGCGAAAGCTGAATAGTTTCTTTTTTTTTTAATTATATACATATTGTAATATTTTCACTCGGGTTCGCAAATAAAACCAATTTCCTTTCAACGACTTCAAATTATTTACTTCACAATTAATTAAACATAACTCTTCTATCTAACACGCCTAACGCTTTATTATTCCACTTATAAAAGTATACCAATTATAAACTCAAATATCTTTTGTTACAACCAACTTTACACTTGCGCTTTCATAAATAAAATGTCCCTTTTCGCAGTTAGTGGACCGGTATTTACACTTGTTTAAGCTTTCTAGATATACCATGAAAGTTCTCGTCAAACGGTTCTAGCAAGTTCCTTTCCAATGGCTTATTTGGTTTGTGTCTTCTACTATTAAAAAGTCTCCACCAAGGGGAATAGGTATGTAGTTTGTAGCATACTTCTGTTGTTGTTTTGGTTAGAATTTGTAGCACACTTCCAGTTGTTGTAGGTTGGAGTTTCTTCAGGTATTATGTTTTGTTTAAATAGTCCGTCCGGAATTCACTAGTAATTAGTCGTTACAATATTTAGATTATATACACATTTTACATTTAATTGATCGATTAGATTCAATATGGAAATTTAATAATCTTATTTCGAATAAATATTATTAATACGGAACCCGTTTGCTTGGATTTGTTGGTGTCCGTTGAATATAGCGGAATATGCCGCATGTCATAGCGGGAAACTTTCTAACAGCACCCAATGGGTGCTCTGACTTCTTTTTGTCAACCACCGGCGGTAGAATTATATAGGGTAGCCTCCTTCCTTCATCCTTTATATTTAATATAAGCACATTCCGATTGCTGTACAGCATCATCTCTTTGTTAATGATGTGCGGTAAATTTGATTAATTCTGTGATAACTGGAACTGGGCACCGTTTACAGGTGGTTGGATTCTATAGTTGCAGCAAATGTTGCTGTCTTGGCCCCGTTTATATATGTTCCGGTTTCGACACGTATCACTTCATTACTTTTAATAAGTTTTTAATGCTAAATGCTCACTTTACATTTTTTTCAGTATATTAAATAATTAATTTTGATTGCTTTTTGTTCCCGCGCTGCTAAAATTGCGCACGTCTTTTCTTGGCGAGAGCCAGTAGGAATCTTCCCGCTCTCAGTACACATAATATTATGTGAACTGTGCCTCCCGCTGACATTGACAGTGGATATGTAATTAGAAATAATGGAGATACTACATCTGCAAATAATGATGTACCTAAGCAAGCACTTACATCTGCACCACATAAGATGCAGACTTTTTCCAGACGTTCCTCATGAGTTTCCAAATTGCCGAATTATTTAAAATAATTTGTTTTCAACTAAGTCCCCTTTCACACAGGAAAACCAGTTGCTGGAGATTTTTTTGACGTTTTCCTTTAATTGCCTTGTAGCTTTCACACGAAGATATTGATGAGGAAACTGAGTTGCTCGTTTTTTGAATTGCTTTTGATTTGACATTCGCTTTTTGTAAACAAACAATTTGTTTCGCGGCTGGAAAATTCTACACAATTTTGAGTTATAAATTAACCGCAGCTTATTTTTAGAAAAATTAATTCAAAATAAAGAAACTTGGTGCGATTATGTAGGTAAATGTTGTTTTTTTTATTGTGGTTGTTAATAATGGTTTGCTAAATTAATATATTTAAGGGTCACGGAAAACAATGAACCAGGAGAAAATTGATTTGTTGTGCATTTCTCTTGCCATCCAAATCTTGGGCCCAACAGATGATAGTGATGATGGGAAGATTATATTGGACTTATTGGAATGCACCGAAGCTTTATTGGTACAGTTGGACACATAAGCCACTGACAGGATGATATGACTGATACCTGTGGTGCTGCCTGCTGCTGCTGCTGCTCGCTAATACAGGAACATCATTATAAACCAAATGTGATGCTGAAGCCACAAGCTGAGAGCTTAGTTGGTCCGTGCGTTTTTGTTGTCGTGATGGATTGAATTAAATGCCTTGCCTACAAGAATTAAAACTTGAAATTTTCTTTCACAATGAATTTATTTAAGTAGCTCACTTGGTTTGGTTAATGTAATAATAGGCGTGTTTTTTTCTAAGCTCCGGGGAAATTGGACGAAAAAAACGATGAGTAGGATTAACAATTTGCATACTAAATACAACAACAACTAATCCCCGGGGGTGCTTAGCTTAAACCCAGAGAATTCTCGGGGCTTAGCTACTGGAGAGGATAAAAACTGTGCTACCAAAATCTTTTTCACTAAGTTATCGATAAAATGTATAGAAACTTCAAAACTGACATTTTGACATGTCAAATAATTATCAATTTTGTTTATTGGTTTGGTTGAGCTTTTGGTCTAAGTGTATCAGTTGTTTTCCTGACGACCATGTTAACCTAACCTAACCTACCTTTTAATATACATTCCGCAACACAACACCAAATCAATTTTAACATTTTTCGCTTTTGTGTTGCCTCTATGGTGTCGTAGATTTTTTCCAATTCGCAATGAGAACAACCTTCTTCAGCGATTTTCACTTTTGCGTTTATTTTTATTATATGTACGAGTATATTAAGACTTGACTGTGAAATTATTATTAAATAAAAAAGTATTTCCTGAAGTTGATATTCGTTTAATTAACAAGAATTGAATGAACTACAAAACAAAGGTTTCTCTGAGAAAATTGTTTTCGACTGCGTGTTGTTGTACACGGGAGCAACCCAATACCGATTTTCTGCTACAGATAAAAAAATACAGATTCTCTACTACATCCTAGACATACTTCAATCTTCTTGATCGCCGTCCGCTCTTGCTCAGACCTATATTCCTAATGACATAGGAACTGAGCGCCCTGTTCGGAATAAGCAACTCGTCCACTAATATCATGTCACCAGTGACAGACGAATTGGGTAGTTTTCAAGTAGTTGAATTCTATGTACCACTGTATTTGTTAAAATTAAAATTAAAAGAAAATCACATCGCCTAAAAACAATTTCCAAAATACTTGATTGACATTTTCATGTATAAATAAAAATTAACTTGGTTCTTTTTATGTTATTTTAATAGAAATTAGTTTAAATTCAATAAATATATCGAAATTACACAAAACAAATCAACCCGATGATTTTTAGAAGGATGAGGATGAGGCAAAGAGTGATGTTTGTTTTTTTCTTGCATTACAGCTGTTCTTCAAATGTCATCTTGCAAATTAATAGTGCCGCCAAGTGTTTCACTAAGCGCCTTGGTCGTTTTTTTCAACCAATTCCCCCGGGGATTGCAAAAAACGCATCTATTATAATTGTAGGAAACAATTTCTCTTTAAAAAAAATATGTTTGACATCTATCAGAGACAGAAGTCAAAATGGAAACCTAAGAAAATTTCAAAGCATAACGTCAAAAAAATCTCTTCAAATCGTTGACCGGACAGATTTTTTTCATTCCCCTTACTTCTTGCCCTTCTCACCTACAAACTCCCAGTTGCCGGCAACTCAGTTTGCTTGTGTGAAAGGGGTCTAAGAAGGGATGGATGTTATATACTGGCATCACTCGCTAGAGCGAGTATTGCCATTGATTGTAACAGCGATAGTCAGTATGTCGATTGAAGAATAATAAAAAACCATCATCACAAAAGAACATTCGATTTTTAATAAAGTATTATATGGTTTCTATTTTAGGATATAACAACCACTGAATAGAGATACCCCGAGCCAAGATATCAGGATTTGACAGCGCTACTGGACGAAGGACTTATTTATATCAACGACGACGAAGCAATCCAATTCTACGAGGACGCAGCGTCAAACTATCACCGTGGCTAGATGCCACATTAACCCCACATCACCGCAAACACAAACAGCCGGGTATGAACAACCCGAGATTATCCACACAGGTTTTAGTAAGTAGCACAAGAAATTCAAGGACAATTTGTTTAATAATTTTAACAAAATATTAAAACAATATATAATATTAGCCCCTAAGTGCTAAAACAAATTAAAATGTCAATGTAATATAAGCAATGTAAAATAGAATTAAGAGCCAATTGTATATATAGTTCACTAAACATTATCATTATATATTATACTAGCGGACCCGACAGACGTTGTCCTGTTTACACGTCTTTAATTTGAAAATTTCCAAGTTTTTTTTAATAAGCTAAAACATTCTGGACCATTTTAATGAAAATTATTATTCAAATGTTATGACAATAGACAATACCTAACGTCATTACATGTAAATTTATTACAATTAGACTAATCGATAGCGTGTGAGTATGTGTAATGAAATCTTCAACTTGTTTTAATTAAAGGTAAAAAAGCTTACACTCCAACTATTTTATTTAAAAAACATATTTTTTTTATTTACAAAAACTTAATTTATCGTTATGCCATTGGATGTACAATATTTTTGGTTAAACCCTGAGGTGTATAAATAAATAAATTCGATGGTTTTCCAACTCTGGAACACGCAACTTATAATTGGCCGTGAGAAAAACATGGGTTTTCTAAATCTAAGCCACAAATTGTCATTGTTTGGCCTTGTGACTTATTTATAGTCATAGCATATGCCAAGCGGATTGGAAATTGTAAACGTTTGAATGGTATAGGCGAATATGAAGGAATCATTGGGATCCGTGGTAAAAGTACAACTTCACCTTGAAATTTTCCACTCAAAATAGTGGCTTCAAGAATGTTGCCCATGATTTTTTTTACAACTAATCGCGTGCCATTACACAATTTTGGGGCATTTAAATTTCGAAGCAAAATTATAGGTGAGCCAATTTTCAGTCGCAAATTATGTGGTGGCATTCCAGGTAAATCTAGTGAATTTAGAAACTCTACAGGATAGTTGACAACTTCGTCAGGATCAACAACAGTGTCAATCGATTTAAATGTAATTTCATCACCAGGCAATGACTGTTGTATTTTAAAATTGATGGCGTCAACATCTAAATTTTTTGCGGCTAAAATAGCTCGCTCTCGCAGCCATTCATGATTAGTATAATTATGTCTTAAATCTGGAAAGATACTTGTTATTAACTCATCTTTGGTAGCCACCATGTTGCAAAAATTCTCTGGAAGTCGAATATATTGTGTATCTTCATACAATTGAATTTTACCGTTGCCAATGTCTAACAATTGTTCAGAGAATCCTGACGCTAATGGATCATTTTGAAGTCGAACGCGCATATTAATAGTAAGGCATAATTTAGTGACACTTGGCCATAGATAAGATTCTTTCAAACATGCGTTTATTTCGTCTGCATATGTCGCGCGTGGAATGACTGGTAATGTTTGTCTGAAATCACCAGACAGCAGCAGTAGAGCACCACCGAAAAGCCGAGCATTATTTTTGATATCTTTCAGGGACCTGTCGAGAGCTTCAAGCGGATAAAATTTGGTCACGCAGTTGTTGAGATGCTTGTTACATATAACTGCTAGATGGCGCTTTTATAGAAAGCTTACATCGCGCTATAGACCCTTAAGGTGCAACGGTGCGCGTTCCCAATAGCACTTTGCTGCTAGATTGAGCTAGGGGCGTAAAATCGTTTTTTATTTTTTAAAACCTTTTAAAATTGAATATTATTTAATATTTGACACTGCGATGGTAGCGCCGTCTGTCGGATCAATGTAAAACAAAGTAAAACATTCCAAAATCAACAACTACTAATAAATTAAAAATTAATTAAAAAAACATTGTCCAGCGGACAAAATTGTGAATCTAAACCATTCTTAGATCCCCTTGAACACACACAAAAAATTTCATCAAAATCGGTCCAGTCGTTTAAGAGAAGTTCAGTGACATACACACTCACAGAAGAATTATATATATAAAGATATTCTTAGCTTTTGTACAATAATTAAGTTCTTGTTTGACTGTGGCATGTGCATTGCTAGGGTATCATAAGAAAATTCCTTTATGTTGGAATTTAGGCCTCAAAAGGGAGAAACGAGAAAAAATCAATGATTTTCTATGAATCTCGGCTTTTATACAATTTTTTTTCAACTGAGATATTCGGCTCGATATAATTAAAATGATTTTGAGTAGGTTCTTAATGTTTAAAATCATGCGTCAATATTTTAGTTGATAATATATAAATTTTGGAAATGGAACAAACTTATCGACGAGTCATTATCCCCTTTATACTGGAAAGGATTTTTTTTCGAAAGCAAAGACAAGAATTTTAGAAACCATTGAAGAGTACCGACCGAGACCGTACGTCTGACTAACACCTCGAACCTAATGTGTACACGAAAGTATTAAGTGCCATTTACCATTTACTACCCATCCAGCAATAAAAACCATAATTCGAATACATAAACATTAAATTCAATTCCCCAAGCGCTTAAATTTTAAATAAATAAATAACTTTAAATTAAATATAATAAGAAACAACTGCTAGTGCAAAAATTATAATAGGTCCGTTCCCGTACTCCCTAAAATTGCGAAAATCTACAAATTTCTACGAAAAACAGTCAAATCTTGTTCTCGTATTCCAAATATTCGTAGTTTTTCACAGAAGAGAGCGCTCATGAGAGAGTAAAATATTTCCCCATGCTACGAATTTTAGTCCAAGAAATTTCTTTGGATTCTTCTGAAAGTGTTCATTTGGGAAAAATTACACTTCTAATTCTGAAAAGAAGAGAATTCTGCTTCTGAATTTGAAATCAGAATCGAAACCAGAAGCACTTACACATTTTTATATCATAATTGTGCAACAAACATTTTTTGTTTTAATTTGAATATTTGCACATGCACAATTATTTTACACATACAATCACATTTAAATTCAGAATCGTCAGAATCACACAAGTGTTCAGTTGGGATCCAGGATCGGAGAGAGCTTCCGGCTTGCCAAATAAAAACGCCATAAGTCACTCCAAACCTAAAATAAATATCCATGTTGATAAAGAACGCTTTTTATGGATCATGTACATATTTTTTCAAGCCACAAGTATCTTTTGCGTGGACCAATTTGTTTAAGTTTGTTACTTAAGTCGCCCAAAAACACAGCAACATCTAGTGGTCTATAATTATGGTGGGTATAATTCCGAGCTATGTATGTTGGGTTTATCTTTTAAGCACCATAAGCTCAAACTGCTCCGCTCTTGTTTTTTTTTCATTTGGCCTAAAACGATGCAACTTTTTTATTGCTTACATTTTGCTACCTTTTTTCCTACAAGTAAACAAATTCTGGGATAAAACCTGAAGAAATGCACTTAATCGTACTACAGACCATACCAAAGAGAATTTCGTTTCCCACGGAATATTGTATTCAGTCGAAATTTTTACTGCAAACTTGAATATCCCACGGAATAAATTTCCCCCGAACAAAAAATCGTATGAAATTACAACAAAATACCCTGGGAAGCTTATTCCAGATACCAATCGCTCATATTCTGCATTCCGAGTAAAAATGAATTCAAAACGAATTTCAATTTCACTTAAAATGAAATAACGTGTTGTGCATTTCGAGTGGATTCAACTCCTTCCAATTCACTTTGAATTGTCAAAATCACCTGTTACAGACAATTTGTATAAAAACGGTTCATATTAGGAATGTAGATAACGATTTTTCATAATCAGAACCCTAAAATTCCACATTCGGAATGAGCTATTTACAAACTTTATTTTATGTGGAATACATAACATTTTTATGTTGAATACAGAACATCTAAATTCACTTTCGTTCCTCAAATTCACAAAAAGTGAAATACAGAACATGTGCGAATCATGTACGCTCCCAAGATTCGAATTAGAGAAAAATTTCTAGGGAATTTTTTATTCACGAAACCCCCACAATCTCATTAAAATTCAGAAACCTCGGAATCAAAAAAGTTTTCAGTTAGGATCCCGGATCGAAGAGCGATTCCAGATTGCTAAATAAAAGCGCCATTAGTGCCAACGCCGAGCGATAAAATTAGGTTTAATTCCAAGACATGACGGCTAGCAAAAATTAAATTAATAGAATCATATTATGAATCATGAGGTACATTTTGTACTACATAAATCTTTACTAGAACTGCTATATATTTATTTAGTTTTTTCATCCAACACTGGAGATTCTAATGTAATTGTAACTGGTCCATCATTTTGAATATGCACTGTTCTCTTAGCACCGTATCGCCCATCTAAATAATACGAATCGAAAATTAATTTTTCATTCTACAAAAAAAAAAGAATAAAACAATACCTTTAATTTTGTCTTCAGAATAGTTTTGCGCCAACTTTTTTAGAAAACTGTAATACAAATCTTTTGCATCCTCGCCCTCCATTGCATGATGAAAATCCAATGAGTTTCCTTTCAATTTACTATACAGCGTAAATTGGCTGACACATAGGATCTCATAGTTCAAATCTTTAACATTTTTTTGCCACCGTTTCCCACTTATCTTATCGTCAAATAGTTTAAGTGCCAGCAACTTCCTTACCCTGCGTTTTGTGTTAATTTATAGAGTAATGAGCTTTGTAAGAAATTACACCATACTACATACCTACATGTAATCTACATCCTTCTCGGTGTCTTTTCTGGAAAAGCCCACAAGAACACAAAGTCCTGTATTTATGCTGCATACCTCCTCCAACTCAACTATGTGTGAAAAAAAGTTAGTTTTTTTCTAACTTATAAAAGGACCCATTTGTTTATTTACCTGTAATTTTTGAGGCTAATACTCTTTGTACTACGGCTTTCATTTTATTTTTTTTTATTTAAAGAAAAGGTGGTCAAAATTAGGAAATTGCTCCCTTTGTCAATAGATGGGATGTAGAGAATAAATGACAACACATAAATGTAGAAAAAATAACTGTACTTCACAACTGCATTTACAAGGCAAAACAAATTATCATTGAATCAAGTTTCGATTAAGTGTAAGCCTAGATCGGATCGATATAGGCCTACACGATCAGTGGGTCAATTCCCGATCTGTGAAGCTGTGAAGTGATAAATTTTATCGCGCTTTCACGTCTAATTCGATTCGCGATGAGTGAAGAAGTGAACGTCAAAAATTTTTCATATGAAGATTATTTTATCACAGTCAATTGTTCCTTGAAGAAGAGTAAAAATACGAGTTGGTTTTGGCCTCCGCCAAGAGCGGATGCGTTTTAACGGGTTTTATACAAATTAAAAATAGTGTAAAGATAAAGCAGACATAAAAGTAAACGCGAACTATAATTTTTAATAATTTAACTTGCCGTAACATAGTTTTGCCGGTTTTAAAGCTGTTTTTTTTTTTATAATTTTGCACGCGCTCAAGGTGTTATGAATACCCTTTATATGTTTTTAACACACCGCGGGCATCCGGTGAAAGAATAGAAAGAAGGATATGAAAGATGTGTGGCGCGATGTATTGAGAAGGTGGTTGTTGTCTCAGATTTTATCTCCAGAGATGGCGGCTGAACTAATGCGGAGAAAATTACCGTGTCTTATTTATTTATGTCCCTTATAATTCGCATTATTTTATTTATTTCGTTGACATATTAATGAGTAGTTTACTCAATCACATGTTGTTAGTGTTATGCCTGAACAACATGTAATGAGTAAGCCAGCAACTCATTTTATGACAATTTTTAGAATATGGTTTTAATGGAATATAAGAAGACATAGACAACGGCAGGAATCGAACCTGCGACCACGAGGTTGACAGGCGAGCACACAACTATCGCGCCACGGCCACCCCCAAATTGCAATTAGTGCAGTTGGCCCAATTTTGGCAATGGTGTGGATGAGATAACCGAGAAATCCCATTACAGTTTACGGCCGTTCCATTTACAATAACGGAACCGAAACTGAATTAACGGATAGGTGATATTAAATAATACGGAATGTAATAATGGTATGGATGATAAGGATAACATACAGAAAGAAGATAATTTACCAAAATAACTGGCGTAAATTAACAACCATCAAAAATATGAAAAGTATAATAAATGTAAAAAAAAGTTTTCCACTCGATCTTTGAAGAGTTTTTACAAATGAGAAATGTGCAACATAAACAAATTTAAATCATTTCATCATAAAACAAAAACGGAAAAAAATTGATTTTTTTTTTGTTTTTTGGTTTTTAATTTAAGTGCAATATATATGTAAAAATGCAATAAGAATGTTTAACAAGTGCAATATCCGTGTATGACTTGTGTTGCTTAGCATACATAATAGGTATAGGGAGTTCACTGCAATCTTTAAAAATTCATGACATTTAAATATAACGTAAGACATAACTGATAAACTTGCATTTGAAATTGTAATTTGACTAAAATAAGAATTTTCCATCATGTGTTTATAGAAATAAACCTGAGGATATTCGTAATCACGAACGAAACGTTCTTTTAAGCCAAATTCTTTGTTTCATTTCATTAAAAAAAAAACCTATAGCCTATAAACCAATTATAATATAATAATCATAATAATATAATTATTTTCAACAGTCAAAATACAGAAAAATTGTAAATCATTTCTATAACTACTGAGAAATGTATTCTCTATATATTCGAAATGCAAAGTAGGTAGGTACATAATATATATAATCTATTATTAATTATCAATCTAATAATTATTCCCGACATTATTAGTTATTAAGAAATAGAAATGAAAATGACCCGAATGAAAGTATTTATACAAACAAATGTTCAAGAATTCAATTGTGACTGAAAACTGACAGGATTTATCATTTAGTACTTTTTAGTACAAACTTTGAGAGCTACCCTTCAAGCAAAATCACGGACCCCAATTTCTCGCTTCACTTAGGAATCACTTTGGAATCCAAAAGAACTGAGTGTCTCACACACTTTAACAAATTGTATGTGTACGCATGTAAAAAGAAGAACGAGAATCGATATTTTTTTATGGAAAGAGAAATAGAGAGAGTTGGTAAGGTAGTCGATAATAGAGTGGTGACTGGGGAGTTGAAGCCAGATGGAGATAAACTCTGTTATTTCAATTTTGCAGAGTAAACAAGCAACAAAGAAATTTTTGTCTGCAAGGAAAATCAAAATACATAATAATAAGTGTAAAGAATTTATAAAATAATACTTTAAAATGGAAAAATGGGATTGTTGTAAAATAAACAAAGAAGTGTTGAATATTTGAAAAAGACCATATTTCTTTCTAGATTAGTTCATTTTTGTTGGATTCCATTTACTTTCTGTTTTCGCTGAATATGGTGAAGTATAAGACTATCACTCTTTTCTCTCACAATACATTCACATAATGGCTCCGTGGTGATTCTAATTTCCATACTTATTTTCATCCGATTTGAAAACAAAAAAACTGAGCGCCTCACACATATTAACAAATTTTCTGGGTGCGCATGAAAAAGAAGAACGAGAATCGATATTATTTTTGTATGGGCCGGAAAATAGAGAGAGTAGTCGATATTCAAGTGGGGAATATTTTTTATTGACTAGAAATGAAGATAAATGGAGAGAAACAGTGGGTCTATTCGGCGAGATCTTTTATTCTGTTATTCTGCTATTTTGTTATGAATTTTCATACAAAAGTTTAAGCTGTCAAAAAATCTTTTATGAATTATAATTTTGGTATTCTGCATGCTAAATCTGCTATGAAATCTGTTAAGAAATCTGCTAATGAGCTGTCAAAACTTCGAAATTCTCAACAAGTCTTTTACGAACTATATTTTTGGTATTCAGCATGCCACAAACTGTTATGGAATCTTTTATGAATCATAAAAGAATAAAAGACACATTTTTGTTACTTTTATCATAAAAGATTTCAATATATGAAGTAAAAACTTTTATTTTGTTAATGAATTGTTCGTAAAAGGACAGATAACAAAATATTATTAAAATACATAATAACAAGCACAAACATGTAAATAATTTCAAACTAATTATTTGAATACACGAAAGCACAGAACAAATTTGATGGATGAAACGTAAAAGAAAGTGTCGCTTATCTTGCCGGAGTTCGTTTTGCACAAGTTTTTATATTGGATACTCGTATAATACATTCAGGAACTGTTATGGACAAATTGCAAAGATTATATATTATTTATCTACGCGAAACAAAACACGATAATTGCGCAGGTTAATATTTTCATTAGTCAGTGCCTACTGCCGAGAGTTTTTATTTACCTACTACAGCTGATAATTTGATAGCAGATTTTAGGTCTGTTCGTATACATTTTTCTTTTTCGAAGTTACATAACAGACTTTTATAAAAGATCGAACTCCTGAATAACAATTATAAAATATCTTTTATGGTGAAGATCTGTTATGCATCATAACAGAAAATTCATAGCAGAATAACAGATGTGGCAGAATAGGCCTAATTGTTTTTTTTTTTCAATTTTGCAGAATAAGCAATCAACAACCAAATTTTTATCTTCAAGGAAACCTTAAAATACATAACAAGTGTAAAAAATTATAAAATAGTACTTTAAAATAAAAAACGGGATTATTGCAACAAAATGGGATTATTGCAACAAAGAAGTGTTTAAAATTTGTAAAAGAGCATATTTCTTATTAGATTAGTTCAATTTTGTTGGATTCCATTTAGGTTCCGTTTTCACTGAGTATGGTGAAGTAGAAAACTCTCTCTCACAATACATTCACATAATGGCTCCGTGGTGATTCTAATTTCCATACTAATTTGATTCGATTTGGAAACGTTTCCGTTCCGTTTTTGGGTCTGTTTATGAAGTGGTTTCGGATCCAAAACGGAGTCGCTTGCTTGAAGGGAATGTGTTCGAGAATCGCTTTAGACGCGTTCATGAAATGATAAAATGAAGAATCTCTGTGAAAACTGAAATGATATTTTTTTATCACTTTATAATTTCACAGATCGGGAATTGACCCCCAGTTTCAACAAGAAATTTATCATAATTGGGTACTCGAAATTCTTGGTATTTCAGGGGTTCAGTCATTTCTATTCTGAGCAATATGAAATAACTTTCTGTTGTTGTAAAGCAGCACATTCTACTAGCTATCCGAAAACGAATGCATAGAACAGCTGACTGTAAACTTCATTTGGTAGGAGTTTAGTTCTGGTTTTTTCACAGCTTTTGACTAACCTATGGTATCCCAGATAACATATGTTAGAGAGAAATAAAAGCGAGACGACACTATAGTGTATCTCATAGATACAATTTGCGCAATAAATGTATTTTGTAGCCATTCGTTTTTGCAAGGTCCTAGCGAGCAGACGCGAACGTCTAGTAATAAAGTTAAATTGATATATATATATTATAAAAACGGATGTCGGTATTTTTATTTACTTTGTCTAAGAAAACTTGCTAACAACTCAGAAGTGGGATATTGCCACCATTTAATTAATTAAGTTTGCCAAAATAGAAAAGTAAAATTCATAAAATTTTGTCGCATATGCGTTACTATAGTGTTGCCGAGGGATGAAAGGGTAGATGAACGGGAGGGAATGAGATTAGAGCTTGAAGATCGTGTTCGACAGGAAGCGAGACAGAGACAGGTAATTCAAATTGTTGGCGGGGAATATAATGTTGATGTTGGTGTTGGTGGGACTGCTGCAGTCGTTGCTGTTGAAGTTGATGGTGAGATGGGTGTAGATCGACAACAAGAGCAAGAAATACGTGACCAAGACAAGATCTTCACGAACACAGTACACATAATAAAGGTAATATATTCCGGTTTTCATTTTCGTTCAAGATCGCGCATGTGGCAAGACTCAGAGACACTCGTGTCACATTCGGCATGCGCATAGGCTTAGGCATGGGCCAAACTGCTAGTTGCAATATCTGTTACTGCTACTTTTAAATAACAGTTATAAATTCCGGTTACTGAAATAACAATTATGGAACAAAAATTGTCAGTGAAATAACAGTTTTAATAAACAATTTTCCACTAACATTTTAAAATTAATTATTCATCACTTTTTCAGCTATATTCCGCTGTTTGGTGTGATCAAAATGCAAATTTAGAAATTTCAAATGTTGTTTTAATAACAGTTATTTCTGATCTGCTGTTACCTCTTACTGAACACATCTTACTGAAATTTTTGACCCACCACTATTTGTATGTGAAAATGTCAAAAATGAGAGTGCATGTGCCAAATCTCAGAGACATTTTGCCAAATATGACAACCGAATTTTTTAATTATGGCAATCGAGTTTTGACAACTTACGCAATATATTACCTAATTATGTGTAATGTGGTTCACGAAAATAGAGACAGAGAAAACAGAAACCGAGAATTTCCTACAATGAGACAAGAACAACAAAACGTTCAAAACGGTGGTGGTTATGGAATTCCAGAAAATTTGTGAGAATCGAATGCGTAATGAACAAATACAGAGACGTGACCAAGCTATCGATATTTTGGTAGAACAAATCCAAGGCTTGACTCAGAGTACTCTACTAAATGCCAGGAGCACTCCAAGGCATGAGGACACACTTGTTGCTTGCCACATGATGCCAGATTTTACGAAAAATATCAAGAAGTTTGTTGGCGAAGGCGATACGGTATCGGCAGAAAGTTGGTTGAAGAATGTAGAAAGTATGTGCCATTTGCTTCGTTGGTCTGATATACGCTTTGGGCGCAGCGAAGATGAATCTGGTTGGTAGTGCAAAGCGTTGGCTAAATGCAAGAGTAGATGAGATTCATAGTTGGAGCCAGTTCAAAACATCATTTTACGTGAAAGAAAACATGTCTATGAGATGGAAAAAGATGGTTACTCGTTTACAGTACAGAAATGAAACCTTTAGCACTTATTTTCATGAAAAATATGAACTTTGCCGACAGCTGAAGCTTAGTTTTGATGAAACTAAGGAGATGATATTAACTGGACTATGGGCTCGATATGCCGCGAATTCCCTAATGGGCTGCCGACACCTAGACGCTGATGATCTGCTCCACGATATCCTGAAATTGGAAAGAATGGCTCGTCACGAATTGGGCAGTATAGATTCAGGTCTAACGAGTTTCACCAGTCTGAAATTCCGCCGAGAGGCCACGAACATCACGACACAGGCAGTCGTCCTCGTGTAGCAAGGGAACAGGTTATGCTACAATTGCAGAAAAGGTGGCCATCTATCCAAAAACTGTTCTGATGTTCGACCTCCTCCAACATGTTACCAGTGTGCAATAAAAGGTCATATTTCTAGAACATATGTCCAAATCAGCAAGGTGCAATACGGCATGCGGATGGATTTTCAAATCAGCAAGGTGCAATACGACAAGTAGATGGATTTCCACAAAATTATATTGCAAAATACCTAAGAAGTGTTTTCGTAGGCGATTGTGAATTGTCTGCTTTCGTCGATATGGGTAGTTCGGAGTGTACTATTAAAGCCACAACAGCATTGCTCAATGGGGTTAGTATCCAACATGGCTTGATGGAACTTAGGTCGTTTGGTCCAGCTGAACTTAAAGTCACCTCACCTGTCGTTGACTATCGCCGACTGAACAACCAAACCGTCAAAATTAACTTCCCGCTTCCGAATATGGACGACCATATAACGATACTTGGAGATTCAAAGCTGTTTATTGTTTTAGATTTTGCTCAAGGATTCAGCAGTTGCCGATCGACCCAAAAGACCTACATAAGACCGGAAATCTTGTAATTGTAAAAGAATGATTTAAGAAAGAAAATAAATCAAATTATCTATCTATCTTATTCTTTCCTCGAAAAGTTGACACAAAATATGAAATCTAATTTCAACTTACATTACGCAGTGTGTCTTAAATTTTATTCGTTTAGTCGAAAAGTAAAACAAACTAAATTGATATTTGATCTAGCTTTAATCGTATTTCGTTCATCCGCAAAGAACAATAATATAGTTGTTTATTGTTTTATGTAGAAAATAGAGAAAAGGAAATTTTTGGATTCGTGTAAGGATTTCCTTGAAAAAAAATCCATTAAGCACTACTTTGACTTGATAATAATCTTAACTACCGCAAGGACTGAAATGGTCGCTGGTGATGCTTTTTTGAAAAGGAACCATCGTGAAGTTGGCTCCTAGCAGTCCATATCTAGTATGTCAGTGCCCCAGCACTACAGCATTGCTTACTTTCTATAAATAATAGATGTCAGCACTTATCATATACAAAATAACAATAGATGGCCCTAGTTAATTTGCCTGTTGACTAAATATGGTGCACATGCCAAGAGTGGCAAAAGATGGCTTTTAAAAGTAATATTTTTGGTTGTTATTTTGCTCCGAGGGCCGTAAGGATCGTTCCCCCATTTTTAATAGTGCTTTTGCATGCAACTGACAATCGACTAGAAGTCCATGTATAGTATGTCAATGCTCTCGGTACTTCGGCAGGGGTGAAATTGAAAATTCGTAACGGTAGTACCACACGCCATATTGTTTAAAATGGTTAGGGAATTTGATAAGGGTTTTAGCATTCTCTTTCTTATTTTTTCTCTTCTAATTGGTTGGCGAATTTGATAAGGGATTTTTTTTTAAAAAGGTTCGTGAATTTGGGAGGGACTTTTTTACTTTTTAAATCATTCCTTATCAAATTCACCAACCAATTTAAGAAAATGTACAAAGTTAATGCTCGACCCATTAACGCAAAACCAAACCAGATTAGTCTGATATTAATGGCGTTTTTATTTGGCAACCCGTAATCTCTCGCCGATACGGGATCCCAACTGAACATTTTTATGTGATTCTGAATTTTAATGAGATGGAATGTGTGAAAATAATTGTGGACGTGGAAATATTTGATTTAAGAAAAAATTTTGTTGCACAATTAGGCTAGGCGTGTGCACATGCAACTTTAAGTTTTGCAACAGTTTGGTTGCTAAAGTGAATACCATGGACTTATATGAGAGTGCGCGCACTTGCAAGAACTATTCAGTCCGCTATTCGAGCAACTTAAAAGTTTGTGTTTTGGCACAAGTCGAACGATTGCCCCAAATTAGTTCTACAGTTTGTATCACACCGAACTACATGTAACTGCACGCATATGAAATCAAAATATAGGGCCATATTACGATTGGCAATTATCAATTTGATTATTGATAAACACAGAAATTTGGTTTTAAAACCTCGGCTTATTTAAAAACTGCACCACTATTTATTGGTAATCATCAATTTTCTTGTAATTCACAATGGTGTGCATCATTCTCAATTACCAAAACTCTTATCAATGAGGTTATTTAATATTAAATTTCAGTATTTATCAATCATCAATTTGTAATTGACAATCATAATAGGGGTGATAGTTGCTTTTGCGCGCGATCATCGTTCCACTAGTGATTAAACTATTTCGTTTTATGACAGCAGTGTGTGAGTACGGTTCCGATTTTGATTTTTAATCCAGAAGCAAATTTCTCTTCTTTTCAGAATTAGAACTGTCATTTTTCATCAAGTGAACACTTTCAGAAGAGTCCAGTCCAGAAGGCTTCCGGATTGCCAAATAAAAACGACATAGATCTTACAATTTCTACCTGAGATGTAGAAATGTAGAGGGAAGGAAGCATTAACATACTATACATGGACTGCTAGGAGCCAACTTCATGTTGGTTCTCTCCTCAGCTAGGTTTAAAGAGCGCCACCCAGCTCCCAGCGGAAATCAAGAATATTTTTAAGTAATACCAAGGTTAAGAGATTTTTTTTCAAGGAAATCCTTACACGAATCCAAAAATTACCTTTTCTCTATTTTATACAGAAAAAATAGGCAACTATATTATAGTTCTTTGCGGATGAGCGGAATGCGATTAAAACTAGGTCAAATGTCAATTTAATTTTTTTTTTTACTTTTCGACGAGACGAACAAAATTTAACACATGCAGTTAAGCTTAAATTAAATTTTAGTTTTTGTGTTAACTTTTCGACGAGGCGAATAAAATCTTTAAAAATTAACACAAGATACTGCGTAATATAAGTAAATATTTAAAACGTGCATTTAAATATTTCTTAGGCGACAAGCAACAATATATTTTGCAGAGTCAATATGTATTTCACAAATCGGCAAAAAAGCACTACTGAAACGGACAAGTAACTAAAGCCTAGTACGCTGCTGATGCGAAACGAAAAATCCCATACAAAAATGACACGACGAAATCATGAACGAAAAATTTCGTTCTGCTTTTCGTTTTCCAGTACGCTGCTGATCGACGAAATGTGTAATTTTAGTGGATAGCTGTAGTAGATTTCTTAGTACAATTCTCCACTGTTTTCGTTCTCAATTTAATTGACCTGCACATTAATTGCTTGCGAAATTTTGACATTTCATTTTTTTTATAAAAAAAAAGTCAAGCTCTTGTAATGCTTATTTGATTTTTCTTTGGCTTTGTGTTTTCTCTAGTGTCGGGTTTTTCTGTACATTTCCTGAATTAAATTAATCAAAATACATTCAATTCTAATTTTGTATCAAAACCAATTTTAAAATCGACTAAACTAAATCTGCAAAATGCAAATGGGAAGTTGGAAAGAAGCACACCCTTCACATATCTTATCGGCGAACAAGATATAGCTGATCTTTATTTGGAGTGCTGATTATAACTAACTATCGACTTTTCTCATACCTAGTGCTAGTGCTTAGATTAAAAATAACCAATGTCCTTTTAAAATTAATTTATTTTAAGTGACTACTAAATAAAAATATTATAATCAAGATTCAGTAGTTTGTTCTGCAATTAACTGTCCATGTCATGGACACAAATACATTTGTTACTCCGACTTTTAAATTCTATGCGACCTTTGACACCATATAAATATAAAAAAAACACTCACCATTTCTAACTACATACTTTCAACACATAAATTAACTCAATTGCCACAAAGAAAAAATCAAATCGACCGCCCGCTACTGGCAGTACGAATATGAATTTCCGACCTGGTCGGGACAAGATGTATCCAGGCCGGAAGCCAAAGGTAAGCGGCCTTCCGCTGCACCGACGACAATTTAGTGAAATCATCGTTACCACAATAATGTTTGGTTGCAAAAAGGCCATCTTAAACGATACCCACCTCTATTTAGAAAGCCTGTTTCCGATCTCATTGATTGGCGATTTTATACCATACCCCAGAACTTATTTCTAAGTTAAGATAATCTGTTTAATGTTTACTTCGTGAAAATCGGCACGGGATGGACATTGTTATTTAGTCTACAATTTCAGGTGATGACCTCGCTAGTCCTTTGTTGTGTTGATAGAAAGAAGATGATGACAAATCACTTACCTCGCATTGCCATCGCTACCTTCTTTTTCTTTTCTGGACGAAGTTTTTTAATGTTATTGAACCATCGTATGGCAGATGCCCTGCTCGTGGATTTGATAGCAAATCAAGCTGCTTGCAAGCTGGTCACTTGTCAATTGGATTTGATATATAAGGCCATGCATTTTTACTATTCATTCGATTTTGGTATTAATTGAGGAAGCAAGACCTATAGTTAAAATGGGAATCCATCAAAGAGCATTCGCAGCGTAGCAGAGCGGTCAAGTACAAACCCACTAAGAAAACTCACTGATGAACAAGTGAAAAATGCAACCCGTTCCAAAAATATATTCTAAAAGCTATTCACTGTTCTCTTGGAATATATAATCTGAAAATACTTTGAAGTGTATCTTTGGAACGGGTTACCCTAAAAACTTGGTTGATACCTTTTTGTAATCTACTCTTGATGCTCTCAAAATCAGCATCAAAAGTTTTTATGTAGAAGCCTTATTGCAAAAAATCACTCTTGAAATACGCATATTTAGAATGATGTATGCGTATTCCTGGAGCTATTTTTTTTAATACAACTTCTTTGCAAAAAATGTTGATGTTTCCTTTGAAAGTATCAAGTGCTGATTCTAAAATGATATCGCTCGCCTTTATTGGACAAGCCGTTCCAAAGATATAGTTCCAAACCTATTCACTGTTCACCTTGAAATACATAATCTGAAAATACTTTGAAGTGTATCTTTGGAACGGGTTACCCTAAAAACTTGGTTGATACCTTTTTGTAATCTACTCTTGATGCTCTCAAAATCAGCATCAAAAGTTTTTATGTAGAAGCCTTATTGCAAAAAATCACTCTTGAAATACGCATATTTAGAATGATGTATGCGTATTCCTGGAGCTATTTTTTTTAATACAACTTCTTTGCAAAAAATGTTGATGTTTCCTTTGAAAGTATCAAGTGCTGATTCTAAAATGATATCGCTCGCCTTTATTGGACAAGCCGTTCCAAAGATATAGTTCCAAACCTATTCACTGTTCACTTTGAAATATATAATCTTATATCTTATTATGTATTTCAAGGTGAACAGTGAATAGGTTTGGAACTATATCTTTGGAACGGCTTGTCCAATAAAGGCGAGCGATATCATTTTAGAATCAGCACTTGATACTTTCAAAGGAAAAATCAACATTTTTTGCAAAGAAGTTGTATTAAAAAAAATAGCTCCAGGAATACGCATACATCATTCTAAATATGCGTATTTCAAGAGTGATTTTTTGCAATAAGGCTTCTACATAAAAACTTTTGATGCTGATTTTGAGAGCATCAAGAGTAGATTACAAAAAGGTATCAACCAAGTTTTTAGGGTAACCCGTTCCAAAGATACACTTCAAAGTATTTTCAGATTATGTATTTCAAGGTGAACAGTGAATAGGTTTGGAACTATATCTTTGGAACGGCTTGTCCAATAAAGGCGAGCGATATCATTTTAGAATCAGCACTTGATACTTTCAAAGGAAACATCAACATTTTTTGCAAAGAAGTTGTATTAAAAAAAATAGCTCCAGGAATACGCATACATCATTCTAAATATGCGTATTTCAAGAGTGATTTTTTGCAATAAGGCTTCTACATAAAAACTTTTGATGCTGATTTTGAGAGCATCAAGAGTAGATTACAAAAAGGTATCAACCAAGTTTTTAGGGTAACCCGTTCCAAAGATACACTTCAAAGTATTTTCAGATTATGTATTTCAAGGTGAACAGTGAATAGCTTTGCAACTATATCTTTGGAACGGGTTGTCCAATAAAGGCGAGCTATATCTTTTTTGAATCAAAACTTCATACTTTCAAAGGAAGGATTAACAAAACAAAAAGTAGTTTTGTCACCAAATTACTTTTAGATGTATTTTTTTGTCACCAAATTTCCTTTACATATATTTTTTTTGAAATAATTCTTGGACTTGGAAATGGTATCCGGAATTAGTAAGAAACCATAAATTAGAACTCATAACCGTTCACACCATCCCAATGAAGGACGTAGTTTTCGAATTATAGAGTGGTTTACCTCCCTATTTCATTGATTTTCTTAAAATTGATAGAAATTTCATCAAATCGGCAGATAAACCAGTTAATAAGTCCCAAAGTATTTGCTTAATTTCCATCGTTTAAACGGTTCTGAGTTTTATTTTAAATCCTCTATGTGTACCAAGAACAATTTTTAAATCCAAGAATTATTTCAAGAAAATTACATCTAAAAGTAATTTGGCGACAAAAAATTTTCCATCTAAAAATAATTTGGTGACAAAATTACTTTTTTTTTACAACTTGTCAATTGTTTTTGACAGCTTACAGAACTCTCCGCAAATATTTTTCCGCTGTGGTTTTCGTTAGCATTTCGCTCTCCTAGTGGAGACCACCGAAAAATTTCGTTTCGCATCAGCAGCGTACTAGGCTTAAAGAGAAACAATTTTCTAAATAAATTTATTTAAAATAAAGAATTTATTTAATTGGAAAACTAAACTTAGATTTTTATTTGCTTTATTTCGAATGGAACTCTAAAAGCAACCCCTTTAATAAAATGAAATAAAAAGGATGTTTTCCTTATATACCCCCAGCACTACAGCTATTGTTAACTTTGTAAAAATAATAGATGTCAGAAACTATCTAGTTCTTGTTTCTTTGCCTGTTGACTAAATATGGTGCGCATGCCAAGAGTGGCAATAGATGGCTTTGCTATTTTTTCCGAGGGGCGTTAAGATCGTTCTCCCAATTTTCAATAGAGCTTTTGCATGGAACTGACAATCGACTAGCAGTCCATGTATAGTATGTCAATGATGTCAATGCACTCGGCACTTCGGCAGGAGTAAAATTGAAAATTCGTAACGGTAGTACCACACGCCATATTATTTAAAATGGTTGGGGAATTTGATAAGGGTTTTAGCATTCTCTTTCTTATTTTTTTTCTGCTAAATGGTTGGCGAATTTGATAAGGGACTTTTTTTTTTTAAAAAGGTTCGTGAATTTGGGAGGGACTTTTTTACTTTTTAAAACATTCCTTATCAAATTCACCAACCAATTTAAGAAAATGTACAAAGTTAATGCTCGACCCATTAACGCAAAACCAAACCAGATTAGTCTGATATTAATGGCGTTTATATTTGACAACCCGGAATCTCTCGCCAATACGGGATCCCAACTGAACATTTTTATGTGATTCTAAATTTTAATGAGATGGAATGTGTGAAAATAATTGTGGACGTGGAAATATTTGATTTAAAAAAGTTGTTTGTTGACAATTAGGCTAGGCGCGTGCACTTGCAACTTTCAGTTTTGCAACAGTTTGGTTGCTAAGGTAAATACCATGGACTTATATGAGAGTGCGCGCACTTGCAAGAATTATTCAGTCCGCTATTCGAGCAACTTAAAAGTTTGTGTTTAGTTTTTCAGTTTGTATCACACCGAACTATATGTAACTGCACGCATATTAAATCAAAATATAGGGCCATATTACGATTGTCAATTATCAATTTGATTATTGATAAGCACTGAAATTTGGTTTTAAAACCTCGGCTTATTTAAAAACTGCACCACTATTTATTGGTAATCATTGATTTTCTTGTAATTCACAATGGTGTGCATCATTCTCAATTACCAAAACTCTTATCAATGAGGTTATTTAATATTAAATTTCAGTATTTATCAATCATCAATTTGTAATTGACAATCATAATAGGGGTGATAGTTGCTTTTGCGCGCGATCATCGTTCAACTAGTGATTAAACTATTTCGTTTTATGACAACAGTGTGTGAGTGCGGTTCCGATTTTGATTTTTAATCCAGAAGCAAATTTCTCTTCTTTTCAGAATTATAACTGTCATTTTTCCTCAAGTGAACACTTGAATTTATTCAATTGGAAAACTAAAATTAGATTTGTATTTGCTTTATTTCGAATGGAACTCTAAAAGCAACCCATTTAATAAAATGAAATAAAAAGGATTTTTTCTTATAGTCCCCCAGCACTACAGCTATTGCTGACTTTGTAAAAATAATAGATGTCAGTACCTAACTTATACAAACTATCTAGTTCTAGTTCCTTTGCCTGTTGACTTAATACGGTGGGCATGCCAAGAGTGCCAATAGACGGCTTTTGAAAGTAATATTTTTGTTTGATACTTTGCTCCGAGTGGCAAGAAGTTCGTTCACCCCATTTTCTATTGAGCTTTTGTATGGAAATGACAATCGACTAGCAGTCCATCACTGAGATTCAGCTAATTCGAAACAGCAGTGAGTGAGTGAGATGAGTCACTTTTGATTTAAAACCGATTCAGCTACTAAAAGTGAGTGAGTGAAATGAAATTTCAGATTAATCGCCTGAGATTTCAACAGTGACTGGCGAGTCATCTCACTTCACTCACCGAAATAGCTGAATCTCGGTGCATATCTAGCATGACAATCACAAATAAGCCATAATAACCCATTTGCTTACATTGTTGTATTTGTATCTTTGAAACCCTATCCACGAATAGACGGGAAATCGAAAAACAAAACGAAAAAAAATTACTAGGGATGTGTTGTCTATGTGTCTATAGGAAGATGAACAGCAAAGATTCTTGTGTTCGTTTTTATCAATGTGACTATTGGAAGATGAACGGAAAAGTTACTTGTGTCCGAGTTTCAGCTTGTAGGCAAATAATGTCAAATGAAAGCAGAGGTTTCGGGTCCTTACACGCGGTCTCCATCAGCGATAAATTTAAAAGCAATCGCAATAGCAATAGCAGAAAACAGGTAGCAGAAGAACAGACAAATTTTCTTCGGTGGGCATTTCATAGCATACTTTTTTTAGCTACTGAAGAATGTCGAAGGCAACTGATGCTGTTAGAAACAACAACAACAAATGATATTTGGAAACGCGAAAACATAATGAGAGTTCTCCTTGCGATAAAGCAAGTGATGAAAAATAAGCGATGAAAGCTTACTATCATGCTTTAAAGCTTGCTCTAGATCCATCGCTAATGGAGACCGCATGTTATGTTATTAGTTTATGATGTCAATGTTCAATAGAGCTTTTGTATGGAAATTACAATCGACTAGCAGTCCATGTATTGTATGTCAATGGAAGAAAGTGACGAAAACACAAATGAAAAATTCGGGTGTTTGAGAGGCAGTGTCTCCGACGTTGCCTTGGATTACACAGAACACCAGATTCGGAGTACAAACGATATTATTCCAACCAGGTTCTATACAACGGAGCCAACATAAACAGAATAGATAATTTTTTGTTTAAGCTGATTCCGGAGCACGTTGCAAGAGCGATGTCCACAACTAACAACTTAATTTTTGGGGCGTATTACCCTAATAACGAATATTTCGAGAGTGCGCGGTTAAGTGGCTACATCCCTCCCGAGGCATTCCTCTATTTAGACAGTCGAGGGCTGATACAGAATGGAGGGGCGGTTCCGCTCATCTACCACGTCAGCCGGAAAACTGTGGATAGGCGACTCCTGTATAGTCGAGACGTCATCGCTCAAGGTGGAGAAGAGCGCCTTCGGTTCAGTAGGACTGTGTCCGATCGGGACCGGAGGGATAGGGCGAAACAGGAGAACCAGTTCTGATGGCTCTCTGAACAGCACCATAATATTTAAAGTCGATGAAGATGGTATATCTTGGCCGACTTACATAGATTTAGGGCAATTAGGTATAGGGAACAGTCGGGGTGGCACAAAAAAAAAATTATTAAAAATATGTATGTATGCTGGGGCATACGTGCATGTATCTGCGTGTCTGAACATGTATGTGCGTACGTATATGTATGTGCGTATGTACATGAGTGGGTGGGTTGTATGGTGTTGTGTGTCTGCATGCATATAAAAAATAAACAAAAAAAAAATTTAAAAAACGAAAAAAAAATGCTGCTGCGGCTGTTCTAGTTTTTAAGTAGTTTTAAGTATTATTGTGTATTTTAAGTAGCTTAAGTTATTTTTAGTTAGTATAAGTTAGTTGTATTTAGTTTTAATTATTTTTAATCTATATTTAGGTTTAGATTATAAGTAAAAAAGAAATGATAAGATACCAAGTTTTTTGTTAATAAGTTTCCTTGGTTAAAAATTAAAATAATTAGATCTAATTAAAATAGTTTTTAGGTCGAAAGACATTAGTTCTAAGAGTTATTGTTTAGTTTAGAGCGCCCGTAAAGATCCAGTAAATTAGTTATAAGTTATTGATAATTAGACTAGTTTTAAACATTTTTGTCTAGCTTTAAGATAGTTATAAGTTAATATTAAATAAAAATGAATTTACAAAAAAAAAAAAACAAATGAAAATTCCACGGCTTTTTCTGGTTGAACTTTGACGTTTCTGATTTGCGAGTTGCATATTTCTCGTTGTTAGAAAAATGGATGTTAACAAAAATGATTGAGTTATAAAATTTTTAATTATTATTAAATACAATGTTTTTGTTTTTATTTTTGGATGGAATTATAGCAATTTGATTGATGCCGGTTTTTGTTGTTGTTTATTCAAAAACATTGTATAAAAAGTGCTTACAAGAACAAGTATGGACTCATACAAAAATTGAATATAATAATAAATTGAAGAATTGGATGCTGTATTGTATAAAATGCTATAACCACAAATAAGCCATAACAAGATTCAAATCCTTCGTACGTTTCACACCCCAAAAGCCATTTGTTTACATTGTTGTATTTGTACATTTGGTACTCTATCCATGAATAGATGTGACAGCGAAAAACAAAACAAAAACAAATTACTAGGGCTGTGTTATCTAAGTATCTATAGAAAGAGGAACAGAAACGATTCTTGTGTTTATTTTTATCATTGTGTCTATTGGAAGAGGAACGGAAAAGTTACTTGTGTGCGTGCTTCAGCTTTTAGGCAAATATCAAAAGCCATCAGAGGTTTCTGGTCCTTACGTTATTAGTTCATGGTCTTTATTATTATTAAAACGACAAACATTTTTGTATACACTGAAGAAATAGAAACTTTAATTTTGAGAGTTTGAAAGATTTTTTTGTAGCTAGGTATGAAGCATGAATCAACGAAAACAAGATTACGACACTTCTTTTTTGTCTAATTTTTTTGACGTCACCCAGAGATCAAAAATAGTGAAATTATTGTTGTTTGTCTGATGTGATTAATGACGTCAATAAAATAAGAAAAACAAAGAAGCGTCGTAATCCTGTTTTCTTGATTCATGGATATGAAGTGTAAATTTTTCTCTGTGGGTAAGGACAAACAAAATATGTATTAGTGCATGGAAATATATTAGGGGTATTCACGATCCGATGCAAACAAAAAAGTGTAAAATTGCGAAATTTTATTTTTGTCTATAAATTATGGAAGCACCTTTTCTATTCTATTGCAACTCTGGAGTAAAAATGCAAAATCAGTTTGAACACAACCATTTCTGACGGAAAATAACAGCTGCCAAACTGTCAACGACACCAGGCAAATTTTGCACCATTGTATTTTTCTGTTGCAATAGGGTTAGGGTATATCAAAAGTGTTCTAAAATCTTAGTCAGTGTAAGTTGTTGTGGTGGCGCAAAAAAAATTTGCACTTTTGCATTTTTACAATGATACTAGACCAGTTGCACCGGATCGTGAATACCCCTAATAAACTTATAACTATAGTTGCAACTTAGGAAAATTCTTATTTCAGGAATGATTTGCATGTTAGGATATGTATTTGGTAGATTTTGTAGAAATGAAATGGGTACCTACATTAGCCGTGTTTTTTTTTATCGCCAATAACACATATGGTTCACCCCTCTGTTCACCGAATTTAATACTAATATTTGCAAGCCCAGATAGAAATCCCGATAGAAACTTGGATCTCGTGTTGTTTTTGTAATACGTAATAACCCAGACCCGTAGATAATAAAACGCAGCTATTATAGGCGTGTTTCTTTTTTAGTTCAGAGCAGAGTCTGAGTTGTCAAAAAATTTGTTTGTGTTTCAATTTAACTCAGAGCATGCAGAGCTCCAAATGTGTGTTTCCTTTTTCGTTCTGAACATGTGTAGATCGCACTCGACGTGCTCGAAGATAATTGACTGAGCATGTGAGTATAAATTGCTGAACGCACCAAATGCCATGTGTGTCAAGAAGGATAATAGGAAGAAAAAAATAATTAGATACATAAGTTGGCGAAAGAAGGTGATCGCTAGTTGATTTTCTGTATCTGGGTGTGTATCAGTCTACAAACAAGGGTAGGTTTTGTGTTATATTGCTTTTTATGATTAAAATGAAAATGTGTTTTGATTTGTGTGGTTCAAGTGTGTTTAAAAAACACATCAGTGTTCAGAGCTCGCTCTGTTTGGAACAAGTTCAGTGCATAATTTATGTGTTCGAACTCTGTTCAGTGCTCTGCTCTGAACGAAAAAAGAAAAACGCCTTATGTAGGAATGTATGTTTTGTATAGCAACTTTGGTTCTTCGTCGTATTTTCAAGATGAATGAATGTAGGTATATAATATGTAAATAATCGTATTTTTTTTTAATTATTTGTTAATTAAGCAAAAAAATTGTTTAGATCTGCTTTTCAAAATTCAGCTTTCATTTATTGTTAAAAGAATTATTGTTATATTATTAAAAAAATTTATTAAGGCTTGTTATTCCAAGAAATATAAATTCAATGTAGGTATGTTCACTAATATTGTAAGCACAATCGTTCACCTATTCTTGAAATATTGAGTTTTAAAAAATAATGATTTTATTTTTCAAAAATCCTAACATTTCTTTGTTTGAAAAGTTTAATATGCAGTGTTATTAAGCATTTGAAGGTTTATTTATATGAAACATTGCATAGAAATCGGTAGAACCGTTTTTCTGGAAAAGTTTCACTTGATTTTTGTATTGTAAACTAAAATTAGGGGCAGTTATAGCTATCAGGAAAACGAATCAGGAAAAAAAGTTCTAATGACTAATAATTTATGATTTTTTCACGCGTTTTAAAATAGAAATGTTCAGAGAATTTTTTTTGGCAAAAAAATATTTCCAATAAAACTATTATTTTTTGTTAAAAATGTATTTAATTATTTTCTTGATGAAAATTATTTTTTCGTGACAGGTGATTATCATTTGACACAAAGTAGAACAAATTATTCCAATGATTTGGATTCGAATTTCTATCGTTCCGCTGACTAGAATTGTGGACGAAAAACTTTTTCGTATGTGTTTCAATCAGGAAATTTTGAACTGGTAGGCTTGCCAACTGACATAATTTTCCTGTTAGTTATAAACGAATATCAGCATAAAATATTCACTTTCATACTGTTTCAACTTTTTCTGACCACAATAACTGACGGCTATAACTGTTTGAGAAATCAATGTTTCGAAATCGACTTAATCGATTTTTTCTCGTTTTCTTATTTTCGACTCATTCGAAAATGTTAAATTCCGTTGACATTTCTATCCAGTAAGGTGTAAGTTTACTTTGCAAACAATAAATCTGTTCGCGAAGTTCATATAGCAATTCGTCCATTTTACGGCCAACATAATCGGCCTAGTGAGCAAGTAATTCGTGCAGTTATTGATCGTCAATAAACTAAATTGCAGTATATAGAGAAAAGACAATCCTAAAGCCACTAACGAATCACTGTAAATTTTATTAAAGTCGGTAAACATTGACCAAAAAATATTGCCTCTAACTGATGAACCCAACTGTAGTACCTGGGCGAAACGCATTTTGGGCTACAGGTCATACAAATGTTCAATTTGGCTTTAAATCCAAACAGTCCACAAAAACAAAAATAATATTCGAATATTGTTTGCGTTTTCTTAATATCACCATTACATCCATTAAAATTGACCGTTTGGACAGCTTACACGCTGTCAGCATCATCGGTCCTTATTTCTTTCGAAATGAAGAAGGAGCTGCAGTTTTGCTGAATGCAGAGCGCTATCGAGCCATTCTGACAGATTTTTTTGTTTCCAAAAATTAACCAGCTAAAAATCCACGATATTTGGCTCCAACCAACAATGGCGTAACTTGCCATACAGAGCGCTTAACCATAAATTTATTGCAAAATCATCTTCATGATAGATTTATTTCCAAAAGTGGTCCTGTTAACTGGCAGCCTTGTGCGTGCGACTTAATGCCTTTCTACTACTTTTTATGGGGCTATTGTTACGTTAAGTCATTAATTTATGCCGACAAACCAGCAACTTTTGACGCATTGGAAGCTAATATTCAAACCACCATTGCCGCCAAAGGACCAGATTTTCTGGAAAAAGTAGTAAAAAATTGAACTGATTAAATGGACTATGTTACTATGTAACTCGTAGCCTCGGCTGACATATACCATTATTCACATTTAAAATGCTACGAAATTATCTACCAGATTATAATAATACAAAATTCATTCCGACAATATGCCTGTCTTGTATTATTATTTAAAGTTATCAAGTTTTCAAAAAACACCCGTAACAAATAAAAAATACATGAAGTCGAAATATCATTCAATGTGACGCCTAAAAGTGATTCCAAGTGTTATAATGTAAGGTATTGTACCAGTGCACTTATAACAGTTTACAAGTGGCTTCATCTCTTTTGTATGAATGCGATGTCCATTGAGATCAGTGGTCGCATGGTCCCATTACCAATTTTATCGTTAGGTATCCGAAAATTATCCGAAATTCCTAACGGAGAGGTTGTTTACTACGATGAATTCTGTGACAGATTTTCCACCAAGTTGGAAACTGTTGCCTTACTTAAATGTTGGCCGAAAGCTGTATTGTGAAAGAGTGGCTTCATACGAGTGACTTGTAGTGTACTTCAGTTCCTTCAGATATTGAAATGAAAACAAAACAATACCAATTTTATTTCGATCGACAAACAGGGAACTGGTTTAATTATCTATTTGGGGGCTTGTTTAATGAGACCATTTTACGTCATCACCAACAAAATAAAAAATTACATAACTCAAATTTTAAACCAAATTTTATTCATCATATCCAATAAAAATAATGCAATACAAAAAAATGCTTTCCTTACTGACATGGCTTAGGGTTTTTGCAATAATGACTGGGGATAATGCTGTACCGCTCTGGAAATAAGGAATTACATACATTGAATTACATTTCTTCGATAATATTCTATTATATATAAAAATGGTGCAATTTTTAATGCAATTGGTATTTTGTTTATACAAAAATTTCCTTTCGAGAAATTAGTTTTCTGGATACCTTCTCTTTTGCTTTATCAAATTATTCTTATTTTTTTTTAGCAATTCATATGTCCCAGGCAAAAGTTAACAAATAATTTAAAAAAGTATACTCACGGGTAGGATTCGACCTGCAATTCTGCTGGCGCAGCAAGCAACTGTTATTAAAAGATCTAATGCAACGGTTATTTGATGCACAAACTGGCTGCCAAACTGCTGGACAAATGGTTGTGCACCGGCCATATCGAAGATCTTCCATTCCAGAACTACCCTTCTGTAATAATGACTCGGTATTAGCAGGCATCAAAAGCATGCTTGAGAGCATTAGTGCAACAAGGATTATTTTCATTTTTAGATTTTTGAGAAGAGTGTTGATGTTTTGAAAGGTTGAGATAGAACTGATGGTGAATTGAAAAAAATCTGTTAAATTTATATATCTTTCGATTTTAATATCAGCAATGGTGACTCAATATACATTCCTTCCTTTTTTGTTAGGGGCAAAGAACTGTATCGCTGGGAAAATTAGTTTTTTTTTTAATCAATAAATTGGTGGTTTTACGGTTTTAAAATTACTTTTTGTTTGTTTTTAACTGTATTATTTAATTGATTTCCAAATAAAAATTTGTTGTCGTCAACAGTTGAGCAAACGTGTAAACAATTGAATGGTTATTAAGTGTTGTGTTTTAAGACAAGTTCCTACGCCTACAAAGTACAGCAATTAATTTATGAATTAATTAATGTAAAATAAAAAAAATATGAATTTACATAAATTAGCCGTATTTTGTTGGTAACCTATAGGTAGCGCAGTAATGAGAGTCTGGATAAAACTATTATGCACTTTTGATCTACACTCTTATTTTACATCTCCCTCTGCCTGCCAACCATGGTGTACAAGCTTTTTGTCTGCGAGTAGTTCCATTCCAAATATTCCAAAGCTTTATCTACACTATTATCGGCACTATTTTTTAATGCCCAATTTATTCGCACTCTCTTTGTTGTTGTTTACTGAATAAAAATTTGCTGTGCTGTCTATACATTTACCAATAAAAAACAGAACAAACCTAGATCAATTTTTATTTGACAGATAACGTGTTAACATCAGATAGGCAAATTTATTCACGTTTATTTTGAGGGTGAATACAGTTTTTGCACGGAAAAGCATTCGCGCTTGCGGAATTGGGTCCCAAGGTAAGTACAAGTTTTTTATTTAATTTGAGGCTCAACGAATACACCTAATATTGTATAAAGTCAGATTTTAGAATTAAACAATTTTTTTTCATGAGCTTCAAAGTATCAAAAGTTTCGTTTGTTGAACTTTGCACAGGCTCAACAACTATGGTTACCAGACGTCCCCCTTTGGGAGGAACAATCCCACTTTTTCATATACTAAAATGCTGTTTTTGCCCTCTGAAAGAATCTACGTCCCCCTTATTAAGTAAAAAAATGAAAAAAAGAATACTTGCCGCGCTTTTGTTATTTTTTTGGAAAAAGGATATTATTTTTGTTTATCATTAATTTATATTTGTTGAAAATTATATTGATACAAAATCGAATGAAACATTTTACTTCACTTTTTTGCTCTGGTGTTATATATTTCAAAAACATATTTTCAACTCTTTTTAAACAATTGCCACCCCCCCCCCACAAACCTGACGATGTCATCCTTCTAGTGCGTTGCAATCTGGTAACCCTATCGACAACCCCAACACTTGTAAAAAAAATTAAATATGTTTAAACTTAATTCCTTAGAGCATTTGATTTGCCCCTATGCACAATCCTAGGGCTACCAGATTGAAAATGTTGAAAAGGGGGACATAGCGAGTTTTATGGGGGGAAAAATGTCCAAAAAGAGGGACAAGACATGTTTTTGAAAAAAACGGAACTCGAACAAAAAAAAAAGTGAAGTAACAACATTTTTATATGTATTTGACGTTTCACCTGGCAAATCATAAAGTCTAAATAATTTCGTTTCTATTTAAGAATAAATGCAAAAACAAAACTCAGTTAAAACAAAAATAATTTCGTTTCTCTTCCCTATTCTTTAGTATAATATTGAATAATTAGAGGAAACATTTTTATATTTTTTGTTGGATGCGTCCGTGGCGATTGAAAATAGATGATATTGTGACAACAATTTGGTGCTTGAGTTTTGATTTTCTTTTGCAAGAATGTTGCCATTTTTTTGGCATTTCGTGCGACCGCAATTAAACTGGCCTAAGAAAATATCCTATCATATAAACTAATTTATAACATATTCTATTGGTATTACTTACCCATAATTTCCGAGTTTGTGAATATTGTTCGAAACAGGGAGCTTGTACAAGTGGCAGAGTATTGTTATTGACAATTATAGAACAACTGAAGTGCACAGTCGATATCGTACTGTGGAAGTGTTAACACGTCTCGGCTTCCCAGTTTTTCCAAATTAAATTTCGTGAGTGAGGTTAACTTCTAAATTAAATCAAGATTTCATAAGTGGTGCAGTAGCACAATAGTAGAGTGGCCGACCGAGAATCCGAGGGTCGCCAGTTCGATTCCCAGCAGGGCATCAGAACTTTATCAGCTTTTTTTCACAACCGTGAAGTCGTTAACTTTATTGGTTGGGAAAACGAACAAAGGAGGAGGAGTTTAAGCACCGGGGCATCGAAAGGTGTCCTAGGGCCAATGAGGCCAGCGATGGCATCAGCTGAGGGAACATCGAAAGATGTTCCAACTACAAGCAGTGATTCTGCAGCAACAACATCAACAGCAATAACAACAACGGCAACATCATCCGATGCTAATCAAAAGCGCAGAAAGAGGATCAAGTGCGCACCAAATTTGGGAAAAAGGAGATCCACGGCCACCTCAGCAAAGCTGCCAGCTGGGGTGCATACGTCCGATATAGACGAGACGTCAAAGGCAGCAAGACAAACCGAGCTAGACACTTCACCCGAAGAGGGTATAGCATATATGTCTGAAGAAGGAGAAGGGCACTTCACGACGGGCGATAGTACTGCCTTCGTGAACCTCTCCACATCAGAGTCGTCAGCTGAGGAGGACGAGGAACAGAGAATGGTCGCCCAAATTGAAGCTTTGGAGGCAGAAATCGAAAAGATAAAAAGCAAAGTTAAGGCCAGCCAAGAAGCGCGCCGAGCGAGGCAACTAAAAGACCTCGAAGAAAAAGAACAACAACAGAAAAAAGAACATTTACAAAAACAACAGCCACAGCAGCAGCCAAAACAACAACGGCAAAAACAACAACAACAGCAGCAGACACAAGTCCAGAAACAACCGCAAGAAAAACAGCAGCAGCAGATTCAAAAGCAGCAGAATCAACAGCCGCAGAAAAGTCAGTCCCAGCAGCAGCAACCACAGCCGCCGATTATGAAAAAAGAAAAGGTGCCACCCATTAATACTTATAAAATGGAGTTACAGGATACCATAAATCTATGTAAGTTGACCATAGGTCAAAATTTTACTATTAAAAGATTAAATAACGATAGGCATGCTATCCAGTGCTTCACACTGGAACAGCACAAAAAAATTAAAGAGTTGCTGAAAGAAACTACTACCGAATTCTTTAGTTTCACCCCTAAAACCGAAAAATTTCAAACGGTCCTTTTGAAGGGCATAGATTCCTACACGGAACCACAGGTGCTCTTAAATGAACTCCGCCAAAAAGCGAATGACGATCTCGACTTTATCGGGGTTAAGCCGTTCGCTACAGTTACAGCTAGGCGGGAGAAGCGGAGTCTTCCCTTCTTCCTTGTTCAACTTTCACCCAGCAGCAAACTGGATAGTTTGAGGAGTATATCCGTCCTCAACTGCCAGGTTGTAACTTGGGACAAATTAAAAAGGCGCGGCGACATGCTTCAATGCATGCGCTGCCAAAGGTTCGGCCACGCCGCAGCAAACTGCGAAATGCAGTCACGCTGCGTTAAGTGTGGAGAGAACCACAATGCAGATGAATGCAAGTTAGGAAAGGAACGGGTCGAAGATAGGACCCAGCTTAAATGTGTACTCTGCCGAGGCGCCGGACACCCCGCTAATTATCGGGGATGCCCGACGTTTCAGCTTATAAAAAACAATAAAGCAGCAAAGCAAACAGTGGTAGAAAAGCGTCCAACAGTGCGCCCTCCTACAACAACGCCCGTCAACCCCCAAATTTCTTACGCCCAAATGGCGTCAGGAAGGGGAAGCACGGTACAGCCTACACCAAAGGTCGCCCAACAGGCCCCCGTGCCTAAGGCGCCGGCGGCACAGGCGGATATTATGGGCGTTCTACTGGCCATCCAGGGCCAGTTGAACGGCCTCCAAAACCAGATCAGGGAGCAGGCGACTAGGGTGGATTATATCTACTCTGTTTTGCCGAGCTTAACGCAACTTAGAGGTTAAGGGCGCGCTGCCGGAGAGGCCCTTTAAGATCCTAGCTGTGAATGTAAATTCATTGATTAGGACCGAACGTAGAGCGAATTTATTCCAATTGCTTAAAGACATAAGTCCAGATGTGTTTATGGCTAGCGAAACTAAGCTTAACCAGAAACATAAATTGACTAACAACAATTACAATATCGTAAGAAGAGACCGACCCAACTCCACGCAAGGAGGAGGCGTCGCAATCTTTATACGTAAAGGCATTAGTCATAAGGTAATATATAATAGTGATGTGCGAAAATTTCGGACGTTAGAGGCATGCATCATATGCATTCATCTCCAACAGGGGAAGCGAATGTATGTGATCGCTGCCTATGCACCGGAAACACCTCAGCCCACACAGTTTATAACAGAGCTTGAAAAGCTTTTTGAATGCTTAAGATTGAGCTCGGAAGAGAATTACTATATATTGGCGGGTGATTTAAACGCCAAGCACACAGATTGGGGAAATCAAATACAAAATCCTCGAGGTAACCATCTATTTAATTGGATGGGTCGATACAACCTTGAGTATCGCATCGATCTTCTAGCCACAGACAGGCCATCGTTCCCAAGAAGCGGTGCCTATCTGGATCTATTGCTTAAAGACGCAAGACTAACAATTACTGACGCTGTGGGTCAACGGCCAAGAAATTGTTTACGAACGATCGAGTACGACAGTGACCACTGCGGACTCGCCGCAGTAATACAACTTCCGAACCAGCTTATGGAGTTGGAGGAGTATGTGCCTGTGCATACTTACAATTACAGTAAGGTGCGCTGGCCACGTTTCTCCAATGCCTTATTGAGTGAATTACGTTCAAATGGTATATCCCCACCAAATGACAGGAACCTAACAAATACTGAAATCGACAGATACTTAGAACAAATTGACGAAACGATTCTACGAACAATGAACAGAACAATACCGAAATACAAAGAACGTAACGCAACTGACATGTACCGTAACGCGACAATTGACGCACTTCACAGACAAAAAAGTGGACTACTGACAAGACTAAAACGCTTGTACAGGCGGTTTACTGATACACGAGACCTGGAGATTAGGACACTGAAGTCGTCCATCAAAAACATCAACCAATTGATCAAAGAAAATTATAGATTGGCTATTAATTCGTTCTGGGACAATAAAATTCGTGCCGTTAACTCCAGCGACCCAAGTATGTTCCCAAAAATTAATAAGATTTTTAGAAGAAAGGATCAAAACGATCTTCCGTGTCTTAAGCTCCAGAGGACGACAGAGAACAGAGACGTACTTCTGACAGCAGGCATAGACCCAGAGGATGCCGTATTGGACGATGACCTCTATATAATCGAATATCCGCAGGAGAGAGTGGAGGCTGTGAGGGCTGCTTTCCAGCAAGTGTACAAGGTGAATGCTAGCATTCGCCCGAATCATGACCTGGAGAACAGAGCTCTGCTTCATCACTTATGGCTCCGGAACGATATAACCGAATGGCGATCTGAGAACCTTGGTTTTACCAGGTTTAATGATGAAGATTTGGCAAACGCCATAATCGCCGACCGAAATGGGCCCAGCCCCCTGTTAATTTCGAAGAATGAGCTCCAGCTCATCTTCGATTCATTAAAGAAAAAGAAGTCTGCAGGACTCGATGGTATATCCAACGTTGTACTACGACATTTGCCTCAAGAAGCAGTTGACATTTATACCACACTGTTTAACAACGCGCTGAATAATGCATATTATCCAGTGCGGTGGAAGACAGCTGTGGTGCACCCTCTCCCAAAAAAGGGAAAGGACAACTCCAATCCGGCGAATCTCCGGTCGATAAGTCTTCTTCCGAGTATCAGCAAAGTATTTGAAAAGGTTATTAATAGAGCCCTGTTCAAATGGGCGGAGGACAAAAATATCATCCCGGATAATCAGTTCGGTTTTAAGGCGGGACATGACACAATTCATGCCGCGTCTAAACTTGTTTCTGATATCCAATGGAACAAAACTAAAAAACAGTGTACGGGTGCCTGTCTGGTTGATTTGGAGAAGGCCTTCGACACCGTATGGTCAGAAGGTCTCTATCTAAAGCTAACCAGACTAGGTATAAGTAAACCTCTATTGTATATGCTTTATGACATGCTAAATGGTAGAAAATTTGTTGTCAAGAGTGGCAATGTAACTTCTACTGCAATTTTTAATGTTAATAATGGTCTTCAGCAGGGAGCGGTTAACTCGCCGATTCTATTCAACATTTACACCAGCGATCTGATAGGTAGTCTAACTCAGGCAATTGCGTACGCCGACGATCTAATTGCGTACAGAACAGCTCATACAGTTGAGGTCATCAAAAGTCTCTTGCAGAGTGACTTCGACAAGATTCAGCGATATTGTGATGACTGGAAGTTGAAAATCAACTTCCAGAAATCAGAAACTATTTTGTTTAGGACTCCGCTGTCTAGCGCCTCAAGGGATACGAGAAAGAACTGGCGCAAGCTGGTGATCGTAGGGCCACATGGACATCCACTGGCGAGTAAAAGTGTAGTAAAGTACCTTGGCATCTGGTTGGATCAGTACCTGTATTTCGACAGACATATAGGTGCTGCTTTGGCCAGGGCTAGGGGAGCCTTAGCCTTGACAAAACGACTGTTTTATAGCAGCCGTCTTGACAGCAGGGTGAAGGTGATTTGCTACATGGCCCTTATCAGGCCGATGATTGCCTACGGATGCCCGGTGTGGTTCAACGTTGCCCCATCTCAAATGGAAAAGATTCGGGTGTTTGAGAGGCAATGTCTTAGACGTTGCCTTGGATTACACAGAACACCAGAGTCGGAGTACACAAGATATTATTCCAACCAGGTTCTATACAACGGAGCCAACATAAACAGAATAGATGATTTTTTGTTCAAGCTGATTCGGGGTCACGTTGCAAGAGCGATGTCCTCAACTAACAGCTTAATTCTTGGGGCTTATTACCCCAATAACGAATATTTTGAGAGTGCGCGGTTAAGTGGTTACATCCCTCCTGAGGCATTCCTCTATTTAGACAGTCGAGGGCTGATACAGGATGGAGGGGCGGTTCCGCTCATCTACCACGTCAGCCGGAAAACTGTGGATAGGCGACTCCTGTATGGTCGAGACGTCATCGCTCAAGGTGGAGAAGAGCGCCTTCGGTTCAGTAGGACTGTGTCCGATCGGGACCGGAGGGATAGGGCGAAACAGGAGAACCAGTTCTGGTGGCTCTCTGAACAGCATCGTGATATTTAAAGTCGATGAAGATGATATATCTTGGCCGACTTACATAGATTTAGGGCATTAGGTATAGGGAACAGTCAGGGTGGCACCAAAAAAATTAAAAATATGTATGTATGCGGGGGCATACGTGCATGTATCTGCGTGTCTGTACATGTATGTGCGTACGTCTATGTATGTGCGCATGTACATGTGTGGGTGGGTTGCATGCTGGTGGGTGTCTGCATGCATATAAAAAATAAACAAAAAAAAAAAAAATTTAAAAACGAAAAAAATGCTGCTGTGGCTGTTCTAGTTTTTAAGTAGTTATAAGTATTATTAGGTATTTTAAGTAGTTTAAGTTATTTTTAGTTAGTATAAGTTAGTTTTATTTGGTTTTGATTGTTTTTGATATATATTTAGGTTTAGTTTATAGGTAAAAAAAAAAAAAAAAAAAAAAAAAAATGATCAGATACCAAGTTTTTTGTATAAAAGTTTCTTGAAATATAAAATAAATAAAAAAAAAATTAGATTTAATTAAAATAGTTTTTAGGTCGAAATACATTAGTTGTAAGAGTTATTGTTTAATTTAGAGCGCCCGTAAAGGGCCAGTAAATTAGTTGTAAGTTATTGATAATTAGGCTAGTTTTAAACATTTTTGTCTAGCTTTAAGATAGTTATAAGTTAATATGAAATAAAAATGAATTTAAAAAAAAAAAAAAAAAAACAACTGAAGTGCAGTTGGCAAGGTTTCTTGATTGAAGTAAATGGGTGCATCCAGTTGTGAAAATTGTATTTACTATGATGGAAGTATTCACAGCTCTAATTTTTAAACCTGCTAATATTTTTTTTTTAATGGGAAAGAGTAGGTAGTTTAAAAATTTTCCCTTAAGGTGCAAAAAATATTACATATGTGCAAAAAAGAGGGACATTTGCGTCCCCCTTTGTCATTTATGGTTTTGGGGGACAATAGACATCTTGAGGTAAAAAAGAGTGACAGTCCCTCCAAAAGGGGGACGAATGGTAACCATACACAGCTTAAAAGGTTTTTATTTTCCATTTCTGTGTATGAAAATAAATTGAAGTATTCTTTTAATTTCCATTTTAAAAATAATAAATTGCATAGGTACAAAACAAGAATTCACGCCAAACAAATGTTTCAGATTAGGTATGAGCGATTGTTCATTTTCGTATGTAAATCTTCTTCGCTTCAACGACGATTGAGAAAATTAAAATAAGAATCCGTTTCGAAGGACAAAATTTTCATAAGTCCCTTGAGAATAAAATCAGAGTTGTATGCTTTTTGTACTGGAGTCATTCAAATACCAAGCCATATAAGTTGGTGTTGTTGTAATCACATGTAAGAACACAGCTGATGACAAACTAGCTGCTGCCAAAAACATATTTCCAAGCTGTATTCCATGACAAATGTCAAAAAAAAGCAGAATTTTCATTTTAAAAGCAGAATTTTGAAGAGCAGAATTTTGACCCGCTCTCAAATTTTCCCTATCGATATTGAGCAAAGAAAATTTAGTTAATCACCTTTCTTGCAGTGGTCGAAGATAATCAGGCCACATCAGAACAATCTCACCCAGAATATGATGCAGATAAAATACAAGCTGCAAAAACACTCCCGACCTTTATACCACCATTGCGAATATTAGTGATAAACATCTTTAGGAAGTTTTACAGACATCATGAAAGCAGAGCGAATCTCACCCCGAGAGGAAAAAGACCTCGGGCATTATTATGAAAAAGGATACCTACGAAGAGTCGAAAAAATCGTTTGTAGTGTCCAAAGATAGATCCCGAACAGGACATCTAATCTAAAGTTGGAAGAAGTTCGAATTCTAGTATTCAATGGCGATATGAATGAATGGATATCTTTTCGTGATTTATTCGTGAAATTAGTTCATGAAGCACAGCACATCTCAAATGTAGAAAAAATGTTTAGACTTAAGTCTTTAGTCAAAGTTGAAGCAGAAAAACTAATCATGCATCTCAGGGTAACAAATGCGAATTATGAAGCGAAATGGACTATGCATAAAATTTCCCTGGCAAATGATTTGTGAAAGATTCTTTTAACGTTTTCTTTTCTTCGCCAGGATTATTGTAGATAGAGTGAAAAAGTCTGACGAGCAACTCTGGGCAAACAACGAACAAACCTACTTTCAGTCAACAGTCGTTTTCAAAAATTAAAAACACGGTTTCGATAATCATTCCTAAATCTTTTCCAGAATTTAAAATGGAGTGTTTCTAGATTCAATTTTCGAATAAAGGGATAAGGGAGTGTTTACAAACTGTTTTTACGGGGATTCTCTAGACAGAAAACGAAGCATCAAAAATAACACCCCATTTTCCTTAAATGGGCCAATTCCTTGAAAATGCCATTAGAACATCATTTTTTAATGAAATAGAAATACGTACATACATACATACATATTTTTGTATCTGGTATACCTACACATGTGACATGTTACATGAGATGCGACTTTTAATTGTGTTGCATGCCAATCTTGGCTTTATTTTGGGAAAATGAGATCAAGCGTTTTGTATACCACCCAACAACTATTAAATATACCTACTTGCCGTTTTATTTCTACAGAATCAAAAACTTTCCGTTACAAATATACAGTTCTTCTTGAGAATAAGGGGACTTGGAAGATGACCGTTATTCTTTAAGCAGTCCATTTAGCATAAGCTAAAAATAAATTTGCCAAAAAAAAAATATCAACAAAAAAATGATCGTTGTCTTCGAAGAAAAGTCGAATAAAAATAATTTTTGCTTCAGTAAAAAAGTATATAAATGCAGAAGATTAACTTCTTTTTATCATCAGTACTGTTTTAGCTCTTTAACAGCAAAACCAAACAAAACTTCAATATGAAATTCTTCCTTGCAGCACTTGTCGTCATAAGCTTGTTTTTTATTGTTACACGTGCCGAAAAACAGTCAGATTCGGACAATGAAGTCCTTCGGTATGGCCGCTGCACAACAACTTCATGTCCAAATGTTTGGAAGCCAGTTTGTGCCTCTAACAACCGGTGCATTCGAACATTCAATAACAGCTGTTTGGTTCGCTTGCAAAACTGTAGAACTTCTCCCAGAGGTAAAAAAAATCGTAATCTTAATATTTTTTAAATAATAATTGATCAATACTAACTCTAAAATATTTATTTATTTTTAGAACGATACAGCATCATCCCTAACCATTACTGCAAGACAGCCAAACCATGTCAGTAATTGACATACAGATAACGACTTTCTGCCATACAAAAATAAAACAATTTAATTCTGAAAAGTTGTTTCCAAATTAATTATTAGGAGAGTTTACAGGGGCGCTGCCTGCCATTTGGTCGCCCTTTTTTGATCTTTTGTTTATTAAATTTTCCGAATGTCTTAATTGTCGATAAACATTTTTCAGTATCATTGACAATTCAAAAAAATTCCTTGTGGCGTTTTTATTTGGCAATTCGGAATCCTTCTCCGATCCGGGACCCCAACTGAACACTTTTGCGTGACTCTGACGATTCTGAATTTAAGTGTGTTTGTGTGTGAAAATAATTGCGTACGTGGACATATTTAAATAAAAAAAAATATTTGTTGCACAATAATGATAAAAAAAAAATGACAACAATCGAGTTTGACGTTCAAGTATATGAATGTGTTAGTGCTTCTGGTTTCGATTCTGATTCTAACTCCAGAAGCAAAATTCTCTTCTTTTCAGAATCAGAACTGCCATTTCTTTCCAAGTGAACACTTCCAGGAGAGTTCAAAAGGCTTCCAGATTGCCAAAAAAAACGACATTAGTATTTTAGGGAACATATTATTTTGCAAAGATAGGTCTGATCCAGATTCTTTTTTGTGCACAAATCGTCAGCTTATCAAATTTTAAAGAGATGTGGGGTGCTTTTACAAATGCATAGTTGCTTTGTTTACATGCGATCAGTTGCGATCCTATTAACGTCAGAAATCTATTTGCGCATGCATTTTAATATGGATTTATGAATACTTTCTCTGATTTGCTTCATTTTCCTGTGGACCAGAAACAATTTGATGTGCATTTTTTATTTTGAGTTCAACTTTGAATTTTCTAGCGCAAATTTGGACAGATTTGAACAGTAAGAGAAGGCGCGGTGTACTGCCGTTTACATCATACTGTCTATTTCTTTAAGAAAAAAAATTGGAATGCATGTGAAATTTTATATTTGCGCATTTGCGCTGCAAATATTTGCGTTTTAAATTTATAAGACTCTAACATCAATTATTTACATTTATGAATGCTATGTATTCGTCCTATTTTCGCAACCATGCATTTATGAAAGCACCCTTGATCTCTCTCTCTCTCTTGTTTCATAAAGAAATAAAGTTCGAAAATATCTGGAACGGTTTAAGCATAATTCTCTGCAAATTTTTAAACGTCAACACAACTGTTTTTTCCCCACTATTAGCTCTTTTTTTATGAAAAACGTCAACCTAATAAATATTGCAATTTTTCGGAAGATTAGTTGCTTCTTCTTTTACCCTCAGTTTTAAGAAAATAAAGGGAATGGGCTCATGAACTAAACCAAAAACGAGAAGATTATGGAGAACTCCAAACTATTTAACTACTATTAATACAATTTATTTAAATTATTTGTATAACTGCAACTGCTGGTAAAAATAAATTTAATATAAAATAACATTTCTATTTCTAAATTTCTTTAATTAATAATATTAATTACTTTGTAATGAACTCAATGTATTTGATGACCGGTTTTACGAATACCTTCTTCCGAATGTCTCGAGAGCAGTTTGAGATAATCCATGGACTCATTTCACCGCATATTACAATAAAATGCACGACAGGATTGCACGAACTTGCTCTTATGTTCGATAACATCGTATGGAAAAGATTTCTATTTAGAATCTAAATATATTTTCAAAGTCGTTTTTTACTTAAATTTTTATATATGAAGGTACATTTTTTTTAAATTTTTTTCTAAAAAAAACTTGGTATGACGATTTGAAATATTTAATAATATAAACTTAAAAACAAAACTTCCAAAAAATCATCCATCCGCTTTCGAATGTTGAATTTTCAAAAAAAAAATATTTTTTTTCACAAATCCAAAAGAATGTTTTTTGAAAATTTTGTTATCAGTATTATTTATAAGCTGAAGGACCTCCTATATAGAAATTTTGATCGAAATCCGTCAAGCCGTTTATGAGAAAGTTCAAAAAAATGATTGTATGGCAAGTACAATAGCAAGGAGAACTCTCATTTTGTTATGGCGTTTCCAAACATCATTTGTTGTTGTTGTTTCTACCAGCATCAGTTGCCTTCTACATTCTTCAGTAACTAAAATAGTATGCTAGTAAATGCCCACCAACGAAAATTTTTCTGTCTCTCTGCCACCTGCTTTCTGCTATTGCGTTTGTTTTCAAATTTTCGTAGTTTTTCACAGAAGAGAGCGCTCATTAGAGAGTAAAATATTTCCCCATGCTGCGAATTTTAGTCCAAGAAATTTTTTTGGACAAATTTATGAAGTTCCTGAACAACCAACATAGGTATAAATTTGTATGGGTTTGTGCATATGGTTTTGACATTTCTCATGGGATACAAAAGTATACCAAAGTTTTTCGGATAGCTTGGAATTTTTTTTGGTAGCAGCTGTTTCGTCATCAGCTGTGTTTTTACATGGGAATACAACAACACCAACCTATCCGGATAGTTATAGTTCTGTTTCTGAATGAGGCCAATGAAAAAAGAAACAAAAAAACAATACATAACCTGTCAGTTGCCAAGTGTATCGTTACAAAAGTTGAAAATAATGGAAATTATAGTCTGGTCGGGCTTATGCGTGCAATAAATTGAAATTTGTGATATCAAATTGGTTATTTTAAGAAATAATTTTACGTAAATCTTAAATAAAGATTTTCAAAAATACGCGTTTACGTTGACGTTTAAAAAATGGCAAAAATTGTTGTTCAAAGCGTTTCCGTACTTTTGTGAAACTTTGGTGCGCTCTGAGAGATTTTTACCCCCGCTCATGCAAAAATGACAGTCTTCACATTTTCGTGCACAAAGTACTGGAACACACTTAAAGCAACCATGCATTTATGAAAGCACCCATAGCGTTTGTGAAAATTCAAGCCCTGGACTCAAGGCTGCGATGTGTAAATGTAATATGTAAACAACGTGTTGTAAATAAAAATGAAAAATAATTTTTCAAAACTCAATAATTTGCATGCAGTTGGCAAATCAGAAACCTTAAAAATTCAACCAGAAAACGTCTTAAAATTTTCATTTGTGTTTTCGTTACTTCCTTAAATCTACATTTCTACACCCCTCACTCAATGGTGGTTATCGTAAATAAAAACTTCACTGCAAGTTTTTCTCCAATTCGAATCTTGGGAACGTGAATGATGCTCAAAAGTTTCCCTCGGAATTTATTGGTATAGCGAATAAGCTTTCCCAGGGAATTTTGCGGTCATTACATACAAGTTTTTGGTCGAGGGAAATTTATTCCATGGAGATTGAAGATCGCAGGAAATATTTCGAGGGAATAAAATATAACGTGGTAAACGAAAATCCGCTTTCCTTACCTTAAGATGAAGGTGTAATAGTAGTCTTATGGCACCAGTTATAGCTTTCATTGAAACCCATCATTGAAAACATTGACTATCAATTCTGAGGAACTTAAACAAATAAAACTGATGTCGTTTTGGTACCAAAATGAAGGTATCAAAACATATTTTATTTGCTCTACCTCTTGTAAATTCACTTTTGATTTTTCAATGATGTCAGCTGTTCATTGAAAAATTAAAAGTGAATTTACAAGAAAGTGGTAGGGCAAATAAATTATTTTTTGGACAATAAATATTATATATCTTGTTACCTTTATTTTGGTGCCAAAACGACATCAGTTCTATTTGTTTAAGTGCCTCAGAATTGAATCAATAGGGGTATTCACGATCCGGTGCAACTAGTCTAGTATCATCGTAAAAATGCAAAAATGCAACTTTTTTTAGCACCACAAGAACAACTTACACTGATAAAGATTTTACAACACGTTTGCACTTTTGCTATACCCTAACCCTATTGCAACAGAAAAATGAAAAATGCAATGGTGCAAAATTTGCCTGGTGTCGTTGACAGTTTGGCAGCTGTTATTTTCCGTCAGAAATGGTTGTGTTCAAACTGATTTTGCATTTTTACTCCAGAGTTGCAATAGGTAAAATAGGTGCATTCACGATTTATAGAAAAAAGTAAAATTTCGCAATTTTACACCTTTTTGCATCGGATGGTGAATACTAATGTTTCCAATTCCGTTTTACGCTAATGGTTCGTGTACTTACTTGGCACAGCTTTTAAATTGGTTGGTGAATTTGGTAAAGGATGTTTAAAAATGAAAAAAGTCCCTCCCTAATTCACAAACCTTTTAAAAAATCCCTTATCAAATTCCCGAACCATTTTCAAAAATGAATGAAGTAAATGCTAAGTCCCTTATCAAATTTCCGAACCATTTTAAACGAAATTGCTGGTTTAACTTTCGTAACGTAATTTTCAATTTTATTTGGAGTACTTTTGGGGGTTTTTAATTGACAATCCATACTACGTTTATATGGAGAATTGAATCGGTATTGAATCAGGATTTAGGTCGTTGTATACTTGAATCGGATTAAAATAGGATTACTCGATCCGATCCCACTAGAAGAGCTGAATCGAATTGAAAATGTACTTATATACCTGAATCGAGGAATTGAAGAATCGAATTCACATCTGATTCTTGGTGTGTGTGTGCACTAATAGTGTTTTTTTGTGTTCAGTGGGTTTCCGTTTTCTTTGTATTTTTTCTGTTGCATGTTTTTGTTGTTTATTCTGTAAACTCAAATTGTCACTTCGATTCCATTTTAATTCAATCTTCTGATCCCAAGAGGCCATATACCTGAATCGAAATCTCAATTCGATTCGATTCGATTCCTCAATTCACTCATATAAACGGGGTACCAGAGTTATTCACCGATCCGGGATCCCAACTACACACTTTTTTGTGATTCTGATGTTCTGAATTTTAATGAGATTGATTGTGAAAATAATTGTGTACGTGAGAATATTCAAATTCAAAAAAAAAATGTTTGTTGCACAATTATGATACAAAAAATGATGACAGTCGAATTTGACGTTCAAGTATATGAATGTGTGAGTGCTTCGGCTTCTGATTCTGTTTTCAAATCCAGAAGCTCTTCTTTTCAGAATTAGAACTGTCATTTTTTGCCAAGTGAACGCTTTCAGAAGAGTCCGGAAGGCTTCTGGATTGCCAAATAAAAACGTCATAAGTGTGTTCCCGTACTTTGTGCACAAAAATGTTAAGACATTTTTGTTAGAAGGGGGTAAAATCTGTCACCAAAGTTTTACAAAAGTACGGGAACGCTTTGAACAATTTTTGCTATTTTTTAAACGACAACGTAAAAATGTATTTTTTAAAATGTTAAAGATTTACGTAAAATTATTTCCTAAAATATCCAATTTGATATCACAAATTTCAATTTATTGTACTAATAAGCCCGACCAGACTATAAATTCCATTATTTTCAACTTTTGTACCTATACTTTTGGCAACTGACAGTATTGTTTTTTCTTTTTTTTTCCTTTGACAGCTTTCATAATTTTGTCCAAAAAAATTTCTTGGACTAAAATTCGCAGCCTGGGTAAATATTTTACTCTCTTAAGAGCGCTCTCTTCTGTGAATTTTGAATGTTTTCGTTGAAATTAGTAGAATTTCGCAGTTTTAGGGAGTACTCAAACTCGAGATTTGATCTTTTCAATTAAACTTTTTCAGATTTAATTGTAGTATTGGTGAATGACTGACACACATATTCCTGAAAAAACCCATATCTTCATCGAAGCAAAACTCCACTAAATTTATAAAATCTAAATTATTAGCATCTTGGTCCATTATTTGTTAATTTTGTAAATTTTTTAGCACTAATTCACAAGTTCACAAAAAATGAATACAAACATATTTACCATTTGTCCGTTGACAGAGAACGTTTACATGTATGTATGTGTACATTCAGAACAAATCTGCCAACCCATCAGAGATCAGATCTTTCGTGCTAAGAATTGATTTATATTTGCTCTTTTTGATGGAATGAAACTCTGAAAATTCAAAAAGATCAAATCTTTTTAGAGAAAGAGCCAATCTTTTCTCGAATGAAACTCGCTATTAGGTTTAGCGGGGTTTTAAGCACGTGGTTTTGGCTGTTGTTACATACTCGTACCGCAACCTTGGACCATCGCTGAATCTCTGCTCTTGCTCTTCTTAGGCTATGAGATTAATAGCGAGTTTCATTCAAATTTCAAAGATCTCCTCTCAAAATCCAGACTTGATCTTTTCAATAAAACTTTTTGCAAGATTTGATTATAGTATTGGTGAATAACTGACACACATTTCAGAAAAAAAAACACATCTTAATCAGGTGGACATTTTACTGTGGATCTGCAGGAAGTCTTTTATTTTTTTTCATAACTTTGCACGCGCTCAAGGGATTATGAATACCCTTTATATGTTTTTTCTTAACACAGCGCGGCATCCGGTGGAAGAAGAGAAAGAAGGATAGGAAAGATGTGTGGCGCGATGTTCTGAGACAAGTGCTGGTTGATGTCTCAGATTTATCTCCAGGGATGGCGGCTGAACTAATGCAGAGAGAGTTACCGTGTCTTATTTATTTATGTCCTTATAATTCGCATTAATTTATTTATTTCATTGTCATAGTTTACTCAATCACATGTTGTTAGTGTTATGCCTAAACAGCATGTAATAAGCAAAGCAGCAACTTATTTTATGACAATTTGTAGAATTGGTTTTTTAATGGAATATAAGAAGACATAGACAACGGCAGGAATCGAACCTGCAACTACGAGGTCGACAGGCGAGCAGATATTGGGATCGTAATATTTTATTTTAATCCATGGCGGCTTAATTCTAATTCCATAGATTTGTAAACTCATCGAATAAAGGGTATGACAGTCTTAAATATAAACTTAAACTTAAAAACAAAATATTAAATTGGCTTAATCAAAGAAAAAATAACTCAAAATTCTGAAATAAATACTTAATCAAATTTAAGCTCAAAAAAAGTACGCCATTTTATTTGTTAAATAAATTTGAATTTATGAGAAAAAAATTTTAAAAATCTGTGGATCGGTTTTTGAGAAAAAGTTTTTTTTTAACTTTTTGAAAATATTTTGCAAAAAAAAATTAAAAACGCCAATTCATAGGTATTCAGAAAATACAAATAAATATAATTTTTGAAAAAAATTTAATGAGCAGTTTTCGAATAATACATTTTTAATTTTTTTTAAAAATGATTTTAAAACACACAAAAAAATACTAATTAAAAATATTGGTACGCGGTATAATTTGGGCAACCTAAACCTATATATTTATGTGTGAAATTTCGAAAGAATCGGTTGAGCCGTTTATGAGATAGCCGAAAGCAAAAAGAACGGTCCTATGGAGAGCCTCGTTTTTAGACATTTTTCTATTTTTTTTTCAACTATATGATCGGTCGTAGCTAAAAATCCGAACTGATTTTTTTTAATGAAAATCGTTAGAGCCGTTTCCGAGAAAAATAGATTTGAATGTAACGGTTATATGGCAGGTACCGTTATTTTTTGACCTAAAAAAATTCAATTTCCCCTCTGTTCAATACCTAAAAAACTATATACCAAGTTTGAAGCAATTCGGCCCACCCGTTTGGGCTGTAGGTGCCCTTTCATACATACAGACAGACTGACAGACATACAGACGGGCAGAATTTTTAGACCATCTTTTTTCGTCTTCGCTACCGTCGTAATGTCATGTTTGATTGTTATCTCAAAACTTTTTTTCGACGAATGCATAACTTGCCTTATAGAGTACCTATAATCGCAAGTAAAAATGTTTGTTGCTCAATTATGATACAAAAAATGACAACAGTCGAGTTTGACGTTTAATTATATGAATGTGTGAGTGCTTCTGGTTCTGATTCTGATTTCAAATCCAGAAGCAAAATTTTCTTCTTTCCAGAATTAGAACTGTCATTTGTTCCCAAGTGAACACTTTCAGAAGAGTCCAGAAGGCTTCCGGATTGCCAAATAAAAACGACATAAGTAATCAGGAAGAACTCACCGATCCTTGCCGCCTTGTTGCTTTGACAGTTTTTGCATCAGTTACCCACAAAAATTCTTGTAGTAAGAATTCGCAACTTTTTCAACGTAGGGGAAGTTTTTCTCCTCTACTCTGGCAGTCTTTGTAGCAATATTTTATAGTTAACAAACAGCATTTTGTGAAAATTTGTACAAATTGTTACGAAATCGTACAAATTCACAAGATAACAAACATACCTATTGGTAGATTGTCCAATCATGTAGACTTAGCTTAACTTTTCAAATTTCACCATTTTGTATTCTTTCATGGAGAATAATTTATAACAATTTTTTGTGTACGACTGAATAATTTTGTATGCTCTTTTGAGTTATTTTTCGTCACATTTGTTTCGTTTTCGATTGGCTGTTCAAAGTTACTCCTTCTTCCACTCCTGTTACTCCAAAAATGCTCGTTTGTCTGTTCCGTGTAAATGTTTTCGGAGTATTTCTGTTCTCAATTTCAAAAGAGAGTAAATATTATTTTATTATTAGGATTATTCCTCAAAACTATTTGCTTGTTTGGGGAAGCAATTTATTTAGATGACTGTATTCAAGTGTGTATGCGTAAATTGATCAATACGAAATGTTCATATTCGATTGAAATAAAAAAGAAGTCAAACACTCCGAAAATCCTATCGAAAACAATATTAATCAATCAATTGTATTATTCTGAGGAAGAATGCTGATGAATCTTTTATTCAAATTATTTTTCTTTCGATATATATATTAAGGGTATTCATGCAACGAGATAATTTTCCGCCAGACGTATGCATGAACACCCCCTTCAAAATACTTGCGTAAGTGTGGGAAATAACCAGATGTTCGTTAAAATAAATTTATGAGGTTTATTTATTCTCTTTGTGCATCAAAATCGTGAGATAATTTTATCTGATTTGCATAATATTTTTCCCATACAAACTTTGACAGTTCATTTCTGCATAAATAAAATTATCTGCTTTCTGAGGTTTATCTGGGTTTTCAGCCGTTGCATGAATACCCTTATTATATATATATATTTTTCCTGCACACTTTTCAAATTAATGTGGTTATCGTGAATACAAAATTTCCTGGAATTTTTTCTCCAATTTGGAATCTTGGGAACGTGAATGGTGCTTAAAAGTTTCCCTCGGAATGTATTCGTATCGGGAATAAACTTTCCCAAGGAATTTTGGTGTAATTTCATACAAATTTTTGTTCGATTGAAATTTATCCAATGGCAGGAAAAATTTCGAGGGAACAAAATATTCCGTGGGAAACGAAATTCCCGATAGGCCCCAATACATTCTATTTAACGATTTAAGTATGTATGTAAGTATGTATAATCTTTTAGACCGTGATTGTGGGAAAAACATCAAAAACACTTACAAGTCGCTGTTTTGTCGAAGCCACATTAGACTTGCAAAGTATGAAAAATGCATTTGCATTGTTCTCCTTTTGTTAATAATAAATGTTTTTGGGCATCACTGCCTATCATCTGTATAACTATTTTAATTCTGTTATAAATCTGCGCCTGTATGGCCTAAGACTAAAACGATGGCTCGATTAATTGACCGTCGTCTTGATGACTCGTCTATATTGTTCCTTATAGCGAGTTTCATTCAAGAAAAGATCTGCTCTTTCTGACTAAAGATTTCATCTTCTTGAATTTTTGAGAGTTTCATTCAAACAAAAAGAGCTAATCTTGATCAAATCTTCACACGAAAGATAAGATCTCTGATGGGTTGGCAGATTTGATATAAATGCACACATACAAGTAAAGTCCTTTCCGTCAAGGGTCAAATGGAAAATATTGTATAATTAATTTGTTGTGAACTAGTGCCAATCCGTGCTAAAAAATAAAGAAATAATGGACGAAAAAGTTAATAATTTTTATTTTATAAATTCAGTGGAGTTTTTGATTGCTTCGTCTTCGTCTTCCTTGTAATTTGATGACGAGATGTTTTTTTTTTCAGAAATGTGTGTCAGTCATTCACCAATACTACAATTAAATCTGGAAAAAAGTTTAATTGAAAAGATCAAATCTCGATTTTGAGATGAGATCTTTGAAATTTGAATGAACTCGCTATTAGAGAAATGATACTGACAGTTATCGTCTAAACGACAATCAAACATTTGAGAATCAACTTTCACCTTAGCAGAACACCTTAGTTTATAAGCGAAGATGTTTATAGCAGCGAATTTAACGGAATTGTTTTATTTTATTTTTAACAACACAAAAACAATAAATATTGTTTCCCTTTTTATTTCCCTGAATATGTTTCAGAGCCGCGCGAATTTTTTTTTCCAAAGAAATTTAATCCAAGAGGGGGTTAACAAACTATTGTTTGAACTAAAAAGACCAACTAAGTTCCGGATGGATGTATGTATACGGTCTTTCTGACCCCGTGGGAACGCATTCATAGTACTTGTAAAAACAGAACTATTCTAAATTGGCATGTCTTAGAGTAATTCCTATATAATTAGGTGGTTAAAAGCAGAAAATGTGTTACTTAATAATTCGGTTATTATGAAATGTCTTTTTTGAGTCTTTTTTGTTAGCTTCAAAAATTAATAACATAAGAAAGAGAGCCAGTTTTAACTTTAATTGAAAACCGTCATTGAAACAGAAATCAAAATTTTCAATGATATTTTTCAGTGAAAGCTATAACTTGTGAAATAAAACACAGATTTTGTTACTAAAAATTAACGAATACGACTTAAGAAATGTATGAGCAACTACAATGTAACGAACTTGAAAAACTATTTAATAATTTTAATTAAAATGTTTCTTATATCTATTAGGGTAGAATTATTTTCAATAAGCCTCCTAAATTGATTGAATAAACATTATCTTCTTCTAAATATTGGACAGTTTCACAAATGATTTTAGTTCCAGGACTTAAGTGTTCTTCTAACTTATTTTTCAAGTCATCATCTATTTTAGCTGGTAAACCTTATATTGAAAAGAAAACAATTTAATTAAAGTTAAAAACAAAACAAAAAAAAAAAACTGACAATCACTTACCACTTATTTCACAATCTGCTGTCATAATGGGGAATGAAAATTCTTCGGGATATTTTCGTATATTCTCTACACTGACAATAGACAGATTACCATAATCAAAGAACAAAATAGTGGGATGACCATCACCAACAACTTCAATGCATCTGCCACGATACCAAAGATTGTCCTCAGAATATTTTGCAATACACAATTCATTGACTCTGAAAATAATAAAAGAAAAATATAATTTTTAAGAAATCGACTTTTTAAACTTATACTTACGAAACTTGGCGGAAATTTACAGTACATTATGTATCAGTATAAATTGTTAGTAGATTGTATGTACATATGCACGAATACATTGTACAGTACATATGTATGTATATCAAATTTTGTGGTCGTATATTTTTAAAATATCAATGTTTAATTTCTTCTTTTTGATTTAATAAAAACATATCGAAAATAATATAATAAAAGAATTTTATCAAAAAGTTTCCTCTTCGTACACAGACGTTATAATATTCTTCGTAAATAAATTTTTCAATTGTGACTTGAATTTTAATAATCAAATTTGTGTTTGTTGTACAATTCATTTTATTTTATAACCTGGCTTATGTCGCCATCTATTTTTTTTGTATGACATTATACATGGTTTTCTAATGTCGATTTCGTTTCAACAAAAACATCGACTTGCCGTCGATCCGCCGTCAATTTTTTTCTGAAAATCAAATTCGTTTCAAATTAAAACCAATATTTTTCTGGAAAAACAGATCCGTATTGAATCTCTTTTTGGAGACGGATTCAAAACGGATTTGTGCACAGATTCGTACACACACTACAATATTTGTTTTGACGTTTCTCATTTGTTGTGTTGTGAATTAATTTTTATTTTGTGGCAGTGTACAAATTAAATTAATGCATTAAAAAAATTAAAAAATTGTTAAAAAGTTCTTGGAAACAAATATTAAAAAAGTGCAAGTGGGTTTAGGAACTCCCCCGCGTCGGAATCGGGAAATTAAAACGAAATAATGATGTTTTAACGAATTGAAGATTTGTTTTTTTTTTAGAGCTGCCAAGCAACACACACAGTCCCAAAAAGAGATTCGGTCCGTAATCGTTCGTTTCAAAGCCAAAAAGTATTGGTTTTAGTAGCGAATCCTAATTATTGAAACGAAATCGACATAAGTTTTTTTACAATTTACGTATTTTCGCTCGATTTTTTGAAAAATGTCACCTAAGGAAAGATGGAAATTATTTTTTTTTTAAATATAAGATTATATTTTAACATATCAAACAAATGCGAATAAAAACCAGCTAATGTTTGACCAAGACTGGTTCAATTACGAACAACCCTGTGCTCTCTATATATTTTTTTATCTTTGGAATTCTTGCTCAATGGTTAGATCGATCAGTCCAAAAAAATAGTTTCGGAGGTTTGGACTATGGCAGAAAATGTGTTTAATGGCTTCTCTTTGTTCGACATGCTGACAGCTTCTACAGAAATCGGGTGCGAATACAGCCAATTAATTTGCCATTGTACTGATATCCGCCTGTCAATGTTCTAATATTCTTTGTGCTAAGCGTTAACATATACTGAGTTTCCTTTTCATTAATTCTGCTATATCTAACCCTACATAGTTTGACTTGGTTGATGTTACAAATATTGTTCAGTACGCGTCGACGTTTTGCTACTACGTTGGATCTTATTGTTTCACTGGAAATTGCTTTGACGGCAGCTTGGCTATCTTAGAACGATGAGCTCAGTTTTCTCATGTAAACCATTTCAGCCATAAGTCTCAGCTTAAGAAAACTCATCTGGGAGTTTATATGATTCTCTAATATTAGCCCTATTTCATTTTCCCCGCGATCCAGATCACATTTAGTTTTGTTGTTTTAACGCAAATAAATATATGACCTGATCTGGATCACCTGGAAAATAAAAAACGGCTATTAAGAGCTATTCAAAACACTTTTTTCTATTTTTAAGACATCAGTGTAGAAGGGGATACTCTTAGTAGTGAGTTCGGTTCCCATCTATATTATTCGGGTATTAAAGTAGAGACGTTTCGTTAAAATCTATTTCAGGTGATACGTTGTCAGTGGTCACATCAGGTACGGCCATGTTGTAAAAAAAATTGCCAGATAGATCCATGACCATAGGGGCTGTACTTCCAAGAGCCACTTACTGTACTTTTTGGCTGTTGTGGATCTTATGTACTCGGCCAGGAGTGGAAAATATAGAATAATTTCAAGCTCCACAAGAAGAGTGGCCCCGTTCTCTTTTTATGAGTATACAGGCTAGTCTACGTACCTTGTACATGATTTTGACATAGCTATCCTTTTCTACAGCCTTCCACCACACGATCGATCCGTAGTAAGTATGGGAAGAATGATCGCCGTGTACTCAAAATTTTGTTTGCATGTGTAGAAGGCACACAATGCTATATTCGTTTGTGTTTCATTTTCAGGTTAGATTGGAATAAAGGACTTTGAGGTGCCTCATAAAGCCTCGTTCAAATCGAAGCAGTGGCGTTGGCGATCGAGATAACAATATCGATGCTGCTCATGTAAATCAATAGAAGGGCTATCAACATTATATGTAGATTGCGAATACATTCCACTCCTGTTTCAGTTCCGCGACTTAAACAACACTTTTTATAAGCGTATAAATATATTACAATACATTTTTAATCGTATTAAATTCTTCAAGTTTATTTCTAAATGTCTTTTTTTTTATATATGAAATATACATATTTTTAATTTAAATTTATTTAAGAATCGTTCGAAGAGATAAAATGTATAGTAATACATATATGTTGTACATACATCTATTTATTTATTAATATTAAACTAGCAAAAAACGAGTTTTAAATACATATAAACTTCTATTCTATTTTTGGAATGTAAGAACAGTTTCGTACCGGAAGTATTAACATTTTCATGTCAAATTCGAATTCAGTTCCCCTCGAAATTTTTTCTGCGATCGTGACCCTTCCCTGGAGCCCAATTCCGCAAGCGTGAATGATTTGAAAATGTGTTCACGATTAAAATATGCACGTTATCTGTCAAACAAATTGAATCTCACGTTAATATTTACATATGTGTACCGTACCTGATTTTTTTTACAAAGAGAAAACTCAAATTTGCGGAATTGGGCCACTCGAATAAATTTCATTCGAACAAGACTTTGATTGAACGCAGCAAACCTTTTGTGGTAGCTGTAAAAACCGGTTGGAAAAGGAAACAGTGCATCACTTAATCTGCAAGTTTCCCGCTCGGGCCAGACTAAGAATGCAATCCTTTGGAAAAGCTTACCTTTCTGATCTAAAAGAACTATCAAACAAAAAAAAACCTAATCTCTTTCCTCAATGGTTAGTGACGCACGCTTCGCTTGAGTGGTTTTTCTCTTGTTTGTCCGCTAAAAATCGTCTTTTTATTCAGGTCCGTTAGAGTTCTTGGTATCAAAACGGCGCTTTCTAGCGCAAATTGTGTCTAAGATGCCAGCTCGCTCTTGATCGCAATTTTACTACCTACCTACCTACACTGAAATTCCCCTGTAAAATTTATTGCAAATTCTAATAAATTGCGAAGGAAACTTTCGCACACCATTAAACGTTTATATGTACTTTCGAGCATCAGGGAAAACTTTCCAGGGAAACGTCGGGATAGAATTTATGTACGTGTTTTCTTTACATAGTCAGACAGAATTGACCAAAAAAGCCCAATCAACGAAATTTGTATTAACAACTATTAAATTCAAAAAGAATTGGTCACATAGATAATCTCAAAATTTAAAATCATCGGAGGGCCTGCCGATCTTACTCGTTTTTTTGTCACCTGTATACATATTCTCATTTATATATACAAATGAAACAGTTTTTCAATCACATAAAAATAAAGTATGATATGGAAACATGCATCACTCTTAAAAACTACAGCAAACAAAGTAATAAACTAATCAAACAAAAAGAGAAACTGAAATATTTATTACAATGCAGAGAATACGGCATACTTCCCAAACATCTCATCAACACAACTTCTAAAATTAAGACAGGTTTCACATCAGACAAAGTCAAAAAAACAGCTAGAAAAAATTGAGCATATATTTTTGTTCAAGGTATTAAATTTGGAAATTAGACAAGCATAACATCAATAAAGAAAATCATTTTCCACACAAGCATCAAAATGAAAGAGTTACTCTCTAGCAATGAATACAACACATACATCTTAAAACAAAAACATATGTATAATTACATTGCCACGCAAATACAAGCAATACACTCACACAAAATAGAAAAACTAAAAGACGAAGAACTACAAAACATTGGATTTGTATTAAATGAAAATTGGTTCGTCAATACGACTTTGATTGCTTTCCTTAGGTAAAAAATTTGCTCTTCCAGTCAGCAAGAGAAACTTCTCTTCAATTCACGTCATAGCAGATGTTGAACAAGCCATACAAAAAATAAGAGATGACACAGAAAAAGACATTGCCAGATACAAAATAGCAAACAGAATTTCTGAAAAATTTATTCTAAAAATATATCAGAAAAGACAAACTTTTTTGAAACAACACAAAAATGAAATAGTAGTTACTAGAGCAGCCAAAGGAAATAAAACAGTGATCATGTACAAGGAAGACTACAACAGGAAAATGAATATATTACTAGAATACAAAAATACATACAAAACAACGAGAACCGATCCAACGAAAGAACTTCAAAAAACCAATAATGAGACAGTCACAGAACTTTTTAAACAGGATATAATTGACAAATGGCAAAAAAACAAACTGAGGTGCTCCGCAGCAGTAGCACCAAAACTTTATGGACTACCAAAAATTCACAAAAACGACCTTTCTCTTAGGCCGATAGCTTCATCAATAAATGTTCCGTGCTACCAACTTTCGAAGTTTATTGGAAAAACATTGAGAAACATGGTCTCCAATAACTATAACATTAAAAATTCGCTCGAATTAAAAGAAAAATTGAAAGATATTGTGCTTGAGGATAATGACATCTTCGTTTCCTTTGACTATCATTATTCACAAACATTCCGACCTATCTGGCAATTAAGATAATACTGAAAAAATGGGATCAATTACAAGACCAAACCAAAATACCGAAACGGCAAATTATGAAACTTTTGGAATTTTGTCTAAGGGAAAATAATTATTTTGAATTTAACAACATATTATAATCAGACGTTTGGTATGCCTATGGGCAACCCGCTATCCCCACCAATAGCGGACATAGTTTTGGATGATATCCCTGACAACGTATTTAAAGAACTAAAGGAAAAAAACATAGAAATAAAGTTTATCACCAAATATGTAGATGACATATTTGCAATCATTCAACGCAAAGACGAATATAAAATACTGCAAAAACTAAATGAATACCACACAAAAATCCAATTTACTACAGAAAAAGAAGAGGCTGCAATCAATTACCATTTTTGGACACACTAGTAATTCGGGAAAACAATAAAATAGTTTTTAACTGGTATTCAAAACCAACGTCTTCGGGAAGACTTATAAATTTCCTCTCAACCCAGCCAGTCAGTCAAAAAATTAATACTGCCAGAAACCTCATCAATAAAACCCTTGAACTCAGTGAAAAATGTTTCCATGAAGAAAACATAAACAAAATAGTATCAATTTTAAAAATGAATAGCTTTCGACGGTACATCATTGACAACCTTATAAAAACAAAAAATTAATTCCACACAAAAAACAAGAGTAAATGCAGATGGCAACCCTAAAATATTTACAAAAGTTCCTTTCATTCCCAATCTAACTGAAAGTAAGAATCTCTTCAAAATACTAAAAGAAGAAAACAACATAACGTTCGCACATAAATCAAACGAAACTCTTAAAAAACTATTCACAAACACAAAAACACCAATTCCGAAATACAACACGCACGATGTTATCTATGAGATCAGTTGCAAAGGGAAACAAGGAGAAAGCTGTAATCTGGTTTACTAAGGCACCACAAAGCGAACACTAGGTATAAGGATAACAGAACATAAGAGAGACATCAAAAACAGAAGAGAAACAACTGGAATATCCCAACACATGCTACACACTGCACATGAACCAGACTTCGACAACGTCAAAATTGTTGACAAGGAGAGAAATACAGGGGCGAGGTATACATTGGAGAGCCTACGAATTCAACAAAAGAGAACAACATCAATTAACCTAAAAGAAGACATTCACGGAACAAATTGAATATACGATATTGCCATACTGTGATATTTATGTTTTGTGTTAGTCTAATTTTTGGTAAATGTTAATTTAAAATCGTTTTTATTTATTTATTTATAAAATCATTAAACTGTGAAACCAAATATGTTAGATGTAGGGACGTGCAATTTAAAAAACTTAAATATGCTATAAAATTAAAGTAAGTTTTTAAATAATTGTAAAAATTAATTTCTTGTCATATTTCGTTTGTAGCCTTTTTTTTTTCTTTGCTTCAGGAAATGGACTATTCTTAGGTTAGTAAACTAAGAACGTTAACTTTTTGTCACGAGTTTGTGTTGTGTAAGCCATGTTATTTATACGGAAATATAATCAATTCTACTAATGAAATTGAAGTTTTACTAATAGAACATTTTATTGGAAAGATTTATATTTTATAAAATCATTATAAATTATTGAATATGTACATGTTGTTTGATATGAATACATCTTAAGCAAAATGTGTTGTTTTTTAATGTCTTTTACAATAAAAAGATACAAAATATGTACTGCATTTTATTCATTCGGCTTAATACTTTTATTGAAGAGGATTTTTGGATTTGTAAAAATTCATTTTTAGTAGTAATTAAGTTTTGTAAGTTCTTGAGCGTGTTCTTTTATTACAATTATTTGTTTGCACTAGTTAATGAATGTAATGTGTTATGAAATGAAAATATTTTTTTTTGTTATTATAAGCTATTTGCTTACCTTGGAGTATAGTTAGATTTTTTTTCATTAGCCTTAGCATAAGTCTGAATATCTTGCTGAAACTTCTGTATCTCTTTAGTGTATGCTTCGGTTGTACATGATATAAAGCCGGTCTGCAATAGAGAACTGTCTAAGACTAAAAGTTCAACATTATTTCCAGTTGGCAATGGTGAATATTCCAGGAACTAAAACAATAAAAAATAAAAAAAAACATATTCAATTATAAAAGCCCACAAAGAAGAAAAATGCTAATTATACTTCACGATAAACAACTGGTGCCTTTTTCTGGTCTACAGCACCAGCTTTAAATGAAGCAATTGTTTGGTTGTAACTTTCATTTCGAACTAAATCAAAAAGCTCCGATATATTGATTCCATTAGCCAAGTCATCAGTATCGTAAACGATTTTCATGTCTGTATTCAAAAAACTATACATGTATTTCCTTACTTCGTCAGTCATAAAGAACTCGGGAACATTTTTTAAAATTATAGGAACTGCCATGCGTGGCATATTCCAAAATTCTTCAGGAGCATTGTAAAGCTCATCTAATGGCTTTGAATCGATGTTGCCGTAATCAACGTAAATCAGTTTAATTTGATCCAAATTATCAGGATTCAATATCATAGCTCGGTTAAATTGATCGTCTTTGAATTTTGTCAATACGATATCGCCTCTTTCGGGAGTATGTTGTATATGTGTTTGGTTTCTGGCGTCTCTTTGTATTTTTGAAACCGTATTAAAGAACATTAAATTATCATCGTATAAAGTTGATCGGACAAAGACAACATTTGTCTTTGAGATTGCTGTTAGAATTATATTGTTTCCCGAAGGTGGTAGTTGGGCTTTTAATGCAGCTTTAGTAGACGAATCTTGTGATGATGGTGTGTTTGATGGAGATTCTATATGGGGATTCGGTTTTTGTTCCATAGAAATTCTTTGTTGAGCCAATTGCTTAGCCCATGCTGGCCACATAAAACTAGAAGTAAATGAAAAAAAAATATATATAGTATATCTTGTTTTATTTTAATTAAATCATATAACACTTACGCAGGTTTACCGCAAATGTAACGATGCCGAGTCCACTCGGCTTTTTGACATTCGACACTACAGAAACTTGTCATGCACCGTGGACAGACGGTGTCGCAACTTTTCCTGCAGTGATCACAAGGGCCAATCTTTGCATTTTCATAAGTATGTGATGGTTTGGAAAATATGCCCTTTAAAAAAAATATATATTTTTTGTTTAAAAATAACGATGAATAATTTTAAATCTTGTGCAGAAACTATTGATCAAAGGTTAAAAAAAAAAAAAATAAACAAAAAAATTCAAAATTGTCCATTCCATCATCCAATTTTATGTAAATAAAATATACAGTCTCAATTTTTCGAATCATATATTAAGTATTAAGTATTCACCTTCGTTATATAAAGCGAAACTTTTAAATGTAGTACCAAACAGCAAATCTTCTCCTTATTTCCTTAACGTAAGATCAGTAGTCAAAATCCCTCGAGTTCGGACTGATTATAAAAAAATATGAGTCGCTTTGAATTTTATAATTATGCTTTGTTGTGCATGCAAACAAACGCACGGAAAGACATACATAGTTTATTTATTTATAGTTTAACGAAAAAATATGTACAGCTAAGACTGCTTTTACACAAGAACGATTCTTAATCTTTGTTTATGTTTCGGATTCCATTCGATTGCAACGATGCATTTTTAAACAATGCGATTATAAAAAGATGTTTTTTTAAATATTGTTTTGCACTTTTTACTCCAATTATTTGGGAAAGTTAATTCGAATTATAACTAAAATTACATACATCCCTCACCAACGTACTTAATTTGAAATGGCAAAGTGTAAAGGCAGTCTTATAACATAAGATGAACAAGAATGTACAAACATTATTAGTTAAACAAAATAACATCTATGTATATACAAATTCATAAAAATGAATCGTGGTTTATTCGGATGCTTAAAACTTGAAAACGACAGGACCAAATTGGATATTTCCATCAGCGGGTGTGTACGGAATTCCTACGTGAAAGTTTAGGAAAAAAAAGAAAGTAGCAAAATTCCGACTGGTGTTGCTTAAAGTGCGCGGAACCGGGAAAACGTCCATGATATTATTGATATATACAGCAATAGCAATACGTGCTCAAAGTTGAATGTGGTTAACTACCAGAAATTGCTGCAACACTGTTGGAACTTGGAAGGTTGAAGAACGGCACATTCAGCATTGAGGCTTCCGATAAAACTGCAAATCAACGAAAATCCTGTTTGCAACATTTCAAAGCAATCAGCCATGGTTAGTGTTGAAAAATTGTAAATTGATCATATGGAATAAGTGCACAATAGCGCACAAACGATCATTATAAGCACTCGATCGAACATTAATAAATTTACCCAACAATAAACTCCGTTTTTGTTGCGACAAACACTTCCCATGATTCCGAAATCACCAGCGGCGGATGAATTAAACGTATGTCTTAAATCATCGTATTTATGGCAACGTAAAAACCCGTTTATTGCGTAGAATATGCGAGTGTTCCTGTATAAAACAAATAAATAAACACGATATAACCCTTGAAGTTTTCTCCAAAGCACTGCTTAAAATCGGAAATGGATAAATTCTATTAGATGCTTGCAGTGGTTTAATATCGATTCAACCTGCAATTTACCAATTAATTTCAACGAAAGTTAAACCCATCACTAATTTATATCCGACATTGGTCTAAATTAACGTAACTACGTATTAAAGTTAAATCTTTATGCCCCGAAACAGTGAAATTGAACTCGACTAATTATGACAATATGATAGTGGCAAGGATTTAGAAATGTCCGTTTCGCGGGAGAAGAATGTCTAAATCGCTAATTCCGCTGACTTCAACCGATTTTCCGTTTCAGTTCAAACATATGCAGTTCCCAAAATATTGCCATGACCATAAACAAGTCACAAGATATAAATCTGGAAATATTATGCTTTTAACACTGCCAGCTATATGTGGCCTGTTCCCGAGTGGGGAAACCATCCGCTCTCACCTTAGCAGAAAACAAAAATGAGAATTAAGTTAAAATTTAATACAATTCTTATCAAGAAGATATAAAGTATTTCTATGACGACGTTGAAAAAGGTAACACCGTTCTCGACTGGGCTTTTCGGGACGTGCATATATTGAAAATACAACTATCAATTTTGGACAATTTATATAATAACATAAACATGGTGGATATACATAAATGATTAGAAATAAGTATATTTGCACATATCTTGAAGAGAACATACCCCATTCAAGCAAAGATGAATTTCGTAAGATCCATTGAATTTTTTTTCAATACGATTAAATTACAAAGAACCAAATAATATTGGAGAATTGATGTCACTAAAACAATATAAATATAAGGATAAATCTGCATGAACTGAACAACCGCACAGCAATCCAACAATAGATTTTAATTCTATAAAATCAACATAATTACAGTGAAGGAAAATGGCCTAGAAAAACACTTCAAATTTGAAATTTGAAAACTTATACATGCATATGTATGTATGTAGATACATACATTACTAATAAAAAGCCACGATAAATAATAATCATTTTTTGCGGTGATGAATGTTCTATTACACAATGAATGTGACGATGATTAATATCTATATATTAAAGCATATGCTTTACACGACAAGTGCAATACATATAACAGAACATTAGTATTCATAATTATGGAAAAAATATCATTGTGATTATTGTAAGCAATTTATAGATCAATAAAATCTATCTATGTTTCTATCTACAGCCTTATTCATTAACGCAACATAGCAAGTATATAAGACTATATTCTCTCTATAAGTTCTCTAAATGCAAAAATCTTATTCATTACGTTGCATAGCAGCAACATGAGCTAAACGAGCTGGTAGGTAGTATAGAGTGTACATAAAAGGAATTTTGTATCAAATACAGCAATTGAATAAATCTTTTTAATTTTAGAACATTTACAAATGAATAAAACCATTCTTAATAATGAACCTAAATTAGCACCTTAGTTTAGGATTCGTATTTAGATTTCGAGATTTTCGAGTACTTAGGCCACTCCCTCCCTCGCTTGTAGGCGCGGTATCGTTTCGCTGAGTGTACTTTATACGCATTCAGTACCGATATTTTACTAAATACATAGGCGCAAAATTTTAGTCGATTTAGTAATATGTTAAATCATTTTTAGTATGATACTAGGCTAAAAAGAGGATTTTTCTAATTTTAGTATCGTACTATTTTCTTAACATTTTACTAAACTTAAAATCACAAAATTGCTACTTTATTTTTTTAGTATCGTACGAAATCTATATGCCGCTTTGACATTTACAAACGTCAAAAATTTATGTTCGCTTACTTTTTTGCACTATTTTAGGCGTGTTTAGTTGTAGTTTATTAAGAAAATAGATTTAGTATGGTGCTAGTTAAAAGTGTTTACAATTGGGAAAATATTGGTAAAGTGCTTTGTATTAGCAAACTGTTAAGTAGTATCATGTTAAGCCCTTAACATAAGGATGTTTTAAATTTTGCGTCATACATTTTAATGGAAACCTACTGATTTGTGCGGAATCGGCCCTGTAAGAAAGTGGCATACCGCAAGTATTTGTGTTTGACGACTACAGCAGCAGTTTGTTTGGCTGAACTTTCCCTTAGGGGAGCATGAATTTTAACACGCGGATACTTTTATATAACAATAATTATAACAATTTTAAAGTGAGGAAACTTTTATTTCTATTTTTAATTAAATTTTTAAAGTTTTCATTTTTCCTACAAAATAGCTGTGTTTTATTGGGAAATTTATCCGCCGTAAGTTTATCCGTCGTAGCATTTTACATACAATTCGCTACGGTCGATAAAAAGCTAAAGTAGAATCTACGGTGGACGGCTAGATGACGTTTATTCGAGTCTCGAATTTGATTTTGTTAGTTTTGTTGGTACGATTTATAATTGGGTTGAATCTCGATGGATGCGTTCATGGAGTGTTATAATTATTAATTTCATTCGTATTTTTGAGTCTTTTTTTTTCTTTTTTTTTATAGATGACCAGTTTATATTTCTAAGATCTTAGATAATTCCATTTTAAGCTGTTCTTCTAAAAAGTTTCTGACTTTTATTATTAAAAACTATATTCTTTGCTCAATTATTTTCTGGAGTACGTCTAAAATTTCAACTATATCTGCAATTTTGCATACCCCTAATGTCAATTAATCAATTTTAACAAATTTCGATTTCCATTTTGAAAAAAAAAATCAATATCTATGGAATGAATTCGGTTTTACTTTTATTTTTGACTAACTAAGACCAATATTCGTTTTTTGTTCAATTTTTATTGCTAGTTATAAATAAACGGAGTTTGGTGAAAAAAATCATCTTTTTATTTAGATCTACAAAAAAGCAATTTGAGAAGACAAACCGCATTGAGTGGAACTGCACTATAGAGGAACTGCTCGACACTGCGCCGCAAAATATGTATTCGTATGAAATTCTATGAGCTATAATGCCAGGCGCGCACATATGCAACTTACAGTTTTGCAACAGTTTGGTTGCTAAAATGAATACCATGGACTTATATGAGAGTGCGCGCACATGCAAAAACTATTCAGTCCGCGATTCGAGCAACTTAAAAGTTTGTGTTTTGGCACAAATCGAACGATCGCCCCAAATAAGTTCTTCAGTTTGAATAACATCTAACTATAATGTAACTGCGCGCACAATATGTTGTCTGTGTGTTAGTTTATCTCGTTAGTGATTATATTTCGTTTCGGAAAAAAATGCATGTGCGCGCCTGGCCTAAGCGCACTAAGTGGCAACTGAACTTCACAAAATGTGCTTTTTCCTCACTGTTTAATAGACGTTGGCCATGAACGATATTCGCTTCACTACATGGACATGGACTGGGCGTATAATTTTGTGGTCCCATTGTTTTTTTTTCTGGACATGTGCATGGAAATTGCAAAGCAAATGTTAACTATTTGTTCCTTAATCCGCGTATGTAAAGTGCACAATGATCTCTGTTAAGTAAATATTGAATTGAAAGCTAAACATACTCAGAAAATAAATTTGTAAATTGACTTGAAAAATAAAACTCTAGCTATCGATCAACTCAGAAAATAAATAAAAGCATGAAATATAAAGGAGAAATGTAAGGGGAGTGAAGAATAGTGTGCGTTTAAAACAAAGAAACATTAAAAGGAAACAAGCAAATCTCCGGCAATTGTGTTTCCTCGTGTGAAAGGCATTGACGGTTTATAAAGCAATACAAAAACTGCCCTGTGTAAAAAGGGACTTGACCATAGTCTATGAACAAACCCGTTCACTTATCATTTCCTTTCTATTGGTGCAAAATGAATGTTCGAATATAAATTGCAAATGCAGAAAAAGTGACCACAAGAAATAGGTTTGAAACATAAATTAAATATTGGTACGTTTTTCTACTTTCTATTTTATATGAATAAAAGCTAATTATTGTTCCTAATTTTGATTTTTTAATAATTTTACTTTTCAAAAGACTCTTTCATTACTTGTGACTGCTGTGCAGGTGTACCATTTTTACAAAAATAAAAAGCTACGGTCCATGCTGCGGTCGATGCGTTTTTTGGGAATTACTTACGGTACAATGGATAGATTCCCAATAAAACACAGCTAATGTATGCAAATGATGACTACGGACAACTTTTTTTTTTTGTGTTGACAGTTGCTTACCAATCCACAGATGACTGTATGCAACTTCGGTATGGTAAGTGTTGTGGTATGTGCATTTTTCTTGGGATAATATAAATTGATTTCAAACTATGTACTATTGTTGTTTTGTTTCATGTCAAATCCTAAAAAAAACTTTACATGGACCCAACCTTGACCCAACCCAACCATGACGCCAACCCAAATCCTATAATTGGCCCAGGCAGGGGGGTTGCAGGGGGGCCGCATGCCCCCTTACCCACCGAGGTTTTTGTACGCTGTGATCTTAATTACAGAAAAATTCACACACGTAGGTTTTTATCTATACATACATATACGTTTTGTTTAATGTTTTTTTTTAATTTGAAATTGGTTTTTACTGAGAGTAAGTAGTTAATGATGCATAACTACTTTTCGAAAAATTGATATTCCATTTAGTTAAATGTTTTCACGTAAGTTTTATTATTAAAAAAATCTACACTTGTACTCTTAATCCAAAAACTGTTTCCATTAAAAGTTCCCCAAAGAAAAGTACCTAGGTACAAAAAAAAGCCCAACATTGAAAATTAAAACATTTTTTAATCATATTTAACAGTGTTTCCTCACCGTCATATTTTAAAGCTGTTCTATAGAGACCCCTACCTCAATGTAAAAAAAATCAAAGTTTTACGCGTGCTCCCCTAATGGAAAGTCGCCTCGTTTGTTTTGTACACAATTAAAATAAAAAAATGAGGAGATGAACATGAGATCGGTATTCATTCTGTAAAGTGATTATGATACTGATTACAAATACCGTACCGCCAAGTGAGATAGCGACCTTAGACAAACCCTACAAGGTTATGTTGAAAGTCAACAACCGCTTATATATTATTAATGTCTTATTTGCCCACTGCTTTATTTTATTACATTAAATGCTGGAAATTTCTTAAATAATTCTTTTAACTACTATTAGAGTTAGTACACGTGCATGTTTAAATATAAAAAAAACAAGCTGTTAACATGCTGCTCCCACTTAAATACACTTATATATATACATACACTGTAACCAAAAAAAGAACAACCTTTTTCTTTTAAATCTTTTTCATAATTGGCGTTTTTCTTTTTTATCTCCGAGCAGATCTCTGAGCAGAGACTGAGTAAACCGATCTAGATCTGAGTATAGCATGGTCAGATATCTCAGATTTAATTTGAAATAAACTTAAGCGCAGAACTGTCATATATTATTATAATTGTTTTTATTAAAACTTATTTACCAGCAAATCCAAAGCTTTCGTTTTCCGAATTCATTTTTGTTTTTAATTGGTTTTACTTTAGTGATAATTGTTAAAATTATGAGTAAAGTTAGCCGCACCCAGCACTTTGCTCCGTTTGATCGGTCATTTTATTCTGAGCTAATGGTTCATACCCCGATTTAGCTCTGATTTAAAAAAGAAACACGAGTTGAGAGATTAAATGTGTCTGAGCTAAAAAAGAAACACAGATCTTATTTTGACAGCTGAGTTCTTTACTCGGAGCTAAAAAAGAAAAACGCCAAATAAAGACATCAATCAGATTAAAAGGACAATAGGAAACAACTATCAGAATTCAGAATGTACAAATGTTAAGTGTACCTAATTGATTGATTCTTAATTTGTAAAACATGAGTAATATTTTCGGGAATAAGTGACCATCTAAAGATCCATTGCATGTTTGTTTACATTACGATTAACACTATTAAAAAAAATATTGTAATTATATATACCGCTATTGTTGTTCTTAAAACTCCTTTAATAGATTCCACTTCACTGGCATTTTTTCCTTTAGCTAGAGCTTTATTTAAATCTTGCAATATTTCACCAGCATTTGATAAGGCTTTCTTTTCCAAATTTATCCTTTGAAGACGCTGCAACATAGTTTTAAAAATTTGTTTTAAAAAATCGTATTTTCACGCGAAATTAACTTTAATTTGAAAATAAACTACAATCAATTAATTATAATTCACTACTCACGTCTACAAACTGTAAGCCAAAAAAAAAATTAAAAATTGTTGGACTTTGAGCTGAGATAAAAAATGATAAAAATGACGACGACAACGAGACGAGAAGATATGACGAATCTTTTGGTTTTCTTTTTGTCTTTCGATAACTGTTTAAGTTGTAAAATTGATGCATTCCCTACGATAGCCTATCTACAGCGGCTCATACACAGAACACATGTGTGCTCCGTCCTTATAAGAGAATCACAGGAAATCCATTTTTCTTTCCTATAAAAAATTGAAAATGCGTGATGTATTGGTAAAACCATAAACCACAAACGAATATAAGTTTTTTTTTTGCATTTGATTTATTTTTTATTTATTAGCCGCGATTTGTGAGTGAAAGTTATCTTTTAAAAATTTTCTCCGTGTTTAAAAAAAATAAATTATATTATGTAGGTATCGCAAAAGATTTTTAATTGCCAAAGAACTTGAAGAGTTGTTGATGAATCCAAGCTCATACGAAGAAGACAAAATCAATTTAAATTTATATGGTGCAGTTGAAACAAGAGTTACAATTTTGCCATCTAAAAATGATGCTGTAGTGATAACTAAGAAATCGATGAACGTGCAACTTTTGGAAGATGGAAATACGTTTCCATATGAATAAGCAGATGAGATTGAGTTAGAATACACATTTGATGATGAAAGTGCTAAAAAGCCACAGGGAAAATACGATGATTCTAACAGTTCATCAACATCCCAAAATGTCGCATTAACATAACATAACAAAAAGCATTGCCATGTTTCCAGTATAACATTGACGGAAGTTCATATACAATATAATATGGTGGTCCACTGAGAATTCCTCAGTTTTTCGTTTGGACGAAAACGTTGTACTGAGGTTACTTTTAAAAATTTCTTTACATCGCATAAACTTATGTGTCGTCTATCTACACTGGGCTATTTCGCAATAGGTAATTTATAATACTTAATTTTTATAGAGAAACATAAGTTTTTATTGCCTTTACAGGCACAGTTTGTGAACACAGAACTGCAAAAGCAGTCTTGACAGATCCAAGAGAAGTGAAAAAAAAAAATGCCCTGGCTCCACCGATTTTGCATTCGACAGGGAAAACGAAATTGCTACTGTTCGTTGAAATGATAATTATATAGGGACAGTTTTACCAAATAATTTCATTGATCATCCAATCAAACAAGCAAAACGGTTTGATCGCAAAAAGATGAAGCATGTCAACGTTCAGATGTCAAAAGTAATCCGACAATATAATATAAACTGTTTGAAAACGCCACAAGCAACTATCGAATAAGAATTTGAGGAAAGAAGTGGTATTAGCCACTTTTAGTCAATAAATATTGATTTAAACGCGGATGTTGCGAAAATGCAACGTGATTTTAAGGGAAACTAAAAGCTTTTCCAAATTTGCTCTAATTAGGTGTATGAAATTTTAAGTTCCTGGCACACCTGGAACTGGTAGCCGCCAGAAATGGGTTACGATAAGTTCCACCCCTATAAGTTTCGGAACAACCCCAATCGGATATCTTGTTTTAACTTCATAGACTGCTGTTATACTTATGTCATATTCTCAGTACGTTAGGTTATTCGTGCACGAAGAATAGATAACAGAACAACGACCGGCCAACGAACGAACAATACAATTTCAAAGGAACTTTGTTAAGTGTACAACGAAAAACGTTCCTGCAAAAATGTAAAAGCTGTTTAGTATAAGATTGTTTTACAGAGTCGTGCAATGATATCCAATAACAGATTTTTCTTATCGCTTTACAGTTTCAAGGACAACAGAAATTTGACTCCCGGAACTTGATTATTTGATCCACGATTCCTTAACCGCGCGAAATGCGGGAAACATCTAATACTTTTAATGGCGAACAAATGTTAGAAATCTATTGAAAATAGCCTTTTTTCTAAGCTCATTTTATTCTTAGAAAGAAACACAACTGAGCGCTCTGATGTGCCTGAGGTAAAAAAAACACGGATGTTACCATGATCATGTGGATTCGTTGGCGTGATCCGTAGTACAGTAGCATATGCAGAGATCGCTGGTCTAAGTTCAAACCATACAAAGGCACCTATGGGTTTTCAATTAAAACAAAAAAGTAAGCCACTACGATTTAAAAACAAAAGAATCTGATGATCGACCTGTCAAATAGAGAAATTTGTAGCTATAACTCAAGCTAGTAATCAAAACAACTTGTTGGTAGCACACTCAAGTGGTTTCAACACATTCTTCAAAGATTTTAAAACAAAAACACTTGAAGAATTTTTAGCTTAAAAAAAAGCAGTACCTGCCATATACATTTTTGGGGCAAAAATGGTAGTTAAATCTCAATTATCGAAAACTGAAGGATTTTGATTTAAAAAAAAAATCAGTACACCATTATATGTATGCTCTACATTTTGAACGATTCTCGATTTCATGAACGGCTCAACGGATTTTGATCATACAAGACTTTCTCCAAATTCTAAATTATACTGCATACCAAAATTTTCGCAAATTATTTTTTTGGATTAAATAAAAAAAACATGTTTTTTTGTTTTTTGAAAATTCAATATTTCGAAAACGGATGAAAGATTTTTTTTTTTGAAATTATGTTTTAAGTTTATGTTATTTAACACTTAAAATTGCAATACCAAATACGACTTTTAAAATATATTTAACCGTTTCTACGAATCACAAACTCTTTCAGAATAGTTGGGAAGCATTCCGAAGTCCTTCGGATCACCAATGGAAAACGACATAAGTTTCTTTCTTACCCGATATAAATTTTCTCGTTTTCCGTTCATTACATTCATTTGATTTTGATCACTTAACTTTTTTTTATTCTCAAAGCTCTATCCGTCACTTCGACTGGGGGCGAAAACCTCAAATAAATTAAAATTAAAAACAAATATTTTATGAAAAACAAATTAATTGAAGTAAAAAAAAATTCAGTTTTTTGAGTTGTGACAAACAGAAATAAGAAACAAGTATTAAAACAGAATGCTTTGCACGGATTAAATTAATTTCTAAATAAATTGAAGTAGGCGAATTTAAATTCAATTCAAATTCAATTGGAGACAAAAAGGATTGCTGCTACGTGCTATCCTATTTTTTTTCGTACCTGGTGACTTCTTGTACATAATTTTTAATAAATGTGTGTGCATTATCTGAACTGAATATGTAGATGCGGCTGTGTTACATACATATTCGGCTTTTTATTTATTTATTAATTTTTTTCTGTAACTTTTTTTTTTCTAAATTTCATAGAACAGAAATTATTTCATAGTTCAACAAATACACATTGCATAGCATGTCACTCCACCCTCAACCATATGTAAATATGTGGGTTGTTCCAAGATTTAATTCCGGACTACCTCAATATCAAAAATTCTGGTAAGTTTGAAAATTAAACTTTGTTGGTTAAGAAAATAGAGCATATTACAAACCTAAATATGGCTGAGATAGATATGAATAAGAAATAAAATGCACGACTGGATCGTACAAACTTTCTCATGTAGCTAACAACTTTAGTGTTACTCACTGACGCTGTTGGTAGGTAGCTAGTCTATATAGTTATTCTATGTAGATTTAAAGCTCATGTAGGTAATATTACCTTGATTCGAAGTATAATGAATTGTCGAATGCATGATTCAAGGAATAGTTACATAGGTATATTATGTATATGTATATTTACATGTATTTTAATTATGTAAATTCGGAGGACAATAATGTAAATATGTACAAGTACATACATGTATATAATGAAAGTCAATGGTGTATAGGTGGGAAAAATAGTTTTAAAAATTTCAATAATTAATTTTAATTAAAAAAAAAGTTATTCAAAATTTTGATTTGCAAAATTAATTTAGCTACTTAGGTCTTCTCAGATATAAAATTTGACAGAAATCCAATGTACCGTTACCGTGAAAGCCAAACATTAAAAAAACCGTTATATGAAAGATACCGTTAATAGACTTTTCCTGTAAACTTGGTTCATATCAAATGATTTACCAACAAAAAAAATTCTCAAAATTTTGTATCTAAATTGTTGGAGCCGTTTTAGAGAAAACTAAGATTTTCCTTCAAGGTCTTATGGCAGGTACCGTTATTTTTAGGCCTATAAATAAAATTTCTTTCAATTTCACCTCTGAGGAATGCCAAAATAATAACACATACCAAATTTGAATGTAATCGCTTAAGCCGTTTAGGCTGTAGCTCGTTATACATGCAGACGGACAGACTGACAGACAGACATTTTTCGATCGTAATGTCATGTTTGATTGTTAGAATTTTTTTTTTACGAATGCATAACTTGCCTTATAGTACCTATAATCGCAAATAAAAAAGTGTTCGTCTGTTTGAAGGCATGCTTTTGGACTGCACTTTTAACTACACTGAACGGAAAGTTTAATATAAACAAAACGCAAAAAGACATCCAGTTCTGTCGTCAGGGATAGTTGTAATCTGTCATTCCTGAGTTCTAATTCTTATGTAGTACTGGTCTAATAAATCGAGTCGCAAAAGACTAGTCGTAGTCATGTCGGTATGAAAATATGTTTTATTCGAAGTTCAACTTCACACGGGATAAACCATATCAAGATGGATTTCGTTACATAAAATGTAACATAATATCCCTATTACTCGCCAGTATCGAAACACCTTACTGGCAAAGCAATCGGATTCTGGATGGACATTTACACACCATGTATGCCGGTGTGGGGCTGTCAAAAATCAATTGTCAAAAATTAAAAAAAAAAAATGTTGAAGTGAAAATGGACGATGATTTAAAAATGCTTCTGTCCTACAGCTCGTTGGATACTATTAGGTGATCCACACTCTGCCAATTGGCACCAATTACTGCCAATTCCCGTTCCTTACTTTACTTTACTTTAGATGGCGCTTACAATCCAGGATGGATCACGGCCTCAACCAGCAAACCTCTCCAGCTAGCCCGGTCCCTAGCTAGCTGCCACCAGTTACGCACACCAAGTTGGTTGAGGTCGTTCACCACTTGATCGCGCCACCTAAGATAAGGCCTTCCTCTGTCGCGTTGTCCACCGGGGTTGGATACGAAGACTCGTCGGGCTGGTGCGTCGATGTGCATGCCCTCCACGTGACCTAGCCATCTCAGTCGCTGTACCGTTATTTTTTTTTTTTTTTAGCTTTTTGACCAAATTGATATCGCTGTAGAGCCCGTAAAGTTCGTCGTTAAATCTTCTTCTCCACTCACCACCGATGCACACTGGGCCAAACATAACTCGAAGAATCTTTCTCTCAAAGCAACCCAGCTGGTTTTCATCCGATTTTGTCAGTGTCCATGCCTCTGCCCCATACAGCAGGACTTGGATGATTAAAGTTTTATATAGGGTCTCTTTTGATCTTTGAGAGAGGGCTTTACTACTCAAATGCTTTCTAAGCCCGAAGAAACAGCGATTTGCAAGTATGATTCTTCGTTTGATCTCCGCGCTGATATTGTTGTGCGATGTAATAGTGGATCCCAGGTAAACAAAGTCTCTGACTACTTCGAGGTTATAACCGCCAATCGTGACGTTTTGTCCCAGTCGATGGTGTTGGACTTCTCTTCTCGATGATAGCATATACTTAGTTTTTGTCTCGTTAACAGTCAAACCCATCTTCGCCGCTTCCGCTTCAATACTTGCAAATGCTCCACTGACAGCTCACTTTGTTCTGCCTATGATGTCAATGTCATCAGCATAAGCAAGGAGTTGAACGGACTTTTGAAAAAATTGTGCCTCTGGTGTTGACATTTGAGTTGCGCACAATTGCTTCCAGCACGATGTTAAAGAGATTGCATGATAGCGCAACACCTTGTCTCAAACCTTTCTCGACATCAAAATCGTCGGTGAAGTTCTTACCGACTCTGACGGAGCAACGAGATTCCTTCATTGTCATTCTGCACAAGCGGACAAGTTTGGCAGGGATGCCGAGATGTGACAAGGATCTGTATAACTTGTCTCTATCAACGCTATCATAGGCGGTTTTAAAGTCGATGAAGAGATGGTGCGTATCGACTTGGAATTCTTGGGTTTTTTCCAAGATCTGCCGGAGTGTAAAAATCTGATCGTTAGTTGATTTTCCTCGCCTAAAGCCACACTGATAAGATCCGATCAGGTCGTTGGTAAAAGGTTCTAGGCGGATACACAAAATAGCCAACATAATTTTGTATGCGATGTTGAGGAGACTTATACCTCTGTAGTTGGCGCAGTTCAGAGCATCTCCTTTTTTGTGGATAGGGCACACTGCCGAGCTTCCATTCATTGGGCATACTTTCCTCCGACCAGATTCTAGAAATGAGTTGGTGTATGCTCCTGGCCAAGTCATCTCCCGCTGCCTTAAACAGTTCAGATGGAGGCCATCTGTTCCAGACTTACAAATTTGGTAGTTTTAGGCAGAAGAGAGCGCTCTTGAGAGAGTAAAATATTCCCCTTTCGTGAAAATTTCTGCCCAATAAATTTTTGTAGGCAGCAATTTGTGGGAAGAAAATTGACAATGGTAAGGCTGACGTTTCTCATAAACGAAAAAAAAACGTATCGTAGATGTTGTGGGAAAATATTTGTTGAACAAATAAATTAATTTAGAACTACTAAAATACAAAATAAACCGTTTGAAGTAGAAAAAATGAAAACTTTAAGCAAATAAAAAAAAAATTAAAAAAAAAAAAAATGTGTTGACGTTTAAAAATTGGCGGACAATTGTGCTCAAGCTGTTCCAGACCTTTTCGGACTATATTCCTTAATGAGAGAATTTCATCCCCACTATTCAAAATTTTATACGCTGCCAATTTCTGATTTTCATGTTATTAACTTTAATCATTTCTAACAGAATAGTTACTTCAGGTTGAAACCAGATACATTTATCGTTTTCAGCCATCATGCATTCACTCGCTGAGTTCAAAATAATGTAGGCAACAGGCAAATTACAAAAACAAAACATCAAACCGCATCGGTTAACCATTCCGAACCTTTTTGCATGCCATTTCGGCACACTATAACGGAACAATATTTATAGAAATACTGTTTCGGTATATCTCCTTTTCACACGACACAACCATAAAACCTTATCGATACTATGTATAGGTACATTGTTTCGCGGCGTGTAATAAGGGTAATACACATTGGATCGACACAAACGACAAGAGACAAGTTATTTGGTTCAAAATTTTAAGACGGTATGACTAAGGTCGGGTGTTAATTTTCTACATCATCGTAACGCTTCGAGCATGAAGAACTTGGATGGTAGGTACTCGCAAGTTTACCTCGGAATTAGTATTTACGGAATAAGCTTTCCATAGGAATTTCGTTGTCATTTCATAGGATTTGAAAACGTATTCCTTTATTGTAATATTGGACTTAATATTAATAAGAAATTTAATTGATAATAATGATTAAAAAATAATAGTTTCTTGTATATAATATGTAAAACGCTTTAAGAAAAACCACTGATTATTTTAATGTATATTAAATAACTTAGCATATTTAATAAAATTTAAGGAATGACGCCCGGTCCTATTTGTTAAACGTCCACTAAAGCAAAGATTTTGCATTACTTTGTAAGTCAATTGTTCGTTATTGCAAATTTGCAAATCTGAGATGTAAAAATTCAACAAAGAATCATCTATATAACCCTAATTAGACCAAAAACATAAATGTTTAAAAAAGAGCGTAGGTTTAGGCTTATTTGATAAGTTTTCTTTTATTATGCCCCATTCGAAAGGTTTTAAAAACTTGCCATTAAGCCCACCAAAATTTAGACAGTATTAAACTTCATGAAATAATAACTTGGCGTACTTTAGATCTCTACTTTTTATGGCTGACTTGTTACATAGAGATTTTGTATAGAAGAACTTAGCTCTTTTATTAACATTTATGTTTTTGGTTTGATCTTACTCCTTTTTGTAAAGATTTATACATAGAATACCACATCGAGCACTCTAATTCTTAGAAAAGTCATTAATTTTCAAGATGCATGTATAATATCAAAATGATAATAAGTGTCGAATGAAAAATCTTAGATTTTCTATTTTTCGCCTTGTATACACAACAAGCTTTACCGTTCTACCAAATTTCATCAAATTCTACGGCAATCAGAAGTGCTCCTCATATCAATTCTATTGAAATGGGCGGGTGTCACGCCCCTGAACATAAAATCTAAAATTTTAAACGTTTGCCTTTGCGTGCACTGAAAGCTCTACCGATGTAACAAATTTCATCATTCTACGACGGTCAGAAGTGCTCTAAATATGTAATTTATACCTTTTCTATGAAGATGGGTGGATACCACACCCCTGCATGGAAAATCATAAATTTTCGATTTTTTCCTTTGTATACACCACAAGGCCTATTGTTGTCCGAAATTGCAAGATTCTACTTTGTCGGGAAGTGTTCCATAATTTAGATGATCTGTCATTGATCAAGACAGTCAACTACGAGTTTTGCAGTCTTATACATAGGTAACCACTTATGCTAAAGAATGGAAATATGGTGAATTGCCTAAGACTGGTCAGCTTAGCAAATAATGAGTTTAAAGTTTCTGGTTTTGTTGGTACTGATGTTAGAGGGGAGTCAAAAATCGCCTGAGTTTGATCCTGCCAGAAAAGGGTGTAGTGCCAGAACTTGGCTGTGCGCTTTGATTTCAATAATTCAAGAAGCATGAACAAATATTGTGATCAGTGAAAGAAGATATTAATGATGATTATTTTATTATTGAATATGATTTAATCATTATTATTGAATAATATGTTTTACGTCGGTCGCATCAGCATTTCAAAAAAGCAGTTGATAAAAATCGTTTTAAATTATAAAAGAAACGTGTTTAAGGTTTAAGCGTTAAAACAAGAATCAAGATTTTATTGAAAAAATTATAAAGTTCAGAAGTGAAAACTACTATGATAAATAAAAATCGAATTACAACAAGTAGTAAAACAACAGCAGTGATGCCGCAAGTAGTAGTAGTAGTAGTATTTATTGAGAATTTTCTTTTTAACACAAATTTAAGTTTCTTAAATTCTTTGGTTACATAGTCACTTATATTATTATTACAATTTGCCGACTTAGAATTGGCCTGGCTAAACAACTTATTACACTACTCAATATTTTGTATGTTCTTGAAACAAATTTATATTTTTAAGACTTTATCTTTTTCGATTTATTAATTTAATACGTCCACTCAACAAGACGCTATCTTGAAGTGATGCCGCAAGTATTAGACTTGCATTAGACATTAGACGTATTACTTTTGTGAACTTACAACTTACAGATTGACAAGAGCTATTTATTCGTCCACAATTCTTTCAGAAATTGGACAATTTTTTTTAAATTTTGTTATATACCCATTACCTATACATACATATTATGGCCTTTTCGATTGGCCGTTCCCCCAATAACACACCCGGAAACAATTTGACTAATTCTGAATCGCATGTACCACTGTATTTGTGAAAATTAAATTTAGAAAAATCACATCGGCTAAAACGAATTTCCAAAACACTTGATTTCAATTTAGATACACATTTTCTTGTATCAATAATAATTATAACCTGCTTCTTTTTATGTTATTTTACCAGAAAAGTAGTTTAAATTCAATAAACACATCATCGAAATTACACAACAAATCAACATGATTTTGACATTTTAATTATGTGAGTGTATTAGCGATTCTGTTTTCCAGAATCGTTTCTGTTCTTAGTAACAACTGTCATTTTATGGGCGTCAGAACAGTTCTGGACGGCTAATCGAAAAGGCCATTAGTTTTCGTGATCGCTATAACTGGTGATTTACATAGGCAACGAAAGCGAATGAGTTGGCATTTTATGGTAACACAGATTTTTTTTTGTTGTTAGTTAGCTATACATGAGTTAATTAAAATTTTGTAAACTGGTTAGCTAGTCTGTTTCATTTATAATGTATGATGCGAGTAGCTGATTTTCTAATTCAAGACGGTGACAATAGTTTTATTGATATTGTTTGATCATGACAAAGAAGTACATGTTGTGTAAAGATTACAAGCACATATCAGTGAAAGGTCTAATTGTTCCACAAACATGTTGCGTTATTCTATGGGGCATGAACGAGACAAACTAAGCAATAACAACAATTAAGTTTCTCTTAAGAACTCGTTTGAAAAAGTGATTTTTAGAAGTTAATTTTGCAAGAATCAAGCGAGAAGACTGAAGAAGAAGAAACTGACCATTTTCCTGGCGCCCTATTTCATAGCTTTACGAAATGCACAGCTTCTATGAGAAAGCTCAAATTAAATTTGCATTTATTCCTTTGAAATAAAGTACCTCGCTGTAAAAGCGTATAGGTAGTAATAAAACTAAAAGTACGATATATTTGGTAAACTCACCTTGTTGGCATCGAAACTTCCAATTGTTGTTTTTTGTTTTTCTTCAATAAATTCTTTACCCTTTTGTGGCATTCTATAGAAAAAGATACAAAACTTTTAAAACATTCTACACTCCCATAATAGATTAGTAATTAAGTGACAGTCAAGTTAAACCAAATAAATTACTGTTAAAAAAAACAACCCACGTGTAATAAGCGCGGCCAGTGTGATAATTATATTTGCCGTCTTGTGGTTCAATTTTTTTTGCATAAGGAACTCGTTCCAGTTCGTGTGCATCATCTTCAATCATGAAATGCCTCTGCGGATCGTTCCGATGAAGATTATTACGAGAATCATCATAATCTTCTTTACGAACCAGAGGATTCTTATTAAAGTGAGGACGAGGAGCATTTCGAGCTGAAACTTCATATGATCTAGGGACGGATTACTTTGAAAATGTGTATGTACAAATTACAGAAATTATACCGATCGTAGTCTATTTGATGTGAGGGAAATGACGGCGCGCTTGGCAAATCACTGGCAGATTGGGTAACTTTATTTTTACTGGGTTGATGGTCCTTGTTTTTAGCCAATTCTACTCGAAAACCATATGTATTGTCTTGCAGTCCTGTAAAAACTCGTTCCATATCACTTGGTGGTAAATAAAATTATTAATAAAGGAACTTGTACGTTAGGGGAAATGCCTACTTTATTGATGCAAAGTCGATGAAGTACATGTTTTGACCATGCTTTCGTGAACGGAGACATTTCCCAAATGTCGAGCATATATTCAACAGTCCATCTTGGGTTAATGTTGTTGGAACAGCTTTGAACACTAAATACGGATTTTTATTTCTTTGATTTGGCCCCGATTGTTTTGCCAATTCTGCCGGCTGCAGACTGTCTTCCAATTCAGCACCGGGACCACTTGAGTAAGTGTTGAACTTGGAGTCTTTGTAATCGTCACGCATGGGATTCCAGTTTTTAAGCTGCGCTGATAATTCTTCATCGTTTGCAGACATTGTGATTAATTGTTTGTTTTTTAAGTTTTTTATTTTATTTTAATAATTTAGAATTAACTAACAGAATAAAATGTGAAAGACGTGTTTTTTTCTGATGCATTCGCGATGCTATATTCATAAACTAATAACGTAAGGACCCGAAACCTCAGATGTTTTTGACATTTGCCGACAAGCTGAAACACGCTTCGAAGTAACTTTTCGGTTCCTCTTCCAATAGACGCATTGATAAAAACGCACACAGGAATCTTTTCTGTTCCTCTTCCTATGGACACATGGACACCACAGCCCTAGTAATTTGTTTTTGTTTTGTTTTTCGATTTCACATCTATTCATGGATAGAGTTTCAAAGCTACAAATACAATAATGTATTGGCATGGGTTTTGGGGGGTGAAACGTACGAATTTTCCGATCTTAACATGGCTTATTTGTGGCTATATTGCTTATTCTTTTTTATCTTATGTTTTGTCTTGTGGTATTTTTTGATTTTCTTTTCGAGTTTCGACCACAGATGAGGATTTCGCAGCTATTATGGTTTGTCTACAAGCTAGTTCCGTTGTCAAACTGAAATTTTTGCATCCGTGTGCAGGTTCACTGTGCGACAAATTGTTATTGGTTTTCACATCATGCATACAATAGAATTTGAAACTAATCCAAATCCAGTAAATGTAAACTTTAGGTTTTGGAGAATGAAACGTAGGAAAGTTTCATTTGTGATTTTGACATGCAACAGATTGCACAGGGTTGTTATTTTTTCGGTTTTATGCGTGTTTTTTGAACAGAGAGTGAAGTTTCCTTTTGTGTGTTCTTTTAAGGGAGAAAGACAAGGCACATTTTAATTTTGATTTGTTGGTAAATTCGTCGAATGAGGGAAGCGACAGTCATGGGGGACTTTCACTCAATTCTCAGCAATCTGTAATAATATTCTGTTGTTGTAACGCGTTCAAAAGCACATCTGATGAAAAAACAGCTGCTCTCATGAAAGCTATTTTGAGTTATCCCAAACCTTTTGGAATAACTAGCTTCTCGAGAACAAATGTATAGAACAGCTGACTGCAAACTTCAGTTGGTATGATTTTTGTTCATGTCTCTTGACCGCTTTAAGCTAACTTATCTGATCCGTTCACAGATATACTCCGAGGTAACATATCTAAAAAGTGAGTGAACGGCTGAATTAAGGAGAGATAAAAATTGAATTCATATTCCAAACGTTCCAAAATCAAAAGATTTGAAAATGAATGAAATTAATTTGGATGATTATATATCATCGTCACTAATAATAAAGATGTGTTTTTTGTTGGAAACAACATGATATTTATTGAAAATCATTCTAGTGAGTCGTTCGCACTCTTAATCATAAATGGATTTTAGAAACTGCGTAGTTACAATGAATAGAGGCACGTTAAGCCTAAAGCCTAAGGGGTTTGAAGGTTGAATAGTGGGTACAGGTAACACGGTGCCTCCATCTTCTACATTTTATAGTATACTATCTGTCATTTTGATAGAAAGAAAGAAAAATGAATGACATTGGGCTTTTCATAGCATACTATTTCAATTGCACAAATATCGCGAAGGAATACGTATCGGTGTGTTCATGCTCCTGTAGCATTACAAGACTTAAAAAACCTTCAACAAAAGTTAAATATAGAGAAAGAAAGGAACCTTATTGACCACAAAAAATGTAAAAAAGTTAAAAAGAAAAAACAAAATAAAAAACGTTTTTTAATTTAAAAATTATTATTTTAACTTTTTATTTAAACTGAATGCATTTCGAGTCTGATGTGACTCATCTTCAGCAATACACTAATTGGTATGGAAATTACAACAAAATTACATAAGACAATAGAATAAAAAAATGTAAACAAAATAGCTTTACAAAATTAACAAATCACAGAAAGTTAAAGAGTGAGAGAGATGGTTATATTAAGTTGAAGAGCGGTGAAATTATATTCCCGTCGTCACTGTTCATCAAGTTGTTGTTGATGTGTATGTGTAAGCTTTCATACGCATCAAGTCGTCTGGGGTTTGTGACGTGTTTAAGAAGCTTTACGTCTTCGAACTTAACATTGAAATGATTGTTGGTGAGGGCGTGCGAGGCAACGGAGGATTTTTCGGGGCGATTGAATTTTATGTGGCTAGAATGTTCCTTGAGACGTACTTCGATGCTCCTCTTCGTTTGACCGATGTACCTAGCTTCACAGTTTCCACATTTAACCTCGTAAATTCCCGATTTATCATTTGTTTTGGTTCTGTCTTTCGTTGTACCAAGCATGTTCTTTATTTTCCCATTACTAGAAAAAACGCATTCAATGTTTTTCTTTTTGAATTTGGACTTTAACCTGTCAGTAATTGTTGGAAAGAAAGTCATACTTGCTCGTTCTGAGTTGTTGTTGTTCTTTAGTCGTCTGTGTTGTGTAAATAGTGTTGATAACTTGGATTTTTTAATTTTGTTGGTGTGTTTTATGATTAGCTTATCCACAAAAGATTCGTTGTAGCCGTTGATGGTTGCGATTTCCTTTATATGTTTATATTCCTTTGAATAATTTGCGATCGATAAAGGAAGCTTGCAAAGTCGATGGACCATCGAGTGAAAGGTCGCTAATTTATGTTGAATCGGACAGAAAGAGTCACTAGTTATATAACGATTTGTTGTTGTTGGTTTTCTATATATAGAAAATTCGATTTTATTGTTTTTTCTTGTTATCATTAAATCTAAGAAACTCAAGGTGTTGTTTGACTCTTTTTCGTAGGTGAAATTGATATTTTCGAATTGAGAATTTATTGTTTTTACAACTTTTTCTATGTCTGTAGTTTTGATTACAGCGAAAACATCGTCCACGTAGCGATACCAGATTCGTGGAAGTAAACCTCTCGACTTCAAATTAATTTCAAATGAAGACATAAAAACTTCGGCAATTAAGGGTGAAAGAGGGTTTCCCATGCTAGTGCCCTTATCAATTTGATAAAATTGTCCTCTGTACTGAAAAAAAATTGTGTGACATGCATAGTTTCGCAGTTTGTATGTACAATAGTTTTTTGTCATCATCGACTCTATAATTGTCTAAATGCGTGTTTAGAGCAGCTAATGCATCTGGAATAGGAATACTGGGAAACAAAGCTTCAACATCAAAGGAGATCATGATTTCGTCATCATCGATGTGAATATTTTTTGACTTTTCAACGAAGTCAAACGAATTTTTCACAGAGAGGGTTTTAATTGGAAACATCTTTAGATCTTCGACCAACCATTTGGCTATTTTAACTGATGGTGAATTAATGTTTGATACTATATGTCGCATTGTATGGCCAGGTTTGTGTACTTTTGGTAGTGCATACAGTTTTGGGACAACTGGGTTTGAAATATCCAATTTCCATTTAGGCACACCAAAGACTGTGTTAATACATTTTATAACTTCTTTTGATTCGCGTATCATTTTTGGTAAAGGTGTTTTTGATAGTAATTTTATATTATTTGTGAGCAATGAATTTTTAACTCTCTCATCATAGTCTTGTTTTTGCATAATAACCAACTTATTTCCTTTGTCGGCCTTCATGTAGAACACATCTTTTTGTTGCAATTCACGAATAATCTCATGAGTTTTCACGGATTCCGTATCACATTTGAATTTTAATTTTGCATCTCTAATGATAGGTTTAGCAAATTCCCTTATTTCATCCTTAATTTGTGGTGGTTTGTGTTTTATGCAAGTCTCTAAATCAACGATAGATTCGATAATTGGTATATGCAAAGGCTTTGGAGTGTAATTTAATCCTTTGTTCAAAACATCAAGTTGTTGTTGTGAAAAAACTTCGGTTGACAAATTGACGACTAAATCATCCACTGGTTTAGGTTTTTTATTGCTTGATAAAAAAGATTCATTATTTTTACATTGTTCTTGTTTTAATTTGTAGAGTTTTTGGTTTTGGGAATCCCGTTTCTTTCGAAAGCTTTCGCTGCATTTGTCTAAGACGTTAAACTGGAAACTTGTCCACGCTTCAAATTGAAATTCGTTTAAACCTTTCGTGATATACAGGTGCAAATGATAAAGTTCTAATTCGATATCGGTCAGTTTGGAATAATGATATTTTATTTCTAAGTTTAGCCAGATATGTTTTGATTGAATGATAACCGCGGAAGTTCTTGTATTTGATACAGCGAAAGCTTTCGAAAGAAACGGGATTCCCAAAACCAAAAACTCTACAAATTAAAACAAGAACAATGTAAAAATAATGAATCTTTTTTATCAAGCAATAAAAAACCTAAACCAGTGGATGATTTAGTCGTCAATTTGTCAACCGAAGTTTTTTCACAACAACAACTTGATGTTTTGAACAAAGGATTAAATTACACTCCAAAGCCTTTGCATATACCAATTATCGAATCTATCGTTGATTTAGAGACTTGCATAAAACACAAACCACCACAAATTAAGGATGAAATAAGGGAATTTGCTAAACCTATCATTAGAGATGCAAAATTAAAATTCAAATGTGATACGGAATCCGTGAAAACTCATGAGATTATTCGTGAATTGCAACAAAAAGATGTGTTCTACATGAAGGCCGACAAAGGAAATAAGTTGGTTATTATGCAAAAACAAGACTATGATGAGAGAGTTAAAAATTCATTGCTCACAAATAATATAAAATTACTATCAAAAACACCTTTACCAAAAATGATACGCGAATCAAAAGAAGTTATAAAATGTATTAACACAGTCTTTGGTGTGCCTAAATGGAAATTGGATATTTCAAACCCAGTTGTCCCAAAACTGTATGCACTACCAAAAGTACACAAACCTGGCCATACAATGCGACATAGTATCAAACATTAATTCACCATCAGTTAAAATAGCCAAATGGTTGGTCGAAGATCTAAAGATGTTTCCAATTAAAACCCTCTCTGTGAAAAATTCGTTTGACTTCGTTGAAAAGTCAAAAAATATTCACATCGATGATGACGAAATCATGATCTCCTTTGATGTTGAAGCTTTGTTTCCCAGTATTCCTATTCCAGATGCATTAGCTGCTCTAAACACGCATTTAGACAATTATAGAGTCGATGATGACAAAAAACTATTGTACATACAAACTGCGAAACTATGCATGTCACACAATTTTTTTCAGTACAGAGGACAATTTTATCAAATTGATAAGGGCACTAGCATGGGAAACCCTCTTTCACCCTTAATTGCCGAAGTTTTTATGTCTTCATTTGAAATTAATTTGAAGTCGAGAGATTTACTTCCACGAATCTGGTATCGCTACGTGGACGATGTTTTCGCTGTAATCAAAACTACAGACATAGAAAAAGTTGTAAAAACAATAAATTCTCAATTCGAAAATATCAATTTCACCTACGAAAAAGAGTCAAACAACACCTTGAGTTTCTTAGATTTAATGATAACAAGAAAAAACAATAAAATCGAATTTTCTATATATAGAAAACCAACAACAACAAATCGTTATATAACTAGTGACTCTTTCTGTCCGATTCAACATAAATTAGCGACCTTTCACTCGATGGTCCATCGACTTTGCAAGCTTCCTTTATCGATCGCAAATTATTCAAAGGAATATAAACATATAAAGGAAATCGCAACCATCAACGGCTACAACGAATCTTTTGTGGATAAGCTAATCATAAAACACACCAACAAAATTAAAAAATCCAAGTTATCAACACTATTTACACAACACAGACGACTAAACAACAACAACAACTCAGAACGAGCAAGTATGACTTTCTTTCCAACAATTACTGACAGGTTAAAGTCCAAATTCAAAAAGAAAAACATTGAATGCGTTTTTTCTAGTAATGGGAAAATAAAGAACATGCTTGGTACAACGAAAGACAGAACCAAAACAAATGATAAATCGGGAATTTACGAGGTTAAATGTGGAAACTGTGAAGCTAGGTACATCGGTCAAACGAAGAGGAGCATCGAAGTACGTCTCAAGGAACATTCTAGCCACATAAAATTCAATCGCCCCGAAAAATCCTCCGTTGCCTCGCACGCCCTCACCAACAATCATTTCAATGTTAAGTTCGAAGACGTAAAGCTTCTTAAACACGTCACAAACCCCAGACGACTTGATGCGTATGAAAGCTTACACATACACATCAACAACAACTTGATGAACAGTGACGACGGGAATATAATTTCACCGCTCTTCAACTTAATATAACCATCTCTCTCACTCTTTAACTTTCTGTGATTTGTTAATTTTGTAAAGCTATTTTGTTTACATTTTTTTATTCTATTGTCTTATGTAATTTTGTTGTAATTTCCATACCAATTAGTGTATTGCTGAAGATGAGTCACATCAGACTCGAAATGCATTCAGTTTAAATAAAAAGTTAAAATAATAATTTTTAAATTAAAAAACGTTTTTTATTTTGTTTTTTCTTTTTAACTTTTTTACATTTTTTGTGGTCAATAAGGTTCCTTTCTTTCTCTATATTTAATTTAACGCGACCACAAGCAAAAATAGTTCAATCCCTTTTCGGCTTTTTGTTCGGAAAAACAATTTCCTTTTCATAGCGAAAGTGTCGATAAAGACTTTAATTTTACTTCAACAAAAGTAATTAAACAAAAAAAACAAGAAATATAACAATAGCCGAGTTTTATTATGCTCAATGACCCATATAGTTCACCCCGTGAAAATAAAACGATCTGGGTCATGAATATTTTTTACTTTGCATGGTTGGCAGCTGTGATTAACTTTATCAATTTTTTGCTTACATTAAATAAATTATTTACTGCGGTGCTCGGAAGTTGTCCTTTTTTGTTTTATTTTAATTAAATAAATATAAAATAATAAACTATAAATAAAGTGCACTTCTATCTGGATATTGTATAGCAACCCATCGATTTCGGAACAATACTAAATCGTAAGCTCCAAGCACACTAAACCAGTAGGAACTTCACTCCTAAATGAAAACATGCCTTAATGAAATCCTATATGACAGCGGTCCTATAGGAGAGATTATCATTGATTTCACTCATGAAACGTAATGTAGTCGGTCACCAGTTTGCCATTTAAGTAGCATGTTGTGCTTAGTTCAAGTAAAAAGGTAGAGACTAGACAAGAACAAAAAAAAACTAATGAATACACAATCCTTTTTCATATGCATGAATTCAATGCAAAACCGGACGCCATTTCCTCCATAAAAAGATTTTTGACCTGCTAAAAACAAATAAATGATGATAAAATGAAACCTTTCTTTTGGTTTTCCCCTCGATCCGTTCGCGACACTACCTACTGTTTTTTGTACCATATTTAAATTGCCTAAAAAAATATTATAACCCTAGGCCTCCACTTGAAATAAATGATTGCAAGAAATGTGTCATGTAGTCTATATTTCATGTGGAGGCCCCTTATGTCTGGATTTTTTTTAGACATGAGAATCTGTAATTTCTTGTCTTCTCAGAAGAAATAAACGGAGAAATAAAATTTGACGTTTCATGACATCCCACATTAATTTTAATAATTCATTAAAAAAACATTGATTACAAAGTACATAAAGCGCTTCTTGGAGAAGAATGAAATTTCACGTTTTATATTTGCCCACATAGCAAATAAATATAAATTTTTAGTGGTAGTGTCTGCAATATTAGCCGAAATAAATATTTCTAATGGAGTCGCCGCATTCGTGTTTTTAATTGATTTTGTAGTTTTTTTTGCAAACTTTTAAATTGCAAATTTATTCTGAATGTGTACTTTTGCTTCAAAAGGCCCCGAAGAAGATCAACAATTGTGTGGATGTTGTCTGTCAAACGACGCGCGGAAAAACGGAAAAAGTTAAACAATGTCTAGCGTCGCGAGACGAGGCTCCATTGTATTCACTCAACCGAGTTTCAATGCATTTTAACTTTGACAGATCGGTTTTTGAAGTGCCGCGAGATCGACCGCGTGTCCATTCTGTTCAGCCAGTTACGGGGTGTTTGAATTGTATTGCACCGCGTAATAGTATATTTCGAAAAGTTGTGGCGGGGGTAAATAAAATGACTGAGTTATCGCTCATTTTTCGTTGTGCTTTTCCTTATTGTTTGAGTAATGAATAAGGAGTGAGGAGAGATGATTCTGTTTTACTCGAACAAAAGTAAGTTTTACTTTCCATTTCCATTGCTAAATATAGAATTTGGTGGAAAGCGATTTGAAATGATTTTGTTTCCGATATGTTATTGGATTTGGACTGTATTCGTGTATATTAAACTACTAGTTGTCAAAGTAAATGGATTCCATTGTACTAGTGTTAGTAAAAAGAGAGGTTGATCCACAGAAAAATACGGATCTGCAAAATTGATTCAGAATAAGAGACACATTTTTGTTTGCCCAATGGAAGGACTTGGCAAAATTGATATCTTTTAACAATTGGAAACCACATGAAAATTAAACTAGTGTAGAAGCAGACTTAATAAATTATAAGTAGTTGTGTGGTGATTTGGTAGCACCGTGGTTGACCATTCAAAATTGAAGTACCAACTTGTACAAGTTAAAAGCTAACCCTGGTGGTGAGATATGTAATTAAATTCTGGGTCAGGAATATTGAACTGGATAAATATCAAGATCTTGTAGTGTTGTTGTAATGCATGCAAAGTTCTGTCATATATGGGTCTAGTAGGTATGCCGTTTATGTAATATACATACTAATAATACTAACCTTGATTGGAATCGACTTAGGTGATACAGTGAAAACTCTAATAAGCGGACACTCACTGTCGCCCCATTTTTGTCCAGTTATGAAAAATGTCCGGTTAAGGGAAAGAATAAAAAGAAAATGACTGCAAAAAATAACAGCAGAAAGAAAGGAAATGACATGTGCAATAATGGAATGCCATCAAAAAAGGGAACCATACACATTCAAAAATAACACCAACTTAGTTACCCGGGGAATCCTCTTAAAAGTTTTCAACAAAACATCGTTCCGTCCGGTTATTAGATATAGATTACGTATTAAAAATAAAAGATAAACTATACTGAGAACGCTCCTTCGTTTTTTCGTTGCTTGATTTGTTCATAAAAATAATCCCTCAAGAAACTTATGTGTCCGCGTATTAGAGGTTTTCTATCTAAAATGAGCATATAAAAGTGGCCGAGTCCTTTTAAGAGAGTTCCGCTTATAAGAAAGTAATTTTTATAAGTAATTCAGAGAAGATCTTTGTTCCCGAAAATGTGGGAATTGTTGGAGCTGTGCGCAAGTAGAGCTTTCACTGAAGTTGATTATCAATTGTTTGATAGTCGTTTTGACGATAGCTGTCCATCATTTCTATCATTAAGGAATCATCAAAACGATAGTCAATCGTGCGATGGCTTTTGTCTTACCTAATACGGGCCCTTATCACATGATTTCCCATTTACAGCTCATCAATTTTAAAACAATAATTTAAAAAGTTTCTATTTTTTACAAACACATGCTTCATGATACGTATACTTAATAGATTTCGCTTTATTTGACACGAGGAATTTACGCAACGTTTTATATTTGAGCCCTGAATATCAAAATAGGAGGAAAATTTGAGTGTTGTAAAGAATTAAGCGTTCTGGTTCTACGGCTAAAGGAAGAACATGTACTTTACAGTAGGTCTGAAAGTTATATTTTTAGAAATGTAACATCTGTCAAACTTTAATCGTGGGGAAAATTTGGTAAGTCTTGTAACAAAGTAAATGAACACAAATTGATCACATTTGTGTGTAAAACGTCAATGGTGACCTTCTGGACACAAGGAGAGATAATTAATTGATCACTCCAGACATACCAAAACCCCACTAAAAAAATTAAAAGATATAGATAAAAGCAATACGCAACACAAAGAACATAGTGCACAAAAGAAAAATATTCTATAAAATAAAATGAGAAAATCTCGAGAATTCCAGTGAACAAATATTAAATTTTTTTCAGTTCTCCATTATTTGTGTTTTCCTTTTCCTTTTTTATTCCTGTTTGCCTTTAATTTTCAATATGAAGATTTCATTCTAGTACAAAAATAATGAACTTCTCACTCGAGTTATCATTTCTTTGGAAAGTGCCCATCACTTAGCCAAGAATATGACAGAAAAAACTTGACAGCTTTGGTGTTTTGACAGTTTTTACACCATTTAGCCACAGAAATTCGTGTAGTAAGAATTCACAATTTTTTTCAATGTAGGAGAAGTATTTCTCCTCCACTTTCACAGACTTTGTAGTAATTTATTTGACTTAACAAACAGCATTATGCCTGTTTGGCAACTAGTAATTTTCACCAAGTGTCCCAAACTTTGATTTTTTTTCCTATGGGTTTGGCAGCAAAATGTGAAAATTTGCACAAACTCGTACGAATTCACAAGATGACAAACAAAGCTGGTACGCTGTACACAAGAGTGAATTCATGTGCATTCTTAGAAGCGCGAGTATTCTGCTTCACATTATAAACTCCTGGACAAAATTAGAGGAAAGACTTTTATTTTTTACTTTACTGTTTTTCAAACCAGTGGAATGGTTTGCTAATATGTTTCATTCATCAAAATGTACTCATGTAATTATACTTAATGTGCTTTTCGATTGGTAATCCAGAAGAGCCCTCCGATCCGGAATTCCAATCGAACAAGTTGATACTTGATTCTAAATTTTTATGTGAGTGTATGTATAAGGAGGAAAAAAACAAAACAATGTCATGAAAATGTAGGGATGGGTGATGTTTTCAAAACATCGATGTTAGTCGAAAAAAATATCAATGTTTGAACTAAGGAACGATGTTTTAACTGGGGAACTACGCTTCACAACTATTTATTTGGCGCTTAGTGGAATATACAGACATAATAGGAACACTCCTAACTATTAGGTAATACTGTATCTTGCACTTTAGTTAGGCGAACATGTGAACAAATTGGTGCGTTATTGTAACGGTTTATACATTGTCAATCTATGCAACGTATGATCGATCTTGTGATTAAACAAAAGATATTTGTAATATTATGCACTTAGTAAATTGCAACCACAAAATATGCTGGTCAAAAAAATACGAACATTTGAACAAATGCTCAAAAACATTTGTTATTAGCTTAAAGAAGTCAAGATTTTAGTGAGTTTTTTATCTGACAATAATTTTGAAATTTTAGTCATATTTTTTTTTTTAAATATGCCACTTAGAAATGGGAAGAGCTAAGAACTGCACTGAAGACCAATGCGAAGCCATTTTAGTTCTGCATAACAACGGTGGATCCATGAGAGAGATCGCAACAGTCGTTTGGCAATCTGCAAGGATGGTGTGGAATGCTATAAACTATAAAATAGAGACGCCAGTCAGTTTTAGAACTATTCGTCGTATCTTGTAGGATGCTGACTTTCACGCACGATCTCCAAGGAAGGTACCATTTAAAAAAAATACACACCCAGAAACGGATCTGTTTTGCCAAAATGCATCACCTAAAAGGCGACCCACTTCAGGCCAAGACGCAGTGAAAGAATGTGCTTTGGAGCGACGAAACGAAAATAAATTTATTCGGAATGGATGGGAAACAGTTTGTTCATCATCCAAAGTCAGAGGCCTATAATCCGTAGTACATGAAGGTGGCAGCATAATGTTATGGGGTTGTTTTTCTTAGTGGGGAGTCGTATGTGGACATACTGGAAAATGTTGTGCTTTCGTGGGCTGAGGAAAATATGCCACATAAATGGCTTTTCCAGCAAGACAACAACCTTAAGCATACGGCAAAGTCAACAAATCTCTGGTTTCAGCGAAACAAAAATGAAGTGGCCTTCTCAATCACCGGACCTCAATCCTTTATTGAGAATCTTTGGAATGAGCTGAAGATGGAGGTTATTAAGCATAAACCTTCCAACAAAACGAATCTCTGGAGTATTGTCCAAGAAGTGTGGTATTCGCTTCCACAAGAAAATTGCCAGAAGTTGGTCGACTCTATGCCACATCGAATGAATGCAATGTTGAAAAATAAAGGTTTTTCTACGAAATATTAAATATTCTTTGCTAATAAATAAAAAAAATTCATTGGTTATCAAAATGTCTTGTTTTTTGTTAAATTAATCAAGTGTTTCTGTTTTTATGACCAGGTTGTTGGGAGGCCTAAATCAATAGGACTAAAAAATTTTGCAAAGTCCCTTTCAAGTTTTCAAAAAAATTCATATAAATTAGATTAACAACATACTTACCACTAATATGTAACACTAATATTTTTTCATATTTATCTAGTATAAGTAAACACACAATATTACCAAAAATAAGGGAGTGTTCCTAGTATTTTGTCCATATATCTGTATGTATGTAGCTCATTCACACAAAAAGGGAAAAGAAAATTACCATAAAATTTATTGCTAAAATTTTCAAAAAAATGGAGGTATTTTGAATTTATAATATATTGTATTTTTAATCGATTTTTTGAACGTACTATTATTTTTCAAAAAAAAGCATTAAAAAACATCGATGTTGTTTTTTTTTTTTTCAATATTGTATTGGTTTTCAATATAGCTCATCTCAACACAAAATTGTTGTTGACATTGGATTCGCGTTTACATTTAATGTGTGAGTGTGTGCTTCTGGTTTGTATTTTAACTTCAAATCCAGAATGAAATTTCTCTTCCATACAGAAGAAGAACTGTCATTCGATACCAGTTTCAGGAGCATTCGGAAAGGGTTGGGCCATTATCCCAAAAAAGAATTACCCATAATCGCGAAAAACATCATTCCCGAAAACCCATAATCCCGAAAAACCGCAAATCCCGAAAACCCATAATCCCTAAAACCCAAAATACCAGAAGGTTTTACGCAAATGTTTCAGTTTATATCGTTTATCGCAAAAAAACTTTCGCGATTTCAATTTTTCTTTAACCCTGGATGGTTATCCTTCGACGAATCGACGAACACCTCTGTTATTTTCTCTGATATCTCTTTAACTATTCATCCCTTTTGATTCTATCTTGGTACAGCTTCTCATATTGTTGATCTCTACCACTGATCGCACTTATGGTATACTGCGATCAATGTAATTACGTTCTTATTACAGGTGTGTTCGCCGAAACGACGAAGGGTAACTTTTGTGTGATTTTTTTTATGCTACAACAAGGAAGAAAATTGAAAATTTTTTGGCCAATGTTCAAGAAAAACGTCAAGACCACATTCAGTAACCGTTGGGAGAAAGAAAATGAAAATTTTGTGGATTTTTCCCATATTCCAAAAGAGGAATGACGAAATTTATGTGCTACAAATGCAAAAAAGCGTATGTGGTGAACACTAAATTGAAGCTTGTGCCTCTTGTATATATATATTTATTTATTTTCGTTTTTTTAGTTTTTACAGTTAATATGAATTATTACTTTAAGTTTTTAGCAATTATTTCAAAATATTATATTAATTTATTATTTTTTGTAATTTTTTTTAAACCAATCGCTGTTTGTGGAACAAAATGAAGTAATAATTTTAATTTTATTTTTAAGTGCAGATACAATGTCGGTACTAATAAGAAATCGTATTTATTATTTAAAAAACATGACTAAGAGCTTCAGATAAAATTTTCAGGATCGAGGTTACACAAATTTAAGGATAATGTAGATTTAAAGGTGAACTTCGTCGATTCGACAAAGCATAACTTTAGTGTATGTTAAATATGCATAACCATCCAGGGTTAATATGATAAAATAAAATGCTTTTTAAAATTTGTTTATCACGTGTAGTTGTATTGTGTAAAAACGAAACTGTTTATTGGAGTGATTTGTTGGAGTAAACTTATCATTGTCATTTGTTCATAAAGTCGTGCCGTTATTCTCGTTGATTACCAGAATCTTGTTTTTTCATGTGCTCAGTCTCATTTTAGCCTTGAAAGGTCAAGTAAAAAAATGATTGTGTCAAATGCAAGTTTAAACAAGTAATTATGTGAAATATACATCATATAAAGTAAATAAATTGCTTATAATTAAGAAAAGTAAGTTTGATTTTATTTCTTATACGAAAAGTGAGAGCGCTGGGAATTATCAGATTGACGTTTAATTTAAATGATTTTTTTTTAAAAACGAATAAAGGACGCGACAAATGTTTCACACATCATTAATATAAAAAATATAAATAAATTGTTTAAATTGTTGATAAAATAAATACTCCATTTCCATAATATGGTTGGTTTAAATTTTTTTTTATGAAAAGGTTGTTCGTTGAGCCCTGAAGTCGCCCTAGGGTCGCCCTTAAGCGTTTTTGAATTCACCCTGGTAAACAAATTTTATGTTTTTTGAGACCTAGGGTCGCCCTGAAGTCGATCTAGATTTTTAGCTGGGGAAAGTTGAGGTAAATGAATAAACTTTCAAAAGGCGTGTTTTTTTCTAAGCCCCGGGAAATTGGACGAAAAAAACGATGAGTAGGATTAACAATTTGCATACTAAATCCAACAACAACTAATCCCCGGGGGTGCTTAGCTTAAACCCAGAGAATTATCGGGGCTTAGCTATTGGAGAGGATAAAAACTGTGCTATCAAAAACTTTTTCACTTATCGATAAAATGTATAGAAACTTCAAAACTGACATTTTGACATGTCAAATAATTATCAATTTTGTTTGGTTTGGTTGAGCTTTTGGTCTAAGTGTGTCAGTTGTTTTCCTGACGACCATGTCAACCTAACCTAACCTACCTTTTAATATACATTCCGCAACACAACACCAAATCAATTTTAACATTTTCCGCTTTTGTATTGCCTCTAAGGTGTCGTAGATTCTTTCCACTTCGCCATGAGCACAACTCTCTACATCGATTTTCATTTTTGCGTTTATTTTTATTATATGTATATTAAAACTTGACTGTGGAATTATTATTAAATAAAATAGTATTTCCTGAAGTTGATGTTCGTTCAATTAACAAGAATTAATGGAACTACAAAACAAAGGTTTCTCTGAGAAAATTGTTTTCGGCTGCGTTTTGTTGTACACGGGAGCAACAAAATACAGATTCTCTGCTACATCCTAGACATACTTCAATCTTCTTGATCGTCGTCCGCTCTTGCGCAGACCTATATTCCTAATGACATAGGAACTGAGCGTCCCGTACCGAATAAGCAACTCGTTCACTAATATCATGTCACCAGTGACCGACGAATTGGATAGTTTTCAAGTAGTTGAATTCTATGTACCACTGTATTTGTGAAAATTAAAATTAAAAGAAAATCACATCGGCTATAAACAATTTCAAAAATACTTGATTTCAATTTTCAAATTACTTGATTCACATTTTCTTGTATAAATAATAATTAACTTGGTTATTTTTATGTTATTTTAATAGAAAAGTAGTTTAAATTCAATAATTACACAAAACAAATCAACCTGATAATATTTAGTAGGATGAGACAAACAGTGATGTTTGTTTTTTTCTTGCATTACAGCTGTTCTTCAAATGTCATCTTGCAAATTAATAGTGCTACCAAGTATTTCACTAAGCGCCTTGGTCGTTTTTTTTTTCAACCAATTCCCCCGGTGATTGCAAAAAAACGCACCTAAAGTCACATGAGATCTAAAGTAGGGATGATCGATATTCAGAAAATATCGAATACTCATCATCGATGTTAATAATTGTCTAATCGAGAACAAAGATGTTCCCGTTCTACATCATAAATATATATGGATGTACTTTTCTTTTGGTAATTTCAGATTTTGATCGTAAATTTGATTTTTTTCGTGCGAGTGGTATACGATATCAGATTGATTTTTTTATCATGGTATTGGTGTATATTCGTGTGTAAATTATCGTGCATATAGAACAAGTAACGGTATGGGATGGCAAATAACTCGAAAATTGTTTCTTGATTCAAGTTTTTTTCCTTTTGTAACATCAAGTGATTTCATTGTTTAAAAAATGAAGGCCGAAATTAATTTGTAGGAATACGCAATTGCTATTCTTTTTTTTTAGATTTATGTATGTTTTTACAAATTTATTTCACTATTCACATAATTACTGAAAACAAAATCTTTTCAAAATGACAGCTGACAATTGTTCTGGTGGTGTAATGGTATTAGTAAAAGAGGGGTAAATCTGTCGAAAAATCCAGATCTGCAAAATTGATTTCCTATAAAAAAAATATTTGCTTGCCCAATGGAACGCTTTAATTGCAAAAATCTGTGTTTTGACAGATCTGAAGGGGAAACAAATCAATTTTTGTTACCAAAAGAAAGCCCCATAATACAAATCATTGGCCCCCATTTCTACATTTCTGTTACCCCATATTTGGTCCTACTACGAACCTTTACATATTTAACTACATCATCCCTTGGGTGATGTATTGTCCAAAAGGAATTCATTATTTGCATAATAACCCATACTTGTTATTGTTATTATTGCCAGTCCAAAACCCGAACGAAAATAATAGCGTCCGCCATTTTTATAGTTGTGTTTGTGTCGTGAGTAGTTATGGTGTTTAGTAGTTTTGTACTGAGCACTTTTGTACTGAGAGAGTGAGAAGTTTAGTCGTGAGCAGTTTTTGTTTGCGTAGTTCAGCCAGTCTCCCAATTAATGTCCCTCGGATGTTTTTTGAGAACCAAAAACACAGTTTTTTTAGACAACTCTTTGGGTTGTAAAAAAACCTTGGTCGACCCTGGGTAAAGTTCCACGAACGAACTTAATGATTTTTTTCGGGATGTAGGAAATTCGGGATTATTGTTTTCGGGAATATTGGGTTTCTGGATTATGGATTTTTGGGATTTTGGCTTTTCAGGTCATTTTTTTAGGGATTACGTAGCGTCTCCCATTCGGAAGCCTTCCGGACGAGCAATCGAATGTGTATAGAAGATCAAGTGCAGGATATGCACAATATAACATTGTTCCACAAGTGGCTTATGGTGGAGGTTCCATAATGGTCTGGGGTGGGATATGCTTGGGAGCACGCACGGAGTTAAATGTATTGAAAATGGGTTGTTACAAGTAATTGTTGTGGTATTTTCCCCTATGTGAAAATTTCATCTTAATGCAATATGATTAATGGAGAATCTTTGGGAAAGCATATCATAACACAGTGGAGTGGCCAGTATGCTCTCCTAATCTGAATCCTACCGAACATGTCTGGGACATAGTTGGTAGAATAATTACAGACATAAATCCAAGTCCATCAACCCTGAAGGAGTTAAAAAGTGCTTTGCTCACAGCATGGGGCCAAATACCTCAAGAGAGCAACGACATCAAAAGTATGCAAAGAAAACGTATTTCTGTCATAAGAAAAAAAAAGGGGGGGGGGGGGTGAGGAATAGAATACTAAATATTGAGTCATCCTCATTTTCACAGAGCCTTAAAGGTGTATTTGGAATTTTATAAATCAATACAAATCATTAGTTATTCATCTTATAGATCTTTTTTTATCTTATTGCCCTGCTATATAAGGAAAACATGCAGCAGTTGTTTTTTTAATTTTAAGTAATGTTAAATTTATAGAGCCTTATTAAACATATAAATATAAAATGAAAATAAATCAAGAATTTTCACATTTTTTTGCTTTACTTTAATTTTGTATTATGGTAACCCTTTTTGATGAAATAAATAAACAAATAAATTAAAAATTAGGGAACTTAAAGTGCCTGCCACTAGTGGATGAATTTTTTAAAGCTTTTTTTTAACTATTCAATAAATAGTTTTATCCAAAAACTTTAATTACTCATTTTCAGTTTGAGGTTTTTTGTGTATAACATTGATTTTTTGTTTAATGAGTTACTTGGTTTGATTTTCAAAAAAAAAAACATGACTTACCTTTTTAATTCTTTTTTATTATAGAAAACAACTGTTTTTTTTTTTTAAATATATATAATTATAAAAAGGATTATTTACAACATAGAAATATTGCATAGTTAACTCCATAGCCAAACTCATAAACATAGGATTAGGATAGGATAGCACAGCACACACAAAGCACAAAACTATGGTAAAATAAAACAAGTAAAATAAAGATTCGGTTTAAAAAGATGAATATTTATGTTAACTGTACACCAAAGCAAATTAATAATAATAGTGTTTTCAAGTACGAGTACATACTAAAATAATATTTTTTATTTATTAAATAAATACATACGTTTAAAATCTCTACGTTAATGTTAATGTAATATAATATAATATTTCATTTTTGTATTTTTTAATGTTAAAACAAATAATACATGCATATTTAAAATTTAAATTTGTTTTGGATCGAAATGTTTAATATCTAACACAATTTAATCTACATGGTGTTCTTTGCTTTTTGGGATATCCGTATGATATAAAAAAGTACTTCAAAAGCACACGCTTTCTAGCCTAGCGGAAATGTTACGACTAGAAAATTTATTTTCCAGTCTCATCCCTTAGTAATTGTGGTACGAATTTAAGGGAAATATTTACTAGTTACATGTATTATTGACTCGTTCATTTAGTAATATTATTGACAAGTTATAGAGTAAAACTATTTTTTGAAGGGATTTCGAATTTCAAGTTAAGCACAAATCGGTATTATTCAAGAAAATTTAAAATTAGTTTTGAAGATGTTTCTTATTAATCATCATTGATTGCAGAGCCTTTTAGAAATGGAAAAATTGGAACATTTGGTATTTTATTAGCGTTTCAGAAAGAAACCGGTTTCATCTCATCGTACACGAAAATATATCTGGCTGCATCAAAAAGGGAGTTTATGTACCTAGGAGTAAATATAAATACCACGAATAAATATCTCCTTAATCAGACAACTAATTTCCGGAAGTCGAATGTTTAACCCTACCGGGCCGCATTATCACTTTTCTGTCACATTTTCACACTTTTGGCATGTCCCGAGTCACGTCCGAAGAATAAGCCTAGCAAACCGTTGGTACTTTGATTTGGCAAAATAGTGTTTTGTTCTAAAATCCTAACCCGAAATTCAACAAGTAATGTTTTACGCAACGCTTATCCTAACCGTTGTAATGTACGGCTCCGAGTGCTGGACATTGAGTAAAAAAGCGGAGAACAAACTTTGGAAACTTCCGAAAGAAAAAATCCTTTTTTTTAATATGCAGTCCTGTAAGTGCTGAGGATGAATGGTGGTTGAGATACAACCGCGAACTCTATGATCTGTCTCAAGATGTGGATGTAGTGCAAAAAAGTAAAAACGACGTGGCTACTATGGCTCGGCCACATCGACCGAAATGTCGAAAATGCTCCAGCCAAGAGATTTTTTGACTTGGGACTCGGGCGAGGCTCGGCTTCGCTACGAAAAGGAACACTGAGCCCTAAGTTTACAGATCAGATTATTGCCGATGCAAGAATACTGGATTGTTTAAAATGGAAGCACACCACCCAGGATCGACCGAGGTGGAAGGGAATGGTGTCTCAGGCCTCGAATCAACGTGGGTTGTATAGCTCACTAAGTAAGTAAGCATCAAATTTTGACCTAAAGAACAGAATTAGTTAATTGTTTTGAGGTTTCCTTCTGCCTCTTAAATCTAGCAGGCACCGCTTTTAGCCGGCAGATTTGGACTTGTGTGAGATAACGAATTTTAGACCACGATCGTGGCTTTATTTGTCTATTTTAACAAAATTCCACTGCACACACAATAGCAACGCTAGGGTTTCCGTTTGGATTCATTTTTAATGAATGAATACCTTCTGAGCTTAACCAAATGAATTTAAAAAAGAATAAAAAGGGAGCGAAACAAAAACTGGTAACAGGGGGCAATATCTGGTATTAATAATACCTTGATTTAGACCGCAATACATTTTGTTTGCATTTGAAAGTAACAAAAATTAATTGGCTTTTAATTTTTGTTATCAAATTAAAGCCAACTTATTTAACTCTAAAACTATAGTTTCATAGTAAAAAACAAGAAACTCATTAATCAATAGTTTTATCTTAAAAAAAAGGAAGAAAACAAATGATTTTTTGTTTTAACAAGTTCTAATTCAAATTCATAACAAAACCGGTTTTAATAAAAAACAATTTCATTAGGTTAGGTTGAAGTGGCTGTCAGGAAAACGGCTGACACACTTATAGCACAAATAGGTGCATTCAGATACCACGTTAAGAGATATTATCTCTTTAATTAAACAATTTCAGAGCACTGAACAGAGTTGGAACACATAGGCCAAATTCCTAAACGCAAGATTTGCAAAGCAAGTCTCATGCTAAGCAAATGAACGAACCCGATAAAAATTAAAAAGCAAGTGATATGTGCAACACAAGTTTAAAACTTGCACAATTGCAATGAAGTTTGCGCAAGAAAAAAAAATTAACTGCTTTTTTGGACAGTGTGCTTAGCAGAGATTTCCCTATTTCCGTTTAGGGACAGTTTGCTTAGCATATTATGCGCAAGATTTGCATTTAGGAATTTGCCCATAGAGTATGCCCTGAACTTGTTCCAAAAAGAGCGAGCTCTAAACACTGATATGTTTTTTAAGTACACTTGAACCACACAAATCAGAATACATTTTCATTTTTAACCATAAAAAGCAATACCTACTCTTTTTTGTACACTGATACACACCAGATACAGAGTTGAAGTGAATCAACTAGCGATTAACTTCTTTCGCAAAAATATGTATCTAATTGTTTTTTTCTTCGCTTTTTTCTTCTTGGCACACATGGCATATGGTGCGTTCAGCAATTTACTCACATGCTCAGTCAATTATGTTCGAGCACGTCGAGTGCGATCTAAACATGTTCAAAACGAAAAAAGAAACACACATTTGGAGCTCTGCATGCTCTGAGTTAAAAAGAAACACAAACAAATTTTTTGACAACTCAGACTCTGCTCTGAACTAAAAAAGAAAAACGCCTTATGTAGCTGTGAATCGCTGCGTTTATCCAAGAAGTATTCTTCCAGGTGTAGTCTACGCCCTTGGGAGAGAGCATGTCATGAGCTAAGAAGATGGGATATAGTCTCTTGTTTCCTCATCATCCATGCATCTTCTTCAGAAGTCGTTGGAGAATACGTCGTTATTCGGCTTGTCTGCCAATTAAGCAGTGTCCAGTTAAGACACCTATTACACAGCCAAGATGTTTCCCGCTCAAAGAGAACCGACCATTTGAACGTCATGGATCCAATTTTGGCCAGATCTGTTTAGTAGCCAGGCAAGTAGTGATGTTTTATCATCTATGTTTGTTTGTTTTGTTGCGTTTTTTTGTAACATAAGTTTACTTGTACACATACCAATTTCTTCCATATTAGGTAGAATTGGTATTAGGGTTCCATTTCTGGCGAGTTCATCGGCTTTGCAGTTTCAAAAGATATTCCCATGTACTGGCACCCAAGTCAGGTGAATGTTAAACTGTTCTGCCATCTCCCTGAGAGAGATGGTCAGGCTAGAACCTCTATAATCACCAGAACACGCTACAATGGTCTGGAAGATGGAAAGAGAGACTCTAAGATTAATTCCGTCGGAATACACAACGCAACAATTTCATTACTAGTTTTAGAAAATTTTTTTTTTTTTTTTTTTTTTATAATCTACACGCGCTCAAGGGGTTATGAATACCCTTTAAATGTTTCAACACAGCGCGGGCGTGAGGGTGAGGTTAATGAAGAGAAAGAATGATAGGAAAGATGTGAGGCGCGATATTCGGAGACTGAAGGTGGTTGTTGTCTCTGATTTTATCTCCAGGGATGGCGGCTGAACTAATGCGGAGAAATTTCCGTGTCTTATTTATCGATGTCCCTTATAATTCGCATTCATTTTTTTATTCTTTGTCATATTTTATCGGTATACTAGTTTTACTCAATCACATGTTGTTAGCTCTATGACTAAACAGAATGTAATAAGTAAAGCAGCAACTCATTGTATGACGTTTATTTTTAGAATTGGTTTTTAATGGAAAAATAAGAAGACATAGACTACGGCAGGGATCAAACCTGTGACCATGAGTCTGACAGGCGAACATACAACTACCGCGCCACGGCCACCCCCAAATTGTTTTAATATCTGCTCCTGGATATGTTTCTAAGATATACAATATTTTAACCAAAACTTAACTTTTGCTTTTTAGTTAGATCTGGTTTGAATATAGTTTTATCAATGATCGTACGTTAAGGAGAAGCTCTAAATCAATACTTTTATTGTACATACGTAGTAATTTTTGTAAACAAAAAAATATCTTCTAAAGAAATTACAATTCGCCCGTTTGCTGATACGAATCATAAATATTTATGTTCTACTTAAATAGCTTAAGAGCTACTTTTTCCTCGGCGTAAACTGTCACATAAGTTCTTAAGTAGAACTTAAATGCTTAAGTTGTGTATCAGCAAACGTTCCTTAATAGAACAGATTAAGATAAGAAATTGCGACTTAATTTACAGATGTCTAAATAAAAATATTATAACTCACAGAATCATGGCTCTTATCCTTTGAGATGTGATGTATATCATTAGAAACGACTGGTCTTTGTGGAATCCTGCAAAATATAAAATACAAAGCCCTATGTCAATATCGGGGAAAATTATCTTGGCCAATACTATGCCAAAATAAAAGGAGCAGCTAAAGTAATTCGGAATCGAATTTAAATTATTTTACGGTATATGTATTTAAAGGCTTAAGTTACAAAATATTTTTGATTGGGTTAGATGACATTTGTGTTCACTTTCGATTAGTACCCACTAAAGCCATTAAATATTGATTTGCATTCAATTCTCAAAGTGTAAACTCAGTTTTACGAAAATGAAATTACTAACTTAAGACCATAATGCCTAATATTAAAGGATAACTCTTACCTTTTAATGTCTCCTTGATTTTCCACAGGTGAATTTGGAATAGCAGCCCCTGTCTGGTTTATAAAAGTTTTACCCAATTCAATTGTGAAGCCCAATGAATGACATTTTAATCCCTCGAGTACATTCAACAGATCACTTAGCAATTAAAATTAAACAAAGTTTTAATGAATGGATTCATAGTTATGCATGTTTATTGTATATATTAGAATCTTAGGGCTATACCTTCGATAGAACTTACTTCATTGTTGCAAAATTAACGAAGAACATATTAAATTGTTCATGTTGTCGACCTCGAAGGACTTTTCCGAAGCCTGAACACAGTTCTATCAGAATTTCTATGTTAATGGTTGGTGGTACATTTTTAAACACTAAATAGGGATCCTTTCCTCGTTCATTCTGCGACGTTTTTTGTGGTTGTGCACTTTGAGTTTCAGGTGCATTATTTACTTTGGTTTTGCCGATAGAGTCCCATGATCTCAGAACATAACCAAGGTCAATGTCAGAAAGCATTTTTTTTATTTATGTATATTTATTTTAGTTTGATCAACTATTATTTTGACAAATTCTATGTGGTATGTATTAACACAAATTTAAAGCTTAACAAATTTTATAATTTGGCGCTTGAAGCTTTTAAAGTTGGTTTTAGATTTTAAAGCATTTGGCAGTAAGTTGAAAAGTCGGAGTCCTTTGATAAAAATTATAATATTAAATTATATTGTGTAGACTTGTAAGATTAGTGCAAAATTATTTGTTGTACCGGGAGCGGTAGTAATTTGCAAACTTTTTGTTTTTTTTTTTGTTTTTAAATTGACAAATGAAAAAAAGTTGTGTTCAATGAAGCTGGAACAAGGAAGCACGTTCTTTTTGTAAAATGCCCGCGTTCACAAAATTAACCCAAAAAGTTTCGGATCGACTGCGAATAATACGAGTATAATTTGTTGAAATCTGCAAAAAAAGAGGAACCAAAATAAAAAATTCATACTTGTGCGATAGAGAGCGAAAACTAAAATGGAGATCATCTTCATGTATGAAGATTATAGGAAGTACGAACCTGAAGATTGCAGATTATAGTGAAGATGAACATGTTCATCTTCATTATAGCATTTTCATCTGCACCATAATTTGTTCCGTTCAGATAACGAATTTTAAAGTTTTTTTTTACCATTTCACCTCAGTTTGCTTAAAAACAACGAAAATAGCGAAAATTTTCTTCTCAAAACTACATACCTGAACGCAAAGAACATGTGATTGTGAGATGTGTCAAGAAAGTTATAGCAGAGTTAGAGTAAGTTATTAGTGTGTACCCTGTCTTACTTTTATGTTTGTTTTATATTATTGGCCCGCTCTACTTTTCTTCAAGTCTGCAGATGCAGATCCATGTAAAGCCGCCTTAAGACACATCCGATTGCCATAACGACCTAAACAAGAATATGGAAGTGGATAATAATCGCATTTATTCGCTATGTGTTAAAACGAATATACTTCTCCTTCTTACCCTATCTTGGCTCATTGGTCGTGGTTACCAAAATATATCTACTTGCACTCTTCGCACTCTTCCAAAAACTTGATTTCAACAATTTTGTGCAATTACCTATGAACAAAAGAATAGGTACACAACACTTGGCAAGCACTACTACTTTCGGCTACCTGCATAAAATAATTACACTTGACATAGAACCTTTGTCCTACGGCAGATATGTAATGATTTGAAGGATTTAGGGTAGGGATGGAAAAAACCGGCCTGTTATTTTGTTTCGGTTAACCGGTTTTTACCGGTGTTTTTTTCTGAAATCCATTAACTGGGTGAAAAAAACGGTTATTTACATTAACACTTTTATCACCACAGAAATATAAAATGTCTTTAAAAAAAGTTGTCTTTTAGCGATTTGATGTTTTCAATGAAACTTTTTTCCAGATTTAATAATTGCAGTATTGGTGAATGACTGACACACATTTCTGAAAAAAAAACACAGAGGAAGACGAAAGCGAATAAAACAAAAACTCCAGTGAATTTATAAAATATACATTATTAACTTCTTAGTCCATTATTTTTTAGCACGGATTTGCACAAGTTCACAACAAATTGATAACAATGACCCTTGACAGAAAACACTTTTGTGTGCATTCAGATCAAATCTGCCAATCCATTATAGGTCCAAAATTTGGTCTAAATTTACTCTTTTTGTCGGAATGAAACTCTCAAAATTCAAAAAGATCAAATCTTTTGGCAGAAAGAGCAGATATTTTTTTTTGAAAGAAACTCCCTATTTGTTTAACAAGACCTGCATTTGTTTGTGTACAACCTGCAACGTTATTCACCACTGTCTTTTGTGGTATTTTTCTTTAAGAGAGTACTTAAATATAGTAGTAGGAAAGTAAGGTTACTTTTAATAAAATTTCCATCCTATAATCTTGGCTTTCCTTGAATGCGACATACAAACGGGTATTTTTACTTTCCTATCTGTAAGCTGATTTCGTCTCATTATGATACGGTTGTTGTTTTCATTGTTGATGACTGGTTAACGTATGTGAATTAATTTTAAACTTGAACACAATTTATTAGTTAAAATAATATTATTAACGGAAATTTGGCGTCGCATCTGCAATTTTCGTTAGTAACTCAGGAAGTGTAGTTTTTTTTTCGAAAATAATAGTATTTCCTTTTCCGAGAAAAAGCTCTTATATCTACATGTTCGTATACAGATATATATTTTATTTGACATGATCGTATTTTAAAGCAAACCCGTTTTCTTGTCCGATTAAAACCGTCAGGTTAAACCTTTGGGGAGAGAAACCATAAAACCAGAAAACCGGTTAATTTTTAATAACCGCCATTCCCAATTTAGGGAATATTTAAATATTCAGGTATACACTTATATGTAAAAGTTGCTACTCCAAAAAATAAAATAAACCAAATGCACAAACAATAATAATAATTTCTCAGTTAAAAAAAATCAACTATAAATTCAAGATTTTTGTTATTTGTTGTGCAAAAAAATTGATGTTATGTACGAAAAAAAAGGCATTTCTTTTGAAAAATCTATAAGTATTTTCGTAAAAAATAAAAGAATAAAAATTGCATATTAATATTATTTGTATTGTTCAATTAATATTTCTAATATGTCTAATTAAAAATAATATTAAGCTAAAAAAGGTATGGAGTATGTAAATAATTGTATTTTTCATTTGTTGTTGAAAAAAATTCTTTTAACTATAATTAATTAATTATATCTTTGCTATTATATACAGAAGAAACAATAATTAACTTTGTCACGGGTAATCTCAGAAAGTATTCAACCGATTTGCTTGAAACAAATTTTATAAAATATAAATGGTTTGAAAATTTGTCATTATTTAAGTCATTAAAAAAATGGCAGGGAAGACTGGCATTAAATATTGGCATTATAACAGCGTCATGTAAATGCGCAATTATGCCATTTTTAAAATTATGGTACACCGCGAGGAAGAACGGACTTGCTCATTCTTTAATGGTAGATTGCCATTTACCGCTTTCATACGCCGCGAACTATACTTCGTCGATCTATAGTGTCGGTACGGTTTTTTGGTTGTGTGGAAAGAAACTGCGTCGATACAGCAGTTAGATTTCTGGAGATCGAAGTGGTATGTCGACATGGCGTGTAAAAAGGATCGCGAACTAGTACACCGGCACAGTATCTGTTTTGTTCTTTCTTTGTTGTTGTCTGCTTATGGTCATAATTTGAAGTTATCTTATTTGCATTTTTCTTTCATATAAAATTAATCTGCTTAATTAATTCTTGAAAACAATATGATGTAGTACAGACATTTTCACTTCAATAATTTATTTTTTTAAAGTAAATTTGACAACTTTTCTATTTTCCAGCTGGTCTTAACATGATTTTATACATCAACGTATGTGCGTGTGAATATGCAACAACGAACTACTTCGTCGACATGATAGATCGATTTGGTGTGTGAAAGCCGTAATTATCAATCAAACAGTCATTATTTTGCCCGTGTAAGTGCTTACCATTATTGATTTGATTTTACCATTAATGGCATAAATTAATGGCAATTTGTCACTCGTGCAAATCCGGCATAATACTGCATTTCAAAATGTTTGAAAAATCATTTTTTGGATTTTTGAAAAAAAAAAAATATTTTTTTTTAAATCCAATATATCGAAAACGGGTGGACGATTTTTTCTGAAATTTTTTTTTAATTTAAGAATTTTTATATATAAAAAATCAAGTGAAAAACGACTTTAACGACTTTCTATTGAATCTTTTGCATATAATATGATCAAACATAAGAGCAAAATATGTGTGATCCAGTCGTGCATTTTATTTTCGTCACATTTTCCTTCTTCACACGCATGGCATTTGGTACAATTTACTCACATGCTCAGTGAATTATGTATTGTGGCGACTTAAATTCCATACAGTGACATCCAACACCGAATAGAAACAAATAAACGTGTTCTTATCATAAATCTTTCATAAGAAGGTGTTTTTTTTTATATAATACAATTATATATACTACTGAAATTACTCAGCCAAGTAAAAGACTTAGCATTATATTTAATTGGACTTGTTGAATTATTGATTCAAAGTAGCTTTTAACGGCCTTTAGTCCACAAAATTTGCGTTTTATCCCGGCAATCTCACTTAGACTCATAAGTTGGTTAGTGAGCGCCTTACCAATACGCAATTTTTTGTTAAATTAGTTCAACTTACTTACATTCTTAGACAAAAAAGCAATGTGAACTATATCCAACAAGATTAAAATTTTAATCATTAAAATTGGTTAAGAAGAAGGTGTTTTTTTATAATACAATTCTATATACTACTGAAATTACTCAGCCAAGTAGAAGACTTAGCATTATGTTTAATTGGACATGTTGAATTATTGATTCAAAATAGCTTTCCCACATCGTAAAATGGAAAACTTTACCACGCATGGGAAAAATATTCTACAAATCAGATAAAATTATATTAATAATTTAATTTAATTTACGCAAGTATTTTTAAAGGGGCGTTCATGCAAACGTCCAGATATATTTTTCTGCAAGCGGAAAATTATCCCGTTGCATGAATACTCTAATTATTATTTTTACTTACAGCCAAATCTATGAAACAGAAAATTGTATGTGATGTATGAAAATAATTTAAATGTAATTTCTATGAAACAGGTCCCAGTTGCATCGATTCGTGAATAACTGTTTTCAGTTTTTAAGATCATGCTATTCGGTGTAAAAGTAATCAATCATACAAACATAGTTCAGAATGTGAACCAATGAATCAAAGAAAACAAGATTCCGATACTTCTTGTTTTTTCTTATTTTATTGACGGCACCCGAGATCAAAAATCTGCAAATTGTTGTTGTTTGTAGATTAATAGCCTTTTTACACCAAACCCAAAACACGGTTTTCGCGAAATTATCGCTTTTGGCTGAAAACCTAAAGCGAAACTACAAGTTTTAAAGAAAACCTGTCGAAAACATGTTGGATTTGCAAGATGAACTAAGCAAACACACATTGTGAAACTTTCAGTGCCCAATTAATCGTCACATAAATAGCCGGTAGGTTGCTGCCAGGAAAAACGAAAAAAATAGCTGTCTGGGGTAATTTCAATTTTAATTCGCAACGTATTTGTTGGTGGTGCCAAGATAATTGAAATGTCAAACAAAAACTTGTAAATGTTCAGTGTTAACGGTTTTCGAGTTTTCGTAAGCTTTTAGTTGAAAGCCCGCTTTTGGGTTTGGTCTTTGTATATGAAACCTATAGTACTACTATGAGTCAGAATTTTTTAGCTAGTAGTTCCACCGTTAGGGGGCGCTAATTTTGCTTTTCTTGAAACTGAATTGTTGTTGTGGACGAAAAAACGTAGAGGCAGAAAGGCAAAAAAAGAAGCGTGACGTCGAGTTTTACTAGTTCTGACAGCAATATAGAGGGTAAGGGAGAAAACCAAACAAGCTGCTTTTGCCATGGCAACCTTCAAAATATGGCGGGTATAAATAAATTATATCAAGGCTATTGTCGTATAGACGAATTTGAAGTTTCAATATTTTTTGTTTAGGTTGTTTAGAGAATTATTTGGAAATAAAGTATGTAGGTACCTAGGTATTACAGAATATTTTTTTTTTATATATTTTTACTAGCGAAACTATATATGTAGGTACTATATTGAAGTAATGAATTCGTAAAAAAATCGAACTCGAGATTTTGATCAAACTTGACATTACGATGATCGCGAAGACGAAAAAAATGGGTCCCGCAATTCCGCCTCTGTGCCTGTCTGTCCTCTAGTCTACAGCCTAAACATTTTATTCATAAATATGCCCAAGTTTTTTTTTCATTTTTTAAGATGAAAAATGACTGTACCTACTACATGCTATACTTTTTTACCAAAAAGGTAAATATTATTTTTCTCGAAAACGGCTCCAACAATTTTTATAAAAAATATCAATTCACTAATGAAGGGAAAGGGTACTTTTTGATTTATTTTATGCAGAAGCTCCTACCACTAATGTTGTAAGCCCAAATAAAAAAAATTAATAAAAAAAAACATTTTTTTTGAAAACTCAATATTTTGAAACTTCGACTTAATCGATTTTAAACAACGGTACATGCCATACAAATGTTCAAAAAAAAAACGCTAAGAAACAAATGTATTTCTCAAAAACGGCTCCAAGAATTTTCAAAAAAAAATTGGTATTAAATTTTATTTTAATTTTTGGATTTTGAAAAAAAAAAAACAATATTTTGCAAAATTAAATATTTTGAAGATTTTTTTAAATAATATTTTCAAATGTATATAAATATATATTGTTGAATACTCATTAAAAAAAAAAACGACTTAAAAAAATATTTAATACCTATTAATAAACAATTCATATTTGAAAATTCGTCAACTCGATTTTTTACGAAATTACTTATCAAATCTGAATTTTCAAAAAAAAAAAAAATATTTTTTTTTCAAAATCCAAAAAATTATTAATATAAAATAAAAAACAATTGTCACAAGAAAAATTTTTTTTTGCACAACAATTAACAGAAATGTGAAATTTTAACTGTTAAATTATTATCATTATTCATTTGGTAAAAAACTTTGTTTTATTGAGTAGTGACCGTTGCACACAAGTGTATACCTGAATATTTAAATATTCCCTACAGCCATCAAACAATTTTCATTCTATCTGCAAGTAGAATAAAAAAAAAACACACACAACCAGCTCCTACTCAACAAAAAGTGCTCACAAGAAAAACCTATGAACCAGGTGGCAATGGCGCAGTGGAAAAAGTGCTTGATTGCTAGCTAGGACGTTTGGGTTCGATCCTCACGCTAGGCGCATTCTTTTCTATACCTCCAATTTTAATTGGATGCCGCCCATTGGTTAAAATGAGACAGTCAATACCTGGTTCTCAAATCCACTGTGTCAAACTAGTGCCGTGCAATTCAGGTTGCATTTAAAAGACCTTTGGTCTTACAGGCATATAGTTAAATAAAAAAAAAAAAAAAATACATTGTTTTCCTTTCGTCCTCTAACTTATAATAAATTTTGTATATATTTGTCTCAACAATCTATTATCCCGTTATTCTTCTTAATATTTGCTTTTGTTTGCACACTAACACTACCTAACCTCCGATTTGGTAGTGGAACTCATGATTAGTAGTGTACTTTATTGCAAGCTGGATGAATTTCGTCGTCATGATAGTACTATTAATATCTATATAGAATGGTTTGTTGTGAAAAGCCTATAATGGATTTTAATCTCTGGTGACGTACATAAAATAGACAAAAAGGAAGTGTCGTAATCTTGAATTGTGTTTTTAACCCATTAATCAATTAAAACAAGATTACTACGCTTCTTTGTTTTCTTATTTTATTGACGTCCCCAGAGATTAAAATCCATTAATCCACAAACCATAAACAACAACAATGTGCAGATTTTTGATCTCTTGTGCCGTCAATAAAATAATAAAAACAAAGAAGTGTTGTAATCTTGTTTTATTTGATTCATGATTTGAACCCATGAATCAAATAAAACAAGATTACGACACGTCTTTGTTTTACTTATTTTATAAACGTCATATGTGAAACAAATTCCATTAATCCACAAACAACAATTTCTAGATGTTGCTTCACATATGACGTCAATAAAATAATTAAATCAAAGAAGTGTCGTAATTTTGTTTTAAATTTCATTATGTGAACCTATTTATTCATTGAACGGACCGAAAAATTTGAATTTTGGCAGCATTTTTTTTGTTTATTTCTTCGTTTTATTCTGTTCATTTCAATTTTTTTTGAATGAGTTGGTTCTCGATTTCGGCTTTTGCTGGCTTCGATTGGTTTTCTTTTTTCTTTCGACAATCGACATCGACTTTTTGTGGTTTGTCTTGTCGGCTCGTTTCTGTGAGGCTTGTATTTTTTTGCTAATCTGCAAATAAAACTTGCACACATTTGAAAATAGTTTTAATTTTTTGATACACCCACGTGAATTTGTTTAAAAGTGATTTTTAAACTCGTGTTAAGTAGCTACATAATAATTAAAGTACTATAATTTATAATGAACAGAAGGGCTTCCAACCGGTAAGTTAATTTTACCTTTGTATAAATTGAAGATGGCTACTGGTCAATCAAAGCTTCATTTTAATATTATATTTAATTGTAGTTTCATTGAATTATTGTTCGAATTTTGTATTACTTTTTATTTTGTAATTTTGCACAAATGTTTTTTCATAACCTAGGTAGGTGTTCTAGCAATTTATAAAATCGACCGAAAAAAAAATTGATCTGCACGTTGAAAATTAGAAGTTGATTTCCATTAAAAAAATGAGTTCTTTCTGTAAAAGTTGGTAGAATAGAAAAAAAAAGTTCGGGGGCGAACACGCGTGAAATTATTGAAAATTTTAACAATTATTATAACAGATTTCGTGATCACTGGACAAGAAGGTTCTATCCAGAGATAAGTAATGTGTATCTACTATCTGCGAGCGTGTAACCCCTGAGTTAAAAGAAAACTAGAGTTGAATATTAATGTCGATTTCGTTTCAATAAATAGGATTCGCTACTAAAACCAATACTTTTTTGCTTTGAAACGAACGATTACGGACCGAATCTCTTTTTGGGACTGTTGTGTTGCTTGGCAGCTCTAAAAAAAACAATATTCAATTCGTTAATACATCATTATTTCGTTTTAATTTCCCGATTCCGAAGCGGGGGAGTTCCTAAACCCACTTGCACTTTTTTAATGTCTGTTTCGAAGAAGTTTTTAACATTTTTTTTTATTTTTTAATATATTAATTTCCTTTTTCTGTACACTGAGACAAAATAAAAATTAATTCACAACACAACAATTGAGAAACTTCAAAACAAATATTGTAGTGTGTGTAAGAATCTGTGCACAAATCCGTTTTGAATCCGTCTCCAAAAAGAGATTCAATACGGATCTGTTTTTCCAGAAAAATATTGGTTTTAATTTGAAACGAATTTGATTTTCAGAAAAAAATTGACGGCGGATCGACGGCAGATCGATGTTTTTGTTGAAACGAAATCGACATAAAAATCAAAACTGGAGGGGAAAATAGAGCCGGGTAAAAAAATTTACATTCGCATTGTACGGCTAAGAAAGAATCTCTCTACGTGACAGGGCGTCCAAAGTTGGGCGTGAGTTATTGGAGGTCCTGCCCACAGATTTTTTTTTTTTTAGTTTATTTTTATTTATTTAGCAGAACTCTGCTATTAAAAATTCAATTTTGTTTACAATTTTTAAACTTATATACACTGCCCGACAACCGATTAGCGCTCCCCTATGCTTTTTGTCTTTGGAGCTTAATATCAGCCAATAAAATAAAACGTTTGAAATTAATTTTTTACCAATGAAAGCTTATAACATTATAGTCGAAAAGAAATTAAAGTTAAGGTGGTAACTGAATTAATAACCTTTTAACAGAATTTTAAACAATAATATAATATCAAAAATCCAATTTTTTTTTTCGGACATTTGATTAGAACCCCCACTTGAAAATGCCGAATAACATAAGAAAATGGGCAGAAACTATCCACAAATATTTTTTTTATTTTAATTTGATAAATATACAACTTATTTGTAAAAGAATTAATAATGAGTTGTGCCACCACGGTTGACTATGACCTCGTACATCCTGTTGGGTAAGGAGTCATATAATTTCTTTATATAATCCAGTGAAATAGTCTCCCATGCACTTTTTATTCCTTCGATGAGTTCCGATTCAGTTGGATATTGCCGTCCAGACTCGTATACTTTGCGTGCTAACCATCCCCAAACATTTTCTATAATGTTAAGGTCGGGCGAATATGGGGCCCAGGTTAGCAAGGGCACTTTTTGAAGCTCAATCCAAGACTTTACGAGCTTGGAGGTGTGGATAGGGGCGTTATCCTGCTGGAACTTTCATTCCAAGGGTCCGAAAATATCCTTGATTGCAGGGAAAGCTTTTTTTTACACACCATTATATGCTGTGGCATTCATACGAGGAGTGAGAAATTGCAATTCAATTGTGCCATAGTAAGTAATGGCTCCCCATACCATGACACCACCAGCACGGCTATGCATTCGATCTAAAGTATGCTCTTCCTTTCGAAGGTCATGAAAGTAGATAGCATAGCCATCTGGACACTCTAAATTAAATTTTTTTTTCGTCTGAAAAGACTACAAGTCTCCACTCCTTCGCCCAGGTCATATGAGCCCTGCAGAAATCGAGGCGTTGAGTCTTTCGAAGTTGGTTAAGAGGCGGTTTTTTTTTTTATTTTAAGACGTTTTAAATGTTCAGCATTAGAAATAATTCGTTGCACAGTCCGCACGCATGCTTTTACACCGGTATTTTCTTTAATTTTGGCTGCAGAGTCGTGCGAATTGGACGCTTGCCTCAAAATAATGCGCTTGTCAGCTGCTGAAATCACAGAAGATGGCCGGCCTTTCATGTTCTTTCCATAGTTATGCTCATTGTGTAAGAATGAGGAAATAACTTTACGGCTGCGGTTAATTTTTGTTGAAATTTGATGGATTAATTGGCCACACTCACTATAAGCCTTTATTTTGGCCTTTTCGGACTCATTTAATGCTTTTGCTTTCCGATATTTACTAAATTTAATTGAAAATTATTAAAATAAACCACTGTTAACTTAAACAAGAAAAATACCACAACTTACACGCAAAAATTAATAGTTAAGCGTAGAGGCGCTAATCGGCTGTCGCAAAAAAAATACATTAATTTTTGTCTTTTTTGACAGAACAAAGCAAAACAAATCAACGGTTAATTTCCAGAACTCAAGTTATTTTTTAGAGCGAGGGCAAATAAAGGAGCATGGCAAATAAAAAGATTGAACACAATACATATTCAGAGTTCCGAGTTATATGCATTTAAACATAAAGATTAGAAGGGGCGCTAATCGGTTGTCGGGCAGTGTACATATGTATATACAATATTTACATCATTAAGGATAATTACGTTTGATAAACTCATTTACATATCTTTTAAACGTTTTTAAATTTGTTTCATTTTTTGCTTCGGAAGGAAGTGAGTTGAAAAGTCTACCTCCTTTATATAATAAACTATTTTGTGTAAGGTTTGCAATGTAGTTAGGAAGTCTGAAATCATCTCTATTTCGAAGATTATAAGGTTGTGATTCACCCACATATCTCAAATATTTACTTAAATATTTAGGTAATAAGTTATATTTAATTTTGAAAACAAAACATAATAAATTAACAAAGATGCTTTGTTTAACATTCATCCATTGGAGCATATCTAGCATTGTTCTTATTGGAGTTAGACGGTTACATTTCAGTATAATACGCATAGATTTATTTTGTAGACGTTGTAGATTTAACAATTCAGTGTTAGAACAAAGGTATAAAATTGACGAACAAAACTTAAAGTGTGGTTTTATCATGACATTATAAATATTATGTCTGATCCAGACTTTTTTTGGGCAGAAATTGGCAGATTGTCAAAACTTGAAGAGTGGGGATAAAATTCTCTCATTGTGATATAAAGTCCGAAAAAGTCTGGAACAGCTTGAGGACAATTTTCTGCCAATTTTTAAACGTCAACACATTTTTTTTTTTTTATTTCTTTATTTGCTGTAAATTCACATTTTTTTCTCTTCAAACTAATTATTTTGTATTTTAGCTTTTTTTTCGTTTATGACAAACGTCAGTCTGACAATTGTAAATTTTCTGCCCACAAATTGCTGCCTACAAAAATTTATTGGGCAGGAATTGGCAAGAAATTGTCATTAAGGGGAAATATTTTATTCTTTCAAGAGCGCTCTCTTCTGCCAAAAACTACCAAATTTGTAAGTCTGGAACAGGTTTTGGCAGAAATTGGTGCCAATTTGTGCCAATTGACAGAGTGTGGATCAGACCTATTAATTGCACACATTACTGACAGTTTATTTCTTATACTGTTAAAGAAACCATTTTTTTTAATAAATTTTGTTGACTAAATAATCAACATGCAAATTAAATTTTAATTTGTTATCAATAACGACACCTAAATATTTAATAATTTCTACTTGTTGAATTTTGTGGTTTTCCATCTCCAGATTCAAGTTGATGTTATGTTTGAGGGCCATGCACTTCGATTTAGCTACGTTTAGTTTTAATTTATTTACTTTCAGCCATTTGCTGACTCTTTTAAGATCTTGTAGAAAATTCTTGCAGTCGTCTGCATTCTTTCCAGATATAAAAATAAGTGCATCATCTGCAAAAAGCACAATTTGGGAGTGTCTGAGAACTTGTTTGATGTCGTTTATATGTATAATAAATAAAAGCGGGCCAAGGATGAATCCCTGGGGAACTCCGTGAATTGTTTCGAGGCTGTTTGACATTACTCCATTCACTAATGTTTTTTGGGTTCTATCTGCGAGTTATGATTAAAACCAGTTTTGTTCATCCCCTCTTACACCATTACCGCTTAGCTTTTATAAAGTATTTTTTGATCTATTGCCTCAAAAGCTCTTTTTAGATCGAGAAAAACAGCGAATACAATATTTTTTCCTGCTACCTCCTCTTTCCAACTAATTAATACATTATTTAGTGCGGATTCGCTTGAATGTTTTTTTCGAAAACCAGATTGGTTTTCGAGCGAAAGATTATTTTCATCGAGATATTCTTCAAGTTGGGTATGCACTATTTTTTCGATTACCTTTTCGTAAACAGTAGGAGTGTTGATTGGACGAAAATGTTCACATTTGTCAGTTCCTTTAACTTATTCAATGGGAGTGACTACTGACTCTTTCCATGCATCCGGGAAACTTCCTGCTAACATTGAGTGGTTAATAATTTTCGCAAGCATTGGACTAGTTATGTTAAATGCATCCAAGAGCATTTTTGCACTTACGAAATTGAATTTTCTTTTGTTGTTTAGCGACTTTAAACCATCTTTTATTTCAATTACCGATACACATCTGAATTTAAACATCGCGTTAGTGTAATTAGTTATTTGACTGAATTGAACCAAAGGAATCGAATCATTGATTTCAGAGACACTTTCGATAAAGTAGTTATTAAATTTTTCAGCTATGTCTTTAGTATTTGATACGCTTACGTTGTTGAAAGATACATGTTGAATACGCTTTTTTTTCATTTAGAACGTGGGATTTAATGACTTTCCACATGTATTTTTAGTCAATAGCATTTGCAATTTTTTGTTTAATACTATTATTCTTAGCTTTAACTATTTCAGCCTTATAAATGTTTCTGCACTCCTCACGTTATCTAGCCCATGATTCATTGTTGTTAATTTGTATAAACTCTTGGTATTTCATAATTTTTTCGCGTTTCAACTGTATAAGTGTGTTATTGAACCATTCATTTGAAATCTTTGAAATATCTTTTAAACAACCATATTATTTATAACTTTAAGCAATTCCTCACTCAAAATCTTACTACTTTCTCGAGGGCCGCAATTATCAAAAACTGTTGCAATTCTGTTTAACTGGTTAATGAATCAGGCCTTGTTATATTGAAGAATTTTGATTTTATTTTGACTAAGTGTTTTTTTCAATTTTCTTCTTATTTCGTAGTCTATTATAAGAGTTTCATGGTATCCGATTTTTAGTTCTGTGCCGGCGTGGAGTCGGTAATAACGTAATCGATTAAAGTACGTGATGTGTTCGTGATTCTGATAGGTTCTTGCACTATTTGTTGGCTCATACTCTCATTAATTATGGTGTTTTGCATCTCCTTCGCATAAATATTTGATGAATCCATCCAGTCTATGTTGAAATCTCCTGCTATAATAAAATGCCGGTTAAGATCAACAAGTTCTTCTATCCAAACCTTAAAATTATCAAAAAACGTTCTATACGATGAGTTTGGTGATCGATATACTGATGCGAGGTACAATGATTGGTCATTAGACGTTACTTTTATGACTAGCCAATAGATATGTTCGGAAACTATCTTTTCTTGCCTTATAATCTGTACTAAAAACTGAATTTTACATATATACATATTCCACCTGTATGGCGCGATGCACTATTGCATCGTGTTAGTTGATAACCTTAGATATGACAGCTGTATTAGAGGTGCAATTCCAGGAAGTCCAAATATAAAATAAGATGTTTATTTAATAAGGAAAGTTGATCGAATTAATAAATTAAATTACAAATATCAAAAACTTGATATTAAATGATATTACGAATAATGTTTTTTAGATTTAAAAACAAAAGTGTTTTTACAATAAAGTATATATATGTATATTCATGTATATATACTAACACCCCTTCTTAATAAACACTTCTTTATTAATTCATAAATCATTTAAGTTAGACCAGCAAAAGTTCTGAATCTTGATTGTTTGATGTTCTGCAAAGGTTTCGTTAGAATGTCTGCAATCATTTCTTCCGTAGGATAGATAGTAAGGCTCGTTTGCTGATACGAAACTTAAGAGTTTATATTCCACATAAACGCTTAATTAATACGTAGAGCTTTGCACCAAACTGAAACCTAAACATAAAAGTAGTTAAGTAGAACATAGTTTATGTTTTAGAAAAAGTAGCACATAAAATTATTAAGTATGACATAAGGGATTGAAGCACTTAAAACAATTTTTGAATAGGTATTTGGTTTTTTAGTTATGAAATCATTTAACATAAGAAATAAATAATGTGCTTGACAATGACATGAACATCTCTGAAATTTCATAGATTTGAATTCCTTGACAAAAATACCAGAAAAATGTAAATTGTTCTTCATTTGATTACAAAAATAAATGAGTAACAAAAGAATAATGAATAACTGATTGAAGCTTCGATTATATAAAACCGCGTCCGAATCTGAGTACAGAGTGACCTTAAAATCCAAGAAGAAGAAATATTGAAGCATTTAAAGTGGAACTATATTTTGCGATGTTTTTCGCTTGTTCTCTTGTGCTTATGTATAGCTTGTAGTGCTGCTTGTGCAAATTGCAATTTTTTTTTCAAACCTCGCCTCACGAAGGTGTTTGCCCATTAACTTAACCCGACGTCTCAAAAAAAAAAAAAAAATTATTTCGCCCAAACGAAAACAAAATTTCCATCGTATTCGAATGGAAGTGGACGCCACGATTTTAGAAGGCTGTATCGTACCGCCGAAGAAGAGTCAAAAGTCAATAGAAGAAGAAATTGACTCAAGATTCGTAGAAATTAAATTGTATCGTTATCGCCTACAGCCTACATCATTTACCTCAACTCAAATGTAATGACAGTTGTCAATTCAGAAGCTCTACAAGTTGCGGTTTGTCCACCTGTTCCGGAAGTAACTGCGGCTGCTCCGCCACCAACACCGGTGGCCGTCACCAATAATTCGCGATTGCCAACAGACGACTACAATAAGTGTGCGGATGGAATTGTGAATTTGTGTACCGGGCAAATACCGAACATTATTTTTTTTATTTTATAAACAAAATACACAATTATAACACATTTTCCCAGTTTTAATTTAAAGTTTGTATGCAATATTTTCAAATTTTGACACATCGCATAGTTCGAAGTGAACTTGGATGTATTTTTAAACTAATACTTTGCTAAGTTTCACATCGATTCTTACGTGCAACATAAATAAATTTATGTATAACTTAAAAGTTATGTGGAACCTATAGTATAGTACCTTGAGGTATTCCTACGTTGATGTTGATTGGAGCTGATATTTTACCATTTATTGAAGTGCGTTGAGTCCTTCCTGATATAAATGATTTGAACCATTTAAATTCGACTGATTTTATGCCGTAGTGTTTTAATTTTGTCAACAATATCTCATGATTTACTGTTTTAGAGGCTCGTTTCAAGTCTAAGAAAACAGCAACCACCACATTTTTTGTGTCTATTTCTCTCCTACAATCGTTTAGCACAAAGTTCAAACTCGTTTCACACCAGTGATTTTCCCTAAACCCTGATTGGTAGTTATCCAGTAACTCCTGACCTTCTAAATGTTCTTGGAGTTGTAAAACTACACATTTTTCAATTATTGTCGCACATAATGGCATCATATTTATTGGTCTAAATTCATTAAGAGTTTTTACATTTGGGATTTCTTTTATGGGCACTATAAGTGATTCTTTCCAAGATTTTGGGAAAGTATGATCCTCACAGAATCGTAACGCGGCGCACAATTGATGATTTTCTTATTCCCGACTTCAGTTTTTTTATCGATTTCGGAAAGTAAATCCATACAAGCTGGGGGGGAATATGCTAAGGTGATAGTTGATTGTCAATTTTTTGATAGTCGTTTTAACGATAGCTATCTCTATTATATCTATAGGCAACAATAGAGAGAAGAATCATTTTAAACAACTGTCAATTAATTGGCTTCGATAATCGAAAATAATTAACTAAGCTATCTATATAAAACAAAAATAAATGAAAATAAAAAAAAACTACAGAATAAAGTAAATACGTAAAATGTATAATCTAACTCCAAGGAATTGAAAATTTCATCTCTTCTTCTGAATCTGTATCACTAAACCACGCTTCAATTGTATCCATTTTTTTATATTATGTTACATTTTTATAAAAGTAAACAATTTTAAACAAACTTCACGAAACGAAATAAATAAATAAACAATCCAGTTTGAAAAAAATCATGTCAAGTCAGAAACAATTCGCAATATATACTTTTTCATTTACAAGAACTCATATCTTAGACGATAAAGTTACGCAATATCGATTGAGATGTCTGTCGATGGTGATGATCGTTGAAAGAGCGATCACTGATCGACAACCGCAATAGGGCCCAACTATGTATGTATGTCGAGATATTTAAGAACTCTCGCAACTGTGCGAGAGCATACAATTAGCACCAAATTGTGCTTTGCTTCAAATTTAAAAATATCGATTGAAATTTCAAGTGCAAAACCTCCCTTGTCCTTACAACATATATTTCAAACATTTAGTTTCAACAATCTTGTGGGGATTTTATGAATTTAGCCTCAGCATTTCCTAACGAATTCATTAGTTCTATAAATAATTAAGATGATTTTTTTATGAAAAATACATATACCTATCCCGGAGGGTTTCAGATTTTAAATTCACTAGAAATGAAATCAAAATTAATATAAAATAAAATTAGTGAAGAGTAAAATAATTGTGTTAATAAAAAAAGTGAGGTAGGTAAGTATGAAAAAAGTAGGATGCAAGAGGCAATATTTATTTTATTGAACAGCATAAAAATCTCGTAAGAGTTGAGAGAATGTAGGTAAATGAAAGTGTAAGATTTCTAATAACACAAGTATACGCAATATCTACAATTTTTTTTTATAATAACAGTATAAATAACAAAATAAACAATAAACTATTTATATTTTGATGATGGTTTTGTTGGAACTACAAAAGGCTTTTTTTTTTTTTAAGTTCAGGGCAGAGCCTGAGTTGTCAAAAAATTTGTTTGTGTTTCTTGTTAACTCAGATCATTCAGAGCTCCAAATGTATGTTTCTTTTTGCGTTCTGAACATTTGGAGATCGCACTCGATGTGATCGGAAACATAATAGCCTGAGCGTGTGAATAAATTGCTTAACGCATTAAATGCCATATGTGTCAAGAAGGAAAACGTGAAGTAAAACATAAATCAGATAAAATTAGATTGGGAAAGAAGTTGATCGATTGTTGATGTTCTGTATCTGTGTATAAAAAAAGGTAGTTTTGTGTTATATTGCTTTTTATGGTTAAAATGAAAATGTATTCTCATTTGTGTGGTTCAAGTTTGTTTATAAAACATATCAGTGTTCAGAGCTCACTCTGTTTGGTACAAGCACAGTGTATAATCTATGTCTTCGAACTCTGTTCAGTGCTCTGCTCTGAACGAAAAAAGAAAAACGCTTAAAAAGAAGGAATTAAGATTATTGCGCTTGATATTTCAATGCCATTTGATAGAGCTTGGCACCAAGCTCTCTTATAGAAAATGCGTGCATTTGGTATCGATGAATCTCTTTTTCGTTAGATTAGAAATTTACCCTTATTCCGATAGGCGTTTTTCTAAAACGCTAACTGTCGTTTTTTGAGTCGTGTCGTTTTTTTATTGGTATTCCGTAACTAAAACGCCAACATTTTTCTCGCTCTTTCATTCCACAATACAATCCACCAAAACAGCTGCCATTTGACATAACAAATTGTTTACAAATTGAATTATTTGGTTTCTGAAAACTATATTTGTTTAAATTTGCTTTAAACATAAGAAACAAAAAAACAGATAAATATATATTTTAGCAAGTTATTTTTCTTGGAGCAGCAGTGACGATGAAGATGAAGAAAAAAAAGAAAGATTTGATACTGCAGGAGGTGCATTCGATCCTTTTGATTTGCCTGGCACAAAGTATGTACATAATTAATGAAAAATATATGCAGTATGTAATTAATTACTTTTGACTCTTGATTTCATCGCAATTGTTAACAGATTCAAATGTTCTTTTATCTGGACAAAGAAGCTATTCTAAGTATGTTTTACTTTTGATAGAAAACATTTTCCTCAGCAACGTTCTGTGGCGATTCCAATTGTTTTAAAACTAACCGCTACTCTTAGATTTTTTGCTAAAGGGAGCTACCAAAAAGGGGTTGGGAACGACTTTTTGGGAACAAGCCCAGCCTACTCTAAGCAAAAATCCCATCCTCCCATCCAATATTTGTTTCATAACCTCATAAAGCTTTTGTCGAGGTGCTCATTCTCGTCCATATAAGCTTGATCAGTCGTCGCATATGAATTTAGGTTGATATAGCAAAGAATTTTAACTCATAAAAACTAAAATAAGTCCAAAAATATTACATTTTTACTCCTGTCATCAACAAATTTCCCGACGACAGATTTCGGCGTTTTTACAGGCGTTTTTTCTATAGAAACGACTATCGGAATACGAAAAAAATATAGTCAACGCGTTCCACAAGAGAGAATCGACAAATTGACGTTTATTTGGCGTTGAACGCCTAACGTAATACCAAATTCACACTGTCGTTTTTTTAATGGAATTCAACGCCTTACAGAATAAGGCAGATTACCTTTCGGACCGCTCAATACAAGTTGTATTTGAACGGTTTTAAAAGTGATATTCATTAAATAAATGCTGATGTGCCCCAGCTCTTTCTCATTTTCATCAACTCCTGAGTAAAGTTTCTAATCTAATATATTATTTTGCCAACGACAGCACCCCCAGCTTTTCAAATTCGTTTTTAGATTTACACCCATGTCATTCAGATGTGGAACTGCTGTGGCAGCGTATGATAAGCTCATTAAATTCTGATCTTGACAGCATTGTCAAATGGGGAATAAAAAACCGTGTAGAATTATATGCATTCTTCAAAAACTCAGTGCTGTCTTCTGTCGTTAAAGTAGGACCCGCCCCCAATGACCCGGTTATCTATGAGTGGAACTTGCATGCAAACCCGACCAACTTTCACTTCTCGGGAAGAACTTTGTCTCCGCTTCTGATCCTACTGTAGTCTATTAAGTCTACATTCGGCAAAAGCTGGAGTACTACTGTCATATCTAGACAGGTGCTACCATAACTCATAGGTTTCTTGAAAAGAATAAAAAAAGAGCTTGAAAACTGATGTGATAGAGCAATAACATAAACAAAACTATCTCTTGAACACCGTTCACAAAGTTTCATGCCCTTCATTGTTTTAATGCTAGTTTTATAGACAATGGTCTATTGAAATCTTCAGTGGTATTCCTCTCCTTAAACTATTCAACCGTAATACTCGCTTCTCTGGGAATGCTCATTAGTTTACCATTAAGCCCAGCTTTGGACGTGCTGTCAAGTATAGAAAATCCCGGCATATTTTTCCCTCACATTCAAAACTAATGTGTATTCATAATCCCTCTCTTTGTGTTTAAACATATTATGAGTAAATCATTACCCCTTGAGTGCACGTATAATATAAAAAATGCACGACTGGGTTGCACGTGCTTGCTCTTATGCTCAAACAGCTTGGATCTTTAAAAATTGTATACATGAAAACTTAATGTAATTAAAAAAATGTCTAAATTTTACTTAAATTGTTAACAACTTTTAAAGCCCAAAAATAGACTGCCGTTTGTGAATTCTGGAACTGATTGCAATTTATGCAAACAAAACTTAAAACATCTTTTATTATTACTTAATTATTTTAATTAGCCAATTCATTTTAAGTAAATTAGTAACGATTGAAAAAATATGTTATTCAAAACCGTGAAGCAATGCATATAAAAACACTCTGAATGAAAAAACTCACAACTTTTTAGTTCTGGTATAAGGCATTCTAGGCTTATTCTTTACCGGACAGATTAATTATTTATTATGAGAAATATTGATATGAAGGTAAGTGTTTGTAAATGTGTTCGTTTGATAGATTTAAAATCTCTTAACAATGTGTCGTTCCTAAATAACCGATACAATCCTAGCAAAGTCTAACAAACACCACTGCAGTTCTTTTTGTGTCAAATTCATTAAAAAAAAAACACCTCATATGTTTGTTTTGCTTCGACGAAAGTTATTTGTGATTAAATTATGTAAACGTATGCACAATGTACATCTATTTCCTTTGCTTTTATTTAAAAGGGTGTTATCAGTAAATAATAAAATTCAATTTACTGTAAAATTTTCATTTAAACCATGAACTTTTTGTTAACTTGTTTAACTTTTAAAATCAATATAAAATTCTTAACCCCCAGTTTCAGAGTGCAAGTTTAAACACAACTTTTGGTTTAAATTTCAAATCAACAATTTTTTTCGTTTCGCAGTGTCGTTTAAACTTTGAACTGAGTTCAATTTGTAGTTTAAGTTAACCGAGATTATTCTACCGTTTAAACTTCAATTCAGCGTTTGAATTGTTTTTTTTTTCAGAAAATAATATTAACAAAAAAAATGTTAAATGATTTTGAATATTATTTTATTTATTATTCTTGTTTCGAGCAAAATAAATCTTAACTCGCTTGTCAACACACAAAGCATTTGTTGTTATTATTAATTAAAAATATATTTTATTAAATGTCAGTTAGAAATATAATTTAAATATAAATTATTGAGTTACACAGAAATCAGTTTTTTTTTAAGGACTAGGTTAGGTTACTTTGAAGTGGCTGTCACGAAAACGGTTGAACACTTGATCATCTTTTTAATTAAACAATTTTGAGCCTCTAATGAAGCCATGTATGTGGTGAATCTCTGTGTCTTATATCACTACACTTCGAAGAAGTATTCTCCCAAGTGTAGTCTACGTCCTTGGGAGGGAGCAGGACACGAGCAAAGACGATGGGAGATGGTCTCCTGTTTCTCCTCATCCATGCTACTTCTGCAGAAGTCGTTCCAGAAACCGCCAAGTCTTTTAGAGTGTCTGCCAATTGGTTAGTTAAGACCAATGAGACCTTTTGAGTGTTTTTGGTCAGATCTGTGTTGGTAAAAAGCCAAGTAGTGAAGTTTAGCCATCTCAGGTTTGTTTGTTTTGTTGGGATTTGTTGTAGCGTAAGTTTACATGTAGCGATATGCACACCGATTTCTTCCCTTTTATGTAGAATTGGTATAAGAGTTCCATTTCTGGCGAATTCATCGGCTTTGCAGTTTCCCAAGTTATCCCTAAACTCTTCTGCCATCTCCTTGAGAGATGATCGACAGTTGCGGGCAGTTTTAGAGTTTGTGAATCAGCGCCAAGTTATTTGAGGGCTGCTTTACTGTCTGAGCAGATACGGATATCCGATGTCGATATCACGTTTTCCCTTAGCCAGAATAGGACCTCTTTAATCGCCAGAATTTCCGCTTGGAACTGGCTACATTGGCCAGGGAAATGAAAAGAGAGATTAACATTTACCCTGTCTGAGTACACACCGCCACCCACTCTTAGTTTTTTGAACCGCCTTTAAAAATGTGAGCTGATTCATATTTTGAAGGACTAATTTAGCACTTTTTCAATGTACCTATGTATTTCCATAACGTATCTACCTATGTATTTCCAAAATGTATCTACACTTTATCGAATGGTGTGCCGACAACCTATACGCGAGTGGGAGTATAACAAAGATATGAGTACGTAGGTTAATACTTATAAAACCACTAATGTTATTTTTTCGAAATTCTAGAATTTTGTATCAACTTTTGCATTCTTTAAAACAAAAATCAAATTGATAACACATGAGAGGGTAATCATTAAGTATGATAGGTTTTACCCATCCTCAATAATTTTTATATATAGCTTGAAATTTCTTCTATATTTATAGAACATTTTGAAGATCAAAAGTGTGTAATCAGAACATAATAATCAACATTTCTTGGTAACCCCTGGATACGACTTTGAATGATACCTACTTAGATAAACTTATACACAATATTACATCTCCTATAGTGCCATTTCAAAAGATACTAAGAAATAATAAAATTAGGCTTGTCATTTATCGAATTCTAGTTTATCTTATTTTCAATTTTTCTCACGATTAACGCCTCTGAAAAAATGAGTTTCTGTAAGTTGATATGAAGCCTTAAATTTTTAATTTGTTTGACTCAGATTTAAATTGAAAAAGTCATTTTGGCTTCTTAACAACAAAACAAAAATTTTTTTTTGTTTCTCGACTACTTTTATCGATTTGAAAGTTACAGAACATGGACCCAGGTCTACGTCGCTGTATAGCCCGTATAACTCGTCGTTGAATCTTCTCCTCCACACACCTTCGATACACACCGAAACGAAAATCACACGAATCTTCCTCTCAAAGCACTCTAGCAGACTTTCATCCGATTTTTTCAATGTCCATGCATTCCCCATAGAGCAGGACCGGGATGATAAGGGTCTTGTATAAAGTCTCCTTAGTTCTCTTAGAGAGGGCCTCACTACTTAGATGCCTTCTTAGCCCGAAGAAACAGCGGTTGGCCAGAGTAATTCTTCGTTTGATCTCTGCACTAATGTCGAGGTTATAGTGGAGCCCAGGTAGACAAAGTCCTTGACAAGTTCGAAGTTATATCCGTCCATCGTGATATTTTGCCCGAGTCGACCATGTTGAGATTTCTTTCTCGATGAAAACATATACTTTGTCTTGTCCTCATTAACCGCCAATCCCCGTTGCCGGAAGTTTCGCCGTGAAGTCTGTGTCCTCCGACTATCGAACCAAAGATGCCGTCCTTTCCGAATTTTGCGTTGAAGTCGCCAAGAATGATCTTCACGTCGTACTTCAGGCACATATCATACGTTGTCTCCAGGAGATCGTAGAATGCTTCTTTGGTTGACTTATCTCTCTCTTCATGGGGGGCGTGAACACACATCAGTGTAATGTTCTTAAATTTGCCTTTGATGCGGATTGTGACCAGCCGCTCGCTTACACTTCGAAAGCTCAAGACTTCTTGCTTAAGTCTTCCCCTTATCACAAAACCGCAACCAAACAGCCGCTGACCCTGCTCCTTGAAGCACTCGCCGTAGTAGATTTAACACGATCGCAGTCTCCGTATGCCCTCTCCATCCCACTGCACTTCCTGGATGGCTGTTACAGCAGCCTTTAGCATGTCCAGGTTTTCTATAATTGTTCGATTGCACGTGTTCTGTAAAAGGACAGGACGTTCCACGTGCATAGCCGAAATTCATTGTCCTTGTTTCGTTTCAACTTTTAAATCATCCATATCCGCGGCTTGTTTTTGTTTCGGAACCACGTGTTTTTTACGCGGTAGGGAATTTACCCCGACGCACAACCCCCGACCTGGAGGACCAGACCCTTAGTATAACTCCAAGGGCAGTGAGCAGTGAGATAAACCGCTTCTTATAGGCCTGAGCTACGAATATGTCGTAGTAGCCCATATAAGGTGTTCACTAAGTAGTAACTGGAACCGTAGACGCCAGCGTTGATTCTATCTGGAGAATTCTTCCGCTGCTGCCCTGATAAAGGAGAAGTTCCTTAGTGCCCCCTCGACTCGTTTGTTGCCCCATAAACTTCCCACAGGGATTGGAAACCCATCTTCCGTTAAGTTACTAGGCATCCAATGTTCACCACGGGGAGGTGAGAGTAGGAGTTGATAGACAGAGGTTCGCGTTGAGAAAAGCTTGTGGACGCTTGTGTCCCCTTGAATGCACGTGTCTACCCTTTGAACATCGGGTCTTATTAAAACGTATTTGAAATATTTCTCTTGCCCATAAAAACAAACGCTTGTTGTTCTTGTAAATCGTTAGAGCCGTGTCCAAGAAAAAAAGAAATTTTGAAAATCGACGTGGCAGTATGCCGACTTTAATAAAACCAATTTCTTAATTTGTTTTTTTTTTTCATCCAAATAAACTAAAAATTTCATTAAATTCATTAAGTCGTATTCCAAAAGCAAACTGAAATTTTCATCCGAATGAGTCGTTTCCGAGAAACCAATTACATACATATTTATGTATGTATGTACATACATAATAAAGTTTAATAAATAAGGTTCAATATTTTGGCTATAATATTGATAAAAATCTTTTCTTTTTAGTCATAATCCATTCAAAACTGGGGGGAACCATCAACAAAATGACTTCCAACAGGAACCTAAGAAAGTGGTCAATGGGCCATCTAATAACGCATTAAATCATGGTAACCGAAACCCTCAGGTGAACTTAATTGCATAACTAAAAACTTCGAAAAAAAAATTAACCTAACTAAATTCATTTTCTAGCAAAGAGATTTTCAACAAGAGTCCCAGCGCTCGCCTAGAACGCAGAATAGAACACATAATGAGCCAGGTGAAGAGCAAGTATCGCAACAATCAACACCTCGTTCTGGGCCATGTGTGCTCTGTAAATCGGCCACTGTTTTGATTTGTCCACGGTGTGGAGACTTCTATTGTTCACCAACATGCCAAAAGAACGATTGGCAAACTCATCGATTTATTTGTTTTCCCATGCCGTAAGAAATATATTCATTTAAAAAAAAACCTAAAAAGTTCATATATAAAATAAAAAACCTTTTTAGGAAACTCGTTTCCAGTTCAATTGATATTTATCAAAACTTACCATCGCTTAATGGGTACCAAAATAGGGAATTACCCGAAACAGTATTAACTTCTCCAAATATTCAATCTCAAAACAAGAAATGGGTTAGTAGTAATTCACCTTCATCCTCACCCGCGGTGCAAAATAATCTACCCCAAAGGCAGCAAAACAATTCGCAGCAATATCAGTCAAATCAGCAGCAACACCAGAGGAATCAACAGCATGAACAAACTAACCAACCTCAAAATCAGAATCACCACCAGAGGAATCAACAGCTGGAACAAACTAACCAACATCAAAATCAGTATCAGAATCAGAATCAGTCAAGCCAGCGGCCACAGAGACAACAACAACAACAAAACGACCAAAAACGAAACCGTCAAACTCCACCAAAATCTATTCCAAATGGCTCGGAGAAATCCTTTGATCTTAATGACATGTCTAAGGCTCAAAATATTGGAAAAGTTGAACAAGCTACATTGCCCAAGAGCAACAGCAGTGTTTTAGTGACAGCAGTTCGCAGTTCGAATCGCATATTTATACGTTCTATTGACAAGGAAGATAATGAAGGTTATTGTTCCGTGCTGAAGGCTGTCAACGATTATGGGCGTTTAGCGACTCCCTTGAAAGTTATGCCCAATAAAAATGCATTCGCCATAACAGATTTCAATCAAGACGGCCTTTTTTATCGTGTTCAAGTGGTTTCTGTAAAAGACGAGAACAATATACAAGTTATTTATTATGATTTTGGCAACGAAGCAACCAAAAAATTTAGCGATCTGAAAGATATATCAATGGAGTGTGCAGCCCTTAAGCAGTATGTTGTTATGGTTACATTAAAAAATGTCCCTTTCATAAAGGACAATCCTAAATTAATCGAATATATGAAATCCTTTGAAGATATCGAAGCTAAAATTGTGTATAATGAACGGGAAAAACCGTCGTGCGATATTCTTCTCGATGGAGTTTCGGATAGTCTCAATAAAAAAGTTAACATTTATATTCAAAAGGTAAAAAATGTTTCCGAACCGTCCAATTCGAATGTACAGCAGGTTGAACAACCTAAACCGCAGTCGCCGCCTAAAAAACAAGAAAGACAAACTGAACCAGAAATGAAACCTACAACATCAGCTGCATTGAAACAACTGCCCAAAAGTCGCCCGTCACAGTTTGCCAAGCCTGTTATGGTTCCGGTAGGTTAAATGGATCAAATTTACTTTAAAAAAATATCTTATGTACTTTAAATATTCGCAGCCTTTTAAGCAGATTATTTTACCAATCAAAGCAACAAATATTGATGTAATGATAGTTGACAATTCATTGCTGCATTATAATTGTTTTGGATGTGTTTTGGTCGATGATAAAGCAAATTTACAAGAAATACAAAATTATTTGGTTGAATATGAAGACACGGGACGCGAATATAAACCTAAGTAAGTTTATTTTTCATTACACATAAATTTATCTATATGATTTTAATAATATTGTTTCAAAAAAAAAGGATCGAAGAATATTGTTTGGCGAAATTTCAGGATGGCTGGTATCGTGCTAAAGTACTAGATCAACTATCAGCTGAAGTTGTAGAAGTTGTATTTATTGATTTCCTGAATGAATCGGAAGTTTTCATTAAGGACATACGACGTTATCCAATGGACTTGGATTTACCATGCAAGACAACTTTGTGCTTAATTGAAGGTTAGTTTGCTTTTTTTATTTTAATTATTTTGCATGTATAAAATGAAATCGAATATTAAGTTTTAGTTAATTAGCATAGTTAATATGTATGAATTCCATGCATGCGCAGCAAAAAAATAATCATAAATATTATTTATACTCTAGAACACAGTCGAAGTGTTATATGTCTCTTATTATTTTATCGCTATTTTTGTAAACAATGTTCCAGCGAAATAGCCGGTTGCGTTCCTCCCCTTAACCCATTAAATACCAAGCACCTTAAAAATAAAGATAAATGAAAAACCTTTAAAATCCTCTTCAATGAGTTATATTTTTGACCAAAAATAAAACATATTTAAAAATATTTTTTAAGTTTGGTACATAGACGATATATTTAGACGATTACACTGGCCCGATATGGGTACATTCTTTACCTTAGTTATGAAAGTTGAAGTTGCAACACTTTTTTCGATGCAAATATTAGTTTTCAAACTTCGCATATTCATCGAACTCTGCTTTGGCATATCCGGCATCGTAGTTAATTTTGATTTTTTTTGGAAATATATCCTCCTCCAAGTGATTCAAAGTTTTTGTCAAATTTGTGTGGTGCTTTTGGTGATGGCCCTGAAACCGGAAAAAAATCCTCGAAATCATTTTTTGCGTAAAATTGCTGGTGAAATATTGTCAAAAAATACGCTGTGGTCGCTTGACATTTTTTACTACTTCCAGTAAATCATCATTATTGTTTGCAATTACATTTTTGGCAACGCCATACATGTCGAAAGTTATAGCAATATGCCTCGCTACTTCAGACTATTTTATCAGCAATCGAAAGCTTGTCATGAAAAATAAACCATATTGGATAATTATTGCAAACCATTTTCATCAAAGATCGAATCTACGCCATCTTATCCAGCCTTATCAATAATGAATTGTTAGCTAAATGAATAAAGCGCTTAATTTCTTTAAATCTTTTCCGGGACATAATGTTATGTAGGTATCAAAGGAATTCTCGTTGTATTGTAAGCACCAATGCAATTACTCTTCAGATAAAAACTGGTATGCCGGAAAAAGCATTCTTTCCATCTTTGCACACGGATGTGTGCAAGTTTTGGTCTAACTCACCTCTGACTGAGCGTTCTTTCTTTAGATAAGCAAGTGGAATATCGTCTTTGTTTTCTTATACATCGTTGACTTTGACCTCTACTGCTGCTGGGATGTAAACAGGAATATGGAAATTAAGCAAGTCATCCTCACATAAATCCTTCTCGTCCGTTTAATTATCAACATCCAGTAAATAACCACTCCACTTCATTTCACCAACAGCAATGTAGAGAATTACGTAGCGCCTACCATAAAACGTGTTGCAATTAATTGTTGAAAAAAAACATATTTTTCTGCAAATCCAGTGAAAAAAAAATGATCAGTGAATTGAAAAGTCTATTAAACAGAATTGGTTATTCACAAATTAGCCGAACGTTTAAATTTTAACTAACCTTTTATTTCGCAAACGACACAAAAGTTGACTTGGCCAAATTATAAATTCAGCTTTCAATCTCAATAAAATTATTACAAATAACCAAAGACAAATTTCAAATCCAAAGAAATTACTACTTTCCGAAACAAAAAAATTAACTGCAATTTTCAAAATTCTGTACTCAATTGAGTACAGTGGCAAGTACCCATTACTTAAAGTATTCAACCGTAATACTCGCGCTTCCAGGAATTCTAATCATTTTACCATTGAGCCCAACTTCGAACGTATTGTCAAGTACAGAGATTTTTTCTTTAGCCGTACAACGCCAATGTGGAATGCTTCACCGGCTCCCATTTTGATATTCGGAAATTCATAACCAATGTGCATCCTCTTAAATCCTTCCATACTTTCCTAACGCCTGTACTTGATCATTTTAAGGGTAGCCAATCCCTTTAGTGCTTGTATCAATATAAACCAAAATAAAAGTATTCTTAGGGTCATTTTCTTCACTACAAGTTGAACTCAACTTGAGGATTTTTATTCTAGTGATTTTGTTTTTCTTCACTGAAAGTTGACAGTTTCAACTTTCGATTCTCAACTCTTGAGTTGATCAACTTCTGGTTTTCTCAACTTCCGAAAATAGTAGAAGTTGAGAGAGCAAACTTGAGAGTTTTCTGTTAAATTCAAATTTGTAATACATTTCAAAAATTATTCTCGGTTTTGAATAAAAATATTTTTAAAATTTAAATGGTCCGAGGAAATATTATTAGGAAAATAATCCATCGCCTACTTCCGGAAGCGAAGATAAAGAAGAAGAAGATTTTTTGGCGATTGAAAGAAGACAATATATAATGTGTCACGGGTCGGGGTTGAAAAATGGGACGACCATGATTTTATTCACCGATTTTGTACTTCAAAGCGAACGACAATTTTGATCTTGGAATTGATAAAGGAAGGGCAGTGTGCCTTACACTGAAACAAGGTACGCAGTGAAATATCTTGAATATTTCTTAGTTTAAATTCTATGGTGCCTTGTAGAAAGGGGTTAAGTCAGAAATAGTAGTTTTCCGCAAAATGAGATCTAAGATTGATTATTTATTTGTAAATCCAGATATTGCTCTTTCAAAAAAATGAATGATGCAGTATACTCATCAAAGCGGTATTCTGTACTAACATTAAGCTATTGACAACAAAATATGAGTACCTACCCGATTTGCTGATGACTTCTTCTTAGAGCCATCTGTTCTTTGTGTACCTGTTTAAATTACGTTTCCTTTTTGAATTTGAACTCTTGTATTTTTGTTTTAGGACATTTACGAAATTTATTATTGTTATCTTTTGTTAAACTTAGAAATGTGTATCCTTTCTATTGCAACCGACTACACCAGATGACTTAAACCCTTAGGAGCAACAAAAATGTTGAATTATAAGATAACTTAAGCTTTTAAAATAATTAAATACAAGGGATTTAAGTCTACTTACACCCTTTATACCAAACAAATCTACTTTCTGACTTACACCCTTTGTGCGGAAATATTTCTATAGAAAGAAGTAACGCTAGGCTTACGCCGGCGCCGCGCCGGTAGGACCAAATGATATAGAAAAAAAAATATGACTTAAATCCAATAAAAATCGAAAAACCGTGGCCTGATTAGGAAATACGAAGCGTATCGTTTTAGGTGGCGAAAATGAGATTTGATATTACTGTTTTCGCTTTCGTCTCTTTCGTTTTACATTCGCCCTATTTTCGAAATTGAAACCGAATTTGATTTGACATTTCAATTTTTAGCGCGTGCATTTCCGATAGGGTTTCTTTGGCGGATTGGTTTATCGACATGGTCAAAAGTGATATTTTGGTGTATTTTTTTCATTTAAATAAATAAAAATGTGAGTTCAACTATTATTTTTTTATAAAACAAACTTAAGAAATAAACAATCATTTGTTTGTAATAACCGTGTAGGCGCCCAAGACAGCAAGACACCAACCAGCAACAATTTTCTCCGCTCATCGAATGTATGAGGGAAAACGAAGGGATAGCCAAAGGACACAACATACAACGTTCTCTGCAATATGTCTAGCGCTTCGGACATTGAATTGCATACTGTGGGTTGCGCCATTCCAATGTTTGTATCCTGCCCAACCACTTTCTGGTATGATCCGTCTGCAAGGAATCTCAATGTAGCAGATAATTTTATAATTGGTGGTGTTCCACATTGTTGTTTTGTGGTCTATATGTATATGTCTTTTATTTCGTCCAAGACAATTTAAATGTTTCTTTTGAAAGGTGAAACAACTTATCGAACCAAGTTTTTACAAAATAAAGCTAATTTAACAAATAATAAGCACGTTAAGCAAAAACACTGACTCGAAGCAAGGAAGATCAAAGGGTGAAGAAGCACTTCTTAATAATTTTGTTCTCAAGTTTGAATTTTAAGATTCTTTTTCTTCCTCACGTTAAGCATTTATATAAATAACATTTGAGTCCATTTTTTATTTAAATAAATATTTTATTACAAAGTTAATGCACCTCGGACAAAACGCAAATGATTTTGATTGAAATAATAAATATTCCCTGGTAATCAGCTGTCAATTATCTGGAAATCTTGAAAGTACCATTTGCGATTCGCTTCGAATTCGTTAATTGATCAAAACGAAGCGAGTCGAAAATGAGATATCGATTTAAAAACGATTTGCTACGTATTTTCTAATCAGCCCACCGATTTTTTTTTTTGACTTAACCCCTTTCTACCAGACACCAGAGTATTATGCTAATTTACATATGCGTAGATGGCGCGAATTACGACCAATTACCCAATTTATTGGTTGAGCTGAGGTATTATGCCTTCGGGATTATTCAGTTGGCCATTGCTGATCTTATTGCCGTAAGTATTTTAACAGTGCATCGAATTATTAAGCTGATTTCAAGTGCAATTGCGCCCCAGTTTGTTCGTATGCCCGAAACACGAAGAGAACAGTTACAGGCATCAAGAGAATTTTATGATAAAGCAACATTTCCAAGAACAATTCAATTCAAGTATGGATTGTCTGAAAGGATCCAATGACCCTACCCAATCTTCTATCTTAGAAGCTACCGTGAATACCTTTGTTAATATTACTGGATTAAAACCATTGTGCTATTTAATTAGTCTTTTTTGTATTGTTTTATCATATGTATGTATGTATGTATAACACAACATCTGCACATAACTTTAAAGAACTGAATAAATCTCCTTTGCCTAATATGACAAAAGGAACAGCTGACATTTTTAAAGAAATTTTACGTGTATTTTTACTTAAAGTAAAATGGAAACGGACTCGAATCCTTTGCCCCAAAATGATAGGGTTTGCCGAATTCATCGCACATAATAAATTCAAATCTCTTAGAATAAATTCAGATGTAAAGTTGAAACATACGCATCTGTCACAAATTTCACAAGGAAATTTTTAAAAACGCAAGTTGGTTAACTTTTAGATTTCAACTCTCGAGTTGAGATTTAAAATAGCGAAGAAAAACAAATTTTTTTAACATAGGTAGAAATAATGAGCAAAACAAAACCTTTAATGTGTACGGATCCCTATACAGTGAAATCTCTATTTGCGGACAGCTCCAATAAGCGGACAATACCCTTAACCAGACACATTTACGGGAACAAAATTCTTTTTTGAATTTCTCCTACAAATTACTTTCCTATAAACGTACACTCCCTTAAACGGACCAGGGCACTTTTTCATGGTCATTTTATATAGAAAACCTCCCATACGCGGACACTTAATTTTATTGAGGCATTATTTTTTTTGTCAACAAATCAAACAACCAAAAAACGAAAGGAACGTTCGTTCTCAGTATATTTTATATTTTATTTTTAATACGTGAGAAAAATCCATAGAAAATCTCCCAAAAACGGCGCGAAGCTCTAATAACCTCAGTGCCATGTTTTGTTAAAAACTTAGTAGGGGATTTTTCGGGTAACTAAGTTGGTGTAATTTTGAAAGTGAAAGTGAAAAGTCCCTTTTCTTGTGGCGTTCCATTATTGCACATGTCATTTCCTTTCCTTCTCCTAATCTGCCCTATCGAGTTAACCGTCGGTGTGGAGGTTTCTCCGTCGTAAATTCAATTTCTGTTCGAACTAGCTTTCATCGAAAGACATTTTAAAGAAATACGACGACGCATTGCGATGGATATAAACTTCAGGCAGAGATGTGCAACTTAACTGATATATCAAAAATGCGATATATTTTCGATAGTTTTTTTTTTTTTTTTTTTAATTAAATAAACACTAAACGTTTTAAACCATAAAAAATTGCCGAGAGAGTTTAGTTTATTGTTTATAGAAAGTATTTTTTTCAATTATAATGCGCTAGCGTTTTTAAGAAGTGTAATTAGATGTACCGATTTTAAAATCAAAACTATCGAATAAAGTCCCCTCCCTATTTCCAAACACATGTTTTGTTTTCGTTTGAACTGTTAACAAAATAATTTGAAAAAAAAAAAAAATTTGAAATTCAATAATATTTATTTAGAAAATAAAAGAACATTGCGAAAACGAAACAATTATACGCTGACTACCTGGCGCAGCTCTAATTCTATAATTCTCTTCAAGATTAAAGAAAAACTTTCGCCTAAATAAAAATGCGTTTGCTTTTGTTTTTGAGCAGATTCAACACATACAAAACAAATTATCGGTCTGATGGTGTCACTCCAAACCTATAAAAAATATATGATGTATTCAAAACTAAAACAGCCACAACTTCTGGTGTCCTTGTGCAATTTTAGATATGCAATATCGGGATATTCGCTGGACAGATTCATCATCCGCTCATATTGTTGTGAACTTGTTTTTTCGTTCTGCCAAAAACAAAAAGTCTTCAAGTTAACGTATATAAGGTTTATTTCTTCATTACTTACATTTTAATTAACAATTTCTTTAAAAAGAACACTTTCCGCAAAGAGAACTTGTCGAAGGACTTCGGAGAATATTTTGTTTGTAGCTCATAAATAAAACCATTAAAAGTACTTCATCGCATACAAATGGCATGTGTTGAATTTCGTCGAACAGAATTTCTGATCAGCCGATCGGAGAATTACCTCGAAGCAAAATGTCTCCGATTCGTAGTAAATCGGAGAGAATTCCGCTCCGACGGTTACCTCGATAGGGCAGAATAATTTTTATTGTCATTTGCTTTCTTATTCTTTCCCTTAACCGGGACAGTTCTCACAAAAGGACATAAATTGGGGGACCATGAGTGTACGCTTATTAGAACTTTCAATGTACTTCCAAGAATTCCTTTCCAGAACCCCAAGTGCTGAGTTAGCTTTCGATAAAAGCAAGTTTATATGAGGATCCAAAGTCGATTTACTATATAAATCACACCTAAATCATTAAACTCATTAACAACTATAGACCTGTTATAAAGAATTTAGGAGGGAATTATTTGTAAGAGAGTTCTATTATACATAGAGGATGCATGCACACTTATAGCTTTAAGTTATCTGAAGCACACCAATTTGAAAAATTATCAAGATAGTTTTGAAAAAGGAAAAGTTACATCATCCGCAAACATAAAAAAATGACAAAGATTAAGCACATTAGGGCAAATCATTTACGAGAAGTTAGAAGAGAATAAGTGCTAAGGACTTCACTCGGAAACACCTGAATCAACCAACGAAGCGCAATATTTTAGATTAAAACATTGGCAAGTTTTTTGACACCAAGTTTGACTATTTTTCTGTAGGTAGTTAAAGTTTTTTATTCCTCCAATAGTTTGCTTGCTAACTCTCTTGATTCTGATCAGTCTTTTAATTAATTTATTGAACAATGTGAAACTTACCTCATAAGTCATAGTCTAATAAATAGAATTTAATCTGTTGGATAATGCTACTATGATGAATAACTCTCCACCATTCTTTAATGTGTGTTATTGATCGGTAGGAATGGAGAAAACCTAAGACTTTCGAGACAAGGGATACTCTTAAATGATTTGTCACTTCCTCGCAAGAAGCAATAACCGTTTTTTTTACGTGGCATATACTGGCATGCGAGCCATAGACAATTACCGTTACGCCGCCACGGGGCTACTATAATAAAATAACACAGGTTTGTGTGTGCTAAAATCGTATCCGAGTTTAAAAAAAAAAACGTTTTTTGGGTGGGATCTTGACAGTCTATAGACTGTCCTGATACCACATTAATTGAGTAGTGTCAGTTTTGATTTCAATTATGAAAATTGTACCGCTAAAAACTAAAGTTTTCACTCTTATAATTTTTGACCTCCCTAATTGTTGCGTATGTTGCCTTTTTACCATTAGTACAATAATTTCATTATTAATTAGTAATTTCTTATTAAACAAAATTGTATGGAATTTATTAAAACAATTTTTAATTCTCACCCAAAGGTTTACCTACTGAATTAACCGAAAAACAAGTTGAATACCTAAAAAATAAACTACAACCAGGATGTCAACTGAAAATTAATGAAGTAGTCGAGAAACATCCAGACGGAAGTGATATAGCTGTTTGTAAGATAAATCAAGTTATACAATGGATGGCAGAAGATAAACCTTAATAATTTATATTCGTCTTTTTTCTTTTTTTTATTTAAATTCATACATTATGTAAGTGTTAGGCCTTTGCATTAAATGCATTGTTGTATTCGTATAAAACTGCGAAAATCAAAAGTTTATTGTGTTTTTTTAAGTAATGATAATCCTAATTTTTCTAAACTCATTAAAAAAATATATATATACTATAGTAAAAACAATGAATTACCTTTTTTTTACCCCCTCCGATGGGTTTCACCTTGATGTGGTGGGGGGGCTTAAGCTTAAATTTCCAGCAATCCAGCTGTAGATTTAAGCAACCAAGAAAACCCAAACTAAAATTTTAATGAAAACAATGAACAAATGAACGAAAAAATGAATCAAACTCGAGTGGGGATATACACTCAAAAGTCGACAGAAGTCACGGCTGTCGGCGATGGCTTGGCCTCGAAACGGGATGAGTCGCCAGTGACAGAAATTAAGTATTTAAATCCTAATGAAGCAAATAAAAGTAAGAATAATGAAAACATTGTAAGTGAGAAAGTCACTACATATAAAGACGAAGATCAGCCCACTGCTAGATTCTTGGACAACGGTTCTGAACGTGATAAGTTAAATAAATCCACGGAATTAAAATCTTTTCCAAAATGCGAGGAATATTATGGCAAAGAACGGTGGGATAAAGCACTTCAGAGCCTTAAAAATATTGGATACATGAATTGGGAAATTAACATCATGTTCACAGCATTAGATACATTTCCGAAAACGGATGCGAGAGCAAGATTTATGGAAGATGAGGAAGAAGAAGCAAATCAAACAGATATTAAAAAAGCCCGATTAGATGATGAATCGACAATAAGTGAAAAGCCAGATCAAGAAGTAATATCTGGAATATTATTAAATGATGAAGAGTATTCAACATTTGATTTAAGAGCAAACATTGGTGATGCCAATCATCCTAATTTCCACATCTTACCTGAAAATAGAACTAAATTTTACCTCGAATTCCACAAATTCTTAAGCCAAGATGAATGCTTTCAAGACAATCCAATTGTTTGTAGTTATTTTGTCAATCATACACTAATGATCGAATGTAAAAATGAACAAGTATTAGAACAAATAGTTAAAAAGATCTCTGGAATGAATCACGTATGGCCGGATGCCGATATTGTAATGATTGGCAGATCATCGGAAAGAGAAAAAATTCAAATTTGTATTCCGTATCCATATTCCAATTTGAAAGAAATATTAAAAATTATTAAAGAACAAAACAGATTGCCTGTAGAAAAATGGAAGGTTAACAATTGTCTGAAATTAGAAGATAGTGTCTGCCTGCAAGTAGAAGTGGATGGCGGGACCTATTTGAGGCTTATAGTAGACCAAGAGGATATTTTCTTTTTGATGAAAAAGGCTACGATTAAGCTGCATAAAAAAAGGTATGTTCATATTTATAGAAAAAAAATATCTAATAACCATAACTTTTTTAAGATCTAGATGCTAGATGAACAGTAATATAATTTCAAAAACCGAGATCATAAATATCACAAACTAGAGGTATGTATTAAATAAAATCACGTTCATATTCAGAGATCCAAGTTTTTGAATGATCAAAAATTAAGGCACGAAAAATACTACAAATTCCCAAAGAAGACTCATTTTTGGTAATTTGTATAAAATGTTTGAAATTCTACTTCGTCTTCAGTTCCAACACTCGTCTCTAATGACATCCCCTTTGTCATCTGTCGTGGAAAAACCAGCGCAGTTTGCTCTTAATTCGACTCTGCGCTGTCAGAAACTGTTATGACTGAACCATTTCATGGGACGAATCTTCTTTCGACCTCGGGCAGTTAATAGAGTCCTTAAGGACTAGATATCCATAAATCCGCTGGCCCGGTGGCAAAACCACTGCGTAAGCTTGTCCATGTATTCTACTCTACATGTCTCTTTCGGAGTGAATGGAAAACAGTATTCGTGGAGCCTGTTCCTAAAAAAAACGGAATCTTCTTCACCCTCTATTTAACTTCTAATTGCACTTACGCCCCTACTGAAAAGCTCAATAATTTCAGCTTAACAAATATCTTGAAGAACGAAAGCTCCTTAATGACCGGCAGAATGGTTTCCGTAGCAATAGGTCCGCTGTTGATGTGATGGTATATCTCACCCGACAGTGTAACAAATATTTACACCGTTTTATAGAAAGTAAGATTATTGCGCTTGATATTTCAAAAGCATTAAATAGAGTTTTGCATCAAGCTCTCTTACCGAAAATGCTTGCATTTGGTATCGATGAATTTCTTTACTCGGGATTTGAAATTACCTTTCATTCCTTTTATTCATAAAATAAATGCTGGTGTGCCCCATCCAGGTCTCCATTTTTTCTCCAACTCTTTCTCATTTTCATTAATGATCTGTTATCTTTAACTTCTAATCCACTAAATTGTATAGCTGATGATAGTAATGAGCTTTTCACATTCGTTTGCAGATTTACCTCCTTGTTCTTCGGATGTGGAACTACAACTGCAATGTACGATAAGCTAATTAAATTCAGATCTCGATGGGGAATAAAAAACCTTGTAGAATTTAATGCTTCAAAAACTCAATGCTGTCTTCTGCTGTTAAAGCTGTTAAAGCAAAATCCATCCCCATGCCGCTATCCATGGGCGGCACTTGCATTGACGAAACCGATCAGCTTTCAGTACTTGGTTTGTGCGTTACAGACCACCTCTTGTGGAATGATCACATATTCGATCCCACATATCTGATTTAGCTGAATGATATTCAATAGAACTATAATGGAAACATTTATATCTCTCAAAAACCGTAGAAATGCTATATGTGTCTCATTATTTTATCGCTGTTTTTATAAACAACGTTCTAGCGAAATAGTCAGTTGCGTTTTTCTCCTTAAACTATTGAACCGTAACACTCGCGCTTCTAAGAATGCTCATCAGTTAACAATTGAGCCAAACCTCAGACTTATTGTCATGCAAGCGCATCGATTCTTTCTTTAGCCATTCAACGCGAATGTTGAATGCTTAACCCGGCTATTTTCTCCTCCCATTTGGATTTTCTATCGCTATCTCCTTTTAAATCATTTGCTATTTTACTAATGTTCGCACTGTGCTTGATTATATTAAGGGTGATCAAATACCAAGCCCATCCACTAGTTCAACTAGTCAATTTCACAACAAGTTGTCAACTAAATGAATAATGTAGGGGTGGCAAAAGAAACAAAACAAAACAAAAAATTTTTCTCCAAAGGAATCTTTTAACAATGTCTGTTAAAATGTCGACGGATGATTTTTAATTTTTTGCTTGACAAAATCATAGACTTGGATATTTAAATTATAAATAAAATATTGCTATCTATTCCCTGTGTGTACATACATACATATATATAAAAATATTACAATATTTTGCAGGTTATAGGGAAGCTGGAACACCGTATAACATAACCATTCACAAATCCTGAAGGACAACACCAATTTGGATAACATCAAATATATATGTGTTTGTTTTAAAAATGGTATTTCCCTATGAGTTGTTTTAGTTTGTATAATGATAAATAAAAAGATTAAACAAAAAAAAATCCCCTCCGCGGGTTTTACCTTGTCGTGGTGGAGGGGCTTAAGTACAAACCTATATATGGATAGTAAAAATCCAGATATAGAAGTTGGAAGAACCAAGTAAACCCAAAGTATGATAAAACTAACAAAATGGCGATCGAAGAGAAATCGCCAGCTTGGATCTGCTAATATGTATGAATAACAAAACTTATAATCCAACTTAATCAGTAGACTTGGATCTTTCGAACTGATAATTGTTGGTTTGACTTTTCAACATGTAGGCTTTTTTTTTAACACACTTAAAAAATAAATTTAATGTGTTGTTTTTTTTTCAAGCTAGGATTGGTTGTTTGATTGTGCCTAATCCAAAAACATAAAAATCCCCTCCGCGGGTTTGACCTTGCAGTGGTGGAGGGGCTTAAGTACACTTAACAGCAAAAGAACAACAATGAAACTACTATAGTGGAAAACCAAGTAAACCCACCTGATAATGATAAAATTATGACAATGACAACCACAAACAATGTAAATCGAACGGGGATATACGTTCAAGAGTCGGCAGGTGTCGCGACTGCCGGCGATGGCTTGGGTCCGAAAGGGTACAAGTCGCCAGTGGCACAACATTACGATAATATATTAAACAAAGTCAATGACATACTTAGCCAAGGATCAAGTTCACACCATAGTAGGGAAAACATCAGTCAGGGTATACATCCGAGGCTTTTAAACAAAATATTTACCAGTCCAGCCATTCGAGCAGGTGCTAAAGAAGAAGATTGCGCATCCTCCGTTGAATATAAAAAAATAGTCGAGGAAATGAAACGACGTAAGAAATTTGAAACAATTAACGAGTTCAAAAAAGTGCGCAGAATGATGGGTCTAAGGGGACCGCACATAAGGCGTATTTACTCATCAGACGGTAAACAAATATATACTACCCAACCTGATTATCCAATTTCTGTTACAATCATAAATAGAGCGCATCCTCTTGGAGAAATTCCCGAAAAAATTCGTCCTTTAATGTTAGATGCTTTAGAGACATTAATTCAAGATGAACGTGCCAAAGAATCAAATTGTTTGAATATAAGTCCAGGCTGGTACAATAAAAAACGATTGCTGAACCTTACCTGTAAAAATATTGAGACTGTGAGTTTCTTACAAAGCAAAGTTCCCCTACTGAATCGCTTGTGGCTAGGATCAGATATTTTTGTAACGACGGAACGTGTCATCTTTAAGCGCAACAGATATAAAGTTTTAATTCCTAATTACGATCTGACATCAGATGAGTTTTTTAAAATAATCAAAAAACAGAATGGTCTCTCTACCGAATATTGGAATTTGTTTCATAAGGCAAATGATAATCATAGATTTAAAGCGTTTTTTAGTGTAGATCCTCAATCCGCTGCTCGTTTGGAACAATCCAATGGTTACGTATATTTCTTCTTTCAAAAAATTCAAATCATTTTGAGTAAATAAATATCGAGAAATGCAGTACAAATACTTTATGTTTCAATATTATGTTAAGAATGACACTTTAAATAGTGTAGCATTGGCTATTTTAAAGAAAATAGTCAGTAATGCTCTCAATTTAAAAGATAATAAAGAAGTTACCGGATTATGAAGAAGAAAATGTAAAAACTTAGCAGCTGTAAATAATTGTTTTTAACTGGTTCACAATCAAAAAACCAATGTTAAATTCAAATTTCAGTATTATTGGAAGTTCCACGTAAACAACATTGAACTAAAAAACATCATTTTACTCTATGTCCGTAGTTAGTTTCACACAAGTAGGTTTAATATCAATATAATAATAATGACTCCGGGAGATATCTTACATTTCCACTAATCTTATTGGAGGCGAGATGACAAATTACAATTATCATCATGTAAGTCATTTATTATTTTGGCTAATGTAAAAATGTACGAGTTTTTTTTTTTTTTAATTATTTCAGAAGCAAACAATCAAGAAAGTACATATACATGTTCATAAAAACTTCTTTATTTCCGGGGGATTACAACGCTGTGGAGCGAGCTTGATCAAGGGATGTTTTCTTAAGAATATAGGTACGATAAGTTTGTGTTTGTATTATTAAAATTTAATTAATATTTGTATGTACATAATTTATGTATGGTAACTTTGAAAGCGTTAAAAATTCTAATTCAAAATGTGATCATACTTGACACATCTATACATACTACATAACTGGGGGTCAATTCTCAATTTGTGAAAATATGAAGTGATAAAAAAGTTATCTTTTCAGTTTTTACAGATATTTTTCATTTTTCCACTTCATGAATTCACATTATACGATTCTTTAAGTCATTCTGATATACATATGTTTGTCAAAATAATTACTAAATGATAAATGCTCTCATTTTGATATAATTTTTGAGTTTTTTGTTAGCATATTTTTGAATAATAATAAATGTCCAAATTAAACACCCCTATCACAGAGCCCCTCGTAGCAAAGTTTCGAATGTTTTGTTACGCTATAAATACGAATTAATTCACATCATAAGCCCCGAACGAAATCAAAACAGTATTGCCTCACAGAAACCCCTTTTTCGGACTTTGACTAGGTCATTTGATTTAAGTCAAAATATGAGAAGAAAAATCGATTTCAATTTTTGTTAATTTTTTGATAATTTAATTGTTTTGTTAATTAGTAAAAATAAAACTTCAATAGCAATCTAGTAGAATCAAAAAAAGGAACAAGCCATAAAATTGGTCTCGAATACACACAATAATCTATGAGAACCAACAAAACGAGCAAAAAGCGCTTAAAACCCATTTTAAGTGTCTTCAAATCGAAAAAAAATTAATTCTCAAAATGTAAGCTATATTTTAAAGCCCAAAAAAATATTGCCATAATTTCGGATAGTCAACCGCATTGAAATTTCTTACGTCATTACCTCCAAACTCCAAATTGGTGTTGGAATGTTTAGGAAAACTGAACTTTGTAAACACTATAAATGTTGATGGAAACCCAACATGTGCTCTAAACAAGTATTCGATTTTTATATTTTCATCATTTTAACTTCATTATTTAAAAAGAACAAACAAAATTGTGCACCAGCAGGACTCGCACCTGATCGATCGGTGATATACTATCAGATGCCATAATGGATTTAGCAAATTGCTAAACATTAAATAAGCAATTCCGTGATTTTAACTTTAGCAAAATGTTAAAATCGTATAATATTAGCTAAAGCATCTTTTTAGCTTAGTAAATTGCTAAAAGTGGCTTTAACAGTTTACTAAATCGTTTAAAATTTTGCGCCATTTTATTTATAAACAAACATTTTTTAATTAAAAATACACATTTTGTTCCCGATAAAATTTTTAACTTGTTCAATATACCGCGTCGATCACAAAAATGGGGTCGATAACGAGCTATCGGATTATCGATAATTGTCGAACGCCATCGACAACCTCAATACCGATTTCTCATTTTGTCGATCGTTGATCGCTCGTTATCGAATATCGAACGATGATCGATAACCGCAATAGGGCCCAATATATTTTATAAATACATTTTCAATTTTTAATAATTTAAATGAAGCGTTTGGATGAAGAAGGGGGTAAATGACATTTGCAACATTTCGAGGTATAAGGACTTAAGTTTTTTGTTGAGAACTTTTTTCTTATTACAATCTAATTAAAATTGAATAAACTAATAAAACAAGAAAAATAATAGCTTTTTAACAATGTTACTTTTATTTCATTACAAAAGCTTGGTATATTTAAAAAAACAATTTTTTTCAGAAAAAGAGCAGTTAACTCTTTCTTGCACAAAAAGTTTATTAGTATTTTGAATTTTTAAGAATACAAAGGGGTTAAGTAACAAACATTTATTTTTTTTTCTTTTTATTTTGAAAAGTTGTTTTCTGTTCGCATGGTTCCGATAAAGCTTTTTCATAAAACCAGTGGTGTTCCCTTGGTATGAACATCATTTGTTCCTTTAAATTTTTTATTTTCTCAACAGACAGCTGCTTTATCTTTTTTTCTCGGACGAAAAAGTCTTGGGTTTTGTCTGGAACTATTCGGATGTTTTTTGCTATAACAGCTTCATTGAATAAAGCATCTTCCTCGTAGCATTCCTTATAAAAATAGGATCCATATTTGTTTGTTCGAAGCCATTTAACGCTATCACGGAAATTGATTTTTTCATTTAATATGTTTTTTGTGACATTTTTAACGTTTAATTTTACTTGCAGATTTTCTAATGATCGAAAGTGGTTCTCCATGTCAATTATAACGGTGTTTTTTTTGCTGGCACTTTTTAGTATGTGTCGGTATTGCTCAGCAGTGTAAATGGTTTTGTTTTTTCGTAACTCTTTTTCGATTCTTCCAAAATCCCTGTCGCTGTCAAGATAAGTATGGCCAACTTCAGGAAATTTGTGGTCAATCAGTTCAAAATATTCCGTTAAAATAAGGACTTGGTAAAGGCACAATAAAAAGAAGTTTTTGTTTTGTCCAGGGCAAGAATCGGTCCATGCAATCAGATGTTTCCTCTTTTTGGCAATTTCACATTCTTGGAAGAATGTATAGAGTGCACTCATTACCTCGGTGCTTCCTCTGTCTGCAACATCTTCGGTCCAGGTTAACATATACGACATCTCCAAATCGGAAGTAATGACATGGATTCCTAGATTATAAAACCACATCTGCCTCAAGTAAAATGCCTTAGACGTGGTTAATTTTGGTAAAGGCATGGTTTGCTGGAGGTCAAAAGTAATATATAATATATTGGGATCGGACCGAGCCTTTTCGCGGTCAATTTTTTGACTTTCGAATCTGGACTTATAGCTGTTTTGGTGTTTAGCTGAGTTTTTACCACAGTCACAAATGCTACAAGTGTCACTTCTTGGTAGGCGGAAAGACAGATTGAACTTCGTGTTGAATATTTGTCGGTAAAAATGTTGACTAACAAAATATTCGACATTTTTCTCTTGCCCGGTGCATTTTTCAATGTAAAGGCTATATAATTTAGAAATATTTAGTAAAGGTGAGAGATAAAGTTTATTTGGGTTTTTGTTCCTTGAGTAGTGCGATTCTTCGGCTGGAAATTCGTTAATATGCTCAAAAATATAGTCGATTACATGATCGGATATTTTATTTGGTCGGTTGAAATGCTGACCTCTTTTATCCAAAGGTGGAGCGAACTCACAGCTGTTCATTTTGCTTTGAAGAACGTCCAATTTCTTCTTGCCAATTTGAAATAAGGAACACATTGCACTTTTGCAAACTCGTATGGAATCTGTACCCACTGTAACATGGTATTCATATGCAAATTTTCTTTGCTTAAGGGTGTTTTTCTTAACTCGACTTGTTGATTTTCTTGTTATGCTTTTTTTTTTTCGGAACAAGAATAACGGCAGTTATCACTTCCGCAAAAGTTTCCAGAAATAGGTTCCTTTTTTTTAACAATAGATCCTTTTGCTGTGATATATTCTTTTCCCTGTTCTCTTAACAAAGAGGTTGCTCGTCGTTTCCATTTTAATGGATTTTTAATTTTTTTTTTTTGTTTTTTTCGGTGACTTACCACTTCTATCATGTGAGGGAACTTGCGTTTTTGCTATTTCCGGAATCTCCCTTGTTGATGACTGCTCTGGTGTGGCTGGTGCATCTTCTGCACCTTCGCTGAGCGTTGAATTGTCTGGAAAGTATTCATCACTATCGCTCGCAGAAAAATCAAGCCCATGATCACTTTCCTCAGAAAGACCATCATCAAATTCTGTGTAGAAAACTATAGATATAAATTCACAAGTATTTGAATGACAAACATTTCTTACTCTGTAAATTTTGCACACAACTCCTTTGCCTTTAGTGTCTTTCGACAAACGTTGAGATTTGTTTCGAATCGCTTTCTGCTTCTAAGCATTATTTAAAAGTATTTTACAAACATATAAACACATAACATTAGAAGCAGTATTTAATACTTACTCTTTTTTTTTCTTCATTGTCTTTGAAACATCTGTAAATCATTTTTCCTCGCTCCATATTGTAAATAATAACTTAGGTATTACACTTTGTAAACTCAAAATTGATTTCAAGTGATAAGCAGAAAATAATCAACGCATCACACAAAACACTGACACTGAGTAAATAAAAATTCAACTTCAAATTCAAAGACGGTTACTACGAGTGTATTTTTGTCACAGCCTACTTCGAATAGCGTTAGCATAAAAGGAATATCAAACAAAAAACAGCGGTTTCGCTGCCACAGCCTACTAAATAATTTAAAAGATAAAAAGCAATGCGTGAACTCCAAAATAGAAAAATTGGGCAGTAGTTCAACTTTTCGTATTTATTTTTTGTTTTGCTTCAAGAAAATGCATTGATAGAGTACATAGTCCCTTAGAACCTTCATCGTTACTAAAACCACTTTAAATATGGGTTTTAATTTGTCTGCAAGAAGGAGGTAAGTAAGCACTTAACCCCTTCATGCAAAATACATTTTTTAAAGTTAGTTTTATTTCACCCAAAAAGGAGTTAAGTGCTGTTAGCCCATTCTTCCACTCATATTATACGATTTTTAGTTGTTGGTAACCCTTTTATACCAAAAATGAAAGCACTAAATAAGAAAATACGAATCGTAGCTCGACGTAGATTAGACAGAAATTTAAGTTTTCGCAAGGCATCCTCATTTTTCGAAAAAAAAAACGAAAATCGAAAAAATGTCACTTACCCCCTTCTTCATCCAAACGCTTCAAATATTTTTCAGGTAATGCAGATATTTATAAAAGCCTGGAAACTATTTTGCATATACCGTAATGGATTCTGGAAGGAAGTAAGGATTTAAGTTCATCATATATATTTTCAAATATAGTTTATTTTGTATTATGATAAGTTTGTCTAATAAAAACCAAATAAATAAAAAAAATCCTCTCCGCGGGTTTTACCTTGTCGTGGTGGAGGGGCTTAAGTACACCCCTGTATGTATATTTTGATACAATAATAACAATGAAAAAGAGGGGGTTGGAAAAACTAAGCAAACCCATACAAAAAATAACTGGATTGAAGACACACAAATCAAATACAAAATATTCATATTTATGCACATTGCGTTGGTCAAAACCGGACATGTATGGTTGTGCGAAAGCAATGCATAACAAAGGAAAGCCGCTTTTCGAAAAAAAAATACCATAATCAGTCAAGTAAATTCTTTTCGTAAAAAAGAATCAGAGACGATCTTCAGTTAATTCAGAAGAAAAAGAGAAAAAAGTCTGGGAATTATAATTTTGGTAAGTAATTTAGTTCCATATTCCCAATACTATTCTCATACATATAAAATATATACATTATAGGTTAAGCCAAAATCCAATCTGATTACTTGGAATTTTCTCATCGGAGAACACATACTTGGTTTCACTTGGAGTATTGAAAGAGTATTCAAACTCGCCGTTGGTCGATAAAAAAAATAAAAAAATCCCCTCCTCGGGTTTCACCTTGCAGTGGTGGAGGGGCTTAAGTACACTACAACAGTAGAAGAACAACAATAAACCTACTATATTGGAAAACCAAGTAAACCCAACAATAATGATAATGATAATTATGACAATGACAACCATAAACAATTCAAATCGAACGGGGATATACGTTCAAGAGTCGGCAGGTGTCACGACTGCCGGCGATGGCTTGGGTCCGCAAGGATACAAGTCGCCAGTGGCACAACACTACGATAATATATTAAACAAAGATAATGACGGATTAAGCCAAGGATCAAGTTCTCAATTTAGTAAAGAATACACCAGTACGGGTATACATAAGAGGCTTTTAAGCAGAACATTTACTAGTCCAGCGATTCGAGCTGGTGCAAAGGAAGAAGATTGTGCATCCTCCGTTGAATATAAAAAAGTTGTCGAGGCAATGAGACAATCAAAATATGGAAAAACTAACGAATACAATAGAGTGCGCAGAACGATGGGTCTAAGCGGACCGCACATAAGGTGTAGATACTCGTCAGAAAGTCAAAATATAAATACTAAAGATAAGTTTCCAGTTGCTGTTAAAATCATAAATAGATCGAATCCTGTTGGACAAATTCCCATAGATTTTCGTCCTTTAATGTTAGATGCTTTAGAGACATTAATTCAAGATGAACGCGCCAAAAAATCAAATTGTTTAGATATTAGTCCAGGCCGGTACAATAAAAAGCGATTGCTGAACGTTAACTGTAAAAATACTGAGACTGTGAGTTTCTTACAAAGCAAAGTTCCCCTATTGAATCGCTTGTGGGGAGGAGCAGATATATTTGTAACCACGGACAATGTCGTCTACAAGCGGAAAGTATATAGAGTTACAATTCCAAATTACAATCTGACATCAGATGAGTTTTTTAAGATAATCAAAAAACAGAATGGTTTCCCTACAGAATGTTGGAGTTTGTTTTACAAGGCAAATGAGGATGATAGATTTAAAGCGGTTTTCAGTGTAGATCCTCAATCTGCTGCTCGTTTAGAACAATGCAAAGGTTTTGTATATTTCTTCTTTCATAAAATTCGAATCATTTTGAGTAAATAAATATCGAGAAATGTAGTACAAATACTTATATGTTTCAATATTATGTTAAAAATGACACTTACAGTTTAGCATTGGCTATTTTTAAGCAAAGTACATACATATTGAGTCAATGCAAGTTAGTACTATATATAGAATTTAAAAGATGATAAAGAAGTTACTTGATTATGAAGAAAAAGACATTTATCTTTTATTTTAACGAAGTAATAATTGCTTTTAACTGCCCACAAACAAAAAACGAATGTTAAATTCAAATATTCAGTATTATTTGAAGTTCAACCTAAACAACGTTTAACTAAAAAACATCGTTTCACTTTATGTCCGTGTTGAGTTTCACACAATTAGATTTAATATTAATATAACAAAACTGATTCCGAGAGATATCTTACACTTCCACTTATCTTATTGGAGGTGAAATGACAAACAACAATTATCATTATGTAAGTATTTTTATTATTTTGGTTAATGTAAAAATGTAAAGTTTTTTTTTATTATTTCAGAAGCAAACAAATCAAGAAAGTACATATACATACACACTTACAAAAACTTCTTTATTTCCAATGGATTACAACGCTGTGGAGCGAGCTTGATCAATATCAAGGGATGTTTTCTTAGCAATATAGGTACGAAAAGTTTGCAAAATAGTATTGTATTATTAAAATAGGATTAATATTTGTGCATATATATGTACTTACAGTGCTTTGCAAAACAGCAACTAAGGCCGGAAGATCTTTGCATCGCATTAATACCCAATTTTTTGTATCCGCAAAAATACTATTTTGTTAACCTAATATTGTATTTTATTATTATAGGAAAAAAAGTAAGATAGTTGAGTTTAATAGAAAATAAATTGAGAAATTCTTTGGATTAAGTCCAGCATGCTTGGATTTTACACACAATCATCTTAATTGGAGAAATGAAAAGGAGTCTTATTTTTTGATGAATCGAAATTTAACATGCACGGGTTGGATGGAAGTCAACATGTCGGAAGATCAAAAGTTGATAGACTTAATCCAAAGTATACTAGGGGAACAGTTAAACATGGAGGTGGGGTATAGGCTGCAATAGAAGACATTATGAAGTCTGATTAATATGTTGACAATTTAAGAAACACCATACTTCCTTATGGGGACGACAATGACCCCAAGTACAAGTCGAGGTTTGTCAGAAGCTGGCTTTTTGAAAATAATATTACGGTCTTGAAATGGCCGCCGCAGTGCCCAGACCTAAACCCAATAGAGAACCCGATGGAGATAGTAAAAAGAAGGATTGGATGTTAAATTTTCCAGCGGAAATATGAACTTTGTGCCGAAATCCAGAGCACTGCCTCTGATGACATACCAAAAACTGTTATCAACAACGTCATTGACTCAATGCCTAAAAGATGTGCAAGGATATGCAATTAAATATTAGTAAATTTTGTTTAAAAAAATAATAATAAAAATTGTACATTGTTTTTAGTTGCAAATGTTTTGCACAACAATTCATGATAATTTTTAAGAATTTCTCAATTTATTTTCTATTAAACTGAATTATCTTACTTTTTTTCTACAATAATAAAAAATAATATATGGTTAACAAAATAATAAAAGAACTTTATTTATGCGGATTCAAAAATTAGGTATTCATGCGATGCAAAGATCTTCCGGTCTTAGTTGCAAATGTTTTCCACAGCACTGTGCATACATATACATATGCACATAATTTATATAATTATGACAATTTTGCATGCGTAAAAAAATCTAATTCAAAATGTTATTAAACTTGGCATAACTATACATAACAGTCGGTCTGTTAGCATAAATATATTCTAATGGGCATTACCTTGAACCGTTTTTTAGAACCAAAAATAACAATGGGCCCTATTGCGGTTATCGATCAGCGATCGTTCCTTCAACGATCATCACACCATCGACAAATATCTCAATCGGTATTGCGTAAATTGATCGACTAGGATATGAATTATTGTGAATGAAAAAGTATACATACAGTACGAACTCGGTAATCGCAACCCTTGATATACGCAACTCCTAAATTTTTGCAACAGTACAAAACACAGCATTTTAACCTTTATAAGTGCAACTACTCAAAAAAAAAATTACCTCAATAACTGCAATTTCATATAATGCTAGTAAGTAAATAAATACATACAGCCATATTAATAAAAAAACCTTAAGTCCATGGACTTACAAAACCATGGAATAAGAGTTAGACCATGAACTAAAATTTCCTATTAATAAAAAATCGAAAAAAATCTAATAAGTATCAACTCTATCTCTTTTTTATTCTATGGCCCTGTAAATTTTGTTCTCAAATTCCAATTCTTATTCCTTCACTAGACCACCGTCTTAGATGGTCTAGCGAAGGGCTAAGTTGGCAAACGTCAAATAGCAGAAATTCTGTTTTATTAATAGCATTTCGCACTTAGTCCACGGAATAAGTCCTAAACCTTCTCTAGTCGATGTTTATTAATTTGGGTGATATTGTATGTTGTTTTGTTTGCTTTTTGTCTCTCCTGTCCTTTTCTCATTTATCTTCATATTAGGTGTGTTTGGTGACTTGAACATTCGTACAAAAAGCTAACAATTAAACAAAAAAGTGAAATTTTGAACAAACTAAAATGTGGTTGACAAAAGTTATCACAAAATGTTCTAAATTTTCATATTGCTCCTTGTATAATTTTTTTCGGTTGGTGCAACGACCTCAGTAGATGCAACAACTCCGATTTCTATTAGTTGCGATTACCGAGTTCATAACTGTATATTGTGAATTGTTTCTGACTTGACAGATTGATTTTTCTTAAACTGGATTGTTTATTTATTTATTTTGCTTCTTAAAGTTTGTTTTTATAAAAATTTAACTTAAAATAAAAAAAAAAATGGGTACAATTGAATGTTTAGTTACACAGATTCGGAAGAAGAAACAAGAGATGAAATTTTTAATTACTTGGATTTAAATGATAAATTGTACGAATTTACTTGATTCTGTAGTTTTTTTCTTTTATTAATTTGTTTTTTCTTGTACCTAGCCTTTTTCGATTATCGAATCCAACTAAGTGTTTTTTCCGTTTGAATGGGTCAATCGACTGAATCCTTAGTCTTAAAGGAAATGCTTAGTGTAATAGAAACACACATACATATGTATGTCCAAAATTTTCTTCGGACGAAAGTGAAATACGTATTGTAATAAATGTTTTATTTGAATAAATTCGATTTACAGGAGTTATTGGGTGCATTGATGGCACCTACATATAACAAAATTTTAACTCGAAAAAAAGAAATACAACATGATTCAATTCACAAGTTCACTAGAGCTTCTATTTATTTTTTGTTGAAATTTTTTTCGCCCGGCATTAAAAATAAATATTTAAAACCATTGGCGCAAAATTTTAAACAACCCTTTGTTAAGGGCTTAACATTTTACTAGTTAGCAATTTCCTAAGTGCTTATTGATTAAATAACTATTTCAAAATTTTTAAACCTTTTCTAAACTAGTAAATTGCTAATTAAGCAGAAAGCTGAGAATTTGTAGAGTTTGAATTTTGATGAACACAATTATTGTTGTTATGCGTTGTAAATTAATTATGTTGATGAAAACCCAACATGTGCTCTAAAAAGGTATTAGTTATTTCTATTTTCATCATTTAAACTTCATTATTTACAAAAAACAAAACAAAATTGTCCACCAGCAGGACTGGAACCTGGGCACCCCCAGTGCAAGGCTGATATACATCAGATTCCATAATGGATTTAGCAAATTGCTAAAAGTTAAAGTAGCCATTCCGTGATTTTTACTTTAGTAAAATGTTAAAATCGTTTAAAATTACGTCAATCATCTTTTTAGCTTAGTAAATTGCTAAAAGTGGCTTTAACATTTCACTAAATCGTTTAAAATTTTGCGCCATTTTATTTATAAACCAATTTTTTTTTTAAATTTAAAACACTTCTAGTATTTTGTTCCCGATACAATTTTTAACTTGTTCAATAGACCTCGTCGATCACAAAAATGCGGTCGGCAACGAGCGATCGGATTAATGATAGTTTTCGAACGTAATCGACAACACCTATTTCTCATTTTTTCGATCGTTGATCGCTCGTTATCGAAAATCGATACTATTTTTTGTAAGCATAATTGTATTTTTTATTTTCCCTGAAAATTTTTCCGTAGACAAATCAAATCGCTTTTCAATACATGTCCACTTTACTATATTCCACTTCTTTTTATTTGTGTTAAGAAGGTATGTACTATATGGAAAGTTTTGGATTCTTAAAAAACAAATAGATCTCTGGATTTTGATCAAACTTGACATTATTATGACAGCCAAGATGAAAAATATGTGTCTCACAATCGGTGTTGGTAAGTTACGCGAGTTTTAAACATTTTAATAAGTTACGCGTAACTAATGTAACTAACGTAACTAATGTAACTAACATCTCTAATGTAAATAACGCAACAAATGTAAGGACTTCACGTTTTTGATATTTCTTCACGGAAATGTTCACATCAGAATATAATTGGGAGCAACAAGTCGCGGGTTTTGAGTTCTAAATTCTCACTAAAACCTATAAATGTCTCAACAAATTCACAAAACAAAAGAGTCAGTATTGAAGGTATATGTCCACTTCACTCGCAAAATTTGCCAGAAAAAATTGCAAAACACTGCCTTGTAATGATCAAAAGCACATAGGTAGATTTAAGTCCACAAATATGTAGTTTCATTTAAATATTTAGTTATTTATGGTCTATAAGAAGACTACAAGATGCGTATAGTGAGTTCCGGATCGAGAGTGTCAAAACAATATTTATTTGTTTGATCAAATTTGTTAATTGATAAATAATTGCAAATATTCACTGCTTCACTAGCTGACGCGTCTAGTTAGGATTAGAATTAAACAAATTAGAACAACATTTTTCAAAAGACAAATTAAATAACCATTATTTTTTTGAAATTAATAACTTTCTTGTAAAAGTGTTGAATCCGTATGGGTTTAATGAGTGGGATCAGTTTAAAAATCCAAACATGTCATTTTTAAAACATTTTGTTTTAGAAGAGAGCCGATTTTTATGCTTCTAATCTTTCAAAACTTTCTCTTCTAAAAAGTCGCCGAAATTGAGCGAACCTTTTCAAAATGGTGGTTAATTCAAACTCACTTGCGAAATCGGCTGTCCTTCAAAACGTAATAAATGTAGATTTATTAGCGGTATATAAGTTGCATAAGTTAACGTAATTAACAATTAGTTACACGTAACTATATGGGTAACTTACTAAGGGTAATTTACGTTGCCAATAATGCTCACAATTCTGTCCGCCAATCTGTAAGCGAACCTACAAGCCCAAAATAAACAGATTATAAGGTATGCTCATTGCGTTTTGACAGCTGTGGTGTGACGTCATCGTCAACTGGTTCAGATATAAGATGAAAGAAAAGAATACCATTTCATTGCATTGTTTTTATTATTTTTCTATTCTTACAGTTATTTTCACTTAAAAATTATTTGTTTAAATGCTTAATTCTAAAATACAGTCTGCACTTAAAAAATAGTTTTTTTTACACTTATATCTAGAGGCACAGCTTCAGCAATTTTAAATGTTTTTTTCAAGGAACTTGCCTTCCTATTTTCCAAAAGTCTAACATTTTCAAGGAATATATCGCTTGGTTTCTTAAGTCTACCTTCCGACATCCACCCAAGTAGCCTATAGGATCTGGCACTAGCAGAATATAGGGACATTGCTGAAGTAATATCCTCAGCTTTCCAGCGTGCATTTTTATTGGGAAGCTCCAATTGTTCTGCTTGGGTAGATGTAAATATCCATCTTAAAGATGTCCTCATAGCCTCATCATTTTGTGCCTGCTGATTCTTGCGCTTCAGGTTGCTCTTCAATCTGCTGACTTGCCTTTCCAATTCCATGATTTTTAGTTCCTTGCTGCAGTTGTATTCAACTCTATTTTAGAAAAAAGAATAAAATAAAATATTATTTTAGGCAACTCAAAATGATTTCCAAGTATATCTTACTCTGTTTGGGTGCTACCATTTGTGTAATACAAACAATCCTCCTGATCATGGTCTCCACAAAATTCTTCCTCTTGTGGACTTTCGGGGACAAAGTTACTTGTCGAGGGTGACAACTATAGGTATTAAACATGGTTAAATATATAATATAGGACAGTTTATTTCAAATTATTACTTTCCGAAAGCAGCTAGACATTCATTAACGATCGTTTTGTTTTCTCTTATTTCTTGTCTTTTGTCTCTCGAAGATTGCTCAGGTTTATTTGGCAAATTTTTTGATGGTACTGATTCTTTCCTTAAAGCTCTATTATTTTCAGGAACAATTAAAAGTATATCTTTAAGTGCATAGTCGCTTTCAACAAAATGTTCTGAGCAAACACGACTTTTTTTAAGAATAATATTTTTTATTACCACAAGCATTAAAGTTTGTCCCATTATCCGAGTAAATCTCTCTTGGTATACCTCTTCTTGACATGAAATTTCGAATGCACATAATGCATGAGTCGGCAGTTAAATTATGGGCCAAGTCAATATGTACAGCTCGTATTGTTAGACAAGTGAACAAAACACCCATCTTTTTTCAGTCGTCTTTCTTCCAGAATGAACTATCATTGGTCCAAAGTAATCAAATGTGTATGTAAATGGTTTAACAAAGGCCGCAAGTCTTGCTTCTGGTAAGGGACTCATCTCTGGACACGATAGTACTGCATTCTTAATAATACATACTGGACATTTCATACGTACTGACCTTACTAATGACCTCAAACTAGGTATCCAGGATCGCTGACGAACTTCATTTACAATTGTCTCCTGGCATTGATGATAAAATTGTTGGTGATAATTGTTAACGATTAAAAAACAAATCGGATGATTCTTTGTTAATATTATGGGACGTTTTGTTGCTTCCGTTACGTACAAAGCTCTATCGATTCTTCCCTTTATCCTCAAAGTGCCATCGCAGTCTATATATGGTGAACATTTGTAAAGCCGAATTTATTTGGGTAAAATTTTGGAGTTCATTAGTATCGCCAATTCATCTGCATAACTGCCTCTCTGATCCATTCTTATTAACGCTTTTCAGCTTCATATAATTCCTCCGATGAAAATAAACCTACTCTCTTTAGTAAATTAAGTCGTTTAGGCTTAATATTGTTCATGAATCGAAAAAATAGGCCATCGATCGATGTAAACGCTTCCATTTAGAAAATCTTTTGTATTTCACTAATTGTTTTTCAAAAATATTACCTGTATGAAGTTCTATATACTGTGGTCGTAGTTGTAATAAATCAACTTCATCACTTGTAATAGAAGGCCAATATCTTTTATCTTCATATAAAAATGACTGACCTTTGAACCATCGGCAATCTTTATCGAAGTTTGGTTGTTTGCTCAATTTTGTTGCCTCATCTGCGACATTCATTTTCTTCGGAACCCATCTCCAATCTTCCAGCTTTGTAATTTCAAGAATTTCTCCAACTCTAAACATTAAGAATTGTTTGAATTTCTTCGGATCTACCTTCAACCAAGGTAACACATTTCGAGAATCGGTCCACATAAACGTTTGTGATATTCTAATATTATGGCTTTTAATAATTTTCTGTGCAAATCTGGAACCAATCAGAGCCTCTTGTAATTCTAATCGAGGTTTTGACTATGGCTTTTATGGAGCTACTTTGCTTTTTGCACCCACTATAATATAATCAACTACATTTCCATTATCAAGCCTAAGATACGCGACTGTTGCCATTGCAACTACACTGGCATCAACGAATACGTGTAACTGAACAGACAAATATTTATATCCGTATGGATAATAACACCTCTGAGTCGTCACATCCTCTACTTGTGGCAAATTTAGGCGCCAGTTTTCCCAATTAGCATGCAAATTTTTAGGAATTACCTCATCCCAACCAAATGAAAACTTCCATACATCCTAAAGTAACACCTTCAATTTTACCAGGTAAAACGATAGAAATCCCAGTGGATCGAAAACTGACATCAGCACCCTGAATAGCTCTCTTTTGGTTGGTATTCTTGCTCCATTCAAGACCTCAGTATGTCCTTTATTCAACTTCAGAGAAAAAGTTAATGTGTCTTCTAATGTATTCCACCATAGTCCTAGTACCTTTGCTGTAGAGTTTGTTTCGTCTAGATGATCTTGAAAAGATTTTCCCAAGCTAGTATCCGTTTGATTCAAGGGTCTAAGGACTTCAGGTGAATTAGAAATCCAATTTCGTATGTTGAATACAGCCCTGGAGTGTATTTGCTTCACCTCCTTAGATATTTGAATTGCCTTTTCAATTGTGTCAACGCTGTATAGATGTCATCTATATAATAGTGTTTAATTATGACATTGGCTGCATCAGGATATGCTTTCGCAAACTGCTTTGCGTTTTAGTTTTTTACATACATACATACCCAATACTAGGGGAGCATCTTAATCCCAATGGCAAGACTAACATCTTGTATATTTCCGGAACACTATTGATGTTACCAAAATTCCACAGAAACCTTGATTTTCTTCACTAAGTCTTAATTGCAGAAACATTTCTTCAATATCTCCAGAAATCGCAATCTTTTTTAAGCGAAGACCATAAAGTACATCCATTAATATTGTCAAGTCGTCTGACCCTTTAAGCAGCATATCGTTCAGACAGGTACATTGTGAGGAGGCAGCTCCATCCAAGACCATCCGAACTTTTCCTGGTTTGTTGCGGTTCTGAACCATAAAAACTGGTCAGTACCAAACTCTTGAATCATGTTCCTTCAACTCGGACGAACTGAGCTTCCGCGCATATCCCACAAATCATTGTTGTTTCTAAGCTTCTTTTCCAAACACTTATGTCTCTTGAGAGCCATAGGGTATCTATTTCGAAGAATAACCCGCCATAACATCTAGTCTTGAATTTACCATTTTCTCTTTTAACAGTTTCTTCTAAGATTTGAGTAGCACGAATTTCATCAGTAGATTTCATTAAAGCTTTCTCGATCCCATAATCTTCTAATATAAAATGTTGTCTTACCATGAAGATCTTTATAGACTTAGAGCCCAGGGCCGGCAGATATACTTCATTTTATTATAGCTGATTTTTTTCTGCGTATAGATACCAAAGTAGATAAGAACGAATTAAGATGTCACATTAAAGGTGTCTGCCAGACGAAACGCCCACTGTAGGGGCTTGGCAAGTGTCAAACAAAGATTGAGACACTATCCCCTTAAACATATCCAAAAATCAGATTTGATAAAATAACATAGTTGAGAATGCACTGTTAAAACTGCATATCTCCGAAAAGCCCCAGCTTTGAAAATTCGGAATGTCCATTCGTTCTTGTCTACTTTGGTATCTATACGCAGAAAAAAATCAGCTATGACGTATATCTGCCGGCCCTGGGCTCTTAGTCTATTATTGCAATCACAAGCATGATAGATTCCAAATTCGTTACTATCTTATATTATTGCCTGAAACACACCAACCGAGTCGAATTTTAAAGGCAACAGGTTCATCACAATATCCTTCTCGTAACTTGTGGGCCAGCAACAGCTTTTGTTTGTTGATACCAATTAATATTACACATTTTGCATGATTGTATGATCTTAGTGGAATTCCTCTGAGATGAGGATACTTATCAGCCAATGCGACTTGATTGATGGTCTGTATAGGTAATGCTAATTTTTTTACGGTTCGCACATCTCTAAACGAGTGTTTTTCAAGTTGCGAATTATCACAGTCGCCTGAAATCTCTAATGGTATGATCTTTGAATCATTCTCAAGTCGTAACACTATCTGCAGTCCACTTAAGGCACAATGGCTTAGGAATCCCCTCCAGTTCCAAGCTATTCGCAATCTCTTCTTCTACTAAGGTTAGCGAAGATCCATTGTCTAGGAAGGCATAAGTTTCTAACGATTTTTCTTTGCCATACAAAGTTACAGGAATAATGCTAAAAAGCATATCATTAGCACTAAGTGATTGATTTACATAGCAACCAACAACTGGTCCTGTTTCGTTTGACTTATTACGATTATCATGCATACATTAATGATGTTTTGATTCACATCCGTTTATTCCGTAAACTACTTGTCTACGGCATTTAAATCTTTTTGGATGACTTAAACAACCTGCGCAGATACTTCGACTATTTACCAGATTCCATTTGTTTTTTGACTGATAATGCACAAAATTTATCGCATTTAATAAATGTATGATTTCTTCCACAGAGATAACAACCATTATTTTTATTTGGTAAGTTATCTTATGTTATTGTCTGATTTCCAGTGTGTGCGTTTAGATGAGACTCGACGTTTTTCAATTTTTGTATCAGCGTGTACATGGCGTAACCTTACATGCTGCTAAGTTTACGCCATGTTGTTAAAGTCTCATTACCAACAGTTGTCATAGCCCAATTGAGCTTTAATGAAGCTGGAATCTTCTCTATCAGTTCCTTAAGTAGTGTTCTGTTACTGAGGTAATATTTTAAATCAGATGCTTGTATTATACAATGCTCATTACGAATAGAAAGAGCAAACGTTTTTAGGGTATCCAAACGATCTGCCTTTGGGCCAGGTTATATTTTAATCTTCTTTAGTATATTGTCAACTATATATTCTGGCTGTCCATAAAGCATTCGTAGGGTCTCGATAATTTCTGGCACATTTTAAGGCATCATCAGACGAGTACCAACAGCTTCCAGTGCTTTTCCTCTCAAATCCCTGTGTAATCGAGATAAATTTTCTTGATTTAAGAATCCACAGATCTTAGTATCATTTTCAAATGTACTAATAAAGAGTGGTCATCAGGCTCTTTAGTTCCAGAAACTTTAGTTCTCCATTGCAAATTATTTTCTTCTAAGAAATCTTCAGGTTTCTTGATAGTCTTATTTACAGATTTAGATTTTTCGACCCATACTTTAGTTTGACTTAACCGCATACTAATGTTGTCGTCCAAGTCGTCTTCTGTATTAACTTCTAGTTCTACTGACATTAACTCATTTTTTTTAATGAATTCCTGTTCCTTTTTTTCTCGTTCTTGAAGAAATTTGTCTCTTCTTCCAAGGGCATCAATTCTAATTTAAGTTCTCGACGACTTCTGCTTGAAGATGCAATCGATTTAACTTCTGTTATTGTTTTGAACGCGCATTGATTTTTGATTGAGATGCCTTCTTACTATGTTCCTTTAATGATGCTCCTTTAACATTCGCCACTGTTATGGCATTTCCTATCGATGAAATAAGATCTATGCATTCCTTGGAAAACCAATCTTAATCTCCAACAGACGAGTCGACTTCGGCGCAGCTGAAATGTAACCATTTTTTGCATTTGGCATCATTCCTTCTTTTGCATATCACACAGTCATATCCGTCAGACATCTTTTTCAAATTTATATGCAGGGTTCTTTTATTTATTTAATATATAAATTCAATTTTTTAATTTTTTAGAATATTACAGACGAATAGCGAGGAGACAATTTTTGTAGTAAAATATTCCCTCGCATTGAATACAATAAACTTTATTTAAGAAAAATTATAATTAGTATTAAACAATGAATATAAAAGAAACGGAAAATACCTAAAAAATTAGAAAGTCTTTTCCTTCTTGACTATTCAGCTTGGTCTCCATATAATAAATAAAATAATTCCAAATTAAAATTAAATAAAACATAATTGAAGTTTAAAGCTAAGACTTAAATAAAATACAATTAAATTGTATAAGTTAGTTCCTATCAGCAACAAAAATCAAAAAATAAATCGATTTATTTGGCCAATCGAAGGCAAAAATTGTCAAAACCAAATTTTTGACAGATTACATTGCATTACATTGTGTATACATAGCTATGTTATATTTATTCGTTGTTTATTTTATAAATATTTCAATTTAAAATAGTTTAAATATTTTTCAGGTTATGTACCTATATTGAATCCTGGAAACTATTAACCGCATAAACCCTAATCGATTCTAGAAGGAAAGAAGAAGAAAATCTTGATTTTGGTCCATATATATTTACAAATATTATAAATTATTTTGTATTATGATAAGTTTGTCTAATAAAAATCAAATAATAAAAAAAAATCCTCTCCGCGGGTTTCACCTTGTCGTGGTGGAGAGGCTATGTGTATACATAGCTATGTTATATTTATTCGTTGTTTATTTTATAAATATTTCAATTTAAAATAGTTTAAATATTTTTCAGGTTATGTACCTATATTGAATCCTGGAAACTATTAACCGCATAAACCCTAATCGATTCTAGAAGGAAAGAAGAAGAAAATCTTGATTTTGGTCCATATATATTTACAAATATTATAAATTATTTTGTATTATGATAAGTTTGTCTAATAAAAATCAAATAATAAAAAAAAATCCTCTCCGCGGGTTTCACCTTGTCGTGGTGGAGAGGCTTAAGTACAACACCCCTATATGTATATTTTGAATCAATAATAATAATGAAGAAAAGGGGTTTGGAAAAACTAAGCAAACCCATACAAAAACAATTACTGGATTGAATACACACTAGAAATCAAATACAAAACATTCATAGTTATGATAATTGCGTTTGCCGATACCAATTATATGGGTGGAAAAAAGTAACGCAAACAACAAGGAAAGCCTTTGCGAAAAAACTATGTAAATTCGACATGAGTAAATTCTTTTCATAAAAAAAGAATCGGATCGTCTCCTTCAAGAAAACGAGAAAATAGAACTGGGAGTTATAATTTTGGTAAGTAATTCGTTACATATTCCTATACCATTCTTATATAAAATAATCACATTTTAGGTTAAGTCAAATGCCTACCTGATTACTTGGAATTTTTTACTCGAAACAGGGTTTCGCCTTGGAGTATTGGAGAAGTATTCAATCTGGTCTAGAAAAAAGTAAGACATATATTTGGTTGATTTTATTTAAATAAGCAAAAAAAAAATCCCCTCTACGGGTTTCACCTTGCAGTGGTGGAGGGGCTTAAGTACACTTTAACAGTAAAAGAACAACAATGAAACTACTACAGTGGAAAACCAAGTGAACCCATCAACAATGATAAAATTATGACAATGACAACAAAAACCAATGAAAATCGAACGGGGATATACGTTCAAGAGTCGGCAGGTGTCACGACTGCCGGCGATGGCTTGGGTCCGCGAGGAGACAAGTCGCCAGTGGCACAACACTATGATAATGTATTAAATGTATCCACGGCAAGTCATTCAGAGGATGAACAAAATCAAGATAGAAGTCAATCAGATTCATTTATTGAAGGAGGAACTGAATCAGAAGCAAATCGTGTGAAACGGCTCAGTGGCCATGCTTTTAGAATGCAGCGATTCAAACAAATGAAGGCTGAATTTTTGAGTTTAGGGTTTTCGAATCCGGAAATTCGTGTAATGCAATCAGCACTAGAAACCGCACGAAAAGATAGACACAATGAAAATAAACTGAAGCGATTATGTGGTGAATCAAATTCGGATCCTGTAGTCATAAGGCAAATGTGGCTCGAACGCAAGGAACAGGAAACAGCTAAGTACAGAGCCGAAAAAGCTGCAAAGATAGCAGCCGGAACGTTTAATCCGATACCTTTCCGCGAAAGAAAACGTACAAATAATACTAACAGGAACGAAAATAGTACAAGAGATATGGAAAGACAAAGGGACATAGAAAGAGAAATACAAAGACAAAGGGACAGAGAAGAAGAAATGGCCAGGGAAAAGGACTTGGGAAGTGAAGTGGTCAGATATAGAAATAGTGAGGACAGAGCTGATAGAATAGATCAGATTACAGAACGTGAACCTTTTCAAAACAAACTGGTTTTTACCAGTCCAGCTGTAGTTGCAGGGGCCACTGAAGAAGACAGTTGGTACTCTACCGAATTTAAAAGAAGAGCAGCTGAACGAATGAAACAACTGGGATTAGTAAGAGTTAAAAATTTCGAAGAAGCTCGTCGAAGAATGGGTCTAAGTGGTCAACACATAAACTCTTGTTTTATTAAGCCCTTGCCTGGATTCAGAGATACTCCGTACAGCCCGTCTAATCGTCAGCCAGTTGATAAAACGGAAACGAAAAACCTCTTAAATGCCTTAAGAGCTAGTTACCCAATTGAAGTTCAAATAACGGATAAATCGCATCCTTTTGGAGAAATTGCTCACGAAAATCATTTCCTAATGTTAGATGCTTTAGAGACAACAATACAGGATGAACGTGTCTTAAATGGGCATTGGATGGATATAGGTAAAGTGCAGTACAAACAGAAGCGATTATATATCCGTTGCAAGAATATTGATGCAGTTAAATTTTTTCAACGCAATGTTAGCTTGTACAATCGCTTGTGGCGAGAAGCGAATCTACTTGTAACTACAGATCACGTATCCTATACTCGATACAAATATCGAGTTAGTTTATCAAATTACAGACTGACAACGGAGGAATTTTTCCAAATTATCAAGAAACAAAATGGCTATTCAACTGAATTCTGGATTTTTTCTCACATATATAAAGGAAAAAACACTGCAAAAAACTTTAGAGGTTTTTTTGCGGTAGATTTGGAATCCCATAGGCGTTTACAAGAATCACAAGGCATAGTACATTTCTTTTTTGGTAGAATTCAATTTCTTCCACTTGTAAAAGGTCATGCGAATAATTCTGACCAAATAGACCCAGAGTTTTTCGATTAGATATAAATTATTTTTTAACATGATATAGGCGAAATAAATATTGAAGTATTATGTAAACGATTGCAATCAAAACATAAAACAATTTCTCTTTTGAATTTATATTGAGCTTTCTCTATTTCAGATGGGTGCTTCATTGAGTGTGGTGATTATAACACGCATTATGTTATTTCGTAGAAGATTATACCAGTCTTATTGTATTGTGTGTTTCGCTCGGAATATCTTGTACCCGAAATATTTTTGTACGTCCAAAATGTTAAAAGCTATTGCGAGCTTCGCCCGAATAAAATTTCACCGCGAATAAGAAATGACATTTGGAATAAATGTGGGATAAGGCCTGGGCTGCACTTTCCTTCAGGCGAGCACGAAATTTAACACGCAGATACTTTTATTCGTAGATTTATGGTTCAAGGTAAAACATGTCGCAATTTTAAAGTGTAGAGTATGGTGTCATTCGAGAGCTCAAAGTCGATTCAAGTGACATTAGGTATTCCACACCCTTCAAGAAAAAACACGGACCCGAATTTCTCGGTTCACTTGGGAATCACTTTAGAATCCTAAAAAAGTGAGCGTCTCACACATATTAACAAATTTTCTGTGTACGCATGTAAAAAGAAAAACGAGAATAGATATTATTTTGGTATGGGCCGGAAAATAGAGATATTCGATATTCGAGTGGGGAGTATTTTTTATGGACTAGAAATGAAGACAAATGGGGAGAAACAGTAATTGTTTTTTTTTTTTCAATTTTGCAGATTAAGCACGCAACAAGGAAATTTGTATCTTCAAGGAAACCTTAAAATACATAACAAGTGTAAGAAATTATAAAATAATACTTTAAAATAAAAAAACGGGATTATTGCAACAAAATGTGATTATTACAACAAATAAGTATTTAATATTTGTAAAAGTGCATATTTCTTATTAGATTAGTTCATTTTTGTTGGATTCCATTTAGGTTCGGTTTTCGCTGAGTATGGTGAAGTAAAAAACTCTCTCTCACAATACATTCACATAATGGCTCCGTGGTGATTCTAATTTCCATACTAATTTGATCCGATTTGGAATCGTTTCGGATCCGTTGTTGGATCCGTTTAGAAGTGGTTTCGGATCCAAAACGGAGTCGCTTGCTTAAAGGGCAACATGAAATGACTTAAAATGCCTGAACGCATCCTTTCAATTGTAGGTATGTCCCCTTTCACACAGGGAAACCAGTTGCTGGAGATTTTTTTGACGTTTTCCTTTAATTGCCTTGTAGCTTTCACACGAAAATATTAATGAGGAAACTGAGTTGCTTGTTTTTTTAATTGCTTTTGATTTGACATTCGCTTTTTGTAAACAAACAATTTGCTTCGCGGCTGGAAAATTCTACACAATTTTGAGTTATAAATTAACCGCATCTTATATTTAGAAAAATAAATTCAAAATAAAGAAACCTGGTGCGATTATATAGGTAAATGTTGTTTTTTTATTGTGGTTATTAATAATGGTTTGCTAAATTAATATATTAAAAGGTAACGGAAAAACAATGAACCAGGAGAAAATTGATTTGTGTGCAGATTTGTTGTGCGTTTCTCTTGCCATCAAAATCTTGGACCCAACACATGATAGTGATGATGGGAAGATTATATTGGACTTATTGGAATGCACCGAAGCTTTATTGGTACAGTTGGACGCATAAACCACTGACAGGAAGCCACAAGCTGAGAGCTTAGTTGGTCAGTCCGATTTTGTTGTCGATTTTCCATGTCTAGGCGCATAATTGTATGTTTAAAAAGTGTACCAACTCGTGATGAATTGAATTAAATGCCTTGCCCACAAGAATTAAATTGAAATTTTTTTTCACAATGAATTTATTTAAGTAGCTGATTTGGTTTGGTTAATGTAATAATATAATTGTAAGAAACAATTTCTCTTTAAAAAAAATATGTTTGATATCTATCAGAGACAGAAGTCAAAATGGAAACCTAAGAAAATTTCAAAGCATAACGTCAAAAAAATCTCTTCAAATCGTTGACCGGGGAGATTTTTTTTCATTCCCCTTACTTCTTGCCCTTCTCACCAACAAACTCCCAGTTGCCGGCAACTCAGTTTCCTTGTGTGAAAGGGGTATATCTTCGCTAAAAGATAACTTGACGTTTCAAAGAAAAGTATTTACATTTTGCAACACAATCTGCCCTATATAGGAGCGGAGTTTTCTACGACGCATTGCGATGGATATAAACTTCAGGCGGACATGAGCAACTTAGCTGATATATCGAAAATGCGATATATTTTCGATAGTTTTTTAATTAAATAAACACTATAAACGTTTTAAACCATGAAAAATTGGTGAGAGAGTGTAATTTATTGTTTATAGAAAGAATTTTTTTCAATTATAATGCGCTAGAGTTCTTAAGAAATGTAATTATATGCACCGATTTTAAAATCAAAACTATCGAAAAAGTCCCCTCCCTATTTCACATGGGGTGCTTTCATAAATGCATCTTTTGCGAAAATCCGACGAATGCATAGCATTCATAAATGCAAATGATTAATCAGTCGATCTCGTACTGTGGAGGTGTTAAGACGTTTTTGGCTTCCCAGTTTTTTCCAAGTAGTGTATCGTGTGTGTTACTAAGTTCCAATTTAATTCACTATTCTTCAAGTAGTGCAGTAGCACAAAGGTAGAGTGGCTGACCGAGAATCCGAGGGTCGCCAGTTCGATTCCCAGTCGGGCATCAGAACTTTATCAGCTTTTTTTCACAACCGTGAAGTCGTTAACTTTATTGGTTGGGAAAACGAACAAAGGAGGAGGAGTTTAAGCACCGGGGCATCGAAAGGTGTCCTAGGGCCAATGAGCCCAGCGATGGCATCAGCTGAGGGAACATCGAAAGATGATCCAACTACAAGCAGTGATTCTGCAGCAACAACATCAACAGCAATAACAACAACGGCAACATCATCCGATGCTAATCAAAAGCGCAGAAAGAGGATCAAGTGCGCACCAAATTTGGTAAAAAGAAGATCCACGGCCACCTCAGCAAAGCTGCCAGCTGGGGTGCATACGTCCGATATAGACGAGACAAAACGAGCTAGACACTTCACCCGAAGAGGGTATAGCATATATGTCTGAAGAAGGAGAAGGGCACTTCACGACGGGCGATAGTACTGCCTTCGTGAACCTCTCCACATCAGAGTCGTCAGCTGAGGAGGACGAGGAACAGAGAATGGTCGCCCAAATTGAAGTTTTGGAGGCAGAAATCGAAAAGATAAAAAGCAAAGTTAAGGCTAGCCAAGAAGCGCGCCGAGCGAGGCAACTAAAAGAACTCCAAGAAAAAGAACAACAACAGAAAAAAGAACAAATACAAAAACAACAGCCACAGCAGCAGCCAAAACAACAACGGCAAAAACAACAACAGCAACAGCAGCAGACACAAGTCCAGAAACAACCGCAAGAAAAACAGCAGCAGCAGATTCAAAAGCAGCAGAATCAACAGCCGCAGAAAAATCAGTCTCAGCAGCAGCAGCCACAGCCGCCGATCATGAAAAAAGAAAAGGTGCCACCCATTAATACTTATAAAATGGAGTTACAGGATACCATAAATCTATGTAAGTTGACCATAGGTCATAATTTTACTATTAAAAGATTAAGTAACGATAGGCATGTTATCCAGTGCTTCACACTGGAACAGCACAAAAAATTAAAGAGTTGCTGAAACAAACTACTACCGAATTCTTTAGTTTCACCCCTAAAACCGAAAAATTTCAAACGGTCCTTTTGAAGGGCATAGATTCCTACACGGAACCAGAGGTGCTCTTAAATGAACTCCGCCAAAAAGCGGATGACGATCTCGACTTTATCGGGGTCAAGCCGTTCGCTACAGTTAGAGCTAGGCGGGAGAAGCGGAGTCTTCCCTTCTTCCTTGTTCAACTTTCACCCAGCAGCAAACTGGATAGTTTGAGGAGTATGTCCGTCCTCAACTGCCAGGTTGTAACTTGGGACAAATTAAAAAGGCGCGGCGACATGCTTCAATGCATGCGCTGCCAAAGGTTCGGCCACGCCGCAGCAAACTGCGAAATGCAGTCACGCTGCGTTAAGTGTGGAGAGAACCACAATGCAGATGAATGCAAGTTAGGAAAGGAACGGGTCGAAGATAGGACCCAGCTTAAATGTGTACTCTGCCGAGGCGCCGGACACCCTGCTAATTATCGGGGATGCCCGACGTTTCAGCTTATAAAAAACAATAAAGCAGCAAAGCAAACAGTGGTAGAAAAGCGTCCAACAGTGCGCCCTCCTACAACAACGCCCGTCAACCCCCAAATTTCTTACGCCCAAATGGCATCAGGAAGGGGAAGCACGGTACAGCCTACACCAAAGGTCGCCCAACAGGCCCCCGTGCCTAAGGCGCCGGCGGCACAGGCGGATATTATGGGCGTTCTACTGGCCATCCAGGGCCAGTTGAACGGCCTCCAAAACCAGATCAGGGAGCAGGCGACTAGGGTGGATTATCTCTACTCTGTTTTGCCGAGCTTAACGCAACTTAGAGGTTAAGGGCGCGCTGCCGGAGAGGCCCTTTAAGATCCTAGCTGTGAATGTAAATTCATTGATTAGGACCGAACGTAGAGCGAATTTATTCCAATTGCTTAAAGACAAGTCCAGATGTGTTTATGGCTAGCGAAACTAAGCTTAACCAGAAACATAAATTGACTAACAACAATTACAATATCGTAAGAAGAGACCGACCCAACTCCACGCAAGGAGGAGGCGTCGCAATCTTTATACGTAAAGGCATTAGTCATAAGGTAATATATAATAGTGATGTGCGAAAATTTCGGATCATAATGCATCATATGCATTCATCTCCAACAGGGGAACCGAATGTATGTGATCGCTGCCTATGCACCGGAAACACCTCAGCCCACACAGTTTATAACAGAGCTTGAAAAGCTTTTTGAATGCTTAAGATTGAGCTCGGAAGAGAATTACTATATATTGGCGGGTGATTTAAACGCCAAGCACACAGATTGGGGAAATCAAATACAAAATCCTCGAGGTAACCATCTATTTAATTGGATGGGTCGATACAACCTTGAGTATCGCATCGATCTTCTAGCCACAGACAGGCCATCGTTCCCAAGAAGCGGAGCCTATCTGGATCTATTGCTTAAAGACGCAAGACTAACAATTACTGACGCTGTGGGTCAACGGCCAAGAAATTGTTTACGAACGATCGAGTACGACAGTGACCACTGCGGACTCGCCGCCGTAATACAACTTCCGAACCAGCTTATGGAGTTGGAGGAGTATGTGCCTGTGCATACTTACAATTACAGTAAGGTGCGCTGGCCACGTTTCTCCAATGCCTTATTGAGTGAATTACGTTCAAATGGTATATCCCCACCAAATGACAGGAACCTAACAAATACTGAAATCGACAGATACTTAGAACAAATTGACGAAACGATTCTACGAACAATGAACAGAACAATACCGAAATATAAAGAACGTAACGCAACTGACATGTACCGTAACGCGACAATTGACGCACTTCACAGACAAAAAAGTGGACTACTGACAAGACTAAAATGCTTGTACAGGCGGTTTACTGATACACGAGACCTGGAGATTAGGACACTGAAGTCGTCCATCAAAAACATCAACCAATTGATCAAAGAAAATTATAGATTGGCTATTAATTCGTTCTGGGACAATAAAATTCGTGCCGTTAACTCCAGCGACCCAAGTATTTTCCCAAAAATTAATAAGATTTTTAGAAGAAAGGATCAAAACGATCTTCCGTGTCTTAAGCTCCAGAGGACGACAGAGAACAGAGACGTACTTCTGACAGCAGGCATAGACCCAGAGGATGCCGTATTGGACGATGACCTCTACATAATCGAAGATCCGCAGGAAAGAGTGGAGGCTGTGGGGGCTGCTTTCCAGCAAGTGTACAAGGTGAATGCTAGCATTCGCCCGAATCATGACCTGGAGAACAGAGCTCTGCTTCATCACTTATGGCTCCGGAACGATATAACCGAATGGCGATCTGAGAACCTTGGTTTTACCAGGTTTAATGATGAAGATTTGGCAAACGCCATAATCGCCGACCGAAATGGGCCCAGCCCCCTGTTAATTTCGAAGAATGAGCTCCAGCTCATCTTCGATTCATTAAAGAAAAAGAAGTCTGCAGGACTCGATGGTATATCCAACGTTGTACTACGACATTTGCCTCAAGAAGCAGTTGACATTTATACCACACTGTTTAACAACGCGCTGAATAATGCATATTATCCAGTGCGGTGGAAGACAGCTGTGGTGCACCCTCTCCCAAAAAAGGGAAAGGACAACTCCAATCCGGCGAATCTCCGGTCGATAAGTCTTCTTCCGAGTATCAGCAAAGTATTTGAAAAGGTTATTAATAGAGCCCTGTTCAAGTGGGCGGAGGACAAAAATATCATCCCGGATAATCAGTTCGGTTTTAAGGCGGGACATGACACAATTCATGCCGCGTCTAAACTTGTTTCTGATATCCAATGGAACAAAACTAAAAAGCAGTGTACGGGTGCCTGTCTGGTTGATTTGGAGAAGGCCTTCGACACCGTATGGTTAGAAGGTCTTTATCTAAAGCTAACCAGACTAGGTATAAGTAAACCTCTATTTTATATGCTTTATGACATGCTAAATGGTAGAAAGTTTGTTGTCAAGAGTGGCAATGTAACTTCTACTGCAATTTTTAATATTAATAATGGTCTTCAGCAGGGAGCGGTTAACTCGCCGATTCTATTCAACATTTACACCAGCGATCTGATAGGTAGTCTAACTCAGGCAATTGCGTACGCCGACGATCTAATTGCGTACAGAACAGCTCATACAGTTGAGGTCATCAAAAGTCTCTTGCAGAGTGACTTCGACAAGATTCAGCGATATTGTGATGACTGGAAGTTGAAAATCAACTTCCAGAAATCAGAAACTATTTTGTTTAGGACTCCGTTGTCTAGCGCCTCAAGGGATACGAGAAAGAACTGGCGCAAGCTGGTGATCGTAGGGCCACATGGACATCCACTGGCGAGTAAAAGTGTAGTAAAGTACCTTGGCATCTGGTTGGATCAGTACCTGTATTTCGACAGACATATAGGTGCTGCTTTGGCCAGGGCTAGGGGAGCCTTAGCCTTGACAAAACGACTGTTTTATAGCAGCCGTCTTGACAGCAGGGTGAAGGTGATTTGCTACATGGCCCTCATCAGGCCGATGATTGCCTACGGATGCCCGGTGTGGTTCAACGTTGCCCCATCTCAAATGGAAAAGATTCGGGTGTTTGAGAGGCAATGTCTTAGACGTTGCCTTGGATTACACAGAACACCAGAGTCGGAGTACACAAGATATTATTCCAACCAGGTTCAAGCTGATTCGGGGTCACGTTGCAAGAGCGATGTCCTCAACTAACAGCTTAATTTTTGGGGCTTATTACCCCAATAACGAATATTTTGAGAGTGCGCGGTTAAGTGGTTACATCCCTCCTGAGGCATTCCTCTATTTAGACAGTCGAGGGCTGATACAGGATGGAGGGGCGGTTCCGCTCATCTACCACGTCAGCCGGAAAACTGCGGATAGGCGACTCCTGTATAGTCGAGACGTCATCGCTCAAGGTGGAGAAGAGCGCCTTCGGTTCAGTAGGACTGTGTCCGATCGGGACCGGAGGGATAGGGCGAAACAGGAGAACCAGTTCTGGTGGCTCTCTGAACAGCATCGTGATATTTAAAGTCGATGAAGATGATATATCTTGGCCGACTTACATAGATTTAGGGCATTAGGTATAGGGAACAGTCAGGGTGGCACCAAAAAAATTATAAATATGTATGTATGCGGGGGCATACGTGCATGTATCTGCGTGTCTGTACATGTATGTGCGTACGTATATGTATGTGCGCATGTACATGTGTGGGTGGGTTGCATGCTGGTGGGTGTCTGCATGCATATAAAAAATAAACAAAAAAAAATTAAAAAACGAAAAAAATGCTGCTGTGGCTGTTCTAGTTTTTAAGTAGTTATAAGTATTATTAGGTATTTTAAGTAGTTTAAGTTATTTTTAGTTAGAATAAGTTAGTTTTATTTAGTTTTAATTATTTTTAATATATATTTAGGTTTAGTTTATAGGTAAAAAAAAAATTTAAAAAAAAAATGATCAGATACCAAGTTTTTTGCATAAAAGTTTCTTGAAATATAAAATAAATAAAAAAAAAAATTAGATTTAATTAAAATAGTTTTTAGGTCGAAAGACATTAGTTGTAAGAGTTATTGTTTAATTTAGAGCGCCCGTAAAGGGCCAGTAAATTAGTTGTAAGTTATTGATAATTAGGCTAGTTTTAAACATTTTTGTCTAGCTTTAAGATAGTTATAAGTTAATATGAAATAAAAATGAATTTATATAAAAAAAAAAATGCAAATGATTAATGTCAGAGTTTCATAAATGTAAAACGCAAATATTTGCAGCGCAAATATAAAATTTCACATAAATTCCGATTATTTTCTTAAAGAAAGAGACAATATGATGTAAACGGTGGTACACCTTCACTTACTGTTCACATCTGTCCAAATTTCGGCTAGTAAATTCAAAGTTGAACTCAAAATTTAAAAAACATCAGAATTGTTTCTGGTCCACAGCAAAATGAAGCAAATCATAGAAAGTATTCATAAATGCATATTAAAATGCATGCGCAAATAGTTTTTCTGACGTTAATATGATCGCAACTGATTGCATGTAAACAAAGCAACCATGCATTTATGAAAGCACCCATGTTTTGTTTTCATTTGAACTGTCAACAAAATAATTTGAAAAAAAAAACTTGAAAACTAGTGCCGTGCAATTCAGGTTGCATTAAAAAGACCTTAGGTCTTACAGGCATATAGTTAAAATTAAAAAAAAAATCAATGTTATTTATTTAGAAAATAAAAGAACATTGCAAGAACGAAAACAATAGACGCTGACTACCTGACGCAGCTCTAATTCTATAATTCTATTCAAGATTAAAGAAAAACTTTCCACTAAATAATAATGCGTTTGCTTTCGTTTTTGAGCAGATTCAACACATACAAAACAAATTATTGGTCTGATGGTGTCACTCCAAACCTTTAAAAAATATATGATGTATTCAAAACTAAAACACAGCCACAAGTTCTGGTGTCCTTGTGCAATTTTAGATATGCAGTATCGGGATATTCGCTGGGCAGATTCAGCATCCGCTCATATTGTTGTGAACTTGTTTTTTCGTTCTGCCAAAAACAAAAAGTCTAGAAGTTAACGTACATAAGGTTTATATCTTCATTACTTACATTTTAATAAATAATTTCCTTAAAAAGAAAACACTTTCCGCAACGAGAACTTGTCGGAAGACTTCGGAGAATATTTTGCTTGTAGCTCTCATAAATAAAACCATTAAAAGTACTTCATCGCATACAAATGGCATGTGTTGAATTTCGTCGAACAGAATTTTCGATCAGCCGATCGGAGAATTACCTCGAAGCAAAATGTCTCCGATTTGTAGTAAATCGGAGAGAATTCCGCTCCGACGGTTACCTCGATAGGGCAGAATATTTGCAGTACTAAATTTATTTCAGTTTAAATTGATTAAACAATTTGAAAAAAAACTAAATTACAAAAAAAATTATAAGGTAGTTACAGATATTTTATAACACTGAGGGCAAATTGCTAAACGTAAATCTTGCGCATAATATGCTAAACAAACTGTCACTAAAAATCTCTGCTAAGCAAACTGTCCCTAAAAATCTCTGCTAAACACACTGTCCCAAATCGCAGTTCATTCTTTTTTCTTGCGAAAACTTCATTGCAAGTGTGCAAGTTTTAAACTGTGGCCTGATTAGGGAATACGAAGCGAATCGTTTTAGGTGGCGAAAATGAGATTTGATATTACTGTTTTCGCTTTCGTCTCTTTCGTTTTACATTCGCCCTATTTTCGAAAGCGAATTTGATTTGACATTTCAATTTTTAGCGCGTGCATTTCCGATAGGGTTTCTTTGGCGGATTTGTTTATCGACGCGGTCGAAAGTGATATTTTGGTGGATTTTTTTCATTTAAATAAATAAAAATGTGAGTTTAACTATTATTTTTTTTTTAAAAACAAACTAAAGAAATAAACAATCATTTTTTTGTAATAAATGTGTAGGCGCCCAAGCCAGCAAGACACTAACCAACAACAATTTTCTCCGCTCATCGAATTTATTAGGGAAAACGAAGGGATAGCCAAAGGACATAACATACAACGTTCTCTGCAATATGTCTAGCGCTTCGAACATTGAATTGCATACTGTGGGTCGCGCCATTCCAATGTTTGTATCCTGCCCAACCACTTTCTTGTATGATCCGTCTGCAAGGAATCTCAATGTTGCAGCTTATTTTATAATTGGTGGTGTCCCATTGTTGTTCTGGAGTCTATATTTGTCTTTTATTTCGTCAGACAATTTTAAATGTCTCTTTTGAAAGGCGAAACAACTTATCGAACCAAGTTTTTATAAAATAAAGCTAATTTAACAAATAATAAACACGTTAAGCAAAAACACTGACTCGAAGCAAGGAAGATCAAAAGGTGAAGAAGCACTTCTTAATAATTTTCTTCTCAAGTTTGAATTCTAAGATTCTTTTTCTTCCTCACGTTAAGCATTTATATAAATAACATTTGAAGCCATTTTTTATTTAAATAAATATTTTATTACATAGTTAATGTACATCGGACAAAACACAACAGATTTTGATTGAAATAATAACTATTCACTGACAATCAGCTGTCAATCCTTTGCTGCCAACTGCAAGTATCGAAGACCAGTGGAAGAGATGCCAGGAAACAATCAGAGATACCGCCTCTAACGTGCTTGGCCTGGCACGACTACCACAGCGAAACCCCTGGTTCGATGAAGAATGCCGGCAAGTACACACAGCCAAACAACAGGCATACAAAGCGGCGCTGCATAGAAGAACTAGAGCTGCTCGCGAGCTCTACCAGCAGAAGAGAAGAGAGGAACACAAGCTTCTAAGAAGGAAAAAGAAAGAGCATGAAAAGCGGGTGATCGAGGAAATAGAGGGATGCCGTTGCAGGAATGAAATTCGGAAGTTTTACCAAAAAGTAAAAAGAATCTCCCTGGGGTACAAGTCCCGAACCGAAACCTGCAAGGATGATCAAGGGAACATCGTGGTAGAATCGCAGTCGGTGCTGAGGATATGGAAAAATTATTTCTGCAAATTGTATAACGGCGATGTCGAACCGAATCCCGCTATTGTGCAGACTGTACCATTCAACCTGGACGACGTAGGCCAACAATACCGTCCACCCGATCTCGACGAAGTAAAGATAGCTATATCTAAACTTAAGTCCAACAAAGCTGCTGGAGCTGATGGTCTTGCGGCCGAGTTGTTCAAAGCGGCTGGCGATGAACTGGTAAGGAGTATGCACCAGCTCATCTGCAAAATATGGTCGGAGGAAAGCATGCCCGATGAATGGAACCTCAGCATTGTTTGCCCGATCCTCAAGAAAGGCGATCCTTTGGCCTGCACCAACTACAGAGGCATCAGTCTTCTTAATACCGCCTACAAGATCTTCTCTGCCGTACTTTGTGAGCGCCTAAAGCCTTTCGTCAACAACCTGATAGGTCCTTATCAGTGTGGCTTTAGGCCAGGGAAGTCCACTATCGACCAAATATTCTCACTACGGCAGATCTTGGAAAAAACCCAGGAATTTCAAATCGATACTCACCACCTTTTTATCGATTTCAAGGCCGCGTATGACAGCATCTACAGAGACGAGCTATATAGAGCCATGTCTAGTTTTGGCATCCCTACCAAACTCGTTCGTTTATGCAGGATGACGATGGAGAATGCACGCTGCTCCGTCAAGATCGGCAAAGACCTCACAGACACCTTTGATGTCAAAAAAGGTTTTAGACAGGGCGACGTGCTGTCATGCGACTTCTTTAACATCATTCTTGAAAGAATAGTGCAAAACTCTCACGTCAACACTAGAGGCACAATCTTTCAAAAGTCCGTCCAATTACTCGCTTACGCTGACGACATTGACATAATCGGACGAACAAAGCGTGATGTCAATGGTGCTTTCGTGAGTATTGAGAAGGAAGCCAAGAAGATGGGTTTAACAGTGAACGGGAGCAAAACAAAATATATGCTGTCAACAAGAAAGGACACCCAGCACCGGCGTCTCGGACAGAACGTCACTATAGACAGCTATAATTTTGAAGTGGTCAGAGACTTTGTATACCTAGGATCCGCTATAAACTCAGCGAATGATACCAGTGCTGAGATCAAACGCAGAATTACTCTTGCCAACCGCTGTTTCTTTGGACTAAGAAGGCAATTGAGAAGCAAAGCCCTCTCTCGAGCAACTAAGCTGTCCATATATAAAACGCTCATCATCCCAGTCCTGATGTATGGTGCAGAGACATGGACAATGTTAACGGTGGATCAGAACGCGTTAGGTTGTTTCGAGAGGAAAATTCTCCGGGTGATTTTTGGTCCCGTCTGCATAGATGGGGAATGGAGAAGACGATACAACAACGAACTATACGGGCTGTACAGCGATAACGACCTAGTCACAAAATTGAAAAGCCAACGACTGAGATGGCTGGGTCACCTAGAGCGAATGGACACCAATGCTCCGGCCCGGAAAGTCTTCGAATCCTGCCCCGTGGGACAGCGCAGTAGAGGTGGACAGCGTAAAAGGTGGCGCACGCAAGTGGAAGAGGATCTCAACCAACTTGGAGTGCGAAACTGGAGACAGATAGCTGGAAACCGAGCCGACTGGAAGAAGCTTGTTGGTTGAGGCCCTGGTCCACCCCGGACTGTAGCGCCACCTTAAGTAAGTAAGTAAGTTAAGCTGTCAATTATCTGCAAATCTTTGAAGTAGCATTTACAATTCACTTCGAATACGTTAATTGATCAAAACGAAGCGAGTCGAAAATGAGATAACGAATTAAAAACGATTCGCTTCGTATTCCAGAATCAGCCCACTGGTGTTGCGCACTTCACTTGTTATCGGGTTCGTGCAATTTCCAGGAGCATACATTTCCGATACCATAACACACAGTATTAAAGTTCGTGAGTGGTAAAAAAATTTTCAACGGTGTTAAATCTAATGTTATCGTTGAAAACAAAAGAATTTGAAATTTCATAGTTAATTCGCGGTTTATAAATTTTGTTCGTTCTATTAAAATCTTTGATTATATCACTATCGGTACTACTATGCCTTCGACGTGACCTTATGTCGCTAAGGTTTAAAATGTAATTTCTTTCTTTTGCAAGAAGTCTTAAGTTAGTGAACAAATTTGTAAAATTTCTTTATTTCGTGAAACACAAACTTACAAAAAACTATAAATTTTAACAAATTTGTACTTGTACCCAACAAAGAAAATTAACTTTTGGTGAAACTGAAAAAGACATTTCTGCCAATTTTCTCTTTTTAAGCAACAAATACATTTTTGTAATAAACAGATTTTGTGAAACAGAAAAAATGGGGTTTTCCACAAATTTGTTATAATTGCTTGTAATTTACAATTTGTAAGTTGGTGAAATAGGCGACCTGAAAGGTATATCTCACCGAAGAGTGGCCCAAACCTTCTTCTTGAATCTCTTCTTCGTTTGATTAGAAATTACCTATCGGATCACTCAACACAAATTATATTTGGACGGTTTCAAATCTGACATTCATAAAATAAATATTCCTTTTTATATCCACCTCGTTTTCTCATTTTCATTAATGATCTTTTATCTGGAACTTCTAATCCTAATTGTTTTGCTGACGATAGTACTCTCAGTTTTTCATATTCAATTCCAAATTCACCTCCTTGTTCTTTGGATGTGTCCAATGGGGAATAGAAAATCGCGTAGAATTTATTGCTTCAAAAACTCAGTACTGTATTCTGTCGTTAAAGCAAAATCCACCCATTACGCCGATATCCATTGGCGGTACTTGCATTGAAGAAACCGATCAGCTGTCAGTCCTTATTGGCAGTTGCATCACAGAGCATACCTGTTGTTGCATGACCACATATTCGATGTCGCCAAAAATGCTGCAAAGTGTTTGGGCTTTCTTCGAAGATGTAAGAAATTCCTCTCCTCGTCTGATCGCGCTGTAATCTATAAGGCCTTCATTCGTCCAAAGCTGGATTATAACTCGAACAATTGGACAGGAGCTCCCAAAACTCATTTGAATCTTTTGGATAGAATTCAAAATAGAGCTCTAAGACTGATAGGCGATAGGACTATAATGGAAACATTTAGATCTCTAAAACACCATTGAAATGGGTGGCAATGGCGCAGTGGATAAAGTACTTGACTAGGACGTGTGGGTTCGATCCCCACGCTAGGCGCATTATTTTCTATACCTTCAATTTTAATTGGATGCCGCCCATGGGATAAAATGAGACAGTCAATATCTGGTTATGAAATCCACTGTGCCAAACTAGTGCCGTGCAATTCAGGTTGCATTTAAAAGACCTTAGGTATTGCAGGCATATAACGGGTGAACCATTTTGCGGTTTCAAAAGTAAACATAAATAAAACACATAAAATATTTTTTTTCATGATATTTCTTTTTTATTATAAAGTTTGAACGTTGACATTATGTGTGAAACACTACATCATTTAAATGACCACCACGCGAATTGTTGCAAGCATCGATTCTTTTGAGGTAATTTTCGGACACTTTTTGGCACATATTGTATCTCAGCCATAACTTGACGAATGTTGGTTTTCAAGTGCTCAAGAGTTAAAGGTTTATCTGTCCTGTCTGTTTTAAAGTCCAGTGGTGTCAAATCGCATGATCTTAGTGGCCAGTTGATATCGCCACGACGAGAAATTACGCGCCCAGGAAATGTCTCTTGCAATAAATCCATATACGCTCGAGTTGTGTGGCATATGGCACACCGTCTTGTTGAAACCACATGTTCTCCAAGTCGTATTCTTCAATAGCAGGCAAAAAAGTCGGTTATCATATGATCATAACGCTCCGAATTGACGGTGACAGTCGTTCCATCGTCGTTTTCGAAGAAGTAAGGTCCAATCACACCTCCGGACCAAAGAGCGCCCCAAACAGTGACTTTTTGTGGATGTAATGTCCTCTCTTCAATAACTTGAGGATTCTCAGAACCCCAAATACGACAATTTTGTTTATTAACATACCCACCGAGTGAGAAATGTGCTTCGTCGCTGAAGAAAATTTTGTTCGAAAAATCGCCGTCGACGCCCTGGTGTTCAAGCACCCATTCGACGTATCTACGACGCGACGTTGTGAATGGCCAGCTGGATTCAGTTGTTATGTGTGCTGGACTTTATATTAATGCAGGTGTAGATCCAAATGCAAAATACGCCATAACCCTAGGCCTCCACTTGAAATAAATGATTGCAAGAAATGTGTCATGTAGTCAATATTTCTTGTGGAGGCCCCTTATGTCTGTTTTTTTTTATTTTTAGACATACAAATCTGTATTTATTTCTTGTCTTTTTTGGAAGAAATAAACGGAGAAATAAAATTTGACGTTTCATGACATCCCACATAAATCGTGCAGATGAGACAGATTATACCTATTCTAAAGTACATAAAGCGCTTAGCGCTTCTTGGAGAAGAATGAAATTTCAGGATTTATTTTTGCCCACATGGCAAAGAAGTATAAATTTTTAGTAGTAGTGTCTGCAATAATGGCCGAAATAAATATATCTAATGGAGTCGCGGCCTAATGTACCGTACGGCAGTCCCAATTCCTGAGAACGACGAGGAATCGACACATTCCGGTCTTCGGTAACACTTTCACTTACAGCAGCGATATTTTCAGTGGTACGACGAGCGAAACGAGGATGCACAGGCCTTACAATATCTGTAACGAATCCAGTCTCTTCAAATTTCTTCATAATTTTGCCAATTGCTTGCGTAGTTGGACGATTATGTAAACCATAATCTCCTCTAAAGGCACGATATGTGTCTGTGGCAGAATCACCATTTTTGTAGCAGGTTTTAACAATTTTTTTGCGTTGTGCGATAGTTAAGCGAAAATGTCGTAAATGTCAGACTTTCAACTGAAAAAAAAATTGGTTTAACAACTTAGTTTGACAGATGTCGATTTCCAGCCCTATACTTTTTGAAAGTTAAATTAAAAAAAAAAAATGTTATATGTCATTATTGTCTCATTATTTTATTGCTATTTTTATCAGCAATGTTCGATCGAAATAACCAGTTGCATAGTCCTCCCCTTAAATGTTTTAACCGTATTACTCGCGCGTCTAGGAATGCTCATCAGTTTACCCTTGATTCAAGCTGCGGATGTACTGTCAAGTACAGATTTTCTTTTTTAAGCCGTACAAAGCGAATGTGGAATACTTTTCCCGGCTCTCTAAAATATATTTAGCTGTCTACTAAGAATCTTGTACTTACATACTTTATTTAAATTTCACTAAAGCTTTTACCTTTAGCAGTAAAATTTGAATTTTACTTCAAAATCTTTAAAATTTTTTTTTTAAATGTAACGGTTCAAAAACTGAACCATATAAACGACAAGCTTTAGCGTCAAGCCGATCATTATTGAAAACAAAATTCCAATGTAGATTGCGTGCAACACTAATTAGTTTGAACAGCTTGTCGTGTTAGAAATCAATAAGGCAAGTAAATATAGAACTTTTTTTTTGTGTTTTATTATTACTGGCTTATACTCTGTGTAAAAAAAAAACGAAAATAAAAAATATGTGTAGTTATTAACTCCATCCAACCAGTGTCAGATGTATCCAACGAGCTTGATATGGTTTATTCAGTTTTTTCCACTTGCCCTCCTTCAATTGCCTGGTTTAACTAACTGCAGTCCCATTGTTGGAGGCCGGGTCGTTCAGCTGTCTGGTTTGTCCATATACTAAAATTTATAAATTAATAAGAGTAGAGTGTCTAACTAAAATCGCTAACAACAAAGAATTTCCTAGGTTCTCGTACATTGTTTCCCTGCAGGATCGCAACAAGTTTAACAATGGCTCTTTGGAATTCAAGCATTTTTGTGGGGGAAGTTTGATAAGTCCTTCGTGGATCCTAACTGCTGGGCATTGCATCCATTATAAGTGAGATACTATATTATGACTTATGATGTTGAATTTGTTTTTTCAATTAAGAAATTATTTTAGGAAAACGAGTGAAATTGTCGCAGCTATTGGCTTTTTAAACTTAAAATCAAATGACGTGGTCTACTATGAAATCGATTCTTTTAAAGTAATGGATTTTGTTCCGTGAGTTTGGTGATTTTGTTATCGAAAGAGCTTCATAATCAAAAATTTATTTTCAGATCAAATTTGAAAAATGACATCGCTTTAGCACGGTTGAAAATTCCAGTTTTGCTTAGACAAAGTATTTCACTCGGCATTATTCCAAATCTGGGAATGAAAGCAAGTCGAAAAAGTAATTTTATTTATTTAGAAATATTTTAAATTCGTTCAATTTAATTTCATCAAAATAAAGAACCTTGTAAAGTAATCGGATACGGAGCTGATAAATATGGAGGGCTAATTCAAGACAGTTTGAAGGTGGGTGAAGTTAATCCAATTTCTCAGCAACGTTGCAAACGGATATTAGGAAAAATTATGGCTCCCCAAAAAGGTGATTTTACTGTTTGCGGACTTGGAGATTTAGAAGACAGTTGTCAGGTATGTACAAATTTATATTTTCACGTTACAAATATGTATATAAATGTCGTGTTATTATTAAAATACATTTAAGAGCCATTTAGTAAGCTTTGTTGGTATCCGTATTCTTATTAGCGAGCTTTTACATTTCGCTTCAAAAATCAGTGCTACGAAATAGGCATTCAAATATAATTAATGGGTTTTTCTTTTTGTAACAAAATTTAATTTTTTTCCCCTTCAGATCCGCCAAAACACATATTTTTACAATTAAAGCTTTCCAATGGGCAAAAAAATCAATTTATTTTTTGATCGTAGATCAATTTTGCCCTCTTTTTCTAATACCATAACCATCAGAATAATTGACAGCCGTTATTTTGGCAATTGTGTATTAACAATAGATTCTTCAAATTAATTTCGGCTTTCATTTTTACTTGCGATTTATGTAGGTACTAAAGGGCAAGTTTTGCATTTGGAAAAAAAATCGAATTCGAGATTTTAATCAAAATTTACATTATGATGACAATTCCGTCTGTTTGTCTGTACAACTCTCTACAGCCTAACCGGCTGAAGCGATTTTCTTCAAACTTGGTATTTTAGCGTTTTAGATGATTGTCCAAAACAGATTTTTGAATCGTTAGTTTTAGACCAAAAAATAACGGTACTTGCATACAAATTTTTCTACCATCTTAATTATCTCGAAAACGGCTATAACGATTTTGATAAAAATTGGTGTGCTTACTCAATTGGGTATGGTCTACATTTTTTAAAAATAAATTTTTTTAAAAATATTTTGTTATTAGCGGTACTTGACTTAGGTACAACCATTTTATTGATTTTCCACTTTCCCATAAACGGCTCAACGGATTCCAATCAAAATTTTTACACAGGAGCTCCTTCAAATTCTAAATAATACTGCATTTCAAAATTTTCAAAAAATAGTTTTTTGGATTTTTGAAAAAAAAAATTGTTTTTGAATTTATATTATTAAATATTTAAAATGTTCTAACCATTTGGGGTGGCCGTGGCGCGATAGTGGTGTGCTCGCCTGTCAACCTCGTGGCTGCGGGTTCGATTCCTGCCTTTGTCTATGTCTTCTTATATTCCATTAAAAACCAATTCTAAAAATTGTCATAAAATAAGTTGCTTGCTCATTACATGCTGTTTAGGCATAACACTAACAACATGTGATTGAGTAAACTAGCATACCCATAAAATATGACAACGAAGTAAATAAAATAATGCGAATTATAAGGGACATAAATAAATAAGACACGGTAATTCTCTCCGCATTAGTTCAGCCGTCATCCCTGGAGATAGATCTGAGACAACAACCAGCTTTAGTCTCAGAACATCGCGCCACAAAGTTGCAAAGTTTAAAAAAAAAAACATTTTTTTTAGAAATAATTTAAGAATTTTTATATATATAAAAAATTAAGTGAAAAACGACTTTAAAAATACATTTATCCGTTTCTATTAAGAATATTTTGCATATAATGTAATCGAGCATAGGAGCAGGTACGTGCGATCCAGTCAAGCATTTTATTTAAACATTGAAATCGCTTCGTGTTACAAAAGAAAAAAAACTTGAATTAAGAAACAGTTTTCGAGTCGTTGGCCCCTGGTTCCACAGACACGAATATAAACAGTACAGTGATTAAAAAAAATAATCTGAAATCGTATACTATTCGCAACGAAAAAATGTCAAATTTCCGATCAAAATCTGAAATTACGAAAAGAAAACCCCATAAGTAAAATGCCAAATTGCACTCAGAAATTGTTAAAACCAACCTTATTCTGAGTTTCGCCCGAACACCATTTCACTTTCCCGTTATTTCGAATTTAAGACAAGCAAACATCAATTTTTCTTCTGACGCAATCGAATTTATTGATTTTATGCTGTCAAAACAGATCTTGCCTTTTACTTGCGATTATAGGTACTACAAGGCAAGTTATGCATTCGTAAAAAAAAAATTAAAACAATCAAACATGACGGCTCCAACAATTTTGATACAAATTTTTGAGATTTTTTTTGTTGGTAATAGCTATAATTTGATATGAACCAAGTTTACCAGAAAAGTCTATTAACGGTACCTTTCATTTAACGGTTTTTTTAATTTTTGGCTTTCTCGGTAACGGTACATTGGATTTATTTATTCATTTATTTATCGTCTATTAAGTTACAAAACTTTATGGAGACTACTTAAGGCTTACTTTATATATAAAGGGTCCGCCATCTAAGGTTTTTTTTTTCAACTAGTGCTTATTTCGTGAATGGTAACACTTAGCTCATGTCTGATTTGACAGATAATTAGTTTTGCCCTTCCGCTGAACGAATATGGTTGTACGCTTGAACAACGCTGGAAATATTGCGACATTACTTTGAAAATCATGGTAATGTTGCAGAATGTGTGCGAAAATTGCGTACGGATTTTGGAAGAAGAGAAGCACCGTCAGCTCCGTATGTTCGATATCTTGTAAAAAAAAGTGAAAGAAACTGGCATCCTCATCGACAAACCAAAGCGTGAAAAGCCAAAAACAGTTCGTTCACCCGAGAATATTGCTGCTGTGGCAGAAAGTGTGCGTGAAGCGCCATCAACAACAATTCACCGTCGTTCTCAACAATTGAACATTTCGGAGACATCATTGAGACGAATTTTGCATAAAGACCTTGGTATGAGGCCATACAAAGTCCAATGGGTTCAGGAGTTGAAGCCAACTGACCATCCAATGCGTTTTCGCTTCGCTAAGTGGGCCTGCGATCGACTTAGAGAAGATGCCGAATTTGCCAAAAAAAATCATCTTTTCAGATGAAGCTCATTTTGATCTTGGCGGGTATGTAAACAAGCAAAATTGTTGCATTTGGGTCACAGAAAACCCGCACGCATACATTGAAAAGCCGATACACCCAAAACGAGTCACTGTTTGGTGCGGATTTTGGTCCAGAGGCATAATTGGGCCATTTTTCTTCGAAAATTAACAAGAAGTGGCCGTTACAGTCAATGGCGATCGTTATCGGGCCATGTTGAACGAATTTTTGTTCACAAAAATTGAAGAGGCTGAAGAGGAGAATTGGCAATATTTGGTTTCAACAGGACGGCGCGGCGCTACGTGCCACACAGCCGAAGCTACACTCGATGTTTTGCGCCCTGTTTTTGAAGATCGCATTATCAGCAGCAGAGCTGATGTCGTTTGGCTACCTCGGGGCTGCGATTTGACACCGTTGGACTATTATTTGTGGGGTGCCGTAAAAGATAAGTGTTACGCCGACAAGCCAGAGACAATTGACGCTTTAAAGGACAATATTCGTGAAGCCATTGGTGAAATACAGCTGCACACAATCGATAATGTGCTTAAAAATTGGACCGATCGTGTAGGCTACTGCATGGCCAGCCGAGGCAGCCATTTGAATGAAATTATTTTCCATTATTAACCGGACGGATTGTACTTTCAAATAAAAAAAGAAATTTGAGAAAATATTCAGTAGTTTTTTTTATAGCATTTTCAAAAAAAAAAGTTATTTGGCGGACCCTTTATATTATACCATATCTATACAATTTTCAAAAAATATATATAATTATTATAATGATTTACATTAATTCGTATAATCTTTTCTTTATTTCATTTCTATTTATATTAAAATCAATAACATTATCAAATTCATTAAAATCACTACAACCATTTGTAATTGGATTGTGCTTAGCATAACTTGTACTATGGTAAGGAACATATAAAATATCACCACTTGTTGTTCGCAAAATGCGAACAGATGCATAAATATTGATCGCTGATATACAGTTTATATTAGAAAAAAGTACATCAAATGCAAAAAGTACAGAATTTAATTTTCTTCTCGATTTGAGAAGCTTGAGGTCAATAAGAACACATCTGCTCTCATAACATGGAACACTTGAATTTCTGAAGGTTTTTGGCAAAGCATACTTTGTAAATCTTTTTTGAACATTTTCTATACGATTAGTACTTGATTAAGTATAAGGATTCCATACAACGCTGCAATAGTCTAATAATGGTCTACCAATGCTCATTTTAAGAGTGTAAGGTTCATCAAAACACTTTGAATTTCGAATTATAAATCCCAACATTGAATTAGTCCTAGATATTATATGATCGATATGGAGTGAAAAATTAAATTTAGAATCAAATATCACACCGAGATCTTTCTGGTTGTTAATTCTTTGTAAAGAATGGTTATTTAATTTGTATTCAAAACACAAAGGGTTTTGCAATCTGGAATATGTAACAACACTACACTTTTTGTTGTTGAAATAGAGTCCATTAAGTGTACACCATTGAACAATTTCATTCAGATCAGACTGTACGTTATACGCATCTGATAAAGAATTTATGCAGCTGAAAACTTTAAGATCAGCATATAAAAGACATCTAGAGTATGAAAGAAGACTTGGTAAATCGTTGATGAAAATAATGAACAATAAAGGTCCAAGATGACTACCTTGAGGTACAGCTGACAAATTTAGAATTTCTTTGGATAACACGTTATCAATTTTAACATATTGCTTTCTTCCAACTAAATAACTTTAAATCCAGCTTAGCAGTAAGGAGTGAAAACAACCAAACATCTCAAGTTTCTTCAATAGAACATTATGCGGAACAAGGTCAAATGCCTTTGAAAAATCAGTATATATAGTGTCGATTTGGGAACGCGTTTCCATGTGATTTAGGCAATAACTTGTGAAAATCGAATGTTGCTATTGACCTTTCACTCATAAGTCCATGTTGGTGATCAGATATATGATTTTGAACTAAACTAAACAATTTATTTTTGACTATTGCTTCAAAAACTTTAGGGATCAATTGAAGTTATGCAATAGGTATATAATTTTCAACAAGGCTTTTTGACCCACATTTATGCAGGGGAGTGATGTACGAATATTTCCATGTATCTAAAAATAAACCTTGAGTCAAAGACATATTGATTATAAAGCAAAGTGGTGCTGCAATGTTAAGTATACAAGTCTTTAAAAGAATAGGTGGTATATTATCTGGCGCAACAGAAAAATTGTCATCAAGTGAAGCCAAAGATTTAATTACATCACTTTCAGATACATACAAACTACCAGCGTCAATTAAAGAATTGAAGACTTTCATTTCTGTACAATTTAGTTTTAAATCAATAAAATTGGATTGAAAAAATGAAGCAAAACTATTGCAAATGTCCCCATTGTATGAAGCGTTAGATGGAATCCCAACCGATTTTTCAAAAAATCATATTCTCTTCTAATTTGATTAAATTGCTCACGAAAAGAAACAGAAATTCTGCATTTTTTGTGTAACTTAGTCATTACATTCTTAAGTCTGGATAAGCTTTTGTTGAACCAAACAGGTTTCTTAGAATTCTTAAATGATTTTATAGGAACAAAAACGGAAATTATACGCTCCAGAATATTCCGAAACATAGTATAAGCTACCTCTAAATTTGTACAATTGCATATTTCATGCCAATTAATAGATTCCAAATAAATATTAATTGAAACAAAATCTGCATTTTTAAAATCATACGTTTGAACAGTAACACAAGAAGATTTAAATTCATTTAAAACAGAAAAGTTAAATATGATTTCAAGTGAATTGTGATGAATACTTTTATCTAGCAATTTAAAACTTGCTTCATTACATTGAGCTTCAAGATTACAATCAATAAAAATTAAGTCTAAAATACGGCCTATTAGAATTAAAAACATTATTAATTTGGTACATATATAAAGCTGTTATGCCAACAATCACATTAGATTCAGAACCTTTAGTAACATTACTGGGAAACATTTTATGTTCATCGTAGGAATATAACCAATTTATGTTAGGCAAATTAAAATCTCCAACAATAACAAAATAACAATTTGCTTTAATGTTTTTAACAATATTAGTACTATTTTCAATATGGCTTTTATATTTTGAATTTTGTGACAAGGGTAGGATATAATACACAAAAAAGTAAACATGAATTAATTCGAGAGTGGGAGTAAGTGATAAATCTACACATACACAAATTTGCTCAATCTCACCAGAAACATTGGATAAACTTATTTCTCTACATACATAATTAGACCTTAAAGGAGGCTTTACATGTAACTTCATCTTCATCTGCATTGACATCTGCAAAAAAAGAGGAAACAAAATAAAAAAATCATACTTGTGCGATAGAGAGCCAAGACCAAAATGGAAATCATCTTCATTGGAAGTATGAATCTGAAGATTGCAGATTATAGTGAAGATGAACATGTTCATCTTCATTATAGCATTTCATCTGACACCATAATTTGTTCCGTTCAGTTAACGAATTTTCAAGTTTGTTTTCCATATCATATCAGTTTGCTTAAAAACAACGAAAGCATCGAAAATTATCTTCTGAAAGCTACATACATGAACGCTAAGAACATGTGATTGTGAGATGTGTCAAGATAGTTATAGCAGATTTCGAGTAAGTTATTAGTGTGTACCCTGTCTTACTTTTATGTTTGTTTTATATTGTGGTCCCGCTCTACTTTTCTTCAAGTCTGCAGATGCAGATCCATGTAAAGCCTCCTTAAGCCTAATAAAACACCGCCACCTCTATTTAGTTCAGTCTGTTCACAGCAACGATCCTTATAAAAAAACGTTAAAATCAGAATTAAAACTGGTTAGGAATTTATTATTAAGCCATGTTTCGGTTAGGACAATAACATCATAGGCACAATCAGCAACAGCAGTATAAAATTCGTGAGACTTCGTTCTCATACCACCAGCATTATGATAAAACATTGAGAAACAATTATTGGTTACTGAAACACGATATGTTTTGTTTATGTGACCAACTCGTCTTGATTGTGGCCGATGTCGCTTCTTGGACGGCTTACAAATTGTTTAATTTGAACTCGTATTGGCCATATGGACGTTTGAAGAACATCATTAAGAAAACCCTGCTGGGACCCCCAATTGGAAATTAATAAAATGGAACGAAGAAATATTCGCATATTTTTTAACTAACTAGTTTAGAACAAACCAAACTTGTCACTGGCAAATTTAGTTTTTGAGCAACAAAATCTATAACATCCTTCTCAGTGACTGTATTCATAAGTCGTGATATGTGTATGAAACGAAGCCGAGGTACAGATGAAAGAGATGTGACAGCATCAGCGTCGCGTCGCTTCCAAACAGCTGTTGTTTTGTGTGTTTTACATTCAGTCCAGCAACAGCAACATTGTTGTTGGTAATACCATCAAAAGCAACACCAGCAATATTAGCATCATCAACAACTACAGCATCAGCAACAATAACAACATCAGCAACAATAACAGCATCAGCAACTTCAGAATTTTCAACATCTTGGCGAGCAACATTGGTTTCATCAGTTTCATTTTCACCGCCAACAGCCTCAATGTTTTGTTTTAGATTGTCATTGTATTCGGCAGTAAGATCAGCAACGTCATTTTTGACAGTAACAACTGTGTTAGAAGGAGACACCAAATCGTTTCCATTGGAAGCACAAATAAGCCATAATAAAGATTGGAAACCTTCGTACGTTTCACCCCCCAAAACCCATTTGTTTACATTGTTGTATTTGTAGCTTTGACACTCTATCCATGAATAGATGGGAAATCGAAAAGCAAAACAAAAACAAATTACTAGGGCTGTGTTGTCTATGTGTCTATAGGAAGAGGAACAGAAAAGATTCTTGTGTGCGTTTTTATCAATGTGTCTATTGGAAGAGGAACGGAAAAGTTACTTGTGTGCGTGTTTCAGCTTGTAGGCAAATGTCAAATGAAAGCAGAGGTTTCCGGTCTTTACATTATTAGTTTATGATTGGAAGCATCAGCATTGATTTCGCTCCTATTGTTAGAGGTTGAAATCGATTTTGTTTGTGTAGGAGTAAGAAATGACTGAGCGGGAGAGAGAGTTCTTTGAAGAAGCGTTAGATTTTAAAGAACTGCAATCGCGGAGAGTGGATGTTCCGCTAAAGCAATTTTGTTTCCAGCAGCAATCGATGACCGTTTGTTAGATTCATTATTCATTTTGGGGATTGTCTGAGCACGAGTCGTATCCCGAATAAGGCGACTTGAGTCCAGTTTCGTTGTATTCGTAATTGTATTTGCGCACTTAGAAGCTTCCAAAAAGTACACTGATAGATCTATCATTTTTTCAATAAATAATTGCAGTGGAATATGAATGCACTTTTCACATTTGAAAAATAAATTGTTATTAGATTTAATAACTTTCATGTCATTTTTGTTTATATTGCAACATTCCAAATGCGAGCCTTTGCCACATAAACCACACGATAGAAAATACATATTGTGTATGATCTTTAGACACTTAATACACTTGGAATTAATCTTTTGAGAAATTATAAGAAAATATAAGGAGAGCAGACAAAAAACACATCCGCTTCGTATACAGATTAGTCAGATTACTGTCAAATTTTATATCTGAGAAGATCTAAGTAGCTAAATTATTTTTGCATATCAAAATAATTTATGAATTTTTTTTTTGAAAATCAATAATTTTAAAACTAACCAAAAAAAAAATTGCATACCAAAATTTCAAAATAATTTTGTTTTCAAAAAACGAAAAATATATAACAGGATTTCATCAAAACCCGTCCTACAATTTTCGAGATACTTTTTTGTAAAATTTTCATTGATCCGTGGCATCTAATGGCGTTCTTCGTTTTTTCGAAAAACCGATTAAAGTGATGGTTTTGGCAGTTTAAAAAAACGACTTTTTTCCACCTATACACCATTCACTTTCATTATATACATACATGTATGTACTTGTACATATTTACATTATTACCCTCCTAATTTACATAAATAAAATCCATTTAAATATACATTTGTAGGTACCTATTTAACTATTCCTTGAATCATGCATTCGACAATTCATTATGGGTTTTAAATCTGCATAGGATAACTATAATAGAATAGCTACCTAATAACAGCATCAGTGAGTAACATTAAAGTTGTTAGCTACAAGAGCAAGTTTGTACGATCCAGTCATGCATTTTACTTAACAAGATTTCATAGACCTTATACGGATACTATTTGTTTTGCTAGCTTCTTACTTCGTGTTTTTTGGTGGTAAAAAGTTTCAAAATGAATAGATGGAGTACGTTATCTCAGCAGTTTGCTGGTAAGAAAAATGCGAGGTGTGGGCTCCTGAGTGTAGCACGAAGAAAATGTATAAATCAGACTTTTGTTTAAACTTCTTTTATATTATGCAGAATCCAATTCTCGAGTTGGATTAGAGTTTGATATTTAACCCAAGTTTTTTTTCACTTGAGTTGAATGTTGCATTTTGAGATATGTTGAAGTAACATTTGCAAATGAATTTTTCCCGAATATCACCTAAGAGGCTTAAGATCAACTTTTTCCGGCGCAAAAAATAAAATTGGAAAAATTTCGAATTTTCTGAGGCAGCATTTTAATTTTGTAGAGGTTTTTAAATCCATTTAAATCTGAGCCATCGCTCAATCGATTTTGAAAGTTTATAAGCGGACAGATAGGCAACATACAATATACTGACGTTTTGATAATATTTTTTTTTATTAAAAGTTGATCCCCAGATTAAATCAGTGAATTGAGCATACATTCACAAGAGCATAACTGTAATGATGCTCGAACATTTTCTTCAAACTCAAATGTTTTCATCAATTTAGAATAAATTTTTCTTTATTGCAAAGTCGATTAGCTGATATTATGTACAACATTGGCGATTCGAAATGAAAAGGAAAAACTTTAATGATGTATTATTTATTTTAAAGTATAAACTCTTTAACATAAAACTTTTATATTTGATTTATTATAAACTTTAAATTTCATGACGTTAATATTTTCTATCAATTTACATATAATTTACTTCTGCTTGTGCTCAATATTACTGTTCCAAACGAAGTGACCAATTCTTCATCGTTCCTCGCCTTTAACAACAAAGCATGGCCTACTCATTAACAACGGTGGGATTGGTATTGGAACCATCTGCATCGTCTGCCTGCGTTGTTATAAAAGAGTATTTGCCTTGCTTTACGCATTATGGGATAACATTTATTACTTTTTTTTAATTAAATCTTTTAATAGTATTACGTCATTAAAAACAATTAATATTTATAATACTTTTTCAAGTCATCTTTTTAGTTCTTCTTCTTTTTTGTGGTTTCACGTTTTGGTATATTCGATAACTTCCCAAAAACTATCGACTTTAGTCCAGAATTCTGTCAATTTATTTTATTTAAATTTGACACAACTTTAAGTTTGAAATTTATAGAAGTAGGCAGTTTTGGGAAATAAACGAACAAGACTTAAGATTCGTGTCCCTACTGTAAAAAAAAATCACCGAAATCCAATTTCATAGCGGAAAGTACACGAACGAACGTTATCATAAGTGAAATGCTTGTTTATTTTAGAAATTATCAATTAACCTTAATTGTTTCTGCTTTATTTTCAGTATCCCAACATAAAACAAATTTACCGTTTTTTTTTGTTGTTCCTTACTGAATTCTATTGCTAAAGTTAAACTTTTTTGACTTTTTTCTTTCGAAGTGTCATTTCTTATTCATACTTATTATTATATTATTATAAGTGGACTTTTATTCGGGCGAAACTCGCAATAGCTTTTAAAATTCCGAGCGGGTGAAAAATATTCCGGGCAAAACTCATAATAAGCCTGACTGTGATTTGCTCATAATGAGAAGTAATATTTATTTGTTCATTGAAGAAAGAGAGACCACACAAAAAAAAACATTTTGATTTATTTTAGGTCTGATCCACACTCTGCCAATTTACACAAATTGGCACCAATTTCTGCCAAATCCTGTTCCAGACTTACAAATTTGGTAGTTTTTGGCAGAAGAGAGCGCTCTTGAGAGAGTAAAATATTTCCCCTGCCTGACAATTTCTTGCCAATTCCTCCCCAATAAATGTTTGTAGTCAGCAATATGTGGGCAGAAAATTTACAATTGTCAGGCTGACGTTTGTCATAAACGAAAAAGAAACGTTTCGTAGTTGCTGTGGAAAAATATTTGTTGAACAAATAAATTAATTTAGAAGCACTCAAATACAAAATAATTAGTTTGAAGAGAAAAAAATATGAGTTTACAGCAAATAAGGAAATAAAAAAAAAAACAAATGTGTTGACGTTTAAAAATTGGCAAATAATTATACTGAAGCTGTTCCACACATTTTCGGAAATTATTTCTCAATGAGAGAATTTCATCCCCACTCTATAAAATTTTATAAGCTGTCAATTTCTGCCCAAAAAAAGTCTGGATCAGACCTTATATGATTTGGGACTTTCCCAAAAAACAGTGTCAATCATATTGATATATTTGCAACTTCCTTTTTCTTTTTTACTAGTTGTCAGCAAAAGTAGACATTGACATCGGAGCAATTAATCCTCTAACATTATCAATAAATATTTCGATTGGATAGTATTTGGCACATTCAGGTGTTAGATTAACGAAAATTCGCTATTTGTTTTCGATAATTAAATTCGATAATGTTTCGACATTTAAAAGCAAAATTAGTTGAGCGAATCGCTATTAAGTCTATTCACATGAGGGTTACTAACGATAGACTAATGAATGAATAACTGTGATCTGAAACAATATATAAACCTAATTTCTTCTCAAGTTCAATTATATGAACCCAAATTCTTCAGACTGAATTGTGTGCATATAAATTTGCGAGGAATTGATATGCACTGTCAAACTCTTTGCTCGTTCCACATACCTCACTTCAACGAATAAATTGTTCGACCAAATCTAACCTCAAAATCAGAGATTATCAATAGCTTTGTTCGCTGAGCCATGAAGCATTCTTTGAAAAATCTGAGCTCACCCTGGTGAACAAATTCAGTGTTTTTGAAGACCTGGTGGTCGCCTACGCCCTGAAGTAGATCTATGGTCGATTTGGGGTAACGAATGAACTGTCAAAAATCACATGAGCTCTAAAGCATGTATATGTATGAATTTTGTTGTAGATTCACATTTTGTATGTAATTTATTATTTTTGAAATAAAAATTTAATGAAATTGAATACAAAAATTACATTTTTGAGAACGGAAAATCCCAAGTTTTTCGGACAATTTTTGGTGTAGTCTGTAAGTAAGTAAGTAAATAATGTGAATAGTCCTTTAAAACAAATTATCGAGTTCGCTAGGTTTTAAATTCGATTCCCAGTTAGAGCCATAATGTATAGTAAGGGTATTCATGCAACTAGATAATTTTCCGCTTTGCAGAAAGATATAATTTTCCGCTTTGCAGAAAGATATAATTTTCAGCCAGACGTTTGCATGAACATACCTTAAAAAATACTTGCTTAAATGTGGGAAATAATCAGATGTTCATTGAAATAAATTAATGAGGTTTGTTTATTCTTTTTCTACATCAAATTCGTGAAATAATTTTATCTGATTTGTAGAATATTTTTCCCATACAAACTTTGACAGTTCATTTCTGCGGAAAGAAAATTATCTGGTTTCTGAGGTTTATCTGGGTTTTCCGTCGTTGAATGAATACCCTTAGTATGTTGCTACGAGACTAAATAGTTTGTATTATATACTATAAGAGGGCAACGCTGGTTCAAGCAGACATAAACTCAATTTAAATTTGACATGTCAATTTCAGACCGTTGCCATTGAGACAGACAGATAATAGAGGTGAAGACAGAACAACGCGCTTGTTAGATGTAACCTTTTTTGGAAGATTAAAAAAGTTCGCATACTTAATTTTCGATTTGTATTTTATGAGTTTTACGTTTAAAATGACAGCTGTCAACAACAAAATTGAAGATACATGAGTTCGCGGTCAGCTGTTAAACAGAAATTGTCATGCAAATGCTACATGCTGCGTTTAGTTGGATTACTTTTATCAAAGAACGCGGCCCAGCTTAATGATTTTAGGGGTAAGAGGGATGGCCGGTTTTCTTTTTCTTGTTTTGTCTCTCATTTTTTACTGCACAGCTGCGCAGCAGTGGAAGTGGATGTTTTCGAACATGTGAGTCCTATAAACAGTATTCTTGAACACAATAGCGCAAAATTTTAAACATTTAAACCCTACTCTAAATGAGTTTTAAAATGGCAGTTGACCCTAAAAATAAGTTTTAAAATGGGGGTCGGCTTTTTGATAATTTTAAACGACAAAAAGTATACTTTAACTTAAAACAGAACAAACCGCTTCTTTCTAAAACTATACTTTTTCCAGTTGACGCTTGACATTTCATAACAAAAAACCGAAAGAAAAATGTTTTCTGAAAAAGAATAGGTATACATATCATAGTTTTGAAGATTTTAATTTTTGGAAAGTAAAAAATACATATATAAAGTTCGAGGAGCTTGAACTTTATTCAAGATATCCATTTGAGGAAACAAAAGTTAGATTATTTTCGGTGGGACAAATTATAAAATAACACCTCCAAATATATAGCGAGTCTTTTTTTTATAAATATATGAATATATTTTTTGTACCTATGTTTAACTTTCGTTCTGTTTCATTACTCTATCTGTAAATATAAGGTGTGTTCAACTTAAGTTTAACTAACGTAGACCTAAAGATCTACTTTAATTAGAACAGTTGTTTAGTGTGTTTAAAATTAAGATAAAGTTAGACAAGAGCTGGCAACTAAACGACGGCTTTATCTAGAACTGGCTTTATTCTCTAAACGAGGGTTGTTTAAAATATTGCGCCAATTCCTCTGCGAAAAAGTAAGCACTATTTTGTGCTGCTATGTCTGGAAAAGTACGCTGGGGCGTATACGTAATTTCTGTTTTTTTGTATATAAATGTACTTAAAGTAAGTTTAAACTATACATAATGTATACGCATTGTTTCATTTGCAGGGTGATTCGGGGGGACCTCTGATTTGTTCTGTTCATGGAAAGGACTACATTTTTGGAATTGTATCGCACGGTCTTACTTGTGGACAAGCTGGTGTGCCAAGCATCTATACAGTAACGATTCCATATAAACAATGGATAGATAGAATTACGAATTTTAAAAATTAAACAAAAGTCATAACATTGTATACAAAAAAATGTATTAATATAAATATTGTTTTTAACTTAATTTAAGTTTTATATCCAACGAACAATGCATATAGTATAGTTACTAATTAATATAATAATTAGTTTTCATCAGAATCCTTAATCGAATCCTTATCAATATCTTCTTCCACGTGATCAAGATTACCGCCACTCGTTTCAGGTAATGTGAATGTCAAAAGACTTGCAAGTAACACGGAGCAACCGCAAATTGTTGTGGGAATGTTCTTGCCAAGTTGGCCCTATATTTGTGAAAACATTTAAAATTTATAGTTTTTAATTTAAAAAAAAATATTGACAATAATAATTACCAAAACATCAACTACATAAGGAGCTGAAATAGATCCAACATGAGCCATTGTTGAACAAGTGCCCAGCGCTGAGTTGCGAATAGCGGTTGGAAATAATTCCGCTGTGTATAAAGTAACGATTGAATACACAGCAGTGATGCCAAATCGTCCCATCATAGCCAATAAAACTTTTAAATTTGTATCTCCTTGAGAAATAATAGAAATAGGATTATTTAAATTAAAAAAAAAAGTGTAGATATATGTATGTACCACTTGGAACAGCAAGAATGGCCAAAAGTGCAGAACCAGCTCCGAAGTATAACAACATTGTGGTGTTTCGTCGACCTGTGATTTTTAGTAAAATCATTGGGATGGCAAAGCATGCAATGTCTACCATGCCAGTGATACCCACATAAAGATACCGGTTTACTGACAAATTGTGGGCATTCAAGGCTTTAAGAGAAAAAAAAGTGTTTTTAATTCAATTTAAGTTTAATATTTTAAAAATGCCATAGAAATCTTATAAACCTGGAAATATACATATTCTACTTAACGGGCAGCATCAACTTGTTCTTGTTGTTTAAATCGTTTAGTATTAATTTTTAAAATTTAATATTTAGGTTATGCATTCATAAAAAAAATCTAAGACTAAAATTTTAAACTGATTTAACTACCTACCACCAAAAAATCGTTGAAGAGGTTTAAGAACTTACTGAGAAAGCGGAATATTTAAAAAATAAATGTTTTATAAGATACATGGGGTTTCCATTGGTAAATTCAGAATTTAATATGAAATTTGATTTTTTCTGTCGCGAATGGAATGCGATTTAAATAGTTTTTTTTGGTTATTGTATTTGTTGGCAACGATGCCAATAACATCAAAAATGACATCACGCCGATAGAGAGAGACAACCCACACAAGTGACAGAGACAGAAGATACAAATTAACTCCAACTGCCGTCTGGGAAAAGATACACTTTCTTCACTTCTTATTTGCGATTCGACGAAGCCAGTCGGATAAAAAAACATAATTTAAAGTATCTGGTAGTTTTGTTATTGATCTCTTGATTTTCCGAAATATTCCAATAAACATTTTTTAAACAAGTACTGTTATTTTTATAAAACCCTTCGTTGATTTTGAATAGTATTGATGTACGAGTACATTTGTGAATACTTGTCAGTTGTACTTGTGTTAGTAAAATTACGGATCTCCAAATTGAATTCAGATTAAAAACAAACGTTGTTTTTTGCCCAATGAAAGAACTTACATAACTGTCAAAATCTACGTTTTGGCAGATAAGCTAAAAAAATTGATTTTTTTTCAACCAAAGGAAAACCACATTAGTGAGGTTTTTTGGTTTTGGGCTTAAAGGTCTAGTGATTGATTGTAAACTAACATTAAAAGAAAATAAAGAAAACTTTATATTCTAGTAGGAAGCAGAATTTTTTGGAAAAAGATGGAGTTCTAAAAATGCATTTTTCGATATTTGACTGACTATATCCAGTCCCATATTTTAGTACTATGCATACAAATCTTACCAGTAACATAATATGATAGAGATGTAACACAGAACATAAAGTAACAAATAAATGCCAGCCGTCTTATGGACGAATTTCCATATAATGCAATAAATTGCTTTAGTGGGCCTTCTTTAAGCTTCAGCCAGAGAGATCGTGGTGCTGGATCATCCTGAAAAATTAAACGAAAATCGCATAAAAATTTATTTTTTTTTTCAACCATTTATTAAAATACCTTTCTTTTGGTGACAACCATTTCAGGTCCATTTTCAACTTGAATATGGCATTCTTTTTTGAAAACTATTTTGTATGCCTCGGCAGATCGATTTTGTGCCATGAGCCAACGTGGAGATTCAAACATTAAACTGAAAATTTTAATTTTAATTTTTTAAACAATTCCCCTAAGGCGGTGTAAATATTTGACTCAATTCGGTGCGTGAAGTCATTTTGATATACTATTATGTCTATGTATCTCATCTCGATTTCATTTAAGGGTGAGAAAGAGACAAGCAATTGAGGCAAAGGAATTTTCAATACGTAGACGGAGTGAGTCCAATGTAAACACCGCCTAAGCACATAAATAAAAATAAATAGATTTTTTCTTACTAGCAATTAAGAATTAATAAAAAGCTTGGAAGGGTAAGTGTCATTTGAAGTTCTCGCCATGGCTGAACCAGGTAAGCTGTAATTGCTAAAATAACCATGCCAATAGGGTAAGACGCTGAAAAAGCAATACTCATCCAAGATCTGTGATTGACACTTATATTCTCTGAAACTTTAAGAAAAGATAGTTTATTATTCTACAGTTTGGTTATTGTTTTTGTATTTTACTTACGTAAAGAGAAAGCTGGATAGAATAGACCTGAAGAGGCAAGTCCCAAACCAAAACGTCCAGCCAAGAAAAGTGAATACCATGGTGTCAATGCGATGACAGTGCTTGATATCACGAACACTGCAGATCCAAACATAAAACTCGCCTTGCGTCCATAGCTGTTAAAATTTTAATTATTTTAAAATTTTAGTCTTTTCCAAAATGTATAGATACCTATTCAACCAGTTAATGAGATCTCAATAAATATCCACAATCTCGGATATGTTAGGAGTATATTTTCAGTTTTTCTGTTGAAAATTGAGGAAAACAAGCTTTGAATTGGCTTGATTAAATTTTAAGGGAAAAAACATGTCGTTTTCCATTGCTTTCAATTTACTTCAATGAATAGTAATGAATATTGCTTTTAAATTACATAAAATACTTCCTTTAAACACTTAAAATCATACTGAAAAGAATATATTATGTGCCAATGGAATAGTTTCCAAATGGTTCTTTTCGCCCCTAAAAGAATTGCTGGAGCAAAAGCTGTCATGAAACCTCTCTTAATTTAAGGGGTACACTTCCGTATTTAATATTTTAAGCTACTTCAGACGGTCAAATCAAAACTGGCTAGCGTCACCAAAAAATTATCGATACACGTCCACGTTCACCATGTCAATGAATAAATCATTAAGTTTGTAAGTTGAATTTTACTCATTGGCGACTCAGGTTTTTTTCACAACCCCAAGAGTTTAAAAAAAACTGGATCTGGGTTAAAGGAAGGAATTAAGGAAAATCGCCAAAAACATCGATATTTGCTATTCGATCATTATCAACATCGATGATGAGTCTTCGATGTTAACATCGATGTTTCCTCATTGCGAGTTTCATTCAAATTTCAAAGATCTCTTAAAATCGATATTTGATCTTTTCAATTAAACTTGTTTCCACGTTTAATTGTAGTATTGGTGAACAGATTTCTGGAAGAAACATATATTCATCATCAGATGACGAGAAAGACGAAGACGAAGTAGTCAAAAACTCTTGTTGTTTAATTTATTTTTTATTTTTTAGTAGGGACTGGCACAAGTTCACAACAAATTAATAATAAAATATTTTCAATTTGACGTTTGACAGAAAGGAATTTACATGTATGTGTGCATTCAGATCAAATCTGCCTACCAGATATGAAATCTTTCGTGTTGAGATTTGATCTAGATTAACTCTTTTAGTTGCAATGAAGCTCGCAAAATTCAAAAAAGATCAGATCTTTTGACAGAAAGAGCTAATCTTTTCTTGAATGGCTCTCGCTATCAATATAGCTCATCTCACTTAAGATATCATGTGACAGTTTATTCGCTTAAATCAACTTTATTCTTTTACTTCAGGACAACCCCAGGTATCAAAAAACACGGAATTTCCTATAACCACGTCAAGGTCAAATTCTGCTAGAGTGAGTTTTCTCTGCGTACACGAAAAATAGGGTACACATACACATATATATTTGGAATTCCGCAAGGGTGACATTCAGTTTTTTTAATGGGCAATTTATTCACCCATATTTTTAGTGTAAACACATTTTTTTCACGAAAAATCATTCAAGCTTGCGGAATTCAGTCGAAGGGTTTGATCAGGTATTTTCAAAAAACGCTTTACGTTGACCCTAGAGTGACTTAAGGGCTCAAAGAACAAACCTATTACCAACGAACAAACCGTCAATATTGCCCCAAAATGAGTTGAAATGTAACATTGTCAACGAGATTTGTTCCAAACGCTGTGAAGGCGTTGAGACGTAATCGTTAACGATCACACAATATCAAATATATTGTTTTTTTTTTTATAAAATTGATTAAAAAATTAACCCATAAAAGTATGCCGTGTCTCACTGGCGGAACCAGACACCAGAATATAACGCGTGGACACCAAGGCCATGCATCTGTTAGTATCCTAATTGTTCTGATAAGGTAGTAAGATTGTATCAACGCTGCAGTCAATGCATTTTAGCGTTTTGGGATGACGATTAGACGACTTGACATACCTGTGAAAGAATTGTACGTAAATCAACGAGTTGGCCATTTGTATTGACTGCCTAATTGTAGCTTAATGATTATCCGTCGGATTGTTTCTTACAATGATAAATGCGCAAAGAAAAAATGTCTGTTTAAATGGCGACATTCGATAGTGTCTAAATTTGGGAAGCAAAAATTGGATTACCTATTCCATTAGAATCAAAAATAAGTGTTACACTGAAAACAATGGAAAACTACATTTTCCAGGTGAGGTAATGGGATTTTCGAAAACCAAGGCTAGCCCTTCGACAATTTGACAAAGCAGAGCAAAGAAAAACCTTAACAAAAAATGTTCGCAAAAATTTAAAATACTTTTTGTTATATGAATTGATCAACTACGATAAAAATAAAAAAATTAATGTTCAGCATTTTGACATCTAATGTAAGCTGAGGGATTGCCTTTGCTTCATTATGTATTTCTGAGATTGCGAGGACTCAGAAACTTGAACTTGGTTACTATTAAAATTTAATTTAACAAGTCATGACAAAATTTGTCCCTTAAACATAAATTGTTATATTTAAACGTTGAATTTTTCATACAAACATTTCTACACACTCTAAAGGCCGTAAATTATAAGATATAGTACTTACGCATCCGCAAATATTCCAAGTGTAAACGAACCCAAAAACTTTCCTATTGACATTGCCACTTGGGCTGATGTTCGTTGCAATGATTTATCACAAACTAGTAGCCACTAAAAAATCATAAAATAAATCAATAGTTATGTAATTTCAAAAGGTTAAAAATATATGTATGAACGTATGCAACAAAAAAAAAACTTACATCACGCACAAATGTCGTTTCCGGTTCGGAAAACTCGTAACTTCCCTTGGCCGTGCAAGATATTTCACTAGGTTTGCTCACTTCGTTGATGTAATTTAATGAATTATTATAAGACATTTGAGCTAATTGCGTGTAGTCCCAATTTCGTATAGTGCAGCCATTCGTGTTTAAATCAGCTTCTGTAATTGTCTTTATTTGTTCAGTTGTCCAGTTGGTGTTTTTAAGCTCATCAACTCCACACCACATTTCAGGAATATGACCAATTATAACGTAAGAAGATACGTGAAAGCCATTGAGTATATTTGGTGTAACGCAAAGGAAGAAAAGCGTCCTACAAAAAGTATATTTAAAGTATTTATTAATTTAAAATGTTTTTATTTAATTTTGAAGATTCACTTCCATATGACATTGTCAAAAAAAATTATTCATATGAAAGTCTTGACGTTTGGTTTCACACTTTTTCAGATCGAGAATAAAATTGGCCACATTCAAAAATCGAATCATAGCTTGATGGTGTTGTTGTAACCGCGTATAAAAACAGCTGATAACAAATCAGATGCTGCAAAAAAATAAATCTCAAATCCCAAAAACGTTGATATACTTTTGTATCCCATGAGAAAGGACAAACACATACGCCGAAGTCCATACAAATTTAACCTATCCGGATTTGGTTGTTTACTTAAATGGATACTAATGGATACTATGTATCTTAGGTAACGTACCGAGCCAATTTATAACAGTTGTACCAGTTTTATAACACATTTAAAAGTGTTATTTATTTGACGTGCTTTGCGTGGTTGGGCGGCTGCTAAATCAAACAATTAATTTCCGAAAGTCGAATGCGCTTTTAACCCCACCACGGGGCCGCATGAACTGTACTTTCTTCTGTGACACTGTCACTGTTAGCATGTCTCGAGACACGCCCTTTCAACCATTTCGTCCATTTTGGGCGACAAAATGTATTTTTTTGATTCTGAAATAAATTCGCAGATCTGTATTTTTTGGTGAATCTAATGTCGAATTCCAAACAACCAAATATTCGATTTTTTTTCTGAACACCATCGAATTATTTCTAAACAAAATCTGTCAAAACAGATCTTGCGTTTTTAGCTAGATTTCATACACTTTACAGGCAAACTATTTTTTGCAAGTTCCTTACAACAACCAAAAAAATCGATCTGGATGAAAATCGATTTGAAATAGTTGTTTGGAATTCGACATAACCCTCTTTTTACTAACACCACTTAACCCTAGTACAATTGGGAATATTCAATTTGAAAACCACATTCGGGGTTTTTCTTTTTTAAATAGTTCAGAGCAGAGTCTGAGTTATCAAAAGTTTGTTTGTGTTTCTTTTTAACTCAGAGCTCCAAATGTGTGTTTGCTTTTTCGTTTTGAACATGTGTAGATCGCACTCGACGTGCTCGAAGATAATTGACTGAGCATGTGAAAATAAATTGCTGAACGCACCAAATGCCATGTTTGTCAAGAAGGAAAATAGTAAGAAAAAAATAAATAATTAGATACATAAGTTGGCGAAAGAAGGTTCGTTAGTTGATTTTCTGTATCTGGGTGTGTATCAGTCCGTGGGGTACCCGGGGTAGTCGTGTCGCGTGGTCACAGCTTCGATCCCTGCCGTAGTCTATGTCCTCTTATTTTTCCATTAAAAACCAATTCTAATATAAATGTCATACGAGTAGCTGGCTTACTCATTAATTGCTGTTTAGGCATAGAACTAACAACATGTGATTGAGTAAAACTAGCATACCGATAAATATGACAAGGGATAAAAAAGATAATGCGAATTATAAGGGACATATTTAAATAAGATACGGAAATTTCTCCGCATTAGTTCAACCGCCATCCCTGGAGATAAAATCTGAGACAACAACCACCTCCAGTCTCAGAACATGGCGCCACACACCTTTCCTATCCTTCTTTCTATTCCTAAACTAACGCCCGCACTTTGTTGAAACATTTAAAGGGTAGTATAATCCCTTGAGAGCGTGTAAATTAAAAAAAAAGTCTACAAAAAAGGGTAGGTTTTGTGTTATATTGCTTTTTATGATTAAAATGAAAATGTGTTCTGATTTATGTGGTTCAAGTGTGTTTAAAAAACATATCAGTATTCAGAGCTCGCTCTGCTTGGAACAAATTCAGTACATAATTTATGTGTTCGAACTCTGTTCACAGCTCTGCTCTGAACGAAAAAAAAACGCATATTATAGTTGATAATCACTTGTAGAATTCCAAACAACAATTTCAAATCGATTTCAGATAGATTTGTTTTGCTTGTTGTAAGGAACTTGCAAAAAATAGATTGCGTGTAAGGTCAATGAAATCTTGGTAAAAACGCAAGACCTGTTTTGACAGATTTTGCTTAGAAATAATTCCATTGGGTTTAGAAAAAAATCGAATGTTTGGTTGTTTGGAATTCGACAACTGATTTTCAGAATCAAAAGTTATTTGTTGAAGTATGGATGATATTTGGAACGCGAAAAGTGTTTGACAGTTTGTGTTAATCAAATTGCAATTCGCGAAGACCTATGTATGTTTCTCAAATGTCATAAATTATATTTCAGCAGTTTATTTGGAGTTTGTGAAGATTGGGTTAATAAAATTATTTTAAATCACATTTGTGTGTCCATTCCTAGGTGGTTGGGCGTTTTCGTGTGAATAGGTCTTTATAGAATCGCAAATGAGTCTCTAGTAGAGATGTGACGGATACCGGTAGGTATTCGGTACCCGGCCCATCCGGCTCCTTTTACGAGTATAATATTCGACCGGAGCCAAATAATCTTTCTATATCCGGCCGAATACCGGATAGTCGTTTTTTAGTTAAATATTAAATATTAAGTTTTATGATCAGATTGATTTTAGTTCATATGTATAATAAAGATAGGCTATTAGCAATTTAATATCGTACGGTTACTACAGCAAAATTTTGGTGAAAGAATATTAGATTTTCTGCATTCATGTGTACTTTTATTTTTGTTTGTGTACTTTCATCAATTAGAGTTTATAATAATACTCATATTAGATTAATTAATAAAACATTTAAAACAGAAAATAAAAAACGTAATATACAATAAATAATAATTAATATAAGTTCATAACTAATTGTATGTTAAATAGTCTATAAGCCTAGCATATTTTTAAACGCACTTCTACTAGAATGAAAGTTAAAATCTATGTGACTATATAACTATAGGCTCATTGGAGGCATAACTATAATCTATGAGCAATCTCATGAAACAAGAGAGTTTCGAGGTCTGGGAGCAAGAAAAGGCGCGTATGGATCGATTAGAGCTAACAGGTCAGGACAACGTGATATAAATGATGCATAAAATGTCATGGACAAATGTAAAAGCGACCATAATAAAGTTTAGTTTGGAGTCAAAAATAACTCCAAGATATTTTTAAATAAATACTTCTGCCAACAATAAAAGCAAACAATTTTTTGTGATCAAAACTAGTACTTATTAGCAATATTTGTTAAAAATCCAGAAAATTTTCTTCTCAATAATAATAAAACTTCATCCAGTATATGAAATGACAGAACATGGAGGAGAAGGAAAAAAAGCATGTTTAAGTTGGTTTTACTTTTACCGGTTTGATTTGAGTACCAGACCACCAAACAATAAAACTTTTCATTTGGGCAGATATCCGGCCGCCGAATATTATGCTATTCGGCCTAGGTGCGGGCCGAATATCCGGTATCCGGCCAAAACCACTATTCGGTACAAGTCCAGTCTCTAGTATATGAACTTGCAAGAAATAGAAATTCAAGAATCCAGTCGACTTATGTAGGTACATGAACATAGGAAAAGGAAGAGACTAGAGTATACGAAATACAAATTTCTTCAGGGTGGCGCACGAATCGTGCTGCAAAAATAAAACGTGAACATTTTTTGCCAGTGTGAGTAATCGGCTTATTTTTTTTTATTTTATAGGCTACTATGTAGATTTATCAAAATGAATGCTTGGGATACTGAAAAAAGGATTTGGATAGTACAGCGATACCATTCTTTGCAGTCCGTAATTTTCGTCCAAAGGTAATTTAGGCTGGAGTTTGACGGTACTCCCCCTAGTAGATGGACCATTACAAGGCTGGTGAACATGTTTGCCGAATCTGGAAGCATCGAACGAAGGCCGTATCATCGAGATCCCAATGTTCGGGTTCAGGATACAATCGTGGCTGTTGCATCGGCAATACAGGCAAATCCAAGTGTATCGACTCGAAACTTATCGGGCCAAATTGGAGTTAGCAGACGGTCATTACAACGGATACTTCATGATGACTTAAGCCTGTTTCCGTACAAAGTCCAAGTTAGAAGCAAGTTAAACCCTCAGGCTTTGCCTGTTCGCCTGGAATTTTTCAGAAAAATGATTGCAATGATCGAAGAAGACATCACATTGATAAATTTTTTGTTCAGGTCTGATGAGAGGCCCATTTTGACTTAAACGGCAATGTTAACAAACAAAATTCCCGTATATGGAGTGAATCTAATCCAGAAATGCTCCATGAGACGGAACTGCACCCAGAACGAGTCGCTGTGTGGTGCGCAGTTTCATCAAGGTGTATTGTCGGGCCATACTTCTTTGAATAAAACGGTGTAACACAAACTGTCAATGGGGACCGTTATTTAAAGATGTTGAAGGAGTTTTTTTTTACCTAGAACTTCGCCGAAGACAGGATTTGGTTTCAACAAGATGGAGCAAGTGCACACGTAGCCACACAAGTTATGGCGGAGCTCTAACGAAAATTCCCAAACAAATTGATATCCAGAAACTGCATTTTCCGCTGGCCTCCAAGGTCACCTGACCTGACTGCACCAGACTTTTTTTATGGGGTTACGTCAAGCAGGAAGTGTACAAAACGAACACCAGAACTTTGACTGAATTGAAGCAGTCCATTAAGACAATAATTGAGGCGATCCCAATTTCAACCCTTCAGGCTGCAATCAACAATTTTCTGATCAGGTGCCGCATGAGCGTGGAGGTCATTTGCGGTCTATCATCTTTAAAAACCATTAGTTACTTAAATTAAAATTTAATTTTTAATCCAATAAAAAAAAATTAATGATATACATCGATTAAAATAAAAGTTATTTAAATTTCTTACTGTAGCACGATTCGTGAGCCACCCTGTATAAGCATGCCTGTTTGTATGTAAGCGGTCCCGCAAGGTCAGAAGGGCAGAATACTTCCGGAATTTGGTTGTTTTTGGCTGCCCCCACTGCCACACGATTATTATTTAATAGATTTTATGACGAACTGTTATAAAATTGGTATAACTGTTGTATATTGGCATTACTCTAGTCTCCTTCACATGAAAAGGTTATTGGGCTTATTGTTTTATTTGTTTTTAAAATTTTAGCAAGGTCAACCGCTTTTTACGATCAATCCGCCTACTTCCATGCACATGTTAAATTATTCAACGTAATAAATAAAAAAAAAAAAAATGTCCCAAAGTAGCTTCATTCTCGTAGGTATATCCCCTTGTTCACCAACCTAATATGAATAACCACTTCCTTATGGACGGATTGGCAAATAAAAAAAATATAAAACAAACAATAACAACCAACCTAAAATCAATAAATCATCAACTTCAACTATTTTAACATAATTTCCAAATGAAACGCAAACAATAACACTAGCACGAAACTGATCCATTAATGATACAGGTAGAGCGGAAACAGAGCGGTTGGCGGGCGCGGCGGCGCCGCGGCTTAAGAACAACAGCAACATGTTGCATATGGTGCTAATGTAGCGCCTCACAATATCAAATGAACATGTTGACCATCGACATACCTTAACCAGAAAACATCACGTGAATAGAATAAAAACAAAGTCTACTTATCTATAAAAAGATCTTGTGGAATTAAGCAGACGTTGCGAGTATGACTATTTTACTTCGCTGTCGTATCATATCCACATATTCCACACCACAGAGCGCCAGTGACCTTTTTAATAAAAAAGAATTAATGACTCTTGAAGTCGTTCCAGTTAAATAATTTAATGTCTATAAGCAGCTATCTATATTTTGGTTTTGTTTTTAATAAAAAAACAAAAGGTAAACACAAAAACGGAAATATCTAATCAATTCCACATCATGCGAATCGAAGAACGCATGATGGAAATATATTAGGCAAAAATAAATGCCAAGCTACTTACTACTTAAGATCATTTTTATAATATTAAAACTCCCACTATATATATTAATATACTCTCTATTAGCATATATAAAAAAAAGAATATTTTATAGAAAACACATACGGCAGACTACAATATTCATGTGACATTTATTAAAGCACCCTACACTGCTACGTTGTTGAACTTGATTAACTCTCATTTCAAAATTCTTTAGTGAAAAAGATCATTTATCTAATAGCGAGTTTCATTCAAGAAAAGATCTGCTCTTTCTGACAAAAGATTTCATCTTTTTGAATTTTGAGAGTTTCATTCCAACAAAAAGAGCAAATCTAGATCAGATCTGAACTTTGGTGGGTAGGCAGATTTGATCTGAATGTACGCATACAGGTAAAACGTTTTTTCTGTCAAACATCAAATGGAAACTATTTTGTTATTAATTTATTGTGAAAGTGTGCCAGTCCCTGCTAAAAAATTTAACTAAAAAATAAACAAATAATAGACGAAGAAGTTAATAGTTTAAATTTTATAAATTTAGTGGAGTTTTGTATTTCTTTGTCCTTATCTTCCTCATCATCTGATGATGAAGACATGTTTTTTTTCCAGAAATGTGTGTATCAGTCATTCAGCATTGGACGCTTACGGTGCAATTCCAAGATACCTTAGTGGCGGGTTTGTTTTCGAACGATCCAGGTAACTCTCAAAATTCAAAAAGATGAAAGCTTTTGTCAGAAAGATCAGATCTTTTCTTAAATGAAACTCGCTATAAGTCAGTTGTATTGCATACAAATCTGAAGTTTTGAATCAGCTGTTCCTCAAATTAATAATAATTTTTGGGTAGCTTGAGATTTGTGTCTGACAACATACGTTTAGTTCATCAACTGGTTTTTTCGTAGGCGTTACAACAACACAAAGCAATCCGGATTGCTTTAGGTATGCCACCGAACACGGCCAATATTACAATTAAATTTGGACACAATGTTTCATTGAAAAGAAAAATCTCCATTTTGAGAGATCTTTGAAATTTGAATGAAACTCGCTATAAATATCTAAATACTCGTATCTGAACATTTTACACGTTAAATGCAACAACAACTAATTTTCTTCGGGCTTAGCTTAGCAGAAAGGATACTAGGTGCATAAAGGAGGATATAAAACAAACATGAAAATAAGACAGCGTACACACTAACAACTTCCTATAACTTTTTTCACAGATATCACAATGGGGGCGTTCACTCACTTATTAGATATGTTATCTCGGATACCTAAGTATCCGCATTTATTTGTGGACGAATCAGATAGGTTAACTGAAAGCTGTCAAAAAATCAGAACAAATTGCCTAACTACCAAGTGAAGTTTCCAGTAAGCTGTTCTCTATACATTTGTTCTCGGATAGCTAGTTATTAGAAAATTTTTGGGATAAGTCAAGATAACTTTCGTGAGAACAGCTATTTTTCATTAGCTGTGTCTTTGTACGCTTTGCAACAACAGAAATTTATTTCAGATTGCTGAGAATAACTGAGTGAACGCCCCCATTCACATGTTCCTAGCGTTCGGGTATCTAGTTTAGTGAAGAATATTTGCGCTATTTTAGTTTTTATTTTAAAGCAAAATGAGGTGAAATGGTAAAAAAAAACTTGAAAACTCGTTATCAGATGAAAATGCTATAACGAAGTTGAACCCCTCTCCCCTCTATATCGCAGAAATATGATTTTATTATTTTGTGTCCTCTTTTTTTTACAGATGTCGATGTAATATTATTGAAGAGAACTGCTTTAACTTTTTTTTTTATATGAGTCTTGGGTGATTTGTTTTACCATTTTCGTGCGGGGTTAGTCACCTTTCACACAGGCCAACTGAGTTGGCAGCAACTTTTAATTTGCTGGTGAAAACGGAAAAAGGTAAGAGTGAAGAAAAACTCAGAGACAAACAATTGTAAGAGATTTTTTTGACGTTCCCGTTTAAACTACATGTAGCGTGCGCTCAAAAATTTTAACTTCAAAGTAAGAAACAAAAAAAAATTAGGTTTCTGCAAAAAGTTTACAAAAACCCGAAAAGCGTTCACAATCATACTGCGCAGTTACGTAGTTTTCTTTGACATCAATGTTTTTAAAAATTAATATTAGCAAACTGTTAAGTAGTATCATGCTTAGACCCTAGCTTAGGTTAGGTCGGAAGTGGAGCGGCTGCCAGGAAAACGACTGACACACTTAGATGTGACAGTTTAAAATTTGGCGCCATTGTGTCTTATTGTTTATGCCACTTATAACGAACCTACAGAACAAATTTTGCTCTCAAGTTGGATATTTGCTTCAAAGAATTTTTAGGATTCTTTTAATTTCATTGATGGATTATCTCGCCGCACTCTTTAATTCAATTAATTTAGAAAAGTTCAAACGAACAATAAAGAAAATCAAAAAGAAAAATGGACTATTAAATCCAAATCCAAATCCGTCCATAAATAAGAATTGTCAAATAAAAAACCTAGAGCGTCACTTAGTAAGTTATTCCCTACAAACCACAACATTAGCTAAGTCCATTCAACCGTTGGTCCAACCATATTTTTTTTGTTGAGCTTCACATTAAACAGCGTTTTTTTTTTCATTCAGAGCAGAGCTCTAAGCAGAGTTCGAGCTCATGGAGTATGCTTTGAATTTGTTCGGAACAGAACAACTCTAAAACATTCTGATTTGTTTTTTAAACACACAAGATATAATCAATTATTATTTTAACGATAAAAAGCAATACTACACAACATAATCCTTATTTTGTACACAGATACAGAAAAAGCAAGCGACCAACTTCATCCGCCATTTTAATTGTATATGGTAGTTTTTTCTTCACATTTTCCTTCTTTACATACAAAACATTTCGTGTGCTCAGTAATTTACTCAAAATGCTCAGATAAATATGTCCGAGCACATCGATCGTGCTCTGAACATGTTCAGTGAACATGTTCAGAACGAAAAAAGGAACACACATTTGGAGCTCTGCATGCTCTGACTGTGTGAAAAAAACACAAACAATTTTTTTGACAACTCAGACTCTGCTCTGAACTAAAAAATAAAAACGCCTAAACAAACCTAACTTGTAAATACCAAGAACAAGATAACAAAGATCGTGCTCTTTAACTACATGACTGAATGTTGGAAATTGCGGAATTGGCACAGTAACTCTAGCTCAACAGCACACTTCTACTATGATGTAATTAAATATGGAATCATATCTGATGAAACCGCATGAAAGTTCTCTTATTGTGTTTTATGTTGCAATTAAAAAAATAAAAAGAAAAAAACAAACAAAATACATATTACCCTATCCGCCTGAATAGCAATTAAATATCATCAATTAACTCTCGTCCAACGCAAATCTGAAATGCGAAAATATGTAATTGATAATGGGATTCCCTTTGTGAGAATATGCAAACTCGAACATGAGTCGAGTCGAGTTGAGTCCGAACAAACATAATTTAATGCCATCATCCTACCATGATTGTTCATTAATTAATTCATTCTTTTTAATTTATTATTCAATTTTCTTATTATGGTATTTTATTTGTTTTTTTTTTTTTTGGATTTTCGTAGTGTAATCATTGGATGTAAACGAAGATTCTATGTATTATAATAAACGGTGATTTTTTAAGAGCTTGGTTTTTGAAAATTCAAAAAAACACAGAAACTTGTAAAAAGTGAATGAAATTTTTATTTGGATCGATAAATCAATTTCTGCCATTTACTTTTTAAAAATAATTTCACTTAAATGTTGCCCGCGGCTACGCTTCAGGTGGTCCATTCTGAAGGTCCAATTTTGGCAAACTTTTTCACAAATTTCGGCCGGAATCTCACCAATGACGCGTTCAATGTTGGCTTCCAAGGCAGCAATCGTGTTTCGCTTGTCCCCATAGACAATAGACTTAACATAGCCCCTCAAAAAATAGTCTAACGGGGTCAAATCACATGATCTTGGTGGCCAATTGACTGCGCCAAAAGGTGAGATCAACTGCTCACCAAATTCGCCTCTCAATTGATGCATGGTTCCGCCTGGTGTGTGGCATGTGGCACCGTCCTGTTGGAACCACATGTCGACCGAGTTCAATTCTTGCATTTTCGGCAAAAAAAAATCTGTTATCATCGAAGGGTACCTTTCTCCATTGACCGTAACCCTGCGGCCTTCATCGTCCTTGAAGAAGTACGGCCCAATGATGCCGCCTGCCCATAAACCGCACCAAACAGTGCATTTTTCGGGATGCATTGGTAGCTGCTGAATTGCCTCTGGCTGCTCTTCACTCCAAATACGGCAATTCTGCTTATTCACGTATCCATTTAGCCAAAACTGGTGGGTCGATTATGACGACCATAAAACGGACGTAGCTTGCGAAACACATTTTTCACAGAGCACGAATTTTGATAATAAATGTCAATAATTTGCAAACGTTGTTCAGGCGTAAGTCTATTCATGATGAAATGGCAAACAATACTGAATCGAAATGTCAAATGTTCGTGGAATTTGTCATGTGTGATCTGTCAAAAATATAATCGTCAAAAACCAAGTAGCAAAAAAATCACCCGTTATAAATATACATACATACACAATCATATGTGCGAATAAAAATTAATGAGTATTTTTTTTGTAAATGAAATGACAGTATTTACTTATGTACACAATAAACGGTTTTGTTTGGCTTTTAAATTCAGTGCAATTTCTACAAGGTAAACATTTCTTTTTCGTTTTAAATTAAATAAAATACGCATCAACCTGTATGTATATATATATTTATTTTCGCAAATATGGTGTTGCAAAAATAGCAATAATGTTTATTGTTTTATTTCTAGCTTTATTTTCATAGTACTAATTTAAAATTATTATAGCTCTGAGCTATCACATTTCCTATCATGTTTTCGAATTTCTGTATTAAGGGTTTCTTGTAATTCAACATTGCTTGACTCACTTAAGCTGTACAAACAGAAAAATATAATATTACCTGGGAGGACAAAATATGTACGAGGGTAGTTCGATAAGTACTTATCCTCACCGCACAATGGTGCCAGCATAGCAAGCGAGATTTACTTACTTCGTCTATAGTTTTTTTTTTTTTTTTTTTTTTTATAATTTTACACGCGCTCAAGGGATTATGAATACCCTTTATATGTTTTTAACACAGCGCGGGCATCCGGTGAAAGAAGAAAAAGAATGATAGGAAAGATGTGTGGCGCGATATTCTGAGACTGTAGGTGGTTGTGGTCTCAGAGTTTATCTCCAGGGATGGCGGCTGAACTAATGCGGAGAGAATTACCGTGTCTTATTTATTTATGTCCCTTATAATTCGCATTATTTTATTTATTTCTTGTCATTTTTTATGGGTATCCTAGTTTTACTCAATCACATGTTGTTAGTGTTATACCTACCCAGCATGTAATGAGCAAAGCAGCAACTTATTTTATGACAATTTTTAGAATTGGTTTTTAATTGAATATAAGAAGACATAGACAACGGCAGGAATCGAACCTGCAACCACGAGGTTGACAGGCGAGCACCCAACTATTGCGCCACGGCCATCCCCAAAGTACAGTACAGCCATTTAGAAGACTACTGTCAGCCGAATCAGACTCGTAGTTTTGTTTTAAAGACATGTTGAAGCCAGCTTGTCCGCGAAATTTACAAAAATGGAAAATGAGCAATGTCGGTCGGTGATTCAATTCTTGCTTTTGGACGGGAATTCGCGCAGCCAAACCAAAGAGCAGTTCGATTTTGTGTACAGTGACTCTTCTCCTTCGACGGCGACCGTCAAAAATTATTATAATGAGCCTCAACGTGGTTTCACATCGGTTTTTGATGAACCCCGCCCAGGTGCCCCGAAAATGGCTATCACGGAGGATAACGTGTCAAAAATCCACGATCTCGTATAGGCAGACCGCGAATTGAAGATGTGCTAGAAGGCTGAAACAGTAGGTATATAAAAAAAACCGCTTGGGTATTATCTTCCATTAAATTTTGGACATGTGAAAGCTGTCCGGCGCGATGGGTGCTACGTTTGCTCACTCCGGACAAAAAACGCAACCGTGAAAACACTTCAGAGCAGTGTTTAAAGCTGTTTAATCGCAATAGGATTCTGCGTCGTGTTGTGATTGCCGACCAAACATGTATCTAATGTTACACACCAGAGATCAAGGAATAGTCAAAACAGTGGACTTCACCCGGCGAACGTTGTCCACAGAAGGCGAAGACTTCCAATCGGCCAGAAAGGTGTTGGCCATCGTTTACTGAATTTCACAGGGCTCTACAATGCCCAACTATTTTGTCGATTCGACGCTGAATTGAAGAAAAAACGGCCCAATTTGGCGAAGAAAAAAGTGCCTTTCCACCATGACAAACGCACCGGCTCTCGTCTCCGACGTCGCCGCGCCCAAATTGGTCGAATTGCATACTACGAACTGCTGTCCCATTCACCGTATTTTCCAGATTTGGCCCAAACTTGAAATTATCACTCGCCGGGCAGATATTTTAGTCGAATGAAGAGGTCATCACCACCGTGGAGGTCTAATTTGCAGATCTGAAGAAAACCTATTTTTCGGATGGGTTAAAGAAGTTGGAGCATCGCTGAATTAAGTCTACCGAGGTAAAAGGAGACTATAGTCGTGTTCTCGTGACAATCAAGTACAGCAAAGTAAAACATTTTCACGAAAACGATCCACACTCCAACTTGATTTTTTTTATTTTAATATGGAGGGGGTTTCACATATGTGTTTTTTTTCTGTCAAAAATCATAAAAAATACAAGGAGAAAAAGGATTACTAACATCATTAACATACTAGATATGGACTGCTAGTTGTGATTCATTTCCATACAATATTTGCAAAAAATATGGTTCCCTGCTTTCAGCGACTATTTTTGGCCAAGCGGCGAAAAGAAAAAACAAATTGTTCACCATCTGTTGTCGATATTACTTTTTTACAAATTTTTGGCAAAGAAACTAGAGCTATCTATTGGCACATAGTATAAGAAGCCCAGCCATCTAGTGTTTGTTAGAAAGTTAACAATTGATGTAGTGCTGGGGGACAATACTAAAAATTCCTTTTTCTTTCAGCTTATATCTAAAAGATTGCTTTAAGAGTTACATTCGAAATAAATGGAATACATCTTAACCCTACAAGATACGTGGTTGTTGGTCACGTGACAAATATTCAAATGCAATTTTATTAATTTATATAAGTATTTTGTGTTAATTCTATAATTATATATTTTTTTCATATTCTACAAAAAATAATTTAACTCTGACAGAAGGCTTTTAATTTAAAAATCTTAATAATTGTAAAAGTATGATTTAAAAAAGAAAATAAAACAAATTATCTATCTATCTTATTTTTTCGTCGAAAAGTTGAAACAAAAACTTATATTACGCAGTGTGTGTTAAATTTTATTCGTTTTGTCGAAAAGTAAAAAAAAACTAAATTGATATTTGATCTATCTTTAATCGTATTTCGTTCATCCGCAAAGAACAATAATATAGTTGCTTCTTATTTTCTGTAGAAAATAGAGAAAAGGAAATTTTTGGATTGGTGTAGGGGTTTCCTTGAAAAAAAAAATCCCTTAAGCACTGGTTTGACTTGATAATATTCTTAACTACCGCAAGGACTGAAATGGTCGCTGGTGATGCTTTTTTCAAAAGGAACCATCGTGAAGTTGGCACCTAGCAGTATGTCAATCTAGTATGTCAATGACAAACATACTTTACTAAAAACATCACTTCAATGCCATCTATGATTGAATAGACTTACGATTAGACTTCCGATGAAAACGAAAAGTAATTGCAAATATGTTTTTATTGTTGTTTTCCTTGTAAAATGTTTGCTTTGCTGTACTTGCTAGTCACGAGCACGACTTATATTGAAAAAATAAATCGCTACTTTTCCAAATGTTTAGTTTTTCTTTTGTAGGCTAATTACTTATCGGACTACCTTCGTATTTGTTATCGATAATTTGTATAGAAATGTCAATTTTTCCCATAAATTTAAGTTTTATCTTCTAATTTTCTTTGGACTTGTAAACGAAATTGCCTGAACATTATCAAAGTATGTTTTCATTAGGCCTGAAATTACGCAATTTTTGGACTTTAGTTTCAACATTATGCCAATATCTCACATTAAAAATTGATCAATTTCGATTGACAGCTAAGTAAAACGCAATAAGGGCGATAACGGTTGAGGACTCTCGTTGCCGGCAAAGAAGTTTCATACCCTTTTAGAATCTGTATCCAATTTATTAAGTAGTTGAAACCACAAACATTTCGTTAGCAATTTCGAAGAAAACTTAAAAAAATAGCGAAATTGCGCTATTTTGACTGATGGAAACACACTAGTAGGTAAACCGAATTTTTGAAGTGGAAACTTATGAGTATCCGTCTAATGGTGTTTTCGATTGGCAATTCGGAACCGTTGGGAGTGCATTCTGAAAATGTTCTATTGACATCCAGAGTGATAGTTCATGTCCTGTAAAGAAGATTTGAAGTGGTTGTTTTTAGCATCGTAATAAAAAAAACATTATTTCCCTAATAAACTTCAGGCGAATGTGCCTAAAAGAGTGAAAAAAAAACTTATGCCGAATTCATAACAGCCATTTTAAATCGATTTCAGATCGAATCTTATTTTGTTGTAAGGAACTTGCAAAAAACAGTCGATGCAATCTTGTTAAAAACGCAAGATTTATATTGACAGCATCAGATCGATTTTGTTTAAAAATATGTAATTCGATTGTTTTCAGAAAAAAATGGAAGCAAACTTGCTTAAAGCGAACCACCATCCATGTTGCTGAGCGATTATCAATTTTATTACATATTACTAAAATAATTTTCAGAATCCATTTAATAATTCCATATAGACTCATTAACAAGGTAGATGTTAATAAAATTCATGAAAAACAATCATTTTAGAAGTGTACTTAATTAAAACAAAACATTGTTGAGAGTGGAAAAAAGAATCACTCCTAACGTCCAATCGAAAACTAAATAAGAAGGTTTTATAACAAAGTTACTACTATTAAAACTATTATACATGGGACAATCATTTACAGTGGGAAAATATCAAACTAATATTAAGGGTATTCCTTCGCTCTGTAAAAATGGCAGTAATTTGTCATTTGATAAGTAGACGTCTATATTAAAAGCTCTCTTATAAACGGTGATTTTTTAAGAGCTTGGTTTTTGAAAATTCAAAAAAACACAGAAACTTGTAAAAAGTGAATGAAATTTTTATTTGGATCGATAAATCAATTTCTGCCATTTACTTTTTAAAAATAATTTCACTTAAATGTTGCCCGCGGCTACGCTTCAGGTGGTCCATTCTGAAGGTCCAATTTTGGCAAACTTTTTCACACATTTCGGCCGGAATCTCACCAATGACGCGTTCAATGTTGGCTTCCAAGGCAGCAATCGTGTTTGGCTTGTCCCCATAGACAATAGACTTAACATAGCCCCACAAAAAAATAGTCTAACGGGGTCAAATCACATGATCTTGGTGGCCAATTGACTGCGCCAAAACGTGAGATCAACTGCTCAACAAATTCACCTCTCAATTGATGGATGGTTTCGCGTGCAGTGTGGCATGTGGCACTGTCCTGTTGGAACCACATGTCGACCGAGTTCAATTCTTGCATTTTCGGCAAAAAAAATCTGTTATCATCGAACGGTACCTTTCTCCATTGACCGTAACCCTGAAGCCTTCATCGTCCTCGAAGAAGTACGGCCCAAAGATGCCGCCTGCCCATAAACCGCACCAAACAGTGCATTTTTCGGGATGCATTGGTAGCTGCTGAATTGCCTCTGGCTGCTCTTCACTCCAAATACGGCAATTCTGCTTATTCACGTATCCATTTAGCCAAAAATGAGCGGAAAAAAAAACGGACGTAGCTTGCGAAACACATTTTTCACAGAGCACGAATTTTGATAATAAATTTCAATAATTTGCAAACGTTGTTCAGGCGTAAGTCTATTCATGATGAAATGGCAAACAATACTGAATCGAAATGTCAAATGTTCGTGGAATTTGTCATGTGTGATCTGTCAAAAATATAAACGTCAAAAACCAAGTAGCAAAAAAATCACCCGTTAAATATGAGTATTAATAGATATACACATACATATGCAATTCAGTAAAACCAACAATAATTTAAAATGGTCAACGATCGTTTTAAGAGAAAATAAGTAATTTAATTTTAAAGATTTCAATTTAGATTCCACGCATCATTTCACATACATATTACGTAGATACAAATTGACATTAGGAAATGTCAACCAAATTTATTGAAATTGATTGAAAAATTAATGGGCACACCTAAATGGAATAAAACAAAAACAGTTTTAAAAGCTTTTGTATGGAAACTAAAAATGATAATCATAAAATGTTGCTTAAATTAACGCATTTTTGTAATTTTTCAGAATTTGCCAATTGAAGCAAATGGAAAATAGAAATTTAACTTTTAGTACTTTTTAGTTTTTCTTAGTAAACGCATTTATTTTACCAGATATAAAATCTAACCTTAATATCAAATGTTAATTTTGTTGTTTGGATGTTTCATTTGGTGATTGATTAACAATAACAAAATAAAATTAAATGAAATGGGCTTAATAGAGTATATTTCGAATAAGAGAAACAGTTTTGTTGAGGGTTTTGAATGTATGGTATGTAAGTGGTTGCCCGACTCGAGCTCAATGGGAACGACTCAACAAATCTGTTTCTAGGAGTCAAAATATACTCTTTCGGTCCCATTACAAAAAGGCCTTCAACGTGGGCGGGTTAGGCCTCGCTGAAGAACATTACAGCGCCTTCTAGGAGTGACATCCGTCCGCGTTACTTAAAGTCAAGTGCTTTTTGTTTGGGCTAATCAAATATCTATTGGCATGATTTATGTTTAAATGTGATAGGCAAGATCCAGCAAAAAACCTGTGTCTACGATTCAAAATATACTCTCTTAAGCCCATTACAATTTTTGCTGTTTATTCGATTTTTTTATTCAAGACACCGCAACACTGTAGTCAGAAGTCCAGGCAGACGGCAATGTCACTGCACACTTATTTTATTTTACTCTTGTAATAATATCATGTAAAAATTGTTTAATCTATCTAAAAATCTATCTACTAAGCAGTACGTACTTTGCCCAACCCAAACTGTCACATAAGTGTTTATGTTGAACTTAATTCATATACATAAATGTCAAATTAGAAATATTGTTTATTTAAATTTTGCTTTGTTATGATTTATTTTTTCACCTTTTTATAGGTATTAAGGTATTAATTCATGCAACGGCGGAAAATCTATAAGCCTCAGAAACCAGATAATTTATTTGAAATCGAGTTTTATCGACACAATCGATAATTGGGAGCACCTAATTTGGTTCAATGGAGTTTTCTCTAACGATACAATCGGGGACACTCGATGGAATCAAAACAATTCTCGATTGTATCGACAAAACTCGATTGTTTCAAGTTACGTACTCGGCCCCCTGGTTTCTGAGGTTAATACTGGTTTTCCGCCGTTTCATGAATACCCTTAATGCATTGTTTTAAACTAAACGATACGACAGAAAAGTCAAAATGTTACTTTGGTGTTTATTATGTTAAAATAGAAAATAAAATATGACGTTTACTTGTCAGTTGTGGAAGTGTAATTTCAAACAAGCTCTGAATAAAGTGTTAAAATTTTTCAAAAATATCAATTTATTATTTAAATTTCATATACATTTTCACCAAAGTATTGTGTACACACCGAAAAATTACGCCTTTATGTCTAAGGCAGCAATTAATTTAAGTTTTATAATTCCAAACATCAATTTGCTACACTACGGGATTTCTCTATGAAGAACAAAAGAAACATAATTGACACTTCGCCCGAACCCAACAACAATAACAAAAAACACAACTTGAACGAAATGGAAGTAGAAAAAATGTCGATTACACAATTAAAAGATGTTCTAAGTGCTACTATTGCTGATCAAATAAAGGATTTGGCCACACGATCTTATGTCTCATCTTTATCGTTAGAATTAGATGCGTTGAAAACCACAAATGCTAAGTTAAATTTGAAGCTAACGGCAATGACGAAGCGTTGTGACCTTTTGGAGTCTCAACTTGAAATGTTATCGCGTAAACACAATGAAAACTGTCTGGTGGTACACCTTCCTCTAGACAGAGAAACCAATGCTGTTGATCTAGCAAAACAAACATGCAACTGGCTTCTCAAATTAAAAGAAGGTGAAGAAATTCAACTAAATAAAACACGAGAGGTGTTTAACGTCCAGAATCAAAGAGGCACCGTTTTTATGGAACTTCACTCCGTAGATTTCGCGGATAAAATTTTGTCAGCGGCTAGACAGCTTAAGGGAAGTGGTTTAAGAATTTATCGCGAACAGTCTTTAATGCATCGAAAAAAAGAGACAACACTAAACGAATTAAGAGATAAAATCCTGCAAATTAATCCTGAAGCCAAAATATACTTAAAGGGTGATAAATTGCAAATAAATAATCACAAATTTGGTTATAAAATATCGAGAGGACCAGTAGACAAAACACACGCGGACATGACATTCGTCAACAACATGTTTGGTGAAAGCACTTATGAGCTTTTTGACTACTGCGAGTGAGCGAATCTAACACCGGTCGAACATCAATCATTGACCTCGTTCGGTTCGCGGCCGATAGGCTATCCAAGATACCTTTGTAGCGGATTTATTTTCGAACTATTCAGGTAGCTTTCTCGTTATGTCAGTTGTATTGCATACACATCTGAAGTTTTAAATCACCTGTTCCTCACATTTCCAAACGAATCTCAACCAATCCAATAATTTTTGGGTAGCTTGAGATTTGTGTTTGACAACATATGTTCAGTTCATCAGCTGTTTTTTCCTTAGGCGTTACAACAACACCAAGCAATCCGGATCGGTTAGGTTATGCCACCGAACGAGGCCATTGCCATCGGGCTCTCAGTCGACGATGGCGCCATCTGAGAGTCGGCCAACGCAACGTATTAATGACATAAAACAGTAGGACAAAGCTGTCGTCTGCCTAAATTTTGCTAACATGTTCAATTTATCAATTTTAGCGCATAATATCACAGGCCTTAAAAGTAAAATTATGCAACCTGATTTTTTTAACCGTATTTTAAATTTCGATATTATTATTTTACTAGAAACTTTTTTAGGAAAAAAAAATTGAAAACGAATATTTTAAATATTTTAAAGATTACAAACTAAAATTTATCCCTGCAATTAGAACCAGTGTACATGGAAGAGCGAGAGGGGGTATTTTATGTGTCATAAAATCTAAAGTTTCGCACTTTGTTCAATTTAAAAATATTTTTAATAGACTTGTAATTCATATATTAAATAAGAATTTCAACTTTTACATTATCCCAACATACCTTAATTGCAATAATTGGCAGAATGATTTTGATGATTTGTGCAACTTTATGTGCAATTCTTTCTTAGAAAATGTAATGATAATTGGTAATCTCAACGCGCGAATTGGAGATTATCCTTCTGTTAACTTGTTGCAACCCAAACTGAATTTTGAACAAAACAGAAACTCCAAAGACGAAACAATAAACAGAAATGGGAGATTGCTGACTGAGTTCTTCGAAGATTTCGGTTTGTTTTTGCTAAATAGGGCGACGAAAGGTGACAAATATGGTGAACTCACATTCATTAGCGGTCAAGGACAATCGGTTATTGACTTTTGTGCAATATCTGGAGCATGGTTCAACGCAATTGACGATTTCATGGTACTCGTGGCTAACTTTTCAGCTCACTTACCGGTTTTAGTTAAAGCACATTTCAATGAAGGAGGGCAGCAAAGGAACCCAAATAATTTCCGAAAACGAATGGTTTGCAAACAACGCTCTTCGTTATAAAGCTCTCCTAGATCACCACTGTAATCTACTGCCCGAGCAATCAACATGCACAATAGAAAAGATAGAGCAAAGCATTTCTAGAGTAATGGCAATGGCACCAACTAGCCTTGTCGCACAACTTCATACTGTCCTTAACCGTTAGCAATCTTAGCGGATGGAATTGCATGTTTGATACACTCATTGCAAAACTTGATCAGCAAATATTTGATCAACACCTTACCAGAGCTTCATCTTCGGTCACAAGAAACGTTTACAGGAACCGTAATCATCATATGATAACTGAAGCAAACTACTTGAACATTAGGTATTCTTCGGAGATTATAAGCATGATATTCAGAGCAAGAGTTGAAATTCTGAACCTTAATTTCATTATTCATAGACCAGATCTTCAGCAAATTTGTAACCTGTGCAACAGAAGAGAATCTGAAGATATTTACCATTTTGTTGCGGTATGCCCAATTTTGCAAGAAATACGGCGTTTGTATTTCCAAGAAAGTGTCTTGTCTGTAAGAACTCTGTACGAAATTCTAAATGGTAAACGGGGTTGGTATGTTTTGCATAAGTTCTGCAAACACGCTTTAAGCTACCGTAATAGCTTCTATCAGCTTTTGACTTTCGGGTTTTTCATTTTATGTTTTAAATATCAAAACATTTTATCTTTTATGTTTCAAATCATTTAAAATTGTTTTATGTGGCAAATCATTAAAATTGCAAAAAAAAAAAAAATACTCGCTTTCCCATCCAAAGTAATTCTAAATTAAATTCTATTTTTAGTAAATTTTGTTTGAATTTGTTTAAATAAATCAATATAACTTTTTTTAACCATATATCGAATATATCAATTACTACATTTTCCTTTTCTTTATCTTTATTTACTTTTGTATGTAATATTATATCCGGCAGAATAGCCATGTCCATATTCTTAAGTTAAACTATGTACAAAATTGATCTCGAAAAAAAAAAATACAAAAAAAATTCTATTTAGAAAATAAAAAATAATAATAATAATATTTAATTATATAGTTTCCTCTAGGTCTTTATAATTTAATCTATTAATCTAATCTTAATTTTAAAGTTCAACAACACTTGATTACCTCTTTAACGATCTGAATCACTTAAAAATGTCACAATTCACAATGTGTTTTTTTTGCTGTGTGCATCGATCGCGTTTGCATATTCAATCAATTGCCACCGTGCGTAGTGTATCGCTGTCGCGTGTCTGTGCCCCTACCCTCGATAAAAAATTGGTATTTCGCCAACTTTTTGACTTCATTCACTGGCTGCCGGCGGCCGGCAAAAGCACATGTTGACATACATTCATCGAAATGTCAACCAACCAAGTATAATTGACTATAATAACGATCTTTTCAAAGATTTATCTCCCATAAACATGTATACGTATGTATGTAAATATCTCAACAAATTTAAATATGGGTATAGATATAAATAGAACTATTGTAAGATCGATTTGATTAGTTTTTACCCCCACAAATCATTGTTTCTATTCGATCTTGATTTTCTCAAAGAAAATACAAGAATAATAAACAAAAAATAAAGAAACAAGAAATAGAGATTATAAAGAAAATTCCAACTTTCTAAAAATATATACAAATACACACTATGCACACAAAAAATCACGATTTCATAACGCCCAAACTGGTGCGTAATCTTATATATTATGTACTACACCATTGCATTCTGTCACTGCTTCTCGGCGATGCAGGCTGGGCTGGATAAAATGTAACTATAAGCCTTCAAAAACTACCCAAACGTCGCATCGTCTCCCGCCCGCATGTTTGGAAAAGAAGGTACGAGACTACGAGTTCAACTAAAATAATAGATTACACGACTAGGTCGCATTGACTTGCTGTTATGCAGAATAATATTACTTTATGCGGATTAATTATATATTTGAAGACTTATAGCGAATTTCTTTCAGAAAAAAAATTTTGCTCTTTCTGTCAAAAGATTTGATCTTTTTAAATTTTGAGAGTTTAATTGCAACAAAAAGAGCAAATATAGTAAAAATCTCAACACGAAAGATTTGCTCTGATAGGTTGGCAGATTGGATATGAATGAACACATACGTGTAAAAAGTCTTTTCTGTCAAATGTCAAATAGAAGGTATTTTCTTATTAATTTGTTGTGAAAAAAAATAAAAAAAAGTAAACATATAAAGGACGAAGAAGTTAAAAATATAAGCGCAAAATTTTAAACAGCCTCATGTTAAGGGCTTAGCATGATACTACTTAACAGTTTGCTAATACTAAAGCACTTTACTAATATTTTCCTAATTTTAAACACTTTTTAACATACTAAATCTATTTTCTAAATAAACTATAACTAAACACGCCTAAAATAGTGCAAAAAAGTAAGCGAACATAACTTTTTGAGGTTTGTAAATGTCAAAGTGGCATATGGATTTAGTACGATACTAAAAAAATAAAGTAGCCATTTTGTGATTATAACTTTAGTAAAATGTTAAGAAGATAATACGATACTAAACTGGTTTAAAATTAGCAAAATCCTCTTTTTAGCCTTTTTTAGATTTTCCTAGTCTTTGTTTAAAGTCGGCGAAATCTTGATAACATGCGAGATTTGTTTTAACGGAATAAAATAGATTTTGTTTTACAATAATTTGATTTTGTTTAGAAAAAAATTGATGTTTGGTTGAAATGAATTCTTTAAAAAAAAGTCTTTTCTAATGTTTTTAGCTAAATTCCAACGACCACAACAAACAAAAATGGACCTGAAAATGATTTAAAATGGTTGTTAGCAATTCCATGTCAGTTAAGAATAACTAGCTATTTAACGACAAATTGTAGACTGTCAGCTGACTCCAACTTTCATTTAATATGACTTTTACTTCACAGTTTTCAGCTAACCTATCGGAATTGTTCACACGCATATTCAGATTTTATAACATCCAATATAACTTATCTTATAACTGTGTAAACACACGACATGACTATTCACTATTTACTGAAACGTCAAAATCTAAACAAGTGCCGTCAGCTTTTTAGTGAATATATAGTGAGATAACTCGCCTTACTCACGCACTCATCTCACTTTCTTCCAAAAAGTGATTTAGTTATTTGACCTAGTTCGTTGTGTTAGTAATTTTTATTGTTTCTCCTAGAATAAGTGTGAAACTATTTCTTAACCAAAAATTTAAATTCACCAACACATGCACCAAGCCACTGTTGAAATGTATGGCAAGTAATCTGAGACACATCATTTCATTCAATCACTCCATCAATTACTGGTGAATCAATTTTCAATGAAAAGTGACTCATCTCACTCACTCACTTTTGTTTCCAAATATCTGAATCTCGGTGAAGGTCTTATTAGGTAAAGCGATAACGGTCTACCAACTACCAATTATAATATTGTGACTATAGCAATCTCATGATGGAAACGATAAGCGCTTTCGTTTCACGTAATATAAGAATGAGAGTTACTTTAGACATGCAAATAACGGTTCTGGCTTATACAAGTACTATTTTTGAAGGCCCGGAGGGTAAGAAGTGCACTTTATTCGAAACGTAGTTGTTTTTAAGAGATCCATACAGCAGACACTAAGAACTCTATAAATATTTTATACATACCTCATATTGATTGAAAAACAAAAAACTGTTGATAACCTGCATTTCTATGGGCGCTTTCTATAAGAATAAGGAAGTTTTATTACTACAAATTTTGTTGTACACTAACTTTTTCCAACCAATTTTCTTATAAAAAAAACTCAAACAAATGTTTCTTTTAGTATTTGTATGTCCTTTTTGATTTGTAATCCGGAAGAGCTCGCCGATACAGAATTCCAATCGAACAGGTTAAGACTTAATTTTTGATTCTGGATTTTAATGTGAGTGTATGTGTAAGGCAAAATGAAAAAAACAAATGTAGGGATGGGCGATGTTCATCGATATTGGCAAAACCTCGATGTTAAACGAAAAAAATATCGATGTTTCAATATGGATGTTGAAGCATCGCAGCATCGAGGATAAGATTGAAAACATCACAGCATTGATGTTAAGATTCAAAACATCGACTTAAAATAAGCTGAAATCTTGTCAATGACATCATGCTTATAAAGGTTATACCGCACTCGACAGAACTGCACTTCAGCGGAACTACGCTTCACAATTATTTATGTGAAATCGTATGAAGTTCAATTGCCGCTTAGTGCGATATATGTACCTCATACACATGAAAAGGCAAAAGAAAATTGCGATAAAAAAACATTGCTACAATTTTCAATACAATGAAGGTATTTTAAATGTATAATTTATTGGATTTTTAATCGATTTTTGAACGTGCTATTATTTTTTAAAAATGGATACAAAAGAAATCGAAGTTAAGAAACATCTATAATTCTGATTCGATAATTTCTGACGTCGATATTGTTTTTTTTTTTAACTTAATATCGATGTTTTCTTAAAACCGCTTATCTCTACACAACATTGTTGTTGAGATTTAATTCGAGATTGACATTTAGTTGGTAGAAGTGTGTGCGTGCTTCTGGTTTTGATTCAAATCCAGAAGAAAATTTCTCTTCCATCCTGGAGAAAAACTGTCATTTGATACCATTCGAACAGTTTCAGAAGCATTCGGATGCCTTCCGAAAAGGCCTTTCGAACTTTACAGTTATTTTTAACTTATACTTTATGATAAAGCACGCTTTAACCACAAAAGACAGTTCGTGTGATAAAGTCGTCCATTTTTTTTTGTTGGATGACCTTTAAAAATGTTCAACGTTCCTTATTCTTTTAACTAATCTTGAATGTGATTTTAAGCGCACACAGTTCACATGAGACACCAGTGAATTGCAAATTCCGAATAATCGCGAAATTCGTGTCGGTATTGGCAGAAGTGGTGTCTAGGTGTCTCTTAAGACTAGAAATATTTATGTCACTCACAGTTCCATAATTAATTGTTTACTCTCAAGACTCGTTAAGAAGTACCTACCTACCTATATGCAAAACCTAACTTAAAACATTTTTTTTACACAAATCCAATACTTGCCCCAAAGATTGTTTTTTAAATGTTAATTACCCGTAGCCGTGAATTGAATATTCAAATAATGTCCAGGTTAATACTACAATCATAATAAAAAAAATGCATTAAATAAGTACCATACCTACACCGGCGCGGTGCAGCGATCGTTGCCCGAGTTCAAGGCATGTGTCTTTATTATGACTGTCGAGTCGATATCGATCTCGATGAATCGAAACATGTTCTAAGGCGAAATAAAAATATAAGTCGCAATTGCACTTATACTAAGCCTTCAACTTCATGTAAAAAAAAATATCATTACGGATTATCATCACCAACAACGGTAATGACTCTGATGTCTCATCTCATTTCAAGATACCTATACCCGCGCGTACACAACAATCGGCGATAATAATCTACGGAGGTCAACAACTAACTTCTGTGTGTCGTGTGATAACCCAACCGTCAAAGATGGCACAAATGAAAGATGCAACTATATTATTATAATATATCGATCTATGGACTCAAGACCGTTGAATCAATAATATTCTTAGTTTAAATTAATTTTATATTTTACTCACCAAACCCATTTGCCACCGGTACCAATTCGATCCAGTTCTTCGGAGACGATGTCTTTCAAATCATCCTCCTTCACTACAATAAATGGTTTCTCCGCTGAATTAGCCATATTGCTTTCACTGTTTTTTTTTTTTTTTGTTTAATATAATTATTTTAATTTATTAGTAATTTTAATTCAACACAAGTTTTGCAACAATAATAATTAATACAAGGAAATATTTTTAGAACACTCTCCAACACTCGAAAACGTAAATAAATTAAAAACAAACAAGAAAACCATGTGAGTTTTAAAGGTACACTAGGACTTAGGCGGGTACATTATTTTTTTTTTGTTTTACAAAAAAAAATATTTCAAAAATGTTCACTGCCAGCAGAACTTTAATTAAAATCAGTCTTTACCAGGCGACTGCTTTGAGGCTACTGAAGCGGGACTCTGATTGCGCCACCAGCACCACACCACAAGAGAATATACTCCGTCTCGTCCGTCGGTCGTTTGGGATGGGAATCGACCCGTTTATAATCACATATAAAAATGTTGAAGTGGCGTTCTGCCGTTTGTGGGGTCTCACAATTTTTTTCTCTTCAGCACATCGCATCGGGTTGAAGTTGGAGCACGAGGAGTCCCGATGTTTGATCGGCTTGCTTGATGAAACACTATACAGTTTACAACATAGTCATAATTTTTATTTCGTTATATTGCTGCACCACGACCACAGAGGCACATACCACACCACGCACTTCTTCAACGATCAACGATCGATGGCCATGATCGTGAACAACTTTTGTTTTGAACGAACTAGACGCGATCTGTGACTTTAGCAATTGCCACCCGCATTTTTGGGTGACAAATAATGTGTGTTGGTGCTGGGGATGCTTTCACTTTTGAAAAGCGGTAAAATGGGGTGGGGGTATATAAATATATATGTTTTGCTTTGTATACTTGTGGTGCATAGGCACTTTTAGAGAGCCTACTCATAGTCAGGCTAATTGTGTACCTAATTGGCCCGGCGCGGCGCTTGACATGATAGAATTTTTGGAGCACATAGGTACCTATAATTTAAAAGATGGAAGTATGCAGGTAGGTATATTTCCAAAGCGTGCCATTTTATAAATCATTTCTTTTTTTTTTGTTAATATTTTTTATATGGAAAATAATGGGATTTTCGTTTGGTTATAAAAATCAATTTCTTATTTAGATCTGTCAAAAAACTGGTTTTGACAATTTATGCCTTCGATTGGCCAAACAAAATTCGTTTATTTTTTGATTTTAAATCAATTTTGCAGATTTGAATTTTTCGGCAGATCTATTCCTCTTTTACATATTAACACGACTATAGTAATTGACAGCCATCAGTTTGACACGTTCTTGTTTAATAATAATTTGTTTCGATTGCAAGAAAGATTTAAAATATTTTTGAGTTCAAATGGAAGCAGTTTTAAGTGAATTTATTTATTTGTCCAGCTCAATTTCAAACTTACAAACTTGAAATTAAAAACAACGTCGAGTTAATATTTGGCTGCTGATACAGCTAGCTGGTTCACAGACACAAACATGCACCAATACTATTTATATCAAATAAAAATAAATCTGAAAACGTATTCGATTCGTTACAAAAAAAAGTCAATTTATAGATTAAAATATAAATTTACCAAACGAAAACCCCATAAGTCATAACGTATTTTTTAAGGACGAGACTAGAGAAATTCCAATTTATAAGAGTTATAACGGTTTCTTTTACAGTTATTTGCCCTTAAAAGTGTTAAATATTCCTAGCGCTTCAAGCGGTTGGTTGAACAACTAATTTTCGAAGGTCGCATAAACTTTACTTTTCTGTCCCATTGTTGGCATGTCCCGAATCACGCCCATTTTTTAATATATCAACTATGTGCGTAATTTATATATAAACTTAAAGGCAATTGGCAGAAGGCAGAACTTTTTACATCTTTAGATAAGGCTTTCCAGTTCTGGTGTTGGCAGAAGCGGACTCAGATTTTGGCACACAAATCATCTTTGAAAACATCTACGACAATTACCAAAATTGCCATTCACAAGTTCTTCCAAGTGTCAATGCAACTGCAGGAAGTCAGTAACGTGATCGTGTGATTTTATTAGCCGCTTAGTTTAAGCCTGATCTATAGACAAAAATTGAATCGTTTTTCTTTGTGCAACCCAGGGGAGCGGGCGAAGATGTCGAATTCCAAACAAAATTTCATGCGACATGCGACGCGTTTTTTCCACACAATATTGAAATACCTAGACTGTGACAAGAAAATATTTAAGTCGTGGATTCTATTCCGGAAAACACTGTGTTACCGACAAGAACAAACAAGCCTTTTAGTGCGTTCACTCATTTGTTCTGAGCAATCTGGGATAACTTTCTGTTGTTGTAATGCCTTCAAAAGCACATCTGATGAAAAAAAAACAGCTGTTGAGTTCTGTTCTGGGGTTTGACAGCTTTCAATTTTAACCCTCCTATTTGAATCATTCAAAAATATACTTTGATAGTTTGGTATCCGAGATAACTTATCTAATCAAAGAATGAACGCCCTTAATGACAGGACTTTAATATAGAACATTGTTATCCCACACAAATTGTTTTATTCAATTTTAACATCTACCCATCTCTATATCATATACATATACATATTTAAAAAGTATTCAATTCATTAATAACGTGTTTTTTTTAAGCCTGAACAAAATTGAATAAAAAATGTGATATTTGTTTTGTTTATATCACATTTTTTATTTAATTTTGTGTAGGATTTTTAAATATAGGGTTTTCAAAATCTATGTTATCTGTTAAATGCAAAGACATAGATGGAATTTTCAGCGATTAACTTTTTTTCCGGTGAAACCTGTGTTACCGGCGCGAATAGCCTAACTTTTGTATATAAGTATAAGTATGACAAGTTTTGGATTCCTAAGAAAAATCGAACTCCAGATTTTCATCAAACTTGACATTAGGACGATGAGAACACGAAACAAGTGGATCCCGCAATTCCGTCTGTCTGTATGTTTAATCATTGTTTTTGTTCGATTGGACTCATCATCATTTATCATCATCAACAGTCCGTTTTAAGAACTGATTTATATATATGGTAGGCTTTGTATTGTAACCCTTTTAATGAAGGGCATACATACACTATATACATTTTTGTTTGCACCACAATTATGGAACGTGGCCAACCCGTTTAGAGTGAAATACAGGACCGTCTGTCTGTTAATGAATGCAATTGTAATTTGCTACAATACGGTTCATTTGATTTCTAGGATTTTTTCTTATAGAGGAGCTCCTAAAAAATTAAAGAATATTGTAAGCCAAAATTTTTCAAAAAAAGTGTTTTTTGCAATTAAAAATAAAGATTTTTTTTTGAAAACTCAATATTTTGAAAACGGCTCAGACGATTTTTTGGAAAGTACGTATTTAATATTTAAAGAAAACTATTTTCTTAAAAACAAAAACCAACGGTGTCCCATACAAATGTTAAGAAACAGTTCGGAAAAAAATGTTTCCTCAAACAACGGCTCCAAGAATTTTAATTAAAAAATGTTTATTTATTGCAGCCCACTTTAAAGTAGAAATATATTTTATTTTTGCCTTTTTTACTAACGGCACTTCCCATTTCCCACTTTTGATATTTTCGACTTTCTCACTATTGGATGAATAAAATTATTTTTTTATGCAAATGCTACCTAAAAGTCTTAACAATAATGCATATTGAAATTCCTTGAATCATCCATTCGACAATTCATTACACTAAGAACCAAGGTAATCTAACCTACATCGGCTTTAAGGCTCCACATGATAACTAGACTACCTCCCTGCTAACAGCGTTAATGTTTAGCTACATTAAAGTAAAGTTGTTCTACAAGAATAAATGCAAAAACAATAAATGCGTTTGTATTGTTTTTGTTTTTGCATTTATTCTTAAATTTAAACAAGCCAGACCACGGGTATTATTTTCTAGGTGTCTGAATTCGACCGAATTCCCTTAGAAGAATATAATTCACAGTGCATTAAGGCTGTAAATTTTATTTGTGTCGGTAGCCATCGACTAATATATTGCTAACTAACTGATGAGCCCATCTATAGTACCTGGGCGAACCGCATATTAATTTGGACTAAAGGTCGCAAAGAAAAAAAAAACTCAATTAAAATTGTTCTACAAGAACAAGTTCGTACGATCCAGTCGTGCATTTTATTTAGTAATGGCGTCACTTATCCCCGATATCGTTTTTTCGTCCAGTTTCGATCGCACTTAAAAAAACAACAAGCTTATTTTAAATTTATTGGTTATACCTATTGTGGTTACTTATATTTACAAGGTCATAAGGTTACTATAATTTTGTAAAATTTTAAATTTACCCAAAAGTTTTCATGAGCGCCCATTTAGTTACTTATCTGGTAAATTGCTGTTTGATATAGTGACTGAAAAAGCTATAATTAAACTACGAGTAATAGCTGTGTTCCCGTCCGTACTCTGAGCACAAGAATGCACAAGCTATCATTTTTTCAAGAGTGAGGGTAACTCACTCAGGGTGCGACACAGTCTTACAAATGAATGGGAACATATATTACACAAAAACTTAACTGATTTTTTAAACGTCAAAACAAGTGTATTTTGGAACATGTGTAATAATTTTCTTTGTGAAAGAGTTTTTTATAATAATTAATTAGCTATCACACCTGACAACTGACAGTGTATGGAAATACTTAACTCTCTTATGAGCGCCCTGTTCTGTGAAAAACTACTAAGATTTAGTGACAGTTTTTCGTAAAGAAATTCGTAGGCTTTTTGTACAATGATGTTTGGTTAATTTAACCAAATCACTTTCTAAGCAAATACATTTTGGAATTTTATTGAACTCGTGTAAAACATTTCCCATACAATTTTTGTTTGTTCATTTACTTAGTTTTTATTTTAATTTAGTTTATTTCTAGAAAAAGAAAATACTCCAAGAGTTGTCAAAAAAAACCTAAGGTTTTCATTTATCAAAAAAAACACCAGAGGGTTATTAATTTTATATTGCAGAAAAGTAAATTATGACATGTAATATTTAAAACTTAAAATATGCTTAAATTAAATTTATGTATGCATTTTGCTGTGGGCCTATGCACAATTCACAACTTCAAAGGTATTTGCCATTTCTATGTATGAAAATAAATTTAAGTATTCTTTTAATTTCAATTTTAAAAATTACTAATTGCAATAAAACGAGAATTCACAACAAAACAAGTGCTTCAGATTAGGGACGAGCGATGTTCATTTATGTTAACGAAACATCGATTTTAAAATAAATAATCACTGCTTCAATATCGATGTTGAAGGAAAAATTAAATTCGTTAAAAACATCGATGTTTTTGATTCGATACTTATTACATAACATGATGAGTATTCGATGTTACATCGATGGTTTTTTTTTCAATATCATTCATCCCTACATTAGATATCATTTGACTTTGCCACTTTATTCGTTTACGTCAACTCGCCCCAAATAAAAACATAGATTTACTTCAGGGCGAGTTCAGGGCGACACTCTAGGTTTCGAAAAAAAACAGAATTTCCTATCCAGGATGACTACAGATTTTTCAGGAAACGTTTTAGAACAACCCTAGGGCGACTTCAGGGCTCAAAGAATAAACCTAATAATGAATTATCTTCTAGTTACTAACTGTCAAAATTCATCACAATGAAAGCATTGGGTACAATCAAATGACGGTACGATAGCCTATCTAAGATAGACTAGTATCCACTTAAATTCTGAACAACCAACATTGGATAGGTTAAATTTGTATGGGCTTGTACATTATGATTTTGACATTTCTCGTGGGATATAAAAGTATAACAACATTTTTCGAAAAGCTTAAGATTTCCACAGCTTCTCAGCTCAGGTATCTCGAGGAATCTTGCACCGCCACCAACACCCGCCGCCGGTTCTACAAAACAGCCAAGCAACTGGCATCTGGTTATAGGACTGGCACGCAAGCTCTTCGAAACAGCGAAGGGAACCTAGTGACCGAAGCGCTGGGAATTCTAGACGTGGTTAAGCAGCACTTCCAGCAACTGCGCTTAATGGGCATTATGTAGAGGAAGCAACGGGAGAACAAAGAATCATGGGACCAGTCAATGGATATCCAGTCCCAGCGCCCAGTACTGAAGAGGTTAAGAAAGCCATCCACAAGCTTAAGAACAAAAAATCCGCCGGCTCGGCTATCCTACGTGCGGAGCTCTTCAAGTATGGAGGAGGTGTCCTGGTAGAGCGCATGCACCGGCTCATCAACCAAGTGTGGGAGGAGGAAAGCATGCCCGACGACTTGTCAAATAGCTCCATATGCCCAATCTACTAAAAAGGCGATCCAATGTCCTGCAAAAACTGCAGAGGCATATCCCTGCTTAATGTCGCCTACAAGATCTTATCCAACGTACTATGTGAGCCTCTAAAAGCTTTCTGCTACAATATCATGAGCACCTACCAGCGTGGCTCCAGGCCCTGCAGATCAACGATATACCAAATCTTCACATTGAGGCAAATTCCGGAGAAGACCAACGAATTTCAAGTCGAGACGCACCATCTATTCATCGACTGCAAAGCCGCATGTGATAGCATAAGTCGCCAAGAGCTTCTATTGGAAAGTCGGAACTCGGTATCCGAAAAAACTGATCCAACTATGCCGCATGACGTTACAAAATACGCGGTATAACGTGCAAATTGGAAATAGCTCATCCGAAGTTTTCCAGACGTGTACAGGGTTCAGACAAGGAGATGCTCTATCATGTGACTTCTTTAACATAGTTCTGGAGCAGATAGTACGCAAGAGTGGTATTAGGCACTATCTTTAACAGGTCTTCCCAACTGCTTGGTTATGCGGACGACATCGATATATTCGGCCGCTCCAAGCGAGCTGTACTTGAAGCATTCACAGCTATTGATGAACAGGCGAAATGCGTTGGTCTTGAAGTGAATGAGACAAAACCAAGTATACGCTATCAACAAACAAAGCCTCATCTGTCCATCGCCTAGGACAAAACGTCACTGTTGGTAGCAGTAATTTCGAGGTAGTCAAGGAGTTCGCCTACCTCGGAACAAACATCAATTCCACGAACGACACCCGGCGAAGAATTACCCTAGCGAACCGCTGCTACTTTGGTTTGGCCAAATAAATGGGTTCAAAACTCCTGTCTCGAAAGACAAAGTGCACGCTTTACAAAACGCTAATTTTACCAGTTCTACTCTACAGCGGCGAGTGCTGGACGATAAGTAAAGAAGTGGAATTGATACTGGACACTTTCGAGAGAAAAGTTCTTCGGAGGATATTAGGTCCTCTATGCGAAGACGGCGAGTGGAGGAGAAGATTCAATCGAGAATTGTACGAGCTGTACCAAGATGTGCATGTAGTCCAAAGAGCCAAAGCGCGTCGACTACACTGGCTCGGTCACATCGAGCGAATGGACAACAACGCTCCAGCCAAGAAAATCTTCGAATCCCAGCCCGCAGATTCGAGACGACCAGGGAGACCGAACCTCCGCTACAGGGACCAGGCGATTACACACGCAAGAGCGCTTGGTCCTGATGACTGGAGGGAGCGTGCGAGGGATCGCAACCGCATTCCGGAAGACCGCAATATGTCAGGCAGCGACCCTCCATGTATCGGGAGCCGGATAAGTAAGATTTTTTTTTGGCAACAGTAGCAGTTTTGTCATCACCTGTGTTCTTACATGGTAATACAACAACACCAACCTATCCGGATGGCTATAGTTCGGGCATTGAATGATTGAATGAGCCAATTGTTAAAAATCATAACACTTCAAAAACGGCGCCAAAACTAAAATGACAGCTCAAGGTAGATGACTCTATACCAACCAAGGTACCAAAGAAACTTTGTGACTTCCAAAACGAAGTATACTCGTACTTGCAACACAGGAATACATATTTTATAATAGTTTTGTTTATCATCTTTTTGTTACTTTAACTTGCAGGTAAGTTATTGTATACTAGTCAAATCTAGTTTCAAGATTAAACAACTACGAGATAATACAGAAATCTAAGAAAGGTAATTCAAGAATTTCGTACGATTTTTCCGTTGTGTAAGTAGATAAATCTCATCTGGAATTATTGTTCTTTAATTTGGTATACCATTTAACTTGTTCCTGAATCAAAATTACTTAGGTAAGTCAACGTGTTTTCATCCAATTCCCTTGTGGCTTGGAAAAAAACATGTATGTAGAACCACCACTTGAGAAAGGCTCGACCGATTTGGATGATTTTTTTTTGTTTTGTGTTTGTTTTTATTAGGAGGTTTCTATGAAGTAATAAAGCATTTGTTGAAGTATTTTCCAAACAGTTATTAGATATTGGTAGTGGAAAAGTTTCGGTTGACGCAAATGGAACCGAAAGCTGAGCGCAGCCAACTACATTCGATTTTCCATGTGATTTCTTGTCGTGTGACAGTTTAGTGCTCAACAAAACTCACCCATTTCTCTCAGGATATGCTCAGAGCTAAAAAAAGAATCACGTCTAACCATACTAAATAGTTTCGGGTTTGGTTTGACGAATGTGATGGAGACAGAAATGGCTGTCAAATCGTGATCTTTTTTAATGGCCTTTTCGATTGGTCGTCCGGAAGGCTTCCGAAGTCTTCCGAATGCTTCTGAAACTGTTCGATTGGTATCAAATGACAGTTCTTCTCCTGAATAGAAGAGAAATTTCCTTCTGGATTTGAAGTCAGAATCAAAACCAGAAGCACGCACACACTCACACCTACTAAATGTCAAACTCACATTAATTCATGTCATTGTTTTGTTTTGGTCTGCCTGAAATTTTGTAATTTCAATTTTTAGGGAATTTTAATTATGGATATTTCAATAGGACCCATAAGTGATTTGCTGATATCGTCATCATTTTCCTCATCTTCGGATGAAGAAGATGTTGCTGTAGTGGAATTCTTGTTACGAGAATTTAATAAAAAAACAAAAGTCGAGAACTTCATTGAAGACGTTGTACAAAATTATTCGGAAGAAGAGGTAGGTTCAATATCATAGAATGTTACAAATATTAATTGGAATCCAAAGTTGCGTTTACAGTTTCGAATTAAAAGAAGAGTTTCCGATATCCTGATACAAAATTATGAAAGCTCAGCTCATTTCAAAAGGAAAAGAGATTCTGGCGGAAAGAAGGAAATCGCAGCTAAAATCCAAATTCTTGCATTTAACTGGTATGTAGTACCTACTCGTACTTAAGCCAGCTTAAAAATATGTGATTTTAAAAAGAATAACCAAAGGTTTGCTGGGAATAAGCATTCCTACAGAGAAGTTGCCAGTCTATTTAACATTTCAATCTCAACAATGTATAGGATTTTTGAAAATGTCCTGGAATTTTTGTTTGAAGTCTTTCCAAATTTTATAAAGTTTCCTACAACACACCAAGAAAAGCTTTAAACTGCAGCAAAATTCAAACAGGTCGTAAAGCCTTATGTCATAATTAACTATTCACTCATTTTGTTTGCAGATTGCAAATATTCCAGGGGTTTTCGGTTGCATCGATGGTTGTTATATATATATAACGAAACCTGCAAACAAAATTCGCTCGACCTATGTATATCAATCGTCACGACCTAGTTTCATTGACTCTCCAAGGAATTTGTGAATCTGAAAAACGGTTCATTGATGTGTTTGTGGGTTCTCCCAGCAAAATTCACGATTCAACGGTGTTCCAACTTTCTTTCATCAGCAAAGATCTCGCGAAAATGTGCGGAACCCAATATCATTTATTGGGTGACGCTGCATAGCCATTAAGGGAATATTTGTTAACCCCCTATAAGAACACGGGAAACTTAACAAGGATGGAGAGCATATATAACAAAAAACACTGCCAGACACGAGTCAAGATAGAAAATTCATTTTCGTTAATTAAGGCACGATTTAGGCAGCTGTTACGAATAGATTTTCATAGAGTTGAACGAATGTGCAAGTTTATCTTGGCATGTTGTGTTCTGCACAACATCTGCATTGATGAATGAGACCTTTGGGATAATCCTAGTGATAACGCAGGAAGTGATGATGACGACAGCAACATACCTTCGGCAGGCGATAATACTGTTAGTGATTTTGAACTAAAAGAGGTGGGAAAAATAAAAAGAAATCGAATAAAGGAAACGTTTTTATAAAAACTTTATTTGTTAATAAAGATTAAATTAAAGTTTTAATACACATACATATAACTTAAAGTAAAAACTATATTTCATTCAATAGGTAGGTGTAGTAGGTAGGTACGGTATTTCATAAGCTACATTATTTAATAAGGCACAGTCTTTAAAGAATTCATTACAAGTAAAATAAAAAATAAATATTAAAAAAATAGAATTTTTCAGTCTTTCAACTTCTGCAAAATTTGTTCCAAGAGGTTTTCTACATTTGTCCTCTTTTCCATCCTTTCTTTATGCCTTCGCTCCCTATTTTCCCCTTTCATTGCAGCGTGAACCTTCCTTTCTTCGATCAACCGATCGACCATTCTTTCTTCGAGGCACTTTTGCTTTTTTCTTGCTGGAAGAATGGCCTCATCAGCACTTAGGTCTCCTTCACTTTGTGCCGGTTGTATTGCACCTTCAGGAGAAGAGTTGATGTGGGACAAGTGTGGATGTGAAATGGAGCCTGATGTAGAATGCAGTTCATTAAGAAGGCTTTCTCTCCGTATAAGCTTATTAGGGGCTATAAAAACTTCTGGAACAATTGAATCGTCGTTGGAAATTATGACATCCATTGACGATTCAAAAGGAATTTGTTTCCGGACAGCCCCACTTGTTTGGTTGTTTTTTATGATGTCCTTGGTTTTTTTGATTACGGTTTTAAGCCGGCCTTCAACCTGATAAGGTGTCACCATAACATTATTGTTTATTGCCATGTTCTCGGCAATGTAGCACCACATTTCTTTCTTCGTGCGGAACTTTTTCATATGTCCTACTTTTGAATCGTTCTCGCTGTATAGATTGAGGAGAGCGTGGGTCTCATAGTCGGACCATTTATATATTTCTGAAAAAGTTGGCAGATTAGATTACTGATTATATTTTGGTGTTTTGGGTGATAGTTACCTGTGGTGCCATGCTGAATGTTATATTCTGATGTATTCAAAGGGAGGCCGGAAAACTCAGCGACTTCTGTATACATGGCTGAAACCATATCCCCAGCTGTAAAACAAAAGGCACTTTCAGAACTAAATTGAAGAAAATATATTATTCTTACTTACTTAATTTGTTTCGAAGACAAATTTTCCCATCAATAACTGCAATTTCGCCATTTTCATCAGCAATAACTTCGAAATTTTCTAAATTTGTGCCAGCCATGTTTACAAAATAAAATAATCAAAAATGTGCGTTTGACATTTGCCGCCTTACGCATACACTCACATTAATTTTCAGAATCAAGAATCTAGTGTTTACTTGTTCGATTGGAAGAGTTCTTCCGGATTACTAATCGAAAAGGACATAAGTGGATGGCTTAATGTATTTTTTGCTAATTCGCTGGAATTAGCAATTTTATGTGTAATTTTAGTTACTTGCTGAGTTTATCAAAAATAAGAAAACATACAATTTGTATTCTAAAAATATATATGTGTTACAATCAATAGTCAATTTCAATATTTAACTTCAAAAACAAAATCAAAATTGTTTGTTTGAAATTTACTAAATTAATGGTACAAAAATGTTTGATGTTTTAATTATCGGTGCTGGCTTATCTGGACTTACAACTGCGTACAAAATTCTTGAAAAAGAATCATCTCTCAGGTTAAAAATTCTCGAAGCAACCGATATGATCGGAGGAAAAATCGCCTCTTCTAAGTCCGATGAAGAACTCGGTGGAAGATTACTCACAGCTGACCAAACTCATATTTATAATCTTTTGACTGATTTAGGAATTCATATGCGGCGACGTGCACCAATTTCAAGAAATCTAAGCCGCTCGTGGGCCCTTGACATTGGTCCATTCGCTTTTATAGCAAAGTTTGAACTTCAGCGGTATATACAAGACTTGGACCTTAAATCACAGCTTTTTCGGCCGGGAACTTATGAGTGAGTCTCTTTTGAAAGCCTCTTTAATAGCAGAAATTAATTTGCTTTAGTATAGCCTTGTAATGGAAGATAAACAGTTTACAATGTGGCGTCATATAAATCTTAATTTGTTTTTCAAAAGTTCCCGAGTTTTTATGATGAATTTGGTACGGCTTGTGGCAGGTGTTGATGCAAAGGACATAAGCTACGTTGAATTTATGAATAGTGTACATAGCTGTGGAAATTTGAAGACACTCATGGAATTGTAAGTTGAATTTAAATAACAACATTCTCATTGTAGTATAAAAAAAAATAAGATAAACATATGTATTATAATCAATACCTTAAGTCGTTGACTGATCGACGTTAAAAAAGCACAACTTGAGAAAGGTCGATAGATAAATCTTACGCCAGAAAGTCAACGCTTTGGCGAATTGCGGAGCTGCTTAAATTAATAAACCACCGTAGAAAAGCTTAACAGGCTCTTTGCATTAAAAACGTAGAGCACTTTGTTTTCAACCATTTAAGGGTGATTTCACATTTTCACCAACAGTTGATTTGACATTTCTAAATCGCCCAGTTGTATAATTGAACAAATTTATTGTATTGAATAAAAAGAACGAGTCTGACAAAATCACTTTTTAACTTTTACAGGCAGCCTCCACAGGCCATAAACGTTGGCAGAATTATGAGCATGCCATACAAAAATCAATTAAATCCAAAAAATCCATGTCCATGCAGCGACATTTCGAAAAAAATTACTTTTTGAACAAGACATAATCGCTGTTCAAAGCTTGACTATAGAGTAACTGTACTAGGGCCAGTTTTGTATTAAAAAAAATCTTGAAATTTCGTCACGTGAGTTCTGATTTGTCCCATAGACATCAATTTTCAAAACAGCCTTATAAAATGTGACATTTTCGCTGTTATGTATATACGGCAGCTTATAGAGATGATGTCATTCTTTTAACTTGCGATTATAGGTACTACTACAACCAAACATGACATTACGATCATAGAGAACACCAAAAAAGTGGGTCCCCCGATTCCGTCTGTCTGTCTCTCCTCGAGTCTGCAGCCTAGACGGTTCGGTGGATTTGATTCAAACTAGGTACATATTGTTTTTTCGGTAATATGCCCACACGTTTTTTTATTTTTTTTTAAGACGACAAATAACAGTAGCTCCCGTACATTTGTTTTGACCAAAAACAAAAACATTGCGACCAAAACAGCCGAAAGAAATATATTTTAAATCTAGAACACATATAATAATTCAACCAATTGGTCAATAACTTAACAATAAAAAAAAACAAAAACCTTATGTTTCTCAAAAACGGCTTCAACGATTTTTATAAGAAAAATCAGGGGCCGAATTACCGCATCAGTGATCGAGTGAGTGAGTCCCATCAGTTATCGAATGAACTAGTGATCACTTTGGTATGATGGCATTCGTAGACTAACGTATCGTGTAACTATTTTAAATTGTAGTAATTCTATTCTACTACATCGAGTCTCTATTGATTTTTATCGAGTCTTTCTTGTTTGACAGATGAAATTTGTATTCATTTAATTTATTTTTGGACAAGCAAATTTAATTTTTTTGTAAAAACAACAAATTTTTCGCGAGTTTCCAGTCTTTATTACAAGGATTTGAGGATATTTTTAAATATCCACTAAAAATGGATTATTTCTTTTTATCTAGCGATTCAGATGGTGAGGATTTAAAAAATATTTTTATGCGTACATACATATGTACATAATAAGTAACATTTAATTCACATCAACCAGAAGATGAGATGTACGAAGCTATGGAGCGCAGACTCCTAAGGGACAAAAGCAATCCTCTGTCTTTGTCAAATTCTGCGTAAGTATCCAAAAATTATATTATGTACATATACCTACATGCATGTTCTATCAGTCGGCTTCTCATCTGACGAATAAAATTCAGTTCGATAACTGATGAGAGAATGTCAAATTATTGTACTAGACTGCTCGATAACGTGAGCGGTAATGCCAAATTTACATAATTCAGTCACGTATGACTCGATAACTGATGCGGTAATTCGACCCCAGTTCATTAATAAATGGAAAGGGTATCTTTGATAATTTTTTTTAGGAAAAATTGTTATTTTTGGTTCCTCTAGTAGAACTGTATTTTTTGGTTTTCGATTTTCTCGGAAACGATTAATTTGATTTTTTTGCAATTTTTTACGCAGAAGCTCCTAGCGAATATGTGGATGGCAATGGCGCAGTGGATAAAGTGCTCTATTGCTAACTTAGACGTGTGGGTTCGATCCCCACGCTAGGCGCATTCCTTTCTACACCTCCAATTTTAATTGAATGCCGCCCATGGGTTAAAATGAGACAGTCAATACCTGGTTCTCAAATTGCAATTCTGGTTGCATTTAGAAGAGGTCTTACAGGCATATAGTTAAATTTAAAAAATATATATACAATGGTTGGAAAAAGTATTTTGACAAAACTATTTTCCTTGTTATATTGCTTGTTTTAAAGAGCTGAGAGATATAACGGAACTCGTGTGATGCTCGAAACAAAATATCTACGTGATTGTAACTGTAAATTACAAAATATTTTATTTTTCCTTACGCATTCGTTCTTAATCATGTTCAATGTATGGAGTGAGTTGAAATTAACTGGAAAAAAGTATTTTGACATCATATTCTTTTTAGTTCATTTCGTTTCGTGCATGCGATCAAAGTTAATATTTGTTAAAATTAAGCACATTTAAATACAGAAGTTTTATTACACTAAATTTTTTTTTCAATTTAATTGATTATAATGGGGAAAACGTCGGAAATACGCGAAGTTTTAAGAAATGAAATGGTGATCAAATATGATGCTGGTATTTCGGTTGAATACTTAAGCAAACTATACAAAGTGCCTCCTCAAACCGTGTATTACCAAAAAAATAAACAAAAAAATCACAAATCAACGCGAAACTTACCACGTTCAGGACGCCCACGCAAGACAACCAAAAGAGAAGACCGTTTAATCGTCGGAAAATTTAAAGAAAACGTGCTAAAAACGCCAAAATCTGCAACAATAGAAATGAAAAATCAGTATGATATTGAAATTTGTGAAAAAACTATAAGAAATCGTTTAAAAGAGGCTGGCTTTGCCACTTACATAGCCAGAACAATACCACAAATATCACATAAAAAAAAACTTAAACGTTTTGAATTCGCCAAAAAATTTTAACATAAGCCTTCATCATTTTGGGAAAAAATATTGTGGACTGACGAAAGCTCATTTCAGTACCATGCCTCAAAAAAGAAAACTTTCTGCAGAATTCCTAAGAAAATGCGTAAAAAAGTGGCATCTGTTTTTGAACGAGTGCCCCATGGTGGAGGCTCCGTAATGTTTTCGGGATGTGTTTGTTTTAACGGCACAGGAGACTTGGTACCAATTGAAGGAAAGATGAAAAAGGATAAATATTTGGATATTTTAAATAACCACGCCTTTGGTTCAGGTGACAAATTAATTGGACGGTCATTTATCTTGCAACAAGATAACGCACCTTGTCACAAAGCAAAACTGATAACCAATTTTCTGAAGGAAGTGGATGTAAATATATTAGATTGGCCACCTCAGAGCCCTGATCTAAATGTAATAGAGAATGTGTGGGCGTATATAAAGCGAAAGAGAAGTCCATGTTTGACAAGAACACGCGAAGAGACAATTGCTGAGGTCGAAGACCTGTGGAGAGAAGTTTCTCTGCAAACTCTGCAAAATTTGGTGAAATCCATACCCGGCCGGTTACGAAAAGTCATCACCGGTAACGGAAATTTCACTTTCTATTAAGTTTTAAATTATTTAAATTGCTGTATAAATTTACTGTCACGTCATTTTTTTTATTAATAATGTTTCGTACAAATACTTTTTTCCGCTTAGATTTAAAAAATTTTTTTTTTAGTTTAAGAAGTATAATGTTGAATTCAACGAATTTTTTTTTTGAAATCCCATAGCTATACAGATATTATGTAATTTTTAATTTTTTTTTCTATAAATAAAAAAAAAGATGTAAATTAAAATGTGCGATTTGATTTCTGTCAAAATACTTTTTCCGACCATTATATATATAAATACAATTGTATACCAAAATTTTTCAAAATTTTTTTTTTGAAAATTAATTTTTATTTTGAAAATTCAAAATTTGGAAAACGACTTCGAAGATTTTTTCAAAACTTCGTATTTGGTGGTTTTTTGACATTATCTTGAATTGTTAAAAAAAAACTATTTGTCTAAAATAAAAAACAACGGTACATCCCATACAAATGTTAAAAAACCGTTAAGAAAAAATTTATTTCTCGAAAATGGCTACTATTACTATTTTCATGCTTAAAAGTTCATGCTTAAAAGTTCACTTTTATTATTTATATTTTTTTTGCGTACCACTTTTCATATTTTCGACTTTCTCAGTATTGGATGAACCTATTAAAATAGTTTTTTTTTTATACAAATGCTCCCTAAAATTGTTAATAAGACTGCGTATTCAAGTTTTCAAAACAAAAGTTTTTCGATTTTTAAAAAATACATACATTTTTTTTTTTGAAAAATCGATTTTTCAAAAACCAGTCACAGAATTTTTTTGAAATTTGAATTTTATAGGTACGTTAATAATATCTTCAAAATGGCGTTTCAATTTTTTTTTCTAAAAATTTATACATACAAAATTAATTTATTAAAAAACCGCTCCAACGATTTTTGAATTTTGTTTTATATATTCTTATTTATCCATGAATTCAAATTGTATCTTTGTTTTCCCTCAAACTATATCCATTTAGTTCTATCTTATTATTATTCCCTTTTTAATAATTTTTGCATACGTCACTGAATACTACCTTGTGTAGGCCCTCATACATTTATATATACATATGTGTCCTTAAAAATCACATGAATCTTATGTAATGCATATTTCACCTAAATTATGAAGTTGTATGTATGTATATATACCTATTACCCACCCACCTACATCCTTCATTTTTATTATTATATGTAAATTTTTACATACTTAGGTTCCATCAATATATATATTATAGATACATTTTACTTACATAATTAAAATACATAACTTATATTTAAATAATATTTAATTTTGTATTATATGCATTTGTAGGTAGGTACCTATGTAACTATTCCTGAAATCATCCAATCGACAATTCATTAAACTAAGAATCAAGGTAATCTTACCTACATAGGCTTTAAACCTGCATAGGATAACTGCACTTAACTAACTAAACCTCAATGGTTAGCTACATTAAAGTTGTTAGCCACAAGATCGTACGATCCAGTCGTGCATTTTATTTCTTAAGAGATGGTTCCATGAGCATTAAGTAACGAAACTAGTGGCAAGGGTTTCGCGTCTTCCTAGAAGGAGCAAATATGATGACCATTATTGAGTCAGAATATACTTCCCATAACCAGTCTTGTATTGAACGCTTGTCAGATTTCTGGAGCAGTAGACAATTTCATTTGCTTGGGCTAGGTTGCAATGGCTGCCAAAAAAACGGATGACACACTCAGACCTCAGATAGGTCCATAGTCCATTGTGATACCACGTGAAGATATATTAGCTCTTTAATTAAACGATATGGAGCCTCTTATGAAGCGATGCGAGTTTGTGGAAACAGCACCAAGTGATTTGATGGCTGCTTGCGCATGGCAAGGAAAACACGTTTTGTAATTCATATGATATGACTGCAATACTGATGTTATCGCCGAAGTACCTTTTTTCTTCTTTTGGACTTGACATTACGATGATAGAGAACGCCAGAAAGTGGGTCCCACAATTCCGCCTTTCGAACTATAGATTAAACGGCTGAAACGATTTTTTTTAACTTGGTACCTAAGAGTTTTAGGCAATTATCTCAAATATTTTTAAATTGTTTTTGTTTTTTTTTTTAGTCCCAACAATAACGGTACTTGTCCAGCAATTTTGTCTACCATCTCTTTTTTTTTATATGTTTTTAACACAGCTCGGTCATCCGGGGAAAGAAGAGAAAGAAGGATAGAAAGATGCGTGGCGCGATGTATTGAGACGGTGGGTGTTGTCTCATATTTTATCTCCAGGCCTACCATCTTAATTATCTCGAAAACGGCTTTAAATATTTTGATAAAAAAAAGTGTGTGCACTATTGTAGGTATAGTCTATACACTTTGGACCAATCATTTTTTTTTACATATTTTGTTATTAACGGTACCTGTCAAACAACCATTTTTTTAATTTTCGACTTTCTCATAATCGGATTTCGATCAAAATTTGTATTTAGGAGATCCTAAAAATTCTAAATAATACTCCATATCAAAATGTTCGAAAAATATTTTTTTGGATCACAAAACATTTTTTTTTAGAGAAAATTCAATATTTCCAAAACAAATGGACGATTTTTTTTTAAATTCAATTTTTAAAATTTATATTACTTAAATTATTTTTAAAAAAATTAAGATATTTTGTATATAAGAAATTAAGTAAATAAGACTAAAAATATATTAAACTGTTTCTACTAAAAATCGTGTTCTTAAGATTTGATCCAACAGTTACTTACTCTGTAAAATTTGTCTATTTCTCAATAAGAATTCAATTCTTGCGAAAGGAAAATGAAACAAAAATTAACGACATGACATGACACTACCCAGTGACTAAAAATGCACTAATTGTGGATTGAATTGTGATTGGGTATTGGACATCTGTATGGCCAGTGGGGTCAGCCTTTCTTAAGCATGATAGCGAAATGTACATAATGTGATGGCGTTCAAAAAAAGGATGTGTCTTTTTTAGCTCACACTCGGATAGCCACTTGAGAGCTTTCAGCTTGCGTTTCTTTTTTTTCAAAGAGAACTAGTTCCGAGCTCAGAATAAAATGACCGAGTAAAGGGAGCAGTAAGTCAAACTGAACGCATTTTTAACGATGTACGGAAGTTTTTTTAACGTTAATCTCTTGTAGATTTACTAAATAATCTCAATGTTTTCACCATTCCAAAAGTAAATTAATTTTTACACAATTATTCAAAATGCAAATTGTGTTTCATTTTCTCTTTTGATGTAGAAGTGAGACAGGCAGCTTCACCTGTGTCAACCGAAGCAAAAAATTCACTTTCCCGATGAATGTGTGCATGTCCATGAATCAAAGAAAACAAGATTACGACACTTTTATTTTTGTCTTATTTTATTGACGTCACCAGAGAACAAAAATCTGGAAATTGTTGTTGTTTGTCCGATGTGGATTAATGGATTTTGTTCTCTGGTGACGTCAATAAAATAAGACAAAAAAGAAGTGTAGTAATCTTTTTTTTTTTATTTATGGTTCATGTCGATATGGGAATGGGTTAGTTCGATTTGTACATCTGTTGGCCCTATGAAGATTTAAATGGGTACATTTAAATATCGGTACCATATCCTGTAGGTTAGTATCAACTTCAGTTCCTGAACATCCAACATTGGATAGGCTAAATTTGTATGGGCTTGTGCATAAGTTTTGACATATATCATCTGATACCAATGTATATCAACGTTTTTAGGAGAGCTTGAGATTTTTTTTCACCAGCAGGTTTGTCATAAGCTGTGTTCTTACATATGATTACGACAACACAAACCATCCGGATAGCTATGGTTCGATTTTTAAATGAACCCAATGAGATTCAATTTAAATATTTGTCTGTAAAGACGTGGCGTTGTAGGACAATAAGTACCTACAGATATGTACTTATGTTATCCAGTGCGCGTAAGGAAATCAGAATATTCAACTTTTAGACCCCTGTTGCAGAGAACATACAACAAACCTAATGTTATAGCAAATTCCTATTTTCTTATTAGATTTTTTTTTTATATATTTCAAGATACATAGAACCATCGCAGGGCGTCTTAGAATTTTCTTCAGAGCAACTTCTTGGAGCTTTCGAAAACAGACTCGAGCCAGTATCGATAAACAGACTGGCAAAAGTAATCGAAATTCGTCACCATGCAGACTATGTGCAAGTTAGCGAAACAAATGGCACTGTTCACACGGCAAGGGTAGCCGTCTTGGCCATTCCATGTAACTATATTGAAGACATTTTCATTACTCCACCCATTCCCAAGGAATGGGAAATACCCTACCTGGGAGATAAATATTATATCACTTCATTCAGAGTTGATTACGATGAGCCTCATTGGCGTCGACGAGGTTTCTCTGGTAACTTCTATTCATCGGATCCAGCAATCTTCGCCAATCAACACAAACAGACTTCCTTAGTCGGGTACATCTTGCATGGACAAGGCTTTGAATTACTCATCAAATCTATTGTTCTTAAGAGTCTAGCTGAAAGCTTTGGCAATGAAATGACCGAACCAAATGCATACATTCAGCAAACTTTCGAACAAACATCGCTTATGAACCTCCCATATACTACACCATGGAATCGTATAATCTGGTCATCAACATCAACGGCTACACTTTATCGTGGCTGCTTAAATGGAGCTGTTCAAAGCGGCTTAAGAGCAGCAATTCACGCTCTATTAATTTTGCGACCACAAAGTGTCACGTGGCAGGATTTGGCAGAAATTCAAAAAGCAAGTGTCGTCTATCGATATCCCACTAATTGGAGTTTGCTCAAGAGTTCAATGAATGTATACAATACTGTGGTGTACTCCACTATTGTAATTGCGGCCTTTTGTCTGCTGAAGTATAGAAATAAAATTTTCAATTAGCACTCTCTAATATTAAATTGGTCTGGATTTTGTACAGAGCTTGAGACTAACAATGGATAAGACCGGATGCGGCCAGATGAATAAACGCATCCGCTGCCGAAATCTTATTTTTTTTGAATAAAAATGGAATGAATCATACAAAAAAAACTACTACGTAAGTACGAGATTCAGTTTAGCTTTTTTAACAATGCGGTTTCAAAAAATAGATTTTTTTTATTTGATATGTCATGTCATTTAATAAAAAGAAATACATTTTTATCAAGCGTTGAGCGTTTTTATTAGTAATGGCTTCTTGCATACAAAAGCAATGAATACATTTAATCCACTTAATTAAAGGAAGCACAATGTATGTGCATACTTGAGTTATAGAAACGGTACGTCGTTTTCGATTGGATTTTCGATGTATTCTACTTTTTTTCTGATTCCAATCGAATATGAAAATATAGTATTCTCAAATTAACGCATCCACACTTAAGCGTATCGCTATATTGAAAAAACGGATTCTTCAAACAATTATTACTTTTGGCAAGTAGTCCTACGAATGTAGCGGGTTATCCATTTCTTTTTTATTATAAAGTTTGAACGTTGACGTTATGTGTGAAACACTACATCATTTAAATGACCACCACGCCAATTGTTGCAAGCATCGATTCTTTTAAGGTAATTTTCGACCAATTTTTGACACATATTGGGCGGTATCTCGGCAATAACTTGACGAATGTTGGATTTCAAGTGCTCAAGAGTTAAAGGTGTATCTGCATAAACACGGTCTTTCGCGTAGCCCACAAAGAAAGTCCAGCGGTGTCAAATCGCATGATCTTGGTGGCCAGTTGATATCGCCACGACGAGAAATTACGCGGCCAGGAAATGTCTCTTGCAATAAAGCCATATTCGCTCGAGTTGTGTGGCATGTGGCACCGTCTTGTTGAAACCACATATTCTCCAAGTCGTATTCTTGAATAGTAGGCAAAAAAAATCGGTTATTGACGGTGACAGTGGTTCCATCGTCGTTTTCGAAGAAGTAAGGCCCAATCACACCTCCGGACCAAACAGTGACTTTTGTGGATGTAATGGCCTCTCTTCAATTACTTGAGGATTCTCAGAACTCCAAATACGACAATTTTGTTTATTAACAAACGCACCGATTGAGAAATGTGCTTCGTCGCTGAAGAAAATTTTGTTCGAAAAATCGTCGTCCACCGCCTTTTGTTCAAACGCCCATTCGACGTACATATCTACGACATTGTGAATGGTCAGCTGGCTTCAGTTGTTGTGTGAGCTGGGCTTTATATGGATGTAGGTGTAGATCCAAATGCAAAATACGCCATAATGTGCCGTAAGACAGTCCTAATTCCTGAGAACGAAGAGGATTAGACACATTCGGGTCTTCGGCAACACTTTAACTTACAGCAGCGATATTTTTAGTGGTACGAGCGAAACGATGATGCACAGGCCTTACTATATCTGTAACCAACCCAGTCTCTTCAAATTTCTTCACAATTTTGACAATTTTAACTATATTCCTGTAAGACCTAAGGTCTTTTAAATGCAACCTGAATTGCACGGCACTAGTTTGGCACAGTGGATTTGAGAACCAGGTATTGACTGTCTCATTTTTAACCCATGGGCGGCATCCAATTAAAATTGGAGGTATAGAAAAGAATGCGCCTAGCGTGGGGATCGAACCCACACGTCCAAGTTAGCAATCAAGCACTTTATCCACTGCGCCACTGGCACCCAATTGCTTCGCAATTGGTTTGCAATCGTAGTTGGACGATTATGTAAACGATAATCTTGTCTTAAAGCACGATATGTGGCTGTGGCAGAATCACCATTTTTGTAGTAGGTTTTAACAACTTTAATGCGTTGTGCGATAGTTAAGCGATTCATTTTGTAAATGTCAGACTTTCAACTTAAACAAAATTGGTTTAACAATTTAGTTTGACAAATGCCGAATTCCAGCCCTATACTTTTGAAACCACGAAATAGATAACCCTTTATATGTATGCTCTATTTTTATTCCCTGAAAAATATTCCGATAACTTTCGACTCGAAACAGTCAATACAACATTTTTAGAGTAAACAGAGTGGTAAAATAGTTACTCCAAAGAGCCAATTGAAAACGACATACATAAGTCATTTGGCCAGATCAAATGGAAATCACAAGAAATGTTTATAACAATTAAAAGGAAACGACAAAAAATCTCCAGGAACTAGTCTCCCTGTGTGAAAAGAATGGTTAATATCATAGCTGTATGGGCTTACACCAGTGGTTTGTTCAGAAAAAGTGATTTTCCTCGACTGTTATTGAACAGAGCAGGCAGCATTTGGCTGGCTACCATATTATCGCTGTCAAACAAAGAGTACCAGTCACAGATGAGCAATGCAGAGATGGGAAATTTCGGCAACTATACTGGTTTGCCTACAAGCTAGTACCGTTATGCAACTGATATTTTTGAATCTGTGTAGGATAAAACTGATAATTTTGCATCTGTGTGTAGTTTCAATACACCAAATATTGTCGTTGGATTTCACATCTATTCATGGATAAGAAGTCAAATTTACAAATACAATAACGTAAGCAATTGAGTATTGGAGGGTGAGACGTCCCAGCAAATATTTTTATTCAGAAATGAACAAAAGTTAATTCATAAAAGTGAAGAAACCGTGCGGCTAGTCGCGCACTTACAATTTTTCCGAAACGAAATAGTTTAATCACTAGTTGAACGATGATCGCGCTCATAAGCAATTAAAAATCAATCAACGAGATAAACCAACACACAGACAATATTTTAATTTAATGTGCGTGCAGTTAGTTATAGCTCGGTGTGATACAAACTGAAGAACTTATTTGGGGCAATGATTCCATTTGTGCCAAATTACAAACTTTCAAGTTGCGCGAATCGCGGACTGAATAGTTTCTGCTTATGCGCGCACTCTCATACGAATCCTTGGTATTAACTTTAGCAACCACACTGTTGCAAAATTAAAAGTTGCATGTGCGCTCCTAGTCTTATTGAAATGAACACATTCATCGGGAAAGAGAATTTTTCTCTTCGGTTGACAAAGATGAAGCGACCTGTCTCATTTATACATCATAAGAGAAAATGAAAAGATATATGCATTTTGAATAGTGCTGTCAAACTTAATCTACTTTTGGAGCGGTGGAAACACTTTTTGAGATTAGTAAATCTACAAGAGATTAAAGTTCGGTGGAAACGTAGCATTAGACACCGATTTAAATCATTTTAGTGATTCATTTATGATCTGAAAACTCTTCATTTAAATGAACGTATATACGGGCTCTATATATTCATTTAAATGATTAATGCCTGAACCTTTTCTAAATCATAAAAATGATTCGAATAAAATCATTTAAGTGAAGAATTTCTAAGTACCTACATACATACATATATAATCATTTAGGAATCGTTTTTATGTTTCAGAAAAGGTTCTGGCATTAATCATTTAAAGTAATATATGGAACACTTATATACGTTCATTTAACTGAAGAATTTTCAAATCATAAATGAATCAGTGAAAAGATTCAAATCGGTGTCTAAGAGCGCAGGTGAAAGGATTAAAATTGTATCATAAGTGAATTCTTTTTTCTGATTGATTTATGATTGATTTCAGAATGAAAATGATTGCTTACGCGATTTTATAGACAAATTTGGCTCAAAATTTTAAACAGTATCTATAATAAAATTTTAAATCTTACTTAACTTTAAAATACCTTTAAACAACACTTAAGTTCAATATCCGTATAAGCAATTTTCTCATTTAAACAACGTTACTTAAAGGTGTCTTAACTTAAACAGCATTCAGGGCGTTAAGAGTTTATTTAAAGCCCTCTAAAATGTATTTTCACATATCAATTCGCATCTATTGAAGTTTGGAATTGTGATTGTATTTAGTTTTGTGATTTTTTCTAACATATTCAATTAAAATAATTTTATTTCACTTATAAATGTAGTCAGTACATTATTTTCCAATTCTAATAGAATAAGAACACCCAAATTTCTAAGCAACGGTTACAACTTCATGGAACTGTATGAAATTTCTTTTCGCCGAAAAATTTAAAATTTTTAAATTTTTCGCCAATATGGTTAAAATCATAAAACTTGTCCGATCCGAAGATTATCCTAAGAGGTGGTCACATTTCTGCTGATCTACAAGTAATGGCTACCATAAGATATTGGGGTCGAAATGAGGTGCAGATATAAATATTTTAATTATTCTTTATCCCACTGAAAAAGAAATAATTAAAATTTATTTTCCTTTATGTAGATGCAAGATGATGGGGCGGATATGCACGGATTTAGCCAATCCACGCTCTGTGTGATATGTCAAAGGGTTGCAAAGGCATTCGCCTCAAAGCGACCCGAATTTGTAAAAATGCCAACATTGGTATCAGAGCAAATAAAAGAAATAGACAAGTTTAGGGAATACGTGGTTTCCAACATGTTGTGGTTGCAATCGATTGCACCCACATCAAAATACCCAAAGTTGGAGGTCTATCGGGTAACCGTAAATGTTTCTATTCACTCAATATCCAAGTGGTTTGTGACTTCACTAAAAATTCGAGATGTATTCCACTGGAGATAGGTAGTACCTACATACGATTCCAGAATTTTTAGAGAGCAGATTAAAGGAAAGGTTCGATGAAGGGGAATTCGACGGAATTTTACTTGGTCATTGGGGCTATGCATCCTCCAAAATTTTATTTACACCTTTACTAAATTCTCGAACGCGTGCTGAAGAACAATACAACATCGCACATATTGCTACGCGTAATGCTGTCTAAATGTATTTAAGAGTATTTAAGAAACGCAGAATCCTACTTACAGGCTTTCGATGTTCTCTTGCAAATACAAAAAACAGCAGTTATCGCTTTGTGTTTTCTGCACAACTTAGCCATAGATTTTCAGGATATTAGCTCAGATGAAAACGAAATAAAAATTAAAAAATACGAAATAAAAATTAAAAATACTTTAATATATGTATAAGTATGTATATTTTAGATGAGCTTGAAAACGATGATGTTGATCTGGAAAACGAAACAGAAAATGAAGAAATACTTCGGCTAAACAATGACCGCAATTGGTCACGCCGAGTATTTATTGGCGGGGAGAAATATCATCCTAGCAAGCACTCGATTCCCCCATCTCAATATACACAAGGGAACTTGGAAGTCTCCACATCAAGGCATTGTTAACCAAATTGATCATGTCGCTATAGACGCCAGGCATGCATCCAGTATCCTGGATGTCCGAACTTTCCGAGGGGCCAACATAGACTCGGATCCCTACCTGGTAGTATCTAGAGCCCGGATACGGATATCCTTGGCGCCTCAGCGAAGAGAGGATATTAGGAGAAAGTTCAACGTCGGTAAACTTTTATCACAAGAGACTGCCACAACTTTTGCCGACCGCGTCGCCCTCAATCTCACAGAAAACGCACCAGCAGCACCAACTATAGACGCCACTGTTCGTCATTGTCATCATTGCCAGCTAGCCATTAGAAGTGCCGCCTCTGATGTGCTGGGTTTCAATCGACAACCAAAGCGAAACCTCTGGTTCGATGAAGACTGTCGGCAGGCACATGCAGCCAAGGACGAAGCATGTGAGTCAATGCTGCAAGCTAGGACCAGAACTGGTGAAAGAGCAGCCCGCGAGGTCTATGTGCAAAAAAGAAGATAGGAACACCGACTCCTAAGAAGGAAGAAGAGGGAGCATGAAAAGCAAGCGGTCGAGTCTATTGAGGGATGCTACAGCAGGAGTAACGCTCGAAAGTTCTATCAAAGGGTGAAACGATCTACCCAAGGATTCCAGCCCAGAATAGGAACCTGCCGTGATAAAAATGGTAATGTCGTACGAGATACGCAGACGGTGCTGAGAATTTGGAAGGAATACTTTTCCAAGCTGCTAAGCGGCGAAGACTGCCAACCATCCGTTGCTATGCAGAACAACCTATTCAACTTGGACGATGATGGTCAAAATATCCGTCCACCTGACCTAGAAGAAGTAAGAACGGCGATATCCGAACTTAAGTCGCACAAGGCCGCGGGTTCAGATGGCCTGCCAGGTGAACTGTTTAAGGCAGCGGGAGATGACTTGGTCAGGAGCATACACCAACTCATTTCTCGAATCTGGTCGGAGGATAGTATGCCCAATGAATGGAAGCTCGGCATTCAGTGGAGCATTTGCAAGTATTGAAGCGGAAGCGGCGAAGATAGGTTTGACTGTTAACGAGACGAAAACTAAGTATATGCTGTCATCGAGAAGAGAAGTCCAATACCATCGACTGGGACAAAACGTCACGATTGGCGTTTATAACTTCGAAGTTGTCAGAGACTTTGTTTACCTGGGATCCACTATTACATCGCACATCAATATCAGTGCGGAGATCAAACGAAGAATCACACTTGCAAATCGCTGTTTCTTTGGGCTTAGAAAGCATTTGAGTAGTAAAGCCCTCTCTCAAAGAACCAAAGAGACCCTATATATAACTTTTATTATCCCAGTCCTGCTGTATGGGGCAGAGGCATGGACACTGACAAAATCGGATGAAAACCAGCTGGGTTGCTTTGAGAGAAAGATTCTTCGAGTTATGTTTGGCCCAGTGTGCATCGGTGGTGAGTGGAGAAGAAGATTTAACGACGAACTTTACGGGCTCTACATCGATATCAACCTGGTCAAAAAGCTAAAAATACAGCGACTGAGATGGCTAGTCACGTGGAGCGCATGCACATCGACGCACCAGCCCGACGAGTCTTCGTATCCAACCCCGTTGGACAACACGACAGAGGAAGGCCTTATCTTAGGTGGCGCGATCAAGTGGTGAACGACCTAAACCAACTTGGTGTGCGTAACTGGTGGCAGCTAGCTAGGGACCAGGCTAGCTGGAGAGGTTTGCTGCTTGAGGCCGTGATCCATCCTGGATTGTAAGCGCCATCTATAGTAAATGGCATTCACCATTTTTAAAATTGCCTTGTATTTCCAAAATTCACTTCCAATGTTTTGTTTTCAAATCGACAACAGTCTCAGCAATTTTTTTTTATTTACAAATTAAAGCTGTCACAAAATTGAATGATTTTGAATTTCTTTGCGTTACGTTATATTATGATCGTTTAGTTAAGTACGAATGAGAAATCGATTATAGATACGAATTTAAGTAACGTTGTTTAAAACCAATTTAAATATTTAAGAAATCCTAATTAAATAACCTCTTAGAGGTGTTTTAAAAAAATCTAATAGATACGGCTTGTTGTGATCGCCAAAACTTGGTCGATGACAAATAGCGTGATGAGCGACATCTCCTAGATTCGCGTTGAACTTGTTGTCTGACGTTTAAATTACAACTCTGCGCCCTCTATGATAATAGAGAAACGACAAAATTTTTGGAGATTATGAACGAGCACGATAGATAGATCAAATTAGAGAGGGATATTAAGACCTAGAAATACATAGACAGTACGGGAGTACCAGCAAACAAATATTTAGCGGATAGGGATCGTATGACCCGAATAAGGTGGGAGGAGGAATAACCGTCGAAGGTGGGATGATTCTTCTACGACAGTTTACTCAGATGTACTCGACATGATACCGAAGTTTTCCTGCGATCAAACGAGTGATATGTATCGCTCCCTTTACCTCAAATAACGCAAAGAAGAAAAAACAAACGATATAATAATAGGGCGCGTGGTGAATTTTAAATTGATTTTTTTTATTCATAAAGGTATAGTTACTTAGTTATATATATAGTAACTAGCGCTAACGATTGTGGGAACTTGTCTGAAAAAAAAAATTTAAACGAGCTTTGAATTAAAAAAAAACACATCAGTAATCAATAAACCAAAAAAAAAACACTATAGGGTGAGTTCTACAAATAAACGTTTTTTTTCACTGGTGCTTAAGAAAACATTTTATATAGTAGATACAAATATCTAAGTTGGAGTTCTGGCGGTTCCAGTTTAGCTGTTGAGTACTGGACAGCGCCTGTAATTTTTCCTTTTGGTTGGAACCTGCCATAGTTGAGACATTTTCTGAACCCTAAAAGCCATCCACTGAATTCGGCAACCCATTTTGGAGTACTACTAAGTGACTGGCTGCACGTTCCGCTTTGGACTAGCGTATTTTTGTCCTCGTACTAGTGGCCAACAGGCATTCTCCGCATCGGTACTCTCCTTACCAGGATTTATGGATTCGTGAACCGTGAGTCTGAAAATAAAGGGAATACCAGGTACATATGCCTCGAAATATATAACAATATTCCTAAAAGAAAAGAAAAAAACGGGCGTAAGAGTATATAAAAAAAAGAAAATACATCAAAATTAATAAAAACAAGGGTTCTTTACGCCAAGTTCCCCGAACCAAGTTGTTGGAAAGCCAAAATTTGTTTTATTACTTTTTTTTTTTTTTTTTTTTTTGAATTCTGATGTGTCTGGTTTTTTTTTTGTTCTTATGTTCTTAAATTTACGTTATATTTAGATTACTTAAGTAACATCGAATTTTGACCTTTTTTTTCAATCTAAATTCAAATAATTACTTTTATTCTTCCAATATATTTATGTAAGTGAACGAGATAATAATTTCCCATCGGTCCGTCAACGTAAGGGAGTTTATTTTTAGAAAATCTTCATCCACCTCCAAGGAGCTCCATGCAGGCAGGGTAGTTTAATCCGCACTCTCTAGATTGGTCAAGTACCATAAAAAGGTATCTTGTGTTAATATTTTGTTTAATTTTTTTTTTTGATAGTTCGGTAGGGGAACATAACTTGTCGTCACGTTGATTTCTGTGTTGTTGATTTCATTTGTCGGTCGGTTTTATATAACCTGTTAAAGAAAAAAGAAAAAAAGGCGATTAGAAAATATAATTTTTTAAAAAAAATATTTGTTGGCTTTTAATATAAAATTAATTTATTTATGTCATTCCTTTTCCTATTGGGGCAGCAATAAAGTCTATGTTCTCGTCATCTTAGATGAATTTTCGAGTTTGATTTGGTTTCGAATAAGGAGACCATGAATTGTTGAAGGAAAATTTTCAGGGGGTGCAGACGATAGCTGAATGACTTGGGTGAAGATGGCGTGACCGGACCAGAAGCATCTACATTAACTTTTGGGGAAATCCAAACATGGCCGCGGATTTCTAGGTTGGGAGGGTATAGGCCACACTGCATCAACAACAGCAGTGCCCTTAAAGTGGTGATATTCCGTCTGCTGTTACTTTTTTGAGTATTTTTGTTCTCTGGCCACGTCCCTCGAAACTTAAACGTTTTTCCCGTCCATTCCAAATAGAATTTCCTTTTTTTTCCAGCCCTACCCTCTTTCAACTCTTCCCCATTCTCTTCCTAGCAACAGGCTGTAAACATTTTTTTTAAGCAGCACTAAAACCGATCCTAATTAAAGCAGTCTATTAGTTAAAAAATAGAATATTACTGCATAATTCAATGCACGGTATTGGAGACAAAGACAAGGCTCATTCGAACTATAGTAAGTCGATGTGATGTGATCTGATTTATTTAAGTTATATATATATATATTTTTTTTTTGTAATAAACCCGCACTAAAGGGGTTTTGGCTACCCTTAACATGACAAGTACAGTGCGAGCTTTAGGAAAATAGGAAAGGATTAAAAAGGAGATACCGATGTACATTAGTTTTGAAGTTCAGAATATCAAAATGAGGGGGAAAAATAGAGCTTGGTAAAGCATTCCACATACGTGTTGTACGACTGAAGAAAGAATCTCTGTACTTCACCGTACGTCCGAAATTGGGCTTAAGGGCAAACTGATGAGCATTCCTAGAAGCGTGAGTATTACGGTTGAATTGTTGAGGGGGAGGAATGCAACTGGCTACTTCGCTAGAACACTGTTTATAAAAATAGCGATCCACTATAGTTCTATCGCCAATCATTCTTAAAGCTCTATTTTGAATTCTATCTAAGAGACTCAAATGAGTTTTGGAAGCTCCTGCCCAAATGTGCGGGTTATACTCCAGCTTCGGACGAGAGAAGGCCTTATAGATTACAGCCAGATCAAAGGGGGAAAAGAATTTCCTGCATCTTCGAAGAAAGCCCAAACACTTTGCAGCATTTTTGGCGACATCAAATATGTGTTCATTCCACAAGAGGTGGTCTGTGATGCACATGCTAAGGACTGAAAGCTGATCGGTTGCTTCAATGCAAGTGCCGCCCATGGATAGCGGCAGGTAGGGTGGGTTCTGCTTTAACGACAGAAGACATCACTGAGTTTTTGAAGCATTAAATTCTACGCGGTTTTTTATTCCCCATTGGAGAATGATGTCAAGATCAGAATTTAATGAGCTTATCATACGCTGCCGTTTCAGTTGCACATCCGAAGAACAAGGAGGTACATCTAAAAACAAATATGAAAATCTGAGAGTACTATTGTCAGCAAAACAATTAAGTCGATTAGACGTTCCAGATAAGAGATCATTAATAAAAATGAGAGAAAGGGTCGGAGACAATACGGAGCCCTGGGGCACACCAGCATTTATTTTGTGAATATCAGACTTGAAACCGTCCAATACAACTTGTATTGAATGGTCCGAAAGGTAATTTCTAATCAAACGAAGAAGAGATTCATCGATACCAAATACACGCATTTTCGATAAGAGAGCTTGATGCCAAACTCTATAAAATGCTTTTGAAATATCAAGTGCAATAATCTTACTTTCTCCAAAACGATGTAAAGATTTGTGCCACTGTTCGGTGAGATATACCATCAGATCACCAGTGGACGCATTGCTACGAAAGCCATACTGCCGGTCATTAAGGAGCTTTCGTTCTTCAAGATATTTCTTAAGCTGATAATTAATCAGTGTTGCCATGACCTTGGAAAGAAGGGAAGTAAGTGCAATTGGACGTAATTAGAGGGTGAAGAAGATGCGCCTTTTTGAGAGAAAGGCTGGACAAATGCTGTTTTCCATCCACTCGGAAAGGGACCTGTAGAGTAGGACAGATGGAAAAGCTTACACAGTGGTTTTGCCAGCATTGAAGAACATCTCTTCAGAACGATGGGAGGGATACTATCCGGGCCAGCGGATTTGTGCATATCAAGGTCCTTGAGGACTCTAGCAACTGCACGAGTGCGAAAGAAGATTAGTCCCATAAAATCGTTTACGGTTTCAAGTACAGGAGGAGTCATAACACTTTCTGGCAGCGTCGAATTAACAGCGAACTGCACTGCAAGCAAATTGGCTTTTTCACGAGAGCTGACAAAAGGGGTGTCATTAAAGACGAGCGTTGGAACCGAAGACGAAGTTTAATTTCGAATGTTTTTTACAAATGACCAAAAATTCTTACTACCTTTGGGGCATTGTAGTATTTTTTGCCTTAATTTTTGGTCATGCGAAAATTTGGTTCTACGAATGTGAACGTTACAGGTCTTTCTAGCTTGTTGAAACTTTTTCCTGTTTTCCTCAGTGGGGTTGGCTTTATAATTCCGGAAACTTACTTCTAACCCTAATAGCCTCTTTACAGCTCGATTCAAACCATGCATTTTCTTTCGGTTTGATAGATTTCACCCTATTCGGGATAAAATTTCTCATTCCGTGAAGAATTAAATTTGTTATCCTATCTGCGCTGGAGTCTACGTCACTATCGAGGAAGCATAGTGACCATCTGATGTGTCTAAACGTGATAATACACTTACAGTGTATTTATTAGGGTCAGAGGTAAAAAATAAGTCTAGTGTTGGCGGTTTGACCTGTAAGGTCAGGGATTCGTGTCGGCTCGTCAACAAGCTGAGTCAGTTGGTTTAACTCAGCAAAGACCTCGACATACCTTCCTTCGGGTGTTGTCTGGCTCGAAAAGCGGATCCAGCAAGAATTGTGTACATTGAAATCGCCCGTAACGACGATTTCAGTGCGAGTATAATGGGCAACAATTCTTTGGATGGAGTCGGACAGAGTATCAAATTCGTTAAAAGTTGAATCTCTATCCAAATTTGGGCTCCGATAGATGAAACAAGTGTGTATGATATGCTTATTAACCGTGAATTTTACCCACATGAAATTAAAATTTGTGTTTGAGCACAAACCATATTGTGGTTGAAGTTGGTACGCAGCATCATATCTAATGTAAACGGCGAGACCGTGGTGGGAAAAGAATAATGGCACTAAGTTATACCCAAACAAATTAAATTCCGTTTGATCAGAATTTTCACCTATTTGTGTCTCACTCAATGCCAAAACAGCTAGCCTGTTTTTCACAGTGTGGTCATACGCGGCACAAAAATTCTTTCTAAGTCCACGAATGTTGCCATAGTCCACTCTAAACCTCCCAACCATTTAAACATTAAAAAACTATAAAAAACGTAAGTCAAACAATTATCTAAACTGATATTGTACTTATAAGAATTTATTAAAGAAAAAAATCATTCAATGTAATGATATAGTTATGATGGTGCACTTAAGCTGTTTTTCATGTATCACGGAAAGTATGGCATTGCCACTTGGTCAAAAGATTTTTTTCTTTTCTGCGGTGCATTCAATATTTTGTAAAACTTAATTTTTCATGGCTTATTTTATAATAATAAAAAAAAATAGTTTAAAGTCTGTATTTTATACCACTGAGCGGCAAAAGTAGTCAACTAAAATCTTGTTTTGTAAGCAAATATTGTTATTGATACTTACGGAATCACTAATTGAAAAATTGGGCCTATTCTTTATTGTTGTTTTTGTTTTTTTGGCAACTTTCTCGCTGCAAATATGTATCGCGATATCGCATTAATGTGATGAAGTTTTTGATTGTATTTATTTCCGCCATTTTAATTATGTGGAGTATTTTTTTCTTTATATTTCGCTCTTTCACACACATGGTGTTTGGTGTGTTCAGTAATTACAGAATGCTTAGTCGATCTTGTGAGCTTATATAGAACGCGCTCTGAACATGCTCAGAACGAAAAAAGAAACACAAATTCGGAGGTCTGAACGCTCTGAGTGGAAAAGAAATTTTTTGACAACTCACACTGTCCTGGAATTAAAAAGAGAAACGCCTATGAAAAAAAACTGCTTCACTTAGCATTCTTAAAACCAAGACGATCGAACCATATTGTTATAATAATTTTTATCATAATTTTAACATTTTTCGCTTTTGTATTGCCTCTATGGTTTTTTCCACCTCGCCATGAGCACAACCCTCTACAGCGATTTTCATTTTTGTGTATATTTTTATTATATGTATATTAAAACTTGACTGTAAAATTATTATTAAATAAAAAAACATTTCCTGAAGTTGATATTCGTTCAATTAACAAGAATTGAATGAAAAACAAAACAAAGGTTTCTCTGAGAAGATTGTTTTCGGCTGCGTTTTGTTGTACACGGGAGCAACCCAATACAGATTCTCTGCTACATCCTTGGCATACTTCAATCTTCTGGATCGTCGTCTGCCCTTGCTCAGACCTATATTCCTAATGACATAGTGACTGAGCGTCCCGCCCGAATTAGCAACTCGTCCACTAATATCATGTCAACAGTGACCGACGAATGGGGCAGTTTTCAAGTATTTGTGAAAATTAAATTAAAAGAAAATCACATCGGCTAAAAACAATTTCCAAAATACTTGATTTCAATTTTCAAATTACTTGATTCACATTTTTTTGTATAAATAATAATTAACTTGGTTCTTTTTATGTTATTTTAATAGAAAAGTAGTTTAAATTCAATAAATATATCGAAATTACACAAAACAAATCAACCCGCTGATTTTTAGAAGAATGAGGATGAGGCAAACAGTAATGTTTATTTTTTTCTTGCATTACAGCTGTTCTTCAAATGTCATTTTGCAAATTAATAAATAGTGCTACCAAGTATTTCACTAAGCGCCTTGGTCGTTTTTTTCAACCAATTCCCCCGGGGATTGCAAAAAAACGCACCTAGTATTGTCCTAAGCTATAATGGCTGCCGTTAGTAAAAGTGTTGCTTATGCCCACAATACCCAATATCCTTTAAACTATAGAAAACTAACTTGTCAAAATTGAGTGAAGCATAAAATAACAATTCATACAAAATCCAAAACTATGTTTTGGTTTATATTTATAGTGTATTCATTAAAATGTTCCTAAGAATATACAACAAAAATATAAAACTGGCAATTAAAAATAAATGCCGTTACGATTATTCTGTCACGAATAGCATTATGAAAAAAATTCAATCGCATGTTGCGTGTTTGCTTATTACGAACCTAGATACCGCTATTTAGATTAAATAGAGTCGTCGGCCAACAATTATTTTATTTATACATACATGCTTATTTAAGCGTGTGATTATGTTGCGATGGGTTAAAAGATAATTGTTGATAAACATCTTTTAGTACTTTTTTATTTTGCAAGTTTTTAGACATAGAGCCATACTCTAATAACTAAAGTAATTCCAATTGTGTATACTTATGGGGTTTTCTTTTGGTAATTTCAGATTTTGATCGGAAATTTGATTTTTTTCGTCGAGAATGGTATACGATTTCAGATTTATTTTTTTTTATCACGGTATTAGTATATATTCGTGTCTGTGGAACCAGAAGGTATCTGATGGCAAATGATTTGAAAATTGTTTCTTCATTCATGTGTTTGTAAAACGAAGCGATTTCAATGTTTAAAAAATGAATGTCGAAATTAATTTGGAGGCCGAAATTAATTTTGAGGATTATACAATTATTAATACACAATTGCTTTTATGTTTTTAAAATGTATGTATGTTTTCGAAGCCTTATTTCAGTATTCACATAATTACTGAAAACAAAATCTTGTCAAAACGACGGCTGTCAATTGTTCTAATCGTGTTATGGTATTAGTAAAATAGGGGTAAATCTGCCGAAAAATCCAGATCTGCAAAATTGATTGCCGATCAAAAAATAAATTGATTTGTTTGCCCATTTTAATTGTAAAAATCTGTGTTTTGACAGATCTGAAGGGGAAACAAAATTATTTTTGTTACCAAAAGAAAACCCCATTAGTACACATTTCAATAATTACATGGTAAGTTAACTGTATTGGAAAATGATTATGTCATAGTCAATTTGTTCCAGAAAACTGTCATAATAATGGATAGAATTAACGTGTGAATGTCATTTTTTGTCATTTGTAATTTTGGAAGACTTGTGGTACAATATTAGGGTAAATGTAACTCTGCCATAAGGTGCGTTTTTTTGCAATCCCCGGGGGAATTGGTTGAAAAAAACAACCAAGGCGCTTAGTGAAATACTTGGTAGCACTATTTATTAATTTGCAAAATGACATTTGAAGAACAGCTGTAATGCAAGAATAAAATAAACATCACTGTTTGCCTCATCCTCAAACTTCTAAAAATCATCGGGTTGATTTGTTTTGTGTAATTTCGATATATTTATTGAATTTAAACTACTTTTCTATTAAAATAACATAAAAAGAACCAAGTTAATTATTATTTAATCAAGTAATTTGAAAATTGAAATGAAGTATTTTGGAAATTGTTTTTAGCCGAATTGATTTTCTTTTAATTTAATTTTCAAAAATACAGTGGTACATAGAATTCAACTACTTGAAAACTACCCCATTCTCCGGTCACTGGTGACATGATATTAGTGGATGAGTTGCTTATTCGGGACGGGACGCTCAGTTCCTATGTCATTAGGAATATAGGTCTGAGCAAGACCGGACGACGATCAAGAAGATTGAAGTATGCCTAGGATGTAGCAGAGAATCTGTATTGGGTTGCTCCCGTGTACAACAAAACGCAGCCGAAAACAATTTTCTCAGAGAAACCTTTGTTTTGTAGTTCATTCAATTCTTGTTAATTGAACGAATATCAACTTCAGGAAATACTTTTTTATTTAATAATAATTTCACAGTTAAGTTTTAATATACATATAATAAAAATATACGCAAAAATGCAAATCGCTGTAGAAGGTTGTGCTCATGGCGAGGTGGAAAAAACCATAGAGGCAATACAAAAGCGAAAAATGTTAAAATTGATTTGTTGTTGTGTTGCGGAATTTATATTAAAAGGTAGATTAGGTTAGGTTGACATGGCCGTCAGGAAAACAACTGACACACTTAGACCAAATGCTCAACCAAACCAAACAAAATTGATAATTATCTGAAAAATCAAAATGTCAGTTTTGAAGTTTTATACATTTTATCGATAACTTTGTGAAAAAGTTTTTGGTAGCACAGTTTTTATCCTCTCCAATAGCTAAGCCCCGAGAATTTTCCGGGTTTAAGCTAAGCACCCCCGGGGATTAGTTGTTGTTGGATTTAGTATGCAAATTGTTAATCCTACTCATCGGTTTTTTCGTCCAATTTCCCCGGGGCTAAGACAAAAACACGCCTATAACTTCCAAATATAGTATGGTTTTCTAGAAAGTGAACATTCTGCGACCATATACTGGTCACAAAGCTCGCAACATAAGATTTCACTGTTTTAACAATTTTGGATGTAAAAAGTGTTCCTTTGGGCCTGAAATTCCGCAATTTCGTGAAATAAATTTAAAAATTTCGCAAAGCTAACACACTGTAAAGGAGACGATTTCGTTTGACAGCAAGTAATTCACATTACAATCAATAATGGGGAGGCCTCTCATTGCCGACAATTAAGTTCCACCCCTTTTTAGAATCGGATTTTTAGTTCATTAAACAGTTGAATCCAACGTTTTAGCTTGGAAAAAAATTAAATTAGTAACGTTTTTTTCGAATTCCGCCCGCAGGCGCTTTTGGTTTGTTCGTTGAGCCCTGAAGTCACCCTAGGTTGCCGTAAATTGTTTTTTGAATTACTGGAACTAAGCCTGGTGAGGAAATTCTGTGTGTTTTGAGATATGGGGTCGCCCTGAACTTGCCCTAAACTCGCTCTGAAGTAGACCTATGTTTTTAGCTGGGTTGAAGTAAACGAATAAATTGTCAAAGTCACAAGAGATCGGAAATATTGACAAAATATATTGATGTAACATTATAAAATAATAATATGGAACAGAAAACTACGATTTTTAATTAATTTCCGTAATCGATTTTACTTGCGATATAGAGACAGTAGTACAAATTTCCCGTCGTTATAAGCGGATGTCGCTATATCCGAAAGAGATGTATGTTATATATAATATAATTATGGTCATATACCATTTAAATAATCCAACTTTTATAAGAACATTATGTATGTATGTACATATACGAAATAAATAAACAAATACATAAATTTAATTTTAAGAAACAATTTAAAATTCAGTTTTTTTTTAATCTGTGATGTTTGCCTATTTTTTGTTTGTAGATAAGGTAAAGAACTTCCAGCTTTTTTTCTATTTGCATTACAGGATTGGTTAATTCTGCTGTGTTACCAAAAAAAACAAAACTCCTTAACAACACCAATTGCATTTAATGCCTCAGCTATTGAAGGACTTGTTTCGTTTACTGGGCCATCATCTTCATCAGAATCCTCAAGAACTGAATTTTCCACAGCAGTGCTGTGAGTGTTTCTCACTATTTCTTGTAAATTTGGGTCTTCTGCCGTTAAAACGTTGTCATCAATGGTAACGTAATCCTCCCATGCTGTTTTTGAAGCGACGATGTTTGAATTATTGATCAGTGCAACCCATTCAGAAATGGACCAATCATCCTCTTCTTGAAACTGACCTTTGTTTCCAAATGTGTTCAGAGCTTGCAAGCCAGCATGTTTAAGACAGTTAGAAATTGTGGTGCTGGTAATACGCTCCCAAGCTGTCCCCACCATGCCGATAACGTCTAATAAACCAATGGTACTGTCTTTATTAGCTTAGGGACGTCCCTTATAATTTTGAGCACAATGTTCCGGAAGTTGCTTTTTAGGCTTCTTATAACACCCTGGTCCATTGATTGCAATATCGATGTTGTATTGGGCGGAAGGAATGCAAGTTTGATTGAAGAAAGGTTTTGAGTGTTAGGATATGAAGGGCAGTTATCGACAAGCAACAAAATGTTCTTATTCCTCAGCTCTATATCCCATTTTCGTAAAACTCCCTCGAAAATTTCGGAAGTCATCCAAGCCCTTCTGTTTGCTGTGTATTCAACTGGCAAGCTCTTGTTACCTTTGGAAATCTTGGAATTTTTGATTTGCCAATAACAAGCAGTTTCCTTTTCAGCGATCCATCCATATTCGCACCAACGGGCACGGTTATTCCTTCTTTTGACATTTTGCCACTTGTGCATTTTTCTCCTTTAAATTTGAACGTTTTGTCAGATCTTAACTTGTAAAAAATGCCGATTTTATCCACATTAAAGATTTCATAGGGTCGGTACTCTCCACGAATTATTGGCCGTACCTTTTGAACCACTCATCGCATTGCCCTGGCTGAACGCTGTTAGCTTCTCCGGAATTTTTTGTAAGCAGAATGTAGTTTCGCATGCGAAAACGATAGATCCAACTTTCAGTACATCGAAAATCATTTCCAAAAAGCTGCCCAAATTCGTTTGCTTTCGCTTGCAGTATTGGCCCTTTAATGGGAACATTATTGCTCCTCTGATTCTTGAACAATGTTAACAATAATTTTTCAATGTCCGCATTTTTTAATGAACGAATCTTTTTTCCTTTAATTGATTTAGCTTCAAAACTTTTTTGTACAGCTTCTTTATTTTTCCACATGCGAATGCGAAACATTAATTTCGTTTGCAAGATTTGAATTGGATTCCCCTGCTTGAAGTCTACAAATTATGGCAGCCTTTTCCTCAATTGTGAAAGTTCTTCTTTTTTTAGATTCCATTCTAAAGAATAAAACACATTCAGTCTTATTTAATAGAATGCTCTAAACAGATGAATAGTTATACAGTGAATAAGGTCTTATGTAGCCCTTCCATAAATTCCTATTTATAAAACATTTTCCCATAAATTATAGTTTTGCAGGGTTTTATGTCCAAAAAGTACCAAAATCGGGTAATCTATTCCATTTGGCTGTCATGATCAAATCAGCTGTTTGTCAGAAAACGCAACTAGAACTTTTGTTGGTGTTATGGTTGTGATTTAATGAAAACAAAATATTAATAAATAATAATAAATATTGGATCGTAGTTTTTCATCCCTAAGATCCTGTTTAGATTGGTAGTACCGTCACTATATCATATTTCGAGTATAAAGTGTATGAGTAGGGTGACGGTGGTTTCATATCTCTCACGGTCAGGTTCTGAGTAGGAAAACGCACTTTTTTGGTTTTTGTATTTATTCTAGAAGTTGTGAATTTGTTTTTTTAAGCAAAACAATTTTAGGTTTAGCTTTAATTTATGCAGGTTGGCTACCGGCGTTTCGCCGTGGACAGACGTGTGCCTCGTCACACAACCAAAAAAGGTTCACGCGAACAATTTTAATAATTTAAACATATTTGCTTTGGAAAACCTGTATTTTTTGTTTAAGTCTTCATTTCTATGATTTATTGGATTGAATCGTTTTAGTTTTCTTCTTCTTGGCGTTGGAAGTTTTGCATTTTAATTATTTAACTCATTTAAAAAGGATAGAAAATTTAAAGGCATTTTGTTTTGTTTTTTGTTTTAAGTCCAAACTCAAAATGACATTTCGACACTATAATTTCCTTATGTTGGCTCTATTCAACCTATAAGCGCGTTTAGACTATAATGGATCTATTTAACGTTGCATAAGTTTTATAAATGAGATTTTCGAGTTCGGAGGCATTATAAGGAGTGCATAGCTCGCTGTAATGCAATTATAAATAAGGCTGATTGATTTGTTCCTGAAATTGACAGAATGAATAGTTTCCTTACCTTACATCAGCTTTGAAGTACCATAAACAAATAACACTTCTCAAGAAAAATAATTAGCACAAACACAACTGACTCAAATTTTGTTGACCAAAATAAACTATATATAGAAATATGTAAGCCTAACTGTATTTGGTCTAGACACGTAACACAGGAAGAAGGAAAAATGGGAAAATACTCTTTTATTTTGTTTTCGGTCGTTTTATCCGAATTTCATGACAAACAACGCCTGTCATAATGATCGTTATATCCTTACTTTACCTTTAAGTTTCGTCTTTTAACCGAAAAGTCGTTATAACCGAAGTCACTATAAGCGAATTTAACTGTATATACTATAGGGAAAGTGTGGAAATTCCGCCTGTCTGTCTGTAGATCGTTCTACAGCTTCAACGGCTGAATCGATTTTCTTTAAACTTGGTGCTTACAAGCGCCTTGGGTATTGTCTCAAATATTTTTAAATCGTTTTTTTAGCCCCACTAATATCGCTACTTGCAATGTAATTTTGTCTACCATCTTAATTATCTGAAAAACGGCTCTAACGATTTTAATAAAAAAAAAGTTATATGCACTACTAGTCCACATTTGGTGAAAAAAATTTGTTTGCATATTTTGTTATTAACGGTACCTGCCATACAAACATTTTTTTATTTTCGACTTTCTCATAATCGGCTCAACCGATTTTGATCAAAATTTTTATATAGGAGATCCTTCGAAATCTAAATACTGCATTCCAAAATTTTCGATTCAAAAACAAAATAATGTGTTATTAGTATAAATAAGATATAAGTAATACAAATAGAGCCTAATTAGTAAATCAGTTTTGTTAGTTCTGTTTGTTAACTTAATCGAAAAACAGCAAACGATTTCATAGAAAATGTTGTGGTTTGAAGTGATTTCGATAATGCGTCAATACTCGTATATTGGAAACTGGAGCAATTTAAAAGACAATTTTAGAAAATAATCCAAGATGGTGGAATTTTGTCTTGTGGGAACATAGTTTTACAATTACAATTCCGAATGACAAAGGTATGTCGCGAATTCGGATTACGTTTTAGATTACTTTCTAGTACAGCTACCAACTATACAGCTTTATATTTGAAAAGTTAATATCACTTTTCAGAAGTCCGTCTTTGACATATTCACCGCAACATAAATCGAATAGTTAAGAAACAAACATCACAAGTCTGTGGTGACAAAAGTCATATTGAGCTCAAAAGTAGAGCTAACACAGTCGGCTTTTGGTGATGGTAATTAATCTTAATTTTGAATATAATTGTGTATTTCTAACCTGATGGCAACCTATTTAAATTATGTAGATGTGCGGCGCGGCGGGTCAGATTTGTCTAGTCGTACTGCAAAATCGAATCACGAAATGCGATGGAAAAAAGTTCTTTATAATATAAATCAATTCGTTTGGCTTAAAACAATTAAATTGTTTATGTACATGGACAGCAGATCAAATGATATATTTTTACTTAGGTATAGTTTAGGTACGATAACGGCAGTAATTACACGCTCGAAAAATTTAAATAAACTTTTAATTGACCAACATGCAAAGAAGTATTTATGTTGGAAAAAATTGGTCTTTTCAACGTCTTTTTCTGTCAGAATTTGAAGTCACGTTCGTATACGTAACAATATTTAATGACAATTCAGCACCCAATTTGAACAAAAAGGGACATCTGTAGGCTGATTCCAAAAGCTTGGCGGGTCGCATTGAAAGCGATATCTTAATTCGATCAGTTTCGCTTTGAGTTATTTCTCAAAAGCAAACGTGGGCGTTAACGATCGTTCCAATTTTCCATTTAATTGTGAGCTATTTCCAAGTTGTTTCCATTTTAATTTGAAATTTTCCCATTGCAATCTAAAATTTTCAAGAATTTTTGCCAGTAATCTTTAGACTAGTTGTTTTTTCTGACTCTCTTGACGTTGACGGTACTCTTATAGTGGCAACATTGGCACAGTCTTATGTTTGGTTCACCGGTTTCTTCTGTGACTCAAAATCGAATTCATCTTCTCCCAAAATTTTTTTCTAATTCAAATTTTAATTCCCGAAAATGTGAAAACTAAACGTAAGAAAAATCTCTCCAAATAGTTCACCGTGCTTACTACCTTTATTTCCTGCCCTTCGCCCGTAACAAACTTAATGTTACTAGCAACCCAGTTTGCTCGTGTGAAAGGGGACTAACAACCTATTAAGTACCAACAATGTCAACAATCTCCCTTTATGCTATATTTCCACATTTTAAAAATCAAGTTCAAAGTGTTCTATAGCAACAAAGAGATTAGTAGCAGAAATAAATGTATAGCAATCGCAATATCAGGCGTGTTTTTTTTCTAAGCCCAGGGGAAATTTGACGAAAAAACAATAAAACAACTTATCCGTGGGGGTGCTTAGCTTAAACCCAGATAATTCTCGGGGCTTATAGCTTTTGGAAAGGATAAAAACTGTGCTACCAAATTCTTTTTCATTATTTTCATTCCCGTGGTCGTTTTTTTCTCCCCACACCTATCAATAGCAGAAAGAGAAAGTAGATAGCAAAAGAACTGTACAATTTTTTTGGGTGAGCATTGCATAGCATACTTTTTTAGTTTAGTGAAGAATGTTGATGGCAACTGATAGTGATGAAAATAACAACTGTAAATGATATTTTTGCAAACGCCAAAACAAATTGACAGTTCTCCTTGCCATTAAGAAAGCGATGATTAGTAAGCTATGAAAGCATACTATCTATCGCATGCTTTTAAAATATAGCTGCGATATCGGTCTCCATTTGCGATAATGAAATAAGCATGCTTATTCATTATCTAAAGCTTGTTATGGATTCATCACCATTGGAGACCGCATATTACGTAAGTAGTTTCTTTTAATATAACTTTACGAATTTGGGTTCTCGCTCTGCAGCACATAAAGTTCTAAAATTCGTAAAATGGTCTATCGGAAATAAACAATTAAAGTCTGATAAATCCCTTTATACAAGTTTAACTTTTTTTTCTTTTTTCTATGGGTCACGGCATACCTATAACCATGGGACTATTGGAGTTTGGTATAACGTGGTAAGTTCTCATTGACATACATTTTATATGAACAAAATTTAAAACGGTATACAACCTTCAATGAATGCAGTCGTGCATTTTATTTCAAAAATAGTATTTGGCTTAAGCAAAATTAAGTTTAAAAGTAACAAGAGAAACACCTGGTAAATTAAAATTTTCTATTCAAAACTTAAACCATTACCAATTTATCTACAGTACTTCTTTCTCTTTATAAATTAAATAATCATAATATTTACTGTGTTTAAAAGTTTTTAAAAGCCTTAATTGCATTCGAATGACTAATTTAAATGTAATTGCAACTGCATACTAAGCAGTTTATTTCTTGCATTTGTATAAAGTTTTACTTGTCATAAATACTACTGAGAGTTTTACTTGCACATTTTAAGTATCTAAATTTTAACAGCCTAATATTAAGGTATTACCAAGATACCAATTAACATTTTGCTAATAGACTTTTGCTAAAATATTCTAACACTTCAACTAGGAACATTCTAAACCTATTTTCTTGATAAACTGCAGCTGAACGCTACTAAAACAGCGCAAAGAAGTAAACGAACATGACTATTTGGCGTTTTTAAATGTCAAAGTATCGTATGGATATAGAATGGTGTTAAAAAAATAAAATAGTCTTCTGTGGATTCTAACTTTAGTAAAATGGTGAACTTTTTTAAAATTAGCAAAATATTTGTTTAGCCTAGTATCAAAACTTCTTTAAAATCAAACTAAATCGTTTAAAATGATGGCGTTTAGAAAATTTCAGATTTAATTGGTAGTTCGACAGTCTTAGCTAATACTTATCAGTTTAAGTATTCTACTTAAAAGCTTATGTGACAGTTTACGGAGAAGAAAAAGTAGCCCTTAAGAGTCTTAAGTTGAACATAAATATTTATGATTCGTATCAGCAAAATGGCCTAAGAGCTCCTGCATAATCAATTAATTGGAAGAAATTATCGGCAATCGTTTAGTGGTGGATGTGCTTACCAAGACGTTTTCCATTCTGCCTTTAGCATTGTAGTCCTCGAGCATAATATTTACACTGTTATCTGGACCGGCTCAATAGACTCCGTTCTGGAGTTCATACAACTCGTTCTTGACAGGGTATTTATCTTCATCGGTAGGCGGGTAGGCATGTCTGCACCTGCATAAATATATACAAAGCTTTGGCAATTTCACACTAGTAATCTGTAACATCTGCCTTATAACACGAATGACAGACAAAGCTGTTCTCATAAATCGTATTAATTGACGTTCTGGGTATTGCAACCATTTCGAGTCCCTCTCATAACCGGGTGAATTTTGCGTAATTGGGAATCTATTGCCCCAAAACATCTCCTTTGCTTTACCTTATTAGAGAAGGCCGAATAATCAATAGTAAACCCCTATCGGAATGGCTGCGGTTAAGCCATAATGGTTTAATCCATGATACAACTAATAAAGATATGGCATTGCGTATGTTAGGTTTTTGCTGTCAAATTCCCGTAACGTCATCTTAGCGTAACCAAATAATCTTTGGCGCACTATTGTATTCACTTCTTTTTTAGCGGAAGGAAGTAAAATTGTGCTTTAAATTGAATCTTGAATTTTGGATTGGTGAATTTGTATTTATTTATTATTAATTTAAATAAATTACATACATATTTTGAAAAACGGGTGTTTGTGCGGTCTTAGAGTGCAACCATAAAAAAAACTAGTTTCCATAAATTTCCAAAAGGCAACCCAAATCGGTTAAAGCAGTGGATTAATTTTTGTAAAAGAAAAGACAATTTAAATATTGAAACTACAAGGATTTGCAACATAAAATATGAAATGGGTAAGTTAAATCTAGAAAACAGTGCAAAAGATAAAAGCTCAATAATTTTTTTATTTATAGGTTTTACACAGCTGCGTCTCTTGCAGTCCCTACTGTGTACTTAAGCTCAGGAACTGATTTAACAGTGCGTTCAAAAAGAATGCAAGTTAGAAAAAGTAAAGAACTGTTGAATGAGCTATGAAAGACACAGTTCCTGTTCAACCTGAGCCCCAAATTGAGGAAGAAAATGAAAATGTCGGATTGTATCTTCAAGAGCCAGAGTTATAAAATATAATTGAAATAAATGAACTGAAGGAACAAATGTAAGTTTATAATTTTTCTTATTAATTTTTGGTTTAAGAAATCTACAGATAGTTTAAGTAAACTTATATAACTCAAGAATCAAAATATTAGTACATTTTATCTTTCAGAAAAATGTTGCATGATGACAAAACTTCCTTGGAGAAAAAGTTATTGCTCTCCGAAAAAAAAAAATAAAAACTTTGACAGCCAAAGCCAGAAAAGCAGAATTCCAAAGGTCAAATTTGGAAAAGAAACTGCTTGGAATTTTCACCCCAGGGCAGATAAAAAAGCTCAAACTGGGTATAAAGAGATCACGTTGGTCTGAGGCGGATATAGCAAGTTCCATAACTTTATACTCAGTGAGTTCCAGAGCTTAAAAACTGTTAAGAAGGAAAACTTCCCTCTCCCTGCTGTCCGAACGCTTCGAACTTGGTCACAGAAGCTCTATACAACACCAGGGGTCATGAAACCCATAACTAAAATAATGAGAGCAGCACAAGAGTTAACTGACAATCAAAAACTGTGTGTTCTTAGCTTCGACGAAATGAAAGTCGAAGGATATACTGCTACGAAAGACTTTCGGACAATTCGCTCGAACCAGCATCTTATGTTCAAGTGGGGATGCTAAGAGGTAAATATTACAGAAAGCTTGTTTTTATTTCAGAGCTATATATTTTTTCTGACGGGCCTAGTAGGACAATGGAAACAGCCAATTTTTTATATGATTTTGACTGTAAAATGACGAAGAGCATACTGTTCGAAATCATAGAAAATGTAGAAACGTGTGGTTTCACCATTGTTGCTATCACGACTGACTTAGGTGGTGCAAGCAGAGGGCTTTACACTGGGCTGCAAGTAAGCATGGATACACCATGGTATGAAATTTTATATTTTGACTTCATTATTATTTTCTAATTATTGAAAATTATTATTGAAGGTTCTTTTTAAAGGAACATAAAGTTATTAAGAAAACATTTCGTCGACCACGGTTTTCTAATTAATGGAAAAGCAGTAAAAAAAGAAATAATTGAAAATCCTCTATCTTTGACCCACAAAATTTCAACAAAAATTCTGGATGTTGTCGGAGAGGCAAAAAGTAAAACTGGCTACAAAATTGTTTTCGCATACAGTTCCAAAGCAATATCAAGAGCAGTTAGTCTTGCGCTTCTCAAAGACGAAAGTTGGGAAGAATGCTACAAGTTAATCAAATTTGAAAGTTTAAGAAAAAAATATTAAATTGCAATGTTCTAATGCTTTACTTTTTTCAGACAAATGATTGGTTCGACGTCATGAACGTCAGGTCTCCTTATAATGATTCCAGACAGAGAATACATGCATTCGGACTTAAATGAAGTTTTGGAAACCCAAAACAAAATAGTCAATAACATGACAGAAATGATACGCAATATGCGAGTCATTGGAAAAAATAACATGCTCCCATTTCAAAGAGGTAAATACCAACAAAATGACTTATGACATTTTATACTTATAATCAAATTTCAAATTTATTATTTAATAGGTATCGTGCAAGGTGCAATCAAATACCGCTTTGCAGTTGTTGCAGACCGATATGGATGAACAGTTCGGGCTCAAATTCATTATGACATGCCGTTTGAACCAGGATGTTCTCGAAAACTTTTTCGGCATTATAAGGTCTAAAGGTAGCCTACACGACCTCCCTGATAGGCAAGAATTTAAATTCAGACTTAGGTCATACATTCTCGGCCATAATGAGGGCGCCGTTTCAGAAAATGGGAACGTCGGCGTGGATGACACGCTAAATCTCAATTTGGAAGATGAATCCTTATCAGGTTTGATAACTTAAATTATATTAATCAGTTCATTCATTACAACTTTTCCGTTTTTTTTCAGGAAAAATCTTCAAGACCATAAAAGTTGAAAAATTTTCCAACAGCGAACCAGAAAAGGATTTGCCAATGGAAAACGATGGCTTGGAGAATTTAGCTGGGTACATTTGCCATAGATTTGAAAACACAATTCCCAACCTTGAGGAAGGAGAAAAAAACGATGACTCCTGGGTACATCATCTAAACGCAAGCGTACTTTCCAAGCCATCTGATGCTGTTATGGCAAAAATTATGTCCTTGTAAACAGTGTGTAATGCTGTGAATGAACAAGGAGAAGGGCTATATATATGCTCCAACTATATAAAGCACTTAATGGAAGTAGCGGAAAAAGCCAAAATCAACGGCGACGATACTATAAAGAATTTTTTTTCGGATCGAGAATATATTTTCGCATAAGAAAATTAAATCGAGAAATGGCCGACTATAAAATCTCTAGAAAACGAAAATACAAACAAAAATATCAATTAAAGTTTCACGTCTTTTAAATATTTAAATAAATAACTACAACTTCATTTTGTTGCAAATATTTTACTGCACTTCCCTTTGTTTTACAGGACTTTTTTCACATTAAATAACATAAAACCATAATTAATTTATTATAAAATGATTTTTTTCTATTAAAGAATAATTATTCAACACAAAATTAATAAAAATATGATTTGCTTACATTTATTTTGAAACTTTCTCTTGACCGGAGGTTCTAGAATAGTAGAATAATTATGAACAGATTATAGACAAGATTCAAATAAAAAAGTAAAAGAAAAAAATAATTATTTAATTCTAAAAAGTTACGCACACGAAATTGAAATAAAAAACACGTCTTGTTTGTTTACTTTTTCATAACTTGCACTGAATAAAAAGAAATCAACAAGCATGCTCAGATGACGTATATTCGCAGAACGAGACAAAAATGTCAACCTAAAGACCATGGCGCAAAATTTTAAACGATTTAGTAATATGTTAAATCATTTTTAGTATGATACTAGGTTAAAAAGAGGATTTTGCTAATTTTAAATGAGCTTAGTATCGTATTATCTTCTTAACATTTTACTAAAGTTAAAATCACCCAATGGCTACTTTAATCGTATTAACGTACTAAATCCATAATATCATCTGATAGTATATCTGCCTCGCACGCTGGAGGCCTAAGTTCGAATCCTGCTGGTATACATTTGTCAGGGCCAGTAAATTAGTTGTAAGTTATTGATAATTAGGCTAGTCTTAAACATTTTTATCTAGCTTTAAGATAGTTGTAAGTTAATATTAAATAAAAATGAATTTCAAAAAAAAAATAAAATGATTAAAATATAAATATCGAATACTTATTTAGAGCACACGTTGGGTTTTCATCAACATATAATTAATTTACAAAGCATAAACACAATAAGGGTATTCATGCAACGAGATAATTTTCCGCTTTACAGAAAGATATAACTTTCCGCCAGACGTTTGCATGAACACCTACTTAAAAATACTTGCATAAATGTGGGAAATAATAAGATGTTCTTGGACATAAATGTACGAGGTTTATTTATTCTCTTTCTACATCAAATTCGTGAGATAATTTTTTATGATTTGCAGAATAGAAATTTCTGTGGAGATAAAATTATCTGGTTTCTGAGGTTTATCTGGGTTTTCCGCCGTTACATGAATACCCTTAATAATTGTGTTCATCAAAATTCAAACCCTACAAAGGTTTTGCTATCTGGTTAATTAGCATTTTACTAGTTAACAAAAGGTTTTAAATTTATGAAAAGTTTGTAGACTACTATGTATATAGTAAATTGTTAACTAGTATCGTGCCTTAATAATAGGTTGTTTAAAATTTTTCACCCATATCTTTATGATTGTATAATGGGTTTAATCTCTAAACGCTAGCACTGAAAATTCTTACTGACCTGTCAACAGCATATCCGTCAGCGAAATAAAGCATCAGTGCGCGTGATAAATATTTGGATGGGGGACCGTCGAAAACTAACCTCGTGCTATTAATATGCATTTCTTCTGTTGTTTGATTTTTTTCCTCTAGTTGTCTCTCTCTCTGGCGAATTGGAATACAATAAACAATTGATTTTTTTACTTGGTATTGGTGTTATTTCGTGTCTGTGAAACTAGTAAGAGTTCATTTAAAACTGCTTTCATATTTGTATTTCGATTAATTTTCTTTAATATTTTGTTTAACTTTTCACATCGAAACAAGTTACAAATTCAAAACCACATTTTTCAAGCCGACAGCTGAAAATTGTATATGTATTGGTGCAAGGATGGGTAAATCTGTTGAAAAATCAAGATTTGCTAAAATTATCTAGATTAAAAAATGAATCAATTTATTATGCCCAATGGTAGACAAAAATAATAATAATAAATTAATTTATTTTACCAATGGAAAGCCACATAAAATTATGGTATCAGCTGCCAAGTGCTTGTGTGTCTCTACTTCGTAGATTTAGGTGTCTACGGATTGGTAAAAGATATAAGGGGTATTCACGATCTGGTGTACCAAATCTTGTAAAATTTTATTTTTTTACAACAGACTGTGAACACACCTTTACTAATCTGTAGCAACACTGAAGCAAATGTCAAAATCTGTTTCACATTTGTTCTGAAGAAGGCTTAAGTTTGTGTTAAAAAAATCTTACACCCTTGTATTTTTCTGTTACAATAGGGTTCGGGTATTGTAAAAGTGTAAAAGTGTAAGATTTTGACATTCAGTATATTTTGTTGTAGTAGTGCAAAAACATGCTACACTTTTACACTTTTACACTTTTACAATGATACAAAACCAGATACACCGGATCGTGAATACCCCTTCTGTTACAATAGGGTTCGGTTATTGTAAAAGTGTAAAAGTGTAAGATTTTGACATTCAGTATATTTTGTTGTTGGAGTGCAAAAAAATGCTACACTTTTACAATTTATAATGATACAAGACCAGATACATCGGATCGTGAATACCACTATAATGTAATGTTATTATTGACCAAGTTCTGTCAAAATATCTCACGCACTCTGTTCATCCATACATTTCCCACAGTTTGGCATTTCGTATCAAAACAAACACTGTTACACGACCCATCCATTTTGTTTTTATTTTTTGCAGGGTGTTTCCACTGACTATTGTAAAGAAAAGTTGTCAGGAATGGCTCATCAACAATAATTTTAAGAACTTAGCCTAACGGCGCTATTGGCATTGGTGGAGCTGTTCTATTATCTGCTGGATCATTGTAATTGTAATACATTGGTTTTTAACCTGGTTCCGGATGGATTAGACCATCTGCACTATTGAAGTTTTGTTATTTGTATTGGTGGCGTTCGTAAAGTAAGACCTTAGCATTAATCTCATTGAATCGTTTCAGGCAAAGTATTATGACTAAAAAAAAGAAGCAACAGCGGCCTCCATTAGGTGTTTTTTTGTTTTTAGTTCAGAGCAGTCTGAATTGTCAAAAAATTTGTTTGTATTTCTTTTTAACTCAGAGCATACAAAGCTCCAAATGTGTGTTTCTTTTTTCGTTCTGAACATGTGTAGATCGCACTCGACGTTCTCGAACATAATTGACTGAGCATGTGAGTAAATTCCTGAAAGCACCAAATGCCATATGTGCCGAGAAGAAAAATGTGAAGAAAAAATAATTAGATACATACATAAGTTGGCGAAAGAAGTTGATCGCTTGTTGATTTTCTGTATCTGGTGTGTATCAGTGTACAAAAAATGGTAGGTATTGCTTTTTATGGTTAAAAATGAAAAGGTATTCTGATTTCTGTGGTTCAATTGTGTTTAAAAAAAAAATATCAGTTTTCAGAGCTCGCTCTGTTTGGAACAAGTTCATTGCATAATCTGTGTTCGAACTCTGTTCAGTGTTCTGCTCTGAACGAAAAAAGAGAAACGCCTATTATTTCTTTCAGAGCCAAAGCCAATGTATTTAAATTGACCAGCTCTAACTATACCTGCACCCGAGACGTCAAGCGTATACCGTTAATTAAGTCATGTGCATTCCCACAACGATACTCAATAGCACCACACCGTGTTTGTTTCGATACGAAATATCAAACGGATGGAAATAATGGTTTTTACGGCAATGTTTAAATAATAATTTTCAACAGTTACGTAAATCTTTTAAGCAATACTGGAGCCATACACACATTTCAATTTAAAAAAAAAAAGAAAATACACACCTATGAATCGAAAACACCCGTAAGTTCTCATCAGGTGTGGGTATTTAAGGCAATGCAGAATAAATTTTCCACAATTGTGTATATTTCGCTCACTTGTTAGCTTGGACTTGATTTTTCAACTACCATGTCAACTAAACTCTTCGATGTGGCAAAAATACCACCAGATTCTTCTGCTGTGACATCTACTCTTCATACATACGAAGCTTTTAAGTGTCATTGGTTTGTTTGGCAGCTTTGTGGCCTTAAATGCCCGAAAAATCCAAAATGGAAGGTTCCATACATCGTGTATGCAATCGTTCTTAATATAACAGTTACTTTGTTGTTTCCAGCCTCATTGATTGTAAATCTATTTCGCTCAAAAAATGTGGGTCAATTATGCGAGAATTTGTATATAACTATAACAGATATTGTTTGTGTTTTTAAGTTTTTGAACTTATTTATTGTGCGTTTTAAACTTTTTGGTGTGACGACCATCCTTGACAGATTGGATAGTAGGGCAGTTGCTGATGATGAATTACAAAAATTGCGGATTGGTATGCGTTCTGTGCGCAAGTGTTTTTACATTTTTGTCACATTGATTGCATGTGTGATTGTCACTAGTCAATTGGTCGTCTATTTTGCGAAGGAACGCATTTTGATGTACCAAGCTTGGTTTCCATTAGATTGGAAGAATTCGCACCGTGATTTCTTGATTGTACATTTTTATCAGGTTTACGGAATAATTGTACACGCAACTCAGAATTTGGGAAATGATATGTATCCGCAGGCATATTTAAGGATTCTTTGTGCGCACATGGATGCATTGTCACTAAGGATTTTAAAATTGGGTAACAACAAAATGTTGGATTCGAAAGAAATCAACAGAGAATTGATCGAGTGTATTAAAGACCATCAGGATATAATTCAGTTGAGTATAAAAAAAGTATATATTTATTGTTCAATTATAAAAAGTTCCGAATTTTGAAATGCAAAAAAAGTGCATTATATCCAACGTAGCCAAATTTTTAGTTAAAGCTTTGCTGAATGGAAGAGAATATTTGGAAGTACATTATCACAAATTCACATATCACTTTTCAGCAAGGATTTTTAAAATTCTGAACTTTTAAACGAACATATTTTTGAAGTATATAATAATTATATAATTATATTTACATACATAAAAAGGTTATTCAAAACTATACAAGAAATAATTTCAACACCTTGCTTTGCCCAATTTATTTGCACTGGACTGGCTCAATGTACAATTGGTGTCTACATGCTTTGCGTTGGGTTTGACGTTTCCAAAATTCTTAACTCTGTCATATTTTTGGCTTGTATTACTTCGGAAATTCTTATTTTATGTTTTTTTGGTGATCAACTTTACCAAAGTTCAGAAATCTTGACTACAGCTATTTACTCTTGTAATTGGATGGATCAGGATAAAGAATTCAAAAACTCAATTTTAATGCTATTGAAACGTTCACAAAATCCACTTGTAATTATGGCTGGCGGTATTATACCACTTAAATTGCCTACTTTTGTTGAGGTAAGGTTGAGATTAGATATTCATATTATGATTTTAAATGAGATGCATTATGAAAATTAATTACAGGTCATGAAGACTGCTTACTCGACATTTGCTATACTAAGCAAAGTAAATTAAGTTTCAAGCTTCAATATCACGTTTGTCATATTGAACTGCTTTACATTCTTCAAATTATGCACCTTATACTATTTAAATTCTTGTTAGCTTAAAACATATTAGCACCAATAAATGTTTAAAAAATGACTGACCTTCGAACTACGCTTATTGAACTTTAAATCAATACGCCCAATGAATCAGAAAATCAGTACAGCATATAGGCTAAGTGATCGTGTAAATCGCTTAAGTAATAAACGTTTTGCCCAGGATAATGAGAAACTCTTAATTGAGATGTTAACCAAAAATGATAACCCGAAGCGACTCGTCCATCACCTTATCAACCGATATCATCTACAAAGTAACTCAAGTTCGCTTACAGCAATACTTAACCCTGATAACAATATCATCAGCCGATATTCTCTGCAGCTCGTCCCAAATGTATCACAGTTAATTGCAAGATCCATCACCAAAGATTGTGTCAACGTGTGCATTGCTTTCAAAAACTCGAACAATGTTGGCCGACTTTATTCGTTGTTGAGTGTGTAAACGTTGTTTACAGTGTACAATGCAGTAGCTGTAATAAGTGCTATATTGGCACTGCATCATAAAAAGTAAAAGAACGGATAAAACAACATGAATCGGATGTCACTAATAACCGAACTGCGAAGAGTGCTTTGGTTAATCATGCTTGCACTTGTCACCATAATTTTGATTTCGAAAATGTGCGAATACTTGAACGTGAGAATTCTTACAGAAAAGGTATGCTTTCCAAGAGATTCATATTAAATCAAGTAAAAACTGTGTAAACTCCAAAAGAGAATCAAAAAATGTTAGCGATATTTATATGAATTTATTTAAAAAAAACTTCCACAATAGTCAAAAAATAGTTAGACATAATAATTATAACATTCTATTTTATTACCATTGCTCTTAACATAATATCTCAATGTATAATTTTGCCCTTTCGGCACATTCCGTTTCAACCCACTTGCACTTGAGTCAACTTGTCAATGTCATGATCACTACGTTTGACGTTTCTTACCAAAAATATTGTTTAAGATTTTCCTGTAGGAATTGCTCGGTTTATATTTTAATATTATTTAATAATAACTTTGTACGTGTCAATATTGGCTATTTTCATTAATTTTTTATAAAAATAATGTTTATATGGCGGATGTTGATCAAAAATATCTAATGACACAGTCGATATTACCAATAAAGCAAGTGGACAAATTAAATTTCGAGATCAAAATTAGCTTTTGGAAATTGGACATTCTTGTGAAAGAGACCAAGGAACGAGAAGAACGCATCTTGTCACTTCATATTCCCCTAAGCGAGATTTTCTTTGACTCACAAAACACTAGATATAGTAATTGATGTGTCCCCCGAATATATTCCCCTGTTGTAGGTTCTGAAGAAGATTCCAACAAAAATCGAAACGTTGGCAAATATTAAATAAATATTGATTTGAAACACAGACTGCATTCGGCTTTTCATTTAATAAGAATCAGAGCAGTCGGGTAGTCTCCACAAATTACATAGGTTGGGTGTTTTGCGTGGTAACGTATACACGCTGTAGAATATGTGCTGCTGATATTTTGACATTTATGATCATTCAATTGGGTTATTTCGACCGAAAATCTGAATAAGGTGCCAGTGTTATGCTTTCATTGAAAACCATTTAAATTTAAATACTCTTGTGACATTTTGGTGCCAAAATGAAACATATTGGCTATATAGGTTTTTTTGTCAAAAAATATTTTATTTGCATTACTACTTTCTTATAAAATCACTTTTAGTAATTTAATTACCCTTTTTACACGCCACATCGATCTAAAAACCAATATTGCATTGATGTTTGTTTCACTGATGTCTTTCAATGAACGTTATAACTAGCGCCTTAGACCCCTTTCACACAAGGAAACTGAGTTGCCGGCAAACTGGGAGTTTGTGGGTGAGAAGGGCAAGAAGTAAGGGGAATGAAAAAAATCTCCCCGGTCAACGATTTGAAGAGATTTTTTTGACGTTATGCTTGAAATTTTCTTAGGTTTCCATTTTGACTTCTGTCTCTGATAGATGTCAAACATATTTTTTTTGAAGAGATATTGTGTCTTACAATTTTATTATTACATTAACCAAACCAAGTGAGCTTCTTAAATAAATTCATTGTGAAAGAAAATTTCAAGTTTTAATTCTTGTAGGCAAGGCATTTAATTCAATCCATCACGAGTTGGTACACATTTCATACATACAATTATGGGCCTAAACATGGAAAATCGACAACTAAACGCATGGACCACATAAGCTCTCAGCTTGTGGCTTCATCATCACATTTTGTTTATAATGACGTTCCTGTATTAGCGAGCAGCAGCAGCAGCAGGCAGCACCACTGGTATCAGTCATATCATCCTGTCTGTGGTTTATGTGTCCAACTGAACTGTACCAATAAAGCTTCGGTGCATTCCAATAAGCCCAATATAATCTTCCCATCATCACTATCATGTGTTGGGTCCAAGATTTGGATGGCAAGAGAAACGCACAACAAATCTGCAAACAAATCAATTTTCTGCTGGTTCATTGTTTTTCCGTGACCTTTTAATATGTTAATTTAGCAAAACATTATTAACAACCACAATAAAGAAAACAACATTTACTTATAAATATAATGGCACCAGGTTTCTTTATTTTTTATTTATTTTTCTAAAAATAAGCTGCGGTTAATTTATAACTCAAAATTATGTAGAATTTTCCAGCCGCGAAGCAAATTGTTTGTTTACAAAACGCGAATGTCAAATCAAAAGCAATTAAAAAAACGAGCAACTCAGTTTCCTCATCAATTTTTTCGTGTGAAGACTACAAGGCAATTAAAGGAAAACGTCAAAAAAATCTCCAGCAACTTGTTTCCCTGTGTGAAAGGGGACTTAATGAACATGGATATTACTAGTAGTAGTGTCTCTATAACACACTAGCGGACCCAGCGAACTTCGTCTCGCCCCAATTTAACGGCTTCATATAAACTCCAGAGCTATAATAAATCGAAGATAGTTCAAATGTCAATGTGATTTATTTGAATGGAATCAAGTCAGAGAGTGAGAGTGATATGATAAGCAATGGTTTTCGATTTTTTTCCGGCGCAAAAGCCGGTTTGCCAACATGCGAACAGTTAACGTACAGTTGACCGTGCGCAAAACAGAAAAATTCGAGATTTATTCCACAGACTTACAATGATTGGCCTTGTGATTTATTGATTTTCATCGCAACGTGGAACGGAATCCGCTTGATTTGGAATGGAAGATCAGTTGGTATAATCGGAATTCGTGGAATAAGTACTTTCTCTGCTTTGAATTTGCCCTAGATGATCATGGTTGGAATCACCACAAGCGAATTCGACAATTTCGTCGCTTCATCATTGTCGGTCACGCTGTCAACGGATTTGTACGAATGTAGCTCTCCAGCGATTTGATTTTCAATAATGAAATTCAAGCTATCAACGACGTTCTTAGTCTTCGCTTCTATTATTGACCGGCAAAAATAACACTTCTTGCAGCAATTGGGGCCGTATGTCAGCAATAACGCGCCGAATATTCTCTTCCAATGCGTCAATCGTCTCGGGCTTATCTGCGTAGACAAGCGACTTCACATAACCTCACAAAAAATAAGCCAGCGGTGTTAAATCGCACGAACTTTGAGGTCACGCCACAGGCCCACGACGCAAGATAATGCGCTCACCAAAAGTTTCCTTCAATAAATTGATTGTTTCGTTAGCTGTATGGTATGTAGCGCCGTCTTGTTGGAACCAAAGGTCGTCCACATCAACATGACTTTTGCTTATTAACGTACCCATTTTACCAAAAGTGAGCTACATCGCTGAACAAAATTTTCTTGTGAAAATCGGGATCGGTGGCCATCTCGTTTTGGGTCCATTCACCGAACGTGCGGCGCGAGTTATAGTAACACCTCTCAAATAAGCACTTTGCTCTAAATAACTTCTATTATGGAATCAAATATCATATGAACTTTGTTTTTATTATTTTGTAAATTAGAAAAATAAAATTAGTTCAGTTTTCGTTTTGATTACGAAAAAAGATAGTTGTTAATTATTAAATTCTTATTTTAAACAAAGAGAAATCTATAATTGTTAAACCAATTTAAATAAAACATTGGACCTTTTATTAAATATAATAAATTGGAAATTTAACTCGCGCTTGAAATGTTGTTCAGGAGTAGGTCTATTCCATATGAAATGGCAAACCAAACTGAGCATAAATCAAGTGACAGCTGTCAAAAAGACAAACTCCAAAGAAAGTATTGCCAGATTGAAAACCACACGTCTAAAATAAACAACCGATACAACCGAGATTTTCCTAACTTTTGAAAGGTTGGGGAACACTTTACTTTGGTGATGAGTTTCTCGTTTCGAGAGCAGCCGATGGGTCGTTCTGCAATGCGAATCTCATGTTCGTGGTAAATTTCAACTTCTTGACATGCCGTCACAAAGACGATGATTTTAGGCATACACTAAGTTCATCGGCAGCAGTAGATTTCGGGATGACTGGAAGTGTTTGACGAAAATCTCTGGAGAGCAATATCACATCTCCACCAAATCATCTGGAATTACCTCGTAAATCCTTCATTGTTCGGTCAACTTCCTTCAAAGCTCGTTGCGCCATCGTGCATTCATCCCAAATGATGAATTCGTATTCACGTATCAATTCCGCTATCGCCCAATTCCTGGGCATTGTGCACGTTATTGGCTTGTCAACAGTGAGAAGATTCATCGCCAGCTTCAAATCGGAATGTGCAGTTCGATCGCATTCAAACAGTGTGGCAGCAATGCCATAGATCATGCCATAGGATGCAACAGGCAATGAAATTTTAGATCTTGTTCCACCGGGACCACCGAGAAAGTAAATGCGATTGCGGAATAGTATTCAAGGCAGCGTGATTCAAGTTTACATTTACGACTGGTGTTCTTGTAATAACTTTTTGTCGAATTTGAGGTGGTGATTGTGCAGCGCCAACCTCTGCAATATGGGTACGTCACCATTCATTTCTTCTGCACCCAAAAAAGCAACAAAATCGTTTTTGACTAATCCTATTCAAAAGAAATGAATGAATGAATGCTAGCAACCCAATTACATAACCTCACTTTTTCCACTTATTTTCTAAACAAACAAAAAATGATCGAATTGATAAATATAGCATTGAATTTCAATTTATCGTAATTCTTGTACGATATATACGACCATCTGGAATCAGTGTAATAATACGCAAAACACGAATTAATTGCAGGAAGACTGTCCATCTGAGTCTACTGTATGCAAAGCTTTAAATAAGTGAACGAAAGAATGGTTCTGTTACAGATGACATTTGTCCTAAGCCATAATGGCTGCCGTTAGTAAAAGTGTTGTTTATGCCAACAATACCCAACATGGCAATATCCGTGAAATTATAGAAAATTAACTTGTCAAAATTGAGTGAAGGGTAAACTAACAATAAAATATATTAATTTTTTTAATAATAATTCTAACAAAATCAAAAACTATTTGAAATAATGAATTGTTTTGGTTTATAGTGTACTCTTTGTCATTAATGTTCCTATAAATATACAACAAAAATGTAAAAATGGAAATTAAATTTAAAAGCCGTTACGAAATAACGATTATTATGTCAGGAAGAGCATTATGAAACAAAATTAATTACATGTGGTTGCGTGTTTATTACGAACCTAGATACCGCTATTTCAAGTAAGTGTTATGAATTGACTTGGACAACAATTACCTTATTATATACATACATGCTTATTTAAGCGTGTCATTATGTTGCGATGAGTTAAAAGAAAATTGTTGATAAACATCTTTTAGTACTTTTTAATTATGCAAGTTTTTAGACATTGTCATGTTCTATAATAACTAAAGTGATTTCATATGTGTATACCTAGTACACATTAAAATAATTACATGGTCATTTAACTGTATTAGAAAATAATTATGTCACATTCACACGAGTGTGTGTGTAATTACAATTTTTACCAGAAAACTGTCAATTAATGGACACAATTAATGCCTACGTGCGAGTGTCATTTTTTGTCAAAAATTGTTTCTGAAAAAGAAATCTGCGATGACTATGTAGTAGAATACATATTGGGATCAATGTAACTCTACCGTTACTTGGCAAATAGTCAACATTTTGTGACCATAATCTGTTCGCAAAGCGCGAAACTTTACTACTATATTTATTTCACAATATTAGTTGTGAAAATGTTACGCCTAATAATAGCTCTATTTGGTGTCTTTTAATTTATAGTAAGAAGTGTAACAACTGTCAAACGTCTTGCAACAAAGTAAATAAACCGTCAATTGACCACATTTCTGTATAAATCGTTAATGATAACTCTCCGGACACAAAGGCAGAAAGTAGTGATGGGCATAATGAATGAATGATAATAAGAAAAACAACACGCAACACAAAACAAAAATAAAATGAAAAAATATTTTATAAATAAAGGAAATTTTCCACTTCTTGATTATTTATGTTTTCCTTACAGCGTTTCTTTATTTATTCTTGTTTGTCTTTAGTTTTTCATACAAATATTTCATTCTTTTACGCAAATAATGAATTTCTCGCTCTAGGTCTCATTTCTTCATTTTGCCCATCACTAACACACAAAAATGGCAGACTAAACTGGACAGTTTGATGTTTTGACAGTTATATTGTGAGAATTCGCAACTTTTCAATTGGCGTTTTTCTTTTTAGCTCCGATTAAAGAACTCAGCTGTCAAGAAAAGATCTGTGTTTCTTTTTTAGCTCTGACACATATAATCTCTCAACTCGTGTTTCTTTTTTAAATCAGAGCTAAATCGGGGCATGAACCATTAGCTGAGAATAAACTGACCGATCAAACGGACCAAAGTGCTGTGCACGGCTAACTTTACTAATAATTTTAACAATAATCACAAAAATTCAAATTTGAATCTTGTTGGATATAGTTCACATTGTTTTTTTTGTCAAAAAATGCATGTAAGTTGAGCTCACTAACCAACTGATGAGTCCAAGTGAGATTGCCGGGATGAAACGCAAATTTTGTGGACTAAAGGCCGTTAAAAGCTATTTTGAATCAATAATTCAACAAGTCCAATTAAATTAATGCTAAGTCTTCTACTTGGCTGAGTAATTTCAGTAGTATATAGAATTGTATTATAAAAAAACACCTTCTTAATAATCACTAAAGTAAAACCAACTAAAAACATAAATGAAATCGGAAAACGAAATCTTTGGACTTGCTGGTAAATAAGTTTTGATAAATACAATTATAATAATATATGACAGTTCTGCGCTTAAGTTTATTTCAAAATTAAATCGGAGATATCTGACCATGCTCTACTCGGATCTAACTCGGTTTACTCAGGCTCTGCTCAGAAATCTGCTCGGAGATAAAAAAGAAACACGGCAAATGTAGGGGACGTTTTCTCCTCCATTTTGACAGCCTTTGTAGTAATTTTTTCGATTTAACAAACAGCATTTTGTGACTTTTTTTTACAAATTCTAACGAATTCCCAAGATAACAAACAGAACTAATATGTTTCCACGGGTCCCGAAATTTCGCAATTTCGTGACATAAATTTCAAAATTACGCAAAGCTCCCACACTGCAAATGAGACAATTTCGTTTGGCATAGCTAAGTAATTCACGTCAAAATTAATAAAGGTTGAGGGATCTCATTGCGGACAAAAAAGTTCTACCTTTTTTAGAATCGTTTTTCAGTTCATCCAACAGTTGAATACAATGTTTAAGCTTCGGATAAAATAAATGACGATTTTTCGAATTCCGTCCGCTCGCTCAGTTGATGAATTTTGTCTTCTCACAGCTTATACTAGGTTTGTTCGTAGAGTGTACCCTAAAGTGTTTTTGAAACATTTGAATTAAACCTGGTGAGGAAATTTTGTGTTCTTTGGGACCTGGGGTCGCCCTAAACTCGCTCTGAAGTAGATATAGGTTTTTAGCTGGAACGATTTGAGGTAAGCGAATAAACTGTCAAAGTCACAAGAAGTCACAAGAGATGGTATTAGCGATATATAATATGAAAAACATCAATGTAATATAGAATACTCAACATCGATATTGATAATTATCAATCGAATATAAACGAATTTCCTTAGTTCCTTTCTTCAGCATCGATGTTGAAGTATCGTTTTGTCCAGTCCAGTACTACGGGAGACAAGACGATATGTATTCGGAAGTGACTTCATATCAGACGAAATTGTACTAAACATATTAAACGAAGCTGATATATGAAGTTTGTTCAGGTATTGCAAGATTTCGTTGGCCAACAGAAGACAAATATTAAACGAAATTTTTTAAATAACCTATGAATTGTAATATTTAATTGGGACAAACATTTTTCATTCTATATTATTTATATTTTTTAATGTCAATGTAAGAACTATGTATGTAAGAAAATGTAAAAAAAGCTTTTAGTGTAGAAAATTATTGTCAATTAGGCAGACGAAGGCATCCATGCTTTATGAGTTTTGTAAATAGAAAATTGTATTACATCTAAGATGAAACTTAATAAAACTTTAATTAACTTTAGTATCACTTCTTACAAGTCAATATTTGACTTATTCAGCGTGGCATAAATCGCTTGTTAAATAAATTCTGAATAGAATTGAAGGCCTACCCACATAACTGAGTAGTTCTAACCTGATCGCAACCTATGTAAATTATGTGGCTGTGCGGAGGGTCAGATTTGTCTAGTCGTACTGGAAAATCAAATCACAAAAAGCGGTAGAAAACAATTCTTTATACGTAAATAAATTTGTTTGGCTTAAAACTATTAAATTTTGATCTACATATATATGGACAGCAGATTAATTGACTTATTTTATCTTATAGTGTAGGTACGATAACGGCAGTAATTATACGCTCGAAAAATTGAAATAAACTTTTAATTGGCCAACATGCAACGAAGTATTTATGTTGGAAAAAATATTAGGGGAGACGGATTCCCTAAAAATAACTTTTAGTTCTTTTCAATGTTTTTTTGTCGTAATTTGAAGTCACGTTCATATATATAACAATATTTAATGACAATTCAGCGCCCGATTTGAACAAAAAGCGACATCTGTAGGCCGATTCCACATAGAGCGTGGCGGATCGTATTGAAAGCGATATTTTTATTTCGATCAGTTTCCCTTTGGATTATTGTCAAAAGCGAACATGGGCGTAATATTTAGATCGATCCAAATTTTTCATTTAAATGTCAGCTATAATTAAAAATTAAATTAAGTTGTACTCACCCCGAATGTTTTGCATCAAGTTGTACTGAGCGTGGCCACCTTGACCAACCACCACGATAGCCTTGAAAGTTATATTTTCAAGTTAATTTCATTTACATATCCAATATGTTTCCATTGGAATTCCAAAACTTTCAAAAATTATGACAGTCATTTCCAGGCGAATTTACTTGTTTCTGTGAGAAATCTTAATGTTTATAAAAGATTCAAATTAATTTATTAATATAGTTATCTATGTACTTAGGTTTGCTAGATTTATTTCGTCTGCTGAAAGAGGTATTTTTGTAAATATATTTGAAGAAATTAAAAACGATTTCTGTCGCAATTTGACACGCAAACACCAACTGCTTTCAGAACAGTTTTATAAATATGAAAATACAAAAGCCCCACCAAAAGCGATCCGCCGCGCTTTTGAAATCGGTGTACTATTGAATTTTAACAGTATAAGATTGCTTTCACACAAGGAAACTGGGTTGCCGGCAACTGATATTTTGAGGGCTAGAAGGGCAAGAAGTAAGGGGAATGAAAAAAATCTCCCCGTACAACGATTTGAAGAGATTTTCTTGACGTTTTGCTTTGCATTTCAATAAGCCCAACATAATCTTCCCAGTTTCCTTCTCAATTTTTGGTGCCAGTATCTTCGTGTGAAAGCGACAAGGCAAGTAAAGGAAAACGTAAAAAAAATCTCCAGCAACTGGTTGCCCTGTGTGAAAGGGGACTAACTTTTGACAACTTATAACTTTAATGAGTGAACACAATGCTGACGCAGCTGCAACTGGAGCTGCGGCTTAAAAGGTAGTTTGATTTGGTGATGCCAACTTTGGCATGCATCTTTAACCTACTGACACTATTGACGTTACCGGTATTCTACTACTGTGTGCTCAACAATTGAAATATGTACATCGACTGCTATATTAGCACCTAATTGGCTGAACAGTATGGACGCGCTGTCGTTCGCGCACATCAGCCACCGCCGCGAGAAGGAACGCTTCCAAAAAAATTTAATGCAATGAGAGGAGCATTCATATCAAAACAGCGCAGCGGTTTAAAATTTATTTTGTAATTATTTCTTCATACATTTATTTTGCAAATTTATTGTAAATGTGTATTTTTGCATTTTAAAAATAAAAAGATCTTCGGCTCCCCCGATGAGGGCGCCGACGAAGAAGAAGATCAACAATTGTGTGGATACAACAACCAACGATATTTTTTTTGTTTTGTAATTTGTCAAACGACGCGCGGAAAAATGGAAAAATAGTTTAAAGTTAACCAATCTCTAGCGTCGCGACTCGCGGCCGCGGCTCCATTGTATTCACTCAAACGAGTTTCTATGCATTTTACCTTTGATATAGCGTTTCTTGAAGTGCCGCGAAATCGACCGCGTGTATATTCGGTTAGGCAGTTATGGGTATTATGTTTGGTTCACCGGTTTCTTCTGTGAATTAAAATCGAATTCATCATTTCTTGCTTGCTACTTCAAATTTAAAATCCACGAAAATGTGAAAACTACACGTGAAAAAAAACTCTCCAAATCGTTCACCGGGAAGATTTTGTGCACTACCCTTACTTATTGCCCTATCACCTTTCCCCCGACAAACTTATTGTTGCTGGCAACTCAGTTTGCTCGTGTGAAAGGAGACTGACAACCTGGTAAGTACCAACAATGTCAATTTCACATTTTATAATTCAAATTCAAAGTGTTCTAACAACAAAGAGAGTAGAATTGTTAACACTATACTACCCTGTCTTTTTAAGCAGTTTCTTTTATTATAACTTTTATATTCTAATAATATGAATTTGGGTTCTCGCTCTGCATTACATAAGGTTCTAGCAATTCGTAAAATAGTCTATCGGAAACAAACAATTAAGGTCTGATAAATCTCTTTACACAAGCTTAGTTTCTTTTTTCTATGGGTCACGGCACCGCCTGCATACCTAACCGCTGAAGTTAGATAGAGCGTAGTAAGTTCTCATTGAAATTAATTGCATGTAAATAAAATTTAAAACGGTACACTACCTTTAACGAATGCAGTCGTGTATTTTATTTAAAAAATAGTATCTGGTTTAAGCAAAATTAGGTTTAAAAGTAACAAGAGAAACACCTGGTAAATTAAAATTTTCTATTTAAAACTTTAACCATTACCAAATCATCTACAGTACTTCTTTCTCTTTATACATTAAAAAATCATAATATTTACTTTGTTTGAAAGTTTTTAAAAGCCTTAATTGCATTCTTATGATTAATTTAAATGCAATTGCATCATACTAAGAAGTTTATATAAGTTTATATTTCTTGCATTTGTATAAATGTTTACTTGTCATAAGTACTGCTGAGAGTCTTACTTGCACATTTTAAGTAGCTAAAACGTAACTTCACTAGCGCTAAATTTGTAACAGCCTAATATTAAGGTATTACCATTATACTAGTTAACAATTTACTAATAGGCTTTTACTAAAATACTCCTAATACTACGTTTTCACCTACCACTTAATCCAGATTTAAGTGGATTACCCATAAATCCTTTTTGAAATCTTCTAAATCTTGAAGATTTCCCATACAAATTTTAATCTCCTTAAATGAAGATTAGAAATTAATCTCATTGAAATCTTCTTCGAAGTAGAAGATTCTCATAAGAAACAAACCTTATTTCATAGAACGCGCCTATTCTAATGTCATATTTTCTCCATTGACATTCAACAAGAAAAAAAACTGTCCAACATAATTTAATAGGGGTATTAACTATCCGGTCTATCTGGTCTTGTATCATTGTAAAAGTGTAAAAGTGTGGCATTTTTTTGCACTACAACAACAAAATATACTGAATGTCAAAATCTTACACTTTTACACTTTTACAATACCCGAACCCTATTGTAACAGAAAAATACAAGGGTGTAAGATTTTTTTAACACAAACTTAAGCCTTCTTCAGAACAAATGTGAAACAGATTTTGACTTTTGCTTCAGTGTTGCTACAGATTAGTAAAGGTGTGTTCACAGTCTGTTGTAAAAAAATAAAATTTTACACTTTTACAAGACTTGGTACACCAGATCGTGAATACCCCTATATTGTTTTTGTCTGATTTAATTTGTCGTTGCCTTCAAATTCTGTTTTTGTTTATAAAATAGTATAAAAATAAAAGATGCAATAAAGCTACAAAACCAAAGCGGTCGGTGCCTCGAATTTGTAATGGAAAATGTTTTAGCTATCCTACAGTAATACTTCGAAGTTGTTCTTTCCCAAATATATATATAAATATATAAAAACGAAAACCGTGTAAAGGCGATTCCACAATAAGATTATATTCTTGACAAACTGCATTTGAACGCGCCCGAAACAGTGAAAGCAAGTAAACGAACATGCCTATTTGGCGTTTTTAAATGTCAAAGCATCGTATGGATATAGACTAGTGTTGACAAATTAAAAAAATCTTCTGGTCTGGGATTTTAACTTTAGTAAAATGGTGAACTTTTTTAAAATTAGCAAAATATTTGTTTAGCCTATTACTCCTTACTTAAACTGCTTTAAAATAGTACTAAATCGTTTAAAATTATGTCGTTTAGAAAATGGCTGATTTGATTGATAGTTCGACGGTCTTGGCTTAATGCAATACTTATCACCTTATTAAGTACTGATGTATAATCAATTAATTGGAAGAAATCTTATTCCTTGACGTCCTGGGAATTGCAACCATTTCGTGTACCTCTCATTCCTGGTTAATTTTTCGTAATTGGTAATCTATAGCCGCAAAACATCTCCTTTGCGTCACCTTATTAGAGCAGGCCGAATAATCAAATATCATAGTAAGCCCCTATCGGAATGACTGCGATAAAGACATAATGGCTTAAGCCATAAAAAAGCCAGCACTGAAAATTCGTACTGACCTGTCAACAGCCCATCGGTCAGCAAAGTCAATCATCAGTACGCGTAAATAATATTTGGATGGGGGACCGTCGAAAATTAACATCGTGCTATTGACATGTGTATTCCTTCTATTCTTTGATTTTTCCTCTCTATTTGTCTCTCTCTTGTAAACTTATGCCTTGTAATGTGTAAGCCAATTTTTTTTTTTATAATTTTGCACGCGCTGAAGGGATTATGAATACCCTTTATATGTTTTTAACACAGCGCGGCATTCGTTGAAAGAAGAGAAAGAAGGATAGGAAAGATGTATGGCGCAATGTTCTGAGACTAGAGCTGGTTGTTGTCTCAGATTTATCTCCAGGGATGGCGGCTGAACTAATGCGGAGAGAATTACCGTGTCTTATCTATTTATGTTCCTTATAATTCGCATTATTTTATTTATTTCGTTGTCATATTAATGGGTATGCTAGTTTACTCAATCACATGTTGGTAGTGTTATGCCTAAACAGCATGTAATGAGTAAACCAGCAACACATTTTATGACAATTCTTAGAATAGTTTTTAATGGAATATTAGAAGTCTATGTCTTCAGCTACGGCAGGAATCAAACCTGCAACCACGAGGTTGACAGGCTAGCGCACAACTATCGTGCCACGGCCACCCCCCTATGTTCTCAGTTGGCCAGTGCTTCAGTGTCTACTTAGTATAAAATATAATGTAATGTAATGTTCTTACTGACCTCACGCATACTGTTCATCCATAAATTTCCCATACTGTTTGCATTTCGTATCAAAACAAACACTGTTACACGACCCATCCGTTTTATTTTTATTTTTTTTAGGGTGGTTCCACTGACTATTGTAAAGGAAAAGTTGTCAGCAATGGCACAGCAACATCAATTTAAAGGTACAACAATCAATGCGATCATTTTCATAATTTTTTTTAGAAAAGTGCCCCTCCCGCCTAGGAGGGAGATAGGCCCTCTTCCGTAGGAAGAAAAAATGATTGTATTAAATCCGTCTACAAAAATCCGTTGCGGCACCGTAGTTATGGTACTGTCCCCTCAAAGGGAGATCATCGTAAATACACAAAAAAAATCTCATGAAAAAAGTAGTTTTAGTTACATTCAATTTTCTCAAAAACTAGAAGAAATAAAATCATATAGTTGTTTGTTTTTGATTAGGAATTAATGAGAGCAACTAATATCTGGAAAAAAATAATAAGGGTATTCATGAAACGGTGGAAAACCCGGATAAACCTCAGAAACTACATAATTTCAAATTAATTATCTGGTTCCTGAAGTTTATACGGGTTTTCCTCCGTTGCATGAATACCCTTATTATATAATTTAACAGTTTCGAAAAATTACACTTTAAGCCTTTTTTTATCTTTTTCTTTCCAAAGTTTGAGTTTAACACCAGTTCTTTTTTCCAAAACTATGCATATAGATTAAGATATTGGCTTTAGAAAAAAGTTATAACACTTATTTGTTAGTATTACTGTTACTTTTTAATATTTTTGTTTCCATTTTAAGTACTTTGTTTAATAAAATCCTCCCATAGTACAAATGCTTGTTTGTAATAAGCCCCTCTAAAAAAATCAGTTATTATTTTGCGACGCCTATGTTTATCGTACTCGGGCCCAAATATAAAACGGATTGAAATAATAGCTTTGGTGACAATGTGTTTTAAATTTGTTTACCTAATGGCCAGTGATGATACTGATATTTCTGCTGATTTAAACCGTTTCACGCATAAGATTTGAATATTTACGAATGCAAGCAAATGCTAGCAATAATAAAATTTACAGAAATCTTTTTGAAATCTATGCCAATAAAACTCTAAAAACTTAAGTGATATCTAAAAAAAATTATATGCGTATGCATAATTTTCAACCGTTACGTAAATCTTCTAAACCAGAACTGCAGACATATAAACATTTCAATTTAAAAATAATATACATAACCTTTTATTCAAAAACACCCGTAAAGTCTCATCAGATGTGGGTATATAAGGCAATGCAAAATAATTTTCCACAGTTGTGTATAATATTCTGCTCTGTTGTTAACTTGAACTTGATTTTTTCAAATATACCATGTCAACTAAACTCTTCGAGGTGGCACCACCAGATTTTTCTGATGTGACATCTACTCTTCATACCTATGAAGCTTTTAAGTGTCACTGGATTGCTTGGCAAATTTGTGGCATAAAATGCCCGAAAAATCCAAAATGGAAGGTTCCATACATCGTGTATGCAATCGTTCTTAATATAACCGTTACTTTGGTGTTTCCAATCTCATTGCTTGTGAATCTATTTTTGTCGCAAAATTTCTCTCAATTATGCGAAAATATTTATACAACAATAACAGAAATTTGTGTTATTTTCAAGTTTTTGAACTTATTTATTGTGCGTTCTAAACTTTTTGGTGTGACGACCATACTTGCCAGATTGGACAGTAGGGCTATTGCTGATGGTGAATTACAAGCATTGCGGATTGGTATGCGTTCGGTCCGCAAGTGTTTTTACATTTTTGCCATATTGTATGGATGTGTGCCTGTCACTAGTCAATTGGTCGTCTATTTTGCGAAGGAACGCATTTTGATGTACCAAGCTTGGTTTCCATTAGATTGGAAGAATTCTAACCGTGATTTCTTGATTGTACATTCCTATGAGGTCTATGTGTTAACAGTAATCGTAATTCAAAATTTGGGAAATGATACGTATCCACAGGCTTATTTAAGGATTCTTTGTGCGCACATAGAGGCATTGTCCCTAAGAATTTTAAAATTGGGTAACAACAATATGTTGGATTCGAAGGAAATCAACAGAGAATTGATCGAGTGTATTAAAGATCATCAGGATATAATTCAGTTGAGTATAAAAAAAGTATAAATTTATTGTTCAATTATAAAAAGTTCCGAATTTTGAAATGCAAAAAAGTGCATTATATCCAAGATCGCAAAATCTTTTAGTTAAAGTTTCGCTGAATGGAATAAAAGAATAAAAAATATGTAAATTATCACAAAATCACATATACAGTGGTTCACGGTTTATTTGATAAACCCTTAATTTTGAAAGAAACCAGGTTTCTTATAAGAAGTATAATATGCATTTAAAGTATTTTAATGAAAGTTTGCGGATACTGGACTAGGACTCGCAAAATTGTTATATTTCAAGTCGATTGCGTTTGCTATAGAGCATTCTCAATAAAGGATCCGATTTTTGGAACAACATAATTTTTGCTGACAAGTCTAAATTTAAGATTTTCGCATATCGGTGGGAGCATAATGGTCGAAAATTTAGTATTCATTGAAGGAATAATAGACAAAAAGCATTTGGTTCAAAGTGCAAAAAAAGTTTGGTATCCGTCAAAATTTTCATTTTTATCAGGATATAGACCCCAAACATAAGTCAGGAATTATGGAGGCGAATTTTATTGATAACTTGTGGTTTGTGTTGGAAAAAAATAATCGGAAACACCATGTTTCTGAAAAAAAAGAAAAACATTATTTAAAAAAACATATTGAATTGGTTAAAATCACTCCAGAGATCACCCAAAAGTTTATTGATTCACTGATTGCGCTTCAGAAGGCTAAAAGTTACCATAATAAATATGAGGAAACCATGAGAGCCAATAAAGCTTTTATATTTAAACGGTCTTTTCACTTAAATCAAATAATCTGTGAATTGAATTTTAATATCATTCATGGTTTTTTATTTTTCAATAAATTATACTCGAATTTAAAAGGTACACAAACGATTTTCTTCAAAACTGCATTTAAAAGAAGTCAGTACAAATTTGTATTTTTTCGTAGGTTTAACAAAAAAAGTTATTTGGCGGATCCTAATAACTTTTTTTTTTTGAAAATGGGCGCAAAACATCGAGTGTAGCTTCGGTTGTGTGGTACATAGCGCCGTCGTGTTGAAACCAAATATTGCCAATATCCTCTTCTTCAATTTTTGTGAACACAAATTCGTTCAACATGGCCCGATAACGATCGCCATTGACTGTAACGGCCACTCCTTGCTCATTTTCGAATTATGCATCTGGACCAAAATCCGCACCAAACAGTGACTCGTTTTGGGTGTATCGGCTTTTCAATGTATGCGTGCGGGTTTTTTGTGCACCAAATGCGACAATTTTGCTTGTTACATACCCGCCAAGATCAAAATGAGCTTCATCTGAAAAGATGATTTTTTTTGGCAAAATCGGCACCTTCGCTAAGTCGATCGCAGGCCCACTTAGCGACCGTTGTTCAAGCGCATACACAACGATATTCGTTTAGCGGAAATATAAAACTAATTATCTGTCAAATCAGACATGAGCTAAGTGTTACCATTCACGAAATAAGCACTAGTTGAAAAAAAACGTTAGATGGCGGACCCGTTATTAGCTTAAAACTGTATTTTAAGATTGTATGAAATAAGCTGCGAACCACTGTAGGTACAACTCTTCAAGAAGGATTTTTCAAATTCAGACCTTTGAACCGAACAATTTGTTTTTTCAGAGCCGAGTTTTTAATCTCTAGATAAAGGGGCAGTTAGTTGCCAGAGGCAACCGGATAACAACATTGAATTTTTCAATCAAGGAAAAACAATCTACAGAATAATACATTTGAACGTCACTTTTATTTCGAGTATCGAACTTTTCATAGAAATTAATTTTTGTTTAACGTTTATTTCAAAGCAATCAATTACCAAAATGTTTTTGAAAATGAAAATAGCTATTTAACTTACTCCTCAGATAAATATTTATTCCATTCTAAAATGAGCAGATAACTTTATTCCTAGATTAAGTTGTATCTGACTGTTGAAAAACTGATTTTTGTTCTATCTGGAGAATATGTACTAACTGACTGGTTAACTGACTATTGAAAAATTGGCTCTTAATAAATTATAATAATGTACATTTCTTTTTAAATGTTCATATTCGTATATAGGTTATTCAAAACTATACAACAAATAATTTCAACACCTTCCTTTGCCCAATTTATTTGCACTGGACTGGCTCAATGTACAATTGGTGTCTACATGCTTTGCGTTGGGTTTGACGTTTCGAAAATTCTTAACTCCGTCATATTTTTGGCTTGTATTACTTCGGAGATTCTTATTTTGTGTTTTTTTGGTGATCAACTTTACCAAAGTTCTGAAATATTGACTACAGCAATTTACTCTTGTAATTGGATGGATCAGGATAAAGAATTCAAAACATCGATTTTAATGCTATTAAAGCGTTCACAAACGCCGCCGCTTGTAATTATGGCTGGCGGCATTATACCACTTAGATTGACTACTTTCGTTCAGGTAAGATTGAAATTGTAGATTTGCATATAATTATTTTAAATGAGATTAATTACAGGTAATGAAGACTGCTTACTCGACATTTACTGTACTATGCAAAGTAAATTAAGTTGCAAACCAAAAGAAAATCACGTTTGTTATTGAACTGCTTTACACGCACTCTAAAATACTTAAATTCTTGTTAGCTTAAAACATATTAGTACCAATAAATGCTTAAAAATGGTAAATCTACGTAATTGCATGTATTTTGTGTGTTATTGAACTTAGTACCTTCTAACTTCAGGCAGTTCTGTATGTAATATAAGGCCGTATACACTGCAGTTCAATTGGGTTAGTTCGACTGAAAATATGACTAAGGTGCTAATGTTATAGCTTTCTGCATCGGTGAATTGGTTCGTTCCTTTTCACACGCCATGTCGGCATACCACTTCGATCTTAAGAAATCGAACTGCTGTGTCGACACAGAGTCGACATTAACGAAGTAGTTCGGTGCGTGTGAAAGAGGTAAATGATCAAAAACGTTTTCAATAAACAGCTGATTTTTTTTCGTTTCACAATGTGGAACACTGTGATGCTTTTTTCCTGATGCTGGTCGTGTCCAGGGTTTTTCCGATGAAGCAAAGTAAAACTCGGATATGGAAGGAAGAACTCGCCAATTACCAGTTACAATTATTTCTTTATTTAAATTCAAGCGATTGTCTTACAATCTTACAATGTTCATAGTCTTACGATATCTAGCACAATATTTCATATACTCACAAAGCTATAGTTTATTTGAGTTAACAGGAGTAAGCTCAGTCCCAAGACGTTCACTTTGAAGAAGCGAACCGGGGATAGTACGTTTATAGGAATCCAATTCCAGCCCAAGGCTAACCCAAGGGAAAATTACTTTCCCTTAAACTAACCCTGAAGGGAAAAAATTTGGGAAATCGGCTGTTTATAGGAATCTAATTCCAGCCCAAGGCTAACCCAAGGGAAAATTACTTTGCCCTAAACTACCCTGAAGGGGAAAGTAGGGAAATCTGCGGTTTATAGGAATCTAATTCCAGCCCAAGGCTAACCCAAGGAAAAATTACTTTGCCCTAAGCTAACCCTGGAGGGGAAAGTAGGGAAATAGGCGGTTTATAGGAATCTAAATTCCAGCCCAAGGCTAACCCGAGGGAAAATTACTTTGCCCTAAACTATTCCTGAAGGGGAAAGTAGGGAAATCGGCGGTTTATAGGAATCTAATTCAAGCCCAAGGCTAACCCAAGGGAAAATTACTTTGCCCTAAACTAACCCTGAAGGGGAAAGTAGGGAAATCGGCGGTTCATAGGAATCTAATTCCAGCCCAAGACTAAGCCAAGGGAAAATATTTTTTTTTCCAAAAAGTCCGCTTTAAATGGCACACCAGTGCACCATTTAAAGTTCCACGGAATTGATCACCAAGTGTGCTGTCACTGGGGATCCGGGAATCTTATTCCTCAGCAATAACCAAAACCTAAAGGAAGGTATGCTTTAGAGTGTACAAGTTTACTCCACTCGTGTCGTCATACCTTACATCCTCTTATTATAACTCTTACCCTAAGGCAGTGCGAATTGTAAGGATGATTAACGTAAATGTTAAGGTGGTGTTAAGGTCGTACGTTGTTGCTGGCTTTTGTTGCTCGTAGTGGCACTCCCCTGTAGTCGCATGATTAGAGTGCTGGTAGAGGTCGCATGATGTTGCTTTATTGTGGTTATGTGGTGGTCGTGCGGACTTGCTGGATTTATTTGCTAAACATGACTGTTGAGATGACTGGTTTGGCAGTGGTCAGATAAATAATTCCGGTTCAGCATTGGATGGGGTGCGTAAGTGTAACGCTTCGTTACACACTACATATATAACTCCAATTATTTCCGTTCGTTTCCCTTACTGTTCTCCTCTGTAATTATTCCTTTTATTCCTTTCAATGATAAATTCTAAGCTCTATAATATATATAGCTCTGTTTTATTTCACTTACCGCTCTTACACGCCTCATCGATCTATCACGTCGACGAAGTAGTTCGTTGTTGCATGAGCATTCACACGCACATACTTACACCGATGTATAATCTTATGTTAAGGCCAGCTGGCAAATAGAATAGTTGTCAAATGTACATTGAAACAAAATAAATTATTGACGTGAAAAAGTCTGTTCGCCGTATTATTTTCACAAACAGTTTTAATTAATATGAAAGAAAAATGCAAATATGATAACTTTAAATTATAAACATGAGCAGACAACAACAAAAAAACAAAACAGAAACTGTTCCGATTTACTAGTTCGATCCTTTTTAAGCGCCATGTCGACATACCACTTCGATCTCCAGAAATGAAACTGCTGTGTCGACACAGTTTCGTTTCACACGACCAACAAACCGTGCTGTCACTATAGATCGGCGAAGTAGTTTGCGGTGTGTGAAAGCGGTAACTGAACCACCGACAAAAAAATTTTCAATGATTACTGTAACAGATTTTCAAACCAAATGCATTAATTTTTGATGACTTTTAATGAACGTATACATATATATACGTATATATATATATATACATACATAGATATCGCACTCAGCGGAGCAAACAGTGGGTTGCAATCCTAGGTACAGTTATTTTTATTTCATTTTCGCGTTTCGATAATTATAATACAGGCTGTATTTCGTTTTACATTTTTTTCCATTTCACACACAAGACAAGAGACAGAATGAGACACAAACTACAATTAAATAAAAAAACGTCTCGCAGTAATATTCCAAACAATATGCATCACACTGTGACCTACTATTAAGTCCCAAGTCAGAAATTCTAAAACACTCTCTAAGTCAGAATTTCTGCTATTTGACATTTACAAACTTATTCCTTCGCTAATCCATCGAAGATAGTGGCTTAGTGAAGGAATAAGAATTGACATTTAAGAAAAAAATGTACAGGGACATAGAATAAAAAGAGATAGAGTTGATACTTATTGTAGTAGAATTTGTTTGTGGATCTTTGATTTTTTTATTAATTGATTTATTTTAATAGATTGAATTATTATAATCCGCAGATTAACTTCTATACTATGGTTTAGTAAAGTCATGAATTAGTAATAATAATATTAATAATAATAATAGAGGTGGAATAAGCTTTTTTTTAAATGGTGCAGTATAAGTATAACAGTTTTTTTTGAGGCAATTTGATATTAAATGATATTAGGTGCGCTCTTACCTTCCTTGACGTCTATGCAAGTAAAAAAAAGTAAGCTGTACAAGTAAGAAATAATATTTTTGTATTATACTGTTTCATACAAATAAATAGTATCTGCATTTTAAATATTGCTCACTGTGAACTCTAAAAGTAATTCGAAGTGTTATAAAATTATAGTGACACGGTACCTGTTCACTTCCAAAATTCTTCACTGCAGGGTGTACTTGGGAATGTTATTGCAGGATTTTCTGTTCTGGAGTCCACTTCCACAAGTCTAGATAATTTGCCGTGTCACATTCAAAATATGAGTGAAAAAATTTCATATCTGTGTATAAGTTAATTTGCGGAATCGCCGATTAACCAGGCAAAGTGTTCAGTCTTCAGTGCATGGTAAACGGCGGGCGGGTATACACACGTGGAACGAACTAACATCGTAAGGTTTCACAAAGAAATTTGGAAATGAGAAATTAGGAGACCAGTCCACTGATCTCTAAAATACCATCAAGCCATATCAAAGCTATTGATTTGTCAAACAAAAACGCGTGAATGCTTTTCGGATTTTTAATAACTTTTTGTTGAAACCCGGATTTTTATGGTTCGATTTGAAAAGGCTATTAGAAATAAAATCAAAAGTCTAACAAATAAACAAAAAACAAGCTCGCAAAAATTGAATAGTTTATTACTTTTGCAATTGATGTTCCATTGACTGATCTATTAGATATGTTGTAACTTGTTTTGACTTTTCTGTTCTAATTTGTTCTGTTATGTGCCCTGATATGCTATTTTGCTCAAATTTTCTTCCAGTGAAGAAAGTTTTTAATAGCTCAAGAAACGAATTAGAAACGAATCTTCGAAACATGTTCATCTTAATCTTTACACGCAAATACCCTTAGCATCCCATTGCCGCTTCTCGCATTACTGTGAGGCCAAACTACCTCCTTCCCGAAAGATGTAAAGCATTTAAAGTTCGAAAAGTATACCGAACCGATCTTGTTGGGCATGATATAAATAAATTGATTGAAGTCTTAGAAAGGTACTACAGCATCTAACTGATGAGCCCAACTGTAGTACCTGGGCGAAACGCATATTAATTTGGACTAAAGGTCGCAAAAAATCTCAATTAATTTTGTATGTAAAAAATTTTGAAAACATTTTTAGAAAAAAAAATTGAAACGCCATTTTGAAGATATTATTAATATACATATAAAATTCAGATTAAAACAAATCCTGTCACTGGTTTTTGAAAAATCGATTTTTCAAAAAAAAAATTTATTTATTTTTTAAAAATAAAAAAAAAAGTCTTATTAACAATTTTAGGGAGCATTTGCACAAACAAAATTGTTTTAATCGGTTCATCCAATATTGAGAAAGCCGAAAATATGAAATTTGGTTCTATGGGAAGTACCGTTAATAAGTACGCAAAAAAAATATGTTTATACTTTAAAGTGCACTGTACTTATTTAAGAACACACATCTTATTTTATAAAAATTCTTGGAGCCGTTTTCGAGAAATTACTTTTTTTCTTAACGGTCTCTTAACATTCGTATGGGAGGTACCGTTTTTTCTTATTTTAGAAAAAATAGTTTTTTAAACTATTCGAGATAATGTCAAAAATCCACAATATACGAAGTTTTGAAAAAATCTATTGAGTCGTTTTCGAAATTTTGTGTTTTGAAAAAAAAAAACATTAATTTCCAAAAAAAAAATAATTTTTGAAAAAATTAAATAATTATTTTTCCAAAAAAAATTATCAAAAAGTACCCTTTCGCTTCGTTAATAAACTGATTTTTTGTAATAAAAATCGTTGCAGCCATTTTTTGAGAAAAAATAAGATTTTTTGTTTTTGGCAAAAAAAATGTACCTATGGGAGCTACTGTTATTTGTCGTCTTAAAAAAAATGAAAAAAACGTGTGGGCATATTACCGAAAAAACAATACGTATCAAGTTTGAATCAAATCCACTGAACCGTTTAGGCTGCAGACTCGAGGACAGACAGACAGACAGAATTGGGGGACCCACTTTTTTGGTGTTCTCTATGATCGTAATTTCTTGTTTGATTGTTAGAAAAAAAAGATTTTTTACGAATACATAACTTGCCGTATAGTACCTATAATCGCAAGTAAAAAACACAACAGAAATTTTCTCCATGGTCATTGTTAGTTTATTAACACACAAAAAGTTGTACTCGTACATTTTTCAAGCATTATTTATCTCGAAATTGGAATCGCCATTTAACCCCTCCATCATCTAAGTGCTTACATAATTATAGTTCGCTTATCGCGAATGTTTACACAGATTGAAGGGATTAACACTGTTTTACATCTAAAATATGTGCATAAAAAGTATATTCTATGCATTTTTATAAGAACGACGCGACACATTCATCCAGACTTTAAATTAAAATGAGACATTTTTTTTTAATTCAAGAATTTTATTTTGTTCTTTTATACCTGCCTTATATATTTACACAGCAATCAAGTTGAAGTGTGCAATTACACTTCAACTTTATCTCTACTTGAAAGTATGGGAAAATAATGTAGATACCTATATGTATATATAATTAATTTCGAAATCAACACGAAATAATTTCAGGTGTAAGATATTTACAAATATATTTTATATAAAATAAATATTTAAGCGGAACGTGAAAGTTATTAAAATGTTCAAACGTCAAACAAGACGTGGCAATGACAAGAGATTAAAATTACTCAGTTTTTTACTTGCGTATAGGCACTATAGATTATAGACTATAGGGAAAGTTTTGCATTTGGAAAAAAATCGAACTCGAGATTTTAATCAAAGTTGACATTACGATGATAGAGAACACCAAAAAAGTGCCCCACAATTCCGTCTGTCTGTCTATCTGTATGTCTGTTTGTCTGTCTGTCTGTAGAACCATCTACAGTCTAAGCTCCTGAATCGTTTCGTTCAAACTTGGTGCTTAAGCGTTTTAGGTGATAGTCAAAAATAGATTTTTGAATCGTTGTTTTAGCCCCAAAAATAATGGTACTTCCTATACAACTTTTTCTACCATCTTAATTATCTCAAAAACGGCTCTAACAATTTTGATAAAAATTGGTGTGTGTACTATTTTGGGTATGGTCTACACTTTGGTCAGACAATTTTTTTTGTTTAATATTTTGTTATTAACGGTACCTGCCATACAACCATTTTATTGATTTTCGACTTTCTCATAAACGGCTGAACAGTTTTCGATCAAAGTTTTTATACAGGAGCTCCTTCAAATTCTATATAATACTGCATTTCAAAATTTGGGAAAAAGATTTTTTTTTGACTTTTGAAAACAAATTATTTGGTTTTCTTGAAAATTTAATATTTCGAAACCGGGTGGACGATTTGTTCTGAAAATTTGGTTTTTGAATTTATATTATTAAATATTTAAAATATTCATACCAATTATTTTAAGAAAAAGAATTAAGGATTTTTATATATAAAAACTTAAGTGAAAAACGAATTTAAAAATACATTTTGGCGTTTCTATTAAGAATCTTTTGCATGGGAGCAAGTACGTGCTATCCAGTCGTGCATTTTATTTTTTTGAAATTTGCGCAACCGGTATAACTGAAAAATAATTGTTTTCAGAAACGTTGGGACAGCAGATCCGTTGGCATTGAAATACATTATGTACTATGCGACGTATGCTCATAAGTCACAACCCTGTCGCTTAAGATTGGTCGCCCGTAAGGCTTCCGCATGCTTCTGGAAAATGTTTGAATGGTATCAAAGGATAATTCTTCTTCTGGAAACTAGAGAAATTTAATTCAACTTTTTCGATTGGAATTCCGGATTGGAGAGTTTTTCCGGAGTACACATCGAAAACGACATTAGGAAAAGTATACGGAGAGCGCTTTTGATTTATTCTCACTCCGCTCACTTAAATTGAAGGAGCATTATTCGTCTTCCCGTTCGTTTTTTTGACGTTGGTGGCCGATTTGCATGATAAAAACATTATTCATGGCTATTAGTGAATTGCGGATGAGATATAGCTACAATTCAACTAATTTTCGCAATTGATGCTATTAATGAATCCATAGAAAGCAAATCGGTAAAATTACGTGCACCACCGACATTTTGTTCACCTAATTCGGTATTACTGAATCCTCAAACCTTTCGCACTCCATACAAACTTTCTCAAATTATTTCCGCGCCAATTGTGTGGCGAATCTTTGTATTGATGCACTTTTTGACCAAAAATCATAATGGATAGCACAAAAATGTAAGTTAAAATAAGAATATGTATTTAATTCTAAATTAAAAAATATATACCTACTTGGTACTTCTATTAATTGTTGGTTATAATTTTCTTTTTTTTTTAGAAAACAAACCACTAACCGAGACCCAGTGTACGGAAATGATGGGATTAATGAAAACACAAACTGATATTGCCAAGAATTTAACCATTAAATTCCCAGAACAATAGTTTTGGGAAAACTTAAAAAATTCAGTAAACGGTTTGGGTCCTCCTTTAAAGGACTACAAGTCCTCAATCAAACAAAAACTTGCTCAAACAAGAGGTCCATGAATGCAACTAGTGATAAGAAAGAGAAAATCATTTCCTATCGCCAGTTGACGAAGATGTGGTTCTGCTTAAAAAAGTCGCATTTCAAAGTCTTCTGAAATATGAGAACTTAAACTTTACAATGCATCGGAAATATCAAATATATACCTAATTTGGTAGCGAATACAAATCCGATTAGTCCTTTGGGAATGATCCCGAAAATTAAAATAAAATGCAATACATAATTTCCATTTCTTTATTTCAATCAACAAAAATTGTTGTGACGTTTAAAATGTCAACAAATGACGGCAGCGATAATATAGTTCGGAAAATGGTAACGTAGTTCAAGAATCGATAGTATAGTTCATTCCACGAATTCACTAATTGAAATAAACGCGAAAGCGAATCTATTGCGAATCTCTTCAGCTTCCAGGGAGTAGAAAATTGCGAATTCACTAATCGGCATGATTATTGGCCCGTACGACCATCGGGCAATGGCGACTCGGAGGGTTTAAATCTCTACAAACCTTGCGAAATAAAGGTAATTTTGTGAATACGACGATGTATTCGGAACTGTTTTACGGTTCAACCGAACAATGAATAAGTTAACTAGGCGCCAATTTGTAAACATATTGTTATTTTTATTTCATTAGGCAAAACATTGAAAGGAAATAATGAAATAAATCTTTCAACACTGCGTATGTATGAATACATACATAACGCCTTTATAAACATTTTAAAAATAGGCCTGTTTGTTATCAATTTGTACACACTTTTACAAAATGCAGTTTGTTAACTGTAAAGTTTCTCCGTTTAAATTTGACAGTTGTTTCACACTCACTGTTTAAAAGCCTTCTGTTACTATTTAAACATTAATTAAATTTTAAACTCGGCTTCCATATTTTAAATATCAAGAAGAAATTTCAGTAAATAGCCTGCGATTCACAAATATATATGTAGGAGTCATTAAATGATTATCAGAATCAAATATATTATGTTTATGACAGATTTTAAAAATTAAAGCAAGTTATAGGAAGCAAAATAGAGCAACCACTTGTGTACTATTTTACACGTTCGTATTACCTGTAAATCCACCATAAGTGTCAATTATACAATGCATGTACAAACTAAACGTAAGCACAATTCATATCACTTCTAAAAGTCAAAAACATATCATTTTTTTAATATCAATATAGGTACCTAAGAAAATAATAATAAAAACACAATTGTACACTGAGACGTATGAGTGATTTTTTTCATATTGTATCACAGCTTATTATATTTTTTTCAAGGATAACGTTTTTAATATACATACTAATGATTTTTAGTTCCATACTTACTTCGTTTCATTATCCAATATACTTGTTTTGATCTATGAAGTTTTATAATAAGAAAAATTAACAATTTTATATATTTAATAACATACATAACTTTATTTTTTGTTTGTGCTTGTATTATTGTAAAATCTATCTATATAGTCTTAAGAACTAAAAATTATTTTTAAAGAAATGCATAGTGGTCATTATATGAGAGAAATTAAATGAGCAAAATGAGGTACAAAAAGAAGATAATGTTTAAAGTACAAAGTTATAAGTACATAAATTTAAATAATTAATCTTACTTGATTTTGAGTAAATGTAAATAATTTTACCATTAATTTATAAATTTTTAATTTTTGGCTTTAATTTCCTTAGAATATTTTATATTTAAATTGTTTACATCAATTTATTCATTATAATTTTTGAGCGCTGAACAGTTTTTTATTCGAATTAACCAACCTTCATTCCTACAGCATTAGGTTTTCTTCAAAAACGATTTAAATGGTTAAAATAATTAGTGGTTTTCTTGTGTTTTTTTTTCTAAATAAGAAGTTCAAAAATTCATACTAAAATTAAACTAAACCTCACGAGATAAGCTTGCGAATTTTTGAAGGCTTATGTCATAACTATTTGTAATTTACGTATTGGGGATTATGTGATCCTGGACATTTGATATTCTGATTTGTCTACATTCTTTGATTTTGTCCGAAGCCCATAGTTTACAGATTGTTGATTAGTTGATTGATAGCTCCTTACCTTAATAATGCAACTGAATGTGAACTAAGCTCCCATACGATAATAAATGTCAACTTTGCATGGAAAATAAGTTCGTTTCAACTTAATTTGTTTGTTTCCAACTTATTTTACTCCCAGATCTCCCCAGTTATGTCGTTTGCGATTGGCCGTTCGGAGTAATTTTGTTTTCAGTTGTTAATGTTCTATTCATATACAATATGAAAAATTCGGAGTAAAAAGAATAATTATGAATGTCCACTCGTAAACAAGATAAGCTTAAACCGATAGATACCAATGTTAATGAAAATAATATTTGTAAATTGTAATGACTTCGTATTGAGCATTCTTGTCTGACAAAAACAATCGATCAATTTAGAGGTCTTAATTGGTTCAAAAATATTACAATAGTGTTCTATAACAAGATTAACTAATATAGGTTTGAAGGCTTTCTGCTGCATTGATCGTTTTCACTAGGTCTATAAAGCAATTATTTTAAGGATTATGCACATAAGAGCGACCAACGAACAATGAATTAAAAAATATTTGTCCATAGCTTGGTTGAGCAGAACAATTTATTCGTTAAAGTGTTGATGGTATATAGAAGTCGAATTGAGTTTAACTGTTCGCAACAATAAGCTGCAATTCAACATCGATGTTGAAGCACGCTGATATCTTTTGTCAATGACTTCATGCTTATAAAGGTTCGACCGAACTCGACGGAACTGTACTTAAGGAGAATTATGCTTCACAAATATTTATGTGAAATCAAAGCATTGCTACAATTTTCAAAACCAATGAAGGTATTTTGAATGTATTTAATATATTGAAATTTTAATCGATTTTTTAAGGTACTATTATTTTTCAAAAAATGCATTAAAAATAAATCTGTGTTAAAAAATATCAATATTTCTGTTTCAATGTTTTTCAATCTCGCTCACCCCTACACTTAATTGTGTGTGCGTGCTTCTGGTTTTAATTCTGACTTCAAATCAGATGAATCTTCCAGGAGAAACCAATCGAACAGTTTCAAAAACATTCGGAAGCCTTCCTGGACGACAGATCGAAAAGCTCGAGTGACAGATAAGAAATGGGTAAATCTCAGAATGACAGCGCAAAACTGGTGTTATTTATTCTAAAATTAAAAATGACATTTAACGTTAAGCTGGCTATTAAATTAATTATTAGTGTGATTCAATATTTAGAGACTACTTAAATATTTAAATCATCTCTAAATTTTATTATAGTAAGGAGCTTAATTCAATAGTTCTAATGTATTTAATAGATCTCTACTTCTGTTTAGATATTATTTTGCATTTTGATGAAATGTCATTCCCAACTGTTTGACATTTAGTATTAAAACAAACACAGCTAAAAGTTGTGATTTTTTTTATTTGCAATATGGTGCCACTGAATATCGTGTTAGAAAAGTTGCCGGCAATGCACCAACAGCAATTTTAGGATTTTGACCTAATGATTTTTTGGTATTCATGCTGAGGAATTGAAATACATACATATATTGGTTCAAAAATAAATGGCGGCCGCTTATGTTGGTACTGGTTTAATATATTTCATGCTTATTACATAAATAATGGCGTGTTGACAGTTGTGTAAATTTGACTCCTTTGTTATTATTTTTGTAAAGGTTAATTGATTTGAACTCGAAATTCAATTATATAATAAATATAAGTCAGCCAATTAATGAAGTAGATAAGCAATTATAAGTTTTAAAACAGTTACCTAACTTCAAAATATCATGTATAATAACTTTATTATCATGTCAAAATAAAATATATACATTATGCCACCTACTCATTACTAAGAATTTAATAATTTATCTCTAAGCGCTTCATATTACTCGTATATAAGTTTGATAAGAATTATCTACTTGGAGTATCAAAAAGTAAAATTATACGATATTTAATTTAAACAATATACCTTGAGTATTGAACTTTTGTGTTCGGTCGAGGATTTGGAACGTTGGAATATAGTATAAAATTATATTTGGGCTCGTTCATTGATCGCCTACTTATATCGAGTTTCATTAAAAAAAATGGCTCTTTCTGTAAGAGGAGTGGATCTTTTTGAATTTTCAGAGTTTCATTCCGACAAAAGGATAAGATCTAGATCAAATCTTAACACGAAAGATCTGATCTCTGATGGGTTGGCAGATACATATGTTCTCAATGTACACATACATGTATTGTAAAAAGTCTTTTCTGTCAACGGTCGAATGGGAGAGGAAATTTTTGAAATTTTAATGAAATTTTAATGAATTAATAAAAGCAATTCGGATTGGTTTCGCAAGTTATGCGAAATCAAACTGACGCCGTATTAAAATTTGACTTTATTTCTTCCCATTTGTCAATTGTTTTGACTTTTGATACAGAATTGGAGATATACATATCTATCCGGTTTTGAGGGTTACATAAAAATGGCTGAAAGCTCACTGATAGTTCCACATAAAACAGAATTATTTTTTTCATTTTCATGCTTATTATCGTTTTTGATTCCATGTTTGGAGTTACCTACTGCTTTTTCACCCCTTCTATGTTTTATGACTTTAAAAAATAGATAATACGAGTATGTCGAAAGCGACATAAATTATAAAAAATAGGGACAAGTACAAGAAATGTATAGTTTTGTCGGTTATCTATACCTACACATATATCTTATGTATAAATTTACAAAAAACCTACTAGCTATATTTGTAAATTCCCAAATATTGATTTCGGGATTTAAAAAATTTGAAAACACTTTGTTTGGAAAAAACACATTAAAACATGTTGATGTATTAACCTACAAAAAACTTAAAAATTTATAACTTTAAAATAAAAAAATTATACGTAGATATTTGATTTTGGAATTTTCTAGTTCTTCATTTTCTTTTTGGATAATCATATTTATCTCGAAAACTACTCGGCAATTTCAGCAATTCCTAAATTTACCAACCTAAATATTGACTAACTCTAGGTATGTAAGCTAATATGCATTCATATTTTGTATCCGAAAATTGTTAAAATTTGATTGCAACCAAATGTGTTTTGTGTCGTTTCGCATATTTAATAGGAATAAAACTACGGAGTCAAAAAAGAGCAACTACAAACGTCAGCTCATAATTCATAAACGACATTAATGTTAAAATAATATTGAATTCAAAATTCTTACAACAATTATTTTTTAAGACTAAAATAATGTCAAAAGTATAAATAACTTATAAAATCAAAATAATAATTACGACTTACTAATGTTGTTTTCGATTGGTTGTTCGCAGTTACTCTTCTACTCCGAATTTTCGATATTCTATAGGAATAGAACATTAGGAATGAAAAATCCGAACAGCCAATCGAAAACGACCATTAGAAAACCTATAAAAAATAAAAAAAAAACCGTTCAACAATGTTATTTTGTTTTGTTATGACATAAAGGTTTTTTTCTATTCTAGACATTTCTTAAACGAGAATTATATTTATACCTACATAAATTTAATCTTTGGCTACTACTCCATTACCATTTGGTATTGCAAAAGCATCCTGAGGTTCTTTATTAACTTCCTTTAATTCTTCCCCTTGCTCGAGATGATCATCGTTTTGCATTTTCTTACCGAATCTTTCACCATCCTCAATAGTTTCCAGCATTGGTTTGTTATGCGTTTCGGGTAGCAGCAATGATAATAGCCCCCCAATAAATGCCATTGCTCCGAAAATTATCAAAGGTAGTGGTTTCCAGATGTCAGCCAGTAAATTAAAATATGGCGCCAAAATTCCACCAATACGAGCGACCATTGATGATGCTCCCAAGCCAACATTCCGAATGACAGTTGGAAATTGTTCTGCGGAGAAAATGTACACGGTACCGTAACTGGATGTTATAGCTAATTTCCCGATCATAGCACAAACTATAATTAACCAATTCATATCGTCTGGAACAAAGATAGTCATAAGTAAGGCAGTTCCAGCTGTTAACATGCATCCACATAGAATTGACCGCCGACCCCAACGATTCAAGGTAAAGAGCAAGAACGTATATGCCGGAATTTCAACAGCTCCTGATATGACGAAATTAAGTAGGACATTTCCACCGAGATTGTTGGTATTCCAAGAGAGACCATAATAAGTTCCGCTATTCACAAACCAATCAAAAAATATCAGTAGTGTTTTTCGTCGGAGATTCGGATATCTGAGTAAATCGAAGACTGATGGTTCTCTTTTAGGTGTGTCCAGGGGGTCTTTCTCTTCAGTGCTGTCCTCCAAGAGGTTATCCAACACATCTTCAGGAATTTGCACCTTATTCACTTTGGCTGCTTTTTCAATATTAGCAATCGCATCCTGTTTTCTATTTTTCGACAACAACCACCTAGCCGATTCCGGTATAAACCAATAGTATGACATAAACAGCACTCCTGGCAATGTCAAACCAATTTGCAACCATCGCCAATCAGTTATGAAATACGCAAACGCTGCTGTCAACATGAATCCCACAGAAAAGAACATCATGCACACGACACCTGCAAATATACGATATGACGGCCCAACCATTTCCATGGCTATCACATACGCCACCAAAAATACACCTGATGTTGTTGCACCAATTATTATACGTGCAATTGTATAAGTTATGAATTCAGGCGCTACAGCTGCTAAAACTCCAAATATCAACTGTATGACCAGCGAAGCAAAGAAAATTGGTTTCCGTCCATATTTGTCTGACATCTGACCGAAAATTATACTACCCAAGAGCACACCTAGCATAAACAATGAATCGGATGTTGCACTGAGAAAACTCCGCCCACACACCATATTCCATTCGGTGACAGCACTATTTTTCCATTTTGACCTGTCATAGACGTACTTATCACAATAAACTGATGAAACACCATTTGATGGCGGTGAAGAACCGTTAAGATAGTCTTGTGTATAATCAACATTATAATATTGACAGGTGAGGTATTTGTTGGTTAACGGATCTTTAGGATATGCTAATGGCCACACATGATCCGGAAGTTCATAGGTGAGGTTGTTGGTCCCGAATTCAAAAGGCAACTCGCACCGGAAGTCCGGTTTCGCGAGCAAAAACACTCCGGCGAGCTTATGAAAGGCACACGAAATTGCAGGTAAACAAACTAAAAAATAAATTCGCTTCTGGTATTTCCCGAAATCCCCCAAATGAGTGATGACATCGTCGTAACCCATCTTTAATAATACACAGCGCGAGGATAAAGAGAGAGAGTGAGTGAGATTAAAATACACTTGTCAGATTCTCACGCCTGTCTCTTAAATGCAACTATGAAATATGAAAATGTTTGAAATCTTCTCTGACCACAGACCGGCGTTTTAATTTATTTCCTCATTAAGAATCACGTCATTTTTATTTGGTATACTATAAAAGACAGATCGAACATACAAATTATGCTTAAAAATGCAAAAAAAAAAATATGTTTCACTTTCGGAAATGTACTATATTCATTCCTCGCATATTATTATCTCTGGATTGATGTAGGAATAATTAGTTTAAAACGATTTTTGATAACGTTCTTAAATGGTGATGAATAATAAATGAAAACATAAAAAAAATATTTAACCCACTTTCGAATGTAATAGACTTCGCCCTGTTTTTTTTTTTTTTTTTTTTTGACTGAGCTAAAAATAGCTGCACGATTTATTTAGCAACCGTCCTAACAAACTATTCGCTACTGACTAAAATATGTGTTCAATTTTCATATTGCCTGATGTCCACGTTTTACACAATTCATACGCGAGTTGGCGCAATCAGTCAGTTGTTAAAAATTTAAGTTCTTCAGAAGATTCTGCTCCCAGTTTGTTTTAATTAAAAATGACAAATGCGCATATTCCATAAGAACCCTGAATGCTCACTCTTTTAGGCTAAAGGTTCAGGTTCAATAATTCAGTTTCAGGAGGGTTGGTATGGTATGCATGGTGTGTTCGATGATCTAATGGATTTTTAGGTCATTCCTCCAAGGGGGGTTTCGCTTTACTTTACTGAGTTAAAGAAAAGAAACATGTGCGTTTGCCATAACACCAACACCATAAAAAAAATCGTATATTTTGTTTGAGTGATTGGCTTGTGGAAGTTATAAGCGATTGCTGGACTTTAATTTTAAATGTGCGAAAATACAGCTGGTACCACAACACACAAATGCAAATTTGATGACAAATTTTAAATTCTAATTTTTTTTTAAACCCCGCTTCCACTCCCATGTACGTTATGTCGTATGTTAGCAATCCTCGAATCCTGTACATTTTAATCCGGTACTTGGCCGATTTAAGCTAACACTCTTGAAAATTAGATAAGCTGCCAATTTAAACTCAAACAATTCTGGAAGAGTCCTAGTATTTAATATCGCTTTTTAAACTGAATTATTTAGGACTCCAGAATGAGGAACATAATATGTCTAATCCACCCTGATCCCAAAACTGTCCCAAAAACACCACTTAGTGCCAATTCCTGTTCCAGACTTACAAATTTGGTAGTTTGGGGTGAAAGAGAGCGCTCTTGAGAAAGTAAAATATTTCCGACAATTTCTTGTCAATTTATACCCAATAAATTTTTGTAGCCTGGAACAGACCTCATATTACGATTTGTCAGAAATGTTTACCAAATCCTGTGAGCATGTACAAATTATTTAGGTAGTTGAGATCCACGTGTTATGAGTAACATTAAATAATTCTATGTCTGACTATTTTTTTCTATAATGATAATAATAATTCTATATCTGATAAATAATTCAAATACACCATTTATATTATCTAGTAAAATTAATCTAGAATAACTGTACGTTGTTGTAATTTGCGCAAAAGCACATCTGATGAAAATAGATATATTAGGGGTATTCACGATCCGGTGTATCTGGTCTTGTATCATTGTAAAACTGTAAAAGTGTAGCATTTTTTTGCACTACAACAACAAAATATACTGAATGTCAAAATCTTACACTTTTACACTTTTACAATACCCAAACCCTATTGTAACAGAAAAATACAAGGGTGTAAGATTTTTTTAACACAAACTTAAGCCTTCTTCAGAACAAATGTGAAACAGACTTTGACATTTGCTTCAGTGTTGCTACAGATTAGTAAAGGTGTGTTCACAGTCTGTTGTAAAAAATAAAATTTTACAATTTTCCAAGACTTGGTACACCAGATCGTGAATACCCATATTGAGTTATCCCAAACAATTTGGAATAACTAGTCATCCGAGAACAAATGTATAGAACAGCTGACTGCAAAATTCATTTGGTATGCGTTTTGTTCGGATTTTTTGACAGCTTTTAGCTAACCTATCTGATTCGTCCATAAATATAATCCCATCCGAGATAACATATCTAATAAGTGAGTGAACGCCCGCAATGTCTAATTGTGGTTAACTGCATCCATTGAAGGCGTAAATTCCCCTAAGAAAACTAGCTAATTTTTCACATGGTATCTTATTGTCAAACATAGAACTAATCTTCAAACATTTATCTTTAATTTACTTTGCAAACAAATAACCCCAACATTTGTTTTCTGGTTTAAAAAGACTTTTTGTTAAATTATACAAGTTTCTTTACATTATCATTACATTATATTATATATCGAGAATTATGATTTCATCATAATTCTCGATATTTGTACAAACATCCCTTGTAGTTTAGGAAAAATTTTAACTTTCAATAACTTGACTCTACAAACAATTCGTATAAAGTTGAACTTCTCGAAAACTAACAGCTGATAATTCTGACACAAAAGATCACTTGTGTTGAAATGAAAGGAGATATTTCGTGATCGCCTTTTCAGGGGCAAACTTCCGCAAGCGTGAGTTTTCATTCTTTTCCCATTTTTGCGACTCCACAAGCGTGAGATTAATTTTTGAAAGATAACATTTCATAGCAAATTTATTTAAGCATATGTTGAGGGTGAATTATTTTTGTTTCACGAAAAATCACTCATGAAAATTTGGCCCCAATAACTGTGTTGACAGCACTAATGACAGCTGTGTTGACAATTAAAAATGAATGCTAATTCCGGAAAAACCAAAAATAATTGGAAAAACCTAGTATTAAACTGACATGGGAGTTTGTCAAAATGTTTTTGTTTTTAAAATACAAAATAATTTGGGATAGTTAAAAAAACAAATAGAAAAGAGCTGGGATTGTGTCGTTCAAATACCAAATCGTAAACTGTCAAAATGCGTCAATTCAAAAACAAATGGAAACCCAGCATTATCACCAATAGTTTATTGTAAGAAATTATTTTTTTCAATTTTCTCAAAGGCATAGTTATGAAGTAAAGTAAATGTAAGCGAGTGGAAATATAAAACTATACCAAATAGTAGTTTTTATCTCTATCAAGCCTGCTTATTCGCAAAAAATCGAGTTTTTGTTTGTGTTGGCATTGGACTTTATCTCCACATTTCACTACGTGCGGGTGGTATGTTAAAAGTTCTTCATCAGGAAGTTTGTTTGGCTCGCAAATCACAATCGCAAAATCACACGGCGGCGCCGAAACTATTAAAACATTTAAATGGTTAGATATTTACATTGCATACATTCCACTTTACAGATGAATCTTCTATTCACGACATAAGGGCGCATTCTGCTCCATAAGGTATTGTTTATACAAGATGCAGCCCGAATGACGTGTTTTGTATTCAATCCATTAAATTCATTGGTTCTTTTTGATGAAGATGACAATTTTACACAAAATATACACATGGTGTGTGTGTGTAGGTATGTATATGCTTATTATACTGCTTCACACTGTTGGCTCTCTCAGCATTTCAGTCAGAATTCGCTTCTTTAAACAAATAGGTATATGGACCTATATCTACCAGAAACAATAACAAACTCATAAAGCAGAGAATATGAAAAAGAAGACAAATAAGATTTATTATGAAGTTATTAGGTTATTTGTTTTATTGATTTTAAGTGGTATTTACTCTTTAGTTTTCAAGTTAATTTCGAGCAATGACATTTTTAATTAATAAAATCGTTTTGATTGTAAATATGAGGGCAATTAAAATGCTTGTAGGGAAACAATGGAGGGGATAGTAAAAGAATAGCTGGTATGTCATTGATAGAATGAACATAGGTCATAATACTAATACATACTATACATATATTTTGCTATTGAAAAAACATATAGGTAGCATCGCCTATCATGTATAAGTACATAATAACGGGTCCGCCATCTAACGTTTTTTTTTCAACTAGTGCTTATTTCGTGAATGGTAACACTTAGCTCATGTCTGATTTGACAGATAATTAGTTTTATACTTCCACTGAACGAATATGGTTCTGTATGCGCTTGAACAACGCTCGCTAAGTGGGCCTGCGATCGACTTAGAGAAGATGCCGATTTTGCCAAAAAAAATCATCTTTTCAGATGGAGCTCATTTTGATCTTGGCGGGTATGTAACAAGCAAAATTGTCGCATTTGGTGCACAAAAAAACCGCACCCATACATTGAAAAGCCGATACACCCAAAACGAGTCACTGTTTGGTGCGGATTTTGGTCCAGAGGCATTATTCGAAAATGAGCAAGGAGTGGCCGTTACAGTCAATGGCGATCGTTATCGGGCCATGTTGAACGAATTTTTGTTCACAAAAATTGAAGAGGATATTGGAAATATTTGGTTTCAACAGGATGACGCTACGTGCCACACAGCCGAAGCTACACTCGATGTTTTGCGCCCATTTTCAAAAAAAAAGTTATTTGGCGGACCCTATAAATCTCATGCATCAAAATCAGTGGCGGACTTGGGATCATATCACTAGGGCCTTTGAGATTTTTATCTGAGGACCCCGGTCACTCATATTGCCTCTGTTTCCCTTAAAATATCTGAAAGATCTGAAAATAAATAACAAAACATAAGGTAAATGTACATGTTGTACTATTTTTAGCAAGTTTTGCTTTTGAAAACAAAAATCGAGCCCAAGATTTTAATCAAACTTAATATTACGATGATAGAGAACACCAGTGTTGGTCCCGCAATTCTGTTGTCTGTCTGTCTATCTGTACAACGATCTAATGGCTAAACGACTGAAGAGCTTTTCTTCAAACTAGGTATTTAAGCGTTTTAGGTGGATTGTCCCAAATACATTTTTGAATCGTTCTATTAGCCCAAAAACCAACGGTACATGCCATACAATTTTTTCTACCACCTTAATTATCTCAAAAGCGGTTCTTACGATTTTGATAACATAAAATCTGTGCACTACTAGGTATTGTCTACATTTTGATTTCAATTTTTTTTTTTACATATTTTGTTATTAACGGTTTGTACTTGCCATACAACTATTTACATATATTGATTTTTGACTTTCTCATAAACGGCTAGAAGGATTTCGATCAAAATGTATATAGGCCCTTCGAATTATATATAATCACACCAAAACATAAATGTTAAAAAAGTAGCCAAATTCTTCTATATACAAAAACTTTGCGTACCAAGTCAGCCGTGAAAAGTAGTGAGATCTAAAAGTACACCAAGTTCTTAGTTTATTAATGTTAAATATCAAATATTTTAAGTAGATTAATTGGAAGAACCTCAAAATTACCCGAGAAATCTGTTATTTAGTGATTACTGGCTTTATTTCATCCTGCACCAACTGGGAGTCCTCTCAATATATTTAAATTTAATTCTGTGAAAATGGGTGCTTATCGCTATCCTATCGCTGTACCAATTTTCATCATTCCACGACAATCAGTAGTTCTTTACATAGTTAATATCAATTCTATGCAAATAAGCGGTACCCTGAATGTAAAATCCCAAATTTTAAAATGTTGCCTTTGCTAGCACTTTGAGTCCTACCTCTGTACCAAATTTAATCATTCCATGAAGGTCAGAAGTGCTCCAAATAATGTATATCAATGCTATGAAAATGGGTGGATACCAGGCTCCCTGAAAGTAAAATCTTAAAATTTCAATTTTTTCCTTTGTAAACACCACCAGACCTAACGTTGTGCGCAATTACAAGTTTCTACGATGTCGGGAAGTGCTCCATAACTTTCATGACCTGTCAGTGAGTCAGTTACGGTTTTTGCGATTTTTGCAGTCTTATATCTCGGGAACCACTAAAGCCAAAGAATTGAAATTGGGCGAGTTGCCTAAGCCTGGTGAGCTTAGCAAATGCTGGGAGTTTGAAGTTTCCGACTTTATTGGTACTGAAGTTAGAGGGGGGGGGGTCGAAAATCGCCTGAACTTGGCTGGGCACTAACATGCCCTTTGATACTGTATTTTCGAAAAAAAATGTTTTTTTTTTGAAAATTCAAGTTTTTTTTTTAGATAAAATTAAAGAACTCTTGGTTAACAAAAAATAAGTAAGAAACGACTTTGAAAATATATTTAGCCGTTTGGTACCAAAATGAAGCTAATAAATCTTATATGTATATACATTTTTTGTCACCTTCTTCCAAGGTGACATTTTGTTTTTAAAAGTGGAATGCAATCATTCCAATGGCTTGTGTACCCGTTATTAACTGTGTATATGTTAGTTTTTCTTTAAATGATGAAATCTAACCTCAAAATTAGATTTGGATATAAAAGATCTTTTCAATGTCCCCTTTCACACAGGGAAACCAGTTGCTGGAGATTTTTTTGACGTTTTCCTTTAATTGCCTTGTAGCTTTCACACCAAGAAATTGATTAGGAAACTGAGTCCCCTTTCACACAAGGAAACTGAGTTGCCAGCAACTGGGAGTTTGTGGGCGAGAAGGGCAAGAAGTAAGGGGAATGAAAAAAATCTCCCCGGTCAACGATTTGAAGAGATTTTTTTGACGTTTTGCTTTGCATTCCAATTAGCCCGACAAAATCTTCTTAGTTTCCTCCTCAGTTTCTTGGTGCCAGTTTCTTCGTGTGAAAGGTACAAGGCAATTAAAGGAAAACGTCAAAAAAATCTCCAGCAACTGGTTTCCCTGTGTGAAAGGGGACTGAGTTGCTCGTTTTTTGAATTTCTTTTGATTTGACATTCGCTTTTTGTAAACAAACAATTTGCTTCGCGGCTGGAAAATTCTACACAATTTTGAATTATAAATTTACCGCAGCTTATTTTTAGAAAAATAAATTCAAAATAAAGAAAGCTGGTGCGATTATATAGGTAAATGTTTTTTTTTATTGTGGTTGTTAATAATGGTTTGCTAAATTAATATATTAAAATGTCACGGAAAAACAATGAACCAGGAGAAAATTGAATTGTGTGCAGATTTGTTGTGCATTTCTCTTGGCATCCAAATCTTGGACCCAACAGATGATAGTGATGATGGGAAGATTATATTGGGCTTATTGGAATGCTCCGAAGCTTTATTGGCACAGTTGGGCACATTAACCACTGACAGGATGATATGACTGATACCTGTGGTGCTGCCTGCTGCTGCTCGCTAATACAGGAACGTCATTATAAACCAAATGTGATGATGAAGCCACAAGCTGAGAGCTTAGTTGGTCCGTGCGTTTTTGTTGTCGATTTTCCATGTCTAGGCGCATAATTGTATGTATGAAATGTGTACCCACTCGTGATGGATTGAATTAAATGCCTTCCCTACAAGAATTAAAACTTGAAATTTTCTTTCACAATGAATTTATTTAAGTAGCTCACTTGGTTTGGTTAATGTAATAATATAATTGTAAGAAACAATTACTCTTTAAAAATATGTGTTTGACATCTATCAGAAACAGAAGTCAAAATGGAAACCTAAGAAAATTTCAAAGCATAACGTCAAAAAAATCTCTTCAAATCGTTGACCGGGGAGATTTTTTGCCTTCCCCTTACTTCTTGCCCTTCTCACCAGCAAACTCCCAGTTGCCGGCAACTCAGTTTCCTTGTGTGAAAGGGGTAAATGATAGATATAACCGACCTGCCAACACAAATTCGACCGTTTCACAGATAAGTGTGTCAATTTTCTAAAGCATTTTAACACTTCGTCAGAGCTATCCTAATGACATAAGATCCAATAAATCATTATCATCCGCATTGTAGTTTTTAATTGCGTCGTACATTGAAAAATAATTATTCAAAATGTATTTAACTTTATTTAAATAAATTCAAATCATATTGTTAAATTATTCACAACGGACTTACAGAATAACAATGAGTTCACAACGGACAGTAATAAATGCCATACTCGAATTTCGAGTAGATAGATTACTTTGAATTCTAGTGCAATTCAATTAACTCTCTCCTGGCTGGCAATTGTGCAACGCACTCGAAGTTAACCTGGTTAAGCCTAGTACGCTGCTGATGCGAAACGAAATTTTTCGGTGGTCTGCACTAGGAGAGCGAAATGCTAACGAAAACCACAGCGGAAAAATTATATTGGACAACCCGTTCCAAAGATATAGTTCAAAAGCTATTCACTGTTCACCTTGAAATACATAATCTGAAAATACTTTGAAGTGTGTCTTTGGAACGGGTTATCCTAAAAACTTGGTTGATACCTTTTTGTAATCTACTCTTGATGCTCTCAAAATTAGCATCAAAAGTTTTTATGTAGAAGCCTTATTGCAAAAAATCACTCTTGAAATACGCTATTTAGAATGATGTATGCGTATTTCTGGAGCTATTTTTTTTTAATACAACTTCTTTGCAAAAAATGTTGCTGCTTCCTTTGAAAGTATGAAGTACTGATTCTAAAAAGATATCGCTCGCCTTTATTGGATAACCCGTTCCAAAGATATAGTTCAAAAGCTATTCACTGTTCACCTTGAAATACATAATCTGAAAATACTTTGAAGTGTATCTTTGGAACGGGTTATCCTAAAAACTTGGTTGATACCTTTTTGTAATCTACTCTTGATGCTCTCAAAATCAGCACTAAAATTTGTTATGTAGAAGCCTTGTTGCAAAAAATCACTCTTTAAATACGCATATTTAGAATGATGTATGCGTATTCCTGGAGCTATTTTTTTTAATACAACTTCTTTGCAAAAAATATTGATGCTTTCTTTGAAAGTGTGAAGTGCTGATTCTAAAAAGATATCGCTCGCCTTTATTGGGCAACCCGTTCCAAAGATATAGTTCAAAAGCTATTCATTGTTCACCTTAAAATACATAATCTGAAAATACTTTGAAGTGTATCTTTGGAACGGGTTATCCTAAAAACTTGGCTGATACTTTTTTGTAATCTACTCTTGATGCTCTCAAAATCGGAGTCAAAAGTTTTTATGTAGAAGCCTTATTGCAAAAAATCACTCTTGAAATACGCATATTTAGAATGATTTATGCGTATTCCTGGAGCTATTTTTTTAATACAAATTCTTTGCAAAAAATGTTGATGCTTTCTTTGAAAGTATGAAGTACTGATTCTAAAAAGATATCGCTCGCCTTTATTGGACAACCCGTTCCAAAGATATACTTCTATAGCTATTCACTGTTCACCTTGAAATATATAATCTGAAAAATATAATCAAACTATAAATATAATGGACTATATCTTCGATAAAGGTCAAAATTTCGCAAGCAATTAATGTGCAGGTCAATTAAATTGAGAACGAAAAGAGTGGAGAATTGTACTAAGAAATCTACTACACCTATCCAATAAAATTACACATTTCGTTGTTCAGCAGCGTACTGGAAAACGAAAAGTAGAACGAAATTTTTAGTTCATGATTTCGTCGTGTCATTTTTGTATGGGATTTTTCGTTTCGCATCAGAAAAAAATCGATCTTAGCTTCAAGTTAAATTTTTGCAACTCAGTGTTGCCAGATGAATTTCTTAGACTCCACCCAAATAAAAATATCAACCCATTTTGTACTGAAACAAGAAAAATCCATACCTGTTTTAAGAGTAATGTTAAGGAAAAGAATAATTCTTAGGTTATGAGGAAAATGTGGTCTAAAAGCACTATATTTATTTACTTTTAATTCTCTTAATCAAGCAAACTTCGCAAGACCAGCTTTAGCAAATAACAAGCCGAAACAAAATGACTGTTTTCCGTTTCCTTAACTTCATAACTTATGTACATACCATACAAAGAATGAAAGTTTATGTATCCCTTTCCCTACGAGAAACCTAGATGCCAAGTTTCGTCGAATTATACAATACATACATATAAAAAAATTCCGATAGTTGCTATTGAGAATATTTTTTATATGTATGATTAGCTTGAACTAAATCACTTGGTTAATGGTCGGTTGCGCAGAGAGGATTCAAGAGAAAAAAAATGGTGCGCAAGCGATTTAATGAGTACAATTTCAGCGATGAGATCCTTATTTGAAAACTGCACTAATAAACCACGATCATACCTCCTGTCAATAAAGTCCATCTCAGGAAGGTGATTGTGTGTAATTGTAATCATTCAAAATTAATGAGATGAACAAAGAAATGACTAAGTGAATTGGTTCAAACTATATATCTCTTTCCTTTGCAAAAGTGTTTCGATTTGTGTATAATTTCGTATTCGTATTCGTAAGTAGGCACTACTTTTACATTACCGTACAAATTAATTGTAAAAAACTCAAATCTGTTTGAAAACATTTGTTTTTTGTTTTTGCGCGTTGATGTTTTTTTTCTATGTTGCATATTGTATAAAACGTTAAAAGCTTTCCATAAAGAAGTGTTTCATTTTGCTTCCCTCCATTATTTTTTTCGCAAAAAATTCCCCCCAAAATGGCCGGAAAAAAGCCAATCTTGGAACACTGGCAACTGGCTCACAGCGAATTTAACTAAAATAATTTTGATTGCGATTTATCAAAGAGGTATGCTGCTTCAGCTAAAAAATCAAATTTTTGTTTCCCCCTGTACCAGCACTTTCTGCCAAAATTTAGCGCGGAACATAAATGTATGTCACATTATAATTCTGAAGCTAAATTTTCACAGCTTGTTTCTTTGTTGGACTTGGTGTCATGTAAAGCCGATAAATTTTGAAATTTATTAAATTTATTATTGTTTGCTAATTTAAGATCAATTGAATCCATTAATTTAAAAACAAAAGATCTTTAATTATATCGGTTGCGAAAGGACCCATTGTAATCCTATTTTCCAAGTATGCATTAAAAAAAATGGCTAAATCGCTCGAAAATATTTCTTTAAATAGTTTGTTTTTCTTTTCACAAATTAAAAATCATACAAAGATCCGAACTAACACAATTTGTGAAAATTTTCGGCGAACTACAAAAATACCTGCAGCGGAGTGCCACTAGTAGATAATTTTGTATGAGAGCTAAAACTACTTAACCCGAGATGCATACTCGACTTTAATTGGTGACGTTCACCCAGTTTTTCTCAGCAATCTAGAATAACTTTCTGTTGTTATAATGCATGAAAAAGCACATCTGATAAAGAAAACAGCTGTTATCATGAAAGCTATTTTGAGTTATCCCAAAAAAATTGGAATAACTATCTATCCGAGAACAAATGTATAGAACTGACTGCAAAATTCATTTGGAATGCGTTTGGTTCTGATTTTTTGACAGATTTCAGCTAACCTATCTGGTTCGTCCCCAGATATACTCCGATAATTGGTATCCGAGATAACATATCTAATATGTGAGTGAGTTTGACTGCTTTCACACAAGAAAACTGAGTTGCCGGCAACTGGGAGTTTGACGGTGAGAAGGACAAGAAGTAAGGGGAATGAAAAAAATCTCGCCTCTCTCCATATTTTTGACGCTTTGCTTTGTATACCAATAACCCAATGAATCAAAGAAAACAAGATTCGACACTTATTTGTTTTTCTTATTTTATTGACGTCTTATGTGAAACAAAATCCATTAATCCACAAACAACAAACAACAACAATTTGCAGGTTTTGTTTCACTAATGACGCCAATAAAATAAGAAAAACAAAGAAGTGTGGTAATCTTGTTTTCATTGATTCATGCAAAAAGCCCAACATAATCTTCCCAGTTTCCATCTCGGTTCTTGGTGACAGATTCTTCGTGTGAAAGCTACAAGGCAATTAAAGGAAAACTTCAAAAAAATCTCCAGCAACTGGTTTCCCTTTGTGAAAAGGGACTTTATGATTGTTCCTTCCTCCGATCTCCATCTTTTTTTTGCTTTTGTTTTCTCAAAGCTTAATGTCGATTTCGTTTCAACAAAAACATCGATCTGCCGTCGATCCGCCATCAATTTTTTTCTGAAAATCAAATTCGTTTCAAATTAAAACCAATTTTTTTCTGGAAAAACAGATCCGTATTGAATCTTGGAGACGGATTCAAAAGGGATTTGTACACAGATTCTTACACACACTACAATATTTGTTTTGAAGTTTCTCAATTGTTGTGTTGCCAATTAATTTTTATTTTGTGACAGTGTACAGAAAAATTAAATTATTATTGTAAAAAAATAAAAATATTTTAAAAACTGTTCGGAAACAAATATTAAAAAAGTGCAAGTGGATTTAGGAATTTCCCCGCGGCGGTATCAGCAAATAAAAATGAATTATTGATGTTTTAACGAATTGAAGATTTGTTTTTTTTAGAGCTATCAAGCATCACACACAGTCACAAAAAGAGATTAGATCCATAATCTTTCTTTTCAAAGCAAAAAAGTATTGGTTTTAGTAGCGAATCCTATTTGTTGAAACGAAGTTGACATAAATCAATTTTAGGATTTCCACAATCCATGAACACGCCTAAATGCATTCCATAAAATATACCTTTGGCAGCGCAGACAGTTGTTGCTGTCAGTTCACCTTTTAGTTTTTGTTTTGGCTGTCAGATGACATTGCATTTAAAAACAACAAATTCAATTAAAATCTAATTGCAAATACCATAATTCAATTAAAATATTAACATTTATAAAATGCATTTGCAAAAATGTGCACGTCTTTCAGGTAAATTCTTAAACTGTACGACTAAATTGTAAATTTTTCAAAGGAAAACTATTTCTAGCTGCTAACCTATTTCGTAACTTCTCAACAACCGGCAGTCAGAATGGAAATGCCTCTCCAAAAACAGCGATACTTATGTTGAACATGGGTGGACCTGAGTCAACTGATCAGGTACATGACTATCTGCATCGGATCATGACTGATAGGGATATGATTCAATTGCCAGTGCAAAGTAAACTAGGGCCATGGATTGCCCAACGGAGAACACCTGAGGTTCAAAAAAAATACAGTGAAATCGGCGGGGGATCACCAATTTTAAAGTGGACCAATCTACAGGGTGAACTTATGTGCAATGAGTTAGACAAAATATCACCAGAAACTGCTCCACACAAGCACTATGTGGGTTTCCGATATGTGAATCCACTAACTGAGAACACCTTGGAGCAAATCGAAAAGTATGATCATAGTTTATATTCAATTTGGAAATTATTACAAAGTAATTTTCTTTGCAGAGATGCTCCAGAGAGAATTGTGCTTTTTTCACAGTATCCCCAGTATAGTTGTGCTACGTCTGGTTCAAGTTTCAACTCGATTTTCTATCATTTTAAAAATAAGTGAGAATATTTATAGATTTAGGAACATTTCCACTTACGAGTTACGGGTTCTTTTCTCAGAGCATTTCCATCCAACATTAAGTGGAGTATTATCGACAGATGGGGTTCCAATCCACTATTGGTGAAGACATTCGCCGATAGAATCCGTGACGAACTAAATAAATTCGTTGAGACCAAGCGAAATGATGTGGTAATTCTTTTCACTGCGCACTCATTGCCTTTGAAGGCTGTAAATCGTGGTGATCCATATCCGTCGGAGATAGGTGCTTCTGTGCATATGGTTATGAATGAGCTGGGCTCATCGAATCCCTATGCTCTGGCATGGCAATCTAAAGTTGGCCCATTGCCATGGCTGGCTCCTGCAACAGATGATGCTATTAAAGTAAGTTTTTGATTTAATAATGCAATGCAGAAGCATCGAATGAATGAATGCATTTTTCCGCAGGGCTACGTAAAACAAGGAAGAAAAAATTTCATACTCGTACCAATTGCTTTTGTCAACGAACACATCGAGACTTTGCACGAGCTCGACATCGAATACTGTGATGAACTAGCAAAAGAGGTAAAAACAATCAACTAATGAATTAATTAAATTTAATTTATTTATTACTAGTTGGCAATTTTTGTAAATTTAAATATGAACTTTCTCGATCTTTCAACTAAGTTCAGTCTATTTTTGCAGAATATTTAAGACAAGCAATTAATTTGCTGTTTTTCGTGGCCTTTTAACGCAAATTAATTTGCATGTATTTTTACTTGCAAAATAGGTACTGCAGGTCATTTTTGCTGAAGCGATTTTCTTCTTGGTACTTAGCCACAAAAATAACGATACTTGCAATACAATTTTGTTTACCATTTAAATTATCTCGTAACCGGCGGTACGATTTAGATTTTTAAAAATCTGTCCACTACAAAGGTATAGGTCCCTAGCGAGGTAGCCGTGCGTCGGAGCGGAGAATTCCCCGAAATCGTCCGGATCGGAGAATGTGCGTAATATTTCTTCGACAAAGCTTAACCCATCCCGCCAGTATGCGCTGTAGTACGATGAAGTACATTTCTGAGAAGATGCTCTAATAGCTCTGGTTGCTATGGATAAATGTGTCAATGGCATTGGAGCATAATCTTTTGGGATAAGAGTGAAACCCCAAGCAACACCAGACCCCGCTATTCTCGAAAAGTTTTCTCATCCATTAAATTACTTACAAAGCAAGTTGAAAACCAGGAGTTGTTTTTCAAGGAAATGAAAAATAACTTGCAGGAAACGACGAAAGCGTTGAAGGAAGCTAAAAAATACAAAGCGCCACAAAGGCTAGTAGTTTTTTTACACGGAAATTATTAACCTTTTCATTTTAGCTAAGCTTTTAAAAAAAAGTTTAATGTTGTTAAAAAGTGAAGATGACCTAGATCATTTCGTATTACTGCTACCTGGTTACGAAGTAAGCTTGATTGGGCTTTATCGGGTTCTAAATCCTCTTCTATATCATCCACATTTTCATTTTGAATATTCGGATAATCCGAGTCAATGTAAATACATTATGGCCACTATTACGATTGTCAATTATCAATTTGATTATTGATAAACACTGAAATTTGGTTTTAAAACCTCGGCTTATTTAAAAACTGCACAATTATTTAATGGGAATTATCGATTTTCTTGTAATTCACACTGGTCTGCATCATTCTAAATTACCACAACTCTTATCAATGAAGTTATTTAATATTAAATTTCAGGATTTATCAACCATCAGTTTGCAATTGACAATCATAATAGGGCTGTATGTTTTGTAAAGAACAACAAACATTTACAATTTTTTCCGCTTTTAAAGGATGTTTGTTCAACTGTCGAGTACTTAATAGGCAACGGAATCAGCTTTTCAACAAACCTATTGAACGTTTCACACGTTTGTGAGATTTGTTGAAGCGAATCTCAGCGCTTAGCGGTCTTTGAGTCATAAATGGTCTTATAAGCCAGGGCTCCAAATGATATCCCGAATCGCCTAAATAAATACAAATAATGCCTGTATGTAAGTCGGTAAAAAGCAATCCCACCTAGAAACCAGCTATCTTTTGAACCACTTAAAACCATTCTTTCAAAATAACGTCGTTTTGCATTCAAAGCCCAAACATGGAAGTCATGATTGCATAACTGGTAATTAGAAGAAACAGCTCTTATCCTCATTTTAAAGTCACAAATCTAATATCAAATAAAACAAATGGGTGAAGATGGGCAGCTTTGTTGCGCAAAAGTTAAAATTATTACAGTAAAATCTCCCTTGCGATAAAGGAAAAGATGATTATTTGTATGGTGTTGGCGATTATCGTTTCCAAAGTTACAGAATCACCCACAGGTGATTTCAGTTGCCAAGTTGGGGACGCCTGAAAGAAGTGATAACATAAACTAATCTAAGAACTATTTAATATTGAAATTGTTTAACTTGAGAAAAGCTTCAAATGTTCTTCGTTAAGTTGCTCAATTTCAAAAGTTCTCCATATCGTGCGAAAAAGGGAAGTCAGACAGACTGGCGCCGTAGCGGTTTACCCTTCCATAAGAAGTTATCACTTCAAAAAAATATTTTTTTTTTGTTCATATTTTTTTAATTGAGATATGCTGTTTTGACCAAACTACTCTTTTTCGTTCAAGAAAAAGATTATTTCGAGTTGTGTCCTTAATTCCAATAGTGAAAAAAGTTTTAAAATAAGAGTTTTTATTGGAAAACGAATTTATTTAACTTTATTAGAAAAATAAACTAAGAAAAAACTTAAAACAATATATTATTAAAATACAGTATTAAAAAACAGGAACGAATAATGAACTTATACACCCAAATTAATAAACATGGACTAGAGAAGTTTAAGGAGTTTTTCCTAGACTAAGTGCAAAATGTTATAAATAAAACAGAATATCTGCTATTTGACATTTACAAACATAGTTCTTCGCTAAACCATCGGAGACGCTGGTTTAGTGAAGGAATAAGAATTGATATTAAGAAAAAAAAATTACATGGACAGAATAAAATCAAACCATGGGCGACATCTAATTAAAATTGGAGGTAGAGAAAATAATGCGCCTAGCGTGGGTATCGAACCCAAAATGAAGCACTTTATCCACTGCTCCATTGCCCACCCACCGATTCATGTGATTTTTAAAGATAAATAATTATATGTATTTTTTTATCTTAAGAACACGCCCAATTTTTTGAACTATTCAAGATAATGTTAAAAAAAACTACTAAATACGAAGTTTCAAAAAAACATCGATTACGAAATTTTGAGCTTTCAAAAAAAAAAAGTTTTTTTTAGGAACAAAATTTGGATTACATTAATGCTTTAGCTTTTTATGAGTTTCTTCATTAAAAATTTCAAAACAATAAAATGAACCGTTTTCCATAAAATCGAAAATGTTCTACTAGAGGTACCAAAAGTAACCTTTTTTTATCCCAATAATAGACTAAAAAAAAAGTACCCTTTCCCTCCTTCATTAATTAACTGATTTTTTTATAAAAATTGCTGAAGCCGTTTTTGAGAAAAAAAGGGTATTTCTTTTTGGAAAAAATGTATTGCAGGTACCGTTATTTTTCATTTGAAAAAAAAGTGTCGGCATATTACCGAAAAAAACAATATGTAGGTACCAAGTTTGAAGCAATACATCCAATCGCTTAGGCTGTAAACTCATGGACAGAGGGACATACGGAAATGGGGAACACACTTTGTTGGTGTTCTCCATCATCGTAATGTAAAGTTTGATCAAAACCTCGAGTTTGATTTTAATTACGAATACATAACTTGCCATTGTACATGTAGCAATCAAAAATCTATGTTTTCATAAATTAACTTTACTACAATTTAATTCATTTAGATAAGTTTTACTTTAAATTAATTTAGGTAAAACAAGCAATGTTTTAAAAGAATAAGTTTAATTGAAACAGGCGATGAAAGAAACTACAGTTGAACGGCTTAGTACAGCTTGGAGTACAGCAATAATCCCTCGAATGACATTACCGCTTTTATATTCTTGTTATCAATGATGTCGATAATAATGATGTTTGATGATAAGATGATGTTTGATGATAACATTAATAGTACAATGATAAGATGAATAGTACAGTAACAATGACAATGACTCCTACATACATAGTACCTAGCAAGTCTTTTCTTTTTAATGGATCTTAAACATAACTGTTCTTATACACTGAACATCGATAATAAGAGTCGAACTAAGCAGGCAATTTTGAATGTTTGTTCTGTTTTAAAATTAAGATTGCAAAGCTTGTGAAGCTCATAGAGTAATATTTGATACATCAAAATAATCGCCATATTACCTACTTGTAAATAAAAGAAAACCAAATCTGTTAATGGAACCAGTTAAATTGTGATTGACTGATTTGTGTAATCTTTTCAGTTAGTGACATTCAAGGAATCCAATTTTTTAACCAAACATTGAGATCAATATACTCTATCATTCCAGATTTCTAGGTCCAACTCCTTACATATAGATAAAATTCTTTTAACTGATAGTGTGAGAATACTTATAACGATTTTTTTGACATAACCCCTTTCTACCAGACACGAGAGATATAGGATTTGGGGTAGTATCGAGTTTTTATGTACGTTTTTTTTTTATTTAAAGTTATTTTGAACTTAAAGAAATTTTGCATATATGTAGCTTCACCAGTATTTTCATAAAAGCATATTTATACAATATATATATACAATTTTATTCAGCTCAAATTTTTACAGTGTTACATATTTACGAATAATTAATTCTTAAGTCTAACATTATATATCTGCGAGCACAGAAGGGGCTCTGCTTCGTTAAATTGTTGGTTTATTTTATACATTTTATACTAAAAAGTGTCTTAAGTCATAGGTTTTTTTTTTAAATAAAATTGAAATTTATCTCGTCGGCTTGAGCAGTGCTGACTGTCGTTGAAAAAAAATTGAAAAAAAGCAATAACATTTGTTGAGGGCAAAATAATCTGTGAAAATCAACAAGAACGAACCAAAAAATTCGTCATCGTATGTATAATGTGTATAGTTTAATTTCCGGCTGAACGTCATTTTACGCCACAATGGCGTCGTCCTATTTTCAGCTACCGTCATTCGGCAAAAAACCAAATTACTTTCTTTGAACAGAGCTGTGATGTGACCTCTTCAGAGTTCTAAACTGAAGATTCCCATGGAAGCAATATTGCCTAAATACTTTTGGCCACATATCAGAAAACAAAAAATATTCAAAGAAATCCAAATTTATAAAAACAATAAACAATAATAAAATAAAATATTTGCCCAAGAGTACCGCTGCCAATCTTGCCAAAAAATTAGCGACATAACGTATCGCGGAGTAGAGGTACTAATAGCGAGTTTTATTCAAATTTTAAAGATCTCTCAAAATTGAGATTTGATCTTTTCAATGAAACTTTTTTCCAGATTTAATTGTAGTATTGGTGAATGGCTGACACACATTTCTAAAAAAAAAAACAAATCTTCATCATCAGAAGACGAGGAAGGCGAAGACAAAGACGTAGCAATCAAACACTCCACTGAATTTAGGTTCGTTCGCTGAACTGAACGCAGGGTCGACCTAGGTTGTTTTGACAACCCCAAGAGTTGTCAAAAAACCTGGGGTTTTCGTTTCTCAAGGGCCATTAATTTTTTGTTGCAGAAAAGCAAGTTATGTCATCTAATAATTAAAACTTGAAATATGTTAAATTTAGCATCTTAGTACATTTTTCTTAGCCCCATGCACAATCCACAACTTCAATGGTTTCCATTTTGCATGTCTGTGTCTGAAAATTAATTTAAATATTCTTTATTTACATTTTAAAAATAACACATCAAATCAGATCTCATGTAACTTTGACGTTTATTCATTTACCTCAACTTGCCCCGGCTGGAAATCTAGATCTACTTCAGGGCGAGTTGAGGGCGACCCTAGGTTTCAAAAAACGCAGAATTTGTCAGGGTGACTTCATGTTTTTCAAAAAACGCGAACCTAGGTCGACTTCAGGGCTCAATAAACAAACCTTTTATAAAATAAAAATTATTAACTTCATCGTCCATTATTTCTTTATTTTTTAGAACGCATTGGCATCAGTTCGCAAATTAATTACAAAATATTTTTCATTTGACCCTTGACACAAAATACTTTTTTAAATGTATGTGTGCATTCAGATCAAATCTGCCAACCCATCAGAGATCCAATCTTTCGTCTTAATGTCATTTTCGATTGGTAATTCGGAAGAACTCTCCGATCCGGGATTCCAATCGAACAAGTAAGCACTAGATTCTAGATTCTGAAAATTTATGTGAGTGTATGTGTAAGACGGGAAATGTCGAACGCACATTTGTGATTATTTTATTTTGTAAGCATGGCTGACATAAATGTAGAAGATGTCGAAGTTATTCCTGGTGAAAATGCGAAATTACACTTATTGGAGGGAAATTGGAGGGAAAATTTGTCTTCGGAACAGATATCCATAATCTCAATTCTCTAAAGATAGAATTTGAAACTACTAAATCTCAGACAAACCAAATCAAAACAAAACAATGACATGAATAAATTAATTTGATTTGACATTTAGTCGGTGTGAGTGTGTGCGTGCTTCTGGTTTTGATTCTGACTTCAAATCCAGAAGGAAATTTGTCTTCTATCCAGGAGAAGAACTGTCATTTGATACCAATCGAACAGTTTCAGAAGCATTCGGAAGCCTTCCGGACGACCAATAGAAAAGGCCATAAGATTTGATCTAGATTTGCTCTTTTTGTTTGAACGAAATTCTCAAAATTTAAAAAGATGAAATCTTTTGTCGGAAAGAGCAGAACTTTTCTTGAGTGAAACTGGGTATAAGAGTACTTTAAAAATCGGCGTGCAATTGTTACACGGGCAAATGAGTTGGGATAGCGATCCCATTGGAAGAGTTATTACACGTTATTGAAACAATGGACATTTATTTTTCCCCCTTAACGGTACTTAAGGGAATCCAATTTTATGATCAAAAACAATACAAGGATCTCCCATCATCCTTAGAAAAAATTTATTACGCCTCAAACGCAGAATATTCACTTTTATTAAATATCATCTTGATAGTGCATTATTTAGCGTCTTATTTTCGGACATCAAGGCCACAATAAATATCTTCATTCATTTGGTCTTATGTATTCATGACCATCGACCAAATAGATGAAATTAAAATCGTGAACGTTCTTATCTTAATAATTTTGTAGATTTGTTCATAAATTTATATTTCTGAACCTTGCTTTTATAATGCTATTAATTTTGCTATCTTAAACCATCATGTCATATTTTTAGGTTGCGTATACATATCTTAATTTGAATGCAAAAAAAAAATTCAATAGTTTAAAAATAATGTACATATATCTCCTTCATTACAGGTTGGTGTCGAAGAAATGCGACGTGCAGCTGCACCCAACGATCATCCCCTCTTTATCAACGCCCTCAGCAGCATTGTTGCGGATCATTTAAAAAGTGATATGCAAATCAATCCAAAATTCCTTATGCAATGTCCGATGTGTGTGAATCCACGTTGCAAGGAAAGCAAGAAATGGTATAAACAAGTTTGTTCCTAGTTTTAACAAGGATTAAAAACTTCCTACTTTTTGAAAGAAAAAAAAAATCATGGTGAAAGACTAAAATGTGTAATAAAATCAAAAGCGACTGTCTATTGAAATTTATTTATTTACATTTATTTTTACAATGCACATATGTAACTGATAGGATTTAAATTATTACTAATTAATTATGTAATAGTCACAGCATTTGCATTACTATCAGCATCTGCATTTGGACCAGTAGAGGCACCATTGGCGAATGCTACATTTATTGTTTTACCGTTAGGCAATTGATAAACTTGGGTAAACGAGCCTCCTGTGGTGGCTTGAAGTCCATTGGGACCAACATTAAAGCTCTGTGTCTGTGTATTAGCAGCATTTGCTCCGAAATTAGCTGATTGACCGCCACTATAAAATCCCTGAGCTTGTGCATTGGCTGCAGATGCTCCAAATCCATCTGACCCAAAGAAATTGCCATTTGCTGCAGCATTGGCTGTAGATTGAGATGAAGCATTTTTTTGTGGACGTCTACCTCGTTGTTGTCGCTTCACTCGAAGAGCACTTAGATCCTGGATAATAAAGTTTTCTGTATCCCTTGTTCGTCTACTTTGATTTTTTTTATTTTTAATGTGTAAAGAAGATTCAACGATGACTTCATCCAAAGGAGAACCAGGTTTAGCTAAATAGATTCAAAACAAAACAAACAAAAAAACAGTTAAAATTTTAGTATTTGTATTATTTAAAAAAAAAATAACTCGTCTTGGGTTCTATTTTTATTTCTTTAATAACATTTTTAGGTTCATAAAACCCGTATACCTACTCTTTTATTTTTTAATCGATTACACACTTAAAAGTGAATTAAATTAAGTTAAAGGTTATTACATATTTAGAATCAGTATTTTGTATTCACTTAAAGGGAATTATTCGTTGAATTCTTGTTGTTAATAAAGATGTTCAAGGTATTTAAGTTAATTTTTAAATTAGTTTATTATGGTGATCTACACCAAACCAAAATCATAATAAATTAACAAAAAATATAGTAAAACATAGAGGAAAACATACGTTGGGAAATTGATGTTCCTTGACTATTATAGTTGGCCGGTAAAGCATAAATAACAACGGCACATGTTAAAAACGTCCATAATAAGCACAATGATTTCATATTTGGTTATTTAAAAAGCTAGTTCTTTCCTCTCCAGTGGTACACAGTCAACTGACGATTGAAATCGAAGGTATTGAACAATGGATTGGCCGGCATATCGATGTTGATTCAGTATAACTAGTTTGAGGAAACTTGTTTGGGAAGTGAAAAGACCATAAAAAAAGTAAAATCCCCTGGATTTGGTCTCTTACTGGTTACAAAAGGAGTGTGCTCTAGCTAATGACCCTTCATATTCGATTAGCTTAAATAGCTAGAAAAAGTCATATAGGTAATAAAAATAGAAAATTGTAGATACAGAAAGAAAGGATTTTTTTTAAATATTAAACTTCATTCGTGTTAGGTAATAAAGTTATGTATATAATTAATTTGCACTTTTTTGTATAGCTAAACATTAGTCAACTTATGAATCAGACATAGCAAATCATTACAGCTTCGAAAACCAACAAACTTTTCGTCTGTCAATACTTTTGTATTACTTCTTTTTTTTTTAAATTTAACTATATGCCTGTAAGACCTAAGGTCTTTTAAATGCAACCTAAATTGCACGGCACTAGTTTGGCACAGTGGATTTGAGAACCAGGTGTTGACTGTCTCATTTTAACCCATGGGCGGTATCCAATTAAAATTGGAGGTATAGAAAAGAATGCGCCAACGTGGGGATTGAACCCACACGTCTAAGTTAGCAATCAAGCACCATTGCCACCCACTTCTGTGTGTATATTCCTACGCGTGTGTCCTTATTCGTCAGTATTACGCATGTTGTTCTAGAAGTATAACAATTGGATGTTCTATAAAACGACTTACCAACCTCTAAAGGGTGAATAACGCATAGAACGTTGAAATTCTTCTTGTCGTTTTGGTGAAACGAAGGACCGATTTCGAAGTGTTAAATTGGGAAAATTTTAAAAATAACGTTTTAACGTAGTACAATGATACAGGCCCAGATTCTAACCTATAATTACACGCTTTGACATTTTGTGAGAAGTCATCTCGAAGTGGTCATGACGCAAATTTGTGGAATTCTGATACTTTTTATTCAGTTTTCCATTACTTCTATGATTTCCCTAAAGAAATCTTTAGATCGCAGCACAATGAAAAGAAGCTGATATGTACCTGGTAAAATTAAAAGATACCTATTTGAATTAAAAATAAAATGCAATATCTTGCTCTTGTAGCTAACAACTTATGTAGCTAAACATTGACGCTGTTAGTAGGTTATGGTAGTCTAGTTATCATCGGGCAGGCTTGGGTAGGTAAGTTTACCTTAATTCTAAGCAGAATGAATTTTAAAATAGATTATGGATTTTAATTATGTAAATTATAGTGATCGTTTTATTCAGTCTTATTTGCTGACCAATATTATAACCTAAAAGAAAACGGGGCTATAATTAGTGTTTAGATATGTAAACAGTTCAAGCGTATAATAAAATTATTTAGATTAACTAGATGTTATAGTTTGAGGAAAAAGACATCATTTGACAAATATGAATATCTACTAGCAAAAACTAATTTAAAAATCTTTGGAGCGGTATTTAAAAAAAATACATATATTTTTTTTTTGTATAAAATTTTGAAATTATTTTTCGGAAAGAAATGTTGATTACCAATTTAAAGTTATTATTAATATGTGTTCTAAATTTCAATTTAAAAAAATCACCAACCCCTTTTTGAAAAATCTATGTTTCGAAAAAAACGATATTGATTTTTTTTAAGTTGAAAAAAAAATACATTATTTTGAAAATTTGAATAGATACGCAATATTATTTACTCTTTTAAAGAGCATCTGCATACAAAAAAAAAATTTAATTTGTCCATCCAATATGTAATGATAAAATCGAAATATCGGAAAGTAATTCTATGGGAAGTACCACAAAAGCCCTAATGATATACAAGATACTTGCAGCCAAATCTTGGGGTTGAAAGCCGAACATCCTCAGATGGATGTACACCATGATGGTAAGACCCAAGGTTATCTATGGTGTAGCTGCATGGCACAAACGAACTGAAATATTAACGACTAGGAAAACTCTAGAGAAGGTACAAAAGCTCGCATGTTTAAGTATTACTGCAGCAATGAGAACTTGCTGGGGCAGGAATTTTTGGGCCAAGAACCAGACTTTCTATACCGATGGGACAGTCTACTAGTATTTTCCAAGCTGAGGCAGACTCATTACCAAAAATAGGTGCGTCGACTCCGTTAGTGGGGCCTGAACCATATTGCGGAATAGGAGAAAATTTGATTAAGAACAAAATCAAAAAAGCAGAGGAGACCATTAGATCCAACAATTGGAAAAAATTGGAGTGACTAACCATATCTAAAAATACTTCAAATACTCGAATTAGTGAGGGAAATAAATTTGGAGAAAGAGCTGTGAGATGAGCTATTCTCATCCAGCTCTAGACGGAGGCACAATAGATCTCAAGGTCGCAGTCCAACAACCCCAATATTACAATTCATTCACTCATTGAAAGTACCGTTAATATGAACGCAAAATAAAAACTCCATTTTTATAGGTGGAGTGTACATATTTTTCGTACGGCTCTTAAACATTTTTGTTTGAGTATTTCAGAAAATGTAAAAAAACCACTAACTAAATACTAAGTTTCAAAGAATTCGATTGAATTGTTTTACAAATATTAAATTTTCGAAAAAAGATTTTGGTTTGAAATACCACACTTTTAAGGAGCTTCTTCATAATAAAAAAAATCAAATGAACCGTTTTCCAGAAACTCGAAACCAAAAAAATGGTTACTGGGATGTACCATATTTTTTGACAAAAAAAAAATACGAAGTAGAAACTTTTCCCTTCGTTAATTAACTGATTTTATTTTATAAAAATCTTTGGAGCCGCTTTTGAGAAACATAGCATATTTGCCTACAAATAAATAGATGATATCGTTATTTTTGGTTTTTAAAGAATTGAAAAAAAAACGTACCAAGTTTCAATAAAATCCATCCACTCGTAGTTCGATCAGTGTGACCAATGCAATATTTCAAATCCTCAAATTAGTTATTTTAGCAGGATTTTTTGACTACAAAAATTGCTAAAAAAAATGCTATTTTTTAGGAAAAAAAACTTCCAAAAATTCTGCCAACTTTGGAAATCCTGCAATTAGAACGCAAAAAATATAAATATATGCCTGGACCAATACAACTTGTCTTTGGGTGACATTTAAAATGCCGATTGTATATTTTTTAAAAAAAGTGGTAAGTTTATTTAAAAAAAGAAACAACCGCACTCGGCGTGCTCGAACATAATTGACTGCGCATATGTGAGTAAATTGCTCAACGCACCAAATGCCATGTGTGTCAAGAAGGAAAATGTGAAGAAAAAATAATTAGATATATAAGTTGGCGAAAGAAGTTGAGCGCTTGTTGATTTTCTGTATCTGGTGTGTATCAGTGTACACAAAATTGTAGGTTTTGTGTTATATTGCTGTTTATGGTTAAATTGAAAATTTATTCTGATTTGTTTAAAAAACATATCAGTGTTCAGAGCTCGCTCAGTTTGGAACAGGAACTAGTTCAGTGCATAATCTATGTGCTCGCGATCTGTTCAGTGCTCTGCTCTGAACGAAAAAAGAAAATCTCCTATAGCTAGACGGAAACTTCAACAGAATTATGTTCGGTCGAGCCTCCAACCCCAACCCCTTTTTCTGATGTAGTCATTGCATTGACTTATTATATATCTAGTATGTCAATGAGACATTGGGTTTATAATTATCAAAAAAATTTCCCACTGTTAATCATATGGCGTTTTTATTTGGCAATCCGGAATTCCTCTCCGATCCGGGATCGCAACTGAACACTTTTGTGTGATTCTGACGATTCTGAATTTTAATGAGATTGTATGTGTGACAATAATTGTGTACGTGAGAATATTCAAATTCAAAAAAAAATTTTGTTGCACAATTATGATACAAAAAATGACAACAGTCGAGTTTGACGTACAAGTATATGAATGGGTTAGTGCTTCTGGTTCTGATTCTGATTTCAAATCCAGAAGCAAAATTCTCTTCTTTTCAGAATTAGAACTGTCATTTTTTCCCAAGTGAACACTTTCAGAAGAGTCCGGAAGGCTTCCGGATTGCCAAATAAAAGCAACAATAGTATCCAGTTCGCTCTAAAACAAACAAACATATTTAAAAAATTAAAAAAACAATTAAAACAAAAATTGTGTAAAAAACGAGTTGATTGTTTTTGATTGCTACTGTACCAGTTTCCATTACGTTTCGCGAAATATAGAAAAACATCGCCTGAATCAGCTGATTACGAGCACATGTTCTGACGTCACATAAAATACATGGTTTTCTTTGTTTATCTTTCGTAGCTTTATCGTTTTCGTTCTCACAAGAATAAAAAGAAAAAAGACCCCTTTTATTTTTTCTCCTTTTTCAAACCACAGTTTGGTTTTGCTGTCAAATCAAAATAGAAGCAAAAAATGTATAAATTCAAAATAGTGTAGTCGTCGTCGGCGGCGTTGTATTTCATTTTCACTCAATTAATGAAATTTCGAATCTCATTTACCAAATCTTTAATTTATTGGCAATTAATATTATGTATTGTATAAAAAAGTTTAGATTATGTATTTTGTAATTTTTGTTTTGCATTGACTGTCTATTATTTGATTGGTTTGATTACGTTTGGCTAATTGCTGTGCATTACGTAAAGCAATATGCAATACAATTAAAATTTTGTTTGATCTATGCGTAAAATTATTCATTCTTCAGTTAATCAACAAATGAACACACATTAGCGGTCTGCTATCAGGAGGAAGGTGAGTTGATTGTAAATATCGACAAATGCTTAAGCTATCAAAATTGTCATATTAATGACTGTATGGACAATTGTTAATAATATTTTTAGTAGTTTTATTAACTAACAAACATTCCAATTACATACAAACAATTAGCTGTGGAAAATCAGGAACTGAATAATTTAACGGAATGATCTATCGATGATTAAACTTAATTAAACTTATTTTTAGGGACTGCGTAGCTAAGTTAAAACTTTATTTTTCCATCAATATCGAGGCTCAGAATCAGAGATAGCTTTCAATGAGTTTCCTGAAGAGGACGTGTGTATGTGATTTATAGGTATAATAGGTACTTAGGTATTTACATCTTGCCGAATGATTTATCCATATTTTTCTGTTCAATTTCATGAAAACATTCGATGCACGGGAATGTGTTTTCGTAGGTGTCATTAATCTCAAATTTGGAACTTTCACTTTTTTTGCACAATCTCAACTCTAATTTTAAATTTAACGATAAATAAGAGCAAGTAGCTGCGTGCATTTTTTTTTCAAAATCTTTGTTATGATGTCAAAACAAATCTCATGTTTTTAGCAAGATTTATTAGACGCATATTATTTTTTGCAAGTTCCTTACAAGAAAACAAGGCTGAACTTTCATTTAGGGGAGCACGAATTTTAACACGCGGGTACTTTTATTCGGTAGATTTATGCTTAAAAACAATAATTATAACAATTTTAAAGTGAGGAAACTTTTATTTTTAATTAATTTTTAAAGTTTTCATTTTTCATACAAAATGTGTGCAAATGATTACTAAGTCCCCTTTCACACAAGGAAACTGAGTTGCCGGCAACTGGGAGTTTGTTGACGAGAATAGCAAGAAGTAAGGGGAATGAAAAAGATCTCCTCGGTCAACGATTTGAAGAGATTTTTTTGACGTTTTGCTTTGCATTCCAATTAGCCCAACAAAATCTTCCCAGTTTCCTCCTCAGTTTCTTGGTGCCAGTTTTTTCGTGTGAAAGCTACAAGGCAATTAAAGGAAAACGTCAAAAAAATTTCCAGCTACTGGTTTCCCTATGTGAAAGGGGACTAACCGACAACTTTTTTTTGTGTTGACAGTTGTTTACCAATCCACAGATGACTGTATGCTACTTCGGTATGGTAAGTGTTGTGGTATGTGCATTTTTCTTGGGATAATATGAATTGCTTTCAAAATATGTACTATTGTGGTTTCGTTTCATGTCAAATCCTAAAAAACTTTGCATATATCCAACCTTGACACCACCCAACTTTGACCACGCACAACCTTGTCAGAATGTTCGGAGATCCAAAAAAGAAAATATCCAATTTATAATAAAATAAGTATTTTATTCAATGAAGTTTGAAAAGAAACCAAACTTGTAAAAGTAGATTTCCGGTCATTTTTATCACCTCCCCAGTCAGCATCACAGAAACACAACAGGGTCTCAGCAGCATCTTCTTTTCGGTACGTCATTTTCAAGTCGATTGTTCCACGAATATATCGCAAAATATGTTTCGCGTAACTGTAGTGCCGCTCATCAAAACAACTTTGGAATCGACTCATGTATCCAGTTGCAGCACATAAGTCCGGCCTAGTAGTCGTAGTTGCATATATTAAGCAACCAATCAATTCTCGGTAGGGATGATCTGTACACTTTTTCTTGTCACCCTCGTCGTAGCTGTTGCAAGCAATATTTTTAATGTTACCAACTTTGCAACTGGCGCATACGAAAAATTCTGTCCGTCTGTATGTCTGTCTGTCTGCCAGTCTGTCTGTATGTTTGTATAGACACCTACTGCCCAAACTGGCGGGCCAAATTGCTTCAAACGTGGTGTATAGAGTTTTTTAGGTATTGTACAGATGGGAAATTGAAATTTCTTTTAGCTCAAAAAATAACGGTACCTGCCATATAACCGTTACATTAAAGCCTATTTTTCTCGGAAACTGCTCTAACGATTTTGATAAAAAAAAACAGTGCGGATTTTTAGCTACGACCGATCATCATATGGTTGAAAAAAAAAATTATGTCTAAAAACGGTACTTTCCATAGGACCGTTTTTTTTGCTTTCGACTATTTCATAAACGGCTCAACCGATTCTTTCGAAATTTCACACATATATATGTTTAGGTTGCCCAAATTATACCGCGTACCAATATTTTTAATTAGTATTTTTTTTTGTATTTTTAAAATCATTTAAAATTTTTTTTAAAATTTATATTCCGAAAACTGCTAATTAAATTTTTTTCAAAAATTATATTTATATGTATTTATTGAATACCTTTGAATTGGCGTTTTTGAATTTTTATGGAAAAATGTTTTCAAAAAGTTTTTAAGTTTAAAAAAAAAACTTTTTCTCAAAAACCGCTTCACAGATTTTTAAAATTTTTTTCTCATAAATTCAAATTTATCTAACAAATAAAATGGCGTACGTTTTTTGAGCTTAAATTAGCTTAAGTATTTATTTCAGAATTTTGAATAATTTTTCTTTGATTAACCCGATTTAATATTTTGTTTTTAAGTTTATATTATAATATTTAAGACTGTCATACCAATTTTTTTTAGAAAAAAATTAAAGATAATTTGTATATATAAGAAATGAAGTAAAAAACTGCTTTAAATATATATTTAGATTTTTAACAGAAATCTTTTACATTCGATGTACATGTACATACGGTGAACATAAGAGCAAGTTCGTGCGACCCAGTCGTGCATTTTATTTTTATCGGCAGTGTATGTACATAATTGTAATTGTTTATTTTTTAACTATACATATTTGGTTTTAATTTTATTTTTTTGTGACCTTTAGTCCAAATTATGCGTTAATACGCAAAATATTAGTCGTTGGCTACCGACACATATAAAATGTATAGCTTTCAAACACTGTGAATTATATTTTTCTAGGGGAATTCGGCCGAATTCAGACACCTAGAAAATAATGCCCGTCGTCTGGCTTGTTTAATTTCAATTTAAAGCTGTAAGTTTTATTTGTGTCGGTAACCATCGACTAATATTTTGCGTCTTAGAAGGGTACTACAGCATCTAACTGATGAGCCCAACAGTACCTGGGCGAAACGCATAATTAAAAGATCACAAAATAACAACATTAAAATTAAAAGCAGAGTCCACAAAAAAAAAGCAAAAGCAATACCTACGTATGCACATGCGTTTGTATTGTTTTTACATTTTAAGAAAATTAAAATTATACATATTTGGGTTATCTCATGTACTTAATTCTTCTCTTGGATCATTATATTCATATACTTTATTTTTATTGTTTTATCTGTGATTTGTAATATAATAATAGCAAAATTATCTCCCATTTATTCAAATATAAAACTCAAAATTATTTTAAAAAATTAACTGGTACTGATTTACAGAAGAAAGTAAATCGAAAATACTGATTTACAGAAGAAAGTAAATCGAATTTGATGATTTGATTAGTACCTATTTCCGAATTTCCATGAAATAATGAAAAAAACATTATTATGTAGGTATCATTTTTAATGTTTTTTTTTTTATTTTATTGATGGCATGGCATTTTATGTGATGTGTCAATGAACCAGGGTTTAAGTATAAACAGAATTCGTTATTTACGATCTCACATTTGTTTCCAAACTTACATAAAGTCTGTCTTTACTGTTTTTGTACAGTCACCATGTTTTTGCAAAAGGTTGAATTTAATTGGGGTTAAATAAAACAGGTTTGGTTTTGTTTTCGCAAGCAAACCAAAATGATCACCTTAAAAAATCAATCTTTCTACCTAACTCATTCTAACCAAAAAAAAAAACGAAAACCATAATCAAAGCATGAAATGACCAATTTGTTGGATAACTTAGTTGAAGGGGAAAAAGATATGTAAGCAAAAAAAAAAATACTTTCGAATTATCAGTCAGTAACCAAATTGGTCACGTTCGGTTTTTAAAGTATCTTTGAAGTTACTTTATATTATAAAACCAATTGATAAGTTCAATATGAAGTGTTATTAGCAGGGTGTTTCTAAATATAAATGAAAAAAAGTTTACAATTTTTTAAGATATTAAAATTTATTACTCGCTGCGCATTACAATCTTAGCTCTCAGATTTTAATGACAAATATCAAGTTAGAATAACAAAGACAGCCGAGGCTCGGATCCAAATGTTTTTTTTTTATTTTATTATCATTATTATTATATTTAAAAAAAAAAAGAACATGTTAAATAAACATATAATAGAAAATGGTATTTAGAGACTAAAATATTATTAAATTACACTTATACACATATGTATGTGCATATGTTATGCAACAGTGATACATATGTTGTATGATTAACGTTTTAACGAAATGAAATTTGAACCATAAAATATAAATAAATGAATACATAAAATAATATAAAAATTATAGTTTATTTTTTATAAAATCAAAGAACAAGGTAGTGTCCAGCCAAGCTCTGGCATAACACCCTTTTTACAGGAACAAATTCAGATGATTTTTTAACCCCCCCTCTAAGTTCAGTACCAATAAAGTCAAAAACTTAAAACTCGCAGCATTTGCTAAGCTCACCAGGCTTAGGCAACTCACCAAATTTAAATTCAAGCATTATGGGCGATTTACAATGCCGCGTTGGATGTCGCTCTGAGAGATCTTTTTCAAAAGGCTAAATGTAAATAAACTGTCAACGCGACGCCCAACGCGGCATTGTAAATCAGCCATTAGTGGTTCCGAGATATAAGACTTCAAAAATCGAAAAACCGTAACTGACGTACAATCTTGTAATTTCGCACAACGGTAGGCCTTGTGGTGTATACAAAAATATTTTCCATTCAGGGGCGTGTTATCCGCCCGTTTGAATAGTATTGATATTAATTATGAGCAGCACTTCTGCCTGTCGGGAATGATGAAATTTGGTAAAAGGGTAGGGATAGAAGTGCAAGCAAATGAAAAATTTTAAAATTTGAGATCTTACCGTCAGAGGGCGTGGCATCCTCCGCCATTTTGGCAGAAATGATATTAATTATATGTCGTAGAATGATGAAATTTGGTAAATCGATAGGGATTAAACTGCAAACAAAAAGGCTAAATTTCAAATTTGATACTTAGCATTGAGGGAGCGTGGAATCCGCCCATTTTCTCTGAATTATTATTATTTATCACACCAAAAACAACTGTTAAAAAAGTTGCCAAGTTCTTCTATATACAAAAAACTTTGCCTAAGAAGTCAGTCGTGAAAAGTAGTCAGATCTAAAAGTACGCCAAGTTCTAAGTTTATTAATGTTAAATATCAAATATTTTACGTAGAGTAATACGGAAGAACCTCAAAATTATCAGAGAAATCTGTTATGTAATTATTTTTGACTTTAATTGTGTTAGTTTACTTGGCAAGTTTTCATTTCAAAATTGAGTAATTAGGTAATAAAAGAAAACTTGTCAAGTAAACCAACAGATTCCTTTAACAAAGCGCAGTAATATCTAGCACAAATTTTTATTTCAGAAATATCATTAAATTTTAAATTTTATATCGTTCTTCCTGGGCTAAATTGGCTATGAATATGCATTTCATACTAAACTTATTTTGTATTTTAATTTTTTACTTGCGATTTAGGTACTATAGAATCGAACTCGAGATTTTAATCAAACTTGACATTAAGATGATAGAGAACACCAAAAAAATGGGTCTGTTTCTACAACAACCTACAACCTAATCTGCTGTATTATATTGATTATATAATTATTAATATTTAATTTTCTCCTTTCTCATAAACGGCTCGACGGATTCCAATCAAAAAATTTATCTAGGAGTTCCTTCGAATTATAAATAATACTGCATACAATTTTTGAAAAATATTTTGTTGGATTAAGAATCTTGTGCAAACGATGTGATCGAATCTAAGAGCAAGAATTTGGAAACCAGTCGTCCATTTTGTGTTTTTCTCTTATAGCAAACGTTTGCAAAATTTCTGCCCACAATTTGCTGCCTACAAAAATGTATTGGGCAGAATTTGGCAAGAAACTACCAAATTTGTAAGTCTGGAACAGTAATTTGCAGTTTTGTGCAGAGTGTGGATTCAGACTTATTATTATGATCGGCAAGAACTGTTTCCCAATTTTCCCAATTGATTTAAGTAATGGAAAAGTCGTTTGGTTTTTGGATTTTATTTAATTTAGGACCTTGACACACTATAGTGTGTTCTGTAATCTGTTTGCTTTGGAATCCGCTTGTATGTATGTATATATAGAGATATGGACAAAATAATAGGAACACTACTTACTTTTAGGTAATACTGTATCTGGAACTTTAGTTAGGCGAACATGTGAACAAATTGGTCCGTTCTTGTAACAGCTTATATATTGTCAATCTATTCAACGTATGATCTTGTGTTTAAACAAACGGTTTTTTTTTTATTATTCATTTTTATTATATAATATAACTTATAACCATCTTAAAGCTAGACAAAAATGTTTAAAACTAGCCTAATAATCAATAACTTACAACTAATTTACTGGCCTTTTACGGGCGCTCTAAACTAAACTATATCTCTTAATACTAATGTCTTTCGACCTAAAAACTATTTTAATTAATTCTATTTATTTTATTTGTATGCTTTTTTTTTAAGTTTTACTTATAGACTACCTAAAGCTAAACTAAAAATAATTAAATCTAGATACAACTAACTTATACTAACTAGAAATACTTAAAACTACTTACATCTACTTAAAAACTAGAACAGCCACAGCAGCTTTTTTCGGTTATTTTTATATTTTTTTTTGTATATTTTGTATACGCATGCAGACACACAGAGACATGCAACCTACACAGCCATGAACATACGTACATACATATCCGTATGTACATACATACACATGCACGCAGCTGCATGCACAAATGCCCGCGCAAACATACATATTTTTTAATTTTTTTTTGTGCCACCTCGACTGTTCCTTATACCTAATTTACCTAAAATCTACGTAAGTCGGCCAAGACATACCATCCTAATCGACTTTATGTATCATAATGCTGTTCAGAGAGCCACCAGAACTGGTTCTCTTGTTTCGCCCTATAATATATGATAATTGGGATCCAATGGAGATTGGTTTATGAAAGTCGAGCAATAATTGCCTTCCTTCCACCATACCGTTTTCGGCTTCCTGCAAATCTTTGAGAAATCGTATACATCTAGTTTAACACTTGGTATCCATGTTCTTCTGGCGATGTTAAAGTATAAGATTTTCCTTGAGTCTTTCTGCAAATAGACTGACAGATTAACCTAGTGCTGGAGCGTGTATTTCCAACTTGGAATAACTCGTCTAGCGAATCTTCTAGTGATTTTATCTTCGAAACACTGGAAGAATAAACATCTGCAGGAATTATTGGAATATGAGCAGTCGTGGATAACATGGATGTGGTTTCCATGGTGTGCGATGATGAGGATGGCTCCTCCAAATTTTCGACAAAATTTTCCGTTATCCAATCGGAAGTCTCCATAGTTATATTGGGTTCCAAATACATCGTGGACCACTCGCTGTTTAAGAGTATTGTCACCAAATTCTTTAGCGAACAATTGCTTAACTCTTTCTTTTGGGCTATGGTAATTTTCCGAGCGTAAAGAAGGGACTCCGTCAATATATACAGAATTTTCTTCGCTTCGAACATTTTCATTTTCAAGGAAAGAGATGTCAAAATCTCTATAATCTCTATAATGGATTAGGAATTCCTTCGTCCAGATTATTTGTAGTAGAGACATATGAGTCATTATGTCTTCGTTGCAAGTTGTCGCTTTCCTCATCTCGGCGTCCACATCTATTTTCAATTTTTTCGCCGTTTCCTTCATTTCTTCTACTGCTTTCCTCTTCCTTTTGCTCTTCTTCATCACTATAACTTGTTCCACTGCCTGTGTATTCGGCATGTTGTTGTCGTATTCGCTTAACTTTTCCTGATTTTAAAACTCCTCCTGAACTTCTTCTTCTTTTTCCGATTGAATTTGAGATTCGTCGTCCACAATAACTGGATCCGGAATTGTCACTTTTTTCACTGTCTTCATTTTCTGACTCTGAATAATTATATGAACAAACACTAGTACTATCACTTCCACTTCTAGAACACATTTGAATTTTTCAAGAAATGTATCCACTATTTATACTAAATTTTTCTGATTATGCATGGTAAAAATAATAAAACATTGTGACGACGACGACGACAGTGAGCTAAAGTGATCCTGAAAATATGCAACGAACAAACTGGGCAAGAAATTACTACCCATATGGCTTGGCTTAATCATGGCCTTCGGCCGATAGCCGCCGGTTGGCCGGTTGTAATTTCTTGCCCAGTTTGTTCGTTGCATATTTTCAGGATCACTTTAGTTCACTGTCGTCGTCGTCGTCGTCACAATGTTTTATTATTTTTACTGCGCAATACAATTTACTGCGCATTTAAATAAATAACACGCGCGTATATTATCTATACATTATATATACATATATGTGGAATAATACAAAGTATTTTTAGTATGAAAATAAAATTTGACGGTTTGACACATCTTGGGAATACTATTTATAAAGACGACGAACCGGTCGATGATGTTGATTTTGACGCATATGTTCATTATTTGGAATACGAGTTAGCAACAACAAAAAATCAAATAAGATTGGCAGACAAAGAAGCTATATCTGCGTTTATAGAAGATTATAAAAATAATGGATCATTGGCTGAATTAAGTGGAATAATTGGACTATGATAGTCCATGGTTTTGAAAGTGTTTTTGGTGTTACTTATCCTAGTATGTCTAATAATAAAAGAAGTTTTCCGCAATTAGTTTATGCAGCAAGAGAAAAACATTTTGCTCAAGAGTGGAACTATATTAAAAATACTCCAGATAAAGGTGGATATAAAAGTTTTGCAGAATTCAAACAAAAAGCAGTGATTAGTAAGCAAATATACGAAGCATATAAAGAAGGTGTTTTTTATTATACGGCTTTAAAAAAGGATTTTGATGCTGAACATAGTGCCGGAACCAATAACGAACCAGCCACCAAAAGAAGAAGACCTGCAGAAGATAGTGATCTCGTTGAACCTGTTGAATCAGATAATAATATCGTTGAAATACCTAATTATCGTCATAATCCTAATTCTAGTATGGATGTTGATCAAGAAAATATTCATTAAGAAAGTGGTTCAGGTCGTGGACCGAATACGGGTGCAAGGTCGGGTGCGACAGCAAGTGGAGGTGGAAATTCCCCTGCTTCGGGTATCACATGGATAAGACCTAGTACGCCTTGTTCTAATAATTATATGCATTTTACAAAAACAAAAATATTGATTAGTTATAGGTATAGTACAGCAAATATACAAACTAGTGATTCAATAGATCAAATTAGTACTCCGTTAGCATTAATACCAGTTGATTTTATACCATTTTATTTAAGTGAAGCAGAATATAATATTCTACCAACTACAGAAAGTAACTTGTCAAGTATCTCCTTTAGGAACACGAACTGCATTTGATGTTTGAACAACTATTTCTGGAACAGCAACATCAGAATATGTCCCAATTGGTTTAGTTGCTGAAGGATTAAATAAAAAATTTTATGGAAAAAATGTTAGGTATATATCAGATGGAGGCGATCCAATGAAAGTTACTTGTTTAGAAAATATTAATGTAAAAGAAATTTATGAAAAATATTATAAACATATTCCATCAAATGTTTTATGTGTACCTTCACTTATTGAACAAAATTTTGTTCATGAATGGAATCGAGAAAAAAATCCGAATACAAATAATATGCCAGATTAAATTGTACACGATAAAGGAAGTGTTCGTATGGATGAAAGGTCCCGATCGGACAGAGTCCTACTGAACCGAAGACGCTCTTCTCCACCTTGAGCGATGACGTCTCGACCATACAGGAGTCGCCTATCTACAGTTTTCCGGCTGACGTGGTAGATGAGCGGAACCGCCATTCCATTCTGTATCAGCCCTCGACTGTAAAAAGAGGAATGCCTCGGGAGGGATGTAGCCACTTAACCGCGCACTCTCAAAATATTCATTATTGGGGTAGTAAGCCCCAAAAATTAAGCTGTTGGTTGAGGACATCGCTCTTACAGTGTGACCCCGAATCAGCTTAAACAAAAAATTATCTATATCTTTATGTTGGCTCCGTTGTATAGAACCTGGTTGGAATATCTTGTGTACTCCAACTCTGGTGTTCTGTGTAATCCAAGGCAACGTCTAAGACATTGCCTCTCAAACACACGAATCTTTTCCATTTGAGATGGGGCAACGTTGAACCACACCGGGCATCCGTAGGCAATCATCGGCCTGATGAGGGCCATGTAACAAATCACCTTTACCCTGTGTCAAGACGGCTGCTATAAAACGGTCAAGTCAAGGTTTTGTCAAGGCAAAGGCTCCCCTAGCCCTGGCCAAAGCAGCACCTATATGTCTATCGAAATACAGGTACTGATCCAACCAGATGCCAAGGTACTTTACTACACTTTTACTCGCCAGTGGATGTCCGTGTGGCCCTACGATCACCAGCTTGCGCCAGTTCTTTCTCGTATCCCTTGAGGCGCTAGACAACGGAGTCCTAAACAAAATAGTTTCTGATTCATCACAATATCGCTGAATCTTGTTGAAGTCACTCTGCAAGAGACTTTTGATGACCTCAACTGTATTAGCTGTTAGATCGTCGGCGTACGCAATTGCCTGAGTTAGACTACCTATCAGATCGCTGGTGTAAATGCTGAATAGAATCGGCGAGTTAACCGCTCCCTGCTGAAGACCATTATTAATATTAAAAATTGCGGTAGAAGTTACATTGCCACTCTTGACAACAAACTTTCTACCATTTAGCATGTCATAAAGCATATACAATATAGGTTTACTTATACCTAGTCTGGTTAGCTTTAGATAGAGACCTTTTAACCATACGGTGTCGAAGGCCTTCTCCAAATCAACCAGACAGGCACCCGTACACTGCTTTTTAGTTTTGTTCCATTGGATATCAGAAACTAGTTTAGACGCGGCATGAATTGTATCATGTCCCGCCTTAAAACCGAACTGATTATCCGGGATGATATTTTTGTCCTCCGCCCACTTGAACAGGGCTCTATTAATAACCTTTTCAAATACTTTGCTGATACTCGGAAGAAGACTTATCGACCGGAGATTCGCCGGATTGGAGTTGTCCTTTCCGTTTTTTGGGAGAGGGTGCACCACAGCTGTCTTCCACCGCACTGGATAATATGCATTATTCAGCGCGTTGTTAAACAGTGTGGTATAAATGTCAACTGCTTCTTGAGGCAAATGTCGTAGTACAACGTTGGATATACCATCGACTCCTAGTGACTTCTTTTTCTTTAATGAATCGAAGATGAGCTGGTGCTCATTCTTCGAAATTAATAAGGGACTGGGCCCATTTCGGTCGGCGATTATGGCGTTTGCCAAATCTTCATCATTAAACCCGGTAAAACCAAGGTTCTCAGATCGCCATTCGGTTATATCGTTCCGGAGCCATAAGTGATGAAGCAGAGCTCTGTTCTCCAGGTCATGATTCGGGCGAATGCTAGCATTCACCTTGTACACTTGCTGGAAAGCAGCCTCCAGAGCCTCCACTCTCTCCAGCAGCGGTTCTTCGATTATATAGAGGTCATCGTCCAATACGGCATCCTCTGGGTCTATGCCTGCTGTCAGAAGTACGTCTCTGTTCTCTGTCGTCCTCTGGAGCTTAAGACACGGAAGATCGTTTTGATCCTTTCTTCTAAAAATCTTATTTATTTTTGGGAACATACTTGGGTCGCTAGAGTTAACGGCACGAATTTTATTGTCCCAGAACAAATTAATAGCCAACCTATAATTTTCTTTGATCAATTGGTTGATGTTTTTGATGGACGACTTCAGTGTCCTAATCTCCAGATCTCGTGTATCAGTAAACCGTCTGTACAAGCGTTTTAGTCTTGTCAGAAGTCCACTTTTTTGTCTGTGAAGTGCGTCAATTGTCGCGTTACGGTACATGTCAGTTACGTTACGTTCTTTGTATTTCGGTATTGTTCTGTTCATTGTTCGTAGAATCGTTTCGTCAATTTATCTGCCGATTTCAGTATTTGTTAGGTTCCTGTCATTTGGTGGGGATATACCATTTGAAAGTAATTCACTCAATAAGACATTGGAGAAGCGTGGCCAGCGCACCTTACTGTAATTGTAAGTATGCACAGGCACATACTCATCCAACTTCATAAGCTCGTTCGGAAGTTGTATAACGCCGGCGAATCCGCAGTGGTCACTGTCGTACTCGATCGTTCGTAAACAATTTCTTGGTCTTAAACAAACGGTATTTGTAGTATTATGCACTTAGTAGATTGCAACTCCAAATTTACTGGTAAAAAAAATAGGAACATTTGAATAATAGCTCAAAAACATTTGTTATTAGCTTAAAGAAGTCTAGATTTTGTTGAGATTTTTTAATCGAAATTTTAGGCACATTTTTTTTTAAATATGCCACTTAGAAATAGGAACAGTTAAGAACTACACTGAAGACTAGTGCGAAGCCATTTTAGTTCTGCATAACAACGGTGGATCCATGAGAGAAATCCCAATAGTCATTGGGCGCTCTGCAAGAATGATGTCGAATGCTACAAACTCCAAACATTTTGAAGAAACCAGAGTGTGTCCGTCTATAATGACTTTTTTTTATAATTTACACGCGCTCAAGGGATTATACTACCCCTTAAATGTTTCAACACAGCGCTGGCGTTAGATTGTTAGGTTAGGAAGAGAAAGAAGGATAGGAAAGATGTGTTGCGCGATTTTCTGAGACTGGAGGTGGTTGTTGTCTCAGATTTGATCTCCAGGGATGGCGGCTGAACTAATGCGGAGAAATTTCCGAATCTTATTTGTCTATGCCCCTTAAAATTCGCATTATTTTTTTATTCGTTGTCATATTTATCGGTATACTAGTTTTTACTCAATCACATGTTGCTAGTATCGTATGATATTTATTTTAGAATTGGTTTTTAATGGAAAAATAAGAGGACAGAGACTACGGCAGGGATCGAACCTGTGACCATTAGGTTGACAGGCGAACACACAACTATCGCGCCACGGCCACCCACTATTCGTCGTATCTTGCAGGATGCTGACTTTCACGCACGATCTCCAAGGAAGGTGCCATTTAAAAAAATACACACCCAGAAATGGATCTATTGCCAAAATAAGAAAGACGACCCACTTCAGGCCTAGAAGCAGTGGAGGTATGTGCTTTGGAGCGACGAAACGAAAATAAATTTATTTGAAATGGATGGAAAACAGTTTGTTCATCATCCAAAGTCCAAGGCCAATAATCCGTGGTACACAAAACCAACCATGAGGCATGAAGGTGGCAGCATAATGTTATGGGGTTGTTTTTCTTGGTGGGGTGTCGATCCAATATTCGCTATAGACGGCATAATAACAAGGGAGTCGTATGGGGACACACTGGAAAATGTTGTGCTTTCGTGGGCTGCGGGAAATATGCCACTTAAATGGCTTTTCCAGCAAGACAACAACCTTTAGCATACGGCAAAGTCAACAAATCTCTGGTTTCAGCGAAACAAATTGGACCTTATGGAGTGGCATTCTCAATCAATGGACGTCAATCCTTTATTAAGAATCTTTGGGGAATGAGCTGAAGATGGAGGTTAATAAGCATAAACCTTCCAACAAAACGAATCTCTGGAGAATTGTCCAAGAAGTGTGGTATTCGCTTCCACAAGAAAAGTGCCAGAAGTTGGTAGACATGCTATGCTACATCGAATAACTGTAATGTTGAAAAATAAAGGTTTTTCTACGAAATATTAAACATTCTTTGCTAATAAACAACAAAAATGCATTGGTTATCAAAATGTCTTGTTTTTTGTTAAATTAATCAAGTGTTTCTGTTTTTATGACCGGCTTTTTGGGAGGCCTAAATCAAACGAATTAAAACATTTTGCAAAACACCTTTTTTAAGTTTTCAAAAAAAAATATATAAAATAGATTAACAACATATACTTACCACTAATATGTAACACTAATATTTTTTTAATATTTACCTAGTATAAGTACTACACACAATATTACCAAAAATTAGGGAGTGTTCCTATTATCTTGTCCATATCTGTATATTTTTTAATTTTATTATTTAAACTTATCCTCTACTATACCGTGATTGTTTGGCCATTGCTTCGTCTCGCTAAGAATGTCGCCAATAAATTTCTTTTATGAAGGATTCATTTCCCATTCCTATAACGTCAGGGTAGATTATATGTTTATTTATCAGAAAATTCGGCAACGTTTTTTTTCAATACCGCAGTAGTGTCATGAAATGTTAAGACGCAACAACTTTATTATTTTATCATTTAATATATTAATATGTGCAAATAAAGATATACTGAAATTAATGCAATTCAAAAATGTACAAAAAAGAATTTTATTCTTTAAAAAAATATTTTAAGTTTCTTATGAAGTTCTAGTAACATCCTATAATGAAAAATCTATTTTGACTAGAAAGACATCAAATAAAATTCACTATCTCTTCAAAGTTAATTTCAGAAATATTTAACTGTGTTAAGACGCGTGTTTTCTTAAATCAATATAAAAGTAAAAAGTTAAAAGAATAAACAGAAACGTTATACAAATTAGAAGCAATTTAATTGTACATAGTTGGTTTAAAGAAAATATTAAAGTTAATTTTTTTAATGATCGATTTGTCATTATATCAGCTTAAGTCTAGTACGCTGCTGATGCAAAACTAAAAATGGTAGAGGGAAATCATAAACGAAAATTTTCGTTCTGCTTTTCGTTCTACAGTACGCTGTTCCATGACAAATTTAAAAAGTCTCCAATCACTTTTCCCAGACATTTTTTACCCAGACCAATTAGTTTGTGCGGAAAATCACATTTCAGTTTTTAGTCGAGTTTTTTGTTGTAGGTACTATAAGGCAAGTTATGTATTCGTAAAAAAAAAAGTTTTTTCTAAAAATCAAACATGACATTACGATTATAGAGAACACCAAAAAAGAAGTCCGTCTGTCAGCCTGTCTGACATACTGTCAGCCTGTCTGACATACTGTCAGTCTGTCTGTCCTCGCGTCTACAGCTTAAACGGTTGGATTGATTTGCGTCAAACTTGGTACAATTGTTTTTTCGGTAATATGCCCACACGTTTTTTTTAAGATGACAAATAACAGTAGCTCCCAAACATATTTTTAGGGCCAAAAACAAAAATCTTATTTTCCTCAAAAACGGCTCCAACGATTTTTTGTGGAAAATAAATTATTATTTTTCGTACCTCTAGTAGAACCATTTTTTTGGTTTTCGATTTTCTCGGAAACGGTTAATTTGATTTTTTTTGAAATTTGTTACGCAGAAGCTACTAGAAAGTTTAAACACTAGTGTATACCAATTTTTTTCAAAAAAAAATTTTTTTTGGAAATTAATTTTTTTTTTGAAAATTCAAATTTTCGAAATCGACTCAATAGATTTTTTCGAAACTTCGTATTTAGTGGTTTTTTGACATTATCTTGAATAGTTAAAAAAACTATTTTTCTAAAATAAAAAAACAACGGTACCTCCCATACAAATGTTAAAAATAACCGTTAAGAAAAAAATTATTTCTCGAAAACGGCTCCAAGAATGTTTATAAAAAAATGTGTGTGTTCTTAAATTAGTACAGTTCACTTTTAAGTATTTCTTTTATATTTTCGAATTTCTCAATATTGATGACCCAATTACAATAAAATTTTTTATACCATTTGTATCCTAAATTTGTTAATAAAACTGCATATTCAAATTTTCAAAAAAAAAAATCGATTTTTAAAAAATAAATAATTTTTTTTTTGAAAAATCGATTTTTTAAAAACCAGTCCAGGAATTTGTTTAAATTTGAATTTTATATGTACATATGTATATTAATAACATCTTCAAAATAGCGTTTCAATTTTTTTTTCTAAAAATGTTTTCAAAATTTTATACATAAAAAATTAATTTATAAAAAACCGCTCCAACGATTTTTGAATTTTTTTTTTGATATATTCTTATTTATCAATGAATTCAAACTGCATCTTTGTTTTCCATCAACTATAACGACTAAGCAATATAAGAATATTTAATTATGTGTTTTATCCATTTATTTTTACATTATTATTCCCTTTTTACGAATTTTTGCGTACGTCACTGAATACTAAATAAAGGGTTATCCATTTTGCAGTTTCAAAAGTATTGGGCTGTAATTCGACATCTGTCAAACTAAGTTGTTAAACAAATTTTTTTTTTCAGTTGAAAGTCTGACATTTACGAAAATGGATCGCTTAACTATCGCATAACGCATAAAAATTGGATTCTGCCACAGCCACTTATCGTGCTAAGGAGATTATGGTTTACATAATCGTCGAACTACGCAAGCAATTGGCAAAATTGTGAAGAGACTGGATTGGTTACAGATATTGTAAGGCCTGTACATCATCGTTTCGCTCGTACCACTGAAAATATCGCTGCTTTAAGTGAAAGTGTTGCCGAAGACCCGAATGTGTCGATTCCTCGTCGGAATTAGGACTGTCTTACGGCACATTATGGGGGTATTTTGCATTTGGATCTACACCTTTATCAATATAAAGTCCAGCTCACACAACAACTGAAGCCAGCTGACCATTCACAACGTCGTAGATACGTCGAATGGGTGCTTGAACAACAGGCGGTGGACGTCGATTTTTCGAACAAAATTTTCTTCAGCGACGAAGCACATTTCTCACTCGGTGGGTATGTTAATAAACAAAACTGTCGTTTTGGGGTTCTGAGAATCCTCAAGTAATTGAAGAGAGGCCATTACATCCACAAAGGTCACTGTTTGGTGCGCTCTTTGGTCCGGAGGTGTGATTGGACGTTACTTCTTCGAAAACGACGATGGAACGAATGTCACCATCAATTCGGAGCGTTATGGTCATATGGTAACCGACTTTTTTTGCCTGCTATTGAAGAATACGACTTGGAGAATATGTAGTTTCAACAAGACGGTGCCACATGCCACACAACTCGAGCGAATATGGCTTTTTTGCAAGAGACATTTCCTGGCCGCGTAATTTCTCATGAGGTGGTCACTTTCCATGTATTACACGTACATCGATACACCACTTAGAGCAGAACAGTCGCCGCAAATTGGTCTTCGTATTATAGACGTTGCTTTTCCACACTTTAGACAGAATATCGAAAGCATCTTTTGCTTTGCCAATTCTGCACCTGACATCTTCATCTGTATACCACCACCGTCTTTTGAGACCACACTTCTTAGCTAAAGAAAGCTGTCCACCGCTATAACGTTAACTTCAGCAGAGTTTCCAGAAATGTTGAGCATCTTCATTTAGATTATCAATTAACCATCAATCAAATGCGTGTGGATGCAATCGAAACCAAAATGTAGAGGAAATCACGGATTTGTAAATTATTAAATTTGCGGTTTCAATTGATAAAATCGGGATACAATCTACTTTCAAATTTGGATTATTCTGAAACAATATATTCATTACTATTGCACTTTAGTTTAATCATTCATACTGTATTTCTGTGGTTCAACGAACTCTCCTTGATCATAAAAATGTAATATCTATTAGATAATCTGTTTAATCTTCTATAAATTTACACAATGTAAATTCCCGACAACAAGCTATCAAAAGAGTGTTATCTTTTAGTTCTCATTTGTTTAAGTTACTATATATACCTACTAAATACACCGCAGACCTGTGCCTATCGTAGCTTATCACTTCATATTTGTTTGTTTTTGTTTGCTTACTGATACTGTTTTTAAGTACATAACTACACTCGGTCTCTTATGATTAGGGTTAGTTTAACGCATTTTTTTTTAACATGTAGTAAATTTCAATTTTACATACAAATGCTGATGATTATGTTTGAGATTGAAATAAATTACTATTCTTGTTTTCCAAATAACATTCATTAAGTCTTTAAATCTCTATAACTGATACTAAGAAATGCCAAACGTTTGTTTATAAGACAAACGAAACTGAAAAGGGTCGTTATTGGAAAGTGTATGGACCTTTAATCAGGAAAGTCCACCATCGGTTAAATATTTAAATGTATTGACGAAAATTTCAAAAATTCTATGCTGTTTCCTGCCATTAAAGCTTAATGTACCCTCTATGCCGCTATCCATGAGCGACACTTGCATTGAAGAAACTGGACAGCTTTCAGTTCATTGTTTGTGCATCGCAGTCCACCTTTTGTAGAATAACCGCATATTTCAGATTGCCAAATTCCAACAATCTTGTCTCCACTTCTGATCTGGCTATCATATACAAAGCTATCATCCGCGTCCAAAGCTTGAGTATAACTTACATATTTGAGTTTGAGTCTTTTAGATATGATTCAGAATATACTAGGTTCTAGGTTCGTTCAGTAGACTTTACCCAGGTTTTCTTGACAACGCCAAGAGTTCAAAAAAACCTGGGTTATTCGGATTTAAAAAAAAAAAAAAAACACCCAAGGGCCGTATCAATGTTTAAGGTAGACGACAGAGCAAGAAACAACAAGTAATATCTTTCAATATTAAAACTTAACATTTGTTTAAATTCCATTCCTCTCCGCATTTGTTTTGGGTGGATTCGTCCGATGTGAGTCCACATCAAAACGAAAGCTTCAGATCACATGTGATTTTGGCAGTATATTTGTTATATCAACTTCCCACAGAAAAAAAACCTAGGTCCACTTCAGGGCTCGTTCAGAAACACAGAATTTGTTCACCAGTGTGACTTCAGTGCTCAACGAACAAACCTATTATTAAAACTGATAAATACAGGGTGGCAAACGAATCGTGCTACAATAAGGAATTTAAATAACTTTTATTTTAATCGATCATTAATTTTTTTTTTATTGGATTAAAAATTAAATTTTATTTTAAATAACTAATGGTTTTTAAAGATGATAGAGCGCAAATGACCTCCACGCTCATCCACGCATATGCGGCACCTGACCAGAAAATTGTTCATTGCGGCCTGATGGGTTGAAATTGGGATCGCCTCAATTTTTGTCTTAATGGACTGCTTCAATTCAGTCAAATTCCTGGGTTTCGTTTTGTACACTTCCTGCTTGATATAACCCCATAAAAAAGTCTGGTGCAGTCAGGTCAGGTGACCTTGGGGGCCAGCGGAAAGTGCAGTTTCTGGATATCAATTTGTTTGTGAATTTTCGTTGGAGCTCCGCCATAACATGTGTGGCTATGTGTGCACTTGCTCCATCTTGTTGAAACCAAATCCTGCTGAAAGGGATACGTCTTCGGCGAAGTTCTGGGTAAAAAAACTAATTCAACATCTTAAAATAATGGTTTGTTTACACCATTTTCTTCAAAGAAGTATGGCCCGACAATACACCTTGATGAAACTGCGCACCACACAGTGACTCGTTCTGGGTGCAGTTCCGTCTCATGGAGCATTTCTGGATTAGATTCACTCCATATACGGCAATTTTGCTTATAAACATTGCCGTTTAAGTCAAAATGGGCCTCATCAGACATGAACAAACAATTTATCAATGTGTTGTCTTCTTCGGACATTGCAATCATTTTTCAGCAAAATTCCAGGCGAACAGGCAAATCCTGAGGGAAAGTCATCATGAAGTATCCCTTGTGATGACCGTCTGCTAACTCCAATTTGTCCCGATAAGTTTCGAGTCGAAACACTTGGTTTGGTTTGTCTGTATTGCCGATGGAACAGCCACGATTGTATCCTGAACCCGAACATTGGGATCTAGATGATACGGTCTAAGTTCGATGCTTCCAGATTCGGCAAACATGTTTACCAGCCTCATAATGGTCCATCTACTCGAGAGACTGCCGCCAAACTCGAGCCTAAATTCCCTTTGGACGGAAATGACGGACTGCAAAGAATGGTATCGCTGCACTATTGAAATCCTTTTTTCAGTATCCTAAGCATTCATTTTGATAAATCTAAATAGTAGCCTATAAAATAAAAATAAAAATAAGCCGATTACTCATACTGAAAAAAGGTTACGTTTTTACGTTTTATTTTTGTAGCACTATTCGTGTGCCACCCTGCAGAAGTATAACGGAATCATTGTATCTCTTCAATCCCTCCATGATTTTTCATGTATTTCATTATTCCTTCGCTATTTTTCAAACAATATGCTACCCAGTTCCATTCCTTGACTTCCCTAATACAATTCAACAGTAATACTTGTTCTCCTAAGAATGATTATCAATTTCCATTGAGTCCAACTTCACTTGTTTTTAACCATGCTATACTAATGTTCTGCACGAGTATGGAAAAATCACTCCCATAAAGGAGGCTTTACAAGGATCTGCATCTGCAGACTTGAAGAAAAGTAGAGCGGGACCATAATATAAAACAAACATAAAAGTAAGACAGAGTACACACTAATAACTTACTCGAACTCTGCTATAACTTTCTTGACACATCTCACAATCACATGTTCTAAGCGTTCATGTATGTAGTTTTGAGAAGATAATTTTCGCTATTTTCGTTGTTTGTTTTGAGGTGAAATGGTAAAAAAAAACTTGAAAATTCGTTATCTGAACGGAAAAAATTATGGTGCAGATGAAAATGCTATAATGCAGATAAACATGTTCATCTTCACTATAACCTGCAATCTTCAGATTCATACTTCCTATAATCATTTTGGTTTTCGCTCTCTATCACACAAGTATAATTTTTTTATTTTGTTTCCTCTTTTATTGCAGATGTCAATGCAGATGAAGATGAAGATACATGTAAAGCCTCCTTTTTAATTACATGTAGTTTTTTTTCGTCGACGAGCCGACTTCTTCAAAATCATTTAGTTTTGGTATATAATAAGCAGTTTATAATTCTGACAACGTTGAAATTGGGCACGCTTAGAAGCCATAGGCGACTTAAAACTAATGTCGTTTTCGATTGGTCGTCCGGAAGTAGGCTTCCGAATGATTCTGAAAATGTTCGATTGGTATCTGGATTCTCCAGGAAATAAGAGGAATTCGATTCTGGCTTTCACACCCATTAAATGTCAGACTCAAATTAATTAATGTGTCGACCATGTGTACTGGATAAAATAATCACAAATGTGCGTTTGAAATTTCTCGCTTTACCACATACACTCACATTGAACTTCAAAATTGAGAATCTAGTGTTAACTTTTTCGATTGGGATCCAGGATCGGAGAGTTCTTCCGGATTACCAATCGAATATTACATAAGTCGAGTCCCTGATTGTTCCACTGTCAAATAAATTCCTCCTAATTAAGGGATCTTTTACTAGAAAGTAGTCAAGTTCGTTTGTGTCACATGCGTGAGTCATTTATAAGTTTAATTTTATAAGAATTATTTGCGCAGTCAAGTTATTAAGAAAATAATATTTTCCTCGAACTTCTATGGATTTCTTTTTTAATGTGATATTTGAGGTTCTTTCAAAGCTAGAATTACATGGTCAATGTAATCGATCAACGCGTTGAATATCTGAACTAAAAAATAACGTCAAATTTATCCTGATTGTTCAACATCTTGTGATTGTCAACGACAAATGTTGTCAATGTGTTGACGAAAACGTTAGCAACTGCGGTGACACCGTTTTATCGATCAAGGTGGGCGTGGTGACAAAGATTTTTTTTTTTTTAATTTAACTATATGCCTGTAAGACCATCTTTTAAATGCAACCTGAATTGCACGGCACTAGTTTGGCACAGTGGATTTGAGAACCAGGTATTGACTGTCTCATTTTAACCCATGGGCGGCATCCAATTAAAATTGGAGGTATAGAAAAGAATGCGCCTAGTGTGGGGATCGAACCCACACGTCCTAGTTAGCAATCAAGCACTTTATCCACTGCTCCATTGCCACCCAAAGTAAAATAAAAATAAATTTTCTGGTTACGTCAGAGAGTCAACGCGATTACCGATTACGTTGATCGTATAATTCTAGCTGAAGCAAGATCAACTAAATGTACATTTTTGAAGTGAAGTTCCATGAGTTTGACATAAGTGACATGTGCAAAATTAATTAATTTTCTTCTGTCGTGTTTCATTGAAATCTGAAAGATTTGCATTTTAAATCGAAAAAGGACAATTTTGAATGAAAAATGTTTGTTACACTATAATGAGCTGTCGACTCGTAAAATCAAAATTAACAAACAAATATGTTAGCATAAATGCAGCAAAATAAAAATAATTTACTAATATTTTAATAAAGAAATACATACCACGTCATCGTCATTCGCTACAAAAAATCAAAAAAGAATGTCGACGATTAACAGTTGATTATTCAGATGTGTGGGTGAATTCAGATAAAATCTCCCAAACTAGACAGTTCTACTCTTTTGTCTTCTGATCGCATCCAAATTTTCTAGTCATTTTCAAAACAATAAATCCCCTCAATGAATGAACGACGTTAAGTTACAAAAAATAGTGTGTATAGGTGAAAATTTGAACAACGCCCTCGAAAGCAAATACAATCAAGTGGTACACTGATAGACCTAGAACAACTGGGGGGGACTGTGGTCTGTATTTGTTCCGAAGAGGCAGTCCACTAGCAGTTTTCAGGCAGAAGTTAACGCCACGTAATGGAACGTAATCTCGAAAAAAACTATAGAAACCAAAATATTGCTATTGCAAGCTATAAGAATGTGTGGGTACAAGAATGAACTGGGCACGTAAAATAGTGTCTCAATTCATTGGGTACCGGGGCATGTAGGAATCCCTCCCTAGTCAAGGGACTAAGACTAACGTCACCCTTAACGGGCAATGTGATCAAAATCAAATCTCAATAGGAGACCAAAACTTTGGAATGAACTCCCCATGCTAAGACAGACTAAATTACTACTTGAGAACTACGATTACAACCAATAAGGGTTTTTATGTTGTATTAGCCTAAGTAGAAATAATCTAAGAGTAATAACAGATCTCCTCACTGGCTACTGTAAGGTGAACTGGTACCTCAACATCCTGGGGTAGGAGAGCAGTGGTTTCTATAGGTTTTGTAAGAACACAAACAGAGCGGAGCTGGGAGTGAGCAAGATCAAAGATCAAAGCGGAGAAATCCAACCCATGTAGTGAAAGGGTGGCACACAGATTGCAGCGTCGTTCAGAGATGGAACAAATAAATCGATGCGATTTTTAACTTGACGTTCACGTTGTATTCAAGAAAAGAATAATATTTAAATAGAAAAGAATTAACTCTTGCTTGTTTACTTCTACTTTTCTCTGGCTCCTCAGTCCTCACTCTGGCAAGGATTCATCCTTGCTCCCCTCTCGATCTCTTTGCTATTTTCATTGATGAATTTCCCAGCTTTGCTCTCCGCTCCAGTCTGGGTGTACACTAAGGCAGGCATTCGAGCACGATAAGACATTAGACCATATTAGGTAAATGTATTACCAAATGCCATCATTCATCAGAGACACAGATATTTGAAACATTGCTTAATATAGGAAAAGGAAACTCTTAAAATATCCCATATACTAAAATTCCTTAAATGAATTAATTTGGATGACGTACTGTAGAATGATAAATCTCCTCCAGTTCCGTAGAGGGGCCAGCGTTAGAACCTTGCTCAAAATAAATCTACTCCACCACTCCGGTTTTTTGAGATCTACTCCTTTTTTCCTCTGAAAAATTCAAAAAAATACCTCAGCTATGATTGTAGATGAAGTTTCATGCGACGAAATCGACAGATATACTCGTAAATGTCTTCCAAAATACAAACAAAAATATAAAACAGAATGTGAATCTAGCACAAAGTGGTTAAAAAAGCCAGGGTTTCATGCTCTTTCAAATCTAACCTCAACCAAAATCAAGTGTTGTTCAACGAAGGCAAAAGACTTAGTTGACAGCTGATAGAAAGTTTCCCGAGATGAATTTATTGAAAAACAAATTCAGAAACCGTTTAAATGTTAAGAAAGTAGAAAATTGAATGTTTTCAAGATCGCTTATAGCAAATCGTAAGAACGTTTTTGGACAACCGACCCAATTAATTAAAATTGTAAGACAATACAAATTAGTCTAAGGCAAATTTATTTGAAAATAGTATTAATAAACACAATTATTATATATTATATGAAGGTATTCTTTAGTTTTTTCAAATCTAAAACTAATGAAATTTATGATTTATTTGCTTATTGTTTTTGTGAAATTATTTTTTTTTGTGTTAAAAATACAGTTATTAAAAACTACTTTCTAATTAAATTTTGTAGGTATAATAAAAGATAAGTTTAAGATTTTTAAGTGTGATTTTATTTTGTAAACAAATATGTATTTATTTTAGTTAAAATAAATCTTTTATAAAATACAGTTATTAAAAACTTGAGTTTTTCTTTCGTTTTCAAATCTACTCCGGAAAATTTCGATTTACTCCACTTTTTTTTATAAATCTGCTCTGAAATCTTACTACTGAAGTTCTAACTCTGAAAGGGCATACAGTAGATCTCAATGCCGCAGTGTATCAATACCACAAAATATATTCATTCAAAGTTCACTTAATTTAAAGGCAGTTTTTTGACAGCTGGCCAATCAGAGACAGAGACTATAAACCTGCTTTACTTTTAAGTAAGTTAGATTTTTTAGATTTAGATTGAATTTTATTTTCATTTAACAAATTTTTACAAAAATATAATAGGTATAATCAATTAAATGCATGGCTTTGATGTCTGCCTGATTGACAATGAATTTATATAATTATTCTATCTTTTTAAAATATTAAATAAGTTACAGTATTCAATAAAAAATATTGGCGCAAAATCTTAGTCGATTTAGTAATATGTTAAATCATTTAGTATGGTACTAGGCTAAAAAGAGGATATTCCTAATTTTAAACAAGTTTAGTATCGTACTATTTTCTTAACATTTTACTAAAGTTAAAATCACAAAATGGCTACTTTATCGTTCTAGTATCGTACTAAATCCATCATTGACATACTAGGTATGGACTGCTAGGAGCCAACTTCGCGTTGGATCTCTCCTCAGCTAGGACCACACGAGCGCCACCCAGCTCCCAGCGGAAATCACGAATATTATGAAGTACCAGTGCTTAAGGGATTTTTTTTTTCAAAGAAATCCATACACAAATTCAAAAATTTCCTTTTCTCTATTTTTTCTACAGAAAAAAATAGGCGACTATATTATAGTTCTTTGCGGATGAGCGGAATACAATTAAGGCTAGATCAAAATATCATTTTATTTTTTCTTTACTTTTCATTTACATTTAAGATTTTGTTTTTACTTTTCGACGAAATGAATAAAATCTATAAGATTTAACACACTGCGAGATATAAGTTAAAGTGGTAAATGAGCTGTCAAAATTAAAAAGTTAACCAAAAAATGGTGAACTTTTCCGCAAAATTTTGTGTGGGAAAGCTTATCATATGAATTTGTTAAATGTGGAAAACTTTTGACATTTAATTTTGACGTTTTATGTGTCATAGACTTGGTATAACTATCCCTCTTCCTCTTATTATTTTTGGCCGACATTTTAAATGAGAGTAATAAACAAACCGTTATTAGGTTTACAAGTTTAATTTTTATTTTTAGGTGCGTTCGTGAAACGTGTGTGGTAAAGTTTTCCATTTTCCGATGTGGGAAGGCTTACACGGTTTCATGAATGCTCTTAATGTATAGAGGAGATACTGAACTAGCATAAATCTACTATTTCTATCAACCATCAGAAGTGAATTCGAGCCGCAGTATATGGAAAGTACATGGCATTATTTAAATTTTCGTTTCTTTTAATAATTTTCTGGCCGATGCAAATAAAAAAAATATGGTAATACGAAATTATTATTTAATTGTTTATATAAAATTTTGTATTTTTTAATAAGAACATAAATCGCAGCCCTTAAAAGCACTACTGAAACGGAAAACTAACAAAAGACAAACAATTTTCTAAATAAATTGATTTAAAATAAAGAATTAATTTAATTCGAAAGCTAAATTAGATTTTTATTTGTTTTATTTCGAATTCAACCCTAAAAGCAATCTCTTTCCTAAAATGAAAAAAAGAAATTTTTCTTTTAGTCCCCCAGGCACTACAGCATTGTTTACTTTCTATAAATAATAGATGTCACACTTATCTTCAACAAAATAACAATAGATGGCCCTAGTTTCTTAGCCTGTTGGTGCGCATGCCAAGAGTGGCAATAGATGGCTTTTAAAAGTAATATTTTTGTTTGCTACTTTGCTCCGAGGGGCGTAAAGATCGTTCTCCCCATTTTCAATAGAGCTTTTGTATGGAACTGAGAATCGACTAGCAGTCCATGCATAGTATGTCAATGAAATCCATATTTCACTTTGACATTTACAAACGTCAAAAAGTTATGTTTGCTTACTTTTTTGCATTATTTTAGGCGTTTTTAGTTGTAGTTTATTAAGAACATAGATTTAGTATGGTGCTAGTTAAAAAGTGTTTAAAATTAGGAAAATATTAGTAAAGTGCTTTATTATTAGCAAACTGTTAAGGTTAAGTAATATCATGCTAAGCCCTTCATCAGGCTGTTTAAAATTTTGCGCCATTCATGTATAATTCTGTTTCTATAATTAATTGCCGTTTTACAAAATTTGTATAATTTAGATACGTTCATTTCATTAAGAAGATCTAAGGTTTCATCATCCGTAAAAATCACTACACAAAATGTATCTTCTTATTTCCCTTAGTACCCGGCACGTTCCAACAATGTAATATATCCTCACGCTCTGCCATATTGAACATGTTGCAAAGTATTTGTATTGTACTTCTTCTCGATGCGGTGTGACATTCGTTCAATGACGAAATTTAAAAAGGCTCCACTAAATTTTTCCCAGCCAATTTATTACCCAGACCAAATAATTGTGTGTATACTATTGAAAGCTACTTTTACTTTCTTTTACTTTCAGCGTCGCAATTACAAAAAATTTCACAGCAACTTAAAAGTTTTGGAATTGCTAAAGATTTGGCTAACAGTTTCCCGGTGACCACGCTCGATGTAATTCGGAGCGAAACGTTCGGGGTGAGTACAGAATTGAACTCGCTAAATACTAAATAGTTATAACGCGGCTTATCCTAAAAACTAAATATGTCAAACATCATTCTTATTGGGAGAGGCGTGTATGCTTGAGCAACTCATAGTAATTGCAGAACCCCATTTGTCTTACCAACCACATTTTTTATATGATCGTTCCAAGTGAGGGATCGGTTAAACAAAACACCCAAATTTTTAAGTGACTCAGCGGACTGAATATTTGAATCGCTTAAAATGATAGGCGGGAAGTACGAAAGATCTAATTTATTACGAGATATGACCAAACATTTGCATTTTGTAGGATTTAGAGTAAGATTATTCTACAGAGCCCAATTTGAGATGTTCTTAAGATCGTGGTTAATATTTTCAACACAGTTCTCAATTTAAACCTAAAGGACAATTTTGGTAAATCTGATCATCATCAGCATAAATATGCATCATTGAATTTTGAACAACATTGGGAATGTTATTTATATATATCGAGAACAAAAGTGGACCTAAAATTGATCCTTGTGGAACACCATTACGAACGGGTAGAAAATTTGACAAGGTATTTCTTGCATACACTGCCTGTTTTCTTCCATTTAAATAATTAAAAAATTAACCTAGTCGACAATTCGGAAAAATTAAAAGAGCTACTCAGTTTATTACACAGAAGGGAATGATCAACCATATCAAATGCTTTTGAGAAGTTGAGTAATACCAAAAAACTTTCATCATCATTATCAAGGCCAATACGTATATCATCAATTAATTTAATAAGAGCTGTAGTACAGCTATGTTTTGCACGGAACCCAGATTGTAGTTCTGTAACCAATTAGTATTTTTACGTATAGGTATAATCTTAGCCAATTTCTATTGGCACCGATATATCCCTGTAGTAAGTATCGAATTAAAAATATGTGTTATATAAGGCAATATTGTGGGCAAAATTGACTTTATAAATACTGGATGAATGCCATCCACCCCGACGGCATTGGATTTTACAGAAATCACAAAATTTTTGGTTTTACACTTAAAAATGATCAAATCATTCGACAACAAATAAACTTAATTACTTTCAAGGCCAAATAGTCAATCCCAGGAGGATAAAAAACCTTGGTAAGTACAAAAAACAACTTGGAAATCGAGAAAAATATCGCCACACAATTACGCACTTCTGCTCTGTAACACATCACACAAATAATTAATAAGTAATAAATAAAATAATAGTCGCGCTTCAATAAATGCTCATCAGTTTACCATTGAGCCCAATTTCGGACGTACTGTCAAGTACAGAGATTCTTTCTTTAGTCGTACAACACGTATGTGGAATGCTTTACCAGGCTCTATTTTTCCCCCTCATTTTCATATTCTGATCTTCAAAACCAATGTGCATCGGTATCTCTTTTTTAATCCTTTCCTTGTCATATTAAGGGTAACTAAAACCCTTTAGTGTGCGTTCATTATAAAACAAAAAAAATATTCGGCCAGTCTATTTATCATTAGCTGGAGGGATTCACGTAAGGCCTGTTTGCTGATTCGAATCATAATTCCTGTTAATAGCTAAGTTCCACATAACTTTTAAGTTATACATAAATTTATTTATGTTGCACGTACGAATCTATAGGGGTATTCACGATCCGATGTATATATTCTTGTATCATTGCAAAAGTGTAAAAGTGTAGCATTTTTTTGCACTACAACAACAAAATATATTGAATGTCAAAATCTTACACTTTTACAATACACGAACCCTATTGTAACAGAAAAATTCAAGAGTGTAAGATTTTTTTAATACAAACTTAAGCCTTCTTCAGAACAAATGTGAAACAGATTTTGACATTTGCTTCAGTGTTGATACAGATTAGTAAAGGTGTGTTCACAGTCTGTTGTAAAAAAATAAAATTTTACAATTTTACAAGACTTGGTACACCAGATCGTGAATACCCCTGATGTGAAACTTAGCAAAATAATAGATTAAAAATACATCCAAGTTCACTTCGAACTATGCGATATGTCAAAATTTGAAAATATTGCATACAAATTTAAAATTAAAACTGGGAAATTGTGTTATAATTGTTAATTTTTGTTCATAAAATTAAAAAAAACTGTCGGTATTTGCGCGGTACTCAAGTTCACGCTTCCATCCGCAAGCTTCTTGTAGTCGTCTGTTGGCAATCGCGAATTATTGGTGACGACCAAAGGTGTTGGTGGCGGAGCAGCCGGTACTTCGGGAATAGTTGAAGAAACCGAAACTTGTAGATATTCTGGATTGACAACTGTCCTTGCAGTTGAGTCGAGGTAGATGGTATAGGCGATGGCGAGACAAACATAATTTCTTCGACTTTAGAGTCAATTTCAGTCAGTTTCTTTAGGTACTTTGGGAATTTGTTCGCCATCCAATGTTCCATATGTAGGATTGCCAGTTTTTTCATCAAAGGTTAAGACATCTTCGTTACCTGGCAGCTGCAGAAAGTTATAGTGTTATCTAGCATTCATGGAATTGTCTCAACGTGTTCCCCACCAACATCGGCCGTTGTCTCATCACCACCACCTCCACCGCCATCCTCGTCTTCCAATACAGCCAGTTTCGTGGCGGCAATGTAGTCGCTGTGATCGTCGATACTTTCATCCTGAATAATGGCGTCAACTTCGTCAAATGTGTGTTCAATGAATGCAATTCACTACTGAATGAAGTCCCTTACGTATATCTTCTAAACGTGACTAATGAAAACTTGCCCAATAAATGTAGTAGACAAACAAAAAACTTAAACTTACAAAATCGCAAATTGCAATTCCTTTACCCCAAAAAGAATTGGCCTCAATTAAATGATTTGGGGTGTTCATTAACATTTATTTCTACATCATATCTACCAATTTGTATGTTATGTCAACACTATACATAAACGTATTTTAAAAACCAAAACAAATTCTCAAATTTCTAGAATACTTATGAAATTTCTGTTTTTGCTTGGCAAACAATTTTATTAAAAAAAAAAGCTTAAACATTGATCGCACGGAAAGTAAAATTTGCTGATAAAAATAATTTTAAGTCGAAATGAAAAATAATAAAAGCGCTGCTGTCATTCAATTGAGACTCCTTTCTGTGAACATATTATTAATTACCCCAGCAACACAATTCAATCGATAGAATTTCGTTTCATTGTTGGTGCGGTAGTATTTTGCTAGATTTTAAATTATAAAAAATTGATCTTAATTGATCACAAACTATTCACGGTCGCGTCAAATTGTTACTTTTGGTTTACCACCATGCATCCCCTTACGTTTCTAATGTATTGTGTTTTGGCAATTATTATTTTTGTAAATTTATCTCTTTTTTATACATATGCCTTTTTTTATTGTTTAACGATATCGTGCCACGAGCGCATTTCAACTAATGTACGGCGGTTTAAAATTTGGTTTGAGTATCGGTTTAAGTACGAAGGGAGAAAAAGAACTGTTGTTGTTAAATGATTGTTATAAGTACTTAATTGTTTGTCTGGGAAGAACGTTTGCGAACTTGTATATTCTTTTGTTTTATATTATTATAACATTATGTTTTAAGTTTTTAACACAGTGCCGCAAAAGATTTTTTTTTAATTTAAAAACCAACAGCTTTAGAGGAGTATTGCAGTACTATTATTGTGAGTTTATTTTTTTTGCATTGTGTTTTTATATAAAAAGTTACAATGAATTGATTACATTTCATTCAATGCGTTTTTTTTTTGTGAAGAATAAAGTTTTTTGAAAAATTAACTGTAAACCTACGTTAAAAAATCGATTAATCTTGCGTTTGTGGGTCCTCTTCGAAATACAGAAATGAACTATATTTGAAATTTGATGTTTTGAAATTTAATACTAACATTTCGATTTTATATGTTCTTGCAAACATTTTTTCGAACAAGCAATAGAACAACAAGGTCTCAAGATAAATCAGAAAAGTAATTTTATAGTATTGTCAACACAACCTATCTTGTTGTAATAATAGACGTGTTTTTTTTTTTTTTTTGTAAACGTGAGATGATTTCTTATTGCGATATATGTACATAGGTACTATAGGGCAAGTATTGCATTTGGAAAAAAAATCGAACTCAAGATTTTAATCAAACTTGACATTACGATTATAGAGAACACTGAAAAAGTGAGTACCGCAATTCCGTCTGTCTGTCTGTAGAACGATCTACAGACTAAACGGCTGAACCGATGTTGTTCAAACTTGATGCTAAGGCGTTTTAGGTGATTGTCCAAAACAGATGTTTGAATCGTTGTATTAGCCCCAAAAATAACTGTAGTAGCCATACAAATTTTTCTACCATCTTAATTATCTCGAAAACGGCTCTAACGATTTTGGTAAAAATTGTTGTGTGTACTATATTGATGTTATGGTCTACATTTTGACCAAATTATTTTTTTAAATATTTTTTAATTAACGGTACCTGCCATATAACCATTTTATTGATTTTCGACTTTCTCATAAACTGCTCAACGGATATTGTTTTTTCGGTAATAAACCCACACGTTTTTTTCATTTTTTTTAAGACGAAACAGTAGCTCCCATACATTTTTTGGGCAAAAACAAAACCTTATTTGTCTCAAAAACGGCTCCAACGATTCTTATAAAAAAAATATGTGCATTAATAAAGGGAAAAGGAACATATTTTTGATATTTTTTTGGAAAAAAATTGTTATTTTTGGTACCTCTAGTAGTACCATTTTTTCGATTTTATGGGAAAGGGTTAATTAAATTGTTCTTCAATTTTTTTAGCGCAAGAGCTCCTAAAAAGCTTAAACACTATTGTTATCCAAAATTTTTCAACAAAAAAATTTTGGAAATTAAAAAAAAAACATTTTTTTTTGAAAACTCAAAATTGCGAAAACGACTTAATGGATTTTGTCGAAACTTCGTATTTGGTAGTTTTTTTAAATTATCTTGAAATCTAAAAGAGCTATATTCCTAAAATAAAAAACAACGGTACCTTCCATACAAATGTTAAAAAAAAATTATTTCTCAAAAAACGGCTCCAAGAATTTTTATAAAAAAATGTGTGTGTTTTTAAATTAGTACAGTCCACTTTCGAGTATAAAAATATTTTTTTTTCGTACTTATTAATGGTCATTCCCATAGAACAACTTTTCATATTTTCGACATTCTCAACATTGGATGAACCGATTAAAATAATTTTTTTTACACAAATGCTCGCTAAATTTGTTAATAAAACTGCATACCAAAATGTTCAAAAAAAAAGTTTTTCGATTTTTAAAAATAAATAAAAATTATTTTTTTTGAAAATCGATTTTTTTAAAACCAGTCACAGATTATTTTTGAAATTTGAATTTTATATGTAGATATATTAATAATATCTTCAAAATGGCGTTTCAAATTTTTTTTCTAAAAATGTTTTCAAAATTTTATACATAAAAAATTAATTTTTATTAAAAAACCCGCTCCGATTTTTTAATTTTTTTGATATATTCTTATTTATCCATGAATTGAATGGCATCTTTGTTTTCCCTAAAACTATAACGAATAAGCAATAATAAATATTTAATTATGTGTATTATCCATTAATTTTTACCTTTATTATTATTCCCTTTTTACTGCTAAATAATACTAAATACAATGTAGGCCCTCATACATACGTGTCTTTAAAAAACAGTTAAATCTAATGCATGCATATTGCACCTTAATTACAAAGTTATAGCTTTTCTTAAGTCTTGAGTTAGAGTTCCATAACGCGACAACATACATAAAGAATTGGCGTTTAGTTCCTAAACAAATATAGGTTGAATAAATGTTAAAGATCTGTTAGAATTTGAAAAGGTTGAATTGTTATATTGTATGTTGTATACAAATAAAGCGGATCTGTTTCAATGACTAATTATTAAAACTTTTTAAAGCAATGTAATTCAAGTACAGGGTGTCCGCCGGGAAGGTATACTACTTTGTTTGTTTATAATTTTTGATTAAATTAAAGAGAATGTAGATTATATTGATAAATGTTTTATTTAATGTCGGCAATTATGTATGGATTTCAATATCGGGTAAATCTCCGCCTCTGTTAGTCTCACAAATGCGTGCCCTTTTGAGCACATTTTTCATTACATTCTCAAACATTTCACGCCGTATTTCATTAATTTCATCACGAATATTTTGTTTGAGTTGCTCAAGCGTTTCTGGTTTGTTTGCATAAACCTTGCTTTTCAGATATCCCCACAAAAAGAAATCGGGAGCAGTCAAATCAGGCGACCGTGGAGGCCAATCAACATCACCATTTCTTGAAATAACTTGTTGTGGAAAGAGGTCTCGCAGTAATTCCATTGTAATCCTGGCCGTTGTGGCGTTAAAAAATGTTCAATTATATCACGATATCGCTCCCCATTCACAGTTACCTTTACGCCGTTTTCATTTTCAAAAGAAGTAAGGTCCAGTGACTCCTGACCAAATTGCACACCAAACTGTAACTTTTGCAAAGATGACTAATGAATAATTTGAGGGTTTTCCATTGCCCAGAACCGACTTTTCTGTTTATTCACATATCCATTCAAAGGAAAATGTGCCTCGTTACTCATTATGATTTTTTTTATGAAAATCGGGGTTGTCATGGGCTAGCTATAACATCATATTGGCACATGTACAGCCGCGTAAATGGTCTTATGAAACAATCTCTTGTGTCAACTGAATCTTGAACGGACACAAATGCAAATTCATGTGCAAAATTGTGGCCAAAGTTGTTCTTTGAAGACCAAGATCCTGAGCACGGCGTCGAATTGAGGTTGATGGATTGTTTTGACTACTTCCTTGAGCAGAAGTAATGTTTTCAGCCGATCTTGCAGTACGTTGTGGTCCATGATTGGGCCTATCACCTACAGACCCTCTTCGAAATCATTCAATACACGATGAATAGTGCGTTTTGTTGGCACGTTGTTTCTCCCAAAACTTTCATGTAACTTTCTCATCGTCACAGTAAATCGATGAATGATTTTGATAAAATGGTTTAACGATTAAGACACGTTGGTTTATCGAATATTTTTCCATAATAAATTTGCCACGTGTCTACTTCACGACTATCAAATATGAACTGTCAATGCTAATGTTTACCAAAATGGCGGCAACATAAAGTAGTATACCTTCCCTGCGGACACCCTGTCAAGAGTTCACCCCAGTAGACTCTTCTTGTACTCTAAGCTTTCCGGAAGAAACCATTTTGAAAACAAGGGACACAAATTGGCAGAAATAAGAAAATTAAAAAAACCGAAGAAGAAGAAAAATGATTTTGAATATAAAAAACCTTAAGAACGACGTTAATATGGCATATTTAAAAAAATAACAATGTCCTCATTAAATTTAATTAAAAAAAATACTCACATTTGCTCCTCTGCCATTTTCGTGCAAATTCAGCAACATAATGAAAACAAATGCCAACTTGAACGCAAATTGACTTTCGTTTTACTTTTATGAACACAAGTGTTGCCATGCTCATGCAGACACAATGCTGTTTGCTTACATTAATGAACGCAATTTTAGCATTACTGCGGAAGTTTTACAATTACGAATTCAGCCCATATTTGTAAATAACTAGACATTTAGATTTTGTAGGGCTTAATTCAAGACAATTTCCTTCAACCTATGATTTTATTTAAGTCACGGTTAAGGTGACCGTATATGTACGTCATCCACTTATAAGACAATTGAACTATGTATGTTTAACCTAGGAAGGTAGGTCATTGATGTCATGAGCATATGGAATAAAAATGGGCCCAAAATCTGCCCCTGAGAAACGCAAGTAAAAAAGTTCACTAGACTTGATACTTGTTTGCCAACAACAACAGCTTTTCGTCTTCCCGAGAGAAAAGGAAATATTAGCTTAGCAGCTGAGTCGTAAAATTTAAAATTTCGCCTTACTTTGAGTATTTTGTGATTCACCGTATGAAAGGCTTTTGAAAAATCTAAAAGCTCTGGAAAAGATACTTGGGTTGAATCATAGAACATCGTAAATCGTCTATAACTTTGAGTATAGCATTATACACAACTGTGGTTGTTTCTATAAACAGACTGGTTAATGCACAAAAGTTTGTTTTGTTTTCAGAAAGACAACATTTGATCATAAAGTATTTTTTCAATAATGACTTTCGATAAGAATAGAAGAATCGAAATCGGCATATAAACTATCGATAACAACTAGGTAGTTCATGCCGGCGCCGTTAACACAGTTTTCTTCAGAATAATAGCTAAGTCTCTACGCTTAAGCCTAGTGCGAATTAGAAAATGCTCTCATAGAATTATAGAGAATTTGTAATTGACACTAGTTATGTGGAGAATATGTCAAAAGCAGCTGTTCTTTCAAAGAAAAATATTGTTAAAATTTCAAAAGCTTAAGTTTGAAGTGTAATAATTGAAATAAATATTGAATAACTTAAAGTAGTTATGATTTGCATTTATTATTTATTTATGTATGGCATCAAAATTGCTTTGGTTTTCTTTTTCCAGGTACCATATGCACTTGGTTTTGCTTCAGCAGCAAAGCAAGTTATGCATTCGCAAAAAAAAATTCTAACGATCAAACTGTCATTACGATCATAGAGAAGCCTAAAAAAGTGATCGACAAAAAATGTCTGCCTGTCTGTATGTCAGTCTTTCGGTCTGTATGTATAACGAGCTGAAGCCTACACGGCGTAAGCGATTACCTTAAAATTTTATTTTATTTTAATGTCTAAAATTAACGGTACGTGCCATATAACCGTGAAGGAAAATCTTATTTTTATCGAAAACGGCTCCAACGATTTTGATAAAAAATTTTGAGAATGAACCAAGTTTACGGAAAGGTCTACTAACGGTACCTTTCATATAACATTTTTTTTTTAATTTTTGGCTTTCTCGGTAACGGTAAATTTGTTTTCTGTCAAATTTATTTTATAGCTGAGAAGATCTAGGTAGACAAACTAATTCTACATATAAAAATTTTGAAAAACTTTTTTTTCTTCTAATTAAAATTAATTTTTCAATGTTTTTTTTGCAAAATCAATATTTTTAAAACTAATCAAAAAAATTATTTCATATTTTATATTCCAATGAACAATAATAAACTGTAAAAAACTGCACCATAATTTCAAAAAAAAAATTTGTTTTCAAAAAACTTAAAATAAAAAAATAAAAATCAAAATTTCATCAAAATCTGCCCTACAATTTTCAATATACTTTTTTTTATAAAATTTTCATGGGTCCGTGGCATCTATAGTGTTCTTGGTTTTGAAAAACCGATAAAAACCTATACACCATTCACTTTCATTATATACATACATACGAGTATGTATGTACATATTACATTGGCTTTAAGCCTGCATAGAATAACTAGCTCACCTATGCCTACTAACAGCGTCACTGGTTAGCTACACTAAAGCTGTTAGTAAGTTTGTACGATCCAGTTGTACATTTTATTTTCTAGTGTATATGTATGTATGATGAACGTAGATTTTATTTATCACCGCCTTCTTTGGACTTGAGGTCAATTTGTTGGCCCATCAAACATTCCATTCGGGTTCATAACTTTTATTTAAAACAATATTGCAGAAGCCAGTAGCAAGCAATAGGTAAAAAACAATCTGTCAAAATATAGCTTGAGAATTACTACTAAATTACACTAAATTTTGACAGATATTGGAGGGTACAGTAGAAAACAAAAAAAATGATTTTTTAGCTGGCGCTGAGTACAACTCCCCTAAAATGCTTTCGTTAGGCTAAATTTTGGAGATAATTTTGTATGGGATGGAAATTTTAGCTGCGTTCTTCAAAAATGTTGATTGATAATAGTGGTCGCTTTTTTCCACCAAAAGTTTGGTGGAATAGTCTCTTTTTATTTTTTCTAAGCGCTCCAACCATCATCATTAAAGTAGTACACAAATTTTTTCATAATATTTTGCCTAAATTGACATAGTATACATTAAAATTAGTAGTGGTAGAAAAAAGGAAGCTGTTCAATTCATTTCTTGTTTGTTTGGTGCTCTGAATATTTGTGTCATCTAAAATTTACATCAAATAATGCCGTCTTCGATTGGTAAACGGAAGAAGCTCTCAGGCCCGGGATCCCGGGATAGTATACAAGTTAAACACCAGAATTTCGATTTGAAGTTTAATGTATGTACAGGGTGGCCCACGAATTGTGCTACAATAAGAAATTTAAATAACTTATTTTAATCGATGTATTTCATTAATTTTTTTTATTGGATTAAAAATCAAATTTTATTTTAAATAACTAATGGTTTTTAGACCGCAAATGACCTCCCCGCTCATCCACGCATATGCGGCTCCTGATCAGAAAATTGTTCATTGCGGCCTGAAGGGTTGAAATTGGTATCGCCTCAATTGTTGTCTTAATGGACTGCTTCAATTCAGTCAAATTCCTGGGTTTCGTTTTGTACACTTCCTGCTTGACATAACCCCATAAAAAAGTCTGGTGCAGTCAGGTCAGGTGACCTTGGGGGCCAGCGTAAAGTGCAGTTTCTGGATATCAATTTGTTTGGGAATTTTCGTTGGAGCTCCACCATAACTTGTGTGGCTACGTGTGCACTTGCTCTATCTTGTTGAAACCAAATCCTGCTGAAAGGGATACGTCTTCGGCGAAGTTCTGGGTAAAAAAACTCCTTCAACATCTTTAAATAACGGTCCCCATTGACAGTTTGTGTTACACCGTTTTCTTCAAAGAAGTATGATCCGACAATACACCTTGATGAAACTGCGCACCACACAGTGACTAGTTCTGGGTGCAGTTCCTTCTCATGGAGCATTTCTGGATTAGATTCACTCCATATACGGCAATTTTGCTTGTTAACATTGCCGTTTAAGTCAAAATGGTCCTCATCAGACATGATCAATGTGTTCTCTTTCGAGTCGAAACACTTGGATTTGCCTGTATTGCCGATTGCCACGATTAAATCCTGAACCCGAACATTGGGATCTCGATGATACGGTCTTCGTTCGATGCTTCCAGATTCGGCAAACATGCTCACCAGCCTCATAATGGTCCATCTACTCGGGGGAGTACCGCCAAACTCCTGCCTAAATTCCCTTTGAACGGAAATGACGGACTGCAAAGAATGGTATCGCTGCACTATCCAAATCCTTTTCTCAGTATCCCAAGCATTCATTTTGATAAATTTTAATAAAATAAAAAAATAAGCCGATGACTCACACTGAAAAAAAGTTATTACGTTTTATTTTTGTAGCACGATTCGTGGGCCACCCTGTATGAGTATGTATGTGTAAAGCGGGCATGCCAAACGCAAATTTGTAATTATTTTATCAACAACAACGTTGAATTGGAGCTTGACATTTAGTTGGCGTGAGTGTGTCTCTTATTTGCAGCAGAAGAACTGTCATTTAATACCAATCGAAAACTCTCAAAAGATGTCGGAAGGCTTCCGGACGACCAATCGTAAGCTAAATAAATATTAATATAAGAAATAATGTGGTTTCCCATTGAACATCCAGAAGCATTCCGAATTGTCCGGAAGCCTTCTAAAACAATTCCATTGACAAAAAATCCTTAATTTGAAAACATACTCAAATGTTGATGTTCTATTTGGTTCTTGCTCTTCCTCGGAATCCTCATCAGATGCTGTATTTATGATTGAAAACCATATACACAAAGACAAAACATCCCAATTGAGTAGAAGCAATTAGCACTGCTCCAAATTGGATTTCAAAATAAATCTTAACAAAGTAACTGACTTGCTTTTTCGCTACAAAAGATACGACGAAGTATGCATGAAAAATATTTGTGTCAATTACCTTTTGTTCACCGACAAAATTTGAGCTGCAATAATTTTTTCTATTTTCGAATATTAGTTTCTTGGTTTGAGGTGGGAAACTTCGTCACTGGTTACTTGCAATAATAATGTTCATAATACTTTCGAAAGAGGGATTGACAGGTGTTAAGCCCCAAAAACGTTTTACTGCTAGTCATGAAAATTATGGTTCGCACTCTTTCGACCCCACAGATGTTTCTTCACCTTTGGGTACATTTTATTTGAAATTTTCTTCTTCGAAAAAAGTTCTCAATCATGAAAAATCAAATTGGCGATCTTGAAGAGAATTGTCTTTGGAGCAAAGGTTCTTGCATTTGATTAGAATTGCTAACTTCTGTAGTCATGATATTGAAAACAAAAATCGAAAGGAAAAGTGTAACAGCAATTCGAACATGCTTTATGTAAAATAAGTCAATATTGTAGACGTAATTCGAGCATTAATGTCTTCATTGTTGATTTCCTCAATTGCTCAAAAATTGCCTGGATATAAGAAAAGAAAAAAAGTATCTGATCAGTGATTTATAAATAGAAAAATGGAAAAGTGTTCATAAAATTTTGAATGTTTTCTCAACATCCAGAAAATATTTGACGAAGAAATATACTTACAGTAGCAGTAATGGGATATCAATTTTGCGGTTTCAAAAATATAGGGCTGGAATTCGACATCTGTCAAACTAAGGTGTTAAACCAATTTTCTTTTCAGTTGAAAGCCTGACATTTACGAAAATGGATCGCTTAACTATCGCACAACGCATAAAAATTGTTAAAACCTACTACAAAAATGGTGATTCTGCCACAGCCACATATCGTGCTTTAAGAGGAGATTATGGTTTACACAGTACAACTATGCAAGCAATTGGCAAAATTGTGAAGAAACAGATATTGTAAGGCCTGTGCATCATCGTTTCGCTCGTACCACTGAAAACATCGCTGCTGTAAGTGAACGTGTTGCCGAAGACCCGAATGTGTCGATTCCTCGTCGTTCTTAGGAATTAGGACTGTCTTACGGCACATTATGGCGTATTTTGCATTTGGATCTACATCTACATCCATATAAAGTCCAGCTCACACAACAACTGAAGCCAGCTGACCATTCACAACGTCGTAGATACGTCGAATGGGTGATTGAACAACAGACGGTGGACAGCGATTTTTCGAACAAAATTTTCTTCAGCGACGAAGCACATTTCTCACTCGGTGGGTATGTTAATAAACAAAATTGTAGTATTTGAGATTCTGAGAATCCTCAAGTAATTGAAAAAAGGCCATTACATCGACAAAAAGTCACTGTTTGGGGCGCTCTTTGGTCCGGAGGTGTGATTAGACCTTACTTCTTCGAAAACGACGATGGAACGACTGTCACCGTCAATTCGGAGCGTTATGGTCATATGATAACCGACTTTTTTTGCCTGCTATTGAAGAATACGACTTGGACAATTTGTGGTTTCAACAAGACGGTGCCACAACTCGAGCGAATATGGCTTTATTGCAAGAGACATTTCCTGGCTGCGTAATTTCTCGTCGTGGCGATATCAACTGGCCACCAAGAGCATGCGATTTGACACCGCTGGACTTTTTTTGTGGGGCTGCGCAAAAGACCGTGTTAATGCAGATAAACCTTTAACTCTTGAGCTTGAAGTTATGGCTGAGATACCGCCCAATATGTATCAAGAAGTTGCAACAATTCGCGTGGTGGTCATTGAAATGATGTAGTGTTTCACACATAGTGTCAACGTTCAAACTTTATAATAAAAAAGAAATATCATGAACAAAAATATTTTATATGTGTTTTATTTACGTTTACTTTTGAAACCGTAAAATGGATAACACATTATATAGAATTTCTGTTATCAAATTCATTATAGATGTTATTGAAATATTTAAGCTTTTCTATTGCTTATGATACCACTGTTATCGTTTAAGACGATGAAAGATTAATACTTTTAGATGGCAGAAAACTTTTTGTGGAAATACTTACATAAATGTGTTTTTGAAGTAAAACTTTTTACCGGCGTTGGGGGTAAAACAATTCTATGGAGCTGTCTAACCGACCGACATATGAAGTTACCCGCAATCTGACCATACACGACAAGCTATCTAAAAAAAATGTGTACGCACAATACCCACAATATTTAACCAAAATTGTAAACAACCTATTATTAAGGCCTTAACATGATACTAGTTAATAATTTACTATATACATAGTAGTCTACTACCTTTTCATAAATTGTAAACCTTTTGTTAACTAGTAAAATGCTAATTAAGCAGTTAGCAAAGCATTTTTAGGGTTTGAATTTTGATAAACACAATTATTGTGTTTATGCTTTGTAAATTAATTATATGTTGATGGAAACCCAACATGTGCTCTAAATAAGTATTCGATGTTTATATTTTCATCATTTTAACTTCATTATTTACAAACAAAAAAATTGACACCAGTAGGACTCGAACCTTTGCCTCCCGCCTGCAAAGCCGATATACTATCAGAATGACATGTGGATTTAGTACGATACTAAAAATTTAAAGTAGCCATTCGGTGGTTTTAACTTTAGTAAAATGTTAAGAAGATAATACGATACTAAACTCGTTTAAAATTAAAAAATCCTCTTTTTAACCTAGTACCATACTAAAAATTATCTAACATATTACTAAATCGTTTAAAATTTTGCGCCATTATTATTAAAATAACACTCTTTGTTGATTTTATTACAACAAAATGTCAATATCAACAAGTGAAAGGAATGTCAGTCAACGAAATGTTAAATGCGTAAACAGTTTGCATGGGCAAACGGAACCGATGAACAATATTCAAGTTAGGATTCACACTGTACATTATCCAATTAAGTGGAAGCCGTCTGGCAAGCGAGCATACCAACGCTTAAAATAATAAACTTAACTAAAATCGTGAAAAGTTTCATCCCATTGAATTGGGAAATATATAATTATAAAATGCTCACATCTTGTCACGCTCTTGTCATATTTTCTTGGGCATTGTGAATCATTTTCTTTTGGAAAATCTCTTGGTTAAAATTTTCGGTCCATTTGTCAATTGTGTAACATTTATATAACTACTAAATTGTTGTGGCAGGGCCAGTTACAAACGTGGTTTAAATATTTGATCTGTGGTTCAGTGAATTTAACTGCCGATTTCGGCAGATTAACTGAAGTTCAACGATGGTTTAAGCATGTATGACACTTCTATTATATGCTTGTAACTTAAATTATCGTTGAACTCGAGTTAATCAGCCGAAATCGTGAGGTAAAAACGAATCACGGTCCAAGTATTTAAACCACGTTTGTACAATTGGCCCTCAGTAAACTCATGGATTAGATGGGAATAAGTATTTTTGAACTTCAACTTCTTTTGCGACGTTGGGGGTAAACAAATTCCTATAGAGCTGTCATATGATATGACCATACGATATCTTATTGTAGGAAGCATTATTTTCAGATACTTGGAATTTTTACTTGCGATTGTACCTATAGTAAGGCAAGTTATGCATTTGTAAAAAAAAAATTCTAACAATCAAACATGGCATTACGATCATAGAGACGCCTGAAAAAGTGACTGGCAAAAAATGTCTGTCTGTCAGCCTACACGGCTTAAGCGATTACCTTCAAATTTGGTATGTGTGGTTCTCTTAGCATTCCTCAGAGGGGAAATTTAAATTTTATTTTTAGGCCTAAAAATAACGGTACCTGCCATACAACCGTTTAGGACAATCTTATTATTCTCGAAAACGGCTCCAACGATCTTGATGAACATTTTTGAGAATTTTTTAGTTGGCAATAGCTATCATTTAATCTGAACCAAGTTTACGGGAAAAGTCTACTAACGGTAACTTTCATATAACGGTTTTTTAATTGTTTGGCTTTCTCGGTAACGGTACACTGGATTTCTTTCAAATTTTATATCTGAGAAAATCTAAGTAGCTAAACTAATTCTGCATATCAAAATTTTTAATAACTTTTTGTTTCTAATTAAAATTAATCTTTAAACCTTTTTTTTCAAAAATCAATATTTTTAAAACCAATCAAAAAACTTATTTTAGATTTTATAATATCATGTATATTAATAAACTCTAAAAATGTGGATACCAAAATTTCAAAAAAAAAATTGTTTTCAAAAACTAAAAATAAAAAACAGGATTTCATCAAAATCCCTCCTACAATTTTCACCACATAACTAATATTGAATCTGCCACTAAATCGTCAATGTTTACAGTGTCAATGCTTCAAACATTGACGATCATTCGTTGACCAATGACACAAGGCGGTCGTGATGTTTCAAAAATGCGATGACGTGCCTTGTGTGTCAATGTAATTTTTATTTGTCACTGCCCATGCGTTGACACTCAAAACTTTGACGATCACACGAGTTGACCAAATTTAAACGCGTTGACCCTATGCCAGAAGAAAGGGCCGGTCATTTTTCACGTTTTGTTTGAGCAGACGTCAGTTTGGGTTTGTAAAAAAAAATTTTTTTAAGTAAATTTTGAATATTAAAAAAAAAATCCAAATGACAAAAACAAATTTGGATTAGGAAATGGCTGGTTTAGCCGCTTAAACAAATGAGATCAGCACAGATGAGGACGAAGACAACATTAGCTGCGCAAGGCTGCACGGAAATTGTCGTTCCGTTTGGACAAAAAGTTGGTTGATGCTGCGTGAAAAAGAAGGATTCGGTGTGAAATTACTCCGCGAATTTCGAAACGAGGAGCCAGGATTCCTTCAGTTTCCTCCATTCGCGATCTCGGCATTTTATGTGATAACGAGCTCAATTTCCGTTCTCACATAGATAATATTATGGCTAAAGCAAACTCTTCCCTTGGTTTTATAAAGCGCTGGTCGAAAGAATTTTCAAACCCATACGTAATAAAATAACTCTTTACCACATATGTTAGACCTATTCTTGAGTATGCCAGTCAAGTTTCTTCTATTTATAAAACCACCCACTCGTATAGAATTAAAGCAGTACAACGCAGATTCCTCCGTTTCGGTTTACGTAACCTCTCTTGGTCTGATCCTCTTTTCCTTCCCCTTTACGAACATCGTTTACAACTGATCGACCTAAATACCCTTACCAAGCGTCGTGCTGTTGCAGACATACTTTTCGTTCAACAAGTCATCACAGGAGTAAAAGATTTTCCGCCACTTCTTAAATTAATTTTTTTAACACCAATCCACCTAACCTCAGATCTGTTCCCTTCTTTCGCCTTCCTGCTCACCGTACTCACAAATTCGAGTCAACGTAAGTGTCAGCGTTCTCGTCAATGCATTGGCAACATTTTTCGTTGACTATCACACGACGTGACACAATTAAAACATATTTTGACGTCATTTTTACGTCAGAGAGTCAACGCGATAACCGATTACGTTGACCGTCTAATTTTAGCTTTAGAATTAAGAAAGAAAAAATTGTTTCAAATTAGGAAAGTTTTACTTCTGTGTGTACATAAGTACACACACACTCTTTTTTTGTAAGCGGGAAATAAATTAGAAGAAAAACACGACATCGGAAATTAGCGACGCCATTACAGAAAAAAATTCCATACAAACAATCAGAGATTTGGGACTTGTTTAACAATGGCCGAACTATAGCTATCCGGATAGGTTGGTGTTGTTGTTGTATCCCCATCTAAGAATACAGCTGATGACCAAACAACTGCTGCCGAAAAAAAATCTTAAACTATCCGAAAAACTTTGGTATACTTTTGTATCCCATGAGAAATGTCAAAAACATATGCACAAACCCATACAAATTCAACCTATTCGATGTTGGTTGTTCAGGAACTTCAGTGGATACTAACATTTCTTAGATAGGCTATCGTACCGACATCTGAATGTACCCAATGTCTGACCGAAACATAAATATCGGCGGAGAGGGTCATTAGTCTCTCAAAACAAATCAAAGCTATGCAATTGTAAATTTAGAACTCTAAACAACAATACTCTTGTCTGATTTTGTGAAACAGGCCCTTTAGCATCTTACAGCATTATTCATTTAGGGATCATAGTGAGTTCATAAGACTATGTTCTCTTTATGATTTCTCTAAACATACAAATCTTTTTCATTACCTTGCATAGCAGCAACATAAGCTAGCGCTGATAGGTAGTATAAAACCTACGAGTATACTTACATAAAAGCTATTTTGTATCGAAATGTCATTTGATATCGTCCATATCAATATGTCTTTTCTTACGAATGGGTAAATGTGTATTTTTGTCATGCAACAAGCACCAACGACGCGATAGTGCTGTGTGGAAGCCAGTCTTGTCTTGATAATTGCAGCTTGCAGTTGACTATCTTGCTCAGTCAACTGTAAGCTGCAACTATCCACACAATCTTTCGTAGATCGTAGCATGGGAATAATTTATATTTTTTGTTGCAAATCTCTTTTGTGAGTCACAACGAGAAAATAAGAGTACACAGTAATACTTTATTTTGACATAAACACATTAGCGCAAAATTTTAAACGATTTAGTAAAATGTTAAAGCCACTTTTAGCAATTTACTAATCTAAAAAGTTGATTTAGCAATAAAATTTGCTAAAAGTTAAAATAACGGAATGGCTACTTTAACTTTTAGCAATTTGCTTAATCCATTCTAGCATCTGATAGTATATCACCGATGTACGGATGTACCAGGTTCGAGTCCTGCTGGTGCACAACGTATTAACACTGCACCTATTAGAGACAAGACGAAGACAAAAATAGCTTTCAAATCTGCGAATCCCCTGAAAGACAAGCTTTTTACTAACATCAAAGGGAAAGTAGATAAGATGGAGAAAGCCATCATTGTTTATAAAATCAACTGCTTGGGTGGTCTGGTCATATATCAGATTTGAATAGCGGGTCTGCACAAAAAACCGCACTAGCTCTCCACTGTTTGCAAGAAAAACATAAACCAGATTTGGATAATGTGGAGATTTTGCAAACAGAGCAACACTACTCAAAGAGAATGTTGCTGGAGATGCTACATATAATTAACAACAACAATGCCGTCAACCGAAGATCAGACTGCGAAAAGCTTAGCAGTGCATACAGCCAACTGATCAAGCGACCAACAACACACAGTAGGTTTAAGTATAGGTGATTGTGTATAGTAATGGACGATTTCTCCTGTCTACCAGTAAATTTAAATTCGAATTCCAAAAAATTTTAAATTCACTAATCAATTTGGTGTATTTTGTAATAGATTTTGTTGCTCGAGATTTTTGTGTATAATGTGTAATTTTCTTGCTCTTACTTGAATTCCTTGAAAATTGTTTGTAAGTTACTTGACGTCATATGTATATAAAACTTCTTATATTAATTTATGTATGTATTACTTTTATATTTTGTATTAAAAAGGCCTGATGAAGAGCATAAACATGCTCGAAACGTTGCACACTAAATAATAACATCTTCAATTTATTGACCTACAGCCCACAAAAAGTTAGATATATCTTTAACGATAAAAAGGTCACAAAAATTTTATATAATTTTATTGCTGGTGCACAACTTTTTTTTCTTTTTTTTTGTAAATAATGAAGTTAAAACAAAGTAGCCATTTTGTGATTTTAACTTAAGTAAAATGTTAAGAAAATAGTACGATACTAGACTGGTTTAAAATTAGCAAAATTCTCTTTTTAGCCTAGTATCATACTAAAAATGATTTATCATATTACTAAATCGACTAAAAGTTTGCCCCAATGTGTTTATGTCAAAATACAGTATTTATGTGTACTCTTATTTTCTCTTTATGAAACACAAGAGAGTTTTGCAACAATTAATATGAATACACCCCTGCTCCGAAAAATATCTTGCTCAGTCAATGAGTCAACGACTGGCGTATTAACCACTAGGCTCGTGAGGCTCGAGCATATTGCGGCAACTTGTAGGGGGCGGCAAATTTTGTATTATATTTTATTTTAATCGCAAAAAAACAAAGAAAAGGTTAATGTCATTCCAATGGGGTACTCATCATTTTTGGTATCTGAAAATACGAAATTTAAATCTCTGGCCTGATTTTCCGTCTCTGCATATTTCGATAAGAGACTGGTTTTAACAATACGGGGTCGCCATAGATAGATTTTAAATATGATCGGACACGATTTTTGCACTTACCTATGGGCCTTAAAATTAAAAAAAAAACTGCGTAATACTCAAGATATTTTTTTATATAGTAAAAAAAGTGACTTAAAAAGACTTGATAGTGAAAAAAAGGTGACCAAGGTCTTTTCCGAATGTAATATTAATGTGTATGTATAGGTAAATTAATCAGCCCAATTCTAAATGACAATTCCCAGGGAAATATTTTCCTCTTCCCTACTCTCTAATCACAAACAAAAAAAACTCCCAGGATTTGCTTCCCTTTTCCCTTTATCTTATTCTATACTAATTTCGAATATGGGAAAAAATACTCGGCGAAAAAGTAGACATTCTAAATGCCAAAAAAGTGATCATTATTCCCATTTGGCGATCGTTTTTTCCGACGCATTTGTTGGAGAATTGAGAAAAAATATAAGATTTTTACTTTATCTAACTAAAATATAAATGACGTTTTAAATATTTTTGAGATAAAAAACAACAAACATCCCATCTGCAAAACTTTTCTTTTTTCTTCAGTCGTTTTAATCACTTTGCACATCCATTGTGGACAGGACAGTTGCTCCTCAAACATTTGCATGACTTTAGAGAGGATCTTGTGAGAACATGCAGCAAGTATTTAAACGCTCATGGCTGTCGATATCGGTTTTCTTCAAAATTCTAAGTGCGCTGCTGAACATTTTGGATATCATTATATTTATTTAATTTTTCACATTATTTATTTAACTTTCACATTGGCTAGTAAATTATTTTTTTCATTTAGTTTTTTTTTTAATTTTAATAAAATATAATATATATTTTTAATATTAATATAATACATATAATATTATGTGAAACAGCTGATTCGAACATTCAGAATTCTCTTTCCCGCTTTCGAAAGGAAAAATAGTTTCCAGTGGAATTCATAATTGGAGAACACTACTCTCGGGAGAACACATCTCCCGAAGAGTAATTTTCCGGGGCAATATTTAGAATTAGGCTGAATATTTTATACTGAAATGGGTAAAAATGTTAAATACCTATTGTTTAAATAAAAATAATAAATTCTTAAAATGTATATACCTACAAAAATTATTTGTCTTTTTTAATGGAGAGGTATTGTTTGGAACTGAAATTCTTTCCTACACTTACTTTTGGGACTAACTAAAATAAACACCAAATTCATGTTCCACTCAACAAGTTCTTGGATTTTTTTTATAAGAAAAGGTATATATACCAATATGCCATTTGTAATATAATAGTACCAAAGACCTATAACTATTTGTCTTTTCAACAACAAATATATAAACCACCATGTAATGGGCAAGCGCGGCTCCAGAGGGAGGGTCATGAGGTCATGACCATTTAATTTAAGGACAAAAGCAATCAACTTCTTATATATATCTTACTAGATCTTATTATTAAATTAATTGTAATAGCTTATACGCAATACCCCTTTACAGTATAAAAGATATTTGACGGGTTCCCAGTTTTAAAACCTACGTTCTTCGTTGAAATATAAGGGAAAATATATTTTCGCCATACAAATATAGGAAACATTTAGTAATTCAATTTTGCTTACAAAAATTCTATCAAATTTATTAAAAACAATGACATGTGACATATTTCGCAAATACTACCGCGCCGCATTAAAATTCCTCACCCTCAAAAAGACAACCGTGTCACATAACTCTTCAATGTTAGCCCAACTAAATACGACCCTTGCATAGTATTAAAAAAGGGGGCGGTAGAGAAGGTTAATCCGCCACTGCAACGATCGAGACCACAAGTCTGAAAAACACAGCATCGTCGTTCTTGTTGGGGCTTGGTGTGGTCTGCGGTGCATGCTAAGAATACACATTTGCACACCCTTAAAAAGGGGAAATTAATATAGGCGATGTCCAATGACTTCGATAAAAAATCCCTTTTATGTAAGCTCTGTATTGCGATGCAACGCGTTTAGCTTATGTTGCTGCTATGCAACGTTTTGCGTTTAGAGAAATAATTATAAAGAGAACATATTCTTATGAACTAGCTATGATACGTGAATGAAAAAGGCTGCTATTGTATAATAATGTGGATAGCGGCTACATAAGTCCTTATGTACTGTATCTTTGCACGCGCTTTGCGTACCTATTCTAATGACATTTATAAATCTTAAACAATTCTGTTTGTTAGTACGATATAAAAAAGTTATTTCAGATTTTAAATTACTAAATAATTTTAAACACTTTTTGATAAACACAAAAAGAGTTCTAAAAATTAAACCGAACATATCGTTTTGTCGCTTATAAATGTCAAAGTGTAAATGAATTTAGTGTGATTCTAAAACGATTAAATATTATTTTGGCCATTTAAACTTTAATAAAATATCAAAAGATATGTCAAACTATAACTCAGTCAAGATTAGCAAAATTTTTTTAACCGAGTATCATAAATATGCTTTGACATCGTACTAAATCGTCTAAAATTTTAGAACAGTGATTTTTCAGTAGTACTTGTTATTACGATTAACCCTTCAAAAAATAAGTCTGTTAAACTAGTTTAATTATTAGAAACATTCTTCTGAGAATGCTGAATAATACAACATTCGTCCTAGTTACATTATAAGGCGCCAGTTATAGCTTTCCTTAAAAATCATCATTAAAAACTGTGACTATGAATTTTGAGGCACTTAAACAAATAAAACTGATGTCATTTTGGTGCCAAAACGAAGGTAAAGGAATGAATTGATTAAATAAATGAATAAATGAATTAAACATAGGTACGTAATTAAAGTTCACAAACAACAATTTAAAAGACAGCTGATTCCGTAGTCAGCTTTGCACTCCGATACCTAAGTATACCAGAAATGTAGCGCTAGCTTGGCTTCGATTTAGAAATCGTATGTTTTGTTCGTTGTTATGGTCATCAGCTGTTAATTGACAGATATTTAACACGTATTACAACAACAACGAACGTATTGCACAGCAAAGCTGTGCGCTACCGAACGCCCCCATTGTGTCTTGGTTGTTAAGGAAAAGCTTATTTTTCTAGAAAACGGCTCCAACGATTTTGATACAAAATTTTGAGAAATGGCATTTAATCAGAATTTGCCCAAGAATTCAAATGGCATCTTTTTTCCCTCAAACTATAACTATAACATTTTTGCAAACTTCACATATGTATATATAATTACCTACCTACCTATATCCTTCACTTTCATTATATATATGTCCAGATTTACATACCTAGGTTTCATTGATGTATGTAGGTACAAATTACCCTCCTAATTTACATATTTAAAATCTATTTAACTATGCCCAACCGTGACAAACAATAATAACATGGCAGAAATTCCTGCCGTGTCACGGTTGGGACACACGTTTCACGGTGTTCCATTAACAATGAAAGAGCTATCACACGGTCACAGAAATTTGTCACTGCAATGACTTAAAAGTGACGTGTCATGGTGCCTGTCATTGTTTTTGTCACGGCAATGACATGCAAAACAATGAAGATCACACGACGTGACACTTTTAAGACAGGCAACTACGTCATAGTGACGTCACAGTGTCACGGCAATGACACATTACAAGGACCGTCTAATACTAGCTTAAGTACTCTAATTAACATTGTCATAAACTAACAATACCAGTTTCTTTTTCTTTTATTAAGAACTGTCAGATCTCACCATTCATCACCATTTAATTTGAGTTAGAAAACATCTTCAATTCACTCAACCATATTATAAAGCTTTCTTTTAAATAGCTCGCACACAAACATATAAACAAAATAACAATTTTTTTTTCAGATACTTCCTATTCGAACATTGTTTATAACTTGGTGTTATCAACAAAACAAAACCAAACAAACATTATCTTCAAATCGTTAAAAGCTCAACATTGGATAGCCGTGACGACAGCGATATTAAATCTCAATAATGAAATTAAATGATGGTAGTGAGCCTGACATTGGCCAACCTGATACAGTCTACATAACACCGCACAATCGAACATATTCATCGGAAGTAGAATACAGAATAAGGTGATTAACTAAAACGTGTTTGTTTTTATTTTATGTATATATGCAGATATGTATTTAGTTTATTGCAGTGTTAAATAAAAAATTAAGTACCTATGTACGTATACATTTATTTTTTTATTCTTAAGAAAAAGAAGCAAATTCTCGCGTTTTTATAGTTAACACTCAAAGAATATGACGTTTTGTACAAACAACCATTTAATTACTTTTTAAAGATAAAAGAAAGTATGTCTGGTCGCTCGGTAACTTGAACACAAACGGAACCAGGGGGTTCAATATGAAGGGTTGTTCATTTGTTAAAATCACAGAGGTTAGCAAATAATTGTGTTTTTTCAACTTATGGCATTAATTAGAGCTTTTATCGGAATTCAAATCAGCTATTGGATTTTTTCTTGATCTTGATAAGTGTGTTATAAACACATACCATATAACGATCAATGAAAATAGCTTTCAATGTGCACACGCAAACCAACTTTCAGCTTAGATTGAGTATTGGTCGTATTCAGATTTCAGTACGATAGCCTATATAATGTGGTTTCCTACTGGTAAATCTAGATTTTAATTTTTTTTTCGAGTCCAATGGAACATAATTTCAGATTTGATTTGTTTTTATTATTGTGTTTTTGTAATGTCGTGTCTGTGAAACTGCCAGTGTATTTTGTAAAATTCCAAACAACCAAACATTCGATTTTCTTCTGAACACAATCGAATTATTTCTAAACCAACTCTATCAGCGTTTTTAGCAAAATTTCATAGACTTTATATGTACCTATGTATATACACTATATTTTAACAAACAAAAATATCGATCTGAAATCGTTTTTTAAAATGGTTGTTTGAAATTTGGCATTACATAAATTTGTCAAACTGACAGCTTGTATTAGTATAAATAAGGGTAAATCTGCCGAAATATCCTGATCTCCAAAAATAAATCCAATGGAACGCAAAAAAGGGGAAAATTCTTTTTTTGAAATACCTATCTTGATCCAAACTAAGGCGCCAGTTATAGCTTTCATTTAAATTAATAATTAAAACTCAAATTAGTGGAACGGACAAAATTTTGTTGCCAAGACGGTTATACTACGTTTCCACCGAACTTTAATCTCTTGTAGATTTATTAATCTCAAAAAGTATTTCCACCGCTCCAAAAGTAGATTAATTTTGACAGCACTATTCAAAGTGAATATATCTTTTCATTTTCTCTTATGGTGTAGAAGTGAGACAGGCAGCTTCATTTGTGTCAACCGAAGAGAAAAATTCACTTTCCCGATGAATGTGTTCATTTCGATATGGAAATAGGGTAGTTCGCTTGAAGATTTAAATGAGATTTATTTTAAATCTTCATCTGGGAAGATTAAAATTTGTATGGTAAATCATCAAGATTTGTAGGAGATTTAGCTAGATCTACTTAAATCTCAGTTTAGTGGTCGGTGGAAACGTAGTATTATAGCTATATTGAAACTTGGTTGTCATTAAAAAGATCTTTCATAGTAATATGTAATTTTGAGGTTAGATTTGATCTTTGAAATAAAAACTGGCATTATGAGAACAAGAAAAGAAGGGGACACAAATCATTGGAACGATTCTGTTTTACTTTTGGAAGCAAAATGTCAGATTTTAATTGAAAACACTTTCCATCATTGAAAAATCAAAAGTTATCTTATAAAAAAGTGGTAAAGCAAATAAAACATTTGTTATACATGAAAAATTACCAAAACGACGCGACGTCAGTTTTATTTATTAAAGTTCCTCTGAATTGATAGACAAAGTTTTCAATGATGAGTTTCAATGCAAGCTGTAACTGGCGCCTAAAAAGAGAATTTTTATAATTTTAAATCAATCGAGGTAATCATCAATCTTCTCACATTTTCCTAAAGTTAAAATCATCTTTAGACATTTACAAAAACCAAAAAGTTCTGTTTGTTGCTTAATTTTTTACACTCTTTTAGGCGTGTTCAGATGGTGTTTATCAAGAAAACAAGGTTTAGTACGATGCTGGTTAAAATGTGTTCGAAATTATGAAAATTTGAGTTAAGCGGCTTAATATTAGAAAACCGTTAAGTAGTTATGTATCATGCTAAAACCATAACATCATGCAATTTAAAAGTTTGCATCCTTCTTCCCATTTTGTAAAATTTTATTCCCAAATTATTAAAAAAACGTAACTTTTATCGGTAGCATAAGTATAATACCATTCAAAGTGCATGCCTTGTTGCATTAAAGTAACCGCTTTATTTCCTTTCTCAAATTTAACTTAATCAATAAGCAAATAAATTATCTGATAAGCGCTTGATATACATTATCTTTTCCTAATAATAACGCAAACACATTAACGAGGCACTAAACAATATTTCTATTAAAATATTACTTCCAGACCTTCTGCCAACGACAGACCAAGCGAGAATAGTTCCCTCCTCTATCCAAACATGCGAGATAAACTGTGGAAATACCGTGATATCATCAAGAATCGAAGTATAATTGTCGATCTGCTTGCAATATTTTTCGGCATCGGAACATGGATTTGTGTGAATGGAACATTCCTTCAACTTCCGCTTCTGGTTAAAACAGCACCCGAATATTGGAGTCTTCCATCGTATCTAAGTGTAGTGGTGCAAATAGGAAACCTGGGGCCCTTAATTTACACCATACTTCAGAAGATATCAAGAGACAAAATAAATGAATCGATTGTTATCTACCTACTTCTTGCTACTGGAACCATTTCAACAATACTGGCTGCATTTTTTTATGATCGGACAGCAACTATACTAGATCAGGAATACAGCGTGGCACTTTTCATATTTACATTCTGCTTTGCCCTGACAGGATGTACGAGTTCGGTGCTATTCATGCCCTACATGGGACGCTTTAAGGAAATATATTTGATCACATATTTGTGTGGTGAGGGACTGAGTGGACTATTACCCAGCGTCGTAGCTCTTATTCAAGGAGTTGGTGGCAGCACACAATGTATTCTAAATCAGACTGAATCAGGAGCAGTTTGGGAGAAGTACACTTCTCCTCCGCTATTCGGAACAAGAGACTTTTATATTATAAGTTTTGCATTGATGCTATGCAGTTGTATTGGCTTCTTACTACTGGATCGTTTAAAATTGGCCAAGAAACAATACGCAAATGTGACCGTGACAACTGGCAACGCTTATACTTATGAGAGAGATGATAAAAATACAGGAGTCGTCGAGGAACTGCCCCAAATCTCACATACTCAATACAATTGTATGTTGTTGCTTATGGGACTGATTGGCTTCTTTGCCAATGGCATGTTCAATAGCATTCAATCGTATTCAACAATGCCCTACGGAAATCAAGCTTATCATTTGGCAGCAACTTTAAGTGTAATAGCTAATCCCGTGGCATGCTTTTTGGCTGTCTTTCTGCCTCACACTAGTTTGAAATCCATTCTTTCTCTAATAAGCATTGGAGCCTTGTGTACAATCTATGTCTTCGTGACGGCTATAATGAGTCCTAATCCATTTTTAATGGGAAGTACTTGGGGCAGTTTGCTAGTTGTAAGTATAAGTTTAATATTTATTTTTGTTTGTATTATATATTGTTTTTTTTTTTCAGATAATTATATGGACCCTCTTAATAGGAATCGTTAGCTATGTCAAGTTGTGCATAACATCGGTGATGCGTGCTCAAGGAGGCAAGTCACTTGTGTGGACGGGAGCCGTTTCTCAAATTGGCTCTGCGGTTGGATCTGTGTTGATATTTGTGCTGATAAACTACACCACCAGTTTTAAGTCGTACGAAGAAACTTGCGGAAAATAAATGTATTGATTATTAAAATCAATTTAATAACGAAATGTGTGATACTCTCTTAATCAAATTTTGTAAAGTTCATAATTATATCCATACACATGTAATGTAGTTACATATATATATACATTTTTTTTTGTGAAAAAATCATGTTAATGTCACAAATCACAATGTGCATATAAAAAATGATAACAACTTATAAGTTTGTTCAGTGACGAAAAAGTTAGAACAGAACAGTTTTGTAACAAACGTCAGAACAACAGCAACCCATGAACATTTTAGAACAGAAAATTTCCCATTGAACAGCAAAACTTGTACTTTTCTGTTCTAAAGTGTTCTTATCTGTTCCGAACAGCCGCATTGAATACACATTATGTTGACTATCAAAATAATATTGTTCAAATTTTGAAATTACATATATTGTAAAAGATGGAAGTTTAAAATATTGTACTTAACTTTTTTTTCGATAAAGTCAAGTTTAAACAAAACGATACTTGGAATATAATATAAAATATTATATTTTTAAATCTTAAACAAATACAAAGTTGTTTTCTTATAAAAAAAATTACAATGAAACATACCACCTAATAGTAGTTAAATATATCACCTAATCCAACACAGAGAAATGTTACACTTTTGAAACATCGCACTGGCCGCCGCTTTTGGTGGATTTGGACAGATTTTTTATGCAAATATGTTTTAGATAGTTCTCCGTACTCGGAGTAATGAAAGATCATTAGAATTGAGACAAGCCGTTGCTTTGTCGTCAAATTTAGTTGTTGGATCCGGCTTCTTTTTCAAATAGTTATTAAATAAGTTTGGTACCAAAATGAAGGTGGCAAAAAAATATTTTATTTGCTCTACCACTTTCTTGTAAATTCACTTTTGATTTTTCAATGATGTCAGCTTTTCATCAACATTTTTATTAATCATAAATAAGATTTTTCGAAAACCGATTAAAGTGATGTTTTTGCACTTCTTTAAAGTATACAATAAGATTGCTTCGAAAAATATTTTTTTGATATATTGTATTCATATTTGTCCAAGATTGTATTCATATTTGTCCAAGATTTCAAATGACATCTTTTTTCTTTCAAAACTATTAACTATATCATTTTTGCATACGTCACTGAATACCTACATTATGTATTATGTAGGCCCTCATCATGAATCAATGAAAACAAGATTACGACACCTCTTTGTTTTTCTTATTTTATTGACGTCATATGTGAAACAAAATCTGCAAATTGTTTGTGGATTAATGGATTTTTCACATATGACGTCATTAAAATAAAAAACAACAAAGAAGTCTCGTATTCTTGTTTTCTTTGATTCATGGGCCCTCATACATTTATATATATCTTTAAAAATCACATGAATATTATGAATATTGCATCTCTCATATAACGTAATATGCATACATATATGTAGTTTAAAATCGCAAGCTGAAATTGAATAATGTATGTATAAAAACAGTCTTAGGCAACTCAAAAATAAAAACAGAACTGCAAACACAATACATTTTTAGTCAGTGTCCTATGTCCCCAACTTACAATTTACAAGCGGATTTTTTTTCTAGATAAATCAATTTTTTGTTGCACCAGTTTTTGTTATAAAGATTTTGTTTAAAAAAATTACATGGAATTCCATCGTAATCGGAAACTTATTGTTAAAAATCACGATAAAGTCTATCACATAATTCATTGTAGTGGAAATGCTCATACAAATTGCAAATACGAATATGTTCTGTTTAACTTTATTCGGGATTCGTAAAACTTTCTGATTACGACGGAACTCGTGATATGGCTGATTATTTCCGTTTCACCAAAACAAAATTATTTGTTTTTTACAAGTAAATTAGTAGATACTTGTCGAATTCCAAACAACCCTTTCAGATCAATTGTTTTTTGTTGTAAGGAACTTGCAAAAGTCTATGAAATCTTGCTAAACACGTAAGATCTGTTTTGACAGAATTTGTTTAGAAATAATTCGATTGTGTTCAGAAAAAAATCGAATGTTTGATTGTTTGGAATTCGACATATAAAATTAGTATTTTTTTGTAAATTTGCGTTTCATCAAATTTGAAAATTTTACAAATTTTTTAAAATATTGAATTTTGTTTACAAAACAAATCGTGTGCAGACTTATTCTACGAACGAGTTCAAACGTTAAAATGTATTTGAGTCGAAGACGTAGTGGTATATCGATAGCGATAGAAGTAAATATTCCGGGCTCAAGAAAAATTTATCGACCGCCAATGAATTACGACATTTTATATTCTTTTTTTTTTCATTGGAGAATTTCGGTTAGCGCAGAAGAAATAATAAGGCGAGTTGGCCAACGGGTTGAAAATGAGCCTGAAAACAAAATTTCGCTGACACCGATTTACAGCCTCACATTGGTTTGGAAATGATGGACAGTATCACCGTACCGTTGATATGCATGGTATATCTAATGTCTGCAGAACTGTCGCATCTTGTTTGTCGAGACATTGTTGATGATTTTTTTAACATGCTATACGATGGCCACAAAAACACGAACGCATATTATGTGAACGGTTCTATAACATAATATAGGTACCTAATGTCGAATTCCAAACAACCAAACATTCGATTTTTTTTAACTATATCTAAACAAAATCTGCCAAAACAGATTACGTTCTTAGCAAGATTTCATAAACTTTACACCCTAACTATTTTTGGGAAGTTCCTTGCAACAACAAATACAAAACTATGCCATTTGTTATGGATGTAATTAAAATTGATGAACCTACTGTGTTAATAATAACATATTACGTTAATATGTTGATAGACACAGCAACCATTCTATTAATTTTATGTTGGTTTGCGGTCCCGTCAATAAATTTTATAATGTGTTATAAATATAAGGCGTTTTTCTTTTTTCGTTCAGAGCAGAGCACTGAACAGAGTTCGAACACAGATTATGCACTGAACTTGTTCCAAACAGAGCGAGCTCTGAATACTGATATGTTTTTTAAACACACTTGAACCACACAAATCAGAATACATTTTCATTTTTAACCATAAAAAGCAATACCTACCCTTTTTTGTACACTGATACACACCAGATACAGAAAATCTTCAAGCGAACAACTTCTTTGGCCTACTTATGTATCTAATTATTTCTTTCTTCACATTTGCTTGGCACACATATCATTTGGTGCGTTCAGCAATTTACTCACATGCTCAGTCAATTATGTTCGAGCACGTCGATTGCGATCTACACATGTTCAGAACGAAAAAAGAAACACATTTGGAGCTCTGCATGCTCTGAGTTAAAAAGAAACACAAACAATTTTTTTGACAACTCAGACTCTGCTCTGAACTAAAAAAGAAAAACGTCTATAATTGGCCCGTTTGTGTTCACGATGTGCGAGTACTTCGAAGAGCTCACAAATCAGCGAGAAGAATAATATAGAATGCGCTCTGTCGATATTAAAAAAAAAAATTGGGATAACTAGATTTTCATGACAACCGATGTTTTTTTGTATCAGCGTGGGTTACAACAACCAAAAACTTCTTCAGATTGCAATTTGACAATTTTCATCAAGTCATGTTAATGACTGTAATGTGTACCCTAGTCGAAAGAATGTTCAATAACTTCTTTATATGCAATTTCATAAAATCAACAAACAAAAACAAATGATTTCTATTTTAAAAATAACATGTATGTAGATATATCATCACAATTTCGCCGGAAAGTTTCTGAATTTTGCTGGCAAATATTGAGGGAAACAAATGTAGATTCGCCTGCTCACTTTCTTACGGATCTAAAAGTATGACCTTTATTATTGTGAAAACAATTGAAACAACAACGATTGATATCAGTCCTTTTTTGTTATTTCACTTCTGTATACAAATAAAAATGCAATACAATAAATATTTATATTGTCAGATGTAAATTTTGTGGAATTTGACATTGTTTATAAAACAGTTAAAAAAATAAATTCTATGGCATCACAGACATTGTTGCGCATTTTAAATGTATTGTTAAATTATACTTCTTTCAATGTTAATATTTTATTAAGAAAAAAAAAACAAATTTAATTATTATATTCCCTATTTTGCAAATAAAAATAATGTCTGTCAAAATCAAACTCGGTTTTTTATATTTTAAGTTATTTGGTTTCTTAGGTATAAGGTGTGTTTAATAAATTTTGCTGTCTGTTTTTGAAAAAAACTTGGTGAAAATTACCAAGCAGGCATATAATTTAACTTTCCAAGTTAAATAGGTTTCATCCCTGAGGTAGGCCAACGGTAAAAGGCGGAAAAACATATTCTATAGGGTTATCCGTTTTGCGGTTTCAAAAGTAAACGTAAATAAAACACATATAACATATTTTTTTTTCATGATATTTCTTTTTTTATTATAAGGTAAAATAAATAAAAAATTGGGCGGTATCTCAGCCAATAAGTCCCCTTTCACACAAGGAAACTGAGTTGCCGGCAACTGGAAGTTTGATGGCGAGAAGGGCAAGAAGTAAAGGGAATGAAAAAAATCTCCCCGGTCAACGATTTGAAGAGATTTTTTTGACGTTTTGCTTTACATTCCAATTAGCCCGACAAAATCTTCCCAGTTTCCTCCTCAGTTTCCTGGTTCCAGTTTCCTCTTGTGAAAGCTACAAGGCAATTAAAGGAAAACGTCAAAAAAATCTCCAGTAACTGGTTTCCTTGTGTGAAAGGGGACTAACTTGACGAATGTTGGTTTTCAAGAGTTAAAGGTTTATCTCCATTAACACGGTCCTTCGCGAAGCCCCACAAAAAAAGTCCAGTGGTGTCAAATCGCATGATATTAGTGGCAGTTGATATCGCTACGACGAGAAATTACGCGGCCAGGAAATGTCTCTTGCTATAAAGCCATATTCGCTCGAGTTGTGTGGCATGTGCCACTGTCTTGTTGAAACCACATATTCTCCAAGTCGTATTCTTCAATAGCAGGTAAAAAAGTTGGTTATCGTAAGACCAGTACGCTCCTAATTGACAGTAACAGTCGTTCCATCGTCGTTTTCGAAGAAGTAAGGTCCAATTACACCTCCGGACCAAAGAGCGTCCCAAACAGTGATTTTTGTGGATGTAATGGCCTCTTTTCAATTACTTGAGGATTCTCGTTAATTAACATATATATTGTTGTTAATTAACATACCACCTAGTAGGAAATGTGCTTCGTCGCTGAAGAAAATTTTATTCGAAAAATCGACGTCCACCGCCTGTTGTTCAAGCACCCATTGGACGTATCTACGAAGTTGTGAATGGTCAGCTGACTTCAATTGTTGTGTGACCTGGACTTTATATGGATGTAGGTGTAGATCCAAATTCAAAATACGCCAACAGTCCTAATTGCTATAGCGATATTTTCAGTGGTACGAGCGAAAGGATGATCCACAGGTCTTACAATATCTGTAACCAATCCAGTCTCTTCAAATTTCTTCACAATTTTGCCAATATCTTCCTCTTCCTAGGAGCTAGAAGGTCTAATCCACTATTGAGAATGAAAAATTATTACAAACAAAATTAAATCATTTTCCAATCTTAAAAAAACAAAAATTAATAAAAAAAAAAATAATGAACTAAATGAACTCATTTTCCAGTTGAATTTCCATTTCGTCATCACTGTCTACATTTGAGTAGGGCTATTCAATCTCGGTGGCGTTTGACCATGCTTGCCTTTTGCAATGACCGCATACTAAAGAGCAGCGTAGACAAATTTTTCTACAATTGCAACTTTTATTACATCCTTTTGAGCAATTACAAAATATAATGCTGACAAGTTGTTCCGTACCTGTGGCATGAGGTTTTTAGCGGGTTCAAAGTTTATTTATATCCCCAGTCTTCAGTGCTTATTTTGCTTTCACACAAGGAAACTGAGTTGCCGGCAACTGGGAGTTTGTCACCTTTCACACAAGGAAACTGAGTTGCCGGCAACTGGGATTTTGAGGCGAGAAGGGCAAGAAGTAAGGGGAATGAAAAAAATCTCCCCGGTCAACGATTTAAAGAGATTTTTTTGACGTTTTGCTTTGTATTCCAATAAGCCCAACAAAATCTTCCCAATTTCCTTCTCAGTTTCTTGGTGCCAGTTTTTTCGTGTGAAAGCTACAAGGCAATTAAAGGAAAACGTCAAAAAAATCTCCAGCAACTGGTTTCCCTGTGTGAAAGGGGACTTTGATGGCGAGAAGGGCAAGAAGTAAGGGGAATGAAAAAATCTCTCCAGTCAAAGATTTGAAGATTTTTTTGACGTTTTGTTTTGCATTCCAATAATCCCAACATCTTCCCAGTTTCTTCCTCAGTTTCTTGGTGCCAGATTCTTCGTGTGAAAGCTACAAGGCAATTAAAGGAAAACGTCAAAAAAATCTCCAGCAACTGGTTTCCCAGTGTGAAAGGGGACTTAACTCATTATCAAGCCACTTTTGTACTTGGAGATATTCTCTTAAAAGATGTTGTTTTGATGAGCTGAATGTCTGATGGTTTGACCCTTCATCAAGCAAGCGACTCCGTTTTGGATCCGAAACCACTTTTAAACGGATCCAACAACGGATCCGAAACGATTCCAAATCGGATCAAATTAGTATGGAAATTAGAATCACCACGGAGCCATTATGTGAATGTATTGTGAGAGAAAAGAGAGATAGTCTTATACTTCACCATACTCAGCGAAAACAGAACCTAAATGGAATCCAACAAAAATGAACTAATCCAATAAGAAATATGATATTTTACAAATATTAAACACTTCTTTATTTATTTTACAATAATCCCATTTTTCCATTTTAAAGTATTATTTTATAAATTCTTTACACGTATTATTATGTATTTTAGTTTTCCTTGAAGACAAAAATTTCTTTGTTGCTTGTTTATTCTGTAAAATTGAAATAACAGAGATTCTCTCCATTTGTCTTCATTTCTAGTTCACAAAAAACAAAACTCCCCAGTTCCCACTCTAATATCGACTACCTTACCAACTCTCTCTATTTCTTTGTCCATAAAAAAATATCGATTCTTGTTCTTCTTTTTACATGCGTACACATAAAATTTGTTAAAGTGTGTGAGACACTCAGTTCTTTTGGATTCCAAAGTGATTCCTAAGTGAACCGAGAAATTCGGGTCCGTGATTTTGCTTGAAGGGGAACGAATGATTAATGTCTATACACCCATTTTGAAAAAAAATTGAATTTTGGACCGCTATTACTCAAGAACGAATAGACCAACAGAAGGCGTTAATATGTCATTTTGTAGATAATGGTACTGTCTACAAATAAAATAAATTAGTTCTTTTAAGATGGCAGTATTTCCCTCCCGGTACCACACTTAAAACTTTGTTTTTTTTAATAACAAAGTCTTAAACATAACTAAAAACTAAAAATTTTCCCACTCAACAAACATTAATTTATTATATTTTCTTGAATAAACGTATTCAATCCCAATGGTTTCGATCATTTTTCTCCAAATCTATCAATTGTTCGATAAAACTGTATGTATCTTTTTTGAGTAGAATGCCATGAGCTACAATGTGTACCTACAACTTTTTTCAAAAGAACTTATGGTTTTCGAATAATTTGGAAAAAAAACTGAATGTTACCCCATTTTGCTCCTTTAAAATTTTGCTCCGATCCAAATTTAGGGTAGGTACTTTTTAGGAAATATTTACTTACTTACTTATCCGACTCCCGGTGCATGGAGTAGTCACCAATGTAGGTGAACTCCTTGACTACCTCTAAATTACTGCTACCAACGGTGCGTCTAAGCGATGGACAGATGCGGCTTTGTTTGTTAATAGCATACATACTTTGTTTTGTCCTCATTCACTTCAAGACCAACGCGTTTCGCCTGTTCATCAATAGCTGTGAATGCATCAAGTACAGCTCGCTTGGAGCGGCCGATGATGTCGATGTCGTCCGCATGACCAAACACTTCAGAAGACCTGTTTGAAGATAGTGCCTTCTATGTATACACCACTCTTGCGTACTATCTGCTCCAAAACTATGTTGAAAAAGTCACATGATAGGGCATCTCCTTGTCTGAACCCTGTACGCTGTTGCACCGAGTATTTTGTAACGTCATGCGGCATAGCTGGATCAGTTTTTTCGCGATCCCGAGTTCCCACATCGCCAATAGAAGCTCTTGGCGACTTATGGTATCATATACGGCTTTGAAGTCGCAAGATGGTGCGTCTCGAATTGAAATTCGTTGGTCTTTTCCAGGATTGGCCTCAATGTGAAGATTTGGTCTATCGTTGATCTGACTGGCCTGAAGCCACACTGGTACGTGCCGATTATAGCATTGCAGAGAGGTTTTAGACGGTCACATAGTACTTTGGATAGGATCGTGTAGGCAACATTAACCAGGGATATGCCTGTGTAGTTTCTGCAGGACATAGGATCGTCTTTTTTGTATATTGGGCATGTGGAGCTATTTGACCAGTAGTCGGGCATGCTTTCCTCCTCCCACTCTTGGTTGATGAGCTGGTGCATGCGCCATACCAGGGCATCTACTCCATACTTAAAGAGTTCCACAGGTAGGCCATCCGAGCCGGCGGATTTCTTGTTCTTAAGCTTGTAGATGGCTTTCTTAACATCTTCGGTACTGGGGCGCTGGGACTGGATCTTCATTGACTGGTCTCATGCTTCTTTGTTCTCCGGTTGCTTCTTCTACATCGTTTAGGAACTTAAGTATGAGTACTAATGGCGTTTTTATTTGGCAATCCGGCATCTCTCTCCGATCCGGGATCCCAACTGAACACTTTTATGTGATTCTGAATTTTAATGATATTGATGTATGCATGTGTGAAAATAATTGTTAACTTACGTGGAAATATTCAAATTCAAAAAAATATTTGTTGCACAATTATGATACAAAAAATGACAACAGCTGAGTTTGACGTTCAAGTATATGAATGTGTGAGTGCTTCTGGTTCCGATTCTGATTTACAATCCAGAAGCAAAATTTTCTTCTTTTCAGAAATAGAATTGTCATTTTTTCCCAAGTGAACACTTTCAGAAGAGCCCAGAAGGCTTCCGGATTGCCAAATAAAAACGACATAAGACTTAACTTATCTTATGTCGAATTCTAAGCAACCATTTCAAATCGATTGAAATGTTGCTAAAAACGTTTAGAAATAATTTGATTGTGTTCAGAAAAAAATCGATTGTTCGATTTCATAGACTTAACACGCACACTATATTTTGCATAAGTTCCTTAGAACAAACAAAAAAAAATCGGTCTGAAATCGATTTAAAATTGTTGTTTGGAATTGGACATAAGATTTACAACTCCTGCCCTACTAATTTTATATAGGTAATTCTAATGTCGAATTCAAACCAACAATTTCAAATCGAGTTTTTTGTTTGTTGTAAGGAACGCAAGAAATAGTGTGCGTGTAAAGTCTATGAAATCTTGTTAAAACGCAAGATCTGTTTTGAGAGATTTTTTTCAGAAATAATTCGATTGTGTTCAGAAAAAGTTTTAAGAGTTATGAGTGAGAAAGTGATATTTTTGACATGGTGGCATTGAAAAATTGTTTTGGTCTCGTCGGACTGATTTTTTGTTTTGTTATGATCTATTAAGTTGTGTACCAAATTTTAGCGACATTGTAATTTTTCTGAAATGTACCTCCTTATTCTGAAAAAATTTGGGGATGGCCGTGGCGCGATAGTTGTGTGCTCGCCTGTCAACCTCGTGGTTGCGGGTTCTATTCCTACCGTTGTCTATGTCTTCTTATATTCCATCAAAAACCAATTCTAAAAATTGTCATAAAATAAGTTGCTGTTTTGCTCATTACATGCTGTTTATTCATAACACTAACAAAATGTGGTTGAGTAAACTAGCATACCCATAAAATATGACAACCAAATAAATAAAATAATGCGAATTATAAGCATTAGTTCAGCCGCCATCCCTGGAGATAAATCTGAGACAACAACCAGCTCTAGTCTCAGAACATCGCGCCACACATCTTTCCTATCCTTCTTTCTCTTCTTTCACCGGATGCACGCGCTGTGTAAAGAAAAACATATAAAGGGTATTCATAATCCCTTGAGCGCGTGCAAAGTTATAAAAAAAAAAAAACCGATTTGATCATGTACCTTACATACGTATAATATAAACCTCCATTCCAACATCAAAGGGTGAATAAAAAGATGAATTTAGCTTTCGGAACTTTAATCAGCTACTCAGCGGTGTTTCCAGTAAAAGGAAAAAAAAATTATCACTCATCAAAAAACTTAAATCGGCACTATTTAGTCAAAGCAATCATTACAAATAATTTTACAAAACTCTTTCAAAATTCTAAATTAAAACAAACAAAAAAACATGGATGAAAAACCATTTGTTCATAGTAAGTCTAAATAATTAATAAACTAGCCATATTTTGTTTGATTGTACCATTTAGTACCAGTGCATTTGTATAAACCCCAACGTGTTGAAATCTACATCAATGATATTCAGAAACGCCTCCAACAGCTCCGCGAGAAACACGACCTCATCTTTGAGGAGTGTTGCCAGTTACTTACGAAAATTCAAGAAGTGTCCACCCAAACTATCAACAAACATGAAGAAATTTCGACAATCATCCAAGAATTCGATGAGATCGAACTTAAAAATGAACGTTTTCTCAAAAACAACAGCACAAATAAAATTGATGGCGATGTTAAGAGATTGAGGCAAAAATTTGAAATGATTTTGCAAGATAATCACAGTATTTCATGTGCTAAGGAATCAGAAGAATATTTGAATAATATTCAAACTGAAATTACTTGGGAGCGCTTGGATAAATCTGATCATAAAGATTATAATGAAAATCAGGAAGAAGTCAATTCCGAATTAGAATCATTTTATAGCCTAACAAATCAAAATTCTGAAGTATCTATTTACTTAGATCAAGATGAAATTAGAAACGATTTTGATTAAAATGTTCAAAAACTATTCGAAAGAAATCCAACAAGTCAACGACGGCGCACAACGAGTTCCGGTTCCGAATCCATTCTCTATCACAAATGCCCAATTTGAACAGACATCTTGCCATCAATGCCTACATTTCCCCTGAAAAATAAAACGTAAACAAAGAATCAGCTGACATTTATCAGTAGAAATCGTATATACACAAAAATACACTTGGCAAATCATATGGTGGGGTAACAGAAATAAATATATAAAGTCAAAATAAATGCATGTGAAAACGTGAGCAATGAAGGAACTGAAAAATATAATATGCGCATAGGGAGCAAAGAATGGTATGATATCATTCGTCGGACTAGTGGCATTTCAATAAGCACATTTTAAAATTATTTACGTTTCAGAAATATTTACTCAAAATATGGAAAATCGTTATTTAAAATTGTAAAAAGTTAAATAATACATAAAAATGAAAGAATATAAAGGTTTAAGTAAGATTAAACACAATAAAAAAGCGACTATTAGTCAAGAATTATTAATATGTATGTACATATAGTTTTTTTAGTTAAAAAGTAATAAAAAACAGAAAACACTCAATGCTCTATTTTTTTCCTATTAAAGGCGTTTTCCTGTTTTAGTTGAGAGGAGTCAGAATTGTCAAAAAATTTTTATGTGTTTCTTTTTAACTCAGAGCATGAGAGCTCCGAATGTATATTTCTTTTTTCGTTCTGAACATGTGAAAGTTTTGCTTTTTATGGTTAAAAATGAAAATGTATTCTGATTTGTGTGGTTCAAGTGTGTTTAAAAAACATATCAGTGTTCAGAGCTCGCTCTGTTTGGAATAAGTTCAGTGCATAATCTATGTGTTCTAACTCTGTTCAGCACTCTGCTCTGAATGAAAAAAGTGAACGATTTTCTTTTACTTCGTTGAAAATAGCAGATGCAAAATTTACAAAGCGAACGTGTCTTGCTTAAAGTTTTTAAACATTTGTTGTGCTCACTCTCAAATATAAATTAACCTTTGCATACAGTCTATAGTTTAGAAGATAATGATTTAACTGGCACAATGGGCGTATGTTCAAAAATGCTAAGTTTCATATTCCTGAATAAACCGATCAACAAATTAAGCATTTAATATCATTTTAATTAATTGATTTAGTTAAAACTGCAAACAGCGAGAAATACGAGAATAAAGCAACTTATAAAATATAACTTATCGATTTTATAGTATAAGAAAGTAACAAATAAGAAAAAGTCTAGGAAATAATAATCCAATAACTGATAATTAACCCAGGGCTGGCACAGATTTTCTTGACAACCCCAACAGTTGTAAAAAAAATGGGTTTTTCGCTTCTCAAAAACACCAGGGCCGTTAATGCTTATGTTCTTGAAAACCAAGCACATCTGTTTCGGCCAGATAAACTATCTACAACTGCAAAAGTTTCTATTTCTGCGTAATAAATTAAATTAGAGCAAGTTAATTTCCTTTTTAAAAATAACAAATTGCATATAAAACCGAATCCACAGCAAAACAAACATTTCAGATCGTATGTGACTTTGAAATTTTATTCGCTATACCAAATCGCCCCAGAAAAAAATAACCTACTTCAGGGCAACTTCAGGACGACCCAAGGTCTCAAAATACATAGAATTTGCTCACCAGTCAGTTCATGTTTTCCAAAAAAAAAAACACATTGTATCAATAGACAAACCTATTGCTTATAATGTGCTAAAATGAACCATCAACATTTTCTATTTTGAAACTTTAGTTTGCTAATTTTTTTTTAAATTTTATATTCATCATATTTTTTTAATAGTAATAGGTTGTCATGTAAGGGCCGAAAACACAGATAAACCTCAGAAACCAGATAATTTTATCTCCGCAGAAATTAACTGTCAAAGTTTATATGGGAAAAATATTTTGCAAATCAGATAAAATTATCTCTTGAATTTGAATGTAGAAAGAGAATAAACCTCATAAATTTATTTCAACGAACATCTGATTATTTCCCACATTTACGCAAAAAAAATTGATTTTTTTAAACGTCTGGCGGAAAATTATCTCATTGCATGAAAACCCTTAGTATTAAATTTAATATTAATATTTTAAACAGAATTTAAAATATTTGATTCGGTTTTTACTTGTCTCATATTATAAATGTAGCTCCCAGCTTAAATACTTAAAATGTGCTGCCTTATGAAATTATATCCCATGATCCGTTTGTTCAGTAGTTGAACTAAAAATGAGCAGACAATAAATAGAGGAGAACATATCACATACTTGAGTAAATAAGCATAGAATCAAATACGAAAAAAAAGGAAAAAAAAAACAATTCCAGAAAATTTGAACAAAGAAGCTCAGTACTATCGTTTACTTTACTACAAGTTCCGAGGTAACTAAACTAGGTACCTATAGGTATATACTAAGAAAAAGTGATTAAATTATTTACTTATCAAATCCATCAATTTCAATTCATATTCAACAAACAAAACCCCCCAAAAAAAAAATGGTCGAAATTTAAGATAGGTAGCAAAGGAAAAACAAGAATAAAAACGGTCTGCAGACTTTTTAGTTGCCCCAACCCGACAGCTCATCTGAGAAAGAAAAAAATTCTCATTTTCCGTCTGGTTGGTTAATCATTTTTCAGAACGTCGTCATCGTGATCGTCATTAATATTACATTTATACAAGATTGGCTAGTGGCCTCTTATCATTTTTATGTTCGTAATGATAATGCCATTATGAGAATTTAATTGCAATCATTGAACAATCCTTAAAATTGAAGTTAAAGTGATAATACATTTTTTTTTTCCAACTGAATAAGGTGCTCCCAGAGACCTGTGGTCGTATTGGAGGTGCGGTGTCAACGACAAAAACGAAAGAGAGTGCACAAAAGGTACATAAATAAAGTATCAGCTGAAAAGGCAGCAGCAACAAAAGTATCTAAAACCTACAAATATAAAAAAAAAGACAAATCCGAAATGCATTTAATTTTACTTAAAATTTTGACATTTGTTTTAAACTAAAATTATACCTACCTACTATTAGCTACCATGTACTGTACATCATACATACTCGTAAGACAAAATGTGAATTGAATATCGGGCAACATTGAAATTTTCCTCCTTCGCTGAACAAGTCAGAATAGGAGCTGGAAATTTTTTTTATTCAATTTTATTAAATAGAAATCTTTTCCCCGTTGATTTTGCTCGGCGCATTAGATACTCGACTCCACCTTAGGACGACTTTGACTGTGAAGCTGTAGAGTGCTTCACAAAAATTTTACCTAATTCGAAAAGACCTAGGTACCTATCAATTTATTTTATCTTCGTGTTAAAAGAATTGATTAAAATCCACTGCTAACAATGTCGAAACAACAATCGGCGACGTCGTCGTCACCAGAGATCGGACCAAACCTGCTAAAGCAAATTGTGGCTAGACAGCTTCAACAGCGTAGCCCTCAGGCATTCCAATCAAATCTGTTTCGTGAGCGACTGCGTTTGGCCAGAAATTTGTATAAATTCGATTTAATTGCTCACTATGGGTGTGTAAATGCGATCGAGTTCTCGAATGGGGGTGATTTTTTGGCTTCAGGTGAGATGAACTTTTCTCATTTTTCATCTTTCATTCTAAAATTCTGTGAAATAATTATCTATCTATATTTAAAAGGTGGCGATGATAAACGAATCCTTATATGGGATGTGGAAAAAGCCATTGCTGGAGTGGATACACCTCGAGTACTGGACTCTGAGCATACAAGCAATGTGTTTTGCTTGGGATTTGACAGACTGAATAGAAAAGTCTTCTCGGGTGGAAATGATGATCTGGTTATTGTGCACGATAATGAAACGTAAGTTAATCTGTTTTTGTACCTTATTTATGTGTAGTTGGGATTTTCCCAGGCAGTAGGTAGGTATCTATCTAGATAAGATTAGAAAAATTAATTTCTTCTTGTTATTGTTGAAGGAAAAGAGATGGAAGTTATAGGACTCCTGCATTTTTGGAGGATAAGTTATTTTTAGAAATAATGTAGGTATACCTAAATGTGTAAGATAAATTACTATGCAGGATAGCAGGCAATTCGGACAGTTTTTAAAGGGATATACTTACACGTATATTTATGAAACTCAGAAGCTAGGCAGGTACTTATTTATTGTGAAGTGTCTTTGTGGGGGTTATGGGAAGTCTGCAATAATTTAGAAGGAAATTTTTAAATGGTAGCCAAAAAGCTCTGGAAATTAAAGTAACATCAATGTTCACCTTTTCATTCGAGAAGGAATATAGTCGATTTTCACTCAAAAAATAGCATTGGAGGTTCGGCATTTCGATGATTTTTGAAAATATGGAAACGATTGATATGTAATCCTTTTAACATAATACCTATTCTATATTAAAAAAATATATATTTAAATTATTACTGTGTATAGAAATACCTGCAATAATTTGAGATCTAAAGTAAATATGATTCAATAGTCTAAACAAAGAAACAAACATGATCATAAGGTTTCTGTTGTAGGCCCGTTTGCTAATAGGCATCATAAATATTTATGTTCAACTCAAAATACATATGGGCTACTTTTTCCTCTGCGTAAACTGTCACATAATAGCTTAAGTAGAACTTAAATGCTAAAGCTAGTATTAGATGGTCCTTGTAATGTGCCATTGCCGTGACACTCTGACGTCACTATGTCGTAGTTGTCTGTTCTAAAAGTGCCACGTCGTGTGATCGTCATTGTTTTGCATGCCATTGACGTGACAAAAACAATGACAGGCACCGTGACACGTAACTCTTAGCTCATTGCAATGACAAATTGCCGTGACCGTGTGATATCCATTTCATTGTTGATGGGACACCGTGACACGTTGCCTGTCGCTGCAAGGACTGTGTCCCAACCGTGCCACGGAAGGAATTTCTGCCATGTCATTATTTGTTACGGTTGGGCATAGTTAGATAGTTTAGATTTTAGTTATGTAAATTTGGAGGGTAATTTGTACCTTTCTACATCGATGAAACCTAGGTATGTGAATATGGACATATGTGTATAATGAAAGTGAAGGATATAGGTGGGTAGGTAATTATATATATGTGAAGTTTGCAAAAATTTTATAGTTATAGTTTGAGGGAAAAAAGATGCCATTTGAATTCTTGGGCAAAATCTGATTAAATCATAGCTAGTACCAATTCTCAAAATTTTGTATCAAAATCGTTGGAGCCGTTTTCTAGAAAAATAAACTTTTCCTTAACAACCAAGATACAATGACTCGATTGATCGACGCCGTGTGATCGTCACTGCTAAAAATGATAAATGTCATTGCAGCTTAGACTCACCGCCAATGATCAGCTGTTGGAGAGTTGTCACGTCTTGTGATAGTCATTGTTTTGCATGTCATTGCCGTGACACCGAGACAGAAATATCACCGTGACACACTTTGACGTTCATTGTATTTTGGGACAACAATGACGGACATGTGTCATTCGTGTGATTGTCATTGTAGCTAGCCATGATACGATTACCTTTGTCACGGCAATGACGTTGGTAGGACCTATTTTGTTGTGACGTCAGTGTGTCACGGCAATGACACATTACAAGGACCGTCGAATACTAGCTTAAGTTGTATATCAGCAAAGGGCCTTAGAGAATTTGGCAATTTGGGACTACCTGTGTCCTCTAAGGTGCTGTTTGTGTATTGCGATTACGAAATATGTATCCAATTGAGGTAAGCATTTAGGTTTAATTGACGTTCGCACTGGGGTGCATTAAGTGCCTGCAGTAAGTGTGCCCTTACCAGCCCCAGGTTTTTTCTAGGGTAATTTTTTCAGAGCCTTCGAATCTGCTGTTAGCGGAAAGGAGACTAGTTGCAATTTGAAAATTGCCTTTTTGCGATTGTCGACAATTTATATAACTGAATAGAAACTATTTCCTGTGGGCTTTAGGTCAAAATAATAAAGATGTTTTTTTACGACGTTTCGAACACGTGTATCATCATCAGGCTTTATTTCTATGGATCAAACATAAAAACAGAAAATATATATATATATTAGTACACCACATGATGTGTACTACAATTTTTAATTCTAAATGTTATATTGCTGTACCAAATTAAAATAACTTCTTTTTTTTTTCTGAGTTATTTGACATTTAACATCATGTGAAATAGTTTCTATTCAGTTAAACTAAAAAGGTCACATACCAAATAAACTACACTTATTGACAATTTATATAAGCATAAATTGGAGTTGTCTTAAATTTTATTACCCTTTATGGTTTTGATTTTCGTTGCTAACTTTGTTAAAATATCTATGTCATTGAAGCAAAAAGCAAAAAGCATACAAAATAAACCAACAAAACATCAACAAGTGATCAAAGGCACGGTAGTGCCCAGCCAAGTTTTGGCAATACATCCTTTATTTACAGGAACAAACGGGCGATTTTCGCCCCCCTCTGTCGTCAGTAACAAATTCCAAAATAATAAGCTAGCCAAACACCGGCGCTTCACAAAATTTCAACTTTTTAGCATAAATGGTTCCTGAGATAAGGCCTTAAAAATCACTAAAACGTAACTGACACATTTACTGACAGATCATCAAAATTGTCCTACTGACTGACAGATCATAAAAATTATGGAGCACTTACCAATCTTGTAATTTTGCACAATGATATGCCTTGGGGTGCAAGCAAACCAATACATGGAAAATTTGAGGTTTTCTATTCAGGGTCGTGGTATCCTCCCACTATCCCAGAATATTAATCAATTATATGGAGAGCTCTCCAAAGAGGCCATCCCAAGACTTGTATTTTCGAGCATTAGCGGGAAAATAGTAGGATACAAGTCCCCGCAGTACCGAATTACGGTATTACTGGAGTCTTTTCATCCACCTAAGTGAAGAATGCCCTACCAGGTTTTCTTTGGCGAATGACTACCCAGGAAAGATAATCCTGTCCTTTTTTATGTTTTGCAACTCAACTTAGGGACAAGGGAACCCTATGTAGAAATTATTCCTCACCATCGGGATAATGGATCATCGTATTTCTACTAAAAACAAGGCCATATAGACCTTGCCACATGGCTAGTATCCCACAACTAGCCATATTAAACTTTCGTTCTTTACTATTGTGGAAGTGTTTCCCCAAGCAAGCTTGGTTCGCACCTCCACTACCTTAAAAAACAACCACCCTTCAGGATAAATCCCGAAAGATGGCAAACGTGATCAATAAGCCGAAGCTTATTCAAGGACTGCATGTATTATAGAGAAATAATATATACCCTTGCTTGCGCAAGGAGATGATGACACAAGTGCCATACATCTATCAATTCTCTAAACCTGTTTTTCCTGAATATGTAGTTTTACCTACACACTTACTCCTGTGATTACCGAACCACGTACATACTGCCGCAGCAGTTGCCTTAATTGCTATGTCTAGCTCTTTACTTACGACTTGTTAGGCTTCACAATGCTGACCGGAATCAGCAAGCTTCACCTAGCAAGTACTTTTTGTTAACATCTGAGATCGCCTACCCGGGCAGACTCCTTACCCTCCGTATACCTGATCGTCTACCCAAGCAAGCGACCTCTACCTCTGACGGCCTGATGTTCCTGGCTAACTGTCTAGCAGTATCGCCATTCCCACCTACCTATATCCCGGCCAGCCCACACCCTCTTCCGAGTGTTTTACCCCACTCTTCCGGTTCTTGGACTGACCACCGTCCTCATCTTGGTAAGTAGGGGCTTCGTTTCCAGTTCCGTAGAACCTTCCGCTTACCGCTACCACCTCAGAGCTACGCCTTAACCAGATAGATTAGCCGCCCAGTGCAGAATAGCCTCATTGAAGAGAGCTAAACATTCCTGAACCTTGCCCGTCTTTCACCACGAGGAGGAACTATCTTGGCTCATTACGACGGACCAGGAAGAACGGCTCCATTACAAAGCAACTTTCCGTATAATCCCTTAAGGCCCGCCGATCAGATTTACCGAAAGACTAAAATTGCATCCTCAACAATTATTGCATTAAACTCTTTACAAAAAAAAGTGAGAGTTGAAAAAAAATTCTCCCAAAGTCGGCCATCATTGTAAATAATTAATAAATCATATCATTTCACTGCTTAAAAGCAGTGAATCAGATGTCTGATAGTTCTTGGTAGATCAGTAAATCCATTTATGTACGCCAAATTATAGTGAGTCCTCTGTTTTGACAGGCTAAGCTGGCACATTCAATCAAATAAAATGCACGACTAGATAGCACTTACTTGCTCTTATGTTCGATCACATCGTAAGCACAAGATTCTTAGTAGAAATAGCTAAATATATTTTTAAATAGTCTAGTTAATTTTGTATGCACAAGATTTCTTTAATTTTCTTCTATGATGATTTTAAGTTTTTTTCAATAAAATTTTAAAAACATACTTATCTGGCTCCCGATTCATGAAAGTTCTATGCCTGAGATTAAAACCACCCTTCCATCCTCTGCGATCCCAGGCACGCTGTTGCCAGTCATCCAGACCAGACGCCTTGGTCCTTAAACCGCAGGCTCGGACTTCCTTGTAGTCTCGATCCTGGGACTGGGATTCGAAGATTCGCTTGGTTGGCGTATTGTTGTCTTCCATTCGCTTGTTGCACTTAACGTGTTTGGCCTTTCGGGATACATCCATCTCCTTGTTAAACTTCCCTACAACTTAAAATTCTACCGGTTATGAGAGCAATTTAAAAACAGAATTTCAAAAAAATGGGCATGATGTGATTTATTACAAAAATTAAATAAATAAAACCCCTGATGAAGTAGGGAAATCTTACGAAACGTTGGGAAAAATAATATAATAGATCTTGTTTTATTAGTAGATTTTATGCCACCCCATAGGGTTCAAAGAGCATTCAACTTCCGGAAATTAGTTGTTTGCTTCAGCAGCCCCCCAAACTGAGCATTTCTCTAGTCTCGTCCGTAAAAAATTGTTTGGACCAAAATGAAGACCACACCTATAATAATGAACAGAATTTTTTGTATCCAAATTGTTAAAGCCATTTTAAAGATAACATTTTCTGGTACATACAATAAATTATATGGCGTTATACGTTGGGCTAAAAAAAGATTTAAAACTAATAGAGGCAATCATCTAAAACGCTCAAGTACAAAGTTTGAAGAAAATCGCTTCAACCGTTTAGCCTGTAGATCGACCTACCGACAGACCACTTTTTTGGTGTTCTCTATCATCATAATGTCAAGTTTAATTAAAGTTTCGAGTTTGATTTTTTTCCAGTTGCAAAACCTGTCCAATATTACCTACAATCACAAATAAATAAAAAAAGTTAAAAAATTGATAAAAAAAAAGTTAAAGTTTTTAATTTATAAAAGTACAATGTAGCCATTTAAAGTATAAATAAATTTAGAATTTTAAATACCTTTTCACATTTCAAGCTACAGTTTAAACCTGGCCATAATTATTCAAAAACGTATCTTTTTTCAACATCACACTTTCGTTACAGCGGTAAACTCCACAATGTATATAAACATGACAAACCTGTCTATGGACTATCTATTGATCCCACATGTGACGATATTTTTGCAACAGCATGCGAAGATGGACAAATTCTCGTATTTGACCAACGTATTGATCCAGCCGATCCACTTGTTGTAGCTAAATATCGTGCATCATTTCATGCCGTGCAATTTCATCCATTTGGTGGAAACTTTCTCGTCACAGCGAATTCAAAACGTGGAGCTGCTTTTTGGGATATTCGAAAGCCTCACAGGTAAAAAGCAAACTGCCGTTAAAGAAGACTTAAGTTAATAAATTCGTTTACTTGTAGCCCTGTCATTCAATACGGATTCGATGAGAGTCATCCAAGTTACATGAGCGTCCGGTTTAACAGTTTTGGAAATCTTATCCTAGCACTTCGACGACGTCTACCGCCGATCTTGTATAACACATTTTCATCAGAACCAATTTGCCAATTCTACCACCCGGACTACTACAACTCGTGTACCATGAAAAGTTGTACATTCGCTGGCGAAGACGATGAATTGGTGCTCTCAGGTTCAGATGATTTCAATTTGTATGTCTGGCGTGTATCTGATGCCGATTGTAAGTTGAAAGAGAGTTTGGGTTACAAGATTTATATTGCAACTTACTTCATTTCAGTGGAATTGACTGATCAATGGATCGAATCAACACAAATGGTTCTATATGGCCATCGTTCGATAGTCAATCAGGTGCGATACAATCGTGAAAAATGTATTCTGGCTTCCTCAGGTGTTGAAAAAATTGTCAAGGTACGCAATAATCTATTTTAATGTATTTACTTTAGTAAAACAAGTTTTAACTCAACCCATAGCTTTGGAGTCCATTTAATCAAAAAGACTGGACCGGCTCTCTTATGGAAGAAGCTACATGTTCAGAAAATCCTCGAGATCTTTTCTCGCCGTTCACTTTTCCTTCCTTGACGCCACAAAGCTGGTCTCACATGCCACACGACTACAGCAGTCGCAATACAAATGAAGATCCAAGGATGATGGCATTTTTTGACTCACTTATTCAACAAGAGATCGAAGGCTGGGACACGAATAATTCATCCGACTCACAACTGGCATCAGATGGTGGTGGAAGTTCACATAGTCCAAATAATAGTTCGATTGAAGATTCAGATGAACAGGAGTTGTTGCGTTACTTTGTCCGTAAAAGAGGTAATCTAAAATTGTTTCATTCTGTTCTAAGGAAATACAAATTATATTGTTAATATGTTTTGATTTGTTACAGAACGTCAGCGTAAGAATTCAATATTAAACAAAATGAAAATTCAAACACACAGATATGCCAATCGAATCGCTTACCTTATCGCAACCAAACGCAATACATTGCGGCGGTTGGCATTAAAAGGAGCTTCAAACTCGAATAGACGTCCACAGCGACTAAATATGGCCGGAAGAGGAACTTCTCATCGGTTAGGGGCAAATAGTCGCATTACACACAGTTCTAAACGTAATGGTAGAGGGAATCACTACGGATATCGTGATCGTGGCCAGGGACCCAGTGGAAGTGGTCTATCCAATTCAAGAAGAAAAAAGAACAAAAAGCAAAGAAGAATATCTGTTAATGTTACGTCGTCTGATGATGATGATCAAGTTCCTTTGCCTAGCAATCATTTAAACGTAGCCATCCCTAGTACGAGTACCGGAATAACTTCTAGTGGAAAAGGTGAGAATTTTAATTTGTTTAGTTTATTTAACAAATAAACAGAATTTTAGAATCCATATAACACATTCACCCTTATTACCAATGTCAATTGTTACTACGTTAGTTTATCCATAAAATTATTCAGCCCAATTCTAAATTACAATTTCAAAGGAAATATTTTCGTTTTCCCTATTCCCTTATTACAAACAAGAAAAAATCTCCCGGGATTTTTGCCCTTTTCCCTTATTCTCTTATTCTGAACATACTTCGAATATGGGAAAAAATACTCTGGGAAAAAAAGCTGATATTAATGTCAAAAATGGAACATATTTTCCCATTTAGCGCTCGTTTGTTGCCGACACATTTGAGTTGAGGAAATCCCCTTAAAGCGGGTGGCAATGGCGCAGTTGATATAGTGCTAGGCAGCATTCTTTTTTATACCTCCAATTTTAATGTATAAAGTTTCACAAAACCAAGAGCATAGTTTGCTATAGCTACTACTTTTTTTTAAAGTTTTAATTGACTTATTTTTTCATAAATAATTAGCCATAATAAGCCTAATTGGTTTGGCATAAGGCCGTCTACCAGGTTGACAATATATGTAATACAAATTTATTGAACTTATTATCGTTATAGATTTTAAAACTCTCCCTCAACAATACATTTTCTGTAACAAAGTGCAGCTAAGGTATAGTTGTATAAAAGATCCCAACCTATTTTTCCGTTTAAAATGCATAATGATTCAGCTTCATCCAAGATATTTTTTCAACAAAACATAACGCGGAACTCCTTTAGGATTGGACAGACTCAAGAAAATGCAAAATATCTTCTCTTATTTTCATGTTACAAAGATCGCATAGTGTGGGTAGCTCCCGTCTGTGGGGTATGAAGTTGAGACTAACTAATTCATCTCTCATTTTAAATATTGTGCTGATTTTCAAGACCCTGCCTAAATTCTTTAATATTAGGTTGAATCCAGCAAGAATGTATCCGAACATTTTAGCTACTGTACTTTCTTGCTAGCCAAAGTAGTCTAAAGTATTCTAGTCTGAAGTAGTCTAAAAAAACTCTTTTTTTACAATTTTAAGAAGAAGAAAACCAAACGATTGAAGCCAATATAATAATAAATGTATCTCCTTGTTCTTTTGCCAGAGCTCAAAATGATAAGTGCATCCAAATTAAACTGTATTTCGTGAAAACATTTTCATACATGTTGAGTCCAACACATCTAATTTCTGTTGCTATATGTGGCAAGTACCCAGAAACAACCCAAATGTGTTTCTTTACTTTTCGTTTCTGGTTAAAAATTGCAACAACAACAACAACAACGGGAAAAAGTTTGTCTGAAGCTTTTTCATGTTGTTGTTGCAATTTTTAACCGTTTTCGTGCAGTCTTTTAATTAATTAAAAATGTCTGAAATAGAACAGTTTTTTGTGCAAATGATATTGAAAAGAAAATACTTCGGAGCAGCATGCTTTCGGAAAGTACGTGATGCATCTAGCTCGCTGGAATTGTGCGATTAAGCTTTCGAAAGAAGCCTACCTTAATATACTTATCGATATAGAAGACAAATTAAAACCAATTAAAAGGGAAGAATCTATTCGGAATATTTTTCAGATTGTAGTTGTCTTAAGATTCCTTGCGCAAGGAAGCTACCAGTTGTGTTGGCAACGATTTCAAAATTGGCATGGCGTTCTAGTGGTACAAAAATATTTAATTCCACCGTAACCTCTGCCCACTTCTTACGATTTGAGCAAAATCCCTTTTCAAAGTCTGGGCTAGCTGCCAATTTCATTAACTCGACCAATCTGGGGAGCTGTTGTTTGATGCTTACTCCTAATGTTTAAAAATAATTTTATGTAAAAAAAACTTATTTAATATTAAATACTTACAAACATCCGTATTAGTTCATAATTCTTACCGCAAATGATAAAAAGGTTCGTTCGAGGATTTTTACCAGGGTCGACCGAGGTTTCCTTGACAACCCTTAGAGTTGTCAAAAAATAAACTGGGTTTTTCAGTTCTCAAAAAACACCCGAAGGCCATTCATTTTTATGTTCAACTTATGCAAGTTATGGAATCTAAATTAAATCTTAAAAATATGGTGAAGTTTAAATTCTTATTGTATTTCATTTTGCTCTATGTACAATCCACAACTTAATAGGTTTCTATTTTCTATTTCTGTGTAAAAAATAAATTTGATTGTTGCATACAAACAACGAATCCACAACAAAAAAAATGCATTACAAAAATGAAAACATTTTTACAATGTTTGCCTTCGATTGGCCAAATAAATTGATTTATTTTTTTATTTTAAATTAATTTTGTAGATTTTACTAACACCACTATGTATCATAATTGACAATTTTTTATACAATGCAATGTCTGAAAAAATAGCTGATATTGCTAGCTGGTTCACAGACACAAATATACACAAATATACACAAATAATATAGCAAAAAAAATCAATCTAAAAACGTATTCGATTCGTTACGAAAAAAATCAATTTATAGATCAAAATATAAATTTACCAAACGATAACCCCATTAATGAGCAGTATTCACAATAGCATTCTTATTGTTGTTTACAGTAGGTTTGTTCGTTGAGCCCTGAAATCGCCCTAGGGTCGACCTAAAGCGTTTTTTGAAAAACCTAAAGTCAACCTGACAAACAAATTCTGTTTTTTGAAAGCTAGGGTCGCCCTCAACTCGCCCTGAAGTGGAACTAGGTTTTTAGCAGGGGCAACTTTAGGTAAATGAATAAACGTCAGTCACATGAGATCTGAAGTAGGAATGGGCGATATTGAGGAGAATATCGACTACTCATCATCGATGTTAATAGTTATCGAATCGAAAACATAAATGTGTTGAAGGGTTTTTCCTTATTCTTCTTTTAACATCGATATTGAATCATCGATTTTTTGTTTTAATATCGATATTTCAATAACATAGATGGACTTATCCATCATCCCTAATCTGAAGCTTATGTTTTGTTGTGAATTCTCGTTTTGTATGCAAATTGTTATTTTTAAAATGGAAATAAAACAATACTCAAATTAATTTTCAGACACATACCTGAAAAATGGAAAGCTTTGAAGTTGAGGATTGTGCATAGGTTCACAAAAAATGTACTAAGAACTTAAATTTAACATATTTTAAGTTTTAATTAATAAATGACTTAACTTGCTTTTCTGCAACATAAATTTAATGGCCCTCGGGTGTTTTTTGAGAACCGAAAACCCCAGGTTTTTTGACAACTCTTGGGGTTGTCAAAAAAACCTGGGTCGACCCTAGGTAAAGTTCAACGAACGAACCTTGTATGTCAGAAATATATAAATTGATTGATCTACGCCGATTTTTCAATTGATTGAAAAATCTCGTTAATCGTCAACAAGTTGATCTTTGACGGTTGTCAAATTGTAACTACATATCAACTTTCTTTTAATTTTCAAACATTTTTTTTTATGATAAATTTTCAACTTTATGGAAAAGTATAGAAAAACAAACAAACTTTTTACATTTCAGATGCAATCCTTCGTCTTCGGCAACAGCAACTATTAGTGGAAGACTCCGACGAAGATGATGATGACGATGAAGTTATTGTTCCAATTGTACCAGTACCAGATGTAAGCCACATACCAGTCATACCACCACGGCCAGCAATCAAAATAAACGGTTTTGGTCATGCTCACGACGACTCTCCGCAGTCACCACCGCCTGTACAAACACGAAGCAATGTCAATCGACGACGTAGAGTCGATTTGGACATCTATTCTAGCCATTCGAATTCTCGTCTATCGAATAGCAGTTTCTTAGATGAAACGTCTAGTTCCTCTACCGATTGCAATCACCATCTATCAAGCAAACGGAGAAAATTCACAAATACCACTACCAATCCGGTTGCATCTGATGCTGATGCTATCACCACCACCGCTAACAATATACTAAATAATAATAACAATAACAATAGTAACCACTCGACTGATATAGCCAAAACTTCTAGCAATAGTATTAACACCGACTCAATAGCCGCAAGTACTTCATCGTCCTTCATAGAAGCCCAAGCGAATAATAACAGAAGCAATAACAATGAACAGCTTCTGCAATCAACTCATCACCTTCTTACACCGGACAGTGGGATAAGTGAAACCACACTAACACCTCATTGCAATGCCCCAGAATGTCGCAATCCTACACGAACTCCTTGTGATCACAATAACAGCGGTGCTAACAGTAGCAATAATATTGTAAACATGAATTTGTTTCAACAAAAAGTTTCCCGGGTGCGGAGAAACTATCGAAAGAAATTCGCCGATGAGTCTGAAAGCGATTAAGTGGAGCCATCTTGGATTTTAGTTAAGTTTTGTTCGAGCAGAAGCTGTGATGCGTGGACGCTTTATGTTGTGTGTCATTTTTAATTTATATACAACAGTCTTTATTTTATTTCATTTATTCATTTTTGATCAAATGTTTTTGATTTTATTTTTAGATATTAATATTTTGAGCATGTGTATGTTCTCTTTTTTTTTTAAATTTTATTGTTGTATTAGATTTTTCTAAATAGACAAAAAAAGAAGAAAAGCCCAATTAAATTCTGTTTAATCAATAATGTTTTGATTTTTTTCAACAAGGTAAAAGAAACATTACTATAAATACTTTAATGATAAATTGTTTAGATTTATTTTAATCAATTTAGCTTTGATATTGATTGTTAACATTCTTTTATTTGTATAGATATATATATATATATAAGTATTCGAAAAGAAATCCGTACAATATTTGCGCTCTAATTTTACTGGCTAATTAACTTAACTTCAAATTGCTGGGCCCAAGATCACGTAGATTTGACGCTGCTGTCTATAATACACAGAGAGTGAAATCTGTAAAATGTCGAGTGTTTGATCGACTGGTTTTTCCGTCATTTTACGACGATTGGGCCCTGCTAAAATGAAACGGCCTTCTTCTGGTATTTGTTTATGGGAATTGAGATTCGAAGAAAAGTAGTCGTATTGTAGAATTTTTAAGTGGTGGAATCCTTATTTAAACAAAACTTCTTTATACATAACTTCAATGCATGTTAAACCGCTTTAAACTATCACTCATCTGTATTTTGACTTTCATTTAAATAGAAATTTCTCATTTCGCTCCATTTGGAATACGTTTACGCTATTAAACGGTCAAAAAAATCATGAATCTCTGACGACATAAAAATGATGTCAATCTTTCCTGATTGTGCCAAGTCCTGTGATTGACAAAGCACTGACGGTATGGTTACAGAGTGGAAATAGATAGTTACGACAGAGTAAATGCGATGAACAATACATTGCAATTTTTTTAATCTTATTTTCTTTAATTTTTTTTTAATACACAAGGAGCTTATCCCGCTAATTAGTAAATTGTTATATATGTAGTTATTCTTAGAAATCTTAATTGTTGTAACCTGGGCAAAAGCACAGTTGATGTAACACAGCTGTTGTCACGAAATGTTTATAATAACCAGTTATCCGATAAAAAACGCTAAGACCAGCTAACTAAAAATTTGAATTATCCGAATTATTCACAAGCTTATCCGGATAGTTCGGCAACCAAGATAACAGCGAGTACGCGCGCATTGTTATATATCTGACCTAAATTTGTTTTGCTTTTTAATGTTGATGCAATTTTAAATTAGTTTGTGATTGGTACACTTATTGAGATGTTCCTTTCATCAAAATTATTAAGATTTTTACTTCTGACAAAAGAATAACTGCATTATTACTCTTAGATGCAAAAATACATGATGTTTTGATGTGTCAATATGAAACCAACAACAAAAACATGAATTTTTTTATTTTAACCAAAATAATCCTTAAAAGTAAAAAATACAACCACGAATTGAATAAATTGCATTCTATCGGAAATATCCAAGGGGTTTTTGTTTCTCTTGGAATATTTTATTCCCCCTACTTTTTTTTAGAATGTGAATCTCACCCAGAATATATTTCTGCCACCAAAAATCGTATAAAATTACATCGAAATACCCTTTTCCCTATACCAATTAATTGTCCAATTTTCTTCAAAGCCTTTTCCCGATATCAATAAATTTCGAAGGAAAATTTCGAGCAGCATCATTCACATTACCCACGTTCGAAGAAGGGAAACATTTCCATGGAAATTTGTATTCAGCATAAGCCCCTTATCTTTACAGGACGGCAGTTGTTCACATTTTCACAACTGTGTTCAAGTTTCTGATTTTTTTTGTTACTGTGATGACTATGCAACTTGTTTGCTACTATCGCTTCTAAATGCTTCCATTTGTAAGCCCTCTTTTGGGAACTGCAGAGTACTAACAACAACGCTTTTAATGAACATATTTTTGAAAAGTGTAAGGCAATCAGCCTTATCACGAGTTCCATTGTAATCGGAAAGTTCTACGAATCCCGAAAAAAGGAATCGCTGAATCCGTTCGTAATGTCAATTTGTATGAGAATTTCCACTACGATAGATTCTGTGATAGATTCTTAGGGGATTCAAAACCCTTCTGGGTATACCATGAAATTTCGGTCAAAACTTGGCTTTTATCACAAAATTGGTTGGAAGTATTCCCTTTCAAAATTTACCTTTGAAAAAATGAATGATTCAAAAATTAGATATCTAATTGATAATGTACTACTAATATTCCATACTAATGACACATTGCAGATTTGTGACCAAAACCAATAAAATCTGGGTATTCAAAAACTTTTTATAACATGACTCGAAAATGTTGCTTTAGATAAAATGATATCCATTTCAATTTGAAGTTTTCATTACTCCAAAAGTTTGCCTTCTGATACAAACATAATGTATGTGTGTATGTATGCAGAATTTGAATAATGATCCTGACACCGTTCTATAATATGAGTGCGTTTTGCGCGAAACTAAATTACCATAGCATAAATGCAAGGTCCTTAAAAAAAATATTTCGATTATCAGTATGTAAAGTATTTTTTATCTAGATATATAAGTTAAGAAACAAAATTTATAACAATAAAATTTAGTAGATGAACCAAAAGTTTTAATAAAAAAAAGCAACTTATATAAACAAGAATTCTAAAATGTATCTATTGTTTGTGTTATTTAAAAAAATATGATTTAATTCTAGATATACATATTCATTTATTCTTGTTTTATAAAAAAAATGGAAAGAAAATTATATTTATCATGTATTAATCAGTTTATTTACAAATTTTATTTCACCTGAAGCGCAGACATAGAATATTAATTTAGATTTTAACACAAAAGAAATTTGTAATATATAAAATAACAATTTCTTTTTAAAATAAATAAAAAACATAATTCGAACAAAAGAGGTTTGTTTGTTTTTTCTTTAAAATACAAAAAAAAAGTACAAGATAACTAACGATATGAGAAAAAATATACTATAGTAACGTTTATTATGTTCATGATATCCGTTTTTTTTTTAATAAATTTTCTGAGCATTGTGATAGCGAAGAAGACGGGTTTTGCCGTAATTGAGACCAATACCAAGTATATATGCTGTCATAAAGTACAGCAAACACCAACGCCATAGTTAGAGCGTTTTGCTGGGGGCTTTCTGCCTGAGCTTGTCTTGAACCACAATTTTGTCAAATCAGGGAGCCCACATCTGCATTTTGAAATTATGCTAAAGTTGTTATCACAATTATCTAGACTTTGGAAAAAACTGCATATTTGATGCACTAATGCTGCCACTTGATAATGCAAGACGCCCACATTTGTAAATAACTACTTAAGTACTATCTTATTAAACTAATCATACCCAAAATGACACTGTGGACTCTCGGTCTAAATGGTGGATGAGATGATAACGATTTAGGATGTTTCGAGAGGGTAATTTTCCGGCGTCGTCGGCCTGACTATGGAATTTGAGGCGAGTTGTTTTTAATTCGACATCTTGTTGTCGACTCGCTTCTAGTTTAAAATATTTCAAATATTCCAGGTGCTTTGACAGCTGCTTTCCACTTTTTACCTGGGATATAAGTACTATAGGGCAAGTTTTGCATTCGAAAGAAAAAGAACGTGAGATTTTAATCAAACTTGACATTACGATGATAGGGAACACGAAAATAGTGGGTCTCGCATATTCGTCTGTCAGTCTTTATGTAGGTCGATCAACAGCCTAAACTCTGAAACGATTTTCTTCCTACTTGGTATTTCAGCGTTTTAGGTGATTGTCTCAAATAGATTTTTGAATCATTTTTTTAACCCCTACTTGCCATTCCATTTTGTCTACCATCTCAATTATCTCGAAAACGGCTGAAACGATTTTGATAAAAATAAAAGAGTATGCTTAACATATCTAAATTTATTTTAAAATATTTTTTAAAATATTTTGTTATTAACGGTACCCGCATACAACCAGTTTTTTTTTTTTATTTTCGACTTTCTAATAAATTGCTCGACGGATTTTAATATATTTTTTTCAAATTATAAACATAGTTTTCTCCAAACATCATTATTTTTTGACGGTGGTCCATGGCTGCTTAAAACCATGATGAGATTATCCCATAAATCAGCCGTCTTAAATTTGAATTCATGACCATTAATGTCGTTTTTATTTGGCAATCCGGAAGGCTTCCGAACTCTTCTGAAAGCATTCACTTGGGAAAAAATGACAGTTCTAATTCAGAAAAGAAGAGAATTTTGCTTCTGGATTTGATATCAGAACCAGAAGCACTCACACATTCATATACTTGAACGTCAAACTCGACTGGTGTCATTTTTTGTATCATAATTGTGCAACAAACATTTTTTTGAGTTTGAATATTTTCACGTACACAATTATTTTCACAGATACAATCTCATTAAAATGCAAAATTGTCAGAATCACACAAAAGTGTTCAGTTGGGATCCCTGATCGGAGAAGAATTCCGGATTGCCAATTAAAAACGCCATAAGTGCTACTCTTGCGACTCCGTAATTTGACTTTAGAAACTCAACGAACACCGAAAATTGATCTTGATTCATGCGTTTCTGTTTCTTGACTATTAAATATTGATTACAGTAATAACATTTTTTTTTTTCAAAAATTACTAAGGGTATTCCAGCTGGGCAGAAAGATATAACTTTCGCAATATGCTTGCATGAACATTGAACACCCCCTTAAAAATTCTTGCGTAAATGTATTTACTCTTTCTACATCAAATTTGTCAGATAAAGTTATCTGCTCGGGGGAATATTTTTCCAATACAAACTTTCAAGATTATTTCTGAATAACATTACTATATTTATTAAAAAGTTTCATTTCAATGAAAATCCAAACCAACAACAAAAAAATTCCCTCATCGAAACAATCCGCCAGTTATAGCTTTCATTGAAACTCATCATTGAAAACTTTGACTATCAATTCTGAGGCACTTAAACAAATAAAACGGATTTGGTTTTGGTACCAAAATGAAGGTAATAAGATATATAATATTCTTTGTCAAAAAAATATTTTATTTGCTCTACCACTTTCTTGTAAATTCACTTTTGATTCTTCAGTGATAGAAAGCGTTTTCAATGCTCATTGAAAAATCAAAAGTGAATTTACAAAAAAAGTAGTAGAACAAATAAAATATTTTTTTGACAAAGAATATTATTCTTATTACCTTCATTTTGTTTGTTTAATAGCGAGTTTAATTCAAGAAAAGATCTGCTCTTTCTGACAAAAGATTTCATCTTTTTGAATTTTGAGAGGTTCATTCCAACAAAAAGAGCAACTCTAGATCAAATCTTAATACGAAAGATCTGATCTGTGATGGGTTGGCAGATTTGATCTGAATGCACACATACATGTAAAACGTCTTTTCTGTCAAACATTAAATGGAAAATATTTTTGTAATTAATTTGTTGTGAACTTGTGAAAATAATTAAGTTGTTTTAATACATAACAAAACAATCATTATTTATTTTATACGTGGTGGCCTCTAATAAAAGTAAGGTGTGGTGCAAATACGAGGTGTGTGAAGGGCGCCCATCTCTAGGTTCAGTGTGGTAATCGTTTTGGGTTATTTTGATGTCTTTTTTTGTATTTACTATTGATTTTTAAAAATTGACTCGTTTTATCGCTCGGTTTTTATTCATTTTATCTCAGATTCAATAAGAATTAATTTTGTTTAGTTTGTTTCTCAACCAAAGCATCAAATTTTACTACCTAATATTGAAAAAACGTCAAGTAATTTGCTGTCGTTTTATTTCTTTCGCACGTGCGAATGAATCTTATCGGTTTTGCAGTTACATGAAGCAAATCGTTCGCACGCACGAAAACGTTTGATCGCTTGTGCGTTACAGAATCTGACCACAGTTTATTTCAAATTATTACTTTTGGAAAGCAGCTAGACATTTATTAACGCTCCCTTTGTTTTCTCTTATTTTTTGTCTTTTGTCTCTCGAAGATTGCTCAGGTTCATTTGGCAAATTGGCTGAACTTTCCGTTAGAGGAGCACGAATTTTAACACGCGGATACTTTTATTCGGTAGATGTATGTGAGGCAACTTTTATTTCTATTTTTAATTAATTTTTAAAGTTTTCATTTTTCATACAAAATGTGTGCAAATGATGACTACGGACAACTTTTTTTTTGTGTTGACAGTTGTTTACCAATCCACAGATGACTGTATGCGACTTCAGTATGGTAATGGCCGTTTCGATTGGTCGTCCGGAAGGCTTCCGAAGTCTTCCGAATGCTTCTGAAACTGTTCGATTGGTATCAAATGACAGTTCTTCTCATGGATGGAAGAGAAATTTCTTTCTGGTTTTGAAGTCAGAATCAAAACCAGAAGCACGCACACACTCACACCCACTAAATTTCAAATTCAAATTAATTTATTCACGTCATTGTTTTGTTTTGGTTTGTCTGTAATTTTGTAGTTTCAATTTCTTCTCTTTAGAGAATTGAAATTATGGATATCTGTTCCGAAGACAAATTTTCCCTTCAATAACTGTAATTTAGCATTTTCATCAGGAATAGCTAACTTCGAAATCTTCTACATTTGTGTCAGCCATGTTTACAAAATAAAATAATCACAAATGTGCGTTTGACATTTCCCGTCTTACACATACACTCAAATAAATTTTCAGAATCTAGAATCTAGTGTTTATTTGTTTGGAATTTCGGATCGGAGAGTTCTTCTGGATTACCAATCGAAAAGGACATAAGTGTTGTAGTATGTGTATTTTTCTTATGTTAATATAAATTGATTTCAAACTACTCGTATGTACTATTGTGGTTTCGCTTCATGTCAAATCCTAAAAAATCTTTGCATACACCCAACCTTGACCTTAACCTAAATCCTATAATTGGCCCAGACAGGGGGGCCACCGAGCTTTTTGTAGGCTTTAAACTTAATTACAGAAAAATTTCACACAAGTAGGTTTTTATCTATACATACGTTTTATTTAATGTTTTTTTTTTTTAATTTGCAATTGGTTTTTACTGAGAGTAAATAGGTAGGTACATATGTATTTTAAAAGTGATGCATAACTACTTTTCGAAAAATATGATATTTCATTTAGTTAAATGTTTTCGCGTAAGTATTATTGAACAAAAACCTACACTTGTACTTTTAATCCAAAAAATGTTTCTATTAAAATTTCCCCCAAAAAAGTACCTAGGTACAAAAAAAACTTATCAGAACACTAACAGAGGGAAGTATTGAAGAACTGTCACAAAAGTTTTTCGTTGCGGCGATTTGTTTATATTGCGTATTAATATTGCAAACTTAGAAAAAATAGAAGAACTTATATTTTCATATTAAAACCGTTTTAATTATTCACACATGTTCTGTATTCCGAGTGAAAGTGAATTCAAAACGAATTTCAATTTTATTTGAAAAATTAAAATATTTTTAATCATATTTAACGGTGTTTCCTCACCGTAATATTTGTAAGCTGTTCTAAAGAGAACCCTAGTTCACTGTAAAAAAAAAAATCAAAGTTCTACGCGTGCTCTCCTACTGGAAAGTCGCCGGCAAATTTTTTGATGGTACTGATTTTTTCCTTAAAGCTCTCTTATTTTCAGGAACATATAAAAGTATATTTTTAAGTGCATAGTCGCTTTCAACAAAATGTTCTAATGCTGGATATACACTGTTCAAATGCATGTCATGCATATGAGAGTGTATTCGTGAAAATAACTCACGCATACATTGTGTGTGGTTGAAGCAAAATCAAAACGTTTTGATTTTTGTTCAATCATCGAATACACTCTCATATGCTTGACATGCATTTGAACAGTGTATATCCCGCATAAGCAAACACGACTGCTTTTTAAAGAATAATATTTTTTATTACCACAAGCACTAATCCACAATTTGTACATTTTAGCGTCTTTCGGGAAATAGTGAAATTTTAATTTTATTTCATTGTTTTTTCTGTCCGGTGAATTATTACAAGACAGCACACACAACCATTTTCAAATTTTAAAATTCACTTTTTAAACGCGAAAACAAATAAAATAAAAAAACCAATTGATGCATTTCAATTAATGACCTCTCTTGTCAAACTAGCAGAACACGATGACGTCACACCATAAGCAAGATGGCGAAATGGGTGTATCTTATGAGCATACCTAATACCGGCTAATAGCCGTTTTATTATCGCCAATAACCCATATGGTTCACCCCGTGAAAATAAAACGATCTGGGTTATGTACTTACATGTACACTCTGTTTGCCGAATTTAGTACTAATATTTGCAAACCCAGATAGAAACCCCGATAGAAACCTGGATTTCGTGTTGTTTTTGTAATACGTGTTAAAATATAACCCAGACCCAGACCCGTAGATAATAAAACGCACCTATTATCTGTTTATCGTGGTTCCTATAATCGCAAGTAAAAAGTGGGTTTGCTTGTGCGTAGGTGATGATGACAAATCGATTGTTATTACTCTTTTTAACATTCTTCTTCAAATGAAAAATAATGTTGTTTTGCTTGCACTTTAAAAAGTTCTTTAAAAAAACTTATACTCCTTAACTTAACTTATATTTATATAAACATTTGTATGACCATGCGATACAAAATCCCTTTTATGTAGGAAGGTAGTATCCAACGCGTTTAGCTTATGTTGCTGCTATGCAAGGTAATAAATAAAGAATTGTGCGTTTAGAGAATTTATAAAGAGAACATAGTCTTATGTACTCGCTATGATGTGTTTAAGAATAAGGCTGCTAATGTATACATATCGTAATTAAAAATGAACGACTACATTTAAAATTTCACAAATAACTAAGATGCAATAATCGCAGAATCGAATTACATGTGCTTGTTCGTTTTTTGTCTTTTTCGAATTTCTAGCGAAAAGGCCGTTTAAAACAATCGAGTTTTGTTAAACTTGAGCGATTCTCGTTTTACACAACATTTAAACCATAACAATAGAATTTCAACAATAATCGTGGCAGCATAAATGGAGAGAACAAAAGTTATACATTTTTTTGGGAGTGTGATTCATCAGCCACTCGTGTAATGTCAATAATTTAAAAAAAGGAATAATTAAAATGCAAAACTTGAGGTGTTTCATTTCTATATATATTTTTTTTTATTTTGCGATTATCCTTGTTCAATATAATACATACATACTACATACAATTTTGCTGTAGAAAACTATATAATTCCTCGAAGCAAATTTAATTTTAATAATGAATAACTTTATTAAGTGGCATAAACAGTGTGTATATTTTTTGTGTTTAAATCAACAAGAAAACCAATTTTTTTTAATAAACCAAAATTTGGAAAAATCATCAAATAGATAAACAAAAAATTTGATTTGATTCATTAAACTTGAATAAATAGTCTAACTTTTAACTATATGCTATGCGCTATAGCTAATTATATTTAAAAATCTTAGAACTATCGATTTAGCTTGTAAGGTAAGAGTATAATTTGCACTCATACAAATTTGTCTGCATACTATTTACCGAATATATTAATTTTTAAACTATATTACATTTAGTGTTTACTTATTTTTTGTTTGTTCCACAATAGATGAATATATGTATATAATTTGATCAATATGAGGAAATCTATGAAATAAAATGCTTTGGATGGTTTTTGAAAACCAATTCGCGCATACTACTACAAATGCGAGTCTCGTATAAATTGCGGACTAAATGAAATACAATCTGCAACTATTTAGGCTTTCAGTGGTATGAGTAGACTCCATATCACTGGTTTCGTTTTCTCATAATCTATTCATGTCGCTTGGCTGAAAGGGTAGATTTCGTTCCTTACATCGTTGCATGACGAATTTTTCCAAAGAACTGCCAGCTCTAAAGAATAAAGGTAAATTAATAATGTAGGTAGATAAATTCATTTGAATTCATAGAAAACGACTTACTCGTAGATTTCATTGCCTTCTTGGTTGTAAATGTCACAATTCTTAAAAACCAATTCAATGTCTTTGAGAAGTTCTTCATTAATTGTGTATTTGCCCATGTTGAGTTTGGATTTTACTTTGGCAAAGTCCATGGGTTCTTTTATTATCGTATGATAATCAGGAACTTCTGAATGAGTAACAGGTCTTAGGAATGGCCAGGAATTTTCATTTTTCATAATGTCATCAAGAAGATCATATAGTAAGGAGCTGTTAAGAGGAAGATTTTCGCCAGCTCGTCGCCGTCGATTGTTGTTATTTGAACGAATTATATCATCACTGCCATTGAAGCTGTCATGCATTGAATTACGTACAGAAGATCGCTTGCTACTGCTAGTAGATGAACGAGCATGCTTAGCTAAAGGTTGCTCAAAATCTTCATCATCGGTCGATTCATCTAAAAACGAAGATAATCATTTTTTAGAATGAAGTGTTTTGTTTACATATGTAACAAATTGTTTCAGTCATACGAACTAGTTAAACGTACACAATGTAATTATGTAAATGTGTTAGTCAATTTAATGAACATACAAATGATTACATTACAACACACTGTAACTTAATGAAGTATGGTTTATAATTATTATGACAATAAACTAAAAGCAAAGCAAAACAATATGATGACGAAGTTTTTAAATTGACTCATACGTATCGAAGAAAATGATTGTTTTTCTTTAAAATTAACTGATTCAGTTTCAAGAAAAATGCCTGTTTTTGACGTCAGCGTCTATAAATTTGAAGTATAACTTACCACTTAGTTCCCAAACCCATTTAAATCAAAACACTACACACATTCATTTTTAAATAAAATTTTAAACATACAATTTTGCACTTATTGAGAAAGTAAAATACCAAATAAAACCTTCTATCGGATGTACTTTTAGCTACGATTTTTTGTAAATTTTTTACTTTCCAAAAATAAGGATGTATACTGCCCTATTCTGCTATTCACTTGAGCTGCAAATTGAATTCACTGCCCTTTTCGCTCTCCATCCACTATTCTCCGTCGGGTGAACTGCTATCCAAGCTCATTTTGACATGAAAATCTCGCTCATGCGAAAATCGTATGAAGCTTGGATAAGACTGTGGTTAATATTTTTACAAAAGTATGTAGTATGTATTGGACTTTTTTCCCTGCCACTAGAATAAATAAGGAAATTCCCAAATTGATAACTACGGACGAAGAAGAACTCTATGAAACATGGCACGAAAATGTTTCTTAATTTTTAAATAGAAGCTAATAGATTTATTTATAATTAACTCCATTATAGTTTTCTAGCAAATTTATTACATTTCAAGACCCGCCAGGATTTTAACACGCAGCCAGAAATGCAACAAAATACAAAATTCAAAAATACTATAGCAGAATACCGCACATTATTACCTACTTTACCAATATGTATGTATACCAGATTCACTTCGAATGAGCAAGTGAATAGTAAACATTCATAGAAAATTCCCTCCGATGAATGGCAGAATAATGCTGATAGTACATATCGAAATCACATATCACTTCTTTTTTGGCTCAAGAATATTCTATCACCATTTGTTGCATGGTGCCCACTCATGGGGCTACTTATACTTTAATACGGTTGAAAAACCGATATTACACTGGGAAAACATTTCTACTACCCGGATATTCACCAAATTATATTTTGATGAAACTCAAAAACTCAATATCAATTATTACTTAAATCAAACAATATGGAAGCCGATAAAAACTTATTAGCTTTGCAGTCACCAAATAACACATTATGGTATAAGGATATTCAAGATCTAGAAGAGAGCTACGACTATCCTCTTTAACTAAACTGGGACTCAATAATCCAATTGAAGGAAATCCTACACATCGCAAAATGCAATTAAAATGGAGAGAAGGTGCAGAAGCTGCAACTCTCAGAGAAATTTAGAACACATTTTACATTTATCTTTAGAGCACCAGGAAAGGTGTATGTTAGATTTCGTGGCCCATAGAAGTAATTAGAAGTGCTCAATATGCAACATGGTACACCGAGAGAATTCCGCACATTGCATAAGAGTATGCCCAGCTTTTAAAGATAACAGAAGGATATTTGCTTTAGGAAACCCAGTATGACAGCTGAAGTAGTGAAAATTAAATGGACAACTCTGATATAGTAATAATATGTATAAGAAAAGAGAAATAATCATTATTTGATGACTCATGATGTAAATGTACTCAAAAATTGATAGTTCTTGGCAGACGAGTTTTATCCATGTCCTTAAGAAAGATAGGATTAAAATGTTAAAATGTACACTTATTTTATATAAATACATTTATTTTTTTATTGCATTTTTAGCCGCTTTCCTTAACGTTTTTTGTTTGTATTATATTTAAATTTATATTTGCTTATTCCAATATAGCTGGCCTAGATTAAGGTATTATAGGAGTAGTCAAACTTTCAATTCAAATCTGAAAGAAGATATGTTCTTTGGTTGTTAACGATCAATTTGGTCTCGATTCCAACCACTAAAAACCATTAACATGTTCTCTTCTACAGGTAATACATTAAAAATTCGGCATGTATATCGAAGGTATATCATTACCATGGTCGGATTGAACAAAATTTTTAAACAAATAGGGACTTTTTTCGTTCAGTTGGAATTAATGAGGTCTCTAACGCTGTATAACTCAATGGCAATACACTTCGATAATAAGACGAATTTTAACACACGATATATCAATATGGTTGACCGGCATAGAATTCAAAGATCACATTGTCTGTGCACAAGCAAATCAATGTGCCAGGCACTTTCTGCTTCACTGGATATTATATTCTATCTAACAATCCTCGATATTTATAAATATGTCTGCCTCAGGATAAAATCTCCCACATTTTTGTCAAAAAACCCATGTATGATGAATTGAACTTTAAAAAATTCCGTATTGACTAGGCCCCTACTAGTCAACTGATAAGTCCAAATGAGATCGCCGGAATGAAACGTACATTTTGTCAACTCGTAAAAAGCTATCTTAAACCCTGGATATATTTATCAACTTGTGGGTTTAAATTAATTCGGATTACTTTTAAGTAAAATAAAACTACACCATCCCACAATAACAAAAATTAGCCTACTAATTTTTCCACCGATCAAAAGCCTTTTGGCTATAGATCTTGCCTTTAGAAAAACGTGTTATCGACCTCTAAAAATATGTAACAGCCGTTTAGTACTTTAGTACTATCATTAGCAGTAGTTAAGCATTCACATGTTTTTTTTTTGTATATATACATATATGCAGTATTATCATGGTAGGGAAAAATAGAGCCAGGTAAAGTAGTTTCAGAGATTATTAATCAATATAAGAAAGAGAGCCGAAGATAGAACGACACCCTGGGACACACCAGAATTTATTTTATGAATACCAGACATGAAACCGTCTAATACGACTAGTATTTAGCGGTCCGAAAGGCAATTTCGAATCCAACCAATGAGAGATTTATCGATGTCAATTGTACGTATTTGCGATAAGAGGGCTTGATACCAAACTCTATTAAATACTCTTGAAACATCAAGCGCAATAATCTTACTTTCTCAAAAACGATGTAAATATCGGTGGCACAATTCGGTGATATATACTAGCAGATCACCAGTGGACATATTATTAGGGTTTTCCTCAGTGGCGTTTGCTTTATAATATAGGAAACTTACCTCTCTCAACCTAATAACTTCTTTACAGCTTTTGATTTGTTCCTGTTCAGTATAAAGGCCTTCATCCCCTCATCTTAAAACATATTTCGCATAACATCCGTAATAACTCAATACTGCAACGTATTTTTAAACTAGTTTTGAAGAAGTTGTACGACCGAGGGGATTTGAAGGTTCCTTGCCTTGTCTATTAATGCCCTGCTACCTCTTCACAGATACAGATTTCACAGTAAACTGTGATCTGGCAAACACAGACATCAACAGTGTGTCTAGAGAGGAAATTTGCTAGTATGTTATCATGAAAAAACATAAGATTTTAGCACATAACGTAGATTTGAAGGCCCAAAAACTCGCCGAAAACCCTACCTACAGACTTTCCCAATTTTTAGTCTTAAATGATTTGTTGTTTCCGCAACCCTTTGTAGTGATACCTAAATATCTACAAGAGTTTTAAGTGCGTCGCTGACAACCAGTTCCATTTACCGAACAAACATTACTACAGAAAAAGACGTTACATATTACAAGATACTATTTGCAACTGTAGCATTTTCCTACATTTTCTTTCACAGACAAGGCATTTAATTTCTCTAATTTCTTCAAGAAGAAGAGAACAAGTAAGCAATTAAACCAATCACGTCCAAAAAATTTAACAAAAGAACTGCCGCAGGCTAAAATATTTTGGAAAACAAATTTTAAAATGAATAAAATTTGTAATAATTTTTCTGATGAAATCAATCACTTTAGAAATTTCTTCTAAGCTTATACTATATTTCACCGAAGCGAAATATAACATTTCAGTGATTTCAGACATCTCTAAATGTCATTAATACTATGTTCCCAACGAAGCGAAATCTAGGATGACGTAGATTTCAGTTCAAATTTTCGCTTTTCACCATATATAGTTTTTGGATTTCGAAATGCGATATTTTGTTCATATCTCAATGAAATTACACACAATTATGATCTTCCACTCTAACGATAAAGCGCTAAAAGGAGAGAGCATGCGTCTGGTGGATACAAACATAAAACAAATTGAGTTGCCATGCAAGGGAATTGTGTCTTACAAATAAAACGAAATGGAAACAAACATGAGCGCGATAGCTTGGGTTGATGGATTACAAAAACAAAAATGGTTGTTGTTTGTGTTTACGAGAGACGAAATTGTGGTTTTGGCGGTGTGAACACGAATTTGTAATCTCGAAAGCATCCTGCTGAAATCGCAGATTTCGCTTTGGTGGGAGCGTAGTATGCATGTTTGGTAACTAGGAATTTTCACCAAGATTCCCAAACTTGTTTTTTTTCTATGCGTTTTGAAAGCAAAATGTGAAAATTTGTACAAATTCGTATGAATTGTCACGTTACCAAACACACCTAGTATAAAATCACAATGCACACAATACTAATGCGAGCTTTTTATTACGAACAGGTCAACCATTCCAGGTGAAAAGCTTTACCTGTACAAATTGCAATCTTCCAGTCAACACCAAGCGGGCTAAAAGATTGAATATGATTTTTAATTTAATAATTTGAATTTGAAGAAATACGAACAAACATGAACTCGCAGTTTGACCTACGAGACGAAATTATAGGCCAAATTCCTAAACGCAAGATTTGCAAAGCAAGTCTCATGCTAAGCAAATGCACGAACCCGATAAAAATTAAAAAGCAAGTGAAGTGCGCAAAACAAGTTTAAAACTTGCACAATTGCAATGAAGTATGAACAAGAAAAAAGAATGAACTACCTTTTGGGACAGCAGAGATTTCACTGTTTGCGTTTAGGGACAGTTTTCTTAGCATATTATGCGCAAGATTTGCGTTTAGGAATTTGCCCATAGTGAACACCACCCATTCGATATCTCGAAAACTTTTTGACGAAATATCAGATTTCACTTTGGTGGGAATATAGTATTAGTTTAGTTCCTAAAAGAATATGCTGGCTTGCTGAACTACTAAATAATCAAGCAGATATCGAGAAACAATTCCAGAAGCATGAATTTCCAAAATTGAAAACACATTAATGCTTCAGGCATGAGGCAAAAATAAAAATAATAAACTAATCAGCAGTAGTGTTAAATGAAGAAACAAAACATAACATTTAAAGCCAATTTTTTGTCTAGATTTTTTTAATATAAGTTTTCTTTTTCTGTGTGTCTTTATTAACGGTAAAAAAGTTTGTAAAATTACGAACATATAATAATAGTAATAATTTAAACAAAAATGTATAAACAATTATGTAAGTATTTTAAAAGCTTATTACGTATACGATATTTTTAAAGTGACAATGATGTGCGCAGATGATGAGCAAATAAACGGATATTGTTATAAAACTAATATTAATTCTCAAACTCACCGTTTTGTTTGCTCTTGCGTTTTTTACTCTGGTCATTTCGGCAGGTTTTGCAATTCCAATTACCGCGGGGTGCTCTTCTTAAATCAGCACAATCTAAATGGTAAACTGACTTGCATCCAGTGCAAGCAATCTCTCCACCATTATACGAACATACAGCACAAATTTCCTCATCCCTGTAAACACACATCCATATATAAATTTAAATCTCAACTTAATAAATAATAATTGTGTTTTGCTGAGCTTTAAAATTTTCACATTAAATCACCAATTAAAAACGATTTGGATTAATGTGAGCAGAACAGGCAGAACAGTTCTTTTTATAAAAATATCTTTTATGCTTCTGAGCAGGGTCGGAAAAGAACCCACTTCTGGAAGTGGTTCTTTCCAGCCGGGCCCCAACAGTGAATATATCACACTTTTAATGACGACAAACTATTAAAAAACACTGTGATTACTGTTATAAATGAAGCATATGAAGCTTAACAAAACACAAGCTTAATGTATTTTTTATCATTAGTTCTTCTTACTCGCTCTCGGAATCCTCTTCTATATATTTAGTGCTCAAAGGATCTCCTGTGTCATTGGTTTCCTTGTGCTCTCCTTCGCTTTCTTCTTCTCCTTCAGCTTCATCTTCTTCAGCTTCTTCAGTATCCTCATCGTCTAAGTCTTCGTCATCGTTGCACACTTCTTCTTCAATTTCTTCTTCCATAGTTCGCCTTTGCTTACTCTGTCTGCGACTGTTTGATTGTGATGAACCCTCACTGGCCATGTCTTCTTCGTCCATCAGGAAGGCACGTTTCTTTTTCTTCTTTTTGGGTTCTTCTGTTTTGTTTGAAAGGCCCAAATTGTTGACACATTTGTTGCAATACCAATTACCCTCAGGAACTGTCCTCATTTTTGGTTTCATGCAGAACATGTGTGTTCCGGCATTACATTCATCGCATAATAACATCTTTTCAGGATCTGTTCCACGGCGACAAATTACACAATTTGACTTGTTAGTCGATCGTTGCCACTTAATTGCTCCATGAAGAACATTTAAATGCAGGAAAACTTGAGAATAACTAGTTGAATTCATTAACGAGATTTCCCACTCCTTAAGACGCTCGCGACCCTTCTCTAAGAGGGGGTCCATTTTCTTGTCGTATGCATCTTTTTTCAGTCCGAATGGCTCCTTCATGAATTTCTGCTCAATACCCTGTTCGATTTGTAACAGAGCTGAGGCCAGATTCTTTACACATTTCCGCAGTAAGGTGGAATCATGAAGTGATATACCCTCATCGGCGCTATCTTCAGAATCGATTTCCAAAGTCTCGCCCAGACTTATACCGGGATCTTTAAATGGTCGTTTTATTTGTTCACAACCCCAGGTGAGCTCCACTTGGGGATCGTATAAGTTATTTTGAATATCGAGACGCCATTTTTCGATGTCTTTTACTTTGAGCTTTCCCAAATCACCAGACGTGATATCAATTTCCATTTGAAGAATACGATCTACCAGCATAGCAAACATCACCTGAAAAGAGATATAATGTATGTAGAATCATTACAAATTTTTTAACATATCAAATCGAACTAGAATACGATGAAACAATGTTCGAGTTTCAATAATGACCTTAATATTATATTTTAAAAATAGTATGCATGGTTAATTTTTTTAAATCGTTAGGGGATTATTATTTTTTTTAATAAGAATAAAAACTATTTCACTTATAGATATTAATCTAATGGATATGACACATATACAAAACGTATCGGTCATGATTTCTGCGAAATTGCACTTGTTGGAACCCCAAGAGCCATACATAACTTGCAAAAAATGTTTGTTTCAGATACTCATCCCTATCACGAGTTCCATCGTAGTCGGAAAGTTTTACGAATCCCCAAAAAAGGCATCGCAGAATCCGTTCGTAATAGCTATTTGTAGGAAAACTTCCACTACGATGGATTCTGTGATAATTTTTTTCGGGATTCTTAACAAGTTTCAGATTACGATGTAATTAGTAGGACTGACTGTAAAATGATCGCCCAATGGTTTTCAACACTCAGATATTTTCTGTGAGAGTCCGAATGACTAAGGAAACAAGAGATACTATTAGAGGTGCATTGCATTAACGCCCACGGAATTATCACCCCGCGGGGGTTAATTCCTTTTTAAATTGGAACTAACGCCCGCGGGGGTTAATTCCTTTTCCTGACGGGTTTTAATTCCACTTTTAAACCACGCACCGCGTACACGAAGCTCGGCGCGTAACGGGGGGCATTCTACCCCTCTGCAACACCCCTGCTTGACCCAATGTAGGATTTGGGGTGGGTACAAGTTTGGGTATGCAAATTTTTTTTGGAACTTTTTAAAAATAAATCTTCAAATCAAAAAAAAAAATTGCATATACCCAAATTTGAACCCACCCCAAATCCTATATTGGGTCAAGCAGGGGGGTTGCAGGGGGGCAGCATGCCCCCCTTACGCGCCGAGCTTTTTGTACGCGGTGAACCTAATTGCAAAAAAACACTTCACGCAACTGCAAGAAAAACCTAATAGTGGGACTCGGCTTTATTTCTCAAGCCACGTTCGGCGTTATTTCCTTTTTGAGATGGGCCTTATTACCACTTTTAAAAGGAATTAACCCCGCGGGGGTTATTTCCTTTTTTTTCAAAATTAACACCCGCGGGTGATAATTCCGTGGGCGTTAATGTACTGCACCACTATTAGAGGACTTATGGTCGTGACGACCCAATGCACTAACGAACTACTTCCTAAAAAGCTTAACGTTAAACACTTACAAAACCATTAGGTAGATAGGAATGGCGGTTATGAGTCTCAGCAAAGCGAAGTAGCAATTTAGTGTGCTATTAGAAATACACTACAATTGATTCGCTGAAGACATCCCTTGTGAAAGCAATGCAAAATTTTCCCATGGAAAGGGTTCGTGCCGCCATTCAACATCGGCCACACCTATTAAGCACCCGTTTTAATTCCAAACGCGATCATTTTGAATAAAAAGGTATAAGTTTTATTTCTTATATAATCTACAAAATATAATTTTTAAAAAATCAAAAATATTAGTTAATTTACATTTTATTGCAATTTTAAGTTGTTTTAGCATTTATGGCTAGACTAGGTACCGTTAGTCGCCCAATTTGTTTTTAGATTGCTATTATATAAAGAAATGATTAAATATCAACACCATGTACAACAGGCTACTGGGTTTTATAGGTATATGTTAGAATTTCAAGCTTCGCATTTTTGTCTTTCCGATTAGTAGGGACAAATACCTACATTTTATTAGATCTTCAAAATTATAGATCACTTCCCAACATAAAGATTCTACTTTTACTTTCGCGCACCAATTTTTTTAATTCAAGGGGAGCGGTATCCACTCATTTTGTCAGAATTGTTATCAATTATATGGACTGTCGTAGAATGATAAAATTTGTTAGAGCTCTAGGGCTTAAAATGCATTAGGTAGAGTTACTTGCCAAGTTTTCTTTTTTACTAATCAATTATTCATTGAATGTCACTGTCATGTCGTTCGAACTTTGATTCATGGTTCAGCAATTTTACATTACATACATTAACTACTCAGTATATATAAATCTACGAAGTAGATACACTGAATCACTGGCAACGAGAACATCGTCTTAAACATTACACACATTAATACAACATAATATACACTAATGTAAGATAACTATTGTATGAGCAAACAAACAAACAAAAATCTTATCAACAAAATGAACCAACAAAAAAATTCCTCGTCGAATACACACAATGCGTATTTAATTTATTTCGCTTAATTCAAGCATATAAATAAAAACAATATTTAGATATCGCGAGATGGAGGAAACTGAAGGAATCAGAACGTTACAAAAGTGATAAGTACGTGAAAAGAATTTAGGTAATTTTGAAGCAGGGAAGAATCAGTAGGAGTAGATATTACTTTCATAATTTTCATGTCGTCGGCATATATAGAAAGGTTTGAGAAAGAAATAATGCTTTCAACATCATTAATGGAAAGGACAAATAAAAGTGGCCCGATATGACTACCCTGAGGAACACCCGAGGTAAGATAGATAGGATTGGACACAGAGCATCTGAATATACCTACATTATTTTTTTTTTTTCAAATTTAACTAGCACTAGTTTGGCACAGTGGATTTCAGAACCAGGTATCGACTGTCTCATTTTAACCCATGGGCGGCATCCAATTAAAATTGGAGGTATAGAAAAGAATGTACCTAGCGTGGGGATAGAACCCACACGTCCTAATTAGAAATCATGCACTTTATCCACTGCGCCATTGCCACCAACTATCTATGCGAATCCACAACCACCACAAACAAAAAATTAATACAAAAAAAAACAAAGCATAAAAAAAAAGAATTTTTCGTTCACAAAAAAAATCCTCAAAGAATACACACCATGCATATACATACATATCTGCACTCATCTATGAAAATCCACAAAACGAACAAATGTTCATATGATCATATGATGCTGATCACGTCAGATGTCGGTCGGTTTGACAGCTCCATACAAATTGTTTTACCCCCAACGCCGCAAAATAGAGTGCCCCAAGGATCTATCCTCGGCCCCCAGCTCTTCAATTTATATTTACATGACTTCCCAATTCAACATCACTGCTCTGAAGCAATCCTCTACGCTGACGACACCATCCTGTTCAGTCCCAACGAGAGACCATACGAGGCCCTCAATTCAGTCAAATCTCATCTTGATTTAATCATCCCATATTATAAAAAATGGGGTATTGAGTTAAATACTAACAAATGTGAGTTGATTTGCTTTCGCAATGCGGCTGGCAAAGGACACCACCGAGCTGTCCGTGAAAGTCGAAACCTAAAACTTAATATTGCCGGGAACTCTGTTCCCTTGAAAAAATCTATCAAATACCTCGGTGTAAATCTCCATGAAAGATTAAAAATGAACCCTCATGCGAGGAAGGCTTTGAACAATAGCAAGGCTGCTGCTGCAAAACTAAAACTTTTACTTAATTCTAAAAATGTTGAAACAAGAACTAAACTGTTAATGTATAAAACTTTAATTCGACCATTAATGTGCTATGGATTCCTCATATGGTTCCAAATCACACCCAATGTCGCATTAGAACTCCATAGATTTGAACGCTATGTCATTCGAAAATGTATTAATAAAGGCCGTAGACCAGGTGGTAAATGGCACAGCAATAAGACAATATACCAAGACTCGAATATCACTCCCCTACTTGACTATCTGATTTCCCTCTCAAAAAAAAGAATATCTGCACTACAAAATCACGACAACCCTGTCCTCCGGAATATATACGAGGGTAACATCAACTGGTCTATTAATGATAGATATTATATGTCTCCGATAAGTATCCTCAACGAGGGGTCCAGCTCGGATTTTACTGTCCTTAATGAGGACATCTTATTCACCTCGCCATTTTATAAAAAACAACTTCCAAATATGTATAGAGGCTAGGCGATTCAGATACTTAACCAGCTTCTAATTAGATTGTAACTAAAGATTGAACAAAAACTAAATAAGTTAAAAACACCAAGAATAAATTTATATCTAAATGAAGTTACCTGATTGTGATTGGACTAACTCAAGTTCCTGTGATATATAATTAGTTACCAGGCTGTGAAATTAATATAATATATATTTTCTTTCTTTTATAAGAACCATATATCAATATCTATTATAAGAATCATTAATTAATCAAAAAAACAAAAAACAAAAAAAAACAAAACGAACAATAATACTCTATATTCAATTTAAATACGCATACAAACATTGTAATAATCATCCAACTACAGCTGTTATAAATTGACATAATGAAAATTGTATCCATCTGAATTAAAAATACCTGCACACTACTCTAGTGTCTAGATAGAGACGTCTATATGCGTACCTATCCCAGTTTCATTTCTCCATGTTTCGTTTCTCCATTTTATTACTTTAGGCTAAGTATTTATTCTCTTGTTAGGTTAAGTTTTTTTTTTTTTTTTTTTTCTCAAGATAGCGTCTTGTTGAGTGGACGTATTAAATTAATAAACCGAAATGGATAAAGTCTTAAAAATATAAATTTGCTTTCAAGAACATACAAAAAATTGAATAGTATAATAAGTTGTTTAGCCAGGCCAATTCTAAGTCGGCAAATTGAAATAATAATATAAGTGACTATGTAACCATAGAATTTAAGAAACTTAAATTTGTGTTAAAAGAAAAATCTCAATAAATACTACTACTACTACTACTACAACGCCGCAAAATAAGTTTTACTTCAAAAATCGTCTATCCGTTTTCGAAATACATTGGACGACCATGGTTTTAGAAATAAGATTAGTATCTCTAAATAGATACCGAATAAAATATCGAACGCATGAACAAATTATCATACAAAATTTGTCTTTTACCAAAGATTTTCAAATGTTTGAAACCAAAGCGCAGAAAAAACATTTTGATAGATGGTATTTTATAATTACATTAAACTCCAAAGGGAACCTTCGCTTAATCCTGAAATAAGAGACAAACGGCCGGATATTTGCAGTTCTGGATTGATATATTCGAACCTCTGAAGTTGACATTTAAGCCTGATAACGTTCCAATTGGAACCGCTAGATCTATTGCAGTCTAGGGGATGATTCCGTGGCATTGGAAACGATAATCGTTAACGAGATCCTCAGAAATTTGCCTCTCGTCTATTGTTTATTTTATCATACAATTTGAGAACGTTTGGTTTCTTGCAGAAATTATCAAACTGTGGATGTAATGTACATAATGAGAACTTATGTAATTTTTGTGTGTTATTGTGTGAAAATGTAAGTAATTTTATCCATTGACATAGCTTGGCTTTCAAAATATTTTTTTTTGTCAAAGCAACAAAAAAACTCTTTTTGATAACGTGTTTTTGACTAGAGCAACAAACGTAACAGCTAACTTTTATCATGGGGGTGCATATGTATGTATATATCTCCTTTACATAACGACATGGAAAAAGTAATAAAATTCTCTAAACTAGTGCTATTTGCAGATGAAGGAACATTGCCCCTTTGGCCCTAATAACCTATTTACAGCTCGAATCAAACCATGCATTTTATTTGGGTTGATGCTTTTAACGCTGTTCGGCATGAAAGTTCACATTCCCAAAAGAATGAAACTTGTGATCATATCGGCACAGGAGTCCACGTCAAGAAGCAAAGTGACCAGTTAAAGATCCTGAAATAATTGTTGAGACCGTCGCAGTTGGCTTTCTCTAACACAATGGTCTGATGTACCCTAGAGGATATAGAACACTGATAGTGTACTTATCAGAGTGCAATGTAAGGAACTAGTCAAGAGTGTTTTCTGCTCCACCATTTATGTCCGATATTCAAGTGGGCTCGTTGACCATTTGAGTAAGGTGCCTAAACTCAGCAAAAATCTCAGCACACACTCCTTCAGCTGTTGTTTTCTCCCGAATGAAAATATCTATATAGTATAGACAACGCGTTATCAAATTACAGTTAATTGATAATCACAAATAATAAGTGAAATTAAAAATAAAAATCACAATACCAAGCTCCACCTTCATCTTCACGGCGGATGCCTTCGCTATATTCAAAACTACGACATATTCTTAATAATCAATGCACTAAAAAACCTTAACAACAAAACCGAAATAATCAATCGTCAGATAAGTAAAATAAAAATGTTAAAATTATATGGGTGCCAGGAAACGCTGGTTTAACCGAAAATGAGACAAAACGCCAAATGCAGCCCCGGAAGTACGACTTATACAATTCAACATCTTTGGAAAAAAACCTTTGCTCACAACTTGCAACCTCACAAATAAATAATTAATACTCTTAAATCAATCCTCAAGCTTTCTTACTAACGGGTGATTTTTTTGCTACTTGGTTTTTGACGTTTATATTTTTGACAGATCACACATGACAAATTCCACGAACATTTGACATTTCGATTCAGTATTGTTTGCCATTTCATCATGAATAGACTTACGCCTGAACAACGTTTGCAAATTATTGAAATTTATTATCAAAATTCGTGCTCTGTGAAAAATGTGTTTCGCAAGCTACGTCCGTTTCAGCGACGAGGCTCATTTTTGGCTAAATGGATACGTGAATAAGCAGATTTGCCGTATTTGGAGTGAAGAGCAGCCAGAGGCAATTCAGCAGCTACCAATGCATCCCGAAAAATGCACTGTTTGGTGCGGTTTATGGGCAGGCGGCATCATTGGGCCATACTTCTTCAAGGACGATGAAGGCCGCAGGGTTACGGTCAATGGAGAAAGGTACCGTTCGATGATAACAGATTTTTTTTTGCCGAAAATGCAAGAATTGAACTCGGTCGACATGTGGTTCCAACAGGACGGTGCCACATGCCACACTGCACGCGAAACCATGCATCAATTGAGAGGCGAATTTGGTGAGCAGTTGATCTCACGTTTTGGCGCAGTCAATTGGCCACCAAGATCATGTGATTTGACCCCGTTAGACTATTTTTTGTGGGGCTATGTTAAGTCTATTGTCTATGGGGACAAGCCAAACACGATTGCTGCCTTAGAAGCCAACATTGAACACGTCATTGGTGAGATTCCGGCCGAAATGTGTGAAAAAGTTTGCCAAAATTGGACCTTCAGAATGGAACACCTGAAGCGTAGCCGCGGGCAACATTTAAGTGAAATTATTTTTAAAAAGTATATGGCAGAAATTGATTTATCGATCCAAATAAAAATTTCATTCACTTTTTACAAGTTTCTGTGTTTTTTTGAATTTTCAAAAACCAAGCTCTTAAAAAATCACCGTTTATTTACTATAAATTGTGCAATTTATTGTTAATCAATTATCTATCGTGCAAACGTTAACGTGAAGCAAATATTTGATATCCCAAACGTGATCGTCCAGACGATAGTAATAGTTCGTGTTAAGTGAATCAAAAGCAAGATTATCGTCGAAACGTTATCGCCTAGTGATAATCAATTTACAGAATTAGGCAGTAGAACAAAACGTGCCTCCCTACTTTTTTATTAAAAGCTTGTGGATGGCTTATTCACGAGGTCTACATGTCAGGATAACAATTTGAAAATAAATAATCATTAAAAACAGCAATACAAGATGTCTTTGAGATGGAATAGTTTTCGAGGTAATATTAAGATAAAGGAGGTTCTACTTATTATTTATTTAATAAGACAGTAACCCACCATTAAACAAATTAGTTTTACATCTTGTTTTCCTACAATTTATCCACATTTCTCCTATTGAAACAGGTGAACGATTCAGTTCTATTAGCCAATCAAAACAGACAATTTCTTAAGGCTCATTACAAAAAACTATTAAAATTTACCGTTACAATAGTTTTATCTTTGACTCTTTATTCTTAATAGGTCGGAAAAAGAGCACGCTTTGAAAGTGCATTGAACTGATCCAGTTCCCCAATCTTCAAACTGGATCAGTTAACCTAGATGATGACCAAGAGCTTCAACCGCCAGACCAAAATGAGATCCAAGTAGCCATGGCCAGACTAAAAAGTGAACAAAGCAGCTGGTCCAGATGGACTACTAGCGGAACTTTTTAGACACGCTGGAGATGACCTGGTCAGGTACATACACCAACTCATATGCAACATTTAGTCGGAGGAAAGTATGTCAGATGATTGGAATATCAGTACCATCTGCACGATCCACAAAAAAGGAGATCGACTTCTCTGCATCAAATATAGAGGAATTAGCCTTTTAAACATTACTTATAAGATCATGTCCAGTGATTTATGTGAACGCCTTAAACCGTTTGCTGATGGTATAATAGGCCCTTACCAAGCCGGTTTTAGGCCTGGGAAATCTATGATCGACCAAATTTTCACACTGCGCCAGATCCTTGAGAAAACCCAAGAATTTAACATCGAGACCCATCACCTATTCATCGATTTTAAAGCAGCATATGACAGCGTAAACAGGGACGAACTGTACCGAGCCATGTCTAGTTTTGGAATTCCTGCTAAGCTGATACGTCTTATCAGGATGACGATGCAAAATGCCCGCTGCTCCGTCAAAATTGGCAGAGATACCACTGGTACCTTAACACCACCAGAGGATTACGACAAGATGACGCACCGCAGCTTTTTTAACATTGTGCTTGAAAAGAGCGAAACCATAGCCAAGGGAACGGGCTTGCTCAAAGAATCAAGCAATATATGGCGATTGTAAAAACTTGGATGAAAAAAAGCAGCACGTTAATTAGGGCCTATCGGAACGAGAATCAGTCATAGCTTGATTCCGTGACCCGTGAAGGAGGCTCAATGTAATCTAGGATTATAAAAAAGCTCTAATTGTTGTCTCAGCTTGGAGTGGTTGTGAAACCATACGATGTGGGTGGTGCTTGCCTTACTTGCTCGCCCAAACACTCTGCTTGCGGGAATCAATTATAGGGGTAAAACCCTATATGTGGTTAGGATCGCAAGCGCATATCATCGTATTGGATGTACCTCCAAGGACATAACTTCCTTCGTAGTTATAATACCCTAAACTAGCGGCTAGTATGACCGGGATTCCCATGGCGGCGGTGGGGGAAAGGCGTATAATATGCCTGGAACCCGAAGCTGTCATGTCCAGGTTATATGTTGTTGTGGTATTTGTATTGTCTACGTCCCCGTTTATCGTTTATCGTATCTGTTACTTTGCGTTCAACTTATGTTGGCATCATTATTGGTATAAAAACAATTAATGCATAGTTTACTTTTCGTATACTTGCATTTAAAAAAAAAAAAAAAAAAAAAAAAAGATAGTACGCAACACCCAAGCCAGCACATCAGGCACCATCTTTAAAAAATCATCGCAATTACTTGGGTTCGCTGACGACATTGATGTGATAGGAAGAACCAAGCGGGTAGTAACTGGTGCTTTCACCTCCATGGAGTCAGCTGCAAACAGAATGGGGCTGGTTATAAATGAGGACAACACGAAGTATATGCTTTCAGCATCAAAAGCCCAATCCCACCACCGACTCGGTCAGAACGTGACGATTGAAAGGTATAACTTCGAAGTACTCAGTGAATTTATCTACCTGGGCTCTGCTGTGAATACGGGCAACAACATCAGTGCAGAAATCAAGCATAGAATCACTCTTGCTAATCGCTGTTACTTTGGACTGAGTAAGTAATTGAGGAATAAAGCCCTATCGAGAAGGACCAAGAAGACGCTATATAAAACACCATTCGAGAGAAAAGTTCTACGCTCGATTTATGGCCCTGTTTACGATCAAGTTATGAACAAGTTGCGAAGAAGGTACAAAAACGAGTTGTAAGCGCTGTACCGCGACGTGAGCCTGGTAAAATAAATCCGCACCAGCGACTAAGATGGCTCGGCCATGTACAGCGGATGAATTTCGACGCTCCAGCACGCAAGGTTTTCGACGCCGTACCTGGGGAAGCCAGAAGCATAGGAAGACCTCATCTCCGATGAAGAGACCAGGTAGAAGGAGACCTCCGACGGCTTGGTGTGCAGAACTGGAGACGGCAGGCTAATGATCGAGCCAGCTGAAGGGACATAATCAAATAAGAAAGTAAGCATCAACAAAATTTTATAAGAGAAAATCTCATGTATTCTGGTTGCAGAGTGAACTTATTCTATTGGCCAGCAGTGTACACCGTAACTAACATACTTTAAAAAAAAATGTTGATCAATATAAATAAATACACACCTCATTTAAATCGTGATCATCTGGGAATCCGAAATTGGCAGCATTGTATTTCCTCTTGGTTTCAGTTCTAATTTGAAGTTTGAAACGTGAAAACTCTGATTCATCATCTTTTTTTATTGACAACATTTCGACGGGGCACTTTTTAGTGTGCTCCACAATTAATTCGCGCATTGTCATCAAATTATCCTTCAATTGGCTCTCTCTTTCACCGAGTATATTCAGACCATTAATAACAGCATCGATGTCTTCTTCCTTGTAGAAATATGCCCATCTCTGATGATCTGGGTTTTTCGGATCATGCACAAAACAATTTTTAGGGTCACCTGTGCACATTAATAATTCGTATTGCGTGGGAGGCTCTGGCGGAACAACAACAGGTTCGGGCTCGACTTCTCCATCTATTTCCATCTTTGTGGCATCACCATTCATTTTGACCTCACCATTAATTACAGCTTGATTTTCTTTGTTTTCCTTATTGTCTTGTGCTGTAGCAGCGTCGACTGCTGCCGCGACACTTGTAACAGCCTGTTGGGATTTGCGTTTCTTTCTGCCATCTTCTTCAGCGTACACTTTTGATAAATGGACACGGATGTCCTTCAAACCTTTTGGAATACCCACTAAGCGAGGAACATTTTTGGGTGGATTTTCCATGCAAACGTCTAGAGAGTCCAGTGGATGCTCAACAAACACACCCGGAATAGACTCTAGAACATAATACTTTCTATAGGCGCGATCTCTTCCGAGGAAAACCATGTAGTCGAACAAACTGCAGTGAAGATTTTCCAATTGTTCTTCAAATTTTTTCTTATCGCGAGCGCTTAATGCCAGCATCTCGGCCACTTTTTTATTCAGCTTCTCTTCAATCTGTTTGGCTTCAGTTGGTTGCTCCAAAGACTGCTGAGCATATTCAGCGACCAATTTCTTACGATCGGCTTCGACACCAAGAGTGCGTTGCCTTTCTGCCGACACTAATGCTTTCAGTTCAATTTTAGCCTTCGCTGTTGCTTCCATGCGTTCTTCGATAAGATTGATTGTTGAGGAATAACTCAAAATCTGTGCTATCAATGTGTGTATGATTCTAAAGATTTCCATCATTGGCAGCTGATAAATACTGTACATGTTCAAAGCACGCAAAATATGCGGTTGCTGCATGCGAAATACCAGACCAGGATCTTCCCTTGAATAGTAGCCATTGCGGTACATTAAACGATAACGTTCTGCCTTCTCATTGACATTAGCTCCAGATGCGAGGAAATGCAGACGCAGCAATTCGCTAATAGTATGTGCGTCCATTGGCAACTCATTGAGCTTAAAAGAATAATGACGCTTAACAAACTCTTGGGTTTCAGTGGCTTCGTCTATGGTTTGGAACGGCTGCGTGTCATAGTGTTTCACTCGGACATATTCAACGGCACATTCGGATTCTTCCTCCAGCTGAAGGCCGAAAATCGTACCCAAGAGTATCAGCATTATGTCACTGAGGGGTCCCACGATTTCCCTTGTAGTAAATGCTCTCGTCAACTCTGAGAAATTAATTTTTTTTTTAAAAACATTGCTGAAGCATAGTATTCCCGAAAACGAATGCAAGAACTCATTTACAACAATAGCATCACCAAAATATTTAACCGGTATAACTGTTACGAGTGTTTCGTACTTTGGTAATATTTTTTGGTCGACTCGGTCCAGGTCATCGGTTTTTTTGGCCAAAGCAAGAGCTTCCTCATCGATTTTCGCCAGACGTTCCGCTTTTTTACGATCTAATTCTGCCTGCCTTTCCTCCTTCTCCTTTCGCAAGCGTTCCAATTCTTTAAGAAGATTTTGAGCGCGCTCCTCGCGAGCTGCTTTTTCTTCAGCAATTTTTGCTGTTTTTTCGGCATCAGTGCCATTCTTTGTTAGGTACTTAGCCATTGATGACTGTTTCTTGTCGATAGTCTTGGGTCTGCTCGGTTCGAAATATGGCAGATTTCCAAGAAATATATTTGCAAATGTGACTTTCCTATCGGTCACATATTTTTTATAAGAGTCCGGTTTTGGCCGTAGAATGCCTTCCACTCTTACAACATTATCTTCGATGTACATCTTTAAGCTGTCATGGCTAAATGAAAGCTTCGAGCGTCGAATTTTGTCGTGCGGAATTGTATGCTCAGTCCCTGGATTAACACCATCAATTTTCCTTAGGGTATATATTACTTTTGTGGGATCATAAACAGATCCTTCAGGTGGTGATTTGGAAGGTGATGTCGGAGCGATACCAGTCACGACAAATTTATTAAAGGTTGAGTTATTTTTACATGTTGCTTCCACTTCCTCGTTAACAAAGTACCGGGCTCGTATAAAAGGATATATAAGACGGCATAATGTTTTCATTGAAGCCTGCTGTGCTTTTTCTATTATCAATAGTACTAAGGGCCGCAGATAATCTTTGAATTGTTCTCTTTTTTTCAATGCTCGGCGTTCACTTTTTAACGCCTCGGCGTATGTGAGGTTTTCTCGTTTTGTTACTTCACATTGCCAAATGGTAGAATTGATGACCATAACATGGCGAAAGTATTTTCTGGAAAAGAACATAAATATTTATTGTTTCCTTTTTTGAAAAAAATCTAATTTTTAAAGTATTATTTTTAGCAAATATTATAAAATTCGTAAGAGCAAGACCCTACATAAATTATTAGATTCCTTCGAACATGTACAATATTATCAACGTACTGCTGTCTGCTGATGACCTGATCATTCTATCGGAATCTCCCGAAAATCTAAAACTCATGATAAATCGGCTTTGCTTACTGTGAAAAGTGGGGCCTTATTTTTAATATTGAAAAGTCAAAAATAACGGTTTTCTCACGATCTAACCGAGCTGAAGTGAGAAATAGTTGGTTTTTTAATGAAAGACGCTTAGAAATAGTAAGCGAATATAAATATCTGGGAGTTAAGGTCAATTCAACTACGGATTTCACAAAACATCTTACTGAAAAATCGAATTCTTCACAAAGTCTCATCAATTTATCTTGGAATAAAGTTTTCTCAAATAAACATATAAATCTATCCATAAAATACAAAATATTCGATTCCGTAGTCAAATCTACACTTTGTTATGCTGCACAAGTTTGGGGAATGCAAGAGTACGCAGAAATTGAAAAATTACAGAGAAATTTTCTGAAAAAACTGTTTTATCTTCCAATAAAAACTCCTAATTATGGAATATATTTAGAAACAGGACTACCAAAGCTTTTTACTTATACACTTAAACTTCAAGCCGATTTGAGTAAAAAACTTCTTCTTTACGAAATAAGAAACAAAGATTGGTGGATGGAAAAATGGCAAAATATGGGTATTACTCACGGAGAAGATGTAAATATGGAAACAAACAATCCTCAGTATTTAAAGGATAAACTTTACAACATCATCCAAAAGCAAGAAGACTCTGTTCGAAATTTCTTTATCGAACAAGCATGTCAATCGGAGAGCAGAATTCTGTATAGCCAAGCCAACTGGAGTTTAATCTTAGGGATACAAATAACTTTAGAGATTCACTCAGCTTTAAAGAAATCTTCTTTATATTCAAAGCCAGATGTGAAGTTTTATACCTCAATGGATCTCCTTACAATGGAAGCTTTAACCAGTTCTGCTTGCTTTGTAACATGAAAGCCAAAGAATACTGTTTCCATCTTCTGAGCGTATGTCCAATCTTTAAACAATACAGGCTGTTGTACTTTGGAAAGCGCGTTCTATCAATGGAAGAAACAAAATATATCTTAAATGGATCAGACTAGGAGTGGCCGTGGCGCTATAGTTGTGTGCTCGCCTGTCAACCTCGTGGTCGCAGGTTCGATTCCTGCCGTTGTCTATGTCTTCTTATATTCCATTAAAAACCAATTCTAAAAATTGTCATAAAATGAGTTGCTGGTTTACTCAGTACATGCTGTTCAGGCATAACACTAACAACATGATTGAGTAAACTAGTATAGCCATAAAAAACTATGACAACGAAATAAATAAAATAATGCGAATTATAAGAGACATAAATAAATAAGACACGGTTATTTTCTCCGCATTAGTTCAGCCGCCACCCCTGGAGATAAATCTGAGACAACAACCAGCTCTAGTCTTAGAACATCGCGCCACACATCTTTCATATCCTTCTCTTTCTCTTTTTCACCTCGGGATGCCCGCGCGGTGTTAAAAACATATAAAGGGCATTCATAATGCCTTGAGCGCGTGCAAAATTATAAAACAAAAAAAAAAGTTTAGAATGCTGGTTTTAAGTGAATATGCATAAATCTTTTAATTGAATAATACATAGATAATCAATTTGAAAAACAACCTTTTTATATCTAATTAATACATAAATTTAAAGTTGCCAGTCAAGCTGACGGCTAAGCCAAAGCTTAAACAATTCATAACAACATAACAGGATATTTCCAAAGCAATTTCGCACACACGGAGTAGAAAGATCCCATCTGCAATACACCACGTTCTTGAGTCTCGAAACAGATTACAATTATCCCTAACCAGGGCAACAAAATTTACACCATCGCAACCACCATGGTCACTTCCCCAGGAATCAGTCATTCTCGATCTACAAGAATTACAAAAGTACAAGACTTGCAAAACCATTTTTAGAGCTCGATTCCTGCAAATCTCAAATGATTTGATGGATAAGGGTTGGAACTTTATGTACACAGACGGGTCTAAATCGGATTTGAACACTGGCTTTGCAGTCGTAGCTCAAGATGGTTCACTCATCACGCACGGCATCTTTCTAAAAATCGCCTCTATCTACACAACCGAAGCATTGGCTATCCACGAAGCTACCAAGAAATGCCCTGTAAATAAAGGGAAATGGGTAATCTGCTCAGACAATTTGTCAGTACTAAAGGCCATCGTTAACCCGAAAAATGACTTAGATATCATAGCCAAAATCCGAGATAATCTTTTAAAAGCTAAGACAAAGATCAAGCTCATGTGGAGCCCAGGTCATGTAGGAATAAAGGGCAATGAACTAGCTGACGCAGCTGCAAACGCAGTACTTAAAGCCCCCACTTACACCTTCAATACTTTCTCACGTCTTGACTTAAAGAGACACATCAAGCTGGAGTGTCATCAAAATATATTACTGGACTGGGAACACTATAAACATCACTATAGTTCTATTAACCCGTTGAAAATTCAGCCAAAAGCCGACTACGCCTTGGCCATACCGCATTCACCCACCAACACCTACCCAAAAAAGAACCTTAACCTACCTGCCCGAACTGTACGAATTCCATAACTGCAACCCACCTATTAAGTCCACGCTTCTTATCTGGACATCCTCAACTCCAAACGCACACTATCAACTCTAACCTCTTGGATCTACTAAAAGAACCGAAACAAAGCAATATTTTAAAAATTAAAGAAATTATTAACGATCTAAAAATCTCTAACAAATGTTATGATCTAATCATTGAAAATAACACCTACACATTGCCATAATGTCAGAGTCAAGCCGCGCTTAAAGCACTAGGCTCCTACACCATTAGTTCTAAATTGGTCTAGGAATCAAACTAGAAGAGAATAATGTATAATGCTAATTATATTTGTGTTGAAAATTAAGTTTAATATTAAATTTAATTACCAATGTATTTAACCGAATATTTTAGTACTTTAAGGCCCTTTTGCTGATGCAAAACTTAAGCATTTAAGTTCTACTTAAGCCCATAAGGGTTTAAAGTTCAACATAAATATTTATTATGCCTATCAGCAACCGGGGCTAATCGAGCTAAGCTTGTATACATACAATATAATTGGTTTCTCTGAAACGGATCTAACGATTTGGATGAAATTTTCACAGTCTGCTTCCATGAGCTAGAAAAAACTAAAATAAATAGATTGATTTAAGTCCACCAACTGCCACACCTTGGGTGGCTACTCAAATGATTTGGATGATATTTTCAGTGTGTTGTTTTGGGCAAGAGACATTTGAAAAAGAAAACTATTACATCCTCCATATTATGTCCGCCACTTTTTTATCATTTCTTGGTTTCTCAGAAATGACTCTAACGATTCGGGTGAAAATTTTGAAGTTTGCTCTTTTGTGCAAGAAAAAAAAAATAAAGGCGAAACACACGTTGGCTAAGTATTCGAAATCGAAATGAACAAAAAATGAAATAATCGAAAAACTAAATAATCAATATCAATAATAATCAATATCACCGATTTGTGCTTTCACCTGGGGATCAATTACCGATCTGTGAAGTTCTGAAGTGAAAAAAAACAACGGGTTGCTCTCAGGGAGTGCCGGCTGAAGTGAAAACTTGAACAATAACGTTGTGCACTTTTCATCTTGAGATTTGCAGTTTTAATTTCCTATATTTATTAAACATAATGAACGATGCTATACGAATTTAAATGTGTGTTCAATGAGTCTGTTTGGAACAGTTTGGAACACTTTAGAACAGGAACTTTAGGACATATTTGTAAGAACTGTCAAAACCAATTCGAGAACCTTTGAGTAAAACGCGCGCAACTTTTAGGTGCATTAGCTTTCCTTTAAAGATGCCGTGATTGTGACATCCTAATAAAACAAAAAAAAACAGTAGCCAAAATCGCTCTTAACATCTCTTTGGCAGTTTCCCGGTGACCACACTCGATGTAATTCGTAGCGAAACGTTCGGGGTCAGTACATAATTGAACTCGCTTAAATACTAACAGCCTTATTTATAATTGCATTACTGCGAGTATAGAGTGCTATGCACTTCTTATAATGCCTCCGAAATCGAAAATCTCATTTATAAAACTTATGCAACGTTGAATAGATCCATTATAAGCTAAACGCGCTTATAGGTTGAATAGAGCCCACATAAGGAAATTATAGTGTCGAAATGTCATTTTGAGTTTGGACATAAAACAAAAAAAAAAACAAAATCCCTTTAAATTTTGTATCCTTTTTAAATGATTTCAATAATTTAAATGCAAAACTTCCAACGCCAAGAAGAAGAAAACTGTATAAAAAATGATTCAATCCAATGAATCATAGAAATGTAGACTTAAACAAAAAATACAGGTTTTCCAAAGCATGCTTCAATTATTGAAATTGTTCGCTTGGACCTTTTTTGGTTGTGTGACCGCGGCGTCCACGGCAAAAGCCGGTAGCCAACCTGCATAAATTAAAGCTAAACTTAAAATGTTTGTGCTTAAAAAACAAATTCACAACTTCTAGAATAAATACAAAAACCAAAAAGTGCGTTTTGCTACTCAGAACCTGACCGTGAGAGAGCTTAAACTACCGTCGCCCTACTCACACACATAATACTCGTAATACTTCACATATGATATACTACTACCAATCTAAACAGGATCTTAGGGATGAAATACTATGATCCAATATTTATTATTATTTTGTATTATTATTTATTTTGTTTTCATTAAATCACAATCATAACACCAACAAAAGTTCTAGTTGCGTTTTCTGACAAACAGCTGATTTGATAATGACAGCCAAATGGAATAGATTACCGGTTTTTGGTACTTTTTGGACATAAAACCCTGCATAACTATAATTTATGGGAAAATGTTTTATAAATAGGAATTTATGGAAGGGCTACATAAGACCTTATTCACTGTATACGAGTAACTATTCATCTGTTTAAGGCATTCTATTAAATAAGACTGTAAATAGTTATAACGCGGCTTATCCTAAAAACTAAATATTTCATATTACGGTGTTAGATTTATGTCGTTTTTATTTGGCAATCCAGAAGCCTTCCGGACTCTTCTGAAAGTGTTCATTTGGGAAAAAATGACAGTTCTAATTCTGAAAAGAAAAGAATTTTGCTTCTGGATTTGAAATCAGAATCGGAACCAGAAGCACTCACAAATTCATATACTTGAACGTCAAACTTGACTGCTGTCATTTTTTGTATCATAATTGTGCAAAAAACAGTTTTTTTTAAATTTGAATCTTTCCACGTACACAATTATTTTCACACATACAATCTCATTAAAATACAGAATCGTCAGAATCACACAAAAGTGTTCAGTTGGGATCCCCGATCGGAGAGAGATTCCTGATTGCTAAATAAAAACGCCATTAGTTGATAAATTATTTTCTCTGTCAGAATCATCTCACTTTCATGAAAAATATTTTTTTTTAAAATAAATTCAACTCCATTTCCGATTATTTCTAAGAATGTTTCTGCAAAAATAAAGGAACTTGAATTGTAGGTAAGCAACAATATTTTTTTCTAAGTTGGTCTACCTTGTTCTGAAGTTTCTCACGAATCTGTTCTGTTCTCTTCTGTTTTAATCATTTTGCCTTGCGTTGCTTTTAATATTCCTTGAGAACCGATAATTACACAAATATCTACTTACATTTTGTACCTACAAACATGTGTATTATGAGTCACGTTTCACTTTGTTCAATTATGATATTTGAAACACTTTGAGTGTGTTTCTTTATTAATTCTGGGATGTCCAGAATATTCGGAATACCATTTTTGCGTTTCTTAATTCCACGGAATATTCCGGATAAACTATTTGGTTGTTTTTTATTCATTACGGAACGTTTGGAATGCATTCATTTTACTCTATCTTAAACACGGAATGAAAAGATTATTCTCGGAATATACCCCTCATGTGAATGACAAGCAAAAAAATGACACCAACCAAAGACGAAAACCAAGAAAGTAAAAAAATGGATAACCAAACATTTTGTATATTTTTATTATTGAAATAAATATATAAACAATAATTAAATTTTAGTCTTGTTTAATTAATAAATCAATAATATTTAATTTTTACCATTTCTCATAGAAATACCTGTTTTTTATCATCATCACATCACTTTCAAACAGCTGATTGATGTCATCTTTTTCTTTGCTATTTCGGATATTATTTTTGTTTCTTTATTCATTCCATTATGGATATTCTGGATAAACATTATGTCTTTTCCATCCGCTCCATTCCTTATCCGGAATTAATAAAGAAACACACTCAAATACACGAATTTTACGAGTATACAGACGGTCTAGCCATCAGCAGTCACAGTACACATTATAAAATAATATATTGACAATGTTGTCAAAATTCGGTTGTCATAGTTCAAAAATTCGGTTGTTATATTTGCCAAAATGTCTTTGAGCACATGCACTCTCATTTTTGACATTTTCACATACAAATAGGGGTGGGTCAATATTGGGCTTTTTTTTTGTCGTTCAGAGCAGATCACTGAACAAAGTTCGAACACATAAATTATGCACTGAACTTGTTCCAAACAGAGGGAGCTCTGAACACTGGTATGTTTTTTAAACACACTTGAACCACACAAATCAGAACACATTTTTATTTCAATCATAAAAAGCAATATAACACAAAACCAACCCTTTTTTGTAGACTGATACACACCCAGATACAGAAAATCAACTAGCGATCACCTTCTTTCGCCAACTTATGTATCTAATTATTTTTTTCTTCCTATTTTCCTTTTTGCCACACGTGGCATTTGGTGTGTTAAGCAATTTATACTCACATGCTCAGTCGAGAAAAGAAACGCACATTTGGAGCTCTGCATGCTCTGAGTTAAAAAGAAACACATACAAATTTTTTGACAACTCAGACTCAACTCAGAACTAAAAAAGAAAAACGCCTATTTCAGTAAGATGTGTTCCGTAAGAGGTAACAGTAGATCAAAAATAACTGTTATTAAGATAACATTTGAAATTTCTAAATTTATATTTTGATCAAACCAAACAGCGGAATATAGATGAAAAAGTGATGAATAATTAATTTTAAATTGGTAGTGGAAAATAGTTTATTAAAATTGTTATTTCACTGACAATTTGAGTTCCATAATTGTTATTTCAGTAACAGGATTTTACAACTGTTATTTTAAAGTAGCAGAAAAAGATATTGCAACTAGCAGTTTGGGTCATACCTAAGCCTATGCGCATGCCAAATGTGACATGAGTGTATCTGAGTTTTCACCATGCGCGAACTTGAACGAAAATGAAAACCGGAATATATTACCTTTGCTTGTTATCTTGTGAATTTGTACGAATTCGTAACAATTTGTAAAAATTTTCACAAAATGCTGTTTGTTGTTGAAAAAGTTGCGAATTCTTACTACAAGAATGTTTGTGGGTAACTGATGCAAAAACTGTCAAAGCAACAAGACGGCAAGATTGTTTTGCCATTTCATGGTGTTAGTGATGGGCACATTCGAATAATATAAGAACTTGAGCAAAACGTTCAGTATTGTGAACCAGAATGAAATATTTGTATTGAAAACTAGAGACAAACAGGAATAAAGAAGAAAACGCGGTAAGCAAAACACAAATAATCAAGAAGAGGAAAATTTTAATATTTGTTCACTGGAATTATCGAGTCTTTTCTCATTTTATTTAATAGAATATTTTTGTTGTGTGAACTAGTCTTTGTATTGCGTGTTGTATTTCTCTTTTCCTATTATTTTGTTGTTTAGGCATAGAACTAACAACATGTGATTGAGTAAAACTAGTATACCGATAAAATATGACATAGGATAACAAAAATTAATGCGAATTATAAGGGACATAGATAAGTAAGACATGGAAATTTCTCCGCATTAGTTCAGCCGCCATCCCTGGAGATAAAATCTAAGACAACAACCACTTAGTCTCAGAACATCGCGCCACACATCTTTCCTATCATTCTTTCTCTTCCTTAACCTCACGCCCGCGCTGTGTTGAAACATTTAAAGGGTAGTATAATCCCTTGAGCGCGAGTAGATTATAAAAAAAAAAATAAATGTGGCCAAGTTGCGTTTGTTTACTTTGTTGCACGATTTACAAAAATTCCCCCACTCTTGAAGTTTGACAGTTATTACACTTCTTACTACAAAAAAGATACCAAACACACCTATTATGCATGATACAACTACCAAAGATATGGCATTGCGCATGGTAGGTATTTGCTGTCAAATGTCGTGACGTCAACTAGGCGCAGAAAAATTTTTGGCGCGCTTTTATTTTTACTTTGTATTTGCCGGAAGGAAGTAAACTTTACTTGTGTTTTTTTTTACTAAATTTAAATTTACTTTTGAAATTGATTTCATATTTGTATTTTGATTGTTCTTTAAACAAAACTCAATTGTAAAATGGGTGTTTGTTCAGTTTTGCGTGCAATAATAATCACACCAAAAACATAAATGTTATAAAAGTAACATCTCACTACTTTTCACGGCTGACTTGTTACGTAGGTTTTTGTATATAAAGATTGCGCCTCCTCCTTGAGTGGAGTTGGGTCGGTCTCTTCTCACGATATTGTAATTGTTCTTAGTCAATTTATGTTTCTAGTTAAGCTTAGTTTCGCTAGCCATAAACACATCTGGACTTATGTCTTTCAGCAATTGGAATAAATTCGCTCTACGTTCGGTCCTAATCAGTGAATTTACATTCACAGCTAGGATCTTAAAGGGCATCTCCGGCAGCGCGCCCTTAACCTCTAAGTTGCGTTAAGCTCGGCAAAACAGAGTAGAGATAATCCACCCTAGTCGCCTGCTCCCTGATCTGGTTTTGGAGGCCAGTCAACTGGCCCTGGATGGCCAGCAGAATGTCCATAATATCCGCCTGTGCCGCTGGCGCCTTAGGCACGGGGCCTGTTGGGCGACCTTTGGTGTAGGATGTACCGTGCTTCCTCTTCCTATCACCAAGCGATAATATAATGAAAGACATGAAACATTTTGGCGGTGTTGTAGAGATGTAAATGTTTAAACGCTTTGAAAAGATTCAAATGAGTTTTAGGAGCTCCTGCCCAAATGTGCGAGTTATACTTCAGCTTTGGACGAATTAAGGCCTTATAGATTACATCCAGATCACACGGGGAAAACATTTTCTTGAATCTTCGAAGAAAGCCCAAACACTTTGCAGCGTTTTTCGCGACATCAAATATATGTTCATTCCACAAGAGGTGGTCGGTGATGCACATACTAACGACTGAAAGCTGATCGATTTCTTTAATGCCAGTACCCCCATGGATAGCGGCATGGGGGTGTTTTTGAAGCATAAAATTCCCCAATGTCGAGATCAGAATTTAATGAGCTTATCATACGCTGCCGTTGCAGTTGCACATCCGAAGAACAAGGAGTTAAATCTGAAAAAGAACATGAAAAGCTGAGTGCAAAACAATTTAGTGGATTAGAAGATCCAGATCATTTTTGAAAATGAGAAAAAGAGTTGGACCCAAAAGGGACCCCTGGGCACACCAGATTTATTTTATGAATATCAGACTTCAAACCGTCCAATACAACTTGTATTGAGAGGTCCGAAATGTAATTTCTAATCCCACAAAAAAGAGGTCCATCGACACCAAATGCATGCATTTTCGATAAGGTGCTAAACACTATCAAATGCTTTTGAAATATCAAGCGCAATAATCTTACTTTCTCCAAAACGATGTAAAGATTTGTGCCACTGTTCGCTGAGATGTACCATCAGATCACCAGTGGACCTATTGCTACGAAAGCCATACTGCCGGTCATTAAGGAGCTTTCGTTCTTCAATATATTTCTTAAGCTGATAATAATTAATCAGCGTTTACATGACCTTGAAAAGAAGGGACGTAAGTGTAATTGGACGGTAATTAGACGGTGACGGAGGTTTGCCTTTTTTGGAACAGGCTGGAAAAATGCAGTTTCCCATGCACTCGGAAAGAGACCAGTAGAGTAGGACAGATGGAAAGCCTAAGCCGGATAATATCCGGCCAGCGGATTTGTGTACATCAAGGTGTTTAAGAACTCTAGCAACCGCACGAATGCGAAAGAAGATTCTTCCCATGATATTCTTTACGTTCTCAAGTACTGGAGGAGTCATAACGTGCATTTTCTTTCGGTTGGATAGATTTCACCCTATTCCGGATAAAATTTCTCACTCCGAGAAAAATCAAATTTGTTATCATATCTGCGCTGGAGTTTGTGTCAATACCGAGGAAGCATACTGAAGAAATTATTCAGATCATCTAAGTTGGCTTTCTCATATTTCTTAGGTGATTTTTCTTTAACTAAGTGTTGTTGGCATTACAAATTTGCAGATATAGCACAATTGTCTGATATGCCTAACGGCGATAATATACTTACAGTGTATTTATCAGGGTTGGAGGTAAGAAACAAGTCTAGAGTGTTGGCGGTTCGGCCTGCAACGTCAGGGATTCGAGTCGACTCGTCAGCAAGTTGAGTCAGTTGGTTTAACTTAACAAAGACCTCAACAATACCTTGTTCTCTGACTCTAAAAGAGGAGCCAGCTAGAATTGTGTATATTGAAATCGCCCGTCATGGCGACATCAGTGCGAGGGTACTGGGAAACAATTCTTTGAATGCAGTCGGACAGAGCATCAAATTAGTTAAAAGTTTGGTATGGTAGGGCTAGATTTAGTGAAAATTCCTACTTTATGGTATATGCTATACTAAAAGGGCGTTTTTTGTTAGAAAAAGGCGCGCGACAAATTAATTGATTGCACAAATTGCTCAAGCACGTCGAGTGACAATTGTTTAGACAAATTTTATTGCAAAAAAAGTAGTAAAACACATACTTTTAGTATGGAAGTGCTAGTTGAAAAATCGTGGTTTAGGTAGTAATGTATTTGTTGTATTAAATTATTAAAAAAAAAAAAAAAAAAAAACTGAAGCGAATTTTTTTCTTTCGCCATTGCTTTACGACAAATTTACGACAGTTAATGGCATACCCATTTTTATTTTTTGACTTCATATACACCGTTTTTTGAGGGGTGGTAATGCTAACTTGACTAGCATTAGCATTACCAGGGGTTATTTTTTTAAAAAACAAGCGCGACAATTTTTTTCTTTCACGACAAATTTACGACAATTAATCCAATAAGAATTTCCTTAAAATTTTGAAGTGGTAGTGCTAACTTGACACACATAATTTCATACTAGACATTGCACAGCTCATAGCATTCTATCGATAGTATACTATTTGGCTGCCATTTTCACTTTGTGGTTAGCGTTTGTGGCTGGTGAACGTTTGTGGTGTGTGTATTGCTATAATTCCTTGTTTTTTTTTGTTTAATTCCTTTTGTTGAAGGTTTCTTAAGTCTTGGAATGCTACTAGACAAGAAAACAGCGATACGTATTGCTTCGCGACATTTGTGCAATTGAAATAGTATGCTATGAAATGCCCAATGCCAAATTTTGTAGCATTCTATTTTTCTTTCCTTTTATGAAAATGACAGATTCGAATCGTGCTACAAAAATAAAACATAATCATTTTTTTTAAGTGTGAGTAATCGGCTTATTTTTTTTTTATTTTATAGGCTACTGTTTAGATTTATCAAAATGAATGCTTGGGATATTGAAAAAAGGATTTGGATAGTGCAGCGGTACCATTCTTTGCAGTCCGTCATTTCCGTCCAAAGGAAATTTAGGACGGAGTTTGGCGGTACTCCCCCGAGTAGATGGACCATTATGAGGCTGGTGAACATGTTTGCCGAATCTGGAATCATCGAACGAAGACCGTATCATCGAGATCCAAATGTTCGGGTTTCAGGACAAGTTGTATTGTCGGGCCATACTTCTTTGTAGAAAACGGTGTAACACAAACTCTCAATGGGGACCGTTATTTAAATATGTTGAAGGAGTTTTTTTTACCCAGAACTTCGCCGCAGACGTATCCCTTTCAGTAGGATTTGGTTTCAACAAGATGGAGCAAGTGCACACGTACCCACACAAGTTATGGCGGAGCTCCAACGAAAATTCCCAAACAAATTGATATCAAAAACTTAATCGATTAAAATAAAAGTTATTTAAATTTCTTATTGTAGCACGATTCGTGCGCCACCCTGTAGTATACTATAAAACATAGAAGGTGGAGACACCGTGTAACGAATCGAATACGTTTTCAGATTGATTTTTATTTGCTATAGTATTTATGGATATTTGTGTCTGTGAACCAGCTAGCGGTATCAGGTGTTTTGTCAGAATGATGGCTGTCAATTAAGATGCACAGTGGTGTTAGTAAAAGAGGGGTAGATCTGCTGAAAAGCCCCGATCTGCAAAATCGATTTAAAATTAAAAAAAATAAATCAATTTGTTTGGAAATCAAAAATAAATTGATTTTTTATACCAAGCGAAAACTCCATTACTAATTACGAATATATAACATATGGAATCATATCAGTGGAACAAACATACATATATATAGGCAGCTACATAATCAAGTAAACGTCTAATCACTGCTTAAAACTTTAAAACACAAATTCCAAACGACATTAGATACACACAAATCACCATCAGTATTTTTGTGACGTCATAATTAGTTTTTTGTATTAATTTCTTTTTTCAATTGTAGAATATATTTTAGAATTTAGCATTTAAGCCAACTCTTTTCGAATGAGAGGTATTGCGAAATTACATAAAAAAACGTTAAATCAATAAAAAGAAATTTCTCGAACAAAACCAAATGATTGTGACGTCATATAACAAATAAGCATACAGTACACCCTCTCTCGGAGACTCGCTAGCCCGGACAGTTCAGTATTGTGGACACCTATATGTTTCGGACACTTTCAACATTTTAGCTCGGCAGTCCGGATAGCGTATTAAAATGCGTATTTACAATGTGCATATATATATAATTTGACTCTGTTCTTTAAAAAAACGATTGTTCATATCATTACGGGGATTTCCCTACTATGACATATTTAGTTTTTAGGATAAGTCGGGTTTTTTTTTCATAATCTACACGCGCTCAAGGGATTATACTACCCTTTAAATGTTTAAACACAGCGCGGGCATGAGGTTAAGGAAGAGAAAGAAGGATAGGAAAGATGTGTGGCGCGATGTTCTGAGACTGTAGGTGTCTGTTGTCTCAGATTTTATCTCCAGGGATGGCGGCTGAACTAATGCGGAGAAATGTCCGTGTCTTATTTATCTATGTCCCTTATAATTCGCATTATTTTTTTTATTCTTTGTCATATTTTATCGGTATACTAGTTTTACTCAATCACATGTTGTGAGTTCTATGCCTAAACAGCATGTAATGAGTAAACCAGCAACTCATTGTTTGGCATTTATTTTTAGAATTGGTTTTTAATGGAAAATAAGAGGACATAGAATACGGCTGGGATCGAACCTGTGACCATGAGGTTGACAGGCGAACACACAACTATCGCGCAACGGCCATCCCCAACAAGCGTTATAACTATTTAGTATTTAGCGAGTTCAATTCTGTACTCACCCCGAACGATTCGCTACATCGAGGGTGGTCACCGGGAAAATTACTCGATGTAATTCGAAGCGAAACGTTCGGGGTGAGTACAGAATTAAACTCGCTAAATACTAAATAGTTATAACGCGGTTTATCTTAAAAACTAAATATGTCATATTAAACAACCGCGAAAACCTTAAAAGTTACATTTCCGTACTAGTTTGGTCGCTTGTAGTTGGCTCTTCAACCTAGACATTTTAGCCGTTGCAATTTTACTAATTGGAAGTTTATGTTAGTGGTCGTTGATTTTTCATGCTCTGCTACATTATTTCATTGTGATCTTTTTTAATGATAAGACATATTTTTTTGTTGTGGATTGCATTTCTCACTGATTTTTTTTTTTTTTTTTTTTTAAATAACTTATGACTTCCGCTAAGAAAAAGAAGCATATTACTTTGACACTTTGTGAGAAATGTAAAATATTAGGTGAACTTGAAGCTGGCAAATCAATTAGGAAAATTTTGGAAATTTGTATCTAACACATTCAAAGGATCAGGTAAGCTGAAAATTTAGATTCTAAGGACAGAGAAAAATTATCAGACAATGTTAACACCCAGCGATAGAAGAAGTATTGATGACATGGTTCTTCCAACAAAGAAATCACCATGTGCCAATTTCTAAAGATATGATTCAAACCAAAGCCAAATTCTTTTACAAAGAGCTGACAGGTAAGGAAGATTTTGCAGAAAATTCTGGTTGGTTGGAAAAAATTAAATTGGGACATGGGACTCGATGCCTTAAGATTTGTGGCGAAAAAGTATCCGCCGACGTTGCTGCTGTTAAGCTTTTGCAAAAAAAAATTTTAAGAGTGATTCAAGTAAAGAACAGTTTTATAATGCTGATGAGTCAGCTGCTGGAGGGTTTTTATGGGAACGACATGGGTCCATGCGAATGAAAAATCTGCTCCTTGCAGAAAAATATCCAAAGAAAGCGTTACTTTTATGTCATGTTCTAACGCTGCAGGAACTCATAAGTTCCCCTCTTAGTTATAGGAAAATCAGTTAAAGCGAGAGCTTTTAAGAAAGTTAATCTTCCATGCTACTGGAAAGCTACCAAAAAAGGATGGATGTATACAACGTCTTTTTTGTACTGGTTCAACAATAATTTTATTCAAAGTCTGAAAAAGTTGTTGATAGAGATTAGCCTGCCGTTGAAAGCACTTTTGGTTTAGATCATGACGTTATCTCGAATGACAAAAATGTCGAATGCAAAAAATCTGGAAAAAAACAAATTTTTAATCTAGAATGCAAAAATCTTCAATGCACAAAAATCTCGAATAAACAATAATCTCGAAAGACAATATATATCTCGAAAAAATCTCGAAAAAAAAATAAAAATTCGAGATTTTTTTTTATCTATTTAAAGAATATAAAAGGAATAGCATATTTAGTTTATTACTTTTTTGGGAAAATAAACAACAAAAAATCAATATGCAGAAGACTGCTGGGACTGTTTCATCATTCACCATGCAATGCAAAGAAAAAAGCTATCGCATGATCGAAGGAACACTTCAAAAGTTTCGTCCATCAACCAAACTCTTGAGGAGCCCAGCAGTAGACGACTCTCCACTGTTCCCAAAATAATGAGTTTGTTTCCATCGTAATATTTTTCAGGTAAGACACAAATATTTCCACCGATGTACCTGAAACAACCAATTAACGTATCTATTATAAATAAGTTTATACACAAAAAAAATACATATTATAGACGGATACATTTTTTTTGTAATTTATATCTATTTAATGTTAAGGAGAGGCCGCCTCTCCTTAAGAACGGTAAAATACTCTTGTACAAGGGTCGGCCGTCTCGACTTATTCTGCTAATCTGACGCAACTAAACAGACACACACACCAACCACTGATCCATCAAAACCACGCACCAGACGTTGAGGGGAGCCGCTCGCTCCTCGGGCCTAATGGAGGGATAATCTATATAGTGGGAGTAAAGCAGAGGATCACGCACTCAAATGACAGTGTTATTGTAACCTCCCCTCAACCCGGTGTCTATGTGCTGACCGAAGCTTACTACAACACTAATTCCTTTTTAGCGCCCTTCCGATATTTCAAGACAGTTATCAGTTTCAGTTATTAAAAATCTAGAATAGAATAATATATTAATTTTTGAGACAATGGTTACAATTCGCGGCGAATTTTGTTGTTCAAAAATTAATATATTAATTCTAGATTTTTGCAGTCGAGATTTTTTTTCGCGTTTCGAGATTATGCATTCTAGATTTTTTTTCGAGATTTTTTCAATTCTAGATTTTTGTTTTCGAGGTTTTCACTTTCGAAATTTTTGCTTTTTGGATTATTGCTTTTGAGATACCTTGGTAGACACCTTTTGGTTTTGGTTTCCTAATCCAGAATAATAAAGGTAACATAGAGAAAGTAGCTGTTGACCCACATTCTACTGGGAGATGATAAAAACATAGCAAAAAATTCAATTAGCGAGATGCTGTTTTTTTTTTTTTACATTCGAAAGGTAATGGGGAGCAAAATATTAAAAATATTTGGCCAATATTATGACCAGAATTGGCATCCCAATGGGATAATTAAGACTTTACACCAATTTCACAGTTACGCCAAAAAATTGCCTCGCTTCGCTTGCTTATGTAATTAGAATCACACCAAAAACATAGATGTTAAAAAAGTAGCCAGGTTTTTCTATATACAAGAACCTTTGCTAAGAAGTCAGCCGTGAAAAGTAGTGAGATCTAAAAGTAAGTCAAGTTCTAAGTTTATTAATGTTAAATATCAAATATTTTAAATAGAGTAATATGGAGGAACCAAAATTATCAAAGAAATCTGTTATTTAATGATTACTGACTTTAACTGTGTTGGTTTAAAAAATTTGTTTTATTATAACTAATTACTAAATTTTGAAATAAAATTTTCCATTGCAGTTTTTAATTTATGCTTTTTGTATGTACTACAAGTCCTACCCTCTAAAAATTTTCAGAAGTGAGAAGTAAGCTCATTAACTAGATAATTGATAAGAAGGATGCATGAAAAATTTCATAATTTCAACTTTTTTCTTTGATACACCTGAAAGCTGACTGCTCTAACAAATTTCATAATCCTGCACCAATCGGAAGTGCTCTCGATATATTTAATATCAATTCCAGGCAAATGGGCGGTTGCCACGCCCGTCAATGTAAAAACTCTAATTTTAAGCCCTACCGCTGTACCAAATTTCATCAATCTACGACAATCAGAAGTGTTCCAAGGTACCACGCCCCCTGAATGGAAGGTCTAAAATTTTCAATTTGTTCCTTTGTATACACCACAAGGCCTACCGTTGTGGGAAATTACAAAATTCTACGATGTCGGGAAGGCTCCATAATTTTGATGATCTGTCAGTGGGCGAGTCAGTCAGTTACGATTTTTGCGATTTTTGTAGTCTTATATCTCGGGAACTTCTAATGCAAAGGAATTGAAAATTAGTAATTTGCGTAACCCTGGAGAGCTTAACAAATGCTGAGAGTTTGAAGTTTATGACATTATTGGTACTGAAGTAAAAGGGGGGTGGTGGAAATCGCCTGAGTTTGTTCCTGTAAAAAGGGTGTAGTGCCAGAACTTGGATAGGGACTACAGTGCTCTTTGATTCACGGCTTAATAAGAATCATTTATCCATATGGTAGCACATCCACAAGTAAAATCAATAAATGAGCAACTAACTGGTCAAAACGAACTCTACTACGACTTTTCTGATAATGACATTAATGATGAAGATGACGAAGAAGACAGTGAAGAAAATGAAAATTGTAAACAAAGAAGTTTCGAAAATTGCGAACAATGAAGAAAGGAAGAGATTGACAAGAGGATTCAGTAGGCCGAACAAAATAATGCATCTCAAATGGATATCCTTCTCCTAAAGACGTTACGCAATAAAGCTGAAAAGTTGTTTTTAGATAAAGCGTTCCAACAAAAAATTAGCACGTGCTTTCCTATTCTTAAAAAATTTAAATGCACGACTGGATCGCACGTACTTGCTCCTATGACATCACATTATATGCAAAATATTCTTAATAGAAACGGCTAAATGTATTTTTAAAGTCGTTTTTCACTTAATTTTTTATATATAAAAATTCTTAAATCATTTCTAAAAAAAATTGGTATGAACATTTTAAATGTTTAATAATATAAATTCAAAAACAAAATTTCAGAATTATTGAATTTTCAAAAAAAAAATATTTTTTTTTTCAAAAATCCAAAAAAAACTATTTTTCGAAAATCTTGAAATGCAATACTATCTAGAATTTGAAGGAGCTCCTGTACATATTTTTTTATCGAAATCCGTTCAGACGTTTATGAGAGAGTCGGAAATCAATAAAATGGTTGTATGGCAGGTACCTACCGTTAATAACAATACACATATGTAAAAAAAAATGTTTGACCAAAATGTAGACTGCCAACTGACACAAATTTTTATCAAAATCGTCTGAGCCGTTTTCCAGATAATTAAGATGGTAGAAAAATTTGTATGACAAGTACCGTTATTTTTGGGGCTAAAACAACGATTCAAAAATCTATTTTGGACAATTACCTAAAACGCCTAAGCACCAAGTTTGAACCAAATCGGTTCAGCCGTTTAGGCTGTAGTTCTACAGACAGACAGACGGAATTGCGGGACCGACTTTTTTGGTGTTCTCTATGATCGTAATGTCATGTTTGATTGTTAAAAAACAATTTTTTTGTACGAATACATAACTTGCCTTATAGTACCTACTTATAATCGCAAGTAAAAAAATTAAATGCGTACATATTGCTTCCGTACGTAGGACTTCTATTTGTAATAAAAAGATTTTGAAGTTTTCGGTTATCCATTGTATTTCATATTGTATGTATGTATAATCCGGGCATTTCCGGAACACGGTCGAAACCTCATGTGTCCGGACTAGCGAGGCTATACTGTCATTTCGTGGTTTCAAAAGTATAGGGCTGGAATTCGACATCTGTCAAACTAAGTTGTTAAACCAATTTTTTTTTTCAGTTGGAAGTCTGACATTTACGAAAATGGATCGCTTAGCTATCGCACAACGCATAAAAATTGTTAAAACCTACTACAAAAATGGTGATTCTGCCACAGCCAAATATCGTGCTTTAAGAGGAGATTATGGTTTACATAATCGTCCAACTACGCAAGCAATTGGCAAAATTGAAAAAGAAATTTGAAGAGACTGGATTGGTTACAGATATTGTAAGGCCTGTGCATCATCGTTTCACTAGTACCACTGAAAATATCGCTGCTGTAAGTGAAAGTGTTGCCGAAGACTCGAATGTGTCGATTCCTCGTCTTTCTCAGGAATTAGGACTGTCTTACGGCAAATTAAGGCGTATTTTGCATTTGGATCTACACCTACATCCTTATAAAGTCTAGCTCACACAACAATTGAAGCCAGCTGACCATTCACAACGTCGTAGATACGTCGAATGGGTGCTTGAACAACAGGCGGTGGACGGCGATTTTTGGAACAAAATTTTCTTCAGCGACGAAGCACATTTCTCACTCGGTGGGTATGTTAATAAACAAAATTGTCGTATTTGGGGTTCCGAGAATCCTCAAGTAATTGAAGAGAGGCCATTACATCCACAAAAAGTCACTATTTGGGGCGCTCTTTGGTGTGAGTGTACCTTACTTCTTCGAAAACGACGATGGAACGATTGTCACCGTCAATTCGGAGCGTTATGGTCATATGGTAACCGACTTTTTTTTGCCTGCTATTGAAGATATGACTTGGAGAATATGTGGTTTCAACAAGACGGTGCCACATGCCCACAACTCGAGCGAATATGGCTTTCTTGCAAGAGACATTTCCTGGCCGCGTAATTTCTCGTCGTGACGATATCAACTGGCCACCAAGATCATGCGATTTGACACCACTGGAGTTTTTTTTGTGGGTCTACGCGAAAGACGGTGTTTATGCAGATAAACCTTTAACACTTGAGCACTTGAAAACTATTCACCAAGTTAAGGCTGAGATACCGCCCAATATGTGTCAAAAAGTGGTCGAAAATTACCTCAAAAGAATCGATGCTTGCAACAATTGGCGTGGTGGTCATTTAAATGATGTAGCATAATGTCAATGTTCAAACTTTATAATAAAATAGAATTATCATGAAAAAAAATATTTTGTGTTTTAATTACGTTTACTTTTGAAACCGCAAAATGGATAACCCTTTATTTCTTTATCATGGCAACTACAGATGTACCTGTAACTTATTATAATGACGCTTGTCGATCGTTTAACAACATCGTCATTTTTGTTACAGACAAAGTTTGGACAAGTTGTTTTTAGCTATTTATCTGTTGACAATTTTTTTCTTTTTGTATTTTACAAGCTTTTTGTATTTTTTAAGAATTTTTGTCTCAGAGTCGCAGTTACATATGTAACGGGTGTTTTTTTTTTTTTTGACGTGAGGTTTTCAATCTGGTAATACTTTTTTTGGAGTTGGTCTTTTTGACAGCTGTCACTTGATTTATGCCCAGTACTTATGGCCTTTTCGATTGGCCGTCCAGAACTGTACTGACCCCCACAAAATGACAGTTGTTACTCTATACAGAACAGAAAACGATTCTGGATTTCATTTCAGAATCGAAAACAGAATCACTAATACACTTACACAATTAAAATGTCAAAATAATCGACTTGATTTGTTGTGTAATTTCGTTGTGTTTATTGAATTTAAACTCATTTTCTGGTAAAATAAAATAAAAAGAAGCAAGTTATAATTATTATTGATACAAGAAAATGTGTATCTAAATTGAAATCAAGTGTTTTGGAAATTCTTTTTAGCCGATGTGATTTTCTATTAATTTAATTTTCACAAATACAGTGATATATATAATTCAGAATCATCAAATTGTTTACGGCTGTTTTATTGGGGGAACCTGTTCCGGACAGCCAATCGAAAAGGCCATTATTTTGGTTTGCCATTTAATAATGAATAGACTTACTCCTGAATAACGTTTGCAAACCGTGCAAATTTATTACCAACATAATGATCAATTGATCAATTTATTGAAGGAAACTTTTGGTGAGCACATTATCTCGCGTCGGCGTCGTGGGCCTATGTCGTGGGGCCTCTAAGATCGAGCGTGAATTTATGTGAAGTCTCTTTTGTTTACGCAGATAAGCCCGAGACGATTGACGCCTTGGATTGCTGACACACGGCCCCAATTGCTGCAAAAAATGGTCGAAAGTTGGGCATCTCGGCCGAAATCATTTTTAAAACATAAAGGCAACATAAAGCTAAATTCCTGGCCATAACATTAAATTATATGCGTTTTCTATATGCTTTTTGAAAACCACACGTCTAAAAAAAACCATTATAGGTATGAAAATGGAAGATTTAGTGCTCTTCGCCTTTCGACTACTTTTCACAATGTGTATTTATTTTATTTTGGAAGACCCTAAGTTTATACGTATTGTATTAAGGACCTGACCATCAAACGGTTGAGAAGTTCCACGTTTTCTGCGTCAACTTAGTCGTTGATTAAGCGATAATTTAGAAAATGATATAATTTTTCTTTACTTTGTAACTTTGTATCTTTTTCCTGAAGCTTCTATATCTACGAGCTACGACTCAAGTAGTAAATCATGCAACCAAACAATGCATTTATTGCGCGACGAAGTACAGAAGAGACATCAAACTAAAAAAAAAAAAAAAAAAAAACACCAGACAAAAATACGTAATCTAACACCATATTCATCTTCATCATCCCAACTCATTCACCGCCTGTGGCAATGATTTTTGTATAGGTAGGTACCAAAGCATTTGTGTACAGAGCCATGTAGTTCAAACTTAAGAAAAGTCATTTATATCCAATTTCTTTGGTCTCAGAGAAATGGTTTAATGTTTCACTTTCGGCAAACAGATTGTGAGCCAAAAACATCAAGACAACATTGTACAGCACAGCCAAAGCACTTTATAGCCATCAGTAGCAGCAGTATGTACCAGCTTCGAATTTGATATATAGCATAAGCATTAGCAGAGCAGACAAACTCTGACATAGCCATGTCATCTCTTTCTGATGCCTGCCAATTTGCACTTGGCAACCAATCTATCTTCCACACTCTATCTGCCGGCAAACAAAAAAAAAAAAATGTTGAGACTTCGAAGACCAGAAACAGAACTGAACTACCCCAAAGCATTGACCTCGTTCTCTCGTTTCACAATGACTATCTACCAAGAGTTTGGAGAAAAAACTAGAGAATTACAACATCACCTGGCCTCTAGTCCCCATCATAACTAATCACTGAAAGACGAACTGATTTACAATACTTACTCATAGTCGCGGAAAATCTGCTTGGTAGTCTCGCAATAGAAGACTTTATCATTGTCATGGAATGTGGTCCGCTTCTTGGAATCATTGTCCTCCGAGATGTTCTCGAATCCTTCGCGTTTGCAGATCGGCATTTTGACAGGAGGAAGTTCCTTCTTCTAAACCAAACAGGGCGGTTTTTAAATTATTTATAATCTAATAACCAAAGATCCACTACTGGAGCCTGTAAACTTTTCAATAAGATTTTTTTTTCTTCCGTCGTCGCAGTCGATGTCGTTTCTATACGCGCCAATCAAGAGAATCCAGAAATTAAAACTTTATTATATTCTTTGCGACTTTTGGAGGGATTCTTTTTGACTTTGTAAGGCTTGGCTTATAAGGTTTGTTTGTGAGTTTTTAGAATCTTTCCAACAACAAGGTTCTAAATTGTTTAAATTAATAACAAATAAAATATAAAATATATAAGATTTTTTCACTGCCAAGCACCACAAAATAAGATTAAATGGTTTCTTTTTTCTTTCTTCTGAGAGAAAAAATAGAAGAAAATCGTAAGAAAGCACACGCGCGCGCCAACTATTTTTCGAAAGTGTTTGCCATCGCCTTTGCTTGCTGAATTAAGCTGCCAGGTGAGAACGAGAAAATTGGAAAAGAAACGGTCGTTAAAGACGAAAATGTATATGTGCGAAAGAGAAAAAGGTATTCTCGCTTTTGACATCTTGACATAACACAATAGTAGTAGATTTTAAAAATTAGAAAATCGAAAGCATTCAGTAATGAATTTAATAGAGTTTTTTTCTCATAACACGTTAAGGTTTGGTTATACTAGAACAGTTTAACTACAAAAAAGGGCTTACACTTTTAAAGCTGCCAATGGGTTTTCCAATAATAGGCGTGTTTTTTTCTAAGCCCCGGGGAAATTGGACGAAAAAAACGATGAGTAGGATTAACAATTTGCATGTTAAATCCAACAACAACTAATTCCCGGGGGTGCTTAGCTTAAACTCAGAGAATTCTCGGGGCTTAGCTATTGGAGAGGATAAAAACTGTGCTACCAAAAACTTTTTCACTAAGTTATCGATAAAATGTATAGAAACTTCAAAACTGACATTTTGACATGTCAGATAATTATCAATTTTGTTTGGTTTGGTTGAGCATTTGGTCTAAGTGTGTCAGTTGTTTTCCTGACGGCCATGTCAACCTTACCTAACCTACCTTTTTATATACATTCCGCATAAACAAATCTATTTTAACATTTTTCGCTTTTGTATTGCCTCTACGGTTTTTTCCACCTCGCCATGAGCACAACCTTCTACAGCGATTTTCATTTTTGCGTTTATTTTTATTATAGGTATATTAAAACTTGACTGTAAGATTATTATTAAATAAAAAAGGATTTCCTGAAGTTGATATTCGTTCAATTAACAAGAATTGAATGAACAACAAAACAAAGGTTTCTCTGAGAAGACATAGGAACTGAGCGTCCCGCCCGAATAAGCAACTCGTCCACTAATATCATGTCACCAGTGACCGACGAATGGGGTAGTTTTCAAGTAGTTGAATTCTATGTACCACTGTATTCGTGAAAATTAAATTAAAAGAAAATCACATCGGCTAAAAACAATTTCCAAAATACTTTATTTCAATTTTCAAATTACTTGATTCACATTTTTTTGTATAAATAATAATTAACTTGGTTCTTTTTATGTTTTTTTAATAGAAAAGTAGTTTAAATTCAATAAATATATCGAAATTATACAAAACAAATCAACCCGATGATTTTTAGAAGAATGAGGATGAGGCAAACAATGATGTTTATTTTTTTCTTGCATTACAGCTGTTCTTCAAATGTCATCTTGCAAATTAATAAATAGTGCTACCAAGTATTTCACTTAAGCGCCTTGGTCATTTTTTTCAACCAATTCTCCCGGGGATTGCAAAAAAACGCACCTAATATAGGCTTTTCACACCAAACCCAAAACCTGGTTTTCAGCTAAAAGTTTACGAAAACTCGAAAACCGTTCACACTGAACATTTACGAGTTTTCGTTTGACATTTAAATTATTTTGGCAACACAGTTAACAACAAATACGTTGAGAATTGAAATTGAAGTTACCCCAGACAGATTTGATTTGATCTTTATTGAGTCTTTTATAAAATGGTTTTACAATGGTGTGATTCTCGTTTGCTTTAGAATATTATACTGCGGCTGTTAAGTATTGCCTGCTTTGTCTGTAATGTAGTTGCTCACCTCTTGGTCGCTGTAGTTTTGTATGGTTGAACTGCTTTGCTCATGAGCAGTGTATCAGTTACTTGTGACGTGTTGTCATCTAATGTTTATGATTAAGTAGTGGAACTGCTCTTTCAAAGAGGCAGTGCATCGGTAACTTGTGGCGTAGTGCCACCTAAAACTAACCTAGAATAAATATATACATATAATATGACTTGTGGCGTAGTGCCACCTAAAACTAACCTAATATAAGTTCACAAATGTAAAAAGTCTTTATAAAAATCAATCAATCAATCAATAGATATATATACGTACATATATACGAACACTTATGCTTAACATTTCATTAAGATAGAGCGAGAACTCTAAATCGTTAATACATGAACATATATACACTTAACGTATAAATGAGTGAGATTGCAAACGCACTATATACTTTACATAAGACATGTGATTTTGTACTTATATGAAAAAAACTAGTTAAGAAATTAACTTTTAAAAGGTTATGATTTTATATGAAATTCATTTTTAACTTAGCACGATTTTTTTTTTTACACTATTGAATGACACAAAAACATATAGAATTGTGGAGTAAGTTGATGATGAGGAGTCCTTTCTGCTTCATATGAGACTGTTTGCTCCTCTGACGCTTGCTTCCATGTGGGTCTAGGTAACTGTTATGAACAGTAGTTGATTAACGGGGAATTCCGTTTGTCGGTTATGGGCGGCTAATGCGCAGATCATAGGGATTCTTTGTTACTGTACAGCATCGTCATTAGTGTACGATGTGTGATGATGTGCTCGTTTGAGTTATATGCCAATCCTGGGACTGGCCAAATTAGGGACTGATATGTGCAGTCGATGTGCATCCTGAGGATGCTTCCGTTATGGTACAGCATCATCCATAGGTGGATGACAGCTGTTTTTTTTTCGTTTTTCATGGCAGCAACCCGTCAGCTATTTATGTGACAATTAATTGAGCACTGAATGTATCACAAGGTGTGTTTGTTTAGTTCCAACATATTTTCGACAGGTTTTATTTCAAATTTGTAGTTTATCAAAACGATTGGTTTATCAAAAATGTATGGGAAAACATGTGTTTTCGCTTTAGGTTTTCAGCGAAAACCGTGTTTTGGGTTTGGTGTGAAAAGGCTATAAGAGGTTTCATTTAGATATTTAAAAAAAAATTCATTGTAAAGATGAAGGTGTACTATTAAAAATGGAAAACAATATCAGCCATTTAACCGCTACTGCTACGTTTGAAGCACCATATCCTTTTCATGAAATTTTCCATAAACAATTCGTACATTTACGGCTATATGGCTTCGATAGATTCACGAATTAATTCCATCTTTGACTGGTACTACACCACGACTTATGAGTCCCGACTCTTCTTCGAATTCTTCTTTGAAATTTCGTACGCTGATGCGCGCGCTATGACACACATGACTTTAGAGTCAAGACTCAAATTTGACAGTTTTCTTTTACTTCGAATATGGTTTTTTTTAGTTTGAAATTAGCATTTATAATAATTATCAAAAATATTTATAGAATCGAATGAAAGTTTCCCATCTCCGTATGACTCATCTGTGGATATTACCCGCACACGCAAGGATATGAAATGAAGGGTATGCTTCAATAACAAATGAGTGTGAAGAGAAACGTCAAAATTGCGTCGCCGAAATCTTGGCCCGCGACACAAAGGGCAATTTTATTCTTTCTCTATTTTTTCTCCTTCGCACTCATTATATCCGAAAAAAGTCGCGACTCATAAGTCGTCGTGTAATACCAGTTTTTGAGGTCTTGAATCGATTGTGTAGCATTGGTATATACCTTATTTTTACATGGCCCCAAAGAAAAAAGGGTAAACGTGATAAATCACAAGATCTCAGTTCCAGTTCTATGTGAATTGGGCCTTAGAGAAATAATACGATCAGAAAACTTCTTAAGAAATTGCGATTGTTTCATTGCTTGTGTGGCACGTAGCGCAGTCTTGTAGTGAATTTCAAGAATATCAATGCGTTGTTGAAGAGTGTATCGCAGTGTTACCAGAAACACCGATTTATCGTATTTCCCCCGATTTTTAACCTATTTCTGATACGATTCTTATGGATTTTCTATCTTAATAGGTCACTTTCCCGCGATTTTCATATTTAAAAATATTTTCATATATTATCCGCTCTTGACTGACTTAAAGTACTAAAATGATACTATTAAAATATATAAAAAGGAGCAATTAAAATTTGGCCTTTCCTGTGATGGCTAACTTTATTTCATCGATATCAACATTACCACACTCTTCAGCTAATGTTGAGAGAACTTTTTCTCAAATAATTTTAAATAAAACAGAAATCGCCTTATTGTTGAAACTTTACAAGGAATTTTACTATCTAAGGACTTTGTGAAATATAAGGAGTGTAAATGTTTGAACCTTAAGGTTTCTGATGATTTATTCAGAAAATTCAATCAAAACATATATATTTTATTTAACCAAAAATTGAAACACTAAAATCGTTTGTGGGTGCGATGCGAAACGCATGTTTCTAAATATACACATATTTATGTATACATAAGTTCAGCTTGTACCCTTATGTCATATTTCTTAATTTTTAAGCTAGAAGCGCTTAATGTTAAAGTTTTTTATAAGCTACCAATATGCAAGAATGTTTATTTTAGAGGAGAAATATTTATTTTTAATTTTAAAATCTATTATCTTATCTACCTACTGTGTTCAAATAATATGAATTTTAAAAATGAATTTAAATAAAATAAAGTCATGAACAAACAAATTTTTTTAAAGCAGGTGAAATTATTTCTACTTTTAATTTCCCGATTTCTTATGTGGAAATCTCAGGATTTACAAAAATATTTTATGGCAACACTGGTGTATCGTTACATTTTTAGTAATATTAGGAGTGTTCATCACTGAGTACATTCAGATGTCGGTACGATATAGCCTATATAAGATATGTTAGTATCCATTGAAGTTCCTGGACAAACAACATCGAATAGGTTAAAATTGTATGGATTTGTGCATATGTTTTTGACATTGGGATACAAAAGTATATCAAAGTTTTTCGGATAGCTTACAATTTTATTTTCGGCAGCAGTTGTTTTGTCATCAGCTATATTCTTACATGGGAATACAACAACACCAACCTATCCGGATAGCTATAGTTCGGTTATTGAATGAGGCCATTGTAAAAGTGTAGCATTTTTCTGCACTACAACAACAAAATATACCGAATGTCAAAGTCTTACACTGTTACAATACCCGAACCCTATTGTAACAGAAAAATACAAGAGTGTAAAATTTTTTTAACACAAACTTAAGATATTTCAGAACAAATGTGAAACAGCTTTTGACATATGCTTCAGTGTTGCTACAGATTAGTAAAGGTGTGTTCACAGTCTGTTGTAAAAAAATAAAATTTTACAAGACTTGTTACATCAGATCGTGAATACCCCTATAGGGGTTTTTACCAAGCTATCTCTCTCTATAGTGTCCCATTCCTTTCTCTATAAATCTCTTGACACTTTGAGGGAAAACAAAACAATTTGACATAGAGAATCCAACAATGTTTTCCCTCAAAATGATTTATGTGCCTTTTTTTGCCATTGAGGTATTCCGCCAGTACCTTATTGTGTATTTTTTTTTTCTTATCAATTGTCAAAAGATAGCAGCTTCAAAATTGACATCTGTCAAAATAACGGGATATTCAAAATGAAGCCTTTTATTATAAAACCCTTCATTATACTATCACACATTTTCTGCATTCCGAGTGAAAATGAATTCAAAATTTCAATTTCACTTAAAATGAAATAACGTGTTCTGCATTTCGAGTGGATTCAACTCCTTCCAATTCACTTCGAATTCATTTTCGAATTGTCAAAATCACCTGTTACAGACAATTTGTACAAAAACGGTTCATATTCAGAATGTAAAACTCGAATTTTCATATTCACCATTTTGAATGAGATATTTACAAACTTTATTTTATGTGGAATACAGAACATCTAAATTCACTTTCGTTCCTCAAATTCACAAAAAGTGAAATACAGAACATGTGCGTATATACCATATCGTTTTAAAAAGTACTCGTAACCGTTTTACAGAATTTAAAAGGGCGTGAAGTTTTGAAGTTTATTTTCGATTGAAAGGAGTGATTATAGCAAGACATACAAAGTTCTTCAACAATTAGTTGTCAAGGTCTTATAACACAGGCTTGTGCTAAGCAAATGCATAAACTAAGTTAAAATTGAAAATCAAGTGAAGTGCGCAACATAACTTTAAAACTTTCACATGCGCGTTTTTGGACAATCTGATTTGCAGGAATTTTTGTGTTTGCGTTTAGAGACAGTATGCTTATACTGCTTTATCTTTTACATCATTCAATTTGAGCTTGCGATTTTTAAGCACGTTGGTGAGGGACCTAATGCGGTGGCCGGGGTAGACAAAATTGCTCTGGGCCCAATTCCGCAAGCGTGAATGCATTTCCGTGCAAAATATGTATTCACCCTCAAAATATGCGTGAATAAATTTGACTTGTGTACACGTTATCTGCCAAGGAAAACTGAATCGCACCCTTGCGGAATCGCAAATATGTATGTGCACCCGATTTTTTGTGTACAAACAGAAAACTGACACTTGCAACCACAAATAAGCCATACTAAGATCAGAAACCTTCGTACGTTTCACCCCCCAAAACCCATTTGTTTACATTGTTGTATTTGTAGCTTTGAAACTCTATCCATGAATAGATGGGAAATCGAAAAGCAAAACAAAAACAAATAACTTGGGCTGTATTGTCTATGTGTCTATAGGAAGAGGAACATAAAAGATTCTTGTGTGCGTTTTTATCAATGTGTCTATTGAAAGAGGAACAGAAATGTTACTTGTTGTCGTGTTTCAGCTTGTTGGCAAATGTCAAATGAAAGCAGAGGTTTCTGGTCTTTAAGTTATTAGCTTATGCTTGCAACTTGGCCCCATATTGAAAAATTGCAGTTATCGCCCTTTCTTCTTTGTAAATTTTCGTTATTGTACGATTGAACTTTTCTAATTAAGTGGAGTAAAGATAGTGCGGATATATGTTTGAAGAAATTTAACATCTATTAAATATCACAGTGTTTAAAAGTATCTCTGCAGCCGTAAGGAGTCCAAAACGGAAACATGGATTAAAAATCACATTAGTGTTAAAGCAGTATTAAGAAACATTGCAAAGAATGCAGACATTTTTATTTACGATATTAACGTACTATATATAGAGAACACCAAAAAGTGGGTCCTGCAATTCCGCCCCTGTCGTCAGCACAAACGGTTGGATGGATTTGTTTCAAACTTGATACATATTGTATTTTTCGGTGCATACGTTTTTTTAATTTTTTTCAAGACGAAAAATAATGGTACCTGTCATGCATTTTTTTGCCAAAAAGAAAAATCTTATTTTTCTCAAAAACGGCTCCAACGATTTTTATAAAAACAATCAATTCATTAATGAAGTGAAAATGTACTTTATATTATTTTTTTGGGAACAAAATTGTTATTTTTGGTACCTTTAGTAGAACCATTTTTTTGTTTGTTTTCGATTTTCTCTAAACGGTTCACTTGATATGAATTGCTTACGCAGAAACTCCTAAAAAGTTTAAGCACTACGAAAAACAGTTTTTTTTAACTTAAAAATTATTTTTTTTTTCAACTCAAAATTTCGAAAACTACTCGATCGATTTTTCGAAATATCGTATTTGGTAGTTTTTTGTCATTATCTTAACTACATAGTATAGAAAACTATTTTCCTTAAAAAAATAAAAACAAACGGTACATCCCATACAAATGTTTAAAAAAACGTAAAGGAACAAATTTATTTCTCAAAACGCCTCCAAGAATGTTTATAAAAAAATGGGCGTGTTCTTATATTAGTGCAATCGACTTTTAAGCAAGAAAATATTTTATTTTGCGTAAGTACTCATTAACAGTTCTTCCAATAGAACCAATTTTCATATTCTCGACTTTCTCACTATTGGATTGACCGATTCAAATTGTTTGTTTTATGCTCCTAGAAGTGTTAATAATACTGTAAGGTACTCAAATTTTCAAAAAGAAAGGTTTTTCGATTTTTAAAAAGTAATTTTTTTTTGAAAAATCGATTTTTAAAAACTAATCACTAAATTTTTTTGAAATTAAAATTTCTCATGTATGTTAATAATTACTCCAAAATGGCGTTTCAATTTTTTTTCCTAAAAATGTTTTTTTTAAATTTTATACATAAAAAATAATGGCGCAAAATTTTAAACATCCTGATATTAAGGGCTTAGCATGATACTACTTAGCAATTTGCTAATACTAAAGCATTTACTAATATTTTTCCTAATTTTAAACACTTTTTAACTAGCACAATACTAAATCTATTTTCTTAATAAACTACACTAAACACGCCTAAGATAGTGCAAAAAAGTAAGCGAACATAGCTTTTTGACGTTTTAAAATGTCGACTAAAATTTTGCGCCAATTTGTTTAAAAAAAAAAGCCGCTCAAACATTTTTTGAGAGATTATCATATTTTTTGTCTAACAATTCTTCAAATGACATTCCCCCCCCCCCCCCCTCAAACTTGATCAGTAATTAGTAATCTAAAATAAATTATTATGTGAATCATCCATTATTCTCCTTAATTATGATTCATTTTTACGCATTTTTGCTTACATCACTCAAACATTTATATGTATCTTTAAAAATCACATAAATATTATGTATATTGCACCTAAATTATAAAGTTATATGATGCATATAGCTATACCTGCCAACCTAAATCCCTCACTTGTTATATTATAATGTACCTACATATTTACAGTGAAATCTTCCTTGGACAGACAGCCATGGTGCAGAATTTTTTTTCCGCCGAAGAGAGTTGTCAGTTTAAGGGAAATCAAACAAAAAAAAAACTAATTTTCAAAATTAAGAGTATTTAATATTAATAATAATTTTAACTATATGCCTGTAAGACCTAAGGTATTTTTAAATGCAACCTGAATTGCGCGGCACTAGTTAAAAGGAATAGAAAGATAGGAACGAATTTTTGTTGACACATACATTCATTTATTAACTGAAAATAAAGATAACAAAAATAAATTACCTTCACGTTCTTAAAATTAACTTAATTAGTAATGGATATATTAATTTATTAACAGCAGAAAAAAACAAAATAAATAAGCATCAGTTCTTTTTTATCACATGACGTGGAATGAAATGAAAAGATTTAACACATAAATACATATATGCGAAAATATAAGATGCATTGTGATATTTATGTATTTTTCAAAAAAAAAAAAGAATTAATAGATGTTCCCATCAGGTCCTGATCCTCTTCCTCAGATTCACTGCCAAACTCATATATTTCAACAGGAAATGCAATATTTTCTGGCATCACGTCAAAGTCATCTTTCACATTCACATTTTCACCCATCAACACAAAACTTTCAGGTTCTCATTCAAGCTTGAACATTTCTCGCAAATTGGCTAGAGGAAAGTCAACTTCTGGATCGAATTCACCTCCTAATTCAAACTTTTTTCCAAAACCAGCATGTTTAAAATATCCAACAGATACCTACAATCCTTTAAATACACATTCAATACTTATACATAAAGGGTGTCTAGGATGGCAACTTTCATGCATTTATTTTTCCATTACTTTAAAAGAATTTGATGCTCGCTGTAGACTGCAACTTACAAAAAATGAACGTTGAAACAATTATCAGCGTGATGACATCTTCAATCCTGCTCTGGTGTCCGTTTAAGAGAAAATATTCTGTTATTCATATGTGAAATTCCTGCCCGCATCCGACCAAGAGAAACTAAAAACAATGAAACTTATATGAATCATTTACCTACCGTGCAATAAAATGTGTCCGCCTAAGGGAGGTGTCCGCAAAGGGCGATTTCACTGTACATACCTAGGCTCCATTTATATGTGTAGGTTATTATTACCCTCCTAATTTACATAATTCAAATCCATTTAAATAAACATTTGTAGGTATATGTAGGCAAATATGTGACTACTCCTTGAATCATCCATTCGACAATTTATTATACTAAGAATCAAGACATCGGCTTTAAGTCAGCATAGGATAACTATAGTCGACATACCTACTAAACAGAGTCAATGTTTAGCCACATTAAAGTTGTTGGCTACAAAAGCAAGTTCGTACGATCCAGTCATGCATTTTATTTAGTAAGTAATAGAACCATCTTATACAGGGTGTCCCTTAATTCGTCAAAAGTATTTTAAAGGGTGATTCTAGGATATATTCTAAGAAAAATATTGTTCTACAGTAAGGCCCTATCTCCAATTTTGATATCTCTTATCGGGGATTTAAGAAAAGTTTTACTTTGGTGGACCCTGGACCAATCATAACGGTAATTCAAATGATAGAAACTTTGTTTATATATTAATAATAATCTACACGCGATCAAGGGATTATGATTACCCTTTTAAATGTTTCAACAGAGCGCGGCCGTGAGGTGAAGGAAGAGAAAGAAGGATAGAAGAACAGATTTATCTCCAGGGATGGCGGCTGAACTAATGCGGAGAAATTTCCATGTCTTATTTACTTATGTCTCTTATAATTCGCATTATTCTATTCGTTGTCATATTTATGGGTATATTAGTTTTTACTCAATCACATGTTGTTAGTGTTATGTCTGAACAACATGTAATGAGCATTTTTTTTAGAATTGGGTTTTAATGGGCCATGAGGTTAACAGTCGAGCACACAACTATCGCGCCACGGAGTTTCACTTAAACGAAAAATGGTGTTTTCAAATATTTGTAGTCCGATTTGCGTTACGGAGTTGTTTTTTCTCAGCGTAACGGCTAACGGTTTAATTTGTGTGCAACCTAATTTTTTTTCTGAGACAAACGTCACTCATCCTGATTGCGTTTCCCTTCCCCTATAGAATAAACTTATGGCGTTTTTATTTGGCAATCCGGAATCCCTCTCCGATGCGGGATCCCAACTGAACACGTTTTTTGAACACACGTGGAAATAATCAAAATCAAAAATAAATGTTTGTTGCACAATTATGATACCAAAAATGACAACATTCGAGTGTGAGTGCTTCTGGATTCGATTCTGATTTTAAATTCTGAAGCAAAATTCTCTCCTTTTAAGAATTTGAACTGAAATTTACTGGACGATTGGCGATTTTTGGTTGAATGGAAACAATCAGCCTTATCAAGAGTTCCATCGTAATCGGAAAGTTTTATGAATCCCAAACAAAAAATTACGCAGAATCCGTTCGTAATGGCAATTTGTACTTCCACTACGATGGATTCTGTGATATAATTCGTAACAAGTTTCCGATCACGATGGAATTCGTAACAGGACTTCATAGGTGGTATACACAAAAATCAGCTTGATTCCCCAACATTTCTGTTAATAGCCGATTAGACATTAGATGTGAGTTCTACTGCCCCAAAAGCTACGGCTGCTTTCATAAACATAAAAATCTGCACTAGTAAAATCGCATTTCTTTTCTCATGCATTATTGAACGCAAACATATACACACTGCAGAATATGTGCAGTCAACACGAAAGCCTGTTTTAATAAAAAAAATAAAATGCACGACTGGATCGTACGAACTCATTCTTGCAGCTTTACAACTTTAGTGTAGCTATAAACTAACGTCGTTAGTAGGTATAGGTAGTCTTGTTATCCTATGCTGGTTTAAAGGCGATGTAGGTAAAATTACCTTGATTCTTAGTATAATGAATTGTCGAATGCATGATTAAGGAATGGTTACATAGGTGCCTACCTACAAATCTATATTTAAATGGATTTAAATAATGTAAATTAGCAGGTTAATATGTACCTACCTATATATGTACATGGAACTTAGGTATATACATATGTGCATACATATGTATATAATGAAAGTGAATGGTGGATAAAAATATTTTTTTTTAATTTATAAAAACTGCCAAAACCATAACTTTAATCGGTTTTTCGAAAAAAAAAAACCGAGAACGCCAATAAATGCCATGGATTAATTAAAATTTTATAAAAAAGTGTCTAGAAAATTGTAGGACAGATTTTGATGAAATCCTGTTTTTTATTTGTAGTTTTTTGAAATTTTGGTATGCAGTTTTTTATTTTATAAATGTACATGTGAATACAAAATTTAGAAATATTTTTTTCGATTAGTTTTAAAAATATTGCTTTTTCAAAAAAAAAAAAAATTTTAAATTAATTTTAATTAGAAAAAAAAAGTTATTCAAAATTTTGATATGCAGAATTAGTTTGGCTACCTAGATCTTCCTAGATATAAAATATGACAGAAATCCTATGTACCGTTACCGAGAAAGAAACAAATTAAAAAAAAAAAACGTTATATGAAAGGTACCGTTAATAGACTTTTCCCGTAAACTTGGTTCATATCAAATGATAGCTAGTACCAACAAAAAAATTCTCAAAAATTTGTATCAAAATCGTTGGAGCTGTTTTCGAGAAAAATAAGATTTTCCTTCACGGTTATATGGCAGTACCGTTAATTTTAGGCCTAAAAATAAAATTTCAATTTCCTCTGACGAATGCCAAAATAATCACACGTACCAAATTTGAAGGTAATCGCTTACGACGTTTAGGCTGAAGCTCGTTATACATACAGACGGACAGACTGACGTCGATCACTTTTTTAGGCTTCTCTATGATCGTATGTCATGTTTGATCGTAAGAATTTTTTTTACGAATGCACAACTTGCCTTATTTATAGGTAATAATCGCAGGTAAATATTGTCTCGCATTCGTGCCCTTTCTACAGCCAAAAAATAATGGCTTCGCAATCTGCTCGATCCCGATGATATTGGACGTTTATGAACAGTAGGACTGCAATTCAACTGTTAGTTATTCCGACCGAAAATCTGAGTTTATGAACACGTCTAACGCAGGTCTTAGTTGGGCACATGTTTATGAAAACACCCTACCTTTCGGGGGCCATGCGACTTGGTGTTTTAAAAATCTCTAAAAAAGTAATGAGCTAAGTCTTTTCGAGGGGCAATTCAGAAGAAATTGTGAATGATCAGGATTGATTTTTTTGAAAAATATTGGTTCAACAGAGATGATTCTGGGCACAAGAAATGCGGTTATCGCTCAATATCTAAACCTTAGATTGCTTACTAGGCCGTAATCGTAAAGAACTCAGCCAACAAAAAATATGAACTACTATTCATACGCAACTTCAGGTTACTGCACTATTTTTTAATATTTTGAAATTTTGTTTGAATTTTCATCTTTTTTTTCGTTAAAAAATCTTTACAACTTTCTAAACAAAGCATTACCTATACCTAAAGTATTGTGCAATCATTTTCCATTTCATGAGTGAGGTACGAACTTACATTAAAAACACACATTTAATGTTTTTAAAAATATCAGTACACACCAGTTGAATTTATATATTTCGAAATGTTTCATTTCTATTTTATATTCATATTTCAATATATTTTTTTTTTATAAATTATAATTACAAATAATTTATTTACACTAAAAGTATTAACATTTAAGCCCTTTTTCTTTCTTTTTTTTGTTTTATTTTGCTTGATTTTATTAATCATGAAAACTTCAAAGAAGATTTCGTATAGTTTTATCTAAGAAAACAATTAATTACAATTATTAAAACTTATACAATTACACAATACATTGTGAGAGAAGTAAAATTCATAATTACAATTACAATTAATTTGCTTCAATATTCAACATTTTGCAAGAATAACACAAAGTTTTATTTAAATTATTTAAATAATTTTTTGTTTAGAAAGAAAAGGGTCAATCTTACACAAAGAACACACAAGTTAAGATAATTCAAATTTCCACATCAATCTAAAAAAAGAAAACCATTAACAGAAGACAAAATTTTAAGAAAAACCAAAAAATAAAATCAATTTATACGTCTTTTTTTACTATTGTTTTCGAAATAAAAAATAAAAATAAAATAAAAAATAATTTACACAAACAAAATATATATATAATATTGACAACGGTGGACAATAACAAAAAAAGAGGCGCAAAAAATAATCACAGATTCAAATGAAATAAAAAACCACAAATTCCAAAAGCTCATGAAAGTGCGAAAGCTTTTTCGTTTTTTTTTTTTAGATGCGATGGAATTTGCCAATTATAATTATAATAATAATACAAGTAATGCATATAGGTCCCGTATTTTAAAAATAAAGTACTAAGAAGAGTAAGCTACAATTTTTATGAAAAAAACTGCCCAAAAATCCATTTGACTTGGTTTTACAGTTTGTGGATTGTATGTGGATTGTTGCTGTTACAGACAGAATTTCTTTGAATTGCATTCAGAAATTGGAAAAAAAGAACTATAAGTTACGAATTCAAATTTGGTTTTAGTTGTTTTGTTTTTTTTTTTTTTTATTGCATTGTACATATATTTTAAAAAAAGCTTTGCTTTGAAAAACATTCTTTTTTTTTTTAATATTTAAAAATATAAGCGTAATCGTTTTTTTTTGTTTGTTTGAAGTTTATAACTATAATTTTTTTTACAATTGCTTTGGGATTTTTTTTTTAAATTATTTATTCGATATTTTTGTACTATTTATCCACTGGAAACCAAGCAAATTAATTTTTTTGTTTGTTTTTTTTTTTTTTTGATTTTCAAAAAGAATTTTAAGAATTTTGAATTAGAAACATTTTGTTTTTTGAAAAAATTTGTGTATACAATCTTTTTGCTTTTTTTGATATAAATAATCCTAAAATAATTAGTAATGCACACATTTTTTGTTGCTTGTTTGTTTTTTTTTTTACAAAATTTTACTAAAAAATATAAATATATTAAAAAAAAATTCATTATGAAGTCCGAAAGCTTTGAAAATTTTTATTTAGTTTGTTTTGTATGTTTTCAGTTAATGAATAAAACTTTAATTTCTTATCGAAAATATAAATGTTTATAAATTAATTTAAGAAATAATTTTATACAGAGGGTAGAAGGATATACATATATAATTGTAGTTCTAATAATAATAATTATAATTTAAATAGAAATACTTAATACGAAAGAAATAGCCTACAGAAGTAAACGGGACCTAGATTTTTTTAAACGACTTGTGGTGCCGCCTAAGCCTTTTACATCACCATTCCAGCTCTTGGATTTAGCCCGGAAATGTCTATATGCTTCTGCGTAGGAGGGTTCCAACATTGGCCGGTAAGCAATTGGGTCGCAAAGCTCTGAGTGGCTTTCGAAAAATTCTTTATAGCCACCATGGAGTAGATAGATCTCTGGATAGTTTAAGGCGGGATATGAATTTGTGTTGCGTTCACGATCATTATTACGAAGGAACCGGGATCTGGAAATAAACAAAGAAAAAAAAAGCTATTAGTTTAATTTCAAATACGAAAAAAAGCTCATAGAATTTAAGTTTGAAAAAGTTTATAAAGCTCAGTTGAGATTTAAACTAAAGTTCTACTGAATTCTTCAGGAAGCTTTGTTGAAATTCATCAAAAGCTGTACTGAGCTTTAAATAAAAGCTTTTGAATTCATAAATAACTTTTATATACTTACAATTTCGGTCCCCGCTCCGACGAGAATTCACAATGGAATACAAGTATATGCCTCTTTGGTCCATCAGCTTCCACACCAGTTATATCAGTCTTTGTATTTACAAACTCCTCCATTATCTGCTCCTGGGTGTACAAATTCTTTGCACCACGAATATGCCCTCCCTCGAATTCATACGGATATCGGCAGTCAATGATCTTAAACGATGATACTGAATCTTTGTAAGCTCCATTGACCAGATTTGCCATAGTATCACTTGAAATCGATTTCAAATCTCTATGACGACCATCCATAAGAGGCAGGCAGAAGGGTTTACTAAAGTCTCCAATAAGATCCGGTTCCGATGAGGACCTTGACAAAGCGCTCATAATATCTGCATCATTCATCGAAACATACTTTTTCAAAACGGGCCTGGTTGGTGGATCAATTTGAGAAACTGGCAGCAATGCATGGCAAGCATTTTCCTTTTCGGCAGAGACAGGGAAACCCTCTCCCTTATATCGCTTGCTCTGTATTGGACTAACTGTGGTCGATGGTGGTTCGGGGCGTTTAAAACAACGCTCTACAGCCATACGCGACGAATACGGTGTAGTATTCATTGCAGGTGATTGATTCGCGGATGTCAAATATGAAATCCTATCTTGTACTGTTCTCAGAATCTCTGGGGTCTTTGGTTCGAATAACGAGGTGCGTGCTTTATTCGCTGAGCTGATATTCTCGGTTAAACTCAGGCATCGACGCACTGGTGGTCGTTTCATTAGCTCAGGGCTGGTTGTTTTTATGGTCTTAATGTGGCCACTAATCAAAGAATTAAGATTACTTGGTGCAATGCCTTCACAATCATCATCCAATGATTCCATTTCGAATAATTCCATATAATCATCGTCCATTGTGGATTCCATGGAACCCGAACTCAGACTATGGAATATTTTAAATGACGTGGCTGATGGTGTTATAGCTTGTGCTGCTGATCCTGATTGCATTGATAATGGCTTACATAAGCGAGGTGATGGTTCCAGGATTTTACGATGGCTCTGTTGCAATTGTTGTGGATGTTGTCTGTCAATTATTTGAAAACGCTGCGGACTACCTTCGGGTGAAAGAAGACGATCTTCCTCCATGAGTGTGTTTACTGATGGGCTGGATATGTAGACATGTTGACTATCATCATCGTAGAATGTCAAGTCATCCATGGCTGTGGGTTCTAAATTGGTATTCATGTTGGCCATTACTACCCGACGTCCACTACGATTACTTTGGAATGTATTCAAATCGAAATTATTCGAAACCAAACTGCAAATAAAAATAAAAAAAAAATTGTATTAAAAATTGTTGAGGTGGAAGAAGACGTAGAAAAAAAATAACACGAGGTGTGGAATGTGAATCATTTGAGATGAGTTACAGATGCACAAACTTGATGAGACAGAAATGATTTTTATCAGAAAATACGTATCGAAATAATGGAATATTTATAGTGGTGTTGTTTAGAAATGATTTGGCACTTTTTTTTAGATCAAAATAAGAAGTGTCCTTTTTAAGGATAAAACAGACACAATAACTCATTTATTTTTGGCATGAGTTGACACTATCACAAAGGTGTTGTAGAAGTCCAATGAATTTCATTATTTTTGTAGGAGTTTAATTGCCATAGGTGTTAAAGGATATAGGTACATAACTAGAATACAAAACTTAATTATCAAAATTTATTTACATGAAAAAACCACGCATATTGTGTTTAAACACCACAAAAAACTTCAATCTTCTCCTATTTGTATTACTTGTCATCGTAGGCACTATAATTCGCGACGTCCTTCTCAAAGGACAATGAAAACACAACTATCGTCCTAAACAACCAACGTACAGTCACGCAGTCACCTACCTTAAAAATATTACACCATCGACTTACGATATACCTACACTATCCATCCAACCACCATCGCATTTTTATTTTGTACCACCAGCGTAAAACTGAGTATGGACAAGTTCATTAAACTCAATCAACCATCCATCCATCCTGGATGATATGCGATGGTTGCGTATAGAATAGAGTAAATGCACCTCTCTCCATATCCTAGGCTAGGACAGATATAAAAATACATATTATAGGTTAGGTATTCTCTTCCCCCGAAATATTGTATATGAAATGAGGAAGAAGTCTGAATAGTATATTATTATACAAAATTAAACACCCGGACATTTTTTTTTTTTCATTTTCAATAATACCAAAATTGGAATAGAGCTACACTACACATATACCAGCTAAGCCAGCCAACAAGCTATAGAGCGAAGCAAATTACTGACTCAGGGGAAACAAAAATTTAAGGCCCCTTAGTAAGTACAAATGTGTGTTTTTTTTTGAAACCCTCTAGTTCTAGATCTATGAACTCGATTTGACTCAAAATGCACAGGAAAATGTTAAATTTCATACGAAAGAGGGTTGCTATTGATGCATTTCAAAATTTCTATGGCTCTGTGTGGATTTAAGCGCACGAGGGTAACAAATTAAAAATACAAAAAAAAAACATTTTCAGGAACAGATGTGTGTAGCTGTTGAGTTCGCTGTACTCGTTTTAATTGGAGAAACTACGAACTACCTACATTATTTCTGGAAAAAAAAAATTGGGGTCTTGTCTGCGCGCCCTGAAAAATTGTCAAGGAATCCCCCAAAAAAATTTGCTGTAAAACAAAAATTTACATATAGATACAAGGAAGTCCATCCAGTCCATCAGGAACGTCGCGGTTTCAATGAACTGTGTATCTTTTGTAGCATAGCTAACATGAGGGCAAGAAACCACGCAAGGTAAGGTATTACTGCGAATGACCCTAGCGGATGTCTTATTATTATCATTTTTTTTTCGTGGCACACGTTCTTGGGACACAATGCACAGACAACAAATAAAGAGGAAGAGGTGATCAACATAGGTAGGTTAGGTACTCAGTGTTAGTAAATGTTCAGAGGAGTTCAGCTGTGTTGTGTATTTTTTTTTAATCTTTTTTTTTTTCGTCTTTCAAGGATTGTCATTTGAAGTCCTGTTTTGGAATTTTAAAGGAGAAAAATATTTTATTAGGTCAGGTCGGCAACAGTGCCTGAAGGTGCAAATTAAGAAACACACATAATCTACCTACGAAACAGGAACAGCACATGGTGAAGTAATGTTTTGGGTCTTTTTTTTAATGTGACCTTATTGGTAATGAGTTGACATTATTCGAATTTCGTGGGAAGAAGTTTTGTATTGAATTGAAATTAAAATCGAATAAATTAAAATAAATTTTAAAATGAACTAGATAAATGGATTTTAAAATTCTTTTTCTGTTTAATTTAAATAAATTTTTAAATAAACAAAAATAACGAATAATTTATGAGAATTTAATTTACTAAATCAAAACAAAATATCTTTGCCAATGAAAAAAAAATCTTATAAGAAATATATTTTTTTAATTATTTATCATCAAATGTCTATCTAACATAATGTAATAATTTAAAAAAAAAAATCTTATAAGAAATTGATAGGTAGGTAGTATTTTTTAAATATTTTAATTATAATTAAATTTATTACGGTCCACAAACTCGAAAATATTTTTAAAATACTACCTACCTGCCAAGTTCTTAGAAGATTTTTTAAAAATAATTACATTTATGTTAGATAGATATTTGAAGATAAATAATCGAGTTTGTGGGGCGTAATAAATTTAATTATATTTAATTTAATAAAATATTTTTTTTTAACTTTGTTTTTTAAAAATGAGATAAGATTACAAAAAAAAATCATGTAAGAACAAATTTTAAACTAAAGTTTGCAATTGAACATAAAAAATTTTTTTTATACGGATGCGCGCACTAAAGGGGTTTTGATTACCCTTAAAATGACCAAGAACAGTTCTAGCGTTAGGAAAGTAGAAAAGGCTTTAAGCCGAGATATCGATCACATTGGTAAAAAATTGTCTCTTTTCAGATGGTTAAAATCATTTTTGAAGTCCCAGCCGACTGCCACTTAAGGCCTGTTTTTTTTTGTTAGTAAATTAAAATATTCGTAAGTCAAACAACACAATTTCGTAAAGAATATTTTAGAAAAAAAAAATAATTTCTTAATTTCCTACATTTTAACTGCCACATAAATCAACCATTAAAAATTCCTCATTCAACGAATTTGTAGCCACCTACCTACCTATTTATGAATCAATTGAAAACCCAGTTTCCATGGGGCTGCCCGCCGTACAGCCGCAACCGCTCCATCCACCAGAAATAAATCTGAATAAAAAGCGAAATTACTTTTTAGACTTTCGATTTCATTTGAAACCAAGAGTAACCGAGACAACTCAAAAAATAAAAATAAAAAATAAACGAAGCACTAAAAAAGCCGGCGAGAATCGCAGTCAAAAAAAAAAAAAAAAAAAAAAACTTGCACACAAAATAATCTTTGTCGTGGCTAAACTGAATGTGCGAATTCATGAAGAGGTTTCAACTCAAGACCCATCATCATCAGAGTATCAGAGTCATAGTCTTGAAGAGAAGAAGAAGGCCGGCAAGGCAATATCACTGGCACTGGCACACTGATTTAATATAACGGCATGGAGGGTATAATAATAATAAAAAAAAAATAATTTCAATGATATAGGTTTTAGGTGGACTCGCGTTACGTTACTTGGCTCCTCTGAGATTGAAGTATCTCTTTAAGTGGCCAACTCTCTAGTTGGATTACTTACTAACTTTGACTGGGCTATTCATGCGCCAGATTACCGGTAATCGACTGCAAGGTAGGTAACTCTTGAGAGCGAACAAGAAAAAAATTATTAACTCCCACTTAATTTTTCTGACTCACATGGTATTGTATTATTTAGTTAATTAGCACTTTTATTTTTTTTTTGTATTTGTTGATGTTTAAGTAATCCGGGTTTTTTGGGGGGGTGGGTTAGTAATATTTTTTTTTAATTTATTGGTTTTAGGAATTAAATGATAATTACCTTGTACAATCCATCATGTCGCAGCTTTCTTCAGTTATGTTGTCCCACAACATTTTGGCAGAGATTTGTAGATTATAATATTTATTTAATGATTTTTGATGAAATTCGAAAAAACGTAATTTTTCGAATATAATGTTGGTAGGTATAGAGTATGATGATAATTTAACAATTTTTAAAACAAATTGTTTTTATTTTTTTAAATAACTTTTAAAACATAATTTAAATAGTCCACATTTGCGTATCCTTTGTGCAGTGTGTTATCCTTGCAAAATTTTTGTTATTTCTTTTTACAAAATTGTTCAAACAAAAAACTTAATTTTAATTAAAAAAAAAATCACTTAAAAATATATATTGCATTTCGGTGTAGGTATTAATTAAAGTTTAATAGGTGTGGGTATTTTGCAGTGTCCTTGTAATCATTGTTTTTTTTTTGCTTGTGATTTGTTTAAGTACATTTAAGGATAACCGAAAATTTAGTCGTTCGTTATGCACTGTGATTTTTTAAAAATCATTTCTCACTGAGATTGTTTTTTTTTTTTTAATTATTTGTGGTAGGTGAAAATCCTTCAAGTTAATTATTAAATATATAAATGCCACAAAACTTCTCAAATTATTTTTCTTTAAAACAAATATCCTGAATTAAATAGTTTTTTCTTTAAAAATACTTCGAGAGGAGAGGGCATTTGCTACAGACCGATAACTAAACTCGAGTGACTGCCGATTTCAGAATGCACTCGGCTTTTATACGAAACCCGGCACTAGCAACCTAACTTAACTTAGATAGGGGTTTGTTAGGTGTGGAATGTATGTATGTGTGAAGAAGAAGTTCAGAAGACGATGATAATGAGAAAAAACTGTATCTCCCGTGTAGAATGTAGAATGAGAGAATACACATTATGAAAAATCATATGGTCATATACTCATATGCGTATTTGTATTGTGTGTGTGCGTATCCTTTTTGACATATCCTTCGGTATTCTTTACGTGTTTCCTTTGAAGGAACATATGATTTTTGTTGCTTTTTTTTTGTCTTTATTCTTTTTCATTTCTTTTTATGAATTGTTTTATTTGTTTTCTTTTCTTTATCAAGTTAAGCACCGAAGTAAAGACTGAACGAACGTACAAGTGTATTTTTAAGATGTATTGTGTATTCTCATTCTCATTCTCAACCCCTTCGAAAAAGATATATATTTTATGATGAGATTTTTCTTTCATACACGGTATACTACGTCTGGCGGATGATGTAGATTGTAGTAGGTAGGTAAGGTAGAAGATACAAGGTTTTATAATTGTGTGAAATATTATGGAGGAGAGAATATAATATCATTAACTAAAGAATATAATGTGAAGGAAGAATTGATTATACATTTTTTTTCTATATAAATTCTTTCTTGGCTCGAAAGTCAGCTGAGCGCGCAAGAGGAGGACTTTTTGTCAGATTTTTTCCTCCTTTTACTTATGAAATAGGCAGTAGGTAGGCAGTTATTTATCTTTAAGATTGTTTTTTTTTTATTTAATTTTAAATGAAAATTCAATATTACTCGTATCTTGAAGAGTATAGGTTAGGGAAATAAATACAAACAATTTAAGGGGCAAATTATCAATAGAAAAGATTGAAGAAAAAAGGGGATACCTTTCTACATAGGCACTCAAAATTCCTGGATATCTATCGAAAAAGGGAATAGATATTGTGTATATGTGAAATATGTTAGTAATTAGGCGATTTAAGTGCAACAGGTACATTAGATACATTGATTTTGGAGAAAAAAAAAACAACAAGGATGGACATTTAAATAGGCTTACATAGGTGTCTCTATCTATAGATAGAGAGGAAATGAGGAAAAAGGGGGTCCAACACCCCAGAATACCTAATGGACCAATCAATTATATCTTATCTACTTAAACAAGGATGGGATAGGATAGGTACCTATACTTGCCCTACAACCTATATATACATGTATTAAAATTGTCATTATAGGATGCCGAACACTTAAGAAACAAATTTAGGATAATGAAGGTACGTATGTTTTTTAAAAAAAAGCCGAAAGTTCATTTATTAAAATCCCTCACCTACCTTTTTTAAATTTTAAAACAAGAATATAACTATAATAGGTAGGTATTTCCCAAGAAAATTAGTGAGGTATCGTACCAAACGAAATATTAATATGTTATTATACTTTCCTACCTACACACATGTCAAATTTGTCGAAATTTAATATTAACACTAAGTTTTTAACTTAACTGTGTTAGTGATTTTTAATTATTTATTTTATGATTCAGCATCATAAATGACTAACAAATGTCTAAACTGTTTTTTTTTTTTTAATTCAACGGTTTTGGTGTAATTACAGAAGGAAATGTCTAGAATCTTCTTAGTACATTTCCAAAGTCAACAATATCTATATCTATTTAGTAAATTGCTGTTAAATTTTTGTCCGAATTTTGTTTTAGTGATTCGAATTTAGGATTTCGACATAAATAAGATTTCGTACATTTCTTGTACAAATTGAATGTAAAATATTTAATTTTGTGGTTCCGAAGATAAATTTAAATAAAATACATCTGTGATTCGGATTTTGGTAAAATTTTGATTTCAATATATTGTTTGGATCTGGCCATTATTAATGGAATAACACATTTCGCAAATGCTCTCTTAAAGAGTCAATTTTGAAGACTTTTTCGGAATAATTCCGGCATAAGTTGATAAATACTTGTTCTCAAAGCGTTAGTATTTGAATAAACAGCAAGTTACGACACTGCGACTTCAGGCCAAAAAATTGGCCAACATTTTTAGCTATACAATATCTAGGTAGAAATAAAAAGTGAATTTAAACCACCAGACCAAATTGCTTACCATATAGTGAACTTTTGTGGATGCAACAGTCTTTCAACAGTTACATGTTTTTCCCAAAACTTTAACACGTTCAACGATTGCTAAACGATACATATTATTAAGCAAATTTATTCGTATTCAATAGATTTAGCTTAAACACCTTTGAACGGTTAAGAACGGCAGGGATCTGTTTTAAAGCTATATCCAACGTTGCTTAAATTCGTATTCATACGACTTCAAAGTGTATTTAGCTTAAAATACCACTTTTCAACGTTACATAACTTTTATGAATAACATTTTCGCTTTTAGAGGCATTGTAACTTTTAGCAGTCTTAAAAAGGCGTTTATAGATAATCTGGTATTACGGTTCGGTATGGGGTAAGTAATTGGAAGAGGGATGTTCAATCTGGACTAAAGCATCATCTCTATATATTCAATTGCATCACGAAAGTTTCTATAGTTTGCATACCATCGAGTGCCGGGGACAATAATAGGTTTTACGGAAAGAGCTTTGATTCTTAAATCTACAGGAATAAACCTCTTGGACATTCCAACAGTAATGTAGTTAAGTTCCAAGAAGGAGTGGGTAGGTTTGAATTTTAAGTACAAATTCAAAGCAAATGCCATGAAGACCCGTTTGCTGATACGAATCATAAATATTTATGTTAGAATTAAATAGCTTAAGGGCTACTTTTTCCTCTGCGTAAACTGTCACATAAGTTCTTAAGTAGAACTTAAATGCTTAAGTTGTGTATCAGCAAACGGGCTTAAGTGGTACACTGATGGATGGAGAATATCTAAAAGGACTGGGTGCAGGGGTTTTTGGCCTATAACCAAATTAAGCTCTTTTTCCATCAGCTGAAGCAAGTTTAATAATGTCTTACTTCATTGGGTACCGGGGCATATAGCAATCCAGGACAATAAAGAAGCAGACTCCCTAGCAAAAATAGGAGCAAACAGCACCTTTAATGGGACCAGAACCCTATTGCGCAATCGGAACAAACTAAGAGTAATATCAGGTCTCCTCACTGGTCACTATGAGTTGAATAGACACCTCAACTACTTGGGATTTTAGAGCAATGCTCTCTGTATGTCTGTAAGGTTTATATGAGGAGACACCTGACCATATACGTATTAGGGGTTGTGAAGCTATCATTCACTAGAGACACACATTTCTGGGATATCACCTTATAAAGGAATTATATCCTTTATTAAAATTCCTCAATTAATTTGGAGAATGAGAAATCTTGGCCTGGTTTTGTAGAGGGCACAATAAATCGCAAGGTAGCCGTGCATCAATACTCCAAATACATTCATTCATTCCTTCATACCATCGAGTGAAATTTTGTCCTTTTTAATCTCTTTATGGTCCTAGAATCTTTTTAGAATTTAATCAGATTTGTGTATTAGATATATAATATAATACTGTATCTTTATTGATATTTCATCATATACAATTTTTACTTAAGTAAAGTCTTACTACTTTTCGGGAGTTTTTGACATTAAGTTTTAACTATTACAGTTCTCATGTAACAGCGCATTATTAAAAACAAAATTTTTTTCTTGTTCCATCTAAAACTTTCGTAAATATAAAAAATCAGAGAAGCTGACGAAAGCTTAAGATGGTGTCCAAAACTAACGAAAATTAAAAAAAAAACGCATCATTGAAACTGGAAATAGCTGGCTTCTGATAACGTGAGCTGGTAAGTTTCCGTACGTAATCAGTCATTTCTGTCGCTCTAGCTTAAATTCGCGAATGTGATCTAAACTAAACGAAACTGAGCAAAGTGACAATTATAGGCTTGTTCAAATAATTGTGTGTAATAAGTTCTGGTGCCTAAGTTGACTTTACAGAAAGGGCGAATTATAGTTGTTTTAATGAAAGCTTCAAAAATGTCAAGAGCCTTGAGAATAAAACAAAACTAAAACCTATTTTTGGAGAAGCTGAAGCTAGCTAGTTCTAGCTTAAGCTATGTTCATGTGATTTAAAAAAAATATTACGCTATCAGCTTTAGCGTTTAGATTAAAAATTCTAGGCTAAATTTAATATTTTTAGCTTTGGTTTCCTTATTCAAATATTTCAGTTTAGAAGCTTTAGCTAAAACTGTTATTTTGGGGACTGGAATAGAAAGCAAAAAGATTTTGGATTTTAATTTAATTATTTGTAGCTTTTATAGCTTAAGCTATTTTTAACTACACAACTTGAAACTGAAAAGACTGAAAAAACTGAAAGCTTTTACAAGAAGACATCGTTTACTTTCTAGCTTAAGCCTGATTTTAATAACGCAAAACCTAACTTTTTCCTAAAAATCTACGTTTTAGCCTAAGCTTTTTTTTACTCATTATCACAAGACCCCAAGATTCCTGGACCCTTGATCAGAAAGCTTTTACTAGTTCTGTTTCATTTTTTTAATTCTCTTCAGTTGTGCGAATATTGCCATAAAAATAGATTTCGTGTAATTGTCATTTGTGTTAATTGTTCTTGCAGTTCAAGACAAGTTAACTTATACACAATGTTGTATGGATAAGCGTTAAAACGTTAAGACTAACAAATTATGTTTATTTCTTTATTTCTTATTTATAAAACTTTATTTCTTATTTATAAAACTTGGAATTCAATAGAATAAAAATCTGTAATGAAGTTGTTTTGTTTTTAGTAAAATTAAAATAATTCAAAACTACACATTCTGCAAACCTAAAATTATGCATTTCTTAAAAAAATGCTGACAAATCTGAATTCAAACTCCAAGAAAAAATTTCGTGTTTTAATCCAAAATAGTTATATTTTTGTCCATTTTTGTTTATTTTATTACTTTTTTCAACTAATTTTCTAAACATTAAAAATTTCATAATATCAAACGCAGGAGTTGTAAAAAATTATTCAGTTACGTTAATAATACAATATTCGGCACTTAATTGCACCACCATCTTGTCAGATTTTTCGACGAATCATCTGTGTGGCTCAATTAATAAAACTCGTCGTAATTGAGTTTCTCGTGAAATTAAACGATATTTATTTAAGTGAGCTAGTCGGTCAATTAAAAGATGAACAAAATTCATCTACCTCTTTAAAAAAAAATGAGATTTAACTTAAAAAAATTAGGAAAATTTAACCAAGTACTAACTTGCGACATTTTTATCTGTCCAACTAATTGTCAGATTGCAACTATCAGTAATTTCTAGGCAGTAGCCTTGACATAAAGTTAATAAGGTAATTAAATTTTGAAAATTCCGTTCTAAAAATATAGCTCTATGCAACAAATTGGTGGAAAAATTTTACGTGACATAATTAACGAGACTGAGACTACTCTTCACGGTTTTGTTGACCGTTTTCGTACAATGTTTTTACAAAGATTAAATGACCACGAGACGATACTGCGTGCAGCAGCTGTCCACTTTATGGACAATTTTACCCAAATATCTTGGTTTAAAAGTTCACAATGATCGTGTATGAATTAGACACGAATTACCTACTATCTTTGTGTCGAAATTAAAAAAAAAACTGCCCAAAAGTTGCATTGCATCCTTATTTTATGCAAACATTGTGTTAAGCGATTAGATGTATATTTTTGTTTCATTAAGAAACTGAATTGTTATATTTGGGGGAAATCTGCGTGAGATTACAAAAATGCTGCTACATCCCGAAAAATTAAAAGGTGGATGCGACTGGCGGATGGTCTCAACTATATTTTTACTTGCGATTATAAGTGCTAAAAGGCAAGTTATGCATTCGTCGAAAAAAAAAGTTTTGAGATAACAATTAAACATAACATTACGACGATAGCGAACACGAAAAAAGATTCTCTAAAAATTATGTCCGTCTGTATATGTATAGACACCCACAGCCCAAACGGGTGAGCCGAACTGCTTCAAACTTGGTATAGAGTTTTTTAGGTATTGTACAGAGGGGAAATTGATTTTTTTTAGCTCAAAATATAACGGTCCTATTTTTCTCGGAAACGGCTCTAACGATTTTGATTTTAAAAAATCAGTGCAGCTTTTGAGGTACGACCGATCATATGGTTGAAAATTTTTCTTTTTTAAATGTCTAAAAGCGGTACTTTCCACAGGACCGTTTTTTTTTTGCTTTCGACTATCTCATAAATGGCTTAACCGATTTCACACATATATAGGTTTAGTTTGCCCAATTTATAGTGCGTACCAATATTTTTAATTAATATTTTTGTATTCTTAAAAGCATTCTTAAGAAAAAAAAATTTATATTTTGAAAACTGCTCATTAATTTTTTTTCAAAAATTATAGTTATAGGTATAACTGAATACCTATGAATTGGAATTTTTAATTTTTTTTAAAACATGTTTTTAAAAAGTTTTTTTTTAAATAAAAAAACTTTTTTTTCTCAAAAACCGCTCCATAGATTTTTTAAAGTTTTTTTTTCGTAAATTCAAATTTATCCAAGAAATAAAACGGCGTACTTGTTTTTGAGCTCAAATTAGTTTAAGTATTTATTTCAGAATTTTGAATTATTTTTTCCTTAATTAAGCCGATTTAATCTTTTGTTTTTAAGTTTAAATTATTAAATATTTAAGATTGTCATATTTTTTATATACAAAATTAAGTAAAACACGACTTTAAAAATATATTTAGGTTTTTAATAGAAATCTTTTGCATACGATGTAATTGAATAACAAGTTCGTGCGATTTAGTCGTGCATTTTTAATGGGGCTAATGAAAATGAGAAAATGAGTGTATTACTATCAATTCAATTCGCTATAGAGCTATGAGAAATAACTTTTTCGTTGGCTCATTGATTGAATGAATGTGAAATAAATAACCTTTTTTAAGGACAATGGCATAACTTTACATAATGCGCCTGGGATTTTTTTGGTAAAATTGCTGACCAAATGCTTGAAAAAATGGTCGAACGTTTTTTCACTCAGATGACATTAATTGCTTCATGCTCGAAGAAATAGTTTTTTTTTAATGAAAAATTAGCATTCATTTTAAAAAGCACCCATTTTGTGTCTTTGAGAACTTTAAATAATACTACCAAACAAAATATTGGTGGAACGAATTTTTTATTATAATTTGATGACATTAATTTTTTAAATATGATTTCTGGCATATGTCCGGCGCGGATACGAGTTCAGTTGGTCGATCAGTCCAATTTTTGACTACTTTTTCTAATAAATCTGGCCGTATGGGGTCAATTGTGGCTTGAATATTGGGTTTCAATTCTTCAATAGTTGATGGCTTCTCGTGATAAGCCAATGACATAACATAGCCCCATAAAAATAGGCGTTAAGTCGTACGAACGAGGGGGTCCTGAGGACCACTTCTGGAAAGCTTTCAATTGATTATGCAATAAATGTATGGTTAAGTGCGCTACATGGCAAGTTGCGCCGTCTTCTTGGAACCAAATAATATGGATGTTTAGTTGATTAATTTTTCGGAAAAATGGCTCGATAGCGCTCGCCATTCACCGTAACGGTAGTTCGTTCCTCAATTCGAAAGAAATAAAGACCGATGATGCCGCCAGCACGTATACCTCACCAGCAGTCAATTTTAATGGATTTAATGTTGATTCGTTAATGGCTTGGGGATTGTCTTCGCTCCATATACGGTAATTTTGACGAAGCCATTTAACGAAGCCATTTAACCAGAAATAAGCTTCATCATTAAACACAATTCGTCGGAAAAAATTCTCATATTCGGCGACGAAGTATTTATAAACTTAGGGAACAGATTTATTTTTTTAAAGTAAAATTCCACAATTTTGAAGCGTTGTTCCGGCGTTAAACGAATCATAAATTGCCAAGCTTTACTAAACAGAAATGTCAACAGAGTTCCACATTCTCAACTGTCAAACCATAGACAACAACCATCTAAACTTATCTTGCAGCTAAAAAAAACACCCCTTATAAAAGGCTCCTTAACTGGCCAACTTTGTTTATAATAATTTATTTACTTTTTCTATGAATCTTGAAAAAAAAACATCTTTTTTTCGTACATATGTGACTTTAATGTGTTTTAGACTTAAATTGCAATTAATTAATCTAGTCACATATGTATGAAGTAATTCGTAAAATTCAATTTAAAATATTTTGACAGGAAACCAACGAAATGTTGCCAAATTAACTAATTTAATGTTTGACAGTGTAAAATATTGACAAACTTGCGAAAGTAGTGACACTCTAACGTCAATATTTGATTCACGAAATACAATAATTTTATGACAAGAAATTGGTATAAAATGTCAGAAATAATGATATTATACCAGTCGCATCGTGCAAATCTGGTATAATCACCACACAGAATGAAATTTTAATTACAATGCAAAAAGTTTTTAATTAAATATTATATTGCAGATCATTATTATTTGTTGACAATGCTAAATCGAGGTCAAGTCAAAGTCTTCTTGGTTGGAATAACCAATATTATATCATTAAAAGTGCAAAAACAAAAAAACACGAAGGTATCTCTAATGACTTAGGGATAGGGGTAATAACTTAGGCAGGTAATAAAGGATATGCATACAATAAATACATGAGTATGTATAGTACTAGGTATAATAAATTTGAATTTGCATTAGTTATGCTTGGAATATAAGTAAATATTTCATACAAATTAAATTTAGTGGCGGTTTCTGAGGTGAAAAATCCTTCTGAATGAAATTAAATTCCTTTCCTTTTTCTAACTTAAATATATCGAAGGATGAGTGATCAATGGAAAACTGCATACATATGGAGGCGCCATAAAAAACTAGGTGTATTATAATTTTAAAAATACATTTACACATGTACTCGTATGCATGTGTCATCTTTATGTACACATATGCATGAATAGTAATATTCAAGATGAAGTGAAAGTAATAAAAAAAAGCAATTAGCTGGGATAAGGTTTTTTGTGTTTGGTAAAAGTTACTACTCGATTTGATAATAAATTTAAACTTTATAACTTTAAAAAGGATATTAACTTTTGTACCAGAAATTATCAGTGTGATTCCAAGAAAACATGCTTCTAACCTAATGACTATTCGTCATTCTTCTTCCTGCCTGTTTTTGTAATTATTTCTTTTTGTAATTTTTTAAAAATATAATTACTGTTTTCATTCATCCAGGAAAAAGCAAAATCAAAAAGGAACATTTTAAGTGACGCATAAAAGATTCAGCTCTGTTCCACGAAAACGTGGGACATATACATTTATTGATGGCGAAATTTGGACGAACTGTTAAATTATATGTGCATATTTTTTCTTTAGAATCCTTTTGGCCATTCATTATTATTTTGTTTTACCATTAAATTTCTTACGGAAATTTGCACAAATACTTAAACCGTGGTTCAATATATGAACCCACCGATTTTAGGCGGATTAATTGAGGTTCAACCATGCTGCAGGCATATGCAATTCGTTCTTAATACATATTTCAATCCTGGTCCATAGTTGAACTTCAGTTAATCCGCCGAAATCGATGAGTCAAAATCATGAACCAAGGCGAAACCACGATTTGAATATTAGTACAACTGTCACTTAATGTTCTGTTTTTAAGCTGCAAAAACGTCAAAATAAATGAAAGCAAGAAAAGCGGCATGTAGTCAATATTGCTTGTGCAATCCCCTTATGCCTGGATTTTTTTTTATTTTGAGACATAAATTCGTGTATTTAATTCTTGTCTTCTCAGAAGAAATAAATTGGGGAAATAAAATTTGACGTTTCGTCACATTCCAAATTCAAAGACATTGAATCTTGAAGATAGTTTGCTTATTTTCATTTATACTCCAACATTTCATTAAAAAAAACTGGTTATACCTGTTCTAAATTATCTAAAGCGTTTAGCGAGAAAAATAAAATTCCACGTCATATTTGCGCCCACATAGTTGATAAAATATAAATTTCAGGGTTAGTGTCTGCAATAATGTCCGAAACCGTAATAAATGTTTCTCCACTAGAACCCTTAAACCTATGTTCGAAAAATGCTATGACTCAAAAGCAATCGCAATTAAATAGCATGGAAACTAAAAACAGAATTCTTCATTTCAAAAACTAATTTCACTTGTAAACTGGTGGATTGGTTGATTTATTGATTTACACAATTTACAGATATCTACTTATACAATTTACAAATTTTTTTTTTTACAAAAATTATCTATCGTCGTCTGCTCGAAATTACCGTTGTACAAACTACCATATTTTTATATATATATGTGTTCCGATAGCTGCAGTCTTCACATCAATACTTAAACTGTTCCTGGAGCTCCTATATTGCACTTGTAATACTCCCACATCAGTTTACCATTAAGTTTAATTTCCGAAGAACTGGCAAGAACTGATATTCCCTCCCCAAACTGCGAACTAAACGAATGTGAAATGCTTAAGCCAATTCTGTCTGTTCCTCTCACTGTAATATGTATTCAAATACCAATATGCACCGTCCCGACAACTCCAGTTCCCCAGTGATCTAATATACATTCACCGCTAAATCGCATAATTATAGGATCTAAATGTTTTAATTAAAGAGTTATTATCTCTTTATGTGATATCACAATAGTAATTTCTGTTGTCTAAGTGTGTCAGCCGTTTTCCTGACAGTCACTTCAACCAAACAGTCATATCATTAAATCACTGATTGGTAGTCAATGTCGGCATTCAAGAAGTCAAAACAAAAACAAGAAATAATAAGTACTGTCAAAATTGCATGTGTCATAATTTTAAAATGATATTGTGTTCGCTGCTGCTCAAAAACTTTCGCTCCGTCTATATATTGCAAATAAATTCCCTGGTGCCTGGTAGAAACGGGTTAAGTCAGAAATAGTAGTTTTCCGTAAAATGAGATTTAAGATTGAAGATTATGTGTAAATCCAGATATTGATTTTTCAAAGAATTAATGATGCAGAATAATCATCAAAGCGGTTTTCTGTAATAACATTAAACTATTGAAAACAAAATATGAGTATGCCTACCCGATTTTCTGATAACCTATCTCCTTAGAGCCACCTGTTTTTTGTGTACTTGTTTATATTAAGTTTTTTCTAGGATGACATTTTAAAGGTGTCTGTCAGACGAAACGCCCCACTGTAGGTGTTTGACAAGTGTCAAACAAAGTTTGAGACACTATCCCCTTAAACATATCAAAAAATCAGCTTTGATAAAATAACGTAGTTGGGTATGCACTTTTAACATTGCATATTTCCGAAAAGCCCAAGCTTTGAAAATTCGGAATTCGTTCTTATCTACTTTGGTATCTATTCACAGAAAAAAATTCAGCTACGTTAATATGACGTATGTCTCCCGGCACTAGGATCTTACTTTATAAGTATTGACATATCATATCTGATCATCTTCTAACAAATCTGAATCATTATCTGGTGCCTCTTTCAAAGTTACCAAATTTTTGTAAAAGTCATGGAAACAGGTGGAACTAATGTTAAAAGTGCGCAGAAATCCTTTATTTTTCAGCGGATAATGGATTTGAATTCTTGTATTTTTTTTTCAGGACATTAAGTACGAAATGTATTATTATTATCTCTTGTTAAACTTAGAAATGTGTATATACTTTCTATCGCAACCGAATGTATTTTTTTGTTTGATACTAGATGCATAGGATGACTTAAGTCCTTAGGAGTAACAAGATTTTTGAATTCGGTTTGGTACTAAAGGCTTAACCCTTTAAAATAATTAAATACAATGGACTTAAGTCCACAAAGGGTGTAAGTGGACTTAAGTCCAAACAAATCTTAACTCTTCCTGATTACCAACCTTTGTACCGAAATAAAATAAAATCTATAGGAAGGAGTAACGCTAGACTTACGACGAAAGGACCAAATGATGAATAAAAAAAATGAGTTTTTAAAAGTCCAATAAAATCCAAACCCGATTTTTTGACTTAACCCCTTTCTACTAAACACCAGAGAATTAATTCTTATAAAAACTGAGTTCTTCTGAAATAAATTTGGTACCTACCTATCTATCTTAACTACCTACTTCAAAGATTTCTCAAAAATTTAAAGAGACCAACATCAAAATGTGTCTACTTTTAGAACCCTCGAAATTTCTATAGTTGCCTATCACATCATCATATTTCCGCGTACAATTATTAGGTAGGAATGTATCTATGGAAATAGCCTACCTGTCACATAGAATACAATTCAAACTCAAACAAAAACTTTAATCAAATTCTACGAACAAAGCATTGAGCTTATACCTACCTGCCTACCTACATATCGACGAAGACAAGCTTTGTGTTTCACATTCAAGGTCTCGCGAGAATATAGGTATCCAACCTACCTATTGGAAATCCCACAAGACACATGATCACATTCATTCCTGTAAAAAAAATCTTCTCCTTCCTAGACCTGGAATCCTAGAAACAAAGAAAAAAATCATCACGGAGCATAATAAGGAGAGCTACATTTTCATACGAGGGGCATAGGTATTCCATAGCATAACTGAAACAAAAAACAAATCATATTTTGATAAATTTTGTAAAATAACAAAACTCATCAACATTCATAAGTACATATCGCTCTGTCTTCCACGCGATCATCATTTTACAAGATTTGTAAGACAATCTTGTCGGTTTCTGTAAAAAAAAAAAAAAACAGAGAAAAGGCATCCATTCCATTGTCATAACTTCGCGAGCTCAAAAGTTTCGTATTTCTTCAAGCAACAAGAAGCACAACTGATCGCATAACTGATCGCGCAACTAATCTCCACTTGAAATGAGCTCCAAAACGATCTTGTCCGGTCTTTTATACTCTACAACAACTCAGCCCCCCAAAAGCAAAGACCAAATACCTATATCTATCCATCCACACAGCATTCCTTATTTCAAAAAAAATACAAAAATACACTCAGACTCACACACTCACACTTCAGCTTCAGCCACCCAATGGGGGAGCATAATTCTTCAACATATAAATTTTAACCGACAAAACAAGAAACACCAAAAAAAAAAAACAGAACCAAATCAAAGAAAGAAACGAAGTAGAGATAAGAAATGAACAAAAAAATGTAATAGGTATAAATGTAAAGGAATGCCTCCCTCCTTATCCGTTAAAGTATCATATGGACAAGAGAGGCGCAATGTTGGCGCGTTAAAATACAAAAAAGCCGGTCAAAAATAAAAAAACTCAACACAAACAAACCAACAAAAAAAAAAACAAACATAACGATCGATTTGGGCTTGAGATTCTGTTGAAAAATCCTCTTGGTGTATATCTCGTATCTCAAAACTTTACACATAGCTAAAGGAAATGAATAAATTATCAAAAAGAAAGATACGGTTCTGGGATTATTAGGCACGCAACCGGACGACAAAAAAAAATAAAATAAATATCACAAACAATGTTTAGATCAAAAGGTTACTGAGCTTTGGCGGCGCCCAAGCCTAGAATAGAGAATAGGTACCTACAATATCATGATGCTTTAAGGTGACCCCCCATCCCCCTACATAAACTTAAATTTTAAATTACCTAACTTCTATTGTAGATTCAAGATTTTTTTCTGTGCGTACTCAAACAATGCGTAAGAAATGTGTCACAACATGAGGCATCATATTAATTGATTCTAATGGATACAATAACCAAAAAAATTACCAATCTACAACAAAAAATAGGGGTCAAGAGTTAGATGCCTCGAAACAAATTTTGAATATTAAATTGACGATGATGGTGCCAGTCTATTTATGTAGGTATTTTGAGAATATAATAGTTGTTTTACGCAGTTTTTTTCATGTTGAGGAAAAAAATCAGAGCCAAAGAGCTCTGAACTTTACACAGAAATTTAGTAATGATACCTAATCCTTCTTTGTCTGTGTCTATCAAAAGGATTTCGATACCTACCTATTATTAAATTATATTCGAGCTTATGCAGGGTGTAATAGACTTATGGATTCCCAGATACTGATGATTATTCTGGAAGATTTCTTGAAAAATAAAATGCACGATTGGATCGCACGAACTTGCTCTTATGTTCGATCACGTCGGTCGTATGCAAACGATTTCTATTAAAAATCTAAATATATATTTTTAAAGTAGTTTTTTTTATTTATTTTTTATATATGTATATGTACAAAGTTTCTTAAATTTTTTCTAAAAAAAATGGTATAACAATCTTAAATATTTAATAATATAAACTTAAAAACAAAAGATTAAATAGTCTTAATCAAAGAAAAAATAATTCAAAATTCTGAAATAAATACTTAAACTAATTTGAGCTAAAAAAGTATGCCATTTTATTTCTTGTATAAATTTGAATTTATGAGAAAAAAGAATTTAAAAAAGCTGTGTAGCGTTTTTTGAGAAAAAAAGTTTTTTTAAAACTTTTACACAAAAATTAAAAAAAAAAATATTCAAAAAAGTCAATTCATAGGTATTTAGCAAATACATATTTGTTTTTTATAATCTGCACGCGATCAAGGGATTATACTACCCTTTAAATGTTTCAACACAGTGCGGGCGTGAGGTTAAGGAAGAGAAAGAATGATAGGAAAGATGTGTGGCGTGATGTTCGGAGACGGTAGGTGGTTGTTGTCTCAGATTTTATCTGCTGCGATGGCGACTGAACTAATGCCGAGAGATTTCCGTGTATTATTTATCTATGCCCCTTATAATTCGCATTCATTTTTATATTCTTTGTCATATTTTATCGGTATACTAGTTTTACTCAATCACATGTTTTTAGTTCTATGCCTAAACAGCATGTAATGAATAAACCAGCAACACATTGTATGACATTTATTTTTAAAATTGGTTTTTAATTGTAAAATAAGAAGACATAGACTACGGCAGGGATCGAACCTGTGATCATGAGGTTGACAGGCGAACACACAACTATCGCGCCACGGCAACCCCCAAAATAACTATAACTTTTGAAAAAAAAATTATTGAGCAGTTTTCAAAATAAAAATTTAAATATTTTTTTTAAAATGCTTTTAAAAATACAAAAAAATATTTATTAAACATATTGGTACGCAGTATAAATTGGGCAACCTAAACCTATATATTTGCCATTTATGAGATAGTCGAAATAAAAAAAACGATCCTATGGAAAGTACCGTTTTTAGAATTTTTTTTACAATCATATGATCGGTCGTACCCAAGGAGCTGCACAGATTTTTTTAAATAAAAATCGTTAGCGCCGTTTTCAAGATAATTAAGATGGTAGAAAAAATTGTATGGCAGGTACCTACCGTTTTTTTGGGGCGAAAAAAAAAACGATTAAAAAATCTACAAGGTGCGGCATCATCTTTCTGATGTCATTTTTAAACCTTGATACTCGTACATAAAACGCCATGATGTACAGAAGAAAATTAAATAAATCTAATTTCTGTAAGTTGCACAGTTTTTTCATAAAAGCCTTTCAAAACTGCACTGTCTGTTTCGTCGCCCCCAGTATTTGAGAAAATCATCTAAGCTGATTTTTTTTGTTTGTTTGAATAAAATCGCTTCAGCCGTTTAGGCACCTTTTGTTAGTGTTCTCCATCATCTTAATGTCAAGTTTGATTGAGATCTCAAGATCGATTTTTTTTTCAAATGCAAAACTCCCAACGGGATGGAGCAACCCCTTACACATCTCAGTCAACGGCGGAATTTTTGAAGCACCAATTTTAGGAGTCGTGCGATGATCCCCGATTTCGGTGAGTTGAACTGGCCAGCAAGATCACCATAGATCTTCTATTTTTACTTGCGATATAGTTACTATAGGGCAAGTTTTTCATTTGGAAAAAAGTCAAACTCGAGATTTTAATCAAATTTGACATTACGATGATAGAGGACACCAAAAAAGTAGGTCCCGCAATTCCGTCTGTCTATCTGTCTCTAGAGCGATCTACAGCGTAAGCGGTTGAACCGATTTTGTTCAAACTTGGTGCTTAGGCGTTTTAGGTTATTGTCCAAAAAAGATTTTTGAATCGTTGTTTTAGCCCCAAAAATAACGGTACTTGCCATACAAATTTTCTAACATCTTAATTATGTCGAAAACGGCTCCACCGGTTTTGATAAAAATTGGTGTGTATACTACTTTGGGAATGGTCTACATTTAGGCCAAAAATCTTTATTAAATATTTTGTTATTAACGGTACCTGTCATACAAACCATTTTATTTAATTTCGACTATGTGATAAGCGGCTCAACAGATTTCGAGAAAAATGTTTGTACAGGAGCTTCTTCAAATTCTAAATACTACTGCATTTCAGAATTTTCGAAAAATAGATGTTTTGGCTTTTTGAAAATTCAATATTTCGAAAACGGGTGGAGGATTTTTTTTGAAAATTTGTTTTTAAATTTATATTATTAAATATTTTAAATGTTCATAATTTTTTTTTTTAATTTAAGAATTTTTATATATACAAAATTAAGTGAAAACGACTTTAAAAATATATTTAGCCGTTTATATTAAGAATTATTGCATACGATGTGATCGAACATAAGAGCAAGTACGTGCGATTCAGTCGTGCATTTTATTTTAAATCGGATCTACAACACAAACAGGCAAGGTTTATAAATAGACATTAAAGCAGAAAACACCAATTTGGAACTCGACTTTTCAAAGTAAATTTTTTTTCAAAAATCACGTAAAAAGTTTGCAAATCATGCCACTATTTTGTTTAAATTCTCTATTTTAAAATTCTTTTTACTCAAAATCCCGATCAAATACGAGTATGAATCCGCCTTTTAAAATCTTTGAACTGGCTCTAAAGGGAGTTAAAAATAGCTGCACTAAGTCTCAGTTCAGTGCCTGGATTAACTAATCCAGTGTTAATCCTGAAAATCAATTAACCTCGAGTTATTTGGAGGCTAACTTAAGCTTTCAACTGTCAAAAACCAATCAAAATCGATAGTTGGCAATCCCATATCGCATATCGATTTGAAATATCTACTCAGTTAATCCAGAGTTAATCTACGATTTTTGTAAGTTAACTCGGGATCTAAATTAATTGTAAATCTTTTTTCAGGCACTCCGACTCCGACATCCCAAAACTGGGATGATAACGCACTGAAAAACTTGTACTAAAAAATTAATTACGCATTTAAATTAGAAAAAAAAGGGTTATATCGTTCCAACCATCATTTTTTTTTATTTGACATTTCATTTGATTTGACCCATCCTGTATTTTCATAACATCGGTATTACTTCGGAAAGCACTTAGAAATAAAGAAAACACGATTTAGTGGCGGTTTATCTTTAATTTGTGCATTAAGTGCAATATGTCATTAATACAACAAAATTCTTTCTATTTGAAATTTAAATGCCGAACAAGTTGACATTGACATTATTTGACATTCATTAACAGAACCACAGAACAAAAAAGAGAGTTCATACTTATTGTAATAGATTTTCTTCATCCATTTTCAGACGGATATTTCTATTAATAGCAAATTTTAACTCGCGGATTAATTCTATAGTTAAGAAAAGTCGTGGTTTTTTTATTAATATGAATATTTTGTTAGGGCCTAGATGTAAGTCGTATTTTGAAAATATTGGAGCCTTCATTGTGAGTTACACAAAGTTAAGTGGAAATATAGAGCTCAAACTACCCATATATTAAATGCAGTAACTCTCCAAATGTATGGCATATTTTGAAAATCCTTGGAGACTTTGTGAATGTATGGACCTAGTTAAACATTTTACAAATATAGCCACCCGTCAGGAATTTTTTTTTCAGACAGGTTTCAAGAGTCATAACCGCCACTGCTAGTCATAAAAAAAATTCCTAGGAAAGCTTTATAACACCCTAAAGAATGCCTCTAAAAAGATGTACATGTACACACAATGTAGTATGTATCTAAAATCATAGTCAATCAGCTGGGCAAAAAATAAACATATGACTAGCGCGATCGTGGAACTGATATTTGTGTACACAAACTAGATAATGTAGGTACATGTATATCAGTATAGGGACAAAATTACTTGAATCCAGTCAAGAGGAACAGGGACAGTCATTCGCCACATACCTCCCTATGGTATGGTCGGTAGGTTGAGTCGAGATCGAGACAAGTAAATGAAGATCCACATTTCTATGGAGATGATGATGATCTTCATAAAAGTATGTACCTTCTTGGTGCATGCATGATCAAGAAGTTCTGTTTCATTTTTTTCTTGCTTTTGTTCGTTTTTCTGTCGAGTTTCTATAGAAGTCAACTTCGATGGGGGTATTACAGACATTTTGTATGTATGTAGGTGTTTATTTGGATAACACGAATAAGCCATCGATAGTGAAGTGGCGATCAAGTGGATAAATAATAATAATACAAAAAAAAAACGTGACAAGGATCGGGATCATAAAAAGAATTGAAAACGAACAAGATCAGTAAAGAAGTTGCAGTCAAAGTCGAAGTAGGGTTAGGTACCTATACGTAACTTATTTTTACTTCAATGATTGGAGCATTTCTGTGTTGTTTACTATAATTATCTTCTTTGAGTCGTTATGACCAGGTACTGAACTTACTTTTGTGTACCTACCTATACCTTCTACTTTTTAGAAAAACCAGACCGGTTCTCGATAGATATTTCATCAAGACGCCTCTGAATTGTTATCACTCTTAAATTTGAAATGGTGATTTCAGTTGCATTCCTTCACTTTACAATTCAACCGTTGTTCAAGTGTTTCTATAAAATCTAATCAATTTCCTCATTGATCCCAGTTCCAACTTTAAGTTAATATAAAATCACTTAAGTGAATTATGGGTGACATATTTTTTAACGTTTCTGAAAAGCTTCGGAATATTATATTTCTAAACGGTGATTTTTTAAGAGCTTGGTTTTTGAAAATTCAAAAAAAACACAGAAACTTGTAAAAAGGGAATGAAAATTTTTATTTGGATCGATAAATCAATTTCTGCCATTTACTTTTTAAAAATAATTTCACTTAAATGTTGCCCGCGGCTACGCTTCAGGTGGTCCATTCTGAAGGTCCAATTTTGGCAAACTTTTTCACACATTTCGGCCGGAATCTCACCAATGACGCGTTCAATGTTGGCTTCCAAGGCAGCAATCGTGTTTGGCTTGTCCCCATAGACAATAGACTTAACATAGCCCCACAAAAAATAGTCTAACGTGGTCAAATCACATGATCTTGGTGGCCAATTGACTGCGCCAAAACGTGAGATCAACTGCTCACCAAATTCGCCTCTCAATTGATGCATGGTTTCGCGTGCAGTGTGGCATGTGGCACCGTCCTGTTGGAACCACATGTCGACCGAGTTCAATTCTTGCATTTTCGGCAAAAAAAAAATCTGTTATCATCGAACGGTACCTTTCTCCATTGACCGTAACCCTGCGGCCTTCATCGTCCTTGAAGAAGTACGGCCCAATGATGCCGCCTGCCCATAAACCGCACCAAACAGTGCATTTTTCGGGATGCATTGGTAGCTGCTGAATTGCCTCTGGCTACTCTTCACTCCAAATACGGCAACTCTGCTTATTCACGTAAACATTTAGCCAAAAATGAGCGAAAAAAACGGACGTAGCTTGCGAAACACATTTTTCACAGAGCACGAATTTTGATAATAAATTTCAATAATTTGCAAACGTTGTTCAGGCGTAAGTCTATTCATGATGAAATGGCAAACAATACTGAATCGAAATGTCAAATGTTCGTGGAATTTGTCATGTGTGATCTGTCAAAAATATAAACGTCAAAAACCAAGTAGCAAAAAAATCACCCGTTACATTACAGCAACCATAGCAAGTAAGATCGAATGACGCAAATCTCGTTTCAACTCAACACAGATATACAAAGGGTTGATAGATGTAAATGTTGTTTAAAAACGCCATTTTTACAAACTATTTACCGCACCTAGAATTAGAAAATAATGAATCAGGGGTCCATTTTGACAGTAGCGCTGTCTGATGGCCTTTTCGATTGGCCGTCCGGAACACGTACCTCCAATAAAACACCCGAAACAATTTGACTGATTCTGAATTGTATGTATCACTGTGTTTGTGAAAATTAAATTTTTAAAAAAATCACATCGACTAAAAATAATTTCCGAAACACTTGATTTCAATATGGATACACATTTTCTTGTATCAATAATAATTAACTTGCTTCTTTTTATGTTCTTTTACCAGAAAAGTAGTTTAAATTCAATAAACTCGCCGAAATTACACAAAACAAATTAACCCGCTGATTTTGACATTATAATTATGTGAGTGTATTGGTGATTCTGTCTTCGATTCTAAATTAAAATCCAGAATCGTTTTCTGTTCTGCTTAGAGTAACAACTGTCATTTTGTGGGGGTCAGAACAGTTCTGGACAGCCAATCGAAAAGGCCATGAGTGTTGATTGAACTGACAATAATCATTGTCACCGGTGACAGTAATCATGACACTGACAGTAAAACTGTATCAGTCACAACTTTCTACGTACTGCTTTTGATGTTTAAAACGTAATAAAAATTGGTGCATAAGATTTATTTTGTGTTGTTGGAACTTCTTCAGAAAACACAGCTAATGAAAAAGGTTAATTTATACCTGTTATAACAGTTATAACAGTTGATTGCCCTTTAAAGTGTTAAATATTCCACAAACTTTGCGCAATTGGGAGGCTGCTGAATCACCAAACAACTAATATCCGGAGGTACGAATGCACTTTAACCCTACGGGGCCGCATAAAAACACACGTCCGTAGAACATGCATTAAGAAATTCGATGATATATGTCAAAAACAGCTGATTACCTACACAATGTGGTTCCTGCGTCACTAATTTTAAGTGAAAATAAACTTGGCAACAATTGTATCCAAACAACTTCCGTAAATGTAAAAACTCGAATATCTTTGAAGGGCTATCCCAGTGCAGCCAAAATTCGCCTAATTAGACAGGTTTAGTGCTCATCCCCTTACTGATAATGTGACAGTTTATGACTTATCTCGGAGAGCTTTTAATAAGTACTCACTCATCCTCGTCACAATCTTGAAGCGAAAACCTTTTTTTTTAAAATCATGAACTTTGATTTTTTCTTTCAGGAACATCTTTTCTAAGTTCGCGCCTTTCAGGTTTCCCAATAAAATCTTTTGTATTTTTCTTCCTATTTGATTCCAGAAATTCAACACATGGAAGTGCAGCCATTGTGTCTTGAATACACATCGAAAATTAAGGACACCAACATCACACCCATACACCAAGTCAACAGTTTGGTCTGTGTCCTTTTTAAAAGGGAATAGAGAAGAGGCAACACCAAATAAAGGATACCGTTTTTTTTCTTCCTATCAACAACGCCAAGAAGGTTTGTGCTCATCTGGAGAGTTGTACGACCTTGCGAAATCAGCTGATCAGCAGGACATTCACTACATTCAACCAGACCGGGTAATGCAGTTATTTAAAATGTGATGGTGTATTTGTTTTGTTCCGTTTCTTTGAATGTGATAGTGACGGAGACTAAGAACAGGGGTGATAGGAAAATAAGAATTTCATAAACGAATTCTGCTTTCTGGAGACCTTCTTCTACTGTACTACGTCTACAAGACGATTTTTTTGTTGTTGTTTAGTCAATTTTTTCCTTTAATTTTCAGGATAAATTGGAACGTGTTATATGCCCATTGCTTTTTTGGTGCAGTGATTGTTGAAGAATATAATATATCTACCTACCTACGTCGGCGCGAGGATAATTTTGTGCAAGTATTGGAGATATAAAAGGTTCGTACATAATATACCTACCTACATTCCCAGTTGGAAACGAACGTGATGTACTTGACAGAGGGGGTTCGCGCCAAAACCTATCTGGAATTTGGATCTTCTTCAACATGTGGTTTACCCTGCAAGGAATATAAGGATAAGGAAGAAGAAGTAAAATATCTATATGTATACATACTACTATTTACCTACCTAGTTATCGATATTTATCTTTTCACAATCATTCTTATAGAAAATTCGTAGGTTCGTAGGATTCCTAGAGAGATAGAATCAATTGGTCAAGTCATTGCTAAACATGAATCACAGCACAGGTTAACGGATATTAGGATGTGAGCAGTTTTACCAGAAAAAAATAATTCCAATCCATTTTTTTAAGTTTCGAAGAATTTTATTTGAAAAACTAATTACGTGATTTAATAGTGATACCTATCTTATAGCTGTTAACGAGAAGAAACATACCTACCTTCCTATTGTAGTTGTGTATAATAGTTTGAGTAGGTATTTGTTTTTGTAATTTGTAGGTAAATATAGGTATAATTAATTTGCAAGAACTGGGAACCCCCTAAGGTATTGCGAAATATAGGTACTTACCTACCGATTTATTTATTTAAATAATATATTCGGAATCGTTACCTAAATTATTTGTAAGGTTCAGGAGAAGCAGATGATGGAAATTCCTGTTCTTTAAGAATAATAAACAAAACTTAGACTGGCAGGTATAGCTAGGTACCTACCTACCTGTTCATTTGAAGACTTAGATTTTAAAGAAAATGTTTGTATTTGTTCTAATAATACAAGAGTCAGAGGCAGGAGCTAATTAGATGGTAGGAGACGTGTTGAACTTTGGAGGACATCGATATGTACCTATAGCAATTAGATAATATGATTTGAACATGTTTTAATGAGAAGGTTCCAACAGATTTTTACTTGCGATATATGTGGGCACTAAGGGTAAGTTTTGCATTTGGCAAAAAAATCGAACTAGAGATTTTAATGAAACTTGACAGTACGATGGTAGAAAGAGAATATCGGTCCTGCAATACAAAAATTGTTTTGATATTGGACTTTCTCAGAAACGGCTCAACGAGGTCCTTTGAATTCTAAATAATACAGCATAGCTAAATTTTCGAAAAATATTTTTTTTTTGGATTTTGAAGAAAAAAAATTTTTTTTTTTAAATTCAATATTTCGAAAATAGGTGAACGATTTTTTTTTTCAATAGATATTATATTTTTCATAAATTCAAATATTTTAATAATACACAGCTAGCTCAGAGATATGATATTTGAAATATATCTTACAACTTTAAAATTGTTTAAACATTTTTAAAATAATTTTTGAATTTTCGGATGACATTCGAAGGAAAACTATGATTAAAACCTTCATTTAATACTTTTTTGAAATTCAGTTTTGATGTTTATGTTAAATACATGAAATTGTCACAACTAAAAAATTGACGAAAATTTGCATACAAAATAATTGGTAAAACAGACTAAAAACATATTGAGTAGTTTCTACTAAAAATCTTGTGCTTAAGATGTGATCGAACATAAGAGCAAGTATCCGTGAGACAAATCGTGCATTTTATTTTATAATGCAGTCAAAACTTCGCGCATAGTAAAGAGGCTTTGAGGCTTAAAATGATCAAGCAAAGTGCGAGTGTTAGGAAAGCAGGGAAGGATTTAGCAGGAGTAACCAATGCACATTCGAATTAAATTTCTGAATATCAAAATGGGAGGGAAAATAGAGCGGGGTATAAATAATGTATGTGTAGTATGCGAAGGAGAAATACATTCGAATTGTACTGCTAAAGAAAGAATCTCTGCACTTGACAGTACGCCCAAAGTTGAGCTCAGGAGTAAACTGTTGAGCATTCCTATAGAAGCGCGAGTATTACGGTTGAATATTTTAAGGCGAGAAATGCAACCGGCTAGAACATTGCTTATAAATATAGCGATAAAATAATGAAAGACATGAAATATTTCGACGATGTTCTAGAGATGTAAATGTTTCCACATTTGGACGAATAAAGGCCTTACAGATTACAGCTAGATCAGAAGGGAAGAAGCATTTCTTGCAGTTTTGAACAAAGCCCAAACACTTTGCAGCGTTCTTGGCGACATCGAATATGTGTTCATTCCACAAGAGTTGATCTGTAATACATATAACAAGGTCTGAAAGCTGTTCCGTTTCTTTAAGCGGTACGTTGGGTTCTGCTTTAACGTTAGAGTACTATCGTCAGCAAAACAATTTAGTGGATTAGAAGTTCCAGATAAGAGATCATTAATGAAAATGAGAAAAAGAGTTGGAGACAAAACGGAGCCCTGGGGCACATACGCATTTATTTTATGAATATCAGAGTTCAAACCGTCCAATACAACTTGTATGGAGCGGTTCGGAAGGTAATTTCTAATCCAACGAAGAAGGGATAGAAATATCAAGTGCAATTATCTTCCTTTCTCCAAGACGATGTAAAGATTTGTGCCCTGTTCGGTGAGATAAACCATCAGATCACCAGTGGATCCATACTGTTGGTCATTAAGGAGCTTCCGTCCTTCAAGATATTTCTTAAGCTGATAATTGATCAGAGCTTCCATGACCTTGGAAAAAGGGCGTAAGTGCAATTGGACTGTTATAAGAGGGTAAAGAAGATTTACCCTTTTTAGGATCAGGCTGGATAAATGCTGTTTTTCATCCACTCGGAAAGAGGCCAGAGTAGAACACATGAAAAAGCAGTGGTTTTACCAGTGTTGAAGAACACCTCTTCAAAACGATGGGAGGGATACTATTCGGGCCACTGGATTTGTGCATATTAAGGTCTTTAAGGACTCTAGCAACTATACGAGAGTTGTATGTTATTTTGTTTGAAATGATTGGCAATGTTTCAAATTATTAAGAATAATTAAGAGTAGAAACTAAGTAAGCTAGGTCAGGCTAAGTTAGAAGTGTGATGATACGGCTAATCGGATCAGCGCACTCGGATTTCAAAGGATTCGTAAGGTATTCCTATGCTAGGTGGGTTTTTAGGAAGCACAAATAAGGAAATAATTGGAAACTTAGTGGCAGATTCGAAATATTGTCTAGTTCGACGAAAAAGTATTTTTCGAGGGCCGGGTTCGGGCTACTGGGATAAGTATAAAGGAAGTATGATTAGCCCTCCTCTGGCTCCTATGCCAAAAGTCAGATGTGGGAAACCTTATGTAGGTTTCCATTAAGTTGTGATCCGTTAGGATTCCGACTGAAATTGTTAGTTGAGGTCCGCTTAGCTGTAGAGATATCCGCCCAAAGAATTCTCGAAACACGAGGAGTTAATTTATCGACCATCTTACATTCAGAAACGAATGGTGGATTTTATTCTTGTCTTGGTACAGCGGCATAAATACTGAGGTCAGTTTGGCTCGAATTAAGAGCCAATTCATCTGACATATTATTCCCTTATATCTATTTCACGGTGTTCTGGTACATATCGAAGTATGATTGTGTTTCCTGTGACGAGCGATCTAAGCTCGTTGCCGCAAAGTCCAACTTCGAGGCAAATTGATATGCGACTTAACAAAATAAATTCTACAAGAAAAAATCTAACCGGATTATTAACGGGCCATTTTAATAAAACGACTTGATGTTAACATCCACATCGTCCAATTTGTACCAGTAACAATTGGTTATCATCGTTTTCGAAGATAACAATCCAAGTCATACCTTGAATGCGAATGCACTGCCATTTTGTGGACCTGAAAATGGGTGTCCGCTTAAGAAAGAAGTCAGTCAGTGAAAACAGTGCGCGGAGTTATCAATGGGCACATAAACTTGCAGTTGAGATTTGACTCCTGAAATTAAAGAAAGCTGGAAAATTAATCAGAGAAAAAACAGCATGACTGCCATAAACTGACAAAATCTACCCCTGCTTATTGGAAAACCATACATTTGCCCGTGCATTCCATTTGATAATAATTGTGTATGTCCCCAGGTGTATGGGACAACAATAATATAGTCAACAAACAATCATTCATGATGTTCTTCAGAAAAAAAGGGTTATACGTAGGTGTTTCTAACTATTTGAAACATTTGGGCTTACACAAGTGTAACAAAATAATGCATTGTTCTTTAGAAAAAATGTATCCATTTCTATATTCTATTCCGTTAGAAAATTAAGCCAGCAAGCTCTCCTAAATCAATATTTAAATATCGACAAATGGGCTACGATTGGAAAAAAGCTGTTTCGAAACAAACATCTTGTAGTATTTATTAGAGTTCCAATAAAAGTAATCATCCGATGAAGATAACCGATAAGTCACAAGAAGTTTAAAAAATCTTGCAGAAGGTGTTTTTTTTAGGGCCCAAATGTTTCACTTCTCATTTCACGCTTATTTGTTTTTATTATAAGATTTAAGACTACGTTTCACTAAATCGAATTATATGTATCTCTCTCGCTTATTCCTTAACGTCAAAATCTGCACTTTGCCGAAACTGTCATTTGTTAATCTTGTGCAAAAGTAAAGTCATAATGTGAATTGACAGCAATTTTGTTATAAATAAAAAAAAATGCACTCTCATCAATGACATTAAGTTGAAAAAATAACATCGGTCAAACGACATTCTTTGTCAATGTTGGCTCTCCAGACTTGTTAAATTTGTGGTTTGTTTTAATGCCATCATCTTTAACCGAGCTATGTGAGCGGTTAAGCCATCTAGATGGAAAAAACAAGACCCAATTCAGAAACTTGGTGTAAGCAATTTTATCGTTTTACATACATTTTTAGAATTTTCGTGAACACTCTCGGACAACTATTGTGGTTCTTTGAAAAAATGAATCAAAAAAACTTTCACTTTCCATTTCACACATTGCTTTCACCTTTTCGATGCATTTGGCACAAAAAATCGATTCTCCTTCTGTGAATGAAAACCTCGTGGTGAGTTCAATATCTTTCGGCCGTGGTGAATAATTTTTTTCTGTATACTGTAAATTTTTCTCTATTGTGAACACTAAATGCTAAGTAACAAATGTCAAAAAGGAAAAAAATTAAAAGATGAACGCGCCCTTTGCTCAGTTTTCTTTCTATTGGGTTTCGTGTCTTTTAAGAATATGTTTATAATTATATTATTTATCGTAAGAACTTTGGAATATTTCACAACAGTAGAATCGACTTTCATAGTATCCCTACTACACAGTTACAGGCTCCTCTCAAATCTATCATGGGCTATTTCTAGATTTGTTTCCAGAAACCTTATTAGATATTCTTTTTGCCTTGGCCGATCTTTCCTTTGTTTTTTTAAATTATATTTTCCATTTTTCTTCCATTCTTGTGTTTTCACTTCCAACTTTCACCATCTATTCGATGTCAAAAAAGTATTCATATGAATGTCTTTGATGATTGGTTTCACCTTTTCGCAGAACGAGAGTCGAATTTAGAGTGAAAGGGTTACAAGTTTTCTGTTTCACTTTTTCGCAAAACCAGAATCGCCAATATGAAAAAAAAAATATTCCCAAAGTTTTTTGGCGTTCGGTTTCGCAGAATGAGAATCGGATTTTAGGTGAACGGGTGAAAAGGTTTTCGATTCACTTTTTCACAGAACCAAAATTGTTCCCCAGTATAGCGCACCTAGTAGAGGACATCGCACGAGGTTAACAACGAAGAAATTCACACTGCGCTCAATTGCTTGTTGTCAAATGTCAAATGGTTATCTATCTGCCTACAACACAAACGTCAAATCACAATATGACATATAACGTTATTTGCAGACATCTTTGAAGATACAAAACATCTGTCATTTTAACTTTGGTTTTTTATGTTTGTCAGTTTCTGCAAAGTGACAGCTGTCACTTTTAATTTCGAAACTTTGAAAAATTTTCCAAGAGAAACTCTGGAGAATTTTTAAATTGAAGTGCCAGTACCGTTGTTTTTGTTAGATTGCACAGACTGAGATTTGAACCACAGTCATTTCGCATGAAAGTTCAACAAAGTAAGTGTTACATCATGGGCAACTCATAACGGCTCTATTTACACAAGTATTATTTATGACTGTGACTCCAGACATGCCAATGTATAACAGTTCTGCTTATAACAGAACAGTATATTTGCCCAAGCAGATTCAAAAGGGTATTCGACTTCCCATACATTAATATTGTTTGATAAAGTAGCCCGCCAACTGCGCCCATCACAGGGAATATTTAACACTTTTAATCCCGTACAACTGTTATAACTGTTAGAAAATTGCATTTATCTTGTCTCGTCCATTAGTTTTACTAAAGGGTTATCCATTTTGCGGTTTCAAAAGTAAACGTAAATAAAACACATATAAAATATTTTTTTTTTCATATTTCTTTTTTATTATAAAGTTTAAACGTTGACATTATGTGTGAAACACTACATCATTTAAATGACTACCACGCGAATTGTTGCAAGCATCGATTCTTTGAGGTAATTTTCGACCACTTTTTGGCACATATTGGGCGGTATCTCAGCAATAACTTGTCGAATGTTGGTTTTCAAGTGCTCAAGCGTTAAAGGTTTATCTGCATAAACACGGCCTTTCGCGTAGCCCCACAAAAAAGTGCAGCGGTGTCAAATCGCATGATCTTGGTGGCCAGTTGATATCGCCACGACGAGAAATTACACGGCCAGGAAATGTCTCTTGCAATAAAGCCATATTCGCTCGAGTTGTGTGGCATGTGGCACCGTCTTGTTGAAACCACATATTCTCCAAGTCGTATTCTTCAATAGCAGGCAAAAAATGTCGGTTATCATATTTCCATAACGTTCCGAATTGACGGTGACCGTCGTTCCATCGTTGTTTTTGAAAAAGTAAGGTCCAGTCACACCTCCGGACCAAAGAGCGCCCCAAACAGTGACTTTTTTGTGGATATAATAGCCTCTCTTCAATTACTTGAGGATTCTCAGAACCCCAAATACGACAATTTTGATTATTAACATACCCAGCTAGTGAGAAATGTGCTTCGTCGCTGAAGAAAATTTAGTTCGAAAAATCGCCGTCTACCGCCTGTTGTTCAATCACCCATTCGACGTATCTACGATGTTGTGAATGGTCAGCTGGCTTCAGTTGTTGTGTGAGCTGGACTTTATATGGATGTAGGTGTAGATCTGTGCCGTAAGATAGTCCTAATTCCTGAGAAGGACGAGGAATCGACACATTCGGGTCTTCGGCAACACTTTCACTTACATCAGCGATATTTTCAGCGGTACGAGCGAAACGATGATGCACAGGCCTTACAATATCTGTAACCAATCCAGTCTCTTTAAATTTCTTCACAATTTTGCCAATTGCTTGCGTAGTTGGACGATTATGTAAACCATAATCTCCTCATAAAGCACGATATGTGGCTGTGGCAGAATCACCATTTTTGTAGTAGAATTTAACAATTTTTATGCGTTGTGCAATAGTTAAGCGATCCATTTTCGTAAATGTCAGACTTTCAACTGAAAAAAAAAATTGGTTTAACAACATAGTTTGACAGATGTCCAATTCCAGCCCTATACTTTTGAAACCGCAAAATGGATAACCCTATATTTATGCGGCATCGCAGGTTAAGAAGGAGAGTAAACTTGATTGGCCAGACCAGGCGATAATCTTTTAGACTTTTAATGACGAACAACTGCTATAAAACTGGTGTAACTGTTATAAATTTGTATTTCTCGGATTTCGTTCTTTGGAAATAGCATAATAAAATGAGACTACAGGAATCTACATGTATAACAGATATAAAAGTTTTTCGCTGTAAGGAATCAGAAAAATGAAAATCATTTTGCAGGCGTCGAAAAAAATATACATACTCGTACATATGTGTATATATGAAATACGATTATTCGCAAAGGGAAACAGTACGGTTCTATTATAAACTGTTATAAATTTACATACAAATATGTTTGAAATAAAGAAAACAACTTCCTTTGTTAAGCTCTGTCACGCTTAACAAAAAACACCCTTTAAACTGTTAACCCAGAAAATAGATTCTTTTATACCGCAGCACCACAACTTTATGTTATCAGTTGTCCATAAATCCACCCTCATCCCCTCCCCTAACTAAAGATAATAGACTGTTTGAATCAATTTACTATCGAACCCCAAAGAAAAACGTTAATTTTTGTTTGATGTTATTGTAAGTTCAAACATTGATTTTGAAGTCTTTAAGGAAAGAAGTCAAGGTTCGCGTCGTGTAATTGAACTCTTATCGAAATTTATGCTTCCTGCCTCGGCGATATGTGTGTAAGCGTTTAGGTCCCCAAAGAACAATTTTTATTATTTATTGTTGATTTCATGGCGTTAATTCCAAATGCATTAGTGATAAGAATAATAGTTTTTTTTTTATGATTAGAGTCTGATGGGATAAATGGAAACAAAAAATTTAACGAGAGTTTATTATGCAATGATGTTGTGGTTTTTCCTGATAACAGAAGCTTACAAAATTGTTGTTTTTTTTTTTGCTTTCTCAAAGTGACATCTTATCAAAGCAAAGCACAGGCGTTCATGAATGAAAATAACATTAAATAATATTTGTTTCCATTACGTTTGAATGAACTATGCAAGTACATGTAGTCTATACTTGATTTGATATCAACATTAACTACAGCAAGTGGATGAGGGTATCTAATGTGCCATTTGTCGTGGACCGAAAATTCTTATGATGGGGGCTTCTTTTTGTTTTGTTCTTTTTTTCCAGACGACCGGCCAATTGTAAAAGATATGATTGGACAAAACATATTCAATTTAGTTTGGTTGAAAGATACAAAAATTCGTTACATAGCCGATATATATGCGAAGACTTTAACTAATTGCAGTATGCAGGCAGCAGAACATTCCAGAGATATATTGAGACGTCTTTGAAGCAAAATACCGAAGGAAAATCGTAAAAACATTATGATGGTCTTGTTAAGTTAAATCTATAGCTAAATTGATTTGCTAATAGATGGAACGAGAGAATTACGAAAAAGAATCTAATATCTTATGAAAATCTTAGATATTAATTGAAGCTAAATTTCATTCATGACAAAATTTTTATCAGAACTCTTGAAGAACATTGTATGGGCCATTTAGAGGGATCATGCTAAATTAACTATTGAAGGTGCCGCTAGAGGCCGTTGTCGACCTGGGTGTCAATCAACAAGTCTTCGCCAGACAGCTCGGTAGATAGCTATTTGTATAGTCGAGTTGGTTGTGGCCTCTCTCCACTTGCGTGAGCCACATAAACGGTACTCTACTGCGCCGCTATTTCTTCGGATTGGATTCCAGCACTTTCCGGGCCTGAGCATTACTGTCCAAACTCGTACTTTTTCGTCTTGAAAATCCGGTGTTACTCACTCTTTATCTGCTCGTAGTGGTCACGAACAGATCGGGTACTTCTATTTAGCGCCGCTGCAGGAATGAATGAATACAAGATTGAGACACTTCTATTTTTTCGCTTTGTTGTTGTAATTGTTAACAACTCTTCTGACGTCACACGAGGTTTAAAATGAAAACGAGAAAAGCGAAACAGTTTGAAATTGAAAAGTTTGGATTTTGTTTTTGAAATTATATATTTTGTTTTTTTTTGTGAAATAGCTTAAAATTGTGGTGTGATGTTTGTAGATGTTGTTGTAATTGTTGACAACTCGTATGACGTCACACGAGATTTAAAATGAAAACGAGAAAAGCGAAACAGTTTGAAATTGAGAAGTTTGGATTTTGTTTTTGAAATTATATATTTTGTTTTTTTTTTGTGAAATAGCTTAAAAATGTGGTGTGATGTTTGTAGGTGTTGTTGTAATTGTTGACAACTCGTATGACGTCACACGAGATTTAAAATGAAAACGAGAAAAGCGAAACAGTTTGAAATTGAAAAGTTTGGATTTTGTTTTTGAAATTTTATATTTTTTTTTTTTTTTGTGAAATAGCTTAAAATTGTGGTGTGATGTTTGTAGGTGTTGTTGTAATTGTTGACAACTCGTATGACGTCACACGAGATTTAAAATGAAAACGAGAAAAGCGAAACAGTTTGAAATTGAGAAGTTTGGATTTTGTTTTTGAAATTATATATTTTGTTTTTTTGTGAAATAGCTAATAAAAATGTGGTGTGATGTTTGTAGGTGTTGTTGTAATTGTTGACAACTCGTATGACGTCACACGAGATTTAAAATGAAAACGAGAAAAGCGAAACAGTTTGAAATTGAAAAGTTTGAATTTTGTTTTTGAAATTTTATAATTTGTTTTTTTTTTTCTTTTGTGAAATAGCTTAAAAATGTGGTGATGTTTGTAGGTGTAATAACAACAACAATAAAAACGATAAGAGCAAGACATTAAGGAGAGATGATGTGTTATACTACACTTTCCCAAACGTTCCAGTATTGTTGAAAATTTGGATTCGTTTTTGTAAAAGAAAGGATGCTTTTAATCTTTAATGCAAAAACAGCTAGAATCTAGTGACCACTTTACTGCAGATGACATAGAACCGATAACTTCCAATTTGAATTTGGTAAGTGCATTTGAATTGCTTTATAATAAATAAATTAAAAATATATTTTATCTTCATAGGCTGCACGGATAAAAAAGCCCTCGCCTTAAACCTGGTTCCATACCATACCAACAGTCTACAAGACAACGGGAAACGCTGATTTATCTGGCCGGTCAACTAGGGTTTTGGCCAGGGACAATACAAAAATAGTAGTAACCCTGTTAGACGCAAATACTTATGTACTGGACAGTGAAGAAGTGTGCCTTGAGACTATTATTTCTCAAGAAGATGCCACAGAATCTTTTGAATTATCCGGTTGCGAAAATTGTGTTGCTTTTAAGACACAAACGGACATACTTCGTCTTGAAATGTAAGTTTTTTTTTTTAATTTTACTTGAATTTGGTTAATTCATTTAAGTAGTAGGAGGCCTCCATGATCATCCTGATCGAGATGAACTCCGCTTGAGGATAAGGTCCCAAATTTTAAGGACACAACGAGGGTGTTATTTCGGACGCAGCAAATGTAAGCTTTGACGATAAACCAGATTTGGAAGCGCCATTGACCGGTTTGCAGACATTGCTTTTGCCTATACAAACAAATAATCTTAAAATCTTTATAGGTACTATAAGAGGAGAAGAGGTTAACACTGATGGCAACAAAGACGATGAAGATTTGGCCACTTTAGATAGCGATGTCCTAAAAAATATTGCCGGATATATAAGCAATAAACTAATACACAAAATTCCAGCTGAGGAAAATGTCGCATCGTATTCATGGGTGTATCACCTAAATTATGGCGGCTTGTCAAAGCCATCACCAAGGTTGTTGAATGACTAGATGAACTTGGACAAAATCTTCAAATCCTTCAACGGAGAAGACTTTAATTTGTCCAGGCTTCCAAACAAATCTACTTGAATTGGCCAAAGACATTGACTGCGATGTGGAAATAAAAAAACTTTTTTTCCAAGCGAGGATGTATTTTAGAATAAGAACACTTAACCGAACCATTGTAGACTTATCAAAATGCAAAAAAAAACGAAAATACAATGAAATTACAACATAATTGAAACATTTTCCATTTATTTAATCCACAAATATCTACACAAATAGTTGTGTTTTTCCTAATTTAAGTTAAATCTTCGATATCCATTTAGCACTCTGAATTTCTTTTATTCTTGATTTTATCGCAATTATTTTAAATTCAATTAAAGTAAATTTAATTCAACAATATTTAATTATTTAAACAAATTGTATGTTTATATTATTCGCGCACGAAAAATCTATTAATCCACATCGGACCCTCAAAACAATTTCTTTTGCTCAGATTTTTTAATCTCGCGTGACGTCAGCAAAAAGACAAAAAAGAAGTGTCGTAATCTTGTTTTCTTTGATTCATGGCGCGGCTGTATATGCTGTTTATTTAGCTTCACCGTCAAACCAAAAGTCTTGTAGTCGTGGCTATGAGAAATTCATGACGTCATATATGGCATCTTTGATTGCTCCTTGGCAATGGTGCCAAAGATACCAATTCTTGATGATAAGACTACTCAAGGTTTAATACAGACTCGAGCGGAAAAGGACCTGGCGACTTTGCACGCCCTCACAATTTCTTGTATTGGCGTCGGTCGGAATATCGGTAGCCGTACCTTTGGCTAAAACAAGTAAGTGCAACGAACCGATTTTGGCGCCTTAGCCTTCGGACATCCATGGTACTGGAAGATTACATTACGCAAATCATAATGCAGTCAATCTGGTTGATTAATCAGGAGATCCTGACATCCATTTATGAATTTTGTGTTGAGGTGTGGAAATTGCTTAATAGTTATTTCGCTTTGCAGCAAAGTCGATCAGTCTGAATTAGTCGAAGGTGTGGTGTCGTGTAGGTTGTGCCTTCCAACATGAGTGTCAAGGTAGCACTACCACATCAAAATTTTAAATAAACTCTAATTGGTTTAATTGTCGTAAATTTGTTGTGAAAGAAAAAAATTTTTAGTGCTTATTTTTTTAAAAATAACCCCTGGTAATGCTAATTTGGCGGTCAAGTTAGCATTTCCATCCCTCAAAAACGGTACATATGAAGTCAAAAAAAGGGATATGCCATTAATTGTCGTAAATTTGTGGTAAATCAATGGCGAAAGAAAAAAATTCGCTTCAGTTTTTAATAATTAAAAGATTACTACCTAAACCACGATTTTTCACCTAGCACTTCCATACTAAAAGTACGTGTTTTACTACTTTTTTGCAATAAAATTTGTTTAAACAATGGTCGCTCGAAGTCTTTGAATAAGTTGTGTACTCAAATAATGTGTCGCGCGCCATTTTCTAACAAAAAACGCCCTTTTATTATGGCCTATACCATACAGTAGGAATTTTCTCTAAATCTAGCACTACCACACACTTGACAGTCAAGTTAGCATTACCAGGGTTTATTAAAAAAAAAACGAATGCGACAAATTTTTTTGTTTCGCCATTGGATTACGACAAACTTACGACAATAAATGGCATACCCATTTTTATTTTTTGAATTCATATGTGGTAATGCTAAATTGACTGTCAAATAAGCATTACCAGAGGTTATTTAAAAAAAAAACAAGAGCGACAATTTTTTTTCTTACACGACAAATTTACGACAATTAATACAATAAGAGTTTCTTTAAAATTTTGAAGTGATGTTGCTAACTTGACACACATCCTTACAACGCAACGGTCACCAACATGCCCATTTCATCGCATTTCTTCCAAGTCTAGGCCTCCCGCTAATTTTTTGGTTGCACGTTTTCTATTAAAGGACCTAACATTCCACATACAAATCCGAAGTTCGTTGTGATCAACTGAGCTCCAAATTCGTCGTAGAATTCCATATAAGATGTTCCCTAAGTAGTTCAGACTGCGAGTGGAATTATAGACGGGATTATTCATGCCACGTGGGGAAGTATTATACCCGTATGGAAAGGGTAACGTAATGGTTAGTGGTCTATCATCCCAGACCAATGGGGATCAAATTCCAGCTTATAAAATATGTATATTGCGATGTATGTGACAAATCGTAAAGTATCAAAAAGTATCTCCTGTCTTGAAAAAGGACTTGCCATTTCCGTCGTTGGGATGTGACAAAAGAATCTTAGTTTATGTCTATGCGACCTTAGCTATTTCGAAGCCTGCTATCGATTGCCTGCGTCCCGGGCTTAAAACCAACAGGTAGTTGCTTGGCCATTCTTATAAAACTTCTGGGTGTCGTTTCGATCTTGAAACTATTAATCTCTTTGATCTCTCGAAAGTATAAATATTAGGGTACGCATTCTATACTTTTGACTGCATACTGGACTAAGGACTTTTCCATATAATTTTTTCCATACCTGAGCGTTGTCAATAGCCCAACTTTTTTACCCCTTTCTATCTTCGATAAGATCATGACACTGCCCTAAATTACATCGATCAAATCTATCTTCAGAGTGAACGTTATTTGATTACAAAACATACATAAAGTGACCATCAGTGATCTATCAAAATCCTTCGACACGTGCTTGACCTATGTCCATCTCCTCTGTAGCAAGCATTTGTCATAAGATGCAATAAAAGAAATGCATTGCTGCAAAGTTTACACATACTGTGCATAGGTGTTTACCCTATTTTTATTTTTTAATATCACAGCATGCAATTAATTGATAACAAAGGATAATTGAAGACATCATTCAGCCTTTTCTGGGCTGAGATTCCTTATTTGAAAGAAACGGCGAAATCAGTTCTATCCCACGGTTGTTCTGGCCCATTGCCCGCACAAATCACAGGAACAAATTGTCGACTGAACGAATTCTGAGTAACCCTTCACTTGCCAAGGGAAAGGATACGTTCGTTGACCTGGAGCACCCTTTTCAACTAATAGTAATGACTTCCATCAGGTAGAAATGTCAAAAAACTAAAAACATGAAAAAAGGTATCATATGATGGGCACCCTGAAAATGTATCAGATGACTGTTTTCTCCTTGATGGTTACTCTAATTCTAATTTTTCAAAAGTAAAAAAAAAATCTTCCCAAAGGATTGGGAATCATCAGCATCATCCTCAGCTGTCCCCTCCTCCCTAAGCTGAAAACTACGAACACTTCGGCTACACACGATGAGACGATGGGAGAATGTCTCCGATATGATGTCCTCTCTGCCCAATCCATTTTATTTTTTTTACTTCTACTTCCTGGGAAACTAACTAATGAATTTCAATTTGATACTCGTACCTGTATCAAAACCGATGCCATGCTGCCATGAATTAAAGTTCCAAAATTGATTTTTAATTCTTTTCTCAGAGGTTTTATTTATAATATGTATCACAGGGGCACACTCATGGAATCCAAAATCAAGTGCGTCCATTATTGTTTGTTAAACTGGTGCAATTAAAATGCCTCGAACGGCCAATTCTACTGTCAAATTTTGGCGAATGAGTTTGGAATCAATAAGTCTTATACTCTCTCATATGGCTTAGTAATCAAATCGAAGCTTTTTGCCAATATACATATTTGTATGCTTAAAAATTGCCATTGGTATCGCTTATGATAATTTAATGTATTATTTTTTTTTTGGGGTGAATTGAGAATGGCCATTAGGTCCAAACGGAAAGCCTATTAGGCGTGTGTGTGAAATGATTGTACAATAAGCTTGATGGGAATTTATGTCTTTGGAGAAGTACGACGAAGCCTAATTGACGACGACGGCTTGTTGTCGTTAAGTAGGTATTTTTATTGAGGAAAGGAATCTAATAATGGTTGGAATCTTGTAGGTATTTGTGGCGTTACATCAGTCTGCTCTTAGAGAAATCGAGTTCATTTTGAAATATGATAATAGCAGCGAGCATTTTTTAATCTCCAAAAAGATCTTCAAGGCATAAGGGCTGCCCTTTTCCCTCGAGAACGTCCACCGATACATATATATAGACTGTTTGTTGTAAGCTCCTTGACCAGAAAAGAACAACTGTTTCACTTTTTGGTTCGTAATTTCAACTTCAAGAGATAATCAACGTCTGTAAAAAGAGTAAAGGACTAAGGAGTTTGCCTTAGTGTGCATCAACTTAGATTGGGAATTTCTCAGTGACATCTTACCTTTTTTTGAATATTGGAACTCCAACTTATGCTTTGACAATTGTCTCATGGAACATAGATCAATGCACGAATGGCTACTAGGTGGCGCAAAAATCATTATCCTCTTAAAATATGCTATAATTTTTGCAAATGGCTGCAAGTGTCAATTCGCATTTGACAATCAACTTTGACATTTGTCAAATACAAAATTCGATTGTAGTTAGGTGGTTTTGGCGCAGCGTGAATAACCGCGCAGATCACCCGACGGCCCAACACTATTTGGGCACACATTATACGACGTTTACCTGCTCACCTAGAAGAGTATGGGACAACTCTAGCGGCTGAAGGTCCGGGTGGCTCTGGAGAAGCCGCCGACCGGCCGTTCTGTTGAGAATATCGCAGCGACGTCTGAATATATCGCAGATGAGAGCGGAATATCGCCAAGGTTGTGTTTTACTGAAAAATATTTTTCGGCGATGACTCATTTTTGGCTCAATGTGTATGATAATCCCCATGTCATTACATCCTGAAACATTGAAAATGCGGTCTGTTGAATGGTGGACACTCATGACGGACGTCATTACCTTTGGCAACAGATTCCAGACTGAACTTTGCTGCGGGGTGAAACACCGTAATGTGCTATTCCCGCACATAAACATTCATAAACAACTCCCCCAGTACATGAGAGCGTAAATGATTTCATGGACGAATATTCTTTCCTGCTCGTGCAGTTGCAAGAGTCCTTAAATACGTTGATATACACAAATCCACTGGGCCTGCTAGTATAACTCCCATCGTTCTGAAGAGGTGTTTTTCAACACTGACAAAACCACTGCCATTTCATCTGTCCTACTCTTGGTCTCTTCCCCAGTGAATGAAAAGCCCCTCCATAAAAAAGGCAAATCTTCGTCACCTTCGAATTACTGTCCACTATAACTTACGTCCCTTTTTCCCAAGGTCATGGAAGCGCTGATCAATTATCAGCTTAAGAAATATCTCGAAAAACGAAAGCCCCTTTATGACCGGCAGTATGGACTGGTGTTTTTATCGTGTATCCGAACGGTGGCACAAATCTTTACATGGCTTTGGAGAAAGTAAGATTATTGCGCTTGATATTTTAAAAGCCTTTGTGTTTGGCATCAAGCTTTCTTATAAAAAATGCGTGTGTCACCGAAAAATTTACCGCGACAAAAACTATCGTTTTCATATTCCACATCCTTGTTCCTACCTTTTTGTCCACTCCATCCTTACAGGTGTTTCCCCCAATATGCTGGGAGAGAGTAGGGCAGCCATGGTCCATCAGCCATCGGTACACTCTCTCGGTATCGCGAGTAAACAAAAACGAACCTTGGCTTGAAAGTGGTTGAGCGATTCACTAATTTGGCATAGACAGACGGGCGGTCTGCGAAAGCGTGGGTGACTTTGGTCCCTGAACGCAAGAAGTAACTCATACTAAGAATGGCCGAACGCCCAACATATCTTATTCATATTTGTAAAAGATGGAACGTTAAACGAAGGTCCATAATATCCCCCAAATCTGCTCAAAAGCCCAACGACTAAATAAATTTTCAAGAAGCAGGGACATACTGCCAATCTCTTCATTAGTTGATTTTTTTTTGTAATATATCGTAACTTTTTTTCACTACAAATTGCATAGTACATTTTTATTTCGGAGGGGACAACTAAACGTGTTTATCTTGAGTTTCTTTTGGTTTTCGAAAACTTTTCTTATCGTATTCGAAATATTAAGTTTCTGGCTGAATGCCTTCATCTAATTCGCCGCTCCTGAGAGTGAAACCAGCAGTCGGCGAATTATAGATGACGAAGCAGAAATATGGGAGAGTGATGTGTGAGTAGCAGGACCGCCGGTTTTCAATAAGGTTAGCTCTCTCCCGCCAAAGTGCGGATAGTAGCTCGATGAGAATGCAACCGAAAACCGCGGCCACTGATTGGCCGGAAACAAGGGGGAGCTGGAAAAAGGAGAGTTCGTCCAGGCAGGCAAAGAACTTGGACGGACACTTCTAGTTTGATCACAGAACAAAGGAGATTGGAAAAAAAATTTTGCTAGCGAGAAGAAAAGTTTTAAAAAGATAAAAAGAAATTCGAAGAGGAAAAGTTTTTAAAAAGGTGAAAATTTTACGGATAAGTTTTTGAAAAGGAGGAAAAGATTTTGGAAAAAAAGGAAAAAGGGAAAATTTGCCGAGAAAATTTGAGAGATCTAGACAAAGGATTGATATCTGAGGACTTGGAGGAGATTGGCAGTTCTTTAGGAATAAAAAGCTAAGTATTATTGTTCATTCTAAAATTCTGTTTTCGATAGTTTAGTTTAATTTGTTAAAATTTCGCATCGTTTGGGCTTTTGCTTTTGTTTCGATATAATTCCGCAAAACGGAACCCGCGAGCTGTTTTTAAAATTTCTAGTTGTTCTTCAAGGACCGAACGATAACGGTCCATCTTATAGCTCATTCTATTTCTAAAAACTGTGTTCTTTTTTGATCGAAAAGAGTTTGGGTTTTACACCTATATTTAAAAAGGTTTTCCAATTAAATTCTAAAACTTTTAGCTTTAATTTTGTCTTTGATTTCGAGCATCATTGCTCTCCGCTTCAAAAGGTTTGTTTTCCTTTATATCAAAAAAAATTACTGGCGGCCTCTTTTAAATTTTCAGGTCTACGGCCCTGTGGTAAGATCTAATTAATAAATTAATTCAACTTTGAATTAATTTTAACATTCATTGTTTTTTTTAATCGCTATTACACTAATTAATTGAAACCACTCCACCCTGAGCATAGCTGTGGTGTCAGCACTTACTATTGTCGCTGCTAGTTACATCTTTTAATTCGTCCATCTCATTTGGTATCGATGAATATCCTCTCTGTTGGATTAGCAGTTAACTTTCGGACCGATCAATATAAGTTGTATTAGAAGTTTGATATTCATAAAATAAATGCTGGTGTGCCCCAAGGTTCCGTTCTGCCTCCGACTCCCTTTCTCATTTTTATTAATGATCTCTTATCTGGAACTTCTAATCCACTAAATTGCTTTGCTGACGATAGTACTCTCAGCTTTTCATATTCGTTTTCAGATTCACCTCCTTTTTCTTCGGATGTGGAACTGCAACGGCAGCGTATGGTAAGCTCATTAAATTCTGATTTCAATAGCATTGTCCAATGTTTAATAAAAAATGGTGTTGTGTCAGACCCCACCCCCATACCGCTTTTCAAGAGCGGCACTTGCATTGAAGAAACCGATCAGCTTTCAGTCCTTATGATGTGCGTCAAAGACGGAACGGAAGATGGAATAAACACATATTCGATCCGATATCGCCATAAACGCTGCAAAGTGTTCTTGGGATTTATTCGAAGAAGCAAGAAAAATTTTCCCACTTGTAATCTATAAGGTCTTCATTCGTCCAAAGCTGGATTATAACTCTCACATCTGGGATGAATCTCCCAAAACTCATTTAATCTCTTGGATATTCGAAATAGAGCTCTAAGAATAATTGACGATAGATTTATAGAGGAAACATTTACATCTCTAGAACACTGTCAAAAAGTTTCTGTCTTCTATTATTTTGTCGTTATTTTTATAAGCAATGTTCTACCGAAAAAGTGAGTTCGGCTTAAAATATTCAACCGTAATACTGGCGCTTCAAGGAATACTCATCAGTTTACTCTTGAGCACAACTTCGGTCGTACTGACAAGTACAGAGAGAGCTATGAAATCGCTAGGTCCTTTTTCGATCAAGTATCTATTAACCTTTTCTTAGAAGTCCTATGTCGTTAACATGAATTATTGAAAAAGCATTATTGCCAAGAAAGCATCAACAAGCTCTTGTTGGTTGAGACGCAGGCCCACAACGGATTGTAGATCTTAAATAAATAAGTAAGACACCTAAAGTCGGTAACAAACAAAACATTTTTCGGCCACACACGATTTAAAACCTGGTCGAAAACTTTATCTCTCGGATCAAATTCATCGAATCCAGCGGGTTGGGCATATTCCCGAAGTTGAGTTCAAAAACTATGCCAAGATTGCATTCCTTCGAGTGAAAAGAAATAAATTGCTACTTAATATTTTATGATCTTTGTTAAAAATCAGACTTGGTACTTGCTTAAAAAAGCACCCGGTAGTTTTTTGAGGTTATTTTCCAGAAAAACCAAGTCTTCATATTGCAGGTCATTATGACAGGTATTTAGAATTCTTCTAGAAGTTTTGTACATACACATGTAGATATTGTATATTTTTGACTACTTCAGCAGTAACACAAACCTTTTGTTTGATTTATTACCACCTAAATTTTAAAACCATCATAAACAATATAATATACGGAATACACGCCATTTTAGACATTCTGCCATTTGTCAGATTAACCCAGCCTAGCTTATACAATCTAGTTAAAATTAATGAGCATCTATTTTACACATAATACCGCTTGAAATATTGTATCTTTCAAAAGAAATCATCAAAAACTTCGATATTAACATACCCGTTGACAATCGGGCGGGTCGTGGGAAATATTAAGATTAAGATTTAGATTCCGACAAAAAAAAAACATCAAAACACCATGAACAATCATTAACATAAGACTTAAATAAAAATATCTTCCAAAAAAAAAAAAAAAAAAAACAAGAAGATTAAAAAACAATACCTCTTGTATGTATCTATTTAGTAAGTTGTAGGTATAAACATTTTTTTTAAAGATTTTATGGATATAGACAGTAATTTGATTAAATTTCATTGAAGATAATTCACGCTTTCAAACCAGATGACGGACTAATATTCTTCTTTGTTTTGTTTGACTGAATCGGCATTTCGGCATTCGAATTTCTTTTGATCAGTCAAAATTATGGATAAATTATTCTGATTATTTATTCACGGTTTTTATGTTTCTGAAGAAGCTTAAATTTAACTTGAGCAAAATATCAATTTTGTTTGAGATACACAGCTAAAATTTTTTTTTGATCGTTATGATTTTGGGACTCTCATATTAAATTTATGAGGCGCCTTTGGGAAAGATACAAATCTAACTCAAAAGTCGCCAACCACGAAAGCTTGCTTGAACAAGCAGAAGAGACTTGTTTTGTTTGATTGTGGATTTATTACTCCATCTCGCGAGAGACAAATCCACAATGAAGCGATCTATAATTGCCTACCATGTGTTAGAAGGATTGTTAGGCGCGTAATTTTGGGTTATCCATATTGCGGTTTCAAAAGTAAAAACACATAAAATATTTTTTTTTTTATGATATTTCTTTTATATTATAAAGTTTGAACGTTGACATTATGTGTGAAACACTACATCATTTAAATGACCACAACGCGAATTGTTGCAAGCATCGATTCTTTTGAGGTAATTTTCGACCACTTTTTGACACATATTGGGCGGTATCCCAGCCATAACTTGACGAATGTTGGTTTTCAAGTGCTCAAGAGTTAAAAGATTATATGCATAAACATGGTCTTTCGCGTAGCTGGGACCTCCAAATAACTGGTATTTCCCAATCCCCATAAGGAAGCATGGCGTTTCTTAAATTGTCCACATATCGAACAGACTTCATAATGTCTTCTATTCGTCGAATAGAAAACAAAATAATAAAAGAACTTTATTTATGCGGATTCAAAAATTGGGTATTAATGCGACGCAAAGATCTTCCTTCTTAGTTGCAAATGTTTTTCACAGCACTGTATATGCTAGAAAACCTACCCATCATATTGGAAATAGCAACTCCATTTGTAAAGACCTAAGCATTTAAGTACATACATATGTGCGTATACAATATACATACATAAGATACTGTCTTGACTTTCAACAACTTAATTGACACATTTGTAGGTATATTGCTTGAAAATATGCCTTTTATGATGCATATATCTATATGCTTACGCCACAGCATTTTTGTAGACGAGGACTGGGGCAATAACTTTGTGGAACACTGTTTTTAAAAATATTGAATTTGTTCATCAACTTTTGTATTTATAATGTCAAAAAACAAATAAAAATCGAATAAATGTGTTCTCTTAACCCCTATAAGATATATTTATATATTGTAGGACACGTCCTTGTTATTTTTATATCGGCATATAGCCCTAAGTCTTTCCTCAGTTTAAATACCTTAACCTTAAAGATTGGACTATTAGAACTGACGATATAAGCTCAAAACAGCCACCACATCTCTTTTTTTTATTGAATTTTCAAACATAACCGTTCTTCTACATTGAACATCGATGATAGGAGTCGAACTAAGCAGGTAATTTTGAATGTTTTTCTTCTGTTTTGAAATTAAGATTGTAAAGCTTGTATAGTTCATAGAGTAATGTTTGGTAAATCAAATCTATTCATGGGACCAGTCAAAAGAAATTCACTGATATATGCAATCTTCTCAATATTACAGTTTTTTGTACGGCTTTTGACATTCTAGGAATACAATTTTTTTTACCAAACATTCATCGCACTATACTCTATGATTCTTGAAAATTTCAGATTTCTAGGTCCACCCCTTAAAAAAATAAAATTCTTTTAGTCGATAGTGCGTTATGCGTTACGTAACGAACCAGTTTACCCTCCCATAAAAAGTTATCACCTCAAAAATTTTGTATCTATCTATCTATCATAATTAACCAATATCCGAATTATTTGGTTTCCGAGATAACTTATCTAATAAATGGGTGAACGTGACCATTGACAGAGAGAAGAACTCTACGAACAAGGACTTCGAGATTCATCAAAGTCATCGGAACTACCAACGAAACAAGATAATATCCTTCGATACTCGAATAAATGTCACAAATCTATCCAAAGCAGACTCCTGGTTTTACTTTTATCGAAAGCAGGTTCTTGTACTTGTGATTTGTGTAAATTCTGCTTTGCTGCCGATGGCTTTTGCCAAAAGAACACGGCTATTATTAAATTTTCAATAAATAAATAATAGTATTTGTTTTTTTAAAGTCATATAAACATTTACAAGGACGAATACCTAAATTACTCTAGAGAGCTCTTACCTGCTAATAAAACCTTCAAAAAAACCCAACCTAATTCTAAGCCTCCATCCGATATATTTTTTTTTATTTATTTATATATGTATATATGCGAGCGATAATTTCGCGTAGTAAAATTGATGACTTCATTCGCCTCTTACTACAATTTTAACAACTTAATTAGTGTGTACATACGACAAGGACGAAACTTGAACCAGACTTTGATTGCATCAAATAGGTATTACCTGTTGCAGTCCTTTTTATTATACCTACCTAACTGATTTAAAAACAAACGTAATGATGGGTGTTGATTTAGTTATAGAAACATCCTTTTCTTAGCAAATTTTTGAAAACTGATCAACACTCCAGTCTTTTCGAAGGCCCTTTCAAAAAAAAAAAAAAAAAAAACGTGTCCACTGACAAGTCTGCGCAGATTAACCAAATACAATCTTTGTTGACTAATAATTACAGGTTAGCAATGACAAAGGACGAACACAATGTCAGAGAAATAAATAAAGCAACAAAAAAATACAACAACAAATATTAATGAATATCTTTGCTTGATTGATGTTAAATTTCCAAGATGTATTTATAAGAGAAAAAAAAGGATCAATAGAAATAGACAAGGATTAGTGGTGGGCGCACTGACAAAGAAAATGCGGCAAAGAAGAAAATGAAAACCTCATATTCATACATTCTGTCAAGGACCTTTTCTTTCCGAATTTCTCATTGTTGCAAATATTTATTGAATAGGATATGTTTATTTTTGTTTCATAATTTTATATGTATTGTATGTATCTGCTCATCAGTTATGTTGATGAACGGTGCGGTGTGATGTGGAGTGGATTGAAATGTTAGTGTTGAAATTTAGCAAGGAGGCGGTTGACTTTAAGGATTAGAAATCCATCGTTTTTTTTTTGACACAGGTGAATACACGAGAAAAGACAAAATCCCTTCCTTTTTTAAGTCTTCGGGGCGAATGAATAATTCGATCCTTTTTAGTTGTTGTTGTTCGATGTGCAAAGTAAAACCCCTTTTTTGGCGCGCTTTTGTAGCAAGTAAAGCCGGTATTTATTTTATATAAGACAAATTATATATGTATGTATGACCATATATTTTGGCAATTATATGCAACAACATACAAACAAAAAAAAAAAAAAAAAAAAACAATTCTTTAGCTGGTTTATTTTTGATTGTCTGCATAGAGGACTCTAAGGATATGTTTAATATGTGATTTTACACAAAAGAAAAAAAGCACAAACTCGAAGGATGTCTCACAACAATTAAAAAGGTGAACGACGAATGATCCCTCATTTCGCAAAACGCGGCTACCTACTAATGCAAATTGTTCTTTTCTATTTTTTGTTGTAGTTTTTGCTGTTTTTCTGTGCTTGTGAAGAAGCATGTTGAACAAAAAGGACGAAGAGATTTTAAGAAACACTTAACAGTTTTGTTTGAGGATTTTTTTATTGCTGCAAACAATCCTTTTGAGTTCAGTTTTTTTTCCTAGTTTTTATCTTATGATCTAATCTAGGCTTTCAAGGCAAATGCGCGCCTTTTTTCTATGACAGGGAGGTATAGAATAAAACTTGATGAATTCTTAGAAAGTTTAGAAAAAACACATGAGACCTTGCTTACTTCCTTGATTTTTTTTTATCAGGTATCCTCCTAGAATCTTAAGGAAGATACAAAATTCGTAAGATGGATGAATTCTTATGACATGCAAATGAAGTTTTTATTTTTTAGTTTCCGGGTGGTATGTGGTTGGTGTGAGCTTGAGTGGCCGTGTGAACTAAATATCTACATTTAATTGGAATGCTTAAGGTTATGTGTCGGATTCGAAAAAATCGAGATTGAAATTAAAAACAGTAAGTCTTACATTTCTGTTTTTTCGTTCCGTAATTGATGATGGAAACGTTTATTAATTTTAAGTAGCAAGGGTATTCATGAAAGGATCTTAAGCTCTGGATAAGTTTCTCATTTGCATAAGTTTACCATTTAGTTAATGAACTGTCACAATTTGAATGGAAAATGATTTACACAATTTGGATAAAATTCCCCTGCGAAAGTTTTGGGGAAAGTGATTATTGTTAAACATCATTGTGAAGAATATCTTAGGAAACCAAAAGGATCAAAATTAGTGTTTAGAAGCCCTTGATTGGCGTTTGATCCGTTTTCGGTTGATTGTACATGCGTGCGATTTTTTTTAAAGTTAATTTTGTTAAAGTGAGAGAGTATTAATGGGCGGTCATTTGTAAAAAAAACGTGCGAAAATCCACTTCGCCTTCCGTTCTAACACTGGTCCTTAATGATAACCCTTTTAGCAGCTCTCGTGAAAAATCCAATAGTTCGCTGTTAATTCGACGCTGATTAATTATCAGCTTAAGAAATATCTCGAAAAACGGAATCTCGTTAATGACCGGCAGTATGGCTTTCAGTGCAATAGGTCCATTTTTGATCTGATGGTATATCCCACCGAACACTTGCACAAATGTGTACATCGTTTTGAAGAAAGTAAGATTAGTGCGCTTGATATTTCAAATGATAGAGTTTGACATCAAGCTCTCAACGGGGAATAAAAATCTGTGTAGAATTTAATACTTCAAAAATTCAGTGCTGTCTTCTGTCGTTAAAGCAGCACTCAACCAACATACCGTTATAGATGAGCGGCACTTGCATTGAAGAAACCGATCTGCTTTCAGTCCTTGGTATGTGCGTCACTGACCACATCTAGTGGATTGAAAACATATTCGATGTCGCTTAGAACGCTGAAAATTCTTTTTGGCTTTGTTCGAATATGCAAGAAATTCTTCTCCCTTTCTGATCTTATTGTAATCATAGGGGTTAATTCGGCCAAGCCTCGATTATAGGTCGCACATTTGGGAAGGAGCTCCCAAAACTCTTTTGAATCTTCTAGATAGATTTCAATTGTACGAGCTGTACCAAGATGTGGATGTAGTCCAAAGAGCCGAATCGCGTCGACTACACTGGCTCGGCCACATCGAGCAAAACAACGCTCCAGCTAAGAAAATCTTCGAATCCCAGCCCCCAGGTTTGAGACGACCAGGAAGACCGATACTCCGCTGCAGGGACCAGGCGGTTACGGACGCAAGAGCTGGTCTCGACGACTAGAGCGAACGTACGAGGGACCTCAACCGATGGAAGACCGCAATATGTGAGACAGCTGCCCTCCATGGATCGGGAGCCGGATAAGTAAGTAAAATAGATGTCAAAATAGAGCTCTAAGAATGATAGGCGATATAACTATATTGGAAACATTTATGTACATCGCTCGAATTCTGTCGAAATGTCATATGACTCCCATTATTTTTATATACAATGTTCTAGCGAAAAAGCTAGTTACATTCTTCCCCTTAAAATATTCAACCGTAATACTCGCGCTTGTGGGAATGTTCATAAGTTTATCTTGAGCCCAAATTCTGATGTTCTGTCAAGAATTCTTCAACTGGCTCTATTTTCTCATCTCATTTTGATTTTCAGAAGTTCAAAACCGAATGTGCATCGGTATTTCAGCTTAATTAATTCCCTTCTTTCTTAACGCTTGCACTGTGCTTGTTCATTTTAAGGATAGTCAAAAAACACCTTTAGGTTAGGTTAGGCTGGAGTACCTTTTAGCGTTGCAGCTGACACACTTAGGCCAGAGTTAATTCCCCTATTCGTTGAACCATTTGAATCGCTAAGATCACCGAAGAGGAAGTCTCTTAGTCTCTATGATGGAACTTACGTCTCTGAGATAGAGTAGGGCATGAACAGAGAATATGAGGAATAGATTCCACCTCTTTTTCGTCCATGCAGCTTCTGCAAAAATCGTTTGAATAAATGCCAAGCCTCGTTGCGTGCAGTGTCCGGTTATGACACCCATGACGAAGCTGGTGTGCAATCCGCTTAAGGATATCAAACACTTGGATCGTTTCAGATCAAGTTTTGGCCAGAATTGTTTTTTTTTTATCAGACAGGTGGTTGTATTTTTACATCTTAAACCATAAAAACCCTTTTAGGGCACGCTCAATTATAAAGAAATGAATACTGTCGAACCCGATTAAATGAAACGATATATATTCTTAACTTTGTTTGGAGGTGATTTTTCACCTCCAAAAAGCGAACTTTTGATCAGTTAAGCGGACCTTGGTTAATAATTTTTGAAAATAATTATTTCATAATATCTGATGATTAATTACTAGAAGTGCATAGATTTGGTGGAGCTGAAAAAAAAATTATCATTGATGCATTAATGCCGCGGCGCCGTCACGATATTTTTTTTTCTTTTAATTATTTATTTTTGTGTATGCAGTTTTGTAAGTGAATAGTTTTTAAGGAATTAAATTTCAGTCATCATTTAAAAGGATATTATTCTATTTTTTTTAAATATTTTTAATATCATCGAACACCCGATCTTAAATTTTTTCTTCGTTTTTGAGAAATTAAAAAAAAATCAAAGAAACTTTTTTCGAAAAAAAAAAATAAACAAAAACGTAATAAATATAAAAAACAAAAGTAATTAAAAAACGTTTTGTATATTTCTACATCTGGTTTTCAGTATTTTACTAAGAATTTATTAGAGAATTAGATATTAAATTGCACTTAGGCCCGTTTTCTGATACGAATCATAAATATTTATGTTCTAGGTTGTGTATCAGCAAACGAGCCTAAATTACGGAAAATTTTGAGAAAAAGAACTTGAATTAAAAATTCATTATTTACAAAAAAAAAAAACAATTTTACTTAAATTTTATTTCTCAAAAACTATTGACCTAAACAACTTGATTTAAAAAACAAACAAAAAAAAACAAAGTATTACAATCGAATTCAGCCTGAATTCGAAACTTAATTCCTTTGTTTAACCAAAAGTCAGAGATTTGTATGTGTCTGTTTAATTACAGGTTCTTTATTCAAAATACACCCTTGGAAACATTAATTGTTAAAAAGTTGTTGGGTGACACGCCTCCTTAATTAAAAATCTCACTTTTCTATTTATAATTGCGATAAAGTAGGTAAAATAAGGTAAGTTTTGCCATTGAAAAAAAAAATCGAATGCGAGATGTTAAGTAAATTTGACATTACGATGATAGACAACACCAAAAAGTGGGTCCCACAATTCCGTGTGTCTGTCTGTCTGTTTGTAGATCGATCTGCGGCTAAAGCGATTTTCTCCAAATTTGGGACATAAGCGTTTTAGGCGATTATCTCAAATAGATTTTAAAATTTCTTGTTTATCCGCCAAAAAAATAGATACCTACCAGCAATACAACTTTTCTACGATCTTATTTATCTCGAAAACGTGTACAACCACTTTTATAAAAAAAATCTGTGCACTACTATAGGTTCCACAATTTGGTTTTTTTTTTTTTTTACATATTTTGTTATCAACGGTACCTGCCATACAACGATATTTTTTATTTTAGACTTCTCGTGAACGGCTCGACGAATTTCGATCAACATTTTTACGCAGGAGATCCTTTGAATTATATTATTTATACTGCATACCAAATTTTTCGAAAAATATTTTTTTTTGATTTTTAAAAACAAAATATTTTTTTGAAAATTCAATATTTCGAAAATGGCCTGATGATTTTTTTTTTGGAAATTTTGTGTATTTTAGTTTATATTATTAAATATTTAACATTGTAATAGGTACCTAACCTACCAATTTTTTCTTAGGAAAAATATTAAAGAAATTTTGTAAATAAAAAATTAAGTAAAAAAGGAGTTATAAAATATATTGAGATTAATAATAGAAATATTTCGCATACGATGCCATCGAACATAAAGGCAAGTACGTGAGATCCAATCGAGCAGTTAATTTTTTTTTTATTTTAGACATTCTCATAAACGGCTCCACGGATTTCGATTAATGTTTATGTAGGAGCTCCTTCAAATTCTAAATAATATTGCATACTAAAATTTTCGAGTTTTTTTTTTGATTTTTAAGAAAACATAATTTCTTTTTTGTTGAAAATTCAAATTTTTCAAAAATGGGTGGGAAATTTTTTTAATTCACTTTTTAAATTAAAGTTATTAAATACTGAAAATTACTATATTAAATACTTTTTTAGAAAAAAATTAAGATAATTTGTGTATAAAAAATTAGGTAAAAACGAATCTAAATATATTGAGCTATTTCTACTAAGAATCGTGATCGAACATAAGAGCAAGTACGTGCGATCCAGTTGTGCATTTAATTTTTTATTTTGGTGCTATGTGGGTGCCTGCTACCCAATTTCTTTAGAAGCACAAAATATAAATGTATATTTAAGCTGTCGTGTGTGAAATTTCGTTTAATTGACGGTCTCCCCTATCGCATAGATTATTGCACCATTTTGAAAAAAAAATTAAACTTTTACTATTTCTGTTGTGTATATTATATAAATATAAATATTTTCAGAACCTCCAAATAAAGAACCAAAGTTTACGAATGAAAACATGCAAGTAACAACAATAAGTATTTTTATAAAAAATAAAGAATTTAATATAGCAGCTATATACTGCCCACCGAGGCGCTCTCCAACTGAAGAAGACTTTGCAGAACTCCTAAGTTTGTTAGGACATAACTTCCTTGTTGGTGGCGACTTCAATGCTGAGCACACCCACTAAGGATCTAGGCTCATAACTACAAAAGGTAAACGTCTATACCAAGCAGGCCGCAAATACAACTGCGAATTTTATTCTTCTGGTTCGCCAACATATTGGCCATCTGATACTGACAAAATACCAGACCTTATAGACTTTTTCGTAGTTGAAGGTATTAAACGAAATCATATAAGTGTCGAAGGTAATTATGATTTATCGTCAGACCATACTCCAGTAATTTTATCACTGAGCGAGGCAGAAATAATAGAAAAAAGTAATCCCAAGCTTGTGAATAAGAGAACAAACTGGAACGAATTCAGAAATAAACTTGAAAGTTTTATAAACCTAAGATCCCATATGCAAACAATTGAACAAATTGAAGTAGAACAATTTATTTCTGATGTGCAACAGGCTGCAGAAGAAAGTACTCCAACTATTTCAAATACGAGAGAAAAAGAAATAAAATATCGTGTCGAAATAAAGGAGCTAATAATGGAAAAAAGAAGAGCTCGAAGAAAGTGGCAAACTACGAGATTCCCTGGTGATAAGGCACTTTTTAACCGTCTTAACAACGAATTAAAAAAAAAGAATCTGTGAGTTCAAAAATGATTCACTTAGTAGATTCCTGAAAAATCTGACGACGGATAAGCGGCTAAAAAAACCTAAGACACAAAACCCGCCAGTAAAATCTGAAGATGGTAAATGGATCGCAAACCCGAAACAAAAGGCTGATCTCTTCGCTGAACATCTCGCGAATATTTTTAAGCCATTCCCAGCAAACACAGCTACAAATCCCTTACAGTTTGTTGATAGAAACGACGAATGTGAAATATCTTTTGTCACACTCAAAGAAGTAAGAAGCATGTGTCAACAAAAAATCACCAGGGTACGATCTAATAACTGCTCAGGTTTTGAAAGAAATGCCATGAATAGCCTTCATGGCAAAAGTTTTTGAAAAACTGCTACTGAAAAGGCTTAACAAAATAATAGAAGAAAGAAGACTAATTCCGAGCCATCAGATTGGATTTAGAAATAAACATTCCACGATAGACCAAGTGCATCGAATTACGGATGTCGTGGAAAAGGCACTTGATTCTTAAATGATTCTCAAGCCTTTGACAAGGTTTGGCACTTGGGACTTGAGTACAAACTGCATAGGGACCTTCCCAGGCAGTACTACGAAATACTGAAATCCTACGTTACGAACCGACTCTTTAGAGTACAGTACGACCAAAATTACTCGGAACTAAAGAAAATTGAAGCCGGTGCACCACAAGGAAGTGTCCTAGGACCAACCCTGTATCTGTTATATACAAGGGATATTCCAGTGGACATCAATGCTATCATGGCCACCTTTGCTGACGATACGGCAATATTGGTGCCAGATAAATCCGTTACAAAGGCTACATTAAAATTGCAAAATGCTGTCGATAAAGTTAGTGATTGGACGCAGAAATGGCGTATCAAATTAAACGAAACAAAATCGACGCATATAAACTTTACTAACAAAAAAATAAACAATGTTCCAATATTTATAAATAATACAGAAGTACCTTACTCCAATACCGCCAAATACCTTGGAATGACTTTGGATGCAAAGCTTAAATGGAAAGAGCACATCAAAAAGAAACGAGAAGAACTAAACTTGAAGTACAGAAACATGTACTGGTTACTTGGAAAGAACTCTGACATATTTATCCAGAACAAACTAATGATATAACTATAAGCAAGTACTGAAACCCGTTTGGACATATGGCATCCAACTATGGGGCTGTACAAAGAAAACAAATACTGAACCCATCCAAAAATTCCAAAGCAAGGTCCTTCGTGGAATAATAAATGCCCCTTGGTATATAAGAAATAGCGATCTACATCGTGACTTTCAAATTGAAATGGTTACAGAAGTGGTTAAAAAACACGCTGTATCACACAACCAGCGACTGCAAAGTTATACCAACTCTGAAATGGAGACCGTCTTAAATGTATGAGACAATGTCCGGAGATTAAGAAGAACAAAGCCTCATGAGCTGATGGTCTAAAAGCTATGAGAAAGTGTAATAACTTTAAACTTCCCCCAATGCGATTTAAATATAAATTAAGATAGTAAAATCATTTGTCGATCTTTCATAGATTGGTCCTGATTTCACCGGTGGTTTTAGTGCGGTAAGAGTCCCACACTACTCGGTACCGATTCTTACCGAGTGTCTTTTGAAGATTTCCTTTGGATAAAAAAAAAAGAACCTCCAAGTCAAGAACAATTTCGTACAATGCAGTTGTAGCCTTAAATATTTAGTTTGTCGAAATTCTATGCATGCTAATATTTTTGCTGCCTTAATATTGTCCAAATCATTCGCAAGGGCCTAATTAATTACAGTAATTTGAATATATTAGCTTTTAAATTTAATACAAATCACTTTTAAAGGGCCCCATCATCAGTTAGTTTATACCTAAGGCTTAAGTTATATATGTATGTACAGTCGGCCCTTAAACTAGAACGACTTGTTTTTAAGCTCATAAACCTTTAAGAATGTAGAAATTTATTACTTTTTTTTTGCGTGGGACCATTTTTAGTTGTCATGTGACATCATGTAAGGTAATAAATCAGCAAATGCAAATGTTATGATCGTTAACTTGACCAGAGATCTTAGAAGTTGTAAATTATTACAACGCGTCCGAGATTGTTTTGTAAAACGTCCGATATTGAGATATTTGCAATTCCATACGATGAAATGTAATAAAATAACTCACATCAAAGGCTGGTATCTGTCCACTGGTGACAGGTATACATACATATGCATGACAGATTAAAAAAGAAGAACCTTTTTTAAAAAAAATTATAATACACTTATCAGTTAAGGGTTTTTATGTCTTCTTTTTATCAATTTTTAATGAATACGTACAAAATAATAAAAGCCTCTTATGTTTTCTAATTTTTTGAAATCCATCAACAGTATCTGTTGTTAAGCCTAGTACGCTGCTGATGCGAAACGAAAATTTTCGGTGGTCTCCACTAGGAGAGCGAAATGTTAACGAAAATCACAGCGGACAAATATTTGCGGAGAGTTGTGTAATGGATTTTTTTTTGTCACCAAATTACTTTTAGATGTAATTCTTATGAAATAATTCTTTGACATAAAAATAGTTCTAGTTTCACATAGAGGATTTAAAATAAAACTCAGAACCGTTTAAATGATCCAAATTATGCAATTACTTTTGAATTTATAAACTGGTTTATCTGCCGATTTGATAAAATTTCTATCAATTTTAAGAAAATCAATGAAGTTGGGAGGTAAACCATTATATATAAAGGAAATTTGGTGACAAGACTACTTTTGGTTTTGTTAATGCTTTCTTTAAAAGTATGAAGTTTTGATTCTAAAAAGATATCGCTCGCCTTTATTGGACAACCCGTTCCGAAGATATAGTCCATTATATTTATAGTCTGATTATATTTTTCAGATTATATATTTCAAAGTGAACAGTGAATAGCTTTTGGAATATATCTTTGGAACGGGTTGCATTTTCACTTGTTCATCAGTGAGTTTTCTTAGTGGGTTTGTACTTGACCGCTCTGCTACACTACGAATGCTCTTTGATCGATTCCCATTTTAACTATAGGTCTTGCTTCCTCAATTAATACCAAAATCGAATGAATAGTATAAATGCATGGCCTTATATGTCAAATCCAATCCACAAGTGACCAGCTTGCAAGCAGTTTGATTTGCTATCAAATCCACGAGAGGGCATCTGCCATACGATATGGTTCAATTACATTAAAAAACTTCGTCCAGAAAAGAAAAAGAAGGTAGCGATGGTAATGCGAGGTAAGTGATTTGTCATCATCTTCTTTCTATCAACACAACAAAGGACTAGCGAGGTCATTACCAGAAATTGTAGACTAAATAACAATGTCCATCCCGTGCCGATTTTCACGAAGTAAACATTAAACAGATTATCTGAACTTGAGAAATAAGTTCTGGGGTATGGTATAAAATCGCCAATCAATGAGATCAGAAACAGAGAAACAGGCTTCCCAGATAGAGAGCTATTTTGAGGTGGGTATCATTTAAGATGGCCTTTTTGCAAGCAAACATTATTGTGGTAACGATGATTTCCTTAATTGTCGTTGGTGCAGCGGAAGGCCGCTTACCTTTGGCTTCCGGCCTGGATACATCTTGTCCCGACCAGGTCGGAAATTCATATTCGTACTGCCAGTAACGGGCGGTCGATTTGGTTTTTTCTTTGTGACAATTAAGTTAATTTATGTGTTGAAATTATGTAGTTAGAAATGGTGAGTGTTTTTTGATATTTATATGGTGTCAAAGGTCGCATAGAATTTAAAATTCGGAGTAACAAATGGATTTTAAAAATCATAACATGGACAGTTCATTGCAGAACACTACTACTATTACTTGTTTATAATATTTTTAGGTAGGCACTTAAAATAAAGTAATTTTAAAAGAACATAGGTTATTTTTAATCTAAGCACTAGCACTAGGTATGAGAGAAGTCGATAGTTGTTATAATAAGCACTCCAAATAAATATCCGCTATATCTTGTTCGCCGATAAGATATGTGAAGGGTGTGCTTCTTTCCAACTTCCCATTTTCATTTTGCAGATTTAGTTTAGTCGATTTTGAAATTGGTTTTGATACAAAAATTAGAATTAAATTTATTTTGAATAATTTAATACAGAAAATGCATAGAAAAACCAGACACTAGAGAAAACCCAAAGCCAAAGAAAAATCAAATAAACAATACAAGAGCTTGACTTTTTTTTAATAAAAAAAATTAAATGTCAAAATTTCGCAAGCAATTAATGTGCATGTCAATTAAATTGAGAACGAAAAGAGTGGAGAATTGTACTAAGAAATCTAGTACAGCCATCCACTAAAATTACACATTTCGTCCTTCAGCAGCGTACTGGAAAACGAAAAGTAGAGCGAAATTTTTCGTTTATGATTTCGTCGTGTCATTTTTGTATGGGATTTTTCGTTTCGCATCAGCAGCGTAATTGGCCTTACGACCAAGTATCTCTCATACAGGATGTTTTTTTTAAGCCAGTAGGTACTCATTTTGATTTTGAAGAATAAACACATACAATTTCAATAAAAATACATTTACTTCTTTAATTAAAGTAATATTAAATTTCCTAATTAGTTTTTGTACCCAAGATCCGACACAGCTTACCACCAGGGCGGGATTTGAGGATGTCACCCAAGAGATAAATTGTTGGACCTCTTGTTCAAGTATTTTTTGCTGTATGAACAATGTGGCGTCGAAAATGGTCCTTGACTAACATTAAAATGGACAATAATGGCACGATTGATAGAAAAATGAAAAACTATTCAAATGAGGAAAAAATTGAACCAAGTAAACCGATAGCCCAAAGGTATTAAGTTCCTTCGCTGCAAGTACCGCTTTTAATAGCGATATGGGGGTAGGTCCCGCTTTAACTATAGAAGAACCCATTGGGTTTCTGAAGCATTGAATTTTACATTGGAGAATTCTGTCGAGATAAAAATTTAAAAAACTTAGAAGATCTGGACCTATAAAAGATTATTTAGGAATATAAAGAAGAGAGTACGAGAGAAAACGGGACCCTAGACACACCATTTTTAATATACAGTGATTTCTTATAGGTTGGTGACACTGTTTACATTGACATTAATTTTGACATCTGCCATTTGATTTATCCTTATGCCAGATTTACACGAGTGACAAATTGCCATTAATTCATGGCATTAAACTGGCAAGATAATGGTAAAATCAAATTATTAAGAATAACCATATACACTGGGCAATGACAATCTGTCACTAAAGAATGAACAAGTTAATTTTTCCTTACGTGTGCCATTATTTTAAAAATGGTGTCACTGTGCATTTACATGACGCCATTTTAATGGCAATATTTAATGCCAGGTTTCCCTGCCATTTTTTTAATTACGAAAATAATAATGATAAGTTTTCAAACCATTTACACGATTTTGTTATTAATGTCAATAAAATGGAAGAAAATATGGCAATGTGTCATTCGTGTAAGTCCGACAATAGTTACTGGTTTGGCATTTAATCATGAATCGACTGATCCCCTGAACAAGAACGATGAATGGGTTGGAAACGAGATTTCTGTCTCGATTCTTACAAGCTCATTTTTGGTCGAATGGCTATGTCAATAAGTAAAACTGCAGCATTTGGTTTGTAAATAATCCTCAAGCCATTGTTGAAACGGCGGGTCGTTACACCCAGAAAAAATTGACAGTTTTGTGTGATTTTGTGGGCCATGTGAATAGTTGTCCTGAATTGATTGCCTTAATGTGAGTGAGCTGTGGTTAAAACAAGACCGGCGCACGAACTTGCTCTTATGTTCAATCACATCGTATTCTTAGATTTCTATTTAAAATCTTAATATATTTTTAAAGTCGTTTTTTTACTTAATTTTTTTTTATACAAAATTTCTTTAATTTTTTTCTGAAAAAAATTGGTATTAAAATCTTAAATATTTTATAATATAAACGTTAAAAAAAAGATTAAATCGGCTTAATCAAAGAAAATAAAATAATTCAAAATTCAGAAATAAATACTTAAACTCAAAAAGAGCTAAAAAAAGTAAGCAATTTTATTTCCTGGATAAATTTGAATTTATGAGAAAAAAATTTTAAAAATCTGTGGAGCAGTTTTAAGTAGTTTTTTTTAAACTTTGTGAAAAATTAAAAAAAAAAAATTCAAAAACGCCAATTCATAGGTATTCAGCAAATACATATAACTATAATTTTTGAAAAACAAATGAATGAGCAGTTTTCAAAATATAATTTTTTTAAATTTCTTTTTGAAAAAATGCTTAAAAAAATACATTAAATAAAAATATTGGTATGCAGTATAAATTGGGCTACCAAAACCTATACTGGGTTACCATTTTGCGGTTTCAAAAGTATAGGGCTTTAATTCGACATCTGTCAAACTAAGTTGTTAAACCAATTTTTTTTTTCAGTTGAAAGTCTGACATTTACGAAAATGGATCGCTTAACTATCACACAACGCATACAAATTGAAAACCTACTACAAAATCTGCCAAAGCCACATATCGTGCTTTAAGAGGAGATTATGGTTTACATAATCGCCCAACTACGCAAGCAATTGGCAAAATTGTGAAGAAATTTGACGAGACTGGATTGGTTAGAGATATTGTAAGGCCTGTGCATCATCGTTTCGCTCGCACCACTGAAAATATCACTGCTGTAAGTGAAAGTGTTGCCGAAGACCCGAAAGTGTCGATTCCTCGTCCTTCTCAGGAATTAGGACTGTCTTACTGCACATTATGGAGTATTTTGCATTTGGATCTACACCTACATCCATATAAAGTCCAGCTTACACAACAACTGAAGCCAGCTGACCATTCACAACGTCGTAGATACGTCGAATGGGTGCTTGAACAACAGGCGGTGGACGGCGATTTTTCGAACAAAATTTTCTTCAGCGACGAAGCACATTTCTCACTCGGTGGGTATGTTAATAAACAAAATTGTCGTATTTGGGGTTCCGAGAATTCTCAAGTAATTGAAGAGAGGCCATTACATCCACAAAAAGTCACTATTTGGGGCGCTCTTTGGTGTGAGTGTACCTTACTTCTTCGAAAACGACGATGGAACGATTGTCACCGTCAATTCGGAGCGTTATGGTCATATGGTAACCGACTTTTTTTTGTCTTCAATTGAAGTATACGACTTGGAGAATATGTGGTTTCAACAAGATGGTGCCACATGCCACACAACTCGAGCGAATATGGCTTTAATGCAAGGGACATTTCCTGGCCGCGTAATTTCTCGTCGTGGCGATATCAACTGACCACCAAGATCATGCGATTTGACACCGCTGGGCTTTTTTTTGTGGGGCTACGCGAAAACCGTGCTTATACAGATAAAACTTTAAGTCTTGAGCACTTGAAAACCAACATTCGTCAAGTTATGGCCAATATGTGTCAAAAAGTGGTCGAAAATTACCTCAACAGAATCGAAGCTTGCAACAATTCGCGTGGTGGTAATTTAAATGATGTAGTGTTTCACACATAATGTCAACGATCAAACTTTATAATTAAAAATAAATATCATGAAAAAAAATTTTGTATGTGTTTTTTTTGAAACCGCAAAATGGATAACACATTACTTATAATCGCAAGTAAAAATTATGTGCCTCAGGGCTCCGTTTTGTCTCCTACTCTCTTTCTTATATTCATAAATGAAACTTCTAATCCATTGAGTTGTTTTGCTAAAATGATTAAAAATACAAAGGCTACTGAAAAAAGTTGACAATGACAGTTTGTAATATGTCAATATTGGTTTGACAGTTAAAACTATCTTTAGTTAAAATTGGGCTGCGAATGTACATGTGATTTGCCAACAAAATATAGGTAGTATCCATTCCACATTCCTTTCAACTATAAAACATCACACGTTCCACAAGCTGGCACGCTCGCCAGTATTAAATAAAATAAAATAAATATTTTTTTGTTCTAATTTCGAAAAAAAAACAAACAGCTAAGCAAACATTACAAGGGTATTTATTTATCATGACTGTATCAATTAGATACAACTGAACTGATAGCTTGGTTTAATTGGCATTAGCACTGAATCCCATCACAATGACATACAATGGTTATTTTTGCTCTATGAAGCCACTTATCGATTTTGGTAGTTTATGTTCCAAAACTACCACACCAACACATTTACACACCTGCCGCCTCCTTGACTATATCAAAGCGCCCGTTTGCAATAACGAGGGAAACAAACAAAAAATAAATATTCAACGGGAATTTAAGGGATGCAGGATGAAGGATGAACAAAAAAAATAATTTATTCCGGACAGAAGATCCTTTGATTAAACCCCTATGATGGTGTGTTTCTGATGTACAACCGAGCATTAAACATAACGTTGTTCAGGACAACAGATTTGTCATTTTCTTGGGGTTCGAATTTCTAAATCAAAACAAGTGAAGCAATTATTCGAATCGAGCAGCGCGCCGCCGCGCCGTGCTGGCCACCCGTTGACAATGATTGTGATGGTGCTGTTGCTGGTGGTGGTGATGGTAATGGTGGTGTTTTTGCTTTCAAATACAAAAAAAGGGGGAAGGAAGCGCGCAGCTTTCACAAACGCATAGAGGGTGGTTGGATTTTGAATGTCCTTTCGGCAAGGGATGATCATCCTGATACACCACTTCGTGCTCGAAAAAAGAGGGTTGTAATAGAGAATTGCATGTGAACAAATGCACATGTGGATTTGATTATTGGTTGGATGTACTGAAGATCCCGGTTGGTGCGAGCAAAAGGCAGGTGATATGGCCCGTTCCAGCTATCGGATCAATACTGAAACGCTAGTCGGCTTTTTTTAAATTCTTTTTTTTTTATTACGTTTAAGTACTCCATAATAGTAGCACACTTTCATTGGGACTTTTGTTGTTTTTTTTGTTTGCTTTATGATTAATATCTAGAGGCTTTGTGTGCTTGTATATGAAATTATGAGGGTACCGGTCTTTAGTACATTTAGGAGTTTTTCAAGGACTGGGAGATTATGAGTTGTAAGCTCTTGGAGTGGTATTTGGTTCGCTGCAATTAATCCCGAAATTGGATGTATCACGATAGGCAGATGCGTCGAATAAAAATGGTAAATGAGTTGCATTGTTTTATTTTTTTTTGTGTGTATGTAAAGATATGACTTGCACCAACTGGTTAAAAAAAATTGACAGTTTAACGGGTGTATTTTAATAACAGCTCACCCACATTTTAACAGGCTTAAGATCAGTGCCAACAACTCCAGATGCACGAAGGTTGTATGCCTGTTATACGTGGACTTTCCTTCCCCTGCGATCCCATCGTTAGATTTTCCGTCACATCGAACTTTTATCCCTGAATGCAAGACAGTTGGATAAGTTTTCCTGAGATCCCGAGATCCATGTTGTCATCAACTGTGAGATGAAATCAAGATCTCAAAAGCCAAACTCTTAAAACCCCACAATATCAAAATCCCCCAACAAATTTGTAAAATGAAAACTTGTGATGTTTTAGGTTAGTAGTTTTCTTCGACACCAGTACCTTGACCGGCCGATTCACGGGTACCAACTCCCTTTTGAGTGTTCTGTAGAGCAGGTTGAGTTCGATATCCCCCTTTTTATAATCCCGTTTATTAAATTCCCGCTTTTGTAATCAACACAAGGTGCAAAAAGGACGGCACATAAGGGAGGTTGCCCAATTTGGATTAGGGTAGAGCATGGGTGTATGCAAAGTTTTTTCTGTAAGATTTATCAAAATACAAAACGGCCTAAGCGGAATTAACTGGGATTTTTAAAAGCGGGATTAGAGAAGACATGAATTTTGAATAAGAGGGATTTTAAAAGGTGCGATCGTAAAAAAACGGGATCCTAGAAGACGGGATTTTAAAACTATTTTTTCGGGATTTTTGAAAAGCAGGATTTTAAAAGCGGGATTCCAATACGCTCCCCTAGCTCAAGCAATTTCTTTGCTCTGCGTAAAGGCGCCCGTCTACAGTCCTGCAGGCTACTTTGGGGTTACGGTCTTTTATTATTATAGATTTTATAGGTTTTAATAATTTTGGATTTTAGTTTTGGGGATATTGGGTTTTCAGGATTTTTAGTTTTCGTAATTTTGAGTTTTGCTAATTTTGTGTTTTCAAAATTTTGGTGATTTTGGGTTTTGAATGTTGGTGTTTTTGGGTTTTGGCGATTTATGGGTTTAGGGATTTTTTTTTTTTTGGGATTTGGGTTTTCGGTATATTTAGGTTTCGGGATTTTCAATCTTTTGGATTTTGGGATTGTTTATGACTATGCTTTCATATGCGGTTTTGAAGTAGATGTACAGGTTATAAGTATGAGCGCGGACTTGAAATTCATCGATCTTTTACATGGTTTGCGTAATGTGAAAAAAGTTACACAAAATATGTCGATTTATATCGGTTGCAAGCATGTAGGACCAACCAATCGCCTACTTTTATATTTTTTTTCTGATTTCGGAATGTTCGTTGCTCGTGATTTGCAGTTTTTGGGTTTTCGAGTTTTGGTGATTTTGGGTTTTCGGTGTTTTTTGGGATTTCCTGATTCTGGGTTTTCGGGTTTATCTTTTTCCGCATTTTATATCTTGGTGACTTTGGGTTTTGTAGTTGTTGGTTTCTTGAGATTTCGGATTTTGGGTTTTCGGAATTTTGAGTACTTTATAGTTGTCGGAATTCACGGTTTTTGTGTATTTAGGTGATTTTTTGGGTTTTCCCGATTTGAGATTTTGGGATTTCGGGAACTTTTGTTTTTCAGGATTTTGTTGGTTCGAGATTTTGGCCTTTCTGAAAGATTTCGGATATATGTACCAATTCCTATCAATCATTTTCACTAATTTCTTTGAGATAATCATTTCTCTATGCTGTTTTTTTCAACCGGTAATTACGTTCGCCTAAGAGTTTAAGAGCAAAAAGACGTCACTTGAGATAAGGGATGCTTTGCATGACATCACGAGTTACATGGCTCGATCGAACTACAAGCATGAATATCGGAACAAGTTTTCACGTGACAAGCATCATTTTATAAAAGTCATTATATTGTCATGAACAAGGAACACACTAAGAGAAACTCGTCCAAAAGGGTGTATCATAAAAGTGAATGTTCCGATACAATGATGAAGACAAAAAAGAAGACCTTAAACTTCAGGGCGAACTTCCTTCAAGCTGCCCTTAAAAAACACCCCACTTACAACTAAATCTCTCCTGGAAAGACATTGTTAACATACAGTCCTAAGATCTAAGCGCGCCTAAACAAATTAACATAATCCAAACCAGTAAGCGCCAATTATACCCGATTGCCTCAAAAAATTCATATTTTACCGAAAACCAACTAACATTCACACCAAACATACTCTTTTAACGTCTTCGGCGTGTAAGATACAAATCTTTACGCAAACACATCTGACTTCACAGATCATTGACTTCAAATCCATTAATTTCCTTTGAAAAGACAGTTTTTTTTTGTCATCATCTTAAATTCCATTTATCTCTTCCTTGTTCCTGTATCCCAAATCCCAATCATTATCCCATTGGATGCGCCAAAAAAAAAAAAAAAAAAAGATGCAATTTTGTCACCTGGTCTTGCAGCAAGGATCCGCACTTACATCACTTTTTGCCATGGATGGCGCATCGCATTCGCATCCCTTGCTTGCAATCCGCTCCTCTGTCTTGTAGGATGTGTTTTTATAGCTCGTGCCATCTTGACACATAAATTCTTAAAGAAAAGCGCATTACGCTTTTATTTAATGTTTTTTTTTCTTCTTCTTTATATTTGTAGTTGGTCCTTTTCATTGTAATTACATTGTTCCCTCATTTTTGCAGTAGGAAGATCATCATCGTCGCAACTAGTCAGCAGGACATCTGTCCCATTGCTTTTTGAGGTTTATTAGCACAAGTATTGACTGACCATTTTCATTTGGATGATGGCGAAATTGTCTCAGATAGTTTGGGACGATTCGAAGGATTATTATCAATATGTCGAAGGATATTGTCACGTCACGGTGCTCACAGTTGCACTTTCACTGATTCAGATGGTGGCGGCGGCGGCATAGCGGTTTGATGACCAACGACTGTGGCGGCGGCTGCGACTTTATATGAAGGTTCTTGTGGTTATTTATGAGCTATCAAAAGTCAGGTAGTGTTTTAACTAATTTGGGATAAGCATTTCAATCGATTTTATTATTTAAGCATTTTTGTAAGGAATTTTTTCATCAATAGTGATTGCGTAATAAACAAATTTAGGTCAACGGATTATTTATTTTTTTTTGTGCCTTATAAGTAGGCGATTGCTTGAAAGGATTGTACAGATGGAACTCAACTAGTTTTATCGTAGAACTAGTTATGAAAATATAATGAGGCCGACAAAAAGTGGAAGGATAATGGTTGTTAAGCGATTACTTCGTAGGGTATACGTCTTATGGAAATGAAAGTAATTGACTTGACATTTAGAGCATAGGATATGATTATTTTTGAATCTTGAATAAAATGTAATTAAAAAAAAAACATTTTTAAGATACCATTGTATTATATGCAATTTCGAACTAGACAGGTTATTAAGAGTAAGGGTCCAAGAATGGAAAGATGTGGAACTCCGATTATTTACAATAATAAAGCTCTTAAGCACGTATATGTATATCGATTCAACGACCCCATCTCAGCGTAGGTATCTAATGGAATAATATGAATTATGCCCCTGAGTTTTAAAGCTACAATTATTAGAACGCATTGACTCTCTGACGGCAAAATACGTCCTAATTGTGTCACATGGTAGATTTATCCACAAAATTTGCTGTCAAGAATTCATGTCGATGAGAACGTTGACAACAATTTTCGGGACAACGTATTGATCATTTTAAATTACCGTATATTGAGTTTGACAATGCTATAGGAATGCATTGACAGAGTTTTTAGGACTATTCGTGATCGCAATGAAAGTTTGCATGCTGACAAGGATCTTTAAATATACATTTTTAATAACTTTGCTTCATAGATGTGTGTAATGTAGAATTTTTGGTAGAGGATTAGAACCTAGTCCAAGCCAACAGTAACATAATAAGGTTTGGTGGTAAACCTTAGATCTAAAATCCATCACAAACCAGTTCCAACGCAACTTCAGCATCAACCGCAGCCCTTGGAACACTCTTCTCACCATTCTTTTACCAAATGATATTTGCAAAAAGTGCTTTAGGACGATAAGATAAACCATTATAGACATAGAACTACAAGGTGGCTCAAAAGTCATCCACTTATCGAAAGATGCCATTATTTGTGTATTGGCGGCAAATGTCAGTTACTTGACATCTGTAAAGTAAACAGATAAAAAATACACGTCAACAAGACATCAACCACTTACTCTGAGCATTGACATTTGCCGGCATTTACAAAATTTTTATTATCTTGATAACTTTTGCCTCAAAAAAGTTGCTTTTAATGCGTTCACGAGCGAAGCTCGCGGTTATACCAAGGCAGGGAGGCAGCCGATGTTTTTTGTCGACTAAAGGGTACATGGAGAGATATAGAATTCAATATTTTTCTGTGGCACCTTTCACGATAAGGTTATCGAAATTAAAGGAAACTTTGTTGAGATATTCATTAATATGACGGAAAATTGCCTTATGAAAATCATAGGAGTACTGATTTGTAGGGAGATAAGTTTGTTGTGGACAATCATGATAGAAGTAGATAAGGATAGAGGTGAGAGTGATACTGAAAAGTTAATGGGATAAGCTATTATGTAGTCAACCATTTCAATGGCGAGCTTATAAGATTTAATAGGCTGCGACGGCAAAATATAGCAACATATCACATAAAGCGACTTGCGGGGTACATAGTCGATATTAGGGGAAGAAGAGACTGCAATGAGGGATGAGTCTAGTGTGTTTTTGATAGCTAGTAGGACACCTCGACATGGGAATTCATCAGAAGATCCGTAAAGTTCATCGTCGCGATAAACGTTAAAGAAGAATTCTTGGTTGTTTATACTAGAGACCAGATTTGTTTCTGGCAGGGCGTAGATATCAAAGGAAAGAGCGTAGGATTGTTGCAAAACAGTATGAGTTTTTGAACGAAGACCTCGAACGTTTTGATAGTAGAATGTAAGAGGGAGGATTTGACCAGACCAGGGGTGCAAGGCATTGTTTAAGATGGGATATTAGGAGTGACGTGTGGGGCTGGGTTCGAGTTAGGAGCAAAAGTAGTTTTTAAAATTTGTGCGTACTTTGAAGGTACGACGTACGTTTGGAGTTGATGTGAGAGGCCTAAGTTTTAAGGTCTTTGTTAACTGTTGTCAGAGGAATATTGTAGTTTACATGAAAACGCGTGTAAATCTTTTTCAGGGCTAAGGGGTCATTCGGGAGACCTTCTTTTTGTATTTGAACAATGATATTTGTTTTTGTTTTGCCGTCAATGCAAACAGATTCAGATTTATCATGTAGGTAGGCAAGGCACAAGCGAACATTGTCGAAAAGTTTTTGATCTCGAAGTCTGGCCATGACGTAAAGCTTATCGAGTTCAGTGTTTGTGACCAAGCATCAATGACGCTTCTAACTTGCTTTCGCGAAGAACTTTGGCGAATTTTTATGCAGCATAATATTAGAGTCTGCTGGATTCCGGGAGGCAGTGATATACGAGGCAACGAAAGATGCGATTGGAAAGAATACGATCATCAGCCAGCCAGTCATAACCAACTCTTAATTTTTGGGCGCTCTAGTACTAAACATGAATTAGGAAGAAGAAAACTAATGAGAGATAGAGCTAGCAATGATAACCATTCCTTCCAATACACTGTTGTAGTTGTTGAGACTACCAGCACAAGAAAGCACCAGCTCAGTCAAATGTCGCTATTTGGGATAACCTTAAAAACCTTCCGACGAAATATCCTTTGGACAAAGTTCGTATACCATGTTTCCATTTAATTTTCTCTCTTTTTCTAAAGTCCTGTGATAACTCTTGGTCTCGTCTAACCAGACTTGACTTGCTAAACTTATAGACCTGAGTGTTTAACTATGGTAAAACCAATTCATTTAGTCTACGAAGTCTAGCAATACTACTACACAAAGACTATACTTTTGGACACTATTTCTCTCTCATAGAAAATCACAGCTTATTTACTTTTGATGAGGCTAAGGTCCTTGGACCTCAACCACCAAGCTTCTTCAGTTGCTAGATGGGTGCTTCCAGTTTCGCACGCAGAGTTGGTTGAAGCCCATTACACTTACTTGGGTCACCTGTTCTTCGGTCTTCCTCTACTGCGTCGTCGTCTAACTCCGGGTTAAATTCGAAGTTTTTTCACCCCGGGGCATTGGACTTTCACAGATCGCATTTAAAATATTACACAAGTTAAAAAGTTTCAACAAGCTAGAAAGACTCGCAACGTTAACATTCGTAGAACCAAATTTTTGCATGACCAAAAATTAAGGCACAAAATACTGCAATGTTCCGAAAGGTAGTAAGAATTTTTGGTCATTTGTGAAAAACATTCGAAATTCAACTTCGTCTTCGGTTCCAACGCTCGTCTTTAATGAAACCCCTTTTGTCAGTTCTCGCGAAAAAGCCAATTTGCTTGCAGCGCAGTTCGCTGTTAATTCGACGCTGTCAGAAAGTGATATGACTCCTCCAGTACTTGAGAGCGTAAACGATTTTATGGGACGAATCTTCTTTCGCACCCGTGCAGTTGCTAGAGTCCTCAAAGATCTTGACATAAACAAATCCGCTGGCCCGGATAGTATCCCTCCCATCGTTCTGAAGAGGTGTTCTTCAACGCTGGCAAAACCACTGCGCAAGCTTTTCCATCTGTCCTATTCTACAGGTCTCTTTCCGAGTATATAGAAAACAGCATTTGTCCAGCCTGTCCCTAAGAAAGGCGAATCTTCCTCACCCTCTTATTAAAGTCCAATTGCACTTACGTCCATTCTTTCCAAGGTCATGGAAACGTTGATTAATTAACAGCTTAAGAAATATCTTGAAGAACGAGAGCTTCTTAATGACCGGCAGTATGGCTTTCGCAGCAAAAGGTCCAATGGTGATCTGATGGTATATCTCACCGAACAGTGGCAAAAATCTTTACATCGTTTTGGAGAAAGTAAGATTATTGCACTTGCTATTTCAAAACCGATGAATCTCTTATTCGTTGTATTAGAAATTACCTTTCGGACCGCTCAATACAAGTTGTATTAGACGGTTTCAAGTCTGATATTCACAAAATAAATGCTGGTGTGCCCCAGGGCTCCGTATTTTCTCCGACCCTTTTTCTCATTTTTATTAATGATCTCTTATCTGGAACTCCTAATCCACTTAATTGTTTTGCTGACGATAGTACTCTCAGCTTTTCATATTCGTTTTCAGATTCACCTCCTTGCTCTTCGGATCTGGAACTGGAACAGCAGCGTATGATAAGCTAATTAAATTCTGATCTCGACAGCATTGTCCAATGGGGAATAAAAAACCGCGTAGAATTTAATGCTTCAAAAACTCAGTGCTGTCTTCTGTCGTTAAAGCCGATCCCACCCCCTATGCCGCTATCCATAAGCGGTACTTGCATTGAAGAAACCGATCAGCTTTCAGTCCTTGGCATGCGCATCACAGACCACCTGGAACACATATTTGATGTCGCCAAAAATGCTGCAAAGTGGGGTTTTCTTCACAGATGCAAGAAATTCTTTTCCCCGGCTGATCTGGCTGTCATCTATAAGGCTCTCATTCGTCCAAAGTTGGAGTATAATTCACACATTTGGGCAGGAGCGCCCAAAACTCACTTGAATCTTCTGGATAGAATTCAAAAAAGAGCTCTAAAAATGATAGGCGATAGAGTTATAACGGAAGCAATCACATCTCTCGAACATCTTCGACACGTTTCATGCATGTCGTTATTTTATCGTTATTTTTATAAATACTGTTCTAGCGAAGTAGCCGGTTGCATTCCTCCCCTTAAAATATTTAACCGTAATACTCGCGCTTCTAGGAAGGCTCATCAGTTTACCCTTGAGCTTCGAACGTACTGTCATGTACAGAGATTCTTTCTTCAGTCGAACAACACGAATGTGGAATGCTTTGTCCGGCTCTATTTTCCCCTCCCGTTTTGATATTTTGAACTTCAAAACAAATTTACATCGGTATTTCCTTTTAAATCCCTCCCTTTTTTCCTAATGCTCGCACTGTGCTTAAACCTTCTAAGGGTAGCCAAAACCCCTTTAGTGCGCGTTAAATTAAAAAAAAAATCACTTATCCATTCTCATATATAATCGCAAGCGCTAGCATGTCCTTTACTTTTTCAGAGTTCAATGCATTCTATCAAAATTGTAGGTTGAACTCAATTTAAGTATTTGCGCTTCTATTTAATCGGTGCGGTGTAAAGCGAGTAACCTCCAATTAACTTGGATTTGTACGGCTTATTTATATAATTACCATGTCAAAAATAAATTCTTCCTCTCAATATCAGGTTCCTTAGTTACACACAATTTCTGACAAGCTCACAGGTGAATCCAAATTTCCGTTGAATCCCCCTCATTTTTCTGCGCAGTTAAAGGACTTCCGCACTTGAATAAGCAGAAAAATACCTACATCAGGAAATTAACAAACAAAACGAAATAAAATGAAAAGTGTGCTTAGCGGTTAACTGAATAATCAAATATCCTAAATTTCCAATGAGGTCTTACAAAAAACAACAGAAATAAATCGCCGTTAAATCTTGAAACAGGATTATTATGCCTGCAATGCAGAATAAACAAGGAAATCTCCTTCAAAAATTTCACCCATCAACCGATCTCATATTTCATTTCTGGTATCATCAAGGACAATAAAAAATAAAACCGCATACTTCCGGGATACGCAAATATTCATATTCCACGGTCAATGGTCGAGCTCGAGGTGGTGGCATTCAAATTGTCCATTGTACAAGAGAACTGTAAATATCCCAACAAAACATTATCCTGAAAGACAAAAGCCGGAAGAACAATATTAATCGCACTTGATTAGCATTCTTATTGTCTGTCCTTATACGCATCATGGGTTTGGTGTAACGAAAAAAAAAACTATCAAATTCTCAAGAGAGGTCCTTTGATGGCAAGTAGAAATTTTATGCTTTTATGATTCACAGTCCAAAAAGGAGGCCCAAAACGACGAAGAATTGTTTTATGGACTAAGACCGTGTGTAATGAGGATTAATCTGGCATTTAAATCATTCGCGCGCATGTGAAGAAGGATTTGTTACATAACAATGGGCGCGCATTGCAATAAAATGTCCTTAAAAAAAGGACCTTGCATTAAATTATTACCCTCTAAGACCGCTCTAACGAATCTGGAATCTGGACAGATGCTCGATTTCACTTCCTATAAAATAGCTGTGCTCATAGAGGGCTTCTGATGATGTTCGAAGCTATAGGTACTCTGATTCTGATAAGGTACCTACTATTTGCACACGAAGAGAGAAAAAAAACTGTAGCAATCCAGAAAGGACATAAAAAGAATTCCCTTTGGATGAGAGATGATTCCCAAATAGGATTTCAAGAAAACAGTTTTTTTTTTGCATCTTCGGTTTTAATGTCCTCTTCCTGAATAGATGGAAGACGTTTGCTTATGTAAACATATCAGGACGAGACAGCAGAGGGGCTCATACCGCCGGGCTAGGATCAACATGCAAGGATAAAAGGACTAGATTTCGATTTATGCGTTTTTGCAGAAATGAAAACGAGAGGGTTCCCGTTCGATGGTAGTGCTCTCTTCACGAAAAACCGCACCACACAAATCAAAGGGAGAACACAGCCAGAAGGAATTCGTCTATTCCTTCTTCCTCGTCTTCCGTTTTTTTTTCTGTTTCTTTGATTTCAAAGGAATAAAACTGCAGTTTGAGTGATTTGCGCGCGATTTGTACTTTTTCTTAGTCTTAGTAGGGCTCACCTCGCTGCCGCCTGTGGGTATCCCTGAATATTGGGCAATATTGAGAAGTTGAAGATCTGCCGTAGCTCGCGCCAAAGAAAACGCATATGGAAGCAAGAGGGTATTTTTTTTTTGCTTAATACAAGTTACCAGCTGCGCTGGCATGTTAGCTCAAGGATATTCTGATGAAGACGGCTATCACAGAATAAGAGAGAAAGGGAGAACACGAACGGGATCCCCTGTGTGAGTGGCTGAGTCTGGAGGAAAATTTATTGGATGGGTGTCGTTGAGGCAATGAACTTTACTTGGATTCGAATTGACGAGGTAAGATGAGACTGTGATGCATGCAATGTGAAACATGATGTGATGTGATCGATGGAAAGGACTAAAACTAAAAAAAAAAAAGTGAAAGGGCTATCATAATTTAGGAGATTTCTTTTTTTTTCCTCTTATTCGTTTTCTTGATCCTATATTGTTGTTTAATGAAAAGATAAAAGAAAAGATTTAAGGCTTTGGGCTTATGGATTTTTTTAGGGAAAATGAAAATCACAGAAAAAGGATGTTTTTTTTGTGGGAAAGTGACAAATTGGAGAATTTGTTTTCCGGAAGACATGCAGCGGATATTAAAGGATTATGGGCAGGAAAATTATTAATCTTTATGAACATGAGGAACTTGAAGAGAAGGGTTGCTGCATAGCTAGTGTAATCTATTTACAGGGTAAACTTACGAAAAAGGTAATTTTTTATTGACAAATGACGTTAAATTTACGTCGTAGTTTATAATTCTGCTTTTAACATATGTACATACTTAGGTAGGTACTGTAATATTGAACTTTTCCTTGTGTCTTTTTTGCTTTTGTGTCAAGAAATTTAAGCAAGGATGTGAGGTCAACTAGCTATTGTTCCTCAAAAGTTTACATTCTTAAAAGAATTTTGATAGAACGGAGTCGAGAACTTACCACTCTGACTAACTTTTAACAGCTCCTGACAACTCTTTCAGTCCAGACACTCTTTCTCCCATTGCGTATCTCTAGAGTATTGCAATTCTGGCAACACTGCCTATTTATCTTAAAAAATAAGTAAACGAAAACGTCAACGAAAATTAATAAAAAAGACACTCGTTAATCAACCGACAACAATAACTCACGTGTTTTATTTTACCGTCTTACGGAATACATTACATGAAAGGCAATGCACAGTGGTGTCGGTCGTGTGGAAGGGAGGTCAAAATTCAATAAAATCGAAACCAACTTTTTCAAGCTGATAAAACACGCCTTTATGATGAAAGAAAGTATAAGAAATCAACTTATTGTGTATATTTAAGCTCAATGTTTTTTATAAAAATACCTAACCCAGAAAATTGGAAGGATCTTTGGTTGCGCAACCAGGAAATTTTACAGTTAGTGCTCACATTAACATTTCGACCCAAACAAAAACTCTTTCACAACCCCACTTTTTATGTTTTTTTTTGGAATTTTTTTTGTAATGTTTTGTTAAGTTTGCAGTCTAAGCCTGATATTTTTTTGATAAAATTATGACGTCAAAGAATTAACACGCTGACCAATTATTTTGAACTATTTTTACTTGTGATTACAGGTATCTACTATAAGGCAAGTTATGCATTAGTAAAAAAAAATCTAACAATCAAACATAACATTAAGATCATAAAGAACACAAAAAAGTTGGTAACCAAATTCCGTCTTTCTGCCTGTCAGCCTGTCTGTCTCTCCTCGAGTCTACAGCCTAAAGGTTGGATAGATTTGCTTCAAACTTGGTACATATTGTTATTTTTTGCGGTAATATGCCCACACGTTTTTAATTTTTTTTTAAAGATGAAAAATAACAGTAGCTCCCATACATTTTTTTGGGCCAAAAACAAAAATCTTGTGATAATACGACTCAATAGATTTCGAAACTTCGTTTTTGGTGTGTTTTTGACATTATCTTGAATAGGTAAACAAACAATTTTTCTAAAATAAAAAACAACGGTACATCCCATACAAATGTTAAAAAACCGATAGGAAAAAATTTATTTCATTTCTCGAAAACGGCTCCAAGGATTTTTATAAAAATAAAATGCACGACTGGATCGTACAAACTTGCTATTGTAGCTAACAACTTTTGTGTAGCTAACCACTGACGCTGTTAGTAGTTATAGGTAGTCTAGTTAGCCTATGCAGGTTTAAAGCCGATGTAGGTAAGAATACCTTGTTTTTTAATATAATGAATTGTGGAATACATAATTCAAAGAATGGTTACATAGACACCTACCTACAAATGTATATTTAAATGGATTTGAATTATATAAATTAGGAGGGCAAAATGTAGCTTCCTACATATAATGAACCTAGGTGTGTAAATATGTACATACATATGTATATAAGGAAAGTGAATGGTGTATATGTAAATAAAAAACGTTTTTCAACTTATAAAAACTGCCAAAACCATCAATTTAATCAGTTTCTCGAAAAAACAAAGAACGCCTTTGGTGCCACGGATCAATGAAAATTTTATAAAAAAATATCTCGAAAATTGTAGGATGGATTTCGATGAAATCGTATTTTTAGTTTTTTGAAAACAATTGTTTTCTGAAATTTTGGTATGCAGTTTTTTAGGGTTTATTAATATACATGTGAATTTAAATTTTTTTTTAATAATTTTAAAAATATTGATTTTTGAAAAAAAAAAGTTTTAAAAAATTATTTTTATTAGAAAAAAAAACAACAGTTATTCAAAACTTTGATATGCAGAATTAGTTTGCCCACTTAGATCTTCCCTGATATAAAATTTGAAAGAAATTCAATGTACCGTTACCGAGAAAACCAAACAATTAAAAAAAACGTTATATGAAAGACTTTTACCGTAAACTGGGCTCAGATTAAATGATGATTATAAAATATTCCCAACAAAACATTCTTAAAATCGTTGGAGCCGTTTTCGAGACAAATAAGATTTTCCTAAACGGTTATATGGTAGGTACTGTAATTTTTAGGGCTAAAAATAAAATTTCAATTTCCTCTCTGAGGAATGCCAAGAGAATCACACATACCAAATTTAAAGGAAATCGCTCAAGCCGTTTAGGATATAGCTCGTCATACATACAGACGGACAGACTGACTGACAGACAGACAGAACATTTTTGATTGTTAGAATTATTTTTTTTACGAATGCATAACTTGCCTTATAGTACGTATAATCGCAAGTAAAAATGTGTGTGTTCTTAAATTAGTACAGTCCACTACTTTCAAGTATAAACATATTTTTTTGCGTTCTTATTAACGGTACTTCCCATAGAACCAGTTTTCATATTTTCGACTTTCTTAACATTGGATGAACCGATTAAAATAATTTTTTTATACAAATGCTCCCTAAAATTGTTAATAAAACAGCAGACTCAAATTTTCAAAAAAAAAGTTTTTCCATTTAAAAAAAAAATCGATTTTTCAAAAAACCAGTCGCAGATTTTTTTAATTTGATTTTTATATGTATATTAATAATATCTTCAAAATGGCGTTTCAAATTTTTTTTCTAAAAATGTTTTCAAAATTTTGGGGTGGCCTTGGCGCGATAGATATGTATTCGCCTGTCAACCTTATGGTCACAGGTTCAATCCCTGCGTAGTCTATGTCTTCTTATTTTTCCATTAAAAACCAATTCTAAAAATAAATGTCATACAATGAGTTGCTGGTTTACTTATTACATGCTGTTTAGGCATAGAACTAACAACATGTGATTGAGTAAAACTAGAATACCCATAAAATATGACAAAGAATAAAACAATTAATGCGAATTATAAGGGACATAGATAAATAAGACACGGAAATTTCTCCGCATTAGTTCAGCCGCCATCCCTGGAGATAAAATCTGAGACAACAACCACCTACAGTCTCCGAATATCGCGCCACACATCTTTCCTATCATTCTTTCTCTTCCTTGACTACACCCTCACTCCCGCGCAGTGATGCAACATTTAAAGGGTATTCATAATCCCTTGAGCGCGTGTAGATCATAAAAAAATTAATTTATTAAAAAACCGCTCCAACGATCTTTGATTTTTTTTATATATTTTTATTTATCCATGAATTCAAATCGCATCTTTGTTTTCCCTCAAACTATAAGGACTAAGCAATATAAAAACATTTATTTATGTGTAATATACATTAATTTCTACCTTATTATATTTCATTTTTACGAATTTTTTCGTACATCACTAAATACTTCATAAAAGGTGATTTTTTAAGAGCTTATTTTTTGAAAACTCAAAAAAACACAGAAACTTGTAAAAAGTGAATGAAATTTTTATTTGGATCGATAAATCAATTTCTGCCATTTACTTTTTAAAAATAATTTCACTTAAATGTTGCCCGCGGCTACGCTTCAGGTGGTCCATTCTGAAGGTCCAATTTTGGCAAACTTTTTCACACATTTCGGCCGGAATCTCACCAATGACGCGTTCAATGTTGGCTTCCAAGGCAGCAATCGTGTTTGGCTTGTCCCCATAGACAATAGACTTAACATAGCCCCACAAAAAATAGTCTAACGGGGTCAAATCACATGATCTTGGTGGCCAATTGACTGCGCCAAAACGTGAGATCAACTGCTCACCAAATTCGCCTCTCAATTGATGCACGGTTTCGCGTGCAGTGTGGCATGTGGCACCGTCCTGTTGGAACCACATGTCGACCGAGTTCAATTCTTGCATTTTCGGCAAAAAAAAATCTGTTATCATCGAACGGTACCTTTCTCCATTGACCGTAACCCTGCGGCCTTCATCGTCCTTGAAGAAGTACGGCCCAATGATGCCGCCTGCCCATAAACCGCACCAAACAGTGCATTTTTCGGGATGCATTGGTAGCTGCTGAATTGCCTCTGGCTGCTCTTCACTCCAAATACGGCAATTCTGCTTATTCACGTATCTATTTAGCCAAAAATGAGCGGAAAAAAAACGGACGTAGCTTGCGAAACACATTTTTCACAGAGCACGAATTTTGATAATAAATTTCAATAATTTGCAAACGTTGTTCAGGCGTAAGTCTATTCATGATGAAATGGCAAGCAATACTGAATCGAAATGTCAAATGTTCGTGGAATTTGTCATGTGTGGTCTGTCAAAAATATAAACGTCAAAAACCAAGTAGTAAAAAAATCACCCGATACAATATAGGCCCTCATATTTATTTATGTATCTTTAAAAATCACATGAATCTTATGTATGCATATTTTACCTAAATTATAAAGCTATATGCATACCTACCCAACAAACCTATCCTTCATTTTCATTATTATATGTATATATTTACATACCTAAGTTCGATCTATCTATGTAGCTGCATATTACATTCCTAAATAATTAAAATCCACAATCTAGATTTAAATATGCATTTCAAGGTAGGTACCTATATGTAACTATTCCTTGAATAATCCACTCGAAAATTCATTATACTAAGAATCAAGATAATCTTACCTACATCGGCTTTAAACCTGAATAGGATAACCAATTACCTACCTACTAATAGCGTCAATGTTTAGCTACATTAAATTTGTTAGCCACAAGAGCAAGTTCGTACGATCCAGTCGTAAATTTTTTTTTCAATTTGGTCTACGGGGTGGCCACAGTGCAATGCAGTCGAATTCCAAGTCACTTGTTTCATGATCAGCTGCTTTTCCTAAAAATGGCTCTACACGATTCCCATTTAGCAGCTTCTGAAAATGCTGCCTGAATACATCTGCTATTCCCTTTATTTCAGTGACTTTTAATAGATCTTCCTGGTGTCTACGGCTGGCAACGAGACCGAGAGTACTCTCACGTTTGAAACACCCGAGACGAGACCGATACGAGACTGACATTTTTCGATTTTGATAAGACAGAGACGAGACTAACAAAAGTCTCGCCAGGTCTCGTCACATTGTCAGACCTACTGGTGTCGATTTCGTGACTTTTTTATCGCCTGGGAGACTGCATCTGCAATCTGCTTCTCCTTTCTTCTCCTGCTGCCGCGCCGAATTCTTCGTTTGCTGCCCTTTATTATGTGGTAGTTTTGACTTCTTTCCCTTAACTATTCAAATGTAATACTTACTACACTTCTAGGAATGCTCAACAGTGTACCATCGAAATGTCGAACGTAATAATGTTCGCATTCGAATGAAATAATCGATTCTAACATTAATTCGAGACATCTCAATACTTAATCTGAAATCATTCGAATGATTTCCATTCATCATTCCTTCTCATTTTCTACTTCTCAATGTAAATTCATCATTCGAATGAATTAGTATAATAGTAATAGTAACCACTCGATTCTCGAATACAGTTTGTTAGTGTTACTTGTTGGTTGATAACTCGAGATACAGGTAGGTAGAGTATCTGAATTTTTATGTTTTATAGAATGACCGCATAAAAATGGAAGAATCGGATGCATTTCATTTCGTATAAATGAAAAAAAAAGAGTAAGTGCTTTTATGCAGCTGGCTATAGTCATGGACCTTGGTAGATCTGAGAATTTGTAATGTAATTATATACACGTTTTTTTCTCCTTTGGTTTTTTGTTATGTTTAAAGCTATACAGTTTGAATTTTGCAAAGGAGGATAAAATGTAGAACTGTTTTTCGTTCGTTCGGATTTGTGTTTTTGACTGGTTTCTTTTATTTTATGTTTTTATTTATTTTATTTTTTTATTTAGGAAAGGAAAGAGCAAGAACTTTAAATTTAAAGGTTTTGGTACCAACCTATTGACAAATGAGTAGTAATCATTATTCCTTTATAAATTCAAACGAATTATGAAACATCTTCATAGTAAAAAATTGAGCAAACTATTCCAATTGCCTTAATCTTTTATAATTCGAATGATCATTTGATTATTTTGATCACTCGAATACTAATATCTCGATTATTGAAATCATTCGATTATGCCAATTGGTTGTCGGACGTACTGACAAGTAGAAAATTGTTTCTTTAGCCGTACAGAACGAATGTCAAATAAATTACATGGCTCTATGTTTCCTTCCTATTTTAATATTAAGAAGTTGCTGATAGTTTTGTGCTCGAAATTGTTACAGCTGTTCTCGAAAAATTTGAAACGAAACCAAAAATTGTTCTATGGAAACAAAAAGTCTACATAAGTAGTTTGAGAAAAATTAACCACCTGTTAACATGTTTAGACTGTATCGAAAAATCCACTTTTTCGTCTTTCTTAATCATTCTAATTAATGTCACATATAATATCTTACTGACTTCCCGAGTTCCACGGAGGATCGCCTATGGCTGAATTCTCAAACCAAACTCGGTAAGTTACAAGTTCTATACTTATAAAAGATCCTATTTCGATTCCTAGACTCTTTTACAAAAGGTCATTGCCCCTAGATCCTTGTTTTCCTTTAACATCCTTTTTTAAAATCCGTACATGACGCTATCATTAATCATATGTCTTTCCATCACTTTCTAGCGCCACTTCCTAACAACAAAACATTACTTCCTCATTATGTCCTCTCCTGTTCCCTGTTTGTGAGATTTTCTCAGGAAAGATGCAGATGTTTTAGATTCAAACTTCCTTGCAAGCTATCTCTTCGTCAATAAATAAGTTTTATTTCTATCTTATTTTCCCCCAAAAAAACAATCTTGAATATTTGTCTGGGAATTCGACATTTTCAACTTTCTCGCCCAAAATTTTGCATAGTATCTGCAAATACGTAAGGCAAACCGATATAATAAATTTGTAATTTATAAGGAAACGAGTTCATATTGGTAAACTGTATTATCAAAAACCTGGAACGGATTAAATGATCCCTCTTCTTCCTGGGCGCCGCCGTAAATATAAATTTTAAACGATTCTCTCTTCGCCATAAGAATTTATTGCCATCTTTGCAAAATTGCATCAAAGAGATTCTATTCTCATCGCATAATGACATGACAAATCCTACCTTCATCTTAAATTAAATATAAAAAGAAAAAAATCATTATCCTTGGCAAAATACTGCGTCATACCTTTAAGATGATATCCTTCGTCCTCAAAAAAAAAAAAAAAATAATAATAAAATAAAATAGAAAGTGATTTGGCAAACCAACAAATCAAAAAAATGCATCCCCTTAAAATAATGTGCAAGTCGGGGGAAAAATTTGTATCGATCCTTTTGTCCTTTATTCCATTTTACCGATTTCGAGTTATATAACTTTGCTGAAGAAAAGGAGTTTCTTAAATAAGGGCTCGGGAAGTTTTCCTTTATAAAATTTTAAAGAACAACATTAATTGAAATTTATTCGCTTCGTTGGAAACTCTGCGCTGCGCTGCGTTAGCTGGCACATAACAATAATTTTCAATGTATCTCAAGGATATATCGATGTCCTCTTGAAGATGCAATGTCGTGTGACAAAATTTTGCACAAAATATTTGGTTACGCTTCAGCGATGATAAATTGCATGAAAATCCTTCAAAATCAAAGGCAACACGATATATTTAGATTTTAATTGTGAGTGCTAAAAAATTTATATAGTATATACTTGTATGTTCAAGAGTGTTGCTTATAAATAATAATGAGACGCAAACTAACACAAAGAGGTATTTATTAGAGCGCATTATAGGCGTGCGTTATTATTGGCCCTTTTAAAATTTTTATTTGAATTTGAAAAAAAAAAATCGATTGGAAAATTTCCCTTATTTGAAAAGGGAAAATGCAAATTTTCCCCTTTCTATTTGGATTTTCTTTTATTTTGTGATTGAATTTTCCAATCTGTTGCATGCAACAGCAATATCAACATGCAAATCCTGCGGGGCTTTGTTCGAGCTTGTGATACGCAATGAACAGGATGACTTTTGGAACAATATTAGCAGAAAATTGGCTTTTGAGAGATTTTGTTTTGTGTTTTTTTTTTCTTCTTTTTCTTGGCTCGAGGATAAGAGAAGGACTCCCTTCGAGGATAATTAAACTAATATACATAGAAAGAATAAAAAAGAATGAAATGGATTAGAGCCTCAAGGCCTGGTTTGATTAGCATGGTGTTTGAACTAAGAGACTTGCTTTTGTGGTCTAATTGGGTTCGAATTAGCATTTTGCATTTTAATTGGGCACAGTGCTGTAGTGAGGTGTTGTTATTCTTATTATTCTCAATCGAATCATTAGTTTGGTAATGCTAAAAAACGTTACTTTAAGAATAAGACATTTAAATTATAAATAGTCTAAATATCTCATGATTTTATGAAAATTGTAAAAGTAGTTTTATAGAATGTTTGAAATTTGGCAACGCTGGAATGTCAAAACAGAATGTTTTATAACAATTTTCTAAGAAAATACTGATTCTTTCAGTAAAACGCCAAGAAAAGAAATTTACGTTGCACGTCGACATGAATTACCTGAGTGAGAAGCTCAAGACAGTGCATCTTCCTCCCTCCCACAGACAACAGTTGATTTTTTTTACTTGACTTTTTTTTTATAAAAAAAAGTAGCATTCGTTAAGTTTGGTATTATTCTCAATTGAACTTGCTCATTAGTAATTTGAAAAGGCTAAACAACTTAACAACGTTACATTAAAAATGAGACATTGATAGTATAAGTTTTCCAAAAATATTGTGATTTTATAAAAATTGTAAGTTTAATAAAACAACTTATAGTTATAAACGATTAAAATCATTGCACATAATATTTAAAGATGTATTTAATCCATACTTAACTCTGGCGGAAGTTGTATAAAAAGAATGCAGGATTACGGGTTAACCTCTGACGGGAATTTATGTTCAGCATACTCAGAATGTTTCGAGAATAAGTTGATCCCGATAAAAGTTGAAAAAGGAAAAGAACATTATTCACTTCTCTCCTCTTCTTTCGCGTAGAAGTGCTGAGCAGTTTCAATTTTCATATGGTGGAAGATGTTAATTGGGACCCCAAGGAAGATGACGGAGAACGAATACCAAAAATTGTGTTGGAACACTTTCAATTTTAGAATGAAAACTGTTGTAAGAACAAGAACAAGCATTTGTGTAACCATTAAAAAGTTTAAAGTCATCAGCGAAGATTAATATATTCGAATAAAGAATGTTCATAGTAATGTCATTAATAAATAGTATAAATAGCAATGACCCAACATGACTACCTTGAGGGACCCGGATGTAAGAACATTTATTAAATTGGATATATAGTTTTTGTATATTTGACATATTTAGTACGATTTATTAAATACGACTGGACCCAAGTGAGTATCCACTCTGGAAACCTATATCTTTCGAATTTCACTAAGAGAATAGAGTGGCTCACCCGATCGAAGGCTTTACTTAAGTCAGCATAAAATACAACGGTTTGAAGTCCTTTTTGAATATTAATGTTTACTTAATTAGTGAATTCAAGAAGATTCATTGTCGTAGACTTTTTGGGGCAAAATCCATGTTGCTCAGATAAAATTAGTGATTGGCAATAAAACTAAATGTGTTTGTTTATATGTGCATGAGGACCTGCGATGGGGAACGAAATGGACCCGAGCGACAATACTTGAAGTCGTAAGTTAATGGCAAATTTGATTTAATCAATCAGTTAAATTTCGACCCTCCTCGAGGTAGGTCGACCCGGTCATTTTGAGCTTATATGCTTGAAACTTCTACCCACCAGCGGTTAAGGGATTCATTGCAAAGAACTATGTAAGCGAGACCGTCCAGAAATTTCTTGCTACGACTTCCCCCACCAGCAGTAAGGGGTCTAGCTCAAAGATAAATGTACTAATTGCCACTAGGAGCTTATACATGCCGATCTACCAGAACTTTGGTCGGCTGTTTATTTCCACCAGGGGCCTTACTTAAATTTGCTGATCTACACGAGCCTGCTGTTTAGTGCCACAAGGAGCCTTGTACCTGCCGACAAAGGTTTAATACTAGGAGACCAGTTCACTGAAAAATATATTTGTAAAATTCTATAGCGTAAGAGTTGATAAGCTGGGAGGAATACGAATATCAGCAGGCCAGTAAGAAATAACTATGTATTAAGATACTGCTCTGTAAAATTAAACTTCAGGAAATTAGTAAAAAGAACTCCTAGGAAAACGCACGAGGTAGAACTTGTTTTATACCTACGACACAACCAGGAAGCTATGACCAAGCTTCGATAAACAGAATACATTAACAAATATCTAATAGAGTAAGAGCCCAGGGCCGGCAGACATACGTCATTTTATCATAGCTGATTTTTTTCTGTCGAATCGAAGAACGAATGGACATTCCGAATTTTCAAAGCCGGGGCTTTTCGGAGATATGCAGTTTTAACAGTGCATTCTCAACTACGTTATTTTATCAAAGCTGATTTTTTGATATGTTTAAGGGGATAGTGTCTCAAACTTTGTTAGACACTTGTCAAACCCCTACAGTGGGACGTTTCGTCTGACAGACACCTTTAAGATGTCACCTTAATCGGTCGCTAATCAGCTATGATAAATTGACGTATGTCTGTCGGCCATGGGATCTTGGTCTATAACTGGACAACGAATTCCTGCAATTTTCTGTCAGTTTCTTGGGAATACATTAAATTGATGACTTAGAAGAACTTTCGGAATTTTGGGCAAGAGCTTGTTGAGCTTTATATCTCCAAATGGCTTTATGTTTTAGAAATGCAATATTACCTTGAACTAGTAGAAAAGCGATGTTCTGAAGCAGTTAGTTCGCAGTTCGGACGTTAAAACTCTTCTATATGGCAGAGAGTATTGGACGCTTTCTTACTTTGAAGATTCACGGATAACAAGAGAAAGAGCAGCATTCTCAATTACTTGTTTTTTTATCATGAGGGAATTCTGTCAGTGCAAATCCACAAACATGTTTTTTAAGTAATTTTGGTCAAGGTCCAAAATTTTCAAGCTTTATTTTTATATTCGATACCAGTTTAAAAATGAGTTAAGAAACTGCGAAAAATGTTATGACAAAAACAGTCGACAAATTAGTGAAACATTTGTTGCAACACCAATCTAAGGTAATGTTACCAATTATCAGAAAATAAATTACCAAGAATTTAATCCAAGTACTATTCACAAACAACTTAAACCTCAAGTCTTTTACTTATCAAAAGGTTAGTGAACTTATTTAAAAAAATTGAAATTTTAAACCTCAGCCGCAATATTTCTACTAAATATACCTGCGAAATTTCGCAATAACGATCTAATGTCACCATTTATGAATTAACCAATCTGGAGTCAAAAGGCGGGGTTGTACAATATTTAGGGGATAGAAAACTATATCCTGCCGACCTAAATGGTGGTCAACATTTATTTAGAAATCAACGAAAAACGATGTTATCGATGTGGTACTACTTGGCGCAACCATTACTCTTTGCAAGAAGTTTTCTGCCTTGTGATTCTACACCTTTTGACTTGATTCTTTAAAGAAACGAGGAGGCTTATGATAATGTGTCCCAATTACCGATGAAATCGCAGAAATGAAGGGTGAAAAAGTAATACAACAGTTTATCAAGAGTTAATTCTTCCAGACGAAGTGTTTGGCTGGTTATTAGAATTAAAGCAACCCTAGCTGCAGTAATACTATGAACTGCATGGAGTACAAAAAGGCTTAATAAAAGTAGCGACTGACAAATCTTAGTGTAAGCCGAGAAGAATGGAGTGCTTCAATTGACCCACAGTGTATCACCCATGGAAACAGCGCTGGCAGTCTTTTTTGTTAAAATATAATTCGTCATTGGTTTGCAGCGTCGTGCCACGACTTATGGCTGATTTACAATGTGTCGCTTTGACAGATTTTTCTCTAAACGGGAAAGTTCCAACATAGCAATTTAGGTATAGTGCTTACAATGGCGCGTTAGGTACTAATTTTACGACATATATTAGCCAGTACACAAACCAACGTAGATAACATAAGCGACAGCAACGCTCAAGTTAAAAAAAAATAAACTTTTGCGTGCGTTATAATATTCGGACATTGCATTTGTCTACATACCAGCATTTATCCCAAACTGAACTTTAGCTAATTGATGTCTGATGGAAATCCCTAATTCCATTTTAGTCTCGCTTAAAGTCATCTGTGATGTTGACGCGTCTGTAATGCTTGTTAAAGTAATGTAAGCTTCTCTAACCCGATCGCCCTCTAAGGCCATTTGGCCTTTCTCGTCCAATAAACTGGAACAAAAAGTGAAAGAAAAGTTGTCGTAGGTGTGAATCTCATCTGACCTTTTATCGGAAGCGCACTATGGACGTGGTCCAGCTTTAAAAAAATATCTGACAAGAATGTACAAAGTTCTCAACAAAAAGTTTGATACAGTAAAAGCAGCCCAAATGGTCATCAGCAAGGGCGGTTTCCATTTACCCGATATTATATCCAACAAATGAAAAAGAAAAAAAAAACCTAAGGGTCCAGACATAAACATTTCAAAAAAAAAAAATTATAGAGGTAAAATTCTGTACAATCCATCACAACCGCGATCTATAACGCACCGTTTATATTTCGTCAAGAAATTTACATAAATTGAGGCCTGTCGTTTTTTTATAAAATTTTCTTTGAAATCTTAAAAAAAAAACGCTAAAAAAATCCCTTTCTGTGTAAATAACAGTCAATTTAACATTCATAACACGAAATAAATCTCTTTTATCTCTAAAATCTTTATCACGAAAGGATTAATTTCGACGTAGTATCACTTCAAGCCCAAAGGCGAAAAATTGTCCTCTTACATGATATCCTTAATTTTTATTCATCGTCCTTTTTTTATGTTCTCTCTTATTTTTTTTTTTTTTTTTTGAGTTTTCCGCCATAAAAACTCCCAATCTTTCATTTTCGAAAGAAAACTATAAAAAAAATCAAATAAAAGAAATACTGCCTTGAGCGTTTATTTTAACACCAAAATCGTTTTGTTTGACAATTTTTTACCAATTTTCCTTTGAACAAAAGAAATCTAAGTCACTGTCGTTATATCAGTTTCTTTAAAAAAATAAAAAAAAAAAATGAAAAAAATAAGACATCCCTTCATTACACAAAATTATGTTATAAATAAAAAACTTGACGGTGAGTGCAACCAGAAAAAAATTATATAAGAACAAAAAAAAAATTGTTAACCCTTTACAAAAAAAAAATTGAAAAAAAACTAACAAAAGAATCCCAAGACCCACAGTGTGAAGAAAAGCCAACCTCAAAAACACTTTTTTTGTCTTCCAGTTTAACAGAGGCTTTTCCTTAACACACCACATTTCGACAAAACGTTGCAATTGACGGGCTGCAAGTTGAATTTTCGAAGAAAAAAAAGAACAAACAAAAAATTTCGTGGATATTTCTTAAGCCCTTCTCAGACTTTCATCACAAGAAACAACACTGATCCTTCGAAGAAAAAGAAAAAAACTAGTTTTGCCGAAAAAAAAATTGACAGCGAAAACCGTTACTGCAATGCATTTCTGTGATATGTGAAAGTCCTTTTCTGGATGCTTCTTTTATCCTTAAATTAGTTCGGGCGACGGTAGTGTCGCATGTACTTGTTCGTAAGTCGTTCGGAAAAATTTCACACCGGTTATTTTACTTCCAGCGATTCAAAGACTTTAGGCATCTGCTTTTTGTTACGAATTTTCATGGTCTTGGATATGGCAAATTGGATGTTGACTCCCGCCAACGGATTCGATAATGGTCTTTCCTTTGACAAATAATTGAAAAACTAAAAAGAGATTTTTATTTGACATCTGTAAATGTCAAAGTTTGCATATGAAATTTAAACGACACTAAAAAGAAACAATTAATGCCATTATAGGAATTCGCTGCCATTGTGCTAGAAATGTATATATTGTTTCGTCCTGCTGGAACCCATAATGCTCGAAACCCAATTGAAACAATACAAAATAAAAAAAAAAACAATGACATTTGACGCCATTTCCAAAAAAAAATATGGAAATTCACATACTGACGGGAGATTCAAGATTCAGATTCAGGAATTTTAAAAAAAGTCAACTTGAATGTCAAAGTACAATGACATTTGACGCCATTTGCAATGCTCGAAAACTCAATTCCGCAATCTGTACCAAAAAAAACATAAATCACAATGACATTTCACGCCATTTTCAATTACAATGCTCGAAACCCAATTCAGCAATTTTTAGCAAGACACAAAAAAAAAACAATAACATTTGACGCCATTTGCAAAAAAAGACATTCACATACTGACAGCCTATCACAATGTTCAGATACAATTCAGCAATTTGTAGCAAAAAAAACATGAATGTCAGAACACAATGACATTTGACGTTATTTGCATAAATTATGGCACATTCACATTATGACTGGAGATCACAATGTTTTAAATCAATTCGAAATCCAATTCTGTAATTTGAAAAAAGAAACATCAATGTCAAATCACAATGACATTTGACGCCATTTGCAAACAAATATGACACATTCACACCATGACTCTTTATTTGCCAATTTTGTGTTTAACATCTTACTAAAGCAACTAAAATTTAGATCCAGTGCCTTTGAAATGTGCTCCGGGACTTAACTTGATTGGCTGTCTGTCATTTTAAAGTAGTTTTCACTGCACTATAATCTGGAATATATTTTTTTCGAAACTATAACTAACCTTTATAGGAACTATGTACTTCCATCATAAATTTATCGCAAGGTAAAAAAAAAGTCTAAGTACTAACACAATTCTCTCACCCCACCATTTTTTGATGATCCTCAAATACAGCTTCTGCATCCAGACATCAAGGACGAAGGATTATGTTGAACTATAAAAAAAATCACTGTGAGTATACTTTTTTTTTATGATCTTTGCTTTTATGGGTGATGATGATCAAGAGGGGTTCCTCCTCTTTAAGGGTGATTTGAATGAGAATTTTTTTCCTCGACTTGAATTATTCAATTCTGATCATTTTCACACACTGCTCGTGGAAGATCCTTATCATCCTCTGAGATTCACGATGAAGAAAAGACAAAAAAAAATTCAAAACCGGTAAAAAAACGAGAGCCCATCACTGTGCAACACCTAATGATGATTTTAAAAAACTTTATTACCTCACGCAGCCTACTTGATGATGTGCATTTAAATTTTCTTCAGCGCTCATCTAATTTCGTTATTTTTTTTTCGGCTTCACTTTTCGTTATGTATATTCCTTGGTTTTTGTTTTTGGAGAAGATATCCTTTTAAAGGATTCTTTATTTTATTTGAAAGGAATGAATTTATGATGGTGAGAAGAAGTTATGGCTTCTTAGAAAATCAGTTACTTGGGGGTTTATTCGAATATGTATTTTTTTTGTAATTTTACATCAAAATGCACTTCAAGAAGGTTTTACTTCATACTTTTTTTTTAGTGAGTTGCGCTTCATTAAATGAAGTACTCCAAATAATTTACGACTATTTTATGGTAATAGATAAAAATGTTTGAAGAGTTTTTGAAAAAAAAAAGGAAAAAATTACTGTTTTCACATGTTTTATTAATCTCAGTATTACGCAGTGCAGCACAGAGTTAAGGCAAAGTGCTGAATTCAATTAGCTGATTCATTTTTCTCTCAAGAGAGATTTGGACCCATAGATCGAGGCCCTAAGTCAAAATACGGAAAATAGTGTGTGAATTTCGGATAACTTGACAAGAATTTAAGTCTTCACGAAACTATTAAATATTGAATACAACAAGTACAAGAAGGTTAGACGAATTGTTTCTTAAGACGGCAACTTTCTTTCATATTTATGTATGCTGTCCTATCATGTCTAAAAATATCATCAAAATCGGTTAAGTCTCAGAAATTATCGAACTAAGACTCACTGTGCGAGCTTCTACAAGGCTCCATTTTCAATCTCAGCAATGGTTCAGTAGCAACAATTTAAAAAAGGGAAAACAATTGCTAATAATTTCAGTTTTTTTTTGGTGATTGTTAAAAATCGAGTGAATAAGATTTTTTTGTAATTATTTTTGAAATAAAATTAAGTACATGTTTTATAAATTCCATAAGCAGACTTCGTGCAACAAATAAAACCTCATCCAATGTAAACAAATAGTGTTATCTCTTTCTTTAGTCAAATTATTGACGTCTGAATTTGAATGGTTTACATGGGTGCGTTTCACGACAAAAATAAAATGACTCGTTCAGTGCAGTTGGTGATTCGTTATTTTGCATTCTGTTTCTTTCAACGGTTCTTTCTTCGGTTCCAACGCTCGTCATTAATGACACCCCTTTTGTCAGTTCTCGCGAAAAAGCCAATTTGCTTGCAGCGCAGTTCGCTGTTAATTCGACGCTGTCAGAAAGTGATATGACTCCTCCAGTACTTGAGAGCGTAAACGATTTTATGGGACGAATCTTCTTTCGCACCCGTGCAGTTGCTAGAGTCCTCAAAGATCTTGACATAAACAAATCCGCTGGCCCGGATAGTATCCCTCCCATCGTTCTGAAGAGGTGTTCTTCAACGCTGGCAAAACCACTGCGTAAGCTTTTCTATCTGTCCTACTCTACAGGTCTCTTTCCGAGTGCTCCATTAGCTCAGAATAAAACGAGTGATCAAATGGAACAAAAAGCTGAGTGCCGCTAACTTCAGTCATAACTTTGACAATCACGAAAGAAAACCGGACTTTTGACAGCTTGGTAGGGATGGGTGGTGTTCATCGATTTTAACAAAATATTGATGAAATATGAAATATATATATGTATTGAGAAAAAAGTTCAAACCGATTTTATTTATTTTTTTTTACTAAAAGAATTGATTGCAATAAATTTATTATTGGAAAATATTTTATCATAGATCTTTAAGTAATAAAATTATCCTAATGGGTTATCCATTTTGCGGTTTCAAAAGTAAACGTAAATAAAACACATATAAAATATATTTTTTCATGATATTTCTTTTTTATTATAAAGTTTGAACGTTGATATTATGTGTGAAACACTACATCATTTAAATTACCACCGCGCGAATTGTTGCAAGCTTCGATTCTTTTGAGGTAATTTTCGACCACTTTTTGACAATGGCCATAACTTGTTGGTTTTCAAGTGCTCAAGACTTAAAGGTTTAGCTGCATAAGCACGGTCTTTCGCGTAGCCCCACAAAATAAAAGTCCAGCGGTGTCAAATCGCATGATCTGGGTGGCCAGTTGATATCGCCACGACGAGAAATTCCGCGGCCAGGAAATGTCTCTTGCAAGAAAGCCATATTCGCTCGAGTTGTGTGGCATGTGGCACCTTCTTGTTGAAACCACATATTCTCCAAGTCGTATTCTTCAATATCAGGCAAAAAAAAGTGGGTTATCATATGACCATAACGCTCCGAATTGACGGTGACAGTCGTTCCATCGTCGTTTTCGAAGAAGTAAAGTCCTATCACACCTCCAGACCAAAGAGCGCCCTAAACAGTGACTTTTTGTGGATGTAATGGCCTCTCTTCATTACTTGAGGATTCTCAGAACCCCAAATACGACAATTTTGTTTATTAAGATACCCACCGACTGAGAAATGCGCTTCGTCGCTGAAGAAATTTTTTTTCGAAAAATCTCCGTCCACCGCCTGTTGTTCAAGCACCCATTCGACGTATCTACGACGTTGTCAGCTGGCTTCAGGTATTGTGTGAGCTGGACTTTTTATGGATGTAGGTGTAGATCCAAATGCAAAATACGCCATAATGTGCCGTAAGACAGTCCTAATTCCTGAGAAGGACGAGGAATCGACACTTTCGGGTCTTCGGCAACACTTTCACTTACAGCAGTGATATTTTCAGTGGTGCGAGCGAAACGATGATGCACAGTCCTTACAATATCGGTAAACAATCCAGTCTCTTAAAATTTCTTCACAATTTTGCCAATTGCTTGCCTAGTTGGACGATTATGTAAACCATAATCTCCTCTTAACGCACGATATATGGCTGTGGCAGAATCACCATTTTTGTAGTAGGTTTTAACAATATGTATGCGTTGTGCGATAGTTAAGCGATCCATTTTCGTAAATGTCAGACTGCCAACTGAAAAAAAAATTGGTTTAACAACTTAGTTTGACAGATGTCGAATTCCAGCCCTATACTTTTGAAAGTGCAAAATGGATAACCCTTTATCTCGCATTAATGTTCTGAAAGACACATTTTACACGTAATTTTTTAGTTACTTTTCATCATTTCGCAACATCGATAAATTGTGAGAGAAAATTTAAATTTAGATATTTTATAAAACATTATGTAGTTTTATAAAATATCTATTATTCCATCAACGATCAATTAACATTTACATATATTGAATAGGGTGTTTTCTCAATATTGCTCATTCCTACAGCTTGTCACCAAATTTGTAATTTATGACAGTTCTTAGCGCTTAAGTGTATTTCAAAATTAAATCAGAGAGCTCTGATCATGCTCTGGTTAGTGATCTTCTCGGATATAAAAAAGAAAAAAAACGTCTATTATCACGACACCGATCAAAAAATTGAATAAAGTAAAAATTCTGCTAAACAACCGACGGCAAAAGCAGAATTATGGTGTTACCATTCCAAATTAAAAGCAAACCATTAGGGAATTTCAGAAAGAACTTTTATGATTTGTAGCTTTTTACAGCTTTTGGAAAAAAAAGGCAAATGCTAATATGAGTTAAGGAATTAACGAATATTCGTCAATTTTGCCATTTCACTGACAGGGTTTCTTCTTATTCTTCGCGAATGATGTTTTGCAATTGATAATCTCTGCTTTCTACGCGAATCAATTAATGAATAATTTATTTGTTGAAGTGTGGATGACACGTGGAAAGGAAATACAGTTTGACAGTTCCAGGAGGCAATGATGAACACAATTTGGTTTTAGAAGACATTCGGAAAGGAAGAGGTTCATAGAAAATAGCCAGATTTGACGGCGATATGCTCGACTACCATACTTTAAAAATCTCGCGTTCACAACAACAAGATACAAATTTCATAGATTTCATTTCCATTCCAGAAAGCCAATACATATATTTCAGAAGTAGGTAACATTGGAAATCGACTATACCTCCAACTGTGAAACTGGGGCTTAAGAGTCTTCTCCAGACAGATAGGTGCGGGTTTTGTCAATCTGCTGCTTGTTCCACTAGTTCCTTGAAATCCCCTTTAGCTTATGCTCTCCAAATATCTCGCGCCATTCTTATATTGCGATGTTTGCTCGAAGTAGGACCCAAAGATGTCCCAAGCAGGGGGCAAGTTATAATTTATTTAATGATTTGCCCCAATATCTCTCAAACTCTGTCGATATTTGGCTTCGGCCTGATATTCCCCAAAGAAAAAACCTGTAACCGTTATATCGGTCGGTTGCCAGTTGAAATCAGAAAAAAAACGCGAAATTATCCAAACCCACCACAAATGTCCCTAAAGAGAACCATAATTGGACGAGCTTTATAAGCTGTGGTTCCATCTTCTTGGAACCACATTTCAGAATTGTTCTCTGCTACATCTGGTTTAAACAAATGTTTAATAATTTCCGGGCATTAAAAGCCATCCACATTAACCGCAACTTAATTATTCGTTCAGGTGAAAATGTTCCTCATTCGCCTAGACATCACCAACAGCTGAGAACTTCGCTTGATGGAAGTTTCGGGGTTTTCCTCAATAGTTGCTTGCACCCGAGCAATGCTCCAATCATTTCGAACTGCACTAGGTCTTCCAGAAAGCTGAAGATAACAGGCTCTTTTAGCTGAAAACGCTGGACGAATCGATAAATTTTTCGACCAAATCGACGCAATGATAAGGGTTGATAGGAACATAATAAAGTCAAGTTTTGCTCTATTGTAAATATGAGCACTGATGTAACAGTTTTATAGTGGAACCTGGGCACATAAAGTTAAGTTTAAAATGTTTTTCTTTCTATCTTATATTCTGGCATAGGGAGGACTGCACAGCCTACATAAGAAGACTTTGAACCATAAACTATTTAGATGTTATGGGACAATACCAGATAGAGGAGAGCCAATTATCCTCTTCGCACATACTTTAAGTACTCAAGCTTCTTAAAAGAACAACACTTGAAGAAACTGCTACGAGTACAGTCTCATCGAACTCTATATGGACCAACAATTAGAAGTTAATTCATTCCGAGACTGTTAGGAGATGATTTTGAAAACTGGCAACATTGTATAGAAAAGACAAATCTTTCACAAATCACATTTACTGATCCTTTAAGTTTCTCTTCAAAAATTTAGTTCATCCGTATGCTTTTTGTCCTAATAGTTAAGATTACAGGCATTAAAGGTACTTTTGGAGGATGTGTCACTATCAATACCCCTCTCCGAAGAGTAGTCGTATTTTTTTAAAAATATTTTCGACAGAATTTTATCACAGATTTACGGGGTGACAGTCACACGAACGCCAAAATGGGGCCTTCTGAGCTTTTCAGAGTGCATTATGCAAAATCCTGTCATGAATCATCTATTAATCAAAGCAATCATCCAAAATGCCGCCTTCATCAAACATCTGCTCTGGTATCAAATTAAATGTCAAAAGTTTTTTTTTTCTCATTTAAAAATTTAACCTGGTTTTATGGACATAAGACATTAACAAGCATGAGCCATGATAATAAAATAAGAACCAATCACTCCTCCTTGCCATATAAAACCATCCACCCGTAGGTATACTCATATATATTTAAGACGCCAGTTCCAGTCTATAAAAATGTCATCAAAAAGGACCTCGTTGAAATCCAATATTCGCAATCTCACAATTTAGTTGGCCACTTAATTTTATCCTCAAACTCACCTAATTTGAATTCTTTTGAGCATATTCGCATACTCTCGTATATATATCTCTCTCTCCTTGATATGGGCTCTTTTTCTCGAGCCGCATTCATGTCCAACGCACATTCCCTCTGGACACATACTCAATAATCATTAATTTCTCCTGTCATATGGTCTTAATTATATAACCAAATTCAAACAAAAAAAAAAGCAGACAACGTATACATATGTAGCTAGCTCTCTGAATTGCCCCGCCGCGCCGACGGGACGAAGGCCACGCCGACCATTATACCAGACAAGACAACAAAACCCAAAGGGATACCGGCACTAAAAGCCTTTAAAAAGCGGTACATCCCCTTGTTCGTCGCAGATAGTGCTTATGGTGAGAGGGAAACCTGTAGAAATTTTGGCGCCAAAATGCACTGATTTCATGGATCAACACTGCAACACCAATACCATAGGAGAAGGACCTGGCCAAACCAGTTCAACTGCATATTTCTTTGAATTTCGTGGGGGTAAGGTTGATAGTTTGGTTCGGTTAGACTGGCTTGTCGTTGGTGGGTTTTGTTCTTGTTCTTTGGTCTTTTCTTGATATTGCTTTAGTTAAAAGATGCTTTGGTCTTAAACAGCGTCATCATCATTGTCGTCTTTCATGCCAGACTCTTACTTTTTTTTAAGTTGCCTTTTTAATGGTAAGTATGGGTTGCGAAAAAAAATTCTAGTCAACAGCTGTTTTTTTTCACTCTGGCGAACTATATGCTCAGACTGCTTTATAGTGGCTTTTGAGTTTGTATAAGACTGAAAGAGGCTTAAGGATTCACATTTCCTCAACTGGTTGTTTTTTACCAAAAAAATCCGAGTAAAGCTGATGCGTGGATATGGAGCTCCTCAGTGTCACGGCTCTGCAGTAGTCTTTGCTGAAAACAAAATCATTACTATTTTGTAAAATTGTGGAGGAACAAGTCGCTTCTTAACCCTTAAATGACTGAGATGATCTTGACAGCTGAAACACAAACCCTATTGGGTGATGGAGGGGGTGGGGGTGGATATCATTGTGGCATTGATGATAATCTGATGGCAATATACTTGAAAAGATCAAACCATTATGTCTCTTATTTTAAAATGGAAGTTTTCCCTTAAAATATGTGATACAACATCTTAGAGCAGAAAAACTGAAGACCGAGCTTATTGAGCAGAATAATTCGGTGTCAAAAAATTGCCAAGCTCGAGAAAATTCCAGGTTAATGGTTAGCTTCCCATAGAATTCAATGTCATACAAGCTGGAGCAACATAAAGTTGCTATTGATTGACAGCTAGAAGGAGGCAGGATTCGCCAACATTTTCTTATCGAAGGAAATTTGGAGAAGCTATCTAATCTATCATAAGAATGAATTAGACGCAGCGAAAGTATAGATATGTTACTAATAATCTTTTAAGAATTATTAGTTTGAGCTGAATTGTGTAAGCAAGTCACTTACCTAAATTTCGAAAAAAAAATTTAAACAATACAGGGTGGCACACGAATCGTGCTACAAAAATAAAACGGAATAACTTTTTTTCAGTGTGAGTAATCGGCTTATTTTTTTTATTTTATAGGCTACTATTTAGATTTATCAAAATGAATGCTTGGGATGCTGAAAAAAGGATTTGAATAGTGCAGCGATACCATTCTTTGCAGTCCGTCATTTCCGTCCAAAGGGAATTTAGGCTAGAGTTTGGCGGTACTCCCCCGAGTAGATGGACCATTATGAGGCTGGTGAACATGTTTGCCGAATCTGAAAGCTTCGAACGAAGACCGTATCATCGAGATCCCCATGTTCGGGTTCAGGATACAATCGTGGCTGTTGCATCGGCAATACAGGCAAATAAAAGTGGTTCGACTCGAAACTTATCGGGCCAAATTGGAGTTAGCAGACGGTCATTACAGCGGATACTTCATGATGACTTAAACTTGTTTCCGTACAAAGTCCAAATTGCACGCAAGTTAAGCCCTCAGGATTTGCCTGTTCGCCTGGTATTTTGCCGAATAATGATTGCAATGTCCGAAGAAGACAACACATTGATAAATTGTTTGTCCATGTCTGATGAGGCCCATTTTGACTTAAACGGCAATGTTAACAAACAAAATTGCCGTATATGTAGTGAATCTATTCCAGAAATGCTCCATGAGATGGAACTGCACCCAGAACGAATCACTGTGTGGTGCGCAGTTTCATCAAGGTGTATTGTCGGGCCATACTTCTTTGAAGAAAACGGTGTAACACAAACTGTCAATGGGGACCGTTATTTAAGGGTGTTGAAGGAGTTTTTTTACCCAGAACTTCGCCGGAGACGTATCCCTCTCAACAGGATTTGGTTTCAACAAGATGGAGCAAGTGCACACGTAGCCACACAAGTTATGGCGGAGCTCCAACGAAAATTCCCAAACAAATTCATATCCAGAAACTTCACTTTCCGCTGGCCCCCAAGGTCACCTGACCTGACTGCACCAGGCTTTTTTTATGGGGTTATGTCAATCAGGAAGGCATGATCTTTCAATGAAAAAGCACTTTGCCATCAAACTTGCCGAAGCAAAAAAAGCAATAAATTGCACGTGGAAAAGCCTCATGTCGAATGCGAGAGTTGCAATTCCGACAAAAATTAAGGTGTTTGAAGCTGTAATGCGATCGATAATGTGCTACGGAGCCCAGGTTTGGGAGGAAAACTCTATGAAGAAGTGGAAAAACTGCTACGTTTCTTTTTAAAAAAGTTATTCCACCTTCCATCAACCACACCCAAGTACGTACTTCAAATTGAGGCATACCGCCACTGTTTATATTCACCCTCAAACTCAACATGAGCTATATTCAAAAAGTGTTAAATGCAGAAGATAGTACACGGCTTAACAAAGTTCTTGCGAAAAGGGCACTACGGGCAAAAACTATACAAGGATTGGGAAAGCATAGCTAATAGATATAACATCAGGTTTGAATTTAATGAGAACAATTATCGTGCGTGGCAGAGACTCACACAATCTTTTGTATTGGATGTGGGACAAGCGATGTGCAGGGAAACTATCAGCCAAGCTGAAAGCTCAAGTTCGCGAACACTATATCGAAGCCTTAATCACCACGATTTTGGCTACATGAACTCGAACTTCTATACTAAACAAATATCGATCCTTATACGAGTGCGAGGAGAAATGCTCAATCTAAACTGGATGCCTCATCGCGTAGACCTCCCAGCCCGTTGTAGCTTGTGCAATACCGGCGAAGATGAAAACGTGCTGCACTTCCTTGGATCCTGTCTGAAAGAAATCAGGCGAAATCACTTTGGTACTAATGTACTACTACTCGACGAAATTAAACATATACTAAAAGATAATCAACATTGGAGAACCTTAGTGGCATATTGCCAAACTGCACTTAAATACCAAAGCACATCTATATAAATATATCTCAGCTACATTTTTCTTTTTGGACTTGTAAAAAAAAAAAAAAAAAAAATTGTTTAAACTTATCGATTCTCAGCAGACGGCTTTGCCATGCTTAAATGTACAATCTTGTGTAAAATCATGTAATTTCACAAATCAATAAAGTACCATTAACTAACTAAAAATCTAACGCAAGCAGGAAGTGTACAAAACAAAACCCAGGAATTTGACTGAATTGAAGCAGTCCATTAAGACAATAATTGAGGCGACCCCAATTTCAACCCTTCATGCCCCAATGAACAATTTTCTGATCAGGTGCCGCATATGCGTGGAGGCCATTTGCGGTCTATCATCTTTAAAAACCATTAGTTATTTAAAATAAAATTTAATTTTTAATCCAATAAAAAAAAATTTATGAAATACATCGATTAAAATAAAAGTTATTTAAATTTCTTATTGTAGCACGATTCATGCGCCATCCAGTATCAACCTATTTTCATGTTATAACACAAAACTAAGCTTGGTAAGATCTTATCATGTTAAGAGTTGAAATCAACTCTCCATAAATTGGTCAATTAATTCAGTTTCATCAGTGAAATATGCATAGATTTTTTAAACCACAAGGATTAACGATTTTTTTTTGATAGGCGAACAAGCCTTTAACTTGAAAATTGTCTTCTATAACTAATTAAAATAGCCATTCTTTTATAAAAGATGACGAATCTAGCTGAAATCAATACATTTCCATTAACGATCTTGGAATTCTTTCTAAAAAAATATTTAAGCACAGTTCCAACGTTTGGAAAATAGGGAAGCAGATACTGATATATAAACCAAGAAAGAATCTCTGTACTTTACAGTGCGTTAGTAGTTCGGCTCAAAGGTAAACTGATGAACATTCCTAGAAGAGCGAGTATTACGGTTGAATAGTTTGGGGAAACGAATACAAATGTCTATTTCGATTTCAATAGAGTTTTAGTGAATAATATTTCCTGGGGCCTGTTTCATAGAAAATACATCACATACATTACATACAACATACAATTTTAATGTGTTCATACATAAATTTTCTGTTTCATAGATTTGATTGGAAGTAAAGTCTAAAATCTATTTTGTTGTATGTGATGTATTTATTTTGACAATTGACTTAAATAAATTGTGTTTCTTCAAAAGAAACAAACATTTTTAAAATAAAAAAAGGAAATAAAAATATTTGTTGGAGCGTTTGAATTGCAATGAAGCTTAAACTCCATTGCAACAAATATTATTAAGACTTCATTGGCTTGTCAATGGCTGCTAATATCATGGTGTTGGGTCTATGCATTGAGTTTCGAAGGCGTCTATTTTCGGTGTGTGAAAAGAATTTGCTCACTATTTCCAAGCATTTATTGTGTAAATACATATTTTATAAATATTGCATGTATTCTTTGTTGCCTTTTAAATTTTTCTGGCTCGTTATTTTCATGAATAAAACCGAAGCCAATCCGCAAAGATGAGATCTTCTTCCACACAGCTTGGATATCGGCTTTTGTGCATGTTATTTTGCAACTAATATGTCCTTTTTAAGGAGCATCTAATGTAGTACAAGTTGCAGCCCCTTGTCGGAATTGAAATAAAAACATAAGAAAATAAGTCAACTAATTATCGTTTGCTTTAAAAACACACAGAATAATCTAAAACCATTATTTTATTTTAATTATAAAATTAAAATTTACCTTTTTGTATTTTCGTTTAATTGAATTCATCTTGCTAACATTAAAACGTTTTGTTGTTTGAAATGTATGACAAATGTACAATTAATTGTTTTAAATTGATGTATGAAAAAGTTCTATGAAACAGGATCCTACAACATTGGAATATTTCCAGTAGATTTTCCGTTCATACAATGATGTATGACATCTTATCATACAACGTTTCTATGAAACAGAAATAATACATCAGAGCTGACAAAATAATACAATGTTTGTAATGTATGATCTATGAAACAGGCCCCTAATCATTATCATCAATATTTTCTACGAGCATACTAAATGCAAGATTAAGAATATATACCAGAACTTTACCTAGAATGGTTTTCGAATATAATGTCTCCAAGTTGAGCAAGCTTTTTTCGCGATCCATCCGATTGGTCAGAGGTTTCGATAAAGGTATCTACTGCCTTACTTAAAATTACGCAACCATTCTTCATCAACCTCGTGGTTGCAGGTTCGATTGGTTTATTTTTACTGGTTTACTCATAACATGCTGTTCAGGCATAACACTAACAACATATAATTGAGTAAGCCAGTAGGTATACCCATAAATTAATATGACAACTAAATAAAATAATGCGAATTATAAGAGACATAAATAAATAAGACACGGTAATTTCACATGACGCCAGGGCGGTGTAAAAAACATATAAAGGGTAATCATAATCCCTTAAGCGCGTGTAATAAACGGTGATTTTTTAAGAGCTTGGTTTTTGAAAATTCAAAAAAACACAGAAACTTGTAAAAAGTGAATGAAATTTTTATTTGGATCGATAAATCAATTTCTGCCATTTCCTTTTAAAAATAATTTCACTTAAATGTTGCCCGCGGCTACGCTTCAGGTGGTCCATTCTGAAGGTCCAATTTTGACAAACTTTTTCACACATTTCGGCCGGAATCTCACCAATGACGCGTTCAATGTTGGCTTCCAAGGCAGCAATCGTGTTTGGCTTGTCCCCATAGACAATAGACTTAACATAGCCCCACAAAAAATAGTCTAACGGGGTCAAATCACATGATCTTGGTGGCCAATTGACTGCGCCAAAACGTGAGATCAACTGCTCACCAAATTCGCCTCTCAATTGATGCATGGTTTCGCGTGCAGTGTGGCATGTGGCACCGTACTGTTGGAACCACATGTCGACCGAGTTCAGTTCTTGCATTTTCGGCAAAAAAAAATCTGTTATCATCGAACGGTACCTTTCTCCATTGACCGTAACCCTGCGGCCTTCATCGTCCTTGAAGAAGTACGGCCCAATGATGCCGCCTGCCCATAAGCCGCACCGATGCATTGGTAGCTGCTGAATTGCCTCTGGCTGCTCTTCACTCCAAATACGGCAATTCTGCTTATTCACGTATCCATTTAGCCAAAAACGAGCCTCGTCGCTGAAACGGACGTAGCTTGCGAAACACATTTTTCACAGAGCACGAATTTTGATAATAAATTTCAATAATTTGCAAACGTTGTTCAGGCGTAAGTCTATTCATGATGAAATGGCAAACAATACTGAATCGAAATGTCAAATGTTCGTGGAATTTGTCATGTGTTATCTGTCAAAAATATAAACGTCAAAAACCAAGTAGCAAAAAAATCACCCGTTATTATAAAAAAAATATAAAAGCATTTCGAAAAACCCAAATGCTTCAAAAGCGAGCCTCATCGATGAAAACAAATTTCCACTAAACATCGAATCCAATACCAGTTGATTATCATTCTTGAATGAGCTGGATCTTTTCAGCCTTAAAACCAAGATATTTGCATTCAATTTTCCATAAACTGGCTCCTAAGGACCAAGCTATTGTAAACTACGTGGATTGGGTGAACTAAGGTCTTCTTTAACACTTTTCCTGAACCGATGCAATATTCTCTGCATTATGCAACCTTTTTATGAGCAACTTGCAAGTAATTTTTTTGTGCACAGCCTTCTGAATAAAAGTGACACTTGACAGTTTACAACTGACAGTTGGGTTGACAGTTAAATCTGTCAAAAGTTAGTACTTGGTTAAACAATAAACTGATGTAAGCTTTTCTGCAAGTCTCACGGTAGTGGTAAACTTCAATTAGATGGTCAACGTAATCAGTCCTCGCGTTGATTCTCTGACGTAAAAATATATTGTGTCACGTCATGTGATTGTCAACGAAAAACACGTTTACACGATTTTATGGGTCAATGTATTAACGTTGTCGTTAGACAATGAAAATGGATATTGTGATGAGAGAGACATCGCGTTGATCGTTAGTTGTAGCTTAAGATAGGTTGAATTTGGAAAACTTTTTATGTGCATAAACGGTTCTTTTTGAACTGCATACTCTAATAAGCAAGGACATGCGACTGTGTATTCCATTTAAACCTGTCTGATCTGTTCATAAAGGGTGTGTGTGTTGTTAGTTAAGTAAAGACTATACGAGCGGCATTCGATGGTTTCTCATTAAGATCTGACCAACGAGATGGGATAGCCGAATGTCAGGAATGCCAAAGCGAATAATATGCGATGTTGACCGAAAAAATCGTTTTCCAAAAGTCATTGTGGAAAGGAACCATTCTTCCGAGTCGCTGCCGCCGTCACAACCACTGCCACTGCCAAGGCACTACAATGCACCCAAGTGGGCTAACGTACACAAAAAAAACAAGATTATTCTCCTTGCTCCATTCAGAGAAAAAAAAAAACAAGAAAAGAATGGTGAGCCATGCAGTGCATGGCATGCAAAAATAATTCGTTTTCCTGAGAATCTGAACGACAAAGAAGTCTGACAGCATTCCAAGGGCGACAGTCGCTTCTTCTTCTTCGTCTTCATTATGGTGCCTCCGTGCTCCATGAATCGTTTTCAAGCGTTAGAACAATTCGAAGGGAAGGAGTTCGTTTCACCTCTTCAATACCTGAATGGCCTTAAGGCTCAGAGAGGCAGGCAAAAGGTTTATGACACGTTAGTGTGATTTTTTTTGCAAGTCTTCGCTTCAATTGGTTAAAAAAAAAAAATAGTTTATGTTCCTTTTTAAGATCCCCGTAAAACGAAGAAATCAGTTGGGAAGTCAATTCGGAGTAAGTGATCACTAGTGACCGAGACTGAAGTTTCACGCAAATGCACTAATTGCACGTTGTCTTGGGAAGGCGCCATCGCCCCTATATCGTGGCTTTGCCAAAAGAGTCATAGTCACAGATTTTTTTTTTAAAATGAATCGTTATGAACTTAACCCAAATATTGAAGGAGTACGAAGGACACTCAATGGAAGCTAAGGGTCTATTCACAATGTATTGCATGCGAACTTATAATTTGCACTCACTCTTCGCTGCGGAGGAAGTTCAATTTGCAAGTCGAGTTGGGACTCGCATTTGGCGAGAGAATAAAGTAATTTATCAGCCTTAGGGATATTCCCCCGTTAAGTCGTTGGGGGAAGAAAACAAAAGAAAAAAAACTCATTGATGTGATAATTCATGTGAAACAAGAACCAAACCACCCAGGAACTCAATTTGTAGATCATTAATATGCAGAAATGTCAGGTTTGTCGGCTTAATGTTGGCAGACATTCCATTTGTCCTTTAGGTATGCAAGAATTTTTGTCACTTCTTGGGAGTTTGATTTTGGGATTCGATTTCCTGTCTTATTAACATTCACATGTAAAATATCTAGCCAAAATGAATAGATAGAAATGGCGGTGGGCCATTTAGTGTTGAAGTGCAGTTTGAGTACCAGAAGTTCGTCAGACTCTGTAGGTTAAAGAAAAGATTAGATGAGACGGATTTGTGGACACCTGCCTAGCGGATCATTGTTTAGACTCTGAATTTGACATCATGCTGGCTGGAGGAGTATCCTCCACTTAACATTTGTTGGAGACATTTCAGAGTTTTGTTAACCGGTACTGAAGCAAAAAAAAGCTATTAGTCCACCTTGCTAGCTAGCAAAGGCATCTGAAAGGGTGCTCGGTACAAAAGTTAGAGGAGCCGTACCTAAAAACATTTCGCTGTGTTTAGAAAAATTATCAAATCGTCGATATTTATTTCTCTAGGGATGTCAAAAAATGTCTTTTCAATTGATAGTGCTCTTATTTTGGACCATTTAGGAGGGAATTAACTACACTAATGAGTATTGTCAGAAATACTCCGCTGATCATATGCCTTATAGCCCAGTTTTCAATACATGTTGCAGGAACGATAATGGCTAGGTTTTTCTAGAATGCTACTTCTGAAAACAAAATATTCGAAATAAGCGTTTTAACCAACCAAACTTGCGTTTAAGTTAGTGGAAAATTATTGTATGTCCTGCTCCGTACGGGAAATAGTTTAGCCATTGATCGATATAGCAAGGAGTTTCGCAGTCCTTCTTGGATACCAGCAAAGCTCGATTTTTGACAGTTAAGAGTCATTCAATTCTCCTTCGCCCATTTGTAGATTGCAATAAGATCCTTGTTGATGGTCAAAGATAAGGTCATCGATCAGGCTAATTCTCCTTCAAAAACTGGATATTATCTGCAGGTCATTTATAAAAATACAGAAAACTATAGGCCCCAGAATAGAACCCTGTGGAACACACGTTCTCAGAAAAACTAGCCTGCGACCAATCATCCTGGTCTAACACACGCTGAGTCCTATTATTTAAAAAGCTTTTAATAAGGGAAACAGCCAAATCAGAGAACCCAAAATAGAGTTTAAGTTTAACTGTGTTGAACCTAAACATATAACTGTCAAATTATTTTTATCATACTGTGGCCTGTTATCATACCGAAGGAATACGAATGTTTAGCTCTGAATCTCGATTGATACGGAGATAGCAGATCCTTTGCGGTAAGATGTTCAATAATTAGCTTAGGAACAATTCTCAACGGCCTTTGGCAGCGAGATGGCAGAGGGCGATGCTAATTGGTCGGTGTAGTCAGATGGTTCGATAGGTACGGATGTTTAATGGATTATAGGAGTATTCCGAACTGTCCAAGGGGTTGGCAACGTTGAATATTTTATACAATAAAATAGCTTCAGACTTAAGGGATTTTTAAATGCAAATTACTTAAGTCTCCGAAAATATCTCCAATTTAAAAAACATCCGTCTGATCATATAAAACCTCATATTTTGTACTACCACTCCTCGGATATTAAGAGGTATCGGTAAAAAGAGTGTCAAGTATATTTGAACTACTCGTAAGCTCACATTTTGGCTGGGGGTGGGGTACGACGGAGTTAGGATAAAAAAAAAATATAATGGATTTTTTTCTTCGACGTCAGAGAAGGAAAAAATGAATTGTGCTGTACACAAAATTATTGATTAAGGGTTAGCACACGGTCGCGTGTAATTATGTACTGTGTAGGGTGGGCGCAAGGAAACTTTTTATAGAGTCGTTTGCCTTGCGGATACTGAAAATCTTCTTTGATAAATAAAGTAAAAAAAAATAACACCAAAGGTTATGTTCCCAACGGGAAGTTTAAATCTTTTATTTAAAAAAAATAATTATCTGGCAAAACGTGGCTAAGTCTGGATGAAAAAAAACGATTTTTTTCAATGTAATTTAAAATATAAATGTAACTGTTCGGAAAACAATTATAAAACAAAAGAACCAAGTAAAGATAAATTAATACAAGACGATGATTTGAAACCACAAACCCCAAGGATGGACCGCTATCGTTCGTTCCCGGAATTAACCGTATAAAACTAAAATAGGGTCACGAGTTCCACAATTTTGGGACATAAAAAAAAATACGATGGCCAAATGAATATTATATAAACCACTTTTTTCAGAAAATCGAATTAGATAAATTCACAACTCTACTTATCCTTTTTTTTGTTGCTACTCTGTTTTACTCTCCGTACTCCTTCCTTTCCTCCAGTAATTGCCCGTTCTGGCGAAGGGAACATTTCCAAAAAAATATCCTCCTTTTCTAATATATCTTCCTTAAATTTTCGAATTATCTTCTAAGTACTTTATGTAAACTTTCCTTTTTTAACTTTTCAACTTTCTAGCTTTAATTCTTTTTATTTCCTCTAAAATTTCTGAAAACTTTAAAAGTACTATGGCTTAGAAGGGCTTTTTAAATTTTTGAATATCTCAATAATAACTTAACAAATTTCGATCAAAATGTTTATACCGGAGTTCCTTCAAATTTTTCAAAAAATATTTTTTTTTTGAAATTCAATATTTCGAAAACGATTTTTTTTAAATCATGTTTTGTTTGTAATTAACTTTGTTAAATAATTAAAATTGCTTTCCAACGTGTATTTTATATCTTGTTAGTAAAAATTGATTTCAAAATAATATTCAGCTGTTTATTCATATAATTTCGGGCTAAATATTATTGTTTTTAAGATCGCCACCACGATTTTGATAAAAAATTAATTTTATCTAGTTTTTTTCAAAAAAATAGCTATTTTTTAGTACCTACCATTTTTTTTGTTTTCGATTCTTTTTGGAAAAGGTATTACATAGTTGATTTTTTGCATGGTGACACTTTTAATTTTTTTTTAAATTAAAAAAAATACTTTTTTTTGGAAACTCAATATGTATTTCGACAACGACTTAGTCAGTTTCTCTCAAATTTTGTATTTATTAGTTTATTAACATTTTCTAGAATAATTGAGACATTGTTTCTACAACAAAAAAAAGGAACCTACGATACAAATGTTGAAAAAAATGTTTTTTTTTTTTTGGAAAACGACTCCACAAATTGGTGGTAAAACGTGCGTGTTTTTAGATCAGTGCAGTTCACTTTAAAAATAAAAAAAAAAGTAGTTTAGTTTGAGCTTTTGTTACTAGTGCTCCTCACAGAACCACTTCTCATACTTGCCCAGATTAAAATTATTATTTTTTTACTTGCGATTATAGGTGCTATAAGGCAAGTTATGGATTCGTGAAAAAAAATTCTAACAATCAAACATGACATTACGATTATAGAGACCACCAAAAAAGTGAGTCCCCCAATTCCGTCTGTCTGTCTGTACTCGAGTCTGCAGCCTTAATGGTTAAATGGATTTGCTTCAAACATGGTACGTATTGTTTTTTCGGTATATGCCCAGATTTTTTTTTGATTTTTTTTAAGACGACAAATAACAGTAGCTCCCATACATTTTTTGTTTGGCCTAAAAGGTAAATCTTATTTTTCTCAAAAACGGCTAGAACGATTTAAAAAAAAAAATCAGTGCATTAATGAAGGGAAAAGGCACATTTAAGTAATTTTTTTTTTATAAAGAACTGTGTGTGTTCTTAGATTAGTAAAGTCCACTTTCAAGTATAAACATTTTTTTTCGCGTACCCATAGAACCACTTTTCATATTTTCAACTTCCTCAACATTGGATGAACCGATTAAAATAATTTTTTTTTATACAAATGTCCACTAAAATTGTTAATAAAACTGCATACGAAAACTTTCAAAAAAAGTTTTCGATTTAAAAACTTTATTTTGAAAAATCTTTTTGTTTTCCCTCAAACTTTAATGACTAAGCAATATAAAAACATTAATTATGTGTATTATCTATTTATTTCTACCTTATTATTATTCACTTTTTTGGGTACGTCACTGAATACTAAATACAATGCAAGCCCTCATATATCTCTATATATTGGGGGTGGCCGTGGCGCAATAGTTGTGTGCTCGCCTGTCAACCTCGTGATCGCAGGATCGATTCCTGCCGTTGTCTATGTCTTCTTATATTCCATTAAAAAAAACAATTCTAAAAATTGTCATAAGATGTGTTGCTGGTTTACTCATTACATGCTGTTCAGGCATAACACTAACAATATGTGATTGAGTAAACTACTCATAACTATGACAACGGAATAAATAAAAATAATGCGAATTATAAGAGACATAAATAAACAAGACACGGTAATTTTCTCCGCATTAGCTTAGACGCCATCCCTGGAGAAAAAATCTGAGACAACAACCACTTACAGTTTCAGAACATCGAGCCACACATCTTACATATCATTATTTCTCTTCCTTAACATCACCCTCACGCCCGCGCTGTGTTGAAACATTTAAAGGGTCGTATAATCCCTTGAGCGCGTGTAGAATATACGAACAAAAAAATACAATGTGTCCTTAAAAATCACATGAAACTTATGTATGCATATTGCATATCTATACCAACCTACATCCTTCATTTTTATTATCATAAGTACATATTTACACACATATTTTCCATCCATGTATGTAGGTACATATTTCTTTCGTAACTTTACATATGTAATTAAAATAAATATTCATTCGAAAATTCATTATTTGTACTAAGAATCAAGGTAATCCTCTTTACATCTAACTGCCTACTAAACAGCGTCAATGTTTAGGTATATTGAAGTTGTTACCTCCAGGAGCAAGCTCGTACGAACCAGTCGTGCATTTTATTTTATAGATGCTCCTCAAAAATTAGTTTTTAAAAACATTATTTTTTCATTTTTGAACAAAAAATCTATTGTTTTTTTTTGGAAATTCCATTTTTCAAAAACCCATAGTTTAAATTGGCCAATTAATTTTTCTTTTCCTAAACATTTTTTTTAAACTGTATTAATAGATACACAAAAAATTAGTTCTTAAAAAAAAGTATTTCCTATTTTTTATTCATATTCTTCCAGGAATAAAAATTCCATCTTTTTTAGTTTCTTCAAGCCAATCGCATCTGGATTAAGACTGCAGATATTTTAAAAGCACAATTTACAAATACATTTTCAACATAGTTAAGACTCTCATCTGTCCTTATTAAATCTATTTCCCTCAAAGAAAGCCTCTTTCCCAACTAATGTCTTCCGTTCTTAATTTACTATCCTAATTTACTATCCTACATTTTTAATAATGAAAATTTACAATTTTTAATAGCTGGTATCTATAACAAGCTATGTTATTTTCACAAGACATCAGAGACCAGAAAAAAAAGCCTTGAGAATAAGTATTCTAAACTAAGCTTGAAGTTAATTAAAAATCTGGTGCCATCTGAACAAATACAACAAATGTATATCTGTCCACCGAGAGATAAAAGATGATTCCAAGCTTTATAACGAACCCCCCAACGGATAAGGAAACCATTATTGTTTGCGTTAATGTATGTCCCATAAATTTCTGACTTAGATTGCCCAACTTTCAATTAAGTAAAAGCAAAAAAAAAAAAATAAATTTAACAGTGCCCATCTGCATATTAATTTTAATTGAAAAAAATCCTCCCTCAATATATTTCGAAGCACAATACAAATACATTATACTCGTAGTTCGACTTGCGCCGAATTTATCTCGATATAGTCCTAAGTGTCTCGCCGCCGCCGTTTGTCTCGTGAGGTCTCGATTTCGAATAATTAGAATAAGAGTTTATTTTTGTAGACTTTGGAGCAGAGTTCTGATCCGAACCTCTACCACTACCACCACCGCACCGCAATAACAAAAAAAAAATATTAATTGAATGGCAATTTAATCGTTCAGCGTGGACGTCGACGTCAACGTTAACTCAAACTAAACACAACGCCCATTGAGAATGTATAACCGTTCTATAAACAAATGCCATTCAATTAAAATTTTCTGTCCTTACTGTGACTTTTTCGACCTCGTCGGAACGAAAATGATTCATCAGACTTTTTGAAATGCTGCTTTGACTTGCAGAAAATAACCGACACGGTGTGGCCGGTAAAGTGCACCCTGCACTATGATGATCGTTTTGTTTTTGTTTTGCACCCTCTATGAAGCCGGGTGCACTGTGCGTTGTCAGTCACTCTTATTCAACACCCTCATATTTGTGTATCACATACGTACGAGTATTAAAACCACCTTCCGCACGGGCGTAGTATAAGTCCAACACGCCACCACCATAAACCCTGTATTTTTTTTGATACTGGTGGATTGTAATTTGAAGTAAGCCACCTAAACTGGCGAAACGGGGGTTGAACACTTTTGAAAGTGACTGCTCTAGCACGTGACTATTTTCTAAGATCGATCGATATTTCGGTTAATTTCCGTTAACTGTTAAGAAAGAATAATTCAAATTATTATTGTAAGTATAGTAACTAGGACGACGAGCGCGGCGCTAAGGGTTGATATGGTTTCTCTTCCACCCTGAATGTGGTTTAGGGTGTTTTATTCGACTTCGACAACAAGTCACGCATGTTTATTTGTTTGTTACTAAGCAGCAGCAGTTGCCTACGAGAAATAATACTAGTCCAAAAAAAGGGGGTGCTCTACTGGATATTACACCTAAGAAAACACTCTACGCCAAAGGACCTTTCATTATATCCTAGCATAAGGAAAAACCGTTGGATAATTTTTCCGTTTTTTTTTTTTGTATTAGAGGGTGACTTAATGGATGGTTTAGTGAGGATGGCGCGCGCGCTTCTACTTTTCCGTATAGGTACTAAGAGTCTTCTTTCATCTGTCACTAATTTGTTATCCTGGCGGCAATCGCGAGCTGCGTGTATGGGACTTTAACCTAATTTAGATTATTAGAGAAAAACAAAATTTATTGCACAATCTAAAATAATTGATGGTAAACCAGGTGGTGGTGATGACTTTTGCTTTGCCCCAGGACGACTAGAGGCAAAAACGTTACGATATTTAGAAAGGTTTACTCGAAGTTCTTATTTTTATTCGATAGATCCAACCTAATTTCCTTCAAAATTTACAAAGAATGAGCCTAAAAGTTTCCTTAATTTTGATTACTTTGTTATTTCTAACAGACAAAATACGGTTTGTTGAAAACAGCTTTTGTCCTGGCTGCATTTTCTGATCTCAATTTGAAAAAAGTTAAGTGATGAACAACTTAACTGTGTTTAAGATCCGTAAAATGTGAATAAATTTGGCTGTCGAGGCACAGTTTTCCAGAACCAGATCTTATTCACTCAAAACTGACAGCCGTTACTGTACAGGCGTTTTGATCGTCGGCAGAAGTGTCGAATATGAAGTGCAAAGAATCGAGGATCCCTTTTAAGACAGGGTATACTCTTGGAGAATTTGGCACATCTTCGCTAGAAGCCGTAGAAATCCGTGTAATAGCTGACATCTAACCTTGGTTTTCTTACCAAATTAAAAATATCAATGGAGAAGTTTTATAAGCATTAGAATCCATTTTCACAATTTGTTTTTTAAATCACAAGATTATAAAATAATACATAAAATGTGGTAAAAGAATTTCTTGATATCTCGAAAATGACAAGAAAAAAAAATTAAAATGCTTCAATAATTGCTTAGTACGATTTTCTAACATTTATAAAAAATCATCCGGCCGTTTACGAAATATTGAGTTTTCACACAAAAAAAATATATTTTTTTCAAAAATCTAAAAAAATTATTTTTCGAAAATTTTAGTAAGCAGTATTATTTAGAATTAGAAAGAAAACGTTTTCATCGAAATCCATTGAGTCCTGAATGGGAAAGTTGAAAATCAAGAAAACTGTTCTTTTTAATTGCGACATTTGTATGTGGATAGTGTAGGACAGGTTTTGCACTTGGAAAAAAAACTGAAATCAATAAATTAATCAAACTTGACATTACAATGATAGAGAGCATCAAAAAAGTGGGTCCCGAATTTCCGTCTCTCTGTAGAGATCTAACGGCTCAAGCGATTTTCTTCATAGATAGTCTCAAATAGATTTTTTATTCGTTTAGATCGTTTTGGCCCCAAAAATAACGGTACTTGACATAGAATTTTTTCTACAATCTTAATTATCTCGAAAACGGCTGTAACGATTTTGATTTAAAAAAGTTTTAGTCTATATTTTGGTCCAAACATTTTTTAACATGTTTTGTTGTTAACGGAACCTGTTACACAACCATTCTATTTGATTTTCGACATTCTCAAAAACGGCTTCACGGCAATATGTTTATATTCCTATGCCCTTCGAGTTCTTAATAATACTGCATACCAAAATTTTCGAACAAAAAACGTCCGTTAGCTTGAACAGCGGATAGTGGGAAGACCGGAAAAGGAAAAAGAAAAACATTTCGATAATAGGAACTTCCCAAAATGGAAAAGGTGATTTTTCGAACTTGAAAAAAAAAATAAAATGCACGACTGGATCGCACGTACTTGCTACTATGTACGATTAAATTATATGCAAAATATTCTTAATAGAAACGGTTAAATGTATTTTTAAAATCGTTTTTTTACTTAATTTTTTATAATAAAAATACTATTTTTATATATAAAATAATATTTTTTCTAAATCAAAATTTGTATGAACATTTTAAGTATTTAATAATCTAAATTCAAAAACAAAATTTCAGAAAAATCGTCCACCCGTTTTCGCAATATTGAATTTTCAAATTTTTTTTTCAAAAATCCAAAATGCAGTATTATATAGAATTTGAAGGAGCTCCTGTATAAAAATTTTGATCGAAATCCGTTTCGCCGTTTATGAGAAAGTCGAAAATCAACAAAATGGTTGTATGACAGGTACTTTTAATAACAAAATATTTAAAAAAAAATGTAGACCATACTAAATTAGTACACACACCAATTTTGATCAAAATCGTTAGAGCCGTTTTCGAGATAATTAAGGTGGTAGTAAAATTTGTATGGCAAGTACCGTTATTTTTGGGGCTAAAACAACGATTCAAAAATCTATTTTGGACAATCACCTAAAACGCTCAAATACCAAGTTTGAAGAAAATCGCTTCAGCTGTAAAGGCTGTAGAGAGTTGTACAGACAGACAGACGGACGGAATTGCGGGACCCATTTTTTTGGTGTTCTCTATCATCGTAATGTCAACTTTGATTAAAATCTCGAGTTAGATTTTTTTCCAAATGCAAAACTTGCCCTATAGTACCTACCTATATCGCACGTAAAAATTTTCTGATTAATAGCCTGATGATAAATTAAAGGAAGCGTTAGAAAAAAAAACGCTTCTGGCAGAAAAAACGACAAACAGAGCATACTTTTCCTAGCGTTTACGTGTATGCTACTATGTTTATCGCAAGTTAAAAATTAAGCCCAATAAAGCCATTTCCATTTTTAACACAGGTTTGGAATTGACTGAAAGTGAGCTGGTTAGCTAAAATGACATATAAGTGTCTAAAGGCGTTTTAAGGAAAAAGCAGTGAGCAGCTTTTGAAGAAAAAGCTGCAAGAACAAATTACTGATTTTTTTCCATTAAATTTCGTATGTGTAAGGCCGTGCTCAGCCAACATTTAATATTATTTTTTTTTTAAATTAAATAAATTTATTAAATATACTGCTATGTAATAGTTAAAATGTATTGGCGCACAATTTTAAAAGATCTAGTAATATGTTAAATCAATTTTAGTATGATACTAGGTCAAAAGCTCCCAAAGTCGAATGATCTGCAGGTGGCGGTCAACGGCATGATAGTCTGGTGGCGGAGGAGCCTTCTTTTTGAAAGCCAACGGCAGCAGCAAGCAGCGTCTCTAACCGAAATTGGGCGGCTACAAAAGGCATTTGTTTTCCCATAGTGGGCGGGCTCGAGCAGTTTTGTGTTTCGACCAAATAAAAGGCGGGTGTGCCTGTCAAATCTGAGCTTATGTATGTTATTAATCATATCTCGAAAAACACCATGGTGGAAGGATATATGCAAATACATGAACTATGACAACAAATGGAAATGAGTCCCCAAGAGGTAATCCTTTTATGGAGAATCCTTCTGCAGCTACGGCTGCTGTAAGCCGCACATCGGATTTGGGGGTGCGGCATCTTTCATGTACGAGTGTCAATCAAGACGCCATAATAATAAAGTTCGCTCATTGTTCAGCGAAGCAAAATACGAGAAGGTTGAGCGCCAAATGCTTCGCTCAAAAATCATTATCCTGGGCATTAGCGAAACTAGGTGGAGAGGAAGAGCCGAATACAGATCTGACACTGGTCAAACGAGAATGCTGTATTTCGGGGAGTATGAAAGAGAGGGTGGACAAAGACTGCATGGTGTCGGAATTATGCTGAACGAAGAAGAGAGGCATAGCCTGATCTTCTGGGCGCCCATTTCTGCGAGATTATTTTTTTTCGTGAGTAGGTGTAAAACCTTCAAAAGGCTCTATGAGGACCGAAAAACGCGTGCTCATAGGAGTGTGAGATTCTTACTGCACTAAAAACAACACCTCCTCCCGATTGCAACTAAGTTGAAACTTATCTAGCAATTTATTTTTAACGAATTTAATTAACGTGTTGCAGGTAACTATCCGGTGATAGTTCCTGCTTATACCGCGATTTTAAAGCGGATTCTCGTTTAGTGCACTAGATCGGAAGGTTTTGTCCTTCGCAGGCGGCGTACTAAATTCGTCTCATCGATAATTACGATTATAGTACTATTGCAGTGTTGTAATAGCCGTTTTCGATGATTTCGAGCAAAATTTCTTATTTCATCGCGAACCGTGGGAATCCCGAGATCTCTGTGGAGATTTTCGTTTCTAATGTACCAAGGTGCGCTTACAAATGATCTTAGGAGTTTATTTTCAAATGTTTGTATGGTATTTAAATTAGAATCTCGCGTACAACCCCAGAGTTGTATACCGTAAGCCAGACAGGCTTAAGCAACTCCCTGTACAAAATTAGCTTGTTTTCGATACTGAGCTTAGAGTGTTTCCCGAGCAACCAGTACATATCTCTGAGATTATTATTTAACTCTTCGCATTTCTTTTTAACATGCGGTTTCCATTTTAATTTCGAGTCTAGAGTCATTCCGAGATATTTTGCTTTATTTTTATTGACAGCAAGGTTTGGTTCAAATATTCGCGACGTCACAATAATTCAGTGCTACGCCCCCACAAATAAAGCGACCGAGGAAGACAAAACCGCATTCTACACTCATCTTAACTCGGTTTAAAGGAGTGTTAAGAGAGCCGATATCATATTCGTCATGGGAGACCTCAATGCTCAAGTCGGTTCAGACAATTACGGTCTGGAACGCATGATGGGAAAAAATGGCTTGGGGTCACGGAACGAAAATGGCGACTTGCTTGTCGACTTTTGTAACGCGAATCGTCCTGTGTTAGGTGGCACTGTATTAAAGCATAAGACTTGCAACAAAATCACCTGGGTACATCCGGATGGTCAAACCGAGAACCAAATTGATCATATCATGATTCAGCAGCGATGGAGGAAGTCAATGTGTGATGTTCGAAGTATAAGAAATGCCGATGTGGAAGCGACCACCATTTGGCTCTGATGAGCCTTAAACTATGAACCGCTGCCGTACAAAAACCAGCGCAGGATGCAGAAAGGAGCTCAAAATTCAATACGAATGCTTTAATGGACCCCAACATATGTCAAAACTAGATCACCACCCTTAACGACAGAGCTTCGTCATTAAACGAAATCCAACATTCAACAATTGATGAGATATGGGGTGAAATAAAAAGTGTTTTTATGGAGGCTGGATCCGAAACTGTACCCAAGCGGGCGAGAGTTAGAGACTCTTGGATATCCCAAGACACCTGGGATAAAATTGAACTTCGCAAATCGTTGAAAATGCAAATAAATTCCGAAGCAGATGTTCAACGAAAGTCTGAACTACGAAGCGAATACCGCATTGCACATAAGGTGGACTATCGCTGTGTGAGATGTGACAAGAGGGTGAGGTTAGATGGACTCGCAGATAATGCGGAAAACGCTGCAAGAAGAGGAGATTTCCGGGAATTGTACCAGATAGCCAAAGATGTTATTGGGAAAAAAAGCTACACCAGTCATCCAGTAATGGATGTGAATGGCACACTTTTGGTATCAATTGAGAATCAACTACGTTGATAAAAACACCATTTTTGTGCCCTGCTAAATGAGGATTCAATTGAGCAGAGTGCTGAAGTGCCCCAACTAAACGAGATGCGTAGGTCCTATAGGGGTATTGACATCGAACCCCCGCCAGTAACGCAAATCCAAATATCAATAAAGCTCCTCAAAAACAACAAGCCAGCTGGAATACCAGCTGCATTATTGAAAGCCAACCACGTAACAGCGGCTAGTATTTTACATCCGTTGATACAAATCATTTGGGAAAATGAAAGCTATCCCAAGGACTGGAAGGATGGTGTGATTGTTAAGCTGCCAAAGAAAGGTGACCTTAAGAATTGCCACAACTGGCGTGGTATCACCGTTTTGTCGGTTTCAAAACTAATGACAAACATCACTCTCGAGCGGATAAGGATAGCATCGAGTCTACACTCAAGAGGCATCAAGCTGGATTCCGTATTGACGGCCAGTGTTGGTACAACGGAGCGACAGGGCATTCAATGGAGACCGTTTAAAAGGCTCAGTCACTTAGACTATGCAGATGCCATATGTCTCCTGGCAAATAACATCAACGGGATGTGTCACAAACTGCAAGAGAAGGGAGAGTCGAGTGGCCTAAGAATAAACAGCAAAAAGACCAAAATAATGCTCACAGGCCGTATTATTCTACAGGAGACACCAGTGAAAGAAGTCGAACAGTTTAACTACCTTGGCAGTATTGTTTCTGCAAATGGCGGTATAGCTCTGGACGTTAAAAGTAGAATTAATAAGGCTCGTGCTGCCTTCAAAACTCTGACCCTAATTTGGAAATCCAGTCAAATCTCCTTACGCACTAAGTTTAGATTCTTCGAATCCAATGTCAAATCCGTGCTGTTATATGCTTACGAAACCTGGAAATTTTTGCCAAGTTCAGTTCATCTTACATAGATTTCGTGAAGAACATCTAGTTTCAACTATATCCAACAAGACTAGAATTCCTAATCATTGAATTGGAAATTTTTGTTTTTTGCCCGTGGCCTGGCATTATTGTATTTTAATAACACAAATTCTATATACTACTGAAATACTTCCTTGGAAAATAATTTTGTTTTTTTTTTGCTTAATTTGATAGAATTCTCCATATCAATCTCTCTTATCGAAAATGACTGGATTTCGTATTGATGAACATCTTCTTCGTTAAATTAGCAGCCATCATTTATTTTGTAGAAATGCGCAGCCAATTTGGTCTTATCCAAAAATCTCTATATAAAGGATTCCTTAAATGACCACTAATTTAGCAAAATTTGGTTCAGATACAATAAATCCATTCGAAAAACACCGAAGTTGACGTTAAAGCCTAAAGGCAATGTCTGTCATAAAATGTCTTACAAATTTTTCTCCTCTAAGCTTAAGGTTTAGGGATTTTCTTTTGTTATTGTTTAATTATTGATGAATTCTGACTTTATTTGGAACGTACTACTCGATTATTATTTAGATTTTAAATATCAGATCATTTTATTATTAAATCTGGGGTCCCACAAGGTAGTCACCTGGGCCCTATTCTTTTTATCTTCAATCAACGATGTGGAATTCGTGATCAAGCATTTGAAACTTCCTACTTACACGGATGACCTCAACATTTTTAGATTTGTTTCTCCATTTGAGGATTATATATTTCTCCAAAACGACTTAAGTATTTTCGGTGTCAAAATGATAACTTACAACATTTAAATGGTAAATAATAACATATTCCCTTATTAACGCCACATTATGACAACTTATTACCTATATCCAGTTCTGATTTAGGTTTTTTTAAGCGTTGGTTTAAGGAGTTTTAAGATCTTTACGTTACCAAACATGGTTGCCAATTCTGATACCCTTATCAGCTCTTCCATATTAATCTTATATTTACATGGCAGATTCCTCCGTTTTGTTCTTTTAGGGGCTTGCATGGGTTGACAAATACAATTACAGAATTCAAACCTCCTACACAATCATCTGCCAGTAATTCAAACATCAAAAAATTTAATATTATGAACGGACAATTGCCAAACTGACGCACCGATGCACGTTGAATTCCATCATGTCAGGTTTTGTAAGATCTCAAAGCTCCTACTAAGAAATTGTAATATATTTCCACTCACATCAGCTAAAACTTTCTTTGACGCGTTATTGGTTGTATGGGAACATTTTTGAAACATTTATGTGTGTTCTCTACTCACATTTCTATAAGAATTCGGTAAAGTCTTATCGAAGCTAAAATAACTTACCCAAGCCTTATCGAAGCAGAAATATTAGTTTGGTTAAAATCTTTGTTCTACAATTTTTACAAATTTTTTTCTGTGCTATCGATTTCAGACTCTTGTTTATAATATCTCGCGACTTTGTATCTACTAGTGAATTGCTCAAGTCTCGATTTTCAACTTGTTTATGTTATGACGGGAATTTATAAGGCTCTTTTTTATCTACTTCGAAACTCACTGAGTGGCGCCCTAATAGGTGGGCAATTTTCACAGCGGGAATCCGCCGTCAAAACACCGGATACTCTGTCCACAGATTTGTAACTGATTTGTACGTTCCAAAAAAAGGAGACGACAGACGCTTAGCTTGTCCGGTTTGTCTTTTGTTTAATTCATCGCATCATCATAGCGTAGCGTGTCCCATCAGACGACTTTTAAAGAATCCGCATTTAATTCATAAGAGGAGCCAAATTAAGGACAAGGTTATCTCCAATGCGGCAAGCACTTTTTCCCGTTTCAATTAAGAAAACCAACAAAAAAAAATGTATATGTGTGTTGTATTAAAAAAAAAAGAGCTCAGCGCCACTGAAACAAACGAAACGCCAGGGATCCATTATACTAAAGCCAATCATAAAAAAAACAAAAAAACTCCATCATCAGTCGACATCCGTTCCTGCAACTAAACTCCTGGCAAAGTGTCTTTTTTCGTAGATCGTAAAGAACACCCCACGTCTTCGAACAACAACAAAAAAATTACCATCAAAAAAGACTATGGGGTTATTATGTTCAAGAAGATGACAACAACCAAGACGACCGACACGGAGAGATGAGTAATCATGTTCCCATCACATTTCCAGCAGCTCATAAATTACATTTGATATTCAATATGAATTGGATATGAAAAAATACATCAAAATACTCAAAATTATACCCCCCTCCCCTGCCCATCTCTACAAAATACACAACCCTTTCAATTTATTTGTTGTCGCACAGAATAACACTTGACTTTGGCCACAAGTGGCATCATGGCTTATGTATCTCTGCGCGATTATGGGACCACAACAAGTGGTGCCGTGCCTGGATAGTATTGTCTTATATGATCATAAAATATGAGGTCCCACTCTCCAACAGCTCCTGGGACAACACACACACACACATGTCGCGATGAGTTTTTAATTCGTTTCTAAGCTGTAGCTGACGATTGCAATTGATTCCAACAACATGGGGGATCACAAGGAAACTATTTAATGAAATTTATTTTCATATAATAATTTTAATTTAATGGAAACAAGTGTTTTTTTTGTTTCTCAAGTTGCCATTGAACTTGTAATTAATAGAGTCTGGGAGATGATGGAGAGTCGTCTCGCCCTGTCTCAACTTTAGGCGTCTTAAGAGGAATTCCATTGATTTCATGTTTCATACGAGTATTAGGAGGAAATGTGTTTTCTTGTAATTTTATCTATGGGAAGAGAATTTATGGAACCCCTGCTGCTAGGCGGTGTTATGTGAGGGTTTTGTTAGTTTGCTATTTTTATGTTTATTTAAGAAATTTTGTTAGGAGAGGGTATAAGATGTGTTACTTAGAGGCAAATGGCAATAAAAACATTAACATTTTCGATGCATTACAAGAATTTATTGAAATTTTAGATCTACCACAGGGATGTCTCTTGAGCCCTTTGCTTTATAAACTTTGATTTTTAGCCTGATAGACTATCCAACGGGATAACGTTCAAACCGTGCTGTCATTTTTAAAATTAGATACCTAAAGAATCTTAAAACAGTGCTTACCGTTCAGGATTTACCCAAAGATTTAGCCAAAAAGCACGTTCAACATGCGCGATCCCCAACTAGCTGCCCACAGTTCTACATAGTATATTGGTTGTCGTTAGCCTAAAAAAGACTTTGGACCAACTTGAGTGAATAAATTTTGGTGGACTTCAAATTTCGAAAGAATTTCATGTGGACTTTTGCAACATCCATTGAGGTCTTAAGGAATATGTATAAAAACCCTTAAGCCAAAATCACAATGTGCCTTAGTACATTTTTGGTAATAAAAACGCTACCAATGACAACTGCCAGGAAGAACATGAAAACAGTCACCAGTTTGCTTTTACCTTTGCAGATATCACTTTAGTCTATTTTGCGAGAAAAGTTCTCCACATGATTAACAGTCTAGGACTAGATTTAACAGCGAACTCTACGGGTTGTACAAGGACAAGAACCTAGTAAAGAAAGTAAGGTCCGAACGACTGAAATGGTTGAGTCATGTGGAGCGGATGAACACCAAAGCTTCGGTCTGAAAATCTTCAAATCCAATACGCGGAGGGACAGTGCAGTAGAGGAAGACCACAACGCAGGTGCGGGTGCAGGCGCGGGTAAAAAGGGAGGTCTCAACCAACTTGACCTAGGTCCACAACGGACGGTAGCGCCACTTTAAGTAAAAAAAAACACAGTAAACATTTCCTTGCAAAAGTGGTGGACTTATAATGAAGAACCTTCGGGGTGGTCAACACACTTCTCATGTCCCAGCCATTTAATCTGATATATTTTTACCTTTTTTTTTTACCAGTTCGACATTGCTGTAGAGCAACTTTTTGGTTGAATGACACTTGCGACTTCCACCTCATTCAGAAGGATAATGATGATGATGATGTCTCCTTGGTTCTTTAAAAGAGGGCTTTGCTACTTGTATAAACGCCAAGAACGAATCTCTTCGTCTGATAGTTAGCAGTTGAGCCCAGGCAGACAAGTTCTTGACTAGTTAGAAGTTATATCCCCTCATTATGGTGAATGGTGATGCTTTCCTCTCACAATGATTCATCTTGTTACAAAATATTGTGTGTACAGATCAGAAATTCTAAGAGCGATGCTTAAAACTAGTTGTAGTCCTTTGCTGCAAAGGGATTTAAAGTTTTGCTCAAGGTGTTCATCGTACTAAAAATTCAGAACTTTAATTTTGCAACGCTATTTCGCGTGACAGCTGATTTGACAGTTCGTGGTGGTTTTGCGATTTATTTGTTTAAGCAATTCATAATGATTAGACTTTAAAATTATTCAATTGGACAAACTCATTGGGCGATTTATTCAAGAAACTCTAGAACGTTTTGATAACACACGCCAAGTTCTATAGTGACAATTGAAAATAAAATGAACATGACAATTAAATCTCCAGATGATTGTACATCCGCAGCCCCCTAACTAACACTTCAGTTTCGATAAGGCTTCATTTTAACTTCGAACTGAAATACAACAACGCTTGGTTTTGTGAAACGATGGTCCAAAGAATTCTCCGACCCCTACGTCACAAGATCAGCCTACATAACCTTTGTCCGCACGCTACTGGAATACGCCTACCAATTGTGGTCCCCATCAATTTGCCTACCAATTGTGGTCCCCATCAATTTGCCTACCAATTGTGGTCCCCATCAATAAATTCATATCTCTCGAATCGAGAGTATTCAAGGACGTTTCTTAAGATTCGCGGCTTGTCTTGGAATAATCCTTTGATCCTGCTCCACTTGTATTAAGCCAAATAAATTGGGGTATTGCCTCCACCAAAATTAAATTAAATTAAATTAAAATTGGAGCATTTAGCCGCGTCGTGTCGTTTATAAAAGACTTTAGTTGGTGATGAACCTGACGCACCTGATTCTACGTATTTTGATTACTTTCTAGGCCCATTTCTTCCTCAGAACATTGGTCTTGATCTGATGGAGCATAAGCTAAATCTAATAAATGATGAATTTTCGTCTGTCACTTTTTTATTCTGTTGACTGCCCAGATCTTTATAACTCCATCTTTTTTAGCACTAACTTTAACCCACGTAATTTTAGAAATAGTCGCCTTTTCTATCCGCAGCTCCCATGGCTCCAACGAACCCAATACTCGCATGCTATGAGACCTTAATTCATTGGAAATTTGGTTCGATTTAATCTTAGCACTATCCGTCTCAAAGCCTGTCTCCAAAATCATCCGCCAAATTGATCAAATAATTGTAGTTTGAATTAAACTAAATAAATGGGGGTATTCCCCTATCAAAATTAATGCCACAGCAATATCTGTCGAATAATTTGTCTGTTTTGTTTCAATTTCAAGTTCTTTGCTTTTTCAGCTTTACCGAGGCTTTGTTTCTTAATAGGAATGTGAGAAGTACATAATATAGCAGACTCATTATTTGCTGTTTAATGTTTGCCACATATAACGACCGATTGCTGCAGATTTGTTCGATCTCTTCAAGAATTAATTTTCAGCTCAATTGTGTATGTATTTTTTTTTACAATTCCACGCAGCAAAGCTATTTCATTATATCTACACTATCTAGCTTCTTATTGCGTCTTCCTGTTCGATTGCAACAAGCTTGCAATCATCTCCTGTTGTAGATAAAGATACTTCTTTTCAAAAACAACAATATCCACATTCAACATCAACATCATCAGCAAGAAGAGAGAAAAGCAAAGAACGAACGTCGGAATGCGATTGATCTATGCAAAAAAAATCCACAAGTCTCCTCGGATCCTTTGCTGCCGTCCTGGAGAACATTCTGTGAAGATTGTTTCATTGTTTGCAGCAAACATTAAACACAAATGGACATTCCTTGGACAAAGAGCATGAATATAACATCACAAACAAAAACAACGACGACGAAGGCGCAACGCGCCGGGAAACACTCCAGAAAACTTGGTATACTTCCATTTCATCCATCACGGGGCGAGATCTCTAGATGAAGAAATAAGAATGAACACAACAACGACCATCACGACCACGACCAAGACCATGAATGCAATGCTGGCGATGATGATTAAGTTCCAAGAAGAAGAAGAAGTTTCTGCTCAATAATGGTTGTTGTGAGGCTTCACAATTTAATTAATATTTCTAGTTGTAGATTTTGTGTCACATCAGGGCTGTGTGTGCGTTTGGCTTGGCAGTCTTACATAAATTTCATCAACAATTTGATTAAACGTTACCATTTCGAGTTGAAATTTCCCAGAAAATAAGGCGCGCTCTCCTCCGGATGATATGATGATGCGTAGACTTATTGTTAGATCAGCTTGTTTATATTAGTTTTTTTTTTGCTTTAAATGAATTGTACGAGTAGAAGCCGGCAAGATTATTGTTAACTCCCTCGATGATGGTCACGACTTGCTGTTATATGCTGAATTAAGATTTCTTGCTTTTTCGTTTCATTTTAAAACGCAAGAAATTAAATTAAAAAAAAAACACATGTACCCACCATAGAACAAGGTGGGGCAAAACTATCTAATGTCATAAGGTGAATGTGCCATAATTTTTAGAAATGGCGTCAAATGTCATTGTGACAGATTAGAGAATTAGTGAAAAATAAACAATGGAGCGATAGACACCTGAGAGGAACGATTAATCATTAGGCCATATCAGGAATCTCCCAGGGAATTTTGTTTCCCTCGACATTTTTTTGCGATTGTGAACCTACCTCCGAATAAATTTCCCTGAAATAAAAAATCCTATGAAATGAAAGCGAAATTCCGCTGAAATTTCTGAATTTTCGAGAAGGATTCCCTCCAATAAATTCCGAGGGAAACTTTCGAAATTCATTTAAGGTTCCCTACGTTCGAAGGAGGGAAATATTTCTAGGAAAATTTCTGTTCAATATAACCTCCATTTTGTTAAGAACAATTCTTAGCAAGGCAATAGAGGTAGGAATGAGCAGGAGATAACGATATACATTTATCTTAAATGTCCTTCCTGGACTCTATGCTCGGGCGACATCCGCCAAAACTAGGCCGGATAGACCGACATCGTCCGATGACTTTCATTATTCACCGATAAACTGACACATCCGAACTTGTTTGGATTGCTCGTCAGTTTGCCTGTAAGGTTTTTATGAAAAGAACTTCGCAATCGCATTTACACTCACCAATTAAATCGTCCGATAATGTATGCACGGGGAACTTCGGAAATAGTCGTCCGAATTGTTTCGAATAAAATCATTGAATGATCATTGAAAACGCTTTCCATCATTGAAAAATCGAAATTGAATTTACAAGAAAGTGGTAGAGCAAATAAAATATTTTTTTGATAAAAAATATTGTATATCTTATCACCTTCATTTTGGTACCAAAACGACATAAGTTTTATTTGTTTAAGTGCCTCAGAATTGATGATGAATTTCAACGAAAGATATAACTGGCGCCTAAGTGTGTCATCTCTCGCTGTATGTGTGAGAGAGTTGCCGCATGATAAAAAGAATTAATTTGACTGTGAAACATGTTTCTTTCGTTCTTGCTCACGTCCACAGTCTGTGGAAATCGTAGATTGTAGTGTTTTGTAAGTTATACGTTTTCTTGTAGCCGTTTTTGACATTTCGTAAATCCAGTCTTCTCGTTTTTTTGTTTCAAAATAGTTTTCCCAAGATTCAGCACCAATATTGGGATCTTCCGTCGGCTCAACCTTCATTTTAGTAGATTTTTTCTTTTTTTTTTTCTTCCGGAGACTTGGAGGTTTTCTTTTTTCAACTGAAATAGGGAGAAGTCAAAACCTCTATTTACTGCCTACGTCTTGAAAAAATCCGCACTGAAATTTTAGGTAGTGGTGAAATTGCTTGCAGTAGTTTTGTTGGCATTGGGTTATCGAAAGATGATGAAGTGTGTGTTTCATTTTCGGAATGATTGCAAGCATGCGATACATTCCTGGTGGTTGGAAATACTGGTTCTAAGATTGTTTCACGACATGAAACGGTATTTTCAGAAGGAAGAAGTTTCTTTAAAAAATTTAAATCTTTTAGTCATCAATTCTTGTTCTAGCTGGTACGCCAAATAGTTTTTTTGCTTTTCGGAGAGACATACCATTATCAAGGTTTTTTTCGCGCTTCTTCCAGGGCCTTTTAAGTCCAATTACCACTTGTAGTCTTTTTATTCTTTTTTTTTTTTAAAGTAAACAAATTTAGCATGCGGCATCTTTTCAAAAAAAAACTTAGCACAGCGTAAATTTTGTCATACATTTCTTTGTCGTCCTGTGCAAAGCGCCCGAAAATTTAGCCATTTAGCTGAGTATTTCATGTGAAACGGCCCGTTCAAGGTACCGAGCATTGAGATCTCAGCAGTTGGCGAAATGATATATATTCTGAAACTCAAAGAAAATGGCACGGCGTGGCTACTGACTAATAAATTGATGTTGCACAATGCTCAGATAGATTTTAAAGCTGCAAAATAATGAACTGAGAAGATGCTACCGCGCACATAGACGAGTTGTCCTATGTTATGGTGAATGATATTCCCATTTCGCATTTCCACAATTCCTTCTTCGAAGTTGTTTTAAATAACGGGTCACCACTTATTCTGGAATCTCTCATAAAAAAATATCCGCCAAGTGTAAAAAACTCCGACAAGAACCCCTAGATCCTTTTGCCATTAATCCCAGTTTGAAAGAGAGTCGGAGATAAAACGGTACCCTAGGGTACACCAGTATTTATTTTATGAACATCAGATTTGAAACCGTACAATACAACTTGTATCGAGCGGTCCAAAAGGTAATTTCTAATCGAACAAAGAAGAGATTCATCGCTGAGGAAGGCAGACATTTTCGATAAGAGAGCTCGATAAAAAGCTTTACCAAATGCTTTTGAATTTAACAATCATCATTGAATTTGATTCAATATACATTTTCGAACTTTTTCCGGTTTTCTCAGTGGTGTCGGCTTTTTAACATCCTTCGTCATCCCAATTTCCGGATCCAACCCGAGTTAACTTCTGAAATGTTTTTCAGTCGATTTAGTTTCCAAATTTACAGGACAAATTTTGGCAGTTAACTACAGATTGAACGAAAAGATATTTCTGGCAAATGTTGGCCAGTCTTTGAAATCAATACATGAAAGTGAAATATTTCCCAGTCTTTATTTGGTTACGTTAAAAGTGTGTAAGCTCATTATTAATAACAATATGTTAGAAATTTTGGTTAGCACTATTAATCATGATTTGCTCAAAATTTGCAGTAATACAAAAAATGTTTACAACTTCGAAGCAAGGGAAATTATTACCAATTTCCACTAGTTATAAGATCAGGTTCGCGCATTCCGTCTCTTTTTGGTTTCATATTGTATTTTGCTTCTCAGACTTAACTACTAGACTAAGGTATAGGCTAAAATATAAAAGTATCTATATTTGTTTCCAATAAAGTAGGTAGGCAAAAAAGAATGTTGGTGTGTGATGAACTTACGACCTAGGACTCACATGAATGTTTGTAAAACACTCGGAACTTTGAAACAAGCCTTTAGAATTTTATTTTCCAACTCAGCGAAAACACAATTAAATAATTGTTCAATGACCCCTAGTAGTAAACAATGGATGCTTGTCCAGTCGACTGGACTGCATTCCGCCACTAAATTGCAACAGCAGAAGAAGGGTTGTCTGCAGAGCAGGCTCACTGAAATCTATCAATGTACATTACATATACATACATACATTATGTATGATCACTTTTATTATATTATTTAATCCCCAACAATATGTGCATTTCCAACACAGTGCGTTCATGGTAGACGACAAAAAAAAAATTATCTGTATCTGGTTTTCTATGCGTTCTTAATACAGGGTGTTCCAAAGAAAGACAAAAAAAAAAGAAACAAAAAAGTTTTAATTGATTCCGAAATTCAACACACATTTATCTGCTGAATGTTTTGAAAAAAAATTCAGACTAACCGAAATATGACAACCAGGCCAGTACAAGCTAGTCATTTAGACATAACTGTTATACAAACTGTTCCCGAAACAGTACCCAATCAAATTGATGAGTTTAGATTTAGACGCTTTCCCAAGACTATACGATGGTGGATTTATGTACTCCGGGCACCCATAAGTTGTATTTTCAAGACGTGAAAAGGCCTTAGAAGATTTTTTCCTTTTACATGACAATATAACAGTTCATAAAACAGTTTTTTATACAGTTACTCTTTGTGCTACCCGCCGTCAAAGTGGACATACTTCAAGGCTTTCGAAGATCGTTCAACATTACATACTTTCGATTGTCATAAACTTTTAAACGTTAAATATGAACTGTTATAAGTGTTATTAAATACAGACTGTTATAACTCTTATTAACCCACAAACTGTTAAAATTGTCTAACTTTAAATTGGCAGTCAATTGGTATAAATTTCCCAGATTATAGAGAAGGACGATACTATAGAGAAATGCCAATTTATAATAGGTATAATACAGTTGTATAACACCGTTGTTCACCATTAAATGTATGTATAATATTCAGCGTGCTTCGCGCATCTGTGTAGAGGTAAGAAACAAAAACTGAATTCCGGAAGTATACTTCGGGCCACTTAAATATTAATCATAAAACTAAAAACTGTTATAAATTGACATGTTTAGAAATGCCAATTTATTACAATTATAACAGTGTTCGATATAAAAGATATTAAGAACTCAATTTTTTTTTAAATTGTATTTTCGATAAAGATTTGGTAAGTTATAGAATTTCCGATTAAACATTATGCAACCTTTATAGAGGCTGAAAAGCTGGAGAAAACCTATAAAGAACACAACTAATATTATATTTTCGGTACAGCTTCGGTAATTTATAGTATTATATTTTAAGTAGGAAATAAAACACGCTTATCTTTTCTAATTGCACTCTTTATTACGACTAATTTAATTATAATTCTTAACCTAAGTTGAAGATAAATTCACCACACAGGATATGAGTTGGATCATTTAACGAAATACATACAAGCAGGGATGTCTCTTATAATTATGAATACAACATTCTCCCCTGCTTATTTCAAAATAACAGGTAATCTAATATATTCAATATAAGATTAATTTCGGATTTAACATTTTTCCAAGAGATTCGAAATTAAATTCATTCTATTATATTGAAACTAACTTAAATACAATTTTTTTTTTTATGGAAATACAAAATTATTTAAATGTTCTAAATTCATTTGTATTGTTTAAACTTATAATACTTTTTTAATTTTTATTGAAGTCTACTACTTCTTCTTACACCATCTAATATTTCAAATTTGTTTCTTAATTTCTTTTTTCTTTGAACAGTTTCTGTTTGTTTATATTTACAATTTGTACCTTGTAATTTTATTTTATTTTCAATTGTATTTTTTGGAATTTTAGAATGCATATATAATTATAATTTGGTTTTAAATAAAGTTTTCTTAATTGATTAACATGTACAATTTTAGTTTGATTTCGAATTTTAACTATGTATCGAATACAAGTTATTTTTTTTAGAAATAATACAATTGTCCATTTTGTATAACTTTTCATATGATTTCTGTACATACAACTCTCCCCCACTTTATATGAAGGTAATTTATGAAAACATTGATTTTCTCTAATTTTTTCTTTGTATATAAAATTAGCTTTAGGCCGTGTGTGAATTGCGTTAAAATGTTGGTTAAATTTTCTACCTTGGTTAAATTATGAAGTTTGGTTTGTGGTGGGATCAAATTTAGCTTTTTGCTGTGTGAATTGCGTTAAAAGGGATTTATTAAAACACTATTTTGGCTAAAATTCCTTCAATATTGAAGAAATTTCCCTAAAAACATTTTTTTTTGTTGTTCAAGTTAATTAATTTCTTACCCAAAATCCGACTTAGAATATATAAACTTAATAATTTGGCACGAAAAAAGTAACAAATTCTCAGTTTTACTAATATGTTTCGGTTTTACATCGTTAATTTAATATTTTAAAACAACAATTCCAAATCTTTTCAAAATAATTCCGATTATGTTTATTTTGTTGATTTAGTATGTAAACACTAGTTTTCACAGCTGAAGAATTTGACAAGCTGACAAATGAATCTATTTGTATTCAATTTGCAAAATGAAATACAATGAGTATATTAATTAATTATTTTATATTTGTTAACATATCAACGGATTATAATATTTATTTTTTCCTCTTAAGAACCTACATAAACAAAAATAATAATGTAATTTAATTTTTCAATGGAATAAATTAAAACTTACACTTATTATATGGTTTCCCAGTAGATCTGGACTTTTTGGAGTTCATCTTTCTTTTCGGTTATCGCTTACAATATCAAATTACTCTATCTTGAGAAACGTTAAGTTTTAACGCAAATTTAGCCTTCTCTACAGCTGTCTACATTTTAACCCATTTTATTCACCACGCTAGCGTCAAATTTTAACCAAGTTACAAAATTTAACCAACATTTTAACGCAATTCACACACGGCATTAGAAATATTTTTTAAATTGAATGAAACTTGTTTTTTGTTATTAATTAAATCGAGTAAAACTTTAGGCTTAAATGAAAATAACATTTCTGATGGAGGCGCTGATGTAACAGAGTTCGGAGTGTTTCAGTGATGCATCAAAAATTTTGTAATATGTTCGCGCAAATATACATTTTGTTTATAACACAACATATGTTTTTTTAAATTGTTCTTAACAATCTGAATATGCCTTTCGGCCAAACCATTTGATTGCGGATGGTAGGCAGGACTTTGAAGTAGTTCAATTTGATTTTTGTTACAAAATTGTTTGAATTCCAAAGACGTAAAGGGCGGACCATTGTCCGTCACAATGGTTGCAGGTAAACCAAACACCGAAAAAATTAAGTTCAATTTTTGAATTAGGCTTTTAGCATTTGTTGAACCCATTTGTACAACGTCAAGATACTTGCTGTATGAATCTATTAAAAGAAGAAACGTTTTATTTTGAAAGTGAAAGTAATCCAAATGGATTCTCTGAAACGGATATATAGTACTAGGCCATTTAGTTTTACCAATTTCTTTTGGAACGTTTCTAGTAGCTTGACATTCTTTACAAGCCTCAACATAGTCCTTAATTGATATGTCCAACTTTGGTCACCATAAATAAGACCTAGCTGCTTTCTGCATTAAAACTATACCATCATGGCTTTCATGCAACAACTTTAAAACATGGATTTGTAAATCATTTGGAATTAATACTCTATCATTGTAAAAAATGCATCCATTTTCGATGCAAAGACAAATTCTAAATTTATGATAAGGCTTAAGCTCATTGTCAACTTCTTTTGGCCAACCATTCTTAACAAAATTGTACAGTTTGCAGAGTTTAGGGCTTTTCTTGGTTTGTTCTTCAACTTTTTTAAAATCTATAGGCACTTTATTTATACAATTAATCAAATTTATATTAATTGATTCAACATTTGTAGACTCCTGTACTGGCAACCTTGATAGAGCATCAGCATTTGCTAAATCTTTGGCTGGGCGATGAACTATTTTATATTGATACATGGACAATGTTACTGCCCATCTTTGCAACCGAGCCGCTGCAACAGCGGTTGTACATTTATTAGGGTTAAATATCTCCTTCAATGCTTGGTTGTCAGTCTGAATTGTAAACTCTTTTCCATAGAGATATTTAAAGAACTTTTTTACTTCAAACATGACCCCCAAGGCTTCGCGGTGAAGTTGCGAATAACCTCTTTCAGCATCTGATAAGGTGCTGCTAGCAAATAGAACGGGTTTCTGAACACCGTCTATTAAGTGAGCAAGTACTGCTCCTACTCCGTAGGGACTTGCACCTGTCGAAACTATTATCTGTTTGAGGGGATCAAAAAGAGTTAAAACATTATTGTTAATAATTAATTGTTATAATCGATAAAACCTTACGGGAACTTTTTAGAAGCTGAAACGTTAGGGAAAACCTATATATTGACGAAGTGTGTCCACTAAAGATAAAGAGAACTCAACTTAGATTATATTTTCGATAAAGCTTCGGTAATTCATAGTAGCTTCGATAAAACTTTACGGAAACTTTATAGAAGCTGAAATGTAAGAGAAAACCTATGTATTGCCGAAGTGTGTCCACCAGAAAGAGGGAAAGAATATTCAGTGTTTAACAATGAATGTTGTACTGAAAATCTGCATTTGGGGGCTATACCGTTAAAATTGTTACGCGTGAACTCAAAGAAACTAACTGCAAATGTCAGATGATCCCTAAATTAAAGTTAGGATACTATTCGATTAAGCTCAATATATATTATGTGTAGAAAAATAGGATGGATATTTTTTTTTTTTTCAAAATAGAATTTGACGGCTATTCCTGAATCACCCTGTACTGGTAGTTCAAATCGCGCTCTATCGTTCACAAAGGGTTCAAATTGGTGTTTTCCTGTGAGAAAATTAAAAACGCGTAGGCCCTTCGTCTACTTAAAGCAGTTAAAGAACTGATGATGGTGTTTATTTATGAATCAATCTGAGTCAATCGGTTAACGAGAAAAAAATACCACTAATCAACTATCACTTCAGTTCTAAAGAAATCATCCATAACTTAAACATCAGTTTCTCCACCGCACTTCTGCTCCTCTGCCGTCGACGCGACACGACGACGACGCACGTTTAAAGAAACACTTCTTTCTTCTAAAACACTAATACGTTCGCACTTAAGAACGCAAAAGCAACATTTTTGTTGACATTGATATTTTGTAAGTCCATTTCCGCTTAAGTAAGTTAAAGAATTTTTTTTTTTTGTTAGAAAATTTGTTTTTGCCGACCCTCTGACAGATAAAAGATCATAAAATCTCGATTCCAGCCTCATTAAGACTATTATAACTGGAGGACGCGTATTCAAAAAAGTTTATGCAAATTTTCTACGTGTTTTTTTTTGTTTTGTTATTTTGTTAATTTTATTGTTTTTTGTTCTGCGAAATGCCGCCAAGATTAGAAGAAATCAAAATAAACATTTTAAACGCGCGGGAGAAATAATCATTGGATGTAAATGTGACGTTTTTATTTTTATTATGTGGTTTGCTAGGTTCCAGCTCGGCCTCGGTTATTCTCACCCATTGATAAAAGTGGAACGTTTCGATAATATAGGGGCAATTAAAATGAGTTTTTTTTTTGTTTTGTTTTTGAAAGATTTTATCGATGTTCTTAAGTTTTGTAATAAATATTTACATCATTTGGATTAGTTATGAGACGACTTGTACCTTCTGATAGCAATAAAGTTTTATTAGGCTAAAAACATTTTTTTAAATCAAAAAACCAGTTGTTGATCTTAATATAATTTTACCTACCAATACCAACGCAACGTGGAGGAATTTTTGTATCGCCGACTGTTAAGTCCTAATATTATTAGTTTAAGTTCTAGTACATTTTTTGTAAATGGTGTCAAATGCCGGTTTGCTTTGACTTTTATGTTGTTGACAAATAGAGAATAACTTGATTGAAGTGAAACACTTGAGAACGAGAAACAGATTTAGCCTATTTGACCAATTTCCCATCTGTTGTTTTAACTAAGTGTGAATTTCGTGATTTTCCTAACCTGTACCCAAGGAATTAAGCGTCTAGTCCAAACCGAATTATTCAAAGATGTCGCAATAAGTGGGTATACAGGAAACCGTAACTGGTGAGCGCTGTTGATGTTGACAAAGTTCTTTTTTGACACAAGTTGCTGAATTGGTTATCGAGGATTGTCAGTTTGCAGAAGGGTGGATCTGCCGCTCATAAGCCTCGGACAATGGTGGAGATTTTGAAAAACTACTTTCCGGCCTATATGATATCAGTTTTGAAAATGAAAGCTAGTGGGAAAGATCTGACGGCAATAAACTGCTTCTTTATGAACTTGATAAAACAAGCCATCAATTTAGAGTCAGATATTTGGGAATAATAAGCTAGTACATGTAGGTGCAAAACTCAAAAAATGGTCATTTGATATTTGAACCACTTTGCAAATATATAAATGGACACTGCTTAAAGCCTGGCCATTATCAAAGATTACAAAAACTTACAAGCCACATTTTCAATCTTATTGGAATAGACATGCGGATTCAGAAAATCACAAATTAAAAGAAAGGTGTACCGAGATAAGATTAAATGATCTCGGTGTAAGTGTTCCATTTCCATCTTTGTGAGACTGTGAGATCACCACTTCTACAAATCTCTCGTGTAATAATGTCAAATTGGTGGAACGTTGCGCCTGAAACAAAATTTTATCCACGTCGATACCGTTCAATTTGGGCCAAAAGAAATAAGTCATAAATATACCTGATGCCTTGGTAGTATTACGTGTCGTTTTTAGTGAAAAATAAACCAATGACGTCACCAATGAACTCTTACAAATCATTAATAAATTCTAGGTGTATTCTCAACTAGAGAACTTCGTAAAGGTTGGCATTTACTATTGAAAAATGCATAAGCGCGCGAATCATGGCAATTTTCTGGAATCAATTTCTTCTTGGAAAAAAAAACTCTTATCGGTAACGTGACCGTATAAATATTAATTAAGCAATAGACATAAACAACGTCTAAAATTAATATGCTGAAGCGGGAATAAAAACGAAATTTGTTAGACCAACAAGGTTCAAATATACAAAATAAAGTGTTGCATTTAAGAGTCAAAATGTCGAAATGTGATTTTTAATAAAAACGGTTCCGATACCGTTTTTTCTTAGGGTAAATAGTTTAGATTTTAAAACATAACCCCATTTAACAAAAAAAATGTAAGATTATTAGAATGTCGTTTTTCAACTCAAACATTGACCCCCAGTTTTACAGTGCGAGTTTAAACTCCGCTTTTGGTTTAAACTTCAGATCAACTATTTCTTCGGTTTCACAGTGTCGTTTAAACCTTGAACTGAGTTCAATTTGTAGTTTTAGTTAACCGAGATTATTCTGCCGTTTAAACTTTAGTTCAGCCTTTGTATTCAAAAACAAAATTGTGTATTCAAATGTTATCGAGTTGTTAGAGTGATTTTGAATATTATTTTATTTATTATTCTGGTTATTTCGCGTGTTTTTTTGTGTCAGAGGGAGAGAAAGGGAGGACGAGGCAAGAAAATGCCGCCAACAATTTTTCATAAAATGTAGTTAAACGAAGTTCAACTGATCTGAAGATCAGATTTCACTGTGAAACCGGACGAATTAAACCAAAAATTTAAACTCAGTTTAAGTTTCAGTTGACCTTAAGTGTGAAACTGTCAATATAGACATTTAAAAACAAAAATTCCCGGAAAGCCAAACATTGGTGCAGAGCTGGGGTCAAAGGTCAAAATTTGGGGTTTTATAGATTTTTTTGCGGAAACGGTAAGTTTTATCAAAAAAACCTCAAACCAAAGTTGTAGATCTTAGAATTTTCTACAAAAATGGTCCTTATGATTTTTTTTCCTAAGAGTTACCATTCGTGAGATATCGCGATTCTAAAAGTCAGATTATACATGATATCCACACATTTCCACGCCACCTGTGAGGTAGTGTACTTGCGTTTTTTTGTGGTTTCCCCGGTAGGCCTACTCCACTAACTGTGAGGCCAATTCTATGCTAATTGAAGGGAACAATACCCGTTAAGTTCTAGATATTACCTTATTATTGATATTGATTATCGATATTGCTTTTGATTATTAGGTTAACTATTGTTTGATTTTTTTAGATATTTTAATCAGATTCATACTAGATTCTTCTTCGATTTTTTTTCTTCCTCTTGCTGTGTGTTTATAAATTGTTCAAATGTGGCTGAGTCATTGGTTTTTTTCATTAAAATCACAGGAATCTTCCTCTATTGTACTCAACTGGACATATGAGCAAGACTGACTTGGCAATTGGTACACACTGAAGAACACAGCAACTCGACTTTTTTACAGCCACATTTGGCACTACAACATTTTTTGCAATTGCAAAAAATCGTGTTGAGGAGTTTTTCTAGCGGAGGTTCTAGTAAAGTTTTAATCGGTACCAGAGTATTATCTATCAATTTCGAACACCAGTCTTCTGGGTTCAGTTAATTGCCTAGCCATGTTTGAACTTGATAGTATACTCGATACAAGTGTTGAATAGCAGATGTCGATGTTGGAGGAAGCTATGATAGTTGTACTTGTTTCTTGTTTCGCGTATTTTACAAAAGTTAAGTATCAGTATTTATCAATGCAAGTAATTTTTTGGAGCTCCATAAACCGCAAGAAGAAAGCGAATTCCTTCCGCCAGATGTTTTTCAAGGCCACGTGGGTAGAGGGGATTCAGTTAGGGCCTGACTATCTTTTCAATGTTTTCAGGATAGCATAATATGTATATATAAAAGAGACACAAATAGGTATTTATACTTGTCTTAAGCGCCTGATATGTACATATATACGTGGCTTATATGTGCATATCATGTATAATGTGACTCTTAGAATCGCGATATCTCACGAATGGTAACTCTTAGGATAAGAGTTAGATAAGATCATAGGTAGATAAAATCATAGGCACCATATTTGTAGAGAATTTTAAGATCTACAACTTTGGTGTGGGTTTTTTTTTGAGAAAACTTACCGTTATCGAGAAATTTACAAAAAACCTCAAATTTTGACCTTTGACCCCGGATAACTTTTGTAGCACACATAGGATCGATGGGGATTTTTAAAAATTTATTTGTAATGGTAAGCCCCAGCTCTCCACCAATATTTGGCTTTCCGGAAATTTTTATTATTTGAGAACTATTTTTAGGTCTAAATTGACCGGATTTATTAGAGAAAAGCGAAATTTTTGAAAAATAATGTATTCTCACACATATTTTTCTGTTGGTAATGTTAAAAGAACTGCTTTACTAGATACATATAAAAAATAAAATTTTTGTCTGCCTCTTTGTTCCGGGTAATTTCGGAAACAGTTGGACGGATTTTTATTAGACTTTCATTGTCAGGTAGGTGGTATTGGATTCCCGTTTTTTCGAAAAATTCTGATTTATGGATCAATGATGTTTATTCACACCGTTCAAATAAAAAGAAAGCCTTTCACTAAAGTTATAACCGATAAGTGACGCTAGAGTGGAGATATTTACGAAAATGTAGCTAGTATTTAAAGCAGAACCACGTTTTACTGGTCAACTAGTAAACAGTAATATTCACTATGGAAAGGCGCAAAGTAAAACTTATGAAAAAAACCGAAAATCACTTAAAAAAAAAAAACAATATTTTTAAAAAATTGTTACTTTTGGTAAATTTTTTTGGTTTTCGATTTTCTGGAAAACCGTTAATTTGATTTTTTTGACATTTTTTGCGGGGTGGCTGTGGTGCGATATTTGTGTGTTCGCCTGTCAACCTCATGGTCACAGATTCGATCCCTGCCGTAGTCTATGTCCTCTTATTTTCCATTAAAAACCAATTCTAAAAATAAATGTCATACAATGAGTTGCTGGTTTACTCATTATACGCTGTTTAGGCATAGAACTAACAACATGTGATTGAGTAAAACTAGTATACCGATATAATATGACAAAGAATAAAAAAATTAATGCGAATTATAAGGGACATAGTAAAATAAGACACGGAAATTTTTCCGCATTGTTCAGCCGCCATCCCTGGAGATAAAATCTGAGACAACAACCACTTACAGTCTCAGAACATCGCGACACACATCTTTCCTATCATTCTTTCTCTTCCTTAACATCACCCTCACGCCCGCGCTGTGTTGAAATAATTAAAGGGCAGTATAATCCCTTGAGCGCGTGTAGAATATAAAAAAAAGAAGCCCATGAAACGTTTAAACAATATTGTAAGCCAAAAATTTTTCAAAAATAATTTTTTTAGAAATTAAAAAAAAACCTTTTTTTTTTTATGAAAACTCAAAACTTCGAAAACGACTTAATGGATTTTTGCGAAACTTCGTATTTGGTAGTTTTTTGACATTATCTTGTACAGTTAAAAAAACTATATTCCTAAGATAAAAAACAACGGTCCTCCCATACAAATGCTTAAAAAAAAACCGTTAAGAAAAAAAATTATTTCTCGAAAACGGCTCCAAGAATTTTTTCAAAAAATGTGTGTGTTCCTAAATTAGTACAGTCCACTTTTAAGAATAAAAATATTTTTTTTTTCGTCCTTATAAAAGGTACTTCCCATACCACTTTTGATATTTTCGACTTTCTCAATATTGGATGAACCGAAAAATTTTTTTTTATAAAAATGCTCCCTAAAATTGTTAATAAAACTGCATTTGAATATCTTCAAATTGGCGTTTCAAGTTCTTTTTCCTAAAATTTTTTTTCAAAGTTTTATACATAAAAAATTAATTTATTAAAAATCCGCTCCAACGATTTTTGATTTTTTTTTGATATATTCTTATTTATGAACGAATTCAAACTGCATCTTTGTTTTATTTCAAACTATAACGACTAAGCAATATAAAATCATTTAAATATGTGTATGATCCATTTATTTCTACCTTATTATTATTTCTTTTTACTAATTTTTGCCTACATCACTGAATACTAAATACAATGTAGGCCCTCATACATTTATGTGTGTCTAAAAATCACATGAATCTTATATGCATACATAAGATTCATGTGAGTGCACCTAAATTATAAAGTTATATGCATATACCTACCTGCCGACCTACATCCTTCATTTTCATTATTCTCGTACATGTTTACATACTTAGTTTCCATCTATATATGTTTGTACATACATTTTACTCTCCTAACTCACATAGTTAAAATCCAAAACTTAGATTTAAATATACATTTGTAGGTAGGTACCTATGTAACTATTCCTTGAATCATCCATGCGAAAATTCATTATACTAAGAACCAAGGTAATCTTACATACATAGGCTTTACACCTTCATAGGGTAACTACACCTAACTAACTAAACCGCAATGGTTAGCCACATTAAAGTTGTTAGCTACAAGAGCAAGTTCGTACGATCCAGTCGTGCATTTTATTTTATACGTTGTCATAGTTGATCGGCATACTAGTTTTACTCAATCACATGTTGTTAGTTCTATGCCTAAACAGCGCAGCGTATAATGAGTAAACCAGCAACTCATTGTATGACATTTATTTTAGAATTGCTTTTAATGGAAAAATAAGAGGACAAGGACGTGACCATGAGGTCACGGTCGCGCCACGGTCACCACTCCGTCTCACTTAATTACGCACAGTAGATAAATCTACCTGTTACCGTGTTTTAAATCAAATTAAAGGGCACTTGGAGTATTAAGGATCTTAGTTCAAGAAATAATTTGATAAAATCCACAAATGGGTAGCCAAGGAGGAATTTTCACAAATTCGAGTCTCCTGGTAATAATGAAAATCTATCCCTTTGATAGCCAGCAAGATTAAAAGAGGTATCACTGTTGTTCACAGCTATCTTAGAAACCAGGAGAAACATGAAACAAAAACGCAAAGGAAGATTCAGCAAACTGAATTGAACAAAAACCTGCCTGTTCCAAATCAAGTGATACGGATTGTACCTATACTTTCAGTATTTGGTATTTTATTCAAATCGGTTGTTAAAGAATTGTAACCTGTATGGACGAAAGCTACAAGTGTATGGCGTTAATTGAAATTTAACAATAATTATTGGTTGCAGTGTTCCCAAAAAAAAAAAAATACATTGGTGGTAAACACAGTGAGTCAGAGATTTAACGTCGGTTGAAAATGAAAAAAAAGCTTCTCAGTTGAGATTAGTTAAGTACTCTTTGAAATGATCATCACAACATCAGAACACAACAACTACACGACCAAACAAATCTTCAATCGTCAAGGACAAGGATAGAAACCGTTCAACGTAGCGCAATAAGCAGCCTACCTGTTTGAAATATTGTGGAACCTGTAGACGTTTTCTGTCAAGTCTAATATATTAATAAAGGGTTATCCATTTTGCGGTTTCAAAATTATAGGGCTGGAATTCGACATCTGTCAAACTAATTTGTTAAACTATTTTTTTTTTTCAGTTGAAAATTTGACATTTACGAAAATGGATCGCTTAACTATCGCACAACGCATAAAAATTGTTAAAACCTACTACAAAAATGGTGATTCTGCCACAGCCACATATCGTGCTTTAAGAGGAGATTATGGTTTACATAATCATCCCACTACGCAAGTAATTGGCAAAATTGTGAAGAAATTTGAAGAGACTGGATTGGTTACAGTATTGGAAGGCCTGTGTATCATCGTTTCGCTCGTACCACTGAAAATATTGCTGCTGTAAGTGAAAGTGTTGCCGAAGCCCCGAATGTGTCGATTCCTCGTCGTTCTCAGGAATTAGGACTGTCTTACGGCACATTATGGCGTATTTTGCATTTGGATCTACACCTACATCCATATAAAGTCCACCTCACACAACAACTGCAGCCAGCTGACCATTCACAACGTCGTAGATACATACGTCGAATGGGTGATTGAACAACAGGCGGTGGACGGCGATTTTTCGAACAAAATTTTCTTCAGCGACGAAGCACATTTCTCACTCGGTGGGTTAATTGTCGTATTTGAGGTTCTGATAATCCTCAAGTAATTGAAGAGAGGCTATTACATCCACAAAAAGTCACTGTTTGGGGCCCTCTTTGGTCCGGAGGTGTGATTGGACCTTACTTCTTCGAAAACGACGATGGAACGACTGTAACAGTCAATTCGGAGCGTTATGATCATATGATAACCGACTTTTTTTTTCCTGCCATTGAAGAACTTGGAGAATATGTGGTTTCAACAAGACGGTGCCACATGCCACAAAACTCGAGCGAATATGGCTTTATTGCAAGAGATATTTCCTGGCCGCGTAATATCTCGTCGTGGCGATATCAACTGGTAACCAAGATCAAGCGATTTGACACCGCTGGACTTTTTTTTGTGGGGCTACGCAAAAGACCGTGTTTATGCAGATAAACCTTTAACTCTTGAGCAGTTGAAAACCAACATTCGTCAAGTTATGGCTGAGATACCGCCCAATATGTGTCAAAAAGTGGTCGAAAATTACCTCAAAAGAATCGATGCTTGCAACAATTCGCGTGGTGGTTGATGTAGTGTTTCACACATAATGTCAACGTTCAAATTTTATAATAAAAAAGAAACATCACGAAAAAAAATATTTTATATGTTTTATTTACGTTTACTTTTGAAACCGCAAAATAGATAACCCATTATTTACACTACTTGCAATTATGGTAATGGTTAATATGTTGGACTGTCACGACCACGCCAGAGGTCTGCAGACCGAATCCCAGCAAATCTAAATCTAAAAATTTAATGTTATTTTCAAGGCCAGGAAGTGCCAAATTCGTTGACTTTAGAAGCCCGGATTCAACAGAAAATTGTAGACTTCATACATTTCTATCGATTCAAACAGGCGTTGTTGAGAGTTCTAAGTTATTTCCTCTTATGGTTTTCCTTGAGCTGTTGCGCCACTAAAATTAAATTGTACTTTAGTTTACTTAGTCGAACTTGTTCGGGATGACTTTAAGCTTTTAAGAATATGACACTACCAGATGAAGATTTCTAAATGACTCTATCATGATAGGTCTGCTTAAAAGTTCAGAATATTCTCCTACTTAAAAATAAAAGCGGTCTTACTGCTGTGCCATGTGGCAGGCCATGAAAATACACCTAAGATGCAATCATTTTGCCAGATTCTCCCTCAACGACTTCAAATTCGTATTACCTTAAATAAAAAACTCATATCGAAAATAAAAATGCGATCCAATTTCATGATTTTTATGTAAATTTTATATACATTCCAAACTAAATCACCAAGTACAACTTTATTGCCTCTTCAGAGATCTTATACTTCCTTGGAGCACCAAACTTGTGTGCACTTCCTTCAAACTCTGTACCGTGTTGGTGTGGCGCCCTTGGTGTTTTATTTAAAAAAGACACAAAAAACTTTCAACTTTACAACAGCAACTGCACAATCTCAGACACTAAGGAATTTCATGGAATCCAAGAGTCTTCTCTTCTTCGATATGGGCAAATCGGTAATTTGTTCTCGAGCGCATTTATATTATTTTCTGTGTGAATTAATACCTAGGTTCAAAAATGATTATGGAAAATTATTTAATATTCTGCTTCGGTCTTTGGGTTGTTATTTGGCCTTGGCCGCCAACGTACTTTGATGGTTGTTATTTTTTTATACTTTTTTTGGGCTTTATGTCTCGTGGAGGAGATATGAACGTATAAAGAATTTGAAATTCAACAACTTGTACCTACTCACTATGCTACATTATATACCCTCGAAAGTGTCTTTGGGAAATGTTTTTTATTTTATCAACGACGACGTTGTCAGCATGGTCTGGAGGGCCCTATGTTCTCAGATATGATGAATGATGGGCTGAATTGAATTTAAGAAGAGAATTAAAAAAAATAATAATTTATGAATGGCTAAGGTGTTTTGTTAAGGAATTTCTGTTTTTGAACGAAGGATTGCGTCACTGGCAAAAATAGTTGGTTCATATGCTTGAATTCAAAAAAGTTCTAAAACATTAGAAGAAATCTTAATAAAATTCCAGCTTGGTTTTAAGTCGTTTAAATAGAAGGGCTTAACTTAAAAAACAAATAAAAAAAATTCTTTTGGTTTATTACAAATGTCTACGAAATGTTCGAGACATACATTTTGTACGTGATACGATTGTTAAATTCTTGGATTGACTAAAACTAAAACGACGTTTTCAACTCAAACAAAGTTTTCTTCAATGGTTTGTATGTTTGGCTTTGGATCTTCCTACCTACCATTTGGTCCAATAGGTAACGCAACTAACATTTCAGCTTCCATAAGGATTCGGTTAGTCATTTAAGCTTCGATAAGTCTTTGCCAAAATCTATAGAAGCTGAGATAGTCATGCATCCTTATTGCTTCAGAATCATTGGAAAGTTTAAGAGTTCGAATTTAAAATGCGGATTTTTTCGGAATTCAAAATAAGGATTTAACAAATATTGGTCCGATTTTTTTTTAAATTAAACAAAAAAACATTGTCAAATTGGAGGACTTACTTAAACAAATTTTTGAAATGCCTTAAATACCTGCTTGAAATCATAGTTTTATAATATAATACTTATCCCCAAGTTCCAAATTTCTAATGCAAAATATAAATTTTCAAAAAAAAGCTGAAAAAGTTTAAAATGTTGCGCAACAATTCCAAGGGATTTAAAGTTTCTAATTTGTTGAGAGTGCTTTGCTATTATTTTGCTTATTGAAAATATATTTTTTGGCCAAAATCTGATCTAATCAACTTCAATGGCAACGTCAATTGTAAAAATTGTCAGAATTCTCAAGATTTCATCGAAAAATAATTTTTTATAAAAAAAAAACAAAAATATAAAAACAATACAATAAAATTGTCAATTTTGGTCTAAAATAATTTTTAATTAAAACTAAATATCAGAACAATAGTACAAAACATATTTCTTATTATTTAAGAATATTGCACGGAATTTCGAACTTGTTTTTGTTTCAAAATTTGGTACACCTGACTTTTATGCTACTTCAATTTGGAATCATGCGTTGGCCTATTTCTGACGGCTGCGTGTTAAAAGCAATTTCCTTAGTGAATCCTCATTTACCCCAGCACAGACAAACTTGTCTTAAAAGTACCAATTTTTTTATATTTTCGTCAAATGAAATAGCATCGCAAAGATTTTGCAAAGCAATTATCGTACGTTAATGCCAAGCCCTACAAACAGTTGGCGAAGGTGGTAAGGGAGGTCGAAATTAAATTTTAAACTTTTGTTTCTCCGACTAATGTTATTGAACTCGCCCCTGACACGCCCACATTTTCATGATTTTTTTTATATCACACTAGCGGAACTGGCGAACTTCGTCGCGCCCCAATTTAACGCCTTCAAATCAACTGCAGAGCAATAATAAAAACACAGACAGTTCAAATATCAATGTGATTTATTTGAATGGAATAAAAATAAGGAGAGAGTCATATGATAAACAATGTTTTTCGATTTGTTTTCCGGAGCAAAAACAAACAACAAAGACCTTTGGTGATGAGTTTCTCCATCGACGTTGTTAACTCGCAAAAATTTGTCGGGAATGATATCAATCCATTCGAGACATCAACAGAAATTTGGTAATTGCCAAGAGCCAGCAGTCGTCTTGAAAATTCAGCAGCCGATGGGTCGTTCTGCAATGCCACTCATATTTGTGGTCAATTTAAAGTTATTGACATGCCGGCACAATGACGACGATTTTAAGCATCCATTAAGTTCATCGGCAGCAGTAGATTTCAGGATGACGGGAAGCGTTTGACCAAAATTTCCCCTGAGCAATATCATATAGATACCCACCAAATCATCTCGAATCATCTTGTAAATCCTTCATTGTTAGGTCAACTGCCTCCAAAGCTCGTTTATGCGCCATCGTGCATTCATCCTAAATTATGATTTTGCATTCTCGCATCAACTTCGCTGTCGACGAATTCTTGGTCATTGCCCACGTTATTGGTTTGTCAACCGTGAAAAATTTCATCGCCAGTTTCAAAGCGGAATGTGCAGTTCGACCGCCTTCAAACGGTGTGGTATCAATTCCATAGATGCCATAGGATGCCACAGGCAACGAAAGAAATCTTGGCCGAATTGTTGCTAGAATCAACTAAATGACGAATGTCGTGCATCGAGCAAGTAAATGCGATTGCGGAATCGTATTCCAAAGCAGCGCGATTGAAGTCTACATTTACCACTTTTCATCTACTAATAACTTTTTGTCGAAATTGTGGTGCAGTTTGGAGCTGTACAATATGGGCACGTCTCCATTTATTTCATCTGCACATACATTTTGCGTTTGATTATCACGGACATTCTGATTAATTATTGCAAGACGTGTACGTCGTCCAAGGCTAGATCGGAATCAGTGTAAGCGTGTTATTTAGAAATTGTTTTAATTTTTTACGCAACACAAAAACGAATTTTCACTCAGCGTACAAACGAAGTGTATTGAACAAACGTCAAAGAAATACACCGGCTGAACCCACAAAAGCAAAATCAGAAATTATACGTTTTTGACAACATTTTCTAGTTGCGATTATGGTACTATAAGGCAAGTTATGCATTCGTCGAAAAAAAAAGTTTTGAGATAACAATCAAACATGACATTACGATGATAGCGAAGGCGAAAAAAGATGGTCTAAAAATTCTGTCCGTCTGTACATATTTCTGTCTGTCAGTCTGTCATTCTGTCAGTCTGTCTGTATGTATGTATAGACACCTACAGCCCAAACGGGTGGGCCGAATTGCTTCAAAGAGTTTTTTAGGTATTGTACAGAGGGGAAATTGAATTTTTTTTTAGCTAAAAAAATAACGGTATTTGCCATATAACCGTTACGTTCAAACCTATTTTTCTCGGAAACAGCTCTAACGATTTTGGTAAAAAAAAATCTGTGCGGCTTTTAAGCTACGACCGATCATATGGTTGAAAAAAAAATTTGAAAAAAGTCTTTTTTTTTTTTGTATAACTTTGCACGCGCTCAAGGGATTATGAATACCCTTTATATGTTTTTCTTAACACAGCGCGGCATCTGGTGAAGAATAGAAAGAAGGATAGAAAAGATTTGTGACGCGATGTTCTGAGACTAGAGCTGGTTGTTGTCTCAGATTTACCTCCAGGGATGGCGGCTGAACTAATGCGGAGGGAATTACCGTGTCTTATTTATGTATGTCCCTTATAATTCGCATTATTTTATTTATATCGATGTCATACTTAATGGGTATGCTAGTTTACTCAATCACACGTTGTTAGTGTTATGCCTAAACAACATGTAATGAGCAAAGCAGCAACTTATTTTATGACAATTTTGAGAATTGGTTTTTAATGGAATATAAGAAGACATAGACAACGGCAGGAATCGAACCTGCAACCACGAGGTTGACAGGCGAGCACACAACTATCGCGCCACGGCCACCCCCAAAAAAAGTCTAAAAACGGTACTTTCCATAGGACTGTTTTTTTTGCTTTTGACTATCTCATAAGCGGCTCAACCGATTCTTTCGAAATTTCACACATATATAGGTTTAGGTTGCCCAAATTATACCGCGTACCAATATTTTTAATTAGTATTTTTTTGTATCTTTAAAATCATTTAACAAAAAAAAAAAAACAATTTAAAAATTTATATTTCGAAAACTGCTCATTAATTTTTTTTCAAAAATTATATTTATATGTATTTATTGATTACCTATGAATTGGCGTTTTTGAATATTTTTTTGAAAATTTTTTTCAAAAAGTTTAAAAAAAAACTTTTTTTCTCAAAAACCCGTCCACAGATTTTAAATTTTTTTTTCTCATAAATTCAAATTCAAATTTATCTAACAAATAAAATGGCGTACTTTTTTTTGAGCTTAAATTAGTTTAAGTATTTATTTCAGAATTTTGAATTATTTTTTCTTTGATTAAGCCGATTTAATATTTTGTTTTTAAGTTTACGAGTATATTATAATATTTAAGACTGTCATACCAATTTTTTTTCAGAAAAAAATTAAAGATATTTTATATATATAAAAAATGAAGTAAAAAACTTCATATATATATTTAGATTTTTAACAGAAATCTTTTGCATTCGATGTGATCGAACATAACAGCAAGTTCGTGCGATCCAGTCGTGCATTTTATTTCTTTTCGACCTGAAAACAACTTCAGGATTTTGATTTTCAACTTGTGATTTCTTTTTTATTCACTCAAAGTTCACAGTTCCAACTTCCAGCTTTCTGAACTCCCGATAAAAACTTAGGTTTACCAAGCAAACTTTAGATTTTCAATCAAAATTTTTGTTTTAACATAAGTTATTTCCGCTTTTTGAGTAGTTTTGAAATAATCATTTTTGGGAAAGGTGACCATAACATGCTTTGGGAACTGAAGATGAAGAAGAACAGCGTTTTCGCTTGTGGGCCACAAAAATTGAAGAGGAGGATGATGGCAATATTTGGTTTCAACAGGACTGCGCTACGTGCCACACAGGCGAAGCTAAACTCGATGTTTTGCGCCCTGTTTTTGAAGATGGCAATATCAGCCGCAGAGCTGATGTCGTTTGGCCACCTCGGAGCTGCGATTTGACACCGTTGGACTATTATTTGTAGGGTGCCGTAAAAGATAAGTGTTACGCCGACAAGCCAGAGACAATTGACGCTTTAAAGGACAATATTCGTGAAGCCATTGGTGAAATACAGCTGCACACAATCGATAATGTGCTTAAAAATTGGACCGATCGAGGCTACTGCATGGCCATCCGAGGCAGCCATTTGAATGAAATTATTTTCCATTATTAACTGGAAGGATTGTACTTTCAAATAAAAAAAGAAATTTGAGAAAATATTCAGTAGTTTTTTTTTATAGTGTTTTATTAAGTTATTTGGCGGACCCTTTATAACCGTTTCTATCCGTTTCTACTTCGGGTTGCAAAGTAAAAGCATCCAGATATTCATGAGCTGCATATTATAGATGGTGCCACACTGTTAAGTAGACTTCGTAAAATTAATTAATTAATGTTGTTTTGTTTTGTGTGCAGAACAGCACAAGTTCTGTTCCTTTTCTGATTCAATACTTTATTGATCAAAATTGCTTACATTGAAAAGTCCTTCTTAAATTATTTAAATTATGTGAAAGACATGTTTCTAGCTTCCATCGCTGTCGGAAAGCTTTCGAGGCTATTTTAATAGCAGATCATCTCTTTTAATTGAAAATTGTCAGTTTTCTTGCAGTTTACAACTGGGGCTGGCAACGAGACTAGACTTCTTTAAAAGCACCCAAGACGAGACCGTTTTTTTTGGTACAGAAATTCACCGAGAGTCTCGCTGGTCTCGGCGGTCTCGTTGGTTTGGTTTCGATTTTCGATAGAAAAAATGTTTTTTATTTAATTATTATTTTTTAGTAGGTAGCTACTCATGTTCAATTTTAATAATATTCACATTTTTTTTTGCGAAATATTCTATGCGCGTTAAAATATCAAACCAATTAATGTTACTTATACTCAGATAGGCGAACTCACTTCAAAAATCCAAAGAAGGATTTATGTATGCATTTCGTTCGAATAGAAATCGCTCATTTTTTAGACTTTGTTTCCCCCATTCGTAAAAAGGTTACTCTAACCCCCAGTTTCACAGTACGAGTTTAAACTCCACTTTTGGTTTAAACTTCAGATCAACAATTTATTCGGTTTCACAGTGCCGTTTAAACCTTGAACTGAGTTCAATTTGTAGTTTAAGTTAACCGAGATTATTCTGCCGTTTAAACTTAATATTATGAATAAAAAATAAAACTTGTGTATTGAAATGTTATCGAGTTGTTATAGTGATTTTGAATATTATTTTATTTTTTATTCTCGTTGTTTCGAGTGTTTTTTTTTGTGTCAGAGAGAGAAAGCAAGGATGAGGCAAGAAAAATGCTGCCAACTATTTTCATAAAATATAGTTAAACGAAGTTCAACTGATCTGAAGATCAGATTTCAATTGTGAAACAGGACGAACTAAACCAAAAATTTAAACCCAGTTTAAGGTTCAGTTGATCTTAAGTTTAAACTCGCACTGTGAAACTGGGGGTAAGACTTTTAAGGGACACTTGAAAAAAAAAACATTATCGAATCGTCAAAATATAGTTTGTTGCCTATCTATTAATATAAAGCCATAAATTGTCAAGATCCTTTGAGGGATGGATCCAATTTAAATGGATAAAAAAACCTCTGCAAAATTCAATTCAAACCAAGACGAAGGATAAAACCAAGACCGAGCCCGAGGGCGAGGCGAGACTGCACAGTAAAATTTTCACGAGAAAAGGCGCGACCAAGATCGAGACGAGACTTGGTTAGGCGAGACCAAGAACGAGACCGAGACGAGACTGAAATTTTTCGATTCTGACGAGACCGAGATGAGACTAAAAAAGTCTCACCTGGTCTCGTCTCGTAGCCAGCCCTATTTGCATCATTTTGTAAACTTTCATCAATCGGATACTATAGAATTCAATATTTGTCAGAAACCTTACTTTCCACGCCCACTAGAACGCCCCCTTATAGAGTAAAAAAAATAAGTTGACAGCATCAATTTTGATAAATTTCGATCTGCTAAATTTGTCAAACTGCAATGGAATACTCCCATTTGGAATCCTGGCTCCTAAAATAACCTAAATGTACTAAATGAAATAATTTCACATTGCATTCTATTTTGAAATGATTATTAAAAAACCGCTCCAAAGATTTTTGAATTTTTTTTTTTATATATTCTTATACATAAGGAACATTAGTTGTCTATCTTAAAACACCCTTTACTTTCAATATTCATTGATCTTCAAATATTTTAACACACGAACTTTCTCCGATATTTTACCTTAAGGATAATGCGTTCATAAAATCCACATAAGTACCTACCTAAGTTATAGGTACATCCTTAAAATGAATTTCATTTTTATTAAATTTCCAACAAATAAATATTTTAAAGTTAGGTATCCCTTTCATCAACTTCAAGGTAATGAGGTACCTACATATGTCAAAGAGAAAACCAAAAATGTGCATGTAATTCATTTATGATGCTCAAAAATATCGGTAAGACTGATTTTCTTTATTTTATTCCATCCAAAAAAATATATGTAACGGGTGATTTTTTTGCTACTTGGTTTTTAACGTTTATATTTTTGACAGATCACACATGACAAATTCCACGAACATTTGACATTTCGATTCAGTATTGTTTGCCATTTCATCATGAATAGACTTACGCCTGAACAACGTTTGCAAATTATTGAAATTTATTATCAAAATTCGTGGTCTGTGAAAAATGTGTTTGCAACACTGCACGCGAAACCATGCATCAATTGAGAGGCGAATTTGGTGAGCAGTTGATCTCACGTTTTGGCGCAGTCAATTGGCCACCAAGATCATGTGATTTGACCCCGTTAGACTATTTTTTGTGGGGCTATGTTAAGTCTATTGTCTATGGGGACAAGCCAAACACGATTGCTGCCTTGGAAGCCAACATTGAACGCGTCATTGGTGAGATTCCGGCCGAAATGTGTGAAAAAGTTTGCCAAAATTGGACCTTCAGAATGGACCACCTGAAGCGTAGCCGCGGGCAACATTTAAGTGAAATTATTTTTAAAAAGTAAATTGCAGAAATTGATTTATCGATCCAAATAAAAATTTCATTCACTTTTTACAAGTTTCTGTTTTTTTGAATTTTCAAAAACCAAGCTCTTTAAAAATCACCGTTTATATACATATATACCAATTTATATGTGTGTAAAAAAGTCTGTAAGATAAAACTAATTACGTAAATGGTGCAATCCTTTTTACTCATTTTTTTTTATTTTTTAAATAATATTGATATTTTTAACATTTTCCTCTATTGGAGAAAATGTGCGAAAAGTGGCCAACCCCTTGCTACTTATTAGTTAGTAGGTACCATTACTGTGCACATCTGGCTCCTTCTACTTTTTCTACTCTTTCATTGGCAATTTTATTCAATAAAAAATAATATATGAAAAAAAAGACGAAATCAAACAAAAATCTAGGCAAAGTGCCAAACCATCTAAACAAGATGGAATTGGCTGCCTCAAGGTAAAAGGTAGAGGAGTCTATTTAACTGTGTAAGGGTTACCACACCGGCCTGCAATGTTTCTCACAAAACCTGGACCAAACTTAAACAGAACTGGGCCCCAAACGAATTGTTTTCAATGGCGATCTCAAAAGAACAAACTCTTAGCAGATACTAAAGCTTAATGTACACGATTGGTAGATCTTACAATATTGTCAGTTCTGTCAGTGAAAAAATGCTTAAAATGTCTTACAGCTGTATAAACTTACAATAATTTGTCAGAAAATTTGTGTTACATTTAATTGTAAGATCATTGTCTGACAATTAATTGTAAGAAATCCTACAATCGTATTTACGCTAGCTGACAATCGTGTAATCTTAAAATTAATTGTCAGAAATTCTCTCTGACAATTAAATATATGAATATAAAATTGTAAGGTATATGATGATCGTGTAAACACACAATTTGTAGTAAGGCTTCTCAATTTGTAGCGTTGTCTGACGTTTCTGACAACGAAAATATTGTAAGATGTAGCTTTTTGTACATCATACAATTTTTTTATTGTCAGACAATTTAAAGTAATTTTGGAAGTCGCTCAGTGTTGCGAACCCATAGAAATGTTTATAATATATACTCCTAATTAAAGTGTTTGAATTGTTGTTTTTTTTTTTTTGTTAAAATTTTTATTAAATAAAAAAGATTTTGATAATAAAAAATTATATTTTTACAGTTAATTTTGTAGCATAAGAAACTTTCAAAAAGAATTAAAGAAAAACAATTTCTGTAGTTTTTTTTGTTTAGTTCTTTTAATGCTCTGTGAAAAGTGGTTGTATTGAAATTAAACAAGAAGCGTTATAAAATTTGGTTTATTTGTTTTGATGTGTATTGTATATATATTATTAAGAGTATATATGTATGTATATTCATTTTTATTTAGTGTAACCCAATTTCGGCTTTTACTTTCTGGAAACTCAACTGGGAATTGTTTGAAAAGACTGACAATCAACTCATTGGTAGATAATTGTCAGACTTTTTTAGGTGTGACAATATTGTAAGATCAACCAATCGTGTACACTAAGCTTTAGAAATTCAATTTTTTAAGGTCATCTGTCATGTCGACGTGTTGGTAATGCTGTTTAAAGTAACGTAAGGGTCTCTAACGCGAAAGCACTATGGCGTTTGCGATAGGGAAGCTTTCGTTATTTTAACAAGCTTTATGGACCCGTCGACATGTCAGATTACTTTAAGCGAAAGTAAAGTGGAACGAGGAATTCGCCATCAGACGTTAATTAGGTGGGATGTATACAATTTTAGTGTGGGATAAATATTGGGCTGTAGAATAATGAAACGCACGATTGCTTAATTTGAGCACTGCTAGCGCTTATGTTGCGTATAGGATTTTGACATGCTAATGGAATGCCGACTGGCAACATTAGTAGCCAACGTGTCATTGTTAACACTATTCCTAAATTGCTTTGCTTGGAATTGAAAATCAGCCATTAATGGTTCATATGCATTAATCTTTCAACCTGCCGGGATTGACAACCATAATTCAATAAGTGAATACCATATTGAGCTAAATTTGAATTGTAATTGAGGTCTCTGTCAAGATATGTATGTCGAAATAAACAAATTAACACTGGACTTACACAAGTGACAAATTGACATTATTTCTTCCATTTTAATGGCATTAATGACAAAATTGCGTCATGTAAATGCACAGTGACACCATTTTGAAAATTATAGCCCACCGACCGGCAGAAATAATGAACTTACTTATTCTGTAGTGGCAGATTGCTATTAGCAATCAAACAGTCTAACAGACTAAAGGCCGTTAAAAGCTATTTTGAATCAATAATTCAACAAGTCCAATTAAATATAATGCTAAGTCTTCTACTTGGCTGAGTAATTTCAGTAGTATATATTTAGAATTGTATTATATAAAAAAAAAAATTATGTCTGGCCAAGGACAAAATCTTCCAATTTTAATGATTAATGTTTTAATCTTGTTGGATATATAGTTCACATTGCTTTTTTGTCAAAAAATGCAACTAAGTTGAACTGAACTTATCAAAAATTGCGTGTTGGTAAGGCGCTCACTAACCACTTGATGAGTCCAAGTGAGATTGGCGGAATGAAACGCCATTTTTGAGGACTAAAGGCCGTTAAAAGCTATTTTGAATCATTAATGATTTATTTTTACCATTATTTCGCCAGTTTAATGACATGAAATATAATAATGCCGGATTTACGCGAATGGCGAAGTTATCAATATTTCTGTCAAAAGAATGGCAAAGTAATTAAAGAAATTATTTTTTATTGACAAGCATTTCCACGAGTTCAATAAATGGCAGATTTTAATGTTGTCATTATTTTGTCAACATTTATTGGCAAGGATAGAATTTTTTTATTAACACGACGCCATAAATGAAGCAAAATAAAGAGATTTTTTGAAATTGTCAAGACAAAAAAAAAGCAAAACCTTGACGCACAAGACTATAAATAAAAATGGAATCAAGAAGTAAAAGTATTGCTCTTATGTCCTGACATGGCGGGAATACACCAATAACGGCGAATGTGAAACGCATTTCTACTCCCTCCCTTTGCGAACACCCTTGTCCATGTGTGTACTGGAATTTAGTTCTTCCGTTTTTTATTTAATTCTCTTGTTTGAAATTAAAATTTTGTTCCTTTATGTCTTCTGACTCATTATTTCTAATGTCATTAAAACAACGCCCTATGCTTCTGTTTTAGAAACAAATGTTTCAGAACTCCCTTTTAAAAACTTGAATCAATTTTAATCTGAAACCACAAGAAAGCAGATGCAACATTTTCGCTCCCCAAGCCAAGACCATATACATAGATAAACAATCTACCCCAACGCGCAGCTAAACTAAACATCAACATTTGAGTCTTATTAAATCAAGATATTGTGAATATACCAACTGGAGACGTAAGCGCAAAGAAAAATAAGACAATCTCTAAAAATACCCCACATGACCCCAAACAATCTTCCTAATAACAGAAACATCCCCCAAAAGTGTACCTACTTACTCTTCAATATTATTTTACACACAAAGTAACGGCTCCCGCATTATTTAAAAAAAAAAGTACACCCTCGCTTCTCAAAATAATTACAATTCTAATCTAAGACTTGAGCTAATTTACTCAGCCGAAGGAAGGAGGAAATCCATTCCGGAACAAACACCTTGAGAATGACGAGGGAGTCTTATGTGGATCAGAGAACCAACCCATATACCTATACAGTTGTTGACAAGACTGATGACAAAACCAAAAATCTAAACAAGGGTTTGGTGCAGTAATATATCTATGCATCTATGTATATTTTTATTTTTGGATACAAACGAAGCATGCAGTGCAGCAGCAAAACGGAGGGCACTTCCACTCAAATAATATCCGGTCGTGGCGCGTGTCTCACAATCAAAAACCTCTAAATCGAGTGGTCCCATAACTCTTATCCGGGCTAATTTTAATTTCGTCGGGGGTCTGCCCACTTTAGTGGATAATTCGTAATAAAAATAAGATTTACGTTCCCAAAATAGCCGCCGAACCGCCATTGACCCTTTAAGTCCGTCTTAATTTGTTGTAATGAGTCCGGTTTCTTATAACTGCACAACAGCACCACACAGCATCCTTGGAAACAAGAAAATTAAAAAAAAATATATAAATAGCGTGTGAAAATTCGTGATACAACCCTTGTAGATATGCATATATGTATCTGCAGATACAGGACCTTGCAATGCGATAAAGAATGTAAATTAGTTGAAGAATTTCTCGAAATCCCTGTAAATAGCATGGACTATACGCGATCTAAATATGATGCTTCCTTTGTTTGAGTCGTCTTTTGTGTCTTGCCTCTCAACTCGCCTTACCCTAAACCTTTGTCCATAAACAAGGATAAGCGAACGAACGACGCGACGATGAAGGAAGCAAAAACTAACCCATCTCGCCGGTCGGCCCGCTGAGAGAAGTCATTAAGAGGATCATGAATGGGATCATTCTGTAGTGCTGCGCGATCATGTTTTCAAGACACGCGAGATAAGCACCGAGCATCATCTCGTCCCGTCCCATCCCGTATCCGAATCCAGATTTCCCTTTTCGTTTTTCCATTGTTTATGTGTTTTTTTTTTGGGTCCGCGTTTTTATTTTTATCTTATTTTTATGCTGCTTATCGTCCTGATTGGCCTTTGTTTGTCAAATGTCAATGTTATCTCCCAACAACGAAACACCGTATACAGCGGGCATCGCAGCAGAAAGGTCTAGTTTACCGCGCAGCAGATTTTTGCATCAGAAACCGCATTTAATGTGTTGCAACCAACCCTTCTTTGGTGTGCAGCATCTTCCAAATCATCTTAGGGGATCTTGACCTCGTTTTATGGGATAAAAGTTTCTTGCGAGACGAGACGATCACTCCTTTTGTTTCGCGCGTTTGCTATCAAAATAAAGCGATCTCTTTTTTTTGAAGATGTCCCACAGGAGGAATATTAAAAAAAGGGAATTCCCTAATAATTAAACTGGATTGTTGTTTTTTTTTTAATTTTTTTAAATGAAAATGAAAAAAAAAAGATACAGAATTTGGGTTGTTGGGATGATGTGATATGTACGTTTAACTTCCGCGTGTTGAGTCCCTTTTTTGTGTCAAATTTTCTCTATAGAAAGGATGACGCGAAATGTCACAAAGGCTAATTGTTGTTTGTTCCATAAAACTTCTGTCAATGATGGGACAGGCATTTTCATTTAATTCTTTTCTTTTCTTTTTTTTTTTGGAGAAAACGTTTTTATGGTCATTTGATGTTATTAATGTAAAATACCGGAACTGTAACGGGATAATTTATATCAATGGCATTTGATCTGGATCTGGATTTTTTTGGCGTGAAATTACGTTGTTACAATTTTAATCAGAGGATATTAGTAAAGAAGTGGAATTTAGAGAATGGAGAGAATTATAAACCAGATTTTTTGGGTTTTTTTTTTGGGAAGTTGGAGGTCTGAGGAAGAATTTCAAGCACACATTGTGTTAGAAGACTAAGTTTGGGAATATGGCTTATTGACACTTTCTGTCATCGCCTCCCAGTTGGCACATACACAATTCCCACTTCTTAACAATAACACGAGATAACTCTACACTCACCAAAAGTAAGTTTGGTGAATTTAAGAACATTGGGTTACATTTTCATTAGAAACTTGGTCGAATGGTCACATTCATGCTTAAAAATTAGTTTAGTGCTTCAATTCCAGGTGTTGAGTTAGTTGATTAATTTGGGACACTTGGTTTAAAACAGAACGGGGCAGCATCGAACACAGCACCCACTTCCATAACCAAATTGATGAAAGTGTTCATTTGTCTTCTCGTCCCTCTGAGAGCAGATGTGGGGTAGCTCGTCAGATTTAAGTGGCCGGGGTCACTGAGTTATATATTTTGCTGCAAATTCCAGGACAATGGATGAGTTCGTTTGGAGAATTTTCGGCACAAATGCCAATAGTGGTTTATGTTGAATTATATCTATTAAGCTTATGAATAGTAATGAATTTAAGGTTTTCTGTGTAAACTTTCCTGGTGGATCTTCATCGGATTCCAAAAGAAAGGTCCTCAAACAAGATTTTAAAAAGTTATTTACTATGAATGGAGAATTCATACTTGGTGGCGATTTTAATTGTCGTCATAAAGACTGGGGTTGTAACAGAGCAAAAGCTTTGGGTAATGTGTTAGCAGATTTGCCTCTTGTCCTACCAATAAATATTTTGTTTCCTCCTACTCCTACATATTTCCCCGCCGGTTCTCGTGGTTCCCCGTCCGTCCATGATTTATTTATTATAAATGTTCCTAGTCAAATATCGCAACCAATTTCTGTTAGTGCCCTGAATTCTGATCATAATCCTGTTTTTGTCATCTTCCTTGGTCAGGAGAAAAAAAAGTGCCATACATACTGTTAAATAAAACGAATTGGAAATGTTTTCAAACAAGTCTTAATATGAATCTTCTAAATATATCCACCGATCTTCGAAAAGTTTCTTGTAATTATGATGTTGATTGTATTGTACAAAGTTTTACACAAACTATATTGTCTTCAGTCGATAATAGTGCACCAAAGGTATTAAAAAAAGACGTATACAAATAAAAAACTTCCAGGCCATTCACAGGAGAAACTGGCAAAAGTATCGTCAGCCTTTTTCTCGTAACATGTTTCTCATTTCAATCAGCTTATTTCTAATGAAATCGTAAAAATCCGTACTGAAGAATGGAATAAAAGACTAAGTGTACTTGATAAAAATGGAAAAGCGTTTTGGAATATTGTAAGAATCGTTAGAAACAAAAACAAAAAAATTCCATCTTTGAAAGATCCTGGAGAAATAATTTGCACAGATTTGGATAAAGCCAATTTATAAGCAAGGCTTTTCTCAACGAACCACTTGGGGTATCATAAAATTTAAGAGATAGGGAAACAAATATTTTAGTAAATAATACAATTGAAGAGTTCAATGCTTCCAATACAACGACACCTTGGTATGTATTCATTGTGGATTAAGATATAAAATGTATTATAAACAATCTTAAAGTTAAAAAAACGGGGGGCTTAGATCAAATTAAAAATATTTAATTTAAAACACCTTCCGAAAATTGGTATAAAATATCTCACTTTTATAATAGATGCATGTTTGAAAATGCAATATTTTCCAACTACATGGAAAATGGCAAAGGTTGTGCCTGTCGCCAAAGCCGGAGAGGCTTCTGATATTGCTAGTGGTTACATGCCAATAAGTCTGCTAAGCAGTATAAGCAAATTCTATGAGAAGGTTTTAAAAAAACTAATTCTAAGTGGTTTATGACAAAAACATATTCCCCAATGAACAATTGGGATTTAGAAGCTTTCAATCCACTTCCCACCAGGTAAAAAGAATTTGTCAATATATTCAGGGAAACCGTGCACAAGGCAAGTCAACTAGAATGATTTTATTAGATATAAAAAAGGCATTTGGTTCCGTGTGGCATAAAGGAATAATATATAGGATGTTTAAATTCGAATTCCCTTATATGTAAAATAGTCCAAAGCTTCTTGTCAGAAAGATGTTATAAGGTTTATGTTGACTCTGGTGTTTCTTCGTTAGTGACGTTCAACTTTGATGTCCCTCAAGGATCCGTCCTTGGCCCACCGTTATACAATATTTCCACATTGGATTTTCCAACTATACCGCAATGTAAATCAGCTATTTTAGCAGATGACACAGCAATATTTTCAACAGACAAACTCACTCTCAATATAGAGAGGAGTTTAAAACAGGCTGTTGAAATATTGCAAACATATTACAACAAATGGAAAATAAAATTGAATGAGGACACATTCTATCTTTTTCTCCCGGAAAAGAAAGTCTTGTTATCTTCCTAGCAGACAGTTTCAAATTAATGGAAAAGAAATAAATTGTGAAAAATCCGTTAAATATTTAGGGATACATCTAGACACCAAACTCACGTTAAGCTATCATATCAATAATACACTAAAGAAAAGTGGGTGGCAATGGCGTAGTGGATAAAGTGCTTGATTGCTAACTAGGACGTGTGGGTTCGATTCCCACGCTAGGCGCATTCTTTTCTATACCTCCAATTTTAATTGTATGCCGCCCATGGGTTAAAATGAGACAGTCAATACCTGGTTCTCAAATCCACTGTCCCAAACTAGTGCCGTGCAATTCAGGTTGCATTTTAAAGACCTTAGGTCTTACAGGTCTTATAGTTAAATTAACAAAAAATAAGTTTGGCAATTAAATTACTTTATGATTTTATATTAATCGCAATTCGGTATTAACAAATGAAAATAAAATCATCATATTGAAGGTAATCTTCCAAGAAATATCACTGTATGGCTGTCCTGTATGGGGAAAAGCTGCAATTTGGCACATAAAAAAACTTCCGGTCGCTCAAAATAAATTGCTAAAAATGATGCTAAATCTACCCTGGCATCATTCGACTCTAGATCTCCAACAAATAGCGAATGTTGAGTTGATTTCTGAACAAATACAAAAACTAAATAATAACTTCATTCATAGCTCTGATAGTTCTGATAACCCACTAATTAACCAAATTTATGTAATTATTTATTATGTAAATATTTTTTTTTATTTACTTAGGTACCTAGAAAAAACTTAATTTAAACAAGTACACAAAAAACAACAGGTGGCTCTAAGGAGATAAGTCATCAGAAAATCTGTTAGGTACTCATATTTTGTTGTCAATAGTTTAATGTTATTACAGAAGACCGATTTGATAATAATTATTCTGCACCATTAATTTTTTTCAAAAGGCAATATCTGGATTTACAAATAAATATTCAATCTTAAATCCTAATTTGGGGAAAACTACCTTTTCTGAATTAACCCCTTTCTACCAGGCACCAGAGAATTATTTTCGCAGCGAATTTTTAGCTGAAACTATACCAGCTGGATTTCCCAAGGTTAAAATTTTAAACCCAAATTTTTATCCACACCGTGACTTTGTGATTTATATAGTTTTAGAATTAATTTAATATATAAGTTCCACATTCGTGTAGTACGACAAAAAAAAGAAGAATCTTTGGATTAGAAGTTTCAGACAAAAGATCATTTATAAATATTTATAAAGAGAGTCGGAGACAAAAGGCAGCCCTGGGGACACCATTTATTATACACTGCCGGTCGATGTAATAGGTTTATCCGCTAAACAACAAAGAAGAACTTTTTCTCCTAAGAAATTAACAAAAATCACTTTTCTGATGACTTTGAAGTGATGACGTAAACGTGGAAACTCACGTCAATTGTTCCAAAAGAAGAAAGAGCATCGCTGCAGTGATGACGCTATATAAACAATTCAACTTTTAGAAGATAATGATAATAGTTAATCTAACCATCTGATCCATCCAGGTTAAATTTTGTTTCGCCTGAGAAAACACAAGCTACCAATCCTTCTCCCCAGCCATGAAATTTTTCATGGCTGGGGAGAAGGAGTTCAGAGTTTAACGGAGAGAGGGAGATATAGATAGGAGAGAGAGGGAGGAGAGATAGAAAGAGAGAGTAAGAGAGAGAGAAAGAGAAAGATAGAGAGAAAGAAGAGAGAGAGAGGAAGATGATAGAGAGAGAGAGAAAGAAGAGAGAGAGAGAAAGAAGAGAGAGAGAGGAAGAAGAGAGAGAGAGGAAGAAGATAGAGAGCGAGCTCAATTATTTATTTGGCTATTGACTCGATTTGTGTTTTTACTTCGAGCCTAAGGCACTCGGAATCTCCCATTTTTTTTAATGCTATGAACTAACATTAAAGCTTTTGTAACGCTTTTTTTTGCCTGGCGAACTTGCAGTCTATGTATTATACGGATTTTAGACTTGAAACCATCTAATACAGCTTGTATTGCCTTTAAGAGAAGAAGAGATTAGTCAATACCAAATGTTCAATAAGAGAGCTTGATGAAAAACTCGAGCATTCGAAATATGAAGCCCAAAAAGTTTACGATATAAATATTTGTTCTGAACAGAGGAACATATACAGTGAGCTATAAAATTAGATCACCTAGGGACGCATTCCTACGAAAACCATACAATCGGTCGTTAACGAGCTTTCGTTTTTGAATATACATATATCGTAAGCTGATGAGTTATCAGTGTGTCTCTGACCTTGAAAAGGAGTGAGGTATGGAAATGCTTTTGGACGACAGATATAGAGGGAAGAATATTCCAAATTTTTAGGGCCTTATATGGTTGGACCTCAAGGTCCGAACTAATAACAAAGTTAACGCTATACTGTGCCGACAGAACAGTGTCAAAAAACTTAAGTAACCGACTACACTCAGTGTGTTGCTGATAAAAGTCGCCATCTTTTTGAGATATTATACAAAAATTATCCAACATTTTATTCGGGAAGGCTGTGGAAGGATGGTGTTAGCTCTAAGCAGTAAAGTGAGATTTAATTTGATAAAATTTCAAAACAAATTCTCAAACATGTAAATCAATGTTCAAAATTTTAAGCTTTTGAAGCCAACATCTCGTCGAAAAACTGAAAGAAATGTTGAAATGTCAACTAAATTAACCACAAGCAATATTGCGCAATAATGTATCGTACCTCAATAATTGGACCATACAGCCCTTATAGGGTCAGTGTTACCAATAACACTGATCACCTAGTACAAGATCCACATTATGAGGGTGTCAAAACTTGCCTAATAAATCAAATATTTTTGGACTTCTGCATTCAAGGTTACGCGTGTGGTCCTTGAAAATACATTCCCATTATCAAATGTAATGCAACTCTACATATGCACATCTTTCTGCGAAGTTATACAATATTGAAACGATTTTACAATGCAACATTAATACATGACCAAACGCAAGCCCATTACACATCAACAACAATTCACAACCACTAGCCATTTTGACTCCCTAAGCCCCAGCCACTATACCAGCACCAACAATCGTTACAAGCAATTTCAATAAATTCAACAAGTGACAATGTTTAAATTAAATGCAAGGCACTGGTCGCGCCCCACTATCAGCACTTTCCGAAGAAGGCACTTAAATAGCCACGGTGGAGTTACCGCAAAAGAGCCGGCCGGCCCTTATGTATGTAGTGGCGGATTCCTTCAATTAGTTTACTTTTCCCTCGGCCGGCCGTCGCCGCCCCCCCTGTAAGAGCAACACACACACACTGCATTTCTGTGATATTAAAAAATTTAATAAGAACTTGCAACACAGGAAGCTTTGAATTGTGAAGAAGGGCTGCTGGGTCTCCACTTGTGCGTCGCCGTCGTCCGGGGAAGAAGCAAAATAGTCTTCGCTGGCTTTGTCTTAAAGACAAAATGACAAAGAGTGTCTTACAACATTAATCTGCAAGCAGTCTTTATCCAGTGTGTGCTACGGCAAGCACTTGGACATTCAATGGAACATCATCGCAGCATCCGCTGGTGAAGGGATCATATGAGGCATACCAAACGAGATGATGAGTCCCTGGGAAGTAGTAATATTTTAATGAAACTCAATTGACACCGATTATTTAGTTTGGATTTTTGCTCTTTGTTTTATCCACTGCCACGACTACGACGCATTGCGTTGCCACTGTTGCATCAGCATCCTCAGCAGCAGCGGCATATGATGGCAGTGGCAGCAGAACTAATCAAAACGCTGCTTTTGCTCATAACAAGCGAAACATCTTAACGTCATTCAGTTGGGCCTCCAATTGCTGGATAAAGTAAAAGAAGAAGAAGAAGTGTCAAATGCTGTTTGAGATGAGCTCCTTCACTACCAATCTCACAAGTTCCAACTCCAGTTGCTGTGATGCATGCAGCAGTATGTGGCACTGAATGGAAGTGCAGCACAGGAGAGATGATGATTGAATGTTATGATGGCTGCATCAGCTTCAGTGGGGTATGATTTTTTATTGTTGGTTTTGTTTCTCTCCACTTTTTGCATTTGTGTTGTTGTTGTTGTTGATGTTTCGGTGTATGGATTCTGCTAATGATGATGGAAGTGCGTAGGCCACATATGGTTGCCTGATGTGTGACTTCTCTCGGGGAGATGATGAACGATTGTGACAGAAAGAGGAAGTTCAGAAATAGTATTTTGCATATTAAACGTGTGTGGTGTGCGTTGTACGTTGTAGTGCAGTGTCATAAGATGGCTTTCCGCTAATCCGATGGTAAATAGCTGAACCCAAAGGGTGTGGAAGTTCCCGCTTGCTCGTAAGTGGAGACATGACAATATCCTTGAAATTATGACTTATTATACATAAATAGGAAATTCAAGATTACTATCATTCGCTATTAAGTGGCCACATAGGAAGGGCTTCTTAATGCAGATCGGTAGAAACGGTGTAGATGCTTATAGCTTCTCCATGCATCAACTTGGCTGGAGACTCGGAGGATTTCAGAAACCTTACATTACTTTACCACCAACGCTCTTACTGATGGTTATATGTCATTAATAATATTAATTTTGTACAAATGTGGTTTTGTACAAGGTGGGTCAAAATGGATTAGTCTATGGGAAGATGCTGAGATTTTACAAATTCCATTTGTGAAGTAAACAGAAGCAGACGATTGCCTGTATTACTCTTGGATATTTTAAATGTCAGTAATTTTAGTGCAACGTGCATTTCTGGTCAGATCTTCCGGTTTGTCCATTCCAACTGGTTAATGACAATGCGTTTAGCCGATAGTCTGGATGTAGGGGTGCACATGTCAGAAGAGTTCCGGAAGCCCTGGACGTGTTTGCTCCATGTCAATTGTAACAAGGTTTCCGTGAATTGTGAACTATAAACCAGCAAATTGATGAATTGAGAGTGGAGGACATAAAGCTCCTGCCTCAAAATCATAGGTTCTTTTTCTAAAGAAATCGGACAATATTTTTTTTTACGTTTTCGCTAGTAACATGTATTTTTCTTTAAAAAGAGGTGGGGTTTTCCAAGAAGAGGTGTTTTTTTTAATAGGCCGCTATTTCCGTAGTTGTCATTTTTGAAAATGTAATTTTTTGACATTTGACAAGTAGCCATTAATAAAAATGGAACGATACACTCTTCAACGACGCATTGAAATTATTAAAATTCACTACAAGAATGGTGAAAATTTGGCTGAGACGGTTTGTAAAACTGAACCATTATTTGGTTGTCGTAAAGCATCTTGTCAGACCGCAATTCAGAAATTGGTGGAAAAATTTGAGCTGTTGGGACAAGATAGCGATGTAAAGAATAAAACCCGTGCTTGTCGCTCAAGAACAACTGAAGAATATTGCTGTTGTAGCCCAAAGAATTGAAGAAAACCCATGTTTTTCCATTCCTCGTCGTTCTTTGGAATTGGGCATTCCACAAACGTCATTACACTGTATATTGTATAAAGACTTGGATCTTAAGGCTTTTAAAGTTTAGCTTACACAAGAACTCAACAACGGGAAATTCGCTGAGGTAAATAAATTTATTAAAAATATTTAGAAGCTAATTCAGCACCAGGGAAAGGATAAGTTTCAAAAATTTCGGTGAAATGGTATCAGGACCTACAGAGTTGGTTTTGACCGGCCGGATTGCATTTAGAATATCATAATTTCCTCTAGAATGAAATGTTTAATAAAGTTCCATCTTAGGCAACTCACACGAATTTCTTGAATAATAAGTATTGGATCCATGCGGAACAAAAATATTGGACCTGTCTTCAGGATTAAACAAACAATTGCTTTGATTTTTATCTTCTTCCCACTGACAGCTTCCTACTACTATTTGTTCTTTAGACATCAAGCTGAAACAAGCAGAGGTGAAAATGAAGATGACGTACAAACTTTAACAAAGCTGTCAAATTTCCATTTAAAATTGAAGTTCTTTAAGCCAAATTTATTGAAGATCACCTGAACCATATTCCAGTTGTCATAATCGACTGCTTGAAAACCCAAATTGTCATAATGTTAACAATTTTTCGCAGAAGAATTTCTTTTCCAAAGAAGAATATTGATGTTAAGGAAAATCCAAATTTGTCCCTTCGACAACGTCCACAATAGCGTGTACTTCAGGAGATAAATGTAAACAAAATCTGATGGCTTACGAGATTTAGCTCGTGTAAGGATTGAACTCGAAAGACAATTATTTAATTCGAAATTTCAGTGAATGTACAAAAACTTCTTGGTATTGGACCCGATGTTGCATCGAAAAATTGTCTTCATCGATGGCGTTCATTTTCGGTTAAATGGATATATCAATAGGCAAAACAATAGCACTTGGACCGAATACAATCCACAAGAACTGTTAAAGTGCGACATGCTGCAGGGTGGACTCATTGGACCAGATTTCTTTTTTGAAAACGATGTGAATCACCGTGGCATTCGTAATAAATCCATAATAAGTAACTTTTTCGCTCCACGATTGAATGACATCAATGTAACAGACATAAGTCTTGGTCTGTAGAATGACGATATGTGCTATACAACAAAACTGACCTGCTAAATGGATACTTATAACGTCGATAGTTTACAATGACTTACCAAGAACAGTTGACGAATTTAGTGCCACCAATATTCGTAATGGATACAAATGCTTAGAAAAGTCGCATAAGCCCTATTGCCCTTACCGACAGATGTTTATGTTTCAACCAAAGATGTTGAGCATTTTATTAAGAATTTACGTATACAAAAATCAGCAGGATTTGATAGCTTAAAAAATATTTACTTGAAGAAGCTACCAAAAATGAAATAAACGTTAAACAAATGCTTTGAAATAAACGTTAAGCAAACATTAATTTCTATGAAAAGTTCGATACTCGAAATAAAAGTGACGTTCAGATTAAATTATTCAATAATTTTTTTTTCTTGATTGAAAAATTCAATGTTGTTATCCGGTTGTTAAACAGTCAAATAAGTTTATTCCTCTGGCAACTAACTGCCCCTTTATCTGGAGATTGAAAAATTGGCTTTAAGTCTTCTTGAAAACAAGCAAATTATACCAAGCAATCAGTTTGGATTCAAACAAGGAAATAATACTTCTCACTAAGTTTTACGCATATGTAATCACGTTAAGCAAAAATTGTCTCTTAAGCAATCTACTGGTCTTGTTCTTATGAAGGACTTCTTTACAAACTCAAACGTTTGGCTGTCCAGAATATATGAATGATTAAGTTTGCTCAAGGAGAACATTTAAAATAAACTTATATAATATTTGTTTTAGTTAAAAAAAATATATATACAGGAGTTCCGCAAGGATCAGTTTTAGGACCTCTCCTGTACATTGTTTATGGCTCCGATATCCCAATCCCCCTAAACTGGGAAATATGATGACACAGACACTGCTATATTTAGATCAAATAAATTAGGGTATAATATAGAAAATTCACTTCAAAATGCACTTGATAGCATACTTCAATATTTTGAATCGTGGAAAATAAAAATTAACGCAGATGAAACACAAGCTATTTTTTTCATGAGAAAAAGAAAAGCTTGTTCTTTACCGCTAAGTAATTTAAAAATTAATAATTCCGACATTTTGTGGATTGATTCTGTCAAGTATCTTGGTGTATATTTAGACAAGACATTAATCTAACGATACCATGTGAATAATACATTAAATAAAAGCAGTGTAAAATTACTATCTACAAAGTAGGTGATGTTAGACCTTCCCTGGCACTTCTCAACTTCACGATTGCACAAGAATAGTGGGGTACTAAAAATTTCAGAAAAAATTGAAAAACTCAGTGAAAAGTTCTTCCCAAATTGTAAAGTTTTTGAAAATTTGCTTACTAAAAACTTGCAAATGTAAACTGTTAATACTCCAAAAATAACTCTGTGATATCAATGTCACGACACAAAAAAATATTTGTATTTCTTTTGTTCATGCATTTGTATTTATTATATATGTATATATTTATTCATTTGTGTTTATTAATTTATTTAATTGTTTAGTGATTTATCCACAAAAAAGGAGATGCTCTGAACTGCGCCAACTACAGAGGTATAAGTCTCCTCAACATCGTATACAAAATTATGTCGGCTATTTTGTGTATCCGCCTAGAACCTTTTACCAACGACCTGATCGGATTTTATCAGTGTGGCTTTAGGCGAGGAAAATCAACTAACGATTTTCACACTCCAGCAGATCCTGGAAAAAACCCAAGAATTCCAAGTCGATACGCACCATCTCTTCATCGCCTTTAAAACCGCCTATGATAGCGTTGATAGAGACGAGTTATACAGAGCCTTGTCACATCTCGGCATCCCTGCCAAACTTGTCCGCTTATGCAGAATGACAATGAAGGAATCTCGCTGCTCCGTCAGAGTCGGTAAGAACTTCACCGACGACTTTGATGTCGAGAAAGGTTTGAGACAGGGTGATGCGCTATCATGCAATCTCGTTAACATTGTGCTGGAAGCAATTGTGCGCAACTCAAATGTCAACACCAGAGGCACAATTTTTCAAAAGTCCGTTCAACTCCTTGCTTATGCTGATGACATTGACATCATAGACAGAACAAAGCGAGCTGTCAGTGGAGCATTTGCAAGTATTGAAGCGGAAGCGCCGAAGATGGGTTTGACTGGTAACGAGACGAAAACTAAGTATATGCTGTCATCGAGAAGAGAAGTCCAAAACCATCGACTGGGACAAAACGTCACGATTGGCGGTTATAACCAGAGACTTTGTTTACCTGGGATCCACTATTACATCGCACAACAATATCAGTGCGGAGATCAAACGAAGAATCACACTTGCAAGCCGCTGTTTCTTCGGGCTTAGAAAGCATTTGAGTAGTAAAGCCCTCTCTCAAAGAACCAAAGAGACCCTATATAAAACTTAAATCATCCCAGTCCTGCTGTATGGGGCAGAGGCATGGACACTGACAAAATCGAATGAAAACCAGCTGGGTTGCTTTGAGAGAAAGATTCATCGAGTTATGTTTGGCCCAGTGTGCATCGGTGGTGAGTGGATAAGAAGATTTAACGACGAACTTTACGGGCTCTACAGCGATATCAACCCGGTCAAAAAGCTAAAAATACAGCGACTGAGATGGCTAGCTCACGAGGAGCGCATGCACATAGACGCACCAGCCCGACGAGTCTGCGTATCCAACCCCGGTGGACAACGCGACAGAGGAAGGCCTTATCTTAGGTGGCGCGATCAAGTGGTGAACGACCTCAACCAACTTGGTGTGCGTTACTGGTGGCAGCTAGCTAGGGACCGGGCTAGCTGGAGAGGTTTGCTGGTTGAGGCCGTGATACATCCTGGATTGTAAGCGCCATCTAAAGTAAAGTAAAGTAAGTGATTTATACACTTAATTATTTATTTATTATTACACTTATTTATTAAGTTGTTTATTTGTTAATTTGTTTATATATTTATTTATTTGTTTGATTATTTATTTAATTATTTACGTTATTTGTTAATTTATTTATTTATTTATTTATTTGTTTGGTTATTTATTTTATTATTCACTCCCTTGTGCATATATATTGTTTACTTATTACCCTCGTTATTATTCATTTAAATGTTAACTGTTAATTGATTAATTCATTTATTTTTGTTTTGTTATTTATTTAGATAAATCAAATTATGTTAAACAAAATAATGTTTAATTCCATTAGTTTTAAGTTAATTTTATCTAGTCAAACAGATTTCTAAAATAAAGAAACCCTTAACTTAAGATACAAACTGTCAAATGAAGGTTTTTGTCCGTAGTTCTTCTTCAATAGCTTTTCATTCTTCAAACTTATTAGCATACCGAAATATATTCTTTTTCTCAGTTGTAAGATATAAACTAAAATTAATGTAAATTGTAACGCTTTATTCTACTCAATAACAATCTATCTATCATAAGATTCACTTTTGGTGAGCACATATCTGCCGTTGCACCCCAATTCTAATTGCGGAATATGTTCCCAGGTTAAACAAAAAATAAAAGGTTATTTAGTAAAACTACATGACTTCGGATCAAAATCAGTTTGTAAAAAAAAACACCCTGTATATTTTGGAGGAAACCCTATCTACTAAATACATTCACAGCAAACATCATGTCCGCCACATTGATCGCTATTTAGGAATTATCCAACTACGTCACTGTGACAGCCTTTCGAAGGCATATCTGTGGCGCAATTGTATGCAAATCATCTTTGTCAAATGCCCTTATGTGCCCACACAACTAGAATAATGGCCCGTGCTTAGTATTCTAAGTCTCTCAAGGAACTCCTGAAGAGTATTATCATTTTTCTAAGAGCAGACCACTGCGACCGACCGGACCCCGAGTCATAACTTTTCTTCATTCAATCACTCCTCTTCTCCAGTGAGACGGCCTTTTTTTTGTTTTGTTTTGAAAAAGACCGAATTTCATTTGAATTTCAGGGTGATCCCCTGATGGTGCAACATGCAACAGAAGAGGATGCTTATTTTCATTCTTGAGAATTTCAGGGCACCCACATGTTTGGAGGTCTGTGCTTGAGTTTGTTTATGTTGCTTCCCCATACCCCGGGCAGAATGTAAACATTGGTTGTTCTTTGGATTTGGATGATAGAACCGCGCGCAGGAGAGGAGTCGCCTTGGAACAACATGGATGATAATGATGATCGTCATCTTCTTCGTCGTCGTCATTATCTGCATCCTTTGCAGGGCCAGAGAACAATGAAATGAAGGTGAAGTACGTTAGAAGAGTAGCGGCGCAGAATTGTTGTTGGCGGCAGATCCATTCGATGCAGCACGACTCCGCACAAATCAAAGATGCAAGCAATAAAAGGGAACGTTGCACGATTCTTGTAAATAGTTGAAGCCAACGACGACGACGATGGTATAGCTTCTGCCTGACATTGGAAGACATGCGAAGCTAATGTTGCAGCTCCCTGGCATCTCCTCAGAACCATCATAGCTTCGCAGTGTGCCGAGCCCATTTTCTTCTCGGATGATTGGAGTCTTTGAATTGAAGCTGGTCCTTCTTCTCTTCGAACGCCAAAGGGAATGTGCTGCCTACACGCATAGGGCAGCAAGGGCAGTCTAATTGCAAATGATTTAAAGGAACAATCATAGAGATATTTCATCTATTGCCATTTTAAGGATAGAAGAAGCTTGAGGGATCTCTAGAAGAGTTGATCAAAACAGGCTCCGTGCTTAGCTCCGTCTGCACGATTCGTTCCCCGTCATCATCATCATCACAATAATAACAAACCAAGCCCGATTTTATCTGAGCGACCGCCACCGCCGCTCCGCGCCGAAGAACAAAAAAAGAAGAAAACTTGTGTTTTGAGTTTCCTGTGAGTTCTTGCCGTCACGGAATGGATTCTATGGACGTTAAATATGGGCTTGCTGCAGCAACAAACATGGCTATGCATTTATGTGAAAAAAATTGAGATGCCAGTGTCTGTGCAGCTTCTTCGCTGGGGGGAAACAACAAATACAAATAAACACCATACAAACATTTGGTGTTGATTCTTCTTCTTCTTGTTCTTGACGGCAACTAGGGTGGGGGTCTCTGTCTTAAAATATCCAAAAAGCAAATTTTGAACTCATCATTATAATGAATGAACACATGAGATGTACATGTACACATTAAAAAGTATGTGAAACAAAATAAATAAATGGAGTGCCACAAGAATGCTATTTAGGACCAATATTTTTTTTTTGCTGAGTTGACAAATATAAGTAAATGAGTGTGGTTTGGTAAATTGTCTTGCAGACATAAGAATTAGCAATAGAGAAATGGCGGGCGGCTCTATTAAAGAATATAATAGAATCAATAACTCGTCTTGTATCTACTTGTTTAAATGTTTGAAGTTATAAGAATGCAAACATTTAAGTGGCGGGCGGTAGAGGATGGTGTCAAGGCATGGTGGACAGAAGGACTCTTTCTTCTAAGAATGTAGGTGTTTGCGTTTCGGAAGTGGAGACTAATTGAGCGCAGTTGTGCTAATGTGTGTATAGAAGGCATTTCTCATGATCAATGCAGGAATTTTTTTCTAAGGTGAGGTTATGGGGGATTTGCTATCCATGATTTAATCTTCTTCATTTTTGAAAGTCGCATAAGGTTTTCAAAATGAGGGCAAACAAAATGTTTCTGCAGAATTCAGGATATATTCGATTCGAACAGGCAGGCGGTTGAGTTGGAAAGGGTATTACAAAAAGAGTTATTAAATCCGGTTGCCTTAGAAAATGTGAATTTACCTGCTCCTCTAACCATAGGCTAATTACAATATCCATCCTTCCTTTTAACACCATGGAAACGCTGATTAATTTGTCATGAAATGACAGATTTTCTTAGAATACCTGGTATTAGAAATTACTTTTCGGATAAGTCGCACTGGACAATTTTAAGGTTGAAAGTTGTGCCGCAAGGATCAATTGTGTCATCGAACTTTGGAAGTAAAACTTCTTTTTCGGCGATGGGGTAAACATTATCAATGGAGCTGTCAGTGACATGTTAAACCGACAATTTTTCTGTCAAAAAAACGACCGAATTTTTCGCGGGAGTAAATATTATAAAAACATCTTTTTTATAGAAGAAGAAGTATAGCCGTAATTAAATTTTGATCCGTAATTCAAAAGGTTAAATCAACGATTTTGGTGGATTAACTGAAGTTCAACGATGGCTTAAGGCTTAATTAGGTGAAAATAGCAAGTTTAATAATTTAACCATCAGATAATTTTTGTTAACTTGTTAAACCACGGATTAAAATTTGAACCAACTGTAAACCTCACTTAGCTTAACTAAATCGGTGAAATAAAGTTGCTGAACCAAGGATCAAGGTTTGGACGACGGTGACGTTCGTATAATTGGAAGATGGGGTCGTTTTGGGGGATGTAGCTATGCGTTGTTGTTCCTTGACCGATTTTCCTGAAATTGAAATATGTTGTAGCTGCCATTGAATTATGAATTATGCGGGTGGCAATGACACAGTGGATATAGTGATTGACTGCTATACCTCTCCATTTTTAATTCGATACCGCTCGTGAGGATTGCAAATCCATGTGCAACCAAAAATTCCTTCCTATCTTTCTATTCCTCTACACCACTAGCACTAGCGTAGCAATTCAGCTTGCATTTAAAGAACTTAGCTCTTACATGCATATAGTAAAAATATTTATCATTATGTTCAAAATTATTTATTTTTTATTGGATTGAGAACTGGTTGAAGTTTTGAAAACCGAAAAAAATATTGAAAGCGTTCGAACGGTTCAGTGTGTACATTTTTTTAAAGTTAATCAATTTTTAAAAACATAAAAAAAATGTGAAAATCTTCTGACCTTTGACATCTTTATTTTAAATAAAATGAAGGGGTAATTCTAATTTTGTAGCATTGGAGTTTTTTTTTACATTTTCGAAAACTGTTTTTGACCTAATTTTGTAACTTTGTTTGAGCTGTACAATTTTCCTTAAGTCCTTAGCCTAGACTCAATTAAATTTGAATCTGTGATTATTCGTGCAAATTTGCGTACCAAAATTACGAGTATCTGCAACTTTTTGTTATTCTTTGAGAAAAGGAAGATTTTCTGAAGTAAAGGCAAAATTATTTTTGCGTCTTCTGACTATTTTTGGATTTGAAGATTTTTTATTTGCAAATGTGTTTTTTTTTAATTTTATTTTAACCTAGAAAAACGCACCTCAAAAAGGGGTTTGACTATGCTTAAAATGTTCAAGCACATTACGAGTCTGAGGAAAATTGGGAAGCATTTAATAAGAGAAAAATAAGTTTTGAAGGAGAGAAAAATAGAACTGGGTAAGGCTTTTCACATCCGTGTTGTACGGCTTAAGAAAATATATCAGTAATTGAGGTTAGTTCGGAATACGGGCGCAAGGAAAAACTAATCAAGATTCGTCTAGAGTGAAGGGAAAACTCCATTTGCATTATCAAATCAAAATTTCCCTCCAACTTCAACTATGGGCCAACTTCAATTCCATTCCTTCCATTCAAGTACTATTGAAACGCTGATTAACTTGTCAGCTAATGACCAGGTTTTCTTGGAATATGTCCAGTTTACTGGTAATAATATGGCATAAGAAATTACTTTTCGCATCTCTGAAAGGTTATTAGTTTGAAAGGGGTGCCGCAAGGCTCCGATTTCTCTCCGAAATTGTTTTTTACTTGCGATATAGGTACTATAGGGCAAGTTTTGCATTTGGAAAAAAATCGAACTCGATATTTTAATCAAAGTTGACATTACGATGATAGAGAACAACAAAAAGTGGGTCCGGCTATTCCGTCTGTCTGTCTGTAGAACGATCTATAGCCTAAACGGCTGAACCGATTTTGTTCAAACTTGGCGCTTAGGCGTTTTAGGTGATTGTCCAAAACAGATTTTTGAATCGTTGTTTTAGCCCCAAAAATAGCGGTGCTTGCCATACATTTAAAAAAAAAAAATCATTTTTTTTTGAAAATTGAATATTTCGAAAACAGGTGGACGATTTTTTCTGAAATTTTGTTTTTAATTTTATATTGTTAAATATTTAAAGTTGTCATACCAATTTTTTTTAGAAAAAAATTAAGAATGTTTGTATAGGGTCAAGTGGGGTAATTCTGAACAGGGGTAATTGTAAACGCACTTTTTTCAACCCCATTTCATAAATTTATCAGCAAAATACCATAATGTCCAACTTTGAAGCACACAGTAGGTCTTTTTTAGGCCTCCAAATGTGGGGTGATTCAACTGGCCACTTACCCTGTCACACCCCCCCAATTCAGCATACTCAATACTTCTAACGTGATTGATATCGTCTTTGAAATCAGCCATTCCTTCCTAAAGGCTAAATCGTGTTTAATCAATCTAAGGGTCGTCAAAACCCCTTAAGAATTAAAAGCGACGAAAGTCAGGTTAATGTTCTTTGTATCAGTCGTTCTTTTACATCTTTAAGACGAGCCCCCTTTCTGCAACATTTATCATGTCAACACTAAAGGCTAAGTTCTAGTTTGTCTAAATTATTTCCCCTGGTCCTAAAGACAAAAAAGGTTTAAAGTTGTTGAGTGTCGAACATCAAATCCATGCCTATAATACAATTTGTTTGTCAAATGTCAAATCCACTTAATCTTACTATACTCAACATATCCAGCCTCGCATGTTATTCGATATAAAAAAATACTTAACTCATTTTTCAAAAAAACGAGGACATCCTGTCTACATTTTGTTCACAACAACTCAACAGGTTTACTGATGCCATTGCTACAAGTGGTCATACTTACAAGTGCTTAGTTCCACTAATTCCAGTCGCTCTCACTCTCTTTAACATATCTCAAAAGTCTAATATACTTTTTGACATCAGATATCAAAAGTACAAATCCTTTTTTCCAAACCACATAAGCCTCTATTTAAGCCGACGTTAATTTGCCACTTCCTTTCTTCATTCCACCATTACCAACCAGCGTACTTATGCCACAACAAAGCGAAGAAAAACACAAAGTCCAAGTGGGTACTTAGATGCAAAGAAAAACCCCCTCAAGGATATCAAAATAAAAACAATCCCCATCACTCTACTTATAATGTTCCTTGTTTTGAGCTACAAAAACCTTGTAATGCGCAACCCACTGGGCTCATATTAAGTAGCCTTCAGAAGAAGAATCTTAAGAAGAAAAAAACAACAATCTCAAGAAGCGTCGCCGAACACACACAACTCCTTGTTCCGCGATTACAATCGTAAACAAGAATTCTCGCCCACTTTGCGCGCGCCCCTTCCTCCTTCTTTCGAGTCGATTTCTTACAACTTCACTTCTATACCTTCTAGGAACCTAGAAATTGCAGCTGTTGCTTCTTGCAATTTAAACTTCTATTCCCACATGTCGGCCAACGCACTTGGAGCTACGCCAGGGCGGACGCGCCGCACTCTGCGCTATTGCAGCAACAAGCCAAGGACCCTTTAACGACTTCCGTTCCCTTCTTTGTTTACATCCAGAACCAACTCAGGCGGCCGTCACAGCGCAATACAACCAACGCAGATTTATACGACAAGCGCAAAGGAAATTCAACTCGCACATAAATCGCTGCATAGATAGCCAAATGAATTCTTTTCAGAGTAGGCAGCCAGCTTTTGAGATTGGCTCCAGTTACATCCAGGTCCATTTATGCGTTGCCCACTTTTCCCTGCTGACACCCATGATAGACCAAAGAATCATACTATACCTACTACGAGTACAACCCCAACCACGCAGATGATCTATCTTTGGAATTAGAATGAAGTATTTGCGCGTTCACCACGCTATCTGCAGAGGATTCATTTTCTCAAAGTAAAGCAAAAACAACCAGGGGCGTAGACCAACCGGGGGGTGAAATTTTTAATTTAAATAAATTACTTTCTTTAGATAAAATTTGTGGTTTCGAGCTTTTGAAGGCGTGATACCTGCCATTAAAAACCTTAATAAGGAAGTTTCAGAAAAAATAGGCATACGTAACCATCAGTAATCTACGAGACAAAGAAACTAAAGAGAAAGTAGCCGTGCAATAATGAAAAGGTGACAGAGATGTACACGCAACTATGCTGGAGACGTAAGAACTTATTGGGTAGAACAAAGCGGGCGTATCCCAGCTGATATGGAGATCGAAGAGTCTCGCGATGCTTTTTTCCCAAAGGCTGAGTTGAGCTCGTCGAATTCAAGGGTTTTTTCCGAAGAAAGCACAGTAAAGCTCAGATAAATAAAAAGAACTCTCTCCAGTTAACAAATTCAAAAATATAAACTTTATTTTATAAAAAGATCGTAGGTTAATATGGCTTAGTAATAAGGTCTAATAATACATAACCACCTTATTTGGAGAAGGGAGTTGCTCAAATCATGATGTGGTAAGAAATTTAGAAGCTGGGATTTGGCTCAAATCTATCTGGCTGGCCAGGAATCTGGATATAGGGAGTTGGACTACGTTGGATGAACTAGGAGCAGAGAGTTGGCCTAGGTCCCACTAGTTGAAGACGGAAGCTTTAGGAGAACGGAGTATAGCCCGTGTCTCGTAAAGTGCTGGAAAGGGGAAAAACGGATTCATAATGAAAATTACAAAAGAATTTCAAGTTGAATAAGCTTCGATTTTCTATAGGAATTTTAGTTTTACTTATACAACAGTTTCGGTTAAAAGTAAATGTGAATTATAAATTTAAAGACTAATTTATAAAATAAGATCAAGTAACACTCCGGATCGGTGGGTTAGGTACATATTTTATTTTTAGTGGTTTAATTGCGTTTTGAAGCGTAACACTTCGTTAGAGGGTTTTATAAAAATGCTAAGGAACTGACGGTAGGTTTTATAACGGAATGTAAAACCTGCACCGGGGCACAGTGTGATACGATTGATACGATGTAACAACGTATAATAGTAAATGAAGAATCAATTTAACTACGGAGTTATGCTCAGCTATGCAGGGTTATAGACGGTACTCACCCTAAAACACCTAGATTTTTCGTACAAGAATCCGCAGCATATAGCGCCTTATGACTAAGCCAGACTAACACCTGAAAAAATAGCACAATAGGACATGCAGAGATACTTCAGAACCATCTGAGTGATAGTATTGTTACACACTATAAATCACCCAAACTTGATTTTCATACGCCGCGCCGTACCAAACTGCCTTCCCAAGCAGAAAAGAATGGACGAACAACCTACTCTACACAAATGAATCAGCAATATCAATATACATATACTGATGGCTCCAAAATGGACACTGATGTTGGTGTGGTGCAGGCTTTTTATCAGCACCTCTTGATCTTAACAACTCACTTAGGATCCGAGATTACAGTAGTGTCTTCCAAGCGGAGGTTCTGGCAGTGACAAAAACTTGACGTTCGTCAACCAGAACTGGTCAATATCCGACCCTGTTACATTAAACAGAAAATTTCTGACAGGATTCTAAAGAAATCCAAGGAAAGGTGGAGTCTACTTAACACCTGTTTTTTTTCCCATGGGTATAGGTGTAAGATCTTCAAAAGGCTCTTTTAGGACCGTGCTCATAGGAATGTGAGATTCTAACTGCACTAAAAACACATCCTCCTCCCGATTGCAACTAAGTTGAAACTTATCTAGCAATTTATTTTTAAAGAATTTAATTAACGTGTTGCAGGTAACTATCCGGTGATAGTTCCTGCTTATACCGCGGTTTTAAAGCGGATTCTCGTTTGGTGCACCAGATCGGAAGGCTTTGTCCTTCGCACGCTTCGTACTAAATTCGTTTCATCGATAATTTTGATTATAGTACTATTGCATTGCTGTAATAGCCGTTTTCGATGATTTCGGGCAAAATTTCTTATTTCATCGCGAACCGTGGGAACCCCGAGATCTCTGTGGAGATCTTCGTTTCTTATGTACCAAGGCGCGCTTACAAACGATCTTAGGAGTTTATTTTCAAATGCTTGTAAGGTATTTAAGGCTTAAGCACCTGCCTGTACAAAATTAGCCTGTTTTCGATACTGACCTTAGAGTGTTTCCCGAGCAACTAGTATATATCTCTGAGTTTATTATTTAACTCTTCCCATTTCTTTTTAACATGCGTCATTCCGAGATATTTTGCTTCATTAGCAAACGGCACTAGAACCGTTTTAAAAAATACCGGTAATCTATTAATTTTTTTATACGTAAAATCTACATGGACTGATTTTACTTCGTTAAGCGGTATCCGCCATGTTTTTGTCCATTCACTGACATTATTCACAGCTTTTTGTAATTAAGTCGTTGCTTTATTTATCGTTTAGCCCACTGCTAGTATTGCATTGTCGTCAGCAAACGCGGCTACGATAGTGTCTTCTGCTTGAGGTATATCACGTGTAAATAATAGGTACAATATTGGACCTAAGACATTTCCTTGTGGTACCCCTATACCCCTATATCTTTCAGATCCGAGTAATCGTTTCTATGTCTTACTCTAAAAAGTCTATTCTCTAGATATGCTTTTAGAAGCGTATAAAGTGCTTCAGGCAGAATTTGTCTCAATTTAAAATTTAGGCCTTCGTGCCATACCTTATCAAAAGCTTGCGACACGTCTAGGAAGACCGCCGAACAAATTTTCTTTTCTTCAAGAGTTTTCTCAATGACGTCAGTGATCCTATGCACTTGGTCGATTGTCGAATGCTTGCTTCTAAGCCCGAAATGATGTTCAGGTATAAGGCGCTTTTCTTCTATTATTGGCTGCAGGCGCAGAAGTAATATTCTTTCAAAGACCTTAGATATTACGTGCAGAAGATTTCTTATCATGTGATGGTTTTCCTGGTTTGAGAACCATTATAACTTCCGCAAACTTCCATTGGCTCGGAACGTACTTTAGCCTTAGAGTGGCATTTATTATATAAAGAAGATTAATTAACCCTTTGCGAGGAAGCATTTTGAAAACTTCGTTCGTAATTAAGTCATATCCAGGAGCTTTCTTATACTTAAGCTTTCTTATTTCTCTACTTAATTCGGCAAGGGTAACATTTCTTGTTATGTAATTTTCGCTTGAGTTAGAACGTATATTTAAATTTTCGTTGAGTCCTTGCCCACCAAAAGGTTTAAATGTGTTCTTCAGGTAATCCGCGAATACTTTTGCTTTCTCCTTGTTGCTTTATGCCCATTCGTTTTGATCAGTCTTAATCGGAGGCGCTGGGAGCTTTGGTTTCTTCGTTAGTTTAACAGCTTTCCAGAGTGAGTTGTTGGATTCTTTTCCAAATGTCAAGGTTTTAAGATAATTTCCAACTTCAGATTTTTTTAATTTTTCTATCGTCTTTTTTAGTAAATTACACAAGCGATTTAAATTTACCTTGTGCTTTTCGTTTCTCTTTTACTAAATCTTTTATTTCCTGCGGATATTTTAGGTTTTATAATTTTACATCGTGGAGGACAGTATATGGAAGATACATTCAATACAACATTCTGAGTTCTAACCTGTACACCGATTAATTGCATTGATTCGGCCTAAATTTTCGGGCCTATTGTGTGTTCGATGCATTCTTTTATAAATAAAGATGTCCCACCTCTTGCTTTGTTCGACGGATGAGTTGCGTGGTATTCTCAAAATCTATTGATCTTACTATTTGATTGTTTCTTGACACGCGTTTCCTATATCAAACAAATATCAATATCTTTCTTATGCATTAATATTTCTAGTTCTTCAAGTTTTTGCCATAATCCGTTAACATTCCAAGTAATTATTTTAAGCTTTTCCATCATGTTTTTCTTTTTGTAGGACGTTTAACACCTGTGACACTGCCAGGAAAATATGGCACGTTTCAACAAGCAAAGGAGAGTCAAAATTTTGGAACTCAACAACAGATCTCTTAGCTGTCTCTTATAGGCATAATCACCGGACATAATATTTACTGAGATGCCATAAGTTCAAAATGAAACTCAGTGCAGACGACTTATGCAAGTGTGGTGACGAACAGGTGCAGCTCACACTTTTTCTGGCATTGCCCTGCACTCTGCCACCAGAGAAGGAATCTGCTATACAGCTACTTCTTTCATAATTTAGAAGAGCTCTCTAATACTTCAGGAATTAATATATTGAACTTCGTCAATGCCTACAAATGGCTTGACTGATTAAAAGAACACAACTTTTTATCGGAAAAGAGTGATAACACTCCCGGGTAACACAATAGACATACATAGATCTAAGTGTGATGATAACGTCATCAATTGTCAGCCCAATAACTCACCTAACCTAACCTAGGCTCAACTATCAAAAAACTTAAGAACAACATGCCCATCATGTTTCTTATCAATAGAGCTTGGAGATAATATATACAAGGGTATGCATCAAGTTATGAAATAAGTTCCCTATGACAGATCGACTTCACAAGGAAGAAAATCCTGGAATAAACCAATCTCAGACTTACCAATAACTTTCATAGATTTGGAAGCTAGTATGAACATATTGCTCTTTTTTCATTGTCAGGAGCTCTATTAGGCGATTCGGAGAATTTGAAAAAAACCTATACAGTTGTGTACAATATATTTGACCAACACGGTCCCTAGGAAGATCAAACTTCCTGTTTTAAGAGCAAGCCAATGATTAGAAATACTGGTCTAAAAAAATTGGTATACACCCTACGTTAGTCAAAACTTTATAAAATCTTCTAACGGATGCAGTACCAGGTCGATAAGCCTCTGCATCTGTCATAATAATTATGTAAATACCTGATGAACACAAGGTGGCCAGTTTCGAAAACATCAAGTCAGATGACAATTCCGCTTCCTACGTCAGATGGTCGAAAACTTCATCTGAACTGCAGCTGCAATACAAAATAAAATGCACGACTGGATCGCACGTACTTGCTCTTATGTTAGATCACATCGTATGCAAAAGATTTTTAATAGAAACGGCTAAGCATATTTTTAAAGTTTTTTTTTTACTTAATTTTCTATATACAAAAAATCCAAATTTTTTTCTAAAAAAAAATTGGTATGACAATTTTAAATATTTAATAATATAAAATTAAAAACAAAATTTCAGAAAAAATCGTCCACCCGTTTTCGAAATATTGAATTTTCTTTTCTTTAGAATTTAAAGGAGATCTTGTATAAAAATTTTGATCGAAATCCATTGAGCCGTTTGTGAGAAAGTCGAAAATCAATAAAATGGTTGTATGGCAGGTACCGTTATTAATAAAATATTTGAAAAAGTTTTTTGGCCAAAATGTATACCATACCCAAGTAGTACTCTCACCAATTTTTATCAAAATCGTTAGAGCCGTTTTCGAGATAATTAAGATGGTAGAAAAATTTGAATGGCAAGTACCGTTATTTTTGGTGCTAAACCAACGATTCAAAAATATATTTTAGACAATCACCTAAAACGCCTAAGCACCAAGTTTGAACAAAATAGGTTCAGCCGCTTAGGCTGTAGATCGTTCTACAGACAGACAAACAGACAGACCCACTTTCTTGGTGTTCTCTATCACCGTAATGTCAACTTTGATTAAAATCTCGAATTCGATATTTTTTCCAAATGCAAAACTTGCCCTATAGTACCTATATTGCAAGTAAAAATCTAAGTCACAACAAAGGTAGCAAAAAGAAGACAACAAATCTATAGGCATTTAAGATCATGTAGATGACGAGTGAACTTGATTAGGCTTTGTTCTTAAGCCTTTGGATTTTTTTTCTTAGAATTTATTAAAAAGTTCCAGAAAGGCTTGTAGTTAAAATTTTACCGACAAACATTTTTTGCTGGATTCATTTTGCATTGTTTTAGCAGAAAACGTCCAAAAAAGCCATTTGACGTTCATCATTTTCCAATTGCCGACAAAAATTTACGATCACTCATTTTCGTCAAATTTACTTTGGTTTAACGTTAATGGCCGAATTCACTAATCGCCATTTCTCATCGGTCTTAAAGCTACAGAGCTTATTAAAAGCTCGCCAGATAATTTTTGTTTAGCATTAAAATTCATTATTTTGAAAAGTTCTAATATTTTTCTTAGGACATAATCCCCAAATTTTTTTGGAGATTAATGGTTTAACCATGACCATTAATCCAAAAGTATTGGTTTTCAAAAAAAAACAGGAAAAAAAAAACCGATGGAATTTTTAATAAATTTTAATTTTTAATTTTTTTCCGGTTTTTCTGGATTTTGGATTTCGGAATTATGTCCGAATTTGGTTCCAGCGACCATTAATAACAGCACATAAAGGGTTATCCAATTTGCGGTTTCAAAAGTATATATTTTACATTTTTCAAACTAAGTTGTTAAACCAATTTTTTTTTTCAGTCGAAAGTCTGAGATTTACGAAAATGGATCGCTTAACTATCGCACAACGCATAAAAATTGTTAAAACCTACTACAAAAATGGTGATTCTGCCGCAGCCACATATCGCGCTTTAGGAGGTTTACATAATCGTCCAACTACGCAAGCAATTGGCAAAATTGTGAAGAAAATTTGAAGAGACTGAATTGGTTACAGATATTGTAAGGCCTGTGCATCATCGTTTTGCTCGCACTGAAAATATCGCTGTTGTAAGTGAAAGTGTTGCCGAAGACCCAAATGTGTCGATTCCTCGTCGTTCTCAGGAATTGGACTGTCTTACGGCACATTATAACGTATTTTGCATTTAGATCTACACCTACATCCACATAAGTCCAGCTCACACAACAACTGACCATTCACAACGGCGTAGATACTTCGAGTCTCGAATGGGTGCTTGAACAACAGGCGGTGGACGTCGATTTTTCGAACAAAATTTTCTTCAGCGACGAAGCACATTTCTCACTCGGTGGGTATGTTAATAAACAAAATTGTCGTATTTGGGGTTCTGAGAATCCTCAAGTAATTGAAGAGAGGCCATTACATCCACAAAAAGTCACTGTTTGGAGCGCTCTTTGGTCCGGAGGTGTGATTGGACCTTACTTCTACGAAAACGACGATGGAACGACTGTCACCGTCAATTCGGAGCGTTATTGTCATATGATAACCGACTTTTTTTGTGTCTGCTATTGAAGAATACGACTTGGAGAATATGTGGTTTCAACAAGACGGTGCCACATGCCACACAAGCGAATATGGCTTTATTGCAAGAGACATTTCCTGGCCGCGTAATTTCTCGTCGTGGCGATATCAACTGGCCACCAAGATCATGCAATTTGACACCGCAGGACTTTTTTTGCGGGGCTACGCGAAAGACCGTGCTTATGCAGATAAACCTTTAACTCTTGAGCACTTGAAAACCAACATTCACCAAGTTATGGCTGAGATACCGCCCAATATGTGTTAAAAAGTGGTCGAAAATTACCTCAAAAGAATCGATGCTTGCAACAATTCGCGTGGTGGTCATTTAAATGATGTAGTGTTTCACCCATAATGTCAACGTTCAACCTTTATAATAAAAAAGAAATATCATGAAAAAATATATTTTATATGTGTTTTATTTACGTTTACTTTTGAAACCGCAAAATGAATAACCCATTATAACTTGCCTTAACTCAAGTAGACAGTCACCCCGTTTACGTTAAAAGATAGGCAAAAGTGGTGTTTTGATTTTAAGTGCTAATTCCGAAAACGACTTCCATGGATCACACTTGATTACGCTTCTGCAAAACTGCACCTCCTAGGAAGAGAACTTACATCCGCTCCTGGATAAGTATAGCCTTGTTTTAAAGAATCCCACAACGAAGACGTGCCAGTTCATTAAACTGGAAGCTAGCGGAGGATTCATGCACATATATCTTCTGCAAACTTTATTTCTTCCCTTTCTTGCTTTTTGCGAATGCCATTTAACTTAGACGCATAGGGCTTTGTTTTTTAAAACACGCCGGTTCTATCATATGTCAAGTAGTTTAATGAATGTTGACGGAGACGATGCTGGTTGCAACAAAAGAAGTCGTCGTCGTGGTCGTCGTCAATAATGGCGATCGGTGGCGAAGAAACCTCAATAATGATAATAGTCTTGCGCAAAAAAATAAACCGACAACAAACAACGCTCGTCAATAGAAACAATGAATGCCTGTCAAAAGCGTCGTCCACGAGATACCTAAATTGATTTCCATTTCAACAAACTAAAAAGTCGGGCGGCAGCGGGGTGTACAGTTTACATATATGTATAGATAGTCTTTGGTATTCGATACAATTTAGACTCTTACCGATGACTTCTCGAATGTCTCTCAAATGAAATGGAATCTCAATCTCATATTCCTGATGCTCTTTTGTGGCAATGCGTTCGGTCGGTCGATCGGTAGATATAAGTTTGTTTACCAACTTGTGTTCTCCCAGTCTTTTCTTCTGCAGTCTTGAGGTTGTGGTTTTGAAAGCGACACAGGGAGCGAGCCACAAGGGGAATTCGACTGCTGGCACATATGACCTTGAAAAACATTTAAATTGCTCGGCAAAGCGACAAGTCATGAATAATTGACAATAATAATTATTAATGTAAGCCGCTTCGCTTTAGTGTAAATTGAAGAGCGTTTTTTTGGGATGAAAATTTTATTCAGATCAGCGCTTACAAATTGCCGTAATAAAATTGAAGCATTCAATGAAAAAATAGTCTTGAGATAGAGGGTGCCTGCCACCCATTTGTAAATATATTGTGTCAAATGGGAATTGTGTGTTAATTGAATGAAATGTTGGCTTTATAGACGCTTTTGTGATGGAATTTTGGATGTCATGTTTTGTGATCGTGCGTGAGTTGTTGCTCAAGCAAAGTACTTTAAAGCTCGTTAAAGTGAGCGCTCAATAAATATTATGAAACAACAACAACAAAACAAATCAAGGTTATTACAATTTTGAAGAAGGGAATGTGGAATAAATAAATAGCCAAATATTATTCTAAGGTCTTTGAGTTGGGCGTATGGTAAAGAGAATTAGGCAAACAAAACGTGTTTTTGGGAATTACTCCATTTTAGAATTTTCAAGACTTCAAGATGTCAATGTAATTTTAAATAGCTAAAGCTTGACGAATTGTAATCAAAGCTAAAATTCCCAAGTTGAAGCACACCGAAGTAGTCAGTTGAAGGTCTTCTATATTTTAAAGAATACTAAAAAACACAGCAGAATTTTTGTGGGAATTTTAATTTACTAAACTGTTTCTGTGTACGAAGGGGATCTACAATTTTCTGCCAAAATTTGGCAGCTAAAGTGAAAAGTCAAGAAAAGATTTATCGCGTGGAATTCGTTATTTTCTCCCAAGAAGCAGTACTCGTGACGAAAACATTTTTGTTCTTAGGTAGCAAAGGTTTGAATTTGAACCCTAGAGCTCTTGCTTGACAGTTCAACACATTTATCATTACTTACTAATAACGTCTCCTTAATCTCATCCAACAATATGGTGGATTCTGTGAATATCTTCTTGACGATGATTTCTGAAGATTCACGATTACCACTACACACCTTATAAGTATTAAAAAATCACTTGACCGAAATATTTTTTTTTTCAACTTTGTGTCTGAATGTTTCAGCTTCAAAAAGATTTTTCGTGAAAATCTTGCCAAATGTTATCCAATTCACATCACCTTTTAATTTTTACACGGTTGCAGTGGTATTTTAAACATTTACAGGTTTCTTGACAGCCAGACGACGCACGGTTAGACCATCAGTCATCTTTCAAGACAATCATTCGGTGAAAAGATCAGTGAATCTTCCGTACTTCCAGCGTGTAGTCCCCATGAGCGAGGAAAGACTTACTTATTTCCGTACAGTACGGCTACCAAACCGTAAAAGGTCTTTACCTCTTCTAACTTTGGGCTGATTCTTCCAGTCATCCACACCATAAGGGATCTGGCATTGAAGACAGACAGGACTCTAAGCTTGTCTGTCTTTTAGAGAAATTCGGTCTTCCTTGTCTTCTCGAACTGAAGACTGGGATATGAAGACTGCCTAGAATGTGATCGATGTGCTTTTGAATTTTTTGGACTGCATGAATTCGCTCTCCTCCCACACTTGGCCAAATATCCATCGCAGAATTTTCTTTCAAAGTGTCCAGTTGCAGCTCTCACTTTCTGCTAATTGGCTGTAAAACAATTCAGGAATGTGCAATTAATCCTCAACCCCTTTATTTTGCTAAGCCGAAGTAGCAGCGGCTTACCATATTCACAAAACTTAACGCCCTCAAAATACAACCCATCATAGATATTTCCAAATTTGGCGTACCAACCGAAAATTAAAAATGTTGGTATGTCTGTGAGTTTTATTGATAAGCTTTAAAGATGGTCGCCCTAAAAGTATAGCCCTATTGGAGGATGCTATACATTTTGCAAATGGCGGTAACTATCAGTTTCGTTTTGGAATTTGTAAGGCAAAAAGTATATTTACCCCTGAAGCTGGAGAAGACTCGTGACTATTTTTTTCAGAATAATTCGTAGTTCATTATGGTGCAAAGTGAATTTCAGCTCAGTTTTCCCTACCCGCCTTTCAACTTAACATGGCATAATAACAGAGAAAAGGTTTCGTAGTACTCGTTCCAAATAGATCATTGCTGGAGATTTCACTGTGACTAATTTTCTTGAAAATTTTTGGAAATAAGATGGGATTGAGACCGATTCGATACTTATCTTCACTTTACATACACTTTTATGTAACATTGCTTACACAATCTTTTGTCGAAAGTTCATTTCTAAGTGACTGCCTTATTTTTATTAGTCTCTGAATTTTTTTACTGGATCTGTTTCCCACGCCCTGCTGACGCTTTTATCATCAAAAATAATTTAGATCAATAATGGATTCTGGATTCAATAAGAATCTGGTCCCGGTGGCCTTCCTGCCATACTTTTAAGAAAAATGCTTTTTCTTTTATTTTATCCCTAAGTTCAGGTGAATTTCCTCAGATATGGAAATTCTCTTTACTAACATTAATACATAAAAAAACATCAGAAAGCCGCTTTTACACATAACCAAAATTTTTGACATCTGTGACATTTGTGACGTCTCAGACGTGGACAAATCTGCGAAGTCGATGCTACTTTAACCGATTACAGCAATGCTGTGGTACTTTGTTAAAATGAATTTCTTCTTACCTAGAAACCCGTTATTATGACATTCGTTTCACATCTTGCCCTATTGTACCTACACGCGGTGTACCCCAAGGCAGCGACCTAAGGCCACTTTTCTTCATTCCTACTATTTATGCTAAACAGATTGATATCGATTATTCTTTTATCTCCTGTACACCGATGACACGAAACTTTTTGAAACTATTTCTTCGACAGATGACTCTTCTCTCATTCAAGAGGATCTTCACTATTTTCCAGTTAGGTGTCATAAAAACTGCTTGGAGCATAACATTGCCAAAATGTCAATCAATCAATTTTTCACGCAGACGCAGATTTAATGTACTACCCGTCTACCTCTACATGATCATCCATTATGAGAATAAACAAAAAAAAAATTACATTCTCCCCAATGAAATGATAAATTCCCATAGGGAACAGGCAACACAAAAAATTCTAATAAATACAAACAATGTAGATATGCTAATTTCTTCAGATACAATAGCTCACACATGTAAAAATCGTTGACAGCTTTAAAGTCTCAGGGTCAAGGTACTAAGCTTATTTTCATTAAGCCACACCGACACTGGTCAATAAATAGACCACAATAGCCAACATGACAAAAGCATGAAGACACATTAAAATAGTTTCACATCCTAACGATCCACCGGTACAAATTCCCATACAAGATGATTTATGGCAAACAATCTTCCTGTGGCGCAATTCCACAACCGAATATTATTTCACAAGTAAATATTTAATGACCATTTCAATATGAGGAAATGACTTCACAAATCCATAAAAAAAAATATGAATTTCAACAAGACAACAACTCTTGTGTCATTTACATTTTTTTTTGTGTTTTGTTCTGTTACAACAATAAAAATTATATTCTCGCGCATCAATACAAAAAAAATATCTATACAAATACATAATATTCTAAAGCCCATATTGATCTGGGAGTACACTCCTTGTTTAATAAATTGTATCTGAGCAGGTATTACTCGCTAGTCTTGTCGTTTTTTATTCAACAGAAAAATCACTTGCTCTCGAGCTTATTGTACAAATTCCGAATATTTATTACTCAGCAAATAATATCGATCATCTTAAGGCGCCGCCGCCGCCACCATCAAGCCAACAGAATCCAGCACTTTTGAGTATTTGCTAATCCATCCCTCGAAACATTGTGTTAAAAATTTAAGAAAAAAATACCTAACTGAATGGTCCAGCTGCGAAACCCGCCAAAAAGGTAAAGCGGATCAAACAAAAATCTGTGGGGCAAATATTTGCTGATTTCCATTTCAGAATTCAGACTAGGTTCGTGTATCTTTTAACATCTCATTATCGTCAGAACGAAGCAAAAAAAAACTCTATTTGCTAAGATGCCTTTTGTTTCACAGTTATTTAATCCATTTGTATTGGATTTGTGGAGATTTTTAAGGCTTAATGCAGCGCCCTCTACAGTATTGGACGGAATCGGAAATCTCGAAAGGAATTTCCTTAGAAAAAGAAAGTTTATTGGCAATACCAATAAATTCAGGGGGACACTTTCATGCACTGTTCAGATTTCAGAATTTTTTGTTTACGAAAACCGCCTGACAAAACACACTTTACAATGTAAGGCTTAACTCAGTTGGAGTGTTGAAATATTCATACAAAATCGACTGCGTGAAATCTTCAACTTTACATTCCACAAAATGAGATTTTTTTTTTACAAAAGTTCAACATCAGCGAAAAATTACAAATCAAAGTTGGTGTGCATCAAGGAAGCATATTGAGGCCTTAACTTTTTAGAGTTCTCGAATATACGGTTAAAGGCAAAATGCAGACAGTCCTTACAACGTGCTTAATGGATGATTTTGACGACAATGGGAATTTCCTTGATCTGTATTTTGAAATCCGCACTGGACTATTCCTATACGTTAATTTTTACTAGCGATGTTGGTAGGAGGATTCTATGGGGCAAGTTTTGCATTTAAAAAAAAATTAACTAGAGATTTACATCAAACTTGATATTACGACGATCTAGAACCCAGAAAAATTGCCACAAGGGGCTTATGTACCTACTGATCTACCAGAGCTTTTGCCTGCTCTGTCGAGTGCCAGTACTCCCAGGGCACACCAGACAGTTAAGCCAGACTGCTGATCCGTTGCAGTCTTAAATTTAGTATCAGAAACGCAAACAAACGCGAATATGTGGTAGTTGACTTGTATCGGGTATACAAGTCAACTACCACATATTCGCAATTTATTAGCATAGTCGATATGCATCACCACCCAGGATACCTAAAGCGGTACCAGATCCAAAAGCTATACCAGGAACTGCTTATAACCAGAATATGTCGGAACAAGATCAAGAAAATACTTCAAATACTGTTTCGAACTCAGAATATCAGTGTACGAGTACCAATCTAAAGACCAACCGTGACCAGAAATGTTTGACCGTTCAATTGGAGTTTTGTGTGTGCAGTACAACCCTGACTAACCGGGGAAAAAATGCATCACAGTACTTATCTCGAAAACAACTCTTCAAACAAAAATTCTGCGCACTATTGTTGATATGGTCAACATTTTGGCAAACAAAAATTATATACAATCTTATTAACGGTAACTGACACTGGACTTTTTTTTAAATTTTGTTGACTTTCTCATGAACGGGTCGATAAATTTTAATCAAAATATTCATATGGGGGTACTTTAAAATCTAAATAATAGTGCATATTAATTTTTTTTTAAAAGTATTTTTTGGATTTTTGAAAAAAAAAACATTATTTCAAAAACGAGTGAACAATATTTTTGGATATTAAGTTTTTAAATTAATATCATTAAATACTTGAAAGTCCCATACCAAATATTGATGGTGAAAAATACATAAGTCATACGGTCCGATGGCACCGATAGGCACGTTGTGTATCCTCCGGTACGAGTAAAAAGTAGAGATTCATAAGCTCATAAGATCGGCATGCTAAAGGTGTGCGATATTCATGCATGCTAATGAAACATCGATGTTAAAAGAAAAAAAAACACAGATCTATCATTCAAAACATCGATACGAATTTGGTGTAATTCTATCGATGTTAAGTCGTTCAAAACATCGATATTAATAGGGTGCAATTAAGAAGACGTCGATGCTTCGTACACTGCCTACTGGCCAGGTGATCTATTTCAAGCAAAGAGAAAATAAACAGCGAGATTACGATAATATAATGAAAAATCAACAACAATGTGATAACAAGTACATATGTATATCGATAGAGGTAGATAAGTATGGCGTATGTATACATAATGTTCATCAGTGCTGTTTATATTATGTATGAATAAGTAAATTTAATTTCTCCGATTCCGTAGTTAAATGTGGCTTTAGGTATAGGTATTTTATTGTGCATTTTTTGTATTTTGAATATATTATTTAAAATTGTCGATTCAAGAATTACTGTAGAGGATAAGTAGTAGTAGTAATTAAAGTTAGTATTAAATATGATATATTTATGATATTTTAAAGTGAATAAAAGTAAAATGCACGACTGGATCGGACGAACTTGCTCTTATGTTCGATCACATCGTATGCAAAAGATTTCTATTAAAAATCTAAATATATTTTTAGTCATTTTTAACTCAATTTTGATTATATACAAATTTATTTTAATTTTGTTTTAAAATAAATTGGTATGACAATCTTAAATATTTAATAATATAAACTTAAAAACAAAAGATTAAATCGGCTTAATCAAAGAAAAAATAATTCAAAATGCTGAAATAAATACTTAAACTAATTTGAGGTAAAAAAGTACGTCATTTTATTTCTTGGATAAATTTGAATTTATGAGAAAAAAAATTTAAAATCTGTGGAGCGGTTTTTGAGAAAAATTAAAAAAAAAATCAAAAACATAACATACACATAACTAGAATTTTTGAAAAAAAAAATTAATGAGTGTTTTCTTAAAAGTGCTTTTAAAAATACAAAAAAATATTAATTAAAAATATTGGTACGCGGTATAATTTGGGCAACCTAAACCTATATACAAATGTGTGAAATTTCGAAAGAATCGGTTAAATCATTTATGAGATAGTCGAAAGCAAAAAAAAAAATGGTCCTATGGAAAGTACTGTTTTTAGACATTTTTATAATTTTGCTTTTCAACCATATGATAGGTCGTAAATAAAAAGCTGCACTGATTTTTTTTTATCAAAATCGTTAGAGCCGTTTCCGAGAAAAATATGTTCGAAAGTACCGTTATTTTTTTAGCTTACAAAAATTCAATTTCCCCCTGAAAAACTCTATATACCAAGTTGGGTGGCAATGGCGTAGTGGATAAAGTGCTTGATTGCTAACTTGGACGTGTGGGTTCGATCACCACGTTAGGCGCATTCTTTTCTTTACCTCCAATTTTAATTGGATGCCGCCCATTGGTTAAAATGAGACAGTCAATACCTGGTTCTCAAATCCACTGTGCCAAACTAGTGCCGTGCAATTCAGGTTGCATTTAAAAGACCTTGGGTCTTACAGGCATATAGTTCAATTAAAAAAAAAATTTTGAAGCAATTCGGCCTACCTGTTTGGGCTGTAGGCGTAATGCATACAGACAGACTGACAGACAGACAGCCGGACAGAATTTTTAGACCATCTTTTTTCGTCTTTGCTTTCATCGTAATGTCATGTTTGATTGTTATCTCAAAACTTTTTTTCCGACAAATGCATAACTAGCATTATAGTACCTATAATCGCAAGTAAAAAGTAGGTATGTAGAATATATCTAATAATTGTGTTAATATATTTCCGTCCAAATATTCGATATTATTTAATATGTATTTTTGTTGCTTTAAATTATTTTTTTTTGATTTTTATGTTGCATTTTTAAATACTTAATTATTCGATTTCGTTAAATTTATTTTTACAGAATCATAGATTTTAGTAGAAATTCTATACAAGAAAATATGTGCCCGTTATTTTTTGTAAAATTTCTACAGAAACATTTAATATTTTTCGATAACAAAATCAGATTAGGTGTAAGCGATATAGAGATGAGAACATTTAAATGTTTGATATTATGTAAAAGTAATTTAAATATGAAAAATTGTTGATATTCCATTGTTTAATGTTTTCACTTCCATCGGCAGTCCTAACGACTGCTTCCTTTCTTTTTTTTTCAATACGGATGCGCGTACTAAAGGGGTTTTGACTACCCTTAAAATTATCAAGCACAGTGCAAGCGTTAGGAAAGTGGGGAGGGATGTAACAGGAGATATCGATGTTTTGAATTTCTGAATATCAAAATGGGAAAATAGAGCCGAGTAAGGTATTCCACATTCGCGTTGTACAGCAAAAGAAAGAATCTTTGTACCTAACAGTAGGTCCGAAGTTGGGCTCAAGAGTAAGCTGATAAGCATTTCTAGAAGCAAGAGTATTACGGGTGAAAACTTTAAGGAGAGGAATTCGACTGGCTATTTCGCTAGAACATTGTTTATAAAAATAGCGATAAAATAATGAGAAACATGAAACATTTCGAAGGTGTTCTAGAGATGAAAATGTTACCAATATATGTAGTTCTATCACCAATTATTCTTAGAGCTTTTTTTTTAATTCTATCCACTCCAAGAGATTTAATTGAGTCTTGGGAGCCACTGCCCAAATGTGAGAGTTATACTCCAGCTCTGGACGAATGAAGGCCTTATAGATTACAGCCAGAACAGAATGGGAGACGAATTTCTTGCATCTTCGATGAAAGCCTAAGTACTTTGCAGCATTTTTGACGACATCGAATATGTGGTCATATAAAATTGGTGATGCACATACCAAAGGACGAGAGCTTGATGCCAAGCACTATTAAGTCTTTTGAAATATCTAGTGCAGTAACCTTACTCTATCAAAAACGATTTAAGATTTGTGCCACTGTTCGGTGAGATATACCATCAGATCACCAGTGGACCTATTCCTAAGAAAGCTATACTGCCGGTAATTGAGGAGCTGTCGTTCTTCAAGATATTTCTTAAGCTGATAATTTATTAGACTGTCAATGACCTTGGAAACAAGGGACCATCCGCTTGAAATCAAAATGTAGATTTTAAAAATAAATATGTGGAGTCATAATCTGTTTAATGAGTTGGCGTTAGCGTAAAAAACACAAAACATTTCCATTTTATTATTCACAAGGCTTTATTGACAGTGAATTTCAAGTGCAAAAAACCAAAAATCTCCCGAACAAAAAGCTGCTTGTACGCCTCCATCACAGTTGTTCGCTTAAAGTCCATATACGATTCACAATGTTGGATTACGTAGTAAAAAAACATTTAAATACTACTGTGTATAGCATCCCTTAAGTTGGAGGATTTGAAACATGTCCGTTTCTTCCCAAAAAGTTAATGATTCAAGTGTAGACTTTTTGTGGAAATTTTGACACAATCTTCTGTGTACGTCATGCTAAGTTTAGCATGTGGAGGATCGTCGGGTTGTTGCATCCAAATATTTTAATAGATGATCCTTCTATAAAAACGAATCGTATACGTTCTGGAAACAAAAAAAAAACAGAATTCCTCGTTTGAAATATTGTTTTCTCTTCGTGTTCTCTTTTACAATCACAGAGTCAACGAGCCAAAACGGCGCAGGCCAGCGCTAATTGGGTCAGTGGACTAGGTTGCTCGTGGCCGCCATTTCTACCTACCTCTAAGATTTAAACATATAAACAAAAATTTGACTCAGCACCTGTAAGTCCTAATTTGAAAAAATGATTTCTCCGCGGATAATTCGAATTAGAGAGGTTCTACTGTATATTGCTTCTGCGAAGGTTACTGAGAGTGGTGGCGTATGTGGAACATTTTAGTCTACAACAAGTAAGTAACATTATACATGTTTGAATTTCTTAGACACATCTCGATCCCTCAAATTAATCATTCATCCGTTTGTCTATATATTGAGATCTACAGACTAAACGACTGAGTCGATTCATAAAAAAACTTTTCATACATTATTTGATAACTATATATGATATGAAATCTCTTCAAATATTATTTTGACGAAAAATCTACAAACTTCTCGAAAATGGAGACCATGTTCAGACTTTTGGGCAAATACTTGAAATTTAGATGCTTCGACCAAAAAATATGGCGGAATATCCAGCTACTTTAACCACTCTACGTAAACGCGATGATTACTCTTTTTGTGATAATCATAATTTTTATCGCTTTTGATAATTTACATAGATCCAAGATTCAAGAAGAAATACTAAAAACCATTTAAGCTTAACAATTAAATCCATTTCTAATAAATAAAGACATCTTATTATTTGCTCCCATATCTACCGAAATCCTTAACCTTAAGTCTATTATATTAAATTAGTATTAAAACATTGTTGAATGCAAACATTAACAAAGCCAACACATCCCATTCAAAGGCAATCCAAATCCCGAACTCATTAAGAGTAAATCATTTAAAGCGTTTCCCATTTAATTAACACATACAACATGGGTAATAACAACAATTTGCCAATCAACGCGAAGATAAGTGAGTTCGCGCGAGTAAACTCTTTGATAAAAAATAAAAACAAACAAAAAAAAAACATCTGAATTTCAGCTACGACCTTACGACCGACCGTCGGTCGACGGACGATGCCAATTGAAGAAATAAGCTAAATGCTTTTTCTTTTATTTTATTTTGCATTTAACATCCTTCATTCTATTCATTCATTTTCATTATTAGGTATTTTTTGTACTTAATACGATACTAGATACTAGCTGATTTGAAATTTAAATGCGCTAGTTGGTCGTACGAACATGCTATTAAGTTCAATCATATCGTATGCAAAAGATTTCTATTAAGAATCTAAATATATTTTTAAACTTAATTTTGTATATATATAAAAAATGTCTTAAATTTTTTTTCTAATAAAAATTGATATGACAATAATATTTAATTATATAAACTTAAAAACAAAAGATTAATCAAAGAAAAAATAATTCAAAATTCAGAAATAAATATTTAAACTAATTTGACACATTTTATTTCCTGGATAAATTTGAATTTATAAGAAAAAAATTTTTAAAATCAGTGTGAAAAAAAATTTAAACTTTTTGCAAAAAATTAAAAAACGCCAATTCATAGGTATTTAGCAAATACATATAACTATAATTTTTGAAAAAAAAGTTAATGAGCAGTTTTCAAAATATAAATTAAAAAAAAAAAAAATTTAAATGCTTTTAAAAGTACAAAAAAATTTAATTAAAAATATTGGTACGCAGTATAAATTGGGTAACCTGAACCAATTTCGAAATTTCTAAAGAATCGGTTAAGCCATTTCCTATGGAAAGTACCGTTTTTAGACATTTAAAACATTTTTTTTCAACCATATGATCGGTCGTACCTAAAAAGCTGCACTGATTTTTTTAAATCAAAATCGTTATAGTTGTCTCCGTGAAAAATAGGCTCTAACGTAACGGTTATATGACACGTACCGTTATTTTTTGAGCTAAAAAAATTTTTCAATTTCCCCTCTGTACAATACATAAAAAAAACTCTATATACCAAGTTTGAAGCAATTCGGCCTATCGGTTCGGGCTGTAGGTGTCTACACAAGCAAACAGACAAACAAAAATACAGACGGACAGAATTTTTAGACCATTTTGTTTCGTCTTCGCTATCATCATAATGTCATGTTTGATTGTTATCTCAATAACTTGCCTTGTATAGTATCTATAATCGCAAGTAAAAAGTGTAGTTCCAGGGTTTTGACCCTTGAGGAATCCGACATCACATTGAAATTCATCTATATTTTCGAAAAAATTATTTCGAAAGTTGTTAAGACCAAATTCGTAGACAATGAAATAATGATTTATCCCTTCAGACTGTTGCCTGCTTTATAAGGGGAGTGTAATGGTTTCGTGAAATAAACAAAGTTTTAATCAAATTTACACATTACGACGATAAATAAAATGCACGACTGGATCGCACGTACTTGCTCCTATGGTCGATCACATTATATGCAAAAGATTCTTAATGGAAACGGCTAAAACTATTTTAAAAGTCGTTTTTCACTTTTATATACAAAAATACTTAAATTTTTTCTAAAAAAAATTGTTAGGAACGTTTTAAATATTTAATAATATGAATTCAAAAACAAAATTTCAGAAAAAATCGTCCACCTGTTTTCGAAATATTGAATTTTCGAAAAAAAAACTATTTGTTGAAAATTTTGAAACACAATTTTTTAAGAATTTTAAAGAGCTCCTGTATAAAAATGTTGATCGAAATCCGTTGAGCCGTTTATGAGAAAGTCGAAAATCAATAAAATGGATGTATGGCAGGTACCGTTAATAACAAAATATTTACAAAATGTTTTGGCAAGAATGTAGACCATACCCAAAGTAGTACACACACCAATTTTTATCAAAATCGTTAAAGTCGTTTTCGAGTTAATTAAGATGCTAGAAAAATTTGTATGGCAAGTACCGTTATTTTTAGGGCTAAAACAACAATTCAAAAATCTATTTTGGACAATCTTTTAAGTGATTAAATACCAAGTTTAAAGAAAATCGCTTTAGCCGTTTAGGCTGTAGATGGTTCTTCAGATAGACAGACAGACGGAATTGCCGGACCCAATTCTTTGGTGTTCTCTATCATCGTATTGTCAACTTTGATAAAAATCTCGAGTTTGATTTTTTTCCCAAATGCTAATCTTGCCCTATAGTACCTATATCGCAAGTAAAAATCGATAACAAGGAGGTAATTCATACCGATAACACAGTTTTCTCCGGAAGAAGGCTTACCTAAGCGAACAATTCTTTGGGTTTCCAAAAGGAATTAATTGTTACTGCATTTTTTCCAAAATTTGTGATTTTTGTATGAATCTTAAACTCGTCCTTAAAGTATGTCTACCTAGGTAATTGGCAAGTAACGTGCGTCACTCCATCGCGTTGGTCGACCGGTCAGAGCGCAGCATAGCCTAGCCATAAAGAATGTGTTGTGTGGTATATTACATTTTAAAATTAATTTGCGCGCCAAAATACTCATATCTGAATCTCAAGTGTTTCTTCTTTAGATTGTTCGTTTGTTTAAAAATTTTGTTCAGGTTATGTTGTTGTTGTTTTTGGTTTTTTTTTTACTTGTTGCTGACATTGTTATCGATGTCGTTTTCATGGTAATTTGTATGTGAAATTTTTAGTTAACAAAAAAAAAATTATGCAAATCATGGGACAATTTATTGAGCGTTTGGAGAAGTAGAAAAATAAACGTCTGGTTCGGCTTGTCAATCAAAAATTGGCATTTGAAGAAAACGCGCCGGATTTTTGTTTTCTTATAATTTTTTTTTCTCTGATGTTGAATGGAGTAGTGTTAGGAATACAAAAGATTGAAATGTTGATTTATGCTCCATAAGCGGTGGATTTTATTTTTTCTTTGGGTTTGGACTAAGAACTACTTGAGATGTGTTTTTGGCGTGAAGAAGTAGAAATTAGTCATGGCCATGGATCTTAAGATTTTTTTTTGTGGATTGTAAGTTTAGGATAAGGTAAACTAATTAAAATCTTTGATACTAGTAATGACAACTTACCCGTCGGACGTTTTCAAATTGTCGATTTTACATCTGCAAAGAAATACAAAGTTTTTATTAGACATTTATCGTGATGATTATTATACAGGGTGTTTTGCAGAATACAAGACTAAGCACAAAATTTAGGTACACATTTCTGGCTTTGAAAAGACTATAACCTGACATTGTAAGTATTGCCGTTGTTTCTTAATACATATTTTTTTATATTTTAAGTCTGTGTTTTTTAAGAACACTTAAATGGGGGAAAATACCCCCTTCTAACAGATTATCTTTTTAATTTGACCCCTCTTATATGCTCGTCTTTTTTATGAAAAACACCTTGCATGAAACTGTAACTTGCGTGACCTGTGGGTGATAGTAAAATTACACTATAAGCCCTGCATTTTATTAACGAATATATACGTTCTTATCCAGTTCATAATTACATATGAATTTGGTTAATGTTCGAGGCTTAACTGGTTTGGACCAAGAACTACTTGAGATCAAAGAAAACTGTGTTATCGAAAAGTTTCTTTGTAATCGAAAGTTTATATTGAAATTTAAATTTTTTCTATGATGGCGTCGCTTATTCATTCTACTAGGATTTTCAAAAAAAAAACTAGTTCTATAAGCATATTCGAACTTTACCCCTGAAGTCCCTATACTTATGGATTATGACATACCTTTATATGACCATACATTGTTCCGTGATTTCAATTGATTCCGGTTGAAATAGTCTCGAAAATTTGAGATGCCGAAAAGTCTACACATAAAAAAGCATCTCTATGGATTAGGCCTTTATCGATAGACTTAAAAATAAAAATATGGTGGTTTTTAGTCAAAAAATTTAAATAAACATTTTTTCCACAAACATAAACGGATATTATAAGATTTTTTGCAGGAATCCATTATTTAGGTCCTTTAAAATTAAAACGTTAGTGGTAATATCTAAAAAAACACATGCTCCTTTAAAAAAAAAAAACGACTACGGCGTTTAGGTAGTAAGCCACTGGTTGGCCACAACTAAACGCAGCTCCAAATTATTCATTTCCTGCACCAGTAATCTTTGAGGAATGAGTAGATTTTTGGGATTCTTCATTAGTCAATACCCTTATAGCCTTCTTTACAAAATTACATAAAGGAGTTTCAAAAGTACCCCCGGCAAATAGATCACAATTTATAATCCGGGGGCAACTCCGACCGACTCTTTAATATCAATAAAGAGGGGTCCGGTGTCCGGAAAGAATTCTCTTAAAACAGCTATGCATTTTCAGATATTATATAAAAAAGAAGTGGACCTTAGTGGTTGCCTTGGGGCACCCTACCTAAATGTGACTATGAAAGTGCTATTGACGGTTACAAGGATTTCAAGCATTCTAGCCCGAAAGAGGACTATTGGAAAAGTATAAGCCTATGGAACTATGGGACCGTTAGTTTAACATTTCTGTATTTTTTTTTAATGACGTATTGTTTTCTACTTAACTTAACTGGTCGCAGCTTCTGTGTTAAGTACTCAAGTTCTTGCGAAAAAAAGTGACTCGGGTTTGACAAATTTGCACCAGTGAAAACTCCGACGCCATTTATGCACCAAGCAGTGATCTAGAGTAAATTAGGGTAATAGCTATTCGTGAATAATAATGTTTGGGTTCTACGTATTTCATGATACATTTCGACGAAAATCTGACAGGTTAAGTGCTTCATCGACGTTCGTGTACCTAATAGCCGATGAACTTTCTGTATTCACGGGGGAAGTAATTTACCCTGCGTCTCCACAAGCAATAATATTTCTTTAAGAAAATCGAACCTGCAATTGAAATTTCCAATGCAGACCACAAATTTCATGAAATAAATTATTTTACGAAACCGATTTCAGCATTTACTTCTTACCATCTCTGTGGAAATAATGAAGAAATAATTTCACGTCTAATGTCAGTTCGACAGACATTTGTGTACTTCTAACCTTTACATGTGGATATTGATGGGTTGAGTTAGAATTCCAGGCCGAGAATATAAATATAATAGGTGTTGTTGGCTTGGCACTCTGATTGTCAATAAGATTTCATGAAATAATTTGCACATCGAACAAAGAAAGAAAAATTGCTGCAATAAATGCTGAAATAAAATCAAAAATAAAAATTGCTTGAAACAGAAAATATATGTAGGAACAAAATGTCAAATAAATCCAGTGCATTAAGTCGTACAAAAAATACTCCAATATTTTCAGACAGGTACTGCTCTATGCACTGTATCCATGACCTCTATTAATTAACAAAAAAAAAAAAAACACCAAGGCCGGCCAATCCAATGAGAACTAATTGCACACCACAGGGTTTGCGTCGACCGAATAACGCATGTTTTGCTTCTAGATGCAAAAACCAATTCCGTCCTCTAAGACGTTTTCGAGAAGCGCCGCACACGCGTCTCTCAGAGAATTGAAGTACATTATTTAATAAAGAGGACATCGTGAAAATTTCGACGCACTTAACCGTCAACCAAATCGATCACACGAGACATGCTTCCAGTATCTTGGATGTCCGAATGTTCCGAGGGGCCAACATTGACTCGGATCACAACCTGGTGCTAGCTAGACTACGAATGCGGATATCTATGGCGCCACAACGCAGAGTTGATGCTGTGAAAAGGTTCGATGTCGAGAAGCTGAAGTCGCAAGAGACCGCCCGAACTTTTGCTGACCACGTAATTCTTAATCTCTCAGCAAGTCCACCACCAGCATCAAGTACAGAGAGTGGCAACACTGTCAGCAAGCCATCAGGAGTGCCGCCTCTGATGTACTGGGTTTCACTAGGCGGCCACAACGAAACCCCTGGTTCGATGAAGAGTGCCGGTTGGCGCATGCAGCTAAGGACGAGGCCTACCAGGTAATGCTGCAGACTCAAACAAGAGCTGAAGAGAGAGTGGCCCGGGAGCTCTACCGGCTAAAAAGGAAAGAGGGGTGTAGCGGCAGGTGTAATGTTCGAAAATTTTATCAGAAAGTGAAGCGATCCAACCAAGAAAACAAAGCTAGAACGGAAGCCTGCCGAGATGAGAGTGGGAATATGGTAGTAGACACACAGTCAGTGCTGAGGATCTGGAAAGAACACTTTTCTAGATTGCTTAACGGCTAAGACATCCAAGATACCGCTAGTAGGCAGAATAGTCCATTCAACTTGGACGATGATGGCCAACAGTTCCATTCACCCGACCTAACCGAAATGCGGCTGGCGATATCCAAACTTAAGTCGTACAAGGCTGCTGGTGCGGATGGTCTACTAGCCGAGTTATTCAAATCAGCGGGAGATGAATTGGTAAGGAGCAAACACCAACTCATCGGCAAAATTCGGTCGGATGAAAGTATGCCCAATGAATGGAACCTCGGTATAGTGTGCCCCATCCACAAAAAAGGAGATGCTCTGAAATGCACCAACTACAGAGGATTTAGTCTCCTAACCGTCGCTTATAAAATCTTGTCGGCTATCCTGTGTGACCGCTTAAAACCTTTTGTCAACAATCTGATTGGCCCCTATCAGTTTTGGGCCTGTCAAGTCAACCGTCGGCCAAATGTTCACACTCCAACAGATTTAAAAAAAAAAAACAGGAATTCCAGATCGATACACACCACCTCTTTATCGAAGACGATGAAGAAATCTCGCTGCTCCGTCAAAATCGGTAAGAACACCACCGAATCCTTTGATGTTGAGAAAGGATTGACGCAATGCGACGCGTTATCATGCAACCTATTTAACATCGGTCTTGGAGGAATTGTACGCAGTGCACACGTCAACACCAGCGGTACAATTTATCAAAAGTCCGTTCAATTGCTTGCGTATGCAGACGACATAGACATTGTCGGCAGAACGAAGCGAGCTGTGGCAGGCGCATCTGCGATCATTGAATCGGAGGCGGCTAAAATGGGATTGGCGGTTAATGAGGACAAGACGATGTATATGCTGTCATCGAGAAAGGAATCTCAACTCGTCGACTCGGGCAAAATATCACGATGAACAGATATAACTTCGAAATTGTCAAGGACTCTGTCTACCTGGGCTCCACTATAACCTCGCAAAATAACATCAGAGCAGAGATCAAACGAAGAATTACTCTTGCCAACCGCTGTTTCTTCGGGCTAAGAAGGCATCTAATTAGTAAGGCGGTCTCTCAGAGAACTAAGGAGACTTTATACAAGACCCTTATCATCCTGGTCCTGCTCTATGGGGCAGAAGCATGGACATTGAAAAAACCGAATGAAAGTCTGCTAGGGTGCTTTGAGAGGAAGATTGTTCGGGTGATTTTCGGTCCGCTGTGTATCGAAGGAGTGTGGAGAAGAATACTCAACGACGAGCTATACGGGCTATACAGCGACGTTGACCTGGTCAAAAACGAAAATACAACGGCTGAGATGGCTGGGGAACGTGGAGCGCATGGACATCAACGCACTTCGAATCCAATACCGATGGTGTACGCAGCAGAGGAAGAACCCATAACAAGTGAAGAACGCCCTCAGGCAACTTGATGTGCGAAACTGGAAGCGGCTAGTTAGAGAAAGAGCTGACTGGAGGGGCTTTTGTTTGAGGCCGTATAACGTCCGCCTACGTTGGGATTGCAATATTAATGCTCTCACTACCTAGAGTTTCCGTCAGACCGATGACCTTCAGTTATTCGTATTGTCACTGCACTGTTTTGTCTGAATGAAGTTGCTCATGTGGTAATAGATTTCGGGTTCAGGACAGTGTGTTCAAGGATGCTACATTAAACCGATTTTTTAAACTGCACTGTTTTGCAATTACAGTCATTGAGTTCGAAACGTAAGCCCTGTCGACAAACCCACATATCCCACTATTCCAACGCATGATGGTGTTAGGTAGAGAAAGCGGCCACTGGCATCCTCGTCAATTGACCCAATTAGCGGTAAGTGCCCCGTTTAAATACCTTTACTGGGTTAAGCCTGTGCTTGTGAACAGGATTGATGGAGGAGGATTGTGGACATATCCTCAGAGAATCATTCAGCTTGGATTGAATTCAAAATAGGTTGACGGCTAACCCTAGACGTCAGATCCATATCCCCCCCCCCCCCCCCCCGCCCCCGCGACATCTACAATTATAACTCAGCTATATCATTAATACCACCATACACAGTTATTATTCTTAAAAGTACACGAAATATAAAGGCCCATAAATGAAAATGTCTAGGCCTACCTGCCATAAAAAGTAACCGTCACTTGCAACACTGCCGGTGGTCGACATACAACGAGTACTATAAGAGGCACAAGTGAATCAAAGAAAAAACCTACTAATCTACCCACAATCTCACCAATTTGCAAAAAAAAAATAAAAAAAACATTAAAACTCAAAATATAGTTGTTAGCAAGAAAAAACAAATAAAGGATACCCCACACATTAATCCGTATCTCATGACAGCTCTTACACAGATTATCAATGTCCGCTTCCTTCTACCGGACAATGCCAAAAATAGGCTGCAAAAAACAACATTAACGACCATATCTCCGCTTAAAAACATTCCATAATTGACGTGAATAACGTCCTTATTGAAGGATCAGCCCATAGTTAGAGATATTGATACAGTTGATGATGGATTCACTTTTAAAAAGAAAAGATGCGAAAATGCGTTACATTTTAAGGAATACAAGGATGTAATGCCCTGAGAAAAAAAAATAATATAGGATGGTGTATTTCTGACCTAGAAACCAAAAAAAAAATATGACAGTTCAATCCAAGAAAGGAAGACAATTTGGCAAAGGGAAAACAACACACAAATACATCCCCGAATTTAATGAATGAAACCAGATGAAGGTCTCGAAGGATATTTAAGGCCGATATGGCGAAATTTAATCCGGTTATCATGGTGATTTGGATCTCGATGGGAATTTATTCATCGATGATTGCAAATAATAATAAAAAAAAAACTGACATAATTTTTAGTTTTTTTTTTTTAGATTTAATAGATTTTTAGAGCAAAAAAGGGAAAGAATTTTCAAGGAGATAAAGATTTATCAATAACGCAATCGATCGCATCTAATGGGAGAAGGAATCTTCTCTAGTGGGGGACCACAAAGGACACTTGATTTTATTTTTTTTTCTATTATAAGGAGTGGAATTTCAATTTAGGAAGAGAAAAGTGTGAGAAAAGTAGTTTTTTTTCCCAATTTGATGATGGACAAATTGAATGAATAAAAAAGTAACAATGTTGTGTTGTATTTTTTGGAGGGAAACTATCTCGAAAGGACAGAAAATTATGTCATTTTCATAGAATTTGAGTCGTTAAGGGAATTCATTGCATTAATCAAACTAAAACCCGAAGTAGGGAATTGTTCAAGAGAATAGAGAATAGATCGGTTGGAGCGATATAGAGTTGCTTAGTTTTGAGGTGACTTCTATCTATTTTTAAGGTCCTAAATGTCTACGACTTAAAAGGAGAAAAAATGCTAGACCTACCACGTTACAAATAACACATATTTTGGGGAAAAATCTGCGTGGGTGAAATAAAAGAAGTACTGTCACAATATTTCATTTTGGAGGCACTTGGACAAAAGGGTAATCACTAACTGGGTAAGGTTTTAGTTTTTTAAAGTGAGAATGTAAGGCGTTTTTTAGTATTGGAAAGTATATAGGCAGCGCAGTAATGTTTTACACGTTAGACAACATATAAATTGTGCCGATGAATAACGCAGTAAGGAGATTGAAAAGTCTTATTTTAGGGTAGTAGTCCGTGGATAAAAATAACTTTTTTTTAAGTTTAGGGGAAACAAATTTAAACTAATTTAACACAAGGGTAAAAGTAGTTGCGAGGTGCATTCGTTTTGATCAAAACTTTAGATATTAATAGAATTTAATTTTACATCTTAAATCTTAAATGTAATTTTTGCATACAATTAATTGGTCTGGGTATTAAATTGTCTGCGAAAAGTGAGTGGAGACTGTTTAAATTTCTTCAATGGACACCGTACTTCAGAAAGAAAAGCAGATCGAAAATGTTCGTTTGTGATTTCGTGCTGTCCTTTTTGTATGGGATTTTTCGTTTCGCATCAAGGGCGGACTAGGCTTAATTCTTACACTGACAAGTGTCAATCACTTCTCTGGGGTTAAGCGGTAGTGATTTCCAAAGGCGAATAGCAATAATATGAAATTATGTTCTACATACTTAACTTCTAAATTTTTTGATGTATCCAAAATCTCTATCGCTGAGCTATTAAGCGTAGTTGCTTTTTTTTAAATAACTAATAAATAACTAATAATTAGCATTTCTTTCGATTTATTGTAATTTTATAAAACACAAAGAGGATAACTTTAATAAATTTGGATGTCATCAGCATAAAATGTGTTGAAGAATCTAAAATTATTGTTTGAATATCATTGATGTGGAGTGAAAATAAAAGGGGCCCAAGAATAGATCCTTGCGGAATACCTTACACCAAAGGTAGGCAGTCTGATAAAGTTCTGCCTAGAAATTCAGCTTTTTTCCTTGACTTAAATATGAAGCAAATAAGTTGAAGGCTAAGGAAGACATATTATAGCAGTGACGTAATTTATCTAAAATACTTGGGGCATATTCGTAGTCCTTGAAAAACCCAGGTTTTACTAAACTAAAGTTTAAGGCAAATTTGGACAGATTTATTTGCAAATTGTCGGTTTTATATTTTTATAAGATTATTAACTTCTTTTACTACATAAATAGCTTCAAATATTTTGGAATGATACATTGAAAAAATAGAATGTACGTAGCTCACTATTAAGATAACAGGGTATTACCATCTACACTGATGGGTCTAAAATGGAAGAACGAACAGGGGCCGGGGTGTTTTGTAAAACCCTTAATATTAGGGAATCATATAAACTCCCAGATGAATGTAGCGTCTTTCAGGCTGAGATATACGCTATTGAAAAAGCAGCTGAAGGAGAAAACTGATCTCATGAGATCACATTTTTCGTGGACAGCCAAACAGCTATCAAAGCACTATCCATTGAGACAATAAGATCCAAGGCAGTAGCAAAGTGCCGAAGTGTACTGAATATTATCGGTAACTCTAAATAAGTCAAACTCTGCTGGGGAACGATATTGCAGATGAAATGGCAAGGAAGGGTTCAATGGCAAATAGGGAGACCAACAACTTATTGGGTATGGTTCTTGAAAAGGCTTAGTGAAAAGGAAGATAGACATACAAATGAAACAGCAAATAAATAACTCCTAGATATCCAGGAGCGACTCTGTTATCTCTAGAAGTTAATGGCATAGAACTAACGAAAATAAAACCCAGTATATTTTATCACTGAGTAAAAAGAGCTCAGAACCTTGACAGTTGTACTAACAGGACATTGTGCCATAAGTGCAATGGCCAGTAGATTGGGTGTATTGGCAACCGACTTCTGTGGGAGCTGTCAAGATGCTTATGAAACAGGAACCATTAAACACCTGCTCTGCGACTGTCCAAATCTACAAACAAATCGCCTCCGATACTTCGGAAACAGGTTTGTTGATGAACTAGACGGCCTAGTCCATATACCAAAGGTAAATATGAACAAATATATAGAGTACGGGCTGGTTCGTAATTGAACCAGTCTTCATGAAACATTAGTTAGGGACATCTATCTGTGAAAGGGGATAACAATGGACCAATAGGCCCCTTACGCAGCAGCCTTGAGCTGCCTTCTAACCTAACCTAACCATATTGGGGATTTTGCCCATAGGACTTCTTTCCCCATAGGGATTTCGTCTTGTTGAATATAATTTTTTTGTGGATTTCGTCCGATGGAGATACATATTGTTTTTTGGGGATTTCTGGTGGCCCCATTAAAAAAGTGCGGATTAAATGTGTTCAATTTTCGTTTCACTTTTTTCGTCTATAGTAAATGAAGGTTTTGGGACTGATTTATTTGAATGTGTGTGTGACATCATTTACACAATTTAAACCACGGGGGTCTGTTTTAGCTCCACTTCTGTTTCCATTTTATTATCAATGCTCTCCGTAAGTTGTTAAAGATGGCTTAGTTCGCATGTGGGCACTCTGCCCATTTTGATTGATGGACGTCCCTATCGCCCGACCTAATTAAGTACTGATCGTTTTCGAATCTGGGTAATTAGGAATAATTAATTTTTTCTGGAAATAATATCCATTTCCGGTATTTGTCCCCAATTGTATTCAGCGAATGTGGAATTCCATATACTTAGATAAGGTCACCTTTTAACGCTTTACTATAAGACTGGTTAAGACTTGCTGAAGGCTACCACGAGTAGATTAAAGTTAAGTCGATTTGGACCTTAAAACGACGAAGCCCAGAGATTCAGTTATTATGCCGATTTTGTTAGGGCCTTTCGGGAAAATCGATGTTATTATGCATAATGTTTGGGTATTTAAAGCCCGTTTGCTGATACGAATCATAAATATTTAGGTTCAACTTAAAACGTTTAAGGGCTACTTTTTCCTCTGCGTAAACTGTCACATAAGTTCTTAAGTAGAACTTAAATGCTTAAGTTGTGTATCAGAAAACGGACCTAAGACACGTAGTTAGTTGAGTTTTGTAAGTCAATACATTGGCCCCTGTTTCTGCACGAACTGTTGTCGAGTGGCGCCCAATTTAAAACTTACTTTCTCTTACTTACTTAAAGAGTAACTACCGGAGATACTACGAGTAACTCTGAAATCATTACATCGGGTTTCGCCTTTAAGAGTAATATTCGGTGTTTCGTGTTGCTTCCAGTATGGGGGTTGTGCTTCCAGGACTCTCGGGGTAGTAGCATCCATTTCGTGAATCCTAGTGCTACTACTGGAGGCTTTACGTCTTCAACAGTGAAGTCCCGCAGCACAACTTTGATATCATAATGTGGATAGTCTCCGTAGGATCTATAACTCAATCTTGATAAGTTTCAATTTCAGCCTTGGAATCTGTTTTAAGATTTGCTTCTAAATGTCTTTCCAGCTTGTAATATTTTATCGCGGAGATCCCTTAATTAGCCTCTGAGGGTAAGAGAGCAGACTAAAGTAAGATTTTCGTAAGAAAAAAGTTGAAGTTGAAGATTAATTTCATATTTGTTTGCCCAGTCTGCGTGTCCTTACTATCAAGGGCACCTAATAAATTCGCGCCCATTAAATTGCATGCAATTCGGATTGTAAATCCTTTTACATCAAATCTCAAATAACACCCCACCCCATCTCCAGACTATCTTCCCCCAAGTATAATGAATGAAAGTTTAGCCAACAAAAAATGATTCCCGGAAAAAGAAATCCAAAATAAAAGGTTTAACACGTTCCCTCCTTCCATCCTTGTACAGTTCTCATTACCTATTTCGCAAATGGATATATACATTCGCACTAATAACACTCAGCTCCTCCCAATTCACTTGCTATATCCAAAGCGCTTCCATTAATCAACAGCGAACCGAAAAAAATATCATAAAATTAAAATCCACAAAAGATATAATCATACCCACAAATTCCAAGTTTTTGTTTTTTCTTGTTTTGGTTATTCATATTTTTCGGAAGACCACCAGACATTCAGACGAACAGACACACTGACCAGAAACACTACCTCCTCCACTGCCCCTGCCGAGCACATCATAGGTACATCATCTCGAGCTCCACATCGCGATTATCATGCAAGCAACGTTCCGATAAAGAACTCTGACAGCTGCAGGTGGAGGGGGGAACTTGGGACTTTTATTGAATGAAATTCCAAAAATTACACAAAACACAAAAAAGGAACACTCCGAAACGGGAAGAACAACCTGTGGCACATTAATACGACAGCAACGTTGAGCTCGTTTGCTGCAAGAACGAAAGCTTTAAAAACTCTCTGATCCATTCTGGTATTGCATGCTACCCGCCCGACCGTCCGGCCGACGACGACGTCGCGTCGTCATCGTCTTGCGTTGTCGACCGCATGTTAATTTGAATTCATCTCCTCCTGTGGGAATATATGAGAGTCCACCTTATGAAAAAGTCTTCAGATAATAATTTAGCTTTAGAAACATATCTACCTACTTTTATCGTCTTCCTTTTGGCCTGTTTCAGTTGAAGATGATGCCCACTAGAGGGCATCGGGCACATTAATATGTCAACCTGTGTGGTTTCAGGAGGGCAACACAATTGATTTGTAATATTAAGAGGCTCCGAAATCATGCACGCTCACGCTCTTCAAATGACCCCAAGTTACCAACGAGCCAGGAACCACAGAAACCGACAAGGTATACTCCAAAATCTATTTATGTTACATTTTTTGGTTGCAAAATTAACACACGTCTTTGGTTGGGGAAAATATTGCAACAATGTTGCTGAGCGTGTGGTCAATTTGAGCTCCTAAGGGCAATTCCCAGCAGTCAATCAAGTGACAGATACTTTTTTTTTATTTATCTTTCCCTGAACAGGCGAATAGAGGAAGAGAGTAGCTAATGCGCTTTTCACATCCTTTTCTCATTTCTTCGATTTTTATTATTAAATTTTGCTGATTAATCCTGTTGTCGCAGCGTGGGATTGTATCTAAGCGAAGACCGACACTTTTACCTGTTGACTGTAATTCCTCAATTTATAGCTGGACGTGATTAGAAATTCGAGTCTGGATGTATTGCCTGGCACTCACTGCATTTGTGCATTTGTGCGGCAGGGTTCAATCGTTATCCATTCGGATAAGTGGTTTGGAAGAGTTTCTTGGAATTTAGTAAATTTCTGTTTGTTGGTTAAATATTTGTATTTCACTTGCGTGAATAATCCAAAAATTACCCATTTCACCGGCACCGGCACTGCGCCGGGGGGGATATAAATTGATTATCCTTTTTTTATGAGTCTCGATCTCTCTATATATCGTGAGATGAATATTACTCACTCGATGGATAAATGTTGGATAGGTATTTTAAGTGTTTGAAAATTACTTTGACCAAGTTTTTATTTGGGTTCTGCCTGGAACAACTATCCGTTGCATCTCGCGCGCCTAAACAAGATTTGGTGACATACATTGAAAATGAATTAGGCTCTACCTTGGACTGATTTTGTAAGCCGATAATTCCCCCTTAATTCTTAATTATTGCGCGGGAAGATTTAAGAAAGTACGACACACCGGAAGGATTTCGAATTTTTTCGATCATCATTTTAAGGGAAAGGAGTAAGTAGACATTTTGTTTTTTATTCAAATCTGAATTTTGAGTAAGGAAAGATCATACAATTTTGAGCTCAAAGGGGACGAAGACTTAAATACCAGCTGCAACGCGGATATGTAATTGACGATACAACGCAGGAGGGTGTTGGAGGCTTTAAATTCCACGCGATTGGAAATGCCCCATTGCACAATCCTCCCTGTTGAAATTCCCCTTTCGAGGAGTGGGAAGATGTGTGGAATGTGAAACAAGAAAAAGGAAGAAGAGGATTAGACGTAATTTCTTAAGACTCAGTATTAAAAATAAGAAACAAGGTGGGCGATAAAGAAGAACCCTGAGGAACTTCATGGAAATTAGATTTAATCGCGCCCAATACACATTTAAGTGTACAGTTCGAAATATAGGAGATCGTTATGCGCAACAATTTTGCTTCACAAAAACAATGCAGATATTGGTCTCAACTTTCGGAGACATCAGTCGTCAGATTCCCGGGGGATTTCCTGCTGCGAAAACCGTTATGTCGCTAATTAAAAAGTTTTTGTTCTTTTTCGACATCTGCCCATTCATCAACGTCATAATGATTATGGAGTTCCACCGAATTGGTCAATAATTTTAGGGGACTTTCATTTACCTGTTTTGGGAGTAGGCTGAACAAAAACTTTTAATCTTACTGGGAAATATGACAAAGGAAAAACGCAGATAGAAAAGTTTAAGCAAGGGTTTAGTTAGGGCTGAAGTACACCACCAGTTTTTGGACAAGGGAAATGAATTTTGTAAATATTCGAATAAAGAAGTTTGCGTTAAACCTTCCAGAAACACTTGTGTAGAGTCGATCTATAACCCTCTCATGGACAGATACATTATTCTCTGATGTTCGGACTCTACTTATGTGGCTCCATCTTGCGTTTGAAATTTGTATTATGTATCGTAGATTAAGACGACGGCTAAAATTTAGCGTAACCTCTAATCGACAGTTATCGGAAATTAGACTTCATGCTTGAGAGTCCCCCAGCCTGGAGACAAGACGGCTATTTTGAACAATATCATATTCCACACTCGCTCGCTTTTAATGAGGGGAATGCCTTGGAGGAAGCTCCTATTTTATCCTCACTATATTAATTTTGTTTTAGTTACTAACATCCATGTTTTGATTTATTAATAAATTACTCAAGCTAAGAAACTGAAAGAGGAAGAACAGATGTTGATAAATTCAATTGTGCAATTCAATTTTATCACCGAACGATCTTTCATAAGGATGTTTCGAGCAAAATCTTCCGGATGATTTTTGGTCCCTTCTGCATGTATATACAATCCAGTAGAAGATATGACGGGCTATACAGCGACAGTGACTTGGTTACATGAGTTAAGGTCCAACGAATTAGATGGTCATATATGTAGAGTGAATGGGTCCCAACGCTCCGGCCCAGAAAGTCTTCGACTCAAGTGACGCACACAGTGCCGGTGATACTAGAGACATCTAGCTAAGTACCGAGCTGGCTGGAGAAACATTACTAATGGTACCCTTTTCGTCACTTTGCCACTCATAGCCCTTGAAAAAGGTTACGATGCCGACGTTATTACTACTGACCTTAGTAAAGTAAAGGGGGTGGCCGTGGCGCGATAGTTGTGTGTTCGCGTTTCAACCTCATGGTCACAGGTTCGATCCCTGCCATAGTCTATGTCGTCTTATTTTTCCATTAAAAACCAATTCTAAAATAAATGTCATACGATTTGCTGGCTTACTCATTACATGCTGTTTAGGCATAGAACTAACAACATGTGATTGAGTAAAACTAGTATACCGATAAGTATGACAATGAAAGAAAAAAAATAATGCGAATTATAAGGGACATAGATAAATCAGATACAGAAATTTCTCCGCATTAGTTCAGCCGCCATATCTGGAGATACAATCTGAGACAACAACCACCTCCAGTCTCAGAACATCCTTGTTTCTCTTCCTAACCTAACGCCCGCGCTGTGTTGAAATATTGAGCGCTTGTAGATTATAAAAAAAAAACAATGTCTGCCATCAAAATATCAGTGTTAAGTTCATAGCTTCTTAACGCGACTGGATTAAATCTTACCTCCAGAACCGAGTATACAGTGGCGTTTTCAGAATTGCAATGTCTGATTCAATTTTTGCATTATCAAGTATTCCTCATGGTAGCCATCTTGGACCACTACTATTTATGCTCGCCAATAATATGACGTGGTTAATATTATTGTATATTTATTAACTGACTTAATTCAAGCGATAAAACAAAAATATAGAAAAATTAATAAATTAGTTCATAATACATAATTAAATTAAACAATCTAGAAACTTAACTTCTAACTAATGAGACGGATGTTAATGGGTAGTTGGAGTAAAAATTTCTTCTAAGGGTAGAGGAACTAGGGCTGAAGTCAAATATGTGCTCTGCATTATTGGCTAAGCATAGCATTCTAGTTATTGGGTTTTAATGGCCATAATTTGTGCGATAAGTAGGAAGGTGAAAGAATGAGATGGATCGAAGGTTTCGTGGATTGGTATTATTGAATATTAGCTCAAGAAGCGCCGTAGAGTCGATGGCGCCGGTAAGAAGTTGTTGGATAAGGAGTATGTCAGCGACCGCACGGGGTTTAGCAAGGGTGTGTAGGTTGATTAATTAATTGCAATCGATGTTCGTAGGGGGGTAAGATATGGGGATCAGACCAAGTAAGATAACGTAAGATGAAACGGAGAAACCGCCGCTGCACAGCTTTAATTCTATTAGAGTGGGTGGATTGATAAGGAGACCATACTTGGCTGGCATATTCGGGAATGGGTCTAGCATATGTGGTGAAGAGTGACTTAGTAACATAAAGGTTGGAAAATTCCTTAGACCAGCGCTTTATAAAACCAAGGAAAGAATTTTCTTTTGCAATAATATGGTCGAAGTGCCTACGGAAATTTAGATCTTTATCCAATATAATGCCAAGATCACAGATAGATGAAACTATAGGAACGGGTTCATTGCAGAAGTGATAAGTTCGAGGGGATTAGGGGAGGCGTTTCCTAGAAAAACTAATGGACAGACATTTATTAACATTAAGTTCAAGAAAGTTTTTATCACACCAAGTAAGAAATGAATTAAGATCTTCTTGAAGTAGGGACGAATCGAGAGAGTTATATATTACCTTAATAATTTTTATGTCATCGGCAAAAATAGAAAGGTCAGAGTGAGAAGTAATGCAATCAACATCATTAATGGCAAAAACAAAAAGAAGTGGACCCAGATGGCTTCCCTGAGGAACACCTAATGTGGCAAAGATGGGTTCGGACTCAGCACATCTGAACAATACCATGTAAGGCCGTTTCTCTAAATATGATTTAACCCATTGAATGAATAATGGTGGAAAGACAAAAGCCTTTAAGCTTTATGTAAGTAATTTGATGAGAGATTTTGTTGAAAGTTTTACTGAAGTCAACATCGTAGCCTTTTTCCAAAGCACAAAGGGTCATCTCTAATGTCTTCTCTAATTTCTCTATTTATGCAGATGGAATTAAAATAATAAAAGTAATTTCGTCTTCTCACGATTCTTCTCTCCTTCAAACTGATCTTAATGTTTTTCATACCTGTTAAGCGCTTGGCTTTGTTCTTCTTCTTCACTTCAATAACGTAACCTGTCCTTATCGTGTCCTTCTGATCTGGGGGTAATATGCGATAAAGAGCTAAGTTTCCTCCCTTATAGATCAAGATATTGCTAAAGCAAATTCCACTATCCTTACCAAATCTATTTGTACCACCACATACACCAGGCCTATTCTTGAATATGATATCCAGGTCTGCTCTCCCTTTCAAATCACTGAATCTAATTGAATAAGTGTAGCAAAGATTTATCCATTTCGCATTACGTAATCTGTCCTGGGGTGATCCATTTCTCCTACAACCTTATGCAGACCGTTTGCAATTTATTAACTTGCATACCCTAACTCAATGACACACGCCTCCGTTTCCCGAACATATAGTTCATATAGATTTTATTAATAAACTTACCACTTGTATCATTGACTACCTGGCGTTGCTAGAATTTATCAAGGCCCTTTGTTCACTCCTCTCTACTCCAGATTCCCTCATTTGAATCCCATGAGTCGAATGCTACCAACACATTACAATATGTTTTTGCATTCTCCATTAGTACCCCATCCCTCCGAAGAATTTTATACACCTCCTCCACCCAAACCTTGAACTAACTTTATTTTATTTTTAATTTAATTTATAATGTTTTTTTTTATTAAAATCATAGTTTTATAAATATAATTTGTATATACTATAGTATAAGCATTTGCTTGTAATAAGCCAAATAAACAAACGAGTTCTTTTACCAACCCTGACTGTAGCGCCGCCTTAAGTACGACCGAACTTTCAAGGTAATGAAAAAGCAAATAAGTTATAAGCGCCAGAAATACCTTGACTCTGCAGGTCTGATGGTATATATCATCGAACAGTGGAACGTATCTTAACATCATTTAGGGAAAGTATGATTATGGTATGTAGTTGAAATTTCTACTGTATTTAATAGTCGTGCATTTGGTATCCATGAATATATCTTATGCCGGATTCACACGGTTGACAAATTACCATTATTTCTTCTATTTTATTGACGATAATGTTAAAATCGTGTAAATGGTTTGAAAATGTGTCATTATTTTTGTCATTAAAAACTGACAGGGAAGACCGGCATTAAATATTGCCATTATAATGGTGTCATGTAAATGCTCACAGACACCATTTTCAAAATAATGACACTCCGCGAGAAGGAATGAACTTGCTAGTTATTTAGTGGCAGATTGTCATTAGCAATCAAACAGTAATTTTTTTCCCCGTGTAAATGGTTATCACTATTCTGCCAGTTTAATTACATAAATTACTGGCAATTTGTGACTGGTGTACGTCCGGCAAAAATTGTTAGATCAGTAACTTTCTTTGGAACAGTTCGTTAGAATTTGAAAAGGAACAACATAAAGATTGGTGTACCTCAGGGCTCCGTTTTGTCTCCGACACTCTGTCTCAGTTTTATAAATGATCTCCTATCTGCAACTTATATTCCAAAAAATAGTTTATCGTTTTTACATTGTGAAGTATTTTGTTATTAAAGGGAATCTTGTTCCTCTTGTGATGCCACTGAGTGAGACATTAGTCACAAGACTAAACAGTTTTTGTGATCCTCGGTCAACCACAAAAGCCTCAAGGTGTTAAAAAACCTTTAAAATGATGGTGTGGATAGAAAAATCAGAGACAAATTTACATCTGTTGAATTCCGACGTAATTTTTTTTGTCGCTCCCTGTGATACCGTCCAACAGTAATTTGAAATATGCTCCACTGCACAAAAACAATTCAACATTGGACGAACTGTAAGATACTAAAATCTGTTTTTCCCTCACATTGTTATAAAATGTATTCAAAAATTTAAGACCAATGTCTTGACAACTCCTGTTAAATCAGATCCATCGGGCCTAATGCTCGAAAAGTATTAAACATGTAAATTGTAGAAGTAAGCCCTCTGTAGGGTGTTTTTCGTACGTTAAAAATATTTTTTTTTCATTTAGTCTAGTAAATTTTGAAAATCTAACCTATCTAATGGACTTATTGGCACATTTTAATCCCCTCTTTTAATAAAATCTTCACAAGCTGTATCATTTATTACAATCAATCAAAATAATTCGAAATAAATTTCAGATTACCTCATCGCCCCTCCTAAATTTGAACTCGATGGTGGTCTTTCTTTGCAATTCTGATAAAGTAGGCGGATCTCGTAATTGTGCCTCTTAGACAAAAAATAAATAAAACACAACACAACTCAAATTAACTCCATATCCACCTACCCCGCTTTCGTCACAGAGTCAAGAATCACAAACAAAAGAGACCTGTACGTGCATCAGTTTATATCGAAGTGCATACTCATCCCTCAGACAGGTGAAAACTTGAAAAATGATCCACAATTTCATAAAGAGCATTGCTCAAAAAAAAGGTTCTGCACCACATTAGTGTGATCGCAAAGAAAAAAACAGAAACATTTTTGAGCAACTAGCAAAAACATAAAAAAAAACACAAGAAAGACCATCAACAGCTGATTGCTCTGAAATTTTCCCATAACCCAAAAAATACGATACAAAACGCTGAAGGTGGATTTCATCGTCCTTAAGTGTTTGGTTAACGCACAGGACAGTTGGTTTTGTCCTTGTTTGGCAAAAAAAAACAAAAAAAAAAAAAAAATAGGACCATCATAACTGCACTGGGAACCAAAAGATAAACAAAGAAAATTGGATGAACACAAATGCACCTTCCAAGTGGCTAGATTGAGCAAACAAGTTATCCGTTATCTTCTAAAGACGACAACAACTACGAAGAAGACCAAAGATTCAAGACAAGATCCTTGAAGACATTTTTATTAATTGACCATATATATGTATACAACGTATAATAGCAAAAGGAGGAAGAGAAATTCGTTTAAGGATCAACTTTCTTGCCGACACGAAAGGGAATCTTTTAAGTGAAATGTCCCATTCGATGCAGAAAACTGTATTTCAAAATATCGAATATCATCACTTTAAAAAAACGGTAGTTTATGATCTTTCTCTATATACGAGTATATTATTATTCTGGGATACCAATATAATTGTTGTTAGGATGTGGTCAAGTGTCTTCCTGGAAGGGAGGAAAGAAAAATCATATTTTCATATATGACTCAATGTTAGAAACGCTGGGAAAGTATTTTCGAAAATTCACTCAATAATCGGTTTGAATTTTCAAAAGAACTTGAACATGTGTAACGGCAATTGAATTGAATTATGGCTGCCGTGTATGGATACAAAGCCAAATATTTACAATCTACGTGGGATAGATAGAAAATGCATACCCTTGTGGATTTTATCCCTCAAGGACATGCCGGCGCCCGCACTAGCCGCTCGTTATACTTGATCTATATTTTTTGCAATACCTATACGCATCAATAAAAAAAAAACATCATAAAGTGCCTTAAATCCTGCGGATTATTGGCACTCAAAGGCCAGAGAAATTCCTTGCAATTGTGCTATCTGAAAGGAAAATGATGAGAACACAAACATTCCCAGAACTATCAGCAGACCACTTGAGCAAAGGAAGAGACTCCTTCGGCAATCCAAATAATCCAATATATGATCCATCACAAAACATCAGGAAGGACGGATATGGACATGGATACTACACTTGATGGATTCTGGGGCAAAGAGTACGTCTCATTCTGCGAATTTTATTGAATCAAATTCGGTGTTTTTTTCTTGTTCTTCCTTTATTTTTGTAGGATCAGGATGTCCTTTCTATAGTCATACAAATTACAATCCAAAAAAGATGGACTTGAGTTAATTTTTACAAATTATTTTGGAGTCGCTATTCAAAAGTCTATATATAGTCTTGTCTGAGAGCTAAGCCAGTCTGCTCCATTCATTGATAAATTTCGTCTTTTCTCTCACATCAAAAGGATAATAAGAACCAACTACACAACAAGGAGGATCATCGGTAAAATTCTAGGAATTGGAGCAAATTATTATTTGGTATTGTGAAAGACAAACCAAACAGTACGTATGAACGGGGACGGACGGATGGTGATCGTGACCGTGGATAGTTGTTCTCATGGGATTTTATTTTGCCCTTTCCATTTTTCCAGTTTGATTCAAGAATTTAATGCAGTTTTGGCAGGAGCACAACAACAACAACAACAAAAATAAAAAGAAAAATTGAATTTCGGAGATTGAAAGATGAAGGGCATTAGAGGTTTGGATTTATTTTCTGTTGATTATTTGATGCTGTGTACTACCTCGGGATCTGGGAGGGTTGGTCATTTATTTTCCAATGTACCTACATTTATCTAGATCAAAATTTAAGACCCGGAACTGAGGAGGACATAGATCTGTTTTGTCGGTGAGTACTTATACTTTTTCAATATCAGTGTCATATTTAGAAGAAGGGACACCAACTTTTGGACTTATATTGATTTGAGAAGAAACATTTTATTATCTTGAAGCAAATATGCCTATTATTTGATTTAAACACTGAAGTCGGCGGGTAATAGTTATGTGTGTGCCGAAATTCATTTACCCAAATTTTGTGTTTGTAAATGATTTCTTTCATTATTTTGATAGGCTCCATACAAGGTTAGTTTTTACTTGCGAAATATGTGTAGTCACTATACAGGGTGATACAAAACTAGATCTTATTTGAATTGAAGAAAGAAAAAAACGAATGTGTGTGGGGCTCTAGACACCCCCGTTTAGAAGAAAGGGGCAAATTAAATTTCTAAAAAAAAATTTACTTAAAACAGAGTCAAAATTGTTGTATTTTTCTGTTTTTTTTTTCAAAGATTTTCTAAGTTTAATATTAATTTTTGAATGATTTAGGATGGCTCCACATCAAATAAAGCAAAAACGATTCGACGAAAATAAAACAAAACAAAAATAACATGCTAAATTTGATAGTTCGAAGGAAACTACAGGTCAATTGTTTTGCCTCTATTTGTTCAGTTAATAACAATAGCAATTAAAAATCAAACACGACTAGACTTTTTTTTCAGCTTGAGTTCAGGGGTTATAAATGAACGAAACAAGAAAAGCAATATAGTCGTCGCTCATTTGCTCGAAAAGGTCATTTTTTTTTTGTTTGTCTTTGACTAGTTCTGTGTTTTACGCTTTATCATACCTTAAACTGTTTTGGCTTTATTTTATTTGTTTGCCTAAAGAGATTTATTTGATTATTTCACGGTGTTGTGATTTATTTATTCATGCAAATGTTTGACATTAAGCAATTAAGTCAAAAGTGTTTTGTGTGACTGCTTTATTTGTTTTATGATGTGTGGGGAAACTCATTTAAATGAAACATGGAAAATAAGTTTTGTTCGTTTCAGTCAATTTTATTATGCAATGGGAATTTGTGCCTTTCGGCTGATGACCCTGCGCATATGTCGGACAGCTAATCAGAAAATTCTTTTGAATTGAATTGAATTGTCATTTGATCAATATGATGGTTGACGTTGAGTTGGTAGAAAATCAAAAGTGATAATTTTCAAGTTGATGTGAAGATGTATCAGCTCAGTTGAGCAGTGAGTAGCGAAGTCAGTTGACTAATTGTCAGGCAATTCCCATTTTAACTCAATTCTAAATTTACAAACTAAATTTATCTGTGAAATATAGAACTGTAAAAGCGTTTTAAACCACACTTATCTTTGTATACAATGCAACGAACTCGAGTTCGTTTATTGAAATGACAAAGAATAATGTTTTGGACAGTGGAAGCTATCAAATAAGTTTAGGTAGTGTGTGACCAGGCATTAATTTATTTGATTAAGCTCACAAGTTAATTGACTCGTGTATGGGGTGCTTTAGAATTAGTCTTGTACTGGTTAAATCGAGTGGTCTGGTGTAACAACAATTTGACTTGGTTACAACTTATCACGAATGCGACCTTTGTAACCAGGGAAAACGGCTCCGTAAGGCTAGTGTCGCGCCCCACAAGAACAGACTATAAAATAATTTTGTACAAAATTAAATATGTCTGTTTTATCAACAAATAGTTGAATAAGAATCCTCCAACAGGGACGGGTGTTAAAATTCAATAAAACAAACTGTGGATAAGATAACAAACGATTTTTTCTGGTTTAGTTGATATGTTTATCGTCTAAGTGTGGAATGTAATAGCTTGCAAATGGCTCCCACCTTTATGCTGAGTTACGTGCATACGAGATGTGCCATTCCGATGACTGTGACGCATAGATTTGGCTGAATTGAAGCGATGGCACGGATTTTGTTGACTTTACGGACAACTGTCGTTTAAGGCTTTTAAGCAAATCCATCAGATTTTTTCAAAAAAATCCCCAAAAAATATTTTCGAAAATTTTGTTATGCAGTGCTATTTAGATTTTGAAGGTTTTTTTGTAAAAGAATTTTGAGCGAAATCCGTTCAGACGTTAATGATCTAGTCGAAAATCGAAAAAAAAAACAAATTTTAAATACAAATTTTTACTGACCAAAATGTATATATATAGGTAGAACTTTAGGTGGTTTTGAACTGGAAAGTGTCAAGGGAACATTCGTTCCCTGATCAAAGATACATCCAGTTCTGCTTAGATGAAGAAATTAATAAACATCCAGTCTTCCGGAATCATCGGAAAACTGACTGGAAATTATATAGGGAATCATTAGCAAAACTAATCAATCCCTCTCTTTTTAATATACCCAAAAATAACGGGGAGCTCGATGAAAAAGTTAACTTCTTAACCCTTGCCCTTAACAAATCAATGAACATTTCCTGTCCTCTTATTCAGTTAAGAGGGAAACAAAAACCCCGTTGGTGGATTTCAGGGCTAATACCGCTCAGGAAAAATTGTAGAACACTTTTAAACAGAGCTAAAAAAAATCTAGAGAACACTCAGATTGGGATGCGTATAAAGAGTCCCTTAAAATCTACAAAAGACAGTTGAGGAAGAGTAAGAGAACGTCATGGAGAAACTTCTGTGAAAACATTGAGGATACTTACGAAGCTTCAAGATTAAGAAAAATCCCCCGATACCTAGATCTTTGAAAACAGCTAACGGTCCATGGACGAACTCATGCAGGGAGTCTATCCTTGCTACTAGACACTCACTTCCCTGGTAGCTCTCAAAACACATGTAGTACTGAACAATCAAGGGCAGGCTACAAAAACAATAATAGCATTGGTCTTATTACAAGGGAAACACTACTTTGGGCAATAAATAGCTTTGATCCTTATAAATCAGCGGGACCAGACGGCATAATATCTGTCGAACTCCAGATAACCTCAGATATAATTATACCTATCCTGGAGGTTATTCTAAATGGGGCCTTGACCTCACGTATATTCCCTAATGGTGGAAAGAAGTTAAGGTTATCTTTATCCCCAAAGTAGGCAAAATCACCCATGTAAGTCCGAAGGACCAATCACGTTTCTACTGCTCAACAAGCTGTAAGGGAAAATCGGTTGAAACCGCCTTGCACGCTTGTACAAAACATAGAATATTCATTGCACCATAAAGTGTACACTCTGGTAGCATTTCTTGGTATTGAAGGTGCTTTCAACACCGTTAGTAAGGCGGCAATAATCACAGCGCTGAGAAACCTTAAGGTATCCGACTCATTGACAGAGCTGATAAGTCTCATGCTAGGCAGCAGAGTAATCAACGCAACCCTGGGGGACTACTCGGAAAAAAGGTATGTCAGTAGAGGGACTCCACAAGGTGGTGTTTTATCCCCACTTCTAGGGAACACAGTGGCCAACGAAATGTTGATAGATCTGGAAGCAGGGGGATATAAGGTAATAGCTTATGCTGATGATGTCGCCATTGTTGTATCAGGTAAGCACAATCCAAATCTTACAGACTTAATGCAAAATACTCTTAATCGACTAAAGATTTGGGCAACCAAATGTAGTCTGGATATTAACCCAGCCAAGACAGAACTTGTCCTCTTCACTAGGAAATATAAAATTCCCCAACTTATACCGTCATCAATAAATGGTACGCCACTAACTTTCTCAGATGAAGCCAAATATCTAGGTCTCATACTAGACAAAAAGCCAAGCTGGAAATACAATATACAAGAAAGAGTAAGGAAAGCAAAAGTTGCAATTTTCTCTTGCAAAAAAGCCATTGGGAATAAATGGGGCATTTCCCCAAGTATTACCCACTAGTTGTTTACAGCGGTTATCAGACCTATACTTACTTATGGGGTAGTAGTATGGTGGACTGTATTGGACAAAATCACTTATTGTGACAAATTAAATAAAGTCCAAAGGTCAGCCAGCTTATGTATCAGCTGAGAACTCTGCTCCACACCCTCGGCTGCCCTTGACATATTACTTAACCTTACACCCCACGACATTTTTAGCAAACAATTGGCTGCGAGTACAGCTATTTGTCTCAAAGTCATCTCTCAATGGACTAGCAATTCGATAGGCCATCCTAATATTCTGAACAAGGTCGGAGCAAAACTAGGACGATCCGACTACACCACACACCAGCTTACCTTCGACAAGAACTTCCAAGTTACCATACCACCAAGATCAGATTGGGAGGATGAGAGGATCTTAAAAGATGAGTCAGCCCACTTTTATACGGTTCGAAAACCGAAGAGCGAGTGGGCGGTGGTGTGTACTCAGACAGACTAAATATTAGCCTCTCTTTCCGCCCCCTGACCTTTGTAGCGTGTTCCAAGCGGAAATTCTGGCGATTAAATAGGTTATATCCTGGCTAAGGGTAAACGTGATATGATATCCGTATATTCTCCGACAGTCAAGCAGCCCTCAAATCACATGGCGCTGTTTCCACAAACTCTATAACTGCCCGCAACTGTCGATCATCTCTCAGGGAGATGGCAGAACAGTTTAATATTCACCTGATTTGGGTGCCGGGACATAGTGATTTTTCGGGAAACTGCAAAGGCGATGAACTCGCCAGAAAAAGAACGCAAATACCAATTCTACCGAAAATGGAAGAAATCGGTATGCATATCGCTACAAGCAAACTCTTGTTACATCAAAACTCCATAAAACAAATAAATTTCAAATGGTCAAACATCACTGCTTGCCTGGCTACTAGACAAATCTGGTCAGCAATAGACCCAAGACGTACAGAAGGTCTACTCTCTTTAAGCAGAAAACATCTTGGCTCCGTAATACATAGGTGTCGTAACTGGACACTGTTTAATTGGTAGACACGCCAATAGACTTGCGTTTTCTCCAATGACTTTTGCAGAAGCTGTATGGACGAGGAGGAAGAGGAGACTATCTCCCATCTTCTATGTTCATGACCTGCTCTCTCCCAAGAACGTAAATCGTACCTGGGGGAATACTTTTTCGACGACACCAGTGATCTTAGACACATTGAGATTCACCGATTTCACCGCTTCATTCGAGGCTCCAACTGGTCTGATTAAAGAGTAAATGTCTCTTCATGTGGTATCACAATGGACATGTCTAAGGTCTAAGTGTGTCAGTTGTTTTGTTGGCGACCACGTCATCCTAACCTAGGTGGTTAGAGCCGTTTTCGAGATAATTAAATTTTATCATTTTTGCCCTAAAAAATTGTATGGCAGGCAATCTTGTTTTTTGGCCTAAAAAAATATGATAGAAGAAAACGAAAAAAATGTCTACATATTAATCTTGTTTTTGTTTTTGTGGACTTTGCGGATTAAGGCCAAATTGAAATATTTTAAATAAAATAAATTTTCCTGAAAAATAAGATTTTCTGTTTGTGTCAACCTACTCCGGAAATTTTGCATTCGTACTTTATCTTCGAAATTGCTCCAAAATTTTAGGACTGAGGTTTGAACCCTGCTGCAAAAAAAAAATTACTTGAACTTATCATTTATGACAATTCGCAACTTTCGGCGACCAACTCTATGCCCTATGGTGGCTGTAAGTTTCCATGATAACATGTATTTAGTATCAGAATAATTAAGAAAAAAAAGGGAAAATAACCAAACACATAAAACAACATGGCCGTCATAAACTGTCAAAATCATATAGTCTCTATTCAAAAACCTGTGAAATGCTCACTTTATAAAAACGGCCTTCTAAACATTAAGTTTTTTAAAAGCAAAGTTTTATCTTTCAGAAAAGTTGTAGACAATATGTTTGTTCGATGTTCGCACTGGGATGCACTAGATTCATACTGAAGTGTTCTACGTCATTCCTGGTGTATTTGAGCCAACAATAAGTAACTGTTAAAATCGTTCATAGAATTAATCTGCATTCTATCACCTTGTTGGATTAAAAAATGATTTCTAAAAGTTTTCAACTTATTCCAAGATATTGATTGCAAAAATAAAAAGAATAGGACCCAAATGACTGCCGTGAAGGACACCAGATATTGCAGTAAATGGATCTTACAGTCATGAAGATCTCAATTCAACCAAACCAGAAGGAAAAGACTTTATTTTGATTGAATAGGCAGTGTAACAGACTGATTGTTTTGACATGTCGTGCTACAAAAACACATCGATATTAGACCCCAGTCGCACTGCAATGTATTTCTAAATATAATTTGAAAATCTAAACTTTTAAAATGACGTGTGGCGCTCTCCGTTCCGAAAGGATTTCAAAGGACTTTCAAAATCAAAGTCTTTGCCAGAAATCGGTTGAAATCATAAAACCGAAAATGCTCTGCTGAATACATTTCGAACTGCCAAGCGAGTCGAATGTTGAACCGGACAACAAATTTGACTATTTAGGAAATGTCAAGCCATAACTTAGGGATTTAAGTGCTCTCAAAAAAAAAAACAAAAAAAAAACAATGGAATAGATTATACCTGTTTTGGCATTATAAACTTCAGCAACTTTTTGTTCTTTATTTTCTATAATGATAACCTATTATCTCGTTTAATATTCTGCCCACAGAAAAAGTCTAACATAATTTTTGTTCAATAATTTTCACAGACCTTCCGGATTTTCTCGTTTACAAGCTGTATTTCTAAGTAATCATTGGCTCATACATCGATATTTGCATATATCTACCCTAAAGAAATGGCAGATGATGATGAACTTAACACAAACTGTTTGTCACCCTAAAACCAAAAAAAACATACTTTGTGACATTAAGGCAGTTTCCGCTATATCACAAACAAGGAAGCTAACTAAAGAGCAAATAAAAAGGTCATGAGAACGGTCAGTCGGAGTAAATAAGGAAGTTCGACCCCAAAAAAACAACCAAGATCTATACTTCCTAGTTCGATGTGGTTGCATCAGTATTAGTAAAAGGAAGTCTGACACCTTTTTACTTTTTCATCTCCATGGCTGTGATGATGCTGACGAAAAACCAAACGCAGATTGAACTCAAGGGGAAAATCAATGACCCAAGGATGATGAGAAGATTCCTTTTTTTTGTAGGTTTTTTCTTTTTTAAATGACATAAAATTCTGACAGCTAAAAAAGTTTCTTTGACAAAATTGAGGGGGTTTTTTGGGCCGTGAGAATCTAAAATGACAAACATCAAAGGAAAACAATGTTGCACCTAGAAAAAAGACGATAAGGATAACTGAGAGGACAATATCATTAAAAATAGTCCACACGAATATACCCTTAGTCAGCTGATGATCGTGTGCAGTAAAAACGAAAAACAAAACGGATCACACAGGTAGATCCTCACTTAAATGCATCCAACCAAGATAGTATTTGAAATGAAACAAAAATCAACAAAATTACGGTTCTTTTTTTCACAATTTTTGTTTATTTCTTAAAAACACACATACTCCAAGAGATATCCGTGGACTGATCAGCTGTGTGCGCGATCATAAACTAATATTGAGGGATCACGATCAGCTGATTTGTGTTTTTGTATACGAACTCCACTCGACCAAGGACTTTAATTTTTGGTTTGTTGGTGTTTGTTTAGAAATTGCCGATAAGTAAAGTAATCAAATTGCGCCGCGCCAACTATCAGTGTGGCACGAAGGATTTTTTATGACCGTGGGACTGAAACATGATAACAATTTTAACAAGGTACTCAAATGGAAAAGCGACAGTTTAAAGTTGTTAATGTTTCACTATTTGTTTTGCCTTTCTAATCATGTTGACACATAATACAATTTTTGGTAGGTTTTAAGTGCTCGTTCATGCAGAAGAGAAACATTTGATAGAAAACAGTCGAGTGGTTCTCGAAATAATTAAAATATGCAAGTAAAGGGTGACCAGAGGGAATTTTTCAAGTTATTTTCGAAGAATAGGGGAACAAGCACAGTTCAAAATTTGCACGAAACAGAAGTGTTCGCATTGTCAAATTAGCTTCGGTTGATATATCCATCAGATTTGCTTGTTAATAGAGAGCTTCGTGGCTAAAAATGATTTTTACGTCGAAAACGTACGAAAGATACATAATTAAATAATTAAAAACAAAAGATTGACAGATAGTGTAGGTTGCCTGCTTGAGCTATCCTGGATGTTTGAGTAAAGTTCGGGATTTGTGTAGATACATCGTCCGGTTTATCGAAAAAGTATTCTCCAAAGGCTGCTTTTCTGGTTGGGGCTAGGCTGGGGCATTCACAAAGGAAGTGATGATGAGCGCTCTTTCGCATCTTCGCCAATACAAATTCTGCATAAGTCAGATGTGCTGATGCCCATTCTGGTCATGTGGATTCCCATTAAGTTGTTACCTGTTAGGATGCACAATGGTCTATTTAGCCCTAGTAAGTATTCTGTTTTTTCTTAGAGATATCTGGAGAAAGATTGCACGAAACTCGACATCTGTCAGCTAACAGTTTCTTGCTCCAGTAGCAGAAGTAACCGACCCGGAAACGATTTGGGTCGGTTCAACTGATGTTCAAGTTTTCTGTTGTATGTCACTATGGCTTGGGATCCAGATTATTATTAAGTTAGAGTACGTTCGAATCGCTCAGGAATCTTAATTCGTTGCGGCAGCGATCTACTGGTTTTGACTATGTGACGATTGAGGAAATGGATTTAATATCCGCCTGGCTGTCTACGAAGATATCTTTGTTCTTTTTGACCAGTAAGCACACAAATTTGGAAGTCTACCTATGTAATTATATGATTCGTTTAGAGGAGGATTTTATGAAAAAATTCCTGACCCTACACCCATTTCTATATTTATTATCGGTTTTTGCTAAAAACCTAAAGCAAAAACACAAGTTTTCCAATAAATTTTTGATAAACCACTCCTTTTGATAAACCACAAGTTTTAAATATAACCTGTCGAAAACATGTTGGATTTGCAAGATGAACTAAACAAACACACCTTGTGAAACATTCATTCGTCACATAAATAGCTGACGGGTTGCTGCCAGGAAAAACGAAAAAAAAAACAGGTGTCTGGGGTAATTTCAATTTCATTTCACAAAGTATTTGTTGTTGGTGTGGTGCCAAAATAATTAAAATGTCAAACGAAAACTTGTAAATGATCAGTGTGAACGGTTTTCGAGTTTTCGTTAACTTTTAGTTTTGGGTTTGGTGTGAAAAGCATATTAGATCCTTTCGTAAAGACCGAAAAACGATTTATGTCGATGACACGGTTTTCTTTTCAGATATTTCTTGTTAGTGCGACTGTGTTAAGTTCTGTGCGTGGTGCAATGTATTCTGTATGAATACTTAATGTTGACAAATTACAAGCTATCTTTTTCAGTAGAAAAAGAAAGTCTTATTATCTTCCCAACAATCAGTTAAATGTTAATGGTATTAATATCAGGTAGGAATCAAAAGTGAAATACCTAAGGATTTATTTAGACCAAAAACTAACGTTTAATGAACATATTTCTAAAACTCTTAAAAAAGTAAGCATATCAATCAATATCCTCTACCCATTTATAAATAGAAAGTCATTCCTAAGTAACTATAATAAAATGATTATGCACAAAGTAATATCTCAATCAATTCTTTTACCTTTCAAAATTGCAAATATCGCGACACCACTCCACTTCAGATTTGCATGAAAAGCCAAATGTTGAAATGATTCCCTTAAGAATCAATAAGCTTAATAATAACTTTTTACTAAATTGTGAAGCATCTGACAATCCGTTAATTAACCAGGTAAACCATATTTCTGATATTTGATGTAATTTTTGTTTTTTTCTTCTTTTTTTTTTTTGTTAAGTTATTCATTATTTGTTAACTTGAAGTATTATATTTGTTATATGTTTTGTGTTTAACTACTGTCAATTCACTATGCACCTATATAAATATTTATTTATCAATTAATATATTAATTTATTGTTTTATTTATTTATTTATTAACTTATTGATTTAATAATTTATTTATTTGTTTATTACCAATTTATTTAATTTTTTCTTTTATTATTCATTTGTTTGTTATTTATTTCTTTACTTATTCATTCATTTTTTTTTAAATTTATTTATTTATTTATTTACCTGTTTATTATATTTACAAAATTAATATTAATTTTGTTTTTGTTAATTTATTTATCTATTTATTTATTTGTTAAATTGTTTTTTTTTTATATTTATTTATTTGTTAGCAAACATACTTATTTATCCTTACTAACGACTTACTAATTTTTATAATATATATTTATTTATTATTAATCACTAACCCAGTTTTACTAACATATACTTCATAACTAAAGTTCTGAAGTTATTTATGTATTTCGAGTCAAAATGTACCTGCCCTCAAATTTTTGAATTGAAGGTTGTTTTTGTATTTTCCTTCAAAGAATTTGTATCTTTTCACTTAAGCTCAATATAAATTAATATACTTATTCAGTAGAAAGATATTTTATTAGTATATCAAATCTCTGTGTGTAAACTGTGCGGTAGCTTAACAAATGTAAATCTAAATACGGAAATATAACTATCTATCTATCTATCATAAGTATACAAAGAAGTTCAGTCCACAAAAACAAAAACAAGAATAATATGTAGATATCCTTCTAATATAAAAATAATTATAGTTTTAGGACCGTATTGGCCCATCTTCCATTTCTTACACTCACATAGTCATGGGTTTAGGATTTTTTTCAAGGCCGGCCAGACCAAACCAAACAAGCGTTCGTCAGTATAGGCCTTATTATGGCTTTGTTTATCTAATGAATGGTTTTGGGGCTATTACCCCATATTTTACCAAATATCCTTCTACATGTGTAAAAGTCTATGGAAGTATTTTTCTCTCTTTGTTTAAAGTTCTCTTTTAAGTTCAGTTTAGGATTTATAACAAAACCAAGATATTAAGCCGTGCCAGTTATGTTGAGTGGGGACCCATTTACTCATGTTTTTTAGTGGTTTTACGAAAAGACTGCTGAGCTTTTTTTAAGGTCACTTTGAAGAATTTCGGACAGTGTGAGAACGAACTTATTGTAGCTTAAGGCTTAGTCGCACTGGTTTCCAAGTTTTAGAGTTAATGCCAAAAAAAGACTTTCTATTACATTTATTTTCCCAAACCTGTCTTTTAACATAAGACCATTACTACGATTAATCCTATGTGTTCAACTGGTTTTATCTTTCAATCTACCACGGGCTTAGATAAGTTTGAAACCCATTTGAAACCTGCAAGAAATAAGAAGTATTGAACCAAACTTAGTTAACAGCCATAGAGTCACACAGGGTCTTCGAAATTAAAAAAAAAGTCGTGAATCGATAACACAAATGATTCGGTATGTACAATTTACTAAATTCTAGTTTCTGTTTGGGTTATTTATTATGGGACTCCCTGTATATTTTATTTGGATCTTAATGAACGCGCGCCGGTTCATGCATATTTATTTATGTGAATTGCATCGAAATAAGTTCATAGGTTTCAAATTAATTTCAGCAGAAAGTTGTTTTCTGGTTAAAAAAAAATCGTTGAATTAATATAAAATCATGAAATTTAATCGAAAATATTCAAGTGGTTCTCTAAAAAGCTGAAATATGATAGTTTAAATACACAAGACAAATATATCAGCCATATCTCTGATTTTGTGAATATAACACCCGCTCAACAAAAGTCTCCAATTTCTCTTAAGCCGCCCATACACGATTCAATTCGGTTGTCAACACTCAGGTGTCAACTAAATTTATGCTTGAATCCGGTTTGAAATGAGATTCAACTAGGTTTTTAAGTTGATGCTTGTAAATCAATTTGAAGAAAAATAAAAATCTTTTGGTTTTGTTCAACTTGTCAACTGTCAAACTGAAAAATATAATTCTCATAATAATTGGTTTAATTTGACAAGAGATCATGTCATGTTAACTGCATGCACGACCATATTGTTACAGTTAAATCGTAAATCATGTTAATTTATGCGTTCCACATGCAAGTGTAGAATTCATTGGTTTCAGTGATTGATGAATATTACAATTTTCATAATCAGTTATGGACAATTTAAAATTTATAAAATTTAACACTTCATTTTAAAATTTCATTTAAGTTTTAAATATATTAATATTTACTAAAAGAGACACAGCAATTGACTAATTGATTTAAAACACAGGTGGAAAGTGTTAAAATTACAGCGTGTGCCCTGTTTACTCATCCTGGTTCGCCTTTAAAAGAAACAAAGGTACTATCCATTATTAGTCATTGAATAATTATATAGATAAGGTTAACATCAAATCAATTTGATATATCCAGATTTCCTGTTAGTTCAACATGAGTAATTATTAAAACTAGTGTAAAGCTTAACGAGGTCATGTCAAAGAACTTACGTTGACTTACCACGAAGTAAATTGGTTGTTAATGGAAAAATAAGACGACATAGACAACGGCAGGAATCGAACCTGTGACCACGAGGTTGACAGGCGAGTACACAACTATCGCGCCGCGGCCACCCCAAATCTCCTTTTTTTAATATTAAACATCAAAAAAAGTATCAACGCGAAAGCTGGTTAATTTCTGTTTAATTTTACATGGTGATTTTTCTTTGAGCTTTTTAAGACTCTTAACAACTAGCCTTTTTGGTTATTAATTAAATAAAATGCATTAAATTGTATTGTTTGTTCAAAATTAACCACAAATTAGGAGTACCCACACCAGAAAAAGGAGGAAAAAAAACACTCAACAAATTCCTAACCTAACTCAACGTTCATACACTTAATCATAATGAAAATGAACTTTATCATCTGGCATCCATAATTTTCCAGCCTATCATAACAACTATTTAGTTTAGAGAAACTTCCTCATTTCGCAAGTCGAATTCTTCAAACATTTAATTAATTGACTGCACATCTAACAATTGACAGACGGAAGACGACCCCGCCATTCAATTAGCCATTCAATCTTCCATTTAGAAATTCATTTCACGACTTATTATAACAATGATACACACATCTCTATAATCCTTTATACTTTTGCCTATATCATTGTAAGCACGAGTAACGCACACAAAACCACAAAAAAAAATATTCATCCATCCAATTCAAATCACACAAAACATCTCTATAATAAATTATTAGAAAATAAAAGAAACAAATCTTTTAAGAATCTTATCATCAGCGCACATCGCTGAACGAGTGTCAAATGTATCTTTGAGCCCAAACACGATTGAAATCCAACCAACAAAAAAAAAAAACAATAATAATAAAAATGTATCTCATATATTCGAGTGTGTGTTTGTTTTATGGGGTATCGTAACTCCATGGTTATTGAAAAATCTTCATTGGAGTTTTAACCACACCTCAAGAATTTTCGTAACGTATTTTTTCACATTCAAAGAAAATTCAAATACCAACGACAAAATAACGGCTGAAAAGAACCCCAACCGGGCAAGAGAATAGAATTATTTTGTAGCTCCTTCTTGATGATGGGGAAAGCCGACTTACAGTGGGACAAATGAGATTTAAAATAAACTTAAAAGGAATAATGATGTATGAGATATATAAAGAGTAGTGGTCCCAGATGGCTTCCTTGTGGAACATTTGATTTGGCAATAAAGGGTCTTGAGTAAGAATTTCTAATTCTTGATATAACCTATCTTCAAGATATGAGGATATCCACTTGATGAAATATGGAGGAAACCCGTATGTTTAATTTAGTTTTTAATTTTGGTGGGGGCAAAACCCCCATATATTTGGCTGAATACATACAAGCTATTTTCTTAATCTGACTTAAAAACTAAGAAACTTAATAGCTAAGACTTAAATTAACTGGTTGGGGGACTTAGGAGAAGAAGCTTTAGGCAGGGAGTACTGATATTATAGTCAAAACAAGAAAAGTTAGAATTGACACTCGTCAGCATTCGAGAGATGGGTTCATTGGAGACATAAGAGGTTCGACGGGTGGAAAGATAGAAGAGGCGGCGATTACGAGTGTTACGAGGGTAAGTTTTTTTTTTTTTTTTTTTTTTTTATAACTTTGCACGCGCTCAAGGGATTATGAATACCCTTTATATGTTTTTCTTAACACAGCGCGGCATCCGGTGGAAGAAGAGAAAGAGGGATAGGAAAGAGGTGTGGCGCGATGTTCTGAGACTAGAGCTGGTTGTTGTCTCAGATTTATCTCCAGGGATGGCGGCTGAACTAATGCGGAGAGAATTACCGTGTCTTATGTACTTTATGTTCCTTATAATTCGCATTAATTTATTTACTTCGTTGTCATATTTTATGGGTATGCTAGTTTACTCTATCACATATTGTTAGTGTTATGCCTAAACAACATGTAATGAGCAAGCAACTTATTTTATGACAATTTTTAGAATTTGGTTTTAATGGAATATAAGAAGACATAGACAACGGTAGGAATCGAACCCGCAACCACGAGGTTGACAGGCGAGCACACAACTATCGCGCCACGGATTAAATAAGGGCTGCGCAGCTAATGGCACCTGAAAAGATTCGGTGAATAAAGACACTGTCAAATATTTCTCTTTGATCTTTCAGCGTATTCAGTTTGAGAAGGATTACTCCAATTAAGATCTCGAAGAGCAAATCTGTTAATTCTGGCAATGTGCACTTGTTGGTAAGGAGACCAGACTTGACAAGCGTATTCAAGAAGCAGACGAACAAATGATATGTAAAGGGATCGGGTAACGTAGGGGTCTGGAAATTCCGTGGACCATCGTTTCACGAAGCTAAGTGCTGAATTTTCCTGGAGAATTATATCGTCCATATGTTTCAGCTTATTATCGCAGAAAATCCCAAGGTCAGGGATCACCTGAACGGGGAAAATGGTTTGACTGTGTAGAAGATAGAGAAGGGGAGGATATTTGATGCGTTTACGTAAAAAGGTTATTGATTGGCACTTGGGAATATTAAGTTCCAAACAGTTTTTGGAGCACCATATTGAAAAATTGTCGAGATCCTGTTGTAAGTGGGAAGAGTCTTCAGAAGAAGAAATTACCTTGTAAGACTTAGTATTGTCTGCGTAGAGTGATAGGGAGGAATGTTTGACTATCATTTCAATGTCGGTGATACTTAGAATGAATAGGAGAGGGCCTAAATGGCTGCCTTGGGGAACACCGGATGTAGCTAAAAAAAAACGGCTTGATAAGACGGATCTGAACCGAAGTGAATTAAGTTTAAACTTGATAATCTCATGAGACGATTGATCAAAAGCTTTTAAGAAGTCTGTGTATACACAATCAACGTCTTGACCACTTTCTAGGGAGTTTAAATATTTATTCAAAAAGCCAACTAGATTATTAACAGTAGAACGTTTCTGCATAAGACCATGTTGTTGGTTGCAGATAATATTCTTACATATAAATGTCAAACTTCACATACAACTTGTTCGATCAACTTTGGAATGCAAGAAAGTTTGGAAATTGGTCTACAGTTGATAATATTGGCGCAAAATTTTAGTCGATTTAGTAATATGTTAAATCATTTTTAGTATGATACTAGGTTAAAAAGAGGATTTCTGCTAATTTTAAACCAGTCTAGTATCGTACTATCTTCTTAGCATTTTACTAAATTTAAAATCACAAAATGGCAGCTTTATCTTTTTAGTATTGTTTCTAAATCCATATGCCACTTTGGCATTTACAAACGTCAAAAAGTTATGTACGCTTACTTTTTTACACTAATTTAGGCGTGTTCATTTAAAGTTTATTAAGAAAATAGATTTAGTATGGTGCTAGTTAAAATGTGTTTAAAATTAGGAAAATATTAGTAAAGATCTTTAGTATTAGCAAACTGTTAAGTAGTATCATGCTAAGCCATTAACATCAGGCTGTTTAAAATTTGCACTAGTGGCTTTATCTCCCTTTTAAATTCAGGGGTTATAAATGCATTCTTTCAAACTGAAGGAAATTAAAGTATATACTACACATTCGTGATGTACGGTCAAATGTACGGGCAAATGTCTGATGTATGATTGAGAAAACGTAAAACTTTGACTTTTACGGTAAAATTATTTAATACTAATTACCTTAACAAAACTTGCGACTTGCATTCCGTCCGTGAGTATGGAATTGTGGAGACAAACATTTGCTCTATATGTGGCCTATCTGAGACAAATCAACAGTTCAATTGTTGGGTAAGCAACCTTTTACAATTTTAACGAACTTTTTGAAGCGAAGATGTAATATTCGATTGACGGTAGAAGACTCTGGCCACGTTGTCTATTGAGACCTAATTTGAAAAAGTCTGCTAACTGTAGTCTTTGACATGTAGAGTAGCGTAGTGACAGAACGATCGTTGTCGTAAGCAGTATTTTATTCACCTATAGACTAGTCCATGCCAAATAGTTGCTTCTTGGCTAGCTTAGCTTAAGGCAGGTGGTGTGCATGCAATGACTTTACGTCACATTCATTGGAATTTCTGCGCGCGGCGAAAACTCTCCAAATCGTTATAGGGAGTAGTTTTTTATACGAATTAAACTACCAAAATTAGAGATTTTTTCATTGGTTTTTGGAAACCTATATCGTACTTAAAATTCGGAGGTATTTATGATGAGATTAGATGTCTTTTCCAGTCGACAGAAGCCACACAAGCAATTCGAATTTTTGTAATGGCGTACAATCCGTTTTGGGTGTTAATTCATGTATTTTTGGAGACTTATTATCTCTTCATTGTTGGTAAAAATTTCGCAATAAAACTAGATATTCCCCGATTTTGGGGAGTCATTTCCCTGCGGCCGCAAAACACAAACCATTAATCTCAAAACTTTTTACCATTTAAGGACTGAAGGGTGGTTCCGGGGCATTAAGACTTTGGTTTGGAGCCGCCTTGAATGACGATTGGAAAATAAGATCATAAGAAAATGCTGTGCAAACAGGCTTTAGGTTCTTGGACAGACGTATCCAACCGAACTGAAAATTTTTTTGTAGCATATATCCTGCCAACAGTCTGTCTAGTTGATCATAATGGCTGACAGTGCAAGTAAGGAAGGAAGTCTGTCAGTGGACTGAATGTCAAAAGATCGCTCGTCTTTGATCTACACAACCGATATAACAAACAAACTCTTCAACGATCATATGTACGAATATAACGTCCCGGTTTGTCGTGCTTATTTCGTGTACCTCGCCAAATACAAAGCTCATTTCCACCTCTGAACTGACAAGCAACTCGACAAGTTTGATGCAATGAAGGTGGTTATCTAAATGTGCGAAACAGATAACACAGAGGTTTCTAAAACCTTTCAAAAGTATCTAAGTTTCTTCGGAAAAATACTCAGAAATCGATATCAAAAAAGTCTACGCATAACATTAGATGATTCCCATTTTTTTAAAACTTTTTTTACTACATTTGCCCACAGTATGTCCCACTGTGAATTTTTTGTAACCGTCAGTTGAGATTGAGCCCGTGCATGCGGCTCAATATGAGTTCCTCAACCACCATCGCGTTGTGTTTCATTTTGTTTTTATTTTCTGCCACTCTCCGATTTCTTATTTTCTATATAAATTTTTCTAAGACTTCTACACTCACACTCAAATGTAATGTACCTAATTTATTTATTTATATGCAACGATGATCAACTTTTTGGGGGCCTTCGCCTTGCAACTTACAACAAAACGAAACGAGTTTCGCTTGTGTGTCCGTAACCGAGTAGGTATAGGTAGGCAGAGCAGGCACACCAACCAACGTTCGCTACCCCCATGGTGGTGGCGCGGCGGTTACATAGAGCGAAGCAGGCGAGCATAGCGAAGCAGATCGAAAGTACCTACTCATTTTGAGCTCTATGCGCTCAATATGTTATCATTGTGGTGGTGATTATGTGCCCTCTCGTGGTTTTCTTATTTTTAACGGTCGTTTCAGAGCACCACGATGTACCAGGGGGAGTTGAGGGGAATGTTATTTTCAGTCTCATGTGCGCCAACGGTCGTTTTTATCGACATCGTCGACGACGACAACAACGTTCGGCGACGGTTAATTTTTGTATGGGCTGTGTGTGATAACAAACACTCTTGCACGATTGCACGGGAAGGTATACACAGCCCCCCACCCCATTCCAATTTCAACCAGTTTGGGGGCGCTCAACATAAAATTGAGAACTAAAAATACATAAAAAAAGACACTCGTTTCGTGTTTTATACGGAGATACAAAGCAACCGATATAATTTTGAAACAAGACTCGTCTCAATGTTGACTCTGTGTAGTCTCGGAGTCGTGGAGCATATTTTTTTGGAGCCATGAGGAGATTTGATGATGTGGGTCAACGGACAAAAAGAATGTCTCCAAGCGCAATGCTGCCTGGGTATGTGTGTGTGTGCGATTTTTGTTTATGAGCCTGCTGAAACGGCCGTTACAAACTACAACGACAGACCACCCCATTGAGCCGCACCACCCGCCGCCGCCGCCAGCCACCTCGCCGATTGGAGGAATTTCTGGCCGTTACGTCGTGCGTTGTCGATGAGGCAGGCGGTTGTCCGTGAACTTTTTCTCAATGCCGCACGCTGGCCGGGAGATAAGTAAAGAGAATGTAGAGCTGGGATGTTTGAGTGTAGGATGGTGGGCAGAAAAGCCTCGAACATAATTATGTATATTTGTGATTTGTGTTTAGGATTAAAAAAAATGTGTTCTGTGATGGCAGGCACTTAAGAAATTATGATAAGAAATTGGAATGGCTTATGCTTCTATGTCTAATTCTAATGTGTGACTCATAAAATCACAGGGTGTTTTTACTCGGCTGAATGGAATGCTATATATTTTTACTCGTAGTTGTAGCTAGACCAAATTGTATAGTATTTTCGTGCACTTCAACTTTAATAGTGCTACAAGTTGCAACTATATATATACACAATTGTGTTCAGCACATAAATCTACAAGCTTCCAATCGAAATTCCGTATTTTCAGTTTACGTATGTACACTCTAAAAACTGCGTGTAAATTTACCACGAAATTTAATGTAATTTTTAGTGTAAAAGTAGGCAAGTCGCGTATTTATACCCACGACAATAGGTAACAAAAAAATTGAACATAATGTTGGATATTACAAACATTTGTTGCAAATTTTCAACCTCTGTGTACCTTTCAATCGCCATAGTTCAGTATTAAACCTACAAATGTATATTTAAATGGATTTGAATTATATAAATTAGGAAGGTAATATGCACCTTCCTATATATAGAGAACCTAGGTATGTGGATATGTACATACATATGTATATAATCAAAGTGAATGGTGTATAGGTGATAAAAATCGCTTTTATAAGTTGATTATAAAAACTGCCAAAACCATTACTTTAATCAGTTTCTCGAAAAAACGAAGAACGCCATTAGATGCCACGGATCAATGAAAATTTTATAAAAAAAGTATCTCGAAAATTGTAGGACGGATTTTGATAAAATCCGGGTTTTTTATTTTTAGTTTTTTGAAAACAAACTTTTTTTGAAATTTTGGTATGCAGTTTCTTAGAGTTTAATAATATACATGTGACTATACAATTAAAAATATTTTTTTTGATTAGTTTCGAAAATATTGATTTAAAAAACAAAAAAATTTAAATTAATTTTAATTATAAGAAAGTTATTTAAAATTTTAATACGCAGAATTAGTTTTTCTACTTAGATTTTCGCAGATATAAAATTTGACAGAAATCCAATGTACCGTTACCGAGAAAGCCACAAAATAAAAAACCGTTATATGAAAGATACCGTTAACAGAATTTTCCCGTAAGCTTGGTTCATATCAAATGATAGCTATTACCAACAAAAAAATTCTCAAACATTATTATCAAAATGCGTTTTAGAGAAAAATAAGATTTTCCATCAAGGTCATATGGTAGTTACCATCATTTTTAGGCCTAAAAATAAAATTTCATTTTCCCCTCTGAGGAATACCAAAATAATCACACATACCAAATTTGAAGATAATCGCTCACGCCGTTTAGGCTGCAGATAGTTATACTTACAGACGACAGACAGACATTTTTTGTCGATCACTTTTCATGTTTGATCATTAGATTTTTACTTGCGATTATAGGTACTATAAGGCAAGTTAGTATATTCGTACAAAAAAAAAATTTTCTAACAATCAAACATGACATTACGATCATAGAAAAGACCAAAAAAGTGGGTCCCCCAATTCCGTCTGTCTGTCATCAAGTCTACAGTCTAAATGCTTTGATAGATTTGCTTCAAACTTGGTACATACTGTTTTTTCGGTAATATGCCCATAAGTTTTTTTTCATTTTTTTAAGACGACAAATAACAGTAGCTCCCATACATTTGGCCAAAAACAAAAATCTTATTTTTCTCAAGAACGGCGCCAACGATTTTTATAAAAAATAAAATGCAGACTGGATCGCACATACTTGCTCCTATGTTCGCTCACATTATATGCAAAATATTCTTAATAAAACGGCTAAATATATTTTAAAAGTTTTTCACATAATTTTTTTTATATATAAAAATTCTTAAACTTTTCTAAAAAAAAAATTGGTATGAACATTTTAAATATTTAATAATATAAATTCAAAAACAAAATTTCAGAAAAAATTGTCCATCCGTTTTCGAAATAAAAAACTATTTTTCGAAAATTTTGAAATGCAATACTATTTAGAATTTGAAGGAACTCCTGTATAATTTTTTTTATCGAAATCCGTTAAGCCGCTTATGAGAAAGTCGAAAATCAATAAAATGGTTGTATGGCAGGTACCGTTAATAACAAAACATTTTAAAAACTTTTTTGGCCGAATTGTAGACCATACCCAAAGTAGTACACACACCAATTTTTATCAAAATTGTTAGAGCCGTTTTTGATATATTTAAGATGGTAGAAAAATTTTTATCGCAAGTACTGTTATTTTTGGGTTTAAAACAACGATTTAAACATCTATTTTGGACAATCACCTAAAACGCCTAAGTACCAAGTTTGAACCAAATCGGTTCAGCCGTTTAGGCTGTAGATAAAGTGTATGTATGTTCAATTGGGTGATTCACCTAAATCCTGGCTGAGTCAAAGAACATTTATTTAATGTTAAGAATTTCATAACAATTCGACTTGATTTGAAAATTTATTTCTTCTTCATATTGAGTCGCATCCAAGTATCTAAGAATATTGAAATAAAATGACCGACTGGATCGCACGTACTCGCTCTTATGTGCGATCACATCGAACAAAATTTACAAAATTTCTTTAACTTTTATCTAAAAAAATAAAGAATTAAATAAACCTCAAAACAAAATTTCAAAAGAAAACCACCCAGCCCTTTTCGAAATATTGGATTTTCAAAAATAAAAAAATATTTTTTTTTTAAAAGTCCAAAAAATTATTTTTCGAAAATTTTTGTGTGTAGTTGAATTTGATTCTATATAAAAATGTTGATACCAAGTTTGAAGAAAATCGGTTCAGCCTTTTAGGCTGTAAATCGTTCTACAAACAGACAGACAGACGGAATTAAGGGACCGTATTTTTGGTTACCTCCATCATCGTAATGTCAAGTTCCATCAAAAAGTCAAAGCAAAATTTGTCCCATAGTACATACATATATGTGTACATATATCGCAAGTAAAAATGTCGGTTCGATGTATGTATTTTATTTATGTTGTAAAATAATAATAATAATTTTTTGAAAATAATCTTGTATGTAAATACATACAAGATTATTTTCAAAAAAAAAATACGTAAATTTAACCAAAAATGATAGCTAATAAATAGAACCATAAAATATAGTATAATAATGTTCGAAAGATTTACCACGCTTTTAAAATAATCTGACACAAAAATCATTTGAATTCTAATATTTCCAATGCGTACTTTTAATAGTTGCCTACCACGTACCTACTACATACGAGTATACGAGTAAACGGGTAAACTATTTTTGTAGTAAAATTTACAACATTTTGTAGAAAAATGCACATCACATAAATTAAAAATGAGTACATCGTTTGCCTTCTTTGATAAAAAATACACGTTTGTGATAATTTATGTAATTCATTCGGTGAAATTCACAAAACCAAATAAGAAAGAGCAAATTTAATGAAATTTACTATATTACGTTTTAAGATTCATTACGATTGCCGTTTATTAAAATCATGTAGTAAAATTTATTGTACTTGAAGAATTCTTAGCTATTGATGAACAGGCGAAATGCGATGGTCTTGAAGGGAATGAGGACAAAGCCTCATCTATCCATCGCCTAGGACAAAACGTCACTGTTGTTAGCAGTAATTTCGATGTAGTCAAGGAGTTCACCTACCTCGGAACAAATATCAATTCCACGAACGACACCTTAGTGGAAATCTGACGAAGAATTACTCCATTGAACCGCTGCTACTTCGGTTTGCCCAAACAAATGGGTTCAATACTCCTGTCTCGAAAGACAAAGTGCACGCTATACAAAACGCTAATTTTACCAGTTCTACTCTACGGCGCCGAGTGGTGGACGATAGGTAAAAAAGAGGAATTGATACTGGGCATTTTCGAAAGAAAAATTATTCGGAGCATATTTGGTCCTATATGCAAAGAGGGCGAATGGAGGAAAAGATACAATCGAGAATTGTATGAGCTGTACCAAGATGTCGATGTAGCCCAAAGAGCCAAAGCGCGTCGACTACACTGGCTCGGCCACATCGAGCGAATGGACAACAATGCTCCAGCCAAGAAAATCTTCGAATCCCAGCCCCCAGGTTCGAGACGACCAGGAAGACCGAACCTCCGCAACAGGGAACAGGCGGTTACAGACGCAGGACCGCTTTGTCTCGACGACTGGAGGGAGCGTGCGAGGGACCGCAATCGATGGAAGACCGCAATATGTCAGGCAGCGACCCTGCATAGATCGGGGGCCGGATAAGTAAGTAAGTAAGTAAAGTGCATTACTCTTTTTCACTATCTCACTTTATTTCACGATTTTGTAAAATTTAATTTAATTTACTTCAAATTTTTCAAAAATTGTATTCGATCTTATTGTTTTTTGTAGTGAATTATACTATACTATAATATTAAAGTAAATTTATTACGCCCGTATTAGTTGAACTATCACCTAACTTTGTGTTACGTGCGAATTTTTAAATTTTATGACAGTAATTTAAAATTAATTGAATTGCGTAATTAAATAAGAAAGTGCCTGGGAGCCAGACCTTTTATGATATTAGATCACGTAGTAAAAGTTTCTTGTATGCAATAATATACATAATATACAATAATATTTAAAAACATTTTAAATGTAAATTTTAAACTAAAATGCATTTTATACATAAATTGCCAGATTTTTGTAAAGGCAAACAAATTTCTCATTTTTTCGTCCATACAAATAAACATTGAAAATTTCATTAAACTTATAAAAACTAACTGGGAAATTTGCATTCAAATTGTTAGAGTAGCTTCATAGAAACAAATAAATCATAACAGTGGGCGTGGCAGTGGCTGGACTTAACTAAATCTATTTTTTGTATTTTTTCCAGCTCATAGGAGCAAACTGTAAAAATTTCATCGAAATCGTTAGAGCAGTTTTTTTCTTTTTCTTTTTTTAATTTACCTATATGCCTGTAAGACCAAAGGTCTTTTAAAATGCAACCTGAATTGCACGGCACTAGTTTGGCACAGTGGATTTGAGAACCAGGTATTGACTGTCTCATTTTAACCCATGGGCGGCATCCAATTAAAATTGGAAGTATAGAAAAGAATGCGCCTAGCGTGGGGATCGAACCCACACGTCTAAGTTAGCAATCAAGCACTTTATCCACTGCGCCATTGTCACCCAGTTTTAGAAAATTCAAACGTATGTGTACAACCTTAGCTCGTTTAAAGTAATGAGATACAAAAATTAATAAATACATTTGAACAACACTAGACAAAATTGAAATGTTTCATTTTCCAAATCAATTTTAATAAAAACATAGGTATCCGATGATCGATGTAAATATTATTGACTCAGAGCCAAGGTTACATAACAATATTGCTTGGCTATAAAATCTTCAACAGTGTTTGCACAATCTATTGTTGAATATTAAATGAATGAAATCAAATCATTATAAAAAAAAACCCTCAAAGCCCACGTTCGTCAATCATTAATTGCGGAACAGAAATCAATTGGCGCCAATTTTCAAAGGATATTTGTATCTTGAAAATATCAATATGTACATCGACAGTAGCATGATAATGATCTTCAATTCTGTCGCCTTAATAAAACTCACACAGATGTTATCTTATAAAGTGTGTCACGTCTCAAAATTAATGTGGAAAAGGATATCTTCCCACCAAATATTCTATCCCATCAATTGATCTTTAAGAGAGCAAAAAATTGCACAAAGCAAATAATTTTAGTTTTTCCTTAAAGAAAAAAAAAAAACCTGTGGCACATCTTGGTTTGTAATTGCATTTGTTTTTTTTTTCTCATTTTTCTGTGCCCGACTATCGGCAGGACATCAAGTGCATCAATGTACTCATGCCTGACACAGGTCCTCTTTTTGACACTTAGCACTATCCTGAAAAAGAAGGCTCTGTCCTTTCGATGAATTTATGTCCATGTGCCTTCATTCTTTAACTGAAACTATCGTGGGAATCTCAGACTCGATTGCAAATTCTCTAAAATATAGAAAAGAAAGTATAATGTCCTTTTATGTGTCTACTATGAATGCACTGTATTCACGCAAGTCAGTCACGTCCTCAGAACTCAGACAAAAATTATTACTTCAAGTGTCCTCTTTATTGCAAGTGATTCTGTCGAGTTTTTTCCATTTAGAAACGCACATGTCCAACACAAGGATATTGTAATATGTATCGACTTTGTGTGCTAAAAAAAGGAGCCTACAATGCATAACAAAAAGACAGGACCTCTTCACCATTAGGGACAATCAAGTGGGTGCCCGTTGGACAAAGGGAAAAGTAAAATCCAGCTAATCATTTTTGACCAAAGAAGAAAATTAGATTTTCTTCCCATCCACGGGTTGTCCGTTGAAGTCGATGTCCTGTTTTCTCCGGTCCACTTACCCGAGTAGTAAGGAGTGCGTTTCCAATTTGATGACAATTACAAATGTTTTCCATTGTAATTAGGTCGTCGTTAGTAAATAGTTATAAGGCAGTAACAGTGTAATGATTGTAATGGAGGCGTTCGAAGAAATCCAATTGGTCATTGTATTATAAGATTCTATTTATTTTATGAACAGTTATTTATGAGAGGAAGCACAAAGAAATATTCATATATCCTTTTTGCTGATTTTGTAAAACATTGGGAAACTTCCTTATTGGCTTTACATACTTAGTTCTATTTAGGTTTTTTTAAAGGAGTAAATTCTTGAAGTTGAAAGACCGAAGTGACTAAGAAAATTAAGTTGGTGTCGATTTAAAATTGATAACAATACTCAAGTCGACACCAGAAGTCTCTACGGTACTCAAGTTTCCAGTGAGAAGTTTTTGCCATTGGGAAGTAATTAAAGCAAGAGAACTGTAGAACTTTTATTGTTCAATCGCGTATTCTTTATAAAACTCTGTCCGCCTATATGTCAGTCTGTCAGTCTGTCTGTATGTATGTATAGACACCTACAGCCCAAACGGGTGGGCCAAATTGCTTCAAACTTGGTATATAGAGTTTTTTAGGTATTGTACAGGGGGGAAAATGGACATTTTTTTTAGCTCAATAAATAACGGTACCTGCCATATAACCGTTACGTTTAAACCTATTTTTGTCGGAAACGACTCTAATGATTTTGATAAAAAAAAAATCAGTGCGGCTTTTTAGCTACGACCGATCATATGGTTGAAAAAAAATTAGAAAAATGTCTAAAAACGGTACTTTCCATAGGACCGTTTTTTTGCTTTCGACTATCTCATAAACGGCTCAACCGATTCTTTCGAAATCTCACACATATATAGGTTTAGGTTGCCAAATTATACCGCGTACCAATATTTTGAATTAATATTTTTTTGTATTTTTAAAATCATTTAAAAAAAAATTTTTTATATTTCGAAAACTGCTCATTAAGTTTTTTTCAAAAAATATATTTATACGTTGGGGGTTTTTGAATTTTTTTTGAAAAATGTTTTCAAAAAGTTTAAAAAAAAAACTTTTTTTTTTCACAAAACGGCTCCACAGGTTTTTCAAAAATGTTTTCTCATAAGTTCAAATTTATCTAACAAATAAAATGGCGTACTTTTTTTGAGCTTAAATTAGTTTAAGTATTTATTTCAGAATTTTGAATTATTTTTTCTTTGATTAAGCCGATTTAATATGTTGTTTTTAAGTTTATATTATAATATTTTAGACTGTCATACCAATTTTGTTTAGAAAAAAAATTAAAGATATTTTGTATATATAAAAAATGAAGTAAAAAACTGCTTTATATATGTATTTAGATTTTTAACAGAAATCTTTTGCATTCGATGTGATCGAACACAAGAGCAAGTTAGTGCGATCCAGTCGTGCATTTTATTTTTAAAGCTTGAGTCACAGTGTTGATCCGATATCGGTGTTGATAGGATCCCATGGTTCCGTTCATGGTGGAAGATAAAAACCTGATGTGAGCTACTTAGAACTTATATGATTTAGAATTTCCAGAACTAGGCAGGATGCTGAAATAGAGATACTGGCGGATAGGACAATGGGAAGAGCATCTGTGTGTCCGACCTGATATTCTAGAATGAAGCAAGACATGTACTCTAGATTCGAGGATAGTGTCATCGGGTTAACTTCCATGCTACGTAAAAGGAATAGTTGTATGACCTCTTGTAAGCACAGCCTCATCGACTTTGCAGAAAATTTGTATGCAGTGATAAGAGTCAACAGGTTTACAAGCCTGATGATCCAAGAACATTGCGCTCTCCAAACAGTACAGGCGGGCAAACATCGATAACTACCATTTCTTTGTTGGGTCAAATTATTAACTATAAAAAGAAAAAAAAAATTGAACCGCCAAATAGAAAGAAATCGACTTATTTATATGGGCAAACATGCTCGAATCGCTTTTACACTTTCCGACCACATCATTACATTTTTTACGTAAGAATACTTACTTTTATTTTACAATAGTTTATACGATAATTGCTGCATTCCCGAAAGTTTTAATAAAATTGTTATATTTTCAATTTTTAAAAAAAGGAAATGCAAACTTACCTGAGAACTACAGCGGCATTTCAATCCGAAATTCTATTAGAAAACTATTTTCAGCAATCCTGTATATCAGACTTACAAGATGGGTAGAGATAAACAATTGTTTAAGCATGTTTCAAGCTGGGTTTCGCGCGGGTTTATCTACTGCAGAACATATTTTTGCACACTCTAGTATTGCTAAGAAATGTTGCAAGAAAAGAGACTTTATGCTTGCTTCGTGGATCTGAAAGCTGCCTTTGACACTGTCAATCGGCAAGCTCTTATATACAAGATGGCTAATCTTGGAATAATGCGACAGTGTGGGATGGCTCTGAAACTTCTAATTGGTTTGAAACGACAGCTGGCGTTCCTCAGGGATGCATACCGAGTCCTATTTTTGTATCTCTTCATTGATGATGTAACAGAGAACTTGCCAGGTGGAATCAACTTCTCAAATGTGGTCATAAAATTATTGCTCTATGTGGACGACTTGGTCATGTTGGCGAATAATCCCTCTTCTCCTCAACTTCAAATTAATAGACCTCAAATGTATTGTATGGGTTATCCATTTTGCGGTTTCAAAAGTAAACGTAAATAAAACACATAAAATATTTTTTTTCATGATATTTATTTTTTATTATAAAGTTTTAACGTTGACATTATGTGTGAAAAACTACATCATTTAAATGACCACCACGCGAATTGTTGCAAGCGTCGATTCTTTTGAGGTAATTTTCGACCACTTTTTGACACATATTGGGCGGTATCTCAGCCATAACTTGACGAATGTTGGTTTTCAAGTGCTCAAGAGTTAAAGGTATATCTGCATAAACACGGTCTTTCGCGTAGCCCCACAGCGGTATCAAATGAATGATCTTGGTGGCCAGTTGATATCGCCACGACAAGAAATTACGCGGCCAGGAAATGTCTCTTGCAATAAAGCCATATTCGCTCGAGTTGTGTGGCATGTGGCACCGTTTGTTGAAACCACATATTCTCCAAGTCGTATTCTTCAATAGCAGGCAAAAAAAGTCGGTTATCATATGACCATAACGCTCCGAATTGACGGTGACAGTCGTTCCATTGTCGTTTTGAAGAAGTAAGGTCCAATCACACCTCCGGACCAAAGAGCGCCCCAAACAGTGACTTCTTGTGGATGTAATGGCCTCTTTTCAATTACTTGAGGATTCTCAGAACCCCAAATACTACAATTTTGTTTATTAACATACCCACTAAGTGAGAAATGTGCTTCGTCGCTGAAGAAAATTTTGTTCGAAAAATCGACCTCCACCGCCTGTTGTTCAAGCACCCATTCGACGTATCTACGACGCGACGTTGTGAATGGTCAGCTGGCTTCAGGTATTGTGTGAGCTGGACTTTATATGGATGTATGTGTAGATCTGTGCCGTAAGACAGTCCTAATTCCTGAGAACGACGAGGAATCGACAAATTCGGGTCTTCGGCAACACTTTCACTTACAGCAGCGATATTTTCAGTGCTACGAGCGAAGCGATGATGCACAGGCTTTACGATATCTCTAACCAATCCAGTCTCTTCAAATTTCTTCACAATTTTGCCAATTGCTTGCGTAGTTGGACGATTATGTAAACCATAATCTCCTCTTAAAGCACGATATGTGGCTGTGGCAGAATCACCATTTTTGTAGTAGGTTTTAACAATTTTTATGCGTTGTGCGATAGTTACGCGATCCATTTTCGTAAATGTCAGACTTTCAACTGCAAAAAAAAATTGGTTTAACAACTTACTCGTAGTTTGACAGATGTCGAATTGCAGCCCTATACTTTTGAAACCGCAAAATGGGTAACCCTTTAGAACCTGGGATCTACAAATAAACGCTGAAAAAACGAAAACAATGGTATTTGAAGCTCGAAGATGTAAGAGGTTAAGGGAGGAAAGCTGGGTTTTAGATCGTGAACGCATTGAAGTATTACATGAATTTAAATATTTGTGAGTTTTGATGTCTGCGAACGTAAATTTCACCAAGCATGTTCAGCAAAAAAGCAAAGAAGCAAAGATAGCTCTCAATATTACGTGGCCCTCCTTTTTTTCAAACCAAAATGTAGACATAGGCTCTAAATATAGAGTTTTTGAAGCTACTGTAAACACATGCATGTGTTATGGTGTTCAAGTTTTTGGGCAAACGAAATTTGAGGAATTTAAGTTGATTCAGTTTCTTCTTTAAACGGCTATTCAGGTTACCCAATTCAACTTCAACCTACGCAATTCATGTGGAGTCCGGTATTACACCTATATATATATTAAAAACCTCAAAGTTCACGCAGGCTAACTTATGAAAATTATGAGAAAGCCAGATTCTGATTTTCACAAAATTATTTTTAAGAACTTATTACGTACACAAGCTTCTCCCTTTAAGGAATGGAATGAACTTGCGCAGTCTCAAAATTATTCTCTTAATCTTGATGAGTCTAACATAGATAACTGGCAGCAGATGTTTTGTGATCAAATCTCTATGGTAGATGAAAGTATATATCTGCAGAATTTGAATAGGGCGTCAACATCTACTTCAAGAGAATTTTACAGACAATTAAACCACACTCTATATTCTAACAATTATTTTAAGTATGGACTTCTAGTCAAGGCCATGAGTAGAATATTTAGAGCAAGGGTAGAAATTCTGAATTTGAATTATGCCCCGCATCGCTCAGATCTTCCACAACTTTACAATTTTTGTAACAGATTTGAACGAGACGGTGTTTACCACTTCATAGCAATTTGCTGCACAATACTGCAAGAAATTCGTAGGCTATACTTTCAAAGAAGTTTTTTGTCAAGGATAGTACTGTTAGAAGTGTTGAACGGGTCCGTCGGGTGGACAATTCTGTTCAGGTATTGTAATCATGCAATTAATTTTAGTGCTTATTTGTTTTAATTTAAATTTAATAAATCTTGGTAATGATATTTAATTTTTTTTTATAAAATGTAGTACATGTTGTTAAGAAAAGAAATAATAAAATAAAAAAAAAACTAATAAGAATTATACACAAACTATTTAATTTAATAATTATTTTAATTTTATTATAAGCTTTCGCAATAATTTAATTTGGTATATTCTACCAATTTTATGTACTATTTTTTGTAATATTAAAGAAATGTTATTTTCTGGCAGACGGCACATATTGCCTTGTTCATATTATTTCCAATTCTAAAAGAAAAAAATGTAAACATTAATGAAAATAAGGAAATAAAATAATAATAATAATAAATAGAAAGAAATCGCCGTTAGGCGTTTGCCTGGAGTTTTCAGTCTACAGAGAGCGTCTGAGCGAGAGCAATCACGCACCGCAGACACGAACAATTAGTATCCTCAGTACCGCGAATTAATCAAAGAGGTACTTGTAACTATAGTACAACAAAAATAGGTGATAGAAGATTCACATGCAAAAATACAGCAGCCTAAAACAAGATCGGCAAAAGAAGAGTATCGATTCAGGAGAAAAAAGCAGAACGACATCCTTAAACAATACCCGGAGGTCATACGAAAAATCCAAGCGATGTTGATTTTATAACCTGAAAGCAGGCTCTATGGAACAGCTTTGGAAACTTATTCAACCAAGCACAGTTTATAGAAGATTTATTTTAGCACCATTGATTATCCACTCGAAGCTATCATTTAGTGTCAATACTATAAGAAAGAGGAAATCAACGTCCACCGAGTTGCAACACCGAATATTGCTGTCAACAAGGAGAGATGCTCAACACCGATGAATAGGACATAACATCGCAGTAGACAGTTTTAATTTCGAGGTAGCCAATGGGCTTCATATATCTCGGTTCTGTTGTAATATTTGTAAATTAACAGTGAAGAATCAAACGAGGATTTACTTTTGTCAAATTGGAATCGCTCTGTTTCTGTTTCTATGGACTAAGGAGTCAATTGAGTAGTAAGTTCTTACCGCAAAGAACTAAGGCGATGTATAAGATCTACTTTATGGTTCAGATGAATGGCAAATATTGAAAACGAATGAAAACATCCTGGGTCGCTTCGGGAACAAAGTTTTACGGAAGATCAAACAATTATTGGAGGAGAAGTTACAACGACGAAATATACAAGTTGTACGCAGATATAATACTGTTCAAACAACTTCGAACTTGTCGTCTTAGATGGCGGGCGCGAATTCAAACCGATAATGCTCCGAATCGCAGAGTTTTATCAGATAATTTATGACTTGAAAATCGGTTCAAAGAATCTGCCTTAACCAACTTTTACCTTCCTGACATTTTTTAGCATTTAAATATTTTTTACTATATTTGGTCAGATAATTGGTATTGGGCCAAAATTTCTGTTTTGAAATTATATAGACATTAAGATTCATATAACATAACATTCACTTTGAAGGAAAGTTTTATGAAGCTGAGGTACTGGCAATCAGGGTAGCTTACAAGTTACATAAACAAAATCCGAATCAGTTCTGAAACACAGCTATTTTCTCCAACACTCAAACGGCTGCTAACACTAGGTATTGTTTTGGATGCATTATGCTTTGTTTAAAGCGGCCGTGAATAGCTCTAAGGCCTGAATATTAATCACAGGGTCATTATTATATGGGTTCCGTATAATAGTGGCATTTTTTTTTTATTCTACACGCGCTCAAGGGATTATACTACCCTTTAAATGTTTCAACACAGCGCGGGCGTGAGGATGGGGTTAAGGAAGAGAAAGAATGATAGGAAAGATGTGTGCCGCGATGTTCTGACACTGTATGTTGTTGTTGTCTCTGATTTTATCTGCCAGGATTGCGGCTGAACTAATGCGGAGGAATTTTCGTATCTTATTTATCTATGTCCCTTATAATTCGCATTAATTTTTTTATTCTTTGTCATACAAAGGGGGTGGCCGTGGCGCGATAGTTGTGTGTTCGCCTGTCAACCTCATGGTCACAGGTTCGATCCCTGCCGTAGTCTATGTCTTCTTATTTTTCCATTAAAAACCCATTCTAAAAATAAAATGTCATACAATGAGTTGTTGGTTTACTCATTACATGCTGTTTAGGCATAGAACTAACAACATGTGATTGAGTAAAACTAGTATACCGATAAAATATGACAAAGAATAAAAAAATTAATGCGAATTATAAGGGACATCGATAAATAAGACACGGAAATTTCTCCGCATTAGTTCAGCCGCCATCCCTGGAGATAAAATCTGAGACAACAACACATACAGTCTCCGAATATCGCGCCACACATCTTTCCTATCATTCTTTCTCTTCCTTAACCTCACCCCCACGCCCGCGCTGTGTTGAAACATTTAAAGGGTATTCATAATCCCTTGAGCGCGTGTAGATTATAAAAAAAAAAAAAAAAAAAAAAAAAAATTCAGGGTGGCGCACGAATCGTGCTGCAAAAATAAAACGTAATAAGTTTTTTTTAGTGTGAGTAATCGGCTTATTTTTTTTTTATTTTATAGGCTACTATTTAGATTTATCAAAATGATTTGGATAGTGCAGCGATACCATTCTTTGTAGTCCATCATTTCCGTCCAAATGGAATTAGGCTGGAGTTTGGCCTCATAATGGTCCACATCTACTCGTGGGAGTACCACGAGTAGATGTGGACCATTATGAGGCTGGTGAATATGTTTGCCGAATCGGGAAGCATCGAACGAAGACCGTATCATTGAGATCCCAATGTTCGGGTTCAGGATACAAACGTGGCTGTTGCATCCGCAATACAGGCAAATCCAAGTGTTTCGACTCGAAACTTATCGGCCCAAATTGGAGTTAGCAGACGGTCATTACAAAAGATACTTCATGATGACTTAAACTTGTTTCCGTACAAAGTCCAAATTACAAGCAAGTTAAACCCTAAGGATTTGCCTGTTCGCCTGGAATTTTGCCGAAAAATGATTACAATGGCCGAAGAAGACAACACATTGACAAATTGTTTATTCATGTCTGATGAGGCCCTTTTTGACTTAAACACCAATGTTATTTAAAGATATTGAAGGAGTTTTTTTTATCCAGAAGTTCGCCAAAGACGTATCCCTTTCAGCAGGATTTGGTTTCAACAAGATGGAGCAAGTGCACACGTAGCCACACAAGTTATGGCGGAGCTCAAACGAAAATTCCCAAACATATTGATATCCAGAAACTGCACTTTCCGCTGGCCCCCGAGGTCACATGACCTGACTGCACCAGACTTTTTTTATGGGGCTATGTTAAGCAGGAAGTGTACAAAACGAAACCCAGGAATTTGACTGAATTGAAGCAGTCCATTAAGACAATAATTGAGGCGATCCCAATTGCAACCCTTCAGGTCGCAATGAGCAATTTTCTGATCAGGTGCGTGGAGGTCATTTGCGGTCTACCATCTTTGAAAACCATTAGTTATTTAAAATAAAATTTAATTTTTAATCCAATAAAAAAAAATTAATGAAATACATCGATTAAAATAAAAGTTATTTAAATTTCTTATTGCACCACGATTCGTGCGCCACCCTGTATTTTATCGGTATACTAGTTTTACTCAATCACATTTTGTTAGTTCTATGCCTAAACAGCATGTAATGAGTAAACCAGTAAACCATTAATGCCACTTTCAGCCCTTCATAGTGCACTAGCGGAAAATGTCAACATTATCCTCGGAGTGATGAAGGATATTCTCAATTTTTTTTTCAACGAATTCAACCAGGTGGAATAGTTTAACCAACTGCGTAAATTCTAGGAAGATGTGGGCCATCTATAATAAATCCGGATGTATTAATATAATTTACGGGCCCAAGCGCGACATAGCCCAGATGGTTGCAGCATGCACTGAATACTGGCCAATAGAAGAGCATGTAATGAAGCTGGTTACCCCTTACAATACTCATATGAAGACATTGTGGGGACCAGCAGGAAAAGGAAGCAATCGCTCATTTCCTTTCTATATGTAATGCATTGGCCAGGCTTATAACACATATCTTGACTACCTTAACGAACTTTCCGAAACGAAGATCAGTGACTTGATTTCATTGCTCAGCGCAACAATATGGATCTAGGATTTGGCTTTGGCTTCTCTTGCACCATCTCCTCCATCGAACTCTTGTGATCGTAATTCGTAAGCAAGAAGACTACTGCATCCTATAGGGACATATCACATGGTTAGATCGGTGTTCGCTTTAGTACCAGCCAACACGCTGCCTAGCTTAGCGCAAAGTGTGGATTGACTTAAGGGGTAATTCCGATTGATTGTTCATACTAACACAACCCACATCCATCGAAATTAATCTAGGTAGTTGTCTACGAATAACCTAACATCATGTCGGTGTTACCACATTTGCACGTTGGACGACTTGGGCAAATCAATTAATTTCCTGGCTTGGCATTTTGCAACTAAAGATGCAGACGGTGATCCACCAGAAGATCTATCCCCAAATCCCTTTTGAAAATCCAATTTCACCAACAGGTCTAACGCAATATGGTATCAAAAGGTCATCGAGCGCGGTTGCTAATGACCGTAAGTTCTATACCTACCTTCCTTTATGACGTGATACGAGTTCAAACAAAACCAGAAACCTAATCAAGATCCGCGAAAAACCTATTTTCAGAGATAATATACACCACACTTCGTCAAAAACGGTCTAGCGACAATACAAACATTTAATCGATTCTAGCTCTAGGCATCTTGTGTTCTATTCTCTGAGGCTTTCCTAAATATCGTTTCTTGAAAATTTGATAACAAACTCCACCCTTTTTTTTATCCAAAAACAATAAACCAACATTTTATGAAAGACATTAAGAATTTTTGTCCGCATAATTGCATATACGATTTTGATCATAACAAGCGATCGTGCTTATTACGTTGAATTGCCCGCCATTCGAGTGGACCTCTGAAGCCTTGAATTCGCATTTGACCTATTTCTACTTTGATTGTGTCTTTATCTTAATTTGTTTGTTGTTTTATTTCAGTTGACTTCTTCTGTCGAGTATACATATGTTTTGGCGCGATCATCATGCTATTTATGTACCTACCAAGCTAACCTTGAATTTTGTAACGGTTTTTTTTATAAATCTCTTTGACATACTGTTTTTTGATATGTCTTATGTTTCTAATGTTCTTTAAAGGCGATTAGTAACGGACGAAAAATGGGGAAGGAGGGAAATAAAAAAAAAGAAAACGATAAAAAGTATCTCTGATGGTAGAGTTCATTATTATTCGACTTGCATACCGCATACCGGCTTGGGATCAACTTAATAAGTTGATGTTTTTTTTTTGATATTTTTTTGGCGCTTAAATTGAAGAGTACATACTCGCATATCTGTACCTGCAGTACATATGTTATTATTGTATTAAACCGCTTGCCTATTCAAAGGATATAAACTTGGTACTTAGAATAGTTGAGGCTTAGAGTGTTTGGTCTACTTATAGTCGAGCGACTCTCACCTTTAATAAATTCTTGTGGAGAAAAATTAAGAATTTCCAAATTTAATCGGGCTTTAAATTATTTGAATTGAGTTTATTTTAGAACTTTCTCAAAATTGTTCATAAAAAGAAGATGACAAATAAAAGTAGCTCCCATAAAAATCTTAATTTTCTCAAAAACTACTCCATCGATTTTTATAAAAAAAAAAATCAGTTCATTAAAAAGGGAAAGGGTACCTTTTGATATTTTTTTTTTGAAAAAAAAATGGTTATTTTTGGTACCTCTTGTAGAATCACCATTTTTTTGGTTTTCAATTTTCTGAGAAACGGTTAATTAGATTTTTTTGAATTTTTTACGCGGAAGCTCCTAGAAAGTTTGAACACTATTGTAACTCAAAATTTTTCAAAAAAAAAAAAAAAAATTTATTAAATTTTTTTTTGAAAACTCAAAATTTCGAAAACGACTGAATACTTTTGTCGAAACTTCGTATTAGGCAGTTTTCTGACATTATCTTGAACACTTAAGAAAAACTATTTTCCTAAAATAAAAAACAACGTCCCATACAAATGTTAAAAAAACCGTTAAGAAGAAATTTATTTACAAAAGCGGCTCCAAGAATTTTTTTTTTAATTGTGTGTGGTCTTTTTCGATTTTTAAAAAATAAATATTTTTTTGTTTGAAAAATGGATTTTTCAAAAACTAGTCACTGAATTTTTTGAAACTTGAATTTTATATGTATATTTATGATATATTCAAAATGGTGTTTCCATTTTTTTTTCGAAAAATGTTTTTAAAATTTTATACACACAAAATTCAGCTCCAACGATTTTTAAAATTTTTGTATGATATATTCTTATTTATCCATGAATTCAATGTCATCTTTGTTTTTCTTCAAACTAAATCACTAACCCCCAGTTTCACAGTGGGAGTTTAAACTTAAGATCAACTGAATCTTAAATTGAGTTTAAATTTTTCGTTTAATTCGTCCGGTTTGACAGTGAAATGTGATCTTCAGATCAGTTGAACTTCGTTTAACTACATTTTATGAAAAATAGTTAGCAGCATTTTTCTTGCCTCCTCCTCCCTTTCTCTCTCTGACACAAAAAAAAAACGATAACAATAAATAAAATAAAATGCACGACTGATTCGCACGAACTTGCTCTTATATTCGATCACATGGAATGCAAAAGATATCTGTTAAAAATCTAAATTTATATTTAAAGCCGTTTTTTACTTCATTTTAAAAACGAAAATTTTCACACAAGAAAATGGAAGATATAGCCAAAAACGAAAATCAAACATTACTTTCAATTTATCATTCCTAACCATATCAAGCTCGCTTGCAAGCCTTTGTAACTGCATTTGGCTTGTATCCTTAAGAATTCATATAATAATTCAAATATACCTTTGTAAAAAAAATAGGTACATTTCGACTTTAAAATTTAAAAAAAAAACACATACTTATACATATTCATAACAAAAACTATACAAAAAGATTTAGCCATGTTTTATCATGTGTGGTTGAGAAGTGAAGACATCGCACTTCGGCCCAGTTCCATTCTAGATTTAACCCTCCTCTTGCGCATGAATGCCTTCCTAACCAAAAGCATCGATTCATTCATATCATATTGACCCGAAAATTTAAATCGAAGGAGGGGAATCTTAAAAAAAAATACTCTCAATAACTGTGCAAATAATCCCAAGAAATAAAATGGGAGTTGCCAATGGTAGATATACTGTTATTTGCCACTACGGTTAATATTCACAATACCAGGTCTGCAATTGATTTACATAAATTCGTTTCCGTAAAACCACCCAAGCCGGAGCAGAGCAGCCAAGAAAAAATTACTACACCACGAACAATTCTTACACCGAATCAATCGGGTTAACATGGTTACAAAAAAAAAAAAATAAAACTTGAAAAGGGTTGACATATCTGCGGAAAATGGGTTTATCCCAATTATTGAATCAGGGTCAGTGGCCGTTTTGTGATATGAGGGAGGTAATCCAATCAGAGCAAATCAGAGGCACGAATTCATGATTCCATTCATACTGAAAACAGATAAAGTGATTTATTTTTCAGCATTTCCTTTTCACTTCAAGAATTTTCCACCCACCTCGTCTTCCGTCTGTTTGTCTTCAAGTGGGCTAACACAAACGAGCGTATGCACAACATTTTGTCCATTTTTATTTGCGATACTTGAATTACCTAACCTTGGGGCGACTTATGGGATTGTTAAGAAAAATTTTATATGATTTATATGGCAAATGCGCTGTCATTAATGATATTGTGCTGAATTGAAAAATTAGTGGCGTTTCGGCAAGATCTACTATGAATATGGCTAAAAAACGAGAGATACAGAGTTACAGACTATTGGGACTATGTTGCTATATCAATGTCCGGATCAATGTATAGTTTTGGAATCCATAACAAACTCGTCCGTTTGTGCACGATGACGATGGAAAATTCAATCTATTTCATTATGGTCGGTAAAAAAAAACCTCACCAATGCCTTTGATAAAAAGGGTTTAGGTAAGGCGACACGCTGTCATGCGATTCTTTTAACATGATAATTGAAAGAATAGAACAAAATTCCCGTGCCAACACCAGAGGGACTATATTTCAAAAGTCGTTCAATTATTTGCTTAAAGCCTAGTACGCCGCGAGCTGATGCGAAACGAAAAATCCCATAGAAAAATGACACGACGAAATCATGAACAAAAATTTCGCTCTACTTTTCGTTTTCCAGTACGCTGAACGACGAAATGTGTAATTTTAGTGGATGGCTGTACTAGATTTCTTAGTACAATTTCCCACTCTTTTCGTTCTCAATTTAATTGCGCAGGTGCACATTAATTGCTTGCGAAATTTTGACATTTCATTTTTTTTATAAATATAGTTTATTTGATTTTTCTTTGGCTTTGGGTTTTCTCTAGTGTCTGGTTTTTGTGTGCATTTTCTGTATAAATTATTTAAAATAAATTCAATTCTAATTTGTGCTTCAAAACCAATTTCAAAATCGACTAAACTAAATCTGCAAAATGAAAATGGGAAGTTGAAAAGAAGCACACCCTTCACATATCTTATCGGCGAACAAGATATAGCGGCTCTTTATTTGAATTGCTTATCAGAACCAACTATCGACTTTTCTCATACCTAGTGCTAGTTGCTTAGATTAAAAATAACCTATGTTCTTTTAAAATTAATTTATTTTAAGTGACTTCCTACTAAATAAGTAGTGTTCTGCAATGAACTGACCATGTCATGATTTTTAAAAACCATTTGTTACTCCGAATTTTAAATTCTATGCGACCTTTGACATCATATAAATATCAAAAAACACTCACCATTTCTGACTACATACTTTCAACAAATAAATTAACTCAATTGTCACAAAGAAAAAATCAAATCGACCGCCCGTTACTGTCAGTACGAATATGAATTTCCGACCTGGACGGGACAAGATGTATCCAGGCCGGAAGCCAAAGGTAAGCGGATTACCGCTGCACCAACGACAATTAAGGAAATCATCGTTTCCACAATAATATTTGGTTGCAAAAAGGCCATCTTAAACGATACCCACCTCAAAATAGCTCTCTATCTGGGAAGCCTGTTCCTGATCTCATTGATTTGCAATTTTATACCATACTTCAGAACTTATTTCTCCCGTTCAGACAATCTGTTTAATGTTTACTTCGTGAAAATCGGCTCGGGTTGGACATTGTTATTTAGTCTACAATTTCTGGTGATGACCTCGATAGTCATTTGTTGTGGTAATAGAAAGAAGATGATGACAAATCACTTACCTCGCATTGCGATCGCTACTTTTTGTTTCTCTGGACAAAGTTTTTTAATGTAATTGAACCATCGTATGGCAGATGCACTGCTCGTGGATTTGATAGCAAATCAAGCTGCTTGCAAGCTGGTCACTTGTGGATTGGATTTGACATATAAGTCCATGCATTTTTACTATTCATTCGATTTTGGTATTAATTGAGGAAGCAAGACCTATAGTTAAAATGGGAATCGATCAAAGAGCATTTGCGAAACGAATTGCATAAACGCAGCATAGCAGAGCGGTCAAGTACAAACCCACTTAGAAAACTCACTGATGAATAAGTGAAAATGCAACCCGTTCCAAAGATATATTCCAAAAGCTATTCACTGTTCTCTTTGAAATATATAATCTGGAAATACTTTAGAGTGTATCTTTGGAACACTTACTTTTACTTTACTTTTGATGGCGCTCACAGCCCAGGATGGGCTACGGCCTCAAACAACAAGTCCCTCCAGTCAGCTCTGTCCCTAGCTAGCCGCTTCCAGTTTCGCACACCAAGTTGTTCGAGGTCGTTCTCCACTTGTGTGCGCCACCTGTTATGGATTCTTCCTATGCTGCGTACACATCGGGGTTGGATTCTAAGACTCGTCAGGCAGGTGCGTTGCTGTCCATACGCTCCACGTGCCCCAGCCATCTCAGCCATTGTATTTTAAGCTTTTTGACCAGGTGAACGTCGGTCGTATAGCTCGTCGTTGAATCTTCTCCTTAAACACTCCTTCGAAATTCGTCGTTAGTCAGTTCAAAGGGGTCGTTGTTGGTGGTACCATTTCCAAATCAACCAAAATATCAAAATCTTCTTCAATGTTTTCATCAATTATTGACATTTTTCTTTATTTTGATGAAGTATGTAAAACAAATGTTTTTGGATGTAATACACAATATTCAATTCAAATCACTTTTGTGTCACAATTTTTTTTTTTTTTACTTTTTTTCAAGTATTTTTCACAACTTGGAGAAAACTTCAGCCAACGATATCTGCGCTGAAATCTAACGAACAATAACACTTGCCAATCGCTGCTTCTTTGAGCATAGAAGGCAATTGAGTCAAAGACAAAGCCCTCTCTCGTGTAACTAAAGTATCCGTTTATAAAACATAATTCATCCCAGTCCTTGTGTATGGTTCAGATCCATGGATCATCCTCGTCCACGGACCAAATAAGTTGGATGAGGATACTCTAGACCGCTTTGAGAGAGCTTTTAGCTTGTTTAAGCTTTTGGAACTATATCCACATATTGGTAGAGTTCCCGGATGTATGTTATCCTCCATTAAACCTCCTCCCATACAATACCGAATATTGGAAAAGGGATTTTTCTTTAGAATGATCCCAAGTTTTGTTCCGCTCGGAGTCACATATTAAAATGGTAGGTTATTTGTTCATTGTGGCCTTAATCATAATTTGTCCCAACACCAAATTGTAGAAGTCACAGGACGTCCTATCGCTTAGCCCGAATTTTTTGCGGTTAATTCAATCATCAATTTATGGTCAAATTCGACCCCTATAATTGTTCGTGGATATTGGATCGCCTTTTTTACGATTGGACAGAGAGCGCTTATTTTTAAGTCACACTTTGTTGATAATTTCGAGAATAATCCTGGCCAAAATATATTCTCCACATTTGTATTTGTATAAAAGAAATACTTAAAGGTAAATATTATAGATATAATAATTTGAAATTTCACCGAAAACCAGAAAACGTAAAAAAGATTTAGTTTTTAATTTTCGATTAAGAATTCATGGGACTAACAGATTGCGAAAAGCAAATTTACTAAATTCTAGCGAGTCCGGCGAACTTCGTCTCGCCATATTTTAACGCCTTGAATTGGAATAGAAGATCAATTGGAATAATCGGAATTCGAAGGATAAGGAAATCTGTCAAATCACGCACAGCCTATGTCAAAGTTGAACGCCATATATCGGGTTGTGACATTGAATTTTAATTTGAAGCTTAATATTTACAAGCATAAGTAAAACTATAAATTATAAATATCTTAGATCTAAATTACAATTAAATCTTTAACTAAGTAAACTACAATTAAATATAAAGGAGGGTTTCATAAAGAGGAAAGGGGATTATTATAATTGAAGAGCATGTTTGATTCCGTTTTTAGAAAGGCTGAGATCAAAAATGGAAGACTTATTTACTTTCCGAAGCATTCTAGTAATAGGTTCATTTTGGCCATATTCAGTACGGTGAAATGGGATATTGAAGAGTGGTATGGATCTCAGACGACGACTATTAGTATTCTGCTTACATTTGTCAAGAAGATTTACACTATCGATGCCACCAGTCAATAGCTGGTGTACGAAAAGAATGTCAGCATTATCGCGACGTCTACTTAAGGTCTGTAAGCTTAATAGTTCCAGACGGCTTACATAAGGTGGTAGATTGTATGGATTATCCCAATGAATGCCACGCAAGGCAAACCGGATGAACCGTCGTTGAACAGCTCCAATACGATTATTGTGAACATGATGGTAAGGTGACCATACAACGGAGGCATACTCAAGAAGAGGTCTCACAAAGGTGACATAAAGAGATTTAGTAACAAAGGGATTTTCAAATTCTCTGGACCAGCGTTTGACGAATCCTAGAGTAGAATTAGCTCTATTAATAATATTTCCATAATGGGCACGAAAATTGAGTTGGTTATCACATAAAACACCTAGATCGCGAATGGAAGTTACAATCGAAACAGGTTCATCATTAATGAAATATTGGCGGACTGATAACGGAGGGCGTTTTCTAGAGTACGTAATTGCTTGACATTTTTTTACATTATGCTCAAGAAAGTTTTGTTGGCAAAATTGTTTAGATCAGTTAGAATTGTTTGAGCATCAGCCATACATTTTATATGTTTGGAAATACGCATGTCATCAGCGTAGATTTCAAGGTCAGATCCAATTAGGGTAAGTTTAACATCATTAATAGCCAATACGAAGAGCAGTGGACCTAAGTGGCTACCTTGAGGGACCCCAGATGTTGCACAAATTGGGTTTGAACTGCATGATCTAAACAGGATTGTGTACTGGCGATCGTTTAAGTACACCTGGAGCCAGGTTATAAAAAATAATGGAAAACCATACGCCTTAAGCTTGAAAATGATAATACTATGTGATACTTTGTCAAATGCTTTTCTGAAGTCGGTTGCAATCGCGTCGACTTCATTGCCTTCTTCCAAGGAACAGATGGTACTGGATACAAACTCAGTTAGATTTGTGGTCGTAGATCGACCACTAAGAAATCCATGTTGATTAACAGAGAACAATGGCTTACAATGAAATAGCAAGGTGTCATAGATTATGCTCTTAAATAGTTTAGGTATGCAGGAAAGTTTGGCAATGGGCCTTTAATTTAAAATATCTCCCTTGCATCCTTTTTTATGCACTGGTATAATGAAAGAGTCTTTCCATATTTTCGGAAATAAACTATGCGAAATCGAGAGTTGGAAGAGGGCAGTGAGTGGTTGCGCTAAACTAGAGACGCATTTTTTAAGAACAACGGGGGGAACACCATCAGGACCCGAAGAGTAATCATCCTTCAGCAGACGGATTTTTTTATTTACTGAAGGAACACATATATTTATCGAAGATAAAGTGGTTTGCGTGCAACCATTCATATAGTTTAAGTAGTTTATATCAACGTCCATGTTGCTAGGAGAAAATGCTTCACCAAAGAAATCTGCAAAAAGATTCGAGATAACTTGAGGATCAGTTGATGAGGAAGCGTTGTATTTCAGTGTTGAAGGGTATCCATCATATTTTCTTTTTGAATTAATAAATTTGAAAAAGTGCTTAGGGTTTGAAATTAAGTCTGATTGAATTTGGAAAAGGTGACTGGCGTATAAAGATTCACTCAAGATGGAGAAGTTGTTATAACATGAGATATAATTTAAGAGGTCATGATTTGACTTCGAAATAAGAAATTGGTTCCAAAGTTTGTTCCTCCTATTTCTTAGAAGGCGAGGAAGTAAAATACTTTTCACGAAACAGTGGAATAGATTGAGAAAAACAATTTCGAATCTCATCATAGAAAGTGACAATCTTACTGTCAATATCAGAGTCATTGGATATAAAATCAAAGTTTATTTTTCCAATGAGTTCATTCAGTTTAGCAAAGTCAGCTTAACGAAAGTTACAAGTCTGTATTGTGAGGGAGTAAGGTTGGATTTTATCACATTCGAAGGCAAAAGTAACCGAGATTGGAGGGTGAAAATTATCAATCTTTGAAAGGATATTTTGACTTTGGATGACTTGGGTGTTTTGAGCATCTGAAGAGAAAATCAGATCTAACTGTCTCTCTAAATAGTTTTTAACGCCGCACTGTGGTCCGAAAAGGAAAATTTCGTGGCAAAAATACTAATTTCGATGTTTTATTTTTAAAGTTTTGTTTTTTATTTCTAATAGAGATATAAACGGAGCTCCAAAAACAGCAAACAAAAAAATTTTCCGCTAACTAGTTTGACTTATAGAACTTTTCAAAGTTGGTCAATTTCGTTCTAGAGCTAAAAAAAAACAGAAAAAACTAACTTCTTCGTTTTCGTATTTGAAATTTTGGCATATTAAATGCAAAATATTAATTTTCTATAGTTTATTCTAGTTGTATTATTTGTGCGAAAATCAAAATTTTAATTAAAAAAAAAAAAAAAAAATATTTAATATTTTTAATAAATAAAACAAAAAAACCCTTTTTTAGCAGATTTTTTCGGTTTGAATAGAGCTACAAGAAAATACTCGCGAGTTCGCGCGGAAAATTGACCATGATAGTTTACCGTAACTATTTCTTAAACCATATGCAAAATTGTAGCTGCAACTATTTGCAACCTTCAGAGAAATTGTAATTTGTTTAAAAAAAGTCGTGTTCCCAGTGCTGAACTTTTGGTCTTAAAAGCAAATTCCCTTATGGAAAATTTCAATTATTTTATTAATTAAAATAGTCGAGAACGTGAAATTTTCTTTTTAATTAAAAGTCGTTTTATTACTATCTTGATTCTGACAAAAAAAACTGCCCACTTCTACGCCCCTTTTTATACAAATGCCAATTATTATTTAAAAAAAAATATAAAATATTGTACACAAACTATTGATTACATTATTGAACATTAAATTTTTTAATCCACCCACTTTAACGGCCCTCTTTGAATAAATTCCCCTTAACTTAAATTATTGTAAATATTTATTGATCTTATTCTAATAGTAACTAAACATAGATTAACTTGCCAAAAGAAAAGGATTAATAGCTTTATTGCCTACTCCATATACAAAGTTGAAAGAATTATTTAATTTTGGATTATTATTTTATGATCTAATAAAACAGGTTTGAATAATAATTTCCTTCCGATACCCCATATTGTTAAGCTTAAATTTCACAGGTAAAATAACCCTTGTGCATATTCATTATGGAGGTATATATAAACTATGACAATGGATATATATTGTTAGTTTTCAAGAGTCATTAAGAGTGGAGTTTGCAAATTAAATACCAATATGAATATTTCAAACAGAACAATTTTTGAACATTTTATCAATGTTTCGAATTCTGAAGAATTTTTAATTCTGATCCAAAACCAATACGAAGATATAAGTGACAACGATGAAACGAAAAAGAAACTCCAAAGATTATACGCATCATTTAAAAAAAAATGGATTGACTGTTTTAGAGTTAAAACAAGATTTCTCTCAAAATATGAAGAATTTTTGAATGGAACATTTACAATCCAATGTAATGAAATTGAAGACAGTGACGTGCCAAGTACATCAAGAGGAAGGCCTTCGAAATCCTTAGATACATGTTCAGTATATACCAAAAGGAGGAAACTATTGGAAACTACGGGCCATATTTCGACTGAAAATGTTTCCACGGCTCTGAGTATAAAATATAAAAAGGAACACGAAAAGATAAAAGCGGATATCACAAAAGCAGTTTTTAATGCAAGCCCATTGCGAGTACAACGGATAAAGGAGAGTATTCCCACACCTCAAAAGGATCCAATAAAATACGATGGTCCCACTGCGCTAGCCTTGTTCTTGGATATGGGGCTTTCTAAAGAAAAATATAATTTGATGAGAAAATCCTTAAGAAGCCATAACGTTGATGTGTTTCCGAGCTACAATTTATTAATGGAAGCTAAAATACAAGCAACTCCATCAAATTTGATAGTAACAGAAACTTCTGTTGAAGTGAATCTCCAAGATTTGGTGGACCATACAGCAAAGAGGATTTTAAATAACCTAGTCAATCAGGATCTTCTTTTACTTCCAACAAATCTTACTTTGATGAGCAAATGGGGATGCGATGGATCTTCCGGACAAAGTGCATATAAGCAAACAATAGTTTCAGAAGATGGCCAGGTAATATCTGATGCGAACATGTTCATGGCATCACTAGTTCCACTTCGTATAAAAGGTGAATCAACCGAATATTGGAAAAATCCAAGGCCGTCATCAGTTCACTTTTGCAGACCGATTCTTTTTAAATATGCAAAGGAGTCAAGTGATATTATTCAGACAACTGTCAGAAATATAAGGAACCAAATAGAAAATTTGAGGCCAACTGTAGTGACTGTTGCTGAAGAAAAAAATGTGATGGTTCGACATGAGTTTTTTCTAACCATGATAGACGGGAAAGTGTTAAATGAACTAACAAATACAAAATCAACATTGTCATGTCCAATTTGCAAAAGGACACAAAAAAATTTTCGAAAAGAAGACGAGTCAGCCGAAGCAGATGAGAGGAACTACGAATTTGGAATTTCACCATTACACGCTAGAATAAGATGTATGGAGTTCGTTCTTAAACTAGCTTATGGACTGTTACCAAGAAGATGAGACAACCGACAAGAAGGAAGCCGAAAGAAGAAGAAAAGCGGATATTCAAAAGGAATTTAGGGAACAACTCGGGTTAATCATTGATACGCCAAAACAAGGATTCGGTAACACAAATGATGGAAATACTTCACGAAGATTTTTTGAAAATCCAGAAATTACGTCAGCTATAACCCGAGTAGACAAGGATCTTATAAAGAAACTGCAAGTTATTTTAAATGCGCTGTCATCTAAAGAATCTATTAATGTAAATAAATTCAACGAGTATACCAAAATCACTTCGGATCTTTTAAAAGCCAAATACAGCTACAAACTCCTGACACCAACTCTGCACAAAATTTTGGACCATGGAGGGGAACTTATAAGACATCAAATTTTGCCAATCGGGGAGCTTTCAGAGGAAGCACAGGAATCAAGGAATAAAGACTACAAGCGATATCGATACTCAAATACATGCAAAGTCTCAAGGAAACGACAAAATGAAGATTTATTTAATATGCTAGCTATATCATCAGATCCATTTGTTTCATCTTTAAGACACGTTAGATCAAAAAAAGAGCTGAAAAAGAGTTACTGTCCAGAACTAATAGGTCTATTAATTGTTGAAAATGATAACGATGCCGATGAATTTTTTTCTGAAAATTAGATCTATAGTAGTTAATTGTAAACAAATATTTATAATGTATTCTATTTTATTTTGTTAATATAAATTTTATATTCTATTGATTTTTTTTTATTTTTTTTTTCGTCCGTTTACTTTTTTCCTACACTGTTTCATATAAAATATATCAGTCAAACAGTTTATAGAATAAACTGATGCCCCACAACATGAAAAAATACTGTTTATAATACTCCTTAAAAAATATTTCTGAAATTGGTGCGTTAACTTTAAGCATCCACTGTTGTTATGAATTCACTTGAATAGTCAAAAACTTTTTTTTTACAAAGTTTTAAAAATTTAGGACTGTTTTTAAAAGGTTTACTTTCAGACTTTATTCTGTTAACTTCTTTTTCTAAGAAAATCTTACATCAACCAATTATTCTGAAACACCCTGTAAAGTAATTTTCTTAAAATTCACAATTTGTATAGCCCTGGAAATTACTTTTAAGGGAAAAAAAAAATTGTTGCGATAGCTTCACGTGTTCAAAAGTTATGATTTTTGCAACGAAAAAAGTCATTTTGGACCACAGTGCGCCGCTCATTTGACACAGATTGGAAGAAAGAAGACGGTCAGTAAAAACAACTTCTTTTTCAGATATAGTATTGGACGAAACGAAGGAAATCGCACTAACTGATACATCCCATATTAATCGAGGGAGATTAAAGTCACCAACAATTATAATATCATCTTCGGGATTGGAAAGTTCAACAACATAATCGATTGCATCGAGTAGAAGCAGATATTCACTTGTTGGTTGGGAAGGTGGAATGTAGCAAGATAAAATATAAATAAAACGATGGGATATACAGACTTTTACGTAAATAACTTAAAATATATTGGGAATAATCACCATTGAAGAATTAAAGTTAGAATGAAGTGCTTATAGAACGCCACGTCCTGATGGAGGGCTATCAAAAGAATCGATGCTATGACTTGTATTAGGGTTTAAAATATCTTTCCGGAAGACGTTGAAATCAGTTGTGAAGAATTCATTGGAATGAAAATCAGGTGTAAGGTTAGCATCGCAGCACGGCATCATCTATTAAATATCTCGTTCACTTCTCCACTCAAACTTCTTTTGTCACAATGGATTTCACATTTATCTGAATTTTCCAAAAGCTTCACAACGAATTTTCCACCCTTACATCGCCCAAAAATCATCAAATCATGCAATAAAATTCTAAATTTCGTAGAGAAAAAAAAATTTGGGCGTTTTTTTAGCAATTTTCCGAGTGTTTCACTAAGTTTTCTATTTTTCCATACGAAGAGACATTGTACACAAAATTCTATTCAAAAAATCAATTCCAACTTATCCGGTGGGTTTTGCCAAAATTTTCTTTCGTAAAAACCTTCTCCTGGCAATAACATAGAACTGAACAAAAAATTGAGCTAAATCGGCCAAGTCGTTTAGTATAATTTATTTTCCATTGATTAACTAATGTTCCGAGTGAAGTTTCAATTAGACGACCGACGTTAATAGTCATCACCTTGACTCTCCTGCGTCACCACATATCCCATAACAATTTGTAAGCGATATGAGCAAATCCGAACAACGTATGGTTAAAAATCAACCTTAACATCATGAGCTGGCTATATAAAAAGATTTTACCGATTGTCCTATATGGAACTTCCAAAAATAAATTTTCCACATCCACATTGTCCCGAATATCGGTTTAAAATTTTCGCGCCAAAATTTCAAACATAAACAAGTTTTTGATAATTTTTTTTTCGTTGTTGGATGTTGGTTGGGCTTCTCTGTTTCTGTTGATTAAATTTCTCAGTTTCTTTCGTTTCGGGTAGAAAAGGCGGACGAAGGAAGTTAGGTAGTGATTTGAAGTTGAAGAATCGTACCGCCAATACAGAATTCCAAAATAAAAAAAAACCTAATGGCCCATGATAAAATTAGGTTTTGCGACGTTCCAAAATTACGATCCAAGTCGATGCGATGGAATGAATCTGCTGAAACTGAATTGATATAATAATTCCGAGCAAAAATCGGTCGAATGCGGTGGGGGACAAAATAAAGGGTTTTAAAATTTGGTATTTTAGTGATTTTACAAAGTAGATTTTGGACAGTTTATTTGGACATTAATTTAGATTCGGGTCATGTTAACGCATTGTTTGTTGTTAACAGTTTTAAATGATTCAAAAAATATATGCAATAAGTTTGAGATGTTATGATGAGCGACAGTGCTATAAGTGAAGCTTGTCACTTCTTCCAAGAAATTTTAATTTTTTTTATGTCTGTCAAAATATTGGACCCAGTTTTTTAAGACATTGAGATAAGAGAAGGTATAAACATTAAGCAAGTTCAGAAAAAAAACAAGATATCAGAGATTTGAACATTCAGGGACAGTTTCACATACACTTGCTTCGGCTGTCGCGGGTCGCAAACCAAATTGGTTTAAAACCAATTAATACTCCAAAAGGTTGCGTTCCGACAGTTTACGGGTCATAAATTCCCCCATTTTAAATAATGAGGGTGCCTGTTCATTGCCCGGGGCACCTACCTATGTGCATAGATACCTGATTTTAATTTTTTACTTGCAAGTTATGCATTCGTAAAAAAAAAATTCAAACAATCAACATGACATTATCATCATAGAGACGCTGTCTGTCTGTCAGTCTGTCCGTCTGTATGTAAAACGCGCTACAGCCTAAACGGCTTAAGCGATTACCTTTAGATTTGATATGTGTGATTATTTTGGCATTCCTCAGATGGAAATTAAAATTTTATTTTTAGGCCTAAAAATAACGGTACCTGCCATATGATCTTGAAGGAAAATCTTATTTTTCTCAAAAATGATTTTGATAAAAAATTTTGAGAATTTCATCATTTGATATAAACCAAGTTTACAGGAAGTCTATTAAAGGTGCCTTTCATATAACGTTTTTTTTAATTTTTGGCTTTCTCGGTAGCGGGACATTGGATTTCTGTCAAATTTTATATCTGAGAAGATCTACGTAGCTAAATTAAATTTTGCATAACAAAGTTTTGAATTAATTTTTTTTTTAATTAAAATTAATTATTGAATTTTTTTTTTTGAAAACTCAATATTTTTAAAACTAATCAAAAAAAATAATTTAAAATTTTATATTTATTTGTACATTAATAGTCTCTAAAAATTGCATAACAAAATTTCAATAGAATTTTGTTTTCAAAAAAACGAAAAATAAAAAACAGGATTTCATCAAAATCCGTCCTACAATTTTTTATAAAATTTTCATTGATCCGTGGCATCTAATGGCGTTCTTCGTTTTCTCGAAAAACCGATTTTTCCCACCTATACACCATTCACTTTCATTATATACATGTATGTACTTGTACATATTTACATTATTACCCTCCTAATTTACATAATTAAAATCCATTTAAATATACATTTCTAGGTACCTATTTAACTATTCCTTGAATGATGCATTTGACAATTCAAGGATCAAGGTAATATTATCTACATGGGCTTTAAATCTGCATAGGATAACTATATAGGCTAGCTACCTACCAACAGCGTCAGTGAGTAACACTAAAGTTGTTAGCTACAAGAGCAAGTTTGTACGATCCAGTCGTGTATTTTATTTTATTTTGCGCGCACTTAAGAGGTTATGAGTATCCTTAAAATGTTTAGACACAGTGCGAACGTTTAGAAAACTGGGATAGGATTATTTTTTTTTTGTATTTAACTATATGCCTGTAATACCTAAGGTCTTTTAAATGCAACCTGAATTGCACGGAACTAGTTAGAAGAAAGAGAATGATAGGAAAGATTTTTTTGTAGGCACAGTTGATTTGAGAACCAGGTATTGACTATCTCATTTTAACCCAGGGCCAGCATCCAATTAAAATTGGAGGTATTGATCGTGGGGATCGAACAAACACGACTAAGTCAGCAATCAAGTACTTTATCCACTGCGTCATGCCATTATTTATTTGAATCAAGCTAATAATATCTAGCGTACAATATATTACTTATAATTAATATGTTAAGAAATATTATAAAATACTAGCGGACCAGGCGAAGTTCAAAACATCGATATTTCCATTAATAAGGTTAACAATAAGAACAAAACATATATATACAGCAACTGTTAAAAGCATACTCTATAATGGGTCTGACAATTGAAGTAAATAATTGTTTGATAACGTAAGGGTCAGAAAACTGACGTGATTCTCTTTTAATCTAACCTAATATTGAATTGGCCTTATTGCAAGTCACATTTATATGCCGTGTGAATTCGAGTTTTTTTAATCAAACAATACACCAAGGGATAGATACTTCACTAACATTTAACAGATTTACGCCATTGAAGCTATACTCAAAATATAAAACAGACAATTTCCTTGTAAAATTTATAATTTTACACTTTTAACAAAAAATAATTACGTAAAGACCAATTGTAGAAAGCGTTGAGATCAGATTGAAGATTTTCACAGTCAAGATTACTAGAAATGGTTTTAAAAATATTTACATCGTCAGCATAAATAAGACAGTTTGAGTGCTTTAAGACTGACGGAAGATCATTTATAAATAATATAAAAAAATGGGACCCAAATGGCTGCCCTGAGGAACCCCCGAATTTACAACAAAACTATTTGAATGGCAGCCATTAAAATTAACTGAATACTATCTGTCAAGTAAATAAGATGTAAGCCATGCAATGAAGTTCACGCTAGATAGAAGATACCGATTTACATTTTCAAATTTTTGAATATCACACTGAGAGGGGAAAATTGGGTCGGATAAATCCTTCCACATTCGTTTGGTGCGGCTAAAGAAGGAATCCATGAATTTGACAGTATGTCCGAAGATGCGCTTAAGGATGAACTAATGAGCATTCGTAGAAGCGCCAGTATTACGGTTGAATATTTTTACTAGTATTACTTTGTTGCCTATTTGAACAGAACACTGTCTATATGAATATCGACAGAACGACGAATGGCATGAAACATTGCTCGAGACGTTTCAGTTATTGCTTTATCATGTAGCACTTTTAAATTTTGTTGTTTAATCTGTCTAACAGAAATTAAAGATTTCATTTTTAACAACTTAAAACACAAATAATTTATTTTTGCTTAAATGTACATTTCGGAAGCTATGCTTCGATCTTCAGTAAGCTCTATTTAAATAATTATTAACTTAAATAAAAATTATTTAAATAGAGCTTACTGAAGATGGAAGCATAGCTTCCGAAATGTACATTTAAGCAAAAATAAATAATTTGTGTTTTAAGTTGTTAAAAATAAAATCTTTAATTTATAATAAAAAACACGTTAAAAAATCTCCACTATCAAATTAACTGTCTAACAGACTTATGGGAGCACCTGCCCAAACATGGCAGTTGTACTCAAGGATTGAACGAATGTAGGCCTTGTAGATTACAGCCAGATCAGAATGGGAGAAATATTTCTTGCATCGTTTCAGAAAACCCAAACACCGCACAGTGTTCTTGGCGACATCGAAAATGTGGTAATTCCAGAAAAGGTGGTCGGTGATGTACATAGGTACATAGACAGCATTGGGTTTTTGAAGTATTAAATTCTACGCGGTTTTTATTCCCCATTGGACAATGCTGTCGTGATCAGAATGAGTTTATCATATGCTGTCGTTGCAGTTCCACATCCGAAGAATATCGAGGTGCGGATTTGCAAACTGTCGTCGGCAAAACATTATTAGTGGATTAGAAGTTCCAGATAGGAGAACTTTAATGAAAATGATAAAAAGAATTGGAGACAAAACGGAGCCCTGGGGCACACCAGCATTTATTCTATGAACAAAGGCGCAGTGGATAAAGTGCTTGATTGATAACTTAGACGTGTGGGTTTGATCCCCACGCTAGGCGCATTCTTTTCTATACCTCCAATTTTATTTGGATGCCGCCCATGGGTTAAAATGAGACAGTCAATAACTGGTTCTAAAATCCACTGTGCCAACAAAAAAATTTCTTTCCTATCATTCTCTTTCTTCTAACTAATGCCGTGCAATTCAGGGTGTATATAAAAGACCTTAGGTCTTAAAGGCATATAGTTAAATTAAAAAGAAAAAAGAAAAACAACAGACATGAACAGACGTCCAATACAACTTCTACTAAGCAGTCCGAAAGGTTAATTTCTAATTTCAAGATATTTCATGTTTCCATGACCGTTCAAAGAAGAGACAAGTTCAATTGGGCAGTAGTAAGAGGGTATAGAAGTTTCGCCTCTTTTAGGAACAGGCTGCATAAATGCTGTTTTTCATCCACTCATAAAGAGGCCAGTAAAGTAAAACAGGTGCAAAAGCTTACGTAGTAGCTTTGACAGCGTAAAAGAACAATATCGGAGACCAGAGGTTTTGTATGTCTAGATCTTTAAAAACTCTGGTAATTGTAAGAGTACGAAAGAAAAGAAGGTACGTCCCATGAAACTGTTAATGTTCCCAAGTACAGAAGGAGCCGTAACAGTGCTGCTACTAAATTTTCTTTATGTTGTGAGGCCTACTACTTCAGTGTCATTGGAAATGAGCATTGGAACCGACGAGAATGTAGAATTTAAAATAACCAAATGATGTGTGACATTATTTCTAGACTAGTTCGTTCAACTTGGTCCCATAAACCAATAAATGCTTTGAACTGCTATCACAGGGGATACATGAACGTCGGTGAACTTAGAGATAGAGCCTCTAACTCAAGATCAAATAATTTTATCAAATAAAATAATAAAAAACCAGTTAAACAATTTAATCTGCTTCCTTGATATTTTTTTACGGATATTGTTGAAATTGTAGATTTGGGGAAGTTTTTTTTTACCCCTTCAACCACAAATGTGGTTTTTATCTCGAGTAGATTGATTAGGTACTCTCGGGCGCTATGAAAACAAAATTTAATACTATCCGCCTACAATTTCAACAAAGTACAACCAAACAATTCTACTTCAAGCATCTGCCAAGGCAACCTCATGCACAAACCAAAAACTGAACGAGTTCCTTCTCGAAGAACTAAACTATTATTTGAACACTTGATCGGGAACCAACAGAAAAAAAGAAAGAAGAACAACTTCTTCACTCTGGATACCGCATGTCAATTATTGCAAAATCTGTCAAACAAAATTTGAAAGAAAAAAAAATCCAAACAATACCTCACCATGACTTCTCCTTAGAAAAAAAAACAGTATCCGAAATTCCACTTCAAAAAACAAATCTAAAGGATTTTGTCTTCCTCTTCAAATCTCATAGTTATCCCGCAAGTGAAGGACATTTTTGAATTTGAACAACTTCAACCTTGCAGAAAGTGCATTGAAAATAAATCAATAGGATCTTATTTGGGTGAGAAAATAATACAAAGGACTTCTTTACAAAGGAACATTCATATTACGTCCTTTTTTTTTTGTTGTTTTGTGAAAAACCTACACCAGCAGGTCATCAGTATATTCAAATAAATTCCACAATGTCTGGCAAATTTGCACATAAGGCAAATCTATTTAAATTGCAATCATGGATATAAATTGATTCCATTAATTTAAAGTCGACAGGACATTAATATAAATCGATGATAAGTCGCGGAATTTCTACACTACACACGTGCTATATAAAATTGTGACAGTTTATAAGCAAAAAAAAAAAAAAACAAAAGGAACCGGAAAATTGGAATTTTGTCACAGCAGCAGGTCCTTGGGTTATCCTTTTCTTTTCATCTTCCTTCGATATCATTGCGTCATTGTGACTTATTGTCCTGCCGAAGGTGTTACAAACTGAAAATATGAATGACGAAAAGGATATTCATTCCATTCATTGTTACACTTCTGTTAAGTGTCAATGTCAAAGGATAATTTTTCGAGATCAGTTCTCGTTTTTTAGTAAATATCCTTCTCTTTTTTTGTTGAAATTATGAAACACGATGAGTCGTTATGGTTTGTCGTTGTGGGATTTTTTATTGTTTTTGGGTATTATTTGTTTTTTTCAAAGGTTAAGGTGCAAAAATTGTATTTACTCAACAAATCAGTTTCAGTGTCCATGACATCAAGAAGAATATTATTTCGAAAGTCATTGAACAAAAAAACAGAAGTGTTTTTTCTATCTTTGTGTGTTGTTATAATGCTTAAACTTCTGCTTCCAGGGAAAAGGCGGTTTGCATTAAAGAATCCTTAGATTTTAATGATTTTTTTTAGCTACCCTTTGGTCAATACTTCATTCAAGACAAATACTTCTTTCATTGATTTCACCAATGAAGCTGCTTACTTTACTGCTTACGATCTCAAAAGGTCATATTGAAATTCAAAATTCTATAATGTGGTGTTTGTTCTTTTGCAAGATGATTCGACTAAAGAAAAAAAATTAAATGCACGACTGGATCCTACGAACTTGCTCTTGTAGCTATCAACTTTATTGTAGCTAAACATTGGCGAAGTTAGTAAGAAGGTATAGTCTAGTTATCATTAGGTAGGTTTAAAGTCGATGAAGATTGATTGACTTTATAGTTTAATGAAAAAAGGGTGCTATTTGAGTTCCTGTGCAAATATGAGTATAACAAAAAAAAATTAAAATCGTTGGAGCGGTTTTTTCAAGTAGTTTTTTCTGTATAACATTTTGGAATAATTTTAAGGGCATTAATTTTTAATATGCGTATTAAATTTCAAATTACAAAAAAAGTCAACAGCCGGTCTTGGCAGATCTGCATAACAAAAATAAAATGCACGACTGTATGGCACGTACTTGCTCCTATGTTTGTTTCTTAATGGAAACGGCTAAAAGTATTTTCAAAGCCGTTTTTCAAAGAATTTTTTATACACAAATATTCTTAAATTTTTTCTAAAAAAAAAAAATTGGTATGAACATTTAAAATATTTAATAATATAAATTTAAAAACAAAATAACAGAAAAAATATTGAATTTTGCAAAAAAAGAAAAAATATTTTTTTTTCAAAAATGCAAAAAAAAAAAACAATTTTTCGAAAATTTTGAAATGCAGTATTATTTAGAATTTGAAGGAGATCCTGTGTACAAATTTTGATCGAAATCCGTGGAGCCGTTTTCGAGATAATTAAGATGGTAGAAAAATTTGTATGGCAAGTAGAGTTATTTTTCAATAAATGGTACGCCACTGATTTTCTCAGATAAAGCCAAATATCTAGGTCTCATACTAGACAAAAAGCTGATAAGAAAGTTAATAATCCAATATACAAGAAAGTGTAAGGAAAGCAACAGTTGCACTCTTCTCTTGCAAAAAAGCCATTGGAAATAAATGGGGCTTATCCTAACAGATTACCCATTGGTTGTACACGGGTAGCAGTATGGTGGACTGCATTGGACAAAGTCACGTATTGTGACAAATTAAATAAGGTCCAAAGGTAAGCTAGCTTATGTATCAGTGGAGCACTCTGCTCTACACCCTCGGCTGCCCTTAACATACTACTTAACCTTACACCCCTCGACATTTTAGCAAACAAGTGGCTGCGAGTACAGCTATTTGTCTCAAAGCCATCTCTCAATGGACTAGCAATTCGATAGGCCATTCTAATATTCTGAACAAATTCGGACCAAAACCAGGACGTTCCGACTACACCACACACCAGCTTACCTTCCACAAGAACTTCCATGTTACATCCTACCAAGATCAGATTGGGAGCACGATAGATTCTTAAAAGAAGAGTGAGACCACTTTTATACGGACGGTTCGAAAACCGAAGAGGGAGTGGGCGATGGTGTGTACTCAGAAAGACTAAATCTTAATCTCTTTTTCCGTCTACCTGACCAATGTAGCGTGTTCCAGGCGAAAATTCTGGCGTTTAAAGAAGTGTTATCTTGGCTAAGGGAAAACGTGATATGCACATCGGATATCCGTATATTCTCTGACAGTCAGACAGCCCTCAAATAACTCGGCGCTGTTTCCACAAACTGCCCGCAACTGTCGATCATTTCTCGGGGAGATGGCGGAACAGTTTAATATTCACCTGATTTGGGTGCCGGGACATAGAGATATTTTGGGAAACTGCAAAGCCGATGAACTCGCCAGAAAAGGAACCCAAGTACCAATTCTCCCGAAAATGGAAGAAATCGGTATGCCTATCGCTACAACCAAACTCTTGTTACATCAAACCTCCATACGACAAATAAATTTTAGATGGTCAAACATCACTACTTGCCTGGCTACCAGACAAATCTGGGCAGTAATAGACCCAAGACGCTGAAAAGGTATAATCTCTTTGAGCAGGAAACATCTTGGCTCCGTAATAGGTGTTCTAACTGGATAATGTTTAATTGGTAGACACGCCAATAGACTTGTGTTTTCTCCAATGACTTTTGCAGAAGCTGTATGGACGAGGAGGAAGAGGAGAATCTCCCATCGTCTAGCTCATGTCCTGCTCTCTCCCAAGGACGTAAATTGCACCTGGGGGAATACTTTTTCGACGACACCAGTGATCTTAGACACATTGAGATTCACCGACTTCACCGCTTCATTCGAGGATCCAACTGGTTTGATTAAAGAGTAAATTTCTCTTCATGTGGTATCACAATGGACATGTCTAAGGTCTAAGTGTGTCAGTTGTTTTGCTGGCGACCACTTCAAATTAACCTATCCTAACGGTTATTTTTGGGGCTAAAACAACGATTCAAAAATCTAGTTTGCACAATCACCTAAAACGCCTAAGCACCTAGTTTGAACGAAATCGGTTCAGCCGTTTAGGTTGAAGATCGATCTACAGACATACAGACAGACAGAGAGACAGACAGACAGACGGAATTACCGAACCCACATTTTTGGTGTTCTCTATCATCGTAATGTCAACTTTGATTAAAATGTCGAGTTCGATTTTTTTTTTCAAATGCAAAACCTGTTCTATAGTACGTATATCGCAAGTAATAATTAATTTTAATCAGTAAATTGCGAGAAAGTTAAAAATATGAAAAAGTATTTCTAAGGGAATAGTGAAGAAGGGAAGAAATAAATTTAATTTAATTTTAAAAATGTATTTATATGTATATATAATATAAATTAAATTCAATAAAATATTTTATTTTTTTAAAATAGGACTGCACTGATTTAAGAAGATGCCTACATTTTTTTACCAAAACTCTTTGAGCCATTTTGGAGAATACAATTTTTTTTAAATTTTTTTGATAAGTACCTAACGATGTTTTTTGTTTTAGAAATCATTTTTCTTTTATTCAAGAGAATGTCAAGAAACTAATAGATTCAAGGTTTCATATAAATGTTTTCAAAATATAGAGTTATTCCCAAAATTAAAAAAAAACATATTTTGGAAAATTTTGGTTTGCAATACGTTTTGAACTTTTTTAAAGCGCCCCTTCGCCATACAAAATTTCAAAAAAAAATCAAATGAACCGTTGTCCTGAGGTACCAAAAATAATTATTTGAAAAAAAAAAATTACGAAAAAGTACATTGTCCATTTAATAATGAACTGCATTTTTTTTAATAAAAATCGTTGGAGCCATTTTTGAGAAAAATTAGATTTACCTTTTTGTCTAAAAAATGTCAGGTACATACCTACAAGTTATGTTTGGTCTTAAAAATAAAATGCACGACTGGGTCGCACGTGCTTGCTCTTATGTGCAATCACATCGTTAGCACAAGAATTTTAGTAGAAAAGGCTAAATATATTTTTAAATTCGTTTCTATTTTTTTTGTACACAAAATTTCGTTAATTCTTTTCTAAAAAAAAATGTGTACGGTGAGTTTAGGTATTTAATAATATAAATTTAACAAAATTATATACAAAAAAAATAGTCTACCTTTTTTAGAAATACATAATTGAATTTTCGGAAAAAGTTTTTTTTTTAAGAATCCAAAAAAAAATATTTTTTTTTTAAATGTGGGTATGTAGTCTTATTTAGAATCCGAAGGCCCTCCTGTAGAAAAATTTTGATCGAAAGCCGTTGAGCCGTTAATGAGAAAGTCGAAAATCAAAAAATCTGTTCTGTAGCTGGTATCCGTTAATAGCGTTTTATTTTAAATAAATTTCAAACGAAAATGTAGACTACGCTGAATTTTTTTTTATCAAAATCTTTAGAGCCGTTTTTGACAAAATTAAGTTTTACCAATTCTGACAAAAAATTTGTTGACAGATACCATTATCTTTAGGGCTAAAAAAAGATTAGAAAAAACAATCGAGCCCCAAGTTTGAAGAAAATCATTTTAGCCGTGACAGACATACAGAACGGCACTAAAAGGGTTTTGGTTACCCTTAAAACGACCAAGCACAGTGCGAGCGTTAGGAAAGTGGGGATGGATATAACAGGAGATACCGATGCACATTGGTTTTGAATTTCTGAATATCAAAATGGGAGGGGAAAATAGAGCCGGGTGAAGTAATCCACATTCGCGTTGTACGGCTAAAGAATGAATCTCTTCCTCTGTACTTGACAGTTCGTCTGAAGTTGGGCTCAAGGTAAGACAGATGAGAATTCCTAGAACCGCGAGTATTACGGTTGAATAGTTTAAGGGCAGGAATGCAACTGGCTATTTCGCTAGAACATTGCTTATAAAAATAGAGATAACATAATGCAAGACATGAAACATTTCGACAGTGTTCAAGAGATGTAAATGTTTCCATTATAGTTCTATCATTCTTAGAGCTCTATTCTGAATTCTATCTAAAAGGCTCAAATGAATTTGGGAGCTCCTGCCCAAATGTGCGAGTTATACTCCAACCGTTGGAATGAAGGTCTTATGGATTACAACCAGATCAGAGGGCGAGAAGAATTTCTTGCATCTTCGAGGAAAGCCCAAACACTTTGCAGCGTTTTTGGCGACATCAAATATGTATTCATTCCACAAGAGCTGGTCTGTGATGCACATATCAAGTACCGAGCGCTGATCGGTTTTTAAATGCAAGTGTCGCGTTTGGATAGATAGCGGCATGGGGTTTGAATGATTTTGGTTTTCAGTTTTTGGGAGAAATGGCCCAACGTTGATAGCCATTTTGACAGAATTACTGGTAATCACAGAAGGTAGCTAAATTTTCACAGAAACTCAAGTAACTCTAAAAGCCACCTTGGGCTTTAAATTTGTTCACCAAGATGCAGTATTGTAGTGTAGTTGCGGAAAATGTACGGGCTTACGAACTGGCCGAACAATGATTGCAAACTGTTTTGAGATGACTTTTATACGATGTACATAGTTATATATAAAGTACAATCAATCGATCACCCTATCGGAAAATGCTATAACTTTTTGCAAATGCTAATTTTGACATTTAAAATTTGCAAATTTTGAAACGTCGCTGGCCAAACGATTGCTGAGGAAGGGGAGCGCTATAGATCTACAACTCGACTTTTTTCTTACTCAAAATAGATAATTTGAAACTGGAGAACTTGTGGTGTTCCAAATGGATGAAAAGCAATGGCGCGCTGGCGCATACTATAGGAGCAGCAGCCCAAATTTGGAGAGCTGCATTTCACATTCATGTAATCTGTCGTTTTGGCGATGTGAAATCGTCGGTAAGTTCAGCGATTTAACAATTCCAGACTTCTTTTTGTGGGGTTTTCTAAAGTCAACGAGCCTCAGATTCAGATGAATGCAAGGACCTATCGCCGAAAGTTTTGAGTTCCTGGAAAAATATTTGGCTTGAAATTTGTGATCACTTCTTCCAAATTGTCTTTTAAAACTAAGAAGGTTTGGAGTTTGTTGTAGTAAAGACAGATTTCCAAATTACGAAGTTTATCCCCGTCAAAGTCTGGTCAGGTCAGGTCTTAAAACGTAACCTGCACCCATGATCCGTAACTTTCGAATCGATAAAAATAATCGAGAAATAAAAAAAAAATTTTTGTTTTGTTGTTAAGATGCCAAAATACTTTTTAATGTATCGCCTTCCATTGGAAAATCCCAGTCAAACAAATTAAAAACTTAAGTTATCGCCACAACTTCCAGAAACACATTTTTTCAGAGGCGTTAAGTGAGGAAAAGTAATCGCCTGAGTTACAGAACATGGGCACTGGTGTTTCAAATCACTAGCCCGGTCTAGACTTTTGATAAAAAGAAAACTCGTTTAACTGTCAGTAGCAAACATTATTAGCGCCACATAAGTGTTATTTTCTGCCATATGAGAAATTCGGCACCGCCTTAAAACACCAGAACGGCAATTGGTCAAATAAGCTGTAAGAACATGTTCGCGTTCTTCATGTTAGCTATCTACACTATAAATGTCAAAGCGCAAATGACATTTGTCGCCATTTGCATACATTATAGTACATTCACATTATGACATTACTTTTGCTTATAGTATTTCTCTTTCGATTATTTGAAAATGATTCTGAGGGAAAAATAATTTACTTTAAATACGTCATTACGGAAAACTTTCAAAAGATGATTTATTCCTATGCACAAACAATTTTTGCTCGAATATTAAATTTACACTCTAGTTAAACAATTTTACTCGATAAAAAAAAACTCAACCAGTTTTAAATCCTTTTTGATATTTAACTCGCATTATTCCTCGCCTCGTTTTCATTAATTTATATATGTACATGAGTTTATGTACATATAAGCTGAAAATTAATAGGAAGAAGATACTCCACTTTTCTCAAGCATTTTACTTCTCTTCTTTTGTTGAACTTAAAATACCACCATCGAACTGAACCGACACACTGTTCTTATATTCTCATCATACTTTGAAAAACTCGAGCCTTTAAAAAGATAAATACACTTCACGAAAAAAAACAACAAAAATTCCTATCAGCTTCAACCAGCATAAGAATGCAGAATAACAGGGCACCAACAAAAATTTAAAAACAAAAAAAAATTTAAAAAAAAATACAACACTTTGCCACTTAGCCGGCTTTTTTGCCTCCTTCTTCTCTAAATCGAAATTGTTTTGCATTTTTGGCGGGAAATCTCTGTAGCTCCAAAAAAAAAATCCAAAACAAATTATAAATGTGATCCAATGGATGTGCTGTAGCTTACAGCAGCAAATAACCTGTCCCTACCGTCTTTGTCGATGGAATAAATGTTATGTGTATGGGTTCGCGGTCTTTAAAGCGATTTTTCATTGCCTTCTCATGCAGTTTCATTTGATTAAGAAGAAATTAAGAAAACATACAGAAAATATACATCTCATAAAAAGTGCTTCATGTAAATCTACCTTATAGAGATATCTTGGAATGCTTACTTATAGACTAAGGCACGCCATCATCTGGTACCACACAATATACTCAGGTTGGGTTAGGTTAGAAGGGGCAAGCCGCCTCACCTCAATCGGATCTAGGTGGATCCATTGCAACCCAAGGGTAGGAAGGGGGAAGATTAGGTTTGAGGAAGAAATTTCACGATATGTTTAAGTGGCCTATTAGAGACAGTTCGTCGAAGAAGTAATATCCGGGGGCTTCTTCCATTATTCTGGCTAGACTGGGGCATTCACGATGGAAGTGATATGAGCCCACTTCCGCCCCGGTCCATACAACCACAACATAAGGCAAATGAGCTGATGCCCATTCTGGTGGGTTCCCATTGAGTTGTGACCCGTTAGGATGCCCATTAAGAGGGACAGTTGAGGTCTGTTAAAAACTATTAAATATTCTGTTTTTTTTAGACAAAATATACTCACTCACTCAGCGACTTACACAATAACTCACACATTCACACGACTTATCGGCTTAGTTACCGAACTACTGAATCACTGACTTACCCAGTAACTCACTTACTGATTCGCTCACAAATTGACTCTCAGACTAACTAATAAATTCAATCACTTAATTATTTACTAACTCACTCACTTAGCCACAGACTGACTGGCAGACGTTCCTACACTTAATATTAATCACTAACTCACTCATTGACCCACGCACAAACTTATTGGCAAATTTAGTCAATGATTTATTTAATAACTCACGCACTAACTCAACTACATATTTACTGACAGACCCACTTCCTTTCCTACTCAATTTATTTCCAACTAACTCAGTCACTAACTAAATCACTGACTTACTCACAGACGCAGTGGCACACTTACTAACTGAATAAGCCACTAACACAGTTATTGATTCATTCCCTAAGTTACCCACAAGCTCATTCGCTGGCCCACTTTCCTTACAACTCACTGACTAAATCACTCACTTACCCTCTAACTCAATTACTACTTTATTTACAGACCCACCCATACACTAATTCACGGATTCGCTGACTCAATTACTCATGCACTAACTCAATTACATACTCGGTGGCAGACTTATTCAATTACTTACTCATCACTGAATTAGTCATTCATCACTAACTTAGATACTGATTCACTCACTAACTCATTGAGTGTTTCACCCACTCGCTGACTTAATCATTCACTTACCCACTAACTGAGTTACTAATTCGCTCACAAACTGAATTCCTGCTAACTCACAAATTCAATCACTTAATTACTTACTAACTCACTCACTTAGCCGCAGACTCAACCAAAGACTGACTGGCAGACTTACTTAGTTCAAATACTTAACATTACTCACTAAATTACTCACTCACTAACTTACTCACTGACAGATTCAGTAGCAGATTTACTTACAGCTTTATGTAATGAGTCATGAACTAGTTCAATTACAGACTCACTCACTGAATTATTCGCAAAATCACAATCACTCAGTTACCCTCTAGTTCAATTAGTTACTTAAAGACTCACCCACTGATAAACTCACTCAAATACTCACTAACTTAATCACATATTCAGTGGCAGACTTACTCAATTACATACTCACTGACTCAGTCATTCAACACCTACTTAGATACCGATTCATTCACTAACTCACCCACATACTAACTTGTATACCCACAAACTCAATAACTAATGTACTCATACATAGACTGCATTCACTTACACACTCACTCTCACCGACTATCACACTCGCTTAAAAAAATTAAGTCAAAATCACACACCATGAAAAACTTGACAAAAAAATATTTGGCAAAAAAATGACAACTATTAAAAATGTACCCTATGTTCGTAACAAAAAAAAAAATAAACCACCAAATCAATGCCACCACGAGTGAATACAAAGTGTTTTTTGCTGCTGTTGCCGATGATAATGGTGTTTACTACATATTGGTGGAACGTACCGCTTATGCAGCACAACTATATGCCACAAAAATTCCAAGAAAACCCCCGTCCACAAGATTACTGCTTGGAATGGTTTGCTGTGGATGCGCGCAGTCATTCAGAAAAAAAAAAAACAAATCAAATAAAAATAAATAAAAAAAGGAAGAAAAAAACCGGACAGAAAAATCTCTTTTGCTTTTCGATGGTGCTATGTTTATTTATGTGTGTTAAAGGATAAAAAGGAACTGTCAGTTGCATCAACAAACCAATACACATGCCAGTCAGTAACTATTATGTGCGTATATATTGTCAATGGCCCTAGTCTGTCCATGGTGTTCGTTCCAAAACAAAAAACATATGATTGCTGCGCAGCTCTCCAAGGGCACGCGGGGGACTGAACCGAAGGATATCACCGGCGAACAATATTCAATTTACTTTTGTGTTTATCGTTTTATCGTGTTTTCGTTTCTCTTTTAAGTGATTTTTGTTCCTTAGTCTGTTGCGTCCGTCGTCGCTTTGAATTTGTCCCACAGAAAGGTTGGTCTTCCAGTTTGGGTCGTTAGTTAGTTATTTTAGCTTTGGTCTTTGGATTTTGGGTCCTTGGTGGATAGCCTTTGATGGCCCGCAGTGCAGTGAAAGAGCATGGAATTCGTGGAGAATACAGTTTTTGCAGCAAGAAGGACTCCTTATGGATTTGTCAAAAATTCCATGAGATTTAAGATCTTTATTAAATAGGGTTTATTCGCTCAAGACGCAGTAAAATAGAGCGTACAGGGTGGCTCAAGTAAAAAAAAAAACAAATAGAAGTGTATTTTATAATTACTGAAGGCAGGGTTGCCATTTTTCATTATACGTCACGAATTAGAATGTATTATTTTTAAATCGAAATAGAATTGAACAAACGTGTCCAAAACCCTTAAAGAGTGGGGAAAATGTACGTCTGAATTACAGTTTCTTCAGTTCGGTCATCATACAGTTTTTATTTGAATGTTTTGAATATGATTCTGACAAGATGACGGCCTTCAGCAAAAATATGCTGATCTAATGGGGTTCGAAAGCTTACCGACATTGTTCGGCAAGTGTCAATCGCAACTTCTTCATTATTTTGAGACTTAGGGTCCTCTATTGTTTTTTACTTGCTATATAGGTACTATAGGGCAAGTTTTGCATTTTGAAAAAAAGTCGAACTCGAGAAAAGTTCCGTCTGTCTGTCTGTGCAAAGCTCTACAGCCTAAACGGCTGAAGCGATTTTCTTCAAACTTGGTATTTAAGTGTTTTAAGTGATTGTCTAAAATATATTTTTGAATCGTTTTGTTTTGGTCCAAAAATAACGATACCTGCCATACAATTTTTCTACCATCTCAATTATCTCGAAAACGGCGCTACGATTTTGATACAAAAAAAGTTTGTGCACTACATTTTTGTCAACATTTTTTTTTATATTTTGTTATTAATGGTACCTGCCATACAACCATTTTTTTATTTTGAACTTTCTCATAAACGGCCTGACGGATTTCGATCAACATTTTTATGTAGGAGGTCCTTCAAATTATAAACAATACAGCCAAACAAAATTTTCGAAACATATTTTTTTTTGAAAATTCAATTTTTGAAAACGGGTGGATGATTTTTATTGAAATGTTTAAGTTTATATTATTAAATATTTAGTATTGTCATGCCGTTTTTTTTTTTAAAATATTTAAAAAAATTTGTATATAAAAAAATTGGTGGTAAGAACAACTTTGCGAATATAGAGGGTGTCCCTTAATTCGTCAAAAGTATTTTAAGGGGTGATTCTGTGATACATTCTTAGAAAAAAATTGTTCTTCAGTAAGGCCCTATCTCCAATTTGATATCTCTTAAGAAAAGTCTTACTTTGGTGTAACCCGACCCATATTAACGGTAATTGCGTTGTAAGATATAATGATAGAAATTATGATATTCAGTTTTTAGCCTGTTCCATTTTTCCTGCCGTGCAAATCTTTGGACTTGGAGATCAATTTTCTCTAGAAAATGCGTAATAAACATAACGGTTTACTATTTTTAACAATAATAAAAATAAAAATAAACAACAAGTTTGCGAAAAACCCATAGATAGTTTCTATCATTAGAACTTATAGGGCAATTACCGTTAACATGTGTCAGGTTACACCAAAGTAAGACCTTTCTTAAATCCCCGTAAGAGATATCAAAATTGGAGAAAGGCCCTTACTGTAGAACAATTTTTTTCTTAGAATATATCCCAGAATCACCCCTTAAAATACTCTTGACGAATTAAGGGACACCCTGTATTTAGATTCCTAATAGAAACCTTTTGCATACGATGTGATCGAACATAGAGCAACTTCGTGCGATCCAGTCGTGCATTTTATTTTTTAATTTTTTTTTGGTAGCCCCTCTGGGTGCAGTCCACCCTACGTCACAGTTTTCGCAATTAAGTCACGAAAATTTGTGCTTTGTGTGAGGTTGTCCTGTCATAAAGACTCAAACTAAATTTTCCCAAATAATTTCATCAATATGGCTCCCAAAACTGTGAGTTTTCATGGGTGAAGAGGTCTATCCTGGAGTTATATCTAAAAAATGAAAAAAAAAGGATGTTCAAACTCCTTTTGCGCGCGTACGTTATATACATGGTGTTTTTTTTAGACGTATGGTTTTCAGGAAGAAATAAAACGCATATAATTTAATATTATGGGCAAGAATTTAGCTTTACTATAAAGATAAGGGTTTACATTATGTTTTAAAAATGATTTCGGGCAAGTGGCCGCCGCGGCTAGACCGAATAAATTCCAGCCGAGGCCCAGTTTTCGACCACTTTATGCAGCAATTGGGGCCGTATGTCAGCAATAACGCACCGAATAGTCTCTTCAAAGGCGTTAATCGTCTCGGGCTTATCTGCGTGGACAAGCGACTTCGCATAACCCTACAAGAAATGGTCCAGCGGATTTAAATCGCACGATCCTGGAGGCCACGCCATAGGCCCACGAAGGGAGATAATGCGCTCACCAAAAGTATCATTCAATAAATTGATTGTTTGGTTGGCTGTGTGGCCTGTAGCGCCGTCTTATTGGAACTAAAGGTCGTCCACATCAACATCCTACAATTCATTGACCCACTCCAATTGACTGTAACATTATGGAAGGCTTTATTTTTGAAGAAATATGGACCAATGATTTCTTCTGCCCATAGAGCACACCAAACGGTGACTTTTGAGTACGTAACGGCGTCTCAACAATGGCTTGCCTTCAAATACCACAATTTTGCTTATGTACCCATTTAACAAAAAGTGGGCTTCATCGCTGAACAAAATTTTCGTGTAAAAATCGGGATCGATGACCATTTCGTTTGGTAATAAATTGATTTGCAAACGTTGTTCAGGAGTATGTCCATTTATTATGGAATGGCAAACCAAACTGAGCATAAATCAAGTGACAGCTGTCAAAAAGGTCAACTCCGAAAAAAGTATTGCCAGATTGAAAGCCACACGTCTAAAAAAACACCCATTACAATAAGAACCGAATTGGAAAATCTCGAAACTTTTATTTAAAAATTCCAAAAATACTAAACACAATCTTGTTATCCTTACTGTAAGGTAAGCGTATCTCAAATTGTTTGCAGGACGCAAAACAAAATTGCAAACAAAAAAAAAGTATAAACACCAAAGAGAAAGAAAGAAATTGCATTGGAATTTATACATATTGCCGAGGCGATTACCAAGACGTAATATTTCATTTGGAGTGCAGCCCAAAAACTCGAGAATAATATGGACAGACGCAGTTCGAAATCGCGGTATTCCACTTGCATGTTGAATGGGATGGCATGTGAAATGCGAATCGCAGGACTAAATTTATAACAAACCCGAACTGAACGACCGACCAGCCAGAGCGAACGAGGAGGATTTCCTATATGCATTGATATGTTATGCCTATGGATACCTAAAGAGCATTTCACCATCATCTTCTCCTCTCGTTGTCGAGTCGAGTTGAGTGGAATCTTTGATTTTGAACGACGCGACGCACAGCGACGACGACTACGACCAGACGACGATGAAAAAGGCGAAAAAGGATAAAATGAATTCTCGATTCGTTGGACCAAAGCATGGGAATCAAATTACAAAATATTGCTAACACCCACTTTTAGTTGTCGTGACGACCGTTGGATGTTTGCGAGCTGTTCACCTAAGCTGCCAGTGCCAGCAAGTTAAAGAGCAAGACGAATTTCCGAATGCAATAATTTTACTGAACCTTTTGTGCGGATTGGCACCAAGTCGTAAATCTCGTCATCCTAAAATAGACATAAACAATTATCGGCTGATCGCAAGTGTAGTCTTTGAAGGATTCTATCTAGACACATTACACGTAACCAAGTTCAAGTGAAAAATAACTAATGTCCAGCACTTGAGGAAGAAGATTCGGTTTCATGTCACAGAGATGGAGAAAGATGTGCGGGCGTGTAGTCTATCATTGTCATCTAACCTGACATAAGATTTTGGTGGTCACTTGGAGTTCATTTTGGTTTCATTATTATTATTTTTTCGGATTGAAGGACTTGACATTTTGAAATTTGATCGAAGGTCTTGAATATCGTGTTAAAAAAGACATGATTGATGTTTCGCAGGAAGGAACAACTTAATTGAAATGGTTTTGTTCATGCGACTTGTTGTTTATTTTGTGTCAAGTACTTTAACTGTTGGAGCAGATCTTCAAATGATCGGACTTTTGACAAAAAAAACAACATCAAACGATTTGCCTACGAACTCCATGGCCATTGGCCATCACTCTTGTGGTTCCGAAAACAAAATATATTTAATATATTATTTATATCTTTCCGTCGTGAATACAAATTTCCCTGGAAATCTTTCTCTTAGTCGAATGTAATCATGCTCAAAAGTTTCCGTATGAATTCATTGGTACATATCGGGAATAAACTTTCCTATAGGGAAAGATTTTTCAAAAGATTTTTTTGTTAGAGAGAAATTTATTTCGTGAGAGAAATTCCGAGGGAATAAAATATTCCGTGGGAAACGAAATTCCATGGGAAATAAAATACACGATCTTTATGGTAAGTTCTATCACAAAACTGGAAGTAACTCGTCTAGGAATTTTGTCTCCCAATTAAGCTGAAACGAGTCATGGTTTGTGAAATGTGGCACCGTATTGTGCGGAAAGCAAAAGTCTTCCACGTCACGAAAAAAAAGTTTAAAAAATTTGATATAACGATGAGACTTGACAATGATGCTAAAGCTTTCTCATTTTCGAAGAAGTATAGACTAAGCACACAGGCCAAATTGGGCACACAACCATAACCATTTGTGATATGTGGCCTTTCTATAAGTACACATTAATATTTTCACTCCTCCAATATCACGATTTTGTTAATTAACGTATCTGACGAGAGATATATGAGAACCATCCCTAAAGAAAATATTGAGTCAAAAATGGTCCTCCGCAAATGGTTAAGCCTCAATCAGTGGATATTTTGAACGCATTTCTAGGTGTGCTAACTCCTCCCCCCCTTTCTACGTAATTTTCTGAATTTCTGTCAAATCTTGTAAGACACATTTTTGCATTTTTTTCACAGAAGAGAGCGCTGACGAGACAATAAAATATTTCCCCTAGCTGTGACGACTGTAATGAAAAAATCGTTCAATCAAATTTATAGTGTCTTCGGGCTTATTCGTGTAACTAATTAATATTTGCGAAAACAAATTGAGCATCTTCAAAAACTTTTTATTAAACACTTACAGAAATTTACTTTTGTTTTGACGTTTTATGCCCAAAATACGAGCACAAAGCCACTATGTTCTCACCAAAGTGAAATATAAGCTTTCAGCAGCATGATTTTGAGATTTGAAATTGGTGTTCACACTTTCGTCTCGAAAAATCACTACTAACAACTTTTTTGGTTTTGTAATTCATCAACCAAAACCGTGCGTCGATGTGAGTTCGTTTTTGCACAGATTCAAATGTCAAATAAAAGGTCAACTTTACCTCAAAATGAGTATAAAAATGGATTCGTTTTTTTATGAAAATCTCGCAAGTGCTATGAATGGAAGCGTATCGGAATCTCAATTTTTTTAAATCCCATTTTCAAAAACCCCGAAAAAAAGTTTTAGGATCCCGTCTTCTAAGATCCCAATACTTTTTACTTGTGATTATAGGTACTAAAAGGCAAGTTATGTATCCGTGCAAAAAAAAAAATCTAACAATCAAACATGACATTACGATCATGGAGAACACCAAAAAAGTGGGTCCCCCAATTCCGTCTGTCTGTCGGTTTGTACGCGAGTCTGCAGCCCCAACGGTTGGATGGATTTACTTCAAACTTGGTATATATTGTTTGTTCGGTAATATGCCCACAAGTTTTTTCATATTTTCTTAAGACGACAAATAACAATAGTTCCCACACATTTTTTTCTGGCCAAAAATAAAAAACTTATTTTTCTCGAAAACGGCTTCAACGATTATTATAAAAAAAAATCAGTTAATTAATTAAGCAAAATGGAACATTTTAGTAATTTTTGTTTTGGAAAAAAATTGTTACTTTTTGTAAATTTTTTTGGTGTTCGATTTTCTGGAAAACGGTTAATTTGATTTTTTTAAAATTTAGTGCGGGGTGGCCATGGGGCGATAATTGTGTGTTCGCCTGTCAACCTCATGGTCACAGTTTCGATCCCTGCCGTTGTCTATGTCCTCTTGTTTTCCATTAAAACCCAATTCTAAAAACAACTGTCATACAATGAGTTGCTGGTTTACTCATTATACGCTGTTTAGGCATAGAACTAACAACATATGATTGAGTAAAACTAGTATACCGATATAATATGACAAAGAATAAAAAAATTAATGCGAATTATAAGGGACATAGTAAAATAAGACACGGAAATTTGTCCGCATTGTTCAGCCGCCATCCCTGGAGATAAAATCTGAGACAACAACCACTTACAGTCTCAGAACATCGCGCCACACATCTTTCCTATCATTCTTTCTCTTCCTTAACATCACCCTCACGCCCGCGCCGTGTTGAAATATTTAAAGGGCAGTATAATCCCTTGAGCGCGTGTAGAATATAAAAAAAAAGAAACTCATGAAAAGTTTAAACAATACTGTAAGCCAAAATTTTTCAAAAATAAATTTTTTTGGAAATTAAAAAAAAAAACTATTTTTTTTGTTGAAAACTCAAAATTGCGAAAACGACCTAATGGATTTTTGCGAAACTTCGTATTTGGTAGTTTTTTTGACATTATCTTGAACAGTTAAAAAAAACTATATTCCTAAGGTTATTATATATATACACCGGTACCTCCCATACAAATGTTAAAAAAAAACCGTTAAGAAAAAAATATATTTCTCGATAACGGCTCCAAGAATTTTTTTTTTTTAAATGTGTGTGTACCTAAATTTTTACAGTCCACTTTTAAGTCTAAAAATATTTTTTTTTAAACGGTACTTCCCATAGAACCACTTTTCATATTTTCGACTTTCACTACATTGGATGAACCGATTAAAAAATTTTTGTTTATACAAATAATTGGTGCCTAAAATTCTTAATAAAATTAATTAGTTTAAAATCACAGAATTTTTTTTTTATTATATATAATTTTATTATAATTTAATTTTTATATATATTAATAATATCTTCAAAATGTCGTTTGAAATTTGTTTCTAAAAATGTTTTTAAGATTTTATACATACAAAAAATAATTTATTAAAAAACCGCTCCAACGATTTGTGATTTTTTTTTGATATAATCTTATTTATCAACGAATTCAAACTGCATCTTTGATTTTTCTCAAACTATAACGACAAAGCAATATAAAAACATTGAAATATGTGTATTATCCATTTATTTCTACCTTATTATTATTCCCTTTTTACGAATTTTTGCCTACATCACTGAATACCAAATACAATGTAGGCCCTCATACATTTATGTATGCATACATATACGAGTATGTGTCTAAAAATAACATGAATCTTATGTATGCATAGTGCACCTAAATTATAAAGTCCTACATTCTCATTTTCATTATTATATGTACAAGTTTACATACTTAGTTTCGATCTATATATAACTATATGTACATACATTTTACTCTCCTAACTCACATAGTTAAGATCCATAACTTAGATTTAAATATACATTTGTAGGTAGGTACCTATGTAACTATTCCTTGAATCATCCATGCGACAATTCATTATACTAAGAATCAAGGTAATCTTACATACATAAGCTTTAAACCTGCATAGGATAACTACAATTAACTAACTAAACCTCAATGGTTAGCCACATTAAAGTTGTTAGCTACAAGAGCAAGTTCGTACGATCCAGTCGTACATTTTATTTTGTTTAAATTGGGGCATCGTGCCACCCTTACGCATCGTCTTTTTTTGCACTTTGTATTGAATTCCAAAAGCGGGAATTTAATAAACGGGATAGTGAAAAACGGGATTTAAAGAAACGAGATAATACAAAGCGGGATAATGTAAAGCGGGATTATAAAAAAGCGGTATTATGAAAATCAGTATTATAAAAGGCGGGATTAAAGAACTTAGAAAAAAGGGAAGCCTATCGAAATCCCGCTTTTGAAAATCCCGTTTTTCAAAAATCCCCCAAAAAAGTTTTAAAATAGCGTCTTCTAAAATACTTTCTTTTATTAAATCTTGCCTTTCAAAATCAGGATTTTTTAAATCATTTTTAATCCCGCTTAGCCCGATTTGTATTTTGATAATGTTACATTAAACACCTTGCATAGACCCAAACTTAACCCCATCGCAAATTCTATATTGGGTCAAGAAGGGGGCAGCATGCCGCGCCTTAAGCGCCTTCTTTTTTGCACCTTGTGTTGATGCCAAACGCAGGAATTTATAAAGCGGGATGTTAAAAAATCGAGTTTTAAGAAGCGGGATAATGTAAAGCGGGATTATAAAAAAGCGGTATTATGAAAATCAGTATTATAAAAGAAGGGATTAAAGAACTTAGAAAAAAGGGAAGCCTATCGAAATCCCGCTTTTGAAAATCCCGTTTTTCAAAAATCCCACAAAAAAGTTTTAAAATAGCGTCTTCTAAAATACTTTCTTTTATTAAATCTTGCCTTTCAAAATCAGGATTTTTTAAATCATTTTTAATCCCGCTTAGCCCGATTTGTATTTTGATAATGTTACATTAAACACCTTGCATAGACCCAAACTTAACCCCATCGCAAATTCTATATTGGGTCAAGAAGGGGGCAGCATGCCGCGCCTTACGCGCCTTCTTTTTTGCACCTTGTGTTGATGCCAAACGCAGGAATTTATAAAGCGGGATGTTAAAAAATCGAGTTTTAAGAAGCGGGATAATAGAAAGCGGGATTGTAAGCAAGCGGGTTATAAAAATCAGGATTATAAGAAGGCGAATAAAATAAACCGCGATTTAAAAAAAACGTGATTATAAAAAGCGGGATATCAAACCCAACCGTAAAAAAAAACCGAATCCAACTCATTGTTAACATGCCAATGATGTAGCTTGCTATTTAATTAACTTTATCGTTCATTTCGATGATGTATAAACCTTAGTAAAATTAGATTTTTTTTGTATTTTTGCAGTTGTGGGCTCGGATGGCGATTAATCACAAGGCGGCACAACAGTTGTCCCCCAATCGGAAGATGCTTATATATTTTTGGAAATGGCGTCCGTGTCAATCGAAATAATGTCAAAGTAGAATTGAAAATTGCCGCCATTGGCATGATACGGCGATAGATGATGGCTTTCGTGCCATCTTGTATTTCCGCCATATTGTACTTATAGTAAGCGAAACAGGAAGGACAGTATCGGCTCTCGAATATCAGTTCAGTTTGGCTTATGTAATTGAAAAAAAAGATGTCAACGGTCAGTAGCCCGTAGAGCTATTACTGCCTGTTGCGGCCAAGTGAGGAATTCTCCAAGAGCTTGTATGCCTTGTCTCGGATTCGGCAAAAATTTGCAGGCCCCTTCATTCCTGTCAATTAACAACACGTACCCCCAGGAATGGTCACTAGGACCTGGTTTTGCACGAGCTGTTGAGCATACAATCACCCGGTTGGTTAAGACTTTTCGCAGGCATTACTGGATCTTGGACATGGGCAGGGATTATGAGTGTTGTGGGTTTTGAGCATTGTGGATTTGGAGATTCTGACCAGGTTTTTATCTTTAGAAAATAGGTAGTTCATAAGCTCGACTATTTTAAGTGCATGCTTTGACCAACGTCTCGTTGCCAAAACATACAAGTACCATAAGGGTAATTTCCGTTATGCCCGAGTTCAACTTTTAAGTTATCTGTCTAGACTTTTTGAGGTAGTCACTCAAGTTGCACCAGAGTGAATTAAACGTCAGTAGATACAAATAAAATTGATAATGATGATTGACGAAATGTCAAAACAAGTGCGGCGGTCGCTTAAGAGGCATTTTGGTGAAGACCAAAATCAAGTTTCCGGAGATAAAGAATCAGATATTGGCTATTAAATTTTAAATACATCGAACCTTACCTATTTAAAAAATCTTCTAATTGGGAAACTCAAATATTTTTTTAAACAGAAAAGCAGATAGGTAGAGATCAGCTACCTTCGTCCACCAGCATCCATCAAATCCTTGATAGCATCCCACGTAGGTACGATACGAGTATAGTATATGTTGGACAACCACATTCCTGGGATACCAACTTCAAGTGTTAAATTGTCGTTTGTCTTTTATCGCTGATGTTGAGAGCTGTTCGTGTTCGTCCACCACCTCCTACTCCCGGCCCTTAGAGACGACCTCGTTCGGTGTGTCTCGGACATCCCAGCAAATGTGATTGGTTTAGTGTGTGAAGAAAAGAAAACATACACAACATTCGAATCTGCGTCTGTCCTTTGAAAACAAAAAATTGCATCTCAGCAGGAGAAGATTCGAAACGCAAACAGACAACAAAAAAAAAAGAAATCCGAATCCCTACACCAGAATCTGAATCTCAAGAAATCCCGAACCAGACTCCTTTCGGATTGTTTATTATAATTTTCATTCCTTTTCTCTCGAACGATTGTGTTCATTCTTTAATGTGATATCTCTCCACGGTTTGTTGGTATGTCTCGGTTTTGTTGTTGTTAGACCGACATTATCAATTTTTTTTTTTGTTTTGTTCCACGAAAGAGATACAACAAAACAAACATATCTTCTACGGTCAGTTTGCTAAGAAACAACCGACCGACAACTATATACTCGTACGCAGACACATCCAAATCCAATCCGACAATTTTTTATTCTATAAAATGGGGACGAGACAAAAATGATAAAAATTGCGCCAAACCTGCAGCCAATGCACGCGCTCGCCCTCACTTGCATCTCCGACCAGGGAGGGCATCAAGACCACATTTTTTCTTCTCAACTGGTCTTCAAGAAAAAAAAAAATACAAAAAAAAATAATAAATAAATGTTGAAGTCTTTTAAATTTTTCCCATAGTCAGAGTGAAAAAGAGAGAAACAGAATTTGTGTTTGTCCTTGTTCTATTAGGTAGTCTTAAAGGAGACTTTTAATTTTGAGTTCATTGTTATGATGATGGTGTTGTTGTTCTTGTTTTGGGGATGACAGGAGAGCAAGAAACACACCAAAGACCACAACAAGGATCCGATGTCGCAAGTGGAGATGGTTTTTCTGCTGACATTTGAGGGTAATCATAATTATGTCATGATGGTTGGCTTGGTCTTGACGGGTTCATGAGGACGATGATGATGATGATGGCACTTGTTCTTTTTTTTCGTTTTCAAATTCTATTTTTGTGAATTCTTGGTAGCTCGAAAACGAGCTGATTTACATTTTCAAATTATTTATGCGTTGTGTTGTTTTCTTTATTTCTACTCGTACGAGTAGTTGATGTGTTTCTCTCCTGGAGAGTGCTTTATGGATTTATGCTGGCGGCTGTGGGAAGGCTCGCAGTTGGAGTTGGCCCTCAGCAGGGCATAAGAGGACGACCTTTTATTTTTATTTTTAAAATTCTAAATCAAGTATTTAAAACAAACAAGAATCGAGGCGCGTTGAGTTTTTTTTTTTTTATTTCTAATTTTATGTCAATTTATTTCAAAGATGGATGAAAAATTAAGTATTCCGACAGCAAGCAAGATTCTCTTTATTTGACATACGTAATCAGAAAACTATTGTGCATTTTAAACAGACTTGACTGAATTTTGGGAAGAAGGCCAAAACGATGATTGACTGAGACAATTTGATGTAAGGATCAGCTTCTTTAAATACTTTACTTCGAAACATGTGTTAACTTCTCAGAAGTTCTCCTTTATAAAATCCAAATTCTTCCAGTCGTTTTCGAATAACAGTCAAAGTCATTTGTAACTTTAAAGCTTGGTTTTAACACAATTAGTGGATAATAGTGTTTCAGTCTGTTACAATGTCGTCAAATCGTCTGCCGAATATTAAAACTTGGAATTTCAGTACTAAATTCTATTACAAATATTTACAACCAAACTTAATAACAGGGTTACTGGATGTTAACAATCGGTTAAGTAATTTTCAAGCTGGATTTCGTGCAAGATTTGAAAGTACTGGTCGCATTTTTGCCTTATTTACTATTCCTAAGAAATTCACTTGCTTCGTGGATTCGAAAGCTCCCTTCTACATGAACTGTTAATCAGCTCAGCTACCAGCTCTTATCTACAAAATGGCTAAGTTTTTGTAGCGAACTAGTGCCACCGTGTGAAATTGGTTTAGAAACTTCAAATCGAACTGAAACAACTACTGGTCGACTAACATTTCACTTTCGATAAGATCACCCATTCATTCTTTTGAAGCTGAAATATTAGTAGAGTGGGGTACCTCGAGGATGAATTCTGAGACCCATTTTTTGTGTTCTTTTCGTTGATGATGTTTCTGCGAATTTTGCAGGTGGAATCACTTTCCCAGATATTCTTATAAAAGTATTTTTCTCTTCTAAGTGATGTTGGCCGATAAATCCACATTCTTTGTATTTTGCTTTTCGGCCTTTTGAAAGTTTGGGAACTTCCAATAAACTCCTGTCAAAAAAAAAATAAAAATGTTCATATTCGAAGCACGGAAATATAAGGCAGGAGAGCTGGTTTCTCGAGCGGGAATCAATTAGAATTGTTCATGAAATCTTTAAGATTTTGAGAGTGCTGATTTCTGCTCACGTAAGCTTCCCGGAGAATTTTCACGAAACCGGTAATTGTCTAATAGATGAAACCTGCCAGGCCCTTCGTTAGATACCTTTGTCGCTTTACGAGAGTCAAAATGAGACATTAGGAAATCTTTTTTACCTTACGAACTTTCCGAAGTGATGCTTGTGGGGGAAGGGGATGGTAATGCTCAGTGATGAGAGAATCACTCATTTTTTGTTGGTGTGTTGGGAGTATCATCAATAAGCTTTCTTAGAATCGCACATTGGCACAGGTTTTCACTGTGAATAATGGAATTATTGAATTTTGAGTGTCACAAGTTCGGTTTTTAAACTTTTAAATTTCATTACATATCATACCCTAAGCTCAAACCACATACCACCAGACATGGTCCACTAGGTCATATCTTAGATAGGTACATCAACAAATCTCTCATCTCACCAATTTTTTTATTCAAATGTTAAACGAGTTTTGGTATCAAAACAATTCGACAAACCAACTGGCCTTATTCAACATAGACGCTGAAAAATTTGATTAAAAATACAGTCAAACTATGAAAAGGGACACCTCAAGAGACTCCCACCAGCTTTGTCAAGTCGTAGTCAGTCAGATTTTAACTACCCCAGGTCTAAGAGGTTTCAAAGTAATAGATTAGGATGATAGGGGAGCTCCTACAGACAGTCATCGATAGAGTGGCAAAAATCTTGACATCGTTTTGGAGAAAGTAAAATTATTGCGCTTGATATTTCAAAGCCATTTGATAGAGTTTGGCATCTTATCGAAAATACGTGCATTTGGTATCGATGAGTCTCATCTTCGTTAGATTAAAAATTACCTTTGGGACCGCTCAATACAAGTCGTACTGGACGGTTCTAAGTCTAAAGTTCATAAAATAAATGCTGGTGTGCCCCAGGGCTCAGTTTTGTCTCCAAACCTTTTCCTCATTTTCATTAATTAACTCTTATCCGGAACTTCTAATCCACTAAATTGTTTTGCTGACTACAGTACTCTCAGCTTTTCATATTCGTTTTCAGATGCACTTCCTTGTTCTTCGGATGTGGAACTACAACGGCAGCGTATGATATGCTCATTAAATTCTGATCTCGACTTCATTGTCCAATGAGAAATAAAAAACCGCATAGAATTTAATGCTTCAAGAACTCAGTGCTGTCTTCTGTCGTTAAAGCAGAACCCACCCCACATGCCACTCTCCATGAGCGGCACTTGCATTAAAGAAACCGATCAGCTTATAGTCCTTGGCATGTCCATTACAGACCACCTTTTGTGAATTGACCACATATTCGATGTCGGCAAAAATGCTCCAAAGTGTTTGGGCTTTCTTCGAAGATGCAAGAAATTCCCCGTCTGATCAGGCTGTCCATAACGCCTTCATTCGTCCAAAGTTGAAGTATAACTCTCATATTTGGGCAGGAGTTCCCAAAACTCATTTGAATCTTTTGAAAGAATTCAAAATAGAGCTCTAAGAATGATTGGCGATAGAACTATAGCGGAAACATTTACATCTCTCGCACATCGTCGAAATGTTTCATTTATTTCGTTATATTATAGCTTTTTATAATCAGTGTTCTAGCGCAGTAGCCAGTTGCATTCCTGCCCTTAAACTATTCAACCGTAATACTCGCGCTTCTAGGAATGCTCATCAGTTTTACCTTGAGCCCAACTTCGGACGTGCTGTTAAGTACAGAGATTCTTTCTTTAGCCGTACAACGCGAATGTGGAATACTTGACCCGGCTCTATTTTCCCCTTTTTGATATTCAAAAATTCAAAACCAATGTGCATGGGTATCTCCTGGTACATCCTTCCCTAATTTCCTAACGCTTGCACTGTGCCTAAACATTTTAAGGGTAATCAAAACCCATTTAGTGCGCGCATCATGAAAAAAAACAGCAGTAATCGGTTTATATACTGAAGGCTTGACGTGAATCCACTGCTCACAGAACTAGTTTTATTTACAAGGAAAGATTACCACGCTCACCATTAATCAAATATCGCAACAGGTTTCGAGGTTCCGCAAGATTTCCTCAATTGTCTTTTGATCCTAGGTTGAGGTGCCATACGTTTTTCGATCTTTAAGGTACGAACGGGTCCAAGACGAACGATAAGGTAGGACATCAACAATCCGGTCAATTTTTTGCGGTGTAATCCAAAAGCTTGCAGTTGAATTCACTCGTGAATAACATTCCTCATTTTTTTTTGAGCATTCCAGATAGGTCCTGCGACTGACTTTGCACTCTGATAATCTGCGCTATTTAATGGGCTTCGTGAGCAGGAGAGTCCCAGTTCCCAGTTTTCTGCCCAAGTTTGCTAGGATGAAAAGGTGGTATATGGTTGATCTCCCTCCCTTTTTGAATGCTCCAGCTTAGCCCCTACTAGAGATGCGGAACTCGGAACTCTTGATAATTTGAGGAAGTTACCATCGAACTATGAGTTTCTGCGAAACTTGGTTTAGATTGCTCGATCAAGCGATCATCGTTTTGACGAATGCTTTTTAAATATGATAGAAACATCCGTTGCCAAGACAACGATCATTTAATCGGTAGATGAGTTCATATTAAGCGATCTGGGCTCTAGCTAGGATGGATATTGGCCTTCAGATACATATCACTTAGAATCATCAGCCGACTAGTATAAGGACTATCAGATGTATGAGTGGCAAAGTTCTTTTTCTTGTTTCCTACGACCGTATCCGATTGATTTTTTTTATTTTTTACTTGACAAAAAATATGATGTATTGGCAACAAATGCAAACTCGAAGCTGTGACTTCTTGATAATATTTCAACGTCAGATCGTATTTTCTTTGATGATTACACTTCGTTTCTTTAAATAGCCCCATATAAGCTTCATTAATTATAAGTTTATCCTCCAACGACTATCTCATCAGAGTCTCGAAAACATATTTTTTGCTCAACATAAAAAATTATGATAGCATCCTCTCATAATTCCATAAATAGCCATGGAATGACATCATGATCATAATATACATTCTGAAGCCTTGAACTTTTCTTTATTTAAAAAAAAATTAAAAAGAATATTTATTTATGTTCTGCCCCAAAACGCCGTGTAAATACTGCATTTCAGTGTATCCCCCTAAAACAACACAACAACTTCAATAGATCCCAGTTTATGACATTAATTGATTGACATATCGCAAATTACAAACAAAGCCGTTTTTATTTTATGAATTCTCAGAATTGTCTCAAAACTAATCTGCAGCTGTTCCCAGGAAACCGAGAAAGAAATTTCTAAGATTTCACACCCGCACAAGAGCTCATTAGGTATGTCGGTAGATTTAGATAAAGGGGGCTTGGAGTTTGACCATACACGAAACAGGAGAGCGGGGTGTGCTTTGGGTGTCAAATGATGTAAAATTCTTAAACCGTTCAAAACATAATTGGCAAAAAGTTTGATGGAGCTTTTTTTTCTTCATTTGCGTGCTGAAAGAATTTCACGGGATTCATTTTTTGTGAATTTGTTCGAAATTTTACAATAATGTTGGTCACGGAGTAAATGAAGTAAATAGCTTTGGATAATTTTGCTGGTATTTCTTTTCTAAGCTGGAACAGCGCAACCCAAAGCTCTAGTTCCCAGGGACATTCGGATAAATGTACAGTAAAACCAGATGGGCAGGTTGAATCAAAAGTAATGTCATAATTTTGTTAGAAATGAGATTTCGAGGAATTACTAATTTTTAGATGTGCTCTTTTTAGCAATTTTACATTGTGCCTTGATTTAACAGCTTCATTCAAGTTGGTGATTTTTTTTTTCAAATGTTAACATTTCAAGACTTCAAGGCCTTAAAAAAGCCCCAGATGAAGATTTCTAGTTTCGTATTCTCGAGATATATGGCAGGCGAGTTCAAAGTTTCAAACCGCACTTGAAATTTTCAGGCAGGAATTGGGCACTTCGGAGGGAAATCTTCAGGTCTGTCCAAATTTTCCGAAACAAACCGTCAAAAGCTATGATAGTTTGCTTCAAATGGAAATACTGAGGATGGCCTCTGCTTGCAGCAATATCATTCGGATAATTAGGATTTTACTTTTTGCCCACACTGTACAAGCGAAAAACGTCTCCCGGAAATTACGCCAGAGCAAATTGTGCTAGAATTTTTTTTTGGAATTGTTTTCTAGCTTAAAATTGGAAAAAGAGCAGAATTTTGTTTGGAAAATAAGCCCGAAATATTGGAAATTATGTCAGATAGGTGTGGAAAAAAGCCTGAAAGCAAAATGGAAATTAAGCCAGACAATTTGTATATTCTGGCCTAATTTACAAATAACGTTTTGGAAGAAAGACCATAATGTGGTTTAAGGTATTTGAAAACAAGACGAAGGGGGTGGGTTGCGCGTCCGGTAAGGGCGGGTTCACATGACATATTGTGAAATCTTAATTCAAAACATAAAACAGATTTCAAATGTAAACAATACATTTTAAAAAGCTAGAAAAAAAATTCGGGTTTGTGTGCAGTTTTTTTTGCAATTAGGTCCACGGCGTACATAAAGCTCGGCGCTCTAACCACCCTACTTGGCCCAATATAGGATTTGGGACGGGTACAAGTTTGGGTATATGCAATTTTTTTTTGGAACTTTTTAAAAAGAAATCTTCAAATCCAAAAAAAAAATTGCATGTACCCAAACTTGTACCCATCCCAAATCCTATATTGGCCCAAGCAGGGAGGTTGCAGGTGGCAGCTTGTCCCCCTAGGCGGTTTTTGTACGCCGTGAACCTTTTGCAAATTGCAAAAAAACACTTCACAAAAGCCCGATTTTTTTTTCTGGCGTTTTTTAAATATTACGAAACGGAAAAACCGCCAGAAATTTTCTTGGAAAAAAAGGCAGAAATTTAGGAAAAAATTAGAGAAAACTTTGGACTTTTTTGCTAGGAAAAAACGAAAGAATATTGTATAAAGAATTTTCTAGCGTTGTTTCCACCAAAAATTCTGGCGTATTCATACATGAATAAAACCCCTGATGTCCTTCAGCAGCAATACTCTGATGTTGTCGGATTCTAAGGCTTTGGGTGAATTTTCGGCATACATAAGTCCGCTACCAAATAATGAAGACTAGGTTTAGAAATTATTATAGATTCCTTCAACAATCAAAAACAACAGATAGAATTCTGAAAATAAATATTAAACCACTAGGCAACTGGTAAAATTCCCCTTTCATTAAAGAGGAAATGCCAAAAAAAAATGCAAAAAAGAGAACTCCAACAATTTTGGCGCCAAAAACTCTACCAACACCAACATAGGGCAAACTGATAAGAAAAAACTGCCTTTGTGATGAAGAAGAAGCATACGGAGAAGAAGAAGTAAAGAAAAGAAGACGTGGCGACGATCACAACCGTTTAATTATCACTGTGTCAACAGTTTTCGTTATTTTCATTCCGCTAATGTGTATGCGCAACCGCGACCGCTCCCTTCAGTTCCCGGTTCCATGCCAGGAATCAGGCTGTAATCTGCGCACAGCTTCAGATAGTGGATCACTCACTAGAGAAAGAAGTGCTGGATGAAGTGGAAGAGAAGCCCACGCCGATGGTGAATTTGAAGACCGCTCGATGGACAGCAGCAACAACAAATTTGTTGTCGCTGGCGGCATCCATCGACAGAGGATGCCCCGTCCCATATAGAGTCGGATAAGACGTACTGCTTTGATGAGAGGCATAAAGAAGGCATCAGCGGCAGCATCACCATCACAGTATCCACTCCTCCAGTGTGTGGTGACGATGACGACGACGACGACGTTGTTGGTTCGTCGGGTTTTATGTTGATGAGAATTTATGGGACTCTGTTTGGGCTTAACGAGGTTTTAATGTGAAAAGACAGTCCCGGTCGTTGTCGACTTGTTGGATATGGATAAACAGGAACAGGGGGTAAAAGTGGTCACATTAACAAAAAAAAAAAAAAAAAAAAAAATTGGATTGGGTGGATGGAGGCCGAGATGTGCGTGCAACAAGTGCATCATGCTCTTCATGAATGAAAACGTCTGTAGATGGATGAGGACGTGAAGGGAGGGTTGCCACTAATGTGTTATGTATTTATATACATACGAGTAGATACATACATATATTTAAATTACTTTCGGCAGTGGCTGACGTTTACACTGGATGTGAGAATAAATGTTATGCAACACTCAGTTTGCGGTTGTTGTTGTACCAACAGTGTTTCATGGTTTCATTTTGGAAACTCTCACATACACACGCACTCACCCAGATCACAACTCGGACAACGGACCTGAAATGAGATGAGAGGGTGTTGCTTTGAGAGCAATGACATTGAAACCACGTTGCCAAGCTATTTATGGAAAACCGATTCAAAGGGTTTGCTTTGATTTTTTTTATGACCCATAAAAAGGGTTCTATTTACATTTTTTTATTGACTGTATCAATTGATAAGAGAAGGCTAATTTTAAGAGGATTTGAGGACCTTATGGAAGTTAAGTTAAACATTCGCTTTACGACAAATATTTTAGACACACAACTTACCGGTACTACGGATCGTAAACTCAGTCTGTCAACCAACATCTTTGTTTTCATTTGAGACACTCAAAGAAAAGTCTTAAGTTTTATGTTGTATTCGACAATAAGAATAGGCATACGCTTAAGCGCTATTTTTTACGCTTTTTTTCTGAGACATGAAATTAAGAAAGATGTCTTTTCATTTTAAATCCTAATAGGGGAAACAAAAACAACGATGTTATAGCCACAGTTGCCGGTTTGGTAGGATTCTACCAAACTTGGTAGGTTTTTTCAGCTCTGGTAGGTTGGTAGGTTTCAATTCAATTTTTAATAATGAATTGAAAACTCTCCACATTATAATTATAAAATAATATGTATTCCATTTGGTTATTCAAGCTTTCTAATTGGTTAGAATACAAAAACATGGATAGGCATTTTATCAAAATAATTGAAAAATTCATTTAAATATGAAATGAAAATTAGGAGATCAGGAGATTAGGATAAATAGGAGATCCTTCGAATTCTAAATAATACTGCTTACCTACCACAGTGTTTTGATTTTTGAATAAAAAATCTTTGTCTTTTTTTGAAGACGGGTGCACGATTTATTTGAAATTATATTTTGGAATTTACATATATTGTTATATGCTTATAATTTCCATACCAATATTTTTTGTATAAAAATGTTTGTATATAACAGGTGTTTTAGACGTGTGGTTTTCAATCTGGCAATACTTTTTTCCGAGTTGGTCTATTTGACAGATGTCACTTGATTAATGCTCAGTTTAGACAGACTGACATACTGACAGACAGACTGACAGATAGACTGACAGAGAGACTGACAGACAGACTGACAGACAGACAGACAGACAGACAGACAGACAGACTGACAGACTGACAGACTGACAGACTGACAGACTGACAGACTGACAGACAGACTGACAGACAGACTGACAGACTGACAGACTGACAGACTGACAGACTGACAGACTGACAGACTGACAGACTGACAGACTGACAGACTGACAGACTGACAGACTGACAGACTGACAGACTGACAGACTGACATACTGAGAGACAGACTGACAGACAGACTGACAGACAGACTGACAGAGAGACTGACAGACAGACTGACAGACAGACTGATAGACAGACTGACAGACAGACTGACAGACTGACAGACAGACTGACAGACTGACAGACTGACAGACTGACAGACTGACAGACTGACAGACTGACAGACTGACAGACAGACTGACAGACAGACTGACAGACTGACAGACTGACAGACTGACAGACTGACAGACTGACAGACTGACAGACTGACAGACTGACAGACTGACAGACTGACAGACTGACAGACTGACAGACTGACAGACTGACAGACTGACAGACTGACAGACTGACAGACTGACAGACTGACAGACTGACAGACTGACAGACTGACAGACTGACATACTGAGAGACAGACTGACAGACAGACTGACAGACTGACAGACAGACTGACAGAGAGACTGACAGACAGACTGACAGACAGACTGACAGACTGACAGACAGACTGACAGACTGACAGACAGACTGACAGACTGACAGACAGACTGACAGACTGACAGACTGACAGACTGACAGACTGACAGACTGACAGACTGACAGACTGACAGACTGACAGACTGACAGACTGACATACTGACAGACAGACTGACAGAGAGACTGACAGAGAGACTGACAGACAGACTGATAGACAGACTGACAGACTGACAGACAGACTGACAGACTGACAGACTGACAGACTGACAGACTGACATACAGACGGACAGAATTTTCAGACCATCTTTTTTCGTCTTCGCTATCATCGTAATGTCATGTTTGATTGTTATCTCAAAACTTTCCGACGAAGGCATAACTTGTCTTATAGTACCTATAATCGCAAGTAAAAAGTGGGTGAACTATTTTACGTATACTCTACATTTTGGTTACAATTTTTTTTTTTAAATATTATATTATTAGCGGTACCTGCATTACATCAATTTTTTTGATTTTGAACTTTCTCATAAACGACTCGACGGATTTAGATCAAAATTTTTATACATAAGGTCCCTCAAATTATAAATAATATTGCTTACCAAAATTTTCGAAATTTTTCGAAAAATTTTTGAAAATTCAATATTTCGAAAACGGATGGATGATTTTTTTTAAAATTTTGTGTTTAAGTTTCTATTATTATTAAATATTTAAAATTGTCATACCAAGTTTTTTTTAGACAAACATTAAAAAAAATGTATATACACATATATAAAAAATTAAGTGAAACACGCCATTGAAAATGTATTTAGATTCTTATAAGAAACCTTTTGCATACGATGTGATCGAACAAGTTCGTGCGATCCACTCGTACATTTTTTTTTTATCAATGTCGTTGTGTAGATAATTAAGTTGGTAGAAAAGTTTTGGGTCTAAAAAAAAAAACGATTCAAAAATAAGTTTAAGACAATCACCTAATAAACTTATTCAATTTTCAGTCAGTAATGAGTGTGAACTGAAAGGATGATGAACGAAAATAATAATTTTTATTAATTTCTGGTGACATCCCTTGAGTTGTTAAGTGTGGATTGAGCATTCGTCATTTTTAAACCATATTTCCCAAAAAATCGTTACATGATTTGAATAGCCCACATACAAGTGGCCAACTTTTTCGAACGACATTAAGATAAACATTTTAAACTCATTAAGAAAAACTCAATCTGGCTATGCTTTTATGTATACACTAACTCATCTGCCCTTAGGCGAGGGTAGTTCTTTTTTAAATATTCTACAAATTCACAAATAGGGTTTTTTGCATTTTCTGATTGAGAGCCTGACAAGAAAAACTTACAAAACACTAATGGGTGATGAATTAAGCAATTGGAGTGGCTTTTCATATCATGACGGTGTGCTTTGTTCTTATTTATAAAGAAATTAAAAAAAAAAAATTTTTAAATTTATTTTAAAAAAAAATTCCAACTGAAAGACCTTTCTTCAAGTGCGGTTTTTGCATTATCAATAAGTGAACATTCAAAGTTTTCCTAGGCACGATTGCATGTCGAAGGCTATTACATATTTATTAATTAAGGGAGCGTATAGCTTTTCGAAAATCCCGAAAAGTTTTTAATTACGGCTTTTTTAAAATCCCGAGTTTTTAAATCCCGCTTATTCAAAATCTCGTCTATTTTAATCCCGCTTTTTAAAATCCCGTTTAGCCCGTTTTGTATTTTGATAAATGTAACACAAAAAACTTTGCACACACCCAAACTTTACCCCACTCAAAATCCCATATTGGGATATGAGCTGCGCCGTCCTTTTTGCACCTTATGTTGACTGCAAAAGCGGGATAATAAGAAACGGGATTAAAAAAAGCGGGATTATAAGAGACGGGGTTTTAAGAAGCGGGATATCGAACACAACCCATTAATAAAAATTAAAAGTTGCAAGATGTATAAGTTCTAACTGGCTGTTATTCTACGTTTATTAATATGGCTTTCAAATTCATAAAAACTTAAATGGCTTCTAAGAGCAACTGACAATTTTTGAATGATATTTAAGATATAAACTTTTTTTGGAAAATTCCTCAAATGAGGTTATGAGATGCAAGAAAAAAATTCGACCATGTAACACGGTTTTCTTAAATCGGAGCACCATGTCGCCTTCTGCATTTCTGATATATAAATAAAGTAAGTTATAATGAAGCACACGTAATATACTCACCCATTCTTCGAATCGTCACACCTGAAAATAAATTAAAGAAAAAAAAAGATATAAAAAATATAATTATTCGAATCATCCTCAATTCAAAATAAATTTACAGAAATTTAACATCAATCAACCTTTAAATTTATATCAAACCCTAAGTGACCTTAAAATTTGATACGGCTTCCCACACTTTAAAATTAAAATTTTCTTTTCCCAAGGACAATCAAATCCTTAGCATAATCGACAAACAAAAAAAAACCTTTACGAGCTGGTTCATTATATTACATCATAATTATAGTTCAACAATGTTTGGATACAATTTAGATCTTTTTTGTGTGTTCCCTATTTTTATTAAAAAGACTTCTTACAATTCCCATCCTTATTCCGGAGGCTCCTTTTTACTTTGTTTGATTCTGGATTCTTTTTCTTCTTCTAGAGATTCATTAACAACAGAAAAAAAACTCACATTAATTATAAAAATCTCTGGATTTGGTCCAGTTAGCCTTAGGGTCTATTCACTTTAAGAAAAAAAAAGGGTGCTGCTTTTTTTATGGAGGTGCAATGAAGTCAACTCCTTTTATGTGGAGGAAGGTTTTAAGTTTGAGATTTTGTTTCTAGGAAACACCTGATTGCAGCGAGGAACACATCACAAAGAATGCGCCACATCCAGTGGTGGGTTCGTAAGATGACGGACAGAGATTAAAGACTCGAAATGTTGTTTCAGCAAGTCGTTATAAAAGGGTTCCTAGATCGCGTGATTTTTTGTTTGTGATAAATGTTTAATTCGTTTGTACTTACATATATATAGAATATAGTACAGGGTGGCCCACGAATCGTGCTACAATAAGAAAATTAAATAACTTTTAATCGATGTATTTCATTAATTTTTTTTTTATTGGATTAAAAATTAAATTTTATTTTAAATAACTAATGGTTTTTAAAGATGATAGACCGCAAATGACCTCCACGCTCATCCACGCATATAAGGCACCTGATCAGAAAATTGTTCATTGCGGCCTGAAGGGTTGAAATTGGGATCGCCTCAATTATTGTCTTAATGGACTGCTTCAATTCAGTCAAATTCCTGGGTTTCGTTTTGTACACTTCCTGCTTGACATAACCCCATAAAAAAGTCTGGTGCAGTCAAGTGAGGTGACCTTGGGGGCCAGCGGAATGTGCAGTTTCTGGATATCAATCCAGTTAGGGAATTTTCGTTGGAGCTCCGCCATAACTTGTGCGGCTACGTGTGCACTTGCTCCATCTCGTTGAAACCAAATCCTGCTGAAAGGGATATGTCTTCGGCGAAATTCTGGGTAAAAAAAAAACTCCTTCAATATCCTTAAATAACGGTCCCCATTGACAGTTTGTGTTACACCGTTTTCTTCAAAGAAGTATGGCCCGACAATACACCTTGGTGAAACTGCGCACCACACAGTGACTCGTTCTGGGTGCAGTTCCGTCTCATGGAGCATTTCTGCATTAGATTCACTCCCTATACGCCAATTTGGCTTGTTAACATACCGTTTAAGTCAAAATGGGCCCCATCAGACATGAACAAACAATTTATCAATGTGTTGTCTTCTTCGGCCATTGCAATCATTTCTCGGCAAATTGTAATTTGGACTTTGTATGTACTGAAACAAGTTTAAGTCATCATGAAGTGTCCGCTGTAATGACCGTCTGCTAACTCCAATTTGGCCCGATAAGTTTCGAGTCGAGAAACACTTGGATTTGCCTGTATTTTTAAAATGCAACAGCCACGATTGTATCCTGAACCCGAACACTGGGATCTCGATGATACGGTCTTCGTTCGATGCTTCCAGATGCGGCAAACATGTTCACCAGCCTCATAATGGTCCATCTACTCGGGGGAGTACCGCCAAAATCCAGCCTAAATTCCCTTTGGAAGGAAATGACCGACTGCAAAGAATGGTATCGCTGCACTATCCAAATCCTTTTTTCAGTATCCCAAGCATTAATTTTTATAAATCTAAATAGTAACCTATAAAATAAAAAGAATTCACAATGAAAAAAAGTTATTACGTTTTATTTGCGTAGCACGATTCGTGGGCCACCCTGTAGTAGGGACTACAAAGTAAATAAAAAAAGAAACAAGAATAGTCACAATAATCTAGTACGAACAAAGAAAAGGAATCTATAAAACTTGTACTATTACCAAATCAATTGAATTGCTGATTAAACTTTATTTGGCCACAACGAAGATTACGTACTTGCTCTTATGTTCGATCACATTGTACTCAAAAGATTCTTAGCAGAAACGGCAAAATATACTTTTAAAGTCGTATACACAAAATTTCTTTAATTTTTGTATGAATAAAATTTGTTATGGTAATTTTACGTAATTAATAATATAAGCTTAACAATATAATTTCGAAAAAAAAATCTTTAACCCCCAGTTTCACAGTGGGAGTTTAAACTTAAATTCAACTGAACCTTAAACTAAGTTTAAATGTTTGGTTTAATTCGTCCGGTTTCACACTGAAATCTGATCTTCAGATCAGTTGAACTTCGTTTAACTATATTTTATGAAAAATAGTTGGCAGTATTTTTCTTGCCTCGTCCTCCCTTCTCTCTGACACCAAAAAAAAAACACGCGGATCAACGAGAATAATAAATAAAATAATATTCAAAATCACTATAACAACTCAATAAGAATTGAATACACAATTTTGTTTTGTTCATTAAAATTTTCTGAAAAAAAAAAAAAAAAAACAATACAAAGGCTGAACTAAAGTTTAAACGGCAGAATAATCTCTGTTAACTTAAACTACAAATTGAACTCAGTTCAATGTTTAAACGTTACTGTGAAACTGAATAAATTTGTAGAGTTAAACTGGCACTGTGAAACTGGGGGTAAACGTTTCGAAATACAGCCGAACTTCGATAACTCGAACCATCACTTGCCAAAAAAATAATTCGAGTTAACAAGACTTCCGAGTTATAAAGTAAAACAAAAAACTAATATAAATTACGTAATATTTATTAGCGAATAAAAAAAGTACAGTTGTTGTGGTTATTTAAAATATTCTGTTATACAGGACTCACGAATGGATTTGCCGGAATGCTTTATTTAATAGCCACATCCTTTTTTCTTGACCAATTATTAATATAAATTTATCTTCAAACGATGTTTTTAAAGTTCGTTTAACGACATATCCACGTTAGCTTTACTTTTAAAGAAAACTGCACACTGCCCTGTTAATATCTACGTCAGTTTCTTTTCACTTTTTATTTCATCTTTTTTTAACTTTTTAAAATAAGACTTTGAATTCGTATTATATAACATAGGTATATATCAACCTAATAATGTGTGTTCGAACACCCTACCATGCTTTTACTGACACTTAACGGAATCACAATATTAAACACACACATATGTATACAAGGTCATAGAACATACAAACGCAGTGCCCAAAAACGCAATGCATTATGAAATGAACTTGTAAAAATCCACAGAATTTGATAATCTACCTAAAAAATTCGGCTTATCGAAGATGACGCCAAATAATATTTTCGAGTTATCGAGACATTCGAGTTATCGCGACATTCGAATTATAGAAGTTCGAGTTATCAAACAAAAATTACATGTAAGCTTTAGACTTCGCGCTATTGCCAACCAATTTCATTCGAGTTATCGAAGTTCGACTGTATTGAATCTTCTTAAGTTTTTTTTTAAATCCACAAAAATATTTGTCGAAAAGTATGGTATGCAATATTGTTTATGATTTTAAGGAAATCCTACATAAACATTCTGATCGAAAAACGTCAAGCCATTTATGAGAAAGTCGAAAATCAGAAAAAAAAACCATTGTGTTACAGGTATCGTTAGAGGAAGTTGTGGTATACATGTTTGTTTTTTTGACCTCAACAAAAATTTAGGGAACAAATTTTGTAAATTTCAACATAGACATATAGACATAAGAGCTTATGTAGCCACTTTTTTACAAATTTTAAGAAATTAAATTTTGACTTAACCCCGAACTTGCCATTTTTGAAAATTAGCAGGTTATGTAGTACACCCTGTCGTCTAATGTGGGATACTATGCCACTTTACCCATCTAATATTTTTTATATTATTTTAAATAAAAACAATTAAAGATTAAAATAATTTTTATTTTAAATAAGAAATTATGTAGTTAATAAAATAATAAATAAAGGACATATGAACTTTCTTGGCTTTAAAAGAAAAGTGAGAAAAATAATAATTTTTATTTATGAAAAAACTTTTGTGCAAGAAGATAAGAACAAATAAATATTGCTTTCTTTTGAGGAATGTAATGTTCATGAGATCATATCATTTCGCATTACAAGCACGATGTCCATTTCAAGCATGTGGTTTGATCATCCTTCCACTGCCTATTGCAAAAGTTGCAGATTGAGTCAACCGAATGTAGAACATTGTTAAATCGTTCCCCGTCATCATCGGAATCCTGAAATCGAATGCTCTTCTCTGAACCTTTTGATGACTCATTGTCTTCACGAGAAAACATTCGCTTTTCTTCTATTTTTGTCAGAAGTCTTTGGCTTTTGGGCTTTTTTACAGCTTTCAATTGGTTATTTGTTTTTTGCGTTATTGGCTTAAGTTTTGGCACTCTCTTTTCATTTATATTTTGAAAGCTTATGTGGTGAAGAGGTCAATACAGTGGCCTACCCCAATTGTCGTTTTAATTGTGATATTAGGTACTATAGGGCAAGTTTTGCATTTGGAAAAAAAAATCGAACTCGAGATTTTAATCAAAGTTGCCATTACTATGATAGAAAACAACAAAAAAGTGGGTCCCGCAATTCCGTCTGTCTGTCTGTCTGTAGAACGATATACAGCTTAAACGGCTGAACTGATTTGGTTTAAACTTGGTACTTAGGCGTTTTAGGTAATTGTGCAAAATAGATTTTTGAATCGTTGTTTTAGGCCCAAAAATAACGGTACTTGCCATACAAATTGTTCTACCATCTTAATTATCTCAAAAACGGCCCTAACGATTTTGATAAAAATTGGTGTGTGTACTACTTTGGGTATGGTCAACATTTCGGCCAAAAAAGTTTTTAAAATATTTTGTTATTAACGGTACCTATACAACCAGTTTATCGATTTTCGACTTTCTCATAAACGGCTCAACGGATTTGGATAAAAAAACTTATACAGGAGCTCCTTCAAATTCTAAATAGTATTGCATTTCAAAATTTTCAAAATTTTTTTAATTTTTTTTTTTTTGAAAATTCAATGTTTCGAAAACGGGTGGACAATATTTTCTGAAATTTTGTTTTTGTATTTATATTATTAAATATTTAATTGGTATTTCATACCAATTTTTTTTAGAAAAAGTTTAAGAATTTTATATAATAATTAATAATATATAAAAATTAAGTGGAAAACTTTAAAAATATATTTAGCAGTTTTATTAAGAAACTTTTGCATAAAACGTGATCGAGGTAGCATTTTTTGCAAATGAATTTATGACAAAAGCACAATAGTTAGCTTTATAGATGGGTAATGTGGTATACTATACCACAATAGCCCAAAGCAAGTATACCACATAAGCCGAAACTTAATATTCGAACAAAAAATTTAATAAAATATAAATTAAATAAATTAAAACAAAACGTACAATGTTTCCACTCAAAAATCTTAATACTTTGTTTTGGAAAAATTAAATCTAGCCAAAAACCACAAAACTTGCACAGACTCAAACACTTTTCTTTAACCTGAAAAAAAAACTCGATTACATACAATTTTGAATTTTCAATATTTTGTCTAGCTGATTTGATTTTTTTGACATTTAAATAAGCTTGCTTCTACTTTTATCGTCGCTTTACCGACTGATTCAAAAATTAAAGTAAATGCATGCTTAGTTTTAGAGAAACCTGCCTATACAACATTACCCAAGTGTACCACATTTCCCCAAATTACTCTAATAACAAAATATGTAATACAAAAAATTGATCAAAATGTAATCTATACTCAAAGTAGTGCACACAGTTTTTTTTTACCAAAATCTTTAGAGCAGTTTTTGAGATAATTACTTACTTACTTAGATGGCGCTACAGTTCGGGACGAACCTGGGCATTAACCAACATGCCTCCCCAGCTAGCTCGGTCTTTGGCTAGCTGCTTACAGTTACGTTGAGGTCATCTTCCACTTGAGCGCGCCACCTTAGGCGAGGTCTTCCTTGGCAGCGTCTTCGCTCTGGTATGTCATCAGCGTATGCTAACAATTGCAAAGAAAGGAAAAAAAATTGTGCCAGTATAGTTAACTTGGGAATTTCTTACAATTTTTTTCAAGTATTAAGTTGAAGAAATCGCACGATAGCGCATCACCTTGTCGGAATCCTTTTTTGACATCAAAAGCTTCTGTAAGGTCAGTACCAATCTTGACGGAGCAGCGAGAGTTCTCCATCGTCATCCTACACAGGCGGATGAGTTTTGTGGGGATGCCAAAACCAGACATCTGTATAGCTCGTCTCTATAAAAGCTATCGTACGCGGCCTTAAAATCGATAAAGAGATGGTGGGTATCGATTTGGAGTTCTTGGGAAGTTTCCAGGATCTGCCGTATCGTGAACATTTGATCGATTGTTGACTTTCCGAGCCTGAAACCGCACTGATAGGGTCCAATCAGGTTGCTGACAAATGGTTTCAGACGTTCATTTAATACAGCAGAAAGGATCTTGTACGCGATATTCCGGAGCCGTATTCCTCTACATATAGTTGGCGCAGTTTAGAGGGTCTCCTTTTTTGTGGATCGGGCAAACGATGCTGAGGTTCCATTCATCAGGCATACTTCCTTTTGACCAGACTTTAGAGATGAGTTGGTGTATGCACTGTACCAGGTCATCTCCAGCTGCTTTAAAGAGTTCGGAGGGTAGTGCGTCGGGGCAAGCAGCTTTCTTGATATTGATATTCTCACTTCATTTTGTTCAGGTGGACGGGAGTTTTGTGTATCATCGTCCATGTTGAATGGTTCATTCTGCCTGACAGTGGGATTTTGGTCTTCATCGCCGTTTAACAGTCTGCAGAAATGGTCCTTCCATATACTCAGCACTGACTGTGACTCTACTACGAGGTTTCCATTCCTATCTCTAAAGGCTTCTTTGCGGGTTTTTTTGCCTTGATATGTTCTTTTTACCTGTTGGTAAAACTTCTCATGAACTCTCTTTTTCTTCTGGAGAAGTCGGTGCTCTTCCCGTCTTATCTGCTCGTAGAGCTCGCGAGCAGCTCTCGTCCTTCTTTGCAGCGCCGCTTTATATGCCGTTTGTTTAGCTGCATGTGCCTCCCTGCATTCTTCATCGAACCAGAGGTTTCGTGGTGGAAGTCTGGTGAAACCTAGCACATCAGATGCGGCACGTCTGATGGCTTGTTGGCAGCGTTGCCACTGGTCTTCGGCACTTGATGCTGGCGGCAATGTATTTCTTGAGAGGTTACGGGATATTCGATCGGCATAGGTTTTGGCCGTCTCTTGCGATTGCAGTTTTCCGACGTCATATTTCCCCACAGTATTACTCCGTTATTGGGACGTTCGGGTTATTCGCATTCTTACCTTGGCTGCAACAAGGTAGTGATCCGAGTCGATGTTAGCTGCTCGGAAGGTGCGAACATCCAGAATACTGGAGGCGTGCCTTGCATCGATCGCAACGTGATCAATCTGATTGACGGTTATTTGATCTGGATGCCGCAAAGTCTCTTTGTGTATCTCGAGATGAGGAAACCGTGTGCTTGCAATGGTGACGTTACGTGCCGCCGCAAAGTCAATTAGCCTAATTCCGTTTTCAGACCTTGTGTCATGTAGGCTATGTTTTCCGACAGTCCTACCAAAGATTTACCTATTTTGGCGTTAAAATCGCCTAGTACGATCTTAACGTCATATTTAGGGCACTACTCATAGGTTTTGTCGTAGAAGTCATCATTGGTGGCGTCATCCTTGTCTTCTGTGGGGGCGTGAGCGCATATTAGACTAATGTTCGCGAATTTAGCCTTGATACGGATTGTCACAAGTCGCTCACTCACGCGTCGAAATTCCAAGACTTCTTGCCTAAGTCTGCCGCTTATGACGAATCCGCACCCAAATAGACGCTGTGGTCTTCTTTCACAATCACCGTAGTATACGTCACAGTTTTTCATTTTCCTTTTGCCCGGCCCATCCCATCGAACTTCCTGGATGGCAGTAATTCCTGCTCTGTAGCAGTCTACGGCCTCCGCTAGTTGTTCGGCTGCATGTGGTCTGTTAAGAGCTCTAACATTCCATGTGCAGATCCGATGGTCGTTGTCCTGAATGCATTTTGCCGGGTCGTCAACAGTTAATCCGTCCTTTTCCGAGGCTATTAGTCGCTTCGCAACTTATATTTTTTTACATGGCGGGGTTGTTAACCCCACGCACAACCCCGAACCTGGAGGGCCAGGTCCTTTGTTGGACTCCTTGGACGAAAGGAGCCGGAAAGTGTGGAGTCAGTAACCCGCTTCAGGGATATGAGCGCTGCCGTTGGCCCATTAAGGGCTCATCCGCCACCATCTCTGTTTCAATGCCCTGACTTGCATTGAATTGTCCCCATGACTTTATCTCCAAATACGTCGAAGTAGCTCATTAGGGGATCTGCTTTGTTGACTGTTGAAGCCGCCGTTGGTCCAATTATTTGGGCTCATTCGCCGTACTTCGAACAGTCGATCAGAACAGTCATTAAAACAGAGCATTATAGTGTTGCTTTCTTTTCTGTGTTCAACACTCGCGCTTATAAGTTTTGCAGGAATGTCCGGATGGACAAGCCAGTACCCGGTGGTTACCGCAAGGAGGTAAAATAAGCACAATCGATGCGTACGAGATAGTTACAACACTGGGCATCGCCTGGTTGACGCCGATCAGGGCGTACCCTATTCATACACACCAAACCGATAATTAAGATGGTAGAAAAAGTTGTATGGCAAGTACCGGTATTTTTGGGCCTAAAACAACGATTCAAAAATCTATTTGAAACAATCGCGTTAAATACTTACATTCCAACCTAACACTAACATTTATTCTAGCATACGGTGTATATGTTCGTTTCTACCATAAATGGTGCGATGAAGCTTGATTTGGAACAGAGGAATGGATCAGAGATTATTGGAGTTGATTTGGAGGAAGATTTATTGAAGAAGAGCTGGAAAAACGATATAACGCTAAGAGCTGATGGGTGAAGACAATATCAGCCACTCGGCGGCGAAATTCGAGGGAGTCCAAACGAAGGAATCTGCGTTGAACAGCTGCTATGTATCACCCACCGAGGGGACAGGCACACTTTCGATAAGATACGTTCAGGAGGAAGTGGAAAGCACTTACGGCAGAAGGTGATGGCTTCACACTTAACATTTAGCTCAAGAAAGTTTTTACAGCACCAGGTTGAAAATGTGCTAAGATCATTTTATAGTAGAAGAGTAGGCAGGTTATGTTATGCACCTAAAGATTTTCTTATCATCGGCGTACTTTAATATAAAAGAATCTTTTAATATATAGTCGACGTCGTTGATAGTCAAAATGAAGATCAGTGGGCCAAGGTGGCTTCCTTGCGGGACGCCAGAAATTGTAAGGATGGGATTAGATTCAGAGGATCTAAAGATTACTCTATACTGCCGATCATTTAAGTATGACTGAACCCATGAAACGAATGTGGGTTGAAATCCTAGGGCATTCAACTTGAAAAGGATCAAAGAGTGTGAAATTTTGTCAAAGGCTTTGTTAAGGTTGCAATTACTCATACATTGACCTCATTACCGTTTTCAAGAAAACATAAGGTTCCTGAAACAAATTCTAACAAGTTAGTAGTAGTAGATCTGCCCTTGACGAAACCGTGTTGGTTTGGGGAGACTACATAATAGTGGAACATCAAGCGAGAGTAAAAATTAAAATAGAGCAGTCAGGGGTTTAACTAAGTGTAAACAGCACTTTTTCAGGATTATAGCAGGCACCCCATCAGCACCAGCAGAATAATCGTCTTTCAGACCTACCTTCAAAAACTTCTGATGAAATATTTAGTAATGGAGTTAAAGGAAGTTGGGTTGCTAGATCTTAAGACGGAGAAGTATTCTAAATCAGGCTGAAGGTCGATATCCGAGAAAGATTGAAGGAAGAATTGGGCACATAAATTAGCGACTATTTTGGGATCATCGGAGCTAGAGTTCAAATAAGTTAAGACAGAGGGGTAGCTTTCAGACTTTCTTTTAGCATTGATAAAATTATAGAATCTCTTGGGGTCTGTTATAATACATGATTGCATTCGATTTAGATAATCATGTTAAAGCGATTCGCAAAATTCAGCGAAAAAGCATTTGGCGTTCTGATAACTTGAAAGATCAACGTCGAACTGAAATGCTAGGCAAATCCGCCAGAGTTTATTTCTTGAAGACCTCAAGTCACTATTGTAACAGGGAGGAGACGAATAAGTACTTTTTTGTTGAACCAAAGGGACAGATTGGGGCAGTTAAAGACGTAAGAATAGAAATTGCAGAGGGCGAAGTCAATATCAAATTCAATATATTGAAGTCAATAAATCTAACCAAGCTGTTGAGCTAAGGGATAGTCCTCTATCATCGTAATGTCAAGTTTAATTAGAATCTAGAATTCGATTGTTTTTTTTTTTTTTTCAAATACAAAACTTGCCTATATTATCTACATTGCAAGTAAAAATTGAGCCTCAGCGGTCCTCCCTTTTTAACAGAAACTTCTTCAACCTTAGAACATTCGAAAAAGAGTCCTATGCAAAAAATTACCACCAACTTATCTCTTGCAGATTCAACTTCTTCCTAAATAATTTCTTAGCTCACATAACACAATTTATCAAAAACAAATCCCAACGAAAAATTTCATTCATAAAAACATATCGCGCCACACCGGAAATTTCTTATCAAGAAATTTTACAAAAATTAAAGTGCATCAAAATCATTTCGACGTGCCTCCTCCAGATAGACGACCAACATTTTATCGAATTGAATAGTTGCAATTTGAAGCACAAACGCAAACCAACATTTGCAAAGTATCATATCTCAAGACTCAAGGACGTTTTATATGAACGTGGCATGTGTTTACCATCTTCAGTCAATAATTGCAAAAGAATATAAAAATTACTCCTGGTGTATTTACACATGGTGATAAAATAAAAAAAAAACGTTACCATATTTGCGGTGCTTCAACAGACCACACGAGAAAAAAAATCAAGGCACACTTTTAATCAAAATTCTGAAAGTCATTCATGAGTACGATTTGAAACGATTTGAACAAGATATCTTAAGGAGTTAACAAATAGAAGGAGTTCTTATCTCGCAAACAGCTGATTTTGTTAGTTGTTTTCTTTCTTTTGCAGTTTGACTTTAAATAAGATTATGTGTGCGTCGGGTATGCCGTTTCCGTTGAAAAATCTTCGATAAGATACAAGATCATCATTCTGTAAAAAAAAAAAAATTAAAAAATTCCATTTTTTTCTTCGATACTTTGTTTAGATTACGCAAAGGCTGGTTTTGGTATTTATTGACTTTGAAATAGACATAAAGATACAACAATCTATAGCTATGGGAGGAAGGTTGCCGAAAGACGATTTCTAGGTATTCGATAGATAAAATTTGTGTGTTTTGTTTGCAACATGATGGTGATGGGGTATATCGTTGTTAATAAATAACTACATGTTTACAAATTAGGTTTTATTTTGCATAAGATAATAAACACGCGTAATGTTCAAATTATGGTAAACTATAACATCGATTCAGGGTATTTAAACAATAAAAATAATTCGGATATATATTAAACCCATAAGGGGTCTACAATTTTTTGGGTGCTATTTGAGGGAAAAAATTTTCTACACTAATTCACAGATGATGAGTGTATTACAGTGTCATTCAAGAGGTCTGGGGTTCGAATCCTAGCATTATGTCACCGAGAAACAAACCTTGGAACGAGTGCGATAATATTGGCGCCAAAAATTGATAATACATAGTCTATTAAAATGCACGACTGCATCGCACGTACTTGCTCCTATGTTCGATCACATTATATGCAAAAGATTCTTAATAGAAACGGCTAAATGTATTTTTAAAGTCGTTTTTCACTTAAAATATAAAATTCTTAAATTTTTTCTAAATGGTATGCACATTTTAAATATTTAATAATATAAATTCAAACAAAATTCAAAATATCGTCAACCCGTTTTCGAAATATTGAATCCAAAAAAAACTATTTTTCGAAAATTTTTAAATGCAGTATTATTTGGAATTTGAAAGAGCTCCTGTATAAATTTTGATCGAAATCCGTTGAGCCGTTTATGAGAAAGTCGAAAATCAATAAAATGGTTGTATGGGAGGTACATTTAATAAGAAAATATTTAAAAGAAATTTTCCACCAAAATGTAGACCATACTCAAAGTAGTCTAAACATCAATTTTTATCAAAATCGTTAGAGCCGTTTTCGAGATAATTAAGATGGTAGAAAAATTTGTATGGCAAGTACCGTTATTTTTGGGGCTAAAACAACGATTCAAAAATCTATTTTGGACAATCACCTAAAACGCTTTAATACAAAGTTTGAAGAAAATCGCTTCAGCCGTTTAGGCTTCTAGAGAGTTGTGCAGACAGACAGACAAACAGACAGACGGAATTGCGGAACCCACTTTTTTGGTGTTATCTAACATCGTAATGTCAACTTTGATTATCTCGACTTGGATTTTTTTTCCAAATGCAAAACTTGCCATTTATCTAGTACATAGGTAGAGTTGTACCGAATAATGATTTTAGCTGGATACCGGATATTCGGCGGCCGGATATCTGCCCAAATGAATAATTTAATAGTTTGGTGGTCTGGTACTCAAATCAAACCGGTACAAGTAAGACCTTAATAACTTAAACATGCTTTTTACTTGCGATTATAGGTACTATAAGGCAAGTTATGCATTCGTCGAACAAAAAAGTTTTGAGATAACAATCAAACATGACATTACGATTACAGCGAAGACAAAAAAAGATGGTCTAAATATTCTGTCCGTCTGTATGTCTGTCTGTCAGTCTGTCAGTCTGTCAGTCTGTCAGTCTGTCAGTCTGTCAGTCTGTCAGTCTGTCAGTCTGTCTGTCAGTCTGTCTGTCTGTCAGTATGTCAGTCTGTCAGTCTGTCAGTCTGTTAGTTTGTCAGTCTGTCAGTCTGTCAGTCTGTCTGTCAGTATGTCTATCAGTCTGTCTGTCAGTCTGTCTGTCAGTCTGTCTGTCTGTCAGTATGTCAGTCTGTCAGTCTGTCAGTCTGTCAGTCTGTTAGTTTGTCAGTCTGTCAGTCTGTCAGTCTGTCAGTCTGTCTGTCAGTCTGTCAGTATGTCTATCAGTCTGTCTGTCAGTCTGTCAGTCTGTCTGTCAGTCTCTGTCAGTCTGTCTGTCAGTCTGTCTGTCAGTATGTCAGTCTGTCAGTCTGTCATTCTGTCAGTCTGTCTGTCAGTCTCTCTGCCAGTCTCTGTCAGTCTGTCTGTCAGTCTGTCTGTCAGTATGTCAGTCTGTCAGTCTGTCAGTTTGTCAGTCTGTCAGTCTGTCTGTCAGTCTGCCAGTCTGTCAGTCTGTCAGTCTGTCAGTCTAGCAGTCTGTCAGTCTGTCAGTCTGTCAGTCTGTCAGTCTGTCTGTCAGTCTCTGTCAGTCTGTCTGTCAGTCTGTCTGTCAGTATGTCAGTCTGTCAGTCTGTCATTCTGTCAGTCTGTCTGTCAGTCTCTCTGCCAGTCTCTGTCAGTCTGTCTGTCAGTCTGTCTGTCAGTATGTCAGTCTGTCAGTCTGTCAGTCTGTCAGTTTGTCAGTCTGTCAGTCTGTCTGTCAGTCTGCCAGTCTGTCAGTCTGTCAGTCTGTCAGTCTAGCAGTCTGTCAGTCTGTCAGTCTGTCAGTCTGTCAGTCTGTCAGTGTGTCAGTCTGTCAGTCTGTCAGTCTGTCAGTCTGTCAGTCTGTCAGTCTGTCAGTCTGTCAGTCTGTCAGTCTGTCAGTCTGTCAGTCAGTCTGTCTGTCAGTCTGTCAGTATGTCAGTCAGTATGTCAGTCTGTCTGTATGTATGTATATACACCTACAGCCAAAACGGGTAGGCCGAATTGCTTCAAACTTGGTATATAAAGTTTTTTGGCTATTGTACAGAGGGGAAATTGATTTTTTTTGTACTTGCAATATAACCAATACGTTAAAGCCTATTTTTCTCGGAAACGGCTCTAACGATTTTGATTACAAAAAATCAGTGCAGCTATGAATGAAAAAAAAAAATTTAAAATGTCTAAAAACAGTACTTTCCATATGACCTTTTTTTTATTTCGACTATCTCATAAATGGCCCGACCGATTCTTTCGAAATTTTACACGTATAAAGGTTTAGGTTGCCCAATTTATACTGCGTACCAATATTTTTAATAAATATTTTTTTGTATTTTTAAAAGAATTTAAAAAAAAAATGTTTTAATTTATATTTTGAAAACTGCGCAATAATTTTTTTTGAAAAATTATAGTCATATGTATTTGCTGAATGAATGGCCTTTTTGAATTTTTTTTTTCAAAAAGTTTTTTACAAAAAACTTTTTTTCTCAAAAACCGCTGCACAGATTTATAATTTTTTTTTCTCATAAATTCAAATTTATCCAAGAAATAAAATGGAGTACTTTTTTTGAGCTCAAATTAGTTTAAGTATTTATTTCAGAATTTTTAATTATTTTTTCTTTGATTAATCCGATTTAATTTTTTGTTTTTAAGTTTATATTATTAAATATTTAAGACTGTCATACCAATTTTTTTTTAGAAAAAAATTAAAGAAACTTTGTGTATACAAAATAAAGTAAAAAATGACTTTAAAAATATATTTGGTTTTTAAATAGAAATCTTTTGCATACAATGTGATCGAACATAAGAGCAAGTTCGTGCGATCCAGTCGTGCATTTTATTTTCCTTCTCCTCCACTTTCACAAGGTATTCTAATTTTTTACACAGCAAATATATAGCGCATTTGATGTCCTCAATGTTGTGTCATTTCATATACTGGATGAAGATTTATTATTATTGAGAAGAGAAGTTTATTATTTTCTGGATTTTTAACAAATATTCACCCATATTACGATTGGCGTTTATCTTGAACGACAGCTCTCACTTTTTGTGTCGAGTCACTTTTTAGGCATTTTAGTGTCGGAATTACGATACTAAAATGCCACTCGTTGTCGATCGTAATACGTTCCACATAAGCAGCTGATGTTGAAAAAAAAATAATTTTCAATGCCACTGTCATTAATTCTTAAACTCATATTCAATTTCTGCCGATTAAACTAATAAAAGTCGTTAAATAAATAGTGTTGCTGCATTTATTTTCCCAAGAAATGTTAACAAGAAACATACAAAATTGATATACATAATTAAAGATCCAAATTCCAAATCAAATCCTTGAGATTTGCCAAACACAAAGTAAGTAGATGGACAAATCAAATTCGTAATATTTTCAATCAAGATTATTCTCTTCTTTCCAGATTTTTAATGCATATAGATACTTCAGGCTGAAAAAGGTAGCCTTTCTTTGCTTCAATAAATATCAGTACAAAATGCGACAAGGAAGAAGGATATTGTGTGTCAATTTTAAAACTTGGTGTTACAGAATTCAATGTTGTGTTATAATTCCAATTTGATTTTGTTTTGTGCATTTTGTGATACCTCCTCCTCTCTTAAAATTAGTACCAATAACTCCACGAGATGCTTGATTTGTTCACCATTTGTAATTTTTACAGTTTAAAGCCAAATTTAATAAAAAGCGTTTAAAAAGAATATACAAAACAACAAATATTATATTTTTAGGCAATTTCGCGACGAGTCGATTCAACATTTTTGATCGACAAAAAAAAAAAAACGTTTTAGTTGGCGTATAAACAAGGCGTAAAGCATATTGTAATAACGAATAGTGACGTTTCTCTCATAAAAATTTAAGTTCCACTCGAATTACGGTGTTACGCTGAGAAAAATGACTATACAACGCCAATCGTAATACAAATATTTGAAAATGACATTCGTTATTTAAGCGAAACGCCATTCATAATAAGGGTGATTGCTACTAAGTACTCAGTTTTGTTTTTATTGTTGGCAGAAATGTTGTTGACATGGTATACGAAAACCAACGTAATCGTTTATTATTTATTTTAAAAAATCTTGGAGTTAGTTTTGACTCCAATATAAATTTTATTAACAAAATCGAGTTTCTCGATAATAAAGCAAACTCCATGTTAAATGTTTATATATTGAAGTGCTTTTGATTTAAATGATTCTTATACATTAAAATCCCTTTACGTTGCTTATGTAAGGTCGATTCTTGAATATTGCTGTTGAAATCCATATTACAATATTCTATACTATATTCTCACAAGCGTTATACAGCAGAGACTGAATTCATGGTTAAATGAGAATTCAATCTTGTCGGAAGTTCAAGCCGGCCTCCGCAAGGGTTTCTGCACGGTGGATCACATTTATGTGCTGGCAAATGCTGTTGGGCTATATATGGATAAGCGTGAAAAGGTGTATGCTTGTTTTGTTGACCTTAAAGCAGCGTTTGATTTAATTGTAATTGGATCTCTTCTATACAAGTTGGCAAACAAAGGACTTTCGTACAAGTTGCCCAAATTTATTGAAGCCATGTACACGGAAAGAAGTGTAGCCGTATGGAATGAAGAAATGTTTTCAGCTTACTTCAGAACTGAACTAGGATTAAAACAAGGTTGCGCGTTAAGTCCCACTTTGTTTTCACACTACATAGATGACCTGCCTGACGCTTTACCGGGTGGTATTTATTTCAACGAATGGAACTTAAAAGTGTTGATGTACGCAGACGATGTAGTGCTACTAGCAGAATCTCCAGAAACACTACAACTAATGATTAACCGACTTCACGACTATTGTGTGCTTTGAAACCTGTCAGTAAACCTAGTTAAATCTAAGGTCATGATATTCAAAACTATTTACCACTACAATTTTTAAATTAATTATTCATCGATATATCTCCGCTAGTCGGTTCAAAATTGTCGAGCGATCTAATTGTTTTATTCCATCAGTTTTTCTTTCTTAGTTTTCAAATTAGTTTTTATTTTTGAAAGTTAAAGTTAAAGCAGTACAGTTCTATTAATTAAAAAAAAGCAGTTTCCACCACTAATCCATGACTTTACTAAACCACAGAATAAATGTTAATCTGCAGATTAAAATTTTAAATTAATAAAAAATCGAAAATCTACGAACAAAATCTACTACAATAAATATCAACTCTATCTTTATTACTCGCGATTATAGGTACTATAAGTTAAGTTATGGATTCGTGCAAAAAAATAAAATGCACGACTGGATCGCACGAACTTGTCTTATGTACGATCACATCGTATGCAAAAGATTTCTATTAAAATCTAAATATATTTTTAGTCATTTTTAACTCAATTTTGTATATGCATATACAAAATTTCATTAATTTTGTTCTAAAATAAATTGGTATGACAATATTAAATATTTAATAATATAAACTTAAAAACTAAATATTAAACCGGCTTAATCAAAGAAAAAATAAATCAAAATTCTGAAATAAATACTTAAACTTATTTGAGCTCAAAAAAAAGTACGCCATTTTATTTCTTGGATAGATTTGAATTTATGAAAAAAAAAAAATTTTAAATCTGTGGAGCGGTTTTTGAGAAAAAAAGTTTTTTTTTTAAACTTTTTGAAAATATTAAAAAAAAAAAACATCCAAAAACGCCAATTCATAGGTATTCAGAAAATACAAATAAATATGATTTTAAAAAAAATTTAATGAGCAGTTTTCGAATAATAAATTCTTTAGATTTTTTTCTTAAAAATGATTTTAAAAATACAAAAAAATATTAATTAGAAACATTGGTACGCGGTATAGTTTGGGCAACCTAAACCTATATTTTTGTGAAATTTCGAAAGAATCGGTTAAGCCATTTATGAGAAAGTCGAAATCAAAAAAACCGTCCTATGGAAAGTACCGCTTTTAGACATTTTTCTAATTTTTTTTTCAACTATGTATATGATCGGTCGTAGCTAAAAACCCAACACTGATTTTTTTTTTGAATCAAAATCGTTATTGCCGTTTCCGAGAAAAATAGGTTTGAACGGTACGGTTATATGGCAGGTGCCGTTATTTTTTGAGCTAAAAAAATTTCAATTTCTCCTCTGTACAATACCTAAAAAACTCTATATACCAAGTTTGAAGAAATTCGGACAACCCGTTTGGGCTGTAGGTGTCTATACATGCATACAGACAGACTGATAGACTGACAGACAGACATACAGACGGACAGAATTTTTCGACCATCTTTTTTCGTCTTCGTTATCATCGTAATGTCATGTTTGATTGTTATCTGACAACTTTTCTTTTCGACGAATGCAAAACATGCCTTATAGTACTCGTACCTATAGTCGCAAGTAAAAATCAAACAATCAAACATGACATTACGAGTATAGAGAACACCAAAAAAGTAGGTCCCCCAATTCCCTCTGTCTGTCTGTCTGTCCGCGAGTCTGCAGCCTAAACGGTTGGATGGATTTGCTTCAAACTTGGTATATATTATTTGTTCGGTAATATGCCCACACTTTTTTTTTATTTTTTTAAGACGAGAAATAACAGGCGCTCCCATACATATTTTTTCTGGCAAAAAATAAAAAACTTATATTTCTCGAAAACGGCTCCAACGATTTTTATAAAAAAAAATCAGTTCATTAATGAAGCAAAAGGGAACAATTCAGTAATTTTTGTTTTTGAAAGAAATTGTTACTTTTGTTATCTCTAGTAGTACCATTTTTTGGTTTTCGATTTTCTGGATAACGGTGAATTTGATTTTTTAGAAATTTTTTGCGCAGAAGCTCATGAAAAGTTTAAACACTATTGTAAGCTAAAATTTTTCAAAAATAATTTTTTTTTGGAAATTAAAAAAAAACTTTTTTTTTTGTTGAAAACTCAAAATTTCGAAAACGAGCTAATGTATTTTTGCGAAACTTCGTATTTGGTAGTTTTTTTGACATTATCTTGAACAGTTAAAAAAAACTATATTCCTAAGATATAAAACAACGGTACCTCCCATACAAATCTTTAAAAAACCGTTAAGAAGAAAATGCATTTCTCGAAAACGGCTCCAAGAATTTTTTTTTAAATGTGTGCGTTCCTAAAATAGTGCAGTCCACTTTTAAGTATACAAATATGTTTTTGCGTACTTATAAACGGTACTTCCCATAGAACCACTTTTCATATTTTCGACTTTCTCAATATTGGATGAACCGATTAAAATAATTTTTTTTATACAAATGGTGCCTAAAATTGTTAATAAAACTGCATACGAAAATTTTCAAAAAAGTTTTCCATTTTTGAAAAATAAATACAAATTTTTTTTTGAAAAATAGATTTTTCAAAAACCAGTCGCAAATTTATGTTTGAAATTTTAATTTTATATGTACATTAATAATATCTTCAAAATGGCGTTTCAAGTTTTTTTTTCTCAAAAAATGTTTTCAAAATCTTATACATAAAAAATTAATTTATAAAAAAACCGCCCCAACGATTTTTGAATTTTTTTTTGATATATTCTTATTTATCCATGAATTCAAATGGAATCTTTGTTTTCCCTCGAACTATAACGACTAAGCGATATAAGAACATTTAATTATGTGTTTTATCCATTTATTTCTACCTTATTATTATTTCCATTTTACGAATTTTTGCGTACGTCACTGAATACTAAATTACAATGTAGGCCCTCATACATTTAAATCTTACGTAATGCATATTGCACCTAAATTATGAAGTTGTATGTATATATGCTACCTACCCAGCTACATCCTACATCCTTAATTTTCATTATTATATGTACATGTTCACATACTTAGGTTCCATCAACATTTTACTCTCCTAACTCACATAGTTAAAATTCATAACTAAGATTTAAATATACATTTGTCGGTAGGTACCTATGTAACTATTCCTTGAATCATCCATTCGACAATTCATTATACTAAGAATCAAGGTAATCTTACATACATAGGCTTTACACCTACATAGGATAACTACACTTAACTAACTAAACTTCAATGGTTAGCCACACTAAAGTTGTTAGCTACAAGGGCAAAATCGTACGATCCAGTCGTGCATTTTATTTATTCTATATCCCATTAAATTTTGTTCTTATTTTTACTTCTTATTCCTTCACTAAACCACCGACTGTCTTCGTTGGGTTAACAAAGGAATAAGTTTGTAAATGTCAAATAGCAGAAATTTTATCAATGACATTTTGCATGCTTAGTCTGCGTGGGTAAGATAAACCGTCATTAAATCCTTTTTTTTTAAATATGGGTGTGAATTTAAAAATGTTATTGATTTGCACAATTGCGATGCTTATTTGCAATTTTAACCATTTTATTTTAATGCGAAAACATTATCAAAATAAAAATTTAGAAATTTTAAATGTAATTTCAATAACAGGTATTTTCCATCTACTAATAACTGTTACTGAATGACTCTTACTGAAATATAGACCCATTTCTATTTGTATGTGGATCTGCCAAAAAATCAGAGTGCATGTGTCAAATCTCAGAGAGATTTTGTCAAATATGACAACCGAATTTTTGAATTATGACAACATGCGCAATATATTACCTTAAAATATGTGTACTGTATTCCCCAATATCATAAAAAACTCCATCTGAATTTGCGTAGATGACCTCTTCCCTTCTCATTCTAAAGCTTTTTTGTAAGTAAACGAAGTCTGGAGGGCGCTTAGTCTTAACGCCCAATACCAGAATGTCCAAATTGAAACAAGTCATAAAGCTGAAAATCTTAGACTTCACTCAAAATATCACGAAGATAAAGGGCAAAGCCCAAACAGAATGTAATGTCGCCCTAATCGAAAAAAAATTCCAAAAATTTACAAGAGGTCATGTCATGACCAAAAAAGAACCGTGGAAACAGTTCATGAAAGGTACTATTGTCCAAAAGCAACTGTTGAAATAGGCGGCTACGTGGCGACTTTACATACCCTATGCGAAGCGAAAGAGTTTAGTTTAATTCACGGAGGAAAGTTCAATTTTTGTCTGTAATTTAAATTCACTATGTCCATTTCACCGTTCGATTCCCTCCGTTCTCTGAACTGCCAAACTCTTTTCTAAAAATATGATTACAAAATAAAGTACAAAAAAAATCACTTTCTTTCGATTTAATTGAAATGTAAGTCCAATAATTCCAAACAACCTTTTCAAATCGATTTTTTTGTTTGTTGTAAGGAACTTGCAAAAAAAATAGAGTGAGTGTAAAGTCTATGAAATCTTGCTTAAAACGGAAGATCTGTTTTGACAGATTTTCTTTAGAAAAAAATTGATTGTGTTCAGAAAAAATTTGAAGGTTTGGTTGTTTGTAATTCGACATAAGTCAAAATTGACACTTCATAGTGACAGCGGACAGATCATTTGAGGCTACTTCTACTACAATTTATTCTGTACATTTACTACATAATGTATGAAGCAGAAAAACTGAACTGAATGCAGTTTTTTTTAACTAAAAATTGACAATTGGTCTATGTGGTATAGTTTTCATAATGATCCTTAGAGAAAAAGTGATAAACAACTAACCTAACTCAGCTTCAGCCTTGCTAATAAATAGTCATGTGACTTCTCCTTTTGGATTCCTTTCCTTACTTTATTGCCATAAAGGTTTAGGCTTATCTGCATGTGTGTTCTTGAATTCCAACAATAAGCATATAGAACCTGTGACACCTGATAAATCAAATGGCACAAGACTGACATCATTCCAAACTATATGCGTTTGTGTGTTGGTATACAAAGATGCATTGCCTTTACCTACCTAATCTCCATCGTCACAATAAACATAAAATCCTCCAATGACCATAAAACCATTGGAATTCGGTTATTCTAGATCTTCTCATTTCAGGTAATTCCAAGAAAACACTCTTGGGTGCCACACCATTAATAAAGTAAAGGATCAACTTTGTATACGCGAATTCCCCCAAACCCTACCATCAACATAAATATTTGAAGAAAACCAAATAAGAAAGAGAAACTGGATTCCGAACAGGTATCCGACAACGTGCGAGCCGGGACGGGAATTCCTTCCCTCATCATGTATACCTCGCTCGCATCACAATCTTAATGAAATTTGGATGATCAAAATCAGCCGCCGCCGCCGCTGCCATCCTTTTTCCAAAAGGATAAGAGTCAATAATCGTTAAATCACAAAACAAAAATTAAAGAACCTGTTCGCATCTTTCTGATACTTTCTCATCAGCTGATTTAGGGAATTTTCAATTTATTTTCCTTTCTCTTGAATGTATCCTTTGTGGCTGCTTTTGTGTTAGATCCTCTTTACAGTTGTGGGTTTATCATCACTTAACCTCACCAAAAAAGGAGACCAACCGTGTACGGATCGAGGATAATAATATCTTTCATTTCTAAAAAAAAATCATCTCTAACGATGATTTTATCACAGGAGGACCTGTATGAAATTTAATTTCAATTTTCTTTTCATTTTTAAGTTGACTTCTCTAATATGAGGACTTCAATCTTCCATAAGAATAAATATCCTTCAGCAGCAACAGGTAGTAAGTAAGTGACTGGTATTTTACTCAATTCAGAAAAAAAAGGCGCGAATTATTCCTTCTGTGTGTGTTTTATTAGTGTTGTGTTACATAAAATCCGACAAGTTATCGTCTGCCAAGGAAACAAGAAGGACGGGACTACTAATTCCAAAGGGACCAAACCAACAACTATTATGTGTATTTGAATCAGAACCTGCAGGAAGACAATGTAAAAATAAAATACAACAATATAATCCAAAGGACTATAATACTTCTCCCCAAATCAGCTGATTTCTTTCAAATCAACAGATTCCTTTTTATTTTATTTTATTTTTTTGCTGCATCACCCACAGGATTACTAGGATATATTGTTTATTTTTTGTTGTTTTGATTTTTAGCCATGGGAAAGTGTCCAATTCGAAGATTCCTACTTCATATTTCATGTCAAAGTTGACCAAACGTCTTTTCCTCCTCAAGAGGTTTGACGGTCTTTTTTTCATAAGTTTTCTATTGTGTCCTTTTTTTCTACTTTTATTTTTTTTTTAAATTTGTTCTTTCCACAATTATGGTTGTTGTAAAATCATGCACAAAAAAAGAACTAAAACATCTTTGCACAAATAGTTCAATTAGTATCGTAAGGACATTGATTTATATGTGAGTTGTCTCTGCAACTTGCTGAATTTTTTTAAAGCAAACAACAACAAGGAATGGTGTGAAAGGACACGCCAATAATATAGCAGACATTTTCGCAGGTATCCTGGCACAATGGCAAAAGTGTGATTTTCTGTTTTTAATGTCCTTCAATCGAAGAATGGAATTTTTGTCAATGATTTGGCAATTTAAACGACTTGTTGGTGTGGGTGCGCTATTGCTGTGCAATATTATAATAGTTTTGAATAATATACAACTTCTAATAAATGACATATTAGGTATTTATGACCCCTGATGATGGAAAAAAGGACATTCTGCCGCTTGAATGAATTCGCAAATCACTTGTTTGTATTGATGGTGAGTGGGTGTGGCACGGTATGTTTAGGTGTAATAAATTTGCTAGAAGGTCTATTGAATGGGCGCATTGAGTTGTTAATTTGAAGAGAAAGAGATTTATAATTCTTGTTTTAGTACACAAATTTGAGGCAGTCAAAATTTAGACCAAAACAAAATGATAGGGAGACAATTATGAAGTTATTGCGTTTGTGACCTATTAGTGAGCTTTAGGCAATTAGAGAAGTAATTACATCACAAATCGTTGAAAACATTTTAATTTTTTCGTTCGCATCTATTAAAAGATTATTACGATAAAAGGATATTGTGCTTATCATGTATTCCATGCATCCGATAGAGCGACAGATGGGCCCTCTTAGACTTTTTTATCGCAAAAGGCTTAGATACCAATTTTACGAATTTCGAGGAAAGCTTTTCACCGATCATTCACCAGTTATGTGAATAGTAAACGGAAGTCTAATTAAAAAAGAAAGAGCGCCATATTTAGCTGAAAATGGAATTAACTGGGGTAGATTTTGAGACTATTGTGAAGAAACTCCGTCTCTGGAAATTCCGTTCGTGCTAGAGCATAAGGTCGATAAATTTTATACACTTATCGTACAAAATCCAGCATGAAGCAGCACTTCAAATAATAGTAGACAAACAGTTAAATGCATAAGCAAACTCCTCCGAAAATAAAACACATACTACTCGAAAAAAGGGGAGCTCCTAATGAATGGCAACAATCGACTCTCTAATAAGCTCAAAGAAGCAATCCGCGATTTTAAAAATAATGGGATCTCTACTTATCTTGAGAGCTTGACAGCAGAGGAAAATGCAAACTACTGTCTCTCTCTCTGTCTCTCTAAAAAAACCTCAAATGCATTCAGCACCAGGGCTGCCGAAGTGAGTACAAAGAGAGTATTCGTACTCCCCTGCCTTTCACTGTACTCCCTCACTGGAATTTTACTCCCTCAAAATATCCAAAACTTTCGATAACATTCATTAAAGATGGGATTTCCGATTTCATCTGATGCGTTCAACCCTGAAATAGTGGGGGTTATCGCGAATAAAAATTTCCCTGCAATTTTTTCTCCAATTGGAATATTGGGAACGTGAATGATCAAGTTTCCCTCGAAATTTATTGGTATCGGGAATAAGCTTTCCCAGGGAATAAGCTTTCCCAGGGAATTTCGCTGTCATTTATTTATACAATTTGTCCTTCGAGGCACATTTATTTCGTGGGGGATTCACAATTGCAGGAAAAATTTTGAGGGAATTAAACATTCATATTTTTGTAAAAGAATGCATTACCTCGGCTGCTAAGTGCTCTGTACATATGTTAGCATACAAAATGGAAAAACTACTAATATTTGTTTGCAAAGCTACGCGGGAAATCTATTCACCGACATGAGTTTATTTCAGGGAGTTTCGTTTGAAAAATCGTATGTGAGTATTTCTGTAGTTCCTCTTATAGTTACAAGTATTTCCAAATCTGTTAACTGGTAATAATGCTGAGGAACTAGATGAATAAGCGAGGCTCTTGAACATCAAATTCTTCAATTCAGATTGAAAGAGTTCTTGCGAAATCTGTTCGCATCTAAAAATGCTTTTGGCGAACCAATGTTTAGCGCATTGAAAACATTTATTGGTTTAATTTACATACCTAGCTGATGTATTTGCTGAACACCTTGCGGAAACGTTCAAACATTTTTGATGGCGAGGAGTTAGAAAACGAACTTGATGAGATTCAATCGTCATCTGAGACCTTTAATTTTCGACAATTAGAAGTCATTAAAATAATAACACTCGTGTCCTTAAAGAACAACCGAAGAAAGCAGTAATCAAACTTTTGAAACTCATGTATACGGCATTAAGTTTCTCATGCTATACACGGCAATGGAAAGTTGCTGAAGTAACAATGGTTCCAAAGCCGGGAAAAAAACCTGAACGAAAAGAAATCTTTCAGGCCGATCTTTCTCTTGCCGCTGATCTCCAAGGTATTTAAGGACATTTTACTCAAGAGAATTCTTCCGATAATTGAAGAAACGGATCATTAGTTTGGTTTCTGGAAAAGCCGCTCAACAGTTCATCAGCTATATAGAATAACTAATGAAATTGGGAAGTGAATGAGCAGAGTGAGCATTTCTAGATGTTTCCCAACCCTTCGACAAGGTCTGGCACGATGACCTGAACGGAACAAGTGTATCACATTCTCGAATCCTACCTCGAAGAAAAGATATTTCGATTTAAGCAAGGTAGGGAATATTCGGAAATAAATGTTGGTGTCCCCGAGGATTTGTTCTTGGTTCGATCTTGTTCGTCTTACATACTCGAAACATAAACCAAGAAGAAGATACCTTAACAGATACATTTTCAGATAAAACGGCTATACTTTCAATATCCGAATCAATCGAAATGGCAACGGAAAAGCTCCAATGAACGTTAAGCAATATTTCGGGATCGCCTAAGAAATTGCGTATTGTTCTTAATGATTGATAATTTTATTCACAAAAAGATCAACAATATGCATCGAAAATAAGTCCAAAGTCCTTTTGACTGTTTACTCCCTTTAATGGAAAATGGTAAAACCATATGTGTAGTTTCTTGCGTAAAAATCTAATTCTAGATGGAAGTTCGTTACTAAATAATATAAAAAGAAGTGGTCCTAAGTGACTGCTTTGTAGAACATCTCAATAATCTTAAAAATCTAAGATATTACGATTCTAATTTTGGCGTTTAATAAGATTTTATATTGGACTCTATCGAACGCTTTCGAGAAATCTGTATAAATTACATCAACCTATTTTCCGCATTATAATAATTCTTTGGTAAGAATAAAATTCGTCATCACTAGAATTTTCATGAGCATCTGCTTAAATCTTTAAATGGAGCACGTGATCCACCTTATGTGCCAATTAATTCTTTTTCTCTAAAATTTTAAGATACCAAAACAATTTGCATAGTTTGAAATAGTTACGCGAGTGCCAAGTCTATATTGCGGTTGTAAAACATTGTAATTGTAACGCATAGATATATTAACATAAATGTAAATTATTTACATTCTCACACATAGAAGAAAAATATCTTGAGAAGTGTTTTTGATCATTCAAATGAAAATGTAGTTTTTTTTTTAAACAAAATGGGGAGGATACTTAAATTACTAAAAATTGGTGAGGTTTCCGAGAAATTACATACCTGCATCTTAAATTCGATATCTATTCGAAATGTTAACCTGTTAGTGTTGTGACATTATTCATCTTTCTCGTACATCTTAAAGCTTTGGCAGAAATTGATTTTATAATACATATGACTGAGCTTAGAGATATCAAATGTTTGAAGCGCTTCTCACGTTCAGTTACAAATATTTACATTCGTGGGATGGTAAAGTCCAGTATATAAGAAGAGAGTAATGCGGCCACACGAATGGAGTGATGAATTCTTTTACTGATTCACGGTGAATAGGCTCTCGAATTTGCGAAGGTTGGTCAGATGAGTACTTAGCCTTACCGCCCGAGGATGCCAGTATCGCAAGAGAGATATACTATCGTCTAGTACATTCTCTTAGACGGCTACTATCAAAATTTCAGACGAATCGGACTCGTAGTTTTGTTTTGAATACGCGTGGAAGCCAGCTTGTAAGTGTTTAGGAAAAACAGCAATATCGGTCGGTGATTCGATTCCTGCTTTTGGAAGGGAAATTGCGCAGCGAAATCAAAAAGCAGTGGTACGATGACTCTTCGATGGCGACCATCAAAAATTGTTATAACGAGTTTCAACTTGGTCGCACATCGGTTTTTGATGAGCCACGCCCAGGTCCCCAAAAATGGCTACCACGGAGGATAACGTTTCAAACATCCTCGATCTCTTATTTGCAGACCGCCGATTGAAGGTACGCGAGATAGCTGAAACAGTTGCCATCTCAAAAGATCGCGTTGGACATATCCTCCATGAAATATTGGGCAAGAGAAAGCTGTCTGCTGGATGGGTGCCGCGTTTGCTATCTCCGGACAATAAACGCAACCGTGAAAACACTTCATAGCAATCCGAAGGAGTTACTACGTCGTTTCGTGACTGTCGATGAAACATGGTTCCACTACTTACCTATCTTAAATAGACTATCGTACCAACATTTGAATGCGGCCAATGCACTTAAGTGTTATTAAATTTTGTAATGAGCTCCTTGGCTCCGCGTATAGATGGTGTGCAAGTCCCAGCCTTCTCTGCTTGCTTAATAAACACTAACAACTCCTCCGGCAGACAGCGAAGTCAAAAGAAGGTCAAGAAATGGGAATGGTTAGGGTGGAGGGGAAAACGGGTTAAGAACTATTTATCCAATATTTTTTTGCAAAATCTCTTCAATCGGAAATTATTTTCATAAAAGAATAACACAGTTTAAGGATGTGTATTTCCTGAGGAAAATTAATGAAATTTCGATGAAAAATGAATTAAAATAGAAGTGATTTTCAGAAGAGATTTTATTGAAGGTATATTGGCAATAGAAATATTCGATAGAAATTCCAAATTGGCTGAATAGCTTGCTTCATACCTTCACAGATTTGGCTCTTAAGCAACTTGTATGCGGTCCATACTTTCATCGAATTATAGAGTTTATAGAAGAAGCTCACTTTGGACTTATTGTAATAAACTTATGAGTAAGACAAATACCATCTCTTCTATCAAGTCTTGTCTTTTAAATAATAAATAACAAAAGAAAAAAGAAGAAAATTCTGTTTTCTGGGCACGGAAAACTTGCAAGAAATTCTTCATCAAAATCTTCATATACTACAGAAGAGCATTGAAATTATTTATTCAAAACAAATCACACAAAATTCTGTAACTAGTTTGTCAAAAATATCAATTTCGAGACTGACTTAGATCCCTGAAAATGAGTTATCAGCCAATAATCGATACCAGATCATGAAATATGGGGAGTGGAACTGTCAAATTTATTACTCTAGACATTTCTTCTTCAATGCGCACAGAAAAAACAACAATTAAAAAAAAAACTCTTTTTAAACGAACTCACTCGTATAGTACAAAAGAGAGTCAATCGATGATATCATCCTAGACGTATTAAAAGTGAGTTTATTAAACATGAATCTATAAAATCAGGTCCCATTCCTGAGAACACAATTAAGGAAAAAAGCCTGGTGTTCCTAGTGTAAGCTCATCCAACAAGAACCTGGTGAATAAAATCCTCTTCATCATCTTTCACATGTCGTTTTGATGTTCGTCTTTGGGTTGAATCCAGAGAGTATCTTTCGATACTAGAAGCACAATAAAGGGTCTTTTGTAAATATTTCAGGTATATAACTCAGATACCCGCACCTATGTGTATAATCTCAACCTCAGCTGATCACATCCAAATATAATATGTACTTGCCTTGCCCCAGTTGTTCACTTCGCCTATGTGGTGTGGTTCACTATTCGGATTCGCATATCATCCCGTTTAGGTATTTTATACCTATTTTATTGTATCGGTATCTATATATGTATCTACCAACCCATGTGAAGGATAACAAGTATCTATGAAGTTGACACAAACTCATTTAATCAAATTTATTTTAATTTTTTTTTTGCTTCGAAGAAGCTTGTTGTGAAGGAAACAATCTTTAATAATGCAAAATAATGCAGATGGGCAATATAGCACGATCGTAAGAATAGAATGTCCCGTTTGTTCTTTTTGGATAATTCCGGTTCTAATATCCCATTACGTCCCATCCGTCCCGTACAAGGTTTAAGGTTCTGCTTCTTTTTCGATGATGGGATGGGAAAGGATTTTTCGCCATGCATTCAGATTTGGTCTCACATATTGAACAGAAATCAACATAACTAGTTTTTGTGTCTTCTTAAGCACACATAAATGTTGTCTAGCTAACGAAGGAAAAAAGTTCGTTTCTTTTTTGGTACCTTATGTCAAGTTTGAAGAAATTTCTTCAGTTTGTCAAACATGACCACAAATGCTCGAAATTCGAGCAATAAAAATGAGCCCAATCGTCTTAACTTCATATGGGACTGTTTAATGTCGGTGAGTACATATGTCAAACTACGGTGTCATTTCGAAGGACATTGTGGACGAGGTTAGAAGGTCATTCTGTCCCCGACCGGCTGATGGGAATTGATGCGTTTCTTAGAATTAACTTGTTTTCTTTGGTAATTTATTGAAATTAAAAAACAAAGTTGTGTTTAATGGAAGATATATTTGCGAATTTATCACACGTCACATTGACTAGATACTGTGCCGAAGAGGGAGGGTAGAGTATACCTAATGATACTTGTTTCGGACACACATGTCGAATTATGTAACTACATATTTCTAAAAAGGAAAATCAGGAATCGAAAGTTGATTTCTTGAAATATCGGTTGGTTTCTACGACATCGACTGGGGTGTTTTAGGACTAGTAATTTTATGAATTCTTTAATGAATAGGTCAATAGCTTAACTTGAATTCAGAGATCTTTGATTTGGGGTATTCATTTTTTTCCCACTGCAGTTGCAAAAGCAAATAAGAATATTGATGGGATTTCACAGAAAAATTCTGCTTCATTGACTAATTTTGTTCTTTTACTTCTTCTATGACTTTTTAAAGAAAAAACTCTCCGAACGAACAACATTCCATCTGATAATCTTATACTCGAAACTATTTGAACAGTTGAAAGGGCTTTGAATGGGAAACATAATTGTGCAAAGGGTATATCAAGCTATATTGTTGCATTTGGTGAGACGAAAACCCACATAAAGATATCGAAGCACCATCGAACAATGCAGAAGGACTAGCGAAAATTTGAAATTTCGAACATAAATGTGCAAGAAAGTGCATACTTTCAGGGGCTGATTGCAGCGATTTCTGAAAATTCCATTTTCTATGGGAAGGAAAAAATTTTGAGGAATGACAAACACGACGGAATTGACAAGACAAATATTTTGTCCCCTCAGAAAATGCGATCGCCAACAGATAGCGCAACGTTCTCAGGTCCAAGTTTGCCAGCCGAAGTAGTAGTTTGATCTTTTGCTTCCATTGAAAATGGCGATTTCATCTTAAAATTGAATTTCGTCAAACAAACTGTACCATATATCCAATGTAGAGCCAGTCCAACTGGGGTTAGCGAGGTATCCATGAGGAATTACCGGTCCGGTAGAATAGCGACTTTCTGATAGTAGATTTAACCTTGGAAATGCCTAGCTGTAATTCTGAGTCGTGGCTGGCGGCAACATGAGGGTGTTGGTCTATTGCTTAAGTCACCTGAGTTGAGCTAGGCGCTGATGATATTTTATGTGAATTGTATGAGTTTGTGAGTATTTAACACATATAGTCTGAGCCTATTGATATCCTTGCATAGCTAACACAGCAGTCTATGGTATGTCTACCCCGATATGCGGTTCTTATACTCAGACAGTGCTGATGTAGGGCTTACCGAAGATAGCATAGTTCCTTGCTTTGTACAGAAGATGAAGCTGCAAATCAAGGGCTGGTAATATGGGCACTTGAGGTTATTCCGTAACCTTAAAACCGGTTATCGATACTGCTTGTCCGTGTCATTTACATATCCGTTGTGGGCGCATCCCAGTGGCTGTATAGGCTCAAATTTCACAGTCCAACTTTTGACCAAGGAGGGCTATATCGGTACGTCTAGTAAAATTTGGTGGTCGGGTCGAAACTATCATTAACATTTATTTATGTCGAGAAGCTATGTGGAATGATGACTACACAGCGCAGGACGTTTAGAGACAAGATAAGGTAAATGATATCGAGAAGTTGACGGAGGAAACAACTGAAAAGTGGGAAGGCACACTGCGGGATGTAGTATTGATTTGCAATCACCATTTCTGTCGAATGCGGATCATTTTTTCCATTAGGTTAGGTTAGGTAAATGGGCTGCCAGTTGATCTTGTTAACGGCACACTTAGATCAAAGAAGATCCATTGTAGTACCCTGAAGTGTTGTAACTTCTAGTTGTATAACCTATGAGTTCTATGGATTAATCATTATCGAGCCATTTATAGGCTTTTATGAAGTTCAGCAAGCTTTTTCCTGAAAGATTCGAGAGCACTTCTAAATCATTGAAGAAGTAACTGCCCATGAATTTGTTCCTTATATGGCAAAGTGCTGGACAATGACACAAAAAGCGAGAGGTGTCCTCATGTTCATCTTCGTAATTGCAGCATCTGCATAGGTCATCGTTGCTTAGCCCATTTTCTTTTTATGGTAGCCGAGAATATTATGTCCGGTGAGTACGCTTACAAGTGTTCGAAGGGAATTTTTGTTTATGTGGATGGTACTTTCTGTTCTTTTCTTGTCGAAGTTGGGCCATAGTTTCCTGGTTGTGGCACAGGTGGGGCAGAAATCGCTTTAATTGTCGCTTGGCGGACAATAAAAAAGGTGATAACTGTATTTGGTATCTCAAGCCTTGACACGTACTTTTCCCATTCCTCTTTCATATTTCAGATCCAAGGACATATCCACCTTTAAGTAGGCCGAAAATGATTGAAGATCACATGTTTCTTCAGATTTCGCTGGAAATTCAAATGATGGACTCAATGAGCGTTGTTTGATTATTCGTGAGATTAACAATTCCAGCAATTCCTACACGAACGCAATGCGTTACTTAAGGTGTTAAAACATTAATTTGCATCAGCGTAGACAATAGACCCGGTTGTGCCAAAGCATGTCAATCTAATGCTCCAACAGAAGGAGTAGTAGTGGTGATGTTTAGCGAAAATGTGGGTTCTAAGAGGTTTTGATAACAGATAGTTTCAACGCGCCATAGAGATTATTAGTGAACAGTAAAGCTTGCAAAATACGTTACCCGATTTACTGCGTCAGAATAAGCTTCTTGGTTCGCTAGGTTATCGACCATCAACTATATAGATATAGCCGATTATTGCAACAGTGTTGCGTCGACATGTATGTCAAGGTAGATACAGAACGAATCAATAGCCGTATTTTATTGGTTTAACATACACTCTTATTTTACATCTCCCTCTTTCTGCCAACCATGGTGTACAAGCTTTTTGTCTGCAACCCGAGCGAGTCATTCCATTCCAAATATTCCAAAGCTCTATCTACACTATTATCGGTACTATTCTCACTGCCTAATTTATTCGCACTTTTGCTTTGTTGTTGTTTACTGAATAAAATGTTGCTGCTCTGCCTATAAATTTACCAATAAAAAAGGGCTAATATCAAACTAAATTCCACTGGGAATAAGTCCACTCGACAGATGTCATCAGTGATGACAATTCTCCTAGCCAGAAATTACGCAGATTCTACTTCTCGGTCAAACTTCGAGTGACCACCATAACATAGAATTCAATTGCAACTAGAAGCTCTGCACGAAGTCACACCATCATCGAGATATGATACACACTATTCTTATCTCGGAAGTAGTTATTTGATTCTAGGTTATGACCAAGTTGTCTATCTATAACCCACTCGTGTGGACCGAGGTAGTACCTACTTTGATAAACTTCTCTCTAGGCTCATCAACCAAAACAATTAACGTATACAGTTTAGCTCTCCATTCATTATGATTTTTTTCACAATGCAAGCCTAGCTGCATACCACACTATTACGCAAGCTCATTCGATTCCGCATACCAGCCTTACCTCCGGTTAAAATCCCTGAGCTTACAGCTAGCGTTATGCGACAAAACACTTTTTAAAGTAGCTCCAATAGTACTATCGGCCTAAACTAATCTTTCATTTAGATGCTTCTCCATAGTTAAGTTGTTTGTAAGGTTAGATTCCAAGTATTACAGTAGGTACATATACAGTTGGTTGATCATCAATTGGAGCGATTGAAAAGGACTCAATGCAGACTCCTGTCGTTTGAAACCATTCTGATATATACAACCTAACTTTATAGACCATCCAGGTCCATAGAGCTTGTTGATAAGCACTCGCGAATCCACCGCATCTAATGCTGCCTTAAGATCCATAAAGAAGATGGCCACGTATTAAGTGGCGATTTCTGAAAGCTTATCCCACGATAGTTCTCCCGATTTTGCGTACTTCCTTTTTTGTAATTAATTAATTCTTAAACTCTTGGGGGATAGTTCCATTTTCCAAGATGTGGTTCTACGCTATATTCAGCTTATTTATAAGTTCGATGGTTTCCTACTTATAGAACTCAACAGATATTCCGCCGCAAACTGCCTCCTGCCGTCTTTTAATCCTTTCAGCAAGTTAATTATCTCTTCATAAGTGATACGCGCATTCATTTATCGGTTCTGCATGGACAAGGCTTACTTTAATGGAAAGAGGGTTTAAGTTACTTAAAATGTTGACAGAGAACACAGTGTATGAGGTCTTGATTATTTCCGTTCAATGTGACAAGTTAAGTTTTTCAATAGCAGATCTTTGGAAATGGTAACAGCAGTGTTGCCGGAATATATACAGGGTGGCACACGAATCGTGCTACAAAAATAAAACGTAATAACTGTTTTTCAGTGTGAGTAATCGGCTTATTTTTTTTTATTTTCTTGGCTACTATTTAGATTTAGATTTATCAAAATGAATGCTTGGGATACTGAAAAAAGTAGTTGGATAATGCAGCGATACCATTCTTTGCAGTCCGTCATTTCCGTCCAAAGGGAATTTAGGCTGGAGTTTGGCGGTACTCCCCCGAGCAGATGTGGACCATTATGAGGCTGGTGAACATGTTTGCCGAATCTGGAAGCATCGAACGAAGACCGTATCATGGAGATCCCAATGTTCGGGTTCAGGATACAATCGTGGCTGTTGCATCGGCAATACAAGCAAATCCAAGTGTTTCCACTCGAAACTTATCGGGCCAAATTGGAGTTAGCAGACGGTCATTACAACGGATACTTCATGATGACTTAAACTTGTTTCCGTACAAAGTCCAAATTACAAGCAAGTTAAACCCTCAGGATTTGCCTGTTCGCCTGTTTGCCGAAAAATGATTGCAATGGCCGAAGAAGACAACACATTGATAAATTATTTGTTCATGTCTGATGAGCCCCATTTTGACTTAAACGGCAATGTTAACAAGCAAAATTGCCGTATATGGAGTGAATCTAATCCAGAAATGATCCATTAGACGGAACTGCACCCAGAACGAGTCACTGTGTGGTGCGCAGTTTCACCAAGGTGTATTGTCGGGCCATACTTCTTTGAAGAAAACGGTGTAACACAAACTGTCAATGGGGACCGTTATTTAAAGATGTTGACGGAGTTTTTTTACACAGAACTTCGCCGAAGACGTATTGACGGATTTTGTTTCAACAAGATGGAGCAAGTGCACACGTAGCCATACAAGTTATGGCGGAGCTCCAACGAAAATTCCCAAACAAATTGATATCCAGAAACTGCACTTTCCGCTGGCCCCCAAGGTCACCTGACCTGACTGCACCAGACTTTTTTTATGGGGTTATGTCAAGCAGGAAGTGTACAAAACGAAACCTAGGAATTTGACTGAATTGAAGCAGTCCATTAAGACAATAATTGAGGCGATCCCAATTTCAACACTTCAGGCCGCAATGAACAATTTTCTGATCAGGTGCCGCATATGCGTGGATGACCGTGGAGGTCATTTGCGGTCTATCATCTTTAAGAACCATTAGTTATTGAAAATAAAATTTAATTTTTAATCCAATAAAAAACATTAATGAAATACATCGATTAAAATAAAAGTTATTTAAATTTCTTATTGTAGGACGATACGTGGGCAACCCTGTATATCAATATGCAACTTGAGATAAATATTTTATTTTAATTCTTTTAAGCAACATTCCCAACCAATAGTTCTCTAAAGTATCGAATACTTCTGGGAAGGGCTGCAGCTTCAAGCCATGCTTATTAATAAAATAATTAACATATCATGTATTTGCCAGTTTTGAGTTACCAAAAATACTGCTTTGGTTTATTAAAGACTTGTCTCCACTAAACTTTACCTTTTTCCCTAAATTTATGTTAATACAGTTTAAATTAATCTTAAGCTCCTTCCTCTTAACTCCATTAAAAAATAAATAAATAAAAAAACCCTCATCAAGTTGTCCATTAAATAAAATTCTTGGATTATCGATTAAATCGATATCTTTTATTTATTTACCGCAACATTGTATAGCTATCTGCGCTGGAGAGCCGAGAACGAGAACTCATCCAGTCAAAGTCAGGTCAGGGGCAAGCCCATCCATTACAAAACCAAACTAATAACATCGTCGTCGTCGGAGGTGAGCCCCCACCCAGTGAAAAGAAAATACGTTAGCAATTCCCTTTTGAGGCTTACTTTCGCAGCCTCCACATCAAAACTGGATACCATAGGCAATCATATGGCTGAGAACAAGTTGTTGAGTCAACCAACTGAATGAGGGGAATAGGAAAGGATGCGGTGGCGGGCCAGCCACACCGCATGTCTGGATGAATGGAGGAAGTCACGTTTATTTACATATATATGTAAAAACATAACCTACACTTAGTTAGAAGGAGTTTGGGATCCATGGGCTTCGTTAGACTGCAGCAGCTATGGGAAACTAAGCTTGGATCAGGCGGATTCTTTTTTCTTGGATTTTGGCCCTTTTTTGCGTATATACAGACGACACGCCGACGTTAAGGGCAAGTAATTGATTTGTCTAAACAAAAAATTGAGCTCCAGATTTGTATGTACAGTGACTCAATAAAATTATGCATTAAACTAGAAATCAAAAATTAGCAATACCCCCGCCTAAATGTGTTAAATTAATTCTTTTGCGAAGACTGCTCAAGAGAAAGCCTAGAACAATTTGTCTACTCTGTATACAGTTTTGTTGGAATTTGAGTTCCTCATAATCATAAAAACCATTTAAGAGTAGTTCGATGTGCCCCAGTTGTTCCCTTTAGGTATTCCATTACTGATGCCCTTTCGTATGATAACGGCTGTGGAAAAAAACGCAGAAGGCAAATGGCAAATCAAAGCAAAAAGCGCCAAAATTTGGAATTTCTTAGTCGTTATAAAGCGAAGAACAGAGCACGACAGAAAAAAAATAATATAAAGCTTACAAGGCGAAGAATTGCGATTGTGAGTGCGATGATTTGCGATTTGGCGTGAGAGAAATTAAATCCAATCGCCCACACGTAAAGTTTAATGTTGCTATAAAGGTATATGGGAATGTAGAAAGGTGTACTCGGTGAAGGTACACTATACAGGCCGGAAAGGTGAGATGATTGTTGACAGGATTAACGTTGAATGCGTTGGTGTGATAGTGTGATGGAGCGATTTAATTATGTAATTCTATATTTAGTTTTTTTTTTTCGTTGCAGGTAATTGGAAATGATGGTGTACCTGAAGGTGGAATGTGATGGCCGGTACTTTTAATATATAGAAAATTCAGTTATGTGTAATCATGAAGTGATCAACAGGAAATAAATGAGTTAGTATGTGATTTTCAAAAGTTGTCAAAATAGGAATTGGTTTATAGATATTTTGATGAATTTTTCCTAAGCTGCAAGTTTTGGTAAATAGAAATGAAAGATGTTATGCAGCTTTGGGTTGGGTTAAGTATTGGAACAAAAAGTTGCTAAATTGGGCAACTTTTGTTTTGCAAAGTTGGAAAAGTTTCTATTAATATTTAATGATATTTATCCTATTGAGTAGATGGATGCGCCCACTAAAGGAAAAGGTAAGAAAGAATTTCAAAGGGGATATCGTTGCTTGTTGGATTTTAAGTTCTGAATGTCAAAATGGAAGGGGGAAACAAGGAAAAGGTAAATGCTTTACCATTCATGCTGTATAGGTAGATAAAGAATCTCTGTACAGGACAGTGCGTCCAAAGTTCTGCTCAAAGATAAACTGATTCTTAGCAGCGCACCTTCTGCGAATAAAAATGCAATGGAAGAAATACTACTGTCCATTTTAGTAGAAAATGGTTTATAAAAATATTAATACAATAAAAAAAAGACATGTTGGAAAGATTTAAAAGTTTGTGTCATAGTTTTATTATATACCTGTCATTTTAAGAGTTCCGTTCTGGATTCTATCGAAGAGTTTCAACACTCAAATGAGTTGAAGAAGTTCCTGCCTCAGATTTGAGAGATATATTGGAGCTTTGGACGAATGACTGTTTTATAGTTAAAATGGTCAGATCAGAAGGGGAGACAAATGTCTTGCAAAACCCGGAGAAAACCTAAACATTTTTGGCAACTTCGAATATGTGTTCATTTCACAAAAGGTGGTTCATGATGCACATTATAAACACGGCAAGTTGATCAGTTTCTGCACTGAAAGTGGTGCGTGGATTATGTTTTAACTTCAGGAGACAACATTGAGTTTTTGGAGCATTAAATTTTACACAATTTTTGATTTCGTATTGGACAATGCTGACATAATACATTATAATTAGATCGAGTCTCCCATCCGAATGGCAAGGAGTTGAAACTGAAAACTAATATGAAACTATACTGTCGTCATTATTGAAATTGAGAAAGAGGGACAGATACAAAACGGACTCCTGGGGTACACCAGCATTTGTCTTGTGGTTTTAAGACTTGAATCCGACTAAGACGACTTGTATTGAACGGTCCGAAACGTTATTTCTCAGGTACTCATAGTACGAAAGAAGCTTTGTTCATGAGATCATGTATGTACGAGAAGTCATAACAGTTTCTGGCAGTGTCGAAAAATAGTGAACCAAACAGCTGTCATCAAAGACGAGTGTTGAAACCAAAGACAAAAATTGTTTCGTAGGTTTTAACAAATAACCAACAATTTTCGAAACTGTAGGGTAATAGTGTTTAAATATGTGTTGATTAAGATAAAGGACGCGACTAAAATATATTCCACCAAGTTTGAGACTATAAAAATAATAATAATAAAAATAATATTTTTAACTATATGCCTGTAAGACTTAAGGTCTTTTAAATGCAACCTGAATTGTACGGCACTAGTTGGCAGGAATAGAATGATTGGAAAGAATTTTGTGTTGGCACAGTGGATTTGACAATTAGGTATTGACTTTCTCATTTTAACTTTGCTCTACTTTAGACAGTTATTTGGTGGAAGTGGATACGAAATTGGTGGGTTGGAAATGATGACTATGCATACGCAGTCCCTGACATAGAAAATAAATAAACATTATATTTTTTTATTAAGGTAAATTATAACAAACAAATAATTATATAGCAAGCGAAGCTGTTTCAAAAATCCTTCTTTAAAGTTTAAGAACAAACCATTCAAAATCTTATAATTTTAAATGGATTAACTTACAATTGGTGTCTCGGGAAAGTATTTAAGGTATTGGATGGAATTTTTACAGTTTGCTCTTATAAACAAGACAAAAAAATTAAAAAAAAAAAAAAAATATTTAATTAAATCGCCAACGCCCACTTTTTTATTTCATTGGAGACAACTCTAATAATTTGGATGACGAATGAATTTTCAGAATTTGATCTTTAAAAAAATCCGTCCACCATCACACACGCTTAAACCATTTATTTGTATATCAGAAACAGCTTTAACTATTTGTACGAAAAAACTTGTTGTTTTTATTAGCAAAACAAATAAATTGCACGACTAGATCGTACGTACTTGTTCTTATGTTCGACCGCATCATAAATACAATATTCTTAGTAAGAAGCTAAATATATTTTAGAAGTCATTTTTACTTAATTTTTTCGTTAGAAAATTTCTTTTTTTTTGGATGAAAAGTGGTTTGTTTTGACAATTTTAAGTATTTAATAAATTATATTTTAAAACATAATTTCAAAGAAATCGTCAACCCGTTTTCGAAATATTGAATGTTACAAAAAATTGTTATTTTGTTCAAAAATCAAAAAAAAATATTTTTCGAAAATTTTAGAATGCAATATTATTTTAAATTTGAAGGACCTAGTGCTCAAAAAAATTTTATCGAAATCCATTGAACCGTTAAATGCGAATGTCGAAAATCAAAAAAGTGTTATATGCAGGTACCCTTAATTACCGAGAATACTGTACTGATTTTTGTTTTTAATAAAATCGTTAGAGCCGTTTTCGAGATATTAAGTAATGCCGTACCTTAAAGCTGTAATGACTTGAATGAAAGTTATGAGCATGAAAGGAAATTTTAAAATATTTTAAGAACCGCCGACTGCAAAAGCATTATTTGGTTCTCGCAAATGACTCAAACGGTTTAGATGGAATTTTTAGTTTGTTTTTTTATGCAACAGCTAAATTAAAAAAAAAAAATAGATAAAGTAAAGTCCGCCAACTGTCACGCCTGCATTTATTATATCTTAGTATCTTTGAAAAAGGCGTACATATTAATGGATAGATAGATACATATCTACATTTTAGTCCTGCCAAGGTATATGTTATTATGAGCAGGGTTTGCAAAGAACTGTTGATTTTTATAAGGAACTCTTCAAATTAATTTGAAATTTAGTATTTTGATATTTTTCTTTAAAAGGCTTTTATGAAAAATCGCAAAAATAAAATTTTTTTGAAACATGGAATGCGTTTCGACTACATATACAAAATTTTCGGAGCGTAAATGTGTATGATTTTTGAAATTGTAGAGTTTCGAAAAATCTCATTAGTGGTGTATTATTATTATTTCTACGGGAAGTAATAAAATTTGCATGTCAAATTCCAAAGATCTCGAGTGAAGCCCATATGTAGTAATAGTGGTGAGACTTAACTTCAATGCATTAGAAAAAATTAATTTCACTCGAAGCCGATATTCATTTCCTCGCTTTTTTCTTTCTGGCAAGTTTTGCATTTGGAAAAAACATCGAACTAGAAATTTAAATCGAACATGACGATAAAAGAGAACACCAAAAAAGTTGGTCTTGCAATTCCGTCTGTCTGAATGTACAGCCTAAAAATGGCTAAAGTAATTTTCTTCAAACTGTGTATTTAAACGTTTAGGGTGATTATCTCAAATAGATTTTTGAATCGTTTTTTTTTACCCCAAAACTTTTCTACCATTTTAAGTGTCTCGAAAACGGATCTACCGATTTTGATTTTTAAAAAAACATATGCAATACTGTAGGTATATTCTACATATTGGTTTAACAATTTTTTTTACATATTTTGTTATTAACGGTGTGGGAGCATCGCCGGATTTCGATCAAAATTTCTATATAGAAGGTACTTCGAATTTTAATAATACTGCGATGCAATACCAAAGTTTTTGAAAAATAATTTTTTTGTATTTTTGAAAAACATTTTTTTTTTGTGTTTTTTTTTTTTGAAAATTTAATATTTTGAAAACGGATGGACGATTTATTTTTTTAAATCAATGTTGTTACATGCTTAAAATAATCATATTAACATTTTTGTTTTAGAAAAATATTAAAGAAGTAAGTATATATTTTATAAAAGAAAATTAATACTTAAAAAATATATTTAGCTTTTTCTACCAAGAATCTTGTGATTACGATATGATCGAACATAAGAACAAGTACGTGTCATCCAGTCGTGAATTGTATTTAGGTGGCATCGGTTGGTGTTAAAACCTTTGACTTCTGGCGTGAAAGTCCAAAGTACAAATGCAAAAAATAGAAACTCTAAAATCACTTTCCTGGAATTCTTATCACGATTCTCTAAAATATCAGCAAAACACATCGTTTTTGGGGCCTTTGAATCTCCATTACAACGTATATGTATTTGTAGCTGTATTTTTCCTCCTTCCTTTAACGGCCCTAACTGCTACCAAGTGGAAAATATTTTCTCACAATTTTAGACAAATCAAACAAAAACCCTAGAATGAACTATTAATCATTGATGAATTCAATATGATATCCTATGAATGTCCTTACGCCTCTAAATCAAATCCAACTCTCTGATATAATATTTACAAATATATGACAATCCTTAGGTAGACAAATTCCCCAAAGAATACATGCGTAATTTAAAAATATCCCTTTTTACTCAATAAAACGTTTGTTACTTTTGTTAGATTTTCTTAGAATTTATGCATCTCCCAGGACACACATAAAACCATAATTTCCTTTTTATCTGTCGAACTCAAATTTTATGAATGAAAACAAACATTAAACGAATTTTCTCCACAATCAATCTTAAAAGGATGAATGAATTTAAGTGCACAAACAAACAGCAGTACGTATACCTAGCATGTCCTTTAAGGATCGTCCTTGAGATGCTCAAAGAAAGAGTTAAAAATCGCACCTCAATTTGCATAAACAGTTTCAATGATAAGTAATTTCCGGGTGTTTGCGTAATTTTTCACATTTCACACAGGTGCTAACCGTTTTAGGATATGACCTTGTTCACCAGGACATCTACTACAAAGTCCTCAATGAAACTGCCTGAACTCTATTATCATATCACGTGCTGATGCAAACGTGTATATATTTAGAGAATAAATTCCGCATCATCAAAGAAACTCCGGCACACAATAATGAACATGTTGCACATCCTTTCTTCCATTCTTTCAAGGATGTGTACTTTTTGGATGTACTTTCATTGTGTATTTATACAATTTACTTGTTCGATAATGAGCCAAAGCAACACAGTTGTGAACTAAGGATTAAACTCAAATAAGGAGGATAATCTTTTGACAAACCAATCGTGCTCTGCTATTATTATTTTATTATCCTTGTGCAAAATTCATAAGCTTGTTTGCGGAAATATTTCATTGATCCTCTGTGTGAAGGTGTCTTAACAATAAAGTACTACAAGGATAATAATAAAGGAATTCTTTAAGATTTTTTTTTTTTTTTGATTTTCTTCAATGAAGTGAAAATCTCGTTGAGGTCACGTTTCCTGATCTTCATTTATACACTATAGGTTATAGAACGAAAGTTCCCAATGGACCACCACCACCGACGCCGCTGCATAGAATCCTGGTTAGAGATTTCAAGGATTCCCACATCCCATACGCCCTCACTTGTATCTACGTTGTTTTATGAATGAACAAAGTCCTGCCTTCCTTTATGTGTATGTGTACCTATAGTTTTTTGTCGGAAGGTAATACGAATCTCAGGAATTTCTTATGGTTAAGTAAATTTCAAGAAATATTGCGGCAACACTTTGTGGCAATTTTTTTTTCGGGAATGTGCTCCTTGCAAAACTGTTCCCAGATAAAAAACATTAAGCCTCCAATAGAATAATAAAAAAAAATAACGACCCATTTGGCAAATACTTTGGAAAGACATCCTTAAAAAAAAGGAGAACTGCCATCGGAATTATTATGGAATCGATACTATTTGGGTGTTCTGTATCTATCTAAAGAGACTGCCCTAGTTTTTACGTTGTTAACCTTCCTTCCTGGAAGGATTTGATTTTATTTTCATTCAGAAAATGGGGATCGGCTTCTTTTTGGAAGAAGACTCTCTTCTCTTATCACGCATACATCACAACACCACCACCGAACCGTCTCGTTCTTAGTATTGTCGGGCTGGTAAATTCTTGTTAAAAATCCCGGGAATTTTATTTTACAATGAGGACATTCATTACATTATTACGAAGTCGTTGGAGACGACGCAATGACGTCTTTCAACGGTTTCTTTGTCATTGTTAGAAAAGTGTGGCGCTCTAAAAAATAATGTGTAACAGGAAATTGTTCAGAGAAAAAACGAACAGACAAAACAGATTACAGAAGGAGGGGACCAACAACTTATCGGATGAATGAAATCGTTGTTGTGGGAACATGATTTGATTTTTTGATCGATAACAATGTAGAGGAATTCGCTTTGATTAGCAAGTTTGTTTTATTTTTTTTTTTTATTGGAGAATTGGTTTCCCGAAAATTTTGAAAAGAGGAATGTAAGTCGGGTACTAAACTTGTAACTGAATGTATGAATATTAATTCAACTTTAAATTATTGACTTAAAATGGAAAAAAATATAAATAAAATAAATTTTATGGCGCCACAGTTCGGACAGTACCATTAATGGGTGAGTACTGTTATTCGGTAGAAATGAAAAAAACACAGTTTTCTGCCAAATTAATAGAGCTAAGGTGAATAGCGCATTATCATTACAGAGTAAGAGCCCAGGGCCGGCAGACATAGGTCATTTTATCAAAGCTAATTTTTTTGATTTTTTGTGTAAGGGGATAGTTTCTCAAACTTTGTTTTACACTCGTCTGGCAGACACCTTTAAGGAGACATCCGGCCATGGGATCTTGGGGTATTACAGTGAAGGAAGGAATTGTATGTGTACTATATAGGTACTATATGTCAAGTTATAAATTCATAAAAAAATCGAACACGAGATAGTGATGAAACTTGAAAGTACGATGATAGCGAAGACGAAATAAAATGCACGACTGGATCGCACGAACTTGGTGTTATGTTCGATCGCATCGTATGCAATAGATTTCTATTAAAAATTAAATATATTATTAAAGTCCTTTTTTACTTAATTTTTTGGTATGAGAATCTCATATATTTAATAATATAAACTTAAAAACAAATGAAAAAATCGGCTTTATCAAAGAAAAAATAATTCAAAATTCTGAAATAAATACTTAAACTAATTTGAGCTCAAAAAAAAGTACGCCATTTTATTTCTTGGATAAATTGGAATTTATGAAAAAAAAAATTTAATCTGTGGATCGGTTTTTGAGAAAAAAAGTTCTTTTTTAAAAACTTTTTAAAATTAAAAAAAAAATTCAAAAACGCCAATTCATAGGTATTCAGAAAATACAAATAAATATAATTTTTGAAAAAAATTTAATGAGCAGTTTTCGAATAATTTTTTTCTTAAAAATGATTTTAAAAATACAAAAAAATATTAATTAAAAATATTGGTACGCGGTATAATTTGGGCAACCTAAACCTATATTTTTGTGAAATTTCGAAAGAATCGGTTACGCCATTTATGAGATAGTCGAAAGACAAAAAACGGTCCATTGGAAATACCGTTTTTATTTCAACCATATGATCAGTCGTACCTAAAAAGCTGCACTGATTTTTTTAATCAAAATCATTAGCGCCGTTGCCGACAAAAATAGGATTTAACGTAACGGTTATATGGCAGGTACCGTTATTTTTTGAGCAAAAACAATTCAATTTCCCCTCTGTACAATACCTAATAACCTTTGTAAACCAAGTTTGCAGCAATTCGGCCCACCCGTTTCGGGTTGAGTTGATTGTTATCTTAAAACTTTTTTTTTCGACGAATGCATAACTTGCCTTATACTTAGTACCTATAATCGCAAGTAAAAATTGGGTCTCACAATTCTGTCCCTGTATCAGTCTGTCTGCTGCGAGTCCCCAACTTAAGCGGCTGAATGGATTTGATTAAAACTTGTACATATTATATTTTCATGTTTTTAAGACGGAAACCAACGGTACCTGCCAAAATTTTTTTTTACTTGCGATTATAGGTACTGTAAGGCAAGTTATGTATTCGTAAAAAAAAAACAATCAAACCTGACATTACGATCATAGTGAACAACAAAAAAGTGGGTCCCATAATTCCGTCTGTCTGTCCTCGCGTCTGCAGTCTAAACGGTTCTGTGGATTTGCTTCAAACTTGGTACATATTGCTTTTTCGGTAATATGTCCACACGTTTTTTTTTTCATTTTTTTAAGACGACAAATAACAGTAGCTCCCATACATTTTTTTGGCCAAAAACAAAAATCTAATTTTTCTCAAAAACGGCTCTAACGATTTTTATAAAAAAAATCAATTCATTAAAAAAGGTACCTTTTGATAATTTTTTTTGGAAAAAAATTGTTATTTTTTGGTACCTCTAGTAGAACCATTTTTTTGGTTTTCGATTTTCTCGGAAACGGTTAATCTGATTTTTTTTGAAATTTTTTACGCAGAAGCTCCTAGAAAGTTTAAGCACTATTGTATACCAAAAATTTTCAAAAAAAAAAATTTTTTGTTACAATTTGTGACGACATAATGTGTGAGTGACGTTGGCTCATAGTGAATTTCAGCGCAATGTTCCGCCAGTCTTACACCAATTGAATAAAAACGATGAGGCGTTTAGCCGCTCGCCAAGAAGAGACTGTTGTCGTCACAGAAGAGGCATCGGAAGACCTTAAAGATAATATCATCACTGAAAATATATATATAACGGTTACTGTAACCAGTGTGGCCAATTTAGCATTTTTCCTGTTAGATTTAGCAGACAAATTTTGCGTTTAGCATTATTTTTTTTCAAGTCCTGCCGGAATTTGTTTTAGCAGGAAATCTAGTAGGGATTCATATTACGCATATAGATAAAATAGAATATTATATTTTAAACAATTACACCTTAATTTAACATAAATGCTTACGGAACTTTAACCAAAATCAATTCTTATGCACGCAATAGATTGATTTTATATCATGCAATTTCAGCTTGCGATTTTTAAGCATATTATTAAGGGGTCTATGTGATGGCCGGGATAGACAAAATTGCACAGTAATCGCCCTTTCTTCTCTGGGTATGAAAATTAAAATTGATCAGCGGAAGTTATAAAAATGAAAAAGTAATCAAATTTGATTATTTTTTTGGTTACTCAAGTCATAAACTTAAACAAAAACAATTCTTTTTTTGTTTTTGATTATTATTTAAGATTCAACATACTAGAGGCAAAAGACTACAAAAAGTCAAGCTCAGTATGTTAAACTTTACTCTTAGGCCATCGAAGCTTGTCTTAGGCTTACCTATATTTACGTTTTTTCTTGGTTTTAATCAGATGATATCTAGAGTTGGCAGGATTTTTGGCAGATTTTTTCCTACAACAAAATTTAGCATTTTTTGTAGTCAAAAAAATCCTTCTAAAACCACTATTTTAGCAGGATTTGAAATTTTTCGTTGGTCACACTGCTCGGGGCAATGCAAAGTTTTCAATAATGTAAATAATTCCGAGCCGAGCATTGCAATGGGAAAGACCCCCTTGTGGCAGTTTCGAGGTGGATGTGGTTGTGTTCAATTTGGAGCAATTCATGGACTGAGTGAAACCCATTGAATTAGATAAAACAATCTAACGATCTATACGGGCTTAATGGCCGCATTGGCAAAAATTGGGACTTCACGAAGTTCAGTTTCTAGGAACAAATGGTACATCCCCCTCCTATAAAACATTCCTTAATATAAATTTAAAAGAACGAAGGTTATACTATATACGTCCTGTACAGCTCACGGTACCCGTTATATGAGTAGGTTCACCGTGAGTGAGGGCGAAAGCTATACGTCCACCTTATTAGCATAACTCTCTGATCTCTTCAAAGAATTAAAAACCACACATGAATGATGAATACTGTAATTCAGTGAACTTCATCAAACACGTGCGCAAGTACGTAAAAAAGAAAGGGATTATATAGCTTTTGGAATTTATCGTTCAGATATGAATGAGGAAGTATTGTGATATCAATTGAGACTTTCCGATACACGAACAACATCGATCTGTACCGCATTGGGTGCCAGTTGCCAGTCCAACTGGATGCCTCCAAAGAACATTAATGTTGAATAAGCGGTTCAAAAGTATCGCGAAATTCTCCTGATGGTTTTCAGTTCATGTAGTATCTCATACAATTTAATTGTATGAGATACTACATGGGTCCTTTCGCCTTCGCAGCGCCATCTATTATTATTGTCTTGAAATACTCTCTCAGTTTTGGAAAATAATTTTTGGAGAAAATTTCTTAATTACTTGCGATATATGTATGTAGGTATAGGGAAAGTTTTGCGTTTGAAAAAAAAAAATCAAACTCGACATTTTGATGATGGAGAACAACACAAATGTGGACACCGCTATCTTCGTACTTAGGCGATTTAGGTGATTGTCTAAAATAGATTTTTGAATCTTTGTATTAGACCCAAAATTAACAGTAGTTGCCATACAACCATTTTTTTTTTAATTCGGGTTTTTCATAAACAGCTCATCGAATTTGGATTTAAAAAAAATTATACGGCAGGTTCTTCGAGTTCTAAATAATACTGCATTTTTTCGATTTTTTCTGAAATTTTATTTTTTGCGTTTATATTATTAAATATTTAAAATTGTCATACCAATTTGTATTTTTTTTAATTTTAAGAAATTTTTTATGTAGAAAATTAAGTAAAAAACTACTTTAAAATATATTTACCGTTTCTATTAAGAATCTTTTGTATACAATGTGATCGAACATATGAGCAAGTGCGTGCGATAAAGTCTTGCATTTTATTTTTTTCATTCATAAGAACCTTCTTCTAACAATAACTAACCAAAAAAAAAAAAGAATTAGCGAAATCGGTCAAGCCGTTCACACGTGATGCCCCGACGAAGGAAAATAGGGACTTATTTTTGTATGTACATATGTAGATATACTAGCAGATACCCGTGCGATGCCACGGACCCACGGGAATCTAATGAAATCTTCTATCCATCTACAAAATTTCATTAAAAACCGTTAAGTAGTAGAATGTAGGCACAAACGACGAACATGCTCGCCCAGCTCGCTGCGCTCTTCTTGTATATGGGCTGGTTCGAGAGTCGCTTGCTGTTGGCGAAAAATTTAGATTTTGTTGTGTTCGTTGTCTTCGATGTTCGTGGTGTATGGTCATGTTCGCGAACAAAGCGAACATTTTATATTTGATTCAGAAAGTGAGAACTACAAAAATAAAGTTGGGAAAAATAAATCATGGCTAATCTTCTAGCGGTTTACCAAATTTCATTAAAACTCATTCAATGGTTGAAGCATGAATGCGGAACAAACACCCAAGTATATATTTTTATCATATTTAAGGCTCTCCCATAGGAACCGTTAATTTTTTTTTCGGGATAAAAATGGCCTATATGACAATCCAGTACCCCATCCATCTACTATCCTAATCAAATTTCGTGCAAATAGGTGTGCTTTTAGGCGCCTTGTCAATAAAAGATACTCGTATGTTGGCTATTTGCAGAATGAGCTCTATGAAAAATTTAAACAAACCTATCCCATGGGAACCATTTTCCGGGATAAAAGGTAGCATGTGTTCTATTCCAGACAATAATCTAACTCTGTACAAAATTTCATCCAGATCCGTTAAGCCGCTCCGGAGTTATTGAGCAACAAACATCCATTCATACATCCAAACTTTCACATTTATAATATTAGTAGGATTAAGCATATGAGGTCTGATTCTAAAGATCATTCTTTACATTCCTAGTACAGCAGGTTAGGGTAAGTCCCCCCAGAAAAATGTGTTCGTTCCAAATCGTGTTCTAGAAACCTTCCCGAAATGTGCAGAGTCCTTGTCTTGTAAGAAAAACGAAGCGCCAAAATTATGACTGGTAAGCTAAGGCACCAGAGATAATTCGCCAATTCTATAACATAGAACAACGTTATAAGGTACTGTGCGTTATGAATTCGTCCGTGGATGTAACATGGGTGACCGCCATTGTAGTTATAGATAGACCAACACTATATCAAGGTGGGTTAGATCTGAATGTCTAGTGGGAATTGGCCCTTTGACAATTTATATTGGGCAGTTTTTAATGTCATGTAGATAAGTAACTATCCCTTGAAACTTGAAGAAGTGAAATTGACGAAAGTTTTAGACTTTGTATCCCAGTCACCAGGTTGGTTATGTGGGTAAGCTTACCGTTGGATTTGTGGATTAATTGACTGGTGTTCACATTAAACCCTCGGCTGAATCGTATATTTAAAAAAAAAAATGCAGAGCAACGAGCCGAACGGCCACAACATTAAAGAATTTCCTCTTTTCAGGAAATGTTCTGACCCAGTTGTTTAGTTTTATCTTCTGGTATAATGGTCGCAGTAGACATATTTAAACACAAAATTTCATAATCGTGCAGAAAAGCAAACCCAATAGCTACCGCGAATGTTAAATTCAACGCAAAAGTCCTAACATTCAACCGGATGTAGGTATACTCGGAATGGTTCTCAGGATGCACTTTAGATCAGCAGGAACTGTTGATGATGTTGCCCAATTCTCCAACCAAAAAAAAACAACAAACATATTTCCAACCACATTTTATTGTACTTCTTTCCTTTTCGGAGACTTTTGCAAATGCCGACAATTATTCAATTTCATGAAATCTAAAATGCAATACTTGGAATTAAGGACCATCAGAATGGTTAACACCAGACTTTGTACTATATAAGGTTCGTTTCTTTGAATGGATTTAATGTGTGTCAAGTTGAGAGGGGTGTACTATCTGCACTAAGCATGTCACACACACAATTTGAAAACGACAGTTTTATGGACTCTTGAGAATTTTGCTAGCGATTCATTGCCACAGATAAGAGTGAATGTCCGTGTTTATGATCTTTTTGTTCGTTTCTCTTGTTTGTCAAAAAGAATCAAATTGTTGATATTTTTTTTTGTCGTTTCCTCTTGAAAATCATATACCTGTTGTTTTGATGCACAGGTTGTTTCAATGGGTGAGTTTTTATTATGCCGTGTGGGTGTCCGCCCAGTCCAATGGAAAGGATCTATTTGTATTTTATTACTAATTTTTAGGAATTCATAGAGGATAATAAAAATAAGGAGGATTGGAGGTTTTTCTTTTTTACAGAAGCAAAAAGAAGTGCTACAGAACAAATTTATGGATGTTTTCGGTTTTAGCTGAAAAGGAAAATTTATTTTTTCCGACACGTGTTTCAGTTTGTAATTGATGGAATCTGAATTCTTAACAATTTGATAATAGCCGTATTTTATTATCGCTAATAACTCATATGGTTCACCCTGTGAATAATAAAACGATCTGGGTTATGAAAAATTTATACTTAAACGTATCCTCTGTTCACCAAACTTAATACTAATATTTGCATACCGAGATAGAAACCGCGATAGAAACCTGCATCTCATGTTGTTTTTGTAATTTGTATGTGTGTGTTAAAAAATAACCGAGACGGGTAGATAATAAAACGCAGCTAATATCCTAGGAAGAAATTGTAGAAATTGATGAAGTGTCCGGGATCTGTAAAAAAATGTGTGCCTTATAACTTTCTAGAAATTAAATTTATTATATGCTTAATACAAGCAAGTAACAAACTTAAAAACTAGGGTAACAATTAAGAAAATCTTAAGACTAAATTAAAATAAAAGAGCCGGGAGATGAGAACACATTAGGTATAAGGATTAAATAAGGAGGGCGCTTTGAAGGGATGATTTGGAGAGATTAGGATCGAAAATGGTTGAGCTGTTAACTTTCCGAAGCATTCTAGTCATCTGCTCATTTTGACCGTACTCGATTCGATGGAAGGGAATAATTAATAATGGTATTGTCCTTAAGTAACGTTGGTTTATATTTAATTTTATTTAATCATAGAGGACTGGACAATCGATGTCACCAGTCAAGAGCTGGTGTATAAAAACAATTTCTGCATTATCACGACGTCGGTATAAGGTTTGCAAACTTATAAGTTTTAGACGGTTTTCATAGGGAGGTAAGTGAAAAGGGTCCTCCCAACCAAGGCCACGTAACGCAAATCGTAAAAATCTACCTTGAACTGCCTCTATACGTTGAATATGAACCTAATAGTATGGTGACCAGACCTGAGAGGCATATTCAAGTAGGGGTCTTACAAAGGTTATGTAAAGGGACTTGGTGACGTAGGGGTTAGAAATTTCTTTGGACCAGCGTTTAACGAAACCAAGTGTGGAATTAGCTCTATTGATAATACTGCTAATATGCTCGGGGAAGTTAAGTTGACAGTCACAAATAACACCTAGGAATGGAAGTGACAATAGACATTGGTTGATTGTTAATAAGGTATTGACGTTGTGGCAAGGGCATGCGCTTGCGAGAGTAAGTAATGACTAGGCATTTGCTAACATTAAGCTCAATAAAGTTATGCTGACACCAGATAAAGAAATTATTATAACAAAATTTGTTTTGAGATGCGCATATCATCAGCGTAATTCTCAAGGTCAGATTCTTTAAGAATATGTTCAACATCATTAATGGTCAACAGGAAAATCAATGGCCCTAGCTGACTTGAATTTAAGGAAATACATGACATAAAAATAATTCTATATTTACGATTATAGAGATAGGACTGTATCCAGGATACAAAGAGGGGAGAAAACCCGTGTTTTTTAGTTTAAAGACAATGGCGCAAGATTTTAAACGACTTAGTAATATGTTAAATCATTTTTAATATGATACTACAGGGTGGCGCACGAATCGTGCTAAAATAAGGAATTGAAATAACTTTTATTTTAATCGATGTATTTCATTAATTTTTTTTATTGGATTAAAAATAAAATTTTTTTTAAATAACTAATGGTTTTTAAAGATGATAGACCGCAAATGACCTTCACGCTCATCCACGCATATGCGGCACCTGATCAGAAAATTGTTCATTGCGGCCTGAAGGGTTGAAATTGGGGTTGCCTCAATTATTGTCGTAATGGACTGCTTCAACATAACTGCTTGACATAACCCCATAAAAAAAGTCTGGTGCAGTCAGGTCAGGTGACCTTGGAGGCCAGCGGAAAGTGCAGTTTCTGAATATCAATTTGTTTGGGAATTTTCGTTGGAGTTCCGCCATAACTTGTGTGGCTACGTGTGCACTTGCTCCATCTTGTTGAAACCAAATCCTGCTGAAAGGGATACGTCTTCGGCGAAGTTCTGGGTAAAAGAAACTCCTTCAACATCTTTAAATAACGGTCCCCATTGACAGTTTGTGTTACACCGTTTTCTTCAAAGTATGGCCCGACAATATACCTTGATGAGACTGCGCACCACACAGTGACTCGTTCTGGGTGCAGTTCCGTCTCATGGAGCATTTCTGGATTAGATTCAGATTAGATTCCATATACGGCAATTTTGCTTATTAACATTTCCGTTTAAGTCAAAATGGGCCTCATCAGACATGAACAAACAATTTATCAATGTGTTGTCTTCTTCGGCCATTGTAATCATTTTCGGCAAAATTCCAGGTGAACAGGCAAATCCTGAGGGTTTATCTTGCTTGTAATTTGGACTTTGTACGGAAACAAGTTTAATTCATCATGAAGTATCCGCTGTAATGACCGTCTGCTAACTCCAATTTGGCCCGATAAGTTTCGAGTCGAAACGCTTGGATTTGCCTGTATTGCCAATGCCAACAGCCACTGTGTGCTGAACCCGAACATTGGGATCTCGATGATACGGTCTTGGTTCGATGCTTCCAGATTCGGCAAACATGTTCACCAGCCTCATAATGGTCCATCTACTCGGGGGAGTACCGCCAAACTCCAGCCTAAATTCCCTTTGGACGGAAATGACGGACTGTAAAGAATGGTATCGCAGCACCAACCAAATCCTTTTTTCAGTATCCCAAGCATTCATTTTCTTAAATCTAAATAGTAGCCTATACTCAAACGATTACTCAAACTGAAAAAAAGTTATTACGTTTTAATTTTGTAGCACGATTCGTGGGCCACCCTGTATTAATGTTTAGATATACTAAACGTTTGGTCTTTACTTACAAAAAAATATTATTTATTTGAGGAAACAAAATCGTAACGAACTGTCAAACTTATATCTTGTTCCATATACCATCCACACTCCAAAGAATAAATTGCCCGTGGACAACTAACGTCAAAATTAGAAATAAGTAATTATAAAACGTCACTGGGGTCGAATAAAAAAACAATCTGAACGAAATGTTAAAATCGATGAATATTCGTTCAATTTTTAATCATTGATCGCCCTCATATGAAAAGTCCTTCATTTTCTAACACAAAAGTTCTCCAGGGATGAGAAAAAGCAATGTCATAATGCGCAAGTGTCATAATTTTTGCAAATGGCGTAAATGTGGTTTGACATTTATGTTATCGACAGATTGCATTTCTAAGAAATTGACGCTAGTTCACATTTTGACTAACAATTTCTCACTTTCTCTGTATACTACTCTCTCCCCACAAATCTACAACCATCTCAATGATCTAGCAATCACAGTCACAAAAAAGTATCTAACACTTCATTAAAATAATCAAATGAAGGAAATTGATTTTTTTTTTGCAAAAAAACGCAACTAATTTCAACTGGACTAGTGCTCATTAAATGTCACTCTAAATATAAACACCACGAAGGTGAAACAAATTCGTTAAGTTCGATAAGCTATTACACCGATACTTGTTAGTTTATTCATAGCATAATAATCATAAGTTTAATGCGTCGGAACATCATCGCTTGGGCAATTTAAAAGCCATTACACTTAAGTATTCGATTTAAAATACAATCTCCTACCACACACACCTTTTAAACTAAACCAAATGGCCCGATAACATCAACTGTCCGTGTTTCCAGCTGTCTACAGCTACTTCCTTTGCAGAAAAAAATTAAAAAAATAAAAATAGTGATCATTTTCATTGCCCCATTCGATGACTTTCAATGTTCAATAACAATATTAACCTCATCCAGGATCATTGAACTATGTCTCTCCTGTCGACTAGGTACGAGTATAATAGAGGAGATACAAAAATAGGTGCTGCAAGTTCCTATTGCATTGCTTACCTACCCTAGAACTAGCCAAAAGGGAGGACTTCCACATCCAATCAAAGATCGTTGAATCTAATGTTTAATGGTGAAGTAGCAATTTCTGCGCTATCTCCCATCTAAGGGAATAGCGCAGAAAAAAACAATTTTAATTTCACGTAGACAGCATCCTGCGTGCTTGGAGAGGAGTTCTCTTTTACCATAAAGGGTTTATATTCCTGAAGAACCACTGATTATGCAATTACAGAGAACTCCTTGTGGGATGGGGTTTTGTTTTGTTTTCTTATACTCAACCATTCGTGTTGCCACAGAGCATCTTCTTCGTCTTCGTAGTCATTCCATGTAATAAATTTGCACTGGAATTTTTTTTTTTTTTTTTAATGATCCTCGTTTTTGTTCTCGGTAGGTAACGTCCGACCGAAGAAGAAGAAGAAGAGTCATTCCTGTGTGTTTTTATTTTGTTTTTGGATTTATTGTGGATGTTTATGTTTTTCAATTCTTTTGTAAGAATTTAACGACTTTGAGATACAACAAAAAAAATCTTTCTATAAACGATATCCTTTCAACGGGATGCTGCTGTTTTAAGTATCACCTCCGAAACAATAGCATTAGATATTCAAAAACAATCCTTGCGTTATTTTACGTATTTTAATTCGGGTTAATGGGGAAGGAGGCACAAATCCTTCGCACTTCGCACTAAAAAAAAAGAACATAAAGAACACTTTTGTTTATCCAAAGAAATGTGTGATGCCATGTGATGCTCTAGCTAAAGAAGATGCATCTTTATTTTTTTTGGGGTTTGGGTGCAAACGAGGAAAAAGGGTCGATTCGCTTCAGCAATTATCTTTCGGAAAAAATAAAATGGAAAACTATTAAAAAAAATGTCTATTATCGGAGGCTTGCTAAGCGTAAAAGTAAATAAAAATCTCAACAAAAAAATATACAAAAACGAAAGAAACGGAAATTAAAATTAAGATGCGCCAGGGAATCTAATCTGGTGCGCGATGTTCGTTGCATTTTCTTTGTTTTGATTTTTTTTTTGTTTAAATCCGGAAGCTAAAATGCGGAAGAGCCCATGGATACCGCGCGATGTAGGTAATTTTGGTGAGTTTATGTCAAATGCGTATGCAGAGGATTTATTTTTTTTTATTATTATTCAAGGTGATTTATGATTTGGTTTGATTTACGCATTTCGTGAGGAAAGACGTTAAAATTAAAACTTTATCCGTGTTGGTATAAAACTTTACTTAATTGTTCTATAGGACCAGCACTGTCTGACCCAACTACTACCAACATGGAACGTTTTAATCAATAAACATTAGGGTGGGTCTTAACAAAATAAGAAATGGGGGTGTTCCAAAAATAACTTAAAAGAATTTGATAGTGAAACACGGCCAATAAGTGGTAAAAATTGAAATAAGAACCACAATACTTCTTAGACATTTTCGAACATAATAAAGGGTTATCCATTTTGCGGTTTGAAAAGTATAGGGCTGGAATTCGACATCTGTCAAACTAAGTTATTAAACCAATTTTTTTTCAGCTGAAAGTCTGACATTTACGAAAATGGATCGCATAACTATCGCACAACGCATAAAAATTGTTAAAACCTACTACAAAAATGGTGATTCTGGCACAACCATATATCGTGCTTTAAGAGGAGATTATGGTTTACATAATCGTCCAAATACGCAAGCAATTGGCAAAATTGTGAAGATATTTGAAGAGACTGGATTCAGATATTGTAAGGCCTGTGCATCATCGTTTCGCTCGTACCACTGAAAACATCGCTGCTGTAAGTGAAAGTGTTGCCGAAGACCCCAATGTATCGATTCCTCGTCGTTCCCAGGAATTAGGACTGTCTTACGGCACAATATGGCGTATTTCGCATTTGCATCTACACCTACGTCCATATAAAGTCTAGCTCACACAACAACTGAAGCCAGCTGACCATTTACAACGTCGTAGATACGTCGAATGGGTGCTTGAACAGCAGGCGGTGGACGGCGATTTTTCGAACAAAATTTTCTTCAGCGACGAAGCACATTTCTCACTCGGTGGGTATGTTAATAAGCAAAATTGACGTATTTGGGGTTCTGAGAATCCTCAAGTAATTAAAGAGGCCATTAAATCCACAAAAAGTCACTGTTTGGGGCGCTCTCTGGTCTGAAGGTGTGATTGGACCTTACTTCTTCGAAAACGACTGTCACAGTCAATTCGGAGCGTTATGGTCATATGATAACCGACTTTTTTTTGCCTGCTATTGAAGAATACGACTTAGAGAATATGTGGTTTCAACAGGACGGTGCCACATGCCACACAACTCGAGCGAATATGGCTTTATTGCAACAGATATTTCCTGGCCGCCTAATTTCTCGTCGTAGCGATATCAACTGGCCACCAAGATCATGCGATTTGACACCGCTGGACTTTTTTTTGTGGGACTACGCGAAAGACCGTGTTTATGCAGATAAACCTTTAACTCTTGAGCACTTGAAACCCAACATTCGTCAAGTTATGGCTGAGATACCGCCCAAAATGTGTCAAAAAGTGGTCGAAAATTACTTCAAAAGAATCGATGCTGGCAACAATTCGCGTGGTGGTCATTTAAATGATGTAGTGTTTCACACATAATGTCAACGTTCAAACTTTATAATAAAGAAGAAATATCATGAAAAAAAATATTTTATGTGTTTTATTTACGTTTACTTTTGAAACCGCAAAATGGATAACCCGGTACATGTTTGACAACAAACACCAAGCTAGGTTATTGACCAGTTATTTTTTGTGAAATTGCAGTGGACTTATGCCTTCGCGATTCAAAGTAGGTTCCATCTCTTTTATATTAGACGAGTTCAGGTCAAGTTTTTGGTATAATGTATGCTTTGTACAGAGACGGATTTTAGGATGTGTACTCAATTGGTTCCAATTGCCACCTGAAGTCACTTCACTGTGCCATATAAGTTATCGAAGTTCGAAATAGAGAACGTGTTAACCTGATCCTAAGTAACAGTCAAGGGAAGGGAAGGAAAATGGGGATCACCAGGAAAGTTTGGAGGAGGAGGCCATTTTGTGATTTAAGGATGCTTTTTACGTATTTTTACGTTGCCACCTCGTATCTTTGCCACTTGAGCCAACCATCTTTAGAAACGGCTAAATATATTTTTAAAATCGTTTTTTAGATAATTTTTTAGTACAAATTTTCAGAATTATGTCAGTTAGTTATTTAATTCCACATGGAAGCCGTCTTGGACCACTACTATTTCCATTGGCTATTAATGATGCTCCTCCTTGTGTATGCAATAGCGAAATTCTTATCTTTGCAGACGATATGAGGATTTATAAAAAATATGTCATCTTCAAAAGATCGAACTCTATTGCAAGATGATATTTAACACTTTGCATTATGCTGTGAAAAGAACAGTTTGAATCTTAACCCGACAAAATGTCAAATAATGACATTTTCAAAAAAACGTTCTCCTTCTTCTCATGACTTTGTTATCTCACGGCACATTTTAACTCGTGTTATAACTGTAAGGGACCTTGGAGTTCGCTTTACACCCAATTTAGACTTTTCTGCCAATATTAATATCAACGTTAACAAAGCCAATTCAATGTTAGGATTTATTAAGCGTTGGTCTAAAGAATTTCTTGATACCAATGTTAACCGTGCTTTATACAACTGATTGTTTCGTCCTCATCTTGAGTATGCATCGCAGGTTTGGACCCCTCTTTACGATATTCATATTGAGAGATTAGAATCTGTTTCCCATTGAAAGGGATTTAATGGATTGATTCTTCTAATGCCCTCCCTTGTTATGACCAACGTTTATTTACTTTTATCGACTTTACTTCGACTAAAGTCGATTAAAGTCCCAACTAAAGTCGATTAAAGTCCCAACACAAAGGACTCTTAAATTGGAATTCAAACATTTTTGATTTCAATATGAGTAAAATTAAATTCAAAAATCTACTCCAAACCAGTGATCCACGATCCTAAAAGTTTTTGGTTCATATTATGTTCTTATTTTGTTTTGACGTAATATTATTTGTTTATATTTTCATTTTGTACTTGTGTAAGTGTTATTTGTTATAGAGTTTGCCTATTAACAACTAACACTACACTAAATGATGAGTCGGTGGTATAACACAGTTTTCTGTGTTGACAAACCATTTGTCGCAAGAAGGTGCTTGCTATAAGTTCTCTTCGACATAAAATCAAAAAAAAAATGTTCCAATATTGAATTTTCAAAAACAAAATTGATTATATGATTAAAAAATCCAAAAAATTATTTTCGAACATTTTGGTACGCAGTTTTATTAAGCATCCGATGGACCTCCGGTTTAAAAATTTTAATTGAATCCGTTGAGCCGTAAATGGGAAAGTCGAACATAAAAAAAAAATGTTTCAAGTACCGTTAATAACATTTTATTTAAAAAATGTATATTAAAATGTATATTTATATCGCTAAAGCCGTTTTCGAGATTATTGGATTAAGCATTTCTGATACAAAAAATTGTACGGGTGTTTATTATGGGGCTAGAAAAAAAGGTTACCAAAAATTTCTTTAATACATTCCTTGTTAAAGAAGCAAATGACTGGACTACAAAATATAGCAGAGTGGCAACATCAAGTCACGAAACTCACCGTTAGCCATTATCACATCACAGTTCTTCTCATCTTGTTCCACAACTACGACAGGCGGTCAACGTAAATAGTAAACGCGTTGACTATAACCGAAAAATTACGTCAAGACCTGTCATAATGGTGCCATGTTCGTCGGTCGTGTGATTGGCAACGTAAAAATTTAGTCAATGCGTCGACGAGAAATTTTGTAAACGGACTGACAATTTTCGATGGCTTATATATATATGGCCGGAGTTCTCATAACTTCAAAGGCATCGATTGACTCCAGCTTATTAGAAAAGACATGCAGCTTGAGAAAATCGCACATAAAAAGGTCTGACACCATCAAATCACACAATCTCTCGGAAGCCAGATAACGTCGCATCAGGGCGAGATAACCATATCTTGAAATCCCTCGTGCAGAATGTCCAATGTGGAATGTAACGCAATCTTGCTAGAATCACAAATTCTATAAGTCCATTGATGAATTCTGGGCAAACGAATTTGGTTATCATTGATCTTTAGAGCTAACTGTTGACTTCAATGCTCTGAAAGTCTCACCAACGTCGTTTGTACAGCCCAACGGAGCAATGCCGCCACCATGACGTCTTTGCTTCGTCCCATATACGATTATTTTGCTTTTTACTTGGGATATAGGTATTATAGGGCAAGTTTCGCATTTGGAAAACAAAATCGGACTCGAGATTTTGATTAAACTTTCGATTAGCTTACGATGATGGAGAACACCAAAAAAGTGGGTCGCGCAAATCCCTCTGTCTGTCTGTAGATCGATCTACAGCCTAAGCGGCTGAAGCGATTTTCTTCAAACTTGGTAATTAAGCGTTTTAGGTGATTGTCTCAAATATTACAAGATTTTTTTTTTGATTTTCGACTTTCTCATAAACGGCTCTATGGATTTCGGTCAAAATATTTATATAAGAGGTTCTTTGAATTATAAAGAATACTGCATATCAAAATTCTCGCAATGATATTTTTTTTTGGATTTTTGAAAAAAAAAAATTTGTTTCGAAAATTTAATACATATTTCGAAAACCGCTGAATGATTTTTTTTTGAAATTTTGTTTTTAAGTTTATATCATGAAATAATTAAAATTACCCTACCAATTTTTTTTAGAAACAAACTAAAGAAATTTTGTACATGCAAAATTAAATAAAAAATTACTTTAAAATTATATTTATTTCTATTAAGAATTTTGGAAAACACTTTATTGAACGCAGTGATGTCAAATCACTAGAGATTCAAGAGAGTAATTGATTCTATGATGTTACCTTATCCGTTCATTTTAAATCTTCTTATATGAATTCCATCCAAGAGTTTCAAAATGTTGTTAAGGGCCAGGGAATATGTAAGAGTTGAACTCCAGCTTTAAAGATAATAGATATCCTGCTCATTTCTTGCATACCAAGTGGAAAAAGATCAGCGACAAAACGTAGCCCTAAGGCACACCAGCATTTATATTGTGGGTTTCAAACTTTAAGCCGTTCCATATAACAATTTGAAAAGATGGAAAAGGTTCAACGAAGCAAAAAGATTGGAACCAAAGATGATTTTTATTCCGAATATTTCTTTTACAAATGAAAAAAATTTTACCGCCTGTATGGTATTGTAGTATTTCATGGTCATGCCAAAAATTTTCTTTGTATATGTGATTTACAGATCTTCAAACTTTTCATGGTTTTCTTCAGATGGTTTGTCTCTATAACATAGGAAGCTTTATCGTTCGCACAGATTTTTGACGGTTAGACGATAAATTTACAGATTTACATTTAAAGGACAATAGTATGTTTTTTTTTGATAAAATTGTATTTTAAAGACACTTTCCCATTTAAAATGTTGTTGATCCTCAGGCGAAAAAAAGGATTTGCGGTAAAAAAAATATGGTTTTAAGGAATTTCGACGACTTTTTGTATGACTGATTTTTGAAAAGGCCATCAACCATTGACACCGCAAAAGGAAATCCATTTGTAATAAAAACAACTTTAAATCTGATCGAACACAATATCTCACTCCTTTGCATCTTAATCAACTTTCACACTCAACCTATCCTGTTATCAGGGCCCCTTCCATTTCATTCACAAACAAAATGTATCTTTAATTAAAAATAGTCATCGACTTCGTGATCAAAATACAAAAGGATCACCAACCGATCGATAACAAAAACGACACAAGAAAATTACTTTTACTTATTCTTCAAATCAATTGTAAACAAAATACCATCACAAGAAGCCTCTGGATTTGCATACAATCATCATAGTTAAAAATAAAAAAAATACAAATGTAAAGGAAACCCCTGCGCTAACCCGTTCTCGCACTATTGCAAGTTAACGACCGTCTTCAGTTGTTGTATTCTGCATTATTCGTAAAAAGGGACAAACAATTTCCAAACAACATTCCAACGCTGCTCAAGGCAAAAGGGAAGAGGAAATTTGATGCAAATAGCTACGGATGATTGCCTTACACGAGGTGAATAAATTAAAAACAACTTTTCTCTATTCGGAGTTTGTTCTGACTTTCCTCGGAGCTGCCTCCTAACTATGGCAAGACTTATTCTTTCGTTCTGCCCCCGTATTAGCCATGAAGATGACAGTACAATACGTTGAGAGTACTCCAAAGAAGAATAGGTAACTGACATCAACAGTCGTTACGTCACGTAACTATTGAGCAAAAGGGACACCATAGGCGTACAAAGGAAAATTCTTGTGCTTCTTCAATTGCACAGACATTCATGATCGTTCCAACCAACAATAATAAAAGCAGAGGGACGTGTGGGGATGGAAATAAATTATCTTCACCTTGGAGCGAATCACTTCAATATAAATAACTATCTATGTACCGTGGTTCATATACAAAAGATATAGATAGAATTTTCATTTTCCTTTTTTGCATATTATATACACAGAGACGGGCACATCCATACCCTATAGACTTAAGACCTTAGATAGAATATACCTATCAGAAGCGAAGCGTTTTCAATTTCAATCCTTTCTTCCTTCAACTACAACAACAACTTCATGCCAACATGAATAATTTTGAATGGATAATCGATGGAATGAGTTAGTGATTTCCCATTCAAAGGCGGCAGATTGAAAAATCTATAGAAAGAAAAAAAAACGAAACAAAAAGGACTTAGTTCGTAAAGATTTTGTCGGCATTGTCTGTAATGGGATTTCTAGAAGAAGCAGGAAGATACGAAGGCTCATTAAAACTGAATTACCAACAATTTATTTTTGTTTAAAAAAAAAAGCGAAACAAGACTTAAAATTTGCCTATAAAATGTAGGCAATTAGAAGAATTAATCAACATTTTTGGGGGAACAAAGGTTAGAAGTGGTTTAGAAGGATGTGTGATACTTATTCATGTGATACAGATTGGCCAGGTTGGGGAATAATAATTCAACTTCTGAACCAGGCGAAGCTTAAACGGGATGATGTGTAAACCGCGTGCCTTTGAAGCAATATGGAATTAATTTGAATTTGGTTCACTCCAGGGCGAAGTAGCAAGTTCTTTTCTATCAAACTCTCGCACACGTTTATTATTGATATCTGAACCTTGTATTCCAGCATGTAGATGAACACGCGAGGAAGCTCTTCAAGGTAACAATGAACTAAAACACAAAAACAGCTTTGAGGAAGGGTATTAACAAAGCAGAAGTGGATTGATGCTATTTATTTCCAAACCAACCTACTCAACATCAAGTTTTAACCTCTTTCGTGAGGTCCTTTGGCAACACGTAGGGGCTCCAGTGGAAATTAATATTGTGGACAGACACAGCCTTGTTACGATCATCACATATGGTTCAATAAACTTAAGGTGGTACAACGTATTACAGAACCATTACGATTTAGCCAAACGGATGCTTTAAATTTTCTATACAAAAAATTACGTGGTACATGATATCGGCGCGTCGGACGGGAGGAAACGCCAACTTTTGTCCTAATGGCACATCCCTGGAAAGTTAACAAACAATCGAAACATCTTTTTGACGCGGACGTAAGCACATCGATCGATCTTTACTATTTCGCCACAGCGTTAACGCTCACGTGTCAATTCATACAATTTTCAAGATCGCACGAATTACGCAAAATGCATTAACGTGTCATTGGTGTCAACGTGATTTTTATTCTTCATTGAGATTCAAGGATTCATCCCAGCATTGTTTCCCTAGTGACATAATTACGAATCGAATATTTATTTTAACAATTATTTTGATTGTCGCTCTGTCGCTCGTAACTTACGTATTTTTGATGCAGTGAAACTCGCTTAAGCGAAATGACAAAAAATCGGAAATTTTTTGCAGTAAAGCGGGTTTTTTGTTTAAGCGGACCTCTGATAACCAGGGTTGGCCGAACTGTCACTTTTTTGTATAAACTACATTAACTACGTCTGCTACGTAGTCAATGTTGTTAAATGTAGTTAATGTAGTTAATGCAGTAAGTGAAACAAAATGTAGCAGACGTAATTTCAAATGTCAAATCGTCTGAAATGTCATTTCATTTTGAAGTTTGAACTCATATTCATTTATGATTTCTTTTGTATTTGGCGACTATTGAACAAGTTAAAGTTTTTATCAGAATTAAAGGAAAAAAAATACGAGATTGATTACTGAATGTATTTTTGAGTTTTTTTTTTACTTTTTTGTTCTTTAGGCACGATTTAGAAAAAAAGGCAAACTAAAGCAAATTATACATGGCACAAGAAAAAAAATTTTGGGATACCCTTATTTCTCTACCTATGCCTATACATTTTATTGGCCGGAATCCGGGTTAATTGAACTTGGTTCCTTCGGTGAGATATTTTTTTATTCAAAATTTTGGAATTTGTTCATATCCGGTTTAAATTCTATTGATTTTCTTAATTTACTATGTTAATGTAGCAGACGTAGCAAATTGTAGTAAATAAGACGGGTAGTTTATTCCGTTTACTACGCGTAGTTTTTCACGTAGAAAAAGAATGTAGTTAATTCGGCCAATCCTGCTGATAACTGAAAAAAAAATTCAGTGATAATAAGTGAAAAATGTACTTCACTTCAAATTTTAAAGAAACTCCTATTAGATTAATTGCCGTAAATTTGTCATAAAACTTAAGAGAAACAAAAAAAAAATGTCGCGTTCGGTTTTCTTAAAAATAACCCCCGGTAAAGCCTAGTACGCTGCTGATGCGAAACGAAAAATCCCATACAAAAATGACACGACGAAATCATGAACGAAAAATTTCGTTCTACTTTTCGTTTTCCGGTACGCTGCTGAACGACGAAATGTGTAATTTTAGTGGATAGCTGTAGTAGATTTCTTAGTACAATTCTCCACTCTTTTCGTTCTCAATTTAATTGACCTGCACATTAATTGCTTGCGAAATTTTGACATTTCATTTTTTTTATAAAAAAAAAAGTCAAGCTCTTGTAATGCTTATTTGATTTTTCTTTGGCTTTGTGTTTTCTCTAGTGTCTGGTTTTTCTGTGCATTTCCTGTAATAAATTATTCAAAATACATTCAATTCTAATTTTGTATCAAAACCAATTTCAAAATCGACTAAACTAAATCTGCAACATGAAAATGGGAAGTTGGAAAGAACCCTTCACATATCTTATCGACGAATAAGATATAGCTGATCTTTATTTGGAGTGCTGATTATAACCAACTATCGACTTTTCTCATACCTAGTGCTAGTACTTAGATTAAAAATAACCTATGTCCTTTTAAAATTAATTTATTTTAAGTGACTACTAAATAAAAATATTATAACCAAGATTCAGTAGTTTGTTCTGCAATTAACTGTCCATGTCATGATTTTTAAAATACATTTGTTACTCCGACTTTTAAATTCTATGCGACCTTTGACAGCATATAAATATAAAAAAAACACTCACCATTTCTAACTACATACTTTCAACACATAAATTAATTTATTCACTGTTCACCTTGAAATACATAATCTCAAAATACTTTGAACTATATCTTTGCAACGGGTTGTCCAATAAAGGTGAGCGATATCTTTTTAGAATCAGCACTTCATACTTTCAAAGGAAGCATCAACATTTTTTGCAAAGAAGTTGTATTAAAAAAAATAGCTCCAGGAATAGACATACATCATTCTAAATATGCGTATTTCAAGAGTGATTTTTTGCAATAAGACCTCTACATAAAAACTTTTGATGCTGATTTTGAGAGTATCAAGAGTAGATTACAAAAAGGTATCAACCAAGTTTTTAGGATAACCCGTTCCAAAGACACACTTCAAAGTATTTTCAGATTATGTATTTCAAGGTGAACAGTGAATAGCTTTTGAACTATAACTTTGCAACGGGTTGTCCAATAAAGGCGAGCGATATTTTTTTTGAATCAAAACTTCATACTTTCAAAGGAAGCATTAACAAAACCAAAAGTAGTTTTGTCACCAAATTACTTTTAGATGTATTTTTTGTGTCACCAAATTTCCGGTATCCGGAATTAGTAAGAAACCATAAATTAGAACTCATAACCGTTTACACCATTCCAATGAAGGACGTAGTTTTCGAATTATAGAGTGGTTTACCTCCCTATTTCATTGATTTTCTTAAAATTGATAGAAATTTCATCAAATCGGCAGATAAACCAGTTAATAAGTCCCAAAATATTTGCTTAATTTCCATCATTTAAACGGTTCTGAGTTTTATTTTAAATCCTCTATGTGTAACAAGAACAATTTTTAAATCCAAGAATTATTTCAAGAAAATTACACCTAAAAGTAATTTGGCGACAAAATTACTTTTTTTTTACAACTTGTCATTTGTTTTTGACAGCTTACAGAACTCTCCGCAAATATTTTTCCGCTGTGGTTTTCGTTAGCATTTCGCTCTCCTAGTGGAGACCACCGAAAAATTTCGTTTCGCATCAGCAGCGTACTAGGCTTAATGCTAACCTGACAGTCAAGACAGCATTACCCCCCTCAAAAACGGTTTATGTGACGCCAAAAAATAAAAAAAAGGGTATGCCATTAGATGTCGTAAATTTGCCGTAAATCAAGGGCGAAAGAAAAAAAAACATTCGCTTTTTGTTTTTTTTTTGTTTACTACCTAAACTACGATTTTCTACTAAATCTAGCACTAGGTACCATACCAAAAGTATTTGTTTACAGTTTTTGTTACAAAAAGATGCGCGCCACACAAATTGTTTTATTGCACAACTTATTCCAGTTTTTATTCCAACAATTGCTTAAACGAATTTTATTGCAAAAAAAAAGTAGTAAAAGATACACTTTTGGTATTTTAGTTCTAGATTTAGTGAAAAATGGTTGTGGCAGTAAATGGAGCGAATCGGAATCCCGCTTTTTGAAATCCCGCTTTCTCAAAATCTCGAAACAAATTTAAAATCCCGTCTTCTAAAATCCTGTTTTTTTTTTTTAATTCAAGTTATTTAACAATTCAATTTATTTAACAAAAAGTGATATGTACAAATAAGATAAATCTTTTATAGTACTTAGGAATAACATTATTTTCTATATTATTTAAGTAATTTATTATTTGATCAGTAATTTTATTTATTTATTAATAATTTTTGCTGACATAGGTAATTGAGCATAACATCATTAAATCAGTGTTCAATTAATTGTTTTGGAAGGGAGTAGGAAGAGAGAACAAAATTATGGTTGAGTTGTAAGTGCAGAAAAGTAAAGGAAAATATCAAGTTTGAATTTATTGCGGTTAACTATTAATTCGATTGAAGGCGGGAGCGAGTTCCAGAGTTTGACAGCACGTATGAAAAATAAACGGGACGAGTTGAGGTAATTACTGAGATGAGGAATGATATTTATATTTCTAGCGGAGCGATTGAATGAAAGCCTGGTAAATAAATATAACAGAGTACTGAGTAGAATTAATTTGTTGAAAAATAAACAATTCCTTTGCATTGATGTATTGCTGAAAAGTGCAACCGAGTAGATTTATAGAGAATTCGGAGACATGGTCATATCTACGTAGCCCGTACACATAACGGACGGCGTCATTAAATGCGACTTGTAACTTCCGCTTCGAAAGTGAATCGAGATCACTGTATACTATCTCAGCATACGATATTAGGGCCATAACTAGAGATGGTATTAGTTTGCGTCGGGTTTCGACTGGCATAAAGTATGCTGAATGCTATAGCTTTGTCAAGCACCCGTATATGGGACCGATGACAAAGTTAGTGTATTTATATTCCGATAGATGGCGGTCAATTACAAATCCAAGGCTAGTACAATGATCGACGGCTTTAATTTTGTTGTCTCTTAGCCATATTTCTGGTAAAGTACTAAGATCGAACTTCTTTTTACATATTGGAATGACTACAGATTTAGTAAGATTTATGAGCAGTCCATTGTTGATAGACCAATTGTTAATTTTGTTGAGATCCTCATTGATAGAGTGAGACAATTCCTCAAGCTGGTGATAAGGCCTAGCCAGATGAAGCTGAACATCATCGGCGTATAAGTGCACCGAAGCATGTGAATAAGACGAGGGCAGATCATTGATGAACATGCAAAAGAGTATATGACCAAGGATCGATCCATATGGGGTTCCTTGTGCTACATGTCTTAGATTTGAGCATTTCCCGCCAGAAATGACTCTTTTCAGTCTGCCTGACAAATAATCTGTTATAAGTGCACATGCCCAGTCACTGAAGCCAAAGTAGTTAAGCAACTTCAATTTAAGAAGACAGTGATTCACTTTATCAAAAGCTTTGGAAAAATCAAGTAAGCAAAGTAGATTGATATGACCCTTATCCCGCCTTTAAAATCCGTTATATTTAAAATGCCGGCCTATAAAATCCCGGCTTTTAAAATCCCCTTTAATCCTGCTTAGCCCATTTTGTATTTTGATAAAATTTACACATAGAACTTTGCATACACCCAAACTGGGCACAGCCCAAATCCTATATTGGGTCAAGCAGGATTGTTCTAGAGAAAATTTCCACTTACTCGTCGTCCTTTTTGCACCTTGTTTTGATTTCAAAAGCGGGAATTTAATAAACGCGATGGTAAAAAACGGGATTTGAAGAATGCGGGTTATAATTATGCGGGATTATAAAAATTAGGATTATAAAAAGCGGGATAAAAAAAGCGGGATTTAAGAAACGGGTTGGTCCCGTAGTAATCTTTTAGTTATTTAAAAAATAAACAATTTTTTTTTCACGACAAATTTACGAGAGTTAATTCAACAGGAGTTTCCTTAAAATTTTGAATTGGTGTAGCGCTTGTTGACACATGTTTTTTTTTTTTAATAAAATATTGGAATATAACATGAAAATAAGCAAACAATATGATCAAGATTCAATGTCTTGTGAGAAATTTGTGTGCGATGAATTTGGGATGTCCCGAAATGCAAACATTTATTTCTCCATTTATTTCTTCTGAGAAGACAAGAAATAAATACAGACATGTATGTCTGAAAAAAAAAAAACACAGAAAAGAAATATTGACTCCATTGACACAATTTCTTGCAATTGTTTATTTCAAGTGTATGCTCAGGGTTTTTTTTTTATATTGTCATAAAGCAAAACAATAATAATAGCTCTGAAAAGCTTAACTATATCGCATTTTGCACTACTTCGCGAATCGCTTCTCGCACCTTAATAATTTATTCATTGAACAACTTCTTTACTCACATGGCCCTGTGTAAATCGATTTGCTCTTAAAGTGTCTTGTATTTTTAATAGCCATTTTGTTAGTGCTTTATTATAACTCTAAGCTAAAACACAGATAGCTTATCCTGCGGACAAATTAGTCTCACGAATTTAGTCTTCAAATGATTCAACGATAACTTTTAGTTGTCAAAAAACAATTGAAAACAAAGTGCGAAAAAGACCTTACACTTTCGGAATCAAGTATGGTGCCAGTGTGAAAATTGACCTTCGACCTGAATAACTGAGTTAACTAGAGATATAACTTGGGTTTATCCTCAAAACTAGGGTTTCGGATTGAAAACTTGATTTGGAAACGAAAAGCTTTTAAAATCTTTCAAGATTTTAATTCTCAATCTATAAACTGAGCGAAAAAAAATATTAAACTAAAATTAAAAATAACAGAAACACAATTCTTACAATCAATCAATTAATTTTTGTATGAAAATTCATAGTGCCAGCCGACCTACGAATTCCAATCATAAAATTTGATCAGTACCTATAGCTTTAAAAAGAGAAAACAAAACTCCGCCAATTAGCCTATATCTTGAGAATTCTAAAATGAGACACTTCTCACAATCTTCTCAATAAACCTAAAATTTACTAGCACATCCAAGAATATGTAAAAAAAAATGAAACTTTTTTAAAAATATATTTACCCAGCCCAATCGTTTCAAAATTAAAATTTATCGCATCGTTAGGTTATTTCCGTAATAGCTACTGCATTCCTTTACGAGCCCTCCCTATCTAGGTAGACTATTAAACTTTACTATGAAGACACGAGTCTATCGCAATATTAAATGACGCCGATTCCCAGAATTAAAATGCCCGATACCCCATAACGTTTCCTTCTCCCTGAAAATAAAAAAAAATACACCCACAGCACAACCAATCCAACCAGTAATAAAACACGTGTAACCATAGGCTCCCTCAGCCTAGGCGGCATAAGGCATTAGAGAACCCATAGGTCTGAAATTCCTGAGAAATTAATTTGCGGAAGAGATATTTGTATATAAACCTAGAAGATGCCTTTTGCTTTTGCGTGGGCAAAAATTCAAATTCATCGTCGCGACGACGACCACGTTTCATCTATTCGTATATACGAGTACCTATAACCATGTCGTATAGATATTAGATACGACTTCTAAATCTATCCATTACTTTGCATAGATAAAATGCAAAAAATCCCACCATCTTCAGCAAAACAACTGACAGCGAGCCCTTTCGGTCGGGCACAAGGGTCAGGTGAGAAGGCTATGAGTATATAGAATATGTCCAGATCATTGGAGATCCGTCCGAAGGGGGCTCCGTGTGAAGAATTCCCGATCAGATTATGGCGGGCGACGCGAACACACGACAGAAATTACAGATACCTGATGAAAATAATAACAAAAAAGAAATCAAAATAACAAAAAGTAACTGCCAGTTCTATATGCAAAGCTCGTTCGGCAGGCTCTAAATACACTTATAGGGCTCTACCGACTCTTGTCCCAACACACGCCGATACATTGTATCTAGTTAATAGTCAGGACGGTTATGTTGCGTATGGACTTTTGGTTTTTCGTTGGTCATAGTTTAAATAACGGTAAATCGCTCTATTCAACTGAACGATCATACCGCCATTTTGGATTGATTGTCAAACAAATCTTGTGGACACACGTGTGACAACTCCTCAAATTGTACAACTATGAGCGATGATAGTTTATTCTATTTTGAGGCTTTTTACCAGAAATAATCTAAAGAATGATGAAAATGTCAACACTACCTCCTGAGACTATAAAGGTAATATACATTTTTACAACCGACCACGTTCTGTGAGTCGCTGTCCAGCCAGCCATTGTGTAATCTTTGTCAGCAAGTCGTCTTCGCACTCTATCGCGCCTTGGCCGGTAGGATATTTGAATATTTTCACGTTGCCATCAAATGGCTGTGCAAAGGATAAAAATACCGGCACCGGATGATGGCCATTACAAGTGGGCGGGGCAGCACAGGAATGAAAAACTTACGCGACTCATTCATTATTTTTTTTTAAAACATTCCATTCGGTGCATTGGTGTGGCTGCGGCCAGCATTGATAGTGGCAGAGTCAGAGGCAGTGACAGGCAGCACTATTCAGGCATGTTTAATGTTGGAATTGTTTTGAAGAAATGCTGCTAGTATTTAGAAGCTGATCATAAAGTTTCAAGTTCATGGTTAGAGTATATATTAGTAGGTGTGGCAGATTGTTTTGGGAGTTTGAACATTTTTCAGTAAAAAAAAGGAGAGTTCCTGAGTAATTTATTTGGAATTGGTTTTCAGGAGGCATAACTTTTACAGAATTAATTATAAGTGTTGAGGAGTAAAAGTTGTAAATATTCATTGAGCACACTGCTTAAAGGTCCTACGTGTCTTCGTGCATAACGTATGCGTATCAAGCTTGAAGGTTTATGACCAAATATAATTGTTGCTTTTTAACCGAACGTTTTTTTAAACTCAAACACAATTGGAAAAAAAAAACGGGTGGCGTATTACCCGCTTAATTGCACTTGAACTTTCAGTAATTGACCCAAAAATGTCATATAAAAGACGAATAGATCTTTTTAGTTGAACACCGCTTAATTAAATCACTCGATTACTTGAATTTAGAAAAAATTAGCTAACAAGCTAAATCAATCTAAATTTTTCGGTAAGTTCAAGGCCTCCACATTTTGTTCAAAGATATAAATTAACTGTAATAGTTTGATTAAATGAAATTGAGAGCACTGTTCACTACATCACAAATGGCAGGCAAAGACATTCAATTTTTAAAAAAACATGAAGTCTCCGCTGTCATTTCCATAAATATGGTCATTGGATTGAGTTCGGTGTCCCAATTTTTATAATCCCGTTTTTAAAATCCCGCTTTTTATAAACCCGCTTTTATTAAATCCCGATTTTCTTAAATCCCTTCTCTTCTAACCCCGTTTTTTATAATCCCGTTTCTATTATACCGCTTTGAGAATCAACACAAGGTGCAAAAACGACGGCGCTTAAACGGAGGGGTCATGCTGCACCCCTGCAATCCCATACTTGGCCCAATATAGGATTTGGGGTGGGGTCGAGTTTGGGTGTATGTGTAACATTTATCAAATTACAAAACGAGCTTGGCGGGATTAAACGACATGCTTTGGAATTTTAAAAAGCGGGATTAACAGATCAGGATTTTGAATAAGCGGGATTTTAAAACTTGCGATTTAAAAAAAGCTGTACCTATTTTAGAAAGTGGGATTTTAAATTTTTTTGTGGGATTTTACAAAAACGGGATTTTTAAAAGCGGGATTCAGATACGCTCCCGTAGTCATTGCATTTAAGGAGGATATTAATTTAACACAATATTTAAATGCAACAGTTCGCTTTGAGATTAGTGCAGAGAATTTTTGGAACCAACTAACTCTTATTCCAGAATTACTCTTATTCCAGTATTACCGCCATGAATTACCTCTTTGTTATCGATAGTTTGTATGGAAATTTAATTTTTTTCTGTCCTTACGTCGACAATTTCCTAGCTCGCTTTTCCTCCAATTTTCCTTCCACATGCAAAAATTCAGGCCTTCTGTGTTTTCATAGGAAGAGTTTAATAAAAAATACACATCCCCCTCCCCCTCTAAGTAGATCTTAGTAGACTTAGAAAGGATTTTAGGTAGAAATATTAAGGTCATATGGCCATATATAGGAATGGGATTCTTATTTTTTGATATTTTTGAAAAAATGACGGTAGGAGTCCGTGACGTAATGAGGAAAGTGTTCCCGGAACATGCTTAAAGAAGGCAGAATAATAAGGGGCGGTTATCGGATAAAGCGAAAACAATGCATATTGTGTTGTGAAATTTGGGGACACATCGAGTTTTCGAGGGGAAAATATAGACGAGTGTCGCGATCGAAACATACGAAACCCGGAAGCTTTATGAAGAAAAAGTCAAGCAAATGACTTTTGGTTTAAAGACCGCGGCACATGTTTTTCGAAATAGTGAACCTATCACCGAAGAGGGGGAAATAGTAGTTTTGCTACATTATTTAAATCAGACACTAAATGAGGAATGTGTAGAGCGCTTGTTTTTTTTTTTAGAAAAACATTGGGAACATTGACCATCAGCTAAGGTTCGTCAAATGTGGATAGGATGTGTTGATAGGGCGCTTGGATCAAACCGTCAACGAAAGGGGTGTGAAAGAAAGCATGTTCAATGATTTGTCAAACAGACCCACATGTCGCATCTACTCAATACGATCATCTGTTTTTCAAGAACTATTATATCTTACCATATTAGATTTAAGCGTCTTAAACTATTATGTAACAATAATCGATGGTTACCACGCCAGCATAGACAAAATCTTCACAGAAACGCAAATTCTGGACAGTCCAACGAATTCCAAGATAAACACATCTCATATACGCCGACTTCAAAGGAGCCTATGAGAGCATTCATCTACATAGCGATGGGAGAACTCAGCATTTGAAGACAGTATAAAGTTATACACTATGTAATCTGTGGATGGATAAACTCCTACGAAATATTTTAAGCATTTAATAACTTTCGACAAAAATATGCGGTATTAACTGATTTCTTCGAATTGATTTTGCAGAAGCTAGTGGTCAAAAATCCTAGCAGCCAAAGTTTGTTGGTCTCTTAGTACACGGAGACAAAAAAGTCTGTAGGTATTGATAGAAGCAACTTCCAGGTAGCTAAGGAATTCGTATGATCCTTCTAGTGCACATTCATTCTAACACTCTCCAAAACACTTACTCTGAAAGTCATGGATGACAAGGGGAAGAAGAACTAACAGTGCGTTTTTTCGGTGAAAAAAATACATGGCCACGAACTCTATGAACTGCATCATATATAATAATATTTTTACACCAAGAAATCGAGAATCCCATAGAGCCAAGGTGTTTGGCTTGGATGAATGCAAACGTTGATTGAAATCAAAGAAGATTATACGAGCCCAAACGCAAAATAGTTTTTTTGGTCTCAAGAGAGACCGGGTGTATGTTGGAAACGGAATATTTTTGCTAACCAGTAGTTAAGTGGTTTAGTGATGATATCTCCTAAGCTTCAAACAACACCAGGTTACGGACGAGACAGGTCGGACTTTCCACATATCGAATCACCTATATAACATAGTAATTTGTCTTAAAAGCAATTCGACCAATTTAAATTGACCGTGCTGTGTTTACTAAGATCAATTCTTATTTTCATTTGATGTGTGGAACTCGATTTGGGGGGTAGAAATCCCGAAAACCCAGGACTTTTTATACCGCTCGCTTAGGCAGCTCGTCGGGATCGCTATATGTGATGTCATCAGAGAGCCACCTATGTCAACAGTTTCTTTGGACAACAGATTTCAAGATTACGGGATTTTGTTCATTCCGAGTGATTTCTGCATTTTCCATCGATCGTTTCGGGATAAATACGTAGTAATTTGCCTGGAACTAGGTCACACTGATATTGTCTAACGATAGTCTTATTGTATAGAGCTATGAGCTCTTATTCTATAGAGAAAACTGTAGAAGATACTCCTCACTAGTAGACATCTTCCTTCCCAGTATTCCCCCTGGGATATCAATATTAAATTAGCTCAGTTGGTTTGCTGGACTCTGTAACTTTTGCTTGGGAAGTGTAGCCGCTCATTCTTCAATTATCTATTTTTATTAATTTGTTTAAGTTCACTTTCTAACGTCCCAAAATACCCCGGTTGTGGAACTAAAAGTTTGATTCTTTTGTTTCATATATAAGCCCTATGACATTGACATTTGATAATGACTTGACTTTCTCGATGATTCAAAGTAGTATTGTCTCTCCTCAATTTGGTTGAGGTGCCTTTAACTTTGCTTAAAGTTAGAGTTACGTCACATAGTAGTCCGTAGTCCAGCTTCCCGTGTGAGTTCTCACAAAAATTGATGAACATTAGATCATACAACACAGGTAAAATGTGTGTTCTTTCAATTAGGATAACTCTCATTCTCAGGTCAAGAGCTTCCCTTTTCACGATTTCTTCCTCCCTCGAAGTAATTTTTTTTTTAATTTGGTGTTATCATATTTGTTTTATGAAGGTCTTAAACCTCAAACTTCATGTCACACCAGGAAGTTCATATGCCTAAGCCTAGTTATGTTGACTTAATACAAACATAGAATTTACGAGTGTGTCAACATAACCTACTCCCCAGCCTACGCATTTGAACCTTATCTTCTCCAAGGCGGGACAGAACATATTTAGCGCATTCCATTCTATTCTCTATGATGACAAAATTTGTTTCTAACCGAATCATTCTCTTTACTGTGCGATGCATTTACAAAGAACATAACTAACATTTTGTGGCAGCAAGCAGCACCAAATGTGAAACAGGTTACATCTCCTGATGCCCCAACTATTTATCAATAAAGTAAAGAACCAACAAACAGCAGACAACAAACATAACACAAAACACCAAGTCCTCTACCGCCGGCCGCCGCTGCACCGACAACGAATCACCATCACAGAGAACCTTCTCCTACATCTAACCTGTTCATGTGATATAAAGGAAAAACGCGGGAGCGTCGAGCGTCTTCGCCTCTAACGACTTTTCCAACAGATTTTCCACAATGTTATCGGGTTATTGAACTTTTTGTACGTTAGGTTGATGTTATAAATGACTAAAGGTGCCTGCAGCAACAACAAAGACCGCCATTTGTCCGGCTTTTGAATTGAATGGGATGACTTACAAAAAAAAATAATAAATATACATATACCGAACATAGATAGATTCTCCCTTAATGGGCATCATGGAGCTCGAGTTGGAGTTGCACGGTAAGCCCCTTTGGAGCTCGAAACTGGGAAACAAAAGGAGCAAGCATCTGAATCCAAAAACGTGATCAAGACATTTTTTTTTCTCTTTGTTGTTATATACACATTTATTTCGATTACATACATATGTATGTATGTACATAAATACAATACATAGTAAGCTCATACAATGCTATTTAAAACACAATTTTGGATGATAGAAATTCGGGCACACTTTAGTGAGAAAAATATGGCTGCTTTTGATTTCAAGAGATCGCATACGAAAAAATCTTAAAGATAGCTATGAATCTTCGTTAGGTCTTTGAAAAGAAAGCCTGCGAAAAATGAAAATTGCATCCTTCTATTACAATTTGAATAACAAGTAACTTCATAACCCCAATGACGACAAAAAGAGCTTGGGAATGATTCGAACATAGGACTGGCTCGAAAGCTTCCCCCGGAATCTATAGGTTTTGTGAAGAAATTTTTCAGGGGAATTTGTCATTTTGGAGAATTTTTTTTAAGGGAAATAAGTTACGCAAGCAATAGACGTTAGCAGACTAAATTACTGGCGAATAAAATATTTCAATAGAAATAAAATTCCCTTCAAAATTTCCCATATAGTAAAATATGAGGTTATTTGGAGTAAGATCCGATTTGGATTCCACGATATCTGAGGATGAACAACCCCTAATTGCTAGTTATTAAAACTACATTTTCAAAGTAATGTTCAACGAAGAGGGTCTTAATGTTTGTACAATTAAAATGAGCTTGGGTGGTTGGATGTTGTCGGGACTGGGTGTATCTTTTCCTACACATCAAGTGCTTACATTACCTTCAAGTTGGTAGCCGCCGGATACTGGTCTTGAACTTATGTCATGACTTGCTAAACTTGTAAGTGCGAATGTTGATCAAAGAAAAATTGCATCATTAAACCCATCGCCCTACAGATTGGAGGTTAGTGCGTTGGGCTGACGACCCGACTACAGTTTTTATGAAAGACACGCGAGAAGCCTCGGATAACGACACCCCTCAAATGATAATCAGCCCTGGAGCGAAGGACACAGTTAACGCCAGGTGCTACTCAAAAACTTGAATCTGTCCTTTGCGGTAGAATACTGACATTACCGCGATCCAGGAGATACGATGGATATTATCAGGAATAACGAAAAGAAAAGATTGCGACATTTATTACAGCTGTCATCAAAGAATGCACATGTTGGGGCGCGGATTCGTCGTGGGAAATCAACTCAGGTCGAAAGTCATCGATTTTAAGCCGATTAGCCATCGCCTGGCTGTGATCCGCATCAAAGCTTCTTTCCAAAATATCAGCCTAATATGTGCACACGCCCCTACCGGTGAAGCTGAGGTGTCTAATAAGGAGGAGTTTACAACATCTTGGACGGAGCCAACGGAACCTGTGCGGAGTACGATGTCAAAGTCGTGGTCGGAGACTTTAATGCTTAAGTCAGGAAAGAAAATATCGTTGGGGGATTAGTTGGAAAGCACAGCCTCCACGAAACGACAACAGATAAAGGCTTCCGACTAATCGATTCCTGCCGTTGTCTATGTCTTATTATATTCAATTAAGAACCAATTTTAAAAATTGTCATAAAATGAGTTGCTGATTTACGGATTACATGCTGTTCAGGCATAACACTAACAACATTTGATTGAGTAAACTAGTATACCCATATATATGACAAGGAAATAAATAAAATAATGCCAATTATAAGAGACATAAATAAATAAGACACGGTTATTTTCTCCGCATTAGTTCAGCCGCCATCCCTGGAGATAAATCTGAGACAAGGGATGCCGGCGCTGTGTTAAAAACATGTAAAGGGTATCCATAATCCCCTAAATGCGTGCAAAATTATAAAAAAAAAATTATAAAAAACAAAATTGACTTTGCTGCAGCTCGTTATACGGTGATAAACAGCACTAGGTTCCCCAGGGGAAGGATACACACAGTAACCTGGCGATTTCCAGATGGCCGAACCGCCAAATAAATCGACCACGTGCTAATTAGCGCAAGGCGCGCATCAAACATCTTGAACGTGCGAACCTTCCGACGTGCAAACGTGGACTTTGACCACTTTCTTGTTGTGACAAAGTTCATAGCCCGACTGTCAAACAAAAAGAAAACGAAGGCCGCCGAAAGGAGGAAATTCAACATCGCCTGCCCTAGCACATCTGAGAAAGCCAGAGACTACAGTGGGCAATTGACCGTGAAACTCTCTGTCGTACCCCCAGCCACAAGCGCCAACGACCAATGGAACGACATCATTAAGGAGACAGCCAAGCCCACCATATGCTACCAACCACCCAGGAAAAAGAACTCGTGGTATGATGATGAATGCGCGGTATTGAAGCATGAGACAGAAAATGCACGAGTGCAAATGCTGCAACGGAAAACAAGAGCAGCAAGAGAGGAGTACCGTGAAAAGATAAGGAACGAGAAAAAAAACCCTGCGAAGAAAGAAAAGAGCATCCGCAGCCCCTCAGCTCAGGTATCTCGAGGAATCTCGTACCTCCTCCAACACCCGCCGGTTCTACAAAACAACCAAGCAACTGGTATCTGGTTATAGGACTGGCACGCAAGCTCTTCGAAACAGCGAAGGGAACCTAGTCACAGGGAATTGCAGACGTGTTTAAGCAGCACTTCCAGCAACTGCTTAATGGGCAATATGCAGAGGAAGCAACAGGAGAACAAAGAAGCGTGAGACCAGTCAATGAAGATGCAGTCCCAGCGCCCAGTACTGAGGAGGTTACGAAAGCAATCCACAAGCTTAAGAACAACAAATCCGCCGGCTTGGATGGCCTACCTACGGAACTCTTTAAGTATGGAGATGTCCTCCATGCACCCTGCATCAGCTCATCAACCAAGTGTGGGAGGAGGAAAGCATGCCCGACGACTGGTCAAATAGCTCCATATGCCCAATCTACAAAAAGGCGATCCTATGTCCATCAAAAACTACAGAGGCATATCCCCGCTTAATGTTGCCTACAAGATCCTACCCAACGTACTCTGTCAGCGGCTAAAACCTTTCTGCAACACTATCATCGGCACGTAGCAGTGTGGCTTCAGGCCAGGCAGATCAACGACAGACCAAATCTTCACGTTGAAGCAAATCCTGGAAAAGACCAACGAGTTTCAAGTCGAGACGCAACATCTTTTCATCGACTTCAAACCCGCATATGATAGCAAAAGTAGCCAAGAGCTTCTATTGGCGATGTCGGAACTCGGGATCCCGAAAAAACTGATCCAGTTATGCCGCATGACGTTACAAAATACGCGGTGCAACGTTCAAATGGGAAACAGCTCATACGAGCTTTTCCAGAAGTGTACAAGGTTCAGACAAGGAGATGCGCTATCATGTGACTTCTTCAACATAGTCCTGGAGCAGATAGTACGCAAGAGTGGTGTTAACCTGGAAGGCACTATCTTCAATAGGTCTTCCCAACTGCTTGGTTATGCGGACGACATCGATATCATCGGCCGCTCCAAGCGAGCTGTACTTCAAGTACATTTACATTGCATTTACAGCTATTGATGAACAGGCGAAATGCGTTGGTCTTGAAGTGAATGAAGACAAAACCAAGTATATGCAAAGCCTTATCTGTCCATCGCCTAGGACAAAACGTCACTGTTGGTAGCAGTAATTTCGAGGTAGTCAAGTAGTTGTCCTACCTCGGAATAAACATCAATTCCACGAATGACACCTTAGTGGAAATCCTATTTCGGTTTGGCCAAACACAACGGTTCAAGACTCCTGTCTCGAAAGGCAAAGTGCACGCTATACAAAACACTAATGTTACCAGTTCTACTCTACGGCGGCGAGTGCTGGACGATAAGTAAAAAAGTGATTGTGATTGATACTGGGCACTTTCGAGAGATAAATTCTTCGGGGGATATTTGGTCCTATATGCGAACAGGGCGAATGGAGAAGAAGATTCAATCGATAATTGTACGAGCTGCACCAAGATGTGGATGTAGTGCAAATAGCCAAAGCGCATCGACTACACTGGCTCGGCCACATCGAGCGAATGGAAAACAACGCTCCACCCAAGAAAATCTTCGAATCCTAGCCCCCAGGTTCGAGACGACAGGGACCTCCGCTACAGGAATCAGGCGGTTACAGACGCAAGAGCGCTTGGTCTCGACGACTGGGATGCAATAAATTGTATATTAAATCGCAAGGCTTCTTCGAAATTAGAATAAAATGTACTTAAATTAGGAAGTGCCGTAATTACAAACCCTAAGGAAATAGCAAACGAATTCAGTAACTAATTGCGTCGGTTGGTCAAAAGTTCTCATTCGGTAATAACCAAACAAAATGTAATTGCTTTAATGGAGAAAGAATAGTTAATATAAATAGAAATAGCTTCTTTTTTGAACCTGTCAGCGGGTTCGAAGTAGTCAAAGCTATTAATTTTTTTTTTTTTTTTTATAATCTACACGCACTCAAGGGATTATGAATACCCTTTAAATGTTTCAACACAGCGCGGGTGTTAGGGTGAGGCTAAGGAAGAGAAAGAATGATAGGAAAGATGTGTGGCGCGATATTCGGAGACTGTAGGTGGGTGATGTCTCAGATTTTATCTCCAGGGATGGCGGCTGAACTACTGCGGAGAAATTTCCGTGTCTTATTTATCTGTGTCCCTTATAATTCGCATTAATTTTTTTTTTTATTCTTTGTTATATTTTATCGGTATACTAGTTTCACCCAATCACATGTTGTTAGTTCTATGCCTAAACAGCATGTAATGAGTAAACCAGCAACTCATTGTATGACACTTATTTTTAGAATTGGTTTTTAATGGAAAAATAAGAAGACATTGACTACGGCAGGGATCGAACCTGTGACCATGAGGTTGACAGGCGAACACACAACTATCGCGCCACGGCCACCCATTACTAATTCTCTAAAAAACTCAAATTCAAAAGGAATAGATGGCATTTCCAATTCAGTTCTCAAACATATCGGTCCCAATATTGTTGATATATTGTCTTTTCTTTTTAACTGCAGTATTATATCTGGAATCTTCCCTGAGGGCTTGAAAACTGCTTTAATCATTCCCTTATTTAAAAAAGGAAATAAATCTGAAATTTCAAACTATAGACCGATTTCTTTATCGCCCTCTATCTCGAAAGTTTTTGAAAAAATCACTAAGACAAGAATCTTGTCCTTTTTGAATAATATGAACTTCTTTAGTCCCCTGCAGTTCGGTTTCAGGTCTGGACTTTCAACTGAAGACGCCTTGTTGGATTTTTGTTCGATTATTTACAAGGGCCTAGATGATAAAAATTTTTGCGCTGGGCTCTTTGTTGAGATAACGAAAGCGTTCGAGATGGTTAGTCACACTGTTTTATTAGATAAATTAGACAAGATAGGTTTTCGAGGTTTTATGTTCAAGTGGATCGAGAGTTATCTTAAAAATAGGACGCAGTATGTGATAATCAGTGGTTGTACTAGTACTCTGAAAACTAGTAACATAGGCGTACCGCAGGGTTCTGTGCTTGGTCCAACTTTATTTCCAATATATATAAACTCCATTTTCTGTCTTCCTTTTCTGGGAAGTGTTAAAGCTTTTGCTGATGACCTTGGTATTGCCTATCGTTCAGCTAGTAGATTAGATTTAATTTGAGATTTAAACCATGATGTTCACTTGTTAAGATTTTAGTTCGCTGAACATGAACTTATAGTTAGTAATAAAACTAAACTGATGTTTTTTAGTCTTTTAGGTCAAGAAATTCCTGTCCAATCTCAAATAGCAGTAATCTTCGTAGAAATAAAATGTTTTTTGCTAATATTCCTTCCTTTCGTACTACTAACTATAGAAACTTTTACTCCATCCTGTCTTGTAAGTTGTTTAATACTCTGCCGCTTGAAATTAGGTCATCAAGAAAATTGTCCGACTTCATAAGGAAGATCAAATCATAGCTTCTTTGTATTGATCAGAGAGAAATTGAAAGTCTACTGCCATATATGATATAAAAAATAGTTAATTATGGTTTGTTAGATTGAAAGTAAAAATATTTTCTTCTTTTTTGTTTTGTTCCATTACATTTTTCTCGATTTTTTATATTCAGTTTAGATTTTAACTATGCTTAATTTTTCTTCCTTCTTTAACACGAATTTTTAATTGTATAATTTTGTATAATTAGTTCTTTGTACACCCCACACAAAGTTTATTATTAATGTGGCATTATCTCAATTAGTATCCTAATAAAAAGATGCCACTACCTATTCTCATTATTAAATTTATAAATTAAGTGAAAAATTCAATCCAAGCTTTCGACTTCTCAATCGAACTGACACCATTCAATGCATTCGTTACGGAAGAAAGCATACAAAGTATTATTAAAAGTCTTCAAAACAGAAAAGTAGAAGGGCTAGATCATATAAAAAATGTTTATTTAAAACATCTTCCATGCGTTGGAGTAAAATTTTTGACATTTCTAATTAATGGGTGCCTTAAGCTTCAGTATTTTCCTAATGCCTGGAAAAAAGCAAAAGTCGTTCCTATACTTAAAGCAGGAAAATCGCCAGAATTAGCAGCAAGTTTTAGGCCTATAAGTTTGCTTAGCAGCATTAGCAAAATCTACGAAAAAATAATAAAGGAACAAATTTTAAAAACTGTTTCGAATAATAATATTTTTCCTGATGAGCAATTCGGATTTAAACGTTTTCACAGCACATCTCATCAGATAAAAAGAATTTGTAACCACGTAGAACAGAATCGTGCTGAAGGACACTAAACTGGAACGATACTTATAGATATAGAAAAAGCTTTTGATTCTGTTTGGCACAATGGAATAGTATACAAAATGATAAAATTTAACTTCCCACATTATTTGTGTAAAATTATTCACGTTGATAGTAGTGTTTCAAATATTTTTTGTTTTGACTTTGGTGTTCCCCAAGGTTCAGTTCTTGGCCCAACCTTGTCTATACATCAAATTTCCCAAATCTTTCCCATTAATCAGCTATTTTTGCTGATGATACCGCAATATTTTCATCGCATGAGTTTGGTCTCAACATTGAGACAGATTTAAAAAATGCAATTGAAATATTAGAAAAATATTTTAACAAATGGAAAATTAAGCTTAATGCTGGAAACATGCAAGCCATCTTTTTCTCACGAAAAAGAAAATCTTGTTATCTTCCCAGCACTCAGCTTCAATTCAATGGAAATGTAATAGCATGGGAACAGTCAGTGAAATATTTAGGAGTTCATCTTGACACCAAATTAACTTTTAGTCAACACATTAGTAATACTATAAAGAAAATCAATATTGCTATTAAGATGCTTTACCCATTTATAAACAGAAAATCTTCACTCACAAATGACAATAAAATTTTAATATATAAAGTTATTTTTCAATCAATATTATTATATGGGTGCCCAGCATGGGGGAAAGCTGCATTCACATAAGAAGGTTACAAATTTCGCAAAATAAAGTGTTCAAAATGATGCTCAATCTTCCTTGGTACCATTCAACCTTGGATCTGCACAGTGAAGCGGATGTTGAGTTGATTCCTGACAGGATTCGGAAACTTACTTTCAATTTTAACAATAGCTGTGATATGGCTGACAATCCTCTCATAAGCCAGCTTTACATTTCTGGAGTAACTTAATATTCACGTATTATTTGTTTATTTATTTATTTATTCAGTTCTGTTTCATGTTAACTTTTTATATTCATTAGTTAAGTGTTATTTATCAATTCATGTATTTATTTATTACTAACACATGTTGCCGTTCACTAATATTATGTATTTAAATTCGTATATACCTATCTTTTTATTTATTTTCAATATTATTTATTTATTTTATTTACCCATTTATTTATTTATTTAGTTATTATTTATTTATTTATCCCTATTTATTTAATTTGTTATAGCTTATTCTAGTCAATTTATTTGAGTATAAAAAGCATTCCTTGAACCATACAAATGTTTTAATAACAATTATTCCTTTTTTTTTACTCTAATAAAGGTTTTTTTTCGTATTTTCCTTTAAATAATACTTGTAACTATAAAATTGTTCACTAAATCAAAGATAATGTCTCAGTTGTAAGAAAATAACTTTCAAATCTCTGAATGTAAAATGTGCAGTCATATGTTTTGTATAAAAAATTATCACGAAATATATATCTATCTATCTAACTCGTATAAATTAAGTATATTCAATAAAATATTGTAAATATTTACTAATTTAATTGAGAATAAAGCCAAATTGAATCGAAATTGAATTGAATTGACTGGAGGGAGCGTTCGAGGGCTTGCAACCGATGCGATGGAAGACCGCAATACGTCAGGCAGAGACCCTCCATGGATCGGGAGCCGGATAAGTAAGTAAGTAAAGTAAGATACTTCTCGCATTTCCTCTCTCTTCAGTAAAGATGAGAGCTCAATAACGAAAGGACGTTCAGGACAAAAGAAACCTGCAAGGGCATTTCGAATTTAGCTTGAAGACAGCGGATCCTTTAATAAAGATAAAATCAAGGTAAGTTTTGAGAAAGGAACCTCGTTTTAGTGATTGAAACGACAATAATTTTTTTTTTCAAAAAAGTAGCAAAACAATAATTCTGGATATCCATCAATAGATAAAATGTGGAGATGAATTGGAGAACACCTATAAGGAAAAAGGATCGGTACGATCGTGTTACTTAAAAGACTATGTATTAAATGTTCTTCCTTCCTTTTTTGTAGCTTAAATAGCGTTTTATTTTATTGTAAAATTTAAATACTTGGGCGTTAATTTAATTTTATTATTGTTTTTTAGAATCAAAAAAAATTTGGATTTCCGCTTCTCTGATAGGGCCCTTTTTCAATATTCAGCATCTACGCCCACGCTGAAATGCATTACTCATTAACAAAATCAATCAATTATCAATCGATAACAAATGCTTCGATTACATTGATAAGATGATTCGCCGCGGAATAAAAAAATACAACCCTGGGCCTATAACAAACATCTTTCCTGCATACAATCCGCACTCACAAAGGTTTTAAAACAAATATTCGTCAAGCAAAATGGCCAAATTATTGTCTCATAAGGGCCGAAAAGTTATCGAAAATTGCCCTGCAAAAATTCCCTTCGAGGAAATTGGACTGCGATGTTATATTCCATTTATAATTGCTAGATACAAACAATTAATCTAAATCAGAAATGTGTTCTACTTTCTATTTATTTTCGGAGTCAAAAAAATGGAAGGTCCTAAATAATCGATTTTTTAATCAAGATTATGGAACGTCAGTGTTTCGAGGAAAAACTTAAAGGGTTAGAACGACCAGAATCGAATGGTACTATATTAACCAGTTAACCATAGAAAAAACAAAATAATCAAAAATATTTATCTGTTGCATTTCAAATATAAATTTTCCAAAAAGTCGTTAAAAATTCTACAAGCATTCACTTTATCTAAACTTGCTCCTCTTCCTTCCTGTGTGTTTGTTTATTTTCTTGGCTTACATTTTCTTCTTTTACCTTTTTAAACAGACTCGTACTCGTAGTAGACAGCAGACGCTGTTTCATTTTCATCGACATGATAGTCATTAAGATTCTTTTCCCAGAGCCTATGGGGAAAACGGGGGGCCATATATATAATTATGTATACAAGTTGCATTGAAAAAAAAAGGGAAAACGCTAGAAAACGAATAGAAAAACATGTTTTTCGTCTCTTCTTGCAGACCTCTGTCTCTCATTGGGGACTACTGCCTCAAGTTCAAGTCATAGACAAAGACATAGAAATAGACAACCTTTAAAGGCATCGTCACGATATTACAGATAAATGGGACGTGGTGGTGAAACTGCATCCAGATGCACTCCTTAGCCCCAAAGATCCATTAAGATCAGGTGCGTGTTCTCAGGAATCGTGATAAAATTGACGCCCATTTACGTGCGTCGCGTCTTCGTGTCGGTTGCCGTATCGAAAGATAGCCTGCTGCTACAGCTATATGTGGATAGAAGCCGCTTATATTCGGATTGGAAAAACCTGTCTATGCGTGTAGTAACTTCGACTATCTACATGTAGACGCATTGGAAAGCGTTCGGTTTCCTTTATCGTGGGTTTTCTTTGTTTGGGATTTTGTTTATGGCTGATGGAGATGGTCTTTGTTTGGATTTTCCATCTACCCCACCAGTTCGTCCCGCGCGCCTGCCGCACCACAAACAGGGCTCGATGATGTCAATCACCTATTGTATGGTTCTGTGGGAATAATGTATTCTTCTGAACAATTTAAGAAAAACAAAAAAAAATAATCTTTCCTAAAAAGGATTTAAGTGGAAATCATATCACGGATGCAAGACACAAATACGGAGATAGTTTTTCATTGTTTTTAAATTGCGGGGGGGAGGGAACCAGGTATGCATATGCAACGGTGCCGCGCCGATGACCCACGTCATTGGTAAAGGATTATATTTTGATTGATATGACGCAATTAGAATTCTGACTGAGGAATATTCACAGGTACACAGGCAGTTTTTTTTTATTAGGTTGTTGTTGTTTACGAGCATATCTGGATTGAATTACAAATTTTATATTCTTCAGGTAAAGTTCCTTTTGGTTTGCATTATTATGGATATTGCGTGTATCCTGTGTGTGTGTTTTGTTTCATGACACTTCTTAGAAGGCAAGCCATTTGACGAACACAAAATATTTCAAACGAATTATTCGATTTTAATGATGGGCATGCGTCTCAGGAATATCAAATTTTTGAAGAAGTTTGAGAAGTTAAATTGTCCATACTTTCGACTGTTAGAATTCAGTAGTGAGTCTAAGGGATTTGGTTGAAAAATGTGCACCAAATTAAGCTGAAGAATTTATTGTCAAGAAGTTTTAATTCTACAGTCGGAAAGGAAGAATAATTGGTAAACACAGCATCTTCGTCATAAATTTATTAATAGCACTAGGTTCTTTCTTGAGGTTTTGGACCCACAAAACAATCCAATTGAGTCATGACTTCGTGCACTGGAAAAAGTTAAGATAAGATGTACAATTGTACATGTGTAGTATCGAAACTTGAAATAGGTGGCCAAGAGTCTTCTGAAGGAGCTCGAGGTTCACATCGCGATCAAGACGTCATAACATCCAGGAAGTTTTATTAAGCAATATACTAACAAACCAGTTAATATTTTTAATACTTAGAAGCAGGCTCTTCTAAAAAGTGATGGTAACGTCGTCATGGAAGCACCAGGATTAGTATATGTGGACACACACCAGTTGCTGATAAATGGGAAGTCCCAGTATAGAAAAAGTAGTCCAAATTTTAAGAGCTTAATATCAACAAGAACGCACTAGTTATGAAGCTCAGAGGGCTCGATTTCATAGGGTGCATGTACGAAATCGCGGCTCCCGGAAATTACGCCAGAATTTTTTTTTGGAAAAAACGTCAAAAAATTTCTCATACAAAATTCTGGCCTTTTTTAATAGGAAAAAATGCCAAAGTTTTGTGATAATCTTACCTAAATTTCTTGCTTTTTTTTACCAAAAAAAATTCTGGCGGTATTTCCATTTCCTAAAAAAAAGTGGGGAAAAAAGCCAGAAAAAAAATTCGGGCTTGTGTGAAGTGTTTTTTGTAATTAGTTTCACGGCGTATAAAAAGCTCGGCGCGTAAGGGGGCATGCTTCCCACTTCAACCCCCTGGTTGTCCCAATATAGGATTTGGGGTGGGTACAAGTTTGGGTATATGCAAATTTTGTTTTGGATTTAAAGATTTCTTTTTAAAAAGTTCCATAAAAAATGTGCATATTACCACACTTGTACCTAACCCAAATCCTACATTTGGCCAAGTTGGGTAAATTGATGGGCATCAAGCGCGAATATTACGGTTCAATATTTTGAGGGGAGGAATGCAACTGGCTATTTCATTGGTTGTATGGCAGGTACCGTTAATAACAAAATATTTAAGAAAAAATGTTTGACCAAAATGTAGCGTATATTTAAAATAGTACAGATATTTTTTTATCAAAATCGTAAGAGCCGTTTTCGAGATAATTGAGATGGTAGAAAAAATTGTGTGGCAGGTACCGTTAGTTTTGGATCTAAAAAGAACGATTCAAAAATTTATTTTAGACCATCACCTAAAAATTTTAAATACCAAGTTTAAAGAAAATCGCTTCAGCCGTTCAGGCTGTAGAGCGTTGTCCCCACTTTTTTGGTGTTCTCCATCATCGTAATGTAAAGTTTCATTAAAATCGCGAGTTCGTTTTTTTTCAAATGCAAAACTTGCCCTAATAGCTATGGTACCTATATCGCAAGTAAAAAAGAGCCGTGTGAACTACATGTCAAAATGGACGATTATTAGTTAGTCGCTGATTACTTGTCGTTAGAATCCCGTAAACAAAACGAAATGGTATGAACGAAAAGTTCAAATCCCCAAAAACCCCAAAGTAAAAAAAAAACAGAATCCAAAAAAAAAAAAATGTCTGATTTTCCCTTTAAATCGAGAATCCGAAAAATATTCTCTGTTTTAGTTAGGGTAATTTGATATATTCATTTTTTTTTTGGGCAGTAGTATCTAGACTCATTTCCAAGAATTTCAATTCCTTTTTTGGGTCCTCTGTACCACCCATGTCAAGTTATTTTGAGCAACAATTATTTGGGATTTGGAGATTTTGGACATTCGGGATTTTGGACATTCGGGATTTTGTTTTCACGATTTTGGCGATTTTGGGTTTCGGTATTTCCAGTAACCCCTGACGAATCATAAGACGGGTACAACTGTGCCGTAGTCAATCTAAGTTTTCCAGCTAAAAGAATGAACCGAACTGGCTGGAATATTCACAGGTTTGAGTTCAAATCCGACAAATTGTATATAAACACGATTTTTCGCAGACAATATCAAGCAAGTTACAAGTCCTTCCAGGTTTTATTTTGCCATGGTTAAATAGTACCTCTCATCTAGCCCCTCTCATTAGACTTAAAATAAGTTTAGGACTACACCATTCGACTAAATACATACATACCTACGTCCAAAGAGTATGCTAGTCGCAAGTGCCCTGTCAGACATGAGATATTGAGGAAATCTAAATAATAAGTCTTGGCGCTATCGGTCTGTTATTTTTTTTCGTTGGATCTAATTCTTTATAGGAGATCGTGGAATTCAATTCACTATAGCACTGACTGTGAAATGTTTAATGTTTGATACCACAACATGTGCACCCACAGACCTTTACTGGACCTGCACCAAAACGGCTGCACTCCTATTGTTATCCTATTCGTCAGTACAGCCCAAGCATGAAAATCAATTTACCCTTCAGGTGCATGCAAAGGCTCTAGCAAGTTTGTGGTGAATATTTAAATTCCCTCCAAACAGTGATTGACCACAAATAGCCATAACGTCTGGAACGTTTTACATCCATCCAACCATCCATAATCATCAAAGGAATGAGCAGAAAGATCATTAATTTTTATTAGCAACTTTGGTTAGTCAAACAGAATTAAAAAAAAAAAAAAGGATGCACACATCAAATGTTGCAGAGTCTGATAGTGAAATGCTGCAACCAGCATGGTGGCCGTCACAAGAGCGGCGACCACAAGAAAGGATGCCATTTCGCTACTCTTTAATCGTCCGGCCAGCAATTTATGGCAATATGGTCAATGGAAAAGTGTTGTCATTTGCTTTTCATGATTTGTTTAGCATTACTGGGATGATGGATGTGGTCAGTGTGTGCAGTGGTGATAATGCGCAACAAACACCAATGACCCAAAGTCAGTGGGCTTGACCACAAGACAACAAGACAAAGTGATTCGAACTAGGTATTCAAATTAATAGTCTTATCGTTCGGTTTGTTGGACGTGTCGGTCGATGACTGTTTTGGTGACGTGCTTGAGTAGTAATTTGCGGTTTGCCATTGAAGATTGCCATCAAGGTAGATGCGAAAGGGATCTGAGTAGTTGTTTTTTTATAGTATGAAAGGATCGATTTGAATATGGAAACAATCAATTGATTGTGTAAGAAATGTTGTCAATTGCGGTGGTCGGCATCTTTGACGGAGAGGTTCTAAAGAAGGAAGTCCAGTTTTTTTTGTTCGGTGGATGGAATTTGTTGGCAAATTATGTACAGAAAAAATAATAGAACAATATGCAAGTTAATTAATTGTGTGCTGTTTATACTGAAGGCGTCTTCTATACTAATTTTTTCGAAAATGTCTCCGTTGGTCAATCAACTACTGTGGTCGTAGAGCGGCACAAAGCCATGCACAACGAATTTATCCTTCTTCAATTGGATGAATTCGGACTGGCGAAAATTTGATTTCAACAGGCACCAATTGCGCATACTTGATGAACCAGAACCGAAATTCGAAAGCTGCAATTTCGGTTCACCTAATCTCTAGTTTTGAAGATTTGTACTGACCGGGAATATCGCCCAATTTAAACATGTCGAACTCATTTTTGTGCGTTTTTTTTAAGTCATGAGTCTATGTGAACAAGCCTCAGACTCTTAACGTTTTGAAAGGGAATACCTATATCAATATCACCATCATCACGTATTGCCGGAATATCTGACAAAAGTGATGAAAGCTTCCGTAAATCGAACCCGAATAATCATCAATGCTGGTGGCGGGAACTAAGCGAATATCATTGAACGGAATCCTATCAAAGTTTTGAAAGTGAGTAAAATCGGCCTACTGTCACTTCTTTCTTAAACTACATGCACGAAATTAATAACGTTACCAACCCTCCCTGGCCAATTCCTTATTTTTAAAGTATGCTTCTTTCCAATATCATTAAGCTGAAAAATTGTAATTTGTACCTCCTTAATTTACATCCAGTCTTACAACAAATTTTTAATCAGGTTTGCATTAAATTATGAATGCCTTAAATCATAGTTAATTAAACCCACTTAATGAATTCCCCATTAAATTTAAAGTCGCTGTTTAAAACAGGAAATTTATACTATCTATTTCATTCAAATATCGTAAATTTTCCATTTTTAAATAACATTTCACAGGTATTCCAGAATGAATAAATGAAGAAAAATTATAGAATTACAGAGGGAACAAAATTTCCCTCTAGAATACCGAAAAATACCTCTACCGAGAAAACCTTGTGATTTAGTGGAAATAGGTGGCACCTTCAAAATTTACCAGGAAACTTTTTGTAAGATGACCTTGCACTGAGAAAGTGATCATAAAAACAATGAAATTGGGGGATATCTTGAATAAAAATGCAAATTTCCCTGAAACAATATTTCCCCTCTATGGAAAAACGTAAATGATGCTAAAAAGTTTACCTGGGAATTTATTGGTATGATGAATCTTATTGTCATTTTACACGATTTTTCTCTGCTGGAAAATATATTCCTGCGGAGGTTCACGATGGTAGAAAAATTATCGAAGGAATATAAAATTGCCGAGGGAACAAAATTTCCCTCGAGAATATCGATAAGTCCAATAATTAAGGATTTTCAAATGATGTGCATTCGAATGAAATAATCGATTACAATAGATTATCACATTATCTCGAGATATGTCAATATTTCATCTGAAATCATTCGAATGATTTTCGTTTGAGTGATGTCTCAACTTTCATATATTATGTCTTCTCATTATCATATCTTGTGCTCACTCCACAATTTTTATATACTAGGCTCTACTTCACAACTATTACTACTTCTTAAGCGTATAAGGCAAGAGCAAGAACCAAGAAGTATTGTGATTGAGTGCCTAGTCCAGTAAGGATTGTATATACGTGTAGGCATCTGGTTCTGTAGAATTCATCATTCGAATGAATTAGTAATATAGTAAATAGTAATCACTCGGTTCTCGAATACATTTTGTTACATATTGATAACTCGAGATACAAGTAATGTATCTGAGATTTTCTTGTTTGTAAAAATGAAAATGGAAGATCAGTGTGAATTTGATAATTTCTTATGCATATTATTAAAATACACGACTGAATCGAACGTACTTGCTCTTGTTTTCAATCACATCATATGCAAAATATTATTAATAGAAAAGGCTAAATATATTTTTAACATTGTTTTTTACTTAATTTCTTTAATTTTATTGTAAAAAAAATTGGATGGAAATTTTAAATATACATATAATAATGAAAACCTAAAAACTAAAAACCTAAAATCCAAAAAATATTTTTCGAAAATTTTGGTATGCAGTGTTCTTTATAATTCGAAGAACCTCCTATAAAAACATTTTGATCGAAGTTCGTAGAGCCCTTAATGAGAAAGTCGAAAAAACTTGTATGTCAGGTACCGTTACTAACAAAATCTGTAAACAAAATCTTTGACCGAAATGTAGAATCTACTAGAAAGAATGACTATTACTATGGGGTTGTTGCACTGCGACCTTGAGATGTATTGTGCCCCCGCCTAGAGCTGGATGAGAAAGAGAATAGCTAATTTTACAGCTCTTCGTCCAAATTTATTTAACTCATGAATTTGAGTGTTTTGAGTATTTTTTTAGATTTTGTAGGTCAATCTCTTCCACCTGGTATCGTCTGGTGTTTTTTACTTTGGTGGGCAAGTACATCACAATTTCCCAGAATATGGTCCGGCGTTTTTTCTTTTGTATCACAGAACCTGCATGTGGCACTACTTGCTAGACCAATGATATTAAGGAGTCTTTTTAATTTGCAGTGTCCTGTAAGGAGACCATTTATTACTTACTCAACTAGAAGGCCCGTAAACACTAATTTTTAACAAAATCGTTAGAGCCGTTTTCGAGATTAAGATGGTAGAAAAAAATGTATGGCAAGTACCGTTATTTTTAGACCTAAAAGAACGATTCTAAAATCTATTTAAGACAATCACCTAAGAACGCTTAAGTACTAAGTTTGAAGAATATCGCTTTAGCCTTTTAAGCTGTAGATCGTTGTACAGACAGACAGACGGAATTGCGGGACCAACTTTTTTGTTGTTCTCTATCATCGTTATGTCAACTTTGATAAAAATATCGAATTGATTTGCTTTCCAAATGTAAAACTTGTCCAATAGTAACTAAATCGCAGGTAAAAACAGAGAGCCAAATGGCCCGACCGGGGTAGTTAACCTTATTCAATTTCGTGACCTTTCTAAAATTTAAACTAAATATTGAACATGTGCATAGTAAAAAAAATGGAGTCAGCTTTTCCAATTTTCTTATTCTTTTATAACTCGAATGATAATTCGAGTATTTTGACTATTCGAATACTATTTTCTCGATTATTTAAATCGTCATCACTTCAAATGTGAACTTTTGTGGAAACCTGCCTATATTTCTGCGATTTCGTTCAATTGCTAGAATATTAAAATTAATTTAAGACTGAAGTCCGCCTACTGCCACACTCACATTTATTTAATTTCAGTTTGTTTTACTATGAAACTTAAAATTTTTTGTCAAGTTCGACTAAATAAAACTTTTAGTACCTACATTTAGTGAGCTGTTTGGTAAAAGTGGTTGTATTCAGGAATATCAATAAATTGGTTCCTGAGGGTTTTTCTTGAAGTCTTCAAATTTCTAACTCGACCAAATTGGTTATTCTGCCAAGAAACGTTGCGCACACTGAACAATCCGTGAGATGGGTTGTCTTTAGGGCTTTGAAAAACACGCGAACGACGTAGGAGATCTAATAGTCCAAAGAAACATCGCATCTTCCCGGCAAGATCGCAGGTCTATCTTTGGATTTTTTTGTAAGCACGCAAGTCTCTCAAAACAACTAAGCGCCGACTTTAACCCGTTCAAAGAGATCAGCCCACAAGAGTGCGAAAGAGAAGAAGTAATACTACAACCTGATCGGGTGTCCAGATCTGTCGTGTATAACCACAAAAAAATATAAATTTCTATTACAGAATCCGGCGGATGGAGTTGGTCTCACTTTTGCCATATTAACCGTTATCAAATCTGTGAATTCGAGGATCATTCAGTGCTGCACATAAATAAATTTCATTCATAAGTTCATACAAATCTGCCACAATGCAACTCTTAATGCAAAGTTTTAAATTTATTTAATATTGTTTTCTCTTTTTAGTATTTTCTTGATCAGTCGAAGTCTAGTATACCATAGCATAGTAATTTCTACAAACATTTAAACCATCAAACAGCTTTCTTAGCTCAAGTTTAAAAATGCATTTACTTAGCTAGATAAATATACCGTTTTGTTGACAAAAGATAGATGGTGGTAACTTCAAATGATATACACAACATATATGTAGATTTATCATTTATTACGATAACCCTAAACACCAACAACCCGTTTGTTTGTTTTCTCATTTTTATCTTTTGTCCATTGACACGTGTTCCCTAAACCACTCTACGATTCAAATGAAAATCCTAAAGATAATACCCCGATCAGCAGCAGCATGAAAGCCAAAAGCGTTATGCGGGGTGATTGCTTGCATAGAAAAGTGTAGATATTGTATCTCTCCATCTACAACTCCTATGCAGTTTCAGAGGAAATAATTATTATTTTAAAAAAAAGTAATAATAAAAAAACCGGTGCCCATTTATGTAGCTTTACAACATTCTAGTTCCAGAACCATCCAGTCATCCAGCCACACCCCAAGGCAAACCATAGAAACCATGAAATTACATCCATCCCCAAATGGATTCATGTAACGGAACAATACAAAAATGCATATGATAATGACTACGATGACGATAACGATAGTTTCAAACGATTCTTGTTGTGTTGCGGTACCGTTCCAGTACCAATCAAGTCTTCATAAATGACACCCTGAATAAATGAATATCTGCCAGAATGACGGACGGGGTGACTATAAATAATAAATCTTGTATTTCTCATACCCGCACTGCATTGCCATACCAAGACTTATTCAGAAAAACTTAGGAACTGGTTAGTTTTTTGGAAGAAATAATCATAATTAACGATAGTTGCACGTTTTTTGAGTGACGAGCAGATGTGCAACAAACGATATTGTTTTTTTTTTTTTTTGTATTTATTAGACGAAGTTGCGCTAGAGATTTATTCATGGGGCGGTCCATGAGTCACAATGTCAGGGGCGAAATGTCCTGATGCTTAATCGTCTTTCTGTAATAAAACAATTAAAAATGTCTATCAATATCAAAGGGAAGCTGCACACAGATCTTGTAGGGATGCAGTGTGGTCAAGTGATGCTAATGTTTACATTTAGTTCTAACTAGAGGTCAAAAAGTTTTGTATTTGACCTCAGAATTCTCACAACGAAAAAGGACGCACTTTTTAGAATGTTATTTAATATATTCTCCTTCAAATTAAATCGATTATTGGTGTTCAGCTTAATAAACAATTCATAATAAATAATAAACAAGTCCCCGCTCGGGCGCCATTTTTGATGATTTTTTTCATGACAGTGGTAAGCTCCCCTGTATCAAAAAGATGCAACGAAATTTGGCATGGGATTATCTAAGCTTTGAAGGTAAGAACCTTCCAAGGAAAACCTTGTCCAATCAGCTACTTGAAGAGGTGCTCAAATGAATGAAAATTTTATTAACATAGATATTAATGATAATATTTCTAATTAGTCAAGGTAGGAATTTTTGGTCAATTTTATTTGAAGACAAATAAAATAAATTTTTCCATCTTTTTACAACGTTTCGTCGCTATCCTCGATTTCTTTAGAGATATTGATTTTTATTTTTGCTGAACTTACATTGAATAATGAACTATTATTGAAGTTGTACGTTAATTTAAAACGAAACAAAATAAATTAAAATAAAACAGACTTATTACTTTCTAAACAAACAAAAAACAAAAATGATCATAGGTATACAGGTATTTATTGAATTGCCAAAGCATAGCTAATAAACTTGTTTGCATTCAAATTAAAATTGACCAAAAAAGCCTACTTAAACGAGAAATATAATTGCAAATATTTGGTCACAAAATATAATCGTTAAATAATGATAATAATTATTGCCCTATCTTAGTAATTTAAGCTCTAACTGCGTATTTTATTACTGCAATACACAAAAGTTTAATTATTGCCCGATCTATTTTCTCTGTATACCCTGAACAAGATCAAAAGACAATTTTGTCTATCTCCTCTTCTAAATTCGACTGTCATAAGCCAGTGTGAACTGAGAAACGAAATGCAAATTTGTATGCAAAAATGTATACATGTATTCCCTATCAATTGTACGGCTACTTCCAAGTAGATCATACTTTGACTTTCGGGGGATTATTATCTGCCACTGGGTTAGGCAATTCAAACTCCAACAGAGTTCGTATAAAAGAACACCCCAGGGCGGAGTTATGACCAACTCTCAACTTCACTCTCAGTAACTTTCTTCAAAACTGTTCCGTAGGGAAAAGTATAACTTATTGTTCAGTGAGCAACTTCCTGTTCCAAATATTATTTATTCAAGTTTTCTAGATTATATTACGCCAGTTCAGAATCATAGCAATCTCACTTACATGAACATGATTACTCATAGTAAAATCTCCATTTTTCTGTCGAATACTAACAAAAATAAAATGCACGACTGGATCGGACGTTCTTGCTCTTATGTTCATCATATGTAAAAGGTTCTTAATAGAAACGGCCAAATATATTTTTTAAAATCGTTTTTTTAATTAATTTTTTTTATATAAAGGGTCCGCCAAATAACTTCTTTTTTTTTGAAAATGCTATAAAAAAAACTACTGAATATTTTCTCATATTTCTTTTTTTATTTGAAAGTACAATCCTTCCGGTTAATAATGGAAAATAATTTCATTCAAATGGCTGCCTCGGCTGGCCATGCAGTAGCATACACGATCGGTCTAATTTTTAAGCGATCGATTGTGTGCAGCTGTATTTCACCAATGGCTTCACGAATATTGTCCTTTAAAGCGTCAATTGTCTCTGGCTTCTCGGCGTAACACCTATCTTTTACGGCACCCCACAAATAATAGTCCAACGGTGTGAAATCGCAGCTCCGAAGTGGCCAAACGACATCAGCTCTGCGGCTGATAATGCGATCTTCAAAAACAGGGCGCAAAACATCGAGTGTAGCTTCGGCTGTGTGGCACGTAGCGCCGTCCTGTTGAAACCAAATATTGCCAATATCCTCCTCTTCAATTTTTGTGAACAAAAATTCGTTTAACATGGCCCGATAACGATCGCCATTGACTGTAACGGCCACTCCTTGCTCATTTCCGAAGAAAAATGGCCAAGTTATGCCTCTGAACCAAAATCCGCACCAAACAGTGACTCGTTTTGGGTGTATCGGCTTTTCAATGTATGCGTGCGGGTTTTCTGTGCCCCAAATGCGACAATTTTGCTTGTTTCCATACCCGCCAAGATCAAAATGAGCTTCATCTGAAAAGATGATTTTTTTTAGTAAAATCGGCATCTTCTCTAAGTCGATCGCAGGCCCACTTGGCGAAGCGAAAACGTATTGGATGGTCAATTGGCTTCAGCTCCTGAACCAATTGGACTTTGTATGGCGTCATATCAAGGTCTTTATGCAAAATTCGTCTCAATGATGTCTCCGAAATGTTCAATTGTTGAGAACGACGGTGAATTGATGTTGATGGGGCTTCACGCACACTTTCTGCTACAGCAGCAATATTCTCGGGTGAACGAACTGTTTTTAGCTTTTCACGCTTTGCTTTACCGATGAGGATGCCAGTTTCTTTCACTTTTTTCACAAGATAACGAACATACGGAGCTGACGGTGCTTCTCTTCTTCCAAAATCCTAACGCAATTTTCGCACACATTCTGCAACATTACCATGATTTTCAAAGTAATGTCGCAATATTTCCCAGCCTTGTTCAAGCGTATACACAACCATATTCGTTCAGCGGAAGGATAAAACTAATTATCTGTCAAATCAGACATGAGCTTAGTGTTACCATTCACGAAATAAGCACTAGTAGAAAAAAAAAACGTTAGATGGCGGACCCTTTATGTACAGCAATCCCCCGTATACGCGAGGGATGCGTTTCAAGAAAACACCGCGTATATCGAATTCGCGTATGTGGAGACTAGAAACTGTATGAAAATATACAGATGCGTTCCAAGAAAAATAAGTTTGCCTGTATGTACATATTTAAAAAAAATACATACGCACATTTTTTTAACAAAAACCTTTTATTATTTTTATCCAAAATTAAAAAAAAATATAATAAAGCAACAAAAGATAAAATAATGAAAATAAAAACCTAAAATCTTTTTCTCGCTGAATATGTTCAAAAATATTTTTTGTTTGAAATTTTTACAGAATCTTTACAGAATCGAGACCTAATTCTATTAGCATACTGTCCATCTTTTCCAAAATCGGATCCCTACTTAGCTTTATTATTTTAGCTGATAAAAGTGTAGCATTTTTAATCGATGTTTTTATTAAATCTTGGTTAGCTGTGATTATGCGAACGGTGGACTCATTTGTGTTGAAAAAAACGTCCAAACGCAGTCACCCTTTTCTAATCGTTTAATAATTTCTAATTTTGTTTCCAGGTGTAACAAAACTATCTTCTTTTTGCATACCTCCTTGGAAAGTTGTGACGATCGCCTTACTGATGACATCTTAATAGGTTGTAATTCATTCAACTTCTAATTTCATAAATTAGATGGTCAAAGATATTAGAATAATAAAAAATTGCAGTAATATTCTTGTCAATCTAATATAAATAATTTGAAAATAAATGCAAGGCCAATTGACGAAAAAGTTTTTTTTATTCATTTTTCATACCGCGAATTGTTGTTGAATCGCGTATAATCACCGTGTAGGTAGAGGGAGCTTCGGGAAAACTTAATCGCGTATAAGCGAAAACGCGTATGGAATAGATCGCGTATATAGAGGGTTCAGTGTACATAAAAACTATTTTGTCAATTTTTTCAACAAAAAAAAAATTGCTATGACAATTTTAAGTATTTAATAATATAAACTTAAAAACAAAATTTCAAAAAAAAATCATTAACCCGTTTTTCATTACGAAATATTGAATTTTCAAAAAAAAAATCAAAAATCCAGAAAAATATTTTTCGAAAATTTTGGTATGCAGTATTATTTATAATTTAAGGGACCTCCAACGTAAAAATTTTGATTGATGTCCGTCGAGCCGTCTATGAGAAAGTCGAAAATAAAAAAAAAATGGTTGTATGGCAGGTACCATTAATAACAAGATATTTAAAACAAAATTTTGACCAAAATGTATACCATACTTAAAGAAGTGCGCACACTTTTTTTTTATCAAAATCGTGAGAGCCTTTTTTGAGATAATTAAGTTGGTGAGAAAAATTTGTATGGCAAGAACCTTTATTTTTGGGGCTAAAAAAACGATTCAAAAATGTATTTTAGCCGTTTATACTTTAGCTCGTTGTACAGACCGACAGACGAAATTGCGCGACCAACTTTTTTGGTGCTTTCTATCATAGCAATGCCAATTTTGATTAAAATCTCGAGCTCCATTTTTTTTCCAAATGCAAAACTTGCCCTATAGTACCTTCACACAAGTAAAAATTGGGATTTGCCTCTTATAGTCTAGGAATACAAGATATCCACTGCGAAAAACTTCCGACAAAGCTTAATTTTTACGTCTTAAACATTTCCTAAAAAGTACCATAAATTTGTAGCGAGGCAAACAATTTTAGAGGGAGGATGGGGTAGTATTTTCCCGAATCAATTGAAAACTATAGGTTGTTGTTAAAAAAGTTGTAGGTAAACATTGTAGCTCTTATCATTCTAGACAAAAAAGATTTCGAGACTTTATATAGTACTGATAGATTTGGCGAAAAATGGTCGAAAACATTGGGGTGTAGTATTTTATATTTAGTCAACAAAATGTAATAAATTCATGTTTTTGAGTGGTGAAATTTTGTTTGGTTGTACTTGGAAAAAAATTTCTATTAAAAAGACCAAGTTTTAAAAGTGTTACCGGAATGGAAATGCTGCTATCTTATTTTATTTTGTTTAAAAACTCCCAAGAAGAATATTTTTTTTAGATTTATTTTAATTTTTTTTTAGATTTTATAAACGGTGATTTTTTAAGAGCTTGGTTTTTGAAAATTCAAAAAAACACAGAAACTTGTAAAAAGTGAATGAAATTTTTATTTGGATCGATAAATCAATTTCTGCCATTTACTTTTTAAAAATAATTTCACTTAAATGTTGCCCGCGGCTACGCTTCAGGTGGTCCATTCTGAAGGTCCAATTTTGGCAAACTTTTTCACACATTTCGGCCGGAATCTCACCAATGACGCGTTAAATGTTGGCTTCCAAGGCAGCAATCGTGTTTGGCTTGTCCCCATAGACAATAGACTTAACATAGCCCCACAAAAAATAGTCTAACGGGGTCAAATCACATGATCTTGGTGGCCAATTGACTGCGCCAAAACGTGAGATCAACTGCTCGCCAAATTCGCCTCTCAATTGATGCATGGTTTCGCGTGCAGTGTGGCATGTGGCACCGTCCTGTTGGAACCACATGTCGACCGAGTTCAATTCTTGCATTTTCGGCAAAAAAAAATCTGTTATCATCGAACGGTACCTTTCTCCATTGACCGTAACCCTGCGGCCTTCATCGTCCTTGAAGAAGTACGGCCCAATGATGCCGCCTGCCCATAAGCCGCACCGATGCATTGGTAGCTGCTGAATTGCCTGTGGCTGCTCTTCACTCCAAATACGGCAATTCTGCTTATTCACGTATCCATTTAGCCAAAAATGAGCGGAAAAAAACGGACGTAGCTTGCGAAACACATTTTTCACAAAGCACGAATTTTGATAATAAATTTCAATAATTTGCAAACGTTGTTCAGGCGTAAATCTATTCATGATGAAATGGCAAACAATACTGAATCGAAATGTCAAATGTTCGTGGAATTTGTCATGTGTGATCTGTCAAAAATATAAACGTCAAAAACCAAGTAGCAAAAAAATCACCCATATTCGTTAAAGTAATAAGACTTTAAAACTAAGCAATCTACCACATACATTTAGCTCATCATACCAGCATCGTTTAAGAGTCTGTATCCAGGTACAAAAGTGGCTTGATAATGAGTAAAATAGCGTATGTTTGTCCATACCCAAAAAAAATCCCAATAACAAACATACATTTATTAATTTTTTTTGCCTATGGTACTACACCCCAATGTTTCCGACCATTTTTCTCCAAACTTAGGGTAATTTACCTGTTAGGATATGTTTAGGACCTAAAAATGAAGCTGTCCACCAAAACTCAGCTTTATCGTAATTTTTTCGAAGTAGTCATTTTTTTATCTAATATTCCTAGACTATTAATTTTTAACGGACCAAAATGTGTGAGATTAACTTTTTTAAAACTCTAACAATTGGTTTGTTCTTCCGTAAAACAATATAATTTGTAAATGTTTTGGTTTAAAAACTCTACAGCGTCATATTGAGTTTCCTGTCCAAAATGTAGCCCTAAAACTACATCAATTACAGTTAGTTAATGGACATCTTAGTCAAAATTTGAAAGGAATTAAAAAACTCATTGAAAAAAAAATCAAAAGGTGCCAAATTTGCATGGCTTTCAGCTTACAAGCGAAATTGCATTTATTCTAGCACCATTCTTTTAGCTCTGTTAGAAGTGTGGCCGGCGGCGGAATAAGATTAAGAGGAAATCCATTGACTCAAATGTAATGAACTCCTGCTGTGAGTTTTGGATTGACTTGTATGTTTCGCTACTTAAAAATCGCTACCGTATTTAAAAAGGAATGCAACTCAATTAGATATGTCAGCTACTTGTTTGTTTTTCAATTTTTTGAAACTGTTAATCAGAGAAATTTATTAATAAGCATGTATCAAAAATCTACAATTTTAACGGCTCTCTGGACCTTTATAAGCAACCGACGAATTTCCCTTTTCGAACTTAGTGCAGAAATCCGAAAGAAAATTAGTAATTTTTTTTTGAAAATCCTGTGTATGTGATCTAAGACAATACTCTGGATGAGTTATGTGACAAACAATAAGGCTTTTCACACATTTGTCATTCCAAATAATTTCACAATAACTTTCATATAAGGACATAAGGACGAAAGGTCCAGTATGTACGTGAATTTCAACAAAACACCAAAACAAAAAATCTCCAGCTAACATAACAATTTTTTCAAAAAAAAAAATCAAAGGATTTCTTCTCTTCACTGAGACAAAAAGGATCTTATCTTCAACTAACTATAGTGATCATCGATGTAGGTGGAATGTTTCTCTTTCGAATGACTAGAGTTTAGGGATTTTTTTTTCGGAATGGAAATTAGGACGAAACGTGTTCATCCTCAGTATATTTTTTTTTTGTGTTTCACTTGACAATAATAAGCTCAAATCTAGTTAAGGGAACAAAAACTTCAGGCAAAACATTATTAAAAATTTCTGAAAAGACCATACACAACACATATAGGTGCACATCTCTCGGGCAAAAGGTTTTAAGATTAAAGATAAGCACAGCGCGCCAAAATAGAAATATTTTTTCGATTCTAATAGTTGTTCTTGGGACGACATCGCTTATCCTCATATTGTTTACTTATTTAATGAAGATAAGAAATCCTTTGGCTGTCAGTGAGGGTACTCCTCTGCATTGCTGCGTGCATGGAATGGGCTGGTAGTTTTCTGTTAGGTTTATTGTTAATCCTGATTAGAAAGAACAGAAAGGCCAACGGACGACAGACCGCATACTGAGCTCTGCGAGTACCTGCAATTTACATTTTTTTCTATTTCTTGATTTTTTTATTTTTCGTCACTTGGCAAACCTTTGCAGACGAAAAATTGCGCGCCAAAATAACTTGGTGCGCAACTATTTGACAGGGCGTTTTTTTTTTAGTTGTTATCATGAAAAACCATCATACCACAGACTTATAGTATAGTTGCACTGCTGGAGTACGGAACTGATACCTTTGAGCAAGAAGACTCAACTTCAAAACTCACTGAACCTGTTAATGCAGTGATTGGGGGAGAGTGTCCTTAATGGATAAGTAAAGTGACAAAATGATTATGGTTGATTATTTCAACTACTCTATGTAAAAAGGTCGGTTGTAGGTCTTTAATTATAACAACATTCTCAAGATATCTTATCAATGGTATGAGTTCAGGCAGTAAAAGCGCAGAATATGAAGTCTAAATAAAATACTACATAAGCTGGACGGGGCCTACCTAAGAGAAAAAAATGAAACCAAGACCAATTCTATCGTCAAAAATTAGACACGAGTTTAAAATTGAGATTTTTTTATTTCCTACCTACAGATAAGGGTAATAATTCTTTAGGATATTTTTACCTATTTTTGTCTGTGAAGATTTAATGGTGTCAATAAAAGTCGGAGGGATGGCCACCCTGACGTCTTGATCTCACTGCGGAATTTGTACTTACAGAGTCACTAAAAGAGTCCAAAGAACACCGAAAAAGACTTTCGGTTTTAAATTGTTACAATTCAGCTTAATAATCTTCTTGAGAATAGTACTGACTTGTGACTCATTGGGCACATATTTTCTTTGGAAGTGACTGGGACAATTTATAACAGTTTTGTTTGCGAAAAGTACTATTTTCGAGGAGGACCCGAAGGGTCAGAAGTAAGTATGAATGCCAACACTTAGTTGTTTGAGACAGTCAACTCCCATCCGCTCGAGGCCGATGAACATTTTATGCTTTATACAGCGAACAAGTGTTATAAAATTGTTATAACAGTTATAAATTTGAATTTTTTTTATAATAAGCGCAATTAAAAGGGCTTACAACGACCCCTATCATGATGAACACACCAGCAACGTTAGGGAATATGGTGGAAATTTAGAAGGTGTCAGGGCAAATTAGTCTTCCACATTCCTAAAGTTCGGTTGAAGAAAGAAACACTGAGGTGTGTTTAATGTCGTCAGCAAAACAATTCATTATAAATTAGACATAATATCATTAATGAAAAGAAGGAAGAGTAGGAGAAAGAATGGAGCCCTGAGGCACACCAGCATTTATTTTGTGGATATCACATTTAGACCCGTCCAATACGACTTTTATTGAGCGGTCCGAAGGGCAATTTCTAATCCAACGAAGAAGAGATTCATCGATATGCATACATTTTCGACAAATGCAACATTAGTCCCGTTTTTTTGGGAAATGCTATGCGCAGTGAAGCAGGATTTACACACATTACAAAAACAATAATCTACTTTCGATAAAACTAAAAGCAGAGGTCTGCATTGGATAGATTTGTGACATTTGTTCGAGTATTGAATGATATTTTGTTTTTTAGTTGGTAGTTCCGATGGCTTTGATGAATCTCGAAGTCTTGTTCTTGGGCACGTTCATTCATTTATTAGATAAGTTATCTCGGAAACCAAAGTATTCGAATATATTTGTGAACGATTTGAAAAGGTTAGCTGAAAGCAGTCAAAAATCAATAATTTTTGGTTAAGTATGTGTTATTTTCTCAAAAAAAAAAATGTTTAACACCTATTCACGTACAGGAAAAAATTACTAACGTAACTAACGAGGCTAAAAATACCTTTAATTTATTTTTGTTGCTTTATAAATCATATAATAACAATGAAGGTGCAGGGTGGCGCACGAATCGTGTTACAATAAGAAATTTAAATAACTTTTATTTTAATCGATGTAATTCATTAATTTTTTTTATTGGATTAAAAATTAAATTTTATTTTAAATAACTAATGGTTTTTAAAGATGATAGACCGCAAGTGACCTCCACGCTCATCCACGCATATGCGGCACCTGATCAGAAAATTGTTCATTGCGGCCAGAAGGGTTGAAATTAGGATCGCCTCAATTATTGTCTTAATGGACTGCTTCAATTCAGTCAAATTCCTGGCTTTCGTTTTGTACGCTCCCTGCTTGACATAACCCCATAAAAAAGTCTGGTGCAGTTAGGTTAGGTGACCTTGGGGGCCAGCGGAAAGTGCAGTTTCTAGATATCAATTTGTTTGGGAATTTTCGTTGGAGCTCCGCCATAACTTGTGTGGCTACGTGTGCACTTGCTGCATCTCGTTGAAACTAAATCCTGCTGAAAGGGATACGTCTTAGGCGAAGTTCTGGGGTAAAAAAACTCCTTCAACATCTTTAAATACCTTTCCCCATTGACAGTTTGTGTTTCACCGTTTTCTTCAAAGAAGTATGGCCCGACAATACACCTTGATGAAACTGCGCACCACGCAGTGACTCGTTCCGGGTGCAGTTCCGTCTCATTGGGCATTTCTGGATTAGATTCACTCCATATACGGCAATTTTGCTTGTTAACATTGCCGGTTAAGTCAAAATGGGCCTCATCAGACGTGAACAAACAATTTATCAATGTGTTGTCTTCTTCGGCCATTGCAATAATTTTTCGGCAAAATTCCAGGCGAATAGGCAAATCCTGAGGGTTTAACTTGCTTGTTATTTGGACTTTGTGCGGAAACAAGTTTAAGTCATCATCAGACTGCTGCGGATCGTTTTTTTTTGGGAAATCCTGCTTCACTGCCGATAGATTTCCCAAAAAACAGCCCCATTGCTTTCTTCAATATGATTTAAAGATTGGTTCTACTGTTCGGTGAGATATACCATCAGATGATGAGTCGACCTATTGCTACGAAAGCCGTACTACCGGCCATTAAAAGGTTTTCCTTCTTAAGATTCTTGAGCTGTTTATTAATCAGCGTTTCCATGAGCTTGGAAAGGGGATGTAGTACAATCCGTGCGTCGGTAGTAACGGGTCAAGAAAAATTAGCCTTTTGGCTAATCATCTACTCGGAATGAGACCAAAAGTGAAGGGTTAATGAAAAGACTTGCGCAGTCTTTCCGCGGTCAATAGCGAGGATATGACTAATCTGGAACAGCGGATTGTGTTAAGACTAAGAAAGAAGAATTGTACCATGAAATGGTTTACGCAATGAAGTACTAGAGGAGTCGTGAAAATATATGTCAGCGTAAGCTTACAAGCAGATTTGCTTTCTCCAGAGAACTAACGAGAGGAGTGTTATTAAAGACAAACATTAGAACCGGGGAATATGTTGTATTTCGAATATTTTTAACAAATGAACAACAATTTTTACTACCATAACATAGGACTTTGAATTAGCTTTTAGACATGGAAAAATTTAGTACGTAGAATATGGGCGTTACATGCCTATCTAGCTTCTTTAAAAATGTCCGGATTTGTTCAATTGGGTTGGCTCAATTACATCGAAACCTTTATAGCTTTCAACTCGAAATCTTTCGACATTCGTCATCTTCCCAATTCTTCCTGGATGAGAAGATAACAGAGACTCAGAGTAGGGGTGCAGTAGTCAGTGTTTGTCGACATTATATCTGGTAAAATCAAATTTGCTGTGTTGAGTCAACATTTTGACTCTTTAAGTCTCAGCGCGCTGCAATATACAAGACGTTTATTGTGGAGATCAAGAGCTAGAAGATATAAAATAGCACTTAAGCCATCCGTTTGATAAGATCTTAAAACCCCTGTGGCGCCAACAATAGCAGTTCTCTCAATTTACTTAAGTTTAGTAATGTTGTTTTGTTCGTTAAGGACGGGTTACTAGACAATCGAACAATAAGACAGGATTGGTCGTACCACCGTTGTGTTTGTCCATAGGATAATTCTCGATTCAAGACCCTATTTTTTAATGTTTTACTAAATGCATATAATGCAACGAAAGCGATAGATTGTGGCCATTTAATCGAGGTAGGGTGAAAGTGGGTAGGTACTCGTACCTTGATAAATGGTCTTGGTAGTGAAGAGTAACAATTCTGTTTTGCATTGTTTAACCCATAGTCAACAACTTGTAGCCCAGTTGATAATCTTAAACAGAGCCTAATTCTTATTCAACTTCAACCATATCAAATATCCAAGGAAAATTTCTATTTTCATCGGAGGATATGATTAACGCCATTAGAGACCTCTTACCACACCCAGATGATCCCTCTTGCAGACAAAAATGCGCGTCTCGGTAAGAGAAAACAAATTTCTAAGATTGGCCTTCTGTTGTCGAACTCAGTACGCGAACGGTAACCTGTTAAAAGGTATTTCCGCATTAATCGCTCTTCCCAAATTTATTTTAAAACGAATTATGGCATCAGAACGGCTGTTCATGACCGCCCTTGACATTTGAAGCCTACAAGATTTGAAGCCCATTTGCAAAAATTGATAGTACATTCACATTAGATCATTTCAGAAATATAAAATTTTAGAGATCTCAACAAACCCAGAAATATGGACAATTATCCAAAAAAATAATGTTAGTCTGGCCTCCTAACTTTATTATAGGATCCCCCTTCTCCCAACTGGTTCCGCCTTGTAGAAATTACGACTACAAAGATTGAGTGCATTTGAACTACAGAAAAATTACTGCTTAGTTTAGGCCGAACCTCATCACATTCTTAGTAAATTTCTTTCTTTTAAAGATCCGTTTGAATTGGAAATTCATCTATTCGTCAGTGTAGGTCCTATATCAATCATTCATATTGGTTCAATGCTGACAGGATGCTTATTGTGTGGAAATTATAACCAAACCATTTAAAACTCATCAAATACAGAATACAAAGATAAATACCATACGATAATCGGTTATATTCTCATTTGAATATTGTTAAATTTTGTTTAAGGCAAAAATCAGCCGTCTAGGCCGGCCGCCGTACATCATCGATCTTTCTTTTTTTTTGTAAATTTGACACTTCCCGCCAAAAGTGTTTTTGCAACAACTCTAACTTGGCGCTAAAAAGGCTTCCTTTACCTATATCTCCTGCTGGTCAAGTTCATTGTTATGGAAATTGCATCCTTTTGTTGGGCATTCTTGTGTGATAATTTCTTATTAAAAATTCTTATTGTCAAACATACCATATACTGGTACTGCATGCAAAAAAAAGAACACACAATTGCCTGCTACCCCACAACAAAGGCGTTAATCTATCTTTGAAAAAGTAAACCTTTTTTTTTTTCAAATCGAAAATCCAACATAAAAGGTACAACTCTTCTCGATTTGGTAAAGGATTAGCTATGGTTATCTATAGGGTATATGCACATCCTTCATCGGCACATACCATAGATGTTGGGCATATACTTTTTTTTGCAAAATGCCAAATTGGAAATTTGAGACGAACAACAACCAACAGGTAGAATATTCAACAAATGCACAACAATCACAGATATACTGGAGGTCTAATCAATTGACATAATCAACGGTCAGTTAAGCCTAAGGATCATAACTTAATGGTGGATAAGATAAACTGATGCTATGCATTTACCTGTGGCAAATGGTTTGCATTTGTGGTTTTGCATGTAGAACACAAATTGCAAAATTTCAGTAATTAGGATCAGTCGGTATTTGTTTAGTCTTTTTTTTTTTTGTGAAATATGAGCTCGAAGTTAAGCTAAACATAAGCTTCTGCATGTGCATTTGGCAAAATAATATGATCCTGGATATATTGCGTATTTTGAATATTTTTTGTTCTTTGTTCATAATAAAAACAAATTGAAATCCCTAAAAATTGAAGTCCTGAAAAAGGAGACTTCAATATTAGTTGTAAAAGTAGTAAATATAAAAGGAGACCCTAGATCATTGTGTCTTTCTTATATAAGTCCATGGCGCAAAATTTTAAACAGACAAAATTTAACCAAAAAAAATACAACAAAAAAAAAACAGGCAAACAAACGACTGATAAAACAGCATGGTCACTATAAACTGTCAAATTCTACCCCACCGTACACTTTCTTGGGAAGAAGTTAAACATTTTGATTTATTGATTTTTGAATTTACAAAATAACATTTAAATAAAAATCCGAGTTCCGTAAAACGTTTTATATTTGATTTATTTATTTAAAAATGTTTTAAACGAAGCACTTCCGAAGCTTGAAGGTACCACATTGCTCTTGTGAGAAACACTTCCAAATTTGACTACTTGGTTTTTTTTTTTAAGTCAATAACTCACCATATTTTGAAAGAAAGTTGTAATTTAACTTTTCGATTTCAAGATTTTACCAAAGCTTTAAAGCTTTATAAAAAACAACTAATTACATATTTACAATATTTTTTTAATCAGCCTGATTGACGAGTCTAGTATAAAAAAAATTTTTTTTTTAATTTTTATTGTAATATAAATGTTTTGACTATTTTGTCTAATACCCCTGAAGAAGGCAGCAACCCTTGCCGAAACGTTGGGAAAGCTAATGTAACTTGATTGTTTCATTGCGAAAATTACTGCGACCAAAAAAGCCGAAGAAAACTGCATTTCCACTGTGCAATACTAAATCCACAAATTGGTCAGAAAATCAACTTTATTGTTGCAGAAACAGACAATCGGAACATGAAGATATATCTAAAAATAATTTAGCATTATTGGCGCACATCAAACCCTGACAATGTTAAAGTATGGTCGGAAAATCATTAATAAAAATGATGAAAAGTAGTGGCCCTAAGTGACTACCTTGTGGTAGCCCTGATAACACTCTTATAGATTTAGAAAAGAATCCATCAATGTGAACCACTTGTTTTCTATTGCGCAAATAAGAACTAAACCTCTTTATAAAATTAACATTCCAACTTTCGCAAAAGTAGATGTGATGAACACGATCAAAGGCCTTCACGAAATCTTTATATAAAACATCAATTTTCCTACCATTTTCAATTTTGTTAATGCAAAAATTAGTAAGGATACAAAGATTTGCACTAGTCGAGCGGGAAATCGGAGTAAAGCTTATCAATATTTAGAATAGTATCATAATTGTAAGAAGTTTGAAAAAAATGAGCAAATAAATTACAAGAAGATTCTAGGTCACTAGATTTAAAACCTTCAAACTCGATGAATTCAGCAAATCAGCAAATAAATTACAAGAAGATTCTAGGTCACTATATTTAAAACCTTCAAACAGGAATATCAAAGTTTTTCGTTTTGAATTAACAAACACCCAGAAAGCTTTGCTATTGTGTTTTATGTTAGCTTTGGTACAACTAATATATTGTCTATACAAGAAGCTACTTAAAAATACAAATTCTTATCTTCACCGAAGGAAATTTTCGAGGTCTTCTTTACGAGCTCTTAGTTAACTTGCAACGCTTAAATGCTCTGTTCTTTGCGTTCTCTAAGTTCTCAAGTCGTTTGTTAAACCACGGCAAACTAAAAAACTTTTTTTTTATTGAAAGCAGGAACAAAAAGTTCTATACCTTGGAATACGTAATGTTTAAATTCATTGTATTTAAGTCCCAGTTAACTGCCTTCAAATAACTCTTCCCAATTTAAATTATCGACAAAATTATTTAATGCAGCGAAGTCAGCTTTAGCAATATTAAAAGTTTTTTGATTTGATAGTGGAGTTGGTACAAGATTATAAAATTCAAAAGCAAAATACAAAGCTTTATGATAAATAGAATTTCTAACAAATGGGAAATCCACAACTTCTAAGTAGTACTTGAAATCATTGGCAATATAAATTAAATCTAGTATTCTGTTAAGATCATAATGAACATAATTAATTCGATAAAGATTTAAAGTGAATGCGGACAAAACGAATTAGTAATTTCGAGGTAGTCAAGGAGTTCACCTACCTCGGAATAAAAATCAATTCCACGAACCACACCATAGTGGAATTCTTCCGACGAAGAATTACGCTAGCGAACCGCTTTGGTTTGGCCAAACAAATGGGTTCAAGACTCCTGTCTCGAAAGACAAAGTGCACGCTTTAAAAACGCTAATTTTACCAGTTCTACTCTATGGCGCCGAGTGCTGGACGATAAGCAAAGAAGCGGAATTGATACTGGGCACTTTCGAGAGAAAAAATCGTTGGAGGATATTTGGTCCTATATGTGAAGAGAGCGGATGGAGAAGATTCAATCGAGAATTGTACGAGCTGTACCAAGATGTGGTCCAAAGAGCCAAAGCGCGACAACAACGCTCCAGCCAAGAAAATCTTTGCTACAGGGACCAGGCGGTTAAAGACTCAATAGCGATTGGTATCGACGACTGGAGGGAGCGTGTGAGGGACCGCAACCGATGGAAAACCACAATATGTCAGGCAGCGACCCTCCATGGATCGGGAGCCGGATAAGTATGATTTAAAGTGGCGAGTGAATCAATGACTAACGTTTCTATGTCCTGAACAACATTAAACGGAATCAACATTTTTTCTTCTTCCATGTAACACCACGTAATGTCAGCAACGTTAAAATCACCGAGTAAAATGAGAAACTGGTTAGTCATTTCATTAATTCATTAACCATATAATTAATATTTATAACATGATTTTAATAAGCTTCGATTGAACTTTTAGGACGAATATAACCAGCGATCAAAAATAGATCCATTGGGATAGATAAACGTTTGTAGATTACGCAAACTCAAAGTTCCTCTGAATCAGTAAATATGTTGCATTGTTTACTATTTTAAGTTGATTTAACTGCGATCAAAACCACTCCTCCATACTCCATTCAAGATAGAACTGATCTACATTGCATAACATATTATACTACTTCGTAGATAAATTCACGAAGTAGAGACACTGAAGCACTGGCAACGAGACCATTGGCTTTAAACATCACATACATTATTACAACAGAGAGAGACAGAGAAAGAAAGAACACACAACAGAAGATACACATGTCAACAGCACGTGGTTGGTTTCCGACGGTTCCCCATCGAAGTACTAACCACGCGCAAGGATGCTTGATATCGCTGATCTATGGGAAGCGATGCTTTCATCGGAGCCAAGGCCGTTGACTGAACTGATCTATCATTGCGGTAGACACAGAAGGAATTGTCAAAAAGTTCACTTGACAAATATTCTAGTTGAGCCAAGTTTCAACTATAACTATGACGTCATACTCATGTTAAGAAGAAGAAGAAAAAATTCATTTATTTTGGTTCTGAGACATGGATATTCATTATAAAATAAATATAAATTTTATTTATTGAAGAATCGATTTATTATCCCTTAACTGAAAAGAAAATCTGTAATCAGGTCACTTGCCTAGACCACTCTGTCCATGTCTATACTTTCCCAAAAACGATGTTCATCAAAACGGATAACCTGTTTAACGTTAGCCCAAAAATACATCCCAAAAGAAAGTCCGCAAGGTTTTAATGAATATTGAAGTTGGTACCCTAAGATCCCTGTTTCCAATATTTGCCGTTAAATATAAAATATAACTTTCCAATGTACATAGGCAGTGAATTCTTTATTGAACTAAAAAAACACCGCTCCTAACTCCCTCTAATGACACATTTGTGTAACATTTCCCCAAAAGTAAAAATTCCAATTTGAAATGAAAAATCTCATTTATCAGTGGAAACCTCTCCTACATAACAGTATATGCACATTATATATCACCATGTATTTGAAATCACTTGACCATTCTCAAAATAAATCAAAAAAAAAAACAAGGAATCAAAACAAAACGTCAACAGGAACTTGTCATTCCTATGTAAGGGTTTTCCAGTACATCGCATTGAAATACCCCTTGTTCGACACACCTACAACAAAATCTCAAGACTCATATACCATTATCAAACACAAGCTCACGTTCCTCAGTGCAGGTAGCTCACGGCAAGATACCACAAGTGTGTGTTACCCCTAATCGGATATTCTCTTTCCTGTGGCACATGACATTCCACATTTAATAGGTAATAATGTTGTCTTGTGTCTTCGCACACAATCACGTGTTATACCACACTAAAAAGGTCACTATCACACTATACCTTTCTTCCTTTACCTCCACTTTCTTCTTTTTGTTTTTTTGTTACACTTGTTTGTGTTGTGAACTCCTGAAACAAGTGCACAAGGCACACAGCTAGATACCAATAATTCTTTATATATATACATAATTTTTTTTTAAATGTCGCGCCAAAAATTTCGGCCGTCCACTTGAATAATTTCGTTGTGTTTCTGCCACTCCCCTAAACAAGGACAATTCAAGGAAATTTTGAGGAATTACTCGAAAAATCAGTAGCGTGAAACCGTTAAATGGATGGTTTATTCGAAGGACAGTAAAAATAAAAATACAAAAAAAAAACAATAGAAACAAAATCAGGACCATATGTTATCTACCAACTAATGAACATGAACCGTTACTGATATATTCTGTAGGATCAGGATACACCTCCTCGTGTTTACATTATTTGCGATCTTCAAGTTGTTTATCCAAAGTCGACGTCGTCGGTCGTCGTCATCGTTGAAATCGCTGCCGCCACATTGCAGTCCATCCGAAAGATACGTTGAACCTTCGTGGTGGCCTTAGCCACGACGCAATATGTTCAATTTGTTTATTCTACAATGACGAAGGATCGAATTCCTTGGGGCACAAGACAAGGAGGTATCTCAGAGGGAACAATGGATTTAGAAAAATGATTGATCAACCAGCCAGAAATGTGATGGTGGTTTATTGAAAAATTGATACCTTTAAATGAAGCTAAGGAGTTTAAAAAAAAAGATTCACTTTTAAGCGAAACAGGATATTGTGCTTACCAAGATTTTGAAAGGAAATTCATAATTAATTCCAAACCTGATAGCTTCAGTGACCACCTGTTCTTGCATTTAGCAAATATTATACACCCTTGATTTTGTTACAAAAATATCATTTAGTCATTTTTTACGTGAACCGTTATTTACTTAATTTTAAATTTAAAAGGCAAAACCCATAGAAATATTGTCAGTTACTCGTAGATGAACCATTTTAGGAGAAAAGGGTTAGGTTGGTGGATTTACCTGTGTAAGCTTTTAACCTCATTTCCTGTACATAGAACTTTATGTTTGGCAACACTGTTTTTATTGACAGCCATTTTATCATCTGCCATGCTTTAGTTTAAGTTTTTAGTTTGCTTTGACATTGTAATAATTAGAGGCGACTGACTCACATTCGCCACGTTATTGCCAATATATGACCCAAAATGCTGCAAAGTGATCCAAAATTGGGCCTCAAGATGCCAGAAATCATATTCAAATAAAAATGGCAAAGATTTATCTTTCAAATAAAGTCTATTTTATGGTAAATAATAAAATGTTTTCTGTGATTTATTTAATTTTATAGTTCTCCACCAAAAAAAAAAAACACCCTCTGTTTGTGTTTTAAAATACCAGAGATTAATTATAAATTGAGATGACAGATTATGGAGTACACGGTGAGTCGTTTTATTTGGTGAATTTGACGTTTTGTATATTGCTTTCGCCTATATCATTGTGGAGTCAATCAATTAACTTTCTATATCGAAAGCGAATTCGAAATGTCATTCGTTACTTGACATTTGACAGCTATTATGCAACGAATTAAAGGTTTCGCCTGAAAAAAGATATTAGAGGAATTCAGAATACGCAGACGTCTTGAAAATAAGTTAAGTCTTTGTTTTGACAGCTGTCAAAAATTCGCTTTCCAATTAAACTTTTTTTGGAAAGTGACCGGAGAGCTAGTCAAGGAATTTCTCCCTTCATGTTAAAGAAAATGGATTTGTATTGTAATTAGCAGCTGTCAATTATAGCAATTCAATATTGTACAACAAACAAAATCGTCAGCCAGCTGTCAAATCACTGGAAGTTATATTGTGGACTTGGAATTCATTATTAAACCGTTTCAGAATTCAAAACCATTCACCGCGTATTCTAAGCCATTAGTTCGAACTCAGTCATTGGTTCTAGATTTGAGTCTTATTTGACATTTACACGAGTGAAAAAATGTTTCCAAATACCCAATTGTGTAAATGGTCAAGAATCTGCCATTGATTTATCTGTTTTACCTAAAATTAGACGAACAATCATAACGTCAAGTTTATTCGCGCTATGTTGTGATATACAGTTAAGCCCGCTTAAGTGAAAAAGTTCGTGGAATACACTTGATAGAGGGAGGGTCTAATGGGCGATTTGTAGACGTGTTGTTTTCAAGAAGAAATAAAACGCACATATTATGACCAAGTATTTAGCTTTATAATAAATATAACGGTTTGCTAATATGTTTTACAAATGATTTCGGACAAGTGGCGGCCGCTGCTGGCTCAAATAAATTCCAGCCGACAGGCCCAATTTTAGACTACTTTTTGCAGCAATTGGGGCCGTATGTCAGCAATAACGTGCCGAATATCCTCTTCCAAGGCGTCAATCGTATCGGGCTTAACTGCGTACACAGGGTTAAATCGCACGATCTTAGAGGCCATGACGCGAGATAATGCACTCACCAAAAGTTTCCTCCAAAAAATGTATTATATCGTTTGTTGTATGGCATGTAGCACCGCCCTGTTGGAAGCAAAGGTCGTCCACATCAACATCCTCCAATTCAGGCACGAAGAAGTCATTAATCATGGCTCTATAGCGTTCACCGTTGTCTGTAAAATAAACCAATGATTCCCTCTGCCCATAGAGCACACCAAACAGTGACTTTTTGAGCATGTAACGGCGAGCGCCTCAACAATGGCTTGTGGATTATGATCACTCCAAATACGACAATTTTGCTTACTCGTATTAATGTACTTGAACACAATTTTCTTGAGAAAATCGGGATCGGTGGTCATCTCGTTTGGTAATAAATTTGCACGATTTGCAAACTTTGTTCAGGAGTAAGTCTATTCATTATAAAATGGCAAGCCAAACTCAGCATAAATCAAGTGACAGCTGTCAAAAAGACCAACTCCGAAAAAAGTATTGCCACACCTAATCCATACCAAAGTTCTCATCTTGTCTCATGCATTTTGTAAGAGCTCTTTTATGACATAAGGCTATAATCACTCTGTAAAAGAAGGAACGATAGAGCACCGCCTTGCGGCATACCATACCTCTTCCGGACAATTTTTTTAGCTAACTTAAAGTTAAATTTCAACCTAGGAACTAAGTACTAGAGCTTATGTTAGCCCTTTTTTATTGGTAAAAATGTTGTTCAGTAAACAAGAACAAAGGAAAAGTGCGAATAAATTAGCAGTAGAAATAGTGCCGATAATAGTGTAGATAAAGCTTTGGAATATTTGGAATGGAACGACTCTCTCGAGTTGCAGATAAAAAGCTTGTGTACCTACCATTGTTGGCAGGCAGAGGGAGATGTAAAATATGAGCGTATATAAAAAGTGCATAATAGTTTTATTCAGACTCTCATTACTGCATTTTATTGGTAACCTATAGGTTACCAATAAAATACGGCTATTGTTTTTTTATACTCAAGTATAATTTCCACAAAAAAAAACTTGTGCTTATCCAAACTAAGAACAAATGTGTCAAACAAGTTTCTATTACTATGTCTTTTCGGTACCGATCGGATCCAGTCCTGCTTAACCGTAAGTGTTCTCGAGAACTTCTCGACCAAAAAGCAGTCACCTATTCACATCTCAACAGATGGAAGCACGACGTACTAGAAAAGGGGCACTCCGCCGCTCTATCCAAAACTAGCCCTCAATTGTTTAAGTAGAGGAATTTATAGGGCGGTATAAAGCCGCTTAGACCCTAATTCTTACGGTATTCTTCATTGTGTAATTCGCCCGAAAAATTGAACCGTTCGTTAAGAACATCGCGATCATAAATCAGCTTAAACAAAAAGTATATTTTCTGCTTCTGTTCGAACATCGTGTGTACCTAGACTGTGGTGCTCTGACGTGATAAGATACATGTAGCAAATCACTGTTGCTATAAAACAACCGCTTCGTCAGGTGTCACAAGCTCCCCTTGGCCTGGTCAGTGCAGAATTTATATGCTCTCCAATCAAATGCCAACGTACGTTAATACACTTTTACTCGTCAGTGGAATGTTCAACTGATACAACGATCACTATTTTGCTCCACTGTTTTCTCTGATAGAGAGAATAGTCTCTGAAAGTTGATTTTCAAGTTCCCGTCATCACAATTTCCTTCAAACTTGATGAAGTCCAAGAGAATGCGAATGTCCTACTTGTTCTGTAGGCAATTAGATCGTCAGTATACAATAATTCATTAGATTTTGAATTGCCAAAAAGAGTAACACAAAACGATGACTCCCCAGAAGTGTTTATAATTAATTTCTTATCTGGAATCATTCAAGACTCGAAAATTATCTTAGTTTGTTTCCGCCCATTCAATTGATTGACCTTGAAGTGTGCCACCTATCCGTATAATCAAAGAACCGTTTCAAATCTGCATACACCCGCTCTTTTCCTGTCATGAATCATGAAACACAAAAAAAAAATATTCAAGTATGAAAAATAAATTTAGCAACACCTTTATCTCAATGCAAATACACACACGTTCAACTTTTCAAAGATTTATTTGCAAAATTTAAGTTCATTGTTTGTTTATGTTTTGCCCGAATAAATGCATACGTTAAGTTCAAACTGTGACTCAATTTAAAAAAAAAATATTTCATTGATAAAAACGTTGATTATTTTCGTCTTCCCCGTTGGAAACTGAATTTTTATGAATGAAATTTTTTAAGTTATTTTTAAACATGGAACGAGATTTTTTTTCATGCATGCAGTACGAAATTGTACACATTTTTTTTTTTGCTGTTTAATCTTTGACCGGAAGTTTGAATGGAATTTTAAAATGTCAATAAAATTTTATGACTCTCGTTACAAAGTTGCAAAATTATAAAATTTAATTGTCCTCCAAATTTGAATGCCTACTGTAGATACTGAGTGAATTTTTATGGCTTGGGATTATGTTCACAGCTTAGCCCGACAGGAGTTTAAATATTTTTTTTCTACCTGATTTAATAACTGATATCAATATGATCAATAACCAACATTTAACCAAAAAAAAAATTGAGGAAAAGTTTCATTGTGTCGTTGAGCCGTGAGTTGTTAATATCGACTATAAAAGCATGGCAAATGCGTAACAGTGCAAAGATAGTTTGCCAATGTATGAATGGACCATCATTTTACTACCAAAGATATGCCTTAAATAAATAAAATGCACGAATGAATCACACGTACTTGCTCTTATGTTCGATTACATCGTATGCAAACGATTCTTAATAGAAACGGCTAAATAAAGGGATATCCATTCTGCAGTTTCAAAAGTATAGTGCTGGAATTCGACATCTGTCAAACTAAGTTGTTAAACCAATTTTTTTTTCAATTGAAAGTCTGAAATTTACGAAAATGGATCGCTTAACTATCGCACAACGCACAAAAATTGTTAATACCTACTACAAAAATGGTGATTCTGCCACAGCCATATATCGTGCTTTAAGAGATTATGGTTTACTTAATCGTCCAACTACGCAAGCAATTGGCAAAATTGTGAAGATATTTGAAGAGACTGGATTCAGATATTGTAAGGCCTGTGCATCATCGTTTCACTCGTACCACTGAAAATTTCGCTGCTGCAAGTGAAAGTGTTGCCGAAGACCCGAATGTGTCGATTACTCGTCGTTCTCAGGATTTAGGACTGTCTTACGGCACATTATGGCGTACTTTGCATTTAGATCTACACCTACATCCATATAAAGTGCAGCTCACACAACAACTGAAGCCAGCTGACCATTCACAACGTCGTAGATACGTCGAATGGCTTGAACAACAGGCGGTGGACGGCAATTTTTCGAACAAAATTTTCTTCAGCGACGAAGCACATTTCTCACTCGGTGGGTATGTTAATAAACAAAATTGTCGTATTTGGGGTTCTGAGAATCCTCAAGTAATTGAAGAGAGGCCATTACATCCACAAAAAGTCACTGTTTGGTGCCACATGCCACACAACTCGAGCGAATATGGCTTTATTGCAAAAGACATTTCCTGGCCGCGAAATTTCTCGTCGTGGCGATATAAACTGGCCACCAAGATCATGTGATTTGACACCGCTGACATTTTTTTTGTGGGGCTACGCGAAATACCGTGTTTATGCAGATAAACATTTAACTCTTGAGCACTTGAAAACCAACATTCGTCAAGTTATGGCTGAGATTCCGCTGAGATATGTGTCCAATAGTGGTCGAAAATTACCTCAAAAGAATCGCAACAATTGCAACAATTCGCGTGGTGGTCATTTAAATGATGTAGTGTTTCACACATAATGTCAACGTTCAAACTTTATAATAAATAAAATGCACGACTGGATTGTACGAACTTGCTCTTGTAGCTAACAACTTTAATGTAGCTATAACCATTGAGGTTACCTTAGTTAGGTGTAGATATCCTACGCAGGTGTAAAGCCTATGTAGGTAAGATTACCTTGATTCTTAGTATAATGAATTGTCGAATGGATGATTCAAGGAATAGTTACGTAGGTAGCTTCCTTCAAATGTATGTCTAAATTTAAGTTATGGATTTTAATTATGTAAGTTAGGAGAGTAAAATGTATCTACATACATATATAGCCGGAACCTAAGTATGTAAACATATACATATAATAATGAAAATGACGAATGTAGGTGGGTAGGTATAGCTATATGCATGTAACTTAGTAATTTAGGTGCAATATACAATATTGTGCATACATAAGATTCATGTGATTATTAAAGACACGTAAGTATAAATAAATGTATGAGGGCCTAAATTGTGTTTAGTATTCAGCGCCAACGCAAAAATTGGTAAAAAGGGAATAATAATAATATGGTATAAATAAATGGATAATATACATACTTAAATGTTTTTATATTGCTTAGTGGTCATAATTCGAGGGAAAAGAAAGATGCCATTTGAATTCGTGGTTAAATAAAAATCTATCAAAAAAAAAATCAAAAATAGTTGGAGCGGTTTTTTAATAAATTAATTTTTTAAGTATTAAATTTTGAAAACATTTTTCGAAAAAAAAGTTTGAAACGCCATTTTGAAGATATTATTAATATACATATAAAATTCAAATTTAAAAAAAAAATTCTATGGTCGAAAAACTTTTTTTTTTTGAAAACTTGAGTATGCAGTCTTATGAACAATTTTAGGGCGCATTTGTATAAAAAAAATTATTTTAATCGGTTTATCCAATATTGAGGAAGTCGAAAATATGAAAAGTGGTTCTATGGGAAGTCCCGTAATAAGTACGCAAAACATATTTTTATGCTTAAAAGTGGACTGTACTAATTTAAGAACACACACATTTTTTATAAAAATTTTTGGAGCCGTTTTCGAGAAATACATTTTTTTCTTAACAGTTTTTTTTACATTTGTATGGGAGATACCATTGTTTTTTATCTTAGGAATATAGTTTTTTAAATGTTCAAGATAATATCAAAAAACTATCAAATACGACGTTTCGCAAAGCTCCATTAGGTCGTTTTCGAAATTTTTAGTCTTCAACAAAAAAAAAGTTCTTTTTTTTTTATTTCCAAAGACAAATTTTTGGCTTACAATAGTGTTTAAACTTTTCAGGAGCTTCTGCGCAAAAAAAAAATCAAAAGAAATCAAATGAACCGTTTTCCAGAAAATCGAAAACCAAAAAATAGTACTACTAGAGGTACCAAAAGTGACAATTTTTTTCCAAAACAAAAATTACTAGAATGCTCCACGTTGCTTCATTAATGAACTGATTTGTTTTTATAAAAATCTTTGGAGCCGTTTTTGAGGAAAATAAGTTTTTTATTTTTGGCCAGAAAAAAATGTATGGGAGCTACTGTTATTTGTCGTCTTAAAAAAGACGACAAATAACAGCTCCTAGTTATTTACGTTTACTTTTGAAACCGCAAAATGGATAACCCATTATTTGCTAAATACCTATGAATTGGCGTTTTTGAAAAATGTTTTCAAAAAGTTTAAAAAAAATCTTTTTTTTTTCAAAAACCGCTCAATAGATTTTTAAAATTTTATTCTCATAAATTCAAATTTATCCAAGAAATAAAATGGCGTACTTTTTTTTAGCTCAAATTAGTTTAAGTATTTATTTCACAATTTAAATTATTTTTTATTTGATTAAGCCGATTTAATATTTTGTTTTTAGTTTATATTCTAATATTTAAAATTGTCAAACCAATTTTGTTTGGAAAAAATTAAAGAAATTTTGAAGTATATAAAAAATTAAGTAGAAACGAGTTTAAAAATACATTTAGATTTTTAATAGTAATCTTTTGCATACGATGTAATCGAACATAAGAGCAAGTTTATGCGATTCAGTCGTGCATTTTATTTTTTTATTAAAATCGTTAGAGCCTTTTTCGAGATAATTAAGATGGTAAGAAAAATTGTATTGCAACTACCGTTATTTTTGGATCTAAAAAAACCGATTAAAAAATGGAACCAAATTTTTTGCTTGTCAGTTACTTTTCCCTGCCTGTGTTTTTTATTAACTGAAATCATTTTGGCAAGCGAGGAAAATTAAAATAGTTTAGTTTTGATGTTTTTCAAAATGATTTCCGAAATTTTTGGAGAGAAAACATGCCGTTGAGTTCGTTTCTTCTTTTGAGACTCTGCCAAAAAGAAAATGCGACCAAAACCGGTTGAATAAAGTCAAGAGGAACCGGAAGTTAAGAAATGTAGACTAAAGAAAAATGTTCACTGAGATAATAGAACAAGAGGAACTTATTTGAAACAAGCAATACCCACTCCATTCCAATTCCAATTTAATGTATGAAATAGGGTAACACATAGAACTTCCTTGGCTTCGAGTACGTAATAAGTTTGAACATTTTTGAAAATTATTTAGTTCCAGACAAGAAAACTATGTGGAAAAGCTTGCGGGTGCAGAAAGAAGAGCTTGATTAGGGGAAAGTCTGGCGATTGTGGTGAAGAAGATCAAGTAAAAGAAAGTAAAAAATGAAACTGATCAAAAGCAAAACCATTAGCATAGGAATCTATAACGATTTATGGAAAGAAAAGTACATACTACATTAACAAAACGTCGTTTTTCAGCACGAACTATTAAATATGGGTTAACTCTCATATATACTTCGTTTAGATTGCTAAAGTTTTGGAAAATAATTGATAATACCGCTGCACTAGCTGGCAGCGATGGCTATATTCCCAATCACCAAAAATTGTTTTTTTTTATCAATTAATTTTTTAAATAAAATCGTATTTAAATTTAAACGTCAGAAAATTTCACTCCGTTTAGCAAAAAAAAAAACCTAACTGAAAAAAATCATTAAAAAAATAAATAGATTCCATAATGATTTTAAGTTTTCTATTTACTCTGAAGTTTTTGACATTTCACTCAGATTTCAATTTCTCTTCGCATTGATGCATAAACTAGGCTTTACTAAAAATAAAATAAATTTAACTTTTAATGTGCGATTTTCTGAAGGCACAGGGCTATTCCAATCGACCGATTACCACTAAAGTGGGAAAATTGAGCCCCTTGTCATCGTACAATACCGTAGCGAACATTTAAACGGTGCCATATTTACATACACAATGGGATACATGGGGCTTTCAAGAAATTGAATTCTACTCACGTAACAAAAAAAAACAATTTGCTTGCAGTGCAGTTAGCTGTCAATTTGACGCAGCCAGAAAATGAAATGATTCCTAAAGTACTTGACGGATGGTAAACGATTTCATGGGATGAAACTTCTTTCGCACTTGTGCAGTTGCTGGAGTATTTAAAGACCTTGATATACACATATCTGCTGGCCCAGATATGTGTATATCAATCCCTCCATGGTTCTGAAGTTCACCACTGTGTAAGCTTTTACATCTATCCTACTCTATTGGTCTCTTTCCGAGTCAATGAAAAACTGGATGTATCCAGTCTGTTCCGAAAAAAGGCCGTCCAAATTCACTTACGTCCCTTCTTTCCAAGGTCATGGAAACGCTGATTAACTATCAGCTAACGAAATATTTTGAAGAACAAAAGCTCTGACCGGCAGTATGGCTTTCGTAGCAATGGGTCCTCTGGTGATCTGACGGTATATCTCATCGAACAGTGGTACAAATCTTTTCATTGTTTAGGAGAAAGTAAGATTATTGCGCTTGATATTTCAAAAGCATTTCATAGAGTTTGGCATCAAGCTCTCATATCAAAAATGCGTGCATTTGGTATCGATGAATCTCCTCTCAATACATTCGTCCAAAGTTGGAGTATAATTCTCGCATATGGGCTGGAGCTCCCAAAACTCATTTGAGTATTTTAGATAGAATTTAAAATAGAGATCTAAGAATGATAGGCGATATAAATATAAAGGAAACATTTACATCTCTAGAACACCTGCGAAATGTTATATGTCTCTCAATATTGAAAGGTATAATACTCGCGATTCCAGCAATGCTCATCAGATTGCGCTTGAGCTGTTCAACGCTAATATGGATATTTTTACCCGGCCCTATTACACGTTCAAACCAATGTGCTTTGTTATCGCCTCTTAAATCCTTCCCTACTTTCCTAATCACAATTATATCGCCTATTGATTTAAGTCTCTGTTTTAAATTCAATTGATCTATATGAGGATCTGCTATACATGCAACAGACAAAGCTATGAACCCAAAGTTTCAGATAAAACCGATAACTTTTTTAGAAAAAGTGGGGCACACTTGAATTAATTCTATGAAAATCACACTTGGAACCATTTAATAGGATTTTTTTTTTCAGCCGGCGCGGAGCCAGCGGCTGTGCGAAAGCTTATTTCTAATCCAACGAAGAAGACATTTTTATCACTGGAAAAACTGCACACGCTCTTGAGACAGGCATTTTTAAAAACAGTAGTTTTGTCTTTAAACAGGAATAAAATGCACAACTGGATCGCACGAACTTGGTTGTATATTCTATCACATCGAATGCAAAAGATTTCTGTAAAAATCTAATATATATTTAAAGCAGTTTTTTACTTCATTTCTTATATATACAAAATATCTTTAAATTTTTTCTAAAAAAAAATGGTATGACAGTCTTAAATATTATAATATAAACTTAAAAACAAAATATTAAATCGGCTTAATCAAAGAAAAAATAATTCAAAATTCTGAAATATATAAAGCGTCCGCCAAATAACTTTTTTTTTTGAAAATGCTATAAAAAAACTACTGAATATTTTCTCAAATTTCTCTTTTTATTTGAAACTACAATCCTTAAGGTTAATAATGGAATATAATTTCATTCAAATGGCTGCCTCAGCTGGTCATGCAGTAGCCTACACGATCGGTCCAATTTTTAAACACATTATCGATTGTGTGCAGCTGTACCAATTGCTTCACGAATATTGTCCTTTAAAGCGTCAATTGTCTCTGGCTTGTCGGCGTAACACTTATATCTTACGGCACCCCACAAAAAATAGTCCAACGGTGTCAAATCGCAGCTCCGAGGTGGCCAAACGACATCAGCTCTGCGGCTGATAATGCGATCTTCAAAAACATGGCGCAGAACATCGAGTGTAGCTTCGGCTGTGTGGCACGTAGCGCCGTCTTGTTGAAACCAAATATTTTCAAAATCCTCCTCTTCAATTTTTGTGAACAAAAAATCGTTCAACATGGCCCGATAACGATCGCCATTGACTGTAACGGCCACTTTTTGCTCATTTTCGAAGAAAAATGGCCCAATTATGCCTTTGGACTCGTTTTGGGTGTATCGGCTTTTCAATGTATGCGTGCGGGTTTTCTGTGCCCCAAATGCGACAATTTTGTTTGTTTACATACCCGCCAAGATCAAAATGAGCTTCATCTGAAAAGATGGCAAAATCGGCATCTTCTCTAAGTCGATCGCAGGCCAACTTAGCGAAGCGAAAACGCATTGGATGGTCAGTTGGCTTCAACTCCTGAACCAATTGGACTTTGTATGGCGTCATACCAAGGTCTTTATGCAAAATTCGTCTCAAAGATGTCTCCGAAATGTTCAATTGTTGAGAACGACGGTGAATTGATGTTGATGGCGCTTCAAGCACACTTTCTGCCACAGCAGCAATATTCTCGGGTGAACGAACTGTTTTTAGCTTTTCACGCTTTGGTTTATCAATGAGGATGCCAGTTTCTTTCACTTTTTTCACAAGATAACGAACATACGGGGCTGGCGGTGCTTCTCTTCTTCCAAAATCCGTACGCAATTTTCGCACACATTCTGCAACATTACCAAGTACCGTTTTTAGACATTTTTCTAAATTTTTTTTCAACCATATGATCGTTTCCGAGAAAAATCGGTTTGAACGTAACGGTTATATGGCAGGTACCGTTATTTTTTGAGCTAAAAAAAAATTCAATTTCACCTCTGTACAATACCTAAAAAACTCTAAATACCAAGTTTGAAGCAATTCGGCCCACCCGTTTGGGTGACTGACAGACAGACAGACGGACAGAATTTTTATACCATCTTTTTTCGTCATCGCTATCATCGTAATGTCATGTTTGATTGTTATCTCAAAACTTTTTTTTCGACGAATGCATAACTTGCCTTATAGTCTATGATCGCAAGTAAAAATTAACTTTTTTCATCCCTATCTCTATAAAATTTGACATAAATGACAAGAAATAATGAGGATTTCAAGTGCAAGGATCTTTGCTTTTTCTATGTGACAATACTATTTTTATATTTTCTATAAACTGGCCGGCCACGAATAATTATTTTATCGATGTTTAATTGTCGGATTGAATATTCCTTAGAAAATAACAATATATAAACAGAGAGTAATGTGTGTGTGTCAACAAATTCGCCCGCGCAAATTCCATGATTTATGAGCATTTGTTTGTTTGTTTGTTTTATCAGAGGACAGTGACACTCAACACCTTTAAGGACCACACCTCGGCGAAGCTACCTGCTACTCCTACCTCCGAATGCAATTTGTGCAATGTGCAAATGTAGTTTGACAGGATAACCCTGTTACACCCCCTGTTACTAGTTAGAAACCAAAACACCATTACATATTTACACCTGCTGTCAGGAATTGACAAGGATTTTCAAAATACAGTACATTGTTAACATTGATCGTTTAAAATTAAATCGAGGAAGGAAAAACAAAAGGTTGGTAACCTATGGCTTGCCGCGCTGACAATGACACCTTGTAGTTTCAGTATTGCACTTAAGCGCCAGGTAATTTTTAAATTTTTATGAAGTCAAATTCCCAATTGACAATTGAAATCTTCACAGAGTCAAGTGCATATACGAGTACCTAGACGAAGGGTATTGTGTCGCTTTTGTACATCCTGGCGCCTATCCCGTGGCGTTGACGGTTTTGTTTTACTAAGAACAAAAAGAGTAGAAATCCCAGTACACAAGGATAAAATAATTAGTTTACAATACAACAAAAATCTTAAGTTAAAATGTCAAATGAGGTTACAACAAATCCTTAGAAATTCGAAAAAAAATATCATTTTCCTCGTTCGTTGCGCTGTTTAGGTGATTTCATACTTATCAGAAATATGTTAGTCTATTTAATCAAAATACTTACCAAGACTTCTTGGTGGCCCATGTGTTGGACAAAGTTATGTTACTCCTCGTATCCACCTACAAGTTCGTCCTTCAAACTTATACAAACCGAAATCAAAACAAATAGCGAAAAATCGTCCTTTTGTACAATTTTCAACAGCAAAAAAATTAAATCGAAGGACTCTTTATCAAAAAAAAAATTATTTTCAAAAGTTGAAAGGAAACCATTAGTGAATTCTGACAGTTTTTATAGCTCCAAAAGAATTCTAAATTTATGGACCTGTTCCAAATGTCAATTCTGATGGAATTTCGCAAACCTGTGCGTGTGCAGTGATTTCCTTCTCTTTTTTTTTCAAATCTGATAAAACTAACAATAACCTTTCTCTTTTCAGTTTTTTTATTTTTTTTTGGAAGGTATACCTATCGGCGCCATCACACAGATAGGAACCTTCCTTAAATTTCATTTCGTTTTCCCAAAAATTCAAATACAAAAAAAAACGATTATTTTTAATGGTTACTTACTTTGAAGACTCGTTAACCTGATCCTCGGGCGTTTGTTCTTCTTCAACATCATCCGATGACGATGGGTTTGCGGTATCTGTAAGGATACAAAAGGAAGAAATGAAAAATTGCAAAATATTAATAACCGTAAAGCAGAGAGGTGTCGAGTTTCCAGGGAAAAAAAAAGAGATATAAAATTCATTTCTAAAACCTCAAAACTATACAAAAGGACGATGATGCACAAAAATGTAATTACTGTATTAATCATCAAGTTAGCGGAAGAGTCCTTTCTAGAAATATTTTTCTATTCAACAAAAAAAATATTGGTATTGTTTAATAAGTGATATGTAAGGATCCATGAGTAGAAAAATTGTAAAATTCAACAGTTTTTTTTGCAGAATTCATCGGGGAATTATTTAAGCAATTACATTATTATTGCAGATATGAACATACAATACATTTTATAAAATAATTAAATTACTCATAATAATCAGTCTCAAGAATTACCTTCCTAAAGAAACGATAGTATGAATAGGGATTAGAGGTTATTGTGGTTAGACGATTGATACAGTGCACAGTGGTTCTGGTTGTACGGAGAGGCAGTCATAAAATGTGAACTAATTAAGATATTTGTAAGATTATAGATCGCATAAGAAATAAAATGGACGACTAGATCGCACGTACTTGCTCTTGTGTTCGATCACAAAAGATTTTAAAAGATTTCTATATTAAGAATAAGTCGTGTTTTATTTAATTTTTTATATAGGTACAACATTTCTTTAATTTTTTTTTCAAAAAAAAATTGATATGTCAATTGTAAATATTTAATAATATAAACGTAAAAACGAAATTTCAAAAAAAATCATAAACCCGCTTTCGAAATAGTGCATTTTCAAAAAAAAAAAATATTTTTTTTTTTTTCAAAATCCAAAAACAACAATGCAGTGATTCAAAATAGCTTTTAACGGCCTTTAGTCCAACAAAAATTGGCGTTTCGTCCCGCAGTGCTACAACTCCATACCGTTTGAGTCTGGTTTTGCGTCCAGATAATAAAGAGGGGAAAGAAGTATCCGAGATGATAGTGAAAACCGATTTTGACGGCCATATAGTTTTCGCCATTGCTGGCTAGCTTTTTCTCCAAAGCCCATAATCTCACATGTCCACAAATCCAAAGTGCTTTATCTCAAAAAAAAGTTTTTGACATAGGCAAATGATTCCTGGTGATTTACATACCCTAAGCAGAGAATCTTGCTTGGGAAGTAGCTATAGGACCCAAAAAGACAATCCACGACTACCTCAGATCAGTTTTTTCTGGCTATCAGTGTTTCACTGGCTATCAACTATAAATGATTTTCACAAGCTTCATTGTCATTTTTTGGCTTTATCCTGCTGGATCCTGCCAATTTTCAAGATCTTTGCGTAACAATGTGCATACAATTGACAATCAGAGACCGACGACGACGTCGAATTGATTATTTCAGATCTTCTATAACATATGTATTTCTGAATGAGCCAAATATTCTCTTCAGTGCGTGCTCGTCTTACGAAAAATAAGGGCTCAAGCTAGTTAAGCTTCAGTTTATCCAGCCAATTTGGTGGCTAAAAATCTTGAACCTAGGCTGAATCAAGGTTTAAATATTTGACCAATGACCCTAACACCTAAGGGATTTAAAGATTACAGCCGGAATAAAAGCGGAAAAGAATTCCTGCATCTTTGAAAAAAGCTTACAAGCTCAACAGAATATCCGCTCCCCCCCCCCCCCCCCCCCCTTGAATTTATAATAACATTCCCCACGAGTCTTCGAGCTGGCTGGAGGGGCTTGTTGGCTGAGGCTGTAGTCCATCCTGGACTGTAAGCGCTATCTAAAATAAAGCAGGTAAGGACAATGCTGTTCAGTGAGATCAGTATTTTGTAGTTGGACATCCGACAAACAAAGCAGACCACGAATACGAAGTACTGTCGCCAGCAAATTTTGTGGATTTTAAGCATGAAACAACGACTTGTATTGAGCGTTTCGAACGGAAATTTTTAATTAGCAAACAAGATATAATTAGATATCGCAAATGAACGCATTTTTAATAAGAGAAATTGATGCAAAATTCTTTCAAATGCCTTTGAAATTATCAAAGAAGATTTCTGCAACAGTTCCGAAGGATATACTATCAGATCACTGGTGGACCTATCACTACGAACGCCGTTCTATCAATCATTAAGGAGCTGATAATTTCACATCAATTGGAAACAAGGCAAATGTCATGTGAAACGCGAAACTTTGGACCAGATTCGCCTTTTTTTTAGGGGCGTTTTCCATCCACTCCGGAAGAAATCAGTACAAGCCCCCTTTTCGAAATAGTGAGAAGGATGCAAACATTTTTGCATAAAGGAAGGAATATAAACTTCCTCAGTTGATAGAAAAAACTTCGAAGTAGTCAACTTTGTCTTCCTGGGCGTCATGGATTTGTTAATAGCTATTTTTTTTCCTTAGAAGGCATTCAATTAAAAAAAATAGCTCTCTCAAGCAATGAAGGAGAACCATTAAGAGAAACTAACGATATGTTTTGCGGTGTTGCGGGAGTATAGTTGAGATGAAGATTTTTAGGTCCAATGTCAAAACGTTGAAAATACTGGAAAACTCTGGGGCATGTGGAGCAACAGACAGAAATGTTTCCGAATTTACTATTCGCCTATTAACTAACTAACCTAGTAGAAGCAGCTATCTAGGGACCAGGGTGGAAGAAGCAAACATTTCTTTTTTCGTTGGACAAACTACCAATTGTTGAATAACAGTTTTAGAAGTCCTCTCAAGAACTCTGATTATAAAACTCCCGATGTTTCTCTCATACCTCCCCGATAAAGTTTTGCTATTTTCCTGAATGCATAATTCCATTCTAAACATCATCATATTGCTTGTTTGTATTACTTCACCCCGACACATTCCCTGAAATTTATTCACAGCCACGAAGGATAAATTCTTTTGATTTCAAAGCCATGACACAGATTGAGATCAGACAACCGCATTACCACGAGTAAGAGATGCTTCAATGAAGGAAGTTTGCTTTCTATGGCTTCATTCCCATAATACCAAGTATAATGAAAGCTTCCACAATGAATATGATCCAATTCTCATGATCATTATGTTGTAATCCCTTGGATTGGCCATTCATTCACTAAATTCGAGTATCTGTCAGAGAGCATTACAAACTACGCAGTTTTGCTTAATTTTCTTGATGTTGTTGTTGTTTTTTTTTCGGCTATCAACCGCGCATGGGAACGCATGAGATTCGTCGCTTATTTGTTCAGAATATTCAAAAAAGACGTACGCTTAGGTACTACAGTATATATATAGTCATTTCAAAAATCGACAGAAGTATCGGATTTTATGTGTATTGTCATTCTCTTCAACCCTTTTTAAAGTAAATGGAACAAAAAATTAAAAAAAAGAGCAAATAAAAAATAAACTACCAACCTCAGCTGAAGAAAAAAAAAGACACCAGAACATTGTCTTTCTTCGAGAAAAAAAAAGTTGAATAAAGAAATCAAAACAGAGGGATCCTCCTGGAAGGTAACAAAAGATATTTCAATATGCCCCCATCCCGTTCGATCATGGGTCATGGAAAGAGTGCGTTGTTTGTGTACTCATCCGAAGTATAAAGAGGAAGTTAGCTTGAACAACGAATTCAATCGCACTTAACCGACTCTTTTGTTCACTATTTTTTCTGAGGGTGGACAAGGCAGTCTTCTTGGATACAATTTCTAAAAAAAAAAAAATTATAAATTATTGTCCAGAGTAAATTTCCATAAATGTTATTATTGTTTGTCTTTGTCATTAGATGTCCCTCGTGCTCGTGAGTTTTTATAGAGACACGACTTTTTTTTAAAGAATTTCCGTTAAAAATTTCATGGAATGGAACAAATCACACTTGACAGAAGACCACCTGAGCGGAAAGGTCTTCTTCTTTTAGGGACTCTTTGAAATACTAGATAAATGAGCTGTGTTATAGTCTATAGAGAAGATATTCTGTGTAATAAAGCCCTGGAATCTTCTGCAACATTGATCAAATTACTACAAAATGGTGATCACGGTCTCTCTCTATAGATTTGATCGATGAGAAACATTTTTCCTCTTCTCGTGGGGGTTTTGCAGGTTGGTGGAGTGCAGTACCTAAATGAAAGTGGAGAGAGGCTTTTCCACCTCCCAGATGGAATCAACAGTGACGTCTAAAGATCCAGGCAGGATGAACAACTTAGCAAAATATTTAATAGGTTACTACCACATATTCGATGCTATGAGCTATAAAGCACATTGGGCTCCTGCGACATGAAGCAACTGCTTGGTTCTCCAGACTGAGGGACTTGCCAGAAGGGAACCGTTAAGCTATTTAGTTGCAAAGCACAGTATATATCAATGTGTGTCAAGTTAGCATTACCACTTCAAAATTTTTAAGAAATTCTTATTGGATTAATTGTCGTAAATTTGTCGTAAATTTGTCGTGAAACAAAAAAAATTGTCGCGCTTGTTTTCTAAAAAATAACCCCTGGTAATGCTAACTTGACAGTCAAGTTAGCATTACCACCCCTCAAAAACGGTGTATATGAAGTCAAAAAATAAAAATGGATATGCCATTAATTGTCGTAAATTTGTCGTAAACCAATGGCGAAACAAAAAAAATTGTCGCGTTCGTTTTTTTCTAGCAAAAAACGCCCTTTTAGTATAGCCTATACCATAAAGTAGGAATTTTTACTAAATCTAGCACTACCATACCAAAAGTATTTGTTTAACTACTTTTTTCCAATAAAATTTGTTTAAACAATTGTCGCTCGACGTCCTTGATTAAGTTTTGTAATCAAATAATTTGTCGCGCGCCTTCTTCTTACAAAAAACGCCCGTAGCTAAAAGAGTTAAAGGTATATCTGCATAAACACGGTCTTTCGCATAGCCCCACAAAAAAAAAGTCCAGCAGTGTCAACTCGCATGATCCTGATGGCCAGTTGATTTTTTTTTTTTTTTTTTTTATAATTTTGCACGCGCTCAAGGGATTATGAATACCGTTTATATGTTTTTAACACAGTGTGGCATCCGGTAAAAGAAGAGACAGAAGGATATGAAAGATGTGTGGCGCGATGTATTGAGACGGTGGTTGTTGTCTCAGATTTTATCTCCAGGGTTGGCGGCTGAACTAATGCGGATAAAATTACCGTGTCTTATTTATTTATGTCTCTTGTAATTCGCATTATTTTATTTATTTCGTTGACATATTAATGAGTAGTTTACTCAATCACATGTTATTAGTGTTATGCCTGAACAGCATGTAATGAGTAAACCAGCAACTCATTTTATGACAATTTTTAGAACTGGTTTTTAATGGAATATAAGAAGACATAGACAACGGCTGGAATCGAACCTGGGACCACGAGGTTGACAGGCGAGCACACAACTATTGCGCCACGACCACCCCCAAAATATCGCCACGACGAGAAATTACGCGGCCAGGAAATGTCTCTTGCAATAAAGCAATTTTCGCTCGAGTTGTGTGGCATGTGGCACCGTCTTGTTCAAACCACATATTTTCCAAGTCGTATTCTTCAATAGCAGACAAAAAAAAGTCGGTTATCATATGACCATTACGCTCCATTGACGGTGACAATCGTTCCATCGTCGTTTTCGAAGAAGTAAGGTCAAATCACACCTCCGGACCAAAGAGCTCCACAAACAGTGACTTTTTGTGGATGTAATGGCCACTCTTCAATTACTTGAGGATTCTCAGAACCCCAAATACGAAAAGAGTGAGAAATGTGCTTCGTCCCTGAAGAAATTTTTTTTCGAAAAAGCGCCGTCCACCGCCTGTTGTTCAAGCACCCATTCGACGTATCTACGATGTTGTGAATGGTCAGCTGGCTTCAGTTATTGTGTGAGCTGGACTTATACGGATGTAGGTGTAGATCCAAATGCAAAGTACGCCATATTGTGCCGTAAGACAGTCCTAATTCGTGAGAATGACGAAGAATCGACACATTCGGGTTATCGGCAACACTTTCACTTACAGTAACGATATTTTCAGTGGTACGAACGAAACGATGATGCACAGGCCTTATAATATCTGTAGCCAATCCAGTCTCTTCAAATTTCTTCACAATTGTGCCAATTTCTTGCGTAGTTGGACGATTATGTAAACCACAATCTCCTCTTAAAGCACGATATGTTGCTGTGGCAGAATCACCATTTTTACAGTAGGTTTTAACAATTTTTATGCGTTGTGCGATAGTTAAGCGATCCATTTTCGTAAATGTCAGACTTTCAACTGAAAAAAAAAATGGTTTAACAACTAAGTTTGACAGATGTCGAATTCCAGCCCTATACTTTTGAAACCGCGAAACGGATAACCCTTTATATATGTCAATCGTTAAGACCTATACCTATAAAAAACTAAGAACCCTAACAAAAATACAACAACGGGATTGGAAGCAATACTCAAACCCAAAGCCCATTGACTTCAGTACCTTCCGGCCACCCCTAAACGGATGAGTCGACGGCTCAAAAATGGACACTGGTGTTAGTGCAAGTTTCTTCTCACAAGACCTTAAACTAGCCAGTTCCACTAGACTCCCTGATCACAGCATATTGTCTTCCAAGCTGAGGTCTTGGCAGTGAAAAATGACAATGCTGCTAAACACTTGGCAGCTACAACATGCTGCTTGCACCTTTTGACAGCCAAGCAGCAATAAAAGCGATTTCTGCCACAGTTATCATGTCGAAGCTTAAAACTTGCTGTCGCGAAGAGCTGTGTGTCCTTAGGGCGGAGCATAATATTCGCCTCTGCTGGGCCCCGAGTCACAGTGATGTACTGGGCAACGAGAGATCCGATGAGCTAATGAGAAAGGATTCAACACTTGAGCCAACCCCGATAGAACCGTCGATTAGAATCCCACTCTCTCTCACTAAACAGAACATTGGAAATAAGGTGGTTTTAAAAACCTATGAAAAGTGTAACTCAATTGAAACCTATGCTACAACCAAGAATTTATGGACAGTTTCGATAAGAAAAGAAGGAAAAGCATTATCCACTTAAACAATAAATCCCTTCGAACTCTTGTAAGCGTTCTCATCGGACACAATCTGCTGGGCTACCATAAAACGAAAATGATGACCTATGCAGAGGTTGCAATCACGAATCAAAGAAAACAAGATTACGACACTTCTTTTTTTCTTATTTTATTGACGTCATATGTGAAACAAAATCTGTAAATTGTTGTTGTTTGTGGATTAATGGATTTTGTTTCAGATATGACGTCAATAAAATAAGAAAAACAAAGAAGTGTCGTAATCTTGTTTTCTTTGATTCATGGGTTGCAATGACAGGAAATAAGGATACCTCTCACTTCCTGTGACATTGTCCACCATTCATATAAGAAACAAATTCTTGGGCTGATATTTCTTCAACGATTTCAACATCTTTCAGGCCAAACCCTGTTTAGCTTCATAAAAGCATTTATATGGCTTCATCATGATTATCATTAGAACTCATAGGTAATAACAATTAGAAGTTACTCACTTCGGAGTATCTATTTAAGCGTGCCGGTAACGAGATTAACTGGCAGCCAATCTACATAACCTAACATCATTTTATGTGAATGTACGCATAAGCTTCAATGTATCGCAAAAAAGTCGCAGAAAAAAATTAATAAAATTCGCCGGATTTTTTGTAATCTCTATGCGATTCATTTTTTTAATCGCGTCGTAATTCTTGCAACAGGAAATGTTAAATCACCCCGTTTCTTTTAAGCGATAAAAAGTCAAAATCGCAAGTGCGTTCTTATTCTTTTATTTGTTCCTCATAAAAAATCGCTTGCGATTTTTATTTTGAGCGATTTTTTAAAATTAAAACATACCCTGAAAAATGAAATACAAGGCACTCTTTTAAGCATAAAAACATTTTGTTTTCCAACATAGTCTCTTTTTAGCGCGATACACTTCATACTTTATACAACGTTTATCCAATTGTGATGCCAACCAAATAATACGATTTTTCGAGCCTCTCAAAATAAACGTTTGTTTCAGAGATGACTTCTTCATTTGACCCAAATCGCTTACCTCCAAGCCATTTCGTCAGGCTTGGAAACAATAAGTAGTAACAGTGGGCTAAATCCGGGAAATATGCTGGATGAGGGTGTTCGTTGCCTAACTCATGGAATTTTGCCACTGCGACTGGGGACCTGTTGGGACCGTGTGTTGTTGTGGTGAAAAATACCTCTTTTCGCCGATTATTGCGGTCATTTTCCCTTCAAATCAGCTGGGAATCGATCCAGCAGCTCAGCGTAATATGCGCCGGTGATCGTTTAACAATTTTCTATGTAATCGCGCGCATCCCAAAAAACTGACGCCATGACATTGTTTGCTGAAAAAACCACATTGACCTTCTTCGGCTTCGATTCACCAAGAGAATACCCTTGTTTTACCTCTTCCTTGGCTACTAATTAGTTATGATGAATACATCCACGATTACGAAACGATGCAAAAACTCAGTCGATTTTCAGTCGATCTGGGACATCGCCAAACATGCCTTTGAAATTGTCAAATGAATGCGTTTGATATCGATTGCACGCAAACGCGACACCCATCTTGCGGAATGCCTTTTCATGTCTAATTATGTACGTAAAATCTAAGTCACTCAGCCTCTGGCTTCTTCAAGTGTTTTGTTAAATAGCCTATGTTTTGTATACTCAGACAGGATTCACTGACAATTATTTTAATTTAAAAAAAATAGAATCCCCATATAATGTTTCTAGAACAGCTTTTTTACAAGCATTGAAAAAAAAATTGAACAACTTTGAGTCGATAAAAAAACGGTAGAGACAATATGTGATATTTTTTCGTCTTACAGTTCGGTACAGTTGTATCGTTTTTTTTTTTGCTATTTGTTTATTTAAATTATTCATTTGTAATTTCTAGAATGTATTAAAAAAAATAAACTAAAAAGGCAAGCCTACATTTCCCGGCAATAATTTCCTTCCGCTTTCAGGACAATCAACAACACGCGGGTGATGTCAAGAAATAATACAGCTGCACCAAGGACTATCCCCTAAACTAGTGCTCACACAACTGTCACCCAACGCAGAATAATTATCAACTAATTTTTAAAAATAAAAAAAAATTACTTAAAATAAAAAAAAACTTCTCTAGTATCCATGCAGTGCTATCCAAGACTGATAACACTTCGTCCTGGTTGCTTTCCTTATAAGAAAGGATAACGACCCATTAAAATAGTTCCATGTGTCTTCCAGTTTCAGCGGCAACGCAGCGTAATCATTTTCATAAAGAGTTCATTCACCGAGCCTATTAAATAATATAACCATTCTATCCAAAAAAAAGGACATCATTATTTTCGTTTGTGTGTAGTGGAGAGTATTCCCCTAGCACTAGAAAAAGTAATTAGCGCTGTTTTAACATTGGGAAATGATGGCACGAGCCATATTTAGTTTAAATGTGATGACTTCCCATCCCACATATGTCGTCCTTTTTTCCTTTGACTTATACGAGTCCAATAGCACTCACTCATACGCACACTCACACATTCTGTGGTTACTTTTTGAATGTATATCTCGCGCTCATTGTTGATATGTCCTCATTTCTTTTCCTAATTTGAATGTTCCTTTAGTATTTTTTAAGTTGAGTTTTCCTTAGCTGAATGGCGCGCGTTAATCAGTCTAGCGAGACCAAATTATTCATCTCTAGCACACTCCCAAGTTCTTGCGGTATATCTAGGCATCCGAGACGACTATGTCAGGTGCCGTGTTTTTTTTGTTGTATTTCTTTCAAGATTCTAATGTGGGGCATTTGAGGGTGCTCCGAATTGTACCAACCATCATGGTGATCAGTGAGACGGGGCCCTGCTCATAATAATAATCGTTGCAGTTAGCTGTTTTTGTTGTCCAACAGCGCAACGGAGCATATCGGAAAATGAGCCTCGTGGTATTTTGCCGTTAAGAGAATTCGTTTTGGGTGGAAGGAAATAGTAAAGGTATATTACTTAGGACTCTGATGGCACCAGAAGTTTTAGAATACGAACAACAGGTGCTTTAGCGGGAATGTGTTATTCAAATTAAAATAGTTTAATTATTGATTAGAAAAAAAACGGAGCTCAACGTGTATACGGACTTACATAACTAGCAGACGTTAAGGAGTTAAGACATACAATTGAAAAGAAAAATTGTACTTCCAGTGAACATACGCTCTAGCTGATTCTTTTCGATCTCGGGCAGAATGTGGGGATTTTATATGTTAATCTATACGCAAAGAGCTCCATATGTGTAATACTAATTGAGTAGGACCTTATGAACTTCAAAGTGGAGCTCACAGAGTTGCATTCTACCACGCATTCTTTGTTTATAATTCCCGCAATGTTATGAGGGACAATTAGACCGATGACATCTGCTTACATGGGCTTAAGATTTTGGGCCTTCAATTTCTGTACACAAATTTTAAATTACATACAATAAGATTTTTAATGTTAAAGCGGTCCCACATTGGGCGCCAATTAGAAAATATGCATTGTCATTAAAAAAAAGTAGCTGTTATAATTATGTCTACTTTAGGTGTGTATCAGTCGGTTGCTTCTCAACTAATTTTCTATCAGTTTTCAACATAAATGTCAAAGGACAATGATGTTTGCAAAAATTTAAGACACATTCACATTACAACATTCATTTTGCCCATATTTGTAGCAGTAAGAATTAACAGAATTGATCACAAATTAAGGTAATTTCTATATTCCGGTATAACGATTATGAATTACGTACAGTTAGATTATTCAATGTGCATCGATCCGACGTTGGGCGCCAAATAAAAAATCAACATCATTAAAAACATCAGTAACAATTATAATTATACCCTCCTCAGGTGAACATGTATTGATTCGTTGATTTTATTCAACTAATTCTCTATGAGTTTTCAACATATGTAAATGTCAAAGACGTAAATGGCAACGACGCGATAATCGAAAATAATAGCACTACCACAATTTGCAGCACCTAGTAGCAGTAAGTGGTAACAGAATTTATCAGGATCAATAATATGATATATGGAATTCAATAAAATAATTCAAATATGTATACATACAATTAGATTTTCAACGTTTAATCTGTCCCACGTTGGGCGCCAAATAAAATACATATCTGCAGTAACATAAAATATAGCTGCAGCAATTATAATTCTGTAATCTTCAGAAGTGTAACGACCCTTTGCTTTATTCTCAATTCTAATTCCCCATCAGTCTTCAACATAAATGTCAAAAGAAAAACTTGCAATTTGCTAAAATTATGACACATTCGCATTATGACATTGCTTTGCCCAGCCTATTGGTAACATAAATAATCAGGATCAATAGTGATTTCTCGATTTCAGTCCAATAATTTGACAGTACATTTGACAGTTAGATTTCAATATTTAATTTGTCCGAAGTTGGGCGCCAAATAACAAATCTGCAGACACTTTAAAAATAGCGGAAGTAATTATAATTCTGACTTCTTCAGGTGTTTATCATTGCTTGTTCTTAACTAATTCCCTATAAGTCGCCAACATTTTTCTAAATGTCAAAGACGTAAATGATATCGAAGTTATTTTCAAAAAATATCACCATCGCATTATGACCTTACTTTATAGCAGTAAAAGTTAATATCAGTTAGACTTTTCTATGTGCATCGGTCAAACGTTGGGAGCCAATAAAAAATCGGCATAATCATTGAAAACAGCAGTAGCAATTATAATTCTATCTTTTTTCAGGTGCATATCGAACGGATGTTTATTCCAATCTAATTTTCTATCGCCTTAAACTTAAATGTCAAAGACCAATGACATTTGAGTTCATTTGAAAAAACTATCACATATTCGCATTATGACATTATCTTGTAAAAGTAAGTGATAACAGAATTTACTAGGATCAATAGTGATTTCATAAAGATTGGAAATTACGTATAATTAGATTTTCAATGATTATACGGTTCCATGTTGGGCGCCAAATAAAAATGGAGTTATTATTAAAAAATTCAGTATAATTCTACAATCTTCAGGTGTTTATCGATCTGTTGATTGTTCTCAACTAACTCAATTCAATTCAATTTTATTTTCAATTTTATTTAATTAACGGTGAGTACAAATAAGACGTAGTCTTTTATAGTAAGCTTACTTAAAATAAGTAGATGATAATATAAGGAAAGTAAGGAGGATGACAGTAAAGCGAGAAAATAGAAGACAGAAGTCAAAAATAATTAAGAAAAAATTGTTGCAGAATTTTTATAATTTTTTTTTTTTTTTTTTTGAATTTGCTTACACTAACTATGAGTTTAAGCGTGCGTCGTGGGGAGCGAGTTGCAAAGTCTGATGGCATGAATGAAAAAGAGGCGGGAGCAGTTTAAATAATTAAAAGGGGGTATGATAATATTTTTTGCTCTGGTGGATTGAGCAAATTGAATTTTATCAAATAGGTATTCTGGCGATCTGCTATTAATAAGTCTGTGCATAAATTGACAACATCCAACAATGATAGTGCGATATATGATCATATCTACGCAGTCCATAAACGAATCTTATTGAATTATCAAACGCTACGAGTAGTTTGTGTTGGGAGTGCGAATCAGGTTTGCAGTACACCGTAGTTGCATAGTAGAAAATTGGAAGGAATAAGGTTTTCAGAAGTCTTAGCTTTGTGTTCACTGGGGTAAAGTTAGAGGATACCCAAATCTTTCGCAAGCCTGCATAAATACGGCTTATCACGTAGTTTGTGTGCTCAACCCCAGAAAGCGATCGATTTATTTTGTAACCATGATTCATAACAGAATCACGAAACTTTATTTGACTATTAATTATTAGTGATGGAGGTATTTCATTCATGGCCTAATCTTTCCTGGATATAAGAATTGATTGAGATTTTTCTGAATTTAGATTAAGCCCATTAGAAAGTGACCAATTGTAAATATTGGCTAGATCTTCATTTATCCAATTAGATCCTCAATCAGGCCAATTAGACGTGACAAGTATACTTGCGCATCATCCGCGGAAAGGTACAAACAAACATTTAAGGAAACACTAATTTATGAAGAGACTAAATAAGATCGGTCCTAGTATTTATCCTTCAGGTATACCAGTTAACGCCGTTTTGAGATCAGAGTATTTCCCATCATAAACAACTTTTTGTTGCCGATTAAATAGGTAACTGCGAAGTAAACGGACTGATCCTTTGCTATATCCAAATATAACCGCAGTTTTTGACATAATAATATGTGATCCACCCTATCGAAAGCTCTGGAGAAGTCAAGCAAGCAGAGTGCAGTTACGTGATAAATATCATAGTTTATTCTTATATCGTCAAGAATTTTAATCATAGCAGACGAACAGCTATGACGTGCTCGAAAGCCAGACTGGACTGGACATATCAAATTATGTTGATCTAAGTAATTAGACATTTGATTAGCAAGGAACTTCTCCAAGGCTTTTGCCAAGCATGGCAAGATCCTGATTGGGCGATAATCTGCTACTAGAGATGGCTGTGGTTTTTTAGGTACAGGAATGATCTTAGCTAGCTTCCAACTATCAGGGAAAGTTGCAGACATTATACAGAAGTTAACTATATGTGTAATACAACTAATAACATGTGGTAAGATCATCTTGATAAATCGAAGAGGAACACCATCTTCACCCACAGCATTTGATTTTACTGAACGAATAACATTGATTATGTCAATCTCCGTAGCAGTTTGAAAGTCAAAATCCGAATTATATATCAGGCGATCATGAGCAGTAAAACTATTATTAGTACTATTTGAAAAAATATTATTGAGATCATTTACATCAGGATGCTATGGGCACCAATTGTTTTACCAACACCAATTGAATGCAAGTTGCTCCATAATTTTTTTGAAGGCAAGTCGGTGTTAAGTTTCGCAAGAAAATACGAGTATCTTTCCCTTGCCCTGCGGGTTAAAATGTACAGTGATTACGAGCACGGCAAAAACACTCCCAATTATAGCCTAATGGTCGTTGTTCCCACTTTGCATAAAGCTTATTGCGAACTTTCATAGAGTAGCGAACCTCACAGGTGAACCAGGGGCAGTTCTGATTTCGTATTGCAACTGTCTTAAGGGGAACATGCCTATTAAACAGATCCAATACTAGTGTTTGAACATGATTAACTATTTCGTCTAAGTTAACTAATTCGATTTTCAAATATTATGACTTTCCTTTACTTCTCCTTGTAACAATAATAAAAGTTAATAGAACTGATCAGGCTCCATAGTAAATTATTGATTCCGGTATAAAGAATGGAAATCACGTACACTTAAAATATCAATATGTAATCGGTTCCACGTTGGGCGCCAAAATGTTCCCTTAACATTAAAAAGAAACTGATGCTGACTGAACATTTCAATGAAAAGATTCTAATATATTATATGTACTGCAAATTTTATGAAACTGATATAATAAAAAAAAAACACAAAGGTCAAAGGCTTGATAAGTCCTCATTGTAACAAATGTAAATCAATTTTCTCTCACTTGATTGGACCTCAAATTGAAGGTTAACTTCCTTTCGGACACACCTCCCGCTGAGTCAAATTCAAATGTGTGCGTATGTTTATGCAGAAATCTTTTATTTGCCTTCGGCACAGTAACCTTAGAATCTGAACAAAATAAAAAAAACTCATCCTATTTTGGCTCGTGCTGTGTTCGTATGAGAACAAAAATGAATTCTAAAAGAACAAAGCTGCACAACACCAACATTAAAAACAAGAAGAAAACCCCTTGAATTTTCGATCGCGTTATAGCGCAATAAAAGGTCCTGACTCCTGGCCTTTATTTAAAAAAAAAATTCAACTTTCACGGTCGACGAGCACAGCTCAAAGGACACACATCGCGTCGAAAAACACTTCACGGTATGCCCCCGACTTCTTATTATTATGGGCGGACAGACGATGTGGCATTGTTTTAAGCAGACCACAGCGCGGGAATTCAGGCATTCCCTAACCATATGGTCGTTCAAACAAATTTTATCCTCATATACTTAGCTATTAAGAAAAAGGATAAAAAGTGTGTGCTTGTGCATGTAACATGTCGTATATAGTTAACTTGGATATATGAAGCGAGAAATAACCTTAAATTATTTCAAAGTCGTGAAATTCATTTCAATAAGGATATATATATCTACATTATGTATGTGCATATGTATGTAGTGCAAGGACATTTATGTTGTTCCTTTAACAATATGATTACCAATTGGTTTCTGCTGGTTTCAATCACACGCAATCGAATAATAATAATTGAGGGCTGCGACTTTTGGTGCTGGTCCGGGTCCCCGTCCTGGTTTATAGGGGTGGCATATGCAAAAAAGGGTATGCCACCAGAATGCGCTGTTATGGTGCACCTGGACTGTGCGTTGTCTGAATGTGGCGGTATTGCACAGGATTTTCGTTATGTTTATGGGAAAAGTTTAGAATTTTATGCTTTGCTCTTTCTGTAAATGCAAATTAATAAACTCAAGACAAATGAATATAATTCACTTGTTTGGTATTTTCCTGGATTCCTTTGTTCGTTGGAAGGAACTACTTCAGTTTTTTAGTTCACAAAAAGTGCATTCGAGTGTGTCTCGAGAGAAGGGCATACAAAAAAACTCAATCCCGCTTTTTGGAGTTTTCATATTTGTTTGGTGTGAAATTAAATATTTTTTTGAATGCGGGATGAATCTAAAAAGTTGTTGTAATTTGAAGGAGATTTTATTTTTCGGCTGGTACAGAAATTGGCAGTTATTAAAAGGTTCAATGACGTTACACAAAACAATTAATCAATTAAGCCGACATTTGGAGATTTGTCGATTTAAAATGAATTTTTTCTCAGTTCCTCTTGAACTATATGAACAATTTTTGTTTTGTTTCAAGGTCGACAAAGATATCACCGAAACCTTTGATGACAAAAAAAGGTTTTAGACAAAGCAAAACAGCACAACTTCAACATATATAGCTATAACTCTACCTCCCACATCAATTTTAATTTCTATTTCCTTGGGTTAAGAAGGTGATGCCAAAACCATGTATCGTTTTATAAGAAACAAATCATCCACACCACGACCGTGTCTACAGTTCTAAGGCACATACCCTGTCGAAGTTGGATAAACACGCTTTTGGTAGTCTGCTTTGATAAAAAATTATCATGGTTCTGCAACACAAATCTGACCTTAATAGGAGTTAGAGTCCAGTTGATGAAAACCGAACCCGAAAATCTTAGAATCAAACTTAATCAAAATTTTAATCCTTAATTAGCGCACACATTAATAAGATATTTATTTATAAATTTTCCTTCTACAGAAACAGTTTAACTTGGCGTTTTATTGTAAATTAAAAATAAGAACAAACAATTTACTTTACAACGTACCCTAACTCTATCATCACTGACTGATTGATTGATTTGATTATAAGTTTTGAGTTAGGAATTATTGTATATATAATAGCATAGTTTTTTGTCTGAAAAAGAACTGATGTTCAAACAAAAATTTCATGAGAGTTGGGCCCAAATTTCAAGTTACCGAATTATATTTCGCTTGAAATTACTGAAGTCGAATTTTCGACCCAGTAATTTCAAGATGTCAGTTATGCACACAAATTTTGTCCGGAAAAAACTGAATAAGCGAATTCTTCTGTTTTTTATAGGAAAAATAGAAACAATTTGTTGAGGAATCGTTTTAATATTCCTGAGACTGCTAAAACCTCAGATGACATTATTGTGTCAATTCGCTTATTTTCTCAAACTAATTCGAAACTGATTCGAAATGTTTTTTTGGTGAGAGAGTAAAGATAGGCAAATTCAATTCCTGGAAAAAATCCAAGGGCTGATAACATCTGGAGCAATCAATTGAGCTTTAATAAAATGTTTACCAAGCCCTTCGAAACTGATCCCGGATCAGCCTACTACATCGGATTAAGGCCCAAAGTGGAAGTAGATCACTTTTTTGAAGTCTTTAAGATTTTAGTCCGAAATAATATTTTTGTTTGCAAATTCATTGCTTATTGCACTGAGATTGAGATCAAAACTTATCTATATCAGCAAATAAATTTTCTGCAATAACCGCAGAACTTTAAAAACAGAAATATATTTTTTTGTTTAAGCTGTTGGCATCTGGCAACCCTATTGGCATTTCCGAGAGGACGGTACAACAGCTGTATTAGATTGAGCCACCATTACTTTATTATGCCGATCTTTGCCATAACCCGAATGTATCGCTTTCCACACTTCTTCCAATCAGGTAATTTGGAGGTCAATGTTTTCTAATTAAGAATAACACCTGTCTTGCTGTTTATAACATTGCATTCAGGCAATACGAATTACCTTTAAGGAATCTTTGGTTTCAAATAACAAATGCATTATGATACCCGCGCGACCCTGTCGTGACTACAGAAGCCATTACTGGTGAAGTTCAGAGTAGAATATTATTTATAATTTTTATGTGAACTTATAGTTCACACCCAGTATCAACGTCAATTTCTGAAAGGTAGCTTTGGAACGAAGGTTAAATGCTACCATTTTTTTTTTTAAGAAAAGAAAATTTAATTATAAATAATCTTTACCGACGACACCCTCTAACGAATTTAAATATCAAGCTCGAATTGCATTCTAGTTCAGTACATTTTACTGTCATAACAGACATGTGACGTCATTGAAAAATGAACAAAGGTTACGATTTTGGTCATCATCTTAGAATTCACACTTAATTGTATCCAGGGGTTTCGTTGCAAGGTTAGGTAATTGCCAACAGGGTATTTTGTACCTGCTAATCTATCAGAGCTTCGGCTTGCCGTGTCGAGTGCCTCCAGGGCCTTATTATTATTATTATTATTAAATCTGCTGATCTACCAGAGTTTCGGCCTTCTGTGTCGAATTTCAGAAGGGACCTTATACATTACGATCTACCAGAGCTTCGACCCGCTGTGTCGAGACCTACCACGGAATTTATACCGGGTGATGTACCAGAGATTCGGCCTGCTGTTTCGAATACCACCAGGGACCTTTACCTGCTGATCTACCAAAGTTTCCGCTTGCCGTGTGGAGTTACACCAGGGGCCTAATACCTGATGATCTACCAGAGAGTCTGCCTGCTGTGTCGAGTGCTATAAGGGGTCTTATACCTGCTGATCTACGAGAGCTTCGGCCTGCCGTGCCGAGTGCCCCAGGGGGCTTATACCTACTCAGCTACGAGAGATTCGGCCTGCGGTCTCGAGTGCCTCTAGGGTCTTATTCCTGCTGGTCTACAAGAGCTTCAGCCTGCTGTGTCGAGTGTCACCATGGGCCTTATATCTGCTGACCTACGAGAGATTCGGCCTGCCGTGTCGAGTGCCACCAGATGCCTTAAACCTGCTGACCCGCTCTAGTCTTAATTTTCGTGCCAGAAAAATAGTTTCCCGATACCTGAAAAGCCAGGGCTAAATAGACTATTACAGTGGTACGTCATCAGAAACCAGAATACCCGAAAGCAGTACCGGCGAGCAAAACTTTGGCTGGAAAACAAAACGCACAACACAGCGTAGACGAATAATAGAAATCGGAGTTATGCTGAGGAATATTAATAGTACCAATCCCGACTACTTGGTATGACCCAACAAATTGACAGACTTAGGATCAGTAAGGGCATTGAAATGCAGATTGTGATTTTTATTAATTGTTATTTGCTGCTTTCATAGTCGAATTAATGATAAGAATATACAAAAGCCAAAATCTAGATCACGACGCCGACGATGATCTTCTAGATAAAAGTATATTTTTTTTGGATTCGCCTTAATTGATTTTAATCTTTAAAAAATATCTGTGCCAAGCAGCTTTTTCAATATAAAAAATAGCATTATTTTTGGTACACTCTGTAAATTATTACAAACAAGTATTTACCCCCAAAGTTCACTCAACCATTCCACTGATATTAAAATCAACCTGTTAGATACTATATATTCTTAGACCCTCGAACTCATTCGACTCCTACCTAAGCAACAAAACCAAATGTCCTGTTTTTTATATTCCGCCAAAAATCACTCAGTACTTGTGTATGTGCCCCGCTATAGAAAATGCATACATGTGTACCTCTAAACACATAAGCTATAGAGGTTAATTAGACAGCAAGATAACCCCTGCCCTGGTGTTTAACCACGACATTTCTCCATCGAAACAACAAGTGCTTCAAATCATCAAAAGGAAATTTTATGCATGATGTACATTTGCGAAGCCTTCGTGCTTCGAGTTCAAAGTGTAAGAGTGCAGTTCAAGTCGAAGGAGGCAATACATCTGACCATAGTCACTCGACTGAAACTATATGTTAAACTGGGGTCTCCTCCTAGTAGATATTGTACGCGACCGACGCAAATACTTATGTGGTGACGGTTATTTGGCGACCCTTTTTTTTCCAAAAAAGGAAAAGCGACTCTACACGGTGTCTGAACATTTCTTATTTCCTTTAATTTAATTTAATTTCGTGATGTAATTTCGAATGGAAATGAATAAGTCGACAAAACAAGAAACATTCTAGACGCACAACATACCATAATGAGGACAATAGCACAGGTTGAGTTCCATTTCAACCAACCATCAGCAACGTCAGGGTCAATAGAACATGGAATAGAAGAAAAGGAGCAGTAACCAACTCAAATAAAAAAAAGCGCAATTAGGACCCAAGACGTGATGTGCCTAATGAACTTCCGTTTGCCGCCAATTTACCAAAAAAAGGAGTACCTAACCAAACAATGAACTTGAAGGAAGGTAGGTACTCCGCAATTGAGCAATCCAAGAGTGATGATTCAGAAGATCGCACTCATTACTTCCGACTTCCTATTTAAAAAGGTAGGCAATGTTTTCGTCAATCGCAATTTGCATGATAAAGTTTTTAATACAGGCTTCTAGATACTTGAATTCCTAAGATACATAGATACAAAAGAAGATACGATGAACGACTTGAGTTGGTGTGTGTCGTGTGCGAAGAGAAATTGTTTGGTTTCAAATTCAAAGAATTAGATTGCATGTCTTCCTGGATCTGGTTTCAATATAAAACACTGATGAGATATAGGAGATGCAGAGAGACTTGGCGGAGGTCCTTGTTACACACGTGTTCATTTTGGTTTTGCATTTTTTTTTGTGTTATACAAATTATTTATTTTTGTGTAAAAAGGATTTGATAAAAAGTATGGGCGGAATATCAAATAGTTTTCGCTACGAAGAAACTATCATTTAGCACGTGCCAAATGTTTAGGAAATTCTTGAAGACTCGACAGTATATTTTGAGAGTGAAAGTATGTATAAAATGTATACATGTAAATAAAGATGGATTCGTCGTAATATCGAATTAAATTTGCAATACGCTTAACACAAAGGAAAATAATTCGAAAAAAAAGCTTAAAATACTCGTAAAAATTTAACGAATTCCCATTTTCGTGTATAAAATTGTAGAAATAACAAAACCTTTCAATAACAAATATATTTATTGTGAAATTAACAAGGCAGATTTTATATTTGACAATATTATAGTTGATTAAGAAGATACCATTGTAATTAATCTACTGCGCAAGTACTAAAGGAATTAAGAAGGTTACGTCCCCACATGTGGATCTGGAAGGAATGGCAACTTGGACGTTTTTGTCGAACAGGAACTGTGGGATGGGTTAGTCGATGATACTCGCAATTGATCGGAATGAGTTTAGAATTTTTCAGTGGCCTATTTCATTATTGATCCACTGCTGCCGTTTGTTTAACAAATATACCGAGGGGTGTCAGATAAAGAAGAGTATCAAGTGCACCAAGCTGAACTTTGAAATTTACTAAGTGTATCGCGGTAAATCGCTTCATCCAAAGTGGGGTTGAAGACCCATTTGTTCCCAATGGCTTTTTTGGAAGAAAAAAAGTGGCCTTTTTGACTCTTTTTTATATAATGTTTCCAGCTTAACTGAATGATATTGATTCGTCGAAAGATGTTCCAGGACTTCCTTTAATAGTGGGAGGATCTATGTTCGGAACTTTATATTTCCTGGGGAAAAGATCAAGTTGGGGCCAGTTGGTTACTTAAGGCATTCTGTAAGTTTTCTTTCAAGATAATGGGATGCTTTTCTGATACGGCATTTGTCCGCAGGCATTCACTCCGTAACTCTCCGCGTCCATGCATGTCAGTAGCTTGTTGACTACCAGTTTCTAGAGAAACTCTGATGTTCTAGTTCCACATCCGAAGGATAAGGCAGTAAATCAAGAAAAATATAACAACAGCTTAAGGTATTGTCCTTTGTAAAACGATTATACCAACACCAGTGGACATATTGATATGAAAGCCGCTCTGCAACCATTCTCTCTTCTAAAAGTGTTTGGTAAGGACGAAAATTACTAAAAAGAACTAAAATGACTTATCGAAACTAAGAAAGATCTGTATCTCCTATGAAATCATTTACTCTCTTACATACGGAGGAGTCATGCCACTCGTCGAGTGGCTGAAAGTTTTCCCAAGTAACCTACCACAAGGAGCCTCATTGAAGACAAGCTTGGGACCGAGGATGAAGGTGTATATTGATACACATTACCAACAATATTCAGTTTGGGACATTGTATACATTGGTAACATCGGAAACTTAATTCTAATAAATAAATTTAAAAAAAATAGACATTTGGACATGGCCATAATGTTAATTTTTACAGAGCATGTGTAACTTAAGAAATAACTTGAATTTTACTACATAGTCCGTTGTATTGACATTATATTTAGTAACTTTTTGTCTCCTCATTAGCTAATAACAGGGCTTAATTTTACCCTGTATCTACATCTATTACAAAATATTGCTTTTTCAAAATCTTAACACAAATGTGAAGAATTTACCAACTAAGTAGTTGGGTTTGAGATCAACCCGATAAAATATCTTGCTCCCAGTTTTTCGTCGTTGGTTGGTATTAAGTATAGCGGCTCGGACTCTTTTGGATTTCGAATTTGACATGAAAATGTTGTTTTTAGTTTCCGTAGGAAAAGTTATTGCTTGTATTCCATTAATATACAGATAGATGTTTACATACTCTTCTAGTATGAATTTAAATTTAAAATATATTTTATACATAAGATTAGACGGGTAAAAATATAATTGAAGAGTGTAATTATTGGGTAAAACCAAAAAAAAAAAAATGCACGACTCGATCGCACGAGCGTGCTCTTATGTTCGATCACATCGAATGCAAAAGATTTCTGTTAAAAATCTAAATATATATTTAAAGCAGTTTTTCCTTCATTTTTTATATATGCAAAATATCTTTAATTTTTTTCTAAAAAAAATGGTATGAAAGTCTTAAAGTCTTATGGTAATATAAACTTATAAACAAAATATTAAATCGGCTTAATCAAAGAAAAAATAATTCAAAATTCTGAAATATATACTTAAACTAATTTAAGCTCAAAAAATAGTATGCAATTTTATTTGTTAAATAAATTTGAATTTATGAGAAAAAAATTTTAAAAACCTGTAGAGCGGTTTTTGAGAAAAAAAGTTTTTTTTAAACTTTTTGAAAACATTTTTCAAAAAAAAAAATCAAAAACGCCTATTAATACATATAAATATAATTTTTGAAATAAATTTAATGAGCAGTTTTCGAAATATAATTTTTTGAATTTTTTTTTTAAATGATTTTAAAAACACAAAAAAAATACTAATTAAAAATATTGGTACGTGGTATAATTTGGGCAACCTAAACCTATATATGTGTGAAATTTCTAAAGAATCGGTTGAGCCGTTTATGGTCGAAATAAAAAAACGTTCCTATGGAAAGTACAGTTTTTAGACATTTTTCTAATTTTTTTCAACCATATGATCGGTCGTAGCTAAAAAGCCGCACTGATTTTTTTTTATCAAAATTGTTAGAGCCGTTTCCGAGAAAAATAGGTTTGAACGTAACGGTTATATGGCAGGTGCCGTTATTTTTTGAGCAAACAAAAAATTAAATTTCCCCTCTGTACAATACCTAAAAAACTCTATATAAAAAGTTTGAAGCAATTCGGCCCACCCGTTTGGGCTATAGGTGACTATACATACATACAGACAAACTGACAGACAGACATACAGACGGACAGAATTTGTAGACCATCTTTTTTTGTCTTCGCTATCATCGTAATGTCATGTTTGATTGTTATCTCAAAACTTTTTTTTTCGACGAATGCATAACTTGTCTTAGTACCTACATATAATCGAAAGTAAAAATCGTTTGGGGCTAACTTTGCACTTTGTTTGTAGTTATTTCAAAAACGAAGCTACACCCTATGCCAATGCGTGTAGTACAAAAGCCGACAACATATTCTGGGAGTGGAAGTATAACATAATTATAAATATTAGGGTTAATTCAGTGAAACCCGCTTAAGCGAATCGACAAAAATCAGAAGAGGATCACTTAAGAGGAACTGACAAATTTAAGAGTTAAGCGGAACTCGGATAAGTGAAAAATATATTTTAATTAAATTGGTCTCGGATAACCGAAGACATATTGCAGTAAGACAGACTTCGTATTATGAAATAACTTAAATGAACTTAAAAGAGCTTACAAGCAACCTGTTTTAATTGCAATTTACGCACGGTTATAAAACTTAGCATTTACATGTGTCATATGAATGGAAAAAAATTAAACAAAATTCAGCACCCATTTAATTTTTTATGTTTGACTTTTAGTTTTTCACTTAGCCGAATTACTTTTTATAGAAAAATAAAAAAATATGAAGGGATTTTTTTTCAGTTTTGCGGATTTTTCACTTAAGCAAGTTTCAGTTAAGCGACGTAGTTTGTATGTAAATATACACAGGGATATGTGAATGTTTTGAGGTAAGCGGGTTTTTCACTTAAACGAATTTCACTTAAGCGAGCTTTACTGTACTTATAAAGCCGCTAATGATATTTTTCCTAAATTGTAAAATTTTGTATCAAATTTTGCATTCTTAAAAACGAAAATCAAATTAATTACACATTTACCCCATCATCAATAATTTTAATATGTAGCCTGGAATTTGTTCTAATTTTTAATTTTTCTCTCGATCATAAGAGCAAGCTAAATTTCATTTAGATCGTTAGAACCGTTTCCAAGAAACCAACAATTATAAAAAGTGGGCGTGGCAGTTGGCGGATTTTATTGAATGAAACTTCATTTATTTTCTTATTTAATAAAATAAACTGAAAAAAACTTTAAAATTGTTTGAGTAGTGTTAGACACACTAAGAAATTAGATCAGTGTGCGTGGTAGCAAGCATATCTTACTTAAAATATTTTTGGTGGTGCTGGGCGGATTTTACTTCAATATTTTTTTTCATTTTATCTTGCACAAAAGAACAAAAGCTGAAGATATCATTATAAGCATTTAAGTAGTCTCTGAAAAATAGATTTATTTACGAGAAAAAATGGGCGTTGGGCTGATTTAAATGAATCAATTTTTTTATTACCTGCGATTATAGGCAAGTTATGCGTTCGTCGAAAAAAAAAGTTTTGAGATAGCAATCAAACATGACATTACGATGATAGCGAAGACCAAAAAAGATGGTCTAAATATTCTGTCCGTCTGTATGTATGTACTTATAGACACCTACAGCCCAAACGGGTGGGCCGAATTGCTTCAAACTTGGTACATAGAGTTTTTTAGATTACAGAGGGGAAATTGAATTTTTGTGTAGCTCAAAAAATAACGGAATCTGCCATATAATCGTTACGTAAAATTCTATTTTTCTCGGAAACGGCTCTAACGATTTTGATTTAAAAAAATCAGTGCAGCTTTTTAGGTACGACCGATCATATGGTTGAAAAAAATATTTCAAAAATGTCAAAAAACGGTACTTTCCATAGGACCGTTTTTTTATTTCGACTATATCATAAATGGCTTAACCGATTCTTTCTAAATTTCACACATTGGGTTGCGCAATTCAATTAATTTAAATTTTAATAAATATTTTTTTGTAATGTTATAACCATTTAAAAAAAATTTAATTTATATTCTGAAAACTGCTTAATAATTTTTTTTTTCAAAAATTATAGTTATATGTATTTGTTGAATACCTATGAATTGGCGTTTTTGAATTTTTTTCAAAAAGATTTAAAAAAAAACTTTTTTCTCAAAAACTACTCCACAGATTTTTGAATTTTTTTTCTCATAAATTCAAATTTATCCAAGAAATTAAATGGCGTACTTTTTTTTAAGCTCAAATTAATTTAAGTATTTATTTCAGAATTTTGAATTATTTTTTTCTTTAACTAAGCCGATTTAATATTTAGTTTTTAAGTTTATATTATTAAATATTTAAGATTGCCATAACAATTTTTTATATATAAAAAATTAAATAAAAAACGACTTTAAAATATATTTAGATTTTTAATAAAAATCTTTTGCATACGATGTGATCGCTCATAAGAGCAAGTTTGTGCGATCCAGTCGTGCATTTTTTTTAAATTTTTCTCGCTCAGTCATAATAAGATTATCATGAATTTATCAAAATCGAAAGCGGTATACTTTCGAAATCGTGTTGTACATTGATTTCAATAGTTTTTTTAAAAGCATCATCAGAAATATCTATTCAGTTTATCCAGACTTCATTCTACAATTTGTTGGTGTTAATAAGGGCTCTCTAAATTGACTCAAGAATATGGTTCAGAAGTGAAGATGACACTTTATATATTGACGTCATGCTTATATTATTTTATTGTGTCAACAAACTGGATACACTTTCGAAATGGTCGAAATTAATATGCCGAACACAAGTGGCAACTTTGTATGAATTTCGAAAAAAAAAATGCAAAAACATCCATCAATCAGTCATAAAAATAATTTAATAGACCGAATAAATTAAATGTTCCATTTATAAGGAACTTATTTTCCCATCTTCCATAATCAGCAAACAAACTGTCCCTAAAATCATACAGAAAAGTCAGTCCATCTTATCTTATATAAATTTTGACCTAAATTCTTTCATTAATCTTCGGTTGATGGAGTTACAATTTTGTTTGACACATAAAAGTAGTTTGCTTCTATCGCAGAATATTGTGCCATTTATTGAGTTGGGGGTTAAAAAGAGCAACATCAAGCCCGTTTCTCAATTAGGTCATGCGTCGTTGTTTATGATTTTTTGGAGCATCATTGTATGGATGTTTATTGAAACGGTGGGAAAGTGAGATTCAGAAATAATTTTGTGGGGAAGCTTTTTGTTTGCTAGAGATCTAAAAACAAACAAATATAACACAAATCTGTAATTAGGCTCCGAATACTAAATAAATTAGATACACTATCAAAACAAATACGAATACGACCAGGTAAGGAAGTGAATTATTAAATTGACGACAATTGAATAAATTGATTGAAAAAAAATCTGTTAAGTTTATTTCTTTTGAAATGGGAACTAGTGCAAATACAAACAAAAAAGATAAAATAATGAATTTTTTTACTTGCGATAATTATGTAGGGGAGACAGGGGCAAAACCATTCAACACTTTGTATATAGAAAAACAACTGTTCATGTATAAAAAAAATCAGTTTTCTCAATAAATTTTCATAGAAAACACAAGTCTGTCTATCACATATTTGGTTAAAGCACAATTTTTTGTAAGCTACTGGTGTTTGAAGGATATATAGCTATGTGTATTAAAGGGAGCACCAGCACCCACAAGTTTATTATTTTTTAAACCAACCTCTGTGCTGTCTATCAAATCCTTCTCTCAACTTCCAGCGGTGAACATTGGATGCCTAGTACATAAATTGGAGATTGGGTCCAAACACCTTTGGAAAGTTGTTGGGGACAACAAACGAGAGAGTGGGAGGAGTGTTACCACTAAGGACCTCCTCTTTGCATTAGACGGCAGCGGATGAATTTTCTAAATGGAATCAACGGTGGCGTCTACAGTTCTGGGCAGCCTGAACTACTAAGTGAAATCCTTATATGCGCTAAACCATGAAGTATTCGGAGCATCGTTGCCACAAAGAAAAAAAATTTGAGAGCCTTTCTGAGGTCCATTTCCAAAAAGCGAGGGCCAATACTCGTGAGACTATATTCATATAGTCACGTCGCGCCAGTCTGAATGAATGAAGTCAGTGCGCTTTCGATAAGCGTTTTTCTTTTTGAGCTCTGAGCAGAGCGCTGAGCAGAGCTTGAACATATCAAGTACGCTATGAGCAGAGTTTGATCAGAGCTATCCGATTTATTTATGAAACACAATGAAGCACTAAACAGGCAAAATAATAAAATAATAAATATTTAATACCTACAGAAGAAGAACAACCGGCGCGCGGGGGGTATAAATCAATAAAAGGCACGAAATATATTTTTTTACGAAGCACTTGCCAAATATTTTAATTACAAATTTTACAAAATGCATTTCGGCATGATTTACATGCCATCATCAGCTTCGCACTTTAAAATAAACCAAAGAAAGAAATTTAAAATAAAAAAACAGTCATTAATTTGTTGATAAAAGGAAAGGATGAATTAAGAGAAATTTATATATCTACGCCATCTGCTCGTACATTTTATTCTGAGCTTATCGCTCGTAGCTAGCTCTGATTGAAAAAAGAAATAAACTTGAGCGCTCTGATGTGTCTAATGTGGTTTTCCATTGGTAACATAAATTAATTCATTTTACATCTAGATCTGTCAAAACACCGATTTTCCCCTTTTTGTGTACCATTGGGCATAATAAATTGATTTATTTTTTAATCTAGATCATTTTTGCAAATCTAGATTTTTCGAAAGATTTACCCCTCTTTGTACTAATACCACTACAATTTTCTGCTAACAGCTTGACATATTTATGTGTTGCACTGGACTCATTAAAATAAATTATAATGTTATTCACAAGAAAACAACGATGCTATTATAATCATACATTATTAATTTCATTCATTTGAAATGTTTAACTTCTTAAAAAGTTCAATATTTTAAAATCTTTTTCTCACTTATCGAGTAAACAAATTTAGACAGCAGCTACCTATACATGTTCATATACACGACATTGGACAAATACAATAACAAAATAAAATGCACGACTGGATCGCACGAACTTGCTCTTATGTTCGATCACATTGTATGCAAAAGATTTCTATTTAAAATCTAAATATATTTTTAAAGTAATTTTTTACTTTATTTTTTATACACAAAGTTTCTTTAATATTTTTCCAAAAAAAATTGGTATGACAATCTTAAATATTAGAATATAAACTTAAAAACAAAATATTAAATAAAATTCAAAATTCTGAAATAAATACTTAAGCTAATTTGAGCTCAAAAAAAAGTACGCCATTTTATTTCTTGGATAAATTTGAATTTATGGGAAAAAAATTTTAAAAATCTGTGGAGCGGTTTTTGAGAAAAAAAGTTTTTTTTTTTAAAAGCCAATTCATAGGTATTCAGCAAATACATATATCTATAATTTTTGCAAAAAAAAAAAATTATTGAGTAGTTTTCAAAATATAAATTAAAAAAAAAAAATTTTTTAATTCTTTTAAAAATACAAAAAAATATTTAATAATATTGGTACGCAGTATAAATTGGGCAACCTAAACTTATATACGGGCGAAATATCGGAAGAATCGGCCGAGTCATTTATGAGATAGTCGAAAATAGACTTTAACGTATTGGTTATACGGCAAGTACCGATATTTTTTGAGCTAAAAAAAAAATCAATTTCCCCTCTGTACAATACCTAAAACTCTATATACCAAGTTTGAAGCAATTCGGTCCACCCGTTGAGTTGTAGGTGTCTATACATACATACAGACAGACAGACAGACATACAGAACTTTTAGACGATGTTTTTTCGTATTCGCTATCATCGTAATGTCATGTTTGATTGTTATCTTAAAACTTTTTTTTGACTCTGTATTTACCAATGGAAAACCACATAAGGTAAAAATGAAAAATAGATCTGTTTTTGACAGCTTGTTCTCTGCTCTGAGCTTAAAAAGATAAACTTCTAATATGGGAACTTGGTTATGGAGGAAATACATTGACAATTTTTGTGATGAAATAAGAAAGATTACTTAATATGAGATATGCATTTCGTGTTGGCCCGGGGCAAAGGGCAAGAATAAAAAACAGAAGGCCAAATGGCCCGATCGGGCACATTATGGCAACGCTGATTCGGAGCTCACGCCTATTAGGTGTGGTTTAACCGGCTCTCCGTCCTTGGCCTATATTAAGGTAACTTCCCGGCCATGTAAAAAAAAAACAATATTTGCGAAGCAACAATAAGCCTCGGATACGGAAGGTTTTACTGATGACGAATATGGCAAACGAAATAAGGATAACGATCTTCGAAACTGTATGTGGAATGTTAGTTACCTTAACAGACGTGCAGCAGAACAATTAGCGGATGCCCTAGACTGCTTTAAAGCAGACAATACTGCCATCCAAAAAATGCGATGGGTTGGGCCGGGCAAAAGGAGGATGAAAAACTAGCGACATTAACGACAACAGAAACAGCGTTTGAATGTGGATTCGTAATAAGAGGCAGACTAAGGCAAGAAGTTTCGAGTTTTAACCATTTCCAGTAAGTAGTAAGTTTTTGCGTCAAATGAAAAAGATGTTAGGACATTTTAAACAATTGAAGCAAGTAAGTTCCACAAAAATGTTAGTCAAAAACTTTTTTGCCAAAAACTGCGCCAACTAAACAGTTACCCGTCGCTGGATCAGAAACAAAGAGGCAGATCAACTAGCCGAAAATGGAAGTCTCTTGGTTAAAATCAAACCCAATCATCAGTTTATATGCCAAATAGAAAAACGCAAGTAAACAAGAATATTTACTCACAGCTTAGTAGGTCCCAACTGTCTTTTAGTAGGTTAGGTATCCTAATATGTAATAATTGATTAGGATGAACTTTGTCGTGGGTGCCTCAGCCTAGAAACAGGAAATCAGTCAAAGAGAAACACATATTCGACTAATTGAGGGGCGACATCTCGTCTTTGGCACTGATAAACATCCACTGATTCTTTCTGGAATCAGGATAGTTCAGGGATATATGCGCGTTATCTTCAATTAACTCCATTTCTTTCCCCTCCTTATATCTTCCTCACCAACATTCTGGGTAGCACAATGGAAATGAATATTTTATTGACTGTTTGGATGCTGGTTGGGCAGCTTTTCCTAAAACGATATACGTACCTATGTGCCACAAGCTTTTAATGATGTATAGATTTCCTCAGAATCAGTAAGCCTATTTTTACTTGCAATTATAGGTACTATAAGGCAAGTTATGTATTCGTAAAAAGAAATTGTTTGGAATCTTTGTTTTCCCTCAAACCATAACGACTAAGCAATTAAAGAACATTTAATTATGTTCCTTATCCATTTATTTCTACCTAATTATTTTTCTGTTTTTACAAATTTTTGCGTACGTCACTGAATACTAAATACAATATAGGCCCTCATACATTTATATACATATGTGTCTTTAAAAAAGACATTAATCTTATGTGATGCATATTGCACCTAAATTATGAAGTTGTATATATATAGCAACCTACCCACCTACATCCTTCATTTTCATTATTATATAACATGTACATATAACAATGAAAATGAAACATACTTAGGTTCCATCAATATGTATATATGTTTATATGTAGATACATTTTACCCTCCTAACTTACATAATTGAAATCCATAACTTAGATTTAAAAATACATTTGAAGGAAGCTACCTCTGTGACTATTCCTTGAATCATCCATTCGACAAATTTATTATACCAAGAATCAAGGTAATCTTACCTACATAGGCTTTACACCTGCATAGGATAACTACACCTAACTAACTAAACTTCCATGGTTATAGCTACATTAAAGTTGTTTGCTACAAGAACAAGTTCGCACGATCCAGTCGTGCATTTTATTTTCTATCATTTTGGAAGACATCAATCTGTTGTTCTTGAAGATCAGGTTTCGGATCGAGAATGACTCCGAAATATCTTGCACTGGAAGGTAGTGATAGATTGTTATTTAATCGAGGTAGGGTAAAATCTTTACTTTTCCAAAAAAAAAAAAAAAAAATAAAACTAATCAATTCAATAATTTATAAGCTGTGGCGGGAGCCTTTGCAGTGCGCTTTCTGACGAGTATATTGTCAGTCGTTGGTGTCTCGGGCGTAAAAAACTACGCATCGTAAAAACACACTTAATAGCTTACGTGATCCACCAATTTGACCGATTCTAAGAAATAAGCCGTAGTCTGCGGCAGCCCTCAAAGATATATGAACACCGGCTAAATTTTGAGTTTACCTTAAACAAAAATTTAAACAATTATTTTTATTTTAGCCGACAGTTGCTAAAATATTTTATCAACAAATTATTTTCAAAGCTTTTCATCTACCTACCCGAAGCTTGAATTTTTCAAGATTGCTTGCCCCTTTCTGGAAGTCAATTAAACCATATTTTCCGCCAGTTAGCAAACGATACAACCTACACTCTAAAAACTGCGTGTAAATTTACCATGAAATTTTATGTAATTTTTAGTGTAAAAGTAGGCAAGTTGCGTATTTATACACATGACAATAGGTAAAAAAAAATTGAGCACATTATGTTGAATATTACAAACATTTCAATCACCATTGTTCAGTACTAAACTAATAATGCTTAGACATTACACAAATATTGCTTAAATTCAAACACCTTATGAAAACTGTACATAAAATGTTTGTACTTAAACAATCAATGCTTATATTAACTATCATTTGATCCAAGCTACACATTTAATGTGAACATTTGCTATTCGTTTGTGACGATTATTTTTACTTTATTTGAAATTACACACAAAATGTTTAAAATTTACACATTAAACTTTTGAATTAATACGTGCGTAAAAATACTGCAATTATGATAGGCAATAAGTTTCCTCGCCTTATGATAGTAAAATTACACGATTTTTACTTGCGATTATAGGTACTATAAGACAAGTTATGGATTCGTGCAATAACAAAAAATCTAACAATCAAACATGACATTACGAGTATAGAGAACACAAAAAAAAGTGGGTCCCCCAATTCCGTCTATCTGTCCACGAGTCTGCAGCATAAACGGTTGGATGGATTTGCTTCAAACTTGGTATATATTGTGTTCGGTAATATGCCCACACGTTTTTTCATTTTTTTAAAGACGACAAATAACAGTAGCTCCCATACATTTTTTTCTGGCCAAAAATAAAAAACTTGTTTTTCTCAAAAACGGCAAAGGGGAACATTCTAGTAATTTTTGTTTTGGAAAAAAATTGTTATTTCTTGTTTTTCGATTTTCTGAAAAACGGTTCATTTGATTTTTTTGAAATTTTTTGCGCAGAAGCTCATAAAAAGATTAAACACTACTGTAAGCAAAAATTTTTCAAAAATAATTTTTTTTGGATTATAAAAAAAAAACTTTTTTTGTTGAAAACTCAAAATTTTGAAAACGACTGAATGGATTTTTGCGAAACTTCGTATTTGGTAGTTTTTTGACATTATCTTGAACAGTTAAGAAAACTATATTCCTAAGATTAAAAACAACGGAACCTCTCATGTTAAAAAAAAAACCGTCAAGAAAACAATTTATTTCTCGAAAACCGTCCCAAGATTTTTTTTTTTTTAAATGTGTGTGTTCCTAAATTAGTACAGTCCACTTTCAAGTAACGGGTGATTTTTTTGCTACTTGGTTTTTGACGTTTATATTTTTGACAGATCACACATGACAAATTCCACGAACATTTGACATTTCGATTCAGTTTGCCATTTCATCATGAATAGACTTACGCCTGAACAACGTTTGCAAATTATTGAAATTTATTATCAAAATTCGTGCTCTGTGAAAAATGTGTTTCGCAAGCTACGTCCGTTTCAGCGACGAGGCTCATCTTTGGCTAAATGGATACGTGAATAAGCAGAATTGCCGTATTTGGAGTGAAGAGCAGCCAGAGGCAATTCAGCAGCTACCAATGCATCCCGAAAAATGCACTGTTTGGTGCGGTTTATGGGCAGGCGGCATCATTGGGCCGTACTTCTTCAAGGACGATGAAGGCCCCAGGGTTACGGTCAATGGAGAAAGGTACCGTTCGATGATAACAGATTTTTTTTTTGCCGAAAATGCAAGAATTGAACTCGGACGGTGCCACATGCCACACTGCACGCGAAACCATGCATCAATTGAGAGGCGAATTTGGTGAGCAGTTGATCTCACGTTTTGGCGCAGTCAATTGGCCACCAAGATCATGTGATTTGACCCCGTTAGACTATTTTTCGTGGGGCTATGTTAAGTCTGTTGTCTATGGGGACAAGCCAAACACGATTGCTGCCTTGGAAGCCAACATTGAACGCGTCATTGGTTCTCACTATTCCGGCCGAAATGTGTGAAAAAGTTTGCCAAAATTGGACCTTCAGAATGGACCACCTGAAGGGTAGCCGCGGGCAACATTTAAGTGAAATTATTTTTAAAAAGTAAATGGCAGAAATTGATTTATCGATCCAAATAAAAATTTCATTCACTTTTTACAAGTTTCTGTGCTTTTTTGAATTTTCAAAAACCAAGCTCTTAAAAAATCACCGTTTATAAATATATAGAGCAAGTTCCTACGATCCAGTCGTGCATTTTATTTTTTAAAGTGTACACAATATGTACCTGCTTTGTCTGTATTGGTATTTGATTATTTATTCTTTATTAATTTACCCAATATGGGTAACCCGAAGAATAAGAGAGAAAATACAATCGTGCTTACTTACTATTTCCTTAGGGTTTTTCTAGAAATTGAAAAACAAAACACCAGTACATTGTGCAAATAATATTTTAGAGGGCCTTTCATTCTAAGTGGCCCACGCAAGTGCAAATAATATGTGCACCATGTGCATTGTTCAGGCTTTGTTTGTTTAGTTGCCTCCTTGCCGGCCAATTTGAAAATCCTAATTGTTTAAAACTAACAGCAGGTTGTAAATTCATCGGGATTCGTTTATCAGCAAAAGGAAGAGACGAAATTCATTCATAAAAATTATTTTCGTCGGAAGCACCATACCTACTACGAGTATGTCCTTACAACAACGTGGACGTGTTGCAAATATGTCAACCAGATTTCTGTCCGTTGAGAGATTTTTGGGTTTTTTTCCCAAAAAAAAAAAAAAAAAAAAAAATTTAAGGCGCCTTCGCAACCCTCATCCTGAGCACAGCGGCAATGTTACAAACAATAAATTTCCTAATTACATCCTGTGTAAATCGAATTCGCAATGCCTGTCCTGTCGCAATGTCGCCCCTGATGTTGACTGGTTTGATTGTGTTGCCTGTGTTGCGTGTTGGAAGGAGAAAGTTCAGAATTTACAAAAGACCCGAAAAGGGTAGGTATAGGTTCGCAAGTAACGGTGATTTTTATAAGAATAACTTACAAGAATGTAACGCTAATATATGACTTGTCTTGATGAATTTTGATCCTTTATCCTTACTGGCATAGAGTCAAAATCACTCATTTACGAAAACTAAATTATGGGTTTAATTTCATTATGTTTGTTGTTTGTCAAACTTGGTTGCCTACAATTCACATTCAGCGCGCGAAGATTTTTTTCTTCCTTTTTTTTTTGAAATGGCACATTATTCACATTTGGGTGGGTAATCGAATGAAAAAAAAAAAGAACTGAAATGCAAGACAACCCGAACTAGGCTGTAGCTGTAATATGGGCACATTATTATTAATAGGCGGGGATAAATTACAATTTATGTGTTAACGGTAATTTTTGGATAGCATAATTGAATTAAGGAAAGAATGGATTATGTAATGAGGTGTTAAAGGCTTTTGTTTTAAAAGAGCAAACTTTCTCACGACATCTATTTCGATGGAGTGGAGTGGGATGCATTAGTTTGGAAATCTAGGAACATAACAGTTGAAACCGAAGAAGGATTGGTTACTACTTTCGATTGGTATCAAAATCAAAAATCTAGTGGACTTACGGTTTACGACAGAAGTACAAATTGTGAAAAAGTCATTGATTCAAAAAATTCACAAACTTTAATCACATTTTCTGGCAAAGAATGATGCCCCTACCAAAGAGAAATCTGAGATTTCAGTAAGAAGTGATATTTAAGATAAATTGACGTCCACACAGGGGTTGCGGGTGTTTGGCTGGACGAGTGAAGTTGTTTGAATTGTTTGAATTTTCACGAATGTCAATCAGATTCAGAACCTGTTCCTCTGTACCCTTTTGCAAAAAATTCCCTCTTCTTAGAGAAGATAACACTGACAAAATTGAAAAAATTTCCCTGATTTACGTATATTGATGAGAACAGAATTTACAGTTAACCAAAATGGCATCAAAGCAAATACATAAATTCGCATCAAAATTGTGTAAAACTCCTTTGTAGTGGTGCACTAACTTCAGACCGGTTTATCTGTCAAAATCAGTTAGCAAAATAACAGTGTCAATTTTATTCAGTATGATGCAAAAAAAAATGCATAATTTTGGGCTGGCTGTAGCCAAGTAAAACAAATAAATCGGGCACGAAAATAGAGCGGGATAGATATCTGGCACTTGTCAAAGCCGAAATAGAACGGTAGTCCTATAGAACTAAAGGGTGTTTTTTTTGTTAAGTATAGAAGTTTAATTTGACTTTTTGATTTTTCTTTTACATTGACAGCGATTTTGTCATCTGGCATGTGATTTATCTATAGTTTGGTTTGCGATTTAATCATGAGTCTACTGTAGATACCCTGAACAACGCATGCACATTTTGCAGATTTATTGCGCAAAAAAATGGTTCTGAGCTTGAAACGAGATTGCTCTTGATTCAGATTTTTACAAGAAAATTTTGTTCAGAGCTGAAGCTCATTTTTGGTTAAATTGCTAAGTCAATAAGCAAAACTATCACATTTGGAAATAATCATCAAGCCTTTGTTTAGAAGCCGCGTCGTGCTGTTACATTAAGAAAAACTGACAGTTTGGTGGGCTTTATGGACAGGTGGAATTATTGATCTTAATTGAAAATGATGCAGGTCGGAGGGTTTCAATGGAGATATAGATATATAATATAGATCCATGACAAATCTTGAGGATTTACCGTACAAATTTTAATCTTCTCAGATGAAGATTTAAAATAAATCTCATTTAAATCTTCAATCGAACTACCCTATTTCCATATCAAAATGAACACATTTATCGGGAAAGTAAATTTTTCTCTTGTGTTGACACAGATGAAGTTGTCTGTCTCACTTCTACATCATAAGAGAAAATGAAACGATATATGCATTTTGAATAGTACTGTCAAAATTAATCTACTTTTGAAGCGGTGGAAACAGTTTTTGAGATTAGTATATACCACCCCAAATGGTGCAAAGAGTAGTCCGAAATTGGACTGCATCCGAGCCAGCCGCGATGTCCATATGCCAGAATTCACATTAAAAATAAAAATAGCAAAGAATAATCTTAAAATACAGTCAAATTTATGGCAATAAATACAATTAACCTGTATTTAATATCATTTTATAGTCTGATAGTCCTAAGAAAGTACCCGCCATTTACCGAAGCAAAATTCACACAAATGAACCCGCATATATTCCCGGCTTTTGCTAAAGCTATAGTAGTACACTAGAACGCACTTTTGAAAAAAAAAAGTTACTAAAATAGTGCACTACGAGCATCAGACAGAACTGTCGCCTTAGTACTTATCCCTTTTCTACTCGGGAATAATATTTTTATGATCAACACTAGTAAAGGCTGAATCCAAATTTCAACGCAATTCCGCACGCATATCATTTTTGCGATAAGTACCTAGATGATGTGAATTATGTGTAGGTAAGCTTTGCATAAGTGGTGGTATTTGAATTAAAAATTTTAAATAATAACGGTCTTTGTTTGTTGCTATGTTGTGTAATTTCTATTAGTGCCCACGACCATCTTCTTCATTTTAACATACGTACAATCCCCAAATCGAAAATCCCGAAAAACCAAAATGCAAAAAAAAAATACAAAATCCGCAAAATCCAAAGAATCTCAACGGCCAAAAGCCTGGCGGTTGTCCATACCTATAGAGGAACAAGAGAGTTGAACTCATGTAACCTGCGAAGCTGGCGATTAAGGTACTTTTAACCCAGGTTTATGTTAGGTTGAAGTGACTGCCAGGAAAACGAATGACACACTTTAACTACAGATAGGTCCAATGTTATTATGATACCACATTAAGAGATATTACATCTCTAAGATATTACTTATCCAAGAAGTATTCTCCTAGGTGTACAGTCTTGGCCAAATATAATAGTCACCCTTAAAAAGTAGCCAGTTTAAAAACAAAATACGGGGTGGCCCACGAATCGTGCTACAATAAGAAATTTAAATAACTTTTATTTTAATCGATGTATTTCATTGATTTTTTTTTATTGGATTAAAAATTAAATTTTATTTTAAATAACTAATGGTTTTTAAAGATGATAGACCGCAAATGACCTCCAAGCTCATCGACGCATATGCGGCACCTGATCAGAAAATTGTTCATTGAAATTGGGATCGCCTCAATTATTGTCTTAATGGACTGCTTCAATTCAGTCAAATTCCTGGGTTTCGTTTTGTACACTTCCTGCTTGATATAACCCCATAAAAAAAGGCTGGTGCAGTCAGGTCAGGTGACCTTGGGGGCCAGCGGAAAGTGCAGTTTCTGGATATCATTTTGTTTGGGAATTTTCGTTGGAGCGCTGCCTTGTTGAAACCAAATCCTGCTGAAAGGGATACGTCTTCGGCGAAGTTCAGGGTAAAAAAACGGTCCCCATTGACAGTTTGTGTTACACCGTTTTCTTCAAAAAAGTATGGCCCGACAACACACCTTGATGAAACTGCGCACCACACAGTAACTCGTTCTGGGTGCAGTTCCGTCTCATGGAGCATTTCTGGATTAGATTCACTCCATATACGGCAATTTTGCTTGTTAACATTTTCGTTTAAGTCAAAATGGGCCTCATCAGACATGAACAAACAATTTATCAATGTGTTGTCTTCTTCGGCCATTGCAATCATTTTTCGGCAAAATTCCAGGCGAACAGGCAAATCCTGAGGGTTGAACTTGCTTGTAATTTGGGCTTTGTACGGAAACAAGTTTAAGTCATCATGAAGTATCCGTTATAATGACCGTCTGCTAACTCCAATTTGGCCCGATAAGTTTCGAGTCGAAACACTTGGATTTGCCTGTATTGTATTGTATCCTGAACCCAAACATTGGGATCTCGATGATACGGTCTTCGTTCGATGCTTCCAGATTCGGCAAACATGTTCACCAGCCTCATAATGGCACATCTACTCGGGGAATTACCGCCAAACTCCAGCCTAAATTCCCTTTGCAAGGAAATGACGGACTGCAAAGCATGGTATCGCTGCACTATCAAAATCCTTTTTTCAGTATCCCAAGCATTCATTTTAATAAATCTAAATAGTAGCCTATAAAATAAAAAAAAAAAGCCGATTACTCACACTGAATAAAAGTTATTACGTTTTATTTTTGTAGAAGCGATTTGTGGGCCACCCTGTATAGAAAAAAAAAAAAGAAATATGCACAAATGTTGTAAATTTTTTTTTATTAAAGAAAATTTAATACTTAGTGTTGCAACCCATGGCTTTTATGACAGCTGCTATCCTTTTAGACATAGACCTTATCAGCTTATGGATTCTTCTGAATTTATTTTGTTCCATTCTTATGCTAACACCTTTTTGAGCATCTCTTTAGATGTTGTCGGGTGCTTTCGAATGTTCGGTTTTGAAATTCCGCAAATGCTCGGGGGACTGAGCCGCCCATGGAAGGTCAATGGAATTTTCATCAAACCCCCTCATTGAAATGGCGGACTTGTGACAGGGTGCATTATCTTGCTGGAATAAGACGCTCCGCACCAGTCCACCAAAACCAGTCTTACCAAAAATATGAGTAAAAGATGACATCAGCATGTTTTCCATCACGTTAATGTACATTTTTGAATCCATGATCCAGTCTGCCGTAACAGATATAAGGCATTTTATACGGCGCAACGCGAACATTTCACTTTTTTTGCTATTTCACTTCGTGTCTTGCCTGAATTAAATAATAATTGAATTCCAATGCGTTTTGACAAACTAATCTCACTTTTTTTTGGGCATTTTTGCTAAGTTTTCAAACCACGAATACAAAAGATTTATTTTTTATCGTCTGTCCATACACTAGGAGCAACAATCAAACACTGATTACAAAACTGTAAATTAAGATAAAATTAATACTTGCATTCATAACGGGAAATAATAGTGAAGCACCACAAGGTATTCATTTTTTAAACCTAATTAGTGATATTCAAGTTAAGCACAAAAAAAAAAGAAGAAGCAAATAGATAGAACTGTTTTAGAACATGGATCGAAAATTAAAGTGTGCCTAAACTTTTGTCCAAGGCTGTAGTTTTCGTATATGGGAGAGAGCAGGACATAAGCAAAGAACGTTAGAATAGTTTCTTCCTCCTCATCCATGCAGCTTTTGCAAAGTCGTTGGAGAGCATACCAAGTCCTTTGTCGTGTCCGGTTATAACGCATATTACAGAGCTAAGATATTTTCTGCTCGGAGGCAACAAAAATTTACAACCTCTTAGGTCCATTGTTGGACAGATCTGTCTGCATAGTCGTTAGACAGGCCATGGTGTTTGACCATCTTGTTGATTGGTTTTATGGGGTCTTGTTTTACATGTAGCGATAGGTACACCAACGTCCTCCATGTTAGGTAGAATTGGTATTCAGGTTACATTTCTGGTAAGTGCCTGCTACCGCTACCAGCTTTAACTAAGTTCAGCCATCTTAAGCTTAAGACTAACTTAAGAGCTTCATCGTTTCCAAAGAATCCCAACTACAAATGCACTGGTATATATGCATCTGTATATGTTATAAAGGATAGTATTTCTGTGTTGTGGCAAGAATTTGAAACAGTACATGTGTGTGCCTGCTCTTATATTGGATAACAAAATGTAACTTCGAAGCGAACCCTTTTTTTAAGAATTGAGACTTTATTTGACATAAGAGGGTGATATTTGTTCCGCTCCTACCTCACAACATATACAAGTATATATCTAGATAGTCCTGCAGCACTTTTAATATGGAATAATGTTTTCTGGTCGATCTGGCTTAGCTGGTCGAAGTCGTCATCGTCAATAGTCTTCGTTATCGTCTTCTCGTCACCCATAAGGAACACACAGCTCAAAAGAAAAAAAAACCATAACCATCACCAACAGTGTGGCAGATGCAAGAAGAATGCGCGACACAGAACTATTATGCTCAAGGAGCAGTAACTAAATTCATACAAGACGATATGGCACATTTGAAATTTCGATTAGATGAAGAGTCCTTTAGCATGCGACAAAAACACCACATGCTTACACAAGCACACCTAACCTACACAAGAAATTACTGTTGGTATTATGTCAAGGCAGTGTGAGTGCAAGAGGGACATTCTATACTCTTTCTCAATTGCGCCACTTTTTCTTTTTTTTTTAAATAATAATTGTACCTTCGATTTGATATCTTTAAGGACACCCTTAGCATACAAAGTAAGTGTATGCATGTAGGTACATAGTAGATATAAGAAGTATAGCTTTGCTATAGTGTATATTTTTAATAATAAGGAATAAGAGTATTAATTCCAATGTATGGAGGGAAATTATAATACCTAACAACTGATGGGGGTCTAGAGAGCTGAGTTTCTTCTTTTTCTTTTTGTCAAGACTTGGTATTGGGGTGCAATATGAGTTTTATTGCAAATACTCAAAGACGATTGTTTATTTCGAAGAAAAACATTAAAATCTTAGAAACAATAACAAAAATAATTCGTTAACTCAATGTAAGAGGGTTTGAGAATTTGAAGGGTTTGCAACTAAAATATCGAATACCGAAAAGATGTTAGCATGATAGCTAGCCGTTATAACTAACATTGGGTTTGGAATGTTTGTCAAATCTAGAAGGGAGGTTTTTTCCCATTTTTTTTTTAATTTAACTATATGCCAGTAAGACCCAAGGTCTTTTAAATGCAACCTGAATTGCACGGCACTAGTTTGGCGCAGTGGATTTGAGAACCAGGTATTGACTGTCTCATTTTAAGATCGGAAACTTAACTTCTTTCGGTAGATTCGCTCAGAGCAAACAAAATTAATGGCAACTATACCTTATCAACGGTCATGTAAATACGTTGACAGGATCCCGATTCGTATGTTAGCTTATGTTAGAAAGAGATAACAATAAGTTAAGCCGTATCATCTCACTGGAATTGCAATGGACTTCCAGAAGAGGATAGTACCAATAAGGAAGAGAAAGAAGAGTTAATGGAAGATTTAGTATGGAATGTCTCTCTTGACCATCCTGATTCCTGATGCTGGGTAGTGGCAAAGGCGAGATGTCACCCAACTGACCATTTGTCGTTCGCGGCTTTGAGAATAATCTGGTGATTTATTATCTTGCCGAGATGCGGAATGGCTGCCATCAATAGGTGATCCGTTTTTTGGCCAGTTTATCTGGGTACAGTTCAGAGTATCCTAGGAACCAACGAAGTGTACCTGATTTTGTTGAGCATATTCCGACAACGATACAAACTTTGGACTTTGGGACGATTGAGGAGATGGCTTTAATTAAGGCATTGCTCTCAATGGAAACTTCAATATTACTGTTGAGTAATTCAGAGTGCCAGCACTCCCGCTTGAATGACACTGCAAACATTTGGAAGATTGAAAATGTCACATGATAGATCAAGTCTTTGACGAATGTGTGTACATTCAATTGCTATAACTCTGTCAATTGAGACAATTATCTATTATTGTGAATGTTGGTCGAATTTTAACAATTGTGAATGGATGTGGATGGCATGTCAGTTTCAAAGATGGAATGGCTTAAGCTTATTGTGAATGAACCTTTTACGCCTAATAATTATGTGTTATGGCAATAATTTGATAAATAAAAATATTGTTGACAATGATGATAATACCAATTTTGTCAGTAGAACTATACACAATAGCTTTAAAATCTGATATATAAATTTACAGTTTCCCACAAATAAAAGGTTTTTTTTTCACGAGCACTGGTTCTTGTGTTGACACTTTTTCTAAGGCTTTTGTATTTGACGGCGAATTTTAGATCCCACCTACCAATTAACAAGTTGTAAGCCAGTAGGATCTGGTTCTCCACGAGCGGTGAGCCACTCAATTTATTTTATTTCAAAAAAGTGAGTTGAATTGAATTATAATACGAGCGCTGTTTTTTTTTGTTCCATTGTTTTTCGAATTTTTAAATAAGTTGTTACATGTATTATTTTATGAATTTTGTGGTATTTTGTAGACTCATGTCTCTATCGACCACTTTATAACTGATAATACTCATGTTGATGCATAAATTATGCAAAGAAAAAAATCTATTAAGTACCCAAGTAATGTCCCGTGCTATTAATTAATATGCCTTTTCGTCCCAACAGGACATTTTTATTGCTCTACTTTTAAAGGAATGTTTTTTTTTGTTTTTCAAATTCACAGAATAAGAACAGAAAATTTATATTAAAAAAAAAATCCCGCGCAGGTACACTTTTCTTTCTGTTCACGAATAAAGGTAATGCGCTGCGCGCCAGCTGTGTTTCATGCATAACAAAACGGTAGTTTTAGTACCTACTTGGTAATGTCACCACACGTCATTTTATCGAGAGCAACGCAGCTTGCCCTAGGTTAGGGTGAAGTCTGAATCCAAAAGAAAGGATAAAAGTTTGTTCCCGTGTGGCTTGTGGAGAAAAGGACTACAACTCACGAAAACATAAGAAAAAGAAAAAAGGATTGTACGTCTGGAAGTATATATTTTTGGAGTTCCCCTATGATACGTCACACTGAGTTGTTTCAATTCAAGCCACTCTCCCAATTCATCTGTCCCTGAGTTCATTCAAATATTATTGTTTTATTTTTAGATTGTTTTGTTTTTCTTGTGTTGTGTAATTAAAATTTAAAAGAGAAAAAGGGAACCCAATAATGAGAAAGGATATGCTGGATCTTAGGAAACCCTGACAGCTCGCAACAGGAAGAGTTAATTCATTTTCATTAAATTGACTAAAATTAGAAATGTAAGAAATAAGAAATCGAAATCACAGAATGGGGTCCCTGTCCACGGGTAACTATAGATTTTAGGGAATATTTGATAAATTTAAAACCAATCGATGGGGGTGTCTTGATGATTGTTCCAGACCCACACCGCACGCAGTAATATTAGGAGGTATGTTTTGTATTTTTGATCTATTTTCGTATCAAGATTTTTCAATTAACGCTAACGCTCAGGGGTTTCAAATTTCGTAACGGATTTTCTTGCAAGAAAAAGGATTCGAATTAGAATTATTTTTAAATAATTGAAAGAAATAGGGGTGCAATTGATTATAAGATGTGTGGCAGTTCCAAATGGAAGGATTATGTAATAATACCTTTATAGAGCAATCGTTATGAATGTTTGGAAAGAAAGTGCATGTAGTTGGTATATATGTACAGTAAATATATATGTATTTTAAGAACTAGTTGCATTCTTGATTTGAATTTATCGATTTTTTTTATATTTATCGAAAACGTAAGGAGGAGATACAACTGTATGAAATTTTTAATTTTACCCCTTCGTCAGCTATAGATCTATGTACATATATACATACAAATGTCGCGTCGCACTGTGGGCCCTTGCCTTATCAGAAGGGACGAGAAGTCATTTTTTCTATATGTAACAAATTTCAATAAAAATAACTGCATCCATTAACTGATAATATGCCTCACATGATTCAGGAAGTTTTTTTTCAGTCAAAGGTTCCATCATCGTAGCATTGGGCGTCAAAGTCAACAGCTTAGTTAAAATTGTGTTCTGTATTAAACTAACAGAAATAACTGCCCTATATTGTAATTTAAAAATTATATTGAAAGTTTATTGTTAACAACAAAATTTCACATAGAATTTGTTGAATATGGTATGTTCTTTATAATAGCATTAATTTTAACTCGATTATGTGGTAAAATTGGCAAACAAAAATATGTCAATTCTTTAAAAATAAAATACACGACTGGATCGCACGGACTTGCTCTTATGTTCGATCACATCGTATGCAAAAGATTTCTATATACAATTTTTTTTAATTTTGTTCTAAAATAAATTGGTATGACAATATTAAATATTTAATAATATAAACTTTAAAACAAAAGATTAAATCGGTTTAATTAAAAAAAAAATAATTCAACATTATTTATTTCTTGAATAAATTTGAATTTACGAAAAAAAAATGTTTAAATCTGTGAAGCGGTTTTCGAGAAAAATTTTTTTTTAAACTTTTTGAAAATATTAAAAAAAAAATCAAAAACGCCAATTCATAGGTATTCAGAAAATACATATAAATATAATTTTTGAAAAAAATTTAATGAGCAGTTTTCGAAATATAAATTTTTTAAATTTTTTTCTTAAAAATGATTTTAAAAATACAAAAAATATTAATTAAAAATATTAGTACGCGGTATAATTTGGGCAACCTAAACCTATATATGTGTGAAATTTCGAAAGAATCGATTGAGCCGTTTATGAGATAGTCCAAAGCAAAAAAAAAAACGGTCATATGGAAAGTACCGTTTTTAGACATTTTTCTATTTTTTTTTCAACCATAGGTCGTAGCTAAAAAGCCGCACTGATTTTTTTTTATCAAAATCGTTAGAACCGTTTCCGAGAAAAATAGGTTCAACGTAACGGTTATATGGCAGGGATCGTTATTTTTTGAGGTACAAAAAAAATTCTCAATTTCCCCTCTGTACAATACCTAAAAAACTCTATATACCAAGTTTGAAGCAATTCGATCATTTTGCGGTTTCAAACTTAAACGTAAATAAAACACATACAATATATTTTTTTTCATGATATTTCTTTTTTATTATAAAGTTTGAACGTTAAAAATGTGTGAAAAACTACATCATTTAAATGACCACCACGCGAATTGTTGCAAGCGTCGATTCTTTTGAGGTAATTTTCGACCACTTTTTGACACATATTGGGCGGTATCTCAGCAATAACTTGACGAATGTTGGTTTTCAAGTGCTCAAGAGTTAAAGGTTTATCTGCATAAACACGGTCTTTCGCGTAGCCCCACAAAAAAAAGTAAAGCGGTGTCAAATCGCATGATCTTGGTGGCCAGTTGATATCGCCACGACGAGAAATTACGCGGCCAGGAGATGTCTCTTGCAATAAAACCATATTCGCTCGAGCTCTGTGGCATGTGGCACCGTCTTGTTGAAACCACATATGCTCCAAGTCGTTGTGCGATAGTTAAGTTAGATAATATTTTCGTAAATGTCAGACTTTCAACTGAAAAAAAAATTGGTTTAACAACTTAGTTTGGCAGATGTCGAATTCCAGCCCTATACTTATGAAACCGCAAAATGGATAACCCTTTATAATAAATTGTCGAGTTAATGATTAAATGAATAGTTACATAGGTACCTACCTACAAATGTATATTTAAATCTAAGTTATGGATTTTAATTATGTAAGTTAGGAGAGTAAAATATTTCTTCATATATAGACATATTGATGGAACCTAAGTATGTAGACATGTACATAATAATGAAAATAAAGGATGTAGTTGGGTAGTCATATGCATATAACTTTATAATTTAGGTGCAATATGCATCACATAAGATTCATGTGATTTTTAAAGACACATATGTATATATATACGTAAATGTATGAGGGCCTACATTGGATTAAGTATTCAGTGACGTACGCAAAAATTCGTAAAAAAGGAAATAATAATATGGTAGAAATATATGGATTATACACATAATTATTAAATGTTCTTATATTATTAGTCGTTATGGTTTGAGAGAAAACAGAGATTCCATTTGAATTCATGGATAAATAAGAATATATCAAAAAAAGATTAAAAAACCGTTGGAGCGGTTTTTTAATAAATTGGGTTTCTATGTATAAAATTTTGAAAATATTTTTAGAAAAAAAATTGAAACGCCATTTTAAAGATATTATTAATATACACATAGAATTCAAATTAAAAAAAAAATTCTGTGACTGGTTTTTGAAAAATCGATTTAAAAAAAAAATGTATTTATTTTTTAAAAATCGAAAAACTTTTTTTTTGAAAATTTGGGTATGCAGTTTTCTTAACAATTTTAGGGAGCATTTGTCTAAAAAAAAATATTTTAATCGGTTCATCCAATATTGAGAAATTCGAAAATATGATGAATAAAATATGAAAATATAAAGTACGCAAAAAGAAATATTTTTATACTTAAAAGTGAACTGTACTAATTTAAGAACACACAACTTTTTTTATACAAATTCTTGGAGCCGTGCTCTAGAAATAATTTTTTTTCTTAACGATTTTTTTAACATTTGTATGGGAGGTGCCGTTGTTTTTTATTTAAGAAAAATCGTTTTTTTTAACTATTCAAGATAATGTCAAAAAACTACTAAATACGAAGTTTTGAAAAAATCTATTAAGGCGATCCCAATTTCAACCCTACAGGCCGCAATGAACAATTTTCTGATCAGGTGCCGCATATGCGTGGATGAGCGTGGAGGTCATTTGCGGTCTATCATCTTTAAAAACCATTAGTTATTTAAAATAAAATTTAATTTCTAATCCAATGAAATACATCGATTAAAATAAAAGTTATTTAAATTTCTTATTGTAGTACGATTCGTGAGCCAGCCTGTTTGACTAGTTTATATAATAATTTTTCTATGTGTCACTTGTCAACTGTACTTTATACTGTGTAGTATCCGGTCGTTCTATTCGCAAGAACAAAATTATTTGTATTTTCTGTGCAACATAAATGTAACAAGTGTAAGTATATATTGTTTGTACATTTTGTAAGAATTATTTAATTAATATTTATCAATGATTTTCATGTTATTCATGTTATCAATATAATGCGAAGTCTTCTACTTGGGTGAATGATTTCAGAATTGCATTTTAAATTTAAAAAAAACACCTGCCTAATACTACGTTTCCACCAACCACTAAACCGAGATTTAAGTAGATTTAGCTAAATCGCCTACAATTCAGGAAGATTTACCATACAAATTTTAATCTTCTCAGATGAAGATTTAAAATAAATCTCATTTAAATGTTTAATCGAGCTACCCTACTTCCATATCGAAATGAACATTCATTCATCGGGAAAGTGAATTTTTCTCTTCGGTTGACACAGATTAAGCTGCCTGTCTCACTTCTATATCATAAGAGAAAATGAAAAGATATATACATTTTAAATAGTGCTGTCAAAATTAATCTACTTTTGGAGCGGTGGAACCACTTTTTGAGATTCCTAAATCTACAAGAGATTAAAGTTCGGTGGAAACGTAGTATAAGGAACATTACTTTAAATTTGAATTGAATAAAATTTTATTGAGACTTTTTTCGGTTACAGTTTGTTGTCTTATTATAATCACAATTCGTATGTCTATTTGAACTAAGTGAATTGGCGGCCATAATGTATTGCCTGCTCTTTCTGTTGTTCTGTATTATATTTATACAGTGTTTGCCTCATGGCTGTCAAGAAAATGTTTTTATCCCGCTCTTGCTCATAACAGGGGGGATATGTATGCCATTTCTTGTGGTGTTATGCAACTGTTTAACAGTTTATTGAAAAACTAAAAAAGAACTTGTAAAACAATGGCAAATGAAATAAAAAAACAAATGTCATCTTATTAACAGTTTTAACATTTGAAAAAGAATTTATTCAACATTTTTGTTAAGAAACAACACGCAGATGCACTCAGTTTTAAAGGTAAATAGTATGTCGTACTGGGCTTGTTGTTTGATGAAAAACCAGGAAACAATAATTTTTCAGTTCGCGTTTCCTTTGCATTGCGTAATTAAATTGGCCGAATTATTTATCTCGATATGGGGCGCAACACCAGCATTGAAACCCGCGAATTGGTAATTCAACATTTTGAAGATGAAAGCCATAGAAAAATATCAGAAATGGTAAAAATAAGTTTTTCAACAATTCAACACATTATTGAGCGTTATGTGCGTGAAAATCGAATCCTTAGTAAGAGAAGGAAAGCCCCAAATAGAATATTTTCCGAAAGTGATTGCCGATGGATTGTAAGAAAAGTTAAAGAAAATCCTACTTTAAGTGCACCAAAATTGGTAGAAGAGGCGGAAAAGTATTTGGGCAAAAAATTGTAGTGCTGAAACTATACGCCGAATACTGAGAGATGCTAGTTTTAATAGAAGAAGTGCCCGGAAAAAGACATTCATCAGCAACAAAAATAAAACTTCAAGAGTTAAATTTGCTCGTGAACACATAAATAAGGACTCATCATTTTGGGACACCGTCATCTTTACAGTAGGCAGCAATTTTAACGCTCACGGATCGCTCCAGCCCAAGAGTTTGCGTGGCACTGTCAAACATGGTGGAGGTCAAGTTATGGTTTGGGGCAGTATGCCTTCTGCTGGCGTAGGAAACTTGGTTTTTATCGAAGGTAACATGGACAAAAATAAGTATACTATGGTATTTTGAAAGAAAATTAATCAGCTGAAAAGCTCAATATTAAAGACACCTTTCGACTTTACCAAGACAACGATCCCAAGCATAAGTCAGGAATAGTGCTATCGTGGCTGATTTGGATCTGCCCCAATGTCATGCAACCCCCTGCACAATCGCCAGACCTCAATTAAATTGAGAACTTGTGGTCCAAATTTTATCGCGAAATTCGGAAACATGACGTAACATCAAAGGCAGACCTTATTTCTTCGGAATGCACCAGAAAACTCGTTGATGCTAAAACAAAAAGGATACCCTACAAAATATTAGCAACCCTATTTTTGTTTTTGCTGTTGAAATGGTATTTTTATTTAAATTAACACTTTGCATTATTTAAGATGTGACCTTGAAAAAATTAATTAATTCATTTTCTAATCCTAAAAATATGAATTTTCTTGTTTTTTGTTGATCGGCTATTTAGACAAACCCTGCTAATAAGATGACATTTGTTTTTTATTCCTTTTGCCATTGTTTTACGAGTGTTTTTAGTTTTTCAACAAAGAAATTGACTACTACATCATTTTAGCAGAGACACTGATATCTGTACGTTGCTTGGTGGAATTGCTGCAATTTTGAATAGTTCGATTCGAAAACTGTATAGCGGGTTATAAGGCGTGTCTTTTGAGGGTTGCCCTTCATTTTTGATTCCGGTAGCTCCTATTTTTGAGGAACTGAAGGTTTCGGTCCGTTAACTAGCGAACTTCTGCAGCAGGTTTTCCTTACGGGCTGCTCTGTTATAGGATGCTTAAGTTTTGATACAGCATCATCCATTGCGGAAGATGTGTGGTTGTGGTCGATGTGCGATACTTGAGACTGGGAATGTAAGTAATTAGACTGGCTCTTCTGTTGCTGTTCGTATCGCTAAAGTTTCGACACCATCATTTATTTTTGTTTAATTAATTTGCACAACTTTTATAAGGGCTCGATTTAGTTTTTATGGCAATTTAATTTATTAAAATACGATTACTTTTTTTTATGTCTGACGAGGCACACACACGTCCGTCCATGGCCAAAGCCATTTAAGTTTAAAATGTTGCCTACTCATAGGCGCGTATTTTTCAAATATGTTGTGAGTTGTGACTCAACTGAGTATCATAACACCAAAACACAACTTATAGGCAGCCATTTTGTAAGAAATGTCTACTGATTGGTTAGCTTTTGCCAGGTAAGTAGTTACGATCCATAATACGTATTTGAGGATTAATCGAATTATTGACAGGAGCAGGACGGACCAACCGCTCACACAACTTGGAATTTGGTGGACTAATTATCAAACCGTTTGGTTTCACGCTATGGTAATTTGTTCACCAAACTTCTCTCTTCGGGATTTTTGGAAATCTTACGCTTACCACAAATCTTCCAATTCCTGAATTCATGAAATATTTGGCTATCTATATTTCTTTTTATTTTTATGTACGAGGTATTGACTAAAAGCTGCGTCGATCAGCATTATTTATTTACATTGTCGATCAACATTTTAACTTATGCGCATATTCTTAGTTATGACACAGCGACACGAAGAAATGGCAGAAAATGTTGACATTTAGGTATTTTGACAGTTCTTACATCAGTTACTTGCAGAAATTCGTGTAGTTACAATTCAAAACTTTTCAATATCGGGGACATTTTTGTTCTCCATCTAGACCATGAGTTTAGTAAATTTCATTACAAAAACTATTAATTTTTTTAAATTAAAATGTCACAGCACTCTTCGAAAGTTCACATAGCTTTTTGTAAAGCTTTTCCGGGAGCAAAAAGCTCTTTTTTGCTGTTTCAGTCGTAATATTGATACCATAACTCGTGAGATCATTGGAGTGTTGAAAGTTTTAAAGAGCTATGAGGCAAAGGGTGTATCTATTCTTTAAAGGTTTTTGATCTTCTTTACGCATGACAATTTTTAAATTATTAGGTCAGCAGCAAAAATTTTAAATTTTCATGAATATCTCGGTTATTTTCCATGCAACAAGCTTGAATCAATTATAACATTTCCATTCCATTTTCATTTATTACAAGTTTTTCAGTGCGAGATCTATTAAGTCTGGTAAGCTCCTGCAGTGTTGGTAGAGTTAATTCTTGATTAATTGGGTAGATATTTCTGAAAGATACTTGTCAATAAATTATTGAAATCAATGTGCAAAACTATGGAAAAGGCGATTTCGATAGTGTCGCCATCTCAATTTCAATGGAAGACGATTTAAATAGTGACACATACATTTCGAAAGAATTTTGCGTTTAGGTTAATCCTTAATTCGTTTACTCTGCGATAAGCCAGAGTTAGATAATTCTGCACATAACTTAACCCGAAGAAAACACAGCATATTCGTTTCTTCATTATTCCAGTTCTTTATTCTAACAAATTAACATTAAATACGTTTTTATTGACAAACGAATTATAGGCGGCGAAATCAAAACCAAAACTTTTAAAATTATATTTTACTCTTTGAATAAACTTAGGGGTATGTTCGCAAGCTTAAACGAATGACGTTTTCGATTTAAAAGACTGCTTTTACACAACGCAATTTCACCGCACAACATTTAAGCACGATTATGATTCGAGTGAAATTTTCTCAATTAATTGATGTAAAGAGTAAATATTAGTCTGTTATTATGTTTAGAAACGAAGATGATGAAAACGAAATAAGTTAACTTTACTATCAAATTAATCTGTGTACATTAATAAAATTGAAGCGTCTGTTTGTAATGTCCAAATAACAGCTTTTTACAAAAAAAAAATAAAAACAATTTTAAAATTTTCTGTCTGTCTGTTTGTGCCGGGTAATCTCGCAATCGGCTGGCCCGATTTTGACGGAACTTTGACTGACTACTTGCTGGATCAACTCACAGGTTCGATCCCTGCCGTAGTCTATGTCCTCTTATTTTTCCATTAAAAACCAATTCTAAAAATAAATGTCATTCAATGAGTTGCTGGCTTAATCATTACATGCTGTTTAGGCATAGACCTAACAACATGTGATTGACTAAAACTAGTATACCGATAAAATATGACAAAGAATAAAAAAATCAATGCGAATTACAACGGACATAGATAAATAAGACACGGAAATTTCTCCGCATTAGTTCAGCCGCCATCCCTGGAGATAAAATCTGAGACAACAACCACCTACAGTCTCCGAACATCGCGCCACACATCCTTCCTATCATTCTTCCTCTTCCTTAACCTCACGCCCGCCCTGTGTCGAAACATTTAAAGGGTAGTATAATCCCTTGACCGCGTGTAGATTATTAAAAAAAAAAAAACTTCTCTAATTTAATAACCTAAGGCTAGGCGCGCACATGCAACTATCAGTTTTGCTACAGTTTGGTTGCTAAAGTGAATACCATGGAGTTATATTAAACTGCAAGCACATTAAATCAAAATATTGTTGAGAAAACTGAGCTCGTCAGAGATCACATTTTTCGTAGACAGCCAAGCTATCAAAGTACTCTCCAGTGAGACAATAAGATCCAAGGCATTGGCAAAATGCCCAGTCATACTGAATAATATTGGTAACACCAACAAGTCTAACTGTACTGTGTTCCTAGACATATAGGCATCAAAAGAAAACGATATAGTAGATGAGCCTGTAAGGAAGAATTCAGTATCAAAAATGGATATGATGGATGGGCCTAGAAGTCCCGATAGGTGTAGTTAAAAAAAAAAAGAAGAAACACATAAAGTTTCATGTTAGAAGAGCAACCCAATAAGTCCTGAATATCCAAAAACGACTATTATCTCTAGGAGCGTATGGCCGAGGATTAATAAAAAGGAAACACAACAGGCATATTTTATCACTGAGTAAAAAGAATATTAGAACTTTAATAGGTGTCCTAACAGGATATTGTGCCATTGGTTAGGTGTACTTCCACACAATTTCTGTAGGACCTGTGAAGATGATCATGAAATAGAAACAATAAAGCACCGGCTCTGTGATAGTCCACATCTACAAACAAATGGCGTCCGCAAATTCAGAAACTGAGTTGTTGGCGAACTGGGCGAGCTAGTGCAGTTCTCAATGGCAAATATGAAAAAATATACAGAGAGTAGGGGCTGGTTCGTCAATAAACTTAATTTTAGGAACATTTCTGCATGTAAGAAGATTACAATGGACCAATAGGCCCCGTTTATGCAACAGCCTCTGAGCCCCGACGAACCTAATCTAACCTAATATAAAAGAACTGCCCAATTTGACTGAAAAATCATCATACCGCATGACCAATTGCCTAAAAATAACGATACCTAAAATACAATTTTTCTACAAGAAATGGTAAATGTTAATTATCTCTAAAACGGCTATACGATTTTGATAAAAAAAAAAAGGCGCAAGGTGGTTGGCTAAAATGTTATTAAATGTACCGATAGAACCGATTTTTTTTTACTTTCTCGTTAATGGTTTAACCGATTTCGATTAACATTTTTACAAAAGAGGTCCTTCAAAATTTAGTATAAATAAAAGTAAGGACTATTCTGCAGACTAAAATTTTCGAAAAATAAATGTTTCGATTTTAGAAAATTTAGAAATGCAAATTCCATAATTCGAAAACGGGTGGTCGATTTTTTTTAAATCGATTTTTAAATTTATATTTTTGATTACTAAAAATTGCCATTCCAATTTTGCATTCTAACAATTAAGTTAAAACGACTTTAGATATGAAATTAGTACTTAATATATGATCGACGATAACAACAGGTAGGTAGGAGTTATCCAGTCGTGTATAATATTTTGAGTGCACTCCGATAAAGACCAAAACATTATCGGTAAAGAAAAAGTATGGACTTTTTGTAAACAGAAAAAAATTGCTCACCCTGATTTAAAAAAAAAAACTTGCTAGTTCAACTAAAAATATTACCCCCAATAAAATATGAAAGTGCATGGGCATGTTTTTCGCCAACCATCGTCGAATTTAAGAAAAAAAACATCACAACCTGAAATATGTCTTAACATAAATTAAAAATGTTATGATCTCCCAACAAACTCTTAAGTGTTTATTGACTCTCACATAACCAACCTTTAACCACAGAAGAAAACAAGTTTATTTAAACCAAAAACTCAAAAAAAAAATCCCACATATCAACCGCAAATTATACCGAAAGATATACAAATGTCTTATCTTTCAAATCAGGGTCTTTTGCGGCGCCTTTGGCATAACCGCTAATTAAATTTTGAAATTTTCCATAAAGTAAACAAAATCAACTAATCCCGTTATAAAATTTCGACACAATAACACAATGACCGCATGTATACTGCCAGGCTATGTTTTCTTATCATATTTAAATTTTTATAAACTTTTTTTCTCATATATATTTTTAAGTATAATCGAATCAAGGAACCATAAAAAGGATTTTGTGTTTTTTTTCTTTTATTGCCTACCTCGTGCGGTGTAATCTTCTTTGAGACATTATCCTATCCAAACAGAAAACTTGATTCCGTTCAATTTCTATATAATATTTTATTACCACCAATAAAAATTAAGAAAGTCCATAACAGTTGCCAATACAAACAGACAAAAAAAAAAAGATATCCTTGGAAAGTCCAAGGAGTATAAATTAAAAAAAAAAACAATAATGACCTCTCCAAATAACTTGACCGTGTATAAGTCAAGAACAAAAGGCGCATGAAAAGGATATCCAAACAACATTCAATGTTTGTTTAGTGTGCAAGGAGCGCGATCTTAATCGTATCAATTGCACAGGTATACAAGATGCGACGACGCCACGACGGTTATAAAGGATTTTCAATAAGGTCCTAATAAGGTCACCATGTTGAAGGTTTTTGTTTGCACTCTTGAGAGCTGACCTCCCTGCGCTAAGCTGAATTAGATCGAAGTAAAAGAAAAATAAGGACCTTTTGTCTTGCTTTACGAAAAATTGCATTCTAATAGAAAATCAACTCGCTGACCAGCGGTCAGCAATAGAATTTATCTTCGTCCTTCGGGAGTAATTTACATTTAAAGATGAATGTTCATATATCCTTTTTTATGATTATGTCTTTTATTACAAACGACGAAGACGACGACGACGCAACAAGGACTTATTCCACTCTACTTATTTCAAATGCAATAAAGATAAATGATTTACAATGTAATAGACATGGTTCGTCGAATTCAGGATTTAGTTTTGGCGAAAGGGTCATCGCAGGAGCGGGTTCAAGCGAGAGCGTTGGAAAAACCGCTGGTTGATTAAATAAAAAGTTATAAAGTCATTGTGGTATATAGAGTTGAAAATATTTCTTCCAACGAACAAAAAAAAAATTGTAAATGTCCTTGAACAGGTTTTCGGGACTATGATGATGGTGAAAAGTGTGGAGAAACGAATTAAAGTTAATGACCACCGCATGCGCGTATAAATTAGCGTACGTGTAATAAAAACTGCGCAAAGGATTCGTCTTCTTTAATTTATGGGGTCCCGTGAGAATTCGTTACGTTTAGGTTTTAAATTTTATGACTTTTGCGATATGGGATTTTAGGGTTCAAAGGATAATATCCTTGGTCGGTCATTTATGTATACCTTTACCAAAAAGTCCGCGGTGCGGTGTTGGTGGGTTATTACGGTGCGTTTATGTGTGAAAAATGAAATTAAGAAAAAAAATGACCTCAGCACGATGCAGATCGTCTTTCCTATCCATAAAGAGATCAAAGGGTTTCTATGGAGAAAGGAGAACTTGTCTTGGTAGTTATTGCGCGTTTAGAATATCTATAGGTTGAAAATTCTTTTGTTCTAGGGTGTTTTCAGTTTTCAAAAGATCCATTATTCAATATTTGATTTATCGGTAGGTTTGGCGGGAACTATTTATTCGAGGTGTTAAGATTTATTATCACACCAATCGGCTGGGTATTGTTTCCGAGGAGACATATTACGGATGGGCGGATCGGTTTTAATGTTGGTTTTGTTGAGAATCGGGTTATTTAACGAATTGAAGTGATAATTTATATACGCCAGCAGGTTTTGTTATGCAAATTAATTGATACAATTCATTTTGTTTGTTCGTTTTTTTTTTTTTAATGTTTATTCTAGGCGGGGGGAAGGAAAATCATCTCTTAGAATTATTGAAAAATTAGGCAAAAGGTTTCGGTATAGATTTGGATACAATGCAATTTAGTTACCCGATTATCATTTGAATAAAGGATTTATGAGATGCATGCCATAAATTCATTTAAAACTAAAACTCACGACTTTCTCAAAATGACGCAAGGTTCTACCGAGTTGAAAATTTTGAGTGTAAGAATAAATTATGTTTATTTCATCGATTTTCAAGTGACTTTATTGTTCAGGGACTTAAGCTACGAATAGACTATCAACGCATCGAGTCTCTGACGTCAAAATAAAATGGTCAAAGACGTGAAAATGCACTATCAGTGTTAATCGTGTTAACGTATAAAATATTAATTTCTAGATCACACGAATGACGGAAGTCCGTCAATGTTGTCCCAAAATGCGTTGTGGCGTTTATTATGTGTCAACGAGATTTGTCCCAAGTGGTGTCAAAACGATCATAAGACAGTTTAAGGCTTGAAATAATGTTGACGAGATGAATGTCGGTACATTACAGATAGATAGAGATATTTTATTGTAGCAGAATATTTATACATTATTTTCTTGCACTATATTGCACAATTTACAGAGTTTTGGTAGAAATCTACCTTACTACTGACAATTAATTTTATTATTTTAAGTATAAAAGAACAAGGAAACAAATATGATTTGAAGGAAAACTTACTTAAAAACCTTCATTAAACAAATACACAAAAAAAAATAGATACATTAATAAGAACTATGTAAGTATAATAATAAAGGGTTATCCATTTTGCGGTTTCAAAAGTAAACGTAAATAAAACACATATAAAATATTTTTTTTTCATGATATTTCTTCTTTATTATAAAGTTTGAACGTTGACATTATGTGTGAAACACTACATCATTTAAAAATACCACCACGCGAATTGTTGCAAGCATTTTTGAGGTAGTTTTCGACAACTTTTTGACACATATTGGGCGGTATCTTAGCCATAACTTGACGAATTTTGGTTTTCAAGTGCTCAAGAGTTAAGGCTTATCTGCATAAGCACGGTCTTTCGCGTAGCCCCACAAAAAAAGTCCATCGGTGTCAAATCGCATGATCTTGGTGGCAAGTTGATTTCGCCATGAAGAGAAATTACACGACCAGGAAATGTCTCCTGCAATAAAGCCATATTCGGTCGAGTTGTGTGGCATGTGGCACCGTCTTGTTGAAACCTCATATTCTCCAAGTCGTATTCTTCAATAGCAGGAAAAAAAAGTCGGTTATCATATGACAATAACGCTCCGAATTGACGGTGACAGTCGTTCCATTGGCGTTTTCGAAGAAGTAAGTTCCAATCACACCTCCGGGCCAAAGAGCGCCCCCAACAGTGATTTTTTTTAAATTTAACTATATGCCTGTAAGACCTAAGGTCTTTTAAATGCAACCTGAATTGCACGGCACTAGCTTGGCACAGTGGATTTGAGAACCAGGTATTGACTGTCTCATTTTAACCCATGGGGGGCATCCAATTAAAATTGGAGGTATAGAAAAGAAGGCGCCTAGCGTGGGGATCGAACCCACACGTCCTAGTTAGCAATCAAGCACTTTATCCACTGCGCCATTGCCATTGTGGATGTAATGGCCTTCAATTACTTGAGGATTCTCAGAACCCCAAATATGACAATTTTGTTTATTACCCACCGAGTGAGAAATGTGTTTCGTCGCTGAAGAAAATTTTGTTCGAAAAATCGCCGTCCACCGCCTGTTGTTCAAGCACCCATTCGACGTATCCACGACGACGTTGTGAATGGTCAGCTGGCTTCAGTTGTTGTGCGAGCTGGACTTTATATGGATGTAGGTGTAGATCCAAATGCAAAATACGGCATAATGTGCCGCGAGACAGTCCTAATTCCTGAGAACGATGAGGAATCGACACATTCGGGTCTTCGAAAAAGTTAAATATATTTTTAAATAAGTTTTATAATTAATTCTTTATTTATCCATAAAATGTCTTTTATTTTTCTAAACAAGTTTGGTATGGCAATTTTAAGTACGTTTTCAACAATATAAACTTAAGAACATATTTTCAAAAAAAAAACGATGTGTTTTCGAAAAATTAAATTCTCGAACAAAATTCCAGAAATCTAAAAAACGTATGTATATGTAATTCCAACATTCTGGTAGGTATGTAGCATTATTTAGAATACAAAGGATCTCCTGTATAAAAGCTTTGATCGAAATCCGTTGAGCCGTTAAAAATCAAAAAAATATATAATTCTATGGCGGGTACCGTTAATAACATTGTATATACCTATGTACATTTTTTTGGGAATGAATAATTGTAGACTATATCAAGGATAGAGTGCAGATTTTTTTATTAAAACCGTTAAGGCCGTTTTCGAGATATTTAATTAAGATTTACCATTTTGTAACAAAACAATTTATGGCGGACACATACTTATTTGTACTTGTACTTCCAAGTGTGAACAAAATCGCTTCAGTGGTTTAGGCTATAGATCGGGCAACAGTCAGACAGACATATAGACAGGTTCTCTATCAGCGTAATGTTAAGTTTGATCAAAATTTCGAGTTCGATTATTTTTTTAATATGCAAAGCTTGCCTTATAGTAACGCAAGTAAAAATTTCTAATCGCCTTGGGATATTTAGCTAATTTTTTAAGTTTCTAAGAACACTGAAATGTCAAACAAAATCTAATTTGTGTGGTGTGAACGACTCAACAAGATTTACTTATACTATTACCGAAATCTCAGATTGCTATTTGAAAAAGTCACAAAAAGACAATATTTACTTGAAGAGGGTTGAAAAAAACAGATAATTGTTTAATTTTTGTCCATAATTTCTGAAATCATTTTTCTCTACCTTTTTATGCAAAATAAATAGGTTATGTTATGTTATGCTATGTTATGGTATATTATGTTATATTATGTTATGTTATGTTATTTTATGTTATGTTATGTTATGTTATCTTATGTTATGTTATGTTATGTTATATGTTATGTTATGTTAGGTTATGTTATGTTATCTTATGTTATCTTATGTTATCTTATGTTATCTTTTGTTATGTTATGTTATGTTATGATATGTTATGTTATGTTGTCTTTTGTTATCTTATGTTATCTTATGTTATGTTAAGGTATGTTATGTTATGTTACTTTAATTCACTTTTTTTTTACGTCAAGTACTCGTATGTCATCCACCAACTCAACAAAGAACATTCGACTGACTTCATTATTCCAAGTTACCGCCTTTTTTAGACATTTCTGCACCCCGCAATAAACACAAACAAAAATTAGATATTACTTTTCAAATCTTGTTTTCCTCCGCAAACCATGGACAATTCACCTCAAAAATTTCAAATAAACAGCATTTCTATTGTTAATGCAATTTGCCAAGTATGCGGTGTGTGTCTCCTGTAGTTTTCGTGTCCACCACCCAACGACAAAAAAAAACCCAACCTGTTCCCATTCAAATGCACTGTCTCGACATTATATTCTTAATTTCGATCGTGATCGCGCATGGATCTCTTTGATCATAAAGAAAATAAAATTTACGCGCGCGCCAAAAATCCCTTATTTTTATAAATATTCCAAGATGTTTCTTTTCACAATTCATCTTTAAGGACCTGTATATTCATTAAGGATTCGTTTCATTTCGATAGAGTTAAGTCTTTTGTATTGTTGTTGTTGTTGTTGGAATTATTTATCTGCATAAGAAGTACTGCACATTTTTTGACGAAATTCAAATTCCATTGTTCCATGATGTGCTTTTCAATCCATCCATCTTGAAAATACAACATTTATTTTGCCTTCCTTTTTGCATTTATATTTTAATCGCTGCGCTGCGATGGTGAATGAACATCGAGGATAATGAAAAATCATGAATAGGGTCATCAGAGGATATTTATAAGCTACATATTAAAACTGGATCTATCTGTGTTTTATGACGAGTATTGTTGGATTTACATGCATTTTTGTGATAAATCTATGCAAGGGTGCAAAGCCCGCGCAAAATCTTCAAGACAAGTTCTTAGTATGAGTGGATTGAAGAGTTCACAAAAATTAGGGTATAATTTTGTTTAATAGAAAGAAGTTATAAAAATTGCACTAGAAAAATTTAAATATTCATAAAAGTTTGTCAAAAAAGAGCCGAAAATTTATTTTTAAAATCATAAGAGATTGCCCCGAATTTTTTTTTCTTAAATTTGAACAAATGTTTAGAAGAGACTGGAAGACAAGGAAGAAGTATGCAGCTAAAACGTGATGTTTTTAAATATGTATCATCACTAAAGGGGGTTTGGCTACCATTAAAAATTTTTTACCATAGCGCGAGCTTTGAGAAAATAAAGAATGGCTCGAGTGCAGCTACTGTCTTTGGTTTTGAAGTTCTGAGTATCAAAATAGGAGTAGAAAACAGAGATAGGTAAATACTATCATTCGTGTTGTAATTAAACAATCAATGCTTATATTTACTACAATTTGATGAAAGTTACAGATTTTGTGTAAATTTGCAATAATTCCTCTGTGATGATGACGATACGCTTGCAAGTTCATTTCATTTATGATCAAACCGTTGGCGAACACAGAGTAGGAGGTATATAAAATCGTTTTCTCTCTCTTAATTTACAAAATTGTGAAGTCGTTTCTTTTTACCCTTTTTTCGCTGCAAGCTGCAACTGCAATACGTGATCTTTTTTTTGGGCGAACATGTTAATTATGCCTTAATGTAATGGTTGAACATGGTGTACAAATGAACATGTGCTTATTGGCGCAAAATTTTAAACAACCCATTGTTAAGGGCTTAACATTTTACTAGTTAGCAATTTCCTAAGTGCTTATTGATTAAATAACTATTTCAAAATTTTTAAACCTTTTCTAAACTAGTAAATTACCAATTAAGCAGAAAGCTGAGCATTTGTAGGGTTTGAATTTTGATGAACACAATTATTGTTGTTATGCGTTGTAAATTAATTATATGTTGATGAAAACCCAACATGTGATCTAAAAAAGTATAAGTTACTTCTATTTTCATCATTTTAACTTCATTATTTACAAAAAAAAAAAACAAAAAAAATTGTGCACCAGCAGGACTCGAACCTGGACACCCCGCGTGCAAGACTGATATACTATCAGATTCCATAATGGATTTAGCAAATTGCTAAAAGTTAAAGTAGCCACTCCGTGATTTTAACTTTAGTAAAATGTTAAAATCGTTTAAAATTAGCTCAACCATCTTTTTAGCTTAGTAAATTGCTAAAAGTGGCTTTAACATTTTACTAAATCGTTTAAAATTTTGCGCCATTGATTTTTAGGAGACGAAACTATCTTTTATGAGAAATTCACGAATCACACTTTTTTGTTTTTTAAATAAGAATATGTACACTAGTCGGCATAAGTATTTTGACGAAACCTTTTTGTGATTTTCCACCTAGGTTTACTTAGTATCGTTAAATAACGGTGCAAAACAAAGAATCTGTTTTTAGCTATATACATGCCAAATTTTATATTGTTTACCTTTTGCATTCTCTTTCTGCTGATAAGAATGCATGCAGACAATGAATTTTTCCGTGGCATAAGTATTTTGACGGAATCTTTTTGTATATGTTTTTACAATCTTGAGCACTTGAAAACCAAATAACTTGTGTGTTTAACTTTAATTGATATTAAACGTGGAATAAAAAAATAAAAATTGATTTAATGTTAAATCATGGGTAAAACGGCTGAGTTGAGTTTGGTTATAAGATCTTCAATGGTAGCAAAGTATAACGATGCAAAAGCAGTCAAAGACATTGCAAATGAGTTAAATGTGTCGCGCAAACTGTGCACTATCAAATTAATAAGCTTTAAAAGCATAATGACATTAGAAACTCAATTAGATCAGGCGCTAAGCGCAAAACAATACCCACTGAAGACCTAGCCCTTCTACGGGAATTTAAAAAAATATATTTTTGTGATGCCTCAATCTTGTGAAAATTAAAAATTTGACGACCGAGAGTCCAATCAGTGAGCGCACTGTCCGACGACGTTTAAAGGAAGGAGATTTTAAGACATTTAAGGCTAGGGACGTACCGTACATATCAAAGGCAAATAAGCTTAAAAGACTGACCTTCGGAAAGGGACATCTGCACAAGCCAAAATAGTTCGGGAGAAGCGTTCTATGGACAGATGAAAGCTCTTTTGAGTGTAACACAATTTTTTTGTAAGATTGCCAAAGGTAGTAAGGCAAACAAAAAGACCCATTTGCCAAAAAGTGAACCATGGTGGAGGCTCTGTCATGTTCTGGGGATGTGTTGCGTATAATGGGCTAGGTGACTTGGTTCCTATCACCGGCTCGATGAACCAAAGTCAATATGTTAGAACCCTTCATGATAATACCTTTCCTTCCCGCTATAGGCTAATTGGGGAACCATTTATCCTGGAATAGTATAATGCAACATGCCACAAAGCCCGGCTGATAACTAACTTTTTGAAAACTGTTTGTGTTACCACTTTGGACTGGCCACCTCAAAGTCCAGATTCAAATATTGTAGAAAACGTCTGGTCTCTTTGAAAAGTTAAAGAACAGCTTCGTTAAATAAAACCACAGAGGATATAATTTCTGAGGTCACTTTCCTTTGGAAAGAGATATCTCCAGAGATTCTACAAAAATTAATGGATTCATTACCGAGACACCTTCAAAAAGTTATTGAAGCCAAAGGAGGTTATACATTTTAGTAAATTCATCTTAATTTGTTTACTTTTGTTAAGTTTAAACTTTGTTTCCTTAGTATTACATACTTGTCAAAATACTTATGCCAACATGTGAGATTTCTTCTTAATTTATATCTGTTTAAAATTCTATAAAAAAATATTTGTTTGCTTATTTTTAAGTTTGTATTAGTTATATATAAAAAGTAAAAAATAAACAATAATTCTTTATAAAGCCATTTAAAAGTTAAACTCAAATATGTACGATTTTTATTTCGTCAAAATACTTATGCCGACTAGTGTATGTATAAAATAATGAAAACTCTGATACATTGTTTCTGATAAAATTTTGATTAGTATTATAAGGATCTATTTATTTATGTTCGCTTGTTCACATTTTTAAACAACATATATAGACATACAAGCCTAAAATTTTGTTTAATTTTATATATTAAGTAATATATCTCTGCAAAAAAATGTAGATCTTAAAAGCGAAATCACATAAATTAGGTCTAATTTTAAGCGTTTTCATACATAATTTTATTGGAAGTTTACACAATTCTTGTTGAATTTCGCTTTAGATTTTAACATAAAAAGTTACACATTTTATGCTTATATACAAAAAACTTTTGTTTAAATTCTATTGAATTTTAAACATAAATTATGTATACCTATATACATTAAGTTTCAACATCTTATGTGTAGAAATACGCTTTCTTTACACATAAACGATTTAAAATGTACACATTAAATATTTAGAATTAATACGTGCGTAAAAATACTGTAATTATCGCTTTGTGATATTAAAATTACACGATTTATTTTTAGAGTGCAGGTAAACAATTTACGCGTGAGATTGTTTAATAAAAATAAAATGCACGACTGGATAGCACGTACTTGCTCTTATGTTCGATCACATCGTATGCACAAGATTCTTAGTAGAAATGGCTAAATATACATATTTTTAAAGTCGTTTTTTTACTGAATGCATTCGTTAATTTTTTTCTAAAAAAAAATTGTGATAATAATTTTAATTATTTCCCAATATAAATTAAAAAAGCAAAATTAAAAAAAAAGCACCCACCCACCTGTTAACGAAATATTAAATTTTCAATTTTTTTTTTTCAAAAATCCAAAAAAAAATATTTTTCGAGTATTCCTTTTTTTTTGTAAATTCATTTTTATCATTTTTAGTTTATAACTATCTTAAAGCTAGACAAAAATGTTTAAAACTAGCCTAATTATCAATAACTTACAACTAATGTACTGGTCCTTTACGGGCGCTCTAAACTAAACTATATCTCTTAATTCTAATGCCTTTCGACCTAAAAACTATTGTAATTAATTCTAATTATTGTATTTTTATTTTACCAAGAAAACATATTTAAAAAAAAAACACGGCATCATATCATATTTTTACTTTTTTCTTATAAACTACCTAAAGCTAGACTAAAAATAATTAAAAACTATATACAACTAACTTATACTAACTAAAAATAACTTAAGCTACTTAAGATACCTAAAAATACCTAAAACTACTTAAGTCTACTTAAAAACTAGAACAGCCACAGCAGTATTTTTGGTTTCTTATATTTTTTTTGTATATTTCGTTTACGCATGCAGAAACACCGAGACATTGAATCCACACATTCATGCACATACGTACATACATATATGCACGCACATACATGGACATATGCTCCCGCATACATACATATTTTTTTTTTTTTGTTGGTGCCACCCCAACTGTTCCTTATACCTAATTTCCCTAGATCTATTTAAGTCGGCCAAGACAAACTCTTATCAAACTTATATATCAGTATATTGTTCAGAAAGCCACCAGAACTGATTCTCCTGTTTCAACCTATGCCTTCGGTCCCGATCGGACACAGTAGTACTGAACCGAAGACGCTCTTTTCCACCTTGACCGATGACATCTCGATCATATAGGAGTCGCCTGTCTACAGTTCTTCGGCTGACGTGGTAGATTAACGGAACCGCCATTCTATCCTGTATCAGCCCTCGACTGATACTAAATAGAGGAATGCGTCGGGAGGGATGTAACCACTTAACCGCGCACTATCAAAATCTTCATTATTGGGGTAGTAAGCCCCAAAAATTAAGCTGTTGGTTGAGGACATCGCTCTTGCAGTGTGACCCCGAATCAGCTTAAACAAAAAATTATCTATTCTGTTTATGTTGGCTCCGTTGTATAGAACCTGGTTGGAATAATATCGTGTGTACTCGGAATCTGGTGTTCTGTGTAATCCAAGGCAACTTCTAAGACATTGTCTCTCAAACACCCGAATCTTTTCCATTTGAGATGGGGCAATGTTGAACCACACTGGGCATCCGTAGGCAATCATCGGCCTGATGAGTGCCATGTAGCAAATCACCTTTACCCTGCTGTCAAGAAGGCTGCTATAAAACAATGGTTTTGTCAGGGCAAAGGCTCCCCTATCCCTGGCTAAAGCAGCACCTATATGTCTGTCGAAATACAGGTACTGATCCAACCAGATGCCAAGGTACTTTACTACACTTTTAGTCGCCAGTGGATGTGCATGTGGCCCTACGATCACCAGCTTGCGCCAGTTCTTTCTCGTATCCCTTGAGGCGCTAGACAATGGAGTCCTAAACAAAATAGTTTCTGATTTCTTGAAGTTGATTTTCAACTTCCAGTCATCACAATATCGCTGAATCTTGTCGAAGTCACTCTGCAAGAGATTTTTGATGACCTGAACTGTATGAGCTGTTCTGTACGCAATTAGATCGTCGGCGGACGCAATTGCATGAGTTAGACTACCTATCAGATCGCTGGTGCAAATACTATAACGAATCGGAGAGTTAACCGCTCCCTGCTGAAGACCATTATTAATATTAAAAATTGCGGTAGAAGTTACATTGCCACTCTTGACAACAAACTTTCTATCATTAAGCACGTCATAAAGCATTTATAAAATAGAGGTTTATGCCTAGTCTGGTAAGCTTTAGATAGAGACCTTCTAACTATACGGTGTCGAAGGCCTTCTCCAAATCAACCAGACAGGCACCCGTACACTACTTTTTAGTTTTGATCCATTGGATATCAGAAACCAGTTTAGACGCCACATGAATTGTGTCATGTGCCGCCTTAAAACCGAACTGATTATCCGGTATGATATTGTTGTCCTCCGCCCACTTGAACAGGGCCCTATTAATAATCTTTTTAAATACCTTACTGACACTCGGAAGAAGAATTATCGACCGGAGATTTGCCGGAGTGGAGTTGTCCTTTCCCTTTTCGGGAGAGAATGCACCACAGCTGCCTTCTACCGCAATGGATAATATGCATTATTCGGCGCGTTGTTAAAAAGTGTGGTATAAATGTCAACTGCTTCCTGGGGCAAATGTCGTAGTACGACATTGGATATACCATCGACTCCTGCTGACTTCTTTTTCTTTAATGAATCGAATAAGAGCTGGAGCTCATTCTTCAAAATTAATAGGGGACTGGGCCCATTTCGGTCGTCGATTATGGTGTTTGCCAAATCTTCATCATTAAACCCCGTAAAACCAAGGTTCTCAGATCGCCATTCGTCGAGTATTCCTTATAGTCTAAGGACATGCTATATAAAAATTTTGATATAAATCCGTAGAGCTGTTTATGAGAAAGTCGGAAATCAAAAAAAATGCTTGTATGGCAGGTACCGTTAATAACAAAATATGTAAAATGTGATTAAAATGCAGACACTACCAGGAATGCACACATTAATTTTTATTAAAATCGTTAAAACCGTTTTCGAGATAATTAAGATGGAAGAAAAGTTTGTATGGCAAGTAGGTACCATTATTTTTGGGGCTAAGACAATGATTCAAAAATGTATTTTAGACAATGACTTAAAACGCCTCAGTACCAAGTTTGAATAAAAATCGGTTCAGGCGTATAAGATGCAGATCATTCTACAGGCAGACAGCCGGAATTGCAGGACCTATTTTTGGTGTTCTCTATCATAGTAATGTCAAGTTTGATTAAAATCTCGAGTTCGATTTTTTTCCAAATGCAAAACTTGCCCTATAGTGCCTATATATATAGCAAGTAAAAAAGAGCAGAAAACAGTACGGAACCCTGTAGCAATCCAGCGTTAATATTGTGAAGGAAGGCCTAAGGTTAAGGGATATCAAACAAATTATTTTGTTTATTTGTCTTTCTGTATGAGCGCTATATTATCGAGAACCACTGACATAATTTGCATATATATTGTGTATTGACAAAGCCCTCACTCACTATACTCAACTGGTGAAACCAAGTCCAGATTACAGCAGAAAAGAGCTGTTAGGGGGTTTTCAATATGAACTGGTACATTTTGACAGTTTATGACGGCTATGTTGTGTATAGATTTCAGACAAACCAACAAGCCTTTTACTCGTTGAATGGATTCTGTAACAGGTTGAAGCGCAACCCGATTTAAGAAACAAGACCGATTTTTGTATGATGTTAATCCTCAATTTGGGATGGATTACGTCGCAGGCCTAGGCCAATAAGTCCGGTACCCTCAAAGTCAACATAACCCGTGTCATCCCTAATAGAACTATCAAAAGTAAATAAAAGCTTGACAATTATTATGGGATCTTTTTGTCATCGATTGGAATTTGGAACCATTCGCCACTGGTTCACTCAATTTTGGTGCGGTTGTTCAAGCACAAGTGTAGTCAAATGTTCTGGTGGCCCAATTGTCAACGTTCCAACTTTATAATAAAAAATAAATCTCATGAAAAAAATATTTTATATGTGTTTTATTTACGTTTACTTTTGAAACCGCAAAATGGATAACCCATTACATTGGACGAAAATTTCCGTCTACCTTCTTTGACAGATTCGAATATTTAGGTTTCTGTTCTTATAGACCCGTAACTTCAAGAAACCTCAAAAACATTTAAATCGGTTAAATCAACACAGTTTTGGTTCAACTACATGCAATCTAGAATTCAAAAATGTTGGCCAATATAGACTTACTTTTTATGGATCTCTATAGGTCACTAGTCACATTAAACCAAGATAAGGCCCTGATGACATCAACGAGGATTTTATTCCGTAAAATAAATTACGAGTATTCCTCGATATTGAGGAGTATAGCTCGTCAAAGTGTATTCATCTGTTTACCTCACAATGATAAACAGAAAAGAAATTGACAGTTGCCGACATCTTTCAATAGGGTGATGCTTCGCCAAGACAGAAAAATTAAAACAAGTTTTTGCCTCTCAATAGTTTCCCTATCAGCAATGATCATTAAACTGGTTTCCTTATTTAAAACACTGTCCATATGAATTCATAATCCTTTGAACATTTTTCAAGCGAAAGCAAGACACTACACTGAAGTGAGATTGGAAAATAGACAATTTAATGGATACAGAAGTTGATCGAAATGAAGTTAAGTGATCTTCCAGGACTAAAATTTTAATAAGCTTCACATAACGTTGGCCTTTCCTTGCGAGAGTTCTACAATTTAATTAAAAAAAAAACGTTATTATTTAACAGAATATTTTTCTAAAAATAAAACACTGTATTATTGCATCTACAAGAACTCTTAATTTCAAATAAATTAGATCAATTGAAACTCATAAGGAAGTTATCAGTTTCTGTAAATTGGAAACAGGCAGATGTTGGCATAATAATAAACACTTCAATCAAAACAACCATGTTTCGACCTTTCATCCAAAACAAAGTAGGTATAGTTTACCACAGACAATACCAACTTCAAGTGGGTATAATGTACATACTCGTATGAAAAGGGATAAAAAGTTATGTAAACATCACAAACCACCTCTAATGACAGTGTTTTTTTTTTCTTACAATTTTCTCTAATTTATTCACGCAAAATTACCAAATGCACGCATCATAAAATCGATTTCCAAAAAAAAAAAAAAATCTTACAGTTCTGCCGTTGCACAATCAAACAAAGGGGCACCATCACTTTGCAAATATAAATATCTGATTGCACATCAAATCAATAAAATTATTTATGCAAGGTTGCATTGAAATGTTAATGTCCTTTTTTTATACCTCGGATTTTTTTTTCGTCTCGTAGTATGATGATTGGACCAGGTGGCTCGAGAAGAAAACATCATTGGCAATGGTACGTGCTCAATTCATGCAATTCTGATATGGGATCTAGGGTTACCTCTGTGTATTTTCAGAAAATTAGAAAAAAAAATACAGGTGTTCAGCTGAAAACGGGCAAGTTGTATAATGTGTTGAAGATATATTGAGGGTTTCCTAACCTGTTTTTCTGATCAGGTTTGACAGACAAATTTCTCAATTTGACATTTTGTGTTCTTCAGGTGTTTATCGCTGCATGTGTTCAAACTAAATGTCATATCATAACGCCGCTATTTGTTAAAGGTATAACCATTTACATTATGGCATTATTTTTTAATTTCATAAAAAGCTAGTGCCAACAAATGAAAACGACATTTCATTAATGTCCAGTGGCTACGGAGACGTGTGTGACTACAAGGTCATTACTTCCATTAATTGGCAGTAAGACCTCATTTTTTTTTAAATTTAACTTTATGCCTGTAAGACCTAATTTCTTTTAAATGCAACCTGAATTGCACGGCACTAGATTGGCACAGTGGATTTGAGGACAAGTTATTGACTGTCTCATTTTAGCCAATGGGCGGCATCCAATTAAAATTGGAGGTATAGAAAAGAATGCGCCTAGCGTGGGGATCGAACCCACACGTCCTAGTTAGCAATCAAGCACTTTATCCACTGCGCCATTGCCACCCACATTTTGTTTTTTTTATTTAAATTAAAAATGAATCAATACGATTATAATGTAGTGTACAGCCAGTGGGGAGGCGTGAATAATTTAAAAAGGTAAGTCGAAGAAAAAGTAGTCACCAAGAAATTAAATTTCGAAAGTTTACTTGAAATTAATTCGTTAATTGCATAACTTAGTATCAAACCGTTAGTTTGTGCAATTCAAACCAAATTTGTTATACCTTAAGTCATTTAAATTAAATGTAACAATGAGCTTAACGCATAATAAAAGCGTTTTCGAAAGAAAACTTTTTTGACGGATGCAAATACAATATCTTAAATAAATTTATTGTTAAGTTAAAAATTTGCGGGAAAAGACGTTTATAACGTGGAATCAATTTCGAGCAATCTTCGTTTTCGTGGTGGTTCCGAAAAAACGAAAATCTTTTGCCTCTAATTTAATTAAAAAGCTCTCGGAAATAGAAAGCGAGGCAGTGTCTCATTCGTTAGGGTTTTCTTATATTTTAACAAAAGTTACTATTATGTATATTTAATCTAAAATTTAAAATGACGTTTATTATCCGCAAATGATAACGCCAGCGAGTTTCTGATACCCCAGGCGTCGATTGGCTATTTGTTTTAAAAGATTTGAACGTTAAAGTTGATTTATTTAAAAAAACGGACAATAGTATCAATACTGCCAAAAAAAATTTCAAGCAAAGAATAAAGTTAGCCATTGGACAAGCCTCATGGACTTTCTTTTTATAACAACCCACTTCCCCAGACACAACTGCCACACCATCTTATGATTGAACAATTAGTTTGTCCTAGCAGGAGACTGTATCAAGTATAGATACGTCGTAGATACGTCGAACGGGTGCTTGAACAACAGGCGGTGGACGGGGATTTTTCGAACAAAATTTTATTTAGCGTTATTTGGGGTTCTGAGAATCCTCAAGTAATTGAAGAGAAGCCATTACATCCACAAAAAGTCACTGTTTGGGGCGCTCTTTGGTCCGGAGGTGTGATTGGACCTTACTTCTTCGAAAACGACGATGGAACGACTGTCACCGTCAACTCGAAGCGTTATGGTCATATGATAACCGATTTTTTTTGCTATTGAAGAATTCGACTTGGAGATAATGTGGTTTCAACAAACGGTGCCACATGCCACACAACTCGAGCGAATATGGCTTTATTGCAAGAGACATTTCCTGGCCGCGTAATTTCTTGTCGTGGCGATATCAACCGGCCACCAAGATCATGCATTTGATACCGCTGGACTTTTTTTTGTGGGGCTACGCGAAAGACCGTGTTTATGTAGATAAACCTTTAACTCTTGGGCACTTGAAACCCAACATTCGTCAAGTTATGGCTGAGATACCGCCCAATATGTGTCAAAAATTGTTCGAAAAATACCTCAAAAGAATCGATGCTTGCAACAATTCGCGTGGTGGTCATTTAAATGATGTAGTTTTTTACACGTAATGTCAACGTTCAAACTTTATAATAAAAAAGAAATATCATGAAAAAAAATATTTTATGTGTTTTATTTACGTTTACTTTTGAAACCGCAAAATCGATAACCCTTTCTTTTAAAATCTTACTAAAATTAAAATCACCAGAAAGCTATATTATTTTTTTACCATCATACTAAATCCATATAACTCTTTGACATTTAACAAGGTATGTTCGCTTAGTTTTTTTTCCAGTCTTTTAGGCGTGTTCAGCTGGTGTGTGTCAAGAAAAAATGTGTAGTATGGTGCTATAGTGCAGGAAAATTAGACATTCACTTCGAAAAAATTCCGACAAAGCTGGATTTTGGTAGAGTCGAAAACTATACGTTCTTTTGAAAAAAGTTGTAGGTACGCATTGTAGCTAATGTTATTCTACACAAGAAAGCTTACTACTTTTTATCGTACAATTGATAGATTTGGAGAAAAATTGTTGAAAACATTGGGGTGTAGTAAATTAATTCAAAAAAATGTAATAAATTTATGATTTTGAGTGGGGATTTTTTGTTTTTATTTATGTTTGCAAAAACATATTCTATGAAAAAAAAAAAACAAATTTTAAGTGTGGAACCGGAAGAGCAATGCTGCCATCTTAAAAATCCTATTTTTTTTTTATTTTGCTTTATAACTCCCAAAATCTGTATTTTTTCTCAAATAAAACTCTAAGAGGAGATTTAAGACAGTAAAATTATCTACAAAATGGCATATCAATAACTTCTTTATGTCATTTCGTTCTTAAGTTATAGCGTACCAAAGTTTAATTATAAAATAAAATAAATATCAAAATGAATATATAGATTAAATTCATTCGTTAAAGACACCAGACTTAATATAGCTCTTATTTTAACGAACAATTAGCAATTAACATTTGCTAAAACCTTAAAATCAGGCAGTGTAAAGTATTGGGTCATTGTGTTTTTAAGTATTTTTGAACGATTGTTTCAAGTTTATCAAGTGACATTCATTGTGATTTTCATGAATTTTGTTTAATTTCTGTCGTAAAATTACATTTGTGAAAAGTGAGGTTAACTAAGTGATTTTGATTCGAGTAATTTTCGAATCGGTGAAAACTTTATTGATTTTTGTGAGTTAAACGAAAACAAATAATATTTCGAACGCCAGTTGATTTAAATGTCATCATTAAAAATCAATTCGCCGCCGGTGAGTTAGATTCATGTAAATCCTTCGACTCCATGATGGGTGAAAACGCAGCCACCAACTATTTTACGGTTTTTTTAATTCATTTGATGTTCCGATAACGCCATAACACAATTTAAAATTGAAAGTCGACTCAGTTATAATATTGTTGCACAACCTCAATTCACCGAAACTTTGTAATGAAACGCGTTCGATTGTGAAGAATCCCAAATCAAATGTCATTCAAGCAAGGATTTGAGGCGAAAATTCAAGGTCACATTTCGCGGATTCCTCTTATTCCGAACGTATTTGGAAATTAAGCGTGCTCATTTTACCCTGCGCCGTGCTTTCGCTATGATAATTATCAATGGGGTTTTCGTTTGGTAAATTTATATTTCGATCCATAAATTGATTTTTTTATAAATTGTTAATTGCTATGGTGTTGTTATTTGAGATGGTGTTGGTATTTTTTGTGTCTGTTAACCAGCTAGCGGTATCAGCTGCCAAATATTGACTCGAAAGTAGTTTTTAATTTCTAGTTTGTGAGTCCGAAAATAATAATAATGGCGCAAAATTTTAAACCGGGTTAGCATGATACTACTTAACAGTTTGCTAATACTAAAGCACTTTACTAATGTTTTCATAATTTTAAACACGTTTTAACTAGCACCTTACTAAATCTATTTTCTTAATAAACTACAACTAAACACGCCAAAAATAGTGCAAAAAAGTAAACGAACATAACTTTTTGACGTTTGTAAATGTCAAAGTGGCATATGGATTTAGTATGATACTAAAAAAATAAAGTAGCCATTTTGTGATTTTAACTTTAGTAAAATATTAAGAAAATAGTACGATACTAAATTAGTTTAAAATTAGCAAAATCCTCTTTTTAGCCTAGTATCATACTAAAATGATTTAACATATTACTAAATAGATTAAAATTTTGCGCCAATAATTTTAACTATATTCCTAAGGTCTATTAAATGCAACCTGAATTGCACGACACTAGTTAGAAGGATAACAAAGATAGGAAAGAATTTTGTGTTGGCAATATCCACTGCGCCATTGCCTCCCACAAAAATTATAAGGAGCTGGACGAATAAATTAATTCACTTAAAACTGCTTCTATTTGAACTCAAAACTATTTTAATTATTTTTTTTTTTGCAACCGAAACAAATTATTATAAAACAAGAACTTGTCAATAATGATGCATAGTGGTGTTCGTGTTAGTAAAAAAGGGGTAGATCTTCGGAAAAATCCAAATCTGCAAAATTGATTTAAAGTCAAAAATTATATAAATTTTTCTGACAATTCAAGGGCAAAAATATCTAAATCAGATTTTTGACAGATCTAAATCAAAAATAAATTGGTTTTTGTTACCAAACGAAAACCCCATAAGTTTGAAGAATATCATGAAATGATTGTGGCATCAATCTTCAATCCCAATGTTTCTTACATAGTCATTTGCATATGGCGTTCTCACATTCGGAGAAATAAATTAAATATCTTTGGGGAATATTAAAACATCCATTTGACATTGTACTGGACGAACACTGGAAGGTGCGCTGGGTCAATTTTTTCCGTCTATTAATTTTATAATAAAGACAAAACATAATTAATGCTGTCAGGACTACGCACGGTGAATGATCGTAAGGATATAAACTTCTGCATGAAAACCTAACTTGCGGTCTCCACTAGCGATAAAACAACTTTACTTCAGTATTAATACTGAAAAAAACAGGGTTGAGATGAAACGTAAAGTTTTCGGTAATTTCCTCGCTGCGTATACATACATTAACAGAAGTTTAGGTTAAATATTGAAGTTAAAAAATCGCTACATCGAAATATTTCGACCCACAACCGTGCCATGAGAAAATTTTCGTGTCAAAAAAAAACACAATCCTGCCATATCGGGAACACTGCCTTTTGATCTGATAGAAAAAGCGTATAGGAAGAAAATGTTTCAACTTCTAAATGAAAGTTCCAGTAATTTGTTTATATTACATTTACTATATGTAAATCATATACATCATAATTGGGAGAAGTGATATGCAAATGTATACAGTCAAATCCTCTTAAAGGCCACAATTTGTATTTTCTTTTACGCAAATTCCGGTTAACTAAACAATTTTTCACTTCGTCGTCCGTTTGCTTATCAAGCCTGAAAAGTGCCAGAATGGACATCTGTATATGATTACAATTAATTATATTATAAACAGACACTTTTTCTTCAAGATCGTTAAAAATAAATAAATTCTTATAAATTATAAAAACTCAATCACTGAGTAAGAACAATAATCTATTTATAAAATTTAAATGCATACATAATTTTGCGGTCATTTATTTAAATGTCAAATTGAAGGAGTTTAAAGAAAAAAATGGTTAATAATGGACGTATTCAGTATTTTACTTGCGATTATAGGTACTATAAGGCAAGTTATGCATTCGTAAAAAAAAAAATTTTTTTTAATTCACACATGACATTACGATCATAGAGAAGCCTAAAAAAGTAATCGCAAAATAATTTCTGTCTGTCTGTCTGTCTGTCAGCCTGTCAGTCTGTCAATCTGTCGCCTGTCCGTCTGTATGTATAACGAGCTACAGCCTAAACGGCTTAAGCGATTACCTTCAAATTTGGTATGTATGATTACTTTGGCATTCCTCAGAGGGGAAATTAAAATTTAATTTTTAGGTCTAAAAATAACGGTACCTGCCATATGAAGGAAAATCTTATTTTTCTGTAAAACGGCTCCAACGATTTTGATAAAAAATTTGAGAATTTTTTTGTTGGGAATAGCGATCATTTGATAAGAACCAAGTTTACAGGAAAAGCCTATTAACGGTACCTTTCATATAAGGTTTTTTTTAATTTTGCTTTCTCGGTAACGGTACATTGGATTTCTGTCAAATTTTAGATCTGAGAAGATCTAAGTGGAAAAACTATTTTTGGATATCCAAATTTTTAATAACTTTTTTTAAAATTAAAATAATTTATTAATTTTTTTTTTTGAAAAATCAATAATTTTAAAGCTAATCAAAAAAATAATTTTAAATTTTATATTCACATGAACATTAATAGTCTCTAAAAAATTGAATACCATAATTTCAAAAGAATTTTGTTTAAAAAAAAAAAAACCAAAAATAAAAAACACGATTTCATCAAAATCCGTCCTACAATTTTCGAGATACTTTTTTATAAAATTTTCATTGATCCGTGGCATCTAATGGCGTTCTTCGTTTTTCCGAAAAACTGATTAAAGTGATGGTTTTGGCAGTTTAAATAAGTTTAAAAAACGATTTTTTCCCACCTATACACCATTCACTTTCATTATATAACTTTACAACATTATACATAATATATATATATATATAACATTATATATTATATAATAATTTACAAGTATGTACTTGTACATATTTACATTATTACCGTCCTAATTTACATAATTAAAATCCATTTAAATATACATTTATAGGTACCTATTTAACTATTCCTTGAATCATGCATTCGACAATTCATTATACTAAGAATCAAGGTAATATTACCTACATGGGTTTTAAATCTGCATACGATAACTATATTAGACTAGCTACCTACCAAAAGCGTCAGTGAGTAACACTAAAGTTGTTAGCTACAAGAGCAAGTTTGTACGATCCAGTCATGCATTTTATTTATGTCAGTTATGATGAGCAGTGTTATTTAATAATTGTCATAATTATTGCCTTCACTTAACTGATATTTTCAGTTAAGCGGGTTTTAGTTAATGGAGAATTGTGAAAAAATCCTATGTAATAAATTTCGTGTTTCAGTTACAGATATTGCAAAGCGTTGTTTAAATACAGGGAGTTGATGATACATGTCCCTTTTCGGAGATTGAACAAAAGTTGGAATGGGGGAGCGAAGGGGAAGCTACATAAAATGGAACTAATTTCTAAAGGGGTAAATAGTTCAAATTAATTATTATATATGTATTTGCTATTTACAACATTCAAAATACAAAAATACATTTTCGATGATATTTCTAAACAATCGAACAAATGTCGACTATATATGTTTACAATGGCAACCCTAATTTGATATCTATGTCAAGGAAAATTGATTTTCACCCAAGGATTCAATCTCCCATAGATCGATCGATTCGTTCATTTATGGTACCAGCAATTTCGCCAATGTTCTTCGGATTCCTTCGATGATTCGCGTAAATAAATAAATTATTATTAATCCTGTTGCACAAAAAAAGAAAAGAACGTATATGGAAGTACACCGGGTATGAAAATGCCATTGGCGCCAAATTACCCTTCGAGCCGCAACGCGTCGTTACTTTTTATTTTTTCCTGATCATTGCTTCTTCTCATTTTTCATTTTTCTTAATCTTTGCGTGAACCTAAGAAGCAAATAAAAAAAAATTACAGTAAAGATCTTTTCTGCATACAGTACGTGCTTATGGTCAGTTGAGTTAATATTTCTCGAGATCTTCGAGGGGTTTCTTGATGATCACGACCACGGTACGGTTGATGGCGAATGGTAAATTAATTCGGCACATAGAACTTTAAGGAGTAAGCGTATCTTGTTGCATTGTGCAACTAATGCCTCATGGGTAGTTTATGTGACATTTCGACATAGAAGCAATATACTATACTTTTATAGGAACGAGTCTTCAACGCATCACGACATTCTATTGTCCTCATTGTCCAAGACTGTCCCAGATTTATGCAAAAGATACTCAGACAGGACATTTTTTTTTTGTCTCTAAATGCAAGCAAGTAATTCCGCTTCCTTTATTCTTCCGGAAGAAAAGAAGATTCCCCCTCTTGGGCTTTCTCAGTTTTAAAGATTTTCATTTTGATGAGTTCCATCAAAACTCTGTCGCCTTTTGTCTTCCTTTGATAGGAAACATGGAAAATTTGTGATGGATGCCATCAAGGATAATTTTCGAAATACATAAATTCCCTCAGTGTTGAGAAGTTCTTTTGGGATTTATTTATATGCACAATAATCTATGTTATGCAACATACACACACAATGCAAAGGTGTTTTTCGTAGCTAATGATTCTCAGGAGATAGATAAAAATTCTAATGTATGATTTTTGATAATGCACACATGGTAGGTAGTTAAGGGTGGAATCTCGAGATGAGACTTTCTTCACTTTCACCTTCCGTTTTCATCATCCTCCTTTTGATGTTGTTGTTGTTAAATCAAATCAAATACTACATTTTTTTCAATTTAAGGATTCTTCCGGGTAGGTATAGATTTGAATTGCTAATGCCAATGTTGATACGTGGATGTGGGAAAATTTTGAACTTATTTCCAACCATGTTCCCAAGGGTGAAATGAATGTTTTGCGAAAAATTATGTTCTTGTTCTTTTTTTGTTAAATTATGAAAATGTTTTTTTTTTCCATAATTACATAAATAATATTGGGTTCTTCAGACTAATGAGACTTAAGGTAATTTTCAAAAGGATTCCTTGTTGATGCGGGATTAGAATTCATTCGTGAGAATTGCCCATTGTGTAAATTAGAATTTTAACGTTAAAATAAAAGGATATTGTAGCATCAGGATGTAAGGAACAATTAGTAAGGATTGGATTAAAAACTTCATTAAAAAATATGAGAAACGTTTTAGTTTATTCGTAGACCTTGACAAAAATTGCATTCCTGTCTTGAATTCATTAATTTACATAGGCAAATGTCATCCAATTTGTGGTCTGAATTTGACAGCCATGTTTGAATCATATACGTCAAACAGAACTGTAATCGTTTAGTTATATCGAATTCCAAACAACCGTTTCAAATCGATTTCAGATCGATTTCTTACTTGGTACTATAAGGCAAGTTATGCATTCGTCGAAAAAAAGTTTTGAGATAACAATCAAACATGCCATTACGATGATAGCGAAGACGAAGACTGTCAGTCTGTCAGTCTGTCTGACAGACCCAAACGGGTGGGCCGAATTCTTTCAAACTTGATATATAGAGTTTTTTAGGTATTGTACAGAGGGGAAATTGAAATTTTTTTTTTAGCTCAAAATATAACGGTACCTGCCATATAACCGTTACGGTCAAACCTATTTTTCTCGGAAACGACTGGAACGATTTTGATAAAAAAAAATCAGTGCGGCTTTTTAGCTACGACCGATCATATGGTTGAAAAAAAAATAAATGTCTAAAAACGGTACTTTCCATAGGACCGTTTTTTTTGCTTTCGACTATCTCATAAACGGCTCAACCGATTCTTTCGAAATTTCATACATATAGCTATAGATTTAGGTTGCGCAAATTATACCGCGTACCAATACTTTTAATTAGTATTTTTTTGTATTTTTAAAATCATTTAAAAACAAAAATTTTAATTAATATTTCGAAAACTGCTCATTAAATTTTTTTCAAAAATTATATTTATATGTATTTATTGAATACCTATGAATTGGCGTTTTTGATTTTTTTTGAAAAATGTTTTCAAAAAGTTTAAAAAAAAAAAAACTTTTTTTCTCAAAAACCGCGCCACAGATTTTTTAATTTTTTTTCTCATAAATTCAAATTTATCTAACAAATAAAATGGCGTACTTTTTTTTGAGCTTAACTTAGTTTCAGTATTTATTTCAGAATTTTGAATTATTTTTTCTTTGATTAAGCCGATTTAATATTTTGTTTTTAAGTTTATATTATAATATTTAAGACTGTCATCCCAATTTTTTTTAGAAAAAAATTAAAGATATTTTGTATATATACAAAATGAAGTAAAAACCTGCTTTAAATATATAAAGGGACCGCCAAATAACTTCTTTTTTTTTTTGAAATGCTATAAAAAAAACTACTGAATATTTTCTCAAATTTCTTTTTTTATTTGAAAGTACAATCCTTCCGGTTAATAATGGAAAATAATTTCATTCAAATGGCTGCCTCGGCTGGCCATGCAGTAGCCTACACGATCGGTCTAAGCACATTATCGATTGTGTGCAGCTGTATTTCACCAATGGCTTCACGAATATTGTCCTTTAAAGCGTCAATTGTATCTGGCTTGTCGGCGTAACACTTATCTTTTACGGCCCCCCACAAATAATAGTCCAACGGTGTCAAATCGCAGCTCCGAAGTGGCCAAACGACATCAGATCCGCGGCTGATAATGCGATCTTCAAAAACAGGGCGCAAAACATCGAGTGTAGCTTCGGCTGTGTAGCACGTAGCGCCGTCCTGTTGAAACCAAATATTGCCAATATCCTCCTCTTCAATTTTTGTGAACAAAAATTCGTTCAACATGGCCCGATAACGATCGCCATTGACTGCAACGGCCACTCCTTGCTCATTTTCGAAGAAAAATGGCCCAATTATGCCTCTGGACCAAAATCCGCACCAAACAGTGACTCGTTTTGGGTGTATCGGCTTTTCAATGTATGCGTGCGGGTTTTCTGTGCCCCAAATGCGACAATTTTGCTTGTTTACATACCCGCCAAGATCAAAATGAGCTTCATCTGAAAAGACGATTTTTTTGGCAAAATCGGCATATTCTCTAAGTCGATCGCAGGCCAACTTAGCGAAGCGAAAACGCATTGGATGGTCAGTTGGCTTCAACTCCTGAACCAATTGGACTTTGTATGGCGTCATACCAACGTCTTTATGCAAAATTCGTCTCAATGATGTTTCCGAAATGTTCAATTGTTGATAACGACGGTGAATTGATGTTGATGGCGCTTCACGCACATTTTCTGCCACAGCAGCAATATTCTCGGGTGAACGAACTGTTTTTGGCTTTTCACGCTTTGGTTTATCGATGAGGATGTCAGTTTCTTTCACTTTTTCACAAGATAACGAACATACGGAGCTGACGGGGCTTCTCTTCTTCCAAAATTCGTACGCAATTTTCGCACACATTCTGCAACATTACCATGATTTTCAAAGTAATGTCGCAATATTTCCCAACGTTGTTCAAGCGTATACACAACCATATTCGTTCAGCGGAAGGATAAAACTAATTATCTGTCAAATCAGACATGAGCTAAGTGCGACCATTCACGAAATAAGCACTAGTTGAAAAAAAAACGTTAGATGGCGGACGCGTTATTTAGATTTTTAACAGAAATCTTTTGCATTCGATGTGATCGAACATAAGAGCAAGTTCGTGCGATCCAGTCGTGCATTTTATTTCTTTATTGTAAGGAACTTGCAAAAACTAGGTTGCGTGTAAATTCTATGAAATTTTGTTAAAAACCCAAAATCTGTTTTGACAGATTTTGTTTAGAAATAATTCGATTGTGTTCAGAAAAAAATCGAATGTTTGGTTGTTTAGAATTCGACATTAAAAATTTGGCATTTATATAATATGAGCAACCGTGGAATGTGTCAAAACTTTCCACAAAAATAGTAACGGTATTTATGCAACTTCACGTCGCGTCGCTTCGTAAGTTTACCAATTGTTTAAAATTATACAGTGTATACCTAAGCGCGATTTTATTGATTTATGTAAATGCTGTATGATTGAATCAGCTGGTCGATTGAACGTCACTTTTTGTTTAAAAGATTAGGTGTGTGACAGATTAGACGTGTTCAGAGTTGGAACTTATTAGGTATGTCCGTTTGTTTACATAAGTTCTGGGAGTCAATTGCCGATCTGTGAAGCTGTGAAGTGATAAATTATAACGCTTTCACGTCTAATTCGATTAGCGATACGTGAAAAAGTGAAGTTACATTTTTCATATAAAGAATTTTTTCATCACAGTCAATTGTTCTCTGAAAAAGAGTACAAACCATGAAAAACTTTACACCGAGATTATTCTTCCGTTTAAACTTCAGTTCAGCGTTTGTATTGTTTTTTTTTTTCAGAAAATATTATGAACAAAACAAAAATGTGTATCAAATGTTATCGAGTTGTTATAGTGATTTTGAATATTATTTTATTTATTATTCTCGTTGTTTCAAGTGTATATTTGTGTCAGAGAGAGAAAGGAAGGACAAGGCAAGAAAAATGCTGCCAACTAATTTTTATAAAATGTAGATTAACGAAGTTCAACTGATCCGAAGATCAAATTTTAATGTGAAACCGGACGAATTAAACCAAAAATTTAAACTCAGTTTAAGGTTCAGTTGATCTTAAGTTTAAACTCGCACTATGAAATTGGAGGTTACAGAAATAAAAAATAGTGTGTACCAAGTTTGTTGTTGTATCATTTATTTTTTATCAAAGTGTTGATAGAATTTCGCTTTTATCGTTGGAAATTCATCCCTCGTATGAAAATTCAAATATATAACTATGTGCTATTCTATTTAACTCAGAAGAAATGTAACACACCGACTCACTGATGTCTGAGACAAGACGACAAAGAATCATTGGAAACTACCAGTGGTAAAAAATCGCAGAGCACTTTACTTAACATGGCATGGAAACGCACTTATATGTTGAAGTTTTTCAGGAATGGTTTCAATTCATCTTTTAAATCCATGCATGAATGTTTCGGGAATTTGTAAAGTTCAATAAAGCGCTCCTCTGTTGTAACTTCGAATGGATTCTGTCCATCTCGAAGGGAAACGCCGCAATATCCTCACATTATTCCTAGAAGAAAATAATAAATCTTACTCGAAACGGAGACATGATTGAATACATCGTCTATTGTTAAATTAAACGAATTATTATTCCAGACATTATTCTTAAGCTAATTTTTAGAAACTGAAATGAAATATTTACTTTCCCAATAAGAAAAACTGATCCGAAATGACAGAATTTATCATTTAGTACTTTTTAGTACAAACTTTATCACTCATTGTAAGAGAATCGAATTAGGCGTGTGCGTGAAGTTGGAAAATGATCAATCTCTTTGAAAACTGAAATGATATTTTTTTCCACTTCAAAACTTCACAGATCGGGAATTGATAGGTTCGAATATTAAAAACAAAATCATTGTGTTGTCGTTTCTTTTATTTTATTGAAAGGAAATTAATTTTTTATAGGATTATATCGTAAAAAATCGAACTCGCGATTTTTATTGAATCATCAATTCAATAGTAGACAGTGCAGAAATGTGAGCTCCGGAGTTCTGTCAGTCTGTCTCTCGACCCACGGCTTAATTCGCTGAAGTGATTTTAATCAAACATGAAAGGTAAGGTTTTTAGTATTATTTTATTATAACGGGTTATCCATTTTGCGGTTTCAAAAGTAAACGTAAATAAAACACATATAAAATATTTTTTTTCATGATATTTCTTTTTTATTATAAAGTTTGAACGTTGACATTATGTGTGAAACACTACATCATTTAAATGACCACCACGCGAATTGTTGCAAGCGTCGATTCTTTTGAGGTAATTTTCGACCACATTTGGACACTATTGGGCGGTATCTCAGCCATAACTTGACGAATATTGGTTTTCAAGTGCTCAAGAGTTAAAGGTTTATCTGCATTAAACACTGTCTTTCGCGTAGCCCCACAAAAAAAAAGTCCAGCGGTGTCAAATGGCATGATCTTGGTGGCCAGTTGATATCGGCGCGACGAGAAATTACGCGGCCAGTAAATGTCTTTTGCAATAAAGCCATATTTACTGGAGTTGTGTGGCATGTGGCACCGTCTTGTTGAAGCCACATATTCTCCAAGTCGTATTCTTCAATAGCAGGCAAAAAAAATGTCGGTTACCGTATGACCATAACGCTCCGAATTGACGGTGACAGTCGTTCCATCGTCGTTTTCCAAGAAGTAAGGTCCAATCACACCTCCGTACCGGACCAAAGAGCGCCCAAAAACAGTGACTGTTTGTGGATGTAATGACGTCTCTTCAATTACTTGATGATTCTCAGAATCCCAAATACGTCAATTTTGTTTATTAACATACCCACCGAGTGAGAAATGTGCTTCGTCGCTGAAGAAAATTTTGTTCGAAAAATCGCCGTCCACCGCCTGTTGTTCAAGCACCCATTCGACGTATCTACGACGCTGTGAATGGTCAGCTGGCTTCAGTTGTTGTGTGAGCGGGACTTTATATGGATGTAGTGTTAGATCCAAATGCAAAATACGCCATAATGTGCCGTAAGACAGTCCTAATTCGTGAGAATGACGAGGAATCGACACATTCTGGTCTTCGGCAACACTTTCACTTACAGCAGCGATATTTTCAGTGGTGCGAGCGAAAAAATGATGCACAGGCCTTACACTATCTGTAACCAATCCAGTCTCTTCAAATTTCTTCACAATTTTGCCAATTCCTTGCGTAGTTGGACGATTATGTAACCCATAATCTCCTCTTAAACCACGATATGTGGCTGTGGCAGAATCACCATTTTTGTAGTAGGTTTTAACAATTTTTATGCGTTGTGCGATAGTGAAGCGATCCATTTTCGTAAATGTCAGACTTTCAACAGAAAAAAAAATAGCTTTAACAACTTAGTTTGACAGATGTCGAATTCTAGCCCTATACTTTTGAAACAGCGAAATGAATAACCCTTTACTATTACCGCTTTCACACGCAGCGAACTACTTCGTCGATCTATAGTGTCGGCACGGTTTTTTGGTCGTGTGAAAAGAAACTGTGTAGACACAGCGGTTCGATTTCTGGAGATCGAAGTGGTATGTCGACATGGCGTGTAAAAAGGATCGAACTAGTACACCGGCACAGCATACTAGTATGTCAATGCGGCACAGTATCTGTTTTGTTTTTTTGTTGTTGTCTGATCATGTTCATAATTTGGAGTTATCGTATTTGCATTTTTCTTTCATATAAAATTAATCTACTTAAATAATTCTTGAAAATAAATTACGTACAGACATTTTCTCTTCAATACTTTATTTTTTTAAAGTAAATTTGACAACTTTTCTATTTGCCAGCTGGTTTTAACATAAAATTATACATCGATGCAACAACGAACTACTTCGTCGACATGATAGATCGATTTGGCGTGTGAAAGCGGTATATGAGAAGTCAGGAATCAATTCTGAGGACAAACTCAGGACCAGGACTACTGAATTATCTGGATAAATTCTGTTATTTAACCGTTTCTTGAGCAGAAAACTGAATGCCCTCAATTCCTTTTGATTTGTCGATTAACAACAGGAATGGTTGAGGACACTGTTGCCGAAAAACTCTTTCAATTCTAAGAAAATGTCATTTTTTGACAGGAATTATAACACCCCTTCTACAGTTGTCAATTATCAATTGACAAATATTTACATTTATTCACTTTGTCCAGCAATTTTCTCAATGATACAAGCTTTTAGCAACTGGGTAGGTATACATCGAATTTTGGTATTTATCAATTATATCAATTCAATAGATAGTTGACACTCATAAGAGGACTGATAAAAATTGATTAATTTATTAAAAATTTAAAGCAAAAGGAAATTTATTAAATAATCAGTGATAACTTTACCTTATTCAGTTTTTGTATGATTACATATGTACTTGCTTTCAAAGCACTTTTTGTGTCATTTAATGACTTGCCAAGGTCGATCATCAGATTCCTTTGCTCTAGTACAAAGCTTGGTCATGGTTCAATACATAATGAAGGCACAAGAAGTTTTTCAATTAAAATGAAAAAGTAGACCAGCACCACTAGAGCAAAAGAATATGATGATCGACCTTGGCAAGTCGTGAAATAGCTATAATTCCAGCCAAAAATAATTGAAAAAAAATTGGTGGTAGCACACTCAAGTTGTTGTTGGTCATTCAAAGTCATTAAACTTTACCTTAATATTTTTATTCTAAAGAAATTCAAAATCAGTGATAAAATCTACAAAAAAAAAAGATGGCCTAACCGCGTCAGTAAAAATAGCGAAATTTGTTGATAATTTATGCCTGTATGCAAAATCTTGTTTCTGTAAAACACAAAAAAAAAACAGGAAGAAAATATTTTCTTTAACATTGAAATTCTTATAAGAAAACCACAAACAATCCAATATACAATCAAACATTCATTTCATTTGGTTGATTGCACCTTTAGGAAGTACACCCCTACAGTACAGCAACAACCCTAATGAATGCGCTGAACCCACACCGGGCTTTCATGTACTCAAAATTAACTCGGGATATAGTATTTGAACAACATGTGGACACATAACACTTCTTCTGCTTCACATGTGTACCACATCAAAGAAGTCTTACAATTCCCCCTTTTCTTGGGATAAAATCTGAATTACTTCTCCCAATTCAGCCTCTGAATATAGAGACTTTCGTATCCCTATGACGAATTTTTCAAGCCAGACGTCAAATTATAGTTTCATTCTTTTAGGAAGAAAAAGAAAATATGAAACAATAAAAGACTTAGAAATCAGAGCACACCGTCATCGTCAACTAGGACTCCTTTTTTGAAATTGCACAAAACAAACAATGGACACATGCAGTGCAAAATTGCACAGTTTGAGACCTTCCTTACTATGTGTATTTTTGGAAAAGGAAAAAGAGAGAAGGAGAGAGAGCTCATATCAAAGACAGGCAAACGCAAAGACGCGCCAATTTTTGTTTTTTCTTTTTAGTTCAATCACCCTGATTCAGACGTCTTCAAGTTCAACATACTTCCTTCTTTTATGAATTTTTGGCACATGGACAATACACACCTTTTTCCCTCATGGTAGGTCGACCGATCATATGCTCAGTGGTGATTTATAAAGGTAAAAACAAATAGAAAATCGATTTGACAGATCGTGGTTTTGTTACCGAATTCGAAAAGAACGAGACAGAGAGATGGAGGGAGACATATAAAAGAAACAGATCCATTGAGCAAATGAGGGAAGACTTTGAAGTTTCAAATGTCAACCTCCTGTGGGGGATATGAAGTACTACTATAACTTTCTGTGATATGTGGTGACTTCCACTTGACTGAATCGATTTAGATTGCATTTTGAAAGTGCGAAACCTTCTCAAGATGGTGTCCCGCTGCTTGAGTTTTATTTAAGTCGCGCAAGGATATTATATGGTGTATCGTTGAAAACTGCAATCGAAAGTGGTGTTTGGAATTAATTGGAAATTTGATTGTTATGTTTTGACTTTGATTGACTTGGTTTATGTGTGATATTTGCGATTGGGCTATTGTCATATGATTTTCTTATGATTTTTCCGATTCAATGAGTTTTTGGCGCGATCTGTTGAATGCAGTTATAACAATTCAAATGCATCAAATGTTTAAATGATTTTCAGAAGAAAAAAAACTGAAAAACAAACACATTATCAAACACTTGAAATGAATTCATTCAAAGGTGTTCAACGAAATAATGTCAACTTAAGAACCATTAGGCAGATTTTTTTATTTTAAAAAGTTATCAGAAAATATTGTTGAATTATTGGACCCGCTTAACACCAAAAATATATTAATTTTTCTGTGTTAATAGAGTGATAAAAATCTGAGCAATATTTGTACTAAAATAATGGAGATTTTAACTTTTAGTTGTCTACATTTTGTTTTGAGTAGAAGGTGGGCCAAATCTTCTGGCATAATGTCAATTTGCATGTCATTTCGCGAGAAATTAAAAAAATAAACTATTTTTACATTTTTTCGCAAAAAAATTGATTCAAAATTGTTGATTTCTTTCTTCGATTTTATTGACTTGTTCAATGTGGCCCGGAAATTTGTGTTTCAAAACCTCTACAGTTTTTCAAATTGAGTGATTTTTATTTTTTACAATTTCTTTTTCAGTCTAGTCGGAGCTTTTAGCTGTGTAAGACGTGTTTACTATTTATCTTGCTCGTGTATTGATTACTGCAATCATTTCTAAACGCGTAAGATCGCCCAACCCCGAGGACACTTTACTGTCCTCGGATAAAAAACTTTGTTCAAATATGGAAACCTCAATTTCTAAAAACAGGGATTCTAATAATTGGAAAAGTTGCAAATATTGGAATCCTCTACAATGTCAGCCCGATACGGAAAATGATGTTGAAGAAATGGACGATATTATCTCGCCAAGTGAAAAAAAAATTTTTGTGCCACCAATTAAACTCTTGCAAGTCATCTGACTATGTTCATCAAATGATGAAATCATTAGATATCACTGAGTATTGTATTAAAAAATTATCCATCGGTATAAAAATAAATTGTGATTTGTTAGAATCTTATAACAAAGTGCTTGCTAAATTAAAAGATGAGAACTGTCAATATTTCTCACATGATCTAAAAAGCGCTAAAGCTTTCAAAGTTATTCTCTACGGTTTGGAAGAAATTAATATAAATAAACTTAAAACCGAACTCACTAACATGGGTCTCATGTGCATTGAAATTAAAGCCATACATAAAAAATATGAACAATATACGGATACCTTTTACCTCATCTCTCTTCAAAACGGATCTATAAAATTAAATGATCTAAAAAAGAATTATCGCTCGATATTCCACACTCAGGTAAATTGGAGTTATCAACGAAAAATAAAAGGCAAATTGACACAATGTCACAATTGCCAAATGTTTGGCCACGGCGAGAGGAACTGCCATATTAAAACGTATTGTGCCAACTGTGCTGGTGCACATAAAACTGCCGAATGTGACAATGTTTCAATGTACAAATGTGCAAATTGCAATGAAAACCATAAAGCTACTGATGTCACGTGTGGCAATAGAGCTAAATACCTAGAAATAAAAAATAAATCAACGAAGAGAACATTCGCCTCGCAACCCAGAGCAAGAACTATTTACACAGCACAGACTGTGCGATCACCAACAGCATCGCAAGCTGCTGCTGCTGCTACTGTTTATCCTGCCTCTCAGAGACAAATTTCTTTCTCTTCTATGGTAGACATTCCGTCACTCCCACAACCTCACCGTCGAAACCCTGTTCATATGCAGAATATTAATGTAAATAATACTCAACGATTAAATGCATTGGAAGATCATTCTCCCGCTCCAAATGTCAACAGCTTCCATGCCGATGCAAACAATAATGAAAAGCTTTTTTCCATCGAAGAACTAAATTCCTTAGCTATGGAAATGATTACGAAACTTTCAACTTGTAAGACAAAGTTAGATCAATTTAATGTTATCGCACATTTAGCAACTAAGTTTTTGTATAGTCATGATAAGTAATATGGTAGATAGTAATTTAAAAATTATAACATGGAATGCTAAAAGTATTCGTAACAAATGTTTAGAGTTTTTCTCTTTCTTAAATAACTATGATATTGACATAGCTTTGATAACAGAAACTTGGCTTGACAATGATTTGAATTTATCCACACCGGATTATAAGTGTTATAGAGTTGATAGAGTTGAAAGCCAAGGTGGCGGAGTTGCAATTCTTATCCGAAAGTCAGTTCAACATTCGCTCTTGCCGGCTATACGAACTCGATTGATAGAAAATATTGGAATTGAGATCAAATTAAGAAATCTTAGGACAATTAAAATATATTGTGTTTATTTTCCAGGAGGTTCATCATCTATCCACAAGAGATTATGTTTGAATCATGACTTGAGAAAACTTTTCGCAATCAGTGGTGACTTTTTGATTGGAGGAGATTTAAACTGCAAGCATAGAGACTGGGGTTGTAATAGGGCAAATGCCTACGGAAACGTTTTGTCTTATCTGTCTGTAACTTTGCCTGTAACTATTTTGTTTCCTCCTAGTCCTACTTATTTTCCTGCAAGTTCTCGTGGGTATCCGTCTGTCCTTGACATTTTTGTTACTAATGTTTCTAGTCAGCTAACTTCTCCAATTACCTTAAATGAGCTTAGCTCATTTACCAAGACTCAAAAAATGCTAACTGGTCACGTTTTCGATCAAATATTAAAACAAAGCTTCAACATATTAATACTGACTTAGCAGTAGTTTCAGGGAAGGATGACGTTGATAATATTGTTTATAACTTTACCCAAGACATCATACGTTCCGCTGATGAAAGCATCCCAAAAGTTGTAAAAAAAAACTATTCCTCATCCCTTCCGCCACATATCTTGGAACTTATTAAGAATAGAAACATTCAAAGGAAAAATTGGCAAAGATACCGTCAACCTGAGTTTAGAGAAAATGTTTCATTTCTTAATAACCTTATTTCTAAAGAATTGTCAATCAAAAGAAATAATGATTGGAACAATAAATTACGAATTCTGGAAAAAAATGCAAAACCATTTTGGAATATAGTTAAAATTATAAAGAACAAACACAGAGAGGTTCCATTTCTTAAAACCGAAAGAAACACATTCTTTACTGATGTTGAGAAAGCAAATGCACTTGCACTTAACTTCTCTAAAAATCATCATGTTTCACAAAACCTTGGTAATATTGCAACAAATCATTTAGTTAATTGTAGAGTAGAAAATTTAAGCCAGATGACTGTTGAAGTAACTGGTGATAGTTTCATATCGCAAGAGGATGTTGCGGAAATTGTTTGTAATTTAAAGGTAAGGAAAACGGGTGGTCTCGACCAAATAAGGAACATTTATTTAAAAAAAATTACCTAAAATTGGAATTTTGTATCTTACTTTTGTAATAAACGCATGTATTAAAATACAATACTTTCCTGATGCCTGGAAAATGGCTAAGGTTGTGCCAATTTTAAAAGCGGGCAATCCTTCACTAAGACTTGAAAGTTATAGGCCTATCAGTTTGCTAAGCAATATCAGTAAAGTTTACGAAAAAATAATAAAAGCAAAAATGCTTAAAACTATAACTGAGAATTGTTTATACCCAGACGAGCAATTCGGTTTTAGAAGATTTCACAGCACTTCACATCAAGTGCTCCGAATATCTAATCATGTTAAAAGAAACCGTGTTGAAGGAAGATCCACAGGAATGATCTTATTAGATATAGAAAAAGCCTTTGATTCTGTCTGGCACAATGGTATTATATATAAAATGTTGTCTTTCAATTTTCCAACTTACCTGTGTAAAATTGTACAAAGTTTCCTGTCCAATAGATGTTTTAAAGTTCACGTCAGTAGTGGTGTCTCCGATTTAGTATGTTTTAATTATGGTGTACCTCAAGGTTCAGTCCTAGGCCCGATTTTATATAATTTATATACAGCTGACTTTCCCAAAATAACTGATTGTGAAGCAGCAATGTTTGCTGACGACACAGCCATATTGTCTTCGCATAAGCTTAGTCTTAATATTCAGACGAACTTAAATAATGCGATTACAATTTTGGAACAATATTACAACCAATGGAAAATCAAATTAAATGCTGATAAGATGCAAGCCATCTTTTTCACACGGAAAAGAAAAGCTTGTTATCTCCCAAGCAATCAATTACGCATCCTTGGAAAAACAGTTTCTTGGGAACGTCAAGTTAAATATCTTGGAATTCACCTTGACTCCAAATTAACATTCAACTACCATATAACACAAACTATAAGAAAAGTCAACATTGCTATAAGAATGCTTTTTCCTTTCATCAATAGAAAATCATTACTATCAAACGAAAACAAAATACTTATTCATAAAGTTGTTTTTCAGGCAATTCTGTTGTATGGCTGTCCCGTTTGGAATAATGTGGCTAAATGTCACATGCAAAAGTTGCAAGTTTCTCAAAATAGAATCCTTAAAATGATGCTAGATCTTCCTTGGCATCACTCGACTTCTGATCTCCACGCGAGAGCGAATGTTGAATTGATTTCGGAAAGAATTCAAAAATTAAATATTTCATTTTTAAATCGCCTTAATTTTGCCGAGAATATTCTCGTAAGCCAACTAGCTAATCGATCTTAATATGATCATAAAAATTATTTTATATTGATTCATGATGAATTTTTTTTTTTTTTTTTATTTACTGTTAATTACATTTGTTCATATACTATCTAACTTTGTAATTATTTATTTATTAAATTCTGTGTTCATGTTTTGTATTTATTTATTTATAAATTTATTTATTTCTTTGTTTATTTATTTATTTATTTATTTATTTATGTATTTATTTATTATTTAATTAATTTACTTATTTATTTCTTCCGTTTTGTTAATTTATTTATTTATCTACTATTAATTTATTTATTTCTTTATTTATTTATGTTTTTGTATGTTAATTTAAATTTGTACTGTTAATTTATTTAAACTTATTATATTATATTTTTTGTATATATTTATTGAATGTATCTAATTTATTTAATATTGAACGCATGTTTTATGCATTTCTTCTAGTCATTAGCATTAAGTTATCTTTAATAATATACATTATGTATATCTTACAAATTTTTTTTTTTTTCTAATGGAGGTTTTATCGTGTTTCCTCCAAATATAATGTTTAAATTCAAAATTACTTATAGAACCCTTAAAAAATAATGTTTTAGTTGAAAGATATGAATATGGTATCGAATCTCTATAATGTAAAATGTGCGGTAACAAACCATTGTAAAAGTTAAAACGAAATAAAATCTATCTATCTATCAATTTCTTTTTTTAAATCAAGCAAAAATTAAAATTGCAACAACAAAAAACAAACAAGAAAACATGATATTTAATCGAAAATTATTCGTTTATCGTAAATAACGTAAATAGTTGGGGGTGGCCGTGGTGCGATAGTTGTGTGCTCGCCTGTCAACCTCGTGGTTGCAGGTTCGATAACTGCCGTTGTCTATGTCTTCTTATATTCCATTAAAAACCAATTCTAAAAATTGTCATAAAATGAGTGGCTGGTTTACTCATTATATGCTGTTCAGGCATAACACTAACAACATGTGATTGAGTAAACATAAATATGACAACGAAATAAATAAAATAATGCGAATTATAAGAGACATACATAAATAAGACACGGTAATTCTCTCCGCATTAGTTCAGCCGCCATCCCTGGAGATAAATCTGAGACAACAACCAGCTCTAGTCTCAGAACATCGCGCCACACATCTTTCCTATTCTCCTTTCTCTTCTTTTACCGGATGCCCGCGCTGTGTTAAAACATATAAAGGGTATTCATAATCCCTTGAGCGCGTGGAGAGTTATAAAAAAAGTCAACGCGTTGATTCTGATAATGTCAAAATCAGTCATATTTGTGTCGCGTACACATGGTCTTATGATTGTCAATGAAAAATGTCGTCAATGTGTGGACGAAAACTTTGGCATCTGTATTGACACGAATTTTTGGACCAATGCATTGGCAATGTTCGATGGCCTCGTGACAACTTTGTCAACACTAGTAATACGTTTGCAGAGTTTTAAGGACTATTCGTCTCACAACGACTGAATCCCAATATTGACTTGGCACAATTGTATACCCTATCAACGCCGCAAAGTATCGGCTGAATTTGAGTGATAGATTGGGTTATATTGGTCTGAAATCGATTCCGACTTATTGAAATTGACCTGTGGCTTCAAAAAATCATACATACATGATCTCGGCAGCCAGTTCAAGTGTAATCTGCATGAGAAAACCATGCCCTCAAATCGCTCGAGCACAAAAGAATATACCAATATGTAATTTATTGTGGATGTATTTTCAACTGGAGAGCTTCGTAAGAGTTAACGTCGGCCATTTTGCGGCCAAGTTTGTTTTTAAACGAAGCAAGAATGATTTTTTTTTGGAAACAAAATCGGCACTAACGGTAAAACTAGTAAATTGACACAGTCAAGAAAACATGCCCGCCACGCCATTACTTATTAACGTCGACCTGCCCTTTTGGAAAACCCTTTATTGAACGTGAGTCGATAAAAAACCCTCAAACCCAGGCTTATGGTATGCTGTTTCGGTTTGTTCATGTCAACGAAAAAAAAAGCTCTGGTAGATCGTTTGTTTCAGGGCTTCTGGTGGCACAGCAGGCAAAACCTCTGGTAGATCGGTAGGTTCAAAGCCCCTGGTTTCACTAAGAATCAGGCAAAATTTCTGTTAGATAGGCATGTTCAAGGACCCTCGTGGCACTAAGCAGCAGGCAAAAGCTCCGATAGATCAGTAGGTAGAAATCCCCCGGTGGCAATTAGGACATTTATCTTCGAGCTAGACCCCTTGCTGCTGATGGGGAAAAGTCTTGGCAGGAAATAGCTGGATGGTTTCGCCTTCCTAGTTCTTTGCAGTGCAACCCCTTAACACTAGTGGGGGAAATTTCAAGCATATAAGCTAGAATTCATCAGATCGACCTACTCCGTCGTCCGATGGTCAAAGCTAAACTAATTGATTAAATCAAATTTAGTATTAACTAACGACTTCAAGTGTGGTCGAAGGGATTCCTTTCGTTCGTCATCGCAGGTCCTCATGTAAAATTTGCAGGTAATACCGAGTGTGAATTGAAAGGATTGCGAACGAAAATAATAATTGAAAAAAAAATATTATCATTTTCTCGTGACGTCACATGCTACGTTGAGTGTGAATTGTATTGCAACGAAAAGCAATTCATGCTGAATATACCCTAGTGGGTACCAGTAGTCGTGATTTATTATGCAACCTAAAAAAAAAAGTTATAATGTAACAATTCGTTACATAATTTGTTTATTCATTATCTCCAATTCAAACACAAGCCCAGCAATATTTGAAACCAAACCAAAATCAGCAAGCCAACAAGAAACAGCAGAAAGGAAAGTCTCAGCAACAAAAACAAAAAAGGGAAGATAATCTTCAAAAACAACAAACTAAATAAGTTTCTGATTCTTCTATAGCACAACAAGATTCAAATAAAAAATTACGTTCAGGTTCCACTAAAAATACAGAACTTGTTACAGCTTCTTCTTCTTCTCAAAATACTTGTCGTTTTCCAATACCGGGCCTCCAGGTTCCCCAATAGCGTCCGTTATGGATGAAGGGATTTCTGACCCGGCAGTGGATTTCACTGTTGCTATTGATTCTGGAACGAATACTGTCGAAGAACTTATAGCCCTTTCTCCTGCAAAGAGTCTTTGTCTATCTCGTCTTTTGCCAAATACTACGGAAAGTATAATCCAAAATTATATATCAAAAAAGCTTCCGTCTTAATATAAGGAAGTTTGCAATGACTCGTCAAAATGAGTATTCATCATTCGAAATCAAAGTCGGAAGAAACTTGGAGCTCTTTAGACTTCTCAACGACAGCAAGCTGTGGCCTCTGCATACAGTTCTTCACGACTTTTTTCGAGTCAAGAAGCGCAAACCCATCCAAAACTAACGAGAATCAACTTTATTGCCATTACCAAAACGTTGAGGGATTAAAATCCAAAATAGTCTCCCTTTTCAAATTAAGTTTTTCTTGGGATTATGATATTTTATTTTTCACTGAAACTAATCTTGATTCAACGGTTCTTAGCTCTGAAGTTATGAACGATGAGTTCAAAATTTTCAGAGCTGATTGTTCTGGTATAAGTAGCAATAAGAAAGCAGGTGATGGAGTTTTGATAGCACTCAGAGCTGAGATCGAAGCTAAATACATCAACCTACGTCACTTAAACGTTGAGATGGTTTGTGTTGAAGTTGATCTTAAAACCACCAACGCATATTTATTCAGTGTTTGCATTCCACCAAGATCCGATCCTTTATTATACGAGTCTTGTTTTAATAATATCGCAAATGTGATGGATAACTCAAAGCCATGTGATAAGTTCGTAATATGTGGTGATTTCAACATGCCAGAAATTTCTTGGACCAAAAATGATGACGAAAATATAAAACACTTTTTACCAACTTCGTTAACCTCAACCTACGTGGACTTTCCGGACAAAGTAGCAACCCTTCCTTTGTTTCAATTCAGTGGAATCCAAAACGAACTAGGGCGAAATCTGGACCTCATTTTTTGTGATGACCCAAACGGACTTTTTGTTTACCGAGCTGATCCGATTCTTAATGATGTTCAATATCATTCAGCTCTCGAATTTCATTTTGAAATATCTGGATTGGTTCTTGAGAACAGTCCCCCAAAACCATGTCAATATTTAGTTAAATATGACTTCAACTCAACCGACTACAAAATTAACTGGAACTCTAAGATTCAAAACATAGATTACAACTCCATGGTAAACACTTTTTATTCAACCCTGTTTGAATGTTTCGATTTAGACAGTCTACGAAAACGGTTTAAGCCAAAAAGTGATTCTTTCAACTAGTGGTTTGGGACAGAACTGAGGAAATTAAAAAACTATAAAAACCATCTTCACAAAAAATTGAAAGAGATTTTGTATCAACGCTTACAACAACTTCATTGAAGCCCGGAAAGAGTTGGCTAGAAAAACATCAGTTGCCTACGATAGATATATCATGAACGTTAATTTGAAAACCAATCCATCTTTGTTTGGAATTTTATAGAGGAAACGGCAACAGACCCAAAATTAATCTTCGCTTTGTTTTGAAAACAACGTCGCAACAAATGACTCTGATATTTGCAATACATTTGCATATTACTTTAAATCAGTTTATGTATCCAGTGAGGACAACGAAGATAATGTAACCTTGGCGACAATTAACTCAAACTATCTACAACCTCCATTTTTCATTGAAAGTGATGTAGAAGATGTCTGTTCGAAAGTAAAAGACTCTGTTTTGCCAGGCTATGATGGAATTCCTGGATGCATACTTCGAAGATGCTCAAAATCTTTATGTGCAGTCTTGTACCATCTTTTCAACAAGTCCATGCATGATTCAATTTATCCTGACATTTGGAAAAAATCGTATATCATACCTTTATACAAATCAGTATCTCGGACCATTGCCTCCAATTACAGAGGTACCGCAAAATTCAGCTATGTTCCGAAACTTTTTGAATCACTTATGGTCAACTACATGTTTTTTAATTCAAAGTCTTATATTTCCCCACAACAACCTGGCTTTTTTGGTGGTAGATCAATCGTTTCAAATTTAATGGAACTAACTTCGAATATATCAACAGGATTCGCGAGTGGCCAACAAACTGATGTTGGTTACTTCGATTTCTCAAAGGCATTTGACCAGCTAAACCATCGTATACTGATAAAAAAAATTTAGTCAACATGGCTGCGGTAATTCTCTTCAAGATTGGTTTTTTTCGTATTTGAATGGTTGCATCCAATATGTAAAATTTGATAACCTAAGATCAACAACAATAAAAGTTACGTCTGGGGTACCCCAAGGAAGTAATCTTGGACCTCTACTTTTTTTATTATACATAAATGACTTACCACACAAACTTCAACATTCTAAAATTCTCCTCTACGCCGACTATGCCAAAATATTGTTGACGTATTCAAATCCTGAAGAATCTTTATATCTTCAAAGTGATTTTGATGCTCTTCTCGAAGGGACAGCTATAAACAAACTATCGCTTAATACGAGTATGTCAAAATGCAGGATCATGACCTTCTCTCGAAAACTTTTGCATCATCAGTTGGATTATCAACTGAATGGATACATTCTAGAAAGATGCGAACAATTTAATGATCTCGGAGTGCTTTTTGATCGAAAGCTTTCCTGATCATATAGACTACATAGTAAACAAAGCAAAATCAAGATTGGGAATGATAAAGCGTTGGTCGAAAGAACTTAACGACCCATTTGTTACAAAGTCTCTTTATGTTGGTCTCGTACGAAGCTGCTTAGAGTTCGCTTGCCAAATATGGTCACCCACATAAGCAACCCATATTCAAAGGATAGAATCCATCCAAAAACAATTCTTGTTATTTGCACTTCGTGGTTTAAACTGGAAAATCGATTTTCGCTTCCACCATACCGTCAAAGGCTATTACTGTTACAAATGAACACACTCGAGGACAGAAGGAAGGTCTTCAATTGCTTCACAAGAATAAAAATCATCAATGGTGAAATTTCGTCATCATATTTACTATCGTTAATTAAATTGTACGTACCTGCTCGTCGGACACGGTTCTATACACCATTACATATCAGCTTTCAGAGGAGTAATTTCTTAGCCAACAAGCCGTTGAGGAGTGTTGCCAGACTTTCAATGATCTCTATTTTGTTTGTGATTTTTCTTCCAGTGTCTCATATATGAAATCACATTTGTTAATTTATTTTAAACAAAATTTTCATTAGTAAATCTATTATTGTAAGTTAAGTTTAATTGCTAGTTCTTAAATTGTAGTTAATTACAAAAAATAAAAAATAAAATAAAATCATTTACTTACATTTTTTGTCAATCATTGGAAAAGTTAATCATTCCACTCTCTTTATCCGCAATTAATTTAAATTTTTTGGCATGTTGCTTCTTTACTAACGTTACATAATGTCCTCAGAAAGTTTTTGACAATAACTTTTAATTTCGGAAATAAACAGTTTTCTTTTAGAATTAAAAAAAACTATTATGGAATGTTTTCTTTTATCCTGTCAGCTGTTCAATATTGTTGTTTAGGTTGTATTGCCCTTGGTTATGAGATTACTTTTTTAATAGTGGGCGTGTTAATGGGTGGGAATTAAGTTATTGTAATAAGTTTATCTCTTAAGTTTTCGTATTTGATCTACAGCAAGCCTTGGTTTCGACGACTGGAGGGAGCGTGCGAGGGACCGCAACCGATGGAAGATAGCAATATGTCAGGCAGCGACCCTCCATGGATCGGGAGCCGGATAAGTGAGTACTATAAATATTGGAAAGCGTTTAATAAAAAAAACGTTTTTTTTCCATCGAACACACACAACTTTCCTAAATTTTAAATGTATTTATATCCATTATTTTTCCAACAATAGATACATTTAATTGACTCCGTGAAATCATAAGGCACACATAGTATCAACTGCCACTTTTAGTCACCCTCCGAAAATACAAAACAGACGGCAGTTGTTTAAATTTTCATTACATACATCTACCCCCTCAAACTTCTCGTATTATTATTATCCGCTTGTAACAGTAAATTCAAGTGAAACAAAAAATCAAGAAAAACTATCCAAAGCCAGAAAAAAAAATATCAAGAAAAATAAATCTATTATCCCTGTGACTGGCCCCGCCGGAATAGAATTTTTCAGCTACTAGCTAGCACTCTCTTGTAAGAAAATCTCCAGGTGCTCTAGGAAATACCCTCTTTTCTTTTACAAGTTGTTCAAAAATTATAACTTTGTTTACCTTGGTATGTTCCCTCTGTGACTCGTGCCAAATCTTTTATACAAGAAAAAAAAATGAAGAAAATTACAGTTTGAATACCACCCGGCTTTTATTATTTGACACAAAAAAATTACAATTCAAAATTGGTTTATGTATTTTTAAGAGATTTTCTCTTTAAATGTTGAGTAAAGAAAGATAAGGTGCAACTTTTTAGCACTTGTCAGCCTTCTGTAAGAAGAATTGATTCTAAGTTTAAGTAAAACATAAACATCCCTGTAAGTTGCATCATGTAGACTTAGAGTAAGTAAAACTTAGAAGTATAATCTTCAGTCAAGGATAATGATCGCATTTTGGCGCGCCTATTTCTCCTTCGATCTACGTCAGCGATAATCATTACTAGGCCCGTTTAGGGTCTTGGAAAAGTATGCAAAAGGTATTCCATGTCTCATTAAGGGTGTCACTATTAGCGTTGACGAACTTGTAGTGTCTACTCTAGCATAGCCAAAGACTGAGTGAGTTTAATTAATATTCAAGAAAAAATTGGAACTCTTCACTTTTTTTGTACAAAGGAGCGAGCATCCAAACGAAAAGCAATTTGAAGAAAGAATTCCTCTTTCTGTTGACGCTAATTTCAAATTGTAATGACGGGTTTCGCTGTTCTTCTTGCTGACCATGTATGTATGTAGATATGTACAATCCATATTTATAGGGTAAGAGGGTTTTGTTGTATAACTTGAAGAAAACAAACTACGCATTAGGTGCATGCATGAATGCATGGTAGTAAAAGAGCAAGGAGTGCATGCATTGCAGTCCGTGGACTCCAACGGAGTTCGATTACTCAAATAAAAGGGGGCAGTTCGCGTTTCTTTCATTTCATTTGTAACTCTAGCTAACTAAGACGCAAAAGGAATCAAGGTTCGTTGCCGATATGTTAGGTTAAGGCGGTACGGTAGAGATTAAAATCGCATAAAAAGTTAATGTTATACCTTTATTCAGAAAGTAACAAGGGAGAAAATACTAGCAATAAAAATTAAATCTACTTCCTTTTGGCCAGAATTCATATGGAAATAAAAACAATCAATAGATAAGTATAGCGTAAATATAAAACAAAACTGACAACTAATCCAATTTATTCAGAAAATTGAGATTTAACTGGCTAGTTCTGTTTTCGCACTATTTGACACAGCAAAACTGAAATTTGTTTCAATGACTGACATTAAGATTTAATTTTTCAGAACTGATCCTTATAAAACACTGGATAGTGTATTATCTATAAGTATAACAGTTTTTTTTTTTTTAAGCCATTTGAAGATGGCATAAGGTGTGTGCTGGTACCATTCTTGACGTCTATCCGAGAAAAAAAAAGTAAGTTAACATTGTTTTATGTATAAACAAATTAAGTAATATTTTTGTATTTTATTGTTTTACACAAGTAAATAATATCTGAATTTAAGATATCGCTCAGAGTGACCACTAACCCCCAGTTTCACAGTGGGAGTTTAAACTTAATATCAAAAAATCTTATCTTCAGAACAGTTGAACTTCGTTTAACTATATTTTATGAAAAATAGTTGGCAGGCATTCTTTCTCTCTCTGACACTAATAAACACGCGAAACAATGAGAATAATAAATAAAACAATATTCAAAATAACTATAACAACTCGATAACATTTGAATACACAATTTTGGTTTTCTTCATATTTTCTGAAAAAAAAAAACAATACAAACGCTTAAGTGAAGATTAAACGGCAGACTAATCTCGGTTAACTTAAACTACAAATTGAACTCAGTTCAACGTTTAAACGACACTGTAAAACCGAATAAAAGTAGAGTTTAAACTTGCACTGTGAAATTGGAAGTAAAAGATATTCGAAGTGTTATTCTGACATGGTACCGGCGCACTTATAACAGTCTTTAAGTGGTTTCACCATTTTTGTATAAATGCTATATCTAGAGATCAGTGTTCAACACTTACTTCAGACAGTTCTATCTGCAACGTAAAATGTCAGATTGCAAATTGTCTGTGGCATTTTTGTTGTGAGGACATAAATAACCGTGGCTGGTTCAACAACGTTATCAAATTTTAGAAATTCGGTTCTAAATACATTACTATGGTTCTATGCGCCAAAACTTATGGTGCACTTGCATCATCATTAGGAAACCGAGAAAGGGTACGGCGAAGAAGTTATTGAAATTTGTCCTAGCTACTAGGGCCACTTCGTCGTAATAAGAATTTTTTTAATTGTTCTTTATTTCAAAAAGTTCTTCCCGATGTTTGTTATCTAAAATTGGCCAGAGCTGGCCCCCACAGCAACTAATGAGAGTATTGCGAGGAATCCCTAGCTTCGTTGTATGCTCTTCTGTTGCCCAGTTGCGGTACAGGCACGGACGATCCTTGATGTGTCTTGCCGGGTCTGCGTAAGTGATTAATTGTTCGTGGTTTATTATATAGTTAAGCAGAATCTTCCTAGATATAATACCCAAGTTACAGTTTGCTTCCTTAGAAAATGTGGGAAAATATTGCCTTTCATATCTTTTTCCGTAAGCGAGGACTGGCCTGCTAATCATCCTGTTCATTGCCCTCAGTGCCATAATTCAAATCCATATGGGTGGCCGTGGAGCGATAGTTGTGTGTTCGCCTGTCAACCTCATGGTCACAGGTTCGATCCCTGCCGTAGTCAATGTCTTCTTATTTTTCAACGCGCTGTGTTGAAACATTTAAAGGGTATTCATAATCCCTTGAGCGCGTGTAGATTATTAAAAAAAAAAAAAAAAAAAAAATATAAGAGTAACCACACGTTCCAGCATTCGTCTTTAATGACACTGCTTTCGTCAGCTCACGTTAAAAAGCTAATTGGCTTGCAGCGCAGTTCGCTGTTAATTGGACGCTGCCAGAAATTGTTATGACTCCTCCAGTACTTGAGAGCCTAAACGATTTTATGGGACTGTAGCTATCAATTCATTAGCGCAAAATTTTAAACATTTAAACCATACTCTAAATGAGTTTTAAAATGTCAGTCAGTCGACTCTAAAAATGAGTTTTGAAATGAGGGATAACTTTTTGATAATTATAAACGATTATTTTTTGTTTTTAAAATTAAAGCAAAGTTAGACAAGTGCTGCCTCTTATCAAGCCAAAATGTAAGAGAAAGCCACATTGGTGGACCCCAGAACTATGACCTCTTAGGAAAAACAGTGGAACACTGTTCAATAAAGCTAAAAGCTCAAGAAAAGAAATAGACTGCGAATCCTATAAGGAGTCCCTTCAGTTATATAAAAAAGAACTTAGGAAAGCAAAAAAACTGTCTTGGAGGCTTTTCTGTGGTAATATAGAGCATCAAGGCTGGGGAAAGTTCTCTCAACAAATCCAGTAATACCGAGCTTTCTGAAAAAATCAGACGGCTGCTGGACGACCTCTAGCGAAGAATCTCTCGATCTACTACTAGACACTCACTTCCCCGGTAGTTCCTTAGACATTAGAAGTTTGGTCTCAAATGGTTCAAATATACTGCGGAACTTCAGAAATTTGCTGATATTATTCTACCGTTGCTAGAAAATATAATGAGAAGCTGTTGTGAACTGGTCCATATTCCCCAGTCTTGGAGAGAAGTAAAGGTGGTGTTCATTACACAAGCGGGCAAAAGTTCCCAAACAAATCCCAAAGATCTAAGACCGATTAGCCTGTCTTCCTTCTAAAAACTTTAGAGCGATTGATTGATTGATATCCATATTCGCAACAAAATTGACACAAGACTTTTGTCTACGTCTCAACATGCGTACTGTAACCAGAGATCGTTGGAAACTGCAATACACTCACTTGTTAGCATTATCGGATACTCCCTCCATCACAGGGAATACTCATTGGTAGCTTTCCTCGATATAGAAGGCAACGTCGACACAGATGCAATCACAAATGCACTCTCAGGTCTAAAGGTAGATGGCGCACTTGGCGAGTTGATCAACCAAATGCTGATAAGCAGAGTGAGAACTCAAAACTGGGTGTTACATCTTCAAGAAGATCTGTTAATAGAGGCACTCCACAAAGTAGTGTTCTATACCCTCTCCTTTGGAACTTAGTAGTAAATGAACTGTTAAAAAATCTGGAAGAGGAGGGACTTACTTACTCCTTCAATTTGCACTTAATAAGCTATCCAACTAATCTATCCGCTACATGTAAATTTATGCTAAGGCTTAACGCTATGGAGAGGACAAATCTTCGGTGGACTAGTAGTAACACATGTCTAGCGACAAAAGAGTTTTGGCTAAAGCTGGATCTTAAACGCCAAAGCTGGATCTTGAATGCTGCAAGACTCCGCGTGCTCGCAGACAAAGCTTAAAATGGTTTTAAGTTCGTTTTGGGGAACAAAAAACCGTGTCCCTGTAACACAATGGTCCTTTCTTGGACTAAGTGTGTTAGCTATTTTTTTTTAGCAGCTAACAGCCACTACAACCTAACCTAACCTAACCTAGACAAGGGCTGATAACTAGACCACTGCTTTAACTAGAGCTGGGTTTATTCTCTAAACGAGGGCTATTTAAAATTTTGCTCCATTAACTTTAAATTATATCATATTCAGTTTTAAATTAATAATAGCCGTGTTCTTTTGGCAAAAGCCATCGGCAGCAAAGCAGAATTTACACACATTATAAATACAAGAACCTGCTTTCGATAAAAGTAAAAGCAGAGGTCTGCTTTGGATAGATTTGTGACATTTATTCGAGTATCGAATAATATTATGTTGTTTAGTTGGTAGTCCCGATGACTTTCATGAATCTCGAAGTCCTTGTTTGTCAAATTTTATTGATGGATGTCATAGATAATCAACTTCGCCCCAAAATTCGTTTCAAATCAGATTTTCACGATCTTACGCCATTTTGAATTCAGATTCGAGTTGACCGTTGACCAACCAGTGAATATAAAAGTAAACATAATCTTCTTTTTTTTAGTGTTTGTTTGTTGCGACGTTAATAATTTTTACCAAAACACGACTATTTACCCCAATTATAAGATTTTAAAAGGGGATTTCTGTCCATATTTTATATAGCTCATTTTTAATTAACCTTTCTACTCCAATTTGATTTTTGAGCCACATGTAAGCGAAGTTTAAAAATACTTAATAGTTAAATAATGAATGCGATCATTTTTGCAAGGCAACACAATGCGAACATACCCTTTCATTGGCACAAGATCATAAACTAGTAACATAAGGACCCGAAACCTCTGCTGTTTTGTTCTGACACACGCACACAAGTAACTTTTCCGTTCCTCTTCCAATAGACACATTGATAACACAGCCCTAGTAATTTGTTTTTGTTTTGTTTTTCGCTTTCACATCTATTCATGGATAGAGTGCCAAATATACAAATACAACAATGTAAACAAATGGGTTTGGGGGGTGAAACTTACGAAGGTTTCCGATCTTAGTATGGCTTATTTGTGCACAAGATCTGATTTATTGAGAAAAAACGTCAAACACATAAAATAATTTTAAAATTAACGCACAGATGTGGAAAATTCAACTTTTTGTTATTTCTTACTGCTTCATATATATTCCATTTTATTTGCATCTTTTAATTCAAGTTTTAGTATTCTTAAATGCCTTTAATCTGAAGAAATAAAATAAAATCTATTGTTGATTTTTTGCATTTAGTTATTAGGAAAAAGGTTGGTAATACCACTTAAAAATACAAAAGAAATCAGGAGTGTCTGCCGATAGATTTACCAAAAGAACACGGCTAATATTTCACTTAGTTTAAGAATAATTTTCAATCATTCATCATAATTTATTAAATTTGTTTATCGGATGTAAGCAAATTTCTACTATGCTTAAAAAATTAAATTAAATCAGTTCTGATTGGGAATTCAATTGAAAATGATCTTGTTCTTTTGTTTATTTCACTTTCAGGATTCCTACAAAACTAAACTTGGAAATTGAGTTCCGACATCTTGTGACACCTCGTAACTTTTTTATTTGGGAATACATAAAGTCGCTAGTCTGCGCTGAAAACCCACAACAACAAACGAAGTACTGCAGGCCAATATTATTCATGTTATTGATATCTTACTGCTGCCACAAATGCTTGAAAAATAAAATGCACTACTGGATCGCACGTACTTGCTCCTACCGATCACATTATATGTAAACGATTCTTAATAGAAACGGCTTTTGTTTCAGTCGTTTTTCAATTAATTTTGTATATATAAAAATTCTTACATTTTTTCTAAAAAAAAAAATTGGTATGAACATTTTAGATATTTAATAATATAAATTCAAAAAATGGTTCACCCGTTTTTGAAATATGGAATATTGCAAAAATCCAAAAAAAAACTATTTATGGAATTTTTAAAGTGCAGTATTATTAAGAATTTGAAGGAGCTCCTGTATAAAAATTTTGATCGACATCCGTTGAACCGTTTATGAGAAAGTCGAAAATCAAAAAAATGGTGTCGTATTAGTTACCCTATCATTACAAATGAGTTTAAACCCCGGAATATCGTATAACTGATTAATTGATTCATCGAATTTTTGAGAAGCAATTTCATACACCAAACGCACAAAATTATAGCATAGTCAACTTACCCCATAGCGTTGGTCATCTTACCCCGATGCTGGGGCTAGTTGACTCACTAGTGGTCATCTGGCAAAATTAAAAAAAAAAACAATACTTATCTATTATATATTTTAATGGGAGAATTTTATTTAGAAAAACAAAAGGATGATTTATTTATGGGAGTTTAAATTTTGTTGATACCTATCTTAGTTTTTTTGTATATAAAAAGAATAGTACATTTTGAGTCTACAAGCCCCGGTCTCCCCTACCGTTATTTTTGGGGCTAAAACAACGATTCAAAAACCTATTTTGGACAATCGCCTAAAACGCTTAAATGCCAAGTTTGAAGAAAATCGCTTCAGCCGTTTAGGCTGTAGAGAGTTGTACAGACAGACGGAATTGCGGGACCCACCTTTTTGGTGTTGTCTATCATCGTAATGTCAACTTTGATTAAAATCTCGAGTTCGATTTTTTCCAAATGCAAAACTTGCCCTATAGTACCTATATCGCCAGTAAAAATCAAAGTTGTCACTGTCATAAAAGAACACCCTGTGTATAAGCTGCGAAATCTAACAACAAGATGGGGCTGTGAAGTAAATTTTCATTTTACACGGATACGTGCATTTTCAATCTAAAAGGATAAGGAGTTCTGACTGTTTTTCGTCCTATGTATGACGTACAGCTGCGGTAAAAAAAATAGCACCATTACGAGAACCAGATTTCATTTAACAATTAATTTGAAGCCAACATTTTGAAGGACATTTATGAATACGCGAAAAGCTTATATTAAGTCCAAAAAATCACATTTAAAAAAGAATTCCAATTTTTATTCATCAACATATTAAACAAATTATTTTTTTTTTTTTTAACTCAAATAAATAAGCGGTAAAAAAAATAGCACCATTGCTTCATCACACAACTTAATACTAAAACATCATAAAAATACAAAATCTTTTTCTATGATTTTGTTCCTTAGAGGTAGTCCAGCAAAATTAGTATTTCGTTGAATAGCCTTTGTTGGCTATTACTGCTTCAAAACTTCTGGTCAATGAATTTACCAAATTTTGGCACATTTCTACCGGATATTCTCCCAGTAGACCTTTACTGCAGTCCAGAGTGCTGTGTTACTAGTCGGTTTGATTTCAGAGACTGCTTTCGTCACGTCAGCTCACAGATTTTCAATTGAATTTGGGTCAGGCGATTGCGCTGGCCACTCCATCACATTAATTAAATGATTTCCAAACCATTTTTCAGCCATCTTACTGGTGTGCTTGGGGTCATTGTCCTGTTGGAAGACCCACAAAAGGGGCATCTCTTCCTCTGCATAAGGGAGCATAAGTTTTTCGAGTATACTAACGTAAACGTGTTGATACATGATGGGTTTAATCCAATATATGGGCCCAACTCCATAATAGGAAAAATAAGCCCACACCATTTTGCTTAAACCTCCGTGCTTAAATACTTAATTGCTTATTTGGGATTATATTCCGCTTTCGGAGGTCTTCTCACGTAGGAACGAGGTCCTTTACCACCAAACAATACAATTTTACTTTCATCTGCCCATAGAAAGAATATTGCGCCATTTCTCTATTGGCAAATTCAAATGCTGTCTTGCAAATATTAAACACTTTTTAGCATGTTTTGCAGTTAAAAGAAGACTTTTCGTGGACTACAAGTATTTAAATTATGTTCCCTCAATCTGTGGCGAACGGTTTCCACGCAAGCTGTAATATTCAGCTCTTTTTTTTAGCTCAGTTGCAGGCTTAAATGGATTTTATGGCTTCTCGGACTAGGCGCCTGATTAGAGTTGTAGTCAAAACAGCTTTTCGTCCACGAGATTCGGTTTTAGGTGTGTATATTATTGCATTTCAAATCATTATGTTGGAACAGCCAACAAGCCGTCGAGCTTCTCTATAAGTTTTACCTTCCGAGATCATTTTTTTTAATAATTTCCCGTTTTTCTTTGGTACAATGTTTCCACGACCCATTTTCTTTGAAAAACTATAAATTTTGTATTTTAAATGAAGATATCAATTAAATATAAGCCAATTCTAACACTTGACCGCCTTACCTTGAAATATGCACAAGAAAAAATATTTTTTTGTAACGAAAACTGCGATCAGTGCTATTATTTTTATCGCACAAAAATGGGATTTTCGCCATTATGGCCTCGTAAGAAAAGAACCGTTACCATTTCAACACCAGATATATACAATAGAGAGAGGTGATAGTTCAAGCCATAACATAATAATAGTAGAGGCTGTAAATATTTTGCTATTCACTCATTTAGAGAAGCTAAAATGAAACTTGTACCAGTGGTGCTCTTTTTTTTACCGGCACTGTATGTATAGGGAATTTATGACTAACTCGATTGGGCCATAAAGGCTATATTTATTTATTACTTATATTATTAAAAAGGGCCAAGTGATTATTATGTATTTTCATAATTCCTTTCAGAAAAAAAATGCCAATACACATAATTAAACTCGACAATGACAAATTTCAAACGGGAGCAAAAAAAAAAAAAAAACCCGCGCAATTCGGCCTCTATGTGTCATTGACACCTGGAAATTCTGCAATTGACGTCTTGTCTACAATATTATTATTTTTTTTCTTAATAATAGTGCATTGCACGTCCGATTACTGGCATACACAACGATGTATAGAACTGCCTTTTAAGACGCAAAATCAAAAGCATGTGTGTGTTTTCTCTTTAACGCCATCATAATGAAAAAAGAGAAAAAAAATTAAATAACCTATTGTGTTCGACTTGCACCCCCGAACAATGAAGAAACCTAAACATTACTAGCACATTGTCCCGTAAACAATGCTCCGAGCTCCTTAAGACCCATAATCAAACAAAATCAAGCCAAGATAATATGTACGAGTATGTATGCACAGTGAATTCGTTTATGCGATGCAGGGTGAAGAAGTCAATGCAATGCTTACACCCCCTTCTTTAAGGGAGAGAGCATCAAGATGCACATAGCACCACGCGCCAAAAAAAATGTAGAAACTTCCTCATAACACCGCTCACACCGGCATATTAACGTGTCGCAGGGGTGTTTTTTAAAGATGTAATATTCTCCCCTAAGTAATGGAATGTGATAAGCGAAGCGTTGCACCATTGCCATTGAGCCCAAAAGAAAATCCTTATTCAAATGACGATCTAGTGTTTTTTTTTTTAAGGATCTTCTAAAATTTGAATATTTTCTTTTTCATTTTCAAAGAAAATTGATAAAAAAAAATTAAGAGCCCGATGACAGATAACAACGGGAAGGAATATCCCGCTCGCAGCACATGTCCTTTTTCTGAGGTGTTAAAGGATTCTCCATATTTAACCATCTGTATACTTCCTCCTAGTTCTGTTTCATTTGTTAAAATTTGACAGTTCTCTTGTTTTTTCCGACAAGAATCCTGTTGAAGAAAAAAGAATTATTGGCCAGATTGCAATTGATCGGATACACCTTCAAAATGATGGCGCAAGTATCCTCTTCCCTGAATGTCCACGTCCATTTAGATTCTATTTTTCTGAACTGAAATGAAAGAAATCCTAATTGCAATCTATTGATTGCCAAACCGCATTTCTCTTGTGACTATCTCAATCAAAATATCTGAACGATGATGGTGTGGTGCGGTGTGTTTGAGAGTCTGTATAGGCAATAGTCGAGATGTCACTTGCACCTGGATTGAGGGAACCAAAAACGGCAAGAAAAAAAATAAGGAAGTAGGATCAATTTCTTTTATTTGGTGTCCGTTGTCACGCCTTCGAGTTTAGCCAAAGAAATTATCATTCTTTTGATTAAAATATTTATTGCAATTTATTAGATTTTTGTTTATTTATTTCTTAAACGAATGATAGCCGGCTGGAAGTTTATCTTTTGGATCGATTTATTTAATTTATATGGAGAAAGGCCAATTATTCGATCAAATATTTGATATGAAATTGAAAGTGGGTGTTATTTTATTCAACGGAACTATTTTCGTCCTCGATTGTGATAGTCATCTGTTTGAAAGAAAACAAGAGGATGCAATTGAAATTAAAAGTACAATGGATAACATTTTAAGTTTAATACAAAGATTAAGTCCGAGTGCTAAGTGGGAAGTTTGAAGTCCGAAACACAAGTCCGAAATTCGAAGTGCAATGTTCGAAATGTGAAGGTCGAAGTGTGATTTGTGAAGTGTAGATCCGACTTATTATCTTTTGGTCTTATGTTTAGTTTAGTTTATTTAGTCAATCAGAAACTCTTACAGACTAGAAATAACAATTTTTTAAATAAATGCGAAAAACAAGATTTAAATAAATGCATATGAAATTTAAATTAACAAATAGCGATAATGAAAAGTTATTTAAATATTGAAATTTACAGATTACATATTATATATTATTCAATAATAGAGATAAAATTTTATGTTTAAAAGTCTCTCTTGAGCAATTTTCAAAAAAATCTACATTTTGACAAATTGAGTTTGCCGCCTTGATGCTACGAGATATTGGTTCATTATAACCATAATTTGTCCAATAAAATTGTACATAAAATAAAACAGTGGAACGAGTATCTCTTGGGGGAATATGAAAACCAATTTTTTCTAACAGAAATGAGCATTCGATTCGAGATGTGAGAATGTCCCGAACAAACATAATTGAAAAGAACTTCCTGCGAAGCTCGAGAGTATTAATCCCGATTAATAAACATCGACTACTGTAACTGGGCGTTTCCAAATTCCAATTAAGTTTGGAGATAGCATACCTTGTAAACCTTTTTTGCACTTTCTCGATTCTAACTACTGCCGTTAAATAATATGGGTTCCAAACCACAGAACAATACTCTAAGATCGACCTTACCATTGAGAAAAAAAGACTGCGTAACGTAAAAATGTCTGAAAATTCACGGGCATTTCTTTTTATGAACCCTAGCATAGAGTTCGATTTACTTACTGAAAAATCAATGTGTGATTTAAATGTTAATTTATCATCCAGGATAACACCTAGATCTTTTTTTTGAATGACTCGTTGCAGAGTTTCATCTTGCAAACCGTAGCTAAAATGAATGATATCTTTTTTCCTGGAGCAGGAAAGAACTTGGCATTTGGATACGTTTAAATGCAGAGAATTTAATACACACCATTCGGAGAGTCTAGAAAAATCGGCTTGAAGAAGGATACAGTCTTGACAAGTATCTATTTTTCTATAAAGCTTTAAGTCATCAGCGTATAAGAGGCACTGAGAATTTGTAAAAATCTCAGAAATATCATTAATAAATAAAAGGAATAACAGAGGGCCGATGTGGCTTCCTTGCGGAACTCCTGAAGGAACATGAATATAGTCTGAAAAAGAACTCTGAATTTTTACAATCTGCACTCGATCTGTTAAATAAGATTCTATCCACTTAAGGAGGTTCGAGTCAAATCCTAGACATCCAAGTTTAAGAAGAAGAAGCTTGTGGCTTACTCTATCAAAGGCTTTAGCAAAGTCCGTAAAGATAGTATCAGTTTGTGAGTTTTTCTCAAAGTTTGATAGAACATAATTGACAAAAATTGTAAGATTTGTTGTAGTAGACCTTATGTTGGATGACATCATATCTAGATTCATCCGTTTGATTTATTAGTGTATATTTATTTTTGCGCAGCGTATCGGAATCCCGCTTTTTATATTACCGTTTTTAGAAAATCCCGAAAAAACTTTTAAGATCCCGTCTACTAAAATACTGTTTTCTTAAAATCCTGTCTTCTAAAAACCCGCTCGATCAAAATACCGATCTATTATAATCCCGCTTTTTAAAATCCCGACTTATCCCGTTTAATCCCGCCAAGCTCGTATGGTATTTTGATAAATGTTACACAAAAAGCTTTGCATATACCCAATCTCGACCCCACCCCAAATCCTATAATTGGCTATTAAAAGAATATGAAAAATAGACAAAAAATGAGTAAAACAGGATTCTGGCATCGTATTTCTCATAGTATTCAATTACATTAATTTATCTACAAATGATTACTGTTTCGATAGAATTCGAATTGCTTCATCTCACAGGTCTTGTCAATTAATTCATCCTCGATGTTCGTGTTTAACTTCCGAGCGCCAATTTTTTGTCAATGCTGTTCGTTTGTGGTAAATTCCACGTAATATTAGAAATATACAGAACACGACAAGCATTAAAAAAGCATTGAAACTCCACTTTTCACCAAGTTATATTTTCTTTTTTTTTGTATTAAATTTTCTTCTTTTTTAATTAAATTTTCTTTTTTTTTTATTAATGATTTGTAAATTATAAATTTATATGTACACATCTCTTTGCTTTTTATAGTCAATTTTGTTAAAATTTTATCTTGCTCTCTTATGTAAAATTAGCTTAAGACTAGCTTATAAGATATTGTATCTTACAGTTTCTAAGCACTTACGAATAAATAAATAAATGAAATAAAAAACAATAAATGATTAAGATGATTGTTAATGGTTTGCATATTATTTTTTTTCTCCTTTAACCGAATATTATAAAATTATAGCTCATACTTTATTTTGATATTTTGTTAAACGTTATAATAAAAATGCATTTAAAAAAATCTCTTGTTGCTTATTTTATTTTAATTTTCTTTTTTTTTAAATAAAACAACTAGTTTTGATTGCAAAAGCGGGATAATAAGAAATAGGATTTTAAAAAAACGGGATTATAAGAGATGGGATTATAAAAAGCGGTATTTTAAAAAAGCGGGATTTAAAAAAACAGGATTATAAAAATCGAGATATCGAACATAACCCTTATTTTTGTATGCAGGGTCCCTTATTTCATCAATAATTTTTAGGGCATTATTGTTGGGTACATATATTCTAAGAATAAAATGTTTCTACAGTAAGAGCCTATATAAAATTTTGATTTCATCTATTCGGGATTTAAGAAAAGAGTTACTTTGGTGTATCCTGTCCCATGTTACCGCTAACTGTGTTGTTAATACTAATTATAGAACCATCGTTTAGCCCCAAAAAATTAATAAGATTTTTAGAAGAAAGGATCAAAACGATCTTCTGTGCCTTAAGCTCCAGAGGACGACAGAGAACATAGACGTACTTCTGACAGCAGGCATAGACCCAGAGGATGCCGTATTGGACGAAGACCTCTATATAATCGAAGATCCGCAGGAGAGAGTGGAGGCTGTTGGGGCTGCTTTCCAGCACGTGTACAAGGTGAATGCTAGCATTCGCCCGAATAATGACCTGGAGAACAGAGCTCTTCTTCATCACTTATGGCTCCGGAACGATATAACCGAATGGTGATCTGAGAACCTTGGTTTTAAAGGGTTCAATGATGAAGATTTGGCAAACGCCATAATCGCCGACCGAAATGGGCCCAGTCCCCTGTTAATTTCGAAGAATGAACTCCAGCTCATCTTCGATTCATTAAAGAAAAAGAAGTCAGCATGAGTCGATGGTATATCCAACGTTGTACTACGACATTTGCCTCAAGAAGCAGTTGACACTTATACCACACTGTTTAACAACGCGCTGAATAATGCATATTATCCAGTGCGGTGGAAGACAGCTGTGGTGCACCCTCTCCCAAAAAAGGGAAAGGACAGCTCCAATCCGGGAAATCTCCGGTCGATAAGTCTTCTTCCGAGTATCAGCAAAGTATTTGAAAAGGTTATTAATAGAGCCCTGTTCAAGTGGGCGGAGGACAAAAATATCATCCCGGATAATCAGTTCGGTTTTAAGGCGGGTCATTACACAATTCATGCCGCGTCTAAACTAGTTTCTGATATCCAATGGAACAAAACTAAAAAGCAGTGTACGTGTGCCTGTCTGGTTGATTTGGAGAAGGCCTTCGACACCGTATGGTTAGAAGGTCTCTATCTAAAGCTAACCAGACTAGGTATAAGTAAACCTCTATTGTATATGCTTTATGACATGCTAAATGGTAGAAAGTTTGTTGTCAAGAGTGGCAATGTAACTTCTACCGCAATTTTTAATATTAATAATGGTCTTCAGCAGGGAGCGGTTAACTCGCCGATTCTATTCAGCATTTACACCAGCGATCTGATAGGTAGTCTAACTCAGGCAATTGCGTACGCCGACGATCTAATTGCGTACAGAACAGCTAGTACAGTTGAGGTCATCAAAAGTCTCTTGCAGAGTGACTTCGACAAGATTCAGCGATATTGTGATGACTGGAAGTTGAAAATCAACTTCCAGAAATCAGAAACTATTTTGTTTAGGACTCCGTTGTCTAGCGCCCCAAGGGATACGAGAAAGAACTGGCGCAAGCTGGTGATCGTAGGTCCATATGGACATCCACTGGCGAGTAAAAGTGTAGTTAAGTACCTTGGCATCCGGTTGGATCAGTACCTGTATTTCGACAGACATATAGGTGCTGCCTTGGCCAGGGCTAGGGGAGCCTTTGCCTTGACAAAACGACTGTTTATAGCAGCCGTCTTGACAGCAGGATGAAGGTGATTTGTTACATGGTCCTCATCAGGCCGATGATTGCCTGAGGATGCCCGGTGTGGTTCAACGTTGCCCCATCTCAAATGGAAAAGATTCTGGTGTTTGAGAGGCAATGTCTCAGACGTTGCCTTGGATTACACAGAACACCAGAGTCGGAGTACACAAGATATTATTCCAACCAGGTTCTATACAACGGAGCCAACATAAACAGAATAGATAATTTTTTGTTTAAGCTGATTCGGGGTGACACTGCAAGAGCAATGTCCTCAACCAACAGCTTAATTTTTGGGGCTTACTACCCCAATAATGAATATTTTGAGAGTGCGAGGTTAAGTGGCTAGATCCCTCCCGAAGCATTACTCTATTTAGACAGTCGGGGGCTGATACAGGATGATAGTTTAAGCTACAAAGGATATGAATCAAACATATCTTCTCATACATATAAAACAGAAATGTCGTCCGTGTGTGCGCGCATAACTTGAGAACGGATGGTTCGATTTTCATGATTTTTGGCTTGATAAATTCGTATTGACCCAAGGAAGGACATAGGATACTAGAGAAGAATCCCGAACAATTTCCAGGAAAATTGGAAATCAGGCATCATCCTCTTTTTTAGTGCATATCTCGAAAACGGTTACTTTGATTTTCACGATTTAGGGCTTGATAAATTCGTATTGGCTCAAGAAAGGTCATAGGATAATGGAGGAAAATCTGTTCAAGATTTAGAGCTTTTGGTCCAAGGAAGGGCATATAGGACACTGGATGAAAATTCCGGAAAATTTTCAGGAAAATTGGTAATCCTGGAACATCGTTTGATTTTCAAGATTAAAAAAGGAATATGAGGTGTGCTTTTCGTTTGGTCATTCAAATTGAATTGTATTTGCTATTGCGTGCGGTCAAATAAAATAAAATTAAATTAATTTTTTTATAATTTTCATTGTGCTCAAAGTATTTGTATGTTTATCAAGTGCAATTCTGTGATTTAAATCAATTTTATTTATATAATTTCGCTATAGAAAAAATTGTGAAAACTGAGATAAAAAAACCGCTTTTGATTTCGTTACGGCGCAATTGGATTTGGGTAATTTGCGAATCAGTGGAAATTTTAATGATTTTTGTGAGTTAAATGAAAACAAAGATATTTCCAATATTTCATTTCAAAGTGTTTTGGTATGTGATTGCAGAACATTTTCATTTGGCCATTTAGTGATTGATTTCAGCAGTTCCAAGTCTAATTTGTGATTTCATAAGTAGGTTATTATGAAACTCGATCTATTTTTTCGATGAATATTAATTTTGTTTGGTTTTCGTTAAAGTTATCATGCCGCCAGTTAGAAGGTCAAACTTTTTACTTCGCATTCGTAATACACAACACATGGTGACTGTTCGTGCAAACTTAACTACAGACTAGCACTCAGATCGAAATGTACGCACTCGAAAAAATGACACATACAAACTTTAACTTTAATTTTATTTAATTCAATAATTATACTACGGATATACTCCGCGGTTGTAGTTGTTGCTGTTGAAGATGCGGTAGTTTTAAATTCCTCCAATTCTTCGCTGAAGAATAAAAATGCTTTCCTCGCTTCGTCCTATGATAATTTATGATAATTTGTGGCTTGGACTAAAAGAAACCGTGTTTCTGGCATGGACAGCTGTATGTTGCATGTTCGCGCGTTTGAAAACCATTCAATTTATTTGTTATATCGAAAGATAGATTAACGAATAATATCGTTCATAATTTAGTTCTTAATTAATGAAAAGAACTGATTGCTACTAATTTAAATCCTTACCAATCACTTCCTTAACAACACCAATTTTAATATCTAATAATTGAACGCAATTCAATAAAGTCGCAGCAACGCTCAGTCGGGTCTGCTAGTTTTTTTTATTACACTCAAGGGTTTATGACTACCCTTAAAATATATTTAAGCACAGTGCGAGCAATTAGGAAAATTGGAGAATTGTTTGCTTCCCAGCACCAAATTAAGCCTAAACAACCACGATTCGAATGGGGAACTTCAGTTAAATATCTAGGCATACATCTGGATAAAAAACTAACTTTTAACGAACATGTGCAAAAATCTAATATTAAAGTTAATAAAACAATTAAAATCATGTATCCGTTGATAAACCGACCGAAAATCTGTACTTAGCAATGAAAACAAACTAATAATTTTTAAGGTAATTTTTCAATCCATAATGCTCTACGGCTCACCAATCTGGGGCGAGTGTGCAAAAACTCACATTTAAAAGATACAAATATCACAAAACAAAATACTGAAAATGATCTTAAAGCTTCCATGGCACTTCTCTACAAATGAATTACACAGCATTGCCAATGTTGAATTTATTGCTGCAAGAATTTAAAAACTAAAAGAAAAATATGACTTACGTTGTCAAATGTCTGACAATGTTCTTATAAATGGTTTAGTCAATTAGTAATGTTTGTTTATTGTTATTTATATTTCTTATTAATAATAAATTATTATTTTCTGTAAACTAATTTTTGTTTGTTTATCGGCATTATCGGCACATTAATTTCTAAATCAATTTACATACAATTACTTATTAATTTATTTTATTTATTTATTTATTTATCTATATTCTTGTATTTATATATTTATTTATTTACTGTTTTTTGTTCCTTCTTCTTTTTGTTTTTTACTTAATTATGTATGAAGATAACTATTTATTTATATTCTTTGTTGTAATTTATTTATCAAGTATTTATTTATTTGTTTGTTACTTAAGTTCCTTTTTTTTTTTTTTTTTTTTTTTTGTTTATATACGTATTTATGAAATAATATTGATGGTTGGGTGTTGTAGAACGAGGGTAGACTCTGATTGGCGTTAACTTGGCAATGCCCAGTGTTGCAACTCTGACTACACATCAAATGTGCTTATTTTTACCTCCAAGTGGTAACCATCGGGTACTGGTCTCATCCAACCGGATTTGACTTGCTAAACGATAAGTGCGAGTGTTGATAACACGACGAAAAACAGCAACACTATAAACACCCTGGTGAGAACGGCACGGATGAATACCCGGCCTGCTGTCCCAGGCGAACCTAGATGAGCTGCTCTGACATATTCGGACAACAGTTTGTCTAGGAATTTCAAGGGTTAGTCAGGCCCCTTGAACAGAGATGGTGGCGGATGAACCGAAAGGCCAACGGCAGCGCTCAATCCCGTAGTGGATACTGATGGCCCCGTGTCCTAGGGGTATCTAATAAATTGGAACTGGCCCTCCAGGTTGGGGGTTGTGCTTTGGGTTAACTACCCACCCACAAAAAAAAATATTGTTACGAAGCAACCAATAGCCTCGGAAAGGACTGATTTTATTGTTGACGACCCTGCTAAACGAAAAAAGGACATCGACGTTCGTATCTGCACCTGGAATGTGAGAACATTAAACAGGAGAGGTGCAGGCGAACAACTAGCGGAAGCCCTAAACTGCTACAAAGCAGACATTACTGCCATCCAGGAAATACGATGGGATGGGCCGGGCAAAAAGAGGATGAAAAACTGTGACATCTACTACGGACCGTGTTATAGTGAGCAGAAACAGCGACTATTCGGATGCGGATTTGTTATAAGTGCCAGACTTAGGCAAGAAGTCTCATGTTTCCAAGACATTAGCGAACGCATAGTAACAATCCGCATCAAGGCCAAATTCGCCAACATAAGCCTTATATGCGCTCACGCTCCGACGGAAGAAAAAGATGACATAGCTAAGGATTGCTTCTACGAGCTCCTTGACAAAACCTATGAGCGACTACCGAAGTACGATGTTAAAATCGTGCTGGGAGATTTTAACGCAAAGGTAGGAAGAGAAGACATCTCTAGAAGTATTGTCGGAAAACATAGCCTACACGACAACACGTCTGGTAACGGACTTAGGCTAATTGATTTCGCTACGGAACGAAATGCCACTATAGCCAGCACACGGTTTCCTCACCTCGATATCCATAAGGGGACATGGCGGTCTCCAGATCAACGAACGGTCAACCAAATTGATCACATTGCGATAGATAAGAGGCACGCATCCAGTATTTTGGATGTCCGAACATTCCGAGGAGCTAACATCGACTCGGATTCTTACCTTGTAGCAGCCAAGGTAAGAATGCGGATATCCACCACACCACAACAATGCAGAAATACTGTGAAAAAATTTAATGTCGGAAGACTGAAATCGCAAGAGACCGCCAAGACCTTCGCACAACGCGTATCCCTTAACCTCTCGATTAACACCATACCACCAGCATCGAATGTCGAAGAGCAATGGCAACGATGCCAACAGGCCATTAGATCAGCCGCAACTGATGTGCTAGGTTTCTCGCGCCCACCAGCAAGAAACCCCTGGTTTGATGAGGAATGCCGACAGATGCTCGCAGCCAAGAACGAGGCCTACAAGGCTAAGCTGCAGGTGAAGACGAGAGCTGCCATTGAGTTCTATAGGCAAAGAAGAAGGGAAGAACATCGGCTTTTCAACAAGAAGAAAAAAGAGCAAGAAAAGCACGCGATCGAGGATATAGAGAGGTGCCACTCCAGGAACGATGTTCGCAAGTTTTACCAGAGTGTAAAACGTCAAAGCCAAGGATACAAGGCTCGAACAGAATCCTGTCGAGATGAACAAGGAAATATTGTAGTTGAGACACAGTCGATGCTGAGGATATGGAAAAACCACTTCTGCAGATTGTTAAACGGCGATGACGAACAACATTCCGCTGTCAGGCAGAACGAACCATTCAATATTGGCAACGACAGCGAAAACTGCCAACCACCCGACCTGAGTGAAGTGAGGATAGCAATATCTAAAGTCAAGCTTAATAAGGCTGCCGGAAATGACGGCCTTCCCGCTGAGCTTTATAAGGCCGGCGGAGATGACTTGGTAAGTAACATCCACCAACTCATAAACCAAATCTGGTCAGATGAAAATATGCCTGAAGAATGGAACCTGAGCATCGTTTGCCCGATCCACAAAAAAGGAGACCCTCTGAACTGCGCCAACTACAGAGGCATAAGTCTCCTCAACATCGCCTACAAGATCCTATCTGCCGTAATATGTGAACACCTGAAACCGTTTACCAACAACCTGATTGGCCCTTATCAGTGTGGTTTTAGGCCAGGAAAGTCCACAACCGATCAAATTTTCACACTCCGGCAGATCCTGGAAAAAACTCAAGAAGTCCAAATCGATACCCACCACCTATTCATCGATTTCAAAGCCGCATATGACAGCATTTATAGAGACGAACTGTACAGAGCCATGTCTAGTTTTGGTATACCGCCCAAACTCGTCCGTTTGTGTAGGATGACGATAGAAAATTCTCGCTGCTCCATCAGGGTCGGAAACGACCTCACCGACACATTCGATACCAAAAAAGGATTTAGGCAAGGCGATGCGCTGTCATGTGACTTCTTTAATCTGATTCTTGAGAGGATTGTGCAAAACTCCAAAGCCAACACCAGAGGCACAATTTTCCAAAAGTCGATGCAACTACTAGCATACGCTGACGATATTGACATCATTGGTAGGACTCAACGTGATGTCATAGCCACGTTTGCTAGAATAGAGAAGGAAGCGGCGAAAATGGGTTTAGCAGTAAATGAGGGTAAGACTAAGTATATGCTGTCATCACGAAAGGACTCACAACATCGACGAATTGGACAGAACGTCACCATTGACAGATATAACTTTGAGGTAGTGCGGGACTTTGTCTACCTCGGCTCCGCTATTAACTCTGACAACATCTCGTCAGAAATTAAACGAAGAATTACTCTTGCCAACCGCTGTTTCTTCGGGCTAAGAAGGCAATTTAGTAGTAAAGCCCTCACTCGAACTACTAAGGAGATCCTATATAAGACCCTGATCATCCCAGTCCTGCTCTACGGCGCTGAAACCTGGACCGTATCAAAAGCGGATGAAGAAATCCTTGGTAGATTCGAGAGGAAAATTCTTCGAAAAATCTTCGGTCCCGTTTGCGTTGACGGGCTATGGAGACGAAGATTCAACCAAGAACTATACGAGCTGTACAGCGACATGCCCCTGGTCAAAAAACTCCGCATTGGACGTTTAAGATGGCTAGGACATGTAGAACGAATGGACACCAATACTCCGGCTCGCAGAGTCTTCGATCACCGGCCAGACGTCGGACGCAGTAGAGGAAGACCTCGCCTTAAGTGGCGCGCACAAGTAGAAACCGACCTCAACCAACTTGGAGTGCGCAACTGGAGGCAGTTAGCTAAGGACCGGGCTAATTGGAGAGGCATGTTGGTTGAGGCCCAGGTTCATCCCGGACTGTAGCGCCACTTAAGTAAGTAAGTAATGAAATAATATTTGTATATTTATTTTTAATTAGATATAGAACTTAATTTAAATTAATTAATAACTGTGATAGTATAATAATATATATTAAGCATATTCTTTTTTTTTGATAAAAACATAACAAATATCATAAAAAATTAAAATTCACAAAAAAAATATACATAAATTGTAAAATCAAATCATAAACATTTTTCAGAAGTAAGGTAGCTACCATAAATCTGTGTAAACAGGGTGATACTCGTAGCATACTAGCAATGTATATTTTGTTTAAAAAAAATGTTTCCATTATACTCTATCGCCTATCATTCTTAAAGCTCTATTTTGAATACTATCTAAAAGATACAATTGAGCCTTGGAGCTACTGCCCAAATGTGTGAGTTATACACAAGCTTTGGACGAATGAAGAATTATAGGTTACAATTAGATCAGACCGGGAGAATATTTTTTTTGCATCTTCGAAGAAAGCCCAAACACTTTCAAGCATTTTTGACGACATTGAATATTCCCCAAGAGGTGGTCTGTAACGCACATATACCAATGACTGAAAGCTGATCACTTTCTTAAATGCAGTTTTAAGCATTAAATGCTATGCGGTTTTTTATTCCCCATTGGACAATGCTGTCGAGATCAGAATTTAATGAGCTTATCATCTTATATGCTGACGTTCCACAGCCGAAGGACATCAATGCAAATCAGAGTTTCCATGACCTTGGAAAATGGGACGTCAATTCAATTGGACAGTAGTTAGTAGGGCTGGCAACGAGACCGAGACTAGTCTCGGTCTCGTCTCGGTCTCGTCAACGAGACGAGACTCCTTTAAAAGTACCGAAGACGAGACCGAGACGAGAGCGAGACGAGACCGTATTTTTGGTACCGAAATTCGACAAGAGTCTCGCTGGACTCGGCGGTCTCGGTGGTTTGGTTTCGGTTTTCGCTATAAGAAAATTTTGTTTTTATTTCATTATTGTTTAGTATATAATCATGTTCAATTTTTATAATATTCACAAGTTTTTTTTGCGAAATATTATATACGCGTTAACATATTAAACCATATATGTATGTACATAGTTTTACAGAGATAGGCGCATTGCGAAAATCCAGAGAACAATACGTACGATTTATGTATGAATGGCGTTGCTTCATTTTGGGTGACATTTGGTAAAAAATATTGTCAAAACGTCAAAATATTGTTCGTTGCCTAGCTGTCAAGCCATGAGCTGTCAAAATCCATTGAATGATCGCTCCGATTTAAATGGATTAAAAGAACCTCTATAAAATTCAAATTTTATGCTCCGGAAGAATTTGATTTTAAGCCTTTTGGGTGACATTTGGAAAAAAATATCATCAGAACATCAAAATATAGTTCCTTGCCTACCTGCCAAGCCATAAGCTGACAAAATCCATTGAAGGATGACCCCGCTTTAAATAGATTAAAAAACCTCTGCAACATTAAAATTTTACCTCGGAAAATTCGAAGTTTTTCCGATTTTATTTTTGGCTTCGGAAAAGGGTGATTTAAGGCCTTTTGGGTGAGGTTTGAAAAAAAAATATTTTTAAAACATCAAAATATACAGTCCTATTCTGTTAAACGATCACGTGCATATTTGTATTCTGCTATCCGACGGAAAAAACGAATTGTTTCAAAAAGTATATAAATTTCGATCAAAAATAAATTTTAACAATTAGATTCTCTTAAGAATTAAACAAAAAAAAATATTAGTAAAGCTTTCGACTCAAAAGATATAAGACATTTGAAAATATCTAAATAGTGAAAAATTGAGTGAAATATTCACGTGAATCGAAAGATAGCAGAATAGGGCTGATAGTTTATTGCCTACCTGCCAAGCCATGAACTGTCAATTTCATTGAAGGATTGCTCCGATTAAAATGGATTAAAAAAACTGTACAAAATTCAACTTTTATCTTGGAAATACGGCTCTTCAAAGTTGTCTGATAACGTTACTTCACAGCCTATTTTTAACGTTATCACACACCTTTGAAAACTAAATTAGCACAAAATGTAAGCCATTCGGAGCGCTTTCATACGCAACTAATAAAATTCAACTTAAAATCATAGTTTTCGAATTACACAAGTAAAACATACTCGTTTCAAGTGAAGTCTATGGCCTTAGCTTCATGGACCTAAGTAGTGCAGAAAAAAATGTATAGCTTATGATTTGTTTAGCATAAGCAACGAACAAGGATATATCATTATTAGATACAAGGGTATATAAATATTAGATTCATAATTCATAATTGACAAGCACAATAAAGTTGGAAAAGACGTGCAGATGCCAAGTTTGACCGAATTCTTGAGATCCATATTGTACGTTGATTTTCACCAAGTTTCCCAAGCTGGTTTTTTTTTTCTATGGGTTTTGACAGCTAAATGTGAAAATTTGTAGCAATTCGTACGATTTTTCACGTTCCCAAACACTAAAATCGGAGCAGTCCTTCAATGGATTTTGACAGCTCATGGCTTGATAGGTAGACAACATACTATATTTTGACGTTTTGATAATATATTTTCCAAATGTCGTACAAGAGGCTTAGAATTTTTTGAGGTAAAATTTGAATTTTGTAGAGGATTTTTAATCCATCTAAATCGGAGCGATGCTTCAATGGATGTCGACAGTTCATGACTTGGACAGGTAGGCAGCTTAGTATATCTTGATATTTGGATAATATTTTTTTTCCAAATGTCACCCAAAAGGTTTAAAATCACATTTTTAGGGAGCAATAAATTAAATTAAAAAATTTGGATTTTTTTGAGGTAAAATTTGAATTTTGTAAAGGTTTTTTAATCCAAGGCGATGCTTCAATGGATTTTGACAGTTCAGGACTTGAAAGGTAGGCAGCTTAATATATCTTGACATTTGAGCAATATTTTGTTTTCGGAATTTCACCTAAAATGTGTAAAATCAACTTTTTAGGGAGCAATAAATTAAATCGATAAATTTCGATTTTTTTGAGGTAAAATTTGAATTTTGTAGAGGTTTTTTTAATTCATTTAAATCGGAGACATCCTTAAATGGTTTTTGACAGGTCGGGGCTTGACAAAAACGGTTAATTTATTTTTTAAGAAATCGAGCGTTGTATGTAGGTACTCTTTTTTTTTAAATATTTTATTTGTTTTTGCTATGAAATATATTTACTTACACAATTCTTCCAAAATGTTATTTCCACTTAACTCAAGAGACAAAACAGACGAGTTTGTTTCATACATTTTCCCGCATTTTTCTTCCCGACGAAGTGCTGAGATAACACAACCATACTCTATATTTGCAATCCGAACAATGCTTCTTATCTTTACTTACATCTTTTTACTACCAAAAAAACACGAAAGAAACCAAGACTAAGGATAATACCAAGACCGAGACCGAGACCGAGATGAGATCGCACTTTAAAATTTTCTCGAGAAAAAGGCGAGACCAAGGCCGAGACGAGACTTGGTTAGGCGAGACCTGGACCGAAGCCGAGACGATACTGAAATTTTTCGATTTTGACGAGACCGAGACGAGATTAACAAGAGTCTCGCCTGGTCTCGTCTCGTTGCCAGCCCTAGTAGTTAGAGGGTTGGACAAATACTGTTTCCACTCGGAAAGAGACCAGTATAGTAGGATACATGGAAAAGCTTACGCAGTGGTTTTGCCAGCGTAGAAGAACACCTCTTCAGAACAATAGGGGAGAAACTATCTGGATCAGCGGATTTGTGTATTTCGAGATCCTGAATAACTCTAGCAACTGTACGAGTACGAAAGCAGATACGTCCCATGAATTTGTTAATGTTCTCAAGTACAGGAGTGTTATACGAAACGAGCGTTGGAACCGTCGAGGAGGTGGAATTTCGTTACGTTTTTTACGAATGACCAAAAATGTTTTGACATTGTTGTATTTTTTGCCTTAATTTTTGCTCATGTAAGATTCTTTGAATATGACCATTGCATGTCTTTCTAGCTTGTTTATGTCACAGAATGTGTTACCGTCGATCGAAAAGCTTAAAAGACGTGAAAATAAGGATTCCTGGCAGTTTGCGGTTAAGACTTATTTGGAACTAGAAGAGCTTTGGGAATGTATCGAATATGCAGCGAATGTAACACCGGATGCCAAGAAAGTGACGTTTGAGGACTCAGCGTACCCTCATAACCACACGTTTGGAAGATAGTGATTCTGTTGAGTAATACGTAAACAAAATCGTAAGTACTGCTCATAACCTTAGGTCGGTAGACATGGAGATTAGTGACGAATGGATTGGCACTTTGCTGCTTGCTGGATTAACGGATGAGTATCACCCAATGGTCATGGGACTTGAAAGCTCAGGTATAGCAATCACGGCCGGCGGATGTGATAAAGACAAAATTACTCCGAGTGTAGGGAGTTTGGACATATTTCACGAAACTGCCCAACAAAGAACAAAAGTACCAATGATTACAAATCAAAAAACAATTTCAAGTCGCATGGTTTGTATACCGCTTTTACCGCTTGTACAGGAAACGATGACTGGTACATTGATTCCGGGGCCTCCGCTCACATGTCAGTTAAGCTTGATTGCTTCAGTGAAATTGTTCAACCAGCAAAAAGCGAAATAATCTGTACCAATAACTCGCGCATTTCAGTAGGAGGTATGGGTGATTTAAGTCTGCTTGTTGCTGTTCAGAATGATATCGAAGATGTTGCTGTTAACGACGTATTGTACACCCCTGATTTGTGTGTCAATTTACTATCAGTAAGTCAGATAGTAAGGAAAGGGAATTCCGTGCTTTTCGATCCAAAGGTTTGTCGAATATACAGTAGCGATAGACAATTGATTGCCACTCCCTTGGTGATATGTTCAAATTGGATCGTCCGAATACAAATATAAGTCTAATTGCCAACGTTAATGTCAAGAAAGCGGAAGACGGCCAATTATGGCATCGTCGTATGGGTCATCTCAATTTCGACAGTCTGGCTAAGTTAAACGATTGTGTATCTGGTGTTAATTTAAGCAAAATCAACAAGAAAAATTGTGAAGTTTGTGTAAAGAGCAAACAAACCCGAAAACCTTTCAACTTTCAAGGAAAAAGGGACTCGAGCAACTGAAATTTTGGAACTTGTTCACTCTGGCATTTGTGGTTCCATTGACGTTGTTTCCCATGGAGGTGCCCGATATATTATGGTTCTTGCTGATGATTTCAGCAGAAAAATTTTTGTTTATTTTTTGAAATCAAAATCTGAGATTTTTCAAAGGTTTGTAGATTTCAAAAATTAAGCTGAGAGACAAACCAAAAAGAAAATTAAAATTTTTACAACGGATAACGGTACAGTTTTGCACCAGATCGTTTGATAAACTGTTCAAGGAATGTGGAATTCGACATCAGACAACTACACCGTACACAAAACGGGTTGGCAGCGCGAACCAATCGAACACTCATTGAAAAAGCACGCTGCATGTTGTTCGATGCTGGACTTGAAATAAAGTTTTGGGCTGAATTTTTTTTTTTTTTTTTATAACTTTGCACGCGCTCAAGGGATTATGAATACCCTTTATATGTTTTTCTTAACACAGCGTGGGCATCCGGTGGAAGAAGAGAAAGAAGGATAGGAAAGAAGTGTGGCGCGATGTTCTGAGACTAGAGCTAGTTGTTGTCTCATATTTATCTCCAGGGATGGCGGCTGAACTAATGCGGAGAGAATTACCGTGTCTTATTTATTTATGTCCCTTATAATTCGCATTATTTTATTTATTTCTTTGTCATATTTTATGGGCATGCTAGCTTACTCAATCACATTTTGTTAGTGTTATGCCTAAACAGCATGTAATGAGCAAAGCAGCAACTTATTTTATGACAATTTTGAGAATTGGTTTTTAATGGAATATAAGAAGACATAGACAACGGCAGGAATCGAACCTGCAATCACGAGGTTGACAGGCGAGCACACAACTATCGCGCCACGGCCACCCCCAAGCAGTTTCAACTGCAGTTTATGTAGTCAATCGTTCTCCTAGCAATTCATCGACTGGAATTACTCCTGAGGAGACATTTTCTGGACGAATCCCAAATCTTAGTGGTATTCGAGTATTTGGATGTAAGGCAATGGTTTATGTGCCGAAGCAATGTCGTACAAAGTTTGAAGCAAAGTCGGAATGCTGCATATTTTTGGGCTACTGCGATGACACAAAAGGCTATCGTTTATACCAACCCGAAAATGACAACATTGTGATTAGTCGAGATGTAATAGTTTTTGAGAATTGTGGAAGGGAAATGAGTAAGACCGATTTAAATAATGCTAAATATTCCTACATATTCTCAGAGGAATCGAATTCGGTGGGGGATGGTGGTGAGAACGAAGATGATAGTTCAAATAATAAGGACAGTACTAGCAATAGCCGAGAAGAAAGTACCGAAATTTCGCCAAAAGATATAAACACAAATTTAACTTCAGAATTTTTATGTTGCAACTAGAAGGGTTTAGTGACAACACTTTGAAAGTCTGCAAATTAAAAAAGTATTTATAGGGTTTAAAGCTAGCCAGCCGTATTTGGAATGCAAAGTTGGATGCAGCATTGCAGAGTTTCGGACTTATAAAGTCAAAAGTTGATCCTTGTATATACTCCAGGGTATCAGCGGGAAAGATGCTTTATATAGCAGTATATGTAGATAATCTAATAATATTTAGAAATGATGAGAATAAAAAATTAGAATTAAAAAATAACTTACAAAACGAATTCAAAATAAAAGACATTGGAGAAGCCCGTTATTTTTTGGGAATACAAATCAGCAGAAATCGAAATAAGGGTTCCATTTCATTGGATCAGGAGCTTTATATTAATGAGATTCTCAATCGATTCAGTTTGTTTGATTGCAACTCATCAACTACGAATTTGGATGCTAATCAAAAGTAAGTTGACAAAAGAGATGTGTCCACAGACGGAAGAAGAACGATCTCATATGAATGATGTTCCCTATCAAAAAGCTGTTGTAAGCTTAATGTTCGCAGCTCAAGTTTCACGTCGTGATATAAGCTTTGCTGTAAGTACAGTAAGTCGTTACAACCAAAACCCTGGAAAGGCACACTGGATTGCAGTCAAGCGAATGTTCCGTTATTTTAAGCGAACTGCCAACATGAAACTAGTTTACACTGCTGGAGAAGAACATGTTTCCGGTTTTTGCGATGCCGACTGGCCAGTGATACGGATGAAAGGCGATCAGTAACTGGTTACAGTTTTCTGTTACATAATGGTTCTATTTCATGGAATTCAAAAAGACAACCAACAATTGCCATTCAACAACTGAGGCTGAATATATGGCATTAACTGCAGCCACACAAGAAGCAACTTGGTTAAATAATTTACAGAAAGAACTTATCCCAAACTCACCAAATTCAACAACTATACGATGCGATAATAAAAGTACTATAAGTTTGGCTCTTACCAGTACATATCACGGAAGGACCAAACATATTGATATCAAACATCACTTTATCAGGGTGAAAATAAACCAAGGCAAAATATTATTAAAATATGTTAAAACGGAAAACATGACAGTTGATGTGATGACCAAGGCTCTTCCGTTATTAAAATATATTACTCAATTTTGGAAAAATCTAATTCAGTGGGGGTGTTGTTTTACTACCTTGGAATTTGATTTTTATTTTATCGTAGCAGTTTTCACATCTGAATTTTATAATTGCTTCAATAAAATGTTCATTCTTGTTTAAACGATTAAACTTTAAACATGTTTCTATTATAATTTAAAACGATTTCTATCATACCAGGCTGGAGTCAACGTCGCTATCGAAGAAGCAAACCAGTTAAAGATCCTGAAAAAAATATTAAGGCCATCCCACTTGGCCTTCTCGTATTGCCATACGAAGAACAATACGTTCTCGAGATCTCATATTGATAAACTTAACAAAATAATAATTTAATCTAATTTATAAGCCCGTAAACTCTCCACTCACTTAGAGCAATTGAAACATTTCTACAGCTCATATAGCATCTAAGCAAATGAGTTCAAATATAAATACATAATTCATCAAGTTATTCGAATTTTTTTTTCTAACTTCGATCACAACCTCTTCTTCTTATTGACTCATAAATTAATTTAAATTATTTAGGTCCAGATGCTGAAACACTTACACCAACAAAGCATAATTTTTAATTTTTGTTTACATCACAGTTAGATGGGTTTGTTTTTCAACAGCACCCACAAATACTCATAATTTGAATGTTGTCAATTAAATTGTATCTATAAATGACCCTTTGAATTTTAAACCAAACCTTAGAAATATGTGTGAGTTTGTGCGTGACAACAGGCGCGGTTTCAAAAACCATATAGAAGAAAACTTTATAATGACATTGTATGAAGTTTGATAAACAAAAGTTGACAGCGCCAACATAAATACGTGACCTAATATTAATATTCAACACCATATGGTGTCTCAAGTGAAGCAATAATAAACTCCCAAGCATAGTTTTTTTTTAATTTTTTGTGGATGAATGTACCTCGGATATCTTTACGCACTGGAAACATAATACGCACCCCAAGCAAGACAAAAGAAAGAACTAATATTCAAGTGGTTAAAACAGTTTAATATTTTACAACCGATTTTCATGCGTCTTGTAGGCGGAATCGATTTTGAAAGGCATATCACACACACAAAAGATGACCTCGGGATATTAGTTTATTTGGTGTTAGACATTTTTTGATTGTTTTATGATTTTTGAAGGATATTAATGTTTTGCATGAGTTAATGATCACTTGAGCATATAGATTAGGTTAATTTTCATCGCGGACTTACGCAAAAAGAGATCTATAAGTCCCAATATATGAACAACTTATATTTATGTGATATGTTTTTCTCTTTGAACCTCCGATAGAGTTCGAGCAGCGATATGATTAATGAAGAAATAGTTGCTTGAATCGCAGGTCTTATGTGGTCTGTATTCGATAAACGACGTTTTACTTACTACATAGTCCAGAAGAGGTACATACATTTCTAGAGTTTTTTCTTGAATTTGACCATCAATTTGTCTACGTCTATCTCGGATAAAAGCTTCAAAATACAAAGGATTGAATGCAATAGATACAAGAATTGCGTTTTACTTTGTAAAAGATTTTAAAATAATTTTCAACACAACCATTTTAAAATATTTCAAATATTTATCTGAAAATTCGTGCAATAGGGCCCTTTAAAACTAACAAGTTTAAACAAGCTCCTGATAGTATACATGGGAAACATCTTGAACATGGAATTTTATCATTATTAAATTTCACTAATTTTCAGTTTCTTTTTAACACTGGAGTACACACGTGGCCTACAATAGTAGACCACACTAACAGTTTTGTTAATAACTTGACGGTTTTTCATGTAAGAGCTGTCTCATTCTAAATAAGCCTTCTCAACTAAATTTTTCAAAGGTCAGCGTCTCTCTTGATTTGTTCGCGAACGCATATTTTTATAGTTAATGACCTTTTCGATTGGTAATCCGGAAGAACTCTCCGATTCAGGATTCCAATCGAACAAGTTAACACTTCATTCTGGATTTTGAAATTTAATGTGAGTGAATGTGTAGAGTGTGAAAAAAAAACAAAACAATGACATGAAAATGTAGGGATGGGCGATGTTCATTGATGTTGGCAAAACATCAATGTTAGTCGAAAAAAATATCGATGTTGAAGCACGTGAAACATCGCATCATCGATGTTAAGATTTAAAAATCGACTTAAAATAAGCTGAAATCTTATGTCAAAAAGCTCATGCTTATAAAGGTTAGACCGCACTCCACGGAACTGCACTTCAGCGGAATTGCAATTCAGCGAAATTACGCTTCAAACTGTTGTATGAAGTTCAATTACCGCTTAGTGGAATTTAATGTAGCTCATACACACAAAAAGGAAAAAAAATAGCGATAAAAAATTGTTATAATTTTCAAAACACTGAAGGTAGTTTGAATTTATAATATATTGTATTTTTAATTGAGTTTTGAAAAACATCGATGTTCTGATATCGATATTACATTTTCGATGTTAACATAAATGTTTTACAATATCGCTCATCCCTACACAACATTTATGTTGACATTGAATTTGCGTTTAACATTTAGTATTTGAGTGTGTGCGTGCTTCTGGTTTTGATTCTGACTTCAAATCCAGAAGGAAATTTCTCTTCTATCCAGGAGAAGAACTGTCATTTTATACCAATCGAACAGCTTCAGAAGCATTCGGAAGCCTTCCGGACGACCAATCGAAAAGGCCATAAGTGTCAATTGTCTACCATAGTAGCCCGCGCGAGCGTTTGTCTAAAATTAATTATTAATTAATTAATTATTGAACCAGGGCCCAAAAAAGATCAACAACAAAATTTATTTGTTCCGATCACCATGCTGTAGTGTGTCTTCAATGCTATAAAAAAATCATTCATATAAAAAATATGAAGAATTGATTTTTGAACAACCATTTTGGTCTTTTGTTGGTACTGAAAAAGTATTTTTTTTACTAAATTTGAATTTGCTAACTAATATTTATAAATTCAAACTATTAAATGGTTAAGACAATAAATAAATATAATATTTAAATGTTTGTTTCATTTAAATGTTTATAAACTAAAAAGATAATGGCATTTTTAAATGGTCTACCATAGTAGGCCATGCTAGTATCGGTGTAAAAAAAATAGGGCGCGGGTACTTCAGTTTTTTTATCAATATTTTCCCTTTTAGGAAGTGTTTTTTTTTTTACAAAAAGTGATGAACCCGTGAGACAAAAGAAACTTCTTCAAGCATCTGTGACCATCGTCAATAATATAGACTTCCAATATGCCAATTTTGTAGTAGCCCGTGGAGTAATGGTTAGTGCGTTGAACTGTCACGCCAATGGTCTGGGTTAGATTCCCAGCCACTTCCGCCTAAAATAAAAACAAAAACTGTATTTTTCAGGGCTATTGCCTCTTGCGAAAAGTGGCAAATCCTTCAACGTTGAGTCACTAAGCCCTAGTTCTTCATAAGCTGTTGCGCCACCTTGGAGTCAATCTGTAAGTTAACTTTCTTTTTGAGTCCTCGCTTTTAATTAACAGTACAGTAGACATAAGGCAATACATACATATGTAGCACATTGAAAACCAAAGCGGCACTATACCAAACTTTTTCAAAAAGCCATTTTTTCTTTAAAACCAAATTATAGGTTCTAATGCTTTTCTAATCTTAAAATGCCATTTTATGAAAAGATAGTAATACTATATTTCGGAAAAGTAACACAACAATTCAATATTTTTTCTTAGAGCTATCGACAATTGAAGTAAGTCCAAATTTAATCGGCCATATTCGAAAACTAGGTTTTTTGTTTAGTGACACTTTTGTTTTCAACGTGCGATGTATATACATATATTGTAGCTATGTTTGGGGTGTCTCCCGGTTCCACAGGGATTTTATGGTATGCCCGAGTCATGCAGATCTATGACACTGCCCTTCAGAAGATGAGCGAAATCCCCAATGTCAAAAAAGTTACATACATACATATATCTAGAAAAATACCCCTTAATTGTACATATTTCTACTTGCGATATGAAAATATTTAGATACATATGTACGTACGTACCGCTCGTATAGAGCTTGGTACTTAAGATTTTTAGATGGTTCCCTACAGGAGAGATTGAAATATTTGTACATATGCTTCATCTCGAAAATGACTAACGATTGTAATACAAAAAAAAAATAAAATGCACGACATGATCGTACAAATTTGGTCTTGTAGCTAACAACTTGAGTGTTACTCACTGACGCAGTTGGTATGTAGCTAATCTATTATAGTTATCCTATGCAGATTTGAAGCCCATGTAGGTAATATTACCTTCATTCTTAGTATAATGAATTGTTGAATGCATGATACAAGGAATAGTTAAATAGGTACCTAAAAATGTATATTTAAATGGATTTTAATTATGTAAATTAGGAGGGTAATAATGTAAATATGTACAAAGTATATAATATATATAATGAAAGTGAATGGTGTATAGGTGGGAAAAATCGTTTTTTAAATTTATTTAATTGCCAAAACCATCACTGGAATCATTTTTTTTTTAAACGAAGAACGCCATTAATGCCACGGATCAATGAAAATTTTATAAAAAAGTATCTCGAAAATTGTAGGACGGGTTTTGATGAAATCCTTTTTTTTTATTTTTCGTTTTTTGACAACAAAATTCTTTTGAAATTTTGGTATGCAATTTTTTAGAGAATATTAATGTTCATGTGAATGAGCCGTTTTAGAGAAAAATAAGATTTTCCTTCAAGGTCATATGGCAGGTACCGTTATGCCTAAAAATAAAATTTCAATTTCCCCTCTGAGGAATGCCAAAATAATCACACATTCCAAATTTGAAGGCAATCGCTTAAGCCGTTTAGGCTGTAGCTCGTTATACATACAGACGGACAGACTGACAGACTGACAGACAGACTGACAGGCAGACAGACAGACATTTTTTGGCGATCACTTTTTTAGGCTTCTCTATGATCGTAATGTCATGTTTGATTGTTAGAATTTTTTCTTTTTTTTACGAATGCATAACTTGCCTTATAGTACCTATAATCGCAAGTAAAAATCTGTGTATTGTTAATTGTAGGTATGGCCTACATTTTACTCAAAAATAAGTTAATATTATATGTATGCTTTTAACCGTATCTGCCATCGAACTATTTTTTTTATTATTTTTGCTCATTAACAGCTCTACCGATTTCGAAAAAAAAAATTTCTTTGGGAGTTAAGAATAATAACATCTCAAAGATATAAGCAATACCTTTCTGAATTCGCCTATTATCTCTTTAACATTCTTGCCATCCAAACTTTTTTTTTATATAGTCTCTTAAAAATGGGTTTTACAAAAGTTGCTTTTAAGTATTATACTGCGGCGATGATGTATTGCCTACTTTATACGGTAACAATTTTCGTTTGCCATATGGCTTTTGTAAGAATAGGATAGAAGAATAGATAGGGTAATAAAATTAGTTTCATTCAAAAGAAAAAAAAAAAAACAAACAAAAAATTGTATGGACTACTTAATTTATAAAACCGGCATCTGAGAAAATTCTTAGGTAAATTTTCCAGTTCCGAACTCACTATTTGGCGAAGTGAGATTTGTTAGATATTTGTAAACGTTCGGCATTTTTCTGAACACAATCGAATTATTTCTAAACAAAATTTTATGCAAATATAAATTAAAAAGTGCAAATCTTGTAACAATATTTCATCGACTACACACACACTAACAAGATTTTAATTTTCATATTCACGCAATAGTAAGTGTTGTTGTTTCCTTATCCTTGTCAATTAGCACCGACAAAAAAAATCAATTTTTTTCAAATCCCTTACAACAAATAACTAACATTGGAACAAATCAATTTCAAATGGTTGTAAGAAATTGATAAAAGAAAAGCTAATTAGTTTGAAATACATACATATTTATGTAACTTTTTCAAGTTAGTTAAACAATAATAGTTGTGTTGTATGTATTTATAGATTGCTAGGCAGTGCAGCATCATTTCCAAGGGAAATTATGTATCTGCTATACTTGATTTTTGTTTAAACACTATTCAAATTCTTATTTATTTTGCTGCGCTGCCAAGGAACTTATAAATAAACGAATAACGAATTATAATAGGTATAACAACTTATACAATATTGCAATATACATATTTATTTAATTAAGAGTTTAAAAGAAACCTCTCAATCCTAATTTGATCGAGACATAAGTCTGATCCAGACTTTTTTTGGGCAGAAATTGGCAGATTGTCAAAACTTGAAAAGTGGGGATAAAATTCTCTCATTGAGAAATAAAGTCCGAAAAAGTCTGGAACAGCTTGAGCACAATTGTCTGCCAATTTTTAAACGTCAACACATTTGTTTTTTTTTTTTATTTCTTTATTTGATGTAAATTCACATTTTTTTTTCTTCAAACTAATTATTTTGTATTTTAGTGTTTCTAAATTAATTTATTTGTTCAAAAAATAATTTTCCACAACAACTACAAAACTTTTTTTTTTCGTTTATGACAAACGTTAGTCTGAAAATTGTAAGTTTTCTGCCCACAAATTGCTGCCTACAAAAATTTATTGGGCAGGAATTGGCAAGAAATTGTCAGGAAGGGGAAATATTTTAATCTCTCAAGAGCGCACTCTTCTGCCAAAAACTACCAAATTTGTAAGTCTGGAACAGGTTTTGACAGAAATTAGTGCCAATTGGTGCCAATTTGTGCCAATTGGCAGAGTGTGGATCAGACCTATTATTATCTTTGTTCGACGTTCTCTGTCCCAGGGGGCATTACGGAATATCAGTAAATTACAATCAACTGCTTAAAAACTAACTATCTGCTCGGTTTGTTATTTCACTTCGAACACTTTAGACCAAAAAGTTTCGACATCCTACATTTGTTCATATTTAGTTCATTTATTTTTTATCATTTTATTATATATTTTAATAAGGTTAGCAACAGAAATGAAAAACAAAATGAAATAAAATTTAAGACAAATATTCAATTTTTACTATATAAATTGTCGATAGTTGCAAAATGCAGTTTTTGTTGTGAATTTCATTTTGCAACTAATCTTCTTACCTATAACAGCTGATTTGACGGCTCTGAGACATTACCATCGAAAATACCTGGGACTGCCCAGTGCACACTGAGTGTAGGCACCAAACAAACATCGAACACAGTGCAAATGTTCTAGTATGCCCCAGTGAGAACATCAAACAAATTAAAAATTGAGAATTAATGATGTCCACTGCCCCCTCGTAAGTGTACTTTTATGTTAGTTGCACAACGAGGTACATTCTTGTTTAATCAAAATAGACGAAAATATTAAAATAGTAAACTAAATAAATTAAATATGTACATTCGACAATTTACATTTAGGCGCCAGTTTAGCTTTCATTGAAAACTTTGACTATCAATTCTGAGGCACTTAAACAAATAACACTGATGTCGTTTTGGTACCAAAATGAGGGTAATAAGATATATATATTAATTTTTTTTCCAAAAAAATATTTTATTTGCTCTACCACTTTCTTATAAATTCACTTTTGATTTTTCAATGATCATTGAAAACCCTTCCCATCATTGAAAAATCAAAAGTGAATTTACAAGAAAGTGGTAGAGCAAATAAAATATTTTTTTTTGACAAAAAATATTATATATCTTATTACCTTCATTTTGGTACAAAAACGACATCAGTTTTATTTGTTTAAGTGCCTCAGAATTGATAGTCAAAGTTTTCAATGATGAGTTTCAATGAAAGCTATAACTGGCGCCTAACAAATTCAATTAAAAATAAATTGTTTCCTTTTCCTGTTATTTGTAGAGCCATCTACAATAAAGTAGTGGAAGCTATTAACATATTCCACATGGTTCTTGCATTTACTAATAAAATACGTTTTTGTAAAAAATAACCGGCTTCCAAAATCCGGTTCCTGTCGCAGTCGTTAAAAATTTAAATTTATATTCAAATAAAGCAAACTTACCCTCATTGCTTATGTTTCTTCCTCCGCTGTTGGTTTTTCTTATGAAAGGGCGGAGTGGAGTTCCCAAACTTGTGTCCGATAAATTTATAGAAATCTCCGTTACCGGCGACAGTACAGCTCCACCATATTTTTCGTTCGATAAATCAAATAATTTCTTTCTCCGTATAATCGTGTGTGTTTCCGTGCAACCATCGGCATTACTTTGAGCCAAAGCAGTTTTGAAACGTTTCATCAAAGGGTTATCGTCTGAATCTCTCTCGTCATCATCGTCATCATTTAAGTCCCGAACATAACCGGCTGAATACTCCGCGATACGTTTTTGATTTCGCACATTACTCGAATGATTATTATCGTTGATTAGTGGACTTGTTACGGTAGTGGCACCACTCATGATTAACGCGTTTTTTTATTGGCAAAAATGGGGTTCAAAAATATAAAGGAATATGACAGCGAACAAATAATTTACACAGAAAATAATAAAACTTTAAAATAAATGAAAATAAAATAGCGAAACACGCGCAAAAAATAGACAAAAAAAAACGATTAAAAAAATTGGATTAAAAATATTTTTCACACGCGTATAAATTAAATTTAATGCATTTAAATGGATTATTAATTATATGCACAGCAAATTGTATAACTCGACTACGCGAAGGTAAAATAGGACACAGACGTTGTTAAAAGGCTACAGCAAACGGTCATAAAATATTTAAAAAATAAATTGTTTGTTTATTTTGCAAAAACTTGTATAAAATACGACAACTGACATTATCTGCAAATAGAAATTAAAAAAAAAAATTCATAAAGTAGAAAAATTAATTGAGTTGAATTTGGGGAAATAGTAGAAGAAGAATTTAATTTCGGTTAAAAATTAAATAAATTTAAATTGGGCTTCTTGAGAAATCATTATATTCAGCAAGCTTCCGGACATTGCACTTTTGCATTACATATTTAATTATATAACAACGCAGGCAGACTATGCAGATGGTTCCAATACCAATCCCACCGTTATTAATGAGTAGGCCATGCTTTATTGTTAAAGGCGAGGAACGATGAAGAATTGGTCACTTCGTTAGGAACAGTAGTATTGAGCACAAGCAGAAGTAAATTATATGTAAATTGATTGAAAATATCAATGTCATGAAATTTAAAGTTTATAATAAATCAAATATAAAAGTTTTATGTTAGAGTTTATAATTATTGTATTTTTTCAAAATATATTTTCAAGTGCCTTGTTCAAATCGTAACCACCATATTGGAGGAGCAAAATTAAAACTAAACAGGAAGCATAGAGTGTGGTGTTTGCCTAGGAAATAAAACGTGTGTTCCCGTACTTTGTGCACAAAAATGTGAGACTGTCATTTTTGCAAGAGTAGGGGAAATAATCTCTCAGAGTGCAACAAATTTTCGCAAAAGTACGGTAACGCTTTGAACAACAATTTTTGCCATTTTTTAAACGTCATCATAAGAGTGTATTTTTGAAAATGTTTATTAAAGATTTACGTGAAATTATTTCTTAAAATAACCAATTTGATATCACAAATTTCAATTTATTGCACTGATAAGCCCGACCAGACTATAAATTAGATTATTTTTAACTCTTGTAACGATACACTTGGCAACTGACAGCTTATGTATTTTTTTTCCCTTCATTTGACAGTCTTCATAATTTTGTCCAAAGAAATTTCTTGGACTAAAATTCGCAGCCTGGTGAAATATTTTACTCTTTCATGAGCGCTCTCTTCTGTGAAAAACTACGAAAATTTGGAGTACTGTTTTTCGTAGAGATTCGTAGATTTTCGCAGTTTTAGGGAGTACGGGAACGGACCCAAAGCCAATTAATCATACATAACTTAAGACTGATATTAGGTGCGAAGGTTGTACGGGACTTTCTCCCATTAACACTTTAAGATATAGATAATCAAATATTAAGGGCGGTGGGTAGGCACAAACGACGAAAATGCTGTTTTTTTTTGGTGTTTGGATTGGTTGGCGAGCCGCTGGCTGTTGGCGAAAAATTTCGATTTTGTTCTTGTTCGCCGTGTATGCCATGTTCGCTAGCAAAGCGTAAAATTTATATTGGATTAAAAAAGTGAAGACTACAAAAATAAAGAGGGAAGAAATAAATCATGGCAAATCGGCCATGTTAACACTTTGAAGAATCAGCACGAAATGAATGTTCGGCAAATGTGTTCGGCAAATGTGTTCGCCGTGTATGGGCTATGTCGTTTGTACCTACCTTCAGCTAAAAGCATTTAGGACGGTTTCTTTTCTTTTTCGGGTAAAGCTTGGAAAAAAAGCTTGCGAAAAAGATTGGACTCAAGCTTTTTATGTTTTTGTTGCAATTTTTAACCAGAAACGAAACGTAAGGAAACAAATTGTTTTCAAGAGATACAGGAAATTTATTTATTATTAAATTGGCCTCCATCGTTTGATTTTCTTCTTATTAAAATTGTAAAAAAGAGTTTTATTTCAGTTAAAATGTTCGGTTATATTCTTGCTGGGGGGGAATTTAAAAAATGGACGAAAAGTAATAATACGTTTTCACCTACCACTCAATCCAGATAAATAAATCCTCTTTGAAATATTCAAAATCTTGAAGATTTCCCATACAAATTTTAATCTCCTTAAATGAAGATTAGAAATTAATCTCATTGAAATCTTCTTCGAAGTAGAAGATTGTCAAAAGAAACAAAACTTATTTTATAGAACGAGCCTATTCTAATGTCATTTCCTCCATTGACATTCAACAACAAAAAAAAAAACCTGTCCAACATTATTTAATTTGTTTTTGTCTGGTGAAATTAGTCGTTGCCTTCGAATTCTGTTTTGTTTATAAAAAATATAATAATGAAAGATGCAATAAAGCTACAAAGTCCAAAGCGGTGCATCGAATTTGTAATGGAAAATGTTTTAGCGACGAGTTGCAATCTCATAAGCGAGGTGGATAGTGTGGTTTGTCTTCGAGTGTTTGTTTTTTTTTTCAGGTTGACAGGAAATACATTAGCTGTAAGTGTGGGTCAGATAAAGCTGCAAATATTGTTCATTCAGCAAGTTGGTTTTTCATTTTCCTTCTAGATTATCGACTTTGTGTCCTGACCAGATTTCATGCACCAGGAAGATTATTACTGCTTGAATTTTGAAGGATAAAGTGTTGGGAAAAAATATTTTAAGTGATTACTCATTTTTATTTATTGAAATTAAATTTGTTCACTCCACTGAAATTATTATTCTTCTTTCAAATTATTATGAATGAAAACTAATCTTTTTTTCTCGGGTGAAAACAAGTAAGGATTAATTTTTAATCTACTCAAACCGGATTATCTAGGTGAAAACATAGTATAAAAAACCCTTGCATTTTCGTGCCAGAAAAAAAGTAAAGAAACAGGTTTTGGAGAAATTTAGGATACCCCTGGATCCAGAAGGTGAGTAAAGAAACAGACATATTGGCCTCATTCAGATGTCGGTACGATAGCCTATGTAAGACATGTTAGTATCTACTGAAGTTCCTGAATAACCAACATCGAATAGGTTAAACTTATATGGGTTTGTGCATGTGTTTTTGACATTTTTCATGGGATACAAAAGTATCACAAAGTTTTCCGGATAGCTTAAGATTTTTTTTTTCGGCAGTAGTTTTTTTGTCAGCAGCTGTATTCTTACATGAGAATACAACAACAGCAACCTATCCGGATAGCTATAATTCGGTTATTGAATGAGGCCATTGTTTGTTTTGACAAATCAGCTAGCCGCCATCACTAAAAAAAATTCACCTTCCGGTGGTGAGTTTTCTTGTAAGGTTTGTTATGAGGGGTCTCAACAGAATACGAAATTGTGACTGCCTCATAAGAAACCTCACAAAAAATTGTGACCTGTGAGCATCACAATGGCAGAATAGGGCTGTTAATGTGTGTAAAAGAGCATATTTCTTATTAAATTAGTTTTATTTTTTATCCGTTTTGGATTCCCTTTAGGTTCCGTTTTCGCTGAGTATGGTGAAATAGAAAACTCTCTCAAATACAATACATTCACATAATAGCTCGTGGTGGTTCTAATTTCCATACTAATATGATTCGATGTGGAATCTTTTTGGATCAGTTTTTGGGTTCATTTATGAAGTGGTAACGGATCCAAAACGGAGACCGTTGCTTGAAGGGCAATAGTTAAAATGTTCGGTTAGATTCTTGCTGGAGGGGAAATTTGAAAAATTGAAGAAAAGTAAAAAAAACCTTGCATTTTCGTGCCAGAAAAAAGTAAAGAAACAGGTTTTTGGTGAAATTTACGCGGGATCCAGAAGTTGAGCAAAGAAACAGACCAAATGACTGAGTTATTGCATTTTATTGTTTTGTTTTTTTACTAATAGCGAGTTTCATTCAAATTTCAAAGACCTCCCCTCAAAATCGAGATTTAATCTTTTCAATGAAAAACTTTTTTCCACATTTAATTGTAGTAATGGTGAATGACTGACAAACACATTCCTGAAAAAAAAACATCTCTTCATCATCAGATGACGAGGAAGACGAGGACGAAGCAATAAAAAACTCCACTAAATTTATAAAATCTAAATTAGTAAAATCATGGTCCATTATTTGTTAATTTTTTAAATTTTTTTAGCACTAGTTCACAACATATTAATAACAAAATATTTACCATTTGACCGTTGACAGAAGACTTTTTGGGTGTATGTTGGTATTCAAAACAAATCAGCCAACCCATCAGAGATCAGATTTTTCGTGTTAAAATTTGATCTATATCCGATCTTTCTGTTGGAATGAAACTCGGAAAATTCAAAAAGATACAATCCTTTTACAGAAAGCCAATCTTTTCTTGAATGAAACTCGCTATAAATCTAAATCAAACAAACAATAATGCGTCCCATCCGTTGCAGGTAGATCTGAAATAAATTCAAACATTTCGAAAGTCCCTGAATTATATACATGATATGGGGTATTTAAAAGGTTACAAATGATTACTTGTTTCTTTAATCTGAACCTAACCTAACCTAAAGTTATGAATGCAATCGAAAATTTATTTTTGTATAATTTGGACTCATCACGTAACTGACCATACAATCATGATTTATTGCATAAGAAAGATAAAAATGATTTTGAATCCCTAACTGCCAATGTATAACAATTCAGTTTATAAAACTACAATTTATGTTGCCCCGCAAAGTCAAAAGGGCATTCGACATCCGAAACATAGTTGTTTGATGCAGTGGCTACCCAATCACGCGGAGCACGGAGAATATTTAACACTTTTAATTACGAACAACTGTTATAAAATTGTTAACAGTTTAAATTGCCATTTTTCTAGTCTTGTCCGAATATAATACCTACACATTTTACTACGACACATCAATAGAATTTTTCACAAAAAGCATTTACGGCAGAATGAATACTGAGTGTTTCACTCAAATTTATAATCGTGGATTAGGGAAGGTTTAGAACGTATTCCGTGGCCTAAGTGCGAAATGCTATTAATTCGTACATTTTCGATTTTGTATTAATTGAAAATTTTAGTCCGTAAAATTATGGACTAGTAGTGGAATAAGCTTTTTTTTTAATTAATAGGGCTGTAGCAAAAAAAAAACTTTCTGAGTTGTTTGGAGGACAAATTTTGGACAAACGGACCACAAGGATAATATAAGTCTGGATTTGTCTTTCGGTGACCATTTAAGCGAGTTTCATTCAAGATCATTATCTGCTCTTTCTGACAAAAGATTTCATCTTTTTGAATTTTGAGAGCTTCATTCCAACAAAAAGAGCAAATCTAGATCAGATCTCAGCACGAAAGATCTGATCTTTGGTGGGTAGGCAGATTTCATCTGAACGCACGCATACATGTAAAACGTTTTTTCTGTCAAACATTAAATGGAAACTATTTTGTTATTAATTTATTGTGAAATTGTGCCAGTCCCTGCTAAAAAATTAAACTAAAAAATAAACAAATAATAGACGAAGAAGTTAATAATTTAAATTTTATAAATTTAGTGGAGTTTTGTATTGCTTTGTCTTCATCTTCCTCATCATCTAATGATGAAGATATGTTTTTTTTTCAGAAATGTGTGTCAGTCATTCAGCATTGGCCGCGTTCTGTGCAATGCCGATAGGCTATTCAAGATACCTTAGTAGTGGGTTTGTTTTCGAACGATCCAGGTAGCTTTCTCTGTTAAGTCAGTTGTATTCCATACAAAGCTGAAGTTTTGAGTCAGCAGTTCCTCAAATTAATAATAATTTTTGGGTAGCTTGAGATTTGTGTTTGACAACATATGTTTAGTTCATCATCTGGTTTTTCCTTAGGCGTTACAACAACACAAAGCAATCCGGATTGCTTTAAGTATGCCACCGAACGCGGCCAATACTACAATTATATTTGAACACAAGTTTCATTGAAAAGATCAAATCTCCATTCTGAGAGATCTTTGAAATTTGAATAAAACTCGCTATTAGATTAATTAAATACTTGTTACGACGTTTCGTTTATGTCTATGAACTTTGTTTTTTTTAAACAATTTTTTATTTACTACAAGAAATGTAACAAGTGTAAGTAATTTTTATTATTGTTTGATGTATTCTGTTAAAATGTGTAACCAATTATCAATGTTAAAATATATACAGATTCTTTAACAACTGCTGATGCTCATTAACTTATTTGTTTTCTTGTAGATTAGCGTTTTGTATGCAATTTATTTTTAAAATCAAAATTAAAGGAATTCTCAAATTTAATTTAAAACATAGAAGCAGAAGCGTTAGAAGTTGTGTGCATTAAACATATTTTAAATTTTAATTATTAGAGGACATAACTTGCTTTTGAGAACCGAAAAAACTCGAGTTTCTTTTGGCAACTGTTGGTGTCGTCTTGGAAACCTTGTCAACCCTGGGTAAAATTGAACAAACGAAACTAGTTGTTGGATTAGAGATACATATGCTTTAAGGTCAGTAGATTCTAAGGTATAAATAAATGAAATTTTTACAACACAACTTGAAGTGTGAAACAATTATTGGAATTTCATCATGAATCCAATTCATAAGCTGTCCTAAGTCCTAATGGTCATCATATTTTTTTTGTAATGATGTTAGGTCTGATCCAGACTTTTTTTGGGCAGAAATTGGTAGATTATCAAAACTTGAAGAGTGGGATAAAATTTTCTCATTGAGAAATAAGGTCTGATCCACACTCTGCCAATTGGCACAAATTGGCACCAATTTCTGCCAAAACCTGATCCAGACTAACAAATTTGGTAGTTTTTGGCAGAAGAGAGCGCTCTTGAGAGAGTAGAATATTTCCCCCTTCCTCACAATTTCTTGCCAATTCCTGCCCAATAATAGGTTTGCTCCAGACTTTTTTGGGCAGAAATTGGTAGATTATAAAAACTTGAAGAGTGGGGATAAAATTCTCTCATTGAGAAATAAAGTCCGAAAAAGTCTGGAACAGCTCGAGCCCAATTTTCTGACGTCAACAATTTTTAAACGTCAACACATTTGTTTTTTTTTTTATTTCTTTATTTGCTGTAAATTCACATTTTTTTCTCTTCAACTAATTATTTTATATTTTAGTGTTTCTAAATTAATTTATTTGTTCAACAAATATTTTTGCACACCAACTACGAAACGTTTTTTTTCGTTTATGACAAAAGTCAGTCTGACAATTGTAAATTTTCTGCCCACAAATTGCTGCCTACAAAAAATTATTGGGCAGGAATTGGCAAGAAATTGTCAGGAAGGGGAAATATTTTACTCTCGCAAGAGCGCTCTCTTCTGCCAAAAACTACCAAATTTGTAAGTCTGGAACAGGTTTTGGCAGAAATTGGTGCCAATTGGCAGAGTGTGGATCAGACCTGTTATCTGTGCTCCCAACGCACACGGAATAAACACGGAATAAATTACCACTCAGAGATGGCTTCAAGGAGTTACAAGAGTGAATTCCTATAAGAACTAACTACATATATAACTACTAGATCATCGAAACGTATTTGGCCATCAGGACTCTAGAAATCGTTCCCATCTTCATAAGCTTCAAGCCCACAGGTCTATTTTTGGTTTGTTATCCCAGCTAAATAAATAATCATGAAGTAAATACATACATAGCTAGTTTGTTTACTTCTGAACAAGACACGATAATAAACAAATTTTAAATTTTATTGTTTTTATTTATAATTAACAATTTTTACCATTTTAATTTTGCATCCAAATTCAAAATATTTTGTAGTAATTTTCTTTTCTTTGTTTCATAAAAAAAATCATCAATATGAAAAATAACCTAGGAACCTGAACGAAGCACTAAGCAACAAAAATTGCGGTTGCCGTTGCTGATTCCTTCCTCCAAGTGTCCTCTTATTGGACATGGCAATATCAAAAACAACAGCATAAAAATTGTATAATAGATCGAATTTAAAAATCTCATAAGAACTTTGTGGTTGGTTTTTTAATAAAATTTTAATAACTAGTAGACACTGAAATTTTGGTTGAAACGAATACGAAATCGAAAAGAACTGCAAATTTGTGCGCCAAGATGGTCAACGGTGGCATTTTTCAAATGTTGTTGTTTTGTCTATTGAATTTTTTGTCATTTTGATTTTTTGTGTTGCTGGGGGGGCTGTGGGGTTAAGCTGTTAGCCGAGAAGCTTAAAGAGTGAGGTGAAAATGAAAATCATATGGTAAAAGGTGAACGTATAATCTGAAAATGCGCGCGTTGTGACAGGTGGTGGCCAACTTAAAGCTCTGCATTTGACAAGTGGATGCAGTAATGACAGTACCGGCCAGAACTATTACGAGTATGTTTCATTTATTAATTATTACTAATTAATAATTTCGTTCATTTATTAATTTCTTGAGTTCGAGTACGAAGCCGCTAGGCTAGCCAAGCTACCTTAGTAGCGGCTTTGTTTCCGAAAAGATCCAGGTAGCTTTTCTTTCGAATCTATTGTATAGCATAAACAGCTGCAGTTTAAAATCAGCAGTTTATCATCAAATTTTCGAACGAATCCAAATTAAGCCTATCAATCTTGGGTACCTTGAGATTTTTGTGTGACCATTGTATATAGATATTAATGTGGTTATCGTTTGGTAGCACAAATCAAATTATTTTTTATTTAGATCTGTCAAAAACTGATTTTGGCAATATTTGCCTTCGATTGGCCAAATAAATTGATTTATTTTTTGATTTTAAATCAATTTTGCAGATCTGGATTTTTCTCCCCTCTTTTACTAACACCACTATGTCCCCTTTCACACAGGGAAACCAGTTGCTGGAGATTTTTTTTGACGTTTTCCTTTAATTGCCTTGTAGCTTTCACATGAGGAAACTGGCACCGAGAAACTGAGGAAGAAACTGGGAAGATTTTGTTGGGCTAATTGGAATTCAAAGCAAAACGTCAAAAAAATCTCTTCAAATCGTTGACCGGAGAGATTTTTTTCATTCCCTTTACTTCCTGCCCTTCTCGCCAAAACACTCCCAGTTGCCGGCAACTCAGTTTCCTTGTGTGAAATGGGACTATGCATTATAATTGACAGCCATCAGTTTGACAAAACAGCTGATACTAATAGATGGTTCACAGACATAAATATAAACCAATACTATAGCAAATAAAAATCAATCTGAAAACGCATTCGAATTGTTACGATAAAAATCAATTTATAGATCAAAATATAAATTTACCAAACGAAAACCCAATAATAGTACTATCATGACGACGAATATTATTTGTTTTAAAATAATATTTCTAAATTTATTTAATAAATAATAACATCAAACAAAAATAAGTAAGTTGTTAATAAAAAAATAATTGAAAAAACAGATTTTAAAAATTCAGCTATAATTTTATATTAAATAATTTAATTATTAAATAATAATTAAATAATTATTATTATATTAATATTTAAATTAAATTAAAGTTCGTCCACATTGTATGCAACTTAATACCTACCTATATTTTTAAAAACGTTTATACTAAATGTTTTTAAATACCTACAAGATTTGCTTAATTTTTTCTACAAAAATCGTCAATTTTCAAAAATATTGATTATATTTTCTTTCTCAAAATTCCAAAAATTATGATTATACATATAAATTTTTAATTTGAAAAAAGTTCAGTGACTAGTTTTTGAAAAATCGATTGGGTTTACATTAGTGTTTAAACTTTCTACGAGCTTCTGCTTAAAAAAATCAAAAATAAATTACCAAAAAATACCTTTTCCCTTCATTAAAGAACAGATTTTTTTATACAAATTTTTCTAGCCGTTTTTGTGAAAAATAATATTTATCTTTTTGGTCAAAAAAAGTATGGCAGGTAGGTAGGTACTGTCATTTTTCGTCTCAAAAAAACTGAAAAAAAACTGGGGACATGTTTATGAAAAAAACGTTTAGGCTGTAAGTTTGAGGACAGACAGACAGAATTGCGGACCCATTTTTTCGTCTTTGCTATCATCGTAATGTCAAGTTTTGTCAAAATCTCGAGTTCGATTTTTTTCGAATCCATAACTTGTAATATAGGACCTACATATATAAAATCGCTAGTCAGAAAAAATTAAAAAAAATACTACCTAGGTATACCTACTTTATTTCCTAATATAACTGTCTGTAGAGAAAAAATTAAATTATTCTCAATAGATATTATATTTGAAAAAGAACAAAAAGTACCTATGTTCATACATATTGTATGTAGGTGGGTATCTGGGTACACATGCACCTACCTAAACAAAAAAATATTGAAATATCTCAACATTGCTTTGCTTTTTTCGCATAGAAAAAGTGAAAAGTAGCAACGTTGCTACGATTCAAAATCCTAAAATCCACCAAATATCCAAAATTTGAAAGAAAAATTTAAAATAAATTCTTTAATAACCTACACATGTATATATATCCATATACATTCTTACTTCAAATTCATGTATACGGCAATAGCCTTGATATAATTTATTTATACCCACCATATTTTGAAGGCCATGGCAAAAACAGCTTTTTCGGTTTTCTCCCTCACCCTCTATATTGTTGTCAGAACTAATAAGTTTCGACCGTCTCCCTTGCTTTTTTTCGTTTTTGCCTCTACCTTTTCTTCTTCCACATCAACAATTCAATATCAAGAAAAGAGAAACTAGCGCCCTCATCGGAACTACTAGCTAAAAAATTCTGTCTCATAGTAGTACTATAGGTTTCATATACAATGGTTTACACAAATGATAGTTCATCAGCGGTTTTTTCCATAGGCGTTCCAACAACACAAAGCAATCCGGATTGCTTTAGGTATTTTATACAACGAGGCCATTGATGCGGGGTTTGCCTTATGCGGGATTGCTTTAGGTATGTTATCCAACGAGGCCATTGATGCGGGGTTTGCCTTATGCGGGATATACACTGTTCAAATGCATGTCAAGCATATGAGTGTATTCGATGATTGAACAAAAATCAAACAGTTTTGATCTTGCTTCAAGCACACACAATGTATGCGTAAGTTATTTTCACGAATACACTCTCATATGCATGACATGCATTTAAACAGGGTATATCTCGCATTAGGATTTGATTAGTTGGGACAAAGTACATAATATTCGTGTTTTTTTCTAAGCCCCGGGGAAATTGGACGAAAAAAACGATGAGTAGGATTAACAATTTGCATACTAAATCCAACAACAGCTAATCCCCGGGGGTGCTTAGCTTAAACCCAGAGAATTCTCGGGGCTTAGCTATTGGAGAGGATAAAAACTGTGCTACCAAAAACTTTTTCACAAAGTTATCGATAAAATGTATAGAAACATCAAAACTGACATTTTTATATGTCAGATAATTATCAATTTTGTTTGGTTTGGTTGAGCATTTGGTCTAAGTGTATCAGTTGTTTTCCTGACGGCCATATGTCAACCTAACCTAATCTACCTTTTAATATAAATTCCGCAACACAACAACAAATCAATTTTAACATTTTTCGCTTTTGTATTGCCTCTAAGGTTTTTTCCACCTCGCCATGAGCACAACCTTCTACAGCGATTTTTATTTTTGCGTATATTTTTATTATAGGTATATTAAAACTTGACTGTAAAATTATTATTAAATAGAAAAACATTTCCTGAAGTTGATATTCGTTCAATTCACAAGAATTGAATGAACAACAAAACAAAGGTTTCTCTGAGAAGATTGTTTTCGGCTGCGTTTTGTTGTACACGGGAGCAACCCAATACAGATTCTGTGCTACATCCTTGGCATACTTCAATCTTCTGGATCGTCGTCTGCTCTTGCCCAGACCTATATTCCTAATGACATAGGGACTGAGCGTCCCGCATAATTTGTTCCGTTCAGATAACGAATTTAAATTTTTTTTTACCATTTCACCTCAGTTTGCTTAAAAACAACGAAAATAGCGAAAATTTTCTTTTCAAAACTACATACCTGAACGCTAAGAACATCTGATTGTGAGATGTGTCAAGAAAGTTATAGCAGAGTTTGAGTAAGTTATTAGTGTGTACCCTGTCTTACTTTTATGTTTGTTTTATATTATTGGCCCGCTCTACTTTTCTTCAAGTCTGCAGATGCAGATCCATGTAAGGCCGCCTTAATAACCATTGATATAATAGGTGCTTTTTTTTGCAATCCCCGGGGAATTGGTTGAAAAAAACGACCAAGGCGCTTAGTGAAAACACTTGGTAGCACTGTTAATTTGCAATATGAAATTTGAAAAACAGCTGTAATGCAAGAAAAAAAACAAAAATCACAGTTTGTCTCATCCATCCTTCTAAAAATCATCGGATTGATTTGTTTTGTGTAATTTACACCAGCGACAGCAAAAACCGTCCGTGATTTCATCGGAAGCACATTGTTTCTCTCGTCTTTTCTAAGTGTTGCTTGTACTTATTTTATATTACATAAACCAGATTGTCTCAACCATTCCTAATTTCAGTGCAAGATCATCGATTCTAGTGGACTTAACCAAAATCGAGGCCAACTGAGTGGAATATAAAGTCCATTGAAGACATAAGCGGCAAGTTTTTCCACCTTCGTGGTCTCGAGAATAGGTGTTGTCCGCACCAGCTGTCGACACTGAAAGCCTAAGACGATTGAAATTTGCCTGAAATTCGGTCTTCTGGAATTTGCCCAATATTAAGTTCGAGATTACTTCCAGTACTTTATCTTCCTCGAGTGGTAGCAAGAGACCAGATCGAGCTAAATATCGGAACACATGGCCAAAATAGTTGCAGTAATTCTGAATAAAGGTCGCCAATTCTTTAGAACTAAAACCCATCGATAAATGGGCAAGACACATGAGGCGAATGCTGTTGTATTTTTGGCCATTGGTGGTTAATGCTTCATCAATTTCTGTAAGAAGCTTTTTTCGAATTGGTATTGTTGAGAATGTCTTCCTCGAGTGACTGAACTTTTTGAAACGAGCTGGCCATTTCAACCGTTGGTAGTTTTCTCGAAACATACTCTTGCATTTCTTCTGTTTTCATTTTGTTTAGATTCTGGACTTCAACGCTGACAGCTTTCGCTTGAGCTTTTATCCTTGCTGCTTGGGAAAAGTGTCTATATCGATTCTCACAATATATTTCATTTATTATTTAATGAAGAATTACCTTCGAATTTTACAATTCACAAAATTGATAAATTAACTGACGTGTCAAAATGTCAGTTTTGACGTTTCTATACATTTTATCGATAACTTAATGAAAAATGATTTGGAGCACAGTTTTTATCTTCTCCAAAAGCTAAGCACCGAGAATTCTCTGGGTTTAAGCTAAGCACCCCCGGGGATTAGTTGTTGTTGGACTTAGCATGCATATTGTTAATCTCACTCATCGTTTTTTCGTCCAATTTCCCCGGGGCTTAGAAAAAAAACGCCTATTTTTGAACGCAATTCACACACGGCCTAAGTGGCTAAAAGGTAAATGAGCTGTCAAAAAATCGTTTACAAAGTTGATTTTTATTTGCGTTCATGAAACGTGTGTGGTAAACTTTTCATTTTCTGATGTGGGACGGCTTACACGGTTTCATGAATACTAATATACTCGTATAAAGTAGATACTGAACTGGCATATATCTACTATTTCCATCAACCATCAGAAGTGAATTCGAGCCGCAAACCTCAATAGTTAGTTAGTTCTTCCATACAAGTATGTAAATGGCTTTATTTAAATTTTATTTTTTTTAAAGAATTTTCTGGCCGATGCAAATAAAACAAAAAAGTATGGTAATACGAAATTATTATTTAATTGTTTATATAAAATTTTCAGAAGAACAAAAATCGCAGCCCTTAAAAGCACTGCTGAAATGGAAAACTAACAAAAGAGAAACTATTTTCAAAATAAATTGATTTAAAATAAAGAATTAATTTAATTGGAAAATTAAAATTAGATTTTTATTTGTTTTATTTCGAATTTAACTCTAAAAGCAATCTCTTTCCTAAAATGAAACAAAAGGGATTTTTTCTTATAGTCCCTCAGCACTACAGCATTGTTGACTTTGTACAAACAATAGATGTCAGCACTTATACAAAATAACAATAGATGGCCCTAGTTTCGTTGCCTGTTGATTAAATATGATGCGCATGCAAAGAGTGGCAATAGAGGGCTTTTAAAAGTAATATTTTTGTTTGCTACTTTGCTCCGAGGGGCGTAAAGATCGTTCTCCCCATTTTCAATAGAGGTTTTGTATGGAAGAAAAACGCCTATTGAAGAAACCGGTCAGCTGTCAATCCATGTGCATCACGGTTCACAGACCACCTTTTGTGGAATGACCACATATTCGATGTCGCCAAAAACACTGCAAAGTGCTTAGGATTTCTTCGAAGATGCAATACATTTTTTTGCAGGTCTCATCTGGCTGTAATAAGGTTTTTATTCGTCCAAAATTGGACAGGGCTCATTTGAATCTTTTTGATAAAATTAATTAATTGAGCTCTAAGTATGATTGGCGATAGAACTATAGTGGAAACATTTACATCTCCCGAATATCGTATATTTTTTTAAAAGTGTTCTATCGAAGTAGCCAGTTGCATTATCCTCTCCTTAAACTATTCAACCGTAATACTCGCGCTTCTAGAAATGCTCAACAGTTTACATTTGGGCCAAATTTCGGACGTACTGTCAAATACAGTTTCTTTTTTTAGTCGAACAACACGAATGTGGAATGCTTTAACGCGCTCTATTTTTTCCTCCCATTTTGAACTTCAAAACCAATGTACATCGGTATTCCCTTTTAAATCCCTCGCACTATGCTTAAACATAGTAGCCAAAACCCCAATTTTTAACTTGTAGGCGTTTGAATTTAATTTGTTTAAATACAAATATGCCAGAACACGGATTTCGACAGTTGAATGTTTCCATTTGACAAAAACTTTATTTTCATTCTGAATCAAATTCGCAAATGCTTATTTTTCGCTAAATCTAACCCTATTTTTTCTTACACGTCAACTGACTCGAAAATTGTTTCTTTATTCAAGTTTTTTTTCTTTTGCAACACGAAGCGATTTCAATGTTTAACAAATGAATGCCGAAATTAATTTGGAGGATTACACAATTGCTATTATTCTTTTAAAATGTATGTTTTCACAACCTTATTTCACTATTCACATAATTACTGAAAACGAAAGCTCTGTTTATTTATGTCGATTTCGTTTCAACAAAAACATCGACTTGCCGTCGATCCGCCGTCAATTTTTTTCTGAAAATCAAATTCGTTTCAAATTAAAACCAATATTTTTCTGGAAAAACAGATCCGTATTGAATCTCTTTTTGGAGACGGATTCAAAACGGATTTGTGCACAGATTCGTACACACACTACAATAGGTCTGATCCACACTCTGCCAATTGGCACAAATTGGCACCAATTTCTGCCAAAACCTGTTCCAGACTTACAAATTTGGTAGTTTTTGGCAGAAGAGAGCGCTCTTGAGAGAGTAAAATATTTCCCCTTCCTGACAATTTCTTGCCAATTCCTGCCCAATAAATTTTTGTGGGCAGCAATTTGTGGGCAGAAAATTTACAATTGTCAGACTGACGTTGTCATAAACAAAAAAAAAACGGTTCGTAGTTGGTGTGGAAAAATATTTGTTGAACAAATAAATTAATTTAGAAACACTAAAATACAAAATAATTAGTTTGAAGGGAAAAAAATGTGAATTTACATCAAATAAAGAAATAAAAAAAAAACAAATGTGTTGACGTTTAAAAATTGGCAGAAAATTGTGCACAATCTGTTCCAGACTTTTTCTGACTTTATTTCTCAATTGGAGAATTTTATCCCCACTCTTCAAGTTTTGACAATCTACCAATTTCTGCTCAAAAAAAGTCTGGATCAGACCTAATATTTGTTTTGACGTTTCTCAATTGGTGTGTTGTGAATTAATTTTTATTTTGTGGCAGTGTACAGAAAAAGTAAATTAATATATTAAAAAATAAAAAAAATTGTTAAAAACTTCTTGGAAACAAATATTAAAAAAGGGCAAGTGTGTTTAGGAACTCCCCCGCGTCGGAATCGGGAAATTAAAACGAAATAATGATGTTTTAACGAATTGAAGATTTGTTTTTTTTTTTTAGAGCTGCCAAGCAACACACACAGTCCCAATAAGAGATTCGGTCCGTAATCGTTCTTTTCAAAAAGTATTGGTTTTAGTAGCGAATCCTAATTATTGAAACGAAATCGACATTACTAACCCTCGGGATCCCAAATTTACCCAAAACGTGTTTCTTTACTTTTTTTCTGGAACGAAAAGGCCAGAGCTTTTGACTTTCTTTCATTTTTTTCATTTCCCCTCCAGCAGTTATCTGTTCGAACTTTTTTCTGGAACGAAAAAACCAGAGCTTTTGACTTTCTTTCATTTTTTTCATTTCCCCTCCAGCAGTTATCTATTCGAACATTTTAGCTACTGCACTATCTTGCTTGTCAAACAATAAATCAGCTGATCGAATTAGTAAAAGAGGGCTAAATCTGCCGAAAAATCCAGATCTGAAAAATTGATTTCCGATAACCAAATAAATTGATTTTTTTTTTGCCCATTTTAAGGATTTAATTTTAAAAATCTGTGTTTTGACAGATCTGAAAGGGAAAAAAAATAATTTTTTTACCAAGAGAAAACCACATTAGTCTATAAGATGTAATTCACATTTATGAAAAATAAGTAAAAAAAATCTGAAGAAGCTGGAAAAGAAAGCTAACGAAAAAGAAAGCAAAAATTTCGAAAGTAAAAACCTCGAAAACAAAAATTTAGAATTGAAAAAATCTCGAAAAAAATTCTAGAATGCATAATCTCGAAACGCAAAAATCTCGAATGCAAAAATCTAGAATTAATTGTCTCAAAAATGAATATATTAATTGTAGATTATTAATAACTGAAACTGATAACTGGCTTGCAATATCGGAAGGGCGCTTCGGTCAGTACATAGGCACCGGGTTGAGGGCAGGTTACAATACCACTGTCTGAGTGCGTGATCCTCTCATTTACCCCTACTGGATAAATCATCCGTCCATCAGGCCCGGGAAGCGAGCGGCTCCCCTCAACGTCTGGTGGATGGGTTTGATGGATTAGTTGTTGGTGTGTGTGTCTGTTTAGTTGCGTCAGATTTGCTGAATAAGTCGAGAAGCCCGACCCCTCCACAAGAGTATTTTACCGTTCTTAAGGAGAGGCGGCCTTCTTAACGTAGAACATAAATAGATATAAATTACAACAAACAAAAAATAATGTGTCCGTCTATAATAAATGTATTTTTTTTGTGTATAAACTTATTTATAATAGATACGTTAATTGGTTGTTTTTTGTCTGGTAATAGTTTCAGATACATCGATGGAAATCTTTTTGTCTCTGAAAAAGATTACCATTGAAACAAAGTCATTATTTTGGAAACAGTGGAGTTTTCCACTGCTGGGCTCCTCAAAAGTTTGGTTGATGGACGGAACTTTTGAAGTTGTTCCCCGGATCAGGCGACAGCTATTTTTTCAAGATTTTTTGCATTTGATATTTTTGTCATTCAATATAACGTCATGATCCCATTAGTTTTTTATTAATTGCATTCATTTTAATGATCAAAACAACAACCAAATTTGACAAGTATTTTAGTTTCAAAAGAGTTTCACTCATTTTCTTTATGTTTTATGTCTTTCCGATTTAAAATAAATAAATTTTTTTTATACATAAACAACAAAATATTGAGTTTGAAAGGGACATATCTATAGTCGCTGATAAACCCAGATTTTACTAAACTACATTTTAAGACAATTTTAGCTCAATGAATACAGACCGATTTTACTTACAAATTGTTGGTTTTATATTTATTTTTATAAGATTATTAACTTTACTACACAAATAGCTTCAAATATTTTAGAATGATAAACTTAAAAAATAGAACCAACGTCCGAAAATTCAACTAAACCTAGGTTTAACTTACAGCCCTATTCTGCTATTCACGTGAACCATATATTCGATCCACCCATTCGATTCCCTTTCACACTGCCTTTGTATTCTGCTATCCATCTGGTGAACTGCACTATCCCAAGTTCATATTACCATTTCAAACAGATGCTCATGCGAAAATCGACTGAAGTTTGGATAAAAATGTGTATGTATGCATGTATCGGACTGTTTTTCCTTTCACAAACATAAATAAGGAAATTCCCAAATTTTAAAATGACTATGAATACGACCCAAGGAGTTTAAGACTGAACACATTTTTGGGCTCGTAGACATAGTGAATTTTATATGACAAACCTAGGGGGTCCCCGAGCAAAACAGTGTTAAATAATTTTTTAATTAGATTTCGTTACAAAATAAACAATTCTGTCTTCTTATGTTTAAAATTAAATTTATTCTTTTTATGTGTATGTTATTTTTACATTTAATAGTAGTAATAATCATCTATAAACCTAATATGTAAAGTAATTTTTAATTTTATCACAATGCAAATGCTATATTTTTTTGTTTCACATTTCTGCATTAAGCTTACTTATTTTAACTCACGTTTGTACGTTTTTTATATCAAATTGATGATGCAAGGGCATACGCATGATTTCAATCAGAAGGCGGATGATTATATTCGCGGAATTTTATATTTAATTAATAAAGTCCTATCATTGAAGGATAACAAATTAGCTAGGATTTATAGTTAGCTTCAAAAGAGACTTTTGGTAAAAATTTAATTTCGTGACTGTGACTTACCGACAGAATTTCAGAATAAAACTAGAATTTCAAATTGAAAACCCGAACTTGACGGTGCAGTTAAAATAAAATATTCCCCAAGTAACTAAGTACACCTATATTGAAGTGGCCTTAGTGTTCACGTTCTTACGAATTCAGATATATGAATGATATTATAATTTTCATGAATAAAAATTAAACAAAAATGATATAAGCTATGGTTTGTTATCACAGCCTTTTAACAAAATATTAAGCTCAACTTGGTGAGTTTGATGTTACTTTGTTTAATTTTAGGAATTTGGAAGTAAAACCGGGCGATTTCTCTAAAAAGCAACTGGTGAAGAAATTTTTAATCCAAATTGAAAGTTCAAAATGGAAATTTTCCATCTAAACAAAATGTAGCAAATAAACTTTAACTAGGCCCTCCATTGCGTATCCCATTCGTGCGATGTTATTCAATAGTTTTCATATGTCAATATAGATACATACACTACTATTCACTCTATTTACACTGTAGACATATAAAAAAAGATTCAACAATACGCAGAGATATTTATAAATTACATTTAAACTAATATTAATGTATACATGCATAGTGTATAATGATATAAAAAATAAAATAATAATAATATTCATGGAGTGGTTTTCATTCAAGTACTTCTGGGCAATAAGATCGAACATTAATGTTCGTTTAATTTTGATGTTTTACTTTAATTTTGTTTGTACTTTTACGCTTTTCACCTCATTCGACAATGAGTTTCGGTGTGGTAAGAGTTTCCTGGCGGGCTTGAGCGTGATGCACGCATTTCTCGAAAACGTTTAAAGTTATTTTACTTGAAAGTGTTCAAGACTCGAAGAGGATTGTCATCATTGCCATTAACGTAATACCAAATATCAGAGCAAGTATTTGTTTGATTGATTCCCGAATATCTTCTTCTTTTATCAGGTCAGGTAATACTGTGACTAAAGCAATGTGCAAGAAGCCACCTGCAGTGAATGGCATGATCCAAGACGTTCTCGCCTCTAAAATAAAAGATAACATAAAGTTATATAATTAAACAGTCAAAGTATATTCAATAAAAATAGTTCGTTCAAATTCAGATGTATGAAAACCAGTGAAAATTAGGAAACTATAAAAAAACTCACCCATTGCGGATGTAACACCTGAACCACCAATTGCCACTAACGCTCCCATCAAACCAGCACCAGCTGTTAATAACTGCGCCCGCGCAGCATCCCATCTATTAAAGCCTGATTTCAATAGAATAGCAAAGTCTCCAACCTCATGAGGGATTTCATGTACTGCAAATTATAAGACAAGCTCTAAATATCAATGCTAATTTAATTCAAACCTGTGGTCTTACATAAAATAGCAAAAGTGGCTAGCACCCCATGTCGGAATGAAACCAAAAACGATCCAGCCACAGCTAATCCATGAGTAAAGTTATCAATTGAATTTGCCAATAAATTCAAATATCCAGCCACTTTTTTCGGTTGGTCTTTACTTTTCTGTTCTCGTTGGCGCAGAAAACATCCATTTGGAACATCTTCAATATCACAAGATCCTGTGCAGTCACCTGATGTTTGTCCTTCAACGAACTTACCACCAGTCTTGCGCAGCAAACAATTAGCAATCTCTACGCACTTTGGCTGCGGATTTGAGTCATCAGCATTTGCGTATCCAGAAAATATTTTCTCGACTATTGTGAAAATTAGGATACCCGATAGAACCCACAGACCACTGCGCATCGAAGGATGGCCGGATTCTGTAAATTATATTTTATTTTTTTATTTACTTTCTTATAAATTATTAACGTTTAATACTAACCTAATGCAACATCACTTTCCCAGGCTTCAGGCAGCAAGTGAAGAAATACATCCCCCAATAAACCACCTACAGCAAAACTTAAGAGTACTTTTAGGAACTTTGATTCAGCAGCTAAAATAAATACAAGAAAAACATATTTATTATAAAATGGTAAGAGATATCATTTTAAAATAGTACATCTTAAGTATAAACTTTTTTTTTAAAGGGATTTTTGGGAAATAACTGTGACTGCATTAAGGTCTGTAACGAGTAACGACCTTTCCAAGCACTTTGATGTCAACAGAGGGTTAAGCAAGGGTAATACGCCTTTATGTGACTTTTTCAACATCGTTTTAGAACACATTTTGGAAAACTCACAAGCCAAAAAGTCTTTTCGATTCTTTTTAAATAATAGCAAAGCCTTGTTGGCTTGCGAGCCGGATATATTTATCAAAAATTATTGCTTAACCCACTCGAAGGTTATGAGTGAAGTGTTATGTTTTATTCAATATTTATCTACATTTTATTATAGATCAAATATCACCCACAGCAATTTGCCACTCAAAAACCGCTTCCAGAGCATTTGGAAAGTTTTTTCGCTTTCCATGAAATGGCGGAAGAAATGCGAATAGTAATCGCCACCAACAGTAGCGCTTTTTCGAATTCGACACACAGAATTCAACAAATCATATGCTAAAAAAAGAAAGGATAATCTAACATAACCGAAGCGAAGAAAACGTTACAGCGAACAGGTATAATAACGATTTCCCTATCGTTAAAATAAAATCGTTGCAAAAATCAAGTGAACAATACCTATTTCCAATCATTTTGCCTGCGGGCTGAAATCAATTGCGTTGACAGGTCCTATTCCCCTATTAGCCTAAATAAAATAACATTATAATTCTAATCCTATTTGACGGCGCGAAATGATAAAGGTCGCCGCACCGACCGAAAGGTATTCTGTTATAAATGAGTTGCAAATACTAGAGGAAAACCTTCAATCATGAACTTTATGAGTTGTACAGTGTACACTGCATTAAACACTAGACAAGACTCAAGAGAATGTATGCAGATTAATATGTAGTATGAAGTGCAATATTTTTTTTTATTATACCATTGTTTTATCTGACGAAACTCATAGCTTCTCTGATGGTGTTCATGTAGGAAACTTATTATGGAACATTATTTCCCAAACAAAAAATACAACGTGTGCAAAGTATGCGTAATAATATTACTATGTTAGTTGATAACAGCACAGCCATTAAATATAAACAACCGGGAGCCATGTTTCAGCTGATAGCAATTCCTTTTGTTCAGATGTGTTTTGTTATGTGACTAATATGAGATAATTGATAGCAGAATTTGTAGATAAAAATATCTGTAATCAAAACAGTTAATTACTAGACATCGATTAGTGGGAGAACAATAAACCTAAAATATAGTCGTGATATCTTTCGAGAAATGACTTTATTAAATGCTTAGGCAAATTTGAGATAATTTTAGACAAGATTATACGCCGGGGAGGGACTGACATAGCTTTATATAATAAAGCGATTTGAAAAAAACCTTGCAGTTCCCAAAAGTAACCTTGGATATGTTGCAAAGAGAAGATAGACTAAGAGCCCACATAAATCGGCACTCAAAGTATGCTAAAAATATATTTCTTAAATAAGTGTGTTGTTCAGAGTGAAAACCATAATTTAAATTCAAACTATTTACGCAAGACACTCTAAGAAAATGCATTGATAAATTGTAAGTGGTTACCATAGTTATGCTAAAATATAATTACAGATGTTCCGAAGTGAAGTTCGTGATTTTATCTTCTCCCCAAGAAGAAAGAAAAGCGAAATGGAGAGTTGATGAATCAATTAATTAATAGTTTGGCTCTAAAATTCGTTATGTTTATTCAAATTGTAATGAAATATTGTTAAATAAATTAATTACTTACTTACTACTTACTTAGTTTGGGAAGATTAAGTACAGACAAAGTTGTACCTACACGTTAAAAAAATATGGTAATGAAATACGAAAGCAGAACCGTGTGTCTCAGCACAATTATTTAAAAAATCAATTTTGAGCATACTTTGAGTGCAGCTTGCAGACAGAAGGCTGCGTGTAAAACGTCTTGGACCATCATATTTGCTATCAGAGTACTTAACTCTGCATTTTGAAATGATGATGAAGTTGTTATACCAATTATTTGTATTTTCGAAAAAAAAATGCATTTTTGATGCACTATTATTCACGAATGCCCTTCCGGTATGCAAGAAGATCACATTTATAAATGACTACTTAAGAACTATCTATTCATAATAATTATTTTTTGTTATCAATCACACCCAAAAAGTACTGTGGGCTCTTAATCTAAGAGTGCGATGCATTACCACAACGCTCGTCATAAGTGAAACTCCAAGGCGATGTTTAGATTGGAAAGATTGAAAGGAGTCTCATTTGTAGTTGTTTCAAACTGTAAAACATTTAAATTTTAGTTGGCTTAATGTGCTTGGAGGCATCTTATCTAATATTAACATGACGAAACTCACAAGCCAATCTAAACAGGGTCCAATATATCGTAAAAAACACAGACCTAAACAGTAAAATGAGAATTATATTACTATGTAAATTAAATTCAATTACAAAACGATACTTACGATCTGAATATTCGCCATTCTTTTCTTTCGATTCATCTTGTGTTGGTATGATAATCAATGGCAATATTCCAGCTAAGCCAATTACAGCAGATCCAAGTAATGAGAATACCCATGGTGTATATTCGAATGATTTCACAAAGTCAGGCATGTATGAGTTTACCAATTGTGTGTATAAAAACACAATTTGGTCATCGAGGAAACTAGTTGAGTTGTTCATTTTTTTTTAAATTGTTTTGTAATTCGATTAATTATTTATCACAATATGATTTTGTTAAATGTATAGTTTTTTTTTTTTTAAATAACGTGGGATTTTTATGGTGTCCTTGTCATGATATACAAATTATCCTAGCAATTCTCCTAATTGGTTGCCTATATTCAGATGAGAAGGATATTTATACTAAATCTGTAAAAAAAATAAAATTAATTAGATTTAATTATTTTTTGAAAAGAATATCATTGTAAAAAATACAAATGTACATAATGCAATGTCCGTGATTAAAGTTAGACATTGGCCAAAGTAGTATTTAAAAGTTTGGTTTTATAATCTACATTTAATTATGCAAATTAAGAACAAAACCTGTACAAACTACGCCTTTGGTGCGTGCATTGCAAACAAAAAAAAAAAAAAACAAACAAAATAAATATAAAACTTAAATATAACATTGATTTGCCACTTGAAGTGCAATGTTTATCTGATGTACGTGAGTGCCGCTAATTTATTTGATTTTTACTCAAAACGTCAATAAAATCGAGAACGCATAGATTATGCCAGTAAAACAATAATTATCTTCAACGTTTTATTGGTCACGTTTCGATGTTGTTAATATTGAACACTCTAAAATTAAAAGAATATTAATTCTTTTTTAAATACCTACATTATGATAACGCATGAATTTTAAAAAGTGGAAGCCAAAAGTGTATTGTATTTTATATTGATACTTTCAAAACAAAGCAGAAAAGATCAACTTTTTAATTTTAATTGAAAAGTTGTATGGGTTGATGTTTCATATAAGATAGGAATGTTTTTAGATTGCATATTGTATATATGATTATGAACTATGCATTTTTTACTTTTCGCCCTTATCTCCAAAATCACTTGAAGAATTTTCATTCAATACAATAATATGTATCGACATTTTTAAGATTTTGTCAAGAGAACTTAATCCTCCTTAAAAAAAGTTTGTCTGATAAATTTGATGACGCATTCGTGTATTAGGTATTTATGTACATAAGTACTTATTAGGGAAATATGGACTGCGTTCACAAACGGTTGGCGTTGTTGACTGAATTAAATAAAAAAATAAAGAGCACTTTAAACTGAGTTATATATCTGGGCAAAAGTTATAAGTCTGTAGAATATAGCCAAACGGTAGGTCCGTTCCCGTACTCCCTAAAACTGCGAAAATCTACGAATCTCTACGAAAAATAGTCAAATCCTGTTCCCGTACTCCAAATATTCGTAGTTTTTCACAGAAGATAGTACTCATGAGACAGTAAAATATTTCCCCAGCTGCGAACTTTAGTCCAAGAAATTTCTTTGGACAAAATTATGAAGACTGTCAAATGAATGAAAAAAGAAACAAAGCTGTCAGTTGCCAAGTATATCGTTACAAAAGTTGAAAATAATGTCTGGTCGGGCTTATCCGTGCAATAAATTGAAATTTGTGATATCAATCAAATTGGTTATTTTAAGAAACAATTTCACGTAAATCTTTAATAAACATTTTCAAAAATACACTTTTACGTTGACGTTTAAGAATTGGCAAAAATTGTTGTTCAAAGCGTTCCCGTACTTTTGTGAAACTTTGTTGCGCTCTGAGAGATTTTTACCCCCACTCTTGCAAAAATGACAGTCTTCACATTTTTGTGCACAAAGTACGGAACACACACTTGGTAATTGGTCAGTAATTGAAGATTTTTTTTATTTTTTTACGAATTTTTCCCCACACTATGAAGTTGGAAATGGTAACGTAAACCGTTTTGACCAATTCGATACTTCAATTTTAAATTTTAAAGATTTCAATTCGTCGGCTTTTTGGTCGTGATAATTTATTAATCAAAGATATTCATTAGTTTTCCTAATGTTTCGACTGAGTCTTCTTCAGGGGCACTTATTAACCCCGACACAAAATATAAGAAACATGTGGATGTTTACATTTAGTTGTTAAGGTTCTAGACTTACAAGATACCTATATTAAAAGAATTATGTTTTTATATTTTTAACATTAAAAAACATTTAAACAAATATTTAAAAAATTAAAAGTTGAAAAAAAAACAAAGTTTAAAAATATATATATTGTGAACTCTTCTTTTAGCCAACAACTGTTTAAAAATTTGTTCATGTTATTATCTATATGTGTCTATATGGAAGTATGTAAAGATTAGGGAACAGTACACCGATGAGATGCACTGTGTATCCTGCTTTCTGTTCATGTTATTTTTGTTATTCAAAATGTGCAAGATTTCTAAAGTGTATTGTTTCGATGTATGGTTTTCCGTTTAAGGGATTTTTACATTTTGAAAGTCTGGGACATGTTTTCTTTCTACGCTGTGACTAGCAAGATCTGTTTTTTGATTTAATATCTGATTTGTGACTTGAGATCCTGTTTTGTTGTGCCAATGTAATTATCTTATATACAGCATCTGTACTTTGATCCTTTTTACTTTTCTTGATTAGTTTTGTGAACACTGTGTTGAGTGTTTGGTTGGATTTGTAGGCATCTTTAGCTTTGTTAGCGATGCTTTTTTCAGCAAGTCAGCCATGGTTGGTGATAGAAGTCAAACATTTCCAAAAAATTATGTAAGCTAAGGCTTGTGTTGTTACTCATAATATTCCACTTTTTCTTTATAATGTATATCGCGACCTGCACTGGAATATTAGTAAAAGTGACAACGCATCGAAGGACACTAAGACTTTATGTTCATTTAATTTCAATTCTGAAATTCTGGTAATGTCTTTTGTGTATTTCAAGATAATTGAATCATTGGGATTATGTGTGTCAATGCTGAATTTAAAGCAAACTGGGCTGCAAGCAAATTCGCAGTTTTAGTCAAGTTCCTGATCCCTGACATGAAAGTAAGTAATTCTCTGATTAAATAGCATTCAAAAATATTTATCATATTTACAAAATTTGTCACTTTCAAGAATAGAGATCAGCTTAGTTTAAAGTTTCATAATAACTTATTGATCATATTTCCAAGGACGATAACGATAATGACTGACTCTTAAAAATCATTTATGCGATTTTGACATAGATAACGAGTTAACAAATCATTTCAAGCGTACATTTTTTCATATGTTTTATTGAACAAGAGTACCGTTTGACCAACTTTATATAGGATCGCAAACATTCTACCTTGAAATTATAAAGGATTTCTTTAAAATCCAAATAGTCGGTGGGGCGTATTATACATAAAATTCGATGAAGTATTTAATCAAATGTATCAAATTCGATGAAGAATTTTCAAATAGCTTTTCTTTTAGTTTCGTTAAATGACGAACATGGCAGACAGCAATTCTCGGGGGTTCCCTTTACTTTGTGCACAAAACTGAAAGGTTTCTCATTTTTTAAAGAGTCTGGGTAAAATCTCTCAGAGAGACAAATATTTACAAAAGTACGGGACCGCATTGAACATTTAAGCTATTTTTTAAGCGTCAAAACAAAATTGTATTTTTGAAAATGTATTTTCTTTGGCTTCTTTCCAATTGACAATCGAAAATTTTGTACAAATTATTATTGTCAAATTACTTACAGCCTTTGTAAATATTTTACTCTCTTGTGAGTGCTCTCTTCTATGAAAAAAATTTGGTGTACGGGAGCAGGATTTTTACAATTTTTTTTTTGCAGTTTTAGGAAGTACGGGAACACAAATTTTAAGTTATTTATTTGTTAAGCTTTCATAATTTTAAGTTTTGAAAGCTTTACTCTTTGTCTTAGAAAATTTCATGAAAAAAAACGCAATGCTAAACTTAAAGGTTAAAAGCTGACCATATTAAAATAGCGTAAGTCTTTACCATTGTTTTCGAATTTTGCTCTCGCAATAGTGTATATGTAAAGACTGTAAGGATTTTTCTTAACTTAAAAGCTTTCTTTAAAAACTAGCTCAAACTAGAAAGTTAAATCCATTACTAAAAATTATATTTTTGAGTAACTTAACAGTTTTTTTATTTACGTTTATACATAACTTAGTAAGTTTTCACATCCTTATTTTTTCCAAAGACTGATATTATGAAAGCTGGTGTTAAAAATTTTTATTAAAATTTCCTTTCTGATATTTTCACCTTTATTGATCAAGATAAATAATTTTTTTAAGATCTTTTATCAAACTCAAAACTTTTCACGTTTTTCTTTTATTGTTTAGCACTGCCATTTTTTCATATTTTCAAAATACAATTTACTATAAAATTTTAACTCAACGCTAAACCATACAAAAAATATAATTCATCTTGGTGAATGAACTCAAACTGTAATTGCTTAACTTCGCGAATAAGAAAATAAAACTAATGACTGTGAAGAGTGCAGTTTTCTCTTTGATTACCTTTTTCGTTTTTCCTCACACAAACAACAAAATTGTTACATAAAACACAAAGCAATGCACAAATTAAAAAAGCAAAAAAAAAAATGTTAATTTTTATCGAAACAACTTCCTCAATGGATGGCTAAACACTGACTGTGAAGTGTGAAAAGCAATCATTTTCAATCGGATACCAGCTGGTGTTAGTTGGTTCCCTGCTGATTCCGTTTTGACGTATTTTATCTTTGTGTATTGTTTTGTTTCTGATAAGATACAATGGTGTCTTCGACAAATCCGTAGACACTGGAAAGTAAAAAAACAAATTCGGCATTTTTATTTGGATTTTGAAGTTTTGAACAAATTTCTGTGATTAAAATTCCTTTCGATCATGTCTATTAGACTTCTTGGTCATTTAAATTATGATGGATGGGTATTTTTTAAGTCAATAGTTTTCTATCATGACATTGAACCCTTAGTAACTAGATGGTCAGTGCAAATTACGCAATCCACTTTGATAAGACAGGGGGCTCGAAACGTTGCACACGTTACAAAGTGGCCACTCGATAGTCATTAGGATTTAAATCTAAATTCTATTTATCTATGATAAGTTTGTTGAATAGTTAAATATTTTAAGTGTCTGGTTTCTGTATACAGCATAATCATGAGATCACTAACCCTTAAGCATTAATTTTAAATTAAAACGATACCGGTTGTCACACTGGATTATACATTTAATTTTACACAGTCTCATTCAAATGTATATAGGTCAGTCCTCATGAATTTAAAGATAAATTTAAATAACTAATAAATACCATAAATTTTGTTTGTTTTGTTTTAATGGATACAATTCGAAAGAAAAATAAATAAATAAAACAACGTACGTAGACTGTCCTCTATCATTTAAGGCATGGTACATATTTAGATATATACATGTGGCTGAAGTGACCATCAATAACAAGAATAATATCGAGCAAGGATAATTGAGGAAAAGAAGATTATAATTATAAAGATAAGAGAGCGTACGCAATCTTCTTCCCCCTCTAACTACCGTCCAATTACACTTACGTCCTTTCTTGCTAAGGCCATGGAAACGCTAAGTAATTATCAGCCTAAGAAATATCTTGAAGGACGAAAGCTCCTTAATGATCGATAGTATGGCTTTCGTAGCAATATCTCACCGAACAGTGGCACCAATCTTGATCAATCCTTTTCGAGAAAGTAAGTTTATTGCGCCTGATATTTCAAAAGCATTTGATAGAGTTTGGCATCAAGCTCTCTTATAGAAAAGCGTGCATTTGGTATCGATGAACATAGTCATCGTTGGATTCGAAATAACCTTTCAGACTGCTCAATGTCAATGAGCGGCGAGAAAATCGAACAACTTTCAGTTCTCGGAATGTGCATCACCGACCACCTTTTGTGGAATGATCACATATTCGATTTCGCCCGATGCAAGAAATAATTTTCCCCCATCTGATCTGGCTGTAATCTAATCATTCGTCCAACAAAGTTGACTACAAGTATGGGCAGGTGCTCCCACAACTGACTTAAGTCTCTTGATTTTTTTTTTTTTTTTTTTAACTATGTGCGCACTCAAGGGGTTATGAATACCCTTAAAATGTTAATACACAGTGCGAGCGATTAGGAAAATGGGATAGGATTAGACAGGAGATACCGATGTACATTGGTTTTAAATGCCTGATTATCGCAATGGGTGGGAAAAATTCGGTCGGGTAAAGCATTCCACTTTCGTGTTGTGCGGCTAAAGAAAGAATCTCTATACTTGACAGTACGTCCGAATCTGGGCTCTAGGGTAAATTGATGGGCTTTCCTAGAAGCGCGAGTGTTACGGTTGAATAGTTTAAGGGGAGGAATGCAACTGGCTATTTCACTAGAACACCCTGTTATTATAATACCGATAAAATAATGAAAGGCATGAAACATTGCGACGACGGTGCGAGAGAGGCTCAATTGTTTTAGTTATTGTTTCATCACCTATCATTTTTAAAGCTTTTTTTGGATTCTGTCCAGGAGTGCGTTATGGGAGCACCTGCCCAAATATGACAATTGTACTCAAGCTTTGGACGAATAAAGGATTTATAGATTACAGCCAGATCAGAAGGGGAGAAATATTTCTTGCATCGTCTCAGAAAACCCAAACATCTTGCAGCATTTTTGGCGACGTCGAATATGTGTTCATTCCACAAAAGGTGGTCAGTGATGCACATACCGAGAACTGAAAGTTGTTCGGTTTCCTCGATGCAAGCGCCGCTAATGGACAACGGCATTGGGGGAGGGTATCGCTTTAACGACAGAAGACAGCATTGGGTTTTTGAAGCATTAAGTTCTACGCGGTTTTTTATTTCCCATTGGACAATGCTGTCTAGATCAGAATTTAATGAGCTAATCATACGCTGCCGTTCAAGTTCCACATCCGAAGGACATGGATGAGAATCTAAAAACGAGTATGAAAAGCTGAGGGTACTGTCGTCAGCAAAACAGTACATTGGATTAGAAGTTTCAGACAAGAGATCATTAATGAAAATGAGAAAGAGAGTCGGAGACAGAACGGAGCCCTGGGGCACACCAGCATTTATTTTATGAATATCAGACTTAAAACCGTCCAATACAACTTGTATTGAGCGATCCGAAAGGTAATTTCTAATCCAACGAAGAAAAGATTCTTCGATACCAAATGCACTGATGCCAAACTCTATCAAATGCTTTTGAAATATCAAGCGCAATAATCTTACTTTCTCCAAAACGATGTAAAGATTTGTGCCACTGTTCGGTGAGATATACCATCAGTTCACTAATGGACCTATTGCTACGAAAGCCATACTGTCGGTCATTAAGGAGCTTTCGTTCTTCAAGATATTTCTTAAGCTGATAGTTAATCAGCGTTTCCATGACCTTGGAAAGGGACGTAGGTGCAATTGGACGGTAGTTAGAGGGTGAAGAAGATTCGCCTTTTTTGGGGACAGGCTGGACAAATGCTGTTTTCCACCCACTCGGAAAGAGACCAGTAGAGTAGGACAGATATAAAAGCTTACTCTGTGGTTTTGCCAGCATAGAAGAACACCTCTTCAGAACAATAGGGGAGATACTATCAGGACCAGCGGATTTGTGTATGTCAAGATCTTTAAGAACTCTAGCAACTGCACGAGTACGAAAGAAGAAACGTCCCATGAAACTGTTTATGCTCTCAAGTACAGGAGGAGTCATGACACTTTGTGGAAGCGTAGAATTAGCAGCAAACTGAGCTGCTAGCAAATTTGCTTTTTCTTGTGCGCTTACCACAGGAGTGTTATTGGAAACGAGAGTTGGAACCGACGAGCAGGTGGAATTTCGTACGTTTTTTTACAAATGACCATACATTTTTACTACCTTTGGGACATTGTAGTATTTTTTGCCTTAATTTTTGCTCATGTAGAAATTTGGTTCTTTGAATATGACTATTACAGGTCTTTCTAGCTTGTTTGAACTTATTCCGGTTTTCCTCAGTTGGGTTGGCTTTATAACATCGGAAACTTACCTCTCTCAACCTGATAACCTCCTTACAGCTCAAATCGAACTATGAGTTTTCTTTTGGTTTGATGCTTTTGGTTTTGTTCGGTATAAAGGCTTTCATCCCCTTAAGAATTATATTTGTAATCATATTAGCGCTGGAGTCAACGTCACTATCGAGGAAGCATAGTGACCAGTTAAAAATCCTGAAGAAATTATTCAGACCGTCCCAGTTGGCTTTCTCGTATTGCCATACGGTCCTCTTCGGAATGCTTTCTTTAACTGAGAACTTTGCGCACGAGAAATTGGCTGATATGATACAATGGTCCGATGTGCCTAGAGGCGATAACACACTAATAGTATATTTACCAGGTAGAGAGGTAAGAAACAAGTCTAGGGTGTTGGCGGAGTTACCTGCAATGTCAGGTATTCTTGTTGGCTCAGTAACCAGCTGAGTCAGATTATTCACTTCAGCAAAGAGCTCAACATACCTTCTTTCGGGTGTTGTCTGGCCAGAATAGCGTAGCCACTTGGAATTGTGTACATTGAAATCGCCCGTAAGAACGATAACAGCAATATATCTAATATTACTTTGACTTAATCATTACCTACATTGTGTGGGATGGCCACACACTGCATGTAATGATCAAGTCGAAGCAACTGCGAGTGACTATGAAGGGGAAGGAAAGGAATTTTACCGCTCGCTTTGTGGTGTAAATGTTGATGGTGAGTGCATCATATTGGGTTTTATTTTATTGTTTTGTTTTTGTGCTTAATTTGTGTTTCATATTTAATTATTTTAGCACAGAGAACACTGGCACTAGCACTGACACTTGTTTATATTTTAATTTTATATTTTTTTGGGCTATTTTCTTTTTATTTTTGGATAAGTTTTGGTTTTGTATTTTTTTTTTTTCGATTTTATTGTGATATTTTTTTAGGGGGGAAGATGGGGCAACTGGATAACGATAACGAGCGGGTCACTAGACTTTCCGACACACGTCTGCTCGCGATGATGGTAAGATCGGAATTCAGAATCAAAAAAGAGTTTTAAAAATCGAACAATAACGTAATCTAGGAATCACCATTAGTTTATCCTGTACCCAAATTCGGATGTAACGTCAAGTATAGAGATTCCTTCTTTCTACGCACCACACGATTGTGAAACGCTTTACCCGAACCTATTTTTCCCTCCCATTATGATATTCAAACATTATTCAAACATTCAAAACTGTTGTGCATTGGTATCTCCTATTAAATTCTCTCCTATTTTCCTAATCGCTTGCACTGTGTTTAAGCATTTTAAGGGTAGTCATTAACCTTGAGTGCGCGCATAATATAAAAAATAAAATGCACGACGGTATCGCACGTACTTGCTCTTATGCTCGATCACATCGTATGCAAAAGATTTCTATTAAGAATCTGTGAATATTTTTAAAGTCGTTTTTTACCTAATTTTTTATAAACAAAATTTCTATTTTTTTTTTTCTAAAAAAAAATTGGTATGAAAATTTTAAACATTTAATAATATAAATTTAAAAACAAAATTTCAAAAAAATCATCCACACGTTTTCGAAATATTGAATTTTCAAAAATCCAAAAAAAAATATTTTTCCAACATTTTGGTATGCAGTATTATTTATAATTCGTAGGAACTACTATGTATATACAAATTTTGATCGAAATCCGTAGAATCGTTTATGAGAAAATAGGAAATAAAAAAAGGTTGTATAGTAGGTACCGTTAATAACAAAATATGCAAAAAATGTTCGACCAAAATGTATATACATATAGTAGTGACAGATTTTTTTTCCGTTAAAACCGTTTTCGAGTTAATTAAGATGGTAGAAAAAAATGTATGGTAAGTACAGTTATTTTTGTAGCTAAGAAGACGAATCAAATCTTTTAAGACAATCACCTAAAACGCTCAAGTACCAAGTTTGAAGAAAATCGTTTCTGCCGTTTAGGATGTAGGTCGATCTACAGACAGACAGACATACAGACGGAATTACGGGACCCACTTTTTAAGTGTTACATCGTAATGTCATGTTTGATTAAAATCTCGAGTTCGATTTTTTTTTCCAAATGCAAAACTTGCCCTATACTATAGTACCTATATGTATATCGAAAGTAAAAACATTAATCACAAGAAAGTGTGGCAATACCGCAAACTGCTAACTTAGACGCGTGGGTTCGATCCGCACGCTAGGCAGCATTCTTTTCTATACCTCCAATTTTAATTGGATGCCGCCGGTAGGTTAAAATGAGATAATCCACTGTGTCAAACAAAAATTCTTTCTTATCTTTCTATTCCGTACAATTCAGATTGCATTTAAAAGACCTTACGTCTTACAGTCATATAGTTAAAATTATTATTATTATTAAGAAAAGATTGATAACAACACTGATGCACTGACATTTTGATTTTGTTTTTGTTGTCAAGATCATAGTTGAATATTTTCATAATGCAAATTAATGTATAGTAGTACTTACCAATACTAAATGATTGCGAAATTAAATTATTGGCAAATCATTGTTTTGTTGTACAAGCCATACGATTTGTATGAGGTACATTGTATGTACATAAATATATACATACATTGTTAAGATAAAAAGATTGAAAACAAGGAAAGATAAACAATTATGTATGCATACAATATTTTCAATTAATCATTAAATTGAATTATGGTATAAGAAGCAGAAACCAAATCGAAGTACAGTGGAAAAGTGACAAAAGCCAGAACGCCAAATACATGTGGTACATAGCCGCTGTTGAGAGATGCATTCATTCACCTAATTTTATAACTGCGACTTAAAAATCTGCAATCACCATTCATTTGACACAAAAAAAGATTCCAAGCATCGTTTCCTCATTCATTTTACGACTATCAGTTAGTATTGATATTTTTTTAAGAATTCATATGTATTCTTTTCCATTATCTTGTTGTCGGTTGTCAAGTTATCACAGAAGGCTCTTGTTATTGTTTCAATAGTTTCTGCTAAAAGTCATGGACTATAATCTACAAAATAACACGTGTGCAGAAATATTCAAAGGATTTATTCCACCTTGAAAATAAAGCCGATCGTTTGTTAAATTTAGTGACACCAATTTATCAATAAATTGACAATAGAAAAATAACAAATCATATCAGTTTTCGAATTAAATACAATATTGAATGTTAATTTTCTTCTTTTTTTTAAATGAACAAACGGTGATATAATAATTATTGTTCTTAACTGTCAACATGTCACCGAAAATATTAATTGATAAAGTTAACTCAAACACTTGTTTCCAACTGTCAGTGCAACAAAAAAAAAAAAAGATAGGAAAATTAAATAATTGATTCCTTTTCAAACGCATATCATATACAATACAGTCGATGTATATATACATTTAAATTTAATAAACAGCACTAACTGTTATCTATGTCAAAACGTCTTAATTCACTTAGTACTTGGCATATGCAAGAAAAGGTATGCCACTTTATCCGATTTCAGTTACCAACCGCAGACACTAATTTTGCGGTGAAATATAAAACCTACAAGCAACTAGATATAGTATTGAAAGCGATATTTTACACCCAACGTTTTTTTTTTTTAGACAAATGTACTTTAAGTTAAAATCTATTAAGCGCCGACTATATCAGAGGCTTAAAACATATCAGATATGACAGTTGTGTAATTATTTTTTTTTTTAAATCAATAATAAATATAAAAAAATTTGACGTTTTAAAATACCAACCGGTCGATGGTGATTATGAACAAAACAGCTATTACGTCTTATCACTAACTTTGCACGACTAGGTACGATCTGAATTAGCGCAGACAGCAAATTTAAAACTCTGTACGAACTCGCATATCATAGGATAAGCGGCACCTTTTTTGTTACATTGCCAATAAATTAGAGAAGAAAATAAAAAAAAACAACAAATGCGGGAGCATTAACGATGCTACAACTACGTTTGTAGATACAAATCTCTCTTTTCTCGGAAGAGAGAATTATTTTTTTATTTCAATAGCAATAGCCCAACAAAAGCCAATGACTTCATATAGATGTTAATATATATATAATGTAGATATATGTATGTATAAAAGATATAAGACTTTGTTGTCATTTAATCAGAATTTTGCATTGTGTTTTAAACGTAATTCGACAAATTTAATTGGCCAACGCAGAAGAGATTTAATTTTGAATAGCATTTTCATACAAATTTCGAGTTAACTCAATGAATTTTAAGTTGAAAATAGAATTTTCAAAGAATTATATTCAATGTTGTTCTATGAATACGCATTAGAGAAAGAGTAGTCTTTTTTTGTATTATTTTTATTTTGATTTAGTGCACTTTTTGTTTGTAGACAAGTAAATGTTTATGGCGAAAAGCCGCTTTGTTCGAAGAAAATAAATATTTCGGAAAACTTTGACCATTGAACCCTATTGTATCTACCAGGGGCGGAGCTATGGGGCTTAATACCCCCACAGTACATAAAGCCAAAAAGGCTAAGCCCCCCACAGCCGATCAGCTAAAAATTTGGGAACTAAATATTTACAAAACACTAGACGAAACAAAGAATAATACAAAAACGACTTCGTAAGCTATTTAGATGTGCATAATGATACATGTACTTAACTATCTTGATAGACTAATCGCACTGAAATCTGAATGAGCCCATTGATTCAACTGCTTTAACTATATCGTTGATAATAGCCTTGTTCACTAAGAAAAAGATCAGAACAAAACAAAACAGAGTAGCACAGGACAGACTAGAACGGAAAAGTCAGAGCAAGATAGAACACCACCAAATAAACAAAATGGGGAAAAAACAAATAATTTTGACAGTTCTGACAAGCCAGAACAGAAAATCTTCCTCTTTTCTGATCGAGCTGTTCTAGAACACTTCTGAGAACTACAAATCAGAGCAAGTCAAAACAGAAAATTCCTCATTGAACAGCAAAAAGTTGTACTTTTCTCTCCATACCAGTTCAAATCAAAGATTCAAAGATCAAATCTAATTTAAAAGTCTCTTTTCTGTGGAAGCAAAATATTTCGCCCAGAATATAATAATTAAGCTTTATTTTGGAATCAGAAATATAACATTAATTTGCTTTCAATACGTCCCGATTTTCCAGATGGAATTACAGAACAATCTGTAGTTTTAATAATTCTGTCTCACTATATGACTGGGTATAGTGATCATAAATGTAGCTGATCAGCAAAAGTTTTCATTTAGATAATTTATTGTTTATCATAATATTTTAATTATAAAAAAAGATACAAATCGATGAGAAATCACTTGCAATTATTTTGTTCTCAAAACAAAATTTTCAAAAAACAATCAAAGTGTCATAGACCAAAAACTTTAAATGCTGAAATCGTGAATACATTTGGCCTACAATAACGCTATGTAGACGAAACAATATTTCCATCAGATTCGTCAGTTCATCCAATACTGTCAAAGTCGAAAATATGAAAACTGATTTTATAGAATGTACTGTTAATAAGAACAATACATTTTTGTACGTAGAAATTTGTGGGTAGAAAATTTACATTGTCAGGTTGACGTTTGTCATAAACAAAAAAAAAATGTTTCGTATTGTTGTGGGAAAATATTTGTTGAACAAATAAATTAATTTAGAAACACTACAATACAAAACAATTAGGTCTGATCCACACTCTGCCAATTGGCACAAATTGGTACCAATTTCTGCCAAAACCTGTTCCAGACTTACAAATTTGGTAGTTTTTGGCAGAAGAGAGCGCTCTTGAGGGAGTAAAATACTTCCCCCTCCTGACAATTTCTTGTCAATTCCTGCCCAATAAATTTTTGTAGGTAGCAATTTGTGGGTAGAAAATTACACTACAATACAAAACAATTAGTTTGAAGAGAAAAAAATGTGAATTTTAAGCAAACAAAAAAAAAAACAAATATTGTGTTGACGTTTAAAAATTGGCAGAAAATTGTACTCAAGCTGTTCCAGACTTTTTCTGGCTCTATTTCTTAATGAGAGAATTTCATCACCACTCTTAAAAATTTAATAAGCTGCCAATTTCTGCCCAAAAAAGTCTGGATCAGACCGATATTTGTAATATAGTTTTTTTGAGTTCCGAGTTAATAAGAAGTACAAATATTTTTAAAACTACACGGGCTTACAAATATATTTCCTGCATACATACATATTTTTAATGAAATATTGTTTTAAGATCGGACTAAGATATAGCATTGAAGAATGAATGAAACAAATTAAATGTGTTTTCAATGAAGCTGTTTGGAACAGTTTGGAACACTTTAGAACAGGATTTTCTGCACTTGCTTTTTAGGTAGAACAGGTTAGAACAGATTTGTGAGAACTGTCAAAACCAATTATTGTTAAAAAAAAACATTACGGTGTTAGATTTGGTTTATAAATCATTTTCCGTGTCGGAATTATCTCAATTTCATGAAAAATATTTGTTTAAATAAATTCAACTCCATTTCAGATTATTTTTAAGGATGCTTCTGTAAAAATAAACGAAGTTGAATTGTAGGTAAACAACAATAATTTTTTTTATAATCTCTGTCAGATGACTGACTGTTTTATCTTGTTCTGAAGTTTCTCACGAATCTGTTCGGTTCTGTCCTGATCTGTTCTATTCTGTTCTAAATTTTTCGTCACTGAACAATCTTTAAAACACGTAAAATTGTCTAAAACATCAAGTTATGCATCACATGTAAAGATATATGTAACTTTTTGTGGGCTGTAGGTCAATAAATTGAAGATGTTATTATTTAGTGTGCAACGTTTCGAACATGTTTATGTTCTTCATCAGGCAAACAATTTTTAAGGAATTTAAGTAAAACCGAGAAAATTACACATTATACACAAAAATCTCGAGCAACAAAATTGGTAGACAGGAGAAAACGTCCATTACTATACACAATCACTTAATCTTTTTATTTTGTATTTTGTAAATAAAGACACCCCTGAAGAAGACGGCAACCACCGTCGAAACGTTGGGAAAATAAAATGAAAATTGCTTTCATTTACGAGTAATCAACATTACGACCAATAAAGCCGACGAGAATCACTTTTTAAAAATTCTCCAAAGTCCACAGAGAGACAGATGGTCATATTTTTTTTTTATCACTTTACGATCGTAATGTCATGTTTGATTGCTAGAATTTTTTGTATAACTTGCCTTATAGTCCCTATAATCCCAAGTAAAAAAGGAATATCTCAATTACAGGTAGCTTGTAGTGTAAAGGCCGCTCCCCAATTTACACCTTGGCCTTTTTGTTGTAATTATTTTTTTAAGCCTCGCATTTATTTCAACTATTCAAATGTCCAAAAAGACCTGAAGACTAACAAATTCATTGATATGCTAGTAAGGCTCATCAGAACCGGCTATTGTCTAGCAATAAAAAATGCAAGCCATCCAGATGTTATTGAAATCGATTTAGCAACTCCAGTGCATATACAATCGAGGATACCCACACCCACATATAATTTTCCAAACTATGTAATGGCGATTTCGTTTCAATAAAAACATCGATCTGCAGTCGTTTTGCCGTCAATTTTTTCTGAAATTTAGATTCGTTTCAAATTAAAACTATTTTAATTTTGGAAAAACAGATACGTTTTGAATCTCAACGGATTTGTACACAGATTCTTACACACACTACAATATTTGTTTTGAAGTTTCTCAATTGTTGTATCGTCAAGAAAGTTTTTATTTCGTACAGAAAAAAATAAATTAATATTATTACAAAACAAAAATATTGTTATGAACATTTTTGAAACAAATATTAAAAAAGTAAAAGAATTAGAAAGCAAAAACGAAATCATGATTTTTTTAGAGCTGCAAAGAAACACACACATTCACAAAAAGAGATTCGAATGGTGATCGTTCTTTACGTAGCAAAAAAGTATTTCTTAGTAGCGAAGCCATAAAACAAAACTTTAGATACTAAAAAAATTAAAATAAAATTCAGTCATAAAATCCGCACCCTATAAAAAATATATATCCGCAATAGGTATTATGCTCAAGATTTTTAGAATAATAATTTGATGTCGTGATAATGGCAGATCTGTCTTAATTTTGCCGTTTCATCAGCGGGTAATAATAAAAACAAGTTAGATGAGTATGCAGTTTTTGTCGCTTGTCAATACCAAAATTATAAGCACTTGAAACTAAATAGGTACATTAATGTATTATACATTAAATAGATGGCTAGTTAAGAACAGAAGTGATCCAAGTAACATTTTTTTGAAAAACTGAGCTAAGTATGTTATTGGACTTCTAAAACATTAATTCAGTTAATGTAAAAGAGATCCAAGTGCTATTGAACATTTCTTCTATTAAACGCCATTTTTTTGACATTTCTGTATTGCATTAAATATATAAATTATTAGTGCAGATGTGATCTAAGTTACTTGAATGTTACGACAAAACCGTAATCGAAATCTGTTTTTCTTTAAGGTTTACATGGTAAATAAAGTTGAACACATATACGAGATTACTGTTTGTTATCTTGTAAGCGGTCACTCTTTTGTGGAAAACGACTCTGATTTTAAACATGTTTCTAAAGCTCAGAAGAAACAGCAGTACATTTATACACTCCAAAAGAATGGATGGACTTATTTCGTAACTGTAGAAATAGAAACCATTCATTGTTACGGATATGGTTGGGAAATTAATTGATTTTACACGATTAGAGAAAATCATGAACAAAAAAAGTCTAATGTGCTAGCGGGAATCGGATCTTAATTTAAAAAATAAGGAAGATAAAATTTTGTAAAGGGGATTGCAGAATCCTTTTCAATGAAGATTAGTCGGGAAATTAGAATTTTATTGACCTGGACAAAGGGGGAAATAGACCATATTTTTAAATACCCCTATATCTTTTACCCCAACAGAAAGAACGTCAAGGCACTTATCCACCTAAAAATGTAGGACTTAAAGAAAATGCTGCACTATGTGCCACCCTGCCATCATCCATTTTATTTAAACTTATCATATCTAAATAGAAGGAGCAATGCGACAGAATAAGGAGGATGTGCTACCAAATGAAGAGGGCGAATAAAGTGACTAATTATGACATAATTTTTATTAATAAAAATGTTTTCCTATAAAAGCTCGTTTTCTTCAATTCTGTTCCATAGTGAATAATTTTTGTAATAAAAGCAGAAGTGGGGGTGGCCGTGGCGCGATAGTTGTGTGCTCGCCTGTCAACCTCATGGTTGCGGGTTCGATTCCTGCGTTGCTTATGTCTTCTTATATTCCATTAAAAACTAATTCTAAAAATTGTCATAAGATGAGTTGCTGGTTTACTCATTACATGCTGTTCAGGCATAACACTAACAACATGTTATTTAGTAAACTAGTATACCCATAAATATGACAACGTAATAAATAAAATAATGCGAATTATAAGAGACATAAATAAATAAGACACGGTAATTCTCTCCGCATTAGTTCAGCTGCCATCCCTGAAGATAAATCTGAGACAAAAACCAGCTCTAGTCCCAGAACATCGCGCCACCCATCTTTCCTATCCTTCTTTCTCTTCTTCCACAGGATGCCCGCGCTGTGTTAGGAAAAACATATAACGGGTATTCATAATCCCTTAAGCGCGTGCAAAGTTATAAAAACAAAGTCAAAGTTCAAAGGAGTGTCAAAAACTTCGTCAATATTGAATGTACCAAAAAAATATTCTGGGAAATACTAAGTTCCATTAATATCTATCATAAAACAATAAATAGTAATAAACACATTAGCCACATTTTTGATAATAAAGCACACGCGTTTGGTCCATTATCTAAATAATCACAAAATGCTACTTGGATTAATTCTGTTTTTAACTAGCCAGATATTTTGTATGTCATATGAAAATATCGATTGCGTTGATGTTTTTGAGACACACGCAACGTCTAGATTATTGTGGATATTGTACAAATCCCAGTTAGAGTATAAAACAATTAAATCTCGATATACAATTTACAAATTGCCATAAAATCGGAAATAACGGTTGCGATTACGTATTTTTAACGTAGGTGTATAAAAATTCTGTCTAGATTTATAAAAATAAAATTGAATACCTAGCTGCTATCAGTTTTTTTTTTATTTTCATTAAAATTATTGAAAATAAGGTATTTAAGTACCTATCGCCTCTCAAATGAAGTACCCACTCTCTAGAGCGTGATCAACTTTACATATAAATACTGATTCTGTTCGCAATATTTATAAGTAGAATAAATTGAAACGTTTGGAAGATGAAGGTGCTAAGTGACATTTTCTGAAATTTTCCTTTTTTCTTCTAAAAGGAATTCTTATTCGAAAACTTAAATTTCTGTATCATCTGCTCCTCTGTATCGCATCTAGATTCCTATTTACCAAAGAGATGCAAGTGCCTTTTGCAAAACTTTGTGGAAGATGGTGTTAAACGAACTTAAGCCCTTCATTATGAAAAACGAATTATATCTGAAAGTTTCATTTCGAACATGAAGGTATTATGTATGCACTTAGCATTCAAAATTGCATACCGTGTGAAGTAAGGCTAAGTCTGGTTACCTACATATGTTTAGGTACTTATGTTTTTTCTTTGATTTTTAATTGGTATATTTCTTTTTCTTCTATTAATTTTATTCATGCACATTTTGATAACGGTTTTACTTTAAAGAGGTTTAGGTATATGCTTTCTTGTAATGCTTGTGACATTCGTTGTTAGAATTTGATCATTAAGCTATCGAATACTAGACTGGGAGCGTCTTATTAAATTTTAGTGTGACTTGGTTATACAAACATTTCAAAAAATTGTTTTTTTTTTCGGAATTTAATCGAAATCTATTAATTAAATTACAACTTAAATATTGATTTTAAGTAAGGTTATTAGGTATCAAAATTAGAAGCATTTTTGATTACCATTAATCTTCTTAGCGCGAATCGAGTTCTTTTAAAATGTTGCAGAAAGGAAAAATGCTTAAAAAATTCTTTAAAGAAAAAAAAAGAAGCTGCTGCCGCCGCTGTAGGTACGAAAACTTTATCTTCAGTGGTTGATACTTGATAGTAAATTAAGGAACGAAAATAACGAATTTGAACTTATAGTTTCAACTGAGAGGGTTCACAAAAGATCATCAGAAGTAGGACACACCCTTTAAGATAGCGATAGAGACTTCGGCAGAATCGAAAAGGTTTTGCGATTGCTGAGCAGTATCGAGATATAATTCGAAATGTAAGTACCAAAGCTACAGTTGTTATCGAAATGCAAAATCATTTCCGAACCTTGAATTAACTTCAGAAAAAATTAAACGTGAAAAATGCATCAAAAATGTATCAAATGAAAAAGTTCAATTCAGGGCAGAAAGCAAATGCGAGTGGAGGAGTATGGTTCATATCTTTACAAAGAATGCTACGACGTGTCTACACCTTTTAGTAGTCATAATAGGTAAAACCAATAACCGCCCAAGGAAAATCAAGATTTTATGCCAAGGGAGACTAAAATCAAACAGCCTTCTGCGGAAAAAATTAAAAATCTAAAAGATCAGATGAAATTCATCCCAATTTAACATCAATGCTTCTATGCAAATTCATTTTCAGCAGGCCCTAAGAAAAAAAACCTATCAAAAAATAAATAATTATAAGAGTCAAATTTGTCACTTAAGACCTTTATGAATAAAATGCCCGACTGGATCGCACGAACTTGCTCTTGTAGCTAACAACTTTAACCATTGAGCTTTAGTTAGTTAGGTGTACTTATCCTATGCAGGTTTAAAGCCTATGTAGGTAAGATTACCTTGATTCTTATTATAATTAATTGTCGAATGGATGATTCAAGGAATAGTTACATAGGTACCTACCTACAAATGTATATTTAAATCTTATTTATGGATTTTAATTATGTAAGTTAGGAGAGTAAAATGTATCTACATATATATACGTATTGATGGAACCTAATTATGTAAACATGTACATATAATAATGAAATTGAAGGACGTAGGTGGCTATATACATACAACTTCATCATTTAGGTGCAATATGCATACATAATATTCATGTGATTTTTAAAGTTACATATTTACATATAAATGTATGAGGGCCTACATTGTATGTAGTATTAAGTGACGTACCCCAAAATTCGTAAAAAGGGAATAATAATAAGGTAGAAATAAATGGATAATACATATAATTAAATGTTTTTATATTGCTTAGTCGTTATAGTTTGAGGGAAAACAAAGATGCAATTTGAATTCGTTGATAAATAAGAATATATCAACAAAAATTTTAAAAATCGTTGGAGCGGTTTTTTTATAAATTAATTTTTTATGTATAAAATTTTGAAAACAATTTTGGGAAAAAATATTTGAAACGCCATTTTGAAGATAAAATTCAAATTTCAAAAGAATTCTGTGACTGGTTTTTGAAAAATCGTTTTTTCAAAAAAAAAATTTATTTATTTTTTAAAAATCGAAAAACGTTTTTTTTTTTTTTTGAAATGTTCGTATGCAATTTTATTAACAATTTTATGGAGCATTTTTATAAAAAAAATTATTTTAATCGGTTCATCCAATATTAAAAAAATCGAAAATATGAAAAGCGGTTCTATGTGAAGTACCGTTAATAAGTACGCAAAAAAAAATATTTTTATATCTAAAACTGAACAGTACTAATTTAAGAACACACAAATTTTCTTATAAAAATTCTTGGAGCCGTTTTCGAGAAATTAATTTTTTCTTACGGTTTTTTAACATTTGTATGGGAGGTACCGTTGTTTTTTGTTTTAAAAAATAGTTTTTGTTTAACTATTCAAGATAATGTCAAAAAACCACCAAATACAAAGTTTTGAAAAAATCTATTGAGTCGTTTTCGAAATTTTGAGTTTAAAAAAAAAAATTGCAAACATTTTGGTATACAATAGTGTATAACTTTCTAGGAGCCTCTGCGTAAAAAAATTCAAAAAAATCAAATTAACTGTTTCAGAGAAAATCGAAAACCAAAAAAATGGTTGTTCTAGAGGTACCAAAAATAACTATTTTGTTCCAAAAAAAAATTATTAAAAGGTACCCTTTCCCTTCATTAATGAACTGATTTTTTTTATAAAAATCGTTGAAGCCGTTTTCGAGAAAAATAAGATTTTTGTTTTTGGCCAAAAAAGCTACTGTTATTTGTCGTTTTTAAAAAAAATGAAATAACGTGTGGGCATATTACCGAAAAAACAATATGTACCAAGTTTGAAGCAAATCTATCAAAGCGTTTAGGCTGTAGACTCGAGGACAGACAGACAGACTGACACAGGCAGACAGACAGACGGAATTGGGAGACCCACTTTTTTGGTGTTCTCTATGATCGTAATGTCATGTTTGATTGTTAGAAAAAAATGTTTTTTTTTACGAATACATAACTTGCCTTATAATCGCAAGTAAAAAACTAATTAATGTAATTTTCCATTGGTACAAGAATCAAATTCGTTTGACAATTAAATCCTTCCATTGGTCAAACAAAATTAATAGGTCTGATCCACGCTCTGCCAATTGGCACAAATTGACACCAATTTCTGCCAAAACCTGTTCCAGACTTACAAATTTGGTAGTTTTTGGCAAAAGAGAGCGCTCTTGAGAGAGTAAAATATTTCCCCTTCCTGACAATTTCTTGCCAATTCCTGCCCAATAAATTTTTGTAGACAGCAATTTGTGGGCAGAAAATTTACACTTGTCAGAATGATGTTTGTCATAAACGAAAAAAAAACGTTTCGAAGTTGTTGTGGAAAATATTTTTTTAACAAATAAATTAATTTAGAAACACTAAAATACAAAATAATTAGTTTGAAGAGAAAAAAATGTGAATTTACAGCAAATAAAGAAATAAAAAATAAAAACAATGTGTTGACGTTTAAAAATTGGCAGAAAATTGTCCTCAAGTTGTTCCAGACTTTTTCGCACTTTATTTCTCAATGAGAGAATTTTATCCCCACTCTTCAAGTTTTGACAATCCGCCAATTTCTGCCCAAAAAAAGTCTGGATCAGACCTAATATTTTTTTGATTCTGAATCAAATTCGTAGTTTCATATTTTTTGGCGAATCTACCCATCTTACTAATGTCGATTTCGTTTCAATAATTAGGATTCGCTACTAAAACCAATACTTTTTGGCTTTGAAAAGAACGATTACGGACCGAATCTCTTTTTGGGACTGTGTGTGTTGCTTGGCAGCTCTAAAAAAAAACAAATCTTCAATTCGTTAAAACATCATTATTTCGTTTTAATTTCCCGATTCCGACCCGGGAGAGTTCCTAAACCCACTTGCACTTTTTTAATATTTGTTTCCAAGAAGTTTTTAACAATTTTTTTTTATTTTTTAATATATTAATTTACTTTTTCTGTACACTGCCACAAAATAAAAATTAATTCACAACACAACAATTGAGAAACGTCAAAACAAATATTGTAGTGTGTGTACGAATCTGTGCACAAATCCGTTTTGAATCCGTCTCCAAAAAGAGATTCAATACGGATCTGTTTTTGAAGAAAAAGTATTGGTTTTAATTTGAAACGAATTTGATTTTCAGAAAAAAATTGACGGCGGATCGACGGCAAGTCGATGTTTTTGTTGAAACGAAATCGACATAACACTACTAAGCACAAGTGCAATTGGAAGCGTTTAGCGTATTTTGACAGATACCAGTTTCACTGACGCGAATATAAGCCAACCTTAACAAAAAGAAATTAAATCCAAATAGCATTCCATTCGCCACGAAAAAAATCAAATTCCGCATCAAATTCTTCATTTACCAACCACATAAGTATATTCAATTAAATTTGTGGATAAAGGTTTTAAGTACACAAAACTGTAAAAATCTCCTAAGTTCTTTGTTTTTAATAAGGATGATTATTAAATTTAAAAGCAGTTGAGCTGTATTTAGTTAAAATTGGCCATATGTAATTTTTATTATTTTTATGAAAAAACTTACAGGTAAAAATCTTTAAATGCTGATTACTCAAAACTTTGAAAATGTCGCTTAGCACCTTCATCTTCTAAATGCTTCAACTATTAGATAAACGAATTTACGTAAACAGATATGAAGGTACATACATATAATATAGATACGCAGGTGATATTAATTAAAACCTTTCACCTTTGTCCTCAACGGCACACGACACAAAAAGTAAATAAACAAAAAAATTACTCACTCTGGGTCGTAGCCTCCAAAAATAATTTAAAACTAAAAAACTAGCATTTCAGCTTGATTGAGAAAAAAATAAATAAAACTACTTGATGTTTTAAAAAACAACTTGAAAACGTGTTTTGTTGTAAAAAAAAATATCAGGTGCAAAGAAAATAGAAAACCTTGCCTCTACCCCCGCGCAAGAACAACAACTTTTAAAAAATCGAGACGCAAAAAGAAATAAATTTAGGTAGGTACTCAAAAACACACGATCGATTTCAAATGGGAATGCAAACTCAACTGATACAGTTTACTTATTTGTTTGCTATTACGATGACAACGAGCTATCGAAATTCTGTTTGTGGCCGCCATTAACTCCTCCATTGTGACAACAATGACGATGCTGGGCAATAGCTTCTAAGGCCAGCTAGTCCCGTGCGAAACGAATGGATGAATGAGTCGTCGTCCATTATAGACGTAGTTTTTGCACTCTGCACTAGAAATAACAACATCTAGGGGTGACGTATCAATGGATCAAGCTTTAGTTGTTTTCTTGTTCATTACAGAACATTCCTAGAGTGATTCCAATAATTAGTGAGGGGTATGTGTATGATTCGGCAATGTGTTTTGTTTTTGTTTTAAAATTCCGATGCACTTCATCAATATGGCCGAATTTATGACAATAACAAATTAGTCACAAATTTATAACAAAACAATTTAATGGTTAATGTTCTATTTAAAAACAGTCAAAAAGTTTTTATAAGTAAATTACCTCGATTAAAATTGTTTAAAGAAGTTTTTCTTTGTTGAAATTATATTGACTAATCTTCACTGAGATTGAGTGCAAAAAAATTCCGGAAATCCAATAATCAAAGCCAAATACAAGTCGACTGCACCGATGTGAGATTAATCTCAAAAACTAAAGACAGACTTACATTTATGTATTATATTCGAGTTGAATTAGAAAGATTTCTTTAATTATATTAAATTTTCACAATAATATTTTCACTACAAAATTTTACAAAAGTTCTTATCCCACAACGAAAGAATGGAACGAAAATAACAAAAAAAATATACGACGATTGTTCAGAAAGTGAGGGAGAGAGACATATAAAAAGAGTCGGCTGTAATTTGTTAGTTTGAAATGTGGAGACTTTTGAATTAATGAGCGTGTTCAGCAAAGATACAGAAAAACTAGCTACAAATACAAAATTCATGTAATGTCGGATCTACATGAAAAGTAATAAGTAGCCATTAAAATATGGCCAAAAAATGAAAAAAATATTTTTTTAATGACAGGCGTTTAAACGAGTTCAATAAATGACAGATTTTAATGTTGGCATTAGTTTGCCATGGATGGAATTTTTGTATTTACATGACTGCTATCAAAGAACCAAAATAACTAGATTTTTTGAAATTAAGCCTAGTACGCTGCTGATGCGAAACGAAAAATCCCATACAAAAATGACACGACGAAATCATGAACGAAAAATTTCGCTCTACTTTTCATTTTACAGTACGCTGTTGAACGACGAAATGTGTAATTTTAGTGTATAGCTGTACTAGATTTCTTAGTACCATTCACCACACTTTTCGTTCTCAATTTAATTGACTTGCACATTAATTGCTTGCGAAATTTTGACATTTAATTTTTTTTATAAAAAAAAAATCAAGTTCTTGTATTAAATTATTCGAAATAAGTTCAATTCTAATTTTTGTATCAAAACCAATTTCAAAATCGACCAAACTAAATCTGCAAAATGGAAATGGGAAGTTGGAAAGGAGCGGCGAACAATATATAGCGGATCTTTATTTGGAGTGCTTATTATAACCAACTATCGACTTTTCTCATACCTAGTGCTAGTGCTTAGATTAAAAATAACCTATGTTGTTTTAAAATTAATTTATTTTAAGTGACTACTAAAAAAAAATATTATAAACAAGATTTAGTAGTTTGTTCTGCAATTAACTGTCCATGTCACGATTTTTAAAATACATTTGTTACTCCGACTTTTAAATTCTATGCGACCTTTGACACCATATAAATATAAAAAAACACAATTTCTAACGACATACTTGCAACACATAAATTAAGTCAATTGCCACAAGGAAAAAATCAAATCGACCGCCCGCTACTGGCAGTACGAATATGAATTTCCGACCTGGTCGGGGCAAGATGTATCCAGGCCGGAAACCAAAGGTAAACGGCCTTACGCTGCACCAACGACAATTAAGGAAATCATCTTTACCACAATAATGTTTGGTTGTAAAAAGGCCATCTTAAACGATACCCACCCCTATTTGGGAAGCCTGTTTCCGATCTCATTGATTGACGATTTTATACCATACCCCAGAACTTATTTCTCAAGTTCAGACAATCTGTTTAATGTTTACTTCGTGAAAATCGGCACGGAATGGACATTGTTATTTAGTCTACAATTTATGGTGATGACCTCGATAGTCCTTTGTTGTGGTGATATAAAGAATATGATGACAAATCACTTACCTCGCATTGCCATCGCTACCATAGAGAAAATAATTAAATAGAGGCGCGACTCGTATCCCCCTTGCCTTAAACACCCGCAAATTTTTTTTAAGGTGAGTAATAGAAAACTCTCTTAATTTACTCATTTTTTCTTATCTGTGAATACATGTGAGTGGTGGATTAAAAAACCCTTTTGCTCAAACTGACAGATAATTTTTTTTGTTGTTGATTTGTCAAAAATTAGCCTGATCATAATCAAAACTAGTTTTTATTTTCACATTTCGTAAGTTTTATTTGATATTTATTTTAGTATTCTTATTTCAATGAGAGAAATATATGTATGTACATACCTATAATAAATTGTTTTTTTTTTCAGGTTTGTTAAAAATACTTGGCCACAACAACAATCCCAACAGAATCATCAAATGCATTTCAGTTTTTGAATGGCCCACGCCCACGACTATTCCTACTTGGGACATGAACAGAATACCAATTTGTTTTAATACCGAAAATTGGGAATATGCTTTTATTCTTCCATGCTATCACCACAGATGTATACCTATCAGTCGAATCAGAAGAAACAAATATAAATACAAAAGAGGACGGGATTAGACCAAAGTATGTAACAATGTATTTACGTTTAGGATGACCTGTTACATGTTTGTACTATTGCAAACCCTAATAATCTCATGTCTTAATCTTATGTATTTACTTACAGGACAGCCTTGCATCAAATGACCCAACTAGGTATCAACGTGAAGCCAGAAGTTAAAGAGACCATTGTGGTCAGTTGCCAGTGTTTCCATTTAAGCGCGAACAATGTAATGAAAATTCATGAAAATTTTGGAGGTACGTCAATCAATAATGATTGTTCTAGAAAATTTAATTTTATTGCGTTAATTGAAGGTATCAAATCCAATGGTTATTGATCTGATAAGGAGAAAGGTTCGATTAAATCAGCCTTACGTTGGTGTCTTCATGAAAAAGGACAGCGAAAATGAGTCGGAATTGGTTGAGAAGCTTGACGATGTTTATAAGTTCGGTACATTTGCGCAAATACAGGAACTTCAAGACTTGGGAGACAAATTGCGAATAGTAGTTGTTGCTCATAGAAGAATTAAAATAACAGCGCAAATGATGGAGGAACAGATATTGATCGGCGAAAACGAAAACCACGCAACGTGCGAAATAATAAGTCCAATGAAGATGTTCCAGTTGATCTATCCCGTGTTTTGTTTATTTGCACTGCCAATGTGACCGATACTATACCTGAGCCATTGCGTGATCGTCTGGTAAGATTTCTAATCAAAAAAAAAAATCAAAAGAATAATTTTGCATTTTATTTATTTTTATTTAAAGGATACGTTGCTGAAGAAAAATTTGCAATAGCGAGACAATATCTCATTCCAACAGCGATGAAAGAATGTGACCTTAATGAACAACAAATTCAGATCACAGAAGAATCACTTGGCACACTTATTAGGAGTTATTGTCGTGAATCAGGAGTAAGAAATTTACAAAAACATATTGAAAAGGTTAGATTGATTTTTAAATACTCGTCCGAATTCATAACTTTAAATCAAAATTTGTTTGCAGGTTGTGCGCAAAGTTGCTTACAAAATTGTTAAAAAAGAAGCAGAGAATTTTGAAGTAAAGAATGACAACCTTACGGTGTTTCTTGGCAAACCAGTATTTTCTCAAGAGAGAATGTATAGCGAAACGCCTGAAGGTGTAGTTATGGGCTTAGCATGGACGGCCATGGGTGGATCTTCTTTGTATATTGAGACTGCATGCCGCAAAATGGAAGATTTAAATAAAGATGGAAGCTCAGCATCTGGATCACTTCATCTTACAGGGCATCTTGGTGATGTTATGAAGGAATCAGCCCAAATTGCTTTAACTGTCGCCAGAAATTATTTGAGAGAGATTAACAAAGACAATACATTCTTAGAAAAGAGGTAAGCACTAAAAATAAAACAAAAATAAATTTTGAATTTGATGAGCACTTTTCGGATTAGTCACATACATCTGCATGTACCTGAGGGCGCAACGCCAAAAGATGGGCCCAGTGCAGGTATAACAATAGTTACTGCCCTAATGTCATTAGCAAATAAACAACCAGTTCGACAAAATATTGCAATGACTGGAGAGGTGAAAGTTCTACCTGTAGGTGGAATTAAGGAGAAAACTATAGCAGTATGTTTCTAATTTGTTATCCATTTACAATACACGTTCTTGTATATACACAATTTGAATATTTTCTTAAAGGCAAAACGAAGTGGTGTAACCTGTATTATATTACTGGAGGAAAACAAAAAAGATTTCGCCGAATTACTCAGCTATATAACCGACGGATTAGAAGTTCATTTTGCGGCGAACTATGACGATGTTTACAACATTGCATTTGCACCAGCTTAGGGTTAATATTGTTCAGTTTTTTTTTTATTGTATAGGTTATGTTATTTAATATTTACTTGATGGATTAAGTGAATAAAATTATATACTTAAATACGCTTATTTAGAATGATGTATGCGTATTCCTGGAGCAATTTTTTTTTATTCAACTTCTTTGCAAAAAATGTTGATGCTTCCTTTGAAAGTATGAAGTGCTGATTCTAAAAAGATATCGCTCACCTTTATTGGACAACCCGTTGCAAAGATATAGTTGAAAATCTATTCACTGTTCACCTTGAAATACATAATCTGAAAAAACTTTGAAGTTTTTTTTTGAAAGTTTTTTTTTTACGAACGAAAATTAGGTAAACATTTGCAATGTGTAATTTATTTCGAAATTTTAATTCAATACCTAGCTACATACAAAAAATGTATGAGTATAAATATTTAATGTTTATAACATAAAATTGAGTGTACCTCTATGGAATTTTATAGGCTCTTCCAAAGTTGAATTTATTTCAATTTTAGTCTGATGAAGTTCTATTTATTATTATTTATCTGATACTTATCAATCAAGTTCTTTCAAAATCTCTATGCCAGCTCCATTTGTTAGTTTCAAATCTCTTAAATTTACGATGCTATTGGTCTTAGACCGCAGAGTTAAAATAACAATGAGAAGACTTGCTGAAGGGTTTTAACACCAACTTTCCAACTTGCATCTAATCTCTGATATCTTATTTTTCTGAACTAGCGTTCCTTTAAGTTAATAGTTTTGCATTTGGAAACAAAGCGTATTCGAGACTTTGATCAAACTCGTTATAAAAATGACAGAGAATACAGAAAAACGTGTAAGGCGCCAGTTATAGCTTTCATTGAAACTCATCATTGAACACTTTGACTGCCAATTCTGAGGCCCTTAAACAAATAAAACTGGTGTCATTTTGGTACCAAGTTAAAGGTAATAAGATACATAATTAATTTTTGTCAACAAATATTTTATTTGCTCTACCACTTTCTTGTAAATTCACTTTTAATTTTTCAATGATGTAAGCTGTTCATTGAAAATGCTTTCCTTCATTGAAAAATCAAAATCGATTTTACAAGAAAGTGGAAGAGCAAATAAAATATTTTTTGACAAAAAATATAATATATCTTATTACCTTTATTTTGGTACCAAAACGACATCAGTTTTATTTCTTTAAGTGCCTCAGAATTGATACTCAAAGTGTTCAATGATGAGTTTCAATGAAAACTATTACTGGCACATTAAAAGGAAATGGACGGGAACACAAAACATTTTATTTAAGTAGGTAATATCAATAAAATTACTCACGTTGAATGTTCGTTAATCTATTAAGGAATAGTTTTAACTAAAATAAACGTTTATTGTATCTTTATTTTTAATTTATTTTTAATTGTTCTTTTGTAGTTATTACGAAATTGGTTTTGAATGTTTTTTTTTCTATTTGGCCGCCTTTCCTTATCTGTCAAAATACTCACCTCGAATTGAGAAAACTGGTCTTTTTTTGTGGTGGAATTTAGACACGTTCGCATTAATATGCTATGGTTTGCTTCTACTTTTTGATTGGATTTTCTTCATTTTGAACATAAAATTAATAAATATTGCTTAATTTGTAAACCAGAATCAACAAAAAGCTTTTATTAGTATGTTTTATGTTTGATTAAGGCCTTTAAAAATACAATTTAACTAAAAAGCAATTCATTTTTCAATTTTTGAATTTAACGGATTTCCATTTTAAATATATTAGGTCACCATATCTACCAAAATTGGGATTGCGCACTCCTCCGTTTCGATAAGCCTGTGTTGGTGTCTGCTCCATTTAAAATGCACGGGCAACTAACACATGCTTGTCGAAACAGAGGAAATCCTCTCAATTTAGCTTGTAGGGTGAAAGAGAATAAACCCCCGAAGTCGTGCCTCTATATTAGTTTCTCTATGATCGCTACCTTCTTTTTCTTTTCTGGGCGAAGTTTTTTAATGTAATTGAACCATCGTATGGCAGATGCACTGCTCTAAAAGCTATTCACTGTTCACTTTGAAATATATAATCTGAAAAATATAATCAGACAATATAATGTAAATATAATGGATTTATCTTCGAACGGGTTGTCCAATAAAGGCAAGCGATATCTTTTTAGAATCAAAACTTCATAATTTCAAAGGAAGCATTAACAAAACCAAAAGTAGTTTTGTCACCAAATTACTTTTAGATGTAATTTTTTTGAAATAATTCTTGGATTTGTGTATCGATTACAGAGTGATGAGTATAGTTGAATATTTTAACAGAACAATCAAAATTTGTTACTGAAAATTAATCCAATAAATTGTTAGCTTTCCGAAAAGAAATTGTGTGACTGCTTTTACATCAAAAGTGAACTTTTTGCCATCGTCGAACATCAGTTAGTGTGCCAAAACGGAGAGTTAAATTTCTGATCCATAGATCAAATAATTGAGCCACATATGTACAACTGGCCATCAAATATTTAAACCGCTGCTAAGATTTGAACAGAAATTTTAATAAGCCAATATCGGCAAATTAACTGAAGTTCAACGATGATTCAGGGTTCAAGTATATATTATTTAGAGCCATAAACTAAATATATGTTGGAAACTTTCTTAATCCGCAGAAATCAGTGGGCTAAGATCTTAAAAGACTTGTTTGCATTTTCTTTTTATTATTATCAGTTTTAAAGATTGGAGCTGGAAAAAAGGCAATATAACAAATCAATCAATACATCGAAACCATGCGAACCAAACTTTTAGAAGATATTGTAGATGTATATCCCGTTTCAATGATGATTAGCAACTTTTCGTGAGATATTTATACTAGCTTAAGCTCAAACTTATCTTAGACCCCTTTCACACAAGGAAACTGAGTTGCCGGCAACTGGGAGTTTGTTGGTGAGAAGGGCAAGAAGTAAGGGGAATAAAAAAATCTCACCGGTCAACGATTTGAAGAGATTTTTTGACGTTATGCTTTGAAATTTTCTTAGGTTTCCATTTTGACTTCTGTCTCTGATAGGTGTCAAACACATTTTGATTGAAATTGTTTCTTACAATTATATTATTACATTAACCAAACCAAGTGAGCTACTTAATTAAATTCATTGTGAAAGAAAATTTCAAGTTTTAATTCTTGTAGGTAAGGCATTTAATTCAATCCATCACGAGTTGGTACACATTTCATACATACAATTATGCGCCTAGACATGGAAAATCGACAACAAAAATGCACGGACCAACTAATCTCGCAGCTTGTGGCTTCATCATCACATTTGGTTTATAATGACGTTCCTGTATTAGCGATCAGCAGCAGCAGCAGGCAGCACCACAGGTATCAGTCATTTCATCCTGTCAGTGGTTTATGTGTCCAACTGTACCAATAAAGCTTCGGAGCATTCTAATAAGCCCAATATAATCTTCCCATCATCACTATCATGTGTTGGGTCCAAGATTTGGATGGCAAGAGAAATGCACAACAAATCTGCACAAAAATCAATTTTCTCCTGGTTCATTGTTTTTCCGTGACCTTTTAATATATTAATTTAGCAAACCATTATTAACAACCACAATAAAAAAACAACATTTACCTATATAATCGCACCAGGTGTCTTTATTTTGAATTTATTTTTCTAAAAATTAGCTGCGGTTAATTTATAACTCAAAATTGTGTAGAATTTTCCAGCCGCGAAGCAAATTGTTTATTTACAAAATGCGAATGTCAAATCAAAAGCAATTCAAAAAACGAACAACTCAGTTACCTAATCAATTTCCTTGTGTGAAAGCTACAAGGCAATTAAAGGAAAACGTCAAAAAAATCTCCAGCAACTGGTTTCCCTGTGTGAAAGGGGACTTACCCCAGCTATATGAGTGGACTAGGGAATCGAATCGAATCCGAATTGAGATCTCGATTCAGGTATATGGCGTCGCGTGATTGAAAGATTGAATTAAAATGGAATCGAAGTGACAATCTGAGCTTATAGAATAAGCAACAAAAACATGCAAATAACAAAATACAATGAAAACGGAAACCCTCTGAATGCAAAAAAAACTAATTTGTACACATACACCAATAATTATATATGAATTCGGTTTTTCAATTCCTCGATTCATTACATACATATATATATATATATATATATATTTTCAATCCGATTCAGATCGTCTAGTGGGATACGATCGAGTAATACTATTTTAATTTGATTCAAGTATACAACGACCTAAATCACGATTCAATACCGATTCAATTCTGCATATAAACGTAGTATCTGAAAACAAAACTGTATCTTAAAGGTTGCATAGGTGTTTCCTGAATACATATATTGCGATATTTAATAGGATTTAACTGTGTTCAAATATCTTTACTCCAATTAATTTAAAAAAAGGCCAGACATTTTTCAACCCAACCAATATTGCTTTACGACAGATTTCTGCTTCAAGGCGATCAAAAACAGCAAATAGGTGTGTTTTATTGGAAATCTATCCATTGTACCGTAAGTTATTCCCAAAAAAACGCATCGACCGTAGCATGGACCGTAGCTTTTTTATTTTTGTAAAAATGGAACACCTGTACAGCAGTCACAAGTAATGAAAGAGTCTTTTGCAAAGTAATATTATTAAAAAATCAAAATTAGGAACAATAATTAGATTTTATTCATATAAAATAGAAAGTAGAAAAACGTACCAATATTTAATTTATGTTTCAAACCTATTTCTTGTGTTCACTTTTTCTGCATTTGCAATTTTAAATTCGAACATTCATTTTGCACCAATAGAAAGGAAATGATAAGTGAACGGGTTTGTTCATAGACTCCTTTTTACACAGGTCAATTTTTGTATTGCTTTCAAAACCGTCTATGCCTTTCACACGATGAAACACAATTGCCGGAGATTTGCTTGTTTCCTTTTAATGATTCTTGGTTTTGAACGCACACTACAACGTAGTTTAAATTGTTAATTCCCATTACATTTCCCCTTTATATTTCATGCTTTTATTTATTTTCTGAGTAGATCGATAGCTAGAGTCTTATTTTTCAAGTCAATTTACAAATTAATTTTCTGAGTATGTTTAGCTTTCAATTCAATATTCACTCAACAGAGATCATACTGCACTTAACATACGCGGATTAAGGAACAAATAGTTAACATTTGGTTTGCAATTTCCATGCACATGTCCAGAAAAAAACAATGGGATCACAAAATTGTACGCCCAGTCCATGTCCATGTAGTGAAGCGAATACGGTTAATGGCCAATGTCCATTAAACAGTGAGGAAAAAGTACATTTGTGAAGTTCAGTTGCCGCTTAGTGCGCTTAGGCCAGGCACTAACATGCATTTTTTTCGGAAACGAAATAGTTTAATCACTAATTGAAAGATGATTTTTCCACCATTTACAACTATTATTTACAACTAGCAATAAAAATTGAACGCAAAACGAATATTGGCCTTAGTTAGTCAAAAATAAAAGTAAAACCGTATTCATTCCATAGACATTGATTTTTTTTTCAAAATGGAAATCGAAATTTGTTAAAATTGATTAATTGACATTAGGGGTATGCAAAATTGCAGACATAGGTGGAATTTTAGACGTACTCCAGAAAATAACTGAGCAAGAATATAGTTTTTAATAGTAAAAGTCAGAAAATTTTCAGAAGAACAGCTTATAATTTATTAAAAAATGGAATTATCTAAGATCTTAGAAATATAAACTGGCCAACTATAAAAGAAAAAAAAAAAAGAATAAAAAAATCGATTTGTCTAACGAATGAAATTAATAATTATAACACTCCATGAACACATCCATCGAGATTCAACCCAATTATCAATCGTACCAACAAAACTAACAAAATCAAATTCGAGACTCGAATAAACGTCATCTAGCCATCCACCGTAGCTTCTACTTTAGCTTTTTATCGACCGTAGCGAACTTATGTAAAATGTTACGGCGGATAAATTTCCAATAAAACACAACTAAAGTTATTCGTGTAAGTTTGTCTTTACGGAATGGTGTAGAAGCAGTGCCATCGAGTGGATTTCCAACTATAAACATTTTGAGAGCCACAGTCTCCATTAAGAGATAAAAAAAAAATCTTATCTGACATCTGCCAAAATCAGCACAAATTTTTTTACGACGGGCGTATTTACATTTTTTTTAGTGCGGACTTGTGTGTTTTTGTTATTACTAATTTCTATAAAAAATAAATAAAAGTGTTTTGTCTAGACAAGACTGAGTGATTTTGGAAAGTGTATATTATTGTTTTTCTTTATTAAATAGTTTATTCTCTAAATAAGAAAGCTCTTTATTAGATTTCTATTAATTTAACTGCCAACAATTAGATAGGCTTCGCTGAAAATCTAAATTAATATGAGCAACGATCGTAGTCGTGCACTAATTCTTCGCACAGGAAGTGAAGATTCTTCAACAATTCTATCGAATTCACCATCAATTTCGTCTCTGAATCGACTTCGGGATACTTTTCGTCGTTCGGAAAGTATTTCCTCGCAAATAGGTTCAATAATCTCATTAAATAACAGTCATGCAAATAATGCAACGACAGCAAATGAATCAACGCCAAAGAAAAAAAAGTCTGGTAAGTCAGTAGTATAGTTTACTTTTATTTCCTTTACGTACCTACTTGTAAATTGATTGAAAACGAATGCCGGAGAAAGTTTATTTTGAATAAAAAAGACACCTGTTTCCAGATGTGATTTGCCGACGATTGGAACAGGTATACAAATATTGGACATGTACATTAAATATAAAATAAAGATAAATATAAATATGCCAAAGTAAAATATGTAATGGAATTTCTATAATTCTGAAATTAAATACAGTTTCATACTCTAACTACGAATATCCATGGTACCATCAAACAAATATATTATCTATTATCATTTCCTCGTCTCGATTGATATTTAATTTACTCAATTCTTTTTATCCGGGAGCATATTATTAAGGCCCGTTTGCTGATACACAACTTAAGCATTTAAGTTCTACTTAAGAACTTATGTGACAGTTTACGCAGAGGAAAAAGTAGCTCTTAAGCGTTTTAAGATGAACATAAATATTTATGATTCGTATTAGCAAACGGGCCTAAATGATAAAAAATTGCAAAATTGGTGCTAAATGTAACCCAACTGATTGTAATGTAAGTAACGGGTTATCCATTTTGCGGTTTCAAAAGTAAACGTAAATAAAACACATATAAAATATTTTTTTTCATAATATTTCTTTTTTATTATAAAGTTTTTAGGTTTGTTCGTTGAGCACTGAAGTCACCCTAGGGTCGACCTAAAGCGTTTTTTGAAAAACCTATAGTCACCCTGATAAACAAATTCTCTATTTTTTTAAACCTAGGGTCGCCCTCAACTCGCCCTAAAGTAGATCTGAGGCAGGAGTGAGCGATATTGATGAGAATATCGAGGACTCATCATCGATGTTAATAGTTATCGAATCGAAAACATCGATGTGTTGACGGGTTTTGCCCTTTTATTCCTTCAACATCGATATTGAATCATCTATTTTTTGTTTTAATATCGATGTTTCTATAACATAGATGGACTTATTCATCATCTGTAATCTGAAGCATTTGCTTTGTTGTAAATTCTCGTTTTGTATGCAAATTGTTATTTTTAAATTGGAAATAAAACAATACTCAAATTAATTTTCAGACATAGCCATGAAAAATGGGAAGCTTTGAAGTTGTGGATTGTGTATAGGGTCACAAAAAATGTACTAAGAATTTAAGTTTAACATATTTTAAGTTTTAATTATTAAATGACATAACTTGCTTTTCTGCAACATACATTTAAGAGCCCTCGGGTGTTTTTTGCGAACCGAAAAACCCAGTTCTTTTTGACAACTCTTGGGGTTGACAAAAAAAACTGGGTCGACCCTAGGTAAAGTTCAACGAATGAACCTTTTGACATTTATTGGGCGGTATCTCAGCCATAACTTGACGAATGTTGGTTTTCAAGTGCTCAAGAGTTAAAGGTTTATCTGCATAAACACGGACCTTCGCGGTGTCAAATCGCATGATTTTGGTGGCCAGTTGATATCGCCACGACGAGAAATTACGCGGCCAGGAAATGTCTCTTGCAATAAAGCCATATTCGCTCGAGTTGTGTGGCATGTGGCACCGTCTTGTTGAAACCGCATATTCTCCAAGTCGTATTCTTCAATAGCAGGCAAAAAAAATCGGTTATCACATTATATACCATAACGCTCCGAATTGACGGTGGCATTCGTTCCATCGCCGTTTTCGAAGAAGTAAGATCCAATCACACCTCCGGACCAAAGACCGCCATAAATAGTGACTTTGTAGATGTACTGGCCTCTCTTCAATTACTTGAGGATTCTCAGAACCCCAAATATGACAATTTTGTTTATTAACATACCAACCGAGTGTGAGAAATGTGCTTCGTCGCTGCAGAAAATTTTGTTCGAAAAATCGCCGTCCACCGCCTGTTGTTCAAACACCCATTTGACGTATCTACGACGTTGTGAATGGTCAGCTGGCTTCAGTTGTTGTGTGAGCTGGACCTCATATGGATGTAGGTGTAGATCCAAATGCAAAATACGCCATAATGTGCCGTAAGACAGTCCTAATTCTTGAGAACGACGAGGAATCGACACATTTGGGTCTTCGGCAACACTTTCAATTACAGCAGTGATATTTTCAGTGGTACGAGCGAAACGATGGTGCACAGGCCTTACAATATCTGTAACCAATCCAATCTCTTCAAATTTCTTCACAATTTTGCCAATTGCTTGCGTAGTTGGACGATTATGTAAAATCTTAAAGCACGATATGTGGTTGTGGCAGAATCACCATTTTTGTAGTAGGTTTTAACAATTTGTATGCGTTGTGCGATAGTTAAGCGATCAGTCTGGCTGTTTCTTTGTGTTATGCCAGCACACTTTGAACGTTGTCATTTTCATTGCTAATGTTTGAATATCCAATGAGTAAAAACTGGAAGCCTGGAACCCCATTATTAGAAATACATATTAATATTTTGTATTATTCGCTTATTAGTTCTTAAAACTCTTAACAATAGTTAATACTTAAAGCCTTTGTTTATTTTATTTATTTCAATTCGGTAAATCCTAACGTGAACAATATGTTTGTAAATAAATACTTAAAATTACTTAACACTAAATTTCCAAGCTATTGTAAAACAATGTTTTGAATTTTGAATTTTTAACATTGTCATTTGGTGAAGCCACTATAAAATAAAATTTATTAAATATTTCAACTAATTGATTGAGAGGGCTATGAGCACCATAGTTCGATCTACTAAAAATTTGATTCAGTGGTCTTTGAAGTCGTATACTTGAGCGAACTAAAACTAAAGTTAAGACGATAAAGAACCGATGGTAATGGTATTGCTCCATTTATTATTGCTGCGATAAAACAAAATTGTAAATATTTTCTATGTTATAATTAAATCAAGTCTTTGAGAATAAGGGGACAGAGAGTTTCCACGGAACCAAGGAAAAAAACGGAGATAAAAGCACAGGAACCTCCTTTGAATTGCTTGAATTCTCATTATATGTACAGAATAATAAGGTGCCCACACTACACAGGCATACTCAAGAATTGGCCTCACAAATTAAACCAAAAGTAGTTTGAGAACATAAGGGTCACGGAATTCGCGGCCAAATCTCTTAATGAAACCAAGGATTCTTTTTGCTTTTCTAACTACAAAACTAATATGGTCAGTAAATGTAAGTTAGGAATCTAAAACAACTACCAAGTCAGATAAAACAGATACTCTACTTAAAGAACAAGAATCAAACATATAATCAAAAACAATTGGAACTTTCTTGCGTGTAAAACTCATGGTTTTACATTTGTCAACATTTAAAACGAGACGATTAATACCATTCCCTAAATAATTTTAAGTCATCTTGCAGAAGTAGACAGTCAGATTTAGAATTAATTCTTTTGAAAAGTTTAATGTCATCAGCATATATAAGGACAGACGATTTTTGTATGATTGAAATCAAGTCATTTATAAATAAAATGAATAAAATTGGACCTAAATGACTGCCCTGGGGGACACCAGAATTCACTACAAACGGAGTCGAACATTCATTACGAAGTATTACTTCATATTATCTATTTTCTAAGTACGATGAAATCCAATTTAAGAAATTGTCGTTAAAACCTTAACGAAACAATTTAAAAATTAGCGTATTATGACACAACTTGTCAAATGCTTTACTAAAATCAGTAATCAATATACAATCTACTTGTTCACGTTTCCCAAAAACATTTAACAAAATTACGTAAAATTAAACAGATTGGTAACAGTAGAACGCTTTTTCACAAAACCATGCTGGTTATCACAAACAATTGAACTACAATGAAAGGAAAGGACACTACATACGATTGACTCAAACACTTAAGGAATTACGGATAGCTTAGCAATAGGTCTATAGTTCAGTATTTCATTTTTAGGACCTTTCTTGTGAATTGGTACAATAAATGAGCTTTTCCAAATAGTTGGAAAAAGTGAACTTTTTAAAGACTTGTTAAAGAAAACACTTAAATTGTACGACAAATAAGAAACGCATTTTCTTAAAAATAGATGATGGCACACCATCAGGACTAGGACTAAAACACTCATCCAGTTTCAGTATGTATTGTGTAATGGTGTGTTCACTTATTTCAAAATTAATATCATTTAAATGCGGAAAGTTTAAAACTGAAGAAGAAGAGTAAGAAGGGTTTATAGTATTTAATCATCAAACGCTTCTCTGAAATAGCTTGCAAACATGTTTGCATTAACTTTTGGTTCATGACTAAATGATGACGAATTTGACATAGAGTAAGGGTACCCACAAGTTTTTTTCTTACAATTGACAAACATCCAGAAATTATTTGGAATACATTTAAGATCAGCTTCCATTTTATGAATATACTCGTCATATAAAGAGTTTGAATAGTCATTAAATAATTGTTTAAGGATAAGGAACATTCTATAATCATCATCAGATCTTGTTTGATTATATTTTACCCAAGCTTTGTTTCTTTTATTTTTTTAAGTTTTTAAAATGCGAATCGAACCATGGTGGTACATGTGAATTTTTACGAGATTTTTTAAATGGAATTGTTTTACTGAAACAGTCAAGAGGGTATTATAAAAAAAACATTACACATATCATCAATATTCAAATTTAAAAATAATTGGTTCCAGTCTTTGGTACATAATAAATCAAACAAATTTATAAAATTACACTTAATAAAGTTAAATTCAAGTTTGTCAGAAGAATAATAGAATTATTAATTGGAGAAGCCATATTTAAATTAAGTGCAATAAGCTTAAGGCGTATAGCTACAACATTATATTATTACTTTAAACGTCCCAAAAGGCAACGTCGAAGGAAAACGGGTGGTAGAGTAGGTGGTGACAGTTATCAGAAAAAAATCGAAGATATGTAGGTATTTTGTTCTTATGCATTATTATATGCATTCAGAAAAAAAAACGAAAAAATGGTCATCGTCCAATACGGTATCCTCTGGGTATATGCCTTCTGTCAGAAGTACGTCTCTGTTCTCTATCGTCCTCTGGAACTTAAGACATGGAAGATCGTTTTGATCCTTTCTTCTAAATATCTTATTGATTTTTGGGAACATACTCGGCCAGAATTTTATTGTCCTAAAACGAATTAATCGACAACCTATAATTTTCTTTGATCAATTGGTTGATGTTTTTGATCGATGACTTCAGTGTCCTAACCTCCAGATCTCGTGTGTCAGTAAACCGTCTGTACAAGCGTTTTAGTCTTGTCAGTAGTCCACTTTTTTGTCTGTGTAGTGCGACAATGGTCGCGTTACGGTACATGTCGGTTGCGTTACGTTCTTTGTATTTCGGTACTGTTCTCTTCAATGTTCGTAGAATCGTTTCGTCCATTTGTTGTTAGTATCTGCATATTTCCGTATTTGTCAGCTTCCTGTCATTTGGTGGGGATATACCATTTGAACGTATTTCACTCAATAAGGCATTGGCGAAGCGTGACCAGCGCACATTACTATAGTTGTAGGTATGCACAGGCACATACTCCTCCAACTCCATAAGCTCGTTCTTAAGTTGTATTATGTCAGCGAGTCCGCAGTGGTCACTGTCGTACTCGATCCTTCGTAAACAATTTCTTGGCTGTTGACCCACAGTGTCTGTAATTGTTAGTCTTGCGTCTTTCAGCAATATATCCAGATAGGCACCACTTATTGGAAACGATAGCCTTTCTGTAGCAAGAAGGTTGATGCGATATTCAATGTGGTATTGACCCATCCAATTATACAGATGGTTACCTCGAGGATTTTGTGTTTGATTTCCCCAATCTGTGTGTTCGGCGTTTAAATCACCAGCCAATATGTAAAAGTTTTCTTTCGAGCTCAGTCTTAAGCATTTAAAATGCTTTTCAAGCTCTGTTATAAACTGGGTGGGCTGAGGTGTTTCCGGTGCATAGGCAGCAATCACATACATTCGCTTCCCCTGTTGGAGATGAATGCATATGATGCATGCCTCTAACGTCCGAAATGTTCGGACATCACTATTATATATTACCTTATGACTAATAGCTTTACGTACAAAGACTGCGACGCATCCTCCTTTAGTGAAGTTGGGTCGGTCTCTTCTTACGATGTTGTAATTGTTGTTAGTCAATTTATGTTTCTGGTTAAGCTTAGTTTCGCTAGCCATAAACACATCTGGACTTATGTCTTTCAGCAATTGGAATAAATTCGCTCTACGTTCGGTCCTAATCAGTGAATTTACATTCACCGCTAGGATCTTAATGGGCCTCCCTGGCAGCGCAAGTTATGTATTCGTAAAACAAATTTTTTTTCTAACAATCAAGCATGATAATTTCAATTCCGTCTGTCTGTCTGTTTGTCTGTCTGTATCCTTTCCTGTCCATCCTTTTTAAATATTGATTCATCGGACTACAGAATTTTGTCCAAGAATCGCGGATCTTCCCTTTACTGTTGCAGTATCATTCGAAAAAATGCACGTCTTTCAGGGTAATATCAGGGTAGTAGACCTTGCACTTTGGAATATGGTATGGATGGAGCTCATTTCTCTACAAAAGTCGGTTTGCTGTACTTTTGGGTACTCCTGTTTTCATAGATTACTTTGTTCTCTTCACTAGTTCATTGGTATGGAAATCAACCTTCTGAGAATGACTGGTACACATTATTAAATACCCGATGATCCGGATAATGCTCAGCATTTGAATATTTCTCAGTGTAAAGTTTACCTGCAGCACAAGCATTGTTTCTACATTAACTAATTTAAAACAAAATCGGATTTCTTAAGAAAAACAATTTTGTTTCCATTATTTATCGAATATTCTCGAAAATATTATACCATTTTGAAATGAGAATTGAACAAGCTTTTAAGGTTGCTTGCAAAAATTTCGTAGTCGTTTTTTTTACACTACAATCCATTGAATTAGGGTCATGTAAAAATTTGAAATATTTATTTAGGAAAATAAATAATATTTTTTTTAAAAACTAATGCAGGTGTGTTTTTTAATTTTTGAATGCAATTGTTAGCAGGGTTATTCAACGTTCCGTAATACTAACAAAAAAATTGAGAAAAATTAAGATTTGTAATCACTGCACTTGAAAAAACCGTGACAGAGTGACCATTTTTTCGTTTTTTTCGAATGCCTATAACTCACAAAAAACCTGACTACGATTTTTTTTATTATTTTTCTCATGACAGGTAGTTGGTGAACATACCCCATCACCTGTATCCATTTCGACGTTGTCTTTTGGGACACACTGTAGATACATGGCAGTGGCGGATTCAGGATTTGGTCAAGGGGTTGGTCCAACGATTTAAAAGTAAGATTTTCATAAATTTTACCGAGCTAACTAAATAGTTCTTATTACGTTAACAATGGAGCTATTTTATCTCAAACCAATCCTATGAAAAATCGATTGTGCAACAACAGCAACAAATATTTGAAACAACTTTTTAATAATAAAAATATTCTGTATTCAGCGTTGCCCTACGTCACTTGGTGACAAAAATGCATACAAAACCAATTCAGAAACAAAAACAAACGTGGGGTGAACTACGTCACTCGGTGACAATGTGTGCGAGAGAGATAGGATAATGAAATGCGGAATATCATACCAGTATTCTTTATACCATGCAACTTAAACTTTTTTTGTACTACAGCTACAACTTCAATTGTAGCCATTTGATACGATTCAGCTTCACCTTTGTGTCCAAGAAATGACAACTCTAAGCCGAAGGTCGAGAACCGAGAAATCAGAACGAAAGATAAAGAGAAACACACATAGCCGAGAACTCTATGCGTTTATAATTGTGTGCTTATATATAATAGAATACCTCTTAGTTCTGTTTCTGTCATTCATTGCTCCTAAACCAATCATGCTATACTCTGTGCAATTTATATTTTCAGTAGATGTCCTATGGAAGAGCTTTTTTAAACACACTGGTGCCTGTCCCTGGAATTCCCACTGAAAATAACCACTGAGTTACATACAAATTAAAACCAGCGTATATCCCACCATGAACTACCTACTGCACATCCAAGTTCACACTGATGCTTATGTGCCTTCTCCATGCTCTCAACCCTCGTACTCGTTGTGTGCTTTTAAAATAAACTTATTGAATCAGAATTACCACTGCTAAGTTTGTGGTAATTTAGTATGCTTATTACTGCAACCCTGTAAGAGCTTTAAGGCAGTACGAAATTATTTTCATCTCTACCAGTTAGAATGAAAGGCAAATATCCTATCTTCCCTATACTGAAAATATAAATTGAACAGAGTATAGAGACTTAATTTATTTTTAAATCAAAGTTTATAATTGTTGTTATTTAAGGTTATAAGAAAAGTTTAATGCTATTGATTTAAGTATTAAAAAAAATTATTTACTAAAAACCGAGATAATGCGGGGTCATTTTAGAGAATTTTGATTCTTTTTATTTCAAACATTACTTAAATTTAACTCATTAAAGGTATTTTTGATTAAACAACAATTTTTTTAATAGTGTGTTGAGCCACCTTTCTGCTCCAGAACTTCACACATCCGGTTTGGAAGGGATGCATGCAAAGTGGCCAAATAATTTAGCGAAATCGAGCTCCAAGCTAATTTGATGGCTTTTGTTACTTCGGATATACTCGAATTTTGTTGTCCTGATCCATATATTTGACGTGTCAACCATCCCCAAGCATTTTCAAGGTTGTTTAAATCCAGTGAGTAGATCGGCCAACATAATAGTTCCAAATTTTAGCTCTCTATATACATTTTAACTACCCGGTATGCATGTATTGGAACGTTATCATGTTGATAAGTTCACGACAAAGGTCCAAGAAGGTGATGCAATTATCGCAAAGCCTCTTTTAATATACCACTGTCAGTCAATGCATTCATTGTAGTAGACAAAAATTGAAGATTGCAGGTGCCATAAAGGAAATTGCCGCCTACACCATGACACTTCTAACTCTGCTATACAGCTAAATGAGTTATCTTGCGGAGGTCAGGAAATAGTAGGTATAGCCATCAGGCCCTCCAAATTAAATATTTTTCGTCGGAGAAGACCACACGATGCCGCTCCGAAGTCCATAGGTCACATGTACCCGACAAAAATTGAGGCGTTGCTCTTCTCGAACCCGGTTAAGTGGTGGTTTCTTCTTGATGTTAAGTCTTTTTATATGCCTTTCATATTTTTCCCATACTTGAACTCATTACCTAACCCGAAAACCCACCCTGGATCCACCATTGATAGATGGTGATTTACAGAAGGTGTGCCAAAAAGTTAGGGCGTGTTGGACTAAGACACAAAAAACTCGTATCGGAGGGGGATCTATTTCCCCCCGTTTTTGAAAAATTAATTTCAAACTCAAAATTAAAAAAAAATTATTTGTTTTCTAATATTTAATGCTCTTCTTTTATTTGATCACGCACATAAAACCGGATTGCAAAATATCTTGTAGTTTTTGAGAAAATCAAAAATAACAAAAAAATTCTAAGAAAAACCTTTTATTTTAGTTTTTACGTTATTGGATTTTGAAGAGAAATTATGGAAGAAAGGATTAACTTTCTTATTACTATTTTTTATTATCAGTTTTATAAGCATACAATAAAGTGAAAAGTACTGGATTAACCATATTTCACACATTTTTTATTGACAATACCTGCATGAGAGCTTTAGGTTGTAATTGACCTGCGAATGTTTTTTTAAATTATGCAACATAAAATAGATATATTTTAATCCAAGCACTGCTACGCCCACTATTTTTTCATGGTTTCTCGGAAATGGTTCTAAACGGTGATTTTTTAAGAGCTTGGTTTTGAAAATTCAAAAAAACACAGAAACTTGTAAAAAGTGAATGAAATTTTTATTTGGATCGATAAATCAATTTCTGCCATTTACTTTTTAAAAATAATTTCACTTAAATGTTGCCCGCGGCTACGCTTCAGGTGGTCCATTCTGAAGGTCCAATTTTGGCAAACTTTTTCACACATTTCGGCCGGAATCTCACCAATGACGCGTTCAATGTTGGCTTCCAAGGCAGCAATCGTGTTTGGCTTGTCCCCATAGACAATAGACTTAACATAGCCCCACAAAAAATAGTCTAACGGGGTCAAATCACATGATCTTGGTGGCCAATTGACTGCGCCAAAACGTGAGATCAACTGCTCACCAAATTCGCCTCTCAATTGATGCATGGTTTCGCGTGCAGTGTGGCATGTGGCACCGTCCTGTTGGAACCACATGTCGACCGAGTTCAATTCTTGCATTTTCGGCAAAAAAAAATCTGTTATCATCGAACGGTACCTTTCTCCATTGACCGTAACCCTGCGGCCTTCATCGTCCTTGAAGAAGTACGGCCCAATGATGCCACCTGCCCATAAACCGCACCAAACAGTGCATTTTTCGGGATGCATTGGTAGCTGCTAAATTGCCTCTGGCTGCTCTTCACTCCAAATACGGCAATTCTGCTTATTCACGTATCCATTTAGCCAAAAATGAGCCTCGTCGCTGAAGACGATTATGACGACCATAAAACGGACGTAGCTTGCGAAACACATTTTTCACAGAGCACGAATTTTGATAATAAATTTCAATAATTTGCAAACGTTGTTCAGGCGTAAGTCTATTCATGATGAAATGGCAAACAATACTGAATCGAAATGTCAAATGTTCGTGGAATTTGTCATGTGTGATCTGTCAAAAATATAAACGTCAAAAACCAAGTAGCAAAAAAATCACCCGTTATTTCTTGGAGACTGCTCAAATGATGTGGATGCCATTTTTAAAGTATGTTCTTATGGGTAAGAGAAAAATTGAAGAAACAAAACATTTTATTAAAATCCGCCCACCAGCCTACTTTTATCATTTCTTGTTTTCTCGAAAACGACTAACGATTGGATGAACATTTAAGAGTTTGTTTTATGAGCAAGAAAATAATTCAGAAAATATTTTAAGTGAGATCCACCCACTACCACGCTCACCTTTCTTATTGCTTAGTTTTTTCGTATACGACTCAAATGATTTTAATGAAAATCTAACAGTTTATTTGGATGAACGATAAAAATTAAGAAATTGGTTTTAGTAAAGTCTGCCTACTGCCACGCCTACTTTTATCATTGCTTGGTTTCTCTGAAACGACTCAAATGATTTAAAAGAACTTTTCAAAGTACATATATTTTAATAAACAAAAAAATGAATAACTTTAATTTAGTAAAACCCACTTCCACGGCTCTAATGATCTGATTGTAATATAAATTAAGTAAAATCACTTAACTGACTCGCCTAATTTTATTATTTCTTAGTATATATGTAATATAGTTTGTATGTAGATAATATTTTATATATCAAGTTTATCTTCTATTATTCAAAGCCGTATCCAGGGTTACCAAGAAATGTTGATTTTTCGGTTCTGAGTATACGCTTCTAATCAGCAAGGTTTTGTTTAAATGCAGAAAAAACTTCAGGTTACATACAAAAATTATTGAGAATATGCTAATTCTATCACACTTAAAAATAAAAGGAGTGAAATGTGTTATAAATTTGAGTTTCGATCTTAATAATGTAAGAGTTGCTACAAAATTTTAGAATTTTGAAAAATAGCATGAACTATCATACTCTTATTTTTGTTATACATCCATTCCTAGAATATGATATGTTGGGATAGAGCTTATATGTATTTTTGAAATAGCCCTACATTGAAAAACTGCGAAATCGGCCCTTAAAAAACATGATTTCGGTTTTACTACATTCTTCAATTTTATTTTTAATCGACTTCTTCTATTCTTATGTAATAATGGGGGTTATCGTGAATAAAAATTTCCCTGGAAATTTTTATCCAATTCGAATCTTGGCAACAAGAACGATGCTCAAAAGTTTCCCTCGGAATTTATTGGTATCTGGAATAAGTTTTCCCAGGGAATTTTGCTGTCATTTCATACGGTTTTTTTTCGAGGAAAATGTATTCCTTGGGAGATTCGAGATCTCAGGAAAAAATTCGAGGGAATAAAATATTCCGTGGGAAACAAAATTGCCTAGGAGATTCCCAATAGGGCCCAATATAATATATAATAAAATTTATTATTAATGTATAATAAAAGAATTTATAAATATCTGTCTATTATTGAAATAAAAGCAATAGCTTTTCCTAGGGGAACTAATAACATAACGTTTTCGAAATTCAAAAGATCCCGAAAAAAGCTCTTCGAACGAATTAAAAACGATTTAAAATTATTTACGTTGGTTTGAGTTTTGGTGTTTCTGGTAGTACTTGGACTTCTTTGCAAAGCAGGTTTTCTGTTTTCCGGCTCATTTATATAACCGCAATTGAAAATCTCCACCGTTTCTAAAATTATAAAACAAATTGGTAGAGATTTTAATTAAACTTGACATTATGATGATAGAGAACACTAAAAAAGTGGATCGCGCAATTCCGTCTGTCTGTCTGTCTGTACAACGAGATACAGCTTAAACGGCTGAACCGATTTTCTTTAAGCTTGGTACTTAAGCGTTTTAGGTGATTGTCTAAACTAAATTGTTTTTTTTTAGCCACAAAAATAATGGTACTTGCAATACAATTTTTTCTACCATCTTAATTATCTCTAAAACGGCTTCAACGATTTTGATAAAAAAAAATATGTGCATTACTCTAGGTATTTTCTACATTTTGGTTAAAACATTTTTTTAAATATTTTGCTATTAACGGTACCTGCCATACAACCATTGATTTTTTACTTTTTGCGATATATGTAATAAAAAAATCGAAGTCGAGATGTTAATCAAAGTTGACATTACGATAATAGAGAACACCAAAAAAGTGGGTCCCGCAATTCCGTCTGTCTGTCTGTCTGTACAAGTCTCTACAGCCTAAACGGCTGAAGCGATTTTCTTCAAACTTGGTATTTAAGCGTTTTAGGTGATTGTCCAAAATATATTTTTGAATCGTTGTTTTAGTCCCAAAAATAACGGTACTTGCCATACACATTTTTCTACCATCTTAATTATCTTGAAAACGGCTCTAACGATTTTGATAAAAATTGGTGTGTGTACTACTTATATTTTTAAATATTTTGTTATTAACTGTACCTGCCATACAACAATTTTATTGATTTTCGACTTTCTCATAAGCAGCTTAACGGATTTCTATCAAAATTTTTATACAAGACCTCCTTCAAATTCTAAATAATACTGCATTTTAAAATTTTCGAAAAATAGTTTTTTGGATTTTTTTTTTGAAAATTCAATATTTCGAAAACGGGTGGACGATTTTTTCTGAAATTTTGCTTTTGAATTTATATTATGAAATATTTAAAACTTTTATACCATTTTTTTTAGAAAAAAATTGAGGATTTTTATATATAAAAAATTAAAATTTGCATATAATGTAATCGAACATACAAAATTAAGTAAAGAAAAACATTTTAAGAATATATTTATCCGTTTTTTATTAAGATTATTTTGTATAAGATGTGCGATCCAGTCGTGCATTTTATTTGATATTGGACTTATCTACTCATAAGCAGCCTTACCGATATAGATCCAAAATTTGATATAGGAGGTCCTGCGACTTCTTAATAATACTGCGTACCAAAATCTGCGAAAAATATTTGTTGGATTAAAAAAAAAATATTTTTTTTTTGAAAATTCAATATTTTAAAATGGATGTATTGTTTTTTTTTTGAAGGTCTGTTTTTATATTTATACGATTAAGTAAATAAAATGTTCATACTAAAAATTCTTTTAGAAAAAAGTTTTCGAAATTTTGTGTATAAACAATTACGTACAAAGTAAAAAAAAAATAAAACATATTGAGCTGTTTTTACTAAAAATCTTGAAGATGTGATAGAACGTAAGATCACGTGTGTGTGATCAAGTCGTGCATTTTATTTTTTTTTTTTGAAAATTCAATATTTCGAAAATGGGTGGACGATTTTTTGTGAAATTCAGTTTTTAAATTTATATTATTTAATAGATAAAATTGTCTTACTAAAATTTTTTTACAAAACAAATTACGAAATTTTTAGTTAAAAAATTAAGTAAATAAAATGCACAACTGGATCGCACATCTTATACAAAATAATATTAATAAAAAACGGATAAATATATTTTTAAAATGGTTTTTTAAATTTAATTTTCTATGTACAAGATTTCTTTAATTTTCTTTAAAAAAAATTGGGATGGCAATTTTAAATATTTAATAATATAAACTTAAAAACAAAATTTCAAACAAATCATCCAAGCGTTTTGAGAGTTAAAAAAAAAAATAAAATATTTTTTTTTTTCAAAAATCCAAAAAAATATTTTTCGAAAATTTACAGTACTACAATAGTACAAAGGACGTGCTAAGTAAACATTTTCATCGAAGAGTGATCGAACATCAGAGTATGATCCTTACGTGCATTTTATTTTTAGTTGAATTAAGTGCTGAGACAGTGAGTCCTGAGCATGACGTATCCATATGATTGAAACAGAGATTTCAAGTCAGGAACACGAATTGTATAACCCCTTACAAGGGGAAATTATGAGCTTACATATGTAAATTCTCTAATTTTGTTAATTTATAACTTCCTTTGTTATGAATTATTTAAAGTTGATTATTTAGAAACAGTAAACCTACATTACTTACTTCTCCTTTGGGTAAAGTCAAATAATAATCTCTATCAACTTATTAATAAACTAACATTTCGCAACAGCATACTTTACGTATAAGCATAGAGAATTTAATGAAAAATTAAAAAAGGACACCTTTTAGATAAGAAAATATTTATAAAATAATAAAAAAAAAACAATAAAAAAATGATTTAAGCTACCGTTTATTTTAATTAATCTTTAATTTTGTTTTTTTAGGCATCAATTTAAATTATCCCCTTTACTTCCTTCACTGCCACACATATCAACTGCGCAGTAAATGCCGGTGGTATCCTTTATAATTTTTTATTACATATTTACATATATTATAAATGTACATAAATTGTTAGTCTCCACTGAAGTGAAATTAACCGAAAACAAAAAAAAACTCAAGCAACAGTAAACAAATAAACAAAGACAAAAAAGAAAACATAATTGTGAAGTGAAAAACATAGATATAGAAATATTTTTATAACCAGAAACCCATAGTTGATTCACCTCTCTTGTCCTTTGCGAAGCTTTTAATCTGATAAACAACAAGTTAAAGCGGTTAATAGCCCAAGTAAAGTGGTTTTCGCTTCACCTATTTTTTGCTCTTATTTCGCTCGCTTTTAGAGAGTTAAAGAGAGAATATAAGTGTTGAATAAAGGTGGATGCATTAATGTAATGCAAAAAAAAAAAAAATATGAAACCACCCCTCAGCGCTCATACTACTCATACTATTCAAGTAGAACAATAATTCATCGATTTAGCTTTATATTCGCCCCTGGAAAAACATTTAGTTACAGTGCGACCGATCAGGAACTAAAAAAAAACATAACAGTAAAATAAATGAAAAAAATCTGATTAAAAAAAAAAGAATGTGCAAAACTGTGTTGTTGCCAAATTGTAAATGCAATAGTAGGTACAATATATATGATGCTTTTTTAAGAGCTTGAGAACTTTAAATAATAATACAAAATCGAAATATTGTTGGAATGAATTTTGTATTATTATAATCTGGTAAATAATTTCATGGTATTTATATTTTAAATATGATTTCCGACATATGACTGCCGCGGCTACACGTTACATAGTCCATTCGATCAGTGAGTTGCTGGCTTGTCAGCATTAACCAGTGACTTAGAATATCCCCATTAAAAGTAGTCGAGGCGTTAAGCGGCCCATTCACATGACTCTCGTGTCGACACCAGTGTCATGACACAAAATATCCACTCAGACAAACACGTAACACTAATCCGCATATATTAGTTGCAAGCAACTGAAATATTCCTCGAATGTGTTATACACATTCCCATACACATAACACAGATAGATGCACAGACAGAAAAAATCAAAATGTTTTGACACCAGAAATCTGGGTATACACAAGCCCACACACACTCAATATTCAATAACACTGACAAAAGTGTCATACACAAGTGTTATGTGTATGGGCCGCTTTAAGTCGCACGAACGAGGGGCAGTTAACAGGACCACTTCTACTAAATTTATTGTTAGGTGCGTTGTATGGGAAGTTACGGAACCAAATGCTTGGAAACAAAAAAATCAGTCAGCATAGCTCGATAGCTTTTGTCATTCACCGTAAAGGCAGCTCCTGCCTTATTTCGAAAGAAATAACGACCGATGATGCCGCCAGCTTCTAAACCGCACCAACAAGTCAATGGGTGAAGATAACTAATTCTCAACAAATAAAGCGTTTAGTGGAGTCGATAAATCCATCTCTTACAACTAATTTTAAGAGAGGACTATCACAAAATATCAAAACAAATGAAATGGGAAACACTGAACTCCTTACGACCACCAAAAAAATTTTAATTGAAAATATAAGGAATTTTATTTGTGGCAAATGTTACGGATTTGATTTGGATATAATTAATCGCCTGTCTCTAGATCAATTTTTTTGGTTTGTTCTCTTCGTTATTTTCGACGTTTTCATTTCTTAACAAAATACAAAATAAATTCTGCGTTTTATTAACGTAATCGGCGAAAATTTAATATTAATTTAAAAATTAATGACAACTGTATCGAAAATTAAATATTTCAAAATCAACTACTAGGTTCCAAATGATTTTATTTCATACAAATTACAAAAGTTTAGTGTATCATTCATTTTTGAAACATGGCTTACGCGCGCCGTCTGTCAGTTGACAATTATTAATATTTAATTAATTAATTTTGTTTAATATACAAAATTGAAACATAAAATTAAAAAAGTTCTTCTAAGATCCGTTTTCTGTAGTTAAGTGCTAGCTTGGTGTAGTTGTAAAGGGATTCCCAGTTTAAAACTCCGTTTAAAACATCTATGACTTCCTCTTCACTGAGGTAGTTTTTTCCAAGTGTACTCCTTCTGGTTTCCACCAAAACACGACATCTTCCCACGAAATGGATCACGTTTTCGCTTTCTCTAGTGCTACATAATCCACACATTTCTTCCAAATCACTCCTATGAGGAACATAGTTCAGGGGAAGTATCTCCCCTCTTGCTTTTAAAACCAGTGACATGAGATCGGTTGGATACTCCGCCCTGAAGTAGTTATTTCGTAACTGGTTATAGTTTAGCCTTGCATATATGTCCCTGTGTAATGAACTTCTGGCTGCTTTCATAGTATAATCCTCTCTCTTTCTTTCGTCCACTAACTATATGAGGCTATAGAGTTCGCTTTTCCACGTTTCCATCCTATCGCTTCGTAGTAATAGTGGATGTCCACAGTACTCTGCTAGATCTCTCCATGACTCGAACCATGATATTTGTTTTTGAATCACAAGCATCGTAATTTTCTTTGGTAGTCTCCTATCATCCATTGCTATATTCTTTAAAATATAGTCTATCTGTATTTTCAGAGTTGAAATAAATAAAGATGGTAGACCTGTCTCTAGCATTAGTATGTGATTCGCAGTACTATTAGGTAGTTTCAAGCTTCTTTTTAAGAAATAGCGCAGAAGCTGCTCAACTTCATCGAACTCCTTATGGCCCCAAACTTGAGCTGCATAACACATGATCGCTTTCTACTACTAATGTGGATTGTGTGTTGATCGACAACCAGTGGCGTTTAAGCATTGTCTGTCCTAAATGGTTGCATTGATTTTCTTCAAACTGGGTACATATTGATTTCTTGGTAATATGCTCACTTTTTTTTACGACCAAAAATAACGGTACCTACCCGCCTAACGCATTAAATTAATGGAGAAAAGGTACTTTTCATAGAATCAGGGATCATAGTAAATTAAAGTACAGGGGTATCTGCTAGGTGAAGCTGGTTGATTTCGATCAGCATTGGGAATCCTAGTAGATCGTAAGTTATCAGCGACATTGTAGCGAATTATGGCAGCTGCTGCTGCAGTTTTGTACGTTGTTCTGTAATTACAATAGAGTGTGTGTAGCTAAAACTACATATCCAGAGGAACAGCTCTAGAAAATTGAATTGCGCAAGCAAGGATCATATATTGATTTTCTTTAATACATGTAATTTTTGATTGAGCTTCGGCTCATACGATCTCGTTTGCCGCCTTTGGGGATTTATCCCTAAAGATGGTTCGTATAGTTAGAGTAGGTGCAAACCAAGCTTGTCTTGGGGAAGTACTTCGCGAAAAACCGAAAGTTTAATATGGCTAGTTGTGGGATACTAGTCATGTGGCATGGTCTGTATGGCCTTGCTTTTAGTAGAAATACGATGATCCATTATCCCGATGGTGAGGAATAATTTCTACATAGGGTTTCCTAGTCCCTAAGTTGAGCAACAAGACATAAAAAAGAACAGGAGTATCGTTCCTGGGTAGCCATTCGCCAAAGAAAACCTGGTAGTGCATTCTTCACTTATGTGGATAAAAAGACTCCAGTAATACCGTAATTCGGTACTGCGGGGACTTGTATCCTACTATTTTCCAGCTAATGCCCGAAAATACAAGTCTTGGGTTGGCCTCTTCGGAGAGCTCCCAGTGGCTGTGGTTGCTATACAAATTGCGTATACTATGAGGGGCGGTGTTGTTGCTCATAGATAGAAGTTTGTTGCAAGGAATGCTCATGCCTTCTCGTTGAGCCAGTAGGTGGGTAGGCCCACCGTGTAATTATGCCTTAACTGGCCGGTGTACACGTTAACAAAATCCATTGTTCTCCTTAAAAGTATAAATAATATTGCAGATTAAAATAAATATAAAAACGTTTTTTTCGATTTGAAAATACATACATCTTTTTTTTTCAAAAATCGATTTTTCAAAAATCAGCAGTCCCTTTTTTTGTCTTTTTAAAATGTTAAAATCTAATACGTATATTAATAATTATTTTAAATTGGCAATTCAGTTTTTTCTTAAAAATATTTCCTTATATATAAAATATTTCTTTTAAACCGCTCCAAAAATTTTTTTATACATTTTCTCCACGAATTCAAATCAATCTAAACAATTTATTATGCGTATGAGCCATTTATTTACTCCTTGGTACCTAATTATGTTTAGTTTTACTCATTTGTGCCTTAACTAATATACATACATATATGTTGTATCTATGTACCTCACAGAAGACTTATTTATTAATTTGAAGGCCCCCATACCTACTAATATTATAAATGTGAAAGTTTGGATGGATGTATGGATGTTTGTTGCTCAATAACTCCGGAACGACTGAACGGACCTGGATAAAATTTGGCGCAGAGATAAATTATAGTCTGGAATAACACACAGCATTCTTTTTATCCCGGTAAATGTATGAGATAGATTTGTTTTAATTTTCTATAGGGCACATAATAACATATGCACCTATCTGCTCATTCTAGAAAGAGCTTTCGTTCACAAAAAGCCAAAAGGCACAGACACAAACACACATGCAGACACACACACACATGCAGACACACACACACGCACACATACATTCACACACACACATTCAAAAACACACTCGATTATCACATATGTCATTTTTATCCCGAAAAATGGAAACAAACGGTTCCTATGGGGGAGGCTTAAATATGAACAAAATATATACTGTAGTTCTCACTTTTTGAATCCAATATAAAATCTTCGCTTTTTTCGCGAACATGACCATACACGACGAACATCGAAGTCAACGAACACGACAAAATCTAAATGTTTGGCCAACAGCAAGCGGCTCGCGAACCAGCCCATATACAAGAAGAGCACAGCGAGTGCGAGCATGCTACATTCAACGACCGAACGGTTTTGAATGAAATTTTGTAAGTGGATATATTATTTCATTAGATTCCCGTGGGTCCGTAGCATCGCACGGGTTCTGCTAGTAATATTATAGCGTAAAATGTAAAAGTTTGGATGGATGTTTGTTGCTGAATAACTCCAGAACGGCTGATCGGATCTGAATGAAATTTGGCACAGAGATAGATTATAGTCTGGAATAGGACATCCCGGTAAAATGTATGGTTCCTTAGGATAGGTTTGTTTTAATTTTGCATAGAGCTCATTCTACAAATAACCAACATAGCTTATATTCACAAGACACCTAAAAGCACACGGATTTGAATGAAATTTTATTGGTAGATGGATGGGGTACTAGATTATCACACACGTCATTTTTCTCCAGAAAAATTTACGGTTCCTATGGGAGAGGCTTAAATATGAAAAAAAATATATACTTGGGTATTTGTTTCGCATACACGCCTCAACCATTAGATGGATTTTAATAAAATTTGGCAAGCTTCTGGATGATAAACAGGATTATCCTAAAAAAAATGATCGATTCAAATGGGAGAGTTTATATATTTGTTCCTCTTTCACGCCTCAACGACTGAAACGGTTTTTATTGAAATTTTGTAGGTGGATAGGTAGATGATGTCATTAAATTCCTGCAGAAGAGAAAGTCCATAGCATCGCACGAGTATCTGCTAGTATTGCATATATAGTTACCTATATGTCTTTAAAGATCAAATGAATACTTATCCCTATCAAGAGTTCCATCGTGATCGGAAAGTCTTACGAATCCCGAAAAATGTAATTGCTTTTCTTATTAAAATTCGTATAGAAAAATAAGGACATAGATATATCCTCTATGCATATGAAGACCAAGAATCATCCAAAGAGGAATACATTTACTTAACCAAAACAAAGCCCCTGATTGATTCACTGTTCTCTTTTGCACTTACCCTCAACTTCGTAGCTGGCCAAAAATCGATATTACATTTTCACCACACCAATAATTCCCTCAACACTGTCAGTCTACCCCCATTTAGTTGAGTCTTAAAAGTTCCGTTTTCAGTCAGTCCTTCGTATTCACTTGCACAAAAGGATAATTTCACTGTGCACAGTCATAGAGTTGTGAAAAATAATAATTAAAAAAGGGAGAACAAAAAAGAAAAAAAACTAAAACAACAGGACAAAAGAGAATAATAGTTAAATTTTCCATTGAGTTTTGTGAAACTTTGCTACATTTTAATTCTTAATCGGTATTTTGCATTAAAATTGTGTATGTACCTTTGTTTTTAATTGAGTTCTTAGAACTCTTGAAAATATGAACTTTTTTACAAGGTAATGAACGCATCTGTCAGGTACGACTTCGATTTTTCGCAGAAAACCACCTAATTCGCAATTTGTTCTTCTTATTTTCTCCCTCCCATCTATTGTGTGGGCCAGGTTTAATTAATGAGTGCATACGGAAGATATATAAAAAACGGCAGAGACAATTGAAGAAAAAAAAAACTAAATCAGATTAAATATATATACCTACCTGATTGGAAAAAAGGATTGCTTTTAAAGCAATAACATGCGTGGCCTTGGCGAAGACACAACTTTAATTGTCGCCAATTCTAAGAAATCCAATTTCAACAATAACAATCATAGCCAGAAAAAGTCTGGCAAATACATAATGCAGTCGGCATCATCTTCATCATCGACTATTGCCTCAGCATCGTCATCGGGTGGCTCTACGGTGGCGACGGCAGCCATAGTATCGAATAACAGCAACAATAATTCCAATATGTCTACAACAATTGCTCTGCCAAAGGCTTCACATGCAAACACAAATGAGGAAATAGCCGGCGGAGTTCAGGATACAATTTACTTGTGTAACTTTCGCGTATCGGTGGACGGAGAATGGTTGTGCTTGAAGGAACTGCAGGATCTGGACATACACGATGGCAGCCGAAGCAGGCACATGAATGCAAAGAATCCAATCGATGATAACAATGGTATACATTGTCACAAAGGTTATGAACGTCATGTCGATGTTGCACACGGCTTAAATAGATACGAACGCGATTGGGCTAATTTCTGTAGGTTGCTTTTTTATTTCTCTCTTTACTTTACTTTAACTTTTTTTTCTTAAAAAAAGAAACTCCCTAACTTTACCCAGCACACACACACACACACAATTCAAAACTCACAACTACTATTTTGTTTAAAAATAATATTTCTTTTGTTTTTCTTTTGCAGTTGCATTATATTTGTTTTGTTTTAATAAGTTTACAAAGGCAGAGGAATTAATTTGTTATCGGGAAAGAAGGTTTTAAAATGGGGACGGTCTATTTTTGAATTTGGATCGTGAAGCTTTGTGACAAGGGTGTTCTTATGTGGTCAGCGAAGGGATTTATTTTGTGCAAATTTTATGTTGTGTCGTTTTAAACAAAAGACATTAATTACTGGAGAACTTACGAAAATTTTTTCATAACCTTATTTGTGGGTCATAACATCAATATACAAAGTGATTTGCAAAGAGCTAACAAGAGATAAGAAAAATAAAATAAGTCGCATCCACATGCTTGCATAGTTTTAGTTGTTTTGAGTTTCAACGACAGAAAATATAAAATCAAGTTAAGTTTTGGAGGAGCCGTTATTAACGTTTATTTTCAGAACGAGTCTAGAGCAATTCCAATTTATAACAGTTATAACAGTTGCTCGACCTTAAAAGTGTTAAATATTCCCAGGGCTTAGCGCGGTTGGGGGCTCCTGAAGCAACCAAATAATTTCCGGAAGACGAATGCCATTTTAACCCTACGGGGCCGCATAAACTGCTTTTCAGTCACACCGTTGGCTGGAGTTGTGTTTATTGTTAGTCGCACATGAAAGCCATGTCAAATTGGCAGACCTAATGAAGTTCTATACAATCGCAGTCCGGTTTGATTTAAACTGGGTACTTAGAGCACCTTTAACGCAATTAAAATTGCTGGATCAGAAAATAGATAAATGCAGTTATACATGTAAGGAATAGATATATCATCATTGAAATATCCTCCAAATGAGTTCCTGTAGGACTCTATTCTGGCAAGGTAATTTTCGATGACTTTTCAACACTTATACGTATTTTTTTGCATATCCCTACATCCAACGGCGAATAACATGATATTGGTTGGTAACTCGGCCAAAAATTTTGTTTGCAATAAAGTCAAAACCACATGCTTTCCACATCCTATTGGCAATGCAGTTTTAGGAGTAAGCTCAGATGGCCGCTGATTAGGGAATACGAAGGGATGGCCGCTGATTAGGGAATACGAAGGGAATACGAAACGAAATTAACCGTCTTCGCTTTGATCAATTAACAAATTTGAAGCCAGTCGTAAATTCTACTTCCAGGATTTTAAGATAATTGACAGCTGATTTCCAGTGAATATTTATTTTTTTAATCAAAGTTTTGTGCGAAGTGCATTAACTTTGTACATAATAAAATATTTATTTATTAATTTATTAATGGCCCCTGATCATTTAGAACTGCTGTTGATTGTTTATTTCTTTAGTTTGTTTTTATAAAAAAATATTAGTCATACTAACTTTTTTATTTATTTAAATGAAAACAAATTCCAGCAAAATATCACTTTCGACTCTATCGATAAACCAATCCGCCAAAGAAACCCTATTGAAAGAGACGAATGCGAAAACAATAATACCAAATCTCATTTTCGACACCTAAAACGATTGGGATCATGACGTTATCTCGAATGACAGAAATACCGAATGCAAAAAATCTCGAAAATCAAATTTTTAATCTAGAATGTAAAAAATCTCCAATGCACAAAAATCTCGAATAAACATAAATCTCGAAAGACAATATCTCGAAAAAAAAAATATAAATTCGAGATTTTTTTTGTACCTATTTAAAGATCTTACACTTAAATAAAACGGATAAAATAAATATTTAGTTTATTCAACAATTTATTCCTTTTGGGAAAATAAACAAAAAAAGTGAATATATAACAAAAAAAAATCATTAGATATAATAAATCAGCTTATAAAATTATCAAAAACAAACAAAAAGTTATAAATATGTAGGTATAACAAAAAATTATGAATTATTTTGTTATAAGCTCGAGTTGTACGCAAGGCTCCTAAGGTACCCCACATAACTCCTCTCTTATTTTGCGTCTAGTAATACACCCGTCTTACCTTAGTTTCCTGGCCCATCTGAATTTTTTCAACCAGGCAACTACTTTGAACTGACTCATTAGCCGAAATTTCAATTAATTTGTAAAGACCAATGTGCGGCCTTCCAACTAAAACCTTAAGCCTCCTTTACCAGGACTCTACTCTGTTTTGAGTTCTCGGTAGGCTCTGTTTTACTTGCTCGGCACAAAACTAAAACGACTAAAAATACATGGGCTTAGATTCGGTGGTACCAATATAGTTTCTATCAAACCATTTTCCAATTTGTTTACTACTTGCGCAAAATGTATTACTCAATGAATTGAAATAGTCACGAATTTTATACGCAGGTACAAACACTAAGCATTTTAGCATTCGCATTTGCAAACTAAATTTCTCATTTGTTCCATACTTTTTGGTTAAACTTTCCTTTTGGATTTTACGATAAAGGATTTGTCCCAAATGAAAATAGCAGCCTTTACATTGAGCCAGAGGAAAAATAACTGTGCTGACTTATAACTCGCCTTCTCAAAGTTGGAAATGATTATATCGGGATTAAGTCAGATGTTGTTTTCGATTGAGCATTTAATAATTTCTGAAAATAAAATGTCCGTATGAAGCCCTTGACTCGTTTTTGTGCAGTGTCCGATGGCAAATATACCCTACATTCAGCTGGGGTTTCTACTTTTGGTCTTAGAACTATTTGAGAAGGTGGATCACACGTTACCTTTCCTTGTGTTTTGATAACAGAATTACATATGAACATTCACTTGTTTCTTATGTGCGACAGGGGTATGCACATGTTCAAGTTGGTATTTTAACAACACAATGTTTTTCATTATTTTTCACAGTAATCAATCTAGCAGGACAATTATGAGATTTATTGAGCTCGCAAATCCAATAAAACTTATTTTTTGCACATTTGTTCGAATGGTAAATAAATCCATCGATTTCGATTTTAGTGTTTCGCTTGTTTGTAATTATTTCATTTACATTCATTTAAATTAATTGTTTTAATTAGCACTCACGTTGTGATAACACACGATCTGAAACAAGACTAAATTGCGGTACCGGTTTTACAGTTGCATGGGCATTCGCGCGAAATAATACATATATTAATTCTAGATTTTTTTTTCGAAATTTTTTCAATTCTGGATTTTTATTTTCGAGATTTTTACTTTCGAAATTTTTGCTTTCTGTATTATTGTTTTCGAGATATCGTCGTAGACCCAAAACGATTCGCTTCGTATTTCCTAATCAGGCAACTGGTACATTCTTGAGTCCGTTGATCTAAATGGCGTATTTGGTACTTAAATTTACATTTAAACGCCTGCCGGACGATAATGTCCCAAAATACAAAATAAATACAGTAAAATCGATAGATTTGGGCCTTCTTCCAAAATTTCATTGGAAGCAGTTGTGTAGAGTGTACCAATGCTTTCTATTATTTTTTCCCTTTAGCTTGTAACGGTGTCGTGTGCCAGTTTGGTTTGATGCATGATTGAAGAAGGAACGTCAAATCCGGAATTCTATTTGGGTGAACGTGTGTGCTATAAAAAAAACTATTTTAAAAAGTTTTTGTGATGTGATGAACTTTTGCGCTCGGTTTACTGCAATTTGTGAACACGAAAAATGTGGATCTCGCAATTCTGCATTGTCTGTCTATCTGTACATACATATGTACATAGGTCTAAACGGCAGAAGCAATTTTCTTCAAACTTGGTGTCATAGGTGATTGGCTCGATGCTTTTTTAAAATCTTATTTAACCACAAATATAACGGTACCTGCTATACAATTTTTTGTTCCAAAAGTAGTAAATTTAATACATTTATTTATCTCTAGAACGGCTCTAACGCTTTTATAAAAAATCTTAACAATTTGTACAAATTGTCCAAAAATTCGATTTGAAAAACTTTTATATTAAAACGAATTTCTGTGAGTAACTGGTGTAAAAACTGAGTTAGTGATGGGCACATTCGAAAGAAATGATAATTCGAGTGAGAAGTTCATTATTTATGTACTACACTGAAATCTTCGTATTGAAAAATTAAAGCTGAACCAAAACTCAGAGACCATTTAGTCACGCACGGCATGGGCATAGGCATGGGACTAACTTCTTGATACAATATCGTTTCAGGCTACTTTGAATAACAGTTATAAATGCCTGTTACTGAAATAACAATTATGAAACAAACATTGTGAATAAAATAACAATTTTAAAAAAACTATTGTCTGCTCGGATCTTACAATTAATTATTTAACAATTTATCATTTATATTCCGCTATTCTGTTCAATAAAAATAAAAATTTACAAGTCTTAAATGTTATTTTAATAACAGGTATTTTCGATAAACTGTTACCTGTGACTGAATATCTCTTACCTAAATATTTACCTATCCATATTTGTATTAGAATGTTTAAAAAATCAGAGAGGATGTGTGCACAAGAGCATACCTTCTAGTGTGTGTACTGTGAGTGTAGTCTTTATTTTGGTGTAAAATAAATGTTACCTAAAATGTAATTAACGGTAACTTCTATTGAATAGTTGTTGATTTTCAACTTTATCATTGGAATTATTCTTTTTTTAAATGAGTCAACCGCCATTTGAAACTGGAATGGAGCGATCTAAGACAATTTTAACAACACTGCGCAACCCTGCCATCTGCATCCCAGATAATATGCTAAAAAATCCCCATTTCGATCAACATTTTCGTACAGTTGAGTTCTTCGAGATTTAAATAAATGCGACTACTCTAAGGCTCGATTGTTTTTTTTATATTTTATGTTGCCTCTAGCAATTTTAGACGTTTGTATTAATTTATTAATTTAATTTGCTAGTTGAACTCTAAAAAAAACAAGGATTTTTAAGTTATAGTTTTTGAATTAAAAAAATTGTTTTTGGTTTTTCCGTTGAAAAGCTTTATTTGAAAAAAAAATTTAATTATTTAATAAAGACTTCATTTCTTTGGTCACTTTATAGTTATATACATCTGCAAATAATTTTCTGAAACAATCAGAGTTATAAGATCCAAACGCAGCAGTTCTGTGCGTAAAGCTTTCATATTATTGACATAAGGTATATGTCATCCAGAATGAATGTTTGCTTTACAATCAATGAATTGCTTGTTTCAATTACGCCTTGAATTTTCCTCTTATAACTAGGTATTTATTTTTATGGAATAAACCACAGCTATTGCACTTTTATATTCAGACCACTACCTTTAAAATATAAGGCTCCTTAATCGCAGTCTTATTTTGATCTTTTAAAAGTCTTTTCGAAATTTCTAAAAGCTTATTGCGATATTTTTAACAAAAGCTTTATGTAATTAGCCCTTCTTTTATATAGAAACACAGACACACCATACCAATACATTTTGTACATATAATCTAACTTTAAGCATAATTTACCGTTAAAAAACTTTATTCATAATTTTTGTATGTTTATTTGAATTTCATATTTTCAATTCTGTTTTTCCTATTTTGCAAAATTAAAAAAAATATAAATAACACAGTCTTATTATTAAATTATTACTCGAGTAATTTAAAAAAAGTTCTTCAGCTTAAGCTTTAAGCTTTTGTGTGTCAATATAAATATACAATATTTTTCTAAAAAATATAAACTTTTATGAACCTCAATATTTCAGGCATTATAGAAAAAAAATCCTACTGGAAATGGAGAATAAATACCAATTACATTTTATATGAAATTTTCCAAAAAAAAGCTTTGAAAGCTTTGTTGAAATTCAAAAGCTTTGTTTACTCAATTTCAACTTTTTGCCATTTTCGTCATAGTTTTATTTTCCCACATATTTTTTATCATTGAGTACTTCAACTTTGCGAGTTTTAGAACTATCAACAAACTTTGAACAAGTTGGTCGTTCTGAATCTTCTTTTTTTGTCTCCATTTCGTCATTTGTTGAATCTGAGTCCATTGACGAAATTGGTTTTTCGAATTCAAGGCTGTTTTTCCTTGTGCAGAGGGGGAAGCATTTTGATTTCGAAGGACTTTCAACACTCTTTAGGGAAATATTCTTTTTTGTTTTAGATGGTTTGGGGATTTCTGGTGAACAAACCACAGAAGAACTATACGGTCCTAACAATACTTCTTCTTCATCTGTGCTTGAACGCCTCCTGAGTTGTTCATTTATTCTCACTCTCTTTTCTTTTTTCGGAGTTTTTTCAAGGTCTGGGTCTGTCGGTGGCGTGTTGCTCCATTTAACGATGTACGCCACCGATATAACAAATACAAGCAGCAAGGCGGCAATTATGATCGTTACATAAATGTACATCATCCGACGGCTGTCTTCAGCTTCCTTTTGCAAAGATGTTCCATTAATATTGTCTGTCTTTCCGAAGATATCTGTTAGCCAATTCTTAGAATGTATTTCCAATTGATTAGCTTTATTCTCGAGGGCCTTGAAGTTTTGAGTCTCCTGACGTTTTTGAAGAATTACAAAGTCGCTATTTCTTGTGCGAAGTGTCTCTAGAATTCGTAATGTTGCCCCCAGTCCAGGATAGAACACGTCATCTTTTAAATGAATATCTACATTCTCTAGGATCCAGTTTTTAAATTTACTATTAAATGTATCCTGGCAGATGCCTTGGAAATTATAACATCGAGTTGTCAATTCAAAATATCTCAAAAGAACAAAAGCCGAGTTAGAAGTTCTTAAATTGAAGGTTGGCTTTCTTTTGAAAGGAAGCAATATATTGCCGAGAAAGCCATTCTCATCCATTTCAAGACGTGGTAGAGCCACAATAATATCATCGGCCTTAGCACTGTGTTCATCCAGCATTTCCAATTGAACGCATGATGTATTCTCTTCTGTTCTGTCAATAATAACAATTCGAAGAGGTTCAATTTGAATATCTAAAACCGAAAAATCATTCATAGGAGGTTGCCAACCATTTCCGTGTGTGTTGAGAAAGATTTTACTCTGATCATATAATTCAAGGATATTTTCAACTGTTCTTAGCTTAATGATACCCGCATAGAATGAGTACATCGAAATTGGAACCATATATTGTTGTAGATACCTGAAATTAAATTTTTGACACTATCGGGATTTTTGGAATGTATGAATGTTTTGAAATTACCCGCCCAGTGTATCGAAGAAGGCTTTCTGGGCAATTGTTTTCGAATGTCCTGTTGTCATTTTTTCAATTACTTGGTTAGCTTCATAGAAGTATTGCATCAACATTTTAGCAAGTGGATCATCCAAAAGACGATTTGGGATAGTTTTCGGTATGAGTGACTGCAATGCAAATAAAACTTTAAAAACCCTAGGTCCAAATTAGTTTGTGTTAAGCAGAGCTTGATATTTAAATTATCAAAGCACGACTTCAAAACAAATCAGATAGTTACTCCATCTATCTGGTATTGAATCGTAGATAATAATGAAAAATTAAAAGCGAGTTAAGGAGCTTCGTATATAATAAATGCTAGGCTATTACTGGAATCTTTCAAGATTTCAAACTTATGTTGAAATTCAACCGCATGATTTCGTCTTCAAGAAGCAACAACCTTTTTTATAGAGAACAAATTTTTTGAAAGCCAATTGGCAGCTGCAATTTTTATTATTAGGTGTTTTCTCATACTTTCAACTACGATAATCTACGAATTTCTACGAAAAACTATTAAGATCTGTTCCATTATACCAAATTTCATAAATTTCAAAGAAGAATTTCAGCTTAAGAAATAGAAATATCTTTGGACAACATTATTAAATAAAATAATACAAAAGCTTTCAATTTTCTGGTGTGTGATTAAAAAAGTTGAAAATAATCGAATTTATTGTGTCGTCGGGTAATAAATTAATACTTGCGATATAAAATTGTTCATCTTAAAATTGATTTGATTTGACTTAAAAAATTGCTGGATTTTAGGTTCAATGCGTTCCGGTAATTTTGTAACAGTTTGTTACTCTTGAAAAAAAAATAACAATCTGTGAATTTCTGTACACAAAATACGGGAAAATTTAGTGACCAAGTCAGAATTATTAAGATAATTGACGAACGAACGTTAAACCCAGTTTTTTTTTTGACAACTCCAATAATTGTCAAAAAAAATCTGGGCTTTCAGAAAGCACCCGACAGTTGTCAATTGTGGTACTGATACATTTTTAAAGATGTTATGTCCTCTAATAATTGAAAAAAAAAATAAAATTTGCTTTAATTTCTCTACTGGATTCCATGTGATTTGAACGGATTTGTCCGATTCACAATCTGTGGCTTCAAAAATTAATTTAATTTCAATTTCAAAAATAACAAATTTTATACAAAACGCGAATCTACAACAAAAAACATGCTTTAGAATCATGTCAATTTGACAGTTTATTCGTTCCCTCAACAACCCACAGCTAAAAACCTAATGTGAAATTCCTTTCACCCAAACATTCCATTTTTTTTTAATTAATAAGCATTTCTGTCAAAACAAATCTCGCATTTTAGCAAGATTTCATCGACTTTACACGCACCCTAGCAATATCTGACATTTCTCTTATGTCAAATTGAAACTTTCAAACGGTTGAAATATTGTCTTCAATTTGCGTAAACTGGTTGTGTATACATATTTTTCTCTGTTGTAACATGACCTCAAACATAACGGGAAAAATGTAAAAACAAACAAATGAAAGATAATAATGCATCATAACGACATCTCGTGGAAAAAAAAATATCAAAAAGATGGAAAATTAATTTAGATGACGAATGCAATTACTAATTTCAAAACCTTGTTTTTTTTTAGAGCAAAACAACTCATTTTTACTTGGTAAGGCTTGCCAGTTTTGCATTTGGAAAAAAATCGAAGTAGAGATTTTAATCAAACTTTACTATATAGGATGGTACAGAACACGAAGAAGTGGGTCCCGCAATTCCGTCTGTCTGCCTGTAGGTCGACCTACTGCCTTAACCACTGAAGCTATTTTGTTCAAAATTCGTATATATTAAGCATTTTAGGTGATTGGCTTAATTCTTTTTTCTAATCTTTTTCTTAGTTCCAAATCCTGCCATAATGTCTTGGAGCAAAAATGGTAAATCTTAATTATCTCGAAAACGGCTTTAACGATTTTGATATAAAAAATACGGTGCATATATTCTGCATTTTGGCCAATGCAAATTTTTATTTAAAATGCTATTGACGGTAACCACCATAGAACGTTTTTTTTTTTTTGGGTTTTGACTTTCTTATTTGGCTCATAGGATTATGATTAAAATGTTTGTAGAGGATGTCCTTCGAATTCGTAATAATACTGATTACCAAAATGTTTGAACAATATTTTCTTGGATTAAAAAAATTTTTTTTTTTTGAAATTCAATATTTCGAATCGTATAGGCGATTTTCCTTCAAAATTATGTTTTAAAGTTTATATTAGTAAATACTTAAAATTGCCATACCGAATTTTATTTTAAGAACAAAAAATTGTATGTACAGGGTGGCGCACGAATCGTGCTACAATAAGAAATTTAAATAACTTTTATTTTAATCGATGTATTTCATTAATTTTTTATTGGATTAAAAATTAAATTTTATTTTAAATAAGTAATGATTTTTAAAGATGATAGACCGCAAATGACCTCCACGCTCATCCAGAAAATTGTTCATTGCGGACTGAAGGGTTGAAATTGGGATCGCTTCAATTATTGTCTTAATGGACTGCTTCAATTCAGTCAAATTCCTGGGTTTCGTTTTGTACACTTCCTGCTTGACATAATCCCATAAAAAAAGTCTGGTGCAGTCAGGTCAGGTGACCTTGGGGGCCAGCGGAAAGTGCCGTTTCTGGATATCAATTTGTTTGGGAATTTTCGTTGGAGCTCCGCCATAACTTGTGTGGCTACGTGTGCACTTGCTCCATCTTGTTGAAACCAAATCCTGCTGAAAGGGATACGTATTCGGGAAAGTTCCCTCAACATCTTTAAATAACTATCCCCATTGACAGTTTGTGCTACACCGTTTTCTTCAAAGAAGTATGGCCCGACAATACACCTTGATGAAACTGCGCACCACACAGTGACTCGTTCTGGGTGTAGTTCCGTCTCATGGAGCATTTCTGGATTAGATTCACTCCATATACGGCAATTTTGCTTGCTAACATTGCCGTTTAAGTCAAAATGGGCCTCATTAGACATGAACAAACAATTTATCAATGTGTTGTCTTCTTCGGCCATTGCAATCATTTTTCGGCAAAATTCCAGGCGAACAGGCAAATCCTGAGGGTTTAACTTGCTTGTAATTTGGACTTTGTACGGAAACAAGTTTAAGTCATCATGAAGTATTCGTTGTAATGACCGTTTGCTAACTCCAAATTGGCCCGATAAGTTTCGAGTCGAACCACTTGGATTTGCCTGTATTGCCGATGCAACAGCCACGATTGTATCCTCAACCCGAACATTGGGATCTCGATGATACAGTCTTCGTTTTATGCTTCCAGATTCGGCAAACATGTTCACCAGCCTCATACTGGTCCATCTACTCGGGGGAGTACCGCCAAACTCCAGCCTAAATTCCCTTTGGACGGAAATGACGGACTGCAAAGAATGGTATCGCTGCACTATCCAAAACCTTTTTTCAGTATCCCAAGCATTCATTTTGATAAATCTAAATAGTAGCATATAAAATAAAAAAAATAACCCGATTACTCACACTGAAAAAAAGTTATTACGTTTTATTTTTGTAGCATGATTAGTGCGCCACCCTGTAGATACAAAATTAAGTAAAAAACGATTTTAAACATATGTTCAGTCGTTTTAACTAAGAATCATACGATATGATCGAACATTAGTGCAAGTATTTGCTATTCAGTCGTGAAGTTTATTTAATTTGGAGATAAGAATATGCTCATTCAAAAATGAGATTTGAGCAATTTATTTTATGGAAAGAGGATTCTCAGTTTTGCTGTAAAATACTGGGAAAAAACGACGTTGCATTCGCCTCCTTAATTTTTAGCGGAGCGAAATTTGTGCGATTTGATTAATGGGAATTTGTTGCTCAATGCTAGTGCGACAAATACTACTTTCAAATCGAAATAAATTAATAATACTTTTTCCAAGGGACAAAATATTCCGATTTTTCTTTATTGTTTGTGTTAATCTTCGATAACCTATTTAGCTGTTAAGCCGGCTTTTTATATGCCTTTTTTATGACTACCAAATTTAGAAGAAAAAAAATTGTCTCCGCCATCTTTGTGCTTATTCTTTTTCGATATGCTGAAGCGCTTTTTCTCATTAACAGTAATTGTTTTAGTAGGTTTTGGCTTAACAGTTGAAGAATCCTGTTTGTTCTTGTTATCCTTTCCCGAATCAGAATCCATTGATGAAGTCTCAATAATTGCCGGGCCATTTTTGTTCGAACAAATTCCACAACATGAAGTCGATTCTGGTTGTTGTGCATTCGCAGGTCTTCCATTTTTCTTCGAAAATTTCTTCGATTTCGATTTATCCGAGGAGTTTTTAGAATACAATAGAACTTCCTCATCGTCTTCTGGTTGTTTTCTACAACAAAACCAACCAGTTTTCTTGGTTGGAGTACTTGGTTTTTCGATTTGCTCTGATTTACGCCAAGCCATCTTCTTGCACAAAGTCACTCCAAGAACTATGAAAACAATTAATACAAGACAAACAGAGACTGTTATTGCAATGTAAATGTACTCTTTCCGTCGTTGGCAATCCTTTTCTTTTTGGATAAATGTCTCATCCATTAAACTATCAGCAATACCTTTAGGTTCGAAAATACCCTTTAACGAGTTTTCTGAGTAGTTAATTTTTTTTGGGGTTATGCTTTTAATTTTTTTCTGATTCTGTATTCGTTGACGTTTTTTATTTGTTTTAGCCACAATAACCAGTGAGTTATTTTGTTTTCTGCGTAGTGTCTCTATGATTCTTAATATTCCTCCAAGGCCAGGATAGAGTACATCGTCTTTCAAATGAATTTCAAGATTTTCCAACAACCAATCTTTGAATCTTTTATTAAAGAAATCCTGATTGAGGTTTTGAAACTTATAACACTTCGTAGTCAATTCGAAATATCTCAAAAGAACAAACGCAGACATAGAAGACTGCAAATCAAAGGTACGTTTACGATCAAACGGAAGCCAAATGTTCCGAAGAAGGCCTTTTTCTTCTGGATCAAGATGTGGTAAAGCAACTATCATTTGATCGTCTTCGTCAGTATGGTCGTCCAGCATGTCCAATTGAATACATGATGTGTCTTCGTCTTCATTGTCTAAAATAATTCTAAGCGGCTCAATTTGTATATCAAAATCGGTGAAATCTCTAAGGGGATCTCTCCAGCCGTTTCCATTTGTGTTCAAAAACTGTTTGCTTTCACTAAACAATTCGAGAATACTTTGAACAGTTCTTAATTTGACTAAGCCCCCATAGAAAGAATACTTTGAAATTGGTATCATGTAATATTTTAGGTATCTGAAAGAATTAGCCTTTTGTTAGAATAGTTTCCGAAAAGGAAAATAAAAAGATGAATTGAAATTACCCTCCTAACGTGTCATAGAAGGCTTTCTGTGCTAATGTTTTTGAATGTCCTCTTGTCATCTTATCGATAACTTGGCTCGCTCCATAGAAATATTGCATTAAAAGCTTTGCAAGTTCATCGTCTAGTAGACAATTAGGTAGGTCTTTTGGAATAAGCGACTGCAAGAAAAAGGAAAGTAAAGTGAAAAATTATCGAAAACTAAGGTTTGTTTTTTTTTAAATTTTTTCCCTATTTCAAAACTCTTAAATCTATCTACAAATGTGGTCATGTGGTCGACTGTCATGTCCAGACCCCAACCTACTAAAGCCAATAGACAATCATTTATTTTTTCACTGCCTCTTCCGATGAACTCTTACTCACTATGAAAGAAAAGTGAAGAAATAGTTCATCTCGCTGGAGCTCTCTGGATTGGGCAGAAAACTGACCCATCCATTCTTGGAACTGTCGCATAACATATTCTTTTTCACTTTATACAACTTTGTTATTGTTTTTCAGCGTAAAATTTCTTGCAATCGATAAGGTATTTAAAATATTGAAACTAAACCTAGACCAGAACCGCAAAACTTATCTATTCACACACAGAGCCAAACAGTCTAAACATTCCCCTTATCTGTATTCTTGATCACTTAGCCAAATTTTTTCGTACTCGGTAACTCCTCATTATTTCGCTTACGTTTAATATTCTTTGTCAGGCCAAGTTGTAAGGACTTTAGCCAGATCGAGGTGAAAATAAGTTGGAAAACAATTCTCAAATATGTAGATAGTTTATAAATTTTTTCAACACCACAAATAATTGTTTGAATGAACACATGTTACCCTGACTTGGATTCCTCTAACAACAAACTGTCTAAGTCTATTCTGACCCCCTAATTGTTTCGGGGGGTAGAAAAATCCTTTACATCTATTGTAGTGGTTTCAGACGATCTCATCAAAGGATGTCTTTGAATAATCCAAAGAATTGCCTAACTCAGATTATTTTGTTTGTGCGGCTCAGTGATAAACTATTGTTCTCAGTATTATCTCTTCTAATATCAATTCGATAGCATATTACTTACAGGACTAATGAGCTAAGTTATCAAAACGCAACGTTGGACTAGTTATCAAGTTGTTAAAAAATTATAAACTAATTCCGAGATTTCCTTAATTAAATACATCGGGCTGTCAAACTTTGAGGAGCGGGAATGAAATGCTCACACAGAGTACGAAAACTGTCAACATTTCGGAAAACAATTGAGCACTAAATCTCTCTATTTTGTTCATAGGTTAGGTTAGGTTGAAGTGGATGTCATGTGATACCACATGAATCCAGAGATAATCTCCCTATTCGATGAACCATTTGGAGCTACAATTTTGTAGTATTTTCCCATCATAGGTTTTTCCTTTCATATAGCGATATTTGCCTTGTCAGGTAATAAAGGCAAGGACTTTTGCCAAGTTCATCAGTCTTACAATTCCCTAGAATATCACAGTGCACTGGCCCCCAATATAGGTAAACATAGCACTGCTGCGCCATCTCCATAAGAGATGAACGGCTGTTGAGAGCAGTTATGTAGTTTGTAGAGAATGATTCCAGAGATTTAATAGCCGCCTGACTATCTGAGAAGAAACCGATATCAGTAGTTGATATCATGTTTTCTTTGAGCCAAGAGAGAACCTCTCTAATTGCCATAATTTCCGCCTGGAAAACGCTGTAATGATTGTGTTATCAATGTGACTTGGAACTGATTCGAACGAATTCAGAATAATAGAATGCACAATATCATTTATTGATTCATTGTGAAGAAGTTTTTAGGCCTGCGGCTGTGCTCGCTGCTATCTGTTTTTGCTGAAAATATCGAGGGTAGTAGATGGAGGAAAACGTCTAGCGCGGCAGAAGGGGTTGTTCTTAATGCTCCTGTTAAACACATTGAAAGTGAAGCGGATCGTTGGACTTTGTTCAGCTTGTCACAATTTGCATCCTTTTCTAGAGCACACCACAACCATTTTGTTACGCCATAGGTAAGAATCGGTCTGATTACCGAAGAATATAGCCAGTGAGTAATATGTCCATATTTATTCCCTATAGCTTTTTTGCATGAGAGGATTGCCACTGTTTATATTAGATTTCCAACTTAATTTTTTTATCTAAAATAAAACCCAAGCATTTTGCATCATCAGAGAAAGCTAGTGGAGTACCTTTTGATAGTAGGAGGATCTACGTGAGGACTTTTGTATTTCCTTGAAAATGGGCCAAGTTCCCTTTTTTTGGGGGTTGACTCCTAGGCCACACATTTCTGCGTTTTGTAGGAGTTCTTCTGGGACGTTGGGATACTTTCCTCATACGGATTATTGTCAGATCTAACAACATTAATATAGATCTGTCAATACAAAAATAAATCCCAACGTCTACCGTCTCAACTTATGTCATTCGACTGGCTGTTGCAAAGTTTTTGGAGTATTTTTTTTATCAGAGGAGATAGACATAGAACATACATATACATACATACATTTAAGTTAAATGTTTTCTTTTTTTTGCAAAAGTAATGAATGTTTGAAGACGCCATTTTTTTAGATAACATCGTTCAAGCTTGTATGCCAATATTTTTCCATACGACACTTTCTTTTTCATATTGGATTGGAAGTGTTGAACGCTCGGGAAATCCAATGAAAAATTAAATTACAATTTTGCGTGACCATGCTAGAGTCACGGCCAGCTGAATATCGTCTGAACACATCGGAATACAGTTTGTATTTAGACTGTTCTTGAGATTGTTCAAGCTAAAACTGGCGGATTGTCAAATTTGTGGAGTGAGAATGAGCTATTCATTTGATTCATACTGTCAGAGCATTCTAGTAGACGGCCATTGGCCAAACCATATTAATCTTAAAGTTATCAAAATTGTACATTTTAAAGCTATTTTTCAAAAAAAGTTTTTCAACGTTGCATTTAACGATATTGAAAGTCTGTACTTAGCTTAAATATGCAAATTTCTGTAGATCTATATAAAACTAAATTACAAAACAACTCTTTGATCAATCAAAATATTAACGTGATCATTTAAGAAGAGTTATTGGTCTAATATTTAAATCGAACAGATTCAACATTCTCTCTATGCGTAAAATAGGTTAAACCACTACCCGCATCATGTTTCAATTACAGAACCGTCATTTCCAACACTTTACATTGACATTTCCTATCGAAACAAACACAAGGTTTGTTCGTTGAGCCCCGAAGTAGCCCTATGATCAACCTAAAGCGTTTTTTTTTTGGAAAAACCTGAAGTCACCCTGATTGTGTTTTTTGAAACCTAGGGTCGCCCTCAACTCGCTCTGAAGTAGATCCAGGTTATTAGCTGGGGCAAGTTAAGGTAAATGAATAAACGTCAAAGTCACATGAGATCTGAAGAAGATGGGCGATATTGAGAAAAATATCAGTGTTAATAATTATCGAATCGAAAACATCGACGTTTTGAAGGATTTTCCTTTATTCTTCCTTCAACATCTATCTATATTGAATCATCGATTTTTTTATTTTAATATCGATGTTTCAATAACATACATAGATGCACATCGATCATCTCTAATCTGAAGTATTTGTTTTGTTGTGAATTCTCGGGGAGCGGGTCAAAAAAGAAAAAAATTCTCCTTTTTTTCCTTAAATTTTAAATTAACTTTTTTATTTACAATAGCAAACGAGAAATAAAAATAAAACAAAACAATCCATTAGTATTAGTATCCTTAAGTATGAAAAAAAATTATAGAAAAAACAAGTAAACAGCAAAAACAATGAAAGAACAATGTTTTTTGAAATGCGCCTAAGATAGTCAATGTGACGTACGTAGATCCGTTCTCTTTTTTTATAATTCTTTTTATGTGTTTGATTTTCAAAACACTTTTTCTTTTTTTCTTTAATAGACACTAACCGTACCGTCATACAATGAAAGGAAAGTGCTTTCAGAAAGCGTTTCGAAAATTTCGATTTTGAAATTTTCATGAAAGTGCTTTCAGAGAGCAGTCACACTATGAAAGGGAAATGCTTTCTGAAAGCGACTTTTTACTTTCAAGAAATCAAAATTTCTGAAACCACTTTTTTGAAAGTGCTTTCTGAAAGTGATTTGTGTGTAATCAGGTGTCATATTTATCACTTTGAGCTAAATGGAGTTCGAAGAATTATTAGAACTGATTTGTTACTGAGTGTTTTTTTGAGCGGGGCAGAGGACCCTGGAGAGAGCTAAAATCCTTTAAAACCGCTAAGGTGCACCCAAGATACTGCTGCCCAAGAAAACTATTGCTATTGGTGCCTACCTACCGATATGCCACCACAATGTTACCCTTCTCCCAAAATACAATTGTAGACTTATGACCCACTTCCTTTATAACATAAAGGAATTTGGCCCAGCAATTCGGGTAAAATACAAACATTCGTTTTCACGAAAGCAACAAACTTTCACAAGCAGATTGTGAAAGCCGAAAGCGCTTTCAAAAATTTATTTGAATTGATTTGTTTTCTTGAAAACGCTTTCAAGAACTAGTCACACAGTGAATTTTTTTCTTTCGGAAGCGTTTTCAAGAAAGCAAATTACTTTCATTCTGAAAGTACTTTTCGGGTCGTCACACAATGAAAATTTAGCTTTCGTACTTTCCTTTCATTGTGTAACTGAACCTTAACTGAATAATTGCCTTAAGAAGTTGACCAACAAAAAAAATATTTTTTTTATTAAACTCTTATGAATGTAAGAGTATGCTCTACTTATCAAAACTTTGCAATTTTAATGAGCAGAATTTTGAGAAGCAGAATTTCGGCGAGCAGAAATTTAAAACGCAGAATTTTAAAAGCAGAATTTTGTTAAAAGAATTTTGACCCCGGCAGAATTTGAACCCAACCCGAATTCTGTTTTTGTATGCAATTTGTAATTTTTAAAATGGAAATAAAAGAATACTCAAATTTATTTTCAGACACAGACATGCAAAATGGAAACCTTTGAAGTTGTTGGTTGTGCATAGGGCAAAAAAAATGTACCAAGAACTTAAGTTTAACTTATTTTAAGTTTTAATTATTAAATGACATAACTTGCTTTTCTGCAACATAAAATGGCCCTCGGGTGTTTTTTGAGAACCGAAATACCCAGGTTTTTTTTGACAACTTTTGGGGTTGTCATAAAAAAACCTAGGTCGACCCTGGGTAAAGTTCAACGAACAACCCTACATTAACAAGTTTCAAGCATTATTTTTATTTTAAGGGTGGTACGACTGAATATCAAAAGTTCTCTGCAAGGAACCAGCAACAGCAAATTTGAGTACTTTGGCGTAATAACGATTCTGTTAACGTTGATTATGCTGGTTTAGTGAGTGCTGAACAATTGAAACAAATTGGTTTTACAAAAATGGGCGGTACTGTTGCTGGTAACGTACCTGGTGATGTTTAATCTTCGCTTACACTACACATTATAAATATTCATTTTTAAATATTAGACGATGCAGTAGTAAAAGAAATGTTGACGCAAGGGCTTTTGAACGAACAGACATTATACAAAAAGTGGCTTTAGAATTTTAGGAAAATATATCAGAATCAAGCCCTTATTGAAATAATTTACAAAAAAATCTTTAGACAAAAAAACCTACCTCAAAATCTCTTCTGGCCGCCAAGAGTGCAATATCCTCCGAAGAAAAGCAATACTTTCGACTTCCGTTAGCATCTCCAAATAAATTCGTCCCAACAAAATTCTTAATCCCCTTTCTGTGATATTCTTTAGTTATTATTGGTTGTTCAGCTTCCGAATCATCTGTCTCGTCGATCTCAACAAACTTTGTATCAATTATCGCCTCATTTTCGTCCTTCACAATTCCCGTTGCACAATTTTTTATTTGGAATAAAATAAAAGTTATACAAAATAAATGACAAATTATTCGCATTATGTCGCCAATTTGACATAAATGTACTATGTACAAAACTATCCCGACAGCAAATTCTTCGAAAAATTGATTCGAAAACTTTGAACAGAAAATATATTCTTAAAAAAAAATCGTTTTTGTATTATTTCAACTTACAGCACGTGAACCCTCCGAAATTGAAAGAAGTAATTTAGTAAACATTTGCAAGCTCGTGGTAAAGGAACTTCTGGAACAATCATTAAGATATGGTCGAATGTTGGATTCCGATCATTTGCCATTGCAACATTTTTTCATTGTCATAGAGCATGTTTTGGGTCATGGTTTACGACCGAAGAAGGTTCGTTTCATAATTTTTTTTTTTTTGGTTTAGCTTTATATTTTGGGATGCTTTAGATTTACAATAAGCAAATTTCAGGGTCTTCTTGGACCACGCAAGGAACTTTGGGATCTTTTGCAAAGTGTCGAAAACTATTGTATTGAAGCTCAAGATATAACAGCCAGTGTTCGTGATTTACCGACAGTAAGGACTCATATTGGTCGAGCCAGAGCCTGGCTTCGAATAGCTTTGATGCAGAAAAAACTCGCAGATTATCTGCAAGCTTTAATTGAACATCGCGATGACGCTTTGATAGAATACTACGAACCACACGCCTTAATGATGAGTGACGAGGTATTAAAGAAGTTTAGATTGATGCGAAAGAATGTGATCTTGGGGAAAGATTTTCTGAATTTTCCCTAATTTTTTTTTTAGATTGTGGTCATAATGGGTATCCTTGTTGGACTGAATGTTATTGATTGTAATTTGTGTGTAAAAGAGGAAGACTTGGATTCCCAACAGGGTGTCATTGACTTTTCCCTATATTTGCGCTCAAGCTCGCGGGGTGCTGAAACTGATGAAGACGGAAACAATGCGCTCGAAGGCCCTGGCGGTAATATGATAGCAGTTCTCGATCAGAAAAACTACATAGAGGAACTCAACAGACATTTAAAGTAAATAATACCTTTTAGATTAAAGCCCCCGCCACAACACTTGTTTTAATATTTGAAACATTCAATTACAGTGCAACAGTAGCAAATTTACAAGCTAAAGTTGAATCCCTTACTACGACGAATGCTTTAATGAAAGAGGACTTGGCTATTGCTAGAAACAGTCTTCTGGCCTTACAAGCTGAAAATCAGGCTCTGCGTCAAAACAATCATAACCATAGCCATAGTATGTTTTGCTATATTATTATTTACTGAAGACTTTTTTATTTAGAAATAATGCATAATGTACATATAGATCAAATAGTTCCTGCTGCTTCCATGCAATCGATACACAGTGACCATAGTTCGAGCTCCAGCAATAAAGCCACAATCGATACACAGCAAGCTGAAGCTCTAGCGGAAGAGCAAAAGAAAACCGAAGAACTGGAAAAGGAACTCAAATTGCAGGTATCCCTGAAGGCTGAGTCCGATATGGCTATGAAATTGCTAGAAAAGGACATTCACGAGAAACAAGATACGATTATTTCGCTGCGAAGACAATTGGATGATATTAAGCAAATTAATTTGGAAATGTATAGGAAATTGCAGGTTTGTAAAGTAATGAAAGCGGAGAATACTTAGATTGTTGTTGTTTTTTTGTATACATTACATACATATATATATATATATATATAAACAAGCATTGTCCTTAATATTTAAGTATATATTCACACAAAGAAGAAAAAGCTTTTGCTTGTCGTCGTACATCCCAAAAGTATGTACCCAGAGACATTAGCTTTTTTTTCGGTTCAAACCATGCTCATTCATTTAGACACTAATATATGGCTTACATTAGGCATTTGTCAAAGAAAACTCAAATTGGAATTAGAGAAACTGAGCTATACGATTTTTATGGGTTTTTAATTTGTTTTTCTATGGGATCAAATTTTTATTAATTCTTTCGCTACTTTTTGATGGAAATTCTGCTTTATTTAGTTGGCGTTTAATTTTCAATAACCATTGGAGTATTTTTAATTTATAGCGAGTTTCATTCAAGAAAAGATGTGCTCTTTCTGTCAAACGATTTGATATTTTCGAATTTTGAGAGTTTCATTGCAACAAAGAAGCAAATCTAGATCAAATCTCAACACGAATGATTTGATCTCTGTTGGGTTGGGAGATTTGATCTGAATGCACACATACATATGTACATGTAAAAGTCTTTTCTGTCAAACGTCAAATAGAAAATATTTTGTTATTAATTTGTTGAGAACTTGTGCCAATCCGTGCTAAAAAAATAACAAATAATGGACGAAGAAGTTAATACTTTAGATTTTATAAATTTAGTGGAGTTTCTGATTACTTCGTCTTCGTCTTCTCGTCATCAGTGTTCGGTAGCACACTCAAGGCAATCCTGATTGTTTTGTAGTGTTGTAACGCCTAAGGAAAAAAAAACAGCTGATGAACTAAACATATGTTGTCAAATACAGATCTCAAGCTACCCAAAAATTATTGGATTCTTTCCTAAATTTGGCAGCTGATTCGAAACTGCAGCTGAATATTCTATACAACTATACGACTTAACAGAAAAAGCTACCTGGATCGTTCGAAAACAAAGGCGCTACTTAGGTATCTTGGTTAGCCTAGCGGCATCGTTCTCGAACGTGGCCATTATCCCTAAAAGTTGAATACACCTTTGACCATACATCATTTGGTTCTGACTCTTTTTTTCACACATGATTTTTGGCATCTTACCTTTTACGTCCTTGTGAGTTTTATGTTTGCCTATGATGTTTTTCATTGAAGAACAAAAATTGATCTTTTTTCAAACAGATTTGCTCTTTTTGCAGTTTTTAGGTTTTATCGTAAAAAAGAGTTAATCTAGATGAGCCCTAAATGTTGGGAAGTTTGATGTGCATTCAACCATGCTGTTTAGATCATGAAAACTTTTGTTTCGATTTGTTCGTATTCTTTTAATAAAATTTGAGAGTTGCTTTTCTTTTGCTGTCCTTACTACTGTGAATGTGATGGTGATGTGATCACTGAACAACCTGATGGTTTTTTTTACGAATCTGACAGCTCAAGTGTGTAATAAACCTCTTTCATTCAAAAAGGGAAATTCGCAATTTTGAGCGCGGATCTTTCAGATTTCAATTGAAAACGAAATTTAAATAAATGTGCGGAATGCAGTAATTGGTATTACAGATAAAGAACCAATATAAAATCAACACCGTTAAGTTTTATATGGCAATAATTTTAATATAAATGTTCTTTTCGAACTTTTGGATTCAGCATTACATGTCACTTTCGGACAGGTTAAAATTGATTCAAGGTGCGTTATATTTCTACTGCCTGCATTTACATAACGGTTAAATACCACCATTTTGTTTACTTGTTAACAAAATAAGTTATAATATTTTCATATCAGTTCTGGATTAGCTATTTCTTTTGATCCTTTCGGCAGTTTTTTTCCTGATTTGCATTAGGAAATCTTATATTATTAATTTTTAATTTCCGGTTCTGTTAGCTCAGGTCAATATCTAACATTTTGAGTTTTCTTCGGCAAGCTTTTCAACGCACTTAACCCAATCACTTACCATCATCATGCATTTACCTGTTGTTTTCTCTCGAGATAAATCAATAAATTCGTACTAAAATCAAAATTTATAACACCCCTACCCTCCAAACTGTTGTTGAAATTTATATGCAAAAATAAAAAACATAAACCTTCATAAAACCCTCGTTGCAAAAAATAATCTACACGAAACCCTCTTCCTTTCAATATCCAAAAACGAAACCAACCACAACCTTACCTTCCCTTCAAAAAAAAAAAAACAAACACACACACACATATACACATAGGAATGCGAAGAAGAGCTCACCCAAAAAGGCGAAATGGTATCGCGTCTACAAACGAAAGCCTCACAAATCGGACACATCCTTCAATCACTTGAAAAGAAATACGAAGCCAAACTGGGGCCAAACGATGTTCTCAAAGATTTCTCCACAGCCAATTCCGCCGATAAATCCCCCGGTACCAGACGCCAACAAAATCTCCAAAAATTCGATGCCCTAAGCAAAAAACATAAGAACGACATTGGTCCGCCATCTAAAAGAATGCATCTTAAGGTTGACGCCATACCACCATTTAATCCAACTAAGGTTCGTAAATCACCAAGTGGACTACAGCCATCTACCCCACCATCGAGAGATCCAGATGCAGATGGCGCTATCCTACCATCTACAGTTGTCGAACAGAAGTTCGAAATATTTTCGAATCTCTCATCGGCGACCCAAGCTAAAATCGCCAACGAAAAGGCAGCTAACTAAATGTCATTAATAATTGTGTTTTTGTTATAGTGTTTAATTATTTATTTAATTAAACGCATTTTAAAATACAAACATATAACAATAATTTTATGAAAATAAAAGTAAAAAAAATTAATTCAAAGTTACTGAATAAAGCTTTACGAAAAAATAATAACAAATAAATTAAGCTGCTAACTAACAACTATATTCTAACTGTGCAACCTAGAATGCATTTTGAACATTTCAAAAACTATCTTAATTATTTACCTAAACTAACTGTAATTTTTATTTCTGTTATGTATATATAAACAGCTTATCATGGTATCCGTTCGTAAGAACTTATGCTGACACTTACACGGTTTCATACTTTGCTTTGTCAGAAAAAATCTTTTGCAGATATTGTGACATTTTATCCATTGTACAAATCCAGCATTACATTCGACTTATTAACAGTTTGTTTTATAATAGGCATAAGCGAAAAAATTTATATCGGTAATTAGCGACTCCATTACTCGATAACAAATTCTACTTCGGTAACACAGTTTTTTTGGAATAAAAGTTAACTCTGGCAAATTGACATTTAAATACAAATTATCGATAACAATTATGTCGCATTCCAAACAACCAAACATTCGATTTTTTTCTGAACACAGCTGAATTATTTCTAAACAAAATCTGTCAAAACAGATCTAGCGTTTTTAGCAAGATTTCATAGACTTTACAAGCACACTATTTTTTGCAAATTCCTTACAACAAACACAAAAATCGATCTGAGATCGATTTGAAATGGTTGTTTGGAATTCGATATTCGATAATTCGCTCTGATAGTACATTGTTTCAAGAAATTTACTGCCATTAATATCGAATTCCAAACAACCAAACATTCGATTTTTTTCTGAACAAAATCGAATTATTTCTAAACTAAATCTACCAAAACAGATCTTGCGTTTTTAGCACGATTTTATAGACCTTACACGCACACTTGCAAGTTCCTTGCAACAAACGAAAAAATCGATCTGAAATGTCAAATGTCGCTATTGTACGTGGAAAAGTGATGAAATCTGGTTAAAAAATGCAAATGCGAAAGAATAAAATCGAATTTGTTCAGAAAAAATTGATTTTTTGGTTGAGAGGAATTTCAAATAACTGTCACATGGAAAATAAACTAAAATATAATCTCGATTCCTTTTCACACTAATAAGCTTGCATCATCATCATTTTAAAATGCTTTTCGCTCACTGTATAATATATTTAATTTGACGTTAATTGTTAATTTTCATCTGTCACCATTTCAAAGTTTAAACGTCATTAAGTAATTGACAAAACGGCACTTGAAATCTTATAAAATATTCTTAAAGTTTCTTATTTTACAACAACAAACAAATTACCAAATCGCGAATTTGTTTATTAAATAAACACTATTGTTGAGAATCATATGCTTTTATTTGCAATATTAGAAAATGTATGGCTACTTTAATGTATAAAAAAAATAAATACTAAGTTAAAATGTATTTAAATAAAATCCAAAAACAAATACGGTCAATTTAAAGGTGTTTGTTTAAATTTTAAAGTTAGGTTATTATGAAAGCTTTAGTTCAGCGACTATATTCTGGCTTTTGAACGTTTAAAAAAACACACTAGGCATTAGGTAAGCCATTAATAAAATAAGTTGACATCAAGAAAAAACGCCTACCAATTGACAACTTTTGCCATTTCATAACAAAGTTTATTTTTAAACTTGGCGTGCGTCAACGTGTGAATTAAGTTCCCTTTCATACGACTCTTCTGCCGTTCTTTTGCACTCCAACAATTGCTCCATGACTATTGATTTGTTGGTTAAGGACTCTTTTTTTTCTTCACCGAATTCACCCACGAACCCATTGTCATGACGGCGTGTGCATTAAAATTTACAATCGAAAGATGGACTTGCACATAAAGAAAAATGTTTATATTTATGTTCCATCTGTCAAAAATTACATTTGTCCATAATTTTAATTCTTGAAATACAAAAATTGGTCTTAAGAATTACAATTATTTAATAAAATGCTCTTCTTTTCGAAAAAAAAACTCAGAATAATTAAATGATAAAATTAATAAGGGTATTCATGCAACAGCGGAAAACCCGTATAAACCTCAGAAACCAGATAATTTATGTATTTGAAATTTGATGTTTATACGGGTTTGCCCCCGTTTGATGAATACCCTTAATATAATTCTACTGAACATGATAACTCATGTGGACCCTAGCTTATCTGAAAGCAAGTGAAGAAATTCTCCTATAAAATATCCACTATAGTATATGCGATATTTAAGTTATATCCGAAATGTTTGTGAACGTGCATGTAATATTATCTGTCAAAAGTCAGTTGTATCTGTCAGCTGCACTTCGAAAATGTCTGAATGAATCCAATAAGATAGCTTGGGATTCGTTTTTGACAATAGATTTGCTTTTATATGGGGTATGTTATCGAATATGTTATCCAATGTTCGTGAACATCTTGTTAAATAGATCGCTTAACTGAAGAAAAATATTTTCAATTTGACATAAAGCTCGGTTTACAAATCTACCAATTAAAGAGACATCATCTTTTCTGTGAAAATCTGATGTGTATTTAAATAAAACCTAAAAAAAATATCAAAATCTGTTAGATTAAAAATGACATTTAATTTCGTATTATTAAACACTGTCAAGCTGAACGAAGTTCAACTTATACTGAATATCAACTACACCACTGTGAAACTAGCTCAAAGCTTTGATTTCTACAATTTATAAACTGTAGGCAATGTAGTCATGAATATTTTAATTGAAATATGAACGGTTTTTTGATATAATGGTTTTTCTACGAACGGATACCACAATAAGGCTGATTTACTAAAGAAAAAAAACAACAAGATTTCTTCTGTCTGGTTCCGTTTTCATTATATTCTATAATTTGTGTAATCTTTTTTTTTTAAGTCTATCTTCTGCTGCATTTTTGTTGCTTGCTTGTATGTAAAATAAAAGCAAATATAATAATTAAAAAAATGCAATGTTATATCTATATCAAATGGCAATATATACATTCATATATTCTTTAAATATAACAAAAAAAAACTAACATTCTTTGTAATCATAGGAATACATACCGCGTTTTAAATACCATCTTTAGAAAACTTAAACTTATATTTAAAAAAAATAAAAACGTTTAAATTTTTAGGAATGCGATGCATCACTTAAGCACAAAACTGAGTTATTAGCGAAACTTGAATCGCAAAAAGAAGATATGGCTAATACTATTTTCCAGTTAGAAAAAAAGTAAGATTTGTTTTTTTTTTTTGTTTTAATTTTATTATTCATTATTTCATATATTTTTGTATCAACTATTAATCTACGAAAATATAGTAATAACAATGCATATAATGGGGTCTTATACTATTTATAATTATTTTATTATATTTTTATCAAATATATTTTTTGGTAGCCTTTAAATTTGCAACATTTTTTTTTTCATTTAAATTTAAAAAAGAAAACTAAACATATTTAAAGATATAAATGAAAAAAAAATATATAGAGGATTCAAGATTAAAAATATAAACATATATTGTAACTCTTGTTTGTCGTCTTTAATATATATACATATATACATTCATAAATTATAACAATAATAATAAAATTCTATTTTGAAAATGATAAATTTTGACGACATTTTTTACTATTTATTTTTAAACTTGGATAAGAAGCGGTAAGTATAAGACTGACAAAAATGTTGCAGCATGATCAGTTTAAAAAAAAAAGAAAAAAATGAGATGAACACATAATGATTAATAGCACGATTATCTATGGGTATGTAGCTAGTGATGTTTTAATTAATCAAAAATACACTTGTATTTTTTTGTTTAACTTTAAAGATTATTTGCTGCAAATTGAACTAGAATTATTTCGAAATTATAAAGAAATTCATTACCAATTTTTTTCCTGGGATGTACTTGTACACATGTATACGCTTTGGGGTGGGATAGAACAAGATTAATGCTTTTTTTAAATTTTATTTGAGACTTTTAGTTTTTTGACGCATACCTTGAAAATGATACATTGCTTGCCATTTGTTTTTTTTTTATTTGCATTTTCGTTCTCCACTTCTGAAATGTGAATGGATACCCGTTACTGTAAATAACCAAACAGAAAAAAATCTGGGGAGTCATAATCTCTTTTGTCATTGAAAATCTCCCAAGCGCAATATCGGTCTACAGGAAACTTCTGTTTCATTATATGCCATTGCTTTGATCAGCTGAAACCACATTTCCGTAAGTTTCAATTGAAAAAATCATTGATCATCACTTACCATTCACAGTGACCGTTTGATCCGTGCTGTTTTAAAAAAATTATCCACTGTATTTCAAATGCCATCATATCATTAAGTTATTTAAGTTGAATTTTACTGCTTTTCGTACAGTAAAATGTAAAGAATTTTCAGTGCCCATAACTGGCAGATTTATTTTTCCTCACCATGATTTTTGACGCAATTGTTACTCAAAAAGTATTGCGTAAATTATTGTTGATGTTCTTCCAGAATAACTATGGTAGTAATATTTTTAATATCAATTCTGGCATAAAATATTTTCTTATCTTTATGATAAAAACTTAGCGAGTACAACTTTACACCTGACATGACAGATGATTGTTTTGTTTGATTTTGGATTCGAAATGTCAACGCATTAGGTTTTGTGTTCTCATGACGGCAGTGATAATATCAGTTTTCTGTTCCAGACTTACAAATTTGGTAGTTTGGGCAGAAGAAAGCGCTCTTTAGAGAATAAAATATTTTCCCTTCCTGTCAATTTCATGCCAATTTCAGCGCAATACATTTTTGTAGGCAGACATTTCTGACTAACTTCTTCTACTTCAACTACTTGTATTCAAAAGATGTTACGTAAGGTGTGACCGAATGTTATGTCGAATTCCAAACAACCAAACATTCGACTTTTTTCCAAACACAATAGAATTATTTTTAAACAAAATCGATGTTATGCTGTCAAAACAGATCTTGCGTTTTCAGCAAGATTTCATAGACTTTACACGCACACTATTTTTTACAAGTTCCTTACAACAAACAAAAAAATCGATCTGAAATGGTTGTTTGGAATTCGACATTAAACATAAAATACATGTTTCTCTGACAGCAACGACAATAAAAAAAAGTCAGTAATCTAGTTTCGCAGTATATAGGAAATAGGAGTAAGTCAGTAATGTAATAAATATAGAAGATAGGTTGAATCAAGAAATGATCTTTTTTCATCTTGTGCCCCTTCTAGAGCTCTTCCCTCAGGTTGATTTCTTTGACAAACTTCATCCTTTGTACCTTGATTTGGTGTTTTCCTAATATGTGTCCTTTTGACACTGATTTATTATGTGGTCCGGTGTTTTCTCTTGGAAATTACAGAATCTGTACGTCACCCCGCTCGATAGGATGACGCGTTCCTGAAAAAACACGGCTACCGAATTATATCGAAGTATAAAATGTCCATCTATTAGAATTAATGTCGTTTTTATTTGGCAATCCGGGAGCATTTAGCACTATTCTGAAAGTGTTCACTTGGGAAAAAGTTACAGTTCTGATTCCATAAGTATGTTCCGGTCATCTTATAGATTTGTTAGAAGTGGCTGCCAGCCATAAATATACAGTCACCATACGGACAGACGATACGGGCAGACGATACGAACAGAGCCCCTTTAGGCGAGGTTGCGCACCCCCATAAGCAATAAGACTCGTATAAGACTAATTGCTAAATGAAATACTTTGGTAACCTTTTTGCGATGTCACTCCATGGTTAGGGTTTTACTTAAAATTCCTACTCTTACCCTAACCTACCCTATAATTAGGAATCCCAATTTTATCAACATTAATTTTTGTTATAATTTTATTAATTTATTATTATTTAAAGGCTACCAAAAATTAATTTGTAATTTCTAAATTAAAATTTAATTTTTTAATAATTTTCTTTAATTCCATTACAAAATTACGTCTCCCTTTTATATGCAGATGGTCAAATGACAAATCGAATCTGGGTGAAGCTCTACGAGATACATCAAAAACCCTTTCGAATCAAGTGACAGCATCCGAAGAGAGAGCAGCTTTGGCTGTTGCCGAAGCTCATGTCGAAAGAGAATGGCGAGTTTCACTTCAAGAAAAAGAAGTTAAACTCAAGGAGCAAATAATAAGTTTACAAAGCTACATTAAGGACCTGAATGAAGAAGCAAAGCGTAATGATGCCGTCAAAGTTGAGCTTGAGAAAGTTCGCAACCAATGGAAAGAAGCCCAAACAACTCTCGAAGAATTGGGCATTCAATTGAGTGTGAATAAGCTAAAAGTTTCGGAGCTTCAAGAAAAAGCTAACAAAGCTGAAAAGTCCAATCCGACGGAGGTTAGTATTTGGACGCCAGATAATACAGCAACCAATTGTACGGCGTGCAAAAAGGATTTCAACCTAACTCGCCGGAAACACCATTGTCGGCATTGTGGTGAAATTTTTTGTAAGACCTGCTCCGAACAGACCTTCCCACTGCCTAATGAACATGGTCAGGTGGGAAAACCGGTACGTGTTTGTGATAACTGCTTTGTTAGTTTGTCAAGGAGAAAATAGAATAGGTGTGTTCCATTGGGATTTAGTTTGCATCTTTATATTTTAGAACCTGCTGAAACTGGTTCTGTTTTTCGTAGGTATTGTTAAATTTAGTTTTGTTGTTAAAATAAAGTAAAGTATTAAAAAAAAACTTAATTATAATTTATTTTATCTAATTGTTGTCCTGTCATTTAATTTAAACAAATGTATTGCCTTTAAATAGAAATAAAATCAATATCTATATATTTTCTTAACCTTAATGTTGGCTTATAATTTATATGCATTAAAATAAAAAAAAAAACAATAAAAACCCTTCATTTTTTGTTATACCTTTGTAAGTAATTCGGAACTATTAAGGTTCTTCTTTATGCAGACGATCTTGTTATCCTGTCAGATAGCCCGCTTACTTTACAACTTCAAATAAATAAGCTAAAACAATACTGTGATAGTTGGGATCTCAAAATCAACAGCTCGAAGTCGAAAATTATGATCTTCAGATCACACAACAGATCTATAGGTTATGGCCGCAACTGGACTCTAGGGAACGATATTATAGATGTCGTGGATAAATTTAAATATCTGGGATATGTACTAACATATAACTTAAATACGCACGCTCATGCTAAAGAAAAAATAAAAGCTGCTAAAGTTGCTTTAAACAGCATGTGGTCTAATTTTTTTAGCAATATTTTTGTAGACTCAGTTTCAAAATTCAAAGTATTCAATGCTACAGTGAATAGCTGCCTCTGCTATGGAAGCGAAGTTTATGGGTATGAACAGCTAGAAGAACTAGAAAATGTTCAAAGATATTTTTTTAAACGAATCTTCCGGTTACCTAAGAACACCCCAAATTATGCCATCCATGTGGAGTCTGGCTTACCTCAAATATTTCTGAAAAACTTAAAGGCAAATGCGGATTACATTGTAAAGGTAATGAATAGATCAGACCAAAACCTCCAAAACCGGATCCTTAATATTTGTTTTAATAAAGTTTACAGTCCAGTAAAAAATTGGTACGATCTAGCTGTTACACACGACTTTCCGATCTCATTACGAACTGATAATAATGAAGAATTAAAATTGTCTTTATACGACTGCATAGCTTGTATAGATGAGACACTTTTCCAGAAATGTATAGAACGTGGTTCTCATTCAGTTTCAAGGAGTGTTTATAGGCAATTAAGTTTTACTCTAGGCGAGGATAACTATTTTAGAAATGAGTTTTCAGTTTCAGAAATGAGCTTAATTTTCAAAGCCAGAACCGAAATGCTGGATCTGAATTGTAGACCATATAGATCTGACTTAAATCCTATCTGTTCTCTTTGCAACCTTGGTACGAATGAAAATATCTTACATTTTATAGCTTTTTGTCCAATTTTACAAGAGATCCGTAGACTTCATTTTTCCGCAAGCTTCCTTTCTTTAGAAGAATGTATAAATATTTTGAATGGTGGCCGTGGTTGGAAGTCTCTTGTAGGATATGTTTCGCACGCAAAAAAATATCGAGATGAGTATTTGAACATGTTTTGAAGAATAAAGTCACCACTACTATTTGAATAGGTATTTTAAAAAGCGCATGTTGCAGATTATTTTCGTTTTAGCTAAACTAAAAGCCCTTTTTCACTTCTTTATGTTTTTGTTTTGACTAAACTAAAAGTCCAGATTAATTATTTTTTTTTCTTTCTAGCTTTTTATATACAAAAAGTTCTAAGCTTTAAATATATCTAAACAATTTTAACCAAAATAATTTATCTTTGTTTTGACTAAACTAAAAGTCACAGTTTGTTTATTTATTAATCCCAAATTAAATATATGTGTATAAAAATAACTTATAATTGACTTTAAATGAGCACAACTTTGTTAAATCAAACTCTCTTATTATATTTAAAATTTTTTTATTGTATAAGTAATTTTTTTTACGGCAGACGGCATATTTGCCATGCTTTGTAATTATTTCTTATATCTAAAATTGTATTTTATGATTTGAAAAATAAAGAAAGAATTGAATTGAATTGAATAATTCATAAAATTTTTCTAAACAATTTGCGGATTATTTAATATCGAATTGCTAACAAACAGCCCTAAAAGTTCACGTGAATATTTGGATTCTGCTATTCGACGGAAAAAACGAATTTTTCCACAAAGTATATAAATTTGATCAAAAATGAATTTTAATAATTAGATTCTCTTACGAATTAAACAACAAAAATATTAGTAAAGCTTTGTACTAAAAAGATCGAAGACATTTAAAAATAAATAGTAAAAATAGAATGTCGGATAGCAGAATGGGGCTGAAACATTTCATTTTTGTTGTAAGGAACTTTCAAAATTAAAGATTTTATTTCAATAACTATAAACATAAATTATTTATTTTTGCTTATATGTACCTACATTTCGGAAGCTATGCTTCCATCGTCAGTAAGCTCTATTTAAATAATAATGACATTTTGATATTAATATTAAAATTCCATACAAACAACAAATTCAATACAAACAAAAAATTACACAAACAAATTTACAATGAATTTAATATCTAATATAAAACTTTTTGAAATTGGATTTCTTATTGGTCCATCCTCACTATTCATTATAATATTTTTTTTTTCAAAAGATAGTATTCGTGTAAAGACCATGAACTCTTGCTAAAATTACTATTTTGTTTGACAGCATAAAATAGTTCTAGCTACTAGCTTAGCAATTATTCGATTATGTTCAGAACAAAATGAAGGATATCCGTGTAACGGGGGAAAACGTAGATAAACCTAAAAAAAACAGATCATTTTATCTCCGCAGAAATGAACTGTTAAAGTTTGTATTGGAAAAATATTCTTCAAATCAGTTAAAGTTATCTTACGAATTTGATGTTGAAAGAGAATAAATAAAGATCAAACATTTATTTCAAAGAACATCTGATTATTTCTCTCATTTACGCAAGTATTTTTGATGGTGTGTTCATGAAAACGTCTGGCGGAAAATTATATCTTTCTGCAAAGTGGAAAATTATAACTTTCTGCAAAGCGGAAAACTATCTCGTTGCATGAATACCCTTAATGTTTGGTTGTAAGGAATTCGACATAATGCTCTTGTCCTCTGGCATCTTTTTTTGGAAGAACCTGAAGCTACAAACGTATGTTGTTCTCCCGTTTGATTTATAATTAAAAAGAATTCTAGAAATAAAAGCTATTGAAATCTTTTTCCATAAGACTAAACCATGTTGTTAAATGTTTACGTGTTTTTCACCAATAAATCAGTTTTCGATAAACATATAAGTATTAGTATTCCGATTAAAACTATCAAAAACCATATGTAATTCACAGATTTCAGGAGACTGTTGTCGATTTCGTTTCAACAGAAACATCGATCTGCCGTCGATCCGCCATCAATTTTTTTCTGAAAATCAAATTCGTTTCAAATTAAAACCAATTTTTTTCTGGAAAAACAGATCCGTATTGAATCTCTTTTTGGAGAAGGATTCAAAACGGATTTGTACACAGATTCTTACACACACTACAATATTTGTTTTGAAGTTTCTCAATTGTTGTGTTGTGAATTAATTTTTATTTTGTGGCAGTGTACCGAAAAAGTAAATTAATATATTAAAATATAAAAAAAAAATTGTTAAAAACTTCTTGGAAACAAATATTAAAAAAGTGCAAGTGGGTTTAGGAACTCCCCGGCGTCGGGATCGGAAAATAAAAACGAAATAATGATGTATTAACGAATTTAAGATTTTTTTTAGAGCTGCCAAACATCACATACAATCCCGAAAAGATATTCGGTCCGTAATCGTTCTTTTCGAAGCAAAAAAGTATTGGTTTTAGTAGCGAATCCTTTTTATTGAAACGAAATCGACATGTAACATTTATCAACTTTTGACACTCTATCCATGAATAAATATGAAATCGAAAAACAAAACAAAAACAAATTACTAGTGCTGTGTTTTCTATGTGTATATAGGAAGATGAACAGAAAAGATTCTTGCGTGCGTTTTTATCATTGTGTCTATTGGAAGATGAACGGAAAAGTTACTTGTGTGCGTGTTTCAGCTTGTATTCAAATGCGAATGAAGTCAGAGGTTTCGGGTCTTTTTCTTGTTTGTCAATGGTGCCGACCAAGCAAGATAAGATATCAATTCAATTCAATTCAATTCTTTCTTTATTTTTCAAATCATAAAATACAATTTTAGATATAAGAAATAATTACAAAGCATGGCAAATATGCCGTCTGCCGTAAAAAAAATTACTTATACAATAAAAAATTTAAAATATAATAAGAGAGTTTGATTTAACAAAGAAAAGATATAAGGTCCGTTCCCGTACTCCCTCAAACTGCAAAAATCTACGAATTTCTACGAAAAACAGTCAAATCCTGTTCCCGTACTCCAAATTTTCGTAGTTTTTCACAGAAGAGAGCGCTCATGAGAGAGCAAAATATTTCCCCCATGCTGTGAATTTTAGTCCAAGAAATTTCCTTGGACAAAATTATGAAGACTGTCAAATGAAGGATAAAAGAAAAAAAAAATACATAACAGAAGGTGTCAGTTGCGAGGTGTTACATTACAAAATAATCGAATTTATCCTCTGGTCGGGCTTATAAGTGCAATAAATTACAATTTGTGATATCAAATTGCTTATTTTAAAAAATAATTTTACGCAAATTCTTAATAAACATTTTCAAAAATACACTTTTATGTTGACGTTTAAAATATGGCAAAAATTGTTGTTCAAAGCGTTCCCGTACTTTTGTGAAAACTTGTTGCGCTCTGAGAGATTTTTACCCCCACTCTTGCAAGAGTGACAGTCTTCACATTTTTGTGCACAAAGTACGGGAACACACTTATAGTTTGGTGCGGAAGAGAGCCCTATTGAGAGAGTAAAATATTCCCCCTTCCTGAAAATTTCTTGTCAATTTCTATCCAATAAATTTTTGTAGGCAGCAATTTATGGGCGGAAAATTAACAATTATCAGCTTGACGTTTGTCATAAATAAAGAAAACAATATCTCGTTATTATTGTTATTATAAAAGATTTGTTGAACAAATAAATTATTTTAGAACCACAAAAATGCAAAATTATTCTTTTGAAGAGAAAAAATGAGAATTTTGAAAAAATAAAAATCAAAAAGAAAAAGAAATGTGTTGACGTTTAAAAATTGGCAGAAAATTGTGCTCAAAAGATGTTTCAGACTTTTTCTGACTTTATTTCATAATGGGAAAATTTCATCCCCACTCTTCAAAATTTTATGAGCTGTCAATTTCTGCCCAAAAAAAAATTGGGATCAGACTTTATTTTTGAAAACAAAATTCAAAGAAAACTCAATTAATTAGGGTATTCATGTAACGGAAGAAAACCCAGATAAACCTCAGAAACCAGATAATTTTATTTACACAGAAATTAAATTTCAACGTTTTTATGGGAAAAATATTCTGCAAAACAGATAAATATATCTCACGAATTTGATGTAGAAAGAGAAGAAATAAACCTCATAAAGTTAGTAAGGGTATTTATGTAACCTAAAACCCTCAGAAACGTGATTATTTCCCAAGTTTACGTTGACATACTATACATGGACTGCTAGTCGATTGTCAGTTCCATACAAAACCCCTATTCAAAATGGGGAGAACGATCTTTACGCAAAATAGCAAACAAAAATATTACTTTTAAAAGCCATCTATTACCACTCTTGGCATGCGCACCATATTTAGTCAACAGGCAAAGAAACTAGAGCCATCTATTGTTATTTTGTATAAGATAAGTGCTGACATCTATTGTTTATAGAAAGTCAACAATACAACACGTCAATATCGAAACACCTTACCACCAAAGCAATCCGATTCTGTATGGACATTTACACACCATGTATGCGGATGTGGGGTGTCAAAAATCAATTGTCAAAAATTAAAAAAGAAAATTGTTGAAGTGAAAATGGATGATGATTTAAAATTGTGTCTGTCCTACAACTCATTGGATACTATTTTGAATAGATTTTCACGTTATTATATTTAATCATTTCCAGCAGAATAGTTACTTCTGGTTGAAACCAGATACATTTATCTTTCTCAGCCATCGTGCATTCACTCTCCCAGTTCAAAACAATCAGCAACAGGCAAATTACAAAAACAAAACATCAAACCTCATCGGTAAACAATTCCGAACCTTTTTACATGCCATGTCGTCACACAATACCGGAACAATATTTATAGAAATACTGTGTCGGTATAATCCTTTTCACACGACTATAAAACCTTATTGACACTATGTATCGGTACAGTGTTTCGCGGCGTGTAAAAAGGGTATATAAGAAAAATTCCCTTTTGTTTCATTTTAGGAAAGAGATTACTTTTAGAGTTGAATTCGAAATAAAACAAATAAAAATCTAATTTTAATTTTCCAATTAAATTAATTCTTCATTTTAAATCAATTTATTTAGAAAATTGTTTCTCTTTTGTTAGTTTTCCGTTCAGTACGGTTTCAAGGGCTGCGATTTTTGCAAAATTTTATATAAACAATTAAATAATAATTTCGTATTACCATACTTTTTTGTTTTATTTGCATCGTCCAGAAAATTATTTAAAAAACATAAAATTTAAATAAAACCATGTACTTTCTATATATACATACATACTTGTATGGAAGAACTAACTAACTAACTGGTTGAGGGAAATAGTAGACATATGCGAGTTTAGTATCTACTTTATACATTAAGAGTGTTCATGACACCGTTTAAGGCTTCCCACATCGGAAAAGTTTACCACACACGTTTCATGAACGGACCTAAAAATGAACTTGTAAACGTGGTTAATGATTTTTTTTTCCTATATTTTAACTTGACTTTAGTGACTTCGACAAGATTCAGCGATATTGTGATGACTGGAAGTTGAAAATCAACTTCCAGAAATCAGAAACTATTTTGTTTAGGACTCCGTTGTCTACCACATCAAGGGATACGAGAAAGAACTGGCGCAAGCTGGTGATCGTAGGGCCATATGGACATCCACTGGCGAGTAAAAGTGTAGTAAAGTACCTTGGCATCTGGTTGGATCAGTACCTGTATTTCGACAGACATATAGGTGCTGCTTTGGCCAGGGCTAGGGGAGTTTTTGCCTTGACAAAGGACTGTTTTATAGCAGCCGTCTTGACAGCAGGGTGAAGGTGATTTGCTACATGGCCCTCATCAGGCCGATGATTGCCTACGGATGCCCGGTGTGGTTCAACGTTGCCCCATCTCAAATGGAAAAGATTCGGGTGTTTGAGAGGCAATGTCTTAGACGTTGCCTTGGATTACACAGAACACCAGAGTCGGAGTACACAAGATATTATTCCAACCAGGTTCTATACAACGGAGCCAACATAAACAGAATAGATATTTTTTTGTTCAAGCTGATTCGGGGTCACGTTGCAAGAGCGATGTCCTCAACTAACAGCTTAATTTTTGGGGCTTATTACCCCAATAACGAATATTTTGAGAGTGCGCGGTTAAGTGGTCACATCCCTCCCGAGGCATTCCTCTATTTAGACCGTCGAGGGCTGATAGAGGATGGAGGGGCGGTTCCGCTCATCTACCACGTCAGCCAGAAAACTGTGGATAGGCGACTCCTGTATGGTCGAGACGTCATCGCTCAAGGTGGAGAAGAGCGCCTTCGGTTCAGTAGGACTGTGTCCGATCGGGACCGGAGGGACAGGAGAACCAGTTCTGGTGGCTCTCTGAACAGCATGGTGATATTTAAAGTCGATGAAGATATTATATCTTGGCCGACTTACATAAATTTAGGGCAATTAGGTATAGGGAACAGTCAGGGTGGCACCAAAAAAAAATTAAAAATATGTATGTATGCGGGGGCATACGTGCATGTATCTGCGTGTCTGTACATGTATGTGCTTACGTATATGTATGTGCGTATGTACATGTATGGGTGGGTTGCATGTTCGTGTGTGTCTGCATGCATATAAAAAATAAACAAAAAAAAAAATTAAAAAACGAAAAAAATGCTGCTGTGGCTGTTCTAGTTTTTAAGTAGTTTTAAGTATTATTAGGTATTTTAGGTGGTTTGGGTTGCTGGTTAGTATAAGTTAGTTTTATTTAGTTTTAATTATTTTTAATATATATTTAGGTTTAGTTTATAAGTAAAAAAAAAAAAAAAAAAAAGATAAGATATCAAGTTTTTGTGAAAGTTCCTTGAAATATAAAATAAAATAAAAAAAAATAGATTTAATTAAAATAGTTTTTAGGTCGAAAGACAATAGTTTTTAGAGTTATTGTTTAATTTAGAGCGCCCGTAAAGGGCCAGTAAATTAGTTGTAAGTTATTGATAATTAGGCTAGTCTTAAACATTTTTGTCTAGCTTTAAGTTAAAATGGAATAAAAATGAATTTAAAAAAAAAAAAAAAAACCATCTAAATATAATATTTTTGTACATATGTAGGTACTTTTTGTTCTTTTTCAAATATAATCTATATAATCTATTGAGAATAATTTAATTTTTTCTCCAGACAGTTTTATTAGGAAATAAAGTAGGTATACCTATGTAGTATTTTTAAAAAAAATTTTTTTGACTAGCGATATTATATATGTACTATATTACAAGTTATGGATTCGAAAAAAATCGAACTCGAGATTTTGATCAAACTTGACATTAGGATGATAGCGAAGACGAAAAAATGGGTCCGCGATTCCGTCTCTCTGTTCTCGAGTTTACACCCTAAACGTTTTTTTCATAAACATATCCCCAGTTTTTTTCAGCTTTTTTAAGCCATACTTTCTTTTTGACCAAAAAGGTAAATATTATTTTTCTCAAAAAATTTTTTTTTCTGACAATCAAATATGATACTACGATCATAGAAAACACCAAAAAAGTGGGCCCCCTAATTCCGTCTGTCTGTCTGTCCTCGAGTCTACAGCCTAAACGCTTTGATATATTGTCTTCAAACTTGGTACATATTGTTTTTTTCGGTAATATGCCCACACGTTTTTTTAATTTTTTTCTAAGACGACAAATAACAGTAGCTCCCATACATTTTTTTGGCCAAAAAGAAAAATCTTATTTTTCTCAGAAACGGCTCCAACAATTTTTATAAAAAAAATGAGTTCATTAATGAAGGGAAAGAGTATAAGGTACTAATAGTTTTTTTTTTTGGAAAAAAATTGTTTTTTTGGTACCTCTAGTAGAACCATGTTTTTGGTTTTCGATTTTCTCGGAAACGGTTAATCTGATTTTTTTAAAATTTTTTTACTCAGAAGCTCCTAGAAAGTTTAAACACTATTGTATACCAAAATTTTTCAAAACAACTTATTTTGGAAATTTTTTTTTTAAATTCAAAATTTCGAAAACGACTTAATAGATTTTTTCGAAACTTCGTATGAGTATTTAGTAGTTTTTAGACATTATCTTGAATAGTTAAAAAACTATTTTTCTAAAATAAAAATCAACGGTACCCCCCATACAATTGTTAAAAACCGTTAAGAAAAAAATTTATTTCCCAAAAACGGCTCCAAGAATTTTCAAAAAAAAATTGTTATTAAATTTTATTTTATTTTTTGGATTTTGAAAAAAAAAAACAATATTTTGCAAATAAATATTTAAATGTTTTGAAGATTTTTTTAAATAATATTTTCAAATGTATATACATATATATTGTTGAATACTCATTTAAAAAAAATAAGTAAAAAACGACTTGAAAAAATTCTTATTTGAAAATTCGTCAACTCGATTTTTTACGAAATTACTTATCAAATCTGAATTTTCAAAAAAAAATATTTTTTTTTCAAAATCCAAAAAAAATATTAATATAAAATAAAAAAAATTGTCACAAGAAAATTTTTTTTTGCACAACGATTAACAGATATCTCAAATTTTAACTCTTAAGTTATTATCATGTTTGTTCATTTCGTAAAAAAGTTTATTTTAATGAGTAGTGACCGTTGCACACAAGTGTATACCTGAATATTTAAATATTCCCTACAGCCATCAAACAATTTTCATTCTATCTGCCCGTAGAATAAAAAACACACACACACAACCAGCTCCTACTCAACAAAAAAATACTCATACAAAAAAAAAACAAAAAACCTATGAAATACATTGTTTTCCGTTCCTCCTCTAACTTATAATAAATTTTTTATATATTTCTCTCATCAATTTATTATCACACTATTTCCCTTCATACGCATTTTCATAACACACCAACACTACCTAACCTCCGATTTGGTAGGCATGATGAGTAGTAGAACTTATTGCAGGCTTGATGAATTTCGTCGTCATGATAGTACTATTAATATCTATATACAATGATGAGATTTATTTTAAATCTTCATCTGAGAAGATTAAAATTTTTATTGTAAATCTTCAAGATTTGTAGAAGATTTAGCTAAATCTACTTAAATCTCGTTTTAGTGGTTGGTGGAAACGTAGTATTAAAAACAATGGAAATAGCAAAAATTATCTTCTCAAAACTACATACCTGAACGCTAAGAACATGTGATTGTGGTATTTGTCAAGAAAGTTATAGCAGAGTTCGAGTAAGTTATTAGTGTGTACTCTGCCTTACTTTTATGTTTGTCTTAAGTTAGTCCCCTTTCACACAGGGAAACCAGTTGCTGGAGATTTTTTTGACGTTTTCCTTTAATTGCCTTGTACCTATCACACGAAGAAACTAGCACCAAGAAACTGAGCAGGAAACTGGGAAGATTTTGTTGGGCTAATTGGAATGCAAAGCAAAACGTCAAAAAAATCTCTTCAAATCGTTGACCGGGGAGATTTTTCTCATTCCCCTTGCTTCTTGCCCTTCTCGCCAACAAACTCCCAGTTGCCGGCAACTCAGATTCCTTGTGTGAAAGGGGACTTATGGTCCCGCTCTAGTTTTCTTCAAGTCAGCAGTTGCAGATCCATGTAAAGCCTCCTATAACATTTTCATTCCTATTCGAGATTTGCTTCACGACGTTTTCACAAAATAAATTATCGCACAGAAGTTTGACATGTGCTGTTATATATTAATATCCCTTTGAGGGCATCAGCCTCACCCAAACTGTGAAATGTCAAAATCTGACATTACTTTACGTTTTGCACTTTCAGTCCAGTGAGGGAAAATTTCCACAGTCGATAGGTTCATTATGGATTTTTTGTGCGCTCCTATTCCTGTGTGAAAAAGAAATACAAAACAAAATTAGTTTTCCACGATTTAAGTTATCAGTAAAACTAATTAATTAACATTGTAGTTCATTTTCGTTCCCATGCATTTAGTTGAAAAAATAACTAAGTTTCCTTGTCTCTTAAAAGTAAGAAAAATCAATTCCGTCTCCAAAGAAATTATGTTAGCTAAAGTGTAAATTTTCTGAGTATTTTTTTTAATTGTTTAATAAAAACAATTTGAATTAAGAAACTCAGTATTGTATATAAACACAAGACACTTCCTTATACAAAAATGCTGGAGCAGACAAACGATCACATTTCCCTTACTCTACCGGTGCCAATTGGCTCCTCCATCAATGAAATTCCCAAAAATTTACAACAAAGGAAAAGCTTTCGCCGGGTAAGTTGGAATATTAGCATATATTTTGGTGTTCCCTAGAACAGAAGCAAAAATAACTCCAAAATCAAATTATCTATGTTATATTTATCATTGCAGACATGGAACCAACTGCCGCGTTGTCAAAGGAATCTCATCATCCTCACCATTTCTGCTTTCTGCACATTTGTAGTGCTGTTTCTACCTGGTGACCAAATTGTCTCGGAGACGACAAAAGATGTATCTGTGGATGCTGCTGGAGAATCAGCGGGCCTTAATGCCGCTGTTGGCATTGGTCACATAAATGTGTCACCGTTCAAAGATGTAAGTTTGTATATTCTCATTGTTTGCTAAAAATAAAATTTTAGCTCGTAAGATATTCAATACATAGCATACTTTTGCATTTGTTTGTATTAAACTCGTACATATCGACTGTGACTTCAGGCAAAAATATATTGTTCATTAATGGTTCTTCGTGGCAGGGGGCGTTCAAGCTCTCGCACTCACACTAGTGCTCGCAATTTGGAACTGATAACATTACCATTGAAAGCGATTCACTCGCCTACTCTGTGTCTTTATCTTATCAGATTCCATGTAATTTGTAACAAGTGTTTCCATAATAATTTTTATTGGTTGTAGCTTGTTGACTTGAAGTTCGAAAGTGAAGTGGTTAAACAAACTGAACACTTCCGATTGGGTTAACATATTTGTTTGATTTAAAATCAATAGTAGGAAAATTATTATATATACTTAAATATTTGCTTAAGAGAGTTTTTTGTTTGAACAAAATTGCAGCATGTTTATTTTTGTTAATGTGTCTTTTAAATGAAATTCGATCCACATAATGATCGTATACTAATAAAACTATACACAGAAAAGTGATTCCCTGGAGAAAAAAACATTGATTTTTATCACATTGACGTATTTTTTTGTTTTATTTTCTTTATTTAGGAAGAAATAAGTTGTTAGAGTTGAAGTGTGCTATCTTAACACTGTCTGAGGTTTTGCTTACTTTTTATTTTAGTTAAATTCAAATACAGGTGCTATTTTTTTTTTACAGCCTAAACGACTGAACCGATTTTGTTCAAACTTGGTGCTTAAGTGTTTTAGGTGATTGTGTAAAACAGATTATTGAATCGTTCTTTTAGCCCCAAAAATAACCGTACTTGACATACAAATGTTTCTACCATCTTAATTATCTCAAAAACCGCTCTAACGATTTTGATAAAAAAAAAAGTATGTGTACTTTAGGTATGTTCTACAATTTGGGCAAATTATTTTTAAAATATTTTGTTATTAAAGGTACCTACCTGCCATACAACCATTATATTTAAACATATTTTTTTTTTTTTTTTTGAAAATTCAATATTTCGAAACGGGTGGACGATTGTTTTTGAAATTTGGTTTTTAAATTTATATTATTAAATATTTAAAATGTTCATACTAATTTTTTTTTTTTTAAATTTAAGAACATGAACAACGACTGAAAATATATTTAGCCGTTTCTATTAAGAATCTTTTGCATACAATGTGATCGAACATAAGAGCAATTACGTACGATCCAGTCGTGCATTTTATTTCCAACCACAAGTATCTCTCCGGCGTTGGCCAAGTTTGTTAAGCTGTTCACTTAAGTCGTCCCATAACGCAGAAAATATCTTCTGGTAGTCTTTGGGTCTCGATCCCGCGCTCTTTCTGCAGCCAAAAAATAATGGCTGCGCAATTTGTTCGATTTCGATTATATTTGGACGATTATGAACAGTAGGCAATTCAACTAGGTTAGTCCGACCGAAATTCCGACTTAATGAACACTGCTAGTGAATTCACTTCAGAACTTCGTCACAACATCGTCAGTATAGAGTTATGTTTAGTGTGATAGCCAGTTTTGGGACGCCAGTGAGGGTGTCAGTGCACTGACGTATTCACTGACGAACCCAAATCGCGCCAGTGTACTGACGCAAAAACTGGCTAGTGTGATAAATAGTCACTGAAGCATGGGACTACTGGCACACTTTCCTGATAAGAGCGTCAGTCTACTGACCCAGTCCCATCACTGGCTATCCTCGAAATTTCAGTGAAAAAACCCTGCCAATATACTGACGTATTTTTTTTTACATTTTTGATTCGTGCAAGTCATTTCAGATTTAATTGGAGGTTTGCATCTGGCATCCACCAAGTACAGAAGTGCGCAATTTAGCTAAATATAAGTAATCGTTAATAAATTATTTAATATCTAACAAAAAATTAATGTGTGGCATAAAATTATGCAATTTAACAAAAAAAAAAGTAAATCAAGTGATACGTGCTGATAAGGTGATTCAAAACTGTAACCATTGTGCACATAAAGACATAAAGACTATTTACCTTAGATTTTATCTAATTTACAAGCCAATTGCACTGCAGAACAAAAACTGAACGGCCATACGTTATAGCCTCCGCTATATAGAACACATATTATGAGTGTGTTTCTTTATTTATTCCGGATAAGGAATAAAATGGATGGAAAAGACGAAATGTTTATCCAGAATATGATATTCCAGAATGGAATGAATAAAGAACCAAAAATACTATCCGGAATAGAAAAAAAATATGACTTCAATCAGCTGTTTGAAAGTGTTGTGATGATGACAAAAAACATATCTCTATGGAAAATAGTAAAAATAAATTATTATTAATTAACTAATTAAATAAAACTCACATTTAATGGCTATTTATATATTTATTTCAATAATAAAAATTTATTAAATATGTTTGGCCACCCATTTTGTTTGCTTACTTCGTTTTCGTCTTTGGGTGCTGAACATTACATTTTTGGAATTTGCTGTACTATTTTTTTACAATAAATTAATCCGCATTTCAATTTTAAAATATTCCAAAAGTTTTGATTGCATCAATCAGTTCTTGAAATTTATAATCGCTCATAAAAGATTTTATAAAATATTCATTCAGTGCTGAAAATAAAGTAGGTACCTACTGTTATATATATCGTTGAACTCATTAAAAAGTAGTTAAAACAAAATAAGAATCCCGTCTCCGGACGAAAACTATTGTGGATTCGAACAAGTTGAAGTTGAAGTTACTTTATTGAGTCTTTATCAAAGAAGGTTACATTTAACATCAATTGAAATACATTGTATTTTTGTCTTAATTTACGTTATTAAATATTACAGGAGGCTATAATGAAGGGTTCTCACTTTTGATCTTAATTCTATTTTGCCAACATGGCTACAGTTACTGAATTTTATATATTAAAGCTCTTGCTCGTGGAGCTGTTTTCCAATTTCTTTCGACGCGCATAGTCGTTAACAATAAAATACCTAAAAATACACATATATACTTAAAACTAATGAAACTGTACAGTATATACAAGATCATTTTTTTTCTTTTGGTGATAGAGCGAAATTTCTGAACGGTTATTAAAAAATATATATACATATTTCACAGGTTACATGAGAACGAAATCTTATGAGATTGAACTATGATTATATGAATAACACAAATATTGTACATATATTATGTTGATGGTTGAAAGAATTGATTTCGCTTTTATCGATAAAGATGCTGAGCACGAATCCTTTCATCTGTCTGTATTGGGTCCTTGTGTGGACGAGGATTTATGGAGCGGTAGGTAGAATAGCGGGAATCCAATTGTTAAATTATTTATTAATTTGCAGCTAGTGCGTAGGTGTTTCATTTTGCTTGCTGGACTATTAGGTATGTTCCCTAGTATATAATGGACTATGTTACAGGTCCTGACGGACTGTTGTTTGTTGCGATCCTGGGATGCTTCAATTACGGTACAGCATCATCCATGTGTGGATGATGTGTGGTTAGGCGATATGTCTGTGAGAGACCTGGAGCTGGGTGTCGCATGTTCGTGGTTGGCTGCCTTCGTTGCGGCATGAGTAGCTGTTTAACCTCACTAATTGCTTAATCTTCAGGTCTCGTCACGTATCACTCTTTAATTAAATATTTTAAATGCATAATTTTATGCCACTTTACTTTTTGCAAGAAATTCATTACGATTACTTCGCGCAGCAAAAATTGCGCACGTCGTCCGTGCATCGCCGAAGCCAAAAGCCAACCCCCAAGACCTCTGGAATCGAACAAAAATATAAAACAATTGACAGCCACTGGCATCGATGGTCAGTACTGCCAGTGTGGTTTGATAACACATCTGTTCACTGACATGATTTTTCTTAAATTTCACTGACTCAGGTTGCCAGTGACTCGTGCGTCAGTGTAGAGTGATAGCAAGTTTTTCAAGCATCAGTACACTGACCGGCTTGTAAAAAATTTCACTGACGAGCTTCATGCGTAATAAGTTGGGACACACTGGCGTAGAATACGCGTCAGCTTGTGTGATGTCACAGCCCGTCAGTGGTCAGTGAATTCACTGGCAGTGTGATATAGGCTTTAGTTAGGCAGACGTTTATGAACACACCCCTAAGCTCAAAGGCCTAAAAAGATTACTTCATTAAAAACACAAATAAACATAACTTTTTCATCGCTTACATTTGGTTCTTTTTTCCACAAGTAAAATTCCGAGAAAAAAATTTGTGGGACGATTTCGGAAAAACCTGTAAAAATGCACCTCATCGTACTGCAGTGCATTCCACCGGCCGGTGTGCGTTAAACTTTGTCGGAGAAATGTTCCGCACAGCTGTTCGACTGTTCTGACGATTTCGGAGAATTCTCCCCTCCAACGGTTACCACGCTAGAATTCAATTTTATATCTAAACAATTGTTAAAGGACTTACAGTCTTTGGAATTATTGCAAGAGGAAACTTCAGATTTTAAATAGTTTGATATATTGGTAGTGTTTTCAATTCTCCGATTTCAATTAATATACATTAGGTTCGTTCGTTGAACTTTACATAGGGTCGACCCAAGGCTCTTTTGACAACCCCAAGAGTTGTCAAAAAAACATGGGTTTTTCGGTTCTCAAAAAACACCCGATGACCATTAAATTTATGTTGCAGAAGAACAAATTATGTCATTTAATAATTAAAACTTAAAATATGTTAAATTTAAGTTCTTAGTACATTTTTTGTGACCCTATGCACAATCCACAACTTCAAAGCTTTCCATTTTTCATGTCTGTGTCTGAAAATTAATTTGAGTATTGTTTTATTTCCAATTTAAAAATAACAATTTGCATACCAAACGAGAATCTACAACAAAACAAATGCTTCAGATTACGGATGATGAATAAGTCCATCTATGTTATTGAAACATCGATACTAAAACAAAAAATCGATGATTATATCGATGTTGAAGAAAGAATGGGGGAAAACCCTTCAACACATCGATGTTTTCGATTCGATAACTATTAACATCGATGATGAGTACTCGATATTCTCCTCAATATCGCCCATTCCTACCTCAGATCTCATGTGACTTTGACGTTTATTCATTTACCTCAAGTTGCCCCTGCTAAAAACCTAGTTCTGCTTCACTGCGTGTTGAGGGCGACCCTAGGTTTCAACAAACACAGAATTTGTTTATCAGGTACCCCGTTTATATGAGTGAATTGAGGAATCGAATCGAATCAAATTGAGATTTCGATTCAGGCATATGGCCTCATGGGATCGGAAGATTGAATTAAAATGGAATCAAGTAACAATTTGAGTTTACAGAATAAACAACAAAAATATTCAACAGAAAAAAATCCAAAGAAAGCGGAAACCCACTGAACACAAAAAAACACTATTGGTGCACACACACACTAAGAATCGGATGTGAATTCGATTCCTCAATTCCTCGATTCAGGTATATAAATACATTTTCAATTCGATTCAGCTCTTCTAGTGGGATCGGATCGAGTAATCCTATTTTAATCCGATTCAAGTATACAAAGACCTAAATCCTGATTCAATACCGATTCATTTCTGCATATAAACGTAGTAAGGGTGACTAGGTTTTTCAAAAAAACGCTTTAGGTCGACCCTAGGTGAACAAATTTTATGTATTGGCCAATAAGCTGATTGTGGCGGAATACATTGAAAGCGATATCTTATTTTCGACCACTTTAGCTTTGGGTTATTCTTTAAATTGAACACGGGAAAACGATCATTTCAATTTTCCATTTAAATGGTGGCTATTTCCAAGTTGGTTCCATATTTATTTCCAATGTTCCCATTGGAATTCCAGAAGTTTAAAAATTATGGCAGCAAGTTGCAGGCGAATTTTCTGTGAGAAATCCTTATATTTATAAAATGTTTTGCTTCAATATTAAAAAAGTTACAAAACAAAAACATAAATTACATCAGTGTTTTTCTGCGTACCATAAATTAAGAAGAAAAGGAAAAAAATGACATGAAGACATTGTATATGAAACCTATAGTACTACTACGAGACTGAATTTTTTAGCTAGTAGTTCCGTCGATGAGGGCGCTAGTTTCTCTTTTCTTGATATTGAATTGTTGATGTGGACGAAGTAAATGTAGAGGCAAATACACAAAAAAGCAAGGGAGACGGTCGAAACTTACTAGTTCTGACAACAATATAGAGGGTAAGGGAGAAAACCGATTAAGCTGTTTTTGCCATGGCAACCTTCAAAATATGGTGGGCATAAATAAATTATATCAAGGCTATTGGCGTATACATGAATTTGAAGTAAGAATGTATATGGATATACATGCATGTATAGGTTATTATAGAATTTATTTTAAATTTTTCTTTCAAATTTTAGATATTTGGTGGATTTTAGGATTTTGAATTGTAGCAACGTTGCTACTTTTCACTTTTTCTATGCAAAAATAGCAAAGCAATGTTGAGATATTTCAATATGTTTTGTTTAGGTAGGTACATGTGTACCCAGATACCCATCTATATACAATATGTATGTACATAGGTACTTTTTGTTCTTTTTCAAATATAATATCTATTGAGAATAATTCAATTTTTTCTCCAGACAGTTTTATTAGGAAATAAAGTAGGTATACCTAGGCAGTATTTTTTTAGTTTTTTTTTTTTGACTAGCGATATTATAAATGCAGGTACTATTACAAGTTATGGATTCGAAAAAAATCGAACTCGAGATTTTGATCAAACTTGACATTACGATGATAGCGAAGACGAAAAAATGGGTCCGCGATTCCGTCTCTCTATCTGTCTGTCCTCATGTTTATAGCCTAAACGTTTTTTTCATAAACATGTCCCCAGTTTTTTATCAGCTTTTTTAAGACGAACGATGACAGTACCTACCTAGGTACCTGCCAAACTTTCTTTTTGACCAAAAAGAAAAATCTTATTTTTCTCAGAAACGGCTCCAACGATTTTTATAAAAAAAATGAGTTATTTAATGAAGGGAAAGGGTACCTTTTAATAATTTTTTTTTGGAAAAAAATTGTTTTTTTGGTACCTCTAGTAGAACCATGTTTTTGTTTTCGATTTTCTCGGAAACGGTTAATCTGATTTTTTTTAATTTTTTTACGTAGAAGCTCCTAGAAAGTTTAAACACTATTGTATACCAAAGTTTTTCAAAACAAATTATTGTGGAAATTATTTTTTTTTAATTTAAAATTTCGAAAACGACTTAATAGATTTTTTCGAAACTTCGTATTTAGTAGTTTTTAGACATTATCTTGAATAGTTAAGAAAACTATTTTTCTAAAATAAAAAACAACGGTACCTCCCATACAAATTTTAAAAACCGTTAAGAAAAAAATGTATTTCTCAAAAACGGCTCCAAGAATTTTCAAAAAAAAATTGTTATTTAATTTAATTTTATTTTTTGGATTTTGAAAAAAAAAAAACAATATTTTGCAAATAAATATTAAATGTTTTGAAGATTTTTTTAAATAATATTTTCAAATGTATATATACATATATTGCTAAATACTCATTTAAAAAAAATAAGTAAAAAACGACTTGAAAAAATACATAAAACCTATTAATAAATAATTCTTATTTGAAAATTCGTCAACTCCATTTTTTACTAAATTACTTATCAAACCTGAATTTTAAAAAAATAATATTTTTTTTTCAAAATCCAAAAAAAATATTAATATAAACTAAAAAAAAAAGTTGTCACAAGAAAAATTTTTTTTTGCACAACGATTAACAGAAATCTCAAATTTTAACTCTTAAATTATCATGTTTGTTCATTTGGTAAAAAAGTTTATTTTACTGAGTAGTGACCGTTGCACCCAAGTGTATACCTGAATATTTAAATATTCCCTACAGCCATCAAACAATTTTCATTCTATCTGCCCGTAGAATAAAAAAACACACACACAACCAGTTCCTACTCAACAAAAAATCCTCATAAAAAAAAACAAAAAAACCTATGAAATAAATTGTTTTCCGTTCCTCCTCTAACTTATAATAATTTTTTTATATATTTCTCTCATCAATTTATTATCACACTATTTTCCTTCATACGCATTTTCTTAACACACCAACACCACCTAACCGCCGATTTGGTAGTGGAACCCATGATGAGTAGTAGAACTTATTCCAGGCTGGATGAATTTCGTCGTCATGATAGTACTATTAATATCTATATACAATGCTTTGGGTTATTCTTTAAATTGAACACGGGAAAACGATCATTTCAATTTTCCATTTAAATGGCGGCTATTTCCAAGTTGGTTCCATATTTATTTCCAATGTTCCCATTGGAATTCCAGAAGTTTAAAAATTATGGCAGCAAGTTGCAGGCGAATTTTCTGTGAGAAATCCTTATATTTATAATTTCAATTGTTTCAATATTAAAAAAGTTACAAAACAAAAACATAAATTACATCAGTGTTTTTCTGCGTACCATAAATTAAGAAGAAAAGGAAAAAAATGACATGAAGATCCAAATGAAATGAATTAGAAGAGTTTCTTGTCCTTTTAGATTTTCAAATTTAAATTTATTTCGGCCATAAAGCTTTTTTAAATATATTTGAAGAAATAAAAATCAAGAGAATAATCTCTGTGTCTTATTAATGAAGTTTGTGTCCATAATTCAATTTTTACCGGAAGGATCATACCAAAAGAGCGTTGGACAAATACTTCCACATTTGCCATGGCTAAATCCACAGTATCGAATGTTATTAGTGAATTGTGGAGTTTTATTCATTAATTACCTGCATTTTTTTTATAAATCACCCACCGCTATTTGCCATTCAAACACCAACCACTTACAAAACATTTGGAAAGTCCTTTCGTTTTCAATGAAATGGCGGCTGAAAAGTGAATCGCTTTTAGAGGAATACGAAAATACAAAAGTGCCACAAAAAGCAATCCGCCTCGCTTTTTGGAATCGGCCGACATAAAACTGATGCAAATTTCTTTTCAAAAAATAAGATTCGCTACTGAAAACAATTATTTTTCGCTTCGTAATGAACCTAAATCCAGATCAAATTTTCTTTTATGACTGTGTGTGTGTGTTGCTTGGCAACTTTAAAAAAAATCTGTAAATTGTTAATTCATCATAATATCGTATTTGTTTTCTTGTTCCGCCGCAGGGAATTTCCTAAATCCAATAGTAGTTTATACTTGCGATATAAGCACAAAAAAAATTGAATTGGAAATCAAATTTAACATTACGATCATAGAAAACATTGACGTAGTTTTCGATTGGTCATCCGGAAGAACTATCCGATGCGGGATTCCAATCGAACAAGTTAACACTAGATTTTCGATTCTGATGTTAAATGTGAGCGGATGTGTTTATATGTATGTATGTATGGATTTATTTATTTAGTATGGTTTACGGCTGAACTTTCCTTTATGGTACCACGAATTTTAACACCCGGATACTTTTATTCGGTAGATTTATGCTTAAAAACTGGAAACTTATTTCTATTTTTAATTAATTTTTAAAGTTTTAATTTTTCATACAAAATGTGTGCAAATGATGACTACCGACAGCTTTTTTTTTCTGTGGACAGTTGTTTACCAATCCACAGATGACTATATGCAATTTCGGTATGGTAAGTGATGTGGTATGTGCTTTTTTCTTAGGATAATATAAATTGATTTCAAACTATGTACTATTGTGGTTTCGTTTCATGTCAAATCCTAAAAAAACTTTGCATACACCCAACCTTGACCCTGCCCAACCTTGACCACAACCTAATTGGCTTCGGAAGGGGGTTGCCCAAATTATTACATTTATATAAAATTTCAGTCCAAGTAACTTCTAATATTAATAAAATAAATAACAACTTAGAACAATAAAAAATATAAAAATATTATATATTCGTTTTAATGTAAGATATTAATAAATCTTTTAAAGCTATAAAAGTTTGATTCATTTTTTATAAAGTTTGGCAACTCGTTAAATAGTGTTACTCCTTTATTCATGATTATGTTTTGTGTTCTATTATCTCTATAAAAAGGTAATCTAAAATCATTATTTGTTCTTATTTTATGAATTTGCATTTCATGAACTAAATTTACGTCTAATGGAAGATAATCAGGTGCCATTGCAGGCAAGAGAGCACACAATTTATTTGGGTATAAAAACTGCATTTCAAGATGACTCTCATCGCTTTGTTTTGAAGTTTTTGAAGTCTGTCTATTTGAGCTGAGTTGCCCATATACAATATTGTTGAACAAAATTCAAAGTGTGGTTTGATTATTGTATTAAAAATATTTATTGCGCACATATTAGATATGAGTTTACGTATTCTTTTTAAAAAAAAACAACTTTTTTCGATATATTTTTCACAATGTAAAGTTGAGTTCACTGTCTAAAACGACGCCAATGTATTTTATAGATTGCACTTGTTCAATGTTATGGCCTTTTCGATTGGCCGTCCAGAACTGTTGTGACCCCCACAAAATGACAGTTGTTACTCTAAACAGAACAGAAAACAATTCTGGATTTCATTTCAGAATCGAAAACAGAATCACTAATACACTTACACAATTAAAATGTCAAAATAATCGACTTGATTTGTTGTGTAATTTCGTTGTGTTTATTGAATTTAAACTCATTTTCTGGTAAAATAACATAAAAAGAAGCAAGTTATAATTATTATTGATACAAGAAAATGTGTATCTAAATTGAAATCAAGTGTTTTGGAAATTCTTTTTAGCCGATGTGATTTTATTTTAATTTAATTTTCACAAATACAGTCATACATATAATTCAAAATCAGTCAAATTGCTTACGGCTGTTTTATTGGGGGAACGTGTTCCGGACGGCCAATCGAAAAGGCCATTAGTATTGTTAATTTGAATGGTTATTTGAAAATCGGTGTTTATAGCATTATATGCATTTTTTTTTATTCACGTTAATTTTAAGCTTATTCATGTCCAGCCATTCACAAATTTTGTTTATGTCATACTTTAAATAATTTAATAACAATTGATTTTCTTTGTCACAAACGAATAACAGAGCATCGTCTGCGAACAATGAAATTTGTACAGTACTTAAGAATTTTATTAATGTCATTTACATGCAACAAAAAATAGTAGTGGGCCTAATATTGTTCCTTGAGGTACACCGAATGTAGTTATTTGACTATTAGATAAGCACTGATTAATATTAGTTCTTTGGGTTCTGTCATCCAAGTATGTTCGGAACCACTGCAATTCTTTGTTTTTAATACCGTATTTGTTTAGTTTTAATAAAGGTAATGATCTATCAATTGTTTCAAACGCCCTTTGAAAATCTATGAAAACGGAAAATATTTTATTTTGTTTCATGCCGCTGCGTTTTCAAAGTCATTATCACCCAGTAAAGGGCTGTTTCACAAGAGTGAGCCGAACGGAATCCCGATTGGTTTTGTATAAGAATGTTATTGATCGTGGGCCACTTTTTCTATAATTTTTTCTAAAATTGGTAACATATTTATTGGTCTAAATTTATCACAGTTAATATTATTACGTTCTTAAGGATCAACTACATTTCAAACGCACATTTGTGATTATTTTATTTTGTAAACATAGGCATGAATATGTGCGTGCGTCTAGTTTTGATTCTGAAGAATACATAAAATGTTATTAACGGTACCTGCCTTGTAGAACGGTGTTTTTGATTTTATACTTTCTCATTAACTGCTCAACAGATTTCGATAAAAAATTTTAAACAGGTAGGTCCTTCGGATTCTAAATAATACTGCTTACTAAAATTTTCAAAAAATATTTTTTGGATTAAAAAAAAAACATATTTTTGTAATAGAAAATGAATACGCGATATTTTTGCATATTATGTTGTTTAATATATATTATTAAATACTTAAAATTGGTATACAAACATTTTTTCTTAGAAAAAATGAATGAAATTTTGTATATAAAAAATCAAGTAAAAAACAACTTTACAAATATACTTAGCCTTTTCTGCTAAGAATCTTGTGCTTACACGATGTGATAGAAGTAAAGAGCAAATATCTGTCTAATAATTTTTTTTTTCTGTACACTGCTACAAAATAAAATCTTCCTTGACTACACAACATTTGGGAAATTTCAAAACGAATATTGTTGTTTGTGTGTTTCATTTCCTTTGCAAGTGTCCCGCTTTGGCTAGGCTAAGAATGCAATCCCTTGGAACTGTCTGATACAAAAGTTAAAAACTTAATCTCTTTCTTCAACGGGTCGAAATAGCTCTAGCGACGCTGGGCTTAAGTTGTTCCATTTCGTTTTCCGCTAAAAATCGTTTTTATTCAGGTCCGTACGAGTTCTTTGGAATCAAAACTGCGCTTCCCAGCGCTAATTGGGTCTAGATGCTACAACTACCTATTGTAGTTCTAGTATGTGTGTGAGAATCTGTGTACAAATACGTCTCGGATAAATATTCAATACGGATCTGTTTTTCCAGAAAAATTATTATTATTGTTTTGTTCTATAAACGAATCTGTTTTTCAGAAAAAAATTCCGGCAGAGTTGGCTTTGTTCAACAAAAATTGTTTAGAATGATGGTATTCTAATGAATCAAGATTCTATAAAAAAAAAACTTGTAATAAAAGCGATGACACCCTAAAAATATTTTATTTTTAAAATGTACACATTTGCTTTAAATTTTGAAATAATCAATTATATTGTTTTAGCACAAAGTACATCCAAAAGACTACCACCACCCGGGCACAGCCCCAGATACATCGAAACGAAAATCGGAACTACCAGAATTGTCTGAAAATGTCAACCTTTTAATTGCTCCCGTCAAAAATGTAGACAACGACTCAGATCCATCGAATGTTATGGATGAGCCTGCAGTAGGACCCCCGCAATATAATGCAAAAGAAGCAGCAGCTGCAGAAAGTGGCATCGATGACTTTATTAATCATCTTGAAGAAACTACTGATCTCACTCCATCGGATTTCAAAGGACCTACGAATAGCCGACAAAAATCAGTTGTAGATGCCTTCAAACATTCATGGAAAGGCTACAAAGAATATGCCTGGGGTCATGATAATTTAAAACCAGTTTCTATGAGTTCACACGATTGGTTCGGACTAGGACTGACAATTGTCGATTCATTGGACACCATGTATATAATGGATTTACAAGAAGGTATAGTACAAACAAATTTAAATGAAAAATCAACAAACTATTTGGAAACTTTTTATTTAGAATTCGAAGAAGCTCGAAATTGGGTCGATCAATTCCTCAATTTCGACATTAATCGTGATGTTAATTTGTTTGAAGTCACTATACGAGTTTTAGGTGGCCTTCTGACCTCTTACCATTTGAGCGGTGATAAGATGTTCCTTAAAAAATCGGTATGTCTCAATTTGTAATTAATTATATTAAACTAAAACATAACAAAAAAAAACATTTTTTTAGGTTGAATTAGGCAATCGTTTACTTCCATGCTTCCTATCGCCATCTGGTATTCCATATTCAGATGTTAATCTTGCATCTATGTCGGCGCATTCACCCAAATGGTCGCCAGATAGTTCGACAAGTGAAGTCACTACATTACAATTAGAATTCAGAGACTTAAGTAGAAGCACCGGCAACAAAATATATGAGGAGGCAAGTTTTTTATCTGTTGATTTATTATTTTTATTGCTAATGTATGTATGTATATTTATATATATGTATATCATGCTGAATCAATATTTGTTCAGCCTTATTGTTAAATAATTGAAATATTTGCATTATTAAATTGAAAGATTATCATTTAAGATTTACCTTAATTCTATGTATACATATATGTATGTACTTATTGCAGTCAAAATAATAGCACATAGTAGCACGAACTTGCTCTTTTCTTTCAAACTTCTTGTGGGGCTGGACATTAAGGATGTACATATGTATGGTATTTGTTAAATAATGATAATTGATATAATTTTATAGGCAGAGTTTAAGTGAAATAGGAAGTTGATCCTTGATTTGAGACTCATAACTTTTTTTGTTTACCTAACACCCTAAGGGCCAATTTTTCAATAGTCAGTTAAGCAGTCAGTTAGAACATATTCTCCAGATCAGTTTTTCAAGAGTCAGATACAACTTAATCTAGAAATAAAGTTATCTGCTCATTTTAGAATGGAGTAAGGAGTTATCTGAGGAATAAAATAATTAGCTATTTTCGATGTCAAAAACACTTTGAAAAATGATTGCTTTGAAATACACGTTAAACAAAAAATTGATTTCTATGAAAAGTTCGATACTCGAATTAAAAGTGAAGTTCAAATTAAATTATTCTATAGATTGTTTTTTCTTGATTGAAAAATTCGATGTTGTTATCCGGTTGTTTAACAGTCAAGTAAGTTTATTCCTCCGGCTGCTAACTGGATGTTTATCTGGAGATTGCTCAAAGATACTTTAATCATCTTTAGGAATGAAAATATTCTTATGATGTTAATATTGTGGTTTTAAAATTTAAAATTTGAAAATCTAAAAACGGTTCTATTTTTTTTGACAAAAATATAGATCATACCTTCAATAGTACATTTTTGTCATCAAAATTTTGTCAGGCAATCAAGTTTTTTACTTTTTACGATATGTATACATATGTACATATTAATTTATGCCAATGTACATTAAAAAAAATCGAACTCGAGATTTTAATCAAACTTGACATTATGGTGATAGAGAACACTAACAAAGTGGGCCTTCGAATTCTAAATGATACTGGTAACCAAAATTTTCGAAAAATCAAATTGTGTTAAGCGAAAATGAGACAAAGATTAAATATTATCTTTTCCACCCATCAAATAAATAGAATCCAATCCCATTTTAATTTACTGCCGCCCGTGGGTTAAAATGAGATAGTAAATACCTAATGCTCAAATCCACTGTGCCAACAAAAAATTCCTTCCTATCTTTCTATTTCTTTTAACTAGTGTCGTGCAATTCAGGTTGCATTTAAAAGACCTTAGGCTTACAGGCATATAGTTAAAATTAGTATTAAAATTATTATTATTAAAATTAATAAATACTAGCTGACCCAACAGACGTTATCCTGTCTTCATTTTGAATATTGAATTCGAATTGGTATACCTAACTAATAAACAAAATATTTCAAAACAGTCTTTATTATTCTAATGCTTTATATGTACAACATTCTTAGTTTTTTATTTGCGATATACAGTGCTGTGCAAAACATTTGCAACTAAAACCGCAAGATCTTTGCATCGCATTAATACCCAATTTTTGTATCCGCAAAAATAAAGTTCTTTTACTATTTTGTTAACCTAATATTGTATTTTATTATTGTAGATAAAAAAGTAAGTAAGAAAAATGGCAAATAAATTGCGAAATTCTTAAAAATAATCATGAATTGCTGTGCAAAACATTTGCAACCAAAAACAATGCCCTACAATTTTTATTTTTTTTTTTAAACAAAAATTACTAATTTTAAGGATATGCAGCCTTTATGGTTTATAACACTTGCACATGTTCTAGGCATTAAGGCAATGAGGTTGTTGATAACAGTTTCTGGTATGTTATCCGAGGCAGTGCTCTGGATTTGGGCATTAAGTTTGTATTTCCGCTGGAAAATTTGACTTCCAATCTTTGTTTTTACTATCTCTATCGACTTCTCTATTGGGTTTAGGTCTGGGGACTACGGCGGCCATTTCAAGACCGTAATATTATTATCAGAAAGCCTGCTTCTGACCAACCTCGACTTGTGCTTAGGGTCATCGTCGTGCTGGGACCTCCAAATAACTGGCATTTCCCAATCCCCATAAGGAAGCATGGTGTTTCTTAAATTGTCAACATATCGATCAGACTTGACGAGAAAAGCAGCCCCAGGCCATAACAGATCCAGCTCCATGTTTAACTTTTACTTTGGATTAAGTCTCTGATGACATACCAGAAACTGTTATCAACAACCTCATTTCCTCAAAGCCTAGAAGATCTGCAAGTGATATAAACCATAAAGGATATGCAGTTATGTTCAAAGTTGGTGCTAGGCGTTTTAGGTGATTGTGCAAAATAGATTTTTGAATCGTTGTTTTAGTCCGGTACTTGCCACACAAATTTTTGTCGGCAATTAAGTGAAAAACGATTTTAAAAATATATTTTGCATATAATGTAATCGAACATAGGAGCAGTACATGTGAAAAAACATGGATTTTCAAGACTGATGCCACAAACACTTTGCGACTGGCCTTGAGATTTATTTATCGACATTGCAAATGCTAGCCGCACTGGAAATTGCAACCGTTTAAAGTCGAATGGCATGTCGTTCGGAATCAAAGGAATCCGTGGCATCAAAGATTCCTCGCCTTTGTACATCCATTTCAAAATTGTGGCTTCGATGACGTTGTTCAGTAATTTCTTCACCACAATTCGGATGCCATTACAAAAACGTGTCTGGTTTATATTTCGCAACGTAATGAATACCGATCCGATTTTTAATTGCTGATTATTAGGTTGTGAGGTCCAGGCAATTCCAGCGAATTTAAAAACTCCATCAATCTTTATGAATAATAATTCATTGAACTAACTTTTTTGTTAGTTTCGGAACCTGTAACTTGATTTATTATCTTCATTGAAAAATAATATCCATCTTAACCTTTATAAAATAAGATAGGGTATTCTAACGCATCATATGATCGATGTGTTTCAGACACACGCTGCAGTTGATTGCTACGCCGATGTAAAATAATATCTTGGTTTTGTAAATTTTCACCCACGACAACAATAGCGACTTTGTCAATTGTTGGCGCATTAAAACATCTCGGGTATTGTCCTGCAGGCGTCTTATCAGCTTTGATGACAATTTTGTGATTATCAGACGGCATGCGGTCCAAAGCGTTCGGGAAAAATGCAACCAATTCGTTATGCTGATGAAAAAACGTTTAGAGCTGTTCCACAATTATTATTCACCGAATTGTTGTGTGTAAAAAGCTGAATTACCCTTAAAAAATTTGCAAAAATTTGTAGTCACTATTCGGCGTTGGCAATAAGGAACCTGTAAGATGATATATTTGACCCTGAATCCACCAATGAATGTAGTTGTGGTAGGGTGGCGGTGCTAATGGCTTCAATTTGACTAGTCCGCTCGCGAAACATAATCCAGGAGATTCATTTTTAAACATTAATGCCTTCCAATTTTGGCACACAACGTTTGCTATGAAGTGTAATAGATTTCTACGTTATAATTGAATGGAGCTCGATTGGGGTTAAACTCAACATTTCTATGTTGTTGATTTCGGGTTGACTTGCTCTTATATATCTTTGACTCGCAGCATTGCGAGAACTGTGACTTAAGTTTGTACGTCTAATTGTTGGTATTTTCAAAAACGCAAATTCAAATGTAAATTAAAGAATACTTAGATTATTAGAAATAATTGTATATGGTGGTTAAGTATTCATAAATTTTCTAATTATCCGCGCAATAGTCTTAATTTGTTTCTTTCATAAGAACCTTCAATACAAACACAAACACAAAGAAATAATTAAGGAAATCTGTTCAGCCGTTCACGTGTGATGGCGTGACCAAGGGAAATAGGAATTCATTTTTATATAAAAAAGATGTCATTTAAATTCCTGAACAAATACAAATATATGCAAAAAAAAATCGTTGTAGTGGCTTAAAAAACAAATGTTTGGAAACAAATTTTCATTCCCAACTTAAAGTAATTATTAAATTTTAATTTAAACAAAATCATTAACCCGTTTTTTGAAAAATCATAAAAAATGTATAAAAAATAATTTTAATCCATCCAATAGTTATAGTATGAGAAAGTCGAAAATATGAAAAGTAGTTCTATGGGAAGTAACGTTAATAATAAGGCAAAATGAATATTTTTTATTTAAAACTAGACTGCACTAATTTAAGAACACACATGCATACATATCATTTTTGTCAACATTCTTGTAGCCGTTTTTGTTAAAAAAAAATCATTTGTATATTACGTTTTTTGCGTATTCAAGAGCATATAAAAAAAAACTATTAAATACAAGATTTGGAAGAAATCGATTGAGTCGTTTTCGAACTATTGAGTTTCCAAGAAAAAAAATAGTTGTTTTTTTTAATTTCGAATATTTTGGTTTACAATGCTGTTCTTCTCCATAAAATATTAAAACAAAGAAACTAATGAACTGTTTTCCAGAAAATCGAAAACCAAAAAAGAAATGGCTCTACTATATTGTGCCCAACAAAATAAGAGAGCTTTTTGAACTGAAAATAACCACTGACTTACATACAAATTGTTTTTGCAATCTAGTCAAAACAAGCGTATATTCCACCATGACTTAACTACTGCACATACAAGTTCACACTGCTGCAGTAGTGCTTGTGTGCTTTCACCATGCACTCATCCCTCGTTGTGTGCTTTTAATATAAACACATTGGCGCAAAATTTTAAACAACCCATGAGGGCTTAGCATTTTACTGGTTAGCAATTTCTTAAGTGCTTATTGATTGAATAACTATTTCAAAAATGTTAAACCTTTTCTAAACTAGTAAATTGTTAATTAAGCTGAAAGCTGAGTAAGGTTTGAATTTTAAGGAACACAATTATTGTTGTTATGCGTTGTGAATTAATTATATGTTGATGAAAACCCAACATGTGCTCTAAAAAGGTATAAGATATTTCTTTTTTAATCATTTTAACTTCATTATTTACAAAAAAAAAATTGTGCACCAGCAGGACTCGTACCTGGGACCCTCGGGTCCATCAGCGATATACTTGCAGATGCCATAATGGATTTAGCAAATTGCTAAAAGTTAAAGTAGCCATTCCGTTATTTTAACATTAGCAAAATGTTAAAATCGTTTGAAATTAGCCAAATCATCTTTTAAGCTTAGTAAATTGCTAAAAGTGGCTTTAACATTTTACTAAATCGTTTATAATTGTGCGCCATTGAATCAGAGTTACCACTGCTACGTTTGTGGTAATTTAGTATGCCTACTACTGCAACCTCTAATAGTAGTGAGATACAAGTGTCCTATCTTCCTGTACTGACTATTTTTGTTGGATAGAGCTTAGGGCTACCAAAAATAACCATTTTTTGACAAAAAAAAAATAGTAAAAAATTATTTTTTGAGAAATATAAGATTACCTTTTTTGGCTGCTAAAAAAGACACATATGGAAAAATAAACATGTTGATATGTATCAAGTTTAAAATAAATCCATCCATCGTTTATGTTATATGCTCAGGGACAGACAGAATTGTGAGACCCACTTTTAGTACCTATGTAGAATGTAAGTACATATATGTGTATCGCAAATAAATATAAATACTACTGGAAAAAAACTACAACTTCACACACGTTCTATTTTCCGAATGAACATTAATTGTTCTTAAATTCTTTCAATTCACTTCGAATTAATTTTTGAAATGTCAAGGCCACACTTTTTTAAATATTTACATATATTACACCTACTTCAAATCACCTGTATCTTTAATTGGAGACCCTACATGATCTAAAAGTTATGTAATGTTGTTCCAAAGTTTTTAAATTGTATACGAGTACATATTGTGTCTTTAACCGAACATGAGTTTCTATTAGTTTTTCAGGTATATTTTCTAGAAATTGTCCTTTTAGGGTTTCAGTTATCATCAGAAATGAAAATTGGCTTCCCGCCTACTGAAAGGAATTAGGGTATATTCTGGCTTCCTCTCTTTTTTAATTCTTGGTTTACAATTGAAATTGCTTTAATCATACCTTGCAGACTTTTATGCTGAGTCCATTGCGTTTCTATTGGCCTTATGACGTTCTAGTTCTTTTTGAAATGATATAGTTCTATGACCTAAGAATTTAAAATTGTTGGAGCACATCTTTCCTAATATTTGTTTAAAAATGTTTGTTAATTATTTATATTTCTATAATAAATTCAAATGGTGTCTCATCGCACTTTAAAAGTCTGAGATATACTAGGTATTCTTGGTTATTTCAATAAATTGAGACAATGTAAAATTAATAAAAAATGATTTCAAATTAATATACATACATTTATTTTAAGAGAATAAAAAAAAAATATATAACATTAGTAAGATCTTTTCGAAACTAATGTTTGAGAGTCAATAATCGAGATCGATAATACCGTTTAATTTTTACTACTTGATATTGGATATATATTTACCAAATTGTGCCTGCCCACAGATAAAAATCAACCAATTAGGTTTTTCTTCTTTAAGTATATTCCACTCTTCAAAAATATTAAACAGGCCCATATAACTTTATTGTCAACAAAAGATAAATTGTCTATTGAGTCGTTATCTTTTTGCTATCATGTGGTTTAAATTTGTATGATAATGACAACCAATTGTGTAAAACCTTCCATATACTTCTTTAAGTTAAAAATATACAAGTCGAGCATATACATTATGTAATTATATAATGTGAATGTATTTTTTTTATTCCAGTCTGTTCATCGTGTAAACGAAAAAATACACGCACTAGAGAAACACAACGGACTGGTTCCGATTTTCATAAATGCCAACACCGGAACCTTTAGAAATTTCGCTACGATTTCATTAGGTGCCAGAGGTGATTCATATTATGAGTATCTTCTCAAACAATGGATTCAAACAGGTCGAAAAACTGATGATTTGTATGTATTTTTTGTGTACGTTTTAAGCACTTTTAAATGTATCTTTTTAATTATTTACAGCTTGATTGAAGATTACAAGACTGCTGTCGATGGAGTTATCTCCCAACTTGTTCGAAAAACTCCCAAGGAACATCATGTTTATATTGGCGAGTTAATTAATGGCAAAGATTTCAAAGCAAAGATGGATCATTTAACGTGTTACTTTCCTGGAACACTATTGCTTGGATACAAATTCGGAATGCCAGAATCTCATTTAACACTCGCAAGGGATCTGCTCGAGACATGTTATCAAACCTACATGAAGCAACCCACTGGACTTGCCCCCGAAATCACATATTTCTCTACAGTAGAAGATGACGAACCAGAAATCCAAGTTAGGTCCAATGATGCGCATAATCTTCTGCGACCAGAATTCATCGAAAGTTTGTATTATTTTTATGCAATCACAGGCAATCGTACATATCAAGATATGGGCTGGAATATATTCCAGTCATTTGAAAAGTATACCAAAGTCGCTAATGGCTATTCGTCCATAGGCAATGTTAAGAGTGTTTTCAATCCACGTCTTCGCGATCTCATGGAGAGCTTTTGGTTAGGTGAAACATTAAAGTATTTTTATCTACTCTTTAGTGACGATCGCACGGAAATCGATTTAGACAAATTTATATTCAATACCGAAGCGCATCCTCTTCCAATAAGAAACTACTAAACAAAGACAGAGCAAAAAATACTACTTTTCTGTAAATAGTATAGAAACAAAAAAAAACTATAAACTGCGATTTTGTATGAATGCTAATTTATTTATAAACAAACAAAAAAGTGACAAAGTAAAGTCAACTTGATAAAGTGTATCCTTTTGTTGAAACTTTTTAAAACAAAAAAAAATTAGTTCTTAACTTATTGCAAAATTAAGCAAACAAAAAACACCTACTACACTAACTACGTAGTTGACTTAGCAAGTAAAATATATGTAAGCACTTTTTGAAAATTTCAATCATAATGATATTATAGTCAAACTAGGGAGGCTAGTTAAATAATTAGGGTTCCATTTTTGTTAAATTAAGGCAGTTTTTTTTTCAAAAATTTGTAAAAAGTTTACTATTTTAAAATGTTTTCGGTTGTGGTAGAATTAATTAAATTAGTTCTATTGGAATGAATGCTAAAATTATGTTAAAATATCTTTTTGAAAGTTTTTATATAATTTTCTTTTATAATGTTCAAAAAAACATGCTCGTAAATATTAACAACGCCAGGCTAAATACCTCAGTCATAGAAGATATTACGAACAAGAACTATGAATAAGCCAGTTTCCAGTTTTATGGATATGGTGTAGTTATATCACATGAACGAATAAGTTAATAAGCACAATAATTTTCAGCTTGTGAATGAATGGTTCAGAGTTCAGCTCCGTGGATACTTCAAAAGCAAGATGCTTTTAAGTTTTGTTTCGAACGCTATTCAAAATTCTTCTATGAAAAGATCCAATACTGGCTTATATTGTCCTTTTCACATACAGCCCTATTCTCGTATTCATCGGAAGGAATTTTTTTTCTGAATTTTATCTATTCACTTTCGGCTGCTCATCCGAAGTGAATCTGTTATACAACGGTAAAGTCGGTAATATTGCGCGGTATTCTTCTATACGTGAACCCACTCACTCCATACAATTCAAACACGCATATCAATTGTTGCGGATATGGTATTTATTATATGTCTAGTTGAGTGTTTTGGTCTTGAATTTCAATTTCACTTAAAATGAAATAACGTGTTCTGCATTTCGAGTGGATTCAACTCCTTCCAATTCACTTCGAATTCATTTTCGAATTGTCAAAATCACCTGTTAAAGACAGTTTGTATAAAAACGGTTCATATTCGGAATGTAGAACACAAATTTTCATATTCAGAATCCTAAAATTCCACATTCGGTATGAGCTGTTTACAAACTTTATTTTATGTGGAATACAGAATATTCTTATGTGGAATACAGAACATTTTTATGTGGAATACAGAACATCTAAATTCACTTTCGTTCCACAAATTCACAAAAAGTGAAATACAGAACATGTGCGAATCGAATAAATTGGCTAGAAAACTCTGATGGAATTGTTTATAAATAAATCTAGTTATAAACTTCAAATAACAAGTTTTCTATTTAAAAAAAGCATGGTACCAAGTTTCAAGTTTTTCCTTTATTTGGGAATTTCCTTGTTTAGGTTTGTGGTAGGGAAAAAAGTCCGATACGTAGGTACATACACACTTTTGTAAGAAAAAAAAATTAACCACAATTTTGTATCCAAACTTCATGCGGTTTTGGCATGAGCATCTGTTACAATCTTTTCTTGAAATTGCATCATTTCGCTGTCAATTTAGAAGATTCGATTCAACACTATTCCATACATTCGGAAATGCTCTTTTGTTTAAGCAAACGTTTTTGGTAAACATATGCCTGTGGAATAATTGGATTAGGTACTATCTATTTCAAAATCAAAAATAAATCAACCTACGTTTCATCCGCCAGTTTTTTTTAAAAAGATTTTCTAACATTTCTCCGATTCTTGTATATCTGTGCTTAGAATTGGATAAGACGTCCAATACTGTCCATTTCCAAATTTATTTACGAATATGAAAAAAAAAAAATATAAATGAATCAAAACAAAGTATCAAGAATTCATAAGATTTCGCTCGGGATAACGAAGTTCACCCGATGCATAGTAGAATACAAAGGCAGTATGAGAGGGAATCGAATGGGTTGGTTGAATATACCATTCACATGAATAGCAGAATAGGTCTCATAGTTTCAAAAGTACAAATAATCCAATAATATGATTCAGGTAAAATAAAGACCAGGTCTTCAAGTCCTGTCTTGTGGTTTCGCAAGTTGAATAGAGGACTTCAACGAGTAGCAATATTTAGACACACATTTATTTCGGATAAATGTCAGTATCATAGATTTTGAATAATTCATGAATATACAGAAATTGAAAATATCATCGAATCAAAATCGAAACCAGACTTTGTATATAATATTATATAAACGGGCTAAGCTTTGAAGGCCAGTCTAATTTAATCTTTTCCTGTTATCATAAATAATACTATATATGTATCTATACTCCTATATACTTCTGATTACTTAATGAATTTGTTACGCGATTCCGGTGTATTTTCAGAGAACCGATGGGCAAACGCTGATTTGCGGGATTGCATGATTTTTCGTGTGTAATATTGTGTCCTCTTAAGAAGCAAATCGTTAATTTCGTTAGCAGTAGGTATCAGTAGACACTTTTTCCCGAAATGATCTTTTTGTAGAATTATTTATTAGTGTTGAAAGAGGCAGAACTCCACTGCTTCCTTTTGAATCTGCAGATCTCTCCACTTATCATTAAGTTAATTTTGTATAACAAAATAGCTTTCAAATGCATATTTACTAAAATGCAATAACTTCTTTATATTCAATCTCCAAAGCTTTTGTTAGCCTGGTCAACTTCTTTTCAAAGTTGTTTTCGATGCCACATTTAAATGTCGCTATATAAGAATGCAAGGTCAAATGATTGTACTGTCTACATTTTACCTTAAAATCTTAATTATTTTATTTTTTTTTCGTCACGTCGATAAGGATTGATCATCTCTAATAACTGCCCTTCACTGCATTTTATTGCAACGAGCACATCCCCTGATTTAACCTTTTTGGTTGTCGTTCTTCTATATAATAAAATTTGAATATAAAATGCTTAAAAAATATTATAGACAAACATTCTTAGCAGCTGCACAACAAAATCAACCTTGATATTATAATATAACTTATATAGCTTTATGTTATTTAATTAAATTTATATATGTATATATATTTTTTTTATTTAGAAAAAAAGTAAATAGATATTAGGCATGTTCTAATATTTTTTTTTTCTTTAAATATAAATTAATAGTTTTTAAATTAATAAAATTTAATTGATACTCAATCTCGCTATGAAATAAAAAAATATATATTTTTTTCATATATTAAATATGTGTTTTAATTGATACAAGTCTTTTTGCATTAAATTAACCCTTTTGAAAACCAAATAAATCCATTTGTAAAAGTTGAATTTCAATTGAAAATGAATAATTGATTTACAAAAGGGTTAATTTAATGTAATATGACTGTAAAAACAATATATAAATAAATCTATAAATAAAATAAAAAAATTATTATTTTAATGATATAGTTGACTATTTGTATGTTTTTTTAAAAGTATTTGAAAATAATGTAAATTTTAAAAGTGATTAAATTTTGTTAAGTTACATCCTACCTATTCGTCCACATTAAACGCAATATTTTACAATTTTTGTTAATTTTGTTTTCTTTTTTTGTAATAAATTGTAATTACATATTTTGTATTGTATCAATCTAGTAAATGTTGTTTTCAATCAATTTAATTCAAAAATTAAGTACATATACTATGTATGATGTAATAATTTAAGTTTTCTCTCTGTATAAAAAAAAGTAAATAAAAATGAAAAATTGAATTGTGGCTTTTTAATTTAAAATTTAATTATCTCTTAAGTACGTATTATTAAACTTGGCATTGATTTATTGATTGCTAATTGTATGAACAGTGTGAAAAAAAAACGGAATTATTCCTATTATAATTATTATATGTACATACATATGAAAAAAGCGGTCATTAAACGCAAAGCTCATGTAACAATAGAAAGATACAAATAATTTTAAGTGAAAGTGAATTGAAATAGGATAAATGTGCAATAAGATTAATGGAACAAAGTGTACACATAATTGAATAATTTAACTTCATATAACTTAGACGAGATTAGGGCAATTTAAGGCAATTTATCGCCATTATAAAAATAAAACACAATTATTGTGGTATTCAAAAAAATAGTACGTATACGCCCGAGTTAACGCACTCGACCAAATTCCTAAACGTTAAATTAGCGAAGCAAAACACATGTTAAGCAAAAGCTATATATGCCATAAGCATACAGTTGTTTGTATGTCTAAGAAGTTTTGGAAAGAACGCATTTAATTTAAATTGTTGACTGGTTCTTGGAAAAAAGATTATTAATCTTTTTAACACAACACCAGTTTTTGCAAATACAAAAAAAAAAAATACATCTTTATTAATATATGATAAAGACAAAAGAACTCGCAGCATTTGTCAAAAAAGTGCTTATGAACTTTATAAAATGAACTGTTACTTGCATACTTCTTTTATGAAGTGTCTTTTTTTTTTTAACGATAACACCATTTGTTACCTTCGTCTAACATCTATATGCTACTTACCCAAATATCCTTTCTCGACTAGTAGAAAGCCCTAGCTGAGCGCATATTAAACTCGTTAACTATATAATTTAAACATAAATTAATTTTTTTTTGCAACGTAATTAAACAAATTGTTTTATGCGATTAAAAAATGTATTTTATTAAAAAAAATATGACGAAAAGATAATACAAAAAGACATATAAAACAAGCACTTTAAAGTAAAACCCGAATTATATTTCATTGACAGTTGAAAATTAGTTTTTTCATACATTTGCGATAATCTTTAAATCAGAATCAGTTAAATATTCTATTATGTGATCCGAGCAATCATATGGCAGTCCGCAATAAAGTGTTAAGAACTCCTGAGCCTTTTTAATCAATAGACACTTTTTGAATTTTCTTTCAATATGAAAAGAATATATGGGGTACTTTTTTTTAAAATGGTCTGATTCAAACATTTCTGTTGTGTTGGCATTTAAATCGTATCGGGTCAAGGAATTAATATTCTTTGTTAAAATTTCTGGAAGACTTAATTCGTCATTTGCAATTCTTATGCCTTTTAATTCTTCAATTTCATCTTGACAATTGTACATGTATAAGTCTGCGTTTAGAATCTCCATGTCAATACATTTTTCGTTTTTTTCTAGAATATAAACATTTGCAGCTCTTAACATTATCAAATGCGTGATAAGTATGTCTCTTATAGAATTGTCCAAATTAAAATTGAAAATATTACTTTGGTTATCCTCTTCGTCTGATGATGTAACAAAAAAGCCTTTAACGTTATCTATTATATCAAAAACTGTAGACTTTTTATAGGTTAACATATTTATATCTGCTCCATAGTTTAGCAGTAATTGTACATTTTTGTGCCTTCGTTCAAAAACACCCAAATGAAGTGGTGTTCTACCGTCTATATCTTTCGGATCAACAGGAGCCCCATGCTGCAAGAGGAGAGCAACACCTTTATGATTGAAGTGCTGTGATGCCTCATGAAGTGGGGTTTCACCTTTATAATTTTCAGAATACACGTCTGCGCCATTTTGAAGTAATATTTTCAAAGCATCTGCGTAGCAATAAGTTGCAGCAATATGAAGAGCTGAATCGCCACGTTCTTCTCGTTGGAAATTAATGTTAGCCCCTTTTGCTATGAGCATTTCCATAATTTTAGTATTATTTTGTTTCACAGCAAATTGTAATGGTGAAAAACTACTGATAACAAAATTTACATCAGCATTGTGTTCTAAAAGTACTTCAACGACATCTGTGCAATTTTTTTGACATGCAATTTGAAGCGCTGTTAAGGGTTCTACTTGTGTTACAGCATTTATATTTGCACCCTTGCTAATAAGCAATTTTGTAATTTCGCCTTTATGCTTGATGTCAGCCTTATCGATTATAAATGAGTTTGTGAATTCGTCAAATTTATTTGCACCAGCATTCAGTTGTAATGCTGTCATCCCATCATAACTATTATCGCATTCAAGATCAACATTGTACTGAAGTAGAATCTCAACTAATTCTGTACAAGCGTTTTTGATAGCAATACCTAGCAGTTCTGAAATGTTTTCAATAGAAGCTCCGTGAGAAATCAAAAGTTGGGTCATTATTACATCTGAATTATGCGTTGAATAAAATATTGGAGTTTTTTTCATTGTGTCAATTGCATTTACATCGGCTCCAAGTGAAAGCAAGAGTTTAGCTACAGCATCTTGTTTGTATTTTGTAGCAATCTGCAAACAAATACCACATTTTTTCTTATTAGATCCCAAATCAAGTCCTTTCTTTATTAAGATTTGTAATATTTCAATATATCCCTTTTTTATTGCTTCACGCAATAAATCGACATCATGTATGTCTTCAGGCTCAATTGAAAACCCATAGTTTATAAGATATCCAACAATATCTGTGGTGTAGGATTCTTTTACTGCTATCTTTAGGCACGTTTTGTTGCAACTGTTGTTTTTGTCTGGATTGGCCTTCAGAATATCTTTTACTGTTTCCGATAAGTTGTGGACCACAGCGAAGTAAAGTACCGTTTTTCCGCAATCTAATGCAGCATCGACGTTAGCACCATGTTTAATTAAATATCTAGCAGCATCTGTTTGTAAGTTTTCTATAGCCAAGTGAAGAGGAGTATACATTTCGTTCGCAAGAGCGTTAATATTAGCATTGAAGCTTTTAAGCAATTTCATTATTTCGACATTTCCTGTTTCAGCTGCCAAATGCATGGGTGTTACACCATTAGTTTCTGGATCTGAGTGACTATTTACATCAATATTAACCTCATGTCGTAACAGTTTTTCTGTCATATTATATAAACCGCATTGAACGGCAATGTGAAGAGGGGTAAAGGAGTTGGGATAAATTTTAGCTCCTCTACTTAATAGAAGATCGACCATTTCTTCGCCGTCCTTTTTAACAGAAAATGAAAGAGCAGTCATACCATTGGTACATCGTTCATTAATTTCGGCTCCCTTATCAAGGAGTATTTTAACAATTTCCATGTCATTATTTTTAACTGCAAATTGTAGGGGTGTATTTGTAGGCGATCTGTTGGGACCCTTTATTCTGCATCCTCTCGATAAAAGCAATTTAGCCATGTCTCGCTGTTTATACATGATCGATTTAAGAAGAAGAATATATCCACCTTCTTCCAAACTATCATTGCCATTTTGAAGTAATATATTTTGAAATTTTTCGAAATCGTTTTGTGTAATTGCTGCAAGAAGCCGTCTATTAATTTCAGACATTGCTGAATGTAATTTAAAAAAAAAAAGTAATATTAAATAGGTAACTTTTAATTAAAAAATATAATTGAATTTTACCTTTATTTAATTTTCATTAGCTCTTAAGAAAATAACGTTTCTGCGTATGTCAGGTTTACTTAAATAACAGACACTCAATTAGAAGGACAATAAACTAAACTAGGTGTAGATATATTTCTATTTGCCTTTAAACTTAAAAAAAGCTGCTGACTATACGGTACATGAATAAAATTGCAAAAATGAAAGTAAATAAATGGTTTTTGAAGGGTGACCAAAAGAAAGAAAGGGTTCGAAAGATTCCCATCTTTTCATATCCCCATAGACAGGGTGATTCGCATAAAATGTGACAAAATCCTAGAAAAAAATATTTGGGAGTGGTGATCTACTCATCACCGTTTAGCCGGGAGGGGTAATTTTCAAAAAAAATATATAAAATATGTAAAAAGCATCGCTAACATGCACATACATACATTGCCATGCAAAGCATTTTAACTCGATTTTTGCAATTAGTTTTTTTTCCAATGAAAAAAGGGTAGAATTATAACAAACATTTTGAAATTTCTTTTTTTCAAAATTTTAAATTTAAAAAATATTTTTTTCAAAAAATGTTTTCTAAGACAATTTTTATTTTAAAATAAGATAAAATTTTTCTTTGTTGTCTTAGAAAACCATTTTTTGAAAAAAAAAAGAAATTTCAAAATGTTTGTTCTAATTTTTAATATTGAAAAAAAAACTAATTGCGAAAATCGAGTTAAAATAGATAGGCCACCTTTTTGGTACGTCACGGGGCGTTATTTCGTCTTCTTTTAAAATAAAAATTGTCTTAGAAGACTTTTTTGAAAAATTTCATTAAAATCGGTTTAGCGCTTTAGTTATTATTCACAACTAGCAAAATGTAGGCATGTCAGTGGGCGGAAATTGATAGAAAAAATTTCTTTGTCATTGATTATCATTCCTGAAAATTTCAACTAAATCGGTAATGTGGTTTAGTTTTTATGTCTCTCGCGCGCTCTTAAATAGTGCTTTGCCACCAACTGCAAGTAGCGAGGACCAGTGGAAGAATTACCAGGAAGCCATCAGAAATGCTGCCTCTGACGTACTTGGCCTCGCACAACCACTACAGCGAAACCCCTGGTTCGATGAAGAATGCCGGCAGGTACATGTAGCCAAGCAACAGCCACACAAATCGGCGCTGCATAGAAGGACCGGAGCTGCTTGCGAGCTCTACAAGCAGAAGAGGAGAGAGGAACACAAGCTTCTAAAAAAGAAAAAGAAAGAGCATGAAAACCGCGCGATAGAGGAAATAGAGGGATGCCATCGCAGGAATGAATTTCGGAAGTTTTACCAAAAAGTAAAAATAATCTCCCAGGGTTACAAGGCCCGGACCGACGCCTGCAAAAATGATCAGGGGTAGAATCGTAGTCGGTTCTGAGGATATGGAAAAATTATGTCTGCAACGAAGGCGACACGTGGGCCAACAATACCGTGGGACAGCGCAGTAGAGGTGGACAGCCAACTTGGCGTGCGAAACAGGAGACGGATAGCTAGAAACGGAGCCTACTGGAAGAAGCTTGTTGGTTGAGGCTCTATTCCACTCCGGACTGTAGCGAATCTACTCCTCTTTTTACTTAAGCACTAAATAGAGGGATGCCATTGCAGGAATGAATTTCGGAAGTTTTACCAAGAAGTAAAAATAATCTCCCAGGGTTACAAGGCCCGGACCGACGCCTGCAAAAATCTTCAGGGGTAGAATCGCAGTCGGTTCTGAGGATATGGAAAAATTATGTCTGCAACGTAGGCGACGTAGGCCAACAATACCGTCCACCCGATATTGATGATGAAGTAAAGATAGCTATATCTCAACTTAAGTCAAACAAAGCTGCTGGAGCTGATGGTCTTGTGGCCGAGTTATTCGAGTATGCACCAGCTCATCTGCAAAACACGGTCGGAAGAAATCATGCCCGATGAATGAAACTTCAGCGTTGTTTGCCCAATCCTCAAGAAAGACGATGCTTTCGACTGCACCAATTACAGAGGCACCAGTCTTCTCAATATCGCCTACAAGATCTTCTCTGCCGTATTTTGTAAACGCCTGAAGCCTTTCGTAAGCAACCTGATATGTCCATATCAGTGCGGCTTTAGACCACGGAAGTCCCCATCGACTAAATATTCGCACTACGGCAGATCTTGGAAAAAACCCAGGAGTTTCAAATCGATACTCCCTACCTTTTCATCGACTTCGAGGCCGCGTCTGACAGCATCTACAGAGACGAGAAATATAGAGCCATGTCTAGTTTTAGCATCCCTACCAAACTCGTCCTTTTGTGCAGGATGACGATGGAGCATGCACGCTGCTCCATCAAGGTTTGCAAAGACCTCATCGACACCTTTGATGTCAAAAAAGGTTTTTAGCAAGGCGACGCGACGTGCTATCATGTGACTTCTTCAACATAATTTATGCAAGAATAGTGCAAAACTCACACGTCAACACTAGATGCACAATCTTTCAAAAGTCCGTCCAATTACTTGCTTATGCAGACGACAATGACATAATCGGACGAGCAAAGCGTGTTGTCAGTGGTGCTTTCCTAAGTATTGAGAAGGAACCCCAGTAGATGGGTTTAACGATGTAATAACTTTTGGTCCCTATTGTTAAGTATTTTCCTGAGCTCTTCAGCCGCTTGAAACCGAGCGACAAAACGCACGATAGTATTATTTAAGACTGAATTTTATTTTCTAATTTCGGAGCTATTTATACTTAATTCTATCAATTAATTGGTTTCATCCTGTTTAAAATCTAGCTAGTACGATTAAAAGAAACGTCCGACTTCGAGTAAGAAAAGACTGCAACTGTTATTTATTATTATAAAGTAAAAATAATGCGAAAGCTTAAAATTAAATGAACGATGTTTCCAGTGAGGCATTGCCAAATTCAAATATTCAAATATGCAATTCATTATTATCTTAACACTCCCACTTTTGAATAATTTTAACATAATTAACTTTAAAATGGATTATTTACAACTCCAATCAAAACTCTAAGTTTTTCAAACTTATCTTTGCTTAAGGATTTGGTAAAAATGTCTGTTCAAGGAACATAGTTTATACTGAAATATCTTCTTTCACACCTTTCACGAATAAAATGATAGCGCACATCAATGTGTTTTGTGCGCTTATGGAACTCTGGGTTTTTAACTAGCCGGATTGCTCCCTGGTTATCCATATTCAGCTCAGCCACACAAGACCCTTTAACTAGCACTAGTTCTGCAACAAGACGCTGAATCCACACCAAATCTTTTACAGCTTGAGATGCCGCCATATACTCCGACTCTGTGATCGACAATGCCAAACACTTTGTCACTGTCCACCCCCAAACTTAAAAATGAATCCAGAGGTAGATCTTCTTGTGATAATGTCACCAGCGTAATCGGCATCACTGAAACATATCAAAGATAAATTGTTAGTTTTTTTTTTTAAAGTATACCCATTGTTTTAGTGCCACTGATGTACTTCAGGATCCTCTTGACCTTGGGTGGGTGCTTCTAAGTATCGTGATACAACTCCCACTGCAAATGTCTGGCCTGGTAGCTACTGCCAAGTACATAAGGCATCCTATTGCCTCTCTATATGGAAACCTTACTTCCTTTTGGGATGAGTCGTCTGCACTTCCAATTACTTCAGCAGGTTTTGAAACTGGCTTACTATCAGTCATATTGAATCTCTTCAACACTCGATCTGTATAATTAGTCTGGCTCACATGAATCTCCCAATTTGACGTCCGCGTTAATTGCATTCCTAAGAAGCATTCAGCATCCAAAAGTGTGATTTCAAATTCTGTCCTTAGATATTCTACTAGTTTCATACCATCTTCTTTCTTCTTTGCAGCTATTAGGCCATCATCGATGTAGATTGTCAATATAAGACGGGTATTAGCATCATTTCCAATAAAAACACAAGGATCCTTTTCAGAAACTCTTAAGTTGAATTTCTTTAGGACATAAGTGAATTTTTCGTTCCAACAACGAGAAGCTTGCTTTAAATCATATAAGCTCTTTCGTAACTTACACACTTTTCCGGAACCATCATCGAATCCTAGAGGTTGACGCATATAAATGTCCTCATTCAGGTCGCCACTTAAAAATAAGCTGTTTTATCGTCAAACTGATCCAGAGACAATCCTTCACAAGCGGCCATCCCAAGAACAGTTCTAATTGAAATAAATTTCGCCACTGGACTCAATGTTTCAACATAGTCTACTCCATATTCTTGGGTGAATTCACGAATTAGCAACCTTGCTTTGTATTTTCTCCGCCCATGCGCATCTAAGTTCTTCATTTTATACACCACTTTGTTATCGATGATTTTCCTATTAGTTGGTTTTTTCACCAAGTCCCAAGTTCGATTATTAAGTAGACTTTACACCTCTTCTGCCATCGCTGCTCTCCATTGACGCGCAACAACACAAGAATCTGCTTCTTTGTAGCTCACAGGTTCACCCTGAACCAGAAAAGCATGTTTTTCTGCACAACCTGAACTCTTCCAGTCCTTTGTACTTCGCAATTTATTCCTGTACGAAACATCTTTGCTTGCACCAACATCATCATCATCCATCGAGTCGAAAACATCATCTTCTAAGTTGGTTTCTTCAAAGTTTTCTCCAGATGAACTACTGGAACTCTCCAACTCTCCGCCGTACAAATTCTGCTCCTGCTGATCACTTACAAAACCACGCGGATTATCTCGTGTATTATCACGTTCATCCTCATGCAAACAACCACCCAAATCATCATGCAAACCATCACGCAATTTATCATCCAAGCCACCATAAGAATTTTCATCTAGATTCTCAGAGTCAACTTCTTCTGATGAAAACACTATACGCCTGTCTTGATCCCCATCTTTCTGGTTTTGAAGCTCGCCCTGCCTAAATATGACGTCTCTTACAATTTGGATTTATCTTGACGATGAATTCCAAATGCGATACCCTTTTGTGTTTTGGTATATCCCATGAATAAACCTTTTTCTGCCTTACTATCAAATTTCTTACGTTTCTCCTTTGGTACATGTATGAACATCGGAGTTCCAAATGTTCTTAAATCTAAGGCCTTACATTTATTGCCCCACCAAAGTTCATATGGATTTTTTCCTTTTACTGGACTAACGCCGGTTCGGTTTAACACAAAGACTGGTGTGTTAACTGCCTCTGCCCAGAATCACTTCGATAAACCACTTCCACAAAGCATAGTCTTGGCGGCTTCCACAATGGTGCGATTTTCGCGTTCAAGACTGCCATTCTGCTCCGGAGTGTAGGGAACTGTAGTTTCATGGCGAATAGAGTGCTTGGTAAGAAGTGATTTAACACCTTCGTTCACTAACTCCGTCCCATTATCTGTACGGAGCGTTCTTACCACATTTCTACATTTACTTTTAGCTTTGTTTAGGAACTGCTCAATGTATGAACAAACATCTGATTTAGATTTTAAGAAATACACCAACTTGTACCGTGAAAAATGGTCTTTAAACAAGAGAAAGTACCTCGAGCCGCCAACTGAGTTTTCTTCCATGGGTCCACACACGTAGCCTGAAAATTACTTTGAGGAAAAGGTAATCGGTCTTGCTTCCCATAGACATAGTCATCACATGAAAAGTTCTCATCATCTCTGAACTGGATTCCATCTTTCTTAAGCTGATTACGAACCTGTACAAAGTTTTGGTGTACCATACGTTTATGCCAAATTTTGAGTGGCAATACCTGACTAGCCACATTGGCTTCTCCAAAGTCGGTGTTTGGACTTTAAAACTTATTTTAAAGAGCTAAGAGCTGTTCCTGCCGTTCTCCTACAGCCACAACTGAACCATCCTCCTTCACAAACCGGCACTTAATATTATTAGAAATAATGCTCAAATTTTTATCTGAGAAACTAGTCAGCGAAAATAGATTCATAGAAATCTTTGGGACATACAGAACGTCAGACAAATGTTTTTCGATCCAAATGTTCCCATCAGAAGCAAGAATATTTATGTCGCCAATGCCCTGCGAAAATATCTTTTCTCCACTCCCTATCTTAATGGCAACAGGATCCGTAAACTCTCTATAGCATGCAAACCATTCTTTTATACACGTCATATGGTCACTAGCACCAGAATCCAAGTACCAGTTTCCATTTCTTGTGCTATACCTTGCAACTGACGCTTCGCAACCGATTAAAGCTTCCCCTTGAACCTCACCATGAGTTCCAGCCAATCTACTTTGGTCTGGATCTTCTATCGCACTACCTCGTCTCTGCACCGCATCAGCACTTCCAGGCCATCGTGAACTAACTAAACCCGATACCAGTATACCTTTTCTTCCCTCACTCGAACTTCCAGTCATCACTTTTTCATCAACGCTGCATATAAGTCTTTAGTTTCAGTCCACTTTCTATGATCGCCTGCCTCATTTCTCTTCGGACATTCGCTCCTCTAATGGCCAGGCTCATTACAAGAGAAACACTTTCCTCGCTTTGAAGACTTTTGTTTTTTTTTTCCTTTGTCTTTTGCTTTGCAACTAAAGCAACGGATGAATTCGTCGCATGCGACCAAATCAAATGCACTCCAAAAGAGAATGTTTAACAAAACTTTAATGCCGTTTTCCATTGGTTTCACTCAGATATTCACTCTTTCTGAAAATTGCTTCTACTCAATTCTGATATTTTGTCTTTGTTTGTCTGTTGTTTTCAATTATAAATTCATCATCTGATAACGAGGAGGACGAAAAACCAAAAAGAAAATCAGATGTTTGACATTGGAGTATGAATGTATTATTGCTTATTGAAAGGATTCTGATTTCAAATCAAAAAATGAATTTCTTTCAATCGTCAGAAAAGAACTTTTTTGCCAATGGAATGGTTTTAGAACACTTCCGGACGCTTTGGAATATTTCTTGATGTCCAATGGAAAACCATAGGTATGTACGATTTAATTATCAGAGGGCATACACTTGCTTCTTGCTTTAAAAGTCGACAAAACAATTGACATATCCTTTGGGTTTTTTTTTTGACAACCGAAAAACCCAGTCTTTTTTGACAACTCTTGGGTTGTCAACAAACAAACATTTTGACAGTTTATTCATTACCTCAACTTGCCGGAGAAACTATCTACTATAAATCTACTTCAGGACGAGTTCAGGGGAGTCATCAGCAAACAGAATTTGCCCACTAGAATGAGTTGAGGTTTTTTAAAATCTTAAGGGTGACCCTAGGGTGACTTCAGGGCTCAACAAACAAACCTAATATGTATGCGCTACTTTCATTGGAATTTTTACTAAACGTGAAGCTCACAGACCTTAAGCTAAAAGATATCCGAGTAAGGTGTTCCAGTCGAACTATTTGTTCAAAAATCAACCGACCGACGCGACGTCTTCCAGAATACGGAGTGATTTAAGTATCGAAAGCTGAAGGAGCAAACTTACATCGTTTTTCGAGCAATACGTGAGTGAAAGCATCTGTTGTCAAACACAAATCAAAAACTAGCCTAAAATTATTGGATTCATATTTGGAAGTTTGAGGAACAGCTAATTCAAAACTGCAGCTGTATAATGCAATACAATTGACTTGACAGAAAAATGCTACGTGATCGTTGGAAAGCGAAGGCGCTACTGAGGTAAGTTGGTTACTATAGCTACTTCGTGCGCAAGCACTCCGGACGGGAGAAACAAAGCTGTGGTGACTAATGGCCTTTTCGATTCTCCGCCGTCCAGAACTATTCTGACCCCCTCAAAATGACAGTTGTTACTCTAAATAGAACAGAAAACGATTCTGGATTTCATTTCAGAATCGAAAACCGAATCACTAATACACTCACATAATTAAAATGTCAAAATCATCGGGTTGATTTGTTTTGTGTAATTTCGATGTCTTTATTGAATTTTAACTACTTTTCTGGTAAAATTACATAAAAAGAAGCAAGTTAATAATTATTATTGATACAAAAAAATGTGTATCTAAATTGAAATCAAGTGTTTTGGAAATTCGTTTTAGCGGATGTGATTTTTTTAAAATTTAATTTTTTAACTTTAATTTGTGTCTTATTGGAGGAACGTGTTCCGGACGGCCAATCGAAAAGGCCATAACTAAAGCAAGTTTTATGCGGAGTAACAACAATGCACGCAATAAAAAGCAACATAAATCTCATCACCGTCTTAGCTGTCATTGTTGTTTTGGCACTGGACAAACAGTTATCGGACCACGGTTTTTTAATTCCATTATAAATGGAACATACCTTCAGTTGATACGAAACCTTTGTAACAATTTGTTTTACAGCGTTTTTTTTTTGCCATAGCAGATAATTTATGGCGTTTTTATTTGGCAATCCGGAATCTCTCTTCCATCTTGGATCCCAACTGAGCACTTGTTTTTGTTTCTTACTATTCTGAAGTTTGGTATGATTTTAAGTATACATACATATAATGCACGACTCGATCACACGATCTTGCCCTTATGTTCGATCACTTCGTATACACAAGAATCTTAGTAGAAACGCAAAAAAGGGAAAGGACAACTCCAATCCGGCGAATCTCCGGTCGATAAGTCTTCTTCCAAGTATCAGCAAATTATATGAAAAGGTTTTTAATAGAACCCTGTTCAAGTGGGCGGAGGACAAAAATATCATCCCGGATAATCAGTTCGGTTTTAAGGCGGGACATGACACAATTCATGCCGCGTCTGAACTAGTTTCTCATATCCAATGGAACAAAACTAAAAAGCAGTGTACGGGTGCCTGTCTGATTGATTTGGAGAAGGCCTTCGACACCGTATGGTTAGAAGGTCTCTATCTAAAGCTAGCCAGACTAGGTATAAGTAAACCTCTATTGTATATGCTTTATGACATGCTAAATGGTAGAAAGTTTGTTGTCAAGAGTGGTAATGTAACTTCTACCGCAATTTTTAATATTAAAAATGGACTTCAGCAGGGAGCGGTTAACTCGCCGATTCTATTCAGCATTTACACCAGCGATCTGATAGATAGTCTAACTCAGGCAATTGCGTACGCCGACGATCTAATTGCGTACAGAATAGCTAATACAGTTGAGGTCATCAAAAGTCTCTTGCAGAGTGACTTCGACAAGATTCAGCGATATTGTGATGACTGGAAGTTGAAAATCAACTTTCAGAAATCAGAAACTATTTTGTTTAGGAATCCGTTGTCTAGCGCCTCAAGGGATACGAGAAAGAACTGGCGCAAGCTGGTGATCGTTGGGCCATATGGACATCCACTGGCGAGTAAAAGTGTAGTAAAGTACCTAGGCATCTGGTTGGTACAGTACCTGTATTTCGACAGACATATAGGTGCTGCCTTGGCCAGGGCTAGGGGAGCCTTTGCCTTGACAAAACGACTGTTTTATAGCAGATGTCTTGACAGCATTGTGAAGGCGATTTGTTACATGGCCCTCATCAGGCCGATGATTGCCTACGGATGACCGGTGTGGTTCAACGTTGCCCCATCTCAAATGGAAAAGATTCGGGTGTTTAAGAGGCAATGTCTTAGACGTTGCCTTGGATTACACAGAACACCAGAGTCGGAGTACACAAGATATTATTGCAATTAGATTCTATACAACGGAGCCAACATAAAAAGAATAGATAATTTTTTGTTTAAGCTGATTCGGGGTCACAGTGCAAGAGCTATGTTTCCGCCAATGTTGTCCCAAAATGCGTTGCGGCGTTTAATGTCAACGAGATTTGTCCGAAGTGGTGTCAAATCATACGACAGTTTAAAGCTTGAAATAATGTTGACGAGATGAATGTCGGTACATTACAGATAGATAGATATATTTTATTGTCAGTCGATCTCACACTGTGGAGGTGTTAACACGTTTTCGGCTTCCCAGTTTTTTCCAAATTAAATTTCGTGTGTGAGTTTAAGTGTAACGTTAAATCAACTTTTCTCAAGTGGTGCAGTAGCACATAGTTAGAGTGGACGACCTAGAATCCGGGAGTCGCCAGTTCGATTCCCAGCCGGGCATCAGAACTTTGCAAGCTTTTTTTCAAAACCGTGAAGTCGAAAACTTTATTTATTTTCGAAAGGTGTCCTAGGGCCAATGAGGCCAGCGATGGCATCAGCTGAGGGAACGTCGAAAGATGTTCCGCTTACAAGCAGTGATTCTGCAGCCACAACATCAACAGCAATATCAACAACTTCAACATCATCCGATGCTAACCAGAAGCGCAGAAAGAGGATCAAGTGCGCACCAAATTTGGTAAAGAGGAGATCCACGGCCACCTCAGCAAAGCTGCCAGCTGGGGTGAAGACGTCGGATATAGACGAGACGTCAGAGGCAGCAAGACAAACACAACTAGACACGTCACCCGAAGAGGGTATTGAATATTTGTCTGAGGAAGGAGAAGGGCACTTCACGACGGGCGATAGTACTGCCTTCGTGAACCTCTCCACGTCAGAGGCGTCATCTGAGGAGGTTGATGTAGAAAGAATGGTCGCTCAAATTGATGCAATATAGGCAGAAATCCAAAGTCTGAAGAGCCAACAGGATCTTATAGTTTTCGCCGTTAAGGCCAAGCAAGAAGCGCGCCGAGCCCAACAACTGAAAGAATTCGAGGAACAAGAACAACAACAGCAAAAAAACAATTACAAAAACAACAGCCACAGCAGCAGCCAAAACAACAACGACAAAAACAACAGCAACAGCAGCAGACACAAGCCCAGGAACAACCGCAACAAAAACTGCAGCAGCAGAATCAAAAGCAGCACAATCAACAGCAGCAGAAAAGTCAGTTTAGGCAGCAGCAGCCACAGCCGCCGATTACGAAAAAAGAAAAGGTGCCACCCATAAATACAGGATACCATAAATCTGTGTAAGTTGGCCATAGGTCAAAACTTTACTATAAAAAGATTAAATAATGATAGGCATGCTATCCATTGCTTCACACTGGAACAGCACATAAAAATTAAAGCGTTGCTAAAAGAAACCAATACTAAATTCTTTAGTTTCACCCCTAAGACCGAAAAGTTTCAAACGGTCCTTTTAAGGGGCATAGATTCCTGCACGGAACCTCAGCTGCTCTTAAGTGAACTCCGCCAAAAAGCGAATGACGATCTCGACTTTATCGGGGTCAAGCCGTTCGCTACTGGATAGTTTGAGGAGTATCTCCGTCCTCAACTACCAAGTTGTAACTTGGGACAAATTAAAAAGGCGCGGCGACATGCATCAATGCGCTGTCAAAGGTTCGGCCACGCCGCAGCAAACTGCGAAATGCAGTCACGCTGCGTTAAGTGTGGAGAGAACCACAATGCAGATGAATGCAAGTTAGGAAGGGAACGGGTCGAAGATAGGACCCAGCTTAAATGTGTACTCTGCCGAGGCGGCGGACACCCCGCTAATTATAGGGGATGCCCGACGTTTCAGCTTATAAAGAACAATAAAGCAGCAAAGCAAACAGTGGTAGAAAAGCGTCCAACAGTGCGCCCTCCTACAACAACGCCCGTCAACCCCCAAATTTCTTATGCTCAAATGGCGTCAGGAAGGGGAAGCACGGTACAGCCTACACCAAAGGTCTCCCAGCAGACCCCCGTGCGTAAGGCGCCGGCGGCACAGGCGGATATTATGGGGATTCTGCTGGCCATCCAGAGCCAGTTGACTGGCCTCCAAAACCAGATCAGGGAGCAGGCGACTAGGGTGGATTATCTCTACTCTGTTTTGCCGAGCTTAACGCAACCTAGAGGTTAAGTGCGCGCTGCCGGAGAGGCCCTTTAAGATCCTAGCTGTGAATGTAAATTCACTGATTAGGACCGAACGTAGAGCGAATTTATTCCAATTGCTTAAAGACAAGTCCAGATGTGTTTATGGCTTGCGAAACTAATCTGAACCAGAAACATAAATTGACTAACAACAATTACAATATCGTAAGAAGAGACCGACCCAACTCCACTCAAGGAGGAGGCGTCGCAATCTTTAAACGTAAAGGCATTAGTCATAAGGTAATATATAATAGTGATGTGCGAAAATTTCGGACGTTAGAGGCATGCATCATATGCATTCATCTCCAACACCGGAAGCGAATGTATATGATGACTGCCTATGCACCGGAAATACCTCAGCCCAACCAGTTTATAACAGAGCTTGAAGAGGTTTTTGAATGCTTAGGATTAAGCTCGGAAGAAAACTTTTACATATTAGCCGGTGATTTAAACGCCAAAAACATGTATTGGGCAAATCAAATACAAAATCCTCGAGGTAACCATTTGTAGTTATAATTGGATGGGTCGATACAACCTTGAGTACCGCCTCGATCTTCTAGCCACAGTGAGGCCATCGTTTCCAAGAAGCGGTGCCTATCTGGATCTATTGCTGAAAGACGAAAGACTAACAATTACTGACACTGTGGGTCAACGACCAAGAAATTGTTTACGAACGATCGAGTACGACAGTGACCACGGCGGATTCGCCGCCGTTATAAAACTTCCGAACGAGCTTATGGAGTTGGATGAGTATGTGCCTGTGCATACTTACAATTACAGTAAGGTGCGCTGGCCACGCTTCTCCAATGCCTTATTGAGTGAACTACGTTCAAATGGTATATCCCCACCAAATGACAGGAACCTAACAAATACTGAAATCGACAGATACTTAGAACAAATTGACAAAACGATTCTACGAACAATGAACAGAACAAATACCGAAATACAAAGAACGTAATGCAACGGACATGTACCGTAACAAGACCATTGACGCACTACACAGACAAAAAAGTGGTCTACTGACAAGACTAAAACGCTTGTACATACGGTTTACTGATACACGAGATCTGGAGATTGGGACACTGAAATCGTCCATCAAAAACATCAACCAATTAATCAAAGAAAATTATAGGTTGTCTATTAATTTGTTTCGAGACAATAAAATTGGTGCCGTTAACTCTAGCGACCCAAGTATGTTCCCAAGAATTAATAAGATTTTTAGAATAAAGGATCAAAACGATCTTCCGTGTCTTAAGCTCCAGAGGACGACAGAGAACAGAGACGTACTTCTGACAGCAGGCATAGACCCAGAGGATGCCGTATTGGACGATGACCTCTATATAATCGAATATCCGCAGGAGAGAGTCGAGGCTGTGGGGGCTGCTTTCCAGCAAGTGTACAAGGTGAATGCTACCATTCGCCCGAATCATGACCTGGAGAACAGAGCTCTGCTTCATCACTTATGGCTCCGGAACGATATAACCGAATGGCGATCTGAGAACCTTGGTTTTACCGGGTTTAATGATGAAGATTTGGCAAACGCCATAATCGCCGACCGAAATGGGCCCAGTCCCCTGTTAATTTCGAAGAATGAGCTCCAGCTCATCTTCGATTCATTAAAGAAAAAGAAGTCAGCAGGATTTGATGGTATATCCAACGTTGTACTACAACATTTGCCTCAAGAAGCAGTTAACATTTATACCACACTTTTTAACAACGCGCTGAATAATGCATATTATCCAGTGCGGTGGAAGACAGCTGTGGTGCACCCTCTCCCAAAAAAGGGAAAGGACAACTCCAATCCGGCGAATCTCCGGTCGATAAGTCTTCCTCCAAGTATCAGCAAAGTATATGAGAAGGTTATTAATAGAACCCTGTTCAAGTTCGGTTTTAAGGAGGGACATGACACAATTCATGCCGCGTCTGAACTAGTTTCTGATATCCAACGGAACAAAACTAAAAAGCAGTGTACGGGTGCCTGTCTGGTTGATTTGGAGAAGGCCTTCGACACCGTATGGTTAGAAGGTCTCTATCCAAAGCTAACCAGACTAGGTATAAGTAAACCTCTATTGTATATGCTTTATGACATGCTAAATGGTAGAAAGTTTTTTGTCAATAGTGGCAATGTAACTTCTACCGCAATCTTTAATATTAATAATGGTCTTCAGCAGGGAGCGGTTAACTCTTCGATTCTATTCAGCATTTACACCAGCGATCTGATAGGTAATCTAACTCAGGCAATTGCGTACGCCGACGATCTAATTGCGTACAGAACAGCTAATACAATTGAGGTCATTAAAAATCTTTTGCAGAGTGACTTCGACAAGATTCAGCGATATTGTGATGACTGGAAGTTGAAAATCAACTTCCAGAAATCAGAAACTATTTGGTTAAGGACTCCGTTGTCTAGCGCCTCAAGGGATACGAGAAAGAACTGGCGAAAGCTGGTGATCGTAGGGCCATATGGACATCCACTGGCGAGTAAAAGTGTAGTAAAGTACCTTGGCATCTGGTTGGATCAGTACCTGTATTTCCACAGACATATAGGTGCTGCCTTGGCCAGGGCTAGGGGAGCCTTTGCCTTGACAAAACGACTGTTTTATATCAGCCGTCTTGACACCAGGGTGAAGGTGATTTGTTACATGGCCCTCATCAGGCCGATGATTGCCTACGGATGCCCGGTGTGGTTCAACGTTGCCCCATCTCAAATGGAAAAGATTCGGGTGTTTGAGAGGCAATGTCTTAGACGTTGCCTTGGATTACACAGAACACCAGAGTCGAAGTACAAACGATATTATTCCAACCAGGTTCTATACAACGGAGCCAACATAAACAGAATAGATAATTTTTTGTTTAAGCTGATTCGGGGTCGTCCTCTGGAGCTTAAGACACGAAAGATCGTTTTGATCCTTTCTTCTAAAAATCTTATTAATTTTTGGGAACATATTTGGGTCGCTAGAGTTAACGGCACGAACAAATTAATAGACAACCTATAATTTTCTTTGATCAATTGATAGATGTTTTTGATGGACGACTTCGGTGTCCTAATCTCCAGATCTCGTGTAATAGATAATTGTACTGTCTATAAGTTGTTCTTAGAAAATTTCGAAAAAAATCAGGTTATGGGAGTTATTGAACATAATAAAATAAATTATTATTTTTAAGAATGCAGCATTTCCATTCCGCACTTAAAACTTGTTTTTTTTAATAGAACATGTTTTTTTCCAAACATAACGAAAAACAAAAAATGTACCCACTCAAAAACATAAATTTATTACATTTATTTTTAAAAATGTACTACACCTCAATGTTTTCGACTATTTTTCTCCAAATATATCAATTGTACGATAAAAAGTGTCTTATTCTTTTTTGTGTAGAATGACATGATCTACAGTCTGTAGCAACAACTTTTTTTCAAAAAAAATTGGAAAAAAACTGAATTTTACTCCCTTCCCTCCCTCTAAAATTTTCTACTATGCTCCAAATTTAAGGTACTTTTTAGAAAATGGTTAGGGCGTAAAAATGAAGCTCTTTGCCCAAATTCAGCTTTGTCGGTATTTTCTTGAAGTGAATATCTTATTTTCCTGGTCTAATAAGTAAAATTATGATTAATTTATACGACCTTTAAAGCGTCTGGCTATAAAAACCGTCGACGGAAGGTGTCTTTTTTTTATTTTAAACGGATGCGCGCACTAAAGGGGCTTTGACTACCCTTAAAATCAACAAGCACAGCGCGAGCGTTAGGGAAGTAGGGAAGGATGCAAGAGGAGATACCGATGCATATTGGTTTTGAATTTCTGAATATCAAAATGGGAGGCCGGGTAAAATATTCCACATTCGCGTTGTACGGCTAAAGAAAGATTCTCTGTACTTAACAGTACGTCCGAAGTTGGGCTCAAGGGTAAACTGATGAGCATTCCTAGAAGCGCGAGTATTATGGTTGAAAAATTTAAGGGGAGGAATGCAACTGGCTATTTCGCTCGAACATTGTTTATAAAAATAGCGATAAAATAGTGAGAGACATATAACATTTCGACGGTGTTCTAGAGATGTAAATGTTTCCACTATAGTTCTATAGCCAATCATTCTTAGAGCTCTATTTTGAATTATATCCGAATGATTCAAATGAGTTTTGGGAGCTCCTGCCCAAATGTGCGAGTTATACTCCAGCTTTGGACGAATGAAGGCCTTATAGATTACAGCCAGATCAGACGGGGAGAAGAATTTCTTGCACCTTCGAAGAAAGCCCAAACACTTTGCATTGTTTTTAGCGACATCAAATATGTGTTCGTTCCATAAGAGAGCTTGATCCCAAACTCTATCAAATGCTTTTGAAATATCAAGCGCAATAATCTTACTTTCTCCAAAACGATGTAAAGATTTGTGTCACTGTTCGGTGAGATATACCATTAAATCACCAGTGGACCTATTGCTACGAAAGCCATACTGCCGGTCATTAAGGAGCTTTCGTTTTTCAAGATATTTCTTAAGCTGATAATAAATCAGCGTTTCCATGTCCTTGGAAAGAAGGGACGTAAGTGCAATTGGACGGTAATTAGAAGGTGAAGAAGATGTGCCTTTTTAGGGACAGGCTGGACAAATGCTGTTTTCCATCCACTCGGAAAGAGACCTGTAGAGTAGGACAGATGGAAAAGCTTACGCAGTGGTTTTGCCAGCGTTGAAGAACACCTCTTCAGAACCATGGCAGTAGTGTTTCAACATTTCTAACAATGTTGCCTGAAACATACGTAAGAATCAGCTATCAGAATATAAGTGAAGTTAGCAACATTTTTACGTGCATTTAACACCTGATGCCTAAGAATTGGCCGCAGACATACGTCATTTTATCATATCTGATTTTTTTTTCTGTGAATAGATACCAAAGTAGATAAGAACGAATGGACATTTCGAATTTTCAAAGCTGGGGCTTTTCGGAGATATGCAGTTTTAACAGTGCATTCTCAACTACGTTATTTTATAAAAGCTGATTTTTGTATATGTTTCAGGGGATAGTGTCTCAAACTTTGTTTGACACTTATCAAACCCCTACAGTGGGGCGTTACGTCTGGCAGACACCTATAAGATGACATCTTAAAGTTTAAAACACTATCCCCCTTTTTTTTTTATAACTTTGCACGCGCTCAAGGGATTATTATGAATACCCTTTATATGTTTTTTCTTAGCACAGCGCGGGTATCCGGTGGAAGAAGGGAAAGAAGGATAGGAAAGATGTGTGGCGCGATGTTCTGAGACTAGAGCTGGTTGTTGTCTCAGATGTATCTCCAGGGATGGCGGCTGAACTAATGCGGAGAGAATTACCGTGTCTTATTTATTTATGTCCCTTATAATTCGCATTATTTTATTTATTTCGTTGTCATATTTTATGGGTATGCTAGGTTACAGTTAAGAATGCACTGTTGAAGCTGCAATACTCCGAAAAGCCCCATTTTTGAAAATTCGGAATGCCCATTCGTTCTTATCTACTTTGGTATCTATTCAGAGAAAAAAAATCAGCTATGATAAAATGACGAATGTCTGCCGATCCTGGGCTTTTACTTTATTATTTTTTTTTAAATTTATTTTTTTAAAACTGTTCACTCAACAAACACTATTTAAAAAGAAAAGAAAAGATTTCTAGCTCAACAAAAAAGGGATATCATTAGGAGTATTCACGATCCGATGAAACAAGTCTTGTATAATTGTAAAATTTTATTTTTTTACAACAGACTGTGAACACACATTTACTAAACTGTAGCAACACTGAAGCAAATGTCAAAATCTGTTTCAAATTTGTTCTAAATAAGGCTTAGTTTGTGTTAAAAAAATCTTACACCCTTGTATTTTTCTATTGCAATTACGGTTCGGGTATTGTAAAAATGTAAGACTTTGACATTCAGTATATTTTGTTGTTGTAGTGCAAAAAAATGCTACACTCTTACAATGATACAAGACCATATACACCGGATCGTGAATACCCCTATTATATTATAGGTGTTGCCCTTGGTTTTTAATATTTAAAACTTGACATTAGGATGATAATGATAGAGAACACGAAAGAAGTGGGTGCCGCAATTCCGTCCTTAGGTCGATCTACAACCTAAACGGGTGTGTCGATTTTCTTCAATTTTTAATCTTGGTACTTAACGGTCTTAGGTGATTTCTCAAATTCCTTTTATAAATCTTATTTTTAGACCCAAAAATAACGGTACCTGCTATTTAATTTCTTGTACCAAAAATAGTAAATCTTTATTACCTCAAAACACGGCTTTTATGATTTTGTTAACAAAAACTTTGCGTAGTTGTAGGTATAGTCTAAATGTTGATCAAAAAAAAAAAATTACATAATATATTATCAACGTTTTCTCGACTTTCTCGTTAATGGCATAATGGATTTCGATCGAAATTTTTATGTAAGAGGTCCGTCAAATTCTAAATAATACTGAATACGAAAATTTTCTGAAATTATTTTTTTTGAAATAAAAAACAAAAAATTTGTGTTCCGGAAAAAAATTGAAGAAATTTTGTACATACAAATTTTATTAAAAAAAACTACTTCAAAAATATATATTAATCTTCTACTATGAATATTGTGCTTACGATGTAATCGAAAATAACAGCAGGTTGAATTGAAGACTCTGTCCTATAATTAATGAATACTTAGAAAAAATATCAGTGTTTGCTTAAGAAAATTGGCTCTTTTTAAATTCGAGTAAGTTCAAATGCCTCATTATCTCCAAGAAACCAATAGATCTTTCATACTTTCCACAAATTTTAATTGACGGAGCATGTAGTAAAATCAGACTGCAAAAAATCTGGGTATGATATTAAACCGAAATCTAATTTGGCAGACGCTCATATATCCAGTTATAGGACGAGCATATGGTGTTCTCCGCTTGTTTTGGGTCCCTCAAAACTATACTCCCCTGAAAACTAGACTCATGCTGGCTGAAACATTGAATATACCATTTTAGTTAAACGGGGTTATTAGACCCCCTTCCAATACGATTTTTTCTTGCCTCTAACCAACCTACATGTTCTAGCTTTTTGTCACACCTTACGCGAATCACCCTGTCCTAGAAAACTAATTGTAACTTTACCATATAGAAAGAGTAAAGCCGTCACCTTTCTTTGATATGCAAAAAAGTAGGTTCCCATACAAGACTATAAAGACTTCTGAGTTTATTTAAATTTTTTGAGTTTAATTTTTAAAAAAAATGTTTTTTGATAATTAATTCAGTTATGTATATATAACATTAAAACAAATTCTGCTTCGACATTCGCGAATTTCACTCTTTTTTCCCATGGGTAACTGTTTTTCTTAGTAAATCATTATTTTCTTATATATAAATGTATTCTGACTTAGGCTAAGGTTCACATTAAAGACATGAACAGTTTTCTAAAAAAAGAAAAATGCCAAGTGAGAGATTTTAGCGTTACAGTGAACACCAGTTAATTTATATAGTGGCAGAAGTGCCTCTATTTTAAAGACGAATCATCTGATCTTTTGTTCATTTCCCGTTTAATTGAATTAAATATTTTGTATTTGCCTGAAAATAATTCTTTTAAATATCTTCTTATTCAATTTCTTTTTTAAATCTAAACGCATTATAAACATAAGTATTTTAATACGCTTTTAATTGTAATGTTTTTTTAATGAATAAATATTTATGGTTTTAATTAATCGTGTTTTTCTTATAAATACGTAAGCATTTGAGCAATTTGTTTTCATGATTGGATATTTATTGAGGATTTAGAGACCTCGGAGATTTATTATTTTGTAGTAGGTACATAGTTGAAAAACAAATTAATTGGGTCCACTTCCAGTTTCTATTAATTTCTATAGAATTATTTTGCCATATTTTTATGAATCGCCCTTGTAGATTTTCAATATTAATAAATTTGATTAAAGTTTCCTTCATTGTCCTTTTCTACGATCGTATTGTTTGCAAGCTGAAAGCCCGATTAACCTGTCAGCATTGCTGTTGCAACATCCATATACTTACCTAGATTGTTCTCATAAATATACGAATAATCTTGGATGTACATACATTGTACAAGTAGAAGGCATTAATGCATTTCTTTTACATTTTGATGTAGTGATCCAGAATATCCAGATACATATTGTGTACTGCATATACGTCCTAAGCGTGAATATAATAATATATATATGTATATATATATATATATATATATAATTTTGAACACTGTTAAAACTCAAAAAGTTAACTTAATGTAATTTAGCTAAAAACTAATTTCTACCATAACTAACTGCTAACAGTTGGAAAGCATTAAAGTATTTTCTTAATGCTTTTTGGTATACATTGGAAAAATCGGTAATATTGTGCGGCATTCTCCTATTCACCCATACAATTCAAACCCGCATATGAAATGTTGCGGATTTGGTATAATTCTTGAAATGTTATAAATTTGCTAGAAAACTTTGATGGAGTTGTTTATAAATAAATATATAAAAAAGCCACAAGGTTTTATCCGAACTTTATAGGATTTATGTATGAGCATCTGTTAATATAAATGTAAAACTTGGGATAGTAGATTTGTTCGTTGAGACCTGAAGTCGCCCTGGGGCCGCCCTAAAGCGTTTTTTGAAAAACCTAAAATCACCTTGATAAACAAATTCTGTTTTTTTAAACCTTGGGTCGCCCTCATCTCCCCCTGAAGTAGATCGAGGTTTTTAGCTGAGGCAAGTTGAGGTAAATGAATAAACGTCAAAGTCACCTGAGATCTGATTTGATTTGTTATTTTTAAAATGGAAATAAAAGAATACTCAAATTAATTTTCAGACACAGACATGCAAAATGGAAACATTTGCAGTTGTGGATTGTACAAAGGCCCAAACAAAATGTGCTAAATTTAACATATGTATTTCAAGTTTTAATGACATATCTTGCTTTTCTGCAACATAAAATTAATGTCCCTCGGGTGTTTTTTGAGAACCGAAAAACTCGTGTTTTTTGACAGTCAAAAAAACTTAGGTCGACCCTGGGTAAAGTTCAACGAACGAACCTAGTATAGTTTACCCGACGCACGGTTAACAAAATAGAGAGGGAGAGCGAAAATAGATCGAATTCACAGTTAAGAGCGGAAGAGGTAAGATGGTGTTTTAAAACTTACATCCGGATCCGCGGATACAGGGGTCCTACGATGTAACTTCATCCTATTTTCGAATCTATTCGAAAGTTGTTTTCAATTCTATTTTTAAGTGGTAGTGTATTGGAGAGTAGCGTACACTGTTCGCGTATTCGATTCTTCGCTACATAATGTCCAATTACCTCTATGCTTTTCAGTTAATAGCTAAAGAATTAGCGAATCAAAATTATGCAAATTAGAACAACTTTATTGTAGAACCGAATTACATTGTTGGGCTCCAGATATGGATGCTAAAACATTTTTTTTAAATTAACTATACATGTGTTCAGCAACAATTTAAAAACGGTCATTTTTAAAAAATTTGTATCCGTCTTTTAAATACTGAGGCCCTTATTATGATATGGCCAGAGAAATGATATTAATGGCGTAGTTATTATTTTAAACGAAAATGGCATACAAATGTTGCAGACAAAATTGAGAAATGATATTTTTTTTTTAAACGAAACTAACTTTACACCTTTTTACCAATAATATCAAAATGTCAGTGTTAGAAAGACAGCTGAACGAGTATCGTTTTTTATACGATTCCCGTTTCTTGTAATCGCAATTTAACAAATACTCCGTATTAAAAACGAGTATCGTAGTATTTAAATCAAAAGTTGGCCGTTATGTTTAATAATAAGCAATTTGGCAGCCCCTTTTCTGGATCGAGTGTTTTGTTTTTTTTTTTTTACAAAGGTTTATAATTTTAAAGTACATAAAATGCACTTGGGAGCGACCAACAAATTAACGAATATTCGTCCATTTTGACATTTCGTTCACATGGCTTTAATTTTATTCGTCATGAATATAAGTTGAAAGTAGATTTTGAGGTTAGACGCGCGCGAACAAATTATTCGTTGTAGGGTGGATGGTATGTGGAACGCGAATAGAGTTTGACTGTTCTTAACAATCAGATGCAATTCGCGACTACCAATATTGTTTTTTCAAATTTATCTTATTTTGGCGATTAAAAAGTAAATTTTTCTCTCGTAAACATTAATATAAATTATATTTCTACAATTTGGTTTAGAATTTGTGAAAAACTTAAGTTGGTAAATTGTTTAAAATGGAATTTATTCGTTTTTTTTTGTCGGTCGTTGGTCGCTGAATAGTCCTTAAAACAATCGAATGCAAAAAGTGAGACGAATAACAAGCTTTTGATATTTCGAAAAAGTACCGTTCTTTTCTTGTCTAGTTTTCTTATTGTCGTGACGTGCATTACATCTGCATTCCCATTAATATCCGTATTGATTTTTGCGGATGTAGATATCAACATTGATGCAGAAGTTCCACATTTACGGATGTGGTGAATGTGAATATGTGATGCGACCATAATATTCGAATGCAATAAATTTCATCCAACGAATTTATAAAATCAACCAAAATTAGTGTACACATAATGAAATAAAAAGTAAAATAAAACAAGTGTGCGGTTTTTTTCTGTTTAAAAATGTTGTCTTAGTTTGACTTTGTATATTTTTAACGGTTCTTTGTTTAAATTAAGAATTAAAATAGAAATTATTATCTAATAAAAAAAAATCTACAAATCTTTTTGTTTTTCTTCTGACGATAAGACAAATTAACTATAAATTAAAAATAATAAGCGAATGTAAAAAATGAAATCATATTAAAATTACAAAATAAAAATAAAATAAACAAATTCAGTATATCTCTCCTTGAAATTATTAAAATTGACAAAATTTTAATTAACTATTGTTGTTGGTTTTATTTGTTTTAAATTTTGTTACGAAAAAACAAAAAAAAATTAAAACTACCACTAAAAGTAATTAAAACCGTTTTCTCATCATCTTTATTATCATCTCAATAATTTTTGTTGTTTTTTTTTTAAATAGTTGTATTTAGTTATTATTATCAATGATTTTTGTTTTGTTTACTTATTTAATTTATCTTTCGGTAGCATTCGTTTACCATTTAATATTAATTTATAAAACACTATTTATAATTTTTTATTATATATACCATCAGATAGTCTATAAATTAATTTAATTTTCTTTTGTTTAAATTACTTTTACTTATTTCAATACATTTTTTTGTTTTGTTGTCATTCAAATATAATTTTTTTTTTTTTTGTTTATAGTAAGGATTTTTATCAAAAATTTAAAATCAAGAAACTAAATAACAAATAAAATACTTTATTTATAATAAAAATTGTACACTAATTATTAAAATTTTATACATTTTATATTTTTCTAGGTTTGTCGTTTTCTTTATTTTTTTGAGTTTATTTGCTTTTATGTTTCAATCTTATATATCTACTTTATTTCTATTTCCTTTTTTTTTTTTTTGTTTTTGATGGTATTATGTATATTCAATTGTTTTTGAGTCTATATCTAAAACTTACATAACTAATTCGATTTTTTGTTTCTTATTATTCTCATTAAATAAATTACTAGTAATAGCATATGTGTGTTGTTTGAAGGTTTTTGTTTTGATTTTCTTACAACTATTTACCCTTAATTTAAAAAAAATTACGTAGTTATGATAATTTCTGTCCACATTGATAAAAACTTCGACTTTATTTTACGGCAATCAACTTTTTTGTCTCTACTATGAATAGAAAATTCTGATTTATTGCAATTTGTATTTTTTTTTTGTATTTTTTTTTTTTTTTTGAGAAAAACATGAATAATTTGAAGTATGTATGTATAATTTATTTTGTAGTACAATTTCCAAGTAAAATTCATACTTGAAAATGTGAGTTAAATTTTAAAAATACATATACGTTTTTTTTAAAGAGATCATTTAAAGTATTTTCGATCCCAATATTTACAAGTTTATGTATTTTCGTTTTGGTATGGTTTACTATTTATAAACTTTATAGAAATATTCATTTTTTTTTAAATTTTATTTAGAGAACGAATCGGTTTATTGGTTTATTTGAACTGGTCTTTGTTGTGTTGTTTATTTTTTGTGGGTTTTGTTTTACAGTTGTTTTCGAGTTTGAGTTTTTGGATAAATCAATTTTTATAAAAATATAAAAAAAAAACAGTCATATTACAAGTTCTACATACACCTAAATATTTACATTTACTACATACATATATAATTGGATTTTTTGAAATTCAATATTTCGCCACTATTAAAGTTTCATTTGATTGCGTGCTTTGGTGTTGTTTAAATTGATGATGATGATGGGGTTGATAAAATGAGGCTTGAGAATAAAAAAAAAACTTCTCCAAAATATAATATAATTTTTTTTAAAATTTTATAAAATACAAATGATATAAATCATGTGATACTAAATCATTAAATATAAACACAAAACGAAACCAATCAGACTACTCAATATTTAATATATTTTCCATGTAAAGAACGACATTTTTGAGTTCATAAAAAGTGAATATAATTAAAAAAGCAAAAAACATAATTAGGTATTTACATGCATTCTAAAGTCGTTTTTATTTGGCAATCCGCAAGCTTTCTGGATTCTTGTGAAAGTGTTCACTTGGGAAAAATGACAGTTCTAATTCTGAAGCGAAGAGAATTTTGCTTCTGGATTTGAAATCAGAATCTAAACCAGAAGCTCTCAGGCATTCATATACTTGAACGTCATCCATATTATTGTTGTCATTTTTTGTATCATAATGTGTGTTCAATGAGGCTGTTCGGAACAGATTAGAACACTTTAGAACAGAAATGTACAAGATTTTGCTGTTCAATGAGAAATTTTCTGTTCTAAACTATTCTGAATTGCTGTTTTTTGAAGAGTCCGTTTGAAGCAGTTTGGAATACTTTAGACCAGGTTTTTCGGCACTTGCTTAAAAAAAATTCGGTACGAGACACTTTCCGTGTCGGAATCACTCAATTTCATCAAAATTGTTTTTTTTTTTATTAAATTCAATTTTTTCTGCATTTTTATAATCTCTGTCAGATGTCTGACTGTTCTAAGTTGTTCTATTTCGTTCTGACGTTTCTCAACTTTTTCGTTCTAACTTTTTCGTCATTGAACAAACTTATAATTGTGCAACAAACATTATTTTTGATTTTGATTTATTCACATACAAAATTATATTCACACATACAATCACATTAAAATTCAGAATAAAAAAAAACTGTTCAGTTGGGAACCCGAATTGATTTTTTGTGATGAATGACATAAGTTTAGAGTCGGAAAATGAGTACGTATTTTGTGGCACCGTTATCATTTAACAGGTAGCAGGAGTACATTGAAATGAAATGAATAAAAATTCAAATAAAATTCTAATTTAACAGATATAAAGAACAAAATAGTAGGAATTTAATGATGGTTTAGTTCAAACAATGTTGATCGACTCTTACAAATTAGAAGGAATTGTTTTAATTCAAAGTTTGACTGAAAATTAAAAAATGAATAAAATAAAATTGAATGACCAATGTCAAAATCTTTCAAATAAATCAACCTATATGTCATTTGCTGCCATGTAAATCTATTTCGGAGAAAATAAGAAAGAACCCGAATGAACAACAAGAAAGCTTGCAGGTATCACAATAAAAATAAATCAGAAAAAAAATTATTTAAAAAAATACACTTTGTAATATAAAATCTAGTAATGCAAACTAATAACTAAACATTGAATTAAGTGCTGGCTACAGGATTCTGAACACAAACAATGTTCTCAATAAATAGAATATTCCTTGATTAGCTGTGGACAAATTCTAGGAGGTTAGGTATAACTTGACAAAGGATAGTAGACGTTTCCAATCAATAATTTGTTTTGCTATTCATAACGAACACGAGACCTTTAACAAAATAGGAGTCAAACAAATTGAAGTGTTTATCCATAAGTTAAAAACAAATATTAATTGTAAAATGACCAACAGCCGCTAGAACTTGCTAGACTTTTCATGAATTTTAGTCATTGCATTAAAGTGTTTTAAGTTAGGTCAAATGAGTGTTTTCTCATAAAAAAAAACTAAACTCACATGCACATATGGAATTTTGATTCTATATTTTATTATATAATCATGCTTCTACTTCTAGATACAAAACAAAATGGATTCTATGTCTTCAATAAAAATTTATTATGAACTCAAAAATTGTTCTTTTACTTTCAGTCTCCATGTTTGAAATTAAAGAAAACAAGGAATGCAAAATGTTGTTTGAACACAGAGACGTTGAGTTAAGTCGAAACTTTTGTTTTATTTTAAGGAGACATTTTCTCCAATTAATCCTATTGTTAAAACTTAAATAAAATACAAATTTAAAATTTAAATAAATAATAAGATACAACCCATTCTTACACCCTTGTTGAACGCTTTCATTTTCAAAGTGCAGCAGCATTGAATTCCATTATCACATTAGGAGCAGATATCTGTCAAGATGTCATAATCGACTTGACAGAATCGTCCATACCAGCAACGCAGCTGAAATCGGTGACTTCATTCACGTTGCTACTAGTTGTCCCTGCATCAGCTATACCACCATTTCCGCCATTAGTAGAACCAGACATAACCGAAGATGTTGGAGAGTCTACCATCATGTTGCTGTTATCGCCAGTAGCATTATGTCCTCCACCACTGATCATGCAGTCAGTCGGATCCTGGACACCACTGCCAGCTAAAGCACAGTGTGAGCTGATAGCCCCCGAGCTTTGGTGATGTTGACTGTGTTCGAGCATACTCTCGCTAAGAAATGAACCCATCGAATGGTCTAATGAGAAAGTTAAGGAATCTCCTTCGCTATTTTGCAGATTTAATATGCTATCGATGGCATTTTGAACGTGACGACTAATGTCATCATCAAAGTTTGATGATAAACTTCCACTACTGCCACCACTCAGGTTCGCTTGACCAGCAACGCCCATGCCCATGGCATCCAAAAGCCCTACTCCATGCATTTGTGAGTGGTGCATTTGCTGTAGGTGATGGCGATGGAATTGTGCATGTTGCTGTTGTTGTTGATGTTGCTGCTGGTGAAGATTAAGCATTTGCTGAAAGCCACCAGGACCGTTCTCCGCATTTAGAGCAGAATTGTGCTGCATACTGACAGCATGCCGAATCAATTCTCCGGTGGGGTCATGCAAACTGAGAAGGTCTGGATCGACCAGTTGTTGGTCATCCGACTTTGGTCCCAGAGTGAAGCACATCTTTTTCATTTCTTGTTGGGCCTGGTCAAGAAGGTCTCCGTTCCACGGGCGCTTGCGTCCATCTACTGGATCTTCACCTCCATCTCCATTCACCATGGCATGCTGGTCTTGTACTGAAGTGGACATAAATTCATGAAATTGTGCTTCCATCGTTTGCATCCATTGCGGATTGTTAGACATTTGAATCTGATGTGTCTGCTCTGCAAAATTGCACGAGCTTGGTTGCTGTTGTACTCGCCGCGAAGCAGTACCTTGGAGGTATGGTGATGAACTAGCAGTCGGTGCAATTAAATCACTAGTCCAAGAACGAGTTTTATCTGACGGAATGCCTGATGAGCTTTCGCTTCCAATGACAATTGCTGGATTGAAGTTCTGAGGTGTGTTGATGGGATTACAATTGCTGGTTGCTGCCGGTGATTGTGACTCACTGAACAACTCTTCAAGACCAGACTCAACCATGTCCTGGGTGGTCTCACCTTTGTCCACAACTGGAGATTCGCCAAACATTGCCTCCAAACGGTTTTCCACCGATTTACTGCTCACCGATTCGGGATTGAAAAATTCCGATAGGTGTTCAATAGTATGGGCGCTCTCTGGCTGGTCCTTTCCGTTCTCAAAGAGCTCCGATAAGTCTTTGGGACTCGTGGCGTTCTCGAAGATATCAGAAAGCTGAGTAGATGAACTGCTTACACGGGAAGCCTGAAGTTGTTGCTCAGATTTCTTCTCGGTAATTAAATTCAGTTCCTTTTGGATGCACAACCATTCATCACAAGATTCCTGCTTCTTGTCAAGTTCAAATGTTTCGCTGGTATTATTGAACGAGCTACCATCACAGTTTCCAGCTGTGGTAGATGCAAAGCAATTAACTTGAAAGTCTGACCGAAGATCACTCAAGGGAATTTCTCCACGATTATTGGTTTTAAGATTGTTAAAGGCACACGATGATGATGATGACGACAAAATATTTGTATGGATATTCTGCATCTGCAGGGATTGATTCTGCTGCTGTTGTTGTTGCTGCATGTTATGGTGACCCTTTTTCATAATGAAACTAGGCGTTATCTCGGACTCAATGTCAAAGTTTTCGATAAATTCTTTTTTGACATCATCTATGTCCTTTTTGATACCATTAAAATGCGAGCTAGCCGCTGATGCAGACATTTTGCTGCACGGATAGAACACCTGGTCTTTTTCGTCCTTTTTAATGATGCTCATGTTACAATATTGTTTAAGAAAAGGCGATTGCAAACCATTATTCGTCGAATTGTTAAGTATTGGCGTTAAACGGCGTTGGAAATTAAGTTTCGATCCATCGCCATACTCAGATGGTTCGGATTTGACTTCATTTTTAACTTGACTATTACTGCTACAACTGCTGCTGCTACTAATAAGTTCGAAGTGCTGTTTCCACTGTGTTGAGTTGTGATGTGATTGTTGTTGATGCTGAATAGGAGTGGATCGACTAGAATCGTTTGATTGGTTGTCAAATTCGCGTTTAATTGGCTTAAAACTGCTGACAGCACTTAGCGGATTCGATATAACACTATTGCTGTGCGTAAATGGATTATGTTGATTTTGGGGAAACGCTTCTGCACGCATATCGAGCAGCTCTTGTTGCAGATCCTTTACGAGTAAATGATTGATTTGGCACATCTCAGAGGTGCTATGATGTCGCTGGAAGAAAAAACAAATGATCAAAATTATTGTAAAAAGTTGCCAATTATAAAAAAATTGCAGTTCAAAATTTTCCTAATTAATTCAAGATTACTTTGGGATCATTATATTCTATTTAACAGAAATTGTCAATACACGAAATATATGGTGATATATCCTATATGATTGTAACCCTATGTCATAAGGAAGTTTGAATGCAGAGTATTCCAACAATAATTCCTTAAACACTGGCTCTACATCCGAAACACTTATACCTGCACATGCTGGCAATAATGTGATATGATAAATTTCGTATGACTACTGAACGGGGGGTGAAAAATAATAAAAAAAAAAATGTGAAAAAAAAAATATTCACGCTTAAAATATGGGTGAATAAATTTGTCTATCATGGTATAATTTATCTGTCAAACAAATCTCATTTCACCCTTGCACCCTTGAATGGCACGATTTGTTGTGTGAACAGAGAAAACTCAGACTTGCGGAATTTAGCTCCTGTACTGACAATGTACCGGTTCCCATTGGTCACATTCAGAAGACATGCGAATTTTCTAGTCTTCGATTTGCTAGTTGTCAAGATTTCCAAGTTTTTAATATCGATGACATGTGAAAAATGATGGCCTTTTCGATTGGTCGTCCGGAAGACTTCCGAATGCTTCTGAAACTGTTTGATTGGTATCAAACCACAGTTCTTCTCCTGAATAGGGGACAAATTTCCTCTAAGATTTGAAGTCAGAATAAAAACCAGAAGTTCGCACATACTCACACCCACTATGTCAAGTTCGAATTAAATGTCAACAACAATGTCATGTGTTAGGGTCGAAAAAAACAACGTCGATCTCAGAAATTATCATATCAGAAATATCTATGTTTCTTAACGTCGATGTTTTTTAATGGATTGTTTGAAAAATGATTGCATCCCTACATTTTGATGTCATTGTTATGTTTTTTTCCCGCCTTACACACAAAATCATATTAAAATTTAGAATCAAGAACCGAGTGTTAACTTGTTCGATTGGAATCACGGAACGGAGATTTCTTCCAGATTACCAATCGAAAAGGGCATACATTAGTTGAGTATAACATCGGACTACACATGACATGAAGTCCCTAATGTCTTCTAAGGATTACGCAAATTTAATTGGGGAAACTAGTTAATTTTTGGCATATCATTAATGTAAAACTTGGAACTTTCATTCAAACATTCACATTTTATTTATGATTTTTTTAAGATATGTATTTTTCTACTACCATTGTCGCCAAAATGATTTGGGCTAATGAATTGGACATTTTCTCATGAATCTGGTATCATATAAAATTCGGAACACCATTAGAACCATCAAATACAATGCATTTTTTATGGAATCAGTTTTGAGATGGTTCTGCAAAACACTGAGGTTAACTATTGTTCGAAAGCTTTTGACTACCAAATCTGTTAATGTTCTAAATAAAACGAAGATTCACAAATAATGAGGGCGTTTTAAGATTTTTACTTGCGGTATATAGTAGTTAAGGACTATTCACATGAGATCGACCAACGACCGACTAATAATTGAATAAATTCAATTTAAAACAATTTACCAACCTAAATTCTAAACGAAATTGTAGAAATATAATTTTACGACAAAGATAAATTTGAGAAAACAATATTGGTCGTCGCGAATTGCATCTGATTGCTACGAACAGTCAAACTCTATTCGCGTTCCACAAACATCCACCCTTCGACGAATAAATTGTTTGTGCGAGTCTAACCTCGAAATCAGGCTTTCTACTTGTATTCATGACGAAAAAAATTAAAGCCATGTGAACGAAATGTCAAAATTTACGAATATTCGTTCATTCGTTGGTCGCTCTAATGTCGACTGGATCGCCCGACCTAGTTCTTATCTCGCTTGCTTATATCTCATCATCATCTCACATCGTATGCAAAAGATTCCTATTAAATATCTAAATATGTTTTTAAAGTCATTTTTTAATTAATTTTTTATATATACAACATTTTTTTTTGGTATGACAATCTTAAATATTTCATAATATTAACTTAAAAGGAAAAGTAAATCGGCTTAATAAAAAAAATCAAAATTTTGAAATAAATACGTAAACTAATTTGAGCTCAAAAAAAAGTACGCCATTTTATTTCTTGGATAAATATGAATTTATGGGAAAAAAATTATAAAAATCTGTGGAGCGGTTTTTGGAAAAAAAATGTCTTAAAAACTTTTTGAAAATATTTTTCAAAAAAAAAAATTCAAAAACTCCAACTCATAGCTATTCAGCAAATATATATAACTAAAATTTAGAAAAAAAAATTTAATGAGCATTTTTCAAAATATAAATTTAAAATACAAAAAAAAATTAATTAAAAATATTGGTATGCAGTATAAATTTGTCTACATAAACCTAGATATGTATGTGTGAAATTTCGAAAGAATCAGTTAAGACATTTATGAGATAGTCGAAAGCAAGAAACGGTGCTATGGAAAGTGCTGTTTTTAGACATTAAACAATTTTTTTCAACCATATGATCGGTCGTACCTAAAAAGCTTCACTGATTTTTTTAAATCAAAATCCTGATAACCGTTTTCGAAAAAAATAGGCTTTAACGCAAGGGTTATATGGCAGTGTTGGTGAGAGTGACATCACCGACATCTCGAAGAAAACTTTGGCATAACTATTCGTTCTTTGTTCAAAATAGCTTTTAACGGCCTTTAGTCCACAAAATTTGCGTTTCAACCCGGCAATCACACTTGGACTCATCAGTTGGTTTGTGAGCGCCTTACCAATATGCAATTTTTGTTAAGTTCAGTTCAACTTACTTGCATTTTTTGACAAAAAAGCAATGTGAACTATATAACTATAACAAGAACTGAACTTAACAAAAATTGCGTATTGGTAAGGCAAATTTTGTGGACTAAAGGCGGTTAAAAGCTATTTTGAATCAATAATTCAACAAGTCCAATTAAATATAATGCTAAGTCTTCTACTTGGCTGAGTAATTTCAGTAGTATAAAGAATTGTATTATAAAAAAAACACCTTCTTATTCGTTCTTTAGTTTAGATGGAATGAGATCGCCAAGACACAGTATATTACAAAGTCATTGAATTCTAAATTATCTACTCCATTTTATCTTTGTAATGCATTGTCTGAAAATTAACAAGAAATACTAAAAGTAAATTTTTATTAATTTATTTAAAACTATGTATAAATTCTCTGTATGTATATATTTGTAGGAAATTCGTAGTGCACTTCTAATGTATTTAATTGCACTTCTAATGTATTTAATGTACTTTAAGGCACTTTAATTGCATTTCTATTGCGCTTTGAATTACACTTTGTATAAAATAAAGGTTCAAAAAGTCACTGACAAAGGTATTGTTAATTTTGGGAATAAACCTTGTTTGTTTAAACAACAGGCGGGACCGTTATTTTTTGACCTGCAAAAAAATTTCAATTTCCCTTACAACCTATACGTTTGGATGGATTTGCTTGTTTTGTTTTTTTCGGTAATATCCTCACTTTTTTTATTTTTTTAAGACGAAAAGAAACTATAACGGTATCTGCCATATATTTGTTTTAGGCCAAAAAGTTAAATTTTATTTTTCTTAAATACGGCTCCAAGAATTTTTATAAAAAAAATGTGTGTTCCACGTTTAAGTAAAACAAATATTTTATTTTGCGTAGGTATTTATTACATAACGGTACTTTTCATAAAACTACTTTACATATTATCGACTTTGTCACTATGATGAACCGATTTTTTTGTGCAAATGCTTCCTAGAAATGTCAATAAAACTGCGTACTCTAATTTTAAAAAAATGGTTTTTCGATTTCTAAAAAATAAATAAAAGTTTTTTTTTGCGAAATAGATTTTTCAAAAACTAGTCATTGAGTTTTTTTTAAATTAAAGTTTTATGTATATTAATATAGGTATGTAGGTAAGGTACATCTAACTCTCCCAACTTACATAGTTTTAAAATCCATAATCTAGATTTAAATATACATTTGTAGGTAGGTTTCTTTGTAACTATTTATTGAATCACCCATTCGAAAATTCATTATACCAAGAATCAAGGTAACCTACATCGCTTTAAACCCGCATTAACTAGACTACCTACCTACTAACATCGTCAATGTTTTGCTACATTAAAGTTTTTAGCTACAAGAGCAAGTTGTGCATTTTATTTAAAAATGTTCTTTAGAGATGCCCCTAACTTTTAAATATGTATTAGAATAAAAACATTCACATTGACTTACCATTGAATCAAATAGGAGTAGTTTCTTATATTTAGCAGCTATATCATTGAATTTGTCCTCCAACTGCAATGCTGTATTCTCAAACTCGAATTCCTCTTCACTGGGAATTTCTTCGTCATTCTCATACATACAATGATATCTAAAATTAAACAAATAAAAAAAAAATAAACAACATATTTGACGAGTCCGTGAGAAGCAAAATTTAACTCACCTAACTAGCCTTTTTACAGCTTCCTCTTTACTCTGAAATGGATTGACATAATCAGGATTCAAACATCCATGCTGATCAACTTCCAACTGACGAATAAATCTAAATAATTTTTTTTTTAAAGAAAGAAAAGAAACAAAATATTGTTTAAGAACGATTCTTTTAAATTAAAAAGATTTTAACTTTTTGAATAACACACTCACAAAGATAGTCGGGCAACTTTTGGTTTCGGACTCTCTATTGGCACGGTACTCGCACATGATATGGCTGTCGTTGTGGTAGATGTTGATGTCGGCGACACTGGTGATGGTACCGTTACGCTTTGAGTTATTGGAATCAAACTACAACTTTGTTGTTGTGGTTGTTGTTGTTGTTGAGTTTGAGTTTGATTTTGAAATTGTTGATGTTGCTGTTGTTGTTGGAGATGAGGATGTTGCTTCTGCTGAATCATCGGCTGAATAGTTGTCTTGGTATCTATCTCCATTTTGGTGCTGATCATAGAGTTCATTTGAATTGTAGTCGATGTGGTTGCAGTTACAGTTTTTGGCATTTCATTGGCTTCATTGAGATGTTGCTGAATTACACTTGATTGTGGGTGGGTCTGTTTTGTTATTTGAATGAATTGTTGTTGATGCAGTTGATGTTGTTGCTGCTGTTGTTGGGGATGTGGAATGGTAATTGTGTGCTTGCCATCTTTAGATATTGATATCACATGTTGCTGTTGTTGTTGCTGTTGCTTTTGTGGATGTTGAGTTTGTATGTTAATCTGATGCTTTTGCTGAATATGTTGTTTTTGTTGAATTGGTTTACTCTGCTGCTGCTGCTGCTGTTGTTGTTGATGCTGCATAGGATAGATGTGTATCCTTTGAGTAGAAGAGGAATTGGATGGTGATGGTGAGGGGGTAACAGTTGTATTGTGGTTATTGGGTTGAACAATGTTTGCTGGTATAGTTTGTCCTTCTGAGCGAACTATCCCTATGTTATGTGGCGCAGTTGAACTTGTCTGGGACACCTTATTTTCAAAGTTTCCCACACTCTTCTGTGTCTCAGACGCAACTGGAATTGGAGTCAATGGTGGTGGTTGAGATTGTTGCTGTTGCTGTTGTTGTTGCTGCTGTTGCGGTGGCTGTATAGAAAATGTAGGTTGCTGAATCAATGAAAAACTTCCATTCTGACCTGGAACAAAGTTTCCCGGTGTTGGAATTAATTTTCCCGATGCCAATATTCTTTGTTGTTCAATAAAGAGCCCCTGCAACGCGGTGTAGATATCAGCATCGCTCATGTTTTGCAAATTATTTAAAGAGGGTAGTGGTTTGCTGTATATCGGATTGTGCGCATCTAAATCTGTTGGTATATTCAAAGTTGAGAGCAGAGATTTATTTTGCATTTTTGCTGACAACTGCTGGATATGCATTTGTACGGTTTTGAGTAACTGTTGTTGTTCTGGTGTTAGTTGAATTGTTTGTACACGCGACACAGTTGTTGTTTGCTGTGACTGATGCTGCTGCTGTTGCATTAATTGCGGTTGCAATTGTGGTTGTTGCATTTGATTGTTTTGTCCACCTGAATTGACATTTGTCATTGGCATAGTCTGTATGTTTTGCATTTGAAGCGTCGAAGAATTTGTGCCAGCCAAAGATGTGGATTGTTGAAGGTGTTGCTGATTTTGGAAATTTTGCTGTTGTGTTGGCGGTGATGATGTAGCTGGACCCTGATTAACAATGTTCGAATTATTAATATTGCTATCGTTAATGCTGATACTGTTACTGGAAATATTATTATTGTTTGAGTTAGTATTGCACTGGTTGGAGTTGTTCAGATTAACACTGCTATTGTTTCGATGTTGTTGTTGCTGCATGGGTGCTGTCACACCAATTAGCTTTGTGCCTGTCGACGACTGGCTCTGAAATGGATGTATCATTGTTGATTTGGCAACATTTGGCTGGACTATCTGCACAGGATTTGTATTTGGTTTGACAGATAAATCCACTTTGGGCATCGGTTTGACGGCATTCTTCGGTGGTGCAGTGTTGGGCTCTAGGCAGATCTTTGGTTTGCGGGGCTTTGTCTTCTTCGCCTTTGGTTCCATTTTTGCCTTACTCTGGTCAATTATTGGTGCGACATTAGCAACCTGCTTAGCTGGGGGCGTTTGCGTCGGTTGTTGTAAAGGCTGTATGGGTTGATGTTGCTGCGGGTGAACAATTTGTTGCTGTTGAATTCTTGGCACTGGAGCCGTAGAAGCGACCGGTGTTGAGGTCGTTGGCTGTGATGTTTGATTATTTGGATTCACATTATCGAAATGAATCTGGCCCTGCGACAGACACTGAGCAAGCTGCTGTGCATTAATACCCGCTGGAGCAATAAGCAACTTTTCCATGGGTCCCAGAGAAGCCGTTGTTTGACCAGGATTGATTTGAGTTATTTGATTGGTTATAGTATTAAGGCAAAATAGCTGTTGATTGGATTCCACTTTGGGCAGAGAAACAAATTTATGATTATTCTGATTGACAATGAATGAATTTTGCTTTTGTTGTTGCAGTTGATTTTGCTGTTGTTGTAGCTGTTGCTGCTGCTGTTGTTGTTGTTGCTGCTGCTGTTGTTGATGGTTTTGCTGTTGAATTGATGTATTTTGTGTTTGAATTTGTTGTTGCTGTTGAGTTTTCTGCTGAGAGTTTTTATTGTTCGATTTACTCTCTGCGGCTTTCTTTTGTTCAACAGTCTGTATACTCGACTGTGATTGTTGTTGCTGCTGTTGCTGAATATTAATCTGCAATTGCATTCCGCCAGATTTAATTTTTGTCACTGTTCCTGTGGCTGTTTGCTGATTGTTGCTATTTTGTTTCAGTGTTGGATTGCCAGCCATAACAAATGGAGTGATTTTACTTTTATCCAGTGTACTACCACCAATACCAGAAGGTTCGTTTATTATTGTCAAATTAGGTAATGCCCCCTTCAATAGTGCCTGCAGAATCCACTGAGATTGTTGATCCTGCGGCGAATTGGGATCATGCCGCAATAGAAGACGTTCACAATGTTCGGTAAAAGCCAGGCTAAGACTTCCGGTCAGTTGTGGAATTAAAGACGAGACTGCAGTTGAAACGCTGCCCGTTATTTGTGGAACTTGTGTCATTGTTTGTCTGCTATTTGCATTTGTTACTTCTGTTGCTTTGGCACTAGTTTCTTGTTGCTGTTGCTGGTGTTGTTGCACATGCTGTTGGATTTGTTGTTGTTGCTGTTGATTGAAAACAATTTGCTGTTGCTGATGTTGCGGTGGGTGATGATTGTGATTAAGCTGTTGCTGTGTTGACTGAGTGTGGCTTCCTATTTTAACACCAGCGTTATCGAGAATTGGCATTATTTGTATTTTGTTTTCAACTGCCCCAGCAACTGGGGGCTGATTTTGGCCTGTTGATTTTGTTGCATCAACCTTTAAATAGAAACAGAATAAAATAAGTTTAGAAAAAAAAAAAAAACTAAATGACAATTTAAAAAAAAAAAGCTTACCTGTGATATTTGAATATTGCCAATTTGGCTAGGAACTTGACCTACGGACGTCATTAGGCTTTGATTATTGGTGGTGTTAGGTGCTGCTGCAGTGGTTGTTGTCGTTGTTGAATGTGCATTTGTGGTGGATGCCGCTGCTGCTGCTACAGCCGCCGCTGCTGCATTTGCAGCTGCTAAAGCAGCTTCGACTTTTTTCCCATTGCGGCGAACTGCTGGTTTTCGGCGAGGCTTTACTGTCGCCGTTGTTGATACTGTTGGTGTACTCGTTGTCGATGTTACAGAAGTAGTGGCGGTTGTAATATTACTCACTGGGTTTTGGTGATGCTGTTGTTGTTGTTGTTGTAGCTGGTGCTGGTGATGTTGTTGTTGTTGTTGTTGTTGTTGTTGTTGTTGTTGGTGCTGCTGCTGATGCTGTTGTTGCTGCTGCTGTTGCTGTAGTTGTGGTTGATGTTGTTGCAGCTGCTGATGTTGTTGTTGCTGAACGTTAACTCCACTCACAGCGATTAATTGATTTTGAATCTCATTTATCCGCGATTGAATAGTACCGCTATTTCTCAATATAGAATTTATTTGATGATTGGCCGTAACAACATTTGGACCTGAATTTGTACCACAAGTGGCAGTGGTCATCGAGGAATTTGTCAGTGCTGGAGCAAAGCTATACGTAATCCCCTGATTCGCTGACATAGTTTTTTGACCTTGCTGCGTACTAAGATGAAGTTGGGGTTGTATCTGTTGCTGCTGTTGTTGCTGTATCTCATCTGTGGTGGGAATTCGTATAGTATATGGCTCATTTTGATCGATTTCGATCAGAAAATTCTGGCCTGTTTCTATTCCATTCACATCGACTACGTTTCCAGCTTGCAATCTTAGTTCTGCCTGCGGCTTAGGCGCATCATTGTTCTGCTGCTGCTGTTGCTGCTGAATCGAGAACGTAAAAGGTAAATCGTTGTTTTGACCGGCAAATGATAACATTATATCATTGGATGCTTGAGGTGGTGACATTTTTGTTTCCTCCTGTTGCTGCTGTGGTGGTGGCGGCGCTGGTGGATCATCACACTCCATGAAGTCATCATCGTCCTCCATTATGCCGCACAGTTTCATAACATTACCGAGATCAAGTTTTGTACGTGTTACCGCTGGCGGTTGAGATGATTCTGTGTTGTTGACGTTGTTCGAGGAAGCTGAATTCAAGCTGTTGTTTTGAGGCATCGTTGTAGTTGTCGTTGTTGTTGAAGAGGCATTTATTCCTATCGATGGCGTTGTAGGCACCGGTGCCGGTTGCTGTTGTTGTTGGACTTGGTTCTTTTTCTTTCTTGGTTTAGGTTTCCGAATCTTTGTCTCGTGAATTGGAATCTCATGAGTCTTCGTTTGTACTTGTTGAGAACTGCCAGCAACATTGATGATATTACTCAAATGTTGCTGCGGACTGGACATCACATTTTGCAGAGTTACTGGCGTAGGATTGCGCGCTGGTTCAGGCGTCACTGATGGAATCAATTGTGGCTGAGGGGTCACCGCCGGCGACGCTATACTAGAGAATTGTATATTTTGCGAGGGTATGACTGTTCCTGTTGCCGACATCTGCAAATCGCCCACATGCTGAGGCGGAGGAGATTGAAAGGCCGCCCCAGCTGCTGCCGCTGCGGCGGCAATTTGCTGGATATTTGTGCTGTTCAGCTGATTCAGATTGATATTCTGATTGAGCTGCCCGAAACCAGCCAGGCTCTGTTGGAATTGAGTGGGCAACTGAGAGAGTATTTGACCATTGAGACCATTTGGCATTTGAATTTGAGCGAGGTGGTTGCCATTAAGCTGGAGATTCTGCAATTGCGCCGCCACACTTTGACCGAGGATGTGGCTATTAATGAATTGCTGAGATCGAGGAGCCGCAGAGGCGGATGCCAGGGCAGCATGAAGACCGGTCAGCTGTGTTATAGCTGGCTGGGTTGAGTTGGTCTTGATGGTTTGAAGATTAGCCGTTTGCTGAATGAGATTCGCCTGCGACGAAACGATAAACGTCGGTGTTGTCGCCAGCTGCATAGCACCATTGGTGTTGAGGATCCTAAGAAGTTGTTGAGGCTGTTGCTGTTGCAGTTGTGGGCGGGTGTTGTGAATTACCAATGAAGGTGTTGCCAGCTGAGGAGTCGGCGGCCGAAGTATAAGCTGGACACCCTGTGGAGTGTTCTGTTGAACTAAGACTGGCATTTGATTGAGCAAAAGAGGCTGAGTGTTGAGATTCCCTGTTGGCAAAATTATTTGTTGTTGAGGTGTCGACTGGGCTGTCGCATTAGCATTGTTAACGGCATTTGTATGCTGAAGCTGAGGAGACTGTGAGACCTGACCCTTCAAAAGTTTATCATTGGTCGTCGACTGAGGTTTTGGTAGAATCTGCTGAGGGGCTTTTGCTGATTTGGTTGTTGGGTGGGTCACTGTATGTAGGACCCCATTAGCACCAGCGGACGAAGTAACGTTCGCAAGATGCGAGCTCTGAGCCATTGATGTAGCCAAATTAAGCTGATGCTGCAGTTGTTGCTGCAACTGCTGCTGTTGGTTGGCGACATGCTGCTGGTGCGTTTGAACTGTGGCGGTGCCCCTGTTTTGCTGTTGACTGCTCTGTTGTGCGATCAGTTGCTGCTGTGTTGCGGCAATCAATTGTGGTGATTGGATGAACTGAAAAATTTGATTGCCAGCAGCGCCGACCATCGGAAATTGTTGCAACATCTGTGGCGGAGGTGGTTGAGGGGTGGGTGGTTTTATGCCACCGTTACCACTCGGACTGGCTATCGGACTATCCGCCGTCAAAGGACTGCTGCCCGGATGTGGATGGTTTTGTTGATTATTATGACGAATCTGATGTTGCTGTTGATGACTATTTGAATTACTGCTATTGGTGTGATTTATCGATGTGGGCACGATTGTGGCTTTTTTCGTTTGCCCTTTTGGGCTACTAGCCACATTTGCTGTCGCAAACGAATTGGATGTATTAATTGCTTGTGTCTGCCCCCCATAGCCAGTGAATCCTTGTGATGTACGTTTATTAGCTTTCTAAAAAAAACGAAACAAAAATATATTGTATATATGTAGGTTTATATCTAGTATTTGAAGTTTTGTTTTGTAACTTCAGCATTTACAAACCTTATTCAATGAAATATTATTTGATCCAACGAGGGTTGTATTAAATTCATTGCCCGTAACACCAATGACCGTTGTTGCAGCCGCTGGTGATTGCGAGGGACTTGGTTGAAATACCACTGTGCCAGCATTTGGGCTACCAGTTGTATATTGGTGGATTGATTGACGTCTGCCAGGCGTCGCCGCCTTGCGCTCCTTGAAAATAAAACAAAACAAAAATAGTTTTTTGAATGAACCTCCAATTTATGTATTAGATATATCTTTTTGTATGAATTAAAGTTCACCGGAATTGGACAAGTTCTGTAATTAACAGTCTTCAGTTAAACCCAGGAACACTTAAGTCCGAGGAGCTTTTATAAAAGACACTGAGGATCTATTCGACAGAGCAAAGTACTGTTGTATAAATCCGTTGATACTTATACTGCTTACAAAATGAGATATTTTTATTTTCTTCATATTATTAATTACCTGCTCCTGAGTCGTGTTGGTAATTGTATTGCCAGTTACCAATAACACATCTTGAGGGAATGGCGATATCGACGGAGATGGCTGCAAGCGTGGACTGGCTGAAACAGATGGTGAAGGACTGGGTGTTAAAAACGGACCCGGAGGAGACAGTATTCCTGAAAAAAAAAGAATGACAAAATTAAATAATCGTTTAAGGCTCATAAAGAATATATATGTTTTGGAAAATATTTTAAAGAAATCTCAGCAAGCCTGATTTAGAAAATTTTAGAAAATACCATTGTTTTCCATTAATAATAATTAGGTTAAAGTGAAGGGAAAAAATAAATCAACTCAAACATTATACACAATTCTTTGAAAATTCAATTTTGTGGTATTAGATCTGTTTGATATCATTTTGTAGAAACAAATATTAAGTATGTTCAATGAGGCTGTTCGGAACAGATTAGAACACTTAAGAACAGAAAAGTACAAGATTTTGCTGTTCAATGAGAAATTTTCTATTCTAAACTGTTCTGGGTTGCTGTTCAATGAGTCAGTTTGGAACACTTAGAACAGGTTAGAACAGATTTGTGAGAATTGTCAAAACCACCAGTTGTTGTTAAAAAAAAGACATTTCGGTGCTAGATTTAGAATTAGTTGATAAATCACTTTCTGTGTCGGAATCACTCCCAATTTCATCAAAAAAATTTTTTTTTTTTTAATTAAATTCAACTCTATTTCAGATTATTTTTAAGATTTTGTTTTGCAAGAAAAAACGAACTCAAATTATAGGTAAACAGCAATATTTTTTTTTATAATCTCTGTCAGACTAATCTCTGAATGTTCTAGTTGTTTCCCACGAATATGATCTGTTCTAACTTTTTCGTCACTGAACAAACTTATTTAAAGCATGTGAAAATAACTATTCAAAAAATCTTGGATCCACGGACAATCATTTGTGTCAAAAATGTCTGAATTGAATGGCCTTTTCGATTGGCCCCCGGAACACGTTCCTCCAATAAAACACCCGGAAACAATTTGACTGATTCTGAATTGTATCACTGTTGTTGTGAAAATTAAATTAAAAAAAAATCACATCGGCTAAAAAAAATTTGAAGCACTTGATTTCAATTTAGATACACATTTTCTTGTAGCAATAATAATTAACTTGTTTCTTTTTATGTTATTTTACCAGAAAAAGTAGTTTAAATTCAATAAACTCATCGAAATTACACAAAACAAATCAACGCGATGATTTTGACATTTTGATTATGTGAGTGAATTAGTGATTCTGTTTTCGAATCTGATTTGAAATCCAGAATCGTTTTCTGGTCTGTTTAGAGTAACAACTGTCATTTTGGGGTGATCAGAACAGTTCTGGACGACCAATCGAAAAGGCCATAACTTGTTGCACCATTTTCTGTTAATAAACAAACATACTCGTAAACGTCAGAAATTCGTCCTGTCGTTAAACCTTATTATCTTGCCCAATATTAATCTTTTTGTAGACAAACATTTTATTGTTGAACGAATTTGGAAAACAATTTTTTTTTGTGAATGTGTAATTTTAAGGAAAAACAACCGTACTTCCTTAAAATAAGGGTGCAAAATTTTAAACAGCCTGATGTTAAGGGCTTAGCATGATATTACTTAACAGGTTGCTAATACTAAAGCACTTAACTAATATTTTCCTATTTCTAAACACTTTTTAACTAGCACCGTACTAAATCTATTTTCTTAATAAACTACAACTAAACACCCCTAAAATAGTGCAAACAAAATAAACGAATAACTTTTTGACGTTTGTAAATGTCAAAGTGGCATATGGATTTAGTATGATACTAAAAAAATAAAGTAGCCATTTTGTGATTTTAACTTTAGTAAAATGTTAAGAAAAATTGTACGATACTAAACTAGTTTAAAATTAGGAAAATCCTCTTTTTAGCATTGTATCATACTAAAAATAATTTAACATATTACTAAATCGACTAAAATTTTGCGGCAAGATTTTTTTACGAAAAACTGTCAAATCCTGTTCCTGCACAGGAAATGTTCATAGTTTTTCACAGAGAGCGCTCAAAGGAGAGTAAAATGTTTGCCAATGTTTGTAGCACGACATTATCATACAAAACGATAAAGGGATTCTATTTTATGCAAGCTGTTGCGAAGTCAAAACATGGGACAACGAATTGCAATGTGAAATAAAAAGCAGTTCTCGTGTTTTATTTTATCTGTAAAGGTATACGTTTCACTACTATGCTTTTGTTGAACAAAAGAAATGCTTCTTCGTGCAATATTTAAAATTTGTGATGAGCAAATTGCTTATTTTAAGAAAACTTTAGTAAGCATTTTCAAACATAAGCTTTTGACATTTGAGAAATGGCTAAAATTTTTGTTTAATGCGTTCCTTTCGTACTTTTGTGAAACTTTGTCGCTCTCTGAGAGTTTTACCATCACTCTTGAAAAAAATGACAGTGTGCATTTTGGTGCACAAAGTACGGGAACAGAGAAAATGAAAAATTAAATTTAACGTAAGAGAAATGTCAAATCTTGTTAGAGTGCGTGTAAAGTCAATAAAATCTTGCTGAATTCGGCAACATTTATTTTGACAGTATAAATCCAATTTGGTTTAGAAGTATTCGGAAAAAAATCGAATGCTTGGCTGTAAAGAATTCGACATTAGAGACAATCCGTTTACTTCTGGATTACCAATCTAGAAGGTTATCGCGACACCATACGACCACTGCTGTCAAAATGGTCAACTTCTAAATTCTCTCTGGTAGTTTGTTATAGTCAGATACTGCTTTTACACGAGGGCTAACCTTATACAACTTCTTTATTGTTTACATAATGTTGAGTTGAAACGAAATTCATTCGACTAGATCATATAAAGTTGCTAAAGTAAGAAAATATAATAATTCTGGGCTATGATTTAAATTAAATTTGCATTTGATGAAATTAGAATAATAAAAAGATAATTTGTTGGAATTTCTTTTGAGTTTTCAGAAGCTACTTTTCGTTGACTTAGAGCATTTATGTATGTAGTTTGTTCTAGTCTTCCTAGAAAAAAAATATTGTTATAATGGATTGGCCAATACCTATGAAATTCGTCCTGAAATAGTTTAAAGAATACTTTTTATTGCTATTCCTACCGACCATCTGATAGAAAATATCTAAAAGCCATAAACTCAACCATATGTTTAAGTCAATTTACCTACAATGAGTAGGTCTTAAAGATTATATATAACTTGAACTTTAAAAGATGTCCAATAAATCTTAAAAATAATTCGGTTTCCTAAATGTTCTCCAAAGTGCTCAAAACCTATAAAAACGACTTTAGCACTTACTTTTACTTTTTATTAGCTTTAACCCTAAACGTTTGCTGTCAGTTAGCATTTATCATTTTATAAACACAAAAAAATATATCAAGCAATAAATTTCATTTGAGAAACAAAGTTAACCACAAAACTTTTATCATTTTTCTTTCCAATGTGACAGGGCCAGGCATTGTGCATATATAAAATAGTACATAAAACAAGCTTTTTTTTTCATTTGGAACTGTGAATACTGAAAATTTTTCACGCAGTTCCATTAACATTTTGCTTTTTTTCCTATCCATCCACCCCCATTTACGAACGGCGACGATGATGATGAAGTTGTCGAGCAATCTACATTTTTCGCATCATGTTTTCTAAATTCATCTCATCAACGTTACATCAACGAATAAAGAAAAACCTCAACACATCAAAAGACATCAGCAACCCCTTAGATATGGTACATATAACTTCAAAAAATACGCAGGTTAAAGGGTTAAAAATCCACCCTCAAGTTTCGGATTTCCAGGCGTTTGCTTTCAATTACAAACACATTCTTATAAATATAAAAAAAAGGATCAAATGGACTAAAAAACAACAAATTTGAAAACAGCAAGTTGCATCTGTATTCTCCTCGCACTAAAATAAAATAGACAAATTCCTTTTTCTACGAATAAAGCTCAGAGAAAAAACATAAAACGGATATTGTGACAGGCTAACCTAACCAGTAGTAGCGACTTTCATCAACGCTCCCTTAATCAAAAAAAGAAAAAACAATAAAAATAAAACCAAAAAATGAGTTGAGTTCAAGAGAAGATATACATAAAAGCTTCCAACAGCCCGGAGAGACATCAAACCAGCCATCCATGCATAACAGAGTAGTGGGTGAGTTTGACGAGAAAGTCATCATCTTGTACCACAAGTGAGTATAAACTCCCGCTTTTGTTTTACTTTGTAGCTAGCTAACCGCACTCCGGAACTATACAAAAAAAAACAGTTAGAAGCTCATAGGAAAAATCAATTCCTTGTTGTCTCATTTGTTTCTGGAACGCGTCCTCTCTGTTTCTCTGATGAAACCACCACAATCGAGTAATTCACGAAACACTTTTCACGCTGCCGGGCTATCTTTTTTGTTTAATAGGTCCTCTTTGTATAGTTTGGAAATATTTCCGTTATTTGTGTGAGTGTTTGTGTTAATTTTTTTGCTCCTAAGGGGTTCATATCCCTTATTAGTTTTAGGAGCTCTAAACTGTCGCCATTGTCTTTTATTGCCAGACTTGACAGTAACTTATGGGTTTTAATCTTAAAATAACTTCATGACCTTCGACCCTTCAAATGAACTTAATGGAGGATGTCAAGTTTATTTCGCACCGCAATAAAGATTATGGGATCTGTAAGAGATTTTCTTCGTGGATTTTCGGACGGACCCTTTATTTTTATATTAATCGAACATTTTAATTCGTCGATTAACTTCTGTTCTGTTCTGTGGTTTAGTATAGTCTAGTCATGGATTAGACATGGAATAAATAAGCCTTTTTTATTAATTCACAAATTAATAAATAAAAGCATCAACAAATAAAATCGCGTCAAACCAAAAAGTAAACATCTAAACAGCTAAGTTAGCATTAGCATTCAAAAAAAGCAGCAAATATTTGACGTTTGTGAGCATACCACCAGATATATCTGTCTCAGTCTTGCTGTCAAACACTAGGTTTGTTCGTTGAATTTACTTAACCTTAAGCCTAATTTTTTGAACTCGCCCTAAAGTAGATATAAGTTTTTAGCTGTGGCGGGTTAAGGTAACGTATTTTTAATCCACACAGTCCACAAACACAAATATAATAGCCTATTTTATTTTCCCCGTGATCCGGATCAGATCATCTATAGATTTGCCTTATAACAACAAAATGATTAAGTTTTGTTGTTGTAACGCTAATAAACAGATGATCTGATCTGGATCGCGGGGAAAATAAAATACGGTTAATATTAGAATATTGCTTTCGTTTTCTCAATATAGGTAACGTATAAACTGCCAAACTGACATGGTCCTGAAGCATGTGTTTTGGTGTAGATTCTAGTCTTGTATGAAATTAATTATTTTTGTTTGCAATACATTTTTTTTAGTTTCCAACAACTAGCTTTACATTTGACAACTCAGATAATATTACCTAAGATAAAATCCTGGTGCTCTCACTGGTTCATATAAATAATTATTTAAAATAGAAAAATTAAAAAAAAATCCGCAACTAGTGCTTGCACCTAATAAATATTGAACAGAGGAAAAATGAACTGAGGCGAAATAAAATTGTGACATCGAACAATTCATTGCGCCACATTTCAATAATCGAACAAACCTAATGAATTATATTGAAATGCCGCCATTTTGTGCTTTCAAGTAAAGGCATTGTAGTAATGAACATTATGATTCAGTTCATTCCTTGAGAATTGCCCTCAATAATAATAATAATCTTAAGAACAACTGCCATTACTTAAAAGATCGTTAATCCTTATTTGTGGTAACACCAAGCTAAAATCGGAATTTTTTTAATCCAAAAAGGACAAAAGTTGCACAAAAATTATAAATGTATGTATTCAGCATGTGTGAATAAGAGATGAAGCGGCTTCTTGTCCCTTTTGTCTTCTAGGTATAGATTTTTTATTTTTTCCAGTTCTTATGTGAGAATAGTAAGTAAGGATACAGGACTGTATTATGGGTAAATTGAATTCTGCGTGGTTTAAATAAGTGAAGGAAATCATTATTCTCTTTTACGCCCACATATACTTATATATGTGTAGAGGTTATTTAGTGAGCTGATGGTGCTGCTGACATTTCGCTTAGTGTGATTAGCGGATGTTGTGTGTGCTTCGATACATGGACTTCAATAGTGACTATCTTGCTCTCTTTTCAATTATGTATATTATATTGCTGTAAGGGTTTTTGTGCGCATCATTTTATTTTATTCAACTATGCTCACGACAAGAACATATTATTATACACGATGACGACGACGATGAGGACGAAAGGAAACCCAGGCAAAAAGGATTACATCGAAATTCACAAAACAACACACGAAACAACGACGACAAATAGGTAGATACATTTATATTATATTTCCTAAGAAATATGTTTTGACATGCGTCATATGGAAAACTTCCGATGATTTTATAGGTCAGAGGTGGGAAAAGAATATTTTTAGATTTATATGTAAGAAATGTGTATGTATACTTATTTTTGGTTTATAAATAAAACATATTCTATACTTGTATTTCTGAGAAATTAAATTTCCTAAATGAAATTCAATAAATGATTTAAAAAACATGTATGTTGGACATATGTATGGTTTTTCTGGGAAAGCTTTAAGTCTTACTTCATATATATTCTTATAAAAGAAACCATTTCTTCAATATGAATCCTCATATGGTCTATAAGGGTAGCAATAAATTGGCTTCATGAAAGTGGCTTTTATATTTTTCTAAGTGCACATCGTACGTTGGGCGCCATTTTGTACGAAATCACGTTTTTTTATCTGAACTGAAAAAAACTTCTAATCAATCAGAATTACACTCTTTGCAGAGTACGGGCGTATTGCGATTTCCTCAATAGGTCCAACATCCCTATCTATTGGAACTCTAACGTCAATATACCTATCTCCCTTAACCAAATTATAAGACATTTTAAAGAGTTTGTGTACCATGGAAAATATAAAAACATATTAAAATTCTAACAGCATTTTGTTATCAACATTTTTGTAAAAGGCGCCCAACGTGAGGAAAGTAAACAAAATGTACATAATGCAATCGCATAAGACTCCATATATCCAGCAGTTCTGTTTATACAAGTACTATTTACGAGGGCCTCCAAGTTCAGAAGGCAGTATATTTACTTCCGGAATTTGGTTGTTCACAGCAAAACCTCTCCTGGTGTACTTTATAAGTTTAATGGCCAACTGTTAAGTGTAGTCTGGTACTTACGGGAAATCTTTATGAATTCTCTTTAGGACCTCAAGAACATTATAACACCTTAGCACATTTGTGTATATTTAACTTATTGTATTTTTATATCTACGTCATGAACGTATCCAAGAGAGATATTTATAATGTATATAAATCGCCGATAATATTTTTATATACCAACCGATACGCGCATATTTTACGCCTATAAATTAAGCTACTAATTTGATACTGAAATATCAACTCATTTAATTCCTAGACGAAATATTCCTACGTTTAAAGCTTCAGATCCTAATTTTGTAAGCTTCACGTTGGGCGCCATTTAGTGTTTTTCATGTTAAACATATTAGGTATGTAGATACTAACATCAATATTTTAAATAATGCTAAGCGCTACAAATTGATGCACCCTAAACCTGATTGTTATCTATTGACATTCGAGTTTTAGTACACAAATTTTTAAACAAAATGTTACATAGGTAGGTACATATTTAGATTGTACCTACGTATAATATTATTTTCATAAGATATTCCTAGGGATTATCTTGTTGAAGACCTTTAAAAGCAAAAAAAAAAAAAAAACAATAGGTAGGTTATCCCTACATTAAAACTGCCCACTCTTTCTATTTAATTTTCTAGAAGATCAATTATGCGCCTTTTCTTTTTGCCACCGCCGAAACACGTTACATCCCTTATTTTATTACTTACATATTTTTGTTTCGATTTTCAGGTACAAAATCTCATTCACAAATTACGAGTAACTGAATATTTCATGCTGGATTAACGGTAGGTTTGTACCAAAAAAAAAAACCAAGTGACTTCTTATTGTGTTTTAAAATCACCATTTCCACTTGTCATTCTTACAAATTTCACGCACAACTCTCCACAAACCACAAAAAATCAATTAAAATTGAAACATGCACTTCACTTGGGAATCACGTTAAATTATAATTCCTGACAAATGATGATCAAATAGCATGCCAACATTCCGGCAAAGTGTAAAGATCATAAAAGATCTTTAAAGATAGATAAACATTCGTTGTTATTTTATTTCTTCAAGTCCATTAACAATACATCAACTTTACCGTGGTGCACACCCTCACAATTCTCCACAAACCAAAAGTGAAAACAATGAAGAACAAAAAAAACCGACAAACTATCCTTGACTATCAGACCACAAAATCAGCTTTTTCAGTTAAAAATTAAAAAAGAAAAATAAAAAACTTTCAAAAGCTAGCACGTGGTTTAAAAGTTGGATATAAAAACTTTTTACTTATTTTTTTTTATTCTGTTGAATTAATTTTTATTTTTCTGTAAATCATTCTTGAACAAAAAAAAAACGATAAAAAAAATAAATCAAACCCAAATATGTACTTATATTTTCATTCAAATGTAGACATATTCAGGTGAAGAAGGCAAAAAAAAACCACACATACCACACTTAAAAAAAAATCGAAGAGAACGAAAGAGAGAACAAAAGTTTGTGTTATCTAAAGCATCCATCCCGACCATGTCCTTTTGGGGCAATTTTTACTGGTAAATTCATAAAAACAACAACAACACAATTCAAACCATGTGAGAACAAAAAATCAAACAAAGGATTCTTCGTTTTTCAACGATTTGAGTTCAGTACTCCATGTCAACCAGCTAGCAGTATGAAGAGAATTGAGGGAGGCTTTTATATTATACTTGTGTTTTTTTTTCTGTTCTTTTTTTTGAGCTAAATTGAGAGAATCATAAACAAACACACTTAACCGTGAGAGAAATAAAAATGCGAGATCTGAAATGAAATAAGCACAGTGCAGCAATGATGCCACTCTTGGAAGATTTTTTTTTTTTTTATTAAAATCGATTGTTATAAACTTGTGGGAAACACTTATACCAATTGAAGGTGATTTTAAGATATAGATGAAATAGGATTGACAGGGCAAATAAGCAACGCAAATGATAAATTATGAACTGTTCCATTGGAAATAAGGGTCATAAAAGTAACACAAATGTATAACATTTTTATGACTAAGTATACTCGAATTTCTGGCGACCAAATAGGTATATCTACTCGTTTGAGGGGATTAGAGGTATTTATTTATGGTTGTTTTACCTTCAGTTAGAGAATAATAAATGAAATTTGGGGTGCGTTACGTAGGTACTTTAAGTTCAAGTTTACAGTCAAGCATCTACTTTGAAAAGGACAAAGGCGACTAAGTAAGCTGCGCTACTGTACAGCAATTTGGATTGCAAAGTGTTTGATGACAATGGTAATGGAAGTCTACCCAGTTCTTTACGAGCATATGGAAGTGTATCGTCTGAGGAAATATTCGTAAGAGTTCTTAAAAAAAATATGATTGCTTTGTAAAAGATGTAAAAAACGAAACCAGTTATTAGCCGAGTTATACTAAATGAGATTGATTACTTTAAAAATGTCAAACGCTTTTAGAGTGCACAATAAAAAAGACAGTTAAATATGAACTGTCATAAAAAATAACTGTATATAAGTTGGAAGTCACAAAATTCACATTACTAATAACCTTAACTGCCCCACCTGATGGGCATCCTAACGGGTCAGAATTCAATGGAAAACCACATGACCAGAAAGGGAATCAGCACATCTGACTTTTGCAGCTGTTGTATGCACCAAGAGGCGGACAACTCTTGGATAATACTTCTTCGATGAACGGGGCGATGTCTCTATAAAACCACTTAAAAAAATCCTGAAATTTACTCAAAGGTCAGAATGGTTTAGCCAGGCACCCTACATCTAATCTCTCCCAACTTACTCCCCCTGGAGACCGCAATGGTTCAATTCAGATCCAAGTGAGCTGCGGGCTCAGGCAGCTTTCCGGTTCACCATACGATCCGTCAAGCAACTGCCGCCCTCTGTTGGTAAACATACTACGCCTCGTAGTTTTCGAAGTGACGAAAGACATGCCAATTTAAAACAGTTCTCAAACAAACGCCAATTCCACTTATAATATACGACACGACTTTTCTTAGGGTCAGGTGTAAAAACGTGGTTAAATATTTCAGCAGTGGTTCAGGAATTTTATTTCCCCGATTTCGGCAGATTAACTGAGGTTAAACTTTAGGTCAAGCATGTATTTCACTTCTATCACATTTTTCAACCTCAACTTAACCACCAAAATCGGTGAATTAAAATTTCTTAACCACGATCAAATTTTGAATCACGATTATACAACTGTCCATAAACCATAGAATAGAAGTTATAATTTCCGATTAATAAAAATGAAGGGTCCGACCAATAATAATCGATGAAGAAAATCTACTACAATAATTATGAACTCTATTTTTTTATTTATTTTATAAGATTCTGTAAATTATTGGCAAATATGTATTCTTTATTCCTTCGCTGTACCACCATCTTCGGTTGAATAGCGAAGGAATATATTTATAAATGTCAAAAAGCAGACATTTAGTGCTTGCACTTAATTCACGGATTAAAGATAATCTGCCATTAAGTCGTGTTTTTTTTAAATAGGGTTGTTATCTTTCAGCTTAATGACACTTGTGACTGTTGAATTTTAACAACTTAACCTTACTAACACAAATCATTTGCAAGCAAAAACAAAATATTCTAATTCATCATAATGTAAAACTCTCACGATCGAACTTCGCAAAATAAGTTTATTTCAGCATATTTTGTAAATTTGACAAAAGTGACATCCCTGCTGTTTTTTCTTCTATTTTTTTTTTTGCAAATACCTACTATGTGTATAGTTAAAAATCAAAGCACAAAGTCACAGGATGTGAATAAAATAATTGAGTACACATTTTAAATATATATAAATCATACCGAGAGAGAGTGAGCGCAGAAGAGAGTAGGGGAGTGAGCACAAAAAAAACTAGCAAGCGCAAACGAGATAAATCAGAAAAGCAAAAAAAAAAAAAAAATGTGGTGTGGTGGTCTGGTCACGTAAAACTGGTTAATATAATAAGTTATGTAGGTACCGCATCCAACAGTTAAAACAATAATTTTTATTCAAAAAGCAAAAAAAAAAACAACAAAAAAAAGATCTAAGAAACGAGAGAAAAAATAACAATAACAACACAATATAAACAAAGAAAAAATAATATGAACTAAAGAAGCTGGAACAGAGCACAAAAATGATGACGGCTTTGGAGGAGTTAATTTCCTTACATCGCGCATTTAAAACTGAAAACGTCCAAAACTCCTCGATAATAACCATGGCCTGGACAAGCCGTCCGTATAGCAGCAATACCGACTAACAGACAAAGGAATAAGGACTAATGGTATTGCCAAGGCTTTTGTTTTTATATTGTATCACCCGAAAAATATATGCACACAACCCCACGGCATACAGTCGTCGAGGACCAGGAGACAAAGATCTCTCCGGGCAAATGGTGGACGACACAAAAAAATGGCAAACAAATGGAAATATACTTCCAACTATGCTATAACTGGCCTTTATATCCTTCGTTCCATTCTTTATGCCAATGTCGCCGGTTGGAATAATGTGTCTCCTCGATGCCATGGTGTGTTTTTATTTTCCTCAACAACCGACACGAAGGAAACTACCATTGAGTAGAGTTGCCTTTATGCAGATTAAGAAAGCGAAAGCACACCACCGACTTTCGCATAAATCGATTAAATTAAATATAAAATGTCAACAATTTTCTTTGATGACAATTTGACAATTTTAACACAACTGACATTTAGGCATCGAAAACCCAAATTGATTTTCTAATCTAAATCCATAAAATCTACAATTCAGCTTTGATGACATTTTCCAATAGATATTAAATCACATTCTAGACGAGGCAAATAAATCTTCCAAATTTAGGTACTTATCACAAAAGTGGGCAGGGTAAGGGGACATGTTTCATTAATATTAAATCATTATTCTCCAAGAAAGTAAATTTAAATATTCAGCTTTGAATAGACATCAAATTAAGAGGAAATTTAAATATATAAAATAGTGGGCGTGGCAGTGAGCAACAATAACTCCATATGTACATATTTTGCCTTAGGTAACACTTGAGCATCAAAAATATAAAATTAAGCTTGGAATAATTCATTGGAAAAATGTCGTGTTATTGCCTAACAAGTGCGGACAAAAGGCGATATCATAGAAGGATTTTTCGAACCTAGACTCCATTTGAGTGTGTTTGGTTTTTAAATGCAGGTATGCGCTCCACCACTGAAAAGCTAGTAAGCAGATTTATACAACTTAAGCAAGCTTAAAGTTAAAATTACGGTAATCGGTAAAAAAAACCTAACGTTGGGTGGCATTTTTTAAAACTCACTATTTAAATAACATTTTTCAAACTTTTAAAATTGATGTTTGCTTAGTTTTATGGTAAGTTTAAAAAAAAACCTCACGTTGGGCGCCATTTTTTAGCTCACTCTTTAAAAAAAACTTTTGTCAAACTTCTTTAATTGATATTTGGCTAATTTTAAGCTATTAGCAAGATCCCGATTATCTATTAGTTTTAAAAAAATCACGTTGGGCGCCAGTTTTTTAACTCACTTTTAAATTTTAAAACTGATGTTTGGCTAATTAAAAGCTTATGAGTAAAACCTCGATTATTGTTTTAAAAAAGCTCACGTTGGGCGCCATTTTTTAGAACTTTTACCTACTGTACAACTTTTTTAAACAACTAAATTATTTATGGATAATTTTTTTTATTGAATCCGGGATGAATCTCATTTCAATTCCCAAAAAAATGGATTTTCTGAAAACACAATCTTTGAGTCTAGATTTTAAGCAGGAACTAGATGTCCTTGTAAAGTGACACGAAAGAAAATAAATGTAAATTTAAGGCACACAAAAATTTCTATATTTGAGTAATTCAAAACTCATGTGTAAATATTTCACATTGGGCGCCAGTTTTTGGAAAACTCAACCCTAATGCAAAAACTACATCTACTCAGCCACCATAATGAACATATATTTTTTTTCTATATCTGAAACTAAAACAAAAATCTTCTAGGCGTTGGTTGAACCCATAAAACAAAATGCGTGGAAAAAATTTCAGGAATCGCCTACAAGTGTTTTAACCAATGGTGCTGACATAATGTATGTTGTCTCATTTGAAGAGGGTCAAATAAAAACCACTTAACGAAGAAATAAAAATTGCGTGTTTTGTTTAAATGAAAGTAAATGGTTCACTTAGCACAAATCTCCATAAATCTATGTCTGCAGTCAAACTTGATTAAAATCTTGGTTTCATATTTTATGTACAACAACAAACCTACTATGTAAAGGGTAAATTCGGAACAAAATCTCGCAGCGGCAACAGTGCACCAGTTGAGTGCTTAGGGGGCGGCAAGTGGGCCGCTATATTCATGTGTATACTCCACTCCACTTGTTAAGGACGACAACGCGAATCCTATTACAATTTCTGTGCCTTGCCGTGCGTTGTTGTCGTTGTCGTCGACGTCGTCATTGTTAGTCGGTCGGTCGTTTGGTTTGTTCTTAGTTTGTTGGTCGATTTTGCGGAAGGTGGAGGCGGAGGAAGGCTGCTCCAGTCCTACAAACTGACTAGAGGTCTACTTCTGCTGTTTTCTGGTGTATCGACATACAATGAAGAGAATAATAATAAAGGCAGCAGCAGCACCAGCGAAAAAGTGACTGTTTTGTAGCTGCCCGCCTGCCATTCCAATCCGCCACGTCGCGCCGCGCTGCTGTTTTTATTCGCCATAGGGTTGATGATATTGATGGTGGCAAAACTGGGAGATGTGAGTTCTGCTGTTTTTGCTGCCGCTGCTGCTGGTGCTAGTGGCGTGGTGGTGGTACATACTGCCGTTTGCTGATGATGAGGACAAGAGATGATGATGATGATGAGAATAAAAGAAGAAAAATAAAACCCACAACCGAAACGAAATAAAAATCAATAAACATGTAGGCATACATATATAATTTTGTGTGTGTACCTGGACAAAAAAGTTCACCCTCGCGATTTTTTAATTTTCATCTATTTGTTTTTTAGCCAAAAAGATTATAGGTTTCGATTTCGATTCAATTGTCAAAATTAGCTTAAAAGTTCGGCAATACTCATTAGCAAGTCAAATTATTTTAAAGCGACATAATTAGGTTGTATAATTAAATTAAAGTCTGTTCGAGTCGGGGTCCTTCCGTTAATGGGACATCCGATCCCATGTCAGCACGACACTTCCGATTCAATGGATTTCAAATTAATGTAACGAAAACGTAACGATAACACGCGACCGAGGTTTCGTTTTGTTTTATGGTTTGTACTTTTTTTTTTGTTTATAACTTGCGAAAGTGATAAATAACGGTTTGTAAACAGAATAGCCGGCATTCGAATATAGTATAGTCACATTTCTCACGTTCAACAAAAAAAAAAAAAAAAAAACAGAACAACATCAACATCAACTTTTTTTTAGTTTGTTTTTGTTTTGCGATTAACACAACAAACAATGCAACGTAAACATGTAACGTAACTCGAAAAAAGATAATACAAGGTATAAACAATTTTCCTCTTGGCAAAATTGCACTTAATTTTCCATTTTTTTTTTGTTGGTTCTTTCTTTGAATGCAAGCAGATTAAGAAATGATTAATAATTGACACATTCACATAGTTACGAGCATGAATAAACACTGAAAAAATCTCAACGGTGCAAGTGTGTGTTATAGTAGCCAAAGTTGAGTTGAGCAGTTGAGCCGCGCCACAAACGTATCCTCTCTAATTCTGGTGGCGCGTTACGTATCCGTACCGTACGTATGTAGGTACGTACGAACACTCTCGAGAAGAGGTAAAACAATTCATAGTAATATAATAAATAAAAGGCGAAAAATGAAGACGAAAAGGAAATCACGATGAGAAAATGGAAGAAAACTAACACAGAACACATAGGGCACAAAAAAGTAGATGTATCCTACAAAAAACTGTAGGAATCATGGGTAGGTACACCGCAATTGTTGAGAGCAAGCTTCATATCGTGTCGGTCGGTCGGAATCGGGATGTATGGTATAGAAGTAGATGGATGGACCTACACCGACGACAGCTATGGCAGAGGCAACGCGCGGCGGAGCAGCAGGCGGGGGCTACGATACTGGGATAGATGGAATTTTATGCTTTTTGCTCTTTACTCGCATCTTCTGTATCGAATTTTAATGATTTTTCATTACATATTCACTAGTTTTTTTTTTTTTTTTTTTTGTCCCAGCAATCATGACGAGGAGTTGAAAATGATTAGACATTTTCGCAAAACAATGACAAAGATTTTATAAAATTCGCTGAAGTATTTTCGGATCATGACTTAAAAAAAAAAAAACCTTTTGCTTACACAGCAGAAAAAAGGCTTTAGTCCCTTTTAAATTAATTTTTTGTGTTCGTAAATTAATTCTAATTTTTTATTCAATTTTAATTTCATGTCAAAATCATTTTCTTGGTTTGGAAGGTATTTATAGAGAGACAGAGAGTGAAAGAGAGAGAGAGAGAAAGGCGATAAATGAGAAGAGAACTTAGGAAATTAACTTGAGTTTTGGAGCATGACTTTGGTGAATTTTTTATAAGAGATTAAGTGCTTTTGAAAGGCGATTGTGCTTGGGTTAAAATTTAAGAAAATAATTAAATCTGTCTGCAAAGTTTATGGGTTATAGGTACCTTCATTTTATGAAAAAATAACAATATTGTGGAGGTTTATGAGAGATTACAAAAAAAAAAATGGTTTCATGTTGGGCGCCATTCATATTTTATTGAATAAGTAGGGAAGATTAAATAAAGAGTTTGAAAGTTTTAAACTCAACCCGAATTAAAAAAATGTTTTTGTTGGGGTTACTTTTGATGTTCGTAGAGGCCTTGTACTGTTTCAATATGTTAAAAGAGGTTGCTGTTAGCTTAGATTTTTCACTTTTGTTGGATGCCATAAATCATAAATTCAAAGTGGGTAGGTATAACTAAGATATATCCTACAAGAAAAGCAAATGTTAGCTTCTTGATGAGGGTGGCTTTGTTTGTAATTTGAAGATCATTATTTAGAGGAGACTTTTTGAAAATTTTCATTCACTGGCAAACGTTAGGTACACATTATCTTTTAGTTTCAAATTCATTAAATTCATACGAAATGGTCAAGTCAAATTAATAGTTTATAAAAAATTTTGGTTTCAAGAAGAATACAAATTGGGACTTCATGTTTGGCTGGGCGCCACTCAATGCGTGCTTTTTTGAATGTTACCCTTTGATTTATATTTTGAAAGTGTAAATGATTAGAATCAATTCAGCAATCGACAATTCATTTAAAAGGGTTGAAGTGGCTTTAGGGAAACACAAACAAAATAATTGTGACGGGCATTTTGTCAATATGTGTTTTACACACCATAGAATGAAATCGTTGCTAAACGCATGCGAAACGCATATTTACACAAAAAGACAAATACAGACTTCTTTCTGAGGCAAAACAAAGAAGTCGTGGCTGCTTTTTATATTTTGGATTATTTATTTTCCATATCGTTAGAAACAGTGTATTTCACGCTCATTATCGGTATTAAATTGGATCTGAATAAATGTAAATACAGCAACAAACACTGTAAATGAGTTAAGGCCCAATTAACTAAGGTGGTCAAGTGTAGCCGATGAGTATCAGTCAGAACCTTATCCTAAGGGACAGCGCGGTAAAGATCGACCGTGGCTCACCCACGTGTGTATTGCCACCTCAACCATGCGAGACGTTTATTGATTTAGGACAAATTCCAAACCGTACAATATATAGGTAAATAAAACACTATATCTAATAATCCCTCGTATCAGACTGAGTAATATTGTCATTTCAGTAAGTGGTCAATATTAAAAACTTATATGCGACTTTTTCAGGTAAGGGTGGACTCTGAAGCTGGGTCAACATCGACAATTTAAATTATTTAGCAGGTTGGAATAAGTGCCAAAGCTGGGATAGACTTCCATTGGGCGCCAGTGTTAAATTACCAAAACAAATTTCACATTGGGCGGCATTTTTTGAGAAAGAAATTCGTCTCTTATAAATTAGTTTAAAAAACATTTAAAATTGGCAGGTTGATTCAGCAGGATTACTGAATAACGTCTAAACAACGTCTATTAACTGTCAATAGCGCCAGCAAAAGCTACATACAGTATTTAATTACTTACTTTATTTTACTATTTTTTTGGAGAGTTTAAAATATTATTTATTTAATTTTTATTGATTAAACACATAATTAGAAGTAAGCAAAAATAAAAAAGGAGAGTTAGAACAAAGCGTTGGGCGCCACTTTTAATATTTGTTTTGAATGTTCTAACCTGCAAATGTATTACAGTTATGATAAATAATAATTATTTTGATTTAAATTAATACTGTCACAAAAAGTTTATAAACAATTGTGAATATTCAAGACACGACATAGTTATTTTTTATATTAAAATCCTTTATCTGGAAGTGAGAAGCATTTGACTGTAATATCCAATGAAATGATCTTTTTCACTCTTTATCGCTCAATTTATTGTTCACACATCACCATTAAGTTATTTAAAAAAAAACATACACAAATCAAATCAGACTAAAGTAACATTGCTCACATTCTCAACTCAAGGGGTCATTTTTATCTGGGCGCTTAGCATTGTCTGGTAACGCAACTGACAGAAAACAAGGTGAAAACAAAATGCAAGACGACTTAAATCCACAAAACAAAACAAAGGTAGGTACACGAACGAACCACACGAGCATTTGATATTAATCCACCTATATCATCATCGGATTCATCGCCTTCATTAACATTGCTCAGAGCTAGCTAGGCGCAAGAACAACGACATAACGTCAGATATGGGCATAGGGAATTTATATAAGTACATGCTGAATTATACCTATTACCAGGCAGCCAAGAGCTCTCTGCTAGCCACAACATTTATACTTGTATCACGAATTCACTGTCATGGTGCTCTATGATGATTTGAGTTTGGGGCCAAAACACACCACCATCACTAGGAGGATAATATAAAACACGAAACTCGATGCAAGAGACGACACCACAAAAGCTTGGATGATGGCAATAGTATTAAATGCAAATTGCCGATTTCTTCTATTTCACCGCGATTCAACACTCGCCACACTTCACCACTCTCATTTTTTTTTTTTACTTTATTTTGTCTATACTTTACATAAAATCGACACTCAAACTTAAACTCAGCGATAAAAAAGAAAAGATGACGTTAAGGGTATGGTAAGGTGGTGGATTAAAATAATTTCAAATCTTATTCGGAAATTTATATTAAAATGGAAGCAATGGTGACGGAAATGGCAATTAGAATTAAGAAGAAAAAAAAACAATAACACCACAAATGCCAGAAACAAATCTTTTTATTTTATATTATTATTATTTGAACAAGGAAACTTAAGCACAAAAAATATAGATACTTGCTTCTCCCAATGAAAAAAAAGAAGAAAAATATACACAAATTAAGTATCTATTTATCTACTCACATAAAAAAGAAGAAAATGTCGACAAACAGGGAATAATAGACACACGAAAAGTAGAGAAAAAATTCACCCAAAACACTTTTCTTTAGTTTAATTTTGTTGGTTCTCTATTAACCATTAGTTTTGTTTGTTTTTGTTAAACAATATTAATTGAGTTCACAATATTTATTTAATTTAGTATAATTTATTTAAATTAGTATTATTGTTTTTTTTTTATTCCCGGTTATTCCTGAAATCCGACCTGCACCCGTGAAAAAAAATCACTTCACCGACACGGAATGTGTGTAAATGAACGTAGGAATATTTTTTTCCAATTTTCCCCCCATAGTTTTTGACGATGTATCTATTAAGAATGAGATACAAAAAGTGTGAGAGAGTAGGAGAGAGAGTTGCATAGGTCTTTTTTTTGTTTTATGTATTGGTGAGAGAAGAGAGAGGATGCAAAAATTCACATCACCCAGCACGGCAGTACCACCACACCACATCACATTAACATTGCACAAAAAGGCTCTCTTTTTGTTGAGATAAATGAAGAAGAAAACATGAAAACAACCCTCTCAAAAAGTCAAATTGGGAACTTAATTTAATGTCAAAAAATGTAATTGGGACAGCAACACCTGCCTAAGGATTTTTGAAGTCCCTACTCTACAGTGTATAATTATTAATATATGTACCTTTATTTTTGTTTTGATTATTATTAAAATTTCAACTCAATAAATTTTTTAATGGTGCTTAAGTTTAATATTAAAAAATGGGAAACTTTCGAAAAAATTGAATTATGTTCAATGGTTTCAAAACATTTATGAAACGTACTTTTATCACGCCCGTAGCAAAGAAAATATTTAGAAGGGAATACATACAAAATAATATATTATGATTTTGGAATCAATTGTTTAAAAGATGAATTACTAGAAAGGGTTTATTCATCTGTTTACAGTTGAGTTAGGGAAACATACCAAATTGTAGATAAGTTATTTTTGTGAACTTCAGAATTTTGTTTGAGAAATGGGTCGAACGCCAGTGTTGAGGGGCATTTTTCAAAAAAATCCTACGAAGGAATTTAAAAAAATAATTTCTTATTAATTTTAGTTCCTTTAATTTCCAACAGTAAAAAAAAATTAATTAAGTATGTATTAGATTTTTAAAATGTTGTTTACTTAATTAATAACCTGTCGTACTTAAGGTAAGAAATAATGCTATTTTGCGGAAGTACTCTTCTCTTCAAGTTTCAAAAATGAAATATGTGGTTGTTTGCATTTTATTTTTCTCGGTTTAATTGTTTTTACTATTTTGCTTCAGAAGACGATTTTATTGAGTAACACTGTAACACTGTATATGGTTTGACAGTTGAGAGTGTCAAACTCTGTTAACATTTCTGCTCAGTAAGGTTTGGTAATTCATCATGAATAATTTAATGCCGGAACAAGCATTACAAATTATGGAAATTTATTTTGAGAAAAAAATCACAAGCTCATAGACCACTTTTACCGAAGAATTGTGTTTAATGGTGAAGCACATTTCTGGTTAAACGGCTTCGTCAATAAGCAAAATTGCCGTATATAGAGCAAAGACAATCCTCAAGTCATTAACGAATCACCATAACATCACTTAAAATTGATTGCTTGGTGCGGTTTACACGCTGGCGGCATAATCGGTCTTCATTTATTTCGAAATGAGCAAGGAGTCATGCTGACTGATTTTTTTTTGTTTCCAAAAATTAATCAGCTAAACATCCACGACATCTGGTTCCAACAAGATGGCGCAACTTGCCATACAGCACGTTTCTAGGTATTTTCAAATTTTACCCAAATACAAGGTGGACTCGAATATTAAAGACCAGTTTCGATTCAAATCTTTACTGATGTTGTCATATTGACATAACCCAAGGTCACGACTGAATTAAGTAAGTAAACTAGTAATCTAGTTGCTAATAATTAACGTGAAAGAAAAAAGTGAAAAAGTACTATCGTTGGTTAGTAAACATTTAACACTTCATTGCTAAGCTCAAAGACTTAATAATAGTTTATCCATTTAATAGAATTATTTTTAGGAAACAGATGTATTTTGAGCAAGAGTTTTATGAAATGTAAATTATATGTGATGTGGGTGATGAATTTTAAGTAATTAATTTTTTCATTTAGATAAATATATAATATTCTCTAAGAAGTGATTCCTGAAGTAATTATTAAATACTAACATCACATACATCATGGCACATATTTTAAAGCAGACAAATTACTAACTTTATTACTTTTAACTAGTGTCATGCTTAACCTATGACGGAAACTGAACATACAAAAAATGTGTGATATTTCATGCAAAAAACTAATCAAGTATACATTCCATAATCTTTTGCGGTTTATCAAAAAAAACACCCACATGGCGACGGCCTTGACTTTCAGCACAAATAATGCAATATTAAACAAATACCACTAAGCCATGTTTTTTTTTATCGAGCGGTGTGGACCTTTTATCCAAATCATCTCTTTTCTAACAAACAACACACAAAAAATCAAACAAAACACACTCAACACTCTCAGAGAATTTGAATCATATTGTGAATTGAATTGAGTGTGTCAGCTTTTGAAGAGAGCAAGAGCACGACTTTGTTATGTGTGCCAGTTTTTTTTTTTTTTGGTTTGTGGTTTTAGATGTTGCCAGATGGAATTTAACATTTTAACCCCTGAATCAAATTCTTCTATTGGGATAAATTATTATGGTGTCAGGATCACGTACATACATACATACATATGTGTTTGAAGATTATCCTAAATACTGGAAATAACTGAATTGTCCTTGTAACGTCTTCTTTTTTTTCCAGCGTCATGACGAGGGCGAATATTCTAAATCTGTCCCATAAAAATATATTTTGTTGGTTTCCTGTCTTCAGGAAGAGTGACACTCCACAACACAAAATGTTCGCACAATAGGGTGTTTTTTTTTTTTTTAATGATACGAAAATAGTACCTAACAAGAAATCCACTTTCTTCATGAGAAGATGATGCCGGTAATTTAGTTAATCCCTCGACACATATTTTATGGATCTTTTCAAAAGTGTTTTCCTATTAATAATATCCATTTTTTTTTGTTGGTGGCAATGAAAATTATAACGAAATTATAACTTCTTGTTACAATTAGAGGGATCCACTATTAGAATTGAAAAGGAATGACAGGCGAGCACATGCTGCCTCTAAGCTGGCTGGATTTATATACGCAAAGCACTTCGGCAGGATTACTGAAGTAGGTACTTTGGCTACTGAAACACATGTGTGGTTAAGGAGATTTTTTAAAGAAGTAAGTCAGACGTTCAATATGGGAGCGTTGAACTTCCGGGTAAAACGCGCAAGGGTGGGAAAAGAGTATGAAGTGTTATTTGTTTTTTTTTTAAGCGATCGATCGTAAGATCTAGGAACAGATAAAGTGACATGAAGTGGGAAAAATTTTTACTTTTCGTGATATTTATATTAGTCTTACTCATGAATAGGAAATACGCTCGATTGAAACAAATTATTTTTCTGTCAATAAAAAAAGGCACGCAACAAATGTTAAATATTATTCCTAAAAATAAAACAAGGACGGGTGATATTTGGAAAGATGGTTTTATAATATTTTAAATGGAGGCATATGGACAAAAACTGACGCACTTCATCATTTTAATAGTCATTTCAATGCAAGGTCATGTTTAATAACTGACATGACATTTGATCAGAATATAACATGGTCACGATCAATCTAAAATTATTGATCGTATAGACCACATGTTTTCCTTAAAGATGGGTACAATGCAGGTGTATTTTTGCAAGCTCCATGATAACCAGACTTACTGCCAAGAAATTGTTATGCAAAGAAAATTCACGATACTCCATTAAAAAAACTATAGTGCCAAATTTTAGTCGATTTATATAATATGTATGTTAAATCATTGTTAGTATGATACTAGGTTAAAAAGAGGATTTTGCTAATTTTAAACTAGGTTTTAGTATCGTACTATCTTCTTAACATTTTACTAAAGTTAAAATTACCAATTGGCTACTTTATATTTCTAGTATCGTACTAAATCCATAAGTCACTCTGACATTTACAAACGTCATAAAGTTATGTTCGCTTTGTTCTTTGTACTCTTTTGGGCGTGTTCAGCTGCAGTTTCTGCAGAAATTAGGTTTAGTATGCTGCTAATATTTAATGTTAAAATGTTAAATTTTTAAAATGCTGAGCCTAATGTTTAGTGAGCATTGTTATCGTTTGTGTGTTATTATGTGAATAGCATGTGGTTACCACTAGGCAACACATTTTGACATATACATTATTGTTGTATTACGTGAAAGTTATTCTAAGTCGCGCTGTGTCAGGCCAATGCGAATCAACAACTTTTAAGTATTTCTGGGATTGTAAAATCGTCACCGACGTCAAATTATATCTAAAATATCTGCCGATTACATTAAGAAAAATATTTAACGATATCGTTTCGACGATATCTTTTCCGATTTTACTCTACAGAAAGGATAGAAACAGGTATTTTTAAAATGATATCATTCTATCATTTTCGCTTAACAATAAGACTTCAGAGAATTGCCTTGAGAGTATAAACTTCAGGGGTGCTATAGTTCGTAATAATTTTTAAGTTGAAATATAAAGGGTTATCGATTTTGCGGTTTCAAAAGTATAGGGCTGGAATTCAACATCTGTCAAACTAAGTTGTTAAACCAATTTTTTTTTTCAGTTGAAAATCTGACATTTACGGAAAATGGATGGTTTAACTATCGCACAACGCATACAAATTGTTAAAACCTACTACAAACATTTTGATTCTGCCACAGCCACATATCGTGCTTTAAGAGGAGATTATGGTTTACATAATCGTCCATCTACGCAAGCAATTGGCAAAATTGTGAAAAAAGTTGAAGAGACTGGATTGGTTACAGATATTCTAGGGCTTGGGCATCATCGTTTCGCTCGTACCAATGAAAATATCGCTGCTATGAAGTGAAAGTGTTGCCGAAGACCCGAATTTGTGGTTTCCTCGTCGTTCTCAGGAATTAGGACTGTCTTACGGCACATTATGGCGTATTTTGCATTTGGATATACACCTACATCCATATAAAGTCCAGCTCACACAACAACTGAAGCCAGCTGACCATTCACAACTTCGTCGATACGTCGAATGGGTGCTTGTACAACAGGCGGTGGACGCCGATTTTTCGAACAAAATTTTCTTAAGCGACGAAGCACATTTCTCACTCGGTGGGTATGTTAATAAACAAAATTGTCGTATTTGGGGTTCTGAGAATCATAAAGTAATTGAAGAGAGGCCATTACATCCACAAAAAGTCACTTTTTGGGGCGCTCTTTGGTCCGGAGGTGTGATTGGACCTTACTTCTTCGAAAACGACGATGGAACGACTGTCACCGTCTATTTGGAGCGTTATGGTCATATGATAACCGACTTTTTTTTTACCTGCTATTGAAGAATACGACTTGGAGAATATGTGGTTTCAACAAGACGGTGCCACATGCCACACAACTCGAGCGAACATGGCTTTTTTGCAAGAGACATTTCCTGGCCGCGTAATTTCTCGACTGGCCACCAAGATCATGCGATTTGACACCGCTGGACTTTTTTTTGTGGGGCTACGCGAAAGACCGTGCTTATGCAGATAAACCTTTAACTCTTGAGCACTTGAAAACCAACATTCGTTAAGTTATGGCTGAGATACCGCCCAATATGTGTCAAAAAGCGGTCGAACATAACCTCAACAGAATCGATGCTTGCAACAATTCGCGTGGTGGTCATTTAAATGATGTAGTGTTTCACACATAATGTCAACGTTCAAACTTTATAATAAAAAAGAAATATCATGAACAAAATATTTTATGTGTTTTATTTACGTTTACTTTTGAAACCGCAAAATGGATAACCCATTATAAGCAGAAAAATAGTTAAGCGAACTTTATATTTCCACTAGGTACTCGTACTATAGATAAGTTACAAACTACATTTTGACATTTCTCTGCATTTGTTCTCTTTAAATGAGGGTTAGTCATAAGAGTTTCTTTTAAATAAAATATAACGTATACACCCTTAACTTCCACAAAATAAAATTTCCAGAAAAACTAATATTTATAATTTTTAGCAGCTGGGTTTCCAGTCGCGCTAAATTATTGTAATATGTTCTTTGGCACATAATAACATTAAACTACATCTACTTACATTCCATTTAAATGGCTGAACACAACAGGACTTATACTAACTACCTTTCTGACATTTGACGTCAGTTTGTGTGTTTATTGAAACATTTTGTGTATTTATGAAACAAAACGCTGAGAATTTGAAGAGAGTTTGAACTTCACTTCAACCTTATGTAAACCTTCATTGAAATGATTTGACTCGTTCGATTATGAAACATCAAGAAAGCTGCATGCTACATTCCAAATCTTGCCGAACGGAATGTAGCTCCATCTGGAAGCTATTTTGAATAGCAAATTGATTATCGGATTTTTGGTATGGCTTGCAGGTGACAGCTCTTTAAAGAGGTGTCATTTTCATACATTTTCCATCTTTTTTGTGAGTTACGTTGTCTCGGCTTCCATTATGAAAAACTTAGTAACCCTCGAGAGTTCCCACATATATTGTCAACATTCGGGGAGGGTTTCAATTTAAAACAGTAAATTCCATGCTTTGACAAGGGGTGACCAATTTAAGTAGTGGTGTAACATAATCCGAAATATAGTGAAAAACGCGTTTCAATACCGATTACAGATTCGTATTCCGGACACCCATTAGTTTCCACAAAACTTGATCTCCATTAAGTGTTACTCATACAATTGCTCACCGTCACTTTGTATGGGGCGTGGGGCTGATGCAATGAAAATAACACTTTTCTCTTAAACCTATTACATTAATTAATTTCATTATTTTACGACGCATCCCATTCACATCCTTTTTATCCTCCTACCTAATCAAGATTTCCAATTGATTAGCTGATAAAACTCAAAAGCACTTTCACTCGCTTATAATAATTTGATTATTATCAAAAAAAGTTTGCCACAACTCAGTTAAGTGAAATGATATTAAAAAAAAACCCAAGTCCATGAACATCGGAATCCCCTGCTTAATATAGTAAGTAACAAAAATAACAATTAAAATGACATAAAACGTGACACCAACAACAGTTTCTATTATCAATTATGATTATTATACTATTTCCTTTGTCGCGTCGCTTCGTTGACAGCCGTCACACTGAAATGCATCATAGCTAATATCGTAATGTCATCATAACCTGCCTGAGTATTATATCTCCGTCTATAATGGTGTATCATGTTCATGATGTGATAGAGTTGACTTTTTCGCCCTCTGTTTGCTTTGATAAAATATTTGCGGTTCACTACACTAATACGGAATCTTTCAACGTGAGTAGGTATCAATTATGCACGATTGTTGAGCACAGTTGAAAATTATAAAATAGATTTGCACAGAGAAGTCCCAAATAGCAATGGCGGAAATTTTGAATAACTACGCAGGGGTGAATTCGCGAAGTGTATAAGGTAAACGTACAGCTATGGATAACACGCAAAAACAGGTACATAAGTGGTGAGTTGATTGTGTGCTTTAAGCAAACGGATTATAAATGAACATACCTACATTATAAAGTCACGAAACCATTTAACTCAATACATTTATTTGATGGTTCTAGATAATTCCATCTACATACGAGTAATAGTACATACATTATAAATATACATACACAACCATGTCATCCATCTTTATTTCTTTAGCTACTTGCTTGAACGCCAATTTTGAGCGCAACTGACCAGACGCAGCTCAGCATCGCATCAACACCGATAAAGGTGCCATTTGCGAATATGCATGTCAAAGAGGAATTTCGCAAATACTTGCATTATACCTTTGATTTTTATAATTTTCATCACTAGAGCGCTTCATCATCATACATATAGCAGAATCGACATCAGACTCAGAGCATCTACTCGTACTTTGAATCGAATCGACAGCACTTCCATCGTATCGCAAACGCGCCAAAGAGATAGGCGATACTCAAAAAGATACACAAAATTGGGTCATTGCCAGATCTAAATTTGCGGACAATAAACAGTGGGGCAAACATTGAATTAAAATGCAGAAAAAATATTAACAATATTATTTTGTAGTACATAAGTATTAAGTATACATATGTATGTATATTGATTATGTATCAAAAAAAAAATAGCTGATTATAAAATGCGAAGGCGGCTCAAAAATTGTCATCATATCGGAAGATGCTATAATTTTTGTAAATGGCGGAAAATGTCATTCCCATTCTTTACAATCCATGTCTTGTTGACGTCTATTTTGAATTGACATTTGCTGCCATTTGCAAAAAATTATAGCATCTCGCAATAGAGTTACAACTTTTGCACCATATAATATAAAAATGACACATTTGCAAGGTATATGAAATACCTTAATACAATTAAAGCTCTACTTGCGGACAGCTACAATAAGCGGGCAATTCCATTAAACGGAAACATTTTCGGGAACAAACTTCTTCTTTGAATTTCTCATACAAATTAATTTCTTATAAGCGGACACTCTCATAAACGGACGCGGACACTTTTTCATACACATTTTAGATAGAAACCCTCTCATACACGGACATATAATTTTTTTGAGGGATTATTTTTATCAACAAATCAAGCAACCAAAAAAAACGAAAGGACCGTTCTCAGTATACTTTATCTTTTATTTTTAACACGTAAGCAATTCCATAGGAAAATCTCCGATAACCGGACGCGAATCTCTAATAACCAGACGGAGCGATGTTCTGTTGAAAACTTTTTAGGGGATTTCTCGGGTAACTAAGTTGGTGTAATTTTGAGTGTATGGTTCCCTTTTCTGGTGTTCCTTTATTGCACATTTCATTTCCTTTCATTCTGATATTATTTTTTGTAGTCATTTGCTTTCTTATTCTTTGCCTTAACCGGACAAAAACTTGGCGACCATGAGTGTCCTTATAAGTGGACACTCATGTTCATCTTCACTATAATCTGCAATCTTCACATTCATACTTCCTATAATCTTCATACATGAAGATGATCTCCATTTAGGTCTTCGCTCTCTATCGCACAAGTATGATTTTTTTATTTTGTTTCCTCTTTTTTTGCAGATGTCAATGCAGATGAAGATGAAGATACATGTAAAGCCTCCTTTACGCGATTCTATTGATAACCTTTAATTTTTTGTCGTAATCCGTGTTTTGCCATATGCCAATATAACTAATGTTCGATTTGCCAATATAATCAATGATTAGCCGGAATAATGTGTGATTAGCTATTTAAGCTTATAGTTGTGATATTTACAATTATCTAAGATTTTCACAATAATACGTAATGTTCCCTAATATACGTCGTGATTTGGAAAAGAATTCTGTGATTTCCCGGGGTTATCCTTGATAAAACATCTCACTAATTTCTGATTTGTATCCCAGTTAAGAAAAAATGGAAACACCTACAAAAGAGTTTGTGTTTTTTTGGAATAATAATATCCTATTTTACACCTTATTATTAAGCTCTTATAATTATCAATTTATTTATTTATGTATGTATATTCATTTTATAATAAAATTCAAATAAACAATTAATCTTAATTTAGAAAAAACAAACATCTTTCATTAAATTCTGAAAAAAAAAAAGAACCGCCAAGTTGTTTATAAAAAATTTCTTTGATCATAATTAAATAAATTACAATTTTGCCATTTAGTCTACCCCACTGTTAGGCACGACGATGAAAGCAAAACTTTGAGAGTAGAGTAAGTCGATGCTGTGATGAATGTCGTTGTCGTCTTTGCAAAAGAAATCGAATTAAAACCGAAGAATTCAACCAACAACCAGAGTATACAAAATTGAACGAAATTGCATTCCGACATGCAAATTGACTAAGGGGAGACAGTGACCCCGTTTTGTTCGGTTTTTTGTTGGTTTGGTTATTTTTAAAATTATGTCGTTGTTTTTTTTTTTTTTCTTAATATTTTATCTCTGGTGGAAAATGTATGAACTACAGAAACCCATAACAGACGTAGATAGGTAGGTATATGGAAGAGACAACCCCAATAAAACAGCGAACGTCAGAGACAAGATAATGAAATTGAATTAAATTTGTTGCAGCAAAAGCAGAAACAGAAGCAATAACAGTACAGCCCAGCATGGCAATTTTATATTTTTTTGTTTGTTTTCTATGTCGGCCGGTGTGGTTTCTTCTTCGAAACAAAACGGAACCACAGATTCAGTGACATTTAGATCATACTACCGGTTGCGTTGCTGAGGGGCAGCAAAATGTTTCCGTATTAAAGTGATTAATTTAGATTGTATCATCAATGAGAGTAAAAAAAAAGAATATAAATTAACGTTGATGTTTGTTTCGATATATACATATACACTACACAAGCATGCAATTAAGAATGTATAAAATGGTTTTGTATTTTCTTTTGAAATTATTTACTGGAGCAGTAAAATTGGTTCAAGATTTTTTTAACTCTACATTAGTAGTTGTCAATGACAAGAAATTATAATAATAAATTAAATGATTGAGACAAATAAAAGTTGGGGAAACAGAATTCTGATAATTTGATTTCTTTTAAATGTTGAAATGTGATAATTCGAGTCATCTATGTAGATTGATAACTATTAAGCTTGCTGTCAAACAATACACTTCAAACATTTATATCAGTCAAACCAATTGTCAGATTGCAAACTGTCAGTGTCATTTTTATTCAGTAGTTTTTGTTTTGCGATTTAAATACCATAACATCGGTACGCGATTCAACAACGTTACCTAATAAAATTTACATGGATGGATTTGCTGTTTTATCGAAAAATTATGATCAGCAATGATGCCAATTTTTGGCTCAATGGGTATGTCAATTAGCTCCGGCTAATTGTGGGCAGATTACCCACATGAGATTAGCAAAACACAGACGTTATACTACGTTCCCACCGACCACTAAAGCGAGATTTATGTAGATTTAGCTAAATCTCCTACAAATCTTGATGATTTACCATACAAATTTTAATCTTCTCATATAAAGATTTAAAATAAATCTCATTTAAATCTTCAATCCAACTAACCTACTTCCATATCGAAATGATCACATTCATCGGGAAAGTGAATTTTTCTCTTCGGTTGACACAGATGAAGCTGCCTGTCTCACTTCTACATCATAAGAAAAAATGAAACGATATATGCATTTTTAATAGTGCTTTCAAAATTAATCTACTTTTGGAGCGGTGGAAACACTTTCTGAGATTAGTAAATCTACAAGAGATTAAAGTTCGGTGGAAACGTAGTATTACTTTATTAAAAATACACGGTGATTAATGATTTTTTAGTTCCTCAGTTAAATGGAATGAATGTGGAAAAGATTTCGCTACGTGTCAGCATACGAAACAATCATGTTTTATTTACGTGACATGTTGTAACGTAAATAAATAGATGATTTGATCTGGATCCCGGGGAAAATAAAATACGGCTTTTGATTGAAATATTCGATGGTATGGCTTAGTGGACTCTCAATATCTTGCGATTTGAAGGCTCTTGACTATTTTCAATGGATATACGTAAAGAAGTCTATACTATATGCTGACTAACCAATCCCAGTCAAAGCATATAGACTGCCAACATTATTCATGTTTTCGACGACATATGGCCACAATTGTTTCAGATAGCATTCGCTGTAGGATATGTTTAGAAATTAATTGCAGAATGTATTCTCTCAAATGAACACAATCGAAAGGCCATTCAATGTCAATCTACTTTGCCTTTAAAAAACACCCTCTGGAAAGGTTGTTCATCTTCAGTTTTTTTTTCTGACTAAAGGAGAAAATATATAATGCACACCCTTATGTGTCTCGTGGGACAGAATAATATGTATTTTCAATATTTTTATATTCGTCACTTACCAAAAAAAAAACTAAAATAAAATAAACAAACAACAAAAAGATACATCTGGCACGGACATAACAACAATTATTGTCAACTAACCGGCCTTTTTGAAAGACCATGTGGGCCCCAGAGTATCATCAATAGCCTTTGAAATCAAACACAGACTCAATCATTTTATTGAGTCAGCAAAAGTATTTGACAAGTCGATCGGCTTTTTGAATAAATCAATTCAAGAAAGATTATAAACTATAATTCATTTGTCAGCAGAGATAAAAAAAAATAATAATTGTGTAAGTATGTTGCTGTTGTTTGTAATGCCGGCCACTTAAATGCGATAAGCTTGCACGTCTAAAAGGTTGCGACACTTAGTGATTCATTGAAACTTGTACGGCTTTGAATTTTATATCAAAAAAGCATTATACATAGTCCAGGCGGTAATGTTGTATGAAACGATTTAAGAAAATGACTCGCACCATGCAGAGATTCAGAGCCTTCCATTTTCAGAAAATAAGAAATACGTAGAGTATTGATTTTATGTTGTATTTCTAGAAAACTTTTAAAATCGAACTAAGAAGAAACACTGGTTTGGAATTTAAAGGGAAATTCACAAGCAGCAGATTGTCTATTTGCCATGATTTTCAGCACTTGCGAATAAATAGAAAATGTATATTCGTGTTTAAATGAAACTGGTACAGCTTTCCTGAAAAAAAACATTAAACATTGCCAAAATATAAAACAGCAATTATAACTTAAAACTTGAAACGCAGATTTTCTACCAATAGTTGGAATATTATAGAATATTAGAACAAAGAATATGTACACATAGCAAATTTAAATGCTACACTGTTGGTATTTGTTCTTGACGTAATGTTGAAGGCATTGGACTGTCATGCCAAATGTCTGAAGTTCGAATCCCAGTCCATGCAACTCAAAAAATAAACGGGGTATTGCCTCTTGGGAGTGAGCCAGGCTGGAGAGCTACAAAGGTCTATTTAAATGGAAATCTGATTGTTGGTTCACGTTGTACCAAAGATGCTTTGAGCTCCAGAAGTATCTCCTCGAAGATGTTGGTGGAAAGACGAAGTGAGCTGGCCTGAGGACCTTACGATCATTTGTTTGCAAACACAACAGGTCATAGAGTAACTTCCCTGCGGATATGTGCTTATTCCAGACATGTATTTTGTATAGCTAACCGAAGGGTAACTGCGTTCCTTGCATTGTAAAAAAAAAACTACAGTAAAACCAGTTTCGGCAGCTAATTAAGTGGTCGTAATTCACGGGTTAGGAATAGGGTAGTTGCAAATAACTAAATAAAAACTTTATTTCAGTACTAGGGGTTAACAAATTGCTCACACATATTTATTTGTCTGTTATATGGAATAGTGCCCTCGTGAGATTCGCAACCCTAAGCAGCCTAAATCCGTAATTCAGTACTGCTCACATAGGTTAGTCTGTGTTTGTTACATGAGATGGCTTCCTTTTTAATTTCACAATGACTTAAGATTACCCCTTAAATTTGCGTGCAGCCATTTTTTTGCGTACGGCAATGGTTATAAAGTTTAGTATTTCACCAATTTCGGCTAAGTGGGTACGTCTTATGAAATTGAAACTATAACAACTTTCCTTTTACATTTTTGAAGTTATGTAGATAAATGGGATTTGCTACACACAATACAAGCCTAAATTCCCTAAGAATATAAAAACAAAATGAAAAAGAAAAATTAACAGGATATATGGCTTGCCTGATCTGGTCACTATCTACGAATGTTGCTAAAAGTCCCTTGTAAGGAAGTGACAAACATTTTCAAGAGTATCTTGTCTCAAAAAAGTGGGACTCACCTAAGCTGTTCGGACTCGGCCAAAATTACTGTTCCCATTTATTCCTGCCGAATTACACGCTCACAACAATGGTTGAGAGTTTTAAGTCACTAGGTCCACAAATTTATTTATCTCACCAACATCACTGACCTTGATATGCATTTAATTATTTTTTTAGACCACACCGGCTAGTTTATGTTAAATATATAGATTAATCAAGAATTTGAAATCTTGCTGTCAAAATATTCAAACATGTTTTTTTTTCAATTTTAATCCCATTTAATATTGAGCAAAACATTTCGATGTAGTATGTAGATCACTGATCATATATAAAACACTGGATAGATCATTCATATAAAAAGTGCGCAGGTACCATGCCTGTATAACTCTATAACTCTTCGAATTAATCCAATGGCACATTGAGCGATTTTTTTATTTGTATAAAAGTCAACGGGCTTGGCTACGATGAAAGCAACGCTTCCCATAGATCAGCGAAATCAAGCATCGTTGCGCGTGGTGAGTACTTCGATGGGGGACCGCCGGAGGCCAACCACGTGCTGTTGACATGTGTTTCTTCTGTTGTGTGTTCTTTGTTTCTCTGTCTCTCTCTCTGTTGTATTAATGTATGTGATGTTTAAAGCCAATGGTTTCGTTGCCAGTGCTTCAGTGTCTCTACTTCGTAGATTTATTTACGGAGTAGTATAATATGTAATGTAGTGTATTTGTATAAAACAATAAAATACAAAAATATTTCTTACTTTGTTTGTAAAGAATACAATGCCAACTTACTTTTTTTTACTCGACGACGACAGACGTCAATGATGGTAACAGCGCACCTTATCTCATTTTCCAAACCTTTCAAATTGCCTCAAAAAAAAAAACTGTTATACGTATCAGCATACACCACACAGTGTACTATAAAAATCAGTGATGTAGATACATAAATCATATTTTATAAATACTAGTATGACTTAATGCGCAAATTATTAGAATATAGGCCAGCCATTTCCTCTGCCGTTGCAATCCATACATCAACATCTGAAGAGCTTGGAATGAGAACTGTAATCTCCTAAAAAATCGACTCCTTTGACATTTACAACTTCCCTTCCATGACTATTTCCTGTGTTAAGTCGAAATAATTGTATCTTCTTTATCTTTTCCGGTGCAGAGAGTTGCTTAACCTAATTCTTCATAAAAAGTGAAATCAGGAAGAAGGAATAATAATATTTTTTTATTTTTGTTTTCATCGTCTCGAATAAGCTGATCAATAACTTTTGTTATAGACAGGGTAATTACAAAACATGAACATCAGACAGAAAACAAAATACATAATAATAAAAAAAAAAACATAAACAACTATGTTGCTACTGCACAACTTTTGACGCACGTCGCACGCATTAAAAATAAAACCTGAGTTGCGAGCTTGCAAATTTATGAAGCGACCGTACTAAGATTTGATGAAACTGGAATTTTATAACACTCATTAGTTACATGCTCTGTTCATTCTTGTATGTATGTATGTATTGACACAGGTCAAACTCGTAATTTTCGTCTTCTTAATTTTAGTACTCTTGTCTATATTGATCAAGAGATAAATCGAAAAAAGTAAGTGTTTTTTTATTGTTACGGTTTAATTGAATAAATTGAAAGACTTATCCTAATTATTATTATCAGAGAAATAGAACTCACAGTAATAATAATTAATTTACAAACATATGTACATAATGTCGATAAGTAGACAATGAACAATTCCTACAATATTTTTCTACTATACATTTAAGGACATTCTGAATGCTCATAATAAGTCTTTTTGACACAGTGATACCAGCCATACCAAAACAATCATCGTAATTGCATTTTGCAGATGAGTGGTGATTATGTTTATGAGAGGGAGATCCTTATGATTGTGTCATAATCATCCCCTCAATGAAAAAAAACACCCCTACCATCTTTGGAAGGTAATTTGTTCTTATGAGTCATTGAACCATAGTGACCATACAAGTTTTATTTGTCATTTAACTTTCAGTCAGTAATTTTTTGACAAATTAGGGTCATTCATTTCGTAGTGTCGGAAGTTAATTTAAATAAAGCAAATTTACGATTTAGATTTCGGTAACTTTAAACAAAACATTGATAGATGGAAATACAAAATACACCATGATGTCCCGTCGTCTACACTGTCAACACCAGAGTGTGCATTTCGATTTTGGATGCAATAAGACTTTTAACAGAGCCAATTCTTATTTTTTGTATTACATTTTTGACTTTAGGCGACTAGTAATTTGCTCGTTATGCGAAGTGTCATATACCGACCAATAATTAGATAACCCATTATTTGCCTTAGGAGAATATTGTAACACCAGTTAAATTATGTATCGCAAATGGGATGTTATTCAATACTTCTAGCTAACAATGACATTACCTCACGTCTAATAACAACAAAAACAACAGATAACGGTGTATCTTTTCAAATGAAATTACAAAACAACCAATTACAAAACAGTAAGTTTAAGGATTTGAATAGTTTTGAGTACCTGAAGAGTTTATTGTTAAGATGAAGCAATATCAAAATTGAAAAACAAGCGATGAATAGTGAAAGTGAAAGATATATAGGTCAAGATAAAGATTAGAAAAGTCCTAAAATATTTCCTAAGATAACGCAAGTGAACCGAAGGAAATAAGAAATTACACATAAGCACCATATTAAAGTATCAAATAATGTTTTTTTTTTGGTATTTCATTGCCTTGGTGCTTTATTTATTGACAAATCGACAATTAAATAAATCGTAACAACATTGCCAATGAACTGTGTACATAATCTAATCATAAAACTTCACAACAGAGATGTGATTGTTATTTTTTTATTTAATTGAGTCGTTTAGTATCTGTTGAGACCACTTAAGTGGCGCCAACATATTTTTTTGCTGCAGAGACGTCTTTAATCACACCCATGCGATTTTCCTCACTCAAGAAATTCGTAATTTTTCTTATGAGAAAATGCTCATAAGTGAGTTAAACAATTTGTCTGACTGTGAAGTTCTGACATATGTCATATTGGCCATACATATTGATGACGTCCCTCATTCCCGATTACGTATTTTTGGTACAATTTCCCAGTGTCGCGATTTCATCTACGCTCTTTAAAATTTGACATTTAGAGATTTAGTACTCCAAAAGTTAAGGAACGAAACAAAATTAATCAATCCAAACAACAAAACATCGAATTTATCATAAAGATCTGATTTCAGATCAAAAATTACCAAGTACCAGTCATCAAATTTAATTTATCATAATCACCTAATTACTCAGCTTAACCGTTCATTTCATTCAAATTTTATAGTAAAGAAACTCGTACACCACGTTCCTTCGGTCAATTTGACAATCCATTCAAAAATAAAGACAAATACTTTTCTGATCTGTTAAGTATCTGTCACTTGAGCAGCCGTATTAACAAAAACACTATTCGCCCACTTTTTACATTCATTACATTACATTATATTTTTTTCCATTAATAAACAGATTTGATTATGTCAAATATTCACTGTTTAGTACTGAAAACTTGGCACAACTTCGCCAAATTGTGCTAAATATTCTAGTACATTTGTTATATACTACGTTTATATGGAGAATTGAATCGGTATTGAATTAGGATTTAGGTCTTTGTATACTTGAATCGGATTAATAAAGGATTACTCGATCCCATCCCACTAGAAGAGCTGAATCGAATTGAAAATGTATTTATATACCTGAATTGAGGAATTGAAGAATCGAATTCACATCTGATTCTTGATGTGTGTGTGCACCAAAGTGTTTTTTTGTGTTCAGTGGGTTTCCGTTTTCTTTGTATTTTTTTCTGTTGCATGTTTTTGTTGTTTATTCTGTAAACTCAAATTGTTACTTCAATTCCATTTTAATTCAATATTTCGATCCCACGAGGCCATATACCTGAATCGAAATCTCAATTCGATTCGATTCGATTCCTCAATTCACTCATATAAACGGGGTAATAATCAGATGAAAATTTAGTTTTCAAAATCTTGCTATTTACGAAATGCCACCATACGTCAACGGGCTGCAATGTAGAAAATTATTGAATGGAATAAAAGCTGTAATGTAGGAAAATGAACCGCTTTTCAGAAAAGCGATAGAATATTTGATATTCAAAGGTCAAAAAAAGACAAAGATAGTTTCTGAATTGCCAAATTACTCGAATTATGTACATATGTATAAGAAGCGAAGAAAAAAGTCTGTTTTATGTCTTATTTTCCTTATACTATGATGGTAGGAGAGATCGGAAACAAATTTAAGTTATTAATTAATCAAAACAGAACAGAAATGTATAATTTTTGTGTACTAACGTGTATGATGGCTTTTACTAAAACACCTGTTTAGCTATTTAGGCTTATTCTGCCATATCTGTTATTCTGCTATGAATTTTCTGTTATGGTGCATAACAGATCTCCACCATAAAAGATAATTTATAATTGGTATTCAAGAGTTCGGTCTTTTATAAAAGTCTGTTATGGAACTTCGAAAAAGGAAACATTTATACGAACAGACCTAAAATCTGCTATCAAATTATCAGCCGTAGTAAATAAAAATTCTCGGCAGTCGGCACTGACGAATGACAATAAATTAAATTGTGGAATGATCGTATTTTGTTTCAAGAAAATAAATGTTTGTTCTATGTAATTTGTCCATAACAGTTCCTGAATTAATATATCCATTATAAAAAGTTGTACAAAACGCACACCGGCAAGATAAGCGACTACTTTCTTATGTTTCATCCATCAAATGTGTTCTGTGCTTTAATGTATTGAAATAATTTAGTTTTCAAATTATTTACATATTTGAGTTATTGTTATTATGCATTTTAATTATTTTTTGTTATATCTCTCTCCTTTTAAGAACAGTTCAGTTTTTACTAAATATATTGAAATCTTTTATGATAAAAGTAACCAAAATGTGTCTTTTATTCTTTTATGATTCATAAAAGATTCCATAACAGATTGTGGCATGCTGAATTCCAAAAATGCAGTTCGTAAAAGACTTGTTGAGAATTTTGAAGTTTTGACAGGTCATTAGCAGATTTCTTAACAGATTTCATAGCAGATTTAGCATGCAGAATACCAAAATTATAATTCATAAAAGATTTTTTGACAGCTTAAACTTTTGTATGAAAATTCATAACAGAATAGCAGAATAACAGATTAAAAGATCTCGCCGAATAGACCCAATTGGTTATTGGTAAGGCCCATTTATTTTTCAAAGTGTAGATGTCGCTCGTCATGCATTTTACTTGAAAAAAATAATTTGCATTTAATTTTGTACTAGTCACTTAGTAACCAACAACTAAATTGTCTGTTACAATTTATTGCCAAATAAATAATACTTGCAAATATGCAAATTGTTTGGAATTAATTTGCTTGCAGTTAATTTCCGATCCTATAAAATAAGACATAAATTTGACAGTCGGCTTGTCACTTTATAACACAGAAATATGTAAACATGGAAATTATTACACATATTTGTACGACTATAATAAAGTATGCACAATTTAAACCCTAACAAGTTAGACCAGTGCAAATACATTTTTATAATTATTTATTTCAAACTTTTTGCTTCCAGTGTATTAATTATACTTGTTATCATAAAACAATCACTTAATGGTGTTTGCGTTTGTTTACCTACAACCTTGACAATATTGATTTGTTCTGTTGATTTAGCTTTGTGTGCGTTTATTTTTTTTGTGTTTAATATTTTTCTTTATCTACTTTAACAAGATAAAATAAAAATTATGTATGTATCGAATTTTTCAAATGAAATCAATTATTATTATTAGGACTAACAAGCGGAAGTAACTACTTCTTTAGCTACTTTGTCAGACATTTTATATTTTACAAGTAGATAGATAATATTTTTCTACATAGAAGTTACCTTCGGAAAAAACGTATTCTTATTACTTTTGGATGAGATTTTTTAGCTATGAAAGTCAATGGACAAAGTGCCAAACAGCAATGACTATAAAGCAAATACAATCTTATTTTTTCTTTCAACTTTTTAAAAGAAATAATGGGTAGTTTCGGGAATATCCCGTGAAACTTTGTTTCTAATGGAATATTATATTTTGCTATCGTGAACCTTCCCCAAAATAAATTTCCCTGGAACAAAAAACGTATGAAATGATAGTGATATTTGTGGCGACACTGAATCGACAGTCGCTACCTCTGTGTCTAAACACCAAGTTCCAGAATCTTGACTCCAAGTGTAATTCAACAGGTTGACTCCAACTGTACCAAAAAAGGAAACAAATAATAACCCTAAATTCCAAAAGTACAAAAAGACCCAAAAGGGAACTTCCCAACATCCAAATAAATTCCTGTCTGGCTTCCTCCAACGATTCGGGGTGTCTATCGTATGGGGTCCAACAGATCACACGCAATTATCTTTCATTCCTTTAATTTTAATAAATACTTTTGTATATCGAACAAATTAGTTAGTATCAAAATTATCAGAGACACTACATTGGTTTTTTAGTACAGTTGGAGTCAACCTGTTGAATTACACTTGAAGTCAAGATTCTGGAACTTGGTGTTCAGACACAGAGGTAGCGACTGTCGATTCAGTGTCGCCACATATTCCTCTTGAAAGTTTATTCCCATTACCAATAAATTACAAGGGAAATTATCGATTTGAAGAAGAGAAACATTTCCAGGGAAATTTTTATTCAATATTAAATGTCTATTAAATATTTTTTACGGACCAACTTTCTGCGCACTATATTAAACGTAATTTTGCATAAGCCAGAGAATACGAAATTCGTCCGAATTTTACATCAAAGACTCATTTTACTACAATCATACAGGTATTGATTTATTCACAACTATCAGCGACTAAAAAAAATTACTCATGTTCACGAAAAGTCAAAATTCACAATTATCGATATTATTGTTATTTTGTATGAAAATGGCATCAAATGTCATTGTGATTTGACATTAATGTTTTTGACGGATATAATATTAGTTGACAACAAGGAATGATATACACGGGATCTGTATATGTGAACAACGCCAAATTTTAAAAAGAAATGGCAGCATTATGACATTAATTCTTTGACGTTAAGTCGAACAAAACGTGGGTAAACCGCGCAAAGTAAAGTGGAGAATAGCAAAGTAATACAAATAGTAATGGCCTCTTCGATTGGCCGTCCGGAACACGTTCCTCCAATAAAACACCCGGAATCAACTTGACTGACTCTGAATTGTATGTATCACTGTGTTTGTGAAAATTAAATTTAAAAAAAATCACATCGGCTAAAAAGAATTTTCGAAACACTTGATTTGAATTTAGATACACATTTTCTTGTATCAATAATAATTACCTTGCTTCTTTTTATGTTACTTTACCAGAAAAGTACTTTAAATTCGATAAACACATCGAAATTACACAAAACAAATCATAGCGATGATTTTGACATTTTGATTATGTGAGTGTATTAGTGATTCTGTTTTCGAATCTGATTTGAAATCCAGAATCGTTTTCTGGTCTGTTTAGAGTAACAACTGTCATTTTGTGGGGGTCAGAACAGTTCTGGACGGCGAATCGAAAAGGCCATAAGTACATCATTTCGAAGTTCTTAAACTTCATAAAAAAAGCTTTATCCTTTGTTGTTGTTTTTATTTGTTTTGGTTATATATTATACTTATGCATTTGTACAAAATTGCACCAATAATAATAATAATAATTGACAGAGAAAGCTAATTACATTAACATATGGATTTCATAGATTAAGTGAAAATATATTTTGATTAATTCAAACAGCAAAGCAGTAAATGCACTCAATATAATTAAACTTGTCGCCTATAACACTCTTTCATACATACTATGCATAAATACATACAAACTCGTATACATACCAGACAACGTTCATGAATATTGATTAGCTCATTAAAGAGCTTGTAGATGTCACCGGGGTGTTACGATTTTTAATGCACTTCAATGGGTTATACAAACGAGTGAGGAAAAAAATTTGATAACGCAAATGTTAAGGATACAAGAATGTATAACGACAAATAAAAAAAAATATAAAACTGCTGGCAGGCATCAGGGTTTGTGTTGTAAAAAAAAAGTAAAGGAGTTAGCGAACCGAACCACAACAGTCTTAAAATAACCTTAATTGCTAAAAGGCAATTAATGAAATTAATGTACGGAGGAGGCGTTACATAAAATCGAATAAAAAAGGATGATTTTTTTGTCGAAAAAATGGAACTTTTGATGCAGCACTCTATTTAATGATTACAACATATTGTTTCAATAGCAGATTATACGTACCAGTTGATGTCATTCTTGACGGTTCGTTGACATTTATTGAGTGAAAAAATGAAATTTTAGTGAGAACTGTAGTTTCATTTAACTCGATGAACAGAATTAAAATCGAAATTTTATGGAATTGGAATTGACACTTACTGCAGTCGTACAAATATTCAAACCGGGGTTCAGCCTTAGTTTAAGAGCATAACCCTCCAATTTCGGTGGATTATGCGAGGTTCAACAAAGGTTCAAGTATATATTTGGCTGCTATCACATACTTAAAACGTGAACCATCTTTTACATCAGTATGGCTTAGCCACCCAATATTTAAACTGGAGTTCAGCTTTGGTTCAATGTACGATTTCGTTGAGGTTTACAAACAAACAATTGGTTCTTTACATATACTTCAACCCTGAACTATCCCTTAATTACAATTAATCCGTCGATAGCTGTTGGTTTAAATCTTAAACCAAGGCTGAACCAAAATTTAAATATTCGTTCAACTGGCGAACCCAATACTAACTTTATAAGGTTATGTGATCTGTCAAACATATTATGAGATTGCAAACTGTCAGTTGTTATATTCGAAGAAAACGCAAACAATATTTACATATTATTTTTGTTTTTGTTTTTGTGGACTGTGTGGATTAAAGCCAATTGAAATATTTTGTGACCTATAGTCCAAAATGCGTTTCGCCCGGGCACGATAGTTGGGCTCATCTGTTAGATGCTATCGTACCTTTCTAAGACGCAATATTTTTCGTCGATGTCTACCGACTCTAATAGAATTTGCAGCATATATATACTGCAAACTGTCAGTTGTTTCCTATCGCTTCAAAATATCCGGCATAATCGTTCATGTGATATCAATATTAGCCACATTGGAGAACGTTTTACTAAGCACTTTCTTTGCAGGATCGAAAGAAAGATGGAAAATTATGAAAATGAACGAGATTAGAGAAATTCCAATTTATAACCGTTATACCAATTTTATAACAGTTGTTCACCCTTAAAAGAGTTAAATATTCCACGTGCTCGCGCGGCTGAATCAGACAACTAATTTCCGGAAGTCTAATGCCCTTCCACTACAGGGCCGCTTAAACTCTACTTTTCTATAACACTGGTGGTATGACAATCACGTCCAAATAAAATATTGCATGCGTTCAGAAGTGTTAAGGAAAATCAAAATATAAGTTTGATAAACTTTTAATTTTAGCTTAATGCACCTATAAATTATGTTCCAAGATAGCTTGATTATTTTCTTGTTCAGTACGAAAAATTGCCAGTTTATACAATCTGACAGCTCTGACAAACGAACAATAATCGACGTCTCGGAATCCTTCACGCAGTAAAACATAAAGCAAGCAGCCTCAAAATATTATTTATGTTCCTTTTGCCTAAGCATGAATGCTGTTGATCTTATCGAATTCTAATCCTAAGATCAGAAATCCAACGACAATAAGATTGATTACTTAAAATATGCCAAAACAAACTATTATATCTATAAGAAATACCTCACGCGATAAAATATAAAAACCCTAAGGGACCAGTATTTCCATCAGGTGGCGCTTAAAACTATCACTAACAGGTTATTTTTTATCCTACATTATGACTTAATTAAATTCTTCAATTTCACAACAAAGAACTTAAAAAACGCACACTAAATCCCTCGAGTTTATACCTCTACACAAAAAAAGAAAAAAAAACACACAAAACATGTTTATATCCAACTCCAACCTCAATGGCTAAAGAAATAATTCTCGCGCCACAATGCAAAATCAAGTTCTGCCTCTCATGGAATGACTCGCTATTTCCATGATATGGGAATAAAAAAAACACACTACACCAAACAAACTACATGAGACTCACTACGTCACAAAAATCGTTGTCGCAACACGATAAAAGTGAAGATAATTAAATAATACTTAAATAAATTATTAACAGCATAACTGTGCTGCTATTCCAAGTTTTTTTTTTGTGTGGCAATAATTATATAAACACATTGAGTTGCAGAAAAAAAATCAGAAGCCCTGGCAAGCAAGCAAAAGCAACAAGCGATAGTGAAATCGATTTTGAAATCGACTTCATTTTGAGTGCGAGTGTAATCGTGGTGTTGGTATTTGGAATTGAAGGAAAAACTCGCTCGACAAGGTTTATAATGTATATAGATATACTTTCTTTTTTCTACTTCTTCTTAATACCATCCAATACCAATGTCGATTGGTTCTTTGTTTTGTACCTGACGTTTCTTCTCTCCTATACAGCGGTTGTCCTAACTTTTTTCTTGAGTGAAGATATTTAACGTCATAACTATATAATTTCTTGCTGTCATGTTCCTTTTTTTAATTTGTCAAAAATCTTATTGCTATAATTTCCTGTTATTTTTGACAGATTATTCATTAAGATTTGTTAATTTCGTTTGACATTCAATTTAAACTGCTAACAATTTTTACGTCAATCTGCACTAACTGCGCTAACTTTGGCGGGAAAAAAAACTATTATCTGATTGTTGCAATTTTCATTTGCACACGATTTTTTATTTACTTTTTGCATTTTGCACGCAGCCTACAGCTAGAGCTTGCTCTTGGCGTGCACTTGACATTAGCTTTTTGTGCACAGAACATGAATATGCCACACCAGAGAGTTGTGTATTTTGTCTAGTATGATGGAGCTCATAGTAGAGTATACTGTATAAGTGTATACACCTCGCGTCATAATATAAGAAAAAAAAATACATTTCGAAGTTAAACGAACTGTAAACTGGAATTCTACTGTGTGTATATGGTTTTGCCGCTACTTTTGTATTACAGTGCAGCTGGTCCCAGACAAGAGACGATTAATTTACAAATTTACATAAAGAAACGGAACTTAGGAAAAATTTAAATTAATAAAAATAGAGTACAGACATGTATGTAAATGTAAATATGCACCTAACTACATCTAAGATGAAATAAATAATTACACACATGTTGCCCTGCATTATCTTTTATTGTAATTTTAATATTTAAATAATTATTAATTAATGTTATCGGATGTAATTACTTAATTTGTCACAAATGCACATGATGTAAAATTGGTGTAATCCACAAAGATGCTAATCTCCGAAAAGGGGTTACTTGGAGGTTGTGAATTGATAAGTATTTAGAATGTAAGTATGTATATCAAATTGAGACCTTTGCTGAGTAATTGTTGAACAAATAGATACATTATCAACATTCAAGAAGAAACACTTAATTAGAATAATTGAAACGGTTCAATTTGTCAAACTTCTTCTAATAGCTCCTATTCACAGACACTGAAGCACTAGCAGCGAGACCATTGGCTTTAACATTACCTACATAAATTAATAGAACAGAGAGAGACAAAGACCATGTTGCGATTAATGGAAGACACTCGTATAGCATTATGATTGTCCGTACGTTGGGGAGCAAACATCGACTCGGACCACTACCTAGTCGGTGCAAAACTTAGAGTACGGATCTCCATAGAAGTTCTTAGGCGAATACCGACTACGTCGAGGAAATTCAATGTTGGACGATCGGAAGAGACCGCCGCCGACTATGCCGACCGCATATTTCTGGAACTTGCGAGAAATCCTTCGACTGATGATATGAACCCGGAAAAGCAATGGCAGCTATGCCAACAAGCCATAATCAATCGGAAGAGACCGCCGCTGCCTATGCCGACCGCATATCCCTTGAGCTTGCGACAAATCCTTCAACTGATGATAAGAACCCGGAAGAGCAATGGCAGCTATGTCAACAAGCCATAAGAAATGTTGCGTCAGAGGTATTGAGGTTCTCACAGCTTCCCCCCTGAAACCCCTGGTTCGACTCCGGTGCTCAGGCAAACAAATCTAAAACGAGGCATATAAGTCGTGTCTCCAGAGAGATACTAGAGCATCCAGAAATCTCTCTGTTGAGCGAAGGAAAAATGAGAAACACCTATTCAGGAGGAAGAAAAAAGAAGACCAGCAACGCGAAGTCGAGGAGATGCAGAGATGTTATTGCAGAAAAGAGGTGCGAAGCTTCTACAGAAGAGTGAAATAGTCTACATCACGTTTCACAACCCACCCTGGGCCCTGCAAAGATCAGGATGGAAACACCATAGTGGAAACACAGGCGATGTTAGTCATCTGGAGAGACTACTTTAACTAGTTGTTAAATGGCGATGACAGTCAAGATCCCGCCCAAGATCAACTTGTACCAGTTAATCTAGATGACAATTATGAGCTACCCGACCAAAATGAAATCAAAGTAGCCGTCACCAGACTAAAAATGAACAAAGCAGCTGGAAGCGATGGTCTGCAAGCGGATCTTTTTAAACACGATGGGGATGACTTGGTCCGGAGCATACACCAACTCATCTGCAAGACATGGTAGGAGGAAAGTATGCCCGATGAGTGGAATCTTAGTACCATCTTCCCGATCCACAAAAAAGGAGACCCCTAGTCTGCGCCAACTATAGAGGCATAAGTCTTCTAAACATCGCTTATAAGATCCTGTCTAGCGTTTTATGTGAACGTCTCAAGCCTTTTGCTGATGATCTAATAGGTCCGTACCAATGCGTCTTCAGACCTGGAAAATCTACAACCGACCAAATATTCACATTACGCCAGATCCTGGAGAAAACCCAAGAATATAACATAGATACTCGTACCCACCACCAGTTCGTCGATTTTAAAGCAGCCTACGACAGTGTTAATAGAGTTGAACTGTATCGTGCCATGTCCAACTTTGGAATCCCTGCTAAACTGATACGCCTTATCAGGATGACGTTGGAAAATGCTCGCTGTTCCGTCAAAGTTGGTAGGGACTCTACTGAATCCTTCGAAACCACCAGAGGGCTAAGACAAGGTGACGCACTATCATGCAGCTGTTTCAGCATTGTGCTTGAAAATGTCATACAAAACACCCATACCAGCACATCGGGCACTATCTTCAATAAATCGACACAATTACTTCGGTTTGCGGACGACATCGACGTGATAGGAAGAACAAAGCGAACAGTAACCGTTGCCTTCACTACTATGGAGTCAGCAGCCAGCAGAATGGGACTGAAGATAAATGAGGACAAAACGAAGTATATGCTTATATGCTTTCATCAACAAAAGTAAAATCCCACCGCCGACTTGGTCAGAACGTGACCATTGATAGGCATAACTTCGAGGTAGTCAGTGAATTTATCTACCTGGGTACTGCTGTAAACACAGGCAACAACATCAGCGCTGAAATCAGAACACTTATTATCCCGGTCCTGCTATATGGTGCAGAAGCATGCACCCTCTCCCAAACGGATGAAAAGTCACTTGTAGTCTTCTAGAGAAAAGTTCTGCGTATGATCTATGGTCCTGTCTGCGTAAATCAAGAAAACAACATTTGTCGAAGAAGATACAACGACGAACTATACGAACTGTACAGCGACATAAGCCTAGCCAGAAAAATTGGAATTCAACGACTTAGATGGCTGGGCCATGTAGAGCGGATGGACATCGACGCTCCAGCTCGTAAAGTCTTCAACGCCAAACCAGAGGGAGCCAGAAGCCAAGGAAGACTCCATCTTCGATGGAGCGACAACTTGTAGTGCAAAATTGGAGACGGCAGGCTAGATATCGAGTCGGCTGGAAGGGCACACTAAGCAAGGCCCAGGAGCACCACGCTCTAGTAGCGCCATCATAAGTAAGTAAGTAAGTAAGTAAGTAAGTAAGTAAGAGAGCTAAAGAAAGGAAGAACACACAACAGAAGAAACAGACATGTCAACAGAACGTGGTTAGCTTCGGACGGTCCCCCATCGAAGTACTAACCACGCGCAACGATGATTGACTTCGCTAATGGGACGCGATGCTTTCATCAGAGCCAAGGCTTTTGACGTTTGCGATTCCGAAAGGGTGAAATTCAATTTTTTGACAGATAACGTGTCACCATATTTTGAACGTGAATATAATATATCACGGTTTAGGAAAAATTAGACTTATATACTTGTAAATCGTTCACGCCGCCGGATATGTCCGCTTTTTGTTATAAATCATAATTATTTAATATAATATAATAATTATTTTACTGATTTTTTTAATGTGTCAGTACTTATAATTGATATTTACAATTTTAATGAAACAACAGCAGTTTTTATTGTGAGAAACATAAATCAATTTGACGTCACAGTATTTCTATACAAATGTCATAATAAACAAAGTCGATAACATCTAACTTAAATCTCAAGATTTGTTTTGACAGCATAAAATCGATCTTGTTTAGAAATAATTCGGTTTTGTTTTGTAAAAAATCAAATATTTGGTTGAATGAAATTCTACATAAAGCGTTTTTCTTTTTTCGTTCAGTGCAGAGCAGAGTTCGAACAAATAGATAATGTACCGAGCTTGTTTCCAAACAGAGTGAGCTCTGAACACTGATATGTTTTTGAAACACACTTGAACCACTCAAATCAGAATATATTTTTTAACCATAAAAAGATATATAACACAAAACTACCCTTTTTTTGTACACAGATACTCACATACAAAAAATAAACAAGCGATCAACTTCTTTCGCCAACTTAATTGTATCTGATTATTTTTTTTTCTTCACATTTTCGTTCTTTCTTGACATACATGGCATTTGGTGCGTTCAGCAATTTACACACATACTCAGTCGATTATGTCCGAGCGTATCGATTCCGATCTTCACATGTTCAGAACGAAAAAAGAAACACACATTTGGAGCTCTGAATGCTCTGAGTTAAAAAGAAACACAAACATTTTTGACAACTCAGACTTTGCTCTTAAATAAAAAAGAAAAACGCCTATAAAGACTACATTGATTACGCACGGATCCTTAAACGTAACCGCTTACTTGAAAGGTATGATTAGCAATTTCGTTGATGTTTGATTGAGAGCTGAACTTGAAAGATATGTTTGATTAGTTCATCTCTGAATTACAACCAGATTTTGAGAAGTTTTATCAAAAACTTGTGGTTTACCAAAAATGTATAGTTTGGTGTTACGAATCACAAGCTTCTTCCCTAAAGCATTTATTGAAGGGTGATTTTGGAGACGAACGATATATCTATACAGGAATTAAAGTTAGGTTAGACAAAGTACATTGAAAGAGGAAAAGATAGGAGCCCGGTTGTAGACATTTAAGAATAAGTCTTATGAGCGAAACAGGTTAAAACTTCAACAGCAAATAGCACGCTGCCAGTAAAAAAAATCAAAAACTTTGTCACCACCAACGTCATTTCCAATTGTTTGACATTTCGAATCGAAACAGACAGCTAAAAGTTATATGCATTGTTTTTTTGCGTTGAAGTTGCTGGCACTGAACAATTTAAATAGATTTGTTTTTTAAAATAATGGCGACCGCTGTTTCATGCATTATTTCAAAATGTAATCATATACGAAAAAAAAATCATTTACAAATACATTACGGGTGTGTGTCAACAAAATAAAATTAAACATGTTGTATGTCAAGTTCAACGTCTTACCGCTCGAAAAACAATTAGTAGATAACATTCATTAGCATTTTTGTATCAAACAAATAAATTCGACGTTACAGTATTTCTATACACATGCCATAATAAACAAACAAACCAAAAAGCAAAATAAAATTATTTTTCACAATTAATTCAATCTGCAAAACAAACTGTATTTAACAACCTGACACCTTTACGCCCCATTGTCATCAAACTGTCCCGTTGAGACATTTTAAAAATAAATCAAACAAGTCTTCATTTCTCATGACACAGCTCTAAACGAGTGTTTCCCGATTTCAATGACAGAAATCGACCAATGATGTCAAAACACACACACACACACACTCCCCAAACAACACACCCAATATAATAGAATAAAAAAATATATTAGATACCAACGCCAACAAAATCCCACTGACGTTTTTTATCTTGGCACTTTGTCAAAAATTCGCACACAAAATTCACGTGCAAAAAGATTTGCTAAAGATTAGCCCTGCCGTCAACTTGAGTATTAAAAGCTAACAAAAACCAAACAAACAAGTTTAACCGTAACTGACTCTCTGTCTCGCTAATTCTTAGTACGAGTAAGTGGAGGATTTGGTTTAACAAATCTTTAAAGTCAGCGACCGCAATAAATCTTATTTGTGGCTGGAAAATTTTTATTTGATTGCGATTCACATGGAAATAGAAACGAGACATGACCCACAAGCAAGTGTAAGCGTAGCTTTAACTAGGGTCACGATTGGTTTGTTTATTTTCTCATCATAGAAGCGGTGAAGTGGCGGTAATGTTGTTTTCTTTATTTTATTATCTTGATTCTTGTGTTTCCCTCTTAAATAAGTGTAAATAATGATGTTCTTATAATTCTATCCAACTATTTTGGATACATTTCATGTCAGAGATGTTTATCTAAACAAAAATGCAAGATGATATCTATGAAGAAGCCAAATACGGGTACAAAAAAAGTTAGACGATTATTTGAGTCTATTTTGGTTTTTATTTTCGTTTCGGAGGGTCATTAAACTTAGACGGTACCTAATAAAAATTCAGGTTTACTACGTTTTTCTTTTTATTTGTTTGGAAATTTTTCTTTTTTAGATAATTTTGTTGAAGGAGGTCAGCATATAATATAATCTTCATTGTGGACACGCTCGAGTTTTACATAAAAATCGGTTCCGGTTTGTGTTCCTAAATCAAATATCAACCATAGGTATAGTCATCACCAACATTGACACGAAGAAGCTGAAGAATTTATTATCAAGCTCCAAAAATGTTCAATAATTTGACTTTTGAGAAGCAACGAATTTATTGTACCAGTACCACTCACGATAAGGATCATGTTACATTAAGATTAAAAAGGGGTTTATTTAAGTAGAAGTAATGCAACCAATTGATTATTATTATTGGCTTGGAAATAGTATGTCCAGGTAAAGAGTATGTAGAAGCAAATTTACATAACATGACTTAATTGGTAATGATGATGAAGATGATAAAGTGAAGTGCAAACTTAACCTTAAGTACATATCTTGTTTTCTTGTTTGTGCCAAAAAGGAGTTTATGTAAATCAAAATTTGAATTATAATAGTTTATAGAATTCTTCGGGGAATTTCTTGTCATTCAGGTTGTGAACAATGTGAATTAGTTGGTATTTATTTTGTCTATGGTAGTTTCAACTTGTAATTTCATTGTTGGGCAATTAGACTGTGTGTGTGTGTGTGTGTGTACTGTGTATGTAGGAAATGGGCGTAGAAAACATCAATGGATACTGGGATTTTGCTGAAACACATGTTTCTAATGTTTAATGTTACGAGTGCTAAGAGGTGAAGAATGCAGCCATTAATGAAATTCATATTCATTATATTCATTTTGATTATATACATATATGAACAATAATATATCTCGTTTTTTTTTCAAAATTATCTCTTTTAAACAAAATTCAGATAGAACTACAATAGTAGTTTCACAATTATGTGACTTTAACCAAACAAACCTAATCGAATTTAATTGAACAGTGCTTGAATGAACTGTCAAATTTGAAGTCAAATGCGATAACTGGGAAATGCTAGAATTTGAAAATAATAATAGTTTTTGATTATTATGCTGCCTAGACATGTCTAGAAATAAAAAAAAAATAATACTATCGATGCATAAGAATCCGTGCCCGACAAGTAAAAAAAAACGTACATTTTTAATACGACATTGTAGCTGTTGATACTTTGGGAATGAGATTTGACATTTAACGTGTTTTTTTTTGTTAAATGGGTTTGCCAACTCGTCAGGAAAGGAAAATTTTAGACACAGTAAGATCAAAGAACATAATGTCATCTGCCCAACTTTTGAGACACAAATTGGTAACAAGTTTGCTCCGTTTTGTTGGTTCTGTTTGTGAACTTTATCGAAAAACTTTAAAGTGAATTGAAACTATGGAAACGTTCGTCTAGTGGGAACATAAGTATTAGATAAAAATAACACTACCTTTATTTTAAATCAAGCTTGAAATATGAATTTAAAAAAATCCTTCGGAGACTGGTCGAAGATCAATTTTGTGTTGAAAAGGAAACGACAAATATTTTTTTAAATTGGACGCAATTTCACACAATCTAATATTAAATTTAGATGACGTTTATTTGATTTATTTGCTTTTTCACACTGACAGCTTTATCAAATACGGAGCTGTATTTTACACGATGCATGCAATTTAGTGTTTCGCCAATTTCGAAAAAAAGTGGAACAATGTGAATCCACGTTAGTTCGAATGTATAATGTTTCGCGAGCAGGGAGGAGGTTACGGATGAAGACGATTGATTTTATTAAAGTAACACTGATATCGAAATTTCCTAAGAAAATGATACAGGTAAGGAACATGGTTTAGAAACGAATCAAGAGTTTTAATGATTTATTCTATTTAATGAACAAAAAATACTAAACCAATTTTTAGGTTGTTATTTGGAATTATGTCTCGAAATAATGATACAAATTGCGATCACGAACAATTCTTTTAAACGTTTTTGTTTAGTGATTTGTAATTATTTTTAAGTGTTATTGATACATAAACATATATGCCGGCCGGCGGTAGGGTAATCCAAAATCGTACGTCTAACGTACACGTTCCGTGCAAACAAATACGGCTACGAGTAAACGTTCCGTGAAACCCGTTACGGTTATAGGTTCCATGTTGCACGTTACTTAACGGAAGATTGCATTTAAAACCCTGTTTACATAGGGAATATTGTGCACTTACTACATTGTGTTTTTATTGGAATATTTGCGGCACCTCAAAAATAATTTCCATAACATAAATTCGACACTCGGACAAACGTTGATGTTTACACATCTTAACCGCGAGTATCGACACTACAATTTTTTTTATAAATCCCTATTGGTGTCAAGTCAGAAGACTTCAAGATTTAAAATACCAATTTAAGCGTATTAACTCGACACTGATTACGATAAATGAATTATTAAGTACATATTAGGAACAATCTAACACAAAATAATTTTTTTAATAAAATAAAAATTATCAACGTTCTTTACAACAACAGACTGCTTGGAGCAGCGAAACCTTATCTGAGGAATTATTTTGATAAGAAAAAAATCTAAGCAATATTAAACAAATGTTTGAATTTGCTCATTTGATACCCAAAAACCACAAAACCTCAAGACAACATATACGTACATTACATTACGATTTAATAGTCATCTGACAATCGTTCAATGTGATAAAAGTGGATCGTATTTAAAAGTCGGTCACGTTCAGTTAAATGAACAAATGGGATGAACCTAAATTCTTCATGAATACTTAACAGCATATGCCTAATTAAAATTAATATTCACTCGTGGATGCTAAAATTTAATTTTTCACACGAACTGTCAAGTATCAAGCGTACCACATATCATCCACACTTCAGCAAATAAAAACAAACGAAAAAAATGGAAAGTTTAACGTCAATGGTAACAAAGTGTCGTAGGAAATGTCAAAATTGACAATTGTTTGGTAATTCGTTGGTAATTGTTAACTCTCATATGAATAGTCCTTATAAGCTGCATGGCTTTATTCTGTTGTAAGCCCTTGCAAATTTTAACCTTCTTCGAATCAGATATCTTAAGTTTTCGGTGACAAATTTTCGACACAAATCGTGTATTGATACAAAAAAATTTCCTCACAATAAGGTCAGTTATTAAGTCCCAAACAGGGACTCATTCAGAATGATTGAACGATAGAAAACAACGGACTTACATAATAATATAGTGTAGTATCCCTGACCGAACACTAGTTGCCTTACACTTGTTTTAATGATTTATTTAAGATTTCAGACAGAAGTATAGAAACACTAATGAGATTCGAATTGTTAACATTCGTGTTCTATGACACGAACAATAAACAAAGCGACTTCTGTGCAAGGCTACAATTGATTGTATATATGTATGTATACACAGGAATGTGGGTCAACATCGTAAGTCACGGAAATCACATTGAATTGAGTTCCTCAGACCCTCCTACCGTGACAAAAAAAAAAAGGAAGGAACAAATACATTACCTACATAAATATTCACAGCTAGCTCGTGTTGTGTACCACTTTCGTTTTTCAATAAATTAATTTATATTCCTGGCTGAATCACATGTCACAGATTTTAACATTTCGATAAGACGTCTCATTTTTGTCAACATATCCCTGTTTATTTTTAAATTTTCTTATTATTTGTTAATTGTTTCATAAATAACCCACGGCATTTGCAATTATTGAATCTCGTTAAAATTTTGTTCTAGTGGTTTAATGCTAAATTAAAATCTGTACTTCGAGATTCATTGGGTACATTTTGGCTGTTAGCCCAAAATTTTAATAAGAACACACAGAAGCAAGCGTCAAACGAATGGTGTCGTGCGATCATCATCATCATTGGTTTCATTAATCTCATAAATTTGTCGACTAAATTGTTGCCCTCAACCTCGGCCAAGCAAGCTAACTGTTGTGCGAGAGATTTCTTGAGCACCGTCATCATCAACGAACAACGACCGACAACGCAATGCCTCGGACAGGGTAATTAATTGTATAATTTTTTTGTTGGCAGCACTGTTGATTTAATATTCGACTACGTTGTTGGGCTAATACCTACTCTCGAGTTGTTATCAATTAATAATATTTACAAAGTTTTTTTGTTTTCCAATCTTTTTTTGTTTTGTTTTTGTTTTGCTGTGGCACCACAAACTTGATTGCAAGGGATTCATTCATGTTAATGAGTCATTTATAAATTTATGAAGAAGAAAGTTTTTTTCTTCTTAACTTCATTTTACAGGAGGAATATACAAACAAAGAACCTAAATCGAGGTCAACGCTGATTTTACGTCCCGAAGAGAAGACTAAGTTTTGCTCTTTGGCATTGTCTAAAGGTAAAATGTGAGAAAATATGTATTTTTTACTGCCATTTTCTCTTGTAGTCCGGGTGGCGGTGTTGCGTTACGATCATTTAAGACCATCGATTTTGTAATTAAAAACATTAAACGAAAGTTCAATGTTATCATTTTCACACGAAAAAACGTTTTTCCAGAAAATATAAGAGTATATAAGATTTTCATAATAACAAGTTGTCAGTTGTTAACAGAAATAATTTCTCTAAAAACATAGTAGAGTGGCGCCATTTCTTCTATGTCCTCTCTTTCTCTGTCTCTGCTATTATATCGTGACGCGGATAACTCACATGAAATATACAATTTGACAGATGGTTGCCATTATTTTGTCTTCTGTCATATGTTTATAATATCTTTTGTAAAATTTAGTTATTAACAGAATTTGAACGAAATTTAACGTCTAAAACTCTCCACAGGAACATGTTTAATATTTGACTAGTCTGTCTAGCAGTTTAAAGTCGCAGCGCTAGTTTATAACCTAAATTATATAAACTAAATAATGTAAAAAACCAACTAATGTTTATAAGCTAAATTGAGGATTCTAAATGATCGTTTGCAAGCATTGATTTTTTTTATTGACATGAACTGTATTGGAGAATACTTTTTTGATGATCTGGGTGACATCTAGTAGCCACTGTCATTAAGGAGCTTCGTGAAATTCATTCCTTCCCCAATCCTTAACCATTTAATATCTTGATTTTGAAGTCCAACGCACAAAAAACAATTGAAATAAAAAAAATTATACCATAATGTCAATACCTAATCATAGTTTGCGACATAACAGCCCAGACTATCCGGCTAAGCAACAGGAGATGACAGAGATTATGTTGATGAAGGGAGTAATGAAATTATTATGTGACCTCACAGGATGAAAGTGATAGCATTAAGATAATATAATGGATACGGACATGTTAAAAGAAATCTCAATGTACCTAAATGATATTCACTCCTGAATGTCGTTTTGAGGTTCTATTGTAATGACTTTAATTATTATTAAATTAAATACATTATGTAATACATACATGTATTGTGTATACATAAAATCTTAGGTCAGTTTTCACTCAGATAGAAAACATTAATTTCTAATATTATTTTTCATTTCAACTAAGCTCTAACAAAATTTCTAAAAACTGAGTTAAGACATTTACTTTGACAAATGGTTACCCATAAAAGTTGAAGTTATATTGTGTAGACTAATGGCTTAAACAATAAAGCCCCATACCTACTTGGATCTAAATTTTATTATATAGGACATGATTCATTCTAGCGGGGGGATTCATTTCCAAGAATTATTGTGAATTAGATCAAATTAACTCAGTCCCAATTTGATTGTATGGTCGCAAATTAAATCTTCTTCTAAGATTTAGCTCGCAGAATCGAATCAATTGAATTCACTCTTCATTGTGAATTACTTCTTTTGAGAGTTAGTTCGTACCTTTAGTGCCAATTATTGCTTGAATAATAATTCGTTTAACAGGTTTAAGATAAGGAACAAATTTGCCTTCTTATTTCGGTGTTTACATTTAGAATAGCTTGATTTTTTCATTTCTTCGGATTTGCTTCACAAAGATCTAATACAATCATTTCGTATGTTTGTATTGATGCATGGCCAAATGTGCATATTTTTTATCGAGACATTTAGTAGAAAAAAGTGATTTGGTATTAAATCACTAAGTTCGCTTTAATTTGATGTTGATTTAAATGTCAAAAGTCCGGCCATCTTAATTCAGCTTTGTGTTCCAAGCACTTGCTGTTATATAAGTGTTTTACTCTTTCCGAAATGTCTGACGTCACCACAAAATCCATTTTTACTCTGTCACCGCATCGTCAACGTTCTAATATTGTCCCAAAATATGTTGACGTCTCATGTCAGTCATTGTGATTTTTATTCTTAATCTGTAAACGCGTGGGCACCAACACATGTTGTTTTAAATGCATCTGTCAATCTTCTATTTAGTATTCAGTCATTGATGATAAATCATTATTGGAAGTTGAGAAGCACGTCCAAATGTTATAATTTTTCTATGGTTTTTTTTGGATGAAAAAATCATTTTTAGCGACTACATAATTGGACGAAATTTCAAAGTGTTATTAACACAATTATTACACATCAAATTTTGAGTCTTCGATTTTTTTTTAAATCCACTTTTTGGTTAAAAAAAAAATAAACATCTTGCGATCCGGTTCAAACTGATAACATATTGCAAATCGTATTCCATTTTTTTTTCAAACTTGAGTGATTGTGAAAGCATACCTGCAAAGAAACAAAAATATATATATTATTTTAAATTAAATCAAGATAATGTATGTATATTATTTAATTTTATATAAAGAAAATTAACATATAAGTTTTTCTCTTAGAGAACTTAGTAAGTACCTAGGTACACAGCTGAACTGAAATTCTTTCATCATCCACTTAGGTACCTACTTATGTTCGAAATTCGAAAATAGTCATCAATTCGTGTCAAACAAAAGAAATATTCCTACCTACCAACCTACTTAAATCTTGCAAAATCATTTAAAACGAACATGTCTTTGAATACAAAATGGCGTCTTTTTGACAGATATATTGCCACATTCGCTTATTGTTGACAATTTATTTTCCTTGCATTCATTTTATCCGATCATATTAAATTATTAATCATGACAATTATTGGCATCAAAATTTTATACCTACATCCGAACACAAAGGAGGTAAATACCTATAGGAATATCTAATAAGTATACTGTTAGGTAAGTAAGTATGTGTAAAACAAGAAGAAAATCCGAGGGAAAATTTAACCACTTAAGCAAAACGCTTCATTTTCATAGCCGTTTCATTAAATTTGTCTGTTTATTCTGTCATTCTGTATGTTTTACGATGCATCAATGTGCACAAAAAATATTCATTTAATTTATGACATCCTAAAATATAAAGAAACAAATTATAGAAGAAAAGCTCATTTATTAAGATGAAAGCAAACAACATCATTAGCATCATCAACAAAAATCAACTGCATCAATGTGCAAATAAAAATAGAATCATAAAAATTAGGTACCTACAAAATTATTTAGTCTCTTTTTTTTATTTTTTAACTTCTGCGCAGCTATAAATAGATTGTCATGAAAGAACGAATAATTTGCTAATCGTGAATAGTTCTTTAAGAATGAAACAACAACAAAAAAAATGATATGTTAAAAGAAAACATATTGAGACAAACCCCTAATGCAAAATAAATTACCATTCACAGTGATCATCTCATGAAAAAGGAAAAACTGTTGCTTATTCATGGTAGGGATAATTTTGAAATTGATAGCATTACAGCGTAAGGATTATTAATAATGCCCTTTTTTTTCTTTGTCTTCTTGGTAAAAATAAAAAAAAAAAAACCATTAGGAAGAACAAAAAGGCAGCTGATTGATTTAACTCAGCCCACGTTAAGGACACACTATTCTTTACTGCGCGTTCTCTTTGTCGATTTCCTCAAACAACACCACCACGGAAAATACGAGAAAAATCAAAAAAAAAAGGTAAGAGGAAATTGAAAGAAAATACCTACATTCAAAGTGTATCTACCTGAGAGCAATACTTTACAATCTACATTGAGAGGGTGCTGCTGTACTGTGTACTGCATAAAGGCCAAAAAATGAGGATAGATACAAATCACTGTGACCTCGGGTGCCATGCCATCTATACACCTACATGCAAAACAATAACAACAACAGCAGCAGGAGCAGAATCATCGGAAATACAGAAGCAGATGGTTTAGTCCTTTCTTTTTTTGGTTATCCTTCTTATTCATGTCTCAAGTACCTATACAGCTCTACGCACACATTGCCGCCTACTCAAATATTTTGCACCAGCCAGTCAGCTAGCACTGGGACTAACTTTCGCTCGATTGTGTGGTTTGAAAAGGACTTATTACAAAAGATACCTTCCATAAGGATTGTATTGATGGTAACAAGAGGTAACGAAGGAAAGAAAACAGAACACATTCCAGAATTCCGTTCGCTCATTTTTATTGATCTTTTGGTTTAGTAAGCAAAGCAGTAGAGAAAATTTGTTGTAATTGTAAATATTCTCTCTATTTTCAGTGATGTTCTTTCATATACTCTTGCTTTTGCTGCTGCTGAATTCGACCGAAACTCTCAAACAACAGATTACATTAATTGCTATTGCGACTTCTCTGGGCATGGGCATTGAGAATTTATTCACAATGGCGACAACTACACGATGCACGATATGATGATGGGCATATTAAGGCTGGGTGCTATATGGACCATAGTGGTGGCATATCCGTTGAATATGTCTTGTTCCTCTGTTTCGTTTTGTGTGCATGGCGAAAAGTAAGAAAAAGAAGAACTAGCATGCTCTCCAAAATGTGTATTGCCAACGCTGACACTTTTACTCCCATCGAACATAGGAGTAGACAGGCATAGTTGAAAAATGAGTAAACGTTATATTGTGTTAAGCGTCCGTTACATGTTAAAAGAATAGGTATTTGATTACGTTTCGGTTAGAATAACAATTGATCAATTTTAATAGGATACGGTTAAGTTTCCTTTGTAGTTTTTATCGTTAAAATGAATGCATGGTAGATTAGTATGTGTGTTGTATATTAGAAAGAAACAATAGGTCGAATCTTTTACTTTTTCACAGAAAAGCTGCCAAATGTTTATCCATTTCTTAATTGTTCCTATTTATTAGTACGATGAAGTGGTTTGACAGAGATAACATTTAAAAAAAAAATACTAAATTGTATTACCATATTACAAAAAAAAAAAAATAATAAAATGCACGACTGGATCACATTGTATGCAAAAGATTTCTGTTTAAAATCTAAATATATTTTTAAAGTCATTTTTTACTTTATTTTTTATACACAAAGTTTCTTTAATTTTTTTCTAAAAAAAATTGGTATGACAATCTTAAATATTTATTTTATCAAAAAAAGTACGCCATTTTATTTCTTGGATACATTTTAGAAATCTGTGGAGTGGTTTTTGAGAAAAAAAGTTTTTTTAGAAAAACTTTTTGAAAAAAATTAAAAAAAAAATTCAAAAATGCCAATTCATAGGTATTCAGCAAATACATATAACAATAATTTTTGAAAAAAAAATTATTGAGCAGTTTTCAAAACATACATTTTTTTTAAATTCTTTTAAAAATACAAAAAAATATTTATTAAAAATATTGGTACGCAGTATAAATTGGGCAACCTAAACGGATATACGTGTGAAATTTCGAAAGAATTGGTCGAGCCATTTATGAGATAGACGAAATAAAAAAAAACGTTCCCATGGAAAGTACCGTTTTTAGACATTTTTAATTTTTTTTCAATCATATAATCGGTCTTACCTAAAAAGCTGCACTGATTTTTTAAAAATCAAAATCGTTAGAGCCGTTTCCGAGAAAAATAGACTTTAACGTATTGGTTATATGGCAGGTACCGTTATTTTTGGAGTTAAAATTTTTTTTTTCAATTTCCCCTCTGTACAATACCTAAAAAACTCTATATACCCAGTTTGAAGCAATTCGGCCCATCCGTTTGGGCTGTAGGTGTCTATACGTACATACAGACAGACTGACAGACAGACAGACATACAGACGGACAGAAATTTTAGATCATCTTTTTTCGTCTTCACTATCATCGTAATGTCATGTTTGATTGTTATCTCAAAACTTTTTTTTCGACGAATGCATAACTTGCCTTATAGAACCTATAGTCGAAAGTATCCACATCCAGGGGCACCCCACAGGGGGTGTTCTCTCACCCTCCTCGGGGTGCTGGTTATGAACACAATCCTCCTTACTCTCAAACACTTCGGAGTAAGGGTAGTAGCCTATGCTGACGACGTTGCGTTATTAGCGACAGGTAAATTCTTATCCACTATCAGCGAACAGATCGAATATGCTCTTTCTAAAGTTAGTAGATGGACTAGAAAGTGTGGTCTGATGGTCAACCCGTCAAAAACTGAATTGGTCCTTTTTACAAACAAAAGGAAAATACCAAGTTTCAGAATGCCTTCAATTGAAGGTATCTTGGTGCGATTCTAGATAGAAAATTAAACAGGAATCAGAACACTCGAGAAAGAGCTAAAAAATGAATGATTGCATTCTATTCCTCTAATAGAATTTTTGGGAAATCTTGGGGACCGAGTTAAAAAATTATCACGTGGATGTACTTGGCAATAATCAGACCAATATTAGCATATGATAATTTGGTCTGGAATGCAATTGAAAAAAGAACAAATCTTAAAACCCTGGCAAACAGAGACTTGGGTGCATTGGAATTACAGGGGTCGAGGCGATACTCAACCTGAAACCCCTAGATCTTTTCGTACAAGAATCCGCAGCATATAGCGCCTTTAAACTAAGCTAGACTATAAAAAACCCGAACTGGACTTTAATAAACCATTCCAAACTGCCATTCCAAGCAGAGAAGAATGGACGAACAACCAACCCTACACCAGTGAGTCAGCGATAGCAATCTATACTGATGACTCCAAAATGGACACTGGTGTTGGTGCAGGCTTTTTCTCGGCATCTCTTGAGTTAAACAACTAGGTTCCCAGATTATAGTAGTGTCTTCCAAGCGGAGGTCCTGGCAGTGAAAACAGCTGTTAGACAGGTAACGATGATGCCGCTACCACTGGCTGATATCACCTTTTATATAGATAGCCAAGCGGCAATAAAAGCGACTTCGGCCACTGCGGCAAAATCGAAACTTGTTTCTTGCTGCCGTAAAGAGCTAAAGGTTCTTGGTACGCAACAAAATGTTAGACACTGCTGGGTCCCGGGACACAGCGGTATACCAGGTAACGAAAATGCCAATGAGTTGGCACGACAGGGATCAGCGCTTGATGTCAGTCAAGCAGAGCTGGTATATATCCCACTCTGTTACATTAAACAGAACATTTCTGACAGGATCCTAAAGAAACCCAACACAAGCTGGAGCCTTCTTGATACTTGTGACACTACCAGGAAAATATGGCATGCTTCAACAAGCAGAGGACAGACAAAATTATTCAATTCAACAAGAGATCCCTTTGCTCTCTTATACGAGTAAGCATAATCACTGGATATAACCTGCGGGGATATCATAAACTCAAAATGATACTCAGTACAAAAGATCTATGCAGAGGATGTGGTGACGAAGAGGTGCATGAGAACACCTCACACTTTCTCTGCCACTGTGCTGCACTCTGTCTTCTGTCACCAGAGAAAGAATCTGTTAGGCAGCTACTTCTTCAATAATTTGGAAGAGCTCCTCTCTAGCATTTCAGGAATAACCATATTGAACTTCGTCAATGCCTCCAAATGGCTTGACTGATTCAGAGAACACAGGTTTATATCGGAAAAGAGTGACTACACTTCACCATTGTGTTACCAATGGATCTACATTGATCTAAGTTTGACGGTCATTCTAACAAAGTCAGAGCTTAATGCCATAGATTTTCAAAATATTCTATTGTGGACAAATTAAAAGAATAGACATTTGATGTTTACAAAGAAGTGTAAATGAATCGCTTTAGGAGGTTTAAGCTGTGGTAAGAGTGCAGGTCCTATTGAAATTGTTTCAGTTAATTAATAAAATGTGCATCGGTTCTGTCGCGAGCCTCTAGCAATTATTTCAATAGTTCTTTTTCTTAGCAAGAATTTCTTTTTCCTGTTTTATTTTTAGTAGTCTATAAGATATTTTATGTCTGATTGATCAATAAATAAATACATGCAATTATTTTTTTTTTAATTCTGAGAAGTTTCTATCAGAACTCTAGTACTTTCTTAAGAAATGCACTTGACCACTAAACTGTCACTTGAATAGAAATCACATTAATATATAAAATTAAGTTGACTGCGCCTATCTTTTTGCTTTTACTTAGACAATTTACTCTGAGCTTAAGGATTGCATTAATAAGCTAGCTAAAAAGAAACAGATTTTTTTGACTGCTTAGTGTTTTGTTCTGAGCTTAAAGAAAGAAAATTCCTAATATTAGCCGTATTTTATTGGGTAAGGTATAGGTAGCGCAGTAATGAGAGTCTGAATAAAACTATCATTTACTTTTTATATACACTTTACATTTTCATCTCCCTCTGTCTGCCACCTATTCTGCTAAGGCCTTTTGTCAGCAACCCTAGCGAATCGTTCCATTCCAAATATTCCAAAGCTTTATCTACACTATTACCGGCACTATTTTTACTGCCTAATTTATTGGCACTTTTCCTTTGTTGTTGTTTACTGAAAAAATAATGGTGCGCTGCGTATACATTTACCAATGAAAAAGCGTTACTGTAAATGTTTCATTGTTAAAATCACATTGATGTTTCATCAATTAAAACTAGAAATTGTATTTTTTTTCGCTCTGCACTTAATACAAATTTTTAAGTTTTTGTTCATTTTGAAAATCATCAAAATCAATTGATATTGACTCGCATATCAACCATAATCGTGAAATCCTTGCTTTAAAAAACACAAAAGAAAAAACTCTTCAAATTGCCGGAACTGGCAGGAACTTGACTTTACTATGTTAAAGTTTTAGATTGCTCCTTACAGAGCATTAATGTAATTTATTTCTAAGACGGCACACCAAAGTCCTGTTATAGTTAATGAGAATTGTCATTTATCCTGAAATCAAAATACATCATACAGAACAAAAATACATGGGTAGTCAATTGTGTTGTGACATCAACCAATAACTAAGTTTCAGTATTTTTGCTTTCATTCCATTTTAACAGCCACAATGTCAAGGTATGTATGTTTTAGCATGTTTAATAATTAATTATTAATAATTTAACTAAGCTTATAAGAATTTAAAACGCATTTACTGTATTTTAACAAAGTGATGTAGCTGAACACGCCTAAATAGTGACAGTTTGACATAATAAATGTTATGGAAAATACGCTATAGAAATCAGCTGGCAGACGAAAAAATTCACTGCACATTTATTTTTTACCAACTAGTTTTCATACAAATCATATAATCTTCCACAATCTGTCAAATTTTAGTTCGAAAATAATGTCCCGAGCATTTATTTCGTGACATAAATTTTGACAGATAATTATGTTCAGCAAAAAACAGAAGTTTCATTTCATTTGCTGGGGAGGTGTGTAGCTTTGCTCTGTTTGGCTAAATTTTGCTATAAATTATTCTAAATAAGTGTCAATTTTCACTGGCTGAATTATGACATCTCACGAAAATACTAATTATCCCCAACTTAACAGTCTTTTGCTGACCGGACCATACCGGGATTCAAATGGATCAAATCAATCTTTGAATTAAAGAATGATTTACAGGCCGTTCATTTTATTTTGACAGATAACGTGCGAACAAACAGTCTTTTTTCACGGAAAATTATTCACGCTTGCGGAATTGTGTCCCTGTATCACATAAACTCGAATGAAGAAGCAACACAGAATTTCGTAAAATATATTAACTTCATAAATCGAAATTATACTCTGAAAACTTTTACTAAACAAAATAAAACCATAAAACCTGACTCCATTAAATCCACCACCCATTATGTCAAATATAACTCCTTTCTTATTCTTCCAAAGTGTCAACCCTTGCTTCGCCACAAAGTTTTGATAATATACCAACATATTACACGGAAGCTTATGTTGTTGGTGCTGCTGCTGTGTGGTGCGTATTGGGAACAAGGGTCGTTCAGATTCACATTATTTGCTTATTTTTTACATAAAAAAGTAGGTAGTATGTAGTTGTTTGTGGTGGTGGTTGCTCTCGGGGTCGATATTTGAAAACTTGCTTGGAAAACCATGGAAATTAGGGTGAGATTTTCGCTAAATTCTTTTTTCACTCGCCTCCTTATTTTTCATTGTTTGTATATTTCTCATTTTTTTTTTGATGTTCTCTTTTGTTCTCTTGGGAATTAAGTGAACAGTGAACAGTTTTTGCGTGTCGAGAATATTTTAAAGTAAATTTTTTTTTTTTTGATTTATGATTTATGATTTATGAAAATATTTTTCGATTGTCACCTATCATAAAATTTGGTTGGTACATGACATCATTAATCAATTTTCATTTTCATATTTTCAATGTCTAGGTACTGTACTGGGAGTATGTAGGCATGTAAACATAATGTACCTATAGGATAAAGTGAACATCTGACCTTTGTAACTTTGAAAAGATTATAATTTTTCAAAGATCGATAAGCCACAAAAGTTTGTTAATGAAATCATCACGTAAATTTGTTATGGAATAGGAACCATCTGACAACGGTTTTGGTTAAATTCGAAATAGCCTCCAGCTGGAATTGTAGACAATAAATTTTATTGCATTGAGCAAAAATTACTTTAAATGGAATTTATGTTATGTACATATAATCACACACATATATACATATTAAATTGCTAGATGCCGATGTAAGTATGTTGGTGTAGTAGGTACATTTCAGGAAAATCACCAAACCAACCCTCTTTCTCAACTGGGTTCTATATGGTTTGCATGCAGCACAAACCATGAAGCAAAGCCCGTTTCTTTTTTTTTTTTTTTTTGTTGTTGGTTGGGAAAGGAGGATAAAGTTTTCTTCGAAGCAATTTTCTTCAGGGTGCAACAAATTTCATTTAGGTTATAATTTATTAAATAGTTTTGCGTTTGTCCTTTGATTTGGGTTTTGATATAAAAACCTAGCTTTTTTTTATAGATATTGCTTGATTTTATTGTGTGTTTGAGTTACACGTTGCTAGTTACCACGCCCTAAATAGTGTTTTTTTATTATTTTCTCTTTTTTAACAGCGACATTGAGATGAATTATTTACTAAGCGTGTTGGAGTCGAGGCACTTAAACTGTTGCATATGAAGGGGTTGTGATTTATTTATTGGAAAATTGATCCTGGAAAAAAATATAATGCTTTGAGCAAGGATATACTATAGACGAATGTCATCGTTAAGGGTGGTTTTTAATTGGAACTAATTTAATTGGAATTCGACACGCATTCTCAATCTATCTGGATATGCAGACTTCATTTTAACTTTATGAAACAATATGAATGAATTTAAGAAACACAGTTTTTACATTATTTATTTATTGTGATAGGTACTCGTACGAAAACAAATTGAACTCGAGATTTTAATCAAACTCGACATCATATAATATAACACGAAAAAAGTGTGTGTCTGTCTGTTGTAGGTCGATCCACGGCCTAAAGCGTATTTAAGCGTTTTAGGTGATTGTCTCAAATAGATTTTTGAATCGTTTTTTTTTTTAATATCCAAGACAAATGGCGATTTCGTTTCAATAAAAATATCGATCTGAAGTCGATCGGTCGTCAATTTTTTTCTGAAAATCAGATTCGTTTGAAATTAAAACCAATTTTTTTTTGTGGAAAAGCAGATCCGTATTGAATCTCTTTTTTAAGACGGATTCAAAATTGTAATCGTTCATTATGAAGCAAAAAAGTATTAGTTTTAGTAGCGAATTATATTTATTGAAACGAAATCGCCATAATGAAACCTACCTGCCATACCATTTTTTCTTAATTATATCGAAAACGGCTCTTACGACTTTGATAACAATAAAATGTACGACTGGATCATAAGAACTTTCTCTTGTAACTAACAACTTTAGTGTAGCTAACTACTGACGCTGTTAGTAGGTATAGGTTGTCTAGTTATCCTTTGCAGGATTAAAGCCGATGTAGGTAAGATAACCCTGATTTTTGATATAATGAATTGTGGAATACATATGATTCAAGGAATGGTTACCTACCTACAAATGTATATTTAAAGGGATTTGAATTATGGAAATTAGGAGGACATTATGTACCTACCTATATATAGAGAACCTAGGTATGTAGAAATGTACATACACATGTATAAATGAAAGTGAATGCTGTATAGATAGGTAAAAATCGTTTTTTTAAATTTATAAAAACTGCCAAAACCATCACTTTAATCGGTTTCTCCAAAAAATCAAGAAAACCATTAGATGCCACCGATGAATAAAAATTTTATAAAAAAGTATCTCTAAAATTGTAGGACGGATTTTGATGAAATCCGGTTTTTTATTTTTGTTTTTTTGAAAACAAATGGTTTTTGGAATGTTGGTACGCAGTTTTTTAGACTTTATATACGTGACCATAAAATTGAAAATGATTTTTTTTGATTAGTTTTAAAAACATTGATTTTACAAAATAAAAAATTCAAAAATTAATATTAATTATAAAAAAAAAGTTATTTAAAATTTTAATATGTAGAATTATTTTGGCTAGCTAGGTCTTCTCAGATATAAAATTTGACAGAAATCCAATGTACAGTTACCGAGAAAGCCAACAAATTAAAAAATCGTTATATGAAAAGTACCGTTAATAGACTTTTCCCGTAAGCTTGGTTCATATCAAATGATAGCTATTACCAACAAAAAAATTCTCAATTTTTTTTTATTAAATCGTTGGAGCCGTTTTCGAGAAATTTTCCTTTGGTCATAGGCAGGTACCATTATTTTTAGGCCAAAATAATCACACATACCAAATTATAAAGTAATCGCTTACACCGTTTAGGCTGCAGCTCGTTATACATACAGACGGACAGACTGACAGACAGACCGACAGACAGACTGACAGACAGACATTTTTTGTCGATCACTTTTTTAGGCTTTTCTATGATCGTAATGTCATGTTTGATCGTTAGAGTTAGAGTACCTGCCTATTGTCTACATTTTAGTTCAACATTTTTTACATATATTATTATTAACGGTAGGTAGGTAGTGCCATACAACAATTTTTTTTGATTTTCGACTTTCCCATAATCGGCTGGACGGATTTCGAACAAATTATTTTTCGAAAGCCGTGGAAGATTTTTTTAAAAATTATGGCGCAAAATTTTAGTCGATTAAGTAATATGTTAAATCATTTTTAGTATGACACGGCTAGAAAGGGGATTTTGCTAATTTTAAACCGGTTTAGTATCGTACTATTTTTTTAACATTTTACTAAAGTTAAAATCACATAATGGCTACTTTATTTTTTTAGTATCGTAGTAACTCTATATGTCAGTTTGACATTTACAAACGTCAAAAAGTTATGTTATGTTCGCTTACTTTTTTGCACTATTTTAGGCGTGTTTAGTTGTTAAACTAGAAAATAGATTTAGTATGGTACTTGTCAAAAAGTGTTTAAAATTAGGAAAATATTAGTAAAGTGCTTTAGTATTAGCAAGCTGTTGAGTAGTATCATGCTAAGTCCTTAACATCAGGCTGTTTAAAATTTTGCGCCTATGCTTTAAAATTTACATTGTTAAATACTTCAAATTGCCATACCAATATTTTTTTTTAGAAAAAAATTGAAGCATTTTTGTTTATAAAAAATTAAGTAAAAAACGACTTTAAAGATATATTTAGGCGTTTCTACTAAGTATCTAGTAGATACTTAGTAGAAATAGAGCTTAGTTGGAATAGAGCGGGATAAAATATTTCACATTCGCGTTGTACGGCTAAGGAAGGATTCTCTGTACTTGACAGTACGTCCGAAGTTGGGCTCAAGGGTAAACTGATGAGCATTCCTGGAAGCGCGAGTATTACGGTTGAATAGTTTGAGGGGAGAAATGCAACTGGCTATTTCGCTGGAACATTTCTTATAAAAATAGCGATAAAATAATGAGAGACATATAACATTTCGACGGTGTTCTAGAGATGTAAATGTCTCCACTATAGTTCTATCGCCAATCATTCTTAGAGCTCTATTTTGAATTATATCCAAAAGATTCAAATGAGTTTTGGGAGCTCCTGCCCAAATGTGAGAGTTATGTATACTCCAGCTTTGGACGAATGAAGGCCTTATAGATTACAGCTAGATCAGAAGGGGAGAAAAATTTGTTGCATCTTCGAAGAAAGCCCAAACACGTTGCAGCATTTTTGGCGAAATCGAATATGTGGTCGGTGATGCACATACCAAGGACTGAAAGCTAATCGGTTTTTTCAATGCAATCACCGCTCATGAATAGCGGCATGGGAGGTGGATTCTGCTTTAACGACAGAAGACAGCACTGAGTTTTTGAAGCATTAAATTCTACGCGGTTTTGAATTCCCCATTGGCCAATGCTGTCAAGATCTGAATTTAATGAGCTTATGCATATCCGAAGAACAAGGAGGTGCATCTGAAAACGAATATGAAAAGCTGAGAGTACTATCGTCAGCAAAACAATTTCGTGGATTAGAAGCTCCAGATAAGAGATCATTAATAAAAATGAGAAAAAGAGTCGGAGGCAATACGGAGCCCTGGGGCACACCAGCATTTATTTTGTGAATATCAGAATTGAAACCGCCCAATACAACTTGTATTGAGTGGTCCGAAAGGTAATTTCTAATCCAACGAATAAGAGATTCAGCGATACCAAATGCACGCATTTTCGATAAGAGAGCTTATTGCCAGACTCTATCAAATGCTTTTGAAATGTGAAGCGCAATAATCTTACCTTCTCCAAAACGATAAACAGATTTGTGCCACTGTTCGGTGAGATATACCATCAGATCACCAGTGGACCTATTGCTACGAAAGCCATACTGCCGGTCATTAAGGAGCTTTCGTTCTTCAAGATATTTCTTAAGCTGATAGTTAATCAGCGTTTCCATGACCTTGGAAACAAGGGACGTAAGTGCAATTGGACGGTAACTAGAGGGTGAGGAGGATTCTCCTTTTTTAGGGACAGGCTGGACAAATTCTGTTTTCCATCTAAGCGGAAAGAGACCAGTAGAATAGGACAGATGGAAAAGCCTACGAAGTGGATTTGCCAGCGTTGAAGAACACCTCTTCAGAACGATGGGAGGGATACTATCCGGGCCAGCGGATTTGTGTATATCAAGGTCTTTGAGAACTCTGGCAGCTGCACGAGTGCGAAAGAAGATTCGTCCCATGAAATCGTTTACGCTCTCAAGTACTGGAGGAGTCATAACACTTTCTGGCAGCGTCGAATTAACAGCGAACTGCGCTGCAAGCAAATTGGCTTATTCACGAGAACTGACAAAAGGGCTGTTATTAGAGACGATCGTTGGAACCGAAGACGAAGTTGAATTTCGAATATTTTAACAAATGAAAAAAAAATCGTACTATCTTTGGGACATTGTAGTATTTTTTGCCTTAATTTTTGGTCATACAAAAATTTGGTTCTTTGAATGTGAACAATGCAAGTCTTTCAAAACTTTTTCCGGATTCCCCATTGGGGTTGGCTTTGTAATTCCGGAAATTTACTTCTCTAACCCTTATAACCTCTTTACAGCTCGAATCAAACTATTATAAATGGTGTAGGTCGAACTAATTGTTAGTCAACAATATTTTTGGATGCAGATCAAAGATATTGTAGATAATGTAGTGGACAAGACAGTACAAGTTGCATGAGAGCGAACAATGTCTGAAGTATTAATGAATATTCATCCATTTTGGCATTTCTTTGTTCACACGGCTTTATTTTTATTCAACGGAATTGACGTTATATAATTGATAATCTCTAAGATTGAGGTCAGGTGGTTGCAAACAATTTATTAGTTAAAGTGTGGATGGTATGTTGAGCCCGAATTGAGTTTGACAGTTTGACCAATATAACAATTTGTGAAGAACATAGGTTTATAAAAAATCCATTTTTTTTTCAATCTGAATTTGAATCACCCTGTTCACTTCTACTTTTCCGAAATATCCACCAATAAACTCACACTATACGAACAAAAAAATTATATAAAAACCTATTTGTTAAAGCTCTCAGCACTGTCTAATGAAATACATTCATCAAATATGGCAAATTTGGGCAATGAAATATATTTTAATGGCATATAAAAAAGAACACAACAAAAGCACAAAAAAAAATACCAAACGCAGACATTTTGTTGAAATTTATACAATTCCCCATGAGATAATCCCAGTACTCTTATAAAGTTGCTCAAGAGCAACCCCCTTTATAGAGGAAGCATCACACAACATTTTGCTCCATTCGATGCTTTTTGAGAATTACGTTTATTGAAAGGGATTTCAAATGCTTTGTCTAAGGTTTTTTTTTGTTTTGTACAATTTTTATTAGTTAGATATTATACCTACTCGTACATAATATTCATTCCCCCATATTACGAAAATAAATACTTCAGTAGAAACAAAAAGACGCTCTACGTTCACAAAGCCAATTTTCATTTGTGTGCTAATATTCTCGGAAATAAAAAAAAAAATGGTCACGTGTACGAGTATATATGTATTCTTGAGATGATAATATTTGTTCAGGAAATTATTAAAATTTATATATATCAAGTGATTTAGATTGGCTGGTGGCGAAGTTTTGTAGCACGAGTTTGGCACTTCACCCTTATTTACGGAACTTTGGTCTGTTTGAGCCCCCTCTCTTATTTTATTACTAAAATTTGCAAATATTTATGGGGACCATTAGTAATACAATAGTCACCAAACTGTAACACAAGTATAAATTTTCAGATAAAAGGATAGGGAAAAACATTTAAGATGGATTAATTGTAAGGACCGTCACAGTTTTGACAGTTCTTGGCGGCCATGTTGTTTTCCTGTTTCTTACAAATTACATTGGCATAGAAAACCCCCTTCGTGGATTCGCGTATGTATATTCGTTGAAGCATTGGAAAGCGGACAGCGATTAATCTTTAGTAGTGACATTTGTGATGTTCCACCGCAAGTGGCAATGCATTTGCAGACAGTCATTTTATATGGCAAACAATATGACAGTATAGGATTAGGACCCACTTGTTAAACAATGTTGATTCGCATGTAAATCCGACGACCATTTACGCTGCACTCTAAAAACTGCGTGTAAATTGACCATGAAATTGTATGTAATATTTAGTGTAAAACGTATTTGCGTATTTATACCCATGACAATTTGCGTATTTATACACATAGGATAATAGGTAAAAAAATTGAACACATTATGTTGGATATTACAAACATTTGTTGCATATTTTCATCTTCTGTGTACCTTTCAAGCACCATTGTTCAGTATTAGACTAATAATGTAAACATTACGCCCAAAATGATTATAATTAAACAAATATTGTTTAAATTCAAACACCTTATGAAAACTAACATGGTGGCGCAAAATTTTAGTCGATTTAGTAATGTTAAATCATTTTTAGTATGATACTAGGCTAAAAAGAGGATTTTGCTAATTTTAAACCAGTTTAGTATCGCTCTATTTTCTTAACATTTTACTAAAGTTAAAATCACAAAATGGCTACTTCATTTTTTTTAGTATCGTACTAAATCCATATGCCATTTTGACATTAACAAACGTCAACAAATTATGTTCGCTTACTTTTTTGCACTATTTTAGGCGTGTTTAGTTGTAGTTATTATTACGTATTACATAGTATTAAGAAAAAAGATTTAGCATGGTGCTAGTTAGAAAGTGTTTAAAATTAGGAAGATATTAGTAAAGTGCTTTAGTATTAGCAAACTGTTAAGTAGTATCACGCTAAGCCCTTAACATCAGGCTGTTTAAAATTTTGCGCCAGTCTTTGTAATTAAACAATCAATGCTTATATGTACTACCATTTGATGAAACTTACAGATTTTATGTGTAAATTTGCAATTCGTTTGTGATGAAGACGATACGTTTGCAAGTTCATTTCATTCGTGACCAGACCATGGCGAACACAGAGTAGGTATATATAAATACTTTTTGCCTCCCATCGTGTAAACAATTCTAAGGATCTATTTATTTTTGTTAATTTGTACACATTTTTAAGCAACACATGTGCCTAGGCATACAAGCGTAAAATTTTGTTTAATTTTACATAATGAATCTCTGCAAAACAATTTAAGATCTTTAAAATCGAAATCACATAAATTAGATCTAATTTTAAGCGTAATGTTGTACGGATTTAAAACATTGTTTTGTGAATTTTGCTATAAATATACAAATAAAATGTTTAAATTTACACATTTTATGCTTATATATAAAAACCTTTTGCTTTTAAATCCTGTTGAATCTTAAACATAAATTATGCATATACATATGTACCTATACATTAAATTTAAGCATCGTAGGTGTAGAAGTACACATTTTTAATTTAAAACTTTGTTTAAATTTACACATAAAAGATTTAACATTTACACATTAAATATTTAGAAATATTATGTGCGCAAAATACTGCAATTATGGTAGGCAACAAGTTGCCTCGCTTTATGATAGTAAAATTACACGATTTATTTTTAGAGTGTGTATGCATACTAATATTTTCAAGGCGGCACCAACGGTTGTTGATCGAACAGTAATAAAAATAGTACCGTGACATTTAGCCGTGCTAAATGATAATTTAACGTCATACTGCCATATTGAAACATATACAGCCATATAACATTCTGGCAAAGGCACCAATGGCCATTGTGAATAAGTCATACGGTCAAATGTCACGGCACCCTAAAGACCACGAAATGATTATCTTTACAAAAAAAAAAACTGTTCTGATGTATGTGATGTATGTAAATGTACATTAATGGTAGATATTTATTAATTAATCTAACTCATCATAAATAGATAAAACACGCAACCTTGAAAATATACATTCTTCTGAATTAAATGATCTTGATTGACGTTCATCGTTCCAAAAACACTGCAGGCCAATTGAATTGTACAAATTCATAAACCTAAACTACTGGTAGTTTATATAATATGTAAGTACTAACTATCTATAACCGTGACCTTCATGTGTCTGTTAAAAGCTGTTATTTAAATAATAATAAGCATGCTCGTTAATAAATAATTGTTTGACGATAATAGTGTTTGATCGACCCAAAATGCCAGCATAAACCATTTTAATGCCAATTTAATTATGTTGTGTACATATGTATATTCAGGTACATATTGTTGTAAGTATATGATTAGTGTAAGATCTAAAAACAAAATTTTAGATACCTACAGTCAAACCCGATTATTGTAAATTAATCTGAAAATATGTTTAACTGAACCCACAAATATTGTTATTGTGAATTTTTTACTTTGTTCCCAATAGTAGCGAAAGTAGTTTGTTGTTTTAAAGAAAAATGTCATAAATTTTACAAATGGCGGCAACTGACAGTTTTATATATATAGATATTTGTGAAGTTAACAGAAGCAGATTACACATCAACAAGCCGTGTATGGCAGAACAATTCGTCAGTGAATATCAGCACGGATTCCACGACCTTTCTATATCAACAGGTCAAAAAATAAGATATTTAGTTTTTTTTTGTTTTATAATTGGCGCGCACTTAAGGGGTTTTGACTACCCTTAATATCATCAAACACAGTGCGAGTATTATGAAAATGGGAAGATATTTAAAACGATATACCGATGTGCCTCGGTTTTGAAGTTCAGAATATCAAAATGGGAGAAAAAAACAGTCTGGTAAAACATTCCACATACGTGTTGGACGGCTAACGAAAGAATCTATGTAATTAACAGTACCTCCGAAGTTGGGCACAAGCGCGAGTATTACGGTTGAATATTTTAAGTGGAGGAATGCAACTGACTATTTCGCTAGAACATTGTTTATAAAAATAACGAAAAAATAATGAAAGACTTGTAACATTTCGAAGGTGTTCTTGAGATGTAAATGCATCAGTTATAGTTATATCGCCTTTAATTTTTAAACCTCTATTTTGAATTCTGTCCAAGAGATTCAGATGAGTTTTTGAGCTGCCCAAGAGAGTTATACTCCATCTTTGGACGAACGAAGGTTGTAAAGATTACAGTCAGATCAGAAAGGAAGAATTTATTGTATCTTCGAAGAATGCCCAAGCGTTTTTGGAGATATCGAATATTTGGTCATTCCAGAAGAGGTGGTGTGTGAACTGTGATGCACATTCCAATGACTGAAAGCTGCAAGTGCAGCTCATGAATATCTAATTTAGAGTTTATTCTCCTTCTTATAAGCTATAGCAATAGCGGCATGTGAGGTGGGTTCTGCTTTAAGAACAAAAAACAGCATTGAGATTTTGAAGCATTAAATTCTATGCGAATTTTGAACCCCCATTGGAAAATGCTGTGCTGTTGAGATCAGAATTTAATGAGCTTAACATACGCTGCGGTTCAAGTCCCACATCCGAAGAAGAAGTAAGTGAATCTGAAAACGAATAAATAAACCTGAGAGTACTATCGTCAGCAAAACAATTTAGTGGATTAGCAGTTCGATATAAGAGATCATTGATTGAAAACAAGAAAAGGAGTTGGATACAAAACGGAACCCTGGGGCACGCCAGCATTTATTTTTTTAAATCTGACTTGAAATAGCCCAAAACGACTTATATTAAGCGATAAAATCTTAACGTTTGGATTCGTTAAAAAAAATTGCATGACTCACCCACTTCTGTCAAATAATAACTAATGACGCACCTAGAAGTTGTGTATAGTTGTGAGTAGTTCCTGTATATAAACGAGCTGTTGCGCCAACTAATTTCATAATATACGACCTAACATTTTTTACAATCTTCAGCCACGCCCACTATTATCTTATATTTGATTTTTTATAGCTATTTTAAAGATTGAATGTTGTGTAGACGAAGCTGTATAACGAAATACTGGTAATTCTCCTTAGTTCATTAGAAAAAAATTATTGGTGTATGCTTAAACTTTTACGAAATAACTTTTTGCGGAATTTATAAAATCGAATTAGTTAAACGGATTCTCTTGTATGTACATTGTGGTCAAATTAGTCATTTGGGTTTTGGTTTGCAGCCGTAGGTCCAACATCTATTGAGTTAATGAATCGTTGTCCTCGCATTGAAAATAAATACATCTAACCTAAAAATAACACTTATTAACGCATTATTTTATTAAGATTTAAGGTTTCCTTCCAGAAGACAAAAGAGAATCAAAGTTCATAATATTATAAAAAGAAATAATAAAGCAATTATTCAATTGTAAGACAAGAAGAAACAAAATTATTTTCTGAAAGATCCCCCTTTTTAAGGAAATGCGGTTTTATTGACAAACTTCACTTCCGGGCTCATCCAAGTAGTCAGTCAAGATCAGTTCATATACATATATAAGCTCCTCTGCTTACCCTTTGGTAAACTTGGATTTAAAAAACAAAAATCTTATCAATCAAACATGACTTACCTACTAATGGTATCTCTTGTGTAACTATGCTCTTACCCTCAGTTTGATAGAAAGCAGAAGAATTCAAATCGTTTTCGTTTTATGTTTGTTTCTTTTATTTGTTTAAACTACCATACCATTTATTGATTTAAAAAAAAATATAAAAATAAATAGGTAAAGCTTGATCGTAAAAACCAACTCATCCCTATGCGAATCACCTGCCCATGGAATAGAACACACATAAACACCATACCGAACCGGCCCAAACAAACTGTCAAGCATCAGAGACCACCGATTAGGTTCGTGACTTTATGTTCCGTTATTTTTTTTAATTTTAAGTGGATGTAGTTGCCGTTGCCGCCGCGCCGCTGCGCTGATTTAATTGTGTTATTAATGAAAACGAACGAAAAAGAAATCCCAGTCACCATCGCACTACTCAGATACAGCCAAACAACAATGAAAATAAAACCCAAGATAAATTTATTGTTATGGGGTCGTTTAACCGATAGCATTTGATATAAGGCATGCGAATGAGTTGCACATATTTGCTGATGGTAAGTTTCAAAAGGGTTTTGAAGGTGATTTTCTTTTGAATTAAAGTTCTGAAGAGTTCGAGTGGAGAGAGTAAACTTTGAATCTATTCAGAACAGACCGGGCTCCGATCCGAACACTCTGATTTGTTTTTGAACATACTTGCCATTAAGTGACATTTTGTATTATTTATTATAAAATGATTTTTTCCCCCAATTTAATTATACAGGGTGGCGCACGAATCGTGCTAACAAGAAATTTAAATAACTTTTATTTTAATCGATGTATTTAATTTTTTTTATTTTTTGATTAAAAATTAAATTTTATTTTAAATAACTAATGGTTTTTAAAGATGATAGACCGCAAATGACCTCCACGCTCATCCAAGCATATGCGGCACCTGATCAGAAAATTGTTCATTGTGGCCTGAAGGGTTGAAATTGGGATCACCTCAATTATTGTCTTAATGGACTGCTTCAATTCAGTCAAATTCCTGGATTTCGTTTTGTACACTTCCGGCTTGACATAACCCCATAAAAAAAAGTCTGGTGCAATCAGGTCAGGTGACCTTGGGGGCCAGTGGAAAGTGCAGTTTCTGGATATCAATTTGTTTGGGAATTTTCGTTGGAGCTCTGCCATAACTTGTGTGGCTACGTGTGTACTTGCTCCATCTTGTTGAAACCAAATCCTGCTGAAAGGGATACGTCTTCGGCGAAGTTCTTGGTAAAAAAACGCCTTCAACATCTTTAAACAACGGTCCCCCTTGACAGTTTGTGCTAAACCGTTTTCTTCATAGAAGTATGGCCCGACAATACACCTTGATGAAACTGCGCCCCACACAGTGACTCGTTCTGGATGCAGTTCTGTCTCATGGAGCATTTCTGGATTAGATTGACTCCATATATGGCAATTTTGCTTGTTAACATTGCCGTTGAAGTCAAAATGGGCCTCATCAGACATGAACAAACAATTTATCAATGTGTTGTCTTCTTCGGCCATTGCAATCATTTTTCGACAAAATTCCAGGCGAACAGGCAAATCACGAGGGTTTAACTTGCTGGTAATTTGGACTTTGTACGGAAACAAATTTAAGTCATCATGAAGTATCCGTTGTAATGACCGTCTGCTAACTCCAATTTGGCCCGATAAGTTTCGAGTCGAAACACTTGGATTTGCCTGTATTGCCGATGCAACAGCCACGATTGTAGCCTGAACCCGAACATTGGGATTTCGATGATACCGTCTTCGTTCGATGCTTCCAGATTCGGCAAACATGTTCACCAGCCTCATTATGGTCCATCTACTCGGGGTAGTACCGCCAAACTCCAGCCTAAATTCCTTTTGGATGGATTGTAAAGAATGGTATCGCTGCACTATTCAAATACTTTTTTCAGTATCCCAAACATTCATTTTGATAAATCTAAATAGTAGCCTATAAAATAAAAAAAAATAAGCCAATTACTCACACTGAAAAGTTATTACGTTTTATTTTTGTAGCACGATTCGTGCGCCACCCTGTATTGAGTATTTTTTTCCTTCAGATTTCGATGTAGCACACAGTCGGTTTTTGGCTGAGCTCATCAAGCACGATCTGAACGTGTTCAGAACGTAAATATAAACATGCATTCGGAGCTCTGAACATTCCGAAGGGAAAAAGAAGCAAACAAATTTTTTGACAATTCAGATTCTCTGAACTAAAAAAGAAAAACGCCTATTGTTTGTTCGATATTCTCTGACAGCTAAGCTAACAAATATAAAGACAGCACCCCTCGGTCGCGTCGCCATTTCTATTTTTCTGCAAACCCGAACAACAAATGGTATTCACATTTTTGCAACAGTATGCGTTACCACGGATGACATCTGATATTCATACTTTTTGCATTCATTCATTCATTTTTTTCACCATCAATGAAATTACAAAAAACAAATAAATGGGTTTTGGAGGGTAGGGTGAAACGTACCAAAGATTGCCATATGTATGAAATCACTTAACCAAATTATTAAGACGGCGTAAGTAAAATCCGTAAGACACAAAGATGAAAACATTTTGACTTCTTTCAGAAGTTGGTCAAATTCCATGTTCTTAATTTATTAAAATTACTCATTTGTAGGTGTCAGAGCAAACCAAATGTCAAAAATAAGTTCAAATGTTAAAAAAAATTCAGGCTCATTTCGGCATTTCCCTTTAATTATGAACGATGACGGATATAGGGATCATAGACGTCAAAACGCATCGCTTGAATGAAGAAAATGTGAACATCGCCTTTAATTGATAAATATGTGTTCTCTGCTTTTAGGCGCAATGGGGATTGTCAGTGAATACTGAATTTTAATCACCTGTCAAAATCTTGAATTATTTGACTTTTGGTTGACTTTTAGCTAAATCTATAAATATAAAAATAAGACGACGACACTAATGAAATTAAGTTTATTTTCGTAAAGCTTACACAGTAAGATATAAATCTTATAAATTAGTGAATGTTAATTTATAACATATATAACAGTTTAAAAAAAAAGCTGTTCGCCATTAAAAGTTACGAATTATACTGTCCTGGACAAACATAACTGTTATAAATTGATATTCTAAAATCACTTCCATAAAAATAGATAAGAAATAACAACCTTTAAGACAAATGTCTAATTTTAACACAAAAAATAACAGCTGATTTGATAGCAAATACCTCAGTCAAAAAAATGTGTCATATCGTACAGTGCGCCAAAGTCCGAATATCATCAAATAGTTAATTCACAAGTCACTGAATGAAGTTTATTATTTTCATCAAAATGTCTCTGCATTTACTAAAGCAACAAATAAAAAAAGAAAGTAATGGCATATGCAAGTGTGGACAGTCCTTTAGAGCACTTTTGTAAATAACAAGTTTAACCAACATTACCCTAGCCATTTTGAAGAAAATATTTTTCGGTCCGAAGTAATTTTTTTTTTTTTTTAGGAATTTTTATTTACCCTCAAAGAAGAAGGCTTAGAGTTGCCTAAAGCGCTAGTGAATGAAAAGTGTGTTTCACATATTTTTATTTATAGATATTAATTTTGTTAGAGAGTTGTGTGGGAGTAAAGAGGATTTTTTGTAACCTTTCCCTTGGTTTTGGGAATTGTGTGTTTGTTTGGGACATTTTCCCAAATAAAAAAAAAACCTTTACAATCTGGATTCCTTTCTATTCCACAACGAACCCAACAAAAATGAATTCCCTATTGGCTTCGACTCAATTTCGACATACACTTCATATAATATTGAAACACATAAATTATTTATTATTATTTTTTTTTTTTTTTGATTATCTCAGTTGGTCATTGGGTTAATGGCGTTTCATGTTCATTGTCGTTGGTTTTGTTTTTTTTTTCTTTTCGTTTTTCTTCATATTTTTTTTGTCTGTGGTTGGCGATGATAAAAAGAAGCTACGTACTTTGCAATTGCACCTAAATGAGGTCAAGTTGCTATGAATTTTGGACGAAAATATTATGTTTCTTTCGAAATCAATTATGTATTGAAAAAAAAAAAAAATAATGACCCATAAAGTAATGCCAGGGGATCTAAAAGGATTTTTAAGGGAATATACATTCATAATATTATTATCAACAAAAAAAATACCTAAACAAGTTTGAGTCGACATCGAAAAAATAAATAAAAAACTTGAAAAAAAAATCCAGGCTATTTGCATAAAGATAAAAGAATTAAGTCAGATAGGATTCGATCTATTCTCTCGCCACGCTATAGGAAAATAGGGTATTATATTATGTTACGGTAGGGAAGCGTGTTCTTATTTGTTTAAGTGTTTCTGTGTAAAAGTGTATGTGTGGTTTTGTTGTCTTTATAACCAGTTTTTCCGGCAATAGATAGCCCGACAGGACACCAACGATTTTTGTAGTTTTTAATTTTTTTTTTCACCGGCCACAGCTGGTGGTTCTTACTTATTTATTGTTCTCTTATTTGACAGGAAAAAAGGTTCAACAATAGGGACGCACTGTACACCCGTCGAGTGTAAAAGAGACACAAAAAAGTCGCCTTCAAATTGAATTCAATAAAACTGCTGGTAGTTAATTTATTGAAGTTTTTTTTCTGTGTTCTTTGAAGTTGGTGTTTTAATTTATTTAACTATGTAAATAATACAACCAATTGGGGTTTTTATATTTTTTTTTTTTTGGGAAATCATTTTTACAAGGGGGATTACCACTTGTCTTCTTTGGATTTAAATTATTAATTATACAAATGATATATAACCTTGAAATCTAAGTTTGGGATGGGAAAATGTTGGTGATGTAATATTACAGCTATGTATATAGTCATTGTGTTTATGGGAGGATCCACATTTAAGTATGCTCCGATTGTTGTTGTCCTCATAAATTCATTTACATACCTGGAATCTGTCAATCTTCAATGAATTACTCGTAATGAACTTGAACTTGGATGAATATTTTAAAAAGAAGATTAAGAAACTATGGGGAGGATGTTACGCCCAAAAACAACCACATTGGTTTTACTGTAGTAAAAGTTCAACAGAACTTCCAAATTTTGGTAGTGTGCCAATGAAACAAAAACACTTGATATTTCACGAACTATAATATATACACAATTTTTTTTATCCTTTATTATATGGGGGGAGGGGGGTGTGGTATTTCTCCTGCACACATGCACATTGAGATACCTTCAACTTAACCTAACCTCCACACAACTTGCAAGAACATACAGTTAAAAAAAATAAATAATATAGGCCTTAATCAACTGGCGCAGAGTGTATATTTGCCATAAAAGATGCCTCGATGTTTTAAGAAGATAAATCACATAAATGGAATGTTTTTTTCCCTCTATATTTAAGCAGCAGATTTTTGCGTTTTAATAAACAATTTTGTGAAGATGAGAAAAAAAAATAAAACAAATGAAAAGTACTTGTAAACAACAATTATAAGTGTATATAATCTTAAGACGCACCTAACCGAACATAATGTAGATACGTGGTGTTTTTTCTCTGTAATTTTATGTATACTTATGAGGGTATCCACGCACTTATGCTCAATAGGATTTCAGAAGTATAGCAGAACTATACTTTCGATTTAAATGAAAATGAAGCAACAATTTATTTTTTTCTAAACTATGTATAAACAATTTGTTTTCAATGATTAAATAAAATTTCTTTTTTTAGACGTATTTTGAATGCAAATTGATATAGACACACTATAGTGCAAGATGGGATAAACATAACACGCGGTCTCGATTAACGATAAATTTAAAAGCAAACGTAATAGCAATAGCAAAAAGCAGATATCAGAAGGACAGACAAATTTTCTTCGGTGGGCATTTCATAGCATACTTGTTTTTAATTACTGAAGAATGTCGAAGGTAACTGATGCTGGTAGAAACAACATCAAATGATATTTGGAAACACCATGACAAAATGAGAGTTCTCAGAGAGAGTGCGATGAACGCATACTATCTATCGCATGCTATGAAAATATAGCTGCGATTTCGGTCTCCATATGCGATACTGAAAACATGCTCTAGATTCATCGCAATTGTAGACCACATGCAATGTCATAATAGGCGTGTTCCCATACTTTCAAAGACTGCGAAAATATACGGACTTCTACGAAAAACTGTCAAATCCTGTTTCCGTAGACCAAATTTTAATCGTATTCTACAGAAGAAATCATGAGAGAGTAAAATATTTCCCAGGTTGCGAATTTTGGTCCAAAAAATTTTCGACAAACGTATCCAGACTTTTCAAATGAAGGGAAAAAAATATGCTGTCTGTGATTTGTCAGGTGTGACATTACACTAGTTGAAAATAATCGAATTTATTGTGTGGTTAGGCTTATTTGTGCAATAAATTAAAATTTGTGATACAGGGTGCGCCAGAGAAACTTACTTATTTGAAAAAATTCCCGCGTGGTGATTTGGCCGGTTAGAGGGGCGAGAGGGGGCGCATCTGGAGGGGGAAGTTCCCAAGTTTGTTTCTCCCTCCAGTCAGTTGCCATCATGCTCTGGTCTAGAGAGCAGCGGGCCTTCGCAGTCGAGAGCTTCTTTTCTAACGGTCGCTCAATTGTTGCTACGCAACCTGCCTTCCCCGCTCCCTTTGAAATTCCTCCTCACAGACTCGTTCCTGGCCGTAATTCGATTCTGTCGTGGGTTAACTCATTTCGGGAGTGTGGAAGTGTCGCTAAACCCAGAAATGGACTTCAACGGACCATCAGAACTCCGGAAAATATCGAAAGAGTTAGGCAGTCAGTTTTGCGTTCTCCCCGGCGCGGCGTTCGGCTCGCAAACACGCAGCTGCTATGGGAATTTCTGACACCACTGTTCGACGAATTCTCCATGAAGACCTTCAATTTCATCCCTATAAATTGGCTGTTGTGCAAGAATTAACTGAACGCGATTTTGTTGCCCGCGACGCCATTGCCAACATACCGATTGATATACTGCAAGGAGTGGAGACGAATTTCAAAAATCGACTTCATCAGTGTATGCGCAATGGGGGTCGCCATTTATCCGATGTCATTTTCAAGACTGCATGAAAAAAAAATTAGGATATTGTATTCTCAAATAAAAAAAAATTAAAACAATAATTGAAGTACTTTTGTTTTTATTGACCTTTCAAATAAGTAAGTTTCTCTGGCGCACCCTGTAGAAAATTTGGTTTTTAAAAACAAAAAATATTTCACATAAAAAACTTTATTAAATATTTGTTTTGACGTTTAAAAAATGGGTAAAATTTGTGTTTAATTCGTTCTCGTAGTTTTGTGAAACTTTGTCGCTCTCTGAGCGAGTTTTATCAAAACTCTTTAAAAAAAATGACAGTCTGTGTACTTTTCTGAGCAAAGTACCGGAACACAGCTAATGTGAATGGGCCATACTTTTTACAAATGGCTTCGAATGTCAATATTCTTTTATTTGAAGTTGAAATACAAATTGCAATAATATACAGCGTCGCAATTGGAAGCTGCAGTTGGAGGAACTAAATTCGCATTTGAAAAAGTTAAAAAAAGGCAACTTCCAGTTACAAGCGTCGTCTACATTTTGAAATTTCTTTGGGTTTCTTCAACACCTTTCTCTTTTTGATGAGGAATTACACTACATAATTGCAGATGTCTTTTGTTACATAAGTGAGCGTTTGCCAATACGCATCATAAATAATTATGTTCAACTTAAAACGCTAATGGGCTACCTTTTGCTCTGCGTAAACTGTCACATAAGAGCTTAAGTAGAACTTAAATGCTTAAGTTGTGTATCAGCAAACGGGCCTCAGTGATTTGGTTATTCTTTCAGCTACATCTAAGCAACCACCTTAAAGTGTCCATTCATATTACTCGTTCAACGAAGAGTATTTCTAGCGTGTCCGTGAACGTCCGAAAGAGATCAGACAACGATGTGTCTATTTTATGTCTCTTTTTTACTTTGTCGATATTTGCTAATTTGGGTCTCTAGCATTGGTGATAGTTTCAGGAGGAAAGAACAACCGCTCCAAACGTAATACTTGCGCTGCTAGGAATTTTCATCAGTTTACCCTTGTAAACAATTACAGAGATTTTTTTTCTTAAGCCGTACAACACGAATGTGGAATGATTCACTCCGTTCTATTTTCCCCTCCCAATTTTATACCCAGAAATTCAAAATCAGTGTACATCACTATCTACGTTTAAGTAATTCTCTACTTTTGGAACGCTCGCACTGTACTCGAATATTTTAAAGGTAGTCAAAATCCATTTAGCGCGTACATTTTTTATATATTAGAAAAAAAAAACTTCAACCACTAGGTTGAAGACGTTTGATCAAATCCCCCCTCACGCGACTGTGAGATAAAAGGTACCAAATTACAAATTTTATTATCTGATGTTTCCACCGATAGTTGTGGGCCCCAAGACTTCCTTACATCATTTTTATATTTAACGAAGGGGCCCTATAGAGGTACCTACCCTTCCCTTTATTTGCAGTGCAGTTTTATGAGACGATTTTTCGTTAGAATAGTTCTACAGCTCATTACTTGAAAACAAACTTTTTATTATTTAAAGGGCATTTAGGACTACAGGCACAATGTCTACACATAGACTGTTTTAGTAAAAGAATACAAAAATCACAGTCCGGCCCTGACAATAACCCACAAAACTTGCAAGTCCCCTATACTACTCGTACTATATACTATAACAAAATATTTCCCAATTATTTTTTCCATAAAATCTTTTCGAATTTGTATTCAAAAAAGATTAATTCATTAATTAGATGGGTTCTCTCACGATTTCATTTCTTTGTTTTGTCAATCCAAAAGAGTTAAAGCTGCGTATCACATTACCAGCCAAAAAAGTCCCAAATACAGTTATGGCATATTTTTTTTTGTATCTGTAAAACAATCAATTTGAAAAATCTGTGAACATTAATTTCATTTTAATTGTTATTTAGACACAAAGTCGACATAGTCATGAAACAATTTAAAACGCTATTGCTTCGATATTAAAACCCCATCAGTAGGTAATTTTTGTTTTTATTGAAATTTCGTTCTACTCTAAATAATTATATTCTTTCACATTTATCTTGATAAGATTTAATTATATGCGTAGTCCAACAATTAAATAATAAAAAATCGTACATTCCGTTTAATTATTATTCAAGTAAGGTTTTTGTTTGTGTATAATTCATCGTAATGCATTAGTTTTTCTTTTTTTTTTTGTTTAGCATTGACTTGACTTTTATTATTTATTGATAGAGATTTAATTGAAAGTGATTAATTGTTGGAATAAAATAGGTAAACCAGCCGCTATTGCATATTTATTTATATAATTTTTTAAACTATATAATAAGATCACAATTAATTTTTAAACTTTCATCTTTATAATAAAGAAGTCAATACCAACATCCCAGAGATACTTTTTGTGATACTTGAATTTAATAAAGTTGATTGATGAAATTACGTAAAATAAAATAATCGTGCAAACATTCATATTTTCCAAAGCAACACTTGAATTACCTATTTCAATATTCAAATAAAAAAAAATTATTACGAATAACCACACATCATACAATTCCCCGATTGTTAGGTATATTTCCTTTGTTCATGTTGTGTATAGTCAGTTCATCATATTTAAATGGACTAGACTTTAGACATCACGAAAAAGGATGTGCGCGTCATTGTTCCATTGGGACCCATTTAATACACATACATACAATTATTCTCCACCTCTATATCTCTCAAAATATTTTTGATGTGGGTTCAATTTATTTTCCCAATGGGATTCTAAACACCAGTCAGTTTCAATAATTCAGAATATCTAAGCACAAGGTTAATGCAATCTGACCGGATACAAATATATTCGAATAGGGTCATTCATTTTATAACTACGAGAGTAAATTTACAAAATACATTTATGATGATTTAAATTTTGATCATTTTTTTCCTCCAATACTGTTCTTGGAGGACTCGGTTCTGACAAAATATCTTCGGTTGACTTTTTGACAAATATTGGTCAATAATTCGGCCATAACTTGACGAATAATTGTTATCAAAACATAAAGATTTATTGAAATGTGACACATTAGTGTTGGATCTACATATTATGTTCCACATGCTTCTCTGTAATTTCAGGATTACAAATTTGGCAATGATGACGAAATGAATTGGAATCATACATATCCAAAAATAGATGCTATCACCCAAATTAATAAACATGGACTAAGGAAGGTTTAGGACTTATTTGGTGGACTAAGTGCGAAATGCTATTAATAAAACAGAATTTCTGCTTAGTCCATCGCTGGACCATCTATGACCGTGCTCTAGCGAAGGTCTAAGAATTGACATTTAAGAACAAAATCTACAGGGACATAAAATAAAAAGAGATACATATTGTAAAGAGTTATCCATTTTGTGGTTTAAAAAGTATAGGGCTGGAATTCGACATCTGTCAAACTAAGTTGTTAAACCAATTTTTTTTCCCGTTTAAAAAACTGACATTTACGAAAATGGATCGCTTAACTATCGCACAATGCATAAAAAGTGTTAAAACCCACTACAAAAATGGTGATTCTGCCACAGCCACATATCGTGCTTTAAGAGGAGATTATGGTTTACTTAATCGTCCAACTACGCAAGCAATTGGTAAAATTGTGAATAAATTTGAAGAGACTGAATTGGTTAAAGATATGGTAATGCCTGTGCATCATCGTTTCGCTCGTACCACTGGAAATATCGCAGCTGTAAGTGAAAGTGTTGCCGAAGACCCGAATGTGTCGATTCCTCGTCGTTCTCAGGAATTAGGACTGTCTTACCGCACATTATGGCGTATTTTGCATTTGGATCTACACCTACAACTATATAAAGTCCAGCTCACACAACAACTGACGCCAGCTGACCATTCACAGCGTCGCAGATACGTCGAATGGGTGCTTGAACAACAGGCGGTGGAGGGCGACTTTTCGAACAAAATTTTCTGCAGCGACGAAGCACATTTATCACTCGGTGGGTATGTTAATAAACAAAATTGTCGTATTTGGCGTTCAGAGAATCCTCAAGTAATTGAAGAGAGGCCATTACATCCCCAAAAAGTCACTGTTTGGGGCGCTCTTTGGTCCGGAGTTGTGATTGGACATTACTTCTTCGAAAACGACGATGGAACGACTGTCACCGTCAATTCGGAGCGTTATGGTCATATGATAACCGACTTTTTTTGCCTGCTATTGAAGAATATGACTTGGAGAATATGTGGTTTCAACAAGATGCCACATGCTGCACAACTCGAGCGAATATGGCTTTATTGCAAGAGACATTTCCTGGCCCCGTAATTTCTCGTCGTGGCGATATCAACTGGCCACCAAGATGATGCGATTTGACACCGCTGAACTTTTTTTTGTGGGCTACGCGAAATACCATGTTAATGCAGATAAACCTTTAACTCTTGAGCACTTGAAAACCAATATTCGTCAATTTATGGCTGAGATACCGCCCAATATGTGTCAAAAAGTGGTAGAAAATTACCTCAAAAGAATCGACGCTTGCAACAATTCGCGTGGTGGTCATTTAAATGATGTAGTGTTTCACACATAATGTCAAAGTTCAAACTTTATAATGAAAAAGAAATATCATGAAAAAATATATTTAATATGTTTTATTTACGTTTACTTTTGAAACCGCAAAATGGATAACCCATTAGTAGATTTTGTTTGTTCGAGTTTTTATTAATGGGAAATTTCCATGGTCTAACTCTTATTCCATGGTTTTGTAAGTCCATGGACTAAAGGTGGACTAATCGTTTTTTATTAATAGGGCTGTATTTTATCATTCATTTCATTCAATTAAGACATATCTTATAATTTCGAATGAGCAATTGATAACCAATATTTTTGTACTACGTTTTCACAATTTTAACATCCATATTTTAAAAGGACAAACCATAAAACAAACATATGCATCCCTATTAATAAAAAAAAAAACCTAAAACACCTTCTAAACCATAGAATAGAAGTTAATCTGCGAATTGAAAATTATTTATGAATTATGAAAACAAAGGGCCCCTCCGAAAGCCCATGAAGAAAATCTACTACAATATGGACTCTATTTTTTTTTCTGGTATATGTTACTGTAAATTATTATCAAATGTCAATTCTTATTCCTTCGCCAAACCACATTCCTTATCGGATTATTAAAGGAATAATTTTCTAAATGTCAATTGGCAGACATTTTGTTTTATTAATGACATAAATGACAGATACAGTCTGGGATGACAGTTCGGTTTGAAATATGTGATTGAAACAGAGATGTCAAACGTGCAACACGAATTGGATGACCCTATATAATATCGACCTGGCTTATGTTGCGTGTTGCATGCAATCAAAATACATATGTTACATACATATGTACATACATAGATAGATAGTGGTATTATAAGGGTTGTCTATTTCCAACAAAAATATTAAAATAACACGAGTCTGAATAAGTGAAGCAAATGGTTTTATTACTATCAAAGTTTGTTCCGTAATAGTATACACTTTAAATATTTTTGTAGAAAATTGTTCCATTCATCCATTGGGACTTAAGTTGATAATAGGGGTTGTTTGAATTTGTAACTCGAGCCAAAATGTAGCTTATAATTCTATACGACTTTTTTCTTTTGATGAACCAGTTTTATTGAGATGTGGAAAGGTTAAGAAAGTCTTCATGCAGATATTTATTAGATTCAACATAGTTGCCACTATTTTTCAAAATAAATTTCCCTGACTTACCCTGATCAACTTTAAAGTTTTCGCTGACCAAATTACAACAAAAAAAAACAGTTAACACATTTTTTTCGATTCAGTTAAATTGTTCAAGGATCTATCCAAACACTTTTTATTTTCCATCCATCGTATGTATACCGCAATACTTGAACGAAAATTCAAGGCGTTCATTGATAGAATTGAAGTCGTTTTAGTTCAGAAAATGAAGCCGAACAAAACTATAACTTCAAAATTTTGTGGAACACCTCCGATTTTGATGTTTTTTTTTTGTGCAAAATATTAGTTTTTATATACTATATACTAGAAGGAGGAACCAATTATTTTTACTTGCGATATACATATATACTATAGGGCAAGTTTTGTATTTGGAAAAAAAATCTAACTCGAGATTTTAATCAAACCTGACATTTCGATGATGGAGAAGACCAAAAAAGTGGGTCCCGCAATTCCGTCTGTCTATCTGTACAGCCTAAACTTTTGAGACGATTTTCCTTAAACTTGGTATTTAAGCGTTTTAAGAGATTGTCTAAAATAGATTTTTGAATCGTTGTTTCAGCCCCAAGAATAACGGTACTTGCCATAAAAAATGTTCTACCATTTTAATTATCTTGAAAACGGCTCTAACGATTTTGATTAAAAAAGTATGTGTATCTACTCCTTTAGGTATGTTCTACATTTTGCCCAAACATTTTGTTTACATATTTCAGTCAGTTTTTTGATTTTCGACTTTCTCATAAACGGCTAAATGGATTTCGATCAGAATTTTTATGCGGAAGGTTCTTCGAATTCTAAATAATACTGAATTTCAAAATTTTCAAAAAATATTTTTTGGGAAAAATTTAAGAGATTTTTTATATAGAAAATTATATAAAAAACAACTTTAAAGATATATTTAGCCGTTTCTATTAAGAATCTTATGCATACAATGCGATCGAACATACGGTCAAACACGTGCGATCTAGTCGTGCATTTTATTTATTTTTAAAACTGCAATAAATATTTTGATGAACAAAAATATTTTGTTTCACAATACCTACGTTTGAAATTTTAAATAATTATGATTGCCTACCTAAAGCCTTGTTTTAAATTGAGGAATAAAAAAAAATAGTTAGGGTAAAGTGGAGTGATTTGCATTAGGAACGAAAAGATCTAGGGCATGCAGGTTAAATTAAATCAAACGAAATTCGATTGATCTATTTTCCACTATTTAGGTGGGAGGGAAATTTCCTTCCAATGTGGACAAATTATTATTAAACCTCAACTGATGCTGCAAGAAAAATGTGCAGTTGCTTTTTGTAAAGCCAGGAACCCAGTCTTTAACGCTTTTTCGAAATTAAGTTATCTCCATTAAACGTTTTTTTTTCAAAAGAAAAATTATAAAAATACTAGCGGACCAGGCGAACTTTGTCTCGCCCCAATTTAAAGATTTCAAATGAACAGATAGCTCAAATTTCAACGTTTTTTATTTGAATGGAATCAAAATAAGTAGAGAGTGATATAATAAACAATCTTTTTCGATTTGTTTTCGGGCGCAAAAACAAACAACAATGACCGTTTACCAACACGCAGATTTCGTCCACAGACTTACAACGATTATCCTTGCGGCTTTTTTGATTGTTATCGCAAAAGCCTGTCGAACGGGGAACTGAATCCATTTGAATTGGAATCGAAGATCTGTTGGAATAACTGGTATTCGTCGGATATTGCCCTTGATGGTCATGGCTGGAATCACTGTAACATGTTCAAAAATATCATCGGATAGTTGTAAGCTTCATCCTCGTCGGTCCACTGTCAAGGGATTTGTACGAATGCAGTTCTCCAGCGATTTGACTTTGAATAATGAAATTCAAGCTACCGACGATTTAGCTGCTCTAGTATTGCCATTCACAAATACAAACACTTTACTTTGGTGATGAATTTCCAATTTGACGTTGCTAGCTAGCAAAAAATTGCCGGGAATGATATCAATCCAGTCGAGACATCAACATAAAGTTGGCCATTGCCAAGCGCCAGCAATTGTTTTGAAAATTCGGATGTGTAGTTTTGCAATGCGACTCTCATATTTGTGCTCAATTTCAACTTCTTGACTTGCCGGCACAAAGACGACGATTTCAAGCATGCATTAGATTCATCGGCAGATTTCGAGATGACGGAAAACGTTGGACGAAAATCTCCGGTGAGCAATATCATATCCCCACCAAATCATCTCGAATCACGTTGTAAATCCTTCATTGTTAGCTGAACTGCCTCCAAAACTCGTTTATGCGCCATCGTGAATTCATCCCAAATGACGATATCACATTCTCGCATCAATTTCGCTGTCACCGAATTCTTGGTCATTATGAACGTTATTGGCTTGTCAAATGTGAGAAGATTCATTGCCAGCTTCACAGCGATATTGCAGTTCGACCGCCTTCAAACAGTGTACGAAATTTGAGATCTTGACCGAATTGTTGCTATAATCAACTAAATGACGAATGGCTTGCATGTCCCACCGGGAGAATCGTAAATGCGATTGCGAAATCGTATTCGAAAGCAGCGCCATTGAAGTCTACATTTACCACTGTTCTTCTTCTATTAACTTTTTGTCGAATTTGTGGTTGTGATTGTGCAGTTTGAAGCCTTGCACGTCGCATGGGCACGTCTACATTTGATTAATTATTCCAAGACGTGTACGTCCTCCAGTCCGAAGTTAGATCGGAACCAATTGCAGCAAGGAAAATAACACATTTGCTGAATAGCGTCAGCCTAAGTCAATGTATAACGCAATACGTAATCTATCGGGTTGTGGCATTGATCGCAGCGTCATCTTACATATATCTCGTAAGCTTCTCCACCCAAAATGCCGCAAAACGTCTTCTACCACAATGAATTTCACAATTAACCGAATATTTTCCAAGCTTTACGACAAATTGTCCAACTTTAAATGATGCAAAGAATCCATGGAACATTCTAGACAGTTCGACAAAATAAGCTATCAAAAACCATTTATTGGGAATCAAATGTGGTAGTTGTGTGCATACACGCGGCAACAAAGAGAAACCAAAATGAAGTGTGTATATACAAAACAAAACACATTATTTATACTAATCCAGCAATAACAAACATGTGAGTGACATTTTTGGCCATAACTCCTGTTCTAGACATCGGACGGCAAACAGATTTCTTATATGTACTCTCCAAACATGTCCTAAGATCTCGTTGAAATTTCATTCAAATCGATCGAGCCGAAAAAAAAAGATAGCGCACAAACATAATTTGGATTGTTCTTTATATGTATATAAGATTTTCAAAAGAAAAATTCAAAAAATATTATCTAAAATTTTTTTTTTCAAAATCAGTTGTAATTAAATGCTAATTTTTCTTTCATAATTCAATGCTGTTATCAATTTCTAGTCGCATGCAAAACTCTACAGCCAAAATAATAAACGTGGAATAGTAAAGGGTTAAGCTTATTCCGTGGACTAAGTATAAAATGTCATTTAAAAAAAAAAACACCGAAGAAGGTTGTGTAGCGAATGAATAAGCAACAAATTTGTCAAATTTGTGTTGTTTTCTCAAAAAACATAATTGAAGTACGCAGACTTAAATTCAGCACGAATAATTATACAGCTCAGATGTTCAGCAATATTCTATTATTATTGCTAGATAATCATTCTTTATCGACAAGAAAAACAAAAATATGAAATACTTTGCTATATACGATTTAAATTGATTTTATTAATGAATAAATTATTTAAAAAATTATTTTAAGTAAATTTATTACCTAAATTTTAAAGGATTTAATGAAAGAGTAGTGACAAAAAGGACAAGAGTATGATAACTTAGGCGCCAAAAATTGATAACGATTTTTTTTGTAGAGGTGTCAGAGACGAGCATTTGTTTACTATCTGGCGGGGATCTATCTCGCCCCTTTTAGGAGGTAGGGTCAATTTTAGAAAAAAAAATTAAAATGAAAAAAAAAATATTAAAAACCAACAGCAACACTCTCAATGAACTAATATAATGGTTTTAATGCCAGAAATCTGATTTAATCTTAAATTTAAATTAAATTATTTAGGTCAGTTTTTTTGCTGTTTGTGGTCAATCAAATCATGAATCAACACACAAAAACCGAATGGTTTTATGTCTTCTAGTTTGAGAAAATTGGAAATTAGAAAAACTACTGTTTCATGAAATTTTTTGAATAAATGCACGACTGGATCGTACGAACTTGCTCTTGGAGCGAACAACTTTAGCTAACCATTGAGGTTAAAATCGTTGGGTGTAGTTATCCTATGCAGGTTTAAAGCTTATGTAGGTAAGATTACCTTGATTCTTAGTATAATGAATTGTCGAATGGATGATTCAAGGAATAGTTACATACCTACCTATAAATGTATATTTAAATCTATGTTATGGATTTTAGTTATGTAAGTTAGGAGAGTAAAATGTATCTACATACATCATATAGATGGAACCTAAGTATGTAAACATGTATATATAATAATGAAAATGAATGATGTAGATGGGTAGGTAGCTATATGCTTATAACTTTATAATTTATGCATACATAAGATTCATGTGATTTTTAGACACATATGTATACATAAATGTATGACGGCGTAGATTGTATTTAGTATTCAGTGACGTAGGTAAAAATATGTAAAAAGGGAATAATAATTAGGTACAAATAAATGGATAAAACACATAATTAAATGTTCTTATATTGCTTAATCGTTATAGTTTGAGGGAAAACAAGGATGCAATTGGAATTCATGGATAAATAAGAATATACAAAAAAAAAAAATCGTTGGAGTGTTTTTTAATAAATTAATTTTGTATGTATAAAATCTTGAAAACATTAAAAAAAAATCGAAACGCCATTTTGAAGATATTATTAATATACATTAAAATTCAAATTAAAAAAAAAAATCTGTGACTGGGTTTTGAAAAATCGGTTTTTCAAAAAAAAAATATTTATTTTTTAAAAATCGAAAAACTTTTTTTTGAAAATTTGAGTATGCAGTTTTATTAACAATTTTAGGGAGCATTTGTATAAAAAAATTTATTTTAATAGGTTCATCCAATATTGAGAAAGTCGAAAATATGAAAAGTGGTTCTATGGGAATACCGTTAATATGTACGCAAAAAAGAAATACTTTTATACTTAAAAGCGAACTATACTTTAAGAACACACAAATTTTTATTTATAAAAGTTCTTGGAGCCGTTTTCAAGAAATAAATTTTTTTCTTAACGGTTTTTTAACATTTGTATGCGAGGTACCGTTGTTTTTTTATTTTAGAAAAATAGTTTTTTTTAAATATTCATAAAAAAACCAAATACGAACTTTCGAAAAAAATCTATTGAGTCGTTTTCGAAATTTTGAATTTTCAAAAAAAAAATAATTTCCAATTTTTTTTTGAAAAATATTGGTATACAATAGTGTTTAAACTTTCTAGGAGCTTCTGCGTAAAAAATTTCAAAAAAATCAAATTAAGCGTTACCGAGAAAATCGAAAACCAAAGAAATGGTTCTTCCAAAAAAAAAATTATCAAAAGGTACCCTTTCCCTTCATTAATGAACTGATTTTTTTTTTTATAAAAATCGTTGGAGCCGTTTTTGAGAAAAATAAGATTTTTGTTTTTGGCCAAAAAAATGTATGGTACTGTTATTTATCGTCTTAAAAAAATTTAAAAAAAAAACGTGTGGACATATTACCGAAAAAACAATATATCAAGTTTTAAGCAAATCCAACGAACCGTTTATGCTGCAGACTCGAGGACAGACAGACAGACAGACGGAAATGGAGGACCCAATTTTTTGGTGTTTTCTATGATCTTAAAGTCATGTTCGATTGTTAGAAACATTTTTTTTTACGAATACATAACTTGCCTTATAATAACTATAATCGCAATTAATAAATCAGTACCGACAAAACTTTCCCTGACTGCTTTTGAAATTCCCTGCCATTTCCTAATCAAATTTTCTTTCAATGATTTTCCAGTCAAGTGCTAATCACTGCTAATCACGTTCAAAAGATTCGAGTCCCAATAAATTCACTAGAAAATATGACATTACTATTGATTACAAGGAACTCCAGTTGTCAATAAACACGCCACTTAAAGTGCAAATTATTGAAAATAAAATGATGAGTTAAACAATAAGCTAGGTAACTTCATATTTTTGACAGATTTTTCACTTTTAGATTTTTTACGGAAAATTTCTTGATTAACAGTCAGTTGTAAAAAAAAAATAAAAAAGAAAAACAAAACAAAAGACACATGTACTTCATTGATACATGATACCGTAGTAAACACAATAGTAAACATTATTCTGCTTTGTTATTCATTTTCTTTAACGTAAACAATAAAGCTTACTCAGATCTTGCTGTCGATGCATTTTGACATTATTAATTTCGAAGTGGCACACTCTGTATTATATTACATTACACTAGTCCAACCATTCAATATAATTCAAATCACAGGTAACATAATTTAACTTACTCATTAGAAATAATGCATAGAGATTGTATTCCATTGTATGAATAGTTTAGGTATATGTTATGGGGGCCCATAAGTTATTCTTGAATCATTAGGGTTCGTTCTTTGAACTTTACGTAGGATTGAAGCATGTTTTCTTGACAGACCCAACAGTTGTCAAGTTCAGCAATCAGACTGAACAAAGAATAAATAAAAATTGTTTAAATGCTGAGATATTTTGATTGCGGTTCGTAAGTCGAGTTAAAAAAAATGATTGTATCGGAAATGTTTATAGTGGGATGCGTTCTGGAATGCATCCCAGTTCAGCTGTGTGTATTTTTTCTTTCAAAAGGACTTCAGACACAAAGGACTTTTGACAGTTGATAGCTCCCATATTGGCGAAGCTACATCTGTCAAATTACTTGTCATTTATTCAAAATCATGTGAAAATGAGATAATGGCGCAAAATTTTAAACAACCCATTGTTAAGGGCTTAAAATTTTACTAGTTAGCAATTTCCTAAGTGCTTATTGATTGAATAACTATTTCAAATTTTTTAAACCTTTTCTAAACTAGTAAGTTGCTAATTAAGCAGAAAGCTGAGAATTTGTATATTTGGAATATTGATGAATTTAATTATTATTGTTATGCGTTGTAAATTAATTATATGTTGATGAAAACCCAACATGTGCTCTAAAAAGGTATTAGTTATTTCTATTTTCATCATTTTAACTTTATTATTTACAAAAAAAAGCAACAAAAAAAAAATTGTGCACCAGCAGGACTCGAACCTGGGCACCCCGCGTGCAAGGCTGATACACTATCAGATTCCATAATGGATTTAGCAAATTGCTAAAAGTTAAAGTAGCCATTCCGTGATTTTAAGTTTAGTAAAATGTTAAAATCGTTTAAAATTAGCTCAATCATCTTTTTATCTAAATATATTGCTAAAAGTGGCTTTAACATTTTACTAAATCGTTTAAAATTTTGCGCCAATGGTTTTATCGAAATGGGCGTTCTTTCCGGGCAACGTTCTGCGCTCTTCGCCCATTAACGTCCTATCGATAAGGCAGATTTATTACGAACGTCAACAAATTAAATTATCGAATTCGGCTAGCTTTCTTTGAAATCGAAGTTTGCCTGCCATCACCATGAACGGCTAGCGCAATAGGTCGATGATTACCAATGATGATGTAGACATCAACAGTATCTGGTTTCAACAGGACGACGCTACGTGCCACACAGCCCACTCTATATTGGAAATTCTGCAAGAGAGATTCCAGGGCATGTTCATCTCACGCCGGGATGATGTAAACTGGCAAGAAGGCATTTCATGTCGAAATAAATACAGAGTTAGGTTTTTTGACATACAAATGAACATTCATGAGCAGTTTGATTGTATGCGTCACAGAAATAACACTTTCATAAACTGTAAGATCGTAAAATTTCATTGAACGATGTGGTAGATACTGAACTTGACTCTAAAATTCGTCATAAACGGAGTCAAACCATTGAAAGTGCAGAACTGCATGTCTTTTTCTACTGAGCATCGACTCATTTCCGTGAACAAGGAGTTTTCTTTTTTCACTTGCAGTTTTGTAGAGAAACGAAATTATATGAAACGTGGTAAGTGCGCCCAGTGAACAAGTCAAAATTGCCATACTCATAGAATTGAATAATAGTGTTAATTTTTGATTTCAATTGATAGTTATATTTATTGATTTGACAAAAAAACACGTCACTTTATATTTAAATGCCTCTTTAACGGTATTCTTTATTCAAATTAAATTGAACTTAAATAACAAAACATTAAGAAGGTATCTTTTGTTTAGCATACGCACCAAATCCGGATATTATCAGATTGAAATTGATTGAAATTATAACCCAGAGTAGTTCTTATTAACAAGTATCAAATGGCATTATTAATGTGTGACAGAAGCGACATTGAAATAAATTACGATGACATAGTTGAATAAACAAAAATAACTCATCGCAATACTATTTTACATACATGCATACATAAATTGAGTCCTATTTGCAAAATTAATTAAAGTACATATGCAATTTGCATACTGACCCAATTATGTATTACTATTGAACAATTTTGTTTGGAATAATTCGGTTGAAATTTTGATCAAATTTCATTTTGAAACGCTTTCCTTGCTAATGATAATTAAACTTAATGACAATTCAAAAAAAGATGTTTGTGTATTTTACAAACGCAAACATTCATACATATGTGCATGGATTTCTTTGAATGAAGAGAAAAATTGTACAAGCGAAAAGTTAAAATGAAAGATTGAAATTAATGTTCGAAAACGTTAACATTTAAGCTCTAAACAACATAAAGGTTAAAGATTGTAGGAGCCATTTTTTATATTCATAAACGTCAAAGTAACATGAGCGAACAAAAAAATTATTTTAGTATAAATTTTCGTTTGCTGGTAGAGATTTTGTTCCTGAAAAAACTGTATTGGTGATATTTTATGATCGGAATTAATAGGTGGGATAATTCTAACTAAAAATATGCTTGCTAATTTTCCAATAGGAATTTCTTTTCGTCAAGTTTCTACAATAGTTTGTAGACAAAATTTGAAAAATGTTGTTCCTTAAAAAATATATAAACGTAAAATAAAACACAATACGAATTATTGACATCTCTCGTAATGTTATCTCAATTGTACTGCGGATGAAACTTTTTTCGTTCAGTTTTAATAGGGGTCGTTCTATAGAAATTGTTCAAATTGAGTTATTTTAATTGCGACTTAAGCACTAAACTAACGCTGTGGCTTTAAATATCAGATATTTTTTCTTCACACCGGAACTTAGTTGACTAAGCTGTTTTCTTCCAGCCCCGCTAAGTGCTTTGAATATTTAGAATTTTAAAGCCAAACAACTGTTCTGTTATAAATTCCATTATTTTATTAAAAGTATTCCACTGCCATAAAAACAAATAGTTCAATCTAGCACTCATGACAGTATCTATATTTTTAATAAATTAGTTCTGATGGTATCGTGATAGTACACGTATACAAAAACTTATTGGACCCTATAGGGAATCTCCCAGAAAATTTCATTACCCACGGAATATTTTATTCCCTCGAAAATTTTCTTGGGATCATGAATCTCCCACGGAATAAATTTCCCTCAAACAAAAATTTGTATGAAATGACACCAAAACTCCCTGGGAAAGTTTATTATATCGATACAAATAAATTTCGAGGAAAACTTTTGAGCATCTTCATGTTCCCTACTATGGGAAATTTTTTCTTTACAATAGTCCTCGTTTTTGCTTAAAATGGCGGGACCTGGCTTTTATTTTATAACACGATGTTGACTTCGTTTGGAAGAATACCCAGCAGTTAACATTAAATAGTTTGAGTTTCGAAGGAATTAATGCTTCGCAAATGAAGAAGAGTGAAAAATATTTGGTTGAAAAAATCCTTTTTCATCATCTTTTAATTCAAATTGACTTTTGTGCAGATTTTGCAATCTTTTACAGCTTTAATTTAAATTTATTATTCAAGACGAATTCTTCGAGTCGGATTGCCAATAAAACGAACAAAATAATAAGTGCCATTCAAAAATGTTCACATGTTTGTACAGGGAGCTTTTTTTAGCTGCGTGAGAAGTTGTATTTGACAGTTGAGAATATCAAACTCTGTTGACATTTCTGTTCGACAAGGTTTGGCAATTCATCATGAATCATTTAACGCCGGAACAACGTTTGCAAATTGTGTAAATTTACTTTGAACAAAACAAATCTGTTCGCGAAGTTCAGAGATAAAAATTGTGTTTCGCGATGAAGCTCATTTCTGATTAAATGGATTCGTCAATAAGAAATGGAGCAAAGACAATCCTCAAGCCATTAACTGACTGTTTAGGGCGGTTTACATTCTGGCGGCATCATCGGTGCTTATTTCATTCGAAATGAGGAAAGAGCTGCCGTTTCGCTGAATGGCGAGCGCTATCGAGCCATACTGACTGATTTTTTGTTTATCAAAATTAATCAGCAAATCATTCATTGGTTCCAACAAGACGGCGCAACTTGACATGCAGCGCGCTTAACAATAAATTTATTGCAAAATCAATTTCATGAAAGATTTATTTCCAGAAGTGGTCCTTTAACTAGCCCCCTCGTGCGACTTAAGGCTTCTCGAATACTTTTTATGGGGCTACATATGTATGTCAATTCATTTGTTTATGCTGCCAAACCAACAACTAACTGATCGAATGGACTATGTAACTCGTAGCCGCAGCGGACATATGCCGGAAACATATTAAAAAATAAATGCCATACAATTATCTACAAGATTAAAAAAAATCATTCCAACAATATTTCTGCCTTATATTATTATTTGAATCTCAAACTCTTAAAAAAAAAACACCCTATATTTGGGAAACGTCAAAAATGCAGTTTCGTCAATTTTTCAAATATGCATGAAAATATCAAGAAAATTAACAAATAAATTGGACAACATTGTTTAACTTCAATTTGTATATTTATTTCGTAAAAAAATTGCACTTCTTTGGAAACAATAAGCTTGAATTTAAAACACAAAACTCGAAAGTATCATTTACATACGTAAAACAGCATTTCAAAATATTGACAACTTTGTGTGGGCAGTTCTGGGGTTGAATTACCGCATCAGTTATCGAGTCATACGTGACTGAATTATGTAAATTTGGCATTACCGCTCACGTTATCGAGCAGTCTAGTACAATAATTTGACATTCTCTCATCAGTTATCGAACTGAATTTTATTCGTCAGATGAGAAGCCGACTGATAGAACATGCATGTAGGTATATGTATATGTACATAATATAATTTTTGGATACTTACGCAGAATTTGACAAAGACAGAGGATTGCTTTTGTCCCTTAGGAGTCTGCGCTCCATAGCTTCGTACATCTCATCTTCTGGTTGATGTGAATTAAATGTTACTTATTATGTACATGTGTATGTACACATAAAAATATTTTTTAAATCCTCACCATCTGAATCGCTTGATAAAAAGAAATAATCCATTTTTAGTGGATATTTAGAAATATCCTCAAATCCTTGTAATAAAGACTGGAAACTCGCGAAAAATTTGTTGTTTTTACAAAAAAATGAAATTTGTTTGTTTAAAAATAAATTAAATGAATACAAATTTCATCTGTCAAACAAGAAAGACTCGATAAAAATCAATGGAGACTCGATGTAGTAGAATAGAATTACTACAATTTAAAATAGTTACACGATACGTTAGTCTACGAATGCCATCATGCCAAAGTGATCACTAGTTCATTCGATAACTGATGGGACTCACTCACTCGATCACTGATGCGGTAATTCGGCCCCAGGTTTCATTCTGAAATACAGGGTGTCCGCTGGGAAGTGTACTGCTTTGTTTGTTTATAATTTTTGATTAAATGAAAGAGAATGGATCTTATATTGATAAGATATTTAATGTCGGCAATTATGTATGAAATACAATATCAGGTAAATGTCCGTCTCTATTAGACTCACAAATGCGAGCCTTATTGATCACATTTTTCATTACCTTCTCACACATTTCACGCAGTATTTCAGTAATTTCATCACGCATATTTTGTTTGAGTTGCTCAAGCGTTTCTGGTTTGCTTGAATAAACCTTGCTTTTCAGATATCCCCACAAAAGGAAGTCCGGAGCAGTCAAATCAGGCGACCGTGGAGGCCTATCAATATCACCATTTCTTGAAATAACTTGTTGTGGAAAGAGGTCTCGCAGTAATTCCATTGTAATCCTGGCTGTATGCGATGTGACACCGTCTTGTTTATACCACATGTTAATCAAGCCCAAATCATGCAGTTGTGGCGTTAAAAAGTTTTCAGTCATATCACGATATCGCTCCCCATTCACAGTTACAGTTACGCTGTTTTCATTTTCAAAGAAGAAAGTAAGACTCTAACTTTTATTGGATGCAAAGGTGACTGATGAATAATTTGAGGGTTTTCCATTGCCCAGAACCGATTATTCTGTTTATTCACATATCCATTCAAATGAAAATGTGCCTCGTCACTCATTATGATTTTTTCATGAAAATCGGGCTTTTCATGGGCCAGCTGCAACATCCTATTGGGACATGTATGGCGGCTTAAATGATCTTGTGGAAGAAGCTCTTGTGTCAACTAAATCTTGAATGGACACAAATGCAAATCCTTGTGCAAAATTTTGACCAAAGTTGTTCTTTGAAGACCAAGCTCCTGAGCACGGCGTCGAATTGAGGTTGATGGATTGTTTTGACCACTTCCTTGAGCAGCAGTAATGTTTTCAGCCGATCTTCCAGTACGTTGTGGTCCATGCTTGGGCCTATCACCTACAGACCTTCTTTCTTCGAAATCATTCACTACTCGATAAATAGTGCTTTTTGTTGCCACGTTGTTTCTCCCAAAAATTTCATGTAACTTTCTCATCGTCACAGTAATCGATGATTGATTTTGATATTTTTCCATAATAAATTTGCCACGTGTCTATTTCACGACTGCTAAATATGAAGTGTCAAGACTAATGTTTACCAAAATGGCGGCAAAACAAAGTAGTATACCTTCCCGGCGAACACCATATAAAAACCAGAAACTCTCTTTATTTCAGGAGTCTAACTGTCATTTTGAATGTCAGTAGAATATTTTCAGAGCAGTTGACATTGAATTCGAAATCTATCTTAGATTCTAAGTAATCAATAGAAAACGAACATACCTTTTTAACATTTTAAAATGTCAAAGTTACAAATGGAGTATATCTACATATATGTTAATTTTAATAAAGTTTTGCAGATATTATCGTGCTAACTCGTATCAAATTTCCAAATCGTCTTTTAACCTAGGATTTATAACGGGTTTTCCAATAAGAGGTGTTATTTTGAATAGCCCGCTATTTCGGTAGCTGTCACTTTTGAAGCTGTCATTTTTTGACATTTGACAAGTAGAAACTACGCTATTAATAAAAATGGAACGATACACGCTTCAACAACGCATTGAAATTATTAAAATTCACTATAAAAATGGTGAAAATTTGGCAGAGACGGTTCGTAAAACTAAAACATTTTTGGGTCGTCGTGAAGCACCTTGTCGGACCGCAATACAGAAATTGGTGGACAAATTCGAGCTGTTGGGACAAGTTAGTGATGTGAAGAATAAAACCCGTGCACGTCGCTCAAGAACAACTGAGAATATTGCTGTTGTAGCCCAAAGTGTTGAAGAAAACCCAGGTTTGTCCATTCCTCGTCGTTCTTTGGAATTAGGCATTCCACAAACGTCATTACACCGTATTTTGCATAAAGACTTGGGTCTTAAGGCTTATAAAGTTCAGTTAACACAAGAACTCAAGCCGGCTGATCATCAACAACGTCGTGTCTTTGCTGATTGGGTCCTTGAAATGCATGAAAATGAACCGGAATTTCATCGAAAAATCATCTTGACTGATGAGGCCCATTTCCACCTCGGAGGCTACGTCAACAAGCAAAACTGTCGCATCTGGGGCTCGGAAAACCCAAGAGTTATTGTTGAAAAGCCTCTCCATCCTCAACGCGTGACTGTTTGGTGCGGTTTATGGTCCCGCGGGGTCATTGGACCTTACTTTTTCGAAAATGAGGCTGGAGCAACAGTTACGGTCAATGGATTGCGCTATCGAGAGATGATTAATGATTTTTTATGGCCTGAATTGGATCGTATTGATCTGGACAACGTTTACTTTCAACAAGACGGCGCTACGTGCCACACAAGCAATGAAACCATCGATCTTTTACGCGAAAAGTTTCCGGACCGTGTTATCTCTCGAAGAGGTGATCACAATTGGCCACCGAGATCTTGTGATTTAACACCTTGCGACTTCTTCCTTTGGGGCCACGTGAAAGATAAGGTCTACGCCAACAGCCCAGCGTCGATTCAAGACCTCAAAGATGAAATTCGTGAAGCTATCGAGGACATAGGGCAGCCACTTTGCGATTTGGTTATGGAAAATTTCATGAAAAGGATATGGTCCTGTAAGCGTGGTCTTGGCGGCCATTTGGCTGATGTTGTGTTCCATTATTAACGGCATACCTTCCTCTTTATAATGAAATAAACATCCGATCATTTATCTCCAAAAATGCCATTTTCTTTGAATATCAAAATAACACCTCTTATTGGAAAACCCTTTATAAAGCTTGTTTCAACATCGAACTACCTCGCCATTAAAATGCTTCTCCATAACACGCAAATGTTGCAACTAACGGACAATGGAAATATGCAATTTCCCTGCCAATTACAATATAACTAAATATCTCTTTCCTTTTATTCAGAATATTGTGTAACTAGAATTACACATCTCTGATTATAAACAAATTAGATTTTTCACATGAATGACAAATTCGTACATCCATATAATTCATAAAATACCACGACGGAATACAAAAAAAAAAAACAAACAGAAATATAAAATTTGTAGCTCATAAAAACGAAGTTCATGTTCCACCATCATCGTTCTCAAGGGATACAATAGTATTTTCCTTAGCTACCCTATTTCCTGGACTTGTCGAGTATTTCCCGGCGAAAATCCGAACCGGAACTATTGCGAAATAATGCAATTCCTCAATCAAAAGACACGGAGTGTAAGTGTATTAGGAAAAACACTGGCAAAAGTATAAATCAACAAAATCTAGGGAACTCTGATACTGGTTGTGGGGTGTATATTGTATAACATTCAATGGAGCGGCTAATTGCAAACATTAGCCGAATCAATTTAAATTATTTATTATTGAATCGACAAACTGTATAGCGGCACAGTAGCCAGCGACGGCGTTGCGCGAGGCAAAGTGTAAACTAAAAATCAGGTACGGCGCGACATATGGTGCTGTTATTCATTCATTCATTCCATTCAACTACCCACATTATCGTTAATGGCGGTCTTAATTTATGCTAGTCCACATCAGTGTTAATATTATGTTCCAAATGTTTTATTTGATTCTTTTTTTTATTTTTGCTCGCACTCTTCTTCTTTGTCATTGCAAAAAAAATGCTGACTATGTTCAAACAGCTTCTGTCTAACGAGTTCTCAGCTGATTACTGACTATAGCAGAGAACAAAGAGGAATCTTAGAATAGTCAACGGCAGACCAGACATGATGTAGTCATTGCGGAGTAACATGACAGCCGGTACTTTTGCGATTTAGCGTCGGTCGGGTTGTCATAGTTGTCGCTAACACCGGAACGGCAAAAGCCGCCAACACCGCTGCCGTATTACTGTCATCAAATCGGTTGGTTTGGTGGGTTGTCGAATTCGCAACCACATACATAGTGAGCACATGGAACAGATTAAATTGGTTGGTTACCTCCTCTTCTTCGTCGACTTGCCCAAGCAGTTCCATAATAAAAAATGCAAATGAAAATAAATTAATAAAACATTGAAGGGTTAGAACACACTGAGCAGGCAGGGTGATGCTGATTACTTTATTTCCAGATGTCTATATATGACTTCTTTAGTTAACGCGCCCCTTTTTTGTGATTCAACGTTTTTTTTTTTTTGTATTTTCTTTTTTATTTGCATTTTCAATTTTTCGCAAATGCATGCACAAAATTTATAAAGGTACATCACCAGAAAAGTATTAAAAATATAACGTAACGTAGTAAACGATTATATGATATTTGCAAAGTTCTCGTCTCTTTTGTTTGTTTGGGTTCTCGTTTTTTCATTCTATTGTTTACTTTCGTTTTTTGTTATTTTTTTTTTTGTAAAAAAATTGTTGAGGGCATTGATTCTACGTGGATGAAATATAAAACTCTGTTCATTTATGTGGAAAATATTCAATGTTCAAAAAAAAAAAATGTCTGAAGTTCGAAACACCGGTATTCACCTTTGGGGGACAAGGAGTTTTGTCACCACCAACACCACCACCGGTTGCTCTTTATGGTTTCTAAATATGCGGTTGAGATTGAGAGTGCATCTTTAAGGAAGAAGTTTACAATGTCAAGGTACATTTGACTAGAAAGTTTGAAGATGATATGAGTTTCGATAAATAAATACCTAAATATATGAGTTTGAATTGCTACAAGGTCACATTGAAATGTGTAGAAGTTAGGGAGAATAAGTTATGTTTTCATTTGTAGAAAAACCGGATGGATTCCTGTGAATTCTGTAGTAAACTGGTTACTGTTCTCCTGTGACCTTTTGTAAAAGGAATAAATATGCGATTTTTTTTTTTGGTTTGGAAGATTGGCCTACAACTTGTTACAATTGTTCGTAGTTTTTTGGTTTAACTTGTTCTTTTTTGTGTTTAATAATTTAAACTAGTCATCTGTAAGAGGTAGGACCGACCCAACAACTCGAGAGTAATTCCTCCCCGTAAAAATGTCCCTCGAATAAAAAACAGCATGACATGACTGGTTAACTTCACTGGAAAGTTTATTCAGGATATCAAGTAATTCCCAAGGAGATGTATCAACGAGCATCATTTACTCTAAGAAGGAAAACATTCTCATGGACATACAATTATTCATCCTTGAAAAATGGTACTATTTGTGAGTTTTTATTTTAGTTTTCCAACTAAACCAATGATTGTGACTATTGTAATGATAACTCTTAAAATACATAAATTTCAAGGAATTTCTAGAGAAAATATCAACCAGTTTTTGTTTTAACTTTTCGAGACCCTAAAAATATCAACTGAATTTAAAACAGTGTTGATGTCTTTGATACAACGAGGTTAGGTTAGTTTGAAGTGGCTGTCAGCATTGCAGCTGACACACTTAGACCAGTCCTTTGTGATACCACATGAATCCTGAAATATTTGCTGATACAACGAAATTAAGTATCATTTCTACCAAAATTTGTTCTGAAGAAATTATCTTTAAGGTAGAAAATTATAAGGAGTGTTCTCAGGGGAAACACATATTAATTATTTCAAGTAAATATGAGCATTTTCTACAAATGAAAGATTGTAAGCAGTTTTGCCAAAAAAAAACGACAGTCTGAACTTTGTAGAGCGGGCGTATGAATGTCAATTTTTCGATTCTCTCTTGTTGAACGCGTTCACTATATTTTTTCTTTTTTTTTTGGTTATTCCGTAAGTGGTTTCCATAGATAACACGTCCGTGAAAATGTCAAAAACTGTCGCGAGAAATTTGTTGACGACCGGAGTAAAAATGTAAGTTTTTTTGAACTTATTTAGTTTTTTATAATTTAAAATTCTTTTTTTAGGGAAAAAATAACAACCCAAATTCGGTTGCGATGACTGATCGAGCTCATGGAGGAGAATGAGTACATCGCCAAAAGCTTTGAAAGAGGTAATGCAAGAAATGTTGGGTAGGAGTATGAGAATTTTGCTTAGAGTAGGCTGGCCTAGTCGCAAATTGAAGTTGTTCCAAACCCATTTTTGGTAGCTAAATCTAAGGGTAGCAGCTAGTTTTCAAATACTTGGAATTACCACAGAACGTTGCTGAGGAAAACTGAAAGTTAAAATATGGGTACTTACGATATAGTTAATCTAAAATAACTTCTACATATTTCTTTCGAGTTGTTTTTTTAGAAAAAAATGTTTTTAGAGTAATTAAACAAAATTGGAGAATTTCTTCTAAAAAACTAAAAACTTTAACATTTAGAACATTCAAACAAAAAAAAATCTTACTACACAGTAAATTTGGGTTCGTGATGTTTGCTCCAAAAACATAATCCTCAAAACAAATCCCACAAGTGAAAATGGAGGAAAGAGAAAATCTCACAAAAAAAAACCCCAAGAGAATATCCCCAAATAAGCAGTTATTTGGGTCAAGTTTAACAACATTTATTCCTTTAGGTAATAATTATATAATAATTGTCTTCATCCTTCTTATTTGATTAAATACAAACAGTGTTTTCTAATAAGTTTTTGTCTAATTAAACAAACAAATAACCTGATTTTGAAATTAAAAAAAAAAACAGTTAATCATAAAATAAAGCAAAATATAAAAACTGTCAATTCTATAAAAAAAAAACATTTTTTTGACATTAATCAGGGAATAGATGATAAAGACAGGGTGTATGATATCCACTTCAAAAAATTTATTTTACTTTTCAATATCCAGATAAACATCCAGTTAGTTGCCAGAGGAATAAACTTACTTGACTGTTAAACAAACGGATAACAACATCAAATTTTTCAATCAAGAAAAAACAATCTACAGAATAAATTAATTTTAACGTCACTTTTATTTCGAGTATCGAACTTTTCATAGAAATTAATTTCTGCTTAACGTTTATTTCAAAGCAATACTTTTTCAAAGTGGTTTTAACATCGAAAATAGCTATTTATTTTATTCCTCAGATAACTCCTTATTCCGTTCTAAAATGAGCAGATAACTTTATTCCTAGATTAAGTCGTATCTGACTGTTCAAAAACTGATCTGAAGAATATGTACTAATTGACTGGATAACTGACTATTGAAAAATTGGGCCTTACTGAATTAAAATATATCAAACAATAACTAATTTATTAACTGAATCGCCCTAAGCCAAAAAGATATATATTGGGGATTATTTGAGATTTTGGACATTTTGGCAAAAAAGAAAGTTGAATGGGGATTTTGTCCATAGGTCTTCTTTCCTCATGTGGATTTTGTTTTGGGGGATTTCGTCCGATGGAGATTTTGTTTTTTTTTTCTAATATTTTAGAAGTTTTGACCAAGTTGGTTTTTATGTGGACTTTGGAGAATTTTTAAAAAGTTATTCTCATCGGCTTTATTGGTCTTTATGATGATTAAATGAAAGCAATTTTCATTTTATTTTCCCAACGTTTCGACGGTGGTTGCCGTCTTCTACAGGGGTGTCATTATTTACAAAATACAAAATTAAAAAGAGATATAATGTTTGAACATATATATACAAGTAAACGATCAAAATATGACTTATATAACGTTAAATTTTAAGATTGCACTAAGCTAAACAATAATTTGTTTAAAATATTAAAAAAACAGATTAAAAAACAGATTTTAACACTTCTTATTTGAAGATTAGTCTAGGTTTAATGATATTTACTGTCAGAAACTAAGGAACAGTAAACGACTGATATATTTTGTGTGTCTTTTGTTTGCGATTATTTTTGTTGTTAATTATATGCAGTGTCTCTAGTTTTTTTGGGGATTTCAGGTGGCTCCCAGTAAATTAAGTTCATCAAATTTTTTTACAAGAAAACATTAATTGACTAATATTATGAATTAGAAATTATCACTTCGTCGACATACAAGAATTATTAAGAATATTTTAGAGTTCGCGAAATATCATTTATAACAACTAAGAATAGCACGGGCCCTATGTGGCTTCCTTGTAGAACACCAGAAGTTACTTTGTTGTCTTTGAATCAAATTTGACAAATTTGACACATTGGATCATATCACAGATATAAGAAAAAATAAATAATGGGTCTCAATGAAGACAGTTAATGAAGCAAAACCATCAAAAGCTGTAGCATATCAAAAGTTTTAGCGAATCATTTTCAAATCCTTTAACTTAATTACACAAAATAGCATGATTTCAGTTTGTGGCAGTGGGCTTGACCGTTAAAACCATGTTGTGAGCAGGTAATTACATTCTTAGTACGAAAATAAAGTTTATCCGTATGAAAATCGTATCAGAAGTTTTGTAAATGAGCCTGATTTAAAAATAGAGATAAAAGACGTTTTTCATTGATTGACCAGTGTGTAAAGACATGCTTAATATTAAGCACAGGTGGAAAGCAAAAGATATTGCAGTTTTGTGTAACCATGGGGAATATTCCATCAGGACGAGCACCCTTATTCTCATCTCAGCCATTCGGGGCTCCAAAAACTTCAGCTAAACTTAAAAATATGCCACCAAGATAATTAGGAAGCTCACAAATTGCCAATAAATCACTAGATATTAGTATAGAAAATTCAATACAATTCGGTAATTTTCGCTCGAGAGTTTCACTTTGATTAGGTAGAACACTCCACTTTTCACACAGAGAACTTATCACATCGCAAAAAAGAGAATGATGAAAATAGAAATATATAAAGTTAAATATAAAATACTGCGATTAAATTACAAAAATTTGCATTCTACTATTTTCCAGCCGACCAACAGAATACAAGTTTTGCGAACTGTCAAACGTGAATTTGCAATCCACACCATCAAAATGGATTCCACAAACTGGCTAATTCGTAACTGTCAGCAACAAAAAAAATCCTCGTGTAAACAAAATGTCAAAATTTGGGACCATTCACAATTCGCATTCGCTGGTGGAGTTTCATTTGCAAAACAAAGGAACATATGTTCTTATGAATTAATTCAAGGAAATCAAAATTTAATTCAACGTTAAATTCGTTATTGTTATCATTTTTGAAATGGTTTCTTTTTTTTGCGAATCTTAGTTTTTTTATCGATTGCAAATTTGTGCGAAATAAATATTTCCCAAGAAAAGGAATTTTTCATTCGCGTACTCTTTCAGAGTGAAAATTTTTGAAATAATTTCATTTCCTTGCTCTTTCTAATCTTTTGGAATCATCAAATATTCAGATGCTCCATAAATTCATCCCAAACTAATAACATTGCCATTTTCTCAGTTAAAGGTCATGCGCAGAGCACATTTGGGGCAAATATGCATATCATTATTCTCATTTTGTTGAAGAGAAAAGACAAAAAAAAAGGGAAATGTGGTTGAATTTTTCATTGTTTGGCGGTTTTACCATTATTAAATTCATTTTTTCACTGCCAAATGAAGTCGTGAAAGAAAAATGTTTGATATGCAAGTTGTTCATGTTAAGTTTCACACTTTCGGAAAAGAGAAATTGAAATTCGCGGTAAACATTTTCTCGAAATACAACAAATGTGAGAATACTCAGTTTTATCTGCTTTAACGTTCCTAAATGTTTCTGTAATTCACTCAATATTATTAAAGATTTTTTATTCCCATCTCATTTACAATAACACTGGAATTCGGTGCCTCATTCAATACTCAAAAGGTATTCATACTCGTATGTAATAAAATTTTCCACATCAATTGACATCACTGTATCGCCAGTTAATGACCCTGAATGAAGAAAAAAAGAGCTACATAGTTCTACAATTACCAGAAACAAGAATTACGAGTAACCAATTTCAAATATCAATAACCAGAAAACATAAGAATTAGGTTCCTTTACCCCTTCAAACAAACTTTGTTTCAACACTTATTATTGTACGGAATTTGAATTGTCATCCTTAAGTAGAGATTAGTGTTTTTCTGTATTCGCTTGATCGAACACGAACAATTTTATAAAAGGAAATCGACTTCATAATAACCAAAATTACTTCAGAATAATTCAAAGCACAATATCTTGTTCAAGCAAAAGACCTTTATGATATAAATTTAAGCAATGTATTGGAAGGAAGCGAATCAAAACAAAAAAAAAATTAATACTTTAGGCACAATTTTTTTAAAACTTTTATGCTGTTTTCTTATTCTTAATTGCGGTTGCTGAAGCTATTTTAATTTTCATTTTTTATGAGTGCATCTTTTAAGGGTCCAAATGTGGTTTCAAAATAATATAATCACGTGCCACACAGCTGGTGGCACAATGCAACTTTACTTAGATAAATTACCCAGACTATCTCTTAGACAGCGAGTTATGTAGGTCGACGATTCGGTCAATTTAATACCAGTTATAACTGTAAACCTTGAGTGGAATACAATGTCGAAGTGGGGGGGGGGGGCACATGCACATTAATATTTAATGAATTATATCAAAACAAACAGCAATAAAGATATTACTTTACTTAAATGATCAATTTAAAATTGAGGGACTTTTTGTAAAGAATTTACCGGGGGAAGAGGGTTGCTTGGTTTGTATTTTGGTACACAGGTGTTACCTATAGATGAGGTAGATTTATTATGAGAAAAAAAAATTAATAAGCTAGTTGACATTGGGGGTTATCGTGAATAAAAATTTCTCTGGAAATCGTTCTATCATTCGAACGTAGGAAATGTGAATGATGCTCAAAAGTTTAGTATCGGGAATAAACATGAGTTTTTTTTTGTTATTTCATTCGATTCTTTGTTCAAGGGAAATTTATTCCGATCGCAAGAAAAATTTCGAGGGAATAATATATTCGTGGGAAACGAAATTCCCTGGGAGATTTTCGATACGGCCCATTATTTGTGGAACATAATACAAAATATTTTTAAAAGATTTACCGTTTTTTGAGGGGAACTTTTATTTATCAGAAATACAATGTATTTAGGACTTCGTTTTCACAAAAGCCAAATCTAAAATCACAGCATGAATTTTTCGAGATCTCGAATTGTATAAACCGGCAAAGCTATCATTTCGTATTATACAATATTCCAACCGAAGCGAATTCTGAGATTTCAGTGAACATCTTTTCATTTCACTACCTACCTATACAGTTTGAAATTTCGAATTGCAACTTTTTCTTAAGGCACAGCTAAATTTTTAAATTCGCCATACAAAGTGAAAGGATAAGCTTTTTCTGTGTAAATTTCGACCTTTCACACAAAACCAAGGAGTTAAAAAGAGAGAGTATGATTTTGTTATTTGACATTTGAATTTAAAGAAATACGAACACACTTAAGCGCATGGGTTGATGAATTACAAACACAAAAAAAAACTTATTCTTTTGTGTTTCAACAAGAACGTATCGGAGATTCAGCGATGAGTACAAATTGAAATCTCGAACACTTGCTGTTGGTGGAAACATACCAACATAGTATTGCTTTTGTAATTCATCAGCTAAAGCCATGCACTCGTTCATGTCTGTTAGTTTTTCTTTAAATTCAAATGTCAAACAAAAATTCATATTATAATCATAAATCATATTGTAATTTGCGCAGAAAGCTTTTCGCCTGTTCATTGTTAAAATCTGTAGACGAGTGAAATTTCAAGGAAAACTAATAGCATTATACTATGTTGCCACTATATATATACAATGGTTTTAACATGATTACAACTCGGTGGTTATTTTCAGTGCGAATTTCAGCAGCGACAGGCACCAGTGTGTTTGAAAAAGCTCTCCGAAAAGGCCTATACTGAAAGAATAGTATTCACTATGCCAAAACAATGATTTAGTCTATTAAAAATACATACAACTATTTTTGTCTTTGTAATCCATCAACGCAAGCCGGGCGCTCATGTGTCTTTGTATTTTTCAAGTTCAAATGTCAAAAAAAGTCATACTCTCTCTTTTTACCTCCTTAGCGTTAGAGGGAAAGATTGTAATTCACACAGAAAAAGCTTTTTACCTAACAACGGTGAAGTTTTAAATGGACTTGTTCACTATGAATGGCCTGCATGGATAATATGACTTTATTCAGATTTCTCGTATTTGGAAATCCCAGAACTATATGGGGAAATGCAAAGATTTTGGCTGAAATCTACGAAATCCGAGATTTCGCTTCGGTGGGAACATAGTACTATATACAAAAACTCTTTTTAGAAACTTTTTTCCCACCACCAATTTTTTGTTCGTCCAAAAAAACTAGCTTTAAGAAATAAAGGTGAATCTATTATATTAAACGTAATAGATTTCTCTTTTTGGTACTTTATTTGATACAAAGCCGGACGCATCCTGACCACGGACCACGGTTGCCACGTTGGTCATTTGTGACCAATTTTGGTCATTTTGTTTTTACTTGGTCACTTGGTCATTTTGTTCTCCATCTGGTCACTTTTTTTGAAGAAGAAATAAAAAAACTCGACTGTTAATTTTCATGATCTCAAAAATCAAGCGCAATTTTTTTCATCTCGATGGATGTGTTAAATTGAGCGCACTGCATTATATATACCTGCACAACCAGTGAGTAGACGAAAGCTGAATGCATTCATTTTCTTCATTTGAAAATTTTTGACGGTGATGGAAATTTTAAAATATTTTTGTGTTTAAACGTTTAAGTGTCTCCGTCTATTTCGCTTGTTAGTTCTAGTTAAAAACAAATATACAAAATTGATTGTTAAGTAATAAGATATATTATTAAATCTTTGTGAATCTTTGTGTCAGTCAGTAAAAACATCGAAGAGGTCACTAAAATACTCACAGTAGAAGATGCGTCATAATAGAGAAAACTATTTATCCGTTGAAGATGTTTGCATTGGAAACAAAGCTGAGGAATTTCTTAAAAAATTGAACCTTACAAATTTTAACAAAATTTATTAAATTAAAACAAACGCTTGACATGAAGATGTAGTAACGGAATGGAAAAAATTGCTTGAATTTTCAAATAATAATCTTAAAGACAAAATGGGCGCATGCGAATTTTGGGAAAAAGTCAGTTACCTTAAAAATTTGTTAAACCAGTATTGCTTTACAAATTAAAACAGCTTTGTTAACAACAAATACAAACAAAAAATATAAAATAATGCAGACATTTTGTCCTGAGCGCTTCTAACTTGGTCATAACTACCACTTTAAGAAATTCAATCTGTAATGGATTTATTGCACCCACTATCCTTTTCCTATTTAGATGTTCCTCGCTGTCTTCACTTTACTTTTCACACAAAAAAGAATATTACAATAGGATTTTTTTCAACTTTTTTAAAATTATATTGTATAGCTAATAAACATTTTTATTTTTGTTAACATTTTTTAAACTCAATTAAAGTGAAACGAAAGTTCAGCAAAAATCTAGTATTTTATTATACAAACGTTTTATAGTTGCTTTGATTCTTTTTGTAGCAATAAACTGTTAATTATTTCTTAAATGCTTCAAAATAAAAAAAAATAAATTTTTATTGATTTGCTTTTTTAATACTTAGATTTATCAATCAACTTTACTTTACTTTATGTTTCTGTAATAAAAATGATTTATTTTCCGACCAACTTTTTCGTAAAAAAAATTCTACGAAAAGTGACTTTGGTCATACTAAATCAAATACAAATGTCAGTAAACTTCTAACTGTTAGAACACATAAATATCAACTCAGCGCTTAAATACGAGTACTTTGCTGGAAAAACTAATTTTTTATTATGTTAGTTTGTCTAGTTAGTCATCATATTTTTATTGTTATTTTTCAATTCAATAAACTTATTCAATTTGCTCGTTTCAAATATTTTGTTGTTTAAATAATATTATCCAATAACAACAGCTGATTTTGAAAATAAAATTCATTTAAGTTTCTTTTGCGCAATTGGCCGAAAATGAATATTTTTCGTTCGGATGGCAAAATATACAAACTTCATTCGAATGAATATAATGTATATATTCTATCGAATTACGTATTCGTTTGAATTTCAAAATTATTATGAAGAATGGAGCGATCACATTGCCCAAGTTGATAGTAATTTAGTGAACTATTTGGTACCCTTTTATTTATTCATTAATTTTAGTTATTTTTTATTTAATTATTTATGATAATAAATGAAAAAAACAATATGGCTAACCTTAATTTTCTGTGTATTATGAAGTTTTCAGATTTTAATTATTTTGGTCACTTTAACTGGTTTTGGTCATTTTTATTTTTAATTTTGGTCAGAAGTTTTATTTCCATGTGGCAACCGTGATCCTGACACATATGACGTTTTCAGAAAATATATGTATGTATTTTGTTCTGTAAGAAATTTACTATACGTATTGTACTTGATATTGTATGAAATATGTATGTTAAATGCGCATCATGCACGTTAGTTTTACTTTCTCATTTTTGACATTAGCTGTGTTGTTAACGGCATAAAAAGTCTCCAGAGAATCTTTGTCTATTCAAAAGAATTTAAAATGAGATCTCTAGGCGTAAAAGTTTAAAACAAAAAATTTAATTAAATACCGTCTTCATTGCTAATTCATACTAAACTTATTTCAATCAAAGGCATACATTTCCATTAAGAACAAAATTGATCCTCTTGAGTTGATTAAATAATGGAAAGCAAAACAAAAAAACAAGAAAATTATCCAAACATCACACAGAATTTCTAAAGCTCATCATAATATTATAGCACACCGAATAGCAAGCAACATGCTTTCTTGTTTGAATATTTTAAATTAAAATTAAAACCAACTTTGATTCTATTATTCAATTAAAAACCCAACGGGAGTCTAATAAAAACAAAATGTGGGTTGCCAGACATTATTTAAACCCATTATAGAGTCCCAACAAAGTCCATGACCCAGGCGTACACATTTTCAATGTAATATTCTTTTTTTATGCCATTTGGCAATGTTTACATAGAGAATCAGCATAAAATCCCAGTTTAGACTTTTGGCAAATTTTATGGAAATTGTTGTTTGTGTATCTACATATATCTACATACATACGAGTATACCTATCTACAATTTGATAGACATGAGAAAATAAAACAAGAAAACAGATACACATTCCCGCGTAATATTTAAAATTTATGTTAGTTTCTTTCATAGGTACCACCTATACAATATGTAGTAGATATGCAATGAATTTATAACAATTTCATTCACCATAAAATAAAAAAAAAACAAGAGAAAAAAAGATAAATACAATTGATGTGCCATGTTTACACAAAACAGAAAAAGGGTCTGCTGCCCATTGATACCACACCCTTGCGACCATGAACGGATATAGTTTGTTATATTAACCTACCTACCTGATAGTTATTTGGATTCCTTCGAACTTATGTAGGTATACATATAGTATGTAGAGGTATTCCACAAGAAAAAAAAAAGTTCTATAATCCACAAAGTAAACGATGACAATAGGGGGAGATTGTATTTTTTTATTTTTAACTCCACATAATAATCCTTTATTTCCTTAATATCCGTAATTTGTGTTGAGTTTAAATTTGAGATAATCCAAAACTGTTTTGTGATACAAATTTAATTACAGTTTTCAACAACAAAAAATGTATCCAAGCATAAACTTTTACACACTCATAATAAAGAATGAGTTCACTTTTCTTTGCGAGAAAAACTTATGTCCTTCAAGGAAGGAAGAAAAACTTTCTTTTAAAACTTAACACACTCTCTCCTCTTTTTTGTTGGTTAATTCTTTTTTTTTTTTTAGGTATAATTCCAAGAGTTTTTTTCCTCAGAAAAAAAAAGAAAGACAAACTGTATATGCTCATATGTAGAGACAGAATTATTAAGGATCTCCGAAAATTGTCATCGACTCTCGGTATAATTCTTTTATTTGAATGTGCCCTCAAAACAGGATACGCAGGACAACAAAAGACACACACACACATGTAGATAGACCGACGACTACGGCGTTGACGATGGGCTTGTGTCTCCATGTCCATGTACCAGCAGAGCTGCTAAGCCCCCCTTGTGTTTCCACGCAAAAGAGGCCAAATTAAGTATACATTTCATGTGAGCGGAGTAAAAGAGACCGATAAATGAAAAACGATAACGCAAAACAAAACACGATGTCAAATAACGACGATTAACTCGGTGTATTCTCTCACAATAATCGATTAAGATGAACTTCCAGTTCTATGCGACGAGCGACGACGGCAATATTGACGTCGATGACACAAAACCAAATCGCGCGACACGAGTGATATGACAGTACCTCTACCTAGTATAGTTTGCTGCCGCTGCGGGCTGACATACATGTTCAGTCGTCAACACACAAATTAGAATTAAAGGCACCACGCAGGGAGCTAGCTGGAGAGTGTGTGTAGAGAACCCAAACCAAAAATGTGTAGAGAAAAGTTACGTGTACCTTTGCCATGGTTCTGCAGCAGCAGCAACCATTTCGAATTATCCACCCTCTACCGGGGTAAAGTGTTGCCATTGGCGATTTTTTTTTTATCTCTGTTTTATTTGTTCTCTTTTTTTTTATTGAAATGGAAAATCAAGGTTAAAATCGAAATTTGTATGGCGGGAAATATTTGTTTAGGGATTTTCGGGACAATGATTTAAAAGGAATTAAGAGTTTATGATGATTATTACATATACCTACAAGTACTTCCTTTTTTCGATTTAGTAATAAGATTTTGAACACCTTTATGATAATTATATTTTCTTTATTTTAGGCTGGATTTACACGACTGGCAAATTGTCAAATTTCCATCACAAAAATTGACAAAATAAATTGTAATATTGGTACTCTGTAGGTATTGGCAATTTACCAGAAAAAAATGATCAAGTTAATTTTTTCTCAGTCTTTTTCAAAATTTCCGAAATACTGTCAGATCAATATTTAAACGATGGCATTAGAATAGTAGGATTAAACGTCAGTTTCAGCTGTCAGTTATTGGATGACGTAAGCACTGCCAGATTTTATAGCAGTTATAACATTGTAGTAATAAACGGATGACATTATGAGAACTGTCAATCGTTTGAATTTCGATTGATCAGTGTTTTAAGAGATCAAAATTTGGTGTTTATAACTGGACGGATAACACTTCAATCCAAACAATAAATGGAGGGCGTGGTTACAACAATAACACTATTTAGTGGAAATAATCAGCAATCGGAACATAAAAATGAATAAAAATCCTTAGATGGCGCTTAATTTGAAGCCAGACAACATTTTTTTTCCGAAACGTTATTTAGGACGTTTTTTGGAATGGATTCCATTTGAAAACAGCTGATAATACTTTTTTTTAGAGATTGAATATAAAAGTGATTGATTAATTTTGACATATTAGTTCTACATAATCTTGAAATAATGACATCTAAATGACAATTGACTGTTAGACTGCACTTTGCGCAGATTTATAGATATTCTTTAAAGAAAGCTCCTACTAAAAAGACGCACAATTCTTTTTCGAGTTCTCTTATTAACAGAACATAATATCAATGTTCATCTCAAAATTGGGCAATTTTAATATCAATAGGAACATGGAGTTATGTATATAAACTTCACTTTTTTGTATACCATATTCTTTTCGAATTGTGATTACGAGTAACAAACTTGTCCACTAAAAATACCGATCTGTACTAATCGGTTTATGAAAACTTCACTGAACATCGAATCAGACAAATTTAGAACAGACAATTCCGGACTTTTCCATCCGGAACAATTCAGAATGAAATCAAAGAACACAGCTCATGTTTGTTGCTCTATTATATTGGAAGTATTTTCAGACACTTCTGTTTTGTTCTCTTATTGTGTTATTAGAAAAAAAGGCAACACTGAAATCAGCGCAAAGGGTAATCATCATAACTAGAGTTCGTCTTCATCCCTCTTATTTCAGAGAATAGTGTAGGTTTATCCATGGTGTGCTTCTAGAATATTATATTCTGTGTGTATTGTGACATGCGAATTGCGAGCGACGACGACAACGGCGAAGAAAAGTGTAACGAGAAACAACAAAATTTACATTTCCATATCGCAGCAACTAAAATCAACGAGAGGAGAGTGTACTCGTAGAGTGGCATGAAAAATTAATCAATTTTTTTGATGCCGCCGTTGTTGTCGTCGCGCGTACAGCTCTTCGAAATCAGAATAAACAAAGCAGAAAAATTCTGTATGCATGGAAAAAGACAGAGCTAGCCAAAATGTATCTAGATGATAGAAATAAAGAAAGAGATAGATATGTGTAAAAATTACATTAAATTTGTTTGTTTCTTCCCAAGTCAATGAAAGATAATTAAATAATTACTTAATAATAGTAAGATTAAAGATTATAATGGGATAACCAAATTATTCCAATTTAATACCTATTAAAATTAAGATCATTCGTAGGTGCGCATGAAAGGGAAAATCCCCAAATTCCCATATCTTGTGTTAAGAAAAGATAAATCAAAGATAAGCGCATAGCAAACACTTGTCCAAAGTTTAGTCAGGCAAGTAAATACATACATATGTAGGTATGGATTGTTTTTTTTTTATGAGGGTGAGAAGAGGGTGCTGTACTTTGTATCTTTATTGCACCCACCAAAGTAAGTGGGTGGTGTGAGCGGAGCAACAATAGGTGTCTATCTAGGTGTGTCGTAGTCGATGCCAAAATGTCAGACAAGTACCTTTTGAAAATAAATTTTCCAATATTTTCGTAAAAGGGTTGTTTTTAGACTGTTTTTTTTTTATTTCACCATTGTGAATAGTTTTGACTATCAAAAAACGTGTAAACCCAATGGGACTTTACGATATTTCAGCGCTACCATTTTTGTTTTGTTTGGCATCGAAAACTGCTGAATAATAATTCAATATTCACGGGTTGTTGCCTGCATGAACAATTTAAAAACAATAAATCGCATGATTATTTATTGTCTATAGGTCAGGGTTAGGTAAAATTGGGTATGCTGGAATAAATTATAATTGACATTGTGTACAAACAAAAATACAACAAAAAAAAAAACATTTTTACCTATTTAGGTGTTTTGTATTCTTTTGTTTTATTTTTGCGAGTAATTTCGTTGCTAAAGTTATTATTTTTTACAACTGCACTAAAAATTCTTTATGAGAAATTTACTATGTATTTGACGTTTCACGTGTCAAAGAGACATACAGGTAGTTTTAGTTCTGACAAAAAGGGGGTGTGCCACTTCTGCTGCTCTACAAATTTATGGTGTGTTCGTTTTTGTATTGTTACGTGCCAGTATCAAATATACGAGCTGGGAATTTTTCTCGGGCATTCTATTTATAGATGGCAGCGGCCGGCAGCAGGCGCAAAATTGTGTGCTCAGTTATTGTTAATTGGAATTTTTTTGTATACCGCTGATGAATGCCTATGCCATGAATTGAGGTAGGTGTAGTTTAGATCGTTATGGTAGTGGGTAAAAGGTAGATTGCTTGTTGAGTGTGGTGTGGTGTGTTTTGATTTGATTTATTACTTAGAATTATTGGAATTTGATTTTTCGAATGAATGAATGACTAAGTTAACTTATGTGGACAGAAATTCGACGGGCATTAGAATGATATTATAACATTTTAGAAGAGTTAAAATTGATTGCAATCGATTGGTTTTGAACATTCCTACTAATTTAGTTGATGATAAATAAACGTGACTTAGTGGAATATAGCGATTTATTTTTTTTACTAAGCGGTTGATGTGTATATTTCGAATTATTGATTTTTCCTTTCTTAACACGCCTTAGGTTGGTAGGTAACTATAGAGAATACCTACATTGAATTCATAATATGTATATACATATCATAAAGTTTAATCATTACAATTGCAAATGATATCTAAAGGTACGGTATTTACACTTCTGCAATTAATGGAGGGGATTTTGTCATATTATAATAAGAAGATTGACTTAAGAATACTTAATATTATTGTTTACAGTTCAAGTTTCTGAACACATGAAAAATTTACAATAGGCGTTTTTCTTTTTTAGTTCAGAGAAGAGTATGAGTTGTCACAAAAATAGTTTGTGTTTCTATTTAACTCAGAGCATGCAGAGCTCCAAATGTGTGTTTCTTTTTTCGTTCTGAACATGGGTAGATCGCACTCGACGCGCTCGAACATAATTGACTGAGCATGTGAGTAAATTGCTGAACACACAAAATGCCATGTGTGTCAAGAAGGAAAATGTGAAATAAAAAATAATTAGATACATAAGTTGGCGAAAGAAATTGATCGCTTGTTGATTTTCTTTATCTGGTGTGTATCAGTGTACAAAAAAGGGAAGGTATTGGTTTTTATGGTTAAAAATGAAAATGTATTCTGATTTGTGTGGTTCAAGTGTGTTTAAAAAACATATCAGTGTTCAGTGTTCGCTCTGTTTCGAACAAGTTCAGTGCATAATATTTGTGTTCGAACTCTGTTCAGTGCTCTGCTCTGAACGAAAAAAAAAGAAAAACGCCTATTGTGTATCGGATCGGACACCTAGGTACGTATTACTTTTTTTAGTTTTTTTTTGTTATTTGTACGGATGCACGCACTGAAGGGGTTTTGACTACACTTAAAATGATCAAGTACACAACGAGCGTTAGGATGTAATAGGAGATACGGATACACATTGTTTTTGAATGAATTGCAATGAAATAATAAGAGATAGGTATATAAGATTTAGACGGCGTCTTAGAGATGAAATATTTCTATTATAGTTCTATCGCTTAGCATTCTTAGAGCTCTATTTTGAATTCTATCTAAGTGATTCAAATGAGTTTTGGGAGCTCTGGCCAAATGGAAGAGATACATTTCTTGCATCTTGTCGACATCGAATATGTGGTCATTCCACAAGAAGTGGTCTGCGATGCACATACCAAGGACTGGAACCTGATCGGTTTCATCAATGCAAGTGCCGCTCATGGATAGAAGCATGGAGGAGGGTTCCAAACGACCAAAGACAGCACTGAGTTCTTGAAGCAATAAATTCTACACGGATTTTTATTCCATTGGACAATGCCGTCGAGATCAGAATTGAATGAGCTTATCATACGCTGCCTTTACAGTTCCACACGAAGAAGAAGGAGCTAAATCTGAAAATGAATATTAAAAGCTGAGAGTACTATTAGATTAGAAGTTACAGATAAGAGATTAATGAAAGTGAGAACAAAATGCATAACAAACGGAGCCCTGGGGTACACCAGTACTTATTTTATAAATATCAGACTTGAAACCGTCCAATAAGACTCATCGATACGAAGTGCACGTATTTTTGATAAAAGAGCTTGATTCCAAACTCTATTAAATGCTTTTGAAATATCAAGCGAACTAATCTTACTTTCTCCAAACCGATTCGTTACAAGGGATAGATTTTTAATTTGTCCATTTGAAACTATTCGTTATAAGCGATAATTCGCTATAGGCGACATTGTTAAAAGCTTTTGGTTAGTACAATTTGTATAAGCCTCTGCAGAAACTCCAGGACTAGTTCGCAATAACCGATATTTCATTATAACCGATTTTGACTGTACATATGTATGTATGTATGCACATATACATACATATTATGTACATATAGCCTCAGAAAGATGAGCAGATGTAAGACAGGCCCGTTTATCTTTTCGAATTTTTTATGATTCTAAGCATTAAATTTTAGTTAGAGAAGAACAAATAGCCAAACATTAAAAAGTTAAAACAACTTTCTTTTCGAGTAGGTATTTCTTTTCATATTTCCGAGATTTTACTGGATGTAGGTAAATACAGGCCTAAAAAATTGGAAGGCTCAAATAAGAAGGTCATAATACTGAGTTTTAATTTCACAGTATGATGTAAGTACTTGTCATCCAATCAATCACTGATTGAGCGAAGTTATTTTTAAATCATCTATGGTATCATCACATAAATGGCAACGATTAGCTTCAACATACTTTCAGAGAAGTCTTTAGAAAACTGTTAAATCCTAAGGATTACCGAATCAATTTGAATAAATAACATTTGCCTTACGAATTAATTCTAAGAAATTCATGCAATTTTGAATAAACAATTAATATTTGTTCAGTTGGTCTTGATTTTTGTGCAGTAGGTATATACCGACAAAAGAATGTCGATGAAACTGAATACATTCCAAGTTGAAACTTTCCATGCCTAATTAGGTACATTATGTATACATTCTAACTTATACAATAAAGACAAGTTCTGTTGCATCACGTAAGATCTATCTATTCCGAATTAATAAAAAATGTTAATAAATACTTAATTAAAAATAGATAGGTTGCAATATTTTTACTAGCTATAGGTACTATAGGGCAAGATTTGTATTTGGAAAAAAATCCAGCTCGAGATTTTAATCAAATTTGAAACTTCGATGATAGAGAATACCAAAAAAGTGGGTCCCGCAATTCCGTCTGTCTGTAGAACGATCTACAGCCTAAACCGCTGCAAAATCGGTATTTTGTTCAAACTTGATCCTTAGGCGTTTTAGGTGATTGTCCAAAATAGATTTTTGAATCGTTGTTTTAGCCCTAAAAATAACGGTACTTGCGATACAAATTTTTACACCTATCTTAATTATCTCGAAAGCGGCTGTAACGATTTTGATAAAAATTGGTGTGCGTACTACTTTGGGTATGGTCTTTTTAAATACTTTTGCGCAAATTTTTAAACAACCAGATGTTAAGGGCTTAGTATGATACTACTTAACAGTTTGGTGATACCAAAACACTGTACTAATATTTTCCTAATTTTAAATTTAAATTTAATAATTTTTTATATAATATGTATACAAAATTAAGTGAAAAACGACTTTAAAATTACACATTGCCGTTTCTATCAAGAGTCTTTTGCATATAATGTGATAGAACATACGAGCAAGTACGTACGATCCAGTCGTGCATTTTGTTTTTTTTCAATTTTAGTTTACCATTTAGTTATATATAGGTACATTTTTTCACTTGTTTCTCCTTTTGTCAGAAAACTCTCTTTCATTTGTTGACTAAGCTGTTCAAGAGTAAATATATATCAATATAATGTATGTTTATACCTTTTGAATATAAAAACACAGGTTGTGGTGATTATTTTTTTAGAATGTCCACTGCAAAGTTGCCAAAAATAAAACAAGGGTAACAAGTCAATAAAAAAAAAACAACAACTGCTTTGCTTTTGTCATAGAATTGTTTGAAAACCGTACCACAAAATGATTTAAATATGCAGACAGAGGTGCATTGTGTTATGTGCTTATATCGACAATGTGACACTGCATTGCTAAACTGTTCTAGGTATTTAAAATCCTCATTTCACCGTTGTAACTTATTTCGCTATGGCCAAACTACATAAGAAGTACGTAGGTTCCTACCCGTATTCGTGAGTGGATTGGGAGATCGAGCCAATAACTAAACCAGATCGAGAAATCGAATTCAAACGGGATCGAAGTACATTCGAATTTTAGATTTTTTGTGTATATTTCCATATTTCTGTATATACATACATATTTGTGAATCAACATTTTTAAAGTCACATTAGATCCTTCATAATATTCCTTCGTGTAACAAAACAATAAATCGGGTTAATGTAAAAAATACATCTAAGTAGAAGTGCACACACAACAAGAAATTCGATACAGCTTGCAAAGGTCTAAACGGAATGGTATCCTGATTCAATTCTGATTGTAAGGTTAGTAATAAAGGTGGCACTTTATCGTGTCAGGGATCTTACCTGCCTTTCATTTAACTCAATTCTAAAAAGTGGAGCGTGTACTCAGTACCCTTTCATATAGGGCTAGTTTTTGGAGATGTTTTCTTCGAATTGGTTTAAAAAATCCTGTAACTTTTACATGAGGAAACGAAATTATGATTTGAACGTACATTATACGTCAAGAAAAAAACCTCTTCAAATCGTTGACAGGAGAGATTTTGTTAAATCCCCTTCTTTTTTGCCCTTCTTTCCTACCAAACGTTGCTGAAAAATCAGTTTTCTCATGTCAAAGCGTTCTAGGTTTTAAAAATTGTTCGGTCCAGTTTTTCGTAAATCGTCACGCTTTTGGATCAACGGGTGTTCGTTTTATTAAACTTTATTTAACAACGTCATCTCAAATGGTGTCATTTCAAGCTGAACAATTTTTTTGAGTAAAATCGAATAGGGTTAGCAAACCATTCATAGCTGCTGAGTAAACAAACGGGCTGATACTTTAGTTGTGCTTTGCGAAGAAATGTTTTGTTTTAGCAATTTGGAACATATAATTTTTTGTTTCCATCGATATTGTTTTTATAAGCGGTCAAAATTTTATTTATTATGTTTCTATCAAGGGCCTTGCCACAAATGAAGGCATTGTTTAACATCGATCAGCAAAACCAATCATCAATGTGCGTAGTTAGAAAATATTTGGCTGGTGGGCCGTTTAAAACCAAGTGCGCGCTGTTGACATGTGTTTCTTCTGTTATGTGTTTTTTTCTTTCTGTCTCTGTTGTATTAATGTTTAGTAATGTTTAAGGCAATGGCCTCAGTTACCATAGTGTTTCTGTGTCTCTACTTCCTAGATTTATTCGATAATCCGTATCGGAATCTCGTTTTTGAAAATCCTGAAAAAACAATTTAAAATCCCGTCTTCTAAAATAACTTTTTTAAAGTCCCGATCTATTATAATCCCGCTTTTTAAAATCCTGTATAGTTCCGCTAACCCGTTTTGTATTTTAATAAACGGTAGAAAAACAAATTGAAATAGACAACCAAACTGAACCAACTCCAAATCCTATATTGGTTCAAGCAGGGGGTTTGCAGGGGTGTAGCATGTGTTGATTCCAAAAGCGGCATAAAAACAAACGGGATTATAAAAAAAAAGGGATTTTAAGAAAGGGGATTGAATATCGAACCCAACCCTATATTAATTTTATTCTATAAACTTTTAAACAATTGCCGGGCTTTTTACAACAATTGATGATGAGCAATGTGGATTTCTTAGTAATAGATCCACTGGTGAATTGGTGTCATATTTCACTAAAAAGCAGAATCAATCCTTATACCGTTTCGGTGAGAGTAAAATGTTTGCACTGGATATTTCTTAGCCATTTGATAGAGTGTAGTATCCAGTTCTGTTATCAAAAATACGTACATTTGGTATCGATAGTTCTCTCATTCATTGAATTAGTAATTCCCTTATCAATCATTTAATACAAGTTGTTTTAGATTGTTTTCAAATCCGAAACAATCATAAAATAAATACTGGTGCCCCTCAAGACTCTGTTTTGTCCTCCAATCTTACCCCTTTTTCATAAATTATCTTTTATCTGTAACTACATATCTATTGAATTGTTCTGCTGACAACCGACAGCATCCTCAAGTTTTTCTTATTCATTTCCAGACTCAATTCTCTGCTCCTTAAATGTGGAACTCAAATCGAGTGGTAATGCTTTGAAAATCAAGAGTTCTCTTCTGTCGTCAAAAGTGAAACATTTCTACATAGCCATTCTCATAAATAGTTTTCGCATTGAGAAAACTGAAAAGCTATCAGTTCTAGGTATGTACATTAGTGACAACCTGTTGTGGAATGATCATCATATTGGATGTACCCAAAAATACATCTAAGTTCTTAGGTTTCCTATGGCGATGTAAGATTTTTTTTTCTCCTTACAACTTGGCTTCTACCTGTAAGGCTTATACAACACACAATTAGAGCGCAATTCACATACGATCCCAAACGCAAAATAGTTGGACTACCTATGATAAAAAAAAAAAAACAAAAATCTGCTGATTCTTAAATTCCATCGGAAATAAACTCAATATTTTGTTACTTTTCTAAAGATACAATTATTTTGAATAGAAATAAGTAACAAAAACAAAATGATTTCAATTATATAACGGTATAGAGCAGTCCTTCAAAATAAAATAACGATTGTTACATATTTTTAAGGGCAAAATAGTTGGCCTACGTGTCTTAATTTTTAGTTCACCATTGTGTTACGTGACCTTTGGCATTGACAACTATTTCTATGCATCGTGGAATTGTGTCAACTAATTTTTGACATTCTTCGGCACCAAAAGATTCCCAAATATTTATGATTTTAGCTTTTAGATCTTAAAGAGTCCGGCATTGTTCTTTTCGCAATTTTGCTTCATTTTATGCCAGACAGTTTCAATTGGTGAATGTTCAGGGCTGCTGGAATGCTATTCCTGAATTACTTCAGCAGATAACCAAGCAATTGTAGACCTTGCTGTACGGCAGGAAACACCATCCTGTTGGAAAATATAGTCTCCATCACTAGCTTGAAGTCGTGGTATTGATGGAAGAAGCTCATTTTACAGAATATCCCTGTACTTGGCAACATTGACAATTCTATTTACAAATTGTAAATCGCCCAAACACCGCCCAGCTATGCATCCCAATATCATTAGAGATGCTGGAAACTTGACGGTTTATTAAGGCAATCTTTGTGAAAAGCCTTTTTGCATTTCTAATGACTTGTTTTCTTTCGTCATCCACGCAAACTTCAAACCTGGACTCATCGCTCCAAATAAGGGACCGCCATTGATTTAAAAAGTCCAGTTTTGTACGTTGTTTGGCCCACTCTAGTCCTTTAGTTTGTTTAGGTTTTAAAAGTGGTTTTTCTTTTCCCTATGTATTTACGAATTAAAATAGCTCTAACTTAAATAAAACTAAAACAAACCCCATAAAATGTGTATCCAACTTTGTTCATTGTCCGCTACCAAGTGTCGAATTAAACACTTTTTTTTGGATTCTTTCCATCCATTAAAAAGTTATTGCAGCCGCAGTTTGACGTCGATTTTCTATTATTATTTTCTTTAAAACTTGGCAATCTTGAGGTTTCGCAATTGGTGGGCATTCCGTTTTTTTTACCAACCCCGATATTTCCACTATTTTTGAACTTTGATATAATTTTGAATTGAATTCTTTAGCGATTTTATATATCGATAATCCCGTTTCGAAAGCTTTAATTAGGGCTTCCCTAAGGTCTCGGAATAATGCAATGCCGGGCACCATGGCTGACATTAAACTGTTGCTGGCTTCCATAAAACAATAGATCAATAAACAACAAAACAAGTGCATGTCATTTCTTTAATAACGGTTAACTATTTAAATCGTCATTGTCCAACTTATTTGCATCCCAGACGGAGTAGTCCAACTATTATGCTCCAACTTTGTTTAAGAGAATGCGAACTGGAGCCATGTTTTCTCAAATTTAGTTCTTAGAATTTATTTATTAAATGTAATTTATTACATTAACAAAAAGAAATTAAACAACAACTGCTTGGGACCAGAAAATGTAGGTAAATAAAACAGGTTAATTTGTTAATTGATGAGAAGCCAACTTTTTAGCGTTTGAATCGTATATGACCCCATGCATCTAAAACATCCTTATACCTAATACCTAGATAAAATCAAGAATAGTATTTTAAAGCTCAAAGGTGATAGTTGGATTGCGGAAACATTTGTTTCCTTAGAACATTGCCGAAATGTTTCTTTCATATTATTGTTTTATCGTTACTTTTTTGAAAAGTAAAAACATCGAACTGCATTTCTCCTATTTCTTAAACAATTTAAAGCCAGCTCATCGGTATAGGTGCTCTTGAGTCAAGTTTAGGACAAACAGTTAATTACCTAAAATCATAATTTGATGGACAAATTTGACATCGATCAAAGATTCTATAACAATAAGTTACCATCTATAGCATAGGCCTACATATATACCTTTATTACTTTCATTGTGATTTTTAATACACATTACACATGACTGAAAAGCATTATATTGCAATAAAAAATTAAACAAAGTTGTACAGTTATTTTAAGTATAGGGTAGAGTCGCCTATTGCTGGTCACCTCCACTAGCCGGCCCCTTCCAAATTTTTTTTTTTTTTTTTTTTTTTTATAACTTTGCACGCGCTCAAGGGATTATGAACACCCTTTATATGTTTTTTCTTAACACAGCGCGGCATCCGGTGGAAGAAGAGAAAGAAGGATAGGAAAGATGTGTGGCGCGATGTTCTGAGACAAGTGCTGGTGATGTCTCAGAATTATCTCCAGGGATGGCGGCTGAACTAATGCAGAGAGAATTACCGTGTCTTATATATTTATGTCCCTTATAATTCGCATTATTTTATTTACTTCGTTGTCATATTTCATGGGTATGCTAGTTTACTCAATCACATGTTGTTAGTGTTATGCCTAAACAGCATGAAATGAGCAAAGCAGCAACTTATTTTATGACAATTTTTAGAATTGGTTTTTAATGGAATATAAGAAGACATGGACAACGGCAGGAATCGAACCTGCAACTACGAGGTTGACAGGCGAGCACACAACTATCGCGCCACGGCCACCCCAAGATAAAATAAAAGTTTTGTAATTAAGAAATCGAACGACCTACTTCTCTGCTTAGAGCCTTATTACGATTTGACCTTGTATGTCAAAATTTTCATTAGATATTTAGAGTAATTTCAGAGCTATGAGTTAATTAAATGCGCAACCCATCGGAAAAAATTATTTGCCCTGGATAACTTTTGGAAACCCTTAGTAAACATTGTACCAGAATTTAGTGATTTTGAGGCAATTGTATTGGGTTAATGATTTTATATGTTGATTATATAGTAAAAGAGTATATATTTCAATGAAATTTACTTTAGGCCGTGTGTGAATTGCGTTAAAATGTTGGTTAAATTTTGTAACTTGGTTAAATTTGACACTACCGTGGTGAATAAAATGGGTTAAAATGTAGGCAGCTGTGGAGCAGGCTTAATTTGGGTTAAAATTTAACATTTCCCAAGGAGTAATTTGAAACTGTAAACGATAAACAAAAAGAAAGATGAATTCCAAAAAGTCCAGATCTACTGGGAAACCATATAATAAATGTAAGTTTTGATTTATTCAATTGAAAAATAAAATTACATTAATATTTTTGAGGAAAAAAGAAATAATATAATCCGTTGATATTTTAATAAATATAAAATAATTAATTAAAATACTCATTGTATTTCATTTTGCAAATTGAATACAAATAGATTGATTTGTCAGCTTGTCAAATTCTTCAGCTGTGAAAACTAGTGTTTACATACTAAATCAACAAACTAACCATCATGGGAATTGTTTTGAAAAGATTTGGAATTGTTGTTTTAAAATATTAAATTAACGATGTAAAACCGAAACATATTAGTAAAACTAAGAATTCGTTACTTTTTTCGTGCAAATTATTAACTTTATATCTTCTAAGTCGGATTTTGGCAAAGAAATTAATTAACTTGAACAACAAAAAAAAAATGGCTTTAGGGAAATTTCTTAAATCTTGAAGGAATTTTAGCCAAAACAGTGTTTTAATAAATCTCTTTTAACGCAATTCACACAGCAAAAAGCTTAATTTGATCCCACAACAAACCAAACTTCAAAATTTAACCAAAGTATAAAATTTCACACACGGTCTTAAAATTGAAAAATATTTTGTAGTTATGGACGTTTTTAAGGGGCCGGACATAGGAAAACAAACTATTGAAGTTTCCTTAAATCCGCCTCTGGCCGAAAATAGACAACATTTAAATTTTTGAGAAAATTACAAAAATAATTAACTGCCATTAAAAATCAATAAAATCCAGTATTCGGCCGCCTTTTTGTAAGTAGAAACTAGGTGGGCGAATATTGGGATGTGTCCTAAGTTCGGCCGCTTCATATTAAAAAAGGTGGTTCAGGTCTAAATATGTGTGGCGGAATCCAGGAGCATAAGTGGCCGGAAATAGGAGTATAGTGGCCGGACACTGGAGAATATGACTTTTTTTGATAAAACCTAGATAAATAATTGTTCCATTAAAAAATTCACATTTTTGTTTAGTTTCATCGGTTAAGAGATAAATAAAGAATAATTTGCTTCAGAATGAGTGGAAAAGGTTGATATTTGCAGCTTCTGTGCCATATTTTTAAAGAAAAATTCCTTAAGAGGCCGGCCACTGTGGACTCTACCCTATACCTAGGTAAGTAGGTTACAATTTGTAAACGTTCAAGTTAATTAGGGTATATATACATTTTGAGATGGAATTTAGCGCAATTTTTTTTTTATTAAAGATACTCATTCTTTAGTGAGATATTTGATTGGCTTATAAGTACTTACATACATACATACTTATTTTTATGAACATATTCCTACCTAGATTTTAATCGCTCACCTTTAAAACATCAATTCCCAAAATAAAACATATTTCTCAATTTAAAAATTCTCAGACAAACTGTCTAAAAAATATTCATTTGAAAAAAAAACATACAAATTCATGGCTAACAACTCAATTATTCTCATATTAATTTTTCTGCTACGAAAATACTTAAGCTAAAAATAACAAGAAAACAAAAATAAAGTAGGTAAACAAATTTACAATAAAAAGAATACAGTATAATGTAGCTCACTCAATTTAAATTTTACGATTTGTTTACAAAACTGTAAACAGTAAAAAAAACATATTCATCTATACATTTCTTTTACACCTTTGATGTACCTAACATGATGAAATGGTGAATTGCATTGTTTCACCTCGTAGGTGTATTTTTGTATAGGTAACTTGTCTGTTTTTATGGTTTAGAATATTCTCAAAGTTCAGAGATTGGAAACAACAACTAAATAAAGAGAATAGGCAACGCCGCGGCTTTAAAATAAAACAAAACAAAAAACAGGTAAACTAAAGTATGTATGTGATCCTACATACTAACGAAAACCATTTTTTTTTGTAAGTGGTGAGTACCTCCATTTTCATCAGTGTACATATATATCAAAAATTAAAAAAAGAGAAAAAAACAGACATGAGAGAAAAATGGCGACACTTTCCTCTGCTGTAAAGTTTGTTCTCAAATATTTTGAATACAAAATTAAATTTTCTTCTTCCTTCAAACTGTGAGCAAAGTAACAATAAAAATAAATAAGTGTATTTTGTATACTTCTTGCAATTCAATTCAAAAAAAAAAAAAAACTGTTCATTGATGAAAATCCATTGGGGAATTTTCCTCAACAGAAGTCAGTGTTGCCAGCAGATTGAGATGCCGCCAGATCCCAATTCAATTTCGAACGAAACACATATACAAATTTTGACAAGAGAGATCAATGGCTGCTGCATTGACAACCTGCCATCATCAGAGCAAAAGAGACAAACCAAAGTACTCCATATAAGAAAAAACGTTTTATTTTTAACACACGGCGAAAGCCACAGCATAGAAAGAGACCACCTTTTTGTTTGCTACATCCTATTGTTTTGTCTCTTTCGCCGAGATTTCCCATGCATTCATTTGCATGTCTGACACTTTCTACTTTTTTTTTAACATTTGGATTTTTGCTTCATATTAGATAAATGGCAAAAAATTAACGCACCTGGTCGATCCAAGGACTGTCGTCGACTCATTGGCGGTTTTCAATTTTTATTTAAAACGGCAAATCTCGTCGGGCCCCAAATGATTTTCTTCATACGCGAAAATTCTGGGCAATTCCGAAAGAAGAGTAACAGAACGAATTACATCTCATTACACACACGCACGCACGATTAGGCACCACAAATACACCTGAACAATTTTTTTTTCTTTTTGTTTCGCTTTTCACATTAAGAAGACGACAAATGAGTTTTCCGTTTTTTCTTCAATTTATTTGCAATTTATTAAACAAAAATTGCACCACACCAGGACCTGCGTATTTTAGAAAACTTATTTTACAATTTTTCACATTAAATTTTGGTAATTTGGCCCTTTTTCACTTTTTATCTTGTGTGAACATTTAAATTCCTTGTATTGCTGTCGCACATACATAGCAGCTGCTGTGCTGTTAATGGTGTGCTTCTCTTTTTCTTGTACTAACTACACACACTACTAGTAGGATGGCGAGATGGTGAAGATGGACAAGAGATGGTTTGATTTGATCGACTACTCGAATGAATGGTGCGTGCAGAGGTCGAATTGTGGAGCCGCAGCAGAAGCAGGTACAGCACCAAAATATTGCATTTTTTCTAAACCTTATTTCGCAATATTTGTTGTTCACATTTAATCCGATAGAAAACACTTATTGGGATGCTTTAATGCATTTTTTATTTTATTTTGAATACTCTAGTTTTTTTTTGACGATTTTTAACGAATTTTCACACGGAGACCGTTTGATTGCCGTTCGTTCGTCGTGATGTTGTGGCAGAATTCACCTTCCTTTTTCTTGTGGTAAAATATAATTAGCCAGAAAAGGGCGAGTATAGAATTGCATGGTGGTTTTTGCAGTTCGCTTGTGTGTTGTCCCTTTTTGGCGCGGTTGTGGTTTGGTGAATTTTGTTATTGATGGGTTGGCTAATCTGGAAGTATATTATTAAGGTGAGGACACAGAAATTATTAAGCTACAGCCCGATTCTCCCCAAAATCTCTGATACATCACAAGCCGAGGTAAAATTAATATTGTGACTTTCTTCTGTTTCTCCCCTAAAGTCACAACTTTCGAGAGTCAAAAACAATCTAATTGTTATCTGCTTCAGAGCAGGTCAAAACTCACAAATAGTTTAAGTTTCGACATTTCGATGCGGCACTCGATATAATATTATGTGAAACAACTTCTTTTATATACCAACATGAAGTAAACGGAAATTATGTAACTTTAATTTGAGTTGAAAACTTCACTATCGACTACCAGAGAGAAGGAAAAAAGGTGAGATGTGAGAGCAACCTACATACATAAACTCTTTCAGTAAGCACACAATAGTGTGATTATCTGTAGGTATTCTGTTCATTCTATACCATTCCAGATCAAATATAAATCCTTTTACATTTTATTGTTTGAAAATGAATGAAACGGATTCTCTTTGATAGTAATTTATTTGTTTAAACAAAAATAAATTAATTTTAACTTGTTTGCTCATCTTAATCATAATAAATAATCCGCATCAATTTCATTGTTTATTTTGTTTCTAATATTTAGCTGCTCCAATAATGCCACTACGCAATTCACCTTTAGCTATGGTGAGTGGTGTTATCGAGTCACAATAATCCTCACAAGGAATAATCACAAGGGCTCGTGACTTGTAATTCGTCACAAGAGGGAGAATCGGGCTGTATGACTGCATTGGAAACATGATACTTTTTTTTAGATTTCACTTTCAAAATCGGCGATAGGTACTAAGAAGTTATACTTTTGCAAAAAGTAATAGGAGTAATATAGGTTAGTTCAAAAAATGAAATCTCAGAAATATAGGGTGGTTTTCCACTGGTACAAGAATTTAATTCTGTTTTGATACAAATCTGCTGCCAAAACACGGATTTCTACAGTAAAATGCTTCCATTTGACAAACAAAATAATTTTTAAAAATTCTGAATCAAATTCGCAGATTCGTATTTTTCGGTGAAAATCATGTATCATGTGATGTATAATTATGAACATCAGCTACTAGGACATTTTGAATGGTTTTCACGGAAACTAGTCACCTACGAAAACTCGTAGCTGCACAAAATTGTATTGGTTAATTTTTTGTAGGCTTATTTGGCGAAACTAATTTTTGGAGAAAATCGCGTCTTTTTGTATGAAAGATGGCTTTGCAACTTTGAATGTGATTGAATGATTTTAATGCGCAACTTTTTGTCATTTTCTTTTAAACTGCTACTCATAGTTATGCGCGCACTACTACACGAAACTTATTTTTGAGTTGCGAATTTTTTGATAGTTATTTTCATTATATATGCTGCATGTTATCTGTGTAGATTGTTGAAATTATTACATTATACTATATGTTCCCATGCTAAAGTGAAATTTGAGATTTCGGCAGAAAGAATTCGAGATTTCAAATGGGTGTTCACACCGCCAAATCCACAATTTCGTCTATCAGAATCACAAACAACAACCATTTTTGTTTATCTAATCCATCAACGAAATCCGCGTTATCAAATAAAAATGCATACTCTTTCTTACAGGCCTATAATTCTGCCGTTGTGATGCTCACAGGTAACAATTTTTTGTGAGGTTTATTATGAGGCGGTCACAATTTCGTGTCTCTGATTTGTCAAAACAAACATAATATCGAAATAATCTGCAAACTACAAAAGTGATGAATTACCTAAAATTTGTTTAAAAACGTCAGCAATAATAATTTATTTGATAAGAATGTAATCAGTTTCAATCAAGTAATAATTAAAATCGGTGTTATAGCTTGTAGATGAACTGAGCAGATGGTCGCGGATTCTCGAGAAGAACTTTCGGAGCCAAAGCCAATTTTGTTTGAAATTTTGGTATGCAGTTTTTTAGAGTTTATTAATGTTATCAAAGAATTAAAAAGAAATTAAATTCAACTATGAAAAACACGAGTTAATTAAATTTTGTTTCGTTTTCCTCGATTTTCTTAAAATTCCTTGTGATATTTTATCTACGATTGTGATGCAGATATTACATATTGTACCTCCAGATTTATGCACTCGGGCATGTGTATCGATCTAGTGCCATGTTGCGGAGGAAAGTGTTGCCGTAAAGATGACACATTCGAAAAGATGTATCTTTTTCCACATTGCTGCTTCGCATTAGTTTCATTTTTTTAAATTTAACTATATGCCTGTAAGACTTAAGGTGTTTTAAATGCAACCTGAATTGCACGGCACTAGTTTGGCACAGTGGATTTGAGAACCAGGTATTGACTGTATCATTTTAAACCATTAAAATTGGAGATTAGAAAAGATTGCGCCTATAGCGTGGTGATCGAACCCACACCTCCTAGTTAGCAATCAAGGACTTTCTCCAATGCGCCATTGCCACCCGTGATGAGTTTTTCATAATTGTCTCGCATACTACAAGGTATAAATTTTCTCAAACAATGTTTGCACTTGAAGAAATAACTCCTTTTCCTCGTTTACGAGGCAAGTTTTCTTGTGGAAATCTAACGAAAACGATTCGATTGTCGATCTTCAAAAAAGTTGTATCTTGAACGAAAAATGGATCATTATCATTAATTATCTTAGAATTCTCCTGCGCTACAATCAAAGATTGATTTATTTAAAAAATCAATTAATACAGTTTTATTAATTCTTTCTTCTTACTTTTCATTAATAGATGAAACTTATTCTAAAAGATCATCAAAATCAAATTCATTTCCATGTTTTCTTATAGTTTTTTTTTTCACAGATATGTCAAGTAGGTGAGTTGTGATGTACCAAGAAGCAGATCATTATTTTCAAGTTTTTATGATGCTCACAAGTTGCGAAGTTTGTACCAGAATACCAAAAAAGTCACAAAAATGAGTTCAGCTCAAGTTATGAGGTTATTGTGACTTGTGAGGTTTTAGTGAGGTTGCCAGAATAAGGCTATTAATCTCCTTATAATTAGAGATATCTAAAGTTCGTAATTTGCACATGAAAAGATTTTCATCTAAAGTATGGTGAAGTTTTATGATTTTAAAAATGGAAGAAAATCTATGAAATGGTTAAGGAAAATCAATTTTTATATCATAAGCTTTTGTTATAAGAATCTTCATGTGGGACAAAATGAGCCTACGAATATGTTTTTCCCTTTTTAAATCATTAATTTCCATTTTTAATAAATTTCAATTTGCTTACCCCATAATGACTGTTCTCATAGGGCGCGTTCATATGTCGGTAGGATAGCCTATCTAAGATAGTTTAATATCTATCTAAGTTCCTGAACACCCAACACCGAATAGATTAAATTTGTAGATTTTCGTGCATATGTTTTTTACATTTCTCACCTTTTTGTTGCATCGAATCGTGAATACCCCTTTAAATTGCAGTGGAGTCCCGGCCTCAATATAAATATTGTTTTCCGTTGATTCTGACCGAGTTCATTAATTTTGATGATATCTGAACGCACTCTACATTGTAACAAAGTACCAACATTGAAAACCAAAAACATTTCTACCATATTAGTAATTTTCATTTATTTTGACATTTCTTATCCCACCATCACCAATTATTTTTAACTCGAAAATCCCACTGACATCAATTGTCCGCAGTCCGAAGATTCTTATTGCTATTTTGATACACTGATTTCATTAGTACTGATTTTATTTGGAATATTTGAGGAGAAAAATGGCAAAACGTTTAAGCAAATTAGACCCCAAAAGAACATTGTTTCTTCTCTGCGACATTCAAGATAAATTTCGTCCCGGAATGAAACTATTTGATAACATGGTGACAAACGCGAATAAATTGGTGAGTTTCTTGGTGAAGAATTCTGACATATATCCCATAGCTTCCCAAACCATTAAAATGTCCCATTTAATACACAAACCAAAATTACATAGTCGAACCCACTTATAGGTGAATGCTGGAAAAGTTCTTGAAGTTCCGCTTCTCGCCACTGAGCACTATCCAGAGAAGTTGGGAAAAATTGTAAAGGAAATAGACGTTAGCCATGCAGCTGGGATCATCCCTAAAACCAAGTTCAGTATGATGGTACCACAACTCGAATCCAAGATTAAGGAGCTATTTCCAAACGAAAAGCCCAAAGACGTTGTTCTTTTTGGCTTGGAGGTAAACTAATTTCAATATAAAAAAAAAGCTACCATTAATGACGTACTGCTTTTTAAGTCCCATGTTTGCATTGAACAAACTGCAATCGATTTAATAGAAAATGACTACAAGGTAAATCTGGTCGCCGACTGCTGTTGCTCTCGTCTTAACCAAGATCGGGATTTAGCTTTGGACAGATTAAAGGAGTTGGGATGCATAATTACGACTAGCGAAAGTGTCATTTTCAATTTGATGCAAGACAAGAATCACCCCAAATTTAACATTGTGCGCAAATTTATAAATGAACCTTCTGCGGACATGCAACTCTCAAGGGCTGCTTCAGCTAAGTTGTAAGTGGCAAGTCAAAATATGAGGCTATTTTGATTGTGCACAGAAGGCATTTTTAAATGTTATAACCGTTTTGTTGTTTTAAAGAAAGAAATACATATTGAAGTTATATTAATTATTATAGCATGTATGTATATTTGAAAATATTATTTTATGGTTGTACTGTGGTGCTATGCTACAGCGAAATTTATTTTAAACTTTTCTAATGGTTGGCTTTATCTAAGTGTGTTTGGTATGTTTTTTGAAGTAAGAAGTGTAACAATTCGCTGGCCGAGAACTATAAGGTTGTCTGTAAAAAAAATTCCGAGATAATCGCCTTCAAAGTTTTAGCGGGCTGCTTTTGCTTTAAATATTTAGATATTAATAAAGTATTTTTGCAATATGATTAAGAACCCTCAAAAAGCCATAAAACCATTAAAAAATTGTTAGTTTAATCACTTTAGATGATTTTACAAGCATTTAAAAAAACGACATAGAACCTGGTTGGGAAAAAGTTAATTCAAATTTCCCAAAAAGTTCTATTTACAACACAGAAACATTTTTATAACTGAAGAGATTATATGGGACGAGATGCTTTAGTATGGAGGAAAAAAGGATATTCTTTAAAAAAGACCTTAATTACGTCTGATTGATGTTTTTATATTTAAAAATAAAAAAAACATTAAAAATATATTTTTCTCAAATAAAAAGTCCACAAATCACTGAATTGATGTAAGGAAAGCGTAGTTTTTTGTGTGACAAAAGTACGTTAAAGGTTCTATGTTGAACATTGAACCTTATAGCGAGTTTCATTCAAATTTCAAAGATCTCCTCTCAAAATGGAGATTTGATCTTTTCAATGAAAATTTTGGGGTTTTCGTTTGGTAAATTTATATTTTGAACTATAAATTGATTTTTTCCGTAACGATTCGAATACGTTTTCAGATTGATTTTTATTTGCTATAGTATTGGTGTATATTTGTGTCTGTGAATCAGCTATCGATATTAGCTGTCTTGTCAAACTGATGGCTGTCAATTATAATGCATAGTGGTGTTACTAAAAGAGGGGTAAATCTGCCGAAAAATCTAGATCTGTAAAATTGATTTAAAATCAAAAAATAAATCAATTTATTTGGCTAATCGAAGGCAAATATTGTCAAAATCAGTTTTTTGAAAGATCTAAATCAAAAATAAATTGATTTGTGTTACCAACCGATAACCAAATTTGTGTCCAAATTTAATTGTATTATTGGCTGCGTTCGGTGTTTTGTGTTGTTGTGACTCCTAAGGAAAAACCAGATGATGAACTAAACATTATGTCGTCAAACACAAATCTCAAGCTACCCAAAAATTATTATTAATTTGAGGAACAGCTGATTCAAAACTTCAGATTTGTATGCAATACAACTGACTTAACAAAGAAAGCTACCTGGATCGTTCGAAAATAAACCCGCTACTAAGGTATCTTGACTGACACACACATTTCTGAAAAAAATTATAAAATTTAAATTATTAACTTCTTCGTCTGTTATTTGTTTATTTTTTAGTTTAATTTTTTAGCAGGTACTGGCACAATTTCACAATAAATGAACAACAAAATAGTTTCCATTTGATGTTTGACAGAAAAACCGTTTTACATGTATGCGTGCATTCAGATCAAATCTGCCTACCCACCAAAGATCAGTTCTTTCGTGTTGAGATCTGATCTAGATTTGCTCTTTTTGGTGGAAGAAACTCTCAAAATTCAAAAAGATGAAATCTTTTGTCAGAAAGAGCAGATCTTTTCTTGAATGAAACTCGCTATTATAGTACTGAATAATAGTGCGAATTCAATGAAAGTTCTATGTCTTTTTTGGCTGTAGTGTTGCCAGCAATTTTTAATTTTTTTTCTTTTTTGTTCTATCTGAAAGCCGCTAAAATTATAAAATTCATTTTTGGTATTTTGGTCGACAGGCAACCTTATAGTTCTTAGCCAGTGAATTGTAAAAGTTCAGGAGTGGGGGAAATTTTGTAAATCTTGTAATAAAAGGCGTTTTTTTTTTTAGTTCAAAGCAGTTGTCAAAAAATTTATATTCTTTTTCACTCAGAGAGCTCCAAATGTATGTTTCTTTTTTCGTTCTGAACATGTGCATATATCATTATGAGAAGATTGCTGAGCACACGAAGTATCATGTGTGCCGAGAAGCAAAATGTGAAGAAAATAATCAGATTCAATTAAAATGGCGAAATAAGTTGGTCGCTTGTTGATTTAACGATTTTATTGAACAATTATATACAATTTGGGTTAAGTTATGGCGTTTTTATTTGGGATCCGGGATCCCAACTGAACACATTTGTGTGATTCTGACGATTCTGAATTTTAATGAGATTGTATGTGTGAAAATAATTGTAGGCGTGGAAATATTCAAATTAAAAAAAAAAAAAAATGTTTCTTGTACTATTATTATACAAAAAATGACAACAGTCGATTTTGACGTTCAAGTATATGAATGTGTGAGTGCTTATGGTTCCGATTCTGATTTCAAATCCAGAAGCAAAATTCTCTTTGCAGAATCAGAACTGTCATTTTTTTCCAAATGAAACTTTCAGAAGAGTCCAGAAAGCTTCGACATTACAACATTACAACTATAAATACAACGACATTACATAAATAATACAAAGAAGAAAGTAAATATAATCTTGTGGCACATAGAGCCCTATATTATACATTGGCTTAGATATTAAGGAAATAAAATATATATTAAACATTATGTCAAATTAAAATTTAAAAATTGGATTGGTTTGCTGCTCTCTGGGCGTTCGGACCCGGTAATGTTGATTTTCTGTTTCTGTGTTCAAAATAAGGGTAGTTTTGTCTTATATTGCTTTTTATGATTAAAATGTAAATTTATTCTGGTTTGTGTGAATCAAGTGTGTTTAAAAAACAAATTATAAGTGTTCAGAGCTTGCTCTGTTCGGAACAACTTCACACCATACTGTATTCACTCAAACTCTGTTCTAAACGAAAAAAGTAAAACGCCTGAAGTAAATCATATGCCTAACTAATGCATAGGGATTAGCCAGATCAGGGAGCAGGCGACTAGGGTGGATTATCTCTACTCTGTTTTGCCGAGCTTAACGCAACTTAGAGGCTAAGTGCGCGCTGCCGGAGAGGCCCTTTAGGATCCTAGCTATGAATGTAAATTCACTGATTAGGACCGAACGTAGATCTAATTTATTCCAATTGCTTAAAGACATAAGTCCAGTTGTGTTTATGGCCAGCGAAACTAAGCTTACCCAGAAACATAAATTGACTAATAACAATTACAATATCCTAAGAAGAGACCGACTCAATTCCACTCGAGGAAGAGCCGTTGCAATCAAAATACGTAAAGGTATTGATCATAAGGTAATATACAATAGTAATGTGCGAAAATTTCGAATGCTAGAGGCATCCATCATATGCATTCATCTCCATTAGGGGAAACGAATGTATGTGATCGCTGCCTATGCACCCGAAGAACCTCAGCCAACAGAATTTATAGCAGAGCTTGAAAAGCTTTCTGAATGCTTAAGATTGCGCTTGGCAGAAAACGACTACATATTGGCGGTGATTTAAATGCCAAACATATAGATTGTTGAATCAAATACAAGATCCTCGTGGTAACCATCTGTATAATTAGATGGGTCGATACAACCTGGAGTATCGCATTAAACTTCTCGCTACAGACAGGCCATCGTTTCCAAGAAGCGGTGAAGCGGTGTCTATCTGGGTCTATTGTTGAAAGACGCAAGACTTACAATTACTGACACTGTGGGCCAACGGCCTAAAATTTGCTTACGAACGATCGAGTACGACAGTGACCACAGCGGACTCGCCGCCGTAATGCAACTTCCGAACGAGCTTATGGAGTTGGAGGAGTATGTACCTGTGCATACTTGCAATTACAGTAAGGTGCCCTGGCCACACTTCTCGAACGTCTTATTGAGCGAATTACGTTCAAATGGTATGTCCCCACCAAATGACATGAACCTGACAAATACTGAAATTGACAGATACTTAGAACAAATGGACGAAATAATTCAACGAACAATGAACGGGACAATACCGAAATACAAAGAACGTAACGCAACTGACATGTACCGTAACGCGACAATTAATGCATTACACAGACAAAAAAGTGGCTTACTGACAAGACTAAAACGCTTGTACATGCGGTTTACTGATACACGAGATCTGCAGATTAGGACACTGAAGTCGTCCATCAAAATCATCAACCAATTGATCAAAGAAAATTATAGATTAGCTATTGATTTTTTATGGGACAATAAAATTCGTGCCGTTAACTAGCGACCCAAGTATGTTCCCAAAAATTAATAAGATTTTTAGAAGAAAGGATCAAAACGATCTTCCGTGTCTTAAGCTCCAGAGGACGACAGAGGCATACTTCTGACTGCAGGCATAGACCCAGAGGATGCCGTATTGGACGATGACCTCTTCATAATCGAAGATCCGCAGGAGAAGGTGGAGGCTGTGGGGGCTGCTTTCCAGCAAGTGTACAAGGTGAATGCTAGCATTCGCCCGAACCATGACCTGGAGAGCAGAGCTCTGGTTCACCACTTTTACCTACGGAACGATATAATGCAGTGGCGATCTGAGAACCTTGGTTTTACCGGGTTTAATGATGAACATTTGGCAAACGCCATAATTGCCGAGCGAAATGGGACCAGCTCCCTGTTAATTTCGAAGATTGAGCTCAAGCTCATCTTTGACTCACTAAAGAAAAAGAAATCAGTAGGAGTCGATGGTATATCCAATGTTGTACTACTACATTTGATTCAGGAAGCAGTTGACATTTATACCACACTGTTTAACAACGCGCTGAATAATGTATATTATCCAGTGCGGTGGAAGACAACAGTGGTGCATCCTCTCCCTAAAAAGGGAAAGGACAATTCCAATCCGGCGAATTTCAGGTCGACAAGTCTTCTTCCGAGTATCAGCAAAGTATTCGAAAATGTTATTAATAGGGCTCTGTTCAAGTGGGCGGAGGATAAAAAAATTATACCGGATACTTAGTTCAGTTTTAAGACGGACATGACACAATTCATGCAGCGTCTAAACTCGTTTCTGATGTCCAATGGAACAAATCTTAAAAGCAGTGTACGGGTGCATGTCTGGTTGATTTGGAGAATGCCTTCGACACCGTATGGTTAGAAGGTCTTTATCTAAAGCTTGCCAGACTTGGTATAAGTAAACCGCTATTGTATATGCTTTATGACATGCTAAATGGTAGAAAGTTTGTTGTCAATAGTGACAATGTAACTTCTACCGCAATTTATAATATTAAAAATGGTCTTCAGCAGGGAGCGGTTAACTCGTCGATTCTCTTCAACATCTACACCAGCGATCTGATAGGTAGTCTAACTCAGGCAATTGCGTACGCCGACGATCTAATTGCTTACAGAACAGCTCCAACAGTTGAGGTCATCAAAATTCTTTTGCAGCGTGACTTCGACAAGATTCAGCGATATTGTGATGACTGGAAGTTGAAAATCAACTTCCAGAAATCAGAAACAATTCTGTTTAGGACTCCGTTGTCTAGCGCCTCAAGGAATACGAGAAAGAACTGGCGCAAGCTGGTGATCGTGGGACCACGTGGACATCCACTGGCGAGTAAAAGTGTAGTAAAGTACCTTGGCATCTGGTTGGATCAGTACTTGTATTTCGACAGACATATAGGTGCTGATCTGGCCAAGGCTAGGGGAGCCTTTGCCCTGACAAAACGATTGTTTTATAACAGATAGTCTTGACAGCAGGGTGAAGGTGATTTGCTACATGGCCCTCATCAGGCCGATGATTGCCTATGGGTGACCGATGTGGTTCTAGACAGTCGAGGGCTGATACAGGATGGAGGGGCGATGCCGCTCATCTACCACGTCAACCGGAAAACTGTGGATAGGCGACTCCTGTACGGTCGAGACGTCATCGCTCAAGGTGGAGAAGAGCGCCTTCGGTTCAGTAGGACTGTGTCCGATTGCATTATGGCCTTTTCGATTGGCCGTCCGGAACGCGTTCCCCCAATAAAACAGCCGTAAACAGTTTGACTGATTCTGAATTATATGTAACACTGTATTTGTGAAAATTAAATTAAAAGAAAATCACATCGGCTAAAAAGAATTTCTAAAACACTTGATTTTAATTTAGATACACATTTTCTTGTATCAATAATAATTATAACTTGCTTATTTTTATGTTATTTTACAAGAAAATGAGTTTAAATTCAATAAACACAACGAAATTACATAACAAATCAAGCCGATTATTTTGACATTTTAATTGTGTAAGTGTATTAGTGATTCTGTTTTCGATTCTGAAATGAAATCCAGAATCGTTTTCTGTTCTGTTTAGAGTAACAACTGTCATTTTGTGGGGGTCAGAACAGTTCCGGAAGGCCATTAGGCGTGTTTAGTTGTAGTTTATTAAGAAAATAGATTTAGTATAGTGCTAGTTGAAAAGTGTTTAAAATTAGGAAAATATTAGTAAAGCGCTTTAGTATTAGGAAGCTGTTAAGTAGTATCATGCTAAGCCCTTACATCAGGCTTTTTAAAAATTTGCGCTTCTGTTTTCGTGATCTTTTTTTTTTTTTTAAATAGCGACCACACATTTTCACATCAACTTGGCCTAATTTTGCATCGCTTGCTTTATCGCAAAGAGAATTCTTATTTTGTTTTGGCTTTTCGCAATATAATTTGTTGTTGTTGTTTCTACCAGCATCAGTTGCCTTCGACATTCTTCAGTAACTAAAAAAGTATGCTATGAAATGCCCACCGAAGAAAATTTGTCTGTCCTTCTGCTATTGCTATTGCGTTTGCTTTTAAATTTATCGCTAATGGAGACCGCGTGTAAGCGTTTAAGTTCAACATAAATACATAATACATACAACAATTTCGTGTTTATAATAATATAAATTTATAACGGAATTGCAAAAAAATCGCCCACCAATTTTAGAAAAATTGAATTTTGAAAAAAAAATATTTTTTTTCTTTTTCAAAAATCCAAACAAATATTTTATTATTATTTGGTATGCAGTATTATTTAGAATACAAAGGACTTCCTACAGAACATTTTTAATCGAAATCTATTGAGTCCCTTATGAGAAAGTCCAAAATCAAAAAATGTTTGTATAAATTTAATATCGAAATATGTAAAAAAAAAAAAAAAAAAACAGACGGAATTGCGGGATCCACTTTTGGTGTTTTCTATCAACGTAATGGCAAGTTTTATTATTTCAATTCTATTTTTTTTCCAAATTGACTTGACATAATATTACCTATAGAGCAGGTAAGACGATTCCACAGTTTTTCTCTCCCTACTAAACACATTCACCGCATATTGTTTTTAACTGAATTTGGATCTTGCTTTGATTTTGTTGAGGTAATTATTCTCAAGTTTTAACCTTATCCTTGTGTTTTGATATCCTTTGCCTTTCCTTTTTCGCCTTTTGGTTTATTTTGATTTTTCTCAGTACAGTACAGGTTGTTTGTCCAGACAGGAGAATTAAAAAAATAGAGTGGACGTTTTATATTTGTAATAAAAAATATTTTGCTTTTAGAAGGCCGAATTATTGTTCCAGCTTGATATTACTTCTGAAAGCATGCAAATTCTTAACTGCATACATTTCATTGCATGCCTTCTTTGCTGTCGCCGACGGGTATATTGATATTGAGTCCTCCTTCTTAAAAAATTAAGGACACAACTTTTTATACTCCTTGTAATCTGATTCTAATTTAATAAGGTTTCTGGATCCATATTAATTAAAATATTTGTTTCCAATTTAAAATTTTACAATTTGATGTTTTATAAAATTTTGAATGTGTTTGACAAATGATTCAATCCAATTCAGCCAGATGTCAAACGAAATGAGATAATTTGTAATGAAAACACTTTTTTTGTAATTTGCCAAATTATGTAATTTTCGCTCAAATGAAAATGCACTATTAGTTTTTACTCTCTGCAAGGTAAGAAAAACAAAACAACTTAACGGAAAATATATTCTAAATAACTTGTTTAAAATATTTTTAAATCCCGGGATTATCCCGGGATCGAAATTTGGTAATCCCGAAATCCCGGGATTGAAACGAACATTCAGGGATTGTTATCTCTAACTGAGGCGTTATTTTCTTTATTCCTATTTATCAATAATTCTTAATACGAAGATTTCATTGTAGTATTCACAAATAATGGACTTTTCGCTCGAGCTTCGCTCTGATTTCTTTCGAATGCGCCTATCACTAGCACAAGGAAATAGCAGAAAAAAACATGACAGCTTGGTGTTTCGACATTTTTTACACCAGTTACCCATACAAATTAATTAATTCACGACTTTTTCAATGCAGGGGAAGTTTGTCTCCTCCACTTTGACAGACTTGTAGTAATTTTTTCGAGCTAACAAATATCATTTTGTAAAAATGTTTACTAGTTTTTAATTCGAAACGACCATTACAAATCGATTTCAGATCGATTTTTTGTTGTTGTTGTAAGGAACTTGCAAAAACTAGTGTGCGTGTAGAGTCTATGAAATCTAGCTAAACACGCAAGATCTGTATTGACAGATTTTGTTTAGAAATAATTCGATTGTGTTCAGAAAAAATCGATAGTCTGGTTGTTTGGAAACATACATACATAAAATGTTTGTAGCACTATTGGCATACAAAAAATGACAATACTGTCTAGTTTGACGTTTAAGGTTATGAATGGATTAGTGCTTCTGGTTTCGATTCTGAATTCAAATCTGGGAGCAAATTTCTCTTCTTTTCTGAATGGGGGCTGTCATTTTTTTTTCACGTGAAAATTTTTAGGACAAAAACGACATTAATGTTGTTGTTGGGTCTGCCATGTTTACAAAATTAATTAATGACAAATGTGTGCTTAAAATTTCCGCCTTATACATATATGTACACACATATGAAACATCAGAATTGAGAATTTAGTGTGAACTTGTTCGATAGGTATTCCGGATCGGAGAGTTCTTTGGGTTTACCAATCGAAAACGATAATAATGTTAAGTATTATTTCGTTTTATCTAATTGGCAGTTTTATAAATACCATCGGAGCAAGCTACTAGCTTAATTAAATGTATGTCACATTCTGCATTTGTTTGGCAATCCAACGAAACAACAGGAACCCCTTTCTCAATCACTCTTGCATATTATCAATATTCAGTTCCTTAACTAATGAAGAGACTTCCGTACACATGCGTTCCGTGTGTACTCTTGGTTTGGTATCCCCGTATCTCGAAGCTTCTAAATTAATATTTCTTAACACCTAGCATGCAGCAGACTGATTGAATCTGAGAAAGTTATTCTTGGTCGGTGGTGGGTTTTGAATTAAAGCAGGCGCCCGACTGTGCCCCGCCCTGCTTATAGAGCCTTGCTATGCCTCTTTGCCCAATCATGTGTAAACGTTTTATTTTTCTTGCTGCGGTTGTACCTACTGATACACTTAATTGGATATTTATCAAACTGGCGATATCTAGCTTGGAATCTTTGCGCGCAAAGCGTTTTTATTTGGAGTGGTTACGGTGTGTAAAATTTATTGCTCCCGCCATGTCTGGGATGTGCGCGAAGGCGGCAATGATTTCAGGTGCCGGTTATTCGCTTTCGCAACAAGAAACTATCCAATTTGGAGCAAAAAAACAACTAATTGGAAGCAATGTTTGAATAAGGGATTAGCTTGTGCGCAGTCATAAATCGTTGCGTGCTTTCGTTTTCTTCTATTTTGGATGTTTGTACAGTATATTAGTTCCACAGTAGTCCGCAAAGGTCCTTAAACATTCCGTATCAAAGGCGGCTCATAAACCAATGACCATTCCACCATGCCAAATCGAAACTACCGATAAGGAGCCGAAGATGACGTCCATGTCATACAGAACAATTTTATTGAAAGAATTTAGCCGCTGAGAGCGTGCATCCACAATTGAGTGTCCTTTGGTGGTGAATGTACCAATAGTGGCCTGTCCTCTCTATTATGACACACAAGTCATAATCTCTGCAGGCGGTAATAAAATACTCCTTTTCATTTGAGACAACTCAATGGATATTATTTTATGATGCACCTAATGTGGGTTGTCATCTTATTACTACTTGTCCGCTAATATTAGCAGTGTGTATGCGTGCAGCGTCAGCTAAATTCTTGCATTAATGATCGGTTCTCTTTTAAGCGCATGTCGGACAGGACAAAAAGATGGAAAACCAATTTATGACCTATACAATTTCTAGCTATAAGGAAAGAGAAATGCACAAAGAAAGTGGTTTGTTTGTGGGTGAAATTGAATAAGTCAGTAATGTGTGTCAAAAGTGGGTGAAAATAGTAGTACCTGCACCCACCTGAGCTATCAGCGCAGCATTCATTCACTCCGCGGGAGTTCTAGAAAGTAAATAAGTAACTTCTGTGGGTACCTACTATTTTGTCAATTAATCATGAAAAGTCAGTCAGTCACAATTAGAACTTTTGAATAAAAATGGATTGGATTCCCGACAGAACTGAAAAAATATACTCTGTTTATTTTCATTTTTGTAGAGTAAGAAGTGTAAAAACTGTCAAACTTCAAGAGTGATGGAAAGTTTGTAAGTTTGGCTACTTATACAGGGTGCGCCAGAGAAACTTACTTATTTGAAAGGTCAATAAAAACAAAAGTACTTCAATTATTGTTTCAATTTTTTTTTTATTTGAGAATACAATATCCCAATTTTTTTTTTTCATGCAGTCTTGAAAATGACATCAGATAAATGGCGACCCCCATTGCGCATACACTGATGAAGTCGATTTTTGAAATTCGTCTGCACTCTGCAGCAATCGGTATGTTGGCAATGGCGTCGCGGGCAACAAAATCGCGTTCAGTTAATTTTTGCACAACAGCCAATTTATAGGGATGAAATTGAAGGTCTTCATGGAGAATTCGTGGTGTCAGAAATTCCCATAGCAGCTGCGTATTTGCGAGCCGAACGCCGGGAAGAACGCACAACTGACTGCCTCACTCTTTCGATATTTTCCAGACTTCTGATGGTCCGTTGAAGTCCATTTCTGGGTTTAGCAACACTTCCACACTCCCGAAATGAGTTAACCCACGACAGAATCGAATTACGGCTAGGAACGAGTCTGTGAGGAGGAATTTCAAGGCGAGCGCGGAAGGCACATGGCGTAGCAACAAGTGAGCGACCGTTAGAAAAGAAGCTCTCGACTGCGAAGGCCCGCTGCTCTCTGGACCAGAGCATGATGGCAACTGACTGGAGGGAGAAACAAACTTGGGAGCTTCCCCCTCCAGATGCGCCCCCTCTCGCCCCTCTAACCGCCAAATCACCACGCGGGAATTTTTTCAAATAAGTAAGTTTCTCTGGCGTACCCTGTACAAACTTATGTCGAATTGCAAACAACCATTTCAAATCGATTTTTTTGTTTGTTATAAAGAACTTGCAAAAAAAAATATATATAATTTTGGGGGCCTTTCTGAGGGCCATTTCCAAAAAGAGAGGGCAAATACTCGTCAGAAATTTTTTTTTCAAAAAACAATTATTAGGCAACATAACTTGCTTTTAATATTTTAGAAGTTTTGACCAAGTTGGTTTCCAGTCCACATAAGCTTTGGAGAATTTTTAAAAAGTTATTCTCAACGGTTTTATTGGTCTTTGCTTTTCTGCAACATAAAATCAATTTTTTGAAAACCAAAAATCCAGGTTTTTTGACAACTCTTAAGGTTGTCAAAAAACCTTGGTCGAACCTGGCTTAAGTTAAACGAACGAACCTACTATCATCTTAGGGGACGAAAGTGGCGACACCTACAGGCATCGAGTTAAATCTTATTTCGCAATATGCAAATGTACAATGGACATATACCAGCACCTCTGAAGGCTCTGCGTTCGACTAAAAAATCCATCCGAAAATAATACCATATATATTACCATAATATACAAGGGTACTTTCATAAATGCATGGTTGCTTTGTTTACATGCGATCAGCAGCGAATATGTTAACGTCAGAAAAACTATTTGCGCATGCATTTTAATATGCATTTATGAATACTTTCTCTGGTCTGCTTCATTTTCCTGTGGACCAGAAACAATTCTGATGTGTATTTTTAATTTTGAGTTCAGCTTTGAATTTTCTAGCGGAAATTTGGACAGATGTGAATAGTAAGGGAAGGTGTACCACCGTTTACATCATACTGGCTCTTTCTTTAAGAACAAAAATCGGAATGCATGTAAAATTTTATATTTGCGCATTTGCGCTGCAAATATTTGCGTTTTACATTTATGAAACTATGACATTCATCATTTGCATTTATGAATGCTATGCATTCGTCGGACTTTCACAACCATGCATTTATGAAAGCACCTCAAGGCTTTTGATAAATTTTCGTTAGAATTTGACACTAATGGAGTTTTCGTTTGGTAAAAAAAATCAATTTATTTTTTTATTTAGATCCGTCAAAAACCTGATTTGGACAATTTTTGCCTTCGATTGGCCAAAAAAATTGATTTATTTATTGATTTTAAATCAATTTTGAAGATCTGGATTTTTCAGCAGATCTACCCCTTCTTTTACTGACACCACTATGCAGTATAATTGACAGCCATCAGTTTGACAAGACAGCTGTTATCGCTAGCTGGTTCACAGACACAAATATATATATAGAAATATTTAATTTTATTTAAAAACGTTTTACAAAAACATAGTGTATGCTTGTATAAAATTAATTTTGACAATAACTTTAAGTTGCCTGTGAGGTTAAATAGCAAATTAAAAAATTAAGTTTAGTGAGTAGATTTACTTACATTATTCACGAAAATTCATTTAAAATTAGGTTCCGATACTTAATTGCAGCTTTTAAAAATTGTTTAGGTTTGAGTAGCAATTGCCATTCAGAACGTTGAGAAGTTGAGAGCGAGAGATGATGTCACTGCCTAGAAATGTTCTTCTGTATCCTTGTAAGATTGGACCGGTTCCGATGAAGTGATAAGTATTTTCCGATGTATCCATGTTACAAAGTGTACATATACCATCCGTATCTCTCTGGAACGCTCTTCCATTAAGATTAAGAAGCCCACAACGAGCTTTGAAGATGATGGAAATCATGTCACTGGGGTCGAATCATCAAAATAGTTTGGTACTTCGGAGTACAGCAAGTTGCAGTATTCAACATGGAATTGAGACTGTGTGGCGCAGGTGGTAAATTCAATCCAGTGTTTTTCTCTAAGCTTTACTGGAAGAATACTATGCAGTTCATGCCATTCAAGCAAACTTATGTCGAAAGAAAAATCGATCGACGTACAATGAAAAGGATCCAACCATTCATTAGTCCAGAAGATTTTTTTGGCAATAATGGCTTCAGATAAGTTTCTGGGTAATCTACCATTGGGAAGAGATAAGGTACTTCTTATATAAGAATAGTGAAGCTTTAAAGACGTTAAGAAAGCTTTAGGTAAACCTGTTTCGATGTGCAAAGCATAGTTCGGCTTATTTTCCGGTAATAGGAAACATCTTTTTATAAAGAATCTATGTAATTTTTCAACTTAGTTGCGTTCACGATATCCCCACCCAGTACAGCATTATAGCTTTTGAAGCAGCATCATAAATTTGGTAGAGTGTTGGACAAATTTATCCGTCAGTAGCCTGGACCATGTTGCATTGATAGATTTCTTAAGTGTTCATTTCAAGACATGTTATGGTTGAAAATTACGCCTAGATATTTGTATTGATTTGACACATTTATTCCAGCATCATTGAATAACCACTTTTTCACAAGCAGCTCTTTGTCCGCCATTTCGAAAGATTACAACTTCAGATTTATCAAGATTAACTTCATGGTTCTACTTGTTGCAGTATGTAATAAAACCATTAATAAGTTATTGTAGATCAGCAGGAGTATCAGATAAGAGGACAATGTCGTCAGCATATAAAAGGGCGTTAATTTGAAGACCATCTAGAAATAGACCAATAGCTAGCTCGCCATGTAAAAAGAGGACAAAGAGAAGAGAGCTAAGTACACAGCCTTGTCGTACACCTTTGTTAGTAGAAGAGAAATCCGATAGACACGTGCCATCCCAAACAGCAGCAGTAGTGTCCTGATAAAGAGACTTTATAATAACGATCATTTTCGAAAAAATTCCTAGAGTAGATAATTTTTGAAACAAAGTATTTCTATCAACATTATCAAAAGTTTCTTCTTTTGACATAGTTGAAGCTGTATAATACATGAAAGATTGTAAACTTGAGTAGTTTCTCTTGTAAGCAGCTTGAAACTCGTTTATAATGTTGTTTATTTCTAGCCAAGATGTCAGCTTATTTCAGAGAACAGTAGTAAATAATTTTTAAAGCGTGTCCAGAAAAGACAGTCCTCTATAGTTAGACACTACCTACACTAGCATCTCCTTTCTTAAAAAGCGGGTATATTATTGATTTTTTGAATGACGAAGGTATACTTGCAGTTTTAAAATTTCGTTAAATAACTAATGTATTTCTATAACCAGAGACGGGTTCGCATTTCTATAGAATTCGTAAGGTATTCCGTCCAAACCAGGAGTGTTGTTATCTTTCGCGACAGATATAGCAGAATATATCTCGTCAAGCTCTATGAGGGAATCCAACTCAGGAACTTGTTTTTGAGAATGTGCAAATGAAATAGTAGCTATATCTGTTGACTGCGTAAGTAACTTCTTAAAATGCATTTTAAATTCACTGTTTGTAACAAGCCCTGTTGGTGTATTAAAATTGTAACCCCGTATCTGCTTGGCAATTTTCCACCAATCTTTGGCGGAAGAAACAAATTGTAGACTTTTTGCAATGTCTTGGAAATAAGTTTGTTTTTTTATTTTACATACGCTCCTGTACTTTTTGTTGGCATCATTATAGTTTTTTCTGCAGATGTCAAGATTTAATTTTCGAAAAGCTTTAAAGTATTTAAAAAAAGCTAAAAAACAAGCCAAATCAAACCAAGCCTTCTTAGGCTTAAACTTAATAGTTTGTCGGATATGCGCTCAATTTGCTTCATAGATACAACTTTTAATTTCTTTGCAACGATCATCAAGAGAATCAGTTGGTCTTATTTTGTAAGGTACAAGTGATTCGAGCTTAATATTATAGGCGATATTACGGTTTTCATACCATTTTATTCGAGGAAGTCTTCTGTGGCTGAAATTTGTTGTCCTTACTGTGGATTTTAAGCAGCAGATTAATGGCATATGGTCTGAGAAGGTTTCACAACCAACACTAAAATCTTCTACCATATTTGAAGCTGAGTATGAAAGTCAACAGTAGTCAATCACCGACGAGCCTCTGCTGCTTACAAAAGTGTATTCACCATTCATGTCACTTAATCATCTGCCATTTAGAATATATGCACCAACGTCCTCAAGGAATTCTAAAAAATGTCTGCAGTTGCTGAAACAGGTTGAATCTTTAGAGCATCTCGTTTCCATAACAGACGATGGCGGAACCGAATTGGAATCGACTGTTCCTTTAGTACCAGTTCTCACGTTGAAATCCCCGCCAAGAATGAAATTGGTGGATGTAAATTCATAAAAAAAATGTTTAAGAATTATGAAATCTGTGTTCAAATGGCTACAGTTCAAATAAAATGGAACAAAATTCAAATCAACTCCTAAAAAACAACCTAGAAGAATAATCATATAATTTGTGGTTACAAACTTAAGTTGATAGATAGGTTCGATAATTTTCTTGTACCCAAACAAACATCCACCACTGGCTCTACCGAAGTTGACTGTTTTTGTGGCTGCAATCTATTTTAGTTTAAAACCAGCAAAGTATTTTTCATAAAAAGAAAATTTGAAATTTACAAATATATTTAAAAAAATTACATAATAAAGTCTTATTTACAAGACAAGCAATATAAAAATCAATCTGAAAACGTATTCGATTCGTTACGAAAAAAATCAATTTGTAGATCAAAATATTAATTTACCAAACGAAAGCCCCATAACTTAAGCTCGCACAAGACCTTTATGCGTTGTCATTATAGGCGTGTTTTTTTCTAAGCCCCGGGGAAATTGGACGAAAAAAACGATGAGTAGGATTAACAATTTGCATGTTAAATCCAACAACAACTAATCCCCGGGGGTGCTTAGCTTAAACCCAGAGAATTCTCGGGGCTTAGCTATTGGAGAGGATAAAAACTGTACTACCAAAAACTTTTTCATTAAGTTATCGATAAAATGTATAGAAACTTTAAAACTGACATTTTGACATGTCAGATAATTATCAATTTTGTTTGGTTTGGTTGCGCATTTGGTTTAAGTGTGTCAGTTGTTTTCCTGGCGGCCAACCTAACCTAACCTACCTTTTAATATACATTCCGCAACACAACAACAAATCAATTTTAACATTTTTCGCTTTTGTATTGCATCTATGGTTTTTTAACACGTATTACAAAAACAACACGAGATCCAGGTTTCTACCGGGGTTTCTATCTGGGTTTGCAAATATTAGTATTAAATTCGGCGAACAGAGGGTACATATGAGTACATAACCCAGATCGTTTTATTTCTACGGGGTGAACCATATGGGTTATTGGCGATAATAAAACACGGTTATTAATGTTTATTTTTTTCTTGCATTACAGCTGTTCTTCAAATGTCATCTTGCATTAATAGTGCTACCAAGTATTTCACTAAGCGCCTTGGTCGCTTTTTTCAACTAATTCCCCCGGGGATTGCAAAAAAACGCACTTTATGAAAGTTGACGGTGCACTGTCAGTGATGTTACCATTTTGTTTGTGACGCCACACTCAAACGCGTTGCTAGTTTGAGTTAACCATTTGACATTTTTTCAATTTGTACACTTTTCATTTTTCTTAAATTGTTTTAAAAAGATGAGCTTTTTTCCGAAGCACAAGGAAAATTGGACAAAAGAATAACGATGTATTATAAACAATTTATATGTTAAATGCAACATCAATTATGTAATTCTTTTCACGCTTATACTACGTTTCCACCGACCACTAAACCGAGACTTAAGTAGATTTAGCTAAATCTCCTACAAATCTTGAGGATTTACCATACAAATTTTAATCTTCTCAGATGAAGATTTAAAATAAATCCCATTTCAATCTTCAATCGAACTACCCTATTTCCATATCGAAATGAACCCATGAATGAATTTTTCTCTTCGGTTGACACAGATGAAGCTGCCTGTCTCACTTCTACATCATAAGAGAAAATGAAACGATATATGCATTTTGAAAAGTGCTGTCAAAATTAATCTACTTTTGGAGCGATGGAAACACTTTTTGAGATTAGTAAATCTACCAGAGATTAATGCTACGTTTTCACCTAAAGATAATCCGGTTTAAATTGAGAAGATTAAAAATTAATCTTCAAGTGTTTTCACCAGTGAAAAAAGATTAGTTTGACGTTTTCACTATGAATTCTCATTCAAAAGTCAATACAACAAGACAAAAACAAAATAATTGGGAAGAAGAATAATAATTTCGGTGCAGTGAACAAATTTAATTTCAATAAATAAAAATGAGTAATAACTTTGAAATATTGTTATCCCAACATCTTGCAGCATATAGATATATTTACATAAATACTGTAATCGCCTTTGCACAGTTTTCGTTTTTATATATTTGGGAAAGAACAACTTCAAGGTTTTACTGTAGGATAGCTAAAACATTTTCCATTACAAATTCAAAGCACCGACCGCTTTGGTCTTTGTAGCTTTATTGCATTTTTTATTTTTATACTTAGTTATAAACAAAAACAGAATTTGAAGGCAACTACAAATTATACCAGACAAAAACAAATTAAATAATGTTGAACAGTTTTTTTTTTTTTTTGAACGGCAATGGAGAAAATATGACGTTAGAATAGGTGCGTTCTATGATATAAGGTTTGTTTCTTTTGCAAATCTTCTACTTCGAAGAAGATTTCAAAGAGATTAATTTCTAATCTTCATTTAAGGAGATTAAAATTTGTATGGGAAATCTTCAAGATTTAGAAGATTTCAAAGAGGATTTATGGTTAATCCACTTAAATCTGGATTAAGTGGTAGGTGAAAACGCGTAGTATAAAGTTCAGTGGAAAATTCGTATTAGATAATCACATATTGCTTAACTACTTCTTTATTCGATAACTTGTTTGCTATCGATAATTTGTATGGAAATTTAATTTATTTTTAAAATAACGTCTCTAAATACCGATGTTTTTTTCGCCAATTCCTCTGACGCTAAAAAAAAACAGCTAATGCTCAGTCATACCAGTTTTTAAATTTGTTAATAAGATACGTACAAGCACATGCATCGAATGTAAAAAGAATAAAGAAATAGCTTTAACACATCTGATCGTTAAATCAGAAAATCAACTTTCTCCAGGCTTTTAAGAAGAATTAACGCGTGCGTAATCCTACACGCATATGTATATATAACTTATCTCCTTATCGATTCCTATGATGTCTTAGAAACTTTATCCCAGATCTTATCCCCTTACTTAGATCTTTTTAAACTTATTTAAACGAAGCTAAGTAGGTGTTAACCCAAGCTTAAAATATATTCTTCCTGAAACAAATCCTCATCAGTAACAAGTTTTACACTTATTTTTTATGCATTGCACACTTTGTTATCAGATACCAAGTATCGCAAGCTTCTTTAATTTGAGTGTTTCCAATAGAAAGATACACAAATAGTTAATTAATTATTTATGGACATTTTACCGTAAATGCATATCGCATGGAATAAATGTTCAACATTTATCCGCGTGCGCTATTCGAAGTTTGACTTCCACAAATGCTTCGAAAACATGCCAACAGACATAAAACTTTACAAATGACAGAAATCCCAATCAGATAAGGCACACACTCTTGTGGCAAGGCAAAGAGTCTATACCATGGTATCCGTCGGATTCGGATGTGATGATGAGGATGCAAGAGGATACGCACGAAGAATTTTATCTAAGATTCTATAATACAACTACCACACCACATCAAACCCATATACTACATTTTGCCAGTTAAAAAAAACGAAGGTGCAGAATTTACGCCTCTCACTTAAAACACACAGAAGTCATGGCGCTTCGCTCAAAACTTCTTCCAACATATATCTCAGTAACACGATAGTGTGTCTTCCCATCCTAATCCCAGAGTTTAGATAAGAGCAACATAGGCACGCTGCAGGATATTTATTGAATTTAATTATAAAATCACCTCCTATCTTGAAATTATTCATTTTGACCCTTCGTAGCGATAAAATTGCCTCCATGCCAATACAATAAACAAACTTATCCACGATACCGGAGGCTCTCCGCCCACAGTCTAATTCACATACTTAGCGCAGAATTAATTTCAATAATCTTCTTTTTTTATTCTCTCGCAGTCAGGATCGGGATTTAGGATTTGGCGATGCTTGTCCAAGAACGAAGAAGAATCCCGAATTAGATTCCAGATAGATCGTAAATTCCGCCCGTACTGATCTTTACATATTCTTTGGACGATAGTGTGTGGTCATATATAGTGCGATTTGGGTTTCCTAGCTTCTGGCTTTTTTCTTCTTGTGGTTCCATCGTGGGGCATAAATATCCACGATTCTTAGGAAATGCGTCTTCAAGATTCCCAAATGGCATATTATGGTCGATTCGCGGCCCCGTTGGCTATATAGGAGAGGACACTGGATCGACGGCGGCGACAACGTAACCCCGGTCGGCAGTCGCTCGTGGTAATAATCGCAGTTTAAGAATCGACTACTGGGTGTATGTATATTTATATTTTTCGGCAGGCAACACTGCGATAGGATCGGAAGAAGAATCAACATCGCTTAATCTTATTGCATGATAAGGGTAAGAAGCGCACGAACTACGTGTGGTTGATGAGGATTGGCATTGAATGTGGGATACGATACGAAGTGTTCCCGAGGAAGTCCATGCCCGACCAGAAGACTAAAGATATACGGGCGCTCTGGCGATAGCGAGAACATTGTGGTCTGGTTGCTATATGGCAGTGGATTATGTTCATTTATATAACAATTTGCGTGCTACTGCGGTGATCCTTGGCTTTGGAGTCTTTTGGTATGTCGGCTTTCGTGGAGAAATATGTTTTAATTTACTTCGTGGTAATTATTTTGAAAAGAACAGGAAATGCAAATAAAACATAGATTATGTAACAAGATGTGCAACAATGTTTAACAACAGATTCAATAGAAAATTGGTATAGTATAGTATTTTAAATGCTAATTTGTATCTTCAGGAATTATTAACAACAATAGAAGCGAAACTTAAATATTTAAGCTAAACATTATTTTTTTATACGTTGACTTAATGTAGGTTTTTGAACTTTAAGTTTCGCCTCAGAAGAAGGACCTGTAATTGCAAATTAATTCAAAAGAACGTATAATGCATTCTCAGAAGATTGCAATTAATTGATTGATGTAAAATGAGCTTGTAAAAAAATGATTGCAATCTATTTAGTCAAATGAAAAGTGATTGCAGAATTTGATTCGCAGTCCCAAAGTGAAATCAATAAATGCCATCTTTTAATTTTGGTCATTAAACATCGCATTCACAAAAGAGTGCATTGTTTTACAACAATGCTACCAAACATGTTGTGGATCATAATAAAAAACAAATTTAAATATTTAATGAAAATATTGGCATGGTGTTTCTCATGTCTCATCATCGGTATTTTTATTCCTCACTTTAGTGCTGTAGATTCATGGATTGCCCAATTCTTCCTTGATGATCCATTTAAACTCGGATGATCGTTCTTCGATTCGGCGTATACAGAGCCTGGATTTGTTCGATTCTATTCTGCGAATACTTTTCTAACATTTTACTGACTTGCTAACGTTTGCCAAGAAATGCCAGACTCCTAAGCAAAGCACATGGTTCAATGATTTTGGTTGCTTTATTTCGATCAGAATTTTATTTCGTCAATATATCCACAAGGGCACTTGGGAATCTCCAGATTATTGAATTTTTTAGCCAAATTCTTCATCAGCTATCAAGAGATTTTATTCATGCGCCCAGTATGATGTATGATGTACGCATATTCCGAGGGCTTTGATGGATGGTTATGTGGATATCTATGTCACCACAACACCAAACAAATATTTTGAGAATATTTTACATGACACAGGTCGCAAGAGACCGTCAGAACTTTTCCATAATATATCTCCTTAAAGCTCTCAGCAATTTCGGAGGAGCAGTAACAGAACGGCCTAGATGAAAATGCCATTAAAAGTGGCGCTTCTGATATGTTTTCACCTCTGCTGTATTTCACCTGGTTCGGTAATGAGTGTCGAATAGTTCATGCAGCATGGAACGGGGCTTATCAATCAATGCTGCAGACGAGAACCAGATCTGCTGAGAGAATTGCTAGTAAGCTCTATAGGCAAAATGAAACGAGGTACACCAGATAACTCATACGCAAAAAAGAAGAGAACACGAGAAGCAAGTGTACGAGTTTATTGAGTGTCTTCGGTAGCAGCGACCTCGTTGTTTTAATCATCAATGTGGGCATTCAGTCACTTATTAGATATGTTATCTTGGATACCAAGCTATCGGAGTATAGCTATCTGTGGACGAATCAGATAGGTTAGCTGAAAGCTGTCAAAAAATCAGAACAAAACGCATACCAAATACAGTCAGATGTTCTATACATTTGTTTTCGGATAGCTAGTTATTCCAATTTATTTGGGACATCCTTTATTTCGTAATAAATAAGCACGCATTACCAGCACGTAATTGTATGTTATCGATAGAGCACTTATAACACGTGCAAGACATAAGCTGACGATTTCGATTGTGAAGATTATTAAGATTTCTTCTAAAAATCTTAATTTGGTTGTACCAACAATTGTAAATTATCAGATTTAATATCACCTGCGGAAAAGAGTGATGATTAAGAGCTTTTCGACGAAATTTGGCAAGAAATACATTCTAAACATTTCAAAAAATAGCTTATTGCCTAGTCAGAAAATGTCAAATTTTATTGATGGACGTCGTAGGTAATTAACTAGACCCAAAATTCTTGTAAAAACAGATTTTAACGATCTTACGTCATTTTGAATTCGGAGTCGAGTTGACTGTTGACCAACCAGTGAAAATAAAAGTGGACATAATCGTCTTTTTTTCAGTGTTTATTTGTTGCGACGTTAATAATTTTTACTAAAACACGACAATTTACCCCAATTATGGGATTCTAATAGGGGATTTCTGTCTATATTTCATAAAACTTATTTTTAATTAACCTCTCTACTTTTGAGCCGCATGTAAACGAAGTTTAAAAATACTTAATAGTTGCAAGTGAACACAATGGAAACATAACCTTTCATTGCCACAATATCTGATTTATTGAAAAGAAACGTCAAACACATAAAATAATTTTAAAATGAACATTTTGGAACACATAGATGTAGAAAATTCAACTTTTTGTTATTTCTTACTGCTTTATATATATTCCATTTTATTTGCATTTTTTAATTCAAGTTTTAGTATTCTTAAATGCCTTTAATCTTAAGAAATAAAAACAAATCAACTGTACATTTTTTGCATTTAGTAATTAGACACAAGTTCGGTAATACCAACTTAAAGATACAAGAAATCAGCTGCTGCGGATCGTTCTTTTGGGTAATCCTGCTGGCTGCCGATAGATTTACCAAAAGAACAGGGCTATATTGTCTACGGTATCATGAGTGTAAATTCTAAAAATAACGTTAATCCAAGCAATTTGTAATAACGTAAGTTCAACGAAATCTTTTTTGAAGTCATTCTTATTTATTAGTTGCAGTTGGTATGGGTTTGAGATTTATAAAATTAAAGGTCCTTGATTTAGGTCTTCAGCGATATAAGAAAAAAAAATATACGTGTTCGAAAGTTTGCAAAAACAAACGTTTTTACAGAAGCTTAATCTGGATATTTCAAAACATAGTCAATGCAACTAAATATTTTTACCATAGATTGAAAGCTTAGAAAAATACCTTTCATTACATAATGTCAAATATTTCAAAATTCCCATGAACGATTTTGAAAATATTTTACTGAGCCAACAAGCTAAGCTCCAACTTTCATTTGATATAATTTCATAGATGTACACTCTGGAGTCTGGGCCCATGACCCATAGAAAAATGGTTCATTTCGTTTCTTTGGTTGTAGTGTGCATGCAGTGTTCAATAAAAGCCGAGGGACTGAACGCAGCAGTGGAAAGTATTCGCAATCTACATATTGGATATGAATGTGCGCCCTTTTATTGATTTATGGGCCATTTATATCCATGAGGAAAACGCATCAAGAAAAGTTTAAACAGCATGAAAGTAAATATTTTTTCCTGATGGTTGTTTATAGCAGACAGGGAAATTATGTCAGTTGGTAAGCCTTACTACCAGTCCGCCACAAAGTTTTTCTCATTAAAATACACAGGAAATGTTTTTCGTCCACAATTCTGTGAGTGGAACGAGAGAAATTGGAACTCAAATCATTGGAATGATTTGTGCACACAAATGATTATCATTTTAAACGTCAATCGCCACGATTAAAAAGCCACATGAACGAAATGTCAAAATGGATGAATACGAGTACTTATTCGTTAATTCGTTGGTCGGTCTCATAAATAGTCTTTAAAGGCCCGACCATAATCAAGCGTAAACAAGTGGCAACAACCAGCGAGATGTTAACATCAGCATCGTTGAAACGGCAAATACCTACAATAGCTTCTGATAATGTAAAATCGACAACTGTACTGTCAAATTACCATACGTAATGGCTCTATAGCTTAAGGGCCAACTATTATCGCTTCTTTTTTCAGAAATTTGACAGCAGCCGGTTGGTTGAATTTAAGATAACCGCGTAAGATATCGGAATTTCTTGTGTGGTATTGACCGTTTCAACGATGCTTCTGCTAATTTGTAGTTAGATTTTGATAATAGCTTAAGCTCGTTTAAGCTGAGTGTAGTTGATCCAGCTTTTGTTTTGTTCTTGAGCATCTCGCTCAACAATGACATTGTGCTTCGTGGTTAGATATTTAAATGAACACCAAAAAAGAATTCAAGAGCAAACTCAAATTCTCCATTTTAAATTTGGCCTCGTTGTCTTTTTGACAACCTCGCATATAATATCCCTGGTTACCTACGTGAGGTTTTATAATTCACTCGTACGAAGAGAAATGAACCAAAAGTATCAAAATGAATGACGCTATATCGGTTTCGTTATAGTAGTTTATTAAACCTAAGTTGCTTAAATTCCTCGATTGCATTCCTTTCGAACTTGTACATCTAGATATTTGTGGTTTCTGAAATTTATTACCTGACTCTCAAAGTTGAATGTAGAATCGATATCCACTCAGTGTAGGTTATAGGTATACCAAGCCAAGTCGAAGTCATTGGTTGTCGTCCTGTTTATGGATTCAATATTATAACTGCGGGCAATAATTTTGCAAAACCTTTTAGCGAACATTATTTTTCTTCTCGATCACAACAAGTAGGTACCTCTCCAACTGCACGAAACAAAAAAAAAAAAATAAGAATATAAAAGTGAAATTGTACACAAAGTGGAAAACGTCCATTGAGCTCATAAATTTTCCATGGGGACATTTGGCATGCGATCAGCTCATTTAGATGTCAAAATACAAATACTTCGAACCAAATGTAAAAATGTTTGTTGCAGGAAAGCCGCGGCGACGGACGCGGACGTATGGGAATGGGGAACTTTCTGACCATTTCAATGGACTTCCGTAATTACATTCAAGGACCCATCTTGCTATTGCAAAGTGACACTTTAGCAATACGTCGTATCGTTGTCGGTCGCCGATAGTGGCCTTATCTTTATGTTTGAGATTCACAAGCAAATGGACACGATGGGCATGCGATAGGCCTTGCTGCTGCTGCAATCCTGCAAACAAGAAATCAGACAAGATTCTTATCGCGGTTCACATCAACGCTGAACGCTGTCCTGCGGCACTGGCGGAAGCATATTATATGAAAATATGCTAAGATGTTGACTGGCATTGGAACTTGGAAGACCCAGCGAGGTGATGGGAAATTGCTGTCAACCTTACTGATTGGCTATCGCTATTACCACAGGTGCTCCGGCTCATTGCTACCGGTCTATATAGTCAAACATGAAAATGGTATCTCATAAAATTGCTAAAAGTTTCACGTGATAACCTACAAAATCCCTCAGGATCTAATGGAACCTGATGCAGTGTGTCGTTACCTCGCGTCTCGCCGGTCGTAGTGATGACGCGCCTGGCGTCTCATCGTACCGAAGATAATGAAAACTCTCTTGGGGCGCAGGCCAGTAACGTGTGTGCTGCTTGGACTTGGAACACTTGGTGTTGGCGCGAGGGAAAGCTATTCGGAGACTTCGATCACTTAGCAATCAGATAGGTTTGTAGATTTATATCAGTGAATTTGAAAACATAGAGGTTGTATTCTGGACGACACAACTAATCAGTAATCTCCTAGGGCTGCGCAAACATAGCTTTCACATGACGCGACGCCACGGTGGAATTTTGTCATTGTGTATAACTTGGCACCAAAGAGGATATGTGGGAATATGATGTGCTGTGCATGTTGGAATCTTTTGATTATATTGCTGGCAGTAAAGCATAAACGGATGTATTTTAATAAAATTCGGATATCTATCGGTTATCTGATAACGGAATACGGTTGAATTAGAGTTTAACCATAGATAAAGGTTGGACAATATTATAGTATAGTAAATTTAATGATGAACATTTTTCGGAACGCATCTCGAAATAATAGGTGAGTTTTGCAACATAGCACAGTGAAAAAATAAAACAAATTCAAGAGAACGATCCACAGCAAATGTCTTTCTACTTGGTTAGCTATTTAAGGGTTGGTGCCTCTGCTTGTTGTTCGTTTGACAGAAAGATTTGTTTAATTCTTGAGCATTTCTAATTTATCAATTTTGGTATAAGGCTAACCTCACACTTTTTTTTGAAGTTAGATTAAAAAAATATAGTCTCAAAGTGGCTGATCACTGAGGATCTTACATTCGTAGAAAAGAGAAGGGCAGATTGCCTGTCATAGTTAAACTCTAGTGTGGACAGGTACAAATGGATTAAATCTGATAAATCTTGAAAGTAACTTGTCGATGTTTGATGATTCGAACATAAAAGCAATCACCTGACAAACGTGTTGTTTGATTTTCATAACTTTTTGAGCTTGGAGGTTTTTTAAGACATACAACCTATGTGAACAGATGTTGGTCACGTCTTTTTTATTTTTCACATCTTGTGCAGTAAATTGTAGTGCTTTTTGCAATACTACAAGTTTTAAAATTAAATTATTAAAAATATGAATTAAATAATGAAAACTAATTTCGCCATCAACAATCCGTCCGTTCCGTTAGACAATTACCGTACTTCACTACTTCTAATGAGCCATATAGATCATGAGCCTGATTACACCATTCGTTCGTTTCGTTATTCGTCATTTTGACAGGCACATACGTTCGTTATTACACCTTTTGTGGAAATATGTATGTTATTTCGTTCGTCATTGTGACGTTTATAAAATTTGTTGTTGTTTTGTGTAAAAATAAACTGTAGTAATCATTAAAAATGTATTTCAATTACTTCCTTCACAAATATATAAGATTTAATTGTGAAAAAAAAGTACCACCAACTCAATAATTTGAATTTACATCGAGGAGCTTTGTGGTTCTCAAATCAGAAACATCAAAGTTCAACCATCGAGTGGACACAAAAAATATTATTCAGTATAACACAATAGAAAAATACATTACTTAAATTTGGTAAATTGAAAGCAAAAAAACAATCAAAATAAGATTTCCCAATAAAAATATACATGCATTCAAGTTCAACCATAAGAAGTGTTGAAATTTTCATTCGTGCTTTCGATTTTTCCTCATGAAAATAAAACAATACATATCAGAGTGACAACAGCGGTTTAGTTCCATTTCTTTTTCCTTGTGTATGTTTATTTTTCATGTACATTTTGTTTCTTTTCTTTGCACTACACTACCATCCCCAGAACTACATTTTTGGATCATGAAACGTGATCTCGATAGAGTGTAAGATCCTTTGTAATGTATATTTTATGATAATCCTTAATATGGTTCAATTCTGATAATACAAAAGACTAATGTTGTACAAAATGGTATTACATGTGAATCCCTCAATGGAAAATGATTTAACTCTAAATAACTTTTTTATAAACTCCGCCTTAAAAAGTCACGTGCGTGACAAGTCTAAAGATCAAAACTTGAACACATCTATTGTAATCTATTATCAGGTTCACCAACATAGCAAATACACAAAATTAGATCAGCACCCTCTAAATTTGAACAGCACAAACGAATAATTTCAAGTAACATTTCACTGGAATAAAAAGGTAAAGTAGATCCCAGTGGCTTTTTGTTGTTGTATCTCTTGTTACATTTTGACTAACAGAGTTTCTTTTTCTCCTAATATAAATAACTAGCGGACCCAGCGAACTTCGTCTTCTCCTAATCTAACGCCTTCAGATAAGCTTCAGACTAATAATAAAGCACAAAAAGTTAAAATTTCAATGAGATATATTTTAATGGAAACGAAATCCCTAGAGAGTGATATCACAAACAATGTTATCGATTATTTTCCACGGAAAAACAAAGATAATTTATATTAACCCTCGGACAAGCAACGTACAGCTGACCGTGCGAAAACAGAGAAATTCGAGATTAATTCCACAGACTTTCAACAATTGGCCTTTGGAATTATCGATTATCATCACTTTCTTGACGGGTAGCCGCGTATCGTTGCATAATTTCGTATGATTCACATATTCTGCAACATGACTATGATCGGGTGGATCGATCATCTGTAAATTGACTGTAAATTATGAAATTCAAGCTATTGTCGTCCTTATTCTTGGCTGTTAGTATCCTTTGCCCGTTTACTTATCCAATTGAGATTTTTATAATTGTGTTCAATGCCGGGAAGTTGTCTCGAGAATTCAGCAACCGATAGATCGGTCTGCAATGCGACTCTCATGTCGATTTCAACTTCTTGACATGGCGCCACAAAGACGACAATAATTTTAGGCATGGATTAAGTTCATCGGCAGTATTAGATTTTGGGATAAAGAAAAGCATTTAACGAAAATCCCCGGAGAGCAATATCATAGCCCCGTACCAAATCTACTTGAATCACGGCGTAAAACCTTCATCGTCTAGTCAACTACCTCCAAAGCTCTTTTATGCGCCATCGTGCATTCATCTTAAATGATGATTTTGCATTCTCGTATAAATTTCGATGTAGCCCAATTCTTGAACATTGTGGGCGTTGGCTTGTCAACCGTGAGAAGATTCATCGGCAGCTTCAAAGCGGAATGTAAAATTCGACTCTTACCGACGTACACGGATTCATCGTCAAATAAGAGTGATCATTCAAGCAAATAACTCTCTTGCGTGTACCGTTTTCGGATGTCATGCGCTATTTACGATCATCTGGAATCAGTGTACGTAAAACTCGAGTTAATTGCAGCAAGAAAATTGTACATTTGATTAACAGAAAATATGTGTGTTCAATGAGGCTGTTGGGAACAGATTAGAACACTTTAGAACAGAAAATCACAGGATTTTGCTGTTCAATTAGAAATTTTCTGTTCTAAACTGTTATGGATTGGTGTTCAATGATTTAGTTTAGAACGGTTTGGAACATTTTAGAACAGGATTTTCTGTACTTGCTTTTTAGGTAGAACAAGTTAGACCAGATTTGTGAGAACTGTCAAACCAATTGTTGTTGTTAAAACAAAACATTTCGGTGTTAGATTTAGATTTGGTTGATAATAAATCACTTTCCGTGTCGGAATCACTCTCAATTTGATAAAAAATATTTTTTAAAAATTAAATTCAACTCAATTTCATATTTATTTTAAGATTTTTTTTTTGCAAGAATAAACGATCTCGAATTGTTGTAGGAAAACAACAATAATTTTTTGAACATTTTTAGAAAAAATAATTAAAAAACACTTATTGTTTCCACAGTATAAAACGTATTTTTTTCTATATGCTATAAATATTTATTTAACAAATAGGCCTACGCGTTTCATCTTCTAAGGACATCTTCAGGGCACTGACAATAACATACAAAATAAGGTACTAGTCGTGAATTATTACAATAACTTTTTTTAATTTAAAAAAAAATATAAAAACGTTAGAACACAAATAAATTTTAAATTTGAATTTAACCAAGGACTGTTATTCGTTAAAACTATTTGACAATTGAGAAAACATTAAACAATTGTTTGTTTAATATCCTGCCAGCCGGAAGGTTATGTAGCAGTGTAACATCGTCGATAGAGCATCAATGACCAGTGTTTTTCAGATGCTGGGAAAGACCAGAAGAAGGAACATGATATGCTGAGGCTTTAAGATGTTCCATGATTTTTTTTCCAGTGATCTTGAAGTTTTTCCGATGTAAACTCCATTACATTCTTGACAAATAACTTTGGAAACTCCACTTTTCTTATTTCTATGAACTGGTTTTTTGAACTTCTTGTTGCATAGAGCATTTGTTAAGGGAACTTGTTAAAGAACGCTGGTTTAATTTTTGCTTCTAAGAGTGGCTTGGAGGATTTGTCCGAAACTCTTGCGCCACATTCCATCATTTTTATCTCTATCCAAAGGAAAAATAGATTGCAGTGTATGTTGTCTGGATTTGTTTTGTAACAAGCTTTGAATAGTTTTGGGTTTATATCCATTAGCGGTAACGATATTTTTTATTAAGACGAGTTCTTTTTTTAAAATTGGTTCGACTAAGGGGTACTCTTAGAAGGCGATTTAGTATTTAATGGAATGGGGACATTTTAATATTTAGTGGGTGGGCTGAAGACATAGGGATAACGGCGTCGGTAGCTGTACTTTTTCTAAAGATGTCGAAGGCTAGTTTCCTTGAAGACATTGAAACTTTAAGATCAAGAAAGTATAACGATCCGGTCCATACTCGAAGGTAAACTGTAACTTGGAGTCTAATTTGTTTAGTACATTTTCAACAATAGTCAAGAGGTTGCGTTGTGTTTCTGTCCTGATACAAAAAATGTCATCCACATATCTGCTCCAGAAAAATATATTTTGTAGAAATTGGCTTTTGGAACCAAAGAAACGTTGTTCAAAAGCATTCATATAAAACTCAGCAGCAAAAGGTGAAAACGAAGAACCCATAGCAAGTCCTGACTTTTGACTATAATACCTCCCATTAAACTCAAATTAATTTTGGTCGATGCATAAGGAGACAAGTGTAACCAATTGTAGGCTCTTTTGTTCGTCTTTTAGATTTTCGAAGATTCGGATTTTAATAATTGTTTGAGATTTGAAGTTGAAACTGATGGAAACAAATTTTTAACATCAAAGAAAACTAATTTTGCATTTGGTAGTAGAACTAGTTCTTTAATCTTATCAATAAACTGAAAAGAATTTCTCAAAGCATATTTGGGATGGAATTTAAAGACATCTTATAATATGCATGCTAGTTTTTTTTTACTAAGCTTCTGTGATGGAGCATTAAATGAAGAAGAGACAGGTCTAAGTGGTACACCTTCTTTATGGATCTTTGGCAATCCATATAAAATAGGGGCAGATGGATTACTGTTTCGAACTAGAAACTTTTCTTTTGCATCAATTATTAGAGCGTACGAGTTTGTAATATCGTAAATATTTTTGTTATACTTTGTAGTAGGATCATCTGGCAACCATAATCTATTTCAGATGACTGTCGGTTCTAAGTTGTTCTATCTTGTTCTGAAGTTTCTCACGAATCTGTTCTGTTCTGTAATGTTCTGTTCTAACTTTTTCGTCGCTGAACAATAAGTCTACGGAGACTTCAATGCTAAAGTCGGGAAAGAAAATATCTTTAGGGGATTAGTTGGAAAGCACAGCCTCCACGAAGCGACAACAGATAACGGCTTCCGACTAATCGCTGCAGCTCGTAATACGGTGATAAGTAGCACTAGGTTCAATAGGTGAAGGATACACACAGCAACCTGGCGATCTCCAGATGGTTGAACCGCCAACCAAATAGACCACGTGCTAATTCTCGCAAGACACGTTTCAAACATCTTGGACGTGCGAACCTTCCGAGGTGCAAACGTGGACCCTGACCACTTTCTTGTTGTGACAAAGTTCAGAGCCCGACTGTCAAATGAAAAAAAAAACAATTACCGCCCAAAAGAAGAAATTCAACATCGCCTGCCTTAGCACATCTGAGAAAGCCAGAGACTATAGTGATCAATTGCCCGGGAAATTCTCTGCCGCACCCCCAGCCACAATCGTCAACGACCAGTGGAACCAGTATCGCGACATCATTAAGTAGACAGGCTACCAAACACCCACGAAAAAGAACCCGTGGTATGATGATGAATGCGCGGTATTAAGGCAGGAGACGGAAAATGCACGAATGCAAATGCTGCAACGAAAAACAAGAGCATCAAGGGAGGAGTACCGTTAAAAGAGAAGGAACGAGAAAAAAAACCTTGCGAAGAAAGAAAAGAGCATCCGCAGCCTCTCAGCTCAGATATCTCGAGGAATCTTGCACCGCTGCAATACCCGCCGGTTCTACAAAAGAGCCAAGCAACTGACATCTGGTTATAGGTCTGGCACTCAAGCTCTTCGAAACAGCGAAGGGAACCTAGTCACCGAAGCAAAGTGAATTGTAGACGTTTTTAAGCAGAAATTCCAGCAACTACTTAATGGGCATTATGTAGAGGAAGCCACGGGGGAACAAAGAAGCATGAGACCAGTCAATTAAGATCCAGTCCCAGCGCCCAGTAATGAAGAGGTTAAGAAAGCCATCCACAAGATTAAGAACAACAAATCCGCCGGCTCGGATGGTCTACCTGCGGAACTCTGCAAGTATTGAGGAGATGTCCTGGTAGAGCGCATGCACCAGCTCATCAACCAAGTGTGGGAGGAGGAAAGCATGCTCGACGACTGGTCAAATAGCTCCATATGCCCAATCTACAAAAAAGGCGATCCTATGTCCTGCAAAAACTACAGAGGCATATCCCTGTTTAATGTTGCCTACAAGATCCTATCCAACTTACTAAGTCGACAAGAGCTTTTATTGGCGATGTCGGAACTCGGGATCCCGAAAAAACTGATCCAGCTATTCTGCATGACGTTACAAAATACGCGGCGGTATAACGTGCAAACAGCTCATCTGAGCTTTTCCAGACGTGTACAGGGTTCAGACAAAGAGATGCGCTATCCTGTGACTTCTTCAACATAGTTCTGGAGCAGATAGTACGCAAGGTGCTGTTAGCCTGGAAGGCGCTATCTTCAACAGGTCTTCCCAACTGCTTGGTTATGCGGACGATATCGATATCATCGGCCGCTTCAAGCGAGCTGTATTTGAAGCATTTACAGCTTTGATGAACAGGCGAAATGCGTTGGTCTTGAAATGAATGAGGATAAAACCAAGTATATGCTCTCAACAAATAAAGTCCCATCTGTCCATCGCCTAGGACAAACCGTCACTGTTGGTAGCAGTAGTTTCGAGGTAGTCAAGGTGTTCACCTACCTCGGAACAAAAATCAATTCCACGAACGACACCTTAGTGGAAATCCAACGAAGAATTACCCTAGCGAACCGCTTGTACTTCGGTTTGGCCAAACAAATGGGTTTAAAACTCCGGTGTTGAAAGACAAAGTGCACGCTATACAAAACGCTAATTTTAGTTCTACTCTACGGCGCCGAGTGCTGGACGATAAGTAAAAGAGTGGAATTGATACTGGGCACTTTCGAGAGAAAAATTCTTCGTAGGATATTTGGCCCTATATGCGAAGAGGGCGAATGAAGGAGAAGATTCAATCGAGAATTGTACGAGCTGTACCAAGATGTGGATGTAGTCCAGAGAGCCCAAGCGCGTTCACTACACTGGCTCTGCCACATCGAGCGAATGGACAACAATGCTCCAACCAAGAAAATCTTCGAATCCCAGCCCGTAGGTTCTAGACGACCAGGAAGACCGAACCTCTGCTATAGGGACCAGGCGGATACAGACGCAAGATCGCTTGGTCTCGACGACTGGAGGGAGCTTGCGAGGGACCGCAACCAATGGAAGACCGCAATATGTCAGGCAGCTCTATGGATCGGGAGCCGGATAAGTAAGTAGTAACAATCTGAATGACAATGCGAAACGGACGCCCCTGTCAAATTGCGCACAGCCTAAGAAATCGTATAACGCCATCTATCAGGTCGTGGCTAGCAGTTGCTGACAGCAGTTGTTACAGCACAGCGACATCTATAATTTTTCTCGTTAACTTCTCCACCCAAAATGCACGTAAAACTTCATTTATCAGAATTAATTTCACAATTATCCGAAATTTTACTAGCTACACAACGAACGTTCCACCTTTCCATCGTCCAAAATCATCATATCATTCGATAAAATGCAAAATTTCGTTCAATAAATTCAAATTGTTTTTTCAGGAGGGCTTTCCAAAAAAATTCTTTCATAAAAACCTTCACCTGGCAAAAATGAATAACTGAAAAAGAAAAATTTGAGCCAAATCCGTCCAGCCGTTTTCAATTAATGAATTTACTATACATATTTCACACCAATTTTATATATTTAAAATTATATTAATAATTTTGTTAGATGTACCTAATCTTAGTAAAAGTTTTTGGAAAAAAATTAAACGCAGAACAAAATTTTCCACATTTTTTCAACAGCTTTCGAAATACATACAAAAATTGTGTTCCCTGTTTTTATATATGTGACTAAAACTGTGCCTTCAATGCTGCTATTTTTCGTCTTAACGAAGAATCCTAAATATCGTATGAATTGTCTATAAATTCAATTTTCAAATGAAAGGTTATTAATATTCAACACACCTTCCGCTTTACACTCTACCACTTGCGGATACTTGATTTGTATAGTCAAAGTCAACTATGAGGAACCATCTCATAAATTATATCATTAACAATTTTATCATAATACACGCCTCGTGTATAGACGTTGTCTGAGGAATTTGCAATGCAAACATGGAACTGATTCAATCCATTTTTGAAACACACTCACAGTGACTGAAAGGCGTAAGTGTCTATATAATCAAATAAAGTCCATCGAAAACTACTCAATTACAAGGACTAGCAATATATTTAGAATAGAGACATGATGGAGCCGCGGCAACTTTAACTTGGGAAACACCATCAAAACCTATCCATATTTTAGGTACACACAACAAACTGCAATGGTCAAACCAACATTGTTAATAAAAATGATTGTTGTTAATTAATAAATCTTCTCTACTTGATCCGAATTCCAGCTGAGATTCCAAGCCCGCACTAAATCTGAGCTCATCTGCCATTCAATATACGTATGGTCAGTACAGCCTTCCATGGACCAATATGGCGAATGTGTTCTGACCATTTATCGATGCATCTAATGAGCGCTCGATACTTATAATGCGTCTGCGCACCAAATGTAACACGTGAGCAATCAAGGTAACTGCGCAACTGCATGTGTGGATGGGTATAAAAAAATCGACCGGCTGGCGTGTGACCAATAAACCTGACTTTTAATCTTCACTAAGGAAAAAGAAAAACTTAATTTAAAATTTCCGTTTCAATTGACCATTCAGGGCGTTTTACTTGCCGCCTTGTGGTCTTTGAATTGTATCTATACAGAACGCTATTGGAATCTCTTCCAGAAATCTCTTCGAAGAAAAAAAAATCCAGATCAGTATGAAGTATCTACAGAAGGACGGGTAGACACATGTTCCTGTTTTTGGTTTACAAGACTGTACAATGTTTATTTATGTGTTGCTATAAATCTTGCAACTTAACTTTGCCATAAACTGCTGTCATAATTATTGCGGAACACGCTGATGTAACGTATGCAATAAGAGTTATTTCTTGTTTTTATTTTTTTTAGCAGCATACATTTTTTTCCAAAATGAATGTAGTAAATATTTTATAATTTTAGACATGTAGAATTTTTTAAATATATTATGACCTTTGAAAGACCATAGACACCCCATGTATCAAAGGCTTTTTGCACGGATGTATGATCGTCACTAATCGTGGCTCCATCAGCAACAAGAAATTTTGTATTCACTTTCGGTGACATCATTGTGTAAGTAATAAAGAGCAAAGGAGTGAAGGCGCTCACTTGGTTTACACCATCTTTAATTGGGAATTCTTCAGCGCGGCAGTGACTTATGAGTCTTAAGCAACATGTAAAGGGTTATCCATTTTGCGGTTTCGAAAGTATAGGGCTGGAATTCTACATCTGTCAAAGTAAGTTGTTAAACCAATTTTTTTTTCAGCTGAAAATCTGACATTTACGAAAATGGATCGTTTAACTATCGCACAACGCATAAAAATTGTGAAAACCTACTAAAAATGGTAATTCTGCCACAACCACAAATCGTGCTTTAAGAGGAGATTATGGTTTACATAATAGTCCAACTACGCAAGCAATTGGCAAAATTGTGAAGAGACTGGATTGGTTACAGATATTGTAAGGCCTGTGCATCATCGTTTCGCTCGTACCACTGAAAATATCGCTGCTGTAAGTGAAAGTGTTGCCGAAGACCCGAATGTGTCGATCTCTCGTCGTTCTCAGGAATTATTACTGTCTTACGGCACATTATGGCGTATTTTGCATTTGGATCTGCACCTACATCCATATAAAGTCCAGCTCACACAACAACTGAAGCCAGCTGACCATTCATAACGTCGTGGATACGTCGAATGGATGTTTGAACAATAGGTGTGGGCGGCGATTTTTCGAACAAAATTTTCTTCAGCGACGAAGCTCATTTCTCACTCGGCGGGTATGTTAATAACCAAAATTGTCGTATTTGGGGTTCTAAGAATCCTCAAGTAATTGAAGAGAGGCCTCACATCCACAAAAAGACACTGTTTGGTACGCTCTTTGGTCCGGAGGTGTGATTGGACCGTACTTCTTCGAAAACGACGATGGAACGACTGTCACCGTCAATTCGGAGCGTTATGGTCATTTGATGACCGACTTTTTTTTACTTGCTATTGAAGAATACGACTTGGAGAATATGTGGTTTCAACAAGACGGTGCCACATGCCACACAACTCGAGCGAATATGGCTTTATTGCAAGAGACATTTCCTGGCCGCGTAATTTCTCGTCGTGGCGATATCAACTCGCCACCAAGATCATGCGATTTGATACTGCTGGACTTTTTTTTGTGGGGCTGCGCGAAATATCGTGCTTATGCAGATAAACCTTTAACTCTTGATCACTTGAAAACCAACATTTGTCAAGTTATGATTGATATACCGCCCAATATGTGTCAAGAAATGGTCGAAAATTACCTCAAAAGAATCAATGCTTGCAACAATTCGCATGGTGGTTACTTAAATGATGTAGTGTTTCACTAATAATGTCAACGTTCAAACTTTATAATAAAAAAGAAATATTTTATATATGTTTTATTTACGTTTATTTTTGAAACTGCAAAATCGATAACCCGTTACCTTTGCTTCTAATTCCTCGTAGATTTCCTGAACTTCTCGTTGCCTTAGATACGACCATATCAGATCTTGTGGTCGTCTATCCAAGTTCCAATACAGTGTACCCACATTTGTGTTGGAAAATGGAGGGAAAAAATGTGTGTTGGTCTACCATACATAGGAAATATTTCGAATTAAGCAATTTATTTAATAATACAATAAAACAAATTGGTTTTTTGTTGACTTGGGGAATTTTTTTTAAAACCTTCCTTAATGTTTATTGTCAATAAAGAATTTTTTGTCAATAAACATGGAAGAAAAATCGCCACCACACGTACAATGAAAATTGAGACTCAACATAGATAGTTACATTCTTCCAAAATTTGGACTAACATTTATTAATTGAGTTAGCTGCAAAAAACTATGACTACTATAATGAATTTGCCGTTTCATTTTATATGCAAGTCAGTAATTTTAAATAGTTTTGATTTATTTTGTATACACACGAAACTTCAACGTTGACATGAAAATTGAAGGTATCACCAAACGATAAAAAAATTGTCAATAAATATTGACGACATTGAATAAAACCAAATCGATTGTTCATTGACAATGACTTTGAAGAGCATATACAAACGATCACTATTCATTGAACAAGTCATTGACAATAAAAATTGATCGTGTTTAAAACACAAAGGCTGTACTAATCGACGACAAATAACTCAGAGAATTTTTTTTTTTGCAAACTTTGAATTCCAGTTTCTCTCGTTCCGCTGACAGAATTGTTGATGAAACAATTTTCGTGTGTATTTCAATCAGGAAAACTTGGTGGCAGTCTGTTAGTGAGGCTTGTCAACTTTTAATAAATTGTCATATTTACTATGGCTGCCAGTTAGCTTGCATTGAAATTCAATTCACGATGAAACAAAGATCCGTGAAACGGTGGAATTTTTGTTGGCAAGTCGATTATATCTATCATTGAAACGTGGTTGTCAGTGAAATAACCTGTCATAACCAAATGTTATTTTGAGGTTAGTGAGGTTAGATTTGATCATTGTAAATAAAACTGACATATGTGAAACGGAAAATAAAGAAACACAAATCATTGGAACGATTGTGTTCTCCTTTGGGCAACAAAATGCCAGCTGTTCATTGAACACGCTTTCCATAATTGAAAAATCAAAAGTGGTTTTAGAAGAAAGTGGTAGAAAAAAAAACCTATATAGCTTCATTTTGGTACCAAAACGACATCAGCTTTATTTGTTTAAGTGTATTAGAATTGTTAGACAAAGTTTTCAATCATGAGTTTCAATAAAAGCTATATAAATATAAATATAAAAGCGACTATCACGAAAAAATATTCACTTTCATACTGTTTCAACATTTCCTGGAATATTTCGATGTGCCAAAAAATAAAAATGAAAAAATAATTAATTACCTAGTATTTTTTGTTATGAGCTTATATCCCTTCCCGTATTTAGACAGGAGAGAGAATTTTCTAAAAAAAAAACTTAAAATAAAAAAAAAAACATTTATAAATAACGGCAATTTTTTTAAACCCAGAAGTCCATTCTATCATATAATTCAAAAATTAAGTAATGCCTATGAACAAACAGTTTTTTAAAAAACTAATTTAAAATTAAAAAAATTAAAAAAATTGAAAATATGTAGTTACTAAGTTGGTCTTCTGAATTCATTACTCCTATTGATTTTCCATCGAAAACTGAAAATTATATGGTTTTACTAAAACTACTTTTTTATGAGATTTTTAATTCTTGTTTTATATATGTATTGTGTATGTATTTAGAACACAACTGCGTTGATATCGGATATATAGCATAAATTCAAAGTTTCTTTGAATCCAAATTCTTAAAATGAAAAGAAACCTTACATACACCCAACCTAGCACCTACCCCAAAGCCTGTAGTGTGCCCTAGCAGAGGGGTTGCATACATACATCACTGTTTTTTTTTTGATAAATTTTGAGTTTGAAAATATTTTTTTCAAAAACTTTTAACACAAATAACTAGGTTGAAACATATGATAATGACTAGTTTCTGGCTTTCAGAAAACCTATAAGATTTTTTTATTTTAAGTGTTGCCGTTGTTCTTAATTTTTTTTGTAATTTAAATTAATTTTTAAGAAAATTACGCCTCCCTTAATCGGGAGAAAGACACCCTCCTCCGTAGGAAAAAAATGATGAAATTAAATCCCTCTACAAAAATAGGTTATTATTTTATCGCACCTTAGTTATCGTACTCTCCCCTCAAAGTGAGATCACCATAAATAGAAAACAAAAATCTCATAAAAAAGTAGTTTTACCAATTTTCAATTTTCCTAAAAACTAGAAGAAATAAAATCATATAATTTTCAGCTTTTGATTAAGAATTAATCAAAGCAACGAGTTAAAAAAAATTATATATAATTTTAAAGTTTTGACGAATTACACTTTAAACTTTGTTTCATATCTTTTTCTTTTCAAAGTTTGTTTATAATTATTAACGTTATTTTATTAATTTTTTTTTCCATTGTTAGTACTTTTTTTTTTTATTAAATTGGCCCTTCCGCCAAAACAGGGGAGATAGACCCCTCCAACCCCTTGAAAAAATATTCTTATTTTTGATCCCCCTACAAAAATTACTTTTTATTTTGCGGCGCCTGAGTTGTCGTACTAGTTCCCGATTACCTTATAGCTATTACTGACCACTTAGTTAGTTAGGGGCTATAAGTTAAACTATTTTGGCCAGGTGCAAGTATTTATAGAGCGACATCTGTAGGCTCTTTTTTCGGTTCTTTATTTTAATATCTTTACAAAGCACTTTTAAGCTTCTTTTATTTGAAGTTTGTTAAAAAAGTTATAAGATTGTCTTGTCCCTTAAAATATTAGTTTCATACACATATTACTGTAAATAATAGGGGCTCTAAATTTTGGGCGGAGAACCGACGCGACGCGCGCTTAGTTATATTTTTTGACATAGGTATAGAAGTATCAATGTACTCGTAGAACTAAATGATTTTTTTGCTACTTGGTTTTTGACGTTTATATTTTTGACAGATCACACATGACAAATTCCACGAACATTTGACATTTCGATTCGATTGTTTGCCATTTCATCATGAATAGACTTACGCCTGAACAACGTTTGCAAATTATTGAAATTTATTATCAAAATTCGTGCTCTGTAAAAAATGTGTTTCGCAAGCTACGTCCGTTTTTTTCCGCTCATTTTTGGCTAAATGGATACGTGAATAAGTAGAATTGCCGTATTTGGAGTGAAGAGCAGCCAGAGGCAATTCAGCAGCTACCAATGCATCCCGAAAAATGCACTGTTTGGTGCGGTTTATGGGCAGGCGGCATCATTGGGCCGTACTTCTTCAAGGACGATGAAGGCCGCAGGGTTACGGTCAATAGAGAAAGGTACCGTTCGATGATAACAGATTTTTTTTTGCCGAAAATGCAAGAATTGAACTCGGTCGACATGTGGTTCCAACAGGACGGTGCCACATGCCACACTGCACGCGAAACCATGCATCAATTGAGAGGCGAATTTGGTGAGCAGTTGATCTCACGTTTTGGCGCAGTCAATTGGCCACCAAGATCATGTGATTTGACCCCGTTAGACTACATTTTGTGGGGCAATGTTAAGTCTATTGTCTATGGGGACAAGCCCAACACGATTGCTGCCTTGGAAGCCAACATTGAACGCGTCATTGGTGAGATTCCGGCCGAAATGTGTGAAAAAGTTTGCCAAAATTGGACCTTCAGAATGGACCACCTGAAGCGTAGCCGCGGGCAACATTTAAGTGAAATTATTTTTAAAAAGTAAATGGCAGAAATTGATTTATCGATCCAAATAAAAATTTCATTCACTTTTTACAAGTTTCTGTGTTTTTTTGAATTTTCAAAAACCAAGCTCTTAAAAAATCACCGTTTATAATAACCGAAAGCAAATGTTACAAGCCAACGAAAACTTACTTTTCGAACAATCAGAAGGAGAACTTAGAGCAATACTCAACTCAAGTAAAATTAATCATTTTTCTCTGTTTTTTCGTTTCTACTTTATCAAATGTCAATTTCACTTCCGTGATGTACGTTTGGAAGTGCTGTTCTCTTTCAAACTTCCGTAGTTAAACTGAACGAACATTTGCATGGGATTTTTCTTGTTGTAATACTGTACGGATCCGAAAATTTAAGACTTTGACCGGAAAAGTAATTTCAGGGGGTTGATGATGGCGATATCTGAACATTCAATTTTGTATGGAAAGGATTAAGGTGATTCTAACGAATGGCAGACACATCTTTTTTCAAGAGTGGAACTCTCTCAGAGACCCACAAAATTTCACAAAAGTAAGGAACGGATCAATAAAAAATGTTTGTCATTTTTCAATTTTTATATAAACTGTATTTTTAAAAATGTTTAATAACTTTTTTTGTGAAAAACATTTTTAAACTAAACAATTTGCTTCAAACATTTTAATTTATTTTAACAGTCTTCATAATTTTGTGCCAAGAAATTTCTTGGACTAAAATTCCCAGTTTTGTTTGCTAGAAACTCGTATATAGCAATTTAGAGGATTACGGAAACAAACCTTATTTGAACCTAATAAATATCGTTATTTAATTAAGTCTGTATCTAAACGATTAATAATTACTTAAATCTAAGAATATTACGGCAAACAAAAGTCAAAAGTATTTTACCAAACTATGGCTACCTAACTAATTACCACTCAAAGCTGTATCTACTTCGTCAAGTTCTTCTAGATAACCTTAAGTTGCTAAAATACAAGCTCTTAGGGTATAATCACTAATCACCATCGACACGTAATTTTGTAAGCATCATTTAGCAATCAATCAGCGGGTTAATAATAATCATTTACAACCTGCCAATCCTGCTTCGCGCTAAAAGACCGTATAGGAAAACCGCACAAGAGTTCAATGCGGAACTAATCTGCTGCCGGCGGAGTCGCTGAGCAGGCAATAATTCGCACAATGTTCAATTCCAAAGGCAATTAGCCAAAATAAACAAAATGAATTCCATGTTAAATTAACTATATCTTCTGCTGCTGATGCGCTGGAAATTGAAAACCAGGGGCTAACTGCTATTCATTTCGAATTCTTGGTATGGGTACGCGAGTATAAAATACTGCATTGGCTTGAAACTGCTATAGAAGAATGAGACAAATTGACATTATCTTTCACATCATCGTTAGTGACGATAAGCTGGACAAGCTATGAAGTCGATTGGAGCAATTTAAATTGTTTGCTTCAGAATTGAATGCTGAAACTTCTTTAATGATCACTGTCCACATCAAGTACAGAACGGATTTCGGTTTGTAACAATTTTTTTCGCAGATAAATGTTGTTGGTGCTGCACTTTGTGGACTCTATATTAAGTTAAGAGTGTGCTCGAAAAGGAATTTAAGCGAAGTATCCACGCACATCAATACAAAAGTGTATCGTAAAAAAAAATCCAAAAACAAAAGTTGTAATATTCTGTGCAAATTAGTAACTTGGAAGTCAAGCATAATCCCGCAATCTTAAGTCCAGAAAACCTTAAAGCCAAAATACCTCAAAGACAAAATACTCAAAATCAACAAGACCCCTTAATCCAATAGTGCTTGTCACAAAAAAACTGGTAAGATCCTTCTGGCAACTTTACATACTGAAAGCCGCGACTGAGAAAAAATTCGTGAGCTTGGGTTTTCGGGATTTTGTCTGTTCGGTTTTTGGTTTTTGGGATTTAGGATTTTTGGTATTTTGGGTTTTCTAGAATTTCATGGGGTTTTAGGATTTCGTGTTTTTGTGTTTTCATGATTTTGGATTTTCGCGATTTTATTTTTTTTCGGGATTTTAGTTTTTTTGAGATTTTGTGTTTTGGGGATGTTTTCTGTGACACACATTATCAGTTAATCACATAAGTCATTTATATCCCGAAAAATGCAATCAAACGGTCCTTCACGCCTCAAATTAGGCACAAATGAAGAACATGCTCGACGAACATGCTTGGTTGCGTTAGCCCATACACGGCGAACACATTTTACCGAACATGTGCGATTAGCGATGATTTATTTTGCCCAACTTTATTTTTGTAGTTTTCACCTTTTTGAATCAAATATAAATTATTCGCTTTGTTCGCGAACATGACCATATAACACGGCGAACATCGAAGCCAACGAACACGACAAATTCGCCAACAGCGAGCGGCTCGCGAACCAGCCCATATTCGAGAAAAACACAGCGAGCGCGAACATGCTGGGCGAGCATGAATCAACGAAAACAAGATTGCGACACTTCTTTTTTGTTTTATTTTGTTGACGTCATCTGTAAAAAAAATTGACAGCAAAAGAAATTGCTTTGTTGGTCCGATGTGAATTAATGGATTTTTCGTGCGCGAATAAACAAATTGTATAAACATAAAAACAAAACATAAAAATAAGAAATTATAAACATAAACATAAAATTTGTTTAAATAATTAAATATTGTTGAATTAAATTTACTTTAATTGCAGTTAAATTAATTGCAAAAAAATCAAGAATCTAGAAAGTTAGAGTGCTAAGTAGATTTAAATTAAATTAAGCAAAGCAACAATTTGTGAAAATTATTTTGCATTAAATAAATGAAAATATTTTAATTATGTTTTAATTTTGTTGTATTTTTGTTGTTTTTTTGCATTTATTGGATGAGTCCTTAATTGTTCTCTTAAGTGTTCTTATTGTAAAATATATTCTGCGCGGAAAAAAAGTTTTTTTTTTTTTATTTTCACATCGCAGTCAATGACTTCGGCCAATTCAAGCAGATTTTTTTGGTAGCTTGGACAAATTACTAAGTCTTCTCCGTTAAAGGATTTGAAGATGTTGTCCAAGTTCGTCAAGTCATTCAACATCGTTGGTGATGGCTTTGACAAGCCGCCTTCACTTAGGTGGTCCACCCGTGAATACGATGCGACATTTTCTCCAGCTGGAATTTTGTTTCTTAGTTTATGGCATATGATCGGGCCATATTTTCTAGGCCATCGCTCTGTAAAGTGGCCAAATCTTAATCATCTTTGTCATCATTATTATCCTCTTCTGGTTCCCAAGCAATGCTTTGAAAATTGAAATATAGTACCTAAAAAGACATTTCAGATTATTTATTTGTATAAGCAAAAGCAATGTCTACAAACCGGTCAATGGCGTTTCCAAATATGGGGTATCGTCAAGGCTCATATTTAAGTTGCTTACAAAATAACATCCTCGTTGTGTACTAAAATGTGGGAAATGGGACCTTTACTAAGCGGAAAAAATGAACAAAAGCTGGGGCCCAACTATGGAATTCGATTCTACAATAAAGTTATTCGAATTCGCAAAATTTCAAATTTCTAATTGTTTAGTAAAGCACTTATTAACTGAAAAGAACAGGATTAATTGGAGATTATGTGGCGAAGATTCAAATAAGCGGACAGTAGATGCTACTTCCCAATACAAAACCATTTAAAAATAGCTTCGAGAACAACTTTCGAATAGATGCGAAAGTAGAATGAAGTTTCATAGTAGGTCCCTTGTATTGCCTTATATGATTTAATAATACCTAAGAAATTAGTTTGAAGTGTTAATTTCAACAATTAAAAGTGTTACAACCAGTAAGAGTACACATTTAAAAAAAAACTCTAATTTCTAAAACTAATTTTAAACCGCTTTTGGTTTTTATCTTGGTTTGTTCTCATAATGATATTCACACATGACGTCACACGATCTGTCAATTATTACAACAACAAAGCACAAAAATAGAATTGTCGTAATCTTATATTCTTTCAATCATGATGGGCGAGCATGTTCGTCGCTTGTGCTTACATTCAATAGGTGGATAGATGATTTTATTAGATTTCCGTGGGTCCGTAGCATTGCACGGGTATCTGCTAGTATTTCCTAAGGGGAAAGATTTCCTTATAAAGACTTGCTTAAAGTTTCCTTATAAAGACTTGTCCTACAGGGCAATTTCCCGCTGCCTGATGAACCATTTTACCATTCGGAGTATCGGAACGTGAAATTTTATACAATGATGAAGTGGTGATCAAAGAGCCCAGATACTTTAAAATAAGATGAACACCACACAAATATATTATTATGTAAGCCCCCTTCCCTAAATATTCCCTAAGTTTATAACTAGCTTTATGTTTGATGTGCTGCCCCTAGAGGCTAATTTTTAACTCTTGTTTTGAGTTCTCCTTAGAGGAGAGCTTGGGGCAACAAAAATAAATATTTACTATGCAGATCACCGGTGGGTCAGTCAACCATTCGGAATTTCAGGCATTTTGTTAATAATGATCCGTGCACTAAAGGGGTTTTGACTACCCTTTAAATGATCAAGCACTGTGTCACCGTTGGGGAAAATAGGAAAGGATGTGAGGGAGTTTGAATTTATGAACATCAAAATGGGAGGAGAAAATATAGCCGGGTTTTGGAAACATTAAAATTCTAAGCGTTTCTTATTCCCCATTCGACAACAGTGTCGAACTTACAACTTAATGAGCCTATCATATGCTACCCTTGCAGTTCTACATCCGAAGAACAAGGAGGTGAATCTGACAACGAATATGAAAAACAAAGAATACTCCCAGATAAGAGATCATTAATATAAAAATAAGACTTGGAGATAAAACACGGCCCTGGGGCACACCAGCATTTATTTGTAAATATCACACTTGAAACCGTCCAATGCAACTTGTATTGAGCGTTCCGAAAAACTATAATTTGAATGTTCCCTTATATAATCTTGGTTTGGGATGTACCTATAAAATTGCGTTGGGTCCCCTAAAATTTGATTTTATAACACTTTTCCTAGGGCTCCAATGATATAGATGTGCCATTTTATTTTACCCATTCGAATATGTACATACGTATAGATTTGTGTTGATATTTCAACATATTGCCAATTATTATAAAAGTTCAAATGTTAACCAATGTCAATTCCAGTTAATGCATATCCTCTCTGCATAGTCCTCAAAAGACGACTTTCGAGGATTAAAGTCAACCATTCCGATTGGCATTTAAATGAATCCCATCAAAAGCCACAAATCTACTCTTCAATGTCCAAGTCAAGTTGTTTGCTAAAGTCTTAAACCAAATCCTCTTGTTGACCATTTTCATAATTGACAAACTGACATTGGAATAGTAAAAGTGTAGCGACAAGATGTTCAACCATATACCATCGGTCAGTACAACTGTAGACTGGCAGCGGGGTGGAGCTGCGCGGTGATATATCCTATTAAATTTTGTCCCACCCATCATTCGGAGCGGAGACTTGACTTAGAGAAAAAGAGTAAAAATTCTTTAGACGAGACAAGATCCAAGTCTTCTTCCGCAATAGCTAGTCAGTCTATTCTGTTTAGTGTAGTGAAGTGAACTATGACTAAAGCTTCAACCTATACGATACCCTGTGCACTGTGGTTTCTATTTCATTTTGGGCCGCAACAACTGACATGTGCCCAGTGTATGGTCATCTATTTTAAATATGGTCAGCGGACACAGTTAAGACTTGTCATGTCACATTGCTTGCAGATCAATTTCACTCACAGTCCAACGAGGACAGGTTGTTAAAAGGCGAAAGCAACCTGAGGATCACATCGCAAGACTGTTTCGTATAGTTCGTGCAATCGATATGGCTGCGATGATGGATTCGAAGATCATTAGGTAAATTCCAACGCCACATTTCAACTACATATATAAGAGAGTAGAGGATGTTGCCCTTGGATGATATACACAAAAGAGATTGACATTCGAGGAATATTGCATGAGGTAACATTAGATTTATTGAACTAAAGGTTGACGAAAACTAAATGCATTTCCTGTTTCGAGATAAGAGAGATAAAATAATGATGATCTTCTCTTAAGGAACTACGATTGTTTAGAAAAGGAATAAGTTACAGGTAAGCGTTGAAGGAAGTTCTTAAAATACCAGCTGATGGCAATTTGTTGACCAAAAGGGAATTGTAGTATAAGGAGTTATTATACATTTTTATGCAGACAGTTTCAGGAAGCCATTTTGAAAAGGGAAGAACAGTTTATTCAACTTGTTTTGTTTATGGGAAGATTTCGTTTAACAAGATATCGTTACCAAAATGATATCAAATAATTATGTTCAAGTCAATCGATCTCGAGGTAAGACTAGACAATTCAGTGAACTGGCTCCCGACAAATAATATGTACCTTTCTGAGCCATGCTCTTTCCATTCCCCCAAATCAAGCTTTGTATCATTCACGATAGCTGGGTCTCCTTGTCGGCTGCAACCTGGTCTTCAAAGACCCTCTTGACTAGAGCTCTCCTTTCCTGCTTATTGTCTAGCACTCGGCTCTAAATATGACTTGCCAGAATAAGCATATTTGTTTGATGATGTGATGCATGCGCCCTATCATAACATCTTCTCCGCATTTAAAGAGCTCCGCTGGAATTCTATCAAGACTTGTGACGGGATTGTTGTTTTTCCAAGTTTAAAACTTCTATACTAGGCGGTAAAACCGTGCCTTGGTCGACGTAAATGTGGGTTTTCTTTTTGCCCTATTCTTTTCATATGCACTATTATCCATTAAGCAGCTACTAGAAATGCTGTCTTAATATATACCATGCGTGTAGATGAATAGATTATTTCGCTATTATGAAAAACCTGCGCACTGCATTGAAGTCAATCACCTTACTTTTTAGTCGATTTCCCACTACGAATCATCATCGTAACATGTGTAATTCTTATCACAGCTGTAATATATTTCGCTATTTTTCTCTTCATTACCTGATCATATCCAATGTATCTCCTGGATCACTATAATAGCGGCCATATAGATAGACTCAAGTTCCATGCACATACACCTTTTATTATTGTTGTCAAATATCACTACCATATTTGACATTTAACCAGAAAATTATTAAATTGGTATTACTGTTGTCAAAACTCAATCCAACCAAATCCAACTGTTTAGTTATATATAAATCTGAGCTTGACATTTGGTTCAATAGAACACTTAAATGGAATGTCCACATTCAATCGGTCATTGGGAAGGTATATGGCTGCCTAAGAAATCTCTCGACATCGAAGTGTTTTACACCTTTAGCTACAAAATTAGTGATAGCTAGAAAGCTTGATGTTGCATTTAACAATTTAGTTCGTTGTGTTTTTGATCTGAAGCGATTTGACCATGTTTCCCCATACGATAAAAAGATACTTGGATGCACGTTACATTGTTACCTTAAATTTTGTTCTTTAAGTTTTTTAAATAAAATCATGAAAAGCAAACAACCCACGTATTTGTTCGAAAAAATAAATTCCTCTGTTTCAACTCGCTCCTTCTCAATATACAACCTCGTTTTACGTGTCTCAGAAAATCAGTTTTTTGTGCTAGTCACTCGCTCCTGGAACTCGTTACGTTTAAATATTAGAAAATTGTCCTCTGACAAAAAAATAGATGAAATTCTCTTCAAATATTTGGCTGAAAATTAAAATAAAATATTCGCTTCCTTTCTTTTTCTGTTTTGATTCTTGTTTTTATTAGTGTATTTAATTTATAAAATTCCTAATTTTTCAAATTATATAATTTTTGAAATTTCTTATTATAACTTTTACTACATTAAGATTGATGCAATCTATTGTAAAAGATTCATTAATCAAATAAATAAAAAAAATCAAATATTTGATAAGCAATGAATGATCTTTACACTGTGGCTCCACTTGAAATATTTCAGGCAATGGCAATAGCAATGGCAATGGCAATAAAAATATTGGTTGTACATTTCATTGCTGGCAATTAGAATTTCAATAAACCTTATTGATTTCACGATTTTATTGAACAATTATATAATGGGTTATCCATTTTGCGGGTTTGAAAGTAAACGTAAATATAACACATATAAAATATTTTTTTTCATGATATTTCTTTTTTATTATAAAGTTTGAACGTTGACATTATGTGTGAAACACTACATCACTTAAATGACCACCATGCGAATTGTTGCAAGCATCGATTCTTTTAAGGTAATTTTCGACCACTTTTTGACACATATTGGGCGGTATCTCAGCCATTACTTGACGAATTTTGGTTTTCAAGTGCTCAATTGTTAAAGGTTTATCTGTATAAGAAGGGTCTTTCCCAAACCCCCAAACTGTGACTTTTTGTAGATGTAATGGCCTCCCTTCAATTACTTGAGGATTCTGAGAACCCCAAACACGACAATTTTGGTTATTAACATACCCACTGAGTGAGAAATGTGCTACGTCGCTTAAGAAAATTTTGTTCGAAAAATCGCCGTCCACCGCCGCGCCGTTGTTCAAGCACCCATTCGACGTATCTACGACGTTGTGAATGGTCAGCTGGCTTCAGTTGTTGTGTGAGCTGGACTTTATATGGATGTAGGTATAGATCCAAATGCAAAATACGCCATAATGTGTCGTAAGACAGTCCAAATTCCTGAGAACGACGAGGAATCGACATATTGGGGTCTTCGGCAACACTTTCACTTACAGCAGCTATATTTTCAGTGGTACGAGCGAAACGATGATGCGCAGGCCTTACAATATCTGTAACCAATCCAGTCTCTTCAAATTTCTTCACAATTTTGCCAATTGCTTGCGTAGTTGGACGATTATGTAAACCATAATTTCCTCTTAAAGCACGATATGTGGCTGTGGCAGAAACACCATTTTTGTAGTAGGTTTTAACAATTTTTGTGCGTTTTGCGATAGTTAGGCGATCCATTTTCGTAAATGTCAGACTTTCAACTGAAAAAAAAAATTGGTTTAACAACTTACTTTGACAGATGTCGAATTCCAGCCCTATACTTTTGAAACCGCAAAATGGAAAACATATTACAATTTGTTAACCTACAACTATAAAAACATTGAAAAGAAAATAATCTTATGGTACATAGGGGGCCTATAATATACATTGGCTTAGATTGAGGAAATAAAATATATATTAAACATGTCAAATTAAAATTAGCAAAATTGGATTTGTCTGCTGCTCTCGGGGTGTTCGGTCCCGGTTGTCCTGTGGTGGTTTGGGCGTAGAAGTAGGGATTGATTGGCGTTTTAGCCACGCTGACCCTGCGTCAGCATAGAATGAAACTGCTGCTTCGTCGTTGTCCGTGAAAATTTTGTAATCCAGAGTTTCCATCACGCTGAGGTACCTTGGCTCGGGATGTCGTTGCTCGGTGGCCATCCTTCTCATTAGCTGATTAGGGTGGTTGGTGGTGCTCTGCACTAGCTTTTTTGCCATATTCGTTAGATACACTTTTTGAGTGCGGGTTGAACCGTAGCAACTCGTTGAAGTTGATCCCCAGGTATTTGACGTTCCTTTTCACAGGAAATGTGGATGCATCGGGAATATTCATGACAACATTTCTGCTGCTGAACGATTTCTGCCGTTATGGGGTCTTCTAAGGCAGACAAGCTCTGATTTCCTTGTGTTGATTTGTATGCCAAATTTCTTGTAGAAGTCGAAGAGTTTGTTGATATGTGCCTCTACTTTCCGGACTGCGACTAGTGGTGACATTGAAGTTGCATACGTCAGTGAGTCATCTGCATACGTCAGTGAGTCATCTGCAAACAACAGGTTTTCACAGTTTGTTGGAACGGGTTGGTCAGATGTCATTAGGCTGTATAGAAAGGGGCCAAGATTCGAACCTTGAGCGACTCCAGCTTTTATGTTTTTGACAGTTGATGAGCAGTTTCCCAATTGTACAAAAAAGTTCCTGTAGGAAAGAAAAGAAAACAGAATTTTTATTAGTGGCTGGGGTAAATGTAAGAGATGTAGTTTGTGTATAAGGGCATCTATCCATACGCTATCGAATGCTTTCTCGACATTCAGAAAACATCCGACGATGACACGATTACTGTTGATGGCTAGGGTGGTGTCATGCTGGAACTTCAGGAGGGGGTGTAGGGTTGAGTGCATCTCCCTAAAGCCAAACTGCATGTCTGAATTAGATTGTTCTCGCCGCAAAACCTTATTGTTTCTATTTATAGTTATTTAAGCTCACTCATTTTTATTTTATATTGTTTTATTTATTTTTGTGCAGTCAGTAAATTGTTTCACGCATGTCACCCTTTTAAACTAATGGGAAGGCAGTCAAATTGAAGGGAAGCCATTTTGGAATTGCTCAGTATATTGCTTCGGAGATGGAAAGCAATTATTGCCTTTCATCGATAGGACAATATTGCAATTGCCTTTATCAAAGTGCCTCCATTTGCAATATAAACGGTGATTTTTTAAGAGCTTGGTTTTTGAAAATTTTTATTTGGATCGATAAATCAATTTCTGCCATTTACGTTTTAAAAATAATTTCACTTAAATGTTGCCCGCGGCTACGCTTCAGGTGGTCCATTCTGAAGGTCCAATTTTGGCAAACTTTTTCACACATTTCGGCCGGAATCTCACCAATGACGCGTTCAATGTTGGCTTCCAAGGCAGCAATCGTGTTTGGCTTGTCCCCATAGACAATAGACTTAACATAGCCCCACAAAAAATAGTCTAACGGGGTCAAATCACATGATCTTGGTGGCCAATTAACTGCGCCAAAACGTGAGATCAACTGCTCACCAAATTCGCCTCTCAATTGATGCATGGTTTCGCGTGCAGTGTGGCATGTGGCACCGTCCTGTTGGAACTACATGTCGACCGAGTTCAATTCTTGCATCTTCGGCAAAAAAAAAATCTGTTATCATCGAACGGTACCTTTCTCCATTGACCGTAACCCTGCGGCCTTCATCGTCCTTGAAGAAGTACGGCCCAATGATGCCGCCTGCCCATAAACCGCACCAAACAGTGCATTTTTCGGGATGCATTGGTAGCTGCTGAATTGCCTCTGGCTGCTCTTCACTCCAAATACGGCAATTCTGCTTATTCACGTATCTATTTAGCCAAAAATGAGCCTCGTCGCTGAAGACAATTTTGCGATAAAAAAACGGATCCTCATCCAACTTTTCTAAGGCCCATTCACCGAAAATTCTATGTTGTGGTAGGTCGCCTGGCTTCAATTCTTGCACCAGCTGTATTTTGTATGGCTTTAAACCAAGATCTTTGCGTAAAATCTTCCAGGTGGTCGAATAACACAAACCCAATTGCTGCGATCGGCGCCGAATGGACATATCGCGATCTTTAGCAACACTGGCGGATGCAGCAGCAATATTCTCTTCGGTACGCACTCTACGGATACGATTTGGTGGATTAATGTCCAATAAAGTGAAACTGGTGCGAAATTTGGTCACAATGAGCTGAATAGCCTGCTCGGTGGGTCGATTATGACGACCATAAAACGGACGTAGCTTGCGAAACACATTTTTCACAGAGCACGAATTTTGATAATAAATTTCAATAATTTGCAAACGTTGTTCAGGCGTAAGTCTATTCATTATGAAATGGCAAACAATACTGAATCGAAATGTCAAATGTTCGTGGAATTTGTCATGTGTGATCTGTCAAAAATATAAACGTCAAAAACCAAGTAGCAAAAAAATCGTTACAAGGCAATTGCAATATGTGAGGCAATTTATTGCCTTAAATATTGCATGTGGAGCCCGGGGTTAGAGTTATATTGTGAAGGGTCCCTTGGTAATTTTGGTATTATAGATGTCAAAATTATTGTTGGCTTTCAAAGCTTAAGACAATTAGAAGTTCGGTGTTGATAAAACTATTTTACGAATCGTATAATCTTTTAATTAAATAATAATGGAAATTACGCCAGAATTTTTTTTGTTGGAAAAATGCCTTAATTTTTTGCTGTCTAAAAAATTGGAAAAAAGAGCAGAATTTTTTAAGAAAATAAGCAAGAAATATGGAAAAATATGTATCCCCCTTATGAGCGAAGCTTTTTGTACGCCGTGAACCTAATTTCAAAAAACACTTCACACAAGCCCGAATTTTTTTTCTGGCTTTTTTCTGGCATTTTTTCCATTTCCTACAATGCCAGAAATTTGGGAAAGAGTATCAAAAAACTTTGGGGTTTTTTCCTAGGAAAAAAGGCAAGAATTTTATAATTTCCGGGAGCTAATAAAAGTTCCCACAATATAACTGTTTTTTTTTGCGATAATAAACCGGCATGCTTTCGGAGCAAAGTACGCGGTGCTTCTAGTCGGCTGGACTTGAATAAACATGTGTATGTAGATAAAACATCGATTTGTACAAAATTTTACGCTTTCCAAAGAAGATTTCCTTAATATACTTGTCGATATAGAAGACACATTTAAACTAATTAAAAAGGAACAATCCATTACGAATATTTTTAAGCTTCCAGCTGTCTTAAGATTCCTTGCGCAAAGAAGCTACCAGTTGAGTGTTAGCAACGATTCCGAAATAAGCATGGCGTTCTGGTGGCCATAAACTATTTAATTCCGCAGCAGTATCTGCCCACTTCATACTTATAAGCAACTTTGGGCGAATTCCCCTTACAAGGTCTGCTCATAATAACAAAATATATTGAGTGCTAAACATTTTTAACACAAATCGGGGAAAGGATCCTTAGCACTTCCTAATTCATACCGCAAATGATAGATTATTTTGAAATGCCAAACTAAATGAGCAGTATTCACAATAATTTTGAACGTTATTCACAGTGACATGTCCACATATTTAAATTAAAATAGAGATGGGTCAACATTTCAAAAAGAGGTATTCACTAACAGGTAACAGCAGATCGAAAATACAGTGAAACCCGCTTAAGTGAAAAACCGCTTACCTGAAATCATTTACATATCCCCGTGTATATTTACATACAAGCTACCTGGCTTAACTTGTTTAAGAGAAAAACCAGAATAACTAAAAAATAAAAAAAAAATACCTTAAAATTTTCTATTTTTCTATACAAACAACTCTGCTAAGTGAAAAATTAAACCGGTGTTGAATTGGTTAATTTTTTTTATATTTTCAGAACCACTTCCATTCATATAACACATGTAAATGATAATTTTCACTGTAAGTACTTGTTATTAAAATAAGTTAAAGAATTTTTAATTGGTATTTTGATTGAACGATGATTGATAAAATGTTAGTGTTGAATAATTAATCTTAAAGGCAGGTAGGTAAAATTGCATTCAATATACTCTGTTTAATTTATATTTTCAGTACAGAGAGGATATGATATTTGCCTTTCACGCTTATGGATTTCAATAAGCTATTTCAGTTTCTATAAAGCTTTTCCATATTTCATGGTTGCCTTAGTGAGCATTATAAATTGGCATATTTCTCTCACAAATGTCGGTAGGGTTACCAATTGTTAATGTAGATTTCATGAACAGATAGATACATGTACTTTCACCGTAAACTAAATCTAAAAAAAATTAAACTAAATCCAAATAAAAACAAATCTATCTTTCTCCACACCATCAAGAAGTAACATATTAGGCGTTTTTTAAGAGTTCCCCAGGAGGCATAATCTATTTTAACGTGAAAATAAATCACAGAAAAAAACGTATAAATAAGGTATAATAAGGAACTTGTATCCTTCGGAAAACTGGAAGCCATTTTAAATGTAAACAAACACAGCAAAAAAATAATAATCAACTCAAATTGTACCGACCTATTTTAAATATTATATTTATATACACGAAACCTTCTTCATATTATTTCTATTTTCATGAACAAAAAAAAACTATTTTGTAATTTAAAGCTGTAATTAATTACTAAAGCGATATCCATCAAAAATTTGCTCAAATAGTAATTTTTTTCTTAAAAAAAAATTCCCAACAAATAATATATATAACTGCATTTTAACCGTTTTCCAAAAAAAACCAAAAGATGTAAGCAGAAAAGAACGTAGCGACAACACCAACGTAGCCGAATTGGCACGATCGTGCACTTTTGGCACTTTTTAATTTAAATGGCACTCTAGCACTCAAACGCTTCAAATGGCACTGTAGGAATCAACGAGCAAACGTTTTCAATATGTATATCCAAGTTCATGATCAGACCAGGTAGTGCATCAGCTGAAAGGGTTGTTTCACGCTTAAATAATATTAAAACCCATAGTAAAAATCGTCGTTTATTGAAATAATAAAGGCTAAAACTTGCCAGCAATTCGTATCACCTAAGAATGATTATTAAGCTTGTTCAGTGACGAAAAAGTTAGAACAGAACAGATTCGTGAGAAACTTCAGACCAAGATAGCACAAATTATTATTATTATTATTTATTTAATACGTTTAATGCTAACGTTTAAATTACAAAAATTTACTTAAATATAAATTTTATAACAAAATTTCAACTACTTAGCAAAAAAAAAATTGTTGTATATTTCGTTTAATGAAGTTCATTTATTTTATCTATTAATTTATTCTTTAATTTTGTGTTTATTTATTCTTATTATTCGCTAATTTTTGAGGTGCAATAAATAAAACTAAAAATTACATATGAAATCTTCAAAATTTTGTTGCTTTTTTGTTGGTGGCACCCAGTGGCCTAAAATGGCACTTTCTGTTGTCACAACACCCTTTTCCTTAAATTTAAAATATATGCTCTCAAAAGCTCTAAGAAAGCTTCGAATCTGAAAGCTCCATACCGATAACCAAAGAAAAAGGTCCATCAGCGGACCAATGGTTACTATTAATTAATTATTACTTTAATAAACACTATAAGTGAGTGTCAAATTGTCGATCACGATCAGTCTCCTCTCAGCCGGGGAGCAGACTGGTCATGGTGGGATGTATGTGGGCTTATGGAATATTTCAGTAGCAATTTGTTAAGTTGTGTGCCATCAAACACCAGCCGGCACCAGTGTTTTTGAAAAAGCTCTCCCATAAGGCCTGTACTGAAAATATAAATTGAACAGAGTAGAGCGAGCTCGCATCTTAGATGCAATTAGCGCTCGAAAGCACCGTTTTAATAAAAAGAACACTTACGAGATGAATAAAAAGACGATTTTTAGCGAAAAAACGAGAGAGAAATAACTTATGCGAAGCGTCGCAATCGCTACAATTGAGGAAAGAGATTAGGTTTTGATTTTTGTGTCAGATAGTTCTTTTTCAGATCAGAAAGGAAAGCTTTTCCAAAGGACTGCATTCTTAGTCTAGCCAGAGGGGGACACTTGCAGAGGAAGTGAAGCACTGTTTCCTTTTCCAACTGGTTTTAACAGCTCCGGCAGTAGTTGTTATGGGGAATACCCAGCTTTGCTGCGTGCTCAAACAAAGGCCAGTGTCCAGTGAAAGTAGGGACTACCCTTGCTATGTCCCTGCTCGGTGGGCAAATGAGAGCATTTGTGCGGGACTTATTGTATGTGAGCCACATCATTTTAGATATCGTAGAGTCGGTTAGATTATTCCATCTTTTGTTGGATTCCGTGAGGAAAATTGAAATAATTTTGCCCTTCATCTGCAAGCGAGCTATCAAGGGCCGATCACTGATGTTCTGTTAGAGGTACGAAAAATAACCATTTTTTTTACAAAAAAAATTATCAAAATGAGCCTTTTCCTTTCATTAATGAATTGTTTTCTTTTTTTTATTAAAATCGATGGAGCCGCTTTTTGGGAAAAATAAGATTTACCTTTTTGGGCAAAAAAAAATGTATGGTACCTGCCGTCTGAAAAAAAAATAAAATGCACGACTGGATCGCTCGTAATTGCTCCTATGTTCGATCACATTATATGATTCTTAATAAACTAGTAAGCTGCTAAATATATTTTTAAAGTTTTTCACTTAATTTTTTATATATAAAAATTCTTAAACTTTTTTTTTTAAATTGTTATAAACATTTTAAATATTTAATAATTGAAATACATAAACAAAATTTCAGAAAAAATTGTCTACACGTTTTCGAAATATTGAATTAAAAAAAATAATTTTTTTTCAAAAATTAAAAAAAATATTTTTCGAAAATTTTGAAATGCAATACTATTTAGAATTTGAAGGAGCTCCTGTATAATTTTTATTTTTATTTTTTATCGAAATCCGTTGAGCTGTTTATGAGAAAGTTGAAAATCAATAAACTGGTTGTATGGCAGGTACCGTTAATAACAAAATATTTTAAAAACTTTTTTGGCCGAAATGTCGACCATACCCAAAGTAGTACACATACCAAATTTTATCAAAATCGTTAAAGCCGTTTTTGATATAATTAAGATGGCAGAAAAATTTGTGTGGCAAGTACCGTTATTTTTGGGGCTAAAACAACGATTCAAAAATCTAATTTGGACAATCATCCAAAACGCCTAAGTACCAAGTTTGAACCAAATCAGTTCAGCCGTTTAGGCTGTAGATCGTTCTACAGACAGACAGACAGATAGACAGACAGACAGAGAGACAGACGGAGTTGCGGGACCCAATTTTTTGGGGTTCTCTATGATCGTAATGTCATGTTTGATTGTTAGAATTTTTTTTACGAATACCTAACTTGCCTTATACATAATCGCAAGTAAATATATATTGAGGGTACGGGCCAGCTTGTAAATGAACCGATCTTCATGAAACATTAGTTAGGAACATCTCTGTGTAAAAGGGGATCACAATAGACCCCCTTGTACTGTGCACGCTCCCCCTAATCTACTTCTGGATGGGTTTGTCGAATATTTTAGCCTGCTCTAAGCTGAATATAATAGTTGTAAAATTACTGTTATGAAACTGGACATCGCCATGTCGATTCCAATCATTCCTACATACCCAACTACAAATTACCAATTGTTCGAAATTTGCCAACTGTGACTATTATGTCATTGACAGTTGGCAGTAATCTTTTCCGTGACACTTCCAAAATGTAAGTTTAATTCATTACATCAATTGTCAATATTATTAATTGATTTTTTTTTTAAACCAAAATCTGTGAAATAAGTTGAGTAAATACAGCTGAATTTCCAAACCGTAAAATAAAATTATGACAATCCATCCAATTCTTAATTTTCGAATTCCTACCATGTACCGTCACCCAATTATCATTGGGGTGGCCGTGGCGCGATAGTCGTATGTTCGCCTGCCAACCTCATGGTCACAGGTTCGATCCCTGCCGTAGTCTATGTCTTCTTATTTTTCCATTAAAAACATAATTCTAAACATAAATGTCATACAATGAGCTGCTGGTTTACTCATTATATGCTGTTAAGGCATATAACTAACAACATTTGATTGAGTAAATCTAGTACACCAATAAAATATGATAAAGAATAAAAAAATAAATGCGAATTATAAGGGACATCGATAAATAAGACACGGAAATTTCTCCGCATTAGTTCAGGCGCCATCCCTGGAGATAATATCTGAGACAACAACCACCTACAGTCTCCGAATATCGCGCCACACATCTTTGCTATCATTCTTTCTCTTCCTTAACCTCACCCTCACGCCCGCGCTGTATTGAAACATTTAAAGGGTATTCATAATCCCTTGAAAAAAAAAATCATATATTATGTATCTACACTAAGAGGTCAGACCTAATAAGAATTCTTAATGATAGTGTTTCTGCCAAATACTAACTTAGACTAAGTCTTAAATATCCAAGTAAACAGATCCCTACTGATCCAAAGTAAAATGCAGCATCTTCGAATCATCACGCTTTTTGTGTATCCTAAACTTCTTCGTACTTTGATTAATGCCAATAGTTTAGTTCAGTTATCAAACAAAAAAGTTGCAAATCCGGCTTCGTAATCTGTTCGTCCACGATTTATAGGTCAATATTGAGTAAGGAAACGAATTGCGGAATTTTGCAGTAAATGGTGGGATAAACTTTATCCACCGAACCACCATCTCTAAATTCATTTGCAGTAGCAGCCTGTAGCAACAGCTGTACATATCTACCATTATGATGAGCTCAGGTTAGGTACTTTGAATCCACACAACAGCTCTATCCACATTTCGACGCTAAGCGCAAATGACTCTATTTTAGCCCGAATTCGATTGATAGAACCTGTTCGCCCAGGCATAGCATCATCTGCCTATTAAAAACTCTGAGGTCATAATTCAGTTCGACGAAAATGCGCACTGGCACTATGGCATCCTTTGGCCTCTACTTTGACTATACGAATAATAATAAATGATAATTATGTTTTGTTTTGATTAATGCCGTCATTAAGTTGCCACGTCGAATGCATGTTCCGCCAGAGAATGTAATTGAAATAAATTCTCTGCTTGAATGCAAGCAATTCTGCGCACTCTGCTGCAAAAATACCAAGCGTGAAGAAAGTCTTCCTCCTTTAAGGCAGATCGCAGTTCGCATTTGCAGATGACGATGACCGCGACGATGGACGACGCGACGACGACGATGACGACGTATGGTGGCAATGGTATCATCGAGGTTCGATTTCATGGAAGTTTAGGAACCGAATTGCTTTGGTTATACTTATCGCCGCACTCGATGCAGTCTGTCGATAGATGAATGAATAGATTGGTGAGCTATACGGTATGCTATTATAATGCGTTGATATATGTTTCCGCCATCAAGATGCACACACTGTTCCCCAATGGTTGGGTTCAAGACTATGCACTAGCTATGAGAGGCTAACAATAGCAGCAGAAGCAACACGGTTCTCTAGAGTGATGGATGCCCAAGTGCAACCCAAATACGGAATTTATAAACACTATCATTTAATTATGGCTTTGATGACGTGGCTGGAGGACATGGAGTGACCTAGTGGGTAGTTTAGTTAGAATGAGTGAATGTGGTTTCCTTGTTGGCCCTTTGGGGTGATTTGTGGAAACGATGATCCCCTTGTTGAGGATTTATTGATTGCTTCGAAAGAAGCAGTGTGTGTTGATGCTGTTGCCTGTTGCCTGTTGCTGCAACGTAACGTTTAGATGGCTCTTCTTCTTCTTTGGATGGATTAAGTGGATGTTTGGATTAATTTTGTTTTCTTTATTTATGCCCATGAGCTATCGATATGAAGTTCATATGGACATATTGTAATTGGATACAGTTAATCATCTGATATTTTGATGGATATATGATTATGTAAGGATTATGCTGTTTCTAACTTTTTTATAGCCATGTGTCATAACTTACCTCAGAGTTAAATTTATGAGATTAAGTCCAGCAGGTATACAGCTTCTGTGTTCGTTGCTGGGACTTTGTCCAATAAATTCTCAGAAAAATAGTAATCACGCGAAAACATTACTTCCGAGATAAAAATGCTTAAAAATGATTTTTAGAAAAAAACAATCTTTCGATTTGAACATTTTCGCATCAGATTTTTTTATATCTGTTTCAACAGAGCTACTTTCCATTATTTCCAAAAAATTTAAATTTCAGTTTTCGCCTAGATGTCGCTTAAGAATGTTTAATGTTCAAAAAATTAATGCCGCGTGGAAGACAGGCTCATTACGTGAGCTAATCTGATATACTTAATGCAAAGTCAGTAAGGCTTTTTAGAACCAACTGAATAAGAAATGATAATGGGCCAATGATAGTTCTCATATCCTCGAATTGACATGAAATTTTTCGGGCGTCTTAGGATTTTTATGACACGTGGGACAGATCCTAAATAACCTGATCTGGAGTACGATATCAATCTCACTCTCATACATCCAATATTTTTGTGGATCCATTTACAAGTGACCCAGAATCCAATACTTTGATTTTTGAATAAGGCCATTGAAATATATTGAAGCTGTCGGAAATATGAAAGAAAAAAATTGTTTCAAAATAGGGGCAAAAAATGTAAGTTTTCAAGAAAATAATGGAACATGCAAATTTTTAGAAAATTTAGTTTGCATTAGAAATGTTCTTTAGAAACATTTAGAATACTTAATTTAAAACTCACAAATGCTTCAATCGTCAAAATAAAGGAAATAGTTTTGAAATGTCAGTATTTTGTATATAACAATTACAAAAAGTTGGGAGACAATTATTGACCAACTTCCGTCATTCGTGTTATCGTCAACTTTTTATGCATTGACACTGTGAAGATAGATTTGCATCTCTCTATTTTCAGACGGCAAGTTGACAATGAAATTATCATAGATATCTGACATTCGTCTGCACACAATTTTGAACATAATTTTTTCTTGCGATTATAGGTAGATACTATAAAGCTAGTATTAGACGGTCCTTGTAATGTGTCATTGCCGTGACATTCTGACGTTACTATGACGTAGTTGTCTGTCCTAAAAGTGTCACGCCGTGTGATCGTCATTTTTTTGCATGTCATTGCCGTGACAAAAACAATGACAGGCACCGTGATACGTCACTTTTGGGTCATTGCAATGACAAATTGCCGTGACCGTGTAATAGCTCTTTCATTGTTAATGGGACACCGTGGCACGTAGCCAGTCGCTGTAAGGACTGTGTCCCAACCGTGACACAGCAGGAATTTCTGACATGTCATGTGGTTGTCATAGTTACGTAGGTACCTACCCACAAATGTATATTTAAATAGATTTTAATTATGTAAATTAGGAGGGTAATTTGTACCTATCTACATAGATGGAACCTAGGTATGTATGGACATATACAATAGAATGAAAGTAGAGAATATAGGTGGGTAGGTAATTATATAAGTATATGTGATGTATGCAAAAATGTTATAGTTATGGTTTGAGGGGAAAAAGATGCCATTTGAATTCTTGGGCAAATACCGTTAATTTTGTTCTGACTAAATGATAACTAGTACCAATTCTCAAAATTTTGTATCAAAATCGTTGGAGCCGTTTTCTAAAAAAATAAGACACAATGACTCGATTGATCGACGCCATGTGATCGTCACTGCTAAAAATAATAAATGTCATTGCAGTTTTATACTCACTTCCAATGATCAGCTGGTTGAGAGTTCTCACGCCGTGTAGTAGTCATTGTTTTGCCTGTCATTGCCATTACACTGAGACACAAATATCACAGTGACACACTTTGACTTTCATTGTATTTTGGGACAAAAATGACATACATGTGTAATTCGTGTGATAGTCATTGTAGCTAGCCATGACACCATTACCTTTGTCACGGCAATGACGGTGGTAGGACCTATTTTGTTGTAACTTCAGAGTGTCACAGCAATGACACATTACAAGGACTGTCTAATACTAGCTTAAGGCACTTGCCTTGCATTTCGTAAAAAAAATTCTAACAATCAAACCTGATATTACGATCATAGAGAACACCAAAAATCTGTCTGTCTGTTTTTGTAATTTTTCGGTAATATGCGCACAGGTTTTTTTTCATTTTTACTTGCGATTATAGGTACTTTATAAGGCAAGTTATGCATTCGTAAAAAAAAAAATTCTAACGATCAAACATGACATTAAGATCATGAGACGTCTAAAAAAGTGATCGACAAAAAATGTCAGTCTGTCCGTCTGTATGTATAACGAGCTGCAACCTAAACGGCTTAAGCTATTATATTCACATTTGGTATGTGTGAATATTTTGGCATTACTAAGAGGGGAAATTGAAATTTTATTTTTAGGCCTAAAAATAACGGTACCTGCCATATCACCTTGAAGGAAAATCTTATTTTTCTCGAAAACGGCTCCAACGATTTTGATAAAAAATTTTGAGAATTTTTTTGTTGGTAATAGCTATCATCTGATGTGAACCAAGTTTACGGGAATAGTCTATTAACGGTACTTTTCATATAACGGTTTTTAAAATTTTTGGCTTTCTCGGTAACTGTACATTGGATTTCTGTCAAATCTTATTCTGCATATTAAAATTTTAAATAACTTTTTATTTATAATTAAAATTAATTTTTGAATTTTTTATTTTATAAAATGAATATTTTTAAAACTAATCAAAAAAATAATTTTAAATTTTACGATCACGTGTATATTAATAAGCTCTAAAAAACTGCATACCAAAATTTCGAAAAACATTTGTTTTCAAAAAACTAAAAATAAAAAACCGGATTTCATCAAAATCCGTCCTACAATTTTCGAGATACTTTTTTATAAAATGTTCATTGATTGGTGGCATATAATAGTTTTCTTGGTTTTTTTTTCGCGAAATCGGTTAAAATGATGGTTTTGGCAGTTTTTATGAGTTTAAAAAACGATTTTTACCCACCTATACAGCATTCACTTTCATTTATAAAGGGTGCGCCAAATAACTTTTTTTTTTTTTGAAAATGGGCACAAAATATCGAGTGTAGCTGTCCTGTTGAAACCAAATATTGCCAATATCCTCCTCTTCAATTTTTGTGAACAAAAATTCGTTCACCATGGCCCGATAACGATCGCTATTGACTGTAACGGCCACTCCTTGCTCATTTTGGAATTACGCCTCTGGACCAAAATCCGCACCAAACAGTGACTCGTTTTGGGTGTATCGGCTTTTCAATGTATGCGCGCGGGTTTTCTGTGCCCCTAATGCGACACTTTTGCTTGTTTACATACCCGCCAAGATCAAAATGAGCTTCATCTGAAAAGATGATTTTTTTGGCAAAATCGGCATCTGCTCTAAGTCGATCGCAGGCCCACTTAGCAAGCGTTGTTCAAGCGTATACACAACCATATTCGTTCAGCGGAAGGATAAAACTAATTATCTGTCAAATCAGAAATGAGCTAAGTGTTACCATTCACGAAAAAAGCACTAGTTGAAAAAAAAAAACCTTAGATGGCGGATCCGTTACATACATATGTATGTACATATCTACATACCTAGGTTCTCTATATATAGGTAGGTATATAATACCCTCCTAATTTTCATAAATTTTCATTTTGAAAAAAAGTTTTTTTTTGGAAAAAAAATGGTTATTTTTGGTACATCTAGTAGAATCATTTTTTCGGTTTTCGATTTTCTGGGAAACGTTAATATGTTTTTTTGGAAATTTTTTACGCAGAAGCTCCTAGAAAGTTTAAACACTCTTGTAAGCCAAATATTTTCAAAATTTTTTTATTTTGGAAATAAAATTTTTTTTTTAAACACAAATTCTTGAAAACGGCTCAATCGATTTTTTCGAAACTTCGTAGTTAGTAGGTTTTTTTACATTACCTTAAATAGTTAAAAAAAAAAACGATTTTCCTAAAATAAAAACCAACCAAAATTTGAAGGAGCTCCTGCATAAAAATTTTGATCGAAATCCGTTGAGCCGTTTATGAGAAATTCGAAAATCAATAAAATGGTTTTATGGTAGGTACCGTTAATAGTAAAATATTTAAAAAAGATTTTGACCAAAATGAAGACCATTCCTAAGGACACCAATTTTTATCAAAATCGTTAGAGATGGTTTTCGAGATAATTAAGATGGTAGAAACATTTGTATGTCAAGTACCGTTATTTTTGGGGCTAAAACAACGATTCAAAAATCTATTTTGGACAATCATCTAAAACGCTTAAATACCAAGTTTGAAGACAATCGCTTCAGCCGTTTAGGCTGTAGAGAGTTGTACAGACAGACAGACAGACAGACAAACCGACGAAATTGCGGGACCCACTTTTTTGGTGTTCTATATCATCGTAATGTCAACATTGATTAAAGTCTTGAGTTCGATTTTCTTTCCAAATGCAAAACTTGCCCTATAGTACCTATATCGCAAGTAAAAAATTATTTTAATCGGTTCATCCAATAGTGAGAAATGCGAAAATACGAAAAGTGGTTCTATGGGAAGTATCGTTAATAAGTACGCAAAATAAAATATTGTACTAATATAAGAACACACACATTTATTTATAAAAATTCTTGGAGCCGTTATGGAGAAATTCATTTTTTTCTTAACGTTTTTTTTAACATTGTATGGGAGGTACCGCTGTTTTTTATTTTAGGAAAACAGTTTCTTTAACTGTTCAGGATAATGTCAAAAAATCCCAAGTACGAAGTTTCGAATCTATTAAGTTGTTTTCGAAGTTTTGAGTTTTCAAAAAAAAAATTTTTATTTGCTGTCAAATTCTGCCCACAAAAATTTGTATTCACTTACACATGTTTTGGCGGATCGATACTTGGTTATTGTTAGCTCGTCTGCAGCTTGATTATTATTTTCTACACTGGCAGAGCATCTCCTGGGCGCCATTTTTCCATTTTCTGTAAATACACCTATGTTATTAGTAATGGATTTTGTGGCGCCGTGTGATAGAAATTTATCAATAATAGAGATTCAACATTAAAGTGTTTTAAGAACATATGCTTAAAAGATGTAATTCAAAAGTTATCCATATCCTAAGTATTTTACATTTCAAAGATTGTGCATTTTTTGTATTTTTCTGTCTCCAGACCCTGAAACCACTATGATAACTTACAGCGTCAAGCAATGTGTGCAATTGGTAAAACTTTCCTAACATCTAAAGTTAGAACGAGATTCATTACCAAGTGCAACAATTTTGGCTTTTCAGAATTGAGACATCAATTTGGCGAACTTAGCTCTGAAATATGAGCATACGAATACACCCGATAGCTATTCGGATAGGTTGGTGTTGTTGTAATCTCATGGAAGAACACAAAACACTTTGGTATACTTTTGTATCCTATGAAAATCGTCAAAAACATATGCCAACCCTAAACCCATACAAATTTAACCTATCCGATGTTGGTTGTTCAGGAACTTTGTGGATACTATACTAACCTACTTAGATAGCATTACCGACATTTTGAATGTACCCAATTTCATCGAAATTTTTACTTGCGATATTATGTATGTATGTAATATATAAGGTGTTTTGCTTTTTTAAGATCAGAGCACTGAACAGAGTTCGAATACATGGATTATGCACTGAACTTGCTCCAAACAGAGCGAGCTCTGAACACTGATATGTTTTTTAAATACACTTGAATTACACAAATCAGAATACATTTTCATTTTTAACAATAAAAATCAATACCTACCCTTTTCTGTACACTGATACACACCGGACCTAGAAAATCAACAAGCGATCAACTTCTTTTGCCAACTTATGTATCTAATTATTTTATTTTTTCTTCACAATTTTCCTTCTTGGCTCAGTCAATTATGTTCGAGCACGTCGAGTGCGATCTACATGTTCAGGACGAAAAAAGAAACACACATTTGGAGCTCTGCATGCTCTGAGTTAAAAAGAAACACAAACAAATTTTTTGACAACTCAGACTCTGCTCTGAACTAAAAAAAGAAAAACGCCTATTGGGTAAGTTTTGCATTTGGAGAAAAATCGAACTCGAGATTTTAATCAAACTTGATATTATGTTGAAAGAGAACACCAAATATTAATATAATAATAATTTTAAATATTAAGTGGTGGTTAGACATTTTTTTTTGAAGCTAAAGAAAAACTTATCGCGAAAAATTCTATCGGCTTTTGACAGAAAACTTGTCTGTTTGACATGTCACTGACAGATCCATAGAAAATGTGTACCCCCAACGCCGGCCGAAAAAAAAGCCTTACTTTAAAAATTTACTTGTAGTGTTGATATGAACAGTTCGTGGACGACTTGTTGTTTTGACTGTCAAAGATATGCGAAGTTCAGCATATGGCCATGCATCCACCGTAAATTACTGTTTTGTTTGAATTTTAGCTGGTCCGTCGTTTCGTCAACGTGCGTTATTTGCCGTTAGTGAGGCCAGCAAGGCATATTTTTTTGTGTCAGAATTTAACAGCATGAACGTGGACGACATGTTTTTGCAGAGAGATAGGGCTACGTAACTTAGATGGTCTCGTAATACTTTTGTGTATGAGGTGTTATAAAGTTGCAAGTCTATTCCAATTAGGCCGCATTAGAGCGACACTCTCAAAGTCAAATAACCAAGGTCATCGAATTGAACCAATGTGATCCTTCTCAGTGTTAAGTCACAGTGTACATTTTAATGAAAGAAAAATCGTTAAGATCCACTACACGACTTGTTTTATTTTACTTCAAAATAGACTCGCCCTTAATGGAACCCCTTGAAGAAACTTTCAAGGCGGTGTGTCACCTAAACTTAATAAATTACACAACGCCGGAACGGCTCTAAAATTCTTTACTTCCGTCTGACTGTTGGCCACTGCTTCTAAAATATTCTATCTTCATCATAACGCAAATCTGGCAAATAGATTATCCATATGACAAGGAAATTTTGCATCACTTCCTGCGAATCAATCAATTTTAAGTTATGCAGAAAGTGAGCGAAATTCTTGGTGCTTAACAATGTTACTGTTACCAAAAACTATTTCCGCAATTCCTACAATCGAACGGTTGGTTATTCCGATGATAGACAGAAATGCTACTCCTGAGATATTGAAATACATATATGGAGAAGTAATTTTCAATTCTGCCAAATAAGTTATTGCAAAATCAATACCTCATTGAAACAGTTAGCGGAATGTGTATCAGCATCCTTTATTTATTCCGAAAAATTCCACATACTCGTATGTGCTTCGACAATAATTACACATCGTTTTCTTTCGCACGGAACGCACCACATTTATCCCAACAATTATGGTGCGCTTACTAAACGTTATAAATCAAGTCCGTGCTGCTTGCTAACAACAACCCACCCCAACTCTTGAAAGCTGTTTAAGTATAGATGCGAGTATACCCGCTACCCGCTACCCGCTACTCGCATACATAATTTATAGACTTGGATCGTATATAAAAATTACCAAAGAGTCCATCATTAAAGCAGCTACAAACTCGGCCAATAAAATAGTCTATAACTCATCAGGGTGTTTAGTTCCTCGAACTCGATATGCCGGCCGGAGATTCATGTACATAAGTACAAGTCGCCTTCGCATAGGACTATTACCACATAAAACCTGACCACCTTGCCGTAGTGTTTGGAAAATGCTAAACATAGTGCTATCTGATTATCATACATGGTCAACGATGCGTATGATCGCGTCGATTGTTCTCGGTCTGGCAGAGCACAAGCTTAAGCAAACCAGATGCAAAGGTTAGGTTCTCATTATCTGCCAAAACAGACCGACCGCCCGCCGGCCACAGCCGCTCGCTCACTTAACTGGCATTGAGCCCGATGGAATTATCTGCCTTAGGCAAATTTTTCCCCAGAGGAGTCTTTGTCTCGTGGTGTGGTGGACGTTGCTTCCAAAAAAGGGAATGAAAATTTCACGCGTCTTAAATCGTCCAATAGGTTAGGTTTGTGCAGTGCGGCAGTGATCACGATGTTGCCGCATTTCTAGCATACTAAAACGGGATCGTAGTTCGTGGACACTGCCAGCTAGACCAGCTTGATGGTCCAGATGGAGTACTCGTACACAGGTGCGCTCAATTGTATTATGCATTGCGCGATAGGCTGTTGTTAAGTTTACAGCTGTGCGCAAGCGTATTCCGCACTGACAGCCATATAGCTATGACAGGCCAGCAGCAGCAGTAAGGTTTATCGGCAGTGGCAGCCTTGTTATTACAAATGATCTATAGCTATCAAGATGAATGTAGCAGTATCCCAACCATTCGCCACCTTTTGGTCAAGAATTTGTATAACCAGGCTGGTTTTTTGTTTGGGAAAACCTTTGTTGTGAAACTTACGCTGTCTATGTGTACGTCCCTGCTTCCTTAATATTATGATTTATTTAGTGTAAATCCGTTGCTACTGTGTCCGTTATATATTCGTTTCATGCGGAAAAGCGTGCACTTAATTGCACGACCGGCAATGGCAGTGTCGGCTATTGCTAGGTATTGATCAAAAGGAAGGTCTTGATGATGAGATGAAAACATTTTTGACAGGCAATACCTACTTCAAAAACATATTTAAATCAGCTTTTAATTATATATTTTGTTACTCTGGTCGTAATTTTTCGATCAAAATTTTAATTTGATCCGTTTAGGCGGAAAAGCAATTAAAACAAAATTAATCAGCCTTTTTTCTTTTAATCAGAAATGAGTCTAGTAGAGGGTGTTTTTTTTATAAACCTAGTATTAACGTCAAGCTGTTATGCATACCTGTTAAATCAGCTGTCAGATTACAAACTGTCAGTGTCATAGTTTTTCAACCGTTTTGTCGTGATGAGGATGACATATACATATACCCAGTAACGGAAACCGAAAAATGTATTTTGAACTTCGATTTTCTCTGTCTACTTTAGTGAGAATTTGTAACAAGGATATTGTTTCGATAAGGGTTATTATCTATACGAGATGCAGCTCGTTGAAGATTTTTTTTATTTGTACATTTGTCGCGATAATCAAAATTGCTGAATATCTATAGAAAAATACTGTGATGTCTGTATCGTATAGAGAAGCAATCGGACCGTACTTCTGTTTTTTCTTTTAAATGTGATCAGCCTCATCGTGCTACATTCAATAGTATTTGCTATGAGCTATGATTAATGGCGAATGGTTGATAAAGAGATTAAAAATGTGGTCTCTAACATGCTATTCAGCCATTCCAGTAGTGGTGGCTTTACTACACTGGTGAATCAGCTACCAAAGTGTTCCGAAATTTTGAGATAAAAGGCCCTTAGAATTATTTGATTGTCTGAGTGACATCCGGTCAGTATTAGGGCCTCTAAAGGCACTCTGGAGCCCAACACATCTTAACATTTACTATTGGACCCTTTAGGAATAGCTTGTATAAGATGACTATATACAAGCTATAGCTTGTATTAGATGGCCATATACAGCTATTGATTTTTGCGATCTATCTAACAACTTTGACAGGCCTGTAGAATGCCTTATACAAGTTAGTTGGAAATGTTATATCAATAAAATGTTTAATTTGCATAAGGAGTCAATATTCAAGCTGTATACCAGGTACAGATTGCGAAATTCTTAAAATCAGACATACAGGAAGCTAAATTATTAGCAGGGAGCCCAGTTTTATGAGACAGTTTTGCGGTTGAATAACTGAAAGTGTAACAATACTTGAAAAGTCTATTACAACTAATATTTTGGTTTCGATAAGGCCTCGGTACATCATTTTAGCTTCGATAAGATCTTACCGAAGCCTTTAAGAAGCTGAAATATTAGTAGTGATACAATATAACGTACAACTTAAAAAATTCTCTTTTTACAATCTGAGGGGGCCTAGCTCAGTTGGTCGGGATTCCTAGAGGCTACCTCTGAGTTCAAATAACTCAGTATTTTTTTTATGGAGCTCCACAGATGTATATTTGGAGTTCAATATTTACTTTGTCAATCAGGACTCAGGAGCCTATAATAAAATGCAGATGAAAAAAATATTATCGGTGAAAAGCATACAAATTTTGCCACTTCGCTGGTCCCACCGGATCATTTTAAAATGATTGATTAAACACGAATATATTAATTTTTAATTAAATTGCATGTGTTTTGTTAAGAAAATCAAAGTTAGTACGATCTTAAAAAAACACCCTCTTAGTAAAAAAAAATTGTATGCAATCAAGTACTATAGTAAGTATGTAAAACCAAATGATAATTGTGTCTTCATGTTTCTCAAAAAATTATGGATATTTCTGACAAAATAATAATACACACTTTGGCCAGAAAATTGAGGAAGCGATTAAAAGCATATAAATTATTTCCTTTTTAATTGAAGGGGAACTATGAAATTTCTCTTCAACATCCTGTTCGTATTTTGGAAATCTCCAAATTATCATTTTTCTGAATTGACTTTTTATTTCGTGCTTCAAAATTTTAGCAGATTATTACTAGAAACAAAAATTAGTACCATTAAGCTAAATGCCTTTGCTTAATTTTGTAAAAAAAAATTAAAATCTGGCCCACGATGTATTACGCTGCCTTAAGTTAGTAACAGGGCTTTTGCTTTTGTGAAGTTGAAGGACTCAAATCTATTTAAAACAATTTTATTATTTATATCTACTCAATATTCGTCTACAATCACTTGAATTTCTTGGTTTTACTTGTTAAATTGGTCAAAAATCAATGCGTCAAAATTGACAATCTGTTGCCAAATAAAATATAGAACTTTTTTTGGTGTACCTCAGGGTAGATAATTTGGACCACTTCTTTTAATTCATAAAAAAACACTGATGTATCAAAATTATATTTGCTTTCAAAATATTTTTAAAGAACAGATAATCTCTAAATTTTCAGCTGTATCAGAGATCAATTTGGCGGGCAGAATTTTGACATTCAAATTTTGTTAAACGGAATCAGCATTCATACAGAATTTCAATACCGAGCCTTCTGTTCAACAACCTTTAGAAATTGAGGATAAGGAGTTATCACCAAAGCGCAAAAAGAAAGATGAAAATAAAATTGTCTGCTTTTCATCAGAATCGCATTCTTCCTTTATTTTACCGCCCTATCCAAAACCTATTCCGATTATTGAAGAGATACCTAATTCTCCTATCTTATCTGCTGTGCCTCTAAATATCTCATCTGGTGTAACTCCAGCTGATTCGCAAACCGTCGGCCCAATAGCTTCCGAAATGGATGAGGGTGTTTCGGCCGAATTAGTTGTTGTGCCACCGGAGAAATGTGTTTTCATATCTCGTGTCTTCATCCTGATACTACTTGTGACATGGTTGCGAAATATGTAAAAAAGAAATTATCTCCGTCGATTTCTTTAAAGTGTCATAAGATGCAATTTTCCTACGAACGTCACATATCCTACTTCAAAATTTTTTCATCTGATAATGTTATTGAAGGCTTGCTATCTCCTGATTTCTGGCCGAAATATACAAAAGCTCATGAATTCAAAAATATACAGAGAAGAATCAACGTATCTCGGATTTCTGAAAATACACCCAATAATACAACTGCACTTCCAAAAAACTGAGTGTATATTACCAGAATGTTGGAGGTATGAAGTCGAAACTAAAAACTTTTTTCTTAAATTGTGTTGATGGATTTTTTGATGTTATTATACTTACTGAAACATGGTTCAACTCATCTATACTTGATGCTGAAATTTGTCCACCAGAATATACTGTCTACCGAATGGATCGAAATCCATGTAATAGTATTCATAATCAAGGAGGTGGTGTTTTAATTGCTGTTAAGTGTTCTCTGAATTCTGAACTTGTTTTAGCAAATAAGTTCATATATTTAGAACTTATAACTATAAAGTTGACGCATTGTAGTTCTTTGTTTCTAATATCTGCTATGTATATACCGTCTGGTTCATCGTCTTTTGTATATGAATGTTATTCCTCAGCTATAAATGATATTGTGGAATATTCTGGAAATTTATTTTTACTACTTTTTGGTGACTTCAACCTTACTAATTTGAGCTGGAAAGTGGATGAGGATAATAAACGTACTTATAATGCTATCGTACAGGGTCCTGCTTATGAAAGGAACTTTGTTGAAGCCGTGCTGTTAACTGGACTCAATCAAATTAATGGATTGCCGAATGAGTTTTTGCGTTACCTCGATCTTGTCTTTACTGATTGTTCTGTTTCTTGTGAAACATTGGATGTTGACGACTGGCTTTTGCCAAAGGTTCCACATCATAATGCTTTTCAGTGTTATTTGCCATTATGTGCTGATGAAAAGCCAAATGTTACAAATTCGTCTTCGTTAAAAAATTTCAACTTCAAGAAAATTTATTTGGAAAAATTGGAACAATATTTTTGCAATGTGGTCAAGTGTAATGGATTGTAATTATGTTAATTTATGTGTCGTGAACTTTTATGATATATTGGAAAACTGTCTTAATCTTTGTGTTCGTGTTAAAAAGAAATTGTCTATAGCATCATCAGTTCAATGGCTTTCTAAAGAGTTAAGACGTATACGAAACCTTAAAAACGTATTTTTTAAAAAATGGAGGATCACTTCTGTTACTATCGAAAATTATTTAAAAATTCCTTAAGGACAGTCTATAAGAACTATTTAAGTAAAATAAAGTGCAATATTAAAAATAACCCTAAGTACTTTTGGAAATATATAAACTCTAAAAGGAAAAATGCAAATTTTCCAACATCCGTGCAATACAAAAATAAGTCCTCTTCCTGTGAAGTAATTTATTTGCAGATTTTTTCCAACAAACATATACCTCGTGCAATCCTACATACTGTGATAATTTAACCTGAAATCAATTTAACTGTGATATACCTACGTTAAGGCTGTCTGAAGTGGAAGTAGTGCAATATATTGACGGCTTAAAAAGTACATATTCGTTTGGTCCTGACAATATTCCGTCTATATTTGTTAAAACTTGCAAGTCTTACATTTGTGCTGCGATTACACATATATTTAACTGTTCCTTATCTTCTGGTGTTTTTCCTGAACTGTGGAATTCTTCGTTTATTTTACCTCTTCATAAGTGTGGAAATAAAAACAATGTTGAAAATTATAGAGGTATTGCAAAACTTTCATGCATACCAAAGTTATTTGAATATATAGTTTCGAAACATATTCAATTTTCTGTAAATCATTAATCGTTCCTGAACAACATGGGTTTTGTCTACAAAAGTCTACAACTACAAATCTTTTCGAATTCACAAACCAAATTAATATAAATATACAAAATAAACTACAAACTCATGTTTTTAACGCTGATCTAAGTAAAGCATTTGATAGGGTCAGTCATTCTATACTTTTTCTTAAGTTGGAAAGGTATGGATTTCGAGTGTGGTTTATTGATTGGATTAAATCGTATTTAAAAAATCGTATTCAATATGTTCACTTTAAAACTGCCTATCTAAAATTATTAATGTGTTGTCCGGAGTTCCTCAAGGTAGTCATATTGGTCCACTTCTCTTCGTCCTGTTTATTAATGACATTGGTATGAACATTCTCTACTCAAAAATACTAATCTTCGCAGATGACTTCAAAATGTTCTATAGCTTTTCGAACTGAAATGGATATTTGTTTCTGCAGGATGATATTGACAGAGCCTTTGAATGGTGTGTTTCAAATGGAATGGAACTGAATACTAAAAAGTTCAAAGTGATGTCGTATACAAGGATGAAAAACCCCATTGATTCCTCGTATTACATTGATGAATGCTTAGTTGATCGTGTAGACACATTTAATGATTTGGGAGTCTTATTTGATGCAAAATTGTCATTTAACTCCCATATTGACGTTATCACTAATAAGGCAAGAAGTCGTCTCGGATTAATTAAGAGGTTTTCTAAAGAATTAAATGTCCCTTATATATCGAAAACCCTTTACTGCGGCCTCGTCCGTCCCATCTTGAAGTCTTGTAGCTGCGTATGGTGTCCTATGTAACGGGTGATTTTTTTGCTACTTGGTTTTTGACGTTTATATTTTTGACAGATCACACATGACAAATTCCACGAACATTTGACATTTCGATTCAGTATTGTTTGTCATTTCATCATGAATAGACTTACGCCTGAACAACGTTTGCAAATTATTGAAATTTATTATCAAAATTCGTGCTCTGTGAAAAATGTGTTTCGCAAGCTACGTCCGTTTTATGGTCGTCATAATCGACCCACCATTTTTGGCTAAATGGATACGTGAATAAGCAGAATTGCCGTATTTGGAGTGAAGAGCAGCCAGGGGCAATTCAGCAGCTACCAATGCATCCCGAAAAATGCACTGTTTGGTGCGGTTTATGGGCAGGCGGCATCATTGGGCCGTACTTCTTCAAGGACGATGAAGGCCGCAGGGTTACGGTCAATGGAGAAAGGTACCGTTCGATGATAACAGATTTTTTTTTGCCGAACATGCAAGAATTGAACTCGGTCGACATGTGGTTCCAACAGGACGGTGCCACATGCCACACTGCTCGCGAAACCATGCATCAATTGAGAGGCGAATTTGGTGAGCAGTTGATCTCACGTTTTGGCGCAGTCAATTGGCCACCAAGATCATGTTATTTGACCCCGTTAGACTATTTTTTATGGGGCTATGTTAAGTCTATTGTCTATGGGGACAAGCCAAACACGATTGCTGCCTTGGAAGCCAACATTGAACGCGTCATTGGTGAGATTCCGGCCGAAATGTGTGAAAAAGTTTGCCAAAAATTGGACCTTCAGAATGAAACACCTGAAGCGTAGCCGCGGGCAACATTTAAGTGAAATTATTTTTAAAAAGTAAATGGCAGAAATTGATTTATCGATCCAAATAAAAATGTCATTCACTTTTTACAAGTTTCTGTGTTTTTTTGAATTTTCAAAAACCAAGCTCTTAAAAAATCACAGTTTATAAATGTTTCAATAAATAAAATTGAAAGTGTGCAAAAACAGTTTTTGTTATTCGTCCTTCGTCAACTTCCATGGGATCCAAATCACCGTCTTCCGTCTTATGAAAATCGTTTGAATCTATTAAACCTATCGACGCTGAAGAAAAGAAAGGAAGTGAATAATGTTCTTTTCCTGTTTCAATTACTATATGGATCAATTTGTTCCTCTCACATCCTCAGTATGCTGAATATAAATTCTCGATCCAGAATAAATCGTTACTCTGATTTTGTTTATACTTCTTTGGAAGATCTAATTATGGTTTAAATGAACCCTTAAATGTCATGTGCATTGATTTTAATTGTTTTTATGATTGTATAGATTTTAGCTTGTCAAAGAACAGTCTTAAAAAATAATTGCTATCTTCCTAATTATTATTATAATATAATCTTTCCATTTCTTAAATGCTTCTTTTAAAATTTTGATATTTTCTTATTATTAAATGTTTATATTTTTGCTTATCTATTCATTATTTTATATTTTACATTTTTGATTCAACTTAAGCATAATGTTAGTTTGTAGTTGAGAGAAATAAATAAATAAGCTTGTGCAATTCAAACAAAAGTAAGATGTCCCGCGGGAGTAAGATTCATCTGAGGATTTTCAACTAAAGCTTATCTATACTTCAAGAAAGGTTCTTATTAAGTCCTTTGTGATTTAATACTGTTCTTGACTGTCTTCTTGGCGAAAAATTAACGCTGAATTACAACGATGGATCCATCCTATCCATCGTTGTGCATAAGCTCTAAAAAAGTACTAAATACTGAGCCAAAAATGCTCTCCAAGCTGTTCCGTTAAACGCGTATAAGCGTTTCACATTGTACCAGTAACTTGAAGATAACTCGAATAGAGATGCCTCTCAAATAACTAAAAACAAAAAATCTTTATCCCTTGGTACCTAACAGCATTCCTTTTCATTTTCGAAATTCAGTGCTGGGAATTTTCAAATCAAATAACCATTATCAATTAGGCAAACATAATTCACAGTTAACGGCATGAGGGTAGAGTGCCTATATGCCTGCCACAAAGAGAGTCCTCCTTGTTGAGTTAAAAGTTTTAACTCACACTTCCTGATGGCTGCTGCCCAAGAAGCATCAGCAATTCACCAAGAATGCAAAAATGACCGAATGCTTCAATGACGATCGGACACCATTAATTTGCACGGCATTCACCTGGGTTGAATGGAGAAAAGGTGAGGTGGCCTCTGCTTGTGTTCATATACACACATACACTAGTTTTATGCAGATGTAGCATTGAGCCTGTGCGCCATGTAATGTGTCATCTTGTGTGTCGATAGATGATGTACAATGTCGAAGCCAGCAGAAGTGTTATCATGGCGGATAAACCCGATCTTCATCGCGCATATCCATTGCATTAGTGAGCGCAGACAGTTTCAGCCGAATCATGTTGGAAAATAGCCCATAAACTGTGCACACTCTCAAGAGCCACCATCAACGTCGATGATGAATAGCTTCTCCGTGCAATGGAGCGTGCTTCATATTCTACACCATCGCTTCGCATCGCCCGCCATCATCATCATCATCATATTTATAGCCAAAGTTGTTTCTAGAATCTCATCTTTGTTGTTCTTCTCTTCCAGCAAGACGATGATGACGTTGAGTTAGAACGATAACGCTACGACCGACCGACGACGATGGTCGTCTTGAACCACCACCGCCACCATCAATGTATTCTTGCACTGTTCCTGTTGATGTTCCCCAAGAAGTGTACACAGAATTGAGCATTTTGTCGATTCTGTAAGTATCACCTGGAGGCATAATATATTATGAAGAAGTGGACTATTGTGCAACAATTTGGTTCATGAATTGAACCGTTTTTGATTACATGAAGGCGTGAGTAAGCGAAGATTGAAACATTCGTTGCAGTATCGTCTTTGTTGTGTTGTTGGTGGATTTTAAATTTTTTTTTTTTTATTTTGAAATGTTACGTAACACAGTTTAAAACATGATTGACTTGTTGCACTTTCGACCAACTTTATAACAAAAAGGCAGAAATTGTAATAGATTTATTATTAGATAAATTAGATTTAAGAGTTATGCCGGATTTACACGACTGCCAAATTGGCAGTGTTACTGTCAAAATCTTGGCATTATTTTGTTTGTCTTGTAAATGGTCGAAAATATTGCAGTATGTTTGTCATTAAAAAACTGCCAGTCTCAATTTTCTTTAAATTGTGGCATTATATTGACATCTTTCAAAATTTCAGTACTGACAGCAATTTGCAAATTATGACAATTTGCAATAAAGAATGAACTTGCTCATTCTTTACTGCCAGTTGGCAGTATTTTTATCTGTCATTATTTTAGCTTCGTGTAAACGAATGTCAAATCTCGTTGATATATCAAAAAAATATTATGGTCTAACCATTACGAAAGATGTCGCTAGATTCATATGGAGTATTTTTTCGGGCTATTTAAGTTGCTTGTACTGAAAAGTGTTATTTCTTCTTTCGCTGTTTATTCATCTTTTTTGTGACGAGTACAGATTTCTCCTTTTTACATAAGGCGTTTTTTTTTTTAGTTCAGAGCAGAGTCTGAGTTGTCATAAAATGTGTTTGTGCGTCTTTTTAACTCAGAGCATTCAGAGCTCCAAATGTGTGTTTCTTTTTTCGATTTGAACATGTGAGGTCGCACTCGATGTGCTCGAACATAATCGACTGAGCATGTGCGTAAATTGCTGTCACGTGTGTCAAGAAGGAAAAAGTAAAGAAAAAAATAATCAGATACATAAGTTGGCGACTGAAGTTGATCACTTGTTGATTTTCTTATACTGGTGTGTAACTGTGTACAAAAAAGGGTAATTTTGTGTTTTACATATTGTTTTTTGTGTGGTTCAAGTCTGTTTAAAAAAACATATCAGTGTTCAGAGCTCGCTCTGTTTCGAACAAGTTCAGAGCATAATCTATGTGTTCGAACTCTGTTCAGTGCTCTGCTTATAGAAGAAAAATGGGTGCTATACAGCATGGTGTAATGAGATCGAAATAAAATGGAGTCTTAAACAACGCACAGATTCTTAAACTATCACGTCAGGCAAATATTGATATATAGATGTGAAATTGGGAACATTCAATTGTTGGTACGTTAGCCTATCTCAGATACGTTAGTATCCACTTAGGTTCCTGAGCAACCAACATCGGATTGGTAAAATTTTGGTAGGAGCTTGTGACATTTCTCATATGGGATACAAAAGTATACCAAAGTTTTTTGGATAGCTTGAAATTTTTTTTGGCAGCAGCTGTTTTGTCATCAACTGTGTTCTTACATTGGATTATAACAACACACACTTATCCGGATAGGTATCTTTCGATTTTTAAATGAGGAGACTGTGAAATACATCCTACATACAAATATTTCACATGGGAAGAGTGTATTTGGGGCTTAACCTTTTATTCATTTCAAATAATACAGACCCGACACACGAGAAATTATGGGAACGATAGGTACAGACTCTGCTGACAATTCAATTGATCAAAAATGGAAACTGGTCACAATTTCAAAACAATGTTTGCAGCTTGACAATACAGGGTGGCACACGAATCGTGCTACAAAAATAAAACGTAATAACTTTTTTTCAATGTGAGGAATCGGCTTATTTTTTTTTATTTTATAGGCTACTATTTAGATTTATCAAAATGAATGCTTGGGATACTGAAAAAAGGATGTGGATAGCGATACCATTCTTTGCAGTCCGTCATTTCCGTCCAAAGGGAATTTAGGCTGGAGTTTGGCGGCACTATTATGAGGATGGTGAACATGTTTGCCGAATCTGAAAGCATCGAACGAAGACCGTATCATCGAGATCCCAATGTTTGGGTTCAGAATACAATCTTGGCTGTTGCATCGGCAATACAGCCAAATCCATGTGTTCCGACGCGAAACTTATTGGGCCAAATTGGAGATAGCAGACGGTCATTACAACGGATACTTCATGATGACTTAAGCTTCTTTCCGTACAAAGTCCAAATTTGCCTGTTCGCCTGGAATTTTGCCGAAAAATGATTGCAATGGCCGAAGAAGACAACACATTGATAAACTGTTTATTCCTGTTTGATGAGGCCCATTTTGACTTAAGCGGCAATGTTAACAAGAAAAAATACCGTATATAGAGTGAATCTAATCCAGAAATGCTCCATGATTCGGACCTGCGCCCAGAACGCGTCCCTGTGTGGTGCGCAGTTGCATCAAGGTGTATTGTCGGGCCATACTTCTTTGAAGAAAACGGTGTAACACAAACTGTCAATGGGGACCGTTATTTAGAGATGTTGAAGGAGTTTTTTTTACCCAGAACTTCGCCGAAGACGTATCCCTTTCAGCAAGATTTGAAGATTTGGTTTCAACAAGATGGAGCAAGTGCAAACGTAGCCACACAAATTATGGCGGAGCTCCAACGAAAATTCCCAAACAAATTGATATCCAGAAACTGCACTTTCCGCTGGCCCCCAAGGTCACCTGACCTGACTGCACCAGACTTTTTTTTATGGGGTTATGTCAAGCAGAAGTGTATAAAACCAAACCCAGGAATTTGACTGAATTGAAGCAGTCCATTAAGACAATAATTGAGGCGATCCCAATTTCAGCCCTTCAGGCCGCAATGAACAATTTTCTGATCAGGTGCCGCATATGCGTAGATGAGCGTGGAGGTCATTTGCGGTCTATCATCTTTAAAAACTATTAGTTATTTAAAATAAAATTTAATTTTTAATCCAATAAAAAAAAATTAATGAAATACATTGATTAAAATAAAAGGTATTTAAATTTCTTATTGTAGCACGATTCGTGCGCTACCCTGTACTAACGTTGCGTTTTTATGGCATTGAACTCTGAGTGCAGAACGCACATTACACAATGATATATGTACATAGTTTCCTGGCCCTCCAGTATACTTCGAAATTGAATCTATAAAATCAAAGCCCAAAGCTTTATCTCTAAAATTAATAGTAGGTCATAATTTTTATGTCTGACCTTACAATAATTCTCAACTTGGCAACCCTGCTCCTAATAACAAAAAAATATTGCAAACTAATATTACATAATAGCATCATTACCCGCACCATGATGTATCCTCTTATCATAAAATACCTTCAACGAATACCAATATGGACGAGCTACGAGTATATGATGATAGACTTAAAAGAGCCTAAGTTCATAGTCATCAATGCAAAATGGCATGTCAAATGGATGTCCTCCCCTGTCGGCACCAATATCATCAAGCATATATACGAGTAGGGGAAATAAAATACCAACAAACCACAAGAACCCTCAATCCGCCCATACTTAAGCATGGCACTTCTGCTGAACCGTTGCTGATGATGCTTATGCCGCTGCCGCTGCAGCCGCGCCATCAAGTACCCTGTTCAATGCAGATCAGCCAGCCTCCTCCGCTAGCCGGAATGGTCAATACATCTTGTTTAAATGAAGCAAAAGGTGTGCATTCAGAAACGACTGATTGAACCCTGAGTGGATCGGTGGTGATGGTGGTCCAGCACATTGTCCGTTGCTTGTTCGTTTGTGCAGCATTCAAAGTACTAGTGAACCATTAACCTAAGCAAACCATTGTCGAATGTTAATACTAGCTCCACAACTCTACAGCTTCACATCACTGAGGCCTTTTCTAGTGATGTTGAAGTTGGGTTGGAGCAGCTCCTCTATAACAGTGTCCACGGACAATTTACAAAATAAACATTTCTCCCAAGGCCTGCCATGGCTGGCTCTTACTGCCGGCCGCAATAGATGGATGAATAGATGGTTGGATGGATGGCTGGATGGATGGATGGATAGATAGATGGACGGGAAGGCGTCTTAGTTTGCGGATCAACCAGTGCTACGGCGTGAGCACGGCAGTGTACTAGTGCAGCAGTGGCAGCGCTTTGAGTTATGCAAGACGTGGACGGCCGCGGAGCTACCTGCTATCGAGTTGTTATTCAAATTTGGATTTGTTTAACTGGCGGGCGTGCGAAAGTCCTTCTTTGGCCATGTTCATTGGATGGTTTCGGGGTAAGCCTAACTGTAAATCACATTCTTGTAGGTGTTACCGCGTCAACCCCGGAGCAGTTGGTCAACAGCTGTATCTGTTCGGTGTTCTTGGTCAATGTTGTTTTTTTTTTTTTTTTGTTTTTTGAAAAGACACGCGGGTGGCAGTGGGAAACGATTTAATTAAAATTGATTTGATATGCTGGAGCATGATGGATGGTCCACGACAACCGAGCGACGAAGTGTCTGCATACCGAACTTATACATACTTCTACCTATATGTAGTTTGAACAGTCTTTTGAGAAAGATAACTGTTGACCACATTTGGTTAGCGAAGGAGACGATGATGGTTGGTTGGTTGTAAAAAATTGCACCCGCATATATGGCAGCGGCAGCGCACACATTTTGATTTATGGCGATAATATGATTGCTTTCGGATCAAAAATGGTCACACGTCCCGCTAATGTTTCCTAAGGAATTGGAACACTTTAAAGGCGCGCAATCATTCAATTGTTTCTTGATGGTGATGATGGCAGAATGCAAATGAGAAATTGTTCTGTCTAACAATACACTAGGGGTCGATTGTATTCATTCACATTCTCGATAATCGTTTACTTGCTCTCGTTTCTGTTCGTATGCATATGATTTTTTTTTTGTTTTTTGAGAAAAGGGATCGAGAGACAATGAGAGTTATTGCCGTTTGTCGTTTATATGCGGAAGGTCGGCTTATCGGACTTTAAGGTTTGAAAAAGGAAGTTCTGAATTTATTATAAAAAATTAATGGATGGAATGGTTGACACTGTTGACATAAACCAAATATGAGAAAATTATGAAAGTGTCAATTGCGACCTATATAAAGAGGAAAGAGAAGAGAAATTTAGGGAAATTAACAATCGCTTTTTGTTGACCGTTTTGAACTTTACCGATCCTTTGACTTAACTTGGGGAATAAGATTCAGAAAGGTTTCTCTTTTTGTGTAAAGTCTTACTAAGGGGTTTGAATATGGGTTAAAAATGATCTTTGGAATACAAAATGCTTAATGTATTTAGTATTTATTTAGTTCTATGTATGCCTACACATTAAGAATACACTTCTTATAAGTTTGTTTAGAGCTAAATTGAATACAATGATGTGTTGAAGAAAATCTACTTTAACATAATAGGTAAAATTTTCAAAGATAACTGGCATTTTCAAAAATCGAAAAAAAAATGTTTAACAGAAAAAAATTGGACAAATAAAATAAAATACATTCCATCTCCATCTCTGGGAAAAAAGTAGATAATCTTTACATAAATATGATTATTTTAATTAAAAAGGGAAAAACTAATTTTGAAAATAAGTATGTAGCTCTCTACGAAACTATGCTTCACCACTTATACTCTGTCCCAGAAAAATATACAGTACACGTCTTATGGGAAAGCTTTTTCAAAATCATTAGGGTGTCATATTGCACCATACTAAATTGAAAGAACTTCTCCATAAAAAGTGTTTGCCCGTCCGTAAATATATAAAATAATAAAAAAAAAGTTGCATTGTATCTGACGCAGACCCAACGTCCTACTCAGCGCACATCTGAGTGTGTGTGGACTGAATTGCATTTGCTTTGCCCTGTGGCTGCTGCTGCTATTCAACCCCCATTAAATATTGATGTGCTTTCAGAGTTACCCGTGTCGATTTGTTAACTCGTTCGATTTTTTTCCTTAGGTTTCTGTTGAGGTGCTTTTGATTTGAGAGCTTTAAAACAAGTTTTGAATGATGATTTTCATTCTTTGCACTTCTTTTAATGTGTGGAAAATACGTTAAAATGCAGTTACAAAATTTTAGGCTCCTTTCTTTGAAGAAGAACATTACTTTCGTAGATTTTCGTAGCGCGGGGTTAATTAATGTGAAGTGAATTAAAAATGGCATCGGTGTGTCCGACATGTACCGATTATCGGACCGCTCTGTAGAAAATCTTTTTATAAACCTAGGTAAAGATAGCAGCAGCAGCAGCACCAACTCCTTTTCTGAATAAAATATTTTGTAAATATAGTTATTTAAAAGATGAATTTATATTTATTTTTGTTATTTAATTTATAATTAATCCTAATGAATAAATGTTTTATTTTAATTGCTTTTATTTAAAAGGGATTCGGTCTACTGGCATCTTTTATCTTGCCTCATGGTGGTGTGGAAAAAGATAAAGTTTTTGTAAGCAAAACGATTAAATAAAAATTCGTATCTAAAAAAGGGCGGTAACCCTACATTCTATTCTTTGATATCTGAGTCCATTTAAAATGCACACTACAAAAACCCTGTGAAAGCTTTCTTGGGTGACAGATTTATGCAATTCACTGTAGCGAGAATGAGAGGCAAACGTCCTATCTTGCCTGTACTGCCTATTTTTCTGGGACAGAGTATAATCTCCTCATGTGATTTGGCAGGGTGTTCCACACTCGAATGTCGTTCACGAAGAACTGTCGCTCGGAAGTCAGACTAAAACAACGAGGATGTATGAGTTGTAGGGATCTATGGGAGGAACCAAACTGTATTCTGTTGAAGAGGCTGCAAGGTTGTTGTGTATTTATTATGTTGAAAAGTAAAATAAGGGTTTGGTAACGCAATAGGTTATCAAGGGAGATTTTATATGCATATAATGCAGCATTTATATGCATATCCCATGGCAGTGTATATGTACTATTGAGCAATTTTCAATGAGCCCGAGTGAACAACTTTTGTACAGTTGGACATCGTCAGCATACATTTGAATTCTGTATCCAGTGATCTTTTCAGGAAGCTCATTTATATATAAAGTGAAAAGGAGTGGTCATATGATAGAACCCTGAGGGACTCTTATAGTTGGAAGGAAACTAGATACATTATTACCAACTGATACCGCTTGCTTTATATTCCGAAGTTAAGCTGATAGTAGGGTCACTGCAGAGGAAGATAAACCGAATGCAAAATGCTTATGACAAAGGTTAGCATGATCGACAGTGTCAAACGCTTTAGAATAATCAAGAAGTTCAAGGAATGTGACATGGTCTTCATCTAATGCAAGTCTGATGTCTTCAATGATGCTTATGATAGCAGTCGTGCAACAATGCTTTTGACGGAAACCAAATGGCTTTTTGATGAAAGGATGTTTTTAACTCTTAAAATTGTATTAAATATATGCGTGATGTTTGGAGGTTTAATAGGTAACAACAACTTTATGAATTCGGGATGTATTCCATCAATGCCAACAGCATTGGACTTAACAGATAAAAAACTATCAAAAATTTCGGTACTCTGTACATATCTAAATTCGAAAATATCATTTGATAAATTGCCATCGGCTATAATAGGGAACTGAGTTGAAAGATAGGGAAATGTTTTATTAATAAATTCATGATTAAATGAATTAATATTGATCTTCTCGTCACATTGAAGATTTTCTTTGCCTATACCGAACTCTTTTTTTAGTTTTTCTATAGTTGGCGACCATTCAAAGAAGGGCATAGTTTTGTATTTTGCAATTGGATTTTGTTATTTTAATTTTGAGGACCACTTGATTTCGCAATCTGCGAAACATTGGATGTAATATTAAATGTAGTCCAACAAAGAAAGACCTTCGGTGCGAGGTGCGGAAGGTCATAATAGGTATAAGGTCATCCGGTTCGTTATCCGAATCCGAACTGTCATCAGAGAATGCATGTGCTTAGTTTAAGATTTTCCATTTTACGATATGGATGGGAGTTTTCATTACGGCGTTTTTAGTTTTTCGTTCATAGACAAGGTGGCCTAAAAATTGTGTACTGATGTTACTTGGCTTTAATTTTTCTTATTAACGAAATACTTGGGTTTTTTTTTCTGGATTATGTTTTTTTTTGGAAGTCTTTTTTGGCTAATTGGTCGCCGCCTGAATTAATTGTCATTCCGGGCCGATTTATGGATATTCCATCACTTTTGCCAAAACTTTCTGGAATAGGTTTAAGAATTCTTAGCGGATATTCAGTTTGAGGTCTTCAAGAGTCTGATGCTTGTTGACATAGACTCGTTACTTAAAAAAAAAACCTGGAAATGTAACCCTCAGTATTTCCCCAATCTTTTTGAAACGAATCGATCGTTATCCAATCAACTCATCATTGAATTGAGGAAGAGAAAGGGGAGCAGTTAAAAAAACCACCTGCTTGTTAACATTTCTCAAACGAATATCATATTATTAACATAACCATGTAAAGTGGAATTATGAACATGTTTGAATGAATGTAACTACTAAAATGCAATGCAGCGCAGCATTACTGCTAGTATGTCTTCATACACAAATTATTAGAAAAAAGAATTAGGAAAAACTGAATTTTAAAAGGCAATTTTGAAAGCTGAAAACAGAACTCTATTGCAAGAGGATATTAACCACTTTGCATTGTGGTGTGAAAAGAACAGTTTGACTCTTAACCCGACTAAATGTCAAATAATGACATTTTCTAAAAAACTTTCTCCTTCTTCTCATGACTACGTTATCTCACGGCATTTTAACTCAGGTTACAACTGTAAGGGACCTTGGAGTTCTTTTTACGTCCAATTTAGACTTTTCTGTTCGTATTAATATAATCGTTAACAAATGTTAGGGTTTATCAAGCGTTGGTCCAAAGAATTTGTTGATCCCAATGTTATTCGTGCTTTAGACAACTGTTTGGTTCGTTCCTCTTTACGATATTCATATAGAGAGACTAGAATCTGTTCAAAGAAACTTTACTCGTTTCGCATTGAAAGGGCTTCAGTGGAGTGATCCTCCTAATGCCCTCCCTTATGAACAACGTTTATATATTCTTCAAAGGCAAATACTTGCACAGCGAAGAACTAACAATGATTTGGTATTCTTCGACCAAATAATAACTGGCGTCCCAGATGCACCATACCTACTATGTTCAGTTTTTTTTAATTATCGGGGAGGATGTTATAATCTCCGTGGCCTCGACTTGATTAAAGTCCCAACACATAAGACCAACTATGGGATGCATGAGCCCTTGACACGTATGGGTAAACTTTTAAATTGGAATTTAAACATTTTTGATTTCAATATTAGTAAAATTAAATTAAAAAATATACTCAAAACCAGTGCTCCACGCTCCTAAATGTTGTTTGTTTGATATTATGTTCTTGCTTTGTATTGACGTAATATTATTTGTTTAGATTTTCATTTTGTACTTGTGTAAGTGTTATTTGTAATACAGTTTGCCTACTAACAACTAACACTGCACTAAATGATGAGCCGGTGGTAGAACATAGTTTTCTGTGTTGGCAAACCATTAGTCGCAAGACGTGCTTGCTATAAGTTCTCTTCGACCAATTCTGTGTGTAAAAAAAGTATTTTCGTGAAAAAAAGGCATGATTTGCTAAACATACTCCACAGCTCAGCGGGAATTCCGGCGCTGATTTCCCAGTCGTCCAACACCATTTTTGGCAAACACTACGACATTATAACAACACTTCTCTGTTGAGAATATAGCAGTTGTGACGAACGTCGCAAAAGACTACAGAGTATATATCAGACGATGTGCCATGCAATTGTTCAATTAATCGGCCGTCTTTCCAGATAATGTTGGTAAAAGACCTGTAGGTATTCCCATACAAAGTGAATATCATCTAGTAGCCTTTTAAACAAAAATTATCATGATCCACTAGTCCCATTTCCATTTCTGTGGACATGTTTACGAAACGCCATTACATCCGCTGATAGCTTCTGCATGGTGAGCTGTTTACGCTGGTAGATTTTTTTTTTCGAAAACGTGTGTCGCGGCCAACACATAATATGTTGGCGGCAGTGACTTTCCTACGTTCGAGTCAAAATTATGCTAAGATATTTTTTTAGGAACTATTTCATTAATGCATCTCATCAAAATAGAATAGAAACTGGAGATGGTTGAGTCAAGATTATTAGAAATCGGTAAATGTTCTACATATAACGGAATACTATCGAGTAAAAGATTTTGAATGTTATAATGGTAACTATTGGTAACAAACGACGAGAAAAACATTTACATCTAGAAATATTTAGTCAAAGAATCAGTGAGGTTGGCGATATCATTTTGGAGATGCATGCAGTCGTTTGAACTTTTTATACATATAAACAAAATTAGATCATCTGAAAACAAAAGACGCATTGAATTTCCAAATACATCAGGTAGGTCATTTATGAATATCACGAACAATAGTGGACCTAACTGGCTACCTTGCGTAATGCCTAAGGATATATTGACATACTGACTACGTCCTGTAAGATAAAGGCTATTAAACATGTAAGCATGCTAGAATGAAATTCTGTTTTTTTTTTTTGTTTTTAACAAACTTTGATGATGCATCCTATCAAACACAATTGCAAAATTTGTGTAAATCAACTTGGTATCTCTTTCTAATGCATTAAGAATGAAATTTGTGAAAATGGTAAGATTTGCGAGGAAGTTGATCTGCCATATACAAAACTATGCTGAAAAAGGTATATGGTTTCGCTTAAAGTTGAGTTTACCTCATAGTCTACTTTTACTTCCGATATATGTAGGTACTAAGTGGAAGTTTTGCATTTGGAAAAAAAATCGAACTCGAGATTTTGATCAAACTTGACATTACGATGATGGAGAACACCAAAAAAGTGGAACCGCAATTCCGTCTGTCTGTCTGTAGAACGATCTACAGCCTAAACGGTTGAAACGATTTTCTTCAAACTTTGTACTTAAGCGTTTTAAGTGATTGTCTCAAACAAATTTTGGTATCGGTTTTTAGTGCCAAAAAATAACGGTACTTGCCGTACAATTTGTTCTACCATCTTAATTATATCGAGAACGGCTCTATTTGGTTCAGAATTAGTGTGTGCACTCCTTTAGGTAGAGTCTACATTTTGGTCAAACACTTGTTTTTTTTTTAAATATTTTGTTATTAACGTTACCTGCCATAAAAGCATTTTCTTGATTTTCAACTTTTTCATAAGCTGCTCCACGGAATAATGCATACGAAAAATTTCGAAAATATTTTTTTTTGGATTTTTGAAAAGAAAAAAAAAATAATTCGAATAATAATCGAACACAAGAGCAAGTACGTGCAATCCAGTCAAAATGCACGACTTCAAATAATCTGGGTAATAATTTTCGAAATAATTTACTTTGGTATTACGAACAAAAATTCAAGGCATAGTGTTCTAGTTCTAACGCGTCTTTAGGTGAATTGGCTGAATTCCACAGTAATTCTCCATAGTAAAAGCATTAGAAATAGCTGGCAAAAGCCGATGCTAAATAAAATATTGTATAGTTTTTCCGAAAATATTTACTATTTAAAAATATAATATTGATAATATAAGTTGAATGTATTATCACTTCGGTTAAATTAATACCTCCTTATTGATGTATTTTTTTGTTCATTTTACGACAAATTAAACCTTGTTGTCCCCAGAAAAGATATTACAATAGGAGACTATGCAGCTGGACGAATCTTTTCTGCATACTCAAAATAAAAGTCAATCATTACCTCAGTGCAAATGCCACACCAAATATTTATTGTGACACATTTTATCCATACTGCAAAAGAAAAAAAACTTTCAATTTAGCACAGGACGTACACCGGCAACGAGAAAAATTACGAGAAAATTCAAGCAGTAAGTAACAATAATTCCACGTGTTGCATCCTGTGACGTAATACGAGTAGTTCAAGCAATTTAAACGTCATGCAGACAGAGGTTACAATACCTTAGGGGTTAGGATTCGGCAAAAATTATAGTCTTCTCCTACACCCTATTTCTGCCAAACTAAAAATATATAAACTGGAATGCTTTAGAGTTGTAAGTCACTACATCCTTGCATCATTAAGTTTTTATTTATTTTCCAAATTCTCCATTTTTCAGATGTGCATATTTCCAGTGTACCGATCTGTGCCTGTGTCGAAATCGGGAACCCTGAATGGCTAATCAACAATCTCCTTAATTCGTACATCTTGTAGGTGCATTGTGCATATTCCAACCCATGACCAAATAAATACCAAGCTATTAATTATTTCCATTTCCTCTCATTTCAAAGCAAGGCACCTTTAAATAAATTTAATTGAATATAAAGACAAAAATCGAAAGCAAAACTAATATTGTGAATGTAACATTATAAAAAAAAACCGGATGTACCTTTACAAATTATAAGATAACCCACATTCTTCAATTAGCAATATTTATTTGAAATAAAAACAATCAGAGCACGTGGAATTGTGGAGATTCAATAGATTCTCTTTCATCAAAACCAACAAAAAAAAAATATAAAAACTAAAAGGCCTAACCAAAAATTAAATTATGTGAACATGAGTGATCTTCTTATCTCAAACTTTTCTCCTTTAAAAAAAAAAGTATAAAAGTAAGAAAGAAAACCAGATTTACCATGTGTGTTTTCCTTTAGTTTCACTTTAAATTAGCTTAGTTTTTTTTTTAATTTATTTTATTTTATTTGATGATGAAGAACACATGCTAATTTAAAACTTAATTAGACATAAACTTTTTATTTTAATTGAGCCTATAAACGCATCGTATAGTCAGGTGGTTTCCCCTATGAGCGGTCAACACACAGGCAAGCATAAGCATCTCCTCAAGCATAATGTCAGTATTTCTGAGAGTTTGCTATAAGAAAATTTTCAAGAATGTACATTAGACAATTTTAGTATTTTAATTGAATTTAAATTTTCTTCGTTTGTGGGATTTTGCAATGAAAGTAGGTGTATCAAGTAGCGAGTATGCAAAGAGTTTGTTGTTTTTTTTTTTAGACAGATCTTCTCGAAGGTAAACTGGATTTTGTTGTGTTTCCATATCGAAAGTATATACATAATTGAAAACAACTTTACGGAGAATACTTGTGGTTAATTTTATTCCTTGTATTCAAATGTAGTACTCATTGCCGGAATTTTAATGGAGAAGCATGCAAGAGGTCTGGGATTCAATTGCAATCTCAATAAAAATATTCTTCTTGTGCGGATATGATTCCAAGATTATGATTTTAGACGTTTGGATAGAACAGAAAATGTAACCACTCTTCATTAGGTATGTTATACCCTGTAGATACACTTTCCTTCGAGTTGTCGCATCACCAAAGGGTATTCATTCTTTCAATATTACTTTTACTGACTTTACACATCAGATAACAACAAATAGTTACTTTGTGCCAAATTTAGATGTTAATATTATTCTTACAGATTCAAAATAGCTTTTAACGGCCTTTAGTCCACAAAATTTGCGTTTCATTCCGGCAATCACACTTGGACTCATCAGTTGGTTAGTGAGCGCCTTACCCCTATTATACAAAAATAAAACACCTTCTTATTATTCTTACAATCGAACCAGTTTACTTGAACTTTGTCAATTCTAATCGAGAAAAATAGCTAGTTAAGAACTTCAATCTTCTGCAAAATTCTCTTATCAAACAAAAGAGCTGATCGACGAACCTTAAAAGCCATCAGCATCAAGATTTTAACCCAATTTAATTTGGGCGATGGAAAAGGTAAAAAAGTCTGTTTGTGCATGTACATATATACTTAATCTTATATATAAAGAACAATACAAATTATGTTTGTGCGCGAACTACTTTTTTCAGCTGGATCGATTTGATTTATTATTATTATTACAAATTGTTTATTTAGATTTAAGAATACATAAATAAATTACAAAGAAATATTCAAAAGAAAAAAGAACATGGCAACAAGTGCCGTCTGTCGAAGATAATTTGACATATATTCATTAATTTGTAAATGAAAAATAAAACTGAAAAAGAACTGTTTATACATTTTTTTGATAATTTAAATTTTTGTACTAAATTTTTATTTGTATAACAATTTGCATTGCATATTTTGTTAAATAAATTCAAATTTAATATAAATTATAGGGATTAAAGTTATAATTAAGGATGGCTAACAAGAAAATTTAAAAGTGAGATTACAGGTCAAAACTATTTCGATATCTAAGTACATGATCGCAAAAACTAAAAATTACTCTCCCACCATTTTTACCGTTTAAAATATCTTTGGTTTCAGAAAAAGATAAGAAACTCTTTTGAAAGTAAAGCCTTCTCAATTCTTGCAGAATCGGACAGATAGCTAAGAATTGATAAATGTCTTCATTTTCATTTCTATTTCATGGATTACAAATTGGTGAAATTTCCGGCCTTTGCGCTTTGAAGTTAAGCCCTACGGTTTCAACTCTTTCTTTAAATATGGTACTAATTTGGTAGGTGGACAGATAGTTATTAAAGTAATTTCTATTACCTAAGGAGTATTTCAGTTCTCTGTAAATCAGCCGACTTGAAGAGGATTTTGAGCTTTGAATGCATTGTAGATAAAAATGCTCATCTACTTTTGCAATGCAGGTGTAAAATGCTTCACGCCAGCATTCAATCGGCTGATTAGATATACTGAGATCCACTCCATAGTTACCCGAAATATAGAATCATTCGCGAAAAGGAGTTAGGCTAAATCTCAAGGCATGCATCATTATTTTCTTTTGCAAATTCGTGTTTGGTCGCAGCATTACTTTGACTATGTAGTCAGCATTCGAGAATTTTACAGTGCGTGGCAAGAGAATCGGTCTACTCAATTAAAAGTTCTATTGAATTTACTGATAAGGTAAATAATCTGGTTCTAAAACAAACTGATGTTTTAGTATTTTATGATGTTGTATCATTATTTACTAATGTTCCTGTACAACTGGCAGTAGTCATCATTAGGAAAAAATGGGAGACAATTAGTAAACATACACAGTTGAGCCAAACCAAATTCATAGAGTTGTTGGATTTTTGTCTTAAAGAAAACAATTACCTTCAGTATAAAGATTATACAGACAAATTCATGGAATGCCAATGGGAAATCCACTTTCTCCTACCATTGCCAATTTAGTTTTGGACAGTAAATTTGCCAATAGTAACAAACCAAAGATAATCGTCAAATATGTAGATGATATATTTGCAGTTGTTAATGAGGGGGGGTCGACAATGTTTTACGATGTCTTAATTCATATCATGAAAAAATACAATTTACCGTCGTGAGGGAACAAGACAGAGCGATAACGTTCTTAGACGTCAAGATTCATCGCGTTAATGATAGACTTTCTTTCAATTGGTATCAGAAAGACACATCATCTGGAAGACTTGTCAACTTTAGATCCAATCAAGCAAAGCATATTCTTATTAATACAGCCTCTAATCTAGTTCGAAAAGTCTTTGCGTTGTGTGACCGGGAATTTTACGCCGCAAATGAGAAAATAGTCACACAAATTCTCCTAGATAATGGCTATCCAATGGAAATCATACGGAGCTTGATACTTCGCCAAAAACACAAAGCTCCTGTTGATAATCGGCAAAAAGAGAGAGGTATTTATAAGAGTATAATTTATGTTCCCAAACTGTCAGAAAACTTTAAAGAGACGGTAAAAAATAGTACTAAGTTTAGCGTATAAATCCAATAGGAGGCTGGTACCTCGTTTCACCACATGAAAACAAAAACGGAAAAGGATAAGTGCACAGACGTAGTCTATAAAATTAACTGTCTTGGCAATGCGGAAGAAACTTGGATTCTTTCCTATATCGGTACAACGAAACAACTTCTTCGTCAACGAATTTACAACCACAAATCCGACATTAATTTAAAAAGTACTGGGAAGACAGCATTGGCCTTACACTCCATTGAGCATGGACACAAACCAGATTTTGACAGAGTGAAAATCCTGGAAAGGGAGAAACATGTCTCCAAGCGGTAACTCTAGAAACGCTTCATATTATTAACACAAACAAAAATATGAATCGTAAACAAGACAGCAAGAACATTTCATCGGTTTGCTGCTCTTTTGTGACTAAGCAGAATCCGTGACAATTTAAAGTCCACTAAACTTCAATCGAAGTGTTTTTTTTATATCATAAACATTTTATTTAAGCATTTCTTTAAATTTGTTTTTCATTGTATCATTTATGTTTATCTGTACTACGTACTAAATGTAAGTTTGCCAAAATTTTACACTAAATGTTCTTATGTGTATAATATGTTCAATTTTTTTTTGTAAATAAAAGATCCCCTGAAGAAGACGGCAACCACCGTCGAAACGTCGGGGAAGGAAATGAAATAGTTTCATTAAAAAAACATTAAGCCCAAAACAGCCGAAAGAGATATATTTTAAATCTCGAACACCTATAGTAAATATAATATAAAACAAATATTACTTGAAAGACCCGAAATAATTGCAAATAAAACACTCGCATTTAATTAGAGAATTATAATTATTTTGAATATCGCATGCATTTCAGTTTCAACTGAGAAACCATTTTCAGCGAGCGTCAAAGGAAACTGATTACAGTAAAAGACAAAGTAAAATGTAAAAATAAAATAAAAAATATTTTTAAAAATAAAAGTTGTCAATTTACAATAATCTATTTAATCTTTGTTTTATACATATACATTATGTATGCACAATTTTATTTATTTTTTACTTTTCCATTTTACTTTGTCTTTTTCTATAATCTGTTTCCTTTTGACGCTAGATGAAAATTGTTTCTCAGTTGAAACTGAAATGCATGCGATATTCAAAATAATTATAATTCTCTAATTAAGTGTTAAGTGTTTTTATTTGCCATTTTTTGCGGACTTTAAAGAATTTTTAAATTAAATTTAACAAAAATCATTCGACTACAATAAGGCTTTGTTTTAGTTATTCAGATTTTTGAAAAAAAGTGTTCAATATTTTGGAAACGGGTGAACGATTTTTAATGAAATCATGGTTTTAAGTTAAGATTGTTGACTACTTAAAATTGGCTTTTTAAAAAAAATTAAAGAAATATTATAGAAGTAAGAAACTACTTTAAAAATATACTAATAGGGGTGGCCGTGGCGCGATATTTGTGTGCTCGCCTATCAACCTCGTGGTTGCAAGTTCGATTCCTGCCGTTGTCTATGTCTTCTTATATTCCATTAAAAACCAATTCTCAAAATTGTCATAAAATAAGTTGCTGCTTTGCTCAGTACATATAACACTAACAACATGTGATTGAGTAAAACTAGTATACCGATAAAATATGACAACGGAATAAATAAAATAATGCGAATTATAAGGGACATAAATAAATAAGACACGGTAATTCTCTCCGCATTAGTTCAGCCGCCATCCCTGGAGATAAATCTGAGACAACAACCATCTCTAGTCTCAGAACATCGCGCCACACATCTTTCCTATCCTTCTTTCTCTTCTTTCACCGGATGCCCGCGCTGTGTTAAAAAGCATATAAAGGGTATTCATAATCCCTTGAGCGCGTGTAAAGTTATATATAATAAAAAAAAAACTTAGCTATTGAAGAAAACGGAAATAATAAGTTAATATTATTTTTGTTTTCATTTTTGTGGTCTGTGTGGATTAAAGCCAAATTGAAGATATTTATGACCTGTAGTCCAAAATGCACTTCGCCCGGGCACGATAGTTGGGCTCATCAGTTAGATGCTATCGTACCCTTATAAGACGCAATGTTTTTTGGTCGATGATTACCGATTCTTATAAAATTTACAGCATTTACACACTGTAAATTATATTATTTAGGGGAATGTTGTAAATTTTATAAGAGTCGGTAATCATCGACCAAAAAACATTGCGTCTTATAAGGGCATGATAGCATCTATCTAATGAGGCCATATATTTAGCTGTTCATTCTAAAAATCTTGCGCTTAAGATATAATCGCACATAAGTACTTGCGACGATAGCAATATCCAAACTAAAGAACAACAAAGCTGCTGGCTCCGACGGACTACCAGCCGAACTATTTAAAGCAGCCGGAGATGACCTGGTACAGTGCATACACCAACTCATCCCTAAAGCTGGTCAGAAGAAAGTATGCCTGATGAATGGAACCTCAGCATCGTTTGCCCGATCCACAAAAAAAGAGACCCTCTAAACTGCGCCAACTATAGAGGAATAAGTCTCCTGCATATCGCGTACAAGATTCTTTCTGCTGTATTATGTGAACGTCTGAAACCATTTGTCAGCAACCTGATTGGACCCTATCAGTGCGGTTTCATGCCAGGAAAGTCCACAATCGATCAAATGTTCACGCTACGGTAGATCCTGGAAACTACCCAAGAACTCCAAATCGATACCCACCATCGAGCCATACAGAGCCATGTCCTGTTTTGGCATCCACACACGACTTATCCGACTGTGTAGGATGACGATGGAGAACTCTCGCTGCTCCGTCAAGGTTGGTACTGACCTCACAGAAGCTTTTGATGTCAAGAATGGATTCCGACAAGGTGATGCGCTATCGTGCGATTTCTTCAACTTAATACATGAAAAAATTGTAAGAAAATCCCAAGTTAACTCTACTGGCATAATTTTTTTCAAGTCTGTGCAATTGTTAGCATACGCTGATGACATAGACATCATTGGCAGAACCCAGCGAGCTGTCACTGGAGCGTTTGCTAACATTGAAGCTGAAGCGGCTAAGATGTGACTTGCAGTCAATGAGGGCAAAACGAAGTACCCTGCTGTCCACAAAAAGGGACACACAACACCGGCGGATTGGACAAAACGTCACAATAGATAGGTACAACTTTGAGGTAGTTAGGGACTTTGTCTACCTCGGATCCGCTATAACATCTAATAACAACATCTCGTTAAAAATAAAGCGAAGAATAACTCTTGTCAATCGCTCTTCCTTTGGGTTAGGGAGGCAATTGAGTAGTAAAGCCCTCTCTCAAAAAACAAAGGAGACTCCTTATAAGACTCTAATCATCCCAGTCCTGCTCTATGGCGCGGAGACATGGATTCTATCGAAAGCGGATGAAGATATCCTTAGTCGTTACGAGCGTAAGGTTCTTCGCAAGATTTTCGGCCCTATCTGCGTTAACGGGCTTTGGAGGAGTAGGTTCAACCATGAACTATACGAGCTGTAGAGCGACATTGACCTGGTTAAAAAAATACGTATATCACGTTTAAGATGGCTAGGTCATGTAGATCGTACGGACAACAATGCTCCGGCTCGCAGGATCTTCGATTCCAACACAGAGAGAAGACGCAGTCAAGGAAGACCTCGCCTAAGGTGGCGCACTCAAGTGGAAGATGACCTCAAACAACTTGGATTGCGTAACTGGAGGCAGCTGACCAAAGACCGAGCTAGCTGGGGAGGCATGTTGGTTGAGGCCTAGGTTCGTCCCGAGCTGTAGCGCTACCTAAGTAAATAAGTAAGTACTTGCGATCCAGTGATCAGTTAAAGACTGAACAGATTTTGCTTAAAATAATTTAAAGCAGACTTTTCGTCAAATTTTGATTAAAATTTAATATCGCATCTCAGCTTCAGTCTAATTGTAGCTAAGAACAAGCCACATTAACTGTAGAAGATCGCGAATGGAATATCCGAGAGCAATGACTTATCGATGCAGTTTCTCGCCAAACCGATTACAAATGCGGCAAAAAATAGCTCCAGTAATGGCCTTCTTAACAACTTCTACCACTTGAACTATATTATAATCTTCAATTTGTATGAATGTTTCATTTATTTTTATTTTTTAGTCGTCTAATAAGTTTTATATAATATGCATTTTAATTGTTTTCAATTCACAATCGTTTTCTACTTCCTCCTTACTTAAATACGGCGCGAAAATTTATCAGACCAAAAATCCAGCTGTCAGATACTAATGTATTAATTAAAACTGCTCGTTTTTAATACTCTTCCGGCATTGCTCACAAATGTAAATATCTTGTGTAACTTTGATTAATAAACTTATAATTCAACATATTCGAAGTTCTCCATTTCAATGCCTCCTATATAACATAACACGGCATCAAACAAGCCACTATATAGCTTTGAATAGAATATAAAACAACTACACTTAAATTTTAACAACATTTAGCTAAAACATGAATAGTTCAATAAAAAAACCCAACACATTTTTTACTTGTAAATTTGTCATGAATTTAGTCAAAAGACTATTCTAATTTTACTTACATATTGCCCGACAAGCAAAGGGTTTACCATTAGACGCAACGTTTCTAATGTAAATATTGAAGCTTTAGTATTTTATTGAGATTAACATTAACGCACTTTAACGAGCAACATAAAAATGTTTTTTTTTAATTGAACCATATCCATTAATCAAGCACAGAAACATAGATTCTACGAAGGTCTTGTAAAATTTCATTACCGCTTGAAGGCACTGTTTAGTTAAAAAAAAAAAACTAAATGGTCTTAGTTTTGCATTTGGAAAGACGGTAATCAGGGAGTAACACGGAACCCACCTAAGTATAAAATTGTGATATTGTTGTGGGGCATTGCAAACATTTCTTCAGGCTATACTCGTATTATATTATTTTCCGGAGACAACATGCTGAGAAAGTTCATGAAGAAAAATGACTTTATCATGGAACAAGAAGGACTTAGATTTAAGGATATAATTTTAGGAGCCATAACTTGATTAAATGATTGTAATTGACCCCACATAACTGTTTGGACAGATAATTTGAAAATACTTTCATTTTAAAGCCAAGACAAATCAAAAACACAAAATGTGACAAAGAATTAGATACATATGGAGATGCCATTTTTTTGCAAGTGGCGTCAAATGTCAGTGTTTTGACATTTATATTTTGGACAACCAGCAATGAATACGGAAAATATTTTTCAATGCTTATTTGTCCAATAAATTTCTAGTGTGCTTTTTCAGAACAGATTAAATTTCGACATCGTTTCCTCACCGTTCTAAAGGGTGATTTTTTTGCTACTTGGTTTTTGACGTTTATATTTTTGACAGATCACACATGACAAATTCCACGAACATTTGACATTTCGATTCAATATTGTTTGCCATTTCATCATGAATAGACTTACGCCTGAACAACGTTTGCAAATTATTGAAATTTATTATCAAAATTCGTGCTCTGTGAAAAATGTGTATCGCAAGCTACGTCCGTTTCAGCGACGAGGCTCATTTTTGGCTAAATGGATACGTGAATAAGCAGAATTGCTGTATTTGGAGTGAAGAGCAGCCAGAGGCAATTCAGCAGCTACCAATGCATCCCGAAAAATGCACTGTTTGGTGCGGTTTATGGGCAGGCGGCATCATTGGACCGTACTTCTTCAAGGACGATGAAGGCCGCATGGTTACGGTCAATGGAGAAAGGTACCGTTCGATGATAACTGATTATTTTTTGCCGAAAATGCAAGAATTTAACTCGGTCGACATGTTGTTCCAACAAGACGGTGCCACATGCCACACTGCACGCGAAACCATGCATCAATTGAGAGGCGAATTTGGTGAGCAGTTGATCTCACGTTTTGGCGCAGTCAATTGGCCACCAAGATCATGTGATTTGACCCCGTTAGACTATTTTTTGTGGGGCTATGTTAAGTCTATTGTCTATGGGGACAAGCCAAACACGATTGCTGCCTTGGAAGCCAACATTGAACGCGTCATTGGTGAGATTCCGGCCGAAATGTGTGAAAAAGTTTGCCAAAATTGGACCTTCAGAATGGACCACCTGAAGCGTAGCCGCGGGCAACATTTAAGTGAAATTATTTTTAAAAAGTAAATGGCAGAAATTGATTTATCGATCCAAATAAAAATTTCATTCACTTTTTACAAGTTTCTGTGTTTTTTTGAATTTTCAAAAACCAAGCTCTTAAAAAATCACCGTTTACAATCGGGTGTTGAGCATGAATTGCTCACACAGCTTTTTTAACGATAATGATTATGAAAAACGATATGTTTTCTGATTTGACTTTTTCATTTGGATCGTTCACAAATAAAACCTATTGAAACATTCAAAGATAAATGAAACCTTAAGCAACCTTTCCAGCAACAGTTGAGTTATTTTAGAACAATAATGTATTTTAATTCTTCAGAACAAGTTTAGATAAAATGAAAGCACCTCAAACTTAGAAAGCATATCAATATCAAAAATCATATACCAACCACATGGCCAAGCAACCGCACAAATATGCAAATATCTACGCAATGAAATTTTACGCAACATTTAATAAAATATTTATTTAAATTACCTATAGTTATTTCAAATTAACATACAATTTATGTATTGCAGTCTCATTTATTTTTTAGGTAATGAATAATTAATAAAAGATTATAAAATAGAATTAGAAATTCTACGTCATTTCTTAATTATTATTTCCAAACAGATACTTCATTTTAGTCTCGTCGATGTTTAAGTTTCAATTTTTGAACTTATTTGCACATTAAGCATTTTTAAAAGATTTTTTGTTACCTTGAACTTTCCTTGAGATGACTAGAATCTTGAACTAAAGTCTTTTCATTTATCGTTGACTTGATACTTTTACTACACAACAAAGATTTAAAATTATAGGAAATAAAATGAACGACTGGAGGATAAAATACTCTCGGAGCTAACAAATTTAATGTAGCTAAACAATGACGCTGACCTACCTAAGGTAGTCTAGATATTCTATGCAGGTTTAAGACCGATGTAGGTAAGATTCAGTGACGTTTAATCGTAGGTGCGCAGGTGTTAACCGCATCATCTATCTTGCATGTGCTACCACAATCCCTAAATGTTCTCTTTTTATTTGTTTTTCAACTACCTGCCTTATTCAAAGATTTTCTCATAACTTCAACGCAGCGATTCCACGTTCAAAATTAAAAAAAAAGACACGAAATCACGAAATTAATGTTCCCTTACAAATCTATCTAAAACCCTTGGAGTTCAGCTTCATCAACCGCACGGTTTTCCTTTTCCCTTTTCGGACAGCAAGAGAATTCATTCTCAATCAAAAAAACACAAATGCACACATTTGTGTGTTCTCCAAACATCAGGGCACCCAAGTGAAACAAACCCCCATATTAAAAAAATATATCCAACAGAAAGAGTACCAAGTACAAATACAAACATACTCATAAGCGTGGGTGGGTGGCAATGGGACAGTGGATAAAGTGCTTGATTGCTAACTAGGACGTGTGGGTTCGATCCCCACGCTAGGCGCATTTTTTTCTATGCCTCCAATTTTAATTGGATGCCGGCCATTGGTTAAAAGGAGACAGTCAATACCTGGTTCTAAAATCCACTATGCCAAACTAGTGCCGTGCAATTCAGGTTGCATTTAAAAGACCTTAGGTCTCACAGGCATATAGTTAAATTAAAAAAAAAAAAAGCGACGTTCACGTAGAGGTTATATAAATCGACATCGAACAAAATACAAAATGATTTGATTAATGCAGTATTAAATGTTATTTCTGATTCTGATTCTGATAACAATTAATGCACATTTCATTGACAGCGCTAGATTTCAAATAAATGACTTGAGAACGAGTTTTCATCATATTTTTGCAGCATCCAAAAATGCTATTGATCCTTTTCCAAAACGAGGCCTAGAAAGTTTTAAACTGCGATATGGCCAACTATTTTTTTTAGATAATCTTCAAATTGAAATGCAGTTCGAGTTGTTGACAAAATTTAAGTTACTAGCTTTACTTTCCAAAACAAAATTAGTTGAGTATGAAATAAAATGTTCTACTGAAGTTTTTGAAAGCCTTAAGTGTTTATATGGTGCAATTTATGATTTTGCAAGGCCGAAGAATGAATTAGTTGTTTTTTTAAGTGTTCTTAATTTAAAAATATCTTCGTACATTCCAAGAATGGTTGATGCTCTTAAATTAAAAGAAGCTTTTTCGAAAAATTTTAAACTAAATTGACTTATGTGTATCTTAAAAATAACCACATCGAGTGACTCTATTGAAATTTCTTTTTCTGTTCTGAAACACGTTAAATCGCATGATAGAAATAAAATGCAGGAGCAAAGATTATCGCAACTTGCAATTATCTAAATAGAGAAATCATTTTTTAAAACAGTTTATATGATGAAGTTTTGCAAGTTTTTTGAAGAAATCTTTTGATTTTTTGTATTTTCTTTCTAAATCATAGAAAAACACAAAAAAGTATAAAACCGAAATCTCAAAAAAATAAAATGCACGACTGGATTGCACGAACTTGCTCATTCACATCGAATGCAAAAGATTTCTGTTAAAAATTTAAATATATATTTAGAGCAATTTTTTACTTCATTTTTTATATGCACAAAATATCTTTAATTTTTTTCCAAAAAAAATTGGAATGACAGTCTTAAATATTATAATATAAACTTAAAAACAAAATATTAAATCGGCTTAATCAAAGAAAAAATAATTCAAAATTCTGAAATAAATACTTAAACTAATTTAAGGTAAAAAAAAGTACGCCATTTTATTTGTTAGATACATTTGAATTTATGAGAAAAAAATTTTAGAAAAATCTGTGGAGCGGTTGAAAACATTTTTCAAAAAAAATTCAAAAACGCCAATTCATAGGTATTCAATAAATACATATAAATAAAACTTTTGAAAAAAATTTAATGTACAGTTTACGAAATATAAATTTTTTAAATTAAAAAAAAAAATGATTTTAAAAATACAAAAAAATACTAATTAAAAATATTGGTACGCGGAGACAAAAAAACACGCGAATCAATGAGAATAATAAATAAAATAATATTCACAATCACTCTAACTGGATAACAATTGAATACACAATTTTGTTTTGTTCATAATATTTTCTGAAAAAAAAAAATAATAATACAAACGCTGAACTGAAGCTTAAACGGCGGAACAATATCGGTTAACTTAAACTACAAATAGAATTCAGTTCAAGGTTTAAACGGTACTGTGAAACCGAATAAATTGTTGATCTGAAGTTTGAACCAAAAGTGGAGTTTAAACTCGCACTATGAAACTGGGGGTTAGTTGGTATAGTTTGAGGAAAACAAAAATGCTATTTAAATTCCTGGATAAATAAGAATATATAAAAAAAAAATAATTGAAAAATCGTTGGAGTGGTTTTTTATTATAAAATAATTTTGTATGTATAAAATTTTAAAAAACATTTTTAGAAAAAAAATTTGAAACGCCATTTTAAAGACCTTACATAAAAAATTTAAATTTCATAAAACATTCAGTGACTGGTTTCTGAAAAATAGATTTTTCAAAAAAAAAAGAAAAAAAATATTATTTATTTTTTAAAAATCGAAAAACCTTTTTTTTGAAAATTTGAGTATGCAGTTTTATAAACAATTTTAAGGAGCATTTGTATGAAAAAAATTATTTTAATCGGTTCATACAATATTGAGAAAGTCGAAAATATGAAAAGTGATTCTATGGAAAGTACCGTTAATAAGTACGCAAAATAAAATATTTTTACACTTGAAAGTGGACTGTAATAATTTAAGAACACACAAATTTTCTTTATGAAAATTCTTGGAGCCGTTTTCGAGAAATACATTTTTTTCTTAACGGGTTTTTTAACATTTTTACCATTGTTTCTTATTTAAGGAATATATTTTTTTTAACTATTCTCTTGAATGTCAAAAAACTACAAAATACGAAGTTTCGAAAAAAATCAATTGAGTCGTTTCGAAATGTTGAGTTTCCAAAAAAAAGTAAATTAATTTCCAAAACAAAATTTTTTGGAAAAATTTTGGTTTACCATAGTGTTTAAACTTTCTAGGAGCTTCTGTGTAAAAAAATTCAAATAAAACATTTCCCAGAAAATCGAAAACCAAAAAAATGCTTCTACTAGAGTTACCAAAAATTAATTTTTTTTTCAAAAAAAAATAAATTATCTAAAGGTACACTTTCCCTGCATTAATGAACTGATTTTTTTTTATAAAAATCGTTGGGGCCGTTATTGAGAAAATTAAGATTTTTATTTTTGGCCAAAAAAAAATTTATGGGAGCTACTGTTATTTGTCGCTTTAAAAAAAATGAAAAAACCTGTGGGCATATTACCGAAAAAAAACAATATGTGCCTACAAAGTTTGAGGCAAATCCATCCAACCGATTTAGGCTGTAGACTCGAAGACAGACAGACATACAGACGGAGTTGAGGAATCGACTTGTTTAGTGTTCTCTATGATCGTTATAACATGTTTTAATGTCAGATTTTTTTTTTTACGAATGAATAACTTGCCTTATAGTACCTATAATCGCAAGTTAAAAGTTTCACTAGTTTTAATTTTTATAATTTTATGTATTGTTTTTATTGTCGTTAAATAATGTTTCGGTGCCGCATGAATAAAAAAAAAATATTTTATTGCGAAAAAGACGGGTAGAATGCAAGCAAAAATATACCAACCAGTCTTACAATAGAGCATTGATATATTTGCATTATATGCCAATGCCAAATATGTACACACACTGGCAGTTATTTTTTGTGTCTTACCACTTATAAAGGGTGTTATTTTGGGTGGTTTTCAAGAAGAAATAAAACGCATATAATTTAATGTTATGGCCAAGAATTTAGCTCTATTATTAAGATAACGGCCTACTATTATGTTTTAAAATTGATATCGGGCAAATAGCCGCCGCGGCTGGCTTGAATAAATTCCAGCCGAGAGGCCCAATTTTCGAACACTTTTTGTAGTAATTGGGGCCGCATATCAGCAATAACGCGCAGAATATTTTCTTCCAAGGCGTCAATCGTCTCGGGCTTATCTGCGTAGACAAGCGACTTTATATAATCCAACAAAAAATAGTCCAGCGGTTTTAAATTGTACGATCTTGATTCACCAAAAGTTTCCTTCAATAAATTGATTGTTTCGTTGGCTGTATGGCATGTAGCGTCATCTTGTTAGAACCAAAGGTCGTCAACATCAACATCCTCCAATTCAGGCACGAAAAAGTCATTAATCATAATTCTATAGCGTGACCAATTCACTGTTACATTATGGCCGGTTTCATTCTTGCAGAAATATGGACCCATGATTCCCCTCTGCCCATAGAACACACCAAACAGTGACTTTTTGAGGATGTAACGGCGTGCGGCATCTATACAATGGCTTGCGGATTATGATCACTCCAAATACGATAGTCTTGTTTATTAACGTACCCTTTTAACCAAAAGCGAGCTTCATCGCTGAACAAAATATTCTTGTGAAAATCTGGATCGTTGGCCATCTCGTTTTGGGCCCATTCATGCACGATTTGCAGACGTTGTTCAGGAGTAAGTCTGTTATGAAATTGCAACCCAAACTGAGCATAAAACAAGGGAGCGTCAAAAAGACCAACTCCGAAAAAAGTATCTCCAGATTGAAAACCACACGTCTAAAAAAAACAACCGGTATTTTTAATGTGTGTAAATTCTGCTTTGATGCGGATAGCACGAATCGAATGAAAGAACAATATTGAGGATACATATTTTTTTGACAGAGTGTTGCGTCTATTGGTGGTTTGACGGCTATTTAAACAATTTTTACACCCAACGCCGCAAATGAAGAAGAAACTTCCGGCTTAATCTATCTAAATCTGAAATAGTTAAATGTCGTGCACTATTTCAACTGACACTGGTTTCACTGACACGACATTTGTCATCTAGTGAAATTACACTGTTGTCCAGTTGAATTTAACAGGTAAAACAATATTTTTGGTAATTTTGACTGGTTCAGATTTAGAGAGCAAAGCTGTCCTTTTCTTATTCTGTTAAGTTTGAGAAACTTCCAGACAAATTAAAAGCAATATATGGAACATTCTACAAAGTTCAAGAATAATTTCATCAATGTGAATGTGCTGCTACAATTTTCCCCACGATGACCATCAACACAAATCAGATGGCCTGTCGTCGTAAGAAGTTTTCTGCGGTATTAACTAAGAATTTCCGTGTTCGTTGCATGGTTAATGGATAACCGTGTCAGTTGTTCGCATGTCTTCAAGACATCACGAGCATTTTCGTCGGACCCTTCCAGTTATTCCACGGTCAACTGACACGGTCAACAGCTGACGAACTTAAGGCATGCTTAAAATCATCAAATTTGTGTGAAGAGCCTGCAGATGTTTTTCCCAGGCAACTGTTGTACATTGGCAAAGGCAAAAGCGCAGTTGACATCTCAACCAGATTTATAATACTCGTATTGCCCACAAATTTCTGACAGCTTATCGAATTCAAGAAAGAGCTTATTCACCGTATTTTGTCAAACATTGTCCAAAAATTCAAGAACCATATCTGAATGAGTGAACGAGCTATATTGGTGGCGAAAAACAGAGATGCAGATGATCCCAATGCGATGATTCATAATTCCGTACTAGGACACTAGTCAACTATTCCAAATTACCACCCCACAATTTGGAAGTGAAAGCAGGCTTAGCAAACATCACGTTGCGTAACATCAATCAACCTCGGCTATGCAACGAAAGGAGAAAAGCTGTCGAAAATCGTCATCGATGCTACAATTATCAGAGGAAATTTCAAAAGGAAGGATATTTGACACTCGATTTTAAACGAAAAAGAAAAGAAAAGAAAAAACAAAACGAACAACTTAGTTTACCTAAAAGCTTTGTATTTGTATTGAGTGTTTACTTAATTTCTTTTAAATGCAAATAAATGACATTGAATTTTTTGCAGACGAAACACAAACCGTTACAAACATAACCGCTCATGAAGAGTTAAAATCAAATCAATTTTACAAAGATGGAAAAGCGAAACAACGTTCGCTGGGTTCCGCTAGTATACATATATTTTTTAATTACTTATCTATTATTTTATTTCATCTATGTACCTGTGAAAATGTACACCCTTTTAATATATTTCTTGTTATTTTGAATTCACTTTCTTAAAAAAAGTTATATAAACTTTAATAAAATTTTCATTATAAGGGTTGGGGTCAAAATTCTGCCGGGGTCAAAATTCTTTTAAGAAAATTCTGCTTTTGAAAATTCTACTTTTCAAAATTCTACTCTTCATACTCTTACTTGAGTTTAATAAACAAAATATTTTTTTATATAATATGATGAGATTTTTTTTAGCAGCTCCGAGTCTTTTCGGGTGTAAAGCTTTGCGACATCCATAGCTTGCGCAAGGTGCCATAAGCTTTACCAATTACCATATTAATATGGCCATTCTATCAGAGTGTCCCGTAATCTAAATTTGTTGCTCTTTCGACGTAATGACTTTTTGAATCATTTAAGCTTACATCTGGCAAGTAAGAAAGATCCAACGAATTCCTGCTTATGACCAGACATTTCGTTTTTGAAGGCTTTAGAAAGAGTCTGTTCTTTACGGACCATTTGGATATGCTCTCTAAATCACTATTGATTGTATATGCTCTATCTTCGATCATACCCAAAGGGCAGCTTTTATAAAGCTGGACGTCATCAGCATACATATGAATAGAAGATATCACTGTTGTGGAAAGATCATTCACATACAATGAGAAAAGAATGGGTCCCAAGATTGAGCCCTTGGGGACTCCTTTTTTATTCCGAAGAATTGGAAAAACCAAATTAACTCGATAGCTTGTTACACAAGTTAATGTGATCATTACATTTTTATACTACTCCGCAGATCAATCCACGAAGTTGAGACACAGAAGCACTTTCAACTAGACTATTGGCTTAAAATTTTACATGCATTAATACAACAGAGAGAGACAGAGATATGAAGAACACACAACAGAAGAAACACATGTCAACAGCACGTGGTTGGTTTTCGACGGTTCCCCATCGAAGTACTAACCACGCGCAACGATACTTGATTTCGCTGATCTATGGGAAGCGATGCTTTCATCGTAGCCAAGGCCGTTGACTGGACCAACAATAACCCAAGGGAACTATAAGAGATAACAAGAAGGTGTTTTTTTTATAATACAATTCTATATACTACTGAAATTCTCAGCCAAGTAGAAGACTTAGCATTATATTTAATTGGACTTGGATATAGTTCACATTGCTTTTTTGTTAAAAAATGCAAGAAAGTTGAACTGAACTTAACAAAAATTGCGTATTGGTAAGGCGCTCACTAACCAACTGATGAGTCCAAGTGAGATTGCCGGGATGAAACGCAAATTTTGTGGACTAAAGGCCGTTAAAAGCTATTTTGAATCCAATTGCCAAAAATGAGTTTGGAATGACATATCCAATTTTGAGATCATTGAACCTTGCTTTTTTAGGTAAATAACCGTACTTTTACCGTAACAGCTGCACGTTATGCGATCATATTGGTACATTGACAAGGAATTGAGTCAGGAAACTAATTCAGGGAACCTTTCATTTCAACAAGATGGGACTGTATCGCACACAGCACGTATTTTCAGCTAAATTGAAACAAATGTTCTCTTCGTGTCCCGCGTCACTGAGGAGTGAAAAGGGGTGACCTGTAAGTTCACCGGATTAAAGATCATTAGATTATCTCAAACACCGTCACTATACTACAGAAATGGTGCCGCTACAATCCGGGTTGAAACAGGACCTAATGTTTCTTCAACCAGCTCGGTCCTGTCTTCAGTTTCGCATGCCAAGTTTTTTGTGGTCATCCTTGACCATGGGCTCACTACGTGAGTTAAGGTTTTCCTCTATTGCACCTTCCCTTGAAATTCTATTCGAAGACTTTCCGTCCGATTTCATTTTAGTTAGAAAGGACTTCTTAGTACAAAGAATCTGTGATTTGCCATGGTTATTCACCGTTTGATTTCACCACTAGTATGAATTAATTAGTGGCACCTAGATAAGTTAGGTTAGGTTAGGGTGAAGTGGCTGTCAAGAAAACGGCTGACACACTTAGACTACAGAGAGTTCCATTGTGATACCACGTGCAGATATATTATCTCTTTAATTGGACCATTTGGAGCCTCTAATGAAGCGATGTAGTTGGTGAACATCAATGTATCTTAGGTGACTGGAGTTGTGGAATAAATATTCTCCCTGGTATATAATCAACGTCCTTGATAGAGAGAGCAGTACATGAGCAAAGAAGATAGGGGTAGCCTCTTCCTTCTCCTCATTCATGTAGCTTCTGCAAAGTAATTGGCGAATACGCCAAATCTTTTGCCGTGTCTGCCAATTAGACAGTGTCCAGCTTTTACATCTTGTACGGAGCCAAGATGATTTCTGCTCAAAGACAAAAAGCCTTTTGAGTGTCTTGGGTCCATTTTTGGTCATATATCTGTCTAGTGGCCAGACAGGTAGTGATGTTTGACCATCTCATATTTGTTTGGTGTGTGGCGTTTTGTTGTAACATACGCTTACATGTAGGGATAGGCATACTGACTTCTTCCATTTAATGTAGAATTGGTATTAGGGTTTCAGATTTTCCGCTTGGAACACGCTACAATAGTCAGGGAGACAGAATGAGAGACTAAGATTTAGTCCATCTGAGAACACACCGACACCCACTCCATCTTCGGTTTTCGAAACATCCGTAAAGAAGTGAGCTGATTCGTCTTCTTCTTAGAACCTCTCATACTGATCAACTGTGTCATATGCCTTCGAAAAATCAAGAAGAACCAGAAAAGTTACTTTGTCTTCATAAAATTACTCTCTGATGTCTTCCACTACTTCCATTGATGTCGTAACGTAATACAGCTGTGATGTTTTCGAAATCCTGACTGCATTGGAGATAGTAAACAGTTTGAGCGAATATACGCGTTTGTTTGCCTCTGCAATAGTCTCTCAAAACTTTAGATAAAAATGGTAAAATAGAGACCGGTCTATATAATCGATACTATGTGTTTTTTTAATAGGCAGAATTTTAGCAATTTTCTACTGGGAAGGGTATGAACAACGTATAAATGTTATTATGATAATATATTATTACGAAAAAAATTATGTTAATATTCATGTCATTTAAAAATATTTAAAAGGGAAATATACATGTCTGCAATGTCATGTAATTTATTTGTTTTTTTTTTATTGAGAAAAAATTCGTTCAACACAAAAATGAATGAAATTCTTTAAACATGTGAAACTTCACATATAAAACTATGCGAAAAATTTATTATTGAATTAGATGTGTTTTGGTGTTTTATTCTGAATCAGACTGCTCTTTCGAATTCCGAATGGAAAATGTAATAACTGACCCTATTTAAAAGCTTTTATGAGTTTACTAATGCCTAAACTATTTTGTTGAAATTGCCGTTCTCTACAGTTTTAGTAGTTAAATTTGTATATTGTTTTAATATTTTTGTTGAAATATCTTTCGATTGCTTATGTGTAGATACAAACACAACATACAAAATGTAAATGCTTTCAAAACTACTATAATAAACAACTACTGGAGTGTTTCATTCTAATTTGAGTATCTATCAAATAACAGTCAGTTGTCGACAACTTGATTAAACTATCACAACGGAATCACATGTGAATTTAAATTAATAATCAATTTAATCCCATCTATTCATATGTACATATGTATGTGTATCTGAAAGTTTTCTTTTGTTTTCCAATTGAATAAATTTGGCCTAAGGTTCTCAACCACTCTCACTTTTCTCTCTGACACCGCATATGTATAACTTTTCATCTGAAAGTGGGTTTTAATAGTTGTCATCTCATTAGCATTGTTTTTATGAATTAGACAATACGATAGTATCATATCTATGGATCGATGGATACAAGTATTAATGATAATCGCTGGAACTATTCTTCCAAATTGATGGTTTATTTATTCTTATTTTTTATTGTCAAAATTTGTTACAAAAATTCGCAAATTCTTTGTGGTATTAACGGATGCATAAATTTCGCTGTAGAATAATATAAACAAGTGTCAAATTAATTACCCATGTCTTAAGCTGGTATTTTTTTCATAAGGGAAAGTCATTATAAAAAAAAAATAAAAAAAAATGTAATAAAAGAATAAATTCACTTTTATTTTGGGCTGCTTTGACATCAAAAGTGTGTTATTCAAATGCCTAAAGGCTTGCCATATGTTTGTCAAAAATTGGATCATATAAGTTCACTATGGATTATAGGCTGTTTGTGTATATTGTACAGAAGGTATTAAGAAATAACTGTTAGTACCAATTAATCGGCAATTCAAATAAAAGAATAAGTTTAATACGGTTATTTGCTGTTAGGGGAGGCGGAAATTGGATACAAAACGCTGTTAGCACCTTTAAAGATCTTGTCAATTAGGATTAACTAGTTGACAAAAGTCATGTTTTTGCTTGGCATTCTATATATAGACAAGTGTGAAATTCCCAAAAAAAAAAAACAATTCGAATTAGCCTGGTTTTTGGGTTTGTCATATTGTGCCTTTACCCAGATTTTTTAAACAATGAAAGAATTTTGTGGAAAGTAAATTGATATAATATTAAACATACAAAAAATATTTACAAATATATTTCAACTTTTTCTTCATTTGCACCGTCTTGAAATATGAATATTCATTTTGCAGTCTTAAGGCTGGAAGAGATTAAACTGTCAGCATTTTAACAGCATTTCAAACACATTCCCACCAGCACCGTCATTTGTATCTGCTTGACGTTTCGTATGGAAACAAGGACAGCTAGACCTTCTGTATAATTTTTCTTGTTTTTTTCCATCGAATATCGTAATGAAATAATTGTCAGCAATGTTCCAGCAATGGCAATTTTAGACATAACGATGCAAGCTACGGACGTCCCTGGAGTTGGTCTTGTGTGTGGTGAATACTTATTAGATATGTTATCTCGGATATCAAATTATCCGAATATTTTTGAACGAATCAGATAGGTTAGCTGAAAGCTGTCCCAGAACGAAACTCATACCAAATCAAGTTTGCAGTCAGCTGTTCTATGCATTTGTTGTCGGATAACTAGTTATTTAAAATTTATTAGGATAACTCAAGTTAGCTTTCATGAGAATAAATGTTTTTTCATCAGATGTGCTTGAAGGCATAATAACAACATAAAGTTATTCCAGATTGATTAGAATAAATGAGTGAACGCCAGCAATGGTTATAAGATAATGGCGGTCGCTGCTGATTGTAACGCTGGTGGTTTAATGTGTTTCACGCCTACTACGTTTCCACCGACCACTAAACCGAGATTTAAGTAGATTTAGCTAAATCTCCTACAAATCTTCAGGATTTACCATGAAAATTTTAATCTTCTCAGATGAAGATTTAAAATAAATCTCATTTAAATCTTCAATCGAACTACCCTATTTCCATATCGAAATGAACACATTCATCGGGAAAGTGAATTTTTCTCTTCGGTTGACACAGATGAAGCTGCCTGTCTCACTTCTACATCATAAGAGAAAATGAAAAGATATATGCATTTTGAATAGTGCTGTCAAAATTAATCTACTTTTGGAGCGGTGGAAACACTTTGTGAGATTAGTAAATCTACAAGAGATTAAAGTTCGGTGGAAACGTAGTATTAGAAAGGAAATGATGGGTTTGTTCGTAGACTATGGTCAATGTAAAATGGTGTCATTTATGACACATGGTGGTTTCGATGATATTTTTTCTATTGTTGTTTCCTATGAAAATAGAAATTCGTCAGAGTATATTAATTGTAACGTATATGTAACGTATGCGAAGGACGCAATTTATCGGGATTTAAAAATTGCAAAAATAGCTGAAATTTCATATGTTTTTATATATCATGCCTTTTCTAGTAAGTATGCTCTATTTTTAATACAGGGTGGCGCACGAATCGTGCTACAATAAGAAATTTAAATAACTTTTGTTTTAATCAATGTATTTCATTATTTTTTTGTATTGGATAAAAAATTAAATGTTATTTTAAATAACTAATGGTTTTTAAAGATGATAGATCGCAAATTACCTCCACGCTCATCCACGCACATGCGGCACCTGATCAGAAAATTATCAATTCAGTAATATTCCTGGGTTTCGTTTTGTACACTTCCTGCTTGGCATAATCCCATAAAAAAAAGTCTAGTGCAGTCAGGTCAGGTGACCTTAGGGGCCAGCGGAAAGTGCAGTTTCTGGATATCAATTTGTTTGGGAATTTTCGTTAGAGCCCCGCCATAATTTGTGTGGCTACGTGTGCATTTCCTCCATCTTGTTGAAACCAAATATTGCTGAAAGGGATACGTCTTCGGCGAAGTTCTGGGTAAAAAAACCTCCTTCAACATTTTTAAATAACGCTCCCCATTGACAGTTTGTGTTACACCGTTTTCTTCAAAAAAGTATGGCCCGACAAACACCTTGAAGAAACTGCGCACCACACAGGGACGCGTTCTGGGCGCAGGTCCGCCTCATGGAGCATTTTTGGATTAGATTCACTCCATATACGGCAATTTTGCTTGTTAACATTGCCGTTTAAGTCAAAATGGGCCTCATCAGACATGAACAAACAATTTATCAATGTGTTGTCTCATCGGCCATTGCAATAATTTTTCGGCAAAAATTCCAGGCGAACAGGCAAATCCTGTGGGTTTAACATGCTTGTAATTTGGCCTTTTACGGAAACAAGTTTAAGTCATCATGAACTATCCGTTGTAATGACCGTCTGCTAACTCCAATTTGGCCCGATAAGTTTCGAGTCGAAACACTTGGATTTGCCTGTATTGCCGATGCAACAGCCACGATTGTATCCTGAACCCGAACATTGGGATCTCAATGATACGGTCTTCGTTCGATGCTTTCAGATTCGGCAAACATGTTCACCAGCCTCATAATGGTCCATCTGCTCGGGGGAGTACCGCCAAACTCCAGCCTAAATTCCCTTTGGACGGATATGACGGACTGCAAGCAATGGTATCGCTGCATTATCCAAATTCTTTTTTCAGTATCCCAAGCATTCATTTTGATAAATCTAAATAGTAGCCTATTAAATAAAAAAAAAAAGCCGATTACTCACACTGAAAAAAAGTTATTGCGTTTAATTTTTGTAGCACGATTCGTGCGCCACCCTGTATGTTCTTCACCCAAGGTCCCTTACGAATGACGATTATCGTTCAAAATCCACCGTTATCGTTACTTTGCGATTAAGTTTTACGACAGTCGTTTTTTTTAAACGATACTCGTTTTCTCTTACTAATGCGTTTGGCTCTCGTATTTTAAGGCTAATTTCCATCCGGGACACTTACATATTACATTACTTTAACAAGCATTACGGACGCGTCGACATGACAGATGACTTTAAGCGAAAGTAAAGTATGGAATTAGGAATTTCCATCAGATATCAATTAGCTGTGATGCATACAATTTTAGTGTGGAATTAAAACTGGTATGTAGAAAAATGCAAAGCCCGAATGTCAAAACGCGAGCAAAAGTTTATTATTTTTTAACTTTAGCGTTGCTGTAACTAATGCTACGTTGGTTTGTGTACTCGCTAATATATGCTGCCTCGTATAACATTAGTACCCAATGTGTCATTGTATACACCAGTGTTTTTCAATGTGTGGGACGCGACCCCCGGGGGTTCGCCAAGAATTATTTGGGTGGTCGCGGTCGCAAGCTGGTAAGATTAAAAAAAATATAGGCTTCAAGTCTTGTACTAAAAATATAAACTAGAACACACAACGAGTGTGCCTGTTTATTTTTTAACAACAAATGTATAAATCTTGGTTTTATCTTCGAGACATTAACATACAAATCATTTCCCAAATCGAGCCTATTTCTCTTCTTAGTTTTTATATCTACCATTGAAGAGAACGTGAGTTCACATAGGCATGAAGTAGCGAATAAAACTAACTATTTTAAAGCCTCTTTTACCAGCTCTGGATATTCACCTCTTCTCTTTATTCAGAAATTATCAATGGTTTTTAAATTGAATTCCATTCAAGCATACTATCTGCACTGATTCTATTACTATAAGATTTTCTATCACTTCGCCGATATTGAATCGGCGAGTTAAGCCGGCATATTCAAAAAAGGATTTAGTATCCATCTTTGTCATTTTCACCTTCAGAATCCAGTTCTGGAAAGTAACTTAATAGTTATTCCTCCAAATTATGCAAACTCTGTATCATGAGAGGAATGTGAGACCTTACCGATATCGACTCATCTGATCAAATTTCTTCGAGAATCTTTTGAACGCAGGGAAAAGAATCATATATTTTTTTTGCACAGACTCTGAGCAAACACTTAGTTTTCCGAGGAATGCTTTGATTTTGTCTTCTCCAGATATATGTTTTATTCTCTCATTCTCTCCCTTGGAGGCTATTATTCAAGATGTTTAAGTGGTCAAAAAGATTAGCGAGAAATGGTATTTTGTATAGCGAAGTACGATCAGAAAAATGATTTGAATTTCCAGATTTTTAATCTTTTAAGAACATCAATAATTCAGATTTTAATTCCAGAACTCGATACATAAATAGACTGGATATGAAAGGGGTTCAGTGTATGTCACTTTTTAAATAACTGGCAAAGTATTTTTTATAATCGGGGGTCGCCAAAATATTTTTACAAACAAGGGGCTCGCGTACTCAAAAGTTTGAAAAATACTGGTATACACTATACCTGAAATGCCATGTTGTAACTTTCGAGGTCAGAGAAAAACCTGTCAAAGCGACACCCAACGCGGTATTATAAATTATCCATTATTGTTTTTACACATGACTCCTTTTTTGTCTTTCGTTTCTTAATTTGTAATACCGGCTCTGTTTCACTTTTGACGTTTCTCTTTTCCTTCATTTCTTAGTCACCCACCTATATCGCTTTATATATTATCCTTGCTTTGTACGCTGTAGGGTAAATATGAGTATCTTCTTGGTTGCCATATTCATAGTTTGGATTTTTTAATTATTGTTTTAACATGACAAAAAAATTGGAAGAAAAGTAGCGATTTAAAATTCGTCGTGTAGTTGAAGACTAACACATTCTTATTCGACACGTCACTTTGAAAGACCGATAGCAAATATAAACAGAGCTCTTCAAATCTTTTTACTTGCAATATAAGTAGATACTTTGCAATTTCCAGATAGAAATAAGAACTCAAATATTAAAATGCTTTTTAATGGTTTTTATTTAAAGTTTATTCCAAGGAAAAAAATGTGCTTGTCGATGACAATTCAATTCGAGAGTAAAAAAATTGGCGCGATCCCTTAGAAGACTTTTTTTATGTTGACGTTTCTTTTCATCTTTAACTTATTTTTATCTCTTTTGGATGTATTTTCTTTCGTTCGAATTCTTAAGGTCGAAGCCTAATGATTTTTATTTAAGGTCGTAACAATATTATAGAGCAAATTTTTCATTTGGAAAAAAAATGGAACTTGAGATTTTAATCAAACTTGGCATTACGATGTTTCAGAACTCCAAATAAGTGGGTCCCGCAATTTAGTCTGTCTGTCTGTAGAATGATCTACGGTATGTATGGGTAGGAGGCCCTTCAAATCCTAAAATATTTTTTTTTATTTTTTAAAATTCAATATTTCGAAAACGGATGACGATTTTTTTTTCTAATTTATATTTTTAAGCTTATATTATTAATTACATAAAATGTCCATGCTAAATCTTGTTCAAAAAAAAAATTAAGAAATTCTGTATTTATAAAATATATTTTTAACTGTTTTATTTTACTTGGATTTCTAGGGACATTACACATAATTTTATCAATCAATTTCATTCTCACTTTTAGGTAGGAAAAGTCAAACAATTTTGTGAAATGTGAAATGGTGAGTTTTCTTATATCTTAGAAACATATTTATCTGTGCAATTGTAAAAAATAAAGATAAAACTATAACAATTTGTCTTGTCAATGGAAAATCATATTATAACTACTCCATGAACACAGCCACTGCGAATGAAAAATACTGCGATGTAAAAATAAATATCCGTTCTTCACAAAATTCATTGGACGTTGATTGATGCTCATGTGTAAAAATAACAGAAAAAAATGCCCTATCAAATGATGAGTCGCATTCGATACTCGAATTAACGTCCGAATATCTGAAGTAGGATTTAATTTGTCATTAATGTTCATTGTGTTAACTGTCTGAATTCGTAACAAAATCCGTCTTCACTGTGATTATAAAGTCAAATTGTGACGTGTCGTCAATGTTCACAGTGCTAACGCATAAGATGTAATAAAACGCATAAGACGTAAGTCGTTCAATGTTGTACCAAATTGATTTTTAATTTTAATTTTGGCAATGCAATGACACTCAGACCTATGACAGATATCGTTGACCATAACAAAAAGAACTTTTGTTTCAACATTCCAAATATAGGGTTTAGTTTGTGAGTTTTTGCAAAAACAAAAGAAATTAAGGTAATAAAGGGTTTTCCAATACGAAATGTCTTTGGCGGATATGGTGTTTTACTACTGTATCTGACAACTGATTCCAGTGAGCCAGTTGTAGAGTTTTCTTAAGCAGCAGGTCGTCTCTTTAAATAAGCCACAAGCGCCGATTACTGAAGAACGGAAGGTCCTTAATGAACGGCAGTATGGCTTTCGTAGCAATAGGTCCACTGGTGATCTGATGGTATATGTACCTAAAAGAACAGTAGCACAAACCTTTATATCATATATGAGAAAGTAAGATTATTGCGCTTGATATTTCAAAAACACTTGATAGGGCTTGGCACCAAGTTCGTTTATCGAAAATGCGTGCATTTGGTATCGATGAATCTCTTCTTCGTTGGATTAGAAATTACCTTTCGGAACGTACAGTACAAGTTGTATTGGACGGTTTCAAGTCTGATATCCACAAAATAAACGCTGGTGTGCCCCAGGACTCCGTATTGTCTCCGATCCTTTTTTTGGATTTTTATTAATGATCTCTTATCTGGAACTTCTAATCCACTTAATTGGTTTGCTGACGATAGTACTCTCAGCTTTCATATTCATTTTCAGATGCACCTCCTTGTTCTTCGGATATACAACTGCAACGGTAGCGTATGATAAGCTCATTAAATTCTGATCTCGACAGCATAGTTCAATAGGGAATAAAAAACCGAGAAGAATTTAATGCTTCAAAAACTCAGTGCTGTCTTCTGTCATTGAAGCAGAACCCATCCCCTGCCGCTAACCATGAGCGGTACTTGCATTGAAAAAAAGGATCAGCTTTCAGTCCTTGGTAAAACCTCAGTCCAATAAAAACCTCTTTAAAATGACCACATATTCAATGTTGCCCAAAATGCTGCAAAGTGTTTGGGCTTTCTTCAAATATGCAAGAAATTCTTCTTAGGATGTAACCTAAGTCCTTTATTTGTGCAAAGATGGAGTATAACTCTCATATTTGGGCAGGAGCTTCGAATTCTCTGGAACTATAAAGGAAGCATTTACAGGTCTAGAACATCTTCGAAATGTAGTATGTCTTTAATTTATTTATCGCTTTTTATATAAACAATGTTCTAGAGAAATAGCCAGTTAAATTCTTCTCCTTAAATTTTTTAATCATATGTAATACTCGCGTTTCTAGAAATGCTCATCAGCTTAGTCTTGAGCCAAACCTCGGACGTACTCTAAAGTATAGAGATTATGGCGCCAAATTTAAAACAACCTGATGTTAAGGGCTTAGCATGATACTACTTAACAGTTTGCTAATACTAAAGCACTTGACTAATATTTTACTATTTTTAAACACTTTTTAACTAGCACCATATTAAATCTATTTTCTTAACAAACTACAACTAAACACGCCTAAAATAGGGCAAACAAGTAAGCGAACAGAACTTTTTGACGTTTGTAAATGTCAAAGTGCAATATGGATTTAGTACGATACTAAAAACATAAAGTAGCCATTTTGTGATTTTAACTTTAGTAAAATGTTAAGAAAATAGTACGGTCCTAAACTGGTTTAAAATTAGCAAAATCCTCTTTTTAGCCTAGTATCATACTAAAAATGATTTAACATATTACTAAATCGACAAAAATTTTGCGCCTCTTTCTTTAGTCGTACAACACGAATGTTTTCCCTCCCATTTTGATATTCGGAAATTCGTAACCAATGTGCTCGTTATCTCCTCTCACATCCTTGCCTATTTTTTTACCGCTCGCACTGTACCTTACCATTTTAATGGAAGTCAAAACCTATTTAGTGGACGAATCGTTACAAAACAGGGAACATACCAAAATTTAATGGAGCGAACAATTGAACTGTTTCACATATTATACATAATGGCATATTTGGACCTTTCAAAAAAAAAAGCTTTTCATTAATAAACCACAAACAGCATTGTCCAGGTTTAATATTGTGCCATGTCAATGTTGGGATACAGTAATTGTGCAATGACGAATAGTGCCAAAACTCTGTTAATGCGTCGCAATGGTATTAACAAAGTCATTACACCGGTCATCCAAAAATTTGTGTCAACGCAACTTTCAACATTTTCGTCAACGCATTGCAATTGCATGCACTTTTCGTTGACAATCACACAAGTCGGCGTGACACTATCAAGACTAATTTTGAGGTCAGAAAGTCAATAAGTTGATCACATTTACATACGTCCCATTGATTACCTAACCCTAGCTTAACATGGGCGTAATTTCTATTTTACTCATTCATTCCAAAATTTCTCTCTGAAAGAAGTTCAGTGCCTTCTCCATCGGATATTGATAACATTTTAAAATTGACCAACTGCAAGAAAGTAACTTGAAATCAATTAGAGTCACGTCCTATCTCTCCGTTTAGTACCCGTATAATGAATTAGAAATTGTTTCGTTCAATTCGTTAACTTTATTGCAACACTCACACCGATTGCAAAATTAAATTTCTTCATTGCAGTCCATAATGTTTATGAGCAGCATCAGTAAGCAGTTAAAATGATAGAAAAGTGCAACTTCATAACCATCATTACTTTCCATCTATCAAATGAATGCAATTATAAATATCCAATTAAAAACAATTCCTCTACATTAGGAGAATACAAATCATTCAGCAAATCAACTCCGAAAACATTTGATCTATGAAAGACCACTCGAAACTCCATGCAGTAAAATGCTTAGATACCCACTGACCCATATCTCACACCATAATCGCCATACCAGACCACCGAAACGATTCCCACGAATAAATTGACTCGCGAAAGTGTAAGCCGCGTCTAACGGATAAATGCTAATCGATCTGGGCTGAACTGGTCTGGCCAATATAGCCGACATCATATATAGCTTCTTTTCTGTTCATTTGCTTGAGACTTCCTTTCGAATTCGTCCATTGCTCTAGGGGTGATTTGCCAGGACTCTCATCGCATCATTACCGGCAGCGCCGGTTAAGGCCGGCTATACCAATAATAAATAAGCGTTCATCAGCATAATCATCATCAGCATCGGCATCTCTAGCATTCACATCTCCTCCGGTCAGGCTTCAAATGGAATGTCTTAGGAGCAGTTTTATGATTATCTTTGACTTGACTTGGATTGGATTTTCTCTTTCTATCGCTCAGCTCTTAGTGTTGTTGAAGCTCATCATGAAGGCCGATGGCGTTATTTCGCACCTTTTCATTGCAGCCGCATAAAAAAAAAAACAAAAAAAGCATAGCTAGCTCGCGCTAACTAAAAACAACAACAAAAAAAAAACAAATTGCCTTGCAATCGGCAAACATCGGTTAATGGTTCTTTATTGAACCTTTGCATCGGAACTTTCTTGGGGCAAATTGAATTTCTTCGCATTAATTACATCCAACTAACATTGTAAACTGCCGCGCTCGACTAGATCTTGTATATTATAGAATTCTATTGAGTAAATCAAGAATGGATACCTATCGGCCAGAATCATCTATCTAATCGAGTAGATAAGATTTGGCCCCCATCAATTTGGGATTTAAGTCGATTGAAGCTAACAAATAAAGCCGCCTTTTTATGAGATCGTTAGCAGTTATGCCAGTGAACTAGTTAGTGTTCCTACCTACAGTGTTGCCTATCAGTGGTTAATATTGTGTTTTGCATGATTAATACTTATTTTCGATTTATTCGTTTTAGTCAAATATTTTTCGTCGATAGCTTTCTTTGGTCTTCTATTTTTTTTTTTTTTTTTACCGAGTTATGTATTTCGTATAAAGACGAAGTGAAAAGTCCAAATCAGCAGTGAGCGTTTTGAAAATCTCATAGTTTTGAATTATTTTGTAAATGTTTTGGTATTTAAGTAAGCCAAACCTTTATGCGTGATGTAGTTTTTCTGTGACTTTTCTATACAGGGTGATTCAAAAGAAAGGAGACACTCTGTCAGAGTCAGAAAAAATCTCACCGATTCATTCGCTGTCAAGAAAGGTTGCAGCCAAAGAGATGCTCTGTCATGCGATCACTTCAACATCCTTATAAAAATAGTAGCGTATGACTACCGCGTTAACACAATGACACATACAGGTATAATCTCTCAAAGGCCCTTCCGATTACCCGGATATGCCGACGATATTGACATATATATTTGGAAGAATACAGCGTGAAATCAATTGCGCATTTATGTGCTATGTGATCAGTGGCGGATTAACTTGCTTGGCGCCCTGGGGCACACTCAGTGATAATCGCCCCCTTTTGTTTAATACTATCCAAGAATCGTAATTTGAATGGGCTAATATCGAAGAATAAGGCACACGATTGCCTTTTATTTGGGGTGAGAAATTTAAATGCGGCACGCGGTAGTATTTTCGAAATATCTCGGAGGTCATTTGTGATTGGTTTTCATGGCCCCATGACCACCCTTTGGACCCGCGCTGGCATGTTACATATGGTGGTTTATTTATTTGTTGTTGAAAAGACAAATTATTATAGGTTTTTGGTAGTATATTAAAAATGGCATTGATATATACCTGTTCTTATAAAAAATCCAACACCTTTTAAAGTGAAACTTGAATTTGGTGTGAGAGTAGATAAGTCATTTTAGTTTGTTTCGAAAGTAAGCGTAAGAAAGAAATTTACGAACAATTGCCCTCCATTTAAAGAGACAAATAATTGTGTTATATAAATTTTAAGTATTTATTATTTTAAACTTAACGATAGATATTTAACATTTTTAGCCATTTCAGTATAAAATATTAATTAACCAACATATTACATTCTGAAAAAAACTCACTTTTCTTTCACTATAAGGTCACTTTTATAGTCACTTTTTTCACTAAATAAAAAAAATATTTTGAGCATCACCCCTGAGTGTAGTCCGCAGTCAGTCAAAACGCGTGTTTTTTTTATTATTGTGTGCGCACTAAAGGGATTTTGACTAACATTAATATGTTCAAGCAGAGTGCGAGTGTTAGGAAAATAGGAAAGTATTTATCTGTGAATGGCTCGACGAGATCGTCTAAAACGTAGTTTTCTTGCAATCTTAAAGCCCCAAAGGTAATTGCGAAAAACGTGTCCGACGATCTTTAAAATCTAGCTATGACGGCTTATTGCCGATTATTTTGGACTAGTAATTACTAACTAACAACTGCGAACAGCACGATAAAAATAAATTCAAGCTGACTGTTGATATCTGAATCGGTACCCTTTATTTCATTTCATTTGTTTTATTGTAGATTAAGGTTCAAAAAGTCTTACATTTATCTATTATTCTTAAGAGTTTTAGAACTTTTCAGGTTTAATTTATGTTTATATAAAAAAAAATTACTTGAGGTTTCCATAACATTAAATTAAGGGAATCTTCTACAAAATAAAACTGTTATGTAAAACTAAATCGTATGGCCTTATGAGTGAGAACAACTCGACGATTTATTTAGCAGCTGCGTGTTTCTAATGCGTTGCGCGTATTGCGTAAAAACACAATTTGCAATTTATAACAGTGAACAACTAGGAAATTATTTTTTATCGGACGATATGTTATTACGTGTTTTCGAACCGATCGCGCAAACAGACTTTTCCAGAATTCGGATACCAAAAATGATGAATACCCCATTTGAATGGCATTATTTTTTTTGATTAGAATAAAATAACATATAAAATTTCCCGCCCCTACAAGTTGCCGCCCTAGGCTCGAGCCTCACGAGTCTAGTGGTTAATACGCCACCGTATGTGATGTGTGGGAAAAGATGGATGGACTTAGCGGTAAATGAGGGCATCAAGAAAATTCTGCCATTGTAAGAAAGGACACCCAGCATAGACGAATTTGTTAGAACGTCAGCATAGACAGCTATAAATTTGAGGTAGACAAGGACTTTGTATACCTATGTGCCGGTGTACAACTGCCCACGAGTACAGCTCCTTGTTTCAAATCGATCTCTGGACCAGCAACTCGATAGGTTATTGTAATATTTTGAATACAATTGGATTTAAATTAAGTCGATCCGACTACACCACAAACCAGTTAATCTTTGACAAGAACTTTCAAGTAACCATTCCACGAAGATCTTCTTGGAAGTATGAGAGGTTCTAAGAAGAAGACGAATCAGCTCACTTCTTTACGGATGTTTCGAAAACCGAAAATGGAGTGGGTGTCGGTGTGTTCTCAGATGGACTAAATTTTAGTCTCTCATTCTGTCTCCCTGACTATTGTAGCGTGTTCCAAGCGGAAAATCTGAAACCCTAATACCAATTCTACATCAAATGGAAGAATTCAGTATGCCTATCCCTAAATGTAAGCGTATGTTACAACAAAACGCCACAAACCAAACAAATATGAGATGGTCAAACATCACTACCTGTCTGGCCACTAGACAGATATATGAACAAAAATGGACCCAAGACACTCAAAAGGCTTTCTGTCTTTGAGCAGAAATCATCTTGGCTCCGTACAAGATGTAAAAGCTGGACACTGTCTAATTGGCAGACAAGCCAAGAGATTTCGCATATTCGCCAATTACTTTGCAGGAGCTACATGAATGAGGAGAAGGAAGAGACTATCCCTATCTTCTTTGCTCATGAACTGCTCTCTCTCTCTGAAGGACGTTGATTATATACCAGGGAGAATATTTATTCCACAACTCCAGTCACCTAAGATACATTGAGATTCACCAACTAAATCGCTTCATTAGAGGCTCCAAATTGCTTAATTAAAGAGATAATATATCTTTACGTAGTATCACAATGGAACTATCTGTAGTCTAAGTGTGTCAGCCGTTTTCTTGACAGCCACTTCAACCTAACCTAATCTAACTTATCACATTACATTTCATTTTTACATTTCATAGATTTTATTTCGTCAGTTCGACTGAGCAGGTGAAGAAATCGGAACAATATTTGATCGCAGCTTATAAAAATGTTATCTCGCAAATTTCGCTTCGTCATAAACTGAGAAGGCGAGCCCACAATTTATTTCCTCAATATTTGACAACCACAAATGCGAAATTTTTCTGATATTATTCATATAAATGAGATTACTGAGATATCATTTTTCTGCACTGGCCTAATCTAAGAAAATTCTAGTCACATGTGTTTGACAACAAAGCATGAAATTGTTGAGTGGGTTAATTTTGTCCTCTAATTTTTATTAAATCCACAAACAAAATGCTGGTGTACCTTAGGGTTCCGTTTTGACTCCGACCCTCTTTCTCAAATCCATTAAATTCTTTACTGCCGACAGTCACCATAGTACTCTAAGCTTTTCATTCGTTTTAAGATTCACCTCCTTATTTTTCGGATGTGATATTATAACGGAAGCGTATACAAAGCTAATTAAATTCTGATATCGACAAAGTCCAAATAGGAATAAAGCTGATTCAACTCCAAATGTCGCTTTCATTTTGGAAGTAAAACTTCTTGGGGGTAAGCATTTTCTATGGAGCTGTCAGTGACACGTTTTCTGTCAAAAAGCGACATAATTTTTTGCCACAGATTTTGCTTTAGCTCTAGAAAAAAATTTACCCACCAATAATAATTTTAAAACAACATCTTTTTATACCAAGAAGTAATTTTTTTTTTGCAAAAGTACCACAAAGATTAACCGGCACAACACTTAAACATATTATATTTTCATTAAAGAATAACACGAAAGTAGTTTTTTTTTTAAATTAAATTCAATTCATTTACCCAAAAAACTAAAACAAACTAACATCTTTTTTAACAATTTTTTTATTTAAATCAATAAACACTTTATTCTAAATAACACTTTTTACTTTTTTTTTATAATTTACTGGCAATCTAAATAGTTAAAATTACCATTTAAATTTTGTAAAATGCAAAAACAAAAAAACACATATACGCGCACAAAATTAACAAAACTGCTTTGTTAACAAAAGTAGACCAGCATTGCCATATACGAGGTATCCTAAGTCCGCTGACAAATCTAAAATAGCATTGCCATTTATTTTGAAGAATTCTTTATTCTTGAACGAAATGGATGCGATAAGGAAACGATGCAAGAGTGTGACGAGATCTCGTCGTTCTTGTTAAATTAATGTCAAACTATGATGAGAATACACGTCATAATATAGCACTTCATATCGTCACGTCACTTTAAATTAAAAGATTAAGTAATTGAACATCAGTTAGCTACAATATTATTTTCTTAAATCTCGTCGTGAAAAGTTTTGTTTCATTGAATTGGGGAATGGATCTGTAATATTATAAAATGCTTTCGACCACAGTTAGTCATGTCACGCTCTATTCTCGTTTTTTTGCGTATTGTGAGCCATTCCTTACTTAAATCTTGTCCCAATTTTGGAGATCGCCGGTGAGATTTAATCGTGCAGTAGAAATTGGTAAGCTACGGAACAAAATTTAAACCAACGTTGAAATTGGTGAACTACAATTGCTGAACCACGGATCAAACTATGGTGACGTTTGTACAATTGGAAGATGGAGTCGTTATGTGGGATGTATTTGTGCAAGTACGCGGCCGCATTAAAAAAAATATCAATTTCGTTGTTCTTTGACCAATTGTCATGAGATAAATATTTCCCAATTATGTAAGTTACTTCTGGCAAGTGTACACATACTCTGTTTTGATCGTTATTTCAATAAACTACGTTCTACTGAAATAGTTATTGCATTCCGCCAGTTAAACTATTTAGCCGCCCAACTTCGGACGTACTACCTTTCCTTATTTAGCTGATCAACACGAAAGTGAAATATTTTATCTAGATCCATTTTTCCTCCGAATTTTCTATTCAGAATTTCAAAATCAATGTAAATCGGTATTCCGGTTAAATCTTTCCTTATTTTCCTAAAAAAGTGACTTAAGACTCATTGGGGCGTATTCATAGTCATTTTTAAACTGTGTCTAAGTGTAACGTTTAAACTAAAGTCTTAGTTGAAATTTCGGACGTTGATTCTATTTTTGTAAGTTTATCATTTTAAAATATTTGAAGAAATTTGTCTAATAAAACAAGTTGATAATTTTATAAAAATATAAAACCAACAATTTGTAAGTAAAATCGGTCGGTATTCATTGGGCCAAAATTGTCTTAAGCTGTAGTTTAGTTAAACATTAGTTTATCAGCGACTATATGCCCCATTCTTTTTGGACCATTGTGCAGAGTAGTTTTAAAAATCTGTGCTTAATGCAAAGATGCTTTCAACACCGAAATACACAGAACAGAGCACAACATTTTATAATATTCAACTTTTTGTTTTGTGTCAATTTGAAACTTTTCGACCACACTGTTCTTTACAAGAGTAGGAGCACTACGTTCTTGTAAACGAAATCAACGCGTGCGAGTAATTGTTTGTTGGTAAGAAGGGTGGTCTCAAAGACTCTCAATGAAAGATCATTTCCGGCCATTAAGGCAATTGACCGTTAGTAGTTAGACCAGATACATGGATAATTGAATATTTTATAGCTGTGTATTTCTATGAACACAAAATGTATTGTTCATTTGTAATTTATTGAATTGAGTTCATAAAAAATATACTCTTCATAAACTCAGACACTATTGAATGACACACTTTTAATCTTTGAACTTTTTCGGACATTTTGAAAAATGAAAATCAGACTTATTACAAATAAATGCACTTATGCGGCAAACTAAAAATACATACACGTGATGAAATGATTAATTAATAGTAATGAATACTTTACAAAGCTTCCGAAACACGCGTGAACTCAATTAAATCAAGTTACAAAAGATTGGCTTTTACTAAAAACAATTAACGTAAAATAAATCTTCAATTAATCTAAGAAATTGTTAAATTTGGGTTACAAATCCAGAGAGATCACTTTAAGTAAATATATATGAGCTTAACGAAAGGGAGACATTTAACGCAAGAAATCTAAGGGACGTATTGGAACCGTCACACACCGATTTCGGCGGATGAAATGAGGTTTAAGACTTGTTAAGGGATCAAGTTAATATCCTCTGTTAACCTATCCAAATGGCCTATATCCATTTAGTGGATATCTAGCTACCTATATTTATAAAAAAGCATTCCACAGTCAACAGTTCTTCAAATCGGTACCACATTTTTGATGTGGGACATATTAAATGAATGGAACATGTGGACTCTATTCAGTGTTGGCAACGTAAGTTATTCCGAGTAAGTTACCCATATAATTACGCGTAACTAATTGCAATTAGTTACATCTCATTTCCCGCGAAACTAATGTAACTAATGAAACTAACAAAGTGCTGACTGATTGAACATTGAAAAAACAAAATAAGCAATAACATTTATAAGTAAACAAACATTTTTGTTCCATGTTGTAAAAAAAGGGCTGAAATAGAAAAAATTAATTCGTACAATTTCCTTCCACAGTTCGTTGGGAGGGAAAATCGCCCTGGAGCTTCAGCCGCCATTTTGAATTTAATGAACATTTTAATTTGGGCAATAACTTCGCCATTTTTGATTTTTGACAAAAATAATATAGGTAAAACTTGTAGGAATTTTATTAATTTCTACAACTTTAGTCTTAATGTTTTTTTTCAAAAAGTTACCGTTCGCGAGATATTAATGAAAAACTGTTTGGGGCTTGTGACCCCCTTCTTTGACTATGAAATATTAATACGTACAATTTTCTCTTATAGTTTGTTGGGGGGAACATTAGTAGTCTAAATATCGATTTTCGGGAAAATACTGCTGGAGTTTTAGTCGCAATTTTGAATTTAATGAAGAATTAGTTATCTTTTTTTATTCATATACAACCCTTTATTGCAATCTGTGTATGTTCAGTTGAAGTACGGGCGTTTTTTTTTTAGAAAACTCAAAACAGTTTTTCATTAATATCTTGCGAACGGTAACCTTTTTGGAAAATAATGTTAAGATTAAAATTGTAGAAAATTAAATTTTCCACAAGTCTTACCTTCATTTTTTGTGTCAGAAATCAAAAATGGCGAAGTTATTGCCCAAAGTAAAATTTTCATTAAATTAAAAATGGCGGCTTAAGCTCCAGCGCCATTTTCCCGAAAACAGAGATTTAGACTACTTATGACCCCACCTAACAAACTGTGAAAGACAATTGTACGAATTAATTGCTTCTATTTCAAACCTGACTGGATTAAATAACAAATAACAAAAGAAAGATTATAAAAGAATTCAGAGATCAAATGCATGTATGTAACCCAAATACATATGTAGGTATTAAATTAATTGAACTCGTCAAACTCAAAGTCCTCCAAAGATAAATCTATATCTTCCATTCTTAAAGTTCCATAAAGAAATATTAATTTTTTGGAACGTTAGAAAGACAGCCGATTTCGAAAATGTAAGCTCCAATTCTGCGGACGATGCGGGAATTTTAAGCAATTTCAGTGCAAGCTTTGAAAGATTGGGTGGATAGAAATCGGCTGTCTTCCAAAACGAAATTGGATTTTCAATATTTTTGTATATAAGCTTTTAAAAACTCCGTCTTTGGATTTAAAAAGATCCGGTTCGTTAAGTCCTTTAGAATTTAACATTTTTAAAATAAAGTTATTAATTTGAAAATAATAATTGTTCTCTAATTTGTCATAAGTGTACCAATGATGCACACCCCTTGCACGCGGGGTGCCCAGGTTCGTGTCCTGCTGGTGCACAATTTTTGTTTTGTTTTGTTTTTGTAAATAAATGAAGTTTTAATGATGAAAATAGAAATAACTTATACCTTTTAAGAGCCCATGTTGGGTGAACATATAATTAATTTACAACGCATAACAACATTAATTGTGTTCATCAAAATTCAAACCCTACAAATGCTCAGCTTTCTGCTTAATTAGCAATTTACTAGTTTAAAAAAGGCTTACTAATTTTGAAATAGTTATTCAATCAATAAGCACTTATGAAATTGCTAACTAGTAAAATGTTAAGCCTTTAACAATGGGTTGTTTAAAATTTTGCGCCTTTAATTCTAACCACCAAAACTTGACACCGTCAGCTAATGAAGTTGTTGACAATTATTTATCAGCTGGATCGAATAACTCAATTTTTTGCTGGGCATCTTTTTGGTATGAATCCGAGATCCTGATACGAATTGTTAACATGTCTTCCGGATTGACACTTTGTTTCATTGTTTGACTGCGACATTGTAAGTTTTAAATCAGAACATTTTTTACTTTTAAATCATAACTTATAAAACATGACTTTTTGCTTCGAATTTTATTTTGATGTGAAGATTTTCCTGGAGAAATCTCAAAATAATTGGTAAGTTACATTAGTTACTTACTAATTTCATTAGTTAAAATAGTTACGCGTAACTAATTAAAATTTGTAATACTCGCGTAACTTACCACCACTTACTTTATTCAATTGATAGATTTGCACCAAAGCTATAAAATGTAGATTATGCTGAAAATTTGCTATCATCATTTCGTTTTCATTCAAAAAGTATATAGTCGTGAAAATAACAAGTTTCATAATAAAAACAAGAACCTTCACTTTCTTGTGGAACCTCCAAGAAATATACATTAAAATTCATGCCAGCTGCAATGAAGAAAACCTCTATTACAAAGTTGCAATAAAATTGCTCCCATTCTCATTCAAATATTGACAGAAATTATATATAGATACAATATTCCTGTGAAAAGGACAACAATAAATAAAATATTTGCAAACTTCATAATGACATTATTGCCACCCCCAATTGAAATTTCTCACCTGGCTCCACTTGTGTCATGTCAGCACTTTATTTCTCTAAAAGAATGCGGCAAACAATTACAACCGATTACCCATCGTTATCCAATTTCTATCATCCAGCATCGGCATCGTCTCCCCCCAGATTCCAGAGGAATATGCATTGAAGGCAACCAACAAAAAAAAAATTCCATCAATAAATCGTTGGAAAATACAAAAGTGCACCATCGCAGCATCAGAGCATCATCGCAACCAATAGACCGCGAGCAAGCGAGCATCCTCTGACAGGGAATAAATCATGGTCCAGTTTATTGTCATCCTTTTCCGGCAATAAAATCGCAAAACTTGTGGTTATCCTGTCCCGGCGGGAACGATGATGGCATGAGGTATCAATTGTTCCTGACGCTGCTGCTTCCGCGTCTGGTTTTGTTTGGCTAACTGGCTGGTTGCTTTACTTGGCCGATGGTGGCGCCATTAATAACAAAATCTGCCACCATAGTAATGCCACTGCATTGTACAGAGCGAGACAAAAGGTGCGAGCTGAGAAGCTCTGCATATTGTGTCCAAAGCTGTCGCTACATCGGTAACAGTAGTAAATAAATCGATCTCGAGATCAATAGATCAGTATTGTGAGGATTTTGGGATGGGGATGGTTTGGCTTTCAATGAGGAAGCTCTCGGCGCATCTTCTGCCACTATATCTTGCTGGACTTTATTGTCATGGACGTGCTTGGGTTTGGATAGCAATGGAGCCTCGGCAATTGCCATAGATTGATGCCATTTTATTGTCCCGCTGACAGGTAAATAGTGGTGGTGAAATGTTCATCTTTTACGCGCTCCCGCCTAAGTCTGTTCGAATTGGCTTGACTTGGCTCGGCTTTGGATGCCATTGAAATTGCTTGCTCGTAGATCTTTCTTTATGGAAGTTATTAGGAGGGCTGCTAGTGCTGATGCTGCTTTAGCTAAGGGCAGCCGCGCTGGCTTATTGCTGCCAAGTCGAGCCGCACCGCGCCGGCTGGTCTCGGGCTTTCTCTTTCGTTCGCTCCCTCCTATTCGTTGTCGGATAATTTACATTAAACGATGAAGACGCGAGAGATGGTTTGCACTGAAGCTGCAGCAGCATCGGAATCAACTAGAGAACTGGCCACATTGCTTGGAAAGTTATTGCAGACAATTTGTTACCGGGACGGTAATGGTGATCATTAAATTTCGCATTTGCCGCAGAGTCCTTCGGTTGTTGGCGGCGATGGTGGTGGTGGTTGTTCTTTTTATTCTTCTTCTTCTTCTTCTTCATTGTTTGTCTATGGACTGAAGTGAGGATTCAATGATCGACGTTGAGGAACATCATTGCGCTTCGAGGGAGAAGTCTTCAGAACTCTGAAGCTAAAATGTGAGCTTGGACTTCAGATGTCTTAGGCTTTTGTTGATGGTTGCATCATCGATGCGGTGTGTCTTGGCCAGTTGATTGAAATAGTTGGGTAATAAATGGTTGGTAAGTTTGTTGTCAGAAGGGCTATTCCGGTTGTTGACTTTGTGCTTTGACTCCTATATGTATACATACTTGGGTTCGGGATTGTTGTATAATTTTATGGCTGGTAATTTGTCGATAAAGGAATTGATACATTTATGTCATGGGGATTAAAGGAGTCTTCTGTAGTGTATTGCAGTTGTTGATCTCATTTTGGCTTTTAACGGTGAGGAGGAGTTGGAGTTTTTTTTATAGTGGAACTTTGTCATTTAGATAAGTGCTTCCATATACGCATGCTGATACAGAAAATATCATACGTCAGGTGCGTATCTCTTGGACATTAAGGAAACCAATGTCTTAGAATATCCAAGCCATTATTTATTTTGCTCCTAAGTCTAGTACAAATTTAAAAGAATAACAACAACCCCAATTTTTCAACAATTTTATTTACATCAAGAGTTTGTGAAAATATCTGAGGAGACGGAATTGGTGAACTCTAATATAGACCAAATCAAAAAATAGAATAATGATTTTTTCATCGATTTTCCAGTTCTAAATGATTATTACGAGAAAGACCATTTGTCAAGAAAAGTAATTATTCCAACTTCAATTATCTTTCCAAATAACTTAGTAAAAAGCTAAAGCTTGGAAATTGATCTACTTACAGGTAATTATAAAGTATCTTCTTGTTTTCCTTTTTGAATATTTGTTTTTGGATTTACAGGAATGGAAAAGAGAAATTCCGAACAACCAAATGAAAATTACTTACCTAGACGATTTACTCAAATAAAATGGATTCTTGCATCAGGCTGTGCTAAATATTTAGTCCCAAAATATTTCTCGACTGGTACTAGATTCCTAATAGAAACTGCTAAGTATATAGCAGAAACTGTTTTAGGGAAAAATCTGAATTACCAACAAATTAAAAGTCACTATTCAAAGGTAATGAAACTGCAAAGGTTCGTGTTTATTTAGAATCTTGCTTTATGTTCGAAGAATTGGAATAGATAGAATCTTATTTAGCTATATGTCAAGTGCGACTTATCGTCTCCAAAATTACTACATATTCCCTTGCATTTCAAGGTCATTTCCTGGTGGTACTGGTCTCTGTATCGGTTGAAAGATTTAGACGCAACATCGACAGCCATTTCTTGATGGATGATCTCGATTATAATTTTTCAGGTTCGTTAAATTAAAATAGATATATAAATACTTACTTTCTGAGCCTCAATGCACAAATCTATTCTTTTCAAAAGATTATTAGTACTTATGCATTTTCAAAATCTGCAGAATGATGCGTGCACGCAAGCAGACGTGATAATATTGTTGTCAACTCTTTAAAATGACAATATTTTTCAGGTTCAGCACTAAAGCTGAACAATTTTTTTGAGAGTCGATTTGACCAGGACTTTGTTCTGACAAAAACCAATATAAGGGGATAAAGCTTTATCAAATCTACAGCTGATGCAATTGATGTTTGCAAGTTTTCAATGTAAAATTTTAAAAAAGCCTCAAAAGCAGGAAAAAGATCTTCGCTTTCACATTGAAATCGTTGTTGTAGGTACATGATTAGTTTATGGCTAACATTTTCATGGAACTCATCGATTATATAACCATAGATTTCACGAGTTGACAATGAAGAGTATTTTTTTTATTCAACTCGATATTCTGCAAGAGCTTATTAGCGTCAGTAATCACAACTTTGCTTCTAACTTACTATCGAAACCAGATGGAATTGGTCTCTTGCATGTGTCTGTAATGATTCTGCCTCAAGTTTTTTTTTGGAAATCTTTAAAAATCAATAAGATATCACCCAGAAAAGCAATTCTATGTAAATTTTCAATATTATTCAGAAACATTCTCTCGCACAGTCGATTATTTCTTTGAAAAATTCATTGCAATGGCTCGCCAATCATTTGAATTACAGGGTGGCGCACGAATGATACAATAAGAAATTTAAATAACTTTTATTTTATTCGATGTATTTCATTAATTTTTTTAAATTATATTTTTAATTAAATTTTATTTTAAATAACTAATAGTTTTAAAGCGCTCATCCACGCGTATGCGGCACCTGATCAGAAAATTTTTCATTGCGACCTGAAGGTTTGAAATTGAGATCGCCTCAATTATTGTCTTAATGGACTGCTTCAATGCAGTCAAGTTCCTGGGTTTCGTTTTGTACACTTCCTGCTTGACGTAACCCCATAAAAAAAAGTCTGGTGCAGTCAGGTCAGGTGACCTTGGGGGCTAGCGGAAAGTGCAGTTTCTGGATATCAATTTGTTTGGGAATTTTCGTTGGAGCTCCGCCATATCTTGTGTGGCTACGTGTGCACTTGCTCCATCTTGTTGAAACCAGATCCGGCTGAAAGGGATACGTCTTCGTGGAAGTTCTGGGTAAAAAAACTCGTTTAACATCTTCAAATAACGGTCCCCATTTACAGTTTGTGTTGTACCGTTTTCTTCAAAGAAGTATGATGAAACTGCGCACCAAACAGTGACTCGTTCTGGGTGCAGTTCTGTCTAATGGATCATTTCTGGATTAGATGCACTCCATATACGGCAATTTTGCTTGTTAACATTGCCGTTTAAGTCAAAATGGGCCTAATCAGACTGAACAAACAATTTATCAATGTGTTGTCTTCTTCGGCCATTGCAATCATTTTCCGGCAAAATTCCAGGCGAATAGGCAATTCCTGAGGATTTAACTAGCTTGTAATTTGGACTTTGTACGGAAACAAGTTTAAGTCATCATGAAGTATCCGTTGTAATGACCGTCTGCTAACTCCAATTTCGCCCGATAAGTTTCGAGTCGAAACACTTGGATTTGCCTGTATTGCCGATGCAACATCCACGAACATTGGGATCTGGATAATACGGCCTTCGTTCGATGCTTCCAGATTCGGCACACATGTTCACCTCATAATGGTCCATCTACTCGGGGGAGTACCGCCAAATTCCAGCCTAAATTCCCTTTGGAAGGAAATGACGGACTGCAAAGAATGGTATCGCTGCACTATCCAAATCCTTTTTTCAGTATCCCAAGCATTTATTTTGATAAATCTAAATAGTAGCCTATAAAATAAAAAAAATAAGCCGATTTCTCACCTGAAATAAAGTTATTACGTTTTATTTTTTTAGTATGATTCGTGTGCCACCTTGTAGATCGCACTAGTTGAAATATATATTGTGTCCAACGCACTTAAAATATGTTACACATCGAAACTACAGTAGTTTATTTGATTTCGGGTGCTATTTTCTGAAGCTCCGTTGACCGAATGGCTGAAACTGCAGTTTTGAATCAGCTGTTCCTTTTTACAAACGAATCCAATAATTGTTGCGTAACTTGAAATTTGTGATTAGCAACAAATGTTTAGTTTAGATTTCCTGTTGAAGATAGCAGGGTCGGATCTGGACTATTGAGTCTGTTTGAACTAGGTCAAGTGTTGAACCAATTCTTGCCAGTTCTGCAGCGCTTTCGTTGCCTGGAACACCACTCTGACCAGGAACACAATAGAGCCTTACGTAATGTATTGTGCCAAGAACACTGAGCTTTTCGCGACAGCAGTTAACAAGCTTCGATTTGATTTTAATGTCAGAAATAGCTTTTCATAAAAGGTTTTCACTTATCTTAAAACAAAAAAGAATTGAGACATAGATTCAAGCTCATGGATACTTTTTAATAAAACAACAAATCTGTGCATATATAAATAAGTAAAAAAATGCATTGGTTACATTGAGTTTATTAATGCGTCTTACTGAACTATTCAGCACGGACCAGCGTTGCCGGAAAAAAAAATTTGTAAGTGCCAACAATGACCACCGATAGTTCCATTTAAGCCCACTGGGTTCCACCAAGAAAAAAGTATAAAAATTCCGAAGATTTCATATGTAATTTTTAATTTTATTTATTGCACCTCAAAACTTAAGGAATAATAAGAAATTAAAATTAATAAATAATAAATTAATAGATAAAATAAAAAAAACTTCAGGGTAAAATTCAGTTTTTTCCAAATTACTCGAAAACCATAGGTTTTTTTGTACACATTGTAGATCATGTCATTCTACACAAGAAACATTCAGACCCTTTTCACGTACAATTGATAGACTTGCAGCAAATTGATAATGAGTTTAACCGTTTGGCAATATGAGAAAGCCAACTGGGACGGTCTAAATAACTACTTCAGGAACCTTAACTGGTCACTATGCTTCCTCGATAGTGACGTAGACTCCAGCGCAGATATGATAACAAATTTAATACTTCACGGAATAGGAAATTTTATCCCGAATAGGGTGAAATCTATCAAACCGAAAGAAAATGCATGGGTTGATTCGAGCTGTAAAGAGGCTATTAGGGTTAGAGAAGTAAGTTTCCGGAACTATAAAGCCAACTCCACTGAAGAAAACCGGAAAAAGTTTCAAAAAGCTAGAAAGACTTGTAACGTTCACATTCGTACAACCAAATTTTTGCATGACCAAAAATTAAGGCAAAAAATACTACAATGTCCCAAAGCTAGTAAGAATTTTTGGTCATTTGTAAAAAACATTCGAAATTCAACTTCGTCTTCAGTTCCAACGCTCGTCTTTAATGACACTCCTTTTGCCAGCTCTCGTGAAAAAGCCAATTTGCTTGCAAGCTGTACTTGAAAGCGTAAACGATTTTATGGGACGAATCTTCTTTCGCACTCGTGCAGTTGCTAGAGTCATCAAAGACCTTGATATACACAAATCCGCTGGCCCGGATAGTATCCCTCCCATCGTTCTGAAGAGGTGTGCTTCAACGCTGGCAAAACCACCGCGTAAGCTTTACCATCTGTCCTATTCTACAGGTCTCTTTCCGAGTGGATGGAAAACAGCATTTGTCCAGCCTGTCCCTAAAAAAGCCGAATCTTCCTCACCCTCTAGTAACCGTAAAATTGCACTTACGTCCCTTCTTTCCAAGGTCATGGAAACGCTGATTAATTATCAGCTTAAGAAATATCTTGAAGAACGAAAAAAGGAATATGTCCACTAGTGATCTGATGGTATATCTCACCGAACAGTGGCACAAATCTTTACATCGTTGTGGAGAAAGTAAGATTATTGATATTTCAAAAGCATTTAATACAGTTTGGCATCAAGCTCTCTTATCAAAAATGCGTGCATTTGGTATCGATGAATCTCTTCTTAATTGGATTAGAAATTACCTTTTGGACCGTTCAATACAAGTTGTATTGGACGGTTTCAAGTATGATATTCACAAAATGAATGCTGGTGTGCCCCAGGGCTCCGTTTTGTCGCCGACCCTTTTTCTCGTTTTTATTAATGATCTCTTTTCTGGAACTTCTAATCCACTCAATTGTTTTGCTGACGATAGTACTCTCAACTTTTCATATTCGTTTTCAGATGCACCTCCTTGTTCTTCGGATGTGCAACTGTAAAAGTAGCGTATGATAAGCTCAGTAAATTCTGATCTTGACAGCATTGTCCAATGGGGAATAAAAAACCGCGTAGAATTTAATGCTTCAAAAACTCAGTGCTGAGACCTGTCGTTAAAGCATAACCCACCCCATATGCCGCTATCCATGAGCGGCACTTGCATTGAAGAAACCGATAAGCTTTCAGTCCTCGGCATGTGCATCACAGACAACCTCTTGTGGAATGAACACATATTTGATGTCCAAAAACGCTGCAAAGTGTTTGGGCTTTCTTCGAAGATGAAAAAAATTCTTTTTCCCGTCTGATCTGGCTGTAATCTATTCGTTCGTCCAACGCTGGAGTATAACTCGCACATTTGAGCAGGAGTCCTAAAACTCATTGGAGTCTCTTAGACAGAATTCAAAATAGAGCTCTAAAAATTATTAGCGATAGAACTATTGTGGAGACATTTACATCTCTCAAGCATCGTCGTAATGTTTCATGTATTTCGCTTTTGTGTCGCTATTTTTATAAACAGTGTTCTAGCGAAGTAGCCAGTTGCATTCCTCCCCCTAAACAATTCAACCGTAATACTCGCGCTTCTAGGAATGCTCATCAGTTTATCCTTGAGCCCAATTTCGGACGTACTGTGAAGTACAGAGATTCTTTCTTTAGTCGTACAACACGTATGTGGAATGCTTTACCAGGCTCTATTTTCCCACCTCATTTTGACATTCTGAAATTCAAAACTAATGTACATCGGTATCCTTTAATCTTTCCCTATTTTCCTAGAGCTCGCACTGTTCTTGTCATGTTAAGGGTAGCCAAAACCCCTTTAATGCGGGCTTGTTATAAAACAAAATTTAAAAAAAAACCCTTAAGACAGGGAATAGAAGATGGAACAAAATTTACTTGAATCCGTTAAAAACCTCATGCCACCAGCTCTGGAAAAAATTGTCAACAATATATTTTGGAATTGCTCCAAAGGATGTAACAGAAGTTGCAGTTGTAGAAAAATTGGTCTACAATGCTCTTTAGTAATTCGAGGCTGAAGAATACGACTCCAATGAAGATAATGAAGTCGAAATCAAAATGCGCCTGTAAAATGATTTCACTTAGCTTAATTTTATTATTTTTTTTATTAGTTTATAATTTTTAAGAGTGGAAAGTGAATTTAGTTTTGTTTGTAATAATTTTTCATTTTCAATAGTGGATAAGGGCTCCTGGGGATATCACAAGATAAAAAAAATTGGGCCCAGTATATTTTACCTCTCCGGTGTGGTGTGTAAGAAATTATATTAATACAAAAAACAGATATTATTAAGTTCTCTTACTCACGCAGAGTGCAATTTGGCGTTGGATAAACGGTACACCATTTGTCCGACATTCGTGATACACAGGTCATTTTAAGGTTATTAGGAGCACTACAAAACCAATAAGAAGCGTTATCCAAAAACGCGAAGGATAAAGTAAAAAGAAAAAATATCTCAAAAACAGTCTGTTCAGATCCCATTTTGGATCGCTATAACTTAAGAACGAATTGACATACAGAAGTCGTTAATATGACATTTTGTAGATAATTATACTGTCTATTTGGACTTTCTTCTAAAATATACTGTCTATAAGTTGCTCATAGGAAATTTTGAGAAAAATAAAGGTTTTGGGAGTTATTGAACAAAATAAAATAAATTAGTTTTTTTAAGATGGTGGAATTTTCCTTCCGGCGCCACGCTTAAAATTTGTGTTTTTTTTTTAAAGAACATGTTTTTCCAAACACAATTAAGAACACAAAATTTCCCCACTCAAGAACATACATTTATTTAACTCTTTTGAATAAATGTATTACACCCCAATGTTTTCGACCATTTTTCTCCAAATCTATCGATTGTACGATAAAAATGGCTGAATCTTTCTTGTGTAGAATGACATGATATACAATGTGCACCAATAACTTATTTCAAAGAACCTATGGGTTTCGGATAATTTAAAAAATAAACAGAATTTCCACTTTCCCCATTCTAAATTTTTTTCTCCACTCCAAATTTAAAGTACTTTTTAGAAAATGCTTAGGTCGTAAAAATGTAGCTCTCCACCAAAATTCAGTTTTGTCGAAATTTTTTGAAGTGAATATCTTATTTTGCTGGACTATTTAGTTTTTTATAAGACAGTCGATTTTTATTATGGGTTTTAATGTTATTTAAGTATGAAAAAACCTTTTCAGCTGATGCACAACTTGATCTGATCATGAACTTGGATATATTTGAAAACATTTGCTCGTCGATTCCTATAGTGCCATTCGAAGCGTTTGAGTGCCACATTGCCATTTAAATTAAAAAGTGCCAAAAGTGCACGATCATGCCACTTCGGCAACGTTGGCACGGACTCCTTAAGTGTGTTTATTTAATTCTTGTATAAAAATTTCTTGTAGAAAAAAAAAACACAAGACTGTGAGGTACATTATCGGTATTGAGGTATTATCGACTATTTCCTGTCCTAGTATTTCTTAGCATATCTACATTCCTTTGCAAAGCAACAAAAAAATACATGTGGATAAATGTTTTTCAGTTTCCCGAATGTTCGTTAATGATCAACAAACAACATGCATCTGCTAATACTCTTACCAGGTTCTAAGTCTACAAATATGCCAATAAGTCTCGTTATTTTTTTTGTGATTACTGGTGCGACACTGGAGTTGGAAACTGCATTAATTAGGATTAACATCGTTGCCCCCGTATTGATCACCTGCTTACTATGTGACTCTTGTCCGACACAATGGGAAAGTGTGAAAGTCCCTAGCAGTGAGTTGTTATAAAGTAGAAGTGAAAAAAAAAATATTTTATAAGAAACTCTCATTTGTCCTAAAGAACTACATTTGTCACACGAATTCGATGAACGACATAATGCTGCGGGGAAAGGTCAGTCTATCAGTCTATGGGGTTCTGGTCTTCTGAAGCTCGCGCGTCCAAATTGTGGAATGAAAATGAAAGTGGGGCCTTATAGACATCATGAACACTAAAAAAAAATACATACTTTCAACAACGGACGACGCTGACGATTGTTTGACTTTAGACAAAAATATTGTATTATGATGTCGTTATGCAGACCGACCGGCCGGCGGCGCGGCGGCCATTGGCGTTGACCACTTTTCCACGCTCGAAAGTCATGTGAATCAGCAGGGTTTTGTTTAGTTGGGACATTTGCTTATTCGTATAATTCCCTCATATCACACAATGCAGAGCAATAAATAACGAATCATATAAAAGTGAATCGTGAGATGGAATCATAATCACTATTTTTGCAAGCTTAACTCTTTCTTTTGCATTAATAACTTGTTTGTTATTGTTTTTGTTTTATGCGACATTTACATTAAACAATTTTTGAGGTCAGATGAACAAAAAAATGTCCCCAGAAGACTTTCGCTGGGTCATCCTCATCAGTGGCAGTCTGGCTGTGCAGTCAAGGCATAGTGAGATGCAGATGATGCATTTTAAGAAGTGCGTGGTAGTTTAACTTATAGTTTTCATGGTTGAAATCATTTAACATAGAAAGTAAAAGGCTCAGTTTTAATGAATTCAGTGAAAGCTCTTGAAAATTTCAAGGTTGGGCTCATAAGAAAATTTTCCGAAATGAGGAAAATATCTAGCTTTTTCTAATAAATCCAGTAGATTTATCACTAAGTTTTGTTTAACTAAGTTTAAATTGTTATAGTAGGCTTCAAAATCATAATAAATTTATGCTGCATTTCTCATATAATTTTGTTTAATGTCTCTAAAATAGTAGCGTACTACACACACGATTTAAAATTAGCATATTCTCCCTCTAGTTGTGAATATGCGTGACTGATTTATTTTGAGTTACCAGAAATTGAAAGACCAAAATGTTCAGTTTGAAATAGAAGTCAAAAGTAAACGTAAATAAAACACATATAAAATATATTTTTTCATGATATTTCTTTTTTATTATAAAGTTTGAACGTTGACATTATGTTTGAAATACTACATTATTTAAATGACCACCACGCGAATTGTTGCAAGAATCGATTCTTTTGAGGTAATTTTCGAGCACTATTGACACATATTTGGCGGTATCTCAGCCATAACTTGACGAATATTGGTTTTCAAGTACTCAAGAGTTAAAGGTTTATCTGCATAAACACAGTCTTTCGCGTAGCCCTACGAAAAAAAGTCCAGCGGTGTCAAATTGCATGATCTTGGCGGCCAGTTGATATCGCCACGACGAGAAATTACGCGGCCAGGAAATGTCTCTTGCAATAAAGGCATATTCGCTCGAGTTGTGTGGCATATAGCACCATGTTGTTGAAACCACATATTCTCCAAGTCGTATTCTTCAATAGCAGGCAATAAAAAGTCGGTTATCATATGACCATAACGCTCCGATTTGACGGTGACAGTCGTTCCATCGTCGTTTTCGAAGAAGTAAGGTCCAATCACACCTCCGGACCAAAGAGCGCCCCAAACAGTGACTTTTTGTGGATGTAATGGCTTCTCTTCAATGAGAAATATGCTTTGTCGCTGAAGAAAATTTATGTCGAATGATGTCGAATTCCAGCCTTATACTTTTGAGACCGCAAAATGGATAACGCTTTACAAATGTCATTCGGAAGCTTGAAACCATAATCTATGAATAAGTTCCACTCTTTATAATAAAACTGTAATACTTCTACAAGGGTTTTCTTTTTCCCATTAGAAGCGGGTTGATCACTATTTATTTTGAACTTCTATTTCAGCAGCTCTGAACTTATTTCGAGCATGAGTAAAGCAAGTACCTACGTGAAGTTATCATCGCCATTTTTTGATTGGATTTAAAAAAATATGGTTGTTTTGCAAAGTGCCTCACTTGTGCTAACATTCCATTTTACTATAAGGGTATTCACGATCTGGTGTAACAAGTCTTGTAAAATTTTATTTTTTTACAACAGACTATGAACACACCTTTAGTAATCTGTAGCAACACTGAAGCAAATGTCAAAATCTGTTTCACGTTTGTTCTGAAATATCTTAATACACTCTTGTATTTTTCTCTTACAATAGGGTTCGGATATAGAAAGTGTAAAAGTGTAACTTTGACATTCAGTATGTTTTGTTGTTATAGTGCAAAAAAATGCTTTTACACTTTTACAATGGTACAAGACCAGATACATCGGATCGTGAATACCCCTTATACTAAAATGAAGGTACCAGTGTTGCCACCCGACTGGTTGAAATTGTAGTACTGATGAAAAAAAGTGTATAAGAACGTGCTAACAAAAACCAAATTAATCTTACAAATTTTTTAATCTATTAATTCACTTTCAAATATACATACATACATAGGAATAATAAATTATGTATATGTATACGCAAATCATACAAAAATTCTTATACATATAATAATAAATATGTATACTATTTACATCTTTACCAAATATATACATTTAAGGATTAATTTTTTTTATAATGACTTACATTGTGGTAATTGCATTTGTTCGAAATTCCCTCTACATCTTTCAAGAGTTGTTTTGATTGCATAATTGCATCAACAGTTGAAATATTCAAATTGTTTCTTAAATCATCCTTTATTATATTAAGACCTGAGAAAAACCTCTCTGCAGTTACACTTCTATGGGGCAAGCTACACAAACTAAGCATGTAACTGCATACATTTTCAAAAGCTGGCTTTTCAAGAAAATTTTTGGCACTCAATATATTATCCCAAAATTTAACAGTGTCTTCAAGAAAATATTCTTTTAACGATTCTTGTGAAATTATAATGGAAAGAAATTAGTCATTTAACATGGATTCATTGTGAATACGAATATGAAATGGAAATTTTTTCAAAATGGGTATTATATTCGGAATGTCTCCTTTTGAAGTTTCGATAGCGTCAAGAACAGTTAAATGACTTGTTTTGTCATTATCAATTAAATGAAATCTGCCTAAAAATTGTTCACATAAAGCTGCACAAAATTGGCAAGACTTCGTTTAAACTTTTGCTAAAATATTATTTTCAATTTTATTTCTACAGCACAATTCTTCGAATTTAAATCCAAAATACATGGACGTATATGCAAGGTAATTAGCTTTCTTTTTGAAATCTAAATTAATTGATATAAGATCAAGCTTGCAAAAATTTTTCATAAAGTAACAAACTGTTTTGTAGATTTGAATATCAAATGTACTTTGGTGTTTTATATACATTTAATATAATATACATTTATTTTATAAAGAGAAAACCAATATGATCTGTCAAACTGTAGATGACATACTGGAAGTGGATTGTGGAATTGACGATGTTGTGTTCTGGGCTTACACAAAAAGTATTAGTTAAGATTTAAATTTACAAACACATTTTTAAGATTAAAAAAATTATCTAATGAAAAAAAAGTGTAGTGTTTTGAGGAGCGTGCGTAGTGCGTGCTTGTGTCAAGAAAGTGTAGTAAAAACACAACAATTGTAGTAGGGGCGCAACGCTGGAAGGTACTACCCAACTTTCCATGCTAACGTGAAGTCACATCCGCCATGTTTTTATAAATGACACTCTCTCATATACTTTCGCCTATGAAAACATGGCTGCTCAACTTCTCTTTATTTGCACGGCTTATTTTTATGAGCTCAGTATCTAGATATATGAAAATCTATGACTTACATGTGTCGCTTAGGCACCAGTTATAGCTTTAATTGATTGAAACTCATTATTGAAAACTTTGACTATCAATTCTGAGGCACTTAAACAAATAAAACTGATGTCGTTTTGGTACCAAAATGAAGGTAATAAAATATATAATATTTCTTGTTTTGCAATCGAACTTGAAATCTTAATCAAACATCAATAAAGTGCGTCCCGATATTCTGTCTGTCTGTATGTAGATCGATCTACATCCTAAACGACTGAAGCGATTTTCTTCAAACTTGGTACTTGAGCTTCTTAGGTAATTGTCTCAAATAGTTTTTTGAATCGTGTTTTTAGTCACAAAATTAACGGTACTCTCCACAAAAATAGAGTAAGTACACTACTTTAGGTACAGTCTACATTTTGGACAAAAAAAATGCTTTCATGTTTTGTTATTAACGATACCTGGCCATACAAAATTGGACTTTCTCATAAACGACTCCACAGATTTTGATAAAACATTTTAAATATGAACTACTATTCAAATTATAAATAAATCTGCATACCAAAATTTTCGAAAATATTTTTCCTTACAAGTTTATATTATTAAATATTTAAAATTATGTGTACAAATATTGTTTTTACAAAAAAATTAAAGAAATTTTGTATATGAATAAATCGCACGACTGGATACCACGTACCTGCTCTTATGTTAGATCACATCTTAAGCACAAGATTCTTAGTAGAAAAGGTTATATATATTTTTAAGTCGTTTTTTTACTATTTTTTTATACGTAGATATCTATACAAGATTTCTCTAATTTTTTCCAACAAAAAAATTGGATGGGAAATTTTATGCATTTGAAAATACATGCTTAAAAATATAATTTCGAAAAATAATCATAATTCGAGTACGTTTTCGAAATATTGAATTTTCAAAAAAAGACAAAAAAAAAAAATAGTCCATAAAAATATTTTTAGAAAAATTTTGGTATGCAATATTATTTAGAATTTGAAAGTTCCACTAAATAAAAATTTTATTCGAAATCAGAAAAATTGTGGTATGGCAGTTACCTACATAATATTGTTAATAACAAAATATTTAAAAAAATCAGACAGAGTGTTGTACAGACAGTCAGAGAGACAAATGGAATTGCGGGACCAATTTTTTTGGTTCGAGTTCGATTTTTTTTTCTAAATGCAAAACTTGTCCTATAAAAGTACGGAAGTAAAAATTAAGTAAAAAACACTTTAAAACAATATTTAGCCGACATAAGAGCAAATAAGTGCGATCCAGTCGTGAATTTTTTTTACGAGCTTACAGAAATTCGATATATGCTAACTGGTAAGATTCTTGACGGATATTTTCTCTCTGATTCAAGAGTGTGGAGCTTGTTGACATGGTCTCGTGACTTCAAGAAAAGCCAACAGAAAGAAGTTCTGAACGTTTAAAATTGCCTATTTTTCCGGCTGTAGTAAAAATAAGGGTGGCCGTGGCGCGATAGTTGTGTGTTCGCCTGTCAACCTCATGATCACAGGTTCGATCCCTGCCGTAGTCTCTGTCTTGTTATTTTTCCATTAAAAACCAATTCTAAAAATAAATGTCATACAATGAGTTGCTGATTTACGCATTACATGCTGTTTAGGCATAGGACTAACAACGTGTGATTGAGTAAGACTAGTATACCGATAAAATATGACAAAGAATAAAAAAAAATTAATGCGAATTATAAGGGGCATCGATAAATAAGACACGGAAATTTCTCCGCATTAGTTCAGCCGCCATCCCTGGAGATAAAATCTGAGACAACTACCACCTACAGTCTAATAATATCGCGCCACACATCTTTCCTATCTTTCTTTCTCTTCCTTAACCTCACCCTGACGCCCGCGCTGTGTTGAAACATTTAAAGGGTATTCATAATCCCTTGAGCGCGTGTAGATTATAAAAAAAAAAAAAAAGCAAAACGAGAGATTAGGCGACCCGGAAATGCAGCCTTCTAAATATCGTCTGTGGTTCATGTACGCATTTGCTTCATCCTGTTCAGACTACATTTTCTGCAAGCCCGATGATGCCTCCAGGGTAAGCAGTGAACCATCCAGTAACTATGAGCGGATGTAATGGCTCCCGCCTGCTACAGAATCGATCATTTAGCATATTCTCATTATTACAGAAATTGAAATGGGCCTCCTCCCTTTTAGATGGAAGGTTGTCTGCCCATTTAGGATAGTTTTTGAGTAAGTAAGATCATGATAGAGTAAAATATTTCCTGACAATTTCAAAAAAAGTAAAATGTAAGCAACAAATGTCGCGTTGACCTTTGTCATAACATAAAAGTCTTTATATAACAAATGAAAAGTGATAAACGGAACAAAAAAATATGTAAAATGAATAAAACTTTTTATGTGTTTTTAAACGGGTAGACAATTTTACGCAAGCTGTTCCAGACTGTGCGCCATTTTTTTTCTCTCTGAGATAATTTCATCATTCAAAATTTGATAAGCTAAGAAAGTCTAACCAAAAAACAGGATCTACAGTTTTCACTTTGTAACAGAACATCTACATCTACAATTCTTTTATCAAAAACCGCCGATGAATACCCAACTGCGTGGCACGACGTCTATACTCAGGGGACCCCTGCGGCATCTTCAGCAATATCCCAATATTATCATCAGATTGACTGCTTCAGGTCTGGTCGTATCTCTTGTTGACCCATACTCTAGGCGAGCGTCTTAATATCGTAAAATTTTCGCAGTTGGTATCGGAAAATCGGTAAATCTGTGCCAACACCAGGGACGAATTATTCCACAAACAAATTTTAGAGGTGAATTTATGCCCTTATGGACGCTTATTGTGTTTTTTTTTTTTATACTCTACACGCACTCAAGGGATTATGAATACCCTTTAAATGTTTCAACACAGCGCGGGCGTGATGGTGAGGTTAAGGAAGAGAAAGAATGATAGGAAAGATGTGTGGCGCGATATTCGGAGACTGTAGGTGGTTGTTGTCTCAGATTTTATCTCCAGGGATGTGTATGTTTTTTATTCACAAAAATGTCAAAATAGAAATGACATTTACAAAAATTATACAATCTTCCGATCCGATAGGATCTAGCTGTCAGTACAATTTCGTCTCTTATTTCCCCATAGGTCAGTGTGCAAACACGCCTTCTGATGGCACAGTGTTGTCATATTTGTCACAATTTGGTCAGGGAAATAGAATTTAGACGCCCACCGATAAACCAAACATCGAGAACATTATGCCCTAAACAGATGTGCAGCTTTTTCACAGCAGCGAAAATAAATTACACAGGTTCTTATGAGGATTGACAAATTCCAAGGGCTGCATGCAGCGCTCGCTGCACGTTGTCTCTATTTCTAAATTTGCTGCCAAGTTTCATTGCAGCCACAACCGCAAAGAAAAGAATCTGAAATTGATGTAATTGTTGATGATGGATTAAAAGAAAGTGAAGTTAATTCAATATAACTTTATTGTTAACTTACTAACTAATACAAAAAAATATATAATAGAAAACTGATATGAGCAATCCATGTGGCTAAGTGATTAAGCAGAGAGTCGGTTGAAGAGTGCCCCAAATGCAAAACAGGAAACATCAGCTTTTAGATCAAAGTACAAAATTGTCTTAGCAGCTAGCTTTGAATAAACATAGAAATTTACTAAGGTATGTTTAAACTATTGTTAAATTAAGGTAGGATGCAACAGCTTTCCCCACTCTTATTGAAAAGCAAATCTGACAGGTTTGTTCTTGGGCCTCTCCGACCTCCGTGGTATCTGAACAACTGAATCATTCGGTGCTTCCTTCTCTCGATCTGGATACTTGTACTAGGTTCTTCTTGATGTTCCGCTGGTGCTTACTCATTATTTTTGCTTAAGCTGGTTGTGGGATCTGGCCTATACATAGAAAATGCATTATTAAAGAAATTCATGTTACTTGCCACAGTTCTATCTGAATCTTGTTCTTGGTTCTTCAGTGCTCTGCTCCTCATCTGGTTTTGATGTCGACGCCATTTCCCAGCTGGAACTTTGACGAGATACATTTTATTTCCAATCACTTCTTCAATAACCGCTTCAATCCATTTTGGTTTATGGAGATACTGTCTTACAAAAACAGGCTGTCCAACATGAAATTTATGAGATTTAGAATCCTTCTGGGAATTTTTAGGTTCAGGACACAAAGCTGAAAGAATAGTTCGGTGACTCCGACCATGGAGTTTTTCAGCTGGTGAGTTTCCATCTGTATCAGGCGTTGTTCTGTATGTTGCCAAAAATATGTGCAAAGAGTCCTCCTTCTCAAGCTGATCAGTTAATTTTTTTGCTAAGGACGTTTTAAAAGTGCGTACCATACGCTCAGCAGCACCATTTGATTCGGGATTGAATGGAGCTGACTGGATGTTTTCGATTCCGTTGTGTTGACAAAAATCTCGAAATTCATGGGAACAAAATTGAGTTCCATTATCGGAAACAATTGTTTTAGGCAATCCCTCTAGCGCGAAAAGGGCTGTTAATGCGTTTATAGTTGCTTTTGAAGTTGTTGTTGACATTCGAACCACGAATGGAAATTTCGAGTATGAGTCGACTACCACTAACCACATACAATTTAGAAAAGGGCCAGCAAAGTCTATATGTATGCGTTCCCAGGCCGTTGCAGCTAATGGCCAAGTGCTGTATTCTTTTTTTAACTGTGGAGCATTAACTTGACATGCATTGCATTGGGAAACTGTTTGCTCTATCATAGAATCAATTTTAGGCCACCAACAATATCGCCTGGCCATTTGTTTCATACGTGTTGATCCCCAATGGCCTTGATGGAGCATAGCAAGAACCTTCTGTTGAAGTTTCGGTGGTACAACTACTCGTGGATTCTCCGTCTGCAATAAAAGAACGTTAGTACACACACTTAAGCTAAACCTCCGACGAAAATATGGCAACAAAAATTCTTGAGACTTTGGCAATCGGGTTGGCCAACCCAATTGAATATATTTAAAAACCTGGCTTATAACTGGATCAACCTCAGAAAACTCAGCTATAACATTAGCATTAACTGGAAAATTGTCAATTAAAGATATATATTCTATATTGTGACAAAAACCGTCGGATTTGTCAAAATCCTCATCTGGGCCAACTGGTAACCGAGACAGGCAGTCGGCGTTTGCGTGTTTTGTAGTTGAACGGTAGCGAATAGTGTAGTTATAGTTCATCAACATTATGGCCCAACGTTGCAGTCGTTGAATTGTCATCTGTGGCAGCTTTTTACTTGGGTTGAATATGGTAACGAGTGGCTGATGGTCTGTCACCAATTCAAATTTCCGACCAAAAAAATATTGATGAAATTTTGTAACGCCGAAAATTATGGAGAGGGCTTCCTTCTCTATCTGGCTGTAGCTTTTTTGTGCGTCATTCAACGTTTTGGATGCAAAAGCTATAGGCTTTTCAGTTCCATCGGGATAGATGTGCGAAATCACGGCTCCTATTCCGTGCGATGAAGCATCCGTTGCCAACGTGAGTGGCAGATTTTCATTAAAATGCTCTAGTCTTGACATGTGCAGCAACTGGTCTTTGAGGTCATTAAATGCATTCTGCTGCTCCGCACCCCATGTAAACTTAACATTTTTGGACCTCAACTTATTCAGTGGGGCTGCTTTTTGTGCAAAATTTCCAATGAACTGATTATAATAGTTCAATTTCCCAATGAACGCTTCCAGCTCTTTAAGGTATTTAGGCTCTGGCAGCTCTTTGATTGCATGTAAGCGAGATTCAGACGGACGAATGCCTGACGCATCAATTATGTGCCCCAAATACACGATTTCTTTCATAGTAAACTCGCATTTATCTATTCGCACAGTGAGACCATGTTGCTCAAGTCGGTCTAAAAATATTTGCAAATTTTTTAAATGTTCGGCTGCGTTGCGTCCCGATATAATTATGTCATCTATATACGGTGCAACAAAATCCAATACAGCTGTAATTTGCTCGATGTACCCCTGAAAAATGCCTGGAGCACTGGCAACTCCTGGTGGCAGGCATTGGTATTCCATCAAGCCACACTCAGTCGAGACAACGCAGAGTTTTTTAGAATCGTCATCTAAAGGGATCTGCAAATAGGCATCCGATAAATCAATTTTGGTAAATAAATGCCCACCTTGCATCCGATGAAACAGATCTTGAAAACGAGGTAGAAGATGTCGATTTATTTCCAGCTGTGGATTAAGAGTTACCTTGAAATCTCCACATAATCTAACCGATCCATTTGGTTTTGGGACTACCACGACAGGAGTAGCCCATTGACTCACTTCTACTGGTTTCAATTTTCCAAGACTCTTCAACCTCTCGATTTCTTCTCGTACTGCATTTCTCTGTGCAAATGGAACCTGACGACACTTGAAATATTTTGGATGAGAATTTGGCTTGAGAACAAGATTAGCAGTGAAACGTTTACTACATCTAGGTATGTTACTAAAGACAGATGTATATTGTTTGCAGAGGGACTTGGCCTCCGAGGCTAATTGCTCTCTTGACTCATCCACTACTTGCAATGAACATTCTTGTCGTATGTTGTTTATTGTAAAATTAAATTCATAAAACCAGTCAAGACCCATTATATTTGAGCCGCTTTCGTTATCAACAATTAGTAACTGCACATCTCGACACATGTCTTTCCACTCAACTTTAACATTTGCTACACGTTTTACTGGCAGTCGGACATCTCCATAAGCTTTAAGTTCCTTGTTTGCTGTTTGGAGAGTTGGTTGACCTAACTTACGATATCCACTCAATCCAATGAGTGAGCAAGTTGCACCAGTATCCACTTGAAAAAACATTGGACAATTGTTTACTTGCAAAGTTAAGAAGATCTTTCACCCCTTGCGTTCGTTATCAACATCATGGTCCAAGATTTCTCGGAGAGAGCAGATTTCAGCATCATCAAGCTGATAAATGGAATGTGTTGTTTCAGTTCTAATGGGTTTTCCAATAAGAGGTGTTATTTTGATATTCAAAAAAAAGAAATGCGTTGTTGAAGCGTGTATCGTTCCATTTTTATTAATAGCGTAGTTTCTACTTGTCAAATGTCAAAAAATGACAGCTTCAAAAGTGACAGCTACCGAATTAGCGGGCTATTCAAAATAACACCTCTTATTGGAAAACCCTATATTTATTCTCGGCGAGTTTGACTGCCGCGAGCGAGAGCTTGATCTGAAATTGTGCCTACTACTCGAATGATTGCGAAAGTTTCCCCGCTGCTCCCTACGTCTAAATTTTGAAGCTGACTGTGAGCTTGCTGAAGCTTTACTATTTGCTAAGCACACACTTTTGATGTGTCCCTGTTTTCGACAGTTATCGCACACTGATTTTAGGTGTCTACATTGACTCCGATCATGATGAATGTTACAATCTGGACACGATTTTCGATTGAAATAATTTGAAGGCTTACCTGTGTTAATAGCCTTAACCTCAATAAACGAGCTCCCCTCACTTTTGGTTCGTCCTATATTCTCACCTCCCTTCAGTATTTCAGATGCCATTTGTGTTGACTCAAATGCTGCTACGATCTCTTCTACCTCTTCCAATGTGGGATTTTTTTCTGGGTTGCTGCCATTCTTACCTGCTCGTGTGGCGTGTAAAAGACAATCATGTCCCGGATCATGAAATCAGCGTATGATTGTGAACATCTGTCTTTTTGACAAACAAAGTTACAACTCTTGGCCAAACCCTTTAAGTCTGCAATCCAATCACTATAAGATTGCCCGGGCTTCATCTTCTGCTGCAAGAACTTACAACGCGAGGCCATTACATGCAATTTTGATTGAAAGTGTCGTGTTAACTTCGAGGTTAGCTCTTTGAAAGTGTGTATACTTACGTCTTCAGTTTCCATTAGTTTTTTAAGGAGCTCAATAATAAAGTTGCCACATGATGCTAAAAATGAGCTTTTTTAGTGTTTTCTTCTACCAGTTCGTTGGCTGCAAAATGTTGCTCTAGTTGAAATAGATAGCTTTCCCACGATTCTTTAGCGGCGTCGAAGGCCCGAAATTGTGGAATATTCTTCGATGAGCTCGGATTGAATTTCGTCAAACTCTCGAAAAATAGCTTATTTTGCTCCATCATCGCCTCCATCCACTTCTTTTGCTGATTTAATAATTCTGCCATTTCAGCCATCCTCGTCGCCAATTGATGTAATTGTTGATGATGGATTAAAAGAAAGTGAAGTTAATTCAATATAACTTTATTGTTAACTTACTAACTAATACAAAAAATATATAATAGAAAACTGATATGAGCAATCCATGTGGCTAAGTGATTAAGCAGAGAGTCGGTTGAAGAGTGCCCCAAATGCAAAACAGGAAACATCAGCTTTTACCCCTTTCACACAAGGAAACTGAGTTGCCGGCAACTGGGAGTTTGTTGGGGAGAAGGGCAAGAAGTAAGGGGAATGAAAAAAATCTCCCCGGTCAACGATTTGAAGAGATTTTTTTGACGTTATGCTTTGAAATTTTCTTAGGTTTCCATTTTGACTTCTGTATCTGATAGATGTCAAATATATTTTTTTTAAAGAGAAATTGTTTCCTACAATTATATTATTACATTAACCAAACCAAGTGAGCTACTTAAATAAATTCATTGTGAAAGAAAATTTCAAGTTTTAATTCTTGTAGGCAAGGCATTTAATTCAATCCATCACGAGTTGGTACACATTTCATACATACAATTATGCGCCTAGACATGGAAAATCGACAACAAAAACGCACGGACCAACTAAGCTCTCAGCCTGTGGCTTCATCACATTTGGTTTATAATGATGTTCCTGTATTAGCGAGCAGCAGCAGCAGCAGGCAGCACCACAGGTATCAGTCATATCATCCAGTCATTGGCTAATGTGTCCAACTGTACCAATAAAGCTTCGGTGCATTCCAATAAGCCCAATATAATCTTCCCATCATCACTATCATGTGTTGGGCCCAAGATTTGGATGGCAAGAGAAATGCACAACAAATCTGCACACAAATCAATTTTCTCCTAGTTCATTGTTTTTCCGTGACCTTTAAATATATTAATTTAGCAAACCATTATTAACAACCACAATAAAAAAAACAACATTTACATATATAATCGCACCAGGTTTCTTTATTTTGAATTTATTTTTCTAAAAATAAGCTGCGGTTAATTTATAACTCAAAATTGTGTAGAATTTTCCAGCCGCAAAGCAAATGGTTTGTTTACAAAAAGCGAATGTCAAATCAAAAGCAATACCAAAAACGAGCAACTCAGTTTCCTCATCAATATCTTCGTGTGAAAGCTACAAGGCAATTAAAGGAAAACGTCAAAAAAATCTCCAGCAACTGGTTTCCCTGTGTGAAAGGGGACTTTTAGATCAAAGTACAAAATTGTCTTAGCAGCTAGCTTTGAATAAACATAGAAATTTACTAAGGTATGTTTAAACTATTGTTAAATTAAGGTAGGATGCAACAGAAATAATAATTGGTATTTGTCATTACTCATATTGACTTAAAAAAAAATATTTTTTGTTTTATGATTTCAAAAATGGAAGAAAATCTATGAATTGTATATGATAAGTTCTTGTTATAAGAATTTTCATGAGGGACAAAATGAGCATATGAATTTGTTTATCCTTTTTAACTCATTAATATCCATTTTTAATAAATTTAATTTTTTTTACCCCACAATGACTGTTCTCATTGGACGCACTCAGATGATAGGTGAATATCTATCTAAGTTCCTGAACACCCAAAACCGGATAGATTAAATGTGTATATTTTCGTGCATATGTTATGACATTTCTCATGGGATATAAGAGTATATACAAAAGTTTTTCGAATAGCTTGAGATTTATTGTTTGGTAGCAGCTATTTTGTCATCACTAGCTGTGGTCTTAGACGCGATTACAACAAAACCAACCTATCCGGATAGCTATGTATCGCTTTCTGAATGCGGGCATAATTGTGGCAAAACTATGTCATACATGTCAAACAGTATACACATGTGTTTCGGGCGGAGCATTGTATGCAGCGATGCATGCAGACATGCTGCACATCTATTTTAGCCATTAGACTCCTGCATTTATTTTTGATTACCCCAAAAAGTATGCGTGTCAAACAAATGTTTTTTGTTTTGTTAAACCAAGTTGTTATTCACATTACTCATAAGCTGTCACAACTATTATATTTTCGAAAGTCAAAAATGAAGCTACGAAAAAGTCAAGTACAGTATTTTATTTTAACGACAATTAAAGATTCATCTGATCTTACGGCTCTTTCTTGTTTGTGTGGTCCATAAACAAAACTTCACAGACCGTCAATTTATGTAAATAATAACTGACTCGGTCAAGACATTAAAATACCATAAATATTACCTATAATAATAAAAATAAAATAGTCTTGAATAAATTCATAAATTTGAAGCTTACATTAATCTCCATGCACTGAAACACATCAATAATATTTTAATAATTCATTTTACGCCATGAATGGTAATTTAACAAATCCACATCTAGCTACACTGGACTTGATTAATAAAGTCTATACACATTAGCGAGATCAAAATGACTTCAGAACCTGAGGCACTTTCCATTAGATTCGTCTAACTTAAACTGAAGTACTAAAGTTACTTAGTGGTTAATGCGCAATAATATTTTAAAGAGGCTTCCTTTTGAAATCGTTTAGTTTTGAAAGAAACGAAAAATCAATTAAAATTGTTGCAAATGTAAAATCTTTATCGAAGCCTATATACAATTGAAATTATAAACCAAGTTCATTAAAAAGATATCACCTATTTTATTCAAATTGTTTGGTTGGCTTTAGGCGGTAACAATCGCAAATTTAATTGTGAAATTAAGTTTAATTTTTGTTTTGCTTTAAGTGTATCAGAAAGTAGTACAGGGTGCTCAAAAATATAACGTTTATAAATTGTTTTTTTTTTTTTAAATCTTTTTTTACGCTCGTAAGAAAAAAGACAAATTGAATTCGTTTATCGCAAGCCGCAGACAAAATATTCAGTAAGATTGACATTTCTAGCAATTTTTGCACTCTCTTTAGCTAAGAAAATTTGTAGAGTTATTTGGGAGAGGATTTACGGTACATTTATTTGTAAGAGAAGTATGTTAAGATACAAACGAAATAAGTGTGCTAGACAATAGAAATGGCAATTTCTACTTTCCGATAGTGAAATAGAGATTTACACTGTGCCACACACATTGATTTCGAGAGATTTTTTACAAATCAAAGTTAAAGTTATTTTTGCACTGAAGGATCAACTAACTCTGGCTAAACTTGGCATATGGCTGATAGCTTATTTGTTAGAGCCTTAATGCTTAATTTATTGTAACTTGATATTACAATAAGTAAGTTTATAATAATAATAATAAAGATATTCCGAACACATTCGAAAATATACTTTCGGACGTATTTTCCTATATCCCCAAGAAGTCTGCACGAAGGTCTACGTGCTTAGAGTAATCGAATTTTCGCGGGATTTAGTTAAAATGTGATTTCAGCTTGCAAAATGTTTTCCTCTGAGTTTTAATTCTGCGCCAGCTTGAAATGGGGATTTTACGTCGTAATTGAAGGATTTTTGACTGATAGTGTAACGAACAAGTCAATTGGACCGTTTGTGGAAAGAGATTACATAAGTGGCTTAGTTTGATAATGGCGGATGTGTGCGATGCGAAAATGTGTCACGTGTTGCAGTGAGACCGTAATATCACACGGATAGGCGATCAGAGAGAGGTAGAAAGACTATGCATTTCTAAATACTTGCAAATCGATTGAAGAACTGATATAAGCAAAAGAAGTGCATTTTAAAACTCCAAAACGGCAAAATTAATCGTTCTTTTATTTATCAATTTCAACCTTTATTGGACACATTATATCGTTGATCTGCTAGGGGGCAGCCCTTGAATCAAAATCTCTGAACCAACTTTCTCGGTCTTTCTTGGAACCTTTCAAGACGAAGTTGTATAAGATTTATAGCTGATAGAGATTGGACCATACACTAGTATAGTGATGGTGATGGTGAGTGTTATTTATGAACTGAGAATACATCAAAGAGTTTTTCAACATTGGCAAAACCACTGCGTAAGCTTTACCACCTGTCCTACTCTACAGGTCTATTCTCGAGTGGATAGAAACCAGAATTTGTGCAGTCTCTCCCTAAAAAAGGCGAATATTTTTGACTCTCCAACTACCGCCCAATTTCACTTACCTCCTTTTTTTCCGAGGTCATAGAAATACCGATCAATTATCAGCTTAAGAAATATCAAGAAGAACGAAAGCTCCTTAATGACCGGCAGTATGGTTTTCGTAGCAATAGGCTCACTGTTGAGCTGATGGTATAACTCACCAAACATCACACACCACAAATCTTTAAATCGGCTTGGATAAAGTAAGATTATTGCTATTGATATTTCAAAAGCCTTGCGCAGACTTTGCCATCAAGTTCTATTATCGAAAATGCGTGAGTTTGGTATCGATGAATCTCTTCTTCTTTGGATTAGAAATTACCTTTCGGAACGCCCAATACAAGTCCTATTGGACGGTTTTAAATCTGAAATTCACAAAATCAATGCTGGTGTACCGCAGGGCTCCGTTTTTACTCCGACCCTTTTTCTCATTTTTATTAATGATCTTTGATCTGGAACTTCTAATCTACTAAATTGTTTTGCTGACGATTGTACTCTTTGCTTTTTATATTCTTTTTCAGATTCTCATCTTTGTTCTTCGCATGATCTCGACAGCATTGTCCAATCGGGAATACAAAACCGTGTAGAATTTAATTCTTCATAAGCTCAGTGCTGTCTTCTATGATGCTTCTCCTGTCTTATATGAATGTATGTATAACTCTCACATTTGGGGATGAGCTTCGAACACTCTGGAACTATAATGAACACACTTACATCTCTAGAACACCGTCGAAATGTGTTTAATTTTGTTTAGCTATTTTAATAAAAAATGTTCTATCGAAATAGGCTGTTGCATTCCTCCCCTTACACGGTGTCTCCACCTTCTATATTCAAATGTATTTCGGAACCACATATCAGTTTTCCGACATGGGTTTGTGTCAGGTAAATCAACGGCGACAAACTAAGCTCTTATGGCAAATGTTATCATATCAAATATGATCTCAAACGGATAATATTTTTTTTACGGATTTCGCGAAGGCATTTGATAGAATAAATCATTACGTTTTACTTCATAAATTGACTTCTATAGGTATTCACTCTTCTGTACTCAAGTGGCTAAAATCATACTTGACAGATAGATTCCAAATAGTAAAAATTGATTGTTCGTTGTTATACAATATATCAGTTCCGTCAGGAGTCCCGCAAGGAAGCCATTTAGGGCCACTACTGTTTTTGCTATTTGTAAATGACATTCCAAGTATTTTTAATGATTCGGATTGCCTTCTTTTGCGGATGATCTGAAAGTCTATCGTAAGAAAAGTTGTAATTCGGACTGTTTTCTTCTTTTGAATAATCTAGCGCGACAAGAATCAAACGGAATCATCTTCTTCTAAACATTTCTAAGTGTCAAGTCTTTTGTCATGTTTCAGCATTTGCAATCCAATTCTGTTTGAATATAATATCAAACACATTAATCTAGAAAGAGTGAGAATTAAGAAAGAGCTAGGAGTTATCTTAGATACTAATTTTTCATTCTTGCTTCACTATGACTATATGATTAATAAAGCAAACCAAATGCTTTTGGCTTCATCAAAAGAAACACTAGAGCGTTCTCAGATTCTTATACCTTATAATATTTGAATATAAATTTAATATTTATTACCCACCAGCAATTAAATTATGTACTGAGTTATCCATTTTTCGGTTTCAAAAGTAAACGTAAATAAAACACATATAAAATATTTATTTTTCATGATATTTCTTTTTTATTATAAAGTTTGAACGTTGACATTATTTGTGAAACACTAAATCATTTAAATGACCACCACGCGAATTGTTGCAAGCATCAATTCTTTTGAGGTAATTTTCGACCACTTTTTGACAGATATTGGGCGGTATCTCAGGCATAACTTGACAAATGTTGGTTTTCAAGTGCACAAGAGTTAAAGGTTTATCTGCATTAACACGGTATTTCGCGTAGCCCACAAAAAAAAGATCAGCGGTGTCAAATCGCATGAGCTTGGTGGCCAGTTGATATCGCCACGACGAGAAACTACGCGGCCAGGAAATGTCTCTTGCAATAAAGCCATATTCGCTCGAGTTGTGTGGCATGTGGCACCGTCTTGTTGAAACCACATATTCTCCAAGTCGTATTCTTCAATAGCAAGCAAAATAAAGTCGGTTATCATATGACCATAACGCTCCGAATTGACAGAGACAGTCGTTCCATCGTCGTTTTCGAAGAAGTAAGGTCCAATCAATGTAATGGCCTCTCTTCAATTACTTGAGGATTCTCAGAACTCCAAATACGACAATTTTTCTTATTTTCTTATACCCACCGAGTGAGAATTTTGCTTCGTCGCTGAAGAAAATTGTGTTCGAAAAATCGACGTCCACCGCCTGTTGTTCAAGCACCCATTCGACGTATCTACGACGTTGTGAATGGTCAGCTGGCTTCAGTTTTTGTGTGAGCTGGACTTTATATGGATGTAGGTGTAGATCCAAATGCAAAATACGCCATAATGTGCCGTAAGACAGTCCTAATTCCTGAGAACGACGAGGAATCGAGACATTCGGGTATTCGGCAACACTTTCTTTTACAGCAGCGATATTTTCAGTGGTACGAGCGAAACGTAGGCCTGCGGCCTTACAATATCTGTAACCAATCCAGTTTCTTCAAATTTCTTCAAAATTTTGCTAGTTGCTTGCGTAGTTGGACGATTATGTAAACCATAATCTCCTCTTAAAGCACGATATGTGGCTGTGGCAGAATCACCATTTATGTAGTAGGTTTTGACATTTTTTATGCGTTGTGCGATAGTTAAGCGATCCATTTTCGTAAATGGCAGACTTTTAACTGAAAAAAAAAAAATTGGTTGAACAACTTAGTTTGACAGATGTCGAATTCCAGCCCTAAACTTCTGAAACCGCAAAATGGATAACCCGTTACTTTATCATAATCTAAAAGATTATAATCTAATCAAAATAAACTAAACTAAACTAGATTTTAAAGTATAATATCTGTCATTTTGATAGAAAGAAAGAAAAATAGAATGCTACAAAACTTTGCATTGGACATTTCATAGCATACTATTTCAATTGCACATATGTCGCAAAGGAATACGTAACGTTGTGTTTTTGCTCTAGTAGCATTACAAGACTTAAAAAACCTTCAACAAAAGGAATTAAACAAAAAAAAAAGGAATTATAACAATATACACACCACACAGTTTCACCAGCCACAAAGGTCTACCTCAAAGTGAAAATGGCGATAGAATACTATGAGCTGTGCAATGTAGTATGAAATGTAGTAAGAATGCTATTTGTGGTCTCCATGAGCAATTTTCATAGAGTTCAACCTAGCTTACGAAAATATCTAGATCGTGGAGACCCCATGTTAAGATATTCAACCGTTATACTTGCGCTTCTAGGAATGATCATCAGTTTACCCTTGATCCCAACTTCGGACGTATTGTTGTCAACTACAAGGATTCTTTACCAGCTTTACCGCTTTACCCAGCTCTATTTTCTTCTCCCATTTTGATATTCAGAAATTCAAAACTGATGTGCATCGGTATATTCTCTTAAATCATTTATGTTGAAAATATAAAGAAGTACGGAAAAATTTAATTTAATTAAACCAGCGAGCGTTTTTATACAAAAGTATGTTTGATTAAAACATTAGTCATTTTTTCTTATCAGTAGCACACGTTCCAACAAAAATTAAACAAACTTCTGATGTAATTGGTTACTGGGACACCCTACAACGACAACTTAAAAATTCTAAATTTAAACAGAAGCTAAAGCATTCATTAACTATTTAAAAAACAAACCCGGTTGCTTCAAATTGGTTATGGAGCTTGGAGCAACTAGTATACTAAAAGCCGAGGACATAAAACAATCAATACATTTTGCTTTTAAGACCTATTAAATCTACAGGTATCTTATCTAACTAAATTTTCTATAAGTATCTATTAGATGACCTAAGCATTTAAATAAAACGAAAGCTTATAAGATGGACATAAGATTTATGGAGACATTTACTCGTAGAGTGAAATTACACTTTATGTGCACATCACATTTTGTAGTTTAGTTTCACCATTCACCGACAGGATCGGCTGGCGGCGCGGCGGAGCGGAGCGATCTTTTCTAATTTTTACTTTATCTATGTTAAGAAGTTAACATCGACATTTAGAGGGTTAATTGATTTAACCAATAAAATTAATTCGTTTTATTAAAAAATAGATTCTCAACAAAACAGATGCTTGAAATGGAGTGTTTTTCTTATGAGTCATTCATCCGATTTGATCAGATTATTATAAATAGACTAGCTGACCAGGCAAACGTTGTTCTGCGTTAATTATTTTATTCTAAGTATATTGGAGTATGATCATATAGATATTTTAACTTTTGGTGATTAAATAATTGGGCTTAATGATCGATTGAAAATAATGCAATTAATTAAAAAATTAATTCATTCTTTCCCAACGTTTCTCCGTTTTTTCTGGTTTCATCTAGGGTTTCGATTTATTAATTCTTAGAACGTAAAACACAAAGAAAAGTTTTTGAATACATAAAAATAAAAGAAAAAAAAATTGTTTTGAATTATTCGGTAGGAAGAAAAAGTCTTAGCTCATCAACTGGCTGGATGTCAGGGGCCTGAAAATGTCGCTTCTGCGTGCGATAACCAACCCATAAGTCGTTGGTTCGGCGTCCTGATTAGAGGATCATCTGTCTTCCATAGGGCTGGCAACGAGACGAGACCAGGCGAGACTTTTGTTAGTCTCGTCTCGGTTACGTCAAAATCATAAAATTGCAGTCTCGTCTCGATTTTGGTCTTGGTCTCTCCTTTTTCTCGGGAAAATCTTAATATACAGTCTCGTCTCGGTCTCGGTCTTGGTCTCATCCGTAGTCTTAGTTTCTTTCGTGGTATTTGGTAGTAAAAAGATAAGAAGATAAGACGCATTGTTCAGATTGCAAAGATGGAATACGGTATATCAGCATTTTTTTTGGTAAGACAAATCGGTGACGTTTGGAAAAAATATTATCCAAACGTCTAAATATAGTTTGTTGCTTAATCCACTTAAATCGGAGAACCGTCGATGGATTTTGACAGTAAGTAGGCACAAAAATATGTTTGGACATTTTACTAACATTTTTTTCCAAATGTCACCTAAAAGGCTTAACAACAACTCTTTCCGAAGCAAAAAAAATAATAGAAAATTCGAATTTTATAGGGTAAAATTTTAATTTTGTAGAGGATTTTTAATCCATTTAAATCGGAGATTTATATGGATTAAAACCTTCAATAGGTTTTGACAGTTTATGGCTTGAGAGTTAGGCAACATACTATATTTTCACATTTGGATAATATTTTTTCCAAAACGTCACCCAAGAGGCCTCAAATCACCTTTTTCTGGGGAAAATAAAATCGGAAATCGGAAAAATTTCGAATTTGTTTAGGTGAACTTTGAATTTTTCCGCCGAGACCACCGGGACCAGCGAGACTCTCGTCGAATTTTGGTACCAAAAATACGTTCTCATCTCTGTATCGTTTCGGGTGCTTTAAAAGGAGTCTCGTCTCGTTGTCAGCCCTATCGTCCAGATCAATCACATCTAATTTGGGCCAAAAGGAGTTAGTTATCATCTATCGCTAGAGGTATCCAGTGATGGTGATCGTCGTTTTCAAAGAAGTTCGGACCAATTATACCACACTCCGCCAATCTACACCAAACCGAACAGTGACTTTCTCTATTGTCATGATTTGATGATGATTTTTTCGCGAAAATTATGTTACTATTCCAAATTTTCAAGAATCCAGTAAATTCAGCTAATATAAATCTGTTGGAAAACTGAGCTTAAGGATATTGCTGAATAAATGGTAAGTGACCATTAGAAATTGGCAGTCTAATTGCCTTGTCTTGACAATATAATAAATTGGGTCCACTTCTTCTTCTCCTTCGACAATGAATTAAATTTCAATTGCTTCACATCTCGTGTTCGTTCAAGTTCTTTTACTGTATACATGTATACATCTCTTCCATGATTTATTTCAATGAATCGGAAAAAAAAATTATAAGTCTCAGTCCTATGACTTTACTTATCTTGCGAAGGAATTTTTGGGGGAAATTATTATTGCCCAAAAATTGCGATTATGTCGGGCATAAGTGCACACAACTGTAAAATGAAAAAAATTGTAAGCTTTCTGAATAAAAATGATATTGAAAGTTTCGAACTGACAGTTGGTTTGACAAGTTGATATATCCTTATAGTTAGTTACTGGCTTAAAATGATTGGTTTACCCGAAATAAACTAACCAGGTCAACAGATTTCAATTATCCTTTCAATGAATTTCAAGTTTTAGCTTCCAAGCTTCAGCTTCACTTATTATTGTATCGAGGCCACTTTGAAATATTGATTCATTTCGATAGTAGACAGCACTGGGCTTGTACTAAAATACCAATTGAAAACATTATCGTCACAGTTGTTACTAAATGTAATGTCGTAGTTTGGTATGTATTACTATTCCACAGTTAGAGTGTAAATTTCCTATGTCCCCTTTTCAGCATTATACAGTTCACATTCACTTTTAACACAAAACATCGTACGGTTCAAATCGACTGGTTAGAAACATGGTTCAATGTTCAATCCTCGATTATAAAGTACCAGCCAGTCGATCAAACAGAGCTATTTGTCTGGTGTATTGTCGGGTCCCGAAATTGTACTTATGATTTCGAGACTTCGGTTGCCGAGACAACGAACAGACTGAAATATACTCGATCCCCGATTTTACCAGCGGATATGAAATAATTTAATGATGTAGTTGTAAGAGTTTAACTTTCAAATGTTGTATAGTTTGAATGACATTTTTTACTGAAGTTTTGTGTTTTTTTCAGAAGACCGGCGCGCGCAAAGCATCAGCTGGGCAAAAAGCACATCACATATATTTCAAAATAAGTGTTGGGAGCTATCTTGACTCTATGTCTTCAAAAATTTTCTAAGGCTCGGTTTTTTTTTAACTCTGTGTTAAAAATGAGTTAGTTAATCCTGTCAAAAAATTAATCTATAGTTAAGAAGAAAGCATTTTTTCAGGATTAACTTTAACTTTTAATGTCAAAAAGCTGTGGAAATCAATTCCATAGATTTCACTTAGGCTTAACCCTGAAACTAGCATGATCTCGCACTGAATTATTGCTCTAAGCTTTCTAAGGTTTTTGTGATTAATGTGATACTATTGGAAAGTCTGGCCTGAGAAATTGCTCATTTGAAAGTCCCTCCCACAACCGCTCTAGTCAACGTTGAGTGAATTTATATTCATAAGACATTTTCCTACGTACCATTCCGTTACATAGTCTTTGCGCCAAAAAAAAGTACCAAAGACAGGAATCTATTACCTTTTTAAATATCAGGAAGAAACTCTTTTTGTTAAAACAATATTTGATTAAACACGATTAGCATAAAACACATATATTGAACGATATTTAATTTTTAGGAAATGGAACTTTACGCAGTCTATAAATGAGTTTATGAATAAGGCTGTTAGTTATAAATTTTGGTGACAAATTTATAAATTATTTCTGATGTGATTGAGGATTAAGTTGAGATCATGAGATCCGTTCAGCTCCAGATAATTTAAGTTGAATTAGTTCTGTTCGTGTACGTCCACTGTGCGTACATCAGACCCGTGCCTCCAGTTCGAGTCGGTGCTCTGTGGATCTTAATACACAATGTAAATGAAACGAACTGTGGTGAATGATCTTCCCGAATAATTTATACTTGCGATATAGGTGGTATATGGCAAGTTTTGCATATGAAAAAAATGGAAGATGATAGAGAACACCAAAAAAGTGGGTCCCGCAATTCACAGTTCAAAATTTTTTGATAGAAAAAATTCGGTGCACCATTATAAGTATAGTCTTTGTTTTGGTCGATATAAAATTTTAATACAAATGTTATTAACGGTAGCAGGTACCGTTTTTTTCGTTTTTCGTAGTTCGACATATTTTGATCAAAGTTTTTATGCACGAGCACCTTAAAATTATAAATGATACTTCGGCCCAAAATTTTGGAAAAAAATGTTTTTGGTTTTTTTGAAAAAACCATTATTTTTTTTAAATTCAATATTTCTAAAATACATGGAATTTTTTTTTTAATTTTGTTTTTAAGTTTTTATTATTAAATAACTACAATTGCCATACAAACTTCTTATAAAAAAATTAAAGATATTTTGCTTATACAAATTTTATTAAAAAACGACTCTAAAAGTATATTTAGCCGTTTCTACTATGAAAAGTATGTCTTATGAATAAGAGCATTACGTGTGATTCCGTAGTGCACTTTATTTCTTATTTGAACCGCAACTTTAAAAATCTCATCTCATGAATATCGGTGGGTCTGAAAGAAAATCAAAATAATTAAACCAATTCCATTTTTTTTAGCAGAGGAGAAATACAATTCAACAATTCTATTAATTTATTAAAATAGAAGGTCTGAGCAATGGATATGGTTTAAATGCAAATGCAGTCACTCACCATATATTTAACTAACTAAGCCATACACACTGCCTCTGACATAGTATTATCTTTAAGACATTTCCCAACGCATCTAAGGTAATGGCTTCCTTGTTTTGTTTCGCAACTCGATGACAGATACAAATTTAGTCACCGTATTAACACGGAATACACTTAGCTCTTGGTCGGATCACCTGTTTTGCAGGTTGTTAATCACAAGGTGCTTCTTATACTTCCGCTGCAATTAGGTTCCAACTTCTAAGCAGCTCACACAGAATTATACTCCCGCACATTTGGTTTAATGGATTTCACGACCGCCGGCCGCGCCGCGCCAAGCAGGAAACTTAAAATAAAACAGGAGTAATTTTTATTCTAATTCAGTCAGTGCAACATTCTTAGACTGGTATACTCGTACGATATAGATAAAACGCTCCTAAGCTACACTTGCATGCCCAGGTTCACATGCATAATACAATAAATTAGATATTCTTGATCAGATAGTAAATCATTAGATGCAAAATGGCATGTGCATGCTTAAGATGGCAAAAGCTATATGTGCGCGCACTAAACTCTCATCTAAGATGATTATTAGGAGGTACCTGAACGATCCGAATGAGCACCTTTAGCGGCGGCGAAGGCGACCAGCACCAGTTTTCGCTGCTGCTGGCTCACTTCAGATCCACACGGTGGAAACAGATCTAAGAGACGATTTTTTATATGTTTTCCGGCAGTGATATTCGATCTGCCATGGCAGTGCCAGCCAAAAAGAAGAGCTCCAGCTCAGCGTTTATACAGTGGCTATAGCAAGCCCAACCGAATCACACCGGAGCTGAGACCAGAACCAGCGAAATAATTTAGCGAGAATACCCATTTGCACTTCTTCTTTTGCTTGGCAAGAAAACCGTCTGCCTCCTCCCCTGCTAAATGGGTTTTCTGTGGCACTTCTTCGGTCTTTTGGCCTGTGAAAACAATTCCTGGACTCATTTTTACCAACTTTTCAGATGAAGATTGTGATTTTATTTACCTCTCTGTTCTTCTTTCTTTCTTTTTTTTTTTTGATTTTTGGTGTGCTTTTATTTGTTCGTATATTTTCGTTGGATCTTGGGATTCCTTCCGCCCGTTGTCTGTTGTCTCCGTTGTATTTAAGGTTTTAGGTGTTTCCACAACTTCCATGGTGGAAGACCAGACCATGCAAATGGCATTTTTTCAAACTAGCTCGCGGAATATATTTGAATTTTCAATGGACTTCCTTAATACTCAAGATGAAAGATTGTGAAATGTATAGTGCGAGGAATCTTATTCAATGGTTCCATGAGGGGGTGGATTTATTTCGCCATTTGCATGGGACGTGGATTAGCTGCTTTTTTAGCTGGAATTAGGTAACATTTATTTTTTGCATGGTCTTTGATGGATATAATCGCTATTAAGATACGTTATACCAATTAATACAAGATTATAGTAGTCATGAATTTGTTATTTTTGCTGTCTGTTGCTCAATACTCGAAACCTTAGGCGATAAGATGAAGACCAATTCCAGTAATACCAGTTCATACTAGTTTATACCATTAAAATTTTCGTTATTTTTCTTGTTTGTTACTCAATACTCATAAGTGATAACCTAAGGCAATAGGGTGAAAGCTAATTAAGGTTATACCAGTTTATACCAGCGCCAGGCATACTGTTGTTATTTTTGGTGTTTGGTACTTAATAATCCGATCCTTGGGCGATAGGATGAAGACCATTTTCATTTACACCAGTTTATACCAGTTCATACCAGTCACAAATTTTCTATTTTTGGCGTATGTTGCTCAATACCTGTTACCTATAAGGTAATAGCATGGACACCATTTTTATCAGCTTATACTAGTCTATACCATTCAAATATTTGTTATATTTCTAGTCTGTTGCTCAATACTCATAACCTAAGTCAATTGGGTTCCAGTTATACCAGTTTATACTAGATTATACCAATCATACATTTGTTGTTTTTGGTGTTTAGTGCTCAATTTTCGCAAGCTTAGGCGATAGGATGTATCTTATTTACAGTTATACCAGTTTATACCAGTCAAACATTTGTTATTTTTCATGTCTGTGTTAGTTTTGGTGTCTAAAGGCGATTTGTGACACATCGTCAAAAGTATGTCTCAATTTTTCTCATTTCAAGTTTTAAAAATTTGGCGCCCTAGGCGCATTTGCTTTTATTGGCAATAAATCCGCTTGTGGCTCTGTAGTTTTTTATAACAGTTGATGTACTTTTGCTGCTGGGAATGAGCCTTCCAAAATACAAAAAAAAATTAAAAAAAGGTGCTGGTACTGGTTACTGGGCATCTCTATAGCCATAGCCTTTGCCGGTGGCACGGGCACCTCCACCTTCATTTGTTAGAGGAATCTCAGAGTGCTCTTGTTTCAATGTTTGCGCTTGTGCACCCCTGCCCGGCCAACTGAACCGGGCGTAATAAAAGTTCAGTGGTGTGGTGTGGTGTTTGTTGGCGCAATTAGGTGGGATATTATACAATAGGTGCTTGTAATACCGTTGCAATACGGTATTTGGACATTTAGCTGGTTGTGTTTGGTATAAGTGAATTAATGTCAGTTCGAGGATTTTCATTTTGTTATTGGAATAAGTACCTATTTTTTTTGTTGCCCGTCTGCTTATTCATGATATTGTAAGGTTCTATAGTTATTTTATTTTAGGAGGGCGGCTCAGTTTCTTGAGAGCTGATTGATGATCTTTGATGATAAGAGGTTGAAGTGTTCCTAGTAGGTACATATAGTGATTGCAATTCGTTAGAATGGCTGACAGCAGAGTGGAATTGTTTGATCGCCGTTGTACACAGTTAGGTAATCTTTATTTGGTGACAACTGAATCAAACATAAGAGAGTGATGGCATAAATTATTTTTATACTGACAATTATGACCTGCTTTTCAAGAACTATCAAATGAAGTCAACTGCTATTTTTTTTTAAAATTTGGTGTCTACATTAATGGGTGAAACTTCAAGCGTTTTCTAAGACACTTCCTTCGCAGATTTCTGGACAGAGTTCGAGCGAATAAAGTATGCTCCGGCAGCTGCCAGCTGTAATTGTAATCGTATTGCCATTTAAAAAAATCCACTAACTAATATGTATCTTATTGACAACCAGAGAGAAGTGTCCTTAATTTTTATTTTTTATTATTATTAGTTTTTTAAATAAATTTTGGTTTTACAATATTATGATTATACATAAATAATTACGGTATAACATGGTTGCCGTCTGCCGGATTGAACGTTTCATAAATAAAATGTTTAATGTAGATACAAATTTAATTATAATTTGAAAAAAACATTCCTAAATTTTTTTTATACATAGAAATAAAAATTAAAGCACAATGTACAATATTTTTTTTTTATTTCAATTTTTTTTATATAAAACTATTCCTGTATATCACAGCACTTTTACAGAAATTTACAATTTTTTTTGAACCGTACGACCAATTGAGTACATTGCACGCTTCATTAATAGTGAGTGTGTTCTTCGAAATATACAGTCTTCGAAATTCGCTATGAATCGGGCATTTGCCTAGGCATTGTACGATGTCTTCTTTTTTGTTGATATTGCAGAGGCAGCATACTATATGTAGATCTGTTGTATAGGGCATGAAGCTCAGGTTAAGGGTTTCCGTTCTCGCTCTTAATATATGACTAATTTCATCAATCGACATTTGAAATTGTAAGTAAATACCAGTTTCTAAAGCGTGAGATAGGTTTTTATTGGTTTCGCGTGTTTCAGACAAGTTCCGTAGAAAGTTATGTTCGAGACCTTCCAAAAATCAATGCCTTGGTCTTAGACAAATTTATATTTAGACCCCAACTCAATATCTTTCCAATTGGTTTATCATTAACTGTAAAGCATGTTGAGTTTCTGCAATAAGCACGAGGTCGTCTGCATAAAGAAGGACTTTTATCGTTATCCCTGCCAAATTTACTCCTCCGGATTGATATTCAATCAGGTCATCAATAAACAAAGCGAATATCACTGGGCTCAAAATACATCCTTGTGATACTCCAGCTGTAGTAATGAAGTGTTGTGATTTTTTACTTTCGCAATAATTCTCCAAAATTGTATCCTTAAGAATCTTAGCGTATATTTAAAAAAAAAAATTATAGGAAAGACCCATTTATGATAACTTGTATATAAAGCTATTCCGGTTGATTTTATCAAAAGCAACTTTAGAATCGACAAGTGAGCTTAATTGTAAGCGTTATATTTCTAGGTGACTATGACAGAACAGGCGTTTTCGAAAACGCACAGTTGAACTTGTGAATTTTGAACTTTCTATCGATTGGTATGGTAGCACTCATATAGATGAGGAGTCATACACAAAAACTTGCCCCAGAATACTCGAAAAACTCGTTCGAATTGCTTGGAGGAACTTCACTGATCCGTTGAAATCGACAAGAAGAGCTCAGATTATTTTGACGTAGAGAAAGGTTGAAGACAAGGTGAAACGTTATTTTCCAAGCTTTTTAACATCTTCTATTAAACAATTTCACGTAAGTCCCAAGCCAATACCCAGCGGTACAATTTTTCAAAAATTTGTTCAAGTGCTTGCCTAAGCTGAATAAATTGACATTATCTAGAATATTAAGCGTGATGTCAGTGGATCAATTCTGGCATTGAAGCGGAGGCGCCTAAGATGATTTTGGATATTAATGAGTAAAAATCGAAGTCTTTTATAAAAGGGTTTCAGCACTGGTGAATCGGAAAATGTCACAATAATAATAATTTATAACTTCAAGATAATCAAAGACTTTATCTATCTGGTCTGCACTGTTGCTTGCAAAACAATATCAGAGCGGAAATCAAAAGAAGAATAACTCTTGCCGAACGCTGTTTCTTTTTAAGCTTAGAAGAAGCATACTCGTAAGTATTAAAACCCTCTATAAAAGCACATAATAGACCCTTGTCAGGAGCGGATGAATGGCTGCTAGTTTGAGATAAAAATAATAGCGAACTTTACCGACTCTACAGCAATGTAAACTTGATCAATAAGCTGAAAATTCAGCGGTGTGAATTTCGGGGTGAGGTGTAGCGAATCTAAACTAGAGCATTCGTTCAAGTCTGGCGAGTCCACATTAGGTGGCGTGCGGAAATGGAAGACGAACTGGAGGAAACTATTTGGAAATCGGACATGATTGAATCCGTGGCCGATAGCAGACAAGCGCTGCATGAACTATTTTTTTTTATAATGATCGCACACTTAAGGAAATGTTTGCTTCCCATATTATGCCAAGACACAGTGTGAGCATTAGGAAACGGAGAGAGGGTTTGATAGGAGGTGTAGGTGCACATTGGTTTTGAATTCCTGAACATTGCAATGACCGGGAAAGACAGAGTGTGGTCAAGCATTCAACATTCGCGTAATACGGCTAAAGAACGAATCTCTGTATTTGACGACAGAGAGTACGACCGCAGTTTATCTCGATGGTATACTGATGAGCATTCCTGGAGGTGCGAATATTACGGTTGAATTATTTGAGAGAAGGATTGCAACTGGCTATTTCGCTAGAACATAATCCGTTAAAATAATGTTAGAAAAGCGATAGACAAGAAACCTTACGACGGTGTTCAAGCGACGTAAATGATTCGACAATGGTAATATCATCAATCAATTTAAATGCTCTGAGTTCAATACTAGCCAATTACTCTTATTTGGTGAGCAAACAAACTTCTTTGCTGTTTTGTCTGGTCGATTAAACTCTAACAAGGTTTAGGATATCACTGGAAAAAGAAATTTAAGAAATGGCCAACCATTTAAAATCTTTTTAAGATTCAATACAAGATAATCTCCACATTGGGAGAAATGAATTTATTACACTTCACATATTAGTAGACAATCCGTTGAATACACAATCAATTTTTCTGCGGAAATAAAAGAACTACTCCTATAATCTGTCTGGAAAGTCTTAAAAGGTATTAAGAAGCCTCAAATGCATTCAGCATCAATCAGGAAAAATAATGGTGACTGGGCTAAGTTAAGGATAAAGCAGATTTAATTGCTCAACACTTCGCGGAAACTTTCAAACCTTTTGACGGACGGGAGTTAGAACACGAATTTAATGAGATTCAACCCTTAGCTGACAACTTTATTATTAGAAATGTCTGACTATCCGAGAACTATCAGACAGTCAAAAATCTTAAAAATAATAAGGCTCCTGGGTACGTTTTAATAAATGTTCGTGCCCTTAAAGAACTACCGAGAAAAGAAGTAATACTATATTTGTACCTCATCAATATGGCATAAAGTCATTTATGTGTTCCACATCAATGGAAATGGAAAGTTGCAGAAGTTTAAATGATTCTCAAATTAGGAAAACCTCTGAACGAATAGAAATCTTATATAGATTGATTTTTCTCTTGCCACTGATCTCCAAGGTATTTGAGAAAATCAGACTCAAGAGAACGCATCCCAAAATTTAATCTTATTCCGGATAATCAGTTTAGTTTTCGGAAAATCCACTCTACAACTGACCAAGTCTATAGAATAAGTAATGTAATTCAGAAGTTTTTTGATTAGAAAAAGTGTGTTACAGCGCATTTCTAGACGTTTCCCAAGATTTCGAAAAGGTATGGGACTATGGTCTGGAGTATAAACTACACAGTTATTTATTCAACAAGTATTTCACATATTCGAACCCTATCTCAAAGATAGGATATTTCGAAGTAAACACGGCAGGAAATATTCGGGATTTAAGAAAATAAACGCTGGTGTTTCACAAGGAAGTGCTTTTGGTCCGATCTTTTTGTTTTATACACTCACAACATTGCCGAGGAAGAAGATATATAGTAACAGCTACATTTGCACAGGACATAGCTTTATACATTCAATATCATATTCAATTCAAACGGACCACCAACGAAAATTAAACAATATTTCGAAATGGAGTAATAAATGACGCATTTATTCTTAATGAGTGTAAATTAGAATTCCTTAATTCTATTCAGAATTCCCCCAAGTGCAGTCATTTTTTTACGCTCCGTAATAATTATTAATTATTTTCCTTCGCCACTTAAAATAACGGGTTATAGAACACATATTAGATATTTTTTTTCATGATATTTCTTTTTGATTATAAAGTTTGAACGTTGACATTATGTGTGAAACACTACATCATTTAAATGACCACAACGCGAATTGTTGCAAGCATCGGCTCTTTTGAGGTAATTTTCGACGACTTTTAGACACATATTGGGCGGTATCTCAGCCATAACTTGACGAATGTTGGTTTTCAACAGCTCAAGAGTTAACGGTTTATCTGCATAAGCACAATCTTTCGTGTAGCCTTACAAAAAAATATGTTGGTGGCCAGTTGATATCGCCACGACGAGAAACTACGCGGGGAGGAAAGGTCTCTTGCAATAAAGCCATATTCGCTCGAGTTGTGTGGCATGTGGCACCGTCTTGTTGAAACCACATATTCCCCAAGTCGTATTCTGTATTCTTCAATAGCAGGCAAAAAAAGGCGGTTATCATATGACCATAACGATCCGAATTGACGGTGACAGTCGTTCCACCGTCGTTTTCGAAGAAGTAAGGTCTAATCACAACTCCGGACCAAAGAGTGCCGCAAACAGTGACCTTTTGTGGATGTACTTGAGGATTCTCAGAACCCCGAATATGAAAATTTTGCTTATTAACATACCCACCGAGTGAGAAATGTGCTTCGTCGCTGAAGAAAATTTTGTTCGAAAAATCGCCGTCCACCGCCTGTTGTTCAGCACCCATTCGACGTATCTACGACGTTGTGAATGGTCAGCTGACTTCAGTTGTTGTGTGAGCTGGACTTTATATGGATGTAGGTGTAAATCCAAATGCAAAATACGCCATAATGTGCCGTAAGACAGTCCCAATTCCTGAGAACGACGGGGAATCGACACATTCGGGTCTTCGGCAACACTTTCACTTACAGCAGCGATATTTTCAGTGGTACGAGCGAAACGATGATGCACAGGCAGGGCTTACAATATCTGTTACCAATCCAGTCTCTTCAAATTTCTTCACAATTTTGCCAATTGCTTGCATAGTTGGGCGATTATGTAAACCATAATCTCCTCTTAAAGCACGATATTTGGCTGTGGCAGAATCAGCTTTTTTGTAGTAGGTTTTAACAATTTTTATGCGTTGTGCGATAGTTAAGCGACCCATTTTCGTAAATGTCAGACTTTCAACTGAAAAAAGCTTGCGTTTGGTTGTACCTATGTATATCATATTGCACTCCTCGCCTCTTTTACCGTTGCAAGATATTAATTAAAGTTATATCCCATATAACAATATTTATGTATAACAGTATATTTCTAATGCCAATCATTGTAAATTGTGTTTTTAAAGCTAAATAAATAGCGAAACGTTGGGTAAAATATGAATTAGTTGTTTTTAATTAATTGCATCTAACTAACTGATCATCAAAGCCCAACAAATATTTAACTATATAGAACTTTTTTAAGTTAACTTTTCCATTAGTTCATTCTTATTTTAAGAACTTGTCTTCCTACCAACCATTAACTTCAAAGTCATATAGCTTTGCTAGGGAATTTCTAGTTTATGGCAATGGTAGGTTAATTTGCAAACAGCCCGACTACACAACACAACACTACACTACAACAAAACACCAACAAAACATGTCTCATGTCACACGAAAATCACCACACAAAAAAAAGAACAAATGTGGGTCACCTCTAGACTATATCATGGTTTTTTTTTCTTTGTTGTTCTTATATTTAACGGCAATGCGGTAATGGCGGCAGCGGCCGGCGCGCGGCGTTAACATTTCGTGTGTTCAATCTGCTTCCGTATTTGATGAAACGTAATGAATCGCAAGCTAAAGACATTTACAAAATCCCCCTAGACAAGATGTCACACTTAAAAGATAAGCTAAAAAAAAAATAATAAAAAAAATGCATCACGATCCAGAAAAATACCAAAAAACCAGCACAAGCCGACAAAAAAGGAACATTTTGTCGTCCGCATATTTAATTATTTCCAAGCCACCCACTTACACCCCGAACCAACTTGCTATGGTTGTATACAATCGGGGGAATCAAAAACACGATTTACACTAGAATTTCACAATTTTCCCCCTCGAGACTGTCACTATAGGTCTTTAGCATGGTAGCCTAAAAAACCGACCGTCAAAGAACAAGAACCACCGACACACTGAAAACTGTTAACCCTATATATTAAAACGGGTATTAGAGCATTAAAGACTTTTAGAGATGGTGTCCTGGCTGCAGGGACGGATTTTGTTTTCTGATGTTATTACATACTATGATTTTTGAAAGTATCTCGTATTTTCATACTCTTCCTTGATATTTCATCTGCTATATCTTTCCCCTCTACCCAGCAGAGTCCGACTTGGTTGGATTTAACTATAATATATAGTACGCTTCGGCACTTTGCCACATCCTTGGATCTTATTGTCTCAATGGATAGTGCTTTATCAGATGCTTGGCTGTCCATGACAAAATGTGATCTCTTATGAGATCAGTTTTCTTCTATGGATCATTTCAGCTGCTTTTTCAATAGCGTAAATCTCAGCGTGAAATACTCTACATTCAACTGGGAGTTTATATGATTCCTTAATATTAAGAGCTTCACAAAACACCCTGGTCCCTGTTCCATCTTCCATTTTAGACCCGTGTAGTGGGAATACCATGTTCTCTTAATAGTGAGCTAGGTTTCCATCCATGTCTTTCAGGTATTTATGTCGTTAAGTTCCTGTCAGTACATTTTCGGTGATAAGTTGTCAGTGGTCACATCAGGTTCAGCCATGTTGCCGTACCTTTGCCAGATAGATCCATGACATTTGGTACTGTGTTTGCTAGAGCCCATTTCTTTAAATCGAAGTGCACTCTTGGAAGCTTTGGTTAAAAACCACAGACAGCGCCTGAGCGAGATGCTCCACTACCGGTATATCATCAAAGACGCAGCCGAAACTATCTTCGATTAACAACCATTCCGGCGAAACAATCCGTGGTATGATTTTGAATGTTTGCAATAGAAAAAGTTTACATAATATTTCCCAGTCCGGGGAAATAAGGAGAACTTATTATGCCTAGAAAGAATTGATTAAATTATCAATCAAATATGAGGAGAAGGAAGTACAACCGATGATCAGATAATCAAATCGATGTGTTTCATCTACAAAAAAATCAATCGTAGGAGATGTCAAAGCGTGCAGCAATTAGAAAGGTCTTTCGTTGTTAATTTATCCTCTAAGAACATATAGCCCCATATGCTAAGACTATCATAGGAAATTATCAGCTCTGGTTCATTTCAGGCAAATCAACAACTGATCAGATCGTCACCCTTAGGCCCGAGATGGAAAGATGTCAGAAATTTAACATTCCAACTTACCAGCTATTTATAGACCTTAAGGCTACCTAAGAGAGCATAGCCAGGGTAGAATTATACAAAGCCTTGAGACAATCTCGCATCCCAAGTAAAACAGACTATAAAACAGCCTGAGTTAAAACAGCTAGATTGTGATCTGGCCTGTCTCCTTTTCAAACTGGCATTTAAAAAAACAATCTGTGACCCTGGCAAGCAAGCAAGATGGATCATCATCACCAGGTTCAGCCAGAAACTGATTTAGGCAAATAACATTGAACCGGAAGAGCCCAAAAACTGTACACGAATCCTTCATATACATCGAGCGAGCGGCACTAAATCTGGGACTGCCCATTGGTGAAGGAAATATAAAGAATATGGTCGTAATGGTTCAAATACCATTGGTCACTAGTAGCAGTCGATAAAAATATATGTAAGATAGAATTCGCGGGTCTATAGTTTCAACAGAGCTTATACTATAGTCTGTTAAGGCTTTTTTAATTCAGTAATAACCACAAGTTCTAAGCTGCTACTGTAAGGATAATGGTCCTAGCAGTAAAAAGACACTCCGATCTCTTAGCCGCGTTCGGGAGAAAAGTCTAGCAAAGAAATGTTAATTCGGTTATCTAAGCAAGGACGATTCCGGAGACGCTACACTCACGAACCGTAAGCGATCTACCTCGAGGATGACACTGTGACGAAAATTAAGCTTGGTAGACTACGTTGGGTAGGTCACTTTGCTCGTATGATCAAACAAGCTCGGGAAGTCAATTAGTAGCTCCTTTGATGGTAGACGATGTGAAAGAGAATTGGCGTACAGGAGATGTGGGGGGCATTGGTGAAGGAGGATCAAATGCCGGTTGGCTCACCTATGATGATGATGTCGGTTCCATTTATTGCTAACCGTCGCGTCGGCCGTACTGAATATCGTATCTCACGTACTGTGTGATCCTGTAAGTATTCCGTAATACTTTAATAGTCAAAACTCATTGTGGATCCGATCCGGAAAATCGATAACAGAAAAAGTCTTTAAACTATGGAAATCCTGGAAAAGATCTTTCAGCGACTTCAGTCAATAGCTCTGTTTGGCGATGGCTTAATAAATGATTTCGGGAAAACTGGTCTGGTTGTGCAAAGTGTTAGTTGTGCCGAAAACTCACGGTACAATGTACAAATAGATAAAATTACTTCCGAACTGTTTCAATCATGTACATGGTTTCGGCAAGGAGATATGCTGGAATGAGATTTATGAAATCTCGTACAGCAAGCAGAAAGGAACAATATTCAACAAATTCATCAAATAAGTTGGCTATGTGCAATGTCGATGTAATTCAGCTGCCTTAGATTAATATCAACTTCACGAATGATAACTAAGTGAAAATTCGACGAAGAATTAACTTTGCTAGCACAAATACATCGAACAAATGGACAACTATTCTCCAGCCAATAGAGGTTTTCCTTTAACTCAAATCCAATGGTTCGAGATGATAAGGAAGAATGAAGCTCAAGCTCATCCACCCATTTTCTCAGATTTCTTATACCTTAAAAAAAATCTTTGCAAAACCAAGTGATGTGACATTAAAAAATTGTCAAGGTCTCTTACAAACACGCAGATGCGGGCTCGGGCACTCTTAGTCACCAAATACAGCCATGCAAACTATTATCCTCAAAAGATAAAGTTTCTCACGTTTTTCGATTTTGTCGTCAAGCCGCGTGCACCGATGGTAAGCATACCGACCAACGACTTTTCATTGGCTGTCCTCTCTTTCTCTTCAAATTCGCAATATGTAATGGAATAGTAATGAAATGTGTCAATAATTAATTGAATTTAATTAAAAATAAACGAAAATAAGAAAGACTAACAAAAGACCCCCATCTGAATTTGGCCCAGACCTGTAACATCAATCGAATCGAAATCGACATCGACAAATCCACAAAAAAAGGCTCCCAAGTCACTGTTTCGATTTCGACTTCTTCTGAAGGCAAATACACGAATTTGCTATTAAATTTTAGTACAATCTCTCGTCGAGTGTTGCACTTAATTAAGATGGATCCGTGTCAGTATCTGGAATTAGTATAAGGTCATCCCATGGGGGATGCATTGCCTTTGGGAATTTCTCTCTTAACCTTCGTTGATCCCGAAATGTATGCAGTTGCATATTGCATGATTCGGCGGTTGTTCGGAATAGAATGAAAATGGATGTATGCTCGGTTGAAGTTGGAACGCACGTTGTGTGTCACAACAGCCACGACAATTTTAGTAAAAGTGCAAGAAGTAAATTTTGTGCAATTAACCCAGTTCCCATGGAGAAGTCACACACAGCCATACATCAGAAGCTGAATGGTGGGTGCGGATGGGTATGGGGAAGACAATCCATGGCCCATTGGGCAAAGTGGCAACATGTCCAGCTAAACAATTCAACATGACATTTGCGATTATTTGACAAAATGAAAGTGCCTGAGTGTGCTTATGATTTTAATCTCTCTCTCTGGAGCACGGCGAAGCTTGGTGGTGCGCGGTGACGAATGAAGGTTGCCATTTTCGCAGACACACTCAAGGAGAAATGTCATTCGCGATTCAATTGAATTCTGGTCGCAGGAATTGATGGAGATAATGATGGATGGAGAGAGGTTTGGATTAAGGTACTGCAGTTCGTCGCGTCGGTTGGCCGGCACCGCAGTCGTTAGCCAAGTCCATTGAAGGGGAAATTATTGGCTGAAGATGATTTTTAATGGGAAATTGATAAAGTGGTGGCAAATTATATGGAAGGAATGAAAGTGGTATTGTGGTTCGCATCAAATGTGGGGGAATTAGTCAAGGTTTCTCGCTTGATTGCCAGACATTGTTACATCTACATGGAATAAAATTAGTTCTCACGAAATTATTTAATAAAAGAATCGTTTTGAGGTCGTCAAGTGCAGTCGCTATGAATATGAAAGGAAGGAGAAATCCGAATGAGTGCGTCATGTAAGTGAGGAAAAGTAATTTGTTGCAATGAATTTGCTCACTCAATTGTAATAATTTATCCTCAGCTTTTTTTTTTAAATTTGGCACTTAGTGTACCTTGAAACTTTGAATATCGAATACATTGTAAAACAGAATTTTAATCGTGGGAATTTGCGGCCCTTTGCAACACCTGATTGGATGGATATTAATGATAGCTTAATGGAATTTAAAACCTCTTACTCCAGTCGTAAAATGCAAGATTAAAAAAAAAACTCCAAAAAAAGAAGGCTAGTGCAGTAAGTTTTTGGAATATTGCCCTCAAAAAGGGCATATCGTTCGAACCAGAAACTCGTATTTTAAATTCTCTTACAAGAGTTGCCATTTGCACGGTACTAAACACATTTGTCTATAAATATCGAGTGGTAAAAGGTTCAGAAAAATACTAAGGCCATTCTTTGAGTAAGAACGCAAAGTACCACTGCGGTGCCAACGCAGGTTGTATTTTGAAACCTCTAGAGTTTATTAATGTTAAAGGTTTTGTTAAGTGCGTGTCATCACCTACAATCGAACTGAGTGTTAGAATTGGTCGTACCACGGCCGAATACGCCCATAAGATCATCCTCGATTGGAGACACCATTTTTTCCGATAGTTCTGTTAAAGGCGTAGAAAGCTATGCAAGCCTTCCGGAACCGTTCTTCAATGTTTAGTTTCCAGTCTAGCTTATGATCAAAAATGACTCCCGTTCCAGGCAGAGTGAAAAGCTGTATATTTTTCCTGATAGTAAAAAGCATCAATTCAATTTTAGTTTGGTTAATTCCTAGTCTACAACTCGTAGCCCATACGCTAATTTTAACCAAAGCCCTCTCTGTGATTTCACTTCGCGATACCAATCAAACCAAATCATCAGCATACGCAACCACCTTCACGCCACAACTATCCAAATTAAATCGAATTTTATTCATGGCTTAATGCATTAGAAGCGGTGATAGATCACCACCCTGGGATGTTCCTCTATTCGCGTATTTTATTGAGCTTACTACCTAAGATAGAATGAATCATTTTGTCGCTGAGCATGTATATTCATTCGGATACTCATTCGGGTCAGTTCCAATGTGCATTGATTACACCATGCCTAAACAAGAATTCGGCAAAAAATTTCAAGTCACCATTCCTCCAAGATCTGTTTGGGAGGACTTAAGCTTCTTGGAATATGATGCTATCCATTTTCATACTGATGAATTAAAAACTCATAATGGGATTGAAAAGGGTGTGTACTCAATCAGACTAAAATTACGTCGCTCTTTCCGTATTCCTTATCATGGCAATTAGGGAAGTCCTTTCCTGGCTCAAAGAAAATGTGATATCAACTACTGATATCCGTATTTTTTCAAATAGTCAGGCGGCTATTAAATCTCTGGAATCGTTCTATACAAACTCCATAACTGCTTTCAATTGACGTTCATCTCCTATGGAGATGGCGCAGCAGTCAATATTCACCTATGTTGGGTGCTAGGGCAAAGGGATATTTCAGGGAATTGTAAGGCTGGTGAACTTGCCAAATGTGGAACAACACTAGCCTTGTTACCTGACAACACAAATATAGGTATACCTATATTCTTTTTCAGATTCACATCCTTGTTCTTCAGATGTGGAACTGCAACGGCAGCGTATGATAAGCTCATTAAATTCTGATCTCGAGGCCATTACATCCACAAAAAACTCTTTGGGGCGCTCTTTGGTCCGGAGGTGTGATTGGACCTAACTTCTTCGAAAACGACGATGAAACGACTGTCACCGTCAATTCGGAGCGTTATGGTCATATGATAACCGACTTTTTTTTACCTGCTATTGAAGGATGCGACTTGGAGAATATGTGGTTTCAACAAGACGGTGCCACATGCCACACAACTCGAGCGAATATGCCTTTATTGCAAGAGACATTTCCTGGCCGCGTAATTTCTCGTCGTGGCCATATCAACTGGCCACCAAGGTCATGCGATTTGACATCACTGGGCTTTTTTTGTGGGGCTACGCGAAAGACCGTGTTTATGCAGATAAACCTTTAACTCTTGAACACTTGAAAACCAACATTCGTCAAGTTATGGCTAGATACCGCCCAATATGTGTGAAAAAGTGGTCGAAAATTACCTCAAAAGAATCGATGCTTGCAACAATTGCGTGGTGGTCATTTAAATGATGTTGTGTTTCGCACATAATGTCAACGTTCAAACTTTATAATAAAAAAGAAATATCATGAAAAAAAAATATTGTATATGTGTTTTATTAACGTTTACTTTTGAAACCGCAAAATGGATAACAGTTTATAAAAAAAAACGATCGCTACGCATCTAAGTTAACGCTGAAACAGGATCCTTTAGAAAGGACAAGCCTAAGATGGGAAAATACAACGAACTGCCTGACGACAAAATAGTTGTTAATAAAACTTGACCTGAAACACTCCAAGTTTTTGATATCCTTAAGCAGATTGCACATCAGGTCCGTAATTGGTGTCATAACCGGAACCTACCTTATAGGCAAGCACCCTACGAGGCTTGGAGTTTATTCAAACGATTTGTTCAGAAGCTGCATGCACGAAGAAGAGGTGGAATCTATTCCTCATCACAGAGATGTAAGCTCCATCTTGGAGACTCTTTCTTCTATGATCTTAGCGATCTAAACAAAAAAACACATCTTCAGTCTCTTACGCTTCATTAGGAGCACCAATATGGAGATTATTTCTGGATTCATGTAATATCACAAGGGATCAACTCTGATCTAAGTGTGTCAGCTGCAATACTGACAGCCACTTCAACCTAACCTAACCTGTATGGATGGGGAAGAGGGAGTTGTCCCAGAGAAGTGAACCAAAATTCCCGAAAACGCAAAATGCGGGTGCATTGTACAAAATGAATGAATACCTAACAGTTTTCTTGGAAGCCAGTAAGTTTCGTGCCTAGCCTGCTTCCAAGGCCCGATGATTTCAACTCCATCAACCCGCTTACGGTCGCTGTGTATGGAAATTCTAATTATATGATCTTTAGTTTTCGAGTGTTCTGAATTTTGGGTTTCGGGATTGTGTCCCAATTTCTAAAACGCCACTTCGCGAACGCGGGTTACATCCAACTGCTGTTCGAGTATCGACTGAAATTTCATAGTTTTGCTGTCTCGAGGCACGGATGCGTTGCCGTTTCAGTCATGCTCGATAAAATTTCTGATCGTGTAGAATATATTGTCACAGACACACATATATTTTATCCAAAAGAGCGATTCTCGTTTTTGAGAGCAATTCCTACAGATTTCAATAAAAAAATTATACAAAATTCAAACAAGCCTCAATCATGCACCTCGAATCAGTTTAAAACAAATTCCTCGTTTACAATGTTTCATGTTAAATGATTCATGACATTTGCATTCTATTAGACCATTAGCGAGAACTAAGAGCATCTCCATCGCTCTCTCAGATATCTCTCGAAAAGCATCTTTCTTCACTTTGAGAAAAGCTTAACGGTTCGGTTAGAACCACCAACACAAAACCGTATTTGTTCAATAATTTATTTCGCATTCGTGTCTTTTACTTTCCTTTGCCAGTTCTGGTCTTCGAGCAACAAATGGCATCATACCATTCCAAACCGCACATACCTATACTAAACCAACATCGAATCTGAATCTGTATAAATAAAGCCCGCGCTCGGTGTGCCTCCAGCCGTTCGTTGGTCGTCGCACTCTCAGTCGACATTCAATTGCCAATTATTATGAAATAAGCAAATATTTACGTCGATAAGTATCACAGATTCGACAACCAGAGCGTATACCTACTCAGAACAATACCTTGCGTGCCAGCTGACCACCAGTTGCAAAGCCTATAATCATCTTTTGTTGAATTCGATCCTCTCGGTGGAAACCGTGGTGAGGATGATCAAAAAGAGTCCATAAAGAACCATAAAGACCACCACCACCGCATCACCACCCATCCTCCTGAAGCCGCAGTCATTATTAGCACCGTTTTCCGGTGATGCTGTTCGCGCTACGCAAATGGACGAATATCACGGCGCGCACTCCGATTCGGGAGGGCAACCTTGCCCAATGAGGAAATCATTTAAGCTGGCCTGTAATCTTATAGCTCATATCTATATCTTTCCATTGCATTGGTCTGTTTGTTCCTTCGTCCGTTCGTCCACTCTTGTGGGGTCAAATTGCTGTGAATCACAATCACAATGTTGGTCCTGACGCTACATTCGTAGCTATTGGTAAGGGTAACCAAAGACGCCACTATCATCAAATGTTTGTACTTTATTTTTGTTGGAGGGGAGCTGTAATGGGAAGCTGCGCTCTTCTGTGTAAAATATCTAGACCTTCCATGCATCCATGTTGATGCTCTTGGTTTCATTAAGGAAAATATTTATATAGGTACCAACATTGGTACCATCATTAAGTTGGCCGGCCGGGACTGTTGGCCAGAACAATTGGTGGTTTCTGTATATTCGAACTTGATTTGACAGAAGAATTCCATTAGGTACTTTGAAGATTCGATTACTTCTGTCCGCAAAGGACTCTGACTATGACTTTGAATCTGACTCTGAATCTTCCAGTGACCGCAAATGGAATTTTGATTTCTTCTTTCTACAATAAGTCATGGACCTTGACCATCAGGCTTGGCTAGATTATTATATTGATCGTCTTCGTCGCATCATATGCCATCGTGAAGTCATATCTTCAGCCAGGGATGGACTTCGTCTTCGCGTCACCATGTTTGAGCAGTACTTTCTTTTGGGATTTTTAATGAGTATACGTGCAGATATTTTCAATCATTTTAATTTATGTAACGGTAGCAGAATTGGCAATCGCATTTTCACTGAATATGCTCAGTGGAGTCGGAAGGGGTTACTCTTCAGACACGTCGCATTTTGAGTTTCCGGGAGGGGCAAATCATTAACACATAGTGTTGTTTTATATTTTGGGAAATTATGGACAACTCTTTAGGAAATTTGCTTATAGGCGGAGGATCTATTTATTTTTGAACTTTTTATTATCATCTTTTCGTTATGATCTGAAATCTGAATACATACATACATATTTACAGTCAACATCGATTGGTACATCTTTCACAACAAACAAAAGACAAAATACGCACATGTATTACATTTGTTGTTAAAAATCACAAGCAATCTTTTCTTGCGGAATTTGTCTTTACCAAGTTTAATAGTGGGATTTTGGGATTGTATTTTGTCACAGTTTCCGCCTCAAAAAATTTAACCTGCGATGTATGTACTTACATATTATGTAGGTATTATAGAGCAAGTTTGGCATAAAAAAATCGAACTCGAGATTTTAATCAGACTTTATCATAGAGAATACCAAAAAAGTGGGTCCCGCAATTCCTTCTGTCTGTTTGTCTGTCGGTACAACGATCTACATCCTAAACGGCTGAAGCTATTGTGCTGTCTCAAATAGATTCTTGAATCGTTTTTTAGCCCCAAATTTTTATAATATATTTTGTTATTAACGGTACCTGTCATAGGTACCTATAACCTTTTGTTTTATTTTCGACTTTCTCATAAATGGATAGACGGATTTCGATAAAAGTTCTTATTTGAAGCTACTTCGAATTTTATTAATACTACTATGTACAATAGGGGAGACCGTGGCTTGTAGACTCAAAATTTACTATTCTTCTTATATACAAAAAACTGAGATAGGTATCAATAAGATTTAAACTCCCATAAATAAAGCATCAATTTGTTTTTCTAAATAAAATGCTAAAAAAAATTTTTTTTGAAAAATTTGGGTATACAATAGTGTTTAGACTTTCTAGGAGCTTCTGCGTAAAAAATTTCAAAAAATCAAATTAACCGTTTCCAAGAAAATCGAAAACCAAAAAAATGGTTGTACTAAAAGTACCAAAAATAACAATTTTTTTCAAAAAAAAAAAATATCAAACGGTACCCTTTCCCTTCATTAATGAACTGATTTTTTTTTTATAAAAATCGTTGGAGCCGTTTTTGAGAAAAATAAGATTTTTGTTTTTGGCCAAGAAAAAATGTATGGGGGCTACTGTTATTTGTCGTCTTAAAAAAAAGGAAAAAAACGTGTGGGCATATTAACGAAAAAATAATATGTACCAAGTTTTAAGCAAATCCATCCAAACGTTTATGCTGTAGATTAGTGGACAGATAGACGGAATTGCGGGACCCACTTTTTTCGTCTTCGCTATAATCGTAATGTCAAGTTTAATCAAAATCTCGCATTCGATTTTTTATCAGAATTCATAACATATAATAGCAATAGATACCTACATATGTACATATCGCAAGTAAAGTCCCTTATTTACATGCGCCAGAATTAAAACTTCCATAATTTGAAACAATTTGTTCACATATTTCAATTTCGTGGAAACTGGACAAAGAACAACGAAGTTGACATTTATTGATACCGGGCCCGTATTTGCATAAATTGAGCAAACGTCACCATCGTTCGAACTTTGATTCCTGGTTCAGCAATTTTACATAACATTACACATTTTACCACTCCGTACCTACCGTATATATAAATCTACGATGTAGATAAACTGAAGCGCTGGCAACATCGACCATCGACTTAAACATTACACACATTAATACAACAGAAATAGCCACAGAAAAAAAGGACAACATTTTGGGTACTTATATATCCACACATTAGAAGTTTTACTTCAAAAATTTAGTAAAAAAGAAAAATATGTATATTTAACCGTTTCTACTACATAAATGTGATCGAACATAAAACCAAGTACGTGAGATCCGCAGTCGTGCATTTTATTTTCGTCAAATTTTCCTCGGTTTTTGATAAAACAGATTACCTTTCGCCTTGCATAACAAATATTCAATGACTTTAATTTTAATATCTTAACTGATGAAATTTTAATCGAGAACGTGAGCTCTTTTGATTCAAATTCAGTAAATTTATCTATGCCCACTCATTTTACTCAAACATCTAGTACGCTTTTGGATCTATTTTTTGTTGTAATAATGATGGGGTCTTGTTTTATGACCAACTTGCTACTCCTGTATTTTCGCATCATGACATTATATTTCTAACATTTAATTTTAAAACTCATCATGAAAACCAAATTATTCAATTTAGGGATTTCAAAAATATTAACTGGCTAGTGCTTGAACAGCATATTCGCACTTTACCTTGGAGAAACATCTATTATATGCCCTCACCCGATGAACAGGTTATGTTTTTAAATGAAACATAACACATCCTTTTAATGTCCATGTTAAAATGAAGACAAAGAAGATAAGAAGTGTAACCAAACCATGGTTCACAAATAGCATTAAAGAACTCATGGACAATCGTGATATAGCCTGTCGAAGCTGGACACGTACTCGAGTGGTAGAACTTCACACACTCTATAATGAAGGGTCCGCCATCTCACGTCTTTTTTTTTAACTAGTGCTTATTTCGTGAATGGTAACACTTAGCTCGTGTCTGATTTGACAGATAATTAGTTTTATCCTTCCGCTGAACGAATATGGTTGTGTATATGCTTGAACAATGCTGGGAAATATTGCGACATTACTTTGAAAATCATGATAATGTTGCAGAATGTGTGCGAAAATTGCGTACGGATTTTGGAAGAAGAGAAGCACCGTCAGTTCCGTATGTTCGTTATCTTGTGAAAAAAGTGAAAGAAAGTGGCATCCTCATCGATAAACCAAAGCGTGAAAAGCCAAAAACAGTTCGTTCACCCGAGAATATTGCTGCTGTCGCAGAAAGTGTGCGTGAAGCGCCATCAACATCAATTCACCGTCGTTCTCAACAATTGAACATTTCTGAGACATCATTGAGACGAATTTTGCACAAACGCCTTGGTATGACGCCATGCAAAGTCCAATTGGTTCAGGAGTTGAAGCCAGCTGACCATCCAATGCGTTTTCGCTTCGCTAAGTCGGCCTGCGATCGACTTAGAGAAGATGCCGATTTTGCCAAAAAATCATCTTTTCAGATGAAACTCATTTTGATCTTGGGGGGTATGTAAACAAGCTAAATTGCCGCATTTGGGGCACAGAAAACCCGCACGCATACATTGAAAAGCCGATACACCCAAAACGAGTGACTGCTTGGTGCGGATTTTGGTCCAGAAGCATAATTGGGCCATTTTTCTTCGAAAATGAGCAAGGAGGGGCCGTTACAGTCAATGGCGATCGTTATCGGGCAATGTTGAACGAATTTTTGTTCACAAAAAATGAAAAGGAGGATATTGGCAATATTTGGTTTCAACAGGACGGCGCTATGTGCCACACAGCCGAAGCTACACTCGATGTTTTACGCCCTGTTTTTGAGGATTGCATTATCAGCCGAAGATCTGATGTCTATCGGCCAACTCGGAGCTGCGATTTGATACCGTTGGACTATTATTTGTGGGGTGCCGTAAAAGATAAGTGTTACGCCGAGAGACAATTGACGCTTTAAAGACAATATTCGTGAAGTCATTGGTGAAATACAGCTGCACACAATCGATAATGTGCTTAAAAATTGGACCGATCGCTTAGGCTACTGCATGGCCAGCCGAGGCAGCCATTTGAATTAAATTATTTTCCATTATTAACCGGAAGGATTGTACTTTCAAATAGAAGAAGAAATTTGAGAAAATATTCAGTAGTTTTTTTGTATAGCATTTTCAAAAAAAAAATAGTTATTTGGCGGACCCTTTAAATTGCGAAACAAAGTGACCGAAAAGGTCAGAGCTGCGAAAATAGAGCTTTATGTTAACCGGCTTGAAGTTAACTCTAATGGTCGGAATATGTGGAAACATTTTCGGGAGCTAGGAATTGGGAAGCAACGAATTCATTTACAGAAAAATATTGACGTAATTGAACTTAATCAGAGATTCTTCTCTCCTCTTGATTTTTTAAATGACTTACCCATGGATTCCTCACTATATTGATCCAGTTTTTCAAGAGATAGCGATCTAGACGGTCTAGAATGTGTACTTTCTGTTAAGTCGAATGCAGTGGGCGTTGATGAAATAAATCCTGTTTTGCTAAAAGCCATATTGCCATTTTTGCTACTTTAGTTAACCCACATTGTTAACACCATCCTTACGACTGGAATTTTCCCACAACAATGGAAGCTGGCGAAAATCATACCAATACCAAAAAATTCTGTGTTTGATGACTTTCGACCAATTTTAATAATACCTTTTCTCTCAAAAGTATGTGAGCGCATAGTACAAAAACAACTCAATGAACATCTAACAAACAACCACTACTTAGTGAATATTCAATCCGGCTTTCGATCAAAACACAGTTGTAGAAGTGCTCTTCTGAATGTCATTGAAGAAATAAGGACTGAGCTTGACGATGATTGCGTCACGTTTCTCGTCCTTTTAGATTTTTCGAAAGTATTCGATGTGGTTGACAATTTATTGCTCTTAAATAAACTGCTTCATAACTTTAACATTGCTCCAGAAGCGGTAAAGTTGATTTCCTCCTAACTAAGCAAAAGAAAGCAGGCTGTATGCATGCAAAACCTGGTTTCTGAATTTCTGCCAATATCGAGGGGTGTTCCTCAGGGATCGATTCTAGGTTCACTTTTGTTTTCACTGTATATTAACACAATATCCTCAATAATCCTTGAAGCATCCAAGCATCTCTATGCTGATGATATACAGATTTACAAAAGCTGCCCTCTGGGACTTATAGAAAATATCTTCAATTAATAATAACCTTGAGCGAATCTTCGATTATGCCACTAGCAATAGTCTGACTCTGAACCCATATAAGTGTAAATGTATAATTATTTCCAACAAAATATTGGTTACATAGAATCCGTTAACACTTCAAAAAATTTAGGCATGGTGTTTAACAGAACCCTGACATGGAATAGCCACATCAATTCAATAGTGGGGAAAACCTATGGAGTTCTTAGAACATTATGGACCGTCCAGCAATTTACCCCAATTAATTTAAGGATCGTTCTTGCCAAGACTTTGATCATCCCGGTTTTTATATATGGATGTGAAATATTCTACAACTGCGACTTTGCTAATAAGGCAAAATTAAAAGTAGCATCTAACTCTACAATTATAATATACACGGACTTCGAAAACGTGATCATGTCTTATATCTATCTAAGAACCTCCTTAAAATGTCCCTTGAACATTTTATCCAATATCGTACTCTGATACTACTTTTTAATATTTTAAGAACATGTCAACCAACATATCTTTTCGAAAAATTTCGATTTCTAACATCAACCAGATCAACTTTATTAATACTCCCTCGGTTTTCTTGTCTCACATCTGAAAGACAGTTTTTTATTGCTGCAGTCCGCTTCTGGAATTCACTCCCATACTATCTGCGAGAGCTGAGCAACATGCAACAATATCAAAATAGATTAACACATTTTTTCCTCGAATAAGGCAACTACTAACTTCTTCTTTTTTCCTTCCTTATACAGATCTTCTTTTACTATAACTTTTACTTGTTAATTTCAACTTTTTCAATTTAAATATTATTGCTCCTTTTTAAGACTCTTATAAAATTGTTATTTAATGTATGTATTATTATTTAATCATTATAATTCTATTCTCACTTTTTTATGTATCTTATCTTCAACTATATAAAATCATAAACTATCACTAGCTTTTAAGATTTATTTTACTGTGTTAGCTTTTATACGTAATAAAATAAAATAAAATTTAGGAAAAATCTAGTAATCTAGACATGGATTTAATGCTTCAATGATTCCACAAGCGATGAACATCCGCGACCATATTCAATTATTAATCTGATTTTGAACAAATTCATAAAAAAATCTATGAAAATCGTTGCTGTGTCAAATAAGTTCTTAAATTCCAAGCTATTTGACAACATTCTAAGCCAGCAAATATAGGAGATAAATCCAAGACCGCAGACGAAGAAATCACCAACAGAACTCACACTTTGATTTCCCTCTAAGATGTACCTGTGTATACAAAATTTTAAAACATCATAATGTTCTCTCTCTATTGTTTGTCAAAACTGTATTTTATTATTTTTCGCTTAAGTTAAAAATACGAACGTTATACTAGAAAAAAAATATTTCGCTTTTTAATTCAAAGATGGTGGCAGGCAACCATTCAAGGCGATCATGGTGGAAGAAATTTGGATTTAAGGCTTCGAGCTCCAATCTCGTACCCACGAAGAGTGAATTTCTGTGCAGCGCATGGGGAAGAAGAATAAATTAATATTTCTCAATAGAAATGCGGTAAGTTCAGAAAAATCTTAAAAAATGAAAATCGTAAATGTCAAGTTTTCAAAAATATTTTTACCTTTATCTTTATTTCTTACAAAACTTAAGTAGCTAGCTATAATAACAATATAAATTAAAGTAATTAACAATGGCTAGTGTTTGAAGAAATAGATAAGTACTTTCTATTGTTCGAAAACAAGTGGCAAAAGTACTTTTTAGTAAACAAAATGTATATACGATTGATGGGGAATCATTCTATATTTGAAAATAACTTATTCTAAGACAGATATAGACATATGGATAGTCTGTGACAAATTAGAATATATTTTAAATGTTAAGCTAATCGAATCTCTATTTCAGGATATTTGAAAGATAAGAGCCATTTTTTTATGTTTAATAAGAAAAGAGATTTCCCTCTCTCACACGTATTTTTAACACGATGAATAAAATTTTGAAAAATGTTCTTTATTAATTCTTGGTACATTTGAAAAGTTACTGATGTTGATATGTAAGTGAAAATTATCAACAAATCTCACATCATAACAATCGGAATTTTCAAAAAATAATTTCAAAACTTTGTAGCAATACAAATGTCTTAAAGGTAAAATTTTAAGATTTTGGAACAATTCATGACTGGGTGTTAGACGATTTATTTTACACATAATTCTTATTGCATGTTTTTGTTTAATTAATAAAGTTTCAATTTTATTAAAATATGTTCCACCCCAACAAGAAATTCCATACTGCAGTTTTAATTTGACTAAACCATAATAAACTAAATTTAATATGGAAATACATATTACAATAAAGGCCAAGATGATATAGTTGTCTTATAATCCTATTCATATATTATGTCCAACTAAAATGTTGATCTAATATTTATAATGCCTAGATATTTGAAATTATCAACACATTCAATTTTAAAGCAATATTGGCTGCAAGTTAAATGTTTATCAAACAATATTGAGCCAATTCCCAAATTAAATTTTGAGCAACCAGGACAGCGATAATATAAAGGCAGTTCCAGACAGAGGTTATTCGTGAGTTTAAAAATCTTAAACTTAGTTTTATCGCTTATAATTAAAATGTGTTGATTAAACCAACGTCTAAGTAAAGGGTTTTCCAATAAGAGGTGTTATTTTGATATTCAAAGAAAAATGGCATTTTTGGAGATAAATGATCGGATGTTTATTTCATTATAAAGAGGAAGGTATGCCGTTAATAATGGGACACAACATCAGCCAAATGGCCGCCAAGACCACGCTTACAGGACCATATCCTTTTCATGAAATTTTCCATAACCAAATCGCAAAGTGGCTGCCTTATGTCCTCGATAGCCTCACGAATTTCATCTTTGAGGTCTTGAATCGACGCTGGGCTGTTGGCGTAGACCTTATCTTTCACGTGGCCCCAAAGGAAGAAGTCGCAAGGTGTTAAATCACAAGATCTCGGTGGCCAATTGTGATCACCTCTTCGAGAGATAACACGGTCCGGAAACTTTTCCCGTAAAAGATCGATGGTTTCATTGCTTGTGTGGCACGTAGCGCCGTCTTGTTGAAAGTAAACGTTGTCCAGATCAATACCATCCAATTCAGGCCATAAAAAATCATTAATCATCTCTCGATAGCGCAATCCATTGACCGTAACTGTTGCTCCAGCCTCATTTTCGAAAAAGTAAGGTCCAATGACCCCGCGGGACCATAAACCGCACCAAACAGTCACGCGTTGAGGATGGAGAGGCTTTTCAACAATAACTCTTGGGTTTTCCGAGCCCCAGATGCGACAGTTTTGCTTGTTGACGTAGCCTCCGAGGTGGAAATGGGCCTCATTAGTCAAGATGATTTTTCGATGAAATTCCGGTTCATTTTCATGCATTTCAAGGACCCAATCAGCAAAGACACGACGTTGTTGATGATCAGCCGGCTTGAGTTCTTGTGTTAACTGAACTTTATAAGCCTTAAGACCCAAGTCTTTATGCAAAATACGGTGTAATGACGTTTGTGGAATGCCTAATTCCAAAGAACGACAAGGAATGGACAAACCTGGGTTTTCTTCAACACTTTGGGCTACAACAGCAATATTCTCAGTTGTTCTTGAGCGACGTGCACGGGTTTTATTCTTCACATCACTAACTTGTCCCAACAGCTCGAATTTGTCCACCAATTTCTGTATTGCGGTCCGACAAGGTGCTTCACGACGACCCAAAAATGTTTTAGTTTTACGAACCGTCTCTGCCAAATTTTCACCATTTTTATAGTGAATTTTAATAATTTCAATGCGTTGTTGAAGCGTGTATCGTTCCATTTTTATTAATAGCGTAGTTTCTTCTTGTCAAATGTCAAAAAATGACAGCTTCAAAAGTGACAGCTACCGAAATAGCGGGCTATTCAAAATAACACCTCTTATTGGAAAACCCGTTATATCTAAATCAGAATTAACATCCGAAAATAAATCTAATCTAAAATGGTGTTATTTTGCACTTAAATAGTTGAATGAATAATGAGTTAACATATACATATAAGGAACAATATAGGACCCAAAACAGAGCCTTTTGGAACACCCATATTTATAGAACATTCCGAGCTTAAAGAATTGTTAATGTTTAAAACTTGCCTGCGATCTCGCAAGTAAGAAGCGAACCAATCATAAAAGAAACCTCTGAAACCAGCTTTGAAAAGTTTAACTAATAATAGAGTATAGTTTACCATATCGAAAGCCTTAGTTATATCAATAAATAATGCAGAAGGAATTTGTGAAATATGTAAAGAGTTATAAATTTCAGCTGACAATTTTAGTAAAGCACTTTCAGTTGATCTACCTGTTCTGGAGCCAAATTGAGAATCATTAAAAAAATTAGATCTTTCCAAAAAATATAGCATTCTATTTTTAACAGCTTTCTCAAAGATCTTTGAAAAAAACTGAAAGAAGATATATTGGGCGATAATTGTTTAACAACATTGAATCTCCCTTTTTGTGAAGCGGAATTGCTATGGCTAATTTCAAGGATTCAGGAAACACCCTTTCAAAATACTTAAATTAAGGATAAAGCATAAAACATCAGCTACATGGAAAGAAATTTGTTTTAATAGGAAACTAGATATATTGTCAAAAGAATATTGTTTTAAGTGAATTTATAATTTTCTGAATTTCAAGAGACGTGAATTGTTCAAAGAAAAAGTCTTGAGACTGAAATTGAGTTTGCTTTAAAAAGTCATTGCAATATCCTGAAGAAGAAAAAACGTTATTTGAGCATCCATGACTGACACCAACATTAGTAAAAAAAATTTTTGAACAAATTAGCGACTTCCAATGGCTCAGATACGTTTGAATTATTGTAAATTTCATTAATTACCTGCCATTCCTTTTTAGAATTCCCAACGTTCATAGCTTATTTATTTCTAAAATAAATATTTTTATAAGAGGTTATGTCAGTATTTACTTCAAGACAAATCATATCATAATAATTCTTTAATCTAGTGCTGTTGGGATGATTCTTAACAAGTAAACAAGTAAAAATTTCAAAAAGAATGCAGGGAGTGGGATTCGAACCCAACCATCTAATCTAACAGTTAGGCACGACTGCGACATTGCCATTTAAATAAAATTTAATGGCGTTAATATAAAGAAATAAGAGAGTTCAATTAAAAATCATAATTTTAACTGAGTTTGGACTTAGCGCTTTCATTCTGAACATCATTATTGTTAACTTATATCGTGATATCTCGTCGCTGTGTGTTTTTTTTTTGTTTAAACCAATTCCACTTTCTTCTTCGATATATATTGCTTAATTAAGCAATCATTTACGCCAGTATAATGCCAGTGCGAACACACAGACAGAGCTTATTAGGCTTTTATATAATTTACCACACCAACCAATAACAGTAATTATTTCATTCTTCTATTAGCCGCTAGCGATGAGATGGACGCAATTAAAAAAATCTAACAAGCACGCGGCCAATCCTTCTGATCAAAAAGGAACCAAGGTCTGCGCCGTTCATTCCACATGCTCGGAGAGCGCACAGCGCACAGAATGATTGGACTTAATGTGGCGATAAGAATCCTCTCGTCCATTGTGCAACGTCCGACATTGTAGTATGTATAAATAGTCGTCATCGTTTCGCTGGCCATTTCAAACTCATTATCCACTTCGATTTAATTCCGTTTGCGGAACATTTCGTCTACTGACCTAATTTCTGAGGTTGCATCCCAGTCCACTGACCATTGTAACAATAATGCAGCCAGAAGATTTGCATGCAAAAAATTGTTGTGCATTATTAAGCGCACGTTCTTAGACTAATTCTCACTCACATGGTTTTAGATGTTATCGGATCTGTTCTGGAGTTGTTTTTTCGGTTTTTTTTTTGTTGGTACTTCTGTTTAGCTTAAAGGTTTTCCTATCAAGATGCAGCATCAGAGACCCTCGTTAGTGGTTATATGGAAAACGCCAGTGGCACACATATCCTGGCACGATGCGACGAGACGATGGCGATGAAGACGGACGGACGACGACCCTGTGATGACTTCCACGACACACTGGTATTACCTCATAAAGTTGGTTAAATTGCAAATTTAAATTTAGTGCAAACAGTAAATTTTGGCAAAATCAGGTCAACACGGTTCTATGCTTTGCGTATATACTCTAATTCTGAACACCTGAAATGAAAAAAGTCAACAGAGCGAGGTGAGACGTGCTATGATAAGACGATGAAAAGAATGTTGAGTATGTGGACGTTGGTTTTAAATAAAAATGTTAAATTATTTTCTTAGGAGTACTAGCTCATGGCAACATTCACCTTTGAGCTTTATATTGAGATGGTTGAGGGTAGTTAATTTTAAGTGACAACCCTTTTTTATACAGCCTTTAATGTAGTGCAAGCGTTTAGGTTATGGAGGTGGAATTGAAGAGGATATAACTAACATTTGTGTTAAATGAATATAGATATTAATATGGGAAGGAAAAATATTTGGGGAATTCTAAATTGGTGTAGTACGCCTAACAACAGGATCTCTGTACTTGACGGTATGTCGGATCTAAGACATTCGTGGTGAAAAGGGAGGTATGGGTAAATTTTTCCACGGAAGAAATGCAAATACTATTTCACTCACAAGATTACTGATTAAAAAAATGGCGATAAAACAATTGGAGACAAGAAACATTTTTGGGATGTTCAGGGTTGCTCTTATGTTCGATCAACGGTATCTCCCATACATTAATGTTAAAAAACCGTCAAGAAAAAAATGAATTTCTCGAAAACGGTTCCCAGAATTTTTATAAAAAAATATGTGTGTTCTTAAATTAGTATAGGTCACTCTCAAGTATAAAAATATATTTTTGCGTACTTATTAACGGTACTTCCCATAGAACCACTTTCTAAATAATTTTTTTTTGAAAAATCGATTTTTCAAAAACAAGTCACAGATTTTTTTTTGAAATTTGAATTTTATATGTATATTAATAATACCTTCAAAATGGCGTTTCAATTTTTTTTTTCATGTTTTCAAAATATAAAATTAATTTACTAAAAAAACACTCCAACGATTTTTGAAATATTTTTTTGATACATTCTTAGTTATTCATGAATTCAAATTGTATCTTTGTTTCCCTCAAACTGTATTATCCATTTATGTCTTACTTACTTAGTTAGGTGGCGCTACAGTTCGGGGCGAACCTGGGCCTCGACCAACATGCCTCTCCAGCTAGCTCGGTCTTTGGCTAGCTGCCTCCAGCTACGCACTCCAAGTTGGTTGAGGTCATCTTCCACTTGAGCGCGCCACCTTAGGCGAGGTCTTCCTTGACTGCGTCTTCCCTCTGGGTTGGAATCGAAGATCCTGCGAGCCAGATCAGCTTAAACAAAAAAATTATCTATTCTGTTTATGTTGGCTCCGTTGTATAGAACCTGGTTGGAATAATATCGTTTGTACTCCGACTCTGGTGTTCTGTGTAATCCAAGGCAACGTCTAAGACATTGCCTCTCAAACACCCGAATCTTTTCCATTTGAGATGGGGCAACGTTGAACCACACCGGGCATCTGTAGGCAATCAACGGCCTGATGAGGGCCATGTAGCAAATCACCTTCACGCTGCTGTCAAGACGGCTGCTATAAAACAGTCGTTTTGTCAAGGCAAAGGCTCCCCTAGACCTTGCCAAGGCAGCACCTATATGTCTGTCGAAATACAGGCACTGATCCAACCAGATGCCAAGGTACTTTACTACACTTTTACTCGCCAGTGGATGTCCATGTGGCCCTACGATCACCAGGTTGCGCCAGTTCTTTCTCGTATACCTTTTGGTGCTAGACAACGGAGTCCTAAACAGAATTGTTTCTGATTTCTGGAAGTTGATTTTCAACTTCCAGTCATCACAATATCGCTGAATCTTGTCGAAGTCACGCTGCAAAAGAATTTTGATGACCTCAACTGCTGGAGCTGTTCTGTACGCAATTATATCGTCGGCGTACGCAATTGCCTGAGTTAGACTATCTATCAGATAGCTGGTGTAAATGCTGAAGATAATCGGCGAGTTAACCGCTCCCTGCTGAAGACCATTTTTAATATAAAAACTGTGGTAGAAGTTACATTGCCATTCTTGACAACAAACTCTCTACCATTTAGCATGTCATAAAGCATGTACAATAGCGGTTTACTTATACCAAGTCTGGCAAGCTTTAGATAGAGACCTTCTAACCATACGGTGTCGAAGGCCTTCTCCAAATCAACCAGACAGGCACCCGTACACTGCTTTTTAGATTTGTTCCATTGGATATCAGAAACTAGTTTAGACGCGGCATGAATTATGTCATGTCCTGCCTTAAAACCGAACTGATTATCCGGGATGATATTTGTGTGTTCCGCCCACTTGAATAGTGCTCTATTAATAACCTTTTCAAATACTTTGCTGATACTTGGAAGAAGACTTATCGACCGGAGATTCGCCGGATTGGAGTTGTCCTTTCCCTTTTTTGGGAGAGGGTGCACTACAGCTGTCTTCCACCGCACTGGATAATATGCATTATTCAGCGCGTTGTTAAACAGTGTGGTATAAATGTCAACTGCTTCTTGAGGCAAATGTCGTAGTACAACGTTGGATATACCATCGACTCCTGCAGACTTCTTTTTCTTTAATGAATCGAAGATGAGCTGGAGCTCATTCTTCGAAATTAACAGGGGACTGGGCCCATTTCGGTCGGCGATTATTGCGTTTGCCAAATCTTCATCATTAAACCCGGTAAAACCAAGGTTCTCAGATCGCCATTCGCTTATATCGTTTCGGAGCCATAAGTTATGAAGCAGAGCTCTGTTCTCCAGGTGATGATTCGGGCGAATGCTAGCATTCACCTTGTACACTTGCTGGAAAGCAGCCCCCACAGCCTCCACCTTCTCCTTCGGAGCTTCGATTATGAAGAGGTCATCGTCCAAGACGGCGTCATCTGGGTGTATGCCTGCTGTCAGAAGTACGTCTCTGTTTTGTGTCGTCCTCTGGAGCTTAAGACACGGAAGGTCGTTTTGATCTTTTCTTCTGAATATCTTATTAATTTGTGGGAACATACTCGGGTCGGTAGCGTTCACGGCCCGAATTTTGTTGTCCCAAAACAAATTAATGGACAACCTATAATTTTCTTTGATCAATTGGTTGATGTTTTTGATGGACGACTTCATTGTCCTAATCTGCAGATATCGTGTATCAGTAAACCGTCTGTACAAGCGTTTTGGTCTTGTTAGAAGTCCACTTTTTTGTCTGTGAAGTGCGTCAACTGTCGCGTTACGGTACATGTCAGTTGCGTTACGTTATTTGTATTTCGGTATTGTTCTGTTCATTGTTCGTTGAATTGTTTCGTCCATTTGTTCTAAGTATCTGTCGATTTCTGTATTTGTCAGGTTCATGTCGTTTGGTTGGGATATACAATTTGACCGTAATTCGCTCAATAATGCGTTGGAAAAGCGTGGCCAGCGCACATTACTATAGTTATAAGTATGCATAGGCACATACTCCTCCAACTCCATAAGCTCATTTGGAAGTTGTATTAGTTCGTAAACAATTTGGTCGTTGACCCACAGTGTCAGTAATTGTTAGTCTTGCATCTTTCAGCAATAGATCCAGATAGGCGCACCGCTTCTTGGAAACGATGGCCTCTCTTTGGCAAGAAGATCGAGGCGATACTCAAGGTTGTATCGACCCATCCAATTAAATAGATGGTTACCTCGAGGATTTTGTATTTGATTTCCCCAATCTATGTGTTTGGCGTTTAAATCACCGGCTAATATGTAAAAGTTATCTTCCGAGCTCAATCTTAAGCATTCAAAAAGCTTTTCAAGCTCTGTTATAAACTGGGTGGGCTGAGGTCTTTCCGGTGCATAGGCAGCGATCACAGACATTCGCTTCCCCTGTTGGAGATGAATGCATACGATGCATGCCTCTAACGTCCGAAATTTTCGCACATCACTTTTATATATTACCTTATGACTTATGCCTTTACGTATAAAGATTGCGACGCCTCCTCCTTGAGTGGAGTTGTGTCGGTCTCTTCTTACGATATTGTAATTGTTGTTAGTCAATTTATGTTTCTGGTTAAGCTTAGTTTCGCTAGCCATAACCACATCTGGACTTATGTCTCTCAGCAATTTTAATAAATTCGCTATACGTTCGGTCCTAATCAGTGAATTTACATTCACAGCTAGGATCTTAAAGGGCCTCTCCGGCAGCGCGCCCTTAACCTCTAAGTTGCGTTAAGCTCGGCAAAACAGAGTAGAGATAATCCACCCTAGTCGCTTGCTCCCTGATCTGGGCTACTAAGTATGTTCTGCATACGATGTGACCGAACAGACAGAAAAAGTGCATATGTACGTGCGATCCAGTCGTGCATTGTATTTTTTTTTGTTCTTGAATATTTTTTAACACATATCTTAATAAACTCTATTCTAAATGTAATTGGCTTATCTAAACAAGTAAATTATACTGTATTGCATACCGAAGCCACATTTTCATAAACCAGAACTTTCAAACAGTTAAGGTGATGTATTTCTGCACTTGATGTAACGTTATGTTTTGTGTTAGCATCTGCACATAGGGTACTTAAGATGCTGCCATTGTTATCCAGTGCCAAGAGTATGGTATTTAATCTTTAAAGCAAGCAGACATCTGATGAGCAAAATTATATCACGATTCCCTTTGAGAACTTCGTTTACACTCGCTGCTGGTGCAAGAAGGCCATTCCCGCTGATTGATGATGGAAAATTTTATTATATCACTCAGACCATAAATCCAACACGATCTATGGCAGGTTGACATATTGGTGTTCGTGACGAAATAAAGGGTTTCCGTTTCGGTTGATGCTCTAGTCACATCACGTCTATATACCTTAAACTCAAGTCCAATTGACAAGCGGAGAACGACAACGACGATACGACGATGACGGCGACCGACGCCAACTACTTGACTATATTCAACCGTCAAAAAGGTGCTCTCAAGCATCTTTCTTTTTGCCATAATCTCGCGGAATTTATTACTCCTTAGATTGTATGAGCTATTTAAATAGTTTGTCCCATGTAGAGTAATTGGTTTTTTTTTCGTGTGGTATTAGCCAAATATGGATCGTTAATATGATGTGGACAAACTAACTATGGGATTTTTTTTAGCAACCAAAAGCTTATGGAATAACGTCGCCCTATATGAACATCATAAATATGACGAGCAAAAATAGAACTTGAGAGAATTGGAACAACAATATCAACTCAGCGGGATACTATGTTATTTCTCAGAAAGAACCATGAATTCCTAATTTTTGAATTTACTTTTGAAATTTCTTTTACTAGAAAAATAACAAAAAGAAAAACTCTAAAAGGTAGAAAAAAATTCCTTAAATGTATTCGTATCCGTTTATGACAAACTGTTGTGTGTTGAACATTTAAGTTCAACATTTATTCACGTAAAATCTGGCAAAAAACCATGATGATTAACATAAAGGTAAACATACTTGTTGCATCTAAATATTGGTATAGAGAAGCATACCTGGCGGTTTCCAATGGAGTTCAACACATCCCTTCTTAAGAAACCAGGCACATTCCTTGGATTAGTTCAATGGGATATACAGATGTAGTGTGTTTTTTGTTTGAACATTCAATATGAAAACAGATCATAAGCTAGAATTATACAGTCAACATAATTGACTCTCTGATGTCACTACAAACTTTATTTTCACTCTGTCACCACAGCGTCAATGCGGTGATAGAAAAATTAGTATCAACGCAGGTGTTAACGTTCGCTTCAAGACATTGGACACTATCTGGAATCTCCCAGGGAAAAAAGTTCCCTAGAACAAGAAATGAAATGAAATGACAGGAAAATTCCCTGGGAAAGCTTATTCCCGATACTAATAAATTCAGTGGGAAAGTTTTGAGCATCACTCATGTTCACAATATTTGAATTGGAGAAAAATTTCCAACAATATAAATTCTAATTTCGAATAAAATGCACGACTGGATCGTACGAACTTGCTCTTGTAGCTAACAACTTAAATGTAGCTAACCATTGAGATTTAGTTAGTTAGGTGTGGTTATCCTACGCAGGCTTAAAGCCTATGTAGGTAAAATTACCTTGATTCTTAGTATAATGAATTGTCGAACGGATATTTCAAGAAATAGTTACATATAGGTACCTATCTACAAATGTATATTTAAATCTAAATTATGGATTTTAATTATGTCAGTTAGCAGAGTAAAATGTATCTAACGGGTGATTTTTTTGCTACTTGGTTTTTGACGTTTATATTTTTGACAGATCACACATGACAAATTCCACGAACATTTGACATTTCGATTCAGTATTGTTTGCCATTTCATCATGAATAGACTTACGCCTGAACAACGTTTGCAAATTATTGAAATTTATTATCAAAATTCGTGCTCTGTGAAAAATGTGTTTCGCAAGCTACGTCCGTTTTATGGTCATCATAATCGACCCACAGAGCAGGCTAGTCAGCTCATTGTGACCAAATTTCGCACCAGTTTCTCTTTATTGGACATTAATCCACCAAATCGTATCCGTAGAGTGCGTACCGAAGAGAATATTGCTGCTGCATCCGCCAGTGTTGCTGAAGATCGCGATATGTCCATTCGGCGCCGATCGCAGCAATTGGGTTTGTGTTATTCGACCACCTGGAAGATTTTGCGCAAAGATCTTGGTTTAAAGCCATACAAAATACAACTGGTGCAAGAATTGAAGCCAGGCGACCTACCACAACGTAGAATTTTCGGTGAATGGGCCTTAGAAAAGTTGGATGAGGATCCGTTTTTTTATCGCAAAATTGTCTTCAGCGACGAGGCTCATTTTTGGCTAAATGGATACGTGAATAAGCAGAATTGTCGTATTTGGAGTGAAGAGCAGCCAGAGGCAATTCAGCAGCTACCAATGCATCTCGAAAAATGCACTGTTTGGTGCGGTTTATGGGCAGGCGGCATCATTGGGCCGTACTTCTTCAAGGACGATGAAGGCCGCAGGGTTACGGTCAATGGAGAAAGGTACCGTTCGATGATAACAGATTTTTTTTTGCCGAAAATGCAAGAATTGAACTCGGTCGACATGTGGTTCCAACAGGACGGTGCCACATGCCACACTGCACGCGAAACCATGCATCAATTGAGAGGCGAATTTAGTGAGCAATTGATATCACGTTTTGGCGCAGTCAGTTGGCCACCAAGATCATGTGATTTGACCCCGTTAGACTATTTTTTGTGGGGCTATGTTAAGTCATGTTAAGTCTATTGTCTATGGGGACAAGCCAAATACGATTGCTGCCTTGGAAGCCCACATTGAACGCGTCATTGGTGAGATTCCGGCCGAAATGTGTGAAAAAGTTTGCCAAAATTGGACCTTCAGAATGGACCACCTGAAGCGTAGCCGCGGGCAACATTTAAGTGAAATTATTTTTAAAAAGTAAATGGCAGAAATTGATTTATCGATCCAAATAAAAATTTCATTCACGTTTTACAAGTTTCTGTGTTTTTTTGAATTTTCAAAAACCAAGCTCTTAAAAAATCACCGTTTACAATACATATTGATGGAACATGTACATATAATAATGCAAATGAAGTATGTAGGTGGGTAGGTAGCTATATGCATATAACTTTATAACAATTTAGGTGTATATATAAATGTATGAGCGCCTACATTAGGGGTATTCACGATCCGGTGTATCTGGTCTTGTATCATTGTAAAAGTGTATCACTTTTTTGCACTACAACAACAAAATATACTGAATGTCAAAATCTTACACTTTTCCACTTTTACAATACCCGTACACTACTGTAATAGAAAAGTACAAGGGTGTAAGTTTTTTTTTAACACAAACTTAAGCCTTCTTCAGAACAAATGTGAAACAGATTTTGACATTTGCTCAGTGTTGCTACAGATTACTAAAGGTGTGTTCACAGTCTGTTGTAAAAAAATAAAATTTTACAATTTTACAAGACTTGGTACACCGGATCGTGAATACCCCTATTGTATTTAGTTTAATAATAAGGTAGAAATAAATGGATAATACACATATTTAAATGTTTTTATATTGCTTAGTCGGTATAGTTTGAGGGAAAACAAAGATGCCATTTGAATTCGTGGATAAATAAGAACATATACAAAAAAATTCAGAAATCGTTGCGGTTGTTTAGTATGCAGTTTTATTAGTAACCTTAGTGAGCATTCGCATAAAAAAAATATTTTAATCGGTTCATCCAATGTTGAGAAAGTCGAAAACATGAAAAGTGGTTGTATGGGAAGTACTGTTAATAAGTACCCAAAACAAAGTGGAGTGTACTAGTTTAAGAACACCCACATTTTTTTATAAAAATTTTTGAAGCCGTTTTCGAGAAATACATTTTTTTTCTTAAAGGTTTTTTTTTTAACATTTGTATGGAAGGTCCCGTTGTTTTTTATTTTAGGAATATATTTTTTTTAACTTTCCAAGATAATGTCAAAAAACTACCAAATACGAAGTTTCGACAAAATCCATTAAGTCGTTTTAGAAATTTTTTTTTAATTTTCAAAAAGATTACAAAAGTGTTATAAGATTTTTAGGAGCTTCTACGCAAAAATATTCAAAAAATATTAATTAACCGCTTCCCATAAAATCGAAAAAATAAGAAAATGGTACTACTAGAGCTACCAAAAATATCAATTTTTTTTTATCAAAAATTAATGCACTCATTTTTTTCTATAAGAATCGTCGGAGCCGTTTTTGAGAAAAATAAGATTTCTGTTTTTGGCAAAAAAAAATGTATGGCAGCTACTGTTATTTGTCTTCTTAAAAAAAATTTAAATGAACAATACCTGTGGGCATATTACCGAAAAAAACAATATGTACCAAGTTTAAAGCAAATCCACCGAACCGTTTAGGCTGTAGACTCGAGGACAGAGAGACGGAATTGGGAGACCGACTTTTTTGGTGTCCCCCATGATCGTAAAATTTTTTTCCGAAAAAAAATGCCATTGGTTTTATCACATCTCTATTCGAAAAAGAATTTCAAAATAAGGCAATTATTCCAAAATGTAGTTAAGTCAAATTTTTTAAAAGATATTTTTGAAGTGATAACTTCTTATGGGAGGGTAAGCCGCTTCGTTTAGTAACGGGGCCAGTCTGTCTCGCTTCCCTTTCTCTCACACATACGAATAGCTTTTGAAATTAATCAAATTAACGAAGAACTTTTGAAGCTTTTCTCAATTTAAACACTTTCAATATTAAATAGTTCAACTTAAATTAGTTTAAGTTATCATTTCTGTCGGGCGTCCCGAGACGCAAATGTTTTTTTTTAAAGAAAAATTCGACAAAATTTTGGTTTTCAAAAAATAGATGTCATCTACTAATGGCAGGCTTACTGTACTTCCCAATATCAGCCGAAAACTAAAACCCTGTTGAGTTGATGGACAAATTGTTATAAGTCGCCATGTATGAAGTCACCCCTTAAAATTAAAGGTTAAAGCTAAAGTCATTTATCCATGTTAGGTTGTCTCCTTGGAAAGGAATGAACCTGACCCATAAAATTATTTCCACATGGTACTAAGGCAAATACGGGTAAGTAGGATTGTGCAACAAATTTTCTTTCAGTATAAACTTTCAGCCTATTTCATATGCTCTGTAGGAAAGAGCAGGTAAGGTAGAGTTGCTAAATTTCTTATCTCAAACGGTCATCAAACACTTTGTCAAGTCAGCTGAATCTCTTCACAAAACACAATCCATTGCACTTCCAGAGCTTGTTAGTTGAAGCTGGTAGAGTTAGGCTGATTCCAAGATGACACGTCAATATCATGTTTGGCCACAAAGTCTATCATCATCTCTTCCAGAGGAGTTGCAACTGCTGCCCTGTTGCGCTGTCGAAGTTGAAATTGATGTTCCTCGCGCATAGTCAGAACAATGTGAGCTTCGAGCCCAGAAAGAGTATTTCACATCTTGAACCGATGAGTTCCATTTTTTTTTTTGGTTTGGATTCAGATTAGGGGTGGTGTTGTGCCCGTGCAGCTTGTTCTATACCTCATCCATGTAATGAATGCAAACGAGTCGCGATTAATCTCGCATCGTGAAAACACAAACGACACAACCAACATTAAAATGAAGTAGGTATCGGATAGGAGGGGTGCGGGTATGGAGGGCGAGGGGAGCGGATTCCAAACCGAATACCGAATACGAAGGTGCACAATGACAGCGGGCCAATTTGATTAGGGAATCAACAATAACACACGGCCTCGAAGAACAAAAATATACCGAGAAGCATCCTAAGCAACAGCACTTTGATTCTTCATTTGGGATTCGGGTTCGAATTCAAATTCTGCTGGATGCTTCGATCAATTTTAATGGTTCCATTGCACCGTTGCTGCTATGGAATGGTTAATGTGACCTGGCCATGAGTACAGAAGTTGTTCCGATTGCCTTAACAATATATACATTTAACTGGTCCTGCTGCTGTCGTACTGATTCCATTGCACTCACTGGCTTCGCGGATACTACAATATTTCTCTAATTTGCATTCGATTTGGTGTCGGAGATGCTTGTGGCGTTGTTGGCCTGTAATGAGGATAAGAATATAGCTGGAGTTTGGTGGCTTTTTCTCACCTGATGGCTGCCAGGCAATTTATCGAAAAGTTCGAATTCATTATTCTTTTTGTTTCGACATTTTGAGTAACAGCAGCAGCGCGCGCAATTCACACTGATCTTAAAGGTTCTCTGCGACTTGCTCGCCCGTTACCGATTGTGTTTAAGATTCTAATTGGATGTGGTAGCAATAACAAGGAGATTGGTTTTCTTACATTATTTTTTTGTTTGCCCGAAATGTTCATTTAAATTTTCTTTCGACAGTTGCTTTGATGTGCCTTATAAGTAGTCTGATAGGTTTAGTTCGGTTTATATTTTTTTTTAGATATATATACATAATTGCAACTTCAATATGATTGATACATTCGGTGTATATATTTCTCTTTTTGAAGTATAATTTATGATACACAATCTATCACAGCGAAATATGATTTAATCTGTATGGTGATGTACACTATTTATCGATGACTAAGAGTAAGTCCATGCTCATCATTAAAATGCCAAGCATAGTAATAGGTAATACATTTTGCGGTTTCAAAAGCAAACGTAGATAAAACACATATAAAATATTTTTTTTCATGATATTCCTTTTTTATTATAAAGTTTGAACGTTGACATTATGTGCGAAACAATACATCATTTAAATGACCACCACACGATTTGTTGCAAGCATCGATTCTTTTGAGGTAATTGTCGACCACTTTTTGACACATATTGGGCGGTATCTCAGACATAATTTGACGAATGTTGGTTTTCAGGTGTTCAAGAGTTAAAGGCTTATCTGCATAAGCACGGTATTTCACGTAGCTCCATAAGAAAAGGTCCAGCGGTGTCAAATCGCTTGATCTTGGTGGCCAGTTGATATCGCCATGACAAGAAATTACGCGACCAGGAAATGTCTCTTGCAATAAAGCCATATTCGCTCGAGTTGTGTGGCATGTGGCACCGTCTTGTTGAAACCACATATTCTCCAAGTCGTATTCTTCAATAGCAGGCAAAAAAAAGTCGGTTATCATATGACCATAACGCTCCGAATTGACGGTGACAGTCGTTCCATCGTCGTTTTCGAAGAAGTAAGGTCCAATCACACCTCCGGACCAAAGAGCGCCCCAAACAGTGACTTTTTGTGGATGTAATGGCCTCTCTTCAATTACTTGAGGATTCTCCGAACCACAAATACGACAATTTTGTGTATTAACAACCCACCGATTGAGAAATGTGCTTCCTCGCTTAAGAAAATCTTGTTCGAAAAATCGACATCCAACACCTGTTGTTCAAGCACACATTCGACGTATCTACGGCGGCGTTGGGAATAGTCAGCTGGCTTCAGTTGTTGTGTGAACTGGAATTTATATGGATTAAGGTGTAGATCCAAATGCAAAATACGCCATAATGTGCCGTAAGACAGTCTTAATTCCTGATAACGACGAGGAATCGACACATTCGGGTCTTCGGCAACAATTTCACTTACAGCAGCGATATTTTCAGTGGTACGAGCGAAACGATGATGCACAGGCCTGTAGCCAATGCAGTCTCTTCAAATTTCTTCACAAATTTGCCAATTGTTTGCTTTGTTGGACGACTATGTAAACCATAATCTCCTCTTAAAGCACGATATGTGGCTGTGGCAGAATCACCAATTTTGTAGTAAGTTTCAACAATTTTTATGCGTTGTGCAATAGTTAAGCGTTCCATTTTCGTAAATATCAGACTTTCAACTGAAAAAAATTGGGTTAACAACTTACTTTGATAGATGCCGAATTCCAGCCCTATACTTTTGAAACCGTAAAATGGATAACCCTTTTTTTCAGGTAAGAAAGAAAAACAGCAGCACCGATTTTGATAAAACTTTCATGGTGATAAAGGATAGTGTAGAAAATTATGTCTATTCGTTCCTGCTCACTGAAATGGAAGTTTCCACAAAAGCGTCAAAGTCCACAGTACCAAAATGTGCTGACGTGATATGTGTATCAACATGATTATCACTATCAATGTGTTGACACTCGAAATATTGACGATGACATGACTTACTGTGTTGACCCAATGACAGAAGGAAATTTCGTCTATTTTTCTCGTCCACGATACTTAAACGCACTGTTTAGCTTTAAAATCTTTTATTCAAAAAAAAATTACTCCAGTGACGTGCCATGATTTGACAGCTTACAGAAGTGTTTTCCAATGGGGAGAGGTCTATGTTAACATTCTGTGACAGATTTTTTGTTTTGACTACATCTTTCAACCTGATCCATATAGTTCAATCACATTATGCCAAATCAATTCAACAATTTACACGATTGAGAAGCATGTGCAATCATTAAAATTTGATTGTCGTTATTGCCAAAGTTTTTTTTTTGTTTTTGAACGAATACCTTTGTTAACAAACAGATCTGCCCTAAATAGAACTACATCAGTCAATACGAAAATCACCAAGTGACAACGGATCTACAATAAATAATAAGTTTGTAGTGAAGTTTGGTTGGTGACGTCGCGTTGGTATGGGCTCAAGCCATTTACGTCAACGGCAAGCTCTACAGATCAACGATAATCAATTTCGTTTGATGTGGATGAGATGGGGTTAGAGCAAGATGGCATTGCATTCTGTATAATATATTCGGCATGGGTGCTTTGAAGAGTGCGGAAGGGCAAGAGAATCCTAGCAATGCAGCTATCGAAGGAAAAAAAGGAGATACTTTCACTATACACATTCTATACTTTGTGATTAGGTGGTTTGATAAGGGGACCAAACTGGACATCTTCTATGATCCCTAACGTACGTGGTGAAATGAGATTTGGTAACGTAACGGTTAGAGAATTTTTTTGATCAACTACTGAAAAATCCAAGGGTGGAATTTGCTTTAGAAATATGATGGACATAGGGGGAATGGAAGGTCAGGGAGGGGTTAATTGACAAAGTTATAAGTACGAGGGAGGGATGGTAGTCATTGATTGCACTTATTAACAATCAATTCCAGAACTTCGTTTTTACACCAAGTGCTTAAAGAATTTAAGTCTTTTTGGAGAAGGAAAGAGTCCGGGTAAGTTGACATTATTTTCATGATTTGTCCATTATCGGCATAAATTAAAATATCTGAGTATAAAATAATTCTGCCAACATCTATTATGATAAGAACAAAAAAAAAGAGTGGGCCAAGGTGGATGCATTGAGGGACGCCTGAGGTGGCATAGATGGGTTTTTGAAAGCGAACATCTATACACTACTTTGTATTGGCGGTTCTCTAAGCCGGACTTCACCTATTGGATAAGTAATGAATCTAAATCCGAAAGTCTAATGTTTGGCATAGATATTTTGGTGACTAATTTTGTCGAATGCCTTGGTGAAGTCGGTAGTTATCACAGCGACATAATTGTCCTTTTCTTGAGCATAGAGCGTCATAAGACCGAACTGAACAAAGGAACATCATAGTAGAAAAGCTGTCGATCTTAATGATATGGATTTGTTGCCAACCAGACCAAACCCATCAATAAATGTGATGACCAAAAATAATTCAGGCAATCCGATCTGGAATAGTTTATGATATCGAGACTTAAGTCCAATATAGCTGCTGATGCTGATGACTTAGCCGCAGAATTCTTCCAAAATATTGGTTGTCCGATCTTCCAGAAAGAAGACTCTCTGAACTGCAACAACTATAGAATTATAAAATATCTTCTTTGCCGTATTGTGTGAACATCCAAATCCGTTGGTGAACAGCTTGATATTAGTGGTGCTTTATACTACGTTTCCACCGAACTTTAATCTCTTGTAGATTTTCTAATCCAAAAAGTGTTTCCACCGCTCCAAAACTAGATTAATTTTGACAGAACTATTCAAAATGCATATATCTTTTCATTTTCTCTTGTCATGTAGAAGTGAGTCAGGCAGCTTTATCTGTGTCAACGGAAGAGAAAAATTCACTTTGCCGATGAATGTGTCCATTTCGATATGGAAATAGGGTAGTTCCATTGAAGATTTAAATGAGGTTTATTTTAAATTTTTATCTGAATAGATTAAAATTTGTATGGTAAATTCTCAAGATTTGTAGGGGATTTAGCTAAATCTACTTAAATCCCGGTGTAGTGGTCGGTGGAAACGTAGTAATAGGCCAGGAAAATTCACCATCAACCCAATTTTCACACTACGGCAGATGTTGGAAAAAAATAAAGGAGCTTAATACCCACCACCTGCGCATCGATGTTAAGTTATCATTTATAGAGACGAAAAACACGCTGTTCCACCAAGGTGGTTAAAAACCCCACCGATACTTTTGAAGTCAAAAAATTACAAAGCCGACGTGCTGTCATGTGACTTGTTCAACATTATAATTGAAAGAATAGTGCAGAACTCTCGACCCTACACCAGAGGGGCTATCTTTTAAAGACTTGCTCAACTACTTGAATATGCCGACGATTTTGACATAATCGGAAGAACACAGCTTGAAATCGTGATTATACGGCTTTCTGATCTTGGAATTATTGTTAAAATTTAACAGAATGACTATAAAAATAAAACGCACGTACTTGCTCTTATGTTCGATCACATCTTTAGCACAAGATTCTTAGTAGAAATAGCTCAATATGTTTTCGTCTTTTTACTCGCGATTTTAGGTATTATAAAGCAAGTTATGTATTCGTAAAAAAATTTTTTTTTCTAACAATCAAACATGACATTACGATCATAAAAATACAAAAAAGTGGGTCCCACAATTCCATCTATCTGTCTGTATGACTGTCTGTCTGTAGAACGATCTACAGCCTAAACCGCTGAACCGATTTTGTTCAAACTTGGTGATTAGGCGTACTTGCCATACAAATTTGTCTACCATCTTAATTATCTCGAAAACGGCTCTAACAGTTTTGATAAATATTCGTGTATAAAATTTTTTTTTTAACAATTTGTTATTAACGGTACCTGTCATACAACCGTTTTATTAATTCTTAACTTTCTCATAAACGGGTGAATGGATTTCAATCAAAATTTTTATCTGCTTCGAATTCTAAATAATACTACATTTCAAATTTTCAAAAAATAGTTTTTTTGGATTTTTGAAAAAAAAATCTTTTCTTGAAAAAAAAATATTTCGAAAACTTGTGGACGATTTTTTCTGAAATTTTGTTTTTGAGTTTTTATTATTAAATATTTAAAATGTTTATACCATTTTTTCTTAAATTTAAAAATTTCTATATATAAAAAAATTAAGTGAAAAACGACTTTAAAAATAAATTTAGCCGTTTCCATTAAGAATCTTTTGCATATAATGTGATCGAACATAGGAGCAAGTAAGTGCGATCCAGTCATGCAATATATTTACTTAATTCTTAATATACAAAATTTCTTAAATTTTTTGTTTTTAATTTTTAAGTATGACAATTTTATGACATATTTAATTATATAAATTTAATAACTGAATTTCAAAAAAAATCGTCCACCGATTTTCGAAATATTAAATTAAAAAAAAAAATGTTTTCTTTTCAAAAACCCAAAAAAAAAAAAATATTTTCGAAAATTTTTGTACCGTTAATAACAACATTTCTAAAAATCTTCCTTATCATCGTAATGCCAAGCTTAATTAAAATCTCGAGTTCTGGTGTGAGTTTCAAATTCAAAACTTGCCCTATCTCTCCAAACTCCAAAAACTTATTAAGAATGCAATAAAGTACTCGTAATTTGAAAATAGCTATGTCAAAAATGCTAAAACGATTTCGGGTAATTGTGTGTGTTTTTTTTAAATATTTTTATTGACTTTTTGTTAAATCATCCAAAAACCAACAATTGCCATAACATCCAAATTTTTACACTTTGTACACTGTTTAAGTTTTGTGAACAGACAAATTCTGGCCATAGTATTTTTGATATTGGCTTGGACAATTTAACATCTTTTTTGTATTTTGGCTTTGGGTGATCAAATTAAGATTGTTTAACATTTCTGTAGACGATGTGGTACAATGACAGAGAACTACAGATTTTAATAATGATTCTTTGACATAGGGTCCCACAAAAGTGGATGGCATTATGCTTTTCGGAGTTCTGTGTATTCCCTCTATCATCCAAATAGTCATATGGAAAGAAGCCTTATTTGGCCATTCATTTAGTGATACTTGTTTTATTTAATTCTCGCATCATTACCGAGGCTTTATCATTGAATTTCAGCGACTTTACTTGTTAATTTCTGTGAATTTGCCGAAAATTGAAGCAACAATCTATAAATCAAATGGAAAACATATGATTTCCCCCAAAAGACCACATATCACTTTTCTTCTATTAAATCACAGTAATTTCAAAGCCAATAAATTCAAAATAAATTTCAATTTGTTCATTTATCATGCATAGCTCATCGCTTGGGTGAAATTCCATTAGTTACTGACAAAACGCCTTGAACAGGACACAAATCAATTATATACGAATAACTTCTTCTGCTGCATGTGAAGAAACGCCTTAGAGGCGTCATTCAATCGCAGCCATAAATTTCATCACAATCCGTTCACAATATTATACTTCCTACACCGTGTGACCTCTGCTCCAATGCGATGGATTTCTAAATAGCGTCGTCAACGGACGCGGACACGGGAGTTGCCCCTCAACTTCACCCAGCTCACCAGCATTTCGTCGCACATAACCGCAGTCTGTAATGTTGCGCCTTCGAGCTTGTGCAAATTTGTAAGCCATTAGTTTAACTGTGGTAGTTATATTCCGCTTTGTTTTTGGCCCAGACTCACAGAACTAGAGTGTGGCGCTTGACTGGGATTTTGTTCCGGAGTTGTGATTATGACGGCGCGACCAGCCGGCGCGTCGGTGGGCGCACAAATGTGTGTTTATGTTTATGACAGAACACAATAACGATATGGACGCAGTGATGCTGGACACAAATGTGGGACATTTCCGAATTGCAACACTATCCGCCCCATAATACTATGGAGTTTGGGTTGGAATAATTGTTTATCGGGAATTAAGTACAAGTCAGACTCAGATGTTAGAAAAACGTCAACTATTGATGGTGATATACCAAGAGGGTCAAGCCCGCTGATTGGTATAGTCGCATTTAGGGCATGGCAGGGCACAATTTTATGAGACGAAAACTAATGCCTTGGGGAAATTAGTCGCTTTGACCATTTGATCCTGCCGCCTACAGGCTTTTTGGTATATAATCGGTGCGCCGTTTACTTGGGCACATAAATTCTATGTCACCTAACGAGCCTGTCGCCTGGCTATAGTGGTGGCATGCCAAACTATATTCCAGAGCAGTCCGTGGAATGCGCAAATTTGTTTTAGTTTTGTGGTGTAGAGGACAATGTCATGGGACTAGCACAAGATTGCCTGTTCTGGATGTTTAGCCAGCTTTTGTGGGATTTCAAAAGGAATATGCTTCAAAAAGGGGGGGGGGGCGGCAACTATATAGAATGCCTCTGCCTGCAGACCGCTTTAATCGGTATATGTTCGTGCATCGGCGATTTTGGAATTTATCCGGTCGACATTCGGACCGCCTACACGGCCAAGTTGTCGCTGAAATTTAAGAATATCGGTTCTTATTTTTGTAGAATTACTATTAGTATAGGAGCATGAAGATTGTTCTTAAATGGGACATGATCCGAATGAATGTTATTGGGGTTTAATTATTATACACTGATGTCTTAGTTTCTAATTTTATTGCGTGTCAAGGCTTTGTTCGGAATCGAATTCCAATCAAGATTGAAATGCATAGAAATTAGGTTAACATCTTTTGAAAAGATAGTTTCAGAGAATTTTCGTTCGTTCTAAGTACGTTGGATGCTTTGATTTATTGATATATCTCACCGAACAGGGGCAGTGGGTCCAGTCTTCACATCCTTTTGGAAAAGGTAAAACTATTGCAGTTGATTTCAAAAGTTTTGTGTCCTTACGAAAGTAAAATGTTAGTTAAAATGTAAACTGTCAGCTAATTTGTGAGTATATTCTGTTCAATAGATTTTTTGCCAAATAACTACATTGTTAACAATTCTTATTCAAACATTTTTTTTGTTCATGGTAAGTGGTCTACAAAAGTGGTGTACTCAATTGAGTACACTGGCTAAAACCGTGCTAATTATTTTTACCTTCGATTATAGGTACTATAAGGCAAGTTATGCATTCGTTTTGAGATAACAATCAAACATGACATTACAATGATAGCGAAGACGAAAACAGATGGTCTTAAAATTCTGTCCGTCTGTCTGTCTGTCAGTCTGTCTGCATGTATGTATAGACACCTACAGTCCAAACGGGTGGGCCGAATTGCTTCAAATTTGGTATATAGAGTTTTTTTAGCTATTGTACAGAGTGGAAATTGAAATTTTTTTTAGCTCAAAAAATAACGGTACCTGCCATAAAACCGTTACGTTCAAACCTATTTTTCTCGAAACCGGCTCTAACGATTTTGATACAAAAAAATTAGTGCGGCTTTTAGCTACGACCGATCATGTGGTTAAAAAAAATTAGAAGAATGTCTAAAAACGGTACTTTCTATAGGACCGTTTTCGACTATTTCATAAACGGCTCAACCGATTCTTTCGAAATTTCACACGTATATAGGTTTAGGTTGCCCAAATTATACCGCGTACTAATATTTTTAATATTATAAAGAAATGAAGGATATAGTGGTTATTCCAACGGATGTTGATATTCAAACCGACTGGGAGGATTTATGTGTCGATGACCTGCTTGAGCAACCCAGGAGCAGTGGAGATCAAAGTCAACGATGAATATGAAAACGAAGACGATATTTCACTTGCTTATCTAAGGAAATAAAGCTCAGCGAGATGTGAAACACAGGATAATGCAAATGGTCAAAGTATATGGTTTGTTGTACTGAAGTAGACGAAACTGTCCACTATTTTTTAAAATTTATACGAAGTAAAAGAAAAGATAGAATCGGAAAGCGAAGTTCAAATATTTGAACAGTTTTTCGATGAGGAGGTAATGAAATTGATTGGTGGTCAAAGCCGGATATACGCAGTTAACCAAATCTGTCACACATTCGTGTTTACGAAAGATTTGAAATAGTTTTTTGGTATAATGCTTGTTTAAGAATATCTCACTTTGCCTCAAGAGTCATTGTATTGGCGTTTAGATGGCAGCTATGGTCAAATACTTTGGCTATCAGTCGGCAATGCAGTACATCCATGGAAAACCTGTTCGGTTTGTCTATGGAAAGTGGATGCTTTGCAGTATGGATATTGCTATAACTATGACTATTACACTTTGGTGCCAAAAATGTAAGTCCAAGCAATAATTGCTCAGTACTTGGATCTCGAGTGGTGATTGACTAGTTGGAAAAAGTATAAAAGGCAAGTGATAGCACAGCGTATTTTTTGACAATTATTTCACCATGATCTTACGGCTACTTTACGCAAAAAAAGGATTTCGTGCAACTGGTACGGTTCGTGACAATAGAAGAAAGAAATTTGGTAAATGCTTGGCCGATCCATTGTTAGCAAACCAAAGAAAATCGGAATCTACTTCCATGTGTCAGGGCCATAGCAAGGACTAATATTCAGGTAAGTCAACAAAAGCAAATAATACTGTCACACATTGAAGGCGGATATTTCCAGTTAAAAAAAATTCAAGAACAACTAAGATGCCGAATATGTCATAGAAGAGTTCGAAGTATATGTGACATATGCCGCAAGCTACTCTTTGCATCGAAAAGTTTGTTGCAAAATATTTCCTAACTAGGTAATGAATGTACCCATATCTGGCCACTGTACTCGTTTGAGTACACCCCTCTAAGTACCAAACTTAAAAAAATATTAAAAAAAAAAAATTGTAAATTTTTAAAGGTTTTTCATTAATCTTTATTTTTAAATTTGGTAAATGCTTGGCCGATCCATTGTTAGCAAACCAAAGAAAATCGGAATCTACTTCCATGTGTCAGGGCCATAGCAAGGACTAATATTCAGGTAAGTCAACAAAAGCAAATAATACTGTCACATTGAAGGCGGATATTTCCAGTTAAAAAAAATTCAAGAACAACTAAGATGCCGAATATGTCATAGAAGAGTTCGAAGTATATGTGACATATGCCGCAAGCTACTCTTTGCATCGAAAAGTTTGTTGCAAAATATTTCCTAACTAGGTAATGAATGTACCCATATCTGGCCACTGTACTCGTTTGAGTACACCCCTCTAAGTACCAAACTTAAAAAAATATTAAAAAAAAAAATTGTAAATTTTTAAAGGTTTTTCATTAATCTTTATTTTTAAGGTACTTGGTAACTAATGGGTTAATTAAGATATATGATTTTGGAATTGATGAATCTGTGAATACAAGTCGTTTTGAATCTTTTCAACTACGATACTGGTGTACCTCAGGGCTCAGATTTGTCTGCTTCTTTTTTCATAATTATTAATAATTCCTTTTATTTCGCTTCTGGTCAATTAAATTGTTTTACTGACTACAGTCCTGATTTATATATTTTCATATTCATTTTTATATTCAAATTCTTGTATATCGCATCGGGTGTGGAACTCCCATGGATATTGAGATATCTATTGCAGTCTCATCAATGAGCTGTTATTCGATCAAGGAGACTTAACTACTTTCAATTGTTGGCATGTTCACTGTTGACCGTTTACTTTTTGCTGTAATGGAATGGTATTTTTCAGTTTTCGGGTAAAATAATTCAAGCGTCAGACTTGCTCTTCCAAGCATGTACTAAAGTGTGATTCTACATGCTGAATTTTTGACGTACCATCAAGTACAGAGATATATTTTGTTTAAGCTGAACTTTATAACTGTGGAATGTCGTAGCCTGAATCAAATCCTCGTTTCTAATTCTAGTCCAATTATTATGGTTTCTAAAACATAGATTTTTTCATTACCGGTGTAGAAGTGGAAGTTTTTTGAAAAAATTAAAATAATTATAAGATCTATTACAATTTTGGCTACCAAGTAGGTAGCATTGATTAAATCTAACATTTAGATATGTACACTATGTACACTCATACCGTCACCTTATCAGATTATGTGCGTATGTCTGTCCTTCCAAGAGTACTAAGATAGCGAACAGTTTTTTTTTCTTTTGTAAATTAATTAGAGGTTAATTTATTTTATAAGATTAAACTTTGTAATATTAGTTTTTAAGAATTTTGGCAAAATGACAAAATCATTTCATAGAAATTGTATTCTAATGTTTTATGAGAAAAATGTTCATACTTGTGGGTTATTCCTGTCTTTCTGCTTGAAAGCTTAACAAATAAACACAAAAAATAATTAAGGAAACCTAAACAACTTTCTCGGCGAACGTTCTTCTTTACAAGCTATTCGACGACTACGATTACGTTGGTCAGGGTATGATGCAATTGGATCTCTTGTAATATAATCTTAGTATTTAGTATTTTCTGTGGGATTTCCTTCTCCTATTTCAGTGCAAATATTATGCAATATGGCAAACGATACAATAATTTTCTGTGCATTTCGATCTTAATAGACATGCCATATTACCTTAGTACAAGAAAGCGACGCTTAATAACTCCGTACTGACGTTGAACTAAATTTCTTATGTTAATGATTCGATATTGGCAAATTTTGGCCAGTTATTAGAAATTTTGGGATAAATAAAAGATGTTTGTATATCCCGAAACACCGAACAAAAACAAAACGTACTGTCCATATCGCCAGTTTTTGAATTCAATAGCCTGCACTTCTCCGATATATATACATACTCGTATATAAACAAAATGCATGACTGGATCGCACGTACTTGCTCTTATGTTCGATCGATGTTATAACAAGTTTCTTAGTAAAAATAGCTGAATAATATGTTTTAGTCTTCTTAACTTAATTTTTTATAAACAAAATTTCGTCAATTTTTCTCTTTAAAAAGATGACAATTTTATGTATTTAATATGTATTTTAAATACATCAATTTAAAAACTGAATTTCAAAAAGAAATCGTCCACCGATTTTCGAAATATTGAATTTTCAAAAAAAAAAAAATAGTAATCTTTTTTCACAAAGCAAACATTTTTTGAAAATACATATTGGTATGCAGTATTATTAAAAAATCAAAGACCCTCCTACACCCAGAGAAAAACAACTTAAAATCAAAGAAAACCATTCTGATTTAAGAACATTTAGGAATGATTCGGGGTTAAAGATGAAAATTATAGAATCAAAGTGGAACGTCATTAATTCGACGTGTTTTCCTATTTGAAAACGAATAGTTTTCATACTTGATTTAAATAAGTTTTCGTTTGGAATCATAGTAAAATCAATTTCATCCAACTTTAAAACAAAATGGAAAACTTCGATTCTACTGTGCGCCATATTAGATTCAAAGACATACATCTTTGAAAGTATTATGCTCCAACTTTACTTTTAGAGTGGCGCATCGTTGAATTAAATGTATTCGAGCTTAAGAATATTACGAACCAACTTTAAAATTACCATGTTTCAATTTTAATTTCACTATACATTTTAATGTTGTTTTAAGTAAATTCTAATAGAAATTACTTTGAAATGAAAACGTTTTAGTTTTTTTTATCTTAACAACCATGAGACGTTGCAGAATTTACTACTTTACGTTTGTAAAATAACAACTTGATAATTAACAACCCATGATTTACTATAATCTTAATTACATTGGGTCGACTTGAAAACTGAGTATTGAAATTATAGTTGATCTTACATTGAAGATCTTTCATCAATGTTTGTGAAAGAACCATTTACTGTATAAGTGATATTTGTAAGTGGTTGAAACTTTGAAATTATGTTGAACAAAGTAGAATCAACTATGTTACACTTTGAAAGTTGAGCATGGAATTTTAATTTTTGATACGTTTTAGCATTTTCCACTTTAAAATAACGTTGAACGTACTTAATAGTGGTTTCACTGTTGAATCGACTACGATTCACTTTAAAACAAGAATGACAATACTCAAAACAACTATGCTTACTTAAATCAATATATTTTCAATGTTATATTAAATACGCTCGTGATACCATTTTCCAACGTTAAATTAAATACGATTTATTAGATTTTACGTTGCATTTTTTCCCTCAGTGTACACAAGAATTTTGATCGAAATCCGTTGGGTCGTTTATGGGAAAGTGAAAGATAATAAAATGTTTGTATGACGGGTACCGTTAATAACAAAATTTCTAAAAAAAAAATGTTTGACCATACCTATAGTAGTGTACAAACTTTTTCTTACATTAAAATCGTTAGAGCCGTTTTCAAGATAATTAAGATGGTAGTAAAACTTATATGGCAGGTAACTTTAGTTTTCGGCCTAAGAAACCGATGCAAAAGCCTATTTTAGATAATTACCTTAACGCTTAAATACCAAGTTTGAAGAATAATAAATAAATAATAAGTAAACCTACCAACTTTCCCTCTGGCGATTGTATTTATTTTTACATGTGTACAATATCAATATCACCAATTGTTCATGGAAACTGATGAATGTTATAAGAATCAACCGCAGCTTCTCTTAGTTCCTGCGAATTTGAAGGCATTTTAAGATATCTGTGAAGGTGGTGCAGTAAGGCCTTGCATACTTTTGGTATGATACGAAAAACACTGATACATGACACACGTACAACATCAACGACAATCATATTTCCACATGCTAGGCACAGCAATAAGAACAATTGTTTTTCTTCCAATATATAGAGTTCTATACATTGGCAGACTGATGAAAATTGAAGAGAAAACAACATTAAGTCCAACTGTGCTTATATTTTGGATATGCATGTCGCAAATCATCTGAGACTAAATGTGAAATCAATGAACGTTATTTTCGTCAAGCAAAAGAAATCGATAATATTCCAGTTATGGTAGCACGTTGGGGCATATGAGAAAAGCGACTTTGTTTAACATAATTTTCGTCCTCATGGTCCTAAAAATCAAAATGAATTAAGAACTGATTTTATTGAATTTGTAGGGTCATTCATTTCGTGGTTCTAAGTTGGTAGTACTGGCATTTGGCTCCTGTCCAACTCAGCTGTCATCTGAAATGTTATAATATTAGTTGAAGTATTCCATTTACGATAATAAATTGCTTAACAATCGAGCAACGCATTAAAATCATTAAAACTTAACTAATACAAAATTGGTGACTCAAACATAGGAACTTTTCAGATAATTAATAAACACCGATTTTTCGAACAAAATTTTTTTGGTCTACGATTGAAGATCATGTCTTGTACGATATGTAGGTTATTGTTTGAAAACTTCTTGAAGTTTATTTAGCACCAGCACGTCCTTCAATAAAAAATTAAGAAGATTGAAGCCACAATAGTATTATTTGCATTGGAGGGCATAATTGACATAAGGCTGTGTAATTACCAACAAAATGGAGGTGCTATAATCGTATTAGACGACTCGAACAACTAGCAACGAGTGTGTGTAGTAACAACAAATTCATGGCATTCCGACATTAAAAAGTGAACAACTTGGATTGCCAATCAACTTCCAAGCAGATGGTATTGGAGCTGGTACGTTCCAATTCCACACAAACGCAGTCACTGTTTGCGCTTTTAGACCGGTGTGTGTTGACATTTCTAAAATCGTATATAATTCATTGGCTTTAAACAAAAATCTGTGTCAAAGAAAATAGAAAATTTCAATAGAATACAATATATTAACTTACCGCAATAGAATTATTTTTTCTTATTTTAATTTAAAAGTACGAACAAAATATTTGTCGAAGAGTAAAACGGGTGTTCCGAAAGTTCAAAAAATATTTAGAACTCTTTCAAAAATTATTTTAGGTTGGGCTGTAAGGATATCGCGAAGTACCCCATTATTAATATTTTTAAGACTTAGATTGAATAAAGAATTCTAAAGCGAAAAAATATAAATCTCTTATGTCATTTTCGATTGCATTTTCAGAGCGTTCTCCTCTTCTGGGATTCCAATCGAATATGAAAAATGTTGTATTCCCAAATGTAGGCATACACTCTTGAAAGACTCCATTGAAAAAATGTATTATTCAAACATTTATTACATTTGACAAATAATCAGACATTTACTCCCTAATGAACGGAACGTACTCCATAAACCTTACTCGGAGCAGCCAATCGAACGCTTTGAAGTAGAAAAAGAATTACTACTAACAATTAAACGAAAACGACATTAAAACGATTTTAGAACTTTATCAAGAAATCAGCGTTAAGTTTTTTAAACTCTACATTCTGATATGCTTGTTTATTTTCTTAGAATTAAATGCAACCAACAAAAACTTTTTCTACGTGCTTTCAAATATTTCAATTTACAAAAAAAAAAAACGAAAATCACATATGACACATTTGAATACAAACTTACCCAAAATATAAATGTATATCTCGGAAAAAATAGGCAACCAATTTCGTCTGTACTTCTTGTGCCAACTATCTTCATGACAATTTCTAAAAATAGTGAAGAAAATACATACTTGCACTTGGCTTAAAATTTAAAGTTTCGCAAAAATAAATATTATATAAAGTTTTTGATCTTGATCGTTCAGACCTAGCATGCTGATAAAACTAAATACTTATAAAAATAATGTGGACATATATTTGTGTAGGGTTTATCCAGTTTTTATTTTTTCATAAACATGCCTTTCATCCTTGAATCAACTTAGAAGCATCAATAGGTATAGAAAAACAAAAGAGTTGACTTCAAAACCCTAAAATATATGTTTCTTACTTATACTCGAAATAACATGATCACATTTCGTTAACATTTTGACACTCCTATACATTCAGCAAAGCCACATATAACATATACTATACTTAGCCATAATGGACTTCTTTGACAGACTTTATTAAACTGCACCCTGTCGTCCGAGCTGATGAAAATCCAAAAAGCAATAGTGGTATTATGATTACATCGTTGCTTAATCAAAACATAATGTCCACCTGGACTAGCCCTTTCACACGTTTAATTTTGCTGCCTATCAAGCCCTTATTTGGTGTTGAAGCTACCAAAGTCAATACCCTATAGTTATAAAGTTCTCGTACACATGCCACATTAAGCTTGTTTCGAATGTGCAACCCTGGTAGTTCTTTTAATTGCACGTTTCATCATAATGCCCACATTTGGATGTAATAAACCATGAATATACGTAAGCCGTAACCTTGTCCTTGCTCATTTAGTCTTGGGCATTGAAGACACAACATGAGGATTACATAAGCTATAAGATAGCTGCAGGGCTCTAAAGGAATATACACGGCAAATCCATTAGCACTAATTTCAGTTTGGTGGCGCGTTCTGGGAGGTACTATTATGCGGTGCTGCTCCTGCGGGCGAACGATGCGGTATACTATATCCTGGTCCTGCCTCATGGTCATTGCGTTTGGTGCATTTCTAGCTACTTCGCTTTGGCGACAGAACTCCAATAGTTTGCAAATCACTTTGTTAATGATCTACCGGTTGGTAGAGTGCCTCTGAGGGTGGCTTCGCAGATAAATAGAATTTTTGTTGCTTTCAGGCAGGCCTGGAACATCGAACGTGATCTAAGTGGGAGAATCTGTAGTTTTTTATCTGTAAGATTTTTCTTAATTGGACACACAACGAAAACACGTGAAACCAGGAAAACCGAACCACGCTGCGATATTATGGGCGGCATGCAGTGTAGTGTAGGCAAAACAGCAGCGCAACTGATCAAATTAAAGGGACTCCCGGATTAGGGCCATTGACTGTGGCGAAGTCCTGAAAACAGAAACACCGAAACAATGTGAATGCGCTTCTATGATAAGTATACCTAGTATTGTGTGCACACGACTTGATTCTAATGTCCATGGTCAGTACGGCTCTAGTAAGCATTATAGGAGTATTAGATATAGCCATCGGCAGCGGGAGGAACATTACTGATTTAAATTTTAATCACACGCCTAGATGACAAAAGAAGCAGCCTGTGCGCGGAACCCTTTTGTGGGCGTCACAACATAGAACAAATCCACTTCCCTCTCTTCGCTGGCCAAACGCTTTTCTTAAGTCAAATCTGTGTTTGAGCAACAGCAGAGATCCAAATCGTGATTGAATTTGAATCTGGCGCAGACTGAATGAGAAATGTGTTGTTTGTCGTCGCGTCGTGGGCATCATCTCATTGCTGATTTGATCTGGATGGTGTTGTCCTAATTTCTCGCTCTGGCAGCTTTAAGCATATCGGTATACCGATACCTTTGAGCTGATGAACACAAAAAAGTGTGCTCAGGCTGTCAAAACTTTTGTTTAGAATTCAGAATTCAGAACAAGACTTATAAGCCAGGCACTGACAACTACAACAACTACAACATAATGCCCAGATGGTTTAACAGATAAGAAGTACCTAATGTTTTTGAAGAACAATAATGATGCAATCAGTGTTGCCAACTGAGTTAGTGAGACAGAGATTTTTATTTCGCGCAAAAATAAAAATAACAATTCGCTTGAAATACAAAATCGTCAAAAATAAGCTAACAAAAATGTGTGTTTTTTGGATGATATGGATTATGGGATTGTGCTCAGCCTAACAGCCATATATTTTGGAACCCTAAATTGACGCCACAAAAACTAACCCTGTTTTTTTTTTGGAAAAAATTAGAATTAAATATTTTACACATATTTATTTTCGTATGCAAAAAAAAAAATATCTTTCCGGGTGCTACACATTTTAGGACGATCTATTCTACACACAACTGTTTTAGTTGCATGGATTTCGATAGACAAAATTTCAGGATATTTTCACCGTTCGCTTGAAAAGTGATACCCCGACTTAGTATTGCATTCAAAGTAGGTGGAACGACCATGATCAACCTAGCGACCAATCTATCCTGGAGACTTCATTATTATTTGAAGGGCATCAGAAGTTTTTGGGTGATTCAAAGACGTGGACGCTCACAGAGCAAGGTGGTACGTTTGCTGCCTGCTCTTTTCGAATACCATGAAGTCAACAAAACGAAGCTCAGATGGCTCAAACAATTGAATCAATATCTGCATCTGAAAACATCTAGTGATATTTCCTGAAAAATGTCCAAGGTAATGCTGTCTTGCTGTCGGAAATGAGTTACAGAAATTTAGCGTGTATCATCTCGAGAAAACTCTCACTCAAAGTAAGACATACCCCTTGCGGAGCATTGATGTTCATTCGTTTTAGCTGACCCAGCAATCTCAGTTGTTGGCTTTTCACTTTTGTGACTAGGTCGGGATCGCTGTATAGATTGTACAATTCGTTATTGTATCTTCCTCTCCATTCTCTAATAATGCAGATGGGACCAAAAATCACATGGAAAATTTTTCTCTGAAAACAGCCTAATGTGTTCTCATCCACCGTTAACAGTGTCAATGTCTCTGCACCATACACCAGGGCTGTGAAGATAACAGGACAGGACTGATACAAGGACAGTTTATTTGCTCGAGAGAGGGATTCGCTTCTCAATTCCCTTCTTAGACCAAGCAAACAGCGATTGGCAGTAATAATTCTTCATTTGATTACAGCACTGGTATCGTTCGCTGAGTTTGTGGTAGATGCTAGGTAGACAAGGTCTCTGACCATTTCAGAATTATTGTTGCGTATAGTGACGTTCTGTTCTAGAGGTCGATGTTGGATGTCATTTCTTGTAAAATGCATATATTTCGTTTTGCTTTCATTCACCGTTAAACCCAAATTCTTGCATTAGTTCTCAATACTCAAAAAATACCACTGAAATCACGCTTTATTGATCCGATTATGCAATGTCGTCAGCGAGTAATTGGATCGACTTGTGAAAGATTGTGGCTTTAGTCTTGACGTGAGAGTTTTGTATTATTCTTTCAAGGACGATGTTGAAGAAGTCTCATGTTAGCTCGTCGCCTTGCGTCGGACATCAAAGAGAGGGATGCCAAGACTTGATATTGCTCTATATAGTTCGTTTCTTAGATGCTTTCTTACGCGGCCTTGAAATCGATGAAAAGGTGATGGGTATGGATTTGAAATTTTTGGTCCAGGAGAGGACTACCCTAAGACTAACTGCACCAACTCATCTGCATAATAAGTCGCCCTTTTATCAGGAGCTGCAATTATGAGGATAAAACTAGTATGTTTAAGTCATTCATAAACTTCGTTGCACTATTAGCTTTACGGCAGGGGGCTAAGTCATGCATGAAAAGATATAATACCTACGTTGCTTGGGAACCAATCTCTTAACTGGGATATGAGCTCACAGAATGTCCTTATATAAGTCCTGTCTCATAGTCTCCAGGACAATTTGGAGACGTCCAATTTCTCCTGTGCTGAGATCTGATCACACAACAACTTTTACAAGGTGTATTATCCTTTCTACGATGCAATCAGGATGGTACTTCTCCTTAGGATGCCGTGCGGTTGAACGAAACTGCGCTTATCAGCCAAAGAAGCACACCTGTCATAAAAGGAAACAAAATTAAAAATAAAATAAAATGCACGACTGGAATGTACGAACTTGCTCTTGTAGCTAACAACTAAAATGTAGCTAACCATTGAGGTATAGTTAGTTAGGTGAGGTTATCCTACGCAGGTTTAAATCCTTTGTAGGTTAGATAACATTGATTCTTAGTATAATGAATTGTCGAATGGATGATTCAAGGAATAGTTACATAGGTACCTACCTACAAATGTATATTTAAATCTAAGTTATGGATTTTAATTATGTAAGTAAAGAGAGTAAAATGTATCTAACGGGTGATTTTTTTGCTACTTGGTCTTTGACGTTTATATTTTTGACAGATCACACATGACAAATTCCACGAACATTTGACATTTCGATTCAGTATTGTTTGCCATTTCATCATGAATAGACTTACGCCTGAACAACGTTTGCAAATTATTGAAATTTATTATCAAAATTCGTGCTCTGTGAAAAATGTGTTTCGCAAGCTACGTCCGTTTTTTTTTCCGCTCATTTTTGGCTAAATGGATACGTGAATAAGCAGAATTGCCGTATTTGGAGTGAAGAGCAGCCAGAGGCAATTCAGCAGCTACCAATGCATCCCGAAAAATGCACTGTTTGGTGCGGTTTATGGGCAGGCGGCATCATTGGGCCTTACTTCTTCAAGGACGATGAAGGCCGCAGGGTTACAGGTCAATGGAGAAAGGTACCGTTCGATGATAACAGATTTTTTTTTACCGAAAATGCAAGAATTGAACTCGGTAGATATGTGGTTCCAACAAGACGGTGCCACATGCCACACTGCACGCGAAACCATGCATCAATTGAGAGGCGAATTTGGTGAGCAGTTGATCTCACGTTTTGGCGCAGTCAATTGGCCACCAAGATCATGTGATTTGACCCCGTTAGACTATTTGTTGTGGGGCTATGTTAAGTCTATTGTCTATGGGGACAAGCCAAACACGATTGCTGCCTTGGAGGCCAACATTGAACGCGTCATTGGTGAGATTCCGGCCGAAATGTGTGAAAAAGTTGCCAAAATTGGACCTTCAGAATGGACCACCTGAAGCGTAGCCGCGGGCAACATTTAAGTGAAATTATTTTTAAAAAGTAAATGGCAGAAATTGATTTATCGATCCAAATAAAAATTTCATTCACTTTTTACAAGTTTCTGTGTTTTTTCGAATTTTCAAAAACCAAGCTCTTAAAAAATCACCGTTTACATATACATATAGATGGAACCTAAGTATTCAAACATGTACATACAATAATGAAAATGAAGGATATAGGTATGTAGGTAGATATATGCACATAACTTTATAATTTAGGTGCAATATGCATACATAAGATGCATGTGATTTTTAAAGACACATATATGTATATATCATACAGTATGAGGGCCTACATAGTTTGAGGGAAATTAAAGATGCAATTTGAGTTCATGGATAAATAAGAATATATCAAAAAAAAAATTCAAAAATCGTTGGAGTGGTTTTTAATAAATTAATTTCATATGTATAAAATTTTGAAAACATTTTTAGAAAAAAAATTTGAAACGCCATTTTGAAGATATTATTAATTTACATATAAAATTCAAATTTCAAAAAAATTCTGTGACTGGTTTTTAAAAAATCAATTTTTCAAAAAAAATTAATTTTATTTTTAAAAATCGGATTCGTATTCAGTTTTGTTAATAATTTTAAGGATTATTTTAATCGATGCATCCAATGCAGAGAAATTCGAAATTAAGAAAAGTGGTTCTATGGGAAGTACCGTAAATAAGTACGCAAAAAAATATTTTTATACTTGAAAGTGAACTGTACTAATTTAAGAACACACACATTTTTTCTTAAAATTCTTGGAGCCGTTTTCGAGAAATAATTTTTTTCTTAACATTTGTGTGCCGTAATTTTTTATTTTATAAAAATATTTTTTATAGCTATTCAAGATAATATCAAAAAGCTATTAAGTCGTTCTCGAAATTTTGAGTTTTCAAAAAAAAAAAAAATGAATTTCCAAAGAAATTTATTTGAAAAGTTTTGGCTTGCAAAAGTGTTTCGACTTTTTAGGAGCTTCTGCGTAAGAAAATTCAGAATAATCAAATTAACAGTTTCCAGAAAATCGAAAACCAAAAAAATGGCTCTAATAGTGGTACCACAAATAACAATTTTTTCCGAAAAAAAAATTATCAAAAGGTACCCTTTCCCTTCATTAATGAACTAATTTTTTTTTTATAAGAATCGTTGGAGCCGTTTTTGAGAAAAATATGATTTTTGTTTTTTGGCCAATAAATCATTTATGGGAGATACTGTTATTTGTCGTCTTAAAAATATTACCGAAAAAAACAATATGTACCAAGTTTGAAGCAAATCCACGGAACCGTTTGGGCTGCAGATCGGGGACAGACAGACGGATTTGGGGGACCTACTTTTTTTTTTTTTTTTTTATATAATCTACACGCGCTCAAGGGATTATGAATACCCTTTAAATGTTTCAACACAGCGCGGGCGTGAAGGTGAGGTTAAGGAAAGATGTGTGGCGCGATATTCGCAGACTGTAGGTGGTTGTTGTCTCAGATTTTATCTCCAGGGATAGCGGCTGAACTAATGCGGAGAAATGTCCCTGTCTTATTTATCGATGTCCCTTATAATTCGCATTAATTTTTTTTTGGTGTTCTCTATGATCAAAATATTGTATTTGATTGTTAGAAGTTTTTTTTTATTTTCAAATACATACATACATTCCTATAATCGCAAGTAAAAATCACATTTTCAAATACATACTCTATTTGTTTAGATGATTTCATTAGTTACATACCTTACCTGATCCTTACATGATCCTGAGCCAAAGACAAAAGTTTATTTTATCATTGCCTCTATGAGACGTTGTTTTTTAACAGGACGAAGAACCGAAAGTCCTTCGGTTAAAACTGATGCACGTTGCATGATGTCGTCAAAACTATAAACAACACTGAAACATAAAAATTGATAAAACATTTACAATATCCCTATTAATTTGCCAACCCACTGTACCTAAAGAATATTTAAAGTTCCAACTGATTGACAGTGTTCTCTCCAACTTTGTTGCTTGGCTGATGTGATGGATCGCAGGTAAGGTCTGGTGAATAATATACTTACTTTGAATTTTTCCGACAGGATTTGATACTCGTAGTTTCACAATATTACGTATTTGAGAAAATCAGTAGATTTTCAAATGACATTTCTTATTGCCATCCAGATATTCATCTTTATATTTCACATAATGAACCAGTTCCACTGTTTTGAAAACCTGATTTCTATCAGAAATTTCAAGGCATTCGTAGTTCCGGCTACTCTTAAAATAAACATTTTCGTTTAAGAATGAATTCAAAAGTTCTTGTTCTTTCTTATTCGAGTTGCTTTCGTCACTCGCTAAGTGAGTGCAATCTTCTTTTTGAACAACACACTTCTGCGTTTGAAAGTCAGGTTTAAATCTGGTAGTACAGTAATTTTTCTTATAGAATTGAAAACCCATTATGCTCAAAATACACCATGGTGTTACTGACTATGTAAGGATAACTTAAGAGAGTCTACAAAAAAAAAATGAAATATTACCAGCTATGGCAAGCTTGGAACTTCCCTATTCCAATATAACACACAAAGCAACACTATTGTTTTGTCGTTTCTTCTAGTTGTTGCGCGACGCTTATCTCGATATGGAATCCGCAATCCAAATGGCTGAACTTTGTGTTGTTCTTTTTAAAGAATTTCGCAGCACAAAGTGCTAGTATGCTATCCCGAGGCTGCTCCTGCTGCTGCTCAATAGTCTGCTTCACGTATAACATAGATGCTCAAAATTCACGACATAAACGGTAACTATTGTAATTCAGTTTGGGTTGGCTTATAAGCCATGTAGAAGGCAGGTATTATGGTGTGTGCGAGTTGTGCCATAGAGTCATCCTATTGTCTGGAAATGCCTTCCTGATTGCCGCTTGTCCAACCAGCTGTTAAATAAACAATGAAGTTGTGTGTTTGTTTTTTTCAGCGTACATCGTACATCGTACACATACATATTTATTTATATTTTAAACGTTATATTGTGCGCCAGTGACAGGTATAACAGAAATGTCACAGTGAGGCGCTTTTGAACATTGCTTCTAACAGTTAATGTTCTCGCCGTGAATACGAAAATAATAATTCCTTACAATGTACGTACACACAACACATACATTGTTGATCTTAGATTTATTTTAAATACGGCTTTTGTGGTGATTATAAACTGTGATTAAATTGTATAACCAGGACAGCATAATTTATGCAATTATAATTAATTTATTTTAATAAGCAATTTTTGCTGAATTAAAAAAAAGATGAAGATTTGAAAAGAGACATTGTAATGAATGATCAAATTAAAAATATATCTTTTGGATTTAGATTGCATTTATTTGATATTTTGAAAAGAAAAAATCCGTTACTTAAAATAATTCCGAACGAAGATGTCTTACTTTCTTTCTATGTAGGGGAGACCGGGGCAAAAGTAACACTTTTTACTATAATTGATACTGTTCCTAAGATTTTGAAAATGAGTCAGCCAAACCTTTTTCTGTTTAAACACAAATTTGTCGCCTATTAAATCCAATTAAAAAGCCAAAAAAAATACTGATCAGAATTTGTAAAAATATAACTTTTAGACAAAAAAAACGCGTTGTTACGACTTACCCCATATTCGGGGAAAGCTGTAACATAGACCGGGGTAAATTGTAACAAAACCTGTAATCTTCTTTTAAAGAAGCTATCAATTTATAAACAAGATTAACAACACTAAATATAGCACATGCACCAAAACTTATGAAATTATTATTAAAATTTAAAAATTATAATATTAATTCACAAATTTAATTAATTAATTAATTTTAAATGTTCCTAAAAAAAAAACAATATTATATTTTTGACAAAGAAAAACTGAATTTAGTCAATACGAATTTGGAATGTAATTAAATATTCCAAAATCAGTATTAGATATATACAAGTTAACACATCAGCATAATCGCAACACCGTTTTCCGTTGGAAACGCTAACTGCTACATCAGCACTGCAATGGCCTGCAATACAATAGCCTTCATATTTTGACTGCATTTTAATAGAGATTTTTTGTTAGGTTTAATAATGAAAATAAAAGACACGTTATAATAAGTCGTCAAAGAAAACAGTCGTTGGTTATTAATTTATCTTACATACATATATGCATACTTTAACTAATTAGTAAGCCAGGAAAACGCATGAGCGACTTCTTTTCTCTTTAACCTTTTGTTGTTGATATACATCAAATGGACATTTCCTTTTTATTAAAAATATAGAAAAAAATTAAACAAAACGAGAAATAAACAGAGAATACAATTTCCATCGTCTTGGTTCCCAAAAATGTTTGTTTAATTCGTTTTTGTTGAATGTTGTGTATTTTTCTGTAACAAACAATTAAACGTTCCATTATCAAAAAAAACTTCAAAAATCGGTGGAGCGGTTCTTTAATAAATTTATTTTGTATGTATAAAATTTTGAAAACATTTTTAGAAAAAAAAATTGAAACGCCATTTTGAAGATATTATTAATTTACATATAAAATTCAAATTTCAAAAAATTCTGTGACTGGTTTTTGAAAAACCGATTTTTCAAAAAAAAAAAAATTATTTATTTTTCAAAAATCGAAATTTCTTTGAAAATTTGGGTAAGCAGTTTTCTTAACAATTTTAGGGCGCATTTGTCTAAGCAAAAAAAATTTTAGTCGGTTTATCCAATATTGAGAAAGTCGAAAATATAATAAGTGGTTCTATGGGAAGTACCGTTAATAAGTACACAAAAAGAAATATTTTTTTACTTAAAAGTGAACTGTACTAATTTAGGAACACACTTTTCTTTTTTATTAAAATTATTGGAGCCGTTTTCGAGAAATACATTTTTTTCTTAACGGTTTTTTAACATTCGTATGGGAGGTACAGTTGTTTTTTATTTTAGAAAAATAGTTTTTTTACCTATTCAAGATAATGTCAAGAAACTACTAAATACGAAGTTTCGAAAAAATCTATTAAGTCGTTTTTGAAATTTTGAATTTTCAAAGAAAAAATTAATTTCCAAAAACAAATTTTTTTGAAAAATTTTGGTATACAATGCTTAAACTTTCTAGAAGCTTCTGCGTGAAAAATTTCAAAAAAAGTCAGATTAACCGTTTCCGAGAAAATCGAAAACCAAAAAATGGTTCTACTAGAAAACAAAAAAAAAACAATTTTTTTTCAAAAAAAAAAATTTTTAAAGGTACCCTTTCCCTTCATTAATGAACTGATTTTTTTTTATAAAAATCGTTGGAGCCGTTTTTGAGAAAAATAATATTTTTATTTTTGGCCAAAAAAAATGTATGGGAGCTAGTGTTATTTGTCATCTTAAAAAAAATGAAAAAAACGTGTGGACATATTACCGAAAAAACAATATGTACCATGTTTGAAGCAAATCTATCAAAGCGTTTAGGCTGTAGACTCGAGGACAGACAGACAGACTGACAGAATGACAGACAAACAGACAGACGGAATTGGGGGAACCAGTTTTTTGGTGTTCTCTATGATCGTAATGTCATGTTTGATTGTTAGAACATTTTTTTGTTTTTTACGAATACATAACTTGCCTTATAGTACCTATAATCGCAAGTAAAAATAAAGTTACAAACTTATCAATTTTGGGCACTATCCTTATAACTTTTAGTTAGGATGTCCTATTCACTGCTTATGTATACCTAACGTTAGCTTTGAAGTAGCTGAACAATTTTCTCCTTTACGCGTTTCTTAATTTTCAGGGGAACCCTTTTATTTTGAACTGTTTAAGATTCATATAAGACACAACTAAATATATTCTTAAAGTCGCATTTTACTTAATTTTTTATATACAAAATTTTCTTACATTTTTTTCTAACAAAAATTGGTATGAAAATTTTAAGTATTTAAGAATATAAATTTAAAAACATGATTACAAAAAAAATCGTGCACCTGTTTTCGAACTATTTAATTTTTAAAAAACCCAAAGAAAATTTTAACATGCAGTGTTATTAAGAATTTAAAGGAACGAATATTTGATCAAAATCCGTTGAGCTGTTCATGGTATAGTCGAAAATAAAAAAAACACAGTTCTATAGCAGGTGCCGTTAGTAAAAGTGTATGTAAACATTTTTTAAAGCCAAAATGTAAACTATAGCTATAGTGCCCTGAAAAAATTGAAGAAAATTACTTCAGCAATTTAGGTTGTAGATCGACCTACAGACAGACAGACGGAATTGCAGGACTCATACTTTTTTGGTCATGTTCAATGTCAAGTTTGATCAAAAGCTCGAGTTCGTTTTACTTGCGATATACATACATATGTATGTAGGTACTATAGGGCAAGTTTTGCATTTGGAAAAAAATCGAACTCGAGATTTTAATCCAAGTTGATATTAAGATGATAGAGAACACCAAACAAGAGGGTCCCGCAATTCCGTCTGTCTATCTGTCTGTCTGTAGAACGATCTACAGCCGAAACGGCTGAACCGATTTTGTTCAAATTTATTGCTTAGGCATTTAAGGTGATTGTTCAAATTAGATTTTTGAATATTTGTTTTAGTCCCAAAAATAACGATACTCCCCATACAAATTTTTCTACCACCTACAAATTAGAGATAGACTGGAATTCATACTGGGCCGAACTCAACTCGTATACTAAGGAGTTGAGAAAGGCCAAAAGGATTCTTGGGCTAGACACTGTGAATCTATTGAGAACACAAGTGAGGCGGCGAAACTTCGTAAGGTCCTGGTGGCAAACCCCACACATCGATGAAGCATTGACGAATTCGAGCCAAGAAACACTTGAACTCTTTATGAGTGCACATTTCTCCGGCTGTTTGGATCCTGAAGAGACAGGTTATACACAATCAGACACTTTAGGTTCTATTCAGCCAGTACCAGAATTGGATAATATTGTCACAGAGCAGAAGATTATGTGGGCAATAAACTCGTTCAAACACTATAATCAGAACTTAAATATGTCCATATCAGCTGGGGGAAAGTAAAAGTGGCTTTTATTCCAAAAGCTGGAAAACCGACATACTCGACTGCAAAGGATTATAAACCGATAAGTCACTCCTCGTTCCTTTTCTAGACACTGGAGAGAATCATTGATTTATATGTAAGAGACATTCTCTGCAACTCTTGCAACTACCAACAAGCTTACCTTAAAGATAAATCAGTGGAGATAGCATTGCACGAAGTCGTTTCAATAATAGAGAAAAGTCTTGAGCACAAAGAACACTCCTTAGCAGCATTTCTGGATATCGAAGTTGCGCTTAACAACGTTAAAATGAATTCCATTAAATCTGCCTTGGAGAAGGTTGGATCTGAACCCGCCATTGTAGATTAGATATAGTCTATGCTGAATGGTAGGATCATAAACTCACAACTTGGGGACACTATGGTAGAGGAAACAGTTACAAGAGGCACACCACAAGGAGGGTCCTGGCAGTAAACAACATTCTTACAAGATTTAAAAACATAGGAATTAAAGCAGTGGCTTATGCAGACGACATAGTAATTCTGTCTGATATTGGGTAAGTTCCTTACCACCATCAAAGATATAATGGAATCTGCGCTTAAGGAATTATCCTCGTGGGCAGAGCAAAATGGTCTTAAGGTTAACCCCGCTAAAACTGAACTAGTTCTGTTCACGAGGAAAACAAAACTGGAGGACTTCATGCCTACTAAGCTGAATGAAATCCTTCTGAAACTTTCCAGAGAAGCCAAATATCTGGGAATAATCCTAGACTCTTAGCTTACTTGAAAAGGAACAGATGAAAGAATGAAAAGAGCACTCTGCGCTTTCTACACATGTAAAAAAACTTTGGAGCACAATGGGGCATGCGACCGCAAGTCATCCATTGGATGTACACAGCGTTCCTTCACCCCATACTTACCTACGCGTCGATTGCATGGTGGAAAGCTGTAGAGAAAGATAGCTATCTCAAAAACCTAAACAAGTTACAGAGATTAGCCTATATGGGAATAACGGGGGCATGGAGGTCTACACCACAAGCAGGCCTGGAAATCATTTTAAATCTTCCTGGACGTATGGACGAGTACATACGTTGCACAGCGGCCAAGGGTGCACTTTGTTTTAAAGAAACGGGCTCTTGGAAGCACAGTACCAAATGTCATGGATCTATCTGGCAAAGGTACGGAAACATGGCTGAGTTTGATGTGACAATTGACAACTTACCACCGAGAATTAATTTCAACCGGAATTTCACGATGGTAATACCGGGAAGACATGAACGGGAACCTAGCTCACTATTAAGAGAACAGGGTATTCCCATCTACATTGATGGGTCTAAACTGGAAGAAGGAACAGAAGCCGGGGTCTTTTGTCTTTTGTAAAGCCCTTAATATTTAATATTAAGGAATCATCTAAGATCCCAGATGAATGTAGTGTCTTTCAGGCTGGGATCTACGCGATTGAAAAATCAGCTGATATGATCCATAGGAGAAAACTGATCTTATTAGAGATCACATTTTTCGTGCACAGCCAAGCAGCTATGAAAGCACTATCCAGCGAAACAATAAGATCTAAGACAGTGGCAAAGTGCCCAAGCGTACTGAATGTCATTGGTAACTCTAACCGAGTCAAACTTTGTTGGTTTGCTGGACACAGCAATGTAGAAGGGAGTGATTTAGCAGATGAAATGGCAAGGAAGGAATCAATAGCAAATAGGGACAGCAGCAACTTATTGGGTATAGGTCCTGAAGTCCCTGAAGGAAAATAGACATACAAATTAAAGAGCAAATAAACAACTCCTGGATATCCAGGAGCGACTGTGTTATCTCTTGAAGTTTATGGCATAGAATCAATGAAAAAAAAACAATATATTTTATCACTGATTAAAAAGAGCATCAGAACCTTGACAGGTGTACTAATAGGACACTGCGCCATAGCTACAATGACCAATAGATTACGTGTATTTGACCCGATTTCTGCAGGAGCTGTCAAGATGCTGATGAAACAGAAACCATTACACACCTGATCTGCGACTGTCCAAATGTACAAACAAATCGCCTCCGACACTTCGGAAACAGGATTGTTGATGAGCTAGGCGACCTAGTCCATATACCAATGGTAAATATGAAAAAATATATAGAGAGTACGGGCTGGTTCATAAATGAACCAGTCTTCATGCAACATTAGTTATGAATATCTCTGTGTGAAAGGAGATCCCAACGGACCAATAGCCTAACCTAACCTAAGCTAATACATACACAATTTGACCATAAATTGAGAAACATTTGTAACACCCCTTTTTTAAGTACCTATACCACACACGTGCAAATCCGCCTACTTGAAGTAATATATCATGCTGATGACATAAATCAGAAATATTGCAACAAAGTCTTAAAAAATGTATGCTAAATTCTAACAAAAGTTTATGTTCTTCGATATAGAAATTAAATGTTCTACTAAGTCGCATGAACTTGCTTTGAAAGCAGCTTTTTCTTTAAGTAGCTTTTGTATGAGTTACACTGGGATATTTTGAGCCTCTAAAAATTTGTATTTGAAATAAAAAACAAATTCAAATTATTACATAAAACGCTGTAAATATTTTAAACACCAATGAAGCCACCAATACTCAACCCTAAAAGCGGCAAAATATGTACAACATTAAAATAAGAACGAAAGGACATTAAATGCGCACGGGCAGATCAATGAAAGCGAATCCAATCAACTTAACCACTCACAAATGAGTAATTTCCACACCTGAGTTGAAATGTGTTGTTCACAACACAACACTGCGAATGCAATTTGTATTGAGAAGTGATGCTTGAGGTACCGCGCACATGCCAAATGCCTTGTCCATCACAGAGGGCATTTTTGTTGTGTGCGCGGTTGAAAGGCTCCCAAACGCCAAAAGGCACTTAAATTACATAATTTTGACATGCAGACGGAAGAGGTTTTTCTTGTCCTTAAGGTCGGCGGGCCATAAAGTGGACATAGCAAAATAACATTTAGACATTCCATTTGAAAATGGAGGGCTCTCAGCTTAGCCTGGCTTAGGAACTGGGCGCACTGTGCTCTTGGACTAATCATATAAGAAACGCTCGTTGCGTTTGCATTGTTGGTCAGTTCTGAACTTATGGATGTTCGTTGGGGAGACCGGGGGTGCGCGCATATAGATCCACTGAAGGCTCTAAACATGGAACACACTAATAAATGGTGGCTGTAAATTATTTCCTAGGAGCTAAAGGTGAAATGATGTATAATAATATAGATGTCATTGTTGGACCTTTATGTATGGTCACTTTTTCTGATATTTATGACCAGCGGTTCTTGTGGTGGTCGTAGAGATATTTACAAGAGATCGAAGTCTAGGTAAATTTTTACGCATTTTTATTGTGAAGACATTATTGGATGCAATGAAATGTTTAAGAATCTTTGAATAACAGTGGAATGTACCGTTAAATTTATAAAGCACCCCGTAAAGTGACAACAAAGATGTAGCTAAATCCCTTTCCTTTTTTATGAGCTTATTACCTTTATGGTATTTCGTGTATTGATAGTCGTGTTTTAATGGTAATTTGCTAGGTAGCGCAGTAAAATGGCCCTTGCCAAATAAAAACACTACCTATTAAGTGTTGGGAATTCAGTGAAAATAAAAAGTGAAGTTTTAGAGAAATAAAAAACGAATGTGAATATAAAAGTGAACAGCGTGTCTTATTTAAAAAAAGTTGCTGCGTAGCCTAAACAGCTTGCAAATAAAACACGACTAATATTACTTGTAGCTGTAAGGAAAGTTTGTACTGCAAATAGTTATGAAGTTAGTTACGCGCTATAAAAATTAAATATTTAAGCCGGAACTACATTGCCTCGACCGATGTACTATTTAGTAGCGTATCGTGTTTTTGCAAGCACACTGTGTTCTATCTCCTACACGCATGGACAAACATCTTCGGAATAGTGGGGTTTTAAAATGGATCGAAACAAAATTAATTATGACACACTACACTTAGGTACCAGTTATAGCTTTCATTGAAACTCATCATTGTAAAATTTGTATATTTCAAAATTAAGATAATAAGATATATAATTTTGTTTGTCAAAAAATATTTTATTTGCTCTAGCACTTTTTTGTAAAATAATTTTTCAATGACGAACAGCGTTTTCAATGAACAGCTGACATTTTGTTCCCTAACATCAATTTTTCTTTCAATGATCAAATCTAACCTCAAAATTACATTTGGCTATGAAAGCTATTTTCAATAACAACCAAGTTTCAATGATAGCTATAACCGACTTGCCAAAAAAATCACTGATTTGTTTTCACTGATCAATTTCAATGAAAGCTATTACTGGCGCATTAGGGGCAAGTAATATCTATCAGGAAAACGCATCAGGAAAAAATGAAGCATTACGAAATTGAATATTTTTTCCTGGTGGAAAAATTTTTTCGTCGACAATTCTGTCAGTGGAACGAGGGAAATCGGAACCCAAATCATTGGAATGATTTGTTCTTCTTTGTGTCAAATGGTGTTAAGCTGGCACGAAAAATGAATATTCATCAGGAAAATAATTAAGTAAATTTTCAACAAAAAATAATTGTGATGTTGTCTATTCTCGCAAAAAAATCTCTAAGTTATTTTACATCGATTAGTGCAACATTTCTATTTCAAAATGTGTAAAAAAATAATAAATTATCCATTAGAAATTTTTTCCTGATTCGTTTTCCTGATAGCTATAACTAATCCTGTGTTACCATAGGAGACAAGTTTTTTATTCCTTATTTCAATGCGGGCCAAAATTGCACAATGTAGGCAGTCATAACCTACTAATATTAGAAAAGAAGTCTTAGATCTAAGTTAAGTAAACTGGGATTTAGATTTGATAATATATAACGTCTGTGAGTAAAAGAATTTTAAATTCAATTATGAAATAAGACAGGGTAGTCATTTAGGCCCTGTACTTTCTATATGTCTTATTATTGAATTACCATCCACCTTGAAGTATTCCAAGTTCATCATTTATGTGACTGATGTTACAATATTGAAAAAGTATGAATTAAGCTTTAAGTTGTACGAGAAAGTTGTCAGCGATTTTTTGGGATTATTTTTTTTAACAGTTAGTATACTAAAGCAATATTTTTAGAATATTTTTAATCAAATCAAAATGTATTCCCTACCCCATTGTTCTGTTGACAGTATATTTAAAAAGAAAAAATTGCAGAGAAATAACCCAATGGGTCAAAATAACCCAATCGATAGATCAGAAAATTTTATGAACTTGTGACCAACAAAATATTATAAACAAGTTCACAACTGAGTAGTAAACCTATAACTCAATCTTTGGGGACTGATTTTGAGCACAGTATTTTACCCAATCTGAATTTTGGAAATATTTTCTAACCTAGTCCATGTTTTCGGATATTTGAACTTTTAAAAATCATGCTGAAGCTGATATATGATATTTTTCTTATTTTTGATCAATTTGACAAAGATTAACCTAAAATAGTCGAAATACAAAAGAAAAATACCCCAGTAGGCACCACTGCCCGTATAATCCTTAAAAGATTCGACTGCTTCTTTTTCGTCTCTTTTCTTCCTGAGAAGTCCATTCTTCCGTAACTTTTTGGTTGCTTTTTCAGCTGGTCTTTTTCTTTTCTCCATTATTGGCTGGTAGGCATTATTCTTGGCTCCATATTTCAGATGGTATTGCTCATCGAACCAGGAGTTTTTTTTATGGTAGTATAGTGAAATCTAGCACATCAATTGCGGTCCTTCTGACGACTTGTTGACAGTGACTCCACTGGTCTCCTGTACTTTATGTAAATCTCTGTTGTCAAAAGTGCAGTCTATTTCATAATGGAAATACGAGATTTTCCCAAAGAGTGGTCGGAATCAATGCTAAACTCTCGGAACCTTCGGGCATCCAAGACAGTGAAAGTATTTTTGGCTTCCAGCGGGATGTAATCAATTGGGTTCAGGGTTTTTGATCACAAGACCGCCATATGTCATATGAATATTAATGTACGTTAAATAGGTGCTAATTATGATGTAACCCTGCCGCGAAGACTTCCATCCCGAGCGCAATAGTAGACATATGGTCATGCTGGCTATGTCCTCCGACTATCGAGCCAAAGATGTACTCTTTCGAATCTGGTTGCAGAGTTCTTGACGATCAGATATATCACACATTTTCTCCAAGAGTTCATGGAATAATTCTTTGGTGGATACTTCTTTCACTTCCGTGGGCAAATAGGTATGGATTCATGTGATGTTCTCAAGACTTCTTGCCTTAATATTTCCATAATCACAAAACTGCACCCATAAAGCTCCTTACCATGTCCCTTATATAACTGTCCGTAATAAATATCACCCGATTTCATCTTTCGTATGCGTTCTCCACTGCATCTTTATTCCTGTATAGTTGTAACGTCAGCTTTTAGACTATCAAAGGTATTTACTAATTATGCGGCTGTTTTGCTCGAGTCGTCAATGTTGATGTATTCTGTATCATGGGTTTGTTCTTGTTCCGAACCATTAGTATTGACATAAAAAGGTTACTCCAAAGCACAACAAGTGGAGAGCAGCCACTTAAACCGTTCATTATAGGCATGAGCTTCGACTATGCCAAAGTAAACCATATAATGTGTTTGCCAAGTAATTCGGCCTAATTAGAACTGTAAACGTCACTGTTGATTCCATCTAGAAAAATCATCTGCCGTCATCTAATTGTTAGAGTGCAATGTTGGAGTCCGTTTCGACGCAGCTTAATACAGGGTGGCGCACGAATCGTGCTACAATAAGAAATTAAATTAACTTTTATTTCAATCGATGTATTTCATTAAATTTTTTTTTTGGATTAAAAATTAAATTTTATTTTAGATAACTAATAGTTTTCAAAGATGATAGGCCGCAACTGACCTCCACGCTCTTCCACGCATATGCGGCACCTGATCAGAAAATTTTTCATTGCGGCCTGAAGGGTTGAAATTGGGATCGCCTCAATTATTGTCTTAATGGACTGCTTCAATTCAGTCAAATTCCTGGGTTTCGTTTTGTACACTTCCTGCTTGACATAACCCCATAAAAAAAGTCTGGTGCAGTCAGGTCAGGTGACCTTGGGGGCCAGCGCAATGTTGTTGAAACCAAATCCTGCTGAAAGGGATACGTCTTCGACGAAGTTCTGGGTGAAAAAACTCCATCAACATCTTTAAATAACGGTCCCCATGGACAGTTTGTGTAACACCGTTTTCTTCAAAGAGGTATGGCCCGACAATACACTTTGATGAAACTGCGCACCACACAGTGACTAGTTCTGGGTGCAGTTCCGTCTCATGGAGCATTTCTCGATTAGATTCACTCCATATACGGCAATTTTGCTTGTTAACATTGCCGTTTAAGTCAAAATGGGCCTCATCAGACATGAACAAACAATTTATCAATGTGTTGTCTTCTTCGGTCTTTGCAATCATTTTTCGGCAAACTTCCAGGCGAACAGCCAAATCCTGAGGGTTTAACTTGCTTGTAATTTGGACTTTGTACGGGAAAAAGTTTAAGTCATCATGAAGTATCCGTTGTAATGACCGTATTCTAACTCCAATTTGGCCCGATAAGTTTCGACTTGAAACACTTGGATTTGCCTGTATAGCCGTTGCAACAGCCACGATTGTATCCTGAACCCGAACATTGGGATATCGATGATACGGTCTTCGTTCGATGCTTCCAGTTTCGGCAAAGATGTTCACCAGCCTCATAATTGTCCATCTACTCGAGGGAGTACCGCCAAACTCTAGCCTTAATTCCCTTTGGACATAAATGACGGACTGCAAAGAATGGTATCGCTGCACTATCCAAATCCATTTTTCAGTATCCCAAGCATTCATTTTGATAAATCTAAATAGTAGCCTATAAGCTAAAAAAAAATAAGCCGATTACTCACACTGAAAAAAAGTTATTACGTTTTATTTATCTACTTTGACCTATTGACAGCCGGAGGCCCTTCTGCAAAAAAAAATCAGATCTGCTGGTTCATAAGCAATTGCTGGTGTCTCTCAGGGCTCAATATTTACCCAGAATATTCTCCTATTTTCATTAACGATCCATTATCTGGAACTTTTAATCTATTAAATGCTTAGCTTAAGAAGTATCTACCCTCAGGCTTTGCAAAGACTGAAATGTTATGTCATCTACTCTCTCGCTATTTGCATAGACAGTGTTCTATCGAAACAGCCAGGTGCCTTCTAAGGCGCAGGGACATAACACTAATTTGGGACTTATGTCCCACCTTGATGGCACATAAATCCCACACAAAATATTTGTTACTTTTGTGCAACAAATTTTTCGCAATTACTTTCCATTTGGGGGTGGCCGTGCCACGATAGTTGTGTGTTCGCCTGGCAACCTCATGGTTCGATCCCTGCCTTAGTCTATGTCTTCTTATTTTTCCATTAAAAACCAATTCTAAAAATAAATATCATACAATGAGTTGCTGGTTTACTCATTACATGCTGTTTCGGCATAAACCTAACAACATCTGATTGAGTAAAAACTAGTATACCGATTACATATGACAAAGAATACAAAAATTAATACGAATTATAAGGGACACACTCGTAGATAAATAAGACAAGGAAATTTCTCCGCATTATTTCAGCCGCCATCACTGGAGATAAAATCTAAGACAACAACCACTTACAGTCTCCGAACATCGCGCCACACATCTTTCCTATCATTTTTTCTCTTCCTTAACCTCACCCTCACAACCTCACGCCTGCGCTGTGTTGAAACATTTGAAGGGTAGTATAATCCCGTGAGCGCGTGTAGATTATTACAAAAAAAAAAAAAAAAAAAAAATGCGCCGCCTTCTTACCTTTAAACAATTCAACTATAATACTAGCGCTTCTATAAATTCTTATCTGCTTTCCATTGAGTTCAACTTCGGATGATCTGTTAAATAATTCAGAGGTTCTTTCTTCGACCGTTCAACACGAATGTATTTTTTTTCAAAATTTCAAAAGCAACTGGTATACATCTGTCATATGTAAATCCATTCTTATTTTCCTTTCGCTCTTACTGTGGTAGTCAAAAATTAAAGATAATTTAAGTCTGACTTGCGTTTATCAATATGAGTGTTCGCTTATAGGAGTAGGGCTATGGTTGGCGGGAAAAGACTATCCATTTCAGAAGTTCCCGAGACAAGACAGATATGAAATTTAATTATTCGAATCAGACCCTCATTAGTCACAAAAATATAGAATCTTATAGCTTCTAGACTAGATTTGAACTCTAGGTCGATATGGCTTCCACTAAACACACAAAACCGATATTATACGGTGATCGAAACGGAATTTGGACCGATCCCGATAAGTTTTTTAAAAAAGCTCGTAAAGTCTTGTGTCCATCTAAAAATCGTTAAAAAATTTATTGTTCGAAACCTTTTTTTAAATTTTAAAACATGAACGACCTTTAAATCAATGTTATTATGTTTCATTTGCAAGATCAAGAGCTACATATTTGCCTTTTTTTTAATAGTAAGAATAGTCTGCAGTCAAATTCCATTTTACAACAACAAACATTAAATTTCATGATGAGGAAGACTATTATACAAGAATGTTTCATTTTATTATAGAACTCCCTCAATTTCGTGCAGGAATCTTTTAAAATATGCATTTTCATAAAGCAAACTCATTCATTTGTTTAATTTCCTTTGCCCTCCCATCTCACACGAATTGCAAACCAATTTCTCCAATTTCAATTCATACATAACCTGACCTTCGTGGCATTTTCTCACATTTCCCTGCTCTAATGTCTGCAGGTATTTTGAAAATTAATTCCCAAAGCGACATCCACAGACCGGGCAACCGATCATGAGCCAGTGCTTTCAGATACTTATAGATAGATATAGCCGATTCAACTCTTGGCGAGGAATTCAATTTGCACAAAAAAAAAAAAATATATAAACTTAAACATCCGCTGGCTCTCGAGAGGCATCCAACCGAAAAATTCATTCCGAAGACGACAACGATGTGATACTTTCACAGATCTCGATCTCTGAACCCTTTCAACCAAAGCCATATACGTCTATTCAAACCTGCTTACATACACTGATACACATGCGATATAAAATAGCTAAGAGCCACCTTCTTCAAACACCGGAATCTTAAAGTTCCTCCTCATAAAGTAACGATCGCAAATCGAAAAAAAAACCAGCTAACATTTGTTAACATAGCAATTATTTAGGTTGCTCGTGTCAGGGCCAATCGATTCGATGCACAATTGAGACCGATTTGCAGCTCCAACTTCTTCATCTAAAGAAGCTCCCTGTGCTTATGGCCTTGCATTTTAGTTTTCAATACAATATGAAAATTAAAACTTTCGCCTACTTGAATGAACAGTTAGTCTTATATGTCCTCGACGACCATATTGAGCGGCATCGCAGTTTAAGTGGATTAATTTTTGCATACCGAAGAGTGGTGAACAAATTTATTCAGAAATTGTCTCTGTGTAGATTTGAGGGGAGAGTTTGAAGATCAATTGATATTGAGATAGGATTTACATAGCTAACTTATAGAAGCTACATATTTTCGACCATTAATCGACTATAATTTTTTTATTCCATCGCTATATTGATCCAATCGAGGACCCATTTATCGCTAATTGCCGCTATTATTTAAATTCAAATGCAACCTTCAATTATGGCATATGCTAAGCAAAGACGCCAACCCTTGTACACTTATAAGTGTATACATCAACCCAGGCATATGGACACCGAATAATAATGCAATTTTGCCATCTGGAATATGGCTGGCATATTACAAGCATTTTTTTTCAACAAATGTGTGGAAAACCCGATTTTTTCTAGAGGTATGGGTATCCGATGGAATTGTTCGTAGGCCACCTGCGATGTATTTTGATTTTGGGCATAAACGTTTTCCGGCTTGAAACATTTTCCTTTTGGGAAATTTACAAACGAAGATGAACAATAAAATAATAACAAGAAATGTTTGTACACAAAACAAAAAAAAAACTAGGAAAGGAATTGTCAATGTCATGTAGTGTCAAAATGTTATGTTGGTAAGTTAGTTTCGTCTTCAGCGGTTTGTCAAACAAGATTGGCATGAAGGGATAGGATTGGTGTCTAGGCTTCGAATTAAGGTAGGTAGAGCTGCTAATTATCCGGTTTGTAAAGTTTCTAACGCCTAAAAGAACAACAGATATATTTCTAATAAAGGTAGTTGTTAAATACATCGTAATGATTCGTAGGCTCTGTTTCCAGGACATTAGAATTTAGGTCAGTTGAGTTCGTTCAACTCGTAACAGTTTCCTCGCGAGGGGGACTATGAGCTGAGCTATAGCGACCGTAAGCTGAAAAATCGTAAGCATAGGCATGAGAAAACACTTTCTATTAAACAACGACTGGCGAAGCATCAACTCGGCTAAGAGTGTCATAAATTATTTTCAATTGCCATTAAGCTAAATTCGAATTTAATTGAAATTAAATAGATCGTTATTAGTTTTTCCGCTGTACATACATATCGAATTTTGAACAATTTTGTTTGTATATTAATTCATCTAAGCGCAAAAAGGGGTAAAACTGAATAAAAATGAGTTTTTTTTAGCGTGCAGAAATAATATATTTTTTTTTTTTTGGTTCAAGGTGAATTTGTGCGGTCACTGGGATTATTTTTAGTTGGCACCGCCGATGACGTGAGTGTGCATATATGGTAGAGAAGGGATTTTTGGACTTGGAGTAGTCGTCCGACCAAGGGACAGGATAGAAAATTTGTGTTGAGCTGAGATTAAAGTTCCAACACCCCGTCGATCGAAAAAAAGGAGGGATACCCAGAACTGGTGAAAAGATTTAAGACTCGTGACTGACCCGGGTTCCCAAGTAAACGGTCATTCTGCAACCTTATTTTTATTATATGCTAGGGTATCAGAAAGCAAAAGCACTTAAATTTATGTACGCATATACTCGTATACATATGTACGAGAAATCACGAGTGCCTACCAAGCCAAGAATTAATTTCGAGAGCAGGACCCTAAATTCAACCCCTTTTACAGTCCTATAATAATAATAATAATAATAATAATGTTTATTGAACTGATATATACACAATTTGCTCTTAATTCTATTTTACAATATTTATATTACATTGATATTTTGATTTGTTTTAGAACTTAAGGGGCTAATATTATACATTGTTTATTTTTTTTTTTTAATTATTAAAAAAAATTGTTCTTGAATTTCTTCTACTACTAAAACCTGTGTGGATAATCTCGGGTTGTTCAAACCCGGCTGTTTTCTGGTGATGTAGGGGTTAATGTGGCATCTAGCCACGGTGGTAGTTTGGCGCTGCATCCTCGTAGAATTGGATTGCTTCGTCATCGTTGATATAAATAAGTCCTTCGTCCAGTTGCGCTGTCACATCCAGGTATCTTGGCTCAGGGTATCTCTCTTCGCTGGTCATGTTATTCACTAGGGTGTTTGGGTGGTTGATTAGGTTACTCGTCAGTGTTTTGGCAGCACTGATCATGTACTTGTCGAGGGGTGTTATTCCGGACGCCTCGAAAAGTCGTTTGTTGCTGAAGTGCTTTTGTCGTCGCTGGTCAAAGTGGAGTCCCGTGCAGGACTTCTCATGCTGGTTTTGGATACAGTAAACCATGCAGAAAAACGATATATGATAAAGGGCCTGAGAAGTTGCTCATAGATAAGCAGTTTCGTCTTCTGGCTAAGTCCATTCCTTTTGCTTATCAAGTAAAATTTAGTGCAAAAAAAATATACACCTCGACTGACTTATAGTGCCAAAAAGTGAGAACCGATGGGGATAACCGAGACGCAGCTGAATATTAAATTTTGTATCGATTATTGATTATTAAAGTTTTTTGGGAACCACGCCAGCGATAGTTGAAAATTTTGTTTATAACTGGGCCCATGAAGAGCTCAATGGCATTCTAATTTAAATTTCGGGGGGCGCGGTAGGGGGAATTGATTCGGGAGTAGCCCGATGACCTGACGACAGCATATGAAACAAGCGAGGGGAATTCGCAGCAATGACCTACCGAACTCCTGGATGGGCGGGTTAAGAGCCACCCAGCATTAAGACCTGTGGGACAAGAAAAATGGGTGTGGTACCATCATCAGTGTTGGTGCAAGTTAAAAAGAAATGATATAGGTATTTTTGTTTTTGAAAGAGGTGAGGTCTGTGTGTGGAAGCAAGAACCGCCCCAATCCGACGAGCTCAGCCGTGCCTCGCGTGCATGCCTCCGCTTCCTCAGCCATACATTCTTTTCTTTCAACCTTCCCTAAACCCCCCGCTTACTAGTTCTGTCTTTCTATCATAACTCTATTTATTGGGTCCAACAGTATTTTTGGTCAATACAACGCCGTTTGATGCATATCCCTGGCCCATCGAAGGTGTCCAGGATTGATATGCAGATTTATTTATTTTCTTAGACCGGTCCCAGGTCCTTCAGCATACAGATCCCCAAACCCTAATCCTCCCCTAATGACCCATTGCATTAGGACCTTGACCAAGTTGTAGGGCACGATGTTGAATCAATAAATTTAGATCTTCTTCGGTGCCACTGAATCGTACAAGAAAGAAAATGTGTCAAAACTGTTCCCAATATATCAAATAGTTTACATCTATGTCATCCACCATAAAATATCAAAACCTCTTGAATAAAAAATCACACTGACAGCTTACAATTTGACAGTTGAGTAGAGAGATAGAACACCCTATTCTTCTAGGCCTTGGCTTACAGTTTGATGCAGAAAATAGGGTATTTAGGAACTAAGATCAAAAGATCTTATCTGAGGCTACATAAGATCAAGTACAATTTGAACAACTAAACCACCGCTATACTAACAAGATTCCAAAGGTCTCATTGTGCAAGATGTCAGACAAAACAGTGGTATAAACTAACAGCCGCATATAGACAACAACTGATTACGTGTCAGTGTTTCTATTATTACCTAACAAAATGCGAACAATTAAATGCGGCCCTAGCAAGAGTAGCAGTGCCATAGTGCTATAGCACGTTTTTTTATTATTTTTTTTGTTCAGTTTCAAAGCGCAACATTAATAAATGCCGTATATGAATCACGTGCACACGGTCGCCCATAAGTCTACTTCAGAATGATGAAAGCGGCAAGATGACGAAGATGACAAGAATAACATTGCGGTGCGATGGCGAATTTTGTATGTGTATCCCTTTGGTGAGTTGGAGTTCTACTCAACGCCTCCTTAAATTTTAATGATTGCCACCAGATGGAAAATACATAGATTCAAACATTTTGGAGAAATCCAAAAATAGCTTCTCCGAAAAAAAGTATTGTCAATTTAAATGTCTTTTATTTTTATTTTTATTATTCAAAAAACGTAACAATATTATTAATATTCCTGCGAAGCCTAAGCTTTTCTGCAGAGGATTGTGTGACTATCTTATTTTAAACAATAAAAAGCGAGCTTTGATTTAACAAATTAAAAATAAACAATTTCAAAGTAAACTTTTAGATACAAATTATAAAATTACATCAAAAGTTAAATTTTCAATAACATATATTTTTCAACTATTTACTTTAGAAAGAAAAGTTTCAATAATTTTTTTTTATAATTTCTTATTTGTTTTGGTTCTTGAGGTAAGCAGTTTATTATGGAAGGAACAATGTAATGGAGCTTTCTTTTGCCAAATGTGTTGTAGTTTCTTGGGATTTGAAGCAAACCTTTTGCTCGTTGTCTGGTGTTAATATGATGTTGTATCGGTTAACTAAAACGGTTGTCGTCTTGGTATTCCAATAGTATCGTCATTTTGAAGATCTGATCGACTTTAAGTCCTCTAAAGCTGCTTTCAGTTTGTTGCCTCTTATTGTTTTGAATAATTTTTAGAGCTGAATTTTGAAGTTTATTGATCTTGTTGATGTGAGTTGTTGCCGCGTTCCACATGCAAGTATACCATACCTTATTTTCGACTCTGGTAGTGCACAATAGACTTGTCGCAAAACGTTCTCAAAAGCATGGTATCTCAAGTGGGAGAGTGCATAAAGACCTTTCTTCTGTTCATTTCGTAATTTATTTATATGTTTGTCCCAAAGGAAATGGCAATCAATAACAACACCAAGATATTTGTAAATTTCAACTACTTCGATGTATTCTTTGTGCGTGTTTGGGCAGGAATCATTTGTGAAGTATATTTGCTTGTCAGTTTTTTTGAAATGTGGACTTCGGATATGCGTTAATTTTGTTTTAAAAGCGTTTATTACCAACCCGTTGTCGTGACACCATCGTACAGCTGCATCAAATTCCCTTTGCATCACCGTTGTTGCAGTATCAATGGACCTATCACGAACAACAATAGCAGTGTCATCGGCAAAAGCGAACGGAATGCTTAATTTAAACAATCGAAGAAGCTCGTTGGTATAAAGGATGAATTGTAGAGGCCCCAAATAAGATCCTTGTGGAACACCATACGTAAAATTCTTTAACTCACTATAAACATCTTTTATCTTAACGCAAGACTTTCTATTGTGAAGATAGTCAGTCATCCAATTAGCCAGTAAACCTCGAATCCCAATTCTTCCTAATGCTTCTAAAAGATTTGAATGATTGAGTGTATCAAAAGCCTTGCTGAAATCCAAAAACAATACCTGTACATGGTGACCTTTATTCAAGCTCTCGTTCACACAGTTAGCAAATCCACCAAGCAATTGTCCTGTATTTTTGTTCTTCTGAATTCCGTACTGTCTTTTGTTAATCAGAGTGTGTTTTTCAACAAAACTTTGTAATCTATTAACTATAATTCCTTTCAAGCATTTTACAAAGCAAAGACCGGGAGAATTGAAATCGGTCTATAATTAGTCAATTGATTCTTCACTCCTCCTTTATAAATGGGTCTTACCGCAGCAGTCTTAAGTTGTTTTGATATAGTTCTTTAGCTAGACTCTTGGTTTAAGATCTTATTTTTGAAAGAAATAAAGGAAAACGTCTCACCTGTTCTCACCTGTTGTGTCCATATCGATATACAGCTTATAATGCTTCTACTGGGTACAACCTTCTCCTATAATGTCGGTCTTTAGATTTTTGTCTAGCTTGTTAATGTCTGCCACTATTTACGCTATTCTCCTTAAAGTGATTCAAGGATTTTCAGATCTGAAATATTGGTCTCCATTCACAATATGAAGGTACCTATAGCAATATTCTGTCTTCTACATCAATTACCCGGTCCAAAAACACTTGGAACAATTTTCTTCTGTTGTGTGTCAGGACTAGGATCAACAATATTTTTGCACGACATAGTAGAAGTTATTCTTCATTTGATCGTGGTACCGTTGTTTTGGTAATTTCCGAAGCGGACTAGATATGACACCTATAAGACGAGAGGTAATTTTCAGATTTTTAAAAATTGACTTGGACTTTCTCAAGATTGACGAACTTTATAACCAAAAAGTAAGATTTATTTTGTGGAAATTAAACAAAGAGGTAACCATAATTTTATAGCTAGAACTCTCAGGCGCATAAACAATCAAATCGCAATATAAAATCTGCGACGATCTCACGGTCTCGTCTAGTGAATTGAAGGTCCCTATCTTCGGCTGCTGCACTATGCTTCCGAAGACAAAAACAAGAAGACAAATAAACAAAAGACAGTCGTCGTCGCGTCGTCGGGGCACGCGGACAAACGTGTGAATCGTCTATTCGTCTCCTTGTTTATGATTAGATAACAAAAGCCTGGCCTGCCAACTATTGCCACTGTAGAAAGCGTGCGCTCCTTTGATTTTTCTTTATTTCATTTTCATTTAGGATCTCATTGCGCACACACAAGACACCGACCGCCTCGCCACGCCAGCAGCGCCTACTTGGCAAATAATAAAACACCGATTATATTTTCATTGTTAACACAAACATGTCCGCTAGTTCGTCCTATTGTTAAAAGAGAGAAAAATTAATTCCATGCAGCTTTTGCTCGAAAATAATCACAGCTCAGGATCTATGGGTTATGGGATCTGCAATGATAAATCAAGGGAAGCATTTAAATAGCGGTATATTTTTATAGTGAGGTTGTTGTGGGTAATCTTAGAGCTATAGGAAACGGTAAATAAGTCGAAAATGAAGCCCTGAGAAAAGTAAGGTATTGTAAAGGACTTTAACGTTTCATGAGTTATACATAGTTTATTCTGTCAAGGCTGAGAGTCGTTGTGGTGGTGTAAGTAGATTCCCTACACACAAACTCAACTAACTCCGTAAGAACAACTTGGTAATTATAAGAAATTATTAATTGTATGGGCCAGTCTCGCGTACAGATTTTAATTTAATGATCTTAAGTGTCGAACAAATATTTAAGACTATTAAATAAGTACCCTGAAAATATCTTATTTTGAATGTCTGGGTTGGGAAGGCCTGGAAAGGTCAATTGAAGGATTACATTTATTTATTAGAATGCGAATTCAAATTCTGGAATTAATTTGACTTTAAACATATTTCGAACATGTATTTCATATAAAATAGCATAAAATATAAAAGTAGAAACAGCTAAAATTATTTCTAAAGTCGGAATTTACTTGATTTATTGCAATTTCCTAAATTTTTTTGGAAAACTAAATTTGGTAAGTCAGTTTTAAGTATTTTATAATAAAAAATTAAATCCACAATTTCAAAATACCACCCGTTTTTGAAATATTGAATTTTCGAAAAAAAATAATTCTTTTTTCAAAAATTGCAAAAAATATTTTCCGAACATTTCGGTTTGCTGTATTATTTAGAATTCGGAGGACCTCTTGTATAAAAATTGTGATTGAAATTGATAATCAAAAAAACGGTTATATAGCAGGTACCTTTAATAACAATATATGTAAATATTTTTTTGAGTAAAATGTAGTAGTATGTAGTACTAATGTGTTTATTAACTTCAATATGTCTTACAAGACTTCAAAAATATAAGCATTTTCTTTTGCCATCAGCCAGAAAAAAGAGCAAAATTTACAATTATTGGTTTATATTGGTTTTTGTGTAAAAACAAAGGCTTATTTACTAAATTTTATAAGATAATATTTAACTGATACATTTTATCTTGAATTTTCCGTAGCTTAAATAGCTCCATTTTTAATTTGATTGCGAAATCTCATTGCGGTTTTTACGAAACTTTATAATACATTCCAATTTTCTGCGTTTAGAATATCAACTGTTTTGTTTATAGAGATTACACATTTTTCACAGTGCCTGAAAATGAAATACATTTTGTCTTTCTCTGAGGTTGCGAAGGGTGCACATCTGATTATCTTCTGAACTGTACGGTCGGTAATTTAAAATATTATAGAAACGATCATCAAAATAGTTGTTGACGCCAAGGATTTGGCGAAGGATGTTGTAGCTGTTTCGTGTCTCATGAAATTTGAGATACTTAACTTTTCGATCTCTCCCAGCCTTCATACCAGGTTTCCCAACTTCTCCTCAGCAGTTGTGCGTTGTGAAGCATCCCAGCCGCGACAATTCCTAAAAAAATGCGATTTTTGGTGAAGTAGTTGCAATAATTTTCGGCAGCCGATTGTTTCCCAGACCCATAACTTTTTTGATAAAGGTAAAATGAAGTTTCAGCGAATAGATATGGAGAGGGGAAATGCCAGTCTCTAAATGGAGTATGTATGTAGGGGTGTTTTCCGGGAGTGGAAACATTTTCTTGATGAAGAACCTTAATAGTTTTTCTACCTCCTCGTATTGCAGAAATCCCCATACTTGTTTAGCCAGCACATGATTTGACCTCATCATCGCTTTCAAAACCTTATAATTGGCACATCAGGCCACGTGTTTTTTACCAAGCACTCCCTTCCAATTACAGTTAATGGCTTTTTTGGATTCCACTAATTTGTCCTGCAGATGCTTTTTAAAGGAAAGCTTGGGCGTGATTAGAACTCCCAGGTACTTATACTTCCTCACCAGTTCTAGGTTCACATTTTCCCACGACACTTTTTCCTTTCTGGCATACCTATCTGTACCTTTCCGGAAGACCATTATTTTGGATTTGGCGGTGTTAACCGTAAGGTTCCAAAGGCGACAGTAATTCAAGAGTCTATTGATCATCATCTGCATCATTTTCGGTGTTTCCGCAATTATGACGATATCATCCGCATACATAAGTATTATGATGCCAACACCAGAGAAGCTGATTCCTCCTGGAAGAGCAGCAGAAATGTCTTCCAAAAACAGTGAAAACAGAAGTGGGCTTAACAGACAAACTTTCCATCCCATACTGCAGTTAGTCCTATTGTTTTCGTAGAGCACCTTACTGCTTTTAGCATTCTTGTTGATATCCCTAAACAGCTCATTTTATAGAAAAGTACTTTTCGGTCGGTCGAGTCAAAAGCAGCTTTACAGTCCACACAAAAACCCATATAACTTCCTTCCTAGAGTAAAATGTATACTATACCAATAATATTGGCATGAATTTTTCTTATAGAAATCGTTCCATCCGCTTTCGAGGTAATTAAGATTTACAATTTTTGATCCAACAAATGGTAGGTGCCGTTATTTGTGGGGATAAAAAAAAAGATTTAAGAAAAGAAAAGAGCCATTCACCTAAATCGCTTAAGTTAAATTTTTAGGAAAATCGTTTCAGTGGTTTAGGCAGGCGGTAGATCGATGAACAGACAGATATACAGACGGAACTGCCAGACCCACTTTTAAAGCACGGTATTGTAATCAATATATGTGTTTCGAACAACCTGCCCACCAGCTAGGCGAAAACGTTACTCCCGTTAGCAAATACTTTAATGTTGTTAAGGAGTTCATCTTGTACTAGCAGACCCGGACGCGGGTTGCTGCGTTGCGTTCAATTATTAGATATTAAAATTGGTGTTGTTAAGGAAGTGATTGCTATGGATTCTAATTAGTAGCAATCAGTTCTTTTCATTAATTAAGAACTAAACGATGAACGATATTATTCGTTAATCCATCTTTCGATATAACAAATAAATTTAATGCTCTTCAAACGTGTGAACATACAGCCAGTGTGACATTTCAAATCTTGCTAAAATACTGGTTTGAGCAGGATTTTTTTTACTACAAAAACTGCTAAAAAAATGCTAATTTTTTTTTTCAGGAAAAAAAAACTACCGAAAATCCTGCCAGCTCTCAAAATCCTGTAATTAGAACGCAAACAAAAAACATAAATATATGCCTAAACCAATCGAACTTGTCTAAGGGTGACGCTTAAAATACAAAGTGTATCTTTTTTTCTAGTTTTTAATTGCGATTATAGGTACTAAAGAGCTTGGTTTTTGAAAATTCAAATAAACACAGAAACTTGTAAAAAGTGAATGAAATTTTTATTTGGATCGATAAATCAATTTCTGCCATTTACTTTTTAAAAATAATTTCACTTAAATGTTGCCCGCGGCTACGCTTCAGGTGGTCCATTCTGAAGGTCCAATTTTGGCAAACTTTTTCACACATTTCGGCCGGAATCTCACCAATGACGCGTTCAATGTTGGCTTCCAAGGCAGCAATCGTGTTGGGCTTGTCCCCATAGACAATAGACTTAACATTGCCCCACAAAATGTAGTCTAACGGGGTCAAATCACATGATCTTGGTGGCCAATTGACTGCGCCAAAACGTGAGATCAACTGCTCACCAAATTCGCCTCTCAATTGATGCATGGTTTCGCGTGCAGTGTGGCATGTGGCACCGTCCTGTTGGAACCACATGTCGACCGAGTTCAATTCTTGCATTTTCGGCAAAAAAAATCTGTTATCATCGAACGGTACCTTTCTCCATTGACCGTAACCCTGCGGCCTTCATCGTCCTTGAAGAAGTACGGCCCAATGATGCCGCCTGCCCATAAACCGCACCAAACAGTGCATTTTTCGGGATGCATTGGTAGCTGCTGAATTGCCCCTGGCTGCTCTTCACTCCAAATACGGCAATTCTGCTTATTCACGTATTCATTTAGCCAAAAATGAACCTCGTCGCTGAAGACAATTTTGCGATAAAAAAACGGATCCTCATCCAACTTTTCTAAGGCCCATTCACCGAAAATTCTACGTTGTGGTAGGTCGCCTGGCTTCAATTCTTGCACCAGCTGTATTTTGTATGGCTTTAAACCAAGATCTTTGCGTAAAATCTTCCAGGTGGTCGAATAACACAAACCCAATTGCTGCGATCGGCGCCGAATGGACATATCGCGATCTTCAGCAACACTGGCGGATGCAGCAGCAATATTATCTTCGGTACGCACTCTACGGATACGATTTGGTGGATTAATGTCCAATAAAGAGAAACTGGTGCGAAATTTGGTCACAATGAGTTGAATAGCCTGCTCTGTGGGTCGATTATGACGACCATAAAACGGACGTAGCTTGCGAAACACATTTTTCACAGAGCACGAATTTTGATAATAAATTTCAATAATTTCCAAACGTTGTTCAGGCGTAAGTCTATTCATGATGAAATGGCAAACAATACTGAATCGAAATGTCAAATGTTCGTGGAATTTGTCATGTGTGATCTGTCAAAAATATAAACGTCAAAAACCAAGTAGCAAAAAAATCTATTATAAGGCAAGTTATGTATTCGTAAAAAAAAATTTTTTCCTAACAATCAAACATGACATTACGATCATAAAGAACGCCAAAAAAGTGGGTCTCCCAATTCCGTCTGTCTGTCTGTCCTCGAGTTTGCAGCGTAAACGGTTCGGTGGATTTGATTCAAACTTGGTACATATTGTTTTTTCGGTAATATGCCCACACTTTTTTTTTCATTTTTTTAAGACCACAAATAAGAGTAGCTCCCATTAATTTTTTTGGCCAAAAACAAAAATCTTATTTTTCTCAAAAACTGCTACGATTTTTATAAAAAAAAATTAGTTCATTAATGAAGGGAAAGGGTACCTTTTGATAATTTTTTTTTTTGGAAAAAAATTGTTAGTTTTGATACCTCTAGTACAACCATTTTTTTGGTTCTCGATTTTCTGGGAAACGGTTGGTTCGATTTTTTTGAAATTTTTTACGCAGAAGCTCCTAGAAAGTTTTAACACTATTGTAAGCCAAAATTTTTGATTTTTTTTTTTTGGAAATTAATTTTTTTTTTGAAAACTAAAAATTTCGAAAACGACTGCATAGATTTTTTCAAAACTTCGTATTTGGTAGTTTTTTGACACTATCTTGAATAGTTAAAAAAAATATTGTTCTAAAATAAAATACAACGGTACCTCCAATACAAATGTTAAAAAACCGTTAAGAAAAGAAACCATTTGTCGAAAACGGCTCCAAGAATTTTTATAAAAAAAATTGTGTAATCTTAAATTAGTACAGTCCAATACTTGAAGTATAAAAATATTTCTTTTTGCGTACTCATTAACGGTACTTCCCATAGAACCACTTTTCATATTTTCGACTTCCTCAATATTGGATGAACCGATTTAAATAATTTTTTTATACAAATGCTCCCTAAAATTTTTAATAAAGCTGCATACTCAAATAACAAAAAAAAAACAGTTTTTCGATTTTTAAAAAACAAATAAAATTTTTGTTTTGAAAAATCGATTTTTCAAAAACCAGTCACAGAAACTTTTTTAATTTGAATTTTTTATGTATGTTAATAATATCTTATTGTTAAGTTATTGACCAATTGGTTGAAATATTATAGGTGTTCGAGATTTAAATATATCTCTTTTGGCTATTTTGGTCGTAATGTTTTTTTAATGAAACAATTTCACTTCCTTTCCCGACGTTTCGACGGTGGTTGCCGTCTTCTTCAGGGGATCTATTACTAACAAAAATAAAATGAACATATTATACACATAAGAACATTTAGTGTAAAATTTTGGCAAACTTACATTTATTTCGTATTACAGATAAACATAAATAAGACAATGAAAAACAAATATAAAGCAATGTTTAAAAAAAAATGTTTATGATATAAAAAAACACTTCGATTGCAGTTTAGTCGGCTTTAAATTGTCACGGATTCTGCTTAGTCACCAAAGAGCAGTAACCCGATGAAATGTCCTGGCTGTCTTGTTTACGATTTATAACAACAAAAACAATGGTTAGCTACATTTAAGTTGGTAGCTACAAGAGCAAGTTCGTGCGATCCAGTGGTGCATTTTATTACTTTAGTATATTGGATTTTAAATAATTAATCAAACCCAATAAAGAAATTGTTTATTTTGTTAAGTTTATTAAAAAAAAAGGAAACAATCTTAAAAATATATAGTTATTAATCCGTTTCGCAACAAAAGAAACAAATAAAATAAGGTATCAGAGTTTGTTAACCTAATTAAGTAAAAGGAATTTATATAAATTTTTTACTGCAAAGTTTTCTGCTGCATTTAAAACATCTTCAATAATATCAGAAGTTTCGTGTTTTACTTTTACGGTAAAATTGTGTGAAGCAACTTGTTTAATTATATTAGGAGGAATAATGAAAACATTACAACTTTTTTGAGATAAATTATCTCGGATAAAAAGTGTACTATTTAACATACCAATTTTCATTCGATTCCTTTACAAGATTCATAAAACTAAACACTTTCTCAACTTCAGCATTTGAGATATGAAAAACTAAAAATAAATCGACAAAGTTTGACAACTCTTTGTAAGAGTTTTCATTGGATGCATCGGTGAACCTATTTACCTCCCACCAAAGTTCAACATTATTTCAATATTTCCCAATTTATTTATGTAGATTTATGGTGTTCCATTGCTATTTATTTTTGGAAATAAGTTCAGAATTCATGTTTTTATCTTAAAAAAATGTTTAATGGTTGAAGAGAAGTTTACTTGCTCCAAAATTCGTAGATTTTGTGGAGTTCACGGTTGAAGCTCTGTAATGAGCGATAAGCATTTATGTTTGATTCAGTTTTATTTTAGTTTTGATAAATATCAAAACCTGCTAGACTTCCTGCTAAAACCAAATTTCCTGTTAAAAAAAACTGCGGGCAGGATTTGAAAAAAATAAATGCTAAAAGCAAACTTTTCCTGCTAAATTTAGCAGGGAAAATGCTAAATTGGCCACACTGCTTACAGCTGTTCATGCCAGAAACACGGTTTCTTCTAGTCCGAGCCACAAATTATCATATATGATGAAGCGAGGGAAGCATATTTATTCATCAGCAAAGAATTGGTGGGATTTGAAGATACCACATCTTCAACAGCAACAACTACAACCGCGGAGTATATCCGTAGTATAATTCTTGAATTAAATAAAATTAAAGTTAAAGTTTGTATGTGTCATTTTTTCGAGTGCGTACATTTCGATCTGAGTGTTCGTCTGTAGCTTCGTTTGCACAAACAGTCACTATACGTTGTGCATTACGAATGCGACGTTAATTTTTTTACCTTCTAACTGGTGGCATGATATTCATAGAAAAAATTGATCGAGTTTCATAATTACCTACTTATGAAATCACAAATTAGACTTGGAACTGCTGAAATCAATCAATTAATGGGCAAATGAAAATGTTCTGCAATCACATATGAAAACACCTGGAAAAAAAAATATTGGAAATATCTATGGTTTCGTCTAACTCACAAAAATCGTTAAAATTTCCACTGATTCGTAAATTACCCAAATCCATTTGAACCGAAATGAAATCAAAAGTGGTTTCCTTATCTCACTTTTCACAATTTGTTCAATAGCGAAATTATATAAATAAAATTAATGACGTTTATCAAGTGAATCGCACTTGATAAACATACAAATACTTTCAACACAATGAAAATTAAAAAAAAATTATTTTAATTAAATTTTATTTGACCGCACGCAATAGCAAATACAATTCAATTTGAATGACGAAACGAAAAGGACACCTCATATCCCTTCCTTAGGCCAACACGAATCCATCAATCCCAAAATCTTGAAAATCAAACGAAGTTCCAGGATTACGAATTGTCCTGAAAATTTTCCGGAATTTTCATCCAGTGTACTATATGCCCTTCCTTGGACCAAAAGCCCTAAGTCTTTAACATATTTTCCTCTATTATCCTATGACCTTTCTTGAACCAATACGAATTTATCAAGCCCTAAGTAGTGAAAATCGCAGTAACCGTTTTCGAGATAAGCAATAAAAAAAGAGGATGATCCCTGATTTCGAATTTTTCTGGCATTTTTCCGGGATTTTAATCCAGTATCCGATGTCCTTCCTTGGGTCAATACAAATTCATCAACCCCAAAATCATGAAAATCAAACCATCCGTTCTCGAGTTATGAGCGCACACTTGAACAACATTTCTCATTTATAAACAAGACTAGGTGACTAGCCGACAGACGTTATCCTGTCTTAATTTTGAATATTGATTGAATTCAAATTGGTATACCAAACTAATAAAAAAAAATATTTAAAAAAAATAGTGCTTTATAATATACAACATCCTTAGTTTTTTACTTGCGATAGGTACTATAGGGCATGTTTTGCATTTGGAAAAAAATCAAACTCAAGATTTTAATCAAACTTGACATTACGATGATAGAAAATAACAAAAAAGTTGGTCCCGCAATTCGGTCTGTCAGTCTGTCTGTAGAATGATCTACAGCCTTAACGGCTGAACTGATTTTGTTCAAACTTGGTGTTCAGGCATTTTAGGCGATTGTCCAAAATAGATTTTTGAATCGTTGTTTTTGCCCCAAAAATAACGGTACTTGCCAATCAAATTTTTTAATATTCTCAAAAATGTTATACCATTTTGAAATGAGAATTGAACACGCCAACTTTTAAAGTAACTTGCCAAAATTTTTTAGTCAATTTTTTTTACACTACATTCCATTGAATTAGGGTCATGTACAAATTGTGAGTAGTTAGTTGGGCAAAATAATAATGTTTTCTTGAAAACTGATGCAGGTGTGTTTAAATTTTTGAATGAAAAAGAATGAGAAAAATTAAGATTTGTAAACACGGCACTTGAAAAACCGTCACAAGGTGACCATTTTTTCGATTTTTTTTCGAATGCTTATAACTCACAAAATACATGGCTACGATTTTTTTAATTATTTTTCTGATAACTGTCACCACACACCCTATCACCCGGTATATAAAATATTAAGTGAAAAACGAAAATATACTTAGCCGTTTCTAGTAAGAATATTTTGCATATACTATAGTCGAACATAGGAGCAAGAACGTGCGATCCAGTCGTGCATTTAATTTTTTCTTGCGCATATTTAAATAGTTTTGTTGGTATTCCAACACCTGAGCAGACGACATATAACTGGCCATGTGAAAAACATGGATTTTCAAGATTGATGCCACAAACGCTTAGCGACTGGCCTTGAGATTTATTTATCGACATTGCAAATGCTAGCCGCAATGAAAAGTGCAACTGTTTAAAGTCGAATGGCATGTCCTTCGGAATCAATGGAATCCGTGGATTCAAAAAGTCTTCGCCTTTGTACTTCTCTTTAAAAATTGTGGGTTCGATGATGTTGTTCATTAATTTCTCCACCACAATTCGGGTGCCATTACAAAGACGTGGCTGGTTTATATTCCGCAACATATTGACTACCGATCCGATTTTTAATTGCAGATTATGAGGTGGTAATCCTGTCAATTGCAGCGAATTTAAAAACTCCATCAGTCTGTATGAATAATAATTCAGTGCACTAACTTTTTTGGTAGTTTCGGAACCTGCAACTGGATTTATTATCTTCATTGAAAAATAATATCCATCTTCACAATAATAAAATAAGATAGGATATTGTAACGTATCATACGATCGATGAGTTTCAGACACACGTTGTAGTTGATTGCTGCGCCGATGTAAATTAATATCTCGGTTTTGTAAATTTTCAACCACGACGAAAATAGCGACTTCGTCAATTGTTGGCGCATTAAAACGTCTCGAGTGTTGTCCTGCAGTTGTCTTATCAGCTTTGTTGATAATTTTGTGATAATCAGACGGCATGCGGTCCAAAGTAGTCGTGAATAATGCAACCAATTCGTTATCTTGATGAAAAAACGGTTAAGGTTGTTCCACAATTATTGGTCTTTTCACCGAATAGTTGTGTGCACAACGCCGAATCACTCATAAAAAATTATTTGCAAAAATTTGTAATTACTATTCGGCATTGGCAATAAGGAACCTGTTAGATGATATATTTGACCCTGAATCTTGCAAGTTGTCATAAAATTTTCTTGAATAGCTTTTGTTACACCAAATGACGTCATTTGAAAACAATTTTTCTATTGCAGGATATGAGTCAAAAAATGTTTAGAATCGGAAACTAATGAATGTAGTCGTGGTAGGATGGCGTTACTAATGGCGCAAGTTTGACTTGACCGCTCGCGAAACACAATCCAGGAGCTTCATTTTTAAACTTAAATAACTTGCAATATTGGCACACAACGTTCATTGGTCCATTAGCAACAATTTGGTGTGAAGTGTAATAGATTTCCACGTTACAATTGAATGCAGCCCGATAGGAGTTAAACGCAACATTTCTATGCTGTTGATTTCGGTTTGGCTTGCTCTTATATATCTTTGACTCGCAGCAATGCGAAATCTGCGACTTAAGTTTGTACGTCTAATTGCTGGTATTTTCAAAAACAATAAATTTTATAATTTTCTTAATTTTTTCTTTCATAAGAACCTTCTCCTGACAATAACAAACACAAACACAAGGAAAGAATTAGGGAAATCGGATCAGCCGTTCACGCGTGATAGCGTGACTAACGGAAATAGGGATTCATTTTTATATATATAGATATAAGACTTAACGTTTTAATCTGGGAAATTTTAGAAACACAACTATGTCTTTTGTAAAATAGATTCAACTATAACTGATTCTAATTTAATGCTTATTCCTGACAAATTTTAGACCGTTTTTATCACAAAAGTAAATTACGACATTTTGTATCCATAAAGTATATCAGAAGAAGGAAGAAGAAGTTAACCTCCATAAGTCCTCAGCAAACCTTCCGACATAATTTATTTGTGTGAATACATTCCAGTACACAAATGAATGTTCTTTGTCCTTACACCATTAATCTCCAACCAATAAATAATCGTGTATCTATATATTACGAGTACCATGTTGTACTACTTATATTTTGATGTCTCAATATGTGAACAAGTTAGCGATGTTTGCTGGTTCCGTGGTCTTGACCTCATTATAATTCAATCCTGCTCGAAAATTCTAAATTGTTTGCCAATATTCAAATCCCTGGCTCAATGCTCCTTAACAGAGGAGAACAGTCTAAATTAATTTTAAGTGATTTACATTACATCGAACATCCCGAGATACAAGAACATCGTGCAACAGTGTTGAATACAGAATGCAATACACCAAGATTCAACAAGGAAACATAAATCTTTTTATTTATTTTTTGTTAATCATTTTTTGTTTGTTTTGGAATTAAGTAAGGGTATGGGTATGTAGATATTACAAGTGCTTGGTACCTGTGTGCCTGCAAGCTTGCTTGGTTAGCAAGCTTACAAGGAAAGTTCATATTATCTCAGCGATGTATCTGAGGTCTGAGCAATGTTAACAGAAGTGTTACAACAGGACTCGCCTTCTATCCCCCCACATTCCTTTATTGATTCCGATCCTTTTTGTATATGGTTTGTCTATATGGGGCTCATAGGGAGAAAATACAATGTAGCCAATTTTGGTTATAAGTTCATCCGTGGAATAAATCATTTGACAGAGCCATTGGCACATGCGCATTGCGCATTCTAGATATTGGAACTGATTGTTTTCTTCGGGACACACAGAGCAACATTTTGCGATACATTGTTAAAGGTGAGACTGAAACTGGTCACCAAATATGGGGGATTCAACATAGTTTTGCATTTCATTGTATCATGTGGAATTTTTTGTTGCGGGTGTTTGGCAAAAGTTGTTGAAGAAAATATTTGACCAAACGAAGAGATGCACGAAGATATGGACTGGGTCAAGGTAAAGGTTAGTCCTTAAATGTATTTCGTGTGAAATGATGCATTGACATTGAAAACCCATTGAAATACATTGAAATGGAAACTAGAAGAAAAAAAGTTAAATAGGTATAAAAAATATAAAAAATAGTTCAAGGCTAACATTTTATAATTTTATAGTTCTCGTGACATAACAATAAGTGTGTACAAGTTCATAGCTTATTCATATATCAGAAATATGGTTTTTACAACTTAATTGAGTTGAATTTTTGTTTGAATTTTTGTTCAATTGAATGAGCATTCAATCAACAAAACCTCTGGTTAGATATAGGCCGGTCTTGGTCGTGCATTTTAAAGGTAATGTCATTGCACAATCATGAATTGAGAAAATTTTTACTTGCGATACATGTATAGGTACTATGTGGTAAGTTAGGGATTTGTGAAAAAAATTTAACTCGAGATTTTGATCAAACTTGGCATTGCGATGATGGAGAACACAAAAATGTGGGTACCGCAATTTCGTCTGGCTCTTGGTCTGCCTGTCTTACATTAGATGGAACCTATAGGTATATAAATATGCACATATAATAATGAAAATGATTAATGTATGTGGGTAGGTTAGGGTTAGGTAGATAGGTAGATATATGTATACAACTTTATAATTTAGGTGCAATATTATGTATGTATGTATATATTCAATTGATTTTTAAAGATGTCCATATATAGACCTACATATTATGTGGACCTACATAGTATTACTTACTTATCCGGCTCCCGATCCATGGATGGTCTCTGCCTGGTATATTGTGATCTTCCATCGGTTGCGGTCCCTCACACACTCCCTCCAGTCGCCGAGACCAAGCGATCTTGCATCTGCAACCGCCTGGTCTCTGTAGCGGAGTTTCGATCTTCCTGGTCGTCTCGAACCTGGGGGCTGGGGCCGAGCAGGTGCAGACGACGTGCTTTGGCTCTTTGGACTACCACTACATTCACATTTAGGTACAGCTCATATTGAATCTTCTTCTCCCTTCTCTCTCTACGCAAGTTGAGTCAAATATCCTCCGAAGAATTTTTCTCTCGAAAGAGCCCAGTATCAACTTCATTTTTCTATACTTATCGTCCAGCACTCGGTGAGTAGAACTGGTAAAATTAGCGTTTTGTATAGCGTGCACTTTGTCTTTCGAGAAAGTATTTTTGAACCCATTTGTTTGGCCAAACTGAAGTAGCAGCGGTTCACTAGGGTAAGTCTTCATCGGATTTCCGCTAAGGTGTCGTTAGTGGAATTGATATTTGTTCCGAGGTAGTTAAACTCCTCGACTACCTCGAAAATATTGCAACAACAATGACAACAGTGACGGTTTATCCTAGGCGATGGACAGATGAGGATTTGCTTGTTGATAGCATATACTTTGTTTTGTCCTCATTGATTTCAAGACCAACGAGTTTCGCCTATTCATCAATGGCTGTGAATGCTTCAAGTACGTCTCGCTTGGAGCGGCCAATGATGTTGATGTCGTCTGCATAACCAAGGAGTTGAGAATACCTATTGACATAGTATATTGTAGGTATTAAATGACGTACGCAAAAATGCGTAAGAATGAAATATAATTAGGTAGAAATAAACGGACGATACGCATAATAAAATGGGTTTAGTTCGATATCCCGCTTTTTTTAATCCCGTTTTTAAAACCCCCCTTTATAAAATCTCGTATCTTATAATACTGTTTTTTATAATCCCGTTTCTTATTATCCGGCTTTTGGAATCAACAAAAGGTGCTAAAAGCACAGCGCGTAAAGGGCTGCAATACCTCTCAAGTTTGGGTGTATATGCAAAGTTTCTTGTGTAACATTTATAAAAATACAAAAGGGACTAAGTGGGTTTAAACGGGATTTTAAAAACTGGGATTATAATACATCGGGATTTTAAAACTTGGGATTTTTAAAATGCGGTATTTTAGAAAAACGGATCTTAAAACATTTTTTTCAGGATTTCCGGAAAGTTGTTAAAGTTTGAGGGAAAAAAGATGCCATTTGAATTGTTGGATAAATATGAATCAATAAAAAAAAATTCAAAAATCATTGGAACGGTTTAAAAAAATATTGTTTTATATAAAACATTTAAGAATTTTTAGAAAAAAAAATTGAAATGCCATTTTGAAGTAATTATTAATATACGTATACAGTTTTAAATTTCAAAAAATTAGTGGCTGGGTTTTGAAAAATCAGTTTTTCAAAAAAAAAAAACAAATTATTTATTTTTTGAAAATCAAAATTTGAGTAGGTATGCAGTTTTATTAGGACTTCTAGGGAGCATTTGCATACAAAATAATTTGAATCGGTTCATTTAATAGTGAGAAAGTCGAAAATATGAAAAGTGGTTCTATGAGAAGTACCGTTGATAAGTACGTACCGCAAAATAAAATATTTTTTTACTCAAAAGTGGATTACACAAATATAAGAACACACACATTTTTGATCAAAATTCTTCGAGCCGTTTTGAGAAATAATTTTTTTTCTTAACCGTTTTATTTAATATAAGTATAAGAGGTACAGTTGTTTTTTATTTTAGAAAAATGTTTTTTCTTAACTATTCAAAAGATAATATCAGAAAACTACCAAATACGACGTCTTGAAAAAATCGATTGAGTAGTTTTCGAAATTTTAAATTTTCAAAATTAGTGCTTAAAATTTCTAAGAGCTTCTACATACAAAATTAAAAAAAAAAAAATCAAAAGAAGCGTTTTCCAGAAAATCAAAAAAAAAAATATTCTAGCTACTTGAAGAGTTACCAAAACTAACCATTTTTCTAAAAACAAATTATCAAAAACAACCTTTTTCTTTCATTAATGAACTCATTTTTTTCAATAAAAATCGTTAGAGCCGTTGTTGAGCAAAAATATGATTTTTCTTTTTGGCCAAAAAAATGTATGGCAGGCACGTTATTTTTATTTTTGTATTTATTATTTATTTATTGCAAATAAGAATACTCATTTTTTGTATAACATTTTGAAAACATTTTATGGAACAAAATGGGATCGCATTATAAAGTTATTATTAATGTGCGTATAAAACTTTTATTTAAGCAAACAAATACCAGATACCACTCTTAAGCCATTTATCTTGGCTTGCAGATGCAGAATTTAAAGTACTTAATTCTTGTACTTTTCATAGTGAGTATCTCCAAAACCACTCAACATTACATTCGAATTTGGGGCTTCTTATCTTTGTTTTAATTGTAAATGATGTTGAAGCAATTTTACCTCAAACTGATTTGAGAATTTAAGAAACAAAGTACAACAAAGTATGTACGAGTAGCTACATGTGTTGCAAACAGAATTAAATAGTTTCTTTACTTGGTTCCAAAAAAACTTTCTTGAAGTAAGCATTAGGAAATGTCAAGCCTGTTCTCATTGTAATTTTAATTTGCGGCCTGATAGTAATTTTTGACACTCAACTGAATTTTTTCTCCTACTACGACAGCATTAATATCAGAAAAAAATTTTCTGTGTTTTTTTGAGATTGTGTTGCATAAAAAAAACTTAACTAAAGTAGAAATACCTAAATATATTTTTAAAGTCGTTATTTACTTAACGTCTTGTATAGAAAATTTCATAAATTTTTTTACTAAGAAAAAACTGTGTGTCAATTTTAAGTATTTAATAATGCAAGTTTAAAAAAATATTTAAAAAAAAATTTCCACCAGTTTCCGAAATATTGAAATATTAGAGAAAACATATTTTATTTTCAAAAATCCAAAAAATCATATTTCGAAAATTTTGGTAAGTAGTATTATTTAGATTCTGGAGCACCTCCAGTATAAACATTTTGATTTAAATCCTTTAAGCCGTTAATAAGAAAGTCGAAAAGAAAAATATGGATCCATACCAGGTATCTTTAGTAACATTTTATGAAAAAAAAAATTCAAACCAAAATGTAGACTACTCCTATAATAGTCCATTAAATTTTTGTTACCAAAATCGTTACAACGGATTTCGAGATAATTCAGATTTATCATTTTTGGTACACAAAATTGTATGGCAGGTATCGTTAATTTGGGGCGAATAATCATTTTAGACAAAAGAATTGAGCCAAACACTTAAGTACCAAGTTTGAACAAAATCACTCCAGCGGTTTAGGCAGTAGATCGGCCTACAGAGAGACATAAAAACTTTCACTATAGTACCTATACCGGAAGTAAAAAATTTGTTACGGGATCTGAAAATACTAATATTTTCTTTGAAAACCTTAGATAATAAAAGCATACATTTAAAACCGGATTCAAGATATAAAACATCTTTGTAGAAGAAAAGCATGATTACAAATAAAGAGATTTCCAATAGGGACGGGTATTATTTGACAAGCTGTCCATTTTGACCAATACGTTCAAATGATAAAAATGTATTATCAAAAAGTGGCTACCATGCTTGCGATGGACCCATCTCAGGGTTTGTATATTGAATATTCAACTGTTTTCATTTGACCAGCTTTGGAAATAATCTGACAACCATACGTGGGTCGAAAAATTGCAAGATTTGTTGTGTATGAAAGAAAATAAAATGAAACAAGCAAGGTGCTGCCTTTCGCCCACAATATGTCAAGTTCGATTAAATGAAAAGAGATAATAACTGTATTCAGTGACGTTGTTGCGAACTGTTCCGGACAGAGAATCGCAACTTGTTCCTGTGCAGTGAAGAATTTTCTGATCTAAATTGCTCTGTTTCATTATTCAATGAAGATTTCTAAAATAGTTCACAACAGAATTGTCTGTTATTGTTTTTGAGTAAAATCAAAATAGAACAAAAGTGTTACAACTGTCAAAATAATTCATTTGTTGTTACTCGTTGGTTTGCGGATAAAGTTTATCGACTCCTCTTTTTTTTTTTTTTTTGGTTGAAATTTGATGTTTGCTTCAGAAATTATTTATTATTGCTAACAAAAAAAAAAAAAAAAAAAAAAAAAAAAAAAAAAAAAAAAAAAAACGCGTTTGGCTGGTTTTGGAACTGGGGCCTTGAGCTGTATCTCCTACACACTAAGTGCTTACATTACCTGCAAGTTGGTAGCCGCCGGATACTGGTCTTGACTTTATGTCATGACTTGCTAAACTTGTAAGTGCGACTGTTGATCATGAAAAATTGCAACATTAAACCCATGGCCCTACAGATTGGAGGTTAGTGCGTTGGGCTAACGACCCGACCTCAGTAAAACAATATTGTTATGAGAGACACACGAGAAGCCTCGGATAAGGACCCCCTCAAATGGCAACCAGACTCGGAACGAAAATGGACTACGACCTACGAGTATGCACCTGGAATGTAAAGACACTCTATACGCCAGGTGCTACTCAAAAACTTGAATCTGTCCTCTCGCGGTACAAAGCAGACATTACAATGGATAGGATCAGGAATGATGAAAAGTAAAGATTGTGACATTTATTACAGCTGTCATCAAGGAATGCACATGTTGGGATGCGGATTCGTGGTGAGAAATCGACTCAGGTCGAAAGTCATCGATTTTAAGCCGATTAGCGATCGCCTGGCTGTGATCCGCATCAAAGCTACCTTCTAACACGTCAGCCTAATATGTTCAAACGCCCCTACCGATGGAGTTGAGGAGTCTAACAAGGAGGAGTTTTACGATCTCCTGGACGGAGCCTACGGAGCCTGTCCGGAGTACGATGTCAAAGTCGTGCTCGGAGACTTCAATGCTAAAGTCGGGAAAGAAAATATCTTTGGGGGATTAGTTGAAAAGCACAGCCTCCACGAAACGGCAACAGATAACGGCTTTCGATTAATCGACTTTGCTGCAGCTCGTAGTAGGGTGAGAAGTAGCACTAGGTTCTCCAGGCGAAGGATACACACAGCAACCTGGCGATCTCCAGATGGTCGAACTGACAACCAAATCGACCACGTACTAATTGGCGCAAGGCACGCATCAAACATCTTGGACGTGCGAACCTTCGAGGTGCAAACGTGGACTCTGACCACTGCCTTATTCTGACAAAGTTCAGAGCCTGACTGTAAATCGAAAAGAAAACGAAGACAGCACAAAGGAAGAAATTCAACATCGCCTGCCTTAGCACATCTGAAAAAGCCAGAGACTACAGTAAGCAGTTGATCGGGAAACTCTTTGCCGTACCCCAGCCACAAGCTTCAACGACCAGTGGACTCAGTATCGCGACATCATTTAGGAGACAGGCTACCAAACACCCACGAAAAATAACCCGTGGTATGATGATGAATGCGCGGTATTACGGCAGGAGACGGAAAATGCACGAATGCAAATGCTGCAACGAAAAACAAGAGCAGCAAGGGAGGAGTACCGTTAAAAGAGAAGGAACGAGAAAAAAACCATGCGAAGAAAGAAAAGAGCATCCGCAGCCTCTCAGCTCAGATATCTCGAGGAATCTTGTACCGCCACCAACACCCGCCGGTTCTACAAAACAGACAAGCCACTGGCATCTGGTTAGAGGACTGGCACGCAAGCTCTTCGAAACATCGAAGGGAACCTAGTCACCGAATCACAAGGAATTGTAGACGTGTTTAAGCAGCACAGGAGAACAAAGAAGAATGAGACCAGTCAATGAAGATCCAATCCCAACGCCGGGTACTGAAGAGGTTAAGAAAGCCATATCCACAAGCTTAAGAACAACAAATCCGCCGACTCTGATGGCCTACCAATGGAGCTCTGCAAGTATGGAGGAGATGTCCTGTTAGGGCGCATGCACCAGCACACCAACCAAGTGTGGGAGGAGGAAAGCATCCCCGACGACTGGTCTAATAGCTCCATATGCCCAATCTACAAAAAAGGCGATACTATGTCCTGCAAAAACAACAGAGGCATATCATCCTCCATTTCTCCATGGATCGGGAGCCGGATAAGTAAATAAAATAAAAATACAATATTATATTCCAACTTACACAAAGTCCATAATTGTTTTAATTTATTTTCCCCAACTGACATTTAATTAAATGATGTTCTAACTTGTTTTGACATTTCCGTTTTAATCTATTCCGTTCTGTTCTAATTTTGTCTTCAGTAAGCAAAGCTAATGCGAAGGAACTCTCACGAGACGCCTAACCACCTCTTCATTATTAAAGAAAAAATAATTAAATTAAAACAAAAAAAAAATTGGGCGGGACTGGCTTCAATGAACGCCAGGAACTTGTTTATTAATGATGGAAACGTTAACCTCTAGAGAGAATTATAATTCCGCTTCTAAATTGTATAGCAACGTCGAATTAATTTCTAGTACCGGAAACTAGTTGAATATATTGTTTCTTAACTTAAATGCCTTTCAAAACTTTTCCAATGATTTTATCAAAAAGTTTCACTTTGGCGGCCATTTTGGTCGTCTTCGCGATCACTGTCTTTCCCTTATTTTTCTTACGCCACTACCAAGCGTTATTTTTGGTTAAATCCTTAATTAAATCTTCACCCTTTTTGATTGTACCGTTTTTGAATCCAATGCAATTTTTCCTTTCAAAAATTAAAGAAATGAGATGTCAATTCGTTTTTGGCGAAGTTCACCATAAATCGTAAATCAGAAATGAGGATAAATGCGACGTTTCTTTAAACGTCAAGCTAGATTGTTCTCTTGACCGTTTAAGAACTGGCATTATCAATCTTGCGTCTGTTGCATAAACCGTTGAATATAGAGAATCAGTCGCATTCTTTACTTGAAGTGGAACTTCTGTCTTGTTTTGGAATTTTTGTCGTGAACCGAAAATAAATTTGTTTTTAAGATATTTCAAATGTACTCCCTGGCTGATGGCCCACCATGTAGCCACAAAAGAATAACAGATAAACCACGAAGAACGTGCTAACAGAGATATTATTTTTGGATATTTTTTGTAATTACCAAATTCCTTTTCGCTTTAAAAATGGCAAGACAAGCAGCTACCAACATTTTCCGACAGAAAGTTCTATGGAAATTATCATACCAAAAACCAAGTTAAGAAGATACCTGATGCCTCATAACTCAACTCAAGCCATATCTAATGCGAGTTGTTATTCAGGTAGGTACTTTGCCATTTAACATCCCGAATACGCCTCTCATATGTATGTGAGACTATAGTGAGCCTATGAACAATCATGAACTCAACTCCCTGATGAAACTACGTAAACACAAAACACAACAACGACATTGTTCCTGCATCCTGTATGCAGCCTGGCCACTATGCTGCTGTCTGAATTCCAATTTTCATCCATAATTTTTCGACTTTATTGTTCGGTGCTGGTTGGCTCCTTGGTCTTGTTGCTCAATGCGCGCAGTGCTCATCTTCATTTTCCACATATTCATTCACGAATTGGTTTGAGTCATAAATCACATATCCAACGACACGCAACAGCCCCGACCATAAGTCTCTATTATGAACTCTCTGATTGAACTGTCTTGGAACCAAAAAAGAAAACCGAGGCACATAAACAACATGGTACATGAAATTCCGACTACTGCTGCTGGTTGAATCATATACGGCAAACAGCGAACAGAAATTTCCCACAACATCAACCTTTGTCCTATATTTTATGACTTCATCTGGAACACACTAGAACTCTAGACGGCCACATACCAACTTTATTCCTTAAATGCCATGAGAAGTAATGGCAGCCAGGAACACTGAACCCTCAAGTCCATGGAATCGAATCTTTTTGGTTAGGAAGATGGAAGAATAAGCTTCCCGAATTCACTTGCTATTCCATTGATGGAACTCCGGCTACGGCAGGATGAAGTCATGCTTTGCATGCATCTCACGCTTCTCCTTTCTTGTGGCGTATTGCTCATTTTTGGAGTTTGACACTGTCAGCATGGAAGGAGTAAGAAGTTCCTTGCGCACGTTGATTTTAGTTGACTCGTCTCGGCTCGTCTCGACATCGTCATCGTCTCTGTCTTCTACTTCGACTCTGTCTCCAGGCATTTTCACGAATAAATCACCTCTGGCCTTTGGCCCAAGTTCGATCTGTGTTCGATTGGTGATGGTGGTGCAGCAGTCAGCCAGTATTACATCCCAATTCACTCGAGAACCTATAGCAACCTGAGATCCATGCCCAAAAACCTATCGGAAGTGTGCATCTCTTGGAATGTTTTTTTTTTTTTTTTTTTTTTTTTTGATATTCTCCTCTCTGGCTCCAGAGTATCTATGGTTGATGGTTGTACTCGAATTGAGAGGCAACAACTACTCAGAAATTGTGCCAGTGATGTGGAATATTTTTGTAATAATAATAATTGTATATGGCCTATCGGATGGCATTGTAGATTAGTTGGTGCTGCTGTTGGTTGTTGTCCAAGTCCATATTGCACCTGGATTCGGATGTCGATACCTATGATGCAGCATTTTTCAGTGTGTAATTTTCCATTATGGGGATGACTATGTAAAGTGATGTATTGCTTCTTCAGGTAAAAGTTCAAAGTTTTTCAGTTGAAGATCAAAGTTAGGTGGATCTTCATTTCTTCTTCGTGAAATGAAGCATTTCGTTCTTCTGACCTAGTTGCAATTAAGGGAGATAAGACAAAACTTTCTAGAACTAACACGAGTAATTCTAAATGTAACCTTTAGGTCGTGCTCAATTATTTTTATACCTAGTTTCTATAAGAATTTCCGTTTAAAAATATTTAAATATTCACTCTTTTATTTTAAAGGCCAAGTGCCCTTGTTTTTTTTTAGCCAAAAAATAAATTGTTTTCAAAAATGACTTCCAAGATTGTTATAAAACAATTTCGGTTAATTAGTAAGAGAAAGTTCTTTGTGTGTGTGTTTTTTTTTTCTCTTCAAAAATTGGGTATTTTTTGGTATCTCTAAACTCTGTACAACAAAAATGTTCAGTACAGTGCATATGCGCGAGCTTTTTTCAAACCAGTGGTGCCTGTGTATACTGTCACCACACTGCATTTAAAAAAAAACTAACACTGAAAAAGATTCTACCCACTGACCAACTTACACAAATTGATGTCACAATTTCCTGCAAAATAACGTACATTACACCATGACCATCCTCACTGCATGCCCAAAGCATAAGCAATAAGCAACCATACTGATCATCTACTCGTTTCTACTCTCTACTTTCGCTGTATAAATACATTTGTAGATGGTACCTATGTAATTATTCCTTGCATCATCCATTCGACGATTCATTATACTAAGAATCAAGTTAATGTTGCCTACAAATAAACCTGCATAGGATAACTACACCTATCTAACTAAACCTCAATGGTTAGCTACATTAAAGTTGTTAGCTACAAGAGCAAGTTCGTACGATCCAGTAGTGCATTTTTTTTCTTCGATACCTTCGCAATAAAAAGTTTGATGATAATCTCGATTATAGTCGTGTTCTCTTGACCATCAAGTACAGGAAAAAAATAAAACATTTTTACGAAAACGATCTACACTCCCACTTGACTTTATTTATTTTAATATGGAGGGATTTTCACATCTGCGTTTTTTTCTGTCAAAAACATAAAAAAAAGGAGAAAAAGAAATACAAACATACATTACTAAAAAAAATCACTCCAATGCCCTCTATGATTGAATAGGCTTACTAGTTATCGGAATTCAATTATAATGGGTTATCCATTTTGCGGTTTCAAAAGTAAACGTAAATAAAACTAATTAAAAATATTTTTTTTTCATAATATTTCTTTTATATTATAAAGTTTGAACGTTGACATTATGTGTAAAACAATACATCATTTAAATGACTATCACGCGAATTTTTCCAAGCATCGATTCTTTTGAGGTAATTTTCGACCACTTCTCGACACATATTGGACGGTATCTCAGCCATAACTTGACGAATGTTGGTTTTCAAGTGCTCAAGAGTTCAAGGTTTATCTGCATAAGCACAGTCTTTCGCGTAGCCCCACAAAAAAAAGTCCAGCGGTGTCAAATCGCATGATCTTGGTGGCCAGTTTATATCGCCACGACGAGAAATTACGCGGCCAGGAAATGTCTCTTGCATTAGAGCCATATTCGCTCGAGTTGTGTGGCATGTGGCACCGTCTTGTTGAAACCATTCTCCAGGTCGTATTCTTCAATAGCAGATAAAAAAACGTCGGTTATCATATGACCATAATGCTCCAAATTGACGGTAGCAATCGTTCCATCGTCGTTTTCGAAGAAGTAAGGTCCAATCCAACCCCCGGACCAAAAAGAGCCACAAACAGTGACTTTTTGTGGATGTAATGATCTCTCTTCAATTACTTGAGGATTCTCAGAACCCCAAATATGACAATTTTTCTTATTTTCTTATACCCACCGAGTGAGAAATGTACTTCGTCGCTGAAAAAAATTTTGTTCGAAAAATCGACGTCCACCGCCTGTTCTTCAAGCACCCATTCGACGTATCTACGACATTGTGAATGGTCAGCTGGCTTCAGTTGTTGTGTGAGCTGGACTTTATATGGGTATAGGTGTAGACCCAAATGCAAAAAACGCCATAATGTGCCGTAAGACATTCCTAATTCCTGAGAACGACGAGGGATCGACACATTCGGGTCTTCGGCAACACTTTATGCGCTGTGCGACAGTAAAGCAATCTATTTTGGTAATTGTCAGACTTTCAACTGAAAATAAATAATTGGTTTAACAACTTAGTTTGACAGATGTCGAATTCCAGCCCTATACTTTTGAAACCGCAAAATGGATAACGCTTTACTTCGGATGAAAAGTAATTGCCAATATGTTCTTATTGTTGTTTTCCTTGTAAAATTTTTCATTTGCTGTCCTTGCTTGTAACGGGATCACGAATATTGTATATTAATTTATGTGAATTAATTTATGAAATGTTGCCTGCACAAATAGATGAATATTATAAACTGGACACTCTCAAGAAAACTGGAACCAAAATAGTAAGAATTCTCTCTTTGCCCTTTCACTTTCTCATTTGTTAATTTTATAATTTTTATATTTATTGTAGTTTTGAATTTCCACTTAAGCATGAGTTATACAATATTACTGCCTCTTTTAAAATAGAATACTTTCAAATGCCTAACAATCGAGCGAGGGAATGTAGATTGAGCCAATTTATTCAAACCGCTTATAAGCAACAACTTGTGGAATGTGATCAAATTAAATTTTAAGACCGTCTCATTTCTTATCTTATAGACTTGCTAATGGCATCATTGTTCCAGAATTAAACACCTAAATCAACACTCTTTCAAGACCTTCAAGTCAATTTACATGTCTGGATTTTTATCCATAAAGCCATAAAACACCTCGTAAGCCGTAACTACTTTTCTCCATCTTTGGCACGTACACAGCTGTACGGCTACTCAATGCTCCATATCTATGGGTGAAGATCTTTCGCCCACAAACATCAAGCGGCACGCCACCAAAAGAGATGCTTTGTACTATATGGTATGACAACAAAGTCACCGGCAGTAAACTCGTCACTTAATTTCCTATCAACTCATTCAGCTACCGGTGGTAGTGATCTGGTGTGGCTTGGTGCAGGTACTGTTTACGGTAAGTGCAATGTTATGATACTTTCTCTGACAACATACAGAAACCGAACCGAACCGAACTGAATTGTCCGCCCTTAGTGTGTCACGTGTACAAATTGAAACCACCTCATAATTCATTTAAATGTGCATTCCACCTTATGTGTCGCCTCTGTAACCTGCATCTCCTGCATTGCATTTGTGCGGCGTAATCCATTATACGGAAGACATCAATATGGAGCCCTGAGGCAGAGCAATCGCGCACGAGCCGCGTCACCACCGCACCAACCGCACCGATTTTGCATTGCACGCTGCGCTCTGGGAACTTCGCATGAGTTAGATCTAGGACAGAGATACGAGTGTACGTCCATTCGGTCTTGCAGTAAATTGTGCGAAGTATCTTTTCCATAAATTTCGATCACAATCGATTCTGTAATCCAAGACTGTAGGTGTTCGGAGGTGAGTTGTTGTATTTTCAAGACCGTCGCGTCTTAGTCAGTTGGTTGGTTGGCGGTGCTGGTGGATTATCCATCTGCAATAATTGGCCAAAACAAGTGGCTTGTCGATGGAGTGACGCTATGTGGGATATTCTTTTTTATTTATTTTTTGTTTTGTCAGCAGGAGGTTTGGTTATGTGGAGCAAAGATTGTGACTGATATTCGAACCGGCTATGCGTAGGTTTGGAGAAAGAATTCTCCAAACTTTGTTGTTCCTGCCTGATGCTTTCCTTGGTATTCAGCAGGCGAAACTTATTATATGGTTTTGCACTTTGTTAACTGCTGATTGATTTGTGTGGTCTGTATTCTAGGAGAATGAATGAAAAATTAATTATCTTTGAGATTGCGATTTGACAAAGCGGGAAGCGGATAACCAATTGGTTTACGGGAAAAGTTCAACGAAATTGATTTTTACTTGCGATATATGTACTATAGGGCAAGTTTTGCATTTGGAAAAAACATCTAACTCGAGATTTTAATCAAAGTTGACATTACGATGATAAAGAACACCAACAAAGTGGATCCGGCAATTCCGTCTGTCTGTCTGTAGAACGATCTACAGCCTAAGCTGCTGAACCGATTTTGTTCAAACTTGGTGCTTAGGAGTTTTAGGTGATTGCCCAAAATAGATTTTTGAATCGTTGTTTTAGATCCAAAAATAATGGTACTTGCCATACACATTTTTCTACCATGTTAATTATCTCGAAAACGGCTGAAACAATTTTGATAAAAATTGGTGTGTGAACTACTTTGGGTCAACATTTTGGCCAAAAATTTTGTTTTAATATTTTGTTATTAACGATACCTGCCATACAACCATTTTATTGATTTTTGACTTTCTCATAAACGGCTGAACGGATTTCAATCAAAGTTTTTGTACAGGATCTGCTTTGAATTCTAAATAATACTGCATTTAAAAATTTTCAAAAAATTGTTTTTTTTTTGATTTTTGAAAATTGAATATTTCGAAAACGGGTGAACGTTTTTTCTGAAATTTTGTTTTTGAGTTTATATTATTAAATATTCAAAATGTTCATACCATTTTTTTAAAGAAAAAAATTAAGAATTTTTATGTATAAAAAATTAAGTGAAAACTGACTTTAAAAATGCATTTAGCCGTTTCTATTAAGAATATTTTGCATATAATTTAATCGAACATAGGAGCAAGTACGTGCGATCCAGTCATTTTATTTTACTAGCACTAGCAGTAGAAAGCGATATATTCTAAATTTGGTCAATAATGGCAGGCATAAATAGGAGTGGACCCAGATGGCCTCCCTGCGGAATTTCTGAATATGCAACACGGTTATCGAGATACATATGCTTCTTAACCTATTGCTCATGGATAGAAAAAGGTAAGGTATATAAGAAACCTTGTTGTAGTGGAAAAACATATAATTAAGTCATATAATTAAGTGGCCCACGTTCCTGCTCAGAAAGAGCAGCCAGGAAATAGCGTATATCAAGCTAGCTTAAAGTCCAATGCTAATCCGAGGAATAAACAACTTACCCAGGATAAATAAGAAGGAACAATCGGTTATGAATCTATTTCCTGTCCAAGACTATTCCGGGGAAAAATCGTGTATTTTTTTATTGCCCAAAAAGTGTACTTTAAATGGCACTCCAGTGCACTAATCAAAAGTATCAGAATTTGTCACCAAACTGGCTGCCATTTGGGATCAACCAGAATCTTATTTCTTAGCAACAACCAAAACCGAAATCAAGCTTTGATTTCGCGTGTATAAGTTTCCTACATTTCATTGTCATTCCGTGGTTCAACTTGTTACATTTCTTACTCTAAAACAGTGTGAATTGTAAGGTAGACGAATGAAATATTAGGGTCGTGTTCTGGGGCCAATAACACAGAACAACAAGTCAACAATTACTTGTTCAACTATGTTTGTTCAACAAGTGAAAATCATTTCTGTAACACAATAAAAACCGTAACAATTGTCAATAGAAATAAAATGCACGACTGGATCATACGAACTTGCTCTTGTAGCTAACAACTTTAGTGTAAAGCAGTTGCTAACCACTAACGCTGTTAGTAGGTAGTCTAGTTAAGTTATTCTGTGCAGGTTCAAAGCCGAAGTAGGTAAGATTACCTTGATTCTTAGTATAATGAATTGTCGAATGCATGACTGAAGGAATGGTTACATAGGTATCATCCTACAAATGTATATTTAAATGGATTTTAATTATGTAAATTAGGAGGGCAATGTGTACCTACTTATATACATGGCGCCTAGGTATGTAAATATGTACATACATATGTATAAAATGAAGGTGAATGGTGTATAGGTGTGTATCTAAACTAATAAAAACTGCCAAAAAACAGTTTCTCGAAAAATCGAAGAACACCATTAGATAAAATGGATCAATGAACATTTTTTTTAAAGTATCTCGAAAATTGTAGGACGGATATTGATGAAATCCTGTTTATTATTTTTAGTTTCTAATTTTAAATTTTGGTATGCAGTTTTTAGAGTTTATTAATATACATGTCATTATAAAATTTAAAATATTTTTCTTGATTAGTTTTAAAAATATTGATTTTTCAAAAAAAAAAATTTTTAAATTAACTTTAATTAGAAAAAAAAAAGTTTTTTAAAATTTTGATATGCAGAATTAGCTTGGCTACATAGATCTTCTCAGATATAAAATTTGACAGAAATCTTATGTGTCGTTACCGAGAAAGTACAAAATTAAAAAAAAACGTTATATGAAAGGTACCGTTAATAGACTTTTCCCGTAAATTTGGATCTGATCAAATGAAAGATAGTACCAACAAAAAAATTCTCACAAATTTTTATCAAAATCGTTGGAGATGTTTTCGAGAAAAATAAGATTTTCCTTAATAGTTGTATGGCAGGTACCGTTATTTTTAGCATTTTTGTATAAAGAAATAATTAAACACTTGGTTTTCTACACTTTAAAATTTGGTTTTTATTAATATCTAAATAAAAAACTTTTTTAATGCCAACGCGTTTCGTCTTAGTTAGGACATCATCAGAGCAATAATTTTTTTTCCTGTTTTTAAACTAATCATACAATCATAAAGTTCGTAACACGACACTGGTGAACAAAAGTGTTCGCACAAATTAATAAACTTAAAAATTAAACATAGAGATCTGACTTTAAAAAAAGTTTTAAACTAAGTATAAAATATGGAAAAAAAATGAATATATAATACATATTTTTTTAAAAAAATATTATATGTTAAGTAGTGGGCTATTGTTCAATAAGTCAATTTGTAAGCTTAAAATGTTCATGCACTTATGCTTATTTATTTCAAAAATTTCACATTTTTGTGTGCCTCTATTACATTTTTTACCTGCTGGACTAATACACGTGTAATAATAAAAAATGTAATAGAGGCACATCATCGAGGGAGCATCCATGTCCAGAATTTTGTATATGTTGAGCCAGTCCAGAAGAAGGTTCGGGACGTTTAGCAGCCTTTAAATGTTCTGTAAATCTTATCGATAAAGATCTTGCAGTTTTTTTTGTTATTTTTAGGCCTAAAAATAAAATTTCAATTTCCCCTGTGAGGAATGCCAAAAGAATCAAACATACCAAATTTGAAGCTAATCGCTTAAGCCGTTTAAGCTGCAGTTCGTTATACATACAGACGGACTGACTGACAGACTGGCAGATTGACAGACAGACATTTTTTGTCAATCACTTTTTTTAGGCTTTTCTATAATCGTAATGTCATGTTTGATCGTTAGAATTTTTTTTTACGAAGGCATAACTTGCCTTAAAGTAATTATAATCGCAAGTACAATGTTGCTTCACTTGTTGAATCGGTTCAACAAGTTAGTCTAATAAGATGAATATTAAAATTTCCGTAGAAAAAAAAATAAGTACTCGTATTTATGGTAAATATAACTTTTTTGATACATCGACAAACTGTCTTTTTGTGAACACCATGAACATCTCCGTTAACATGGTACTGAAATCCAGTTCCACACCAATGTAAGGCGATCAATATTTTCTGTCTTACACTTAGTTCTTTACTGTAATTATTGACTGAACGTAATTTGTGGGAGAGACTTTCGATAAGATAGTTAACAACTTCTACTGCAGACGAAATTTTTCAATAAACTCATAGGGTTCTATTACTTTGCAAATCACTTTTGCTTTGGAATTCGAAGATAAATGTAATTTCTCAAAGAACGAATCACACTCTATATATGTTGTCCGACTATACGAGTATTGCAATCCTTTAAGTCCCCCTGGAACATATAGGGTAGCAACAAGATCATTCCACCTGTCCCAATTCGCCGCAACGCATCTGATCTGTGTCCACGATTTAACACCTTGAAGTAGGCGTCTATTACAGCGAGGATTCCAATTTTGTCTGGTCATATTCTACAGTTTAACTATATACAAAATAAGTTTGGTAACTTTTTTGTTGACTTTTGTGTTTTATTCATATCTTTTTTTAGTTAAAACAAAGTGACGGATTAAAAGATAAATGGGATTGAACTATGCTTCTTTATTTTATGTTTTTTATCGAACAATGGTCGTGATCACCATATATTCAACAAAATTACTTTGGCTCACTATCTCAGTGAGAACAGAAGGAGCAAGTATTTAGTCACAATAAATGGTATATGAATCGAATTCCTGCCGTTGGCCTATTTAATCACAACAAGTCTACAAATTTCGACACATCATTACATATTTTCGACACTAGGAACTGTAACTAAGCATTATAATTACTCATCTCACATGGTATATAATTTGCACGATTCTTTTCTCGCATAGTATATTTTATTATAAGTATATTTCGCATGATAGTTTGTGCATGATATACAATTTTTGCATTAATATTTTGTCGCATGATATATTTTATATATTATTTTCACGATTAATTTTTTGTATGATAATTTTCTAGCATAGAATAAATCTCGACTTATATTTTTTGCATGATGAATTTCTAACATGATATTTTTTACGTATGATAATCACGAATCTTACATGATTAACTGTTTCATGATACAATTCCCACATGATATTACCTTCGCATTATATACCTTTCTACATCATACTTTTCTCCCATAATAGGTATATTTTTCGAATGATAGATTTACCACATGATTCTATTTTCACGAAATATTAGTTTGCATGATATATAAGTCTGGCATACACATTTATGGCATGATATAAATTTAACATGATACTTGTTTCGCATGCTAAATTTCTGCATAATACTTTTCTTCCATAATACTTCTCGCATTATATTCGCTTGATACTTTTCTCGCGATAATTTGTGCATAATAGAATATTTCTCACATGATATATTTCTTACATGATATTTTTTCGGAAGCTTTATACATAACTGTTTGTACGATAAATTTTTTGCATAATGCTTACTCGCATAAAATACTTTTCTGATTATATTTGCTTGCATGATAAATATCCCACGTGATATTTATCACGTATGATAATCACTAATCTTTCATTAATCATTTTTTGCATTATATTTATTTTTGACATGAAATTTAGTATGCATGATATTCTAACGATATGATAATTTTGGAGTGATATTTTTCACGCAAAACATGTTGCATGTATGAGATTTTTTTCAATATGGCAACTCTGATCAATTGCTCTATTGATGACTAACCTCAGGTGGATTGTAGAATCTCAAACCACGGACTTGGTATTTGCTTGGCCCCATTTTCGTCACCCCAGCTGGTTGTTTAAACTTGATGGCCAATTTAATCTTGCCTTCTTCTTTTTTAACCAAAAACAGAATCGGAAGAAGTTACAAATAAAACAGAGGCCATTCTTAGAACTTTTCAAAAACACACATTCCACACCATTTAAATATTATATCCACAAATCTACATATTTTCTAATTTCTCTTATTTATCTAAATGCAATCATGATATGAAAGCAATTTTATGGCCTAACTTCGTCTTGGTAAAATCTTAAAAATATTCTCAACAGCATTTTGCCAATTGGAATTATAATAGCACACTTTCATTCAATGGCAATATAGCTATAAAAAAATAAATACAAAAAATAAAATGAAACCTAGAACACACCACCGCATCGCATCGACACACAAAAATCGATGTCATGAATGCCTGGGCTGTGATAATGATGGCATCCCATATCCATATCCATAATATATCCGAATCTAAATCCAAAATCGAAAACTTGATCCTCTTCTTTCTATATAGCGGCTCTCGCTCATATTGGTCAAATTCGTGACTTGAAATCCCAATGGCAGCCTCCAGAGACCTTGAAAAATCACCATCAGCTTAATCAAATATGGAGATATCCGGACTGCTGCACTCCGCCAGCGCAGCGCTAGCTAATCGGTGCCAAAAACCATATGAAAAGCTTTTCACTTATTATAACCACACTACTGTCACTATCACGATTGCGCGCGAGATTCGCCATTATCCATTACCCATCGTCTTCGGCTGGTGCGGCCGGCGCGGCCGGCGGTACGTTCGTTGTTGAGATGCGACTATGCACGCACATGCTCTGGTGGGGCTGGCTGCTGGTGCGACTAACGTCCAATTGACATTATAAATAATTCATTAGACGTAAGACCGATGGTCTTCTTCAGAGCAGTAGTGGTACGATGGCCGATGATTCAATGCTGTACGAGTACTATTATACTGTATGGTAGCAGGGTCACATAGCTTACCATTTTTGCGTTCAGTGAGCATGATACATGAACAGATCATTGAGCATTTAAGCATCAAGCAGCCATTCGAAAAGTTGCCCCTGGAAGGAAAGTGAAGTTGGCCATCCCGGAGGTAACTTTCTTCACTACAACAGCGATCTCAATTATCCCTAATCCATACAATATATGGGAAATGATCATTGCGCCTTCATGGTCGCTTGCGCTTGACTCGTTCCTATCTCGACATCACAGTTATCCTCCGCCGATCGTCACAGCATTTGAATTTGTTTATCTCAATTTGAGAACCGGACCGAATAATTATTATTGCTTCTGCTGCTGCTGGCAGAGTACATTGCGATTGCTGCTGTGACATTGGAAGATTCCTCTTCCCAGAAATTTTATGACCCACTTTCGATTGAAGTTAGAGTTCTTGGCTTCAGATCGCCGAATTGTAGCAAAAAACATTCAGTGCAGTGCTTCGCAGTGCTGTTTTCAATAGCGGGAGAGGTTCCAGGCCCGCATTACAGTGTTTTCGGGTTTTAGGGCCTTCCAAAAATTATATTAACGGCGAGTTTAAGTTTGGCATACATTATAAAAGTTAATAATTATATGTTTTTATGCTTTGTATTTTTTACACAATCACTTCTGAACGACTAAACAGATTTTAGTTAAATTTTGAAGGTATACAGATGATGGCTTTAGATTTTCTTGGAATAGAAAAGCCGTATCCTTGCAATTGCACCTGTTAGTAAGTCATACATCTTATTACTAAGTTCTTAGGATAATTTTTTAAAGAAATTGCTGCACATTTGTTCTGAATAAAGTGAGAAATCTGACTTATGTTCGATTTAATAAATATATATGTAAATTTGTTGGCGCAGCAACTCATGAAGAACTAACGGGTGATTTTTTTGCTACTTGGTTTTTGACGTTTATATTTTTGACAGATCACACATGACAAATTCCACGAGCATTTGACATTTCGATTCAGTATTGTTTGCCATTTCATCATGAATAGACTTACGCCTGAACAACGTTTGCAAATTATTGAAATTTATTATCAAAATTCGTGCTCTGTGAAAAATGTGTTTCGCAAGCTACGTCCGTTTCAGGGACGAGGCTCATTTTTGGCTAAATGGATACGTGAATAAGCAGAATTGCCGTATTTGGAGTGAAGAGCAGCCAGAGGCAATTCAGCAGCTACCAATGCATCCCGAAAAATGCACTGTTTGGTGCGGTTTATGGGCAGGCGATACCATTGGGCCGTACTTCTTCAAGGACGATGAAGGCCGCAGGGTTACGGTCAATGGAGAAAGGTACCGTTCGATGATAACAGATTTTTTTTTGCAAGAATTGAACTCGGTCGACATGTGGTTCCAACAGGACGGTGCCACATGTCATACTGCACGCGAAACCATGCATCAATTGAGAGGCGAATTTGGTGAGCAGTTGATCTCACGTTTTGGCGCAGTCAATTGGCCACCAAGATCATTTGATTTGACCCCGTTAGACTATTTTTGTGGGGCTATGTTAAGTCTATTGTCTATGGGGCCAAGCCAAACACGATTGCTGCCTTGGACGCCAACATTGAACGCGTCATTGGTGAGATTCCGGCCGAAATGTGTGAAAAAGTTTGCCAAAATTGGACCTTCAGAATGGACCACCTGAAGCGTAGCCGCGGGCAACATTTAAGTGAAATTATTTTTAAATAGTAAATGGCAGAAATTGATTTATTGATCCAAATAAAAATTTCATTCACTTTTTACAAGTTTCTGTGTTTTTTTGAATTTTCAAAAACCAAGCTCTTAAAAAATCACGGTTTACTTACAAGCAACAAATCTCAACCATTACTCTGAAATTTGTATCTACTGGAATGGAGGTGATATACAGTTTATTGCCGAATCCGAACGGCTATAGTGAGCAGCTCTATTCTATGACAAGATATACTTTTGGAGGATATGTTACTTCCTCGCAAAGAGGCAGTAACCCTAAAAAAGAAAATAAAAAAAAGGAAAAAAAGAAACAATCTTTCAAAAGAGACAGCCACGGAGTCTCGACCAGTGAATTGGCCCTATTTGCAACATGGCATTCCTCTATCCACTTCCGTCCTAGGAATGCTGTTCCACGTCATCCTGACTAAGCGGTCTGGCATCCACCAAAGCTTGCTTTTTAAACAGTGGGTTCGGTCTGCTTTGTCGTCTTGAATGTTTTATGCTTGTTGTTCAGTACTTAAATCAAGACTGGCAATACAAGTTAGTGTGTTCTAGACTTACCTATATGCTCAGACCTTTTATGTCCGTGGGGAACCTCTAATGGGACATAGGGCATCACAATGCTAGCTAGTCATCGTGTTCGGTTCCTAGATATGAGTTGCAACTCACTCCAATTCTTGCCTAGTTGGGCTGACTCCTCCGTGACTGTCTGTCTCCATGAGCTTCTCGGTCTTCCAACTCTTCTTCTTTATTGAGTGAGCGGATTCCACTACAATGCCTGCTCCGCAATACAGTTGTCGCCTTTTCGGAGCGTGTGATCCCATCCACTTCCACTTTCAACGTCGTATAATAGACTCACATACGTCAGTGAACCGCTCACCGTTAATATTTCAATTCCCAACTCCATACGGTTGCCCATCACATGTTTGAGTGCATCGTTTTGCAGCCAACTTTAGCATTCAAATCTCCTATAACTATTTTAATATCTCCATGCGGTGTGCTGGCTCCTAGCCTGTACTGTAGAATCATTCTTTCTTCTTATCGGGTGCGAGCTCCGTTGAGGAGTAACACTGCGTAATACGAATATGGTGACGGGATACGTACTCTTGTCCGGAATATTGCCTTTATTATTCTTTCTCCAATGGGCTCCAATGAAATCAGACTACTGACAGCTGCTTTTTCCAACAGCAACCCAACCCCAGCTTCACGTGTCCTTCCTGGAGATTTTCCGGAGTAGAGCAGTACAGCGTTACGCGATGGTGACTTAAATTTGCCCGAACCCAACCAACGTATTTCGCTAAGGACTAAGATGTCCAGCCTAGTTAGAGAAATCTGGCCTTCTTGAGACCTTCACTGCCATCATTCAGGAGTGTCCTCACATTCCAGAAACCAATCGATGTCCTTATTCGAAAGCAAATAGTCGTCAACATGTTTGTTATGATTAGTTATCTGAGGCATTGTTTCCTTTTCGGTAGCAAGATGGTATTCAGTTAAAAAGAGTGCTAGCCTCCGTAACCTATCCTAACGAGTAAGGGTAGATTTTCGCGCTTTCCAGTTTTAGCTACTTTGTGTGGATATATAAATCATTGCCCGGCGACTACCACAAGGAGGTTAGGGAGGCACTTCGACGTGACTAAAAGTTGTTCTGCTGGACTTTGCCAGGTTGAAGACACTCAACAGTCTCCCGATTAGGCACGCCGCTGGTCATCCAAAATTCATTCCAAAGAAGTAAAGTTCTTGACCAGCTCGAAATTGTTGTTATTAATAGTGACATGGTGTACTAAGCAGTGGGCAGATGATTGTTTTTGTTGGTAGCAGGTATTCGGTCATGGTCTCGTTTACTTTACTACCAAAAAATTTCGACTGCTCTTCAATCTTCGTAAAGGAATCTCTAATTATAAGTCACGTAACTGGACGGATTAGTTAAAGATGGTGCCTACCGTGTGCGCGTCTGCTCACTGCACTGTTGCAGAGCGAGAAGAAGACACATGAAACCGAATACATAGTTCGAAAGTTATTTTAAAAGTTTTGCAGTGATCCATGTGATTTCTAATGTCACGTAACATAATTGGATCTGTTCTACCGGGATTACGAGCTCCGTCATCGTAAAAGAAAGCTTGACGGTCGTGTGTAGCTTTCAAGCCGATACAGACATGATGGGTCTCTACTTGAAAATCATTGGTCTTTTCTATATAAGTTGATAACATAGTTCTGCCGGGCCCAAGCGGAACTCATATTTGCGAAAGGGCTAAGCTTACTCGGATAGTATGCTGGGTATAATCTCAATTGCGGCGGACGTGACGGTTAGAGGGGATATTCCACAAAAGTTCTTGCGGGCGCGGGCTCCTCTTCTATACTGGTTACTGGAACTGGGTCTTGATGATTGGTGTTGTATTCTCTTGTTTTAAGAATTGCTTCACATTATCCTCATTTAGCAGCTGGTGGATATACTGCTTAATTGCCATTTACTTTTCAATCGTTTCCATCTTTGCTCTGGCAGTTGTAGGGGAGTTCCATTCCATGTGTTTTTCGATATCTTGAAGTAATCTTTTCAAAGTCATGTTTCTTCAATAAAAAAGTAATACTTGACATATCGCCTTTTCAGGCGAAACTCAGAGCAGTCTTGTTCTATGAAAATGACTCAACAGTTCAATATTTAACTCTGTTGGGTTTGGGTAGCCAGGCCATGACGAACTCCAACAAATTGAAAAGCTGTAAGGGTGGTGAAGCAGAGGAGTTGATTGTTCTGATCTGCTCTTTCTCAAATACGATGGCTTCATTTAGGAGACCGCAGTGATCTGACTAATAGGGACGTAACATGTCGGCTCCCGGAAATCACGCCAGAGGAAAATGCGCCAGAATTTTTTTTTGGAAAAATTACAGATTTTTTTTCTGGAAAATAACCCAGAAATATTGGAAATTATGCCATACAGGTGTGGAAAAAGAGCCTGAAAAATAATAATAAAAATATGTTCAAATAATGTTTTGGAAAAAAGGCCATTACATGTTTTAAAGCATTTTCAAACATGTTGAAGGGGCGGGTTGCGCCTCCGGTCAGGCCGGGACCACATGTCATATTGTGAAATATTTATTCAAAACATAAAATATAAACAATACATTTTAAAAAGCCAGAAAAAAAGTTCGAGCTTGTGGGAATTATTTTTTGCAGTTAGGCCCACGACGTACAAAAAGTCCGGCGGTTAAGTTTGGTACAAGTTTGGGTATACGCAATTTTTTTTTGGAACTCTTTAAAAAGAAATCTTCAAATCGAAAAAAATCAAATTGGATATACCCAAACTTGTATCCACCCCTAAAAGATTTCATGTATTTCAATTCGTTAAATCCTACCGTGAACAATATGTTTATAAATAAATACTTAAAACTACCTAACACTAAATTTCCAAGCTATTGTAAAACAATGTTTTGAATTTTTAAAATTCAATCCTATATTGGTCGAAACAGGGGGGTTGCAGTGGGTCAGCTCCCCTCACACGCCAATCTTTTTTACGCCGTGAACCTATTACATCAAATATTGAAAACAAGCCCGAATTTTTTTATCTAGCTTTCTTTTCTCATTTTTTTTTCCAAAAAAAATTCAGGTGTAATTTCCTCTGGCGTAATTTCCGGGTGCCAACGTGTCTTTTACGCCATTTCCAAATTGTTCTAGGAGTAGGGAAGTTTTTTTCTAGTTCCTCATGACGTTTGGAATATTACGGATACTCAGCCATTCTTTTAGAAAATTAAAAAAAATAAGAGATCGATTAATTGAGCCAGAAATACTGTTTTCTTATATTGAAATTTAAGGAATCGTTATGGGGATCGGAAAATTCTCTGACTAAAAAACGTTCTAGCTCATCTTTATTATTTTTTTCCGGATTGTGCTAAGAATAGTGATTTTTTTTATCAACCAACATCAAGGTTAAATGAACGCATCTGAAAACGGTATCAACTGTTAGGGTGCTTCTAGTGTCGGAATAAGATGATGCCAACAGAATACCGCCATTTTATATCCACGATCTGGTCCAGTTTAAATGAAATAAAAATCATTGAATACCCTGTTGAGGTTTCATGTAATACACATAACTTCAACACAAACTTTCAAGACTGCTTGGTATGTACATATGTACATAGGTCGCTGATAATAATCCAAATCCGGCGAATTTTATCCACAGTCCAATTGGAGCGCATCCTCTATTCTGAAGTCATTTAGTTTTAGCTATTAAATAATAGCCATACTTTCTACAATTGCACATTCCTAATTTATCAAGCTGAAGTTCAAAACGTACACCAAAATCGTTTATAAAATTCTCTTGGCGCGACCTTAACTATTCAATAATGGTGTTTATTTGAAAGACACAATAAACAATTTAAACAAAAACCCATTTTGTGCTTAAGTTACGCTCCTGGTACTATTTCTTTAAGCCCTTAGACACCAACATTAAGCAAAAGCCTTACAATATTATTCAAAAATCCAACGTGTCTTAAATATGTAAGCGGTTTGGAATACCCTTTAACTAATTAACATGTACTGTGACGTGTTATAAAATTGGCGCCCTAAACAAATACGTCCCCGTAAAATATGGTCGTTTTGCGTTATTCGTCGCTGTCGTCAGTATCGCGATTTAAGTTTCTAACAGGTATTTACTCCAGCGCCTTCAGCTGTCTCATGATTCTTGTGTTCTCCCTGCCTTCTGGCATCAGCAGACCACAAGAGTTCGATAATGATTATTGGCATTTGGCTTCACAGATGGCGGGTACCACTGTTGGAAGGTTTGGAAGATGGAGAATGCTCTTCTTCCTCTTGGCCATTTGGCGGATGCGCGCGCCGTGCTCGACTGGGTCATTTAATTCACGATTATTGTCGGGATGTTTTTTTTTATATATATGTATAGTATATATATATATATTTTTTTTGGTTATTGTGGGGTAGGCAAAAAGGTAACAGTCATCCAGCACCGATATTGGGCTTTTGATGATGATAATTCGGGACACGATCCTAATTTTTTGCATTATTTTAGTTTAGTTTGGTGTTGTTGTTATTGCTGATTTGGTTGCTTCAATTTAGTTCAGCTTGTTTTATATTAGCATAGTCGCGTTTGATAGTGGATTATATATATATAATTTTTTTTTGTTTAGCTGGACGAACGTGAGAACCCTGAATCTAACAAAAAAATCATCGGTGGATGGAATAAGTTATAGACAATATCTTGAACACGACCATGGCCAGAAATGACAAGCAATTACAAGAAATTCCAGATATCAATGAGCGATATTTTTTTGGTTTTAGTTATTCTTTTTAATGTGACCAACTTAAATGCGTGACAGAAGACAGTGTCGGTGGTAATGTTAGATTTGAGCAGTTTTTGTTGTATGAAAGTTGTGTTGATTTGCATAAAGTAAATGTTTATAGATGGGAACGCATTTTGTTCCGCTTCACATAAATAACCTAGACGGGGTAAAAGGTCTGACAGTTTTGTTTTCTAAGCTTGCAATCATGATACAAATATCTAAATTGGGACATTTTTGATTATGTGATTGTATTTATGGGTAAACGGTCGTGGTTCAGATATGTGGGTGGATTGAAAATTGGATAATTAATCGAACTTTTACTTTATTTTCTTTTGATATACCGAAATGCGATATGCCATTTATTTTAATTTTTCAAAGAAGATTTATTATGAAGAAACTGGCAATAGCAACGCGACCAACATAAAACAATCTATTATAGTAAATAGTGTAAAAAAAAATCAAGCAACCTATACTGTCCATAGATCGTTGGGCTATCTGCTTTAAGAAACTTTTTGGAGGTAGTACAGCAGTTCCATGCGGGACCATTCTGTCCACGCATTATGTGATCAAACAACTATGTACTTCATTTGTCAGACCCATTATAGAGTATGCTTACCATGTATGGACCACCTATTATTGTTGCCACAAGACAAGATTAGAACATATTCCCCCAGACTTAGGCTGGCAGGACCAATTGAATCTTTCTTCTTGAAGTAGTCCAGTCTGGAGAGCAGGCGCTCCTTTTGATGTTTTGTTTTTACTATTACAAAAAAAAAAAGAAAAAAAATTACATTGAGTAATCGCTATAAATGTTATTAAAGTCGGTAAACATCGATCAAAAAATAATGCGTCTTAGAAAGGTTCTACAGCATCTAACTGATGAGCCCAACTGTAGTACCTGGGCGAAACTCATTTTGAACTAAAAACCACAAAAACATTCAATTGGTTTTAAATCCACACAGCCCACTAAAACAAAAACAAAAATAATATAAACATATTGTTTGCGTTTTCTTCAATTTATTATTAAACTTATTTATTGAAATATCGATGCTTTGAACTTTTTGTAATTTAAGAGGTCTACCTGACCCAATGTATATAGCACACTATCTAGGAAAAATTAACGGTATTTACCTCTGAATATTATCTTAATATTTGTATAACGTAAATCATAATAATTAATATATTTGTCTATACCTACTGGTTTAAAAAAAAAGATTTATAATATTTTATAACATAAATTATAAGTAACAAGTTGTACGCTAGAAATTATTTAGCTTGATTCAAATAAATTACACCTTCATGACGGCAATATGTCTGGAGCTTATTAATTCTCGACTGAAAAGGTAAATTATCCTAAGTCGACTTAAGATATTTCTCGTTTTTTGTTTAAACTCAGTGCCATGTTAAAGGACTACAGTTCTGTCTTATTGGCATTGATCTGTCTCACTTTGCTTTTTTATAGACAAAAACAATTTCATCTTATGTTCAAAAGACACATTTATATACGAGGTAAAATATCTTAAGTTCACATAAGATTGTGTGTACGCTTAATTTTAAAACCTAAAATAGATTTAAGATTATATTCTCTTAAGACTTTTTTATTATTGTGCAATCGTAAATCATATTAAGTTTAAGTAAGATATTTTTGAGCGTGCAAGCAGAAACAAAAGTCATCCTTAAGTCGACATAAGATAAAATTCTTAAAACAATTCCGAAAAAGTCTGAAAAGCCAATTCATATGTCAACATAAATTGATTTTTTTTGAATTCTTAACTGAAATTTTCTCCCCTAAGTAGTCATAGGATATTTTACCAAAAAAATTGTTATATGCCAGGGTACTGTTAATAGCAATATATGTACAAAATTTCGACCAACTTGTAGACTATACCGAAAAAAGTGCGCACAGCTTTTTTTATTTTAATTGAGATAATTCAGGTGGTAGAAAAAATTGTATGGAGGGTATCGTTATTTTCGGGGCTAAAAAAACGATTCAAAAATCTATTTGAGACAGTCACCAAAAACGCTTAAGTAGCAAGTTTGAAGAAAATCGCTTCATTTCGCTTAGCACGACGATCCATCTACAGACAGATATACAGATAGACGAAATTTCGGTATACACTTTGTTGGTGTTTCTCTATCATCGTAATGTCAAGCTTGATTAAAATCTTGAGTTCGATTTATTTTCCAAATGCAAAACGTGGCCTAGAGTATATATAATATCGGTTAATTATTTATTCTAATTTTCATGACCTTTAGCTTAATCTTCGTTCCAATGATAAAGCAGATGTTCATTCAAATATATCAAACGAATCAGAATACGAAAGCTAATGTTTGAATTCCAAATTATTTTTTATAAATTTTAAGACCGTATTAACGGAAAAAAACAATGCTAAATAAAATCAAATTAAGTTTTTTGTTCAGTGTTTTATAACAATTGTTATTATTATTAATATGACTTTTAAATAATGTAAAATGAAATCGATTTAGATTTTTTCTAATGAATTTGTAATTTGGTTTATTTCCTTTTTACTAAATTTAAGTTTGTATTTAAGCAAATATAGATAAAGGGAAATTGTTTCGCTTTTTGTAATTAATTTTTTCTATGAACCAAATGTGATCTTACAGTTTTTACTTGCGCTTATAGGTACTATAAGGCAAGTTATGTATGCGTAAAAAAAAATTGTAACAATCAAACATGACATTACGACCATAGAGAACACCAAAAAGTAGGTCCCCCAATTCCGTCTGTCTGTCTGCCTGTCCTTGAGTCTGCAACCCAAACGGTTCGGTGGATTTGCTTCAAACTTGGTACAAATTGTTTTTTCGGTAATATGCCCACACGTTTTTTTCATTTTTTTAAGACGACAAATAACAGTAGCTACCATACATTTTTTTTGACAAAAAAGAAAAATCTAATTTTCTCAAAAACGGCTCCAACGATTTTTATAAAAAAAAATCAGTTCATTAATTAAGGGAAAGGGTACCTTTGGTAGTTTTTTTTTTTGAAAAAAAAAAAAATGTTATTTTTACTACCTTTATGCTAGAACCATTTTTTTGGTTTTCGATTTTCTCGGAAACGGTTAATCTGATTGTTTTGAATTTTTTACGCAGAAGCTCCTAGAAAGCTTTAACACTATTGTATACTAACATTCAAAATTTCGAAAACGACTCAAAAGATTTTTGCGAAACTTCGTATTTAGTGGTTTTTTGACATTATCTTGAATAGTTAAAAAAACTATTGTTCTAAAATAAAAAACAACGGTACCTCCCATACAAATGTTAAAAAACCGTTAAGAAAAAAGAACCATTTGTCGAAAACGGCTCCAAGAATTTTTATAAAAAAATGTGTGTGTTCTTAAATTAGTACAGTCCACTTTCAAGTATAAAAATATTTTATTTTGCGTACTTATTAACGGTACTTCCCATAGAACCACTTTTCATATTTTCGGCTTTGTCAATATTGGATAAACCGAATAAAATATTTTTTTTACAAAAATGCTCCCTAAAATTGTTCAAAAACTGCATAATCAAATTCTCAAAAAAAAAGTTTTTCGGTTTTTAAAAAATAAATAAAATCAATTTTTTTAATTTGAATTTTATATGTATATTAATAATATCTTCAAAATGGCGTTTCAATTTTTTTAAATATTTTCAAAATCTTATACATACAAAATTAATTTATTAAAAAACAGCTCCAACGATTTTTGATTTTTTTTTTTTGATATATTCTTATTTATCAACGAATTCAAATTGCTTCTTTGTTTTCTCTCAAACTATAACGACTAAGCAATATAAGAACATTTAGTTATGTGTTTTATCCATTTATTTTTACCTTATTATTATTCCCTTTTTACGATTTTTTGCGTACGTCACTCATACATTTATATATATTTACATATGTGCCTTTAAAAATCACATGAATCTTATGTAATGCATATTGCACCTAAATTATGAAGTTGTATGTACCCACCTACATCCTTCATTTTCATTATTATGTGTACATGTTAACATACTTAGGTTCCATCTGTATGTATATAGATACATTTTACCCTCCTATCTTACATAATTAAAATCCATAACTTAGATTTAAATTTACATTTGTATTAAGCTACCTATGTAAATATTCCTTTAATCATCCATTGGACAATTCATTATACAAAGAATCAAGGTTATCTTACCTACATAGGCTTTAAACCTGCATAGGATAACTACACCTAACTAACTTAACCTCAATGGTTAGCTACATTAAAGTTGTTAGCTCCATGAGCAAGTTGGTACGATCCAGTCGTGCATTTTATTTATTTTTTTAAGTAAATCAAGTGTTTGTTTTTTTTAAGTTTTTTTTTTATTATTAAAAGTTATTTCTATATAAAAAAAGTAATTTTTTTCATTTTAAGGAATTAATGTTTTAAAAATATAAATCAGAAAACATCATCTTAAATCTATTTTTTTCCACATTTGCACACGTAGTCATCTTAAATGCACATAAGAACTGAAAAGGTCTTTCGAAAATACGAGGCAAAATATGGTATCTCAACTTAAAATTTCGGAAATTAATTAAAATACATTTTAAAGAAAACCAACTTTTTTTAACCATATCTATCTTCTTCTTTATTTTTTGTAATAAGGTCTACACGTGAAAAATTTCTTGGGAGGCAGCTGTGAAGTGTGTTTTTTGTTTTCCTTAAAAATCATCAAAAAATGACTTAAGATTTATTTTTTATTTTATTTTTTTTTTAATTAACTACACTTTAAGAACTAACAGTTAAACTTAACTTACAATAATAGATTTATTAATGAAAATTTTGTTTAAAATAATTTAAAAAATGTGATTTTATATATGAGAAACTGGAAGAAAAGTCACAAACAAAATAGAGATCATTGAAAGTCTGGCAACATCTCCTCAACGGCTGGTTGGCTAAGAAATTACTCCTCTGAAAGCTGCTATGTACTGCTGTATAGAACCGTGTCCGACGAGCAGGTACGTTAAATTTAATTAACGATAGTAAATATGGTGACGAAATTTCACCATTGATGATTTTTATTGTTATTAAGCAATTGAAGACCTTCCTTCTGTCCTCGAGTGTGTTCATTTGTAACAGTAATATCCTTTGACGGTATGGTGGAAGTGATAATCGATTTTCCCAGTTCAAACCACTAAGTGCAAATAACAAGAATTGTTTTTGGACGGATTCTATCCTTTGAATATGGGTTTCATATGTGGGTGACCATATTTAGCAAGCGAACTCTAATCAGCTTCGTACGAGACCAACATAAAGAGACTATGTAACAAATGGGTCGTTAAGTTCTTTCGACCAACGCTTTATCATTCCCAAACTTGATTTTGCTTTGTTTACTATGTACTCTATATGGTCATTGAAGGAAAGCATTCGATCAAAAAGCACTCCGAGATCATTAAATTGTTCGCACCTTTCTAAAATGTATCCATTCAGTTGATAATCCAACTGATGATGCAAAAGTTTTCGAGAGAAGGACATGATCCTGCATTTTGACACATTAAGCGATAATTTGTTTATAGCTGTCCATTCGAGAAGAGCATCAAAACCATTTTGAAGATATTAAGATTCTTCAGGATTTGAATACGTCAAAAATATTTTGGAATCGTCGGCGTAGAGGAGAATTTTAGAATGTTGAAGTTGGTGTGGTAGGTCATTTATGTATAATACAAAAAGTAGAGGTCCAATATGACTTCCTTGGGGTACCCCAGACGTAACTTTTATTGTTGTTGATCTTAGGTTCTTAAATTTTACGTATTGGATGCGACCATTCAAATACGAAAAAAAAACAATCTTGAAGAGAATTACCGCAGCCATGTTGACTTAATTTTCTATCAGTATACGATGGTTTAGCTGGTCAAATGCCTTTGAGAATTCGAAGTAACCAGTTTGTTGGCCATTCGCGAATTCTGTTGATATATTCGATGTTAGCTCAATTAAATTTGAAATAATTGATCTACCACCAAAAAAAGCCATGTTGTTGTGGGGAAATATAAGACTTTAAATCAAAAACATTTAGTTGACCATAAGTGATTCAAAAAGTTTCGGAACAGAGCTCAATTTTGCAATACCTCTATAATTGGAGGCAGTAGACCGAGATCCTTTTGTATAAAGGTATGATAAACGATTTTTTCCAAATGTCAGGATAAATTGAATCATGCATAAACTTGTTGAAAAGATGGCACAAGATTGCACATAAAGATTTTATAAAATGCACGACTGCATCGCTGTTACTTGCTCTCATGTTTGATCACATTGTATGCAAAAGATTCTTAGTAGAAACGGATAAATACTATATGCATTTTTAAAGTCGTTTTTTACTTGATTTATTATATAAAATTTTTTTAAAATTATTTTTCCAAAAAATTGGTTTTACGATAATTGTAAATATTTAATAATATAAATTTAAAAACAAAATTTGGTGTGCAGTATTATTTAGAACTCGAAGGACGTCTTTTATATACATTTTGATCAAAATCTGTGGAGCTGTTTATGAGAAAGTCGAAAATAAAAAAAAATGGTTTTATGGCAGGTACCGTTAAAACAAAATGCATACTTAAAAAAAAATTTCACCAAAATGTAGACTTTATCTAAATTAGTGCACACACTTTTGTTGGTTCAAAATCATTAGAGTCGTTTTTAAATAATTAAGATGGTAGAAAATTGTACGGCAAGTAACGTTAATTTGGGGCTTTAGTACCAAGTTTGAAGAAAATTTTTTCAGACGTTTAGGCTGTAGACCGTTGCACAGACAGGCAGACGGAATTGCCAGTCCCACTTTTCATCGTTTAGCCTATTATATACATTGAGGCACAAACGAGGCTGGTATAAGAATAAACATTTGGCTTATGAATGTTGGTAGATATAAGAATTTTAAGCAACGAATTTATCTGATTTTCCGATTCACATTTACTTCTTACCGTAAAAATTCTTTAGTGTTGCCTGGTATTTTTTTTTTGAAAACCAATAATGCAGTAAACTTAGGAAATATATATCTCAGTATAGCTACTGGTAATTAAAATTATTACACCTAATACGGTAGTATTAACTAAGCATTTTACTGATTGGGTCAAGGCTGTGGCCCCTATCCTAAAAACAATCATGGAAGGATATACTCAAAGTTTTGCAGACAATTTATAATAAAAGTATACATACGTCACAGTTTACCATTTTATATTTATTTTAATTATAAACTTGTACATACTCAAGACATATTTGTCTTGTACTCATTATTTCCAATTATGCGCTTTATCTTATTACTTTTTCTTAAAATTTGAGCTCTCATCTTGATATGAGGACACAATTATTTTTATCTTAACTATATGCAATTATTTTGTGCAACATTAAGTACCAATTGAAATGATATCAAGTCGTTAATTAAAGTTTGCTGATAAACGCCACTTTTATTATATGTACATTCAAGTTCAACAACATCGAGTTCGCAACTCAACTCTTTCGTTTAAATTCAACAACTAAAAACATAACAATGTTCTAGACACGGAAGTTGTTGTATATTATAATTTACCAGTTAAACGCGACAATTTTCCTTCTATAAATAAAATCCTTCTTGTTTTAATAAACTCTCATCAACCAAACCAACAATTATATCCTCCAACCGGATCAAGGGACGATACAAACACATTGCAATTCCCTTGAAGAGATCTTTCTCACAAGATTAGATTTTTTTAAGTTACATGTAACTTAATTAGAAATTAAATGGGCGTATCAGAAGAAAAACGCACGAAGCCACCAACAACATAACAAACACTAAATTCATTTCAAAATTAACACTTCCTGGTCATTAACTCAAGGTCATTGCTAAGACAGATTGCATGCGAAACCTCGATTGCATCTTCATAATCGACGGTACAGAGGCACATAGACTTGTTTCTACAAGCGTGTGGGCATAAAAATAAGTAAGAAAATACAAAAAAAAAAACTTATTCGATTAAAAAAAATCTGGAAAAACCTGACAATCGATGTCAACACACCCTCTCCAAACAGTCAGCCAGCGCAGTGTTAAATCTGCTGGAAACGAAGGAGCAATATATCGGTCAATCAACAATCACTCGAGCTGATGAAGAATGACTGAGTGAATGGTCATGACATATCCTCATCCAACATCTTGGATGCCAATGTGTCGGGATGTGTTGGACGTTCTTCTTGCGTTGCACCAGCAATTAACTGCAGCTATGGGTTTGGTTTGGTTTGGTGGATGGACACGCTGATCTATTGTAACCACACCATCGCGTTGGCACTTAACTGCGAGATTACGTCGATGGGAGATAGCATTACTCAACTCTAGCAGCCGTCACGTTATCTTATCCGAAGAGCTACCCTAAAGCTAAATGGATATTTGATATAGTCGGTCGACGTGCCAGTTTAAATGAACCACACCCAGCGTTGCCATGTATATAAGTTAAATTATTATTGAATTGAGTATGCAAAACAATTAAGTAATTTTTTTTTAAATTGCATGGTAAAATTGTCCTAGTGGAAAATGAGGGACTAATATCTTGCTACTGTCAGCATCCCATCAATAAGTGCGTGCTAGTAATCGGTAGCAAAGGAAGGACCTAAAATTTTTCAAGACAAGATACAATCTTGAAGGATTTGTCACTTTCCTGTCTGACAGTGTCTTTAAAAGCATTCTTGTTTATTAAATAGTTCACTAAACTGCTTATATTTTACCTTCCATCAGGTGGTTGTGGTAGGGTCTCACCAAAGCTGAAATGAATCTCCGCAGTTTAATCGAAATATTTGGTGGGATGAGCTGCCAAGGAAAGATCAGTGCTTTGTTTTGTCCTCGGGCACAGTAGGGATCAAATTTACCCCGGAGCCTTTTGTATAAGTTCTATGGCTGAAATATAAAGCCTGACCGTCTCCTTAAATGTATAATGAAAGAAATAAGATCCTTTCATGGATTACAATGAGCTACATTCAGCTATATCTTCTTAAAACATTTTATCTATTATTTATTTTCTATAAAATGCAATATGTTTGGCAACACTGACAACACTTGTTTGACAGCCAATATTTTACTAAAAAAAAAAATAAAAACAACTCAATAGCTAAAAGTGGTATGTGTACCTATATTAAGTGATCTCAGCGCGCCCCTCGATTGCGAAATAGTTTTACAGAAATTATAATTAAAATATACCGGTGCGAGTGAATAACCGACTACCATAGCTTCTGGTTAGTTAACATTGAATCCATATGATGCGGCTTGGCGTGGTGAATGTTTTCTTCTTGCCATTCAAATCAATCGGCAAGAAGCGGTAATCGGCGTAAATTGACAAGCGCAAACCCACTGTAACTATACCTACATGTTATAGCTACTATAGCCAAGTGCAAGATATATACCTATTTCATTTCAATTTCCATACCAATATCGAGCGAAGGTATGTTGTTCATGGATATTCTCAGACTTGATGAAGACCACACCTAATAGCTATATGAGTGCAATTGCCATGGTTGAACTGGTTGGGTAGAGGCCTGTGGGTAAAAGTGGCCCTTCTTTAGACAAATATTATGTTCTATTCTCTTATTAGCTCTCTGCCCTCTTCCATCCTGGGGTGTTTGCTTTCAGCCATCAAAATAAAGTGCTATTGCACCCGCCGTGGCTTGTTCCTATCACCAGAGGTTCAGACCTCTTAGACTCCTCAAACCTATTAGCTGGATTGGTATTCCGATTCAATTGGATGAAGTTTTTTGTAAGCATGAGATCGCCATAGTGACTCGACTCAAAATTTGTTCGTCTTTTCCAGCATATACCATAGTTTAAAGATTTGGTCAATTGCCGATATGCCGGGCCGAAAGCCACACTAATATTTAACGTCATACACATACACAGTATGCTAGTTAGGATCTTGAATGCAACGTTAAGCATGTTTCATATGCTTCGAAATTGTTGAAAGACATAAGATTGACTTTTTTGAAGATGAAACATATATAGCTGTTTGTCTGGTCCTCAGGCATACTACCTTCGATATTAGCTATAGTAGCATAATTTCAGTTACTGTGGTTAATCCGCCTCTGTGCACCAACCTCGCTATTACTCTTGCACGGTATGGTGAATGACCGACTGGCTGGCTTCTCGATATTCACATTTAACACCTTGAGAAAAATGCTCTAAAACCGCACAACACACCGATGCGTTGTGGTAAAGAACGGTCTGGCCAAGCGTGTTCTTGTATATTTTGAAGATTGTGTAAAAGTGCGTCTTTCCGCTGTTCTAACACTTTTGCTGGCTAAAATGAATTTTTATAAGATCCGCTTAGCAGAACTTAAGTGAAGGTAGTACCACTTCGAGATTGAAATACATCGCTTGCAAATGATGATTATATATAGTGGCTTATTAATGGATGGTTTGAATGGAATATGCTGGAATGCACTATTATTTTTGTTGCTGTTGTTATTGTTGGAAAGTTGATTAAGAGCTGTAAGTTAGACAGCGACTGTATACGTTGCGTATAGTGGTGAAGAAAAATGAGGGATGTTGCATGGAATCTTAGCGAGCTCTAGAATGTTCATCATAATTGAATAAAAGAGATATATAATTTTTGATTTTGATTTGTGGAATACTTAAAGACATATAACATGTTCATCTTCCTTTTCTTTACTATAATTTAAAGATATTCCCTAAGTTTACGCACAGGCGATTTGGGTAAAATTTTCAAGTAAGAGTAAGGACAACAGCTAAAATCTTGTTGAATTGATTAGTTTTAATTTTTTTTGTATCTTCTAAGCAGTTGCATTTATTTATTTTTTTCGTTTTGCTCTGTCAGTAAATTGGTTCAGGCTACTCTTTTAAAATAACGGGAAGGCAGTCAAATTGGGGGAAGCCATTTTGAAATGTCTCAATATATTGCCTTGGAGATATGGAAGGCAATTATTGCCTATCTTCGATCGGACAATAATGAAATTGCCAAAGCGCTTCCTTTATTAATATTCAAGGCAATGGCAATATGTGCGGCAATTTATTGCCTTAAATAGCTACATATTGCATGTGGAGCCCCTGGGTAAGAGGGATGATTATGTAATACGAGTTCGATATGCCAGTAATTTATAAGTTTGATGAACAGAACCATAATTTTGGAACTAAATCCATTAAGCTCATATTTCAGATTAACTTACAAAATATGGTGTAACTTGAATCCATAAGAGCTTTAACCTGAACAGATGAAGTGGATCTATTCAGACGTATGTCTTTATGACTAAAGGGGATTTACTCAGAGGTACCAAAATATTGACAGTTTTTATTTGACGGTACCTGCCATACACACATATTTTTTTCGCGAAAGCGCCCCAATCGTTCTTCGTATAGAATACATTACAATTTGTTACAAACGATTTTTTCGTAAAGTGTCGATGTTTAAATATAATTGGAAAATAGGGGGATATTTTATTTTTAAATTTAATTTTGGAGTTTTAATCAGTAAATGTTTAAATTTAAGTTTCGAATAAACCAACTGAAATACAATAGGAGTATTGGCATACCAAAAATTTAGAAAAACAATTGTTGTTACCCCCAGTTTCACAGTGGGATTTTAAACTTAAGATCAACTGAACCTTAAACTAAGTTTAAATTTTTGGTTGAATTCGTCTGGCTTAACAGTGAAATCTGATCTTCGATCAGTTGAACTTCGTTAAATATATTTTTTGAAAATAGTTGGCAGCATTTTTCTTGCTTCGTCCTCACTTACTCTCTCTGACACAAAAACAAAAAATATGCGAAACAAATTAGAATAATAAATAAAATAATATTCAAAATCACCATAACCACTCCATAACATTTGAATACATAATTTTGTTTTGTTCATAATATTTTCTGAAGAAAAAAATAATACAAACACTGAGCTGAAATTTAAGCGGGAGAATAATCTGGGATACTTAAACTACAATTTGAACTCAGTTCAAGGTTTAAACGACACTGTGAAACCGAATAAATTGCTGATTTGAAGTTTAAACCAAAAGTAAGCTCGCACTGTGAAACTGGGGGTTAGTAATATGAATTTTTGAAAGAAAATATTTTCCATTCACAAGTATGTATAGTTAATGTGACCAATTCTTTATTTAATACTAGCAGGCCCAACCGCACGTTGCTGCCACTTAATTGTATTGCATTAAATTATTAGATATTAAAATTGGTGAAAAAAAGAAGTAATTAGTAAATATTCTATTAAATAGCAATCAGTGCTTCCCATCTTAAGAACTAAATGATGAACAATATTACCCGTTAATCTGTCTTTTGTTAAAATAAATAAATTTGATGGGTTTTCAACGTGTGAGCATGCAACAAGCCAAGCCACAAATTGCAATTGCCTGCCCTTACGACCTATTTATCGACACCGCGAAAGCCAAACGTATCGGGCATTGTATAGGCTTTTGAACGGTATTGTTAATTCTGATGGAATCATAGGTATTCGAGGTAATAGGAGGACTTTTCCTTTAAATTTTCCGGTCAATATCGATGCTTCAAGTACGTTTCCGGTATCTTATGATGACTAATCGGACACCGTTGCATCATTTTGGTTGATTTAAGTTACACAAAAGAATGACCGGTGAACCAATTTTATGGCAGAGTGTGGTGACATTCCTGGCATATCCAGAGCATCTAAAAAAATAGCATAATCAGCTTCGCTGCTGAACAGTGTTGCCAATCATAAATGTTTCTTCTGTGAAATATACTATACGAAATTTGTACATGAATTGCCCATAAATGTACCAATAATTGTTTGATTCTATGAAAACAGAATTTCATTTATAAAATACATTTCTGGTTATTCTTATTTTAAGACCAAAAACCAATATACTCAAAAAGTTTTTTCATTCTATTTTTATTAAACAGAATAATATAATAAATTAAGTTAAGTTCGATCACATCTTAAGCAAAATATGTCTATTAAGTATCTAAAAATATTTTTAAAGTCGTTTTTTCTTAATTTTTTATACACAAAATTCCTTAAAGTTTTTTCTAAATAAAAAAAATTGGTGTGACAATTTTAAACAATTAATAATATAAACTTAAAAATGAAATTAAAAAAAGAAAACATTGACACGTTTTCGAAATATTGAATTTTCAAAAATCCAGAAAAATATTTTTAGAAAATTTTGGTATGCAGTATTATTTATAATTTAAAGGACCTCCTATAAAAAAATTTAATCGAAATCCGTCGAGCCGTTTAGGATAAAGTCGAAAAGTATATCAAAATTGTTAGAGCCGTTTTCGAAATAATCAAGATGGTAAAAAAAATTGTATGGCAAGTACCGTTGTTTTTGAGTATTAAGTATTATCATATTATTAAGTATTATTAAATATTAAGCACTATCCTATCTTAGGCACGCCAGCAAAATAAATATTTCAGAAACAAAATCATGAAAATCGGTTAGGTAGTTACGGAGTCCATCGAACACATCAACGTGAGACGAGAATTATTTATAATAGATTATGTTGGTCTTATAGTGACCAAAAAGACCTATATTACATGTAATTTTCCACTTACATTTTTTACTTACGAAATATAGGTACTATGTGGGGCAGCTAGAATCTAAATGTAACCGCTTGGGTCGATTATCCGAGTGTTTTTTACAAAAGCAAAAAAAAAACTATTGTCCCTTTTCTAAGAAAAAATAAGCTGCAATAGAATTTTATATTTCCACAAAATAATTACGATGATTTTTACAAAATCAAAATAAAATGGGGAAAGTGTGCTAAGACACACATTAAGAAACTGCAAATAGCACAAAACAAACTTCTCAAGCTCATTTTTAAGCTACCTTGGCATTTTTCAACACTTGAATTACATGATAGGGCTAACGTCGATACTATTTCCTTAAGAATTTATAAACTCTATACAAAATATTCACGTAACTGTTCAATGTCAGATAATTCTTTCATTACAAGTCTTGTGGAATAACGCACTACTGGTTCATACCATAATTATTATATATTTATGTACGTTTATTTATTTACTTATGTATAAATTTAATTATCTCTTATTTTGTTTCCTTTATTTATTTGTTTTGTATTTATTAAATTGTTTATTTATTTATTTATGTAGTTATCAATTAATTTATTTATTTATTAATTAATTAATTTTATTTATTTATTTATTATTTATTTATTCTTTCTTATTTATTTATTTATTAATGTATTACACTAAAATATTTTTTGATCTTACATTTTGATTTTTGATTATTATTTCCTTCATAAGCTGTTTTCATTTAATTTATTTATTAAATATTCAATAAGTTATTTGCATTCTTACTATGTCAATTTTCATTCATATTCAATATCATATACATAATAATTGTTTATGATATCATAATCTAAAACAACTGTGATATTAGTTTTAATTCAAAATTTGTAAAATATTTTTTTTTCTCATCAAATGAAAGGTTTTCTCAGCTTTTCCTTTCAAATACATCTTTAACTATAATTATTGTTTATTAAACATTAAAACATTTTTTCAGTAACAAGATATTACTATCATAACTCTGTATGTAAATTGTGCGGATACAACCAAAATGTTAAAGTTATGCTGTTAAATGATGAAAATATAAAACAAAAATGCAGGGTGACCAAGAATATGAGTACGTGGGCAAAAAAAAAAAATAACAGGTTGAAATAAATGGATGATACACTTGCTAAAATTGATTACATTGAATTCTTGGACAAATATGAACAAACACATCAAAAAAATTTAAATGGTTAGAGCGGTTTTTCAAAAAAAAAAAAAAAAAAAATATTTTTATGCATAAAATTTTGAAAACGTTTTTAGGAAAAAAGCGTGGATTGTCAATTTAAAGTTGTTATTAATATGCGTAATCAATTTAAATAAAAAAACGTTTACCTGATTTTAAAAATCGATTTTTGAAAATTGAAAATTTGAATATTATTTATACATCTGAATAAAAAAAGAAAGTCGAAAAAATGAAAATTCGTTGAAAGAAATATTTTTTACTTGCGATTATAGGTTCTATAAGGCAAGTGATGTATTCGTAAAAAAAATTTTTTTTCTAACAATCAAACATGACATTACGATCATAAAGAACACCAAAAAAGTGGGTCTCGCAATGTCTGTCTGTCTGTCCTCGAGTCTGCAGCCTAACCGGTTCGGTGGATTTGCTTCAAACTTGGTACATATTATTTTTTCGGTAATATGCCCACAGGTTTTTTTCATTTTTTTTAAGACGACAAATAACAGTAGCCTCCATACATTTTTTTTTTTTGGCAAAAATAAAAATCTTATTTTTCTCAAAAATTGCTCCAACGATTTTTATAAAAAAAATCAATTCAATAATGAAGAGAAAGGGTACCTTTTGATAATTTTTTTTTGGAAAAAATTGTTATTTTTGGTACCTCTAATACAACCATTTTTCTGGTTTTCAATTTTCTCGGAATCGGTTAATTTGATTTTTTTGAAATTTTTTACGCAGAAGCTCCTACAAATTATAAACACTATTGTATACCAAAATTTTTCAAAAATTGGAAATTAATTTTTTTTTGAAAACGAACGACTCAATAGATTTTTTTTCAAAACTTCGTATTTTGTGGTGTTTTGACATTATCTTGAATAGTTAAAAAAAACTATTTTTTTTAAATAAAAAAACAACGGTACCTCCCATACAAATATTAAAAACCATTAAGAAAAAAATTATTTCTCGAAAACGGCACCAAGAATTTTTATAAAAAAAGTGTGTTCTTAAATTAGTACAATTCACTTTCAAGTATAAAAATATTTTGTTTGCGTACTTATTAACGGTACTTCCCATAGAACCACTTTTCATATTTTCGATTTTCTCAATATTGGATGAACCGATTAAAATATTTTTTTTTTTTAAAAATGCTCCCTAAAATTGGTCACAAAACTGCTTACGAAAATTTTCAAAGAAAAACGTTTTTCGATTTTTAAAAAATAAATAAATTTTTTTTTTGAAAAATCGATTTTTCAAGAACTAGTCACAGATTTTTTTTGAAATTTGAATTTTGTATGTATATTAATAATATCTTCAAAATGGCGTTTCAATTTTTTTAAAATGTGTTCAAAATTTTATACATAAAAAAATAATTTATTAAAAAACCGCTCCAACGATTTTTGAATTTTTTTTTTGATATATTCTTATTTATCCAAGAATTCCAATTGCATCTTTGTTTTCCCCCAAACTATAACGACTAAGCAATATAAAAACATTAAATTATGTGTTTTATCCATTTATGTCTACCTTATTATTATTCCCTTTTTACGAAGTTTTGCGTATGTCACTGAATACTAAACACAATTTAGGCCCTCATACATTTATGTATACATATTTGACTTTAAAAATCAAATGAATCTTATGTATGTACATGTTTACATACTAAGATTCCATCATATATATGTACGTAGATACATTTTACTCTCCTAACTTACATAATTAAAATCCATAACTTAGATTTAAATTTACATTTGTAGGTAGGTACCTATGTAAGTATTCCTTGAATCATCCATTTCACAATTCATTATACTAAGAATAAAGTTAATCTTACCTACATAGGCTTTAAACCTGCATAGGATAATTACACCTAACTTACTAAACCTCAATGGTTAGCTACATTAAAGTTGTTAGTTACAAGTGCGATCCAGTTCGCATTTTATTTATTTAGAAGTACACTCTATTAATTAAAGAAGACACAATTTTTATCAAAATTCTTTGAGCCCTTTTTGAGCAAAAAAATTTGCCTGTAACGGTTTTTTTTTAACATTTGTATAGGATGTACCGTAAAATAGAGTTTTTACTTGCGATTATGGGTACTATAAGGCAAGTTATGCATTCGTCGAAGAAAAAAGTTTTGAGATAACAATCAAACATTACATTACGATGATAGCGAAGACGAAAAAAGAAAATCTGTTCGTCTGTTCGTCCTAGAGCCCAAACAGGTGGATCGAATTGCTTCAAACTTGATATATAAAGTTTTGTAGGTATTGTGCAGAGGGGAAATTGAAATTTTTTTAGCTCAAAAAATAACGGTGCCTGCCGTACAACCGTCACGTTAAAGCCTATTTTTCTCGAAAACAACTCTAACAATTTGGATAAAAAAAATCAGTGCAGCTTTTTAGGTACGACCGATCATATGGTTGAAAAAATGTTTGTTAAAAATGTCTAAAAACGGTACTTTCCACAGGACCGTTTTTTTTTGCTTTCGACTATCTCATAAATGGCTTAACCGATTCTTTCGAAATTTCACACATAAATACATAGGTGTATGTATGTAGCCCAATTTATACTACATACCAATATTTTTAATTAGGTGGTTTTTTATTTTGAACAAGATTTTCGCTCATAGTGAGAATAACAGCAGAATGATCTGAGAAAAGATTAAAGCTTTCTCTTATGTTAATTTTATTTGAGGGTATTCCTTTGACTACAAAAAAATCAATAAGGTCAGTTATTTTCGATGGATCAGTCGGCCAGTAAGTCAGGTTGCCAGTCGAATGAAAATCGCAATTATTTTCCATTCCCACTTCGTAGAGCATTCGACCCTTTTGAGAAATACCTCTAGATCATCAAAAGCTGTGCTTCGCGTTAAGGTCACCACCAAGGATAAAATTTTGTTTAAGTAACTTTAGCACCTTCGTAAATTCATTCTTTTCAATTTTACATCGTGGAGGACAGTATATGGAAGATACATTCAGTATAGCATTCTGAGTTCTAACCTGTACTCCGAATAATAGCATTGATTCAGCCTCTATTTTCGAGTAAATCGTGTGTTTGATGCATTCTTTTATAAATAAAGATGGCCCACCTCTTGCTTTGTTCGACGGATGAGTTGCGTGGTATTCTAAGTATCCATTGATCTTACTATTTAATTGTTTCTTGACATGCGGTTCCGAGATCAAACAAATATCAATACTTTTCTCATGCATAAACATTTAGAGTTCTCCAAGTTTTTGCCATAATCCATTGGCATTCAGGTACTCAGGAAATATCACTCGTCTACGCCGAATACAGATAAGTCAGCCTTAATTTTAGCTTTCAAAGATAATTAAAAATTACACGTATACATATAGCCTTAGGTAATATAAAACTTTTGCCATTTTGTTGTAAGTGTTTTTGTTAATAATGAAAAAAAAAACAAACATAACAAAATAGACATTATTATTAATACAATGGTATCACTAATACCTTCTTTGTTCTTTGATCTTTGATCTGATCTAGGTCAGTTCATATGGATAATAAAACATAGTCAATATTTTGTCGTTCATACGTTGTACTGGGCTACGGAACTCCTCAGAACATTTATTTAAATTCCTTCTCCAAATTATAAATAAGGTCTTGATATGTGTGTCTGCGCATACTAACTCTTAAAAGAAAGTAGCAACATTCTAAGCGTCCACCTACAAAATGCCTATTTGCATGTTCTCACTGATAACATCATTGTTTCATTATATACAACACGTTCAAGACCTCCACAAACAGCTACCGTCATTGTTGTACGCCATCACTTCCAAATGTGCACAACGACCTCACGCTCTCGCTCCTTAATGTGAGATCCTGTCGGGAAAGTCATTATAATAATATGAACACCATAAACCGAGCACACATACACAAACAATTTCGGACACCAAAAACCAACCAGTATCTATATATGCATAGCAATAAATTCTACCAATTTCCGAACAAATGGAACACATTTCAGACATATCTCACCAAGCTAGAAAAAAGCCTGCAACCGTCCCGCACTCTGTATGAATAAGAACAAGCAGAAGCTGCGTCAAGGAGGTCCTCGCCTGCATGGAAATAATAACAATAATTTGTGCAGTCCGGCAAAGCAAACAATCATCATGATATACGAGCAATGATGCCCGAAAATGGTTCGAATAGCTCTTGGCCAAGAGTGCTCCAAAGATGATGCCCACCCGGTAGCGCAGACCGCCACTTGTGGCACACGTTTGGCTCTAACCAAAAAATCGACAAACTATTAGCTAAACAAGATTGCATCCGATGCATGCTAACAATGCGTTTGAAATGTGCTCCCAAAAGTGGACACAATGCAACACCAGCACACCAATAACCTAGGCTATGCGGTAGACGACACACTATATGTTGGACAAACACTCTTTATGCGGGTCTTTTGCTTCTGCAGGGGCTTCCTTCACTTTCAGATCAAAGATTGTAAAATGGACAATGATCTTGGAAGCGAGATGTCCTCGCTCCCTCTATCTAAAATAACCTTACACTGGCACTGCAGCCATAATGAACAAAGAGAAAATGTCTCAAGTCCCAATAGCCGCTTGTAGTCTGTATAGTTCATGGTGAGGAGACAATTCTTCCGTGTTCATGCGAACAAATGTCGGGCAGAGTAAAAGAGGTGCGTGCTGGTATGCTTGGACTTTGCGAGTGCACTGACCATTTGCACAAGCGCAAAAAGATGATTATTATTATTGTACTAGTCATTAAGGAGGAAACAAACACGAGGAGCTTTGTTCATTTGGCGGCTGTCAAGGAACTCACTGGAATTCCAAATTCAACGATATGGTTCTCCTATTCTTGTATGGGTGGATGTTCACTGTTGAATGTGTAAGCTGAGATTTTGTTCAAAGTTAAGGATGTGCATTGCGCGACTCTGAAGAAGGAATTTGAAGATTTAAAACAAAACAAAAATATAGCCACGAGTATCTTAACAAGAATTAATGAAAAACTTAGGTATTGGATAATTGTATCTTCGAGCAGATAAGTGATCAAATAGAGATTATGATGGGGGAAGGATATAAGTCAGAATTTCTGTTTCGATATTTCGATATGGAACCTTAGCATCAATCCAGAAATGAGGGTTTAAATCGATGTTTAGTTTTAAGAGCTTGACTTTGTAAATTCACAAGATACATATAATTGGGAAAAATTATCAAAATTATCTCAGAGCTCAGTGACGCATTTCTGAGGACATAGATCCGGAAAAAGTGTTTTAGGATAATGGTTGCTTTATTGTAGATAATCAGCAGGGAAAAGTGGAGGCCGATGAGATCCCTTCCAGGATGTTCCTTTATTTATTTTACTTATTTTTAAGATAGTCCGTAGTAACCTACCTCGTCTTCCGACAGATGTCGGTTCGTTGCTACTTGCCTCCATTTACACATTCGAAGTGGGTTCAAGCTACTGTCACTTGCTTAACATGCTACCTGAGTCGCATCTTTCAGCTACTGATCATGGTTCGGAAGCAGAATCAATGGCGTTTGATGTCAGATACATGCCAAGTTATACAAGATAGCTTAATTTGTCACTGAAGGACAATGCTATTGAGTAAGGAGGGGCAAATGGAGGGGTAGTCAAAGCAATGTAGGAACTGTGATACATCGTTGGTACGAATATCTTGAGTCTGTTCACTAACAAGCAAAATGACAAGTATTTCAGAAGTTTATAAAGATTCTCAACGAAGCCTTGTAATCTACAAACTGTTACTAAAATTGGAACCACTTAATGGATTTTGATTAGAAAGAGTAAGGTTCTGCGAAATAGCTATGATTTTTACCTTAAAGCTTAGAGGTATTTTCATTTAATATATCTCCTTCAAAGGTGGTGAATTTTTTTTGAAAATATTTTCCAACGTAATGCTGATATCATCTTCAACACATTAGACATGTTGAATTTTTTGGCATATAGCGTTGAAAATCCACACGCCAAGACTCAATAATAGACCCGTGCACCATCACTTGGTTGAGTCAAAATACAATCAATCACATTATCATCATCGATTATAGTATTTTGAGCAAATGAGGAGATCCAAAGCTTACTTCAACGAAATTCATGAGCAGGACTGAGGTTCCAAAAAGTGAGTAAGACTTCTTGAAGGCCGCAAAAACGCCTAGGAGAATTTTACCTTTCAATCAACAAATGAGTAGATTTGGTCGTATGTATTTCACTTTCGTAAGACGTCATAAGGCTAAAAAAACGATATTTCACCTTATATTCCTTTGACTTATTTCAGGGAACTTTTTTTGACTTTTGGCGCACTATCTTGCATAATCAGATTATAGTGTATTTGTGGATCATAATCGAATTGTGGATTTTGACCTCGATTTTTGTTTTGTATGAAATGTACTTAATGACAACCGGATGATCTTCCAGCTAAGAAAAAAAAAACTTACGCATGATGGCACTCGAGTGCGGGGTGGACTTGGGCCTCAACTAATAAGTTTCTCCAGCCAGCTCGGGCCTAGGCTATAGCTGCCTCCAGTTTTGCACTTGAAGTTGGTTGAGGTCGCCTATCACTTGTTTGCGCCATGCCACCTTGCCACCTCAGCTTCGGTCTTCCTCTACTGCGTCTCGTCATCACACCGGGTTGGATTTGAAAATTTTGCGAAATACGGGATAATTAGTGTTTCATAAAGGGATACCTGAGTTGCATGAGAGACGGTTTTGATAGTCAATTGCTTTCTAATCCCAAAGAAGTGGCGATTGGCCAGAGTTACTCCTTTCTTCTGATTTCAGCGCTGATATCGTTGGTTGTATTTATAGCGGAGCTTAGGGACAAATTCCCTAATTACCTCAATGTTATTAGCTGTCTATAGTCGGTATTGGTGTTTCAAGTATGAATTTAAGAAATCACATGACAACGCGTCGCCTTGCCTAACACCTTTTTTTATATCAAAGGCATCGGTCGACCTTGATGGAACAGCGTACATTTTTCATCGTCATCTTGCACAAACAGGCGGTTTTGCCAGGGATGCCACTACTAGACATTGCTCATCTCTATAGATGCTGTCATGCGTGTCCTTAAAATATGCGATACTAAGAAGACTGATACCTCCGTTTGTGAAGATCGGGCAAAAAATGCTTAGATTCCAGTTATCTGGCATGTTTGCTTTTGACTATATCTTGCAGATAAGTTGGTGCATATTCCGAAGCAAACCAAATACTCACAAATTATTCCTTTTCCAAATTTTCATATGTACCGATATTTATTTATAATATTTAATATTCTTCGACACTTACAAATTTGTATAAGATTCTAATAGTCGTAAAGTAAAAATGGTTCACAAAAATACAAGCTGACCAGCGACCGCACCTTTTCGTAGCTAAAAGTAGACTGGCTCCATTTCGCCCTTCCCCCTTCAACCACATGCTCGCTGGCCTCTTTCATTTCCATTACAAAAGGGGTAGGATTTTTGTATCTTTCTTTAGCCGTGTTGACTGAGGGAAAGAATCATTTTCTTCCCCCGTGCAATGTCACTCAACAATTCTAAGAATTCAAAGCAAGTCTCTTATTTCAGCAGCTTTAGTCTTTTTCACTGTTTACCAAGTTAGCCAATCACTTCTTTTTTATAATTATTAATATAAGAGTTATCATTCAATATTCGTATATCTATTCCGATTTGCAACTATGAACATAATTCCCTAGTTCAAAATCCATTAAGCCCCAAATCCTAAAAATTCTTAAAACCCCAAAATCCGAAAAATTTCCAAAACCCAACATCTGGAAAACACATGATTCTGAATGGCCAAAATCCAATTATCAAAAAGTGCTGTTATCAATCAATAAAAGAAACTGCTGACTAAACAATCTACCTGGCAACTTAGCATACCATAAGCGGGCCAAAAGAGCGGCTTGTGCAGTATAGAGACCACCCCAAAGATGCAGTTGAAATCTTTGAAAACAATGGCTCTGAAAGGAAATTTCTCTTAAAAAATAGATGTTGTTGATATAAAATTACCTTAACCTTATCCAAACGATTCATACTGTCGATTTCGGGGAAATAAATATTCAGATTTTAGTTTTTGGTTTTTTTTTTAAATAAAAAAATTTTAAAATTGCAAGGATCAATCAATCGTAGCCTTCATATTTTCTTACAATTTCTTTACTACTTCAAACTTATCAACATGGTGCGGACTGAAGTCCTATTAATTCGGTCACATCAGGTCCACCATATGTGTCAATTAATTTTCACAGACTTACTTTACTTTGCTTTTGATGGCGCTCACAGCCCAGGATGGGCTACGGCCTCAAACAACAATTTTATAAGATATTTAATAAAAAAAAATAAATAAAATGTACGATTAGATCGTACGAACTTGCTCCTAACAACTTTAAGGTACCATTCAGGTTAAGTTAGTTAGGTGTAGTTATCCTATGCAGGTTTAAAGCCTATGAAGGTAAGATTAACTTGATTCTTAGTACATATAATGAATTTTCGAATGGATGATTCAAGGAATAGTTACAAAGACACCTACCTACAAATGTATATTTAAATATAAGTTATGGATTTTAATAATGTAAGTTAGGAGAGTAAAATGTATCTACGTACATATACATATAGATGGAACCTTAGTATGTGAACATGTACATACATAAGATTCATGTGATTTTTAAGTCAAATATGTATACATAAATGTGTTTAGTATTCAGTGACATACGCAAAACTTCGTAAAAAGGGAATAATAATAAGGTAGACATAAATGGATAAAACACATAATTAAATGTTTTTATATTGCTAAGTCGTTATAGCTTGGGGGAAAACAAAGATGCAATTGGAATTCATGGATAAATAAGAATATATCAAAAAAAAAATTCAAAAATCGTTGGAGCGGTTTTTTAATAAATTAATTTTATATGCATACAATTTTGAAAACAATTTAAACAAAAATTTGAAGATATTATTAATATACATATAAAATTCAAATTAAAAAAAAATCTGTGAGTGATTTTTGAAAAATTGATTTTTCCAAAAAAATTATTTATTTTTTAAAAATCGAAATACTTTTTTTTTGAAAATTTGAGTACACTGTCTTATTAACAATTTTATTTAGGCAGCATTTGCATAAAAAAAAATATTTTAATCGGTTTATCCAATATTGAGAAAGTCGAACATATGATAAGTGGTTCTACGGGAAGTACCGTTAATAAGTACGCAAAAAAAATATTTTTATATTTAAAAGTGAACTGTACTAATCTGAGAAACACACATTTTTTTATAAAAATTCTTGGAGCCGTCTTCGAGAAATAATTTTTTTCTCTTAACGGTTTTTTAACATTTGTATGGGAGGTACCTTTGTTTCTTATTTTAGAAAAATAGTTTTTTTTAACAATTTAAGATAATGTCAAAAAATCACCAAATACGAAGTTTTGAAGAAATATATTAAGTCGTTTTCGAAATTCTGAGTTTTCAAAAAAAAAAAATTAATTTCCAAACAAAATTTAGTTGGATAAATTTTCGGGCAGAGTAGTGTTTAAATTCTCTGGGAGTTTCTGCGTAAAAAATTAAAAAAAAATCAAATCAACCGTTTCCGAGAAAATTGAAAACCTAAAAAATGGTTCTACTAGAGGTACCATAAAAAACAATTTTTTTCAAAAAAAAAAAAATTATTCAAAGGTACCCTTTCCCTTCATTAATGAACTGATTTTTACTTGCGATATATGTAGGTACTATAGGGCAAAAATCGAACTCGAGATTTTAATTAAAGTTGACGTTACGATGATAATGAACACCAAAAAAGTGGATGAGGCAATTCCGTCTGCCTGTCTGTCTGTCTGTCTGTAGAACGATCTACAGCCTAAGCGGCTCGGCCGATATTGTTCAAACTTGGTGGTTAGGCGTTTTAGGCGATTGTCCAAAATAAATTTTTGAATCGTTGTTTTAGCCCCAAAAATAACGGTACTTGCCATACAAATTTTTCTACCATCTTAATTATCTCGAAAACGGCTCTAACGATTTGGATATAAATTGGTGTGCGTAGTAACTTGAGTACGCTACATTTTATTCGAAAAAATTTAAAAATATTTTGTTAATAAATTTTGGTATCTGCTATACAACCATTTTATTCATTCTCTACTTTCTCATAAACGGCTCAACAAATTTCGATCAAAATGAATATACAGTATCTCCTTTGAATTCTTAATAATATTGCATTTCAAAATTTTCGAAAAATATTTTTTTTGGATTTTTGAAAAAAAAAAAATATTTTTTTTTTGTAAATTCAATATTTCGAAAACGGGTGGGCAATATTTTCTGAAATTTTGTTTTTGAGTTTATATTATTAAAAATTTATTAAAAATTTATTAAATCATACCAATTTTTAGCCGTTTCCATTAAGAATCGTTTGCATATAATGTGATCGAACATAGGAGCAAGTACGTGCGATCCAGTCGTGCATTTTATTTCCTATGAGACGTTTTTGAGAAAAATGAGATTTTTGTTTTTGGCCAAAAAAAATGTATGGGAGCTAATGTTATTTGTCGTATATAACCGAAAAAACAATAGATACCAATTTGAATTAAATCCACCGAACAATTTAGGCTGCATACTCGAGGACACACAGACGGACTTGGGGGACACACTTTTTTGGTGTTCTTTACGATCGTAATGTCATGTTTAATTGTTAGAAAAATTTTTTTTTTTACGAATACATAACTTGCCTTATAGCTCTCCCTTAGGCGGACAGCGACGGTCGAGACACTTTTGTCCGTCTAAGGGAGTTGTCCGTCCAAGGGGAAAAAAATAAAAAAAAAACAATTAAAAAGAGTTATGCATATTAGTAAATATTTGTATTGATAAAAATAACAAAAATTAAATTCTTTAAAAAAAAACAAAAAAAAAGATTTTTTTTTTCAATACACGAAAAAATTAGAAATTGTTTCACAAACATATAAGGAAATACATATATGTTTTATCTTTTTTGATAAAATGTAGCGAAAATTAAATTATTCCAATAGTATGTAAAACAAAAACAAAAAAAACAAGAATTTATTTCAATAGGTATGAACATCAATTTTTTCTTTCAAACTGATCACTTTCCGTTTTGTCGGCATCCTGAAATTTTTTTTATCAAAATACCATGAAGATACAAACAAGAAACAAGATACACAACAACAGACGACAACTGCCGAAATAAAATCCGTTATGCATTCGTTCACAGCTCACATACATTGGTGGTGGCGCATACACCACAGGCCACACACTAACTACATTGCAATTTTATTGTTTTCCTTGTTAAGTTGGTTAATTTGGCTTTATCATTCGTAAACCATGTAAAAAAAGCTATGGGAAAGTCTAACTGAAAAAATGTTTGTCCGCCTAAGAGAATTAAATTTACCAAATTGTGGCTGATGTGCCTGTACGCGTCCGGGTAAGGGAGTGTCCGCCTAAGGGAGGTGCCCGCAATGGGAGCTTTCACTGTAGTACCTATAATCCCAAGTAAAAATAGGGAAGCATATACATATGAACAAGGTCAAATTTCGACAGGAGTTAATTCATTATTATTGTTCACTTGTTATTAAGAAACTCAAATTTTCAATTATCTAGATGGATGCCTTCCGAAAAATTTCAACTGTAATTACTTCGACTTCACTTAATCTCAATAGTCCTACGCTGTCTATAACCTACATTACAGTCAAAAGATTAAAATGTCAGAACGGTTACTTCTCCCACGCAGGGACATATAACATTTAAATTGATATATGACCAAACTAAGTGTATAACAGTTGTCTTTAGGGCAAAGTTTTAATTAAATCTGCCCACCATCCATGGCTGCCAATATACCAAAACAAATCAATCAGACCATCAAAGATCCCCAACACGCCATAAGAAACATGGAAATTAATTCTTACTCCCCGCGTAAAATATCAATTTGTCATAACACATTTTCTTCAAAAGAAACAAAAAATTACACAAACCACAACTTCAACCACCTCTAATTACCACAACGGAACTGCTGTATCTGCAACCAGTCGCAGCTAATTAAACCAAAACCATCTTCGCCAACAAAAGAGAGTATCTTTTACCTAAAACATTTGTTTATCTTTGATCCGAAGCAGGTTGTTGTACATTGCTGTGCTCGCAATGGAGTTTACTCGAGCATAAATCGTATGTGTGGAGTTTAGTCCGCGATATGCATATATGATGCAAGTTGTGCACAGTCAGTATGCTGTCCATTGGAAGGGGACAGGGAATGGTGGCCGACTCTCATTAAATGCAGACATCCTCCCGTATATGCAGCGTTGAATTTGTAGTAGGTATATAGTCTGTGACATGTCCCAGATAACCAAAACGCGGAGAACTTTTAGTCCGGATGATCGGCCAAAACGAACGCGTGCGCTCGCGCTTCACTGCCATTATTGCTGCTGCCGCTGTGGGATAGCAATTGACAGCCGCCTCAGCCAGCATTCGTTTCGATGTGCCCGACCAAGAGACCGTTTGTCAATTCATTATAGGAGCACTACTCTCGTGAATGACCTACTGAACTGGTGCCGCTAACGCCAACATCTCAGAATGGTGGCGGCCGGTGGTGAAGGTGGTGCGGAGCACAGTGGCACCGAATGATTTTTTTCACAGCTTAATTATTAATAATTCGTTTGATTTTCTTTTTTTTGAATTGAAAAGAAATTTAAATATTTCGAAAAAAGTTAGCAATCTAAAATAATGAAAAGTGTCTACTTTGACAGATAGACGTCAGTTGGTATATATTTAGGTAATTTCAAAGTTTCCGCTATAATTTATCAATCTTTATGCGATTTGATGTTTAACTCGTATTATTTGAAGGTTTTTAAGCAATTCTGCTAAAAATACCCACAAAAAAACAGAGCGTGGGAAATTCTGATTTTTTGCTGAAATGTAGAAAATTGATTTCCATTTTTTAAGGTGATTTTTAGGAAGAAATGTCCTCCAATTCTGTAGTGGTTGAGTGGTAAAAGATTTAAGAGTCCTTTTCTTTACATCTTGAGCCACTGTACAGTTGCGACCAGCTGACATTGACTTTTGGATTGATTCCCCGCTAGAGGCGCGTGGGAACTCGTGACCACACGACATCTACGACGAGAGCTGTCGATGAGCAGCGTGTGCGCTGACACGTTTGGAAGCCGAAGCCAAATATGCATTCCGGGCAAGTTTGATTTGTCTTGTCCAGCCCGGTTCGTTCCGTGTGTGCATGTTATTTGCATAATATACCAGGGATGAATTCTGAGTGGTGGTGAAAGGAACGTGCCGGCTGGACCGCAGGAATAATTTGAATGGAAGACTCTTTGCCGAAAAATGGTAGGTGAGTATATTAAACCAACAGCAGATTTACAGCTAATTCACTTTTCTGCGGCGGCCAAATACAGAGCGCCAGATTTAAGTTCTGTAAGAATTCTAATTTACCCTGGTACTCCATCAGGCTGACTCAGTCTCATACAATCACTCAGCAGCACATTTCATCATCATCATTAGAATGATCAGCGGTAGTAGATGTGCCGAAGATCACAACTACCGTAGCTGGTCAGATTTCCACGGTTGTGGTCTTCCTGGGTCGCGGTACAGCGCAGCCGTATATAAAACAATCACACACCAATGGCTAAGAGAACCGTAAATAATCACAGCTAACCGCGACTTTGTCAGTCATTGGCCGCTGTTTCGCTGTTTTCTATTTTCTGGGTTCTGCTGCTGCGCAGATAAATCACATCTCTGATGAGCAACAAAAAAAAAATACCTAAGAATTTGAATTCGCAATTGTATCGTATCATACGCTGCGCTGCTGCGATGCCATCTTATATTCGTAAGCGTATTTAGGCATGATGTGTCTTTGGTTGGAGATAGGTATATAGGAAAGCGTGTGAGTGAGCGAATTTAAATGTTAATTCGTTGCTGAGATTCATTTCTTGTAATTTGCCTTCTGCTACATTGTTTGCTTTATAAAATTGCTTTTCATTGCAGAACTAGGAAGTATAACACCGGAAGAGCTACATAGCTCCAGAATGTTTTAGGTCTCTACATAGCTGGTTGTGACTGGTTGTTAGCTGGAGGGCTACCGCAGCATTCAAAGATGAGAGAATGATACAGTTAATTAACTTGATTGGCAATAGGGGAATTGCTGTTAGGGTCTTTGTGAATGTTTTGCAATTTTTTTACATATCTTCTTGTTCTAGGAAACCAAAAGGTGCATTTTCTGTCCATGGATTGCTGCCCTGGGGCTGCTTTTAAAACAACTTAGTAGATTTGCGCGAGGTGATTTATATTGCATGTAAATTTAAATTCCTATTTATTAAATTTATGATAGTGATGGGATGGGGAGGGGTGGTCAGTGGTGTGGGACACACACACATACTCTGTAATCCAATAATCAATAACCTTAATATAAAGAAAATATTCAGTTCTTCGGGGCGAGCAGTTAAATGAAATCACTGCCGCCATTTTTTTAAATGAGAAACCGATTGTTGGGCGCCAGTTAATATGCCTATTGAACGATATACTGTTGAAGCTATTTGCATAAAGTGTTTCATTTTTGATATACTTGGATCAATTATCTTGGCTGAAGTTGAATTGGCATTATTAATTTAAAAGGAAAGCCCAGACAATATTCCACCTATTATTATAAAAAGATGTGCAATTCCATTAGCTCAGACACTAACAATAATTTTCCACTTTTCGTGGAAAATTTAATCTGTATCTCCTATTTTCAAATCCGGATCAAAACATGAAACTATAGACCAATCTGTAAGCTATCGATCATACCGATACTATGGAAAATAAAATGATATATAACAGAATTTCTTCTGTAATCTGAGAAAAAATCTCTGTTTACCAACACCGTTTTGTAGTAGGTAAATCTACTGCGACGAACTTAACCATGCTGGGGAATTACATCATTAATAATTTAATAATATGGAAATAGGATCTTTAACTGATATTATTTTTACAGACTTTGCAAAGGCTTTTAACAGAGTAAATCATAAAATTCTGTTCCAATAATTGGTTTCGTTCGGTATTCTTTCGTCTTTTTTGTAATTGTTGAAGTCCTACTTGACTGAGAGGATTCAAATTTTTAAAACTAGAAACAGTCAATCCGATACCATTTAGGATGCCTTCTTTTTTTTAAATATTTGTCAATGATACTTCTGGTACTTTGAAATATTCTAAACTCCTTCGTTTTGCCGATTACTGAATATTTACCGAAGAATTACCACTTAAGCGGATTGTGGTTTCCTGTTCCGAGACCTAGAGAAATTGATGAATTAGTGCAAGTAAAACTATCTCCACTTAAATGTGGATACATGCCAATAACGTCCAATAAATTTTGACTGCAATATCACCAGCATAAATTAAGCAAGGGTTAATCAGAAAAATTAATTAGGTTTAATCTAAGATATTATTTTTTTTCTTTTCTTCCTTATTATAATTTTATGATTAATAAGGCCAATCAAATCGTAGTGTATAAAATGAAATCCAATTATTTGAAATTAAAACTACTTCCTTTAAATAAAACAAAACACCTTTTTTGTTTCGGATTTATTCCGCTATCCGGCTCGAAGGACCAAAATGCATAATACGGAATCCGATTATTTGAAATTAAAACTACTTCAATTTAAAATAAAATAAAACTCATTTTTTTAGGTGTGGAGAATAAAGATTTTGAGTTTGAATGCTGCGTTAAACTCGGGTAAAGTGCATCACAAATTTAGGTAGAAATTGCATATGAAGCTTATTACTTGTTCTTACCTTAGTAAAATTAACTATAAGTATCTATTTAACTAATATAGCTATTTAATATTTAAAAAATAACAATACCTACTGGCAAATTTGGCGGAAAATATTTAAATAATTGATCACTGTTGATCACAGTTTTCCGAAAAATTACAGAGGTACATAATGTATGGAGAGAGGTATAAGATCCCGCATTATGAATCAGAAATCCAGGCAATTCTCACTTGCTTAAAAAAAAAACACTTTCCCAGCCAAACTACAATTTTTTTGTAATTTTGAATAGAATACTTTTCGCTTTTCAAGCGAAAATTACATAACAAGAAATTTTACCCTTGCTGAATTAAGTAGAGAAATAAGAAAGCTTAAGTATAAGAAAGCTCCGGGATATGACCTAATTACGGCCGAAGTTCTCAAAATGCTTCCTCGCAAATGGTCCATTAATCTTCTTTATATAATAAATGCCACTCTAAGGCTAAAGTACGTTCCGAGCCAATGGAAGGTTGAGGAAGTTATAATGGTTCTCAAACCAGGAAAAAACCATCACATAATAAGAAATCTAATAGACCTATTTCATTTCTGCCCGTAATATCTAAGGTCTTTGAAAGAGTATTACTTCTGCGCCTGCAGCCAATAATAGAAGAAAAGCGCCTTATACCTGAACAACAGTTCGCATTTAGAAGCAAGCATTCGACAATTGACCAAGTGCATAGTATCACTGACGTTATTGAGAAAACTCTTGAAGAAAAGAAAATTTGTTCGGCGGTCTTCCTAGACGTGTCGCAAGCTTTTGATAAGGTGTAACACGAAGGCCTAATTTTTAAATTAAGACAAATTCTGACTAAAGCAATTTATACGCTTCTAAACGCATATCTAGAAAATAGACTTCTTAGAGTAAGAAATGGAAACGATTACTCGGATCTCAAAGAAATAGTGGGTGGGGTACCACAGGGAAGTGTTTTAGGTCCAATATTGTTCCTATTATTTACACGTGATATACCTCAAACAGAACACACTATCGTAGCCACGTTTGTTGCTGACGACACTGCAATACTAGCAGTGGGCCAAGCGATAAATGATTCTACGACAAAATTACAAAAAGCTCTGAATAATGTCAATGATTGGACAAAAACATGGCGGATATCGCTCAACGCAGTAAAATCAGTCCATGTAGATTTTACGTATAAGAAAATTACTTGATTACCGGTATTTTTTAATACGGTTCAAGTTCCGTTAGCTAACGAAGCAAAATATCTCGGAATGACTCTAGACGCGATATTAAAATGGAAACCTCATGTTAAAAAGAAATGCGAAGAGTTAAATAATAAACTCAGAGATATGTACAGGTTGCTCGGGAAACACTCTAAGCTCAGTATCGAAAATAAGCTAATTGTGTACAGGCAGGTGCTTAAGCCTGTCTGGACTTAGGTATACAACTCTGGGGTTGTACGCGAAATTCTAATTTAAATACCTTACAAACATTTGAAAATAAACTCCTAAAATCACTTGTAAGTGCACCTTGGTACATTAAAAATGAAGATCTCCACAGAGATCTCGGGATTCCCAAGGTTCGCGATGAAATAAAATATTTTGCCCGAAATCATAGAAAACGGCTATTACAACACTGCAATAGTACTACAATCGAAATTATCGATGAGACGAATTTAGTACGCCGCCTGCGAAGGACAAAGCCTTCCGATCTGGTGCACTAAACGAGAATCCGCCTTAAAATCGCGGTATAACCAGGAACTATCACCGGATAGTTACCTGCAACACGTTAATTTAATTCATTAAAAATTAATTGCTAGATAAGTTTCAACTTAGTTGCAATCGGGAGGAGGAGGTGTTTTTAGTGCAGTAAGAATCTCACACTCCTATGAGCACGCGTTTTTCGGTCCTCATAGAGCCTTTTGAAGGTTTTTCACCTACCAACAGGAAAAAAAAATGTATCCATTAAAAACCAATTCTAAGAATAAATGTCATTACTCATTACATGCTGTTTAGGCATAGAACTAACAACATGTGATTTAGTAAATTTAGTATATAACAAAGAATAAAAAAATTAATGCGAATTATAAGAGACATCGATAAATAAGACACTGAAATTTCTACGCATTACTCGTAGTTCAGCCGCCATCCCTGGGGATAAAATCTGAGACAACAACCACTTACAGTCTCCGAATATCGCGCCACACATCTTTCCTATCATTCTTTCTCTTCCTTAACCTCACCCTCACGCCCGCGCTGTGTTGAAACATTTAAAGGGTATTCATAATCCCTTGAGCGCGTGTAGATTATAAAAAAAATTTGTTTTCATATTGAGTAATATATCTCTGCAAAAAGTTTAAGATCTTTAAAAGCGAAATCACATACATACAGGGTGACACATGAATCGTTCTACAAAAATAAAACGTAATAACTTTTTTTCAGGCTACTATTTAGGAATTTAGTCTGGCGTCTGACGGGACTCCCCCAAGTAGATTGACCATTATGATGCTGGTGAACATGTTTCCCGAATCTGGAAGCATCGAACGAAGGCCGTTTCATCGAGATCCCAATGTTCGGGTTCAGGATACAACCGTGGCTGTTGCATCGGCAATACAGGCAAATCTAAGCTCGAAACTTATCGGGCCAAATTGGAGTTAGCAGAGGGTCATTACAACGGATCCTTTATTATGACTTAAACTTGTTTCCGTACAAAGTCCAAATTTCAAGCAAGTTAAACCCTCAGGATTTACCTGTTCGCCTGGAATTTTGCCGAAAAATGATTGCAATGAACGAAGAAGACAACAATTGATAAATTGTTTGTTCATGTCTGATGAGGCCCATTTTGATTTAAGCGACAATGTTAACAAGTAAAATTGCTGTATATGGAGTGAATCAAATCCAGAAATGCTCCATCAGACGGAACTGCACCCAAAACGAGTCACTGGGTGGTGCGCAATTTCATCAAGGTGTATTGTCGGGCCATACTTCTTTGAAGAAAACGTTGTAAGACAAACTGTCAATGGGGACCGTTATTTAAAGATGATGAAGGAGTTTTTTTTACCCAGAACTTCGCTGTAGATGTATCCCTTTCAGCAGGATTTGGTTTAAACAAGATGAAGCAAGTGCGCACGTTAGCCACACAAGTTATGGCGGAGCTCCAATGAAAATTCAAAATCAAATTGATATCCAGAAACTGCACTTGCCGCTGGACCCAAGGCCACCTGACCTGACTGCACCAGACTTTTTCTTATGGGGTTAAGTCAATGAACAATTGACAATTTTCAGTTGACACACTTAGACCAACATAAATACCCATTGTAAGACCACTTGAATCAGAAGACTTAATAATAATAATAATATATACATAATAATAATACTCGTATATATTTTATTTTTCAAAAAAATTGGGTATAAAAACTATATAATATTACATAATGATATAACAAATCTTAAATAAATGTAGGGTGTACCTATCAACTTTATATTTAATCTATATAGTAAATAACAACTTAAATAGATAATTAGCAAAATAATATGACATTAACTATAATTGTTGTCTGTCAGATTGGCAAGTGCGGTGTAAAAATATTTTAACGTTCCATTTTGTATACCATAAAATCCTTTTTTTTTTAGATATAAATATATATAAATTATTATTTTTTTTTTAATTAAAAATATTCATTAGTGATTAGTTTTATATATTTCAAAACTTCTTCGATAAATAAAGAATTTTGTAGTTTTTAGACATTCATTATAATGTAAAAATCTTCTTTCGTTAAATTTTCTTTTCCAAGGTGGAAAAATCTTATTCTTTTATAAATTGGGCAAATAGCTAGAAGGTGGAAAGTATTTTCGACTTCATCCAAGTTACGTATGGTGAAAATTCCATTTGTATTATCTTTAAATGCACGAGTATTGATATTAAGAAGCCCGCCTCTTGTCTTAAAGATCAATGATATTACTTTAGCTCGAAAATCGTCATTATAATATAATGTGTTTTTCGGATATTCAAGATGACAATATTCATCATGAAATTGTGACATTCGTGCCATTTCAATATCTTTTTCCCGAGATAGTTTTATCAAATTATCAATGACGTTTTTATGTTTTACATTCTAGGCAATATTTTGAGAATAAAAAATCAAAATTATTCCAGCTTCTCCAAAAGCTTTAGCCCAATCCTTAACCCAGAACGTTGACTCTTGAATGGTTTCCTCTGCAAGTATTCTTGGGAGTCTCTTCCTTGGATAACTAAACACTTTACGTATATACTCAAAGTGTAAGTTGAGATTAAATATGAACATTTTGTTTATACCAGTCTCGAGGTGCAACATGTAATAAGGGGAAGAAGACTTCTTACTCGTAGAAAATCTAATCCTTTTTTTTTTTTTTTTTTTTTTTTTTATAATCTACACGCGCTCAAGGGATTATGAATACCCTTTAAATGTTTCAACACAACGCGGGCCTGAGGGCGAGGTTAATGAAGAGAAAGAATGATAGGAAAGATGTGTGACGCGATATTCGGCGACTGTAGGTGGTTATTGTCTCAGATTTTATATCCAGGGATGGCGGCTGAACTAATGCGGAGAAATTTCCGTGTCTTATATATCGATTAATTTTTTTATACTTTGTCATATTTTATCGGTATACTAGTTTTACTCAATCACATGTTGTTAGTTCTATGCCTAAACAGCATGTAATGAGTAAACCAGCAACTCATTGTATGACATTTATTTTTAGAATTGGTTTTTAATGGAAAAATAAGAAGAAATAGACTACGGCAGGGATCGAACCTGTGACCATGAGGTTGACAGGCGAACACACAACTATCGCGCCAAGGCCACCCCCTATGACTATTTCTCCTCGTCTTCCTTTTTTGCAAGTGTCCCTTCATATAGCCAATAATTATGTTGCTCTATGCTTCCAGGCATGTTAGCAATTCATTCGCTACCAAATTCCATAGAAGGAAAGATATAATACAGCCTTGCGTCATACCTGTTTAATTTAGAGCTTCTAGAAGTAATTCTCATAGGCAATGGACTTGATTGATAAGATCGTTGCTTTTTTCGAATTATGAGTCTATCATCGTTAAGCTAAATTAAATATATATGTACATGACTGAATCACAAACTTACCCTTTTAGCTCGTTAGGCTTTCATATGATTCTCTAATTTTTTCAAAGTAGTCTCACACAAATTGCCTTATGATCTAATAAATATATTCTCCAGAAAGTCATATTAATCTGCTTCAATAGTGAAAGGCTCAAAGTGCTTTGAAGGGTTACTTTTAAACATGAAACCGAAATACTCCGCAGATTTAATTTTAAAAAAATTAAAAATCAAGAATAATTAAATAAAAAAACATTAAAAAAATCATTTGGTCTCGTTAAATTTTATATAAATAACAAAAAGATGGATAGGTAAGTATCTATAGTTTGCAGAATATTTTTTTTTCTTGAAAATTAAAGGCTGAAATCATAATTACATTTGGCCTTAATTCATCAGATCAGAATAACTATAATTATTTGAACAGAATAATCAACGTTTGTATCATTTTATTTACCCTTATGCCCAACCCAATATCGCACAAATACCTATACGATATGTTTTCGCGCATGGCCTTTGTCCAGAAGATGTCTTCGAACAAAACATTTATCTTCTCTCAATAGAAACATAAATGTTTGTGTATTGAAGATACATCATTGAATCTCAAAATAATCATCTCCAAGTTCACTGACTCAATAAGTTCGCTCACGCCCTCACAATTTCTCACGAAAAATCTTTAAAAAAAAAACTAGCTATCCAAGTACAAAATTAAAAGATGTAAAACAAACCGACAATCTATCTAATTAAACCATTCTCAGTTCTCACACACAGTGTGGTCTTGATTCTGGAATACCTGACACCCATGTACACACCTACTTCTTGCGTAACCTAATAATTACCAACTGTTTTTATTTTAATTCGTTTTTGATTTGCAGCACCATGTATTTTCGAGCCATCAGTAGTCTCTTATAGAGCTAATAATATACAAACATAAAAAACCTCTATTTTTATGGTAAGTAACGGTAAGCCATCTTCTTTATCGCTGGTTGCGCTCCAAAAACCAAACAAACAAAAAATGTAACCCTTCCGGTTTGGAATTGCATTAATCGCAACAGAACGACCGATTACCAATGTGCCAACGATGGCTACCGTACTTGTATTCCAAACAAATACACCACACAAAGGTGTCAAAATAAACGTCACCAGCCTATCAATTACACCTGCTTGGCGATGGCCATGGCCATGGTAGCATGGTCAATAACTCGATCGCGTATCGAAGAGCACAATCAAAACAAAGTAGTTCATTATGTGAATTGTGTCAGGCGATTACCATAAATGTGCTGTGAACATACCACTCTGACTGCCGCTGCCGCGTTACGCCCGCCACTACCACCGATCAATGGACAAGACAGCAGGAATAACAGCGCGACAACAACATCATCATCATCATTTGCGAAATGGTTTGGTTTTATTGAGAATGCGGGGGCGTTTTCCAGTTGCAGAGGAATTTCGCTTAATGTCGCCATGTGAACTGTCAATACGAGTCGGCCCGACTCGACTGTGGAAATGACAGCTCGACTTTGGCATATCTACCTGTCGCACAGTGTGCTGACTTGGCTTTGGCTATATGGCTTGCCTACATAAGCGCGAGCAATGTGCAGCTCTATCGAGGTAAATTGGACGTGACCATCGCATTAACCGTGTTACGGAGACATTTTTTTGTTGCTTGTTCGGCGCGGCGTTCTTCTATATGGACTCGGTCCGATCTTGTTCGGATGTCGTACTCTCTTAAATGACCACCAGCAACAGACTATTTCGCGCACAGTCGATTCGTAAAATTTTGTTAGTTTTTTTTTTCAAATGTAAGTTTTATTCCTAAAGAGATTGCAGATGTGGTAGAGCTTTTCCGCCACCGCCGACGACAAACGACAACTGCGACTGATACTAAATTCACAAAAAAACCAAATTCCATTGTGCTGCACCGACCGTATTGCGCTGGCTGTGCCATGACGCGCATTGCGGGTTAAAGAAGAAGCTATATGGTGCTCTGGTGGAAAAACAACTTTCTTTTTATTGCAGAAAGAAGATGGAACGGGCTTTTTTGTGAGGTTTTTTTTTTGAGTTAGCCGGCCATTTATGGGCATTTTTTTTTATGTGTGCATTTTTTTTTTAATATTTCCTCCTGCGTCCGCTGAGAGTTGATAGGTTGGTTCTCTTTCAGAAGCACAAGAATGATGAAGTTGATATTCTTAAACTTTTGTAGCGATTAGACGAGATTATTATAATTTTTTTTGCTGGTTTGGTTTGTTTTATTACAACTCTACTATTATGTTTAATTTTTTTTGTTTTAATTGGTTTAACAACTTTCTCCGATTGAATGGCTTGTTGTCGTTTTTTTTATTGTGGGTAATGTAAATTTTAAACAGCGATTTCGGGGTGACATTAAAGAGTTGGTTCTAATAAAATCAGATGTAGTTTGTAAAATGGAAATGTAATTTCTAGAAATAAATGTAAACTAACGAGCATTTTTAATGTCTGTAAAATTGGAGTAGGTTTTATTGTTAGTTGACTTTTTTGTCCAGTCTTTTTTAACCTTGAAAGTGTTTGTAAAAATTTAGTGAACTTTATAATCTAAATGATTTGTAACAAATGTTAATAATAATTCAAGGTTGATATTTGAGTTTTTTTTTATTATGCTGACCTAAATTCATGAGGACACCATTGTACAAAACCATTTTTTCTGTTTACTAACTCCAACTCTTACCTTCCCCTAGTAAGACTTTGATGTCTGATACATAAAATGGAGATTGAGTGCCAACCCCTTTGGAAAGTTGTTGTTGTTAGAAGAAGGATAGGGCAGTAGTTTTTACCACCAATTTAGTAGTTCTTGTATATAGAGGATAATTAACGGTGGTGCGTTGTGATGTTCTTTTTAGTCTACAGGTGAGGTAGCGTCAGCGCGTCCAAGGTTTCCTTTAATAAACTAACACTAACAATTGCATATAATTTCGTATAGATTCGCGGCTCTGGTCGAAAGCCAACTGCACAGTATGTTCCTAGGCACTTCCATTATGTACACTAGATTGGTACATACAGCACCCAAGGTAAAAGTCCATGCTTTCCCATATACAAATGTTACATCCTCTTAATATAATTTTAATAACAAGAAACTGTGAAATGTAAGTAAAAATACAGAAAAGCTCATCCAATATAAACTGTAACGAAGCGTTGCATGCTATCTACTATTTTTTGGAGAAAAGAGAACTAAGCTATATATTCCATCACTAACCATTAAATTCCAATATGCAGGTAATATTGCCTTGTAAATCGATACAATTCGCTGTCATTGCAAGCAGGTGACGTCACTGAGAAATACAAAAATCAATTTATTTTTTTCGATTTTCGTTCATTTATTGTAATATACAATTCACACTCATTTCTTACCAAAAACATTATATGAGGACCTGCTATGTTGAACGAAAAGGATGGTCCCATCGACCACACTTCAAGTCATTGGTGATATTGTTTATCAGTCTTAATCTGACAATATACAAATTAAGTCGGTTAGGTCATCATTAGCTTTGTTGCTCGAGGCTTCCCCCCACCCGTGGTAAGGGGTTTCTTTGAAAGTTAGGTAATTGCCACAAAGGGCTTCGGTACCTGGTGATCTACCAAAGCTTCGGCCTGCTGTGTCGACTGCCGCCAGGGACCTTATACCTGCTGATCTACCAGAGATTTGGCCTACCGTGTCGAGTGCCACTAGGGTTCTTATAACTGTTGAGCTACCAGAACTTCGACAGGCTGTGTCAATTGGCACCAGGGGCCTTATACCTGCTGATCTACCAGAGCGGCGGCTTGCCGCCTCGAGTCCATATCTGCTCTTTGACGGTTAGAGCTTTTTAATTTGAAAATTGGAGTGAAGCTGAATTAAGTGGCAGTTAGCTCGTCGATGAATGCAATATGTAAATTTTAATGTTGATTGTTTGATAAGGTAAGGTTTTTTGGTACTTGTCGTTACAGCGTGCCTATAGTTCGAGTCAGGTTGAAGTACTTAGTGATAATGAGCATTACATATTCAGGGTCATATGAAAAATAGTTTATCACAGACCATGAAGTTACTTTAAGGGCTCGGTCCTCCAGGAGAGGAGATCATGCCATCACTTTGGACTCACTTTCTGGCCATATAAGGATTTACTGATGACGAGCTCTGTAAATAGAGGAAATGAACTTCAGTTCGGTATGTGAAATGTTATACATAGGCTCCATAATTTGGTCTGTGCTTATCTATTGCATATATGAAGACTAAAACCGAAATAGGGAAAATACTGTGAAGAAGTTCAACGTCGGACGAATGCATTTGAAAGTGGTCCCTAAGCCTTTCGAAAAGTCTGGTGTCACCAGCATCAAGTATTAAAAACAAGTGTTTACAATTGCAAGGTGCCATCAAGAAATCCACCTCCGACACGACCACTACAAAGTAACTCCTTGTTAGACGAAGAACGCTGACGCTGACAAACGAAAACAAAATTATACGAAGATCGTAGAAGAGTGAATCTGGACAATGTAGATCAAGACTGCTTACCCGATCATCAAAAAGAAATCATATGACCTGCATCAATTATACAAACCCATCGATCTGCTTAAAATTGGCTACAAGTTCTCTTCCACCGTATTTTATTAACACATGAAACCATGCGTCTACTACTTGGTCGTTTCATGTTAAGACTATTCACATGCGAGAGACCAACGACCGAGGAATAAATTCCATTTAAAACATTTTCCAACCGAAATTCTTCACAAATTCTTAATCAAACTGTAGAAATATAATTAATATGAATGTTCTGACCCTAACATTTACATTTTAATGGCCAAGATAATATAGATTTGAGAAAATAATATTGGTAGGTTTTGGGGGTGGCCGTGGTGCGATAGTTGTGTGCTCGCCTGTCAACTTCGTGGTCGCAGGTTCGATTCCTGCCGTTGTCTATGTCTTCTTATATTCCATTAAAAACCAATTCTAAAAATTGTCATAAAATGAGTTGCTGGTTTGCTCATTACATGCTGTTCAGGCATAACACTAACAATATGTGACTGAGTAAGCTACTCATAAATATGACAACCAAATAAAATAAAATAATCCGAATTATAAGAGACATAAATAAATAAGACACGGTAATTTTTTCCGCATTAGTTCAGCCGCCATCCCTGGAGATAAGATCTGAGACAACAACCACCGTCTCAATACGTCGCGCCACACATCTTTCTATCCTTCTTTCTCTTCTTTCACCGTATGCCGCGCTGTGTTAAAAACATATAAAGGGTATTCATAATCCCTTGAGCGCGTGCAAAATTATGAAAAAAAAAGTCGCTAATTGCATCTGTTTGTTACGAACAGTCAAACTCTATTCGCGTTTCACAACGAATCACTTGTTCGCGCTCGTCTTACCTCAAGATAAGACTTTCAACTTATATTCATGACAAATCAAATTAAAGCCATATGAACAAAATGTCAAAATGGACGAACATGCGTTAATTCGTTGGTTGTTGTTCGCTCTCATGTGCGTAGTGACTTAGAGTTGCCTTAAGGCAAAAAAGATTTTACTGATAAAATTCTAGGTGTCTGAATTCAACCGAATTTCCCTTACATTTTATTTGTGTCGGTAGTCATCGACTAATATATTGTGAGTTAGGGCCGTTTGCTGATACGAATCATAAATATTTATGTTCAACTTAAAACGCTTAAGGGCTACTTTTTCCTCTGCGTAAATTGTCACATAAGTTCTTAAGTAGAACTTAAATGCCTAAGAAGTGTATCATCAACTATATAGCCCAACTATGTAGTACGTGGTATAAACGCATATTAATTTGTACTAAAAGCCACAACAAAAACTCAAAAAAAGAAAAAAAAAACACAATTTTATTGATAATCACATTAGGCCAGATTTTAGAAAAAACGGGAACTTCTTCACGTTTATTATGGAATTGAGTGGACAAGAAAATACATCAATTTCATGTAAGAAAATGTAAAGAAATACAATTTATGTGGCTGGGTCTAGATACTTTTGGGCCGACAAAATTGTCAACTACCCCCTCTTACCAAGGAAAGGAGAAAGAATGCTGATGGTGTATTTGCAGTAATTAAATAATTCGAAATTTAAAATGGCAATCAGCTGGCCGAAACATTTAATTTTCATCAATTAAATAAATAAATCCATTTTTTAACTAAAAAAAATTTCCTGAGTTATTTGTCATCGGTACGAATCGATATATTTCAAAACTCGTAAAAATATCATAAATTTGTCTATCAGAACTTTTTTGCTGATTCGTTCTTCTGATCGCTATATCTTGCCCCTTAGCTGCAACGAGTGCCATATCGGATATTTTCGGGTGCCCACAATGCCGTTATCGGATGTTGAAGGAACACAATGGAGAAGAAGAGTTTGAATCAAACTTAACCTTATGTAAACATTCATCGAAATGGTTTGATTCGTTTGATTGTAAAATATCAGCTTTTTTCCCAGATTCGTCTTCATTGTGTTCTGCAAGTCGCTTTTCAATTGATTTCAATTTTGCATATAAACTTTGACAAATGAACTACTCATGAAACAAAGGATAGTTCCTTATCCCCAGCCGACAAGATTCAGTTGTCCTTTTGAGTACTTTTTGAGATTGTGTTTCGTTTGGTTTTTAACTTTATAAAAGACAAAATGTAATGGATAGTTAGTATTTCTATTCTCATTTAGATAAATCTAGAAGCCTTTTTTTAATCTACAGGAATGGAGCGGACTCTAAGAATATACTAAGAAAAAACCAATAGCTATATTTGTTTAGAATTCCAAACTATTAAGATCAGCTCTTGCAAAATATAAGTTCATCAGTTTTGACGGCTTAGTACAATGATATATCATTTTTAGTACGATACTACAAAGCTTAAATAGATACTTTTGACTATTAACATTTTACTAAATCACAAAAAAGAATATTTTATCTTTTCACCACCATCATAAATCCATATGAGAACTTAATTTTTATAAACGAAAATGGTGTTTTTTTTTTGTTAAGTTTCTTGCACTCTTTTAAACGCGTTCATTTCAAAATTTTCTTAAAAATAGTTAAGTATAATCAAGTTAAGCTTGATAAAAACTGTTTAGAATTAGGAAGGTTTAATATTAGCAAACTTTTAAATAGTTAGGGCTGGCAACGAGACTGAGACTAGTCTCTGTCTCGTCTCGGTCTCGGTCTCGGTCTCGGTCTCGGTCTCGGTCTCGGTCTCGGTCTCGTCAACGAGACGAGACTCCTTTAAAAGTACCGAAGACGAGACCGAGACGAGACCGTATTTTTGGTACCGAAATTCGACGAGTCTCGCTGGTCCTGGTGGTTTGGTTTCGGTTTTCGCTATAAGAAAATTTTGTTTTTATTTCATTATTGTTTAGTATATAATCATGTTCAATTTTTATAATATTCACAAGTTCGTTTTTTGCGAAATATTATATGCGCGTTAACATATCAAATCATATATGTATGTACATAGTTATACAGAGATAGGCGCATTCAGTCGATCTCGTACTGTGGAAGTGTTAAGACGTTTTCGGCTTCCCAGTTTTTCCAATTAAAATTCGTGTGTGAGCTTAAGTTCTAAATTAAATCAAAATTTCACAAGTGGTGCAGTAGCACAGTGATAGAGTGGCCGACCGAGAATCCGAGGGTCGCCAGTTCGATTCCCAGGAGGGCATCAGAACTTTATCAGCTTTTTTTCACAACCGTGAAGTAGTTAACTTTATTGGTTGGGAAAACGAGCAAAGGAGGAGGAGTTTAAGCACCGGGGCATCGAAAGGTGTCCTAGGGCCAATGAGGCCAGCGATGGCATCAGCTGAGGGAACATCGAAAGATGTTCCAACTACAAGCAGTGATTCTGCAGCAACAACATCAACAGCAATAACAACAACGGCAACATCATCCGATGCTAATCAAAAGCGCAGAAAGAGGATCAAGTGCGCACCAAATTTGGTAAAAAGGAGATCCACGGCCACCTCAGCAAAGCTGCCAGCTGGGGTGCATACGTCCGATATAGACGAGACGTCAGAGGCAGCAAGACAAACCGAGTTAGACACTTCACCCGAAGAGGGTATAGCATATATGTCTGAAGAAGGAGAAGGGCACTTCACGACGGGCGATAGTACTGCCTTCGTGAACCTCTCCACATCAGAGGCGTCATCTGAGGAGGACGAACAAAGAATGTTCGCCCAAATTGATGCTTTGGAGGCAGAAATAGAAAAGATAAAAAGTAAAGTTAAGGCCAACCAAGAAGCGCGCCGAGCGAGGCAACTAAAAGAACTCGAAGAAAAAGAACAACAACAGAAAAAAGAACAAATACAAAAACAACAGCCACAGCAGCAGCCAAAACAACAACGGCAAAAACAAGAACAACAACAGCAACAGCAGCAGACACAAGTCCAGAAACAACCGCAAGAAAAACAGCAGCAGCAGATTCAAAAGCAGCAGAATCAACAGCCGCAGAAAAATCAGTCTCAGCAGCAGCAGCCACAGCCGCCGATCATGAAAAAAGAAAAGGTGCCACCCATTAATACTTATAAAATGGAGTTACAGGATACCATAAATCTATGTAAGTTGACCATAGGTCAAAATTTTACTATTAAAAGATTAAATAACGATAGGCATGCTATCCAGTGCTTCACACTGGAACAGCACAAAAAAATTAAAGAGTTGCTGAAAGAAACTACTACCGAATTCTTTAGTTTCACCCCTAAAACCGAAAAATTTCAAACGGTCCTTTTGAAGGGCATAGATTCCTACACGGAACCACAGGTGCTCTTAAATGAACTCCGCCAAAAAGCGAATGACGATCTCGACTTTATCGGGGTCAAGCCGTTCGCTACAGTTAGAGCTAGGCGGGAGAAGCGGAGTCTTCCCTTCTTCCTCGTTCAACTTTCACCCAGCAGCAAACTGGATAGTTTGAGGAGTATATCCGTCCTCAACTGCCAGGTTGTAACTTGGGACAAATTAAAAAGGCGCGGCGACATGCTTCAATGCATGCGCTGCCAAAGGTTCGGCCACGCCGCAGCAAACTGCGAAATGCAGTCACGCTGCGTTAAGTGTGGAGAGAACCACAATGCAGATGAATGCAAGTTAGGAAAAGAACGGGTCGAAGATAGGACCCAGCTTAAATGTGTACTCTGCCGAGGCGCCGGACACCCCGCTAATTATCGGGGATGCCCGACGTTTCAGCTTATAAAAAACAATAAAGCAGCAAAGCAAACAGTGGTAGAAAAGCGTCCAACAGTGCGCCCTCCTACAACAACGTCCGTCAACCCCCAAATTTCTTACGCCCAAATGGCGTCAGGAAGGGGAAGCACGGTACAGCCTACACCAAAGGTCGCCCAACAGGCCCCCGTGCCTAAGGCGCCGGCGGCACAGGCGGATATTATGGGCGTTCTACTGGCCATCCAGGGCCAGTTGAACGGCCTCCAAAACCAGATCAGGGAGCAGGCGACTAGGGTGGATTATCTCTACTCTGTTTTGCCGAGCTTAACGCAACTTATAGGTTAAGGGCGCGCTGCCGGAGAGGCCCTTTAAGATCCTAGCTGTGAATGTAAATTCATTGATTAGGACCGAACGTAGAGCGAATTTATTCCAATTGCTTAAAGACATAAGTCCAGATGTGTTTATGGCTAGCGAAACTAAGCTTAACCAGAAACATAAATTGACTAACAACAATTACAATATCGTAAGAAGAGACCGACCCAACTCCACGCAAGGAGGAGGCGTCGCAATCTTTATACGTAAAGGCATTAGTCATAAGGTAATATATAATAGTGATGTGCGAAAATTTCGGACGTTAGAGGCATGCATCATATGCATTCATCTCCAACAGGGGAAGCGAATGTATGTGATCGCTGCATATGCACCGGAAACACCTCAGCCCACGCAGTTTATAACAGAGCTTGAAAAGCTTTTTGAATGCTTAAGATTGAGCTCGGAAGAGAATTACTATATATTGGCGGGTGATTTAAACGCCAAGCACACAGATTGGGGAAATCAAATACAAAATCCTCGAGGTAACCATCTATTTAATTGGATGGGTCGATACAACCTTGAGTATCGCATCGATCTTCTAGCCACAGACAGGCCATCGTTCCCAAGAAGCGGTGCCTATCTGGATCTATTGCTTAAAGACGCAAGACTAACAATTACTGACGCTGTGGGTCAACGGCCAAGAAATTGTTTACGAACGATCGAGTACGACAGTGACCACTGCGGACTCGCAGCCGTAATACAACTTCCGAACCAGCTTATGGAGTTGGAGGAGTATGTGCCTGTGCATACTTACAATTACAGTAAGGTGCGCTGGCCACGTTTCTCCAATGCCTTATTGAGTGAATTACGTTCAAATGGTATATCCCCACCAAATGACAGGAACCTAACAAATACTGAAATCGACAGATACTTAGAACAAATTGACGAAACGATTCTACGAACAATGAACAGAACAATACCGAAATACAAAGAACGTAACGCAACTGACATGTACCGTAACGCGACAATTGACGCACTTCACAGACAAAAAAGTGGACTACTGACAAGACTAAAACGCTTGTACAGGCGGTTTACTGATACACGAGACCTGGAGATTAGGACACTGAAGTCGTCCATCAAAAACATCAACCAATTGATCAAAGAAAATTATAGATTGGCTATTAATTCGTTCTGGGACAATAAAATTCGTGCCGTTAACTCCAGCGACCCAAGTATGTTCCCAAAAATTAATAAGATTTTTAGAAGAAAGGATCAAAACGATCTTCCGTGTCTTAAGCTCCAGAGGACGACAGAGAACAGAGACGTACTTCTGACAGCAGGCATAGACCCAGAGGATGCCGTATTGGACGATGACCTCTATATAATCGAAGATCCGCAGGAGAGAGTGGAGGCTGTGGGGGCTGCTTTCCAGCAAGTGTACAAGGTGAATGCTAGCATTCGCCCGAATCATGACCTGGAGAACAGAGCTCTGCTTCATCACTTATGGCTCCGGAATGATATAACCGAATGGCGATCTGAGAACCTTGGTTTTACCAGGTTTAATGATGAAGATTTGGCAAACGCCATAATCGCCGACCGAAATGGGCCCAGCCCCCTGTTAATTTCGAAGAATGAGCTCCAGCTCATCTTCGATTCATTAAAGAAAAAGAAGTCTGCAGGACTCGATGGTATATCCAACGTTGTACTACGACATTTGCCTCAAGAAGCAGTTGACATTTATACCACACTGTTTAACAACGCGCTGAATAATGCATATTATCCAGTGCGGTGGAAGACAGCTGTGGTGCACCCTCTCCCAAAAAAGGGAAAGGACAACTCCAATCCGGCGAATCTCCGGTCGATAAGTCTTCTTCCGAGTATCAGCAAAGTATTTGAAAAGGTTATTAATAGAGCCCTGTTCAAATGGGCGGAGGACAAAAATATCATCCCGGATAATCAGTTCGGTTTTAAGGCGGGACATGACACAATTCATGCCGCGTCTAAACTTGTTTCTGATATCCAATGGAACAAAACTAAAAAACAGTGTACGGGTGCCTGTCTGGTTGATTTGGAGAAGGCCTTCGACACCGTATGGTTAGAAGGTCTCTATCTAAAGCTAACCAGACTAGGTATAAGTAAACCTCTATTGTATCTGCTTTATGACATGCTAAATGGTAGAAAGTTTGTTGTCAAGAGTGGCAATGTAACTTCTACTGCAATTTTTAATATTAATAATGGTCTTCAGCAGGGAGCGGTTAACTCGCCGATTCTATTCAACATTTACACCAGCGATCTGATAGGTAGTCTAACTCAGGCAATTGCGTACGCCGACGATCTAATTGCGTACAGAACAGCTCATACAGTTGAGGTCATCAAAAGTCTCTTGCAGAGTGACTTCGACAAGATTCAGCGATATTGTGATGACTGGAAGTTGAAAATCAACTTCCAGAAATCAGAAACTATTTTGTTTAGGACTCCGCTGTCTAGCGCCTCAAGGGATACGAGAAAGAACTGGCGCAAGCTGGTGATCGTAGGGCCACATGGACATCCACTGGCGAGTAAAAGTGTAGTAAAGTACCTTGGCATCTGGTTGGATCAGTACCTGTATTTCGACAGACATATAGGTGCTGCTTTGGCCAGGGCTAGGGGAGCCTTAGCCTTGACAAAACGACTGTTTTATAGCAGCCGTCTTGACAGCAGGGTGAAGGTGATTTGCTACATGGCCCTCATCAGGCCGATGATTGCCTACGGATGCCCGGTGTGGTTCAACGTTGCCCCATCTCAAATGGAAAAGATTCGGGTGTTTGAGAGGCAATGTCTTAGACGTTGCCTTGGATTACACAGAACACCAGAGTCGGAGTACACAAGATATTATTCCAACCAGGTTCTATACAACGGAGCCAACATAAACAGAATAGATAATTTTTTGTTCAAGCTGATTCGGGGTCACGTTGCAAGAGCGATGTCCTCAACTAACAGCTTAATTTTTGGGGCTTATTACCCCAATAACGAATATTTTGAGAGTGCGCGGTTAAGTGGTTACATCCCTCCTGAGGCATTCCTCTATTTAGACAGTCGAGGGCTGATACAGGATGGAGGGGCGGTTCCGCTCATCTACCACGTCAGCCGGAAAACTGTGGATAGGCGACTCCTGTATAGTCGAGACGTCATCGCTCAAGGTGGAGAAGAGCGCCTTCGGTTCAGTAGGACTGTGTCCGATCGGGACCGGAGGGATAGGGCGAAACAGGAGAACCAGTTCTGGTGGCTCTCTGAACAGCATCGTGATATTTAAAGTCGATGAAGATGATATATCTTGGCCGACTTACATAGATTTAGGGCATTAGGTATAGGTAACAGTCAGGGTGGCACCAAAAAAAAATATTAAAAATATGTATGTATGCGGGGGCATGCGTGCATGTATCTGCGTGTCTGTACATGTGTGTGCGTACGTATATGTATGTGCGTATGTACATGTGTGGGTGGGTTGCATGCTAGTGTGTGTCTGCATGCATATAAAAAATAAACAAAAAAAAAATTAAAAAACGAAAAAAATGCTGCTGTGGCTGTTCTAGTTTTTAAGTAGTTATAAGTATTATTAGGTATTTTAAGTAGTTTAAGTTATTTTTAGTTAGTATAAGTTAGTTTTATTTAGTTTTAATTATTTTTAATATATATTTAAGTTTAGTTTATAGGTAAAAAAAAAAAAAAAAACAAAAAAAAAAAAAAAAAAAAAAAAAAAATTATCAGATACCAAGTTTTCTGTATAAAAGTTTCTTGAAATATAAAATAAATAAAAAAAAAAATTTAGATTTAATTAAAATAGTTTTTAGGTCGAAAGACATTAGTTGTAAGAGTTATTGTTTAATTTAGAGCGCCCGTAAAGGGCCAGTAAATTAGTTGTAAGTTATTGATAATTAGGCTAGTTTTAAACATTTTTGCCTAGCTTTAAGATAGTTATAAGTTAATATGAAATAAAAATGAATAAAAAAAAAAAAAAAAAAAAAAAAAAAATAGGCGCATTGCTAAAATCCAGAGAACAATACGTACGATTTATGTATGCATAGCGTTGCTTCCTTTTGGGTGACATTTGGTAAAAAAATATTGTCAAAACGTCAAAATATAGTTCGTCGCCTAGCTGTCAAGCCATGAGCTGTCAAAATCCAATGAAGGATTGCTTCGATTAAAATGGATTAAAAAAACTGTACAAAATTCAAATTTTATCTTGGAAATACGGCTCTTCAAAGGTGTCTGATAACGTTACTTCACATCCTATTTTTTACGTTATCACACACCTTTGAAAACTAAATACGCACAAAATGTGAGCCATTCGGAGCGCTTTCATGCGCAACTAATAAAATTCAACTGAAAATCATAGTTTTCGATTTACACAAATAAAACATACTCGATTTAAGTGAAGACTATGGCCTTAGCTTCATGGACCTACGTACTGCAGAACAAAATTTCTAATTATGATTTGTTTAGTATAAGCAACGTACAAGGATATATCATTATTCGATTCATTCATAATTGACAAGCACAATTAAGTTGTAAAAGACATGCAGATGCCAAGTTTGACTGAATTCTTGAGAACCATATTGCACGTTGATTTTCACCAGGTTTCCCAAACTTGTTTTTTTTTCTATGGGTTGTGACAGCTAAATGTGAAAATTTGTACCAATTCGTACGATTTTTCACGCTACCAAACACTAAAATCGGAGAAATTGTTCAATGGATTTTGACAGCTCATGGCTTGACAGGTAGGCAGCGAACTATATTTTGACGTTTTGATAATATTTTTTTCCGAATGTCATACAAGAGGCTTAAAATCAACTTTTGCCGGAGGGTTTTGAATCCATCTAATTCGGAGCGATGCTTCAATGGATTTTGACAGTTCATGACTTGACAGGTAGGCAACTTACTATATCTTGACATTTGGAAAATATTTTTTTTCCAAATGTCACCCAAAAGTTCTAAAACTACATTTTTAGGAAGCAATAAATTAAATCGAAAAATTTCGATTTTTTTTAGGTAAAATTTGAATTTTGTAGAGGTTTCTTAATCTGAAGCGATGCTTCAATGGATTTTGACAGTTCATGACTTGAAAGGTAGGCAGCTTAATATATCTTGACATTTGAGCAATATTTTGTTTTCGAAATTTCACCTAAAAGGTCTAAAATCAACTTTTTGGGGAGCAATAAATTTAATCGAAAAATTTCGATTTATTAGGTAAAATTTGAGTTTTGTAGAGGTTTTTTTTTAATTCATTTAAATCGGAGACATCCTTAAATGGTTAATTTATTTTTTAAAAAATCGAGCGTTGTATGTAGGTACTCTTTTTTTTAATATTTTATTTGTTTTTGCTATGAAATATATTAACTTACACAATTCTTCCAGAATGTTATTTCCACTTAAGTCAAAAGACAAAACAGACTCACGAGTTTGTTTCATACATTTTCCCGAATTCTACTTACCGACGAACTGCTGAGATACCACAACCATACTCTATATTTGCAATCCGAACAATGCGTCTTATCTTTATCTTACATAATTTTACTACCAAAAAAACACGAAAGAAACCAAGACTAAGGATGATACCAAGACCGAGACCGAGACGAGACTGCACAGTAAAATTTTCTCGAGAAAAAGGCGAGACCAAGGCCGAGACGAGACTTGGTTAGGCGAGACCTGGACCGAAACCGAGACGAGACTGAAATTATTCGATTTTGACAAGACCGAGACGAGATTAACAAAAGTCTCGCCTGGTCTCGTCTCGTTGCCAGCCCTATAAATAGTATCATGATAATCCCTTAATACAAGCTGTTTAAAATTTTGCAAATTTAGGAAAATCAGATTTTTCAATTGATATTGTCAAAATAATAATTCGAAAGTCAATCACTAACTTCTGAGCTACCTATTTTTTCTATTTAAAAAAAAAAATTATGCATTATCCATCTACGACCCTCAGATATAAGAAAGCATTTGACAGCTTAATTTTAGAATAACCATTAATACATATTATCACGTAGTAAACATAATTACTATAACAAAACCACTTTACAGTTATTATTTAGTTCTTGGATGAGTAAATCGGCGTTCAGTCATACTACAGCTTTACAATTTCATTCAAGCATTATCGATAAGAATCAAAAATTAAAAAAAAAATGACAATAACGAAACATGAACAAATTTTCCCTACAAACTATTTTTGTTGACTCGATTTAATCTTGCGGCATGTGGCAATAAAATTAAGAAGAAAACAGCAACCATTAAGTTTGTTTTTTTTTTCTTCTACTGCAATGTGAATATAGAAAGCAATAAATGTAGAAGCATATAAAAATTGCTTAAGATGACCCACGATTGTTAGTATTGTATATTGAATCCTAATTTTTAACCATTATACCGTTGCATAAGTAGGCTTGATTATGTAAACATTGCATTTTTATTAGCAACTATATTTGAATTGAATTTAGAAGCAATTTTTAACTCAGATATATTGTAACATCGTCACGCTTTTATTAGTTCCCTATTATATTATATAAGTCTTTCCATTTTGAGCGAATGCTTACAGTCCACTAACTTATTTATGTATCATATTTTCTCTACTGCTAAATAAATTTTTATAGTCTCTTCATTTTTAATTCATTTCTTATAGTTCATTGACTTGTTCGGACATATGTGCATAATTTAAAAAAATCGAGTTCGTGAGTCAACTCTTTCGTTTTTCTTAAATTCAATCTCAATTAATTGACGTTGCAATTCAAAGTTCCAAAAAATATCTACAGGGAAAATATTAATTATTTTGTATTTTTTTTGAATGAAAGTAAACATTAACGATACCTTACGGGGTTACTCGCTAAACATGTTTCTCCATCACTGCAATTTAAAATTCCCAGCACCCTGCTATTTTACCGCACCTTAAAGCTGAAGTATCATTAATCTGCCATTTCTGCTTGTGATTTTCTTTTTCACCCCGAAACTCTTGAAGTTGTTTTTTTTTTTTTTTTGAGAACAAAAATTCGCTTCGGTGCGCCGCAACTAATCAATCAATTTATCATCCAATATTCTGCACACAGAAAAAGGCTGACAGATATAGCTGTTCACGCGGTGAGATCGCACCTGCTAATCTGAAATCTGGTTCGGAATCGAGATTTATTTATGGTCTTCGCGATGATTTTGGTCGTTGTGGTTAGAAGTATGGTTTCGTGTTTGGAGGGCTTGATTTTGATTGCACCATTTCAATTGATCTTCCATTGGTACTATCGTTCATTTGAAGAGGTTTCTTTGGCCCAAGGAGGTTTTTTATACTAAATCCTTAGTAAGGCACCTTGATGAAAAATAAAACAAGACATCCTAAAGGGAACAATAGGAAAACAATTATTTCGAATTCCACGCAATCTTCCCACAATCACAATTGTGCGATAAATCGATCGGTGGTACCTACTAATAGACAGATGGGTGCAAAACTTTCATTTGAATTGAATATTCACAACGAGTCTTTTACTATGGATAAGTCTGTAGCTTATAGCGTGGGTGGGTGGTAGGTAAAATGTCTTTTAGAAGAGATTGTGTGATGGATTATTGTGTAGGCATATAAAACCCTGTTATCTTCATTGCTTATTTTATTTTTTATATATTTTTTGATCGTTTTGGCAAAAACGAGAAGTTGTACGTGATTGAGGTGAACCATCAGATTGGAGTATTTTTTTTTTTGGTGAAAATGATTGCTTTTTGAATATTTTTCTTTATGCACGTTCGAGAGAAACATGATTGAGTACATAATAGCCTTTATCGTCTAATGTTGAATGTTAACTAAGTTCTCATAAGGAGTGAACTTTTGCATGGAATCTGAGTCCACATTAATATATTTTTTTATTATTTTCAACTTAGAACAGTCTATCGTTGGAAAATGTTTATTGCACTGGTAAATATTTAATGCGAGCTGTTAAACATATAAATCGCAAATCAATTGATTTTGGTTCATTACCGTCATTTAGTCATAAACTATGAAAATTTTATTACAAATATTGAACCACCTGAGAGTATTGTTTTAATACGATTACCAAGTCCCACCTGAAATTGAGTTAGTTCCCGGGGACTAATTTCATTATACTTGTAACACCATAGATAAGCGCAACTTGGTTGCAATAGAAAATGTTATGACCTTCTTTCCGAAGGTTGGTACTAAGAATGTAATGACAAATTCTTATTCAATAAATTTGTTTAAAAGAATTAATACATAAAATACCCATGTTTTTTTTTATCCAGATAGGGGTCGCAAAAATTATCTTGCTTGTGAGTCAATTCTCAGCACACTATATACTTAGGGTAAGAGTGCCATTTTGATACTATAATTCGTGGGACCCTTACATATATTGCAAGATGCATGATGTAGATTGTCTATTGGCATTACCAAGGGTTGATCGTTTTCCGCTTTAAAATCTCTTTTAGTTTTCCAAATCTGGTTAGTTTCTAGATGGTTAAGAGGCGGATATGATCAAATATTCAAGTCGACCAGATACACGGGGAATAGGCTGGGCTATTCCAGAGATTGATAGAATAAGTTATGTTAGGTTAGGTTATTGGGCTGTCAGTTGAACTTTTTACCGCCACACTTAGATCAATGTAGATCGATTGTGATACCCTATTAGGAACAACATGACGATATATCTCATTAAAGGAGTTCAATTTTATGGCAAGCAGTATCTTGAAATATCGGGAGGATGCTTAAAAGTACGTTGTGTCTTTGAAAGTGTCGGTCGACATATAGAAATCGGGTTGAGGGGAGATTACAATACCACTGCCTTTTGATGGCGTGATCCTCTCCTTTACCCCTACTAGTAGATCATCTGTCGATCAGGCCCGGAGGAGCGAGCGGCTTTTCACATCGTCTGGTGGGTGGGTTTGATGGATCAGTGGTTTGTGTGTGTCTGTTTTGTTACGCCAGAACGTGGTTGAATCAGTCGAGAAGGCCGACCCTTTCTACAAGAGTATTTTACGAGTCTTGGGGATAGGCTGCCACCATAACTCAATGAATATCGTGTTCACCGCAGGATCGGAAAGGCTGGTGTAAGGTCTACCTGCCTAAACTCCTTTTTTTGCCACTCATACAGTAAACACGTGGTTCTTACAGATGACAGATGGCATAGCGTAGGGTAGTGACGAAGGTAGTGAGGAGTGTCGCTTCATGTAACTCCTCGTCATCACAGCATCTGCAAAGATCAATCAGACTAAGCTCCATCTTTTTCTTGTGGTAGCCCAACAGCTTATAACCGGTGGTTATGCTAAGAGAAAGGGACTTTTTTTTCAGCTTCATAATTCCATCAGTTCTTCGTTTATTATAAATTATGGCTATAAGTTTCTAGTTATAACACAGGTATCGAGTGAGCTTCATCTCCTGTTTGTTGAAGATAGTTCTTTACCCTCGATTTTCTGTTTGAGATTGCAAGGTCGGATGTGGATTATTGAGTCTGTCTGAATTAGGTCATGTGTTGAACCAATTCTTGCCAGTTCGTCAGCGCTTTTGTTGCCTGGAATACCACTGTGGCCAGGAACTCCACAGAACCTTATGTAGTGTTATGTGCCAAGAAGCCCGAGCTATTCGCGACAGCAATTAATAAGTTTCTATTTGGTTTTAATTGCAGAAATCGCTTTTATTGCTGCTTTGCTGTCAATGAAGAAAGTGATATCGGGCTGTGGTATTGCCATCATTAAGACCTGTTTGGCAGCTTCCGTCAATGCCAAAACCTATCTTGGAAGACACTGTTTTAGTTAAGCAGTCTGTATGAGCTGGCTATAGCTCAAGGGTTTCTGAAAAGAAGACAGAACCAACCCCAGCATACATTTTGAAACTAGCCGTGTATATTGATATCATCGATGCGAAGGTTGGTGGCACGTTCATTTGCCAGTCCTCTCTACTATGAGAGGCGGTTGTGAACGGTTTAAGAAAGTCTAAACGGGGGATCATTAGTAGTCAGTGCTACCTATTACTTTCTGTAGCATCTGTGTATGACCGAAGGCACTGCCAGCTACCTGTTTTAGTCCGGAAAAATTAAACAAAAAAATGATGAAACTTCGAAAAAATTCCGACAAAGCTGAATTTTGGTGGAGAGCTTCATTTTAATGTCCTAAGCATTTCCTAAAAATTACCCTAAATTTGATTCGGAGCAAAAATTTTTATGAGGGGGGAAGGGGGGGAAATTCAGTTTTTGCCAAATTACTCGCAAACTATAGGTTCTTTTGAAAAAGTTGTAGGTACGCATTGTAGCTAATGTTATTCTACACAAAAAAGAGTAAGACACTTTTGATCGTACAATTGATAAATTTGGAGAAAAATTAAAAAAAAAATGTAATAAATTTCTGTTTTGGAGTGGGTATTCTTTATTTTATTTATGTTTGCAAAAACATATTCTATGAAAAAATTCAAATTTTAAGTGTGGAACCGGAAGGGTAATGCCGCCATCTTAAAAATCCCAATTTTTTCTATTTTTCTTATTAACTCCCAAAATCTTTATTTTTTCGGAAAAAAAAACTCTAACAGCAAATTTAAGACAGTAAAATTATCTACAAAATGATATATCAGTGACTTCTATATGTCAATTCGTTCTTAAGTTATAGCGTACCAAAGTTTAATTATTAAATAAAATAATTATCAAAATGGATATATATATATTAAATTCATTCGTTAAAGCAACCACAATTAATATAGCTCCCATTTTAACGAACAATTTAGAGTACTTTTTAGGAAATGCTTAGGGCATTAGAATGAAGCTCTCCACCAAAATTCAGTTTTGTCGGAATTTTTTCGAAGTGAATGTCTAATTTTCCTGGAATATTTAGCTATATTGAAGTGCTTTTTTGGCTGCCGATTCTTGAACGTATAATTCAATGGGCTTTAAGTTGAGTATCGCTTTACATGGCCGCTGTGTGAGTTGACCTAATAGCCCCAGTGATTCCAACTCATGCCATTCTTTGGACATGGCGTAAGCTGTAATCCAAGGTTTTGTCTTAGAGATGATCATAACATATGTATATCATTTATTACGTCCGTTGTAGTGAGCTAGAGGTGAGTGAATTTTTTTTCTTTCTCTCAGTCTTTTTTCCGTAATCGCAATCGTTTTGGCACAACTAGATAGCATATTGAGAGTTTAGAGGTACGTAAGCACTGTTCATAAAAGGATCAAGTTTCGTGGTCAGATACTACTGCCCTAGAGAGTATCTGCTGAAATAGTCATATGCCCCTGGGTCCTATTCTAATGAAGCATTGTACATCTCTTCTACCACCCTCTACAATTAATTACAAACACATTTTAATATACCAATACATCCATTTTCAGACCACAATATCCATTACTGGTAAAGTGCAAAGTAGAATAAAACTTCAAATATTGTTTTTGTGATCTTATAGTTCACACTCAGTTTCAACGTAAATATCTACAATACGTCTTAGACAATATCAGAAAACTAAGTTCTGCTATAGTGAGAAATAGAACCAATACCGATTACGTGGTTGGCTGTAGGGCTTATATACATATATTTCCCAGGTTTCAGGTAATGCTGTCTCAGACTGTGATATAGCGACATCTGCTATCTCAAAGAAAGGAAATGAAAATTCTAATTAAATTTCAAACAATTTACTAGAAAATTGTAAATAGATAACTCCAAATACGCTTTAGTGGTTTCTTAGGTACACCCTGAATGACGAGAATATATCTCAGCCAATTCTATAATATAATGCATTCGCACCATTTTCCCTGCTAGAAAGACCTGTATTGTTTATATTCAAGGAACCAAATTTGTACATCAGCTAACTATGTTACAACGTCAAAATGTAAAATGTTTCCTGATTTGAAAAAAAAGTACGCAATTTTACAAAAATTCATCTGTTCCAATATGCTCATTCTTACGGGAAGCTCACAAAATATCCCAATATGTTTGCAGAAAAAAATGCCACTAATTTGACGCATTCACGAAGTGTGCCGCATACTTGAGTAAACGTAAATAGTTGAAGATGTGTATTTTCTTTGGTATTCGTACATTTCAGTCCCAAAAGTGCAGTTCCATGCAGAAAAACTACTGCATACGCATTTTTATCTGTCGTATTCTATTGTTGTCTTTTGAATGATATCCACCATTTTTCCAAACAGTCATCATAACCCCTCTAATTATCTTTCAATTTGGTATTAAGTCCCCTTTTCCAAGGTCAGAATTTGAATTTAAATGATGGTGTCCCGAACCTCTTCCTCATTTTGATTAATGATATCTTGTATGGAACTTCTACTAACAGTGTACCTCAATTTTGTCGCCTGTCACTAAAACGAGATTCTGCTAAATGGTTAAGTTTTCTTCGGCCATGGAAGAAATATTCCTCCCCTTCTACTTTCGTCTAAAGCTTTATTAGAAATTTTATATCTGAGAAGATGCTACAATATCTAAATTTATCCTTTTCAATGGAGTATATCTCCATAGCATTTAAAACAATAGGAAACAACCGTTCTCCCTCTTGAAATCCATCCCAAAATGTCATGCTTCTGACATGCACAAGTCATCCCTATAATCCCATTTCTTAATTTTCCTTATCGTCAAGGTTCCTGCTGAAGTAGAATTTTTGTTTTCTTAGTTTCTCATCCTCTGAGTTTTTACAATCTTGATTCCATAGCAATATAAAAGACCCAAACTAAACCCCTTTTAAAGAAAGTTATTCGAACAAAATGAGCTCTGCTTATCATAAATCCTCTCGGAACCTCCTCCTGATTTACTCGCGATTTCATTACACTGTCACTATGTATATAGATTTCAATAAAGCAACTATCGTTAAATAAACTTTCCCATGACAAGTACTATTTTTAACTTAATTATGATATTAAATTTTATTACAAGCCAAACAAAATAAAAAAGAAAAAACAGAAAACCATTGAAAAAACAAGGCGCCTCCTTTCAGTAATTACATCAATTCTCAATCAGCTATCGCAGTTGGTTCTACCGGCCGGCCGCTGCATCATCGACTCCCCTATAATCAAAAAGAACCAACCCAATCCCAAGACAAACAAGCATAAGCCAATATAAACGTTTGCACACAACGGCTGCGGGTCGATTACAGCCTTAAATCACGCTGCATCCACGGTATACGGTATTGTTCATCCGAATGAGACTCCTGTGCAGTGCATACTCGTAGACCAAACGTAGTTTCAATAGTCTTGCCGCTCAACGATTGCATGTGGCATAACTAACTTACTTCTTCCCCATTACAAATCTCAAGATTCCCCAAACAAATTTATGACCAGATCAAGGCAATTCAATAATTTTTGGTACTAATGCTATCAAATTTATTCCCGTGAATAGTTTGCGCATGTGCCTGGCGCAACTTGAATCACAATCAATACCAACCAAAGCCATGAGCCCAGACCAAGACTAAGACTTGGTATTATTTAATTTAATTTAATGAAGACTTGTAACGCAAGCCAATAGATAATAAAAATATCTTTCTAAAAGCAGTCATTTGAAGACTATTTCTTAAGGTGGCAATGGATCTTAGCTAAGCATTAGAGGGTATGCGATTTAGCCTAGAGCTTACAAAAAGGGTATTACTAGCGTTTTAATTAAGTACTCAATAACTCTCGCTGCGAGTTAAATCAAACAGCTGAAGACGGGAAGCGGCGGCATCGGAGATATTGGATATAAGATTGATGGTTTATTGAATTTTTTGCAAGATCTTTAACTTGCCGCAGCTTGCCCCAAAGCCGAACACAACTATTTCTGATTCTCTATTTGTGATTTTTTTTTATTTGTTTTTTTTAATGATCCGCCATTCAAAAATTCACATAAAATCTGCGTTCTGTGCTGACAAAAGCCAAATGTGAAAATATGTAAAATTATTGTGACATTAGTTGAACAAATTTAAATCCCATAGGGAAGCCGTTAGATTATTATGAATTATTTCTGTAGCAAAGTTTGTAGCATAGCTATTGTTGTTTTTGTTTTAGAGAAAATAGTGCCTTAGAAAAAGTTTAATCTATGCATAAATTTGACATAACCAAATCATTCTGTCTTCTATTTGTTTGACTCACATGGAAAGATTAAGCTTCTACAATAAGTTTGCAAAGAAGCGAAAACTAATAGTACATTGAATAACATGTATTGCCAATTCACAACCATGAATAATTTAAAAAGTAAGACTTACTTTAAAGTAATCTTGTTGCCCTCAAATTAAGTTTTCTCTCAGCTATTTAATTTTTCGAACCGCTGAAAGAAAGAAAAATAAAATACACGACTGGATCGTACGAACCTGCTCTTCTAGCTAACAACTTTTATTTAGCTATTTATTCTCTTATGTAACCATTGAGGTTTAGTAAGTTATGCGTAGTTATCCTATGCAGGTGTAAAGCCTATGTAGTTAAGATTACCTCGATTATTTAGTATAATGAATTGTCGAATTAATGATTAAATGCATAGTTACATAGGTACCTACCTACAAACGTATATGTAAATCTAAATTATGGATTTTAATTATGTAAGTAAGATGAGTAAAATGTATCTACATATATATACATATTGATTTAACCTAAATATGTTAACATGTACATATATTCATAAAAATGAAGGATGTAGATGGGAGGTAGCTATATACATACAACTTCATAATTTAAGTGCAATATGCATTACATAAGATACATATGATTTTTGAAGACACATATGTATATATAAATGCATGAAGGCCTATATTGTATTAAGTATACAGTGACGTACGCAAAAATTCGTAATAAGGGAATAATAATAAGGTAGAAATAAATGGATAAGGCACATAATTAAATGTTCTTATATTGCTTAGTCGTTATAGATTAAGGGATTAAGGGAAAACAAAGATGCAGTTTGAATTCGTTGATAAAAAAGAATATATCAAAAAAAAATTAAAAAAGCGTTTGAGCGATTGTTTAATAAATTAATTTATATGCATACAATTTAGAAAACATTTAAAAAATAAATTGAAACGCCATTTTGAAGATATTATTAATAAGAAAGTGCTTTTTTTTATAATACAATTCTATATACTACTGAAATTACTCAGCCAAGTAGAAGACTTAGCATTATATTTAATTGGCCTTGTTGAATTATTGATTCAAAATAGCTTTTAACGGCCTTTAGTCCACAAAATTTGCGTTTCATCCCGGCAATCTCACTTGGACTCATCAGTTGGTTAGTGAGCGCCTTACGAATACCCAATTTTTGTTAAATTCAGTTCAACTTACTTGCATATTTTGATATTTTGACAAAAAAGCAATGTAAACTATATTCAACAAGATTAAAATTTTAATCATTAAAATTGGAAGATTTTGTCCTTGGCCAGACATAGTTTATAAGAAGGCGTTTTTTTATAATACAATTGAACTGAACTTAATAAAAATTGCGTATTGGTAAGGCGCTCACTAACCAACTGATGAGATTTTTGTGGACTAAAGGCCGGTAAAAGCTATTTTGAATCGATATTATTAATCTACGTATAAAATTCAAATTTAAAAAAAAAATCGATTTTTCAAAAAAAAATTATATTTATTTTTTAAAAATCGGAAAACTATTTTTTTTTGAAAATTTGAGTATGCAGTTTTCTTAACAATCTTAGGGAGCATTTGTCTAAAAAAACTTATTTTAATCGGTACATCCAATATTGAGAAAGTCGAAAATATGAAAAGTGGTTCTATGTGAAGTACCATTAATAAGTAAGCAAAAAGAAGTATTTTTATACTAGAAAGTGAACTGTACTAATCTAAGAACACACAAATTTTTTTATAAAAATTCTTGGAGCCGTTTTCGAGAAATACATTTTTTTCTTAACGGTTTTTTAGCATTTGTATGGGAGGTACCGTTATTTTTTATTTAAGAAAAATTTTTATGTCAGAAAACTACTAAATACGAAGTTTCGAAAAAATCTATTGAATCGTTTTCGAAATTTTGAATATTCAAAAAAAAAAAAATTATACAGTATACAGTAGTGCTTAAACTTTCTAGGAGCTTCTGCGTAGAAAAATTCAAAAAAATCAGATTAAACGTTTCCGAGAAAATCGAAAACAAAAAAATGGTGTTACTAGAGGTACCAAAAATAACAATTTAAAAAAAAAAAAAAAAAAAAAAAACTATCAAACCCTTCGCTAATGAACTGATTTTTTCTTATCAAAATCGTTGGAGTTGTTTTTGAGAAAAATAAGATTTTTGTTATTGGCCAAATAAATGTATGGGAGCTACTGTTATTTGTCGTCTTAAAAAAAATGAAAAAAAAAAACGTGTTGGCATATTGCCGAAAAACAATATGTACCAAGTTTGAAGCAAATCTATCAAAGCGCTTAGGTTGTAGACTCGGGGACTGACAGACTGACAAACGGAATTGGGGCACCCACTTTTTTGGTGTTCTCTATGATCGCAATGTCATGTTTGATTGTTAGAATACATAACTTGCCTTATAGTGCCTATAATCGCAAGTAAAAAATTACATAAAGAAATAATTATTTGCTTGGGAAACTTTGCGGCAACAAGGAAATTGAGCTAAAATAAAGGATATTTACAAAAAATAAACACACAGACTTTAATAAAAGAAGATGGATCGTTAATTTTAATAATTTGTTCTTATTATTAAAGTTTTAAAATGAGAAACTGGCAGCTATTTTAGTATTTTCTACTCCATGAGTTTACACCACTTCATTGGGCATGCAACCATTCTCACAAAGTGTAACTTCCAGTGTCACGAGACTAATTCTCACTTGCGTCCATTAAAGGTATGTTGGATTTGACCAGACCACTCGTTGTCTGTTAGATATTATTATTGGTTCGGGACCAACAACTACTGTCACTAGCTAGTGGAATCGTTTATGATAACTGCCTGGCACGTCTATCAGTTATAGTTAAGAGTGGACAAATTGACATCAACTACTGTTTTTGGTAATGACCGAATAGATGATCTAACGAACCGATACTTAGGGACTATTGCTGCACATCTCTCTCTGTCTATACGTAGGTTGATGGGAACACCTGTAAAGAGTCCAACCAAATATACTCTTTTTATGCCGTAAAAGCAAGAGAATAGCAAAACATGACGGAATTTCCCAAAAGCCATAAATAACCATGTTAAGACGTAGTCAACTTGAAAGCAAGTCACTGCCACTTCTTGCCACAAAGTATATACTTATGCTATTCAGTGCTGAATAGTTATACTTAATTATTCTTCATTTAGTTTTTAAAGTATAAAATATTAAAAAAAATGTTAAATTAAATTCTGAAAATATTGTAAATGGAATTATATTGGAAATTGGTCAGCTCCAAACAACAAGGTCTAAAGCGAAACCTGATTGGCTTTCAAGTCGCATACATTCTTTTAAATGTGGCCAATGACTGATTTTAAGGAATAGGCACTTGATGTTGGCCTGGATCATTCAGAGAGTAAAAAACAATTCAATGTTTTTGAATGAACAGCAAGAACTTGAGTGTGCTACCACCAAGTTTATTACTTGCTATTATAGGTACTATTAGGCAAGTTATGCATTCATAAAAAAAATCTAGTAATCATACATTACATTTCGATCATAGAGAACACCAAAAAAGTAGGTCCTGCGATTCCGTCTGTCTGCCCATCTCTCTTTCTGTCTGTCTTCGAGTGTGTAGTCTAAACGATTGGTTGGATTTGCTTTAAGCTTGGTACATATTGTTTTTTAGGTAACGTGCCCACACGTTTTTTCTATTTTTGTAAGAAGAAAAATAACAATACCTGTCATACATTTTTTTTTTTTGACTAAAAAGGTAAATCTTCTTTTTCTCTAAAACGATTCCAAAGATTTTTATGAAGAAATAAAATGCACGACTGGATCGCACGAACTTGCACTTATGTTATGTCACATCATATGTAAAAGATTTCTATTAAAAATCTAAATAATTTTTAAAGTAGTTTTTTATTTTATTTTTTATATTAAACAAATTTTTTTAATTATTTTATAAAAAAATTGGTATGCCCATCTTAAATACTTAAACCAATTTCAGCTCAAAAAAAAGTACGCCATTTTATTTCTTAGATACATTTGAATTTATGAGAAAAAAAAATTGAAAATCTGTGGAGTGGTTTTGGGAAAAAAAATTTGTCAAAAACTTTTTGAAAACTTTTGAAATATAATTCAAAAACTCCAATTCATATATTCAGGGGCCCGATTCCGCAACCGTGAATGTTCTTCCGTGCAAAAAATATAGTCACCCTCGAAATATGCGTGAATAATTTTGCCTTTCTGTGTACACGTTATCTGTCAAATAAAAATGTATCGCACCCTTGCGGAATCGGAAAAATGCATGTGTACAAAACTTTCTGTGTACACAGAGAAAACTCAAGCTTGCGGAATTTGACCCCAGCAAATACATACTCGTATAACTATAATTTTTGAAAAAAAAATGAACAGTTTTCATAATATAAACTTTAAAAACCTTTTGTTTTTTAAATGCCTTTAAAAATACAAAAAAATATTAATTAAAAATATTGGTATATAGTATAAATTGGGCTACATATCCCTATGTATATATGAGTGAAATTTCGAAAGAATCGGTTAAGCCATTTATGAGATAGTCGAAAGCAAAAAAAGAATGGTCCTGTGGAAAGTACCGTTTTTAGACATTTTTAACAAACTTTTTTTCAACCATATGGTCGTACCTAAAAAGCTGCACTGATTTTTTAAAATCAAAATCATTACAGCCGTTTCCGAGAAAAATAGGTATTAACGCGACGGTTATATGCCAGGTGCCGTTATTTTTCGAGCTAAGAAAAAAATTTCAATTTCACCTCTGGACAATACCTAAAAAACTCTATATACCATACCAAGTTTGAAGCATATCGGCCCACCCGTTTGGGGAAAATATATCTAACATACATACACACAGACAGACATACAGGCATTATCTTTTTTTTCGTCTTCGCTATCATCGTAATGGCATGTTTGATTGTTATCTCAAAACTTTTTTTTTCGACGAATGCATAACTTGCTTTATAGTACCTAAAATCGCAAGTAAAAATTGAAAGTGAACTTTAGACAATCACTCAAATACCACGTTTGAAGAAAATCGTGCCAGCCGCTTAGGCTATAGAGCGTTGTAAAGACAGAAAAACAGACGAAATTGCGGGACACACTTTTTTGGTATTCTTTATCATCGTAATGTCAAGTTTGATTAAGATCTCGAGTTCGATTTTGATTTAGATTAGTGCAGTCCACTTTTAAATATAAAAATATTTTATTTTGCGTACTTATTAACTGTACTTCCCATAGAACCATCGGATGAACCGACCAAAATTACTTTTTTTATACAAATGATTCCTAAAAGTGTTTATAAGAGTGCATACTTAAATGCAAAATGTATCTATAGCTGCGTTTTATTATCTACGGGTATGGGTCTTGGCTATTTTTTAACACGTATTACAAAAACAACACGAGATCCATGTTTCTATCTGGGTTTGCAAATATTAGTATTAAATTCAGCGCACAGAGGGTACATATCAGTACATAACCCAGATAGTTTTATTTTTACGGGGTGAACCATATGGGTTATTGGCGATAATAAAACACGGCTTATGTAGCTTACTACCCACCTAAGTCCTTCACTTTCGTTATTTTATGTATGCGTACATATTTACATACCTGATTTTCATATATATACGCAGATACATATTACCCTCCTTATTTACATAATTAAAATCCATTTAAATATATATATAAATGTTGGATGGAAGCAATGTTTCAACAATAGTGAAATTGCACATAGCAGTAAATTCCGAGTTTTCGAAGCAGTGTCAGAATCGGTTCTTTTTTATGCAGCTCAGGTGTGGGGAATAAGAAAATATGACAAAGTGGAGAAATTACTCAGGTTTTATATAAAACTTATTTTTCGCCTTCCTCCGAACACTCCAAACTATATGATAATGTTAGAGACAGGAGTATCACCACTGTTCATTAAGACTTTTAAACTGCAAGTAGACTAAGTTATGAAAGTATTAAATATGTCAAATCATCGGCTTCCTAAGAAAGTTGTCCTACAAGCTATCCAAAAACGGACGAGATGGCTCAAGGACTGGGTAGAGTTAGCAGAGCAAGTGGACTTCGAAGTAAACTACAGCGACCCTGTTTTATGGAAGCCTGCTTTGATGCTGCAAGAGATCGATACAAGGAACAATCTTCAAGCTCTCTACACCGAATACTTTATAGGAGACTATATTACAATCTTAACGAAAGGAACTATCTCCGTGACGATTATACAATCAAACAAATTTCGCTCATGTTCCGGTTAAGAGGAGAGTTACTTAATTTGAACTTTATGCCACATCGAGAAGATCTACCGTTATTATGCAGCCTGTGTAATATGGCAGAGCGGGAAGATGTTCTGCATTTTGTCGGGAGGTGTGAAGTACTCAAGGAAACAAGAAGGTACACGATTGGCAACGACTATCTATCTGATGAAGACATTTTTGGCCTCCTTCATGAAATGGATGTAACAAAGTTATCAATGTATTGCAAAACAGAACTCAGATATACAAAGCAAATACTTAACGAAGCATTTTAGTATTAAACAATAACTTAGTTATGATAAAGAATTAACAAATTGTCAATCAGGCAGACGACAACAATGCCATGCAATATTGATTGTATATAACAAATTGTAACAAATTGTAGAAAAATAAAATCAAAAACAAAATTTAAAAAACTAAAATAATATATATGAAGATATGTACCTGATATGAAACTATTCTTTGAATCATCCATTCGACAATTCATTATACATACTAAGAATCAAGGTAATCTTACCTACATCGGCTTTAAGCCTGCATAGGGTAACTAGACTACCTATACCTACTAAGAGCGTCAATGGTTAGCTACACTCAAGTTGTTAGCTACAAGAGCAAGTTCGTACGATACAGTCGTGCATTTTATATTTCATTACAATAAACCAAAAGCTTACGTCTTAAATGCTTAGCCACATTGTCGACTTGAACGACCATAGAGCAAGTTAATGCGACAGGTCATGTATATTTATTTTAAATTTATCTGAATGATTTTAATGATTTAACCCCTGACTTTTTTAACATCGAATTCTTCACTTCAGATTTTAACGTTTTTCAAAAGATATCTTAGTTACCAGCGTCAGTGATAGCGTCGATTCAAGAAATACATACTCCGGTCTTGGTGTTCTTTTGGCACTTCATTCCAACCTCGATACTTCTTTGATAAACATTACTAATACGTTAAACCTGGAACTTATTTGTGTAAAAATCAATCTATCCAACCCTGAAGTCGATATTATAATTAATCTTCCATATTTAATTTGGGAAGTCTCAGATGATGAGCTTTATTACTTTTCTTCCAATGCCAACTCCGAAAAAGAAATTCTTTATACCGACCGTCTTCTTTCTTCTAATCTTGCTCAAATGAGTGGTGTTAAAAATTGTTTGGATAGGCAACTAGACCTAGCTTTCTCTTCCGATGCCTATAATACCGAAGTCATGGAAAGTAATTATATACTTTCTATACTTGACAATTATCTTCCCCCCATTTCTCTGACTTTTGCATTCACAAGGGATAATATCCTACCTTACCCCCTCACAACACAAAAATTTAATTTTCGTAAAGCAAACTTTATAGAACTTAATGATCTTATAGGTAATATTAACTTTGATTTGATTACAGACGAATCTAACATCGACCCTAAGATAACCACCTTTTATAATCAAATCCAAAGCTGTTTTTCACAAACCATCCCACTTTCAACTCAAAAAAAATTTACTTCTTCTCCTTCCTGGTATAATAGAGAACTTCGTTCACTAAGAAATAGGAGAAACAAACTCTGGAATAAATATATCAAGTCTAAATCTAATCAAGACTTCTTCAATATGTCTCAGTTCATAATAACTTCTCCAACATGTGTGAATCTCTCTGTTCCAACCACCTCATTTAAACTCAGGCCGATCTTATTTCGAATCGCAAACATTTCTTTCAATTTATCAATTCAAAAAAGAAATCCGATGGTTATCCTTCAACACTGCATTACCTACATTCGTCATCTTCAGACCCCAAAATTATATCGAACCTTTTTCCTGATTTCTTTAGTCAAGCCTTTTCTCCTAATGGTAATGAAGTAGATAACAACTATTTCAATTATATGAATAATTGCATTCAAACTTCTTTATCTTCGATTAATATATCTTTATCTTCTGTTGTTGATAAAATCAATCTGCTTAAGGATGACTTTTCTTCTGGTCCCGATGGGATTCCTTCTATTGTCCTTAAAAAATGTATCTCCAAATTTTCCAAACCCCTCACTTTACTTTTCCAGCTATCTATTACAAACGGTGTGTTTCCTAAACAATGGAAGGACTCGTTTATCATTCCCGTCCATAAAAAAGGGTGTAAGAATGATATATCCAACTATAGACCCATTGCCAAACTCTCTTGCATACCTAAACTATTTGAGAGTATAATTCATGATAATTTGCTCCTTTATTGTTATCAGATATTCTCCCTGAAACAGCACGGTTTTCTTAAAGGTAGATCAACTATTACCAATCTCACTGAATACGTTTTCAAGTACTATATGTGCCTTAGAAGCTGGTAAGGAAGTCGATGCAATTGCAACTGATTTTAGCAAGGCATTTGGCAAAATTTCCCACAAGATTATTGTGTTTAAACTTAAAGTATATGGTTTCCCTGCTTCGTTTATATCTTGGATTGAATCATATTTAACTGATCATCATTATACAGTTAATTCTATATCCTGTTATTCTAACTCTTTCTGTTTAACATCAGGTGTCCCGCAAGGTAGTCACTTAGGACCTTTTATTTTCCTGCTAACTGTTAATGATATTGAATTTATTCTTCAGCAATCAGACCTCCAGACTTACGCTGATGATATGCGGATTTCAAAACACATTTTATACACCGCTGATGCGCAATTGCTTCAAATAGACTTAAATAATTTTTTGTCTGGTGTCAACTCCCTCGAGCTCAATATTAACAAATGTCAAGCCATTACTTACTCTCGTAAACACCCACCCCTATTGCAACGCCAATATCTGATTAATAACCAACCAATTGCCATCGTATCTTCCATTCGCGACCTAGGTGTTATTTGTGACAACCAGCTTAATTTCCGGGATCATTTTGATTCTATCATTAATAGAGCCAATTCTACCCTTGGATTTGTCAAACGCTGGTCTAGGGAATTTTCAAATCCCTATGTCACCAAATCTCTTTATATATCTTTTGTTAGGCCTCTCCTTGAATATGCCGGGCAAGTCTGGTCTCCATACCATCAGATCCATATTCTTCGTATTGAGGCTGTTCAGCGTAGATTTTTGCACTTCGCTTTACGGGGCCTTAGATGGGACGACCCTTACCACTTACCTCCCTACGAAAATCGACTAAAACTGATAAACTTACAAACATTAAACCGACGACGTCGTGATAATGCAAATATACTCGTAATGTTTATTCACCAACTTCTAACTGGAGGCATTGATTGTCCAGCCCTGTATGACAAGATCACATGGAACGTTAACCATCGTCATATAAGATCTATAACACTTTTCGCAATCCCTTTCCATCGTACCGACTACGGCAAAAATGAGCCGATGACTAAAATGCTTCAGAAAGCTAATATTTCAAGTATTTTTGATCCAAACCTTTCCAAATCCTCTCTACAACGAGCACTCCGATCTTAGTTTATTCCTTAGTTTAAACTTAATCTTAAGTCTTAAATTGTTATATAGTTTTAAGATATTAATTAAGTAATTGTTAGTTGCTTGCATTAAGCTATAAAATAAATAATACATTATATGAAAAAGTGTTATAGTTGGTCCTATGAAATTTAAATTGATAGTCGGGTATTTGTGTAGCAAGAAATCCAAAAAAAATATATTATTTGCGATCTACAACTCTGACATGAATAAGAGTAAAAATTCAATATTCGTAATGACAAAAATGGGTCTGACTCACGTTACCGCTATCTCTGCAGCAGCACTGGATTAGTTATAGAGCGTAATATATTCCTTAGATGTTAATCTCACCCTGGATTAAAAAAGTTTACAGTTATCCCATGATAGCTATTGTGGGATTATATTATGTAAACTTTTTTAAATGATTTTATAATTTCTGTACACGAGTACAAATTTAATATTCAACAGAAATTTCGCAGAATCTCACGACCCAAAATGAATATAAATTACAATGCAATTTGTCAAAATTGCTAATTCGAATTGCCGAAATAAAATTTAATTAATTTTTCCTTTATTATTCCTTGAGGTGCTGTTAACTCTACAGCCGACATAAATAAATTCCAAAATCATCAATAATATCAAAAAAAAGCTCACAGTCTCATGGGAACAGCTAAATGTTTCTCACATTAATTGGGTTGATTTTGAACATAAGATAACCCCAAGTTTAAACTATTTGACACACAAAAATTAATATAAGAATCACAATTTCTCATATGCGTCAATTCTTCAATTTAGCTACATATATGCGACCATTAAGAATAAATTACCTTTAACTTTTTCGTTTTCCAAATACGATCTGCCAACTCAACCCAAGCTCAACTCAAGTTGTTAATTTATGTGCAACTTTATCAGAGAAACAGAATCTTATTTCCATTTTAATTTGGACAACAAACATACATATATGTAAATGTAGAGGCATTCAGAAGAAATTGATCCATCAAAGACATATTATTTGGGTTAGATTGTGTTTGAACTTCTTATGGAGCACTTCCGTTGGTTGTTGGGAAGAAGTTTTAACCAATCTGTAAATACGAGAAGTGGTGGTCTCGTAATGAAAACGAAAGGGAATTCACTTCGAACTACTATTATCTTCTTAGTTCAATAAATTGATCTTCTTTGAAAAGAAAACGGGTATTGAATAATTTATAGCTGAATTCGATACGGTCTGATACCGGAAAATACAATGATATATTATAGAGATCTATGGGAATTATTTTAATTGTAAATTTATAAGAAAAACATAAGTCATTTAGAAACTTTGAAAATTCTGTTGAAGGTTGGTCAGGTCAGTGGTGGGCTTAGTAAGAGTGACATTTCGAGTTAAAATCATGTTTCAATATCATAGAGGTATTTAGAGCAGGTACGCCACCGGCCGACCAAATTATGCATCCATTAACTTGACACTTCAAATGAGGCGGAAAGTTTATTGAAAGTGAAAAGGTTGTAACAATACATTAGTTGACAATAAAATATTAACGTTGATGCTCAATTTGCATATACTCGTAAGTAAGTATGTGAATCGAGAAAATGACCTTTCATCAAGCATATAGATATTGCGTTTTTTTAGGGAAAGTTTCACCACTGTCAAAAAATCATGTAGCATTCCATATTAGTCAGAATATTAAATGTATGAAAACGGTGATTTTTTAAGAGCTTGGTTTTTGAAAATTCAAAAAAACACAGAAACTTGTAAAAAGTGAATGAAATTTTTATTTGGATCGATAAATCAATTTCTGTCATTTACTTTTTAAAAATAATTTCACTTAAATGTTGCCCGCGGCTACGCTTCAGGTGGTCCATTCTGAAGGTCTAATTTTGGCAAACTTTTTCACACATTTCGGCCGGAATCTCACCAATGACGCGTTCAATGTTGGCTTCCAAGGCAGCAATCGTGTTTGGCTTGTCCCCATAGACAATAGACTTAACATAGCCCCACAAAAAGTAGTCTAACGGGGTCAAATCACATGATCTTGGTGGCCAATTGACTGCGCCAAAACGTGAGATCAACTGCTCACCAAATTCGCCTCTCAATTGATGCATGGTTTCGCGTGCAGTGTGGCATGTGGCACCGTCCTGTTGGAACCACATGTCGACCGAGTTCAATTCTTGCATTTTCGGCAAAAAAAAAATCTGTTATCATCGAACGGTACCTTTCTCCATTGACCGTAACCCTGCGGCCTTCATGGTCCTTGAAGAAGTACGGCCCAATGATGCCGCCTGCCCATAAACCGCACCAAACAGTGCATTTTTCAGGATGCATTGGTAGCTGCTGAATTGCCTCTGGCTGCTCTTCACTCCAAATACGGCAATTCTGCTTATTCACGTATCCATTTAGCCAAAAATGGTGGGTCGATTATGACGACCATAAAACGGACGTAGCTTGCGAAACACATTTTTCACAGAGCACGAATTTTGATAATAAATTTCAATAATTTGCAAACGTTGTTCAGGCGTACGTCTATTCATGATGAAATGGCAAACAATACTGAATCGAAATGTCAAATGCTCGTGGAATTTGTCATGTGTGATCTGTCAAAAATATAAACGTCAAAAACCAAGTAGCAAAAAAATCACCCGTTTATTGCTTTTGAACATATTGCATGCGCTGAAACTTTAATACTTGCAAAGACATTGATACTGTTATTCTGTGCCGTCTGAAAAATTGAAAATAAAAAATAAAAAATTATTTGTAATAAGCTATCCTTAAAATTTAAATTGCCCTTAGTGTAAATTTACGACATTTGACAGTAAATTCTATAATTTTTTCGTAGGGTCAAGTTTGGTAATTGTGAACACACTTTATTCTATAAAAACCGTCTATATTTCCAAGCATACAATTACTTTATTTGAAAACCCATTATATTTCCAATACATATTCTGACACATGGAAGGTTATATCTATCAAAGACTCATTTGCCTTTATAAGGACTTTTAATTAAGAATGCAATATCATGCACAATCAACTTTACAAGAAAATCATAAATCAATCATAAAAATTTAAACACGTCTTTGCTCTTTGATGACTTTATTCAAACTCTTCTTAACATAACTAACAATTCTTGCATTGCAGTATAAACATAAAAAAAATAACATAAGGTTTTCGTAAAACGGTGAAGGAATTCATTCGATATACCAACTAGACAATTAAATAGTTATTATTTTTTAATTTACATAATGCACTTATATACTCACAGAATTATTTATAATTGCATTATAGCGCTATGCACTCCTTATATAAAACTTATGCAACGTTTAATAGAGCCGTTATAAGCTAATCGCGTTAATAGCTTGAAAAGAGCCTACATAAGGAAATTATAGTGTCGAAATGTCATTTTGAGTTTGCAAGTATTACGGTTGAAAAGTTTAAGGGGAGGAATGCAACTGGCTATTTCGCTCGAACATTGTTTATAAAAATAGCGATAAATAGTGAGAGACATATAACATTTCGACGATGTTTTAGAGATGTAAATGTTTCCACTATAATTCTATTGCCAATCATTCTTAGCGCTTTTTTTTTAATTCTATCCAAAAGATTCAAATGAGTTTTGGGAGCTCCTGCCCAAATGTGCGAGTTATACTCCAGCTTTGGACGAATGAAGGCCTTATAGATTACAGCCAGATCATACGGGGGAAAGAATTTCTTGCACCTTCGAAGAAAGCCCAAACACTTTGCAGCGTTTTTGGCGACAACAAATATGTGTTCATTCCACAAGAGGTGGTCTATGATGCACATGCCGAGGACTGAAAGCTGATCCGGTTTCTTCAATGCAAGTGCCGCTCCTAGATAGCGGCATGGAGGGTGGGTTCTGTTTTAACGACAGAAGACAGCACTTAGTTTTTGAAGCATTAAATTCTACGCGGTTTTTAATTCCCCATTGGACAATGCTGTCAAGATCAGAATTTAATGAGCTTATCATACGCTGCCGTTCCAATTGCACATCCGAAGAACAAGGAATTGCATCTGAAAACGAATATGAAAATCTGAGAGTACTATCGTCAGCAACACAATTAAATGGATTAGAAGTTCCAGATAAGAGATCATTAATTCAAATGAGGAAAAGAGTCGGAGACAATACGGAGCCCTGGGGCACACCAGCATTTATTTTGTGAATATCAGACTTGAAACCGTCCAATACAACGAATAAGAGATTCATCGATACCAAATGCACGCATTTTCGATAAGAGAGATTGATGCCAAACTGTATTAAATGCTTTTGAAATATCAATAATCTTACTTTCTCCAAAACGATGTAAAGATTTGTGCCACTGTTCGGTGAGATATACCATCAGATCACAAGTGGACCTATTGCTACGAAAGCCATACTGCCGGTCATTAAGGAGCGTTCGTTCTTCAAAATATTTCTTGAGCTGATAAATAATCAGCGTTCCATGACCTTGGAAATAAGGGACGTAAGTGCAATTGGACGGTAATTAGAGGGTGAAGAAGATGCGCCTTTTTTAGGGACAGGCTGGACAAATGCTGTTTCCCATCCACTCGGAAAGAGACCTATAGAGTAAGACAGATAGAAAAGATTACGCAGTGGTTTTGCCAGCGTTGAAGAACACCTCTTCAGAACGATGGGAGGGATACTATCCGGGCCAGCGGATTTGTTAATGTCAGGATCTTTGAGGACTCTAGCAACTGCACGGGTGCGAAAGAAGATTCGTCCCATAAAATCGTTTACGCTCTCAAGTACTGGAGGAGTCATATCACTTTCTGACAGCGTCGAATTAACAACGAACTGCGCTGCAAGCAAATTGGATTTTTCGCGAGACAAAAGGACTGACAAAAGGGGTGTCATTAAAGACGAGCGTTGGAACCGAAGAAGAAGTTGAATTTCGAATAGTTTTTACAAATGACCAACAATTCTTACTACCTTTGGGAACATGTAGTATTTTTTGCCTTAATTTTTGGTCATGCAAAAATATGGTTCTGCGAATGTGCTTATATCGACATAATCGAAAATCAATTTTTTTGCCGAGCGTGTGCACATTTTTCCAAAGTTTTTTTTAGTCTGAGTCCAAATAGTCTACGAGCACTCTAAACCGTTAAATTTAAAAAAAAACATAATAGCTTAAGTTTTATTGAACATAAAATGCATTTGTTTAACGGCTTATGTCTATATTGAGTAAAAATCTTCCTAAAATTATATTTTTTTAAAGTAGCTTATGTCGTGACATAAGCTATTGAGACTACTGAAAATGAAAGAATGTCAAAATTTATGTGAACTTAAGCTGTCTTAAAATAGTTTCGATTTAACAATGTTTTTTCTTATTACGATTTAAACCATTATAAAAAAAATTCATATTGAATCAAATCCAATATTACAAAATATCTTAAGTAACATAAGCTGTTTTTTCATTTAATTTGCTAAGAAGTTATGTCCTTAATTCCACACAAGTTATTTTTTCGAATGTAACGGCCGTTAAAAACGTGAGTTAAGCGAATAGAAAATAAATTCAGTAGTTAAACCTCCCTCAAGCAGGTAAGTCCTGTTTGTGACATTTATGACCCAATCCACTTCTTATTATTATTTTGTTTGCTCAACAGTCCAGTTAGTTCATATTTGCCAATAAAACTTACGAAACTTGCGATTGGAATAATAATTTTAAGACAACAATGAACCGATCAAATAAAATACTGGCCCTTGCTTTAAACAAAATTGCTGATAATAACATTGGAAAGGAACATAATAGATCTAACCAAGAGATACCTAGTTGCAGTGGAGAAGGTAGTTTTTTTTTTTGCTATTACTAGAATACCAGTTACTCATAAGTCATAATTATTTTGGTCCACTATTTTTATAATAATTTATTTTTATTTCTTGCAGCTGATAAATCGTTGGCAAGAAACATTTCTGAAGATACTAATAGTTTTGAGAGCCTTGTTTTAAATTAGTCGGCTTCTTCGTTCAACAATGGAGTTGAACTTGACTTCAGTAATGATGACAGTATGGAAGATCCTGACTTTTATCCTAGTTCCGAGCCCAGCATTAGTGAAGAAAGTGCTGTCAGCGAAAACAATAGACAAACTGCTATTCTTTTGGAAAGAAATGTATGTGATCAGCAAGAAGAAATGGTGAGTAACAGTGAAATGGAAGTGAATATAGAAGATTGTGTTGAAGAATCAGGGGTGGAATCGTGTAAGGTGATTTTTGATATATGACAGTCAAAATCAAGAAAATCAATCTGTGTATAATGATAGTCATATAAGAATATCATATTTTTGTGACTTTTTCTTATGACAACTATTTTGATGTCATTTTGATTGAATTTGACATTTGTGATGTAGTTTTGTTTTGTTCAATGAAAATGAACGTATTTGTGCCGGTGCAATTATTTTTACAATCACAAAATACAGAAAATGATAACCAAAATCAAAATAGAAGGGTCAGACTCATACGAATAAATTTAAGAAATAAATTAAATATACTTGATCTTCCCAATTCAAAGTAAGTATACATATTATTTTAACTGCATATATGCATATACAATAATTTTCTTTATTATTTTCGCAAAAGATTCAACCAAAATTTTCGTGTTTCAAAAGAAACTTTTCTGAGTATTATTCAACACCTGGATTTACCAGCTGGATCTCGTTCAACGCATATCTCTCCAGTTCTCCAGTTGGCAGTAACATTGAATTTTCTTGGTGGTGGTGCCTATCAAAGGCAGGTTGGTGTAGACTGGTCAGCCCCAATGGGTCAGAGCACTATATGTGAGGTGATTTCTTCCACCCTTAATCAAATGGAGAGAAAACTATGTCCCCTAAAAATAAAATTCACCCCTTCAGCTACGGACGAAACCAAAGGCTTTTTTTATGAAAAATATCGAATTCCAGGAGGTAGGCATTAGTTTCTGGCAAATCAGTTACAACAAAACATGTTATTTTCTATTTCTCAGTTATCGGATGTATAGATGGTAACAATACAATGATACTACGCCCTGCAGAGAACGAACATATTTTCTTCAACAGGAAGGGAAGACATAGCATAAACACCATGGTTGTGAGTATAATTTTGATTACCAAGTTTCTTTTAAGTATTTATTTTATGCTAACGCCTTGCATTTCAGATATGTGACCATAACGCAGAAATCTTGGCAATCAATTCCAGGTATGGCGGAAGCGCACATTGGAGACAGAGTGCCCAAAGACAGAAATTTATTGCAGATTATTGTGCTGGAACAACGTCATCATGGCTTCTTGGTACGTTTACTTTAGAATACAAAAAAAAGAATAATTTTATTTACACCCTCTCCTTTTTGCATTTAAAAGGTGATAGCGGATATCCTTTGGAACCATTTTTATTGACACCATACAGAAGTGTGTCAGAAAATTCTCCAGAGGCTCGGTTCAACCACGTACACTCCCAGGCAAGGAGCATTATTGAACGTTGCTTTGGAGTGATGAAAAGTATATAAATGTCCAAATCTACAAATTATCTATAGTCAAACATTTTTATATTTTAAGCTCGATGGAGATGTATTTTGGAAGAACGAAAGCTAAGGTATTCCCCAAAAAAATCAGCGCAGATTATAAACGTTTGTGCTGTCCTGCACAATATTTGTACCGAACATAGAGAACAAATGCCTGAGAATGCTGACAGAGTTCCTCGATCTGAAAATGTTAACGATGTTCAGATAGAACCAGAAAACAACGCAAATGAAGGAGCTCGAATCCGAAACAGAATAAGAGATGATCTTTAGCTCAACCGTCCTAGGCATTAAGAAAAATTAAAATAACAAAATTTTTAAGTAACCAAAATTCATTCTTTAAATCACTGTTACAAAAGCTTACAACTAAAACAAAAAAGGAACTTCATGTTTAAAAAAATAAAATTAAAAAAGTGCACTTCGTATTAAAAACTACATCTACATAGATACATATCATTTTGTTAATTCTTTAATTCTTATAGAGTTAACTGCTTGCGCTAACTCCAACTCCATTCGTTTCAATTTAAGTTCTTCCTTTTTAAGAGCCATTGAAGTTTGTCTTTCCTTCTCTGTCTCCGAACAAAAAGTTTTGATGCAGTCCGCAAGTTCTTTTATAGAAGTGTCTATCGCATTTAGGGAATCTTGTATTCCCTTTTGGATCATTAAAAAATTTTCTTGCAATTCTACTTGCATTCGTGAAAGTAAAATGCATTCGGCAGTCTTGGGCTCAGTTCTTTTTTTTTGTATTTTGTAGAACCTTCCGTTGGCTCTGCAGGAATTTCTTTGGCTACTACTGATGGTCTTACTGGGTCTACATGAGTTATAGCTGGTTCCAGTGGCTCCTCAGGATCAGCGATAACAGCTTCCGAAAGGATTTCGTTAATTTGCATGTCCAAATCTGAAAATATATCCAAGAAAATAAGTATATACTTGAGTATGTTTATTCAACCAAAAATCTAGCTCACCTTCCTCACCACAGCCAAAACTAGACACATCACTAATACCTGCTACAGCCGACTCAATGCCACAAGACTGTACGATCGATTCTTCCACACTGTCCAGTGGGAATTCCACAAAAGCACCTCCTCCTGTCTTAAAAATGGACTTTTTACTAGCAATTAGTTTTTTTTTAACGTTGTATTTGCGAGTGGTCTAAATCTATAAAACAAAAATAGAAAATTATAGAACGTATAAACCTTGAAGTCACAAATATTTTTATACCCTTTGCCACTCTTTCGGGGTTTTAGTCGGTGGTCCACTCGCGTTTAATATTTTTGATAATTTGTCCCATTTCATTTTATGGGCTTCTCTTGCATTTATCCCAGGAACGGTAAATGATTTCGCAAAGTCTTGATTTCTCTCTTTATAAAATCAGTCATTAGGCCCATTTGGGTTTTGTTTGCATGTGCCCTGTTTATAAAAAAATCTATGGAATTATATATATTTTAAGGTTTTAAATAATGATTACTTACATTTTTATTATGATATTCTTTTTATATTTGGAACTTTTAAATAAAGAAATGAATATCAGTGCGCAGTTAGCAGCCGTCTTTCGAAAATAGTAATAGATTTTATTTAACAATTTACATTTCCTTTTAAAGTGATGCCAAATTTAGGCAAAAATATGTGACCGCAGAATGATCATCTTACACAGACGAGAAAATGTAAATGATCACATATGATAGTAAAAAAAATGACAGTCACCAGTCACTTTACACGATTCCACCCCAGGTGAAAACAGATCTACGAAACAAGTAAAAAGAAATACCGGAAAGCTTACGTTAGTTGATTGTCGAAAGAAGTGTATGACAAAAATATCTGTGGACGACCAGCAAATTTTTTTGAAAAGTATTGGGGACTTGGAAGCTACAAACTGCGACACGCCTATGTGTGTGGTCTCATCGTTGTTAAGGAAACAAAGTCAAAGATGACATCAAAACATGGAACAAATCCAAGAAATATAAATTATTTAAACTATTATTTTTTAGAAGTCAATGGAAGAAGAACATCCGTTTGCCAAAAATGTTTCCGTTCCACTTTGTCCGAAACAAAGCAATTCATTTAAACTGTGGTTAAGAAAAAGTTGGTTTCCATTGGAACAACAACACAACCATACCAACGAGGAAGTTGGTTAACAAACAAGATTGAACCTCAAAAAGAAAATGAGATCCGGGATCATATCAATAGTTTCACATCATATGAGTCATACTATACCCGAAGAGACACTGCCAAGAAGTATTTTTATAGCAGTCTGACCCTATCATCAATGTATAAATTATATTGTGAAAAATTCTTCAATTTCTATTTATTCAAAAATTTTCAAAACTATGAACATTAAATTTAAAAAGCCTAAACTCGATACTTGTCATACATGTGGGACATTAAAAACAAAAAGAGAAATGGAACCAGATGAAGAAGGAAAAATGTTACTTAAACAAGAGCAGGAAGTTCATCATAAGGCTACTGACCTGGCCTACGAGAGAAAAAGCAAGGACAAGGACTGTGCTAGAGAAAATATGGCAATAAAAGTGTTGTTGTTCGATCTTCAACAGTGTCTTCCTACAGCGTTCCTCAGAACAAATGTTTCATTCTATAAGAGACATCTGTAAACATACAACTTTACCGTTCATGATTGCGTTTCTAACCAAGCTTTCTGTAATATGTGGGATGAGTCAACAGCAAACCGTGGATGTAACGAGATATGGCTTCTTGTGCCTTCAAGCATCTTCAAACAATTCCACCGGACGTTAAACACCTAATATTCTATAGTGATTACTGTGCGGGGCAAAATAAAAATGGATATGTTGCCACGATGTTTGAAATTTTTAGCACCCATATTGATGTTATTGACCATACATTTTTAGTGCCCGGACATACTCACATGGAGTGTGATGTAGATCACGTGGCTATTGAGAGAAAAAAGAAAGCATCAACAGCAAAGATTCACCATCCACGGGACTTGTACCAGTTGGTAAGATCTGTTGGAAAACACCATATATTGTTCACGAAATGACCCGCACGGACTTTCTTGACTTTGCTAAAATATCAAAAGAAATGTCGGTTTGGCGTAAAATTGTCGACGACAATAGCAAATGTGTCTGGAAAAATGTTAAATGGTTGCGATTTAGCAGAGAATTTGGAGTTCTTCAGTACAAAACAATCCTCGATGAAAATGAAGTGTTCAAATGCTTGAATATAAAAAAACGTATGAAGACCGCCGTTTCTATAATTGAAATTCCCTGGGCCCAATACCATAAACAAGAAAAAGAAGAAAGATTTATTGGAATTGCTGCCAGTGATCGAGAAGTCATACCACGATTTTTTATTTAAATCTTCAATCAGATAATAGTCCAAATAATCATCCAGATCTGACAGAAGATGATGAAAATGAAGAAATATAATTTGATTAGAAACTATAAGTTTTGATGAATAAACAAATTGTATGTTTTGTTTGAAACTAAGTTAAAGGAATCCCTCCGACGGATCCTAAAAAAAACGCGAACGCCAAACCAGTAGTTCAATGATAACACGACAGTTAGATTAAAATACAATACTTATTCCAAGGTATGACCCGCACTCTATTAAGTCCAATTTAAAACTGCCTGACCAACTCCAGCTAATTCTAAGAATCAATAATAAGTTCCCACCAATTATTGCTGGCATTGCATAAATGATGCTTGCGCGCGTATAGTAGGCATAGCATATTGACCAACAGGAAGGTGTCGGGTAACCAGCAAGTGACTAGGCCAATGAACTGCTGGCTCAGTGGGAACATTTTAATGCGTGTTCCACAGGTAGGTGTCGGATGGTGATAACTAACTATTGTAATTGATTTATTTTTTGATTTATATTTATAACTGAAAAGTTGAAAAAGTGTAATATAAACTTTATAAATTTTTTAAACATAAAGTTAAGATTTTTTTTTAATAAAAGTTAATTTATAAAAACAAAAAATATTATTTAAAAACAAATAGAAAATTTTTTCAATCTAATTATAGCCAAGCTTGGACCTTAGTCCAAGAAATATATCGAAACAATTTGATACAACATCTTATGTCACTTAAGCTATATCATTGAATGGGAAACCATTTTTTTAAAGAAGCTTAGGTTTCTTAAATACAGTTTTAGCAACTCTTATGTAGATATTGTCGTCATCTATTAATACAATAAATTTCATAAGTCTGGCTCAAGTACTTTTTTTTAAATAAATTAAATAGTTACAAAAAAAAATATGCAAAACTTGTTTTGCTCGTACTGAAAAATGAGAAAAATAGACTTAAGATGTTTTAACTTATTTCCACAGAAATAACAATAAACATTTCTAGAAATATTTTACTCCTTTGTATTACTTTCCATGTATTCCTTTTCATCCGGGATGTGTTGATATCCACGTTTTTATTTTCAGTAATTGAAATTTTGTCCTAAATCAGTTGTCTGAGTAGTATCTGAAGATGTAACAAAAGTTATAATTATTGTATCTTATGCTACAAATAATAACATACCTTATAAGATATATCCCAATAAGCGGTGCGGAGTCTTTTAGGTTTTGATGATTCCATATTTTTTTTCTTTTTATTTAATTCAGTTGCAATTGAAATTGAATTTATTCACCCGTCAACCGTTATCGATGATTAGTTATTTATTTTTGCCAATCAACATGGCGGACAAATGGAATTGATTTCTCTTTTTGGTACTTTATTTGATATAACCACATTTTAACTATAATGGGTAGAAAAATGTGTATAGTATAAGGATTTGCATAGCGGATATATACATCCTTATGTACTAGAGGGTGGCGCACGAATCGTGATACAATAAGAAATTTAAATAACTTTTATTTTAATCAATGTATTTCATTAATTTTTTTTTATTGGATTAAAAATTAAATTTTATTTTAAATAACTAATGGTTTTTAAAGATGATAGACCGCAAATGACATCCACGCTCATCCACGCATATGCGGCACCTGATTAGAAAATTGTTCATTACGGCCTGAAGGTTTGAAATTGGGAACGCCTCAATTATTGTCTTAATGGACTGCTTCAATTTAGTCAAATTCCTGGGTTTCCTTTTGTACACTTCCTGCTTGACATAACCCCATAAAAAAAGTCTGGTGCAGTCAGGTCAGGTGACCTTGGGGTAGGGCTGGCAACGAGACGAGACCAGGCGAGACTTTTGTTAATCTCGTCTCGGTCTCGTAAAAATCGAAAAATTTCAGTCTCGTCTCGGTTTCGGTCCAGGTCTCGCCTAACCAAGTCTCGTATCGGCCTTGGTCTCGCCATTTTCTCGAGAAAATTTTAATGTGCGGTCTCGTCTCGGTCTCGGTGTTGGTGTCATCCTTAGTCTTGGTTTCTTTCGTGTTTTTTGGTAGTAAAAAGATGTAAGATAAAGATAAGACGCATTGTTCGGATTGCAAATATAGAGTATGGTTATGGTATCTCAGCAGTTCGTCGGTAAGAAAAATGCGAGAAAATGTATAAAACAAACTCGTGAGTCTCTTTTGTCTTTTGAGTTAAGTGGAAATAACATTTTGGAAGAATTGTGTAAGTTAATATATTTCATAGCAAAAACAAATAACATATTAAAAAAAAAGAGTACCTACATACAACGCTCGATTTTTTAAAAAATAAATTAACCGGTTTTGTCAAGCCACGACATGTCAAAAACAATTTAAGGATGTCTCCGATTTAAATGAATTAAAAAAAACCTCTACAAAACTCAAATTTTAATTCAAAAAAATCGAAATTTTTCGATTTAATTTATTGCTCCCTAAATAGTTGATTTTAGACCTTTAAGGTGAAATTTGGAAAACAAAATATTGCTCAAATGCCAAGATATATTAAACTGTTTACCTGTCAAGTCATGAACTGTCAAAATCCATTGAACGATCGCTCCGATTTAAATAGATTAAAAAACCTCTGCAACATTAAAATTTTAACTCGAAAAATTCGAAGTTTTTCCGATTTTATTTTTGGCTTCGGAAAAAGGTGAATAAAGGCCTTTTGGGTGAGGTTTGAAAAAAAAAATATTTTAAAATCGTCAAAATATACAGTCCTATTCTGTTAATCGTTCACGTGAATATTTGTATTCTGCTATCCGACGGAAAAAACGAATTGTTTCAAAAAGTACACAAATTTAGATCAAAAATAAATTTTAACAATTAGATTCTCTCAAGAATTAAACAAAAAAAATATTAGTAAAGCTTTGGACTCAAAAGATAGAAGACATTTGAAAATATCTAAATTGTGAAAAATTGAGTGAAATATTCACGTGAATCGGAAGATAGCAGAATAGGGCTGATCGCTTATTGCATACCTGCCAAGCCATGAACTGTCAAATTCATTGAATTAAAAAAACTGTAGAAAATTCAAATTTTATCTTGGAAATACGGCTCTTCAAAAGTGTCTGATAACGTTACTTCACAGCCTATTTTTTACGTTATCACACACCTTTGAAAACTAAATTCGCACAAAATGTAAGCCATTCGGAGCGCTTTCATACGCAAATAATAAAATTCAACTTAAAATCATAGTTTTCGATTTACACAAGTAAAACTTACTACTTTCAAGTGAAGTCTATGGCCTTAGCTTCATAGACTTACGTACTGCAGAACAAAATTTCTAGTTTATGATTTGTTTAGCATAAGCAACGTACACGGATATATCATTATTAGATTCATTCATAATTGACAAGCACAATAAAGTGGGAAAAGACGTGCAGATGCCAAGTTTGACCGAATTCTTGAGATCCATATTGTACGTTGATTTTCACCAAGTTTGCCAAACTTGTTTTTTTTTTCTATGGGCTTTGACAGCTAAATGTGAAAATTTGTACCAATTCGTACGATTTTTCACGTTACCAAACACTAAAATCGGAGCAGTGCTTCAATGGATTTTGACAGCTCATGGCTTGATAGGTAGGCAACATACTATATTTTGCCATTTGGATAATATTTTTATCCAAATGTCAGCCAAAAGGCCTTAAATCAACTTTTTCCAAAGCCAAAAATTAAATCGGAAAATATCGAATTTTCTAAGGTAAAATTTTAATTTGTAGAGTTTATTAATACATCTAAAGTAGGGTACACATTATCGAACCTGGGTGACATTCTTGTAGGATATCGAACATGCGTAAAAAGTCTCGGGTACACATTTATCAGTTTTGTTGTCCGTGCGCCAAACAAAATTTTCATTTTCAATCCAAGATCTAACTCAATAAACAAATCAAAATATTATTTTTTTATTCCCTACTGACGAAGATTCAAAAATGTACTAAATAACACCAAACATACTTGTTGACTGTTGCTCAATGAATGATTTGCATACACATCATCGATCAACAACACTGTCTGACAGGCAATATCAAAAAATTTTTGAGCAGGCCAACATGCCTGTCATGCCATCAGGCAAGTGTACACATTATCGAACCTGAGCAAAATTGTCACGCAGGTTCTATAATGTGTACCCTTCTTAAATCGGAGCGATCCTTCAATGCATTCTGACAGTTCATGATTTGACAGGTAGGCAGTTTAATATATCTTGGCATTTGAGCAATATTTTGTTTTCCAAATTTTACCTAAAATGTCTAAAATCAACTTTTTATGGAGCAATAAATTAAATCGAAAAATTTCGATTTTTTTAGGTAAAATTTGAATTTTGTAGAGGTTTTTTAATCCATTTAAATCGGAGCCATCCTTTAATGGATTTTGACAGCTTATGCCTTGACAGATAGGCAACGAACTATGTTTTGACGCTTTGATAATATTTTTTTCCAAATGTCACACAAGAGGCTTAAACTCAACTTTTTCCGGAGAAATAATTTCGAATGTTTTCAGGTTAAATTTGAATTTTGTACAGATTATTAATCCATCTAAATCGGAGCGATGCTTCAATGGATTTTGAAAGTTCATGACTTGACAGGTAGGCAACTTACTATATCTTGACATTTGGATAATATTTTTTTCCCAAATGTCACCCAAAAACTCTAAAATCAACTTTCTCCGGAGCAATAAATTAAATTGAAAAATTTCTAATTTTCTTAGGAAAAATTTGACTTTTGTAGACGTTTTTTAATCCATTTAAATCGGAGCCATCCTTCATTGGATTTTGACAGCTCATGGCTTGACAGTTAGGCAAAGAAACATATTTTTCTTCTCTGGATTTTCGCATTGCGCCTATCTCTGTATAAATATGTACATACATATATGGTTTGATATGTTAACACGTATATAATATTTCGAAAAAAAACTTATGAATTATGAAAATTGAACATGATTAGATACTAAAAAATAATGAAATAAAAACAAAATTTTCTTATAGCAAAACCGAAACCAAACCACCGAGACCGCCGAGACCAGCGAGACTCTCGTCGAATTTCGGTACCAAAAATACGGTCTCGTCTCGCTCTCGTCTCGGTCTCGTCTTCGGTACTTTTAAAGGAGTCTCGTCTCGTTGACGAGACAGAGACCGAGACGAGACCGAGACTAGTCTCGGTCTCGTTGCCAGCCCTACCTTGGGGGCCAGCGGAAAGTGCAGTTCTGGATATCAATTTGCTTAGGAATTTTCGGTGGAGCTCCGCCATAACTTGTGTGGCTACGTGTGCACTTACTATATCTTGTTGAAACCAAATCTTGCTGAATGGGATACGTCTTCGGCGAAGTTCTGGGCGAAAAAACTCTATCAACATCTTTAAATAACGGTCCCCATTGACAGTTTGTGTTACACCGTTTTCTTCAAAGAAGTATGGCCCGACAATACACCTTGATGAAACTACTCAGCACACAGTGACTCGTTCTGGGAGCAGTTCCGTCTCATGGAGCATTTCTGGATTAGATTCTCTCCATATACGGCAATGTTGCTTGTTAACATTGCAGTTTAAGTCAAAATGGGCCTCATCAGACATGAACAAGCAATTTATCAATGTGTTGTCTTCTTCGGCCATTGCAATCATTTTTCGGCAAAATTCCAGCCGAACAGGCAAATCCTGAGGACTTAACTTGCTTGTAATTTGGACTTTGTACGGAAATAAGTTTAAGTCATCGTGAAGTATCCGTTGTAATGACCGTCTGCTAACTCCAATAAGGCCCGATAAGTTTCGAGTCGAAACACTTGGATTTTCCTGTATTGTCCTTGTAACCCGAACATTGGGATCTCAATGATACGGTCTTCGTTCGATGCTTCTAATTTCGGCAAACATGTTCACCAGCCTTAAATGCTCCATCTACTCGGGGGAGTACCGCCAAACTCCAGCCTAAATTCCCTTTGGACGGAAATGACTGACTGCAATGAATGGTATCGCTGCACAATCCAAATCCTTTTTTCAGTATCCCAAGCATTCATTTTGATAAATCTAAATAGTAGTCTATAAAATAAAAAAAAATAATCCGATTACTCACACTAAAAAAAAGATATTACGTTTTATTTTTGTAGCACGATTCGTGGGCCACTCTGTATATGTAAGTTATATACATTTGTATCGTTGAGATTAACTTGAGGGCAAGATTTGCAATTGGAAAAAAATCGTTCTCGAGATATTAATTAAATTTTACATTACGATGATGGAGAACACCAACAAAGTGTTTCCGGCAATTCCGTCGGTCTGTAGATCGTCTGCACCAGTGAAGAGATTTTTTAACCCCCAAAATAACGGGATTTACGGTACAATTGCTTCTTCTATCTTAATTATCTCATAAACGGCTTTAAACATTTTGATTAAAAAAAACGGTGTACTATTATAGGCATATTCTACATTTTGGTATTCAAATTTGTTTATATATTTTTTTATTAACGTTACCTGCCATACAACCATTTACATTTTTTTGGTTTTCAGGTTTCTCATAAACGGCTAAGCGCATTTTGATAAAGAAATTTATGTAGCAGTTCCTTCAAATTCTAAATAATACTACATTCAGAAATATTTGAATAAAAGTTTTTTGGAAAAAATATATTTTGAAGTGATAACTAATTTTTGTGTTAAACCGATTTATTACGTAACGCGTTACGGCGCTAGTATGTCTGGCTTCCCTTTCTCTCACGCATACGGAGAGCTTTTGAAATTAATCAAATTAACGGAGAACTTTTGAAGCTTTTCTCAAGTTAAACAATTTCAATATTAAAGTTTAAGTTATCATTTCTGTCTGGTTTTTATTTTTTTTCATGTTTTGTTTTTAATTGGCTCAGTAAAATTCCGTCTGAATAGACCTTCGTTTGAATTTCGGGCACGTTGACATTTCTTATAAAACAAGGGCTTTTTATTAGCTGCTTTTCTTTTATCTTGTTGTTGTAGATATGAAGTCTTGATTATCTCTTCCAATTTGCCAAAATCTATATCCGCCAGAGCTTGAAGTTTCAAATCTATATAGTGATCATATCTAAAAATTTGAATAATTACACTTTCGATAGTAATGTAAGGGAAGTGCTATAACGCATAGGTAACAATGAGATAATAACCATTTAGGACTAGTCTTTTGACAGTGGTTTAATAGCTTCTAGTTCTTCCGATTAAATGATGATATAATCAACCATATAGAGGTAGATTAACGATTTCGATCATTAACAACTCGATTCATAGATCTTTTTTGATAAAAATAGAAAAGTCATTGAATAATGATGATTAGCTATGCGCGCATACGGTCCTCAAAAGAAGATAGTCTTAAGCTCAACACAATAAGCTAGAGAAAATCTCTGATCTGTCTTTTTTATAATAATACATATCATATGCATATAGATGGAAAGCTGTTTTTTGAAACTATATGTTTTACTGAGTTGCGAGTGTACATTACATAATTGAACTGTCTGCGACAAGATTCCTTTCAGTTTACCGACATCGACATTCGATTAAATTTCAAAAAAATTATTAGTCATTCTTACAAAAATTTACATATGCGATAGGTAGCTATCGGCTGTTGTTGGTACCTATGATGTTGCATTACCTTATGCCGAAAAAATAATAATTACCTACTGCCTTAAAACTCATCTGCATTAATTCATCACTGGTAAACAAACAATCAAACAAAGAATACTATAAGCAACACCATACGACCACCAAGCTTTTTGTATCCTGTGCACATATTATCATAGTCATACATATACTAGACACACACCACTTACGGAATCAACAGAACTCATAACGATATAACGTCCGAACTTAAAGTATGTAGCTTACACTTGACACGTAAACACGTAAATGATAGCTATTGCCAACAAAAAAAATCTCAAACATTTTTTAATAAAAATCGTTGGATCCGTTGTCGAGAAAAATAAGATTTTCCTAAACGGTTATATGTCAGGTACCGTTATTTTTAGGCCTAAAAATAAAATTTCAATTTCCCCTCTCAGGAATGCCAAAAGAGTAACACAATACCAAATTTAAAGGTCTTCGCTTAAGCCGCGTAGGCTGTAGCTCGTTATACATATAGACGGACAGACTGGCAGACAGTCATTTTTTTCCGATCCCTTTTTTATACTTCTCCATGATCGTAATATCATGTTTGATTGTTAGAATTTTTTTTTACGAATCCATAACATGCCTTATAGTACCTATAATCGAAAGTAAAAATTAAGTGCACCATTGGACTGTGCCTTAAGCAATTTTTACATAAAATGTTATTAACGGTACCTGCCATACAACCGTTTGATTTGATTTTCGGTTTTCTCATTATCGGCTGAACGGATTTTGATCAAAATTTTTCAGCAGGAGGTCCTATGGATTCTAATTAATATCTTTGAAAAATTTCGTTTTGGTTTTTTGAAATAATTCGAAAACTGATCTACGATACTTTTTGATATTAAATTGTTAAATTTATATTATTAAATAATAAAACTAACGAAATTTTGTATATCCTATTACTTTAAACGAACTAAACTTGTAGGTATATATGTATGTATACAAGGTTGGTTTCTCGGAAAAGTATCTATGGATTTATATGCAATTTTAACAGTTTGTTCCTATGGGCGCAAATAAAAAAAAAATAAATAGATTTAATTTAATCCACTCAAAGCCACGCCTACTTTTTTTATTTAATTGTTTTCAGAAACGGGCCTATTTATTGGAGACCCGTCAAATGATTTAGACGGGATTTACAGAGTAAAAATTAAAAAAAAAACCATTACCACGCCCACTTTTATCATATATTGGTTTCTATTTTTTTTTTATAATTTACACGCGCTCAAGAGATTATGATGATTACTCTTTATATTTTTTTAACACAGCCCGGGCGTGAGAATGAAGGATAGTATATTGAGGGCGTGAGAAAGAAGGATAGGATATTGTGTGTATTGGTTTCTATGAAAATACTCCAATGAAAAAAAATCAAGAAATATTTTGAGTGAGATTCTCCTACTTATCGCCCACTTTTTACTTATAGGACCTACATCTTATGGGGCAAGTTTTGCATTTGTAAAAAAATGGAACCTGATATTTTAATCAAACTTGACATTACGATGGTAGTCAGCGTACTGGTCTTCAGGTGTGTTGTATTAATGCTCAGAGCTTACTTCCGAAAATCGATGAATTTAGGTATTTGTTTGCAGATTCTAAGGTCGATGTTGTGTATGTGACTGAAACATGGTTTCGGCCAGAAATAAATGACGCTTTGTATGACTTAAGAGGTTTCAAACTGTTTAGACGGGACAGAGTTGGTAGAATTGGGGGTGGAGTAGCTATTTATGTACGCTGTGGACTAAAGCCAGAATTCTTGTGTGAATCTCTACCTAGTGATGATGTCAATTTTGTCTTTGCTAAAATTACTTGCAAGGACAACAAAATTGTATTAGGCTGCGCTTACAGACCTAACAAACATGTAAATATTACATCATTATTAACTAAGTTAGATGAGTTGACAAATGTATCACCATATATTATACTAGGAGGGGACTTCAATAGCAATCTGATTTTAGAATCTACACTCGCTGATGACTTGAAAGCTCTCAGCTTGTATCCAGTGAATACAGCAACTCCAACACACTTTACCAAGGAATCAAGTACCCTGCTTGATGTATTTTTTGTAAGTCACTTAAATAAAGTTCTTCAGTTTGATCAACTATCTGCACCGTGTTTCTCACATCACGATCTGTTGCAAATTACTTTTGAGTGTGAGCCTATAGTTTCTAGTAACCATTACAGCTTTAGGGATTTTAAAAACATTAATTACAATATTAGAACATGATCTACCATCAATTGATTTTTCTCAAGTCTCAAGAATGCTATCTGTTGATAACCAAGTTGAATTCATTCAGGATAATTTAAATTTTCTTTTTGATGTTCACGTTCCTATCAAAACAAAACTTTTTAGGTACAAGGACCATCCATGGTTTACTAACAATATAAAAATATTGATTAATCAACGCAATATGGCGTATAAAACATGGAAACGTTTTAGACTGCAAATGTTTTGGAAAACTTATACCGACCTAAGAAATAAAGCTGTCTTTGAGATCAGAGAATCAAAAAAACGCTATTACTCTTCTCGATTAAATCCCTCTCTTGCTGGTCATAAGCTTTGGAAAAATCTAAGGGATATAGGTGTTGGAAAACATATTAATAATTCAGATAATAATGTTAACTGTGATCAACTGAATGAAAAGTTTATATCTCTCTCATCGTTCGAACAAAACCATAGCTCTATCTTCTTAAATTTGGAAACTAACAGCGCATCTTCTAATGGTTTTAGTTTTCCAACGTGACTGAAGAGGATGTTCTTAGGTTCTGCCTATCTATAAAATCTAATTCAGTGGGTTTTGATGAAATTCATCCGGTTTTTTTAAAGGCAACACTTCCCTACACTTTGAAACCCATTACCCACCTCTTCAATACTGTTTTAATGACTGGAGTGTTTCCTGCAAATTGGAAACGAGCTAAAATCATTCCAATACCAAAAAATCGTAATGAGTACCGACCAATAGCTATCTTACCTTATTTATCGAAAGTTCTTGAGAAAATCATAAACAGACAGATTAGACTTTACTTAGATCAAAATGACATGCTATGTCCAAATCAATCTGGATTTCGCCCAGGTCACAGCTGCACGACAGCTCTTATAAACGTTGTCGAAGAAATAAGAGAGAGTGTGGACAACAACTGCGTTACTTTCCTCATACTCCTAGACTTCTCGAAGGCATTTGACACCGTCGACCACCATATCTTATGCACTAAATTAAGGGATAAATTCCAGTTTGCTTCATCTTCAGTAAAACTTATTTCTTCGTATTTATCCTCAAGGTATCAAGCAGTGGTTGCTAACAATCAAACGTCATCCTACCTTCCACTAGGCCGTGGTGTCCCTCAAGGATCAATTTTAGGACCTCTTCTATTTTCAATGTATATAAATGAGCTCCCGTCTCTAGGTTTCAATTCGTCCTTTCATATGTATGCTGACGACGTTCAGCTTCGATATAGTTGTCCTCTTGGTTTAATTGAAAATGGAGCTTGGGAGATAAATGAAGACTTAACTAAGGTTCAACTTTGGTCACAATTAAACGGACTATGCTTAAATCCAAGCAAGACCAAATGCTTGATTATTTCCAGAAATCCATTAGATACAGTTTATTTTCCTTCATTACTGCTCAACAACATTCCCATCCAGTTTGTCGAATCAGCAAAAAACCTAGGAGTAGTGTTTAACAGAACCCTTACCTGGACAAACCATATAAATATGATAATTGGAAGATTGTATGGAGGCTTAAGAATGTTATGGACCACTCAAAAAATTACACCAATTAAAACAAGAATGATACTAGCCAAATCACTTCTCATTCCCCTATTACTATATGGTTTTGAAATTTTTAGTAATTGTGATTTCAGGGACAAAAGGAAGCTTAACGTTGTCTATAATAGTGTGGCAAGGTATGTTTTCGGTCTGCGCAGGTATGACCATATTTCCGCATACTCTAAAATTATACATGGTGTCTCTCTTGATAATTTATTCGCTTTAAGAACTCTTATAATGCTTAATAGTATTTTGCAAACAAGAAAACCACAATATCTTTACAACAAAATTCATTTTCCGTGCTCAACTAGAACCTTCGATCTAACTCCATTACGCTACTCTTACCTTGTTTCTAGTCGTCAATTTTTTGTACACGCGATTCGGTTGTGGAATTCCTTACCCCTGGTCATAAGGATGATGGGATATAGCACTCGGTTCAAGACGAGACTAAGGCAATATTTTGAGGCTCTTCGATGATTCTTTTAGCTTACTTGATTATTTTTGATCTTTAAATCTTCTTTATTAATTGCAACTATTTTCTTTCCTTTTTTATTTTTCTTTTCCCTTAAAATCGGTACAAAATCTTTCAATTTCTTATTCTTTTTTTTTAATTATCAGCTTTTTTTGTTTTAACTTTTTATCATTCAATTTTATATAAATACATAGTATACTATTACTGAACTTTGCACTAATTTAAAAGATGTTGTATCTTAATGTGTAAGGCATTGCTATAAATAAATGAAATGAAATGAAATGAAATGAAATGAAATGAAATGAAATGATGGTAGAGAACACAAAAAATAGGCCCCGCAATTCCGTCTGTATGTCTATCTGTCTGTAGAACGATCCACATCCTAGACGGTTGAAGCGATTTTCTTCAAACTTGGTACTTAATCGTTTTAGGTGATTCTCTCAAATAGTTTTTTAGCCACAAAAATAACGGTACTTGCCATAAAATTTTTTCTACCATCTTAATTATATCGATAACAGTTCTACCGATTTTGATGAAATAAAGTGTGTGCACTACTTTAATCATAGTCTACATTTTGTATATATTTTGTTATTAATTATTTTGTATATGCCATACAACAATTTTTTTTTGATTTTCGACTTTCTCATAAGTTGTTCAACGGATTTTGATCAAAATGTTTATATAGGAGTTCCTTCAAATTTAAAAATTATATTATTTTCGAAAAAAATATTTTTTTGAATTTTTGAAGATAAAATATTTTTTTTTTTGAAAATTCAATATAGTTACATTATGTATTTTCAAAATGGGTGAATGATTTCTTTTGAAATTTGAATTATTAAATATTTAAATTGCCATAACAATTTTATTTAGAAATTAAAATAATGGACATTTTGTAAAAAACGAATTTAAGAATATATTTAGCTATTTCTATTAAGAATCTTTGGCATACGATGTGATCGAACATAAGTGCAAGAACTTGCGACCCAGTTGTGCTTTTTATTTTTTTTCTGTGAATTTATTTTCCTCATATAATACTATAACCGATCATCAAGAAGATATTATTCGTCGACGATCGGAGCAGATTGTCTGATCTTTCCCAAGGCAACGGTAAAAGGTTTTATTAAGAAGATAGGTAGTTACATGACATTAAGTTTGCCAATTTCTTGCTATAGACTTCCTCCCACTTTTACTATAGTGACTTCCGTGCCACTTTGGGCCCTACTACAGAGTACCTGAAACCTGATGAATGATGGTCCTGCAGATCTAGTGCTTGCTGTGTTACATACAGTCAGGTACCGAAATATTACTGCTGACTTAGGTGTCGCCAGGAATTTGTGTTAATGCTTTCACAAGATCTAAGATAGAACAATTCTTCTTACCTTAGGATTCAATCTTCGGGCTTTTGCAAAAACAGGCTGTTCATTTATTATAATTTGATGTAGTACCTTCGCAGTATTCGGTGTTTTTCGTTTACTGGAGGTTTCATAAAATCTTGGAACTGATAAAGAATGTCAATGAAAAAAATCTTGTGCGATTGTTTGGGTGGCAATTTCGCAGTGGATAAAGTGGTTGATTGCTACTTAGGACGTGTTGGTTCGATCCCCAAATAATTGGATGCCGCCCATGGGTTAAAATGAGACAGTCAATACCTACCTGGTTCTCAACTCCAATGTGCCAAAAACTAGTTCCGTCCAATTCAGGTTGCATTTAAAAGACCTTAGGTCTTACAGGCATATAGTTAAATTAAACAAAAAAAAAAAGATTGTACTGATTGGATTGCAATTTGTTGCCTTCGAAATATAATTAACCGTCAGATGTGTTTTTTCGTCTAATACCTTCTTGATTCTTACTACTACTAGGAATACAAATTGTGACAGAAAATCTGCGCCAATTACTGCTTTGTCTACGTCTGCAATAATAAATTCCCAGTCGAATAGTTTATCCAAATTAACTGTGGCAACATTCGTACCGATTGTCTTGATAGGTGTCGCGCTTGCAGAGGACTGTCTATAAGTATCAGATTTTCTGAAATTATGGTTTGCAGATGATGGCAAAACAGATAACTCGGCGCCAGTGTCGCTGAGATATTGCACGTTACTTATTTTATCATAAATGAAATACTGTTGGACGTGCTGGATTGCACTTGGAGCACCTTTTTGACGAAGAATCAATTACTTTTCCTGATTGGAATGCCATTTTGTATTGAACTGACACGGTTTAATACATTTCTTGACTAAAAAATCAAATCGATGATGATGCTTACAGAAGGGTAGTTTTTATCAGATCTTGATAAATTTGACTTAGATCTGCTTCTGGATTGATTAATTTGTTTTGAAAAAAATTGATTTCAGACCATTGATTTGTTCTGAAAGAGACAGCAGTTTCGTCCCTTAAGTCATTGATTTCTCTTCTCAAGGTTGAAGTTGGAGATTTTTTTTTTGACTTGGGCATTATAGCTTTGACCCATGACTTCCAGCATCGTATACACAATCAGGGCACGCTTATCGAGTTCAAATTCATGCACCCAAACTACTGCAAGAATATATTCAGGTAACCTTTTCAGCCACAATGTCTTCATCATCTCGTCTGTATTGCGATTCCAGCCAAATCATGTATCCTCCACAGCAATTGGGAAGCTTATCGTCTTCTAGTTCGATTTATCTTATCAGTTTTGAGAGTGTGGTTATCCGAAAACTTGAATTCTCTTATTAAACCATATCCATTACTAATTTATATTTGTCTTCAGAAGGTGGATTACGAATGATGTGAGATACCACTTGCAAATATTTTGGATCTAGTATTGCAATCACATAACCAAACATTGATTGGTCACATTTGATTCCAGAGTTGGGAAACTGAGCTTCCAATTGAAGAAAGTATAGATCGCGTTCTTCCTTCATGGATTGCACTGATTTAGTTCAAACGTGATGAACTTCGTTTCTGGCATTGATCCATTTTGTTTCCTGAATAATTTAAAGAACCTTAGTCATCGTCATTTTCAGGTGCGTTTTGATTTCTAGGTATTGTTCTTAAAGAAACGTTGATAGGGATTTTTTCCGTTTGACGTCTTCTTCTCGGTGTCACCAATGTGGAATTTATGATTATCATAGTCAGCAGCCATAAATATTTTTTAAAAAAACGTTTGTCTGATAAAATCTATCATATCTTTCTGTAACATATTTTTGACACATCTTCTGCCTTGAAGAAGTATAGTACATATTTACCTACATCGCAATATGTTTTCACAAAAAATAAAAAAAAATAAATATCTCAATGAGATCAGGTTATAATAAAGGAAAAACATAAATCCCGTTGGCTATCGTTTGTAAAACATAAATCAAAATTCAGGCAAGCGCACAGGTATATCCAGTTGCATCCTGTCAAATTCCAGTCCATTAACCCAAATTTTTATTTACCACCAAATTTAAATCAATGCAGCCTCTCTCCCTAATTATTATTAATGCTTTCTTCTTACTCATCCATTTTCATTCACTGTTTCTTCCTTAAGGGCACAATCTGTGTCAGTCAACTTTAATTAACCGAACAGAATTCATCTTACCTGTGAGAGCGATAACGCCCAAAAATTAAGGACTTCCACTTTATCGGGGTCATTAATCACTATTCGGTGTGTAGTGTGCTTGTTGCATGTCATTCAAACTAAAGGGCTTAAACCAAATAATACAAGACGACACTTCCCTCTGACACGCGAAATCCATTAAAAGGTGAAAGGATTTTATTTTTGTTTGTGTGGAGTGTGGCAGAAAATTCGGCTAAAACAGGCGAGTTGTTGGTTAAAAGTGATTTGTGTTCCTGCATCCCAGACCCAATATCCGACAGAAAGTACAAAAAAAAAATTAAAAAGAAATCCATCGAATCAGGTTGCATTTTAAGTGCTTTAGTTTTATAAATTTAGGTCAGCGTAAAGCCACAACGCGACTACGACGGATTTATACTTTCTGCATGGCAACCATCACATTGCGGTGCCATTGAGGGATTTTGTTGCAGATTCCATTGTCCCCAATGGGTGTTACGAATCGGGAGCAAAAAAACATCATGACATGTAGGTAGCTTGGCGCATGCAATTTTGGTTTTGTCATTGAGTAGAGCTCCGAAGCTGCGCTACAATCGATGTCGCGGCGACAAAGCCTAATGATGCGGCAGACACAAAGGCAGCCATTATTAGTTCAAAACATTCTTGTGCTGCTTGAGTAAAATGCAACAGTGATAATTGAAATGTTCATCGAGAGTTCCAATGAAATTTAGTAGATATTTTCTTAGTCTTCATGTTGCAAGTTGTATTGGTGTTGGTTCATTAGATTTTCACAGGAAGTGATGTGTGCCGTGTTGAGAATGTTCTGTGCCTCGCATCTAATGACAAGAGTATATAAAATGACATTAATTCCAAGCTCGTTCATGTAATGCATCACTTAGACTTAGGTTAAGGTCTGCTGCCGTCATATAACTTCAAAGAATTATTACCGAATTACAACCAAACTAGAATGTGGGTCAAAGAATCGAAGAAGGTGAGTTTGTTCTTTTTATAGTCAAACGAGTAGAGTTGTAAAAACAATATTTAATTTGCTAACTAAACTTTTTTTTGAATTTTATTTTGCATTAAACAGTAGTCCAATAAACTCTTACGAAGTGACATGCAAATTTTTGTTCATAATACAGATTATGGGGCACGTGGGCTCAGAATGTCATTCGGAACTTAGTTGCTTGATGCAGCAAGTTATAGCTGCTCTAAATTGGAATATCTTACGTTAAAAGTTAGAACAATTCAACTTCTTTTTCAGCCCCAATCTAATAATATAACTATAGTTATGAGAATTGCATAAAGCGACTAAATATTCTTGAGTTGTGATCATCGCGTACATTCCAGGGATACCAAAGAAGCGAATCTCAGACTATTTATTCAATGTAATTTAATTCCTTACAATATAAATTATATTTTCATATTTTTTAATGAGTTTTAAGGGCATTAACCTAAATCCTTTAACTTTGGAGTCTTACAACGGCAGAAGTTGGTCTCTATTTTTTTGTATAACTTTGCACGCCCTCAAGGGATTAGGAATAACCCTTATATGTTTTTCGTAATACAGCGCGGGCATCCGGTGGAAGAAGAGAAAGAAGGATAGGAAAGATGTATGGCGCGATGTTGTGAGACTAGAGTGCTGCTTGTTGTCTCAGGTTTATCTCCAGGGATGGCGGCTGAACTAATGGGGAGAGAATTACCGTGTCTTATTTATTTATGTCCCTTATAGTTCGCATTATTTTTTTAAAATTTATTTCCTTGTCATATTTTATGGGTATGCTAGTTTACTCAATCACATGTTGTTTGTGTTATGCCTAAACAGCATGTAATGAGCAAAGCAGCAACTTATTTTATGACAATTTTTAGAATTGGTTTCCTAATGGAATATAAGAAGACATATACAACGGCAGGAATCGAACCTGCACCACGAGGTTGACAGGCGAGCACACAACTATCGCGCCACGGCCACCCCCTCTCCTATGAAATTAATGTTTTTCTTTTGAAACTTAGTGTAAATTAGAAGCTTAAAGAAAATACAGAAACTTTCAATGGTCTCTTGCATTCCATCTATGTGATTAGTTTTTGCTTTCTAGTCGAGATTATGCTCGCCGGTTATCAAAGGTTGTAACGAAGATAACCCGAAACATCAATTGAATGGTCCTATGAACCTTAATACATAATCCTTATTAAAAATAGTACATTTAATTTACAATGGGGGATGAGTGAGCAAGAAATTTCTGGACAGTATTTAAATGAATTCCCTTACCACTGGTGGGGGAAGTTTTAAGCATTTAAGCTAAGGTTGACCGGATCAACCTACTTCATCGATGGCCAAGGTTAAAATGATCGATTGAATCAAATTTACCATGAACTACAGACTTCAAGGTCAAAGGTGTAATTTTCGTTTATTATCGCAAGTCCCCATGCATGTATAATTTTCAGTCAATACTGAGTGCGGCCTGAAAGGTTGATGATTGAATATAATAATTAATATTAATTTTTGGTGACGTCATATTTGAATGTTTTGCTGAGTGTTAATAATTGTATTCCAACAAAACGCAGTTCATGCTGTGTACATTCTAGTACGACGGAAGTGATTCCTCATTTTTCAGACATATTTGTAAGCCTAGTATGCTGCTGATGCAAAAACGAAAATCCCATACAAAAATGACAGAACGAAATCGTAAACGAAAATTTTCGTTCTGATTTTCATTCAATCACAGCCAATATGCAATGTTTTTTTACTTCCAGTTCACCTTAAATGTACTTTTTGACAAAAATGCGTACTATATTCAACAAGATTAAAATTCTTACTCATTAAAACTGGAAGATTTTGTCCGCGAATGGATATAGTTTACTTACTATGAAGGGTTTTATTTTATAAAGGAATTTATATATAGGTATTTGTACTACTGAAATTAATTCAGATCAATTTTTGTCAAAGTCTTTTTTTTTAAGTATTAAACTCTTACGTTGTGAATTACATATAGAAAAATCGGTCCATTAATAAGAGCTTTCGAAAATAAATGACAGCAGCTCCAACTGGAATAGAAATCTTACAACATAGATATCGGCGGGTAAATGTCGCGTCAAAATCGGTCCATAGGTTTTCATGTTAAGCCGGTACAAACAGATAGACAGACAATATTGTTTTACTTATGTTATAAGTACCGTACCTACTTATTGTACGAATATAGTGAAAAGTTGTTATTTCGAAATAAAAACAGACACTTCATTTGTATGTATGTGCATAGGTTTCGTTTCAAGTAGAACAAAGAGTTGCGAAATAGAGTTGGGTACTCTCGCCATCTCAATGTGAAATCTGGTCTGCTACAAGGCATTTGTCTCATGTCATTTATTTCACATACCTCCCGTCACACCAAAATCATCCATTCTTTAAATATATGCACCGACGCAAGTGAATAAGATCTTTAAAGAATAAAAACCAAAAACTTTTGTTCACAGGATAAAGAAGATCGTAAAAGAGTCAGAGAAGCATCCGCGACCAGATCGCATTATATCAGGGTCAACAAGAATAATTGTTCATTCAAACCACTTATTATAATCAACATATAATCATATCATAGAAATTATTATTACTCGCATTAGAAACAATTCAGTTGACACTCACTTTCTGCGTTAAATGATGATTTACTCCAATACAGAAATGTCACCCTTTAAATCCGTCATGAGATGTTAGTACGTATTTTGAGTAGTTTTGAAATTTAGATTGTCTTGTAGTTTAAGAATTGTTTTAAATAAATATTTTGCAATAAGGTTCTGAAGACTTTTCCATTGAAGTTTCGTGTTTTCGGAAAACAAACAACTATAAATAACTAAACACCATAGGCCAACATTGCAAAAAAATCGTCAAAGTGAACGCATTGTCAAAACGTTTCACTTGAGTATTAGATAATGATCCTAACAAAGATCTTTCAATTGCTCTTGGTTTTCGTTTTCATTCAATAAAAATGTTTCATTGCGTTAGAAAAGCAACCTTGCCTCCCTAACTATTATGTTTCTTTCGTTGTACAAAAAAGGTTCAATTTCCTAATTCTTGTAACGAATTGCTTTAAAATTTACGCGTGTAGACCGCTAATGTCATAAGAACATTAAATAAATAAAATATTATAGGAACTTTCAATAGCTCGAAGAAGGCAACATAAATTGTGTTTTTCTTGTTGGTGGGTCTTGTATATACATTATAATACATAAAGGTAATAGCTTAGAAATGTACATTATTTTTAAAATGAAAGATATGAGTGAATTCAAGAGAGATTCGAAATTTTAACAAACAATACAGGAATTCATTTGGAGAAAAAAACTTTTGAGACGGATTTATTGAAAATCTTTAATAGGTGTAACACTTTTAAGCCAATTGAAATACTAATTTAAAAATGCTATAGATATGCATTTTTAAGCAATATTCCTGAGGCTAGGAGAAACCAAGTTTGAATATGTTAAAAATTGGCCCTTTGTAACGAAGCGTTTCAATTTCCATTTCCAGACGACCGCCGACAACAATTCCATACAACCACCACGTAACCATAACCCAGCAACAGAATGACCACTTCGGCCCTTAGTCAGGAACAATTACCAGCAACATATTCGAGCAACATCAATCGACTCTGAACACCAACCTAACATTTGCATTCGTAATCGTTACAGTTCACAACGGCTCAAAGCTACAAATATATCAAGTAGAGGTAATGAATGAGAGTGAACAGGAAGAAAATTGTATACTCAATGGTAAGCCCTGGTTGCTATTTTGGTTTTGCTGGGGAATAATATTCTCGTTGATCTCGAGATGCAGCCAGCTGGACGATCACAAAACATGTGCCATTTAAAGCGGACTTTTTGGTTATTAAAAATAGATTTTCCCTTGGATTAGCCCTTGGGCAGGAATTAGATTCCTAAACGTTTCTCCCCTCTTACTGCTCCTGAGTAAGTTGTGGGCTTCCCGACTTTCCCTTGGATTAGCCTTGGGCAGGAATGAGTTTACTAACCGTTTTTCCCCTCTTACTGCTCCTGAGTAAGTTGTGGGCTTCCCGACTTCCCTTGGATTAGCCTTTGACAGGGATTAGATTCCTAACCGTTTTTCCCCTCTTACTGCTCCTGAGTAAGTTGTAGGCTTCCCGACTTTCCCTTGGATTAGCCTTGGACAGGAATTAGTTTACTAACCGTTTTTCCCCTCTTACTGCTCCTGAGTAAGTTGTGCGCTTCCCGACTTTCCCTTGGATTAGCCTTTGACAGGGATTAGATTCCTTACCGTTTTTCTCCTCTTACTGCTCCTGAGTAAGTTGTGGGCTTCCCGACTTTCCCTCGGATTAGCCTTGGATAGGAATTAGATTCCTAACCGTTTTTCCCTCTTGCTGCTCCCCAGTAAGTTGTGTTTCCATCTATTAAAATAGTATTTCGGGTATTAAAATAGAGCCATGTTTTTGAAAGCCATTATATAGGTGATACGTGGTCAGTTGTCATCTCCGTGTTACCATTTTACCGTTCCCTTGCCAGATAGATCCACGACCATTGGTGCTGTGCTTCCAAGAGGTAATTTTTTTAGTAGAAGTGCACTTAGTTTTAGCAACGAGACGAGACCAGTCGAGACTTTTAATAGTCTCATCCTGGTCTCGACAAAATCAAAAAAAAAATTCAATTTCTTCTCGGTCTCGGCTAGCCAGGTCTTTTCTCGGTCTCGGCCATGGTCTGAACCTTACCCTTGGTTTCTTTCGTGTTTTTTGGTAGTTAATAGATGCAAGATAAGACTAGTGTTCAGATTGAAAAGATAGAGTACGATATCTCAGCAGTTTCTTATTAACCTCGAATTTTGTGAGGTAAGATTTGAATATTGTAGAGGGTTTTTAATCCATTTAAATCGGAGCCATCATTAGATGGCTTTTGCCAGTTCATGACTTGATAGGTAAGCAACATACTATATTTTGATGTTTTAATAATTATTTATTCGCAATGTCACCCAAAAGATATAAGATCAAATTTTTCCGGAGCGAAAAATAGAATCGAAAAATGAAAAAAATTTCTGAGGTAAGATTTGAATTTTGTAGGGCTTTAGGTAGGCCACAAACTGTATTTTTCGATAATATTTTTGTCCAAGTATCAACTAAAAGTCACATTTTTCTCATGGGGAATATGTACATATGTGGTTTGATATTTTAAACTGTATAGAATATTTAGCAAAAACCGAACCCAAGGCACCGATGCTACCGTCCGAGACCATAGAATTTCGGTGCCAAAAAACTGGCTCGTCTCAGGTGCTTTTAAAGTAGTCTCGTCTCGGAAGCCGAAACTCGTATCGATCTTGTTGGCAGCCCTATGAGCACTTTTGCCTTATTTACTCGTCCAACGTCCAAGACTGTAAGATTCAAAAAAATGTCCAGTCCTGCTTGAGGTGTAGACCTAAAAATCTCCATTATTCCCATACAGATTAGTTTCCTTACATTGTTCAAGTATTTGAGATAGATATCCTGTTTTACAGCCTTCCACTACGCGATCGACTAGTATGTAAGTATGTGACGTACGATTTCATTGATCAATGGATGAATTGCGGTCTCATATCCCATTGTACACCGAAGTTTTTTTTTACATATACAGAAGCTTACAAAGCGCTCTTTTTATTCTGCACTCTCTGTTCCGTTTCCATGTTAGCTTATGGTCTAGGATTGCATCCAGATACTTAGCTTCTTTGGAAAGTTTTAAAGGAATTTCATTGACCTTGTGAGGAGTAAGGCCTTTTAGTTTCCTTTTCTTTATATAAGCATAACGGGTTCAGTTTGTCCATAGCTAACCTAAATACCGTTTTGTGGTACCCAAGAAAATAGTATATATCTGATTGGTAGTAAGATACTAATCCGATATCAAAATTAATACATCGTCTGCATAGACCACGGTTTTAATTATTTTATATCTAAATCTTGTAATAATTTTGTTAACAACGAGGACTCAGAGGAGAGGCGAGATTAACCTTCCTTATGGTGTGCCTCTCAAATTTGTTTTTGATAATAGGGTCCCAAAGTTGTGAGCTTATAATCCTACGATTGAGCATTAAATAAATCAAGTCCTCAATAGCTTGAGAAGTACCGAGAAGAGATCGGTTTGTAGTATTTTCCTGTCGGGTGTATCGGTTTGCTATCTTTTAGAATAAAGGGCATTTGGTCAGCGAATATGGACACATCTAAGTTCATTATAGCTTTCGAAGTTAACCATAAGCCAAGGAAGAAATACCGGAATTATCCTTTCTGGTCGATTTATAGACTTTCAACAAGTTTATTTCTGATATAATCTCCTGCTCTGTGATTCGCTGATCCCATTCTGATGCAGGCTGAATTCCTAGAGTCTAGTTGTGTATAACAATTATAAATAAGTAAAAAGGAAATACAATAAATAGCATTACCCTCGATTACGAACAGTCATTCTGAACAAAGTCCTATGTCACCTAATATTATATGTACTTTGGTCCTTTAACCGGAGTTTTGCTCTTTCTTATCCCATTTAACATTAAGTCTAGAAATTCAAGGACTCTCTTAGCTGGAGGAGTCTTCACCAAGTCCCCAAGAAGCTCATGACATTATTTGGTTAATAACCTTATGTATATACCCAAGCTCAATATCGAACATTTAATTAAATTATACAATGCAACCACAACTTTCACAAGTTCATCAACCTTCTTACAGATTTGTGAGTATAAATTATGAAACTTTAGGTCGTTTGACTTCATCATTCCAAACCATCTAAATATCTTAAAAAAACAGCATTATATAATTATTAAGGCTACAAAGCACCAATTCCTTAAATAATAACGGAGAGTTTCTTTTAACCCAATCCTCTTTGCAATGAGCATACGAATCAGAAGGTGTGCATAAATTCTTGAATGTTAAACTAATTACCAAGAAAAAACAAAACAATCATTTTCCCATTGTTTAACATTCTCCATAGCTTCATTTGTCTTTGCATTTCCACTAGAACTAATTGCTTAACTGCGACTGAGCGAACACAAAACTCTTAATATTCAAAACGCAAGATTTTTGTTTGTAATCGATTTCTTAGAATTATGGGGTTTGGATAAATACAAAATAAAAATTTAATGAAAGGTTCACATGCCAAGAGGCCCTTTGGCTTAGAAATTCCTCAGGGCAAATTTAATATTAGAGCACTAACGATACTCACATAACTAATTTTTTTTTATTTTTAACTATCTGGTAATGATTTTTCAATATTTTGATATGAGGCTTGTGCGCGGTGTTTTTTTGGGTGTAGGTATCTATTAGATAATTTTTTCCATCGAGCAGAGCAGCCTACAAATTTTATTTTATTTTAATTATGCAGTTTGAATATTACAGATTTTCATTTTCGTTAAGAAAATGGACTGCCTAGAAGATACTTCAAATAATTCATTTAATTATTTAAGAATTAAAGATAACTAACAAAAAAATTGGTATGATTAAGTATTTTTAAGTTCAAGTACTCCCCCACCCCAAAGCAATTTTAGATTCAATAGGAGTCCTAAAATATACACACAGCTTCCACATAATCCCCAAAAAAATGTTTAAAACATTACAGAAACCAAAAACAAAGTATATTAAAGTAATAATACTATATCAATCTAAATTGACATGCTCGATAAACTTCGAGAAGCTGGCTATGTCTATTCATAAAATTTCATTAAAGAGTTTAAACTGTTCACTAGAAAGTCAAGAATCTGGAACTATTGTAAACCTAAGAATATGAGTTAATAAATTGATTACTATTATTTGAGAGCCAGTTCAACAAATCGGGACGCCTAAATTTCTTAAATAACAAATACATTAAATATTGATGTAATAATTTTTTTATACAAGCTCAAGATTTATCTTATAATCCTTAAATACAATCTGGTAAACAAAAACAACCTGTTAATAAATATTTGAAAACATCTTCTACAATAAATACTGGTTAGCAGTAATCTAACCATTAGCTTCCAAACCATATTCATCTCAAAAAAGCTGCACAATTTTTAAAATTACGGAACGATGTTCTTACCGTTAAATGAACAAATAAACAACTTCTTGTTTGAAGAAAGTACAACGCACACACAATACCATGGGAATAAGTCTGCCACATAGTCAACCTCCTCAAACAAAAAAATCTTAAAATAGAATAAAAAAAAATCAAAGTATTATAAAAGAATACTATTTAATTCCCCCAGTTCTAGTTCTCGCTACTAGTGTTAAAGGCAACACACCGAGATGATGACAAAATGTAATAATTTATCAAATCCAGCAAGATGCCTGTTAGCACCATACTGATGATGATGATGATGACGAACAGGTGTTCCCTATCTGATGGCTGCCGTCACTCACTCATAAACCAAAGCTTTCATTTTATCACTCACTCGAAACCAAATGGATTTGTGAATGAAACTGAAGACAGAATTCACCAACAGGCGGCCGCCGCACAGCGGACCGTTGGTGAAGTCAGAAACAAAAGCCAAAACAAAACCAGAGAAATGCTTTCACACACATGTTTTACCATTTGGCGCGCAAGTTAACTTGCACGCATGTTTGATTCATCTTTCGACTCAAACCACACCGGGAACATGTGTATACAAAAAGAAAGAAGATCTCTTTTACCACCGAGACTGCAATTGTGGTTTTCAAAAAAAAGAAGAAGAAATGCACAAGAATTCACTCATTTGCAAACCTTACTTGTGCCTAAGCCAAAGAAAGTGGCCAAAAAGATAGCAGCACTGCAGAGAGAGAGTCTCCTCAAAAGCCAACGCGCACACTCTCTTCGTCTTCCACAAAGAACAACAAAACCACTCAATTGAATGAAACTACTGAAGTTGTCCGCTTTGGTTTTGATGGTAAAATAAAAACGAAGACATATGCCAACAATACCATCATCATCATTATCATCATGTGTTTTTTTTTGTGGTAGCCATAATACCATTAGCAGCAGCAGCAGCATGAGTGAAAAATAAGTCAACAACAGCTAGAGAAATGAAAAGAAAAGAAAAACTATAGCAACACAATACTTTGGCCCGGTGCGGCAGTGCTCTGTACCACCACGGAAATATCTTCTTCGGCTTATTCTTCTTCGTTCGATTTTAAACGAAAGACGTATATGTACGTACCTCTCGAGCTTGAACTTCTTAGTATACTACTAACAGTGATCTTGCTTAAAAGAAAAGCCTTCGAACTTATATAACTACTTATTAGCTTGGAGTATGCTTTAGTTAATCGGTCACCTTCCAACGGTCAAGTTCGCTTACCTTCCTTTTCTTTTCCAATATAAAACAAAAGAAAGAATTTCAACAAAAAAACTAAAATAAAATAAAAGGAAATCCATCCTACCATTCAACACACTTGGCCGAACAAAACAAATAAAAAAAAAGGATATTTTTTTTAAACAAAACATCAAATACGGGATACTGTGTATTGTTTTTGTGGTTACTTGTTGTGAAGTGGTGCTATTTAAGAAAAAAAAACAAGGATTAAAATTGTGTGTGTGTCACTTAGTGATAAGAAGGATATTGTAACTTTAACGCAGGAGTCCTAAAAAAACCAGCTAATATAAATCGTAAGTGAAAAACTGAAAACCATTTTTATATAGAAAACCTTAAACGAAAGACTTGAATTACGAACTGGAAGATAAATTATTTTTGAATTTAACGGCTTTTTCCCAATTTAAAATTAATAGCAAACACAAAGTAGAGAGTTTGGATAGTGAAGGCTGTTCCGAAGTTAAAGTTTTAACGAATTTTGAACTCCTTTAAGCTTTAGTGCGAAATTAATTATCAAATTAAAATTGAAATTTAAAAAAAAATTGTGGGCTATTATAACAAAGGAGATCGATTTAAAAAAAAGCATTGCATTTTTGGGATAAGAGCTTAAAATTTCACAAAATAAAAACTAATATGCAATTTTGATTTGTTGATTTATTTATACATAAATGTTGATTTTTGCATAAAAAGTTGAAAAAAATTAAACAAAATAAATATTGAAGTTAAATGTTAAGTGAAAAAATTTATTTTGTGCGTGTTTTTTAGTTTAAGTATGCTTCGATTCCATTTTTTGAATACTCGTTTAATTGATAACTATAGAGATATATACAAACTTATGAAAAAGATAAAGAAAAAATTTTATTTTGGAAGAAATAAAAAAAATTACCTTGACTTTTGATTATCAATTTTGATGTTTTGTATTAATTTTAAATAATAGTACAAATATTAAAATATAAGTTATATTTTTATTCTTCAATATATTTTGTTATAATTTTTTATTTTTCGTTTTATTCTATTTTACAAATAATTTATATATAAACACAGCTGTTCATTTACAAATTAAATAAAATTTATTAAAAATACACATAAAATAAAAAAAATAATAAAAAATAAGATTTTAAAGTAAAAACAAAAGTTGAGTCTAAAAATTGTTTGATAATAGATAGGCAAATTGGTTTAAAATAAATCGTAAATTTGGCGTTTTAGACACATGCCAAGAAGTATGTATATGCGTGTGTTATATTTATTTTCGGAAGCATCATCTGAATCTTACACAAGAAATGAAATTTCACTCAATTGCATTCAACTAATATTTGTCGGGACAAAGGGAATTGATTAATTGCAATGATGAAAATAGTCAGTTGTTTTTATTTACTGAACTTATTTTGTATTTTAATTCAAAACTGTTGTGTTTGTTTTTTTTTTTTTTTGTTAGTTGAAAACAGGCATATATAATTTTCTTGTTTCTTATTCTTTAACAATTTTGCACACCTTCCACAGTTATTTATCTTAATTTTCCAAATCAATTATAAAGCAAATTCGAACTAAGAGTCATTTTTTTATTTGTTAAACAAAAAATTTACAAAATCTTATAATATAAAATAAATTTAAATTATAAAAAAAGTTTTATTAGTGTTGTGGTTTTTGTGGTAGAAATTTTGTTTAGCCCAATCACATCTTGAGATATATATGTGTTATCAGCAAAACAGCATTATGTTGCCTTAAAGGTCAAAAAACCGTGAGATTTTGCTTCTTCAAAGCAATATAAGGTATTTGTATAATGAGGTCATGGCGCTTAGTTACAAGATATGTATTTCAACTAAAAGAAAATTCGTCTTGCAATATGAACTGTTACATTATTTCAGCTTCATCTATCCATAGTTAAACGAATGTGATAAGGCTTTGTCCAGTTCTTTAGATTCGATTTTCTTAATGTAAGAAAAATGCATTGAAATAAACTCTGGTATAGATTGACACACTTCTGCTTCACTTGTCAAATCGACCATAAGAAACACCGGCATGCCTTCCAGCTGTACTGACAAATATTTGTATGGCCTTCTTAATGGGCTTAAAGATACATTTACTTTTGCAGCACTGCAACATTTTTCCGATTCATTTGCGTATTTATGAAATGTTCTATTCATCGAGTGAGGATGTCAAGATCGGTCAAGCTGAGACATAAGCCAGCCTAGTTGAGCATAACAAACATTGATTGCTATCATCTTTAATTGAAAAGAGTTATATGAATATAAGTCACTAGTAGAACAGATTAAAAATTCTACCTTGCTGACAAAAAAAAAAAAAACAAGACACAAAAATCAATCGAGTTTGAAAAAGAATTAATCAAGCTTGACATAAAAAAAAATTAAAATATAGAATTAAAAAACAACTTAATTTGTTTCAAGCAATTTTTGTTAAAAGATAAACGCAATATTGAATAAATTATGTATAATAAGAGGAGCTCAACATTGAAGGGCGGATAAAAGTGAGTTTATTAAAAAAAAGTTGTAATTAAAAAAATTGGACTGTATCATAATTTTAATATTAGTATGTATGAACATATGAATGTACATATGTAAATTTAACTTTTTAACATATGTATTTATGTATGTGTGTAGTAATAAATGTAAATTATTTTTACGTATACATATGTGCATACAAATGTGTGAACATATCTATGTACATATATTCATAAGAATGTACATGTGCATATATGTACATAATGCATTTAAATATAATTTTTTTTATTTTGATATTCTCTTGAATCATGTTTATTGGATTAAATTATTGTATGCTTATTTTGAGATAAATATTACGGCTCCACTTTCCTTTAATACATTTTGATTTTTCACTGTCGCGGATTTTTATATCTTTATATATCGTGTTGAAATTTTAAAAATATATTAAGAATAGGAAAAAAAATATTTTTACTTAAAATGAGCCAAAGAACAAAAAACTCCAAAATTGAAAAAAAAAAATCAAACATTTCTTTATAACATTTAACAGTGTTTCTTCGCGGCCCCTAGCTCTCTGTAAAAAAAAAATAGAATCCTAGGCGGGACGTCCTAATGGAAAGCGGCCCCAAATATATATGTATATATTTAGTGACATTTTATTCTAAAATGTACATACATTTATGTGATTGTCTTAAGGATTCTTTTTAAGACTAATTTTCCCTCCAAATCATCTAGTACGTCATAGCGTACACCTGAATCCATGATCAATAATGAAAACTTATTTTTATTTTTACTTCCGATATACATCGTATATGCACGCACATGGAGGTGCTAGTCATATTCATGTGAAGTACGTGCCACTCAGTAGTGCACTTTTCTTGTTTATTTTGAAACAGATGCATTTCTAGTGGACTTTTAACTGTTGACCAGAATTTAAATACTTGGATTTGAGAAATGGTGTATATTTTGTACCAAAGTTCTAATACTTAAATATATGTTGCTATGATAGATGAGAGTTTATGTATAAGTGATGATATATATATGTATATATGGTAATATTGATTGCTTCAGTTGCCCATTACTCACTGTGACGATTTCCAACTTTTCTTTTTCAACCGATACGATGTACGTCTTTCTGCGCCAGTAAAAGTTGGTCGAAACGTCCCAAAACTATACTAGACAAAATTAATTTCTTTACATAAAATCTGATTCTGATCATTGACTAAATGCTAATACATTTCTCTTAAAACTAAATGTCAAGACTTCTGACATTATTCATGTCAAAATTCATCATTTTGACCTGGAACCAGTTTTTCAGAATTGAAATTACGTAAAACTAACTGTCCAGACTTTCCTGCAAAATATTATTGGCTTGCTATTGGGACTTTAAAAAATAAAATACATGACTGGATAGCACTTGAAGGACATTTTAAGTACATACAAGATTCGTAGTAGAAACGAAAACGAAAACAAAAATGTTGGCCTTATAATTTTAAGTATGTATTTAACTATATAAATTTAAAAAATATAATTTCAAATAATCATTCACATTTTTTCGAACAATCGATTTTTCAAAATAAGAAAATATTTTTCTAAAAAAATCTTTTTTCGAAGACTTTGGTATGTATTTTTATTTAAACATTTTGATTGAAATCCGTTGGGTCGTTTACGTGAAAGCTGAAAATAAATAACCATTGGCTGGATGGCAGGGACTGTTAATAATAAATATGGAAAATATTTTTGGAGCAAAATGTAGACTATACCTATTGGACCTAGTGCACAGATTTTTTTAATCAAAATCGTTATAGCCTTATTCAAGGTAATTAAGATGGTAGAAGAATTGTTGTTTGTTGGGATTTGAACAAAGTCGCTTCATCCGCTAAGGCTGTAGGTCAACCTACAAAGACAACATCGTTAAACACATTTTTTTGTGTTCTCTATAAGTGTAAGTTTGCTCAAAACCTCGAGTTCGATTTTATTTCAAATGCAAAACTTGCACTATACCTACATTATATAGTATGCACAAATTTGAGAGTTTTTGTTGAGTAGGCATCTCAGTAAAAAAAAAAACATTCGAGCCCCAGATCTCTGACGTGTAATTCCAATTCAATGAACAAGTCCGAAGGTCCAAATTTTGACACATATTCAAATGGTTGATTTCTACGTAAAATAGCATGATTGATGGTATTAGTGCCAGTACTGCTTAAACAACTCATGTGTTCATGTAAAGTTTGATTGATTTTTCTGATAATGTTGATATCATATGCCGACTTCTTTGTAATCAATTTATATCAATTATCTTAACGCCTTTTCATATCTCTTTTTTTCGTGACTGAACCATATTTTTATCCCAAACTGATTAGTTGTTTTTTCACTTTGATTTTTTTTTGTAAAGCTTACTGGGAATGTAATTGCTTTATGGCACGATATGCAACCTTATTACATTAAACCTCTAATTTCTTTTCTCTTCAAACCAAAATAGTTGCAATGTTTACCGTTAATACAATCACCAACAACAAATTTATGTTGTATGCTCGAAATACTAACTCCATGAGTTACTTCCTATTCATTTCCACATTGAGCTATTGGGTCTTGCAACTAAAGAAACATCGGAAGCTAATCTCCCGCAAAACACCATAATTTTCAAGTCTTTCGATTCAATGCTGACACCTCAAAATATAAAAGAAAGTAATTAAGATATGAAATCTTATTTCATAATAGACTTTCAGAAGTTAGAAGCATATTATGGCTAATAAGGAACAACTAACATATAAGTGGTTAGAAGGCATTAAAATTATACAAGTCGCGTTAGTAAAGAGTAAAGAAAAGCTATTAAACGATGTAATAAAGAAGCTTATATACAATTCAAACTTAAAGACTACCACAAGTAGGTGTTTCAATAAATCTTCACATTAAAATGGTGATACCACAGCTTTCTAAGTAAACAATAAAGTGGTGACTCTCCAACATTTTTGAAGAAACTCAAGCCATGCGGTGTAAATTTTATTCTATTTTTTTTACTGTAATTCTAAGATAACTAACACCTCATTTGTAAACAAACAACCCTTCAGTGATTTTCCCCAAACCTTGACTCAAAGAATAGTTTTCATTTCACTTTTTATTTCAATACCTTTCTGTCTTGCATTTAATCTCAAAGAAAAATCTATTATCGTTTTTCATCGGACCACCTGCTTCTAAATTCACTCGAATCAATCCGTAGCCATCACCTTTTTAAACAAAAAAAAAAATAAAAAATCTTTTCGGTTTTTTTTGTTGTTTTATTTTATTTTATTCAATCTTATAGTTCTCATCATTCCTAAAAGGTACTCTCACTATTCATTATAATTAAAGGAATAAAAAGTAATAATAAAAAAGAGCATAATAATATACAAAAAAAAAAAACTTAAAGAAACTGCCCATAAAACTGATCTTGCTTTCGTTTCCACTAAATACTTATGCCTTGGATTTCTTTAAATTCATTTTTTTCCACAATTATTTAGAGAAACAAGAAATGATATACATACTACAACCAAACATACAGACAGTCAGATAAATGTAATAAAATGTTAGCAGCTTTTCGTGGTTTAAGAGGTCTTTGGGCCAAGCCAAATGGAAAGACCAACTTGCCTTAGATTCCGCAGCTTAAGATTATATTTATTTCACCTCACTTCCGTAATCAAAATGGAAAGTGCTATCTAAACTGCATCATTTGTAGCTCCATTTTTCTTTTGTCAGTTTTAATGAGACACAAAAATGCTGCTTAGTCATTCATTAAAAAAAACAACAACTGATACAACTCGAAAAGAACCCACGGAGATGACCATAACGCCTCTAACACTTACACATGATGGTAACTCATTGTTGCTCACTATGAGATTTGATGATGTTTGTACTATGTAGTAGTTCGAGGAATCAATTTTTTTAACGGTATTCTTAACCATGCCTATATTCAGATAAGATAGACGCAAATTAATATGTGTAACAAACTGACGACGGACAGACGACAGACAAAAATATAAGACTGACTGCAAGCAAATTTGATTATTATACAATTTTCTACAAAAACAAAAAACTACAGTAAGTTGTCAGATACAAGAGAAAAGCTAGCAAAAGAAATGTTAACTGGTTTGGCATACCAATGGACACACTAATTTCTATTTAGCCTCTTGGAATGCATCTATTATGGCCTGGCTTTTGCCAAATGGTCAAATGGCCAGGTGGCATCTGTGTTTTTTATGTGATTTTTGTTTGTGTTTTTATACTTCAATCAGAGAAATAAACAGGGGAATCATCTGAGAGTGCAATTATTTCGAACATCAGTACAAGTTGTAAGGTATGTGCATAGGTACAACTAGCTATCACCACCGGGTGTATCAAGGATGTGTTGTTCTTGAGCAGGGGCATTTTGTCTGTCTGTCAAGTTTGAAGTCATTGTTGACTTTGATAGTTTGAATGAATTTCACCATCAAAACACCCAAGTGACGGATTGGTAGAAGAATGCTTGCCTATTTATCAATCCTGGATTATTTGTAAGCAAATAGGCTAAAGCCTTTTCAAATAAGAGATCTTGAAACTGATTCTTCTTACATCAAACACTTTACTCATTCAAGACTAAGTTAAGGGTAAATGTCTACCTTGTCAAATGAGTTCTACGTGAAATATTAATTAAATAGAAGGAATATTCATTAGTTGTCTTGACTACAGTCCTTTAAATCTTGTGCTTGTTAATATTGAAGATAAAGTGCTTTCAAGAGTATTCATTTTTTTAGGTCAAGGGACTGGCAAGCAGTCAATCAAAAATCAAGATTTTTTTTCTTTTTTTTTATAATCTACACGCGCTCAAGGGATTATGAATACCCTTTAAATGATTCAACACAACGCGGGCGTGAGGGTAAAGTTAAGGAAGAGAAAGAATGATAGGAAAGGTGTGTGGCGCGATATTCGGAGACTGTAAGTGGTTGTTGTCTCAGATTTTATCTCCAGGGATGGCGGCTGAAGCAATGCGGAGAAGTTTCCGTGTCTTATTTATCCAAGTCCCTTATAATTCGCATTATTTTTTATTCTTTGACATATTTCTTGGAAAACTAGTTTTACTCAATCACATGTTGTTAGTGCTTTGCCTAAAGAGCATGTAATGAGTATACCAGCAACTCATTGTATGACATTTATTTTTAGAATTGGTTTTTAATGGAAAAATAAGAAGACATAGACTACGGCAGGGATCGAACCTGTGACCATGAGGTTGACGGGCGAACACACAACTATCGCGCCAAGCCATCTCCATAAGATAAGGAACAGTTTCACAATGTCTGACTAATAAATGTTGACCCAGTGTCAATAGTTCACTATAGTCAAAAATATACACAGTTGTGGATCTATAACACACTCAAGTGAGTTATGATTATAATATGCCTGTTTGGTAACAAGCAATTTTTATCAAGTTTACGAAACTTGGGTTTTTTCTCCTATGGGTTTTGAGAGCAAAATGTAAAAATTCGTACAGATTCGTACGAATTTTCACGTTATCCAACACACCACATTATTATCTCTGTGTCATTTTTTCGTAAAACTTATTAATATCTTACGCAAATAATATCTCACATTCGATAAGGCTTCGGTTAATCATTTTCGTTTCGATATAACCTTACCGAAATCTTATAGAAGCTGAAATGGTAAAAAAGTTGTCTCGCATTGGCGAAAATGCGCGGAATGATTTACTAACTATCAAGGTTAACAACAACCTAACTATAAGTATGACTTGCCAATAGAAAGTGTCAAAAAGTAATGTAGTCAATTAACTTTGAGTCACTTGACTGGCTATGAAATTGAAAATTATGGTTAACATTGGATATCAATTTAAATTACTATGTTAAAATGTAAACTATTGAGCAAGAGTTTTAGCGAATCACAATTTTTAGATATCTGATATTGTTCATTTAATGTCAGTGCATGTGTCAAATTTTTCAAGTTCTTTAAGAATTTTGCAAGAAATTAAAAAAAAACAGCTTCAACTGTAAAAATGTATAACTTTCAAAGTCGTGATATAAATTGGGGATTGTTGTTTTAAGCTCTCAACATAAGGTTAGGTTAGGAGGGGAGTGCCCTGTTCGCCTCTTGGTCTTTTGTGATCCCCTTTTCAGAAAAATGTCCCTAACTAATTTTTCATGAAGAATGGTTCATTTAAGAACTGGCCCGTACTCTCTATATATTTTTTCATATTTACTATTGCATTGTTACCTTCAGTAGATCGTTCAGTTCATCAAGAAACCTGTTTCCGAAGTGTCGAAGGTGATTTGTTTGTAGATTTCGACAGTCAACATAAGGTAAGCCTATTGATATTTCATAGGCATTTGATTGAGTCTGGCACCAAGCTTTAGAAGTCTGAAATACATAACATAAATGCGCTAGCATGCCTCAGGGTTCCGTTATGTCACCGATACTCTTGCTCATTGGCTTAAGTGAACTATGCAATTTCTAATCCAATAAATAGTTGTGCTGCTGACATTATAATCTGATATTAAAGTGAGGAACTCTTATAGCAAAATATAATAAGTACACCAATTAATTCCTTTAAAAAAGCAGCAGGATCCAAAGTCCGATGTTCGAAGGGCCATATTCTCTACTGAAATTCTAGTAGTCAAGTTCTTTAATATTTGGTTTTGTTGTTGAGCTTGAAACACAGCTGCATTTAGAGTACCAAATAATCGTCAATCCGTAGAATATAAATCTCAGCTGTTGATGTTTCTATCTGTTTAAAGAAATAGGGGCGAGAGACCCATCGGTCGCTTCTGCACAATGCAAGCATTTCTGATGTCATTGTTTGTGATTTTTGGGGTACCAGTTTTGAAAAAAAAAATATCAGGACCGCCAAATCCTGAAAACTCAAAATCCCAATTATCCGGAAAACCAAAAATCCTGATTTTTTCCCCAAGAAATTTGCGCTGTGTGTTAGGTTATAATAATTTTATATCAACAGTTTTCCTAGATAGTACATTGTTCGTTTCGAGGGTTCCAAGGTTTTCGAATAGCTCTTCTTGGATTCTCTATTCCTTTCCTGCAACTCCGTTGATTCTTTTACGGTATTTAAATTCGCCAGGAGTATCCCATATCAACAGTTGATTTAGTTTGGTTTTACAATACTTTGGAATTACTGAATTTTGGCTATTCGAATTACGCTGTTGCTGAGTTTTGCATGTCGGGATTATATCTAACTTTCACCAGTATAACATTTTTTGTGTATTAGGCAATATGATTCCCAACGTTTGTGATATTCCAGCCTTCTTCTCGTTGAGTAGTTATATTCCAGCGGCCTTCATCTTCCTTATCGACTTACGTGAATTGTTCATATTACTTCTACCACTTAAGCTACACGTTCTGACTGTTCTGCTGACATTTCGTTAACCGCCCAGATAAATTGGGTCCTCCACACCTATCAGTAACTTATCGACCTTTTTTTACCCTTAATGTCATCAGCCAAATTATACGGCCAGATAAGTGGAAGTGGTCAAATAGAACGATATAAAAATGAATGTAAATAGAGGAATGTAATAGACAATGCCAAAAGTAGTAACTAAAGGGTGTTTTTTTAGACGTGTGGTTTCCGCGAAGAAATATAACGCATATTTAGCCACTTTAGCTTTATAATAAAGATAAGGGTTTGCCATTATGTTTTTAAAATGATTTCGGACAAGAGGCCAACGCGGCTGGCTCGAATAAATTCCAGCCGAGATGCCCAATTTTCGACCAATTTTTGCAGCAATTGGGGCCGTATGTCAGCAATAAGGAGCCGAATATTCTCTTCCAAGACGTCAAGCGTCTCTGGCTTATCTGTGTAGGCAAGCGACTTCCCATAACCCTACAAGAAATAGCCCAGTTGTGTTAAATCGCACGATCTTGGAGGCCACGCAAAGGCCCAAAACGCGAAATATTGAACTCACCAAAAGTTTCGCTCAATAGATTGAGTGTTTTGTTGTTAGACCAAAGGTAGTCAATATCAACATCCTCCAATTCAGGCACGAAAAAATCATTAATTATGGCTCTATAGCGTTCCCCGTTGACTATGGCCGGCTTCATTTTTCAAGAAATATGGGCCAATGATTCCCTTTGCCCATAGAGCACACCAAACAGTGACTTTTGAGTATGTAACGGCGGCGTCTCCAAAATGATTTGTGGATTATATTGACTCCAAATATGACAATTTTGCTTATTAACGTACCCATTTAACCAAAAGTGAGCTCCGAAACTGAACAAAATATTCTTGTGAAAATCGGGATCGGTGGCCATCTCGTTTGGTAATAAATTTACACGATTTGCAAACGTTGTTCAGTCTATTCATTATGAAATAGCAAACCAACCTAAGCATAAATCAAGTGACAGCTGTCAAAAAGACCAACTCCGAACAAATTATTGCCAGATTGAAAACCACACGTCTAAAAAAAACACCTATTATTATTCGTTTTTAAAATCGTTATAGATGCTATAAATTGACATGTCTCTATTTCTTGAAAATAAAAATAAAATCAGTAATCTTTGTATATATTGGAAAAATACTAATTTTATGATGAGTATCTTGTTCCAAAAAACCCTTTTTTCGGTTCATCCCTTGATTTACTATTCGGTTGATATTTTCCGATAAGATTTTGTATGCACATCTGCATTGAGGCCTTAAGCAAATTTATTCTGGGACAATTGCCACTGACAGTTACTGTTAATTCTCTACCAAAGCAACGGTGACTGTTAAATAATGCCAACGTCGAATAAAAGAATTTCTGATTTATCAACAAATTCATGCCGCAAACTATCTTGTTGTACTAGATAAACACTTGTAATAGTTGCAAAGATAACAATTAGTGTTAGATCTACTAATGGAAAGTGATTAAAAAAAAAACATCTCAGATCTTGCCTATATTCCCCATTCTCCACAAAAACAGCAAATAACAGAAACAACAACAAACAAAAAATACCAGCAGCCTATGCCAAGTAAAAAAGCAGTTGAAAACATTTAAACAAATATATAAATTGTCTCAATATATGCTCTGTGAACGTTTAATTAGTTAAAGCCAGTTTTAAGGAAAGCAAGTTATGCATGCAGCAAACGTATACTGTCTTTCGATGAGGCTTCGAAAATAAAATGGGTCAACTTCGGGTATTGTATATTATTTTATTTCTTCTTGTCGTAGTTGTTTTTTTTTTTTTTTCTGTTGTGTTCTTCTTTTATAGTCTGGTTTCTCTTGACTGAAGTGTTGACCTACCACATTTTAAAATTTTGTTTCTGTCTTCGTTCTTAATATGTTTTCCTTTAATTTATATTTATTTTCATTTGTGGGCTCTGCGAAAGCCATAGTCAATGCAAACATATCTTTACTGATGGTCGTGATTGGATTAATAAAATTCTTTGATACGTTTTTTTTTTTGGTTAAAGCAGAATTGAATGCAGTCATAAGACTTGGAATTTATTGAGCATGCATAAGTGTATGGTAACTGTGAGTTGTTGGAGTTAAATATATAAAATGGTTTGAATTGTAATTTGGGTTTTATGGGAATAAATTAAGTTCAATTTAGAGTCAGACTGAAGGCTTGTTGAAATAAAAAAATTAATTGAAGCATACATTTACGAGTATGGTATTTTGGCTGCGTCGCTTGTGGCCTTATTTCTTTTTGGACGACTGAAAAAATGAATTTTAAGTAGCGACTTTTCTTGAAAGTGGCGTTTTAAGCCCTTAAAATAAAATTCTTAACTACTATAAGGGCTTAAGACGGACTTAATTTATTTGTCCCTATCACAACTTTTCCAAGAAAAATTCACTCTAGGTAAATTAATTTCCCCCGAAAAAATGCGTTTTTAGTGTTCTCGGGAATTTTTTGATGTAATATTATGTAGATGTACATAAATAAAAACTCTGCTAGGACTTCTCCCGGCAAGCTTCGTTTCACCTAAGATTGATTAGAATGATAATGTCTCTTGAAAGTCAAGATTATTATTTAAATTAAATAGAGTTCAAAGCATTTTATTTACATAGAAAATGTAAATTAAATGTACACATGTGCAACAATTGACCTTGCGATTATTTTTGATTGTCCGGGCGTCGGTCGGGTTACGCATTACGCAAGTCGATTGATAGGGTCAGAATTCTTAGACTGAGAATTATCTGGTTTTTGAAGTTAATTTAATGACGTTGTTTATGAGTTTCTTCACCGTATACACTTGTTTTCATTGCACAATTTTGGTTGGTTCAGATTGTGAGAACTGTTAATAATATCAAGATATTTTGGCGAAAACTAAATCATGGCATTTCCACCATCAACGAAAATTCGGCCATAACCAATTGTCAACAGTTTGTTTTGAGATAAATCAGCCCATTAATAGTTCTTCAACACAACTTGCATCTTCGTTGTCCACTATCGCTTCTTGACCTAAAGCCAGTAATACGATATTTTCAGGGGAACGATTAGTGCACCTGTAGATGTTTATCGTTTGATCCCTATGAAATTTTAGACCTTACGATTGTCGTCGGAAAGCAAATTCATTTAGTTAGATGCTTCTCCAAATTAGATGCACAGCATACCTTCAGCAGTCTTCAAGTACTCATACATCAAATTAGGCATTGTGAACTTCATTCTATTCCGTAAAATATATTTACACGTGTTGGCTATTCTCCAAGTAAGCCGCAAAATGTAAAACAGTCGGATGACGTTTTTGTATGGCAAATCACAATTGGTAGGTCGACGCTGTGTTAGTTGTATCTATATGTCCAATGTCACAAACTGACATATTGCTTCAACTAATGAAACTCTTCAACATTGGCGTACATATGTTTTAAGAAATTTTAAACAGTTAAGGTATTGGCCACTAATATGTAGCTTTTCCCTTAAGTTTCATAGTTTTTAAATCTGATGATATCGGCGGACACAATGAATAGGTATCCGTCGTTGCTATTTTCTAAATCGTCAATGTGGAAAGACGCGAATATAAACCTACTTCTCAGTCGATCTTAAAGGGTAGCTACCCTATTTTCATTAGGCACAAAATTAGTTGATTTTCAATTCCGTAATGTTTGTCATTCATTAGAGCCAATATTTTCTCATTACCATTTACAAAATTGAATCCACTTAATTTCATTCTTCCATTCGGAAGTTCCAATTTTCCACTCTCTAGTGATTTTACATGGTTCAATACGATCTCAACAAAAAAATCCTCTAGCAAATGTACAAGCCGATACCAATTATTTCAAACTCCTACCTTTAAAGATTCTTCGATAGCTGTGATTACTGCCAACATGAAAAAAAAATCGCTTAAAAAGTGGTAAGTAGATGATTAGGAGGAACAGGATTCATAAATCCTCAATTTAGCTCATTCTGGCTTGGGTTCTCCAAACTGCAGTTAAAAAGGCTTTCTTCAAAGATGCAAGAGATTTTCGCTCTCACTGATTACCCTCTATGATCTATACAGTATCCATCTATTCAAAATTTAAATATAACGCTCATTTGGTAAGCTAGCCTAATAGCTGCTTGTACAATGTACAACTTGTTAACTAAAAACAACAACAAAATTATTATTTTTTTTTTTGGTGAATATAGTTCTGGTTATTACATTCCTCGGATGCATATAGAGACCCCTTCTTGAAATACACGAACTTCACGATTGCGATATGCTTATAAATTACTAATTAAGAAAACCACTTTATATAGATCCCTCTCTCATTTAAATTTTAAGAACATCCTTGCTTCCTCATTTGTTTCAACGTTCATTTTGTGTTTATTACCAGACCCAGTCAATCCGAAACTAAGAGCAGTTTCCACTTCATTAAATAAAATTATTGTTAATGTGTTTATCTCTTTTCTACTTACAAATGGGCTAATAAATTGTTGAAGTGCACTCAATGTTCTTTAAATTTTTATTCAAATTAACCAAATTGGATAAACAAAATGTAGAGAAACGCTTACTCAATATACACAAATGTTTCTCATTTAAATTTGTTGACATTTAAATAATCAAGCAACCCTGCCCATTTCATCAACAATGTCAGGATATTGAGACATTATCATAATTACAGAAGATATTCTTTGACAACAACGTTGTCCCTAATGGGAGGAAGTGAATAATCCTATAAGACTATCTATTGTCTTAATAAACCACTTTTAACAGTAGCCCCTCGTATTCGATGACAATATAAGAAGCACCCCATTCGTACCTTCTAGCAACATGTACACCATCATCAGGAGCTATCGCGCTACCTGTTTTTGAAATGTATTTTCTCTTAAAGGAAAATAACATTTGGTCGATTTATTGTTTAGAACAGATTGTTGATGTCAATCGATTTCTTTATCGACAAAGGTTTATTTTTAAGAGAAAAACTCATAAGAATGAACATTTGAATTGGAGTATGAACCTATAAAGATATTAGTTCACTTAAAAAGAATGTATTATTCCATTTTAACTTTGTAGTTATCACAGTTTTTTTTTTTAATAATTCGAACTTGGAGAAAATTATGCATACACATTTTTAGCGAAATCGGTAGAGCCAGTAATGAGAACGTCGAAAATAAGAAACACAAAAAAAATACTGTTGTGTGTCAGGTACCGGTAATAAGGCTTTAGGCGAAACCTTTGTAGACCAAAATGTAGGCCGTACCTATAATAACACACCGTTGTTTTTCATCAAAATCATTAAAGCGGTTTTTGAGACAATAATGCCTTTCACTACGGATAAAATGGGAATCGCTATGTTTGAAGAACTTAGCCTATTAATCAAGGTACATACTTATTGACAGAAGGAAATGCAGAAGAACAATTTTGTTTGCGTTCTTGAGATCGATAGTTTCGCAAGTGCAAAGGTACCAGCTGTTTCTGAAGCTTAGGATCAGAAGAGAAATTCAAATTTTAATTTCAAAACGCCTCTATCACAAAAAATAAAAAAATAAACAAGATCACTTTAGGAGAATTAAGAAGATTTTCGTCGGTTTTTTGAGGATGAAAACAGAAACTGCTCACTAACATTTAAGAATATGTGAATGTATAGGTGTGTTTGGAAAAAGAAAGCGTTTAAATAAAATTTGATGTATTATTGACATCTTGTAAGGCAGAAAGGCTGCTCTGCGTGAGTTTATCACACAAACACAAAACACCGGAATCCTATCTTGTTTTTTAGGGAAAGGAAATAGTCATTTCTTCATATGCTTGACATTAAGTATTTATCTCTTTCAAATATTCTTAGATTCCTTTAATTTCCATTTGAATTTCCACTTTTCCCTAATGGCTTATTAAAAATCCAGCATATCGAGTTTGTAGTTCAACTCTTTCGTTTTATTCTCATCATTTATAATGTTGGTTTCTGCAATTTTGCTGTTCTTCTTGTTAAGAAGACAAAAAAAAAAAAAATTACTTATATTTCTGTGTCATCTGTAAAAAGCTGAATATCAACAGTCAATTCGTCATCTGTCAGTTAAAAAGAGCCAAATGCCAAAATGATTGAGCGATCCGCTGGCCATCATGGATTTTCCTTTTGGTGAATTATATTATCATAAACAAGAAACTACACAACATGAATTGCTCTTTATAATTTTTATTTGTAGGTCATTTATTTCAAAGCAGAGTGAATTAATATCGAATACATTGTGTGTGACTTTGTATGGAATTGAATGTCAATCAAACTTAAAGAAAATTGAATAAATTTCAAATATCGAATGCAATATGGTTATACGAAAAAAACAGCATTTCTCATTCTTCCCCACAGGAAGCTGAGTAATTTTCGCAAATATTCCAAACAAGTTTCTTTTCACAATTACGTTTTACGTTTTTTGCAATCCTACGAAATTGTTTATCTCATGGATATTGTATCTTCGTAGAAGAAATTCCTTTAATTTCGATTTCTTTCTTGTGTCATCATAGCACATTGCGATTAATTTATAATCATCCTACCCATTGGGGTCAATTTAGCTTATGAGAGTCCAAGTTTAACTGCGCAAGCCGCCATGCCATCTTATATACATATGTATATGCTGACGCTAATACCAAATGTCATCAAGCAAACATCTGCACAAAATACTAGCTATTGCAGATAGATAGAAGACACTCTTGAGGATACACAATATGAATGAGAAGCATCGTCGATTTCATATAAGAAAATCCATCCTCAGATACTACTCGCAAGCCTTCGATCTGGTGATCGGGTGAAAAGGATAGTCTATAGCAGAATAGCATACCGTCGTCCAATATCATGTTGTGCTTCCACAATGAAAATGGAAGTTATATATTTTATTTATATTTATTTGTGTTCAGTGTTCAGTCCTGCACTCACCGAACACCTGCCCCAACCCCAGCCCCACCGGAACTCGACAAGGCAGACAAAAAACTAAAAGGAAAATCTGTATGTGGGACATGCTCAGCTCATTCAGCAACTATACTATTGCACATATAGTTACTTATGAGTTTTTCTTGTTTTTTTAAGAGGAAACCATCGACGGATCTCATGACCATCGATCCGCCGACTTTTGTTAACTGTATCTTACACACCTCTCTTTGTTGCTATCGAAGACGAAAAATCCTCCAGCTAGTCCAATAAATTAACGAATTATTCAGATTCTTTTAGACTGTTATAGCTTGTGGTGGTGCGATCAAGGTTTTACAATTTGGGCTCTCCTCTATCTCTGGGTGCAGAGAAATTTCGCTGTCACTTTCTTTCTGTATAAAAAAAAATAAAAACAAAATAAAAGATACAACAAGAAAATCCTGGCAAAGTTCAATTTAACTTCTGATGGTGCTGCTGAATGGTCAGTGGATTCTGTTGTCTTCGACGAGGGGGGCAAACGAAGAACACAATTGCAATCCCCCTTAATGAAAACAAATCAGACCCCGAAAAACATAACTTTCCCCCATGTGAACGATCGACCAACGACGACGATACGATGGCGATGACGACGACCAAGCAGTGTAGGAACATCTGTTAAATACACATAGCAAACAAAATGACATTTATTCGCTTGCTTCTTCTTCTTCAGCGCCCCTTATTTTGTATGTTTGTCTGATATTCTTCTCTTGTTCCTTTTTAGACAAGCTATCACAAGTTGTTGTTTGTCTGTTATTGTTGTTGCTTTTGCAATCAGAGTTCGACGGTTAGTGATGAAGTTGAAGTTATTCCTTCTTGTGTCCACTCTACCACACCACACACCATACACTACTGTTAACATTAAATGTGGAACGTTAGAGAAACTATGTCACTGAAACGGATAGTGAGTATTTCATGTTCAAATAATAAACTCAAACTCAAACAAATAGCACAACAGTAAAAAAAAACTACATTAATTTTATCTTCGACAATCAGATGAGGGAGAAGAATAAAATGATGGAAAAGAAACAGTTCGCCAACCAAATCAACGGGAAATGGATGAAAATTAACCCTAATTGCAGAGTTTTATTTGCGAAATGATCAACTTATGATAAGTTAAGATTTTACTTCAATTTGATGCTAAGATTGTACTTTTGAACAACTGTTTTGTTTCTAATGTGGGTGACAATTAAATACATCGAGATATGTAAAGTGATTATATCGTTTGGCAATTACCATTTAACGGTGAGTTTGAGATTAGGATTTTTGTGTACACAATTACGGACATAATTGTTTAGTCCAGTATTGAAATTCCCTTGTTACTTGATTTATTACAAAAAAATAAACAAAAATAACAAATTGAAAAACAAGTTCGGTGATCAACTCTTTTATTTCATAAAAATGGCAATATGTTATACTAGAAACGTGAAAGAACTAACAACAATTGCTTGAATATTTTCCGACAAAAATAATTTTATTTTTATGTATTTTATATTTATATTTAATTAGTGATATTAGTTATTTTGGCTCGAACATCTCCCATTTATCATGTCTTGTTACATAAATAAGTCACGTTTAGTTACACTTGTTTTCTTGGACTCTTATTTTGGCATATCAAAGATTCATATCAAATAATAGGAGACTGATCGAAATTCAAGTGACCTTAACTCAACTAACCTTGAAGTTGTTTGTATATTTTTTATCATCATCCAAATTATCCAACTGTACTCAACAAACATTCCAGACAATGCAATTAAAAACAAAATAAATGTTATCGCTTAGTGAAATTAATATTGGAAAACAAAAGGAGATCGTAAAACAACTTATGCGATGTAGCAAGCTGCGGCGCGCTTGCTTCCATGGTCAAGGCTATAACGTTGCTTATCATACGGCCATAGCTTACAAAATATTTTGAAAGTTGGTACATGTAGGCCTCACTTAACGCAGGAGTTACGTTCCTGAAAAGTAACAGAGGGGGTTACTTTCATGATTTCAAAAAACAGACACAATTATTTTTTTTAGAATTTTATTTATCATAATTGGAAAAAAATAGACAAACAAAAATACAAAACATAAACCATTCCTGCAATATAAACTTCATAAGACTTTAAGAAAAGAAAGAAATACTTTTAAACTGAACAAAAGAACATCGCACATCGTTCTTCATCACTGCTTAAATTATCCATACGTTACCGTTTTGGCAATGCATCAATGTTATTTTTTTTTTGCTGAAAAAGACCATAATTTCGCTTTATTACATACTCGTATGGGGTTTTCCTTTAGTAACAAAAATCAAATTATTTTTGATTTAGATCTGTCATAAAACTGACGGAAATTTTTTACTTTCGATTGGCCAAAAAAATTGATTTAATTCTTGATTTTAAGTAACTTGCAGATCTGGATTTTTCGACAGGTCTGTAACTCTTTTACTACCACCAATATGCTCATAATTGACAGCCATCAGTTTGACAAGGTTTTTTAGATAATAATTTACTTCGGTTGCAAGAAAGAATAAAAATAGTTTTATTTCAAATGGAAACATTTTTAAGTCAATTATTTTATTCGTCCAGCTCATTTTCGGCCTTACAAACTTCAAATTAAAAACAACGTTCGAGCCAATATTTTGCAGCTGATACCGCTAACTGGTTCGCGGACAGTAATATGCAAATACTATAGCAAATAAAAATCAATCTGAAAACGTATTCGATTCCTTACGAAAAAAATAAATTTATAGATCAAAATATAAATATAACAATCGAAAACCCCATTTATAAAAAGGAAGTTCCTATTTCAGTTCATTCATACTTAAAAAAAAAAAACAGAAGGCATGAATATGAATAACTTTCATAAATTTGAAAACAAATATGCAATATTTATACAAAAAAACTATGTTAATAATATGTAACATAAGGAGAACAATTTTTTTGTTTCCTATACCGCGTTAGAACAAGGTATAGGAAACAAGTGTTTAACGATAATTGTCCACAAAAAGTGAAACGTCTTAGAGCGAGGCATTGTTAAAAGAAGTACGCGTTAAGTGAGGCCTACATTGATATCTACCTTGACCCTATATACATATTGGTACACAGATAAACATTAGAATGAAATAGATTTTTTTCCATTTTATTTTATTTTGTTTTATTTTATTTTATTTTATTTTATTTTATTTTATTTTATTTTATTTTATTTTTTTTTATTTTATTTTATTTTATTTTATTTTATTTTATTTTATTTTATTTTATTTTATTTTATTTTATTTTATTTTATTTTATTTTATTTTATTTTATTTTATTTTATTTTATTTTATTTTATTTTATTTTATTTTATTTTATTTTATTTTATTTTATTTTATTTTATATTATTTTATTTTCTTACTCGAGATTTTATGCCACGAAAAGGGTGGATTCCACAATTTCGCCTGTCTATCACTTTAGAAAGCCTTAACCCACTGAAGCGATTTTGTTTAAACTTGGTATTTAAGCTTCTTAAGTGATCGGTTCGCTCCTTTTTTTCTTATTTTTTTTAGATCAAAAATTAACGGTGCCTGCCATACAACTTTGGTAAATCTTAATTATCTCGAAAACGACTCTAATAATTTTGATCTAAAAAAGTCAGTGCACTATTTTATGTATATATTGTACATTTTGGGCAATAAAAAAAATTTATATGACGGTAGCCGTTAATTTTCAACTGCCTCATGAACGGCTCAACGGATTTCGATAAAAATTTGTATAAATTAAAGTCTAAATGATACTTCATACCAATGTTCGGAAAATATTTGTTTGGATTTTTTCAAAAATTATGTTTTGGCGTTTACATTATTAAATATGAAAAATACCAAATTTTGTTTAGAAAAAAATTAAAGAAATGCTGTATACAAAATATTAAGTAAAGAACAAAGTTTTTCTATCCAGTTGTTCATTTTACGTATTGGCTAAAATTGGGTAAAATCTTTATCCGGGAAGCTCAAGGCAACGAAGACAGATACTCAGCAACAGACACCTGTTGGATTTCATTAAGATTCAACTGAGACGATGCGGCTTGTTGTATCCTCTCCACCTTTAACTCCATGCTCACCGTTCAGCACCCCGCTTCTAAACTAGGCGCATTGCGACCTTACATCCGGAAATGTAAACTTTTTCCATATCACACTCTTTAAATGGAAAAAGATTAAGTAGGTAATAGTCTTATTTTGATTCCCTAATAATTTCGTGGAAGTTTGTCCACCAACTGCGGAGCTATGGCTCCATTATTCATTTTTAAAAAGGTGGCACATATTAAGTCCATAGTTTAAGAATTAACGTAAGCAGGTATTAAAGAAAGTTTTTAAATAAATTTCACACGACTGGTGTTCTTATTGGAAACATTTTTGATTCAGTCCCAGTTAGGGCGCTCCCACCAGCCGATCGATATGAGCAAACTACTTCTTCATTTTTACATATATTAAATAAAAATTAACATCGATGACGAAACGCCAGCCAGCTCGTCTTTAGCTTTGATATACTTTTCCTGACCTATTTTAGCCATAAATATCATAAATTTAAAAATTTTAAATTGATATGATTTGATTTTTTTTTTCAAGTCTCCCCTTGAAAAGCATTCCTGAGGTGATGCATTTAAAATGCATCTGCTTTCCTCCTAATGATGATTTTGATACGTGCGGCATTAAACACCAGAAAAGACTATTAATCCCAGCGTTCGTGACTTCGAGATGAGTATATAGCTAAACGATATTGGTGCTGAGTCTTCTCACAATTTAACTATCATTCATCGAACGTTTACCGATCAATTTGTTGCATTTTATGGGATTTCATCGACAAAGACGACGGTGGCAGCGGTGCAGTACAACGGTTGAATAGAAGGTCTTGTGAGGTGTCTGATGTATAGTACGAGCGATGGGTTACCCATGAGGTCATTGGTGATAGATAATATTATAGAAAGCCATTTAATTTCATTTAAACATTGCTATATAAACTTGCAACTGCTGATCCGTGCTGGGTATATACTCAAGTCATATATCTAACACCAACCAACTATTAAGGTTAGATTGTTGATAAACTGTCACACTTTCGCTGCTGTTTCTTGTCACCAACAATAAGAAATCGACCAAATTGTTTGTTTTTCTTGTTTTCATTGTACTCGTAAGAAATAGAACCAAACTGATTTTGGTATGGCACCCACGATAGCAATTACAATGAATAGCTCAATGACACCTATAGATTGGTATGTGACTCTCGATCGATTTAGATTGAGATACTTCATTTGTCGTCTTTTTTGTTGCGGGGCTTGTACAGAAATGCGGCTTTGAGGGCATGTCGTCGCGTGTCGAGGGGAAAGTCGTGTTGTTTGTGACTGCGATTGAGACTGTTATAACTTCTAGGAATGAGAGGAGTGAGTGATATGAATATTTTATGCATCCGATGCAGGAAATTTGCAATTTCTTCAATTTGTTAAATTGATGATCTTTTTTTGTTTGTTGATGGTTAAGCATATTCAGTAGAAAGTAAAAAAGGTCATTAAATTGTTCGTCATCAGCATACAAATTTGTTTTTAAACTAAATACGAAACAAAACAAGTCTAACTGTAACCGCATTTGTTTTGATTCGTCTCTGAGTATTGGAAAACACATTTCCATAATTTTGTCTTTAAGAAAGTTTTTTTTTTGTTTCAAGTTTACTGATCTGCATCTTTTTTTTCTAAATTGATAATTTATACCTGATCAATAAGTCAACATAGCTATCATAATGTTAATCATCATTGACAGTCAATATTTCCGGATTACGCCTGTCATTGTTGGATTAATAAAGATATAGAAATTCTCTGTGGTCTTTGGGATGGGAAAGCGATTTAACATTCATTTTACTCGTAACATCGCTTTATTAGGGGCTTTCGTGATTTTTTTTTTTGCTTTTGATTTATTTATAGAAAAACTAAAACATACATTTTTGTTCAAGTCTTTGGGAAACTAGGCGGTTTTAATAATTTTGTTGAAAGGAAGAAACGTGTTAGGGATTGAATAGAAACAAAATCGAATAAATATTATATAATCTAATCACTCGTGATAGTCAGGATTAGAAAAGATTTTCGACAAAAATTAAGTGTGCTGCATTAAAATTCCATATACCATATAAAATTATGTAAATTATTTGTCATCATTCACTTTAAGAATTTCCTTAGAATTTTACACATGGCTTAGTCGGTAATAGGGTAGTGGTAATGGGAGTCCCATTAGCAAGTCAATTATGGCTGAAGTGAGCACTTGTTTGGTGTGGACTGCGGTGGATTATGATGCAATTGGTGGTAGAGAGAACAGTCACAACTCAGTGAACCCAACATCATAATGGGTGTATTTTGTATATCGGTTTTTCGTCGAAAGCCAATTCTACTTAACCTAACGTGTCATTCATCTATATCCCAGGCTTGTTGATGTTACGGAACTCACGTTTTTTTTTTCTGTGGTAGGGAAGTAACTTCGGTTCGGTTGGTACTTCATCTAACATGGAATTAAAAGCTATATACTCATTGGAGTAAATGTGGCAAATATCCTGAGTTAATAATCCACTTTCGGAATATGAGAGTTTCCGCAGGCCCCAAAGGACCATCTAACAGTTTTTCTAATTCAATACCTTGATAAGTATAGGGGCTTTTCAGGACGTCTGCAAATATGATTCACAACTGGTATTCCAATTAGTACAGTTTGTCCCAGTACGTCCGTTTACTTGCGACATACATACATATGTATGTAGGTAATAAAGGGCAAGTTTTACATTTGGAGACAAAATCGAACTCGAGATTCTAATCAAACTTGATATAACGACGATAGAGAAAACTAAAAAAGTCTGTCTGTCTATAGAACCATCTACAGCCTAAACGGCTGAAACGATTTTCTTCAAACTTGATGGTTAAGCCATTAGGTGATTCTCTCTTTGAATCGTTTTTTTTTTTTCCAAAAATAACAGTGCTTGCTATACAATTTTTTTTACCATCTTAGTTGCCTCGAAAATGGCTCTAACGATTTGGATAAAATAAAATGCACGACTGCATCGCACGGACTTGCTCTTACGTTCGATCACATCGTATGCAAACGATTTCTATTAAAAATGTAAATATATTTTTAAAGTAGTTTTTTACTTAATTTTTTTTTATGAAAAATTTCTTTAATTGTTTTCTAAAAGAAATTTGTATAACAATCTTAAATATTAAATGATATAAGCTTAAAAACAAAAGATAAAATCAACTTAATCAAAGAAAAAACAATTCAAAATTCTGAAATAAATACTCAAACTAATTTGATCTCAAAAACTGTACGCCATTTAATTTCCTGGATATATTTGAATTTATAAGAAAAAAATTTAAGAAATCTGTGGAACGGTTTTTGAAAAAAAAACAGTTTTTTTTTCTCAAAAACCGAGATGGGATGAGCCGCGTAATTTGTCATCTCATTGGTAAATCTCTGTGTGTATAAATTTGGAATTGTTCGGAAGTACTCTTCCCCAGTTACGCATTCCATCGTTTATTTTCTAGTGTTACGCGATGCATATAAATCAGTTTTCCCGGAGAGCTCTTAATTATGACATGCTACATTAGACAAAATTTTTTTTACACGCCACACATAACAGAAAAATAACTTTCGCTGCACCGTATTAAGTTGTAAGCCCCTAAAATTATCCGGGCTTAGCTTAGCTGCTATGGAAATAGTTCATGTTGCTCAGTCCAGACCTAGTTTTTTTTTTCGTCCAAAATCCCTCGGAATTGGGAAATGTTGTCATATTCTTGGATTTCATTTTTTTTTTTAATTGAACCTCTTCAGACTGTCGGTCAATTTGTTCAGGTATTTTCATCAAAATTTAATGAATAGAACTGATTGCTTTAATTTTCTCTTCATAAAGCCATAAACACCCACACACCTGCTTCATTTTCACTTATTATTGAAAAGAAAACAAAATTCTCATTTTAAAAAAAAATTTAAGTTTGTTTAAAAGAAAAGATAGAAATAATAAAAAAATTCATTAACTCTAATACAATTAATAAACAATTTTGTATTCTTCTTCCTTTAAAAAAAAAACCTAATAAGTCATATTCCCACATGCGAGAGGTCAAGGAAAAATGTTGTTCATTAAAATTCCCAAATTACCACTGTACTCATTAAACTATTTAGCATAATGTTCGGTAAACTTAAAAAGTAGAACTGCCATGGCACTGCTAGCGCTCAGCGCCCCCTTGTGACTTGAATAAAGAAGAAATAGTCTAGATTTGTTGACGAGAGAAAAATAGAAAAAAAAACAGTAGGGTATTCTTTAAATATGTTAATTGTTTTTTCTGCATCGTTAATAACAATTAAGATTCATTAGCTAGATAAATGCATTATGGGGGAAAAGTTGTTAATTGAGATTTTTTTTGAGAGTTGTCAATGACTATTCGTTTGGTATTCTCACAAAATCCAATTATTTAAATTTTGTTTTAAATTTTAAACTTACATAGCTAATTGAATTTCAATTTAAAAAAAAATTTTTTTCAGATTCCTTGTCCCGTGGAAGAAGACCGTTACTTTTAAATCAAAGTAAGTAGAGTAAAAAAGTCATTTGATTAATGGCACATAAGCTTTTCATAGAAAAGCATTTTCTTTTGGTGAACCATCACTCATGCATACGTATGTATAAAACAAAAAAAAATCGCCTGCCTAAATTTCTTAACAATTTGAAAATTCATGGCAGTGTTTTCATTTTCAGTCTAGAAGTTAATTTAATTATAGTAACCACACATTTGTGATTTCAATAAGGAGTCTATGTCAATACTGTGCCTGCATTTAGAAATGACACGAAATTAATATTTTCATGATCCCAGAAGTGGGCCACAAGCCCCAAAGCAGATTTTTATTAATATCTCGCGGACGGTAATTTTAAAAAAAAATATTAGCACAAAAGTTGTAGAAAATTGAATTTCCTACAGGTTTTACTTTATTATTTTTGTCAGAAATCAAAAAATAGCGAAGTAATTGCCCAAAATAAAATGTTCATTAAATTCAAAATGGCTCCAGCGCTTTTCCCGTAAAGCGAAACATAGACTACTAATAAGCGCCACTAGCAAACTGTAAATGAAAATTCTATGAATTAATTTTGTCAATTTAGGCGTTTTGTTTTTCGACAAACCGACTGGACTGTAATGCTTATAGAGGTTAGACCGCACTAGACGGAACTGCAGTTCAGCGGGACAACGCTTCACAACTACTGATGTGAAAGTGGTGGGTGGCAATGGCGTAGTGGATAAAGTGCTTGATTGCTAACTTTGACGTGTAGGATTGGATGCCGCCCATGGGGAAAATGAGACAGGTCAATACCTGTATGAGATTTTAGGTAATTATTTTCGCGGATGATATTCATATTAAATAAAGTTTAAATTTTTCGGAACTTACCGCGTTAAATGTTAGAAATATTTTCAATTTCTTTTTCCCGACTTTCGAAGAAATTTAAAACCCGTGACCACGAAGTTTGGAACTTCTCATCCCGTGACCACGAAGTTTGAAACTTCTTCGAAATGTCGGGAAAAAGAAATTAAAAATATTTCTAACATTTAACGCGGCAAGTTCCGAAAAAATTTAAACTTTATGTAATAGTCAATACCTGGTTCTCAAATCCACTGTGCCAAACTAGTGCCGTGCAATTCAGGTTGCATTTATCTTATATCCTTCTAATGTAACCTCCCAAATTAAATACGAGACCTTGGAATTGCTTTAATTTATGAACCTGAACCAAATTAATTGTATAAAAAATGATAATGAACCAACTCTTGACTTGGTATTTATAAGTAATGAATTAGAAGCTATAGTTGATGATATAATTGAACCAAAAACTCTATCCATCATAAGGCTCTAGAAATACAGTTTAAATTTGTGTTGTTCAATAAACTAAATTTCAATAAAGATAATACTAAATTTGAGTACGATTATGTAAAGCTAAATTATGTTGCTCTTAATACATTCTTTAAAGAAGTGGACTGGGATAACGTTTTTACTTCTTATGACTTAAAACTATGCTTTCAAAAATTTAGAGATAAGATTGTTATATAAGTTACAAGCAATTCCAAAAATTTTTGAAGCGGTCGTCAAAAAACGAATTTATGAAAATATTAAACATGGAATCTCAGTTAACCAACATGGGTTTGTTACCAGTAGGTCTACTACGACCACCTTATCTCTTTTCTCGCAGTTTTGCACAAAAGGTATAGAACGTGGTGGTCAGGTGGATGTTATTTACACTGATTTTTCGAAAGCTTTTGACCGTGTGAAGTACATCATTTTATTAGAAAAATTAAGAGCATTGTGATTTAATTCAAATATCTTAAAGTGGTTTCAACAGTATCTTAAAAATCGAACACAGTTTGTAAAGATTGATTAAAACTATTCAAAAAAGATTAAAACCTATTCCGGAGTTCCTCAAGGAAGTCATCTTGGGCCTCTGTTTTTTTATCTTTTCATAAATGACCTTCCTTCTTGGGTAATCCACTCTGGTAATTTACTGTCTGCAGATGACTTTAAAATTTATAAACTTATTAAATCAAGTAACGACTGTGATCTTCTACAATATGATATAAAGTGTGAAGAAAATTGCTTGCATTTAAATATTTCTAAATGTAAGCAAATTTCTTTCACCCGATCTTCTCTTCCCATACATTTTTCGTATAAAATCAATGGACGCGAATTGCAGAGAGTTGAGAAAATCAAAGATCTGGGCGGTATCTTTGACAATAAATTGAATTTTAATAATCATTGTGATTATATAGTCTCAAAAGGAAATAAGTTGCTAGGCTTTCTAAAAAGAAACTCAAAGGACTTTAAAGATATGAGGATCATTATTTATTAGTTTAATGAGATCAAATCTTGAGTATGCTTGTTGTATTTGGAATCTAACATACGAAGTAAGAATAATCAGAATTGAAGAAGCCCAACGCAAATTCACTCGGTTTGCATTAAGTAAGCTAAATTGGATGGATAATATTATGCAAAGTCTTAAATCTAGACGTAAGCAATATCTTGTCATATTGGCAAGAGATGTTCTATGTTCCCACATTGATTGTTCTGCCCTACTTGCACTCTATTCAATTTATGCTCCTTCTAGACCCTTGAGAGATAGAAAAATGCCTTATTAAGCAAGTGACCCAGTATCCAGCTTCTGCATATTGTATAACTCAGTATGCGACATAATCCACCTAAAGTTAAGTATACCCTCATTCAAAAAGGCGTTAATGTTAGCCATTTTGTTGCGTATTAATCGTCATCAGTTATTACACAATTGTTACAGACTAAGGATATTTATTCCCAAAATGTTATATGTATGTATATTGTATCATTCATAGTTAAGTCTAATAGAGATTGTAAGCTCGATAGATTAAATAAATAAATAAATAACAAAAAATAAAAAAAGACCTTAGGTTTAAGAAAAAAAAGTGTATGAAGTTCAAATGGCGTTTAGTGGGTAGCTCTCATACACACGATAATGGAAATAGATGTATTTTGAATTTATAATAATTGTATTTTTAATATATTTTTGAACTTGCTTTTAATTTTCAAAAAAATTCATTAAAAACATTGATGATAAAAAACATCGTAATTCTGATTCGATAATTTCTTACATCAATATTGTATTTTCGATATTAACATCTATGTTCTTCAGTATCGCTCATCCCTACACAACATTGTTGTTGCCATTCGAGTTTGACACTTAGTAGGGGAGTGTCTTCGTTCCTCTGGTTTGGATTCTGACTTAAAATCTACAAGGAAATCTCTCTTCGATAGAGGAGAACAAATGTCATTTGATACCAATTGGACAGTTTCAGAAGCAATCGGAAGCCTTCCGGACGACGAATCGTCGAAAAAGCCTTTAGTTTATTCCCTGTCAAAATACCTCGTTAGATTTGTAATTTGCACTAATATTCACATTTGTGATCAATTATTTTCTTTTTTCAATGTTATCAGTCGCCAAAAATTAGGTTTGAAAGAAATGAAGCCAAAAAAAGAAATATAAATGCTTCATTCGAAGTTCTTGGTAAGGAAGCAATGTCAGTGGATTTATGTCAATTGTGGTAATTTGACTATTAATTTGAGTACAGTATAATCCTGGCAGTTCCTGTCGGAATACAAATCATTATAATATTTATTAGCAAACAGTCCTCGTTCTTCCGAAGCTGAACGATACATCCTTGGCGTAAACGACTATATATTTGTATCAGTAGCATTTTATTTGTCTGGTTTCTCGACAATCAAAATTGAAGCGCAAACTTCAACCGAGCGACTATATCCTCTACTTCAGATTCATAAGGGATGACACTAGACAAATTTCCATTCGAATTGTTTCAAAATGCTGCCTTAGCTCAACGCCAGCCTCATTGGCTTGATGAACACTCACTATGTATAGTATAGCTTGTCTGAAGAAATGAACTATTACGTTCAATTTAATTCTTTTACGCAAAATAAACATATTAATTAGTATAAAGAAATTGCTGCTATTTTGAAAAACATGAGACAGCAGAACTGTCAAAAGGAATGTTGCTTTATTTTCATACAAAAACATCATCCACATTTCCGACTTTTTCAGTAGATTTTCCAAACAAAATTTCTTTCATACAAACCTTGTCTGGAAATTATACAACCAAAAAAATTGGTCAAATCGGGCCAGTTATTATCAAACTATGAGCTTTCAAAAATACGGTAGTTGTTCTAAATTTATACATAAGGTATTCTGCCCTTTCGAGGTAACCGTCGGAGCGGCATTTTCTCCGCAACGCATGTTCGTCGGAAATTCAATTTGAGTTCGAAGTAGCTTTAATGGGAGGAAATTTTAAAGAAATACGACGACGCATTGCCAGAGGCGCATCCAGGATTTCAGTTTGCGGCGGGGCGGGGGGGGGGGGGGGGTCAAGTTGATCGAAGACAGAAGATACAGTTAACCTATACTTAAAATAATCATATAACAACCAATTTTTAACGCGCATAAGCATGGAGAATTGTTTGGGTATAATTATGCTTAACAAACATCTAACATTTCTGATGGTAGAGGCTCCGGTACACTACGTCTTTCGTCAATTTTCTTTTTCCATTTTTGTATCCAAAGCTCAATTTTTTAGATAACGATAGAGGATGAAAAATTAGCTTCTGTGCATGTATTTTTTTGGCAAAAATACTCCTAGCTGAAATATTGCCGGTACATCTGAAGAAGACGATCTTTCAAGTCTGTCACGACACAACAGAATCCAGTTGGGAAATATAAGCGGCCCTTCGAAAATGCTTCTCGACAGGAAAACTCTTCATACGAAAACAACACGTTATTTTAAGGATCAAAATTTTTGTTTCCAGTGTATATAATTTCTGTTTCAAGGTGTATTTGTATGTCCATGATCATGGAGTATTGGTGAATAAAAATTTCCCTGGAATTTTTTTTCCAATTTGAATCTTAGGAACGTGAATAATGGGCTGGCAGCTCTACCATAACGTTACTTTTCATTGCACCATACCAACTTAGTATAAACTCCGTAATTATAACTATTGAATTTCATTGAGATTTTGTTTCGGATAGGTCAAACGTGTCTCGAAATGAAAAGAAAAAAATATTTTTAAATTTATTTTGTGTTATTTTTTGTTTGAAAACAAACTATTTATCGCAGAAGAAGAGTGCTATTAATTACTAAAATATATTGCAAACCAACTTTAACCTTAGAAAGGTATCGTTCTTCAAAATGGCAGGCATCGATCAAATATTTCCCGCTCCCTTGCTTACTTTTTAACTTCCATAGGCTTAAGCAGATTCCGAAGTAAAAAGTTTGTCTAAGAACAATACACGAATATCGCGAAGACGTTTTTAGAAGTCATTTTCATATGACATCATCAAACTCTTCAAATTGGTCAAATTTTTTTGATCAGGTCCTGAAATATTTTAGTTATATTTATTTATTATTATTTAATAAAAAGTTGTTCTTAACAGTAAAATATTTTAAAAGATGTGAAAAAAACATCAGCACTACTCACACGCTTATATACTTTTGGACAACAGAAAATTGAAGGATACGAGTTTGCGATATTTTTACTGTAGTATTGCAGTACAACTACATTACTGAACACAAGTAGTGATATCAAATTTCTACAGAAATATAACTGGTGTTATACATTAATGAACGCAATATTGTTGGAAGTGCTTGCTGTATCTGTACAATTATGTACTCAGCCATGCTCAAAAGTTTCCCTCTGAATAAATTCTATCGGGAATTTTGTTGTCATTTCATAGATTTTTTTTTCGAGGGAAATTTATACCGTGTGAGATTCACGGTCACAGGAAAATCTTCGAGGGAATAAAATATTCCTCAGTCCTCCAAATAAAATCTCAGTGAGCATGCAATATCAGGTTCACAGCCTCGGGCTCAATGTGTGTACACATACATATTTTCGATACCGCAAGGGCGCGACCCAGACAGATAGGCAAATTTATTCACTCATATTTTGATCGTGATTATTTTTTTTCACAAAAAATCATTCATGCCTGCAGAATTCGATCCCTGGATACCTTAATGGGGCTAGATTTCTCGCTGAATTGTAAAAAACAGATATTTTATAAATATAATTACATATATAAATTACTTAAAATAATTGATATTAAAAGTGGGTGGCAATGGCGCAGTGGATAAAGTGCTTGATTGCCAACTTAGACGTGTGGGTTCGATCCCCACGCTTGGGGCATTCTATTCTATACCTCCAATTTTAATTGGATGCCGCCCATGGGTTAAAAATGAGACAGTCAATACCTGTTTCTCAAATCCACTGTGCCAAAATAAGTGGCGTGCAATTCAAGTTGCATTTAGAAGACCTTAGGTCTTACAAGCATATAGTTAAAAGTAAAAGAAAAAAAAAAAGTGATGATTCAGGACTTTAAGTGTCAATACCATCATTTAAGACATTCTTGCAAATTCCGAAAAAAAATTTTTAAGAACATAAATTCTGAGCTAGGGTAGGAAACTGAAACTTATGACGTCCATGACCCCCCTCTGGATCCACCAATGCGCATTGCAATGGATATAAAAATCAGGCAGAGATGTGTAACTTAACTGGTATATCGAAAATGCGATATATTATCGATAGTTTTTTTTTATTAAATAAATAGTATAAGCGTTTTAATAACCATACAAAACTTGCGAAGGAGTGTAATTTATTGTATATAAAAAGCATTTTTTTTAATTATAATTGGCTAGCATTTTTAAGAAATTTAATTAGATGGACCGATTTAAAAATCAAAACTATCGAATAAGTCCCCTCCCTATTTTCAAACATATACGTGTTTTGTTTCCGTTTGAACTGTCAACAAAAGAATGGAAAAAAAACTTTTGAAACACAATATTATTTATTTAGAAAATAAAAGAACATTGCGAAACAAAAGCAATATTCGCGAAGTAACTGACGCAGCGTAAGTAAACGTATCTTCTAATTTAATTCTTATCTTCTAAATCTATAATTCTCTTCAAGATCTAAAAAAAACTTTCGCCTAAATAAAAATGCATTTGCTTTTATTTTGCAGCAGATTCAACACAAATATAAATAAAATTATCGGTCTGATGATGTCACTCCAAAGCTTTAAAAAATATATGATATGTGCAAAACCAAAACACAGCCACAACTTCTGATGTCCTTCTTGTTTAATTTAATGCAATTACGGAATATTCACTGAGCAGATTCATCATCCGCTCATATTAATGTGAAATTGTTTTATCGTTCTGCCGAAAAAAAAGTCCACAAGTTAACGTCAATAAGGTTTATTTCCTTATCTTATACATTTTAATTAACAATTTCTTTAAAAAGAAAACACTTTCCGCAACGAGAACTTGTCGGAGGACTTCGGAGAAAATTTTGTTTGCATCTGTCATAAATAAAACCATTATTCAGCGCATACAAATGGCATGCGTTAAATTTCGTCGCACAGAATTTCCGATCAGCTGATCGGAGAACTACCTCGAAGCAAAATGCCTCCGATTCATAGTAAATCGAAGAGAATTCCGCTCCGACGGTTACCTCGATAGGTCAGAATGTTTCGATTTTGAGGTTATTGAAGGGAAATACGGGTATTCATGTATTAGTTTTGGCACCGTCTTATTGAAACCGCATTTCATCCGCTTACATGTCTCCGATTTTTTGACGACTAGACATAATCTTAACCAAGCTATGACATCAATCAATTGACTCTGAGTGTATAGCTAAGATATTTTTACCTTGAGCAAGACCCCAATAATCAGATGTCAGTTCACCGATGTACCATAACTGCCGGCTTCAATACCTTGAACTTTCTAGAGCATACTCAATTGAAAAACAAGGTCTCTGTGTCCCGCCTGCCCAAACCGATTCTCATCAGTTGGTCTCGTCACGGGCTCTTCCGCCATTCATATTTCTACACTGTCCAATTAAATTCTCTTGTGTTCAACAACTGTCCGCGACTCCAGACCCACCAAAAACAGGTGAACGAATTCCAAGAAAAATCCATCTCTACCATAGATCACTGCATGACAATTTCCAGATCAATGGCTTTGCTCATCAAGTGCGCGATGCTCTCTATAGAAAGACCGCCGGCCGGCCGCAGCCAACAACATTATATAACAACAATTTAATAATAATAAAAAAAAATAATAACAATCTAATATCTTTAAAAACTTGCTTTGGTGTGGTCACATCACCAAATGGATGATGACCACGATGATGGTGAACAACAACAACAACTATTCGAATTCCGTTGTGCAGTTTTAGTCCAAGACTCATGTTGCATGTTCTCGTCAATCGTGTATTAGCAAACGGTGCAGACATTTTGTCACGCAAGTTATTCAAACTCTGCGCGCAGTGCAGATATGCTTCGATACCACGATGGAATGCTATGCGATGCGAACCGAACAGCAATAATGATAGTGATGATTCGTGAAAAGTGGATCACGAAGCTTTACCGGTTTCTTGTTGTTGTTGTTGTTGTATTTGTTTGTGATGGTAAGTATTATGTTTGGAGGCCTTGTGGCGGTTATTGCATGCAAGATTTGATCAACTATAATGGAGCATATCGGACAATAATTACTGGGTTATGCGCGCACTGCTATAATATTCGTCCAATATGCAATGCACCTCTACCATCAACTATATCAGATGATGATTTAACTCAAAAGCCTGTTTTTTTCGTATATAGACTAATCACAACGATTATAGTTTTACAATAACAACAATTTTGTAATATTGTTTTACTGTGAGAGTACAGAGGCGGGCCAACAGTAGAAATCCCTTGATTTAATAAAAAATTGTATGGCAGAATTTTTGGAGAGGGCATTTCTGTTAAAAACATTTAAGCAAAATATTATCTTAATAATAACTTCTTAGCTTTTTAATCCCTCCGTGGGCAAAGGCCTTCATATACCAATATACCCCCTTTTGTTTTTTCTGGAAATATGTTTGCATTTTCCCAAAATTTTGAGATACATTTTCGACTGTTCTGCTATAAGTTCTTTTATCGGGCCATTATATCCATCTTGGGCAAAAGTATTGTATTCAATTAATAGTCTTCCGATAGAGTCTTCACATCATCGAAGGGCTTCGTTGTGAATAATCCACTTCAACTTCATTTTGCGAATAACGCTGTCGATAGGATTTTGATTTTTTTCCAAAGAATTTCTTAACTAGTGATAATATATGCCCAGGAAATTCTAAGGATCTTTCGAAGACATCTTTTCATAAAATTTCCCAGCTATTTAGTATATAAGGAATGCCAAATGAATAAAAGAATTTGGTGGTGCAATAACAGTTTCTGAAGAACCTTGAGCCTAAAGTGGGTTTCAGTTTCTGTATGCGTATGCATTTAAAAGGCAGGAATGAAGGGATCCTGGTGTACAATTATTTACTGATCTGATTGGCTAAGGGCATAAAGAGAGCAACACATTCGGTAAGTGTGTCACTTTCTTGGAATATCCTTGAAAAAATCATTGTATTCTTTTGGGTTGGCTACATCTGTACATTGAAATCCAAGAAGCTAAAATTAATCCACGCATCTGTTTGTTTTATAATAAATATTTTAAATTGTGAATTCTTCAATTTAAACATTCAAGATGTGATATGACCCAATAGAAAAAGTCTTGTAGCCGGTTCGAATGACCAAACAAAAAACGTGTAATCACAGCGGCCCAAGATTTGTTCTTCAAAATTTTCTTCATTCCCCAAGTTGTGTAAGTGAGCGGGTTGCAATGCTCGAGACCCAATTAGAACTTGTGTCTATTATACTACAAGGTTTGTAGTGCTTACTAATTGGGGTGACAAAATGTTTGGACCCTGTCTGATGAAGATGGTAACAACCGTAATATTCTCGGTCGATTGAGCAATACAACTAATTTGAACGAACGCGTTGCTAAGCCAAATACCTAATTGTTTAGGCAAAACCACAAAGTTGTATTTATTCATTGGTTCCTTTGATAATATCTCAAGGAAAAGCCTAGTTTTCATTTTAGAGTTGATTCGGCGCTTCCACACAAGGTTCTGACTCCTCCTTTATTTCTTGAGACCATTAATAGTTGCATTCAATATGGAAGAGTTGTTCTTTTACTCTTGTCAAACCATTGCATTATGTTCTTCATCAATCGAATTCTACTGGTCTTTTTTTCAATATTGCTCCATCCTGTTCCCAAAAGAAGCGAATTTTCTTGTAAATATTCCAATAACGTCCCTTTTTCTCCGGATTAGAAACTATTCCTTTCAGACCTATCAATTGGATGGTTTCAAGTTTGATATTTATAAATTATATAAATGCTGGTGTGCCTCAGGGTTTCGTTTAGTCTCCGATTACTTTTTTCATTTAAAGATCTTTTATCTGAAACCAAGAAATTGTTGTGGCGATGACAGCACTCGCCAGATTTTCATATATGTTTTCAGATTCACTTATTCACTAATTCTGATCTCGACAGCATCGATCAATGGGAATCAAATAAGAAGAAACCGATCATATTTAAGTTATTGGAATTGGTACTTTTTGTGGTCATTTCACACATTAGTTGTTGCCAAAAATGCTGACTAATATTCCAGTTTTCTTAAAGATTTAAAGTGCATAAATCTTGAATAAATTAGGAATAAAAATTTCAAATATAAATTACCTTAACAAACTAGGTTAGGTTAGGAGGGGCGTGCGGCGCTCTTAGACTGCTGCATACACGTATACGAGGGCCTATTGGTCCATTGTGATCCTCTTTTTCATAGAAATGTCTCTAACTTATTCTTCATGAAGACTGATTCATTTACGAATCAGCCCGTATTCTGTATACATTTTTTCATATTAAACATTGGTACCTGCACTAGGTCGTCCAGTTCATCAACAAACCTGTTTCCGAAGTGTCGAGGGCGTTTTTTTTGTAGATTTGGACAGTCGCGGAGCAGGTTTCTGTGTCATCAGCATCTTGACAGCTCCTACAGAAGTCGGGTGCCAATACACACAATCTAGTGGAAATTGTACCTATGGCACAATGTTTTGTTTTTTTTTATAATACAATTCTATACTGAAATTTTTCAGCCACGTAGAAGAGCACAAAATCTTCCAATTTTAATGATTAAAATTTTAATCTTGTTGGATATAGTTCACATTGTTTTTTTTTGTCATAGAATCCATGTACGAGTAAGTTGAACTAAACTTAACAAAAAATGCGTATTGGTAAGGTGCTCACTAGCCAGCTGATGAGTCCAAGTGAGATCGCCGTGAAGAAACGCAAATTTTGTGGACTAAAGGCCGTTAAAAGCTTTTTTGAACCTCTATCACAATGTCCTGTTAGTACACCTATTAAGGTTGTGATGCTTGTTTTACTCAGTGACAGAATATACTGTGGGTTTTCTTTACGTTAATTCTTAGCCATAAGCTTCAAAAGATAACACAGTTGCTCCTGGATATCCAGGAGTTATTTATTTGCTCTTTCATTTTTATGTCTATTTTAAGTTTCACCACGCCAAACGGGACTTCAGTTTAGGGCCTATACCCAATAGTTGCTGCTGTCAGTATTTGCTATTGAACCCTTCCTTCCTATTTCATCTGCTGTATCGTTCGCTTCTACACTGCTGTGTCCAGGAAACCAGCATAGTTTGACTGGGTTAGAGTTACTGATAATATTTAGTACTTTTGAGCGCTTTGCCACTGCCTTGGATCTTATTGTCTCGCTGGATTGTGATTTGATAGCGCTTATGAGATCAGTTTTTTTCTATGGATCATTTCAGCTGCTGAAAGACGCTACATTCATCTGGGAGTATATATTATTCCTTAATAGTAAGGGCTTCATAAAAAAATCGTCTCCTGTGCTTTCTTCCATTTAAGTTAATAAAATAAATATCGAAATATTTTTAAAATGTTTATAAAAGCGATAAATAAATGGTGTATAATTAAGTTTCTATTTATTTGCCCGCCTTACAATGTCTGACTAAAGTTGTCATGAGTTATCCGACACATACATCTTGAAGCAGAGTAGAAGCCCAAAAGGGTCCAAATTCACAATTCTTTTTTAAGTCAATTAAATGGATTATAATTGCATACCTTCTTCAAAATTTCTGTATCGGATAACTAATCACAACTAATAAGTCAGACATTGTGAAACAGGCTCGAAATATTTAAAGTTAAAGCTCTCCCAGCTAGAAAACGGCATATGCGATATCAAATCTTTATGACTATTTATCTTTTCACTTAGAACCAATTTATTCACTCTCCATTAAATTTAAAGACGCTGTTAAAAAAAGGAAATTCATAACGACAAATGCCTTAAATTTTCCATTATAAATTGAATAGAAAGTGAATTAATTGGACATTTATATCTCGTAAATCAAAACAAATAAATAAATTATAATTAAAACAAGGCCAATATAAAACAAAACAGTTAAGGACTTAATGGCGTTTGGCCACATGACTGGCATTGCAAATAAGTTAAAATACCACTAATTATTGTTACTGCATTCTATTTGTACAAACAGCTATTATAAATGTTTTCATTTGTCTTATATTATATGAACAACCGACTTCTAACGGTCTATATTCTTTAAGGCTTTTCATTTTCTTTGCCCATACAAGCTCATAAACTTCGCCAAGCGTAACCAAACCATCCTTAACTTATTCCTAAACATTAATTATTCATGTAAGATTATTCACGAAAATCCATAACTTTTACAAAAAAACATGCTTCGAATAATTGAAAAAATGATGATGAAAAATAAAAGCGAAGCCACTTCAAACAAATCCAAGTAGCATTACCGGCAGACAACATTTACCACAGAAATTAGCCCAAACACAGGGTTGTAACTAAAAACAACAACAACAATTCCTCGATATTAATTTCGTTCGTCTCCCTTACCACCAAACAGGAACGTATTGCAAAACTGTTTTACCAACACAACTTCCCTGTTGTTGGTAATGTCCTCGTAAAATAAAATCTAACAAGAGTTTCGTGCTCAGCTCATGCGGCTGACGATGTTGGCAGGCGGATACAGGATCCACTGTACAATAATGCCCCAAACACTACTCAAACTCACTGCATATACGAATAAGAGTGGGCTGTATAATATAATGCACTGTAGCCTCGTGGTGAGGTTTTAAGCACTTAATCGTTCTGTTGTTAGACTTAATTTTTTTGCGGAGGATGCTTTCAGACGCTGATTGGTCTGAAGAAATGGAAGAAATTCCTTTTATGGTCTCAGCCATTTTGTAGTTATTTTTGAAATACCATGAAAAAAATATCAACAAAAGATCAAAGATATTGATCGATAATTCGACCTCATAAGGCCCAACATGACTATTAAGGCTATAACATCTCTTCCAGACAACCACCCATAAAAACAAAGTTGGACAAATAGGACTGCTATATATGGGGACACAAAAACTCATCCTACAAAATTTATTAATAAATTTAAAGTTAAAATCGAAAAAAAAAATAGTTTCAGTGACCCATATTAAAGCACCCGTATATAGGTAACTACCAAAACGAAGAAGAAGCTAAGACAGTAGGTAAAAGGAACATATATATGAGAAGATGAAGGTAGGTAGGTACTTAGGTCGTTGTCCCAATTTCGTTTAACACGATTTTGTGTATTTACTTTGTAGTTGTTGTACCTTGTTTGTTTGGATGGATGTTTTTTTTTGTGGCTTGATGTTACGACAACCTATTAAGGAAATTATTTGGTAATTATTGTTAAGATGAGGAAGCTCTTCTTTGGAGACGAGAGCCCGTCTCGTGATTGTTGTTTGGTTGGGGTTCTTCGAAGTCGTGTGAACTATTGGAAATGTTACGTATCGCAGGCTTAGAGGTAGAAGTTCGTATTTTGTGTTCGTGTGTGGGAAAATAAAGTACCGTAATTTGTTTTATTAAAACCAATTTTAGATTTACAAAAAGTATTTATTTTTATTTATGCTGTTAATTTGTTCTTCTCATTTTTCTGGTATCCAACTTTTGATAAAAGTTTTTTCAGTTCTGTCCATCTATTCTGCGTTTGGATTTTTGTTTTCTTTATAAGAAGACACAGAGGGAAGAACTTAATAGTTAATATCGAAGATGCTTAACTCGCATGTAGAGCACTCAAATGGGTATTTAAATGTTTTTCTAAGATTGGATTAGGAAGCAATTAGACCCAACAATGGCGTAGGCAGAGGATTTTGACCAGGAGGGAGAAAACTTATTTGAGAACAAATTTATCTTAATTTTTTTCCACAAATAAATTATGTCAACGCCTTCAAATTTTGAATTTATTAAAACAGCCCTAATTCATTTTTTGTAATCGATTTCGCATTTATTCAATCAAATCAAATTTACAAATACAATAATCTTAACAAACGGGTTTTTGGGGGGAAACGTACGAAAGTTTTCGATCTTGGTATTATCCGTTCTTTGTATTGTTGTAAGTTTTGTGCTTCAAAACTTACACCAATTTCTCTTTTTTAGTTATGTTATTTGCTTCCGATTCTAAGATTTTTTGCTTGAGACGCGATGTAGCTACCTACTATAGCGCAAGTCTTGCATTTGAAAAAAATAGAACCCGAGGTTAAAATCAAACTTGACAGTTCGAGGATATGATCACCAAAAAAGGGTTTCCCGCAATTCCGCCTGTCTGTCTGTCGGTCCGTACAACGCTCTACAGCCTAAACGGCACAAGCGATTTGTTCAAACTTGGTGGTGGTTAGGCGTGTTCGTTGATTGTCCAAAATAGATTTTTGAATCGTTGTTTTAGCCCCAAAAATAACGGTACTTGCCATATAAAATTTTCTACCATCTTAATTGTCTCAGAAACGGCTGCATCGATTTTGATAAAAATTGGTGTGTGTATTTAAATAAGTATGGACTAGATTTGGGCCTAAAATTTTTTCAAAATATTTTATTATTAACGGTACCTGCCATACAACCATTTTATTTATTTTCTAATTTTTCATAAACTGCTCCACGGATTTCGATAAATATTCGTATACAGGATCTCCTTCAAATTCTAAATAATGCTGCATTTCAAAATTTTCGGAAAAATGTTTATTTTAAATTTTTGAAAAAAAAATATTTTTTTTTTTGAAAATTCAATATTTTGAAAACGGGTGCGATTTTTTCTGAAATTTTATTTTTAAATTTATATTATTAAATATTTAAAATGTTCATACTAATTTTTTTAAAGAAAAAATAAAAAAAATTTTATATATAAAAAATTAAGTGAGAAACGACTATAAAAATACTTTTAACCGTTTCCATTAAGATTCTTTTGCATATAATGTGATCGAACATAGGAGCAAGTACGTGCGATCCAGTCGTGGATTTTATTTTACTTTCGATTATAAGGCAAGTTATGCATTCGTAAGATCGTAAAAAAAATATAACACCTATAAAAAATGAACACCATAAAAAATGTGGCTCCTTCAATTCTGTCTGTCTTTCTGTCCTCGTGTCTGCATCCTAAACATCTGGATCGATTTGCTTCAAACTAGGTAGATATTGTTTTTTCGGTTATATGCCTACACGTTTTTTTTCAAGTTTTTTAAGACGACAAATAACAGTAGCCCCATACATTTCTCTTGGGCCAAAAACGAAAATATTATTTTTCTCAAAAACGGCTCCTACGATTTTTATAAAAAAAATCCGTTTATTAATGAAGGGAAAATGTATTTATGTATGTAGAACCATTTTATTGGTGCTTGATTTTCTGGGAAACGGTTAATTTGATTTTCGTTAAGCTTAAACACTATTGTAAGCCAAAATTTTTGAAAAAAAAAAAATAATCTTATATGTATATCAATAATAGCTTTAAAATGGCGTCTCACATTTTATATCTAAAAATGTTTTTAAAATTTTACACATAAAAAATTAAATTTTTAAAAAACCGCTCCAACGATTTTCGAAATCTTTTTTTGGTATATTCTTGTTTATTCACGAACTCAAATTGCATCTTTGTTTTTTTCTCAAGCTATAACTACTAAGAAATATAAAAACATTTAATTATGAGTATAATCCATTTATTTCTACATTATTATTATTCCTTTTTTCCTAATTTTTGTGTACGTCTGTACCTACTGCAAGAAAATTGAATTTTTCAAGTGAGGTGACAAAATTGTTGTCATTGAAAACAAAAGTGTTTAAAACTTAAGACGAAGTTGGATAATCTTTACAAATTACCAAATATTTTTACTATATTGAGGTTTTTTTGCCTTAATTTTTGGCCATGCAAACATTTGATCAATTATTTTTCTTTTAAAACTAAAAGTTCGGGCAAAAATAATCTCATTTTATTTGTAGCTGGTTTTGTTAAAATTAAGTCAAGTTGAGTGTCAAAATTGTCAGAAAGGAATACAATTCAGACACAGGTTTTCATGAGTAACACTTTCGTCAACATTTCTCTTAGCAATTGTTATTTTAGAGACCATTTAACATAAAAAAAATAATTACAATAATTACATTTAAAATCCAAATAAGAAAAAACGCTGTTTAATAACAAATATCTGCTCTCAAATGATAACTATGATGATTAACACTATTTTCTATTTTTCCACTCAATCAACTGCAACTCCCAATGCCACAATGTCAGACTCCACCTGTGTATCAAATTAATATTAAACTATTAAACACAAGAACAAAAACCACTTTCAGATAAAAAGTTCGACTTATAGACACGGATCGATGTAATGGTCTCTAAATAACCACACGATCTAACTTGAAATCTTCTAATATTCCGCCACCACATTTTGAAATCCATTGCAACCATTAAAATTTACGGTTGATATTTTCAATTAGCACACAATATTCTTATAGCAAATACCATCAAACAGAACAATTAATGCGTTATCCTAGTTAAATTTATGTTCTTTCTCCCAGAGGATAGCAATTCTCTTATGGCTCTGTCTCTATGTCTCTGGCTCTAACTTCATCATCATTCGTTTTACTTTCTATTGAATTCTTGTTAAATAAATAACTACTGCATTCAGCAACGATCGAGGAGTTGTACAAGAGTATCTTATACAAAATATTAAGCTTGTACGGTAGGATCGCGGTTAGTGTAACGCACAACGCATGGATGCGGATGCGCTTGGGTATTATTATTTGTATGCTAGTGTCGTGGCTTTTTATTGTTTTTTACAACAATATTTTCTCTTGTCAATGCGTTAATTGGCATTTCAAGCGAAACATTTACAATATTCTCACAAATTTATTCAGGAGATTATGTAAATTTTGTGAAAATTTTGCTTTTACTTTTTATTTTTTTAAATGTTGGCTTATGCCTAATGAGTAATAGCTTTGAGATTTCTCGGAATAGAAAAAAAAATATATATTTGTAGTTTATCATTTTATTCACTTGATTCATTTCTCTGATGAAGTTTGGAACTGTATTAATTTAATATGGGATTATCGGGCCTTAAAAAACTGTGATTTTGAAGTTTTCTTTCATTAATCCCACTTATTAAAAAGCTTAAGATTCTAATTAACTAATTTAAGCGGCCTACCGTATTGAATTAAAATATTGGAGCTCAAGCCACAAGCAGTTCTTTAGAGCCTAATTCGGTTGGGAGCTCTTTACTTGGGTGGTTTTATTAAATTGTGTGAAATTGTCATTCCCTTGAGGACGAGTTCAAAGATTTTTACAGAATAATTTATATCGAAGACGAAGCATCATCCTATTGATGAATGAAATGATATATTTATTCAGCCATCACTGTGAAGTAAGAAAGAGATTAATTATCCTCTCAAAAAGTGGTTGTGGTAGTGATCAGTGAGTTCACAGATGGATGCTGTCGCTGGTTTGCTCTCGGTAGCATATCAATTTTGGTATAAAGTACTTTTAGTATTATTACCATCTAGTCTTTATTAAGCTTCTTCGTCCAAATGCCGTATACAGGATGTAGGTCTAAAAACTCTTATATTTTTAAAGCCACGACACAAAATCATCTTTTTCTCCAAATCTTGAAATATCAAGATAGAAGAGGTAAATCTGACCTAAATAGTAAATAATCAATTTTGTACATAAGATATCGGTATATATATGAATGAAACTAATAACTTATTGTTAGGTTATTGACCAATTGGTTGAATTATTATAGGTGTTTGAGATTTAGAATATATCTCTTTCGGCTGTTTTGGTCGTTATGTTTTTTTAATGAAACAATTTCATTTCCTTTCCCGACGTTCCGACGGAGGTTGATGTATTCTTCAGGGGATCTTTTATTTACAAAAATAAATTGAACATATTATACACATACGAACATTTGGTTTACCATTTTTGGAAAACTTACATTTAGCAGGTACTACAGAAAAACATAAATAAAAAACTGATAACTCAATATATAAAGAATTATTTGGTTAAATACCTGTGGGACTTCGTGTACTGTGACCTTAGATTTAGTGTACTAGCAGTGGATTAAATTGTTCAACCTACAGCTGTTCTTCCAGTGTATTCGTTTTTAAACTTTTAAAGTTTTTCGAATATACTCAGATTAAGGCCTTGATGTATAAGTTCAACATTATAAGTTCAACATATTCATCTAATATAAAGTCAGCAGCTCCTCCATAAAAGGTGCAGATTCTGCAAGTAGCACTTCCAGCTGAACCAACAATGTTCTGATGTCGTCTTTCCTTAGAATGGCCGGTCAAAAGAACAGTTATAGCTCTTAGATTTATTCTATTCCAGCTGATTTAGGATGCAATATTTTTTGGCTTTAACTTGCAAGCAATAGTGTGCCGCCTGTCTTAGCTTTGGGAGTATAATTCCCATAGTTGTGATTATTCTAAAACCTCCTCTGTATTTATTCAGTTTTTGATCATGTTTGCTTCAATACCTCAATAGGTATCATGAGCTAAGAGACTCGCTAAGGGATCTGAGCATTTATTTCCTTGAACACCAACTTAGCCCAGTTACTGAATAAATTTTGGCATAATTTGTTTTGGCCATATTCATTTAATCTCTCATAGAAGTTTGAAAATAATGCGATTGGAAATAAAAGCTTTTAGAACAACTCGAAGGAGGTCTGAAATGATGGCGTTGGCCTGGTTTTAGTTATTTCTTATAAGATTTGGGTCTGCCCGTAATTCGGTTTAGCTTTTGCTCCCGCCTTCAAAATGCTAGTAAACTATCATATCGTTGATTTAGGCCAACAAATATTTTTACAACTGTTGGAGCTATCAGTTCACAACTTCGTCATGCCTATACGATGATATGCAATCCTTTGAAATGTATCTAGAAATATGCGACTTATTGGTAATTCGGTTACATTGTGTCGTACTAGCTACTAATAAAGAGTAAACACGATTAATTTCACTACGCAGTTAAAAGTCGTACAACTTTAGAAGAAACCCGAGCTTTTGGTTAATTTTAACAAAGAAGCTGTTGTTGAAACTTATTATATGTTTCGTTATATAAAATTTTAAAAGTATTTTAAGTAAACATTAATTCCAAAAATGTTGAAACAAAAATTAAAATATCAATTTTAAACGAAAGAGTTGAGCTTAGAACTCTTTTATTTTGTTGTTCTACATTTATTGAAAAAATTCATGTCAATTATGGAATTCACAATTATGGCATTCGCTCCGAATGCAGTGTTGTATTTTCCTTTCTTTTTGTGACAAATGATTGAATCAAAAATAGAGGGCAGCACTGCAAATGGAGACAGGTACTGCCAGCTCCATAATTGGCAAAAATAATAATAATTGGTTATGTTTATAGTGTTAAACATGTTTATAATGGTCACATCAAGAATATACTGATTTACCCAAATTAGTAATCCAAAATTTATCTATAATTTGATAAATTGTTACCAATTGTTACATTATACAATTTGATTTTCCCAACTGACTTTCAATGCTTACCACACGTTTATTACTGAGGTAATAAATAAAACAAAAAGGTATTTCCCATGACAATAACTCTTTTGTTTTTAACAAAAATTCATTCATCAACAAAAATCTTGTTCAGGCAGGTATATGTTGACATAATACAATATATTGTTCCCACCTTGCTGATTTAACCTATTAAATCTACGTTCCGACAGATACTTTCAGTTTCACAAATAATCAATCGATACACCATCCTTGATGAAAGTAACGCATTTTCTTCTCCGCTTTTGGAGGCTTGTCGTTTCTGTTTCATGAGAAAATAATCCTCTACTAAACTATCTCTAAACACAAAAAAAAAACAATTGGTAAAAGTGTCTTTGCGACCTGAAAGAAAGAAAGACAAGCACACAAAATATTAAACAATATAAAAAACGGATGCTAAATCTAAATTGCCATAAAATATGCAACAATGATGTCACCCCAATCCATGGGGTATCCAGCACGAATCCCACAAAAAGTTAGTAGTTCAGAAGATGCATACACAAATCCCCAATAATAGTTGTTTCTTCCTCACCTTCTTTTTTTGTGCTTTTTTCAATATGCAATCTGCAAACTGCAACCATATATGACCTTCTTCCACTGACACTGACACTCAAACTCCACTCAGCATGGGATCCAAATATATGTATAAATAAAGCCTTTTCCTTCTAAAGAAACAGCAGAGATTTCAATAAATTATGCCCACCAAGTTGAATGTTGAAAAGTCTTTTTGGTTTTTTGCAAAACAGAACAACACAACTACAGAGCAACATTAGAACGCAGAACTTGTATGAAATGTAATTTTGTTGCTCGAGGAGGTTCTTTGGCATTGATACCACCACCATCAGCAGTTCGCGTTCCATATCTATATCCAAATTCAGACGCAACCAAAAAAGCAACAAGAAGCACTATAAGCCGCGGTGAAGGTGACAGCCTTCTATGAATGCGACTGCGACTGCGAGTGAGGGTTACAAATGCCTGCTGCCACTAATATCATCGTTCACTAAATAGGTTATTAGAACTTGTGACAATGTGCCGTCCTCGGCTTGGTTCAGCTTGCGTTGCAAAAATAGAGGTCTTTGTTGCTTTTGGGTTTAAGTAAGTCTCTATGCTGTCTATTTTTTCTGCTTGTCTGTCTATCTGTCTGTCTGTGATTCTAGGCCGACTTGATGGAAAGGAAAGGTGTTATTTGGCTGAGATTCTTTTTAACTGATTATGCATTCGTCATTTCAGGTTTTATTGTTATATGGTGTTCCATCAGCTCTGTTCCACGTGCATACTGGTTGTAGTGAGGCTACGGTATGAAATATGCAATTCTGTTGTGTGTTACAGGAAATGATAAACTATACTTCTTTTTTTTGTATTGTATGTTACATATCTGCGTGCGGTCGAATGGTTATTATTAGTTTTTTTTTGACACAGAGGCTATTCGAACTGGTCGGATGATGGTACTGCTTTGGGTGGTATTTTAATGTATTGGATATCGACTTCCTACCGATACTATATCATTAGCGGAAGCTTTGTGGCAAAATATTTGTTGTTGATCTTATGAATGTTGTACTCGTACTTAAGTCCTAAGGCGATAAAATTGTTCATTTATCAAAAAGGGGTAGGATGGTTTGCTAAAACTTGTTTCTCTTCTGGATGTGGTTATATGTATAGTTGCGTTGTAAAGATTCCAATAAAACTCATTTAATAACAAATGAAGAAACAACCATATTAAACAATAAGTGAGTTCATTGATCAAGTCTCAAAAATCTTTTTAATTTTGTTCTTTTAATATTACTCCCAAATGGAAATCTCTAATACTTACTATTGTGCGAATACTCAATATTCTACGGTATCAGGAAGTGAGCCGTAATGTTAATAATCTCTGTCCTTCAGTCAAATAGTGAAAGTTTGTGATTTTTCAATTCATATGTATCTCAAGAACCAAGGTGTCCCTATTTTAGCTGCCAAATTTTCGAAAGGAGGTGATAGTTTGTGAACAAATTACACACTGTAGACTTTAGGCATCCAAAAAAGAAAAGAACCCTTTTCCGCTTCTACAGCCTGAATACCATTACACAAGTCAGATGCGCTAATCCCCACAATACTTATGAGTTTGGCGACTTAATAATTTCTCAAAATCGAGGCAGTCTTTTAAATTGCATTAAATGGTTATTTGTTGTTGATTACAAGCTTGATATAAGTATCGAGAGATGTTGGCCATGGGTGAACCCAGTCATATGGCCTTATTAATGCGCCGATTTGATACCACAACTCGTTTGAACCTGGAAAGATTAAGGTATTGTGAACATATCCTCAGGATATCGTGCAATCCTAATTGAATTCAAAATAAAATGAGTAAGTTTTGAAGTCTATAAATTATGTTTGTTTTGAGTACAATAACCATTAGTCGGACCACCCAAACTCAACCAAAACATCAACCTTATCCGAACACTCTACATAAGTTGTTAGCAATTTGACGGTCGAAAAAGCCACTATAGATCATGGTCCCCCGTTTAAGGATCCAAGTCCACTAGCCCATGGTACTAGCAATTATTTATAAGGCACGATGAAGAAGTAACTAAAGAGCCATAATGTCGCGTTGAGAAAACACCGCGTTAAAGTCATAAAAATGGCCTTTCCGAGTGATTATGTTTTGATTGGGCCGGAAAAGGTATTTTGCTGAGAAAATTGTAATGAATCATTACACCCAACAACCACCATCGTTTAGTACAATACTTCTATAGTATCGATTACATAACTTTGACCAGATGATAAGTGTGTGGATTGGAATATTGTTTACAGTTTTTCTGTACTAAGTTTTTACGGAAAAATTTATAAGGGAGCGCAGATGAACACCAGAAAATCGAGTTCTACCATAGTAGTAAAAAAGTACCAATCTAGAGTAATTGGTAAAGCTTCGCATTTTGGAAAACTTAAGTCCCAGATAGGCACTGAAAGCTCTGTGACATCTATCTCAGATTGTGGTTTATTGACATCTGCTTTCTCATATTGTGGTCTAGTTGATGCTGCTATCTCGATCAAATTAATGATAAGAGTGTATGAATTTTGAATTATATAAAGCTAGTTGTAAGACCAATAAAATATATTAAAATTATATTTTGTTATAAATTAAATCATTAGAATTATAAATAAAAATAACATCAAATACACTAAAGTGTGTTGCCTCTTTGGTAAGCCTCGAACGAGCAATACCACTTTACTTCAATTTCAGAACACAAAAATTATATCTGCTCCCTACTTCGCACTATTGTTGAATTGTTAAAATGCTGCAAGTTGAGTATGATTAATAGCAAATAAAAACGAATGTGGATAAAAATATGCAGGCAAAAATGTAATTTTTTTTAAATATCGTTATGCAATATTTTATTTTTTTCCAAAAAAAGCTCTGGTAATCGAGCTTTCCCAAAAGTAGTTAAAAAAAGTGTCTGCGGTTACTTCAGTAAGCATTGAAAAAGAAGATGCACATATTTCTGCAAGGTTATTCTTATTGCTATTTTCTTTCGCCTTTCAAATGTTCTATTCCTGTTGATAAATACATATAACTAAATTGAAATTATATTATTATATTGGTTCAAATCTACTTCGCTTTAATTTTTTAATTTTTGGTTCAAATCTACTTCGCTTTATTTTTTTTGAAGTGATAACGCTGCCTCGGACCGGACTCGAATAATTCAGCTACCACAAAAAGCATCTCACAAAATTATAAAATCTTTCATTTCCCTTTCAACAGTTGTCTTTTAATATGTACAGTACAACTTTTTCTACGTATCTTCCTTGATGGCATGATGTCAACTGTAAACGCAGACGGATTATTAATATGTTAAAGTCTGTTGTCTTTGCTATTCCTGATCAGATTTTCCTCTCAGTAGTTTTATTCTTAAGTAAGTGTATTCTAAATACAAACATGAACAGTGTTTCATAATAATATGCATTACAAAGTGACGTCTTTAATCTCCTTCTGGTACAGATAGTCTTAGAAACAGGGAATCCGTCAAGTTAAGTTATTTGGCTATGCGGGTGATATTAATAGCATTGGCTTCCCTTATAGAGGCAGAGAAGAACAATCGACATTTGTTGGTCTTGAAGTAAATGAGGGCAAGTCAAGATAAACAAACACGTATTTAGAGTTCAAATACATTGGTGGAAATTCAAAGAAGAATTACTGAACCAAATCGATGCTACTTCGGTTCGGCTAAATAATTAGGTTACAAGCTACTTTTGTGAAATACACGCTCTACGAAAACTTATTTCCACAGTCCTACTTAACGGAGTCGAGTCCCTGAAAATATAAGCAGAGCTGACACTAGGTTCTGTCGAGAAAAAAATTGTTTGAAGGACATTTGATCCTGTGTGCGGGGAACAAAAATGGAGGAAAAAAACAAAACTCCGAGCAATATGGGATGTAAAAAGAAGTATATGTAGTCGAAAAGTTAGTTAAAGAATATCGACTTCATTGGTGAAACCACATCGAGTGAACAATTCTCCAGCCTTTCTTTTCTAGACGAAAATGAATTTGTAGTCCAGGAAAATAAGACATTCACTTCGAAAAAATTTCGACAAAGTTGAATTTTGGTGGAGAGCTTCATTTATATGTGCTAAGCATTTCCTAAAAGTACTATAAATTGGAAAGGCGGAAAATTAATTTCTTTCCAAATTACTCGCGAACTATAGGTTCTTTCCAAAAAAGTTGTAGGTGCGCATTGCAGCTCATGTTATTCTACATAAAAAAGATTAACATACTTTTTATCGTACAGTTGATAGATTTGGAGAATGGATATATTGATTAAATTCATTCGTTAAAGCAACCAGTCTTTATATAGCTCCCATCTTGACGAACAGTTAAGTTTTGATACGCTACAACTTAAGAACGAATTGACATACAGAAGTTATTGACATGGCATTTTGTATATAATTGTACTGTCTACAAGTTGTTGTTAGAAAATTTTGAGAAAAATAAAGGTTTCGGGAGTTATTGAACTAAATTTCATTTAATTTTAATTTTTTTTTAAGTTGCATCATTTTTTATCCAATTTTCTGGACTATTTTCCGCTAGAGTAAAAAATAAACACAGATAGCAGAATCGCTCTGTCTAGATGATTAAAACCAAGGATCGATTATGAAGGAACACTGTTTCTCGGGGGTCTTTTAAGGTAGCCCCTTATTTTTGTAAGGAAAGGAGGAAGTCGAATGTCTTCCGTTTTACCTACATAAATCTCATCTTCTGCCACTTTTTCAACATTTTCTATTACCCTTAATTTGATCAGTTTTCTTAAAGAAATTAATACAACATTTTCACAGTTCAGTATTTTGGTTGAGAAAATCAGGGGAAACTTCCGTTTACTTAGACCACTGAGAATAGGATTTCAAGAATATATTTCCTCATTATATCCTTTGATGATCTCCTCTCTGCTAAGACATGAAATAATTAAATAATTTATATGAATTTATTTCGCACGCATTTCTAATTAAAACTAACAAGTCATTTTATCATTTTAGACTATCACAAATAAAAATTCTAATATCACGCAGTTAGAAGTGCGGCATATGTCGGCGACGTTTCACAGTTTAAATGCCATAGTGTCATTTAAAAAAAAATAAAGATTACGTGCTCCCCTTAAAATGCCATTAAATCTCTTCCTATAATCTCTTGTACTCTCCACGATACTATTCCCCATACCAATTAAATTTTTTTCTAATTAACCAAAAAGATAAGGGAAATTTTATTTTCCCTTCTCTATTCCACTAAATCGGCTATGTTATATGTTGAAATACTCCTGTTATCACGAACATAGCGGCTTTTGGTTTAAACTTTGAATAATTGAATGGAAATTAAAAGTCTCTGATGGAAGAGCGCTATTATCTATCTTCGTCAATAGAAAAAAGAATACAGGTATACTAACAAAAATTGAGTCCAGACAATCGTCACTTCGTTGGTCGATGTTGTTCGTCGCGTCGTCGTCCATCGGGGTACATGAAATAAATATAAAGAAGATACAATTTACAGCTATAGGTAAACATATAGGTACTGACTTACAGGTTACTCCAATTTTAGATTCATGTTCTCTGAGGTGGCATCAGTATAGTCGTAGTTTGCTGAAATAGAAAAAAAAATTCTAAATAATTGTAGTGCTCATCGGCGTAACATTGCATCATCACTCCGGTGGCACGTACATATTTTACAGTGCCATATATCATCGAATAACAGTACGCAGCAGAATTGAAAAATAACAATAACAACCGTTCCAGCCCGGTTCTACATAATTTTAATCTTAATTTGCTGTTATACGAGTATATTACCTAATCAAGATGCAGTTTTCAAGAAATTTTAATCAAATATGGTGGAATTTCAAATGGGGCAGTCATTTTAAATTGGAAAATGGTTCTTTAGAGAAAAAGTGGTAAATTAACAGTTGTTCGGTACCTGAATGACACAAGATTCAAAGAAATGTTAGGTCAACATTTAGGACTTAGATAGAGCTATTTGATCGAGGCTCTAGATACCATTTAGGAACTTCAATATACCTACCTAAGCTCAATTTTCAATTGTTTATCCTCAGCCGAGACTGAGAGACATATTTAAGAGAAAAAAAATCGAATCAGTCATATTGTGGAAGTGTAAGTAAGGATATGATCACGTAATAAATTGAATTAAAACACAAAGCCTTGAGCAAGGTTCACATTCACAAAAAAAAGAACTAAAATCTTCTGTGTGATTCTTCTGCTAGTCTCTAACTTATAGAATGTTGTTGAGTTTCCTGGACTTCCTTTTGCGCGAAAATTCCAATCGAATTGAGAGGTTCAGTCAAGTTGCTCGAGCTCCCTTGAAATTATATAACTAAGCGTGCCTACGAAATTGCTTCTTGTTCTTCGGTTTCCTTTGTTTGGTAATTTGCCATTTTTTTTCTGTTTAGTTTTAATGCCTCTTACAGAAAAATTGCAGAACTAATTAAATTGGGAATTTTTATGTTATATAATTATGTCATCGCTGAGAACAATCTAAAGGAGAGAAAGAGAGAGAGGTTGAATCCGAAGATGACGCAGCAACAGGTTGATTCCATTTAAAGATGGTGGTCATTGACTTGTCGATGATGATGACGATGAAGAGCGACAGATAGGGGCATTTAATTGTAGGTATATAGGGTATAATAATGATGCGCAATGTTAAGGGATATTTACAGCTAGATTGCAACATGCACGAAGCATTAATGTAAGAAGAACATGACCATAACGTCGATGTCGATGACTGTGGTAAATTTTTGATGTTAATTATACATCACTGAGCTTGATTTGGGGAGGTATGCGGGGCTTTTAATTTTGTGTCTTAATTTGGTAGTTTTATTTTCGTGATACTGCCAATTTTTTTCAATTGTCGTAAGCTAACTCCAAGAATGCCTTGAAATTGAATTTCTTCTTAAGCGGGACCTTTCTTTAAATTTAGCAACTAAGGTACTTATATATAAATGTGACCCAGGGAAAATTGAGATTTTTTTCATGGCGGGCAATTCTTGGGTTTTTTCTGTAAGGAACTGTAACTCGTCCGAGTGATATAGAATGCCTTGATATAGAATGTTTTCTATAGGATATTTCCACTTGCGGTTCCGTAAAGAAATTTAAATGAAACACATTCATTTATTATTTATGTTTCGAACAATAAGTTGCTTTCATCTTGGCATCACGAATAATAATTTATTTAATCTAATCTATTTACTGATTTAATTCAAGCGATAAAGAAAAATATAAAAAAAATTAATTAATTAATTCATAATACATAATTAAATTAAACAATATAGAAACTTTACTTAACATATAACTAATGAGACGCATGTTTATGGGTAGTTGGAGTAAAGATTTCTTCTGAGGGAGGAGGATCTAGGGGTGAAGTCAAATATGTGCTGTGCATTATTGGCTAAGCGTAGCATTCTAGTTATTGGGTTGTAAAGGCCATAATTTGTGCGATAAGTAGAAAAGTGAAAAAATGGGATGGATCGAAGGTTTCGTGGATCGGTATTAATGTATTATAATTCAAGCAGATCTTATCACTGAAGTTATATGCGCTGATGTGGAAGAAAGTACGCCGTCCTAGTTTGAAGGGGTAATGAAAGACAAAAGGTTACAAAACCTACAGTTTTGAATTTTTTGTTTGAATTCCTTAAGTTTTGACCTTATATACTGATGTAGTATGCTTCTAATGAAATCGAACACCTTTTGGCTTTAGCTTGGTCATGGAAATTCTTGCTCTTTGGTTGTCCTGTTAAAAGTTTTTTTTTTTTAATTTTGAATGAAAACCACTCAGGATATCTAAGGCTAGCTTTTGAGAACGGTCCAAATGTAGGTTATTTTTATTATATTTAAAAAATATATAATATTATATTAATAAACAAAAATGCAGTTATTTGCAGCGGAACAAGGTTATTCATAAAAACCAAATTTATCACCGGCGTTTTTACTCTCCAAAAAATTTTGATGATACTGGCTGTGTCCTGAGCTGCCATCGATACCTCATTTAGATATCAGCTTAAGATCGGTTTTCTTTGGATAAAGATTTTCCAGCAATTTGGCTTGTTTGTTTACAATTTTTTCACTTGTATGATCAAGCAGATCTTATAGTGAAGCTTCTGCAAAACTCTTCAATGTTTAAATTTTTGGATACCATTTTTCTCTTTTCTTTTTGAATTTATTTGTAAGAAGGAAATACATTTTTTGCATAACTTCTTACTATGTTGTATTGATGGCTTGAGAGCTTGGCTTCAATAATCATTGACAAGGCATTTACTCCAGAAATCACATTTTTGGCATAGCAACTTGTCCGATTCTCAAAAATTTCTGGGCATGAAGTTGCGGCTCTTACAATATCGGCTTGTTTTTCCTTTCCAGTAGCCCGTAATCTCATTTGGGCGGCATTAAGCAGCTAGTCCGTTGAAACCGCTTTTATAAGATTTTCTGTACGTTTCCGTTTAGTTTGATCGCTACTGGCTCCGAATTCTTTTGAAGGGCGTCCAGTGGAAACTCGATAAATTTTAAAAGAAATTATATCTCCAATCCATGTTACCTCGTTAGACATGAACTTTTGCATAATCCTGTTAGAATGTTCATATAGTTTTGTTTAAGTTGGTGTTTAAAGTTTCTTAACTTTAATCTTAAATTGTTTATATGATTATCAGGACAATGAGTTTTGGTTTTTAAGAAAGTTTCGATTGTGTTTTTGGAAACAAATATCAACGAGTGTTTCCCTCGAACATTTGAAAAATCGGCCATGATTTCCTAGAGAAAGCCCAAGGCCTAAGGTTAAAAAGAGTTAAACAAAAATCAAATGAGGGGTATTTGTTTTTAATAAAAATACTAAAAATTGAAAGGGTAGATTATTTATATTTATATATCTTTTTACAATTTTTTGTTCAAATAGCAAAAAAATTGGCACAAATTTTAACAAATCGCCCTGTTTCATGAAACTTCTTACAATAAAATAAACCAACCACGTGCTGTTGACATGTGTTTCTTCTGTTGTGTGTTCTTCCTTTCTCTGTCTCTCTTTGTTGTATTAATGTATGTGATGTTTAAAGCCAATGGTCTCGTTGCCATTGCTTCAGTGTCTCTACTTCGTAGATTTATCTACGGAGTAGTATAATATGTAATGTAATGTAATGTAAAATAAAACAGAAACATCTATGTTATTTTAAACAAGCATTTTAATAGGTCACTATAATTGTTCAAAAAAGTGATGTCTATCTGATAGATATAATATAAAGACCAAGGGCTTTTTCTAAAAAAAAAAAATTAATTTTGAAGTTTTAAAATTCATTAAAAATATTTAAGGGAAATATTTAGCACTTCTGCTTCAAGGCCCATATTCCTGAAGTATCTGTTAATATTTAACCCATTTACAGACCTGCTAAATATTTGCCTCAACAGAAGTTATACGCAAAAATTTAACGCGACCATAAAAAAGTGTTCATTTTTTTCACCTTATAATTTAATATTAAATTTTTTTTAAACTTTTTTTTTATAGAAACTAAAAATACACATCTTCGCCAATCTAAGAAATATCATTTGAGTTTTGTTAGCATATATTTCACAAAAAAAAATTAATTTAAAAATTACTTATTTTCTCCCGTGCTTTTTTTCGTTTTTCAAGCGTCTACTTCTTTGACCTTGATAGCGTAGTGAACTTAGCATAGTTGACCAAAAAACTACTTACATTTCCTACTCCAAAACAGAGTTAAGTTTGAGAAGAACAAGAATTTTTCGCCGTTATTACAATGTATTAAAATGACTCCACACAGTCCCGTCTGTGTGTATGTCTGGTATTTATTTATGAAGCAGAAAACGCAAGCAATATGTAAAATATAATTTTTGTTTTGTTTTTGTGGACTTTGTGGATTAGAGCCTGTCTGGTATTGTACCTACCTATGTTTGTTCAATTTGACTTACATCCCTTCTTTCCAAGGTCATGAATTATTATCATCTTAATAAATATCTTGAAGAGCGGAAGCATGATCTGATGGTTTCACCCCACAAATCTTTACATCGTTTGAAAAACTAAGATTATTGCGCTTGATATTTCAAAAGCATTTATTCATTTGGTATCGACGAATCCCTTCTTCATTAAATTAGAAATTACCTTTTGTTTCCAGTCTGATATTTATAAATTAAATTCTGGTGTGCCCCGAGGCTCGACTCTGTTTCTCATTTTCATCAAAGACCTCGTGTGTGAAACATCTTGTCCAAAATATAGTATACTAGCTGAACCTTGCGCTCGTCACTATATGCCACCAACTAAAATAAATGTGAGGGAAAGCCATTAATTTTTACTCACAACGAAATGCACAAAATTATTCGAAAAACGCTCCCAAATATAAAAATACGCACAATATTGGCTGTGTTTTTTCTGCTGTAATAGTGCATATATTCCTACAAAATTGCACTGGATAAGTTCTACTATAAGTTGAGTGAAGAAAATTTGAGTGAAAATCAATTATAATATTGCCACACTTGCTTCAATTTACAATCTATGTGCACTGGACGCATGTCCAATATGAGCTGGGCATGAATTTCACAATTTACATTGGAATGACAGTGGCGCCATCTGACGAAAATTGGTCGTACAAGCAATCTCAGAAACCTTCATTGGCTCATGCACAACAACTTTGCTAAAGAAATCATATGATCAAATGCATAGTTTTCGAGACTATAGCGTACACACACAAATTTTGAATTTTATATATATAGATAGACTAGCAGCCTCGGCCGCGCGTTGCTGCGACTTTATTGTATTGCGTTAAATTATTAGATATAAGAATGGGTATTGTTAAGAAAGTGAATGATAAAGATTCTAATTATTAGCAATCACTGCTTTCTATTAATTAAAAACTAAATGATGAACGATATGACCCTAATCTGTCTATCGTTAAAAAAATAAATTTGATGGTTTTCCAACGCGAGGGCATACAACATATACAGCTGCCCATCCAGGGGAGAAAAATGGTTTCTTCAAGTCCAAGCCACAAATTATCATTGTCTGCCCTTGTGGCTGATTTATCGTCATCGCGAAAGACAAACGTATCCGGAATTGTAGCATTTTGAAAGGTATTGTCGATTCTGATGGTATTATAGGTATTCGATGTAATATGCGGAATATTCCTTTAAACTTTCCAGTCAATATCGTGGCTTGAAGCACGTTTCCGGTATCTTCTGATAACTAATCGTACACCATTGTATAATTTGGTGGATTTAAATTACGCAAAGGATGACCGGTGAACCAGTTTTCAGATATACAGTTCTTGTGTGGCGGCATTCCTGATGGCATATTCAGATAATTTTTAAAATTCAGTCGGAAAATTGGCGATCTCATTTTCATCAATAATAGATAGTGTCAATTGACTTTAAAGTCATCAAATCACCTGGCAATAAACATTTTAAAAGAATAAATTTAATGTCTCAAATTTAAGCTTTGGTGCTGGATGTGAACGATGTTGCGTCAACTGACAGCTCGATTAAATACACTCATCAACGCACAAAGCAGACAAACGTTTAACTTTTAAAATTTCCCCTCCGTCGTCGACGCAAGGGACAACCGGATTCTATTGGTTGGGGCCTTCATGTATATCTATTTGCTTATATTTTTCTTTGATTACAGTGTGGAAATAAAATGCACGACTGGTTAGCGCAAACTTGCTCTTATGTTCGATCGCATCGTATGCAAAAGGCTTCTATTAAGAAGCTGAATATATTTTCAAACTCGTTTTTTTCTTAATTTTGTGTATACAATTTTTTTCTAAAAAAAAGTGGAATGGCGTTTTAAAATATTTAACAATATAAACTTAAAAACAAAATTTCAAAAAAAAATCATCCACCCGTTATCGAAATATTGAATTTTCAAAAAAAAATATTTAAAAAATAATATTAATAAAAATGTTTGACCAAAATGTAGGGTATACCTAAAACAATGCACATACTTTTTTATCAAAATCGTTTAAGCCATTTTCGAAATAATCAAGTTGGTAGAAAAATTTCTATGGCAAGTACCGTTATTTCTAAGCATTGAGCATTATAAAATATTTTATCTTAGGAACGCCAGAGATTTATATATAATAGATATATATTGTTGACAGTACCCTCAGCTTTTCATAATCGTTTGCAGATTCAACAGTGTTGCTTGATCAGCTTTCAGCCTTGGTTATGATCTAGCTGTAATCTATAAGGTCTTCATTCATCCAAAGCTGGAGTATAACTTGGTCATTTGGGCATGAGATCACAAAAATCAAGAAAGAATTCAAAATAGGGTTCTATCAATGAGAGGCCATTCAACTATAATGGAAACATTTACATCACTGGAAAATCCACAATACATATTTCATGTATCTCATTATATTATCGCTATTTTTATAAGCAATGTTCTATCGAAATAGTCATTTGCATTCCTCCTATTAAACTATTCAACGTTAATAACCGCGAGACATACTGCAAGTACATAATATTCTTTCTTTTGCCACACAACTCAAATGGGGAATGCTTTACCAGGATTTATTTTTTCCTTTCATTTTGATAATCCGACCTTCAAAACAAATATACCTACATCGTAATCTCCTTTTAAGTCCTGATTTTTCTGATGCTCGCATAATGCTTGATCGTTTTAAGAGTAGTCAAAACCCTTTTAGTGTGCTCTCCATTACAAAAAAAATGTCGATCTACAGCTTTGAAGATTTAAAGTGCTTACCTAGATTCTTCTCTCAAATTGTTTACCCCCAAAAGTAATAACAATCTCACATGAGGTAGCAATTCTTTGACACCAATATCGATAGTGAATTAAACAACAACATACCCTATGGTTATGGTATCACACTCAAATTTTGGTTGATTCATTCACACCTTTAATAATTAATATTTTGAGACCATCCTCTGGGATTTCCTGATAATGTAACTCCGGAGTCTTCGGGACTCTAGTAATCCGGAATCCGATATTCGCTGAAAAATTGAACCTTAAGAAATTTAATTACTGGTATACTTTTGAGCATAAAACACTATATGGTATTGTCCTCCCTTTTTTCTTCCACAGAGTTTCTACATTTCTTTTGTACACTCAGAGCAACTTGGAACAAAATTCTCCAATGCTATCCCGCTCTGGAATCCATCCATTCTCTATATTCACTGACTTAGTTCGAGACAATCTTGAATTGAATGGCTTGATAAACTTGTAGCCAAACGGTATCTTCTTCAATGCGGTTTCAGTGTAATTAGCTAGAAATGCCTTTATTACAAGTCGCGCTCAGAAAACTTTCCTTCACACTCTTATACAATAGCCTTATATACCATTGTATCGTCTGGCAGTGTCCATAATTATAGCCTCTGATTGATGCACATATGATTGCTCTCGAACTGGTCACAAGTTACAAAACATCAACATTTTTCACCTAATTGAAAAGATGTGTTTGATTTTATGTTTTTTTTTTTTGTTGTGTTCGCCGGGCTTTATAATAATCACATCTCTTCTCTATATGAAGTGTTGTCGCACATGGTCCCGGCAACTTACACGGTACAAAAAGTTTGAGTGTTTTTCTGTCCTCAAAGTAAAATGGCGCTACAAAAAACAAGACATTTCGTTTGGAATGCTTTATATACTCGTAGTTTTGTCTGCTGAGTTGATGAACATGTCTCAAACTGACCTATCAATGTGGAATGTCTGTTTTTATCTCAAATATCGACTGAAGAAAACATTTCCACAATATCGAATTGAGGATGCGGCGCGGCGGACAGCAATTAAGCTGTCTGCACTTCTGCAACTTGGAGCTAACTTCACGCACGAAATTTATTCATTGTTTAGACAAAACCTTAAACCACGCTTGAGCTGATTCTCTGTCCCGAAAACTCACCTCAAGCTCAATTAAAGGCCGTCTTCCGTTTCTTACTGTGCTTTTTAGCACCATTTAGTACCTCACGGCCTAAATTCTCCGTCCCAAATCCATACATCAAATCTGAAGTTCACTTGACCGAGTTCCATTTCATGGTCAATCTCGGAAGTCTGTACCGGAAAAATTTCACTTAGTAATGCTTCCTTTCAACCAAAAAAAAAAAAAAGAAATACTTAAAAGAAGACAACCAAACGACGAGCAATCCATCATAAGCCATTTGTCTTATGGGCTAGAAAATTACCATTCGTGTAGAGTTCTATTCTTTTCTTTTTCTTGCTCTTGAAGTTTTTGAGTTCTTTTGCTAATTAATTGCAGCTTTATGCAAACCCTATACAAGTAGAAAAAACGCAAACAAGAAAAGAAAGACGTGTTAAAAAAAGTAGCATCTCGCACGTTGCCAAGTCGAGGCGCGCGTATACAACATATAGACATGATTTAGAATCGTCTTTAATTAGAAGCTCTTTCTTCCTTTGCCTACCACAGAGCCACCAACAGTTCCCATTCATCATCTGCTGATTAGAAATTTTTCCGCGATGTAATTTAATTGTTACTCTGGTTCAGTGGCGTTAGCCAAGCAATGCACTAGAGTGGGGTAATACATATGGGAAAGTTGGAATAAATTCAAAACTTATTTCTTGCGTGAAATTTTATTTCTTGTTTACATTAAATTAAAAACATTCTATAAGAGTGTTTGAAATAAACAAAAAATATCTAATTAAAAAGAAGAAGAAGGAGCAAATTCTTCTCGATACTTTAAAAATCCTAAACGTAAGAACTTAATGTGTATTATGAAATAAAGCTGGATTGTAACCAATCTGTAATCACGAAATGAGCGTATCAATAGATATATTCTTAGTTAAGATTTTTACTTCCGATATATGTACTATAGGGCAAGTTTTGCATTTGGAAAAAAATCGAACTCGAGATTTTAATCAAACTTGACATTACGATAATGCAGAACACCAAAAAAGTGAGCCCGCAATTCCGTCTGTCTGTCTGTCCGTCTGTCTATCTGTCTGTCTGTTCAACTATCTACAGCCTAAACGGCTGAAGACATTTTCTTCAAACTTGGTATTTAAGCGTTTTAAATTTATAAATTGTTGTTTTAACCCCAAAAATAACGGTACTTGCCATACAATTTTTTTTACCCTCTTAACTATCTCGAAAACGGCTCTAACGAATTTGATAAAAATTGGTGCGTGTACTACATTGGGTATGGTCTACATTTTGGTCAAAATAAAATAAAATATTTTGTTATTAACGGTAACTGCCATACAACCAATTTATTGATTTTCGACTTTCTCATAAACGGCTAAACGAATTTCGATCAAAATTTTTATACAGGAGCTCCTTCAAATTCTAAATAATACTGCATTTCAAAATTGCCGAAAATAGATTTTTGGATTTTTGAAAAAAAAAATATATATATATTTTTTTTTTGATTCAATTTCAAAAACGGGAGGACGATTTTTTCTGAAATTTTGTTTTGAATTTATATTATTAAATATTCACAATGTTCATATTAATTTTTATTTAGAATAAAATTAAGAATTTTTATATATAAAGTATTAGTATTTTTCTATTAAGAATATTTTGCATATAATGTAATCGGACATATGAGCAAGTACGTGCGATCCAGTCGTGCATTTTATTTTTCTTGCTCCCCAGCAAATTAAAAAAAATCAGCCACGGGTAAAGGCAATTCGTAGGCTAATTATAACAAACTGTGAAACCTGAGCAAATGACATAAAAGTTATTGATAATATGTATGCAAATATAATTTTTGATTTAAATAGATGCACTAGTTCCCGATGTAGTTTTTGTACAGTTCCCTTAGCGCTTGCTAAAAAAAACACTATAACGTTTTTAAAGTAACCTTTCTTATTTCAACTTTAAATGTAATTTGTCCCACTGTGTGTAGAGATGACTTTGACTTTAGGCAAGGCAGACATCAATCTCAGACTGTTTATGGTGATGTTGATGATGAGAATGAGAATGAGATCGTGTCTAGCTTTGCTCTGATTACCTCATAGTATGGATAAAAATGATTAATTAATTATGCAATCACATTTATTGAGTTACATATGTCACATATACACAACTAATTATGTTTCTTTATTTTTTTTTTGTATTTGTGTCTACTTGCAGACTTAAAAAATGTTCCAACACAAACAAGTTGTATATTTGATGCTTATACTGATCTTGAGTTCAGCGACAGCAGCGAAAAAAATGCGACGACCTGTTAAACCGGCGAAAACATTTCCCCGAACAAATGTAACACCTTCGCCAGCGCCAATTGTATCGACTGCTTCAGTTTTACCAGTAACGGATAATATTGCCGAAGAATCATATCAATCGATGTCAGTTGTTGCACCAAGTGGGGCAGCTATTGAAGGAGAATTGCCAAAGCCTCTCGCTGCAATGAATGGAGATGCGTCAGCGTCATCATCGTTGTCATCATCGTCGGAGTCAAAGAGTGAAAAACCAACAATTAGTCCAGTCGGTTTGATCGAGGAGGAATGTGATCCCGATATGATTGGATTTGAAATTATTACAGGGTGAGTACTAAAGAAGTTTATAGAAAAGCTTAACACAATTCGTAACGCAAGCCTTAAAAATATTGTATTTGCCTTAAACTGCTGTACAATTTAGCCAACGCAATACATTTTTCCAAAAATGCAATACATTTTTGAAAATAAGTTAGAGCATCATTTACCCTCTTTACTTTCATTTGTACATTTTTACTTTATTTTACTTATTCTTGTGCAACTCGTTATTGTCGTTTCTCTACTAAGCATCCATAAAAGTATGACAAATTCAATGCCGGGTTCGATATCCCGATTTTTATAATCCCGCTGTATTAAAATTCCGCTTTCTAAAATACCGTCTCTTGTAATCCCGCTTTCAGAATCAATACAAGTTGGAAAAAGGTGGCACGTAAGGCAATCTTCCTGCTATGATTTGGGGTGGGGTCGAATTTAGGTGTATGCAAAGGCATTTTGTGTAACATTTATCAAAATACAAAACGGGATTAAGCGGAGTAATTGGGGATTTTTAAAAGCGGGATTATAACAGATCAAGGTTTTGAATAAGCGAGATTTTAAAACTGGGGATATTAAAAAAGCGGTATTTTAGAAGGCGGGATCTTAAAACGTTTTCGGGATTTATGAAAAAACGGGATTTTAAAAAGCAGGATTCCAATACGCTCATTTCTGCACCAAAAGACAGTCCTGTGCCTTGTTAGGCGAGATTTTCTATCGCCGAGGTAGGGCCTTGCTACTGCAATACCGTATGCCCTCTTATCCCGAAGAACCTGCAATTAGCGTGATGTATTCTTCGTCTAATTTCTTCTTCTTTTATCTTTGTCTGAGGTTAAAGCTGGACCTTTGTAACCAAAATCCATAATTTCCTCAAAGTTCAACCTCTTTATGATAACATTTTGCCCAAGACTTTGAAGCTGGGTGGCCTTCCTTGCACTGATTGTTAAGCTAAACTTTTAACTAGGCGATATTAAATAGACTGCTATTTAAAGTTGGCTTAGTTTAGAGGATCTAATTTTTTTGAGGATCGGGCTAAAAAGTGATGGGTTTGTGCCCCTTACCAGACCATTGCTGCTTCGAACAGTTTAGCACTAAGCCGCTAGCTCCAGCAGCTTTATTGGACTTACGTTTTAATATATACCTTAGATATATTTTTCCACGTCGAGTTGACGGAATTATTAGTTTTGCGTAATTCAAGTTGAACGGTACTATCTATCATTCCATGGAGTTCGATTCATCATCCCGAAAATAAAGAGCAGAAATGAGCTTTCCAAATTCTGAGCAGTCATGGAGACTTTTGGAACCTTACGGTAAAACTTCCTAACCTCATTCCTGCTGTGATATGGCTATATAATTCCTCATGCACTGGTCTTACTTTCTTCTCTTCTGCTCGTAGAGCTCGCGAACAGTCTTTGTCTTCTTATGGAGCCCTAGTTTATCTGCTTCCCATCCAACAGTGTACAAATCCGCCATCTTTGTGGTAAGTTTTTACATTATCAAAACGCTAAGTAATTCCTAAAAGAAATTGGTAAAAATGTACAGTAAGAGTAAGACTTCGAAGTATTATGATACCACAAGACCAAATTCGGGGCCGGTAATTGAATTTTTGTGGATGGTGTTGTCTTGCTAGAAGTTGAATAGGTTCACGAAGGCGCCTACACTTTACTGCCGAATCTTTCGATGGGTCTAGCCACTTCGCCGGTAATCCTCCGTCAATTTCTCAATTTTATTATGCCAATCTCAACTCTAGAAGGTCTTGCACTGTGTCGGCAAAATTCCCTTCAAATCGAAATTGGAAATGTCCAAAATAATTGAATAGATCTGTACCCAATTTTACTAAGGGTACAGATCTAGCCCACTTTGGTCGATTGGTGGCTTATTATAACTATTGCTGCACGCTGCATAGAAAAATGGCTGTCCAGGTATTTAGATATAACTTAAAGCCACGCTTTAACACAAAGGGTACATGCCCACGTTACAAGGCAAGGAACTCTGCAACTTATTGTAAAACCTGCTTCAACACGGCATAAGTAGAACTACAGACATAATACTACCTACCTATGTTAGCCATCAAAGGCATTGATCACAATGCAAGTCTCAGAATAAATGTGTTCAATAATCATAAAATCATACGATTGAATAAAATATCATTTGCAAACCAGCTCAATATATGCTTCTTGAGCACGACACCAACACCTACTGGTTACCACCTACCACCACTAGGAGGTACATTTAGTACTTCCAGGCTGAAGTCTGCCAGCAGAAAGTAGCAATCCTTAATCAGACTGCATATTCCGTACTGATATATACCGTTAGCCAGAGTTGGACCGGCTGTTGTTCCTTTGACAGTTACATGTAGCTTTTATACTTCCCTTATGGGGAAATTTCGGCTGTTTATCAACACATTCACTACTTAGTTAAGAATAATACTCGTCGCTAATGCTGAAACCATGGTTGAACTTCATTTAATCCGCCAAACTAAACTAAGGCTAAGGAACTTTCTATTTTTAAGAGTGCAAGATTTTAATCAAATCAAAAACGTGGATTTCGTCACCCCGGCTTTCCGCTATCTGACGTTGTGTTACTTCCTATTCCTATAAGCACATTACCTAATAGAAAAACATTAATTTCCATATATCCGAATTACGTAACTTACATAAAACCAACATTTTCATAAGAACAAACCAATTAAATAGAACAATGTATTTCAAACCGGCAATATTTAGTTTTCCAATTGTATCTTTTCTTTCTCGTCAAAGAATACAGCCTAAAGGGCATATTCATATTATCTAAATTAATAAGCAATAGATTAAAAAAATCTCCAACAATGGTTCCATAATTAAATATTTCGATCTAATCCCGCCTATCAATACCCGAACCTATTAATCAATAAATTCACACTGCTTACTGTTATTTTGAACGATACACCTCATCAATAAAAAAAAAAAAAAAAAAAAAACAAAAGGCTTCAAATACAAAATAAAAGTGAAACCATACCCAAACAAATAGCTTAACTGTACGCCTCATTAGCTCCTATTCAAATACAGTCAAGACTAACAACTTTACCACCTAACCTGCTGCCTCTGCAGATACCTACTTTCAGTTTTCATTTATTGAATTTCGTTCCATGAAAAGATGAACAAGTCTTTACGCACTTGTATTGGCATAAATCCAAACATCTAATAACTTTCACCTATGCGTGCATTTTTAAATAATGTTCTAAACAAATTCTTGGACAGATAAAAATGACGTATTAATTGCCGTGACACAGCAACGAACGCCTACTGTACTATATCACAGAAATTGAAAGTTATCACAAAAAAAAAATAAAAAAAACACCCATTCCATTGCATTTTCTAGGTATGTTCTGTCGGCGCCCTCGAAACTCCTCGACACCATGCCGGGAATTCTGATGTTAACGGATTGCCTGGAGGCGTGCCAGCTCAATGAATCATGCAGTGCTGTCAACTACGAAACGGGACTGTGTGTTCTATTCAAGTCCAATGCCGATAAGTTGCCAGGTAAGACCTTAAGGAAAAATGTTACTCACATTCCAGGATTAACGCACACGCGTGTTTCCAAACATGTTTCTCTGCTTCAGGTTCTCTGTCCCGTTCGCAATTCCCCGTTTTCACCATCTACGCACAGAAATCCTGCCTGGGAGTGCGTCCATGCTCGAAGGCTTGGTGCATTGACAGAGTGCAAAGTCATCGTTTGGTTGATCATATCAAAGCCAGTCATACGGTTTATTCACGACGGGATTGCCTTGAGTTGTGTTTGGGTGAAACTGAATTCACTTGCAGGTAAGTTGGGCTTACTTGGAGTGGTTGTTATTTTTCTAAATCACTTTCTTTTCAAATCCAATCGTGTGGTGGTCTAGATCGGCGAACTACTATCACCATTCGGGATTGTGTGAAATGTCGGACATGGACCGTATTACTTTGACTGGATCTTCACATTTCGAGCCATATGAGGGATCGGACTATTTGGAGAATAACTGTGCTGAGGAACCAAGCAAACTTTGCGAATTCAAGCGGATTTCGGGAAAGATCTTGAAGACAGTTGATTCAGTCTACCAGGACATCAATAGCATCGAGGAATGCCGCGATCTCTGCCTGAACTCTCCATATCGGTTTGTAGAAAAATAGTGAGACAAAAACTTTCACAGAGACAACATAATTCCAATTCTAGATGCCACTCATACGACTTCAACGATACCGGAGAGATGGTCTGCCGCCTGAGTCATCACAGCCGTGCCACCCTCACCGATGTCCTGGACCCCTATCTAGATGTCCCAGAAGCAGCAACTTACGAACTCTCCTCCTGCTATAATGTATCCATTGAATGCAAAGCCGGCGAAATGATCACAAAGATCCGCACCTCAAAACTCTTTAATGGCAAGGTCTATGCCAAGGGCTCGCCCAAATCCTGCTCGTTCAATGTGAACAACTCGCTGGAATTCGACTTCCGAATGGGCTACAACGATCTCGAATGCAATGTTCGCCAAAGTGCCTACGGTCGCTACATGAACGACATTGTTATCCAACACCACGACAAGATCGTCACCTCCTCCGATTTGGGGCTTGCCGTGTCGTGCCAGTACGACCTGACCAACAAGACAGTCTCAAATGATGTTGACCTGGGAGTCACTGGCGAAATTGAATCTTCACTGAGCGAAGAGATCATCATCGAATCTCCGAATGTGATCATGAAGATCACCTCGCGAGATGGTACCGATATGAAAAGGATTGCCGAAGTTGGTGACCCTCTTGCGCTTCGTTTCGAAATTGTCGAACAGAACAGCCCCTATGAGATCTTCGTACGCGAACTGGTGGCAATGGACGGCACCGACAATGCCGAGATCACTCTGATCGACGCAAATGGCTGCCCCACCGATCATTATATTATGGGCGCTATTCAAAAGCATTCCGGCAATCGCAAGGTCCTCCTATCCCAGTTCGATGCATTCAAATTCCCTTCGTCGGAGGTGGTGCAGTTCCGTGCCCTGGTTACACCATGTATTCCAAGGTGTGAGCCGGTTATTTGCGATAATGAGGACATTGCAAGTGGCGAATTGAAATCGCTGGTATCGTTTGGACGCAGGAGGAGGTCCGTTAATGCCACAGGTAAACTATTGTTCTTGTTGTTATGAAGATGGTGATGGTGATGTTGATCATTCTTTGAAATTCTTGTTTTTTTGGTTATTATTATGCATTTCTTTTGGGTGTCCATGTCTATCTTATAGAATTCACAAGCCGCCGATCGAAACGTGATGTCAGCCATAAGCCCGCCGATGATAACATCCTGCTGGTTCAATCAATTCAAATTACGGACAAATTTGGATTCAATCAAGAGGACGACAATACATTCGGTGATGCCGATGCCAAGGAGAAGATCTATGCTGCTATCGCTGGTGATGAGGTGTTCGGTTGTCTCAACGGCTATGGTAAGCTTATACTCATGATGGTAGATGGATGGTATTCCATGAGAGAGGGGGTGGGGTACTGGTTTTTGGTTTTGGGAGAGTGGGTCGATCGGTCAGTCGGGTGTGATTTGCGGTTTGGGTTCATGACTTCTGGGTAATTCGTTTGCAGTGGACATGGCAGCATGAACTGGTTCTTCTTCTTTTTTGTTTTTTTTCTTTTTATTTCTGAAGGTGCGATGATTGAAGTGCATTCTGGTGCCTGATGAGGTTAACCGTGTGCAACGAATTGAAATTACTGGTTCACGCGAATGCTCGTAATGAATCAATTTATTTTTCATTTTATATAGGTATGTACATTTCATTCAATTTGGGTCTTAAAGGTATTGCTAACTGTAGTTTTAAGTGTGGAACTTAGATGGAGAAGGCACGCCATAATTATTTTTGTTTTTTTTTGGAACAAGCAGGCGGTTATAAGGACTCGAAAAAGAAAATTAAGTTAGCAAGAAGAGGATTTATGTGGAATAGTAAGATAGTATGACTCGATCCTTTTGCCCTTAAGAGGTTTGAAAAACTTATTTTTTTAAATTATTGTTTAAACAAATTTATCACAAGGACTTTACCGAAAATGTACTTAATTAACGTAAGAATTTTGGGCTTATATTTCGGAATATTGTACAGTTCGTGGTTAAGCAAGACTGTATGTATGAGTGATTTGTAAGCCGTACACTTAGTCTTTTATGAAAGGAGCTTGTAACCCAGTTATTTCAGTGGTTTGCAAAGGTAATTTTCGCGACTAATTTTCACTTAGGGGTTATTTGCGGGGTAAATGTACTCCATTTCCACCTAAAAATTGCTGCTATTAATTTGATGTTGTTAATTTTTGGGTATTTGGCCTTGGACAGTCGCACTATTCGTGGTCCCTATAACTACACGCTGGAAGTGGCCAATGATCTCGGTATCATTACCAAATATATGAAAGTCTTAAAATCTGGATAGAGATTCAACTTCACGAGAATTTGGTACCTTTTCCAATTCCATTCAAAATTTTCAACATCGTTATAGTAGTCGATTTATTCTTAGTATATCTATTCGACCCTGACAAGATCCGAACGAATATATGCTGAAATATTCGCTAGTCAAGGTGCCAGCTCGAATATCAGTTGCTAATGGCCGAGCCCAAATTTCCTTTTCACAGGTTCTTACCTCAGCTCGTGCAAAACCCAACTAGTTAAATAAAGAGTTCCCATATCATCTGGCATTAAATTTAAAGAAAAAATACCCAAAATCCTATATTAGGCCAAGCAGGTGGGTTGCAGGGGACAGTATGCCCCCTTTACGCGCCCAGCTTTTTTAAATGTATTGTTTACATTTGAAATCTATGTTATGATTTCAATAAAGATTTCACAATGTGTTATGTGGCCATATTTATGTCTTCTCAAATTTGGGAGTATTGTCCCACGAACACCAAACAAACGTTTTTGGGTCTTATGTCTAACCTATATGGGATAGTAGTCCCAAAAAGCAATATTGGGACGTATGTCCCGGGTACTTACGTCCCTGCGACTTCTCGAATATGGTTAATAGTATCAGATTAAAATTACACCTATAGCCTTATTAGATCTGATGTAAGGATATTACCCGGAAAAAAGAGGTAAGTTTTCGATAACTGGAAAAAGTTTTAGCAAATCTTGAATGAATAATTCAAATTTGGTCTTAGGAATATACTTTCCGCGGCATCAAAACATATTGCCAGAAACAATCCCTTTCGTTAGGTCTGCAGAGAAGTATTATATTTTTGAAAGCAGTTCGTCACCAAAATATTTGCCGCCAGAAAGTTGCATGGTTCTCCAATACGGATAAGCGTCTCCGATATAAATTAAAAATTTCTTTTTGCACTTGTATAATGGCAAAAGTCCTAAAAGGCGGCAATATTGTTGGTAAAGCCACAGTTTGAGTTTTTCATTTTGCGAGTTCGCGTCACGTCCAGAATAGATGGAAGGTGGAGCATTTGTCCAACCAATTCCTGGCGAATCTCTCTCCCCTCACCCTTAAGCTAGTAAAAACTCTGATGAAATATGAGTTCAAGAAATACGAAATACGAATTTCTGACCAATAGATAGGCCGCTTATAATGGAATAATTTTGGTACAAATTTGATGGAGAGAGCACTATTATTCCTCTTGATATTCTTAAACGCCTTTGGTAGAGCCTGACATCACTTTCCACTCTTTTTTCGAAAATCACTGCTTGGATCTTTTCTGCGTTGGATTAGAAACTTCCTTTCGAACAGTTCTATAAAAGTTGTTTTGGACTGCTTCAATTCTGAAACCTAAAAAAATTTGGTGGTGTGCCCCAAAGTTCCGTTTTCTATCCTACACTCTTCTTCATTTTTTGTGCATATTCTTCTGAATACAATTTTTAATCCAATTAATTGTTTTTCTATCTGTCAACAACACCCTCAATTTTTCATAATGGTTTCTCATTCAGATATGGAACTGCAATGGTGAAATATGATGAATGCATTAAATTCTGGCCTGAACATGATTGTAAAATGGGGATTAAAGATCACATATTCGTTAAAACGAAACCTGCCTCCCTTCCCACTGTCAGTTAGCGGCACTTATATCCTTCTATCCACCTCTAGTGGAACAGATATTCATTCCATCATTCCATAATATTTGAGCTTCAAGGTATCCAAATCAGTTTGCCTTGAGTAAAATTTCAGATGTTCGGTCAAATACTGAAATTCCTTCCGAACTACACGAATGTGGATAGATTTACCGAAGTCTGTACATTGATATGTTGAAAAATTCAAGGCCATGTGCAACGATACTTTTTCAATCACCAAACGCCAACCCTCCCTCCATTTTACCTAACATAAGTACTGTGTACTTAACATGTTAAGAACTGTGGTAGCCTGCATTAAATCGTTCTGTTTTTTTTATTTTTAGTTTAGTAGACCCAATTACCTAAAACCCCCGAAGGGCTCTTAATTGTATTTCGTACGGAGCCCCACGGACACATATATTTTCGTCGAATATTAAGTGGAAAAGCGTGTCTCAAAGTTCAAGCCAGAGTAATTATGCAAACTCAAGAACTTATTGTATTTTCAATTACCATTAACCATTCACTCAATGCTCATGCTCATCAATATGCCCATGTACAAAATATTGTCAAGCCTTCATCATCTTTTCCATAATTAGGAATGAACTTTCTTAAAAAACAATTTCTTTTATCATTTCATCAAACTCGCATCTGTTGTCAAAGTTCCCATCGCATCGCTTCAATTACTTTCCTCAAGAGTAACTCTTTAATAACTCAATTCAAAATCGCGCAAACAACTTCAACCACTAGGCAGACAATTTTTTTTTTTTTTTTAATGACATATCACATGAAGCCTCTTAAATACCATTTAAATGTCACTCTATCATAGAACGAGTGTACCTATACCTACTTAACCTACGACCGGGGGCATAAAAGTCTTTTACAATGTCCGTGTCGCTGCAGCCATCCATAAGAGTCATTTCAGCGCGCATGACAAAGAGGCTATAAATGTGTCACCGTTTTCGTTTTTGGTAATAAAGAAGAATTTATACCGCCATGGCCATCGCGATCAGTGAACAAGAAGACTGAATCCATCCCAAACGACTTTCTCTGACTGCTATTCGTACTGCTGCTGCCGCTGCTACTGCTGCTGCATCATGTACGTAGCTTTTGACCATAATTCCGCGGTTCAAGGGCGTCCCACTTATTCGATATTTGATGTTTTACTTTCACCAAAATAAAATATTTTGTAATAACTTTCTGCCATATCTTTGCAGGACTTATAATTGCATCAGCTATGTTCCTGCTGGCTCAGCTAACAGTCATCGCTATTTGGAAAAAGATCCAGAAGCGCAACAAAAAGGAGGCCTATCTGTATAACCATCATCAGGGGCATCCCAACACACCAACGAACTTCGCACCCAACATGGTCTACGGCCAGTCCTGTGGAAGTCCCAGTGACACATTAGGTAAACTTTACGACAGCGGCATGTCAGGACGATATGGTCAGCAATTTTGAGTCACAATCTCCAAAACCCCCGAAGCCTTTGTCTACTCGTAAACAAAGGCGGACAACAGTAGAAATTAGAGAAACTGGCCAACCAGCTTCCGTCGAATTAGATTTAAATTAAAAGCAACTTAAGACTTTTTTTAAATTCTATTTATTTAAATTAATTTAGTCTAATTTAACTTAAAAACTAATTTATATTTAATTCTATTTATTTTCCCTCTCAAAAAATTCTATGCCCGATTTTAATAAAAGAAAACAAGAAAAATAAAACAAACAAACCCATCAGTGACCGAAGAAGTTTTAGATTTAATATTCTCCCATAAAATTATAACATCTTCCTATAAAAAAAACAGCAATTTAATTTATAAGTTTATATATTTTTTTTTCTTATAAATTTGTTAAAATCGGGCATCGACTTTTATGTCTAATTTTAAGGAATAAGGAGTATTTTATTTTAAGTCTCGTACTGTTACACTTGAGCGCGTAATGATGCTTCACTTATCTGTAAATAAGTAGTATCCCATATTTAGATATATAAGATTTCTTATTTTTTATTTCATCTATATATTGTAAACTATCTTTTATCTCTAAATATTGTAAACTATTCTTTTATCTTACCAATTTTCATTTCATTTGAAGAAACATATTCATTGGAATTTTGAGACACTGGCTGCTGATTTAGTGCGATGAAGACTTTTGTATCAAAATGTTTTCAGAAATGTCGAAAAATGTCCAAAGAGCGGAAGTGTGTATTCAAAAAAAAAAACTCTTTCTACTAAAAATAATTATTTTGAAATTCCTCCCTTTTTTTAAGAAAGAAATTTTAACCAGTTGAGGTGCTTACCTAGTTTATATTTTAATACACTTTTCAATAAAGACAACAATTTTATTTTAGAATGAAGAAACAGAAAGAATTAAAATAAAATGTACTGATTTAGTGATTAATAATAAAAAGGAAATGTGTTTTAATTTAAGAAAAATTAACGACTGGGTCGCATGTACTTGATCTTACTTTCGATCACATCGTAAGCACAAGATTCTTAATAAAAACTGTTTAACATATTTGTAAGGTCGTTTTTTACTTAATTTTTTATATCCAAAATTTCTGAATTTTTTTTAATGTTGGTATGATAATTTTAAGTATTTAATAATATAATTTTAAAAACATTATTTAGAAAGTCCTTTACCCGTTTTCGAAATATTGAATTTTCAAACAAAAAAATGATTTTTTTTAATCGAGAAAATTACACGAGAAAAATTGATTCTGTAAGTTAGGCTGTAGATCAATCTAAAGACAGACAGAAAGATATACAGACAGACATACGGAATCACGGGACCTACATTTTTGGTGCATATGCACTCTATCCCAAGGTCATTATAGTAAAAACGCAGACAGCATATCCTGCGACTGCAAGTATAACAAAAATTGAAGTATGAGGGTTAAGTCTTATAAAACCAGTGGCCTGATTAGGGAATACGAAGCTAATCGTTTTAGGTGGCGAAAATGAGATTTGATATTAGTGTTTTCGCTTTCGTCTCTTTCGTTTTACATTCGCCCTATTTTCGAAATCGAAAGCGAATTTGATTTGACATTTCAGTTTTTAGCGCGTGTATTTCCGATAGGGTTTCTTTGGCGGATTGGTTTATCGACAAGGTCGAAATTGAATATTTCGTTGGATTTTTTTCATTTAAATAAATAAAAATGTGAGTTTAACTATTATTTTTTTTGTATAAAAACAAACTAAAGAAATAAACAATAATTTTTTGTAATAAACGTGTAGGCGCCCAAGACAGCAAGAAACCAACCAGCAACAATTTTCACCGCTCAACGAATTTATGAGGGAAAAAGAAGGGATAGCCAAAGGACACAACATACAACGTTCTCTGCAATATGTATAGCGCTTCGGACATTGAATTGTATACTGTTGGTTGCGCCATTCCAATGTTTGTATCCTGCCCAACCACTTTCTGGTATGATCCGTCTGCAAAGAATCTCAATGTTGCAGCTAACAGCTAATTTTATAATTGGTGGTGTCCCATTGTTGTTCTGTGGTCTAAATTTGTCTTTTATTTCGTCCAAGACAATTTTAAATGTTTCTTTTGAAAGGCGAAACAATTTATCGAACCATGTTTTTATAAAATAAAGTTAATTTAACAAATAATAAACACGTTAAGCAAAAACACTGACTCGAAGCAAGGAAGATCAAAAGGTGAAGAAGCACTTCTTCTTAATAATTTTCTTCTCAAGTTTGAATTTTAAGATTCGTTAAGCATTTATATAAATAACATTTGAGTCTATTTTTTATTTAAATAAATATTTTATTACAAAGTTAATGCACCTCGGACAAAACAAATGATTTTGATTGAAATAATAAATATTCACTGGCAATCAGCTGTCAATTATCTGGAAATCTTGGATTTAGCATCTACGATTCGCTTCGAATTCGTTAATTGATCAAAACGAAGCGAGCCGAAAATGAGATATCGAATTGAAAGCGATTCGCTTCGTATTCCCTAATCGGCCCACAGTAATGTTATATTTCGATATTCTTAAATTATACACACTTTTGCATTCTTAAATCAAACTGATAATGCAATTAATATTCATAATCACCCTTATTACGAATGGGGTTTCGCTTAAGTAACGAATGTCATTTTCAAATATTTGTATTACGATTGGCGTTGTATAGTCATTTTTCTCAGCGTAACGCCTTAATTCGAGTGGAACTTATTTTTTGTGAGAGAAACGTCACTCATCGTTATTGCAATATGCATTACGCCTTGTTTATACGCCAACTAAAACGCTCTTTTTTGTCAAACAAAAATTTTTAAACGACTCGTCGCGAAATTGCCTATAAATATAAGTTTTGTTGTTTTGTATATTCTTTTTTAATACTTTTTATTAAATTTGGGTTTATTAAAGGGTAAAAATTATAAATGCTGAACAAATGAAACATCTCATGGAGTTATGGGAACATATTTTAAGAGATGTATCACAAAATGCACAAAACAAAATCAAATTGGAATCATAGCACAACATTGAATTCTTTAACACCAAGTTTTTAAATTGACACACAATATATTTCTTCCTTGTGGCATTTTGTACTGCTATTTATTGAAGTAAAGAAAGGCTACCTTATGCAGCCTGAAGTATCTAAGAAGAGAATAATCTTAATTGAAAATATTAGGAATCTGATTTGTCCATCTACTTACTTCGTATCTTGCAAATCTCACGGATTTGATTTGGAATTTGGATCTTTAATTATGTATATCAATTTTGTTGGTTACTTGTTCGCATTTCTCGAGAAAATAAATGCAGCAACACTATTTGTTTAGTGACTTTTATTAATTTAATCGGCAGAAATTATATGAATCTTAAAATTAATGACAGTAACGGTTATGTGGAACGTATTTCGATCGACAACGAGTGGCATTTTAGTTTCGTAATACGCCTAAAAACTGACTCGACACAAAAAGTGAGAGCTGTGGTTCAAGATAAACGCCAATCGTAATAAGGGTGAATAATAATTTTAACTGTATGTCTTTAAGACCTAAGGTCTCTTAAATGCAACTAGTTAGAAGGAATAGGAAGATAGGAAAGAATTTTTTGTTGCCACAGTGGATATGACACGGGCGGCATCCAACTAAAATTGGAGGTAAAGAAAGAATGCTGTCTAGCGTGGGGATCGAACCCATACGTCTAAGTTAGCAGTCAATCACTATATGCAGTGCACCATTGCCAGCCGCCCGCAGAAAGTTGCCATCTGCTAAAGAAAATCAGATCAGGGAGCAGCCCTGACTGCGGCACTCAATAATACCTAATTTGATAAACGTAAAAAATAAGATATAATCTATATACAAAACTACATTTCCTATGGTGCTATTACTAAATGTACGAGTATTAATAATTAATAAAATTATTTAATTTAATATTATTTCTAATTTATTATCCAGATCACTTTCACTCAAAAGCAGGCGTGGTTATGAGAGGGTTTTACTAAATCAAACTTAAATCTTTTCTTTTATATTAAAATAAGCTGAAAGATATTAATAAGTAGGCGTGGCATCGAGTGGATATTGCTTAAAACACTTTTAAAATGTTGTTCTTGCCCATAGAAATAAATTCTTCGTTATTTTACCGAATTGTTAGAGCAGTGTCCAAGAAACAAAGAAATGATACAAGTGGGCGTGGTAGTAGGCGGAATTTACTTAAACCAACATCTTATTGTTTGCCGTTCATACAAGCAAACTAAGAAAATTTTATTAAAATCATTTGAGTTACAGTGGAAAGGACTAAGCAATACAAAAAGTGGGAGAGGCAGTGGGCACATGAATATAAAATTATATTTTTGAATTTTTCTTTTGCACGAAATAACAACAACAACTTCTTTAAAGTAATAAGTATTAATACTTATGTGAGTCACTACAGCAGCCTTGGGATGGTGTGTCATATTTTTCAATCATGGATTTTTTATTAAATTTGAAAAGTTTCATATCCTGAATTGAAAGGTTACATTTCAGTTACGGTCCTGCTTCTTTATAGCAATATTATATAAATTTTACACAATACTCGTTGATCAGTTTTTTTAAAAATATTTTCCATGAATGAAGAACTAATTTCCATTTTTATGTTTCTGCTTTTTTTGATATATTAATATGGTTCGTCCTGTTGTCACACATTTTAAATTAAATCTATCTACATAATCACACACAAGAAAATATCTCCATTTTCGAAACTGGGATATTCCTTAATCCTACTTAATATTATAAATGTGAAAGTTTGGATGGATGCTTGTTTCTTAATAGCGCCAGAACGGCTAAGCGCATCGGGATGGAATTTGGCACAGAGATAGATAATCAATTGAAATAGGTCACAGGATACTATTTATCCAGGTACATTGTATGCCTAATTGAATACCTTTATGACCTGTAGTCCAACTGGCCAGACCACAAGCATAACATATTTCTAGATATATGAATTTGACAAAATTCCCCTAGAAAAATATAATTTGCAGTGAGTCAAACGCTGTAAATTTTATTAAAGTCGGTAAACATCGACCAACAAATATTGCGTCTTAGAAATGTACTACAGCATATAACTGATGAGTCCAACTGTAGTACCTGTGTGAACCGCATTTTGGACTACACGTCATAAAGGTATTCAATTTGGCTTTAATCCACACAGTCCACAAGAACAAAAACAAAAATAATATTAATTTATTGTTTGAGCTTGCTTCAAGATAATGGTAAATTGTATGGTTCCCATGGGATAGATTTTTTTTTAATTTCGCATAGAGCACATATAACATATCTACTAATTCTACAAATATCCAACATAGCTTTTGTTCACAAGAAGAGAAAAATCAAATACACACACACAACATGCTGCTGCCGTTTCAGTGTCCAATTCAGTGTTCCAGTAAAACAAAGCAACACGAAAGTCTACTTACTAAAGGGTTATCCATTTTGCGGTTTCAAAAGTATAAGGCTGGAATTCGACATCTGTCTAACTAAGTTGTTAAACCAATTTTTTTTTCCAGTTGAAAGTCTGACATTTACGAAAATGGATCGCTTAACTATCGCACAACGCATAAAAATTGTTAAGACCTACTACAAAAATGGTGATTCTGCCACAGCCACATATCGTGCTTTAAGAGGAGAATATGGTTTAAATAATCGTCCAACTACGCAAGTAATTGGCAAAATTGTGAAGAAATTTGAAGAGACTGGATTGGTTACAGATATTGTAAGCCCTGTGCATCATCGTTTCGCTCGTACCACTAAAAACATCGCTGTTGTAAGTGAAAGTGTCGCCGATCACCCGAATGTGTCGATTTCTCATCGTTCTCAGGAATAAGTACTGTCTTATGGCACACTATAGCGTATTTTTTATTTGGATCTACACCTACATCCATATAAAGTTCAGCTCACACATCAACTGAATCCAGCTGACCATTCACAACGTCGACGTCGTAGATACGTCGAATGGGTGCTTGAACAATAGGGGGTGGACGGCGATTTTTCTAACCAAATTTTCTTCAGCGACGAAGCACATTTCTCACTCGGTGGGTTGTTAATAAACAAAATTGTCGTATTTGGGCTTCTGAGAATCCTCAAGTAATTGAAGGGAGGCCATTACATCCACAAAAAGACACTGTTTGGGGTGCTCTTTGGTCCGGAGGTGTGATTTGACCTTACTTCTTCGAAAACGACGATGGAACGACTGTCACCGTCAATTCGGAGCGTTATGGTCATATGATAACAGACATTTTTTTGCCTGCTATTGAAGAATACGACTTGGAGGATATGTGGCTTAAACAAGACGGTGCCACATGGCACACAACTCTAGCAAATATGGCTTTACTGCAAGAGACATTTCCTGGTCGCGTAAATTCTCGTCGTGGCGATATCAATTCGCCACCAAGATCATGCGATTTGACACCGCTGGACTTTTTTTGTAGGGCACGCGAAAGAACGTTTTTATGCAGATAAACCTTTAACTCTTGAACACTTGAAAGCCAACATTCGTCAAGTTAAGGCTAAGATACCGCCCAATATGTGTCAAAAAGTTTTCGAAAATTACCTCAAAAGAATCGATGCTTGCAACAATTCGCGTGTTGGTCATTTAAATGATGTAGTACTTCATACATAATGTCAAAACTTTATAATAAAAAAGAAATATCATGAAAAAAAATATTTTATATGTGTTTTGTTTACGTTTACTTTTGAAACCGCAAAATTGATAACCCATTATAATATTATAAATTAATAAAGTCAATAATAAATGAAAAAGACTATAAGGTGGCTTATTGACTTTATTAATTTAATTTAAGTCTTTTTGGCTGAACTTCTTTAAAACAATTTAAACAATAATATTATAAATGTGAGTGAATGTTTGATCCGCAATATCGCTTCAATGACTTAACGCTGGGACACTGGATTATCCTGCAAAAATTATCGATTCAAAAGGAGAGTTTGTGTGTTTGTTCTGCTTACACGCCGCATCGACTGAATGGTTTTTAATTAAATTTTTTAGGTGATTAGATGATATCATTAGATTCCCGTAGGATAGAAACTCAGGTACGGTTATATGCTAGTACGTACATAATTTTTTTCCTGAAAAAGTTGTAATCAAAACTTTGTTTCATTCCATTTTAAAAGATTCAAGTTTTATATATTTTTCATTTTATATTTTTCAAGTTGGAAACCGACTTTTAAAAATTGTTTCATGCATAATTAAATTCAGATTGAATGCATCAGATCAAATCGTTTGCCACCTTTAGTTTTCTTAACTGTTAAAATTGTTGACCTTTCGCAAAAGTATTGGACATTTTCGAGGGAGGAACCGGCGCGCGGGTACTGAATGAAATTCGTTTATATATATTCGCCAGCATAAAGCCCGAAGATGGATTATTACATCCGAAAAGCGTCGCTTTTTAAAATAATTATACCTTCATGTATATGTTGCAATATAATAGTTGAGTTTTTGTGAATCCTAAAAGGGATATAACGAAAAGAACAAAATCCTTATCAATTGAATTTCTAATCAGAACAGGGTTCAAATTATGCATTAAGCACTATACACATATACCCAGAAGCTTTTTAACATTCGATACAAAAATATATTTATTTATACTATTGAAAATTGTTCTTAAACTGAGTGATATATTATTAATTTAGAACTGAGTATGATATAATATAAAGTTAATGGATTGATCATTATATTACAGGGAAGATAGGACGCTTACCTCTCACTATAACTGATATAGATGCCAATAAGTTAGTACTGTTTTAAAGCTCTTACAAATTCGCAGTAGTAAACATACTAAATTAGCACATACGTTGGAGTGGGAACTCTGATTCAATGTTTATTTTAAAAGCACAGAACGAGGGTTGAGTGCATGGTGAAGGCACAGAAGCAGTAGTGTGCACTTGGACGTATAGTAGGTACGTGGAATATACGATGGTTTTAACAAAATTGCCAGAACAATTTGTATATAACTCAGTGGTTACATTCAGTGGCAATTTCAGGAATAGTCACCAGTGTATTTCAAAAACCTATCCCATAAGGTGTACTAACTATTTGTTGGACAGAGTATACAAATCATTTGTTCTTAGAAGCTCCAAAAAGGAATGAAAAGTTTTTAAATAAAAAGAAATGTTTTGGTAACTCTGATAAGAAAGTTGCATGGTAGATGATGGAGGGCATCGCTCAACTGCAATCCGCCTAAACCAGTGCACTTAAATGTCTGACAGGCTGGATCATGGTTTGATATTTTGCATATTTTAAAGCTGGTCAAAAAGTATTGTGGAATTCATTGGCGGGTAAAAATACTGAGGATTTCTTGCAATTCAGTACAGTACAGCAAAATATACTGTGTCAACTGATTTGGAAAAAGCGCTCCCGTTCGCACAGACCGAAAAACAATTTTTGTTGGACAGTGTATCTTTGATTGAAATGTGTGATCGATACGAGATATCATATAAAGCTGGTCAAGGAATGGCATCAGCAAATATGAGGGATACCAGTGTTTCGAATCAGACAAGAGAGCACTATATGCGAAAAAAACACTTACTTAAACAAAATCCGAAACAGAATTGAAATATAGCAATTTTCTCACACAGTATGATCAAGGCTACTATTAAAGTACTGATAAAGTAATAATGGGCAAGTGGGCATCCCTTACTAGATTCCCTGTCATAGTTGTACAGACCAGCACATAAAGGATGATTTACTTCCTCTATAATTGTCTAGCATTGGACACGATGGGAACACTATCTTTTAATAAGGCATTTATTGACGGCCTTAACGAACCTTTAGAAATACAGATCAATGACTTGATATGTTTTCTCAATGCGACTAAATGGATCTATAATTGACTTCGGCTTACTTTGCACCCACCTTCCTCTTCGCCGATTTCTTGGTGAAATAAGCACAATACTGACTTTTGTAGGGAGCTTATGGTGCATGCGGTATGGAAGATCACATAGTTTGATTAGTGTATGCTTCAGTACCAATGAGAAAATTGTCGACCTTGGCATATTGTAGTCCAACTCAAGGCGTATGAGATGATCCACTGGGAGATGTAATCCCATCCGCTTTCATCTTAAGGTCAACCGATTTATGGTATTAAAAAGGGCATTCCTGCGCTATTTGGGTCTATCACCAAGCATGCGATTTACATATCAAATACAGTATCAAGTAATTGTTAAAACAATACATTCCGATTTATTTTATTTCAATAGATATACAGTTGAACCTCTTTAAATTTATCTTCAAACGAAATTTTTAATGTTCGTTTAACGGCATATCCACGTGAGCTTTACTTTTAGCAAAAAATTCACACTGCACTGTTAATATAAATGTCAGTTTCATTACACTTTTTATTTCTTTTTCTTTAATATTTAAAATAAGACTGAATTGGTATTATAATACATACGATATCAACCTAATAATGTGTGTTTTAACACCAGAACATGAAAGCTTTTACTAACACTTAACGGAATCACAATTTTCAATACACACATATGTATACAAGGTCATAGAACATTCAAACACAGTACCCAAAAACGCAATGCATTATGAAATGAATTTGTTAATTTCCCAAAAAAAATCGACTTATCGAAGGTGACGCCAAATAATATCTTTGAGTTATCGCGACATTCGGGTTATCGAGATATTCGAGTTATAGAAGTTCGAGTTATCAAACAAAAATTACATATAAACTTCAGGCTTGGCACTATTGCCAACCAATTTCATTCGAGTTATCAAATATTCGAGTATTCGAAGTTCGACTGTATTTATGATCATATTAAGATTCTTTTGTTTTGATTCACACGAAACTGATTAAGAGGCAACGCACGCACAGCCGAAATGACTGGATATGGTGGCATGAAATTCGTATTGACGCTGCACAATGCCGGAACCAATCAGCTAGTATATTATTGTACAATACGTATCTTTGGAAGTTTTTCTTGAGGATATGAGTGGTCAAATATATTTGATGATTTACGTTGAAAGCTTTAGATAAATAAATAGCGTAAAAGACTTAATAGCCATCAAGTTGCAAAGACAAGATGAGCTGAGCACACAAAGGCTTGTTTTACAGTTGATATATTATATGACGTAAGTTTCTTGAGGGTAGGAATTTATTTGCCCTATTTTAGGCACTTTATGCCAATTTATAGATCAATAATAGGTACATGCCAAAGCTATTACATTTCCTTTCATTTCAAAATCAAAGATAACAGGTTGTTTTTCATAAGAACTACACTATGATTTGGGCATATACTTGTAGGCACACATGTACAGATATTTCATGTATCTATTCCAGCTTCCAATTTCGCAACCAGGTGTCAGAATTGGTTTGAATGTCTTGTCCTTTCCCATCATCATGGTCTAACTGATGCAAACGTGACCGATATTTTTCGTGATGCTCAAAAGACCTAAGCGACCGCGACATTTTGAATATCAGCATCTCCCAAGCACAATCACCCTGCGCACTATAACACGTGCTACACTATAGCGGGTTGCAGTCTTAACTTAAAACAAAGTAACACAAGCGGACGAAGAAAAAAGCAAAAAAAAAAAAAAACAAAGATTAACAAATCCAGGACAAAATTCGAATACTAAATCATTTTGATTTCTGCAAATATCCTGGTTCCCTCATGTTCAGTTTAACACATCCACATGGTCCGGCAACATTCTATTTAAACTTATAACTTCACCTAGATTGCACGGGATATCTAAGACTCGATTTATATATATAATAAATATGTGTATAACTGGAGTGGCATTTGGATGTGTGGAAGAAATCTGATTTATTGCCATCTCGGGACAACGATTGAAATCGTTGCGGCCGGCGTGCAATCACGAACGCACTTGCGGCCCATAACTGTCATCGATGTGTGTGCAATCATTTATCCGCTTTGCTGCGCTGTGCGCTCAGAGCGTGATTCGGGAACTCAAATCACACATCGTCGGTCTTAAGGTTGGCGAGCTGAGGAGTGTGCCAACATAAAGTACTTTATTTATTCTTTGAAGCTTACCTAAGCCCACATTTAAACATGGCCGCATTATTATTTAGTTGGCGCATTAAAAAAATTGTTGTGCTTGCTTAAGCAAACAATTACAAAAAGGAGATCCGCGATCATAATTTCTAACGATAAGCATTTTTGCCTAAGAGATTTAATATGGTATAAAAATAGTGATTCCAACACCTAACACCATTTTAGGCGGTTTAATATAATATATCAACTAATTCAAAAATCCCACCGTTTGACACATAATTTGACATGAGGCGCGAATTTAGTCTTCGCACCCAAGAGGCAAAAACGTTCAAATAAAAAATGTGAAAACATCGTTCAAAAAACCATTAGCGGCTTAACTCCCAAAATGAATCAAATATTGAACAATGTCAATTTAAACTGTAACGAAGTTACAAATTAAACCTTACCAAACCACATTCCAATATCCACCACAAATTGCATTCACCGACGAGCTAACTGCCACTTCAACTTCTTTTCAAATTCAAAATAACCGTCAAGGAGCGGATACGCAGAGCATCATCAGCAAGAAAGCAGACACGTGACCAAACGAATTATAGTGAAAGCAGAACATTAGCATCAAGTCAAACCTCACCACATATGATTTACATGGGATGAGTTTTCCTGCATTGTATAATTCACATTCGCTTATTATGGAGAGAGGAGGTAACATTTATACGGGAAAACATGGACTTCTGCTTTGGGTGTTGCATTTACCAATCTGGTGTACATTAAAGGAAGTCACTAGAAGCACTCTTCTGAGTGCGTGTTGCACTAGTTTTCGACCTTGTGCTCTTAATTGTGTTCCTTTGGTTTCGACAAGGGCCGGGGATTCTACACCACCGAACTTTCAGTCTTTGGTTTGGACCAGGGCCTGAGACTCTACCCCACCGAACTTTATGCCTTTGGTTTCGACCGGGGCCGGGACTCCATATCAATTCTCAGCCTATATTAGATCATTACTTTATTTTTAAGGGAAACAATTGTAAAGTATTTATATGAAATACCTTGTTATAGTTTTTTTTTTGATCGAATTTAATGTAATATTTAAAAACCTAATAAAGATTAACACTTAAACGGAGTTCTGAAATCTTCATGCACCGAGTTTTATTGTTTTCTTCGGTCAGACCTTGGACCCTCTGACGCTACTTCGTACGATGTACGTACAATTTAACGGAGAGTTAACTTTATTCAAAAAAGACAACAAATAAATAGCAAAAGAATAGGTAAGCCCTTATTGACTTGGTTCGCCCGAAATAGTTTTATTATATCAAATACAGCCCTGTGCACAGTCTCCATGAAGATGTCATTCGATATGGATATAGGTTTGGCGGCTTTAAGTAACATGCCTGTAAGTACAAAGATTAACACCAAAAGCTCCTCTATACCATCATGCTCAACGAACCACAAGCACAGCAGAAAGTGCAAGTGTTTCAAGGAGGCGCCTTTCAAGAAGCGTTTATACTATAGATGCAAAGGTGGCTAAAATGACAACTTGATGCGCGACTATATTCATGAAGAAGAGTGCGCCAATTAATTACTCTATAGCTACAGGCTTAATGTGGTAATTAAATGGCCGATTAATTATCGCAACGATTATGAGCGTTGCATAGCATTGGGTGCGAATATATAGACTACCTTGCTCTACGCGCGATCACGTACATATTATATCGATCGCACAGTTGAGTGCGTAAGGAAATCGGTTAAGGACGAACCGATTGAGTTGTTAATTGGTTCGTTAGTCATGTTGGTACAGATTGTAATTGGCTACTGAAAGAGGTTGTGACAAGCGATATTTTTGTCCAACTTCATGATTTAAATTTTAATTGAAAATGATTTTGAACGAGAATAAATTTTATAAAGCAGGAAGTACAGTGTGTCCGAGTGCAAACATTAATGTTGGGCGTTGGTGTTGTTGATAATGCTCTGCTGAAAAGTCGATAAGGTAGTGGTGTTGAAAGTATGAAATAAAGCTTAAGATTTTAACTAAATTACTGTGGTAATTGCGAGATGAAATTTTCTCGGGTATATTTTTTAGGATGGCAACTGCTATTAATTGTTGACGATAAATCGATTTAATATATATAGCTGAATTGGGAGTTAATGCAGGAATACTTCTTATTCCTTATTTCTGTATCTGGAGTTATTTATCTATTATACCGGAGTTGTACATATATTAAATACACTTAAAATTCTAACGAAAGAAATTTTTAACGTCATCAATTAAACCAAAAAATTACCAATGACATTCTACAAAAAAGTCTCCATTTGACATGTCATTTCCGAACTACCCTAGTCACATTCAATTTATTGAGCGCTGGGTGTGAAGATACTGACCGAAGAATTAAGGACAGTAGCTGGTGAAATAAATAGGAGCTTATAAGACAAAGAATACTTTTGCGAAGCAGTGCAACCTTTAAGTCAGTATGTCCCATCTCAAATGCGAACATTATTTTGGATCAAACACTATACCTAACAGCGAAGTGGTTGAAGTAGATCAAGGACATTTCTCGATTAGAAAGCTAATAGTTAAAAAGACAGATCACAATAACTATTGCGCTGTCATAAATTCTCGCCAATACTTGAGCTCGTAAGCGATTATATTGGGCTTATCTTCCTTCGTACTAAAAGATATGATGTTCTTCATTGCTGGGAAATTAACTGATTTACCATTTCCAGCTATTTTTCTCTTCTGATTTCTTCCGAGTAGATGAGGAAAAACTGTATTTGTCCAACCAATTCCTAACAAAACTACAATCCAAAAGCATCTTATTCACCAGCAGTAGCAAGAAGCTCACTAATGATATGATAATTTATCTCACAGAACAGTAGCAAATCCTTACCTATCTTTTCGAAAAAAGTACGATTATTGCACCAATAAAGTATTTCGTGCGGTGGCATTTTGCTTTGGTCTTTTCTTCGTGGTTTTAGAAACTTTATTTTGAACCATTCTATACAAGTTGTATTAGACATCTTAAAGCCTGATAATCCACATCATAAATGATGTTGTGCCTTAGATTTCTGTTCTTTCCCCGACACTCTTACTTGTTTTCATAAATAATCTTCTAGGTGCAACATCACGGTTGCAAGCGTCGATACAATTGTACTTTTTCGAAACACTCCACTTTCTTGAAGTACGAAAATACGCTTTTATAAGATTCGATAAACTTTTGGGCAGCCGCTAAATATTATTGGTATTTTATTCATAAAAATATATTTTGAAAAATTACCAATTACAAACATTATTTTCTACAAAAAAACCAAAAGAAATTCATTAGTTTTTCCTTAAATTTCTCTGAACGTCTGAATTTAATAAAATTCGTTATTTGGTAGCATTGTAAAATATCAAGGCGGATATCTAATCCATTGACGAAAAATATGAAAAATGCTCCCCTTCAGCCAGAAGACCTTCTGGAATGAAACAAATCTGTATCAGCAGTTGGATTGTCTACAAAAATTATTAGTGGATGAAAAATATCTCGAAAACATGCCGGAATCTGTATAGGGTTGTACCAAAAAACCAAAGCAATTTTGATGGATGTGAAACGTGAAACATAATGTAATTCTATATTCGGCCCCCCAATATCTCTTAACGTTAACAGGCAGCCGACTACTGAAACCATGGAAGATTTTTTGATTATTTTGGTATAAATAAATAGAAAATAAAATTTCCTTTAACGTTGCATACTCAGTTTAAAAAAAAAATAAAAATAAAGTTATCTTCAGTAGTCGACCGGGGGGACCGAGCTCGGGAGGATTGAAAAATAATTGCCGCTTAAAGCCGCCCCCCTTGTAAATTATTAACAAACAATATTTTCTAAGTTTTATAACCAAAAACAACAAATATAAGCTATAAATAAATAAAAAAAAACAATCACAAAATTTATCTATGTATTCGATAGTCTGGCGATTTTAGCTCTTATTAAAAATCACCTCCACTATTTTTTATCTATCGAAAAGGCACATTCAAACGAAAGCGAAAACTTGAGCCAAACATGCATTTTTTACAAGAAAACCAGTATCTACAATGGGATGAAATCTTGCACGGTGGAAGAAAAATTTTTAGCCTTTTGGAAAATTTTTTTTGCCGGTATTTTAAACGAAAACTTTTTCTATTAACTTGCACTTTACAAAGAAGTGGCCGACTACTAGAGGTGGCCGACCTCACATGCCATCACTAATTAAAAATTAAAAATAATGTCATTTAGGTCTCGTAATAGTAGATCCCTTGGTTACACACGGAACTGGTCCTTAGATGGTGAGAAAATTGAAGTTGTAGATGAGTTTAATGTCTTAGATTAGATAGCTACATAATGATATATAAATATAAATAAATAATGATATATAAAATCAAAGGCTGCAAAATCTGCAATAAATAAAACGTAGTCCCAGTTTTTACCAACAAAAACGTGAACCCATAATCTAAATTCAAAGTGTGCAACGCTACTGTGAATAGTTTTTTCTCTTATAGGCATGTAGTATATATGGGCACGAACATTTCGAAGAAATCGAAAACATACAAAAGTATTTTGGATGAACTGATTTAAATTATTTTTTTTATGCAAATGCTCCCTAAATATGTTAATAAAACTTCGTAATCAAATTTTCCAAAAAATAAATAAAACATTTTTTTTTTGAAAAATCGATTTTTGAAAAGCCAGTGACAGATTTTTTGTGAAATTTAAATTTTATATGTATATTAATAATATCTTCAGAATGGCCTTAAAAAACTTTTTTTTCTAAAAAAATTAATTTATTAAAAAACCGCTCAAACGAAATTTTTTGTTGATATATTCTTATTTATAGATGAATTCAAATTGCATCTGTGTTTTCCCTTAAACTATAACGACTGAGCAATATAAGAACATTAAATTATGTGTATTATCCATTTATTTCAACCTTATAATTATTCCCTTTTTGCATATTTTTGCGTACGTCATTGAATACTAAATACAAAGTAGGCCCTCATACATTTATATGAACATATGTGTCTTTAAAAATCACATGAATCTTATGTATACATATTGCACCTAAATGATGAAGTTGTATGTATATAGCTACCTATCCAAAATTGGTCTGGCCAAGGACAAAATCTTCCAATTTTAATGATTAAAATTTTAATCTTGTAAGATATAGTTCACATTGTTTTTTGTCAAAATATTCATGTAAGTTGAAATGAACTTAACTAAAAGTGCGTATTTGTAAGGCGCTCACTAGCCAACTGATGAGTCCAAGTGAGATCGCCGGGACGAAACGCAAATTGTATGGACTAAAAGCCGTTAAAGCTATTTTGAATCAATAATTCAACAAGTCCCATTAAAATATAATGGTAAGTCTTCTACTTGGCTGAATAATTTCAGTAGCAACGGGTGTTTTTTGTGGACGTGTGGTTTTCAAGAAGAAATAAAAGGCATATAATTGAATGTTATGCGGCCAAGAATTTAGTTTTATTCAAAAACAAAAAGGTCTAGCATTGTGTTTTAAAAATGATTTCGGGCACACATAACCCCACAAAAAATAGTTCAGCAGTGTTAAACTGCACGATCTTGGCGAGATTATGCGGTCACCAAACCGAAAAATTATGTCGGTAATAAATTGGAACGATTTGCACACTTTGTTCAGGAGTAAGTCTATTCATTATTAAATGTCAAACCAAACTGAGCATAAATCAAGTGACAGATGTCAAAAAGACTAGCTCCTAAAAAAGCATTACCAGATAGAAAGCCACACGTCTAAAAAAACATCCGTTATATAAAATTATATGTGACGTATCGTGCTACAAAAAAAAACGTAATAACTTTTTTTCAGTGTGAGTAATCGGCTTATCTTTTTTTATTTTATAGTCTACTATTTAGATTTATCAAAATTAATGCTTGGGATACTGAAAAAAGGATTTGCATAGTGCAGCAATTCCATATTTTGCAGTCCGTAATTTCCGTCCAAAGGGAACTTAGGCTGGAGTTTGGCAGTACTCCCCCGAGTAGATGGACCATTATGAGGCTGATGAACATGTTTGCCGAATCTGGAAGCATCGAACGAAGACCGTATCATCGACACCCCAATGTTCGCGTTCAGGATACAATCGTGTCTGTTGCATCGGCAATACAGGCAAATCCAAGTGTTTCGACTCGAAACTTATCGGGCCAAATTGGAGTTAGGAGACTATCGGTCATTACAACGGATATTTCATGTTGACTTTAACTTGTTTCCGTACAAAGTCCAAATTACAAGCACGTTAAACCCTCAGGATTTGCCTGTTCGCCTGGAATTTTGCCGAAAAATGATTGCAATGGGCGAAGAAGACAACACATTGATAAATTGTTTGTTCATGTCTGATGAGGCCCATTTTGACTTAAACGGCAATGTTAACAAGCAAAATTGCCGTATATGGAGTGAATATAATCCAGAAATGCTCCATGAGATGCAACTGCACCCAGAACGAGTCACTGTGTGGTGCGCAGTTTCATCAAGGTGTATTGTCGGGACATACTTCTTTGAAGAAAACGGTGTAACACAAACTGTCAATGGGGACCGTTATTTAAAGATGTTGAAGGAGTTTTTTTTACACAGAACTTCACCGAAGACGTATCCACTTTAGCAGGATTTGGTTTCAACAAGATGGAGCTAGTGCACACGTAGCCACACAAGTTATGGCTGAGCTCCAAAGAAAATTCCCCAACAATTTGATATCCAGAAACTGCACTTTCTCCTGGCCACCAAGGTCACCTGACCTGACTGCACCAGACTTTTTTGTATGGGATTATGTCAAGCAGGAAGTGTACAAAACGAAACAAAGGAATTTGACTGAATTGAAGCAGTCCATTAAAACAATAATTGAGGTGAACCCAATTTCAACCCTTCAGGCCGCAATGAACAATTTTCTGATCAGGTGCCGCATATGCGTGGATGAGCGTGGAGGTCATTTGCGGTCTATCATCTTTAAAAACCATTAGTTATTTAAAATAAGATTTAATTTTTAATCCAATAAAAAAATTAATGAAATACATCGAATAAAATAAAATTTATCTAAATTTCTTATTGTAGAACGATTCGTGGGCCACCCTGTATTAATAAAAAAAAATAAAATATTAATAAAAATTGACATGTGTACTGATTTGAGTATGGTCTACATTTTGGCAGAAACAAATTTTAAAATATTTTGTTATTAACGGTACATGCTATACAGCCATTTTATTGATTTTCGACTTTCTAATAAACGTCTTAACGGATTTCAATACAAAAATTTGTACAGGATCTCATTTAAATTCTAAATAATATTTCATTTCTAAATTTTCGAAAAATAGTTTTTCTGAATTTTTGAAAATTCAATATTTCGAAAACGGGTTGGCGATTTTTTCTGAAGTTTTGTTTTTAAATTTATATTATTAAACATTTAAAATGTTCATACCAATTTTTTTAGAAACCATTTAAGAAATTTATATATAAAAAAATAAGTGAAAACGACCTTAAAAATACTTTTTGTCGTTTCCATTAAGAATCTTTTGCATATAATGTGATCGAACATAGCAGCAAGTACGTGCGATCCAGTCGTTCATTTTGTTTTTTTATAATCTTATAGGCTTTTCACACCAAACCCAAAACCAGGTTTTCAGCTAAAAGTTTACGAAAACTCGAAAATTGTTCACACTGAACATTTACAAGTTTTCGTTTGACATTTCAATTATTTTGGCACCACAGACAACAACAAATACGTTGGGAATTGAAATTACCCCAGACACCTGTTTTTTTTTCGTTTTTTCCTGGCAGCAACCCGTCAGCTATTTATTTGGCGATTAATTGAGCACTGAATGTTTCACAAGGTGTGTTTGTTTGGTTCATTTTGTAAATCAAACATGTTTTCGACTGTTTTTTTTTTAAACTTGTAGTTTATCAAAACGAGGGGTTTATCAAAAATGTATGGGAAAACTTGTGTTTTCGCTTTAGGTTTTCAGCCAAAACCGATAATTTCGCGAAAACCGTGTTCTTAGTTTGGTGTGAAAAGGCTACTACATGCGCTCAAAGGATTATGATTATCCTTTATATGTTTTTAACGCAGACCGGTCGTCATATGAAAGAAGAGAAAGAGGGATAGGAAAGATGTCTGATTGTCTCACATTTATCTCTAGGATTTAAGCATACAATACAAACTTTTGTATTACCAACATTTTTAAATATTTATTAATTTGTTTTGACTGAACTAAAATATCACAGTTATATAATTGTTTTTTGATTTTATATACTATTTCGTATGTAATAAAATGACTTTTAAATAATTTGCTCTCTAAATTGTATTATTGTTTTTAATTTTCAAGGCACACGGCTTATTAAGACATTCTTTGTAAATCATTTAAACAAATATATTGTATTTTTTAATCATTCGATATAAAAATATACCAAGTCCAATCTAATCTAACGATTATTGCGTGCCCATTAAAAAGTCTCTATAAAATCACTTAGAAGGAGAAAGGCACCTTAAAACTCCTGGTATAACCAAATGCGGTAAAATCACCATTCAGCGGGCCTCAAATGTGGAATAATCTAAAACCGGGAACATTGCATCGTTTTCTAAGTTTCAATCGAGGTCATTCCTACTTGGAGGGCGTATTAAAATAATAAGCTTTAATCCCATTCGAAATCATAGAATGCCAAAATAAGATGAATATTGAGGTCGCATACGTAAAAGTTTCCATTTGCACTAATTTTATTGTGATCACACCTTAATATAAATTCGAGTATATAATAACCATCAGCCATCTAAAAACTGAAATGATTTTAAATATAAAACTTAGATTTTTTTTAACTTCTTCTAGAGACACTTCTAAATAATGATTCAATTATGATCATGCATGTCGTTAAAAACGCGTTTTCAAATTCTATTATTTCAATCTTAGCTCAAATTACTGTCACATACCTTTAACCACTTAAAAAAATATTGGGGACATAAATATATTTCATGACGTGAGTAATAATGATAATAATTTAATTTTCCCAGACCTCCGTTCTCTAGACCTTTCTTTCTAGTTTCATTTTCATTCATCAATTGACTTTGGAGCTAAGCCAAATTTTTATTATGGCTTATTTCATATTTTAGATAATTTAAGTTTGTCCATACATCAGGTACCAACTCTAACTCTGCGGGGCGTTACTTAGACTTGTTGTTAGTCTCTTGTTCCATATCGAACCAAAAATTAAACTTCCAGAGGAAGATAGATACTTGTTAAATTATATAAGCCTTTCCATATTTAAAAGACGAGTTAGGACTTAAATTTATTAACATGTTACTTTGCCTTCAATTAGGCATTATATTGTTTTTTATGGATTACGAACATGCTTCTTTGGAGTCTTCTGCAGGTACATACTCGTATTTGTAGTCTGGACAAAGGAAAAATGTTGTGTTTTATAATTTATTCGTTTTCCCGAAAGGAAAGGAGGAATCTCCACCAATCACTTCGACTATAGGCCGGCAGCATACACCCCCAACTGGCATACCACACAAAACTGTACAACTAGTTAATATCTTCATTAGAAAAATGTTATTAACGATCGAATAGGATAAGTAGTTAGTAGGTATAGGCAAAGTATCTACATAGTAGTTGCCGAAGTTGTATATTTTTTTTTTTACTTCAAGCTAAACCCTAAAAGGCAAACGCGTGATCGTGAACACTAGCTTATCCTGTAAAAGTATCTATAATGCCTCTTTTGCAGGTGCCTAGTTTGCCATTTTGATGCTACAACCAGACAAGACACATTTGTGGCAGCATAAGGAAATCTTCTTATTTCCCACCAACCAATAGCACAATTATGTATGCGGTGTGTTGTTGAGGCGAAGTTCCTCTCTCCATTTTGAGAATATATTTTTATCTAAATGTTGGCTTATGGCATAATTAACACATGAGAATGAAAATCCAACTTGTTTCCCTGTCGTCATCGCCATCGTCATCGGTATATAGTCATCGTCAGCGTTGTCGTATAAGTTCACCCGTGAAGGTACATCACGACTAAATCGCAAAAGGGATTCGCAGGTAACTTCCTTATAGACTATGATGTGATGACATACAAAACGGAGTATTTGATTTTGAATAAAAGTGTTGCCATACCTAAAAAGTTATTGTTAGCCAAGTTTTAATTTTGGTGAGTTCTCAATGTTAAAAACTTTTTGCGTTTGATGAATGTTGATGTTTTTTTTTCAGTTTTTGACAGTTGGACAATGAACAAATGGACCCACTCAAAAAATTTGTGTACTAACCCTATTTTCTGGAGGAGTCAAGATATGGATAGCGACTTTTCACTTCAAAAGTGGAAATGACGCAGTGGATAGTGTTTGACCGCTAGCGTATTAAAGTTTAGACTAACAGCCCGATTCTTCCCCTTGTGACGAATCACAAGTCACAAGCCAATGTGACTATTCCTTGTGAGGATTATTGCGACTCGATAACATTTATCGAATTCTCCCCTAATCGTCACAAGAAAACTCACAACGAAACTCACCACAGCTAAAGGTGAATTGCGTAGTGGCATTATTGGAACACCTGAATATTAAAAACAAAATAAAAATAGATGTAATAATAAAGATAAGCATAAATGAATAAGTTAATTTATTTTTGTTTAAACAAATAAATAACTATCCATTTCATTAATTTTCAAACAAGAAAATGTAAAAGCATTTATATTTGATCCGGAACGGTATAGAATGAATAGAATACCTACAGGCAATCACACTTTTGTTTGATTACTTATAAAGTGTTTATTTAAGCAGCTCTGACACTTTTATTTATTTATTTATTAATTTATAATTTCATATTAAGATATTATCTTATATTTTGTGATTGGCTTCATTATTGTAATGCAATTTAATAAAATATGATATGATAATATACATTTTTATACAAAAGGTAAGTGTCTAATTATTTAAAAGTGAAGTACATAACTTTTTTGCTTTATTTATTATTTTTAATATTTGAATTGAATTTAAAATAATAATATGAATTTGTAATTACTTGTTAAGCTTATATATTTCTAGCCAAGTGCTTAAAAAGACTGGTTTAAAAAGCGTTTGTGTTTATGATTCTCCTTAATTGTATGGGCAATGAGTTCCACTGTCGGGTGACATGGACCAAAAATGATCGTTCAGATTGCAAGCAATTAAATCTTGGTTGTATTATAACAGTTGTTCTTTGGGAATTAGGAAAATCTAGCCTGTTGTACTGATATTCAGGTTGATGTGATTGCATGATGCCATGGAGAAGAATAAGTGATCTAAATTTTATTAAATCTTCGAGTTTAAGGCCTGTTATTTGCTTGGAATAGGGAGAGATATGGTCGAGGTTTTTTTCGTTGAAGACGTATCGGGCCAATTTATTATAAGTTAATCTCAGTTTATTTTTTTATGTTGTTATCTACGTATACACTACAGTAAACTTCACAACAGTACGTGAGGATTGGTAGGAGTAAAGCTTTTATAAGTAACATTTTTGTGGCAGTCGGAATAAATCTTTGGGTACACCAAAGCATTCGGAGGCCACTATAAACTTTACCAATTATAGTTGCTACGTGGTCTGCCCAGGTAAGGTTTTCGTTAAAAACAATGCCTAAATTTTTCGCAGTGTGGACGTATTCCATTATTGATTCCCCTAATTTAATTGGAGCGAAGCTGGATGTTTCTAGACACTGTTTGTATATGCATAGGGTTTTTGACTTCCCCGGATTGAGGGAGAGATTGTGTCTAAGTGCCCACTGCTGAATGATTTTTAAGTCCTAATTGACATCGCCTATTGCACTTGCAACGTCGATAAGTGGACAACTATGATATAGCTGGACATCATCTGCAAACATGTGAAGTGAACAATGTTCGACCAATTCAGGTAACTCATTGACATATATGGAAAACAGTAAAGGTCCAAGAACAGATCCTTGTGGAACACCAGCTGTTATTCCTTCTCTCTGGTAGTCGCTGCTGAAGTTTTCATCTCAAATTAAAGTTTCGTATTTCTGTTTACTTCATGTTGGGATATAAAATAAATATTGTTTTACAAAATATTGTATCGAATGTCTCATCGAAATGTCGAAACTCAAACTATTTGTAAGTTGTGACCTGCTCTGAAGTAGATCACAATTTCGATTGTTTTTATGACTCTGACAAGTTGTGACTTTGGGGGAGAATCCGAAAAAGTCACAAAATTAATTTCACATCTGCTTGTGACTTGTGAGGTGTCAGAGATGTTTGGGAGAATCGGGCTGTAAGTGTGGAACTGGGCATTTAATTATTGAATGGTTTTACTTGGCCAAAAAAACTTGCCTAATAAACGATCTGTAGCGCCCTCTGTTGATGGTGATTAATTTTCACTAATATCTGGGAGTTTATTTTTTGACATAACCGTTCATTTAAAACTAGGCCCCGTCGCTGGAGATGACTTCACTTTGCTGAAATAGGGGTCCGATTTCAACTACTCCAGAACCCAGTGAGGTAACACTTGGTATCCGCTAGGGACGTTATAACCTGCCATTGCTTTTTGTATTAAGAAAGGTTAGTTTGCTGCATAACAACTTATATTATTACAATCTCAACTGTGATACCCTGGAGTCTTATGATATTCCCTATAAGATTTTATTCTGACATCTATAAGATATTAAACCATTGAGAGGTATTGATAAGGTTCAGCAGTTCCGTAAAGGCTGAAAGTTCTTCTTATCTCAAAAATAACTTCTTCTGACAAAGTGATGGTACCTCTTCGTCACTTCGTCCACTACAAAGATTATCAGCATCATGATCATTATTTTATTTGTTTATGGTTCTCCAGTAAATTGTGCTTGGTTAAAATGAATACTGCAAGAGATCGCAGGAATTTCTTGTTGAGTTGGATAATTTTACCATTTTTCTGCTTGTTTAAATTTAACCAACGTTTCATGGCTTACGGCCGCTCTGCAAGCCTCAGTATGCCTTATTGATTTGTCTACTAGCTACAATAATCTTTATAGTCTTGTTAATGTTCTTAAGCTTTGTTAACTTTGTTCCATGTCAATGTTAGTATAAGTCTTTCAATGTACGTGCACATGATCTCCCAAATATCCTGTTGTAGGAGTAAAATACGAGAACTGATTTATTTAATGTTAGGATTCCGGTTTAATTTTGACAAAATATTTTGTTTGACGCTGTGTGTCGTCGTTGGGTCTGAAAATAATGTAATAAAATAAAATAAAATAAAATAAAATAAAATAAAATAAAATAAAATAAAATAAAATAAAATAAAATAAAATAAAATAAAATAAAATAAAATAAAATAAAAGAAAATAAAATAAAATAAAATAAAATAAAATAAAATAAAATAAAATAAAATAAAATAAAATAAAATAAAATAAAATAAAATAAAATAAAATAAAATAAAATATTATAAAATAAAATAAAATAAAATAAAATAAAATAAAATAAAATAAAATAAAATAAAATAAAATAAAATATTATAAAATAAAATACAATAAAATAAAATAAAATAAAATAAAAAAATAAAATTAAATTAACTAGTCAGATAATCAAAGTTGCTGTTGTCACTTCAAACTAGTACCAATGGGAAATATTTCTAAACTCATTTTAAAACATCAACAAAAACTTAGTAGAGTGAAATCTCCTTGGACGGACAGCCATGGTGCAGAATTTTTTGTCCGCCTAAGGGAGTTGTCCGTTTAAGGGAAATCAAACACAGACACTAATTTTCAAAACTAAAATTGTTTAAAAATAATAATAATCTTAACTTTGCCTGATGACCTAAGGTCTTTTTAAATGCAACCTGAATTACAAGGCACTAGTTAGAAGGAATAGAAGGATAGGAAAAAATTTTTGTTGGCACATTCATTCATTTATTAACAGACAATAAAGATAACAAAAATAAATTAACTTCACTCTCTTAAAATTAACTTAATCAAAAATGGCTATATTAATTTATTAGCCGCAAAAAAAAACAAAATAAATACGCTTCATTTCTATTTCATCACATGACGTGGAATGAAATGATTAGATATAACAGATATATACGTACATGTAAAAAATTGCCTCAAAAAATTTTGCATAAATATAATTGTATTTATGCATTTTTCAAAAAAAAAAAAAGTTTTTATATATTTTTTTTTGTTTTAGAAAAGGCCTATTTATTTTGGAATCTGGATGTAGGTCAACCAAAGTTTGAACAACTTCAACGTCAATTTTCAGTTGAAGTGTTTGCTTCTTGGTAGGAATTAATAGATGTTCCCATCAGGTCCTGATATTCTTCCTCAGATACACTGCCAGACTCGTTTATTTCAACAGGAACTGCAATATTTTCTGGCATCACGTCAAAGTCATCTTAGACATTTACATTTTCATCCATCAACACAAAACATTTAGGTTCTCATTCAATCTGCATTCACGAAGGAGCTTGAACATTTCACTTAAATTTGATAGAGGAAATTCATCTTCCGTATCGAATTCACCTCCTAATTCATTTTTTTCCAAAACCAGCATGTTTTAAACAATTAATAACTGTTTTAGCTGTTACAAGCTTAAAAGCATTACTAATAATACAAAAAAGGATCAAACAGATACCTTCAATACTTCAAATACACATTCAGCACATATATACATAATATAGTGTCTGGGATAGCAACTGCACGCATTTAGTTTTCCATTACCTTAAAAGAAATTTATTCTCGCTAAAGACTGCAACTTAAAAAAAAATACCGTTGAAAAAATTATCAGCGTGATGACATATTCAATTCTGCTCTGGTGTTCGTCTAAGAAAAAATATTTTGTCATTCATATGAGAAATTCCTGTCCGTGTCCGTCCAAGGGAGTGTCCGCCCAAGGGAGTGTCCGTCCAAGAGAAACTAAAAACAATGAAACTTATATATAGTAATCCGCACAATAAAATGTATTCGCCTAAAAGAGGTGTCTGCCTACCGCAGGTGTCCGCTAAGCGAGATGTCACTGTATTTTATCAACTTTCCGTGCTTAATGGATCGTACGAACTTGCCAAAAACTTGAATGTAGCTATTGTAAAATGACTATCAACGCTGCCAATAGTAAGTGATAGTTAAATCGTCGGAGCAGTTTTTCAAAGAAAATATTTTGTTATGTATAAAATTTTGCAAAAAAAAATAGAATGACAATTTAAATTAATTATTATCAGTGGCGGATTAACCTTCTGGGCGACCTGAGGCACGGGATAACCGTCCCATTTTTTTAGTACTATCCAAGGATCGTAATTTGATTGTCCTTTTAGAGTGAGGAATTTAAATGCCGCGGTAGAATTTTTGAAATATGACACAGGTCATTTGCGATTGGTTTTTGATAAATTGTATAGAATCTTTGTAATCAAAATTGGATTACTATGTGTTTACTAGTGTGAGAAAATATATTTTTGCTTACATTTTAACGAAGAACCTATTCAGTTTTAAAACCGGGAATCCGTCAAATTTTTTTTTATGGCAAGGGAGTATTACGTATAGACTGTGGCAATTAATTTAATAATAAAACCTAGTAATAAATATATATGTTGTATATCTTAATTAGTTTTATGGTTTTTTCCTAGAGAAGGGGCCATGACCCCCTCTGGATCCACGCTGGCATGTTACATGGTGGTTTATTTATTTGTTGTTGAAAAGACAAAATGCGAACGCACTAAAGGGATTTTGATTACCTTTAATATGTTTAAGCTGAGTGCGAACGTTAGGAAAATAGGGAAGCATTTATCTGTGAATGGCTCGACGAGATTGTCCAAAACGCAGTTTTTTGCAATCTTAGGGCCCCATAGGTACGAGTAAGTGCGAAAAACGTGTCCGAAGATCTTTAAAATCTAGCTATGATGTCTTCTTTCCGATCGTTTTGAACTAGTAACTACTAACTAACAACTGCTAACTAACAACACGATAAAAATAAATTCACGCTGACTGTTGATATCTGAATTGATACGCTTTATTTTATTTCATTTGTTTTATTGTAGATTAAGGTTCAAAAAGACTTACATTTACCTATTATTCTTAAGAGTTTTAGAACTTTTCAGGTTTAATTTATGTTTATATAATAAAGAAAATTACGTGAGGTTTCCATAACATTAAATTAAGAAAATAAAACCCTTATGTAAAACTTAATCGTATCGCCTTATTAGTGAGAAAAACTCGTCGATTTTGGCTTATTCTTATTTAGCGGCCGCGTATTTCTCGTGCGTTACGTGTATTCCGTAATAATGCAACTTGTAATTTATAACAAGAAACAAGTAACAAATAGTTTCTGATCGGGCGATTTGTCATTACGTATTTTCGAACCGTTTCGCGCAAACAGACTTTTCAAGAATAGGCGGAAAATTAGGCCAGAGATTTAAACTTCGTATTTTCGGATACATTTGAATGGCAAAGGGAAATCCTTTTTTTTGCTTAATTTTTTTTATATTAAAATAAAATAACATACAAAATTTTACGCCCCCTATCAATTGCCGCCCTATGCTCGAGCCTCACGAGCCTAGTGGTTAATATGCGTATCAAATTTGAATCTAAAAACATCAATTTAAAAAACAAATTATTTTTTTTTTCAAAAAAATAATTACCAAAGTCGGATGCGTAATATTATTTATGCTTTTAAGGATTATCTGCTTCAAATATAATTTTACTCAGTCCATAAAATAGTTACAATTTTAAAAATATTAAAAGTGGTTTTATGGTAAGTAAAGTACCGTTAATAAGAACGTCAAATAATATGTTTTACTTTTAAAAAGTAGACTGTACTAATTAAAGAACACACAAGTTTTTTTTATCCAAATTCTTAAAGCCGTCTTTGCGAGTTTTTATTTTAACTCTTTTTTACCATTTTTATCGTAGGCACCGTTGTTGTTTTTGCTTTAGGCATATGTGTTTATTAAGTGTTTATGAAAATGTCGAACATTTTCGAACAAGTCGATTGATAGTCGTCTTCGAAATATTTATTTTACAAAAAAAAACATTATTTTATTTTTAATTTTAGAGAAAAGTTTAACAAAACAAAATGCTCATTACAATCAACTGAATCGTTTACCAGAAATTTAAAACCAAAGGTACCCAAAATATACATTTTCTTGAAAATAAAAATTACGAAAAACTACATTTTCCTTATATTATTTGATTTTTTTCTTATAAAAATTTTTCGAGAAAAATATTGATTTGCCATTCTGAGAAAAAAATAGTATTTTAAGTCTTAGAATTAAATAAAAATAAAACACGTTATTATTAACAAAAAACAATATCTACCAAGTATTGTCATCACCGTATTCTGAAATTCGGTCGTAAATGAAAAAACTTGCACTTTAAAACGGAAAGAAAAAATTGAGAAATTAACAATAGATAACACAAGAATTCCGTCATGAACTGAACAGTCAAAATTTACGAGTCTTTGTTACAAAATGTGAATAAAATATTGACTTTACTTTGAAGGCACGAGGCAACGCATGCTCGGGTTTGCTATAGAGTCCTGCGAGGAAATGACAAATCCTCAATAATAATTTCCTTTCTTGTGTTCTTTATCCTAGCCGTTCAAAATTGGACATAAATTATAGGTTTCCTCCATGCCTAGGGATATCAAGGAATACTGCAGAGTTGTAAGTCACTATAGACACTGGTTGTCTGCTGTTTCACGGTGCAGTTACATATCACATTTATTTATTTTATAGTCTTCAATTAGAATTTCCTCAAATTCCGTCAATCACATCATTTTTCCGTCGGAAAGACAAGTAGTTTGAACAATTTCGTCGTAGCTAAGGTATTGAAATGCCCCTCCTTTGGATCTGCATCTCAAAATATTTGTAATCCTCTTATGATATATCTTTAAGCTAATTAGATGTGATTGTTACTTCACAACAAATTCTTTTTATCTGGCACAACTGGACCTCAAACAAGTCGCTCAAATCACTCACACGCTCTTGCATTTAAACCCATCCTGCATATTTGAGGATATAATTAATAATTTATATCTATTCACGACCTCCTGTGGCGAATTAATCCGATGTTAATCAATTTTAGTCTCCCGATGATAGCTTTATCTGAAGAAATATACGAAACTTGTTATCTTAAGATTAAACGGGTGTATAGGCACTGGTACAATGTACAAAGTGATGAGGAAGTAATTAACTAGGGTCTGTTTGGAATTTTGATTGTAAAATCGGATGCCTGCGGTGTAACTAGAGAATGTTTGATGTGGATTAGAGCTAGTTAGGTTTTGTTGCCAACTTTTCCGTCTGTCTTTTTTTTTACAATTAACTTTATAAATTATAATTAAATGATAGCTAAGAGGTTGATGTTTTTGTCTAAAGAATATGAATAGATTGTGGAAATATTGCCCACTGGTGATTTAGTTCTTCGTAACTGCTTGTGGTATGTTAGTATTCAATTTTTAAAGAAAAATGCCAATGAAAATTTGCATCTATTTTTGAGGTCGGCGACTATCATTGCAGATATAATATTTTTTTCTAAAATTCAAAAGTTATGACTTCTTAAAGTAAATATCTGCAGGGTTTTCTACGACTTGATGACACCACAATAAATTACAGTTTGGTGTGGTTTATGGGCCGGCGGCGTCATTGGGCCGTACTTCTTCCGTGATTATCAAGACCGGCACGTTACTGTGAATGGGGATCGCTACCGTTCAATGGTAACCGAATATTTTTGGCCCCAATTGGATGATATGGACTTGGAGGACATGTGGTTCCAACAGGACGGCGCCACAAGCCACACAGCGAATGTCACAATCAACTTATTGGAAGCCAAGTTTGGAGAACGTGTTATCTCACGACATGGTCCAGTCATTTGGCCGCCTCGGTCGTGCGATTTGACGCTGTTAGACTATTCCCTGTGGAGCTACGTAAAGTCTATGGTCTATGCCAACAAGCCAGCGACGATTGATGAGCTTCGTACGAATATCGAACGTGAAATTGCAGCAGTATCGGCCGATTTGTGCTTGAAAACCGTCGAAAATTGGGTTCAGCGTCTGGACTTCTGCAAGCGTGCCCGTGGTGGCCATGCAAAAGAAATCGAGTTCCCTACATAATGGCATCGAACGTACTTTCACAGGAATAAAGAATTTCATTGATATCCAAAACCGTTTTTGTTTTATTTAAAAAAAACTTTTGTAGCGCTCTTATTGAAGAACCCGATACTTAGTACGCAAGACTCGCATCCAAATGAGAAAACTGGTAGGATCATTGTCCATACAGCAGCAGCCCAGAACTTATGGTTATATTTTGGATTTAAAAAGCTTTTGCATAGTATTAGTAGGCGTTGTTGGAATTAATATTTCTTCTTTCATATTGTTATCGGCTGCTACTATTGACCGAAGGTAATTAAAGGTTTGCACTACTTCAATTTATTCTCCGCTACACTGATCGTTTCATCAACTGTTGTTCAAAAATGCATTACCAAAATCGGAACTGTGCATGCCTCTCTTTTTCTCTCCCACACATTTACAACGTTGTAATACGTCTAAAGAAGTTACTCTGCGCTTGATAGCACTTACAAAGCAGGACCATAGAATTTTTTAAAATTGCGTGAAAATAATGTCGGACTAGAAACATTTTGCCAGGCCTTAAGTACTCGAAATTACTCCATATCTATCCACCTTTCATATTTAGGGCCTTTTTTGAATTCTATATCTAAGAAATTATGTTCAGAATACAGTAGATATTGAATACATGAAATTATCATTAAATTCTACATTGATGTTTATACGTTTTGTACTGTCCGTACTGTCGTTAACAGAATTTTATGAGTTTTTCATAAGCTATCGTTCCACATCCGATAGGTATCTGCGAAACAAATTAGAATATTAGCAGTTTCAGGCAAAAGCTCATTTGTGAATTATAGAAGACTAGCCATACCCGCCGTTTGTTGTTAAGCCCAAGAAAAAATTAATGAAGTATTTTTATTATTTCGAGATTGAAAAAACTGAGTTTATTTTATCAATTACAATCTTTCTTTTAGATTAATTCATATGCTTCTTTTATGAACGTAAAATTCCACGCGATGATAAAATGCCAGAGCCATCTATCTGCAAGGGTCGGACGGCTCTATAAACCTACCTTGTTATAACTTGTAGAATAATTGCTTTTAGCACTCAAGAGGGATGTTTGCATTTTTTTCGAGACTATAACGTTAAACCACACACATTTTTAATTTTATATATAGGTAAACCGAGCAAACGTGGAATCCTGGGGCACATCTTCTCTTCTTCTTATATAACGGGTGATTTTTTTGCTACTTGGTTTTTGACGTTTATATTTTTGACAGATCACACATGACAAATTCCACGAACATTTGACATTTCGATTCAGTATTGTTTGCCATTTCATCATGAATAGACTTACGCCTGAACAACGTTTGGAAATTATTGAAATTTATTATCAAAATTCGTGCTCTGTGAAAAATGTGTTTCGCAAGCTACGTCCGTTTTATGGTCGTCATAATCGTCTTCAGCGACGAAGCTCATTTTTGGCTAAATGGATACGTGAATAAGCAGAATTGCCGTATTTGGAGTGAAGAGCAGCCAGAGGCAATTCAGCAGCTACCAATGCATCCCGAAAAATGCACTGTTTGGTGCGGTTTATGGGCAGGCGGCATCATTGTGCCGTACTTCTTCAAGGACGATGAAGGCCGCAGGGTTACGGTCAATTTAGAAAGGTACCGTTCGATGATAACAGATTTTTTTTTTGCCGAAAATGCAAGAATTTAACTCGGTCGACATGTGGTTCCAACAGGACGGTGCCACATGCCACACTGCACGCGAAACCATGCATCAATTGAGAGGCGAATTTGGTGAGCAGTTGATCTCACGTTTTGGCGCAGTCAATTGGCCACCAAGATCATGTGATTTGACCCCGTTAGACTATTTTATGTGGGGCTATGTTAAGTCTATTGTCTATGGGGACAAGCCAAACACGATTGCTGCCTTGGAAGCCAACATTGAACGCGTCATTGGTGAGATTCCGGCCGAAATGTGTGAAAAAGTTTGCCAAAATTGGACCTTCAGAATGGACCACCTGAAGCGTAGCCGCGGGCAACATTTAAGTGAAATTATTTTTAAAAAGTAAATGGCAGAAATTGATTTATCGATCCAAATAAAAATTTCATTCACTTTTTACAAGTTTCTGTGTTTTTTTGAATTTTCAAAAACCAAGCTCTTAAAAAATCACCGTTTATAAAGAACAATCCAAATTATGTTTGTGCGCTATCTTCTTTTTATCGGCTAGATCGATTTGAATTAAATTTTCAGAAGATCTTATGACATATTTGGAGAGTGCATATAAGAAAGCACTCCGATGTCTAGAACCAGACTTATGACCAAAAATGTAACTCATATGTTTGTTATTGCTTTATTAGTATAAAAGTGTTTTGTTTTGTATACACACACTTATTTTGGTTTCTCTCTGTTCCCGCGTGTATGCACACAACTACAGCATTTGACTCCCATTAACTAGATTTTGATATTTTATTTTGTCTGTTGTCTAGAACGTTCCATGGATTTTTTGGACGACTTAAAGGTGGAAAATTCTTTGGGAAGCTTAGAAAATTTCGGTTAATTGTGAAATTAATTGTGATAGAAGACGTTTTGCATTCATTTTGGGTGGAGAACTTTCTGAGGAATATACTAGATGGCGCTGTGCTGCGATCAGTGCCACAACCCGATAGATTGCGTTATACATTGAGTTAGGATGTGCGAGTTTTGACAGGTGTCCTTTTCACATTATAATTTTCTGTTCAGCAAATGTGCAAAAAATTTTTCTTGCTGCATTTGAATCGAGTTTTGCGTACTGACTCCTATCTAACCTTGGACGACGTACACATCTTGAAAGAATTAATCAGAATGTCCGTGATAATCAAACGCAAGATGCACGTGCGGAAGAAATAAATGAAGACGTGCCCATATTGCACAGCTTCAAACTGCACAATCACCACCACAAATTCGACAAAAAGTTATTAGAAGATGAAAAGTGGTAAATGTAGACTTCAATCACGATGAATTGTGGGACTTGCAAGACATTCGTCATTTAGTTGATTCTAGGAACAATTCGGCCAAGGTATTTTGCATTGCCTGTTGCATCCTATGGCAGCTATTGCATTGCTGCCACAATGTTTGAAGGTGGTCGGACTACACATTCTGCTTTGAAGCTGGCCATGAATTTTCTCATGCTTGACAAGCCAATAACGTGCACAATAAAAAAGAATTCGGCGACAACGAAATTAATGCGAGAACGCAAAATCATAATTTGGGATGAAGGCACGATGGCGCATAAACGAGCGATACTAGCAGCGAAGAAAAAGGAAGTCGTCGATAGCTTGAATTTTATTATTCAAAGTAAGATCGCTGGAGAACTGCTGCGTGACCGACAAGGATGAAGCGATCAACTATCCGACGAAAATTTTGAACTCCCTTAATGTACCAGGAGCTCTGACGCATTTCAACATTTAAAAATCAAGGACTGGTAGTCTAGGGAACTAGTGTCCATTTGAAATCGTTAATTCTACAATGAGAGATAACAGGTGCCTCACGAACTCCACTTGTGGGAATATCGCAGTAGCGGTATATAACGCCTGTAATTCTTTGGTGCAGTGCATTATCGTCCACGGAAGTATCACTCGCAGGTGTTAATTCTCAAAAAAAGGGAAATAACCCCGCGATGGTTAATTCCTTTTTTTAGGGAAATAACCCCGCGGGTGTTATTTCCCTTTTTTTCAGAATAAACACCCGCGGGTGATAATTCCGTGGGCGTTAATGCACTGCACCTAATTCGTTGTATAATTGGACATTGTTTTAGAGGAAAGCACGTAAACCGACTTGGATTATTCGCAGCGATTTTAGCAGGAAGTTCATGGAAGAGGAAGAGGAATAATCGATTATTCATTTTCCCTTTACTTGCACTGCCATAGACGTAAGCTACACATTTATAAAATACATTTTATAAAATAATCCAAGTGATCTAGTAAACACAGACAGTCTCGCTCTCTTCGTAACTATGGTTTTAACGAGTTTTGCGGAGATCTCCAGATTCATTTGGTATCACAATGGACCAACATATCGTCTGAAAGTGTCAATATTTTTCCGCTGCCAGCCACTTCAACCTGTTAGCAGACGAATCATAGAAAATATGAGTAGGAAAACCGTGAGACTTTAGCATTAGGGTGCATGTGATCACGTTAAATCGCAACTTTACACCAGGCGGTATATGAGTAAGTTACAATAAAAAAGGAGAGCAGTCACAATTAAGCATCACTTTTGCGCCACCTTGTTTAAATGCGTTCAGTTACTGTAAGTTTAACTTTCGTATTTATTAGAATCTTATGAGCTATCAACAGAACATCCTGGTTCCTTGCATGAAACGAAAGTCCCGTTTGAAGCAAATAATAATTAAAATTTATTTATTTATGCGTATGAGATAATGAATATATGCATCTACTAATTTAGCCACACATAAAATCTTCCAACAAATCCACAATAGATAAATATGTATCTTCCACCGAGTCGAGTAGCTCGTTTGAAAAAAAAAAAATGTTTGATACAAGAAGAGATTCATAACGACGAGCGCGCGTTAAACTGATAAGATCGACGCTTTCACAATGCAAAATCCTCGCGCGCACAATAAAGTTATACCGAAGTCAATTTCAAGTCTGGCTATTGCCAAGTTGGTCTACCAAAGAGTATGGAGTGCACTTCATTATGCAAAACAAGACAGGCCGCGAATGCAATTTGGTTGTAACATCAATATCATCCAGGGACCTGATTGCTCCATGAAGAAAGATTGCTTTTGGCTTGGAGGGAAGTTGAGGGGAAAAATACCTGAAGGATGGCCAACAACCACTGTTAACTGGGCACTCGTGGAAAAAAGGTGCCGGTACAACGGTCTTCCATCTTCCATTGAAGCGCATTCGATTCGATACTGTTAGCGAGCTCTAATGACCCACATTATCACAAAGGAATATACATACCTATAAAAATACATAGCTAGCCAACTGGTCAGGCCGAATACTTGCGCCTCCTACTGGTATTCATATTCAAATTTAATTCGGGAGAAGGCTCTGTGGTGGGGGCAAATAACAAAAAACTATATTTTTCTATTCTTTGCCACTGTGTTGTGATGAAGTAGCTGCGCGCCGCTGCCACTATGGATCATGCAACCGTGCACACAATGACCAGAAACAGCAATAGCACTGACCAGAGTGACCAACCATTTGGACAGAGCCAGGTCCAGGTTATTGTGCGCAAGGCCTCATTATCATGGCAGCGCAAGGTAGCCGAAGCTAGGCTCGATCGGAGCATTGTGTTTGCATTGTTTTCTGCCTGCAGAGGAATGAAGGTCGGGCGAAGTGCAAAGGACTTCGCAGCTCGCAGCTCATGTGAACGAAAGTTGAATAGGCATTTTTGTTCGAAATCAATTTTTTTTGACCCAGCTATATTGTGTGATGATGGCGAGCATGAGGTCAGCATGCTCTATACAAACTTATACTCTGTGTATATGCCGGTCGATGATGGGGCATAAATCATGGGAATCTACCGATAAGTTCCCAGCATAAATATTTTTCGTGAGCGGCAAGGACAGTTCCTGGCCAAAGAAATCATGTGCCATAAATTCGGCAGAGAAGAATGCTAACGTCTGGGTTGATGATGTGTGTAGATGTCAGAAAATTTCGATCTTCTTAAGGAATTTATAGCTATTTTATTTTTTGTTTTGGAAGAGTTTTAAAAATAGGCTTAATAGTGTTAGATCGTGCATTGAGAACTTAGATGTTTTTTTTAAACAAAATTCTCATGCATCTTTTGGCGTAACGGTTAGTCATTTGTTCTGGCACTCCAGGGATATGGGAGCCGAAGACTAACTTTTTTCAAAAGTAAGTTTGACCAATAATATCTGGAAATAAACACCAGGAAATGTGCATAATGATAATCCGAGGAAAACCTATTTAGCACATTAAGTCTCACAGATATCCCTTCGAACTCTGATTCCAGGTCTCAAGGACAATCAGGGGAAACCGATTGGCCCCGGAAGGAGCGAAAGAAGAAGAAAGAACAGAAATTGGTGGTCTTAAGGCATTGTGATTAATTGGTGATTTATCCTCGTAGAAATGGATTGCATCGTCGTTATTGAATTAAGTTACACCTTCGGCCAGTTCCGACATGTTGCACAATGATTGCTGAAATACTTATGTACGTTAACAATTACGGAATTAATTATAACTGCCGACCGATGCATAAGTCGGTCTCATTAATTCAACACCATCACGCAATAAATATCACCAACATTACATGATCGCACTTATCATACTAAACTCTGTCCAACAAAAATAGTCAGTACAGGAAAGATAGGATGCTTGTCTCTCGCTCTGGCTGTAATAGATGCCAAAAATATCGTACTGTTTTAAAGCTCTTACAGGGTTGCCGTAGTAAGCATATAAATTACCAAAAACACAAACGTAGCAGTGGTAACCCAGTAGGAAATTGCAAAAAAATCATGCATGAATCACCAACTGTTTCATCAATGAGAAATCATTTGATTCAATGTGTTTATTTTGAAAGCACACAACGAGGGTTGAGTGCATGGTGAAGGCACACAAGCAGCAGTGTGTTGTGTATACTTGGATATGCAGTAGCAGTAGCCCAGTAGGAAATTTCGACATTAATGAATTTTTTTGGTGAATTCATCATTGGATTCATCGACTATTTCCATCGAAGAATCAATTAGTTATAAGGTTTGCTTTCGCATCAAGATTTTATCAAGAATACATTTTAATTATTATTTAGCTAAACATATTTTTTTTTTAATTGAATGCTTACATATATTATTGAATAATCGTCGAATTAAATTAATAAAATGACGTTTGGGGGTATAACATACATATACATTGTTTCTGTTTCCTTAAAAAAACCATATTTCCTCTTTTACAGAAAACTGACACTTTCATGTTATTTAATGCATACAAAATGAATAAAAAAAAGAAGTAGGTATTATACGGTATTTACGTAGTGATTTCATAATTTTCGATTTAAAATTCATATGCGAATTAACGAGTTACATTAATAGGTGAATTAATGGATGAGCATTCATGCCATTTTTCACCTGCTGAATAAGCAACTCTAAGTCAACTAGTGATTTCACAGCTTACCGTTCATGCAATTTTTCATCACATATAATTTGCTTATGAATACACTAGTTACCCCTACTTCGTGATTTCACTGTTAAATATTCACCCCGAAAATCACTTGGTGTACGCCTATGAAAATCCCATGATAAATTCATCGATGTTTTCATACCAAATTCATGGGGTGGAAGTTACCACTCATTGATGAAAAAGTTGGTGATTCATGCATGAATTTTTTGCAATTTCCTACTGGGAGTTAGGTCATATACTCTGTCCAACAAAAAATTTCAGTACAGGGAAGAGAGGGCATTTGGTTCCTGCACAAACCTATCTCAAGTTAAAGCTCTAATAGGGTTTCCGTACTCATCATTATAAATGGCCGCAAATAGGAGCGAAATGTGTGTATGGGTTACCATCTGCTTATTTAATACAATGAAAATTTCAATTAAATTTAAAAGAAAAACTATTTATCTATTTCAACACCACAAAGTGAGCAGAAAGCCAAAAGGCGTTCGTTTTTAGTGTATCCGCGAAAACGTTTAAAGTTATATAATATAACTTTACTACTTGTTAACTCAATTTTACTTCACTATTTAACCAACACAATATCAATTAATCACTGTTGATAGAACAAAATTTCATTTTATAAAACATTTTGTAATCCAAATAATTTGCTTTGAACGTTTGCATACTTTGCACCAACAACATTTTTTTCAAAAACACCGAAAGGGAAAAAAATTAACAGAATTTTAATGGGCTATGTAGAAATACAACCAAATAAAAAGCAGAAATAAAAGCAACAACTCTTCTCCTCCTCACCTTACTAAATTTGTTCTCAAAAGCTTAAAAACAGAAAGTTCTTTGATAAAAAAAAACAACAGAAAAAGCTCTTTTGTATTGCTTACCCATTGTATTGGTAACTGTGTTGGAATGTATATTTTTTTCAAATTATACAGAGAAACTAGAATCTGGTAGATGATAGGGATGTTCATAGAAAAAATACATCGATGTTTTTTCGATGTAATACATCGAACGTTTAATCGACGTTTAACGATGCATCGGTTACAAACATCGGTGTTTCCGATGCATCGAAAAAAGGCTATCATGCTACAAATACAACATAAATCAGCTAATACAGGGTGGTCCACGAATCTTGCTACAATGAGAAATTTAAATAACTTTTAATTTAAATGGATGTATTTGCATATGCATTAATTTTTTTTTATTGGATTAAGAATTAAATTTTATTTTAAATAACTAATGGTTTTTAAAGATGATATATCGCAAATGACCTCCACGCTCATCCACGCATATGCGCCACCTGATCAGAATATTGTTCATTGCGCCCTGAAGGGTTGAAATTGGGATCGCCTCAATAATTGTCTTAATGGACTGCTTCAATTCAGTCGAATTTCTGGGTTTCGTTTTGTACACTTCCTGCTTGACATAACCCCATAAAAAAAAAGTCTGATGCAGTCAGGTCAGGTGACCTTGGGGGCCAGCGGAATGTGCAGTTTCTGGATATCAATTTGTTTGGGAATTTTCTTTGGGGCTCTGCCATAACTTGTGTGGCTACGTGTGCACTTGCTCCATCTTGTTGAAACCAAATCCTGCTGAAAGGAATACGTCTTAGGCGAAGTTCTGGGCAAAAAAAAAAGAAATAAAAGTGAAAAATCTCCTTCAACATCTTTAGATAACGGTCCCTATTGGCAGTTTGTGTTACACCGTTTTCTTCAAATAATTATGGCCCGACAATACACCTTGATGAAACTGTGCACCACACAGTGACTCGTTCTGGATGCAGTTCCATATCATGGAGCATTTCTGAATTAGATTCACTTCATATATGGCAATTTTGCTTGTTAACATTGCCGTTTAAGTCAAAATGGGCTTCATCAGACATGAACAAACAATTAATCAATGTGTTGTCTTCTTCGGCCAATGTAATCATTTTTCGGCAAAATTCAAGGCGAACAGGATTGCAGGCGAACGGGCAAATCCTGAGGGTTTGACTTGCTTGTAATTTGGACATTGTACGGAAGGAAGTTTAAGTCATCATGAAGTTTCCGTTGTAATGATAATTCCTAAATTCCCTTTGGATGGAAATGACGGACTGCAAAGAATGGTATCGCTGCACTATCTAAATCCATTTTTCAGTATCCCAAGCATTCATTTTGATAAATCTAAATAGTAGCCTATAAAATTAAAAAAATAAGCCGATTACTCACACTGAAAAAAAGTTATTACGTTTTATTTTTGTAGGACGATTCGTGGGCCACCCTGTTTATGATAGGAAAAACAAAAATATATAAAAATAATATTCAAGGTTCTTTTTTTTTACTGAAATAAAGTGTTGTTAAAATTCATTGAAATTACAAATTCCAGTACTTGTTCTCTAAACTCTGTATGAATAGGATTTTGTTGGCACGCTTAGCCTAAATCCTTTTTCGCTGCTGGTTCAGCACTTGAGACGCTTTGGAAAACAATCCCTCTGATAGAAACGAACTGGCTACCATAGTAAAAAACTTAAAAGCAACTTTGAAGAGCTTTGGAAAGTGCACTTTGTAGTCGAACATACTTCCAAAGGACTTTCTTTAATTCGGCCAACAAGTGTCCTCAAATAGACCAAAAGCTCGTCACTAATACTTTCTTCATTTTTGTTGGACTTCCAATTGCGATTAATTAACTTGTGATGGTCATGTGAATAGGCCGCTTTAGTCTAGTGTGATCTGTGTCTTGCATCTGGGCACTATTTGTGTATTTGTGCTTGCCTCGCTTTACTATACGTGTGAGGTACGCAAGTTATACGAATCCAACGTCGCGTCGTCGGGTCGTCCTGTCGTGTTCATGTAATTTCTTTTGTTTTGTAACCTATGCTCAATACCATAAAGTCAAAAGTGCCAAAGAGTGCAACTGATGAGATACTTTCATTCGATACATCGGAATAAAAAACATCGATGCATTGTTAAACATCGAAAGCATCCGTACATTGGATTTATTCGATGCATCGAATGATAAACATCGACGTTTTCAATGCATCAATGTAAAATAAGCAACCCTAAAGCAGTACACCATGCAGAAACTTTGATGTTTCCACATGTCTGCTGGCACTTCGTAGGTTATGATCGCACTTAAGGTCCTCCAGAAGCGATAATATTTCCTTTTCACTTATTCACAGAATCGAAATGGATCTCGTCATTCATGCGATGAAATTCAATTAAAAGTTATATCCCTATCCCTCGCGGCTGAGATTCAGGATGGCTTGGACATATGTCAGTCGAACTTCGATAACACGAACCATACACAAATAATTCGAGTTATAACGTAAAACACAAAATTAATATCAAGTAGGTACGTATTATTTATTTTCGAATAAAGAACAGTTGTTGTAATTATTTAAAATATTCTGGTATACTTAACTGACGAGTGGATTGCCGGAACGCCATCTCCATTATCCACTCTCCAAATCTTTTACTCATTAAAATTTATCTTCAAGTGATAATGTTTTTAAAGTTCGATTTATGGACATATCCACGTTAGCTTTAATTTTAATTAAAACTACACACTGCACTGTTAATATCTTCGTCAGTTTCCTTACACTTTTTATTTCGTGTTTGTTTTTTTATCTTTTCAGAAGACGCCTACTATTTTTTTTGAAATAAGATTTTAAATTCGTATTATAATAAATAGTTATACCAACCTATTAATGTGTGTTCCAACACCGGAACATGACAGCTTTTACTCACACTTAATGCAATCACAATTTTGAACATTATCATAATATCAAGACCATAGAACATCTAAGCAGAGTGCCCACAAGCGCAATACATTATGAAATGAACTTGTAAAATCCACAGAATTCGATAATTCCCTCAAGAAAATCGATTTATCGAAGCTACCCCCAAATAATATATTCGATTTGTCAAGGCATTCGGGTTATAGAAGTCCGAGTTATCAAACAAAAATTACATGCAAACTTCAGGCTTCGCGCTATTGCAACCAATTTTATTCGAGTTATCAAATATTCGAGGAATCGAAGTTTGACTTATCGAAGTTCGACTGTATTTATAAAAATTTTAAAAAATATCAAGGCAGAATTGACATTTACCGCCATTTAGAATGTAATGCCATGACTTTTGCGCCATCTTGTATGATAATTGATGATCATCGCTCAAAACTCCATCAGAGAAAACAAGAAAACCCAAGTTACACTATCAGAACACCGGAAAACTATTCAGATTAACATAACTATCATTAACTATCAGATTTCCAGAAGAACAGTTCGCATGTAACCGGCATAGAGGCTTATCGAAAAATTCTAAGATTTTAATAGAAACGACACTGGCTTACCGGTGACCATAACCTCGGCTAATTCTCTCGGCTTTCCTCTATTTAAAAAATATCCAGACGTTTCCTGATATCTGGCAACCCTGACCTGACAATGGAAAACAAATGAGCTATAATTATTACGAGTTCTTTGAATTCGGGAAGATAATATAATATTTTTTAATATCTAATTTGATTTGTAAATAAACTGTGCATTAAAATGCAACAAGTTGCATTATTAGAAAGAAAGCATCATTGCAGTTAGCTGCGGCAACATTAAAAATATGCAAATTGTCGAAGTAACTGTATTGTGTCTGAAATGGCTTTTTCAACAACAAACCGATAATTACAGACAACCCAGAACACTGAAAGTGGATATCTAAACGCAATCATTAAATCAGCAGAGATATTAAATCGTTAGTTATTAGTCTGCATGTTACCCATACTGTGTACTCGTACAAGAATATACTAAAGCTATGGTAAGCGGAAAGAAAATTTTACCTAAAGCGGAACATAACTAAAATTGCCTACCTACATATTTTTTCCTCCCTTACAAAAATTAACCTATTAAAACGAACAACTTGTATTCCTTAGGTAGTTAGCTAAGCTTATGAGCATCAATAGAAATGCTTGACAAGAGTCCCGTTAAATTGAGCCTTCATCATTAAGACTCAAGTAGAATATTCTCATACAAGCAATCTTATTCCATCAGGCTCTATTTGTTTTCATTTAAAGTTACGAGTGGGTATACGACTGTAAAATAATAGGAAAATAATATTTCACCTAAAGGCCTCGTTCGCATAAATTATTATATAAAGCAGAACTTCTAGCCGAGCAATAAAATGCAAAATGAAATTCATATTTCAACTCATAACTTTGAAATAAAATATTGACTATATGTAGGTCTGAAGTCTATATTGCAGAAATGCCGGTGCTTATCTTTGAGTAAAAATATGCGGCAGACCATATTTCTCACCTTCACTAAGGCTTTAGGTGATAAATAATAATTTTAACCAGGTGCGAAGAACCAATGGGAAATTCGCGCCAAAACATATTACATTTTATTTTTTTGTTGGCAAACCATAATTTAACGATAATAATAATAATTTTACGTAAATGCTTCCGTAATATATTAACAGGGTTTGTTCTCATAGGAAAGCCAACTTTTCCAATGTGCGTTTGGAAATAAAAGTAAGAAGTTCTTTGAGCTGAATGAGTGCCTGAAGTAACACCTTAAGCGTATCGAATAATTGAAATATAATTACAGATACAAAATTGTGTATTTATTGTTGTTTTATTAGAATTAATGCAACTGAGGGCTGCTCTTCGTCGACAGTGTTTACTCACTCGAATTATTTAGTAAAAAAGTTAACGATTGATTACCCATTCATCCACGACTTCATTTTTTGCTCATATAAATTCGATGTTGACAGAGCAAATATGACTCGTACAATACGTTACAGGTCGTATCGTGGCTTTGACTGTGAAGAGGTTAGGGTGAATTTCAGTTGCTTGGAATGGAATGAGATTTATTTTTCATGGGATGTGAATGTTAAAGTCTCGCTGTTTAACAATCTTCTATCTCGGCTGTTTGATACATATGTTCCAATTGTAACTAAAGAACTAAAAGTCAATCGGTGCCCTTGGTTTAACATCAACATAAAAACGAATATTTGAGAAAGGGAGCGGTTTTTCCGAAGATATAAGAACAATCCAACGGAGTTTAATAGACGACAATATATTTTTGCCCGTAACAGAGTCAATTCTCTTATTCGTAGCTCTAAACGCGCGTTTTTACTTAAAAAGCTTGATCCTTCCCTCAGTTCTAAGGAGCTTTGGAATAATCTGAAAAAAATTGGTTTTAAAGAAAACAAAAACAAAAGTCAATGTCCGTTTAGAGCTGAAGTGATGTCGTCTATTCTGATTCCGTCTCTTACAAGTTCACCTATTCCTCAAAATATTTTCGAAAGGTTAGAAAGTGAGAACGCTTTTTCGTTCGATTGTATAAGTGCTACCGTGTTGTTTAGTTGCATTAGATCGATCAAGTCAAATGCAATTGGTCTTGATGATATTTCGCCCAAATTTGTCAAGCTTATATTTCCACTTATAACTAATTATTTACTTCACATATTTAACTACTGTATTTATAGCTGTGAATTTCCGGAGACGTGGAAGAGTGCAAGCATTATACCAGTCCCCAAGAAAACAAACCCCTCTTGCCCTTCTGAATTCCGGCCTATAAGTATTTTTATCTTTCTTATGTAAAATGTTTGAAAAAGTACTCCATGACCAAATCCAAGTCTATTTAAATGAAAGCAATTTACTTACACGTTGGCAATCTGGTTTTCGTAGTAACCATAGCTGTGAGTCTGCAGTGATAAAAGTTACGTCGGACATTAGATTTGCTTTGGACGCTGATAAGTTTGGCGTCATGGCACTCTTAGATTTTTCTAAGGCTTTTGACTGTATTGATTATTCTATCCTCCTCACAAAACTAAAGAGAAATTTTAACTTTGCTACTACTTCACTTAAGCTCATGTGCAATTATCTGAAAGATAGAGTTCAGCAAATTAAAACTGGAATCAATTCATCTAATCCAATTATAACCAATAGGGGAATACCCCAGGGCTCAGAATTAGGTCCGCTACTATTTTCTCTATTCATTAACGACCTTCCTGATATCGTTCGTAATTGTCAAATTCACATGTATGCTGATGATGTGGTACTCTACATTTTTCGTACAACTGGCCTGATGGAGGACTGTATAGAGAGGTTAAATGAGGATTTAAGCCTAATCCACAACTGGTCTGATGCTAACGGTATGAAACTTAATCCTGTAAAGTCTGTTGCCATGTTATGCTCTAGAGATGAGCTCAACCCTATAGATTTTCCCCCGGTTGTTCTTAATAATGAAACAATTACCTATGTGAAGGAAGTTAAATACTTGGGATATAAAATTAAGAGTGATCTTAGCTGCTGTGGGGCGATTTCGGACACGATTAGACACATTTACCATGGACTTCGAACTCTGAGATCCTCCTCGGAATTTTTATCAACCAATATGAAAATATATCTTGTTAAGTCATTAATAATGCCATATTTCATTTATAATTGTTCAGTATATCCAATATTGGACTGTGAGTGTAAACGCAAACTAAATGTTGCTTTCAATGATTGTATTCGATTCATCTATTGTATCCCGAGGTATTCCAGTGTATCACATTTGCATACTGCTCTATTTGGTTTAAATCTTGATAAGTACCTGAAGTTCAGGTTACTTCTTAAACTTCATGACGTTATCCACCAAAGATGTCCTAATTACCTCAGTGAAATACTCCAATTTGCGCAATCAAGGAGAGGTTTAAAATTAATTTTACCACGCTACTCCCGCAGCATAGCAGAACATTCATTTTATGCATCTGCGATTCGTTTGTGGAATCTAATCCCAAATGAATTACAAAGAATTACCGCATCAACAATCTTTAAGAGGAAACTATTTTTGCACTTCATTAATTCAATATGAGTACCTATGTACGTACCTATGTATTTATTTTCTTTTCTTTATTTTTTGCATATTTATTTATTTTCCTTTTTTTGTCTATTTTATACAATTTTAAATTAAGCTAAATAATATATTGCCTTATTATTTTATTATTTGTGAAATAATTTTTCAACAACAATACTATTTATTTCCTAAAATTTGTAATCTTAGTTGTAGATACGCTAAAAGATTAAAATCTTAATGTATCATTGTAAACGAAAAATATTTTTTGAATAAATGAAATAAATGAAAATGAAATTATTCCGCTATCGAAACCCATAATTAGGTTTATGTAGGGCAATATTCTAGCAAAAAAAAATTAAATTTGTCTGTAAGGCCTAAGGTCTTTTAAATGCAATATGAATTGGCCGACACTACTTTTTGCCACAGCTGATTGTAAATAAAATACTTATTATCTCACGGGTGCCATCCAGTTAAATTGTCGGGTATAGAAAATAATACTGCCTCAATCTCTACCTCTATAATGTATGTTTATAGTGAAGCATTATAATCACTGAACATTGCCATCAAAAAGAGAATTATGGAATCCTTGGAGACCGTGGAGCGGACCGGACAATCTTTTACAGTCCAATAAAACTTTTGATATAAAGGGTGTTTTTTTTAGTGTTGCATGAGAAGTTTCGATGGTTGTTGTTTATGACAACGCTCCCAAAGTGCCGAAATTTACTTTGAACCAAAAAAATAATCTGATTGCGAAGTTAATAGCGTATTTCGTCCATAGAATTGTGCTTAGTGATGAAGCTCATTTCTGGTTAAATGGCTTCGCCAATAAGCAAAATTTGCGTATATGGAGCGAAGACGAATCACAATTAGCTACATCCATTAAAATTTACGTTTTGGTGGGGCTTACAAGCTGGCTGCATCATCGGTCCTTATTGCTTTTAAAATGAGACAGGAGCTGCCGTTGCGCTGAATGACAAGCTCTATCGAGGCATACTGATGGAGCAATTTTTGTTTCAAAAAATGAATCAGTTAAATATACACGGCATTTGGTTCCAACAAAATATCACAACTTGCCATATACCGCGCTTAACCATTGCAAAATTATTTTGGTGACATTTTCAGCAACATTTTGGTCCAACTTTATTTTTTTCATATTTAAATTAATAATTTTAATATTTGCCATACAACCATTTTTTTGATTGTTATCTATTTTATAAGATGCTCGACGCAATTCTATCAACATTTTTATATAGCAGGTCCTTTGAATTCTAAATAATATTGCATAGCAAAATTTTCGAAAAATATTTTTTTGGAGAATATTTAAATTCAATATTTCGACAATGGCAGATCGATATTTTTTTTGAAATTCTGTGTTTTAAATATATATTGTTAAAAACTTAAAATAAGCATAACAATATTTATTTTGGAAAAATTTAAGTAATTTTGATTTTGTATATACAAAATTAAGTGACAACAACCTTAAAAATATATTTAGCCGTTTCTTCTGTGAATCTTGTGCATACAATGTGATGGAGCAAATACTTGCGACCCAGTCTTGCTTTCCTCTTTTCTAAAACAAAATTTTGATTCTTATCTTAAGTATTTAGTAATTAAACCTATAAACTATAACCTAAAAATATATTTAAAAAACTGTTTTGAAATTTTGAATTTTCAACCAATATAATTATATTTTCCTTAAATCCAAAAATTTTTTAGTAATATTTAAAATTCGAAGGACGTCCTATATACATTTTTTTTTTCAAAATCCGTCGAGCTTTTTATGAGAATGTCTAAAAACAAGAAAATGGTTGTATGGCAAACTATGACCAAAATGTCGAATTCGATTTATTTTCCAAATGCAAAACTTACAAAACTGAGAAAATTTTGTTGGCTCATCCTGACCATATGAAAGAGATTGCTGGGATCCCTGAAGTTTATCAATTGATTTTTTTTTTTTCAACAAATGCCCCTTCAGTCAATTAGACTATGTTTTATAAATAACTAGCTGACCAGGCGAACTTCGTCCCGCCCCAATTTAACGCCTTCAAATGAACTACAGAGCTATAATAAAACGCAGACAGTTCAAATTTCAATATGTTTAATTTGAATGAAAAAAAATAAGCAGAGAGTGATATGATAAACAATGTTTTTCGATTTGTTTTCCGGCGCAAAAACAACCAACAAAGACCGTTTACCAAGCTATCGACGACGTTTTTTTCTTGGCTGCTAGTATTGTCCGTTCGCAAGTCCAATCGAGATTTTTATAATTTTTTGGAATGCCGTTGTTAATTCGCAAAAAATTATCGGAAATGATATTAATCCAATCGGGATATCAACAGAAATTTGGCCATTGCCAAGCGCCAGTAGTTGTCTTGAGAATTCAGCAGCCGATATGTCTTTCTGCAATGCCACTCATATTTGTGGTCAATTTCAACTTATTGACATACCGGCACAAAGACGACGATTTTTAGCACCCGTTGAGTTCATCAGCAGTAGTAGATTTCAGAATGACGGGAAGTGTTTGACGAAATTCTCCGCTGAGCAATATCATATTCCCACCAAATCATCCACCTTGTAAATCCTTCATTGTTAGGTCAACTGCCTCCAAAGCACGTTTATGGCGCATTCATGCCAAATTATTATTTTGCATTCCCCCAAAAATGTCGCTGTCGCCGAATTCTTAGTTATTGTGCACGTTATTGGCTTGTCAAGCATGAGAAAATTCATCGCAAGCTTCAATGCGGAATGTGCAGTTCGACCGCTTTCAAACAGTGTGGCAGCAATGGCATAGATGCCGTAGGATGCAACAGGCAACGAAAGAGATCTTGGCCGAGTTGTTGCCAGAATCAACTAAATGACGAATATCTTGCATGTCCCACCGGGAGTATCGTGAAAGTAAATGCGATTGCGGAATCGTATTTCAAAGCAGCACGATTGAAGTCTACATTTACCACTTTTCTTCTTCTAATAACTTTTTGTAGAATTTGTGCTACAGTTTGAAGCTGTGCAATATGCGCACGTCTCCAATTATTTATTCTGCACGTACATCTTGCGTTTGATTATCACGGACATTCTGATTAATTATTGCAAGCTGTGTACGTCGTCCAAGGTTAGTCAGTGTAATATACGCAAAACTCGAATCAATTGCAGCAAGAAAAATAGCACATTTGCTGAATAGAGAATTATAATGTGAAAAGGACATCTGTCAAATCGCGCACAGCCTAAGTCAATGTATAACGCAATAGATCGGGTTGTGTCATTGACCGCAGCACATCGTCATCTAATATATATCTCATAAACTTCTCCACCCAAAATGCATGCAAAACTTCTTCTATCACAATGAGTTTCAAAATTACCGAAATTTTCCAATCCAACGCTTTTAAATCGTCCAAGAAATCCATTCAACACATTTTGACAAACGGCCGGAAAAATCAAAGGAAATCAATAGATAATTGCATAAAGTTCAACAAAATAAAATATCTAAATCCATTTAATGGGAATCAAATGCTGTAGTTGTGTGCATACACGCGGCAACAAAGAGAAACCAAAATGAAAGTGTGTGTATAGCAAAACACATTATTTATACTAATAAAGCAATAACAAACATGTGAGTGACATTTTTGGGCAGAAGTCTGGTTCTGGACATCGGATGGCAAACAGATTTCTTATATGCACTCTCCAGATATCCTGAGAATTTCATTCAAATCGATCAAACCGAAAAAAAGAATATAGCGCACAAACATAATTTGGATTGTTCTTTATATATAAGAAAGAAGAAGAGAAGAAAAACTGCGACAAAAAAATAGTCGGCAAGGAAATCAGTCTTATCTTTTTCGACGTAAAAGCGACTAATTAGGTCAATTCGGAAAAGGGAATTCTTCACAATTTTAGCAAAGTCCAAAATATGAACAGAATAATCATTGATATTTCACAATGTTGCCTTAAGATACGAAGAAGGTATTTCGATTTGTGAGATCTTAGTTTTTATGAACTCAGCCAATTGTGATGAGATTTCTAATATTTATGAGACCTTAGAAATATCATAGAAATTATGAAAATATGTCAAAGTTTTTATGACAGTTGTATTTTTTTTTATAAATTTTTCTTACAATGCCAGCAAAATTTACCAAGTCACCTAAAACGCTGCGGTATTTAAAATATATTTCCGTGCGATTATACGAAATTCTAAGGCAGTGTAATGCCAGCCAAAATTTGATAACTGGTTCCCTAATCCTAAAATTATCATGTGGATGTACATATACGGCAATCGTTAGATCTGGAAAAAGCCACGAACCTAAAAACCCTAACAAAAGTACAGAAAATTGCTTGTATAGGTATAATAGGAGCAATGAGGAGTACCCCCACAGCGGAATTGGAAGCAATACTCAACCTAAAGCCCGTTGACCTATGGGTAAAAGAATCAGCAGTAAACAGTTAACTACGGCTAAGGCAAACTAACGTCTGGAACACTAGCCACATATGACGTGCTCAGATTCGGCATAGAATTATAGCCAACAATGTGTGTACAGACTACATGCCACCAAAATTAGACTTTGATCGACCATTCAAAACATGTTTCCCTGATAGACAAGTATGGTTAAACAATGAACTCCATGATGAGTCGTCAATAACTATCTACACCGACGGCTCAAAAATGGACACTGGTGTTGGTACTGGTTTCCTCTGAGAAAACGTTAAAGTAGCTAACTCCGCTAGACTTCCTGACCACAGAAGTGTCTTCCAAGTTGAGGTATTGGCAGTGAAAAATGTTGCTAAGTACGTGTCGAGACTGAAGATACAAAATACCGATATCACCTTTTTTCTTGACAGCGAAGCGACAATTAAAGCGATTTCTGCCGCAGTTACCAAGTCGAAGCTTGTAGTTAGCTGTCGCGAAGAGCTGAAAATTCTTGGCACGCAGCATAACATTAAACTCTGCTGGGTCCGGGTCACAATATTATATACCGGGCAACGAGATAGCTGATGAACTGGGAAGGTAGGGTTCAAAACTTGATCCTACCCAAATAGACCCGGCGATTAGAATCCTTTTTTCAGGCAAAAGCCTGCTGAACCTCGTAAGAGGCTTGATAGTGATTATCCAGAGAACTAATAGGTTATACAATTAGAAGTTACAATACTTCAGGGTACCACAAAGGATCTATTGTGATCGAAGATCAACTGGCAGCCCATTTACCTAACCTATTTATTTTTAAATGGTTACCTGGATCTGTCAGTGTTTTTCATTTAAAAATTCTCTGGCTTGTTCTCATCTTAGAACTTCGACTTCAAAATTAAAAAAACTAAAAATAAGGAAAAACGTCTAAAGTAACATCAAACCGAGCAATCATGCAAAACGACTTCTTCAAAATGTCCATTGTAGTAATTTGTGTGCTTCCTTCTGAACTCATATGGCTAGTATCCTCGAGTCGAAGTCCACCAATTTATCGTAGTTACCCACGGGCATCACGGATAACTTAAGTCCCGGGAGAAATTTTTCGGAACAAGCACAAAGCACAATGAATCATCTTAGAGGCAAGCGGTAAGGTATATCTCATTGTTTTACCAGTTGGCTTGGGAAAGCCAAAAAATCTTGTTTGAACAAAATTATAGCATCTTCTTATAGGGTTTTGTCACCCTTTTACGAAAAGGAACAAACAAAAAGGAGAGGATTTTGTTAGGAGCTTTATGCTCTTATTATTAAAATTTCTGTTTTTTTCTCACATGATACCAATTCGTGCTCTTTTAATGGAAATATGTAACAAAAATCAAAAGCCAACTCAACCACAACAAAAAAAGGACATCTTCTCCAATCGAAAGTAGCTACACAATACGCAATTAGCTAGGACCTTTACATTTTCGTTTTTTGCATTCAGCGGGCAACAACTTGTGTGCCTTACCAACCTTGACAGTGACCATCAGGAACACGCAGAACGAATTCCTTTCCTTGTTCTTCATATGCCTTGCTAATACACAAAATGTACATAACTCCTTAGTAGTTGCTTTTGCTTGCAATATCGCCAATGTGCCCTGCAAGATTCACATGGCGAATTCCATGTTTGGTGCGAACATGGACCGACCAACCATTGACCAGACGACAAAACAAAATCCGAGCACCTGGCTGACAATTTCTTGCGTGCATCCAGACCATATTTGTCCACTTCCAAAGTCCACAAAGGATCTACATAGCTCTCTAATTGTGCAACTACTATTTGATGTTATCACACTTCTAAGAGTGCATTTGAAAAGTACCTTGCCTTCTAACAACAAATTGGATTACAAGAGTTCAGTTCGTTGTGTTTGGTACAATATGTGACCACGACGACGACGACCATCATGGCAGAAGCAATCCTAACCTTGCAGTATTAAGTTGAAGGAAGTTTTGGTTGGTAAAATTTAGAAAGTCCTGGGGGTTGTTCAACTACGGGAGACGAGCGAACTTAGGTAACATTATTTCTGATCTCTGTTGTTCAAACTACATAATGAGAAATTATTGTCCTTTGCGTGAAGTTAAGACCTTTTGTTTGTGCGGCCATATCGAATTGGCTAAATCAATAGTATGCTGATGCTCACTATTCAGCCACTGCCTTAGTCATGTCTATATAGGTATCCGCTGTTAGTAAATTTGCCTGTCTGCAGGCTTTCTGCTCTCTGTAAAAGGGCAAGCGAAATTATTTATATTTTTCCATGTAGATTTTTATTTCATTTCCTGAACGAAGAAGTGTGGAGTGAATTCTTTTTTCTGGTTGTACCGCGCAAATTGAAGCAATTCTTGTGCAGTTAATGTGGTCTGGATACTCTTGAACAGCTTGGGCGGCCCTTAGGGCTGCGACATAAGTTCTAGAATAGATTCAAACATAAGTAATGAAGACGAAATAGCACACTATTTCTGCGTTGAGATTATCCACCAGCACACCAATACTTTACCATAATCAACAGACTGCAACGTCAGTAGAAGCAAATGAGTTAATTTCATTGTTTAAAGGAGCAATCCAGAAAGTGAGAGGGGACTAGAGGGAGCTCTAGCATTTGTAATCAAAAAACGTGCATCTGGAGCATTTTATGCACAAGGGACATACCTAAAAGTGCATCACCGCACACTGTAAAAAAGGAATAAACGTGTTAGATCTTTAAGGGAATATTCAAATAAATTGAACAGGGTTCCCACTTTCTTATTTTGATCTGTCGTTTTAGTAAAACTTTTCTTTTTTTTAATGACAGTCAATAACCAAAATTATTCTATCATTTTGCAGCATATTAAAAATCTTGTTTGCTGTTTTCCATACCGCTCCGTCATTAAGTAGTTCACCGACATCACAAAAGCTTGATGTCACCGAAAAATCAACAAAAAATATCGTTATTTTCGTTCATTGCTCATATTATTCACATTTATTCATTACCGGGGAGTATCATATGAGGATATACAATGATGAACGAAAATAGACTGATTCTGGAACTTGCCCCAAAAATCTATAATATATAATTCTCGTGTCACGTTGTTGTGAACGATGAATTCCGAAACTATCTAACCGATTTTCACGTTTTTTTTAATGTTTATTTTGCTGGTGAGCCTAACATAGGATAGTTTTTAATACTTAATACTTAAAAATAATAATATTTGCCATACAATTTTGTCTACCTTCTTGATTATTTTGAAAACGGCTCTCAGGATTTTGATAAAAAAAGTGTGTGCAATTTTTTAGGTAAAATATACATTTTGGTCAAACATTTTTTTTACATATTTTGTAATTAACGGTACCACCCATACAACAATTTTTTGATTTTCGATTTTCTCATAAACGGTGAGACCGTCAATTTTTTTTATATAGGAGGTCCTTCGAATTATAAATAATACTTCATTCAGACTGAAAATATATTCAGTTAGATTCCTCATAGAAATATTTTGCATACGATGTGGTCGAACATAAGAACAAGTAGTGCAGTTATTCAAACACAAATCATAAACCAAAGAATTCAGCGCTAGAGTTCCACAAGAATCAAGACTTTGACCTTTGCTGTTCAACATCTATACTGCTAACCAACCAACGACGAAGCATACGAAGTTTTATGTACTTACTCAACAAAATACCTGAAGGCAGAATTTCAGAGCAATCAGATACGTGCAGAGGATAACCGGTTTTTCAAAAGGAAAAAAATAGAGAGCAGCAAAAGTGATGTTTGGAAGTTTTACCAAGAAGAAAAAAGAACCACTCAATATTTCAAAGCCCGAATTGAAGACTGAATACACTGCTAAATGAAATCGTAGTAAAATCGTAGTCGGTGATGACTTGCGAGAATTAAAAACAATTAATTTGGTAATTATAAATTGAATTCCGCAGCTAGAAAAGTTCAACCATTCAAACTTGTCGAGCAAGCCAAACCGACAATTTCGTCGACTCGATCTATAGTAAGTGGTGATAGATATGTCTTATATTAAGCTCCGCTAGATCTGATGACCTTCGGACATATTTAGTCAAACTTTTTACATGTTTCTTGAAGAAAGCACGACCGATGAATGGAACTTCAGCATTATCAACAACAGAGGCATCGACCTTCTTCACATCGTACATTACTAAAAGAACGATTAAACCTTTTCCTCAATAATCTGATAGGTCCATATATCAATGTGGATTTAGGCGAGAAAATTCATCAGCATCAAGTATTCACATTAAGGCAGAACTTGGAAAAACACAGGTACTATAGATCGATATAGCCACCATCTGAAATAAATACATTTCAAGTCCGCGTACCACAGCATCTATAGAGGGTAGATATAGACGGGCTATATAGAGCAATATCTACATTTGGTCCAAAATGTCCTATTTGTGCAGAATGCCGATGGAGAACTAACGCTGCTCCATCAAGATCGCCAAATATCGCACCGAGAGCTTTGATATAAAAAAAAGATCTTAAGAAATATTAGCCACAGCTACGTAACTCTTCAACATTCGATAAACCTCTTGAAGGTACATCCAATTAGATCATATTATGTTGTCACTCGCGCTTTTTGAGCACTCCGACGGATCGCACCTTGTCTCCCTCTGCAAGGATCCTGCTATCACCCTACTTTTGGGTTTGCAAGCAAGCAGTATAAGTTGGTAATAATATATCTACTTTCCTTCCAACTACTAGAGGTGTTCCTCAGGGTTCTATACTAGGGCCTCTTCTTTTCTCTTTATATATAAATGAGTTTAATGATAAGATTACTGGATACATAATTCAATATTCAATGTATGCGGACGATGTCCATTTGCCCAAATGAGGTGCCCTCTGTTCTAATGAGAATTGTGCATACACAGTTAGATAATCAGGATCATCTAATGGTCTGTTTATGAATTCTCTGCTCTGAAGTCCAAATGTATTGTTATTAGTAGGAAAGCTTTAAACCTTAGTTATTTTCCCAATCTTCACTTAATCAATTCACAGAGCTGTAATTTTGAGGTACTTAAGGGACTTTGTCTACCTAGACTCGCGCTATAAGCTCAGCGAACAATACCAGCGCCGAGATAAGTCGACGAATAAATCTTGAAAATCACTGGCTTGGAATTGAGTACCGAATAATTTAAGTGACCATTTACAAGATATTTATCTTCCTAGTCAAGATGTAAGGTTCAGGACAGGAGCATGGCATGGACATTATCAAAGGCTCGAATAGAATGCTTACGGTCGTTTTTAAAGTTCAATTTATGCTGATTGGAAAAGAAAAAATAACTCTACGGGTTGAACAAGAAAAAGAATAACCTAATCAAAAAATTAAGCTAGAATGACTAAAATTATTGAGTCATGTGGAACGACAACTAATGGATATCAGTACTCCAGTATAAAAAGTCTTCAAATTATTTCCGGAGAGACTGGGGCTCAGTAAAGGAATATCCCAACCTAGGTAAAGAAGGGAAATATAGGGAGACCGCAACCAACTTGGCCTTCGAATCTAGGAATAGCTTTTTATCTAAAAGAAACGTATGCCTAAAAGTTCGTATTTTAAATTATACAAAAGACAATATTTCCGTTATCTTATTATTAAAATATTTTGTTTTCCTAATTCATACTGAAACTTTGTCAACGCAATTTTTCTTATTTCTTTTAAATTATTTTCGCAAAGTGGAAGCACTGCTTCGGCTTTACTAACTTAAGGCATCAAAATTCCTATAAGCATTTGAACGAGAGAGAGGCAGCGCACATTGTGCATCAGTATGACTTCCATTTTGTGTTGTGAACTCGTTTAAATGACTCACAGAGGTGCAATACTATTTCCTGTCGGTGGCCATGATGTGTCTACACATAACAAAGTGATGCTAACGATGCTTGTTTCCACCCCAGTCCCCAGAGTGAAGTGCAGTATCCACCAAGCAGAATAAACCAGAGAAGCGCGTGCAGAAAAATAATTAGATCTGTTGAATTAACAAGGAGCATATGGAAGGGTCTGCGGGAGACCAAACTGAAATGTGATCATGTTCTTGTGTCCCCGCCTGAACAAACATATTGTCCTAATGGATTTTGTCCATGCTACACATACTCCTAGTCATCCGATCCGTCCGTCGCGTCGCATCCAATCGGCCTTATACAGATCCATGGTGACCTCTAATGAGGGATTCTATACCAATAGACTAACGTCTTCCGGGGCATTTTCCAGGGCTTGCAAGTGTTTTGTGAAGGCGAAAGTATTTTTAATTAGCAAAAGTCGACGAAAGCTGCGACTGCATAGCATGTGAGATAATTAATTTTTGCATCTTACACCTTTTGGTTTTGCTTTTCTTATCGTCCTGTTCAAAGGGTTTTCTTTTTTTTGTGTTGTTTCCTGATGTGCTGCTGCATCCTTCCCGTGGGATAAGTGAACGTGTTGTGCCACAGGATGAGCATAGGTATAAAATTCCATTGCGCAATCGCCCACGTAAAACTCACTGGTGCAATGGAAAATGGTAAGGTTTCGACTTTAGGTTTGGTTATGCTCTTGTCGGGACTGCCCTTTCAAGGGAAAAGAATTTATTATTTTTCTATAGTCTTAAATTTGTTTGAGTCTCTGGAACCAGATTGAAATCACCATACTGTCAGAATAATTTGTTAGAAACACTGTTCGGATGCACGTGATTTTGAAGAAGCTCCATTTTGGAACATTTTTTTTTTTTTTACAGAACTCATGTTTGCCGAAAGTCTTTGAAATGGATGAGGGAAATTTTGTGTGTGGGTTTGTTGTCGAGATAAGTAAAAGTTGATTTTTAGACTTCTGGTGTTATGATTAAAAATTGTAACTTTTGTGATATTTCTATCAAACCTTACATGACAATGCGGTGATCTCATTATGAAGATTTGTCAATACCTTCACGTTATTGCCAGTTTTACTTTTTTTACTTTTAACCACTAAGAAATATTTTTAAAACTTAAAAGAGAAGAATCCAAAAACTGTCAAAACAACACATAAATGCTTATGAATAAACAATTCTTAAATATCAATCAAATATTTAAGGATAATTTTTGGGACAACAAAAGCAAAAATCTGTTCGCGTTGACGTTTAACCAGTAGCGGGACTTACATAGTCAAATGTGATTTCTGTAGGATTATTAAATCAAACTCAATATAAATAAAATGCACGACTGGATCGCACGTTTTTTGGAAAATTTTGAAATGCAGAATTATAAGGAGATCCTTTATACAAATATTAATCGAAATCCGTTGAGACGTTTATGAGAAAGTCGAAAATCAATAAAATGTTTGCATGGCAGGTACCGTTAATAACAAAATATTTTTAAGAAAAATTTCAGCCAAACTGTAGACCATACTGAAGTTAGTACACACAAATTCTTACCAAAATCGTTAGAACCGTTTTCGAGATAATTAAGAAGTTTTAAAAATTTGTATGGCCCTTAGTTTTGGAACTAAAAATACGATTCAAAAATCCATTTTGGACAATCACCTAAAACGCCCAACCACCAAGTTTGAATAAATTCGGTTCAGCCGTTTAGGCTGTATATTGTTCTACAGACAGACAGACATACAGACAGACAGACGGAATTGCCGGACCCACTTTTTTGGTGTTCTCTATCATCGTAAAAAATCTCGAGTTCGATTTTTTTTTCCAAATGCAAAACGTGCCCTATAGTACATATCGCCAGTAAAAATGATAGTGTGTCCCAATTTAAGATAATTTTATCTGATTTGCAGAATCTTTTTCCAATACAAACTTTGACAGTTCATTTCTGCGGAGATAAAAATTATATGGTTCTGAGGTTTATCCGGGTTTTCCGCCGTTGTATGAATACCCTTATTGTTATGTCAGATATAAGTATTTAATAATATAAATATGAAAGCGTAATTTCAAAAAAAAAATATTGTTGACCCGTTTTCAAAATATTGGATTCGATTTTTCTTAAAGCAATCCAAAAAATATTTTTTCGATTTGAAATTACCTATTTATAATTTGAATAACCGTTGGTACAGGGTGGCGCACGAATCGTGCTACAATAAGAAATTTAAATAACTTTTATTTTAATCGATGTATTTCATTAATTTTTTTATTGGATTAAAAATTAAGTTTTATTTTAAATAACTAAAGGTTTTCAAAGATGATAGACCGCAAATGACCTACACGCTCATCCACGCATACGCTGCACCTGATCAAAAAATTATTCATTGCGGCCTGAAGGGTGCAAATTGGGATCGGATCAATTATTGTCTTAATGGACTGCTTCAATTCAGTCAAATTCCTGGGTTTCATTTTGTACACTTCCTGCTTGACATAACCCCATAAAAAATGTCTGGTGCAGCAGGTCAGGTGACCTTGGGGGCCAGCGGAAAGTGCAGTTTCTGGGTATCAATTTGTTTAGGAATTTTCGTTGGAGCTCCGCCATAACTTGTGTGGCTAGGTGTGCACTTGCTCCATCTTATTGAAACCAAGTCCTGCTGAAAGGGATACGTCCTTCAACATCTTTAAATAAGGGTCCCCATTGACAGTTTGTATTACACCGTTTTCTTCAAAGAAGTATGGCCTGACAATACACCTTGATGAAACTGCGCACCACACAGTGACTCGTTCTGGGTGCAGCTGCGTCTCATGGAGCATTTCTGCATTATACTCACTCCATATATGGCAATTTTGATTGTTAACATTGCCGTTTAAGTCAAAATGGGCCTCATCAGACATGAACAAACAATTTATCAATGTGTTGTCTTCTTCGGTCATTGCAATCATTTTTCGGTCAAATTCCAGGCGAACAGGCAAATTCGGAGGGTTTAACTTGTTTGTAATTTGGACTTTGTACGGAAACTAGTTTAAGTCATCATGAAGTATCCGTTGTAATGACCGTCTGCTTAGTCCAATTTGGCCCGATAAGTTTCGAGCTGAAACACTTGGATTTGCCTGTATTGCCGATGCAACAGCCATGATTGTATCCTGAACCCGAACATTGGGATCTCGATGATACGGTCTTCGTTCGATGCTTCCAGATTCGGCAAACATGTTCATCAGCCTCATAATGGTCCATCTACTCGGGGGATTACCGCCAAACTCCAGCCTAAGTTCCCTTTGGACGGAAATGACGGACTGCAAAGAATGGTATCGCTGCACTATCCAAAACCTTTTTTCAGTATCCAAAGCATTCATTTTGACAAATCTAAATAGTAGTCTATAAAATTAAAAAAAAATAAGCCGATTACTCACACTGAAAATAAGTTATAACGTTTTATTTTTGTAGCACGATTAGTGTGCCACCCTGTATTAATTTGTTTACCAAAATAAAGCTTTTAAAATCAAATTAACTCTGCTTATAGACACTGTTTGATGTGGACAGTTCATTGAATGGTAGCATTATAATTTTGCACTTTTTTGAAAACGACGATACCAATGCCTAAATTGCCATTGGAATCGCAAATTCGAACAATTACAATGATCAATTTCTTCTCTACCAAATTGTGCGATGTCGATATGAACGAGATGTGGTTCCAACAAGACGGTTTTATACATATGCCAAATAGCTAATAACAGAATTCGTCACAAGGGATTTAAAAGTAATCATGCAACGCATATCAAGAAACCATTGACGACTATCAAAATGAGCGAGCGACAACCAAATGGACACACCGTCAACCTGAAAGAGCAATATACGAACGAATCTAATTTACTTCATTTTAACTATGGGCACCATTGCCATTTTTGTTTTTTCGTTTCCTTCGAGTTGAAGAAAAATTACCGATCCGTAAAAATATTAGCGCAACATTTTAAACTGTTCTTGTTTAAGGATTAAACCCAACTATAGTTAAAGCAGGCGTCTAGTTGACAGCTCTTGTCTAACTTTGTCTTAATTCTAAACACACTAAACAACTCTTTTATTAAAGTAGATCTTTAGTGCTACGTTAATCGAACTTATGTTGAACACACCTTTTTTTGACAGATAGAGTAATATAACCGAACGAAAATTAAACATAATATTACACTTTTTCTTCACGTTAACCAAGGGGGGTAGGGGATAAGTGATTTATCAATAATATTAAAAAAAATTAAATTAACGAACTTGGAAACCGCGAACCAATTACTAAAAACAAATTTACTCATAAAAAGGTGAACCGACGCAACGAGATAAATAAACCAAATGGGAATGTTTTGACAACTACGAAACAGAAGACAAAAGAAAAAGTTTAAAAGGTATTTAGCTCGTTAATAAAACTACCACCACGGCTGCTCCGCTAGGGTAGGTTCGATGGAAGAATTCAAAATAGTTTGGATGTAGACTGAAAATTACTTTAATTGATTGATCTAATTAACGTAGTGTTTTATTACAAATACGGTGGTGTACTTGTAATAAAAGGTGGGCGCCAGGGATTTTAATTGGGCTGAATTAGAGAGATTCCAAATCTAATTTTTTTTATCGAGTAGAAAAATAAACAAGTTGAAACGAAATTTGAAAGAAAACACACAGTTTTAATACCCAGATGAGAAGTTGAAAATAGTTTTTATTTGGGAAACCTTTGGGTTGAAACCCAGGGTTAAAACCCAACATTTTTTCAAAAACAGATTTATATAATTTAAATTAATTAGGAATTAACGGTGAGCCGTTAAGCAAAGTGCAAAAAAAAAAAATAAAAAAGAAAGGAACCAAGTACTGGGCCGTTAACACAAAAAGAAAAGTTACCTTAGCACTGAATAAAATCCGAACTATCGGAATAAAAAAAAATAAAAGAAATTACGACACAAGAAAAAGCAAAAATAGCTTGAGATAAAATCTTCACTCTACTTATCTTTTTTTTGTTCCTCCCGGATTTTTTTCCCGCTCTCACTCTCCTCGAATTTTCCTGTCTCCTCGAATCAATTCTTTACTCCTCGAATCCCTTCTCAATTTTTCTTCCTTCTTCATAAAGTAAAATAAAAATGCTTGAACACTCCTTTCCTCGATTTTTTTTCCAAAAATTCCTCGATAGCTCTCTCTCGAGTCAACTGTCCTGCTAAAAACCAATTCTTCCCTCGACCATTCCAGTCACTCACACATTCATGCATTCAGCCATTCGTTTTCGTTGATCATCTATCACGACCACGGCTTCCTGGAAAGCTTCTCTGCCTCCACGAAAACGTCCGTTGTCGAATCACAACGAAACTTACTCTCACTCACACAAAAACGGATTCAGCAAGTTGTTGGAGGTCTTTCCAAGCCTTGCCGAATCTAAATGGCCGAGTTCAGACCCACTACATTTTTTTTTCGAGAGAAATTAAGAAGATCCAAACCGAGAAAAAGTTCTTCTTATGCATTCTCCTAGTTACGACAAAAATATTCGGGAGTGATTCGAAGTGTAAGTTATTCATTAATCATATTTTTCGAGACGAGAGAGAAAGGTAGAATTTTAAACCGCGAACTCTACTTTATCATATATCAACTCCGATAGCCCTCATATAAACTGTTCAGTGGTTTAACAAGTGAACTAAGAATTTAAAATTTTAGAACTAAGCGTTAACTACCTATTCTGTTACAATTATATATTTAATTTTATGTTACTTTAAGTTAGGATGAATTATCATTCAGGATATTGTGTTGTTGGTGTAGATTTAAGTAAGAGTCCGCATGGCTAGTTACTTCTTCAGCTCGTCTGCTGGTACATCTACATGAGACCGCCCTTCTATATGATTCTTATTTGAATGGTTTAAAAATCGCTAGTTCACCTATTGTTGCCCTCAACCTCGTCAACATTTTGCAGTCGCAACGAGACAAATAAAGGGAAAGGAACAAGTCGAAGACTGGTCATTGTTGCGGTAAATTTTACCGTAACAATAAGCACAAAACACACGAAATATATTTATAATTTTACAAAAAGTCAGGTAAGATTTTTAAAATTTCAGAAAAGGATTTTCATATATAATTCGTTACAGATAAAAAAAACAAATTGTTCAACAAGGGGAAATTGGCAATATTACAAATCGGCTTTCACGTTTATTTTGGCCCGCCAAAAAAAAAAAACAAATGCAGCAAGACCTAATCAAGAATCCGAATTGACAAGAAGAATCGCTAACTGATCGTCATGCTATTAGTAGGTCCGACCATCGCAAATAGGACATCAGTGAGGACGATACCGTCCCCGAATATCGTTCAACATCAATGTTAAATAATTCAATATCATTGTTTAGGAATGCTATTAGTCGACGGCGCGCCGGCCTATTCCCCAGGAGTGCTAAGACAACAAACCACCGATTGCAAGCAATACGCACCGAAAGGGTGGATTTAAGCGATATTTAATTTAATTATTAGTACATTATGTATTTTTGTCGTGTAGATATATTTCAATATGTTTATGTAAAAAAGAAAATAAATTCAGGATTTTCTAAAATAAAAACAAATCTATGTAAGTACTTCGTTTTTTTTATTCTAATTAAATTAAAGTAGTCAAAATTCTTCGAACGGATTTGCTCGAACTTTATTAACTTTGGGCTTTCTAAAAAGCTCAAAATCTTCAAAAATTGTATAATCTTCTTCAAACCGATTTTTTCTATCTTTTTTTTTGTAACGAAATATCAAATGTAAACTGGAAAAAAAAGACTAATAAAGATAAAGAAGCGTTTTGCTTTGTTTAAAGTTAAACGACCTCTAAAGTATACTTTTTTTTCATAAGAAGTTGCTTTTTTATAATACAATTCTATATACTACTGAAATTACTCAGCCAAGTAGAAGACTTAGCATTTATATTTAATTGGACTTGTCGAATTATTGATTCAAAATAGCTTTTAACGGCCTTTAGTCCACAAAATTTGCGTTTTGTCCCTGCAATCTAACTAGGACTCATCAGTTTGTTATGAGCGCCTTATCAATACGCAAATTTTGTTAAGTTCAGTTCAACTTACATGCATTTTTTGACAAAAAAGCAACGTGAACTATATCCAACAACATTAAAATTTGAATCGCTAAAATTGGAAGATTTTGTCCTTGGCCAGAGGTAAGGCACTCACAACCAAATGATGAGTCCAAGTGAGATTGCGGGACGAAACGCAAATTTTGTGGACTAAAGGCTGTTAAAAGCTATTTTGAATCCCTACTTTTTTTCGTTTAAAATTATCAAAAAGCCGACCCCCATTTTAAAAATAATTTTTAGAGTCGACACCCATTTTAAAACTCAGGTTTTAAATGTTTAAAATTTTGCGCTATTATAATCTTGATTATTTTCTACATTTTACTCGAATAACTTACAAAATTGTTGTGGAAAATAAACATTCGCAATAAGTTTTCATTCCTTGTTTTTATTCTGCAACACCCATTGGAATTATCGTGTTATTTTTTTAATCTAATAAGCCACAAGAAACAGGTGCTCTCAAAGTCAAAATAACCTGTGCCTTCACCAAAGCTGGGCCTCTGGGAGGCACGTTACAGTATAAAGCCACGGCGGCTATTAGAACAATGTCGTATTCTATACATATTCTCATTTCTGTATAATTTTAACTATTCGCCTGGAAGACCTAAAATCTTTAAATGTCATTGGTATGTCTTTAACATTAAATTAAAAAAAAAAAGACAATGATACCTCACACAAAATTGGTTTAATATATTTTAAAATCTACGTCTCTATAGGAAAACCCTTTAGCTATTCTATCCAGCAAATCATATTTCATAACGAAAAGGGCCAACTTCCATACGAAGTATACATTTCTACAACACTTCTTCACCTGACGGCTTCTGCTTTCCTCTGTAAATATACCAGATATAATTATATCCAACTATCATGCTTCAGTTTTTCTACACTTCGACAGCCTTTATCAAATGGCTTTGTTAAAAAATTCTAAACAAATTTGCAAGTTGCTGTTGTTTCTGGACCCAATCCAGAGAATCATCAACAACAACGTTTTTTCTTACTCAACAAGTCTATGTGACCATATGATATAAGATTAACTGACATTCTGTTACAGTTTAATTTAATCACATATCTAAAAGCATTACTTTTCGATAAAGTTTCTCGCATTTTAATTTTGTAAGAGCGAATTCTCAATTATGAGAAATATTTCTCTTTGAACAATCCTAAGAGCCAGTAAGTTGAGCTTAATAAACAGCTTAAAGCTTTTTTGTTTCATTTTTAAATCGTTTCCCAAGATCTTCTCTTAACCACGAGAATGTAAGTGGTTTACAACAGAAAGCTTTGATGAAGAGCATTAATGCGATTATTTTTTATTTTGAATTTAGTCTTTACTCTTAAATTAAATTGGTTGATTTTAATGATCATTTAGGTGGTTAGACTTTTTATATTTTTTTTTCTGCTAAGGAAACGAACCTGAAACCTATTAATTTACACTTCCTCATTAATTCATCACTATCTCTGATGAATTGAATGCAAACTCAATTAATTCCATAATCATTCATCGCAACGCAATCAATCCCAGTCGTGTCGTGTTGTAAATTTCTAAAAATAGATTTTAAAATTATTTTAGTTCCGTTTCGTGTCGACGATGACGCCGACAACCGACCGACCCGACGCGACGCACGGTCATTTGCATCTTTTTCCAGTTCGATTGGAATATAACAAAATAAATTATCTATTTAGGCTCGAAGACACAACCATTATTGGCACTTAGCATCTCCTTGGTCCTTTAGACATTTTAAGTTTTTGTTTGTGTGTTTTTTTTTTTTTACAATTTTATACAACATTTTTAATGCGTTAATTGTATTCTGCTCTTAGGGCAACAATGCTTTATTAGCCTGTCATTCTACCGACTAAGGATAAAATGGTTGTTAAGTTCAGACTTGGTCTATCGAAATTGCTGGTGCTGTTTATGCAAACTGTCCACTTTTACTTGTCGATCGCACGGAGCTATAAATAACATTAGTAATAAGGTTTTATGAACACTTTGGATAATTAAGTAAAGTTTTACGTATGTATCTTGGTTTTAAGTGATACCAGGAACTACAAATCATTTCATGTCTTTGTTGGTTTAGTTGAAAGATTTGTACCTACCTATACTCATTTACGTAATGAGGAAAAAATATGAAATACGTTAATAGCTTGTTTTTTTTTTGTTGAACACTTGATGTGTGATTACAGAATGTTGAAATTATTTGTTTCGACTAATAGGTTCATGAAATTACGTGATGATTACTAGTTCTACAGTGTAGATTTTTCATTGAGCGAAATTCTCACTCGTGATTTTTTTTTTTTTTAATTATTTACACAATGTTGGCCAAACGCAATACCATAATCTAAATATATGTGGAATTGTTCTTGCAAACGTCGTCAATTTATAATTGTTCTTTAACATTTACGATGTAGACACATAGTAAAAGGTGAATAGCTAGTGGCTTATATTGATCTTGAGGAGGACGGATCGCTCAAATAGATTGGGGAACGAATTTCGAGACATTTTTCGATTAATGCGATCTCTCTTTTTGAAGAATTGAATATGTAGCCAGATCTATCTTCTTTCCTCAGGATGTCATACATTTTTCAGTGCAGTGCATTAACGCCCACGGCATTATCACTCGCGGGTGTTAATTTCCAAAAAAAAGGAAATAACCACCGCGGGTGTTAATTCATTTTTAAATTGGAACAAACACCCTCGGTGGTTAATTCCTTTTCCTGACGGGTTTTAATTCCAATTTAAAACCACCGAGTAAAAGTTTAGGTATGCAAATTTTTTTTTGAAACTTTTTAAAAAGAAATCTTCAAATCCAAAAAAAATTTGCATATACCCAAATTTGAACCCATCCCAAATTCTATATTGGGTCAAGCAGGGGGGCAGCATTCCCCCCTTACGCGCAGACCTTTTTGTACGCGGTGAACCTAATTGCAAAAAAAAAAACACTTGAGGCAACTGCCAAAACAACCTAATAGTGGACTCAGCTTTATTTCTCAAGCCACGTTCTGCGTTATTTATTCCAAAAGCCAGTAACACCCGCGGGCTTTAGTTCGTTCTTGAGGTGGGCCTTATTACCACTTTTAAAAGGAATTAAACCCCGCGGGGGTTATTTCCTTTTTTTTAGAATTTATTTATTTATTTATTGATCTACAAGCTTATGCTAACAGATATTAGAAATAATATTTACAAATTAAAATATATAATTATATACAAAATAAATTACAATGAAAAACAAAAAAAAAAAAAAAAAAAAATACATAAATGAATTATATTAAAATTTCAATATTAACAATAATTTTGTTTTGAACAAATCTTTTGCCCAAGTTAGCTCAACACTCTGGCAAACTTCTTTGAAATGCCTTATACATCTACAAATTGGTTAATTTCTACCGTAGTTTGTTCTGTGGTATTGTTCAAAAAGCAAATCTCTGGGACATAAAGCTCTTGAAGGAACATATAATGATATTTTAGAGAGCAAGGATGGGCATTTAATTTGATTATTCAAAATATCCCTTACAAACACAATATCATGCATACATCTTCTAGATTCAAGTGATTTAATGCCCAATAGTAAACAACGGGACTTATAATCCGGAATAAAAGGCCATTTCATTTTATAAAATATAAATTTAGAAAAACGTCTTTGAACTTTTTCTATACGATCAGAATAGGTTTTCAAATCAGGATTCCAGACAATATCTGAGTATTCAAGTATCGATCTAACTAAAGATGTATAGAGAGAAAGCAAGGCATAAGGATCGCAAAAATCATTACAATTTATAATGATTAGGAATGTCCATTCGTTCTTATCTACTTTGGTATTTTTTCACAGAAAAAAATTCAGCTATGATAAAATGACGTATGTCTGCCGGCCCTAGCATCTTAGGCTATATATGCAACATGAAAAAAAAATAAATGGGTGTGGATTGTCAAAACTCATAGCATTATATTGTATCGCTATAAGACTTTCAACTACATATTTAGCCCTTATAGAAGAGAAGATAGAGTCATCTTCGCGCTTTGTTGTTGCCGAAAAATCGTCTGTCGCTAATGTTTCACACTGGTTTCGGGAGAGAAGAGAATGGCCGATATAAAAGTTGTAGTTATAATCCAGCCCGTCAATATTGATGATTGGTGTGGGTGATTTTTTTGCTACTTGGTTTTTGACGTTTATATTTTTGACAGATCGCACATGACAAATTCCACGAACATTTGACATTTCGATTCAGTATTGTTTGCCATTTCATCATGAATAGACTTACGCCTGAACAACGTTTGCAAATTATTGAAATTTATTATCAAAATTCGTGCTCTGTGAAAAATGTGTTTCGCAAGCTACGTCCGTTTTATGGTCGTCATAATCGACCCACCATTTTTGGCTAAATGGATACGTGAATAAGCAGAATTGCCGTATTTGGAGTGAAGAGCAGCCAAAGGCAATTCAGCAGCTACCAATGCATCCCGAAAAATGCACTGTTTGGTGCGGTTTATGGACAGGCGGCATCATTGGGCCGTACTTCTTCAAGGACGATGAAGGCCGCAGGGTTACGGTCAATTGAGAAAGGTACCGTTCGATGATAACAGATTTTTTTTTGCCGAAAATGCAAGAATTGAACTCGGTCGACATGTGGTTCCAACAGGACGGTGCCACATTCCACACTGCACGCGAAACCATGCATCAATTTAGAGGCGAATTTGGTGAGCAGTCAATTGGCCACCAAGATCATGTGATTTGACCCCGTTAGACTATTTTTTGTGGGGCTATGTTAAGTCTATTGTCTACGGGGATAAGCCAAACACGATTGCTGCCTTGGAAGCCAACATTGAACGCGTCATTGGTGAGATTCCGGCCGAAATGTGTGAAAAAGTTTTCCAAAATTGGACCTTCAGAATGAACCACCTGAAGCGTAGCCGCGGGCAACATTTAAGTGAAATTATTTTTAAAAAGTAAATGGCAGAAATTGATTTATTGATCCAAATAAAAATTTCAATCACTTTTTACAAGTTTCTGTGTTTTTTTGAATTTTCAAAAACCAAGCTCTTAAAAAATCACCGTTTATTTAAAGAACTATGCTTACTTACAATTTCTTTCAAGTTTTTCGATAATTTACGGCCACTCAGAAAGATATCTACGAAGAGTTTTTGATGTTTTTACGTAAGTGTACCCTGTGTAACATTTTTCATAAGTTTTTTTTAACACCTCTTTGGCACCATCTTTCAATTATTCAAGAATACAAATATTGCAAATATTTAAATATTTTTATTTTATTTTTTATAAAATTCCGTAAAAAAATACCTTCCATTAAAGAAAATTGTCTCGGCTTCCCTCGTTCAATATTTAAAAAATTCTAATTATTGTTCGCTTCGTATGTAATTTCATGCTTAAATTAAAATTCTTCCGCAGTCATCAGATCAAGGCGATGCCTTTATGTTATATAAATACACTTTGCTAAGCTGAATTTTCCAATAACAATGGTTCGCATCGTAGCGATCGTACGTTGTCGCATTGAATGATCGTCACAAGCTCGCAGGACACTGGTCAGGTTAACTATCAAGTTGCACAGTATAACAACAGGGAATGTTACCTGCCGTAGTTAACGTCCACTCATCAAACGTCTAACAAATGCCAGCAGTCTAGGAGGTCTCCTCGAATAGGTTCAGCTCTCGGCACCTGCCTCATCTATCGATCGACTACGATGACTTGCTGAGTAATAGTTGCGCATTTAGCACTTCCAAGTTCCAAATGATTCTTAAATATTCAAAATTCTATACTCCAAGGTGGTGGTTATAGGAAGCACTGCTGTAACGCGCCAGCCGTCTCAGATCAGCCGACCAGTATAATGGCAGTGCCAATCATAGGAATTCCCCTTCTTCTCATCTCGCGCTCGACATCTTGCCCTCGTCATAGTCATCGTGGTCGTTGTCTTAAGCAATCGCGTCCTAGTCGACAATAACCGCAATCGTAGCTGTACACGAGATTCTTAACGTTCCTTATCTGCATGCTGCGGCTAGAAGCTGCGATTGCGACTTACTAACTATGCAACAACTGCGACCACCAACACCAACAGCCGCCATGTTCCAGCTGATGCGATCATGCCGTCGTCGTCCGTTCCGTCGATACTGCTTGATCGGTGACCAGACCATCCACCGATTGCCCATTAATACGAATTCAATTTGCAGCCATTTAAATACAATGGCCGCCGGCCGGAGTTCTGCGGGATGTTGGCTGACGGCTTGGCCCAGTGGACCAAGCTGTCGCAATTCACTGCTAATAATCGCTGATAATCTCTGCCTATCTATGGGATGCGTTTGCATGTCGCAGTACACAGTCCACCGGCCAGAGTATTATTCTCCGGTTTTGAGCAATTTTGCGTTCCCACATCACGACAGATGGTCAAACATCGGTGGCCCCATCTATCGGGCCGATGCGATGATGCGAGTATGATGTTTGGGACTCTCATTCGTGAAGACGTCGATTACGTGTTTTATGGTAATGAATGGGATTTTAGTGCTTCTAGGTTAATGGCAACCTACTGTGGTGAAGTGGTCAAGAAAATTTCGGCTACGTTACTCACAACCGGAGATTGATTGAAAAATGTTGCCTTTTTTTCGTTTATTGATCGTGGCGATGATGGTCTATTGATGGATGGATTACCTGTTGCATGCAAACGATGCGCTTACGGTTTTGACCTGAAGATTAATGAATTCAATTGGAGGTCGTGGTGAGATGACCGATTTTGGACTTATTATGCAAGTTTTGCTTATGTGTTCCAGTGCTCAGTGCTCAGTGTGGGATCGGTGAGGCTCATGATCGATCACTTTTATATAAATGTGATGGGGAACTTGAGAAGTTGGCTTGTACGTTTAGTTGGACAACCGCGCAACCTAGTGACAGAGATGATGCGCCAAGAAAATTGAAGCTTTTACTTTGTTTGTGGTGTTGGTGAAATATGGTTCTGGAATGAAAGGTGGCAAGTTCATCACACATTGATGAGTTTGCCTACATTTAGTTGTTTTAACTGTTTTGTTTTTGTTGGTTGTTCAAGAGGATACACGTTAGTTAGAGACCACCATCGCAGCCGGGAATGTTTGCGATGGTAATTAAATACTGCGATGAGCAGTTGTGGCCAGAAACGCATAGCTCTAGTATGTAACGTCATAAGGAAGAACAGTGAAGTGTTTTATTAAGAATCAATCATGTGAGAATGTTTTGGAAGAGTTATGAATTTGGTTATGATGGCCAAGCTTGACGACTATAAACAGTGACTTGATTTAAGGGCTGCAAACATTTCCTTATAACTAAATTAAATACGTTTGGAGCGCTGCAAAAATTCATTGTTCGCGGCGCTACTTTCAAACACCATTAAATGGTTAATGGTTGAATTTTGCAGCACTATGCCATTACGAAAAGGTCAAACTCTGAATTAGAGGGAATGGGTATTTAACCCTTTGCATCCATTATGCGGAAAAGACACGAGATTTGTAGTATAAAGACTATAATATATCATTTGACAGTATTTCTTTAAAAATATATGGCCACCAGTGTTGCCATATACAATACAAGGAAATTGATGGAAGAAAAATGTAAACGTAAAAAATAAAATAAAAATAAAAGTATTAATGGCACACTAAAAGCCGTAAAATCTCTTTTGTTAACGTTGCGCATGTCAGGGAAACTTAACTAAATGCCAGGGGCCAAATACAAAGAGAAAACAATTGGTTTGTCCTTTTTAACGATTTTTTGGCAGACACATGGCTAACTACTGAGCTTATCATAAAACAACGAATGTTTGTAAGCGGACAGTAGGCATGGATAGATAATTAACAGATTTGGAACCTTTGGATATTTTTGGCCATATTTTAGGTACATTGAATTTGGAATCCTTGGATATTTTTTGTTATATTTTATGTACATTGATATTTGTCTAGGTGTAAATAGAAATGCCTGCCTAAATAAACGAAGCTCTATGTGCCAATAAGCCATGGAGTGCACCATTTTAAGACCATACAAACTTGCTAAATTTGTAAATTTAGATATTAGTTGTGAATGGTACGCAGGTATACCCTGACCACCAGCGGATTATTGCTATAGATGTGAGTCGGACAGCATCTAACAAACATATAAGATCCTTACTGGCTGCCTCAGAGACTTATATGTTGTGTAAGACCAGGGTTGATCAGACGCCTTTAGAGCAAACTACAGTTTGTCTATGTAAGCTCTTCCTGCATGCCTTCACTGGGGTTCACCATTTGCCTGTGGAACCAGACAATATCCTAAAATGAATTAAGGACATATTTTGTTCGTTTTGTGGATCTTGATTGAATTATATTTTTAAAAAATGTTATATGGGCATTAACTGAAGAGGATTTTCATCAGCACCTGAAACCATCCATTCCGTGAAAAACTAGGCAGTATGTTGATTGATACCGAAGCGGAAATTTATCCAACCATTTCTACATCTGTTGTGGATCTCAAATTCCTTCAAAACCTCGTAGGCTACTTACACGCGGTCTTAAAAGTTTTAAAGAAGTTCTCGGTAATAAGCCTAGCGGAATTCTTCATACTGCCACTTCGTAAATAAAAAAAAACTTTTGGTGTTCAGTTCGAAAAGCTCGTCAAGCTTGTCCAAAAATGCTTCCTATTGACCAGTGCTTGCATACCAGGTCGATTGTACGGGTCTCGTTTTAGGTCGGCCAATTTTTTCTTGATATGATATAGCTGATTTACTGCACTCCACTTTTAATTGCATTGCTTAAAAAAAATGAGAACTTCCCAGTGAAATATTGATCTTTTCACCAAATAGCCATGAAAGTCCTAATCCTTTTATGACAATTTCTTCAGAATACATCAACTGCAATATATCACTCGATACCCAAATGGAATAGATCTTGAGATCTTGGCTCGAAACTCATTTCCGCATTGCTCGAACAGTTTTTAGGATCATGTAGCTGAATCAATTGCTTTAAAAACATGAACAAAGTTGTCTAGTCGAAAAGATAGTTTCCTAACACAATAACAGATGGTCTTAATTTTGGACAAGATAGACAAATTTAAGAAGATGGTCCCTATGTGCTCAATAATTCTTCCAGGACATATTCGTATTTAAAAAGCTCTATTGGAAGAAACGATGCCAGAACTTTGCAATACTTCTTCATTCTCGCATCATTAACTTATTCAAATAAACATCGCGACAAACCGATATCATGATTTATTAATGACATAACGGAGTGACACGTGCTTGAATCTTAAGAATAAATAACCAAATTCGAGCTCGCTTGGCAGATCTTTTGTTTAAAATAACCAAAGAGAAAAAATCTTTTGCAAGCGTGATTGTTGATACCTGATATGAGTGAACAATAGCCCTGGAGAACCTAGAAATATTAGGAATACGAAATGGAATTTTTTTAATACAGAAATATAGATAATCAGGAGAAATTTGAGCACTGAAACAGTACGTGAACCCAAAGGTATAGATAAATGAACTGTAGAATTTTCTGAAATTTTTAAATGTCTTGCGAGAAAGGTTCTCTACTTAAATTTGCAGGGATGGGCATAAAGAAACCACTGTGGAGGACGATATAAGAGAAGAAACTAAAAGTGTTGCCAAATATACACGAACAAAAAAGGACTGGGATATTTACAAATCCATCCAGAAAATATCAAAACTGAAACACAACGTGCAAAATGAAACTCGTGAATAAACATCTGCTGCGTTATTAATTGCACTAACGTATCAGTCAGACTTAGGTATCTACACCGATATGGCTCAAAGTTAAACACTGCGGTTGGCGCAAATTTCTTCTCAGACCAAAGCAGTGTTTTCCAGGCTGAGGTCTCGGCAATCTCAAATTCTGCTAAATATGTGTCAATGACACATATGCTGAGGTCCATTTGTTATTGACAGCCAAGCAGCAATAAAAGCGATTACTTCCAGTGCTTCTAAGTCGAAGCTTGTAACTATTGCTGTCGTGGAGAGTCGAGAGATCTTGTCAAGCAGCGTAACATCAGACGCGTCCGGTTTCCGGCTTACAGTGATGTACTGGACAAACGAGAAACCTGATGAGCTGACGAGAAAGGATTCAACACTGACGCTGCATAAATAGACCCGTCGATTAAAACACAACTCAGTGCTAATAAATCGAATATTGGCAAGAAGAGAGATCCCTTTAAAAAAATGAAAGGTAGAAATTTTCTCGACACCTGTGCTAGATTCAGGAAACTAAATTTGGATAAGAAAATAACGGATAAGATTACTCAGTAAACTTCGAACTCTTGTAAGCATAATAACAGAACAAAATCCGCTGGGCTACCATAAATACAAAATGGGCCTCAATTATGATGGCCTACAAAGGCTGCAACGCGACGAAGATGAACAAGAGGTTACCTCTCCCTTCTTGTGTTATGGTCCGCCACTCTGGAATACGAAAAAAAATCTTGAGTATTTATGATCCATAGGAGTCTGAGGTTAAATATTTAGTAGTTTCAATACTTCAGGATATCACAATGGACTTATCTTGATTTAAATGTAATGGTGCGGAAAACTATCAGCAATCACATAAGGAAGCCTAAACTTCCCTGCTGCTTCCCATTTTTTCCACTCCACTATCATCACAAGGACATCTTGTGTCACCTTTTATACGATGCACGCAATCATGGCCATAATATAACGTTTCTTTCTGGGTAATATAGATCACCTTAATTGCTTTATTTACTCCCATAAGATCGTATGCCAAGCAATAACAATCAATCTCGATTGGTTGATAGCCGCACTACCCAGATATATATGAGCTTCTGGGATAACTAGGAGTTCATCCGCCACAATCTCTGTATCACCGTCCCTGAAAAGTCAAGTCCGGAGTACAATACCAACAAGAAGGGCATCTCTTGGAAACTCATATACCATCTATAATTCTGTGATTTGAAATAGACCTTAGCACTTGATATAAGAAAACTAAATTTTTAAAAGCAATTTCAACATATCAATTAATTAGGAACTGCTCGCTCAAGAGCAGAAATTATTTTGTAATTTCAACAACTCTCATTAAAATGCAATCATGCCTTCAAAGTTTAAGCGAATTAAGATTCATTTCAGATATCAACTGCAGAAACTTTTTTCCCTTTGGTTATATATTAAACAAAGGAGCTGTCAGCGAACTCGAATTTGGTTGTTTATTCTGTAGATGCATGCACCTGGCATTCCGTTATGTCATTACTAAATCATGACAACCACATTGTCCCAGTGATTATTTGAATAAGTTCACTACACTTGAGCTCACTTCAATAAAAAAAAAATCTGTGCAGCTCACACTCAACTGCAAGACATATATAAGTTTCGATTACCATCATCATACAAAATATGCGAATGCGCTCATACAGGAACACTCTACTCATACCATATATTTATACTTAGCAAACACTTACAGCCACAAATAATGTTGATAATCTAAATGTTGCATTATAAATTAATCTTAATTGAATGTTACAATTACACCAGGCTACGACAACGTAGACGAGGAAGACGAAATCAACGATTGCCATCACAAAACCATGCATGATCACCACTCTGGGTTCAAAAACAGCACTTGAGTTGCCACAGAGATGAATAATACCTGCTGCACAAATTACGCAACAATTATCCACATGAACACGGTGTAATAAGTGTATTCCTTTGCAGAATGGCCATGGCCACCAAAGTGCACGACCAGAGAGCTAACTTGGGCGACATTATCGCCGACAATGATCTCCATCGCACTGCTGTGCGATGCAAAACTATCCCGGAAAACACCTGAATGCCAATGCGGAATTCGCCAAATGGCATCTTCATTTTTCCCATCTGATGATATTCCAGAGATCTTTGGAAGGTCTCTTCGGTATGCGCTTGTGTGTCGGTCGACATAGCTATCGCTATCGTCGCTCAAGAAACATCTTTTCCAAATTTTCATCTTTTCACTTAGAATAAGGTGGGTGAACCTAATGGCATTGTTTTTTTTTTTGTCTTCTGTTGTGCTCATGACAGAAAAACAGCCAAGTGTGCTGATGCGGGTGAGAAATTCACACCACAAAAATGATACCCAAATGATCTTCCATGAGCTGAGATGAAGCTACCTTCTCTAAATACTTGAGAGCTGGCAGTGGGAGTGCTAATGCTGTACTTAATTACTAGTCGCAGTAGAAGGAGAAAGATTTTCTGCGCTATTTGTCCAGTTTGTTGATTAAATTTGTGAACTGCCATGAACAATGTAATTTAAGATGCCAAAGTCAATGGTGCAGATGCACTCTCGTTGTCCCCAGTCTACAATTAAACTTGTCTTACAGTTGCAAGAATCTCAGTAAGAAGTCATGAAAATGATACATCGGTATTATAAATAGTTTTAGGGTTTTTTGTGTGCTAAGTGAAGAGACTGGGTGGTTTTAGTGGTTGGGGCCATTGTCTTGTTAATGACGAAATTTAATAACAAGTAATGGAGTAACTGAGTCTAGGTCGTATGTGTTATGTGAGTAATGTTTTCATAGATTATATGACATACGTACGTACAGGTTGATGGGTAATTCCATTAAAATGGTTGACTTTTGTTAATTGCGTACGTACTGTTAAATTTGAATTAAAGTTTTGTTGGGAAAATTAATTTCTACTCTGAAGCTGATTTGATAATAACTGAAGCTTAGCATGCTTCAAGTATGTCAAGAATTTGGCCATAAGGGAATTTTAAATACTTTCTAATAAGTTTCAAATTCTCAATGTCAGAATCCAAAATTTCAATACTGGTTTAGGACTTTTTAGTGCTCTACTTTAAAAAGGAACAGTTTATCTAAGAAGTTCTAGAACGCCACCGGCCATATATACCATTCGGTATTTGTACTCTGAATTCGATTTAGGATTTTCAAATTCTTCGGTGAATCCTTTTATACAAAATTACTTCAATTTTTCTCTAAACCAAATTGGTGTGACAATCTTAAATATTTAATAATATTTATAAGCTTAAGACTTAAAGATTAAATCCAATTAATCAAAGAAAAAATAATTCAAAATTCTAAAATAAATACTTAAACTAATTTGACCTCAGCAAAACGTACGCCATTTTATTTCTTGGATAAATTTGAATTTTTGAAAAAAAAAAATAAAAAATCTCTGCAGCGGTTTTTGAGAAAAAAAGTTTTTTTTTTAACTTTTTGAAAACATTTTTCAATTCAAAAAACGCCAATTCATAGGTATTCAGCAAATACATATAACTATAATTTTTGAAAAAAACTTAATGAGCAATTTTCAAAATATTATTAAATAAAAATTAAATGCTTTTAAAAATACAAAAAAATATTAATTAAAAATATTCGTATAAATTGGGCAACCTAAACCTACATATTTGTTAAATAATTGGTTAAGCAATTAATGAAATAGTCGAAAGCAAAAAAAAAACGGTCCTATGGAAAGTACCATGTTTAAACATTTAAAAAAAAAATCAACCATTAGATCGGTCGTAGCTAAAAAGCTGCAATGATTATTTTTTTTAAATCAAAATCGATAGAGCCATTTCAGAGAAAAATAAGCTTTAATGTAACGGTTATATTGCAGGTACCGTTATTTTTTGAGCTAAAAAAAATTCAATTTCTCCTCTGTACAATACCTAAAAAAAACTCTATATACCAAGTTTGAAGCAATTCGTCCCACCCGTTTGGGCTGTAGGTGTCTATACATTCATATAGACAGACACACATACAGACGGACAGAATTTTTATTTTTCATCGTAATATCATGTTTGATTGTTATCTCAAAACTTTTTTTCGACGTATGCATAACTTGCCTTATAGTACCTATAATCGCTAGTAAAAACTCGAAAATTTTAGTATGCATTTAAAATAATTTGAATTAATTTTAATCCGTTGAACCTTTAATGGGGAAGTCGAAAATACAAAAAAACGGTATAAGGCATTTTATATTTATTTTTATTTTTGAAACCGCAAAAAGATAGATTTCCCCAAAATCTGTAGACCCGTTTTCAAGATAATTAAGATTTTCCATTTTTGGTATAAAATATTGTATGGCAGGTACCGTTAGTTTTGAAGATAAAAAAGATTCAAAAAAAGAATCGAGCCTTTCATCTAAAGCACTTAACTGCCCAGTTGTAAGTAAATCGACTAAAATGCGTTTATTCTCTATCATCGTAATTTCTAGTTTGATCAAAATCTCAAGTTCGAAATATTTAAGAATTGAAATTATGAATGTAAAATTTAAAGCGTACTTTAAGGTTAAAATTGACTTACAAATATAACAGACTTCAGAATCGGTAAACTTTACTTATCACGAATATATATCGCATTTAAGGTCATGTGAATGCATGGTTCTATTCACCTATTTCAATCCGAGAACAAATCCAACATTGTGCCAGAGTTCTGTGGCCACAATTAATGAACATTCCTTAGAAATCCAATGAGAACTTAATAAGATTTGTGTTAATTATTGTTAAGTGAGTCAGCTAATTCGGATGGAGATACAGCGGTAGTAATCATATGTCAGTTAACAATTCTCTCACGGTACCACCACCGAAAAATGTTGAAAGGCGATGTATGGGCAAACCTCGAGTGACCACAACGATATCGCGACACGAGTTTCAAAAACGTTAAAACTAAAGCTATCGGACTTCATCCTTAAACACAATGTTCTTGAATACCTATAGGAGTTATTGGATGTAATCCGTAGAACAGCAGAAGCATGGATTGCCAGTAATCAGCTTATATTGCTTTGGATGATCTGACCGGAACAAGCTCATTTAATTATTAGCCCATCAGATGGCCAACCCGTAATTTGATGAAGTCGGAAATACTTAGATGTTTTATGGCAGTCACGTTGGTGAAAAGAGGTCGAAGTTTAGTAACGAAGCATTACATTACACTTTATCAAACATAACGCGTATTTTTTTTTGTAAGAGCTTAAGAACTTTAAATAACAACACAAGACAGAAATATTGTTGTAATGATTTGTAGATTATTTCATGATATTTATTTTATATGATATGATATAACATGTCCGGACCGGCTACTAGTTACATAATCCATTCGACCAGTTCAATTTTTGACTACTTTTTTCAATAAATCTGGCCATATGGCGTTGAATGGTGGGTTGAATATTGGCTTCCAATGCTTCAAGGGCTTGCTGGCTAGTACAAGCCGATGACATATTTCCATAAATATTAGTGGAAAGGCGTTAAATCGCACGAACGAGAGGACCAGTTAACAGGACCGCTTCTGGAAATTAAACTGTCGCCAAATCGATTATGCAAATTGCCATAAATTTCAGTGCGCTGTATGACAAGTGGCGCCGTCTTTTTGGAGCCAAATGTCCTAGATGTTTTTTGGAAACAAAAAATCAGTCAGCAGTGCTCGATAGCGCTCGCCATTCCTCGTAAGGGTAGCTCCTTTCTCATTTCAAAAGAAATAAGTACCGGTGATGTACCATCAATCAGCGTGTAAGCAATACCAAAGCGCAACGGTGATTCGTTAATGATTTGATGATTGTCTTCGTTCCATATGCGGCGATTTTGCTTATTGACGAAGATGTTAAACAAGAAATGAGGTTAATCACTAAACACAATTCTTCAGTAAAAATGCTAATCTTCGGTCAGTTCCAAATACGCCCAATCATTAAAAAAGCGACGTAAGCGATGGTCATTTGCCTCTAGTTCTTGCACGAGCTTTAATTTTTAGACATGTAAGCCCAGATCCTTATGTAAAATGTTCCACGTAGTCGGAGGACAAAGCCAAACAATTTGAGAAGGGCGATGAATGCGTCATCTTCTTGCAGTACTGCAGTAAAATTCCCTTCAGTACGCACATTTCTTTGTCTTGTTGATGGTTTTGAATAGGAAAGACTAAAATTAGTGTGAAAACGATCAGTAACTGCATGAATTTTTTGCTCACATGCCGATTATATTGCTCGTAAAATAGACGAAGTGATCTATGAACAACGCGAACAGATTAATTTTTCCCGAAGTAAATTTCCACAATTTGGATGCGTTCTTCCGGCGTTAAACTATTCTTGATGAATTGCCAAACCTTACTGAACAGAAATGTCAGCAGAGTTTGTCAGCTTGACATTATAAACTTTCAAAATATAGACAACAACCATCGAAACTTCTCATGCCCCAAGTAACATCGTCACAGCTATTACATGCAAAACTGTCCTTCTGCAGCTCCAAACAAGTGAAATTGAAAGTTATGGATTTATAAGGCTCAATGTACTTTTATTTTAAATCATGCTCTATAGTGAAGTTTAACAGCACTGTTAGCTCGTTCAACGTTTAGTTTTTCAAACTGGCTCCATAATACCTTTTATGCGATCTATGAACGAGCTTCTTAAATTTCCCTCATCCAAATGGCCGTTGAACATCTTTCAACTACACAAATACAATAAAAGATGCGACAAGTGCTCTAAACAGTAGCTTTAACTTTAGAAGTAAAATACTAACGAATGCACATTTCGAAATGTCAAAATATAGTATTAAAAGACCAACTTCAAATCGGTTGTTGAGCTGAGTATTAATATCTTAACACATTCTACTCATGAACCCATATTATAATAGAGTGTTGCCCAAAATAAATCCAAAATATTTATTTTATCAAGAAAAACACAAGTATTATTTTGCATAAAAAATACATTTTAGTGTAAGTTATCAATGTTCAGATTGGAACTATAAATTTACCCTGTTAAACAATGCGGAAGAAATTTGATGATTTCTCGTTTTGCATAGTAATGTACATAAATACTCGTACATAGGTTTTTTCATAGTATTTAAAAAAAAAAAACTTATTTTCAGGGCTTTAATTCTAATCACGCACGCACAAAAAAAATTATCCTACTTTAATTCCCTTAGATAACATAGATGTGGTTACACATAAAGGATATACCAATGTTCTGTATCACAGTGAATCTAAGCAGCTTTATTAAAAAAAAGTTTTGAAACTTTTATCTTTAAAAATTGCAACTAAGGCTTTAAATACACTCCAGGAAATGTTCTTAAAAAAAATTCTTTCCTATAAACTACTTTTGTTGTATTATTTGCTTTCCTTGACTTTTCATTTCTGAAGCCCCCCATCTTATAACAATAGCATGAAGTTAGAAAGACGAAAATGCCATCTTGTTGGAACTAGCTCTAGAAAATGTACAATGAATTCTAAAGCGACATAAGAGCTCTATATCACCAGTAATTAATATTGCAGCTCCAGAACAGATAGTATTGCAGCTCAATTGGAAGAAACGTCTTGTCTGACAGCAAAAATGGCGACGATATATAAAATTAATTCAATTATTCTTTTTTTTTTCATTTTAAAAAAGAATCATCTTCGGAGTGTATTTAAAGAAAACACGAAATTGTTATTATTTTTCAAAAATAATTTTATTTCAGTTCTGGAAAATTAATTTTTAAATATTTTTATTAGCTAACTATTTTTTAAAATTATTTTTGATGACCTAATACACAGAATTATGTAGGCGCGCTGTAATATAACTAAGTATAGTCACTACATTTCTGAAAATATTAAACGCGCACTTGAAATTCACTATCAAACAATCGAAAATCTTTATTTCTTTTCTTATTTATTTTCATAAAGATATTTTTACTTGCGATTATAGGTACTATTTATAAGGCAAGTTATGCATTCGTCAAAAAAAAAGTTTTGAGATAACAATCAAACATGACATTACGATGATAGCGAAGACGAAAAAAGATGGTCTAAGATTCTGTCCGTCTGTATGTCTGTCTGTCAGTTTGTCTGTTTTTTAGTATAGACACCTACAGCCCACATGGGTGGACCTAATTTCTTCAAACTTGGTATATAGAGTGTTTTAGGTATTGTACAGAGGGGAAATTGAACTTTTTTTTTAGTTCAAAAAATAACGGTACCTGCCATATAACCTGTACATTCAAACCTATTATTCTCGAAAACGGCTCCAACGATTTTGATAAAAAAAATCAGTGCGGTTGAAAAAAAAAATTAGAAAAATATCTAAAAACGGTACTTTCCATATGACCGATTCTTTCGAAATTACACACATTTATAGGTTAAGGTTGCCTAAATTATACCGCGTACCAATATTTTTAATTAGTATTTTTTTGTATTTTTAAAATCATAAAAAAAAATTTAATTTATATTTCGAAAACTGCTCATTAAATTTTTTTCAAAAATTATATTTATTTATATTTATTGAATACCTATGAATTGGCGTTTTTGATTTTTTTTTTGAAAAATGTTTTCAAAAAGTTTAAAAAAAAAAACTTTTTTTCTTAAAAACCGCTCGACATATTTTTAATTTTTTTTCTCATAAATTCAAATTTATCTAACAAATAAAATGGCGTACTTTTTTTTGAGCTTAAATAAGTTTAAGTATTTATTTCAGAATTTTGAATTATTTTTTCTTTGATTAAGCCGATTTAGTATTTTGTTCTTAAGTTAATATTATAATATTTAAGACTGTCATACCAATTTAAAAAAAAATTAAAGATATTTTGTATATATACAAAATGTACTTCATTCAAACTGCTTTAAATATATATTTACATTTTTAACATAAGAGCAAGTTCGTGCGATCCAGTCTTGCATTTTATTTTATTTGGTTATTATCATATTCGTTACTTCTATTTTACACAGAATGAAACGATTCATTCATTCTTTAATAGTTTGAGAATTTCATATATTTTTATATTGTACCACATAAACCAATGCAAACAATAATATGTCAAAAGTGGTGTTTTAATAGTTTGAAAGCCATGTACTACAGAGCTTCAAGTCATTTTTTCCACTGATACAGAGCAAAACAGAGCTCTCAAACTCAATGAATTAGCTACATGAGAGTTTGATTATTGCTCTAAATCAACAGCTTTAAGCTCTTGAAGTACTATAAATGCTTTTATACAGCTAAAAATGTTTCTTGGGGCAGCTAACAAAAAAAACACTCGTTATAACTACCGACAGCTGCATAAAACCAAAAACACCGTACAACTACTAAATTACCTGCAAACATCATATCAGCAAGACCTTACGACATCTCAGCTACTCTTACTCAACGCTATTAACATTACCACCGACATAACATCATAAGGACACAGAACGGTGCTATGTAAGCTTTGAAAGTAAGTTATTTACATTCGCCATTTTTATAGTTCACAGTGTATTTACCTTGCAAAATATTAAAAGAGAAGTTAAGAAATTGCAACGAAGCGGGAAACTTTTAGACTAAATGTGATTATTGAATTCCTGTAGGTAAAGAGTAAGGCTCCCATTTACAGGCGTTGATATGGTAGAAAGCTGTTGATTAATCTATCTTGGTTAAGTTAGTCCGCGAATCATGTAAGGTGGTGGCAGTCTTTTTGGTTCTAAAAAAAATATTTTCCCCGGATTCGCCTTGGACCAGAATTTTATTTCTATATTGTTGTCCTTCCTTTGTACTCCTTGTGAGTAAGATCGTAAAAAAATTTGATTCTTTCGGTATACCCTGGAAGCAGACAAGCTTACACCAGTCATTGGAAAAATCATAACCCTTTCATTCTCTTCATAAAGAGGCTTGAATGTCGAAATCTACCAACGTATTAATTTTTCAATCACTATTCTGTAGCAATACGCTTAGCTTATTTAATCATTTTGTAGGTTCGTCACATTTGTAGTTCAAGTACTTAAGGTTAGGAGATATGACGCCACCTTGCGGCCGGCGTACCTCTACTGACACATTTTCTTGTTAAGAAGACGCCAAGTCTAAAATTGATATGAGTAAACAATTTGCCAAGTTACCTATTTACCTCTAAGTTAACAGTTGACAATGCAGAAAGAATGATCAATTGTCGATATTGCTAAAAACACCATCTATAAATATAGTATAACAATCACCTAAATTTAAAAAAAAATTACAATTTTAAAGAAATAATTTTTAGCCTAACAAACGAACCTTAGCCATTTAGTACTTTGTGTCCATTGGAATTTACTCAAAGAAGTTAAAACAAATTGCAAAGTAATAAGGAAAAAACACATATTATACACGTTTGAAATAAATCAAATCTTTTACAATGAACTATACAAATACATTTAACACCCTTGTTAGCTATTACCACGACTTTTATAACCACTCATCACTGTCAAAATGCAACATTATTCTTAAGCACTGCAGTACTTCACACTTCCCATATACCTACACCTTTACCTCTCTGCCTTTCTCCCTTTATGTTGTTAATCTTTCTGTCCAACACCTGCAACTCTGACAGACAATATTTACACCAAGCATAAGTACTGGCACTTCCGCAATCCTCCATCACTTTTGGTTCAACGACACATCAACTATCCCATAACTCCGCACTGATTCCTCACACTTAGTGTTCATACAATCTATATGTATTATATGGGCCCTAATTGAAAACGAAAACTATAACGTTTCCATCAAAATTACATGCATTATTGTAATTTCAGCTAGCGGTAGCTGAAGTGCGCAAATTAACCCGCACCCCAGACACAAACCACCATGTGAGAATGCAGGAATTAGAATGAGAATGGTGGTGGTGAATTGAAATCGACCCATCATCATGATTGAGGTTGGTGCCCCCACCCGTCCATTCCCATACATCGCAAGCCTTCGTCGTCGTCGTCGTCATATCATCTAACAGAACCCATCAACAGGAAAAGCAGAAGCAGCAGAACTTTTTATCTCACCTGAACGATTTACATCCAATAACTATTTGCATAACTTAAACCGGCCAAAGGAACATCACTTGGAACAGTTCCATTTTCAGCCCAGCCAGATCATGCAAAGAGTAAAAAGACAGAGCGGAATCATAATGCGAAATAGCTCCGACTCCGATAGGGCAATAGCTGGCTCTCATAGTTGGGTGTAAATTGGCAACGAAATTTATGCAAATTGTCCAACAGGGAAGCTTAACCATAAACAGCTGTAGTTGGCCGAGATGTAGTTGGTCTTCAGATTCGGATTTTTTTTGCTGGATCAGAACTCACATGTTGTATCACACTTTGGGTAACATTTGCGGCAAATCATCCTTGGATTCGACTGGGAATTCCAAATGCGTGTTCGGATGTGTGCGGCACACACAGCACTCAAGAGAACAAAATGAAAAAAAAGGGAAAGGATGCAAAGAACCCAAACTGATGGGATCCTCAACAATTTTGTCGGTTCGATGAGCATTCCTTTTTGAGTAGGCGTGTTGTGAAGACAGTCTTCCGTGGAAAGAAAAGGCACAATGCAGTGCCGAATGCAAATTATGACTAAATCTATCCTCGACTGCTCTGGTGATAAGTAGAAACGAATTACTATCACGAGTCTCGAAAGTTTTCAGGTAGAAGTGACCGGAAGAAAATACAAATTATGTAACGAGTAGGATACAATTAAGTGTTTTCAGTGACAAGTTCAACCTTTGAACATAGCATAGACCCATGAATCAAATAAAACAAGATTACGACACTTCTTTTTCCGTTTTATTTTGGAGACGTCATCAGAGACAAGAAAATTTTACACAAGAAAATGTTTTGTTTTTCCGATGTAGATTAATGCATTATTTGTTTAAATAATTGAATATTGGTAAATTAAATTTACTTAAATTGAATTTAAATTAATTGCGAAAAAAATCGAGAATCAAAGAAAGAAAGAGTGCCAAATGTATATCGAAGATTTGTTAGTAAATATTTCACAAAAAAGAAAATATACAATTTCAAAAACAAAATACAAACTTTTCTCGCTTTTATCTCATTTTCAATTTAGTCTCTTTTGACGTCACACGAGTTGTCAAAAATTACAACAACAAAGCGAAAAAATAGAGTTTCATAATCTTGTATTCATGGCCTACACCTTTCATGGTAAAATTCACCGCAACAAAAACTATTTGTTAAGTTCCCGTTTCCTTTCTCTCCATATTTCTTTCCACATATATTTCTTGCAACTTACAGAGAGAGAGAGACAGAGGGCAGCCATTGTCCATCAGCCATTGGTTCTTTCTCCATCAGCCATTGGTTCTTTCTCTCAGTAGATTGAAAAAACAAAATATCGAAATTGCCGAGTTAACACTTCAGTGAGTCCAATTCATCGTATTTGACGGACAGGTGGTCTGTTTCAAATCACTCCTACAAAGCGCAGATGGCAGATGATCACTCAAAGAGGAACGGATGACAGTTAGTCTCCGATGCTGAAGTTACTCATTTTTAGAATGGCTATATGCCCAACAATTCTTGTATTTTTATTTAACGTTTAGTTTTAAAAGATGGAGCGTTAAGTGCTAGTACCTATTCCAGAAAATCTGCGCAAAATCCCAGCGATTACGAGTAAAGAGTAAACTATCGAGATAGGGAAATATTCCCTCTACTTTCGAACTTTTACCTTTGATAATCGAAATAACTCTTCACCAAGTTTCAAATTAGTCGGTCTATTATGTATTTTTATTTTCGAGGATGAAAAATCTCCGTGGAATAAAATTAAGTTTAATTTTAATTTTTTTAAACTTTCCTTAAAAACAAAAATTCATGTGGGTGTAAATAGGTAATTAACAACTGGGGTGTAAAAGAGAGAGTAGGAAGGCGATGGAGTCTCAACTAAACGGTTATCCATTTTACGGTATAAAAAGTAAACGTAAATAAAACACATACAAAATATTTTTTTCCATGATATTTCTTTTTAATTATAAAGTTTGAATGTTGACATTATGTGTAAAATATTGCATCATTTAAATGGCCACAACGCGAATTGTTGTGAGCATCGATTCTTTTGAGGTAATTTTTGACCACTTTTTGACACATATTGGGCGGTATCTCAGCCATAACTTGACGAATGTTGGTTTTCAAGTACTCAAGAGTTAAAGGTTTATCTGCATAAACACAGTCTTTCGCGTAGCCCTACGAAAAAAAGTCCATCGGTGTCAAATTGCATGATCTTGGCGGCCAGTTGATATCGCCACGACGAGAAATTACGCGGCAAGGAAGGGTCTCTAGCAATATATTCACTCAAGTTGTGTGGCATGTGGCACCAGCTTGTTAAAACCACATATTCTCCAAGTTGTATTCTTCAATAACAGGCAAAAAAAGTCGGTTATCATGTAAACATAACGCTCCGAATTGAAGGAGACAGTCGTTCCATCGTCGCTTTCGAAGAAGTAAGGTCCAATCACACCTCCGGACCAAAGAGCGCCCCAAACAGTGACTTTTTGTGGATGAAAAGTCATCTCTTCAATTAGTTGAGGATTCTCAGAACCCCAAATACGAACATTTTGTTTATTAACATACCCACCGAGTGAGAAATGTGCTTCGTCGCTGACGAAAATTTTGTTCGAAAAATCGCCGTCGACCGCATGTTGTTCAAGCACCCACTCGACGTTGTGAATGGTCAGGTGTCTTTAGTTGTTGTGGACTTTATATGGATGCAGGTGTATACCCAAATGCAAAATACGTCTTAATGTGCCGTAAGACAGTTCTAATTCCTGAGAACGACGAGTAATCGACACGTTCGGGTTTTCGGCAACACTTTCACTTACAGCAGCGATATTTTCAGTGGTACGAGCGAAACAATGATGCACAGGCCTTACAATATCTGTAACGAATCCAGTCTCTTCGAATTTCTTCACAATTTTGCCAATTCCGTGCGTAGATGGACGATTATGTAAGACATAATCTCCTTTTAAAGCACGATATGTGTCTATGGGCAGAATCACAATTTTTGTAGTAGGTTTTAACAATTTTTATGCGTTGTGTTATAGTTAAGCGATCCATTTTCGTAAATGTCGGACTTTCAACTGAAAAAAAAGGTTTAACAACTTAGTTTGACAGATGTCGAATTCCAGCCCTATATTTTCAAACCGCGAAATGGATAACCCTTTATGTTCGCACTGGGGCATTAGAACGAGAAGAGACTACCCATTGTGAAAGTATGAAAAGTCACTTCTTTTCGAGCTAATACACGGACTAGTTGTTCAATTAAAAGCTTAAAGAAATTAATTTTTAAAAAGGAAGCTTAAGAATCAGAAAAATGAAATTTAATAGTGTTACAATTTATGTAAAATTAAAGAAAAATGTGTATAATTATCGTCGGTTTCGCTCCAAAATGCTTGTGATTTCCTTTATTTTCAAAACAAATCACTGGCGCCAATTTTTGATAGCAACGTTTTTTTCAATCGTCGTCGTCGTCGTCAACGCCCCGTGTTTTATGTTTCTTTTTTTTAATTACATCATTTAATAGTTCTGTTGGCGACATAAAAGTGTAACACAACTAATTATTTCTCCTTTTTTAAAAAGCTCCATTCTTGTTTGTAGCGCATCAGCATCAATATCTGCTAACACTTCGCGGTAGAGTTAGTTTCAATTGTGGCTTAATTCATTCAGAGTACAAACAGGAAGAAAACCCTAGGAACTTTTATTGATGGAAAATCTTAAGTCAAACCCATCAGTTGGAACTAGGTAAGGGTATAGATCTCGCGCTGTTTTATACATTTTTGATGACAACAAAAGTTTAATACAAAATGAAGCGCTGTCGTGCGACTTCTTCAACCTAATTCCTGAAAGAATAATAAAGAACTCTCCCGTAAATACTTTTGTATGCAGATGGGGTGAGTGGACGACAAGGACGAAGATATAGCGAAAAAGGAATTTCAACGAATGAAATGGCCGACGGTCATGTGGAGCACCGGAAAGTTTTCGAATTCGACCTTGATGGATGGCGCAGTAGAAGGAGACACAAGGGCACCCAGGCAAGTGCAGTTTGATTGGAGCTAGAAGAGTGTTCTATTGTTGAATCTAGTCCATTTTCTTCAATTTTAAAAGTCATCATTGAACCGCATCATTCGTAGTTAGCTCTACGAATGAATTCAGCGTATGTCAAATTCGACTACTAAAGATTTACACGAGTAAGCGCGAACTCCAAAACCGATCACCTTTAAATAAAACCGAAGTTGAACATCGGAGACCCTTGTGCAGATTCTAGGTATTTGGGGAGTACCTTAACAAAACCATCTGCTTTGCTCTTACATGGATACGTTGGATTGGGCTCTTGGTCATTTGAGCTATGGCGTCGGAGATTCAATGACTTGTTTATCAATTTAGAAGACATGTCGTTGAACATGTGTCCCCTGCCGCATGCCTTGGGTAGCAGAATGGATCCATTGAGATCCACGTGAACGGTTTCGGCTTACTGTAGCAATACTCCTTCTACATAACTTATTTCTTTGGTGGAAGTGGACCTTCTACGACCCAAACGCAAAATAGTTGGCCTACTCATCAATTAACAAATTAACCCTTTTTTTTATACCAAAAGCACATACGGCTTCAGGTTGCATTCTCTTAAACGAAGAGAGAGCAAAATAGTAGCACTACTCTTTCTGGGGTGTAAATAATTTGGCGTATGATTAAATCGTCATATATTTTCAGTTTACCATTATTAAAAAAATGACATCCAATTGTTTTGATGTTTATTGATATCTTGTTTTATGCAAGCCATCAACAGTTTTATGTCAACCATGGTGAGTGGCGTTGCATTATCACGAGACGGTATTATCGAACTATAAAATCGCAAAACAATTCAATTTACCCGCTCAACAATTAGAAACATTATCTGAAAGTTCAAATATAGCGAAATATCCAGATTGCCGAGTTTTAAAGGAAATAATAAAAGAAAATCGAAGTCATACAGCGGCTGCAATAACTGTTCAATGGAGAGAAAAAATCCGAAAAAGTGTTTGAAAAAAATTGTCAAAAATTTTATAAGGTTTATTTTAGATTTATTTAAATAATAGATATTTGAATTCGTTAAAAACATAGGCCAAATAAAAATCACTCGTAAAAGAAGTAAAAGAAAAAGCGACTGGAGTGGGCCGAACAACGTAAAAGTGGACTTTAAGTCAATGGCGGTCGGTTATTTGGAGTGATGAGTCCAGGTTTGAAGTTTGCATGGACGATGAACGAAAACGATTAACTAGATGTTCAAAAGGGGCTTTTGTAAAAGATTGCCTTAAAAAACGGTCAAGTTTCGACCATCTCGAATGATATTGGGATGCATGTCTGGGCGAGGTTTGGGCAATTTACATTTTTTAAATGGAATTGTCAATGTTGCCAATCAATACCACGATTTCAAGTTAGTGATGGTGACTATATTTTCCAACAGGATGGTGCTTCTTGCCATACAGCAAGTTCTACAATTGCGTGGTTATCTGCTGAAGCAATTCCTTTACTGGAATGGGCTCTTAGTAGCCCTGACCTTTCACCAATTGAAACTGTCTGGCTTAAAATGAAGCAAAAACTGCGAAAAGAACAATGACGAACCCTTTAAGGCCTAAAAGCTAAAATCATAAATACATATTTGGGAATCTTTTGGTACCGAAGAATGTCAAAAATGAGTTAACACAAAGCCACGTGGCGTGTAAGCAGTTATCAAGGCCAAAAGCGACGTAACACCATGGTGAAATAAAAATTAAGAACCGTAGGCCAACTATTTTGCACCTAAAAAAATGTTTCAATCGTTATTTAATTGAAACTATTTTCTTTTTGTTACTTATTCCCGCTCAAAATAAATGTATCTTGAGAAAAATACAAAAAATATTCAGTTTATTTCCGACGAAATTTAAGAATGAGTAGATTTTTGTTTTTTATCATAGGCAGTCCAACTATTTTGCGTTTTGGCTATATCATTTCACATTCCCTGATTCTAATTCTCCACTACCCACCCAGTACAGAACAGATTGAGTTACCTTAAAAAAGCTCCCATTCGGTTCTGATGGAGCCCTTTAATAAGCTGAAGATATTTTGATAGGGCGCATGCACCAGCTCCAAAACTGATCCATTTACAAGCAAATGGCGATCGTTTACCTTGCACGAAATGTGAAGTAAGCATCTTAAGCTATTCCGCAAAACCTTAGTCGTGAAGTATCATTGTGGCTTTCGCCTAAGGTTATTCCTGCAATGGCAAATGATTTTCATGTTGCTACCAACCATCTCTACACCGAATTCAGGACTTCGGAAAACCTCATCAGGTTGTGTCGCGAAACGCTAGGAAGCAAGGAGAATCGCTATCATGTTACTTCTTCAATCTCCGTCTGGTTTAATGGTAAGCACAGATCAGCCGGAAAAACCGGAAAAACGGTGGGTACAACAAGTCCGTCCAGCTACTTGGATATGAGACATCATTGGGCGTTCCCAACCCCCAGATAAGGAGGTCCTTACAGCAATTGAAGAACTATGGAAATTCGAGGCGATAAGAAAGTCCTATCTACCCTCACCTCCGATTTAAGGACGAAGCTATAGTAGATGCCAGAGCTCTTGGTATGTATGAATGGAAGTATTGGGGAGCAAGGCTGAATTAAGTTCACCTTCTTGCTCCACATACTGTACTTCAACTTATGGCATCAGTATAATTTTATATCAAAAATGTTTACTTGTTTCCTATAGGTGCTGCGAAAATACATAAATCCATCTATCCACCAAGTCGAGTTTGTAGACCAACAAGCGATTCGAAATGTAGGTGTTTATTTGGTTTTGCAACCACCTGTACCCTGGCGCTGGCTGTCTAGCGATACCATGCATTATTGCAAAGTTGAGAAGAACGGGTGAAGTCACCATCAGCCAGAGCACCACCACAATCGCGCATCGCAACGCAAGAAAGATTGTGCACTTGGTCGTTCAAAAGTTGACTTATGAGTGGGTGATGTTGTGCCATAATATTAACTCTCCACCGCCTAATTGATTAAATTGTAGAAAATGACCGGGTAATGATGGCTTACGTGCTACCTTTCAATAAGTTCTCTAGGAAATAGGTTTTGTATTTTGCATACAAACATATAAAATATTGTGTACCCATACCTTTGCCTATACATTTGCTGCAACTATGCACCATCTTTGCAAAAGGCAGAGATTACAGTTTAGAGTGCACAAGTTATTGGCATTACGGCGATGGACAAGTTAATACGTTTTTGTGTAGTGTAACAAGTTGCCTTGCATGATTCTATTCTCAACTCGGCTGTAGACTAGGAGGTACATATATGTATAAAAGATGACGGGATGTTCACCAACATCATCAGGAGGACAACATAAACAAACACACACTCTATACCTAACCAAACTTTTAGAGGCGGTTGGTATGTTTACTAAAGACACGTCAAAGGTGTGCCATAAAGATGCGGATATAAACGTGCGTGTTAATTATTTAATTAAGAAAATTCCTCGAAGAGTATAATGTTTTAGGAATAGTTTATGTTAGAAGATTATCGACGACAACTACTAACAGGGCTATGGAATGCTTCTCTTCTTAGAAAAGGGAGATCGGTCTAGCGAGCGCATACACGAGTAGAGAAGCGTTGGAAGCTGGTTTCAAGGTTTTATGATTCTTCATCATGAAACTTAAGAAATTAAGTTGCCCTTTATAGAATGTTGGTACTGATTTTGGATGTTCAATTATGGACATGGATATGGAAGGGACATCATAGCTTCTATTCGTAAAGCTTGTTTAGGAAAATTTAATAAATGATGATGCTTTAACCGACAAACTATTTTTTTATATTCAGTTATTCCTCATCTAACAGGGAAGAGTTAAACAAGACATTTAAACATACAGGCTGGTCCTGGTATATATTATTTATCGGGAGGAAGTTTGACTAAGCGAAACGACCATTTTGTCAGATTTGTCGGTTAAATGCTAGAGTCGTCAATTAAAACATAAATAATTCATTTGAAAAATTCAATATAAAAATGCGAATGCTTGAATTTAGGCTTGATTAACATGACTGCCATACTGATAGTATTATCTACTGCCAACTTCAGCTTTAGTACTAAATCTGGCAATCATGTCATTAACAAAACTGCCAAATGGAATTGCCAATAAATGTTGGCATTACAGTCGCATCTAGTGATTACAGATTTCGCAACATTTTTCAGATAATGAATATTTATTAAAAAGGATAAGCTTGATCATTATTTACTACCAATTGGCAGTATTTTTAGTCAAATGTCAAATTGGAATAATTATCAAACTAACCACAGCATTGGCGCTTCATTTTTTAGATGTTTTCTGCCTTGCTGCACTTCAGCTTCGTAATTAGTGTCATAACCGGACACTGCCTCATAGGCAAACACGCTTGTCGTTTATTCAAACGATTTTTGCAGAAGCTTCATTGACACAGAACAAGACGGAATCTATTCATCATCTTCTGTGTACATGCCCTGCTCTTTCTCAGAGACTTAAGCTCCATCTTGAAATGTGATCCACGTTTAAAAGAGGGGAATTTATATGGGTGATGTCAAATGAATTTTACATACAAAATCCCCTTTTTAGCTTGTGTTGCTGCTATTTTTTATTTTTTCCCTATAGCGGCATTAAAGGCAACATAGTCTTTTGTACTCGCTATATGATGCGTTAATGAACAAGGCTGTACCTAGATACAAAATATCGTATGAAAAGGTAAGTCCCAGCCGCCATTTTGCGGTAGGAAAATAGTATATTCTTCCCCCAAAAGTGATTGGAGATATCCGTGTGTTTATTTATTTCTTAAAAGCTGAACATATACAGAATAAACTATAGCCCTGCAGTAGCGGTAACGTTTGCAAAATTATGAATATTGGCTGCTTTTCAAATTTGTAATAGGCACATAGAAATGGCAGCCTATGTAATGTTTCCTGCTTTTATAACAATTTTTTCGCTATGTTGCTGTAATTTTTGACAACTCGTGTGACGTCAATAGTGATTAATATACAGGGTGGCCCTCGAATCGTTCTACAATAAGACATTTAAATCACTTTTATTTTAATCGATGTATTTCATTAATTTTTTTTATTGGATTAAGAATTAAATTTTATTTTAAATAACTAATGGTTTTTAAAGATGGTAGACCGCAAATTACATCCACGCTCATCCACGCATATGCGGCACTTGATCAGGAAATTGTTCAGGGCGGCGTGAAGTGTTGAAATTGGGATCGCCTCAATTATTGTCTGAATGGGCTGCTTCAATTCAGTCAAATTCCTGGGTTTCGCTTTGTACACTTCCTGCTTGACATAACTCCATAAAAAAAGTCTGGTGCAGTCAGGTCAGGTGATTTTGGGGGCCAGCGGGAAGTGCAGTTTCTGGATATCAATTTGTTTGGGAATTTTCGTTGGAGCTCCGCCATAACTTGTATGGCTAGGTGTGCACTTGCTCCATCTTGTTGAAACCAAGTCCTGCTGAAAGGGATACGTCTTTGGCGAAGTTCTGGGTAAGAAAACTCCTTCAACATCTTTAAATAAAGGTCCCCATTGACAGTTTGTGTTACACAGTTTTCTTCAAAGAAGTATGGCCCGACAATACACCTTGATGAAACTGCGCACCACACAGTGACTCGTTCTAGGTGCAGTTCCGTCTCATGGAGCATTTCTGGATTAGATTCACTCCATATACGACAATTTTGCTTGTTAACATTGCCGCGTAAGTCAAAATGGGGCTCATCAGACTTGAACAACCAATTTATAAATGTGTTGTCTTCTTCAGCCATTGCAATCATTTTTCGTCAAAATTCCAGGCGAACATGCAAATCCTGAGGGTTTAACGTGCTTGCAATTTGGACTTTGTACGGAAACAAGTTTAAGTCATCATGAAGTATCCGTTGTAATGACCGTCTGCTAACTCCAATTTGGCCCGATAAGTTTCGAGTCGAAACACTTTTGATTTGCCTGTATTGCCGATGCAACAGCCACGATTGTATCCTAAACCCGAATATTGGGATCTCGATGCTACGGGATTCGGCAAACATGTTCACCAGCCTCATAATGGTCCATCTACTCGAAGGGTAACGACAAACTCCAGCCTAAATTCCCTTTGGACGGAAATTTCGGACTGCAAAGTATGGCATCGCCTTTTTTCAGTGTCCCAAGCACTCATTTTGATAAATCTAAATAGTAGCCTAAAAAATAAGAAAATATAAGCCGATTACTCACACTGAAAAAAAGTTATTACATTTTATTTTGTAGCACGATTTGTGGGTCACCCTGTAGAGAACGAGATAAAACGAAAAAAATGTTTGAAATTGAAAATTTTAGATTTTTTTTTTGAAATTGTATAATTTTGTTTTATGTGAAATAGCTTAAAAATATCGTGTGCTGTTTGTAGGTGTAATAATAAGATCAATGAAAACAATAAATTAAGAAGAGCAGATGTGTCATACGCATACCGCAGTTTCGCAAAAGATTCTGTACTACTGAAAATTTGGATTTATTCTTGTAAAAGAAAGGATGTGCCTGCAACAACAGCTAGAATATGTAGTGACCATTTTTACTGCAGATGACATACAAACGAATCTCCAATTTGAATTGGGTAAGTGCATTTGAGTTCCTTTAAAATAAATATCTAAATAAAAAATATATTCTATCTTCATAGGCTGCACTGATAAAAAATGCCCTCACCTTAAACCTGATCCCATACCACCAAAAGTGTACAAAGCAACGGTAAACGCTGATTTATCTGGCCGGTCAACTGGGGATTTGGCCAGGGATAATAAAAAAAATAGTAGAAACCCTGTTAGACGCAGAACAAGGACACTTAACCGAACAATTGTAGACTCATCAAAATGCAAAACACAAAAATATAATAAAATAAAAACATAATTTAAACATTTTTCATTTATTCAATCCGCAAATATCTTTACAAATTGTTAGTTAAAAATTTTATATCCATTCTTGATTTTTTCGCAATTAATTTAAATTCAATTAAAGTTAATTTAAATTAACAATATTCAATTATTTAAATGCATATTGTATGTTTATATTTATTATTCGCGCACGAAAAATCCGTTAATCCACATCGGACAAACAAAACAATTTCTTTTGCTCAGATTTTTTTCTTACGATTATAGGTGCTATATGGCAAGTTATGAATTCGTAAAAAAAAATGTTTTTTTCTAACAATCAAACATGACAATTACAATTCCGTCTGTCTGTCTGTCTGCATGTCTGTTTGTCTGACAGTCTGTCTGTCAGTGCTCGAGCCTGCAGCGTAAACAGTTCGTTGGATTTGCTTCAAGCGTGGTACATATTATTATATTATTTTGTCGGTAATATGCCCACACGTTTTTTCCATTTTCTTAAGACGACAAATAACAGTAGCTCCCATACATTTTTTTTTTGCCAAAAACAAAAATCTTATTTTTCTCAAAAACGGCTCCAACGATTTTTATAAAAAAAATCAGTTCATTAATGAAGGCAAATGCCTTTTGATAATTTTTTTTTTTGGAAAAAAATTGTTATTTTTGGTACCTCTAGTAGAACCATTTTTTTTGGTTTTCGATTTTCTCGGAAACGGATAATTTGATTTTTTTAATTTTTTTAAGCAGAAGCTCCTAGAAAGTTTGAATACTATTGTATACCAACATTTTCAAAAAAAAAAAATTTGAAAATTAATAATTAACACAAAATTTCGAAAACTAATCAATAGATTTTTTCAAAACTTCGTATTTGATTGTTTTTTGACATTATCTTGAACATTTAAAAAAAACTATTTTTTTTTTAAATAAGAAACAACGGTACCTCCCATACAAATAATAAAAAACCGTTAAGAAAAATTTTTTTTTCTCGAAAACAGCTACAAGAATTTTTTCTAAAAAAAATTTGTGCGTTCTTAAATTAGTACAGTTCACTTTCAAGTATAAAAATAATTTTTTTTTGCGTACTTATTAACGGTACTTCCCATAGAACATATTTTTGATTTTCTCAATATTGGATGAACCGATTAAAATAATTGTTTCTTAACAAATGCTCCCTAAAATTGTTAATAAAACTTCATACGAAAATTTTCAAAAAAGACGTTTTTCGATTTTTAAAAAATAAATAATTTTTTTTTGAAAAATAGATCTTTTAAAAACCAGTCACAGAATTTTTTTTGAAATTTGAATTTTATGTGTATATTAATAATATCTTCAAAATGGCGTTTCAATTTTTTTTTTCTAAGAATGTTTTCAAAATCTTATACATAAAAAATTAATTTATTAAATAACCGCTCTAACGATTTTTGATTTTTTTTTTGATATATTCGTATTTATCTTTGTTTTCCCTCAAACTATAACGACTAAGCAATATAAAAACATTTAATTATGTGTATTATCCATTTATTTTTACCTTATTATTATTCCCTTTTTACGAATGTTTGCGTACGTCACTTAATACTAAATACAATTTAGGCCCTCACACATATGTGTCTTTAAAAATCACATGAATCTTATGTATACATATTGCAAGTTGTATGTATATAGCTACCTACCCACCTACATCCTTCATTTTCATTATTATATGTACATGTTTACATACTTAGGTTCCATAAATATGCATATATATATAGATACATTTTACTCTCTTAACTTACATAATTAAAATCCATAACTTAGATTTAAATATACATTATTTGTAGGTAAGTACCTACATATGTAACCATTCTTTGACTCTTCCATTCGACAATTCCTTATACTAAGAATCAAGGTAATCTTATCTACATAGGATTCACACCTGCATAGGATAACTACACATAACTAACTAAACATCAATGGTTAACCACATTAAAGTTGTTAGCTACAAGAGCAAGTTCAAAACGATCCAGTCGTGTATTTTATTTTTGTTGCTAACACAATTTAATTGAGCTGCCTGTACATTTATCAACAAAAAATTGCTATAATTAAGTTAAACCTGCATTATATATTTGTGTACCTATGTTGTATAAATTATTGCATTCGCGTATAAAATACTATGTACCTTTTAACAAAAGACCTAACGTTTCTAACATAATTATGAAGTTATTAAAAAAAGTGTGTTTCAGCTCACAGACTTAACGTTTTTGTGTACCGAACATTTTTTTGTAAGTCCTATCTCTGTTTAATATCAGAATATATCCCCAGAATTTATGTCAACCTGTCAATAATTTACCAAAAACTTTTTTTCTGTTCCAATTTTGTCCGCCAAAGGGATACGAAAAAGTACTGAAGCAAACTGATGATCGTTGGAGGAGGGGCACATGGACAGCATCTAACGAGTAAAAGTGTATTACCTTATCTATTTCAATAGGGAGAGTTTATTCCCTATAAATTTATTTGTTTTGTGGAAGCCAGGATTAAGGTGTATTGTACATGGCCCCATCAGGCTGGGGATGCCTTTTCCAATGGGTAGGTGCTTGGTGTAGTTCAAAGAGAAGTCCTCAGAAGTCCTTTACCTATAAAACCGATAACTTTGAATGTGTGCGCGTAAATGGCTTTATCCCCACCCTACTGATATAACACCCTGGTATTTGAACCGGATATACGTTTGTGTTTGAACGGTACCGAATCGTTAGTATAAAGCACGATAACCATAAATCTTCTGGAATAAACTTGAACTTGATATTGGTAATGAACTTAGCATCATTCTATCCAAAACATTTTATAATCAAAATCTTCGAAACGCATATGAAACATTGACATTTTTAACTGTCAAAAACGGTGTATGTTTCCTTTGTTACTTAAGCTATTAATGTTGTAGGCTTACTACTTTACAAGAAGGATATGTTAAACACGATGCTATAGGGCACACATAATAAATAAAATGATAAATTCATTGGAACATGACATTCCTATTCAAAATAACAGATATTTTCCATTCCAAGCCTCTCTTTCCTATGTATTTAAACAAAACGTCGATTTCAATTAATTCCAGTAGATACGCACGATATCAAAATCAACAAAAGTCAATTCGCCTTTAACCAGTGATGCAGTGCAATTTGTTTTAAACATCACACAGTTTAAAAATAAAACCTCTACCAAACACTAATCAAAGACTTATTAGACTAATTCGATTTGTCTATCACGAACATCCGACAGCAGATCATAAATTATGAAAGAATTTTCACTTTTCCATCGTCATACCTTCTTATTCCATAACTTTATTCTAATGGTGGGTTAATTACGGGAAAATTATAACTCTCTTCCTATACGTGCTTAATAGCACCTTCATGCTATCCCAAAGCTCAGGAACAGAACATCTGCTGCGATCCCATTACCTGGACTAATGAGAGCAGCCCCAGCGAAAGTGCAACTGACCAGCGCGGCGCGGCCGGCGTGGCAATGGCTCCAGGGCTGATTATCCTATGATTTTTGCGACTATGCTGATGATGCAACCAGGTGCGGGTTATTTTCTTCCGTCTCATCGCGTCGCTTCCAATTTAGAAAGATGCGCTTCCACTTCTAGGATCGCCTCAGCAGACTCGATTGCATAATATTCATGCGGATACTTATCTAAAATATAGATCCTACGCTGGCAGCATCCGTGAGATTCGTGTGTCATTTCTCATGTCTCGTCATTTGCTGAGATGCTGTGGCATCCACAAGCAACACACAGGAAGCCCATACACTCGTATAATGATCCTGCATCAGTGGCAGACTGCTAGAATCTTACGCCACCACCGCATCGACTTCATCTTGTTCTTCTTCGGTATTTTCATTTGAAATTGAATAACTTCGACTTTGGCGAATAAATGTTCGGCCCTCAGGCTGATCGCTGACCATAGCGACGTGGTGTGGTGCTCGCATCGTTAGAATTTGTATTATATAATGCCTACTTAGAATCAAATTTAGAAATCTGAAAGCGTGTCTAATCGCATCGTATGATCAACGCCTGCGATAGCTAAAGTAAAACAACAACAATAACAACAGAGTAGTGTATGCACACTACAAAACCAACGCGAACGCCCTTTTCTTGTCCACGTTTTATATCTCGTTCGGTATTAATGACAAAGATTTTTCAACGGCCAAGACGATGACGCTAAGGGAGCTAAAGATGATCAGGCCGCAATATCCCGATATCCTCGGGGGAATTAAAAACTTGATACTGTGCCTATATAGGAAATGGAGGAGTAGGGTTACCGCTTAATTTTTTTTTCATCAATAGCTAATTGAAGTCGAAGTCTAGATGCCTAGATTGCCAGATTAATTGTCAATTGCTAATTTCTCCCTTTTTTAAAGAATGGCGTAACAGTAGTCACCAAATCGGAAGATGCAATAATTTTTGCTAATGGAGGCAAATGTAAATTGCGAATCATGTCTTCTAGAAATGTATTTATCGCTGTCCATAAATGTCAAAACGGAATTGACATTTTTGCCGCCAAATTATAGCACAAATCAATAGAGTCAAGTATTTTGTGTACAGACCAACAAATTGTTTAATAAGCGGTTGGCCGAAATGTATCGCTCTATCGGGAAAATGGCATAACTGCTGCAAATGGCGGCAACTAATAGTGTCAGTTTTGTTTTCATATTTGTGACGTCAACAGATGCAGAGTAAACATTGAAACGGCAACGAAGGCTATATTCTTCAATATCTCGGAATGTTGGTGGCATTATTTTACGTAATAATTGGAAACTAGTTTTGAAGCCACATGAATTTTGACGTATGATTCGCGACCTTCAGAAGACAATTGTTGAATTAGTAAGTTCACTATAACTTTAAAGTGATAGAAGAGGTGTGGAAGTATTAAATCCGATTAGCTCAATCTCTACTGTAACTGAATCAATGTCCCGTTGGATCGTCAACGTGCGTCGACAAGAACTTAAAGCTTTTCCATTGCAAAGTGCACATAGTCTAATGTTGTGAAGGCACAATAGATCTCAATGTCGCAGTGCAACAACCCCATTGTAATATTCATAGTCTAAAATAAGCAATTCATGGGTTACTGTCTGAAGAATACCAATCGCGTCTAAACTATGTTCACCCTTCCCTGACCCCTAGATGTTTGGTCCAAACTCCTCATTAACACACTTCCATCTAGATTAATACCTACTAAAAACAAATTTATCCGTTTTTGTTGCACTAACTGATAGAACACAATGAAGACGGAGCTGGGCAACTTGTAAGTTTTGTGCGTAGATTTTTTGAAGTTTCATAACCATTAACCAAACAATTCAAACCATCTGGGTGAAATTTTATATACAGTTGAAATGAAGTTCAAATTTTCTTTAATTCCTCTACAATTCCTACTAGATTCTTATTGTCAGAAAACCATATACCTTCGTTATGGGATTTAAAGCGTACGACACTTTTCGACAGACTTAGCAATTGCAATTTCAGTTCCAGTTGCACCAATTTATTGTGTTCAGCCAATTATGATCCAGGAATAATTAGTGAAGATCCAGTCCAAATTACGTTTGTTCCACCAGCAACATCAATTTTAGGACGAAGCAGTTGACAATTCTGAAGTGCGGAACAAATTACCCCAGGAAGACAAACGTTACCAGCAGACTGCAGATGCCATTATTTTAGAACCAATGTATTTCAATTGTTCAGCACTAGTAGACTAGCTCCAGTACTCCAGTAACGTTAACAGCGTCGTTCTACCAAAGTCAAAAAACTGCTTTTGCTGGCACATTGTTGACAACTTTTCCACTAACATATTAAGTGGAACCACAATGAAAAGACAATAAACAAAACAGAGTGTATACCTTCTAGAAATAAAACTTCCCTAATTTGAAACAATTTTTTCCTTCCATAACTCTATGTCAGCTACTACATATTTCAATTTCATGGTAATCGGCCAAAGAACAACAAAGCTAGCATTTTTTTGAATCGGATTCCCATAATGGACCCAACTTCCAATAGTACAAACGTCACCGTGTTGTTCAAAATATGATCCGTGATTCAGAAATTTTATTTCACTGATTTCGGCTAGTTAACCGTTTGTTTAAATTTTGCTTATCAATTTCAACTCACCGAATTCAATTCGACAATTTAGTTAGGTACAATCTCCAAATGACTCACAATACGCAAGAAAACGAGACAAAAACGTGACACTGTTTACTAAAGAATTACCTATGATAGGGCTGGCAACGAGACCGAGACGAGACTACATTAAAAGCAGCCGAAACGAAACCGTATTCTTGGTACCGAAATTCGAATTCGCCGATTCAGTGGTTTCGGCGGTTGCGGTGGTTTGGTTTCTGTTTTCGATAGAAGAAATTTTTTTCTATAATATTCACAAGAATTTTTGTTGCGAAATGTTCTGTGCGCGTAAAAAATATCAAAACGCATACAGTTATACTCAGCCAGGCGCACTGAGAAAATTCAGAGACGTAAGATTTATGTATGCATTTCGTGCTTAGAAATCGCTCATTTTCATACTTTGTTTCCAGCTCCAGAAAAGGGTGACTTTAAAACTCTTAGGTGAAATTGAAAAAAAAATATTATCCAAACGTCAAAATATAGTATGTTTCCTACCTTAAAGAATGGCTCCGATTTAAATGGATTAAAACAATCTTCAAAAGTGTCTGATTACCTTACCTTGCAGCCTAGTTTTTACGTTCTCACACACACCAAAAAACACGAAAGAAACCCAGAACAAGGATGAGACCAAGACCGCGACCGAGACGAAACTGCACAATCCACGAGAAAAGGGAGAGATCAAGATCGAGACGAGACTACAATTTATCGATTTTGACAAGAACAAGATAAGACTAAAAAAAGTATCACCCGAGCTTGTCTCGTTGCCAGGCCGAATTATGAAACCATTCCCCAATTCAATGGGACGAAATTTTAATTAAGAAATTTAAAAAAATAATATTAAAGCCAACTGACAATTTATTGTTAAGTTATTGACCAATTGGTTGAATTATTATAGGTGTTCGAGATTTAATATATATCTCTTTCGGCTGTTTTGGTCATAATGTTCTTTTAATGAAACAATTTCATTTCCTTTTGCGACTTTCGACGGTGGTTGGCGTCTTCTTCAGGGGATCTTTTATTTACAAAAATAAATTAAACATATTATACACATAAGAACATTTGGTGTAAGATTTTGGTAAACTTTAAACATTAATAGGTATTAATAGGTATTACAGATTAACATAAATAATACAATGAAATACAAATTTAAATGTTTAAAAAAAAAGATTTTTTTATGATAAAAAAAAAACACTTCGATTGAAGTTTAGTCGGTTAATTTTATAGGCTACGTCAGTGCACTTATCCTTTTACGTTTTTGTTTTCATGTTGGTGAAAAGAGGTGCCATCGTCCTATTGGATTTGTACGCTAAACTGACATCGTTAGTGCTATTTTCTACCGTCTCCTTAAAGTTTTCTGACAGTTTTGGAATATAAACTATACTCTTATAAATACCTCTCTCTTTTTGCCGATTATCAACAGGAGCTTTGTGTTTTTGGCGAAGTATCAAGTTCCGTATGATTTCCATTGGATAGCCATTATCTAGGAGAATTTGTGTGACTATTTTCTCATTTTTTTTTTTTTTGATAACTTTGCACGCGCTCAAAGGACTATGAATACCCTTTATATGTTTTTCTTAACACAGCGCGGTCATCCATTGGAACAAGACAAAGAAGCATAGGAAAGAAGTGTGGCGCGATGTTCTGAGACTAGAGCTGGTTGTTGTCTCAGATTTATCTCCAGGGATGGCGGCTGAACTAATGCGGATAGAATTACCGTGTCTTATTTGTTTATGTCTCTTATAATTCGCATTATTTAATTTATTCTGGTGTCATATTTTATGGGTATGCTAGTTCACTCAAACACATGTTGTGTGCGGCGTGAAATTCCCGGTCACTCAACGCAAAGACTTTTTGAACTAGATTAGAGGCTGTATTAATAAGAATATGCTTTGCTTGATTGGATCTAAAGTTGACAAGTCTTCCAGATGCTGTGCCTTTCTGATACCAATTGAAAGTAAGTCTATCATTAACGCGAAGAATCTTGACGTCTAAGAACGTTATCGTTCTGTTTTGTTCCCTCTCAACGGTAAATTGTATTTTTTCATGATATGAATTAAGGCATCGTAAACCATTGTCGACCTCCCCCTCATTAACAACTGCAAATATATCATCTACATATTTGACAATTATCTTTGGTTTATTATTATTGGCAAATTTATTGTCCAAAAGGTTGTCCAAAACTAAATCGGCAATGGTAGGAGAAAGTGGATTTCCCATTGGCATTCCATGAATTTGTCTGTATAAGTTATCTTTATACTGAAGGTAATTGTTTTCTTTAAGACAAAAATCCAACAACTCTATGAATTTGGTTTGGCTCAACTGTGTATGTTTACTAATTGTCTCCCATTTTTTCCTACTGATGACTACTGCCAGTTGTACAGGAACATTAGTAAATAATGATACAACATCATAAGATACTAAAACATCAGTTTGTTCTAGAACCAGATTTTTTACCTTTTCTTTAAATTCATAAGAACTTTAATTGAGTAGACCGAATCTCTTGCCACGCACTGTAAAATTCTCCCCAAATATTTTGCAAGTTCATAACAAGGAACTCTCATTGATGACGTTATAGGTCTAAGAGGCATGTTTGGCTTGTAAATTTTCGGTAATCCATAAATTGCAGGTATTTGTGCTGTGAATGTCGTCATCACTGTCTTTTGCTTGTCATCAATCAACTTGTTTTCATGCAGCCATTTCACCAGTTCATTGTTTTTATTTTGCAGAGAAGAAAGAGGGGTCCCGCGAGTAGGGTGGTATACAGAACGATAGGTCTTTCATTTTGGTGTCGTAATCTACGCGATTCAGTGCAACTGTGGTATTGCCTTTATCCGCTGATACAATAACTGACAATAGCTATTTACACCGACGACGGCAGCGACACGGCTCAAAGATGGACACTAGGGTTGTTGCAAGTTTCTTCTAAGAAACCCTTTAACTATCCAGTAAATGTTGTTAAATATGTGTCAATGACGGCGCTATACTACAATGGTTTGAAAAAGTATTTTGACAAGACTATTTTCCTTGTTATATTGATTGTTTTAAAGGGCTGAGAGATATAATGGAACTCGTGTGATGCTCGAAACAAAATATCTACGTGATTGTAACTGTAAATCACAAAATATTTTATTTTTCCTTACGCATTCGTTCTTAATCATGTTCAATGTATGGAGTGAGTTGAAATTAACTGAAAAAAAGAATTTTGACATCATATTCTTTTTAGTTCATTTCGTTTCGTGCGTGCGATCAAAGTTAATATTTGTTAAAATCAAGCACATTTAAATACAGAAATTTTATTACATTAAATTTTTTTTTCAATTTAATTGATTCTAATGGGGAAAACGGCGGAAGTATGCGAAGTTTTAAGAAATATGATGGTGATCAAGTGTGATTCTGTTATTTCGGTTGCATACTTTAGTAAAATATACAAAGTGCCTCGTCAAACCGTGTGTTACCAAATAAATAAACAAAAATATCACAAATCAACGCGAAACTTACCACGTTCAGGACGCCCACGCAAGACAACCAAAAGAGAAGACCGTTTAATCGTCGAAAATTTAAAGAAAACGTGCTAAAAACGCCAAAATCTGCAGCAATATAAATGAAAAATCAGTATGATATTGAAATTTGTGAAAAAACTGTAAGACATCGTTTAAAAGAGGCTGACTTTGCCAATTACATAGCCAGAACAATACCACAAATATCACATAAAAAAAAACTTAAACGTTTGGAATTCGTCAACAAAATTTTACATAAGCCTTCATCATTTTGGGAAAAAATAAGAAAAAAAAGAAAACTTTCTGCAGAGTTCCTAAAAAAATGCGTAAAAAAACCAATTGAAGGAACGATGAACAAGTGTAAATATTTGGATATTTTAAATAACCACGCTTTTAGTTCAGGTGACAAATTAATTGGACAGTCATTTATCTTGCAACAAGATAACGCACGTTGTCACAAAGCAAAACTGATAACCAATTTTCTGAAGGAAGTGGATGTAAATATATTAGGTTGGACACCTCAGAGCACTGATCTAAATGTAATAGAGAATGTGTGGGCGTATATAAAGCGAAAGAGAAGTCCATGTTTGACAAGAACCCGCGAAGAGACAATTGCTGAGGTCGAAGGCCTGTTGAAAGAAGTTTTTCTGCAAACTCTGCAAAATTTGGTAAAATCCATACCAGGCCGGTTACAAAAAGTCATCAACGGTAAAGGAAATTTCACTTTCTATTAAGTTTTGCTTAAATTGTTGTATAAATTTACTGTCACGTCATTTTTTTTTTATTAATAATATTTCGTAAAAATACTTTTTTCCGCTAAGATTTCTTGTAAAATTATTTTTAGTTTAAGAAGTATAATGTTCATAGCTATACCGTTATTACGTAATTTTTAATTTTTTTTTATCAATAAAAAAAAGATGTAAATTAAAATGTGCGATTTGATTTCTGTCGAAATACTTTTTCCGACCATTGTACATGCTGATATTAACTTTTTCATTGACAGCCAAGCAGCAATAAAAGCGATTTCTGCCACAGCTATTAATTCAAATTTTGTATCTTACTGTGGCTAAGAGCTAAGTGTTCTTGGCACGCAGAATAACAATGTTATACCGGGCAACGAGAGAACTTATGAGCTGACGAGGAACTGTTCGACACTTGACCATACCTCGGTGAAACGAGGCAGAAGATTCTTTTACAAAACTAGTGAATGATAAAACTCACTCAATACCTGTGCTACAACCTTGAAACTATTGCCTAATTTCGATAAGAAAAGAACAGAAACGATTATCCACTCTTAAACAAGAATTTTCTACGAACAATTGTAGGCGAAATAACCGAAAATAATTTGCTAGGCTACCATACAAATGGAGCTTATAAATGATTACATATGGAGAGGTTGCAATGACGATGACGAACAGGAGGATACCTCCAATCTTATGTGCCTCTGTCCCTCTATTTGTTATATAAAGACCAAATTCTTGGAACTATTTCTTCAACGATTTGGAAGAGCTCTCGAATCTTTCATGTAATAGCCCATTCAGCTTTATAAGCTTTTCGAAATGGATCTATCATGATTATAAATAGAAGTCATAGGTTATTCAATTAGAAGTTACAACACTTCGGGATATCGCAATCGATCTGTTTCGATCTAAGTGCGCCGCCGGTAACAAGATCAACTGGCAGGCGATATAACTTAACTAACCTAACTTATGAAGAACGACCAGAAAATAATAAAATATTCTTCCAAATGCATGGCAATGCTATTTTTAGATTTGTCAGCGGATTTAGGATAAATCTTTGACATTTTACTGGCAGCTCCATAGGAAATGCTTACCACCAATGACGTAAAAGACGTTTTACCTCAAATATGCACGGAACGCGTAGCTGTGCTTGTGTTGATACGAAATGCCAAGCAGTTAGTGCTGTCGGCAATGCGATCCTGGTCTAATCGGTTTCATGCACAATGAGACTCGAAATTATAAGCTACCGTTAGTAAGTTTGAATGATCCAAATTAGAGCTGGCAACGAAACGAGACCAGAAAAGACTTTTGCTAGTATCGTCTCGGTATCGTCAAAATCGAAAAATGTCAGTCTCGCATCGGTTTCGGTTCTAGTCTCGCTTAACCAAATCTCCTCTCGCACTTGGACTCGCCTTTTTCTCGAGAAAATTTTAATGTTAAATCTCGTCTCGTCTCGGATTCGGCCTTGGTCTCATCTTAGTCTTGGCTTCTTTCGTGTTTTTTGGGAGCAAAAACATGTAAGATAAAACGCATTGTTCAGATTGCAAGGAAAGAGTTCGGTTCTCAGCAGTTTATTGGTAAGAAAAAGGCGGGGCAAAAAAAACCCTCTTTTGTCTTTTGAGTTAATTGGAAATAACGTTGTGGAATAATTATGTAAATGAATATGTTTCATAACAAAAACAAATAAAGTATTTAAAAAAAGAGTAGATACAGCGCTCGATTTTTTTTAAAATCTTTTTTTATCTCTATCAAAAATTTGTTTTTATTACATTGTTGATTTTGTTTTCAAAAGAGCAACTAAGCATCCCTTAAGCGGCCCATACACATAACACTGGTGTATGAAACTTATGTCAGTGTTATTGAATGTGGAGTGTGTGTGGGCTTGTGTATACACAGGTTCCTGTGGTCCAATTCCGCAAGTGTGAGTGCTTTTCCGTGCAAAAAATGTATTCACCCTCTAAATATTCGCGGATAAATTTGCCTATCTGTGTACATGTTATCTTTCAAAGAAAAATTAATCGCACCCTTACGGAATCGCTAATATGCCTATCCTTCTCTCTGTTCTTTCACCGGATGCCCGGGCTGTGTTAAAACATATAATGGGTATTCATAATCCCTTGAGGGTGTGTAAGATTATAAAAAAAAATGTAAGTGTACACGATTTTTTTGTGTAGACAGAGAAAAATCACGTTTGCGGAATGTGACCCCTGAGTTGTCGAACACGGTGTCGATAAAATCAAACCGTTTTGATCTATCGTTTCTGTGGTTCTGTCTGTGATTTGTGTGTGGGAATGTGTACAACACATTCGAGGAATATTTCAGTTGCATTCTGCTTCGAATTTTTTGAGGTAAAATTTGAATTGTGTAGAGGTTTTTTAATTCATTTAAATTGGAGCCATCCTTCAATGGATTTTGACAATGAGCGATTTTTATTCCAACGACATGTACACATATATCGTACGTATTCTTTTCTTCGCAATGCGACTATCTTTGTATAACTATTTTAACGCGCATAGAATATTTCGCAAAAGAAAACTTGAACGTGAATATTAAAAAAAATTGAACATGAGTAGTACTAAACCATAATTAAATAAAAAAGAAAATTTCTTTTACCGAAAACCGAAACCAATCCACCGAGACCAGCGAGACTCTCGTCGAATTTCGGTACCAAAAATATGTTCTCGTCTCGTTCTCGCCTCGTTCTCGTCTCGGTCTCGTCTCGGGTGGTTTTAAAGGAGTCTCTTCTCGTTGCCAGCCCTAATGCAAATCTATCGTTCTCACGGTGGGCATAACATTATATTTTGGATTTGCAGTTTGAAAAGATACAAGTTTCTGAACACCAGTGAGTGGGATTACAATTTCTGCATAACAGTTTCAGAGATTGATTTAATTTCTTAGTTGGTTGACATGTTAGCCATGGAAATTATAAAGAAGTCACTTTTGAAACTGCAAAATGACAGACACGGTACTGATAGTTCAACTCTGTTGCAAAAGTCGAAAATTTGAACGATGATTTTTTTTTTTTGGCAATTATCGACTATCTATTTGAGGCAAATGTCATCTGTCAATAACATATTTCTTCAATTGTCAGCGGTATTGTCAAACCGAATTTGGTTGTTTGAAAAGTCATCGAAATATAATAAGCAGAATCGAGTCATTGGCAACCCTCAAATTCTCTCAAGTTCGTCATTTCACGAAAGTGCTTTACTATCTGCATGAGTCCATCTGCCGTCATTTTTAAAGACGTAGAACCAACTATGCCCCTGCAACATCAAATAAACATTAATTTCCGATTACATTGTACACGTGTTTCACCTGAGTCACGACGCGCCCAGCCAGCGCCCACTTCCAACTGCACACTTCACACTTCTTTGGCAATGAAACTTTACCGCACACACCTTGGCCCTTATTATTCATAAAGAAAACAAGGCGAAATTGAAATCTAGACCCGAATGAAAGATACTTATTTCGAGGAGAGTTCCTCGTTGATGGACTCCTATTGCCAAGAACCATTTCAATTGCGGAACATCTCATCCTTAAGTTGAGCTCTACTTGTAACACAACCACTCACCTGTCCGCGAAAGTGTCTATCGATATTCAAGAAGCGACTTACAAGCGATTTATCGTTTGGTCTCTTTTCAAATCAAAGGTAGCTCTAGCGAATCACACCTGATCCCTCTGTTGTCAATGATATATACCGCGCAGGGCGCTAGATAGTCCTAGAGATATCATGCACTTCAAAATGATGTTATTAAATCGTAATTTATTTTTAATCATATCAAAATTGTAAGCCCTGAGGCAATGTGCGGTAGAGTGTTGCTTTGGACAAAACATGGACTTGGACAGGGGAGGACGGAACAGGACACCCTGTTTGGATAGACATGCGGTAATAATTTGCAAATCGCCGAGAACAGGAAACAGGCGAGATGGTATTTTGTTTACGCGCATGTTTGACAGCTGAACAGGATCAAGGATAAATTGAACTCTGCAAGTTTTTGTATAGTGTCACTTTTTATTATATAAATGTCAAATGACGAAAGTAAGTGATAAGTTTAGAACCACTAATCTCTTGGTAATCTCTGAGCGAGTTAAGAGAGTCAAATTACGTGATGAAAAAAATCTGGAATATGATACTGATTTAATGTCATCTGCTAGGATGACAAGTTAACATTTATTTTGTTGACAGAATCGTGAGGACTGGTAGGGACGTTCTTTAAATCATAATGCATTTTCACCAACAGAACATAATTTCAGCAAAATTTGCAACCACACCCATATTTAGTGCTTAGGTTGTACTAAATTAGAACCAGACTATAGAAATGCCAATTTATAACAGTTGTAACAATTTTTCGTCATTAAGGGTGTGAAAAATATTATCAGCGTGTTGTGTGGTGGAGGGAACTATGACGCTGTTGACATTGCTGGAGTTGGTTAAGTGTGTGCTGAACAATTGAAACACATTAGTTCTAAAATAATGGCGGCCGCAATTGCTGATGGTTGCTTAATCTGTTTCACGCCTGAGTTCCGGAAGTCGATTGCTCTTTTGACCTTGCAATAAGTAATTTTACAATCACACCAGTTATAAATAGGCATGTCTGAAGTGCTTTGCAATAAAATAGTACAGTTGGACATACATCTTCAACAAATGGTACTCGTTCTTATATACCGATCGTGGTAATTTTTCTATGAGGATACTTCAAGTAGAGGGCATTTTGCAGCAATCCCCAAACAGTTTAGTCCTCAGAATAAAATACCCAACGGTTTCATCTTGTGTGTTCATAAATTTATGACTGCGATTTCAGGAGTGTGTTGAGGAGAACGGACATTTAGAAGATTTCATTTCATTCACATTCTAATTTTTTGAAAAAGTTATTATCCGGCTTATACTCCTTTCTTTTTTAATACTTTAGGTAACGATTTCCGGTCCATATCGGCCATACTAATGTTTCTGTCAAAGACATTTGAAGAAAAAATCAACTATGTCTTAAATGAAACTCATGCCCTTTCATCTTTGCAATCTGGGGCCCTTGAACGTAACCACTTTGATACAATCGAGTTTTGTCGATACAATCGAGAATTGGAAGCACCTATTTTGGTTCAATCGGCTTTTCTCTAACGACACTCGATTGAACCAAAACAATTCTCAATTTTATCGACAAAACTGGATTGTTTCGAGTTACGTGCTCTGGCCCCTGGTTTTCGCGATCTACATAGTTGTATTACACCTTTGTTGCCAGTAGTTGATGAAATTAGATAATGCATTGATATGATCAAATAACGTTTATGTTACCAGTTAATTTTTTCTGAAGTTTCGAAACCATTGACAGCAATATTCTTTACAATAAACTCCTAAGCTACTTTGATGTTTCATCCTCCGCCACTCCCTCTGGTCGGAATATGCTTTTTATGCAAACAATGTTCTATCTAATTTTCTCTCTGTGCTTGCAAGTGTACCGCAAGTTTCTTATTTAGGACATTTACTTTTTTCACTTTACATCAACGATCTTCCATGCGTGGGCAACAGTTCTATTTTTCAGCTCTACGCCCATGATATTCAATTTAAGATAATTTGCCCTCTCGGACTAATTGGAGATTGTTTTTTTCGTATCAACTATGCCAATCTATAAAATATAGCTACATAATTCGGCAATGAAAAATCTACCCTCAGTCTCAACTAATTCACCTAAATCTAAATGCAATAAGCATAAGCACCGAACATTCACATTATATCTGTCGGCGATCATGCTAAATGATGACGCAATCGAAAATGTTTTGACAGCCCCTTGGCTTAGGAATAATTTTTTATAAAACTCTGACGTACTCAAATCAGTTTATATGTAGGCAAATTATATGGTCTTAACTTTGTTAGTCAAATGGCTTATCATATATAACTTTTTGAACTTATAGATGTGAGGTGTATTGGAAATGTGATGATATGTCTAAAAGAATATTGAACCTATTCCATACGTTTTCGGACTGCGAGATTCGATATAGTCCGTAATTTTTTTCAACAAAATTCGCAAAATTCTCAGCTAATTCACCCAAATCTAAATGCAAATGCAATAATTTTAATCTTCAATATTTTAAAAGCTTACCAACTTCCTAACCTCTTCATTAAAATTACTGCATGTGCCCCCACTAGAGCAGCGCAGATACTAGAGTGGCGTTTTTCAAGTTTGACGTCTAAACGTCAGTTTTTCGCTTACACTATCCTACTTTGGAACTCTCTTCCATGATATTTAAGGAACATTGGTGACAAAAAGAGATGTCATAAGGGGCTTAAGGCATATTTTTAATGAACTAATATTTATACTGCACACTTTTAATTCTGAATTGTTGTATAATATTATTTTGGTAATTTTTTATTTGGATAACTTTATTTTAATTTATTAGTTGTTTTCAAGTACAAACTAATTCCTAATTTAACTATGCACTGAGCACGAATTGCTCGGTTCATCTGTTTGGTTTTCCATTGGTACAATACAAGAATTTAATTCTTATTTTATACAAATCTGCCAATTGTTAAACTCTTCCATTGGGCAAAAGAAATAATTTTTTTTTTTTGATTATGAATCAAATTCGCAGATCCGTATTTTTCGGTGAATCTACCCCTCTTTTTAATTACACCACTAAGCATTAGAACAATTACATCAGTACTATCAGTTTCAACGAAATAAATATACGCCTATATCATAGCAAAAGAAAATTTAATTCGAATCGCGTTCGTCACGAAAAATATCAAATTCCACATCAAATTCTAAATTTACCAATGGAAAACCCCTTTGGAATTACTTGAGAAATAGAAAAAACCGAGTGCCTCACACACATTAACAAATTTTCTGTGTACCCATGCAAAAAGAAGAACGAGAACCGGGAGTATTTTGTTATGGGCCGAGAAAGAAAGAAATTAGTCGATATTCGAGTGGGGTGGGGTGTATTTTGTATGGTCTAGAAATGAAGACAACTGGAGAGAAACAGTTTTTTTTTCAATTTTGCAGAGTAAACAAGCAGCAAGGAAATTTTTAACTTCAAGCAAAATCAAAATACAAACAAACTTAAAAAAATTAATAATATAACTAGCAGACAAGGTCGCTCGTTGCTGCGACTTCATTAAATTGCGCTCATGATTATTAGATATTAAATGGTATTGTTAAGGAAGTGATTGGTAAAGTTTCTAATTAGTATTAATCATTGCTTTCCCTTAATGAGGAACTAAGTGATGAACAATATTACTCGTTAATCTGTTTTTTGTTTAAACAAATAAATTTGTTGGTTTCAAAACACGTGAGCCACATAGAGCTGACCATGGGAGAAACTCGGATTTTCCAAGTCCAAGCCAAAAATTGGCTTTGTCTGCTATTGTGGCTTATACATCGTCATCGTGAAAGCCAAACCTATCGGTATTTGTATATCCTTTTGAAAGGAATTGTTGACTCTGATGGAATCATATGTATTCGAAGTAATAGGACGACTTCTCCTTTAAGCTTTCCAGACAATATCGTTGCTTCAAGTTCGTTTCCGTTAGTTCTTCTGATGATTAATCGTACAGCGTTTGCATAATTTTGGTGGATATAAGTTCCGCAAAAGAATGAGCGGTGAACCAGTTTTCAGACAGAGCTTGTGTGGCGGCATTTCTGGCATATCCCGAGAATTTAAAAATTCAGTCGGAAAATTGACTTAAAATTCATCAAATTACCTAGCAATAAAAATTTGAAAAGAATAAATTTAATGTCTCAAATTTACGTTTAGACGCTGGATGAGGACGACGCTGGGAAGAACACATAACAAATAATTATAGAATTAAATAAAAGTTAAAGTTTTTTAAAGTCGTTTTTTCCCACACCCTGTAATGAGAATATTATTTTAGTAGTAAGTTGTCTCAAATCGCAATTTTCATGAAAATCGGTCCATAATCACCAAAAAATGACTATTTTGTATAGAAGCAAATATGAGTACTTAATTATTCAAGTTTGAGTGGTTATTTCATTGGCTCAGTCATCTCGGATTTACTGGAACAACCTCGCTGCTGATCAGTGCTGCCAATCATTAAATTTTTTTCTGCGAATTATTCAATACGAAATATGTACAAGAAATTTCCCATAAATGTACCAATAATTGTTTGGTTCTATGAAAGCTGAATTTCGCATCTAAAATAAATTTCTGATTATTCTTATTCTGATACCAAAAGTCAATACTTAAAAAAGTGGTTCCATTCTATTTTTATAAAACTATATACTAAATAAAATTAATGAAGTTTGAGCCCTAATTGGCTCACAACAACGACATAGAGAATAGTGCATATCGTTTGCTTTGATGATTCCCTTTTTTTTGGAAATGGGATATAGAATTGTATGCAAAATATTTCTATTAAGAATCTAAATATATTTCTAAAGTATTTTTTACTACATACTAAATTCTTTTAATTTTTTTCTAAAAACAATTGGCCTGATAGTTTTAAAAATTTAATAATATAAACTTAAAAACGAAATTTCAAAATTCGTATCATTAACACGTTTTCGATATATTGAATTTTAAGTTATTTTTCTTCAAAAATCCAGAAAAATATTTTTTCGAAAATTTTGTTATGCCGTATTATTTATATTATGAAGGAAATCCTATGTAAAATTTTTGATCGAAATCCGTCGATCTGCTTATGAGAAAGCCGGAAAGAAAAAAAAATTGTTTTGGAACTACTCTTAAAAACAAACTATGTAAAAAAATGTTCACCAAAATGTAGACTATGCCTAGTGTAGAGCACACAAGTTTTTTTTATCAAAATAGGGAAAGACGTTTTCGAAATTATTAAGATGGTAGAAAAATTTGTCTGGCATCTGGCAAGTACCGTTATTTTTAGGTATTAAGTATTACAAACTATCCTATCTTAGGAACGCCAGCAGAATAAACATTTCAAACAAAAACATGAAAATCGGTTGGATAGTTTCTGAGTTCATTCAACACATCAACGTGACACGAGATTTATATATAATAGATATTTTTAAATGAAAAAAACAGGATTATTATCAAATAAATAAAGAAAGGTTTATTATTTGTAAAATATCATATTTCTTATTAGATTCGTTGATTTTTGTTTGATCTGTTTTGGATTCCATTTAGGTTCGGTTTTCGCTCAGTATGGTGAAATAGAAAGCTCTCTCTCTCTCCCTCACAATATATTCACATAATGGCTCTGTGGTGATTATAATTTCCATACTAATTTGATCTATTTTGAAATCGTTTCGGATCCAAAACGGAGTCGCTTGCTTGAAGGGCTAATTGTGTCATGTCGCACAGTAATTGCTAAGTCATCTTAAATATATATGTGGCCTATCTGCTTCAAAATTATTTGAAATAGTCAACTCGGGTGAGAGCTAAAGAGCCGCAAACAGCGACTAGCTAATTGATTTTTTGTCATGTTTTTTTTTTTAACTAATTTAATTAGTTTTTAATTATTGACATTTTTGCAGGCCCAACTCCATTAATAAAAAAATTCGACCTATTGAGACCATGGATTGAAAGTGATAGGTTAGTGAAAATAATTGACTTTGCTGCAAAAATTAATGAATTGCTAGGATTACAAGAGTCGAGAGAAGATGTTCAACTTCAAATTTAAAACATTTCTAAATACTTCTGTCTAAGATTAAGACAAAAATGTGAAAATTGCTAAAGAAAACGGAATAAGTTCATGCAAGTTAATGAAGGATGGCTGAACCTTAATTACATTTTCCAGATAATTTGCTAAACAGTGTAAGTTAGACAAGCATTCCAAATTCACCAGGGACGAACAAAGGTAGACCATGTAAGAGTTTTGAAGAGTGCAGCGAATGTATGAAAAAGTGTCGCTTCCATGAACTAATTTTGCAACGTATTACAGGAGCTTAGCTATGCTGCTGAAATGATTGGTAGTTATTTCAATTCTCCTTTAAAATCAGATAAGACATTAACTAGGAATGCAGCAAAGCCTAGCATTTTATTTAGACTTTGGTTTGTCTAATAGGAAGTACGCTCTTCTACGTTGCTGTTGTCAATTGTGTCCACAAAGATTGTTTCCCAAGTTATTATAAACTACAAATATATAAAGCCGAACAATTGCCTGAAATTGCAATATCAGAAAAGTTAAAGTTGAATTTCAAAAAAACAAGTTCGCTGCTCAGCTCTTTCATTCCGATAGAAATTGTGCGGCGCATTAATTGCTAGTTTTTGTATGTACTTTTTTGTTTAGAACATAGGTATTTAAAGTGCAAAGTGATAAAACGCAAAATACTTGTAGGGACGCCCTGACATAATTTTTGACCAACGCAATGGCAGTATCTAAATATTGATATTCCAAAATGTTATACCGAGTCTACGACGCATTCGGGTTTGTTGTTCTTGGTTTGTTCTGTAAGATCAGACTAAAGATAACACCATCCATCGGCCCGTAATTTAATTTGGCCGTGGTGGCGCACTTGGTGAACTTTGTATAGGTTGAAGTCGTCCCATTAACTTCAATGTTGGTGCTGTGTAAAAGCCATTTAGGTTTATTTTGCCTCAGTGACTTAATAATAAACAACAAATTGACACATGCCATCGAAATAACATGTCATTCACATCACGGGCTGTTTACATCGACTCGTCCCTATTGGAACACTTTTTATAAAAAGCGCAACTCGTGGGCAAGCTACTAGAGTTAATTTGTTAATCAGTATATAAAAACTCAAACCGTAATTTAGAATGCTGAACCAAAAGTTCGTTTTGTTACTATCAAAGTGAAAAACTACCACGCTTTTGCTTTCGACATTGGGCTAACGTAGTCGAATATTTTAAAGTCGTATTATTATTAACGTTTCAAATGCCATCGCTGTGAGAGTGACGAATGAAAATCACTTTGGCACACATGGCATGTCAATGAATTTCGAGATCACTTTTATCATCCATGTGACCGTCAACGTTTTATGCATTCACACTGTGAACCTTGACTGAGTGACAACAGAGTGAATATTGGTTTTGTATGGTAATTTTAGCGACTCATAGTTTTGGGGACCGGATACTAATTTTTTCCATGCAAAAAATAATGTCTGGCAGAGGGCACAATAGTGTATCTTGTCTTGAATAAGTGGTTCATAAATTTTTCGAACCATATTATGCAGGTGCGTGGAATGTCATAGATAAGGTTATATTCTGAATGTGCTACAATTTGTACAATCACTCATGTCAATATATTTTGATATTTATGTTGTAAGCGGAGATAGAGTATTAGCTTATGACGAGCCGAGAAACGCAAATGACTTCCTTCCCTTGAAATGTTGCGTTGGTTCAATCTTACGTACAAAAAAAAATCTACCATTTCGATGCATCTTATGCTAAACACTCTGTATCTATGATTATTTGGTATTGTAGGATATTTTTTATTTACTCTAGCATGGATCCCAGATCCCCTGCAGTCATAGTATTCATTCTCATACAATTGAATAATAAAAGCAATTTGACCTTCGCTTCTACATCTCTTGATGGTTAACTTAAACTTAACACCTATTCCACTCCATCAGCACAACACTTGCTTTATACATCTAAAACCATGCATAATCTTGATTTTCTAAAAATACAAACGCATATAAAGGAATACAGAAAATAAAAGTGAAATCTACACCATGGTACCGATGCGATCTATGGCTTGGCTGCTGAGCGATCCTTCAGCAAAGTTAAAAGAGAAATAATACAAAAAAAAAATAACAATATCTTCCCCGCATGATGATGACCAACATCTAGAATGACACGATGTGCCTTTAGCTACTGGATTGTTTGCATTTTGCTCCGACACGTTGTTGTTGGCTATATAGCATTCGAAGCGTTCATCAATCATTTGCCTATTCAAGGTCACTCCAGACAATACCCCATCTTCTGCTATAGTACATTATATTCTACGAACTACACAGACGTTCTACTCTATTTTCTTAGTTGGGAGTTGCAAGGTTTCTGGGTGAAGGTAGTGGGTCTGATGGGTATCTCTTGATCTGCGGTTATTCTTCGGCTTCCTTCCAGATACTGATCTCTTTCATAAATGAAGGATGGATCTTTGTTTTTTTTTTTGTATGTTTATGGTTGTTCGATCGACATTAGGTTAATGGGTTCACCAGACAATACACACCGATCACTGCGATCATTGATTAGTATATGTGAGGATCATGACAACGTCAAAAATTCTCAATCTTCATCTCTTCTCATTGCGATGGACAATGGAAAGATATTCTATTAATTCGTTACGTTTGATCATCGAGCTATCCTTAATGGCGGCAAGATGGAAGTGGTGCATGTGGCAGGCGCAACAGCAGCTTCAGATAAAACACTCAAAGGAAAGTGCTGATTTTCGCGTGCTCTTGAGACTGAAATGATGGTTCCACCAATCGATCCTTGCCACGTCGTTGGTCATACATGAGATCCTTCCCACTAGCGGCGCAGTTCCTATCAATAAAAATTACTTTTTTATTGCAACTTAATAGAGGAAATTTGAAAGAAGCCGCTAATTTACACTGAACAAAAACACCGCTATATGTATATTTTAAGAATTAAAAAAGGAAGCAGTCGTTAGGACTGCCGACAGAAGTGAAAACAGTTTTCTGATTCTGAAATGTATAGTTGATTTTGTGTTGATAGACCGACAGCAGGCGTTAATGGGATAGGTATATGTCACATCTCTCCTTGATGGTCCTGCAATATGCGAATCATGGAAATGCTTTGCGAGTAATTTAGATGTCTGGCTTACAATTGTTTTTGAGTATTGATCTGTCTGTGAATTTTTCAGATTAGTAGGTATTATTTTATCACAATATTGCAAAAATATAATTTATTTAATATTTAACTATATACTGCACGCGTTTATTCTTGAATCAGTAATTTACAATACACCATTTTTTATCGATGTTTTGAATGACTTAACAAATTTAACACACATCGACGCAATGAGACAATACTGATATCGATTTTTGAATGACTTAACATCAATGAAATTACACCATACTGGCATCGATGTTTTGAATGATAGATCTGTGTTTTCTATTTTAACAGCGATGTTTCATTAGAATGGATGAAAATCGCACATCTTTAGCATGTCGATATTATCATCTTATGAATCTATACTTTCTACCCGTACCGGAGAATGTACAATGTGCTTATAGAAGTGTTCACTTAAAAAAAATCAGAAAACTTTCCTGCAATTTCGCGGGCAAGATGGCTGCACGAACACGACACGTGTTCAAAACAAAATTATGAGTCCGATTTGGCTGAAATAGTTGTTGTTGAAAAAGAGCCGCTTCAGCTGATTAATCTGTAGAGCGTTGTGCAGACAAGCAGACAGAAGAAATTGCTGGGACTCACTTAGGGATGTAAACGATACATCGATGTTTCTGTCGCAAACATCGAAGTTAACATCGATGTTTTAATAACCGATACATCGACGGAAAAACATCGTTGATTCATTTCGTTAAACATTGCCAAGATGCGTTAAGCGTAAAAATGTGCTTGTATTTGTGTTGCATTAAATGAAAACCATTTATCCGTAGTATGGTTGTCCCTCACATCTGAACATTATTTTCAGTGTTGCGGAAAGTTAAGTTTTTCACAAATATCATGGCATAGTAGATGAGAAATACCAAGATGGGAAATTTTTGTATGTTTACCCTCTCAAACCCATTTGTTTACAATGTTGTATATGTAAATTTGGCTTTATATTCATGAATAGATGTGAAATCCAACGACAATATGTGGTGTAGTGAAATTACACACAGATGCAAAAATATCAGTTTCATAACGGTACTAGCTAGTAAGCAAACCGAAAAACTGCCGAAATTTCTCATCTTGGTATCGGTGTTAAAAAACATCATTAGGTCCAAGACGTCGTAAGTACAGCCAACAATTTGTGTGATAGAGATTACAATTAAAACATCGGAAAAGCATCGATGTATCGTTATTATAACCCATGTTTTTTGACATAGATGTTTGTGAACATTTTTTTAAACATCGATTTTTTTTAACGATATTGCATGCCTAGCACCCACTTTGTTGGTGTTCTCTATCATCATAATGTCAAGTTTGATTAGGCAAAACTTGCCCTATAGTTTCGGTGACCATCCGTCCTTTTTTTAGGGGACAATCCTTTTTTTCGGTATCGTTTTTTTTTTAAGCAGACCGCAATTGGTCATCTTTTTACTTAATTTTCCTCTTAATATCCTCTTTTTTCTTTAAAAAAAAATTGACCTACAGTGTAAGGTACTTTTTTCAGGACTAAATGACTTAAATACAAAATGAAGACAGCACTGGTTTGAATAATTCAGTTTTTGCTATTGTGAGGTTTCTTGCGTAAGAAACAAAGTGAAACATGGAATACGGACAATTTGTCACCAATTCAGAAATAGGTTGAAATTTTCAACCAATTTTTTCAATAGTAATTCATTTAATTTTTTTGTGTAAGTATTTTTATTTTTGTTCTTAAAACTGAATTGATATATGTAATCTGAAGTACAAATAATTTGAATAAATAACGTTTCTTCATAAAATTGCTTAAGTTAATAAATTAAAGATTGCCATCTTCTTTGCGTCTGAAAAAATGGTCACCGTTGCCGTACCAATAGTACCTTTATCGCAAGTGAAAATAAAAAAGTATACATGAATTCTCAAAAGAATGCAATCAATTGAGTTTAATAAAATGGAGGAAAAAATTGCTACAAATTCTTTTAATGTAAAATAAATAGTGACTGGCGAATTTGAATTCTAATGATTTCTTAAGATTGCATTCACAAAATATTGTATTCAGTTACACCTCTTGTACTGAGATATAATAATCCAATTTTAGGAATAAAGTGGATCATAAGTCTACTGTTTAATTTTCTTTTTTTTAAACCCATAATTTCTAATAACTAGAATTACCGAAAATGTGAATCGTCCTCGGGATAATCGTGAATTAAATATTTTGAGATTGATTCCCGAATTTCAATGTTTTTTAATAACTATTCAATGAAATCAAAATGTGAATGAATAAAAAAGGTCTGTTGCTTAAGGCTTACTGACCGTGTATCGTTGCGACACGTTGGGCTGAACGACATTGTCGTCATGTAGCTATTTTTAGATCTAAGATATTCAGAATTTCGGAAAGTTGGAATTTGGGTAAATTGTAGGTATAGAAAATCCAATGAAATCCATTTTTGTAATCTGAAAAAAATGTGAGACCAAATACGTGGATCATAACACCACAATGTATGTGGATGAATTCCACATAAATTCGTGAACCGCCAAAGTTGGTTAGAACTAACTATGGAATGTCTTGCTCCCTTGGTCCTAAGACAAACTTTTGTTGGAAGGAATTTAAGAATTTTTTTTAGTGTAAAATCAAGAATTCCCTGGACCATTATAAAGTCATGCCATTATATGTGGAATGCAACCTCAGATGTTTGTCCTTTGTTGTTCCATCCAGAACTAAAGTGCTAAGGTCCATACCACTGACCTCAAACCTTAAGGCCGCATAGATGAAGATGACCAACCTCCTTGCCGCCGCCAATGGTCATTATCAAGGGCGTATGTCAAAAGCCATTAACATTTTTGTCATCACTTTCCATCCCCACACCCTATAAATAGAAACCTCCATAGATGTCCGCCTGGATGTCGTCGTCGCGGTATCGGCGACGAAGGGCAGTGCGTTCACCATCACGAAGTCTTCTTTTGAAAACCGACGGGATATCCATATTTACGACTATAAGAACCCACATTACAATCCAAATAGGCTCAGTAGAATGATATACACACAACAACAACAAAAAAAAGACAAAGAAAAACACATCCCAACCACGACATCATTATAGTCCAGATGAGAAGCTAATTGTGGCGAACAACGCCCCACATTTATGGCTACATGCCTCACAGTTGCCTATTGGCATCTCAGATTTCATTGTATTGTTATTGTATACTGTACTCCGAAGGACGACTCCCAACAAATTGTCGGATTGTTTCTACATTTCGTGTGGTCAAGTGGAGCTAGAGCTAGAGTAAATATTAGTGCGATTGTTTTCTTCGGATAGGATTCGATTGCGATTTTGACTCCGAGGTTATAAAGCTGTGCGGTGGTCGGTCTGGAAAGTCCACACCGTCACCGTCGCCGTCACGTAGTCAATGCCATCGTGGTGTCGTCTAGAGTTCTCTGATCTAACCAAAGATGATGCCAGGTTTTGGCTTAATAGTATAATTAAAAGTGGTTGTTAAAAATGTTGCCAATAATGGAAACATGAATGGTTTATAATACTTAGGACTCTGGTATTAATTAGCCAAGATGTTTAATCCTGGATAATGATTGGATTTAAGATCAATTAAATGCTGCACCATATTTAAAAAAAAAAAGAATAATACAATTTAACACAATTTGGTTCGGTTTTTCTATTTTTTTTTTCCTTAATTGGTGCGCTAATTATTTTGGATTTGCTTTCGAACCTTTAACCATTATATAGGTTTAAATTCTCATAAATTATCGTGAAGGTATTTAATGCCTAGTTGTCGTCTTGTAACTGTCCAATAGAGATGCTAAATTTATAATTTAAATAAAAAGGGTAAAATTCAATAAAATCTGAAAATAGAATGTTGTGTTTTAATTTAATTACGGAAATCCTTTGCCAGTGAGTTTTATCACAATTATTTCTGGGAAGTCATTGGAAGTCGTAAGACGCTTGATACCATATTCTTGACCTCCCAAGGATGCCTTAGAATTTATTATCCAGACTTTCTAGATTTAGTATTGCTATTCATTATTGGCAAGTAAAATTGCGATTATACGTATCTAATACGGGTGATTTTTTTGCTACTTGGTTTTTGACGTTTATATTTTTGACAGATCACACATGACAAATTCCACGAACATTTGACATTTCGATTCAGTATTGTTTGCCATTTCATCATGAATAGACTTACGCCTGAACAACGTTTGCAAATTATTGAAATTTATTATCAAAATTCGTGCTCTGTGAAAAATGTGTTTATCGCAAAATTGTCTTCAGCGACGAGGCTCATTTTTGGCTAAATGGATACGTGAATAAGCAGAATTTCCGTATTTGGAGTGAAGAGCAGCCAGAAGCAATTCAGCAGCTACCAATGCATCCCGAAAAATGCACTGTTTGGTGCGGATTATGGGCAGGCGGCATCATTGGGCCGTACTTCTTCCAGGACGATGAAGGCCGCAGGGTTACGGTCAATGGAGAAAGGTACCGTTCGATGATAACAGATTTTTTTTTGCCGAAAATGCAAGAATTGAACTCGGTCGACATGTGGTTCCAACAGGACGGTGCCACATGCCACACTGCACGCGAAACCATGCATCAATTGAGAGGCGAATTTGGTGAGCAGTTGATCTCACGTTTTGGCGCAGTCAATTGGCCACCAAGATCATGTGATTTGACCCCGTTAGACTATTTTTTGTGGGGCTATGTTAAGTCTATTGTCTATGGGGACAAGCCAAACACGATTGCTGCCTTGGAAGCCAACATTGAACGCGTCATTGGTGAGATTCCGGCCGAAATGTGTGAAAAATTTTGCCAAAATTGGACCTTCAGAATGAACCACCTGAAGCGTAGCCGCGGGCAACATTTAAGTGAAATTATTTTTAAAAAGTAAATGGCAGAAATTGATTTATCGATCCAAATAAAAATTTCATTCACTTTTTACAAGTTTCTGTGTTTTTTTGAATTTTCAAAAACCAAGCTCTTAAAAAATCACCGTTTATAAGTACGGTGACCATCCGTCCCGTATTTCCCGGGACAGTCCCGTTTTACGCTCGAATGTCCCGGGTAAATTTTAAGAAAACCCGGGACGTACAAGTGTCCCGTATTTTATTTTTTGTCCCGGGTTTCTCCCATATTATCATATATTTATATTATTTGAATAACGTTAAAAAAAATTAACAATTTTATTCGCAATAACTTAAATATATTTTTAATATTTTTATGTCAAAGAGCGAATCCGCCTTAACAAATGGTTCAGAAGGATTTACTATAAAAGCATGTTCACTGAACGCTTAATTTGTCACCTTCGTTGAGCTGTCATATTTCTTTTCAAACTGTATCTTCAGAAACTTCAAATTTGTATGTTCACAAAGAAACACAATACATAAATTTGAAATGTGAGTGTTTACTTGTACAAACAAATGGAAATTTGTGAAATGCCTTCAAACAGAAAATGTGAATTCAATGATGATCTTCAGAGGGAATTTTTCTTCATAAGCAACAATGAAAAAAGCCAATACAGTAACCTGTTCAAAATACGTTTCTACGTTTTTTATAAGCAGTGGTGGAAGATATGAACAGCACTAAAAACAAAAAAAGTGATGCCACTTTAAGCAAAATGTGCCATGGTTTTTTAATTCGACAAATTTTCAAGGGCCTGCAAGGAAGAATGCAATTAACCCTAGAAAGCTAACCTTCGTCAAAATGGCACACATCGATCAAATATGTATTTCCCTCTCCCTTCCTTTCTGTTTGACTTACATAATCGTACGTTCATGCCAATTAAGCCCCCGGTGGCTTGTATCGCGTGGTGGATGCATTTTTCTTGTAAAAGTTTTTGTTTATTGTATATGTACAATTTACTCGTCATTTTTAATAATATTTCTTAACAAAATCTTGGTATGACAGTAACTTTTTGAGCTAAATAAAAAAACATGTGCTATGAAAAATGTAATTTTAGTATTAAGAACTAAAATAAATATTTAATTTAACCTTAATTTCCTTGTATTTAAAACTCACTTTTGTATAAATATCATTACCTTTAATAAAAAGTAAGAACTTATTAAAAAAAAACAAATTTTAAATGTTCGTCAAAAAGTCGAATGATTAGTTTTTCATTGCAGTCCAGACACGTTAGCTTTCTAGGGTTAATGAAGGGACCTGGGCTCATTCAGGTCTAATGATTGCACAGTGCACATCGAAACTTAATAAAAGCTGTTTTGCACAAGATGTGAAGCTATTGTGTTCAATGTTCTTGAACCATATTATATCGAAGGAATTAAAACTTGTCTGCGCAGAGTAAGTTTTGTGACAGTTTTTTTCTGATTATTCTAATCATTTGGCTGTACACAACAGTCCGCTCTTGGGTCGTTATTTTTCAAAACAACTAGGTATCGTTGTCAAGACTTTGCAGAATTAAAATCTTCCAAGGGAAACATCGGACATCCATGGCTTCAAAATACATAGATAACACTTTGGTAAAATTTTTGCAATTTGTGCTTATGACATAAACTGTAATATGTGGACTTTGGAGAATTTTTAAAAAGTGATTTTTATTTTTATTGGTCTTTATGATGATTAAATGAAAGCAATTTTCATTTTATTTTCCCAACGTTTCGACGGTGGTTGCCGTCTTCTTCAGTGGTGTCTTTATTTACAAAATACAAAATTAAAAAGAGATATAATGTTCGAACATATATATAAAAGTAAACGAACAAAATATGATTTACATAACGTTAAATTTTAAGATTGTATTAAGCTAAACAATAATTTCTTTAAAATATTTAAAAAACAGATGAAAAAACACTTCTTATAGTTGAAGATTAGTTTATGTTTAATGATATTTACTGTCAGAAACTAAGGAACAGTAAACGGCTGATATATTTGGTGTGTCTTGTTTTCGCTTCATATTCATTTTGTTGTTAATTATATGTGTGTAATGTGAGCGAGGATCTCCACTCCCTCGAAGTTTGGTGTGTGACCGGTATCAATACTGTGAGAAGCCAGTGCCGTCTTCTCAGAACTTTTTAGGCGAATATCTGACTTGTGGTTCACCATTTTTTGCCGAAGGAGTTGTTTGGTGGTGCCGATGTAGCAAAGGTTGTAAGATTCATCCGATTTCCCTTGGCAATTTATTTTGTAAACTACGTCTGAACGACGATCTTTTCGGTTTTCGTCTTCAGGTTGGTGAATAGAGTCATATTTTGATCGTTTGCTTGTATATATATGTTCAAACATTATATCTCTTTTTAATTTTATATTTTGTAAATAAAGACACCCCTGAAAAAGACAGCAACCACCATCGAAACGTTGGGAAAATAAAATGAAAATTGCTTTCATTTAATCATCACAAAGAGCAATAAAGCCGATGAGAATCAGTTTTTAAAAATTCTCCAAAGTCCACATAAAAACCAACTTGGTCAAAACCTCTTAAATATTATTTAATTCGGACGGCTAGCCGACATTTCTTTATTTACAAAAGATGAGAAATTATTATCAACATATGCTTTGAACACGTATGTATGCATCATAAAGAATACAGCAACTTTAAACGTAAGTCAGCAAACCAAAAACAAACTCTAAAATTTTTACTAAACTGTAGACAATATGGATTTATTCCCAAATATTTACAAAGATTCACGGTTAACACTAAAGCGCTTTTCTCTAGCAAGGAATCACAAACCTCGTATGACAAAATGAAACATAAATTCATATCAAAGTTCTTAACCTGGAAATAACCGAAACCTTTCACAAAATAAAACAATCCAACAACACACTCAGAATGCTAAGCAAACGAATACAAGAAAATAAAACATCACAAGAACACAAACAATTTATAACTCAACAGCAACAAAACTTCCTAACCATTTGCCAAAAAAAAGAAGAAATCCACACACAAAAAATTAATCAACTCAAATCTGCTCTGTGGAAAAAATTAAACATTAAAAAGCGTGACGATTGGCTTGTAAACAAAAGTGACGTAGAGTTTCCCATCGAAATCAAATGGCTTCTGTCCCTGGGAAAGAAATTTCCTTTGCCAATTAGCAATAATACGTTCCCTCTTTTCCCACTTATCGCAGAGGCTGAAGAAATCATAAGAGCAGAAAAAGATGAAATAGGACAAGAAGAAACTAGAGCTAAGAAAAGCAATATGCTTCACTCTTTTCAACGTAACCACCACATCGAGGTATTCGACAAATTCATTACGAATGTACAAAAAGTTGCGGTAAATTTTCTTAAAAAACACAAAAACATTATAAATAATTGTAGCAGCTGATAAAGGCAATGTGACTGTTGCGATGAATATGACATAATATGAAGCGAAGATGACGGAACTACTGTCTGACCGCTCTACATACAGGGTCGCAAGAGCAACACCCCTCACCGCCCTACAAAACAAAAATAATGAATTTGTGAAATGGTTGCACACCAACAAGATAATCGATGACAGGGAAAAAGCAATAATGACTACGTACACAGCACAAATACCTACAATAAATGGTTTACCAAAGATGCACAAGTAAAACACGCCTCTCCGGCCCATAACGTCATCGATGACAGTTCCTTGTTACGAATTACCGGTAAGGAACTCGTTGGAGTTATTTGTGCTGCTCACGATTTAAATAACTATTCGATTTTTTATCTCTACATTGTTCATGTTGAAAAATTTGATGAAATTTGCGAAAAGTCTCAGACTAAATACTTCAAATTAGTTCGTTACAGAAAAACTAGTTGGCTATTTCTAAAACCAGCTATTGAGAGAATATTACAATTTTATAATCCTTGACGAGAAATTTTTTCTTATTTTAAAAAATTTGCTTAACAACTCTTCATCTGAGGTCATTCTTTCTTCATTTCATTCAATCGAAGGCCTCAATATTACATGTTATCATATTATTAGCAGAGTCCCAACAAATTTGCGTGTCTAAAGTTTCGCTAGCAATGGAATGCCTTAAATTAAAAGTAAAATCTAGATTAGGAGAACAACTGATAATATTTTGTTTGCAAAGAAATTGACCAAAAGTAATGTAAAGCAAATATTCATTAATTTTACATAATGTGTCACGAATACTTAAATCATTGGGATGTATCTTTTAAATAATATGATGTTGTTTAGTAATGTCTTCGAAACATTCCTTTTTCCTTCTTGGCCAGAAATAGAATCTTCGTTATCTTTTGTCAAGCAAAAGCAGAGGGATACATCTATTAATGATTCCACCTTGTTTGGCGAATTTGTGTATCAAAAAATTATAACAAACTGGATAAAGAACAAAATAACTGTGGCCGAGAAACGGAAAGACATATTTTAGCATTTTTGCAAGCAATGTAAAAACTTCAAAAATCTTTTACTTATTGTCGAGATAGGCCTCTGTCTGCCAGGTTCAAATGCTCCAACCGAAAAAGTTCTTTGCATAATGAATAATATTTGGACGAATGAAAACACACAACTGAGTGTTGAAATTCTAAGAGCCATCAGCCATGTTAATGGTAAAATTAAACTATAATTTTTGCTGTCAGCAAATTAAAAAATATTTAATAGGAAACGATAATAATCATCAAAGAAATTTGTTTTGCAAAAAAGTACCAAGTACCGAAAATTGTGTTGGCAATGTGTTATTAATGTTTATGTTTCAAAGGGGTATGGTTTGTTTCGTTTTTTTCATCTCGTTTTTGTATTTTTTCGTTTTAGTCGTTTCGCATTTCGTTTATTCAGTATTTTAATCAAAATGTTTTTCAATTACTTTGTTTACATTTGTTTTGAAAAAAAAAATCATTAGGTATTTTACTTAGTCCGTTTAAAGTCCATTCCGCCTTTTATTATTTAGTTTTTCAATTATTTAAATTTTTGTTCATTTCGATTTTGATTACTTCGCCAAGGTGTGTTTCGCCTTACTTTATTTTTACTTACGATTATAGGTACTATAAGGCAAGTTATGTATTCGTAAAAAAAAAATTTCTAACATTCAAACATGACATTACGATCATAGAGAACACCAAAAAAGTGGGTCCCCCAATTCCACCTGTCTGTCTGTCTGTCCTCGAGTCTACAGCCTAAACGCTTTGATAGATTTGCTTCAAACTTGGTACATATTATTTTTCCGGTAATATGCCCACACGTTTTTTTCATTTTTTATAAGACGACAACTAACAGTAGCTCCCATACATTTTGTCGGCCAAAAACAAAAATCTTATTTTTCTCAAAAACGGCTCCAACGATTTATATAAAGAAAAAATCAGTTCATTAATGAAGAGAAAAGGTACATTTCGATATTGCTTTTTTGGGAAAAAAATTGTTATTTTTGGTACCTCTAGTACAACCATTTTTTTTGGTTTTCGATTTTCTCGGAAACGGTTAATTTGATTTTTTTTTGAAATTTTTTATGCAGAAGCTCCTAGAAAGTTTAAACACTATTGTTTACCAAAATTTTCCACATTTTTTTTTTTTTTTGAAAACTCAAAATTTCGAAAACGATTCTACAGATATTTTCAAAACTTCGTATTTGGTGGTTTTATGACATTATCTTGAATAGTTAAAAAAAACTATTTTTTTTAAATATAAAACAACGGTACCTCCCATACAAATGTTAAAAAACCGTTAAGAAAAAAATTTATTTCTCGAAAATGGCTCCAAGAATTTTTATAAAACAAATTGTGTGTTCTTAAATTAGTACTGGTCATTTCGAAGTACAAAAATATTTTTTTTGCGTACTTATTAACGGTACTTCCCATAGAACGAATTTTTATATTTTCGATTTTCTCAATATTGGATGAAGCGATTAAACTATTTTTTTTTTATAAAAATGCTCCCTAAGATTAATAAAATTGCATACGAAAATTTTCAAAAAAAAAACGTTTTTCGATTTTTAAAAAATAAATAAAAATTTTGTTTAAAAAATCGATTTTTCAAAAACCACAGATTTTTTTTTGAAATTTGAATTTTATGTGTATATTAATAATATCTTCAAAATGGCGTTTCTAATTTTTTTTTCTAAGAATGTTTTCAAAATCTTATACATAAAAAAAGAATTTATTAAAAAAACCGCTCCAACGATTTTTGAATTTTGTTTGATATATTCTTATTTATCAACGAATTCAAACTGCAGCTTTGTTTTCCCTCAAACTATAAAGACTAAGCAATATAAAAACATTTAAATATGTGTATTTTCCATTTATTTCTACCTTATTATTATTCCATTTTACGAATTTTTGCTTACGTCACTGTATACTAAATACAATGTAGGCCCTCACACATTTACGTTTACATAATTAGGTTCCATAAATATGTATATATATGTAGATACATTTTACTCTCCTATCTTACATAATTAAAATCCATAACTTAGATTTAAATATACATTTGTAGATAGGTACCTATGTAACTATTCCTTGAATCATCCATTCGACAATTCATTATAATAAGAATCACGGTAGTCTTATCTACATAGGCTTTAAGCCTGCATTGGATAACTACACCTAGCTAACTAAACCTCAACGGTTAGCTACATTAAAATTGTTAGATCCAGTCGTGCATTTTATTTTTGTTGATTTCAGGATTAAAATTCCCGCGAACTGTGCGTAAGGGGGGCATGCTACCCGCTGCAACCTCCTGCTTGGGACAATTATAGGATTTGGCGTAGGTTCGAGCTTGGGTGTATGCAAAGTTTTTTTGTGTAACATTTATCAAAATAGAGGGTTAACCATTCTGCCGTTTCAAAAGTACACGTAAATAAAAGACATATAAAATATTTTTTTCATGATATTTCTTTTTTATTATAAAGTTCGAGCGTTGACATTATGTATGAAACACTACATCATTTAAATGACCACCACACGAATTGTTGCAAGCATCGATTCTTTTGATGTAATTTTCCACCACTTTTTGACACATATTGGGCGGTATCTCAGCCATAACTTGACGAATGTTGGTTTTCAACTGCTCAAGAGTTAAAGGTTTATCTGCATAAACACGGTCTTGCGCGTAGCCCCACAAAAAAAAGTCGAGCGGTGTCAAATCGCATGATCTTGGTGGCAAGTTGATATCGCCACGACGAGAAATTACGCGGCCAGGAAATGTCTCTTGTTGAAACCACATATTCTCCAAGTCGTATTCTTCAATAGCAGGCAAAAAAAGTCGGTTATCATATGACTATAATGCTCCGAATTGACGGTGACAGTCGTTTTCGAAGAAGTAAGGCCCAATCACACCTCCGGACCAAAGAGCGCCCCAAACAGTTTCTTTTGTGGACGTAATGGCCACTCTTCAATTATTTGAGTATTCTCAGAACCCCAAATATGACAATTTTGTTTATTAACAACCCACCGAGTGAGAAATGTGGTTCGTCGCTGAAGAAAATTTGGTTAGAAAAATCGCCGTCCACTTTCTGTTGTTCAAGCACCCATTCCACGTATCTACGACGTTGCGAATGGTCAGCTGTCTTCAGTTGTTGTGTTAGCTGGACTTTATATGGATGTAGGTGTAGATCCAAATGCAAAATACGCTATAGTGTGCCATAAGACAGTGCTTATTCCTGAGAACGACGAGGAATCGACACATTCTGGTCTTCGGCAACACTTTCACTTACAGCAGCGAAATTTTCAGTGGTACAAGCGAAACGATGATGCACATGCCTTACAATATCTGTAACCGATCCAGTCTCTTCAGATTTCTTCACAATTTTGCCAATTGCTTGCGTAGTTGGTCGACTATGTAAACCATAATCTCCTCTTAAAGCACGATATGTGGCTGTGGCAGAATTACAATTTTTGTAGTAGGTTTTAACAATTTTTGTGCGTTGTGCGATAGTAAGTTGATTCATTTTAGTAAATGTCAGACTTTCAACTGAAAAAAAAATGGCTTAACAACTTAGTTTGACAGATGTCGAATTCCAGCCCTATACTTTTGAAACTGCAAAATTGATAACCCTTAATCATATATCGAGAGGTGTCTGATGACGAAGAGCCGCAATAAGAGGTGTGGCCTACATAGGACAAGTTCTACCAGCACTAGGAATTCAAAATCGACTCAGCTAAATCTGAATTATTATATATTTCAGACTAGCTAGCAGCTCAGGTAATGCAAGAGGATGCTCACCCACCAACCCAATGGTGGTTTACTAAAGTGGCTAAAAACCACATCACCCTCAACCATCCACCAAAATGACAAACGGACCTTCAATTTACTAGTAGTCTAAATTTCGGTTTTCGGGAAAATCGCGGTGCAGCCGCCATTTTTAATTTAATGAAAATTTTATAACTTCTTGATTTGATTTCTGACAAAACTACTAAAATGGTGGGTGAAGCTCCATGGCGATTTTCTCGAAAACTGAGATTTTGACTACTAATGACCCTTCGCAGCGAACTGTCAAACAAAATTGTACGAATTAATTTTCTTCCATTTCAAATGTTTAACCCGACTGGACTTATACACGGAATTGCCAATAAGAGGTATTTGACATTATGTTTTTCTGACAATTAATGGAACCTAATGGAAATGGAGGATGATATTTATTTTGCTGCAGGTTAATGAAGGAGAATTCTCTTATACTTCCAAAACAACTTGGTCGCCTTGAGGAAATTAGGTTATACTTAGACCACATAATTTTGAAGAAGCCCCAGCACTGGTAGTACTCTTAAAGTTGTACGTATGGTGTAGGCTTCCACTTCCTATGGGTGGTTAAAAATAAATGTGAATTCTAAAAATGCAGAAAAAATCCTCCAACAAATCTTCATTGTGCATGTTATTGATTAAAATGAGCGATGAATATACGAATTTCAAATAATGACGATGGAAGTGGCAGGAGAGTCTTTATTGTCTTATGAATTTGCCTTATTCTACCGAGTACATGACAGTTAGAGAGGTAATAGTTAATGTTTCATTAAATCAGCAGAATTGAAAATGTTTTTCTCTTCATAGCAACATGGGGAATGTTTACTCTCTCCGCAACTAAACTATGACAGGTTGGTCCTAACCTAGCATGCCATTCGACTGCTCAAGTCCAAAAAATTTACAGTGACCTACAAATTTTCCTACTGACATTGCTGGACCAGATTATATTTTGTAGACGAATCAATAAATTTAACAACTGCCCGACTGCCTGCCTTCTGTCGATCCATGGACAAGGCATAAATATGAAAAAAGCCACAATTTTCTACTGATCTCAAGTCATCGTAGATATTACACCTGGTGATCCACAGCGATCGACACCACCTCGCCTGGAAATCTCTATATTGATACCCATCTTGTGTCATTAAAAACGTTTGAAAATAAAAATGGTTTCACATATTCCTTAATATATTCCAACATATAAAACCTTAAGCGCATTTGAAGAAAAGTTTCTAGAAATTGGGAAAAGTTTTTCTTGCTTCGTGGCCACTTTTCCCTAGATCCCAAAGGGATTTCTCCTCTATCATCATCGTCATCATCATTAGATTCCCTCCAATGTGATGATTTATTACCATGCAAGTTGTTCTATAATTTTCGATTTCGAATTCATCTTTAACCGGGCCTAAATGTAAAGGAACCACACAGCCCACAGAATAATTGATTGGGTGTGGAAGTGCACCTAATGTCAATCTTAAATAGAACTAGCTTGCAGCAGAGTTTCACTTTGATGAAGTCCATCAAACGGATGGAATGCAAACAGTGATTCAGTTCAACAAAAATAAGTCCCTCTCAAAAGCCTCAAGGCTTCTGATTAAAAATAGATTACACCGTGTTTTCATTGTATACATATAGCCAAAGCTATAGGACTTAGGTATAAGCGAAACCAAGCCGACAGACAGCCGACAGATGCGATTGTGATCCATTGTCCTATGCCGCCGACATCTTTGTTGATTTTGCTAATAATTATGGCATGGCGATGGCGTACGCTCACGTGTTGCAGCTTCTGGTGATGCACTTTTGTGTCTAGAAGAAGTAGACCATACGTGTGCCAGTTATAGCCAGTTAGTTAGCAGTAAAGCAGCAGCGGCGGTGTTGGTGGTAGCATATATATCTATAGATGTACCGTCTCCTCTGATAAGTCGGACTTATTAAAATGTCATTAGCCGACATTTTCACTAGCGCCACAGCCGGACCGAGAGTCCAAGTTTATGGCTACTGGCGGTGTCGTTTGTCTTCAGACTGTTCCAACTCGAACGATTTGCATATACCCCCCATTCAAAAGAGAAGAGTATTTCTTTTGTATGTTTTTAGCCGAGATCAGCTAAGATTTCCGGAACCGAGATTTATATTCATTTTATGGATTTGAATGCAACTCAAGGCCTTAATAGAGATTTAGTTTTTTTTTGTGTTGGTCGCCTGCGCAAAGGAAAAAGTGGAAAATCTCGAAGGAATGAGGTTGTTGGCTAAAGAGTGATTAGTGATTTCACAGACAGCATAGTCGCTATTGATGAAAAAACCCGACTATTAGGTCAAAAGCCAAGAGATGTACGACCAATGAAAGCGATTCGATATCCACCGGATGTGAACTGGTATATAAAGACTTATATGCAACTTGACAAAAAAAAAAAAATCGATGGATGACGAGATTTCTTTGCTACCTCAAAGCTTTTTGTGGTATTAATGTTGGTTCGTTTCTTGGTGTCTACGAAGAGTTTATTTTCATTTCAAATTAAAAGGAAAATTCTTCTTGAAACAAAAACTTTTCATTTAGATGACACGAAGTCGCTTAGCAGACTTTTTGGGGAATTTGGGGAAGATCGATCACTTAGATTCGTCATCATTAAGCTCGTTATGCCTTTTCAATTTGTATTACATTCTGTCCAAAAAAAAATCTATATAAAATGTTTATGCCAGAACCTGCCATCGAACCATTCACCGAATTCGATCAAATTGCTTTCAAAAGAGGTCCTTCCAATTTTTAATAATACTTCTTATTTAATTTTTCAACAAAAAAAAGGTGGGCTTCAAAAAAATCAATATTGCGTAAACAAATAGACGAAGTCTTAATGTTTTTAAATTCATATCGTTAAACACCTAAAATTGGCAGAAGAATTGACAAACACATTTTGTACATATCGTATACCCGTGCAGGTTATTTTAAGGGATGCTTCCTCGGACCATTTCAAAAACAATTTGTATAGGGATAAAATTCTACCTCTGAAAAATGTACTTACAATTGAAAAAAAAAATTTCCAAATCAAAGCAAAGTGCGTTTTTGAAACGCAATATTTTATTCTTTTATTTCTTTTTGAAATATGTTGAAGTGAATGGTTTTTGAGGAAATAATTTTAGAGTGAACATTAAAAATTAAAATGTACGACTGAAACGCACAGTACTTGCTTTTATGCTCTATCACATCTTACATACCTACAAGACTCTTAGTACAAAAAGCTATATATATTTTTAAAGTCGTTTCTTACTAATTTTTTAATACAAAAAAATTGTTTTATTTTTGGCTAAAAAAATGGTATGAGAATTTTATGCATAATATAACATAATCTTATATATATAATTTGGAAAAAAAATTTCAAACGTTTCGAAATATTGAATTTTCAAAAAAAGTGATTTTTTCAAAAAATTTAAAAAAAATCCAACATTTTGGTATACTCGTAGTATGCAGTACATATTATTTGTATCGAATGGGAGGCCTTCGAGTGTATTTATAAGCAAGCTATCCCACTCTGTAATATATGTTGTATACCTTCTTTGTATAACAGTTAAGCTTATGCGCTAGCATGTATAATATTAACATATAAAAGTTCAGTTCTGTTTTATAATTAAAAGCGCGAGGTTCAGCGAGCTAAGGTGCAAGAAAATAAATGTTGGGTTTTTTTTAATAATATTTTTCCCAACGACAAAAAGTGTCCGTCTTTTCGTTCGTATGTTTTTGTAGATTTATTTTTAGGTCAATACGGGTTTGTATCTTTTGGTATATACATTATTTATAATTCGAAGAAGCTCCTATTTACAAATTTTAAAAGAAATCAGTAGTGCTACATATGAGAAAGTATACAAAAAAAATAGCTGTATAGCAGATACCGTTAATAACCAAATAACCAAATATGTAAATAAAATGTTGAACCAAAATGAAGACAATACCTTAGTGCACACAATTTTACTTGCGAGTACTATACGGCAAGTTATGTATTCGTCGAAAAAAAGTTTTGAGATAACAATCAAATATCACATTACGATGAAAGCGAAGACGAAAAAAGATGGTCTAAAAATTCTGTCCGTATGTCAGTCTGTCTGTATGTATGTATAGACATCTACGGCCCAAACGGTTGTGCCGAATTGCTTCAAAATTTGTATATAGAGTTTTTTAGATATTGTACAGAGGGGAAATTGAAATTGTTTTAGCTCAAAAAATAACGGTACCTGTCATATAACTTAAAACCCATTTTCCTCGGAAACGGCTCTAATGATTTTGATTTAAAAAAAATAGTGCAGCTTTTTTGGTACGACCGATCATATGATTGAAAAAAAAAATTTAAATGTCTAAAAACGTTACTTTCCATAGGACCGTTTTTTTTCGACTATCTCATAAATGGCTTAACCAATTCTTTCGAAATTTCACACATATATATGCTTAGGTCGTCCAATTTATAATGCGTACCAATATTTTTAATTAATATTTTTTGGATTTTTAAAAGCATTCGAATAAAAAATTTAATTTATATTTTGAAAACTGCTACATATTTTTTTTTTCAAAAATTATGGTTATATTTATTTGCTGAATACGTATAAATGTGCGGTTTTAAATTTTTTTTTCTAATTTTTTTTTCAAAAAGTTAAAAAAAAACTTTTTTTCTCAAAAACCGCTAAACAGATTTTTAATTTTTTTTTCTTATAAATTCAAATTTATAAGAAGGTGTTTTTTTCTTATAATACAATTCTATATAACTGGACTAAAGGTCGTTAAAAGCTATTTTGAACCAAAAATTCAAATTTATACTAAAAATAAAATGGCGTACTTTTTTTAAACTCAAACTAGTTTAAGTATTTATTTCAGAATTTTGAATTAGTTTTTCCTTGATTAAGCCGATTTAATCTTTTGTTTTTAAGTTTATATTATTAAATATTTAAGATTGTGATACCTATTTTTTTTTAGACAAAAATTAAATAAACTTTGTAAATATAAAAAATAAAGTAAAAAAAGACTTTAAAAATATATTTAAATTTTTAATAGAAATCTTTTGCATATTATGTGATCGAACATAAGAGCAATAAGCTCATGCGATCCAGTCGTGAATTTTTTTGTAAATTAAGACCATTAGAGCCGTTTTCCAGATAATTAAGATGGTAAAAAAAAACTTATATGGCAGGTACAGTTAGCTATTTTTCGTGATTTCAAGTTAGATTAAAATATCGAGTTCGATTTTTTTTTCAAAATGCAAAACATGTCCAATAGTATGTAATATCTATGTAAAATGCATATTAAAATTTTCGAAAAAAATAAAATTAAAACTCAATATTTCCAAAACCGCCGGGGGACGTTATTTTTTGAAATATTTCAATGTATTTGTTAAATTTAAGTATTGATTGGCATAGGAAATTTGGTTCCTTGAAAAATGTAAAAGACATTTTGTATATAGGGTGGTCCCCAAAGTTAAGGTTTATAGTATGCCCCCTGAAAGTACGCAAAATATAATATAATATAACAACTATTCAAAATAATAAATAATAAAAATTAACAAGTACGAAGTTTTGAAATTTGGAGTTTTCAAAAAAAAAATATTTGATTGGAAAATTTTGGTTTAGGAGCGTCTGCATAAAAAAATCTAATGAAACTTTTTCCAGAAAATCGAAAACCAAAAAAGTGGTACTACTAGAGGTACCAAATTCCAAAAAAAAAAAATAATAAAATGTTCATTTTCCCTTCAAATAATCTCTGTTTTTTTTTTATAAAAATCGTTGGAGGCGTTTGTGAGAAAAAGAAGATTTATGTATCTTTTTGACCAAAAAAAAATGCTTGACAGATACCGTTATTTTTCGTCTTAAGCTAAATGAGACAAACGCGTTTTACCTAGCTTGAAGGAAAAAAATGTTTTTACAAGCAAAAGAGAAAAAACTAACTTCAAGTTTTAACATTTTTAAGTTGAATTTGTTACTGATTTTGACGAAATTTTATATGCAGAAATATTATATACCATCACTGCTTAAGCATTTCGTTTGACTGCGTAAATGACAGGAACTATAATATCCTTTCGATTTTAGGTGAATAAAAAAGAATCTTTTTCTCCACTCGGGAAATATTTTCCTTTACCCAAAGATGATTAGAGCGCATTTTTCCCGTGGGCCTCATTGGATGCAGACGATGCAAAAAAAAAAACTCAATTATTAATTGATTCTATCATCCATCGCCCGGAGATGATGGATTTGCATAAATCATGAATGACTTTTCCAAGTCGGCTGCATTAAATTCCCAGATTCATGACTTTGTCACTTCGACAATGCGCACGCACGCATACACATTGTATCTTTAAGCAAATATGACCACAGCACCAAATCTATGCCACGCATTTCTCGGCTTCCAGCCCATGGCCATGAGAAAAATTCATTGAGTTTCACTTTTCTCTGCCCAAAGGGACTGAGTTTGTGACGATGAGCACGACTTGTCCTCAAGAAAAAAAATCACCTTGAAAAATATCCTCCAGCTCTATAAGATTAAAAGTCATGTAATAAAGACAAGTTGCATACACTAGCCAGTTGAATTATGTCTGTCATGAATCTTAATTTGAGCTCCAAGGTCCTCAAGGATCACCATCACAACACCACTATACGGCAAGGAGAGGTACATCACTTAATAAGCTTCTGCTTCTGTCCCTGTCTATATTTTTTAGAATTTTTATTCAGGCTCAGACGACAGCCTATAAGTTTCTATGAAAAACCACGACTTCTGTTTCAATTCTTGAAGTTTTTTTTGATATGTTTGTTTTCTGGTTTATATTATTTAATTTCTGGCACTGGCAGACATCCGCTGTGGTGTTATTTGTGACGCTACATCTATAGTTGCCGGTTGCTCTGCAACAACATCCTGCAAATGCGATTAATGATTCTCATGCATTGACGTTGCCAGGCAGCATATAATTAAGTTTCAATTACACTCTGAGTATCATGGAATTCTGTTTTTTTTTGTGTTGCTTTCGCTTTTTTTCCGTGTTGGGCATTGGACGAATAGAAACCAACGTCTTGTCCTTGGTCTTCTTTTTTATTTTTTTTTTTCTAAGGGCAATTTATAGATTTGTAAAAAAAATATCGGAGGAGTCTAAAATTCTTTCTTAGTATTTTTTTTTAAATTATTTTAACTACTAGAAGTCCGTAAAGCCTATGCACCTTGATTTCTAGAAGACAGAAACGTTTTATTTATTTGCAAAGTATATTGGAGTAAGAGCAGCACGTTTATTTTATCAATATGATTAAGAATTTTAATTTTATTGGATATGGTTCACATTGGGTTTTTGTCTAAAAAATCCACGAAAGATGAATTCAACTTGACTAAAACTGCGTATAGACAACCTTCACTAGTCAACTTATGAGTCCAAGTGAGATGATTGGGCCGAAACGCAAAATTTTGTACACTAAAGACCGTAAAAACTATTTTGAATGAATAATTCAACAACTCCGATTAATATTCTGCTAATAGACTAAGATCCCATGGCCGGCAGACATATGTAATTTTATGACAGCTGAATTTTTTTCTGTAAAAAGATACCAAAAGAGATAAGAACGAATGTGCATTCAGAATTTTCAAAGCTGGGGCTTTTCGGAGATATGCAGTTTAAACAGTGCATACCCAACAACGTTATTTTATCAAGGCTGATTTTTTGATATGTTTAAGCGGATAGTGTCTCAAACTTTGTTTGACACTTGTCAAACACCTACCGTGGGGCGTTTGGTCTGGCAGATACATTTAAGATGTCAACTTTGATGAAGTAACGTAGTTGGGTATGCACTGTTAAAACTGCATATCTCCGAAAAGCCCCAGCTTTGAATATTCGGAATATCCATTCGTTCTTATCTACTTTGGTATCTATTCACGGAAAAAAATTCAGCTATGATAAAATGACGTATGCCTGCCCGCCCGTGGGACTGTGGGATGCCACATGCAGTGCTAAATAATCCGCCTGAAGATATATCACAGAAATCGCAAACGGCGCATTTTTATTCAACTCAGAGATTAACCGAGTGGAGAGATATAACTATCATGATAAAGAATCAAAATGCTAAGATTTAACAGATCTAACAACCGGCTATACACATTCCATGGCACTTTGCGATCAGAAAGTGCTTTAATAGTTGCCTTCTTGACGTTCCAAAAAGACACGGTGCTGATGTTGGGTTAAGCACGCATTGCCGTCGTATGCCCTTAGCTTACCTTCGAATTCGAACAACAACTATGTACATACATGGAAATCGACATCACTCAATCCGTACACCCAGATAGAATACCAACACATTAAAGACTGACTCACCGCAAAAACAGAAGCAATTAGTAGTGAAACGTCAGAAAACGCAGGCCAAGATTAGACAACTACGAGAAATGCCTTTGCTAGGGCGCGGTTGCGGTCGTTTGTGTGAATTTTAGGCAGAAAAGCCACATAGACGCTATGGATACCTTAAGATTGATTGAAGACAAAATGCTATTATATCCCAACATGGAACAGTATCTTACTCAAATAAGCAGTAACCTGAGTTCTGCCTTCTGTAGGTGTATATATCACACGCAATTGCTTGCTGCCAACTAATTGCTTATGTCTGTCATCAAGACAAATGTTAAAGCACAATAAAATTTTACGCCATTTGCATTTTTACTTGCGATACTATAGGGCAAGTTTTGCATTTGGAAAAAAAATCGAACTCGACATTTTAATCAAAGTTGACACTGCGATGAAAAAGAACACCAAAAAAGTGGCTCCGGCAATTCCGTCTGTCTGTCTGTCTGTAGAATGATCTACAGCCTAAACGGCTGCACCGATTTTGTTCAAACTTATTTCTAAGGCGTTTTAGGTGATTGTCCAAAATAGATTTTTGAATCGTTGTTTTAGCCCCAAAAATAACGGTACTTGTCGTACAATTTTTTTTACCAACTTAATTATCTCGAAAACGGCTCTAAAGGTTTTGATAACAATTGGTGTGTGTATACTTTGAGTATGGTCTACATATTGGCCGAAAAATTTTTTAAAAATATTTTGTTAACGGTACCTGTCATACAACCATTTTATTTATTTTCGATTATCTCATAAACGGCTCAACGGATTTCGATCAAAATGTTTGTACAGGATCTCCTTCAAATTATTAGTAATACTGCATTTCAAAATTTTCGAAAAATAGTTGTTTTGGATTTTTGAAAAAAAAAAATATTTGTTCTCAAATTTTGTTTTTGAATTTATATTAGTAAATATTTAAAATGTTCATACCATTATTTTTTTTTAAATGTTAGAATTTTTATATAACAAATTAAGATTCTTTAGCATATAATGTGATCGAACATAAGAGCAAGTACGTGCGTTCCAGTCGTGCATTTTATTTTTTCAGATTTAGTTAGGTCAGCTAGAATTACACGGTCAACGCAATCGGTCAACGCGTTGACTCTGACGTAAAAATGAAGTCACAATCTATCCTAAATATGCCACGTATTGTAATTGTCAACGCAGAATTTTGTCAATGTATCGAGAAGTACATTAACACCGGTGTTCACATCCATTTGTCGATCAAAATGTGACTGTGCGAGCATAAACGTTGTTGTGACGTTAGAGAGTCAACGCCATGACCGATTACGTTGACCGTGTAATTCTAGCTTTAGAACAATATTATACTAGAACAAACTCAATAACAAGAGCAACTTTATTCGACGTCGAAATGGTCGTAAGTCTATTTTGAGTGGCAAACGCATCAGACGAATGGCTCAGATATGAGCCTCCTCTGAGATACATCTGGCATCTAATACGCAACTCAAGCCGTCACGTCAGGTACTACTGCATCATAGTAGCCAAACACGAACTGTGTTGATCGCTGTGGATGTAAAATTTGCCTCAGTAATTAGCTCACCAGAAGCCGATTGCTTTGCATGTTAAAATGTTCACGTTCAACGTATACGATCATAGAAACTCTCTACTAAGGACGCGAAGTGGGAATTAGTCGAAGAGGGTGATGTCTAATGCTTATCCCACTTCGATGTGGCTTATAAAACAAATCACAATCGTAATCAGCGTGCGTGATTAATGATGAGAGATCAGCGATCGTCGCGATATCCCTGTGATTTTTTTTATCTTTTTTTGTGTCATCCTTTTATTGACTTAGGTTATATAAACAGGGCACACAACACAACACAGGATGCAATAAAATTTCTCATTATAAGAAAAGAATTTGATACAGGATTATGAGGAGCGAACGAGTTCATCATAAAAAAGCAACATCAGTATAAAACTTGAATCGTCAATGCGGTAATTCCTGATATGTCCACTATTAGGTATTTATATGAAGAAAGATTCCATTTGCCATTTTTTGTTATTGCAGTAATATCCTCAATATATTATCTAGGGGGATATCTTGGGATTGGCAGGAATAAAAATTCTTAAAATTAATGTGGGAATATATGTAATGTTGTACACACAACATAATTCTGAAATGACTTCAATCAAATAAACTAGCTGTGCGTCGCGGTTATAAGCAAGCACCATCATTAAAACTCTTGTTTAAAAGTCTTGAGGATAATATAAATGGATTGAATTAATGATTCACGCAGTGCATGCCGTAAATATCCTTTCACTCTTGGACTAAGGTTTCTCTTGGTTTTTAATGAGAATTGTAAAATATTTACATAGTTAGTGATTTTTTTTATAACTAAATTATATCCTGCACATTTTGCATTTTCCTTAACTATTTATATTTTTATAAATGTGATGAAATGGCAGAACGTACTACTTATGTTTTCAATTTCAATGCTCTTATTAGCTTTTAGATAAAAACAGAAAACCAGAAGCTCAAATTTCTTGTTCTTTTTGAGGAAAAATATCGATAACCACTTTTTTCAAAGAAAAATCTTTTCGGCGTAGCTAGTCCTTCCCTCAGAATAAGAACTATTAACTAATAAGAAAAATTAATACGAGTATTGAAGTTTACAAATGAAATTATTACTGAATAACCTAGAAATTGGCGCAAATTTTAAACAGCTTGGTGTTAAAGTGTTGCCATGATACTACTTATCAAATTGCTAATACAGGGTGGCACACGAATCGTGCTACAAAAATAAAATGTAATAACTTTTTTTCAGCGTGAGTTATCGGCTTATTTTGTTTTTATTTTATAGGCTACTATTTAGATTTATCAAAATGAATGCTAGGGATACTGAAAAAAGGATTTGAATAGTGCAGCAATACCATTCCTTGCAGTCCGTCATTTCCGTCCAAGGGGAATTTAGGCAGGAGTTTGGCGGTAGTCCCCCGAGTAGATGGACCATTATGAGGCTGGTGAACATGTTTGCCGAATCTGGAAGCATCGAACGCAAACCGTATCATCGAGATCCCAATGTTCGCGATCAGGATACAACCGTGGTTGTTGCATCGGCAATACAGGCAAATCCAAGTGTTTCGACTCGAAACTTATCGGGAGTTAGCAGACGGTCATTATAACGGATATTTCATGATGACTTAAACTTGTTTCCGTACAAAGTCCAAATTACAAGCAAGTTAAACCCTCAGGATTTGCCTGTTTGCCTGAAATTTTGCCGAAAAATGATTGCAATGGCCGAAGAAGACATTCATAAATTGATTGTTCATGTCTGATGAGGCCCATTTTGACTTAAACGGAAATGTTAACAAGCAAAATTGCCGCTAGAGTGAATCTAATCCAGAAATGCTCCATGAGATGCAACTGCACCCAGAACGAGTCACTCTGTGGTGCGCAGATTCATCAAGGTGTATTGTCGGGCCATACTTCTTTGAAGAAAACGGTGTAACACAAACTGTCAATGGGGACCATTATTTAAAGATGTTGAAGGAGTTTTTTTTACCCAGAACTTCGCCGAAGACGTATCCCTTTCAGCAGGATTTGGTTTCAAAAAGATGGAGCAAGTGCACACGTAGCCACACAAGTTCTGGCGGAGCACCAACGGAAATTCCCAAACAAATTGATGTCCAGAAACTGCACTTTCCGCTGGCCCCGAAGGTCACCTGACCTGACTGAACCAGACTTTTTTTTATCCAGTTATGTCAAGCAGGAAGTGTGCAAAACGAAACCCAGGAATTTGACTGAATTGAAGCAGTCCATTAAGACAATAATTGAGAGACGATCCCAATTTCAACCCTTCAGGCCGCAATGAACAATTTTCTGATAAGGTGCCGCATATATATTTTAAACGGTAATAATTGATAAGAAGTGCGTGGATGAAACGCCCCTGCATGTAAAATTTCATAATTTCAACTTTTTCTTTGTAAAGGTGACTGCTCTAACAAACATAATTCTGCACCAATCGGAAGTGCTCTAAATATATTTAATATTAATTCTGTGAAAATGGGTGTTTATCGCTATTCTATCGCTCTACCAAAATTGATCATTCTACGACAATTGATATCAATTCTATGCAAATGGGCGGTTGCCACGCCCCTGAATGTAAAATCTCAAATTTTTAAATTTTGGCCTTGCTTGCGCTTTGAGCCCTACCCCTGTCCCAAATTCAATCATTCCATGACGGTAATATAATAATGTATATTACTTATATGAAAATGAGAGGCTACCACGCCCCTGAATGGAAAATCTTACACCACAAGGCCTACCGTTGTGCGAAATTACAACAATCTACGAAGTCGGCAAGTGCTCCATAATTTTAGTAATCAGTGAGTGAGTCAGTCAGTTACGGTTTTTGCGATTTTTGCAGTCTTATATCTCAGAAACCACTAAAGTTTAAGAATTTAAATCAGGTGAGCAGTCTAAGCATGATGAGCTTACCACATGCTGAGAGTTCGAAGTTTCTGACTTCGTTGGAACTGAAGTTAGAGGGGGTCGAAAATAGGGTGTAGTGTCAGAACTTGGCTGGGCACTACAGCGCTCTTTGATATGAAAATGTTATATTTTATGAAATAAAAGGAGTCAATAATCTAACTACTTCTACTACTTCCAATACATACGACAGCCATTTCTAAAAATATTCGTTATCGGTGGACCGGAACGTCCACCGCCAAAACCTGGTTGCTATTATTTGAAAATACCCCTACCAAAACATATCAACTAATATCTTATCAGAATTGGAAGTCTTATTGTCCTAAACCTTTTTCCTAAATATAAGTCGAACAGATGGAACAGATTCTCCATAGATTAGAGATCAATAAATTCATTACCCTTTAGTAAAAAACACACCAACTGACCATAATTATTGAAATATAAGTCGATAAATGTGGATCTCTCTAAGACTTCACCTTCCCAAGACATTACTTCAGGAATGTTACGCTTCTTTCTTAGCAAGCGCTAGAAGAATTGGATGAAAAATATAAAGCAATACGGACGCCATTAAAAATAAAATGCACGACTGGATCGCACGAACTTGTTCTTATGTTCGATCACATCGTATGCAAAAGATTTATATTAAAAATCTAAATATATTTTTAAAGTCATTTTTAACTCAAGTTTGTATATGCATATACAAAATTTCATTAATTTTGTTCTAAAATAAATTGGTATGACAATATTAAATATTTAATAATATAAACAAAAGATTAAATCTGTTTAATTAAAGAACAAATAATTCAAAATTCTGAAATAAACACTTAAACTAATTTGAGCTAAAAAAAAAGTACGTCATTTTATTTCTTGGATAAATTTGAATTTACGAAAAAAAATTTTTAAAATCTGTGGAGCGGTTATTGAGAAAAAAGTTTTTTCTTAAAAACTTTTTGAAAATATTAAAAAAAAACAATTCAAAAACGCCAATTCATAGGTATTCAGAAAATACGTATAAATATATTTTTTTTTTTAAATTTAATGAGCAGTTTTCAAAATATAAATCTTTTTAATTTTTTTCTTAAAAATTATTTTAAATTTTAATCAACCTAAAACTATATATGTGTGAAATTTCGAAAGAATCGGTTGTGCCGTTTATGAGATAGTCGAAATCAAAAAAACCGGTCCTATGAAAAGTACCGTTTTTAAACATTGTTCTAATTTTTTTTTCAACCATATGATCGGTCGTAGCTAAAAAGCCGCACTGATTTTTTTTATTAAAATTGTTAGAGCCGTTTCCGAGAAAAAAAAGTTTGAACGTAACGGTTATATGGCAAGTACCGTTATTTTTTGAGCTAAAAAAAATTCAATTTCCCCTCTGTACAATACCAAAAAAAATCTATATACCAAGTTTGAACCAATTCGGCCCACTTGTTTGGGCTGTAGGTGTCTATACATTCATATAGACAGTCTGACAGACTGACAGACAGACATACAGACGGACAGAATTTTTCGTCTTCGCTATCATCGTAATGTCATGTTTGATTGTTACCTCAAACTTTTTTTTTCGACGACTGCATAACTTGCCTTATAGTACTTATAATCGCAAGTAAAAAAGCTTATACAATTTCCCTGCAAACATTCGATTACTAGAAGGAATCAAGTGTTTTCTCCATAATACTAGTTACTTACTTACTTTGGTACCGCTACAGTTGGGCGGAAACCTGGGCCTCAACCAACATGCCTCTCCAGCTAGCTCGGTTTTTTTGGAAACTGCTTTCATATATGCACTCCAAGTTGGTTGAGGTCATCTTCCACTTGAGCGCACCACCTTAGGCGAGGTCTTCCTTGACTGCGTCTTCCCTCGCACCATTGTTGTCCATACGCTCTACACGACCTATAGCTATCTTAAAAGTGATATACCTATTTTTTGTACCAAGTCAATAATAATACTAGTTAAGCCACTAATATTCGATACCTCGTTTTGTTCGTCCAATTTTTTTTGCCTATTGATGGAAAAGATCTCGCATATTACCATTTATCATGCCATCCTACTGATAATGATTTGGTGAAGGGCTGCATTGTTTCAGAAGTGATAATCTGTCACTCATTGTGAGAATCCTATTAGTATTTTCAAGAGCGTACACTGATAAATTGTAAACCTAATCACCGTTTCAAATCCAACATCTATCCACAGCCGCATTTGACACATTGACAGATTAAATAGACCAAGTTATACACAATTGAAATTGTCATTCCACATAGCCGCCATCGCCATGGACTTGGAATTCAGCGAGTGCGAGTGGAAATTTATGCGATCCATGTGATTGCTACGATTATGATTCAGTTTATGGCGGTTCAGTTATGGAATTCTGAGACCATTTCCCGCATTGCAATCCCATCTGACGCTTATTGATTTTAATCGGATTTGGCAGTCGCAGCACCATCATAAGCAATCTCATCTGGCGATTGCCGGTAGGCCTCCCAAACCGTTTTGCTCCGTCAATTACGCAGCCACTGTAGGTAAATAGTGAGAACGTTTAGAAAATTTTAACTCCCCGGAGAGAGAGAGAGCTGGAGGGCTGCCCTAAGTCTAACGGTGTGTTGACGTTTCGAGTCAACATTCTCAATTTGTATGGCTTAGTCTTGTCAACTGCTTTGTTAGTTAGCTTACATTGGCACCCATCGGTGTTTGGCTCCATAGAAACACACGCAATATACTCTAAGCTTTGCCGCTGCCGTTGCAATATTGTTAAAACCTTTTATGGCCAGAAATAATCAGTAACCAAACAAAAATGTATAAGAAAGAAGTTACAGAAAAATAAACGGAAAAGGAAGAATATGTACCCCCAACTTGCAATGGCTAATGGTACTCAAGCATTACTCACATTCCATACGTACCTATACTTCACATATCACATCACTGTGTCCCAATATGCCTTGAGGCAATAGCATTGGTTGTTTTTTTTTTTTGCGTTCATTGATGATGAAGAGGGGGCTTAGGAATTTTCTAAATACAAGGAAGCGACAGTAATAGGTTAAGCAAATGGTCAAGCTGTGAGACCAGTGCAAACACCAAGACCAACACTGTCCATCGTTCAGCGACAGCTTCAGTGCGGCAACGCGGAGTTGTTGTCGTCCTCGGCCCCCTATTGGTGATTTATTGAATTAATCTTTTTCTGTCATAAATTTAACTGCATCTTGTGTGCCCATACTTTGGCTGAGATCAGAACAGAACATGTGTGTTAGTTTTTGGTTTGACCAAGAAAAATCGTGCAGAAACTCAACATAGGGGTTTTAAAAACAGTGCTGTCGACAATACTACTAATGTACTGGAAAATACTTGAATTTAAAACAAATTGTGAATGTATGTGGAAAAATTAAATTACACCTAAGTACCTAAGACTTAAGAGTGTTTTATTATGTGTGGAAGGAAGGAAGCAATGTAAATAAAAGACGATAATTATAATACACAATACCCTTTCTAGGGGAGGGTGTGAGCTTCTCAAGCAATTCTGCAACACTTTAATCGATAAATATGATCGGACGAAGGAAATTCCTGAAAGAGGCCAGACCTGATCGACTTCAAAGACGTCAGGCGTTCTATATGGCATTGGATGAACTCGGAATCCGGAAATAACTTGTGCAGAGTGACACAAGAAAACAAATGTACAACACATCTTTCCTAACCTTCTATATCTTCTCTCTCATGGCCGCGCTGTGTTAAAAAGCATATAAAGGGTAACATATCATAATCCCTTGAGCGCGTGTAAATTATCTTAAAAAAAACTAGGGAATATTACTTTCAAACTTTCGGCAAGGAGATGACTTATCAAGTGACATCTTTAATCTTTAATCTTGTTCTAGAATATTGGATAGAAGAAGCGTAAACACGAAAAGTAATAAATAATTAAATTAAATTAAAATAATAATTATCTTCAACAAATCCATTCAACTCCATGGGAATGTGGATTGTGGCAGATATTGACATTATTAGATGCTCTCGACGTGTCGTTACAGGGGTCTTGAAGTCAGTGAAGACAAGCCCGCCTAGGACAAAATTTCACTATTGATATCATAAACTTCCAAAGGTGGTTAAGGATTTCATTTAACTTAACAAATAAACTTATATTTGATTATCTAACTAAACTCGAAAACTGTTTTCGGCCAAAACGCGCTACAGAAAGAAAGACATGATGGAAAAGGTTAAAATATTTATGGCAAAAACTTGCAGAACTAGAAATGCTTATGCATGAGAAAGATATTGATATTTGTTTGATATCGGAAATGACATGCGAAACAATCAAATAGTAAGATCCAATGGATTTTTAGAATATCACGCAACTCATCCGTCGAACAAAGCAAGGGGTGGGGCATCTTTACTTATAAAAGAATGCATCGATCAAGCAAAAGGCCCGAAAATATAGGCTGAATCAATGCAATTAATCAGTGTACAGTTTAGAACTCAGAATGTGGTACTGAATGAATCTTCCATGTACTGTCCTCCACGCTGTAAAATTGAAAAGAATGAATTTATGAACGTGTTAAAGTTATTTAAACAAAAACCAGAGGTGTTCACTCGAATCTCACTGCCTTAAAGTGCACAGTGTGCAGCATCAATACGCTTATAAAGAGCGTAGAGCTAAAATGTACGTGTGCGAAGAATGTGGTCACACAACCTGTGAACCAGAAGTCCATTATCTTCACCTCGAAAGATTATTTACTCAAAAGGGTCGAATGCTCTACGAAACGGGAATGGAAAATAATTTCGATTTTCATTCGACTGGGAATCGGAATTACTGGCCCACTGATCCATCGAAAATACCTGACCAAACTGATATCTTTCTGGTCAAAAGAATACCCTAAAATAAAATTAACAGAAGAGAAAGCTTTGATCTCTTCTGAGATCATTCTTCTGTTATGCTCATTATGAGCGAAAAACTTCAAAAATTAACAAATACCCAGGCTAACCAAAGCGAAACCTAACTGGGAATGTTTTTAGAAAGATATAGAGGATACTGTTGAATTAAGTGTATCACTACGAACTTGAAGACGCAGTAGATAACTTCGTTGATATCGTACAACAAGCAGCATGGAACAACAACCTGTACCAAAGAGAAATACCGGGCTTTAAAAACCTAAAAGATCCGCAGGCAATAAAAGATTTAGTATAAGAGAAACGAAAAGCACATAAGAAATGGCACAAACTCGAGCTCCTCAAAGGAAGCTAATTTTAAATCGCTTGTGTAATTTACTAAAAAAAGACGATAGCAGAATTCAAAAATTCTGAAGTTGGAAATTATCTTGAAAGCTTGACAGAAGGGAAAACAATCCAACTACTCACAGTGGAAAGCTGTAAAATAAACGAAGAAACCAAAGCTTCCAGCGCCTCCGATTAAGAATGATCAAAACGAATAGGAAAAAAGCGACAAAGAGGAAGCAAACGTTTTCGCGGATAACCTGGAGAACACATTTAAACCTTTTGATGGGCAAGTACTTAACGAAAATTTAAATATAAGTTCTAACTCAAGCGAAAATTACATAACAAGAAATGTTAGCCTTGTCGAATTAAGTAGAGAAATAAGAAAGCTGAAGTATAAAAAAGCTCCGGGATATGACCTAATTACGGCCGAAGTTCTCAAAATGCTTCCTCGCAAAGGGATAATTAATCTTCTTTATATAATAAATGTCACTCTAAGGCTAGAGTACCTTCCGAGTCAATGGAAGGTTGCGGAAGTTATAATGGTTCTCAAACCAGGAAAACCAACACATGATAAGAAATCTTATAGACCCATTTCGCTTCTGCCCGTAATGTCTAAATTCTTTGAAAGAATATTACTTCTCCGCCTGCAGCCAATAATAGAAGAACAGTGCCTAATACCTGAACATCAGTTCGCATTTAGGAGCAAACACTTGACAATTGACCAAGTGCATAGGACTACTGACGTCATTGGGAAAACTCTTGAAGAAAAGAAAATTTGTTCGGCGGTCTTCCTAGGCCCGTCGCCAGCTTTTGATAGACGAAGACGAATTCTGCCTGAAGCACTTTATACGCTTCTAAAAGCATATCTAGAGAATAGAATTTTTAGAGTAAGACATGGGAACGATTACTCGGATCTAAAAGAAATAGTGGCTGGGGTACCAAAAGGAAGTTATTTACACGTGATATACCTCAAACAGAAGGCACTATCGTAGCCACGTTTTCTGACGATACTGCAATACTAGTAGTGGGCAAAACGATAAATGATGCTACCACAAAATTACAAAAAGCTCTGAATAATTTCAATGATTGGAAAAACACATGGCGGATATCGCTCAACGCAGTAAAATCAGTCCATGTAGATTTTACGTATAAGAAAATTCCGGTATTTGTTAAAACGGTTCAAGTTCCATTTACTAATGAAGCAAAATATCTCGGAATGAATCTAGACGCGAAATTAAAAAGGAAAACGCATGTTAAAAGAAATGCGAAGAGTTAAGTGATAAGCTCAGAGATATGTACTGGTTGCTCGGGAAACACTCTAAGCTCAGTATGGAAAACAAGCTAATTTTGTACACACAGGTGCTTAAGCCTGTCTGGACTTACGGTATACAACTCTGGGGTTGTACGCGAGATTATAATTTAAATACTTTACAAACATTTGAAAATAAACTCCTAAGATCGTTTGTAAGCGCACCTTGGTACATTTGAAACGAAGATCTCCACAGTGATCTCAGGATTCCCACGGTTCGCGATGAAATAAAAAATTTTGCGCGAAATCATAGAAAACGGCTATTACAACACTGTAATAGTACTATAATCGAAAATTATCGATGAGGTGAATTTAGTACGCCGCGCCGCCTGCGAAGGACTAAGCCCTCCGATCTGGTGCACTAAAGGAGAATTCGCTTTAATATAGCGGTATAAGCAGCAACTATCATTGGATAGTTACCTGCAACACGTTAATTAAATTCGTTAAAAATAAATTGCTAGATAAGTTTCAACTTAGTTACAATCGGGGGGAGGAGGTATTTTTAGTGCAGTAAGAATCTCACACTTCTATGAGCACGCGTTTTTCGGTCCTCATAGAGCCTTTTGAAGGTTTTACACCTACCCATGGGGAAAAAAATTTAACTTGGAATGCATATTCACTCCAAGAGTAAAAAATGATCCTAGCAAACTGTGCAAACTTCGGTTTGGTAAAACAAATAAATCCAAAACTCTTTTTGCTAATAACGTGGGACTCGGTCTATAAAATACTTTTTACTGCCAGTCTTGTTTTGCGGAGGTAAATGCTTGACAGTAAGCAGAAAAGGAGACTGGACTCTTCCGAAATAAATATTTTTCGAAGGATATTTGATTCTACATACAAGATGGGCGAATTGAGGAGAACAAAAACTACCACAGCTCAAACCAAGAATGGTAATCTAAACCAAAAAGTCAAAACACGTCGCCTGGACAATGCTAAAGCCTTAAGCCATAAAGCGATCGGCAAATCGCGGAAGGATGGTTAGTGTACCTAATGCTTGTTCTGGATGACTCGTTTCAGCATTCTTGAGATCGCGAATGTTGGAGGAGTGCCATGTGTATCAGACAGAAGGTAGAATTTTTGATCAATTTTCTGTTAGTTATGTCTAAGCAATTGCTGCAAGCAGTTTTGTAAAAGTGGCATGAATATATTGCTTGTGCGATGAACTTCGAATACGACTGATGTGTCCTAGGGTCACAAAATGATAAAGAATATATGACACACACAAATGCTAAACTGGAACTGGCTTTCAAGTTTCTTCTGGAGCTTGTTAGGCTTCTTTGGAGTCTTTGACATTGAGCCACCAATCTTTGTAGACTTGAATAGAAAAGTTGAAAAAGATATTAAGAATTCCTAGCAAGAATTTAAAATGCTGTTAAGCTGACCTAAATGTGTATACGAATAAATATCCAGGAGAAGGTTAGTTTGATTTGACCGACTCAAACTGTACTGTTCTGTAAAGTTAATTGTACATTTTGGCGTCAAAATATCAACGGCACAACCTAAACTACTGATTAACAAGCGGGTCCCGGAAATTACGCCAGAGGAAATTGTGCGAGAATTTTTTTTGGAAAAAACGCAAGAATTTTTTTCTGGCTCAAAATTGGAAACCAAAGCTTCCAGCGCCTCCGATTAAGAATGATCAAAACGAATAGGAAAAAAGCGACAAAGAGGAAGCAAACGTTTTCGCGGATAACCTGGAGAACACATTTAAACCTTTTGATGGGCAAGTACTTAACGAAAATTTAAATATAAGTTCTAACTCAAGCGAAAATTACATAACAAGAAATGTTAGCCTTGTCGAATTAAGTAGAGAAATAAGAAAGCTGAAGTATAAAAAAGCTCCGGGATATGACCTAATTACGGCCGAAGTTCTCAAAATGCTTCCTCGCAAAGGGATAATTAATCTTCTTTATATAATAAATGTCACTCTAAGGCTAGAGTACCTTCCGAGTCAATGGAAGGTTGCGGAAGTTATAATGGTTCTCAAACCAGGAAAACCAACACATGATAAGAAATCTTATAGACCCATTTCGCTTCTGCCCGTAATGTCTAAATTCTTTGAAAGAATATTACTTCTCCGCCTGCAGCCAATAATAGAAGAACAGTGCCTAATACCTGAACATCAGTTCGCATTTAGGAGCAAACACTTGACAATTGACCAAGTGCATAGGACTACTGACGTCATTGGGAAAACTCTTGAAGAAAAGAAAATTTGTTCGGCGGTCTTCCTAGGCCCGTCGCCAGCTTTTGATAGACGAAGACGAATTCTGCCTGAAGCACTTTATACGCTTCTAAAAGCATATCTAGAGAATAGAATTTTTAGAGTAAGACATGGGAACGATTACTCGGATCTAAAAGAAATAGTGGCTGGGGTACCAAAAGGAAGTTATTTACACGTGATATACCTCAAACAGAAGGCACTATCGTAGCCACGTTTTCTGACGATACTGCAATACTAGTAGTGGGCAAAACGATAAATGATGCTACCACAAAATTACAAAAAGCTCTGAATAATTTCAATGATTGGAAAAACACATGGCGGATATCGCTCAACGCAGTAAAATCAGTCCATGTAGATTTTACGTATAAGAAAATTCCGGTATTTGTTAAAACGGTTCAAGTTCCATTTACTAATGAAGCAAAATATCTCGGAATGAATCTAGACGCGAAATTAAAAAGGAAAACGCATGTTAAAAGAAATGCGAAGAGTTAAGTGATAAGCTCAGAGATATGTACTGGTTGCTCGGGAAACACTCTAAGCTCAGTATGGAAAACAAGCTAATTTTGTACACACAGGTGCTTAAGCCTGTCTGGACTTACGGTATACAACTCTGGGGTTGTACGCGAGATTATAATTTAAATACTTTACAAACATTTGAAAATAAACTCCTAAGATCGTTTGTAAGCGCACCTTGGTACATTTGAAACGAAGATCTCCACAGTGATCTCAGGATTCCCACGGTTCGCGATGAAATAAAAAATTTTGCGCGAAATCATAGAAAACGGCTATTACAACACTGTAATAGTACTATAATCGAAAATTATCGATGAGGTGAATTTAGTACGCCGCGCCGCCTGCGAAGGACTAAGCCCTCCGATCTGGTGCACTAAAGGAGAATTCGCTTTAATATAGCGGTATAAGCAGCAACTATCATTGGATAGTTACCTGCAACACGTTAATTAAATTCGTTAAAAATAAATTGCTAGATAAGTTTCAACTTAGTTACAATCGGGGGGAGGAGGTATTTTTAGTGCAGTAAGAATCTCACACTTCTATGAGCACGCGTTTTTCGGTCCTCATAGAGCCTTTTGAAGGTTTTACACCTACCCATGGGGAAAAAAATTTAACTTGGAATGCATATTCACTCCAAGAGTAAAAAATGATCCTAGCAAACTGTGCAAACTTCGGTTTGGTAAAACAAATAAATCCAAAACTCTTTTTGCTAATAACGTGGGACTCGGTCTATAAAATACTTTTTACTGCCAGTCTTGTTTTGCGGAGGTAAATGCTTGACAGTAAGCAGAAAAGGAGACTGGACTCTTCCGAAATAAATATTTTTCGAAGGATATTTGATTCTACATACAAGATGGGCGAATTGAGGAGAACAAAAACTACCACAGCTCAAACCAAGAATGGTAATCTAAACCAAAAAGTCAAAACACGTCGCCTGGACAATGCTAAAGCCTTAAGCCATAAAGCGATCGGCAAATCGCGGAAGGATGGTTAGTGTACCTAATGCTTGTTCTGGATGACTCGTTTCAGCATTCTTGAGATCGCGAATGTTGGAGGAGTGCCATGTGTATCAGACAGAAGGTAGAATTTTTGATCAATTTTCTGTTAGTTATGTCTAAGCAATTGCTGCAAGCAGTTTTGTAAAAGTGGCATGAATATATTGCTTGTGCGATGAACTTCGAATACGACTGATGTGTCCTAGGGTCACAAAATGATAAAGAATATATGACACACACAAATGCTAAACTGGAACTGGCTTTCAAGTTTCTTCTGGAGCTTGTTAGGCTTCTTTGGAGTCTTTGACATTGAGCCACCAATCTTTGTAGACTTGAATAGAAAAGTTGAAAAAGATATTAAGAATTCCTAGCAAGAATTTAAAATGCTGTTAAGCTGACCTAAATGTGTATACGAATAAATATCCAGGAGAAGGTTAGTTTGATTTGACCGACTCAAACTGTACTGTTCTGTAAAGTTAATTGTACATTTTGGCGTCAAAATATCAACGGCACAACCTAAACTACTGATTAACAAGCGGGTCCCGGAAATTACGCCAGAGGAAATTGTGCGAGAATTTTTTTTGGAAAAAACGCAAGAATTTTTTTCTGGCTCAAAATTGGAAACCAGGCCGGAATTTTATTTGGAAAATAAGCCAGAAATATAGGAAATTATGCCAGATAGGTGTGGAAAAAGAGCTTGAAAGCAAATTGGAAATTAAGCCAGAACATTTTCAAGAACAATACATTTTAAAAAGCTCGGCGCGTAACGGGAGGACATGCCCAATATATGAATTGGGGTGGGTACAAGCTTGGGTATGTGTATTCAAATTTGTTTGGCACTTTTTAAAATAAATCTTCGAATCCAAAAAGAATGTGCATATACCCAAACTTGTAACCACCCAAAATCCTGTATTGGACCAAAACAGGGGGGTGGGCAATATGCCCCCCTCACGGTTCGAGCTTCTTCTACGCCGCTGTGAACCTACTTGCAAAAAACACTTCACACTAGCCCGAATTTTTTGTCTGGCTTTTTTCCCAAATTTTTGTTCTGGGGGAAATTTTTTTGGTAAAATGACCAGAAATTTGGGAAAGATTATCTGAAAACGTTGGCGTTTTTTCCTAAGAAAAAAGCCAGAATTTTTTGGCGTTTTAATCCAACAAAATTCTGGCGTTATTCCCCCTTTCTAATGTCGGGGTTCACTAAAGAATCCCTTTTCTTCAACAATTCGCCAACAAAAAATAAAAACCTGCTTCATTAGTTCTTATTATCAATATTGGAGTGCAATATTGGTGGACCCCAACCCGTGCTTGTATTAATTTTGTTAATGTTCAAAGTGTAGTAAATTGACTCATAAAGAGATCAACTTACTTAAATCAACTTTTTCATCATTATAGATATTATGCTAATCGCATTACTAAAGCAAGAGGAATTAAGAAAAAAGTGTCCCAATATCATAATACGTGATGCAGTTACGGTTTTGGCAACTTGATTTTCTGAACCGACAGCACTGTTCAAAGATTAAGTGATTCCGCGCCGCAAAACAGAAAGCCTTGTCCAACATACTATCAACGACTTGAACTTTCATCTGTCGATTGGACTGGATAATCGCTTTTCAGTTAGAAAATTTAATGGAAAAGTTATTTGGTGCTGTTGGGCATACGTATACATATTACATATATGTAATTTTTAGTCCAGTTTTTTCTTTTAAATATATTATTAAGGAGTATACAATTTTCTTTAGAGAGAAGTCGGAGAGAATGAGGAAGGATTACGTAATTGATTGAAATGGTTCAAGAGCAATAGCTGCCGGCGATAATGGTAGCAATAACCTGTGAGGAAATTTCGCATTTTTATATGCAACTAACGCATTACGCACGCACATAAGAAAACATGTTTTTCAAAAGTTGAAAAAGGCATAAAAAGAGGTACTCGGTTGCCGTTGTATTTTAGAAAATTACAGAAGGATTCAAGAGTGGTATTTTAAGGAGGCAAATTCTTAAGGAAAATTATCAGTAAAATTTATAAATTCAATGGTATAATAGGTAAGTACTTGGGGATCATTGGGAAAAAGTGCAAGCTTTCATCCGAAAATTCGCAGATTGAACGGGAATCGCGCATGGAACTGTGAGAACCTTGGAGGGCCTGGAACCAAACTTTCGTTATCTTCTTTTTGCTTAATTTTCAAGTCGGAAGCTATCGCAGAAGAAAAGTTTGTAGAACGAAATCTCCAAAGAAATTATCCCGGGACCATTACGGTTGATGTATTGGATTTCTACACCAGAAGCCTGACGTTCGATTTCCTCTACCGACCAAGAGCCAAATCCTACCAGATTATCTATTATCTCAAAAAAAATCCTTTAACTCCCATAAAATAATATAATAGGTCGTCTCACTTCCTGGAGTATAACTGCCGATGGTTCTCAACGAGCTGTTACGCTAACAATTTTATTTGCATTTAATTTATAGCGCCATCTCCTAGAGCCACATCTCTTCCACATTCCCGAGTAATTACCGTCGATCGGAAAAGTTTTCAAAACTTCAGATCCAATTTCTTTCGTTCATGACGTATATTTGAAAAAATTGCCAATATTCCCACAAAAGAGCGCAATACGAGGTTTGTCCGAGAGAGATTTACTATCATATTTATTAGTGCATTCTCTTAGACGGCTAGTGTCAAAATTTCAACCGAATTGGAGTCGTTGTTTGGTTTTGACCACGTATGGAAGCCAGCTTGGCCGTGAAATTTATAAAAAGAGCAATATCGGTCGGTTATTCGATTCTTGCTTTTGGAAGGGAAATCGTGCAGGATTTACATGCATTTTACAGTGACTCTTCTTCTTCGATAGCGACCATTAAAAATTGTTATAACCAGTTTCAACGTGGTCGCACTTCGTTTTTTGATGAACCCTGGGCAGGTGTCCCGAAAATGGCTGTCATGGGAGATAACATGTCAAAAATGCACGATATCGTATTGGCAGACTACTGATTGAAGGTGCGAGAGATAGCTGAAATAGTAGGCATTTCAAAAGACCGCATGGGTCATATCCTGTTTCATATTTAAGACATGAGAAAGGTGTCAGGTATCAGTGCCGCGTTTGATCACTCCGGACAAAAGACGCAGCCGTGAAAACACTTCACAGCATTGCTTGAAGCTGTTTAAGCGCAATTCGAAGGTGTTTCTGCATAGTTTCGTGATTGTCGACGAAACATGGATCCAATGGTACACACCAGAGACCAAGGAATAGTCAAAACAGTGATGGATCACCCAGCGAACGTGGTCCAAAGAAGGCGAAGACTTTCCAATCAGCCGGAAAGGTGTTGGCCACCGTTTTCTGGGATTCACAGATGTGATCTGCATCGCCTATCTGGAGAAGGCCAAAAAGACCACAGGGCTCTACTTTGGCGAATTATTGGTCGATTCGACGCCGCATTAAAAAAAAAGGTTCCCTTTTGTCGAAGAAAAAGATTCTCTGCCACCGGCTCACACCTCCGACGTGCGTCGCCACGGTCAAATTGCACTACGAATTGCTGACCCATCCACCGTATGCGCCAGAATATGGACCCGTGCGACTTTTTTTGTTTCCAAACTTGAAAAAATCATTCGCCGGGAATAAATTTGAGTCAAATCAGGAGTTCATCGCCGCCATGGTGGTCTAATTTGCAGACCTCGAGAAAACCAATTTTTTGGATGAGTTAAAGAAGCTGGAGTACTAGGTCAAGTGTATCGAGGTAAAAGGGGACTATGTTCAAAAAATAAATCGCCCCTTTTCCAAAAATGTTGTTTTTTTTTGTAGGCTAAGTATATTTATCGGGCCGCCCTCGTACATAAATAGGTACATAATTCTCTTTATTCACACTTTTCTAATGCGTCATGATGCTTTTCCATCCCTCAAAGAATTTTTAAAACAAAAACTGTCAACAATACGAAAATATTGGTATCAGTTGAATTTGTCAACTGTAATGTTGTGAAAGAAAGAGTGCTTTTAAGAATTGGCGAACAAATTTCTAAAATTTGGGAATGTTGTTGAAACGGACACATCATCATTATAAAAATGCAAAAACTACGGAATACTGACAACTGACAGTTTGCAATGTGGTAATTGGTTTGACAGATATAACCACTTACAAAAAAAAGTGTAGGTTAAAAAAATAAATACTCGACATAACATAATTTGGTTGCCTGAAAAAGTCTTTACGGCTCCTATTTGCCTACTTTCAAGCACATTATAGCCATCAAGCAATCCAACAATTATGCTAAAACTCGCAATCAGCCAACACTTTCTGTCAGCAGTTAGTTTTGAAACTTGCCACCGATAAAAACACGCGCCCATCCCATAATCAAAAGCGTTAACACCCACTGTAGCTTGTCCCACATTGAGATTTTCCCCGAAATATGCACCTAGTCATACGCTAATTGTATATTTTCAACTGCTTACAATAGAGACAAACAAAATTTTCAATCAGCTGTTCCGAGCTCTTTAGCACCTAGGATGCATATATGCATTTGCAGGCTTGAAACTTCCCAAGTGCCAATCAATAAATGCGCGCAAAATGACTCGCCTACTGGACGACTATATAGTTACCACCTCTTGCTAATGCTGCGACGCATAAATAACCATCATTTGCACATACCTCGACCTGTAACCCACAATGGGGCCGCCAGTATAGGTATGAATTAGGTGTATAGTGGCTCGATGGAACTCGAACCTATACCATACTGCAGCATCATCAACCAGAACAGAACAACTAATCCAATTGTCAGTGTGACGTGTCCTACTTGTTCGTCCATTCAGCGATTATTTCATTTGCAGCTTTGCGAGCAGTATCTGCGACTTGGGCGCATCGTTCAGCGCAGTGCGACGTCGCGTGGCGGTATTCGTTTGGTCGTCCTCTGAACTATTCACATACAGACCGCACTGCATCATCATGTCTCGCTACTCCAACTATCAATTGGACAAAATGGAAAATAAAACCTTCCTTCCTTAGAGTAGGGATACCGCTGCTTCTGTACGGCTTTTTAGCATCTCGAACTTTATTGAAACAATACAATGCCAATTTAACTACTACCTGCTGGCTGGCGATGATGGTTCAGCTGGTGCTTCTGCTTCTGCTTCTGGAGATGACCGTGGTATAGCAGCTTGCCATTAAGGATGACCATTTTTGGACGTCTTTGAGTCATACGGCTAGATTGTGGAAGAGATCTAGACAAACAAGTTGTTTCGCAGTACGCGCAAAGTAAAGCATAGGTGGATTTGGGTTGCATCTTCGAATCATCGGGCCTAGCATTTATTTAATAAAAAATATTGGGTGCACTAGTTAGACCAGAATAGAGCCTGGTGACTTATAATGTGCTGAGGTGTTAGGAATGGTCGAATTCAAATCACAAATCTCGTCTTACTCATGTCATTTACTTATGGTAATTCTGTGAAATAGTCTGAACTAAGTGTGTGTAATAGTCCGTCTTCGAATCCAAGCTTCCCGTGCGAGAGCTTACACACACTGTCATGTTAAGTTCTAGTCGCGAAAAAATGCAGGCTTTAGATTTTTTTTGATTTTCTAATTTCTACATGAAACGGCGCCTGACAAATGCCAATCCCTCCCTGAATATACAAAATTAAAATGAACGCAATCAGTGCCATTTCCTGCGCCATACCGCTAGACTATACCAGCCTATCTGCGGTGATTTGACCTTTTATGTTTGCGCCAAATCTAAGCAACACTGCACCGCAATCAACCAGACCAGCCGGCCATTGGATTGCTTGTTTTTGGCACAAGAAATATCCAACCAGCTGCTGCTCTGCTCTATGCCTTCGGCAGCAATCGATGCAAACGCACAATGAAGAATCTCGAATTCCTGAAACAAAAATTCCGTAACAATTGCTCGTAGGCTGGTGGTATTCTCTTTGTCACCGCACTGAATATGGACGATTAGCAAGCTTCTTCAGCTCAGTGCAGTGAAGGTTTCTGCTAAAGGTAAGCACACAGCTTGGAAGACAAGAGTAGGTTTACAGAAGCAGGTGGCTTCTGTGGACATGTAAGGCGAATACTAAAATAAAAATGTAATTAAGTGATGGGTTAAGCTAAAATGGAAAGGAACGGATATATCGCTGATGATGAAGATCTGGCCCAGATGCGGGATGACAGGTAAAAATACCTACAGACCAATCAATTTGGGAAGAATCAATGAGAGATACTTTGAAGGCGATTGATTGAAGTTTGAAGAAGAACCTTTAAGAGTTGTGCTAAAAATGGAGAGGTATTCGGAGATTCAGGAATTCTTATCACACAAGATTATGACAAAGTAAAAATGGGCAGAAAATAGAATGCTTTTTAAGTCAGAGTATGGCATACACGTGGGTTTCTGATGCCTCAACTTTTTGTTTTTAGTCAATTTTGCTCGGTAGTAGCTTGCTACGAGTATACACATTCTTTTGCATCGAATTAGATTACTATGTCTAAGAAATCAGTGATTCAAATCCATTAAACAGTGTCGCCCATTTTACCAAGGAACTTTTTATTATTTTCTATTACGTTTTGTAAAAGTGTTCGTAAGCTTTTATTTTAACATTCAAGAAAGGGGTACTGTTACCAGTGTGGTTTAGTTTTTTTGGACGCTCAATGTGTCCACTTGAGTGATGAAATTATCCTCATTTCTCTAAGCTCGTAATCAATGTCCGTCAACTCTCAGATTTCGAACAATCTTTTACATTATCTTGCCAGCCACTTGACTCCGTATATCTCTGATCTGATTATTTCTGAACGTTCTAGGATAAGTAAAATCAATGCATACATGGGGTTTTGAATGCCCGAATAATGCATCTTGTATTTGTCAAGTACTTTCATAAGTACTTGACATTTTTTAAACTTAAAATTTGAGGCAATTCTTAGGGACGCTTGCTGATACACAACTTAAGCATTTAAATTCTACTTAAGCACTTACGCGACAGTTTACGCAGAGGAAAAAGTAGCCTCTAAGCCTTTTAAGTTGAATATAAATATTTATAATTCGCAACAGCAAACGGGCCTTAAAGACTGCTAAACGCTTAGGAGAATAATTTCAAAGTTGAGGGCAAATGGCATCACTTCTAGCAACCAGACCCGTAAGCGAAGTATAGTGAGTGACTAATGTATTCATCGGAAAAGGTCGGCATGGTTATACTGAGCGGAGATATTGGAAGAAGGTCGTGTCTAAAAAGTTGAAAAACGTTCTCATAAGCACTAAGGTAAAAAATTATCGTCTCACCAATTTCAGGTCTTATAAGAGTGCTTAGTTAAGTTACGATTAGATGCAAATTATCAATGCACTGACAGTATACTGGCAGCGTTCACTATGTTGACGCATTCAATTTTGATGATCACACGATAACAAAAGTCAGTCAATGCTGTTCCAAAATGCGATTGTGTGTAAGAGATGTCTCCCAATCGGTGACAAAGCGTTGACAAGTGAGTAAATAATTGATGATCTCTGGACAATACCCGCGCGCTTTGACAGTTTGCAAAAGCAAACGTTTGTAATAAATATGTAATTGTTCGTCAAAATAGATATGTAGATTAAATTCATTCGTTAATGCAACCAGACTCAATATACATAGCTCCCATTTTGACGAACAATTAAGCTTTGGTACGCTATAAATTAAGAACGAATAGACATACAGAAGTCATTAATATATCATTTTGTAGATAGGTAATTGTATTGTCTACAAGCAGTTTTTAGAAAATTTTGCGAAAAATATAGGTTTTGGGTGTTTTTTGAACAAAATATAATAAATTATTATTTTTAAAATGGAAGCATTTTCCTTCCGGTCTTATACTATGTTCCCACCAAAGCGAAATCTGAGATTTCAGCAGGAAGATTTCGAGATTTCAAATTGGTGTTCACACCTCCAAATCCACGATCTCGTCTCTCAGAAGCAAAAACAACAACCAGTTTATTTTTCAAACTTTTGAGTACGCGACTCCCTTGTTAGTAGAAACATTTTGGCGACCCACCCTCATAAAAAAATACGTTGCCAGTTATTTAAAAAGTGACATACACTAAACCCCTCTCATATCCAGTATATTTTTTGTATTGAGTTCTGGAATTAAAATCTGAATTATTGATGTTCTTAAAAGATTCAAAATCTGGAAATTAAAATCATTTTTCTGATCGTACTTGGCAATAAAAAATACCATTTCTGGCTAATCTTTTTGACCACTTAAACATCTTGCATAGTAGTAGTCCAGTACGTGGGTATCAAAAAGGGGTGTTTAAATACAAAAGGTGGGATAGTAGCAATTATTAGTATGTTGTTAAGCTTGGAGCCTTAATGAAAAATCCAAGTTTTCGACCTCCAGGCGGATGTGCTCGAGCCGCCATCTTGGATTTTTGTTTTTTAGATAATAACTCAAAAAGCGTGGCTTTCACGACAAAAGATGTTTTATACCAAAACACTGATAATAACCAACCCGGACCATCGAAACCTGTAGTAGAAATTAATTTTTGTAACGCTCTAAAATCACAATTTACTATTCTTAAATTTAAAAACAAATATGAGCTATACTTTTCGCCTCTAACTTTGTTTACGAAAAGTAAAATACTGTTTAATGATAATATTCAAGTGCCTTTGCTAGCCAATGGGAAAACCATCTGGGAAGGTTTTAAGAAAGATATAGAGGATAACGTTGAATTAAGGGCTTCACTACAAATGCCTCTCGAAATTGAAGACGCAGTAGGTAACTTCTTCAATATCGTACAACAAGCCGCATGGAGCAGCACCCCGTACCAAAGAGAAATGCCGCGCTTTAAAAACCTAAAATATCCGCATGAAATAAAAGATTTAGTAAAAGAGAAACGAATAGCACGTAAGAAATGGCAGCAAACTCGAGCTCCTCAACAAAAGGTAAATTTAAATCGCTTGTGTAATTTACTAAAAAAGACGATAGCAGAATTCAAAAATTCTGAAGTTGGAAATTATCTTGAAAGCTTGACTGCAGGAAAAGGATCCAACTACTCACTCTGGAAAGCTGTTAAAGTAACGAAGAAACCAAAGCTTCCAGCGCCTCCGATTAAGAATGATCAAAACAAATGGGCAAAACGCGACAAAGACAAAGCAAACGTTTTCGCGGATTACCTGGAGAACACATTTAAACCTTTTGATGGTCAAGTACTTAACGAAAATTTAAATATAAGTTCTAACTCAAGCGAAAATTACATAACAAGAAATGTTAGCCTTGTCGAATTAAGTAGAGAAATAAGAAAGCATAAGTATAAGAAAGCTCCGGGATATGACCTAATTACGGCCGAAGTGCTCAAAATGCTTTCCCGCAAAGGGTTAATTAATCTTCTTTATATAATAAATGTCACTCTAAGGCTAGAGTACGTTCCGAGCCAATGGAAGGTTGCGGAAGTTATAATGGTTCTCAAACCAGGAAAACCAACACATGATAAGAAATCTTATAGACTCATTTCGCTTCTGCCCGGAATATCTAAATTCTTTGAAAGAATATTACTTCTCCGCCTGCAGCCAATAATAGAAGAACAGTGCCTAATACCTGAACATCAGTTCGCATTTAGAAGCAAACACTTGACAATTGACCAAGTGCATAGGATTACTGACGTCATTGGGAAAACTCTTGAGGAAAAGAAAATTTGTTCGGCGGTCTTCTAGGCGTGTCGCAAGCTTTTGATAAGGTGTGGCACTAAGGGCTAAATTTTAAATTAAGACAAATTCTGCCTGAAGCACTTTATACGCTTCTAAAAGCATATCTAGAGAATAGAATTTTTAGAGTAAGACATGGGAACGATTACTCGGATCTAAAAGAAATAGTGGCTGGGGTACCACAGGGAAGTGTTTTAAGTCCAATATTGTACCTATTATTTACACGTGATATACCTCAAACAGAAGACACTATCGTAGCCACGTTTGCTGACGATACTGCAATACTAGCAATGGACCAAACGATAACTGATTCTATGACAAAATTATAAAAAGCTCTGAATAATTTCAATGATTGGACAAACACATGGCGGATATCGCTCAACGCAGTAAAATTAGTCCATGTAGATTTTACGTATAAGAAAATTAATAGATTACCGGTACTTGTTAATACGGTTCAAGTTCCGTTTGCTAACGAAGCAAAATATGACTCTGGACGCGAAATTAAAATGGAAACCGCATGTTACAAAGAAATGCGAAGTGTTTAATAATAAACTCAGAGATATGTACTGGTTGCTCGGGAAACAATCTAAGCTCAGTATCGAAAACAAGCTTATTTTGTACAGGCAGGTGCTTAAGACTGTCTGGACTTACGGAATACAAATCTGGGGTTGTACGCGAGATTATGATTTAAATACCTTACAAACATTTGAAAATAAACTCCTAAGATCATTTGTAAGTGCACCTCGGTACATTAGAAACGAAGATCTCCACAGAGATCTCGGGATTCCTACGGTTCGCGATGAAATAAAAAATTTTGCGCGAAATCATAGAAAACGGCTGTTACAACACTGCAACATTACTATAATCGAAATTATCTATGAGTCGAATTTAGTACGCCGCCTGCGAAGGACAAAGCCTTCCGATCTGGTGCACTAAACGCGAATCCGCTTTAAAATCGCGGTATAAGCAGGAACTATCACCGGATAGTTCCTGCAACACGTTAATTAAATTCGTTAAAAATAAATTGCTAGATAAATTTTAACTTAGTTACAATCGGGAGGAGGAGGTGTTTTAAGTGCGGTAAGAATTTCACACTCCTATGAGCACGCGTTTTTCGGTCCTCATAGAACCTTTTGAAGGTTTTACACCCACCCACGGAAAAAAAAAGTTTTTTTCTCATACTTATGTAAATATATAATTATTAAATAATTAGAATAATGTAATAAAACTCAACGGAAATGAAGTTTCCGCATTTTTTTCCAAATAGTGCAACTTGACGGAGCTGTAACTCCTAACATATGTGGGCTATAAAAAAATATTTTATTCAAAAAATTTAGGAAATTTTATCCTCTTTAAATTTGTAGAAACATCTTTTGTCGTGAAAGCCACCGTTTTTGAGTGATTATCAAAAAAAAAACGAGTTTTTGTACCTAAAATCTAAGATGGCGGCTCGAGCGCGTCCGCTTCGAGGTCGAAAAGTTGAATTTTTCATTAAGGGCCCAAGCCTAACAACATACTAAAAATATGGTTGTACCCCACCTTTTGCATTCAAAAATCCCCCACGCACTGGACTTTAGCCTTCAAGGGAGAGAATGAGAGAAAAAAACATATTATCTGGAAAGGACAAAATCAAAGGATTCCTCGGAAATATAAGTGTGTGCTCAAGTCTTTGCAAACAAAATATATGATTCTTTTCCCTGCGTTCAAAAGATTCTTGAAGAAATTTCATTAAATGAGTCGATATCAGTAAGACCTCACATTCCTCTCATGATACAGAGTTTGCATAATTTGGAGGAGAAACTATTAAGCTATTTTCCAGAACTGGATTCTGAAGGTGGAAATGACAAAGATGGATGATGGATACTAACTCCTTTTTTGAATATGCCGGTTTATCTCGCCGATTTATCATCGGCGAAGATGATAAAAAATCTTATAGTTATAGATTAAGTGCAGATAGTATGCTAAAATTGAATTCAGTTTAAAAACCATTGGTAATATCTGGATAAAGAGAAGAGGTGAATATCCAGAGCTGGTAAAAGAGGCTTTAAAATTGTTAGTCTTATTCACCACATTCTCTGCAATGGTAGATATAAAAACTAAGAAGAGAAATAGGATCGATTTAGAAAATGATTTTTAAGTTAATGTCTCGAAGATAAAACCAGGATTTAAACATTTGTTAAAAAATAAAGAGGCACACTCGTCTCACAAGAAACTGTTGTGTTTTATTTTATTTTCTTAGTACCCCACAAATAATTCCTGGCAACCCCCCAGGGGGTCGCGACCCACACTTTCAAAAACACTAATCTAATTCATCAACCAAAGCCATGTTGTCAAATAAAAGCCCATACTCTCTCTTTTTATCTCCTTATCGTTAGAGTGAAAGATCATAATTTGCACATAAAAAGATTTTTACCTAAGTATGGCGAAGTTTAAAATGGACTTGTTTACTATGAATGGCCCGCATCGATAATGGGATTTCGTTGCGATTTCAACGAAATCTCAGATTTCGAGATCCCAAAATTATATGGTGAAATGCGAAGATTTGGACTGAATCTACGAAATCCGAGATTTTGTCTTCGGTGGGAACATAGCATAAAACTTAAAACTTGGGTGTTTTAATAGTGCATGTTTTTCCAAACAACTGAAAACAAAAAATGTATTACACCGCAAAGTTTGCGACCATTTTTCTCCAAATATGTTAATTGCACGATAAAAAGTGTCTTAATTTTTTTTGTTTAAAATAACAAGAGCTACAATGCGTACCTAAAATTTTTTTTCAAAGTTATAGTTTTTGAGTAATTTGAAAAAAAAACCGAATTTTTCCCCAATCGAATATGTTTCATGAGAAAACCTATTACTTTTAAGGAATGCTGATGTATAGGACTACAGGTTTTCTAGCTCATACATTTATCTACGCCCAATTGTTCTAAATTATTTATCTGCTCCTCCAACTAGTGTTCCTACCTTGAACAACCACTTATGGTTGTTTTGTTTTGAACTATTTCAATAAAATATTAAAACTGATAATTGTTTAATTTGTTATTATTTTGGAAGTTAATTTATCCCGTTAGATTGTTTATTAAATGCATACATTCCAGAAAAACTTCCAAAAATTAATATTTTTTTTTAACTTTTAGTCAATCTTAAACGGAAATTCTTTTAAGTTCTTAAAGCTTCGGCTTCGGCTAGAAATCGACCTTCGGTCGGACACTAATTCCAAAGTTGGAACTCGGACTACGGGCTGCCGTAACATACCTGATAATGTGTCCCTAAAGTTGTGATACGGTGATTAGACGTTAAATGAAATTATTCAACGCATTAAATTTTAAGACCACAATATCAACGGAAATGTCAATACAATCTTCAGCGCGTTAAATGCATTTTGCAATCGTAGCTGATATAATGGCTGCTAGTTTTGAGAACAAAAATTTGGCATTTTTTTTTGTAAATTCATTTTTATTTAATATTAACTTATAACTATCTTAAAGCTAGACAAAATTGTTTAAAACTAGCCTAATTATCAATAACTTACAACTAATTTACTGGCCCTTTACGGGCGCTCTAAACTAAACAATAACTCTTAGAACTAATGTCTTTCGACCTAAAAACTATTTGAATTAAATCTAATTATTTTATTTTTATTTAACCAAGAAAACTTTTTAAGAAACTCAGTATCAAATCATTTTTAATAAAAATTTGGTATATTGACATCAAGATATATTCCAACTGTCTTGTAAGGAATTTCGAGGCATTTTTCCGCTTTTCAGGCGTTTTGCTATACAATTTTGTTGACAACTCCTACAGTGTCGTGGCTTCCACCTCACTAGGTCGACCATACACCAAATCCTTACAATCTTCAATTATCTCAAAAAAAAAAAAGGAAACTGATACAATCATCATCGTATATCATAAAAAGATAATACGCTGCATTGTGCAGTTATGAAAAATTTCTGTCGAACTTTTTATTTAATTATTCTTTGAGTTTGGGCAAACAATATGGGATATGACGTGTTTACTTAAATTTATTTATGGGCCGTCAATTCGAATATTTTCTTTATGTGAATAATTTTATTCACAATATAGCGACTAACAATTTGTAACTATTCGTTCGGCTAATGAACGACTAAGAATAAGATATAACAACGTTTTCGATATCTGGCGCTTCCTGGCAAGATTCACTACCCGCTGATTTTTACTTGCGATATAGCTAGATGCAGTTGAAAAAAAACGAACTCAAGATTTAAAATAAACTTGAACCTACGATGATAGAGAGCATAAAAAAGTGATCCAGCAATTCCGTCTTTCCACCTGTCTGTCTGTAAATCGATCCCAAATTGCTAAAGCGATTTTATAAGACTTGATACTTAAACAACTTAGGCGAGTGTATATAGATGCTTTTTTAAATCATTGTTTAGCCCAAAAAATAAGGGCACATGCGCTACAATTTTTTAAAGCAAAACATCTTAACTATCCCAAAAACGACTCTAATGATTTTGGAATTTTTTTTTATGTTAGTTTACATTTTTGTCTAAAATGAATGTTTAAATAAAATATTATCAACGTTACCTGGCATAGAAACATATTTTTCTATTTTCGACTCTCGTATTAAGAGCTTAACAGATTCGAATCAAAAATTTTATACAGGAGTTCCTTCAAATTCTAAATAATACTTCATACAAACATTTTCGAAAAATAATTGCTTAGATTAAAAAAAAAATAATAATAATTTGTTTCTTGAATTCAATATTTTGAAAAGGGGGAATGATATTTTTTTTTTGAAATTCTGTTTTGAAAACTACATATATTGTTACATACTTTAAATAATCATACCAGCAATGTTTTTTTAGAATCAAGGTCTCTTATCCAAAATGCGTGCATTTAGACCCGATGAATGTCTTATTTTTTGGATTAATAATTACCTTTCAGAAGTGGTATTGGAAGGTTTCAAGTCTGATATTTATAAATTAAATTCTGGTATGCCCCAGGGCTCCGGTTTGTGTCCAACTCTTTTTCTCATTTTCACTAATGATCCATTAGAACTTCTATTCATTTAAATTGTTTTGCTGACGATAGTACCTACTCTCAGCTTTAAATATTTGTTGTCAGGTTGACCTCCTTGTTCTTACGATGTGGACTTGCAACGACAGCGTATGAAATTAAAAACCAATGTCTTCGGTATCTCTTCTCTATTCCTTCCCTGGGTTTCCTTAACGTTCGCAATTTGCTTGGTCATTTTAAGGGTAGATAGTCAAAACCCAGTTAATGCGCGCATCATTATAAAAACAAATAAAATGCACGATTGGATCGTACGAACTTGCTCTCGTAGCAAACATCTTTTCTGTAGCTATTTATGCTTTTATATAACCATTTAGGTTTAGTTAATTAGGTGTACCCATCCTATGCAGACGCAAAGCCTATGCAGATAAGATTACCTCGATTATTAGTATAATGAATTGTCGAATTAATGATTAAATGAATAGCTACAATTGTATATTTAATTCTTAGAGAATAAAATATATCTACATTTTTCTTTGCATTCCGTCATTTCCGTCCATAGGGAATTTAGGCTGGAGTTTGGCGGTACTCCCCCAAGTAGACCATTTAAAGGCTGGTAAACATACTGGCTGAATCTGGAAGCATCGAACGAAGACCGTATCATCGAGATCCCAATGTTCGGGTTCAGGATACAATCGTGGCTGCTGCATCGGCAATACAGGCAAATCTAAGTGTTTCGACTCGAAACTTATCCGGCCAAATTGGAGTTAGCAGACGGTCATTAAAACGGATACTTCATGATGACTTAAACTTATTTCCGTACAAAGTCCAAATTACAAGCAAGTTAAACCCTCAGGATTTGCCAGTTCGCCTGGAATTTTGCCGAAAAATGATTGCAATGGCCGAAGAATTGGTGGTGAATTGATAAATTGTTTGTTCAAGTCTGATGAGGCCCGTTTTGACTTACGCGGCAATGTTAACAAGCAAAATTGCCGTATATGGAGTAAATCTAATCCAGAAATGCTCTATGAGACGGAACTGCACCTAGAACGAGTCACTGTGTGGTGCGCAGTTTCATCAAGGTGTATTGTCGGGCCATACTTCTTTGAAGAAAACTGTGTAACACAAACTGTCAATGGGGACCGTTATTTAAGGATGTTGAAGGAGTTTTTTTACCCAGAACTTCGCCGAAGACGTATCCGTTTCAGCAGGATTTGGTTTCAACAAGATAGAGCAAGTGCACTCGTAGCCACAAAAGTTATGGCGGAGCTCAAACTAAAACTCCCAAACAAATTGATATCCAGAAACTGAACTTTTCGCTGGCCCCCAAGTTCACCTGACCTGAGTATACCAGACTTTTTATATGGGGTTATGTCAGGCAGGAAATATACAAAACGAAACCGAATAATTTGGCTGAATTGAAGCAGTCCATTAAGACAATAATTAAGGCAATCCCAATTTCAACCCTTCAGGCCGCAATGAACAATTTTCTGATCAGGTGCCGCATATGCGTAGATGAGCGTGGAGGTCATTTGCGATCTATCATCTTTAAAAACCATTAGTTATTTAAAATAAAATTTAATTTTTAATCCAATAAAAAAAATTAATGAAATACATCAATTAAAATAAAAGTTATTTAAAGTTCTTTTTGGAGCACGGTTCGTGCGCCACCCTGTATTATACCTATAATCACAAGTAAAAAAAACAATTACGACTTTTGAAATTTATTTATGGGTGCGCAATTTGACAATAATTGTCACAATAGATATCACTTTATCAATTGACACTTGTCGCTTGTCTAATTTTATTAAATATGATCCCATAACTTTAAAAAAACTAAACCATCATACTTGCTACACATGACTCCTCCTTGAACACGTACCCATAAATATAAATTCTTCAATGTCACATTATGGGATATTTTAATTACTCTAAACAATATTGTAAAAACAATGAAATCTTATATATCTGACTTCAATAAATTCATGATCTTGTATACTGAAATAGTTTGAGTCAATTCAAAGAAATTCAACAAAATACTCGTACGTTGGTTTGATGAATCTCTTCACGAACGAACTGACTCATTGACATGAGACACGATAAGGTTGTTTGCGTTTCTCGCACTGGACGCAATATAATGCACTTGATTTAATCTGAAGTGTTCGAAGTCACACTTTGTTTGCCCTCCACTGTTTAGTTTACAAAATGTGTAGTTATAGTTTTAAAGAAAAGTCCTTTTATGTGTTTTTCTATACTAAGTTATTTACATACATATTTATATTTTTATATAATTTACCTAATGACAATTATTTCGTTGAATTCCTTCAAATTATGGAGCTCCATTACAAATTACAGTTTTCTCATTTCGATTTCAAATTAAAATATTTTCTTTATGGAATTTTCCAGATGGAGTGAATACCTTCTATAAAGCTATAAGTATACACAACTATAAAGCCTTGTATATAAGAATGCTGTAGGTACATTTATTCATTCAAATTCATCTAACTCAATTAAGCAGATATCATAAAAGAGTGCCTGCATCGGTGAAATTTAATTACAAGAATCAGCCTTAAACCAAAAGTTGTTGATGATGCGGCGCACAGTGCACAGCCCGTCCATCCACACTATGATCCGACCGATCCTGATGCGATGAGGTATTATATATTTCCTGGTAGCCTTCAGGCCAAGTAATTACTATTCTTTAGTTTCTAATGGAGAAACACTTTTGACACCACACATGACATTCTTCAGAATTAAAGATGACACAGGGTATCTGGTATCTGTGTTGTGTGCGCGATACCCCACCCCGACCCTCACCAACACCCTTCCATATTTCAAAACCTAAACGCATTTTTTTATGATTGCATGTGCTGTGCGGAGGAAAGAAAAGACCCCTAGGCAACTATTCTAAAGGGAAGAAGTTTTACTGAAATTAAATTACCCTCAAACGACGAGATGCGTGTCAGAAAAACATACTTTTTTTCAAAAGGTAAATGCTCAAAACCTAGCTCGTCTCTATATATGCACATAAGAAGTCCAAATTGAATGTCTGTGTGCTAAGCTGCCTCCATGAATTTATAGTTCTTGTCTTTTTGTTTTTGTTTTACGGAGAAATGTAGCTTAATATGAGTCTTTCGTGGTCGGCCTTCTTTATGAACGATAAACGCATACACCTGTCATAATGGCCAGATAGGCGGCACACTGGCCCTTCAAACTAATAAAAATGGAAATATGACAGTGCCATTGTGGGCGCGTATCCTTTGCCTTAGATGATTACTCAGGGATAAGTGGTGAATTTGTGCATGGAAGCTAAATTTAGTAAATCGTAATACATTTCAGAGCAAAGATGCTGTCACAATATACCAACGCATAAAATATATTGTAAATCACACGAAAAACACAAGTCCGTCAATGTTGTCCCAAAATTCGTTCAGGCTGTGTTAACGAGCTTAAATGATTTCTTCTTCGGTGTCATTTACAAAAGCATTCACTTTTAATTTCTTGCGTTGACGTTTAAACGTTGGCAGCGTTGAAATAGTCAAATGTGAGTTATTTCGCGTTCTGTAATCAAACTCACAATAATTTTATACCGAAACCGATGAACATTCAAGCAAGATTGTGTTATTTTTTTGAGCTAAAAAGAATTTTTTTGTTGTGTCAGAAAAGAAAGTTCTGATATCATGATATTACGGTAAACGAAAGCATCAACGCATTTACTCTAAAACTGTTCAACGCTGACCTTGACGCTTTGATGTTGTTACGAAGTAACGCCCAAATACTGTAAATTCTTTAAAAGAATATTTGTCGATTAAAAAAAAAGTTCCAAGGAATTCTTTTATAGTAGGTTAGTTTTTTTTTAAATGGGAACAAATCAGCAGGCTATTGCCAACAGACAGTGTACCCTTTGTGAATTTTTTTTTTTAATTCTTGAGGAAAATTGATGACATTTTTGGTGATCCCTTATTCAAATGTCAAATGTTGTTCTTCAAATAAGTGTGTGTCAGCATTTAGTTGGAAAGAAGCTCCGAGATTGCAAGATGCTTAAAATTATTTTCTTCAGAAGATCAAGGAATTCAGCCGAAAAATAAATTTGAAAGCTGAGGGTACTTTTGTCAGCAAAATAATTTTTTTGACAATTTTCAATCCCAATCGCAAATGCAATAATTTCAAACGGCAATTTGAAAATCATTCTTCATTCGCTTTGTCACAAAATCGGGGCATGAAGATCTTGTACCAAAATAATGACAAATTCAACTTTGACAAATGATGGGTATGCCAAGAAATTTAGGAATTCCACTGGGAAATTGAGGACATCAATATTTTTAGTTGCTTAAATTGAGCGCATGCTCAACCGATCTATATCGATAATTTTGACCAATATTTGGATGTACATTAGTGATGAGTTCATCGAAGTGAATTTGCAAATGGCAGATGGAATCAGTATTAAGCAATTCAAAGTATCTACCAGAATTTTTCCATTTCAGATTTTAAGCAGATTTTTGAAAAAAATGTCTATCCTATTGCAGGAACCCTCGCATATGGAATACTTTTTACGATAACTTCAGACATTTGTCGGAAGTCGCCCGCCAGCAGTATTTTTATCTCCACGCCAACAAAACGACAGTTATTGTTGCGTTAATCTTTTATTGTTCTATCTAGTGCTTCTAAGTGCCATCGTGCACTCATCAAATTTCCAACAATTCCGGCAGATGCCAGAGCTAACGCAAGTCGATGATATCTGGAACGATTTCTCAGTTTCCGGTTTACTTCAACAGTAAACTGTGCTTTCAAGTAAATTTACTAGGCTAGTTCAGAAAAAATGATATCTCAGCAATCTCTTTCAAATAAATAGGAATCCTTAGCAAAATTTCTCCTGCCTGTCGCCTTCTCAATTTTTGACGGAGTAAGGTTTGTGAAATATCAGTTTTCTGAACAATTGGCTTAGTTTATCTTGGAAGCAGGCAAAAGGAATGTACATTTTTGAATACGGGCATCTAAACCGACGACGAAGTAGTACTTCTAATATATATCTCTCAACAATTGTATTAATTGTTTTCCCCAATTTTTGGTTATACCAAGATTTAGTCGATAATATGACAGAGGTTTCAAGCTTGCGTGAATTTATTACATTTTTCTCAGTGAGTTTCAACAAAATTATATGACGAAGCGTGTATTTCTTATCATACATCACCATCATCAACGCTTCGGCAACACCACACGACCAGCACACTACCTTAACATCGGCATCAGAAATAGCAGTAACATCGCACGACCATTACACGTACATAACCCGAAATTAAGATTTGTCCACCGCAGTACAATATCAGCAAACAGTAATAGAGCAACACCACTGTACCATTACACTATCTTAACACATCATCACCACTCACACATTAAATACCATCCACTGTAAGTATCGAAACTTCATTCGTCGCTCTTACAGTTCACACTGTGTCACACCAGAAAATATAATAAGAGGACATAAGAATAACACGATTCATGGCGAAACCTACATGCTCTTGTTGATTTATTCAATTCAAATTTAAGTTTTAACAGAGTTTGACATATATCCAGAATCATATTAAGGCATGGCTTGAAGCCGTCTGCCTGATTGACAAAAAAGTTACATTACTATTGATTTTGAAAATTAATGAAAGGAATTACATTTATATACAATGAGATGAAAATTAAAGAATGAAATTAAGAAATAATTTTTTAAATTTTAGTTTGCAACTTAATTTAGAGATGTGCTAAAAATTCTCATCGACTATCATCCGTCTGTAGGCTCCAGCAGTTGGTAGGAAAGAGAAGAGCGGTCTTCATCCAGCTTTGCCATTCAAAATATCCCTTGTTTCTATCCAATTAATCTCATCTTTTGCTAGGCACCTTCTTCTAATATCTTTCAAAATGGGGCAGATAGCGAAGAAATGGAAGATAACTTCTCTGGAGTTCATGTTGCAGAGGTTACAGAAAATAGGCAGATCATCACGATGTGGCATATTGATTAATCTAAAAAAAATCTCCTCGCCTTCTAAATATGGCCTCAATTAATTTTACGTTGAATTGGGAGTTGAAGTAGCTTAGTTCAAAGAAGTATTTTTTTTTGTATAACTTTGCATGCGCTCAAGGGATTATGAATACCATTAATATGTTTTTTCTTAACACAGCGCGGCATCCGGTGGTAGAAGAGAAAGAAGGATAGGAAAGATGTGTGGCCCGATGTTCTGAGACAAGTGCTGGTTGATGTCTCAGATTTATCTCCAAGGATGGCGGCTGAACTAATGCAGAGAGAATTACCGTGTCTTATTTATTTATGTACCTTATAATTCGCATTATTTTATTTATTTCGTTGTCATATTTTATGGGTATGCTGTTTACTCAATCACATGTTGTTAGTGTTATGCCTAAACAGCATGTAATGAGCAAAGCAGCAACTTATTTTATGACAATTTTTAGAATTGGTTTTTAATGGAAAATAAGAAGACATAGACAACAGCAGGAATCGAACCTGCAACTACGAGGTTGACAGGCGAGCACACACCTATCGCGCCACGGCCACCCCCGACAATACACCTTGATGAAACTGCGCACCACACAGTGACTCGTTCTGAGTGCAGTTCCGTCTCATGGAGCATTTCTGGATTAGATTCACTCCATATACGGCAATTTTGCTTGTTAACATTGCCGTTTAAGTGAAAATGGTACTCATCAGACATGAACAAACAATTTATCAATTTATCAATGTGTTGTCTTCTTCGGCCATTGCAATCATTTTTCGGCAAAATTCCAGGCGAACAGGCAAATCCTAAGGGGTTTAACCTGCTTGTAATAGGACTTTGTACGGAAATAAGTTTAAGTCATCATGAAGTATCTGTTGTAATGACCGTCTGCTAACTCCAATTTGGCCCGATAAGTTTTGAGTCGAAACACTTGGATTTGCATGTATGGCCGATGCAACAGCCACGATTGTATCCTGAACCCGAATATTGGGATCTCGATGATGCGGCCTTCATTCGATGCTTCCAGATTCGGCAAACATGTTCACCAGCCTCATAATGGTCCATCTACCTCGGGGAGTACCGCCAAACTCCAGCCTAAATTCCCTTTGGACAGAAATGACGGACTGCAAAGAATGGTTTCGCTGCACTATCCAAATCCTTTTTTTCCGTATCCCAAGCATTCATTTTGATAAATCTAAATAGTAGCCTATAAAATAAAAAAATAGGTCGATTACTAACACTGAAAAAAAGTTATTACGTTTTATTTTTGTAGCACGATTCGTGGGCCACCCTGTATTTGTATTCTTTAACTATCTCGATTTCCTTGCCTTTAAATCTCTATTTTCCAAACTGTGCGTATCTTCCAAAACTTTTTCTAAATGCCATGACCTTCGATTTATTTGAGAAACCTACATATACATACCCAAACGGAACCTTAGTGTCGATTGGGATTTGCTAAAGAGTAAGTTTCCCATTAATCATAAGTGGTGGCCAAGTTTTTAATCAATTCCAATATTTTATTTATAAGTGTGAATATTTTGGGTAATAAAAGATAAAGTAGTTGTTTTTCCCTTAGCCCTCTGCTAGAATTAGATTTCTATACCGTTGATGACCCTTCTTGCTCCTTCTGACTGAGATTGTTGGCTATTTCAATTTGACGAAATACCGTGTCCTGTGCGTGTGATATAATTTAAGATTATACTGCAATCGTAATATTGTAAAAATCTATTTTATAAATAACGTTTAGGTAATCGGACAGAGTTAAGCCTTCTTAAGCCAGAGTTTTACTTGGTTTCTATTTACAGCTTTCAAAATCGAACACCTTACTGCTTAACATTATAATTAAAACGTAAAAGCTTTCTGATTGTCTGCAGCGGTCGGTTAACTACTTTTGTTTGCCACTTAAAAACTATTTATATCACGTTAAATTAAAGCTCTTAAATGTGGATTAGTGACAGAATTCCAAGAATTGTCAGGCTAAAACATTGATTTCAATAATTTCCAAGCAATCCTTGAAAGTGAAGGAAAGTATCAGTCTAGAGTCTTTATAGCTTATATCGATGAATTTTAACATTCATGGCCCGGACTAAAATCATTAATTTATAAGAATTTTATTCTTACTGTGTGAAAAATGAATAAATAAACTAAACTAAACTAAAATCGTTCTAAGTTTTCATACGATTTTTCTGCCTTAAACTTGCTTGTCGACCTTCTAAGTAATTCTTAACAAAAATTATAAGCCAGACTAAGCCAAGTGAGGCTGCGTTTTCATATCCCTTTTTGTTTTCGTTTGTCGCTAATATCGCTCTGGAGAAATTCCCCTGTGAATTTATTTGAACGAGGGCGGCATATCATAATTGCTATGATATTGGTGTTTTGCATCATCTCACTCGTTCCTTAAACGGTAGCAAGCGGCCACTCATGATAAGACCATAAGGTATTATAAGAAATCACATTTGCATACGTAAAGCCGGCCATCGTGGCGGCTGTGACTACTGCGGTGGTGTACAGCACAGCACGGCCTCCATTTCATAGAATAAGGTATACCTATGCCTTATCTATCTACCATAGGCTCTAAGGCACATCCTTATTAGATATGACATGCAGTTCACGAACAAATAAGGCAATGGCGCAGCAAGACAATTGTACAACAACTTGTAATAGTAGGTATGTTTGAGAGACGGAACCAAGACCGCAAAAGGGGTTCTATTCATAAATTATTCACGAGCTCAATTCACTTTTCGATTTTATTAGTCAAGAAAGTTAAGATGTGTGCCGTGATGCCTCTGCCTCTGCATTGATGCAACCAAAGAAAAAAAATAGAGGAAAGAGAAGTGATCATGATCTCTGTGAGATCATAGCTTCATATATCATCTGTATTTTTTTTTTTAAAGAAACAGAACTTTCTGTCCCGCTCTCCAACTCACTCAATTCATTTCATTTTGGGACTACACGACAGAGAGTTGACTTTGTCCGAAACCGCTCATCATACCACCGCTGCGCTGCCGATATGCACCAAGCACCATAGCACCAGTCCACCAGTCCAAGTCGCAGCCTCCATAAGCGAGATGTCCTTTTATCAGAAAGAACTTAACATTTTATTGTGCTGCAAACATAAGATACAGATGCATATAACAGTTCAAAGGAATACTTCCGATGATACATATTCAAGATGGAACCATTAGTCATTGGAGGTCTTACGTTAGCTCTTGGTGGTTTTTAATGTGAACAAAACAATACCATTAGTATCAGTACCAGTAGAAGAGTTATGGAGTAGCGGAAAAATGGCATGGAACATGCCAAGACGTAACTGCAGTTAAAAGATGCTTAACACGACGATTCTTCAAGTTGGGCAAAGTAGCCTTTCGTGTTTTTTTTAGTGCACTAGCATTTTTGGGGTCGAATATTGGTGGGGTACCTGTAGTGTGGCATAAGGCGATTTCCGCAATAAGCACAAGATTAAAATGTTACGCGATATTTTTTTATGCATGCATTATTAGGATGGTGGAGGTGATATTCAGGAGAGAACACACCTATTCTGGACTTATCGCAACGTCATGGTGCCCATTTGACCTTCTCTATATACCGATGTTGGACAGTCAGAGAAGATAAATGGGACTTGACATGAGGATTCTGATATCTTTTGCTGTTGAGAGGGACTTGAATGATCAAAATATGGATAACCCTATTAGCTGGCTAACATAGTCGTAATGGATTATAACGGAACATTGTTTTTTTTTATGCCAGATTCCACAATTTTATTTCTTTCTTCTTTGATTGTTTATTTTGCAAATTGATTCCTTGCATATTTGTATTTTCGGATGTGTGCCAGCAAAACTTGGAGCTGATGATGGCCTTGGTTTTTGCCCTAAGGGCAAAGTTATATTGCCTGAAATTTGAAGAAATAGGTTGGATGAAATTGGTCCCACAAAATAAATCTCGGAGCGCAGAACGACGAAAATTAATGATAAGTTGGTAACGGGCCCATACTTGAGAGAAGTAATCAAGAAGTGAACGAATTAAGATTATGTGCAGGAAACAGATAAAATATAGGTTGGAGAATTCCTTGGACCATCGTTTCATGAATAATGCAGTTAAATACCTAAGCTGAAAAAGGGGTCAACATGGTTATGAGAGATAATAAGCTGGAAACACGCATACACCTTCATATTGGCGTTCTAAGAGTTGTTAGAAAAGTCACATAAAATATTCAAGGTCAACGGTCACAAATATTGTTTTTCGCGATTATCTCGGTTTCTATAGCTGCAATGATGTTAACATCCAGGTAAAAATTGTAGAGCATAAAATTTGCGACAGATCTTGCCTTAAACATTTTTTCATGCGTTCAACCGCTATTGAGATAGAGGGCGGTGAGTGCGCACCGCTCAGCCATATATAATGTAATGCAAGGTCAACCGTGAACCACGGTGAATAATACCATGTGTAAAGTTATAAAATCATTCAAATATCATTAGCATTGAATAGTTTGTATTATTGATTAGTTAATACATTGTATTTAATAACATTTTACATTTATCTTGTTGACAACGCTGACCAGAAGCGTGAACAAAACTTGATTTTGGCAGCCGATTTGAAAATTGGAATCAAAGTAGGCGAATTTTCAATTCCAACAAGAACATTTCGTAAATATTAAAATTCAGCAAGAAAATTCCAGAACAATTCGCGCAAAAGTAAACAGACACCAGATAAAGCAGCAGCAACATTTATCAAATGAAATATAAATTAAAAATAAATAATCTTAAAAGACTTGATTTTAAACTAAAAGTTAGAAAGTTAAATTAAATGTTAAGTTGCAACAAATACTTTGTTTTAGGGAATTTGGTATATAATTATACATATTGCCGCTTAAGGTTAGAAAAGTTGAAGCGTTATTGACAAAACTAAGTTACTTTTTATTGAATTTTGTCGTTGGTTTCAGATGGCTGATCTGTGTTTTATTTGTGAGAAGTTATTTTCAGAAGGTGATTCTGTTAATGTAGTGCGTGGCTTAAAAACTTTAAAAACTACAAGTATCGAAAGAAATGACAGTCACATAGACTTCTTAAATGCTTTAACCTTTGCGAATGTGCATGTCGAGTTTCGAAAAGTGTACACCAGTACAAATTGCATAGCAGCATCGAAACGACGCCTAGAAGAAGGTGAACCTTTACCATCGACCAGTGGACCTGTGGGAAAAAGAGTGCATTTGAATCTGAAATTCTACAAGGCATGTTAACAACGATTCAGGACAACGAATATGATGACAATGAAACAGAAATTTTCGAATTCTCGGAAGATGACGATAATAAAGAAAATTAATACTTTGATTCTTTTAATTATTATTTTATAGGGTTATCAATTTCGCGGTTTCAAAAGTATAGGGCTGGAATTCGACATCTGTCAAACTAAGTTGTTAAACCATTTTTTTTTCAGTTAAAAGTCTGACATTTACGAAAATAGATCGCTTAACTATCGCACAACGCATAAAAATTCTTAAAACCTACTACAAAAATGGTGATTCTAACACAGCCACATATCGTCCAATTACGCAAGCAATTAGCAAAATTGTGAAGAAATTTTAAGAAACGTTTCGCTCGTACCACTGAAAATATCGCTGCTGTAAGTGAAAGTATTGCCGAAGACCCGAATGTGTCGATTCCTCGTCGTTCTCAGGAATTATAACTGTCTTACGGCACATTATGGCATATTTTGTATTTGGATCTACACCTACATCCATATAAAGTCCAGCTCACACAAAAACTGAAGCCAGCTGACCATTCACAGCGTCGGCGTCGTAGATACGTCGAATGGCTGCTTTAACAACAGGCGGTGGACATTTCTAAATCGGTGGGTATGTTAATAAACAAAATTGTCGTATTTGGGGTTCTGAGAATCCTCAAGTAATCGAAGAGAGGCCATTACATCCACAAAAAGTCAATTTTTGGGGCGCTCTTTGGTCCGGAGGTGTGATTGGACCTTACTTCTTCGAAAACGACGATGGAACGACTGTCACCGTCAATTCGGAGCGTTATGGTCATATGATAACCGCCTTATTTTTGTCTATTATTGAAGAATAAGACTTGGAGAATATGTGGTTTTAACAAGACGGTGCCACAGCCACACAACTTGAGTGAATATGGCTTTATTGCAAGAGTCATTTCCTGGCCGCGTAATTTCTCGTCGTGGCGATATCAACTGGCCACCAAGATCATGAGATTTGACACCGCTGGACTTTTTTCTATGTGGCTACGCGAAAGACCGTGCTTACGCAGATAAACCTTTAAGTCTTGAGTACTTGAATACCAACATTCGTCAAGTTATGGCTGAGATACCGCCCAATTTGTGTCAAAAAGTGGTCGAAAATTACCTCAAAAGAATCGATGCTTGCAACAATTGAATTTCCAGTAGAGAGCAAATGGTTACTTTCGCTGGGAAAAAAATTGGCAATACCAATAACAAAAAACCAACTTCTCACCCATACATGTTATCGCTGACGTTAAACAATGTATACAAAGAATTCAAGAAGAAAAAGATAAAGATGTTGCCAGATTGAAAATTGCAAATATTACAAGCACTTTTCATAGAAAAATGTCTAATAATACCAAAGAAAAATTTATTCTTAAAATTTTTGAAATAACACAAAAAGTAATAAAAAAAACATAAAAATAAAATAATAATAACAAACGCTGATAAAGGTAATAAAACAGTTGTCATGTATAAATCAGACTACACAAGTAAAATTCACACAATATTAGACGATAGAAATACATATAAAACGACGAGAATTGATCCAACAACAGAACTACAAAAAAAGAACAACAGCATTGTAAATGATTTATTTAAACAAAAATATATAGATGCTAAACTTAAAACAAAACTTTATTGTTCAGCAACTTTAGCACCACGGTTATATGGCTTACCAAAAATACATAAACCTGATCTCCCTTTGAGGCATATTTCATCTTCATTTAATGTTCCGTGCTACCAGCTTTCCAAACATATTGGTGAAACTTTGAAGAATATTGTCTCACCCAACTATAATATCAAAAACTCCTATCAGCTAAAAGAAAAATTGAATGATATAATTTTGGAAGAAGATGCGAAGATGTTTCGTTCGATGCGACATCCCTTTTCACCAACATTCCCACATATTTAGCTATCAAAAATATAATGAAACAATGGGATACTATAAAATTATCAACACAAATTCCAAAACCACAATACTTAAAAATATTAGAATGCTGTTTGAGAGATAATAATTATTTCAAATTCGAAGACAAGATCTATCTTCAAACGTTTGGAATGCCTATGGGAAATCCACTTTCCCCTACCATCGCTGACATCGTACTTGACAATCTACTTGATAATACCTTGGACGATTTAAAGAAAACAAACACAGATATAAAATTAATTGTGAAATACGTAGATGACATATTCGCAATAATAAAAAATCAGAATATAGATATTATATTAGCAACAATAAATAATTATTACAAGAAGTTACAATTCACGATTGAAATAGAGCACAATAAGTGCTTACCTTATCTGGACACAAAACTTCATCGACAAGCCAACAAAATAATTATTGACTGCTTCTCTAAGGAAACATCTTCTGGCCGAATGATGAATTTTCATTCAACACAACCGATGAGCCAAAAAATTAACACGGCAACAAACTTTACTAACAAGGTTATCGATATAAGCGATAAACAATTTCACGAAAGAAATATATTAAAAATAAAAAACATACTTAAAATGAATAATTATCCCTGCTACATAATAAATGAAATAATAAATAACAAAATTAATCAAAATATTAATAATTTAAAGAAAAACAAAAAATCTACAACAGAAATTGAAGCTGGCATCTCCAAAGCATTTTTCAGTATTCCCTATATACCAAAACTAACACACTGCAAAATTCTTCACGAAGTCATCAAGCAAGCCACCACCAAACTGACATTTGCTTACAAGGCAAACTGCACGTTAAGAAAGCTTTTCTCAAACACGAAAACACCAATTGAAAAGGAACAACATTCCAATGTGGTCTACCAAATTGGATGTTTAGGCAATTCAAATGACAATTGTGATCTTGTGTATATAGGAACGATGAAAAGGGCGCTCGGAGTGAGGATAGCCGAACATAAAGCAGATATAAGAAAGAACAAAACAACAACAGGCTTAGCGCAACACATAAATGATACACAGCACACAGCTAATTTTGAAAATGTCAAAATATTATGTCGATTTCGTTTCAATAATTAGGATTCGCTACTAAAACCAATACTTTTTGGCTTTGAAAAGAACGATTACGGACCGAATCTCTTTTTGGGACTGTGTGTGTTGCTTGGCAGCTCTAAAAAAAAAACAAATCTTCAATTCGTTAAAACATCATTATTTCGTTTTATTTTCCCGATTCCGACGCGGGGGAGTTCCTAAGCCCACTTGCACTTTTTTAATATTTGTTTCCAAGAAGTTTTTAACAATTTTTTTTATTTTTTAATATATTAATTTACTTTTTCTGTACACTGCCACAAAATAAAAATTAATTCACAACACAACAATTGAGAAACGTCAAAACAAATATTGTAGTGTGTGTACGAATCTGTGCACAAATCCGTTTTGAATCCGTCTCCAAAAAGAGATTCAATACGGATCTGTTTTTGAAGAAAAAGTATTGGTTTTAATTTGAAACGAATTTGATTTTCAGAAAAAAAATGACGGCGGATCGACGGCAAGTCGATGTTTTTGTTGAAACGAAATCGACATTAGACAAACAAAAAAGAGAAAATACAAGCTACACTATAGAAAGCTTGAGGATACAAGAAAAACTGACGAAAACAATGAATACGAAATAAGACAAAGACAACATAAAGTAAAATTACAGTGTGGCCATAAAAAAAGTTCTGTGATATTAGCATTTAAGTTCTTATCTGTCTTATTGTTTAGTGTTTTACGTACATATTTATTTATTTATTTATTTTCTTCATTATAATTAATGTTCAACCTAAAAGTGATGTCTAAATAGAAATTATACCACTAATGTAAAGTAAGCATAATTGTTCAAAAAGAAAAATTATTGTAGGTATAATGGAATTTTTTACAGTTCAATAAACCAGTCTCTTGAAAAAGTTGGAAAACCCCAACGAAACGTCGAGAAAGAATGAAATAGTTTTATTTACATTCGGAAATCACTGATCTGTAAGCCTGTCTTATAAAAAATCCTTTATTTATTTATCAAAAACACCAGATCACCATTTTCAAATAAACATTGTTAATTTTGTTTGAATGATTTAATAACTTTATACATGGTATTAATCACCGTGGTTCACGGTTAACCTTGCATTACAGTATGTATCGCTGAGCGCTGCGCTCTCACCGCCCTCGGTTGAATGCAGGAAAAAATTTTTAAGGCAACATCTGTCGGAAATTTTATTCTCTACAATTCTTACTTAAATGTTAACATCATTAGGGCTATATAGAAACCGAGATAATCGCGAAAAGCGATATTTGTGACATTTGACCTTGAGTAACTTAAGTTATAGATACGCGATTTTATGTGACTTTCCTAACAACTTTTAGAACGCCAATATGAAGACGTATACGAGTTTCCAGCTTATTATCTCTCGTATAAAGGTTGAACCCTAACTTGACTGGACTAGAAACCAAGTGCTGAATTTGTGTTGAACCTGATAACGGTTACATGTGTTGGTAAGTTCAGCTCATGTTCATATAAGATTGGCACTATTTTGAACTTAGCTTAAAGGTGGATCATCGAGGAGGTAGAAATGGGGAGGGGATTTAATACAGTTGCGATTGAATGACATTTCCCAGTTTTTATGCCACCAAACTGAATAACTGCTATTTTCCTCTCTAAGCAGAAGACTCATCTATCGGAAAAGTGGTCTTAAAAACGATAAGTGATATTTGTGTTCGATAATTATCTGAATATCATTAATAGTAGAAATTAAAAAAAAAAACTATCCTTATAAGTTTGGTATCAGCAAATATTCTGTATTTAGTACTGCTCACAAAGGCAACAATATAGAGATTTCTTCTTAGCTGACCAGTTACGAAATCAGCTGTAATTCTTTAGTATTTTCCTAGTTGTTGGTTTTATGTACCTATTTCCTGAGCTCAGTTTTGAGGGTTCTTTCAGGATTTTTCATCCTGTGGCCTCCTCTTCTGTTTTGTCCGTATGGTCGTTATTGACGCAATTTTTTCTTTGGATCCTACTTCATTAACTTCTTCTTTTACTTTCAACTAAAAAGACTCTCCTATCAAGCCCAAAGGTTCTTGCCGCAGCCCCTTCAGGCATGCTGATAGTAACTTGCTTCAGATCTTAATAACTAAATCGGCTGACGTGGTAGTATTTTCTTTAGTCATATATAATCAGCTCAGGTGAAGGTTGAACTCTGTTGCAACTGTAATGCTAGTCGCCTGCAAGTCGTTTGCATATTAAACGGGCATTTGTGGCTATTCCAATTCATTTCAGTGTTCTTGTTCATCACCCACGATTTGTATTGTTGGACACAGCAGCCCGAAAATCTGGTAGATTTGTACGTAGAAGGCCACTGGTTTCACTCGACAGAGCAGGCCGAAGCACTGGTAGATTAGTAGGTATAAGGCCCCTGGTGTCATTCGATACAGTAAGCAGAAGCTCTGGTAGATCACCAGGTATAAGACCCCTGGTGGGTCTCGGTCAGCAGGCCGAAGCTCAGGTAGATCAGCAGGAACCGAAGCTCCTGGTGGCAATGAAATTTGCAACGAAAATATTTGCGACTGGGGGGGGGGAGCTTCGAGCAATAAAGCTATGATGACCAGATCGACTTACCTCGGCCATGGTCGGATTCAAACTGATGCATAAAATCAGATTTAATGGTAGTATTTAAGACTTCAAGTTTAATAAAAGCGGCCATGATTTTTGTTCGCTATTGCAGGGCCTCATGTAATGTTTTTGCTAAAACCCAAGTGTGAACTATAAAGTGATGAACGAAAATAGTTGCCTCAGTTGATTTTTCGGTTACGTTAAAGTTGGATATTTAATTTTCTTTTCATTAAAAAAAAAAAAAAATTGAGGTTTAGTTGATTTTAAGTCCCACTGATACACACTATTTTCGTCTGCTAGTCAGTCCTCTTTAGATTATCTCAGAAAGAAGTAGCTCGAATTTGACCAGGTCCATTATAACAACGTAATCAGCAAAACCAAGGATCAATATAACATGCGCTGTAAGGCTTTTTAGCAATTCGTCAGTTACAAAACTCCTCTAGAACAAGATACTTTGCTATCTACTGCTATCTATATTCTACATTTCTCTAACAGGCTGGTTAAAGAGAAAGGAGAGTTACCTGGCTTCAAAACACTGGAAACGAGTAACGTAAAGAGCTAAACATATTTGACTTGCATATTTGAAAAGACGTCTATCTATAGAAAGCATTTTATGTAATAACCCTAAAGGAATTTGTTAGACCAGAGTGATGGCATGGTCTTGATTTTAAAGCATTCAATTCATTACCGGTTGAAAGCAATCTTAAATGCTAATTTGATGTTATAGCAGACTTTCAAATCTGCTTGCTGTTTTGTTTCGATGTTCCAGAGAAATGTGAACTCTCTGTCAAATTGGCTAGTTCAGAAGAATGAGATCTAAGTTATTTCAGCAATTTCTTTCGAGTGAATTGTAAGAAATAATGAAAACGAATGAATCTTATCGTTTTTGCAGATACATGAAGTAAATGGTTCTCACAAATAATAACGTTGGTTCAGTTCTATCATACAGAATGTAACCTTAGCATTCAAATACTTGCAAATACTGTGGAATTTTAGTTTCCTGAATTGAACAAGTACACTATTAGATTTATGACATTTATTATACAATTTATTTCTCAAAATAAACTAGAGTTATTCTACACAATTAACTTCCCACTCTGGCAATTGTCTCCCTTAAAACAAGTCAACAACTCCAATTCGGATGCGGAGGCAAATAGTCGCAACCTTCGATCTTGTACTTCTCCATTAAATCCTCACAATATGACTGATCTCCCTTAGCACGATTAAGTTCGCTTTCGAATTGTTTTTGCTTTTCGTTTTTCAAACGATTAATTTCCTCCAACTGTTCATCAAGTTCCTTTTTCACCTGAATACGTTCTCTCAGCTTATCGCCCACTTGGATTTTGGCAAACCGATTCTCAAGCATTTTATTTTCTCTTTCAGCAGCCTCTAGTTTCAGTCTTCGAGCTTGTTCCTCGCAAATTTGCTTTAACAATATATTATGCGTTGACTTTGCTTGTTCTTGCGTGCTAGCTGTCAAACTCTTCTTGTTATGATCTTTGAAACAAATAAAACGCCTATCCAATTCGTCACACATCTCAGTTCGTTTATGATCTTGATCAGCAACAAAATTCTTGAACTTCTTGATGTATTTCAGATAGTCTAATGTGTCTTGTTTGAGATTGACATTCTTACGAATGGCATTATTGATCTCTTGATTTACTTGCCTAATGGTTTCTTGGTGCAACACATTTTCAAAATTCTCGGTTTCTTCCCTGAGGAGTTGCTGCTCTTCGCAAATTTTATTCAAAGACATTTTCACTTCCTTGCTTCTAGCAATCCGGGCTTCAAGAGCTTTCTGCTTTTCATCACCTTGACCGGTCCTCATTTCAAGGTCCATTTTTTCCTTCTCCTTCCGCAAACGGGCCATATCCATTTCCTGTGTCTTGCGATTTTCTTCAAGTTGATTTCCTAATATTTGGCACTGATTTGCCTGCAACGATTTCTTCAAATCGTCTTCATGTTTTTGGTTGCGATCAATGTTGTCGTCCATTTTCTTTTGAACTTTTAGCCAAAATTCATTGTCTTTCTTCTCACGCTCGACTCCTCTGAGCTTATCATTCATTTGTTCCAATTGACAAAGCTGCGTCTCACGATAGTCTTTTCGTCTTAATTCATCTCGAATGTCAAGACAGTTCAACATATTCTGATGCAACTTCTTCGAGGCAATGAATTTTTCTTTTTCCTTCCTTCGCTCTTCTTTCATGGCCAGAAGTGATTTTTGTCGCTGGTGAATATTTTCGTCAACTCGTGACTTGATTTTGTCTATGAATTCATTTTCATAGATTTTTTCCTCATTCTCAAGAAGTTCACGGAGGTGATCCTTTCGGATGGCTAGATCATTTTGATATGATTTTTGACCGCAATTTACCAAGAATTTAATTTGATTGAACAGGCTCTTTTGGTCAGTCCTGTAAATGAATTCGTAATGTTCCATCAGGAGATTTATTTACAAAATGTATATTTCTGAAATTAAAAATTGAAACATTAGTAAAATCACCTTTGTTCAAAAAATAAAATAATGTTGTTGTTAAGTATACGAAAGGCATTATATTGGTTCCAAAATTGGCAGGAGTTGACGGAGCCTCTTTTTGTAATACACCAAACCAAAATGTTTAATAATAATAAACTAAAATTGAATAAAATGGTTAAACTGAAATAACTACAAGTTCAACGTAATCAATCATCGTATTGAGTCTTGTTGTCACCATAACGTTTACAGGTTAACCAAAAAATCAAATGAAGCGTTTTCAAGAAAATCGAAAATCAAAAAAATGGTTCTACTACAGATATTAAAAATCGTTAAACATCTGGTATGTTGCAGTGCGTTAAGACTCAAAGAGTCAAAATGCTGGTTTGCAAAACCTTACGGCCATAGCAACACAGCAAATCTGATTCCACCAGATATTCTGTCGACAAACACTGACCACTGCACCCCTATTCTGAGCCTCGGCTAAGGTTTTAAAGTTATCTTTCCATCGAGGAAGAATTGGGAAGATGACAAAGTGTCCCAAGATTTCGATGTAAGGATTTGTACCGAAAAATCTAAAATGGAGTGCGGTGTAGGAGCAGGAGTCTTCTCAGAATCACTGAAAGTCTCTAGATCGTTCCGACTTCCCGACTTTTCTAGCGTCTTTCAAGCTGAAGTACTAGCTACAATAGAAGCATGCAAAATTCTTAAATTAAGCCCAACTTAAAATCTAAATTCGGCAATATTCACAGATAGCTAAGCGGCTATCAAATTCGTAAATTCAACAAAAATATCACCAAAACTGGTCCAACTATGTCGAAATGAGTTACAAAACCTGAACATTAACCACTGAATCACTTTAGTCTGGGTTCTAGGTCACAGTGGTAACGATCTGGGTTATGTACTGATATGTACCTTCTGTTCGCAGAATTTAATACTACAATTTCCAAACCCATATAGATTGTGTTGTTTTTGTAACACGTTTTAAAAAATAACCCAGACTCAGACCTGTAGATAAAAGAACGCAGCTAATGTATCTATACAAACTCGCTGCTATGAAGGGCAAAATTCTTTCAATTTTCCTTACGGAATCCAACAAAAGATGGAATAATATAACCGACTTCTCGATATATAGAATGATATGGCCTTCGTAAAATAAATCCCGCATAGACGATCTCATTGTAGACCAGGGCAGGACATAGCAAGGATAGTCCATACCTGTACGGGGCACTGGCCCTTGGGGGAGCATGCAACAAAACTGGGTATTCTTCATAACACCTCCTGCCTTAGCAGTTAGAAAATAAACAATGCTTCACTTCATCTGCAAGTGTCCCGCTTTGGCCTAGCTAAGAATGCAATCCTTGGAAGGGCTTTCTTTTCTGATCTAAAGGAACTGTGTGATACAAAAGTTTAAAATTTAATCTCTTTCCTCAACGGGTCGAAATGGCTCTAGCGTCGCTGCGCTTGAGTTGTACCCTTTCATTTTCCGCTAAAAAAAAAATCATTTATTCAGGTCCGTACGAGTTTTTGGTATTAAGACGGCGTTTCCCAGCGCTACTTTGGTCCAGATGCGATTTCACGGGTGGCCGTTGCGCGATAGTTGTGTGCTCGACCGTCAACTTCGTGGTTGCGGGTTCGATTCCTGCCGTTGTCTATGTCTTCTTATTTTTCCATTGAAAACCAATTCTAAAAATAAATGTCATACAATAAGTTGCTGGTTTACTCATTACATGCTGTTTAGGTATTGAACTAAAAACATGTGATTGAATAAAACTAGTATGCCGATAAAATATGACAAAGAATAAAAAAATGAATGCGAATTATAAGGGACATCGATAAATAAGACACGGAAATTTCTCCGCATTAGTTCAGCAGCCATCCTTGGAGATCAAATCTGAGACAAGACCCACCTACAGTCTCAGAACATAGCGCCACACATCTTTCCTATCATTCTTTCTCTTTCTTAACCTCACCCTCACGCCCGAGCTGTGTTGAAACATTTAAAGGGTATTCATAATCCCTTGAGAACGTGAAGATTATAAAAAAAAAAAATCTATTCAGTTAATGCGCTTTTACTTGCGATTATAGGTACTATAAGGCAATTTATGCATTCGTAAAAAAAAATTCTAAGGATCAAACATGACATTACGATCATAGAGAAGCCTAAAAAAGTGATCGACAAAAAATGTCTGTTCGTCTGTCTGTCTGTCTGCCAGTTTGCCAGTCTGTCTGTCTGTATGTATAACGAGCTGCAGCCAAAACGGTGTAAGCAATTACCTTCAAATTTAGTATGTGTGATTATTTTGGCATTCCTCAGAGGGGAAAATTTTATTTTTAGGCCTAAATATAACAATACCTGCCATATGACCCGGAAGGAAAATCTTATTTTTCTCGAAAACGGCTCCAACGATTGTGATAAAAATTTTTGAGAATTCTTATGTTGGTAATAGCCATCATCTGATATGAACCAAGTTTACGGAAAAATCAATTAACGGTACTTTTCATAAAACGTTTTTTTTTTTTAATTTTTGGCTTTCTCGGTAACTGTACATTAGATTTCTGTCAAATTTTAGATCTGAGAAGATCAAGGTAGGTAAACTTATTCTGCATATTAAAATTTTAAATAACTTTTTTTTATAATTAAATTAATTTTTGAATTTTTTATTTTGAAAAATCAATATTTTTAAAACTTATAAAACAAATAATTTTAAATTTTATGGTCACTTGTAAATTAATAAACTCTAAAAAACTGTATACCAAAATTTCAAAAAACATTTGTTTTCAGAAAACTAAAAATAAAAAACCGGATTTCATCAAATTTTTGAAAATTTTCATTGATCGGTGGCATCTTATGGTTTTCTTGTTTTTTTTTTTCGAGAAACCGATTAAAGTGTTGGTTTTGGCAGTTTTTATATGTTCAAAAAACGATTTTTAAACACCAATACAGCATTCACTTTCTTTTATACATATGTATGCACATATGTACATACCTAGGTTCTCTATATATGGGTAGGTACATAATACCCTCCTAATTTTCTCGACAATTCATTATATTAACAATCAGGGTTATCTTACCTACATCGGCTTTAATCCTGCAGAGGATAACTAGACAAACTATACCTACTAACAGCGTCAGTAGTTAACTACACTAAAGTTGTTAGTTACAAGACCAAGTTCGTAAGATACAGTCGTGCATTTTATTTTTCTTGCTAAAATTGATTCGAGTTTTGCGTATTATTACACTGATTCCCATCTAACCTTGGACGACGTACCTACACGTCCTGCAATAATAATTAATCAAAATGCCCACAATAATCAAACGCAAGAGGTACCTGCAAAAGAAAGAAATATGCCCATATTGCACAGCTTCAAACTGCGCAATCGCCACCACAAATTTGACAAAAAAGTTATTAGAAGAAGAAAAGTGGTAAATGTAGACTTCAATCACGCTGCTTTAAAATACGATTCCGCAATCGCATTTACTTGCTTGATGCTCCCTGTGGGGCATGCAAGCCATTCGTCATTTAATTGATTCTAGCAACAATTCGGCCAAGATCTCAAATTTCGTTGCATGTTTCATCATATGGCATCTAGCTGCCACATTGATTGAAAACGGTCGAATCACACATTCCGCTTTGAGCATGCGATGAATTTTCTCACGGTTGACAAGCCAATAACGTGCACAATGACTAAGAATTCGGTGACAGCGAAATTGATGCGAGAATGCAAAATCATAATATGGGATGATTGCACGATACCGCATTAATGAGCTTTGGAGGCAGTTGCCCCAAAAATGAAGGATTTACAAGGTGTTTCGAGATGATTTGGCGGGGTTATGACTTGGCTCAGTGGAGAGTTTCGTCGAAGGCTTTCCGTCATCCCATAGTAAAGTGTTAACCGGAATTGTAAAAAATATAAAAATCTCAATTGGATTTGTGAACGGGCAATACTAGCAGCGAAGAAAAACGACGTCGTTGATAGCTTGGTAAACGGTCTTTGTTGTTTGTTTTTGAGCCGGAAAAAAAATTGAAAAACATTGTTTGTCATATCACTCTCTACTGATTTTTATTCCATTCAAATAAATAACATTGGTAAGTTTGAATTATCTGTATTTTATTATTGCTCTGCAGTTTATTTTAAGACGTTAAATTGGGGCGAGGCGAAGTTCGCTTGGTCCGATAGTAGATAAATAAATAAATAAATTATCATATTGTCACTTGGCAAGCAGCTTGAGAGCTTAGAGGCGGACATATGATACATTCGGCTTTAAGATCGATCCAGTTTTACATCAATTTTTTTCAAAAGATTATATACCTAACAGATGATCTCGGAAATAGTACAGGACCACAAATCAAATAAGGAAACATAAGCACTTCTTTTGTGCTTCTTTAAAAAAATTAAAAACCAGTTTTAATTATATCCCCTCCCAACGTCAATCGAAGCAATAAATAAATATTGATTGAATTTTCAAAGACACACTGTCCGCAGTAATTTATTGTGCCCACCTAAAATGTCGTCACGAAAAATGCTACTGTACAAAAAAAACTTACCCAAACAGTAGAGCAAATAGCCTTTTATGTACTACCCACCTCTATAATTTCTATCAACACCTCTTCTGTCTTTTTGCTCAGCGAGCTCGAAAAATACATTGGTTCACGAAAATTATTATATTTACTAAAATTATTTCCACTTTAAGCCACAAAAGTATCAACATTCCAAACAATATCAAATAATAATCCAGTTTCCGCATCGTCATAGAATATTTATTAAACAGTTTTTGTTTAGCCATCGCGAGTATTTGTGAACTGGTCTACGGACAAGCCAGGAGCTGGACCAGAATGGTCTATAGTCAAATCCAGTAACGCCGATCTAATTTCGAATCTAATTCAACTTCAGCCAGCATATGTATATAAATTGGAGAATGTATGCAAAATTTACCATTTTTCGCCAACAACAAAAAAAAATAGAAGAAATGACCAGAGCACATCAGGGAGAAAAAGGTCCATCTTGATGGGAAAGGGGTCTGGCGATGGAATAGGTTATACGTGTGCGGAATCTTTGGTCATAAAGCTAACTACTATTAAGTGTCGGGGCTTTGGGAGAGCGCACAGCTACCAGTTACCCATGTGGGCCTGGACTTGGACACTAACCACTACCACCACCACCGACCGCCACCTGTAATCTATCCGGAGAATCAATCTTTTTATCTTGGCCATAAATTCTTATTATCTTCTTGGTTGGAGTTAGCTGCCGCTACTGCTGTTGCAGCTGCCAGAAGATAGCCATGTCAGTTGCACAATGTGTTCCACAAGTAAAACACTGTCGAACAAGTTAATGTCCGGGCCGGGTCCAGGGAAGCCTCAACTCAACTTGGTGGAGTAAGTTCTGCATGGTCGTCGTCGTCCTCAATCCTCATACTCGTCCTCTCACTGATTGCTGCTATTCAAAGTAATACAATTTAATTAGAGGCGAATTTGTTACCACGACCGTTTGCATACCGAAGGAGCATCAGTGTCGGCCCTGGCTGACTTGGGCAGTGTAGTTTGCACAGAATGACATGCACCTCCGTGCACAATTGGGATGGATCCCATGTTATGGTGGTGGCTTCAAAGTCAACTCCTTCGCAACGTATAAGCCGCAGACCCATAAAAACCCCAGCGATACACATGTTCGGGCTCATTATCGATTTGCCAATAAGCTGCTGTGGCACAGTGCCAATTATTGACACAACATTTCCACTGCTGGCATGGCCATTGGCATGGGCATGGGCATATATGTATACTCCATGCCGCTGCCACTATATGTTGCTGGCTGGCTGATCGATCGACTCTGGAACTCATGCCGCCGGATCCCCCGGTAATGAGGTTGATGTGTTTTCCAGTGCTTTTTGGGTCTGGGACGCGGCCAGCGCAGCGGTAAGGCGATCAACCAACAAAGTGCCTGCCTGTTGCCCTCTTCTAAATGCAAATTACCTTGTAATCTCGGTTTTGTGAAATGACAGGGCACATATAGTGGGTTCAGGATGCTTATGAGCTTCAATCGAGGAAGACGCGACTGAATCGCGTCAATCGCGTATCTTCGTTGCGTTACATTCTTTCGAGTAAAGATGTGTCTTTCTTTCGCTGATGTCAGTCGCCAGCCATAAGGTCTTGATGGTTCTCTGCTACTCTTCAACTAACTGTAGGTATGGCTGCCTGATGGCGGCAGACTTGGGACATAAAAATACAAGACTCCTGCGAACCAATTTGCTCCTGTCACACTTTTTGTTAGCCAAGTTGTCGCACGGAATGGGTGCGCTCAGCGCTCACTTTGGCCATAACATGGTCGTAACTTTTCACTCACTTTAACTTCGTTTGGTTTGTTGTTTGCGGGTGTCTTTTTAAATTGTGTGTGTTGCGTCGATTGGGGAATTTGTTTTCCGTGACAAATGAGTAACTCAGATGTATTTGTGGTTGTGTAGTGTGTAAGGCTTCCTCATTTCGAATCTTGTTATTTTCAAAGAGAAATTCGTAAGACCTTGGCATGGCACAGGAAATTACAGAAGAACGGACTAAATTAGCATAGAGGCTGAATTTTTAAGCCTTAAGTTCTATTTTTCCAGGCAAAAAAAAGTATTAATTATAAAAATTTCACATCATACTAATGGCATTGACTATTGACAAAAATTGTGGCAACAGTACTCAGTGCTATTTCATATTGATTGACACACATTTGCAATTTTATTTTCCAGCAGCAATATACACTCATAAGACTTGACCTGGAAAATTAAACGGTATTCCTAAGATTCTCAACTGAGGAGAGTTAGTCTTCCTGTAAAATTTTGAGGCCGATGAAGGATATTTAATTCCCTAATACTTAATACTATGGCCTAATAACACGGCTCAGTAATACGGTCGTATAATACGGCATATACCAATGCATAACCACCTTATCAGGAGATGGGATTCGCCCAAATCTCGGTATGGTAAGAAATTTTGAAGCAGGGAGTTGGCCCACATTTTACTAGAACAGAGGAACCACGAGCAGGTTGTCGAACAAATCTCTCCAGTTGAAGAGTATAGCCGATGTCTCGTTAAGCACAGCAATGGGAAAAAAGAAGCTATCTACGATCGGAACGGAATTAAAAAATTCCACCTAATGGGAAATTTATTCCGATTTACTTTTTATAATGCAATTACAAAAGAATTTCAGATTTGATAGGCTTCAATTTTCTATAGGCACTTAAAGCTTACTTGTAATAGTTTAGGTAAAAAGTAACGGTGAATTATAAGAAATTAAACACTAATTTATTATATAAACTTATTTTAATGGCATTAAGTTGGTAGTTGACTGCCGTTGGCATTGCTTGTTGGATGGTACACACCGGATCGGTGGATGAGGTACAATTTATATTTTATTAGGTAGGAAGTGTCCTCAGGGTCGTCGTTTTTTTACGTTTTTTGTGAGTTGGTGGTTTCATTGAGTTTTGTAACGTAATGAAACGCTTCGTTATAACTTTTAAATACAAAAAAAATATTTTATTGTGCATTCTTATTAACTGTACGTCCAGTAGAAGCATTTTCCAATTTTCAACTTTTTCATTTTTGATTGACCCGATTGAAAATAATTTGTGTTACAGATGCTCCCTAAAAGTATTGATTATTTGCCATATTCAAATTAACAATAATGACACTAAAAACATAAATGTTAAAAAAGTAGCCATATTCTTCTATATAAAAAAAAAACAAAAACCTTTGCGTACCAAGGCAGCCGTGGAAAGTAGTGAGATCTAAAAGTACGCCAAATTCTAAGATTATTAATTTTGAATAGCAAATATTTCAAGTAGAGTAATATGGAAGAACCTCAAAATTATCAGAGAAATCTGTTACTCAATGCTTACAGACTAAAATGGTATTGGTTTACTTGGCAAATTTTCAATTCAAAATTGAGTAATTAGGTATAATAAAAGAAATGGCCCTCAATATAAATAATTTAATATTAATTTGAGCCCTTCCGCTGTACCAAATTTCATTAATCTACTACAATCAGAAGTGCTCCAAATAATTTATATCAATTCCATGAAAAAATTCCAAGATTCTACGATGTCGGGAAGTGCTCCATAATTTTGATGATCTGTCAGTGAATCAGTGAGTCAGCTACAGTTTTTGCGATATGTGCAGTCTTATATCTCGGGAACCATTAATGCTACTGAATTGAAAATTAGTAAGTTGCCTAAGCGTGTTGAGCTTAGCAAATGCTGAGTTTGAAGTTTTTTTTTATTTTATTTTTTAATGATTTTATAATGACATTCTGTATTTAGCAAATTAAAATAGTTTTAAATGACACTCTTACATATACTTTTAAGATTATTATTGGAACATTAACGTGTGGGGTGAAAAATGTTTGAAAGAAATACTTTTCAAATTAAGCTGTAATAAAAATTAATAAAATACAAATATAATAATGAATATATAAAAGAGACTGTTAGAAAAGTTGATAGAAAAAACGCAATAATTTTAACATTGAATATTAGTGGACGTAGCTCAATACAATCTCGATTTGTGTATGATGCAATTCAAGCAGCCAAATTTTCACTTTTCGCAAGAATGATGGTAAGGAACGAATACAACGTAAAAGGAAGGGAAACGTATTAAAAAGTTAGCAGGACACAATGGAGTAGAAATTTCTGAAATGAGTGGTACGAAAAGGTGGGACAGATACAAGACATTTAAGATTGCTTCGCGTAATACGGATATCAGAAATTTGACTTTGTAAATAACCACCTCTAATAAAGAATATTTTTGAGGTCTTAAAATAGTATAAGTGTCTGACAGGTAAGATGTTTAATAATCTAAATAGCGACATAGAAGATGTTAACCGGTTAGCGCCACAAATCTTGCTAATAGCACATTTTTGTAATATGAGAAGATTGTAGATTTTCGTTTGATATGCTTCACCCCAACAGCTTATGTCATATTGAATTTTCGAATGAAATATACCAAAATAATTAGTTTTTAAAGTAGAGTTATTACAACATTTTCTAAGGTCAAATAGGCTGCGGATTGAAGAGCGTAAATATTGCTTTAAAGCTTCTATATGATTAGACCAGCTCATACTTTGATCAAACAAGACACCGAGGTATTTGAATTCAATAACTTCACCTACTTTAAAGCAATTAGCACTGATTTTTTTTTCTGGATCATAAGTCACCAGATTACCATCACAAAAACAATTAGAGATTTTATACTATAGGTTTGTTCATGAAAAACAATGTGCATGTCAGGAAAATCTCGCATTCTTAAGCTAAAATACATTACTTTAGTTTGGTTACTTATGTTGAGTTTATGTTTGGCAAACCAGATACGTAAAAAATGAAGATCGTGGTTCAAATCCGCGAAAAGATCCAGATCACTTTTAGAGTTATAGGCTAGACCAAGATCATCTGAAGGCTGTAATTTTACCGGTGAATGGAAGTTTGAACAATGAATTTATATATATTAGAAACAAAATGGGACCTTGGACGGACCCTTGGGGAACACCAATGTTTGAAACCCTTATGTCGCTCATTTTGTCCTCAACTTTAACTTTTTTGTGTTCTATCCCTAAGATAGGACTCGAACCAATTGGAAATGATACCACGAAAACCAGCGGAATGTAGTTTGTATAGGAGAACGGCATGATCTACAGTATCAAACGCTTTACTTATATCAACAAACAGACCAGCACAATACATTTTATCATCAAAACCCTTGTTTATGAAGGAGCAGAAGTCAAGGAGCGCATCTGACTTTATGCGTACTGAAGTTAGAGGGGGTCGAAAATCGCCTGAGTTTTTTCCTGTAAAAACGGCGTAGTGCCAAAACTTGGCTGGCTACTACCGTGCCCTTTGATAATAATAATTTTAAATATATGCCTGTAAGGCCTACGGTCTTTTAAATGCAATTTGAATTGAAAATAGTCAAAACGTTGGCTATCAAAACCATATCAACTCTGCCGTCAATGCACTTTCGCCGTTTTTCAATGACGTTTCGAACAGATTTTGACATCAGCGAGAGGCTGATTTGACCGTCTAATCATAGCTTCAGAGGTTGTGAAACCGGCTTTAACGATATGTTTTTTGTACTCTTCTAAAAGTATTAAGCAATAGGTTAGGGTGAGTAATATAAAATTATAATTTGTTCAGACTCACTTATTTAAAAATCAAATGCACGATCGCATGTACTTGCTCTTATGTTCGGTCCCAACTTAAGCACATGATTTTTAGTAGAAACAGCTCAATATGTTTTTAGTATTTTTTACTTAATTTTTTAAAGGGACAGGGACGAATAATTGAATTTTGGACCGCTATAGCTCAAGAACGAATTGACGTACAGTAGTGTTTAATATGTCATTTTGTAGATAATTGTACTTTTGAGAAAAATTAAGTATTTTGGAGTTGTAAAACAAAATAAAATAAAATAGTTTCTTTAAGATGGCAGAATTTCCCCACCAGTAAAACTCTTAAAACTTGTTTTTTTTTATCTTTTTCCAAACACGCTAAGAATGTACCCGTTAACAAACATTAATTTATTATATTTTTTTTTTTTGAATAAACGTACTACATCCCAATGTTTTCGGCCATATTTCTCCAAATCTATCAATTGTACTATAAAAAGTGCATTAATCTTTTTTGTGTAGAATAACATGATTTACAATGTGCACCTACAATTTTTTTTCATATGGTTTTCGAGTAATTTGAAAAAAACTGAATTTTAGCCTTTTTCAAATTTTTGGAACATTCTTAACAACGAAATCAGAACCACCCTACTGCTCAAGATAACTCTGTATTGTAAAGGGCAGACAAAAATGATTATCTCATTCCTTTAATGAATATTATTTGTAATTCCAATTCAAAATAAATTAATTCGCTGTTGAAGGCCCTTTTCGCGGTGATATCGTTGCCGCATCTTTGTTCCCCCTAAAGTCCATCTGAGGAAAAAAGACAGAAAAACCGATGCAATGCAGATAATTTTAACCACAGTCTGACTCTGAGCTTGAAGTTAAGATACCTACCTAATCACAGTTTTCGCACTTAATTTCAGCGCCAGCGTTTATAGTGTGGCGTGTGCAATAAAATAATTTACAGTGCACAAGAGAGTGCCTCGCATTTGTCGTAATTAAATTATTAAAATTTATGACCGTAACACTGTATGATATGTGTAAACCCAGCCAGCTCGGGTAACATGGGTAAGGCAGAGCGAATTTTCATCCGTGAATGCCTGTAGGTGTTGAAGAGTTGTTTTGAATATTGCAACGATCCCCCACTGGCATGGACGTCTGCATCCGCACCGCATTCGAGAAATGATTGTTAGTCCGGCAATGCAAACCAAAGATACCAACACCAACCGCCTCGACCTTCCCGTCTGTCCAGCATCCAATCCAAAACTAAGCGTTACCGTATCAGTTTGTGTGCATTTTTGTAATGCTATTGATGTGTGTTGCACATAGTGTAACAGTGGTGTAGGCAATTTTTTGAGACGTTCGCGAGTAATGGATGCGTTTATACATTTTGCATAAATATTTACAATTTGAAGCATTATTATGGATTTCACAGTTATGTATGGAGGCTTTAGAAAGTTCGTTAATCGAACAACACGCGTGCGTGTGGTAAATGGTGTGCGAAACATGGCAGTCTCTTGCACAGAAAATCAATCGACATGGTTTGGGCAGATATGAATCTTTTTTTCTACAAGGAGAATTTGTGTATACGAGTGGGATCGGATCAGGGGCACAAACTCGTCACTTTGGTTGGCTTGACTAGCCTGCAAAAATAATGAAGTGCGCTTTTGTGTTCGCGTATTAATAAAATAAAATGAAAAAAGTGTATGCAAATAGTACAAGATGATATAAGCCGTATGCTATTGGTACATAACCTAGTTGAAGCGAAGCCAAGGCAAATGGAATTGTGATCCAGTTTTGATAAAACAATTGCAGCGCTCCATATTAGTTTTATTAACTTGAAATTTGCCTCTAAAAAAATCTATTTTCTAACGGAGTTGCTTGTATTACTTTTTAACTTAATCATCTACTACAGTACAAATGCAAACGGGTACGTAACAACATACAATTTCAATTTGACCTTCTTAGCACCTTTCGTTCTTAACATGTACTTGTCATTATAAATGGCCGGAAATATGAGAAAAATGTGTGTATGGGCAGGGCCGGACCCACCGTATGTGCAGGATGTGCAAATGCACAAGGCGCCAAGCTTTGGGGGCGCATTGTCAAACATAATACAAAAAACAATAATGGATACACATATTTTCTTTCTTCAAATTTAAGTTCGTCGAACCAGCTACCTATGCATATGTATTTCTAAAAGTTATTTGAACGCAATAATTATCTTAAGATGATTCAAATAAAGTGATTTCTTCTGCTCACGCAAAAGACCATTCATATAATTACACGAGAAACAACATAGTGTGAATAGAATAAAAGTAAAAAAGTCCTATTAAGATTACATTGGTGCAGGCTTGCAAGATAAATTCTTGCACAAAAACCTAAGAAAAATCCAAACAAATCAGCTTATTAACCATTTATACAAGAAAATAGTTATGTGATCCAAAACAAAAATCGCACCAAGGCAGTGCAAGATTTGTTTCTTGCACAAGTACTCAAAAATCTTCATAGAATAAAATCTCAAAAAAATAAACCCAATCTACAATTCCTTTGGAACCATTTGAGTGATACGATTTTTTATAGATCTTTGGATGAATATGGAAATAAAATGTACGACTGGATCGTACGAACTTGCTTGCTTAGATGTAGTTAAACATTGACACTGTTACTATACTCTGTCTCAGAAAAATAGGCAGTGTAGGTAAGATAGGACGATTGCCTCTCATTTTCGCTAGAGTGGATTGCATAAATCTGTCACTCAATAAAACTCTCACAGGGTTTTCGTAGCGTGTATTTTAAATGGGCCCAAATATAAACAATAGTTTGTAGGGTCACCGCTCTTCTTTTCGATAGGATTCCTTATTTAATCGTTTTGCTTATAAAAATTAAAACACATTTATATTTTCCACACCACCATGATGTATTATAAAATGTGCGTTTTTGAAGGTATCCCCAATAGGCCTAATCGTTTTTAAATAAAAAACAAGCAAACATAAAAAAATATTCATTATCAGATCTGTTTTTCTTTGGTGGCGAGCTTTGGCCTTTGGAACTGTTTTCGATAAGAAGTTTACAAGCTGTACGCTCACCTTAAAATATCAGCTACTTGCTTCACAGCAAGCATTTTTATCATTTTTTTCTCTCGCGTCAACAATTTATTTTCTTTTCGGAACTTAAATCTTTTGAAATCCTCGAAGCCATTTCGAACAAATTGTACAAAACTTAAAAACACGCACCTCGTAAAAAAAATCACGAGTTAAAAATACAAATTGGGCAAAACTTTAAAATAAATACACCTTTTAAACATACATTTTATACAAAAATACTTTACTTCACATTAATTCAAATCTACGCAAATAATGTTCTTCTTCAAAGAAAACAGCTTAAAATTTTTTTCCTGCATTTTAACATACTTTCCACACATTAGAAGAATTGCAAAAAATGAAAACACTCCATGATAACACTCATCCTTCAAAACTTTTTTTAAAGCTCTCAAATCAAAAGCACCTCAACAGAAAAACAAAGAAAAAAACCCGAACGAGTTAAGAAAAGTACACGGGTACCCCTGAAAGGACATCTATATTTAAGGGGTGTTGAAAAGCAGCAGCAGCCACATGCCACAGCAAAAGCAATTCAGTTTACACTCAGATGTTGGGTCTGCGTCCGATGCAATGATTTTTTTTGCGTGCAAACACTTTCTTATGCGAATTTCTTTCAAATTAGTATGGTGTAAAAATATGACACGCTACTGATTTTGAAAAAGCTTTCCCACAAGACGTGTACTGCCTATTTTTCTAAGACAGAGTATAGGTAGGTAATTTGGTTATCATATGCAGGCTTAAAGCCGATGTAGATAAGATAACCTTGATTCTTAGTATAATGAATAATTGTCAAATGGAGTATTCAAGGAATATTTACATAGGTAGCTACCTACAAATGCATATTTAAATCTAGATTATGGAGTTAATTTATGTAAGTTAGGTAATATGTATCTACATACACAGATAGAATTTAGGTATAATAATGAACATAAAGGATAATATGTATTACTGATTTTTGTGGGCTTAAGGTCGTCAATAAAAAATATTATTTATCGCAACGTTTCGAGTATATTTATACTCTTCATCAGGACTTTATTTATGTATAACAAAAGATAAAAAATCATAGAAATATACATTAGTATACAAAAATATATATATAACATTAAACTTTTTTAAAAAACAATATTTTGTGACGACAAAATTACTTACAAGGATATAGTTCAAGCAAATAGTATTTTGTCTGTATCGCTTAACATTTTATACAAGCAATGGTAACGATAAGTTAAATAAATAAATAAAAAATAAATATACTAAAGTGTAAAATTTCAATTTTGTTTAAAAAAAACAACAACAATGAAAAAGAAAAAAACAGAGAAAAAAAATAAAAATTCAATTAATAATGGCTAATTTGACCAATTTTATATACTGTAAATGAAAATGTTTAATCGGACTTTTTTGGTCACTCACTTTTATATGCAAATAAACCTTATTTCGAGAAAGACCGACGAAACGTAGGGAAAAAATATGAAATAAAATTTTTTATTTGCATTAGAGTGACCAAAAAAGCCCGATTAAACATTCGCAAGAATAAAAAGAAAAAGAGAATTACTTGAACAACAGTTGAGCGTCCAATTACACGACACGCTCACCTATTTCTCATCTTCTTCTTTGTTGTTGGCCTTTTTATAAGTTTCCTATATGCACTACTTAGACCGTCACAGTCCGATCTTTTTGATGCAACATCTCTATCAACATTCTTTTTGAGTAGTGTTGTTCTGTTTGAAGAACAAATAAAATGCACGACTGGATCGCACGTACTTACTCCTATGTTCGATCACATTATATGCAAAAGATTCTTAATAGAAAAGGTTAAATGTATTTTTAAAGTAGTTTTTCACTTAATTTACATATTTAATAATATAAATTCAAAGACAAAATTTCAGAAAAAAATCGGCCCTCGTTTCCAAAACTTTGGAATCTTCAAAAAAAAAAATGTTTTTAAATAATTTTTTTTGAAAATTTTGAAATGCAGTATAATTTTTAAATTTGAAGTGACTCCTGTATACAAATTTTGATCGAAATCCGTTCAGCCGTTTATGAGAAATTCGAAAATCAATAAAATGGTTGTATCGCAGGTACCGTTAATAACAAAATATTTGAAAAATTTATTCGGCCAAAATGTAGACCATATCTAAAGTAGTACACACACCAATTTTTATTAAAATCGTTGGAGCCGATTTTGAAATAATTATGATTGTAGAAAAATTTGTATGGCAAGTACAGTTATTTTTGGGGCTAAAACGACGATTCAAAAATCTATTTGGACAATTACCTAAAACGCCTACGCACAAAGTTTGATTACATCCACAAAAAGTCACTGTATGGGGCTCTCTTTGGTCCGGAGGTGTGATTGGAGCTTACTTCTTCGAAAACGACGAACGACTGTCACTGTCAATTCGGAGCGTTATGGTCATATAATAACCAACTTTTTTTTGCCTGCTATTGAAGAATACGACTTGGAGAATATGTGGTTTCAACAAGACGGTACCACATGCCACACAACTCGAGCGAATATGGCTTTATTGCAAGAGACATTTCCTGGCCAAATAATTTCTCGTCGTGGCGATATCAACTGGCCAACAAGATCATTCAATTTGACACCGCTGGACTTTTTTTTGAGGGGCTTCGCGAAAGACCGTGTTCATGCAGGTAAACCTTTAACACTTGAGCACTTGAAAACCAACATTCGTCAAGTTATGGCTGAGTACCCGACCAATATGTGCCAATATGTGGTCGAAATTACCTCAAAATAATCGTTGCTTGCAACAATTCGCGTGGGGGTCATTTAAATGATGTAGTGTTGCACACATAATGCCAACTTTCAAACTTTATAATATAATCGAAATATCATGAAAAAAAATATTTTATATGTGTTTTATTTACGTTTACTTTTGAAACCGCAAAATGGATAACCCTTTATGTACATATAAATTCCAAATTTCCAAAAAAGTTTAGTGACTTGTTTTTGAAAAATAGATTTTTCAAAACCAAATTTTTATCTATTTTTTAAATATCTAATTTTTTTTTGAAAATTCCAGTATGCAGTTTTATTAATTCCTTAAGGGAGCATTTGCGTAAAAAAATTATTTGAATCGGTTCATCCAATTGTGAGAAAGGTGAAACAATGAAAAGTGATTCTATGGGAAGTACAGTTTATAAGTACGCAAAATAAAATATTCTTGTACTTCAAAGTGGACTGTACTAATTTAAGAACATACGCTACTGTTATTTGTCGTCTTAACAAAATGCAAAAAAAAAAAACGTGTGGGCATATTACCGAAAAAACAATATGTACCAAGTATGAAGCAAATCCATTGAACCGCTTAGGCTGCCGACTCGAGGGCAGACAGACAGGCGGAATTGGGGGACCCTCTTTTTTGGTGTTCTCGAACGCATAACTTGCCTTATATTACCTAACCAAGTAAAAATAATGAAAAAAAGAACAAATAACTGTGCGTAGCGTAGGTGCATTATTGTATTGTCCTCCTGCAATTGTTTTTGTCTGTGAGTTCGTCTGTATAATTCGAAGTTCAGTTGCTGTTTAATAGAGAATACGCTTTTTAATATTAATTATGTTTTTAAAATAAAAATAAAATAAAAAGTGTGTGTTGTGAAAAGTGTTATTAATTTGAATATGATAAAAATAATATAAAAATTAGGGCGCTAAGCGTAGAGCTTGCACTGGGCGCTCATTTAGCTCGGACCGGGCCTGTGTATGGGTTACTATATCTGCTTATTTAAGACTATGAAAGTGTATCCCCGAAAACCTTTCAAGTTATATATTGTAATATCACTTTTTTTATTTATTTAACTCAGTTTTACTTCACTATTTAAGAAACTCAATATCAATTATATAGTCACTCTTGATAAAACAAAATGTCACTTTATAAAACCTTTTGTAATGAATATCCACGTAATTTACTTTGAATGTTTCGATACTTTGCATAAATAACACCGGAAGTGAACAAAATTAACGGCATTTAAACCGGCTATTTACAAAGACAACCAAATGAAAAGGAGAAAATCGAAGCGGCAACATTTCTCCTCCTCACCTTAATAAAGGTTCTCAAAAGCTTAAAAACAAAAAGCTCTTTGGTAAGAAAAAACCACTGAAAAAGCTCTTTTTTATTGCTTTCAATGGAAATTGTTGAATTGTTATATTTTTCAACGAATAGCGTTGTACCTATCTACATTCCAAATACCTACAAGCAATAATATGGTTTACATTCTTAACCCAAATTTCATCGCGCCATTGGATTAGCATCCGTTTCGAATTCAATTTACAGCCATCAATAAATTTTTGTTTGTCCAACAGGATCCGTTTCGGTCACGTAACATCTATTAGCGGCAACCTGTATAAACATTGCCTACACTCATTGTGGCTGTCGGCAAGCCGCAATACCACACTCAGAGAACACAAATCTGTGCAGCAAACGAAACCTTGAAATGATATGCTCTCTAGAGCATATGGATTTCGGAGCAAGCCAAGCCAGTCTAGAGCTTACGGTGCATCGAGTATAAATTTAACATAATTCGTGCTCTACGAACAACACCAACTCTGACACCATTCTGTGGTATTTTCGGTTTGAAATCCTCTCGAACAGCAGCAGCTTGGATTCGTAGCGCCTTGCCCTCTACCGACCGTCGCACCATCCCTGCGGAGCGGAATTTTTGAACTTATGTAAAGCCAGATTGCCCCCAACTAGCAGGGGGATGCGTACCGTTTGGCATGAAAAAGGTATACGTACGTAGGTAGAGGTACCTATATTATTATGCAAGCTGTAACGGAATGCCACAGTGGGACAGATAACGACGACGCGACGCGACAATGTCATCAAGAATTATAAGGAAGGAATCAAGAAGGAAATCACGCCTGAGTATCCTCCTTTTGGTCCCCGCTTATGACATAACGAACGTAACGACACGAAAATAATGCCTTGAAGCACGTTCGTGGCACTTTAGCGAGGCTTAAGCGACCTAAAAATAATGAATAGAAAATAGAAGAGATGACTAGACCAACTACTGTGCTTTTACAGCTAATTGCTCGTGAGGCATGATAATCAGATGGATTTTGTTGCAAGTCCGCTAAGATCTGCAGATATCCATCAGCTTCAGCACACAAGACCAAACGGTACGACTTTTCAACATACATAAAGGCGAGTGTTACATAACAAGCGTTGTAATGACACTGGATGATCGCTAGATACACGATCTTTTCATAAAACCTCGACTCTTAGCTTATTTTTAGGTACCTATCTTTTTTTTAGTTCCATAAAAAAAATTATTATTTTATGAATTCTTCAGAGAAGCTTGGGTTTAAAGGCCAGAAGCCTTCACATCTGGATTCTGGAATTTCGAGAGGTCTTAATTTCAAAATAAAAAACAAAAACGTCTTCATCATTCCATATAATCCGCTGGCGGCAGCGACGAGTGGCGGCCGCGGCAGTTTTGCTGGTTGGTAAAAAGCGTAAAGGCGTGGTGCGAATATTTAATCTATCAACTCCTCCGCGTTCGCGCATACTTACCTCTCAAGACAAGAATGCCCGCCTAATCGCAAATAATGGTTTGGCTCATTAGTCTCGTGGAGAAGCTTCGCATTGCTACCGTCTTGAAATATCACTCAATTACGGTATAAGATTCTATACATTAATTGTGGTTGGTCTCAGGAAGATCAAAATATTTATCATCAAGTCTTTTTTTGTCGAGAAATTCAATAAGAATCAAGGCAACTTGACCTTACAGAGTGAACTTCTTAACTGAGGCTTCACATTGTTCGTAATGACAAGAGGAAGATTTTCGCTACTTTTAAGTCTTTAGACATCTTGAATTTGAACAGAACAAGCCAGATAAAAAAAAAAAACGAAATGAGGCTTCAATTAAATTATAATTATCTTGGTGTGTTTGAAAGGAGGAGAGTACATAACTCATTTTTTTGGGAAGGCTTGAGGGTCAGCTACCCAGGATTTATGTAATTAACTGATTATTTGGTGCTGGAGGTGGTTATGTGACTTTTAGGAATGTTTGCTAATTTTTTGTTTATTTATTCAAATTGTCAGAAAGTCGAAGTTATTTTGTGATTTTTTTAATAGATGGCCAGTTCTTTTGTCTGAGTATTGACTCCCATCAGATTATCGTAGTCCTGCACAATGATTGCGGTAGAATCGATTATCGATTTTTACACTTTTTTCACTTTACTTTTAAATCAAAAGAACGCAAGAGATTTGTGTTTCCTAATTTAATTGCATTTCCGAACCTCCCTAACTTGACGAAGAAAAAACGTTCTATGTATACAGGGTGTCCCAAAAGTCAACGTCGAAACAACGGAAGACATTGAAAAGTGCTTTCAAATGTTTCCTCTGGCTATGAACGGGGTCTTTAAGAGACAACTGCAGCCCGGGACATGCTTCACCACGTTTAAGAAACCCGATTTTAATCTTGCCGTTTTTTGACAGCACATTGCGAGGGAATTTTCGTTGCAGAATTTATCTAACACCGTTTTAACTGGTCCATTGGGAAATCTTGGAGAGAAAATTCGATACTATATTCTGTTCAATTTATATTTTCAGTACAGGGAAGATAGCACATTTGCCTTTCACTCTAACTGATAGAGATGCTAATAAGTTCGTCTGTTTAAGCTCTTGCAGGGTTGCAGTAATAACCACAAGAAATTAGCACAAACGTAGCAGTGGTAACTCTGATTCAATAATTTTATTTTAAAAGCACACAACGAAGTTTGAGTGCATGGAGAAGGCACACAAGCAACAGTGTGTACTTGGATGTGCAGTAGGTAGTGGGATATACGCTGGTTTTAACAAGATTGCAAAAATACTTTGTATGCAACTCAGTTGTTATTTTCAGTGGGAATTTCAGCGACAGGCACCAGTGTGTTTGGAAAAGCTCTCCCATAAGACCTGTACTGAAAATATAAATTGAACAGAGTATAAACCATAAATAGTGTTTAAAAAAAGCTTAAAACAGCAGGGCTGTCGGCCTGTCATTAACGAATATAATCGGAGCTCTTTAAATGCATACATCAAAGATCAAACCGTGAGCCAAATATTTGTGGAAGGAATCCTGCCCAGAATCAGTTCCATATGCCCCATCTACAAAACATAAATATTGTATCTTGAAAGAATGTTGCTTATCGTACCTAACGTTCTTGATGAGCTTTAAGCGTTTCTGCAACAGTTTATTCGACAAATTTCAGTGTAACTTCAGGCTGACACATCGACCATAGATGAAATCTTCATGGAAAAGACCAACTAATTTATAGTTGAGACCCACATCTCGTCGCCTACCTTAAAGCTGTCAGGAGATCTAAATGGTGTTAGCTGAACTTGGAATTCCGGGAGAACTTATACAAAATGCACTGTGGAATGTACAATATCGGAGGAGTACTTCCGCACTATTTTAATCCACATTCATGTCTCTTTCTTGACCAATGACAGCCACAGCAGATGAAAGCATTAAAGACTCTATTTTCAACAAGTCAATCGAAGTTCAGAGTTACCAGGATCACAGAACAACCCTTCCGGCTTAAAGTCAAAGCTCCCGGGGATGTCAGAGCGCTTGCACTGTTTTTGAAACTGTGTGTCCGGGATAGAGAAGGATGGATGAATACCATGTATCAGACATGGGCCAATCACTGTTCGGGGGCCCTTTAGGCAAGTAAGTAAGCTGCGGTTGCGAATATCCAACAGAGCTCTTTAGCGAACATCAACCAATTTTGGAAGACTGCAGTCAGAAGAAACAAGAAACAGCCGAGCCTTAGCTTATTCCGACCCATTATCCCCAGGGCTTGATACAATCCTTACTACTACTGATGAGATGGTTTAATTCTGGAATAAGGAAACACAAGCCGAAGGCTTACATCTTGAAGCAGCAAATGAATACAAGGTCCTTACGTTGACAAGAGATGGAAGAAGGACCATATGTAAAATGAAGTCGGGGAGGATTGAAAGGGAACACATTGGGGCACACTAACCACCATAGAATTTGCAAAATATATAATAATGGAAAAGCTGTCGATGTTATAAATCTGAAGACATCACTTCAACCGGCTTTTTAATGGAATTGAAGTTCATAAGATTCCGTCAACGAGCAACACAACTAGTCCAAGTTGATCGTTAATATTGAGTTTCCGCACCTACCGAACCTATTCGTAAATGAGATCATGGTAGCTATTACTTAGCTAAAATCGAACATCGTTTTAAAGACAGCCTACAAGATCCTGTCAAGCATATTATTTGAAAGCCTGAACCCATTAACTGACAAGGCCCTTATTAGTTTTTTTTTTCAGACCCAGAAAGTCTACCATCGACCAAATCTACGCTGAATCCTGGAAAAGGCCCACTCTTATGAAATTGTTAACCGGGATGAGTTGTACTGAGGCAGCTGTCTACTTTGCATCCCTGTGAGGATGTGTACGAGAATAATTATGTTCTGTCAAAATTAAAAGAGAGTTTATTGAAAAAGATGACTAAATAAAGGTGACTTGCTGTCATGTAGCTTCTTCAATATTGTTCTTAATAAAATTTCACACTTTATGTTTAATATGAGGATTGCTTCGATATAATGGGAAGAACCAAACCAAAAAAAAGTCAGAAGCGAACAATATTAGTCTTGTCAGTATTCGCCTAAAACATTCGATTAAAAATTACCTGGACACTGAGGTGAAATCTGCAAATAAAATCAGGGCTAAAATCAACAGGTAGAATAATATTTGCTCAAAGCTGTTTTTTTTTGGACTTATAGTAAGCAATTATTGAGGAATTTGTCATGAACCACAAATAAGCCATAATAAGATTGGAAACTTTTGTATGTTTCACCCCCAAAAACCCATTTGTTTACATTGTTGTACTTGTACTATTGGCAGATGAACGGAAAAGTTACTTGGGTGCGTGTTTCAGCTTGTAGGCAAATGTCAAATGAAAGCAGAGGTTTCGGGTTTTATCTTATTAGTTTATGTCATGAACTACCAAGAAGACAACATGCTATAGGGAACGAGAATGAGGTTGAGGGAGATATTCGCCGACTAGGTGTACACAATTGGAGACAGTTAGCTAGAAACCAGGAAAGATTGCGGTGCATCACGCGCTGTATCGCCAACTAAAGTAAAATTTAAAAAAAACTGCGTAAACATTCTATAAATTATACGAACAAACCTTTTATGAAATTACTTTTTCCCATTTTGTATCAATGCTTCTTGAGTGTATTCTCATTTAAAATAATTGAAACGAATAAGCGATATATTCCTATTGCACAAATAATCATCAAAAGTAAAATCTGCTCTAAAATAATAAAGACACACTCATTTAACTGAACAGTAATCAGAACATTATCTAGCTCTAACAATTGTCAGACATACCTTTTACTTGCGATTATATGTAGGGCAGAGTGGGGCACATTTGAACACTTTTTGCTTTTGAAACTGATAAAACCTTATATATTCAATGTATTGTCTGTAAATTTTACCCACATTGAACAGTATTATTCAACTTCGATTTCAAATAATATTTGGTTAATTTGACGAAATATTTATATATAATTTGTATTTCCAACCAATATAGGTTTTTTTATTCAAAAGTGACCCACGTATAGGCTTTATCAGTGGATTAATAATTTCATAAGTGACTTCTTTCGCAGAATCAGTAAATGTTCAGTTTGTGATTTTTTTTTTTTGCAGGGTTGTTAAGTTTAGTTTAGTTTAGTTTATTTATTTCCAGCGACATCAAATTTGGCATAAATATTAAATTTTAATATATTCATTCACAAACATACCGTGATTTAATTCAAAATTTATTTCCTCTTTACAAAATATTTTTTCCGTTTTAAATCGCGCACTAAAGTTTTTTTAGTTGTAAGAGTGTAAAACCTTAAACCACATTAAAAAGCACCTTTCACTTCTAAATATGAGAGACAACTTGGGAAATCAAGGAAACTCAATGACATTAACAGATATGGTATTTCCAGGTTAAAATATTGAATTGCTTTTAGTTATATAAAAGAAAAGAAGTGAAGTTTTATAAGCAGTGTTCAAATGTGCCCCACTCAGCCCTAATATAAGGCAAGTTATGCATTCAAAAAAAAAATTCGAATGATCAAACATGGAAATGTCAGTCTCTCAGTCTGTCCGTCTGTATGTATAACGAGCTGCAGCCTAAACGGTGCAAGCGATTACCATCAAATTTGGTATGTGTGATTATTTTGGCATTCCTCAGAGGGAAAATTGAAATTTTATTTTTAGGCCTAAAATTAACGGTACCAGCCATATGACATTGAAGGAAAATCTTATTTCCTCGAAAACGGCTCCAACTATTTTGATAAAAAAAATTTGAGAATTTTTTTCTCGGTAATAGCTATAATTTAATGTGAAAAAAGCTTACGGCAAAAGTCTATTAACGGTACCTTTCATATAAGGATTTTTTTTTAATTTATGGCTTTCTCTGTAACTGTACAATGGATTTCTGTCAAATTTTATATCTGCGAAGATCTGGGTAGCCAAACTAATTCTGCATATTAAAATTTTAAAAAGCTACTTTTTTATAATTAAAATTAATTTTTTTTTTCAAAATCAATATTTTTAAAACTAATCAAAAAAAATAATTTTAAATTTTATTGTCATATATGTATATTAATAAACCCTAAAAAATTTACCAAAATTAAAAAAAAAAACAAAATTGTTTTAAAAAAACTAAAAATTAATAACCGGATTTCATAAAAATCCGTAATACATTTTTGAGATACTTTTTTATAAAATTTTCATTGATCCCTGGCATCTAATGGTTTTCTTGGTTTTTTTCGAGAAACCGATTAAAGTGATGGTTTCGGCAGTTTTTATAAGTTGGAAAACCGATTTTTACACTCCTATACAGCATTCACTTTCATTTATACATATGTGTGTACATATCTACATACCTAGGTTCTCTATATATGGGTGAGTACATAATACCCTCCTAATTTTCATAATTCAAATCCATTTAAATATACATTTGTAGGTAGGTACCTATGTAATCATTCCTTGAATCGTGTATTCCACAATTCATTATATTAAGAAACACTGTAATAGGGTGATTTTTTTGCTACTTGGTTTTTGACGTTTATATTTTTGACAGATCACACATGACAAATTCCACGAACATTTGACATTTCGATTCAGTATTGTTTGCCATTATCAAGAATAGACTTACGCCTGAACAACGTTTGCAAATTATTGAAATTTATTATCAAAATTCGTAAATGGATACGTGAATAAGCAGAATTGCCATATTTGGAGTGAAGAGCAGCCAGAGGCAATTCAGCAGCTACCAATGCATCCCGAAAAATGCACTGTTTGGTGGGGTTTATGGGCAGGCGGCATCATTGGGCCGTACTTCTTCAAGGACGATGAAGGCCGCAGGGTTACGGTCCATGGAGAAAGGTACCGTTCGATGATAACAGATTTTTTTTTGCCGAAAATGCAAGAATTGAACTCGGTCGACATGTGGTTCCAACAGGACGGTGCCACATGCCACACTGCACGCGAAACCATGCATCAATTGAGAGGCGAATTTGGTGAGCAGTTGATCTCACGTTTTGGCGCAGTCAATTGGCCACCAAGATCATGTGATTTGACCCCGTTAGACTATTTTTTGTGGGGCTATGTTAAGTCTTTTGTCTATGGGGACAAGCCAAACACGATTGCTGCCTTGGAAGCCAACATTGGTGAGATTCCGGCCGAAATGTGTGAAAAAGTTTGCCAAAATTGGACCTTCAGAATGGACCACCTGAAGCGTAGCCGCGGGCAACATTTAAGTGAAATTATTTTTAAAAAGTAAATGCCAGAAATTGATTTATCGATCCAAATAAAAATTTCATTCACTTTTTACAAGTTTCTGTGTTTTTTAGAATTTTCAAAAACCAAGCTCTTAAAAAATCACCGTTTATTACCTACATCAGCTTTAATCCTGCAAAGTGGTTAGCTAAACTTAAGTTGTTAGCTACAAGAGCAAGTTCGTATGATCCAGTCGTGCATTTTATATGTGGCTGCAAAAAAAAAATATTAAATGGAATTAAAAATTTTATTAATTTAAAAAATTTATATTTATAAAAAAAAATTATATTGCACACACACAGAGTGTGCCAGGCCCCGGCGAGATTCGAACTCACGATCTCCTGTTTACTAGACAGGCGCTTTAACCAACTAAGCCACGGCGCCCACACGCGCTTACTTCGCATCAACAAATTGAAGAATTTTTCATGCTTGATGGCACCAATAAAATTAAATACCTTATCTGCGACATTTTTATTTATCTCCAACGCAGTCACCACAAACCACTGACTGATTCTATTTCTGGCACAACCGACCCGCCCAATACATAGCGGGTGGCCGACCAGTCGTCATCGTCATACACATCGCAAGCGAAGGAAGATAAGATAAAAATACTTACAATCCACAGCAGACACAGAAGCGTATCTTCCTATATATCTAAGCAAAATGAATTACGTGGGACAAAATTCAGTTGGGAAGTATATCAAATTGCAATTTGTTGACTTTGCTTATCCCATTGTTGACCATATCGTCCCACAACAGCAAATATACCTAGTATGGCTTAATGTTAATGCTGCAGAAGCTACCTGTTTTTTTTTTCTGGCCACGCACAAAGGTTCCAGACAAGCCCACTCTGTCTTATCATAAACACATTGTCTTGTCACCAAAAATGCATACACAGAGTAGGTATACAAATACTTGTCCAAATAATAGCGCAAATCCCGTAGAAAATGCTTCGGAATGCCTTACAATATCCAGACGTACGATCAAGATAGTCAGCGCACGGTTAGAAGTAGTATGGTCCTCATTCGCACACCTCCAGAAAGTGACCATGTTGGCGACGACATAATGCGGAGCAGTATTGAAGCGAATCCGTTGTACAACGCTGCTACACCCACACAATGCAACTGCCGCATCTATTGACCACACCACCACCATATAATCCACCTCACCGCCAATGCCCGCGATGCTTAATCCATGAGGAGGGGAGGTCCTTATCTGATCCTCATCGAAACGGTACTTCGAGTACAAATGTACTAAATTATTCATGATCCCGCTCTTTTGGAGTCGCGCGAATCTTATCCAAACAACTGATTACTCATGTTTCGCTCAAAAAGCTAGCGAACTGCATTCGCTTTATACAGCAGAATTTTCTCTAGCTTGAAAACTATATGAGAGTTTATAGTTCCTTGTTGTCACACTTCTAGTAGCCTTCGTCGTAATAGTCGTCTTCGTCGAGAGTTGTGCTGTCATTGATTCCTGGAAATGGAACTCGAGGCGAAACAATATTGAAGAATATTCAGGGTGGAAACAGGCGGCTAAAGCTGTACAAAACTCATATATTTCACTTTTAAAGCGGATTAATAAGGTGAATTTCAGCTAAGAAATAAGTTGAATGTGCAAATTATAATTACTGAGATATCTTATTTGCTTAAATGGAATACAAAAGTGTATGCTTATGTTCACTTTGAAAATCTCGACTTGTTTTTTTTTTAAGGAGGAGGGGGGGGGGTGTAAAGAAAAATGGGATAAAAAAGAAGAGTTGTAAAGGGTTATCCATTTTGCGGTTACAAAAGTATAGAGCTGGAATTCGACATCTGTCAAACTAAGTTGTTAAACCAATTTTGTTGTTTTTCAGTTGAAAGTCTGACATTTACGAAAATAAATCGCTTAACTATCGCACAACGCATAAAAATATTTAAAACCTACTACAAAAATGGTGATTCTGCCACAGCCATATATCGTGCTTTAAGCGGAGATTATGGTTTACATAATCGGCCACCTACGCGAGCAATTGGCAAAATTGTGAAGAAATTTGAAGAGACTGGATTGGTTACAGATATTGTAAGGCCTGTGCATCATCGTTTCGCTCATACCACTGAAAATATAGCTGCTGTAAGTGAAAGTGTTGCCGAAGACCCGAATGTGTCGATTCCTCGTCGATCTCATGCATTAGGACTGTCTTACGGTACATTATGGCATATTATGTATTTGGATCTACACCTTCATCCATATAAAGCCCGGCTCACACAACAACTGAAGCCAACTGACCATTCAAAACGTCTCGTAGATACGTCGAATAGGTGCTTGAACAACAGGCGGTGGCGGCGATTTTTCGAACAAAATTTTCTTCAGCGATGAAGCACATTTCTCACTCGGTGGGTTGTTAATAAACAAAATTGTCGTATTTAGCGTTCGATAATCCTCAAGTAATTGAAGAGAGGCCATTATAACGGGTCCGCCATCTAACGTTTTTTTTTTAACTAGTGCTTATTTCGTGAATGGTAACACTTAGCTCATGTCTGATTTGACAGGTAATTAGTTGTATCCTTCCGCTGAACGAATATGGTTGTTTATACGCTTGAACATCGATCGCTGGGCCTGCGATCGACTTAGAGAAGATGCCAAATTTGGCAAAAAAATCATCTTTTCAGATGAAGATCATTTTGATCTTGGAGGGTATGTAACAAGCAAAATTGTCGCATTTCGATCACGGAAAAGCCGCACGCATACATTGAAAAGCCGATACACCCAAAATGAGTGATTGTTTGGTGCGGATTTTGGTCCAGAGGCATAATTCGAAAATGAGCAAGGAGTGGCCGTTACAGTCAATGGCGATCGTTATCGGGCCATGTTGAACGAATTTTTGTTCACAAAAATTGAAGAGGAAGATATTGGCAATATTTGGTTCCAACAAGACGTCGCTACGTGCCACACAGCCGAAACTACACTCGATGTTTTGTGCCCATTTTATATACACAAAAAGGTACTGGTTGGGGCGCTCTTTGGTCCGGAGGTGTGATTGGACCTTATTTCTTCGAAAACGATGATGGAGCGACTGTTACCGTCAATTCGGAGCGTTATGGTAAGAATACGACTTGGAGAATATGTGGTTTCAACAAGACGGTGCCACATGCCACACAACTCGATCGAATCGATCGAGTTATAATAAAAAAGAAATATCATGAAAAAAAAATATTTTATATGTGTTTTATTTACGCTTACTTTTGAAACCGCAAAATGGATAACCCATTACATAAAACAAAGTCAAAAGTTGATTTCGTGAACAAACTTTGGCATAATAATTTTAATTAAGAAACCAATTTAAAAAAAAACACGTTTTTTGAGCTTCGTAAAAGTATCATTAAAATCTTCAAAAATTGCCCATTAAGAAGCAACAGAGATGAAACCTACTATCAACTGGAGTGACTTGACTAATAAATTTTAAATTAAAACGCTAATTTTTTTCAATATTTTGACTTAGTAAATGTATGACATTCAAATTACAGTTCAAAGTTATTTCCAATATTCGGACAAGGAAGTTTATTAGCAGTCAAGTGATTAGCAGTCATAGGTAGTCAATTCATAATTGTATTAGTTTATTGACAGTAGTCGTTTTTGGCTGCTTCAGTCGATAACTAAGTGAAAAGTAATTTTTTAATCTAAGTAATTTGTGTATCAGAAATTATTTGATCTGCAGTAGCTTAACTGTTGAATTGAAGTCAAATCGTGATTTATTAAAAATATGATGATTGCCGAGTAAAATGTCAATTTTCAATTGAATAATAAAAATTACTGCACCTAGAAATATATGTATGTTATATTTCAATTTGACTTAATTCCACACAGTCCACTAAACCAAAACCAAAAATAATATATAGGTATTATTTGCGTTTTCTTCTATTTATTTACCACTAGCCAGACCAAGGGCATAACAAATATATTTCTAGGTGCATGAATTTGACCAAATTCCCCTAGAAAAATATAATTTGCAGTATGTATGTGCTGCAAATTTTATTAGAGTCGGTAGTCATTGACCAAAAAATAGTGCGTCTTAGAAGGACACGATAGCATCTAACTGATGAGCCCAACTATTGTATCCGAGCGAAACGCATTTTGGACTAAAGGTCATAAAATATTTCAATTTAACTTAAAAATTACTGATAAATCTTCTCAGAAAACTCGATTTCTGAACTTTAAAATTATTCCAAAATGCGCATTATCTCTGGTAGAAATGATCTTTTTGATAGAAGTCTCAACTCGGCTATTAAGAATATGTAAATAAGTGGAATAGCATCCAACAATTTGTTGAATGCTTGAGAGAGTAAAGAGACCTGTTATCTATAAGTACTCGAAATTGGAGGCAGTCAACTTTACTTTTTATTGAGATGCTAAATTGTAGGCACTCCAAAAAAATGTATCTTCCATTCACGATGGACCACTTGAAGAAAAACAAGTGACTCTATTATTATATGTTGCTCAATTATTTGAGAAGTTTTACTACATATTTATGACTTGAGTACAAACTGCAGGAAGTATTACAGTACAGTACGAGCAAAATTATTATGAAGTTAAGAAATTTGAGCGCACTCAAGGTAAACGATAAGCAAAATTTTATAGGATGTAATAGAAAATACTGACGCACATTGCGTCTTGAATATCTGAATATCAGGAGTGTATTGCTTAAGTAGTCCCATTTTGATAGTGCGTCAAAAGTTAAACCGAATGGTAAGCTGCATTCCTAGATGGGGAAACATAATGAGCAGTATTAAAAATTGGAACGGATTTCAGAAAGTGAAGTATTTTGGATTCTAACTAAGAGATTCAAGTGAGTTATAGGAGCATCTGACCAGATATTATAGTTTTTCTAAGGCTGTGAACTGATTTAGGCTTTATTTATTGAAGCAGGAACAGAAGAGAACAATTTCTTGTAACTTCCAGCAAAAAAAACCTTCGTAGCATTTTTGGTGAATTAGAAGATCCAGATGGAAAATGATTAATGAAAATATGAAAGATCAGCGAAAATGCTACATCCCTTAAAAGAACAGACATGGGATGACGAAAGTTTTTCAGCTGAGTGGAAAAATGGCTTTATTGTTAAAATACTAAAAGGGAAATATTATAGATTGCGGCAACTATAGAGGGATCTATGTCCTGTCTACGGTGGCTAAGATAATAGCGAAAATAATCCTGGATCGAATCAAGAAATAGCTATATTAAACACTCGATAAAGAGCAAAGTGGTGTTCTTCCGTTCCCACTTCACCCTTTCTTTATCAATTTTGAAAGGGCTTTCAAAAGTCCGAACTGAGATATTATTGCCATTATCAAGGCCAAGTTTGAGTATGAGAAATTGTCGGATATGATAGACTGGTCCAATGAACCTGGAGGCTATAACACAGTTATTGTTTTTTTACCAGCTTGAGAGGCAAGAAACGTCATAGGTATTACCTTATCTAAAGACCGTTTACCAAGCTATCAACGACGTCCTTTTTTCTTCACTGCTAGTATTGCCCGTTCACAAATCCAATTGAGATTCTTATAATTTTTTACAATACTGATGATGAGTTTCTCCTTCGACTTTGTTAACTCGCAAAAATTTGCCAGACATCAACAGCAATTTGGCCATTGCTTAGCACCACTGCGATGCGACTCTCATATTTGTGGTCAATTTCAACATCTTGATATGTCGGCACAAAGACGACGATTTCAAGCACGCATTAAATTCATTGGCATCAGTAGTTATCGGGATGACGGAAAGCCTTCGAAGAAAGTCTCCACTGAGCCAAGTCATAACCCCGCCAAATCATCTCGAAACACCTTGTAAATCCTCCATTTTTGGGGCAACTGCCTCCAAAGCTCATTAATGCGGTATCGTGCATTCATCCCATATTATGATTTTGCATTCTCGCATCAATTTCGCTGTCGCCGAATTCTTGGTCTTTGTGCACGTTATTGGCTTGTCAACCGTGAGAAAATTCATTGCAAGCTTCAAAGCGGAATGTGTGGTTCGACCGCCTTCAAATAGTGTGGCAGCAATACCATATGATGAAAACTGCAACGAAATTTGAGATCTTGGCCGAATTGTTGCTCAAATCAATTAAATCACGAATGTCTTGCATGTTCCACCGGGAGCATCGAGAAAATAAATGCCATTGCGGAATCGTATTCAAAAGCAGTGCGATGGAAGTCTACATTCACCAGTTTTCTTTTTCTAATTGCTTTTTGTCGAATTTGTGGTGGTGATTGTGCAGTTCGAAGCTGTGTAATATGGGCAGGTCTCCATTTATATCTTCTGCACGCACCTCTTGTGTTTGATTATCACGGACATTCTGATTAATTATTGCAAGACGTGTAAGTCGTCCAAGGATAGATCGGATTCAGTGTAATAATACTTAAAACTCGAATCAATTGCAGCAAGAAAAATAACACATTTGCTGAATAGAAAATGACAATGTGAAAATGACACCTGTCAAATCGCGCACAACCTATGCCAATGTATAAAGCAATGTATCGGGTTGTGGCATTGATCGCAGCACAGCGTCATCTAATATATAACTCGTAAGGTTCCTTGCACAACATAATCCAAAAGTTTCATGTTTAAATTTGAATGCCTTGCAATGACTACACACAACAGTCATTAATCCAATTGAAACCACATTAAGAGAAGCATAATTCAGATTTGAATCATACGTAAATGCACCACGCACCAAATTTATTCGTTGTGCAGCTCTCACTTCACATTACACTGCCGATTAACCGTTTTAACATCAGCTCGTTCATGATCTGTTTGAGCAGCTCTGGCTACTCTTCTAGCTGCACTTCCGAGTTGATCGGCCCAAATTACTACGTGGACGTATCATGTTATTGTATTCAAAACGTGTTATTTAGAAATCGTTTTGATTTTTTTCGCAACACAAAAACGAATTTTCACTCAGCGGTCAAACGATGTGTATTGAACAAACGCAAAGTAGTTTATGTCAAAGAAATACACCGGCTGAACTAACAAAAGCGAAATCAGGAATAATACGTTTTTGACAATACTTTTTTTTTATATATATGTATATTTGTTTATGTTTATGTATATTATTTATGTTTATGTACATTAGTTCATGAGATTTAACAATTTAGGTGAGTATTTTTAAATCTTAATAGCTCACAAAAAGAGCCATACATCGTAAACCAATACATATAAGCACATAGCTTAAAAGCTTCTTCTCGACCATATCTTTCATAAAAAAAAGTATATTAAATATGGTCGAATGCCAACTGAGATCGTTAGCGTCATAAGTTTTTGACAAGACTTTTTTATATTTAAAAAAATGTGAATATTATATAAGGAACATAATGTTGCCTGGCAGCTTAGTGTTAGTCCCAAAGGACAATCTTACATGCGTATTTGTTTTCAAATTTCTGGCTTCCAGAGTCAAGTCAAATGCATTTGTGTTAACAATATAAGAGCTGTGAATGATCTAGCAGCTCAACTTTTTATTAGTTTCTTTTGCTGTTAAGTTCTTAAAAATAATTTGGTCCGTCAACCACGTCAGAATGTTTTTACAATGTCGAAGATTTTGAAATAAAACATATCGCCTGGTAAGAAATTTGTATAACTTAACAAAAAAAGTAATTTCTTGTAACAGTACTAAACTGAAAATAAATGTTTGAATAAAATTTCTCCAAATTTGACATGAATATGACATGTCAAAAATGAAATGGTTTCTTTATTATATTATCAAGTCCCTTGTGCATTCTGAACATGACCAGAATATTTGAAGTAGGTACCTTGCATCATTGTAAAAAAAAATCTAAATCTACCAAACAAACAAACTAGTGAAATTCGTCTTCGGCTTGCTTACCGGGTATATTTAAAAAAAAAAGAAAAAAAATTGACCAGCCTTTGAAGGTTCTCCACATACCTATATGTTGCAACTATGGCAACTACTACTAGGAATGCATGTGATTTGGAAGCAGGAACACAAAAATGGCGAGAAATGTGATTCGGTGCCAAGATAATTCCCCCGAAATGGATGTGTGCCCATATGGACATTGAGTATACCTTATAGTTGTACATAGGTGAAGGTGGTGGTAAGTGCTGTTAAATAATTTTTATCCCGTTTAAGTACACAAGAAATGAGGATATCTTCTGATGCTGCAGAGTGTACACATATCGCCAAAGGTTCGGAGGATCATGGTGCGGTAAATGGCGTACTTTATTGTTATGCGATAGAGTTCTGTTAACACGACAATAGCTGGTGTTGTGTTCAATGGGATATACTGGCTATAGGGAATTATTGTAGAATTTTTTGAATATTTTAACAAAATTCCATGTGGCCAAACAACCAGCCAACCACCATTCGAAGCGCGGAAACTTTTCTTATTCAAATTAAAAATCCTTGTTGATAGCGATAATATCATTTGAAAAGGTCAGATGGTGTAAGTAATTAGGTAGTGGTACAACAGCGAGTGGTAAGAAATTTGTTGGCGAATTTTGGTTTGTCAATATTGCTATCAGTCGATGGAAACAGCTTTTTAATTAGCTTCTTTTCTATAAGTGGATATTTTGAATATCCGGAACAATTATTGCGAATAAGAAACAAGTGTTAAATCGTTTGGTATACCGTTAAGTTCTTTCAATTATTTCGCACAATAAATTCCCGATGGCTGGTGGAAGATGAGGCTTTGTTTATGTAGGGATTTGCCTGTTTTTATTAGAAAGTCATTTGTTCTGCAGGTTAATGGCTGCATGAAGAGCATTCCTGTTCATTCGATCTTTGGACCTGATGTGAATTGCGTAGGTATACATACCTACTTCCTGCCTCTTGTAAGCTTGTAGGGAATTCATTTAATTCGACACATTTAGGTCTTTAAGCAACTTTGGTGAGATTTCTTGCGGTTTTTTAGGCTTCAGGGAGACACACTTCTGATGTATGCTTCTTTTTAGACTATGTTAATAATATTCATTGAGTTTACAGTTCTTCCACTCTTCGGCTTTACACCGCCTTCAACAAGTTTCTCCTCTGTGCAATGCTCAATGTCAAGAACCAAATTCACTCTGCTGTTTTGCGTTTGTTTGTACAAAATTTACTTCAAATTTTAGGAATTTTGAGAAAATGATATTGGAATACCGACCGAAGTACGCTGACAGACAAGCACTATTCAGGTCCGATTTATTGTATTTTACGTCACTTTAGCCAGAACTACCGGTAAAAGGTATGCACATTCTTATCGTATATTCCTTTGGAGGGCTTGTCTGAGGCATGTTCACTTATACTAGTGACTTAAAATAAACTTACAAAAAGAAGTCTGAAACACTTAGACCACTTGATCTTGCCGATCAGTCCAAATCGCGAAGAAGAGATTTAATCGACCGGGAAATAAAGCCATCTGATTTCGGTAGTGGCTCGTGTAGTATGTGTCGTTGATTCATTCTGTTCGAACCGCATGTTCTTCCCAATTAAGGAAGGAAGAAGGCGCTGACCTCGCCATGAACAGTTGTAGTCAATTGGCCCTTGGTCTAATGACTCTTCGTGGGCATATTATACTCGGATCATAAGGATGATTCAAAATCTACTAATTTGCATATCAACGGTGATTTCAACCCCTTCTATCTTCCAATGAAGTCAGAAACTTCAAATTACGTAGGCATCTCACCAAATTTGAAACTTTTTAGCATAAGTAGTTCCTGAGATGTAAGAGCTAAAAAATCACAAAAACCGTAACTGACTGACCGACAGATCATCAAAGTATGGAGCATGTCCCGATATTGTATAATCTTGTAATTTGGCACAACTGTAGGTCTTGTGGTGCCATTAAATGAATAAATCGAAGGTTTGAAGTTTTCCATCCAGGGGCGTGGTATCAGACTACTTACTCAGAATTGGTATTAGTTGAATGGAGAACTTCCGATTGCTGTAAAACGATGAAATTTGGTAAACCGGTAGGGCTTAAATTGCATACATAGATACAATGTAAATCAAATCAGAGGGTTTCATTTCAGGGGTCGTGGTATCCGCTCACTTTTTCCGTATAGAACTATAAAATGAAATAAAGTAAATTGTATTAATTCCCATAAAACTGTAATTATTTGAAAGATAATTCTTCGCCATTTTTATGTTAACTGATTTCTGGCATATAGTGACCGCAGTTATCTCGGATGTAGCCCAATCCAATCTTGAGGCAAAATTTAAAATCATACGTTTCTGCATTTGGGGCAGCATATTGGCAATAACCAGGTAGATGTTGTTTTCCAAGTCTACATTCTAAAATTATCTCTGGCTTATCGGTGTAGACGGTGTTAAATCGCACGATCTTATAGAGGCCAACCAAACGATTCCATTGTGGTAGGCGCTGTGTGACCTGTTGCGCGCCGTCTTGTTCAAAACACCACACAGCACTCTTACGTCCAGGCGATTTAATTCAGCAGGAAGGAAAAAGTCATTGATCATGGCTCATAATGACGGTCTCCACTGACTGTATTCTTCTGACCGACATCGTTTTTAAAGGAGTTGGTAAGCACCAATAATACCACCAACCCATAAAGCACATCAAACTTTCAGTTTTTCTGAATGTAACGGCGGGCGTTTCAAATAATAGAGGATTATTAACAATTCAAATGTGGCAGTTTTTCTTATTGACGTAGCAATTCAAACAAAAATGAACTTGATCGCTGAACAAAACTTTCACGTGAAAATCGGGAACAATAGCAATCTCGTTTTCGCTATATACTCGGTGGCAAACCAAAACCTTAAACCTTAAAGTGCTATATCTCTACTCCTATTACGTGTCACAAGAGCGAGCGTTTAAGAAAAGTGAAGAGGATTGAACATAATAGTTAATAGGAATTTAAGTTGAAAATAAAACAAAAAGGCTAAACTATTTGTCCTTAGTATTTTTTTGTTTCGGAATTCCTCGCATCTTTTATTTAAAATCCAACAGATCGCTTAATTAATCACGTCCATAAACTGCGATCACAGTTCCACATAACACACAGCATTCCATAGAGGTGCACCTCCTAAGTATACATAATATGCTTATAGCTTCAATATACGCTGCTCATTGACGCTCATCATTGCTGAAGATGCAAAATAATATAATCTTGGCTCTCATTATGTGTTAAAGTATAAGAGTATTCGATGAAGACGACCAGCGATCCAGACAACGACGACGATGACGACGCGACACGTATAGTCGATAGTGCCCATTTGTACGAGATTAACTTAAATCCTGTGGGGGTGATGTCATAGGAATAAATTATCTGCTCCGTATATTTCTTGCCATTGTAACAGCCATATTGCGGAAAGTACGCTTGCAATATATTCCATAAGTTGGTATAAACAGTTAACCGGGTATATGTTTAAATATTTACACAGGTAGAGGAATCTAACTTTAACTATTATCATCCCCAACTAAATCACACTGCAGGTCAGCTAATCACGTGACAATCTTACAAATAGAAAGTTATTAAGGATCCTTGCGGTATACACACTGCTATAACGGCAAACAAAATGTTCATTCCTACTGCCCTCGTTCCCTTCCAATTAAACAGGTTCGGATGCATTCAGCTTGGCGATCTCGCCAGACTCCGCAAAGCAGGCGTTGACTCCCACATAAATATTGTTCGGCAGAATAACTATGGCCTGGGCGGCGTCAGTCACCGTGTCGCGTCGTCGGCATCGATGGTGACTTGTTGACGGTGGACGATATACCTACAGTGGAAAAATTTATTAAGAAAATTGGATTTCAATAAGTTTAGGTTTGGTCCTACACGCGGAAAAATAATTGCACATAGTCACAGTCTTTAAAATGTCAAGTATTTGGCGAGTACTAAAATTATTTGATAGTGGGCAAAATTGCATTGTCACTTCAACGCGGTGCCTGCTGGATAGCCGAAAGGTGAACTAACGATCAGCGTTGGGTCCATCGGATCCATAGGTTGTAGATATCTGAGTTCTCTTCTCAGGAGCTAGAAGCAGGAGAGAAGATGCAACCACCAACACGATCAACACGTCATGCCCAGGCCTCACAAGCCGGTCATGAAAGGGAAATGAAATTGTGATGAAAAATGCAAATTATGACCAAACCAATAATGTTGCATTAAGGCTAAATTCCACCACCTAAGCCTAATAAGCCAACATGCCCCTACAGAAGAGAAAGACGACGCTACCAAGGAAAGCTTCTACGAGCTCCTCGCCAATGCTTATTAGCAGTGTGCCAAACATGACATTAAAATCCTCTTGGGAGGGTTTAATGCCAAAATTGTGAGGGTGCCATCTTTGGTATGACTATCCGAAAACACAGACTGCACAACTCTACCTCCGAAAACGGACTCAGGCTCATCGATTCTGCAGCGGGGAAAAAACATGTTGCTGAGCAGCACACGATTCCTACGCCCCGACATCTACCAGGGCACATGGCGATCCCCAGACGGTCGGACCTGCAACCAAATCGACCATGTTGCGATTGATGAAAGACACTCCTCTAGCATAACTTGGAGTACGGATCTCGATGGAAGTTCTTAGGCGAATACCGACTACGTCGAGCAAATTGAATGTTGGACGACTTCAATCGGAAGAGACCGCCGCTGACTATGCCGACCGCGTATCCCTTGAGTTTGCGAGAAATCCTTCGACTGATGATATGAACCCGGAATACCAATGGCAACTATGTCAACAAGCCATAAGGACTGCTGCGTCAGAGGTATTGGGCTTTTCACAGCTTCCCCCAGAAACCCCGGGTTCGACACCGAATGTGCTCAGGTAAACAAAGCTAAAATGGAGGAATAAGAGTCGTGGCTCCAGAGAGATACTAGAGCTCAGCATCGAGGAGATGCAGAGATGGTATTGCAGAAAAGAGGTGCGAAACTTCTACAGAAGAGTAAAGCAGTCTACATCAGGTTTCACAAGCCGCCCTGGGCCCTGCAAATATCAGGATGGAAACACCATAGTGGAAACACAGGCGAGACTACTTTAACCAGTTATTAAATATCGATGACAGTCAAAATCAACTTGTACCAGTTAATCTAGATGACAACTATGAGCTACATCCACCCGACCAAAATGAAATCAAAGTAGCCATTAACTAAAGATGAACAAAACAGCAGGATGTGATGGTCTGCAAGCGGAGCTTTTTAAACACGGTGGGGATGACTTGGTCAGGAGCATACACCAACTCATCTTCAAAACATGGTCGGCGGAAAGTATGCCCGATGAGTGGAATCTCAGTTCTATTAGCCCGATCCACAAATAAGGAGACCGCCTAGTCTGCGCCAACTATAGAGGCATAAGTCTTCTAAACATCGCTTATAAGATCATATCTAGCGTTTTATGTGAACGGCTCAAGTCTTTTGTTGATGATCTAATAGGTCCTAACCAATGCGGTAAGACCTGGAAAATCGACAACCGATGAAATATTCACATTACGCCAGATCTCGGAGAAACCCCAAGAATATAACATCGATACCCACCACCTGTTCGTCGATTTTAAAGCAGCCTACGACAGTGTTAATAGAGTTGAACTGTATCGTGCCATGTCGAACTTTGGAATCCCTGCGAAGCTGATTCGCCTTATCAGGATGACGTTGGAAAACGCTCGCTGTTACGTCAAAGTTGGTAGGGTCTCTACTGAATCCTTCGAAACCACCAGAGGGCTAAGACAAGGTGCCGCAATGTCATGCAGCTGTTTTAACTTTATGCTTAAAAATGTCATACGAAACACCCATGCCAGCACATCGGGCACTATCTTCAATAAATCGACAAATTACTTGGGTTTGCGGACGACATTGACGTGATAGGAAGAACAAAAGCAGCAGTAACCAACCGGTGCCTTCACTACTATGGAGTCAGCAGCAAGCAGAATGGGACTGAAGATAAATGAGGACAAGACGAAGTATATGCTTTCATCAACAAAAGTCCAATCCCACCACCGACTTGGTCAGAACGTGACCATTGATAGGCATAACTTCGACGTAGTCAGTGAATTTATCTACCTGGGTACTGTTGTAAACACAGGCAACAACATTAGCGCTGAAATCAAACGCAGGCTAACTCAGGCTAATCGCTGTTTGTTTGAGCTGAGTAAGCAATTGAGGAATAAATCCCTATCGAGAAGAACCAAGCTAACACTGTATTAAACACTTATTATGACGGTCCTGCTATATTGTGCAGAAGCATGGACCCTCTCCCAAATGGATGAAAAGTCACTTGGAGTCTTCGAGAGAAAATTTCTGCGTACGATCTATGGTCCTGTCTGCATAAATCAAGAAAACTATACGAGCTGTACAGCGACATAAGCCTAGCCAGAAAAATTCGAATTCGAAGACTTAGATGGCTGGGCCATGTAGAGGGACGGACATCGACGCTCCAGCCCATAAAGACATCAACGCCAAACCAAAAAACTTGGAGTGCAAAATTATATACGGCAGGCTAGAGATCGAGCCAGATGGAAGGGCCTACTAACCAAGGCCCAGGAGCACCACGCACTAGTAGCGCCATCATAAGTAAGTAAGTAAAATTATTTGATCCGTGATTTAGCAACTTTAACTCACCGAGCTTGGCGGATTAACTCAGGTTCAAGTCGACATTCAATTGTTAGTACATACTTAAATCTTGAAACTTCGTTGAACCAGAATTAACCCGCCGAAATCGGGAGTTAAAATTGATTAACCACTATTTAAACCACGTTTAAACAAAGTCTTAGTACCAGAATTCGTAAGGGATTTTCGGCTTGGATATACTGCGCAAGTTTTTTAAGTTGTCAAGAAGACGTCAAACAATATCTAGAGTTTGAATCTGACGTATTTTCAAATTTCTATTTTTGCGCGTTCTGTTACTGTGTAAATCGCTTGTAAATTCCTTTGATTTTTTGGAGATTTGGTTTTTGGTGAATTTGTAATAATCAACTTCAACTTAATTCACACGTGCACATAACACACTGTGTCGTTATTCTACCATTTTCTTGTCATTAATCGTAAAGTTGGTTAGTTCTTATCAATTTAATGGCAGAGCATATAACATCGCTGTTGCCTTCGTGTAAATTTAATACATACAATTTTTTTTGTAATTTTCTGGCAGAAGTTATGATAAGTTGTCACTCCAAAATAAATAATCAGGGATCAATTTTTCATATATAAGACCTCATTAAAAACGCCCACGTGTTTTTATTATTATCTGTATCCATTTTTAAATATTTTCAAATTTCGATCAAGAAATATAATAGGCTGCACCAATGTAGGTATAACGTCGAACGCCTATAACTACTACAGTGGCGGCATCTTAACCAGAATAACATACAAAAATCCTATATGGCATGGTGCAAAAATATTTGGGTGGACTATGCATCATCATAACTGGGAAATCCGACACCGCGATTCTCCAGGTGCAATGTGAATGTGGTAATCAAGAGAGAGAGACCACCACTGTTCCGGTGTGCAGCTTCTTCGTTGTTATATCAAATCTGAGGGAGGGCGTAATTGAATTAATTTATAATCCTTCTATAAAATGGGTATGGTTGGTATCGGTAGGTTTGGTTAGATGGTTCGATACAAATCAAAAATCAAAAAAAAAAAACAACAACATATATTATGATGAACACAGCAATGCTGTGAGGCGAGGTGGAAGCTCTCACAAACTTGCGAGGCATCTTAATGTAGAATCTTTAGAAAGTCATAGAAGATCGAAACCAAGATCATAGATATGTAGGCTTCGAACAGGCATATACAGACAAATTTCACAAAAAATTGCAATTAAGCAATCAAATTCTGGAAATTGCATAATTGGTTCTATAATTTAATGAATGTATTTACATTTTGGACGAGACAAGAGAAATGCCAATTTATAGCAGTTATAACAATTTTATAACAGTTGTTCGCCCTTTGGTTGGGTGACTGCTTAAGCAAACAACTAATTTCTGGTAGTCGAATGCCCGTTTAAGCCTACGCGCCGCATAAACTCTACTTTTACATCACACTGTTGGTATGTGCCGACTCACGTGCTCACATTTCATCTGTAAATCAATACCTTGATTGTATAGTATTGTCATTTTTTTTTTCTCTAATGCCGGATTTACAAGAGTGACAAATTCCCGTTATTTATTAAATTTAATTGACAATTATGATAAAATCATGAAATGAAAATTTGACATTATTTTCGTCATTAAAAAATGGCAGTGAAAACTGACGAAAATGGCGTCATGGAATGGCACACCATGGGGAGGAATGAGCTTTCTCATTCTTTAGTGACAGATTGCTACTATCAATCAAACAGTCATTATTTTGCATCGCTTAAATGCTTATCATTAATGATTTGATTTTACCATTATTTTTCCAGTTTAACGGCATTCATTAATGGCAATTTGTCACTCGTGTAAATCGGGCGTAGAGCTGACTCTTACTGTCATTTTTTGTCCAATTCCTCTCTCACTTATGTACCAACAACACGCCTATAATGCTATAGAACCCCGTATATTTTCAGCCCTAATCCTTAATTTGTTATCGATTGATTGTATAATGAAAATCGAAACTATTTTCTGTAATGGCGTCGCTAATTACCGATGGACGTATTTTTATTTAATTTCTTTTTCCCTTAGAAAAGTAATAAATCTTCCGGAGACAATGGTGTTACCGGTGCTAATTCCTTGTTTGTTATCGCTTTTTTCAGTGAAAATCTACATTCTTTACTCAAATGACTTCGCTAATTCCCAATGTCTTTTTTCTCACTTATTCAAAAATATAACTATAATTCCGAAAAAAAGGCTTTAAGCGCGAATTCCCTCTTTGCTATCGATAGTTAGTTTGGAAATATCAATTATTTTTTATAATGGCGATTGGCGTCGCTAATTCCCGATGGACGTTTTTTTCCGATTTCTTTTTTACACGGTGTCTCCAACCTCTATATTTTATAGTATACTATCTGTCATTTTGACAGAAAGAAAAAACATAGAATGCTAGAAAATTTGGCATTGGGCATTTCATTGCACAAATGTCGCGAAGGAATACGTATCGCTGTGTTCTTGCTCTAGAAGCATTACAAGACTTAAACATCCTTCAACAAATGGAATTAAACAAGAAATTATAACAATACACACACCACAAACGTTCACCAGCCACAAACGCTAACCTCAAAGTAAAAATTGACCCCAAATAGTATACTATCGATAGAATGCTATGAGCTGTGCAATGTCTAGTATGAATTTTTTTATAGAATGCTATTTGTGGTCTCCATGAGCAATTTTCATAGAATGCGACCTAGCTTAATAGAAAATCCAGATCGCGAAGACCCCATGTTACTTACATTCCGAAAAACACTGTATTACCGGCACGAATTCCCATTTTGTTATCGATAGTTTGTATGGAAATGTCAATTTTTGTTTTGTAATGGCGTCGTTACATAATTCCCGTTAGTTTTTCTCGTCTTATATTCTGGGTATGTATTTAATTAGAAATTCTTAGCCGGTTTGCGGCTCATGCTCAATAGCTCAATTTCTTAGTTTCTGGTTTATTGGCGGCATAGAAATACGACTTTATATATTCCCAGGGAAAATAATCTTATGGCGTTATTGAACGAATAATACAATTATCTTATGTCTACTATTTATGACGAATTGGCTAACCAAACTAATGGGATTTTCTATTGGAAATCCGGAACACGTTCTTCCAATAGAACACGAAACACATTTTTTCTACAAATAATAATTAAGTTGCTTCTTTTTTTGTCATTTTTCCCAGAAAAGTAGTTTAAATTCAATAATACATCGAAATTACACAATACAAATCAACCCGATTATTTTGAAAGTGTATTAATGCTTCTCGTTTCGATTTTAAATTGAAATCCAGAATCATTTTCTGTTCTGTTTAGAGTAACAACAGTCATTTTTTGGGGTCCAGGAATGTTCCAGATGATCAATCGAAAAGGCCATAACCTTAAAACAAGTTAGAAATATCAAATCGGCTGTCACAGAAAAAAGTGCTGACAATAAAAAGTTCTCCGCGTCTAAAAAAAAACAACTACACATTGTAAATGAATGCGCTCCACTGACAGCCTTCTTCATTTTGAACTAAATTGCACAAGAGTGAGTTTTCGTTGTGTACACTGAAAATCGGGTACACATGTGCAGAAGCGATATTTTGACAGATGACGTGTACACAAATGGGCAAATTTATTCATTAAGGTTTTTAGGGTGAATATATTTTTTACACGGAAAATAATTCAAGACTGGGGGTAGGGGGGGGGGGGTGTTTTTTGCTGTCTCACGTCCATGTTTTAAAAATGTCTTAAAATTTTTCACCCAATCCGACCATGCTATAATTTTTGCAAATGGCGGCAAAAATGTCCATTTGCTTTCAAGTTGAAAGGTACACACTACACGCCAGAAAAACATGAATCGCTAAAACTAAATCATGAATCAAAGAAAACAAGATTACGACATTACTTTTTTTGTCTTATTTTGCTTACATCATCTGAGAAGAACAAATTTGACAGCCATAATTTCGATGAGCTTTTGCGTTGTAAATACATACATTTTTCGTGATCAAATAATATAGGGTTATCCATTTTGCGGTTTCAAAAGCATAGGGCTGGAATAATTCGACATCTGTCAAACTAAGTTGTTAAACTAATTTTTTTGTCAGTTCAAAGTCTGACATTTACGAAAATGGATCGCTTAACTATCGCACAACGCGTAAAAATTGTTAAAACCTACTCTAAAAATGGTGATTCTGCCACAGCCACATATCGTGCTTTAAGAGGAGATTACGGTTTACACAATCGTCCAAATAGGCAAGCAATTGGCAAAATTGTGAAGAAATTTGAAGAAACTGAATTGGTTACAGATATTGTAAGGCCTGTGCATCATCGTTTCGCTCGTACCACTGAAAATATCGCTGCTGTAAGTGTAAGTGTTGCCGAAGACCCGAATGTGTCGACTCCTCGTCGTTCTCAGGAATTAGGACTGTCTTACGGCATATTATGGCGTATTTTGCATTTGGATCTACACCTACATCCATATAAAGTCCAGCTCACACAACAACTGAAGCCAGTTGACTATGTTCAAGCACGTCGAATGGGTGCTTGAACAGGCGGTGGACGGCGATTTTTCGAACGAAATTTTCTTCAGCGACGAAGCACATTTCTCACTCAGTAGGTATGTAAATAAACAAAATTGTCATATTTGGGATTCTAAGAATCTTCAAGTAATTGAACAGAGGCCATTACATCCACAAAAAGTCAGTGTTTGGGGGTTTTGGTCCGGAGGTGTGATTGGGCCTTATATCTTCGAAAACGACGATGGAACGACTGTAACCGTCAATTCGGAGCGTTATGGTCATATGATAACCGACTTTTTTTTGCCTGCTATTGAAGAACACGACTTGGAGAATATGTGGTTTCAACAAGACGGTGCCACATGCCACACAACTCGATCGAATATGGCTTAATTACAAGAGACATTTATAATTTCTCGTCGTGGCGATATCAACTGACCACCAGGATCATGCGATATGACACCGCTGGACTTTTTTTGTGGGGCTACGCGAAAGACCGTCTTTATGCAGATAACCCTTTAACTCTTGAGCACTTGAAAACCAACATTCGTCCAGTTATGGGTGAGATACCGCCCAATATGTGTCAAAAAGTGGTCGAAAATTACCTCAAAAGAGTCTATGCTCGCAACAATGCGCGTGGTGGTCATTTAAATGATGTAGTGCTTTACACATAGTGTAAACGTTCAAACTTTATAATAAGAAAGAAATATCATGAAAAAAAAATATTTTATATGTTTTATTTACGTTTACTTTTGAAACAGCAAAATGGATGTCCCATTATAAACATACAAATTGTTTAAATAATTGAATATTGTTGAATTCGAATTTACTTTAAATTAATTGCGAAAAAATCAAGAATCAACAAAGTCGGAATGCTAAATGAATATAGAAGATTTAATTTAAATTTAGCAAAACATAACAATGTTTAAAGATTATTGTGGATTAAATAAATGGAAAATGTTTTAATTATGTTGTAATTTTATTGTAAAATACATCCTCGCGCGGAAAAAGTTTTTTTGTGGCCACATCGCAGTCAATGTCTAGCCAATTCAAGTAGATTTTGTTGGTACATTAAAACTAAAATCTTCTTCGTTGAAGGATTTGAAGATGTCCAAGTTCGTCAAGTCATTCAAGTCTTCACTAAGGTGGTCCACTCATGAATACGATGCCACATTTCCTTGGGCTGAAATTTTGCTTTTTTTCAATTTAGTGCATTTGTAGCCATTTTTTTAGGTCATCGCTTTTCAAAGTAGTCAAAGCTTCATCATCTTTGTTGACGTCAGTAAGTTCCTCTTCTGGTTCCCAAGCAATGCTCTGAAATACAGTAGATATATAAAAAGACATTTCATTGTTTGCAAGCCAGTCACTGGCGCTTCGAAATCTGGGGTATCTTCAAATCACACATTTGCTATTTCCGAAATAATACCTTCATTGTGTATTTTAGTACGCGGGACCTTAACCTGAAGCGGAATTTTTCCTGATGAGATAGATAAATTGTTTTACAAGCTTAAACAACTTGTGTCATTCACATTTAGCATTTCCACGTAGCATTCACATGTAGCATACACATTTCTTCACTATCCAGTACATTAGTACTTGCGTTTAACATTGATCTTATTGTTTTTTAATTGTCCCTGGCCAAAACACTAGCTGAACGGCCAGATAAATCAGCGTTTCGCGCTGCTTTGTACACTGTTGGTATGGAACCAGTCTTAAGGCAACCGTGCAGCCAATGCAGATAGGATTTATTTATTTTATATTTTGTGCTTTTTTTTTTTTTTTTTTTATAACTTTGCACGCGCTCAAGGGATTATGAATACCCTTTATATGTTTTTCTTAACACAGCGCGGGCATCCGGTGGAAGAAGAGAAAGAAGGATAGGAAAGATGTGTGGCGCGATGTTCTGAGACTAGAGCTTGTTGTTGTCTCAGATTTATCTCCAGGGATGGCGGCTTAACTAATGCGGAGAGGATTACCGTCTCTTATTTATTTATGTCCCTTATAATTCGCATAATTTTATTTATTTCGTTGTCATAATTTATGGGTATGCTACTTTACTCAATCACATGTTGTTAGTGTTATGCCTAAACAGCATGTAATGAGCAAAGCAGCCACTTATTTTTTATGACAATTTTGAGAATTGGTTTTTAATGGAATATAAGAAGACAAAGACAACGGCAGGAATTGAACCTGCAACCACGAGGTTGACAGGCGAGCACACAACTATCGCGCCACGGCCACCCCCTTATTTTAAAGCCACTCAATATCACTTACCCAATTAAAAGTGGAGGCTATCGTATCTATATCATCTGCAGTAAATGGGTCACTACAGATTCTAGCTGTTTTTTTCATTAAAAGCATCCTTTCTTTTAGAAAAACGAATCCTAATGTTCAACACTTCAGGATCTTTTGGGAAACTGTGGTACAACACATCTTCTCTTCTTAATTTATTGTTTTTATTGCTTTAATTATTACACCCACAAGCAGCACCCAACATTTTTAAGCTATTTCACAAAATATATAATTTCAAAAACTTTTCAATTTCAATTTGTTCCCGCTTTGTTATTGCTCACAAAAATATTCTTTAAAAACATTCTTTCTTCTCTAATGACGTCAAACGATGTGTCAAAAATTACAACAACAATTTAAAAAAATAGAAGTGATATTGTTATCTTTGATTCATGTACCTAAATCCTCCTGTTGAACGAGGAACAATTGTTCCGATTGGTATTTGCCGCCATTTGCAAAAATTATAACATCTTCCTATAGGGTGACAATTTTCTTGTACCTGCAATAAAATAATAAAAAACGAACTATCAATTCGTTAATCCTAATTCAATTCTTGAAAATGTCTGTCCCCGTGGAAAATTACCCTTCACTGTACGAAATAACAGAAAACTGCGGTACAACCACTTACGGCATCTATTTTTAATGCTCAATTGCCTTATTAGGCATTTAATAGCCAAACTATTCACAATGCATAAAAAATTACAGACATTCTATAACAAAAAAAAAAGAAAATTCACTTAAATCTATGCAAGTTAGATATTTCTGTGGAAAATTGCAAATAACCAAATCAACGGTATTATACATCTTTGTATGCTGCAACTGTCACATTCATTTGATTAAGATAACCCAGTTTGGGAATTGTGGTTTTTCTCTCGTCAATTATAGTATTTATTCAAAATTTGCATATGCGTACCGATATCCCGTCTTCTTATATAAGTATTCAGCCGGCTAAAGATTCCCGTTTATGTATCTTAAATACTTAAAGACGCTACGAGTATTTAGAAGCAGATGTGTGTAATATTTGTTGGATTTGTGTGTTTATGTTAAGATAGTTGAACTCGAAGACCTACTCGTGTCTATTTAATATTAAATAAACTCTGAGGAAATTACTGGCCTTTTAGTGCAAACGCATCGGGAGTAGTGTTGATTAGTTATCATAACAAAACTGTAACAACAGGATGGCTTATCAGCTGTGGCACACGTAGGTACCTAACTACCTACTTGTCAAAGATAACGATGATGCTTTAGTTGTGTCTTTTGTCTTAATTGTGTCACGTAGTGCGATTGCCAACGGAAAATGTTGTCAATGCGTTGACGAAAGCATTGAGTCAAAATGTTTGATCAGCGGATTGACTATGCGTTTTTCTTTTTTAGGTCCGAGCAGAACCTGAGCGAACGGATTTAGCTCTGAGCAGAACATGAGCGGAGCTCTTTGCTTGCTCTATTTGATCAGTTATTTTATTCTGAGTTATGGACTAACCTCCGATTTGGCTCTGGTTGAAAAAAGAAACACAAGTTGAGCCATTAGATGTATGTGAGCTAAAAAAAAACATCTTTTTTTGACAGCTCAGGTTCTGTGCACTGAGCTAAAAAAGTAAAACTCCTAATGTCAACGCTATAAGACGTCATCGCAATCAGTGCCATTGCACAATTTTTACCCGCTCAGCACAATTTTAAGAGTTTAGCTGATACATATTGTAGGTAGATATCTTGAAACGGAATAAATCAAGCTGTATGTGTGATATTAAAGAAATCTTCTAAGTTCTTGAAAGACTTTTTATCTAACTATAACATTATGTGAGATGTATGCCACTGTTAAAATGATTCATGCAACTTTGAACGTCGACAAATGTCACTGATATCAATTTTTAATTACTTTGCCGTCTAAATTTGGCTAGGTTTTATGTTGACTTTGAGGGCATAGGTTGATTGCCGCTTCTTGGTCAGAAAACCCTTCATTTAAAAGGCTAACAAGATCATATAAAATGATCAAAGTAGCCATTTCACTTCGTACCTGTATGAGATAAGAATGATTTCAAATCACTCGTACAGAGTGTCCATAGTGACGTTCGTTGTGTGGAACGTATGGCCATCTTTCTGCCACCAAATATTGATATCGTTAAGTTGGTTGAACCAGAAATTGATCATCACTGATCTGTAGAGTTTGCCGTTGAGCTTGGTGCTGGCCAAACCAAAGTCGTTTTCGAAAAGGAGCCATCGCGAAAAATTCGCACCAAACAGAACTTCTTGTAGATGCATTGGCGAACTTCGTATGTGTTTACGTCGTCCGTATACAGCAATTTTGCTTGTTCACAGCTATTGACCCAAAAATTGTGCCGTTGCTAAAAAGAAACGTTGCACTAAAATTGTATCTTTTGGCATCAGTAACTGAATAAGAGATTAACAGATTTTGAGGTTAGTCGCGTGCAAGCAATTCTTTGAAATGTGGATAATAGGTGGAACGTGAATAGAGTTTGACAGTTCGTAAGTATCCAGATTGTAAGTCGCGAAAACCAATAGGTATTGTTTTCTTAAAAATGTAACTTGGTGTGGCAATTCAAAAGTAATTTTTTCTGTCTGAACATTAATCTTACTAATATTATAAATGTGAAAGTTTGGATAGATGGATATATAGATGTTTAGTTGCTCAATAACTCCGGAACGGCTGAACGGATCTGGATGAAACTTGGTACAGAGATAGATTATTGTCTAGAATAGGCCACATGCTACTTTTTATCCCGGAAAAATGTATGGTTCCCGTGAGATAGGTGTGTTTTAATTTTTCATAGAGCTCATTCTACAAATAGCCAACATAGCTTTTATTCACAGGCGCATAAAAGCACACGGATTTGAATGAAATTTGATTGGTAGATGGATCGGGTACTGGACTCTCACATAGGTCATTTTTATCCCGAAAAAAATGAACGGTCTCTATGGGAGAGGCTTAAGTATGAAAGAATATATACATATACTTGGGTGTTTGTTCCGCATTCATGCCTCAACAATTGAATGGATTTTAATGAAATTTGGTAAGCAGCTGGAAGATTAGCCATGATTTATTTTTCCCAACTTTATTTTTGTAGTTCTTACTTTTTGAATCAAATATTAAATCTTCGCTTTGTTCGTGAACATGGCCATACACGACGAACATCCAAGCCAACGAACACGACAAAATCTAAATTTTTGGCCAACAGCAAGCGGCTCGCGAACCAGCCAACATACAAGGAGAGCACAGCGAGGGCGAGCATGCTAGGCGAGCATGTTCGTCGTTTGTGCCTACATTCAATGCCTGAAGGGTTTTGAATGAATGAAATTTTGTAGGTGGATAGATGATTTTATTAGATTCCGTGGGTGTGTAGCATAGCACTGTTATCTGCTAGTATCTTTTATATAAAGAACAATCCAAATTATGTTTGTGCGCTATCTTCTTTTTTTCGGCTAGATCGATTTGAATGAATTTTTCAGAAGATATATTTCATGCATGAATCACCAACTTTTTTTAACAATGAGTGGAAGCTACATCACATGAATGTGGTATGAAAACATCGATGAATTTCACATGGGCCTGTCAAAGGTGTTCACCAAGTGATTTTCGAGGTGAATATTTAACAGTGAAATCACGAAGTAGGGGTAAGTAGTTTATTCATAAGCAAATTATATGTGATGAAATATGGCATGAACGTTAAGGTGTGAAATCACTAGATAACTTAGAGTTGCTTATTCAGCAGGTGAAAAATGACATGAATGCTCATCCATTAATTCACTCTGTTAATGTTACTCGTTAATTCGCATATGAATTTCATATGATGAAAAGTGTCAGTTTTCTGTGAAAATGGAAATATGTGTTTTTACCGAAATAGAAACATTGTATATGTATGTTATACCCCCAAACTTCATTTTATTTGTTTAATTCGACGATTATTCAATAATATTAACATTCGATTAAGAAAACAAAATACGTTTAGCTAATAGTAATTCAAATGTAGTCTTGATAAAATCTTGATGCGAAAGTAATGTCGGTCTTAGCAATTCATTTTGTTAATTCTGCTACGTAGGTCTTGCACTTTCAGTCGCCAGCATTATGTATTGAGTATAATGCGCTAAAAGTAATATTTCCGTTCTTAAATTTTGTTTTGAATAAAGTCGAAGAAATACCCACCAGTCGCCAAATAAGGTGGGTTCCCCATTTTGCGGTTTCAAAAGTATAGGGCTGGAGTTCGACATCTGTCAAATTAAGTTGTTAAAACAATTTTTTTTTCAGTTAAAAGTCTGACATTTACGAAAATGGATCGCTTAACTATCGCACAACGCATAAAAATTGTTAAAACCTACTACAAAAAAGGGTGATTCTGCCCACAGCCACATATCGTGCTTTAAGAGGAGATTATGCTTTACATAATCGTCCAACTACGCCAGCAATTGGCAAAATTGTGAAGACATTTGAAGATACTGGATTGGTTACAGATATTGTAAGGCCTGTGCATGCTGTAAGTAAAAGTGTTGCCGAAGACCCGAATGTGTCGATTCCTCGTCGTTCTCAGGAATTAGGACTGTCTTACGGCACATTATGGTGTATTTTGCATTTGGATCGACACCTACATCTATATAGAGTCCAGCTCACATAACAACTGAAGCCAGCCAACCATTCACAACGTCGTAGATGCGTCGAATGGGTGCTTGAACAAAATTTTCTTCAGCGACGAAGCACATTTCTCACTGGTTGGGTATGTTAATAAACAAAATTGTCGTATTTGGGGTTCTGAGAATCCTCAAGTAATTGAAGAGAGGCCTTACATCCACAAAAAGTCACTGTTTGGTTCGCTCTTTGGTCCGGAGGTGTGATTGGACATTACTTCTTCGAAAACGACGATGGAACGACTGTCACCGTCAATTCGGAGCGTTATGGTCACATGATAACCGACCTTTTTTTTCCTGCTATTGAAGAATACGACTTGGAGAATATGTGGTTTCAACAAGACGGTGCCACATGCCACACAACTCGATCGAATATGGCTTAATTACAAGAGACATTTATAATTTCTCGTCGTGGCGATATCAACTGACCACCAGGATCATGCGATATGACACCGCTGGACATTTTTTGTGGGGCTACGCGAAAGACCGTCTTTATGCAGATAACCCTTTAACTCTTGAGCACTTGAAAACCAACATTCGTCAAGTTATGGCTGAGATACTGCCCAATTTGTGTGAAAAAGTGGTCGAAAATTACCTCAAAAGAATCGATGCTTGCAACAATTCGCGTGGTGGTCATTTAAATTATGCAATGTTTTACACATACTGTCAACGTTCAAACTTTATAATAAAAAAGAAATATCATGAAAAACACTATTTTATATGTGTTTTATTTACCATTACTTTTGAAACCGCAAAATGGATAACCTATATCGTATGGTTAATAATTGAAAACTTTCAATTTCTGAACAAAAATAAAAACATTTTGATAAAAAAAACTTCTTTTGCTGTGTTAAATGATGATAATGATCCCGAACAAAACTAGAATTTCTGGTATATATGTTTTTCACTTTCCCTATAAAAAAAACCACGAACTCATATCATGACCACGGAAAACTGACTACTGAGCGCATTTCTCGGGACAGGTAGAAAAAAGGCAATGTTAGTCGTTATTCCCATGTTAGATAAAACCTATTTTTTTAAGGCTTTTTTGTTTGCATTTTTTTTGTTCTCGGGAAGAAAATAAAACAACCACCGCACCACAGAGAACCAAACATCATTTGTGAACTCATGAACCTATATATTACTCTTCATCAGTGGAATCATCGTTTATGATTTTGTTACTGAAATTGTAGTGAATTGTAAGCATTCAATTCATTTGAATTTAGTTAACTGATGAAAAATGCGCAGCCGTTTACGTATGAAATCATAACATTACTACTCATCGATGGAAATTTTCCATGAATCCATTGATGAATTCACCAAAAAAATTCATTGATGTCGAAATTTCCTACTGGGAAAGGGTAGTTTTTGTGTTATATTGGTTTTTATGGTTAAAATGATAATGTTTTTTGATTTGTGTGGTTCAGGTTTTTAAAAAAACATATCCGTGTTCAGAGCTCGCTCTGTTTGGAACAAGTTCAGTGCATAATCTATGTGTTCGAACTCTGTTCAGTGCTCTGCTCTGAACGAAAAAAAAAACGCCTATTGAAGGAAGAGATTAGGTTTTTTATTTGCATTATTAGTCTTGCCAGAGCGGGACACTTTTAGAAGAATTGAAGCATTGTTTCGTTTTCCTAGAGGAGGAGAATTTAGAGTTTTTGTTTTTAGGCTAACCATTTCACACAGTGAAACTAGTTTCTGGAGATTTTTTGACGAATATAATTTTTTTCAGAATCTGCTGTACACTTCATACGAGGAAACAAAATTGTACTCACCTAGATGGAGTGGCTAAAATTCAAGTTTTTTTAATGTTCTCTAGAACGAATATAACAATTTTGATTAAACCACTCATAATGTGTAAAGTATTTCTAATAAAAGTGAACGGAAAGGTTTTGAAATAATTTAAAGAAAATTATTTCTAAATTTATCGATATTGCTGCTCGAAAAAAACGCTTTCATTACTTCCTCATGCCTAATGGAATGGTTAACACGTTATATGAATTGAATATTCCAAAATTAAATTCCAATTCAACATCTGTCATCGAACAAACCATACTTCCGACATTTTCACCGTCTGGTCATCTCCTAAGTTTGATTGCCAATCACATGTAGTTCTATTTGGCAAAAAAGGTAAAAAAAAAGAAAATAACAAATCCAATAAAAGTGATTGCACTCTGGAAGACTCCGATCCAGTCGAATCGAGTCGAGACCAAAGAAAAATATTCGTAATTGGTTGACAAGTTTCATTCAACTTTGTGTGTTTGTATGTGTTTTGCATGAGATGACATTTTATCTTGTTCCGATGGCAACAAAAATCGGTGATAGCTACACGACATTTGAATTGGACCACAACACTGTCATCTAACCGAGAGGCAAAACAAAAACAAGTCCTCGTAATTCTATAGTAGAGGACCAACCAGACGATCAGGACGACGATGATTCTCGTCAGAATAACTAATGAGGTGCGCCGAACATTTCGATAGCCGCCGCGCCGCCGCCGCAACCACTGCCACCGCCAGCGCCAGCTTTATGTCCAATCGGTTCTTGTGTTCCTTTATTGGCCCCATTGGACTTCTGGCTAAAAACAGTCAAAATCGCAAGTCACATGTCCGATTCGATGTTTGCAAGGAATACCGCAGCAGTGCAGGCCAACCAACCTTCTGTCTGCTTCCTACTTTTCAATTTTCAAGATCTGCATCAGCCAACAGATTCGGGCGCGGAGTTAATGCCGGTTCAACTGATGATGGTCAGTGCAGCTCAGATTTTGATCACCATCATCACATCATCATCGGTTTCATCATTCCGTTGGGATTTCTATTGCGCGCCCGTTTCAACTTTTCCGCTTTCGATTAATGGCAATTATTTGCATTTTATTGGGAAAATTAGCTCCAACATTGTTGAATCGGAATGAAATGCCTTGCAAGCTCGCTTACGGAACGAGTACATATTTGTGACGGTTAAACATAACGCTCTGGCGCACCGGCACAGAATCTCTTGCGAGAGCAGCGTGTTTATCTTGAGTGACGGAGGCTAAGAACTCTTCGGCGCACGACCGACGACGCAAGTTGATAAAAGCAACATTTTAGCCCCGCTATCCTCTGTTTTCGCAGCACAGCAGCTGATAAAAGGTGTGAATAATGGTGTGGCACCGACTAGGCCGCTTGGAAGAGCCACACTGCGTGGTGGATGCCTTTTGCTTCTTTAACGAGGTCTTCACGGTCGATGGTTGTTGCGGCGGATTGGACGAATAATTGACTTGTCATCCCAAGACCGCTCGCTCTATCGTGTTTATGGGCCGGAGATGCGGTCAATTCTGGCAGAATTTGCTAATATCGCGCCAATGATGCTACTTTATTTGCTCAGCATCATACAGAGATGTAGCAAGTGGATGTGGATGGTGGATGGAGCGAATTATAGATGTCATCATTATCAATTTTGATAGATGCCATGAAAAATTATCCAAGTTCGTTTTTTTCTTGTTTTTATTGTTTACTATTCATCTTGATCGTCGATGCTAAAAGGCGACTGACGTCCAAAGCATGTTAGCACAAATAATTGGCTTGTTTGATCGCTTGGTTAAATGGTTGACTCTGTATACTTCTTGTTGAATGTACGAACGAAGACACTTTACAGCCAATGTGATGTCTTGAGAAATGTGTTTAATCAAATTGTGGCGTGATGTAAATACCTCATAATAGTTAAATGGTTCGAAAACAATTTTATAGCTTTCGCTTGTGTCAACAATCTTATAGATATTTATTAGCCCTCAGGTGCAAAACTGTACAAACAAGAAAATCAAGTCTACTTTACCGGAAATTCGTAATTTAAGGGCCAACAAAAATGTAACACTCATCGATTAATTGGAAAAATTGTAATTTGGTTAATAGTGTTGGGGCTTATAATTTGAATACAGAACAAAGCTGTATATTGGTTGAATTTAACATTACGAAAATTACAAGTTCGGAATTGTCTATTGTTAAATATAATTTATTTTAGATTTGAGAAAACACACAGTTCGTTAAATAAATCAAAATGGCTAGAGGCCTTGATTGACGGTGTGGAATTTATATTTTTCAAATAGTTTCGATTAACAATTATTTATTTTGATTGGTGGTACTTGTTGCGTCAATGGCAGCCACAATGAAACACTACATTTTTCATAACCAAGTAACAGGTTCAGCATAGTAGTGAAAAGTTGTCCATAATTGTTTAACACCTGAATGATTTGTTAACTTTGTGTTTTTGCTTGAAGCACGTTTTTTGGGTATTGATATGAATGCTTCCTGAAATGGTGGTCTTCTACAAGAAGGAAAAGACTTTATTAAAAAAAAAAATGGAGGACTTCAGAATCAGGATGCAACTTCAATTCATTAATTTCCGAATCAAGAAGTGGAACTATAACAACTGAAAATTCTTTTTAAATTTTGGTGGGGGTAATACCCCCATATATTTGGCTTCATGCAAGCTTCATAACTTAACCTAACTTAAAACTATGAAACTTAGGGCTATGATTGGATTGAATTGGGCGGACAATTTAAAAGAAGGAGTTTTAGGCTGGGAGTGCTGAGGTTGAAGTCGAAACAGTTTTCGTTTAAATCAACCCTTCGCAGTATACGGGTAATATGTTCATTGAAACCGAGGCGAGGGTTTGTTAGGTTACGAAAGTTAGTGTTGAGAAAGATAGAGTTGTAGAGGGTTTCGGAGTCAATGGAACCTGAGAGAAGTCGATGAATGAAGAGGATTTCGGTTATTTCTCTTCGCTCTTGCAGGGTATTGATGTTAGTTAGATGGAGGTGATTTTGGTAGGGCAGCAGAATCAAAGGATTATTCCAAGACAGGCCACGAAGGGCGAATCTTAAGAAATGGCGTTGAATGCTCTCGATTCTAGAGATATGAATTTTTTGATATGATATACCACAATTGGCAAGCATAATCAAGTAACGGGCGGACAAATATTATGTAGAGTGGTCTGGTGACGTAGGGGTAAATTTGTTTTTTATTTAGTTTTAAGATTTCTTAGTCAAGAAGACTATTTTTTGTTTTTGATGGATAAAAAATCATCGAAAATTATTTTAATTACGGAATTTGCCATTTTCTTTCATTTCATTTAAATTTATTTAATATTTTATTTCAGCAACAATTCCAATGAAATTAAAAATAAAAATCTATGCGCCTTATTACGAACACCTGTTTCGGTTTATTTTAGAGCTCCCGTAAAGGGCCAGTAAATTAGTTGTAAGTTATTGATAATTAGGCTAGTTTTAAGCATTTTTGTCTAGCTTTAAGATAGTTATAAGTTATTATTAAATAAATATGAATTAAAAAATAAAAACGCTCTGAGTGAAAAAGAATCACAAACTAATTTTTTGACTAATCAGACTCTGTTCCGAACTAGAACAGAAAAACGCCTAATGAGAAATTATATTAAAAATATAAAATCTACTACGATTTGGTTGTAAGTTGTAAGAGATTGAGAAATTAAAAGAAAACAGCAATAAATCTCCAGAAATATGTTTCCTTAAAAATACATTTTTTTTTAAATCCAAAATTTAAGGTTTGTATTTGAATTTTGTATGAATGAAAATTTTACTTTGGTAATAAGCATTCATTTATATAACTGCTTCACATTAATTTCAATAGATATCGTTTGTTGCGGACATATCATTTGACATCGGCATGGTTAGTGATTTGGTTTTATTCTGGCAAAGCTGCTAAGTAAACCTTGAGCACTATATTCTGTTAAAGAGAAATTCTTATTGTAAGGCCTTATGGGAGAGCTTTTTACAAATCAGTAGCGTTAGATGCCTTTACACCATTGGAAGAAATCTCATAAATAAAATATTTACCCGCCAATGGATTCTAATAAAACAAAATGCACGACTGGATCGCACGTACTTGCTCCTATGTTCGATCATATTTATGCAAAAGATTCTTAATGTAAACGGCTAAAAGTATTTTTATAGTCGATTTTCACTTAATTTTTTATATATAAAAATTTCTAAATTTTTTCCAAAAAAAAATTGGTATGAACATTTTAAATATTTAATAATCAGCCTTATTTTGAAATTTACTTTCATGCAAAAGTTAGTCAAATTGGAGTGATTCGAAAGTTCATTTCTTCTTCAAAATTAACCAAATTTTGACTTTCGAATCATTCGAATTAAATGTCATTTATTTCTCGTTCAAGTTTTTTCTGACGAATAGATTCACAAAAAATGTAAGTTCGGATTTTTTACTGATAAATAATTAAAATAAATTACTTTTATGAGTTATTTGTTGGCTTTTTTAATAAAGGTCGCAATCGCATTCCAATTGGGCCAACCAGGAGCAGAAATAAGTAAACGTAAATGTGATAAATCTATTAAAAGAAGTTCCTTCATTTTGTGCATTAAGAGATTTGTTTATATTTTTTGATTGATTTTATTGTTCAACAGAAATAAATAAGTCTGATATATAGATAAACAAATAAATGTAAAATGTGTACACTTTTAATAAAAATAATGCCGCAGTTTTGTCCCGAGTTTTTCGTCTTTCATAGATTAACTAAAAATTCACTGGAATAGATTTGTTGGATCCATTATCCTTTTCCTACTTAGCAGTCTTCACTTTTTATGTACACAAACAATTGCAATCACTTATCTTCAACTTATTTAATATTTTTTCAAAGAAAAAATTGTGTCGGCAAACGACTTCACTTTTGACTTCTGTCGATTAAGAAGTGTGACCAGGTGTATGTAAGTTTAATAACCACTGAACTTGTTTGTTGAACAAATGTTTTTGTTTATTGTTAAATTTTTTTTAACACAATTAAATTGAAACGAAAGGTCAGAAAAAATCTAGTATTTTACAAAAGTTTTATAGTTTTTTCGTCTCAATAAACTGACCATGATTTCTTAAATGCTTCAAAATGATAGATCCCTCCAATTATTTATAAATATATATGAATATTAAAAAATAATTAATTTATTATTAATATAAGAGTATATATCATAATGTACTTGCGGACCAGGCGAACTTCGTCTCGCCCCAATTAAACGAAATCAAATCAACTGCAGAGCTATAATAAAACACAGATAGTTCAAATTTCAATGTGATTTATTTGAATGGAATAAAAATAAGGAGAGAGTGATATGATAAGCAACGTTTTTCTATTTGTTTTCCGGCGCAAAAACAAACAACAACGACCGTTTACCAAGCTATCGACGACGTTCTTTTTTTTCGCTGCTAGCATTGCACGTTCAAAAATCCAATCTAGATTTTTATAATTTTTTGGAATGCCGGGGAACACTTTATTTTGGTGATGAGTTACTCTTTCGACGTTGGTAACTTGCAAAAATTTGTCGGGAATGATATCAATCCAATCGAGACATCAACCGAAATTTGGACATGCCACTCATATTTGTGGTCAATTTCAACTTATTGACATGCCGGCACAAAGACGACGATTATAAGAATCCATTAAGTTCATCGGCAGCAGTAGATTTCAGGATAACGGGGAGCGTTTGAAGAAAATCTTAGCTGAGCAATATCATATCCCCACCAAAATCTTCTCGAATCACTTTGTAAATCTCTTAATGTTGGTCAACTGCCTCAAAAGCTCGTTTATGCGCCATCGTGCATTTATCCAAAGTTATGATTTTGCATTCTCGCTTTAATTTCGCTGTCGCCGAATTCTTTTTCATTGTGCAGGTTATTGGCTTGTCAAGCATGAGAAAACTCATGGCCAGCTTCAAAGCAGAATGTGCAGTTCGACCACCTTCATACATTGTGGCAGCAATGTAATAGATGCCAGAGGATGCAACAGGCAACGAAAGAGACCTTGTCGGAATTGTTGCTAGAATCAACTAAATGACGAATGTCTTGCATCTCCTACCTGGACCACCAAGCAAGTAAATGCGATTGCGGAATCGTATTCCAAAGCAACGCGATTGAAGTCTATATTTACCACTTTTCTTCTTCTAATAACTTTTTGTCGAATTTGTGGTGCAGTTTGAAGATGTGCAATATTCTTTTATTTCGTCTACACGTTCCTCTTGCGTTTGATTATCACGGACATTCTGATTAATTATTACAAGACGTGTACGTCGTCCAAGGTTAGATCGGAATCAGCGTAAACGTATTATTTAGAAATCGTTTTAATTTTTTATGCAACACAGAAACGAATTTTCACTCAGCAGTCAAACGATGTGTATTGAACAAACGCAAAGTTGTTTATGTCAAAGGAGAACACCGGCTGAACTAACAAAAGCGAAATCAGGAATTATACGTTTTTGACAACATTTTTCGTTTTATATATATATATTTGCTTATGTTTATTGTTTATGTTTATGAGTATTAGTTCATGAGATTTAACAATTTTAGTAAGAATTTTTAAATTGTAATAGCTCACAAAAACAGCCATAAATCCAAAAACTAAAACATTCCATATACAAAGTTTATTCGAATGAATATTTATATTCTATCGAAAAGCTATTCGTTCGCATTTCAAAATATGGCTGAATATAAACTTAAAAACAAAATTTCAGAAAAAATCGCCCACCGGTTTTCGAAATATTGAATTTTCAAAAAAAAATAATTTTCTTCAACAAGAAAAACCATTTTTCGAAAATCTTGAAAAGCAGTATTATTTAGAATTCGAAGGAGATCCTTTATACAAATTTTGATCGAAATCCGTTAAGCCGCTTATGAGAAAGTCGAAAATCAATAAAATTGTTGTATGGCGGATACGGTTAATAACAAAATATTTTTAATTTTTTCGGCCAGAATGTAGACCATACTCAAATTAGAACACACACCAATTTTTATCAAAATCGTTATAGCCGTTTTTTGAGATAATTAAGATGGTAGAAAAATTTGTATGGCAAGTACCGTTATTTTTGGGGCTAAACCAACGATTCAAAAATCTGTTTTGAACAATCACCTAAAAATCAGTGCAGCCGCTTAGGCTGTAGATCGTTCTACAGACAGACAGATGGAATTGCCGGACCCACTTTTTTGGTGTTCTCAATCATCGTAATGTCCACTTTGATTAAATTCGCGAGTTCGATTTTTTTTCCAAATGCAAAACTGGGCCTATAGTACCTATATCGCATGTAAAAAATATAAGTGCATAGGTAAATCGATATCAGTTAATTACTAAAGGGTTTTCGTATTGTTTTTTTGTTTGAGAAAATGTTTGTTTTTGGTATCTTTAGTAGAACTCTTGTTGGCTCTCGATTTTCTGGAAAACGATCCAGTTTTTATTTTTAATTTTGTTATGCTTTTAAACAGTATTGTAGTCAACACTTTTTGTTTAGGTTTGTTTTTTTTTTTTAATTAATATTATAAAACATTTTTTTTTCTTAACTCAATATTTCGAAAACATGTTTGGTAATCGATTTCATCGAAAATTTGTATGTATTTTTTTTTTGCATTTTCTTGAAAACTCAAATCAATTATTTTTCTAAAACAAAAAACAGTGAAACCTACCAGAAAAATGTTAAAAACTGTTACAAGGTATTGTTTTTCTCAAATAAAGTTCCTATCCTAGTGCAGTTCGCTTAAAAAAGAAATAAAATATTTTATTGTGCGTTCTTATTAACGACACTTCCCATATTACCACTTTTCATATTTTTGGCTTTCTCACTATTCTATGCACTGATTAAAAATATATTTTTTATGTAGAAGTTCCTTAGAAATATAAATACCTAATATTGCATATTCTAATTTTTAAATTAGTGATTTTTTTTAAATTAAAATTTAAAGCGAATGTTAGTAATTACTTTAATTTGGCAATCCAATTTGTTTTCCCTAAAAACGTTTTCAAAATTTTATAACAAATAATTATAAAAAAAACCGTACAAACGATTTAATTTTTTTTTAAATATTCATAGTTTTTTTTATGTTATTCATGTTTATTTATTATTACCTTATAACTATCTTAAAGCTAGACAAAAATTCATAAAACTAGCCTAATTATCAATAACTTACAACTAATTTATTGGCCCTTTAAATTCGCTTTAAACTAAACTATATCTCTTAATACTAATGTCTTTCGACCTAAAAAGTATTTTAATTAATTCTTATTATTTTATTTTATTTGGTTTCACCAAGAAAACTTTTTTTTTAAGCTCGGTCTCGTATCATTTTTTCAATTTTTACTTATAAACTACCTAAATCTATACTAAAAATAATTAAAACTAGATACAAATAACGTATATACTGACTATAAAAATAACTTAAACTACTTAAGATACCTAAAAATACCCAAAACCACTTAAAACTACTTAAAAACTAGAACAGCCACAGGTAGCATTTTTCGTTTTTTTTTTTAATTAAAATATATTCATGTAGGTATTTGTAAAAGAATTCAAATGATATCATTTTTCTTTCCTTAAACTATAAGAACTAAGCGATCTATGGAATTTTATAATGTGTTTCTACCATTTATATATTTTTAACTCATTATGTTTCATTTTTACGCATTCTTGCCTTAACTAACTTATATACATATATTCTATAGATAATACCTTCCTTATTTACAAAATTAAAATCCATAATCTAGCTTGAAATTTATTTAGGTACCTAACTATTAATTGAATCATCCATTCGACAATTCATTACATTAAAATCCCGGTCTTCTCTCAAACATTATGTAGGTCAACCTACAACCTACCAATCAAATTTATTTTTACTAAATATACATCCATATATACATATACATACCTATCTGCACACCCTCGACCAACGAATAAAAAATACAAATTCTTATAGCAACACAAAGCTTGGGAAATAAATAAATACATTTACTTAAATCTATTTTCAACAATATGGATTGAATAAACACAACTAGTTTTTATTTAACAAAGTAGTTTTTATTTATTTTTAGATCTCCAATATAATATAATCTACATGCTCCCCGAATGGTTCATTGCTTTATCAATGGAATTCAAATAACATACTTAAAAAAGCAAAACATACATTTCTGCAGCTTTTGACAAATCTCAATCTTAATTTTTTTGTTCAATTCCAAATTCCTATAGTTCAATTTACAAACATACTCGTAATACAATGTTCAATTCTGAAACCTTCACCATGAAAGGAGATAAAAATAATCTGACAACTGAAAATAAAGGGCGCCGTGGCTTAGTTGGTTAAAGCGCCTGTCTAGTAAACAGGAGATCGTGAGTTCGAATCTCGCCGGGGCCTTCACAACACTTTCAGTTGTTAATTTTTTTTTATTTTGAGAGGGTGGCATGAAAAAATGTATGTATTTTGTGTTAAAAATGTTGCCGGAAGGGATGGAGGAGTCGCGCATAGCAAAAACAACAGCGGCAGCAAACATACAACAACAATTAAATACCTCGCCATCTGACGAAGAAATTGAATATACATATATCCGAAGAAGAAGAAGGGCATTATACTGGAGATATCAAATGTTTGCGAATCTCTCAACCTCAGAGGCGTCATCAGAGGAAGAGATTGAGGAGCAGATAATGCTCAATACAATCGCAACAATAGATGCGGAAATCCAAAGCCTCGAAAGCCAAAGGGAGTCTCTAACACTCGCCGTTAAGGCCAAACAAGAGATGCGCCGAGCAAAGGAAAAGAAAGAGCTCGCAGACAAAAAGTCGCTACAGGGGCAGCAGAACGTAGCGCAACATCAACAACAGCAGCAAAAACAATAGCCACACGCAGCAGCCAAAAGAACAACGGCCAAAAAAACTAAATACAAATCAACAGCAACAACAACAACAAACAAATAAACATCAGAAACAACAATATCAGCAGACTCAACAACAGCAACAGACTCAACAACAGCAGCAGCAGCAAATTCAACAGCAGCAGCCACAACCGCAGAAAAGCAGAAAAGAAAAGGTGCCACCAATTAACACCTACAAAATGGAACTAGAAGACACCATTAAATTATGTAAGTTGGTCATAGGTCCAAATTTCACAATCAAAAGATTAAGTAATGATAGGCATGCTATCCACTGCGTCGCAATGTAACTTCTACCGCAATTTTTAATATTAAAAATGGTCTTCAGCAGGGTGCGGTTTACTCGCCGATTCTATACAGCATTTACACCAGCGATCTGATAGGTAGTCTAACACAGGCAATTGTGTACGCCGACGATCTAATTGCGTACAGAACAACTAATACAGTTGAGGTCATTAAAAGTCTTTTGCAGAGTGACTTAGACAAGATTCAGCGATATTGTGATGACTGGAAGTTGAAAATCAACTTCCAGAAATCAGAAACTATTTTGTTTAGGACTCCATTGTCTAGCGCCTCAAGGGACACGAGAAAGAACTGGCGCAAGCTGGTGATCGTAGGGCCACATGGACATCCACTGGCGAGTAAAAGTGTAGTAAAGTACCTTGGCATCTGGTTGGATCAGTACTTGTATTTCGACAGACATATAGGTGCTGCTTTGGCCAGGGCTAGGGGAGCCTTTGCCTTGACAAAACGACTGTTTTATAGCAGCCGTCTTGACAGCAGGGTGAAGGTGATTTGCTACATGGCCCTCATCAGGCCGATGATTGCCTACGGATGCCCGGTGTGGTTCAACGTTGCCACATCTCAAATGGAAAAGATTAGGGTGTTTGAGAGGCAATGTCTTAGGCGTTGCCTTGGATTACACAGAATACCAGAGTCGGAGTACAAACGATATTATTCCAACCAGGTTCTATACAATGGAGCCAACATAAACAGAATAGATAATTTTTTGTTTAAACTAATTCGGGGGCACGTTGCAAGAGCGATGTCTTCAACCGCCGGCTTAATTTTTGGGGATTATTACCCCAACAATGAATACCACGAGAGTGCCCGGTTAAGTGGCTACATCCTTCCCGAGACATTCCCCTATTTAGACAATCCAGGGCTTATACAGGATGGAATGGCGGTTCCGCTAATCTACCACGTCAGCCGAAAGACTGTAGATAGACGACTCCTGTATGGTCGGGACGTCATCGTCCAAGGTGGAGAAGAGCGCCTTCGGTTCAGTTCAGTAGGACTGTGTCCGATCGTGTCCGAAGGGATAGGGCGAAGCAAGAGAACCAGTTATGGTGGCTCTCTGAACAGCATTATGATACATAAAGTCGATTTAGACTGTATGTCTTGGCCGACTTACATAGAATTAAGGGTAATTAGATAAGGGACAGTCAGGGCGGCTCCAAAAAAAAAAGAAAAAAAAATATGTACATAGGTAGGCGGAGGCATATGTGGATTTATGTGCGCATATGTATATGTATGTACGTATATGTATATGTACATATGTGTATGTATGGCTGTATAGGTGTTTGCATGCTTATTAAAAACCGACAACTGCTGTGGCTGTTCTAGTTTTTAAGTAGTTTAAGTTATTTTTAGTTAGTATAAGTTAGTTGTATCTAGTTTTAATTATTTTTAGTCTAGCCTTAGGTAGTCTATAAGTTAAAATTAAAAAAAAAAGGATAATGTTACTAAGTTTTTTGTTGAAAAAGTTTTCTTGGTGAAATAAACAAAAAATAAAATAAATAGATTTAATTAAAATAGTTTTTTATGTCGAAAGACATTAATATTAAGAGATATAGCTTAGCCTAGAGCGCCCGTAAAGGGGCAGTAAGTTAGTTGTAAGTTATTGATAATTAGGCTAGTTTTAAACATTTTTGTCTAGCTTTAAGTTAGTTTTAAGTTATACAGAATAGAATGGCTGTTCCGCTAATTTACCACATCAGCCGAAGAACTGTAGATAGACGACTCCTGTATGGTCGAGACGTCATAGCCCAAGGTGGAGAAGAGCGCCTTCAGTTCAGTTCAGTAGGACTGTGTCCGATCGTGTCCGAAGGGATATGGCGACGCAAGAGAACCAGTTCTGTTGGCTCTCTAAACAGCATTATGATACATAAAGTCGATTAGGATGGTATGTCTTGGACATATGACTTACTTAGATTTAGGTAAATTAGGTATAAGGAACAGTTGGGGTGGCAAAAAAATGATTTAAAAATATGTATGTATATGTACATACGAATATGGCTGAGTGGGTTGCATGGCTCTATGTATCTACATGCGTATACAAAATATACAAAAAAAAATATAGTAGTAGTAGTAGTGAATTATATTAATCATCATAATAACTATATTTACAGTTTAAATATTGTTTACAATTCATTAGAGCAATGGCAAAAGCCGTCAGCCAGATTGACAATTTGGATGATTTTTATGAGTGTATGGTATATACATAGTTTATAGATACTAATTTTACATAAAACAGATTTGATGGCGTTTTGAATTTGTGAAGTTGATTTCAATTATCGATGATTTGAAGCATAAATTAATATACCGAACAAAACCAAAAGCATCAAACCAAAAGAAAACTCATGGTTCGATTTGAGCTGTTGGGATGTTATCAGGTTAAGAGAGTTAAGTTTCCGATGTTATAAAGCCACCCCAACTGAGAAAAACCGGAATAAGTTCAAACAAGCTATAAAGACCTGTAATAGTCATATTCAAAGAACCAAATTTCTACATGAGCAAGAATTGAGGCAAAAAATACTGCAAACATTTTTGGTCATTTGTAAAAAACGTACGAAATTCCACCTGCTCGTCGGTTCCTACGCCCGTTTCCAATAACACTCCTGTGGTAAGCGCACAAGAAAAAGCAAATTTGCTAGCAGTTCAGTTTGCTGCTAATTCCACGCTTCCACAAAGTGTCATTACTCATCCTGTACTTGAGAGCATAAACAATTTCATGGGACGTATCTTCTATCGTACTCGTCCAGTTGCTAGAGTTCTTAAAGATCTTGACATGCACAAATCCGCTGGTCCAGATAATATCTCCCCTATTGTTCTGAAGAGGTGTTCTTCTACGCTGGCAAAACCACTTCGTAAGCTTTTCCATCTGTCCTACTCTACTGGTCTTTTTCCGAGTGGGTGGAAAACAGCATTTGTCCAGCCTGTCCCTAAAAAAGACGAATCTCCTTCACCCTCTAATTATCGTCCAATTGCACTTACGTCCCTTCTTTCCAAGGTCATGGAAATGCTGATTAACTATCAGCTTAAGAAATATCTTGAAGAACGAAAGCTCCTTAATGACCGACAGTATGGCTTTGGTAGCAATAGGTCCACTGGTGATCTGATGGTATATCTCACCGAACAGTGGCACAAATCTTTACATCGTTTTGGAGAAAGTAAGATTATTGGGCTTGATATTTCAAAAGCATTTGATAGAGATTGGCATCAGGCTCTCTTATCGAAAATGAGTGCATTTGGTATCGAAGAATCTCTTCTTCGTTGGATTAGAAATTACCTTTCGGATCGCTCAATACAAGTTGTATTGGACGGTTTCAAGTCTGATATTCATAAAATAAATGCTGGTGTGCCCCAGGGCTCCGTTCTGTCTCCGACTCTCTTTCTCATTTTCATCAATGATCTCTTGTCTGAAACATCTAATCCAATATACTGTTTTGCTGACGACAGTACCCCCAGCTTTTCATACTCGTTTTTAGATTCTCATCCATGTCCTTCGGATGTGGAACTTGAACGGCAGCGTATGATTAGCTCATTAAATTCTGATCTAGACAGCATTGTCCAATTGGGAATAAAAAACCGCGTAGAATTTAATGCTTCAAGAACCCAATGCTGTCTTCTGTCGTTAAAGCGGGACCCTCCCATAATGCCGTTGTCCATTAGCGGCGCTTGCATCGAGGAAATCGAACAACTTTCAGTTCTCGGTATGTGCATCACTGATCACCTTTTGTGGAATGAACACATATTCGACATCGCCAAAAATGCTGCAAGATGTTTGGGTTTTCTGAGACGATGCAAGAAATATTTCTCCAATTTTGATCTGGCTGTAATCTATAAAGCCTTCATTCGTCCAAAGCTTGAGTACAATTGTCATATTTGGACAGGTGCTCCCATAACGCACTTAAGTCTCCTGGACAGAATCCAAAAAAGAGCTTTAAAAATGATAGGTGATAAAACAATAACTAAAACAATTGAGCCTCTCTCGCACCGTCGCAATGTTTCATGCCTTTCATTATTTTATCGGTATTATAATAAACAGTGTTCTAATGAAATAGCCAGTTGCATTCCTCCCCTTAAACTATCCAACCGTAACACTCGCGGTTCTAGAAAGCCCATCAATTTACCCTTGAGCCCAACTTCGGACGTACTGTCAAGTATAGAGATTCTTTCTTCAGCCGCACAACACGAATGTGGAATGATTTACCCGACCGAATTTTTCCCTCCCATTGCGATAATCAGGCATTTAAAACATCGGTATCTCCTGTCTAATCCTATCCCATTTTCTTAATCGCTCGCACTGTGTATAAACATTTTAAGGGTGTTCATGACCCCTTGAGTGCGCGCAAGGTTTAAAAAAAAAATATATATATATATATTTTGTATGTTTATTTTTTTTTTTTTTTTTTTTTTATTTTACTAACTTTTTGGCGATGATTGGCATGGTTTGTGGCATAAGATTTAAGCTTCCATAAATAGGTTTCTATAAGCAAGCGCTCCAATGACATACGAGTATTTACTGAGAATTTTCCAGTTTGCTCCGTTCAATATCGCAACGACTGCTTCCCTCGTCAGAAATGATTGGTTATAATAATACCTTCTAGTCGCCTGCAGTATTGGACATTTCCCTATTAGATGAAAGACATCTTCCTTTCCACGTAAGTTGCAGAGCGTGCAAAGTGTAGGTAGTTCTTCCTTATGAGGTCTGAAGTTCAAAGGCAAGTTCACCTATTGTTTTAAATATGATGCTGATTCCATGCTGGCTATACTCGTCGTGAAAATAGTTAAATTCTAATACGAGTAAACAGTGGTTAAGTTCCTTGTACACTAAGCTACTCGATGAGCTGGCAGCTTGTTCCAAAAAACCAGCTTGAATTTGTTCGTCCAGCTTCTGAAGAATATTTTCCAAAGATGTTCTCCATGTCAATCCACTCTCCCAGCTAAGAGACAACTCCACTTCTAGCTGCTCACTTAATTCTCGCCATTTTACAAAAAAACCCGTTTTCCTTCTCAGAAGATGCAAAAGCACTATCTTTGGTAGGCGATGATCTGGGAGTTGAACAATTTTCATGACATACTTGAAGTGCATTTTCAACGTGAAAAGATGCAGCAATGGAAGACCTGTTTCAGCAAACAGCATATAGGTGGGGGTATTTGGAGGGAGCCCGAAGAGATGCTTTATAAAGTGTCTTTGTAGCTTTTCAATTTCGTCGTGTTCTTCGTATCCCCAAACTTGGCTTCCGTAACACATTATGGTTCTTCCGTTGAATCGAAGAGTTAGAATTTAGATTTGCTCGTAACATCTTTCCTATTTAAAACCTTATTCCAAGCGCAACTCAGAGTTTTTTTTCGATTTTTTCGGCTTAGCTTGCAGGTGTAGAGTGTTAGTAAGTTTTGGGGTGAGCGTAATGCTAAGATATCGATACTGTTTGACAACATCTAGAGCATCAGATCCTAAGAGCCATTTTTCTTTTCTTGTGAATCGACCTGTGTTGTTGCGGAACACCATTACCTTCGACTTTGTTGGATTATTATGGAGATTCCATTGGTTGCAGTACTCACCGCGCCGATTAATCATGAGCTGAAGCATGTTTGGAGTGTCCGCTAACAGAACAATATCACCTGCAAACATCAAACCTTTTATCTGGACTGCATTAAAAATTATTCCACCAGCTAAAGATTGTAAAAGATCATCCAAAAACAAGCTGAAGAAAAGCGGGCATAGCTGACACCCTTGTTTGACTCCCGAGCAAGTGCTGAACCACTCCTTCATCAAAAAACCGTCCCATACCGCCGTTTGGTTATTTGTATACATACTTTGGAGTAAGCGAAGCATTTTTGAGTATAAACCAATATTGCTCAGGTTCAGAAATAGTGCTCTTCTATCCACCGAGCCGAAAAAAAAATATAAAAACAACCTAAAAAAGCTGCTGTGGCTGTTCTAGGTTTTAAGTAGTTTTAGGTATTTCTAGTTATCTTAAGTAATTTAAGTTATTTTTAGTTAGTATAAGTTAGTTGTATCTAGATTTAATTATTTTTAGTCTAGCTTTAGGTAGTCTATAAGTGAAAATTAAAAAAAAGCACATGTTACTAAGTTTTTTGTTAAAAAAATTTTCTTGGTTAAATAAAAATAAAATAATTATAATTAATTAAAATAGTTTTTAGTTCGAAAGACATTAGTAATAAGAGATATAGTTTAGTTCAGAGCGCCCGTATAGGGCCAGAAAATTAGTTGTAAGTTATTTTTTCTAGCTTAAAGTTAGTTTTAAGTTAATAATAAATAAAAATTAAATTGCAAAAAAAAATGTGGCCGAGTGATTTAATTTTTATATCTATTCCTTAAAGGTTTTAAAGACTTGATTCTGACAAATAAATCATTGGGAGGAGATCTAAATATAATAGCGCAAGATTTTAAACAGCCTGATATTAAGTTATTAGCATGATGCTATTTTACAATTTGCTAATATACTAAAATATTCATAATTTTAAACACTTTTTAATTGGCACCATACTAAACATTATTTCTGGTTAAGTTGCAGCTGAACACGCTCCCCTGTTTAAGCTAGTATCATATTCAAAATACTAAAAAAAAAGTTAACCATATTTCTAGTCTCTGATTGAAAATTTCCCTCGAATTAATGGTCAAAAATATCCGCGTTCGATAGCGTAGGCTTAGCCAAAGCAATACGAATTGGTTTGATGAAGAAGAACAAAACATCTCTTATCTTTCTTATCAAACACGGGTCCTATCTATTCTAAAATAATTGGATCCATCTGTAAATTTGAGCAACAGCTGATTCAAAGTGCAGCTGCATATGTATTTCAATTGACTTTTGCCAGAAAGTGTTATCTGTTCCGTTAAAAACATATCTGCTACTACCATTAATCAAAGAAAACAAGATTACGGCACTTCTTTTTTGTCAAATTTTATTGACGTACCAGAGACCAAAAATCTGGAAATTGTTGTTGTTTGTCCGATGTTAATCAGTGGATTTTGGTCTCTGAGTGAGTGAGCAATATCTCTTTTCATTTGAAGGCAAGTGCATTTATATCAGAATTGTTAGTTACCTACCACTTCAACTATCTGTAAATTGCTTGTGCAGTCAAGTTATCAAAATATTTTTCTAAAGGTAAGGCTTTTCATGAAACATCGTAAGCTCTCCGACACGTTATTTAACAGATAGCTCATTTTGTAAATGTATCAGCTGTTTATTAAACGTCAAACAGTTTAGTTCTCAGCAGCTTAAAGATGCCTAAAATATAGCAAGAAATGAACTTTTGAAATATAGAGATATAATGTTCATAGATTCTTGACTTATTTTCTACACTCTGTCATTCATAATATACTTAAAATTTCTACATCTCAGCACATTTACTAATGGGTTGGAAATTCTCAATTCACGATTTACCATGTTTAATGGCCTTTTCGATTGGCCGTCCAGAACTGTTCTGACCCCCACAAAATGACAGTTGTTACTTTAAACAGAACAGAAAACGATTCTGGATTTTATTTCAGAATCGAAAACAGAATCTTTAATACACTCACATAATTAAATTGTCAAAATCATCGGGTTGTTTTGTTGTGTAATTTCGATGTGCTTATTGAATTTATACTACTTTTCTGGTAAAATAAGGTAAAAAGAAGCAAGTTATAATTGTTATTGATACAAGCAAATGTGTATCTAAATTGAAATCAAGTGTTTTGGAAATTCTTTTTAGTCATTGTGATTTTTTTAAATTTAATTTTCACAAATCCAGTGATACATACAATTCAGAATCAGTCAAATTGTTTCCGTGTGTTTTATTGGGGCAATGTGTTCCGGACAGCCAATCGATAAGGCCATATGTTTTTTATATGTTTACGATTTGTTAGAAGAGTTCCATTTAAAATCTTGACAGGTTGTTTATGACAGTTGCGATGGTTTTCCGACGATGCTCTTAAGAAGAAATCTTCGAATAGTAAGTAATTTGTAATATTTGGAATAAAGTAGTAAAGTTAGTAAAATAGAACAAATTAACGTTCAATGAATTTTCAATTTAAGCTTAATACAAGCATAAGTAAAACTATAAATTATAAATATCTTAGATCTAAATTACAATTAAATCTTAAACTAAGTAACCTACAATTAAATATATAGGAGGGTTTGATAGAGAGGAAAGGGGATTATTATAATTGAAGAGCATGTTTGATTCCGTTTTTAGAAAGGGTGAGATCAAAAGTTGAAGACTTATTTACTTTCCGAAGCATTCTAGTAATAGGTTCATTTTGGCCATATTCAGTACGGTGAAATAGGATATTGAAGAGTAGTATGGATCTCAGACGACGAATATTAGTATTCAGCTTACATTTGTCAAGAAGATTTACACTATCGATGTCACCAGTCAATAGTTGGTGTACGAAAAGAATGTCAGCATCATCGCGACGTCTATTTAATGTCTGTAAACTTAATAGTTTCAGACGGCTTACATAAGGTGGTAGATTGTATGGATCATCCCAGTAAATGCCACCTAAGACAAACCGGATGAACCGTCGTTGAAAAGCTTCAATACGATGATTGTGAATATGATGGTAAGGTGACCATACAATGTAGGCATACTCAAGAAGAGGTCTCACAGAAGGTGACATAAGGAGATTTAATAACATAGGGATTTTCAAATTCTCTGGACCAGCGTTTAACGAATCCTAGAGTAGAGCTAATTCTACTCTAGGATTCGTTAAACGCTGGTCCAGAGAATTTGAAAATCCCTATGTTATTAAATTAATTAATTAATTAATTAAATTAATAATATTTAAATAATGGGCACGAAAATTGAGTTGGCTATATCATATAATACCTAGATCGCGAATGGAAGTTACAATCAAACAGGTTTATCATTAATGAAATATTGGCGGACTGATAACGGAGGGCGTTTTCTAGAGTACGTAATTGCTTGACATTTTTTATATTTAGCTCAAGAAAGTTGTGCTGGCACCAGATGCAAAAATTGTTTACATCAGTTTGAAGTGTTTAAGCATCAGCCATACATTTTATATGTTTGGAAATACGCATGTCATCAGCGTAGATTTTAGAGTCAGATCCAACAAGGGTAAGTTTAACATCATTAATAGCCAATAAGACAAGCAGTGGACCTAAATGACTACCTTGAGGGACCCCAGATGTTGCACAAATTGGGTTTGAACTGCATGATCTAAACAGGACTGTGTACCGGGGATTGTTTAAATACGTCTGGAGCCATGTTATAAAAAAAAAATGGAAAACCATACGCATTAACCTTGAAAATGATAAAACTATGTGATACTTTGTCAAATGCTTTACTGAAGTCGGTTGCAATCGCGTCGACTTCATTGCCTTCTTCCAAGGAATAGATGGTATTGGATACAAACTCAGTTAGATTTGTGGTCGTAGATCGACCACTAAGAAATCCATGTTGATTAACAGAGAACAAAATGGCTTACAATAAAATAACAAGGTGTCATAGATTATGCTCTCAAATATTTTAGGTATGCAGGAAAGTTTGGCAATGGGCCTGTAATTTAAAATATCTCTCTTGCATCCTTTTTTATGCACTGGTATAATGAAAGAGTTATTCCATATTTTCGGAAACAAGCAATGCGAAATCGAGAGTTGGAAGAGGGCAGTGATTGGTTGCGCTAAGCTAGAGACGCATTTTTTAAGAACAACGGGGTGAACACCATCAGGACCCGAAGAGTAATCATCCTTCAGCAGACGGATTTTTTTTAATTACTGAAGGAACACATATATTTATCGAAGATAAGGTGGTTTGGGTGCAACCATTCATATAGTAAAAGTAGTCTATATCAACGTCCTTGTTGCTAGGAGAAAATGCTTCACCAAAGAAATCTGCAGAAAGATTCGAGATAACTTGAGAATCAGTTGATGAGGAAGCGTTGTATTTCATTGTTGAAGGGTAACTATCAGATTTTCTTTTTGATTTAATAAATTTGAAAAAGTGCATAGGGTTTGAAATTAAGTCTGATAGAATTTGGAAAAGGTGACTGGCGTATAAAGATTCACTCAAGATGGAGAAGTTGTTATAACATGAGATATAATTTAAGAGGTCATGATTTGACTTCGAAATAAGAAATTCTTTCCAAAGGCTGTTCCTCCTATTTCTTTCTGAACGAAGTTCTTTGTTATACCAAGAAGGCGAGGAAGTAAGATACATTTTAGGAAACAGTGGAATAGATTGAGAAAAACAATTTCGAATCTTATCATAGAAAGTAATATCAGAGTCATTGGATATAAATTCAAAGTTTATTTTTCCAATGAGTTCATTCAGTTTAGCAAAGTCAGCTTTACGAAAGTTAAAAATCTGTGCTGTGAGGGAGTAAGGTTGGATATTATCACATTCGGAAGCAAAAGTAACCGAGATTGGAGGGTGAAAATTGTCAATCTTTGAAAGGATATTTTGACTTTGGATGACTTGGGTGTTTTGAGCATCTGAAGGGAAAATCAGATCGAATTGTCTCTGTAAACAGTTTTTAACGCCGCTCATTTGAGACAGATTGGAAGAAAGAAGACGGTCAGTAAAACCAATTTCTTTTCAGATATAGCATTGGACGAAACGAAGGAAATCGCACTATCTGATACATCCCATATTAATCGAGGGAGATTGAAGTCAGCAACAATTATAATATCATCTTCGAGATTGGAAAGTTCAACAACATAATCAATTGCATCGAGTAGAAGCAGATATTCACTTGTTGGTTGGGAAGGTGGAATGTAGCAACATAAAATATAAATAAAACGGTGGGATATACAGACTTTTACACAAATAACTTCAAGGTTTAATACATTGGGAATAATCACCATTGAAGAATTGAATGAAGCTAGAATGAAGTGCTAATAGAACGCCACGTCCTGATGGAGGGCTACCAAAATAATCGATGCTATGACTTGTATTAGGGCTTAAAATATCTTTCCGGAAGACGTTGAAATCAGATGTGAAGAACTGGAATGAAAAACAGGTGTGAGGTTAGTTTCAGTGAGCGCAAACACATCGAAAGGGAGTTTTACTGAATTTAAGAAAACATTGGAACTTTTTGTACGTAGACCTCTAACACTTTGATAGTAGATAGATAAGAATTGTGGTTTTGGCAACCTCGAGATTCAATTATTAGGAAAAAAACGGATTATTATGTTTTTTTCTGATTCTGAATGCTACAATGAAGTCCCTTAAATTAAATGCACACCATGGTTAATCACAGATAAAATACGTGCGTTACCTACTTTCAAGCATTTTATCAAGTGTTTACAACCGAATCGTCGCGTGCGTCGACTCAAATTGGACTAGGCTCGTATTTATGATCCAAGTTTTTCTCCGGTTGAGTTGAGTACTCCATTTAGAGTTGAGTTAAAAATGTAAAGATGAGAGTTCGCGGTTTATGTAAAACCAACACCTCAAATCAGGGTTTTCAGTACAAATTTCGAATCGACTCTTCTTCTGAAGTGAAATCGAGTTGTTTGAAGCTCATTTCAACTCAATGCAGATTTACATTGGGAAGAATCTTGAAAACTGTAAGTAAACGTGGATTACATCTTTTGAATTGATGTGGCTGTCAAAAAGCAACTCCTTCTTAATCTGCTTTAGTATATCGTGGGATCTGTCAGTTAAGCAAACGTAATTGTTAAACTTCTGCACCATCGGGATAATATTATATGGCATGCTAAGAGCTTTTATAGAGTACGTAAAAGCAGAACCAATATATTTGACACACATGATAAATACTACGTTTTCCTTAGAGCCTGAAATAAATAAATTTGGCAATTTAACGATTGAAGTTTGACATCATATCGTGTATTTATTTTGGACTTTTAAGTGACAGTTATTAGTCACTATTTGTTTCTCTTTCCGTATTGTATGCATCGATATTTGACATCTCCACACAAAAGCTTTCGAAAGCTTCCAATTGGGTATGTTCGTTAATAATTTCCAACTTAAGTCTCGTGCAAATTTGTTTAAAATTATCTCACTTTGAAATTTATTCTTGTTAAGAAAATAAGATGATTTTAATGAAATTTAGTACACGAAAATGGTGGCCAGTTCATATAACCTAAAGTCGAAATAACTTGTCTACATTTGACAAACGCCATTGCATTACATGGCCGCCAAAGTCTGTCTATATCGAACTATGACTATTATACTTTGTACTTATCTATACTTTCTGGGATGACAGTTTGGTTTGACGTATGTATAAAAAGTCCGCGGTGTCGAATTCAGACTAGGAATTGGATGACCCGGGCTATTTAGTAAACTGTCCGATCTGAAGCTTACTTACCCACCGTTATTCAAGTGAAATCCGCCCATAAGAAATATTATTTACTTAAATTGCTAGGTAACCAATATCTTCCATCCTATAGACAATTCGTTTAAACATTTCTTTTTTTACGTAATGTTTTATTTTATATTATTTAGCTCACTTCAATCCAATAAGTAACGGCCATTAAAAAGCAACGCCGCAATAGCAAAAGCATGACAGTAGTAGGTATATGACACCTTTATAGGTCATTATAATTTTATAGACTTATTGTAGACAGAAAAATTCCAGTCACGCCAATCTCTGTATAAAATACTGCAATCACAATCAATGTTTTACAGCCAATTTACTCGTAGCTACATAGGTCGGCACCAAGGTACCTACTTACTTATTTTTCATCTCAACAATTTTATTTGTGATGCTTAATTTTAAGTCTCATTTCCTGGCTAAATAACAATCACCTTTTCACCTCGACTTCTACATAATTGCTGGCTGACCATCAAAGCGGACAAATGGCTTCGATTTCAGTGCTACTTTCTTCTCCCAATTCGAGGTATAGTAGGCACAACTATGTGTTCTCGTACCTCTAACTCTTAGCACAACAGTGTTCATATAACTTTTAATTTCGCCAAAAACCCATCTCGACACAAAAGAAGTTATAAAAGTACAAACATTTTCCCAATTAAAGTTCAATTGGATGCGGATAGGCAGACACACTGATTTTTGCCAGAAAGACCACCTGAACCGTTGAAATTATTGATTTATGCTCCCACATACAAGACAGTACTGCCGAAGTAATAAAACAGAACCAGAGGTATACTATAATGAAGGCTGAAGGCATGTTTTCCAAGTTAGATGGTTTTTTTTATTTCTAATCTATGACATCTGATTGATTTAGCAATAAAATCTAGAAAATTATTAGACGCGCCGACTGCCGGAGCTGTGGATGATTTTGAAGAACGTACGTATGTATGTTTGTTTAAGGACAGATGGTGTGGTGGCTTGATGCATATAGTGTTGTAAGGATCGAAACTCATTTTTAAACGCCTTATGCTAAAATATATTAAAATTTAAAACAAAACTGTGGCCATTCGTTAAAATTCTCCAAGATACAGTAGGTCTAAAAGTATGCAACATTTTATTTACACTTAGTTGAGAACACACATTTCATTAACGAACTGTCACGGAATTAATTATTGTCAACTGAGATGGCGTGTTTTTTATCAAGCCCGATGAAAATCAGACGAGAAAAAAAACAACTTAAAAGTTGAATGCAATATGCAACAAAAACTAATTCTTTTTGCGCTAAACTTATCGCAGATAATTATTGGGGCTTAACTCTTCTTCGGGGTAAAATACTGTGTTACCGACTCGAATAACTTCTTTGTTTTCGATAGTTTTTTAGTGTATGCGTTTGTTCACTAATAAAAACAACTAGAAATTATTTTAGGATTAATAAATAGGTTTTGTTTTATAACTTATAATTGAAAATTTTTATAATTGATTTTAAACACAAAAGCTAGAAATACGTGCTAACTGAACTCTACTTTAAGGATCTCTTTTGGCACCAGAATTTGTTTTTTCTTTCCAATTCTTGGAGCCACAGCTGTTGATCTTGTCTGATTTTGTTGTGTTGGAACTGTTCGGACTAAAGATGGTGCTGCAACAGTTGTATAGAAAAGTCATTTTTCTACTTTAAATACGATTTTCCACACATTTGTTTGCGACCAGAATACTTCTATCTCAAGTTACGTCACAATGCAAGTCAGGTACTTAGATCTCCCTTTGCAATTTATGTGTCTATTTTGTAGGTATATACATATAAACCACTGATCTCTATAATACACTGGATAGTGTATTCACACAAAAAAATCGACCCCAATAGAAAACTGTAATAATTGTAGAGGGTCCATGTCAGTATAACAGTATAACTTTTTTGTTCCCAAAGTTACATTTCAAGATGGTTGCTTATGCTTGAAATTAAATTTGTTTAATCAACCATACCAAGGGCACCTTCTTCAAAAAAATAAAAAATTTAAATTACACATCTATTTTCAACAAATGTAAGTACGAATTTTTCTTAATAAAAAGGCATACTACTGATGTATTTGATTGTTTCTAGTGTGTATTAAATATTAAAAATTAAATATTGAATTGAAAGTGGTTTCGGTGCTAGCTTAATATTGCCAAAAGCGGCTTCTTAAGCCGCACCTTGTATCACTGATAACGGCAAATTTATCTTAGGCTGGCGGTGAGGGTCAACTCGTTTAAGTTCTCATAAACCATTGCGATTGGATAAAAATCGACCAGAAAATCGAAAAAAAAAACAGCATAATCATTCAACTCCACCAACAAGAAAACACATTTCCTTCAAACTTTCTGTTACCAGATTTTTAATATGTATTGTAAATAACCTAGAATTTTAAGACGAAAAAAGAGAGAGAAACGCATAATATTGACTTCCATTTGTAAAAGAACTTAAACTTGTTTTATTTTCCCAACAATTACATTGCAATAATTTCAGCTTCCATATTTAATGATAATTTTTCTGCAATATCTTTCACGTTCTTGTGACGTGATTCATCTTCTTTGTCGTCTTCTTCTAAATCTTATCTGTATTCGGCAAACATGACAAATGACATCATGTTGATCGTGTTCATCACTACCAAAGTCGTCGACTTCATCTTCGTCTTCGAAATTCTTGCTTTTTCTTTTCAACTTTTTTGCTTAGCTTTGACAATTTCCTTGAAACCTTCTTATCGAATTTATCCTCTTCACGAAGGACTTCTTTGCAGTTTCAATATCAATTCCTCCCTCCTCTTGATTGATATAAGCTCTTGCGAGATCCGATTGTCCAGGTTCCGTCTTCCGTCTTTCCTTTTCTGAATTGTTTGTAGTTCTTATTATCTTGATTGAAACTGACAAATAAAAATAAATTGTTTTTCAATTTTTTTTTTGAAAAGGAGTGCAATCTATCTCTTTCTTTCTTTTTATAAAAAAAACGAGATAGGCAATTGCAATGGTGCTACTGTCAAATTCAAATGGAGTCAAAAAAACTGTTATACTTTGTAGGGAATACACTTTCCAGTGTATTATAGAGATCAGTGATATAAACATATAATGAGTGTGTTTCTTTATTTATTCCGGATAAGGATTAAAATGGATGGAAAAGACGAAATGTTTATTTAGAATATCCAGAATGTAATGAATAAAGCAACAAAAACTATCCGAAATAGAAAGGAAAAAGATGACAGCAATCCTGTTTGAAAGTGATGTGATGATAAAAAAGCAGGAATTTTTATGAGAATTTTAATTTATTTTGTCGTTTATTTAACCAGGATTAGTTTTCTAATTAGATTTAACAACGAAGATTTATTATTTCAATTTTTTTTACAAACGAACTATTATTCATTTTGAGACTCTTTGATTTCGTTTTTTTTTACTTTCGATTATATTTAGTAAAACATAGGGCAATTTATGCATTCTTTGAAGAAAAAAATTTGATATAATAATCAAACATTTTATTACGATGATAGCGAAGACGTTACCGTTCAAGTGCGGCTGTAAATTATATATGCATAGTGTTTTGGAAAGTGTCGCATTAGTGCGGTCTTACTTTAAACTTTTAAGGACCCGACATTTTGACCTTCACGCTAACAGGCCCCCAGAATGAAAAATTCCGAAGGTTTCGATGAAAGAAATTCGACATTAGAAGTGTTTCTTTCCTTTAATTTATGCGGGGCTTACACATGCGTGAATTCACCGTCGCTGGTGACTACTTTAATGAAAGTAAATCGCGAATACTTTTATTTCCGCGGTTACAGGCGCCGGTGAAAAAATCAAATCAAAAGCAGTGGGAGTAGATGAAATGAATCCACTTTTTTGTGAGCGGCATTCTTCCCCATATATTACCAACCCTTACTCACATATTCTACACAATTATAACAACGTTTGTATTACCCTCAATTTCGAAATGTGCGAAAGTAATCCCTATAATTACAGAAATGGATCTTCGCAATCACTTCCAGAATATAGACCGATTTCAATTTTACCTTTTCTGTCGAAAGTCTTAGAAAAACTAATTCATAATCAAATACTCCGTCATCTGCAAAGACATCTGTACTGCCATTGACAAAGACTTTGTTACATTATTAACCCTATTAGATTTTTCTAAAGCATTTGACATGGTTAACCATAGTTTACTTCTTCAAAAGCTGAAGAAAGATTGTGATTTTTCAACTTCTGCTCAAACATTAAATAAATCATACAGGGTGGCGAACGAATCGTGCTACAATAAGAAATTTAAATAACTTTTATTTTAATCGACGTATTTCATAAATTTTTTTTTATTGGATTAAAAATTAAATTTTTTTAAAAATAACTAATGGTTTTTAAAGATGATAGACGGCAAATGACCTCCACGTTCATCCACGCATATGCGGCAACTGACTAGAAAATTGTTCATTCCGGCCTGAAGGGTTGAAATTGGGATCGCCTCAATTAATGGCGCCACTTAATGGACTGATTCAATTCAGTCAAATTCCTGGGTTTCGTTTTGTACACTTCCTGCCTGACATAACCCCATAAAAAAAAGTATGGTGCAGTCAGGTCGGGTGACCTTGCGGGCCAGCGGAAAGTGCAGCTTCTGGATACCAATTTGTTTGGGAACTTTCGTTGGTGCTCCGCCATAACTTGTGTGGCTACGTGTGCAACCAAATCCTGCTAAAAGGGATACGTCTTCGGCGAAGTTCTGAGTAAAAAACTCCTTCAACATCTTTGAATAACCGTCCCCATTGACAGTTTGTGTTACACCGTTTTCTTCAAAGAAGTATGGCCCGACAATACACCTTGATGGTGCAGTTCGGTCTCATGAAACATTTCTGGATTAGATTCACTTCATATACGTCAATTTTGCTTGTTAACATTGCCGTTTATGTCAAAATGGGCCTCATCAGACATGAACAAACAATTTATCAATGTATTGTCTTCTTCGGCCATTGCAATCATTTTTCGGCAAAATTCCAGGCGAACAGGCAAATCCTGAGGGTTTAACTTGCATGTAATTTGGACTTTATACGAAAAAAAGTTTAAGTCATCATGCAGTATCCGTTGTAATGATCGTCTGCTAACTCAAATTTGACCCGATAAGTTTCAAATCGAAACTCTTGGATTTGCCTGTATTGCCGATGCAACAGCCAAGATTGTATCCTGAACCCGAACATTGGGATCTCGATGATACGGTCTTCGTTCGATGCTTCCAGATTCGGCAAACATGTTCACCAGCCTCATAATAATCCATCTACTCGGGGGAGTAACGCCAAACTCCAGCCTAAATTCCCTTTGGACGGAAATTACGAACTGCAAAGAATGGTATCGCTGCAAATCCTTTTTTCAGTATCCCAAGCATTCATTTTGATAAATCTAAATAGTAGCCTATAAAATAAAAAAAAAGTAAGTCGATTACTCAGACTAAAAAAAAGTTATTACGTTTTATTTTTGTAGCACGATTCGTGCGCCACCCTGTATTTGTCAGATAGAAGACATCTAGTTCATGTTAAAAACAAAAAGTTTCATGCATATTTCAGTAGGAATTCCGCAAGGATCAATTCTAGGTCCACTTTTATTCTTATTCTTTATAAACGATCTTCATAAAATAGTGAAATATTCATCAGTACACGTGTATTCTGATGATCGGTTCACCGATTAAATGAATATCTAAAAGGAATTGCCCTGTGGGCCCAAAAAACTGCTTACAGCTAAACCCAAATAATTCGGACTGTTTATTAATATACAAATCCGAGCTTGTTTTCCGCAATTATCCATAGGTGACTTAGTTTTTGAATATAAAGGAAAAGGTAAGAATCTTGGCATTTATTTTGACGGAACCCTACAGTGGAAAGTACATGTACATATTCAATCAGTCTTTGGGAAGGTATATGATTGTCTAATAAATCTTTCTATGTCAAAGCGTTTTACACACTTAGCAACAAAACTAATGATAGCAAAGTCTTGTATTATACCAATTCTTACTTATGGGTGCCAAATTTTTATAGCACATAATGCTGATTCCAAAAGAAAACTTGAAGTTACATTCAATAATATAGTTCGCTATGTCTTTGATTTAAAGAGATATGATCATGTTTTACAATTATGTAAAAAAAGATACTTGGATGCACGTTAAATTGTTACCTTAATTTTATTTCAATAAGTTTCTTAAGTTAAGGAGTAAAGGAGTTTTAGGGAGTACGGGAACACATCTATATTTTGGGCAAGTGGATATAATATTTTTTAGCAGGTAAAGAATGTCAAAATACTCCTATCATTGAATGAATTAATGACATTCGTTTACACGAATCTAAAATAATGACGGATAAAAATACTGTCAACTGACAGTAAAGAATGAGCAAGTTCATTCTTTATCACAAATTGTCATTATTTGAAAATATGTTTCGTAACTACTAAATTGCTTTGTATATATAGGAATACGATGAAAGAAGAGGAAAAGGCGGCCTGGTTCGAAATATTTGAAATGTCAAACAAAAGCAAGCACCTACATAACTGTCTTCGAAAAGTTTTTGATGATACCTGAGTTTTTGGTTCAGTGTAATGTCTGTAAAGCGTGGTTCTTATGAGCCCGAGGAGAACAAGAACGATACGATTTTGACATTATTTTGCCTTTGAAGTTCTAACTTTAAGCGCGATGGGATTTTGTGTTAAGAATAAAGATTAAAACATTGAACGCGAATACAATTTTATTATATTCATAGGTTTTGTGTTACTCTTTTAACTAGCTAATTAGATAAGCTTTGTTTGAATCTGACGAAAGACTTTCTGAGCCTTCTGTTACCCAAACATTTCACCGATACGGTCGTTGTTTATGTGATTAAGCAGACACGCACTAAGAAGGAGGTTTATTCAGACAATTGCTGACATTATGCTTGTTAATTTATAACTTTCCAAGCCAAAGGACCTCAGACAAAGTTCCTTTTTTAGAGAAACGGTGCTATAAAGATGCTTATTTATGCCCAGTCGACCTACAGCATGGTGCAAGTGATATATGCATACAAATTATAATCACACCTAGGAGTGTTACTTATGATTCAATTGTGTACAAAAGGACCTTGTGCCGCCTCGCCTTGTTTCTGTAACGCCCTACTTCACAAACTAAAAAAATGATGTAGGTGCAAGGCAATCACAAGATCGTATAAAGTCATCATTCACTCAGCGCAGCGCCATTCATGTCTGGACCAACATGCCCTTCAGTGTGACCTCTAATCACGATCTTCGAACAAAATGATATTCCGATCCCCCATACCTACATAATAATTGTTGTTCGCGCAACAATGGAAATTGAAGACTTTATTATTATTCCCTTACTCAGAACCACCTTCTTTCTTCATGTGCAGCCAGAGTAAGCTGTTGCTCTGCTACTAAAATGCATTAATATCACAAACTAACTGCAGATTAAGTGTTTTGGTGTTACAGGCCGCACCTTTGGTCTTGTGGCAAGAAGATGAGCAACTATTATACCATTACATTGCAATCTCAACAATAATCAATATGACTTCGATGAGTACATATTTTTTTCTTTTACGTTACAACGTTACCAGCGCACATTTAAAGAAGTATTCTATTTTTGTAAGTCTCCAATTGGTCACGATTCTTCTTCTTTTTTAAAAATGGCCCCAATTAAAAACGGTGCATGGGCAATGGAGTATTCTTTTAAACTGTGTTGCTTGGAGCTTGACGTTTGAATGAATTTGAAGACTGTATCTATTTAGTTCTCGAGGTTAACAATTTTCACCTGTTCCACCAGTCGTCAAAAGGAAACGGGTCAATTATCGCCACATAAAAATGAAGCTTGTTGCATGTGATGAATTTGGGAAGGAGTCAAAAAGGGTTGCCGCTCTTTAAATTACAATGCGGCTTCCTATAGTTCCAAAGTGTCAGCCAACAATCAAATTTGGATATCTCAATCCGTAATTGAGTACTTAAAAAAATAGATATCGGTGGGAATTTTTGTTAAAATAATAACATTATATAGTTAAGATGGACACGAATATCTAAAAAGTTATTAAATACACAAAATCATTATACGGTTTTTAACAAATAATTGGCTTGTTGGAAATGTATGAGGAACGTCAGTTAAAATGTCGGGTTAAGTTTACATTTGGGGTGGAATAGTTCATGATGGAATTTGTTGTAATTTTAAATTCAACAAAAATATTTTAGTGACATGTTTTCTTGTGTATTTTATAATTGAAACACGGATTTGCGTGTTTGGGTGACGGAAACTCATTTAAACGGTTATAATTTTTTTTTCAAAAAATGCCTGTGTACCTAATTGTTTTTTTATTTGGGGTCATGTCCACAAAAAAATTCATCCAATTAGAAGAATTAAAGAAGATATAACATATATGTTGCTAGATAATAGTTAGAAATTGTGAAGAGGAAGTTATTTAAATGTTTGTTGGTTGGCCATTCAAATTTTGACGTAAATTGTTACAAATTATGTTACTACAGGCATAGCAAGCTCAAAAAAATGTCCAATTAGGAGCAATTCCAAACTAATAGCGCTGATATGGACATAAACAAATATTTTAAAATTGATATTAATTTTCTGTGGCATCCGTGTGTTCTTCTGTCAATATGGACGAAACTGGAAATTTGTGATGCGACGTGTAGATTCAGTTGTTATGCCGGATTTACACAAATGACAAATTGCTATTATTACTCCCATCTTGTTGACATTACTGACAAAATCGTGTAAATGGTTTTAGAATTTGTTATTATTTTCGTCATTAAACAAATGGCAGCGAAGACTGGCATTAAATATTGCCGTTATAATGATGTCATGTAAATACACAATGATGCCATTTTAAAAATTATGGCACACCGCGAGGAAGAATGAACTTGCTCATTCTTTAATGGCAGATTACCATTATGAATCAAACAGTAATTATTTTGCCTCATACAAATGCCTATCATTATTGATTTGATTTTACCATTACTTTGCCAGTTTAATGGCATGAATTAATGGCAGTTTGTCACTCGTGTAAATCCGGCAGTTTGTTTGCACTTTTTGACGACCCATCTCTTTTTCGTGAAATATTAAGCATATCTGCCAAGTTCGCAGTATTTTTGTCATTTTACTGCAAAAATACAGCTGTCATTAAATGAATTAATGACACGTTTACACGAATCTAAAATAATGGCGGATAAAAATACTGTCAACTGGTGGCAAGAATGAGCAAGTTCAAGTCAAGAAACAAATCAAAGTTCAAGATCAGCAGTACTCCCCATATGGTATTGACAGCGAAGGAATAATGATATGGGCAAAAAAAGAAGTAAGTGGAATTTAATAATGGGGCGTCTTCCTGAACCAGCCTGAATTTTGAGTACATCAGGATGTTCCTTAGTGGCAGTGACGATATGTATGTCGCCTAGATCACCAAAAAAACTATTTGAAGAGGGCTGATATTCTAGTTCTGGCTAAGCTTCTTTTCTTTATTCTAACACTTTGTACAAGTCAGATGAGCTGAAGGTGATTCTGCTCTTTGGGTTTCCCTTCGACTTGTGACAAAGTAGGATTCTAACAAAAATGGTTGTTTGAGGCGTACTTAGCTGCAAGAAATATTCCGTTTTCTTCTTATAAAGATTTCTCGAACACCGGCAGATGTCTGGTATCATGGGACCAATCGAAGAGTAACTATGCTTGTTGCGCTGAATACTGTTAAGTCTTAACTCGTTGCGGCAACTAGCCACCGATTCTGATTTTGTGACGAAAGATGGAAATGTCTTTAATTTCCGTCTGGCTATCTAATAAGATATCACTAAGTATTGAGTATTTCATGTTACATTTCTGCTGCTTCCAAAACTGCAAGCGCGGTGCAGTAATTTGAATGCAACATGTAAGCATTATGGACACGGTGAATGACAGATACCTATAACTTTAAGAGAATCAGGTGCTTAAAAACAGGGATATATACAAGTGTAAAGTGGAATGAGAAATTTCCACTTATGTACGTTAATAGCTGGGATGTAGAAAATGTTAATATGAAAAAAAAAAAAACGCTAGAGTGTAGAAAAACTAAATGGCTAATTGTCAAAAACGATCGCAGTTTTATGTTAATTGGTTTGTGTACCTGCTAATATATACGCATGCCAAAGCGTATCATAATTACCCAAGGCGGGATTATAAACACTTTACATAAATTGCTGTCTGAACTTCTGTAAAAGCGACGGCCAACGCGACAGTTAATCAGAATTAACAGGCCGACTCCACTGGTCATACAAATGTCCAACATCGCAATTCATAAACAGTGCATTTTTACTCACTGGGCAGTTTCCTCTCAAATTGTTCATTTCCTTCTCACCACCTCTTCTTTATTTTCCCACAACATCCATATACAACAACAGAAACCAGACAAGAAATAAACACACATATGAAACTTCGTGGCTTGGTGAAAAAATATTTTTTTTGGATTAGTCCTCTGGTGGTACTCGTCACGCCGGCCGCGTCGGGTCAAAGCTCTGATAGATGAGCTTGCAACAAAACTCCTTACAACTGGTTGGGAAAAGCATCAAGCAATAAAACTAAGATGATCAGATCGACTATCCTATTACCTCGTATATGGTCAGATTAAGACTGATACACAAAATCAGAAACAACATCACCAATGAATTTAAGTGTTGTCAAAGGGGCCATGATTTTTGTTCATCATTGCAGATCCTCATATAAATGCTTTCGGTAAGAACCAAATGTGAACTGTAGTATGATGAACGTAAATCGAAACTTAAAAACATTTTTCTATTTTTTCGTGAAGTCATAATATGCTTACTATGACGTTGAATTGCATCGAGTTAAGGCGTAATTTCAGCTGTGTTTTGGTGTCGGCGATGAACAATTATAACTAAATTCTCTTTTCTTTTTTTAATAAAAGAATGGAGCATGTAACGCTTCGTTACAATTGGTACGGTTGGTCTACAGTATCAAGTCGAACCGAATAAAATTTAAAACCGAATTTTTTTACACGATGAAGATACAAAATATTCTATTCCTTATTAATAGCTTAAGGGTTAAATGGCTTTCTCTGCACAAGGAGTTACAAGATGGATTGAAAAACTAAAATATCTATCAATGGCGGCTTATAACGGGTGATTTTTTTGCTACTTGGTTTTTGAAGTTTATATTTTTGACAGATCACACATGACAAATTCCACGAACATTTGACATTTCGATTCAGTTGTGTTTGCCATTTCATCATGAATAGACTTACGCCTGAACAACGTTGCAAATTATTGAAATTTATTATCAAAATTCGTGCTCTGTGAAAAATGTGTTTCGCAAGCTACGTCCGTTTCAGCGACGAGGCTCATTTTTGGCTAAATGGATACGTGAATAAGCAGAATTGCCGTATTTGGAGTGAAGAGCAGCCAGAGGCAATTCAGCAGCTACCAATGCATCCCGAAAAATGCACTGTTTGGTGGGGTTTATGGGCAGGCGGCATCATTGGGCCGTACTTCTTCAAGGACGATGAAGGCCGCAGGGTTACGGTCCATGGAGAAAGGTACCGTTCGATGATAACAGATTTTTTTTTGCCGAAAATGCAAGAATTGAACTCGGTCGACATGTGGTTCCAACAGGACGGTGCCAGATGCCACACTGCACGCGAAACCATGCATGAATTGAGAGGCGAATTTGGTGAGCAGTTGATCTCACGTTTTGGCGCAGTCAATTGGCCACCAAGATCATGTGATTTGACCCCGTTAGACTATTTTTTGTGGGGCTATGTTAAGTCTATTGTCTATGGGGACAAGCCAAACAAGATTGCTGCCTTGGAAGCCAACATTGAACGCGTCATTGGTGAGATTCCGGCCGAAATGTGTGAAAAAGTTTGCCAAAATTGGACCTTCAGAATGGACCACCTGAAGCGTAGCCGCGGGCAACATTTAAGTGAAATTATTTTTAAAAAGTAAATGGCAGAAATTGGTTTATCGATCCAAATAAAAATTTCATTCACTTTTTACAAGTTTCTGTTTTTTTGAATTTTCAAAAACCAAGCTCTTAAAAAATCACCGTTTATATCAAAACCTCGAACAATCCGAAAATAGACTTCTTGTTTCAAAATATAGTTAGTCGTCATCTATCAAGTCTTGAACTGTCAAAATCCATTGAAGAGTGGCGAGGATAAATATAAAACCCCAATTAAAATTATAACCCAGCTCCCAGTAGTGAAGAGGTTAAGAAAGACTTCCACAAGCTTAAGACCAACAAATCCGCCCGCTCGGAGGGCCCACCTGCTGAACTTTTCAAGTATGGAGGGGATGTCCTGGAAGGGTGCATGCACCAGCTCATCAAACAAGTGTGGGAGGAGAGAAGCATGCCCGATGACTGGTCAAATAGCTCCATATGCCCAATCTACAAAAGAGGCGATCCTATGTCCTGCAAAAACTACAGAGGCATGTCCCTGCTTAAGGTTGCCTACAAGATCCTATCCAACGCTTATGTGAGCGCCAAAAAACTTTCTGCAACACTATCATCGGAACGTACTAGTCTGGCTTCAGGCCAGGCAGATCAACGATAGACCAAATCTTCACATTGGGGCAAATCCTGGAAAAGACCAACGAATTTTAAGTCGATTTCAAAGCCGCATATGATAGCATAATTCGCCAAGAGCTTCTATTGGCGATGCCGGAACTCGGGATCCCGAAAAATCTGATCCAGCTATGCCGCATTACGTAACAAAATACGCGGTGTAATGTGCAATTGGGAAACAGCTCATCCGAGCTTTTCCAGACGTGTTCATGGTTCAGACAAGGAGATGCACTGTCATGTGACTTCTTCAACATAGTCCGGGAGCAGATACTAAGCAAGAGTGGTGTTAACCTGGAAGGCACTATCTACAACAGGTCTTCCCAACTACTTGTTCTGCGGACGACATCGATATCATCAGCCGCTCCAAGCGAGCTGTACTTGAAGCATTCACAGCTATTGATGAACAGGCGAATCGGGTTGGTCTTGAACTGAATGAGGACAAAACCAAGTATATCCTATCAAAAAACAAAGCCTCATCTGTCTGTACATCGCCTAGGACAAAACGCCACTGTTGGTAGCAGTAATTTCGAGGTAGTCAAGGAGTTTACCTACTTCAGAATAAACATCAATTCCACGAACGACACCTTAGTGGAAATCCGAAGAAGAATTACCCTAGCGAACTGCTGCTACTTCGGTTTGGCCAAACAAATGGATTCAAAACTCCTGTCTCGAAAGACAAAGTGCACGCTACGCAAAACGCTAATTTTAACAGTTCTACTTTACGGCGCCGAGCGCTGGACGATAAGCAAAAAAACGGAATTGATACTGGGCCCCTTCGAGAGAAAAATTATTCGAAGGATATTTGGTCCTATATGCGAAGAGGGCGAATGGAGGAGAAGACTCAATCGAGAATTGTAGCCACATTGAGCGAATGGACAACAACGCTCCAGCCAAGAAAATCTTCGAATCCCAGCCCCCACGTTCGAGAAGACCAGGAAGACCGAACCTCCTACCGCTATAGGAACCAGGCGATTACAGACGCAAGAGCGCTTTGTTTCGCCGACTGGAGGGAGCGTGCGAGAGACCGCGACCGATGGAAGACCGAAATATGCCAGGCTGCGACCCTCCATAAGTCGGGAGCCGGATAACAACAAAATCATAAAGGTTCATATCTGAAGTCAAGCGACAGCGAGCTACCACAAAGCAGATTGGGGCTGCACACACGGGATGAACAATTTTTGGACTAAAACCTGTTTTCGTCTTTAGTCCAAGCACACACGAGATAATTTCAGCTGAGCGAAGAATTGTATACATAAACCACTTTTTATATGTGTTAGTATGTCGTATTTCACTGTTTAAACTGATGTGTATGTGTTAGTTTTAGTCTTCGTTCATCCACAAAATTTAGGGTTGAAATTTTAGTCCGCTTTATGCTGCATACTTAGCTTTCCTTGCCCACAAAACCGGTTTTAGTCCGGTGGAAATAGTCTCGTGTGTGCAGGCCCATTGAGCTCAACTATCAACCAAATCGAAACTAGTTTTAAATTCGGTTTGCTTAAATTTCTTCTTGGTTTGACAAATTTTGACAATATAGTTCGTTGATTTTTTCCCTTCTCTTCGCTCTCTTATTGTATATTGGGGAATAAGGAATTTCCCTCGTACATCACTTAGCTGTGATGCATAAAATTTTAGTGTGGTAAATACTGGGATGTAGAAAAGTACAATGCCCAAATGTCAAAACGCGGGCAAAAATTTATTTTTCTTTTTACTTGATCGTTGCAGTCGTTAATATTTGGGTATTTTGTGTACTTGCTAATATTTGCCAACTCGTAACATAAGTACCTACACAAGGCGTCTTTGTAAACACATAAATTGCTATGTTGCAACTTTCACGTTGAGGGAAAAATCTGTCAAAGCGACGCCCAACGCGGCATTGTAAACCAGCCATTAATGTCTCGTAATAACTCTAGGGAATAAAACCACCACCAAGAAGTTTTTTTTTTTATTATTATTTAATTTTTTTTTAAATTTATTTTACAATTACAAATGTGAACAGTATAAGTAGGTATATACGTGTATATTCAAAATTAATTATGCAACTGTCATATTTTTAATTCATCTTTAAATTGTATAAACATTTATAAGCTCCCTGCTGGTCTGTCAGCTTAATAAGTTCGTCGAGTTTAATTTAAATTATTTGGACAATTTTGTAGATTTTCTAAAAATTATTTTTATTACTTAAGAACTGTGGATGCAACACCACATAAAATAACCTCGACTTAAAAAACTAATTTTATCCGTTTTAAACAAACTAAATCTAAACAAATGTTCATATATTTCAAATAAATTCGTTTACATTTTTTTTTATTTTTATATCTAAAATTTTAAAATAAAAAAAGATTATACATACCCAAACTTTATATTTTTGTTTTCTATTTAATTATTACAAAAAATATTATTTTTTATATATAAATAGTAAGTTCCTATCTACAGTACACTCTCGTTAGTGTGAACGCTTGCTAATTTGAATTTTTTTTTTACAAAAATGTTCGATTTCTAAGGTTTTTATAGGCAAGATGGTTTTTTTTTCAACTTTAAGAAACACAAAATAATCTCACTGATAAAACTGCAATATTGACATTTTTTTTATTGAGAACTACGCAAAAACTCATACCCACAGGCAACTAATATTCGTTATCTTTTTATTCTAAAACGTTGGAACACAAATGTGAACTATGGATTTAATATGTTCAAACAATCGCGAGTGTACTGTTTAGGAAAAAATACGAAAGTCTTATAATAATTTATCAATAATTAATTTTTGTTTTATTTCAATTTATTGTTCTATATAAAAAAATGACGGAGAAGAAAATTATCACTAGTTTAGATTTTTGCTTATAAGAAAAACCTAAAAAAAAAACAATACAAATTAAGAAGAAGTGACAGAAAAAATGTTTGAGCCAAATTTTTACTTCCTGAATCTGTGTTTCCACTGGATGCGAATCTAAACGGTATAATGTGAATGCGTAATAGTTTCAGTGTGATGTGAAGAAATAGTATTTTTGGCTACGCGTCGTTCCATATAATGCAACGTCGACTTTTTCCAACCGATGCTAATTCGGAGCCTGTTGGTGACCATGCAACTGCAATTACGGCACAGCTGTGAAGTAAAAAATAACCCAGCCCTCTGGTTAGGACAATTTTAGTTCAAAGGGGAAAACGGGAAAAGGAAAGGAATGCAAAAAAAGAAAATATCAAATCAAATAAAATAGGAGTATGTATAGAAAAAAAAATAAAGAAAAATAAATAAATAAGAAAAGGAAGAAAAATAAATAAATAAAAAAGGAAGAAAAAGAAAAAAAAAATTATGACAATAATCTGTCAAAAAGACAATAAATGCTTGACTTAAAATAATAACTTTACATTAATTGTATTCATTCTTTAACTTAATATTTAAAGACTTAAGGACTTAAGCCCGATAAAATAAACTGTCATTGTTATCTGCCCTTTGAAATTGGTTTTATTTCTTTTTTGTTTTAATGCATTGGCAAATCTAATCGATTCCGCTTTTTGACGTTGAAAAAATGGCCGATATTTTTATTCAAACCGTTTCCTTCTACGAGATAATTCTATACCCAATCCCTTCTAGCTTCAACCTTAAGAATCGCTGCAGAAAAATTTGTATGATTGAATCTATTGACAGCGTTGACGTTTGCGTTAACACTGTTTGAAGAGTTAACGCGTTGACTGTTTTCATTTAATGTGTCATCTATTCAGAAATTTAAGGAAACATTACCACAATTTGTTTCGACTGCCGTTCAACGCGTTGTCCAGTTCCCACCGTTGACTCACCAATCTTTTTGTACGTCAACGTAGCAAAACTTGTCATTGTTCCATTGGTTTTATAAAAAAAAACAAGTTAAAAATGTATATATAATTACAAAGTTGTGGACAAAAAAGCTCAAAGAATCACATTTTTTCAAATTGCAAAAATATTCAAATAAATGCAAAAATTACAGATTTTTAATTTATTTAACAGTCAAAGCTTGTAAGCCGTGTAATCATACATACTACATGTCAACACATTTTGGGATAACATTGACAGATGTGCGCCATTCGTGTTGCTTACAATATTTTATGCGTTGAAACTGTTAAAACTCAGTTTTTGGTGAAGTCAGAGCGTTAATGCGTTGACCATTTGCGTTGTCTGGCTAATGAAACAATTCTAATGTGATAAACAATTATAAATTTTGACAGTCAAAGCTGTCAACCAACTTTTAAGCCAACGCCATTAGAAATTGTTGTGTTAAAATCCGATAAAGAATTTTAACAGTTGGTCGTTTAAAAACAGCTTTTTTAGGCCCGTTTGCTGATACACAGCTTAAGCACTTAAGTTCTACTTAAGCATTTATGTGACGTTTACGCAGAGGAAAACGTAGCCCATAAGCGTTTTAAGTTGAACATAAATATTTATGGTGCGTATGAGCAAACGGGCCTTAATACAATTAAATATTTGTAATAAAATTATTCAACATTTTTGTGTTCACCAAATTCAGCTATAGTTTCTGTCAAAATCGAAGTAAGACGATTACAAACAAACTATTTATTACGCAGCTTTGCGCCATATGGATATGCAATAAACTAACTACGGACAGGCAGTTAATTTGTTTAGCTTACGGTGTATTTGGAGAAAAAAGTTATTTGTGCAAATTATCGAAACGTTCACAGCAAATTACGTGGATGTTCATAACGAAATGTTTTATTAAGTGAAATTTTGTTTTATCAACAGTTTTTTGCAGTTGTTGACCAAGTTCTGTTATGATAAATATAAATTGTCTTTTATTGACAGTGAATTAGTTATTGTGTAAAAAATAGTAAGGTAAAAGATAAATAGTGAGAGATAAATACTTTTTTGAACTTAATTAAAATTTTCGTTGTTTTAAATAAGCAGATGGATGGTAACCCAAACAAACATTTCTGTGACATTTGCGGCCATTTATAATGATAAGTACGGAAACCCTATGAGAGCTTTTACTTAAGATAGGTGGAAGCCGCTGCAACCAGAGTGAGAGGCAGCAAATGCCCTATCTTCCCCGTATTGACAATTTGTGTTGAACAGAATAAGCCAAGTTATGCATTCGTCGAAAAAAAAAGTTTGAGATAACAAAATCAAACATGACATTGCGATGATAGCGAAGACGAAAAAAGATGGTCTAAAAATTCAGTCTGTCAGTCTGTCTGTATGTATATATAGAAACCTACAGCCCAAACGGGTCGGCCGAATCGCTTCAAACTTGGTATGTATATTGAGTTTTTTAGGTATTGTACAGAGAAGAAATTGAATTTTTTTTTTGCTGAAAAAATAACGGTACCTGTCTTATTTATAACCGTTACGTTAAAACCTATTTTTCTCGGAAACGGCTCTAACGTTTTTGATTAAAAAATATCAGTGTAGATTTTTAAGTACGACCGATCATATGGTTGACATTTTTTTTAAATGTCTAAAAACGGTACATTCCATAGGACGTTTTTTTTTTATTTCGACTATTTCATAAATGACTTGACCTATTCTTTCGAAATTTCACACGTATATAGGCTTAGGTTGTTCAATTTATACTGCGTACCAATATTTTTAATAAATATTTTTTTGTATTTAAAAAAATTTTTTTTTTTTAATTTTAAAAATTTATATTTTGAAAACTGATCAATAATTTTTTTCAAAAATTATAATTATATGGTGGTGGCCGTTGCGCGATAGTTGTGTGTTCGCTTATGTTATTTTGGAAAACTTTTCCTTCGCCTGTCAAACTCATGGTCACATGTTCCATTAAAAACCAATTCTAAAAATGAACGTCATACAATGAGTTGCTGGTTTACTCATTAAATGCTGTTTAGGCATAGAACTAACAACATGTGATTGAGTAAAACTAGTATACCGATAAAATATTACAAACAATAAAAAAATTAATGCGAATTATAAGGGACATGGAAATTTCTCCGCATTAGTTCAGCCGCCATCCTTGGAGATAAAATCTGAGACAACAACCATCTGAGACAACAACCATCGCGCCACATATCTTTTCTATCATTCTTTCTCTTCCTTAACCTCACGCCCGCGCTGTGGTGAAACATTTAAAGGGTAGTATAATCCCTTGAGCGCGTGTAGATTATAAAACAAAAATATGTATTTCTTGAATACCTATGAATTGGCCTTTTTGAATTTAAAACAACATTTTTTTTTCAAAAAGTTTTTTTAAAAAAAAACTTTCTTTCCAAAAACCGCTCCACAGATTATTAAAATTTTTTTCTCATAAATTCAAATTTATCCAAGAAATAAAATGGCGCACTTATTTTTAAGCTCAAATTAAGTTAAAGTATATATTTCAGAATTTTGAATTATTTTTTTTTTGATTAAGCCGATTTAATCTTTTGTTTTTAAGTTTATATTACTAAACATGTATTTAATATTGCAATACCAATTTATTTAAGAACAAAATTAAAGACATTTTGAATATATACAAAATTAAGTTAAAAATGACTTTAAAGTATTTTTAATAGAAATCTTTTGCATACGATGTGATCGAACATAAGAGCAAGTTCGTGCGATCTACTCGTGCATTTTATTTTATTTACAATGGTTTTTTTTTTAAATTAACGAGTTTAACGCTCCGTTTTAATTTAATTTCGTGTGAGGAATTTTGTTTTGTCTGTTTCACCTAAAAACACCGAATTGTACTACTTAATATTAAATCAAATGGACGAATGGATCGCACTTACTTGCTCCTATGTTCCATCACATTATATGCAAACGATTCTTAATGGAAACGTTTATATGTATTTTTAAAGTCGTTTTTCAGTTAAATTTTTATACATAAAAATTCTCAAATTTTTTCCGTAAAAAAATTAATATAAACATTTTAAATATTTAATAATATAAACTCAAAAACAAAATATCAGAAAAAATTGTCCACCCGTTTTCAAAATATTGAATTTTCAAAAAAAAATTCGTTTTCAATAATCCAAAGAAACTATTTCTCGAAAATTTGAAATACAGTATTATTTAGAATCTGAAAGAGCGTCTGTATAAAAATTTTGATCAAAATCCGTTGAGCCGTTTATGTGAAAGTCGAAAATCAAAAAAATGGTTGTATGGCAGGTACCGTTAATAACAAAATATTTCAAAAAATTTTCAGCCAAAATGTATACGATACTCAACTTAGTACACATACCAATTTTTATCTAAATCGTTACAGTCGTTTTTGAGATAATGGTAGAAAAAGTTGTATGGCAAGGACCGTTATTTTTGGGGCTAAAACAACGATTCAAAAATCTATTTTGTACAATCATCGCTTAAATACCAAGTTTGAAGAAAATCTCTTAAGCCGTTTAGGCTGTAGAGAGTTCTACAGACACAGACAGACAGATGGAATTGCGGGGCCCACTTTTTTCAAATTTGATTAAAATCTCGAGTTCGATTTTTTTTCCAAATGCAAAACTTGCCCTATAGTACCTATATCGCAAGTAAAAAACACCAAAAGTAATATGTTGTCGTTTTATTTTTTTCGTACGTGCGAATGAATCTTTATTTAGTTAGCAGTTACATGAAGCAAATCGCACGCACGAAAACGTTTTATCGTCTGCGCGATATATAATTTCACCCCAGGTTTATGACTCTACAATATTATTGTTCCAAAATTATGAGCTATTTTTTTTTACAAAGTCATATGCCAAGATTTATAGTATTGCCTTGACTTCGGCAAATGAAAATATAAAAAAAAAAACTAAAAGTATACGAAACCCTTATAATGAGAGGGAATCAAATAGTCAACTGAATACAAAACTTACGAATTATGTCCCTTGAGTGTGTACGATTCTTTCGAAGCTACATTCCATACATATATCATCCCATCCGACGATCCACATGCAACTTTTGTTGCATTATAATTGAAAGCCGCCCTAGACCAGTCACAGCTAAGCTTGAACGACTCGTTCCTAAAAAAAAAACATTATGATAAAATTTGTTGACCAAAAATAAAAGAGGTTAGAAAAGAGGTTATCTTCATTTTAATTTGCACATCGGAACTTACGAAAAACATCCAATTACTTGATTCTTACGCAGATCTATCAGTTTAATTGTGTCATCACGAACAGAGCAAATGAGGTAAAGGCAGTCTACAAAAAAGGAAAAAAAAACAGAGTTACCGCGTCATTTGTTTATTTCTTAGATTTCGATTCGAATCTCAGTGTTTCGTTGTTTACCCTTTGACAAGTCTAGAGATGTAATTTTAGCTGGCATCGCCAGATCAACACATTGTTTCTCCGTTCTAATGTCCCAGAACCGAATTTTCTTGTCCCAATGACCACTTATAATGGTTGAGCCCAGACTGTCGCTGGTCACTAGATCATTGCAGGAAGAGCCAGCGAATTTGGTCTCGATGCAGGCTATACTCCGCAGATCCCATATCTTCAAAGTTCTGTCATGGCTTCCGGTCACCACTTTGTGGGGTTCTTGTACATATTTGGCTGCCATCACTTTGCCACTGTGTCCAGTAAGAGTATGCTAACGATTGAAGAAAATATAGTTAAAAAAAAGAAAAGAAATTAATTAAATTAATTAAAGACTTTGGAATGCTTATGCAAAATGGGTTAACGTTAAATACAAATTTTATTTGACTCATTTAATTTTAATCTTTTAGAGCTGAAGAATTACACTGCTGGCCATTTGAATATATACACAATGATAGTGTAAATTCGGAATATACATTTATTTATTGTAATGAATTTCAGTAAACAACCTGGTGAGTAAGATTGGGATATTTTGAAACGGAGAATTCGATACTCTTCGTGGAGTTTTGAGATGTGGTTGATGGGATTATTTAGAAAGATACGAATATTCACAAAAAGCAAAAAACAAAAACACTTAAATTAGACGATAATATATTATAGACATTACGCACAGTATTACGAATAAAGCTGACAATATTATCAAATCTATCAAAACTCTGATGAACTCTCTGACGATTACTCAACGAAAATATGTAAGTTCTGAAAGTTGTATGAGATTTGACACATATTTTTTTCTGACATATCTGACAGTCAGCCGTACTTGCCTAAGGAAACCTTCATAAGGTTGTGATCTACAAAGAAAACAGTGTCAATCTTTTGGTACAATGGCAAAATTCTGTAACGTAGTTTTACATGCTACATACTATAAAAAACAAGAGAATTTAATTATAAAGAGGTTTTGTTTAACGGTTAGGTAATTGGCACCAGTAGGCTAGTACCTGCTGATCTATCAAAACTTCAGCCTGTGGCGTACTACTATACTCTGTTCAATTTATATTTTCAGTACATGTCTTATGGGACAGCTTTTTCAAACACATTGCTGCCGGCTGGTGTTTGCAACTTAAGAAATTGCTACTGAAATATTCCATAAGCCCACGTACATTCCACCATAAGCTGTCTGCTCCCCGGCTGAGAGGCGATGAGGAAAAAAAATAAACACATTGATTAAGAGTTACCATTGGTCCATGGAAATTTTAATACCTTTTTCGTTGGTTTTCGCTATAAAACTTTCAGAATCGAAGCTTTCTTAGAGCTTTTGAGAGCATATATTTTAAGTTTAAGGAAAAAGGTGTTTCGATGTGTACTTTTCTCCTTACATCTTTTTTTTTTTTTTTTTTTTGGAAAACGGTTAAAATGCAGCTATATATTATTTGTTGGATATTTTTTTAAAGGAAAAATTACCATTTGAGCAAGTTTTTGATGGAGTTCGGTTCATTAATTAATTATTGCGAATTTAAGCTACCAAATAGTTTTTTTGTTCATGAAAATAAAAATAAAATGAAGAAGGTTTCGCGTATATAAATATAATATTTAAAATAGTGCGGTGCAATTTGAGGTGATATTATTATTTTTGTGCTGTGTTTATTTTAAAATGGCTTCAAGTTCTTCGAACGACAAAAGTTCCTTATTATACCTTATTTACACATTTTTTCTATGATTTATTTTCAAGTTAAAATAGATTGCGACTTCAGGGGAACTCTTAAAAAAAACGCCTACTATCTTACTTCTTGGTGGAGTGGATAAAGATAAATTTATTTTTATTACGACACTTCTATTTTTTCGCTTTGTTGTTGTAATTTTTGACAACTCGTGTGATGTCACGCGAGATTTTAAATGAAAACAAGATAAAAGCGAAACAAAGTTTGAAATTGTAAAGTTTGCATTTTATTATTGAAATTGAATATTTTGTTTTATGCGAAATAGCTTAACTATGTTGTGTGATGTTTGTAGGTGTAATAATATGAACAGTCAAAATAATAAATAAAGAAGAGAAGATGTGTCATACCACAGTTTCTCAAAAGATCCTGTAGTGTTGCAAATTTGGATTTGTTTTTGTAAAAGACAGGGAACTTTTAATACAAAAACAGTAGTGACCACTTTACTGCAGATTACTTAGAAACGAACCTCCAATTTGAATTGGGTAAGTGCATTTGAGTTCCTTTATAATAAATAAATTAAAAATATGTTCTATCTTAATAGGTGACATGGATAAGAAACGCCCTCGCCTTAAACCTAAATCCATACCAACAGTGTAAAAAGCAACGGGAAACGCTGATTTATCTGGTCGGGCAACTAGGGTTTTGGCCAGGGATAATAAAAAAAATAGTAGAAACCCTGTTTCGTACAGATTGAATCAGGACATATTAGAAAACACATTTGGTGTGTTACGTGGCAAGGGAGGCCGCCATGATCATCCTGATCGAGAACAATTCTGCTTCAGGTTAAGGTCCCACATTTTAGGACACAATGAGAATCGGACGCAGCAAATGTAAGCTATGACAATACCCCAGATTTGGAAGCGCCAAACGGTTTGCAGACATTGCTTTTGCTTATACAAACAAATAATCTGAAATATCTTTTTAGGTACTATATTTCAAAGCATTGCTTGGGAACGAGAAGAGGTTAACACTGATGGCAACAATGATGATGAAGATTTGGTCACTTTAGAGAGCGAAATATGGCCGGATACATATGCCATAAAATAAGACACAAAATACCAGCCGAAGAAAATGTCGCACCGTATTCTTGGGTGGACCACGTAAGTGAAGGCGGCTTGCCAAAGCCATCACCAAGGATGTTGATTGACTTGACGAACTTGACTGCGATGTGAAAATAAAAAACTTTTTTCCGCGCGAGGATGTATTTTACAATAAGAACACTTAATAGAACAATTGTAGACTTATCGAAATGCAAACAAACAAAAATAGAACATAATTAAAACATTTTTCATTTATTTAATGCACAATAATCTTCACAAATTGTTGTTTTGCTTAATTTAAGTAAAATCTTCGATACACATTTAGCACTCCGACTTTCTCGATTCTTGATTTTTTCGCAACTAATTTAAATGCAATTAAAGAAAATTTAATTCAACAGTATTCAATTATTTAAACAAATTGTATGTTTATATTATTCGCGCACGAAAAACCCATTAATCCACATCGGACATACAAAACAATTTCTTTTATGTAAGATCTCTTGTGACTTCAGCCAAAAAGACAAAAAAAGAAGTGTCGTAATCTTGTTTTCATTGATTCATGCTATGTTCCCACCAAAACGAAATCCGAGATTTCAGCACGAAGCTTTCGAGATTTCAAAATGGTGTTCACACCGCCTAATCCACGATTTGGCCTGTCAAAAAGCACAAACAACAACCATTTTTGTTTATCTAATCCATCAACCCAAGCCACGTTGTGAAATAAAAATGCATACTCTCGCTTTTTACATAAGTGTGGTGAAGTTTAAAATGGACTCGTTCACTATGAATGACCCGCATTGTGATTTCAACGAAATCTCGGATTTCAACGAAATCTCGGATTTCAACGAAATCTCGGATTTCAAATCCCAAAACTATACGGCGAAATCCGAAGATTCTGACTGAAATCTACGAAATCCGAGATTTCGCTTCGGTGGGAACATAGTATTAGTTTAATTTTTTTTAGATTTAGTTTACGATGTACACGTTTCTGTTCATGAAATCTAAATTAACAATTGGTAACCCTACCGACATTTGTAAGGGAAAGCCATGGAAAATGGAAAAGCTTTATAGAAATTGAGATGGCTTATTGAAATCCATAATAGTAAGGGTGAAAGGCAAATGTACTGAAAATATAAATTGAACAGAGTATAGTAGTTATTATTCAAAGTTCTTCAAGTCAACACTTTTCAATTATGCAAGCAGGTTACTATTAAAAGATGAGCAAAAAAACATTTGATGTAAGAGTACGTTGAAAATTATAAGGCATTGAGCCCAAGATTAGACAAAAACAGGCGTAATGTTTGTATCAATCCAAGGAACAATTCAGTAACATTCAGAGGGCCAGTTCTGGTGCACATATGATTTGTCTAAGGACAAGGCTTGGGTAAGGATCAATATAAGAACCTGATCAATATCTGTCCAGTTTAGTATAGTAAACCGAAAAACGTGTTGTAAAAAGGACATTAGTTAGAAAAATAACAGACCATAAAAGTCATTTCTTCGGTCATCCTAATGTCAAAACTGTGACCATTCGATAACCAAAAACTTTAATCTCTTGAACTGAGGAAAATCAAATGCTTGTAAATGAAGCAAGAAAAAGTAAATTTCCATACATTTTCTTTAAAATCATTATATATAAACCTAAGCGTTGGAATCAGCCTTTTGTACTATGCATACCTTTATAGATATTTCTGTCACATTTCTGAAGGATTCTTTTATTTGTTTGGGTTACGATAAGCCCATTCATTTCAGGTAAAAAGTAATATTTGTCGCTCAATGAAGAGTACAATATTCTCAGCTTTTCACATTTTTTCTACTAAATTCTGATCTCGTCAGTATTTTCAAATACGAAAAAAAATGCATAGAAATTAATGTTTCAAAAACTCAATGCCTCTTCAACGAAAATCACTTCCAATGCAGCTATCCCTAAACAGACGTTGCCTCTATGAAACTGTGAAGCTTTCCCAAAGGCGACTGCTAAGCGTTTTGGTCATTGTTCGGACAGGTTCTTTTATAACGTTCTTTAAGCTCTTCGATAGTGTTATAAGTTATTATAATAAATGTTAACAATAATAAATAAACAATTGATTATTTCGAATATTTCCGTAGTGTTTCGGGAATTTAATACCGCAATTTTTATTGACAGTGTTCTAGTCAAATAGTCAGTAGCAATCCTCTTCTGCACCAATTCAACCATAAACCATAAAACTTTAAAATTGGAGAGCATACAAATACTCATCAGTTCACTCCAGGGCCCGAATTCAGAAATACCGTCAAGTATAGAAATCCTTACAATGGAATGCTTCATGTTGCACTAATTTTGATACTCATAATTCTAAAACACCGATATCTCCTTTTAAATAATAACTTATTTTAACAGACTTTTCATATCGTCTGATCAAATGTGTCTGTCACAGTTTGAGCAATTTGTATAAAAATTGAACAGAACTTGTTGTACAGTTTTGATTAACCTCAGCCAGAAAGAGTAGCCCTAATATTACGATCTAGATATATATCGAATCTTTATATCACCATACCTCCCAATAAATTATGGAGCAACCTTACCATAGGATGTGCTCTCTGGATCCAGACGGCTCAACGAATTTTTTCTTGAAAGTCTGTTGTTGTTCATTTGAATTAAGTACTCTCTTCCGAGATCTAAGCTATGCTGGAAGATTTTGTAGTGGGCAATATGAAGGTAAAGTTTTGAGTGTGTGATGTCCATTTTGTTAAACTAATATTATGCCACTTTATTAATTCTTGGTGCATCATCACTGCTTGTGGTACCTCTAGTAGAACCATTTTTTGGTCTTCGATTTTCTCGGAAACGGTTAATCTGATTTTTTTGAAATTTTTTGCATACCAAAATTTTTCAAAAAATTTTTTTTTGCAAATTAATTTTTTTTTTGAAAATTCAGAATATCGAAAACGACTCAATAGATTTTTTCGAAACTTCGTATTTAGTGGTTTTTTGACATTATCTTGAATAGTTAAAAAAACCTATTTTTCTAAAATAAAAAACAACGGCACCTCCCATACAAAAGTTAAAAAAACGTTAAGAAAAAATGTATTTCTCGAAAACGGCTCCAAGAATTTTTATAAAAAAATTTGTGTGTTCTTATATTACTCGTAGTACAGTTTACTTTTAAGTATAAAAATATTTCTTTTTGCGTGCTTATTAACGGTACTTCCCATAGAACCACTTTTCATACTTTCGACTTTCTCAATATTGGATGAACCGATTAAAATAAATTTTTTTATACAAATGCTCTCTAAAATTGTTAATAAAACTAAAAAAAAAAGGGTTTCGATTTAAAAAAATTGTTTTTTTGAAAATTCGATTTTTCAAAAACCTGTCACAGAATTTTTTTTTATTTAAATTTTATATGTATATTAATAATATCTTCAAAATTGTGTTTCAATTTTTTTTCCTAAAAATGTTTTCAAAATTTTATACATACAAAAAATAATTTATGAAAAAACCGCTCCAACGATTTTTGATTTTTTTTTTATATATTCTTATTTATCAACGAATTCAAACTGCCTCTTTCTTTTCCCTCAAACTATAACGACTGAGCAATATAAAAACATTTAAGTATGTGTATTATCCATTTATTTCTACCTTATTGTTATTCCCTTTTTACGAATTTTTGCCTACATCACTGAATACTAAATACAATGTAGGCCCTCATACATTTATACATATATGTGTCTAAGAATCACATGAATCTTATGTATGCATAGTGCACCTAAATTATAAAGTTATATGCATATATCTACTTACCCACCCACATCCTTCATTTTCATTATTACGTACATGTTTACATACTTAGGTTCCATCAATATGTCTATATGTAGATATATTTTACTCTCCGAACTTACATAATTAAAATCCATAACTTAGATTTAAATATACATTTGTAGGTAGGTACCTATGTAACTATTCATTTTATCATTAATTCGACAATTCATTATACTAATAATCGAGGTAATCTTACCTACATAGGCTTTACACCTGCATAGGATAACTACAGCTAACTTACTAAACCTCAATGGTTACATAAAAGAATAAATAGCTACATAAAAGTTGTTAGCTACAAGAGCAAGTTCGTACGATCCAGTCGTGCATTTTATTTTTCAAGTTTTAAAGACGGTAATAGGGAAGCATATTTGAAGGTACCTTTCTAGGGATAGAAAGATAATCACACCTGCTCCATGGGTATATGGATAATCTTCTCGAAGTCATGAGGCATAAGAACACATTACAGATTATCTGACTGGTAGATTGCAAAAAGTTCCCTGTGTTGATTAGAATCCAACTGTTAGACTAATTGTGCAGGGAGTCCCATAGGGATGAATTCTTGGACCAATACTATTTAGCATGTTTATCAGAGCTATACTGTCGTATTGTTTGCATGTAAATTGCTCAGCCGAATATATGATTGGTCTATTGTGAATTTCCTACTTTTCGATCCTGCTAAATATCAAGTCATTCCAATGTATAAGGAAGTTTGATATCAGTTTCTTCGCAACTTATAATTAATATTCGTTATCAGCCGTTTTTTTCTCGAGCTATCAAAGGAACCATAATAATTTTCCATTTCCCTGCGCCCCCACAGAATAGTTGAAATACTTTTTGCTTATCTTTGATATTGTAAATGTCAAGTCTTTTCTTTTTTCTTCCATTGAAAAGTAAAAAAGGTTATTAGTACTATCTTACTGCATTGAACTTTCGAGAACAAGAACAATTCCTGTGAAATATTCCTGCATTTTGTTTAATTTATATATTTCGCAAAGTTAACCCTATTGAAACGAACTGCAGTGTGTTGTTGATTGGGAATGGATGGGTGCTTATTGTAAAATAGATTGAAATAGAGAAAGATCAAAAATGCAATGAAAGCACGATAAAAATTTAAACGATATCGGCTTGACTTCTTGTAAATCAAAATGGTTATTTAGCGATTAAGTTTCTTAAGTGGTTTAGAGAGTACCTATTGAGAATCAATTAAAGGTAAACAAAAAAACATTTTAACTGCATGAACAAAAATTGCGGAAGAAAAGCTTTATAGAATATTCTCTACGTAATGCATGTATAGGTACTATTGTTTTTTTTATTTTTAAAGACGAATGCGAAGGGCAATCACTTAAATGATAATAATCGGCTAAATGTTCCGATACAATGCGGAAGAAGATTGAAAGAACCTGCAGCTAATGTGTGATTTTTATGGCCTATAAAAATTTCGTTCATCGAAAAGGGCCGAGAGGTGAATGATAGTGTGTTATTTGTATTGATCAATTAGAAAATTAAATTTTAATCAGAACGAAAAGAAATAAATCAAATCGATTGGTTTCAGTTTGAAATTTCTTAAAAAAAAAAAACTTAGCGTACCCAATGGAAATGGGTTCAGTGAAGATAGATACAAATGAAATTACCAACTAACTGTTGCTTTAGAGGCGTCGCGAATATTAAAAAACAACACCTCAACCTTAACAAACTATGTTTTTCACTGGATTCCAGTTTATAGATGCCTAATCAGAGACCTAACTAACACTTCAGTTTCGATAAGCCATTTTAGCTTCGAGAACACCTGTAGATGAAATGTTAGTAGATAAGATCAAGTGTCTATTTTTTGTTGCGCATGATAAGAAAGGTGATTTATACATATATATTTTTTTTCTGACCTTTAACCTTCGAAAAAACATGGAACTACATGGATTCGAAAACCTATTGAATAAGAATATGAGTTATAAGAATTTGCCTACCCGTAGAACCTTTAGATAGTTATTACGAAAATGAAAGCTCCTAAGGCCATTGATAACAGAAAAAGGAATAAATTGTCTGGAGAAAATTCTGTTTCACTAAAATTCTTCGAAACTGCACCCAAGTTATTTCTACCTATTTACTTAACAATATCTTCAATACAGAAAGAGTTCCAGAGAGCTTTTTGAAGAAGATAATCTTTCCCGAGTTCAAAAAAGGAGACCTTAATAACAGTGGTCAGAACAGGTGGTAGGAATCAATGATATGCTAGATTTTAAGCCAACTACATAACAGTGGATAACATTCTGATTCAGTGGATGGAAGAACTGTATTTCTGCAACTAAAAAATGTAGTTCAAATTGAAATATCTGTCAGGTGGATTGGTTCTTGCTCTGGAGGTAAACAGGATTGTTAGCAGAAATAATAATAGTACATATTTTTGAGGGAAGCAAAGTGTAGTCTAGGTCCAGAGCCTGACCAACTTGAAGCAGTACTTTTGAGTATAAGTACTTCTAAAGTCGAAGAAAGCCTGAAGCTGCTCTAGGAAAACCGTATGCTGCCGAAACAATTGTCCATACAATTCATGAAACAACTGCCAGGTCCGTTATATGCTATGTAACCAGATAAGAGAATACGAAGAATAGGACTACGAGATGGAAAAGTTACAGGAATTGTTCATCAAGCATTTGTTTAGTTTACCATCAAATATGCGCCAACATACATACAATTCGAAAACGGTCTTTCACTCCTTCGGTCATTCATTCTAAGGATCTACAATATTTCAAGAATAATTTAACTTGCTAAGGGCGCCAAAAGCTAAGCTTTTTTGAGAGAAAAAAAGTTTTTGCAGAAATGGGAGAACATTCCAGAAGAACTTGACTTGAAATAGCATTTTTACTATTCACTCGGTCGGTGTGGGATGGGATGGTCGATCTCGATGAAACAAAACCTGTGAACCGACAATACTCTAGACTTGTTTCATATCTCTGACCCTGATAAATACACGGTAAATGTATTTTCTGCAAATTTCTCATGCAACAACAACACTCAGTTTAAGAAAAATCACATAATAGAAACGTTTGTCATTATGAAAAAGCCAATTGGGACGGTCTCAATAATATCTTCAGGAACTTTAACTGGCCACCATGTTTTCTCTAAGTTTCTACAAGCGAAAAAGACTTGCAACGTTCATATTCAGAGAAACAAATTTTAGCATGACCAAAAATTAATGCAAAAAATACTACAATGTCTCAAAGATAGTAAGAATGTTTGGCCATTTGTAAAAAAACATTCGAACTACAACTTCGCTGACCTTAAGTAAGCTCTCGTGAAAAGCCAATTGGCTTGCAGCGCAGTTCGCTGGTAATTCGACCCTGCCAGAAAGTGTTATTACTCCTCCAGTAATTACTTGAGAGCGTAAACTATTTTATGGGACAATTCTTCTTTCGAACTCGTGCAGTTTCTAAGGTCCTAAAAGACCTTGATATACACAAATCCTCTGGCTCGGATACTATCCCTTCCATCGTTCTGAAGGTTTTCTCCTAAAGCTTTCCCATCTGTCTTACTCTAGTAGTCTCTTCCGAAGGAACACATTTGTCCAGCCTGTCACTATAAAATGCAATCTTCTTAACCCTCAAACTACTGTCCAATTGCACTTACGTCCCTTCTTTCCAAGGTAATGGAAACGCTGATTAATTATCAGCTTAAGAAATATCTTGAAAAACAAAAGCTCCTTAATAACCGGCACTATGGCTTTCTTAGCAATAGGTCACCTTGTGATCTGATGGTATATCTCACCGAACAGTGGCACAAATCTTTACATCGTTTTGGAGGAAGTAAGATTATTGCGCTTGATATTTCAAAATCATTTGATAGAGTTTGGCATCAAGCTGTCTTATTGTAAATGTGTGGATTTGGTATCGATGAACCTCTTCTTAATTCGATTAGAAATTACCTTTCGGACCGCTCAATACAAGTTGTAATTGGACGGTTTCAAGTCTGATATTCATAAAATGAATGCTGGTGTGCCCCAGGGCTCCGTTATGGGTCCAACTCTTTTTTTATATTTTTATTAAAGATCTCTTATATGGAACTTCTAATCCACTAAATTGTTTTGCTGACGATAGTACTTTCAGCTTTCATATTCGTTTTCAGATTCAACTTCTTGTTCTTCGGATTCGGAAAGGCAGCGTATGATAAGCTCATTAAATTCAAATCTCGACAGCATTGTCCAATGGGGTATACAAAACCGTTTAGAATGTAATGCTTCAAAAACTTAGTGCTGTCTGCCTTAAAAGCAGAACCCACCCCACCTGCCACTATACAAGAGCGATACGTACATTGAAGAAACCGATCTGCTGTCAGTCCTTATGGCATGTGCATCACAGGCCACCTCTTGTGGAATGACCAAACATTCTATGTCACAAAAAACGCCGCAAAGTGTTTGTGCTGTCTGCCAAGATGCAAGAAATTCTTTTCCCCGTCTGATATAAGGCGAGTATACTTCGCATATATGGGCAAGAGCTCCCAAAACTCATTTGAGTCTTTTAGACAGAATCCCAAAATAGAGCTCTAATTAATATACATGGACTAGAGATTGTTTAGGACTTAGTGCTATGCTTATTAATAGCATTTCATTAATAAAAATGAATTTCTGCTATTTGTCATTTACAAACTTAGTCATTCGCTACACCATCGAAGACGGTGATTTAATGAAGGATCAAGAATTGGCATTAAGAACAAAATTTACAGGGGACAGAGACTAAAATGAGATAAAGTTGATACTAATTGTAGTAAATTTTGTTTGGATTTTCAGTTTTTAATTAATTGAAAATTTTAATATGCAAGCTAGTAAAGTCATGGACTAGCGGTGGACTAATGGTTTTTTTTATTAATAGGGCTGTACATTACTTTAAAAAACTAATATATGTGTATAATTGTTATACACATATATTTTTAAAGGCATCTGCGTCTTCAAATTCGAAATTCGTGCTACCGTAAAGGAAAGTTGAGCCGAAAAATGAATCCTCACAGCAATATTTAGATTTGTCAACATTTAAGTTAAGCCAAATATTCTGAAAACTTAACAAAGAAAAACGAGCACAGGTCTGCTAGTATTATATAATCATTGAAATTGTCAATATGGCTGACGGCGGCATTAGCCATTGCTAAGCTGAATTTATAAAAATTGTATAAATAAGCAAATTTAATGATACAGTAAATTCATTAATTCATTCAACATTTAAAAAAAAATTACAACACACTATGTATGTGCTTGTGTACATAAATCACAAACTGAGACCAAGTGAGATTTTGATGATCATTTTTTCCTGGAACTTGTTGAAATCTGCTTAATATAACATCATTTATTCCATGGCCGTACATTGAACTGACAATCAACAAATTCCAAACGCACAAGAAAACATAAACAAACAAAAAAATCAAAGCATATATCCACGCTCGCGGACAAACTGCAGATTAAATGCCAGAAGGAGATTTAAATGACAAAATTTGGTCAACATTTTTCATTCAGATAAAATACCAACAAAAAACTCGAGGTGGGATCCGCTTTTTGACACACTTTTTCGGAGAAACAATTAAGTGTCATGTCATGTCCAGTGCTCGCATAATAATTTGTCATTAATTTGGTGTGTTCTGCAGTCAAATATTTAATAAATCTTGTTTAACATGACATTTGGGAATAAAGTGAGTGTGCGAAATGGTTTGAAAGTGCTGTTGGCAAGGGGAATAACAATCAGTTTGTGTCAGTCATGAGGAAAATCTGGCGATCAAAAAAAAAAAATATGACAAAATATTACGTTTATTTTAAATTTAAAAAAAAAACACACACACACAAGAAGAATAGTTTTATAAATATATAAAATATATTATACGACTATATCTTCAATATTGAAAAAATAATTAAAGAAAAAAAACAAAACTCTGTTGGGTAAACACTGGACTCAAAGCTGCGAAGGGTAAATACCAGAACCAGACCTTTTTCAACCAGAAAAAGTCATGAAATTTTAATTTTTGTTTTCTTCCCTACTTCCCTCTACTTCAGTGTTCTACTCACTCAATCTGTGAAAAAGACCAAAGTTGACCAAAGTGTGCGTGTTTCAGCTTGTAGGCAAATGTCAAATGAAAGCATAGGTTTCGGGTCTTTATGGTTACTCGTTTATGAACCAAACAATAGGAATCGCGTAAGTCTGGTTTTACACGCCTTCGATTTTTCAGCGTTGATTCTTCGTTGTTCCCCTTTTGGTTCCAACAATGCTTTTACACGAAGACGACATTTGACAAAAGTTAACTTTGTCGAAGTGAGAGGAATAACATCTCTGCTCTCCTATATCCACTTAAATGTAGGCGGTAGTTCGCGAAGAAATAAGGAAAAGCATAAAGAGGACGAAACGATAACTGTAGTTATTTCAGTCTCACCATGTGTTAAGAATCGCAGGCTTAAATTACTCAAAGATGTAATAGCAGTCTAATCGTGTTCGGTTTTAACTTACTGGTCCGTGCATTCACTTCGTTCATTTTATAAATTGGTTGCTGAATTTCATAAAGGTTGTGTTAAAAGGTAAAAAAGTCAAATTCACGAACCTTTTTAAAAAAATCCCTTATCAAATTCTCCAACCATTTTAAACAAAATGGCGTGCATTACTTTCGTAACGTAATTTCAATGAGCATAGATGTTAACAGATTAAGTGAGAATTCTCCCTGCTTGGATTTGACCCAATTTAAATCCTGCAATAATCAATTAGGATTTTGGTTTAATTCAAAAAAAATTTGGATATTTTACTTTGGATTTGGATTAAGTGAACAGACATTTCCGACGATTTTTGTAAAAGTTCAATTTCGAAGTTTCAATAAAAGTCAGTTTGACATATGCCAGGAGCTAAAGGCTCCTGAATAAAAATAAAACTGACACTGATAGTTTCGAAACAATTAGTATGACAATTATAATGTCTCTTAAATTCTGAACATAGTACGGGATTAAACATTCAGACATTTCGCATAACCCTTGAGTACCCAGCACATGAGCCGAGAATAAAACATTTAAAGAAATTCCTATTGAAAATCAACTTTTGTTTTTGTTAATGCTTTAAAAAGGAGAGAGTCGTCACGGCCAGTAATATTTTATTATAGGAAATATTATGCAGAATTAGATCAAATTGCTCCCAAGTCATTCGTTATCAGCTAGGGTTGGCAACGAGACAAGACCAGGCGAGACTTTTGTCAATCTCGTCGCGGCTTCGTCCAAATCGAAAAATTTCAATCTCGTGTATGTCTCGCCTTTTTCTCGTGAAAATTTTGATGTGGAGTCTCGTCTCGGTCTTGGTGTCATCCTTATTCTTAGTTTCTTTCGTGTATTTTGGTAGTAAACAGATTTAAGATAAAACGAGTGTTGAAATTGAAAAGATAGATTACGGTACTAAGTATTTTTTCCGAAATGACCCTAAATGTCTTAAATCAACTTTTTCCAAAGCCAAAAATTAAAATCGGAAACATTTCACACTTTCCTTTTAATCCATTTAAATCGGAGTCAACCTCCAATGGATTTTAACAATTCATGGCTTGATAGGTAGGCAACAAACTATATTATGACGTTTCGCTAATATTTTTTTTCCATGTGCCACCTAAAAGTCTTAGTCAACTTTTTCCAGAGGGGCAAACAAAGTCTGAAAAATTTCTATTCCAACGAAATACATACATAAACCGTACGTATTTTTCGCTGGATTTTCGCAGTGCGCCTATCCGAGTATAATTACGTACATATGTGGTTTAATATTTTAACGCGCAAAAAAATCTTGTGAATCTTATAAAAATTGAAAATGAGTTCTAAAAAATTATTAAATACAAACATATTTCTTCTAGCGAATACCGAAACCAAACCATCATTGTTTAAAAAACAATGTTCGATAACATTGTATGCACAAGATTCTCACTAGGAACGGCTAAATATATTTTTAAAATCGTTTTTGTTACAATTTTTTTTTAAATACAGAATTTCTTTAATTTTTCCTGAATAAAATTTGGTATGGTAATTTTATGTAATTAATATAATATAAGCTTAAAAATATAATTAAATAAAAAATCTACGTTTTTAAAATATTGAATTTTCAAAAAAAATTTTTTTTTTCAAAATCCAAAAAAATTTTATTCAAAAATTTTGGTATGAAATATTGTTACGGATTTGAACAAAATCTGATCGAAATCCGTCAAGCCATTTATGAGAAAGGCGAAAATAAAAAAAAAACGGTTGTATGCCAGGTACCGCTAGTAACAAAATATTATTAAAAAAAATTTTGGGACCAAAATGTGGACTATACCCAAGGTAGTCCACACGTAGTTTTTTTTTATAAAAATCGTTAGAGCCGTTTGTGAGATAATTAAGATGGTAGACAAAATTGTATGGCAAGTACCGTTATTTTTCGGGCTAAAAACTCGATTCAAAAATCTATTTGAAACAATCACCTAAAATGCTTAAGTAGGTACCAAGTTTGAAGGAAATAGCTTCAGTCGTTTAGGTTGCAGATCGCTCTACAGACATACAGACAGACATACAGACGCAATTGCGGGACCCACTTTTTTGGTGTTCTCTACCATAGTAATAATGTCAAGTTTAATTAAAATCCCTAGTTTGATTTTTTTTCCAAATGCAAAACTTTCCCTAAAGTACATATATCGCAAGTAGAAATAAGATGCCTATGTGGGTAAAATTAGTACAGGGTGGCTCACGAATCGTAATGTCATGTTTGATTGTTAGGAAAAAAAAATTTTTTTTACGAATACATAACTTGCCTTATAGTATCTACGAGTATATTAGCAAGTAAAAACAAAAAAGGCGGTCTAAACGGCTTCTTTGCGCCAAGTTTTTGGAAGTGTCCGTGGAGCGATAGTTGTGTATTCAACTGTCAACCTCACGGTCACAGGTTCGATCCCTGCCGTAGTGTATGTCCTCTTATTTTCCCATTAAAACCCAATTCTAAAATAAATGTCATATAATGAGTTGCTGGTTTACTTATTACATGCTGTTTAGGCATAGAACTGTGATTGAGTCAAACTAGTATACCGATAAAATATGACAAAGAATAAAAAAAAATTAATGCGAATTATATAAGGACGTAGATAAATAAGACACGGAAATTTCTCCGCATTAGTTCAGCCGCCATCCCTGGGGATACAATTTTTAGACAACAACCACCTACAGTCTCAGAACATAGCGCCACACATCTTTCCGATCATTCTTTCTCTTCCTTGACTTAACGCGCGCGCTGTGTTGAGACATTTGAAGGGTAGTATAGTAGTATAATCCCTTGATAGAAGTGGGCGTGAATTTGGAAATTAATAAAAACAAGCTGAGTGTAGTATCGTCGTCAGAATATGAAATTAGAATTTCATATGAAAATGAGAAAGAGAACTGAGATCAAGCGGAGCACTGGGACAAAACAGCAAAATTTCTGACTTTAAACTCTGCAATACGACTTGAGTCAAGGGATCCGAAAAATAAGCGGAGCAAAGATTCGGTGAGATATACAATCAAATTACCAGATGCCACGAAAGTCGTACTGCCGGTCAGTAACGAACTTTTATTCAACTTATTATTTAAACTAAATCATGGACGTAAGCAAAATTGCACGATATTTTTAAAGAATTTTGGAGAACAGTCTGGTCAAATGCCGTTTTCACCTAATCAATCGGAAAGAGACCACTAGAGTAGTACAGATGGAAAATCTTCAGGAAACATCTTCACAGAACGATGGACGGAAATTGGTGTAAAGCAAGGTTTTTTAAAAATCTGGCAAGTGTACGAGTGTGAAAAAATTTCGTCCCATGAACCCATTTGCACTCTCAAGATCCGGAAGAGTCATAAAACTTCCTGGCAGCGTGGAATTAACAAAGCTCCCAGAAAATGGTTTTCTCAAGTGGGTTGATAAATTAATGCAAAGGGCAATCTTACCCCTTACGTGGAGTTCCTTTTCAAAGAAAAAATGCCGCCAGCTCAAATGCTGAGTATTCGTTAACTCATTTTAATCATTTTGGTAACACCATATTTTTTTTAATCGACACAATAAACATTCCAAAAAATTTAACAAAATAATTTGCCCAAAAATTGCCTTTCAACTATGCTGAGTGCAACACAAAAGTTCTCTAAAATAAAGTTATGACATTCCTCAAAATAAATCTACACATTATCTCATTAAAACACTTAGTCTTCTGCTTTGCATCTATTTAATGCTAATTAACTGTTTTTGTTTTATAATGTCTATACTCCACCGCATTGAGTTACACTACACGGCCAATTACACTCGCAGCGAACACGCAACAAATGTCAAATTTAAGATTTCTGCTGCGAATGAATTTCTCACGTTGTTACTTAGATCTATAACTTAGATGCTGACAGCTGAAATAAAAGCCACCAGTCCAAAGTGCAGACGGCAGCAGCCGTCCAGCTTATAATATTCAAATTAATACAATTTATGGTGCTCATTGTCCCGTTGAATATCATTATCATTTCTTATCAAATTTTGTATGCAGATTTTTTTTTTTTTTTAATTTCCCACTGGACATCACATTCAAGTATGAGACGCATCAGTGGTGGAGACTTGAGATCAAATATATGCACAAAACCGTCATCGTCGTGTCGTCGTCTGTGCTGTTAACTCTGGAGAACCAAACAACTTCCTATGGCTGGAGGGCCGGGAGGAACAAACGAGTGTGGGTCCATAGTTGGGCATATTTTGGTATGCAGATCTCGAAATACCCTCAAGTTGACTTTGTTGACTTTTGTGTAACATTGTTGCACGCGACACAGAACGGGTCTCATTTCGTTTGGAATAGTTTTTGTTTAGGAGTGTTTCTCACTTGGGTAGACGGTTGGCTGGTTTGGGGGGAGTACAAGAATATACGATATTGAATCCCTATCTTGACAGGGCATGCATCTTAAGAGAGAGCTTTTTTCTGTTTTAATTTGAACCTTGCAGCAAAGCGTTATTTTGGGCATGCTGTCTTACATACCCAATGAATTGGTTTGGCTTGGTTGATTTTGTGCGCTAAAGTTGGACTCATTGTGACACTAAATGAATGCCTAAGTGCACCTCAAAGGCAGTGAGACGTATTCACAGAGCAACGGGGAATTGCCACCGCGACTTAGAGGGAAAAACCTACTAGGCGTTTCAATAGTCATTAAGTTTTATTAACAAAAGTCGCATAGTTGCGGCTTGTTAAGTGACGATCTGGTTTTGGTATTTGGAATTCAATCAGCGTTCGCCTTAATATTTTCTCAGAAGTGCCTACACGTGGTTTTTATGTTAAGATCGTTCTTGAGGTATTTAAAGGTGAGGAATGAGTCAGTTAAGTAATTTGTTGTTAGTTATAGAAATTATTGTATTCTTATATTTGGAGCAAATGTGACAATACAGCAAAAAAAAACCGTTAGAATGCAAATGGGGATTATCTTTACAGAGTCGTTTTTTCAGCAAAAAATTCATTTTAACAATCTCTTTAAGAGAAAACTTTTTTCTGGCTTTGATACCTTAGATTTTATAATTTATTAAAAGACTTTGAAAAAATTAGTCGGAAGCCTTTGATTGTCGACTTTTGATTATCTAGTGACGATGAGGTTGAAAAGCCCCTGCTAATATGGTTTACGACACTGAAAAGTTCCGGTATACCTAACTATCAGTGAGTTCATTTTTTGCAAGCTAAAGCAAATGACTTTACCAAGGAGATGGGGAAGAACGAGTTTGCCTGTTCGTCAGGATGGAAGCAGCATTTTCGTCAACGTCATGGAATCGTTAGGGCCAAGATAATAGTTGAGGTCAAACGTATTCCTAAAGGTGCACTAGAAAATTGGTTACAGGTTGTTTGGCCCCAACTTCGGACTAACTGTACAGATGCACACATCTTTATTATTGATGATCTGTCTGTCAGTCTGTCTGACAGTTTGTCTGTCAGTCTGTCTGTCTGTCAGTCTGCCTGTCAGGCTGTCCGTCAGTCTGCCTGTCAGGCTGTCTGTCAGTCTGCCTGTAAGTCTGTCTGCAAGTCTGTCTGTCAGGCTGTCAGTCTGTCTGTCAGTCTGTCTGTCAGTCTGTCAATCTGTCTGGCACTCTGTCTGTCTGTATGTAGGTATAGACACCTACAGCCCAAACGGGTGGGTCGAATTGCTTCAAACTTGGTATACAGAGGTTCTTAGGTATTGTACAGAAGGGAAATTGAAAATTTTTCTAGCTCAAAAAATAACGGTACCTGCCACATAACCGTTACGTTCAAACCTATTTTTCTCGGAAACGGCTCTAACGATTCTTATAAAAAAAATATCAGTGCTACTTTTTAGCTACGACCTATCATATGGTTGAAAACAAAATTAAGTAAAATGTTTAAAAACGGTACTTTCCATAGGACCGTTTTTGTGCTTTCGACTATCTCATAAATAACTTAACCGATTCTTTCGAAATTTCACACATATATAGGTTTGGGTTGCCCAAATTATACCGCGTACCAATATTTTTAATTAATTTATTTGTTGTATTTTTAAAAGCATTTTTAGAAAAAAAATTTTAAAAATTTATATTTTGAAAACTGATCATTAAATATTTTTTAAAAATTATAGTTATATGTATTTTCTGAATACCTATGAATTGGCGTTTTTGAATTTTTTTAAAAATGTTATCAAAAACTAAAAAAAAAAAAATTTTTCTCAAAAACCGCTCCACAAATTTTTAAAATTTTTTTCTCATAAATTCAAATTTATCAAATAAACAAAATGGCGTACTTTTTTTCGAGTTCAAATTAGTTTAAGAATTTATTTCAGAATTTTGAATTATTTTTTCTTTGACTAGCCGATTTAATCTTTTTTTTTTTAAGTTTATATTATTAAATATTTAAGATTGTCAACGAATTTTTTTTTAGAAAAAAAATTAAGGAAACTTTGTATATAAAAAATTAAGTGTAAAACGACTTCAAAAATATATTTAGATTTTAAATAGAAATCTTTTGCATACGATGTGATCGAACACAAGAGCAAGTTCATGCGATCCAGTCGTGAATTTTATTTAAAATAACACACAACCAATACGATAAAAATTAACTAGAGGCAAAATGGCTAGAAGTATCAAATTGCTGTACAGATATTGTTCTTGTGGGTAAATCAAGAAACCCAAGAAGCTTTATGAATGTAAACAACCTAGAGAGCAATCAAAGAAATCCGACTATAAAAGTAAAATAACATGATTTTATGACTCGTGGATAATTAATTTTTTTTGAGAAATTACACAACCATATTTAACAAAAAAAAAATAGATTGAAGGATTCAACAGGAGACATTTTTAAAATATTGCAATTTTTGGGCAAGATATTGCGGTTCAGGTCAATTCACTGATATGTAAAACAAACGCGATGATTGTGTGCTTCATTTTATTTTGTTTCGCAACTGATTCTTCGGAAGCAAACTGAGTTCCGATCGAAACTAAATTTCGTTTCGAAAATTTTCCGAATAAATCGATAGGGCTGACTATCTCGGTGCTTCAACCGATGAACCAAGGAATTATAAGATTCCTTAAAACCTATTACAGAAAGCTTCAAGTGCTAGAACTTATTAAATAAAATGCTTGTTTACTTGATTTTCTATATAAAAAATTTTTTCTAAAAAAAAAATTGGGATGATAATTTTATATATATTTAATAATATAAACTTAAAAATAAAATTTCAGAAAAAATCGTCCACCCGTTTTCGAAATATTGAATTTTCGAACGAAAATGAATATTTTTTTTTTTCAAAAATCCAAAAAAAACTTTTTTCGAAAATTTTGAAATGCAGTATTATATAGAGTTTGAAGAAGAAACTCCTGTATAAAAATTTTAATCAAAATCCATTGAGACGTTTATGAGAAAATCGAAATAATAGTAGTATGCAAATTAAGTGTCTTAACGTGACAAATAAGAAATAGCATACTTATCACATCCGCTGCATTTTATAAGTAATATCATGTTTCGTAAAGAACAATCAAGATCCAGACAGATGACATCATCTTCTCTCACAACAAGACAATGTGATGTACATGTACGTGTGTACATGTATGTGTGCGTTACCTGACTGCATGCGTATAAAGCTGTGGCTGTTCTAGTTTTTAAGTGGTTTTGGGTATATTTAGGTATCTTAAGTAGTTTAAGTTATTTTTAGTTAGTATAAGTTAGTTGTATCTAGTTTTAATTATTTTTAGGCTAGCTTTAGGTAGTTTATAAGAAAAAATTAAAAATATGATGTGATGTCGAGTTTTTTTTTATATATATGTTTTCTTGGTAAAATAAAAATAAAATAATTAGAATTAATTAAAATTGCTTTAAGGTCGAAAGACATTAGTACTAAGAGATATAGTTTAGTTTAGAGCGCCCGTAAAGGGCCAGTAAATTAGATGTAAGTTCTTTATAATAAGGCTAGTTTTAAATATTTTTTTCTACCTTATAAGTTAAAAATAAATAAAAACGAATCAACAAAAAAAAATAAAACATGACATACGATCATTGAGAAGCCTAGAAATCGATTGAACAAAATGTTTGTCTGTCAGTTTGTCCGTGCGTATGTATAAAACGACCTGCAGCCTAAACTGGATTTAGCAATTATATTCAAATTTGTTATGTATGTGATTGCCTTGGTATTTCTCGAAGGGTAAATCGAAATTTTATTTTTAGGTCTAAAATTAACGGTATAAATGTTAAGGAAAAGCTTATTTTGTTCTCGAAAACGGCTCCAACGATTCTTATAAAAATTTTTGAAAATTTTTTGGTTGGTACTAGCTATCATATTATCAGAAAGGGATATTAACGAAAGAGAATGAGAGAAGAAGAGAAAGGGATATTAACGGTTCCTTTCATATAGGTAACGTTTTTTTTTTAATTTGTGGCTTTCCCGGTAGGGATCTTTAGATTTCTGTCAAATTTTATATTTGAGAAGAACTAATTCTGCATTTAAAATTTTTCATAACTTTTTTTCAATTAAAATTAATTTTTGATTTTTTTTTTGAAAAACCAACATTTTTCAAACTCATAAAAAAATGTTTTGAAAATTATAATCAGATGTATATTAATAAACTCTTTTCAAAGAACTGAAAATAATAAAGCGGGATTTCATCAAAACCCGTCCTACAATTTTCGAGATACTTTTTTTATAATTTTTTTTTATTTAATCAAATGAAAACGGTTCAGTTGATATTTGTCTGATTATTTTCAGAAGTGATCTTCTGAGTTCAGTTATAAACAAAATGCTTTTCAAAAGCTTTTTTTTGAAAACTCAATTTTTCGAAAACCATCTTATCCTTTCCTTTTTTTATTTTTTTTTTTTAAACGAATGCGCGCACTAAAGGGGTTTTGACTACCCTTAAAATGAACAAGCACAGTGCGAGCGTTATCCTTTCCTTTGAAACCTTGTATTTAGTTTTATTTTTTACATTTTCTAGAATACTCGAGAAAATTATGCTTCTTACCAATGACTCCGAAATTGTTATAATATTGTATATTCAAATTTTCAAAAACGTTTTATATTCAATTTTTACTTGCGATTATAGGTACTAAATTATAAGGTTATGCATTCGTAAAAAAAAATATTCTTCTAACAATCAAACATGGCATTACGATCATAGAGAACAACAAAAAATAGGGTTCCGCAATTCCGTCTGTCTGTCTGTCAGTCCTCGAGTCTACATCCTAAGCGGTTGGATAGGTTTGCTTCAAACGTGGTACATATTGTTTTTTCATTTACATTAATTTTTTTTTAAGATGCCGAATAACAGTAGCTCCCATACATATTATTTGTTGGCCTAGAACAAAAATCTTATTTTTCTCAAAAACGGCTCCAACGATTCTTATAAAAAAAATTAGTTCCTTAATGAAGGGAAGTGGTACATTTTGTTTTTTTTTTCGAAACAAATTATTAGTTTTGGTACCTCCAGTAGTAGGTACCATTTTTTTGGTTTTCGATTTGCTGACAAACGGTTGATTTGATTTTTTTTTTACTTTTTTTATGCAGACGCGCCTATAGAGTATAAACGCTAATGTAAACAAAAATTTATCATTTTTTTTCTATTGAAATTTAAAAAAAAAAAAACATTTTTTTGAACAATCAAAATTTCGAAAACCACTTGATAGATTTTTTCGAAACTTCGTACTTAGGAGTTTTTTGACATTATCTTCAATAGTTAAAAAAAACTGTATTCCTACTAGGTAAAAAAACTATATTCCTAAAATAAAAAACAACCTTGTACCTTCCATTCAAATGTTAAAAAAAAACCGTAAAGAAAAGAATGTATTTCTCGAAAACTGCTCCAAGAATTTTTATAAAAAATGTGCGTGTTCTTAAATTTGTACAGTCCACTTTTAAGTATAAAAATATTTTATATTGCGCACTTATTAACGGTACTTCCATTGAACCACTTTACATAGTTTTTTTTCGATTTTTAAAAAATAAATAAATTTTTTTTTTTTTTAAAGATGGATTTTTCAAAAACCAGTCACTGATTGTTTTTGAAATTTGAATTCTTTATGTATGTATATTAATAATGTCTTTAAAATGGCTTTTCATTTTTTTACTGAAAATGTTTTCAAAATTGTATGCATACAAAATCGCTCCAAAGATTTATAACGGCTAAGCAATATAAGATTTATTTCTACCTTTGCGAACGTCACTGCATGCAATGTAACCCCTCATACATTTATTTCTACATATGTATGTGTCTTTTAAAATCACATGAATTTTATGTATGTATTGCATATAAAATATAAAGTTATATGTGTATTATAGACCAACCAACCAACAATAATTACATATTTGCATACCTAAGTTTTATCCATGTATGTAGGTGCGTTTATCTCTCCCAACTTACATAATTAAAATACATAACCTAGATTTAAATACATATACATTTGTAGGTATATGTACCTATGTTTGTATGTAAATATTACTTCAATCACCCATTCGACAACTCATCTAAGAATAAAGATAGTCTTAATACATCGCTTTTAAACCTGCATAGGTTAACTAGACTACCTATCTACTAAACAGTGCCAATGCTTAGCTACATTAAAGGTATAAGCTACAAGAGCAAGGTCGTACGATCCAGTCATGCATTTAATTTTGGTTTTAAAAAATTTTAAATTTAAAAAAAATGAGTATTCTTTGTTTTTAATTTTTAAATTGTTTGTAATTGTATATTGGCATACCGATATGATTATGGGATTAACTGTTCAGGTTTGTCAATACATACTTTATCAAATGTATACAATTGAAATCAAAAGTTTTAGATTTGTATTAATTAAATTTAAATAAATCATATTTTAATAAAAAGAATTGCTGTAAAAATGTCATTTCAATAAAAATAATTAATTCCTTAGTAAGATTTTAAGTCGTGTTTTAAGGGAAATCCAATGCTTATTGTAATATTTGTTTTTTTTTTATCGACTTAGTCTTCGACTAACTTTTCTCTGAGACGGTTGTAGATTAATTTCCAAAATGTCTAAGATTTGTTCTAATTGCAATCTAGCTATAAAAAGATCTAAAGGTTCCGAATCAGTCGAGTGTGGTTTTTTCTGCGGTCGTCATTTCCATAAAAACTGTATTGAATTATCCGATGATATTCATAAATCATTAATTAATCGAAATTTATTTTGGAAATGCAATTCTTGTGTGAATATAAACCTCTCTACATTCATCAATAATTTTCATGATCTTTCTTTGAGTGTTAGAGAGATTAAAAATGATATAAGTGCTCTTAAATCAATATTCGCAAGTAATTCACCACCGCGAAAAACTGCCAAAAAAAATCCTAAATCCACGGAAAGAGACAATGACTCATCTTCTCTCACCGCATATAATATTGAACCAACAAAAAAAGATCTTCCGCCTACCCCCCTTAATATACCTGATAAGCATGCAATAGTTGAAAGCGATACAAAATTATCTGCTTCAGCATCTCAAATTAATTCTATCTCGTTAAAACAATCTAGTGTAATAAATCAAAATTCTGAATGGACTGAAGTTCAATCTAAAAAAAAATATTCAAACTCAACTAACATTAAAAAAATAATTGGCACCGACTCTTCGGCTACTCTCTGTGCTCTCCCTGATTATACGTGGATTCACTTGTCAAAGTTTAACAAAAACACTAAGCCTGAAGATATTATCAATCACATTTCTCAAAAAACTAATATTTCACCAAACCATTTTAAATGTTATGCGTTAGTTAAAAAAGATACTGATTTATCCAATCTGAAATTCATTACTTTTAAACTAAGCATTCCGGCCTCCAAATATTCAATCATCATGGATTCGTGTAAATGGCCGTGCTTTGTTCAAATAAAGAAATTTGTGCCGCGAGAAAGCAGCAATAACAATAACAACAAGAATAAAGAATTGTCTCTTCACACATCTGCATCAAAGTCCACTACAACGTCATCATCATCATCATCATTCCGCCTAAAAGCTCACTAGATATTTATAAAGTATGTATACAAAATTGTGAATTCTATCTATCGAAACTTAAAAAATTCGAACATATAATTATTCTTGGAGATTTTAATCTGCCTAACATTGAATGGGTATTTGATCCCGAAGAACTACATCTCTTATCATTTAATGTAAACACAGATTTTGAATGTGAAATAATCGATTCTTTTGCAAGTCATGACTTAATCCAAATTAATTGTTGTAAGAATAGCTTAAATCGTGTTCTCGATCTTGTTTTTGTAGACAGAGAATTAGCTATATCTATAGATAAATCATTATGTCCTATTTTTTCCAACTCTGTTCATCACAATGCTTTAGATATTTGTTTCTCTTCTTATGATTTTATTAAATCTACAAATTGTACCAAATTGAAATTTAATTACAAAGAAGCTAATTTCGAAGGCATAGCGAGTTATATGTTGAGTATTCCGTGGCATGAGCATTTTTGCTCTCTCGATTTATTAAATTTTTATTAATTTTTTATTGATAATCTGAGAATGGCAATTGATATGCATGTTCAAAAAGTCAGAATTAAAACAAATTCCAAGCCTCCTTGGTTCAATAAAAGGCTTAGTAACTTAAACAACAGGAAAAACAAAGCTTATAAACGTCTACGCGTAGCAGAAAATGATGACAATTTTAAAACTACTTATATTCGGTTGGAACGAGATTTCGATGTTCTAAACAAATTTTTGTTTCAGTTATATTTTATCAGTTGAATCTAATCTAAAAAAAAATAGTAAATCCTTTTGGTCTTATATCAAAAACAAAAAAAAATCGTGTGGCATTCCAAGCTGTATGAATTACCTTGGTTCAACATTTTCTGATCTATCAATTATTTGTGATTCCTTCGCAAACTATTATTTATCTCATGAATGTAATGTAAATATCGGTTGCTTAGAGCTAAATATTTCAGAAATTGGCGAAGGTCTCTTGAGTTTAAATGATGACAGCAATCCAGGTCCAGATGAAATCCCACCGATTGTTCTTAAAAAATGTGCTGCTTCTCTTTCTGAACCGCTTTTCTTTATTTTTAAGAGCTCTCTCGAGAACTGTGAATTTCTTCCTGTATGGAAGAAATCATTCTTAAGCCCAATTCACAAATCTGGGTCTAAACATCAAATATCCCACTACCGTCCGATTTGTAAATTGTCATGTATACCAAAACTCTTCGAGAAACTGATATATGAAAAACTGACATTTTTAGTTAAAGAATAGGTACATTTCACCGCTTCAACATGGTTTTGTTGCGGGAAGATCAACAACCACCAATCTATCTATCTTTACCAATTTCATTTTAAATAATCTCGAAAATGGACATCAAATTGATGTAATTTATACCGATTTTGCAAAGGCATTTGACAGAGTAAGTCATTTTATTTTAATAAAGAAGTTGAAAAACTTTGGTTTTCATTCAAAGCTCTTGAAATGGTTGGAATGATATCTCACGGGTCGAATTCAATTTGTTTGTATTGACGAAGTTATCTCGAAACCAGTTTTGGTCTCATCTGGTGTGCCCCAAGGTAGCCATCTTGGACCCCTTCTTTTCATAATTTTTATAAATGACTTACCTAGTATTTTCCTTAAATCTAGTCAACTTCTTTTCGCTGATGACTTAAAGTTATTGCGGTGCATAAAATCTATTTGTGACTGCCATCTTTTACAAGACGATATTTTAAAATTGTCCCAGTGGTGCACGAAAAACCAGTTATATCTAAATGTTTCTAAATGTCAATGTTTTTCATTTTGTCGCAACTTTTCTGAAATAACTTTTGATTATATAATTGATAACCAAGTTCTTGAAAGAGTTAGGGAGAAGAAAGATCTTGGTGAAATGTTTGACCACAAGCTGAACTTTTCGAAACACATTGAATTTAGTGTATCCAAACCAAATTCCATGCTAGGTTTTATTAAACGTAATAGTAAGGAATTCACAGACCCTTTTGCGCTTAAATCGCTTTATACGTCTTACGTAAGACCAAACTTGGAATACTGCTGTGTAATTTGGAACCCTTGTTATAACAGCCATTCTAAGAGAATTGAAATTGTCCAAAAAAAGTTAACACTATTCACTATTCAGAAATTTGGCTGGAACGATGGAGTATCGCATCGTATAATATTAGATGTCAACTTTTAGGAATTCAATCACTTGAAAACAGACGCAAAATTTATTCTGTGATGTTTATTAGTGATATTTTATCTTATCATATCAAATGCCCTTATCTGTTGTCTTTAATCAACTTATATGCTCCATCACGTCAGCTTCGAGTACGTTGTTTGTTTCGAGAAGATGAACACAGAGTTAACTATGCGAAAAATGAACCAATAACTCGTTGTGTCAAAGAAACAAACCTCATATTAAATCTTGTTGATTTTGATTTTCAATTAAGTAGATCTTCTTTGAGAAATAATTTAATAATGATTATTAAATTTAGATTATGATTTAAAAAAACAATTTTTGTTTTTCATACTTTTAATTATAGGTATTTTAAGTATTTATATTTAAGTTAAGAATTATTTAATAAAATGTACACATATATTTATATTTATCTAGTAATCTAATTGTAGATTTTAAATCTCATATTGATGAAATAAATAAATAAATAAATTAATATATTTTACAATTCAAGGATAGTCTTTTGGAATTCACGTTTTGTTCCCTAAAAAAAAAAACAATAAAACTTAAATAGACAACTTGCGCCCAAAGCTTCATGGCGGGAAATCATAGCTTATACTCTTCGTTTAACTTCCGCAAAGCAACATCGGAATCGGCAAATTACAATTATTATTATTTCCCTAGCCCATGTTAAACCAAAACGATTAATGTTTAGCTATTCCTTTACTTCCTCCTATGAGCACACGCCTCTAGATCGGAAGGACAATCTGATTAATTTCCTGTCTAATAGCATGGCTTTGGCTAAGTGTCCGTCCGTCCAGTTTTAGGGGATGGCAGAGGCGGAAGCGGAGGCTTGTTTGAAATCAACTACCTAACTATTAAAAAAAATCGAACAGTCGTATTTCGCAGGTAGGTGCCAGAACAAGGTGCATACAATCGATTAGCGAACGCCCAGAAGCAGCCAGAGCGTGGTTCACTTCTTCTAAACGTTGTTGCGTTGCATTGCTGTTCAAATCCTTATATTCCCATAGATTGCAAATCGCGAGCACAAATAAAGTAAAAGGGATGATTTGCATTCTACAGAACTCTTTTTTACAGCGCAGCGGTCTGGCACTGACCACAGTCCGCAGTCCGATCGCGCGGCCTATTGTGTGTGTTGCTGCTGTTGGCCATATTTGTGATTCGAATTAGTTCAAAGAAATACGATTGATCTGGAACACACCGGCAGAATTATAATAGTGCTCTCGAGCAAATAAATCCAAGTGCGTGTTTCCCAACACAGAACAGGAGTATTATGGTAAATCTATGACTCTGCCTTCTATGGCTAAGCTTTGTGTGCGGAATATTTAGCCTCCGAACAAGAGATTATTGATTATTCGTGCGGAGGCCCCGAACTATGGTTGTAAATCATTTTTTTCGTTTTTTTTTTGTTTTCTTTTAGTGGGACACCGGAAGAGTGAAGAATGAGTGCGAATCTTAACAAAAGCTCATTGATCTTTTGGCACTTGATTAGCTATTCCGACCCAGATTCAATTAGTAAAAGTCAAAAGATGCTATGCGAGTAAGTTGTTGACGTTAATACGATGGGAAAGAGCGAAGTGTTCACACACTCATTAGCAAAGCTTCAAATGAGTTGTCTTCGACGCATGGGCTAATGAGGCAGCTTTCGATTTTAGCTTAGATTCTTTTGTCATGCGAAATTTATGTAAAAAAAATGGACGGGAGAAGAAATTTAGCATAATAATGAAATCAAGACAGATAACTGCTTGTCGATCATTATTCATTAACATTGATCACCAAAAATGTCAAAGAAAGGAGTTTAATAATAGTAGGGCTTATGGTGTTAGATGCAATTAGGGTTTGTTGCTCCAAATAGTTTCCCTAATGCCGTCATATCTGATAACTCACTTGAAGAGATCTGGTAAGTGAAGAAGACTTACGCTAGCCAGCTCTAGCAGGGGAGGTTTATGAGCCTTAAGAATGCTAAGTTTTAAATTGAAGTAGGAATTAGGTGCTCGTATTGGGCAGCTATTCGATTATTAACAACACTGTTTCTGTATTTCTTATGACCTTAATCCTCCATTTGCCTCATAAATCATTAGGTACTATAAAGAATGGAATAGAAGGAGGAGAGGGTTTCTCAGAAGGGATATACTTGTGTGAAAGGTAACGGAGTTGCCAAACCCAATATTCTTAAGATTGGGTCAAAGAAGTTGTACTTTGTGCAATGGTAAGTTGGGCGGAAGAACCCATATTTGAGGTTAACTGGTTTAGAACACAGAGAAATTACTTCCAATAAGGAGCAAATCTAATAAAGCTACGTTACATAGCTTCGACTATGAGAAGATAAGTTTTGTAAATGGTTATCGTTTTTGGCTGACGTATTCGAGCAGGGACTTGCAAATGGATCCAGTGACAACGTAGTTTGAAAGTTCCTAAGCACAACTTTTTAGGAAGATCTAAGGCAATTTGATATATCTCCTTGATTTTATTGATCGAAACGTGCGCGAAGGTAAAACTTACTGTCACACAGAATTCCCAGGTCTCGAATGAAACAAAACGGTTAAGATAGTTATGTTCACACAAATAAATTGGGTTAGAATCAAAAGCCTTTGTGGAAGAAAAAGGCAGAAATAGCGCACTACGCACTGAACAATGTGTGTCATGGAATTCTACATTCTCACTTTTCTATACTCGAGATTGGTACATTGAACACTAGAGAAAGTTGAAGACATTTCCAATTCCATCCACCTGATATTATGAGATTTTGGGTCAATAGGTAATGTGAACCGTATGCTGGATTACAAAAATGTACTATTATTCGGGGTCCGAATGTCTTGGTTGATGTTCATGCTTATTAATTTAAAGGGGTTGACGGCAATTCGCGGTTGCTCTCAGGTTTATGACTACTCTTAAAATGTTTAGGAATAGTGCGAGCGATTAGGAAAATGGGAGAGTATTTGGTAGGAGAAACCGATGTACATTAGTTTGGAATGTTTGAATATCACAATGGGAGGGGAACATAGGGTCGGATAAAGCATTTAACATTCGTGTGGTGAGGCTAAAGAACGAATGCCTGTAATTAAAAGCGCGAGTATTACGGTTGAATAGTTTTAGGAGAGGAATGCCACTGGCACTGCAACATTGTCTATAAAAATAACGATAAGATAATGAAAGGCAAGAACCAATGCGACTGTGTTCGAGTGATGTAAATTTGTCCGTTATTGTCTTATCATTTTTAACGCTTTTTTGCAATCTTTCTAGATAGGCTCAAGTATGTTGTGGGATATCTGCCTATATCTGACAGTTATACCCCAGCTTTGGAATCTGAATGATTATAGCCAGATCAGAAGTGAAGAAGAATTCTTACAATTACGAAGAAAGCCCAGACACTTTGCTGCGTTTTTGGCGACATCGTATATTTGGCCATCCACAAAAGGTGGCCTGTAATGCACATACCAAGCTGATCGGTTTCTTCAATGCAAGTACCGCCCACGAGTCATGCACAACGGCAAGGTGTGGAGGGTCCCGCGTAAGCCACAGGAGACAGCCTTGATTCTTTGAAGCATTCAATTCAAATTGTTGTCGAGATAAGAATTAAATGAGCTTATCCGTTATAAACGGTGACTTTTTAAGAGCTTGGTTTTTGAAAATTCAAAAAAACACAGAAACTTGTAAAAAGTGAATGAAATTTTTATTTGGATCGATAAATCAATTTCTGCCATTTACTTTTTAAAAATAATTTCACTTAAATGTTGCCCGCGGCTACGCTTCAGGTGGTCCATTCTGAAGGTCCAATTTTGGCAAACTTTTTCGCACATTTCGGCCGGAATCTCACCAATGTCGCGTTCAATGTTGGCTTCCAAGGCAGCAATCGTGTTTGGCTTCTCCCCATAGGCAATAGACTTAACATAGCCCCACAAAAAATAGTCTAACGGGGTCAAATCACATGATCTTGGTGGCCAATTGACTGCGCCAAAACGTGAGATCAACTGCTCACCAAATTCGCCTCTCAATTGATGCATGGTTTCGCGTGCAGTGTGGCATGTGGCACCGTCCTGTTGGAACTACATGTCGACCGAGTTCAATTCTTGCATTTTTGGCAAAAAAAAATCTGTTATCATCGAACGGTACGTTTCTCCATTGACCGTAACCCTGCGGCCTTCATCGTCCTTGAAGAAGTACAGCCCAATGATGCCGCCTGCCCATAAACCGCACCAAACAGTGCATTTTTCGGGATGCATTGGTAGCTGCTGAATTGCCTCTGGCTGCTCTTCACTCCAAATACGCCAATTCTGCTTATTCACGTATCCATTTAGCCAAAAATGAGTGAAAAAACGAGAGAAAAATGAAAATGTAACACATTTTTCACAGAGCACGAATTTTGATAATAAATTTCAATAATTTGCAAACGTTGTTCAGGCGTAAGTCTATTCATGCTGAAATGGCAAACAATACTGAATCGAAATGTCAAATGTTCGTGGAATTTGTCATGTGTGATCTGTCAAAAATATAAACGTCAAAAACCAAGTAGCAAAAAAATCACCCTAGTTCAACATCCGAAGCACATGGGTGTGAACCTAAACACGAATATGAAAAGCTGAGGGTACTGTTGTGAGCAAAACAATTTAGTGGATTAGGAGTTCCATATAAGAGATCATTAATTAATATTAGAAAAAGCGTTGGAGGCATAACGGAGCATTTATCGGACTTGAAACCGTCCAATACAACTTGTATTGAGCGGTCCGAAAGGTAATTTCTTATCCAATTGAGAAGAGACTCATCGATACAAAACGCACGCATTTTCGATAAGAGAGATTGATGCCAAATTCTCTTAAATGCTTTTGAAATATCGAGCGCAATAATCTTACTTTCTCTAAAAGGATGTAAATCTATACGCTACTTACTCGGTGGGATATACCATCAGATCGCCAGTTGACCTATTGCTACATAAGCCAAACTGCCGCTATTAGTGAACTTTCGTCCTTCAAGATATTTCTTAACTGATAATTAATCAGCGTTTCCATGACCTTGGAAAGAAGAGACGTAAGTGCAATTGGCTGGTAGTTAGAGGGTGAAGAAGATTCGCCTGTTTTAGGAACAAGCGGGACAAATGCTGTTTTCCATCCACTCGGAAAGATACCAGTAGAATATGACAGATTGAAAAGCTTACGCAGTGGTTTTCCCAGCAAAGAACAACACCTCTTCAGAGCCATAAGGGAGAAACTATCTTCACCAGCGGATTTGTGTCTTTAAAAACTCTGGCAACTGTACAAGTACGGAAGAAGATACGTCTTATGAAACTCTTATTGTTGTCAAGTACAGGAGGAGTCAAAACACTTTGTGGAAGCGTAGAGTTAGCAGGAAACTGTGCTGCCAGCAAATTTGGTTTATCTTGCGAACTAGAGCGTTGGAACCGAAGAATTTCATTTGTTTTTTACAAATGACCATAAATGTTACTACCCTTGGGATATTGTACTATTTCTTGTCATAATTTTTTTTCAAGTAAGAATTTGATTCGTCGAATATGACTATTTTGATTTTCCTCAGTTGGGCTGGCTTTTTTATAACATCGGAAATTAACCTCTCTAAAATTGATAACCACTTAAGAGCTCAAGTCGAACCATGAGTTTTCTTTGGGTTTGATGCTTTTGGTTCTGTTTGGTATAAAATGTTCATCCCTTTAAGAATTATGTTTGTAAACATACTAGCATACTAGCGAGAAAGCATAGCGACCAGATAAAGATAAAGATCCTGACGAAATTATTCAGACAGTTGGTTTTCTCGTATTGAAGTACGGTCGTCTTAGGGATGTTTTCTTTAACTAAGAATTTTGAGCACGAGTAATTATACTCTGTCCCAGAAAAATAGACAGTACACGTCTTATGGGAAAGCTTGTTCAAAATCAGTAGCGTTTCATAATTTTGCACCATACTAAATTGAAAGAACTTGTCCCTAAAAAGTGTTTGCCCGCCCGTAATCTATAAAATAATAAAAGAAAATTTCATTGCATCTGGCGCATACCCAACGTCCTACTCATCGCACATCTGAATGTGGACTGAATTGCATTTGCTGTGGTCTGTGGCTGTTGCTGCTAGTCAACCCCACTAAATATTGATGTGAAAGGTTAGAAACAAGTCTAGGGTGTTGGCAGACTGGTCTGCAGGGTTCTTGTTGGGTCAGTAACCTGCTGAGTCAGATTGTTCACCTCAGCAAAGAGCTGGATATACTTTCCTTAGGACACGGCGAATGGAACACTTAATGACTTTCCATACACAAATTTCAAGAACAGGTGTTTGTCGGTAACTTGTAAAGGAAACTAGTCAGGATATTGCCAACATCATTATTTGTTAGTAACAAGATTATAGGGTTCAACTGATTTCCTTAAGCAATGCCAGAAGTGACGAAATTTAATGGGATCTTCAATTGAGAGCTTGAAGATAATCTTGCATAGATGGTGTTCTATATAGGTATGATATCAGCCATGAGATATAAAATGGATGAAATCCAAGTGTTTTACTTTATAGTACTCGTAGATGGTTTGATGACAAATTTTGGGGTGTTCGATATCCCGCTTTTTATAATCCCGTTTCTTACTATCCCGCTTTAGGAATCAACAATGGGCAAAAAGACCGACGCGTAAGGGGCATGTTGCCCCTGCAACCTCCCCCCACCCCTTCTTGATGAAATTATAGAATTTGGGGTGAGTTAGAGTGTATGTAAAGTTTTTTGTGTAGCATTTATAAAAATAAAATAAAATGCACGACTGGATCGAATATACTTGCTCCTATGTTCGATTATATTATACGCAAAAGATTCTTAATAAAACGGCTAAATATATTTTAAAAGTTTTTCACTTAATTTTTTATATATAAAAGTTCTTGAACTTTTTCTAAAAAAAAATTGGTATGAACATTTTAAACATATAATAATATAAATACAAAAACAAAATTTCAGAAAAAATTGTACACCCGTTTTCAAAATATTGAATTTTCAAAAAAAAAATCCAACGAAATCCGTTGAGCCGTTTATGAGAAAGTCGAAAATCAATAAAATGGTTGTATGGCAGGTACCGTTAATAACAAAATATTTTTAAAACTTTTTTGGCTGAAATGTAGACCATACCCAAAGAAGTACACACACCAATTTTTATCGAAATCGTTAAAGCCGTTTTTGAGATAATTAAGATGGTAGAAAAATTTGTAGGGCAAGTACCGTTATTTTTGGACGATTCAAAAATCTATTTTGGACAATCACCTAAAACGCCTGAGTACCAAGTTTGAACAAAATCGGTTCAGGCGTTTAGGCTGTAGATCGTTCTACAGACAGACAGACAGACAGACAGACAGACGGAATTGCGTGACTTTTTGGTGTTCTCTATGATAGCAATGTCATGTTTGATTTTGTTTTTTTTTTACGAATACATAACTTGCCTTATAGTACCTTATAATCGCAAGTAAGAATGGGCTAAGCGGGATTAACCGGGATTTTAAAAAGTGGGATTATAATACACTGGGATTTTGAATAAGAAAACAGTACAAAAAGCAGTATTTTAGAAAACGGGATTTTAAAACTTTTGTTCGTGATTTTTGAAAAGCGGGCTTTTAAAAGCGGTATTCCGATACGCTCCTCAAATTTTGTCAAAGGCTTTCAGAAAATAATTGGTAATGACTTTGTCTTTATCTTTCCTATTTGATAGACTTCTATGATTGGTGGTAATAACGTTAGTTTTTCTACTAAGTCGACTACGTTCTGGCTGTTGTCTTATCAGAAATTCATTGATGCTCTGACATCCAAGGTTTTGAACGCAATCGGTTGCTGAAAATTTTTCCCACTATGGTAATTTTACCATTTGGTTTTGCAACCATCTTTCTGCAATTTATCTCATGCCATATCTCATCATACTCGTATTAATAATACAGGACTTTTCATTTCTTCCAGTTGACACGTACACACCTCTCTCCTCTCTCCTTTCATGACTTTGACGTAACATGTAATAACTTAATACATATTTTAAAAGTCTTTTCGTTTGGATGGTCAATAGAAGTAGTACTGATCCATTTCAAAGTCTGAAATCAATAAACAGTAATAATTGTGGTGTGCCTCAGTGCTCCCTTTTGTCCTCGATACTCTTTTTCATATCTATAAATGATTTCTCTTAACTGGAACTTCTAATTTATTAAATTGTTCGGCTGATTTAACTACTTTTTGGTCTGATATTGTTCCAAAATGACAGTGTATGTTAAGCTCATTCAGATTGCATCATTTGACTGGATAGGCCAGTGGTAATTCAAAATAACTGTGTTAAATTTATTGCTTCAACAATTCAATGCTCTCTTCTGGCATTGAATTCTTCCTTATATTACTCTCGCACTATGTGCTTTTTTATTTGAAGGGTAGTGAAACCTCCATTACTAATTGCTCAATTATTAAAACAAATTTATTATTGGCACTACAAGTCATCGACTTTCTAAAGATAGAGCTAAACTTTTATGAGAATGACAGGTTCGTAAATTTTGCTTTTAGATATTTTAATTTTCTTCTTTCAAATGCTTTCTTCAAATGTCAATCTTCTAAATCTTGGCTAATTAACCCTCAAGCACAATTCAAACACTTATAGATCAAATTATTGAAAAGCCTTTCGCAAATTCAATGCTCAAATCATTGAGCATTCTTCTTCTACTTCATAATTTTTCAAAAGATTTAATAAGTGCGAAAAGGCACTTTTAACGCCACTTAAAGAATGTCAATCATTTCTAACCGCATATCGCAATTGGCGCTCATTTTGCCGTTGCCAAGTACACAAACACAAATTCTATATGATTAGGTATACTATACCTACTGCTTCATTGGCATCGATTTCTGTTAAATGTTACTTCGTTAGCATAATTGATGATTTGCGTTGTTTAAAGTTGTCAATAAATTTACAACTTCAATAATAATTGCTGTCAGTTAGGGGTATAAGTGACAGCCAGTGAAATAATATTTCAAAAAAAATATTTTTCTGCCATTGTTTGCAATCTGAGACAAATAAACAATTGCTATCTCGTCAAACTGTATTCTATAGATACCTATGGCAGACTTTTAAGTTTCTTGTTTTAGCAAAACCGTTGAAAATGGATTTCAGCAGTTTTTTTTTGGGTCAGTGGTCTTTTTGATTTCTTATTTATTACTTTGGATAATTGTATTTTTTTTTTTCAAATTTTGGTAGACAGACAATGACCTATACTCTCATATACGCTACAGAAAAGTTCTGTCAAAAATGAGTTCTTTAAATTTGAATGACTAGGATAACAATAAAGAGTACTGACGTCAAACTAAACCGTTTGTCTTTTTTGTTCTAGTTGTGCTCTAGTTATTAAGCCAAAGTTATTATTGTTTCGGTTTTGACATAATCAAAACACTTACATACAAGTTATATATTTAGAGGTCTGTGAAAACTGCCGGGGAAAGTAAACGTCATTTGGCGAAACAGGGTCACAAGATGAGCATACATTTGAAATGGCGGATGTAGATGTCTGCTACCAGACACACTTTTTGTGTAGTCTGTATGGGCATAAGACCATTTTTTTGCTAAAAATTTATTTTATCATCGTATTAGCTAGCACCAACAGCTATGATTAATGATCTTTTCCTTAGCTCATTCATATGAATATGGAAGAGTTGTTGTCTTATAAAACAAAGTAATCCCCAAATTTTGCGATGACTGATACAAAATTTTGTAAATTTTGAACGCAGAGATTTGTTTGAAGAAAATGTTGTTGTCAGAAGTAACTTATATCGAAGTTTCTGGTTTGTCAAAGACCCACTCACCTTAGCATTTACAATTCAAGATCAGAGGTCAATCATCATTAATAAAAATGTACAGCTGTTTGTGAAGATAGATAAATTTGAATCAACTGCTAGAGTTCTGAATTTATTGAAGGTTCTACATCCCCCTTTTCCAGCCTGAAGCTTAACAACACAAAAGTCCGATTCCACCATCCAGTACTGAGTAAGTAGGGCAACGAACGTTACACTTTGAACGCAAAAATGTACCTAACCGACCGACGCGGAGTGGACATCAACACAGAGAGTACCTCATTCGCCGACCCGGAGTGTACCGGTCAACGAACAAGTTCCAGCTGCCGTCATGACATTATTATAATAAATATATCGTAGAAAACTAAACTTTACTCTTTTATAATTCACAGTTTCTGCCAACCGATGTTTACGAATAGATGTAAGATTTTCATAGAAAATCAAAGCTTACCATACCTGATATTCATGTGTAAGTTTCATTATAGCCGAAAAAATCAGTATAAATTTCCCACTTGGTGAATTGTTTTGAATTATCAAAAGTGGTTCTCTGGTTCCCCTTTACCTAAACACTTCTAGAGAAAATTAATCCAGCTGTTTCAATTGAAATTTAAAGAATATGCATCTTCTACGCACTATTCCAAACATGCACATGGTTTTACCAATGAGATGTGCCATCGTGCGATTTCTTCAATCTCGATTTGGAGCAGATGTGTGAAAGTGTGATATATAAAAATTTATGCTGAGGGCTGTCTGTCCAACTATTTGGAAATGAAGACCATATCGACCTCAACTTTCGTTCCTTTACATTTGTAATAGAGATCATCGTAATTGAAAAACTGGAAGGAATTATCGGTCTTTAAAAAATGGAGGACAAGACTAAGCCAATATACTATCAAACATCTGTCCACCTCCTAGGAAAAATCGATACTTTTAATAGAAGCAACTTTGAAGCAGTTGAGTTCATCTACAATTCCCCAACGAATAATACGTTAGCTGACATCCGAATTACATTAGTAAGCCACTGATACTTCGATTTGATGAAACAAATTGACAGCCGATTAGTGGACAACAAGCAGAAAAGGAGAGCTGGTGCACTGGCCTCATTCGAAAGAAAACTCTTGAACGGAGTCTTGTCTTGGCCTAGTGTGTAATAAGGGCAAGTATGGAGGAGAACATACAAGATGTTGCTCTAAGAGCAGTTCTGTCAGACGCTTTAAGCGAAATTCCCCTTTAGAAGTGTTCCAATTTCCCTTTTCCCCTTTTCTACCAGCGAAATTTCTATCGATAATTACAATAAAAAAAAATGTACGTAAAAATCAATTCTTTTGTTTATAAACAAATAAAATAAATGCAATCTCAGTCAATCTTAAGTTTTTTTTCATGACTGTTGGCTACCGGGTCAAATTTGTTAAGCATTGGCAATGTTGTTCTGGATGATGAAATTTGTGTCACATTCGTATAATATGTTTTGTCATTTTATAATGCTTCATTATTTCGCTCTTACCAGTTATCATTCTCGAATTACATGCTCGGCAATACGACTTTAATGGATTGTCCTTCACCGACGCAAGTCAGTTCTTGAAATCAGGAAGATCCAACCAAAAGACTAGAAATATTTTTGAGGATAAGGAACTTCTAATTTTCATTTTAGATAACATTAACTTCATTTAATTATTAAAATGTTTCTAATAATATATGTAACTTGTAAATAGTATAAAAACTGATTTTTTAACTCACATTTGGTTTTAAGATACAAACAAGGATACAAGAAATAACTATCATCTAAAAGCTCACAGATTTAAAGATTGTTTTGCATTTCGAAATTGAAAAAGAAAAAACCAAAACAAACTTCCAATGGTAAATATATACAAAAAAGGAGAAGAGACAAACACATTTCCAGTCAATAGAATATAAGTGACATTTTTACGTTGCACATGCTATATACACTTGTGTTAGGCTGAGTCGTCAATTTTGTTTACGCACACTCATGTGCATATCATGCTTATTTTGTTGTAGAGGACACTTCCCCTTTCACCAAATTGTTGGCTTGAATTTCCCACGAAAAGGGAAATTCCCCACGATATGACATCACTGTCAAAACACATGTAGTCGATGTGAATACTGAAACACATTGAACAACAAAGCTCCACGCTTCTAATACCAACATCCAGGATTCCAGGTTTGAAGACGTAAGGAAAACTATAAGAAACTTACAGTTTAAAGACCAAGAATGGGAAAGTAATTATGCTGTCTTAGGAAGGATTGGGATCCGGATAAGTAACAAAATTATTTAAATCCTAAAATTATTAAATATATAAATTGCCGAAGTTCCGTCAACCTATATAAACATGGCACAACGGATACTATGTACTTGCAAGTCGTAATTCAGTACTTTCTATCTAATGTTCTCATACAGGTGTATACCTAGTAGAAGACCTTTACCAACAAATTCGACGGACTTCAGTCTACCTAGATATCTGAAGTCTTAATACGGATGTCATGACCAATACCTACGCACCATGAATTCCGTCAGTATACAGACGTAGGTGCTGAGTGGAAACGAATATAAAATCTAAAAGTTTAATTCACTCTAATTCACTGACCATATCGCTACAAGCTGAACCGAAGAAGAAGACCAGCCTTAGAAGAGTCAGTAGATAACGAGAGCTTATACAAAAATAGATTCATGATGATTTCGATGGTGATTCCAAAATGCAGATGGATAAGTATCTACGTACACTTTTACACCACAGTTGGAAAAAGGTACCTACTAGTTATATTATAGTATATTTTCCTGGGCTCTATTACTGGGATGAACATAGTTCCTGTTGTTGACGTCTTCATTCTTGCATTTCTCTCAAATTGTTCACGTACGTGCGAACGCGTTCAAGATCAACTCCTTCTTTCCGTGTGCATGCTATTGTTTTTTGTTGTTGTTTGGCTAGATTCGGTGAATCGTATCATCGCACCTTAATTATATGTGTATGTGCCTCCGAAAAGTCTATGAACTTGCGCGCAATGCCATGGACGACCGACAAGACGGACAACCGAGCCGGACGGATGATACTTAGATGGATAGCTTGTAGTTGGTTTAGATTGGTTTGGGTGGGTATAGAAATTACAACCGCTATTTGAAATTGTAATTCAATTGTCTTATTCCGCCCGACTTCAACACAGCTGTTGTTTAGACCTTACTAGAAGAGCTTCGTAACCAACATAAGACAAACAAGAAGAAGATTCTATTAGAAATGTATGTGTGTGTATATCTACCATTAAAGTCTTAGAAAGAAACGCACTCGACTTCGAGATTTATTTGATCGCATTATTCAGAACTTAATCTCTGAAAGTGCAGCAGCAATAAATAGTTTTTCTTATTTTCCTATGGCCGAGTCTTTAATTAGAGCCATGAAGTGTTTAAGTTTTCAATTTTTATTTTTTTCTCTTTCCTTTCAATTGCATTGGTCTTTGGTCTAAATGCCATTTCATGTGAAGCTGTTCAAATTGAATTATCCGAACAAAGTTGCAACAATTAAAATATGCACTATGTGACTATTAAATTCAAACAAAATAGGTTGCTTTTAATTCTAAACAGATGCATCTTGAGTTTTTTTTTTTGAATAAATCTTTCAAGGTGTTACGATTAAGAACAATAAAGATAATCGTTATTGTTTCAAACGAATAATTTTGTTTTAAATTGCAACAAGATGAAAGACTTAGCAGTATAGTCATATGTGTTATACTGGAGACTATTCAAGAAGAGGAAGACGGCCTAAACAGAAGGAGCACCAATCTGATATATTATGAGATGGTAGCTTAGTTTTTCACCATTCGATATAATATACAAACGGTATTCCGGATGTAACATGATGATAAGCCGAGTACTGGAAATCTACAAAATGAGATTTAATTTGAATTGGGCGCCATTTAAAATTTAAAAAAAAAAAATCTGTTTCCATTGAACATTTATTTGAAAGTGTATAATTAATGACAGTTAGTTGGAATTTTTTGTGTTTCGCAGATTCTTAAAACGTTTTGTAATAATTTTTGTATAGGGTCCGCCAAATAACTTTTTTTTTTGAAAATGGGCGCAAAACATCCAGTGTAGCTTCAGCTGTGTGGCACGTAGCGCCGTCCTGTTGAAACCAAATATTGCCAATATCATCCTCTTCAATTTTTGTGAACAACAATTCGTCCAACATGGCCCGATAACGATCGCCATTGACTGTAATGGCCACTCCGTGCTCATTTTCGAATTATGTCTCTGGACCAAAATCCGCACCAAACAGTGACTCGTATTGGGTGTATCGGCTATTCAATGTATGCGTGCGGGTTTTCTGTGCCCCAAATGCGACAATTTTGCTTGTTTACATACCCGCCAAGATCAAAATGAGCTTCATCTGAAAAGATGATTTTTTTGGCAAAATCGGCTTCTTCTCTAAGTCGATCGCAGGCCCACTTAGCGAGCGTTGTTCAAGCGTATACACAACCATATTCGTTCAGCGAAAGGATAAAACTAATTATCTGTCAAATCAGACATGAGCTAAATAAGCACTAGTTGAAAAAAAAAACGTTAAAAATTAAGTGAAAAACGACTTTAGAAATACATACAAATATTTTTCTATTAAGAATATTTTGCATATAATGTAATCTATATTCCGCTGTTATTGGTTTGATCAAAGTACAAATTTAGAAATTTCAAATGTTATTTCAATAACAGTTATTTTCGGTCTACTGTTACCTCTTACTGAACACATTTTACTGAAATATTGACCCATCCCTATTTGTATTTGAAAATGTCAAAAATGAGAGTGCATGTGCCAAATCTCAGAGACATTTTGCCAAATATCGCAGACGAATTTTTGATTTATGACAACCGAATTTTGACAACATGCGCAATATATTACCTTATTATGTGTACAGTGGGTCTGGTGTTCTCTAACATCGTAATGTCAAGTTTGATTAATATCTCGAGTTAGATTTCGTTTCCAAATGCAAAACTAATGCCCAATACTACTTATAGCTACACATCATGTGTGTAGAAGCAAAAAGTAGTAAAAACATTTGTATGAGTACTGTAAGTCAAAATAGTTTGCCAATCCTGATCAATAATACCTTGACATTTGATTCGTATGTGAATTACCAAAATTTCTTTCGATTTCTTTCTTCTCAATAATTTAATGGATCTTGACCCAACGACCCACAATATCATTTATTTACATATTTTTTGATAAATTTGTTATTTTCAAATTTTGACATGTAATATAAATCTACATAATTTCGCCTTGGTTTTGTGACTTGCGGGTCAGGAAGTCAAGTCGTAAAGTGCTATAAGAAAGTCCATCGCAGATTAATCATTCAACGGAACTCTTTGATGAATTACAAAATTGCTAACAATTGCCCACACCTTACTCTCAAGCAATCTTCCAAAAGATTTGGTTTTAATTAAGTTTTTTTTTCTCTAGTGTGTGTCTGAATTATTATTTGCAGATCAATCTTCTAACTGGCGCAAATAGCCGGACTTTTAATTTATATAATTTTTTTGTTTGTTTTGTTTTGCCTCAGAGGCAAATGTTTGTGCTCACGCACCGACTTAATGAATGATATGATAACCAGGGTTTCAACATTTTCCCTCTAATGAGCACCTATTTAACAGGGTGTTTGTTCTCTTCTCGAATAAAGTTACAAGATGAAAATTGTTCTATAAATTCAATAATCACTAAAATTATGGGACCTTATTGTCTTGAGATTATAACGAGGTTAAGAACCAACCTATCTATATTGTCAGAATTATAAATGATTAAGTACGATATTAATATTAGTTGAGCTAGACACTAGTCTGGTTTGAGGCTAAAATTAGCGGACGTTATTTATTGGGCGTTGAATTGGGTCATCACTGTAGCAGCTGTGGCAAATTTTTGTATAAGCTTTTTTTCTGCCATGGGGTGCCTGCTTCAAGCGAACAGAAATTAAAAGCGTGTGACTAATGACGGCTCATTCCAAATATTATAGTCGAGATTCAAGGGGGAAATCCGAGTTATTTCTTCTTAATGAGTCAATGAAGTTTTGGTCAGCAAAAAATAAGTTATTACCGACAGACTGATGCTATTTAATGATATAGCGTGTTTTTTGTTGTTTTTGGCGTAGTAAATGGTGTCAAAGATCGTGGGAGTTTTCTAGGCCAGTGACTGCCTTTTTAGGTGGCTGGAATTATACATTAAAATTTCTTCGAACGGGACATGTCAATGAGTTGATGCTTGATACGTAATTTATCTAAAAGTGCGGCTATCTGATGGTGAAACAATTTTTTTCTTAAAGAGAATTGCATGCTTCGGCGAATTATGTCAAAACGAGTCAAGATTGATTTAAGATTAAGTTTTTTGTTTTGAGGTTTTAAAAGAACAAGAAAACTGATTTTTTGACTAATCTATTCGGAACAATGACGGACTTAAGCAATTTTGGCAACATTTTGAGTTTGGGGAAAAGTCTTTACAAGAAATATATCTGACAAGAAGGTCATGTCGCTTCAATTGTATTGAATAGTTTCAATAAATTTGGTATGTATAACTGGGTGAAACTAGTAGTTATGGACCAAATGGACCGGACGGTTTGAATGGGATTTTTGGTGCACGTCGTTGTCCAATGTCCACTTAGACATTTAGTAAACCATAGCTTTATCTTATTGAAAGAAGCTGGATTACTTTTTAATAATTTTTTAAGATCTTAATTTTAAAGAAATAAGCAATCTGACAATTAATTTCAGTTAAATGATTTCCCTTGATAAATATGGGCATAAATTGAAAGGCGATAGATGTTGTCTGATATTATGTACATACGCTTTTCTCATGGTTTTTTAAACGTAATAGATTTCCCCTTTTTGGTACCTACTGTGTTTACCACAAAACAAGTCCAGAGTAAATAGAATCGGTCGGAAAATGTTTTATGAATATGAATTTACCCAAATTTGATTAGTCTTAATAAATGGATATTCATTGCGAGACTATTTAGCCGTTAATTCGTTAAGCGAATTCTATTGAACAAGATTATAAATATATGTGTATGAAAAGTATCCGCCAAATAGTTCATAAGCAAAATTGGGGTCCCGCAAGGAAATGTCTCGAGTCCCTTACTATTTATTATTGTTTTTATTTGAATTTTGATTTGTAACTTAATACAAGCCTAAGTAAAACTCTAAATTACCTTTGATATAAATTACAATTAAATCTTAAACTAAGTACACCACAATTAAATAGATAAGAGGGTTTGATAAAGAGGAAAAGGGATATTTATAATTGAAGAGCATGTTTGATTCGGTTTTTAGAAAGGCTGAGAGCAAAATTGAAGGAATTATTTACTTTCCCAAGCATTCTTGTAATAGGTTAATATTGGCCATATTCAATACGGTGAAATGGGATATTGACGAGTGGTATGGATCTCAGACTACGAATATTAGTATTCAGCTTACATTTGTCAAGGAAATTTACATTATCGATGCCACAAGTCAATAGGTGGTGTACAAAAAGATTGTCAGCATTATCACGAAGTTTGATTAAGGTCTGTAAGCTTAATAGTTTTAGACGATTTTCATAAGGTGGTAGATTGTCTGGATCATCCCAATAAATGGCACGCAAGCCAAATTGGATGAACCGTCGTTGAACGGTAAGGTGACCATACAACGGAGGCATAGTCAAGAAGAGGTCTCTCAAAGGTGACATAAAGAGGTTTTTTTTTCAAATTCTCTGGGCCAGCGTTGGAAGTGACAATCATAAAATGAATTCATTAACAATGGCCTTAGAAGAAATTTTGAAACATTTTGATTTCTAACGACATCGATTGCATTGAAATGTTTCCAAACACACTTTTGAGCTAAGTGTTTTCGTTAAGAGGCGCCCAACGTTATTCAAAATAAAATTGAAATCTGCTCAAAAATAAGTATGATATGTTGAAGCACAGGTCTCAACAAGCCTGGGTATTGTCAAGCAAGAAGCCTTGGCTTGGAGTTCAAATTATGACAGATTTTTACTTGCTCTGAGGAAATATTGTAAGCAAATTTACGGGGTTGTTTAAACTTTACAATAGTAGTAAAATCCAAAAAATAGAGAATCTTCAAACGGTCAATCGCTGTGCATCTAAACGACTATGTACTAAGTGCATAGAAAATTTCTGTTGGTTTTTCTTCAAATTCTCCTGTAAATGGCTTTAACTATTTGTATTAAAATCTATAATCTCTGAAGTGCAAATCAGTTCTGTTAAACGGTTATGAAGCGTCATTTTTCTGGATTAGTTCTTAAGTTTTAATAACTTGACTAATTGTTTTTAATTTATTCACAAAAGTTATTAATACTAATGTAAATATTACAATACCAAAAATAATTTATTTGTATCATATTGGTAATTTTTTTCTGATTTTGTAAAACTCCCCCGGAATAATTTTCTTGAAAAAAGTGCCCCGAAGTGACAACCAAAAGCATATAAGTTCGGCGGCCCAATTAGTACTGGAGTGCGCCGCTTTGTTACCATAACTCCATAGATCTGTAAATAAGAGACCTGTTGTTATTGACTTGCGGATATACCAACATCGGATCATTGCCCGATCACTATGCAACAAATTAGAACAGTAGTAATTATCCACCCATGATACCTGACAAGATCCGAAAATCCAACTTCGAACATAGATATCAGTTGTAGTTGTTTAATGTATGTATAATTGATAAAATTATTAAGGGGCACCTACTCAGCTGGATAACCATGGTATTATTGGATAGTTGAAAGCATGAAATCCAGAAAATAAATGCTGATGTGCCCAAATTCATCAATAACCTCTCTCGCCTGAAAATTATAACTTATTAACTTATTCTGCTTCAAAAACTCAATCATTAAATCGAGATAGTTTAGTTTAATAATGGTCTGTCGAAAGATGGTTTGATTCGGAATAAGCCTTGGCCGGATTGTCAGTTAAGAAAGTTCCTGTCAAATTCCAAGAAGTGTGAATTGTGAAAAAAATATGTATAGATCTTACTGGCATGTATGTAGTTTTAACTATTAGTATTATTTAATTATTTTCATATAAAGCATAATTGAGTTGGCTAATATTTTTAATAAATATTGACCATTGAAGAAAATCACATCAGTGGTGTGGTCTCACAACTAACTATACTTACTCATGTTTTGGTTCATAATTTTGTTAACAACTCACCTGAAAAGAAAAAGAAGGAAAAATTTAGATTAGATACATATTAGTTTTGTATTTAAGGCTTTTTTAATCAACAAAAACACAACGAATCTTCAATGAAAATATCTACGCCAGTTTCAAACAATCTTCACATTTTGAAAGATAATAACAAACAAAAAGCCATGGCTTCTTACTTTATACAGGCATACGTTGACATTATAACTGATTTATGCACATCTAGCCACAAGAAGCCAAGAATGACTTCCCATAAATATTTCATCAAAGCAGACATCAGTTAAGGCATTTGTATGTAATTAAAAAAAAACTGACAATATATCATTTAAGTCGATAAAGAATTGACAACTTTCTGGGATTAAAAATTAATGTACATATGTATGTTATCTTTATAAAAAAAATATTCACATATCTACATACAAGTATATAAATTAAGTGTATCTGAACACTCTTAAGTTAGGCACTCGTATAGATAAATACTTACCTTGATGAAATATAATTCTGATTTGTTTACATACAAATGCCGGGCCACTTTGAGTGACTTGTCAACATTATCACTATCAATTCCGATATATGTATTGATATCTTTAATTATACTCGTACAGAAGGTATGTTATTACTTTTCATATTTTCATCATTCTTAAAGATTGTTAAGTGTTTGTGAGTGTGTTTGCGGGAAAATGATTTTTTTTGCCGCTAAATTATGTAATTTTCAAAAGACGTTTTCAAAAAAAAAAACAAATATTGTAACTTAAAATTACATAAGGGAAATTTTGAAGTGTTTAAGATAAGTGCCTTATTGTACATGGGACACGGCAAGCGAATTTCCCATTGTGAATGGTCGTAAATTTTGATATTTGATTTGAATTTTATTGGTCGAATTTTCATAAAAGTCAAAAAAATGATGTGAAATTTAAGGAATTTTATACTCATCGGTTTGTGGATGTTGTGGATTGCGAATAATTTGAACTCATTTACACGGTTTTTTTCTATTTAAGTGTGTAGAACGGATAATAGAAAAATTTAATTATAACTCTGTTAATATTTACTGATTAAATATCTTTAGAAGCATGAAACATTTTACTTATAAAATGACATATGGATATCTACTATGACGGCATCCGGGTGTCAGAAACTCTTTACATTTCTTTAATACATTTGTGTTGTTCAGAAATATTTGCATGCAGCATGGGATTTCTTCAGGTTCGGATGTGGTGAATATTCCGCGTTACCGAATTGAATAAACGAGGTGAATATACAAAATTAAATATATAGGTTATGGTAGTTATAAAAAATACAAATTTTTTGTTTAAGTCGGTAACGAAGTGTTGACATGAGAATTTCAAAATTTTACAGATTCCTTTTTTGAAACTAAACAAAATTTTGATTTAGACGACTGATGAAATGTTATTATTTTTATGACATTTTAGATATTCTAGATATTTACAATTGGTAAATTTTTATTTTTGACAATTAGTTTGCATAGAGGTAATAAAACCCATTCATCCATAGTGTATAAATGAAGATTGCAGAATTTGGCGCCAAGAAAACACATATTATAAAAATTTAAATTTTTCGAACATGATATTTTCGAGTGTTTATAGGTTCCAGTCTTTCAGTTTCAGGCTTAAACCTTAATTGACTGTTGTAAGATGTTATCCATTTTTACTTACGATATAGGTACTATAAGGCAAGTTTTGCATTTGGAAAAAAAGTCTAACTCGAGATTTTAATCAAAGTTGACATTACGATGATAAAGAACACCAATAAAATGGGTCCGGCAATTCCGTCTGTCTGTAGAACGATCTACAGCCTAAACGGCGAACCTATTTCGTTCAAACTTGGTGGTTAGGCGTTTTAGGTGATTATCCAAAATAGATTTTTGAATTGTTGTTTTAGCTCCAAAAATAGCGGTACTTGCCATACAAATTTTTCTACCATCTTAATTATCTCGAAAACGGCTCTAACGATTTTGATAAAAATTGGTGTGTGTACTAACTTGAGTATGGTCTACATCGACTTTTTCATAAAGGGCTCAACGGATTTCGATCAAAATTTTAATACAGGAGCTCCTTCAATTCTAAATAATACTGCATATCAAAATTTTCGAAAAATAGTTTTTTTGGATTTTTGAAAAAAATATATTTTTTTTGAAAATTCGCAATTTAGAAAAATGGTGGGCGATTTTTTCTGAAATTTTGTTTTTGAATTTATATTATTAAATATTTAAAATGTTGATACCATTTTTTTTAATTTAAGAATTTTTATATATAAAAAATTAAGTGAAAAACGACTACAAAAATACTTTTAGCCGTTTCCGTTAAGAATCTTTTGCATATAATGTGATCGAACATAGGAGCAAGTTCGTGCGATTCAGTCGTGCATTTTATTTTCCTTTAGACTAGGATATATCGATAAGTATTAAATATATAGAAAAAATTGAAACAACAACATTTTTAGAGCATTTTTTTCCAGGGGCGATGTCCGTTACTTTCTTCGAATTGTACCTACCTCGTTATAGTTTTTTTTTTAGATGAAATAAAGAAAAAATAAAAAAACGTCGCCTCAAGAGATTGTAAAATCTGATTTTAGCATGTATATACTTTTTTTTTACCTACAATTCTTTAATCCGAAGTTGCAAGCGTATAAGCTTTTTTATTTATTTTTAAAGTTGATGGTTAAAAATGTTTAATAAAAAAAAAGGAACATCGCCCCTAGGGTTGGGTAAGCTCTACCTAGGTTAATTATTATTTTGATTTTAAAATAGTTAGTTTGGTACATCTCCTCATCGAAATTAAATTTCAAAAACTCACTAAATAAAATGCACGACTGGATCGTACGAACTTGCTCTTGTAACGAACAACTTTAGTATAGCTAACTACTGACGCTGTTAGGTTGTCTAGTTATCCTTGGCAGGATTAAAGCCGATGTAGATAAGATAACCCTGATTGTTAATATAATGAATTGTGGAATACATATGATTCAAGGAATGGTTACATAGGTACCTACCTACAAATGTATATTTAAAGGGATTTGAGTTATGAAATTTAGGAGGGTAATATGTATCTACCTATATATAGAGAACATATGTATGTAGATATGTACATACATATGTATAAATAAAAGTGAATGCTGTATAGGTGGGTAAAAATCATTTTTAAACTCATAAAAACTGACAAAAACATCGCTTTAATCAGCTTCTCGAAAAAAACGAAGAACTCCATTAGATGCCACCGATCAATGAAAATTTTATAAAAAGTATCTCGAAAATTGTGGGACGGAGTTTGATGAAATCTTGTTTTTTATTTTTAGTTTCTTGAAAACAATTGTTTTTTTTAAATTTAAAATTATTTTTTTTTGATAAGTTTTAAAAATATTTGATTTTTGAAAAAAAAAGTTTTAAAAATTAATTTTAATTAGAAACAAAAAGTTTTTCAAAAGTTTGATTTGCAGAATTAGTTTGACTACTTAGATCTTCTCAGATATAAAATTTTACAGAAATCGTGGTTACCGAGATAGCCGAAAATTAAAAAAAAAAACGTTATATGAAAGGTACCGTTATTTGACTTTTCCCGTAAACTTGGTTCAGATTAAATGATAGCTATTGCCAACAAAAAATTCTCAAAATTTTTTATCAAAATCGTTTGAGCCGTTTTCGAGAAAAAGAAGATTTTCCTAAACGGTTAGATGGCAGGCACCGTTATTGTTAGGCGTAAAACAATTTAAATTTCCCCTCTGAGGAATGCCAAAAGAATCACACATACCAAATTTGAAGGTAATTGCTCAAGCCGTTTAGGCTGTAGCTTGTTATACATACAGACGGACAGACTGACAGACAGGCAGACATTTTTTGCCGATGACTTTTTTAAGCTTCTCTATGATCGAATGCATAACTTGTCTTATAGTACCTATAACCGCAAGTAAAAAATAACAAGGTTAATTTGAAAAAAAAGTAACGGACATCGGCCCTGGAAAAATTTGTCCCCAACATTTTGGTGTTTCAATTTTTTCGATGTCTTTAATACTCATCGATATCTCCATCTAAAGAGAAAAAAATTAAATTTGTAAGACCAAAAAAAAACGGTAAATTTTGTTTGCCAAAAAGGTAAATCTTTTTTTTTTTTAAAACGGCTCCAACGATTTTTTTATAAAATAAAATCAGTTCATTAATAAAAAGAAAACGTATTTTTTGGTAATTTTTTTTTTTGAAAAAAAAAATGGTTATTTTTGGTATCTCTATAGAACTTTTATTTTGGTTTTCGATCTTCTAGAAATTTTGATTTTTTTTTATGAAGAAGCTCGTAAAAAGTCTAAGCAGTACTGCAAGCCAAAATTGTTCAAAAGTCTTATTTTATGAAATAATAATTTTTTTGAAAACTCAATATTTGGAAGACGACTAAAGCATTTTTTCAAAACTTCGTATTTAGTAGTTTCTTGATATTCAATTAAAAAAAATCAAATCAATTGTAACCACTGGGATACAGATTTTGAAAAGATCAAAGAGTTTTTGACATGTGAACACAGCGATAACGTAATGCTTGTTGGGGATCTAAATGCGAGAGTTGGAAACGAAGGTGGGTCTGAAAATGAACGGATGTGGTGTAGAAGAAAAACTAAGGATTCAACTAAAAATGCAAGAGGTGCGAAAATTCTTGAACTGTGCAACGCGTTTGGGCTTAGAATTCAAAATGGTACGAGTAGAGGAGATGAGCTGGGAGAATACACCTTTGTGGGGAAGCAGGGAAGTTCGGTCATCGATTATAGCATTGCAGGCGGTGATTGGAATTTATTTATAACAGATTTCGAGGTAGAAAAGAAAACTTACTCAGATCATATGCCGATTATTGTGTCATTTAAAGGTGGAAAAGAGGGAAATGATGAAAGAATAAATTTAGAACTAATGCCTAAATTGCATTGGTCAAATTCAACTGCCCCAATATATAGGCGACAGTTGAATACACTTCTGCTGACCCATGAATATGAAAGTAGCCTAACAAATATCGAGAGTTGTATAAAAGAGGCATATCAGGTACCGGTAAATAATAATTGGCAGAAAAAGAATACCTATAAAGAACCATGGTTTGATAAAGAGTGTATGCAGGCAAGAAACTTATCATATGTCTGGCTAAATGAGTACAGACGATGTAATCAATCCTCCGCAAAAAACTTGTATATAAAATATAACCAAAGTTTCAAAATTCTGTGCAAGGATAAAAAGAAAATTTATTATGAAGCTGAAGCGCAAAAACTTGCCATGTGCAATAACCCATCTGAATTTTGGAACTTGGCCCGGAAACTTAATGGAGCAAAATACATCATCAGTCCCAAGCTAGATTGTAATAGATTAAAAAATCACTTCAAAGAACTGCTAAACTCAAACGCCATAAACCCATGCATGATGCAGTACGCCCCACCTGGATTCCATGACTACATTTTGGAAACGTCAATATCCCAAGAAGAGGTTAAAGCATCTCTAAATTCACTATCTGATGGAAAGGCAGCAGGTTCTGATAGAATACCAACGGAATTCTATAGATATGGAACGGAAGAGCTAACTAAGCAATTGACAGAAGTATTCAACCAAATTCTGGAAACTGGGGATATTCCTCAACAGTTCAATGATGCCCTGATATTTCCAGTCCACAAAAAAGGCAACATAGAGGATCCGGCAAATTATAGAGGCATCTCGTTTTTGAACTCATCTTATAAAATTTTTACCACGATACTACTAAAAAGATTGAACACTTGGATAGATTCAAATAATTTACTAAGCGAGTTTCAAGCGGGGTTCAGAACAGGGTACTCTACAATAGACCATATATTTGTGCTCAATAGCATCGCCGACTGGTTTATTTCGAGAAGTAAAAAACTTTACACATTTTTTGTCGATTTGAAAGGAGCCTTCGACACCGTGGACAGAAACGCATTGATGTACAAGTTATATGGATTAGGAATGTCGTTTAAGCTTGGCCGAGTTCTGCGAAACTTGTACATGGATAACAGAGTAGCGGTTTGGAATGTCAAAACTATATGGTTTTCGACGGAGTCAGGGGTAAGACAATGTTGTGCGCTAAGTCCAAGTTTGTTCGCGCTATTCATCGATGATCTAACTGAAGCACTACCAGGGGGCGTGGAGTACACTGGAGTCATCATTAAAGCTCTTCTTTTTGCAGATGACATTGTACTGTTTGCTAGCTCACCAGAATCCCTCCAGCTAATGATAAATAGACTGGCCGAATATTGTATGCGATGGAGCTTGTTGATCAACCTTAACAAGTCGAAGGTTATGATATTTACAAAAGGTGGAGGCAGGTCCAGGTCTAACGAACATAGGTGTTTGAATGATGAACAAATTGAAGTTGTGAAAGATTACAAATACTTGGGTGTCTATTTCACCAATAACCTTAACATGGAAAGGCATCTCACCGATAAGCTTGCGAAAGCTAAGACAGCTATTAATGTAACATGGCGGGAGTGTTTTAATAACAAGGCTATTGCACATAGCAACAAATATAAAGTGTTCGAAGCAGTTTCACAATCAATTCTTTTCTATGCAGCGCAAGTGTGGGGTGGTAAAAAATATGAACCAGTAGAAAAACTCCTCAGATATTATATAAAACGAATATTTCGTTTGCCACCTAGCATTCCGAATTATATGATTTTTCTGGAAACGGGTTTATCTCCACTATTTATCAAAACATTAAAACTACAAGTCGACTACATTAACAAAGTTCTTAAGATGCCAAATAATCGGCTTCCAAAAAAAGCGGCTCTTCATGCTATACACTCCAAGTCAGGATGGTTTAAAAACTGGATTGAACTTTCACAAGATGCAGGTCTGGAAATAAATTCTAGTGAATGGAGGTCTTGGAAGCCTACGTTGTATACGATGATTATTCGTCTAGATGAAATCTATAGAGACAGATACAAGGAAGAGGCATCAAATTCATTACACCGAATGATCTACAGTAAATTGAGCTATAACATTAATGAACGTAACTATTTCCGAGATGACTACACCATCGATCAAATTTCAAGCATGTTCCGGCTAAGAGGTGAACTTCTTAATTTGAATTTTATACCGCATCGCGAAGAACTACAAATACTTTGCAATATGTGCAATATGGCGGAGCGTGAGGATATATTACATTTTGTTGGAAGGTGCCCGATATTAAGGGAAACAAGAAGATACTTTTTGGGTAGTGACTTTTTTACGGATGACGAAACCTTAAATCTTCTTAATGAAATGAACGTATCTAAATTATACAAATATTGTAAGACGGCAATTAATTATAGAAACAGAATTATAAATGAATGTCTTTAAATGAATACTGTAACTTATTGAATATTAAAAATATAAAGTAATTATTTAAATTCATTGTCAATCAGGCAGACGGCAAAGCCATGCATTTAATTGATTATACCTATGATATTTTTGTAAAAAATTGCGAAATGTAAATAAAAATCAATCTTAATTTAAAAAAATTAAAAAAAAATATTTTCATTAAACAAAATGTTTAAAAAACCGTAAAGACAAAATTTGCATTCTCAAAAACGGCTCTAGAAATTTATATAACGCTTGTGTGTGTCACTAAATCAATGCAGTGCACATCTTATCAAAAAATTATTTTATTTTGCGTACTTATTAACGGTACTTCTCACAGGACCGCTTTTGATATTTTCGACTTTCTCACTATTGGATGAACAGACTAAAGAGATTTTTTTATGCATATGCTCACTAAAAGTATAAATAAAATAATATTAAAATTTTCAATTTTTTTTCTTTCAATTTTTAGAAAATAAATATGTACATAAGTTGTTGTTATTAAAAAATCGATTTTTCAAAAACGAGTCATTGATTTTGTTTTGATATTAAAATTGTATACGCATATTATTAATTGCTTTGAATTGGCGTTTCAAATTTTGTTTCTAAATCTGCCTTCAAAATTGTATACATCAAAAAATATTTAAAAAAACCGCTCCAATGATTTTTAACAATTCAAACAGCAAACTAAGGAGCAAAAGAATATTTTATTTTGCGTATCCTCCATTTATTTCTTACTAGTTTATATATCATTCTTAACCATTTTTGCGTAGGATATTAAATACATACCTACCTTATGTACTATGTCGTTCTCATACATGTAAGTATATGCATCTTTAATCATAACTAGACTACCTCAATATTAATAGCGTCAATGTTTAGCTACGAAAGTTGTTAGCTACAAGAGCAAGTTCGTAAGATCCAGTCGTGGATTTTATTTTTAATAATTTACTTTCTTGAGCACTTCATAAACATTCTAGCCACATAAGATTCAATCGCCCCGAAAAATCCTCCGTTGCCTCGCACGCCCTCACCATCAATCATTTCAATGTTAAGTTCGAAGACGTAAAGCTTCTTAAACACGTCACAAGCCCCAGACGACTTGATGCGTATGAAAGCTTACACATACACATCAACAACAACTTGATGAACAGTGACGACGGGAATATAATTTCACCGCTCTTCAACTTAATATAACCATCTCTCTCACTCTTTAACTTTCTGTGATTTGTTAATTTTGTAAAGCTATTTTGTTTACATTTTTTTATTCTATTGTCTTATGTAATTTTGTTGTAATTTCCATACCAATTAGTGTATTGCTGAAGATGAGTCACATCAGACTCGAAATGCATTCAATTTAAATAAAAAGTTAAAATAATAATTTTTAAATTAAAAAACGTTTTTTATTTTGTTTTTTCTTTTTAACTTTTTTACATTTTTTGTGGTCAATAAGGTTCCTTTCTTTCTCTATATTTAATTTAACGCGACCACAAGCAAAAATAGTTCAATCCCTTTTCGGCTTTTTGTTCGGAAAAACAATTTCATTTTCATAGCGAAAGTGTCGATAAAGACTTTAATTTTTTTTTTACTTCATAAACAATTCATGCCACTTTATAATTCGAATTCATCTACCAAAAATATTTATTCGAATTTTTTATTTAAGAAAATAATTCAACTTGGATTCCCTTCAAATACGATTTTATTTTAAAGGGTGATCGTAAAATTTATAGGCCTATTTCGCTCTTTTTTCCAATTTTTTTGAAAAATTGTTAAAAAATAAATCTATGTATTTTTCCATTGAAAACCAAAATTTACCTATTCTTAAGTCCGAGTTAGTAGAGATTTAAAGCAAAACTATCTACATAGAATGCTCTTTTGAATTTGCATTCTAAAGTACACATATGATAGATATTTATTGAATGTCTTTTCTGGGAAGCTCAAGGTTTAGTGTTTGGGCCCCTTCTACTTAAATGTATGTCAATTCATTTTTTTCTTTCTCCCTTAAGATGTAAAAGAATAATATTTTCACATAATACTGCTTGCGTTTATTCGACCTCATTTGGTACACAAGCTTGTACTTAACTGACAAGACTAAAATGAATGTATTTCAGCAAATATTTCTCTAAAAAGTTATTAAAAATATTTTGACGGTCTTATCTGACATTGTACATTCTGCAGGCCATCTAAGCTTAAACATAAATTGATGTGTGAATTTCTTTTTCTTAAACTTAAAATAATCATGAATTATCAGCGATATGTCTTATTACAACACTTGGCTTTATTGTAAGGTATCTTCAAGGTGGGTGATTATTATGGTATATCTATAATACATAGGTTCTACTATTTTTGGTGTTTGCACACTTATCGCCTTGTCAAGTATTATTTTGCTTTCTATTTGATATCCGCAAATTAAAAAAAATGTTTGATTTTCATTTTTGGGGTTTTTTGAGAAACATACAATAGTATTGATGAATTTTCAAAGTAATGATTCTCATAAGAAATTAAAATCACTCAAAACAACAAACATATCACTCATTCGGCTGATTAGAATAATTAATTAAATTGAAAGTGACCAAATTTCAGCATAAAAGACGCAACAATTAATCATTGAAATATAACAACGAGATAAGGAACCTCATATACACATCTAATTTATTTTTGCACATCAAAAGATCAAATAACAACAATTTATATGAATAATAATATTTACCGCATACTTGCATTTACAACATCCATTTAGATCACAGTTGTAGTTATTGGATTGACTTGAGATACTCTACTAGATTGGTGGGTAAATTATATGTGTATTATTATTATTTTTATAATTTCGAACAAATGTTTCTGTGCGTTTTATTTACTGACTAGTATTGTATTTTCATGTTATACATTTTCCTTTTCGTGAACAAATAAGTTTTTTTGCTTATTTAAAACGGATAACGATAATAAAGATCACTCCAAAAACATAAATGTTAAAAAAGGAGACAAGTTCTTCCATTTACAAAAACCTTTGCGTAACAAGTCAGCCGTGAAAAGTAGTGAGATCTAAAAGTACGCCAAGTTCGAAGTTTACTAATGTTAAATATCAAATATCTAAAGTAGAGTAGTATGGAAGAACCTCAAAATTATCAGAGAAATCTGTCATTTAATGATTACTGGCTTTAATTGTGTTCGTTTACTTGGCAAATTTTCTTTTATTACCTAATTACTCAATTTTGAAATGAAAATTTGCCAACTAAACGAATACAATTAAAGCCAGTAATCATTAAATGACAGATTTCTCTGATAATTTTGAGGTTCTTCCATACTACTCTACTTTAGATATTTGATATTTAACATTAATAAACTTCGAACTTGGCGTACTTTTAAATCTCACTACTTTTCACGGCTGACTTGTTATGCAAAGAGTTTTCTATATAGAAGAACTTGTCTACTTTTTTAACATTTATGTTTTTGTTTTGATTTCACTACTTTTTGCAAAGATTCTGTTTATCAGGAAAATTGGGTGGAATAAACACTCAATGAGAGCCGCATAAGGTAACGTAAGTTTTTAATGTATGCCTTTTATGAAGTGATCTTTGAAACGGTAATAATTGATAAGAAGTGCGTGGATGAAACGACCCTGCATGAAAAATTTCATAATTTCAACTTTTTCTTTGTGAAGCTGACTGCTCTAACAAACATAATCCTGCACCAAATGGGCGGGTACCACGCCCCCTTAATGGAAAATCTTAAATTTTCGATTTTTTCCTTTGTATATACCACAAGGAATACCGTTGTGCGAAATTATAAGAAAAATTGCTCCATAATTCTGATGATCTGTCAGTGAGTGAGTGAGTCAGTCAGTCAGTTACGATTTTTTCGATTTTTGCAGTCCTATTCTCGGGAACCACTAAAGCTAACAAATTGGAATTTGGCGAGTTGCCTAAGTCTGGTGAGCTTAGCAAATGCTGAGAGTTTGAAGTTCCTGACTTTTTTTGTACTGAAGTTAGAAGGGGTCGAAAATCGCCAGAGTTTGTTCATGTAAATAGGGTGTAGTGCCAGAACTTGGCTGGGCACTGCCGTGTCCTTTGATCTGATAAAATGACCTGAAGTGTGTTTCTCATTAATAAAGGTAGTGGCTCGAACAATGTTGTTCCCTTGTTACACGCAGTGTTGAACGGGTCAAAAAAGGAGGAACAAATAATATTAAAGATCAAACATAGAATGCACGACGATACATCGTTAGCACAAGATATATTTTTAGTAGAAAAAGTTAAATATACTTTCAAAGTCAATTTTTACTTCAATTTTAATAAACAAAAATTGTTTCATTTTTTTTTTTTTTAATATTGTTATGTTAATTTTAAGTCTAAGTTAAAAAATATAATAAAAAAAAATCGCCCAAACGTTTTCGAAATACGAATATTGAATTTCCAAAAAAAGTGTATTTTTTGTTTCAAAAATGCAAACAAATTATTTTTCGAAAATAAATTTAGAAATCGAAGGACATCCTGTAAAAAAATTTGTTCGAATTGCGTTGAGCCGTTAATGAGAGAGACGAAACTCAATAAAACTTTGACAAGTGTTCAAATTAGCTTTTAACAGGCTTTAGTCCACAAAATTTGCATTTCGTCCCAGCGATCTCACTAGGACGGATCAGTTGGATCTTGAGCGCCTTACCAATGCGCACTTTTTGTTAAGTTCAGTTCAACTTACATGGATTTTTAACAAAAAAAAAAAACATTGTTCACATTGTTCCAGCAAGATTATAAAATTTTAATCATTAAAATTGGAAGTTTGGATAAACGCAAATTTTGTGGACTAAAGGCCGTTAAAAGCTATTTTAAATCAATAATTCAACAAGTCCATTAAATATAATGCTAAGTCTTCTATTTGGGTGAATAATTTCAGTAGTATATAGAATTGTATTTTTATATAACAAAAACACCTTCTTTGACAAATATTGTTAATAACATTTTATGCAAAATTTTTACTAGCGAGATTTAAGTCAAACTTGACATTACGATCACGGAAAACACCAAAACAATGGGTCCCGCAATTCCGCCTGTCTGTCTGTCTATAGATCGATCTACAGCCTAAATGGATAAAGCGATTTTCTTCAAACTTGCTACTTAATCGTTTCAGGTGATTTAAAATTTAATGCAGACAATTACCTAAAACGCTTAAATACCAAATTTGAAGAAATTTGCTTCAGCCGCTTGGGCTGTTGATTGACAGCCGGCACAGCGAGATCAACTTTTGTTTGTGTTCTCTATCATAGTAATGTCAAGTTTAATCAAAATCTCGAGTTCGATTTTTTTTTTTCAAATGCAAAACTTGCCCTAAAGTGCTCACATACATTCATACATACATATATCACAAGTAAAATACAAAAAAACTTTTCTTATATAACCTGGGTCTGGTTGAGTTCCTAATTGTCGAATCGGAAGGAGGTCGTTCAGATAAATGGTTTTGCATCAAATTTTATTCATGTTGATTCAGGCATTCCTCAAGGTTGTCACCTTGGACCACTTTTGTTCAATTTATTCATAAATGACATCCCTCATGTTCTTAATTTTTCAAACTGTTTGATGTTTGCGGACGACGTTAAATTATACAGTAAAATATCTTCGAATTGCGACTGTATAAATTTCCAAAACGATATTGATTTGTTTTTGAACTGGTGGAAGTACAATCACCTGGAACTTAATTTTAGAAGATGTAAGATTTTTAGTGCTCATAGAACTTTGTCGCTGGTAACTTTTATTTATAAATTCCATAATGAACAACTCAATAGAGTCACTGAAGTCAAAGATCTTGGTGTTATATTTCACTCCAAACTTTCTTTTTCAGCTTACATTGATTTTATCGTATCTAAGGCAAATTCTATGTTGGATTTCCTTAAACGAACTTCGGGTGTATTTAAAGATGTGCATACTTTAAAAGTAATTTACATGTCCCTAGTACTACCCATCTTAGAGCTGTGTCGTCTGGTCACCATTTTATGAAAATGCTATTAATAGGATAGAAAAAGTACAAAGAAGGTTCAAGCGTTTTGCGATAAGGAATCTGAGATGGTCCGCCGATTTACCTGATTATTTTTCTGGATGTGCATTAGTAGATTTTAAAACTCTAGAGAACCGTTGACAAGTTCAATGCGTTCTTTTTATCAAAGATATTCTTAGCTCCAATATTAAGTCTGAAGAACTTCTAATGTTAGTTTGTTTTTACGTTCCGGAGAGAAACTTACGAAATAGAAATGATATCTTCTATGTTCCCAATCACCGAACAAATTATGGTCTTAACAACCCGGTAACTCGTTCTCTTACGTTGTATAACTCTATTTCATGTGAAGTCGATTTTTCAATGAGTAGGGATAGTTTGAAAAACATTGTTCTAAATTTACTTAACTCTAAGTTGAGCTAAAAAATGTTATATAGTTTTAAGTAAACGATTGTAATTAGCAGATTGTAAATCCATTGATGTAAATAAATAAATAAATATAATAGATTTGGTTTTGGTACGTGATTGTAAAAATCCTATTAAAGTTTTTTTGAAACTCACGAAAAAGAAAGTACTCGTAATCTTGTCAAATTGTTGAATTCTTAGTCTGGATTGTAGATGGGTACATTTTCCGCGAAAATAATTGGCAGTGTATTTCTTTAAATATATTTTTTGCGTGTACTGTTTCGTAATCTTTGGAAATAATGAAGATATACTCCAAATATATAGTATGTTTGTGGGCCTTATGTTATTGTTAGCTTTTCTGAATTATACTAGCCCAGTTTTTGACAATATTATCAATATGTGCCAAAATTTGGCGTTCTAAATTCCATGTTGCACTTTGATAATGCAAAAAGTGTGCACATTTCGGCTTACGAGTTGCCAGGCAGGAGTACAATTTTCGTTATACAAATGTGCCTCTTATCTTAACAACCACTGCTTTAAAAACGTTCGTGTATAATATTTAATTTTAAACTGGAATTATTATTCTGAACGCTACATTTATTGCTTGCTAAATCTTTCAAAGAATATAATATTTAATGAATATCAAAAGCTAGAAGTCCCATGCGCGGCAATGAATACAAGGTACATATACGTTAATCTCGAGACTGGTAGCTCATAAGGTACCAATCAACCATATACCCAACTCTTAACTTCTTTTGTGGAATTCATTTTAATAAACTTTACAATACCTGCTGCAATTATTTTTTTCGTATGTCGTATTATTTTTCATTCCCTGCCGACTGTGCCAATTCAAATTTTCCCACAATCAGAAAAAAAAAGTTAATACTTAAATTTTTAATAAGAAATAAATAAATAAAAAAAAATTATTAATTAACTAATTGCAACAATACTTCTTTGAGTACCCTTACATAAAATGTTGAACAATGGATTTACTTATCAAAAAACAAAAAAAAAGAGCTTCCCACTCTTAAAAAGCTTTTTATGAATGATAGAGATCTCATTCTCATTGAGTTTCAATTTCAACTGAGCAAAAGAGAATACAAAATCGACTTGAAAACGAAACATCTCTTCCGCGAGAAGCTTTTAAAGATCATTATCGACTCGAAATAAACTTCTCTTCTAACAATGATCATCAACCATAACAATATCATGCCTCTTCATCCACTTGTACGAGTAGTTGGAGTTGCTTGTTTTCAATTAATAAATGAAGTTCAAGAAGTAATTTTATTTAATGCAGGTACTTCTGCTCATGACCGCCTGAGAGACTCCCTTGCTTCGCCAGCCATCGATCATTCAACTTTAAGCAAGCAACCGGTGATGTTGATTTTGGTGACGATAATAAAATAACAATTTGTCATACTAATTTGATATAACTCGCCGGAGGACGTGATCGAAATTTTTCGTCAATAATTATGGTACTTGCCATAAAAACCTATAGATTTTTAAATGAAGCCTTAAAAAATAAATATGCACGCCGAGAGCAAAAAGACCATCCACATAGTATGTATACTTACTCGTGTTTCACCAAAATGTAATGATTGACTTGACCATGTAATTATGTCAAGTCCATGTAATTGAAGTGCTTAAGCATGTTGAATAAAGAAATTACATGGCTTTAAAGTGTTTTCAATGAGACTCGCCTCGCCTGTGTATTATTATCGAAATCGATACAATCTGCAAATTGAGGGTTTCATTTCACGCAGGGCTGTACTGTTTTGATTTTTCGTTCCCGAAAATTCATTATATTCTCTTGCCATCTCTTTGACCCAATAATTATATTTGGACGTTCGGTTGTCGAAATTATAAAATTCATCGGAAGATACGACGAACAAATTATAATTTATAACGAATCCGCCTTAATTTGCATGGCTCTGATCTAAGTAGTGAAGAAAAGAAGAACAAAAAAAAATGATATGCAAATCGGGTCTAGGGAACAGTTTTGACTTATTTTGCAAACAAATAAAAAAGTTTCATGAGTAAATTTGATTCAAGATGTTGACTTTGCGTCAACGTGAGAGTCTATCTCAAATATTGGTCATATGTTAATTTCTTGAATTATTAAGTAGGTTTATTAGGATGTCGATAAGCGGTTCTTTTATTCATTAAGTAAGAAAAAAAAAAAAACATAAAAACATTAAATTAGCATACAAAATATGAGAAAAACTATTGACTATTTAAGCAATATAGTTCAATTGGTTGTTGATGATATTAAATCATTCTTGTCAGACCACAAGATAGAATGTTGTTTCGAATTGAAAATGCAATTAATTTTATTTCAGAACTGTTGCGTCGTAATAGACTGATAGTGGTCTGGAAGAAATTACCATAACTATGGAACCGCTATATACTTTGGTTGATAATAAACATGAGTTTTATAGAAAATAATTGTATTAGCTTGTTTTAAGAATTACACGATGGATTGGAACTAATTAATTGCTTTAAGACATGCAACTCTATAAGGGACCATTAAATCGTTAGGACGGATTTGACATTTCTGTTCAATTAGTTCTGTAGTACATTTTGTGAATTTCGAGCAGACAATGTCCGACGTAATCGGAGTTTTGACTACCGTTAAATTGATCAAGCACAGTTCAAGCAACCGTTAGGAAAGTCAGGAAGGGTTTAAACGTGATATACATTGGTTTGTAGAATTCCACATACGGTTTGAACAGCTACAGAAACCAATCACTGTATTTGCATGCACGCCCGAAATTGGGCGCAAGAAAGGTTAAATTGATGAGCATTCCTAGAAGCGGTAGTATTAAGGTTAATTAGTTTAAGGAGAGGAATGAAAGGAAAATGACTATTTTACTAGAACATTCCGTTTAAGAATAGCGAGGAAATAATGAGGAACATGAAACATTGATACTGATTTTAAGAGACACTCGACACTCAAGTGAGACAATATTTGAGTGTTGTTAGCAAGCTTTGGGCGACCGGCAGATGTCTGCTTTATCAATAACGGCCAGGTCAGAAGAGGGCAAGAATTTCTAGCATCTTTTAAGAAAGTCTTAAAACTTAGCAGCATTTTTAGCAACATCGAATATTCGGTCATTGATTTTTAAAAACAATCATGGAGCTTTTGAAAAAGAACAGTTTAATACTTTAAAATGTTTGTGACGGGAGAGGTCTTAGATGAATATCGGACAAGCAACTAAAAAAAAACAAAACAGAACATTGGTGTATACAACGGCATTATTGCATTTTTAAGATAGTAGAAAAATTGTATGGCAGGTACCATTAGTCTTTAGGCCTAAAAAACGATTCAAAGGTCTATTGGAGACAATCGCCTAAAACTCTTAAGTACCAAATGTGAAAATCGCTTCAGCGACTTAGGATGCGCGTACAGTGGTGCGACAAAGCCATGCGATGCGAGAAGCGTTTCCGTACGAACAAATATATACATTTATTCTTATATAAGCACGCAACGTGAAGCGAAATTTGTTGCGAGTTTGTCACATAACTAAATATAGCAAGCATCACGCTAACAAACTCTTCTGACTACTTGTCAAGCGAGCTTGTGCGAAAATTGTTTGTTTTGACTTAAACGTCAAGAAAAAAATCAAACTATTTAATTTGAGTGCTTGTTGTTTTTTATTTCATCCTTTCTTAATTGGAAATCGCTTCTCGCATTGCTTTGTCATACCACTGTACGCGCAGCATAATGCTTTAGATCAATCTACGAATACACAAAGATAAACACTTTGTTTCTTTTTTCTATCATCGTAATATCAAGTTTGTTAAAACCTCGAGTTTGATTTTTTTTTTCAAAATGCATAACTTGCCTTATAGTACCATAATATCGCAAGTAAACACGGTTTGATGACCAATTTGGTATGGTATTGCCCTTGGTTCAAATTTTGAAGGTGTAACCATCACTGTCAATTTTCATGGGTTAATCGATGATATTGATGTAGAAGACATGTGGTTTCAACAATAACGATGCCAGATCTCAGGCAATAAGACCCGTTGTGGCTTGAGACTATTTGATTTGGCAATGTAGGATTTTGTGCTTAGCCGAAATTGCGCCAAAAATTTTGTTTGGGGAAAAAAATTGCAGAATGTCCATAAAAAGTTGTCTTTGTTTTCTAAAATGTTCAGGCGGTTTTATTTAGGAAAAAAATATAGAAAGCTTTTTTGGAAAATTTTATCTAATATTTGCCTGGTATACAATTTCTAATATATTTATATTATGGATTTAGATAGATTATTTATTTTTTTCTGCTCATATAAATTTTACAATTTGTATTCTTAAGATTAGGACCTGGCAATACTGCCGTCTGCCTGAGATAACATTACAAGATTTAAATTAAAAGATAAATGCAAAATTCTAAAAAAAAAATATCTATATATAAGTATAATGTAAAAATAAAAATAATATACAAAATTTAGTAGTTTTTTTTTACAATATAATGTAACTTCCAACAAATATGTTCTAATAATCGCAGTTTTATTATTTGCTTAGATGATTAACTATTTAGCTTATTTAACAAAAATGTCAATTTGAAAAGTGATTTGAAACAAAAAATAATTCAGGGCTTTAATTATTGCTTAGTTGATTAACTATTTTTTTTTTAAGTTTACAATTTTAACGTGATTTGAAACACAAAAGAAAACGTATCAATTTCGATAATTAACAGTAAATTTTGTGGCTTAATTTTCCATGATTCAAACCAGATTATTCAGCTGCAATAAGTGGGAAAGTAATCGCATTATGTTAAAGGAAACTATTTCGGTAGGTAAGAGCATGCTGGCAATATTTATAGAGGCTGAGCCAGTCCGTTGCTCCGTTTAAAATTTCATAAAGTCTTTGTAGCGATATAAAACTTTTCTGAAAATATAGTCGACGAATTTCTTGTAAAATTGGACAAGCAGCCACGAAATGGTAGATATCTTCATTCTCTCTTCTGTTACATAGATTACAGAGCTGGGGCAAGTCATCTCGATGAGGTATAAAATTGAGGTTTAGAATTTCAACTCTCGTTCTAAGAATAATGCTTATAACAGATGCTGAATATTCGTTTCGAAAGGAATTTGCATCCGAATGTAGATGATGAATTAAATTTTTGTAGATGCATCTTGATGTAGAAGAAGATGCTCTCTATAGATTATCTACAAATAGTTTACGATCAACCCTGGAAATTAAATCAGCAAACTGAGCGTGCCAATCGTCAACTTTATTTTCTGACAGAATCAGTGATGTGTCGTGGCAAAAAGGTAGTTGATTCCAATCCTTCAAAGGTTGTGCATTTACTTGGAGCAATTTTATCAAAATGATTTTGTGAAGACATGAGTCACTTCTTTTCATTAATTTAGTAATATAGTCCGCGCTTGCCATCAATTTTTTTATGAATATAGTGGTCACACCGGACTCTACGTACGAGTATATTGCATAATTTGGTGTTGAATTTGGTAAACGAAATAATCTCTTGAAGAAGTTCCTTTGGACGCTTTCGAAAACTTCGAAGTGGGTATAGCCCAATACTTGCACACCATATGACAAGCATTTACTGTCGCATTGAAAACTTTGCATTTAGAGGTTAAATCAACATATTTGTTGGAGAAACACTTTGGCCAGATTACATTTAGGGCCACTTTAGGTTCCTTACTTTTTTCTTTGGCGTGATCGAGGAAACTTAAATTGTATGTTAAAAGGACTCCCAAATACTTAAAATCCTGTACTACGTCGATATTTTTATTATTAATTGACCAGTTTTCTTCTGTTCGTCTTCTCGAAATTCTCTTTTCAAATATGACAATTTTAGTTTTTTTTTTGTTATTAATTTGAAGACCCCAAGATTCACAAAATGAACTTATTCGGTTTATTTGCATTTGTAGTGTGAACGGATTATCAGCGAGTATAACCAAATCGTCAGCGTATAACAGGACTTTGATTTTAATGTAGGCAAAATTAATTCCTCCAGGGAGAACATCACAAATATCATCAATAAATAGGGCAAACAGTAAAGGACTAAGGATACATCCTTGGGGGACGTCAGCAGTTGTTTCAATTCTGTTCGAGAATGTAAGGCCATCCCATACCCTGCGATTTGTTGCTGGCATAAGACTAGCGTATATTTGGAGAAACTTTTGTGACAGACCTATGCATGAGAGCTTGTAGATTAAAGCTTACCTACTGACTTTGTCAAATGCAGCCTTAAAATCAACAAACCACGTGTATATCTTCTTTTTATGTTCAATGAATTGTCTTGCGATACTCGAAATAGCAAAGATATGGTCCATGGTCGAAAAACCTGGGCGGAAACCTGCTTGGAAAATACTAAGAATGTTGTTACCCTCAACCCATTTTCTTACCCTTTTATTCAGAACTGTGGTAAATATTTTTCTTATTGAATTAAGAATCGAAATACCCCTATAATTTTCTACAGCATTCAAATCGTCCTTCTTAAAATTGCAAAAATAACAGAAACATTGAAACTGGTGGGAACACATGAATCGTAATACAATCTATTGAAGAACGCAACGAGATAGTTTTTAAATTCCGGAGTGGAGTTTTTAAAGAACTCGACAGGTATGCCGTCCATGCCAGGAGCTTTATTATTTTTCATTTTTTTAAGTATTGCTTCCACTTCGGGTAGTGAAATAGCTATATCTAGTTCGCTAATTTTATTATAAGGCATCGCATAATCAAAGGTATGAAGGTCTTCATCAGCTGAGAGTAGAGTTTTAAAATGAGCTGCTAACGTCTCAGCTTTTAAAGAGAACTTCATACACTGAATTCGCCCGCCGATTTCACGCACTATATCCCAGAATAATTTAGAGTTAGTACAGTTGTCCAATTTCTTAGCCATATTTTTTAAATAAATGGTTTTCTTAGATGAACAGATTTTTTTATTATCATTATTGACACTTAGGTAAACATTTTTTAAAATTTGTGAATTTGTTCTTCTAAGCAGTTTAACACCAACAATGCACAACCTCTTAAGGGTTTATATATGGAATATGCATTAAGATATGGCCGAGATACTCCCGGATATGTTTCAAAAAGTTCTCAGAATCGTTTGGATGCCATTCGAATGATCTGCCATAATGGCAAAATGCGGCCAAAATTTATTATTAAATTGACATTATGTTTTTACTTGATGTTATTTAAACTCGTAGAAGCTGAAGTTCATTAACCTGAAAAATCCGACACAACAAAAAAATATTGCGTGCCTTGGAAAAAAATTCTGTGTGAGGCCTCAGTTTATGTTTATGATTCATAATTAACACCAAACTATCCGCTTATATTCTTCAAACTGTGACACATATTAATTTTTTAACATTTTGTCATAAATTCGAATCAATTCACTTTGGGCACAAAATTACTGACACATGCCTCTTCAGGCAATTACTACTCAAGTGGTCATACAACTGTTGCCAGTGGCGTGACAATAAATCCCAACACTGTCGAAGAAACTGTTGGTCTTTGTTTTCTTAAGATCCAAAGTTTTGGATGTTTTTTTTTTTTGTTTTTGTATAGGAAGCACCCGCAATAAGATACATATATATTGGGTGCCAACTCATTCTTCCGTGCGCTATTAGTCTACGCTACAAAATTGAGTGGCAGGTATTTTGTAATAATCCGCTCCCGCTGACTGAGCAATATGTACAGTGGGTTAAAATAAATTAAAATCCGGAATTAAATCAACTGTTGTTTTTTTCTGGATACCTTAAGAAGAATTATTCCGAAAATCTGTTCTAAAAGAACTCTAAAAGAACTTGTTGGTCTCCACTTGTTTAGAAGACATATTGATGGAGAGTTTCCAAAGTTGCAAAAACAAATTTAAAAAATCATAAAAATCGTGATGTAATAAACTAAATACTAGAAAGAAACACAAATGCCATTTTTCCACACACAATTATTAACGTTTGGAGCAATTAATTCTAGTGTGAAAAAAGTGGAGACTTTTTCCAAATAACCTACTTTTACTATTAAATTCGCTAACGAATCATTTAGATATGTAAGGTGTTTGATATCTTCACTTAGATCAAATGTCGGAAATTTCGCACTGCTTACACAGGCTATCGACTTTATTTAAAAATTTTAGAATTAAAAATTCTTTAAAAAAATCATGGGGGTGGCCGTGGCGCGATAGTTGTGTGCTCGCCTGTCAACCTCGTGGTTGCAGGTTCGATTCCTGCCGTTGTCTATGTCTTCTTATGTTCCATTAAAAACAAATTCTTAGAATTGTCATAAAATAAGTTGCTGATTTGCTCATTATATGATGTTTAGACATAACACTAACAACATATGATTGAGTAAACTAGCATACCCATAAAATATGACATCGAAATAAATAAAATAATGCGAATTATAAGAGACATAAATAAATAAGACACGGTAATTCTCTCCGCATTAGTTCAGCCGCCATCCCTGGAGATAAATCTGAGACATCAACCAGCACTAGTCTCAGAACATTGCGCCACACATCTTTCCTATCCTTCTTTCTCTTCTTCCCACTGGATGCCCGTGCAGTGTTCAGAAAAACATATAAAGGGTATTCATAATCCCTTGAGCGCGTGCAAAGTTAAAAAAAAAAAAAAAAATTTCCAAATCTGTTTTATGGTTTCCCCACTGTATACGTTGCCATACATTCACAATTTTTCATCTCATTGATTTGGGCCATAATTCATGTGATGCTGGGTGCATCATGTTGTGATGTTTTGAACTTCTCCATACCGCATCAGCAGGTGCACAAGCTAAGGTTTCCTCATATATGATTGTCTACAAATATATACGACGCGACGCGACGTACGTATACGTTGATGATAAATAATGATTAAGTTCCAAATTGAGGGGATATCTTTTGGGCGTTAATCATTCAGCTCAGGCTCATCGGATAGAGAACTTGATTAAGCGGAAACCAGGCAGGGAATTATTTTTCAACTTATCAAGTAGTGTGTGGTGCGGTTTAGTGGGAATATAAAAATTCTGTTATTTTTTTCTTCTTCTTTTTGTTGTTTTTGTTTGTCGTGCAAAAATAAATGGCAAACATCACGAAAATAATCATTATAATTATTGAAATTCTACATAATGGAGGGAACATGGGTTTCCGCTTGAAAATAAACAAAAAGTTCACTAAAACAAATGTGACATAGCACGCGCTGACCGAGTTATCGTATTAACACTCTGCAAACATATTCAACTGCTGTGCTGGATATAGCACTTGGTATGGAAGTTACTATACGAAGGAGGAACCGAGAGAGAGATTAAGTACTATAATATTTTTGGTTTCGCAGATTTGAGCTTCGATAGCCTAAATAAGAAAAACATTTGAGCTAAGCCAGGGTATATATCGACACAACCTACATGCTCTTATATACTGTAGTCCCTTCGAAAAACTGGGCTAATTTCTTTTATTCGTTGTAATTTATGATGAAGACATTTTTGAAGAGTGTCAATTTGTGATGCAGATACATTGGAGAGATATGCATTTGATGGTTTTGTTCGTTAGTAATAATTGTGGTGCGGAATTACAAACAGGTTTCAGATCGGTTTACTTGTGATTTCTTTTGTAGAAGTCACAATATGCACCAAGATTACAGCAGGGTTGTATTCTTAGGCCAATGCTATTTACCAATTGTTCCATTGATATAAAATGAAATAATGGAAGCGCTTATGCGGGGTGTCCCAAAAGTCAACGTCGAAATTAAAACGGGTCATAGGGTAGGTGGTGACAGTTATCAGAAGAAATAATACAAACAAAATCGTAGCCATGCATTTTGTGAGTTACGGGCATGCGAAAAAAAATCAAAAAATGGTCAACATGTGACGGACATTTAAGTGCCGTGGTTACAAATCTTAATTTTTTTCATTTTTTTTGTTATGAAACCTTGAATAACTCTTTTAAAAATTGCATTCAAAAATTTAAACACAAATGCATCAGTTTTCAAGAAAACATTTTTACGTGACCCTAAGTCAATGGAGTGTAGTGTAAAAAAAAATGTACTCCGCAATTTTGGCAAGTTACCTTAAAAGTTGTCTGTTTATCTGTAGAACGATCTGTCTGTCTGTAGAACGATCTGCATCCTAAACGGCTGAACGGATTTGGTTCAAACTTGGTACTTAGGCGTTTTATGTGATTGTTCTAAATAGATTTTTGAATAGTTGTTTTAGGCCCAAAAATAACGGTACCTGCCATACAAATTTTTCTACCATCTTAATTATCTCAAAAATGGCTCTTATGATTTTGATAAGAATTGGTGTGTGTACTACTTTGGGTATGGTCTACATTTCGGGCAAAAAAGTTTTTTTAAAATATTTTGTTATTAACGGTACCTGCCATTCAACCATTTTATTGTTGTTTAAGTAATGTTGGCAGCGTGTGCAGGTGTAGGGCTAAACTGGATTCATGTTGTCAGAAGCTTAAGTTGTTGTGAATATTACTGTGGGGTTGTTGCTCAGCGACCTTGAGATCTATTATGCCCCAAGTTGTAAAGGATGGGTTTTTTAAAAGGTAAGACGCAAGGAATCGAGTTATATGGACGCTTCGCGCCTGGTAGTTACTATTAACCCACGAAATCAGACAATATTACAAGGTTTATTTTGATTAAAGATGTAGTTGTGGAAAGTATATTTGTTTTTGGGGGTACCATTGCAACCACTCAGATGAATTACCTGCCCAACCTAAAGATAGGCACAAGCGATGAACATGCTCGCTGAGTATGATCGGTTGCGTTAGCCGAACAAATTTGCCGAACATTTATTTCGTGCTGATTCTTCAGTGTTAATATGTGCGATTTGCCATGATTTCTTTTTGCCAGCTTTATTTTTGTAGTTTTCACTTTTTCAATCCCACATAAGTTCTTCGCTTAACTCGCGAACATGGAAATACATATTACGAACTTCGAAACCCACGAGCACGACAAACTCGAAATTTTTCGCAAACAGCGAGCGGCTCACGCTCTATTGTAATATTGTTAAATGATATTTGAGGACAATTTCGTAAAAATGAAAAAAGTTTACGTGAACAGGTTAATCAATGAAGGATTGGCTAAAATTACTTGCAAATCCCTCACAGATTTCAGAAGTTGTACTCAAAATTACGTCATTATAAACGAGATTTACTGGGTACGCGTCATATTTCTTTTTAGGATTTATAAATTTCCAGAAGTTTTTCAGGTCTAACTTCAAAGAACACTCCATGGTTTCCAAATATTCGCTATAGAGTTCGAAAGAGAGTTATTTGAATTCTTCAAAAAGGGAAATGTAAACTACTTGATGCTCTACCGGCAGACTATTTAATTAACTGACGACACATTCTTTAGGCAGTTGACACAAATTATCATTATTGACCATTACTGTTTAACGAAACTACAATTTTCCCACAGTTTCTACATTCTATTTGGAAAAATAAAAAAATGTTTGTATCCAGGAGACTTTTACTTACTGAAAATAGATTCACATACGCCTCTACCTTATTTCTCTAATTTATGCACAGTCGACTTGTAGTCATCTTTTTAGACATTAAATAAAATGTAAGAATTTCAAAAAACTGAAAATCCACTATTTAGTTATTCCCATCTAAATAATATTTATCTTGATTAATTCATATCTAAAAGGATGTGATTAAAAAGAACACCTATTTGGAACGCTTCATTAAATGACTGTGCATACTTTCATCTCCATAATCTCGATGACTCAATTAATAAAGCCTTTCCAAATCCATTTTTTTTTGTCTATGTTGAAAATTAAATTAATTTATTAACAAGGTATTATGTTGATTATTGATAAACTCACAAGCCTATCTATAGTAAGCATTTCCATTTTTGTCGTAACTTCTTTCTATTTAACTAATTCGTAACGGTAACTCATATGCTCTGTTTTGTTTACAGCCATTACCATTAAGTTCTTCATTAATACATAGATGTGATTTTTGTTTCAAGATTAGATTCTCATTTAGTATTTCTGTTCAATCTTTGATAAATGGCTAACTTTAATGCATTAATTTTTTTATCGAAAAAAGTTCACAGGGAACCATGTGAAATTTTACGTTAAGTTAATAGAATTGTCTCGAACAGAACCCATCCAAAAGGACCACCAGATTGGTGACATAAGTTAAGTCTTAAATTAAAAATTAGAATAGATATTATTTATCCACACAATTTGGAAGTTGTGAAGTCTTAATTTTGTATACATTCCCATGAACCGTTGGTCAAACTTATTAAAAAAAACAACTTAGTTGATTTATTGCAAACAGCATATTCTTATACTAAATCGTATTGCATACGTTTTTGGATAAGATGTAGCATGAATTGAAGGAAATTTAAAATTCATTAATTTTCTTTACCAATTTCTGAAAGGAATTTTTTGAAAAAAAAAAACATTTTTTTTTTTAATTGCTCATATGAAATTTGTTGGGGAGAAGTTCGGTTAAATATTTTAAGCAAACGAATTTTTTTCTGTGTATAACCTTAAACAAAAAAAAAAATGGGAAATTTTCAATATTTCGTTTAGAAATCCAAGTAAAATGTATTACTTTCCTTGGGTTCGTAACGAACTAAAAATCTTGATCCAGCTTGACATTACCTTATCATAGCGGAGGATAAAAAGGTAACTCTTAGAATTCTAAATGGGTAGATGGATTTTTTTAAGATTGGTAATTGGTACATATTGTTAATTAGCTAGTATGCACACACGCTGTGTTTGAAAGTTTTTTATGCCAAAAAAAATTTTTTTTTTCATAAAAAGGGCTTAAACGATTTTTATAAAAAAATCAGTAAATTAAAACTAAAGGTAATTTTCCAAAATTTTGTATTTGTCAAAAAGTGGATATTTATCGTATCTCTAGAAAAACAATTTTTTTTTTGATTTTCGATTCAAACGATTCAGGAGTTTTTTTTTTGATTTTTTTAACTGGCTCCCGGAGATTATGCCAGAGGAAATTACGCCAGAATTTTTTTTTATTAAAAACGCCAAAAAATTCTTCATACAAAATTCTGGCCTTTTTTCCTAGGAAAATATTTAAATCCTCAAAAAAATCTTTTTTTTTTTAATTTAAAACAATAATATTTTTCATTTTGAAGAACCCAATTTTTAAAAAACGGGTTAGTGAGTTTGTTTTAAATTAAAATTGTATAAGCATATTAATAATAAATAATAAAATTAATAATTGTGGGTGGCAATGGCGCCGTGGATAAAGTGCTTGATTGTTAACTTAGATGTGTGGGTTCGATCCCCACGCTAGGCGCATTCTTTTCTATACCTCCAATTTTAATTGGTTGCCACCCATGGGTTAAAATGTCAATACCTGAGTCTCAAATCCACTGTGCCAAACTAGTGCCGTGCAATTCAGGTTGCATTTAAAAGACCTTAGATCTTACAATTATACACTTGAAATTCACATTTTTTCCAACAATGTTTTAAAAGCATTTTTTTTTTAAATTTGTCTAGCGAATTATAATTTTCTTTCATTTCTTTCATCTATGTAATGATAACTACCTACCCTACCTACTTATAGCATCAATTTTTCTCAACACTAAGGTTGTTAGCTACAAGAGCAAAGCTCGTAAAATCCAGTCGCGCATTTTACTTAAAGTTTGGTAAAATAAAGTGTGTTTTTTTTTAAGGGATATATAACTTTATTTTGGCACCACTGTTTTTATTAACAGCTAATTTATCACCTGCACTGTGATTAATTTTAAGTTTGGTTTACCATTTTATCATTAATCAACTGACGCCTGAACAACTCGTAAATGTGCAGATTTATTTCGAATGGTTTGAAGACGCTATTGCTGTTGATCTCGATTTTGGGAAGAACATTTTCGTTAGTAAGCAAAAATCCCGCATTTGGAATGTAAATAATCCTCAAGAAATTGTTGAGACGCCACGGCGTAACATCCCCATAAAACAGACAGTTTGCTGTGCTTCAAAGTCGGTTGGAATCACTGGCCCTTACGAATTTAAAACCGATGCCGGCTCGAAGGTTACACTCAATGGAGCCCGTTATAAAGCCATGCTCAATTACTTTTTTTTTATGGGAGACGATAGATGACTTGGAAAACAATACTAACACTTAATAAAATTTATCTATTTTATAGTTCTACAACTCTAAAAAAAAATAAAAAAAATGTCATTTCTTTTGAATACCGAAAATTAACAGTTGGAGTTGTTCCAAAATCTCGTTTGGTAAGAAATAATTGATCGTGTATTTTCAGCAGCAAATCAATTTAAATGCTTAACGTTTTTGTTAAGTGTTTCCCTAAGCCACGGATCACTACTAGACAAAGAGCGATATAAATGCATAAGACAAAGTTTGCTACAGATTTGTTCTGATGGCTCTGCCCAAAATAATAATACAACTGATGCCCCCTGTGATAGAAAAATTGACCTCTGGAATACATGCTAACACAATCAAAGAAGCCGTGTCACGCAGAAGTTATATTCACTATCTACTGGTCTGTCTAAATATCATGCATTTTTGTGTTATGGGTCAGTAATTTTTGCTAGTTTTGAAAATTTGAACTGCGTACAAAACTTTATTCAAATCGGTTAAATTGGAAAAGTCGAAAGCACCCTTCTTTTGAAGGAACTGTTAGATTTATGGCTTTGCCTAGAAATTTCCCTTTCAAAAATTAGAACGGAGGAAACATTTAATCAAACTTAATTAACTATTCTTAAAAGCCTTTTTGAAAAAAATTGTTTATTGTTTGTAAATTTGTATTTAACAGTTCTCAAGAAAATTTTTGATTTATAAGAATGAACTAGGTTGTGATTCAAAAATGTAAATTTGGTAAGAGTTTTTAAATAAGAAAAATAGATTTTCTTCTTTGAAATTCAACAAACGTGTTTTTCAAATTTTCGGTGCGCAATTCGAACTTTTCAAAAAACATTTACATAAATAATTTGATCAAAATAGACTGCACCGTTTCTAGAGAAATTCGTAATTCAAAAATGAACCTTTTCGGAAAAAAACTAAAAAAATCCATAACAAAAGAAACAGAATGCTTTTAGGAATTTTTTTTAAGCCAAGAGTCGATTTTTTTACAAGTCACACTCATGATACATTTATGAAACATAATGTTTAGAATACGTTAACCACTTCAGTTTAATAGTCTGTATGAATGTATGGCCTCATCATAAGACAGCTTGAGTTTCTGCGTCATTTAAAATACTGCGGGAATTTATGAATTTGAATTAAATTAGATAAAAAAAAAAAGGTTACGAGTAGAACACCCTACCGAATTCCATGCAAAAAAATTCTTTAATTTTTTTTAATAGAAATTTAAAATATTGCTTCCTAAAAAAATATAAAAAAATTTTAAAAAAATGCGCATTCAAATTCTGAATAAAATTTTAACTTTCATAGTTCGAATTAAAAAAGTCACACCCATCTTACAATTAACTAATGCGATTTAAGATCAATAAAGATTTACAACAGACACGCTAAGCTTAGCTTAAATATGCGAATAAACCCTACTATCGCCTAAATTAAGTATTAACCTACCCATGAATACTTAAGCTTCTTCGTCATAAATCAATTTAACCTATTCTGCTGTCCTCGAAACTCCACATGGAATTAAGAAAAAAAGAACCAAAAGTTAAATAGCTCATAAAAATAAAAAAAATCAACCAAAACCATTTAAGTTGTAATATCAACAATTTTCCCTAAATCATCTTATGACATTCAATCATGTCATATATTTTTGATTTATGCTAAAACATAATAAAACTTGACTTTATATTTATTCAAAAAATAAAAAACCAACAATTATTTTCATTAAGAAAGCTTTTGAATATATAAATCTTTAAACACACGACTTTTCAATCAAAACTTATACGAATACACATGTGCCTACCAGCGAAAAGTATCTGTGTGAACGAATTCCAAAATTATTTAAGAGCAACATTGAAAATATCCAAGAGTAAAAAGCAGCGATTTAATGCGTTCAATGAACTCAGACCCAAATGAAGAGAAAAGAAAGCAGTCGTGAAAGCTTTAAACAGTATTTTTTTTCAGCCACCCACTTCCGGAAATAAAGTCTCAGTCTCTCAGTTCTTCTCACAAAATTGGTGCGTTCTCTTAAAAAAGTTCGACTTCGTTTATCTCTCTTGAAAAAATCTTGAACTTGATCATGAACAAGTAAGAAACTTAAAACCAAGGTTGTTTGTTCTCTGTCGCAATCGCAGCATAGTCATGGCCAAGATCATGGCCTGGCCATGGCATGACCATTAACTTGTTCTTCGAGCCAAATGTTGCCAATGTCATATACGTAAGTAGTTGTGTTCATGCGATCATACAACTGGCAGCATGTTGCTCAACTTTGATGCGATGAAGATCTTACTTGATGATCGCAAGTATAAGAATAATATCGAAAGAGCATTGGCCCGGCCCGGTGAAAATTAGATCTTCGAGAAAGAAATGGCAACACGGAGAAAGAATTTCGAGAAGAGCAAGTAATTCTAAAAGCGGTGGAGTAATTTTCTTTTGCACTCTCCGTGGCTTTCTCGATTTGGAGGCTTCCTCGATCGCTCTTTTATAGGCTGAGATGATGTTGAGAACACAACTCCAAATATGTTGTGATAAAAGTTCTTACACACAATGATGAGGATCGTGGTCGTCGTCTTCATGACGATCATGATGATGATGGCATGAGGCATCAGCCATGAGGCACAATAATGATGATGACGATGGTGGTATGTGGTATGGCCGCGGTGGTCATGGTTGGTATACACCAAACACAATATACAGAATAAGCCCCAAAGAAGACGACTACGAAGAAGAAAATGATTGTGTGTTGGAAAAAAGTCAACACGACGACGAGGAAAAATTCTTAAAGAAGTCTTCTAACTTATATAACAACTCATTACCTTGGCATAGACTTTAGTTCCACGGCGACCTTACAACGGTCAAGTTCGTTTATTTTTTAAAAGAACTGTTGAGTAGTTTATGGTGTGTGTTTGAAGGCACAGAACTATCTTATAGAACATTTTGCAGAGAATATTACCATCTGAAGAACAAACAAAAAAAACAGAGGATAAAACATCACTTTGGAAAAGAGGAAAATTTTTTCAAAAAATTTTCCGACGCACTGCAAATTTTTTGGGTGTTTTTTTTTTCTTGTTGTACTTAAAATTTGTGGTTGCGTTTTTGTTTCCGGGAATTGAATCTTTAATCAAATTTGGATTACTAGATAAATGGATTAAAAGTTTAGAATTTTTGTTTCAAATATAAATTGGTGCAATCAACTAAGTCAAAGTGAGAAAAAGTGATATAAAAATTAATTTAAATTTAAATTAAAAAAAAAGAAATACCTAGTAATAATTTCACTGTGGAAAATAAAGTGTTTTGCCAATCCAGCATCAGATTATTGAATTTTTGTTTGAGGTGAGTTCAATATTATAGGATAGTTTTATGGCGATTCGAGCATATTGTTTGTTGTTTTTTGGGATAGTTTAATTTTTAAAGTTCAACAACATTAATTTTAATTATTGTATTACAGCTAAACATTATTTAATTTTATTAATTTTTTTTATGACGAAGTAAATTACCTTAAGACTTAAAATTAAATATAAAATCAATTTAATATTTTTTGAGTTTATTAATACCAAGATATGAACAAATAGAATGTAATATTTCTAAAGAGACGATAATTAGAACTCAGGTAAACATTTCGAAACTATATTTCTATTTTCAATTAGTATTTCTATGAATATTTTTAACATTAAAAAAAAAATAATCGTAATGAAAAGCTGAAATATAAATAACCAAGCAAACAGAGGCAAGAGCAGGAATTGTGCCATATTTAAATTGAAGTTTGAAAATCAACTCTTTCGCTTGATGCTATTTTAAGAAAAATTCATTCATATTTTGTAGAAAAAAAAATTAACTCATTTCAGATTCATTTTTTTTTGTTCAAATAAGATAATAGTAATAACTAAAATAACTTAATAAATATAAAAAAATGAATAAAATTTTAAAAATTCTACTATTCTGTGTATATTCTTTAAAATTTGTATTTGTATATATTAGAACAAAAATGATGAAAAAGCATAAATCTAAAAGTAAATCTTATCATATTTAGCAAATAAATAAACAAAGTTCTTTCAAATATATTTCGCTTTATTACTTGGCAATTTTTGCAGTGTTAAAATATTTTGGAATATTTGTGGATTTTTTTTTGTACATTTTTGTTGAAACTTATTTTTAAAGTCAAAATGTGTTTAAACTGAAATGCATACAATATAAATATCAAAATTTATATGTAGTAGCTACCCATATGTTGTGTTAATTAGCCAAATTTTGTTTTAGATAATTTTTTTTTTAGAATTTTCTAAGTAATAGTGAAGCAAGTGGTATATATACATTTTTGATTGAAATGCAAAAAGTTATTATTTTTTGTACGATACTTTCCTTGTTACACATAAAGGGCTATATATCTAAAATTGAAAAAAAAGCATCCCTTCCGATGTTGTATCTTACTTCTTGATATTTGTATGGTAATGGAAAAAAATAACTAAACTCTCCAGTTCAAACTTAATCAGAAAAGTATAGTTGGAAAAAATTGATAATTTTTGAGAAGAAAGTCGTCGTTTTTTTTACATGGCAGTTTTACGTAAAAATTGTTCATATAATATATTAAGACTATTTGCATACAAACAGTCCAAGATAATTTATTCATATGCATTTAGAGATTCTCGTTCCAAAGATATCCGATATATGCAAACTCAACAAAAAGATGGAAAGTTAATAATTCTTTAAGCGTGGGTTGAATTTTCTGTCGAAGCTATTCTTTAAAAAAAAAATAAATTTATTACTTGCATTGTCACAAGTAAAATGTTAAATATCGGCACTTTATCTTCATGAGTTTGGTCGTGCTGTTGATTTCATTAATTTAAAAAATGTTTTTTAGGAGTTACCAATTATTTCGAATAATTGGATATTTATTAAAACATTGACTAAAACACTTTAAAAAACATATTAAATAACTTTAATTTAAATATAAATATAAATTTAGGAAAACTTATGTAGTATTTAAAAAAAAAAACAAATTACACAACATTTTAACAAGCAGTCAAAGTTTTTGAATATTAATCTCTAAAAATAATATTACGGCAAAAATTCCAATTCTCGCCCATATTGCTTCTACGCCTAAGCAGTAAAAAGGAATTGTTTTAATTAAAACAATTTGACCCATCGTATTATAAAAAAAAAAAAATTTCTAACTATTAAATATTTCTTATTCATAAGAAATGAAAAATGAGAACCCCAATGTATCTTAAGACTTGAAAAAAATTACACAATATTTCATAGATATTACAATTTTCTAAAATCCATTAAATGAATGGTTTAGACTCAAGATAGTTTATGAACACAAAAGACAGTTTATAGCACTCAAATAAAACTCGAACATCAATAATTATGTAGTTAGGCAGAACCCAATTTCTGAAAAACGAAATCATGAACACGTCTTTGTTTTGTGAATTTTGTGATTTGTAATGAAGAAAATGTGGCAAGCACTGACATTTTCAGGACATTGTTCTAAGGCTCATTATGATGATGACTTAAATTATCTGTGGATATGATCTTAAGCAAATACATACATATATCCCATTTTATTGGCCAAACAATCAAACCCTTATAAAAGACTTACCGTTGCCCAACGTGTTTTTTTCTTTTGTTTTGTAAGATCAAATTTACTATAGTTGCCACCGCATATTTTGTAAAGTTTCTTTTGAGTTTTAGTCCATATAACCTATTTTGAAATATTTATACATTTTTGTTAGTGTGTTAGTAAAATAAAAAAAATTCTCCAAAGTAAATTGCATAATTACATTAATATGTTAGAGTTTGCTAAGAAATATATTTTCATATAATTTTTTTTATTAAAATCACATATTACATATACAAAATTGTGAAAAAAATGTTAGTAGTCATAATATTATTTAAGAAGATTTAAAAAAATAAATTAAGAAAATCCAGACTTCATTTAGATCAAAGTATCAGCTCTTTTCTGCCCAGCAACTTATGTGCAAATTGTTATTTATAAAACTAATTTTATTAAACATCACAAAGCTCTTGTCGCTACTCATAATAATGTTTACTAAAGGAAACAATTTTGTGTGAAAAAAAAATTACCGTTTGTCGCGAGAAAAAAAGATAAAGGTATTGTAAACATAAATGTTTATCATTTCTCACACGAAGTGAAAAATAACTCTAGTTTGGATAGGTCAACATCATATTTGTTTAACAGTGAAATATTTTCACAAACCACTGGCAATTTATTTACACCTTAAAAGTTGATACAATTAACACTTTAAATGGAATATAAATTAGCAAGAGTAGCAGATTTACAAAAAAAAATAGGTTATCTATAGAACACATTACATATCTGCTTTATAATTTATATAAGTCAGCTAGTATCTGATTATTATTCAGATATACAGTCGAGCTTCGATAACTCGAACATTATATCTTTTACTCACACTTAACGGAATTACAATTTTCAACATTATAATACATGCAATACATTATGAAATAAACTTGTAAAAATCCACAGAATTCGAGGATTTAAACTAAAAATTCGACTTATCGAAGCTGCCGCCAAATAATATCATCGAGTGATTGAGACATTCGAGTTATGGAAGTTCGACTTATCAAACAAAAATTACATGTTAAATTCAGGCTTCGCGCTATTGACAACCAATTTTATTCGAGTTATCAAATATTCCAGTTATCGAAGTTCGATTGTATTTAGATTATATTATATTCTTTAAGCGTTTTACAAATGTTTCAAATACTTTTGATAAAACAAATTAAGCCTATTTCATTACTTTACCTTTGTTATCAGTCATTAGGTTTTTAGTCTGACATTAAAAACAAAAGGCAATTACGTATATTTTGTAGCTAATCGATTGATCTGCTACTTAAGCTGTTTAGTTTACGAAGAATCAATGAATGTATATCTAATGAGGCAAGTCATATAAGCCCTACAGTTTTTTTAAGAACTGATTTGATACAAAGATTGCTAATTTTATTAGCTTACTGTAGACTGTTTTGCATGTAATATAATAAAGTGTTGTTTGATTTATTGACAAAGTTCGTACGCCAACTCTTTTGTTTATAACCTTAAAGATAGCGTTATTCCAACTAATCCCTTTTTATTATGTTTGTTTTTTTAATACGTTTTACGAGTTTCGATAGAACAGTTAGATATACAATTCTTAGCAATAAAACTGTTAAAGTCCAAGGTCAATATCATTTCAAAGAAAAGAATTCATGAATTCCTATCTTAATATCATATACATGTATAATCTCATGTTGTTCTATAGACAAATTAGTTTGCTTTTTCGCATTTTTTCAAATTAAACAAATAATTCATCGGGCTTGCTTTGTTTAATTCCTTCTTAATAAATATAATTCCATTTTTTTTTTGCAAAAAAGGGAAATTAATTAATCCCGACTGTCATCGAGTTTCTAAGTCGTAAGATCCGTTGAAAGTAGCAGTTTCACTCAATCACTTTTTTTACTTCTAAAATAGCTAAATTATATTCACTATCGTAGTGCTTTTTTGCTGTTGGTGATAATTAAAATATAATGCTATGTCCACGATTACAGAAGATTCAGAACCCTTGGGGTTACTTTCTTCGCCAGATGATCGTATAGTTTTAATTTGAAATGCTTCAAGCCAAAAGAAAGATCAGTATTGATAGGTGGCATTTCAAACTTCAGAATTTAACTTCTTAACAGAGTGTTGCTTCTGAGCGTTAAATTTATTCATAACATAGTGCAACATTGTAGTACGCAGAAGAACTAATGAAAAGAAAGGAATTCATAAAAAAAAAATACATTGCATCTTCATTTTCACAGCTGTATTATACAAGATGCAATATTTACTTAAAGCTGTCTTAACAAAGTATTATATTCACTCACAAAGAATAAACAAAACCACCAACTGCATCAGCAGCAGCAACATCAACTAGTATTAAAGAATGGCCAATATAGCACTGTAAGTCTCTCATCAACGATTCATTGCCATCATTTAGCAAAACTATATAAAGAAAAACAAAACTATATGTATAAGCAAAGAATAACAACTTCCAAGAGTCATGTTTAGAAGGAAAAAAAGAGTCTCTTGACTTCTAGACGACGCGACACGGGCGGCAAAAAAAGGTGCTATTTAACAAAAAAAAAAAAACTACACAAAAAGAAAAATAACATAAAACAAGATAAACATAAAGAATAATATTTATTTTACTTACATACATATATATAAGACGATTCTTTGCTCTTCTTAAAGCTCAGGCATAATTTTTTTTTCTTTATTCGCTTATCGCAATTTTTTTTATGTCGCCATTTAAGTCCTTTAACCCAAATGGAAATAGGTTTTTATTTTTATATGGCCTATGTTCTTTGTAAATGTGCGCACATAAATCACAAACTTGTAAATTGCATTCGAAACAGGGTGTGCAGGGCTATCACGATAGCAATCGTGTGGACGTCATTGGTTTTAAATGAGTGCGATGAAATGGTTTGGTAACGTTACGCCACGTCGCTGGTAGCAAAGCGTGAAACATGTGAGAGAGGATTTGCAACTGTCATTCATCTACTATTTACTTGGGTACAAAAAGAAAAAAAGACAAAATCAAACAAACAAAAGGTCATTCAACTATATACATTTTCTTAGTCATAATTTCGGCGATATTTTGACAAATTATTTTGAATTATCATCCGTTATGACAAAGATCTTGAACGAAAGTTGGCAGTGCGTAAACTATAAATGGAATATACCCAGACAAATTTATTTTCGGTGGCATATGGTTTTATAACATAATGTAGTTATTTAAGGGAAGAAACTGATACTATAAAAACCAAAGAAAAAAATTGATGTGTCGAATTTGTATTCGCCGGTTGTCAATCATAATCGCGGCCGCCATGCCGCCGCCGGTTTCGCCAAATACTACAACATAATTCGCATAGCAATGAAAGGAAATCCATTAATTATAATCAATGCCGATATAAGTGGCTATATGTTGTTTGCAACATGATTGGTATTTCAAGTTCGCTGTTCAGCTCTTTTGTTTCGATTCGTAAAGTTGCTATTAGTTTTGTTTTGAGTGCGATGGTTGTTTTTTCGTTTTGCATTTTTGCATGTGTTTAAGGTGTTAATTCAGAACTAATCATTAACATGATAGGGGTATCGAGTTTTTTGTTTAGCTCTTTTGTTTTGTAAGAACAAAAATTCGACTCACTGACTGCATGTTTTTATATCAAGATGTTGAATTTGGGAACAAAAAGAGACAAAATGCAACAACTAATTTGAATTTAATTATTGATTTTGTTTGATATTTTCTTGTTTATGTAATGTTAATGAACTGAGGATTATTTTATACCATACATTTTTTTTTTAATTTCAAATTTAAGTTTTTTTCGCAAAATTAATTTGAATTTGATTTTTTTAAATAAAATTTTCTAATAATTTGAAAGAACAAATTTTAAGCGCAGATAGTAATTCTATTTCCAGGTATATAAAGCCCCCATTTGGAGCATGATCAGAATGTTCGTACTACAGCGCTTCCCTCGAATTTATTCCTTTGAGAGTTTCGAATATTTGATATATGATTAAAAGTGGTAATTTACTCTCCTCGCGGGAGTTGCAACTAGAACTGCTCATTAAATAAACAAAAAAACAAGTGGAACATGCAACACAAATTTAATGGAATTCCATGTATACGTTTGCAGCAGTCTTATATCAAGCTCGCTGCTCAGCTCTTTTGTTTCGCTTTAAATAAATAATTATTATTATTGTTTTGACTTACACTGTCCTGTTTAAAGATATGTAATGTTATGTTTAATTGCCTCTTCGACGTCGATATTTTTAAGACAGGTGTACAAATTGGCAATGAATACGCAAAGAGATCTTTTACCGATATAAGTTCACCACCGTTTTCCACACACAATTTTCTATTTGTTTTTTTTGTTCTCACTGTGATGATGACCCGCGTTGTTGGAAGATGATGCATAGTTGCAACAAAACCGAATGGGAAAAAAATCAAAAAAAAAATAAATAAATAAATAAGAACGAAAAATGAACAAGTCCGCATGTTCGATCGATTACGGTTAGCGATTATAGATATCTTTTGCTTAGTGTTTTGTTTTTAATTGTTTTGTATCTATGAAGCGAGAACTTGCAGAAACACTGAGAGTGTTTTGTGTTTGGTGTTGGTGTTGGTGTTTGCAATTTGTCTAGACATTAAACTACAAAAGGGTGTTACTGATTGTGGCGCAAAGATTTGCTTATATCTATTCTTTTTGGTCTCAGTCGTTTTTGTTTCTTGCACCATCATCATCATCATCATCAACATCATCTATATGAAGACTGGAAAAAAGACGATAGCTTATACCTGATAATCAGTGATTCCATGCGCATAGTTTTCTTTATGAACGAGTTATATCTATATATATATGTATGTTCTGTACATGGATATTGGCCGTGTAGAATAGAGGCTAAACGCTACGCCTATTTTCTGCTTGTGTGATGTGTGGTATAAAAACATATAGGTACTCTCTCTCGGGTGTTGGAATACAAAAAACTGGCAACTGGACGATGATGTTAAGATCATGACGATGAGGGGAAGGGTTTTATAATTAGACTTATATAAAGTACACTTGTTTGTTGGAACTTGGCTGCAATTATTAACATCCGAATGGGGAGCGCTTGTGGAATATCTATCTCGCTAGAGAAACAAACAAAAGGGCTGATGTTGCCTCTGTGTGAATGGACACGTTATTTGCTCTAGTCCCAGTGTTCAAGCCAAAGAGATTCCTTCTTAATCTTATTATTGCTACGAATTTATTTATTTTGAATTTCATGCGTACGGTAGCTTGTAACTTGGTGCGGCTTTACTAGAGTGTAGGGCAATTTAATTGGTACAAGAAGAGGATTGTTTAAGGATTCATGTATCTTTATTTTATGCTTGTATACAATTGATTCCTTGCGAAACACAAAAAAAAAAACAATAATAACTTTTTGTTTTCTTTTTCAATTGCGTATTGTATTTTCTTTTTTTTTTTTTGATTCGTGAAAGATTAAGAGGTGGTAGTGTTTGTTCACTCCTTTTGTTGTTGAGTTAATGACTGTGCGAACATACACGAATTTAGCTTGGAGTTATGAGAACAATTTAATAATTGTACGGCTTTGTTAGTGGTTTTTAAATGGCTTTATAAGATTTTGTTAAAAGTTATGAAACTCAGTGGCCTTGAACTTAGACCTTTATTTACTCAGTAAGGTCATTGATTATAACAAGATAATTACATAGCAGAGTAAGAGTGCTATTATATTTGAAAAAAATAAACAATATTTTTTTCTCTGAGTTGAGTGCCTATTTTAGAAGAGATTCAGCATTTAGGCTTAGTGATAAGAAATAAAATTTGCGAAATGTATTTTAATGAAATCTAAATTCGATTAAAATGAGTCGTCACTTGTGATCAAATAAAATCTTTACATACAAGGTTTGAAATGAAGTAATTTCACAATTTCTATTAATTAATTGTTTTAAATTGCATTCTTGTTTTTAAGAAATCAAACAAGAACTGATGATCACTTGAAGTCTTGTATTCATTTATTTAAATGAAAGAGATCATTCAGGCCAGTAACTTATTTTTCTCAAATTATTCAACAAAAACAAAATTAATTTCCGCCTTAAAAATCTATATCGTAATTTTGTGTAGAGCAGAAAGCAATACAAATCGATTTGGAACACCTTTCATTCCGTAACAATTTTATTTGACATTTTATCTTACAATAAGTTTACTTAAAATCATATATCGCTTTATTACATATATACTTCATAAAGCCTTCACTTAAGCCTTGTTTTAGGGTCGTGGCGCTTCTAGTCATTTCTATTCGATGCTCGATATTGGTAGACTAAACACCAGCGAAAGTTGACAAAACCCTAAATTCCATCCCTTATCAGGTTTGTGTTCAATAGATGGTGTGAACATAACTAGACATGCACAAATCCGTTGATCCAGTTAGTATCGCTTCTATTGTTCTGAAGAGGTTTTCTTGCATACTAGCAAAACCACTGCGTAAGCTTTTTAATCTGTTCTACACTACTGGTATCTTTCCGAGTGGATAGAAAACAGCATTTGTCCAGCCTGTCCCAAAAAATGACGAATCTTCTTAGTACTCTAACTATCGTGCAATTGCAGTAACTTCCCTTCTTTCAAATGTCACGTAAACGCTGCGCTGGTCAATTATCAGCTTAAGAAATATCGTGATGAACGAAAGCGAAAGCTTCTTAATGACCAGCAGTATGGCTTTCGTAGCAATAGGTCCACTGGTGATCTGATGGTATATTTCACCGAACAGATAAACAAATCTTTACAACATTTTGGAGAAAGTGAGATTATTGGGCTTGGTATTTCAAAAGCATTTGATAGAGTTTGGCATCATGCTCTCTTATCGAAAAAGGGTGCATTTGGTACTGATGAATCTCTTCTTCGTTGGATTAAAAATTTCATATCGGACCGCTCAATATATGTCATATTGGACGGTTTCTAGTCTAATATTCATAAAGCAAATGCTGGTGGGCCCCACGGCTCCGTTCTGTCTCCGACACTGTTTCTCATTTTCATCAATGGTCTCTTGTCTGAAACAAACTTCTAATCCAATATGTATATTGTATTGCTGACAATAGTACCCCACTTTTCAAATTCGTTATTAGATTCAGGCACCTGCCCTTCGGATGTGGGAGTTCAATGGCAGCGTATGATAATCATTAAATTCTGATCTCGACAGCGTTGCCCAATTGGGAAAAAAAAACACTTCAATAACCAAACAACTTTCAGTTCTCGGTATGTGCATCACTGATCACCTTATGTGGAATGAGCAGTGAGCACATATTCAAAGTTGTCAAAAATTCTGCAAGGTGTTTGCGTTTCTTAGACAATGTAAGAGATATTTCTCCCGTTTTGATCTTCTTTGCCTGACCGAATTGTTTCCTCCCATTGCGATATTCGAACATTTAAAACCAATGTGCATCTGTACCTCTTGTCTTATCCTTTCTCATTGTCCTAATTGCTCGCACTCTGTTCAAACATTTTAAAGGACCCACGAGCACTAGTGGTTCCTTATTAATATACGAACTTTTCAGTGAAATTACAAAATTTTTCAGGAAAAGTCGACAATCGAATATACTTATCACAGAACTAATTTGCAGTCTGCTTAAAGATATCATCATGCTTAGAGAGCTTCAAATACAGCTAGATGTTGTGCTACCTAAGATAGATTGCTTTAGCATAGGTTTAAACATTTATCGATAAATATATATCAGTTGTTATCATATCTGTTAAAATACGTAAGTAGTACGATTATTATTCAACTTCTGGCAAGTTCGCCAGCTTTACCTGATCTCGATCTTGAGCCACCTTGAATGTTAAGTTTCCAACTTAACTTCTTTCCCAAAATTAGACCCGAATAGTTTATTTCTTCTGGAAATGTTAGGGGTATACATTTCTATCGGCGGAATTTTATACTTCCCAGAGAAGAGGGTGGCCGTGGCGCGATACTTGTGTGTTCGCCTGTCAACCTCATGGTAACAGGTTCGATCCCTGCCGTAGTCTGTGTCCTCTTATTTTTCCATTAAAAACAAATTCTAAAATAAATGTCATACAATGAGTTGCTGGTTTACTTATTACATGCTCTTTAGGCATAGCAACATGTGATTGAGTAAAACTAGTATACCGATTAATATGACAACGAATACAAAAATAATGCGAATTATAAGGACATATATAAATACGACACGGAAATTTCTCCGCATTAGTTCAGCAGCCATCACTGGAGATAAAAACTGATACAATAACCACCTACAGTCTCAGAACATCGCCCCACACATCTTTCCTATTCTTCTTTTTCTTCCTTAACCTCACGCCAGCGCTGTGGTAAAATATTTAAAGTATAATCCCTTAACCGCGTGTAGATTATAAAAAATAGAAAAGGCAAGATTAGTATTGTGAAGATTACTCGCAGCCCACACGGGTGTCAGTAGCAGTATAGTCCGCATATACTTACATTAAAAGCCCATTTATTACCAAGTTGTTCAAAAGGATAGAAGAGATGGCAGGGAGATCCCTACCCTGACAGATGTTATTACCCAGAAGCCGCCCAATTTTGAATTTATAGTCTTGCTGTTCAGCAAATGATTACACAATACACCAAGGGACTTAAATACCTTAAGAGATGACAGATTTGTCAATATATTTAAAAGCGCCATCTATGTATATCCAAGAAAACAATCATTATAAAGTGTTTGTAATGGAAGGAATATTGGATATTGCATAATAGTGAAAAATGACAGTTTGTAGAAGAAGATATAAGAAGACAAGATTCCTAAAACTGCGTTTTTTGCATTCCCAACAAAATGATCTCCATGTTTCAGAATGAAATTCAATAATATTATCAACTCACTATTTCAGGATTTATGTTAAACATTTTTGGTGTCAAGAAAAAGAGGATACACCTATAAGATCTTGAATTTCATTTCAAAGTTAAATCTCCTAACGGTATTTTTATGGCAAAACTAATATTTTAAAACTTGCGAACAAATTTCAATTGCATCAGAACGGACCGCACTCCAAATGCCATCAAGATGCTAAAAGCTAGGCAAACATCAAATACCTTATATGTTAATGACACATCTTCAACTCATATTTATGTTAAGTTAAAGTTGAGGAAATTTATTCAGCCTCACATACTTTTTCGCGTGGTTGTGTATGTGCATAGTAGACTCGTTAATTATTATTCATCCATGCTAACTTAACTACAGCGTAACTTGTTCTTAAGTAATTTTTTTTCTAGATTCAATTTTACTGTAAATTTTCTCATTTTCATTGGCACTTAACACTTAGCCATATGTCTAGTAGAGAGCAAGAAGGGTAATGAATACTTTTGATTCACTACACTTCCGTTAGATGTTACTGTGAATATTATGCAAGTGAAACCCTAGATGATAGCAGGGAAAGATGTACAAATAGCAATTCAGCTAAGAAGATGCAAGATGATGGTTGACGGCTTCCTTGGACTCTCCCAGACTCTTCAGGTTTAAAGAAACAAAAAAAAAACTACCTTCATCTTCATCCATATCGAGGATAAGAAAGTGAAGATGGGAGTTTTAAAGAAGAAAGTATTCCTAACATTTATCACTTTTGTGGTCAGAGACCTTAGCTACCAGTTTCTGCATAAACAAATGATACATACACAAACACACGCATGTTTTGCAAATTTTTTTTTTGGTTTGTTTAGGTAAATTGCCACTTGGTGGCATAGATGATGGAAATGCAATTCTCGTGTGCAAATCAATGAAATGTGTTAAGAGTCCCTTGCTTGCTGGTCGGTCTCGGCTTCTATATGCGGAAGCTTAAAACTCAGGTTAAGAAATGTATATACGAAATAACAAAGTGCCCAAGACTGTCATACTAGCTAGAGATCTTTTGAATGGATGACGGTCGATGGTAGATGCCTATAATGCTGAATAAGTGTGTGCGCAGCTGAACTGGTGACATTTACACTCCCATTGCATTTTGCACCACTCCACTACTGAGACTATATTTTATGAGCAAAGTCGCCGAAGGTTTTGCTTGACATTTCCTTAACTTGGCTGAATTTATGATTGTATGTGTGGGGGTTATACATTTAACGTAAGGCTTTAAGTGATTTAAGAACCACAAAGATATGTTGACATAGTTGAAAAGGTAGTCATAGAAGAGGTTATGGTTGTTTATCCCTGTTAACTTTATCTGTTTTTTTTTTTTCATTTTTGCAGTAAAAATTCCACTAGAGGGGTTTGGTTGAATTATGACTAAGCTCCATTATACAGGGTTGGGCAACAACTGATGGATATTAAGGTATTGTGAGTGAATTTTTTGCATTTACAACCTGAATGAACAAAATTGGTAATTTTATAAGTTGTTAACCATGCAACCCGAATTAAATTGGTTGACAATTTGATATGTATTAAATAGAAAACTGAAACAAATCTGTGTTATTATTTTAGAAGATAAAATAAGTTCAACAGATTTGGGCGATTAATACTCTCAGTTTCTGACATTTGATGGCATACAAAAATAAATGAGAATGTCATTATAAAAGTGGCAAAGTAAGAATGTGATTTAAGGGTTTGAAGTAAAAAAGGGAAAACAATATCGTTTTATTTATTTGCTCGATAGAAATCTCTGAAAAGGAATAGGAGGGAAATAAGTTACAAGGCTGAAAGAATATCCGATACGTTGTAATTCCATGTTTCTGGCGAATCTTAGTATGTGTTATTCTAAGAGTGATTTTTTTTAACAATGTCCCTGTGTCAAAAAGTTTGATGATCCCTTTAAGATCATGAAGAGCAGATTCCCAAAAATGTAACTCCATGTCTGAATGACAATTCGTTTCACATGAACAGTCCAAAATTTTACAGAATTTATATTTTAACCATTTGAAAATTGAGGAGTTAAAAGTTTGGAATTTTTATGTGGAATGGTACATCCTGCAAATAATGTTGATATATATGTGGAATCAGAAGGTGTTTTTTTTTTATAATACAATTCTATATACTACTGAAATTACTCAGCCAAGTAGAAGACTTAGCATTATATTTAATTGGACTTGTTGAATTATTGATTCAAAATAGCTCTTAACGGCCTTTAGTCCACAAAATTTGCGTTCCATCCCGGCAATCTCACTTGGACTCATCAGTTGGTTAGTAAGTGCCTTACCAATACGCAATTTTTATTAAGTTCAGTTCAACTTACGTGCTATCCAGCCGTGCATTTTATTTGTTGCCAAAAGTTCTTAGCAAAAGAAATAAATTCACTTGGATTCGGATTTTAAACGGAATGGGCTGAGTTTTCAGTACTTTTAAAATATATAAACTACGGTACCAATATTCCTGCAATTTTTCACTGGCGGATTCTCTACAGTCTACCTAATAGTAAGAACTAAGAAAATAGTCGAATAACACATCCGATTCTTGATGCTTGGCGCCATTTGCTAATATACTCTCGCCACTAACTTTGACAGGAGTTTAATGCTTGAAGGCTGTCTGATGTCAAAGTTTTGGTTGCGGTAATATTTCTCGAGATTTCTTTCCGGAAAATACTATCACTGTCACTTCAGTTACTAATATCAATTCTAGGCCTAAAAATTTATTCTTCGTGTCCTTCCAACAGATTTAAGTCATCAGTGTTCCGGGTTAGCAATTCACCTATCCACCCTTTTTGATAGCATAACTCCGTTATAAAGTTTTTGTCGAAATTGACACAGGAGGAAAAGTATTTTTTATAGAATACTTTTCCCTCAAGCTCGAGGAAAATTGGACAAAAAAACAAGGTATTTGTTACGCAGTTTACATCCATGTTAAAATCTTCGAACTTAGCTCCGCGAACAAAAAAATTCGGGGCTTAACACTTAGTCCCTTACACTCAAATTAATTAACATCGAAGGTTTAGAACTTATTCCGTGGACTAGGTGCGAAATGCTATTAATAAAACAGAATTTCTGCTATCTGACGTTTACCAACTAAGTCATTCGCTACACCATCTAAGACGGTGGTCTAGTGAAAGACTAAGAATTGACATAGAATAAAATGGGATAGAGTTGATACTACGTAGATGAACTAAGCGTTTTTTATTAATTGGGCTGTTAGTGTCTCTTATTCCAAAAAGTATTAATTTTCCGACCCAGCCCGTTCTTTGGCAAATCGAATTATGGCTTTCACTTTTTGGCAGCAATTTTCATGGAATTTATCTGACAATTTCCTAGTTATTAGTTCGGACGCCATAGATAACAATTGGTGTTACCATCTTAAAATGTTTCGTTTATATTTTATAACAACTGTTACTTGGACATGCTTGTTCCATGAGTTTACTATCTAGTTCGATTAATGGATATTTCACCTCACTGTCCATTTACATTACTTCGCCAACTAACTTTCTTGGCAGAAGTATTTTTTTGATAAATAGGATAATCATTATTTTGCGGTGTTGACATTTAGACCCATGGATGGACACAATATCTGTATGCTAGTCAGTTCTCCTTTGTTCATATCACAAATGCTGTCCTGAAATTTCCTTTGGACTATATATCATCAGTAAAACCTAAATATCGCATACTCTGACAAGTAAGACTTTCTGGCAATTCTTCTCTTCCACGCAGGGCTTCTTAAAGGTGATAGTGTCCTTCCCTAAGTAATTCCTTTTGGTTCAACGGTTCTCTCCTCTGTCGGTCTTTGACATTTTTCTCGCACTCTTATCGGATATCCTCTTTGACAGATTCCGTTATATGGTTTGCCCTTATATAACATATCATATAGAATCATAGCCTATATATACGAGTATGAACAAATTTGAGTATCGCCCAATGCCGATATTGACAGTGCATCTGGGATATCTTTAACCTCAGTGGCGAGGTACTCGTCGAAGCAAGCATTAAACCATTCATTGCTTTAAAAAACGAAATCCTTTATTTGCTTAGAGCTTTTGATGTTCACTTTTTTATAACAATTGTTAAATTAGCTATTATTGTTTAATCATACAAAAACAATACAGACCATTATTTCTGAAGATTTGTCACATTAGACTAACTACGCTTACTTATTTTAACATCTCAGTATCTACAGTATAGGCCCGTGGGGTATGGGTGATGTGTTAAACTGTTAGGCCAGAGGTCATGGACATCTAATTCCAGCGTATGGCGCCCAAAAACAACATGAGTTCTTCCTCTACGAGATAGTGGCAAATGGTTTGTCGGGAAAAAAAACTCTTCTCACCCTAGCCGTTCAGAGACATAGCACTACCTTACCTTGACAAGATTACTTAATTATATTTAAATTTAAGACTCATCATTTTCACAAAAAAACCAACGTCAACAAACTCTTTTGTATTATTCAAACAAAAAGAAAATAAGAAAAATGTCCAAACTTTACAAAAATAAAAAAATGCTGTCCAATTAACTAAAAACAAACATCTCATATCTCTGAGCTTGTAAAAAAGGCCCGCTCATTTAAAGGCTTGTAAGCTAATCCGCAAATTAATGGAAAGTCAGAATATGAAAAAGTTGCTTACTGTGTGGTGCACCTGGATGGAGTTTACTTGTCTAAGAAACACCACCTTAACCAACCAAACAACAAGACACGATGGCGGATCATTTTTCAAAAGAACTGCGAGAATTATTACCTTCTTAAGAATTTTGGTGCGAAGTGAAATTAAATATCATTTAATTGTGAGCATATACTCTAAAGTGATAGAGGGAGCTACTGGTGTTCCCTTATGTCTGTCTGATGTTTAACCATGAGAAAGCATACTTTACCCCACAAGTAGACAATTAGTTTTATGAATAATAATTAAAAGTGTTTTATTGGCCTTTTGCTGACCCCGACATGTCGTACCAAAAAACCGTGTCTTTTGTTACATAAAGCAGGCAGTGTCAGGGTCAACAACTGTCATCACAAAAAGCATACAAAGAAACAAGTTTCATAGAAATATTAATAAATAATAATCTTTCTGCGGAAAAAAAAAAACAAAGACGTCGTAGTGTTTCCCAGTGATTTCTCGGGAAGGATGTAGAGATTAAAAAAAAATACTCCAATCCAACCTAATCTATTGCATTCATACTTTCATCGACATTGAAACAATGCAACCTACTTACGAGTTGACCATTCCCCAGCACAATGGTGCTACTCGTACATAAGCGATTGTTGCTCTCTTCCCGCCAAAAAGAAGAGAGGATGACGACGCGACTCGACGACAAGCAATTCAAATGTGAATGAATTCAATATCAATCATGAACTGGGCTAAATTAAGATCATTCTGCTATTATTCGTTTTTTAGTGTCATAGTACGAAAGGTACAGTTGTCTCTTGGGCACTGTTTTTTTTTTTAACAATAGATACAGTATTTTTTCTGATGTACAGTCGTATGTCCACAAGTCTTAAGCAACACAATCAAAGTAAATACGTAAAGAATTCAATTTACCATATTTAATTTACTAACGGTATTTTCATTTTGTTAAATATTAAAAGAGTTCTAGGATTGTAAAGTTAATATTTACAAATTAAGTTCCCCAAGACCTAAAATGTAAATATAAAAAGCGGCCGGTACACCCATCGTTATTAGCAAAAAATGTCAGCCATGATAAAATAATTTCACCTTGAATTTTGCAACATTACTGCACCAAACTATTAGCATTCATTTTTTTTTTGTTGACCATCAGTAATACAATTTGAATTCAAGATAGCTTTAAATGGTTTTGGGGAAATTGAAAGAACGTAAGCGAATGACTTATGTAAAAGGGTGACTCCAAATCAAAATATATAAATCTTCATTCTTTGGAGCCGGCCGGTCGACGATGGTCGTCTTGGTCGAACTTCTCATCGGCAAATTGATTATGATGGTATATGAAAATCTCCGATATAGGATGCAAAGGAAGAGAAAGTTCCTCTGGATGAAAAAAAAATACCAAAAACAAAAAGAAGAAAATTCTTTGTTTTAAATCGAAAAGAAGTACCATCATCAAGACCAACAAGTATACTCGAACATACGTATAGTACGGCTGGCCTTAAAGAAGTGGGCGGTCTGGCAGTGGTCGGTCTCTATCATCGACTCGGTGGGGACTCGATAGTTTTGATGTGATTTATTGTTTATATTGATGGTTATGGGAGTGTTGATTAATGGGCCAATGTCAAATGAAAAAGTACGACGGTATATTCTTTATTTTTCAATATTTTTCATTGTTGTGGTAATATTCTGTAAAATATACATCTGCATTACAAGATTTTGTATCTTTTATTTTGACTATTTGTACAAAAGCAGCCTTATTTGTAAAATTTAATAACGTGAAACTTTTTCCTTTGTTATTTTCAGGTAAATTGATGATTTGTTATTAAATACATATTCATTGTGTTTATTGGACTTATTGGCTTAAATTACGTTGACATCGATAAGGTATAAATTATTTAAAGTGGCACAAATACTTAGAAGTTAAATGAGTTGGATAGGAATGAATTTCTAAATTACATTACATTACATTACATATTATACTACTCCGTAGATAAATCTACGAAGTAGAGACACTGAAGCACTGGCAACGAACACCATTGGCTTTAAACATCACATACATTAATACAACAAAGAGAGACAGAGAAAGGAAGAACACACAACAGAAGAAACACATGTCAACAGCACGTGGTTGGTTTCAGACGGTCCTCCATCTTAGTACTAACCACGCGCAACGATGCTTGATTTCGCTGATCTATGGGAAGCGATGCTTTCATCGGAGCCAAGGCCGTTGACATTTCTAAATTATTTACAGTCAGAGTTACTAATTTTTGCAAATGTGCTGGTCAAAGCGCCTAATCGTATCTATAGGTCAATAGTTTTTAGGATATTCATTTCAGGATATTTTGTTTATTTTCATCATATAAGCTTTTAGTTTCTTATACATATAGAACAGGTCCAACATAAAAGAGTTTCTACTCGTACGAAAGTTGAAAGTTGAGGTCACTATAATTCGAAGCGCTTCCAATCATCTTGAAGTTGAAAATACATTATACCTATAATATTTGGTTGTCACAGTTTGCTCCTATGAGCGCGACAAAAAATAAAAAAAAGAGATTGAGTTAGATCCACCCACTTCAACACCCACTTTTTAATTTAATATTTTTTTTTTTTTGAAAATGGCTCTAACTCTTGTAGACAAATCAAATTATCAGTCGATCTCGTACTGTGGAAGTGTTAAGACGTTTTCGGCTTCCCAGTTTTTCCAATTAAAATTCGTGTGTGAGCTTAAGTTCTAAATTAAATCAAAATTTCACAAGTGGTGCAGTAGCACAGTGATAGAGTGGCCGACCGAGAATCCGAGGGTCGCCAGTTCGATTCCCAGGAGGGCATCAGAACTTTATCAGCTTTTTTTCACAACCGTGAAGTAGTTAACTTTATTGGTTGGGAAAACGAGCAAAGGAGGAGGAGTTTAAGCACCGGGGCATCGAAAGGTGTCCTAGGGCCAATGAGGCCAGCGATGGCATCAGCTGAGGGAACATCGAAAGATGTTCCAACTACAAGCAGTGATTCTGCAGCAACAACATCAACAGCAATAACAACAACGGCAACATCATCCGATGCTAATCAAAAGCGCAGAAAGAGGATCAAGTGCGCACCAAATTTGGTAAAAAGGAGATCCACGGCCACCTCAGTAAAGCTGCCAGCTGGGGTGCATACGTCCGATATAGACGAGACGTCAGAGGCAGCAAGACAAACCGAGTTAGACACTTCACCCGAAGAGGGTATAGCATATATGTCTGAAGAAGGAGAAGGGCACTTCACGACGGGCGATAGTACTGCCTTCGTGAACCTCTCCACATCAGAGGCGTCATCTGAGGAGGACGAACAAAGAATGTTCGCCCAAATTGATGCTTTGGAGGCAGAAATAGAAAAGATAAAAAGTAAAGTTAAGGCCAGCCAAGAAGCGCGCCGAGCGAGGCAACTAAAAGAACTCGAAGAAAAAGAACAACAACAGAAAAAAGAACAAATACAAAAACAACAGCCACAGCAGCAGCCAAAACAACAACGGCAAAAACAACAACAACAACAGCAACAGCAGCAGACACAAGTCCAGAAACAACCGCAAGAAAAACAGCAGCAGCAGATTCAAAAGCAGCAGAATCAACAGCCGCAGAAAAATCAGTCTCAGCAGCAGCAGCCACAGCCGCCGATCATGAAAAAAGAAAAGGTGCCACCCATTAATACTTATAAAATGGAGTTACAGGATACCATAAATCTATGTAAGTTGACCATAGGTCAAAATTTTACTATTAAAAGATTAAATAACGATAGGCATGCTATCCAGTGCTTCACACTGGAACAGCACAAAAAAATTAAAGAGTTGCTGAAAGAAACTACTACCGAATTCTTTAGTTTCACCCCTAAAACCGAAAAATTTCAAACGGTCCTTTTGAAGGGCATAGATTCCTACACGGAACCACAGGTGCTCTTAAATGAACTCCGCCAAAAAGCGAATGACGATCTCGACTTTATCGGGGTCAAGCCGTTCGCTACAGTTAGAGCTAGGCGGGAGAAGCGGAGTCTTCCCTTCTTCCTCGTTCAACTTTCACCCAGCAGCAAACTGGATAGTTTGAGGAGTATATCCGTCCTCAACTGCCAGGTTGTAACTTGGGACAAATTAAAAAGGCGCGGCGACATGCTTCAATGCATGCGCTGCCAAAGGTTCGGCCACGCCGCAGCAAACTGCGAAATGCAGTCACGCTGCGTTAAGTGTGGAGAGAACCACAATGCAGATGAATGCAAGTTAGGAAAAGAACGGGTCGAAGATAGGACCCAGCTTAAATGTGTACTCTGCCGAGGCGCCGGACACCCCGCTAATTATCGGGGATGCCCGACGTTTCAGCTTATAAAAAACAATAAAGCAGCAAAGCAAACAGTGGTAGAAAAGCGTCCAACAGTGCGCCCTCCTACAACAACGTCCGTCAACCCCCAAATTTCTTACGCCCAAATGGCGTCAGGAAGGGGAAGCACGGTACAGCCTACACCAAAGGTCGCCCAACAGGCCCCCGTGCCTAAGGCGCCGGCGGCACAGGCGGATATTATGGGCGTTCTACTGGCCATCCAGGGCCAGTTGAACGGCCTCCAAAACCAGATCAGGGAGCAGGCGACTAGGGTGGATTATCTCTACTCTGTTTTGCCGAGCTTAACGCAACTAAGAGGTTAAGGGCGCGCTGCCGGAGAGGCCCTTTAAGATCCTAGCTGTGAATGTAAATTCATTGATTAGGACCGAACGTAGAGCGAATTTATTCCAATTGCTTAAAGACATAAGTCCAGATGTGTTTATGGCTAGCGAAACTAAGCTTAACCAGAAACATAAATTGACTAACAACAATTACAATATCGTAAGAAGAGACCGACCCAACTCCACGCAAGGAGGAGGCGTCGCAATCTTTATACGTAAAGGCATTAGTCATAAGGTAATATATAATAGTGATGTGCGAAAATTTCGGACGTTAGAGGCATGCATCATATGCATTCATCTCCAACAGGGGAAGCGAATGTATGTGATCGCTGCCTATGCACCGGAAACACCTCAGCCCACGCAGTTTATAACAGAGCTTGAAAAGCTTTTTGAATGCTTAAGATTGAGCTCGGAAGAGAATTACTATATATTGGCGGGTGATTTAAACGCCAAGCACACAGATTGGGGAAATCAAATACAAAATCCTCGAGGTAACCATCTATTTAATTGGATGGGTCGATACAACCTTGAGTATCGCATCGATCTTCTAGCCACAGACAGGCCATCGTTCCCAAGAAGCGGCGCCTATCTGGATCTATTGCTTAAAGACGCAAGACTAACAATTACTGACGCTGTGGGTCAACGGCCAAGAAATTGTTTACGAACGATCGAGTACGACAGTGACCACTGCGGACTCGCAGCCGTAATACAACTTCCGAACCAGCTTATGGAGTTGGAGGAGTATGTGCCTGTGCATATTTACAATTACAGTAAGGTGCGCTGGCCACGTTTCTCCAATGCCTTATTGAGTGAATTACGTTCAAATGGTATATCCCCACCAAATGACAGGAACCTAACAAATACTGAAATCGACAGATACTTAGAACAAATTGACGAAACGATTCTACGAACAATGAACAGAACAATACCGAAATACAAAGAACGTAACGCAACTGACATGTACCGTAACGCGACAATTGACGCACTTCACAGACAAAAAAGTGGACTACTGACAAGACTAAAACGCTTGTACAGGCGGTTTACTGATACACGAGACCTGGAGATTAGGACACTGAAGTCGTCCATCAAAAACATCAACCAATTGATCAAAGAAAATTATAGATTGGCTATTAATTCGTTCTGGGACAATAAAATTCGTGCCGTTAACTCCAGCGACCCAAGTATGTTCCCAAAAATTAATAAGATTTTTAGAAGAAAGGATCAAAACGATCTTCCGTGTCTTAAGCTCCAGAGGACGACAGAGAACAGAGACGTACTTCTGACAGCAGGCATAGACCCAGAGGATGCCGTATTGGACGATGACCTCTATATAATCGAAGATCCGCAGGAGAGAGTGGAGGCTGTGGGGGCTGCTTTCCAGCAAGTGTACAAGGTGAATGCTAGCATTCGCCCGAATCATGACCTGGAGAACAGAGCTCTGCTTCATCACTTATGGCTCCGGAACGATATAACCGAATGGCGATCTGAGAACCTTGGTTTTACCAGGTTTAATGATGAAGATTTGGCAAACGCCATAATCGCCGATCGAAATGGGCCCAGCCCCCTGTTAATTTCGAAGAATGAGCTCCAGCTCATCTTCGATTCATTAAAGAAAAAGAAGTCTGCAGGACTCGATGGTATATCCAACGTTGTACTACGACATTTGCCTCAAGAAGCAGTTGACATTTATACCACACTGTTTAACAACGCGCTGAATAATGCATATTATCCAGTGCGGTGGAAGACAGCTGTGGTGCACCCTCTCCCAAAAAAGGGAAAGGACAACTCCAATCCGGCGAATCTCCGGTCGATAAGTCTTCTTCCGAGTATCAGCAAAGTATTTGAAAAGGTTATTAATAGAGCCCTGTTCAAATGGGCGGAGTACAAAAATATCATCCCGGATAATCAGTTCGGTTTTAAGGCGGGACATGACACAATTCATGCCGCGTCTAAACTTGTTTCTGATATCCAATGGAACAAAACTAAAAAACAGTGTACGGGTGCCTGTCTGGTTGATTTGGAGAAGGCCTTCGACACCGTATGGTTAGAAGGTCTCTATCTAAAGCTATCCAGACTAGGTATAAGTAAACCTCTATTGTATATGCTTTATGACATGCTAAATGGTAGAAAGTTTGTTGTCAAGAGTGGCAATGTAACTTCTACTGCAATTTTTAATATTAATAATGGTCTTCAGCAGGGAGCGGTTAACTCGCCGATTCTATTCAACATTTACACCAGCGATCTGATAGGTAGTCTAACTCAGGCAATTGCGTACGCCGACGATCTAATTGCGTACAGAACAGCTCATACAGTTGAGGTCATCAAAAGTCTCTTGCAGAGTGACTTCGACAAGATTCAGCGATATTGTGATGACTGGAAGTTGAAAATCAACTTCCAGAAATCAGAAACTATTTTGTTTAGGACTCCGCTGTCTAGCGCCTCAAGGGATACGAGAAAGAACTGGCGCAAGCTGGTGATCGTAGGGCCACATGGACATCCACTGGCGAGTAAAAGTGTAGTAAAGTACCTTGGCATCTGGTTGGATCAGTACCTGTATTTCGACAGACATATAGGTGCTGCTTTGGCCAGGGCTAGGGGAGCCTTAGCCTTGACAAAACGACTGTTTTATAGCAGCCGTCTTGACAGCAGGGTGAAGGTGATTTGCTACATGGCCCTCATCAGGCCGATGATTGCCTACGGATGCCCGGTGTGGTTCAACGTTGCCCCATCTCAAATGGAAAAGATTCGGGTGTTTGAGAGGCAATGTCTTAGACGTTGCCTTGGATTACACAGAACACCAGAGTCGGAGTACACAAGATATTATTCCAACCAGGTTCTATACAACGGAGCCAACATAAACAGAATAGATAATTTTTTGTTCAAGCTGATTCGGGGTCACGTTGCAAGAGCGATGTCCTCAACTAACAGCTTAATTTTTGGGGCTTATTACCCCAATAACGAATATTTTGAGAGTGCGCGGTTAAGTGGTTACATCCCTCCTGAGGCATTCCTCTATTTAGACAGTCGAGGGCTGATACAGGATGGAGGGGCGGTTCCGCTCATCTACCACGTCAGCCGGAAAACTGTGGATAGGCGACTCCTGTATAGTCGAGACGTCATCGCTCAAGGTGGAGAAGAGCGCCTTCGGTTCAGTAGGACTGTGTCCGATCGGGACCGGAGGGATAGGGCGAAACAGGAGAACCAGTTCTGGTGGCTCTCTGAACAGCATCGTGATATTTAAAGTCGATGAAGATGATATATCTTGGTCGACTTACATAGATTTAGGGCATTAGGTATAGGGAACAGTCAGGGTGGCACCAAAAAAAATTAAAAATATGTATGTATGCGGGGGCATACGTGCATGTATCTGCGTGTCTGTACATGTATGTGCGTACGTATATGTATGTGCGTATGTACATGTGTGGGTGGGTTGCATGCTAGTGTGTGTCTGCATGCATATAAAAAATAAACAAAAAAAATTAAAAAACGAAAAAAATGCTGCTGTGGCTGTTCTAGTTTTTAAGTAGTTATAAGTATTATTAGGTATTTTAAGTAGTTTAAGTTATTTTTAGTTAGTATAAGTTAGTTTCATTTAGTTTTAATTATTTTTAATATATATTTAAGTTTAGTTTATAGGTAAAAAAAAAAAAAAAAAAAAAAAAAAAAAAAAAAAAAAAAAAAAAAAAAAAAAAAAAAAAAAAAAAAAAAAAAAAATGATCAGATACCAAGTTTTCTGTATAAAAGTTTCTTGAAATATAAAATAAATAAAAAAAAAATTTAGATTTAATTAAAATAGTTTTTAGGTCGAAAGACATTAGTTGTAAGAGTTATTGTTTAATTTAGAGCGCCCGTAAAGGGCCAGTAAATTAGTTGTAAGTTATTGATAATTAGGCTAGTTTTAAACATTTTTGTCTAGCTTTAAGATAGTTATAAGTTAATATGAAATAAAAATGAATTTAAAAAAAAAAAAAAAAAAAAAAAAAAAAAAAAACAAATCAAATTATTTGGAAGCCACTTTTAGAATTTAAATTAATGATTTTAGTGAAATCCGTCCACTAACAAGCAACTTTTATCACTTATTTCTATATCGGAAGCTTCTATAAGGATTTGGATGAAAACAGTTCGCAGTTTCGTTTTATGAGAAAGAAAAAAATTCAGAAAATATTTCAAATGAGATCAGCTTACTTTTCTTTTTTTTTTAATTTTTCGAAAAAGACTCATATGATTTTGATTTTTTTCAAATGATGAAATTTCCACAATATTTTTATGTGAACAAGAAAAATTAAGTTATTGGTTTAGTAAAGTCCACTGACTGCCACATACACATTTATCATTTATTGGTTTCTTAGAAAGAGTTCTATATTTGGATGAACATTTTAGAGTTTGTTTTTATTCGGAAGAATAAAATTGAAAAAAAAAAATGACATAAAATGTTTTTAGCGGTAAACGACATTGTTTTTTTTTTTATTTTTGAATTTGTCATTACCGATTTCGATTAAAATGTATATAATGCAGGTCCTTTAAATTCCAAGTGCAGATTAAAAATTTTGAAGAAATATTTTCGGATTTTTGAAAATTCAATATTTCGAAAAGTTTGGACGAATTTTTTAAAAATATTTTTTTAAATGAATGCTGGTAAATACTTAGAATTGGCATAGTATTTTTTTTTAATTTAAGGAAATTTTCAATTCAAAACAAAATTCAGTACTTAATAATAAACTGCTCGAATGGTTTTTTTTTGTAAATTTTGTTTTCCAACAATAATATTAGTTAGAAAAAAGACATAATTATATTGGTGTCAAGAATATTGAGCTTAATCTTAATATATGATTTATTTAAAATTTCGGGAAAAAAACTCATTGCCCAGACACACCTATTAGTGAACCCATGATTGGCAAACAAATCTATCTCACAATATTTAAGAGACATTGGCGCAAAATTTAAGTCGATTTAGTAATATTTTAAATCATTTTTAGTATGATACTAGCCTAAAAAGAGGATTTTTCTAATTTTAAACCAGTTAAGTATCGTACTATTTTCTTAACATTTTACTAAAGTTAAAATCACAAAATGGTTACTTAATTTTTTTAGTATTGTACTAAATCCATATGCAACCTTGACATTTACAAACGTCAAAAAGTTATGTTCGCTTAGTTTTTTGCACTATTTTAGACGTGTTTAGTTGTAGTTTATTAGGAAAATAGATTTAGTATGGTGCTAGTTAAAAACTGTTTAAAATTAGCAAAATATTAGTAAAGTGCTTTAGTATTAGCAAACTGTTAAGTAGTATAATTCTAACCCCTTAACATCAGGCTGTTTAAAATTTTGTGCCATAGGTTTTTAAAAACCAATTTATAAGGTCAAACAAATCTAAATTTAAGTGATCACAAAATTCAACAGATAAAGGATCTTAAGTGATTGCAGAAGCCTTTCAATAGATATGTATAGGTACATGGCAAAACGATCAAAATAATTTCAAAGAAACACTCTTCAGCCAAATCATTAATTAAAATTAAATTAAGAATTGGCAAATCAACACAAGAAACACCCTTTTTTTCAACAATAATTTTTTTTCAATGTTTGATTACACTTTTAATTTTTACTGTGGATCATTTGAGAACATCTTTTCAAGGGGCCGGGCGTCTAGGTAAAATTAATAAAAAAAATATTTAATTATGTTACAACAGCTTGTGTGGGGTATTACTAAAAATTATTAATTGAAAATCGAATTTTCGATTAGGGTAAAGTTATTTTCAAGATTAGGGTAAAGTTATTTTCAAGATTTTAGAATTCTCAATTATTCCGCTGAAATGGTAGAGACCTACAATGATTTGCCGAGTACGAATATTGGGGTAAAAAAAAAGTTTCTCGAAATAAGATTCTGTTAGAGAATCTGTCACTACCTCGTTTATTTCGAACTTCAGGCCAAAACTGGCACCTGAACAGTGCAAGTCACTCTACGGACGATCGGCAAAGCTTAGGTAGGTTGTTTACCTCCTTAGCCTTAGATATAAATTGACACAGTTTGTCTCAACATTTTACTTTGATAAAACCAAACAAATATGGTCACTGACTTCCAGCCTTAAAGTTGGTAGTTCATGCTTTAAATATAAAAAAAATTGAGATAAGATCACTGCCACAAATCTTTTCTCGTAATACCTAACGGTATTAATGAAAGGCAAGCTAAAAATAAAGGGGAATGTTGTATACAACTACAATGAACCTATTTTGAAAAAAAAAATTATCGAAAGATAAATACTTACAAATTATGTGGCAATTAAAAAAAATGTTCATAAATACAGAATCAAGTACATGTGCACCCCAAATTTCCCCTGGTAACTGGTTTCTTAAAAACCACATTCTTTAACAGTCTACATACTTAAATTTAAAAAAGCAACCCATATCTCTTTTCTTGTGGACTAGGTATATTTTTGACATAATCACACACTAAAATTACAGTTCTCTACGTTTCTTTGCAAACAATTACTGTATAACTAACACTTATAATATTAAATTCCTGAACACCTCACCTCACCCGACGGCTCGTTACAACTATCCACCTCAAAGAAATTAAAAAAAAATCTCCCAATTAACACTGCCTGAGGTATAATCATACCACCTATTAGCAAATGCGAATCTCAAAGATAACTACTCGCCACTTCTTGTCTTATTAGCTGCTTAACAATTATGAGCATGACTTGAAGCCGACATAACCACCATCACTATGGCAACTCTAAAGCCGCAAAGAAGATGATGAGCAGGGGGAACGAGAAGAAGAAAAAATACCATAAAAGCTAGCCAATAAATTACCCCAAAACTGGCACGTTTGAGGTAGCAATGAGTCTGTCCCCTGACCTCCCCAAGGGTAAAATGCAAATAATCGTGAACGCTTTTTGAGTCACGCGAGTCAAGGCAAGACAAGAAAGGCCAAGTTAAGGGCTATTTCAGTGATGATTATCATGATGATGGCGATTGTAATGGCCGAGACGTCAGACGCCAGTCCATCGCCTTCTATAGCTGGGCTATGGTTTTGTTTTCCTCTTGTGTATCTTTATCATATTTTTTTTTTAATTTTCAAGCGGCCATTACAAAATTATCCGTAATAATGATTGTGGGAACCATACCGCGGCCAGGAAAAAAAATAGTAAAAAAGAAAGAAGCAAAACATAGACAAAACTCTTCAATCTTCATAATACCTCATTACATAAATTCCCACTGTATTGTATGTCTTGTATCTATACAACTTTGAGCAACAAAGTATGTATTACACAAACGACAGTGGGATAGACAACAAGACCAACAGAAGAGAAAAAAATCATTAAATTGTTTTGGGCCAATATCCTTATTGGCGCGGTGTTTTTCAAAATATTTGCACAAATTGAATTCTAATTTTTTTCCCGCCCTGTCGTCACTACTATACTGCAAATTGAGATACCCCTGAACCCCAAAAGACAAGAATAACAACGAAAACACTAATAAAGCGAACGAATGAACATCAAAAGACAACGACTATCTGCAAGTATCTAGGATAATAACGTCACGAAGATTCGATTAGAATGCAACACGTCTGCGCATCAAACAAAAGATACACTGGTGCAGCAAGCATAAAGGGGACCGCACAGTGGGGGATTTAGGATTGCCAGGGCCCTAACTAAATAGAGGAGGTTCCTTAGCCAGACAATCTTTCAAAGCAAACTTCTGAATTCATTTTTTTTTCTATTTAAAAAATGGTAAAGAAATTATACATGTCCCACATCAATGATCCACTCAAAGATTGCACTTTCAACCAATACATTTTTTTCTATGCCATAACTCATAAATAGTTTCGCCTTAAAAGAAACCTTACGGACCAATACTGGCGTCCGACATTCTTGACCAATCACTCTTCTTTTAAAATGAGGTACGTTTCATGTCCCATACAGCAACTCATTTCCTCATTTCTTTGAATTACTCTATATTTCAGATAAAAAACAAAATCTAGTTTCAGTACATTTGGCTAAGATTTAAAATTATGAGATTTAACAGATCTTTTTTGATTCTCTAGATTATGCGCCTTAGTGAAATCACACGAAATCCAACACTGAAAGGGGGCGATTCAAAATTCCAGAATTCTCGCGACTGTAATTGATTTCGGGTACCCAAATGAAGGAAACTACAAAAAAAACACCCAACCGCCAATCTAAAAGATACTTTTCGTTTGAAAGGAGAAAACTTTTTATTATCATATGGGAACCCAGCCAAAGTTAGTTAGTAGCGCTTCTCTATTTTATTCCCTGTCATTTGGAATGGAGCGTGTTCAAACGTTCAAATATTTACCATAAAGAGAAAATTGCATGAATTATATAAGCAAAGACAACAATAAGAAGCTTGGGAGTTGCATCAGTGACTTCTGGCTTATGGCATTGCGGATTCTCTTATTATTTTTTTTTGTGTGTGGTTTGTTTGTGTATATCTTTTGCATCTATAGATTTAGAATAAACGGTGTGACCTAGTAAAAGTTCTTGCACCATCATCGTCACGTCGGTTGATATGGGAATCCTAAGTCAGGTGGCAACAGTTTCGAGTTTGGTTGGTTGTTCAAAAGCATAGGTATATCGCCAAATCGTGCTCTTAATTGGCGCCCAACATTTGCATTGTGGGATGTGTTCGAAATGGAAATGCTGCCTGAATGCATAATTTTGCGCAAAGTTAGATGTGCATCATTTGAATAGGAGGAAGGCAAGGATGTGTTGTCGGGTTGAAATGTTAACGGAATATCTGTATGTGCTTACCTGTATATTTATTTTAGAATGGGAATAACATCTTTTCTATGGAAATTCGATTAAGGGAATACGAAAATTTATTTGTTTTTGATGTGGAAAGTATATTTTTCCAATTCCGATGACCAAAATATAACAATTTTGAAAATGACAGTGTGTTAACACATGGAAAGGATTTCGCAACACCTGATTTAATACTATTGATTTGGGTTCATTGTTGTACAAGTTGGAGCAAAAGGCATTATCCTATTGTTGCGATTTTTTTTACGGAAGATTTGTCCATGGTGTAGGGGCAGTGTGAATTTCCCTGCTGATTTCCCGGGACAATAGGGTCCAATACAAGATATTGGCAGGTCTAACCGTCAAGAAGCAGTCCATTTGATGAGAATATATCAGCACAGAGAAACACGAAGTATCGCCCAGTCGATACGTTGTGCCACTCAATTGGGCATTAATCGACAGTCTTTCAAAAGAATTTTGATGAAAGACTAGAAGATGTTCCCCTTCAACGACATTCATATATTGCATCAGCAATAGACATATATAGGCATATTATTGCATTATCTCTTCTGGGGACAAAATATCCACCCACTCAAATTTGCATGGTGTGCAGTTTACGCTGAAGGCATCATGGGAACTAGATTTTTTTTTCAGAGCCGCAGGAAAACGACTCCTGTGGTTCGCTACAGATCAATGCCCAACCACCTTCTTCTGCTTCAATTTGATGAATTACGACTGTAGCACATGTGGTTCCAACAGGATGTAAAACGGCGTACAATACACCAGACAAAACTGAAATACTGAGTGCTGCATTTATGGGTAGCCTAATCTTTCATTTTGGCACTGGCCTGCAAGATCGTCCAACTAAAGCATTCCACACTGCTTTTTGGTGGGTGTTTTTTGTTTAACTCACGAAGTTATGTCAACAGAATTTAGACTCTTGAAACCCACTTAAAAAATATCAGTTAAGAATGCAAGAATCTATCGCCGGAAGTTCTGGCGAAAGTCGGGACAAAAGGGCCATAAGGTCTAGCGTTGGGTACTTGGCCGATATAAAAAGACATCACAGCAGAAGCAAAGTTTTACATTCATAAACAAATATTCCAGGCAAGAAATATCGCTTGACAACTTTTGCGCCACCTCGTATTTAGGTATTTTGGAACGTATGCTTATATTGGAATCATTGTGAGGAAATAATTGTGGAACGTATTTATTTAAATTTCCTAAAAAAAGCCTCAGCAATATTATAAGCTCTTAGATACATTTAAGTAACAGATAAATTATCGTAAAGAAGAAATCATGTATATAAGTAAACTTCTCATTAAAAATTAACAAGATTTTTCCAAATCATTTTCTTTACTATTGAATTTCCTTTTAGTGTCATTGAAACTTGTGGAATTACCTCAGTAAACAACCACAAAAAAAAAATAACACCACACGTCTAAGTCCAAAAGATCGTAGATAAATCACAGTTTGCTTTTTAACAAACTTTAAACGTCACGAATTTAGCGTAAGGTAGTGTACCTATACCTCCATACATCATTAACATACCAAACTATCTATCTTTTTGTAGGTATACCTATGCCATAAGAAGAGACAGGATATCCTCTCATTTCTGCGAAACTCCTAATGGCCATATATAGATGTATATTTATCAAGACTCCAACTTAGACCACCATCTATCTAACTATTACATTCCGAACTTACATTGATTTTAGAAACAAACGCACATCTTGTAGTCTTTGCGAATTGGATAAAGAGTTAAACGAGCTAGCCTCTTATTGTTTAACATCGACCTTGTTAGTGTGGTTTACCTAGAATCGAATAGAATCGAAAAAAACCTCGTCCTGTCGTCTGTCGTCGCGTCGAGTGGACAGTTTTAAAATACGAGACAAAAAATTGAAGGAGGACACAGAACATTATGGGAATTGCATATAAATCACCCATGAAATATTTTTTTCCGCGGCGCAGCGGACTCACGAAAGTGAGCAATAGTCACACAATCCCAAATAATAGCCAAAAGGACTTAATCAAAAAAAAAAAAAAATAAATAAATCGTGATTGAATTTACTACTCTATGAGTAAGTTGTTTAAAGTGACATTATTTCTACCCCGAATTGTTTGATCAACCTATAGTCGAAGCATAAGATATTTTGTGTTGTGTTCTGTTTTAATTCTCGTGCAAGTATGTGGCTTGTTAGTGCACTGACTTGTGTCTCTAAAATGCCTTTAATGGTCAAACTATTATATAGTAGTCAATAATAATTCAATTATAACCGTAATCTGGAGTATTCTAGATAGTTTTTTTTTGTATTACACAACCGTCGCCGTCGTCGGTCGTTCTCGACACTACAATTAATTTTACATTTAAAATTGATGAATGCTCTGTGGATCAAAATAAAAATGGACTTAGTTATGCTGTAACGAACTCTAAATGGATACAAAATTATTAACTTCTCTTTCATGGTCGATGTGGTATGCTGGCGGTAAACGCTAGGATTTTTTTTGTTGGCACTCTTCTATATACTATACTTTGTTTGTTCAGCCATAAAAGTACAAGAAGATTGCAATGGTGCTGCAGAATGAAGAATAAATAGATATTGAGGTCGAGAGATGAGCACTTCCGCTGAAATTAAAGTGGGTTGTACAAGGTCCTTTTATGGAGTTTTTTTTTTGTTTCTCTCTTCTAAAAGGGGATCATTTTTTTTATTGTGCTTTTGATAAGCTTGTGGGAAAAACCTATAAAATTGTCTTTGTTTAAAACCAGTTTATGAGAGGGACTCCTTATTTTGTTGCAAATTATTTTGAGGAAATAGCAACCGCTATTCAGTTTTATAGCGAAATCTTATAAAATAAATATAGTGCTAAAGGCTTATTTAAGTCTATAAGATAAGTGATCAAAGATAGAATTCTAGAATGTTTTACCTAGAACGAACACAGAGGGAGCCTTAAGCGGGAAGTTAGAAAATTTTATTAATTTTCTTTTTCATCCATCAATTTATCTATTTGAGAGGATTGTGCTCACCAAAAGCATTTAAGAAAACATTATTGGAATATCTAACTTTCATAACGAAATATGTTTGAGGCGAGTAATCATAATTTTATCAAGCTACATTTTTTGTAGATATTTAGAAACGAAAGGGAGCACATTTAATTCTTCTATAAGAAAACGATTAAGTATCTTGTGTATCACAAATAGTAATTAGATTCTTCAGGCTAACGTATTTTTTTAAAAATAAAATGTTCATTAAAACCTCATCAATATTTCAAAACAATTAAGTATATATAATTATTGAGTGCATGCTTCATCTATTTGTAAATCGAGTTCGGGGATTAGCTCTTTCGCTTTATATACATCAAGCACATGTTATATAATAAATTTAAAATAATTTTAAATAAATTATTTAATTGTTGAACTTTGGCCATTGTTAGGAGCTAGGCTTCGATGGTGGAGGTTTTCGGCACAATAGAATGTGCTGCCGTCATAAGGAAGAAGGGCGTAACAGCCAAAAATCAAAAATTGAGTTTATGGCATATTTATAATAATATAATAATACTAAATAATAATAATACATTATTTTTGATTAATTAATAGTTTTTTTTAAGTTTTGAAAAGCATTAAATTTTAAAGTGCGAAATCCAAAAATAGTAAATCGCATTTATCTGAAAACTCAAAGACAGTGTGGCTGTGGCACGCTTGTGGTCGCACGGATCAGCTCGTCGTTAGGGTTGGTTCTTGATACATCTAATTGTATCTCCCGCTCGAATAAACAAAAAATAAATATTCGTGAATAAAGATGGTTAAAAAATCTGTCATGTCATCTTAAAGGTGTCTGCCTGACGAAACGCCCCACTGTTGGTGTTTGACAAGTGTCAAACAAAGTTTGAGACATTATCCCCTTAAATATTTCAACAAATCAGCTTTGATAAAATAACGTAGTTAGTAATGCACTTTTAACACTGCATATCTCCGAAAAGCACCAGCTTCGGAATACCCATTCGTTCTTATCTACTTTGGTATCTATTCACAGAAAAAAATTCAGCTATGATAAAATGACGTATGTCATGACTTTATAATCTTTTATTTTTTTTTTGTATTTATTTTCATGTATTATACTACATTATTAGAATTAGATTTAGATTTTGATTGTAATAAGTGTACAATCAATTAAAGTTTATTTGGCGATTATATAAGTAATATTATTCTTCATCCAAAATTTAATTTTAATTAACATAAATAGTCAAATTATCCATTGAAGCTGAAAGAGTATTATAGAGATCGAGTTTTTGGTGATGCAAAAAACCAAATAATTTCAACGTCCTGTCATCGCTGATCGTATGATTACTATTTATATTTGAGCTTCGATAATTCAATTCAATTCATGTAAAATAGTTTTTATTTTCTAGTCCATTGTTTCCCACCCAACGCATCTTCAGAATATACTTATCCTAATTCAAGGTGTTTTAATAAAATGTTTAAATTTCATTTTAATTGTGTTAAATATTTGTTTGGAGATTGCCAGATTTATTATAATATTGTTTTTCATTATAAATTGAACTCTAACTTTTAAGCTTATTAAGTGTCGTATTAAGTTATTTTTCATTCAGTAAGGACTGGGATGATAACGTCGCGTCATGATGAAAGACTTCGACACAACTATTTAAAATGATAGCTCAAAGATGGGGTGTGCTGTTGGTTAAGGATTCTTTAAATATCTCTTGCTGAATTGCTGAAAGAAATCATGACACTTAAGCAAAATTCAACCCAGAGCCGGGATTCCAATATTATAACAGACAACCTAGAGAGTTTGTTAAGTCATTGTGTCGACTCAAATATTCTCTAAACTAACCCGACAGTATCGGAATGACCATGTGAGCCCGAAGATTAAGCTCAGTGTAACTCATATCTGAGTTCCGAACTATAGTAGAAGACTTCTATCTGATTTTCATATTCACTTATCGTGTTTGTGGTCAATAGCTAATGTGATCAGTAAGTGGGATAACAAACATGCATTTAATTTGATGCGCATGGCTTCACATCTAAAATTTAAACTTAGTTTAACCTAACACTTTTGATATCGTTAACTTTTCCGACTAAGCTATAATCTATATGACCTATACCTATGACGTAAGATATATGGCCATATAATATCAGTTTCAATCAACATATTGTGCGACATTTTGTATTAAATTTCTTCTACTATCGGAACCCAAATCAGAAGTAATGTATTTGCAATTAAACAAAATTCGTGACTCTCCTAATATTTAACTGTAATTTTAAACAACTCGAAGTGTTATGCAAATATTTAGAGAAAATTAAATATAACTCAGTAAACACATCACAACAACATTCAACTTGCAAACTAAAACAAAAAACTGACTCCAAAAACAACAACATCAGCAATGTCCGAAAGCATTAACCACAAATTAAAAAAAAAAAAAACTAAATCTAACAGGATTGTCACAAACTGGAAAGCAACCGAAGCATACAACATCTTGATATCCCCAATAAAACACCACGATTAGGCATTCTAACCACTTGCCTAGCAAATAAATATAGAATTGTATCTTTTCTAGCTCAGCTTCAGCAGAAGTTTGTCCAGAACGTTTATAAAAGGCGCACGCTCGCGCTTAGAACATAAGTAGAACACACTTTTAAACCAAGTAGACAGTGGCGGATTATATCAATAATGGAAACAGGGCGCCGTTGTATTGATGTTGGGGTATTAAGTTAAGAATTTGGATTTACTATGTATTAACTTAATTTCTGATAAAAAACAAATAACAAAGACAACAAGATTATTCATATCAATAAGTGCGAATGCAATTGCGATTTTCTGACGGTGCGGAAAAATTCGCAGAGTCCAATAATTGTTGGTGCGTGTGCAATTAGACTAGGAACATAAAGTCGTCAAAGTAAATGTAAGTGAACACACAAACTTCAAGGAAAAACCCTGTATTATTAAAAGTCTACATTATGCCTCCATTTTTATTTTTGCGATGTTATTTTCGCAAGCAAAAATTAATGAAATGCATTTGACTTACTAAAACGACGACGACTGAATAATTGTAGTCACCAAAAAAAGGAGATATGTAATCTTATTTAGGATTTAGTGCAAATTTAAAATCGCTACTTCAATGAGTTCTATTTATTTCAGCGTAAACTTATTAGAAATATCGTAGTTAGAAAAAAATTGTGAGTGTAATTTTTATTATAAATGCTTTAGGGCCTTGTACAATGTGCATGCCTAATTTCGTTCGTGTTCAAAACTGAGATCATATCAATTTCTTTACCGGTGAAGGAAGAAAGAAGAAATTCCGCTGGGGTTGGAAAAAAATAAAAACAAACACACTAGACCCCCTCCCATAGAAAGTGGCAAAAAAGGGGACACCGTTGCATCTCATCACTGAAGACTTGCTTCCAAAGCGCCAACTTAACAAAAAAAAAAAAAGAACTAGTCCCATAACAACGGCTTCATCCTTGTTAGCGAAGAATATTCAAATGTACATAAGCCTTATTCACCACCGATCGTTTCTGATGTGGATGAAGTTGAATATCTCATTCGACCATCAAATTGTTCACGAACTGGTATTTCTAGACATTTTTTTTCCCGGCTTGGCATTAGACCCCATTCAAGTGCACACATAACTTAGTTGGATATTTTTTTGATAGGCCTTCATTCAAATTTTTTTCCTAGCTGAATTTTAATTTCAATTCCAAGGATAGCACTCTGGTAGCTCCTTTTGATTAGGTTTCCTCTTCAGTCTCCATAGATTTGATGGTCAAGATTTTGATGCTGGAATTCTTGGTGGTCAGAGATTTTATAATGATGCGCCCTATTGAGCTGGGAAATTGCATTTTTTTTAACCGGCTTCAATGATAAATTAGTTGAAATCGTTTCCAGATTAAACAAATTTTCCATTTGTGTATTTATCTTATTTTTTTTTTCATTTTATTAATTGTGATGCACTTAATTATCTGTATATTATTTTGTTGGGGATTTGTGCCTGATGGTTATATTGGTGTGGATTTCTGCTCCATCTTTTGATTGGAAATTTTAATTTGTGAACATGGGGACTCGTGAGTAATTGGGCTTAATTGAAAATTCTTACGCAGAATATATCTTTTTTATAAACTAGTTTTTTTTTATGAATTTATAAATTTTGTAGATTTTTTGATTGGATTGGTAATTTGTTTTTAAGATAATTGGATTGGATTTGTCCTCGATAACTACTTGTACTATTATGTTGATCATTTAGTTGGGAGCCTGGATTTCCTTGGGGATATAAAATGAGCACGAGATAGGAAATTTTGTGTCCCGAGGGGTTGAATTGATTTGTAACAGTGTCTGATGAGCAATGATGGAATTTATTGATTGGTAATTGGCTATCTTACCTGCAAAGCAATTGTCTCTCTATTCAAATCTCGTAATTGAATTTACAAGGAACCAATGACAATATTTTTACCATTTGGAAACATTTAAGGAATTGTCTGGACATAGTTAATTCTGGTGAATTGCAAGTAGGCGTGTTGAAGTTGATTCTGAAATGTGGAGAATTTTTTGATATTTCAGATGAGCATACATCACTAAGACTAAACGAACATCAACTAAAGCAGATGTCATTGCCTATTAGACTTTCTCTTGGCGAATAAGGCTTTCTATAGGGTGACAAGGTAAAACTGATAGAATAAGAATTTTAAATAGTATGGGTTTTATTGTGAAGCTACAGTCATCCTATTAAACATGGAATACCAGAACATGTATGGCCGCTTCCAATTTGCTGGTAATGCTTCAAGTTAAGATTCGGGAGGTTCATGTTTTGATTAATCGGTCTATTATAGGCCAGCAATAATAGCTTCTCGCCTGTTGACATTCAGCTTGTCCAAAAACGTTTGGTTTACAGCGTAGAATTAGGACCTGATGTAGCCCAGAGAGAATAATCGAGTGAAGTCAAGTCCCATGATCGTCAGTTGATGAAGTCTCGCCTTGATATGACTCAGTCGGCAAATTTCTCCTTCGCAACTTCGATTGTTGTGTCAGTTCTATGGCATATAACACTGTCTTGTTGGCACCACAGCGCTGGTAATCTATGTTGTCCGGCTATGCCAGGGAAAGGCGGTTAATATCGCTCTATGCCTGTTACCATAAATTGTATCCGTTAACTCCTTCCTAAATTCGAAAGAGGTCCATTTTTTTTTTTTTTTTTTTTTTTTTATAATCTACGCGCGCTCAAGGGAGTATGAATACCCTTTAAATGTTTCAACACAGCGCGGGCGTGGGGGTGAGGTTAAGGAAGAGAAAGAATGATAGGAAAGATGTGTGGCGCGATATTCGGAGACTGTAGGTGGTTGTTCTCTCAGATTTTATCTCCAGGGATGGCGGCTGAACTAATGCGGAGAAATTTCCGTGTCTTATTTATAGATGTCCCTTATAATTCGCATTAATTTTTTAATTCTTTTTGTCATATTTTATCGGTGTACTAGTTTTACTCAATCACATGTTGTTAGTTCTATGCCTAAACAGCATGTAATGAGTAAACCAGCAACTCATTGTATGACATTTATTTTTAGAATTGGTTTTTTTAATGGAAAAATAAGACATAGACTACGGTAGGGATCGAACCTGTGACCATGAGGTTGACAGGCGAACACACAACTATCGCGCCACGGCCACCCCTGATGCCACCATGCCATAAGCCACACTAAACATGCAATCTTTGTGGATGCATTGACTTGGTCGAATAGTTGTGGATTGTGTTCATTTCAATTAAAGCAATTTTACTTGTTGACAGAATAGGTGAACCAAAAATTAAACTCCTCGAAAAACATGATTTTTTGGCAAAAACACGGATTTTTTTTTTTTTAATAATTTCCAATAATATGATAGACACACGACATGATAAATTGGAAAACCTTACTGAAATTTTTGGCAGCTGGATTTCATTGGCTAATTCGACATCTGCGGCAACAAAACAATTAGCGAAACTTTTATTGACACATGGTTACCCTGACCTGAAATCGACAAGAAGCATTTGAATTAGTGTTGCTGAAACACTGGTTTTGCTTGCAATTTTCAGGTTACCAATAAAGAGCAAGTTTTGCATTTGGAAAAAAAATTAACTCGAGATTTTAATCAAACTTGACATTACGATGATAGAGAACACGAAACAGTGGGTCCCGCAATTCCATATTTCTTGTCTGTAGGTCGAACTACAGCCTTAACCGCTGAAGCAATTTTCTTCAAACATGGTACTTAAGCGTTTTAGGTGATTGGCTCGATTCTTTTATTAATTTTTTTGGCTCTAAGAATAGCGGTACTTTAAAAATGTTTAGGGCTAAATTGGTAAATCTAAATTATCTCGGAAGGGGCCTTGACTGATACACGCTGAATTTGATACCAAAAATTTAGTGCAATATTTTAGGTAAAGTCTACATTTTGCATACAAATTTTTCAACTATCTCACAAGCGACTCAAGGGATTTTAATCAAATTTTATGTACAGGAGGACGTTCAAATTCTAAATGATACTGCATACGAAAAATGTTTTTTTTTTTTGATATTTTGAAAATTCAATATTTTTAAATATTTCAATAAATTTTAAAAATTAAAGAAATTTTGTTTAAAAAAGTTTATTAAAAAACACATTAAAAATATATTTAGCCGATTCTACTTAAAATATTATGCTCACTATGTGATCGAACATAAAAGTAAGTAACGTGCGATCCAGTCGTGCATTTCAGTTTTTACTTGCGATTATAGGTACTATAAGGCAAGTTATGTATGCGTAAAAAACAAATATAACAATCAAACATGACATTGCGATCAAAGAGAATACCAAAAAAGTGGTTCCCCAAATTCCGTCTCGCTGTCTGTCTGTCTTTCTCGAGTCTGCAGCCTAAACGGTTGGTTGGTTTTACTTCAAACTTGGTACATATTGGTTTTTCGTTAATATACCCACTCGGTTTTTTTTTTTCATTTTTTTTAAGACGACAAATAACAGTAGCTCCAATACATTTTTTTGGCCAAAAACAAAAATCTTATTTTTCTCAAAAGCGGCTCATAAGATTTTTATAAAAAAAAATCAGTTCATTAATGAAGGGAAAGGGTACCTTTTGATAATTTTTTTTTTTGGGAAAAAATTGTTAGTTTTGTTGCCTCTAGTACAACCATTTTTTTGGTTCTCGATTTTCTGGGAAAAGGTTGGTTTTTTAATTTTTTTGAAATTTTTTACGCAGAAGCTACTAGAAAGTTTTAACACTACTGTAAGCCAAAATTTCTGAAACAAAAATTTTTGTGGATTTGTGTGTGTTCTTATATTAGTACATCCCAATTTTAATTAGAAAAAAAATATTTTTTTGCGTACTTATTAATGGTACTTGCCACAGAATCACTTTTCAAATTTTCGACTTTCTCAATATTGGATGAACCGATTAAAGTAATTTTTTTTATGCAAATGCTCCCTAAAATTGTTAATAAAACTGCATACTCAAATTTTCAATAAAAAAAGTTTTTCGATTTTTAAAAAATATATAAACATTTTTTTTTTTTGAAAAATCGATTTTTTGAAAACCAGTCGCAGAATTTTTTTTTAAAATTTGAATTTCATATGTATAATAAAAATATCTTTAAAATCGTGTTTCAAATTTTTTTCTAAAAATGTTTTCAAAATTTTATATTTAAAAAATGAATTTATTAAAAAACCGCTCCAACGATTTTTGAAATTTTTTTTGATATATTCTTATTTATCCATGAATTCAAATTGCATCTTTTTTCCCTCAAACTATAAAGACTAAGCAATATAAAAACATTTAAATTTGTGTATTATTCCGTTTATTTCTACCTTATTATTATTCCCCTTTTACGAATTTTTGCGTATGTCACTGAATACTAAACACAATTTAGACCCTCATACATTTATTTATACATATGTCTTTAAAAATCACATGAATCTTATGTATGCACAATATTGTAATGGCACCTAAATTATAAAGTTTATGCCTATAGCTACCTACCCACCTACATTTGTCATTTTCATTATTATATTTACATGTTTACATACTTAGGTTCCGTCTTTATATGTATGTAGATACATTTTACTCTGCTAATTTACATTATTAAAATCCATAACTTAGATTTAAATATACATTTGTAGGTAGGTGCCTAAGTAACTATTCCTTGAATCATCCATTCGACAATTTATTATATGTACTAAGAATCAAGGTAATCTAACCTACATAGGGCTTAAGCCTGCCCTTATGGTCAGGTATTTAGTCAGGATTGAGCAGCTAGATTCGGTGCTGACATCTTAATTGTTATCATGTTGTTAAAAATAATGTTGCGCTAGAGATTAACTCCATACTACTATTAATAATCGCCGAACAAGAGCGGGTTAGTACTTATACAATACATAACTCCTTTAACATTTAATATGTGGTATCTAGTGGATCAATCTTAATCGCGCTTAAAGAACAATTAACTACTAGAAACATGTATTGCATAAATGGGTGCTTCGATTCGACACGTGTATTTAAATATTTCCACAATTGTTTCCGTGTTTAACCCTAAGCCACCACTTGAAACAAATGATTGTAAGAAATATGTAGAGGCCCGATTTGTCTGGTTTTTTTTTATTTTCAGGCATAAATGTCCGTATTTCTATTTTTTGTCTTCGCAGAAGAAATAAGCGGAGAAATAAAATTAGACGTTTCGAGCGACATTCCAAATTTATTGTGCCGCTGGTTTTTTTTTATGTTTCACAGAAAAAATTTATATCAATTCTAAATTATCTAAAGCGTTTAGCGCTCCTTGGTGTACAATGAAATTTCACGACATATTTTTGCCCACATAGTTGACGAATTATAGTCTTCAGAAATATTCTGCCCTATCAACACAAATACGAAACAAATTGTCGGTCTGATGGTGTCACTCCAAACCTTTAGAAAATATATGATGTTTTCAAAACTAAAACACAGCCACACCTTCTGGTGTCCTTCTTGTGTAATTTCTAGGTGTCTGAATTCGACCGAATCCCCATAGAAAAATATAATTCGAAGTGTTTGAAAGCTGTAAATTTTATTTGTGTCACTAGCCATCGACTAATATTTAATATTAATATTTTGCGTCTTAGAGAAAGGTACTACAGCATCTAACTGATGAGCCCAACTGTAGTACCTTGGCGAAACGCATATTTTGGATTAAGGGTCATAAAAAAATTCAATTAAAACTCAATTGTAATTTTAGATATGCAATAATCGGGATATTCGCTGGACAGATTCATCATCCGCTCATATTGCTATGAGCTTGTTTTTTCGTTCTGCCTAAAAATAAAAAGGCCACAAGTTAACGTACATAAGGTTTATTTCTTCATTACTTATATTTTAATTAACAATTTCTTTAAGAAGAAAACACTTTCCACAACGAGAACTTGTCGGAGGACTTCGGAGAATATTTTGTTTGTATCTGTCATAAAGAAAACCATTAAAAGTACTTCATCGCATACAAATGCCATGTGTCGAATTTCGTCGGAAAGAAAAATGTCTCCGAATCGTAATAAACCGGAGAGAATCCCGGTCCGACGCGACGATTACCTCGATAGGGCAGATTATCTGCAATAATGTCCGACATAAATATTTCTAATGGATGCGCGCTCTTCGCTCATGACGACATAGAAAAAATTTTCAAACAAACCCGCATTTTCGTCAATATTCTTACGTTAATAATCGGATAGTGTTTTCTATTAATATACATATTTTATTTCGAATCACGCACCCATATCGTTTTTTACATTATTTCTTTTCTTCACGATAACGTAATTGATTCTTCGTTCTTATAAAAAAAAGTCTCGATTATAATGAATACTGAAACAATTGAACTTTAACAAAAGATTAAAAAAATAAATATTCTTTGCCTTACAACAGTTATTTGTTAAAATACAACTTTCCTTAATATCAAAAAAATCATCGTCATAATCTTGGTCTAAACAAAGTTACTCAACGATCGTTTTTAGTCCAGATTGTTTTATCTAATAAATACCTTTTATTGTAAATTGAATTCAATTGGTTATCTTCATTAAAGTTCTAAATGTTAGCCTGATTTTTTTTCATCACATATTCCGTACACCTAATCGCCGTCAAATCAAACTAAATGGAAAGTTCAAAATCCTCAAGAAATAACCAAAAGAATTAAAGACATCGAAAAGCAAACGTGTTGTCTCCATTACCCGAATGCTTTGTGTTCCATGTATCATCCTAATTATCCCAAATAATCATTAAAATTTTCTCAGAGATAAACTCCTATAGAAACCGAAACGAAGAAAACGAAGAAGAAGACGACATCTCAAATGCAGGACTTAGGTTATCTTTTCTAGCTTTTAATCCAACATGAATAATTCTCAAGATACACCACATATTCACTGTCCCACCATCATGGCGTCCTCACCATAGCATTTACTTCTCTCATTTTGACCATTTAACTTGAAAATGTCGTGCGACTTTAAGGTTTTGAGTTAAGATTTGAGAATCTTGAATATATGGAAGAGCAGCACAATTCCCCGCGGTAAACAAATGTGAGTCATGTTTCATGTCCGATTGTGTAGTATTGGACGCCAGAAACGTGATCAACTTGTGTCCTATTTCGTTAAGTTTGTTTTTCTGTTTGAAGGTACTATATCTACATACTCATGCTGGAGTTGAGCTAGAGACCGAGGCTTAGATAGGTTAGGCTTTGTATACCAACAGATAGAATGATGGGGAGGCCAAATCATTTCCCACTATACTTACTATGGCCACTGAGGCGAGACTGCATTTCTTCTTCTTTTCACACACAATTCAATTTGAGTAAACATGGAGTTTTTTTGGCCATTGTTGTTGTTGTTGTATAACAAGGATCGGGAGAGGAGGAAAATGAGTAGGAGGAGGTAGGTTAAGGCCGACCTCTTCTTCCAAATGAAGCCTCTTCGCATTGACTTTTCAATTCGGTTTTTTTTTCTGCAGAAGTCGGGGGTTTTCGCACCCTTCGCCTCCTTCTGATTCCTAAATGGGATCTAATTCAGCAATTGATGACGAAAGTCGAGAGTGTTTCTTCCCTTCGTGCACGACTTCTGCGAGTGTCTTGATTTATACTTTTTTTACTATTTTCATTTTAGACATACGTTTGCATGGTATAAGCTGTTCACAAATCGTTTAGTCTAGAGAGAGAACAAACAAATAGACAGACAGAAAGACCTACAGACCGATGAAGAAAATGGTGAAAACCGACGTCTTACATAGGTAAGAGTCTCAATAAGAAAACACAAAAAACAACCAAACCATATAATGATGTCTTTATAATTCGTGTATCAAGTTGTTGCGGATATCATATATGTCTGTTAACTGGGATAACATGGGAAAGTTAAGAGGAGGTGGATTCTATTTGTTTGGTGGGTTTTGTTTGTACTCGTCAGGGTCCGATAAAGTCAACATCGTCGATGAATCGTGTCGCACAAACAGACAGCCCTCCGATCTTTTGGCAACGAAGAGGTTCATTCTCGAGGTCATTTACATATAGATAGCTAATCTAGCTTAAGCTAAGATGTTGTTTTCTTTTGTTTTGTTGGTTTTTTCAACCCAGAGGTGACACTTTTTTTTTTATGTATGTAAAGCGTTCGATGAAAGTTATAGCCGGATAGGTGTAAATCGTGCTCGTGATGACGTGGTGAAAAAAATATAATGTTTTTTAGAAGCTGTGAAAATATTTGACCTACTGTTGTTGGGGGTGTTGGAGGGACATCAACTTATCCTTCTGAATTTAAAATGGAGAAATGATGTTTTACTGATCAATTCTGATCGATTTTTTAGTATTATCAATATCCGAAAAGTCGTTCTCAATTCTCACATATGCGCAATATTTTATTTTGAACGATATGCATTGAATTAATTCAAGAGAATCGACCATTCAAATGGTTGTCTCTTTTATACAAAATTTTCACATATGGATAAGGAGAATCGCTATATTGGTTGGCTCATAAGCAAAATAAAGGCAACAACGCAAGCAAGCCTGAGGCACTCATTTCCTTGTCCACAATTGAATTTAAATATCTCGAATACCTATTTTACTAAAAACACTTTAAAGTATGCACTAGCCCTTGTGATTTCATCGGTGTAGTAATTTTTATTGACATATGAAATTCCAACATACATAGATTGATTTTAACCTGGGCTACTGGATCCTTACCAGGTTTCCGAGGGTGACAAATTTGGTCATACATCATATAGATATATAGGGGTTTTCGAATCCGACGGTTCCAATACAAATTATGCGGTAGGGTCAGGCATTTTCTCAGATAACTCTCCCTTGAGCAGATAATTTAAGCTTCGATAAAATTCAAGTAGAAAGCCTTGTGCTGTAAATTTTGTGCCAGTGGTTACCACCAGAGCCGGGGACTCTACCTCACCGAACTTCATGCCTTTGGTTTCCACCAGGGCCGGGGAGTATATCTCATATTATATTAAATTATTAGTGTTAGTTTAATTTAAGGAAGTCTATTGTAAAGTATATAAAATACCTTGTTCAAGTATTTTTGAACGAAATTATTGTTATATTAGAAACCTAATAAAAATGTATATTCAAACGGAGTTCTGAACTCTTTACACACCGAGTTTTATTGCTTTCTTCGGTTAAACCTTGGACCCGCCGACGCTACATCAGCTATAAACTAAAAAAGCATAACAAAGGATTTCTTAAAGGAGCGCGTGGCAGATGGTAAACAGTTGACATCTGCAGATACAACTATGCAGTTACAGAACTCTTTTGACGTATCTTTCTATAAAAAAAAACACTTACTGCAGCTAGACAGAGTGACGCCTACGAATACCCATCAACGGAAACTTAGCGCTCCGAAAGGATTCGAAGGTCAGCTGAGTACCTCCTTTTGTACAGGAGAGACATAAAGTTTGATTGTTATTCTCCTTTTGATTACGCAGTTGGTTACCGAGAATACTTAACAACCTCAAAAAGATAACAGTTTACGTGCAGCAATGTTGGTTACGACAACGGAAAGTTGCATTATCGGGACCATCAAAGTCCCAAATAGCCGTAATCCTAGTCACAAAACTCAGAATCCTGAATTTCAAAATCGCGAATGTTCAAATTCCGCATCTAAAAATTTTCTTATTTCCGAACTTTTTTTTGTACTTTTTCAGTACCTTTTCTTATAAATCAAAAAAATATCTTCTAAAAAACGTAGCATTCACCCAAACTGGTCATCAACAAAAATCCTGTATATTGGGAAAGCAGGGGTTGCAGCAGCGTTCTTTTAGCAGACAATAAAGGCAAAATCCCGAATAGCGCGCGCAATTTTCAATACCGAAAAAAGCACTAAGACATTCGTGACTTTGTCATTTGGGATGTCTATACTAACCTGGCGACAACGCTTAGATAGACCAACACTTTACCAAGGTGGGCTAGATCGGTAGATCTTATAGAAATTGGATCTATTGAGGCAGGCATATAGAGGCATATAGTGGGACTTAAGCGTTAAGTTGCGCGTATCTGCAACTAAGCCGGCTTTAAATTAACCTTTAAGTTCGAATCATATTGACCCTAAATTAGTAAATGGTAACTCACATGAACAAAATGGGCATCAGCACATCTGACTTTTACGGAGGTTGACAGATTGAAGAGGCGGAGATAGCTCATCTTTTTGAATGACCAAGCCCAGCTAGAACCAGATAATCAGCTCTCTCAGACACTAAAAAAGCATCCTGAACTCTATTCAGAATTCAGTTTTCTTCAGGCAGGCATCACATACATGAGCTTCCTTTTACCCATTTCCTTACCCGTAATTGTCAACTTACCATTCCAAGGTAACTCGACTTGTCAGATGAACTGATGGCCCAGAGCTTAACCTAATGTTACGTAAGTTCACTGATACAATAATTTTAAAAGTCAAAAAATCATTTAAATGGTTTCTATAACACAGCTTTTTGACAATTTAAGAAGAAGTGTGGCTTAGAATTTCAACAAATTAATTCAAGCCAATTATATGCCCTTTCGGTCAACATGCTTTAACATAATAAAAAATAAGTTATTTTGATCTTTTTATGTTATTTAACAATGCAGCTATATTCTTATGAAAATAAAATTACTACGTTTACTTTCGATATTTGTAAGCCTGGTGCTATTACATATTATAACAACTAAAAAATTAAAAACTGATTGATCGTGAAATATAACATTCTTTGAAAAATATCTCAAAAGCACTCGTGATTTAAATATGTAACATATTATAGTCAATTACGTCTCTGAAAAAAAAATTAACTGACACATCATTTAAACTTTTTTTATTTAAGATTTCTCTCCAATTACAAAGTATCATTAATCCAAACCCAATTTAATATAAATGCCTAAAGATTACTCATAAATATTCGTAGAAAAAAACAATCACAGACCAAAACCCACTCGAAATATGAAAAGAATGTCCATTCGTCTGCCTGTCCTGCTTCTCACAAATTAAAAATCAAATAAATACCAAGAAAACCCCAAACCACAAACTGACACTTGGTTGACTATTAAAATTTGCACAAACAACATTCCAATAAATATAAATTCCAACAAAAAAGAAAAAAAAAAGAAACCAATCACACCAACTCACAGAAAAAAATTCTGACAGAGCAATTAAGTAGCAAAGCACCTAACCCAGACCCCTGTGGCATATCAAATAATCCAAAGAACATACGAAATATTATACGCCCATGTTGCTAGTATTTTCCACATGTTGCCATGTCTACCTACCGTTTCATAGCCCACATAGATTCTGTCATTTAGGTGCAAATCAGTTCGAATGTATCTAAGAGATTTTTATAAATAGATATATATATTCTACTCCACATACATAAATATTTTGCCAAGGTACAGATATTTTCCATATCACAAGGAAATCATCATGAGGCATATAATATTATAAACGGTCAAGTGCAATGTTGTTTCAAATCTAACTATGGGCAATAACTCAGCTGCAAGAACTTTACTGGTCGCGTCGCGTCGGTCATGAATAGGCCCATAGACAATGCGATATTGGAATTCCATTTTACTACCAGTGCTCGAGAGACACACGGTAAAAGTATAAAGCCAGAAAAATAAAAAAAAAAAACTTTATATGACCTCAAGATCTGGTCAATACTATAGGCACTAGCGCACGAGGTTGTTATTGGTAGCAGTACAAAAGATACGTTGTTGTTAACAATCTTATATCCAGATACTCGTAGTTTACAAAAAGAAAATCAAAGAAAACTGGAAATGACCATTTTCTTCTATTCGTTCATGAAACAGCGATACACACGGTCGATGGGGCCATTACGCCACAATATAACGGCAAAATAAATATTATGCCCTGAAAATCCATACGTATGCATGTGTAGGTATGTTTGTGTCTTAATACCTGTTCTACGCAACAGGTCAATAGCAGACCTCACATATGCACTACCATTTCATCAAATAATGGTTGCCAGGTGTTTTTTATATAGTTTTTTGACACTTCTTAAAAAAAATTAAAAAAAGATGATTCCTTAATTTTTATTGACTTCAAATTCGTTTAATGTGTTTTAATTCGAAACATATGGAAGTCGCAATATTAGATTCGCAGTGCAGTGTGTTCACGAAAAAAAATTATTAAAAGAACGGAGAGCATTGCGAGTTCCATAATTCTAAATAGGTCTCAAAATGATACAGTATTTTCTATGGAGATTTTTTAAAGTAAGATGTTAAAAGTTTTGCTAATGACGGCGAATATAAATTTTATTTTGACATTTCTGAAGTAAAAAGGTACAACAAGAATCACTACACTTCTAAAGAAGGCTGAATAATTGTGTTGATTAACATTTACCACCATTTGCAAAATATTGTAGAATCTTCCGACTGGGTGACAAATTTTGTGTCACCTTTTACAAAAGCAAACTGTGCTGGCAATCCTACAACAAACTCCATCATCATGTTGAGATCCCCGAAGTGGCTAAAAGTATCAGACGCATCGTATGCAACACACAGGTGTGGTTTTCTGAACGCACTTGCAACATACGACCGTAACTTATCAGAAATTCTTGATCATTGACTAGGTTTGGTTCTAAAGTCGATTGCCGCAATGTTGGCCATTGGGTGTTTGTGGGTCGAGTCGACCAACAAAACAACACAATAACAACAACAACAACAACAAGAAAAGTGGTAATGGCCTGATGATGGTCTTGGTCATATAGTATGCGCCATGCCATGGCATCTACTTCATGCTTAACCATATAGGTACTATGAATGGGATGGCTAGTTCCATCGATCTCTTGTTCACTTTACCACAGACAGTCAGGCCATCGAATGTTTTGACCCAATTCTTTGTGTTTCGACGTAAAATTGTGGAAGATCGGAATGGAGGTTGTGCGGTTTTTCGATAATTCCAGATAATCAGTTAGGCATTATTACACGAAGATGTCCGTTTATTGTTTATTTTGTATTTTTTTTTCATGAATCAATTGAATTTTATTGATTTTCTTTTTTATTGTTGACGGTTAGCAATGAACTGTTGAAGCTATTTGCGGTAATAAGGTGAGGGTGCTGCGAGAGTTATCAAAGGCGTTAAATTGATTCTATATAAATACAACATACTTGTATGTTGTGGATTATAGGTTCTTTTGTGTTTCCTAACAAACAAAAAAAGCCTACAGCGTTTGAAGGCAGCTTTTTGATGTTATGAAGTTGTTTTTGTACGATGACAATACACAAAATAAGAAATAATAGTGTGTTTATTTGGGTAATTGTAGTAAATTACAACAAAGATGATTTGTTTTTGTATCTTAAGCGGATATAACGTTTGATTGACAATCACTTGTCGGTACAGTTTTTCTTCCCAACGGGTTTTGATGAACTCAATTAGAATCAGTCTTTCAATTACTCTATCGATCAAGACTTAAAAAATATTTCAACATTCAAGTTTACAAGCTGTTGATTTTTGGTATGTTCGATTTTATTTTAAACGCAGTGAAATATTTTTTTGAGACGAAGTTAGATAATGCATATTACATTCAAAAGTTTTTTTTGTTTTTAGATTTTTAGCATGCTTTATTTTAAATAACTAAACTATTTTAATTATTATTAAATTTTGATAACTTAATTTGGCCTTAGGCAAGTTTAAGCCTAATAAGTCTTAGGCACGTTTGCTGATACGAATAATAAATGTTTATGTTCAACTTAAAACGCTTATGAGCTACTTTTTTCTCTGCATAAACTGCCACATAAGTGCTTAAGTTGTGTATCAGCAAACCGGCCTTAGTCTTCGAAAAAATAAAAAAAAAATGGCATACATTTTTGTATATTCCTTTGCCCATTTGGACCCCACAATGTTTACAATTAATTGTTTTTGATATCCATGATACATTATTCAATTTTAATTTTTCTAACTAATGCATGAATGAATTTCAAACCGTCAAAACAGTAAAGTTGAAATTTAAGAAAAGTGATATATCGAACTGATATGATGACATCTCTATTGTTTTTCTTATCGAGCAACTTCAAAGCCAAATATGTGAAGAAGTTATCAATAGTAGGGTTCTGTCCAGTGTTGAAATATGATGGCATCAATTACATCACCACATTCAATCCACGACCAAGTCCTGTAGTTTGCTCAGATCTTCGAGTGTATATTGAAAATTTTAATGGATAACCCGTTGAGCTTTCATTGAGCCACCAGAACTTTAAACCATATTTGGAAAGCTTGGTGTACATGTATTGGCGAAATTTACAGCGGCCATTATATGCTTTCAACTGTCCATCGATTTTTAAATCAGATATGGAATATAGTTCACAGATAGGGTCTGGCTCAACTCATCCAGAAGCAATTGAACTGAGTAGAGCAGGCTTAGATTTGGTGAACAAAATCATCAAAACGAACGAAGGCATTGATCATCTCAAAATGTATAACGTCAATCACTGCATCACATGTAGCTGACGGGAGTTTTTGCGTTTGTATAGTCGAAAAGTGAATTATCTTCTAAGTAGGTGTTCTTGTTTCCTTTTTCTATGCTAACTTAGTATACCTTGTGTGTAACCGGTTTGTCTGCTTTTTGAAGTAAGCAAGGAAAACGTGTGTTTGTGGTTGCAGGCCTAGTTTCAAATGGCTTTTCGTTCAGTTTATTACAACTAAGAAGGATTAAATCGAAATCCCTTACCCCCAGATTCACAATGGGAGTTTAACCTTAAATTCTTGGGTTAATTTGTCCGGTTTCACAGTGAAATCTGATCTTCAGATCAGTTGAACTTCGTTTAACTATATGTTATGAAAAATAGTTGGCAGCATTTTTCTTGTATCGTCCTCGCTTTCTCTCTCTGACACAAAAAAAAAAACACCCAAAACAAGGAGAATAATAAATAAAATAATATTTAAAATCACTATAACAACTCGATAAAATTTAAATACACAATTTTGTTTTGTTCATAATATTTTCTGAAATACAAACGCTGAACTGAAGTTTAAACGGCAGAATAATCTCGGTAAACTCAATGTACAAATTGAACTCAGTTCAAGGTATAAACAACACAGTAAAACCGAGTGATCTGAATTTTAAACCAAAAGTGGAGTTTAAACTTGCACTGTAAAGCTGGGTGTAGAGACTTGTTGCAATTTTCATAGAATTTGAAGACAACAAAATGTTTGATAGGTCATGAAGTTAATAATCTTATAAAAATATAAAACCAAAAATTTGTAAGTAGAATCGGTCTGCATTCATTTGTCCAAAATTGTCTTAAACTGTAGTTTAGTAAAACCTGGGTTTATCAGCTACTATGAATATGCCCCATAGTTTTTTTTGTCAAAAATCCAAAACAATCATTTTTCGAAAATTTTGGTATGCAGTATTAATTAGAATTCGAAATCCGAGATTTTAATAACACTTGACATAACGATAATACAGAAAACCTAAAAATGGGGTTGCGAAATTCCGTCTGTCTGTCTGTTAGTCAATCTACAACCTAAGCGCGGTTGAATCGATTTTCTTCAAACTACGTACTTAAGCGTATTTTACATATTCTTTTGTTTTTAACTGTACCTGCCGTACAATCATTTTTTTTTTATTTCCGACAAGCTACTCCATGGATTTCAATTAAAATTTCGAGATCCCTCGAATTCAAAATAATACCGCATTCAAAAATTTTCGAAAAATATTTATTTTGGAATATAAAAAAAAATATTTACTTTTTTTGAAAATTCAATATTTCTACACGGATTCAAGATTTTTTTTTGAAAAATTATTTTTAAGTTTATATTTATGAAGTAGAAAATGACTTTAAAAATATATTTAGCCGATCGAACATAAAAGCAAGTGTGCATTTGATTTTTCTTTGATGTTAATTTGTGGATTCGATTGCTGACGGGAACAATTTGGGATAAGGTTTCTTTTATTCCGTTTGTTCTAAATATCTTTTAAATTTATTAATTTAAATTAAATTTCATTCGAAAGAAACTCATAATAACTTTATAAAATTTCGGACGAACAAACATTTCGGGTGAAGCCGGGTTATCCATTTTGCGGTTTCAAAAGTAAACGTTAATAAAACACATATAAACTATTTTTTTCATGATATTTCTTTTGTATTATAAAGTTTGAACGTTGAAATTATGTGTGAAACACTACATCACTTAAATGATCACCACGCGAATTTTTGCAAGAATCGATTCTTTTGAGGTGATTTTCGACCACTTTTTGACACATATTGGGCGGTATCTCAGGCATAACTTGACGAATGTTGGTTTTCAAGTGCTCAAGAGTTAAAGGTTTAATTACGCGGCCAGGAAATGTCTCTTGCAATAAAGCCATATTCGCTCGAATTGTGTGGCACGGTGCACCGTCTTGTTGAAACCACATATTCTCCAAGTCGTATTCTTCACTAGCAGGCAAACAAAATCGGTTATCATATGACCATAAGGCTCCGAAATGACGGTGACAATTGTTCCATCGTCGTTTTTGAAGAAGGTCCAATCACACCTCCGGACCAAAGACCGCCCCAAACAGTGACTTTTTGTGGATGTAATGGCCTCTCTTCAATTACTTGAGAATTCTCAGAACCCCAAATACGACAATTTTGTTTATTAACATACCCACCGAGTGAGAAATGTGCTTCTTCGCTGAAGAAAATTTTGTTCGAAAAATCGCCGTCCACCGCCTGTTGTTCAAGCACCCATTCGACATATCTACGACGTTGTGAATGGTCAGGTGGCTTCAGTTGTTGTGCGAGCTGGACTTTGTATGGATGTAGGTGTAGATCCAAATGCAAAATACGCCATAATGTGCCGTAAGACAGTCCTAATTCCTGAGAAGGACGAGGGATCGACACATTCAGGTCTTCGGCAACACTTTAACTTACAGCAGCGATATTTTCAGTGGTACGAGCGAAAAGATGATGCACAGGCCTTACAATATCTGTAACCAAGCCAGTCTCCTCAAATGTCTTCACAATTTTGCCAATTGCTTGCGTAGTTGGACGATTATGTAAGCCATAAAGCACGATATGTGGCTGTGGCAGAATCACCATTTTTGTAATAGGTTTTAACAATTATAATGCGTTGTGCGATAGTTAAGCGATCCATTTTCGTAAATGTCAGACTTTCAGCTATAAAACAAAATTGGTTTAACAACTTAGTTTGACAGATATCGAATTCCAGCCCTATACTTTTGAAACCGCGAAATGGATAACCATTTATTTTTCCTGGCGAAGCTCAAAATAAAGCTGACTTCGGAAATTTAATAAAATATCTTATAATTCGTGCTACCATAGGAGAGTGTTTGACTTTAGCTTAAGCGACAAATTTTTTTTTGAACAATGTTCTGGGTTATTTAAAATTCAAACGTAAATTGAACACGAAAATTCACTTGATATTTACAAGTAATAAAGCCTATATAAGCGTTTCACGAAGTTGTCAAATCATTTGACATTTCATCTAATAGACGCTTATATCACGACCAAAAAATAATAAAATGTAAAACAATATCTCGTTGAAAAAAGAACTAGCGCCAATGTGCATTTCAGATTTCAGCAGGTGTTCTTATTGCTTAAATTCCAAACTTCTAACTGACGTATTCATAAACGAATTTTAGAGAAAGCATAAAATCAATTTGCTTCTAAAATTTGGAATGATATTCATTAAAGTTATGTAATATTGAATATAGTCAATCTACAACCTAAGCGCGGTTGAATCGATTTTCTTCAAACTACGTACTTAAGCGTATTTTACATATTCTTTTGTTTTTAACTGTACCTGCCGTACAATCATTTTTTTTTTATTTCCGACAAGCTACTCCATGGATTTCAATTAAAATTTCGAGATCCCTCGAATTCAAAATAATACCGCATTCAAAAATTTTCGAAAAATATTTATTTTGGAATATAAAAAAAAATATTTACTTTTTTTGAAAATTCAATATTTCTACACGGATTCAAGATTTTTTTTTGAAAAATTATTTTTAAGTTTATATTTATGAAGTAGAAAATGACTTTAAAAATATATTTAGCCGATCGAACATAAAAGCAAGTGTGCATTTGATTTTTCTTTGATGTTAATTTGTGGATTCGATTGCTGACGGGAACAATTTGGGATAAGGTTTCTTTTATTCCGTTTGTTCTAAATATCTTTTAAATTTATTAATTTAAATTAAATTTCATTCGAAAGAAACTCATAATAACTTTATAAAATTTCGGACGAACAAACATTTCGGGTGAAGCCGGGTTATCCATTTTGCGGTTTCAAAAGTAAACGTTAATAAAACACATATAAACTATTTTTTTCATGATATTTCTTTTGTATTATAAAGTTTGAACGTTGAAATTATGTGTGAAACACTACATCACTTAAATGATCACCACGCGAATTTTTGCAAGAATCGATTCTTTTGAGGTGATTTTCGACCACTTTTTGACACATATTGGGCGGTATCTCAGGCATAACTTGACGAATGTTGGTTTTCAAGTGCTCAAGAGTTAAAGGTTTAATTACGCGGCCAGGAAATGTCTCTTGCAATAAAGCCATATTCGCTCGAATTGTGTGGCACGGTGCACCGTCTTGTTGAAACCACATATTCTCCAAGTCGTATTCTTCACTAGCAGGCAAACAAAATCGGTTATCATATGACCATAAGGCTCCGAAATGACGGTGACAATTGTTCCATCGTCGTTTTTGAAGAAGGTCCAATCACACCTCCGGACCAAAGACCGCCCCAAACAGTGACTTTTTGTGGATGTAATGGCCTCTCTTCAATTACTTGAGAATTCTCAGAACCCCAAATACGACAATTTTGTTTATTAACATACCCACCGAGTGAGAAATGTGCTTCTTCGCTGAAGAAAATTTTGTTCGAAAAATCGCCGTCCACCGCCTGTTGTTCAAGCACCCATTCGACATATCTACGACGTTGTGAATGGTCAGGTGGCTTCAGTTGTTGTGCGAGCTGGACTTTGTATGGATGTAGGTGTAGATCCAAATGCAAAATACGCCATAATGTGCCGTAAGACAGTCCTAATTCCTGAGAAGGACGAGGGATCGACACATTCAGGTCTTCGGCAACACTTTAACTTACAGCAGCGATATTTTCAGTGGTACGAGCGAAAAGATGATGCACAGGCCTTACAATATCTGTAACCAAGCCAGTCTCCTCAAATGTCTTCACAATTTTGCCAATTGCTTGCGTAGTTGGACGATTATGTAAGCCATAAAGCACGATATGTGGCTGTGGCAGAATCACCATTTTTGTAATAGGTTTTAACAATTATAATGCGTTGTGCGATAGTTAAGCGATCCATTTTCGTAAATGTCAGACTTTCAGCTATAAAACAAAATTGGTTTAACAACTTAGTTTGACAGATATCGAATTCCAGCCCTATACTTTTGAAACCGCGAAATGGATAACCATTTATTTTTCCTGGCGAAGCTCAAAATAAAGCTGACTTCGGAAATTTAATAAAATATCTTATAATTCGTGCTACCATAGGAGAGTGTTTGACTTTAGCTTAAGCGACAAATTTTTTTTTGAACAATGTTCTGGGTTATTTAAAATTCAAACGTAAATTGAACACGAAAATTCACTTGATATTTACAAGTAATAAAGCCTATATAAGCGTTTCACGAAGTTGTCAAATCATTTGACATTTCATCTAATAGACGCTTATATCACGACCAAAAAATAATAAAATGTAAAACAATATCTCGTTGAAAAAAGAACTAGCGCCAATGTGCATTTCAGATTTCAGCAGGTGTTCTTATTGCTTAAATTCCAAACTTCTAACTGACGTATTCATAAACGAATTTTAGAGAAAGCATAAAATCAATTTGCTTCTAAAATTTGGAATGATATTCATTAAAGTTATGTAATATTGAATATAGGAATTTTACGCAAATATAATTTTACTCATCATTGAAACGACACTTAATAAATGCTTATTCACTGCGTAACTATTCAACAGTTAATGGAAGTGTTTTAACTCATTCTATTGAATATGACTGCAAACATGCGCGATATGCGGTATTACTTAATTATTCATGAATAATTCTGACTAAAATATGGCAATCAAAATCAGAATTGTACATTTTTTTGGAAAATCATTTTAATCAAAACTTTAACAGTTTGGGCAACATTATAAATAAAAATCAGATCAAAAATAATGCAAATGTTTGGTGCGTATAAGGTCTAGTTTCAATGTTGGACAAGTGTTGCTCAAGCCTGAAGAGAACTGGATGAAAAAAAAAAAACAAAGTATTGACAACACCGGGAATTAACTTTTTGCGCAAATGTTAATTTTCTTCTGTAATGCCGTTGCTAATTCCCATTATGTTTTTTCCGGGGTGCTCGCCTGTCAACCTCGAGGTCGCAGGTTCGATTCCTGCCGTTGTCCAAGTCGTCTTATTTTCCATTAAAAACCTGTTCTAAAAATTGTCATAAAATGAGTTACTATTTACTCATTACATTCTGTTCAGGCATAGCACTTACAACATGTGATTGAGTAAGCTAGTATACCTATAAATATGGTAAAACAATAAATAAAAATAATGCGAATTATAAGAGACATAAACAAATCAGACATGGTAATTTTCTCCGCATTAGTTCAGCCACCATCCCTGGAGATAAATCTGAGACAACAACCACCTCGCGTCACACATCTTTCCTATCCCTCTTTCTCTTATTTCACATGACGACCGCACTGTATTAAAAAAATAACTATAAAGGGTAATCATAATTTCTTGAGCGCGTGTAAGATTATAAAAAAAAATTAATCTATAACTTACAAAAATAAACACGCCTATTCTTTGAAAAAAGCTCCACAAAAAAAGTCTAAATATTTCGAATATGTCAAAAAATGTTTTTGTTTTTTAATTTTCGTATAATAGCGATGAGTTCCATGAGAATCCGAGGAATTAGTTCAGATCCTGATGGAAAGCAAACACATTAAATGGTTCTCGTAAAATGTTGGACTTGACAGACCTACACAATTTTGCTTAAGAATACGAATCTCTGGCTCGACGGCAGTAACATAATCTAGGTTTAGTATGATTTGAATTCAAGAACTTCCTTATTTTTTTAGCGGAATTTTTAAATAACGTAATGACTATACATAGGTACGTGGTTGTTGGTTAGGAGTATTCACACTTGCAGAACCCCATGCAAAATTAGTGAACATCAATTTTTTAGGTGAATTCGAAAATCATATCATAACAATCTCCATACAAGAAATCTCCGAATTCTTCTAAAAGTAGCAAATTTTAAGTTTCAAACTGTCTAATAAATTATGTAAGGTACGTTAAAATTTTAATTGCGCTGATGTTCTTTGAAATCATAAATTTTGTGAAGATTATTATTCTTAAATCAGCTGGTGATCGAAAAAGCTTCTAGATTCTATCCAAGAACTTATGCATGCACATTTAATTCCAGTCCTCAAAATAAAATTTAAAAAATACCACCTACTCTAACAGAAGAATAAAAAGTAGATTAAAATAAAAATACTACATCCTCAAACTCAAACTGTAAAAAAAATAGAGTTGTGATGTGTAATCATGTCTAAATCATGTAGCGCGGGCCGTTTAAATCTGTAACATTCCCTATGCAATTACATCGTGACAAATCAATCTTATTCTGTATACTGTACATCACATAGTCCAAAATGTCCAACTTACGTCATAGATGAAAGAACCTGGCACGCCATCAATCCAAACACTTATGAAAAAAAAAAACAAAAAAAAAGTTATAAAACAGAATTCAAATCACGTCGCTATTGTTCTTCTGCATTCTATATAGAATACTCCCTGCAGTAGCTCAACTAATTGAAAAATAACTCACGAATCATCCAAGCATAACAACGTAGACAACAGGGGGACTACGATTGCGCCGCGTAGCGTGCCGTGCCGTGATGACGACGGCGACGTGTAAAGAGGTACCTTACCGGCTTCCCATAGAACCTGAAGCCGAACTCGAAAACCACCTTCATCAACAGCCCCAATGATCTATTTCAGTGATTCCATAACTCATATTCTCACGTTCCACATTCTTTAAACCATCAATTTCACCTCCCCCTAACCCCTCCTCATCTACCTGATGTGCCATGATTATATTCCAATTCTTATTCTTATTTTTTTTTTTTTTTTGCAAAATACTTCCCAGTCTGTGCCTAATATATTCAAATAACTCCATCAAATTACCTTCAAGCGGCTGTCATGCAACATGGCGTTGCTGCAACAAAACAAGACATCACTCTCTGCAAGTCATATAGTCAAGTCAAGACTTTTGCAACAACGAATGAATACAACAAAACAAAATTACCTATTTATTTGTGCCTTCAAGTTGGTCTCGACTCGAGCCAAATGTAGAGAAAGACTCGTTTTGTTTGGGTCTCTCTGTGATGTCTACACCTGCGCATCGCAGGCCATTTCGCTCACTGTTGTACATAGTTGCCCAATAAATTTTACATTTTAATTTACTGCATATACAAAAGCATCAGAATATTTATAATAGTCCTAGGGGAATGTGTTTCAAATTAGAAAGATAGTTTATAAGAGATTAGATTTGAAACAAGTTTAGATTCAAATCAAGGGTTTGTGACTGCATTTTCTTAAAAAATGGAGAGTTTTTTGTCAAGTTGAAAAATGCATATTTTCCTTAGAATTGTTTCTGAATGATAAAACAATTTTATCCAAGGTGAAAAAAAATCATGCCTATTCCTGTGGCGAAAATCCATTCTCTAAAAAGCAACACTACAATCCATACTATGACTCAAATAGAATGACACTAAATCACCTCTTGGTTCTTTCTACATACATTTTGTGTTGCAATGCTCGCATCCCATGATGACAATTCTTCCAAAGGAAGCTATAAATTGATTTAGTTGTGTCTTAATTTGAATCCTCCTTTAAAACATAATCCTTAGAAACAAGATTCTGATTGGCGTAATTAAATTGCAAACATTTTTACAGAATCGACTTTTATGGACTTCACAATATAAAAATACACACATGCACCCTATACAAAAGTTGTCCCATAAAACTTTTTTTCATTTAACAACTTTTCAGACAGACACATTCTACATATTCATTCTCTACTTTGACTATATAAGATTGAAATTCAAGTTGGAATAAAAGATACTCCTTTTTAGATTGAAGTTGATACTTTTTGAATTCTTTATTATTTTCTCTTTAAATCTTGAAGTTAGTGGCGTTCGGTTGGTTCTATAAACTCGTATGCTAATAAAATCAGCAAACATGCAACTTGGTTAATTGTGGGATTTTAATGCTCGCTGCTGAATTGCTGAATTGTGTAGAGAAGAAAAAAGCCATCTTAACCTAGTTTTAGTGGTTTACATTAAAAGATATAGATACTCTTTCACTTATCAGTCATGCAATGGATTTAATGTCTTTAGTTTTTTTTTCTCGTTTTATTAGGATTTTGTTAATGGGAAAACCGGGATGCTGCGGAGGCTTTCAAGGTTTTTAAAATGCAGGATTTATTTATTTTTAAACATTTTATGAATGCAAATTAAGTTTTATGGTATATTCACGCATCAGAGAATGATTTAAGACCTAAGATGATATTTTATTTTATTGGCTAAAAGGTATTGCTGAGGCAGCATTAATATGTTGTTAACTTAGATAGATAGATGACGAAGTAACAGGTTTTCAATCTTCTTTTTTATTTTTTTACTCTTGGTTAAAAAAAAAACGTATGCGTAAATTAACTTTAGGAATTGATGAATAAGTTTATTGTCTAAGCAATAATTCTATATACTTTCTAAATAAGCTTTATGCCAGTCTTCTTTTTTCGTGCCACGTTCTACACAAAAATTTGTCTTATTTTTTTTTTAAATGAACTTTTTATTTAACATGGAACAATATGCTTTTATATCTAGAGGTATAAGATTTCAAAACTGGCGTTTCTACATAATCTGTTTCGAAAGCGTCCCATTTTCCAAAAAGTTTAAATGTATCTAGCGTAGATAAGGAAGCACTTTAGAGCGAAAGAGGGTCAACTCTCTGTTCTAAGCTCATAAAAAGTGAGGAGGTCTACAGTTTTCAGAGTGTAAATTTAAAATGTATGATTAGCAAAACGAAACTTCGATTTCAAACTCTAGGTAATATCTCTGAACACGAAGACGATAATGCTTTTGAAGAATACGAGAAGAGACCGAGAAGAAAGTCTATTTTTTTTTTGATACGCCTCTCGGAGATAGCGGTTGTCTTTGCAGAAATTTGGTCTCGTGGTCAATTACTTAGGTTACTTTTTATATACGAGCAAAATGAGAGAAATCGAATTTTTGGCTTGGATTCCAAAATAAATTGAAATAATTTAGTACCAGGCTACTTTTTAAGACTTAGGGAATTGGTTTAGTAGTTTGCGAAGCCAAGCCCTATGGTCTTAAACATATATCAAAATTTTACTAGTTACGTACACCAGTCTTGTTGTTCTAGGAGCCTGGGACGCATTAAGTATTAAACTGTTACATTCTCATCCAGAAAGCATAAGAAGGGTAATATGGACGTGAAGGGAGTTTTGAAAAAACTGGGATACATGAAATACATTAAATACCTTTACCCAAGTCTTTTTCGCTATAAAACTTATTGCATTCAAAATACTTATTTTGGAGCAGTAGAGGACTATTGCATTACGGTTAGTATATTGCCAATTCGGACATGGCACATAAAACCATTTTTACTTATATGAAGGTACTATAGGGCAAGTATTGCTGTTGAAAAACAAAGTCCAACTCGAGATTTTACTCAAACTTGTCATTACGATGATAGAGAATACCTAAAAAGTGGATCCCGAAATTCCGTCTGCCTGTCTGTCTGTCGATCGATCTACTTAAGCGACTTAAGCGATTTTCTTGAAGCTTCGTATTTAACTGTTTTATGTGATTGTCCCAAATAGATTTTTGAATCGTTGATTTAGCCCCAAAAATAACGTTCGTTACCATACAATTTTAATAATATCGAAAACAGCTCTTACGATTTTGATTTAAAAAAAATAGTGAGTGCAATACCACATATAGGTAGGTATTGTATACATTTTGGTCAAACAATTATTGTACATATTTTGTTATTAGCTGTACCTTCCAAGCATCCATTTTTTTGATTTTCGTATTTTTCATAATTGGTTCCACGAATTTCGATCGAAATTTTTGTATGGGAGGTCCTACAAGTTCAAAATAATACTGCATAATAAAAATTTCGGAAAAAAAAAATTTCAAAAAAAATATACCGAAAATTAGCCAATTTTTTAACAATACCAGCTATCGTAGGAAAAAGCACCCTAATATTTCTTCTGACAATGTCCTGCTATTTTTATCTCAATTTTCTGCATTTTTTAACGCAATGAAATTCTATAGCTTTTCGTTATATGTCGGAAAATCGAAGTCGAAGCAATTTAACTATTGGTTCTTGAAGGAAGTCAATCACAAATTGGATTGGTTTCGCTTCCGTATCAATCAACATTGTACTTTGCGGGCGTCGTGGTACGGTGTTGGTGATCTATTTAAGAGATAGATGTAAGAACGTTTACCTACTATAAGGGATATCTATAATTATGCAAAGAAATATTCCCAAGTACTTACGTATATCGCATCCAAAAAGCTTCTCTGAGCAAGAAAAGAAACCTAGTCTAGTTTAATAATTTTTTGATCGGGATGGTATAGAGCTATACGATAATTAACTGGAGACTTTGTCATATAATCTGCAACGAACTTTCACATTTTCTTCTAACAACTTACCACCATTTCATAGTTCGCCCCGAAATTGCACCCCATTAGTGTTCAAACACAATGAAGTGCCCGTTATTGTTTAAATTCAAATGCAACTGTCATTTACTGATTATGCTAAGCATAGACGTACACCCTAAGCACACCGATAAAGCCAACAACCTTGACATGTTCAGTGTCTGCATCCATTGTCCGTGATTCAGCATAAGGTTCACACTATCTACTGACCAAAAACATGATATGGTGGTGGAAGTAGGCCCTCGGTCTTCAAAATTAGATGATTTTGAATATACCAAACTCGAGTACGGAATAGGATAAATTAGAATAACCAAGAAACACATAGTGGACTGCGTAGTGCAGTAGGAGTTTCACATTTTGTGCCTTTTGCTTAAGGCAGGGCTTGAGTATGAAATACTGTGTTGGTTACTTACGTAAAGACTTTGTATGTACTATATGTAATGCAGTTGCATACACTTATTGTTAGTTAAAACGTCAAATAAATTATTTTAATAAATTTGAGTTCTGACTTTTCAAGATTCTGTACAAAAAAGCAGCAGGAATCATATTCTTCATCGTTATTCAAACGGAATGTTGAGTTACTGAACCCTTCTGATCGCCAAAAACATATGTAATGGGGTAGCTTCAATTAAGAGAGAGAAATTGCTTTGTAGGTCCAGCAGGAGTCATGATTACTCAATCTTAAAAATTAACATAAGTCCAATTTAACAACAATAAAGAAGTCTTTGATTTTTTTTAAGTGTAACCGAGCTAAACTTCCCCTTAATTGTGTGTCAAATTTTAAAAAAAGTCAAAATATATTTATAGCTCAATTATCAGTTTTTGGAATACACTCAACACTCAAATTCCTGGCAACTTATTTAAGGTTGCGGAATTTGAGTGTAAAATGTATTTAAGAACATATTTGTCTGTATTGTCAGAAATAGAATTTATTTTACAATACTTTTTTGAATTTCAAAAACCTGTTATTGTTAATGTAATTTGTTCATTATTTTTGCAAATTTTTGACGTAAATTCTGACCACTTATCCAATGGTTAAGTCCAAAATGGTTCTTTCACAAAAATATTCATTAAAAATAATCTGATTTTTTTTGCTGTGGGAAAGAAAGCCAGAAAGGTGGCAAGAGTCAAGTTATCATGTTTCCCGTAGACACCTGCCACACTTGTTAGAAAATCAGACAATTATGTACATGCTTCTTAAATGATTTTTATTTTTTTCATCTCAGTTTATAAGTCTTTGGAAACTTAATTACCTTAATGCTATTACAAACTAACAGAAAAAAAAATAAAATCTAATTAAAAAAAAATTCAAACAAATGTAATAAAAATTTTCTAACTACGCAAAAATATAATTGTTAACGTGAGAATATTTCTCGTTTTCTTTTTTCTTCCAGGAATTCTTAAGTGCGCTGACCCAGTTAAGGTAAGGGAACCAATTTTCAAATTCCTATGCTGCATTGAATTTAGAGATCTTCTAAGCCTTAAGAATACATCTCGCGAGTTGCTGTGTAATTCTAGGTGTTATACAGAGTGCATAATTCATCATTAAGATAAATAGACAAATATTGTATTCTAAAACCAAGCCACACAAATGTAAAAAAACAGCGAAACAAAAAATGTTCAGTTAGAAAATTAGCATTCCATTATGCGAAGCATTTTTACGTGCGTGTATCTAGATATTTAAAATTCTTAGCTGCATTATTATAGATTCTTTTTGTTTTTTTTTTGTAAGATTTACCTCTTCTAGAAGTCTAACAGAATTTTCAATAGTTTTTTTTTTATTTCTTAAAATAGCTCTGGCATCAATTCTTATCTTTATGGTTTTTTAAATAATTGTTCGTGCGTGAAATAAATATGTAATAAATAATAGGCACGTACAATTCAAGTAGTGCAGTAAAAATGTCAAGAAGACAGACAATGTATCTTTACCATCAATGATCATCTAAACTCTTATAATTTTTCAACGACTTCTTCTGGTACTTGTTGGGATTTAGGCCTTTTGCCGCATTAAGATGCCAGAATGAATGTTAAGCTTTTATCTTTTTGACACTAAACGTGTTATGGGATAATTGTACGTATGTGTTTTGGAAGACTTCCCGTTTTATTTCAATGAAACGTGGATGGAAAGCTTAAGTTTGCTTTATGCTTAGGAAAGATTTCTTGGGATGAGTTCTAAGAATTTTTTTCATTGGAGTTTAAATGGTGCTGGGAATTTAATTTGGAACATCAGGTATTGGAGAGTTAAAAAATAAGACGAGCATTAGTATTCATCAATGAAAATTAGAAAAAAAACAAATTTTTAAAGCTCATGTTTAAGGCAAAATTCGAACAAAATCTTAACTTTGGCCAGCGTTAGCCAATATTAAAGGCAAAAACGCCAAGATCGATTTGAAAATATCAGCCAAAAACATGTGCATGACCAAAAATAAGTACAAATAAAATGCACGACTTGCTTGCAACATTTCAATTTAATTTGTATTGACGAAAATGTAGGATATACCTATAATGGTGCACTGAAAACGAAATATAGTCTTCGAGATAATGGAGATTTTCCATTTTTGGCACAAAAAATTGTACCCTACCCTTTTATTTGTTCCTAAAAAAATTAAAAGAAACAATCGAACCAGGCCCTTACAACGCTTAAGTAACATGTCTGAAGGAAACTGCTTCAGCCATTTAGGTTGGAGAGCGACCTACACACAGACAGACGAATTGCGGGAACCAAATATGGTATTCTTTTTGTGGAATTTGGGGGATATTTCCTGAACTCGGGATGAAAATTCCTAAATTTTGGGCTGCATTTTTCAAAAGGTACCAACATCAAAGCAAGCTCAAGAAATCTTTTGGCATTGGTACCTCTAGGACAGAAGTACCTTCTCTGGCCACCTTCGGAAGTTCCGAGAGTTTTAAATCCTTATCTGCGTCCTTGCTGTAACGCTAATGCCACTGCATTGTTGTTCTTAGGGAACGTAAATTGTAGTTTTGTTTTGCCGAATAGCACCTTTGGATAACGGAGTTTTGGCATTCGAAATTAAGGTTTTTCCAGATTTTGGGGATTTTTTGGATTATGATGGGATTCTGGTCTTTGTCAACATTTTGATCCGGATAATTTCGATTTTAGGATTTTAATTTTTACTGATTTCATTGTTGTCCTGAAATGGACAAGTAAGAAGCTTTTAAAACAATTCTGTTGCTGGCGTGTGCATTATTTCTTGAGAATAGGACTAATTATTTTGCCAAGCATCGTTTGTAGCCATTCGTTTTTTTGCATTGCCTTGGTTGTAGAGGGTTCTTCTCCTCGTTGGATTATTTGCACGGTGAACTTATAGGGAGGACAATTTTTTTAAAGAGGTTTACTTTGAGTTTGTAGAGGTCACGATGGGTTTGATAAACCAACAATCTTAAGGCGAAGATACCACGTTTCAAATTTATTTTTAATTATCTTCAAGAAAGGCAGTCAACTTGTGAATGCTTTGTTAGTAAACATTTTCAAAACTTAGAAAAAATGTCTGCGACGTAATTAAGTTGCGCAAGATTAATATTACTACGCAATAATTTAAATACAAATTGCACAAAGTCCATTTTTATTTTACGATAAACGAGCATAAGTCTTAATAGTTTGAAATTATCTCTCCTATTAAAATTATGACAGTTTTATGGCGTGTGGATTACATTATGAATCCATTTGCTAATTAAACACTCACAGGAGAAAACCATAAAAGCAAAGCAAAGAACCACATATAAAGTGTCTTCTATAATTTAACCTAGCCCTATATGCCACATCACTAGTTCAAGGCCAAATTCCCTCTGGCTAATCAAAGAGAGTGCATCGCACAGTCCACATCCGAAGTCAAGGACAATTATCAAACGCAACCACCACTGCCTAACCCGTATGTCTCATAAAACCACAAGACATGTGCATGTTCATATTCTTTTGCTTCATTGACGGTCGACGCACGGGGCGCTGCAGCCGTCGTTGTCGACACACTGGTCGTAGATAGGTTTAGCCGTTGTCGGCTTGTCGTTGACTTCATTGTCAATATGTCGACTCTTCGATTCACCTCAGGATGATCTCCATGGGACAGCATCATATCACGTATGGATTCTATTCTGTGGTCACTTAGACAAATCATTTTACGAGCATTTCCACTATTAACCCAATAAAATTAACAGCAACAACGAATATACAACAAGAAAAACAGCACATCGGATTAAGTTTCATTTCGCTCCAAGAGACTGTAAAAATAGTTAATTTACGTCCTTCGTCCCACTAAATTTGACATCTGATTCTAAGTGCATCCTATATATGTACAAACACAAAATACTTATCCCAGCCCACATGCTACAAGCAGAGAAAGACCAATTACATTATCTGGCACCATCAAGGAATCAAGTTTCCTTGCAATAACCAACCTGTTCCCTTTTAGCCCATCTTGCTTGACATTTAATTCATTAAAATTCTCAATAAAAAGCCAATCTCAATAGTCTGGTTCCCTTTGTCGTTCGGATCAATAAAAAAATGTGGTGCTCATCTGCGGAAATGTCCGAAACGCATAATGTCCCTGTTCGTTGGATATTTTGCTCCGTTTTGCTTATATGGCCAAAACAACCTTCGGCAAAGTGGAATTCATATATACACAACTGGACTATGACGTAAAAGAACAACCAACCAAACTAACAAAAAAGAAAAAAAAATTACTTGGTTGGACAACTTGGTATAAAAGAGGTTCAATGGAATCATATACGGAGATGGATGGAGAACCAGCTAATACTCGTATGAAACAAGTTTTCACGCCAGCTCTTTTATATGTTGCTCTCAGATTTATAAGGAAACAACCAGTGATGGTATATGTTGTTCTATGTGCCGCGCGCGGAGGCGAAGAGGGTGAAAATTACGACACAAGATCGCAAACTTGCTAAAATTACAGTTATATTGGATGGAATAACCTGAAGGAGATGATCGCGCGCGTGGTTTTTTTTTAAAGTAAGTATATGTATGTATATGCGGCAACCGCGCATGAGGTACCCCATGCCACCATCACACAAGGTGTTGCAGTATAAGTATAAGGCTCTTTCATACTTTTAGATTTTGGATCCACATGGTTTCTTGCGCATGTACTCGCACGTACCTGTACATACGTATAAATGTATCTTCAAGATACAAACGTGGAATCTCCTCAGTGCAGTCATTTTTCTGCTGCTCGGAGATGGAAATTACATTTTGGGGATAATTGAACCGGTTACCGATTGAGCAACAGAATAAGAATTTTGGCCAAGCAAATATTTTTTAACAAAAATCAAAGGCATAGTCTTGAAATAATTATTCTATCTAGTGTTTGGCGGTTAGCACGGGGTCAGAAAGAGTTATCTTAGACGGACGCCGACCGATGAGACGCGACGTGTAGAGGCTTTGTTTAATTGCGTTTTCAAGACAGGCAGAACCACCGAAACAGTATGGTATGGATGAATATACAAACGTAGATGCATCTTGTTGATGTTATCCTGAAAGAAGGATCACCAGCATTAAACAAACAGAGATTGTGATGTGAAATACCAGGCGTAGTTGCTAATGACTGTTAATTTGTGCTGCAGGAGGTCTATTTGAGCGCTGCTGTCCTGCCACGTACTATCAAGTTCATAGGAATTTACGGACTGTTGGATATCTTATTTGCTCACTACTATATATATTCGTCGCGAAAAAAAAATTTATTGGTTTTAATTGTTTCCGAAGGATGGCAGTCTGTTTTTTTGTTAAGAGATTGTACGTTAAAACAAAATTCTTCGAAGTCGAGCATGGGTTCAAGATTTGAACTCAATGAATTTAATCGGAATTACTGAGGTTGAACCATGGTTCAGGGTTCCATATGAAAATATTTTAAAATAATTTTTTTACAATTTTTGGTAGATGTGGGCATTTTTTTAAGCTTACCACTTAGTAAAAGTTCTATTTTTAAGAAAAGTACCTCGTGTTCAATCAATAAAATTTTAGACAAAATTGGTCCTTATTTATAAAATGTCTTCTTTCATGTTTTCGACTTTTAAAAATATCAACACTTTAACTCGTCTTATAATTTGAACTTAGCGAACTATTAGCGTGGCATTTGTAGGAATTGAAATTAGGGTGGTGAAAATGGGTCTCGTTTATATGACATTTTCCAGAAGACAGTTTCAGCATTGGGGAATCAGCTAAAAAGGCTAAAAAGTGACGTAAACAAATACAAATCCGAGGTGATGAAAGGTTTCTTCTACCTGAGATTTATATTACCTGGCCAAATGAAATCAGTGCGGAGATCGAGAGAATATAATCAGTCTTCGCAATCACTGTTTATTTGTCTTAGAATGCACCAAATAAGTAAAGACTTTCGGCGGAAGCATGGAACTTTCCATAGCGGAGGTATATTTGCTGGCCTGTTTTGAAAGAAAATTAGACTGGTATAAGGCGAAATCCATGTAGAGAAAAAGATAAAATAGTGATGCTGACTTGGTCAAAAAGCTAAATATCAGTCAGCCAAGACGGCTGGATCACGTTGACCAAACGATAGTTATAAGGTATTGATTTGATTAATAATTTTAATAATTATAATTATTAAAGCGAAATGGCCAGTTGCATTGTCCCTCTGAAGCCATTTTACCGTAATATACTACCGATTTCAGAAATTCTTATCAGTTTACCCTTGAGCCCGATTTCGAATGTGCTGTCAAGTACAGAAAGCATTTCTTTAGCTATGCAACATGACACTTGAACTATTTACATTGCCCGACGTTTCCCTCTCACTCAGTATATACATATTTCGTTTATTTCCTCATTTCACTGTCACATTCAAAGCCCATTTAGTACGCGCCTAATTAAAATTAAAAAAAAAATTCATACACTAAACTCAAACGAAGTCAAGCTTAGCACTTATAGGAGAACAAAATTAAAAGTTTTTTTCTTAATTCAAAATCTGATTTTTATTTTATTACGAAAAATTAATTTAAAAAATGGAATACAATTATTAAAATTTGAAAAAATAAGTTTTAAGAAAAATTGCTTTTTTAATTTTATTTAGAAAAAATATTATTTCTGGTTTTGAAAACAGGTATGACATGATGTTATTAATGGCGTTTTTAAATTTAGTTTGAGTATTCTTTTTTTTTTTGAAAAATTAACCAGGGGAGACCGGGGCTAGAAGTAACAGGGGTAAAAAGTAACAGCTAAAAACGAAAGGGTTCCCATGAAAATTAAGAAACGCGTGAACGAAAAAGTTGTTCGTCTACTTAATTCTTCAAAGCTAACGTTAAATATACTTTAGCTATGAATATGACATCCTACAGAAAAGTTATAAGGGTTGTGCTCAAAATTGATACGTTTGTAACTTTATTTGTTTTTGTATTTTTGGTATTCCTCTTCCTCTTCCTCGGAACAAATATAGTTCTAGTTATTTTTTTTAAATTATTTATTTATGTTTTGGTTAAGTTTATGTACAGAAATAGTTGAGCAACGAATAGTTTTCGTTTTTTTTTTTGTTAAATTGAGTGATTTGTGTTAAATGTCATGGTGGGGCTAGTTGTAACATTTTTGTGGGAAAAAAGTCCATTTAACGTATATCGTTGTCAACAAAAGCTTCAAGAGAAAAGATGTCGCTCATGTGTTTTCCTGGCTTGCTAATTAGTTAAATCCTGCATATATGTACATCTAATACTGATCTTGGAATATTTAATTACATTCCCAATTTTTATGTGACTAAATTCAATTTTTTTTTCCAAAAAATTAATATTTATTTTGTTTTTTTCTAGGAACATTAAAAATTAATTAATTAATTTAATTTGTGAATTAATATAGTAACTTCTAATTTTTTTATATTATAATTTCATAAGTTTTGCTGGTGTATGTGCTATATTTTTTGTTGTTAATCTTGTTTATAAATGATAGTTTTTTTTTAAGAATATGAGAGGTTTTGTTACAATTTACCTCGGTCTATGTTACAACTTTCCCCGCATACGGCTTCTGATGAGTATATTTTTTTAGGTTTTTTATTGTACTGAAATATTCCTCCTTAAACAGCAAAAAGTTTAGCTAATTTATATTCAAAACCTTAGGAACTGTATCAATTTTAGTAAAAAAGTGTTACTTTTAGCCCCAGTCTCCCAAACTAAAGAAAGAGGAAAATGGCCCCCCTTAATACGATTTAATTTAAGGGCGGTTGCAAATATTGAAAGATTAACTCAACTCAACAAATAAAAGATATAATGACTGTGATCGTGTCATTTTAAACACCAAAGAAGAATTTAACGAGGGGGCGAAGGTCCTTTAAAAAATATGGAAATACTAGAAAAAAATTTTGGGTTGTTTACGTAACTTTGCCACCATTTAGAGAAATGTCTATAGTGAATTCAGTTAAAAGAAGCTTTTGGATATAAAAACATGTTGACTTAAACTCGCTCAATTTCACAATTTTGTTGGTAATATTGAAAACGAGATGTGCTTATTAAGAAGGACGAGGAAAAACATGGAGCAAATTGAATTGCTGCCTGTACTAATATTGAAATACATTTTATTAATGGGAATTGAAGCCTTGCAATAACTTATTTTACTTACTGTACTGTAATTTCACCTTACAAAAGGTAATTTGTTTTTATCATACTTAACGGGGTAACAGCTTTAAAATATTCCTTGGCTTAGACATGCCATTTCTCCCTTTATTCTGGACATAATACTTCCAATCAACCAGCACAAGCACTTCGACATCCTCGAAAGTTTGATCTCTAAACCTGGAAGTTCGTTCATTTGTTATCTCAAATCCCTGGTCTGATGTTCGAAGACTCTCTTGGCTAGAGAATTGTTGTACAATCGATGGATATTAGCGACGTGTTTTGATATTTTTGTACTACATCCATATCTTTGTACAGTTCATAGAGTCCATGGTTGTATCTTGTCCTCCATTCGCCCTCCTTGCACACCTCCTTGAATATCCGTTGAAGAATTTTTCTTTCGAAAGAGCCTAGTATCAGCTCTCTTTTTCTGTTTATCTCTTGTGTGTTTCTAGAGCGTAGCCAAACTTAGTTTTTGGCGAGGGGAGCTTTGACCTAATTTTCCACGACAAACTGACGTAGAAGCGAGTGTGGTGGTATTATTCGAGGAAATAATATTTACTCCTAGATAGCTGAATTCCTTAAAAGTTGTTGCTATAGTAATCAAGGTTTTGTTTTTTATCGGTGGTCAAATGCTTATTTGTTTGTTGAAAGCAGGTATTTGGTCTTGTCCTTAAAACCAACAGATTTCGATTTGTCTTCAATTGCCGTATAGGCCACTATATCTTCACGTTTGGATTGGGAGTTGACCAAGTTGCTAGACGCATATATTGGAAATGGTGCCCTCCGTGCTTACGTCTGCTCTATTCACTATGTTTTACACAACAAGAGATTGCAAAACTCACATGATAGCGCATTCCCCAGTTGTAGATTACACCTAAAAAAAATCGTGTCAATCCAAAGTTCTCGTCGACGCTCAATTTTGACGTCAGTTTTGATTCAAGGGGTTAACGAGTTGAATATTTTACATTGACCATCTAATTGAAGCATTACACAACATACAAATAATATAGGTATTGTCATAGGCATCTAGGCACCATCTCAGTCCTTTACCATACTCACTGCTATGATAACAGAAATCCATTACTTTATAATGGATGTCTAAGTTTATAAACAGTACTACGTTGTTCCACCCCAGATCATATAGAAACAATTCTGTTAAACATTTCTTTAATTCTTTTTTTTTTTAATTCGTGTTAAAAGTTTAAGTAAACACAAAGACAATCCTTTGTTTACAAATACTACAAAATTGTCTTTTTTACTAAAGCGACAATTTTCACACCAAAGTATATCCTCCTAATTGATTTACCGTTTATAATTTATTTTGGAAAGATAAAACGTCCCAATACCTTCTAATCAACTTCATCGAAAAAGACATCTTTGACGAGTCAATAAAAAAGAAATTTAAACTGACCCAAACAAACATGAAACGTCAATTTGTGGCGTCTTTACAATATACCTATTCTAAAACCTAAAGCCACACAAGATGAATCATTTTGTCGGTTTACTCAAAACAACTGTTATTCTTCTGCGAAACAGGTTTGTTCCCACAATAGAAAACATAACACTTTGCCGTTATCGTCATTGTAGTCATCCGTCGCCAGTCAATATGTCGCTTTCTTCAAAAGCCGCATACCAAAACTCAGTGGCAGCATATGACTATGCCATCAGCGCCATTATCAATGGCCTTTAGGTGCTTATACTGGAAAGATGTATGTTACGTTTCTCCCATCATCCTTGACCGTCATCCTCATCCAACTATAATCATCATCACCATTCACCATCAACATCAGATACACGATTAAGGTCTATTTGGACTTTGATGATCTCTCAACAATCTTCCTGGGTCACCATCATGATGCACTACCAAAATAAAAAAAAAAATTCACAGAAACCCAACTACTGCGCTTTCAGTTTATAATGTTGTCCCAATCCAAATAGCAACAACAACATTATATAGAAACTAAACACATATAGTGTAGACGTAGTGCATTCCAGAAGGAATCCTGGTGGCGCACATTGAGGCCAAACATGCTCGCCATGCCAAAAAGTGGTCTCTTCTAAATATCTACGTATAGGTACACTTCAAAGCAACAAGAACAAGCATCTCATATATGGTTGGGATTTGGATTTGGGACACTTTGCCATAAATTCTCAGAGCGAATATAATATTTTCGAGCTGAATCTGGGTCACGTTCGTTCAGTTGGTTTCTCGCTTATGACTCCTCCACACACACATACAATATACACCTTCTGGTGGAACATCAATAACCTCAGAGTCAACCAAGATCGTCATCAGAAACGATGAGTGTGCTTCGTTATGAGGGTTTTTGTTGTCCAGCTGCGGTTGTGTTTTTGGAATTATTGAAATAAATTCGCGGACTGAATTTCTATTCTCATTTTCAGGTCGGCTTTAGGTTTTTTTTCTTTTTTTTTTGTATCTCCAGTATTGACTTAATTTTCAAAAAAAAAATGCAAAGGCTATGTTAAGTGTCATGGAGTTGTGTAGAGACTGATTAACATGAGAAATCCATTTACAAAAAAAAAAAATTAAATTAATTCATCGAGAATTGATGGATGGAGTTTTTGGCATGTAATTTGACAAGAACACCTAATTGGAATCAATACGATTTAATTTTGTTCCCAATAAATTTGTTTACTACCAAAATTTAACAATTAGGAACAAGAGACTTTAATGCTTACCCTGGTTCAGTATTTGCACCTTAAATCAATAAGACCCATTTGTATGTGAAACTTACCTGAAAATAAAAATAAATGGAAACATTTTAGAAATTAAAAAAATTTAAATAAAATGATTAACACGATTATTAAATTACATTGACATATCACTTCTTCAAAAAATGATACTTAAGTTTAGAAAAAATAAATTAATCAATTTTCGAGTGGCGTCGCTTCGATTAGGCAAGCGCGTTTAATTTTATTGGAGCCAAAAGGCATATAAAATATTCATTGTGGAAATGGTTAATTATGTATATACATCAATTTTTTTCTTATAAAGAAGATTCTGTGACTTTCATTTTTAAGAAAAATCATTGCAGAAGAAATCAGTGAGAGCCCATTGTTATAAAGCTTCTAACAGAATATTGACTCATTTCGGACACGATTTCTGATAGTTCAACGCCGGCCGTGCCGCGCTGCGCTGGGTGGCTACTCACAAATGTGTTAACATAGGAACAGTTTACATAAAATGAGGCTTGGAATCTTGTAGTACGTGACTAGTATAGGGTAGTGACTAGTTATCAGTTGAGTAGGCAGACACATTTATTTTATATATGTTTGATAAAATCGAATAAATCATCACTTTTAAGAATCTGCCACTGAAACAGCCGAATCTTTCAATTTGAGATAGGAAAACTTTGAACAACACCGGGGATCTATAGACAATCGTCCCACTGATGATGGCCACGTTACAAATCAATTCCTGTCTGCTATCGAGACAGTGGCGAAAGCCTTCATTTAAAATAACAGGGCAGGGTGTACACTGATTTTTAGATTTGTTCTATGTTCAACACGAAACTTCGATCGACAAAATTAACTCCGCGTTAGGGGTTCTGGAGGACCTTGTTTCGCACTCCATGCAACAGTCTGCTTCTCAGATTGGTTCAGAGCAGCCGACAATAATGCAACCTGATATGATTCCGTCGCCACGACATGATGGTGAACAGGTGTTAATACAAACTCCCGAGCAGAATTCTGTAAGTTCTTCAATTGCTTATCCCCATTTGGAAATTAAACTTACTCCTATAAAATTGCAAGCTTTCGATGGTAAATTTAAGAATTTGTCTAGTTTTCATGATATGTATGTATCACTTACCTATTCATAATAACCCTAAGCAGCATTGCCATAATGTGCCCTAATGGGCCATTTGGCCGTCTGTTTTTATTTTGGTCCTTTGCCCGGGAACAACAAGAAATGGCCCACATATCTCATTTTTTTTTTAAATAATTTATAAAGTAATCTTTCTTATTTCATCACAAAAATTGTCAATGTGTTTCCTCCATAAACAAGTTCCCATATTAGGTGTTTATCTTTTAAGATCAGAGCAGGGAACTGACTTGTCAAAAAAAGATCTATGTTTCATTTTTAGATCAGACACATCAGAGCGCTCAAGTTCAAGTTGTGTTTTTTTTTTCAATCAGAGCTAGCTGCGACCAATGAGCTCAGAATAAACTGTACGAGCAGATGGAGTAAAATAAAATAATATGTAACTTTCTTTTTATTCATCTTTTCCTTTGTCAACAAATTAATGATTGTTTTTCTATTTTAAATGTCTTTCTTTGGTGAGAAGCTGATGATGGCATGTAAATCATACCGAAATGTATTTTGTAAAATTTGTAACGTCTAATGAATAAAATATTTTACAAGTGTTTCGTATAACATAATATATTTCGTGCCTTTTATTTATTTAAACGTTATTTAATTAAATAACGTTTTGTAATCAATAAGGAACTTGACAAATAAAAAACATAAAAAAAGATGGACTAAACTTTTTTTTGTGTGATATGACCAGTGTTGACAATGTAAGTTGCCATGAGTAAGTTACGCACATAGTTAGGCGTATGAATTAACGACCATTTTAAAAAAAAGGTTCGCTCAATTTCGGCGGATGAACTGGGAATTTTTAGAAATTTCAGAGAAAGTTTTGAAAAATTAGAAACATTAAAATCGAATCTCTTCCAAAACAAAATTGGGTTCGTAACATTTTTTCGTATAGGTAATGTTTTTAAAATGAAATCTTTTGATTTGTAAACTGATCCCATTCATCATTAACCCCATACGACCTTAACATTTTTAAAAGAAAGTTATTTATTTCAAAAAGATGATTGTAGTTTAATTTGTGTTTTGAATAGAACTGATCCAAACAGTAAGATGCTAGTGCATATATGTATATTAACCAAGTTATCAGGACGGGACTTATAGTGATTTTCAAACTGTTTTGGAACCTTAAATTCTAATCATAACTTGACAGCGTCAGCTAGTGAAGCTGTGAATGTTGGAAATTATTTATCAATTCACATATTGGATCAAACAACTAAGTATTTGTTTTGACATTCTCGATTTACTCAATTATAATTGCGCCCGGAACTCACAATTTGCCTGAAACTGCATACTTGTGTACTTAAATTTACCTATACATATGTGTTTTTAATCGTTGGAAGGCAGTGTTTTGCAATTTTTTCTGGTAAATTTTGCCCAACACCTCCAATCTTGAAGTTTTAGAGAATCTTTGAGGTATGAGTCAGTGAAGTGGACATAACCCTTCACAACTGACGCGACGTCTTGTTTTGTGAATTTTTTCTGACATTCAAAGTTTTTAGTGAGAATTTAGAACTCAAAAGCCGCGAGTTGTTGCTACAAATTACATAACTCGTGTAACTTACAAACACTGGATATGACAAAGCCAGACGGGAAAAAGCAAACACATACAAATGGAGATTGACGTCGATTGTTCCTCCTCTGTAGGTGTTTCATAAATAAATCGGAGAGAACTCTGCTCAGATCGTACTTGACATGCTCAAGCTATGCCCAGTGCTCTGCTCAGAGCTCAAAAAGAAAAACGCTTATTGAAAGCGCACTGACTTGTGACGTGACTTTATGAATAAATTTTTATGTTACATATATTACTAAGTTTTTTTTTGAAACATTTCTGACGAGTATTGGCCCTCACGTTTTGGAAATGGCCCTCAGAAAGGCCCTCAAAATTCTCTTCTTTGTAGCAATGCTGGCCCGAAGTTACCGTAACAATTCCAACAGATTATTGGGACTGTTGGCTGGTGCCTGTGATCTCATCAAAGTTAGACAACTATGGAGGCGTTAAAGTTCTTGAATTTATTAATAGGTTAATTTATGAAGTATGTACGATTATACCATGTGCTCAGAAACCTTCATTGCAAAAGTTAGTCGCACTTAACAAAGTAAAATGTACAACTGCGCTAGTTTTAGTTATGTATTCTTCTGGCTGCTGGCAATTGTGTCGAGCGTTTGGACTCGAATGTTTGATATGGAATCAAAAAGTTAAATCGTCCATTGCAGTGGTAACCATCTATGGCTGGGTCATTTCGGGTAAGGCACAATTAAATCAATGGAATCAAAAAAAGGTAACATTATTTTGACAACTTGCTTAGACGTTAATAGGATTCTAAGGCAATTTTGGGAAGTTGAAAGTATTAGGGACAAGAATCTGTATTCAAAAGAGGAAAAGAGTTGGGAAAAAATTATTTTGTTGCAACTCACACCCGACTAACTAATGCTCGGGTTACCATTTAAGAAATTAACTGGGAAGTGTTTTCGAACAGCTCTTTCACTTTAAATAAAGTTAAAGATATTTCATACATGACCTTATCAAGAAGTTTCTAAAAAAAATCTGAATCTTTATCCCTAATTTGCACATGAGTATTTGACATGTTGCTCCATTTTATTTACCTTTTTCAATAGCAACAAAAGTATCTTTCACCTATTTGTCAATATTTCTAAATACATCAATTAGTTAACCTACCACTTACAATTCTCTCAATTCTCTCAAAAAGGTTAATTTTGTGTAAATCGCGCCAAAATGCTCTTACGCTCGGTTAAGCCACTTAACCAATTCCAAAATTTTATCATTTCTCTCTCTCCTTACATAAAAATGAATTAGTTAATAGGGCCTTACATGACTATTATCAAGTCAACAGCACTCACTGAACCAGCACATATATAGATTGCATAATGCATTCGTACTCATTCGTTCTCGTCTGGCGCAGCTATAGACCCCCTTCTGATGGGCCTCCAACTGACCAAGTTCATTGCCATTTAAGGAGCTTGATGGCAACCAACTATGCAAGCAACACTTTGGCAACATAAAGCCATAGCATGACCAATATATCAATGCCAAAACAGAAGTCCAAAAAATAATAAAAACAAGTATCTTTGTGTAGAAAAAGTATCTTTAATGGAAAACAAAAACAGAAACTAACGTTACTAGACTTCCTCAAACGTATGTACTCTGCAACTTTATAGAAGACACACTTTCACACACACACACACATACAACATAGCATTGCATCCAAGCAATTAAGGGAAAATAATCGAAAAATTAAGCAAGAACAAAAAATTTAAGATTAACGGGCATTCTTTCAATTGCTAAGCCGGCAAGTAACTATATGTGTAAGTGGCGATGGTAAATTACTGGCGAGGATCATGCGATGATTTAATTAAGAAAAACAAAACAAAAAACCATACCAACATCCAATACTTCTTGGGTGGAAGATAACATTTCCTGGCAATTAGCGATAAATACCGAAAGCGCAATAACTTTCAGTGCACCTTTCAGATTTAATTAGTAAATTTCATTTTTTGTGTGTATAAACACTTTTGAGGCGGACAAGTTTTTTTTTTTTTTCAATTAATTGTAGCCGAAAATTTACAACCGTTTTAATGCCAGATTGGTTTTGGTTGTAAATTAAGAAAACCAAAGATCACAAAAATATGATATATTTAATTGCTTTAAAGCAGGAATTTTGTAAAAGAAAGTCTTAATCTGCAATTTACGAGTCAATTGATTTTTAGGGTCTACCTACTTGTATTTTGAACTTGATGGGGTTAAGGCTTAAACACATGTTATATAATTTTTTATTATTATGATTTAAATTTTTAAATATTAAATCTGAGACAGAAAAAGAAATAAAGTCTTATTTGTGATAGCAGATTGCGACATATCTTTCCTTAAATGTATTTTACCATGTACGAGTAATCAATAGAGGAAGTCCTGTTAAAAAAACAGTGACTCAGATTTAAGGTAGAATCTTGAAACAGGTGTTTTCTGTTAACAATTTAAAACTGTATTTTTTCTACACCTTAAGGGTCCATCGAGTAAACGTATAGACAGTTCTTAATATTTGAATTGATTAAGAAATGAAATTGCGGGGAAAAATATGTGAGTCGATTCACACTGCGGATATCGTCATTCTTCAGTTAATTAATTCACTTTCATCTTTGATGATACTTCCTTCGTCAGCTAATTTCAAAGGGACATTTTGTTTACAGCGCAGTTTGCTGTTAATTTGACGTTTCCACCTCCTGTAAGCGATTTTATGTGATAAGTCAAGGGTCAAAATCTAATTTACCGTCTAGTAGTAAATTTTGATCTCGACAACATTCTTGAATGAGAAATCAAAAATTGAGTAGACATTACAAACTGAATGTTATCTATAGACCTTAAAGCTGACTGATAGTCAGTAGATACGTTGAGAATTAAAAAAAATGATGACTGATTAACACGCTTAAGAACAGCTGGACCGACCTGTTTCAGTTTTGAATAAATATTAGTAATAGTCCAAATAAAGTCTTACGACAAAAATAAATCGAAAAGTTGCATGTAAATTTGGAGAATTAAAGGAGTTCCTTTGGTTGTTATCTAATTGCCTGGTATTTCTATTGTAAAATTTGGACAGTCGATGAAGTTCAGGTTGAAAATTGTCTGGGTGTTTGGAATCAAACGGCATCAGCACACTCTTATTAATTACAAGCTTATTATTAGACATTAGCTATTGTAAAATACGAGCTCTTGCGAAAAGTATTTTAAAATATTGTTCAAGATTACAAAAAATAGTAGTTTGGCTGCGAAAAAAGTTTTTTTTTTAAACTAGCGAGAATTTACCGGATTTCTTAGTCATAATCTCTAAATTTTGTAAATTTTTGGAAAGATATCCGGAATGTTGAACTTAATTTTAAGAGCGACCCGAGCCAAATCTGGAACTCTATCAATTCAAAATGGAAGTCCATCACTTTTCGAACTTTTAAACGAAGCTTATTTCTCTCTACATAGTTCCCTTGTAAATTCTGGAAAAACTGCAAAACTCCCACAGTGATCAATTACTTAAACTTTTCCGCCAAATTTGCAATCATTATATTGGGGGTGGCCGTGGCGCGATAGTTGTGTGTTCGCCTGTCAACCTCATGGTCACAGGTTCGATCCCTGCCGTAGTCTATGTCTTCTTATTTTTCATTAAAACCAATTCTAAAAATAATTCTCATACAATGAATTGCTGGTTTACTCATTACATGCTGTTTAGGCATAACACTAACAACATGTGATTGAGTAAAACTAGTATACCGATAAAATATGACAAAAGGATAAAAAAAATTAATGCGAATTATAAGGGACATCGATAAATAAGACACGGAAATTTCTCCGCATTAGTTCAGCCGCCATCCCTGGAGATAAAATCTGACACAACAACCACCTACAGTCACCGAATATCACGCCACACATCTTTCCTATCATTCTTTCTCTTCCTTAACCTCACCCTCACGCCCGCGCTGTGTTGAAACATTTAAAGGGTATTCATAATCCCTTGAGCGCGTGTAGATTATAAAAAAAAAAAAAAAAAAAATTGATATTTTTGAGTTCAAAATTTAAAAAACATACAAGTAAACATACTCTATTAGATAGATGATACTTATACTTTAAGGTAGACTAAGGTATTACGCGATATGCGATTTCTACCTAAATTTGCTGTGTTTTAGCCGCTGCTAGCAGAGGACAATTTATGTGATCGGTCGTTAATGATACCTCGGATAAACATAACCGACAAATATTTATTATTCATAATAAGTTGTTACTATTCTCTACTTCAACTTTAAAAAAAAAAAACATACCCAAACACGTTTTGTTTGACGTCAAAGAGAAGTAGTTTTAATTTCAAATAATCGGATTCCGTATTATAGATTTTGGTCCTTCGAGCCGGATAGCGGAATAAATTGTGATTTTTCACACGCGTACTAAAGGGGTTTTGGCTACCATTAATATGTTTAACCACAGTGCGAGCATTGGGAAAATAGGAAGGGATTTAAAAGGAGATACCGATGTACATTGGTTTTAAAGTTCAAAATATCAAAATGGGAGGGGAAAATAGAGCCGGGCAAAACATTCCACATTCGTGTTGTTCGACTAAATAAAGAATCTCTGTACTTGACAGTACGTCCAGAATTGGCTTCAAGGGCAATCTGATGAGCATTCCTAGAAGCGCGAGTATTACGGTTGAATAGTTTAAGGGGAGGAATGCAACTGGCTATTTCACTAGAACACTGTCTATAATATTACCGATAAAATAATGAAAGGCATGAAACATTTCGACAATGTGATTGCTTCCGTTATAGCTCTATCGCCTATCATTTTTAGAGCTCTTTTTTTAATTCTATCCAGAAGATTCAAATGAGCTTTGGGAGCTCCTGCCCAAATATGTGAATTATACTCCAGCTTTGGTCGAATGAAAGACTTATAGATTACAGCCAGATCAGTCGGGGAAAAGAATTTCTTGCATCTGCGAAGGAAGCTCAAACATTTTGCAGGGTTTTTGGCGACATCAAATATGTGTTCGTTCCACAATAGGTGTTCTGTTATGCACATGCCAAGGAGGACTGAAAGCATCTTCAATGCAAGTACCGCTCATGGTTAGCGGCAAAGGGGGTGGGTTCTGCTTTAACGACAGAAGACATCACTGAGTTTTCGAAGCATTAAATTCTACGCGGTTTCTATTCCCCATTGGACAATGCTGTCGAGATCAGAATTTAATAAGCTTATCATACGCTGCCGTTGCAGTTCCACATCCAAAGAGCAAGCAGGTGGATCTGAAAACGAATATGAAAAGCTGAGAGTACTATCGTCACAAAACAATTAAGTAGATTAGAAATTCCAGATAATAGATCATTAATGAAAATGAGAAAAAGGGTCGGAGACAATACGGACCCCAAAGAAGGTGTTTGTTTTATTTTAAAGGAAGTAGTTTTAATTTCAAATAATCGGATTCCGTATTATAGATTTTGGTCCTTCGAGCCGGATAGCGGAATAAATTGGGTCATTCTATAAGTTTTTCCTAAACAAAAAAGGCGTTTTGTATTATTCAAAGGAAAGTAGTTTTGATTTAAAATAATCGAATTCCGTATTATACGCTAACATTTGATTGGCTTTATTAATGCTAAAACATAATGAGAAAGAAAAGAAAAAATAATATATAAGATTACTCCTAAGTCATTTTTCTAATAACTCTTGTTAGATCTATGATGTTGATATTGTAGTCTAAAATGATAGGATTAAGAATTCTAAAAAAAGATAGTTTTTGGCACGTATCCACATTTAAGTGAAGACAGTTTGATGGGCACTAATTTGCCAAGTTCTCTAGGTCTTTCAACTGGAAATTATAATCCGAAGTGTTAATTCTTCAGATTGTCTGCAAAACAAATAAGGTTAGGATATTTCAAAGTATGAGGAATATCACTGACAAATATTAAGAAAAAGAAGGTGTCCTAAATGGCTTCCTTGGCAAACAACTGATAATCCTCTCAGTCAAGTAAGACTTCACCCATTTCAAAAAGACGAAAGAATACCGAACGAAACCAATTATGGCAACAGAATTTTGTGATTTGCTCTGTCAAAATAATGTCAGTTTGAGACCCTTTTTCCATATTATTAAATTATTAATGATGGTAATTACCAATTATGCTAATGCAATTGTACATCTGTTTATAATAGTATGTAGAATACTGTGTGGGCCTTACTTTTTATTTCAATCTCGGCTTAATAATGCTAATTCAACTTCAGCCAAGACAAGCGAGCCAATTTAAACAAAAATGAAACACAAAAAATAGCTTCATCACTATGATATCGTTCAATAGGCATATTAACTGGCGCCCAACATTCGGAATCCCATTTTCTAAAATCTGTCCCATTGGACGGATACAAAATTTTGTGGTTAAAGATTTACTGCAAAAATATTATTACGTTTTAATTTTTACTTTATATCTAATTTGTGCTCAGTTATCTAATATAAACAATCCATAGTAATATATTGTTTTCTCATTTCTTTCAGGTGAGTGCGTCAAAAACAAAATCGTCTCTCTTTTATTTTTTGTATTTATCCCATTTGGTAAGTTTCCTTTTTTTAACACACGGTAAAATCAACAGATAAAAAAATTGGAACACCACGAAAACAATTAAATAAAAAAAATCTAATTACAATTAAGTGGGAGTTTATGAAAGTTGAACAAAAACGCGATCGAAATCAGACTAATTTTTTAAGTATCTGTATAATGTCTGTCAATATAACAAATCACCTCGACAATCTAAAACAAAACAGAAAATTACAGACGAATAATTATGAGGGCTGGTTATTAATGTAATCCGCCAAGCTTGACACATTTGTCGAATGTGCCACTTTTCCACATGTTAACCCAATTCTGTCAGTCTGTCTGTCTTTGAAAATATATCAAACAAAAAAATTGAAGTGTGCTTCTCGAGCACGAAAGTGATGTTATTCACTTGAAAAAAAGTACTGTAAGATACTTGCTAAAGACTATTCTCTTGACACTTTCGTCGAACTTACAGTTTCAAGTTCCCTCTCGAGTGTAAGGTAGATGTACTCGTAGAAAAACAGAAGAAAAAATACTAGTTTTCGATATGTTAATTTACACACAGTCAAACAATGTATCAACCAAACAGACAAACTCGAAGAAATACAAAGTATCTCTCATCTTTCATTCATGTTGAGATAACCCTGCGGCAGCATTCAACTCAAGTACTTACTCACTCTTGATGGATCATTTGCAAATTAGGTGCGGGTTCGATAGAATTCAACTTTTAACGAGTATTTTAATTTTTTTTGCTGGTTTGCTTACAAAAAATTACTCATCCGTGACAGGCAGACTTGCAATTTTCCCGCATTTTCCGTGCACTCTGGACTGGATTCAAATGTATCCGCATAATATTTCTCATCTCATAAAATAGGCCACATACACAAATATAGAAAGAAAAAAAAATATGCAAAAGACGCACCGCCACAACTATGAATAAGCATTAGATACTTCATATAGATACTTTTTTTTGTAAGTTTTGTGTACGGACTAGCCATATGAACCTGACTGGGGGTCTTCATTCTTGACTCCTCGCCTCTTGAGGAGCCCATTGGTAAGTGTGGTGCAAGTCCACCTAATGTTGATTTATGTTATTTCGCATATGTACGGAGCCACATGCCGCAAGGAGCACCTCCACCACTATCACAACCAACAGCAGTAGAGCAGCGGTAAATTAAATATCTTTGTGGTATACGTATCTATAGCCAGAAAGATAGATATGTACTTTTAGATAGAAGCACACTTGTTTGCAAAACGGTATTTTTGCATTCGGCTCTTGTGGTTATGTTGTGTTTTACAACAAGCCATCCGCAGTTAGATGCCATGTCAATTAGGGTATCAATGAATGCGGGTCTTGGTGATGGTGGCAACGACACGAAGCGACGGGGGAGCTGTGTATCTATCTAAGTGTATCGTCCGCTGTAAGCGTGGTTTTCCAGTATTTGTATTTGTTGTTGCTGTTTGTTTGTTAAGGGATTAGCCCATTTGTAAGTAAAATTCGACAGTAATATTCTGCGGGACTGACATGTGTCGCTGGCTATGTTAGATTGCAAGGCACTTTGACAGCGGTATTTATTGTAATGACCTCTGGTATATTGTTTCTGTCATTTGCAAACATTGCCGCTGACACATGTATCTACAATTTTTTTTTTGAAGATTTTCAGGAAAATGGCTAATTTTTCAAACGTCAAGTTGTTGAAGAAGAATTTTGCACAAAAGGCCTTTTGACAGATTATTTGATTTAATGCCGGAATAAGTTGAATGGATGAGTACTGATGAGAAGATAGAAAGAATGTCACTTTATTGCAGAGTTGAGGAAGATAAGAAAAAAAAAATTGGAGACTTTCTTTCTGTGTTAAGTTGTGGCTAAGTAGAGATGGTAGAAGTATTGAAAAATCTTTCTTGATATATGCGATAATTTGTGTAAAGTTTTTCGGTTAATCAGTAAATCCGGCAAATAAATTCCACTCGAGTTAACTTGCAGAAGCATTCAGTCTCCAAAAATCTGTAAGTCAACAGAAGATGATGAATTTGCCTATTCACATTGTCGAACATCGGTTTCGATAGTTTTTTGACGAGTATCAGTCAGAGTTAACCCTCTATTGCTGGATATGGAAAATTGAATTGGACGGAGATTGTATTTACAATTTCGGTTGTCAAAAATCTGTAAGCCTAGATGGCGACACGAGAGAAATTTCCCATTAATATTGTTGAATATCAGTCAAGAAGTATAACTCTCCAAAATTGCTTAGAAAGTGCACTAAAAAAAAACGACCGTAAATATTAAGTCACAATTGTTTTTGCTTCTAGACATAAGTAGCTCTTTAATTTAACAGTTAATTTTCAGAAGCTAAGAAAATCACAAGCTTAAGCTTCTACGTAACATAAACAAATTATCAATGTCTCCTATTATGTTCGCAATTACGAGCATTGAATTCCCACTAACACGGCTCATTGAACTGACTGGCTGCTGCTGCTATATAACTACCTCATAATTTCAGTCTAGTGTTCCAGCCAGCCTCAAGCCAACTACCGCACATATTGCAAGATTTCGAAAAATTGATTGCTTCAAATTTGTAAGGTAATTTCAATTTGCTCTAGCAGTGTTAATCCGTAAGTCAATTGCTGGTGCGGTGCCGATGCCGGTTGAACGGTGTCGGTCGATGCCGATGTTAACTTATCGATCAAATTTGTAACATTATACCCGCAACACAAGCCCCGCACCGCTAAATGACGACGGTATATGTAATATAATGACGATCCGACAACCAGATCTCGAAAAAACGCCACACCCGTCCTCCAAGGATTTTGTTATGTCGGCTTACATCACGTAATTAGCTTTAAGATCGCATATTCAAAATGTGGACTTGACTGGATGTAGGTATTGAAAAGCGCCAGCTAGTGCTGGGCTGCTGTGAAAGAATGCATGATACTTTAATGCAGGATTATGCTGATGAATGATGTATTTGCGAATTTTCTTGAACGAGGACAGATTACTTTGCACCGTCTCATACGTGTCGTCTCGATGTCGGTCGTCGGAGAAGTGTGTTAACGATGATTTGCTATTGTTCAATTGTTGTCATGGCTATAATGGTGATAATGCCTTTTCATGGTGATGGCATTATGTGGTTCGATGAGTGAGTTGAGTGTTAATCAAGATTATATTGATATTTATTATGATTAATTGGAAATTGTTTTATAACGAGATAAGGGTAGAATCATTGATTATAAGTTTGCATGCATGTTTTTTATGGAAAATAATGCTGAAGAACAATTTTGAACAGGTTTTATTTAAAATTGAAGGATATAGGATTGTGGGAAACTTAATAGTTGTAGATTTGCGGCTTGCTTGTCAGCAGTTTATGGATGTTTGTAAAGAGTCAGAAAGTTCTATTAAGGAATTAAGTATTTAAATTTTGGTCCACTGTAAAACGAAGAAATTGCAAATGTATCTAGACATCCTTATATGAAAAGCTTGTTTCTTAAGCCTTTTTAAGTTCGATTAATGTATGGATAAAAAAATGAAAATTATCCGAAGGTTAGGTTAAGGTTCGGTTGACTTTACTGCCAGCAGTTCGTACATTAAGATCAAAAATGATCAGCAGTGAAGTTAGAAGACGTGCTTCCTACTCTTTAAACCAATTATAATCGGAAAATTTAACAAATCGGGAAAAAGTTATCGCAGAATCCGCCCACTTCGAATTTTCCACTACGATAGATTTTGGTAATAGTTCGATGCCAAATTCTTGTGGAAGTCCCCAAATGAATTCTTTGTCTTTGGCATAGGGTAGGACATGATTTCTAGACTCGCTTAGGTTGAAGTGGTTGGTAGCGGAAAAATACTGACACACTTCGAACATAAGTTGGTTTCTGGTAATACCGCGTGAATATGAAGATTTCCTCGCAACTCGTATATGCTATCTGAAACGCACGAGAGTACTTATGTCCGTGTTTACTAGATCGCTTGGATCTTTGTAGAGAAAGTCTACCAGATGGAACCTGTTTCTTTCCCATAGGGCAGGGCATGTGCTGAGAAAATAAGGAATCGAGTCTTCAACTCCTTCGTCCGTACAGCTTCTGCAAAAATTGTTTGGGAATAGTCCGAGTTGCGTGGTTGCCTATGAGACACTGTCCGGGTATGAAACCAATTGCGAAGCTATTGTGCGATCTGTTTAGAAATATGAAACTCTTACAGCGCTTTAGATCTAGTGTTGAATAGATCTATTTAGTCAACATGCACGTTCTCTTGATAGCATAAGTTTGCATATAACGATAGGTATACCGATATCTACCCTCTCTGATAGGTAATGTTGTTGAACTTTTGTAGAGTCTTCAGCTACACAATTTCCTGGATTGTCCCTAATGCCCGACACCTAAAAAAGTTGGAACTGATGTGCCATATTTATAAGAGAATCGAGAGTTTCGGGCTGTTATAGAGTTTATAGAGACCGAGTCCAAAGAATTAATTGTAGCTTGGCTTTCTTAGAAGATGAGGTATAAGTTTTCGAAATCACTTCATCTTTAGCTAGGGCAGAACTTATTTTATCACTACCAGATCAGCCTATAATACGCTACAGTGATTATGACAACGCGACGAAAAGTTAGACTTATTTTAGGCCTACCTGAGTAAATTCAACTACCAACTTCTTCGCTATAGAAATAGATCGATTCATCTTTCAAGAATGTCACATCTTCTCTAATCAGTCGGTACATAAATGTTTTTATTAACCCGAAAATTTGGAATGGTGAATTGTAATTGAATAGATGTGTCGCTTTATCCAGAGGGGTCTAACGAACTGTCACACCTAATGCTAGGATAGCCGATACATTATTCTTGGTTTGGAGACCCCATTTATTTATACCTTTCCTGCATGAGAAGGAGATCCACTACGGATTCCATAGAAGTGGGGAGAGGAGTCCACCTTTACCACGGAGAACAGTTAGCAGTTCTTCTGCAGAAAAGCTGGCCGTTTTAGAACTGATAGTTCTGTTGGTCAGCAGACGGTTTCCACATGTTTTTGTTCGACTGATATATTGGTTTTTGAGCGTTTCAATTAATTTGCGAACTGTGACGTTCGAATAATATTGATCAAGAAGTATACCCAAAATTATCAGTATCTTCGTTTAATATTCTCATCGTCCAAATCTAAAACAATTTCCTTTTCTGTTGATCTCCTTAGAGAATGGTTCATTGCCGGTACGAACGATGAGACGCATAAATAGGCATATGCATCTAGAAACAAGAATCTCTATGATCCTCTATATTGCCTATCCACTTTCCAAAGTATTTCTGAAATATACAAAGTTCATTTGGAACAAATCGGTTGTTTTAAATTATGTAATTTAAAACATGTGATGTGCATGTATAGAACCAAATTTTCGATTTATATTGCGAAATATTGCTCATAACACATAATTAGCATATTTTCCTTCTGCGTGGCTAGCAACCAAGAACCATCAAAAACTCAATATAATTTACTCCCATTTGGAAGCATTTTAACAAACACAAAAATGACGCAAGTTTGCATGATTAAAATCATTAAAAACATTTTAACAACATCCTACTAGTTAACAACGGAAACAAAAGAGCTGACTTACGAACTCTTTTTTTGTGGTATTATCCACTTTTGATTGCTTTTTTAGTGTTTTTACCTTCCCAAAATGAAAACGATTTTTAATCAAATTAAACAATATATATTTATTTGTGTATACATATGTATAATACAATAAAATACGAACTTGTTAGTATCAATTTGAAATGAGGTGGAAAGTAACAACAACACAAAAAAAGGAATAGAAAACAAACATAATCAAATCAGCAAAACCGAAAGCAATATTTGTACTCTTTTGACATTTAACCCACTTTCTTAAATATATAAACATAAAAATAAAATAAGAGCTTTCGGAATCACACTTCAAAAACTTATCCCCCATGTATCTAAACAAATTAGTCACGTTTACTGCCTGGTTTTCTTTTTTTTTGTTCTTTTCTGCCTTCAATCTACACCTGCGGATACTCGCTGTTTTTATTCACGCAATAAACTTATGATCTTTTAGAAGAATGCAAAAAATTAAATATATAAATTAGGTACAAAAAAATGGAATTTTCCCTCCAGCCAGACAATTTGGCGGCAACGAATGTGACGCGACGCACGATCCAAGTATTGAAAGTGGAATTCTACGTTGTTTGCCTCCAAGATATCCCTCTTCACTTGTTCACGATGGCGCGGCACGTTGTCGGTGTGTTGTGGTGCGTGTGTGTTGGGATTTGCTTTGGATATGAAATAAAATGTATAAGATACTTTATTGTCATAAGTCATTTCCCAGATACACACAGAGAGTCCTCTTCTGGAGGAAATGATAACAATACAAAGCCAAAAGATTTACAAAGGTAAAACGAATCAACAGAAAGAGTGCGTGTGTTCATAAGAGTAATCGGCATCCTTTTTCTCTGTCCATAATATTATGCTCGGTGGCACTTCAATTGGGAAAATATTTATATCCATTTTTAAAACCAGAATGGTGTGCGCCTTTGCCTACTGCCGCTGTAACAAATGCACATTGGCTCCGTTTGATTTTTGATATTGCTAAAATTCTGCTTCTACCGCAGAAGTATTTCGGGTACTGTTAATTAAATGAATTTCCTAAGACAGAGAATGGTATAATTGGAATGAATTAATATAAAGTTATATCGATTTCGAGTGAAAGAGCATCCGTAGATAAAATAAAATAATTAAAAAGGTGCGTATCCAATTTTATAGTAAGAACATCTTTTACCATCACCATTCATGCAGTAAAATTTCATCCATTTCGGCATAGGGGTTTAAATTGTACAATTTCAATGTGGTTTCAACAGAACTTGAACCACTGTACTCGCGCAGTCAACACACAAATAAAAGAATCAACAAACCAAAGCAAAGACTTTCCTCAAACAATTTTAATGTCATTTGCGATTAACATTTTCCTTTCATCCGTTTATCCGTTGGATTGTTTATGATTTTCTCAAGTTCATTACTTGCTACAACAATTGTCTTCATATGGTTGTTGTTGTTGTTTGTCGTTTATCGGGCGCATCGGGCAACACACAAACCACCATCGGGCATCAAACGAAAAAATATGAAATTTTAAATTCAAATTTATTGCTATACGAGTATGTGTGCGTCTGTTATGATTTATGTTAAAAACCTTGACAAGGAGCTTGCGTACAGATTCAAAGATTTTCAATAGTGAGCATCATTTTTTTTTTTTTTTTAAGAACCACTTATAGTATGGAGTAGTTAATCTTGTTTAGGGATCGATTTCGATTTCTTTTGTCCATTTTATGTGAGAGTTGAAATGGAGATGTGTAATTTGTCTCCGCAATGTGGGTTTAAAATGAAATTAAATGTCAACCTGCATCGCAGGGATTCGATTCGATTTCTGTGGACTTAATTTTTTTTTTCAATTTTATTGCTCGAGGATTCCGAATGAGAGATAAATGAAAAATGTTTCTAGATACTAGTTCTATATTTAGAATTTACAATCAATTGAATGAATAAAAAAGGGATAACCGCTGCTGATCTGCACATTGCAATGTGCTCTGTCTCCTAGAGTCGTTGATTTTTATAGAAGTTGACAGTGATGGCAATAAATGCGGAATAGGTTCGTAGAATGCGCCTTGATGACGACGAGCATTACTGTGAGTTGTCTGTTTAAATAATGTTGACTTTTTTATACGATCGATAAGGCACGACGATGGACATTAAATGTGATTTTATGTGTGCATCGTAAATGCTTGCTTCTTTTATAATGTTATATACGTCCTGTAGTATACTAATATCTTTACGTCCTTTGATGATGACCTTCATGACTATAAATAGGAATTATGGTAAATCGGGTTTGTGCATAGTGTCTATAGTTGAACTGGATCAATTTGAGCTAATTATATGTTGATGGGGACGACAGTCAAAATTTACTTTTTTCAAGATATCTGACATGCTTCTGGTATCTATTTTTGATCGCATCAGAAATTATTAAAAAAAAAAACAATTAATGTCTGCGTTTTTATTTTTGCTGTCTATTTCGTCAGATAGTAGGATATTTACTTTTAATGGAACAAAGCTTATTATTAACTTAGAAAGACAAGACAAGTTACAAGAACAATCAGGGGAAGAGCATAATCTAAACACTCAACTATTCCACATCCACATTTGGAATTTGTTACTTACAAACTTATCCAGCTTAAGATCCATGCAGTTATGCCTGAGGATTCACACCAAAAAAATCTGTTAACGGTTGCTAAAGGAAACTCAGGGATTTATAAAAATAAAAGCGCCATTTTTAGGGAGTCAATGTTTTTTTTTTTTGACAGTTAAAAGTGGTAGACATTAACTTTCCCATATTAGACTATTTTGTTTGTTATTTTTGTGTGATTTAAACTTGATATGGTGTAGATATGCAAATTCTACACCATATTTATTTACGGCGCTCATTAGAGCCTATAGAGCGTGCATTTCGATAATTAAATGCTATTAAGCTTTCGATAATTAAATGATATTAAGCTTCCAGAGACGTATCTAAAAATGCAAAAAAATTCATTTATTGAAATGGCCAGAACTCCAAATTTATTTACATTAAATTCTTTGCTTAAATAACTAAGCACGGTATGTCAAATGAATTGGAATAGAGTCGGCGAAGCAAACGCCACATAAAGTGAAGCTCCTATCCAGTGAATTACGCAGTTCGAAGTGTGTTTTTTGGTAATTTTAAATACAGCTGCTTATAAATTAAAAGTTTTGGTTGCTGGCTTAGTCCAGTTCTCTTTTTCATCAGAAGTTGATTCCTATGTACCTAGCACTGAGTTTGACTGATAATGTGGTTCCATCTGAGAGTGCTAAACTGATACTTCTTCTGAAGCAGACAAGTTCAGATTTAGCTATGAGTTAACTGCGACACCCCATTTGGTGTAAGACTGAGAGTTTGCAGATGTGAGCCTCGATATTCCGCTAACAATGGCGACATTGAAGCGGCGTATGTGAGCGAATGGTCAGCGAAGAGACTTTAGAGCCCTGCACAACTCCAGCTCAGATAACTTTCACTGCCGATTTGTGAGTATCTATCTGCAGGAAGAAGTTTCAGAAAGAGAGAAAGGATGATCATTTTAATTAGTGTAAAAGGAAACACTAGTAAGCAAAATTCGTTGATGAGGGCTTCTATTCATACACTGTCGAATGCTTTCTCGAAATCCTAAAAGCATGTGACGATGACTCTATGGTTATTAAGGGCTTAAGGGCTGAAGCTTTAGGATTGGATGCAGTATGGAGTGGCTGAGCTTCTTTACTTCCGTGAGTATCAGTTCTTCAAGGAGTTTAATTATTTTGCTGATCAGGGATATCGGCATGTAGTCATATCCCGCACACATTTCAGTGGGATTGCTTGTTTCCAATTTTGGGGAAAGTAGGTGTTACTGACACAGTTATTTAAAAAAAAAACTATGGCTAAGCAGATCATCACTGAGTGGAGCAGTCGCTTCATGGGAAAGTTGGATGCCCCATCTGACCCAACCGATTTCTTGGGTTTGCAGTTTTTGATTTTCTCCGCTAGCTTTTCTGTCCCGCTCATATTCTGGAGTTCGCAGGCTTGATATCGCTAAATGTGGCTATATCCAGATTGGGTGTAGGTATCTGTCAAATTGGTTCCTCAATAGTCAAAGAGAAAGACTAGATTATCAGAAGGAAGAGGTCTGAAATTCACTTCGAACTGGGTAACAAATGATTCAGCTTTATCCTGTGCAGTTGCTGCTTCTCCGGCATAGTAGATTTGTTTCCAAACAGCCATTTGATGTTTTTGGAAGCATAAAGTCCAGGTTTTATGAACTGTAGCTTCTTCTGAAATTGATTGTTGCTGTAGTGTTGAATGGAATTTCGGAACATAATGTTGACACCTTGAAGTTCACTCCATACAGCCTGGTTTTTGTTGTTGATTGTATTTAGCTAGCGGGGATGAATCCTTGGCAGACGTTTTCTAAGCCGTTGCCTATGAGCCTATAGCTGTTTGGGCATACTCAGGGATGTGCTGATGTCTGTCCTTTGACGTCTCTGGTTGTCCACAGCGTTGAAACCAGCCAGTTCCAATTAAATAACTTTTATTTTAATCGATGTATTTCATGAATTTTTTTTATTGGATTAAAAATTAAATTTTATTTTAAATATCTAATCGTATTTAAAGATGATAGACCGCAAATGACCTCCACGCTCATCCACGCATATGCGGCACCTGATCAGAAAATTGTTCATTGCGGCCTGAAGGGTTGAAATTGGGATCGCCTCAATTTTTGTCTTAATGGACTGCTTCAATTCAGTCAAATTCCTGGGTTTCGTTTTGCCCACTTCCTGCTTTACATAACCCCATTAAGAAAAGTCTGGTGCAGTCAGGTCAGGTGACCTTGGGAGCCAGCGGAAAGTGCAGTATCTGGATATCAATGTGTTTGGGAATTTTCGTTGGAGCTCCGCCATAATGTGTGTGGCTACATGTGCACTTGCTTCATCTTGTTGAAACCAAATCCTGCTGAAAGGGATACGTCTTCGGCGAAGTTCTGGGTAAAAAAACTCCTTCAACATCTTTAAATAACGGTCCCCATTGACAGTTTCTGTTCAAAGAAGTAAGGCCCGACAATACAACCTGATGAAACTGTGACAGTGACTCGTCCTTTTGCTTGTTAACATTGCCGTTTAAGGCAAAATGGGCCTCATCAGACATGAACAAACAATTTATCAATGTGTTGTCTTCTTCGGCCATTGCAATCATTTTTCGACAAAATTCCACGCAAACAGGCAAATCCTGAGGGTTAAACTTGCTTGTGATTTGGACTTTGTACGGAAACAAGTTTAAGTCATCATCAAGTATCCGTTGTAATGACCGTCTGCTAACTCCAATTTGGCCCGATAAGTTTCGAGTCGAAAGGATTTGCATGTATTGCCGATGCAACAGCCGCGATTGTATCCTGAACCCGAACATTGGGATCTCGATGATACGGTCTTCGTTCGATGCTTCCAGATTCTGCAAACATGTTCACCAGCCTCATAATGGTGCATCTACTCAGGAGAGTACCACCAAACTAAATCCTAAATTTCCTTTGGGCGGAAATGACGAACTGCAAAGAATGGTATCGCTGCACTATCCAAATCCATTTTTCAGTATCCCAAGCATTCATTTTGATAAATCTAAATAGTAGCCTATAAAATAAAAAAAAAGAATAAGTCGATTACTCACACTGAAAAAAAGTTATTACGTTTTATTTTTGTAGCACAATTCGTGCGCCACCCTGTATATAACACACACATTCAAATCCACACTCAAAGATTTTCAAGAAAAAAAAAAAACCAAACGTGTCTCATATTTACTATATTTGTGATAATATTTTCTTATAAATATCAAGAGGATATACATAACTGTTTCAAAGGCATAATACCGAATTGAATCTTATTCCTAGTAATCGAATCATTTTTTCCATGAAACATCAACTATAATACACCTTGACCATTTGAACCTCAAAATTGCTTCATCATCCCCAAGCACTATACTCTCAGAATGGGCTTTTTCATACCACTCGAATCCCGATATATGACCGCATTGCAGAAAATTAATTTATTCTTAAAAGGCCATTACTCACGATACGTACACAAAGTTCTCCATCACCGCCACACAGAAGTACCTAGAGGCAAATACCATAAATATATTCTCATAATTGCATTTTAGAAAACTGATCTATAGGTCTGCGCTCAACGCTCAATTCAGCTTAGCCCAGCAAACACATGCATTCCCCGGGTGTCCCGGCATAACCTAATGAAACACATTCAACGAACAAAGTTATTCCTCAGATCGGATAGGTATACACACTTGACGAATTGAAGCATCATTTTCTTCGCTTCGCTTTGGAATCACTATCCGTTCCGTGTGAGGAAAATCAACCTACATGGATATTCCCATATCTATCCCAGGCGCCCCCCATCTCTCTGAAAATTCTCAAGCCGCGCATCATCTTCGATATACAACTTCGTCTTAATTTTTTTTTTTTTTTTGTAAATCTTACCCACACTAAGAACAATGAAACCAAAAATTCAGCAGTGTTGTGCTTTTGCTGGCACAAAAGACACAGATTGGGGAGCATCTATATATTAACAAGCTTGAAAAATGTTTTCATTGCTCATTTAGGCCAGCTTTATTTTTATTTTTATTATTTATATTTTTTTTTGTTCAAACCTATTGTTGAATTGTTTTTATTTAGCTCAACGTTTTAATGGCGCACAATCTTATCTTTCCCCTCATTTTGATAGATGCATATAATATTTGTGTGTTGTTGTTGCAACGATAGTTCGTTCTAGTAAACTAGACCCATATCTAAGCGCGATTACCATTGCCGGAGGTAATGATTTTATGGTCTGCAACAGTAGAACCACAAGCATACAAAATATCAGGAGAGCATTCGGATTATGGAGTACAGGGTGTTGCAAAAAATAATAACTTATTTTCAACACTCTATTAAACAGCAAGATAGGAGATAATTTGTATATTAAAAGGGGAGTGGGTTGGGGGCTTTATATTGGTAAATTTAAATCGACTGGACCAGGATGTATAATGATTTAATTTTTTTCTTTCTTCCGAAGCAGTGGATACTGATATTTCTAAGGTATTTCATAGATCCTGGCAGCTCTTTCATGCCAAATGCGTACCAATGTGTAGTCTCTTTATTGGATTAAAAAATTCCTTTCGAAACCTTCTTTACAAGTTGTATTGGACGGCTTCGGGTCTAAAACACATAACACAAAAGCTGGAGTACCACAGGGCTCCGTTTTATTTCCGACACTCTTTTTTATTTTTCGAAAGAAGTTGCTCTAGGGAATTAGCTTGCTACATTGTGGATCTTAAACAACCCACAATTATTTGCACTCCATCCCAGTTTTTTTTAAATACAGAGATTCCTTTTTTAATCGAACTACACGAATGGGGAAAGCGTTAACCATCTGTTTTTCCTTTCATTCTGATATTTAAAAATTAAAGGCCTATTTGCACCAACAGCTACTATTAAGTCCCCTCCATCATTCAAAACGCTTTTGACTATCTTTTGTTAACCTTGGATGTAAAATATTAGTTTAAGTCTATCATAGGGTTTACTAGCTTCAAGATTGCTCCGCTTTGTGAGATATAGACAGGTTTATCTATATACTATTTCACTGATTTGCAAAAACAAAAATATTAAACTTGTGATTTTCTATTGAATCACCCTGTTTCAATAAAAAAAAAACACGAAAAAAATCTATGTAGGTTAGAAGCAAGCGCACAAACGCAAACCTAATCCCAGAAGAAGTTAAAAAAGAATTTTTAAGGCCGTTCGCTATAGGAGCGCATAACAAGTGAAAACTCTTGATGGTTTTCTTCGATGCGGTTAACTGTTGTTTAATTTTTTTAAAGAGATGCAATAAAATTTGACAGCAAATTGAAGGAAGGAAGCACTGTTAGTATTCCCCAATATAAAGCTCAAAAATCACCAGAATTAACAAAAATAAAAAAAAATATTGATGAGGGGAACAAGTTGTACCAATCTGCCATAATAACTAAGCCATAAGACTATTGGCTGCGGTCAGGCATCACTTTTACAGAATAATATCATTTTTGTTTGTTTTTTTTTTTGAAAGATTTAAGATTGTTTTGCTTTCAACCCACACAAGAAACAGGTGCATGTCAATATAAATTAAGAACCGCAACCATTTAGAACGGCACAACGAGACATGAAAGTAACAAAATGTCTATAATGCTTGTTTTACATGAATGGCAATAAAAATGTTGAGGTTAATTTTTGATTTTTTGTTGCCTTGTTTTATATCTTTAGATATTCTGATGTTAGCTTGAAACTGAGAAGAGGAAATTGTAACTTTAAAATTTTATTGATAGTTTTAGTGGTGGAGTCGAGGTCGATAAAAACGTTCTTTTTATTTAGAACAAACTTATTGCCTTTCAGTTTAAGAAAGTAAAGCAACAGTTAAATCTATCACATTTACTACTTTTTACGTAACTTTTTATATATCAATTATTTTATTCCGTTAAGAATTACAACCACACTAATTCAACATTAAAATTGTAGTAAATCAGACCTAACCAAATGTGAAATGTATTTTTTGTTGACCAAATAACTAGGTTTATGTTTCTAAGTTGGTAAAAAAAAACAATGGTGCAAAATTTTAAACGATTTAGAAAAATGTTAAAACCACTTTTAGCAATTTACTAAGCTAAAAAGATGATTGAGCTAATTTTAAACGATTTTAACATTTTACTAAAAGTTAAAATCACGGAATGGCTACTTTAACTTTTAGCAATTTGCTAAATCCATTATGGAATCTGATAGTATATCAGCGTGGCACGCGGAGTGCCCAGGTTCGAGTCCTGCTGGTGCACAATTTTTTTTTTTTTTTTTGTAAATACTGAAGTTAAAATGATGAAAATAGAAATAACTAATACCTTTTTAGAGCACATGTTGGATTTTCATCAACATATAATTAATTTACAACGCATAACAACAATAATTGTGTTCATTAAAATTCAAACCCTACAAATGCTCAGCTTTCTGCTTAATTAGTAATTTACTAGTTTAGAAAAGGTTTTAAAATTTTGAAATAGTTATTCAATCAATAAGCACTTAGGAAATTGCTAACTAGTAAAATGTTAAGCCGTTAACAATGGGTTGTTTAAAATGTTGCTCCAATATCTTCTATGAATATGCAGCTACAATTAAATTAATTTTTATTAAAAAACCTCCCACTACAAAATTTTAACAGTCGTTAGAGGATCCCTGTCTTCCGTATTCATATTTTTTTTATTTATTAGAGAGTGCAATTAAGTAAATTTGTTCATCGAAGAAATTTCTTCAGGTATTACCAAACCAGAGATCTGAGTTATGGTTGAAAAAAAAGAGTTCTTGAATTAAAGAAATGAGTTATTTTAAGTGAATATTCAATAAGCCATTTGTAGTTAGACGTATATACCCAATTAAGTCTCAGGGGAAAAAGAATAGACATACGAATAATTATCAAGAAGTATGGAATACGCAACGCATTAAAAACACAAACAAAATTGTCATCCAAGCCGTGGAGAAGAAAAACACCATCAACATTATGTGGTTGTGAAAATTCGGGAGTACCTCTCGGAAAAAGCAAATAATATCAATCATAACCACTATTTAACTGAGAGTGTCGGCTTATGTTTATACAAAAGTTCTTGCGGGTACCACTGTAGATGCAGAGGATCTACGCGTAATTGGATGAATTGGGACTGGATGACGTGTGGTATCAGCAGGACGGATTACTGGTAGATTCTACACCAGCCACAACCGACAATCTAAAAGATACAATTACCGGTAGTCTGATAACACGTTTTGTCGATTTGTACTGACAACCTATAATTCGACCATCGAAGATTTCTTTCTACACATGAATATGTAAATAGCTCATGTTTATGTGAACAAGCCCTAAACTTGGTCAGTCTTCATGTAAAACATCCGTCAAACAGATCAGAGTTATTAATCAAAAATTACAAACAAAACAAAAATTTGAAAACTACCATAAAACAATACCCTAATGGTAATCAACAATGGCAGGCGGGTTACTACTTAACCTGAAAAAAATGTTGTACGCAATAATAGCACACTTTGATAAGTCCCTTGGACACCTTTCTATTTGGAACACTATTTTATTCCAAACTATTTCAATCGAAAATCTGGAATTCCGCAGGGAAGTCAATTAGGTCATATTCTTTTAACAGTTGGCACTTACGCTTATAATCTGCTATTTAAGCTGCAATTAAACAATCAATTTAGGCGCGTGTCTTTTTGACGTAAAAATGCCGTCAAAATCTGCCGAAAATGGTAGCACGTCATGTGTTTGTCAACGAAAAATTGTGTCAGTTCGTTTATGAAGACGTTGACACTAATTTTAGGGTCAACGCAAGAAAAATGGTCGATGGGCGCTAAATGACTTTGACAACGCTATAATGGGACACGTTGACAGAATTTTAAGGACTATTCGTCAATTGTCATAGCCTTGAACGTATTCACACATTGACAAGGTGTGTGTCAGCTAAGTTTTTGGACCGGTCGAAACTCCGCTACGACTTTGCACACTCACAAGGATCATAAACGTTAAATTTTTTAAATTACTTTATGTGGATTTTGTAGAACGTATCGCCATCTTGCTGAAACATCATGTTCAAGTGCCAATTGTTCGAATCGGGCCAAAATAAAAATGGATATCATTGCTCTTTAGAGTCCTCAGTTGACGTTAATGCATTGCTGGCCTCACATCAATGAATGAAAGGCAAAAATTCACACCAAACAGTAACTTATTTTGGATGCATTGCTATCTGGTAAACTTCGTATGGATTGACGTTGTCCCATAAGCGCCAATTGCGTGGTAGCACAGCCACTCAACCAAAAATACACCTGGCCGCTAAAAATAAATTTTGTCGGCAAAAAAATTACAGTAACGACAATTTTTTTTTCCATTCCGTGTGTTTCTCAATATTGCAACTTGTCACGGTGATTAAGTATTCGTGACTGAATAATAAACAACAAATTGATAGACGCAGTCAAACAACATTTCCGCTACGTACTGTGAACATCGAACTTTTCCTGTTGGAAAATCCTATATTAAACGCATGAGTCATGGTAACTACATTGAACATTTTTTATAAAAAAAAAAAACTAAAAACTCAAAAACAAAAGTAAATTTTTTTATTGTCAGCAAGAAATTACCGACATTGGATTCTCTCAATGCGTCAATGCATTTGAATGTACGGTCAAGTCGTATGATCGTCAAAATTTTGAGTGTCACCGCGTTAACAGAATAAAAATCACGTTGCCATTGTCAAATGACACAACATATTCGTTGACATTGTAAACGTTGACAGTGTGGTGACAAATTAAAGATGAATTTTTGGTGACGTCATAGAGAGTCAGTACAATGACGGATTACGTTGACCATCTAATTGTGGCTTTATACTTTGACTCTGGAAAATGCCTTAGCCATTTTGATTGTATTTGGTGTTTAAATATTAACCCCTTATGAGTCTTATAGGAACGTCTGGTTCTTTTGTTCACAAATTATATCAGGACTGACGTTATGCCCTGGTTATGCGCATATGGAGGTAGATTTAGCTCTATTCTTGAATTCAGGTGGAACATTAACTGACTAAATTCTAGATATGATTTATTACTATTATTATTAAAAATTTGTCGTCTTCCTGCCAAGCACTTTTACTGAAGAAAAAGAACTATGTTCGCCTTTTGGATTAGATGTGCCACCACCGTCATGCTTGACTAAAATCTCTTTCGCACCTTAACACTTGCACCAAATTAATCTTTACTTTATATTTTTTCATTATATTCGAATTCTATTATCGTCTATTAAATTTAGTATTTAAATTTTCCTTCTCAAAGCGATTAACATAATTTGTCAATTTTTCTTTATCTTTGCAGGTCCATTATCAAACAACAAGACTAAAAAAAAAACGTACGTACCTACATACATAATTCGGATAGTTGGATATTTTTAATAAAAATTACCATCATCAATATTGGTATCTATTACTCCCTATAATCACTTTCCCGCTTTAGGCTAGTTGATTAATGTTTTAACAATGAAGCCCGCAACAATATAAGACCCAACCTAATCCAATTTACCCTACAAAGATAGCTTAGCCGATAGTATATCGACATATTTCCTTATCTCGAATTGCTCTAAGGAAAAAAATCTAAGCAGAACACTATAGCTTATAGCTAGCTGCCACAGCTCCTCCTCTTAAAAATCCATCAACAGATATTTAAATTAATATTCTCAAGTTCAGATCTCTAAGCCACCATCTTTCTAGCTTGCAAGTCCTCTCTCGTAATCAATCAATTTCGATAGCATAAAGATTCAAATCGTTAGTATTTTTTTTTGTATAAAATTGATGATACTCTGTGATTATGGAAATTATAGATTTTCTTTGGCATCCTAAGGGCAGCTTAGAAGTTTTATGGAATAATTTTCCCTTCATACGCTCAACCATTAGCTAAAAAACAATTCAGAAGGTTCTTTCATAGTACTAAGTCAGTGAAGTGGATAAAAAAACTGGAACACACACGGAATAAATGTTTCTTGTTATTTTAATTAAATTAGTTTTTATTGCTAAACTAAAAGATACAACGTGATACAAAATCAGATAAAAAAAAAGAAGATTCTCAAGATTTAGAAAATAGAAATAGACAGTAAGACAGACATGGACGACGACTAAGAACACACACTATACTTGTATACTTGCCCGCAAATCAAACAAAAGATGGACAACACTCTTGATTTGTTCTTGACAAAGAATTCTCCAGATAGCAAGTTTTTTTTCATCCTTAAGATATATCTATAGTTGTTCAATAGCAAACTACATACAAGATACATTGGCATGATTATAATGTTGCACAAGATATATACAGATACTCATCCAATAAAGTACCATTTGTGAATAAGGTAAGTTACTTGAAGTCGATAGATATCTAACGAACGAAACAAACTTAATGGTTGGCGGGAAGGCTTTTATTTTAGTACATATTCGTATGAGCTAGACGAAAAAGGAGTAGAAGATATATGATAGGCATCTATTTGGAATAGAGATCAATGGAATTTCGCTGTTCTTCATCGTCCAGTGAAAGGAAAATCTTAAATGGTACTTAGGAGTATGTATTTCAAGGAATCATCAAGAACTTTACAGAGGTCTCATAGAGGAATTCAGGAGATGTACACAGTATGTTCACAAAGAATATGTCCACGAATAATTAATAAAAAAATACGAGTTCGCGGATGAGATTAAAACAGGTTTTAAAACAAAAGAGCTGAGATTAAAACTTTGAAGAAATTTCTTACTTCGTTTTGCACTAAATTCGATATCCGACAAAAATGGTACAAAAGTTAATTGTTTCCTAAAAATAAAATTAAGCCAACATTCACAATCAATTACGCCTTCGACGACCCCAGTGATCTAAAACACATAGAGATTCTCCCGCTACATCGCTTCATTAGAGGCTCCAAATGAATTTAATTAAAGGTTTTATATCTCTTCACGTGCAAAATGGACCTATCCAAGGTGTAATTGTTCCATCGACATTTTCCTAACAGCCACTTCAACCTAACCGAACTTAACAATCTGGCGACAAAACACACAGTCTTAAGTATGAATGAAACAAAGGTTGGCTACTTAAAAATCGCACTGATTACAAAAATAAAACGTATGCGACTTTTTCATGCAAATGAAATGGCAGAAAAATATTTTTTTTTAATCGTTGAGATTATTTTTTATCTTAAAGTTTTATGTTTGTGGACAAAAAAAAATTCAAGGTCAAAATTTGATATCCAAGGCATAAAATCGCAAGGGCATTCTCAGAATAAGAAAATCATTAAAAATAATGTACGTTATTAGTTCAGAGGTAAAATTTGTGCATTCGTTTAGAAATGGACTTGAGATTTTCTTTCGCATTTCAATGCAAAAAAAATACCATGCAGAAAAAATTTAAATTTTGTGGGGGTTTGTGGCGATGTGATTGTTACAACGGAGACATGCACGGGCACACACCACGATTTTCAACCAATCTATATTTTAGTAGCATGAATGATTGACATTTATTAAATTTTTAAAATCGCAGGGATTAAAAAAATGCAAACAAATTATAATTTTTTTTGTCTCAAATCAAAATACATAAAATGGAATTTTAAGGTCTTAAAGAAAAGTCTTTTCAGGATAAGAATAGATTTTACTAGGAAATCCTTTTTTGGTGTTTGTATAATTTCTGCGACTATTTGTGCTTCTGCGTTCACTCAAACGATTTTCTTTGTTTTCGGTTAAATAATCGTGTCGCTTCGTAAATGTTTACAAATATGGCAATTTTATGTCGCAACTATGATTTTTTATTCGGAACGCCTGCGTTTCTAGCAAAATGTGTCATATTTAATAAAGATAAGTACTTGTGATTTCGACGACGACGCGATTAATAAATCAAAGAAGAATTTAACAAGGTACCAAAAATTAATACTTGACGATACATTTTTTTTTTCAGTCGCAGTGACAGAAAATAGCAAGTGTTTTCATAACTTAATTGCGAATTACTAATCGTGTGCCCGAAATCGCAACTAATATTAATTGATTTTAAACCGATTCCAAATTCGCTGGCTATACACGCGACTCGGCAGTATAATTGGTGCGTGATAAATTTTCATTGCTGTTTCGCAGAGTCCACCAATAATTTAGACTTCTTAAACAGAAGCTTTTTCGACAGTGTCTGCTATTATTTCAAGTACTAATTGTCAAAATAATTAGAAAATAAAACTAAAAATGTAACCCTTCTCAAAAATGTAACATAATTTCTAAAATCTCCAATAAATAATTTCATTCAACTGAATGTATGCATTTTTTGCCACCAAGTACCCAATCAGCTTTTGCACAATCTATGGCTTGCCATATTTCTTTGAATCTATTACTCTCCTGTGTGTCTAGGATCTCCGACAAAATATATGACTACAAACTAACGCCTTCTCTTAAATACCTATCATATTTCAACACACAGAACACAAAAACACACATCTGTATATCCTCGTGCCGGACGTCCATACACTTCGCATCACTTAGTTTGGTCCTATTTCTTTTAACATTTTTTTTTCCCAAAGTAAGGTAATCTTTTTATTTTAATAAAATGCCGTAGAGAACATATATTTTTTGTATCTCTTTAGAATTTTTGCAGTTGATATTTTAAAGATTTCAAATTCACGCTAAAACATTCAACAACACCTAAAAACCAAACAAAACAAAACTTTCAATAATTTTATTCTGATAGATAAATTTTATGTACATGTGTAAATCAAATGACTTAAACCAAATGATTCGGAGTATAAATTGACTAAAAAATAAGGCATCGTTTGATGCATCATACTTCATTTGAGGTTTCATTCGCTTTTCCAAAAGCACGTAATTAAGTCATAAAATAGGGTTAAATTAGTGTAATTGAAGTTGTGTTGCTTTTCTTTTCTATATTCCTATTCTTACTACAATCTTGCCTGATGGAGAGCCACCTTACTCACGTGATATCCTGGAAAAGAAGACCAATCTGGCAGCACGCATGCTGAGTGAGATAATAGTGTTGGTGGTAGAGATGCCAAAACGACCAGCACCTTCTTCATATTTTTTTTTCTTTTTTTCTATGGAAATACTAGTAAATTATCTATGTTCTATCTGTAGATACAAACTTGCTATACGTATACTCGTATGTATCTAGTAATTACAGTTTGTTGCATGTTCGGGTTTTTGTTGATAGAAATGAAACAACAACAAAAAAATGAATTTAAATGCCTTTGGGGTTAAATCATCGCTGGCGCTGCTGGGATAAAGCTTTAAAGTGGAAGAACGGACACCCAGTATATATAGCTGGCCAGATACAATTACCATTAAGAATCTAATGAATATTTTGAACATCACGATACAGCATCGCATCTATCTTTTCCTTTACATTTCACATACCACAGCAGGTATAGGTGATCTAGTTTCTTTGTTATGTGCTGGGGCGCATACCATTCCAAAGGCAAGGCAGGTTACTCAATTTGTATAGCGCGCGATAAGCATTTCCGGATAAATTCCAATGAAGCAACTTGTTTTTCTGTCGCCAGGGAATTTCTTTTCTTATGAAACATGCAATCATATACAGCGAGGATGCGCACAAACCGCAGGACTACTCGGCCATCGTCGACGTCGCGTCGTCTTCGGTTGGTCATTCCATCCCTAACCACATGCATGCCATAGTGCACATTATTTAATTCCAAAACAAATAGATGCGAACTCTAAGTATCGCCTGCGGTGTTTCGTCGACCGCTGCCGCGCCGTCGTGCTGCCATATTCCCAGTGGACTAGCAAATTGGCTGTGGCTTAATGTTAACAGGAAGATGCATAGCTAAGATGATGAGATGCGATGTACTAACACAGACAGTGTGGAGATAAAGAAAAGTTATTTTATCCAATTTTCTTAAAAGTTTTAAGTCCGAAATTTAAAAAAAAGACAAAAGTAGCGTTTGTTTTATAAAAAAAATTAATAGACAGCAATCAAGTAATTTCATTGTAGTTGGAGACTTTTTTCCAATCGACAAAAAATTGTATCTCTCATTACTAGCAATTATCTTTTTTTAAATCTCTCCAACCACACTTTTTCATATATTCATATTTATCAAATAAACCAGTTGGAGTATATGCATTACTTTGTGCACAGAATGTGGGCATTTTGAAACCTAGAACTTCAAAGCCAGTGTGTAATAATAACACTATTACCGATATTTAAATTATTTTTAAGAACCCATTCCACGATCATAAATAAATAATTGAAACTTAACGGTCCTACCGCGATTATTAATAATAATAATAATAACAATAGTTTAACTATATGCCTGTAAGACCTAACGTCTTTTAAATGCAATCTGAATTGCACGGCACTAGGTAGAAGAAATAGAATGATAGAAAGGAATTTTTTGTTGGCACAGTGGATTTGAGAACCAGCAATTGACCCATGGGCGGCATTCGATTAAAATTGGAGGTAAAGAAAAGAATGCGCGAAGCGTGGGGATTGAACCCACACGTCTAAGTTAGCAATCAAGCACTATCCACTGCGCCATTGCCACCCACATAATTAAAATCAAAACAAATTTGTTTCGATTTTTTATTTGCCCGACGTTGTTATACTCGTATTTCACGATGTTTTACATTGTGAGCAAGTTCGTGCGACGCACTGACTTCCCTTTTCTATCTAAGCCATTATTAGTCTATAGCATCTCTAAAAGTTGTAGGATCCTAATAAGAACCATTTTATAGTTATTGTTTCAAAAAAAATACATTCATTTTCTCACCATAAAGTTTAACGTTGTTCCACAGTATTACGGTTTCTTTAGACCATAAAGCCTAATACGCTGCTGATATGAAACAAAAATCCCATACAAAAATGACAGGACGAAATCATAAACGAAAATTTTTGCTCTGCAGTACGATGTTCCATGACGAAATTTAAAAAGTATCCACTCATTTTTCGCAGACAATTTTAATTGTAAGACAAAATTAATTGTGTGTGGAAAATCATATTTTAACTAATATCAGTTTTTAATCGTGTTTTTTTGTTGTTTCTCTCATCGCAGCTTGTTTATTTTTGATTTTTTTTTCTGATTGGGTTTGTTTTTTTTCTTGAACATTGGTTCGTTCAAGTTTTTGTTAGCATTTCGCTCTCCTAGTGGAGACCACCAAAAACTTTCGTTTCTCATCGCATCGTTTCGCGTACTAGGCTTAAGCAAAATAACAAATTCCGTAGTTCCATTAGTTTAAGATAGAAGGCTATTTTTAAGTCTCCACTTTTTCATTAGGCAAATTAACGTGGGAGAAAAACATTTAAATTTTTGTTTGTGTTTGATTTTGTAGTTGCATTCATTGGAAAATGGATTTCTGTGGCCTTTTGGCCGGAAAAACTCTACATGAATATGTTTTTTTGGCCAGCTTTAGTAAAAACCAACGAAAAATTGAATTTGGCATCAGCAGCGTGTATTTTTTCCTAGGAAAGATAAATCCATATTCCAGCTGAAAATTCTCAAACACAATTGATTTAATAGTATTGGCAATGGCGTTGAGAAGATTTTTTCAGCCGAAAATATCAATTTGAGCCACTGTTTGAAACCGTCATAAGCGTAAAGTCTGCACTCTAAGCTAGTCAAAACATAATAATACAGATTTTCGGTGATCTGGGTGGCATGGCGCAGTGGATAAAGTGCTTGATTGCTAACTTAGACGTGTGGGTTCGATCCCCACGCTAGGCGCATTCTTTTCTATACTTCCAATTTTAATTGGATGCCACCCATGGGTTAAAATGTCAATACCTGGGTCTCAAATCCACTGTGCCAAAAAAAAATTCTTTCCTATCATTCTCTTTCTTCTTACTAGTGCCGTGCAATTCAGGTTGCATTAAAAAGACCTTAGGTCTTACAGGCATATAGTTAAATTAACAAAAAAAAAATTAATAAAAAAATACTAGTAATTATCTTGTAACTCACACATTAACTAAAATGTTGATTAAGGGCAAATTCATTAATTAAAATTTCTTATTAATAAAGCAAATTTAAATGAACATCTAACACAATCACTGAGATATCCGTTGTAGGAAATATCAGTATTTTTTAGACTGCTCACATATTTGCTCACTAAATCTGAACTTCTGCACACGATTTTGCGAAAACTGATTAACTGAATATGTTTTTTTGGCCAGCTTTAGTAAAAACCAACGAAAAATTGAATTTGGCATCAGCAGCGTGTATTTTTTCCTAGGAAAGATAAATCCATATTCCAGCTGAAAATTCTCAAACACAATTGATTTAATAGTATTGGCAATGGCGTTGAGAAGATTTTTTCAGCCGAAAATATCAATTTGAGCCACTGTTTGAAACCGTCATAAGCGTAAAGTCTGCACTCTAAGCTAGTCAAAACATAATAATACAGATTTTCGGTGATCTGGGTGGCATGGCGCAGTGGATAAAGTGCTTGATTGCTAACTTAGACGTGTGGGTTCGATCCCCACGCTAGGCGCATTCTTTTCTATACTTCCAATTTTAATTGGATGCCACCCATGGGTTAAAATGTCAATACCTGGGTCTCAAATCCACTGTGCCAAAAAAAAATTCTTTCCTATCATTCTCTTTCTTCTTACTAGTGCCGTGCAATTCAGGTTGCATTAAAAAGACCTTAGGTCTTACAGGCATATAGTTAAATTAACAAAAAAAAAATTAATAAAAAAATACTAGTAATTATCTTGTAACTCACACATTAACTAAAATGTTGATTAAGGGCAAATTCATTAATTAAAATTTCTTATTAATAAAGCAAATTTAAATGAACATCTAACACAATCACTGAGATATCCGTTGTAGGAAATATCAGTATTTTTTAGACTGCTCACATATTTGCTCACTAAATCTGAACTTCTGCACACGATTTTGCGAAAACTGATTAACTGAATATGTTTTTTTGGCCAGCTTTAGTAAAAACCAACGAAAAATTGAATTTGGCATCAGCAGCGTGTATTTTTTCCTAGGAAAGATAAATCCATATTCCAGCTGAAAATTCTCAAACACAATTGATTTAATAGTATTGGCAATGGCGTTGAGAAGATTTTTTCAGCCGAAAATATCAATTTGAGCCACTGTTTGAAACCGTCATAAGCGTAAAGTCTGCACTCTAAGCTAGTCAAAACATAATAATACAGATTTTCGGTGATCTGGGTGGCATGGCGCAGTGGATAAAGTGCTTGATTGCTAACTTAGACGTGTGGGTTCGATCCCCACGCTAGGCGCATTCTTTTCTATACTTCCAATTTTAATTGGATGCCACCCATGGGTTAAAATGTCAATACCTGGGTCTCAAATCCACTGTGCCAAAAAAAAATTCTTTCCTATCATTCTCTTTCTTCTTACTAGTGCCGTGCAATTCAGGTTGCATTTAAAAGACCTTAGGTCTTACAGGCATATAGTTAAATTAACAAAAAAAAAATTAATAAAAAAATACTAGTAATTATCTTGTAACTCACACATTAACTAAAATGTTGATTAAGGGCAAATTCATTAATTAAAATTTCTTATTAATAAAGCAAATTTAAATGAACATCTAACACAATCACTGAGATATCTGTTGTAGGAAATATCAGTATTTTTTAGACTGCTCACATATTTGCTCACTAAATCTGAACTTCTGCACACGATTTTGCGAAAACTGATTAAAAAACAGAAGTTTGATAATATGTGAGAGTTTTTTGTTGGAGATGAAAATGTCATATTTTTCAGCAGATTTAGCTATTTCAGAATAACAGCCCAAAGCCAACCTAACAAAAACTTTAAGAAATTCTTAGCTTGAAATACTTGTGTATCTTAAAGTGTTTAATAAAATCTATAAGTTGTTTAAATTTCATTATGCTCAAAAGTTAAAAACTATTAACTTTTTCGCTGGCAGAACTGATATAACTCTCCAAAAAGTGAGAAACTGTTAAAAGTAATGGTATGCAATAGGAGTATATTCCAAGTTTCTTTATTTTACGAAATTGTTTCTTTTTAACATTAAACCTTACTCTTATGACCATCTAAGTATGTTTTCTTAAAGCTATAAACGGTAAAAAATTATCCACATACTGCAATTAAATCGATCTCTGCCTCTATTGGCGCCAAACATTAGATTGGTTTGAGCTCATTAAATTACATTACCATAATTAACACTCACGCGAAATCACTGTCTTTACATATAGATACACTTCTTATAGACTAGATATACCCTGACATTTCCAAAAATTATGTATCCGTTCGATAGATCGCCTCTTGAACTTGTAATGAATTTGTGTTCATTAAAGCTTCTAATGCCTTATCCCTTGGCAAGTTTAAAAATAAATTCACTTGTCTATTATCGTCTAATGAAATAAAAATAACCACAAGTATCCTGATTTGAAGCTATACAGTCTTCCTTTCTGCACAGCACATTCATTTAGATATACTATTTTAATTGACAATTCAAGACCAAACTCTGGACACGTATTCCGGCATTTGACAACAAACTGTCTTTGCTTTAATGAATTTCCATCGTTCTTTCCACATGCCATCGAATTATTTTTACGAAATTCCTGGAAACATCAACTAGCCAGCCAGCCATCACAGCAATCCAATAAAACCAAACCAGGAACCAGAATTTTTTAAAAGATGTCTGCTGTGTATGTTAGTTGTGTACTTGTTATAAACAAGACTTAGTAACCGAACAAACAATAAAACAAACGGGTCAAAAGGAATTTTTCGCGCCTTCGTAACATTTCCGACTTGGCTTGAATGTCGCGACGGACGTTCATGTTTGTCGTTACGTTGGCCAGTGTGTGGTTTAGTCATGCCAGAATTAAGATCCCTGTAAGTGCAAGCATTTATCTTCCTCTTTGTATATTTTATCGACACGTTTAGTATGCAAGTCAGCAAAGTTCTTTTTCGAATGTGACACATTTTTGTTGTTAAAAAAAAAAACACAATGCGTGTGTTACCTTAATATGTATTTATTTGAAATATGCGTGTACGTACAAATGTGCTACTGCATGTATGATTTGAAGAAAACTAATTTACATACATAATTTTCTTCTCTTTTCGACACAAATAGAGATTGTTTTTTTTTAGTGTAAATAACACGAAAACAATTAAGTTAAAAAAATGAGAAAATGCTAATTCGAATTAGGAGACATTTCCTGACAATAAAATGCATTGGGTATTCTGATAGAAAATTATAATTCTTTTAATGTTTTAAGTAATATTTCACATAAAAATTAACATTAATATTGTGGCTACTTCGATTGATAATTCGGAAGAAGTCTTATATTCGGAGAAAGCAATCTCTATCAAGAGAATGCCGAAGAAATGGCAATTACAACTTTTACTTTTTTTTTTGAGTGTTTGCGTGGGTACTGATGTCCCAAAGGTAGTAAGAATTTTTGGTTAAATTTAAAAAAACATTCGAAATTCAACTTCGTCTTCGAATCCAACGATCATCTTTGATGACACCCCTTTTGTCAGTTCTCGTGAAAAAGCCAATTTGTTTGCAGCGCAGTTCGTTGTTAATTCGTCACTGCCAGAAAATATTATGACTTGTCCAGTACTAGAGAGCGTAAACGATTTTATGGGACGAATCTTCTTTCGTACTCGTGCAGTTGCTAGAGTCCTTAAAGACCTTGATATACACAAATCCGCTGGCCCGGATAGTATCCCTCCCATCGTTCTGAAGAGGTGTTCTTCAACGCTGGCAAAACCACTGCGTAAGCTTTTCCATCTATCCTATTCCACAGGTCACTTTCCGAGTGGATGGAAAACAGCATTTATCCAGCCTCTCTCTAAAAAAGGCGAATCTTCCTCACCCTGTAATTACCGTCCAATTGCACTTACGTCCCATCTTTCCAAGGTCATGGAAATGCTTATTAACTATCAGCTCAAGAAATATCTTGAAGAAAGAAATCTCCTTAATGACCGGCAATATGTCCAGCAATAGGTCCACTGGTGATCTGATGGCAAATCTGACCGAACAGTGGCAAAAATATTTACATCGTTTTGGAGAAAGTAAGATTATTGCACTTGATGTTTCCAAAACAAGTCTAATATCCACTGGTGTGCCCCAGGACTCCGTATTGTCTCTGCCCCTTTTTCTCATTTTTATTAATGATCTCTTATCTGGAACTTCTAATCCACTTAATTCTTTTGCTGACGATAGTACTCTCAGCTTTTCATATTCGTTTTCAAATTCACCTCCTTGCTCTTTGGATGTGGAACTGGAATGGCAGCGTATGATAAGCTCATTAAATTCTGATCTCAACAGCATTGTCCAATGGGGAATATAAAACCGGGTAGAATTTAATTCTTCGAAAACTCAGTGATGTCTTCTGTCGTTAAAGCAGAACCCACTCCCTTTGCCGCTATCCATGAGCGGCACTTGCATCGACGAAACCGATCAGCTTTCAGTCCTAGGTATGTACGTCACAGACCACCTCTTGTGGAATGAACACATATTCTATGTCGCCAAAAACACTGCAAAGTGTTTAGGTTTTCTTCGAAGATGTAAGAAATTCTTTTCCTCGTCTGATCGGGCTGTAATCTATAAGGCCTTCATCCGACCAAAACTTGAGTATAACTCTCACATTTGAGCAGGAGCTCCTAAGACTCATTTGAATCTTTTGGATAGAATTCAGCGTAAAGCTCTAAAAATGATTGGCGATAGAACTATAGTAGAAACATTTACATCTCTCAAACATCGTCGAAATGTTTCATGTCTTTCGCTATTTTATCGGTATTTTTATAAACAGTGTTCTAGCGAAGTAGCCAGTTGCATTCCTCCCCTTAAACTATTCAACCGTAATACTCGCGCTTCTAGGAATGCTCATCAGTTTACCCTTGAGATCAATTTCGGACGTACTGTCAAGTACAGAGATTCTTTCTTTAGCCGTACAACACGAATGTGGAATGCTTTACCATGCTCGATTTTTCCCTCCCATTTTGATATTCTAAACTTCAAAACTAATGTACATCGGTATATCCCTTAAAATCCTTCCCTATTTTCCTAATACTCGCACTGTGCTCGAACATATTACGGGTAGTCAAAATCCCTTTAATGCGCGCACAATGTAAACAAAAATAAACGTATAGTAGAATCTTGCCAGTCCATGTTTTCTGCCCTAGACATTTTAAGATGAGCAGCTGGAAGATTGGGCTCCTGACCAAATTTTAGTTCAGAACTATAGGCAAAATATTCCCAACAATTAATATTTTTAGATTTTTATTTATTGACTTATTTTGTTAATTTGTTTAAGTATCTATTTTGAAAAAAAGTGAATTGTTTTAAGTTGTAACCCTTACTTATTTTGAAAAAAAAATAATGTTTTGTTATGTTTATAAAATACATAAGTATATATTATGATATAGAATGTGTTTTTCTTCGAAAAGTTTTCAGAGGTAACCCTGCCTACAGCGGTATATGTAAGTTATTCTAATTCATTTCTCCAACAAGAAATTAATTGAATTCTTTAGTATACCTATTTATGTGTTTTCAGTTTATTTATTCACTAAGAATACTGAGGACATTGAAACTTGAAGTAGTTGTTATCACCTACATGATTTTAATTAAATTTTGATAAATTTTATCCTGCCCATTAAAATAAACACGAGACAGAAACATAAATTCTGAGCTAGAATCTGTAAAATCAAGAAGATACAAAAAAAAAAATATAAAATGTCAAGATACAAAAATTCAACAACAAACTGTTTCCAGAACAGACAACATTCTTCTGTCGACCTCATAAATAGTTCTAAAGATAGCTACTTATTATTTATATACATATTGCCGTGTTAATTCCCTTGAACCATGCGAGAACTCGAGCTTACATCGACGGACGCTCGACTGTAAAAGATACTTCATTAACTCGAATAATTCTATATCTAAAAGATAAACTCCCCTACATTCAACTTTGCCTGCATCATTATAGGTAATTAAGTTGTGGCATTATCTTATGGATTTTATTTACGATTTCATTCTAACTGACTGACTGTCATATAAACATGATGAGGGGTTTCGGTCAGTTTCCATGGTACTTACTTCTATACCATCAAGTAAGCAAGCAAGCAAAGCAAAAACTGCAAAAGCGAAACCACTTCAGGAAAACTGCAACTTATACTTCGTGCAACTAGTTCATCTTTATTGCGGCCCTAATAACCTATTAAATTGTAAAAGAAAAAAAATACCTCAAATCAGCACATCTTGGAGAGAAACCTTAGAGTTGAGTTTTTTGTTCCAAATCGAGCAAAAAAGTGCCATCCATCAGAGAGAAGATATGCATTTTAGTTTTGGTTGCATTGCCCTGAGTTTCTTAGTTTCACCCGCTAGTAATTACTCGTTGTGTGGATTTTTTTTGCATAGTAATAGAATGCAAGGTGCAAATAAGAAAAACTATCTATTGAAAACAATGTCGATGATCATTTTCACACACACACACACACAATGAAAACCCATGGCCATAAGATGGTAAACCAACGAAAGAGCTTTAGACATAAATTGACCTCCAAAGTCAGACAGTTTGTGCTCTTCCAGTTCTATATCGTTTATCGCGAGCTAAGTGCTTCGACGGTGCAGTGGCGGTCGGCGTCGGTCGATGCGATGAGTTGAGAAATCAACAACAACAAAAAAAAGGTTAAACGAACATAAAAACAAAAGATATCTTCGGCATTTGAGTTTAGATACTTCATGTATCTATTTGTATCTATTGGTTATTTTTATTTTTTTGTAAAAAAAATATTTACAGTTATTGTGATCTGAACACCATTAGTTGTTGCTTTTTTTGTCTCATTGTAAACTGTCTGCAGCAATGAGAGTTGTTATCTTTCGAGTTTGTGGACTCGGCTAATGTCAACAGAGTCATATAATCTACAATCGAATTGGATTAGATACTTTTTATCGTTTTTACCATTCTTTTGTATTATAGTTATAAAATATTCACTATTCAAGAGTCGGATAAAGGGGTTGGGGGGAGAGGGTCCAATTGGTGGAAAAAAATAACATGCAGATACAATTTCCATATCGAGGGACAAGTCTTTGCGAAACGTTCTAAGCCATTTTTGGCTTTCTTCACAAAAAAAAACTGAAAAACATATTTTTGTTTGGTGAAAATGAGATGCAATGCAGCAAGATAATCGTGAAAAGGAAGAAAGTTTTTTATTTGGTTTTTATGGTATCTTGCCACTTGCTGGATACAAACATGATATTAACAGTTAAACAGCCTCAAGATTTTCATCGATGATATCCTTATAGAGATATTATTTGACTTTTTAGATTTAAGAAGCTTGTTTAAGGCAACAATGTTGTATTAGATTCTTCTGTCGACAAAAAGGCATCTTGGCAAGACTAGACTCAAAAAAAAAAAAGAAAGATCAAGAATAGGTCACGCTACAAAATCTTCGGAAGATAGTTTAAAGGATTTGGTAGAAAAACTTTCTTATATTTAAAATAAAAATCAAGATTGGAATTTCACGATTATTTGTGGTTAAAATGGTTGCAAGTTACAAGGTATTGTAAGTTTATGATGATGAGATCACGATTGATTTCATAATTTATACTAAGGCTGATTAACACGTTGAAACTTATGCTTATTAATTGATTTTTCCCACATATGATTAAGAAATTATGGTAAATAGAATCACTGTCCATAACTTATCTAATCTAACAATTAAATTGAAACATTTAGAAATACAGATGCTACAGTGAGTAAAGCTATTCTATCTCTAGAAAATATTTGGAGGAACTTGCGTAAAGATGTTAATATATATACGACACGAATATAGATGGAAAACTTATAAAAACTTAATGAATTTTCACTTATTCTGATTCTAAATGAGCTTTAATAAGATACTACGGTTTGCTTCTATATAAAATAGGGCAATCACTTTGAAATATTTTGGCTTAAAGATAATTCAATAGATTATTCAATACCAATGACGTCCAAAAAGGCAACATCCAACCAAACACATCTCATACATATTTATAGATGATTTTAAGATCAGCTAAGAGGAAAGTCATGAGAAACTTTGTGATGTAAACTAGTTGACACGGCGTAGTTTACTTGATCATAACCACGAAACAAAGGCAAGTTAAAATAGATAATGGGTAGATATCCAGAATGCGTCTAGGGCATGGCCTACATGTTAGGCATGTACATAAATTAACTATTTTAATTTAGATACAAAAGTATTTTTCCGAGTACATTCTTTTTCGTTTAAATCTCTTGTGTAATTTACTAAAAAAAAAGACAATAGCAGAATTCATAAATTCTGAAGTTGGAAGTTATCTTGAAAGCTTGACAGCAGGGAAACAATCCAACTACTCACTGTGGAAAGCTGTCAAAGTAACGAAGAAACCAAGCTCCCAGCGCCTCCGATTAGGAATGATCAAAACGAATTGGCACAAAAAGCGAGAACACATTTAAACCTTTTGATGGCCAAGGACTCAATGAAAATTTAAATAAACATTCTAACTCAAGCGAAAATTACATAGCAAGAAATGTTACCCTTGCCGAATTAAGTAGAGAAATAAGAAAGCTTAAGTATAAGAAAGCTCCGGGATATGACCTAATTACTGCCGAAGCTCTCAAAATGCTTCCTCGCAAAGGGTTAATTAATCTTCGTTCTATAATAAATGCCAATCTAAGGCTAGAGTACGTTCTAATCCAATGGAAGGTTGCGGAAGTTATAAAGGTTCTCGAAGCAGGAAAACCATCACATGATAAGAAATCTTATAGACCCGTTTCGCTTCTGTAAGTAATATCTAAGGTCTTTGAAAGAATATTACTTCTGCGCCTACCGGCAATAATAGAAGAAAAGCGCCTAATACCTGAACATCAGTTCGGATTTCGAAGCAAGCATTCGACAATTGACCAAGTGCATAGGATAACTGACTTCAATCAGAAAACTCTTGAAGAAAAGAAAATTTGTTCGGCGGTCTTCCTAGACGTGTCGCAAGCTTTTGATAAGGTGTGGCAAGAAGACCTAAATTTTAAATTAAGACAAATTCTGGCTGAAACATTTTATACGCTTCTAAAATCATATCTAGAGAACAGACATTTTAGAGTAAGACATGGAAACGATTGCTCGGATCTCAAAGATATAGTGGCTGCGGTACCACTAGGAAGTGTCTTAGGTCCAATATTTTACATATTGGTATACCTCAAACAGCAATACTAGTAGTAGGCCAAACGATAAATGATGCTACGACTAAATTACAAAAAGCTCTGACTAATATCAGTGAATGGACAAAAACATGGCGGATATCGCTTAACGAAGTAAAATCAGTCCATGTAGATTTTACGTATAAAAAAATTAATAAATTACCAAGTTCCGTTTGCTAATGAAGCAAAATATCTCGGAATGACTCTAGACGCGAAATTAAAATGGAAACCATATGTTAAAAAGATATGCGAAGAGGTATATAATAAACTCAGAGATATTTACTGGTTGCTCGGGAAACACTCTAAGCTCAGTATCGAAAACAGGCTAATTTTGTACAGGCAGGTGCTTAAGCCTGTCTGGACTTACGGTATACAACTCTGGGGTTGTACCCGAGATTCTGATTTAAATACCTTACAAACATTTGAAAATAAACTCCTAAGATCATTTGTAAGCGCACCTTGGTACATTAGAAACGAAGATCTCCACAGCGATCTCGGGATTCCCACGGTTCGCGATGAAATAAAAAATTTTGCGCGAAATCATAGAAAACGGCTATTACATCACTGCAATAGTACTATAATCGAAATTATCGATGAGACGAATTTAGTAGGCCGCCTGCGAAGGACTTAGCCTTACGATCTGGTGCACTAAACGAGAATCCGCTTTAAAATCGCAGTATACTCGTCAGCAGGAACTACCACCGGATAGTTACCTGCAACACGTTAAGTTAAAAATAAATTGCTAGATAAGTTTCAACTTAGTTGCAATCGGAAGGCGGAGGGGTTTTTAGTGCAGTAACAATCTCACACCCCTATGAGCACTCGTTTTTCGGTCCTCATAGAGCCGTTTGAACCTACCCACGGGAAAAAATAAGAATTCTTTTTCGTTAACATGTCTATTACAAAATCGGATGAATAGGCTGTGGATGTTTTGCTATGAAAAAATGCAGAAATATCAGTAACATAGTATGATTTTTTCTTTATCTATTACATTTCAAATCTGCACAAAATTTTTTGCAGATCATCAGGCCTGTCCTCACTTTTCAGAGATGGTCACAATTTGCTATCAGATATAACGAACGGATTAATAATTACACTTAATGACTGTGTTGACATTGTTTTTACTTGCGATATAGGTAATATAGGGCAAGTTTTGCATTTGGAAAAAAAATCGAACTCGAGATAATCAAAGTTGACATTACGATGATAAAGAACACCAAAAAAGTGGGTCCGGCAATTCCGTCCGTCTGTCTGTCTGTCTGTCTGTAGAACGATCTACAGACTAAACGGCTGAACCGATTTTGTTCAAACTTGGTGCTTAGGCGTTTTAGGTGATTGTCCAAAATAGATTTTTGAATCGTTGTTTTAGACCCAAAAATAACGGTGCTTGCCATACAAATTTGTCTACCATCTTAATTATATATCTCGAAAACGGCTCTAACGATTTTGACAAAAATTGGTGCATGTACTACTTTGGGTATGGTCTACATTTTTGGCACAAATTTTTTTTCTAAATATTTTGTTATTAACGGTACCTGGTATACAATCACTTTGTTGATTTTCGACTTCCTCATAAACGGCTTAACGAATTTCGATCAAAATTTTTATACATGAGCTTCTTCAAATTCTAAATAATACTGCATTTCAAAATTTTCGAAAAATTGTTTTTCGGATTTTTGAAAAAACTATTTTTTCTTTGAAAATTCAATATTTCGAAAACGGCTGGAAAATGTTTCCATTAAGAATATTTTGCATATAATAAACATAGGAGCCAGTACGAGCTATACAGTCGTCCATTTTATTTTGTTCTTAGCGTAAGAATATGTGTGTTCAATGAGGCTGTTCGGAACAGATTAGAACACTTTAGAACAGAAAAGTACAGGATTTTGCTGTTCAATGAGAAATTTTCTGTTCTAAACTGTTGTGGTTTGGTGTTCAATGAGTCTGTTTGGAACAGTTTGGAACACTTTAGAACATGATTTTCTGCACTTGCTGTTTAAGTAGAACAGGTTAGAACAGATTTGTGAGAACTGTTAAAACCAATTGTTGGTGTTAAAAAAAAAACATTTCGGTGTTAGATTTAGTTAATAAATCATTTTCCGTGTCGGAAGCATCTCAATTTCATGGAAAAAAATTAAATTCAATGCCATTTCAGATTATTTTTAAGAACGTTTCTGCAAAAATAAACGAATTTGAATTGTAGGTAAACAACAATATTTTTTTTGTGTTAGATTTAGTTAATAAATCATTTTCCGTGTCGGAAGCATCTCAATTTCATGGAAAAAAATTAAATTCAATGCCATTTCAGATTATTTTTAAGAACGTTTCTGCAAAAATAAACGAATTTGAATTGTAGGTAAACAACAATATTTTTTTTTTTGTCAGATGACTGACTGTTCTGAAGTTTCACACAAATCTGTTCTGTTCTTTCCTGTTCTGTTCTGTTCTATTCTGTTCTAAATTTTTCGTCACTGAACAATTTTAATATGAACTGAAATAGGAATAGAAATTGAGAGAAAGAAAAACTGAATAAATATTGTGTGTGTGTTGGTTTATCTCCTTGATTGATTGTTAAGTTGTTACTCGTATGTGCGCGATCATCTTTCAACTAGTGATTAAACTACATATTTAGTTTCGGAAAAATTGTTCGATATCCAAAATTTTCTGTGAGCAGGTTTTTCTTTTTATGGAAAAAATGGAAAAAAAGTGCAAAGAAGTTTTATTGCTGATGGCAACCATATACCTAGATGGATGTTTTCCTGCAAATTCCTGAAATCCACTTGAAGGAAATAATACACATAATTGCAAACATATCTATGAAATATGTTCACTTCCTTGAAATGGATGTATCTCTGTGCAGAACGAAAAAAAAAATTAAAAACGTAGGTACACCAGCGACCTCTGTTTTTTGTTTTTTTTTTTTTTGGAAAAAGTAAATGCATATGCATAAAACAATTTGCAAACTACAAAACCATACAAATGATTATTTTGTTTTAAGCTCACAGCAATCAGCGTGCACTATCGAATGTACATACATATCTTAGAAATCACGAAATTATATTTTGTCGGCTTTTTGTACAGTAGAAATGTATATATGATTATAAAACTACAGTATCTAGATGCACAAACAAATGCACAAATACAAAGGATTGTGTGGTAGCTTTGTCTCTTTTTTCTTAAGGTTGGTAGTAGTTTTTCATCTTTCCAAAAGGTACCACCTTTGTTTTATTTAATGTGTTGTTTTTTTTTTGCAGAAAAGAAGGAGTTTGTTGTTATTCAGAGTGAAAATAGTTTCACGTCTCTGACCCAAGGACCAGGAGAGCATACAGATCTAATGAGGCGATGTAACAATCTTGTTAGATAGTAGTTGTATTTATAATTTTTTTTTGTCTGAATTATTATTGGTACATGCGGGAGTTTTCTCGTTTATTTTTTTCCCTCGTTCCAGAGAAGGAAGTATCAGTTTTTTCTAACAATCTAACATGTATAAGGGACGACCTAGGGGTCATATATATGAGGAAGATTATAGTTTTCAAAATCTGTAGGATTATTTATATGAACGGGATAAGGGCAATATTATGGCAAATAAGTTATTTGATACTTTGTTAGACGTTATTCTTTGGCAAAAATTGATTAAAATGGTCTATGTTGTTGTGTTTAATTCCTATGTAATGTGAAGGTATCATCGCATTATCGATCTTGAAATTGCTCAATCAGTTTAAAATTGGGTATGCTGAAACCTGTTAAATCAAAGGTCTTCGAATTGATTGTGTTACATCAAATTGGATAGAAGTATAATTGGCGATGTGTATACAGCCGATAAATTTATTCAGATAATTTTTAACGAAATTACTGCATTTACTGATTTAAATTAAATGCAAGTCTTTTTTTTAATCAGTACCGACGTTGCATTTGAAAATTTATTTGAGTACAATTGAAAAAATATTTACTTAATTTCGTACATAAGATGGCGCTGAAGTCCGTAATAGACCAGCCAGCTTGGACCCCATTCATAAGTTTCAGTTAGGTTTTCGGTAGATCTCCGTACCTCCGGGTTGGATTCGAAAACTTGCGGGGGCAGAGCATTATTGTCCTTCCGTAAAATTCTCTGTTATATCTCTTCGTCCACTCACGGAATCATAGATCATCCGGGGAATTTTCCTCTCCAAACAATGTTAAACGTTCTCATCAACACTTGCAAGGTTCTTGCTTCTGCTCCATAATTTAGGGCTGCGATTATAAGTGTCTTGTAAAGGAATACCTCAGTTGCTCGCGATAAAGCCTTGCTAATGAATAGACTGTGATAGTGATTGTCAAGTTTTATTCGTTGTCTGATTTCATCTCTACTGACATATATCTACAAAGTTTTTAACTACACCAACTGACTATGGTAATATTCTGTTCAAGACGTCGTGGTTGGGTGTCTTCAGAACATTTTCGCCTCTTCCGTCTTAATTCGCAAAAGAGACAATGACATTACGCCCGTGTTCTTCCGTCAATATTGGTGGCGTTCGCAATTACTTAGAGGGATGAAAGATTGTGCCTCTAGTGGTGTTTCCGCGAGAATTCTGCACTATTAAAGAATGATGTTGAAGAAGTTGGATGACAGTGCATCAGTTTGTCAAATACCATTTTTGACATCTTTTGCGATGCCGATGGAGCAGAGTGAGTTCTCCACGGACGAGATGGGATACTAAAACTAGACATTTCTCCATATATAGCTGGTATATTTATGATGTCATACACTTCCTTGAAATCAATAATTAGGTGATAATGATAATTTTCGATCTGAAGCTCCTGGTTTTTGTTTGCAAAATCTGCCATAATGTTAATATTTTATCAGTGGTGAACCAGAACAGATCTTAACCCACATTGATGAGGTTATATAAGATTCTTTACTAGGAATTGTGTATAGTTGGCACAGTTCAAGGGAGTGTTCTTTCTTGAGGATCAAGCAAACAGTGCTAATTGATGCACAGGAAAACCTGCATTGGGTTGGATCTGATCGTGTGGGCCCGGTGGCGTGATGCGCAGTGCGTTGGCTTCTAAGCAAAACTTGGTCATGGTTTAATACACGATGAAAACACAAGAAGTTTTTCAATTAAAACGAAAAAAAGTAGACCAGTACCACTACAGCAAAGGAATCTGATGATCGACCTTGGCAAGTCGTGAAATAGCTATAATTCCAGCCAAAAATAATTGAGAAAAACTTGGTGGTAGCACACTCAAGTTGTTGTTGGTTATTCAAAGTCATTAAATGCTAAGGTTCCATTTCGGGTCAATTAGCTTGAGCTGAATTTTTAAGTCTTCAAACCAAGATATTTGTGTATAATTTACAATTATGTAGAAGAACAAATAGCTGCCCAGTTATTGTCTACGTCTTTTTTTAAATTTTAACTATATTCCTGTAAGACCTAAGGTCTTTTAAATACAACCTGAATTGCACAGCAATAGTTAGAAGATAGGAAATAATTTTCTCTTGACCTTTGAATCGATAAATTTAAATATTCTTAAACACTCTCTTGAAGGCATGCAATATTCTCTCTAATACAACCACGATCAACAATATAGGTGCGACGAACATAATTGGCCTCGAAATTTCGCGCACCATTCCAACCATTACTTACCAGGATCTATACCCGTAGAAGCTGGAGATACGATATTCCCCCACCCTCTTTGATTCCGGGCAAGCTGTTTCCATTCATACAATCTCAGCCATGGAAACGCGGTAACTTGGTCTTTTCAGATAACATCCACATTTTTGTATAACTTATGGAATAGGTATGTAGTTATATCTTTTGCTAAAATCGTCCACCTCGCAAATAGGATCAAATACCCGTCAAAGAACTGTTCAACTCTATTTTTCTCCTTACAGTCCAACACTCAGTTCAAAAAGAATTCTAAGGAGCGCGTGCACTTCAGCTTTAGCGAAAGGAGTATGGACCGATCTGTTTCGCCAAACCGAAGTAGTATCAGTAGTATAGGGTAATTCTTCTTCGGCTTTCCACTAACATATCATCGAGCAGTTTATGCTGCTGAAGTGCTTAAATAGCTCAACATTGATACTGCTAGTGAGGTGTTTATTGGTATTGTTCAAGTTTATTTCAACATCAACAAATTTCGACTATTCTTCAAACTTTGAATCAAAGACGTAAATGCTTCTAAGATCATGTTCCAGATCTTAGAAGATTCATGATAAGGCTTTTCTTTACATATTCCCCAATTTTTTCGGAATCCCGAGTTCAGTCATCATCAAATAGAGTTCTTAGTACAACTTAATTGTAGTTGTCGAAATATTGCTTCATTAATCAAATAGTCAATTGATGGATCCAAATGAGATCGTCGGGACTAGATTCCAATTAGGGCCCATTCCATCTCCACTAAATGTTTAAACTCGCCCAGCCATTACTGGCTTCAAATAATATGATGTTAATAGTATGTATAGGTAGGTATATAGGTTAAATGGCGGTCAGAGCGAACTCGCATCTAGTCCCAAGTAGCGCTGGGAAGCGGCTGCCGTTTTGATACAACAGAACTCGAACGGACCTGAGTAAAAAGATTTTTAGCGGAAAACGAGAGGGAGCAACTCAGGCGCAGCGTCGCTGGAGCCATTTCGAGCAGTTGAGGAAAAACATTAAGATTTTAACTTTTGTATCAGACAGTTTTTTTTTTGAATCAGAAAAGATAGTTCTTCCAAGGAATTGCATTCTTAGCCTGGCCAAAGCGGGATACTTGCAAGGGAAGTGAAGCACTGCTTCCTTTTCCATTTGGTTTTTACAGATATGGCAGTAGATCTAATGGGAAATACCCAGTTTTGCTGCATGATCAACCAAGGCCCAGTGCCCCGTACAGGTAGAGACTATCCTTGATATGTCCCGCATTGGTCTACAAATACGATCTTTTGTGCGGTATTTAATGTAGATAGGCCATATCATTCTAGATAACGCACAGTCAGTTAAATCGTCCATCTTTTGTTGGATTCCGTGACGAAAATTGCCCATCACAGCATTGAGTGGTATAGAAACATTTTCTTCAAGCGAGCTATGAAGTACCCAGGAATAAAGTAATTCTATGGCTAATGTTCTATTTTATCAAGCTCATTTCGACATAGTTGGATAAGTTTTGATGTCTTTTTATTGAATGTACGGCTTTATTAGCTGCTTGGCTATCTGTGAATATTGCCGAATTTAGATTTTGAGCTGGGATTAAATTAAGCCCATTTAAGCTAGTACTTCAGCTAGAAATGACACTAGAAAAGTCGGGAAGTCGGAAAGGCCTAGACTTTCAGCGACTCTGACAAAATTCATGATCCTGACCTACACCGCAGATCCGTCACCAAAAATCTTTACATCGAAATCTTTCGGCACTTCGTCACCTTTCCAAATCTTCCTGGATGGGAAAATAACTTTAAAACTTGTGAGGCTCAGAGTAGGAGTTCAGTAGTCATTGTTTGTCGACAGAATATCTGGTGAAATCAATTTTGCTGTGTTGCTGTGGCCGTTAGGTTTGGCAAACCAGCATTTTGACTCTTTGAGTCTAAACGCACTGCAACATACCAGATGTTTAATGTGGAGGTCAACAGGTAGAAGATGTAGAATAACACTTAAGGCATCCGTTGGGCAAGATCTTAAGGCCACTATGGCACAAACGCACGGTAGCAGTTCTCTGAATTTTCTTAAGTTTATTGATGTTGTACTGTTTGTTTAAAGCGGACCACCATACAATCGAACCATTAGCCAAGATTGATCGTACTATTGCTTATATGTCCACAGGATTATTTTCGATTGAAGACACCATTTTTAACCGAGAACGTAGAAAGCCATGCTAGCCTTCTTAGCCCGTTCTTCAATGTTGAGTTTTCAGTTTGATTTAGGGTCCAGGATGACTCCTAAATATATATCTCGCACTGGGAGATAGTGATAGATTGTGGTATGTATTAGCGTCGCTAATTCTCGTTGTCGTTTCTTGTCTCCAATTCCTTCCGGGCTTCAAAAAAAAACTTTATTTTCGAATTCAAAATATAGGGTTATCCATTTTGCGGTTTCAAAAGTATAGGGCTGGAATTCGACATCTGTCAAATTAAGTTGTTAAACCAATTTTTTTTTCAGCTGAAAGTCTGAAATTTATGAAAATGGATCGCTTAACTATCGCACAACGCATAAAAATTGTTAAAGCCTAATACAAAAATGGTGATTCTGTCACAGCCACATATCGTGCTTTAAGAGGAGATTATGGTTTACATAATCGTCCAACTACGCAAGCAATTGGTAAAATTGTGAAGAAATTTGAAGAGACTCAATTGGTTACAGATATTGTAAGGCCTTTGCATCATCGTTTCGCTCGTACCACTGAAAATATCGCTGCTGTAAGTGAAAGTGTTGCCGAAGGGCCGAATGTATCGATTCCTCGTCGTTCTCAGGAATAAGGACTGTCTTACGACACATTATGGCGTATTTTGCATTTGGATCTACACCTACATCTATAAAAAGTCCATTCACACAACAAATGAAGCCAACGTCGTAGATACGTCGAATGGGTGCTTGAACAACAGGCGGTGTACGGCGATTTTTCGAACAAAATTTCCTTCAGCGACGAAGCACAAACAAAATTGTCGTATTTGGGGTTCTGAGAATCCTCAAGTTATTGAAGAGAAGCCATTATATCCACAAAAAGTCAGTGTTTGGGGCGCTCTTTGGTCCGGAGCTGTGATTGGACCTTACTTCTTCGAAAACGACGATGGAACGACTATCACCGTCAATTCGGAACGTCATATGATAACCGACTTTTTTTGGCCTGCTATTTAAGAATACGACTTGGAGAATATGTGGTTTCAACAAGACGGTGCCATATGCCACACAACTCGAGCGAATATGGCTTTATTGCAAGAGACATTTCCTGGCCGCGTAATTTCTCGTCGTGGCGATATCAATTGGCCACCAAGATCATGCGATTTGACACAGCTGGACTTTTTTTTGTAGGGCTACGCGAAAGACCGTGTTTATGCAGATAAACCGCTAACTCTTGAGCATTTTAAAACCAACATTCGTCAAGTTATGGCTGAGATACCGCCCAATATGTGTGAAAAAGTGGTCGAAAATTACCTCAAAAGAATCGATGCCTGCAACAATTCGCGTGGTGGTCATTTAAATGACGTAGTGATTCACACATAATGTCCACGTTCAAACTTTATAATGAAAAAGAAATATCATGAAAAAAATATTTTATGTGTTTTATTTACGTTTACTTTTGAAACTGAAAAATGGATAACACTTTATGTTTATACTAAATACCAATTTCAGTTACTAGCAAAACACTTTCTCCAATTTCAAAAATTACTCAAAAGTAAGTAATATCCACTAATTAAGCAGATCAGGAGTTAGCCCACTGATACTTCAAACTCTCGCAACCTCCTCAATGTACTTATCTCTCACAAGCAAGCCCTGCATTAACGCCCCTTTTTACCTCATCTCGAATTATTTCAACTTGAATACATGTAAGTTCTTTTTTTTCATTTAATTGTTTTTTAATACCTTGAACCTTCAGTCAAACAGTCAAGTCAAGTTCTCTTGGTCAAACAAGTCAGCATTTAAGCAAGATTAATCCTCCCACCATACCCGCACAACCCAGACAGTCTTGGCCGTTTTTCACTTTCCCACATCTCAAAAACTCATACCACAAGTGAAACGGGTCTGTTTTTTATCCTAATTTCGCTTTTCACGAAGTGCAAATATAGGTTGAGTGGCCCTGATGCGATAATTGAATGGTTCGTTCTTAGGCGCTGGCATATGATACCACCATCAGAGCCGACTATCTTCAAGAAACACTCTTGAACTTCGCGCGCGCAAACTTTTGATATGAGCGTGTAATTCGAGACCATCTCTCATCCACTTGATGATGATGATGAGTTGAGTTGAGCTGATGATGATTATGCACTTTTAAGATACTTTTTCGTTTTCTTCGATTTTAAAATAAAAAAAAAATAAAAACTTAATTTAGTCACGATGAAAACATAAAACTTGATGAGCGTCTGGTCTTTCTTGGGTCTCGCTCTCCACTCGTTCAAAAACCAAGATGAATGCGGAAAGATGATATGACGCTTTATGGCGGCGACCAATGATGATGATGATGATGATGATGACGAAGTTATACACAGTTGATTATTATGATGGGAGAGTGAAGCCAAATGGTTAAGAGTTACGACCATAACGCTCACTCAATGACGGTCTTTACGATAATTGTGAGGATGGATTTCAAACTTATTTGGCCGCCTTCATTGCGGTCAAATCTGTGCATGAACATGAATAGTTGGTCGTCAGTCGAGACTTGCAAGATTGTTTGACGAAGTTTTTCCATTTTTGATCACTTTTCGGATGAATTCTAAATGGAAGAAGAGGTCAACGACGACCCACTTAAGGTGTTCAGTGCACACAGGTTGAAGTAATTCAGCATCAACATCAAGCAGTAGACATTGGTTTTGGGAGAAAGTTTTTTTTTTATTTTGTAAATTAGTTTTGAGTGAGGAAAATAGATTCATCAAGTGGGAGGAGTTTAAGGGGGAGAAGTATTTATGTAGTTTTAGAACATGGACCATTATAAGTGAAGTATTATACATTTTTGCTAACATGAAATTGAAATTTCTGCAGGGTATGAGGCTGGTACATGGTTGGAATGTGGTCGAGTATGAAAAATGAGCTAAATTACGCTTTGAGACCTTAATGGAATTTAAAGTGAAAACTTTGACCATTTCATGAGTGTACTTGGGTAATTTTTCACGAAGCATTTGATTTTTTTTGCTATTAGATAAAAATTGAGTGCTTTGCCATGGTTTAAATGCAGTAAGTTTTTGAGGTTGAGCAACCATCATCGGCAAGTGATAAATGTTTTGTTTTTTGTTTTGAGTTCTTCCTCCCAATAATTGAGGTAATTTTCATACTTTCTTTTAAGCGAGAGTGTGTACACATTTGTACATGTGTTACAAACTGGTAAAGTTGCCGGCAGAAAATTGAATTATAGCTATGTGTTAGGGTGAGGATACATTTATGGTAGGGTAGAGCTAAGTACAATTTTAATTACAATATTATAACAAACTCAATTCGCTCTAATAGAACTCACAAAACTTTACACATTACGTAACCACTATTAGGTACATAATCGAATAAATAAACTGCGAAAAAGATACACCGCAGGATACTAATCAGTCTCTGTAATTATAAGGAATTTGAGTAAATTAATTTATAACCTTTGATAATGGAGTACGTTCTTATTAAAGGCAACCAAAAAAATTCGGGCAGTTGCATTACTTGAGGTTGGTGAAATAACAAAATCATAAACAAGTTGAAAATTAAATAACAATTTAATTTGAAAAGTAATAAATCCTATTAATATTATACGAGTAAATGTGAAAGTTTGGATTGATGGATGTTTGTTACTCAATCACTCTAAAACGCCTGAACGGATATAGATGAAATTTAGCACAGAGATAGATTATAGTCTGGATTAGCACATAGACTACTTTTAATCTCGCAGAAATGTATGCTTCCCGTGGGATAGATTTGTGTTAATTGTGCATAGAGCGCATATAACTTATATCCTCATTCTACAAATAGAATGAAGATAAAAAGCACACACACGCACATATAACATCCAGCTGCCATTCCAGTATCCAATCCAGTGTTCTAGTAACGCAAAGCAACTCGAAAGCTCTACACCAAATCATGAGTACAGAGTACAGTCAAGCAAGCTGTTCTGTTTTAGTTCAGGCACGCCTATCCATACAACCACAGCGGGGCCCAGAACCACCGGCAGTATGTACTGTTCGATCACATCGTTTACGATATGTACAGCTAAATATATTTTTAAAGCCGTTTTTATTTTTGTACTAGCTGACCCAGCGAACTCTGTTCCACTTTAGATTCAATAAATAAGCAGATTTTGGATTTTATTTAGTTCAATTTTTTATTAGGAAATACAAATAAAACAAATTAAGTATTTGATGATTCTTTATTGTTTATGTATTTTGGTGCAAAGTTTGCCCTGTTCAGTTAAGTACCTTGTAATACACGATATTTTTGGTTTTATTATCAGGCCCATTATAAATAATTGACCATGGGAAAAACATGGATAATCCAGATTCAAACCAAACTTTCAAGGATTTGTTAATGGTCATGGCGAATCAAGACGGATCGGAAATGGAAGTCTTTAAAACTCAAGCGGCATATTTGTTGGGATCATCGGAATTCTCGGAATGAGAACTTCATCACCTTCGAATTTTTCTTTGAGTACGTCGCGTAAATCATATTGCTCACCAATTTACTTAACACCAAACACGTACCGTTGCACAATGTTGGTTGGCTTATGTTTCGAAGCATGATTACTACGGAGCCAACTTTTAGGCTTAAATTGTGCGGTGGTAAGCCAGGCACATCCAAGGAATTTAAAAATTCAATTGGATAGTTGGTGGCTTCATCTTCATTATTTTAATACACGCACAGTAAATAGATTTGATTGAATGCTTGTTGCAATGATCTCATTCTGAATTATGTAGTCGAAATGATGATAGCAATAATGTGCGTATCTGATTTGGAGATGCAGATAATGACTTCAATGATTGTCGAGTCCCAATGGATATCGTTTTCTAGTAAATTGAGTTATTCACATGCAGTACGATATGTTGGAAATATTATACCATTAACAATCATTAATGTCTCAAATTACGTTGGCCCACCCACATTCCCTAATTATTACTGATTATTGCTGATTATTTGTGAAAAAATTTATAATTATCAAATTTTTAACCATATTTGACCATTGACAAAATTACGTTTAGCTGTCATTTGCGTTTTGTTATTCAGTATCAGATACGTTTTCGTTATACCACGTTTTATAGTGACTTGCATTCTCTTTGACGTTTTATGTCACACGGAAACGCGGTCGAACGCGATAAAAATCATATGTCCGTCTCCTGGTTCTAAGCTACCAATTTTCAGCCAAATCGGTTCAGCTGTTCTTGAGTTATTAAAAGTGTAACTAACACGACTTTCCTTTATAACATAGTTTTAAACAACATTGTGCATCCGTTTATGGAATATTAGATTTTCCAAAAAAAAAAAAAACCAAAAAATATTGTTTCGAAAATTTTAATCCCTATGCAGTACAATGTATATTTGAAGGCTCTCCTATACAAAATTTTTGATCGAAATCGGTAGAGTCGTTAATGAGAAAGTCAAAAATTAAAAAACGGTTTTAATTTACAATTATTTTTTTTACCAAATTCTTAATGCATTCCAAAATTTGGAAAAAATGTATTATTTTTCGAAGACTCAATATTTCCAAAAGTGAGTAAAATAAACTTAAATTTTAAGTCTCAAATATGCAATGGTGACAATGGCGCAGCGAAAAAAATGCTTGATTGCTAACTAGGACGTGTGGGTTCGATCCCCTAGGAGCATTCTTTTCTATACCTCCAATTTTAATTGGATGCCGCCCATGGGCTAAAATGAGACAGTCAATACCTGGTTCTCAAATCCACTAAGCCAAACTAGTGCCGTGCAATGCAGGTTGCATTTAAAAGACCTTAGGTCTTACAGGCATAAGAACAATTTAAATAGAAGAATAGAAGATAAGTGTGTGTTGTAGTGGGCGGGAACGAATATCTTGTCATTCTAAGTTTCGAATTTGCTGAATTTGGCTTGCGTTATAATGTTGACCCTAACAGTTACTGAAATTGTAAACGGCACTTCAATGTGATATGGCAGTAATAAAAAGCAAAACAGCAGCTCAAGCTCACGTAGATGAAATTTCCAAACCATTTTGTTTTTAACAAGCAAGTTGAAATATCAGTGGAACAAAGCTAATTTATCTCTACTCTCTTCCAATAGAAACATGGGCATTTGTTAAGTTTTACAAGGGATCATGTAATATATTGTTAAATTGACAACATTTCATGTTAATATTTTTATTATGGTTTACTGGCCAGAAAAACAATTTTCTAGCCTTAACTTAATGAGGTATTCACCCTTATTACGATTGGCGTTTATCTTGAACGACAGCTCTCACTTTTTGTGTCGAGTCACTTTTTAAGCGTTTTAGTGTCGGTATTACGAAACTAAAACGCCACTCGTTGTCGATCGAAATACGTTCCACATAAGCAGCTGATTTTGAAAAAAAAAAATTTCAATGCAACTGTCAATAATTTTTAAATTCATATAATTTCTGCCGATTAAATTAATAAAAGTCGCAAAACAAATAGTGTTGCTGTATTTATTTTCTCAAGAAATGTGAACAAGAAACCAACAAAATTGATATACATAATTAAAGATCCAAATTCCAAATCAAAACCGTGAAATAACAACCTGATATCTGGTTAGCTTCTGTTTAATTTTGTAGTCATATTTCAATTACATTCAACTTACTGTGCTATTTAAAAACTGAAAAAAACTTTTAACTTAACTGGGTATAACGTAATTGTGACAAAAGTGGCGTCGACTTTCGAGACTTGGACATTCAGATTTAAAATGTTGTAATTATTTTTAAGCTACCAATAAAGCGAATTTCATTTATCTGGGTGTAGTAAATTTTATATCTTGAGTAATCGATTTTTCAAAATTGTAGTACAGATAAGCGCCCTTGACTGTATATTACTTGGATTTAGAATTTTCAATTTATCTCATTAGCCTATTTGACTAGACATTTTGCCGAGACTTTTTTCAATTAACGTACCCTCTCGTACAAAGCAATATATCTGTTGTTTTTATTAATTACAGTTTTTACACAATTTTTACCCTTTAACTGGCATATAATTGGTGTTATTTTGACGTAGGCTAACGCAAAAAAAAAAACAAACAAAAAATTTATTGAAACGAAAAAGGGCTTGCCCCTGGCCTAATGGGAATGTCAATAGGAAAAAAACATCCATTTCTAGAAGAAGATCCTTTTATATCCTATAACCAATGCATTCTACATGAAGGTTCATTTCAAATTGATGGACTTTTAATGCGATAATTGACATAATCATCTGAAGATGATGATTTCAACTAAAGAGAGGCGGGCATTAAACTTCACTTTAGTTTATTTAAAAGGTTAAGGATTTGAAATTGTGCACTTAAATGAGAGAAGTATGTAATTAGGGTGTATTTAAAGGTTAGAAAAGGTTAGATCCTACTACGTATATGTAATTGGTTATTTATATTACTTTATCATAATACTGACTTAATACAGGGTTGCCAGGTATCAACTTGAAACATATATCTTAATGTTTGTAATCCAAATTTAATAATGTGGAAATTAAAGCCTACCTACTAGTATTATTTTTTTTAAATAAGATTTTCGGATCCAAATTGAATATATAATGAAACTTCCCTTAGGCGGATATCGACATCGACAGTGAGAATACGTCAGAAATTTTAAACGTTAGCAAAGAAAAGAAAAACACATGCGAACGAACTGTTTGGACCATGGACCAATAATCGTTAATTCTTTACCCGATCGCATGTAAACTATAGGACAAAGGGAAACAAATAAAAAATTGGAACACATCTTTTACAATGTACCACCTATGCATATTTGTAATTTAAGAGACCTAATCTGTCCTATATAAGTTGCAAGTTCGTCCTTCGGTGAACTAGAAAAAAAGTAAGACTTGGTAATTTAAAAGCTAAACATACTATATAACTATATATCTTCCAATTGTCTAAAATCATCAAGCTAACAAAGTTGTCCCTACTCTCTATGTTCTAACTGAACTAGCAGACCAGGTGTATCGTTGCCTTGCATCTTTTAAGTTTATATCGACGTCAGGATATTTCCCAAGCGTAACACGAATCACGAATACACTTCGAAAAAATCTACACTCTAAGAACTGCGTAAAAATTTACAATGAACTTGTATTCAATTTTTAGTGTAAAAGTAGGCAAGTTACAAGTTGACAATATGTAAACAAAAAAAAAATTGGACACATTATGTTGGATATTACAAACATTTGTTGCAAATTTGCACCCTCTGTGTACCTTTCAATCACCATTGTTCAGTATTAAACTAATAATGCTTAAACATTACACCAACCTATATGTTTATAATTAAACACCCAAATTAATAAACATGGACTAGGCAAGGTTTAGTACTTATTCCGTGGACTAAGTGCGAAATAATATTAATAAAACACAATTCCAATTCCAACTTAGTCCGTCGATAGACCATCGAAGACGGTGGTCAAGTGATGGACTAAGGCCTTGGCCACGCAATGAGCGACAAGCGGTAAAGCCGCAAAGCGGCAGAGCGACAAGATTAAGCGGCAGCTGGCCATTTAATGAGCGGCAATTCCAGAGCGGCTGTGCGGTTAGTTGTGAAAATACCATTCTTAAGTACTGTTCGCGATAATATTTTTCTCTAATGTTCGGTGAGATCGTATCGTAAGCACAAGATTCTTAGTATTTAAGCCGCCAAATATCCAAAAAAATATTTTTCGAAAATGTTGGTATGCAATATTAAAAGAATTCGAAGGATCTCCGATATTAAAATTTTGATCGTAATCCGTCCAGCCGTTAATGAGAAAGTAAAAAATTAAAAAAAATTATTGTCAGGCAGGTACCGTTAATAACAAAATATTTTTTAAAAAAATTAGACCAAAATGTAGAATTTCAGATTTTTTGTATCAAAACCGTTAGAGCAGTTTTCGACATAATTATGATGGTGAAAATTGTATGGCAGTGTGGCAGGGACCGTTAGTTTTGGGGCTACAAAACGATGCAAAAATCTATTTGAGATAATCACCTAAAACACTTAAATACCAAGTTCGAAGAAACTCTTAATGCAAAACTTGCCCAATAGTAATAGTTTATCCGTTTTGCGGTTTCAAAAGTAAACGTAAATAAAACACATATAAAATATTTTTTTTTCATGATATTTCTTTTTTATTATAAAGCTTGAACGTTGACATTATGTGCGAAACACTACATCATTTAAATGACCACCACGCGAACTGTTGCAAGTATCGATTCTTTTGAGGTAATTTTCGACCACGTTTTGATACATATTGGGCAGTATCTCAGCCATAACTTGACGAATGTTGGTTTTAACGTGCTCAAGAGTTAAAGGTTTATCTGCATGAACACGGTCTTTCGCGTAGCCCCACAAAAAAAAGTCCAGCGGTGTCAAATCGCATGATCTTGGTGGCCAGTTGATATCGCCACGACGAGAAATTACGCGGCCAGGAAATATATCTTGCAATAAAGCCATATTCGCTCGAGTTGTGTGGCATGTGGCACCGTCTTGTTGAAACTACATATTCTTCAAGTCGTATTCTTCAATAGACAGTCCTAATTCCTGAAAACGACGAGGAATCGACACATTCGGGTCTTCGGCAACACTTTCACTTACAGCAGGGATACCTATATCGCAAGTAAAAAGACTGGGTGTTCATCCAATTAACCGAAAAACAGGAAGTTATGGCGCATTTCATAATTTTGTATATAAGTATAATAACCTCCGAAAATATGAGGATCTCTTCAGGCAGTACTTACGAATGTCAAGGGTGGCAATGGCGCAGTGGATAAAGTGTGTGGTTGCTAACTGGGACGTGTGGGTTCGATCCCCACGCTAGGCGCATTCTTTTCTATTCCTCCAATTTTAATTGGATGCCGCCCATGGGTTAAAATCATACAGCCAATACATGGTTCTCAAATCCACTGTGCCAAACTAGTGCCGTGCAATTCAGGTTTTATTTAAAGGACCGTAGGTCTTACAGGCATATAGTTAAATTTACAAAAAAAAAAAAATCTTTAAGCCTGTCCTGACATATGCAGGACGGATTTGAACAGCTGAAATTAACATTACCGTACTAATTTAATTATGACTTACCGATCAGCATTTCACTAAAATAAGAGAACAGATTTGAAAGCTGAGCGGCACCGCTCAGCCGCTAAGAAATGACGCTTCCCGCTCAACGACTGCGTGGCCTCCTCCATATAACTTCATATGTTTTAATTTTTTTTGCCGCTCAGCATTTTGCCGCTTAGCCGCTCATTGCATGGTCAAGGCCTAAGAATTGACATTTGAGAACAAAATTTACGGGGACATAGAATAAAAAGAGGTAGGGTTGATATTTACTGTAGTATAGATTTTATTTGATTTTTTATTAATAGGAAATTTTAGTCCATGGTCTAACTCTTATTCCATGGTTTCGTAAGTCAATTGACTAAAGGTGGACAAAGCGTCTTTTATTAATAGGGCTGAAAGTGTTTGTACTTAAACAATCGATGCTTATATTAACTACCATTTGATCTAAGTTACACATTTTATGTGTAAATTTGCATTTCATTTGTGACGATGACGATACATTTGCAAGTTCGTAATCAGACCGTTTCTTTGGCGAAAACAGAATATAAAATCATTTGCTCTCCAATAAGAAAAAAGAAAGAAGAAAAAAAGTTGTACGCATGCAGTTAACAATTTGTGAAGTGAGGAAATCACATACATAGGGTCTAATTTTAAGCGTTTTCATACATAATTTTGTTGGAAGCTAACAATTTGCTTAATTTTCGAATTTCCCTATAAATTTGAACATACAAATTTTTAATTTACACATCTTATGCTTATATATAAAAACTTTAGCTTAAATTCTATTGAATTTTAAACATAAAGTATGTTTATACACATTAAGTTTAAACATCTTTGGTGTAGGAATACACATTTTCACCTTAAATCTTTATTTGAAATTACACACAAGAGATTTAACATTTACGCATTAAATTTTTAGAATTAATACGTGTGTAAAAATACTACAATTATGGCAGGCAACAAGTTTCCTCGCTTTATGATAGTAAAATTACACGATTTATTTTTAGAGTGTATGTCATTTGTGTGGTTAATGACACGCTTGCATTATAGGACCCCATTTCTTCCGAAATAAGGAACGAAAAGCCGTACGGGAAATGACATCGTCCAATATAACTTGATTTTTATTACCAAAACTTCAAAATGTCGAAATAACCGAGATGTGGTTCCAAAAAATATTTGATATGCTCGATTTTTTTAAATGGAAAATATTGCAACTCACGACGAAATCCTGCAACTTGACACCCCTAGCATACTTTGTGCTGGGGATTTGTTAAAGCAACACATATATCCCGACAATCCTAAAACTTTGGAGCATCTGTAAGCGAATTTACGTCAGCCTATCTTCAACATTCCGGGGAATAAAAATGTATGGTACTTTTAGAAAATCCTTTTACGTTATATGACATAACTGTGTTCATTAGCCATAGAAGCTGCAAATGGACAACTAATCTGAAGCGATTTTCTTTCTTTCTTCTTTTTCTCTAAATTCTCTTCATCTGCCCTAAATAGCCTGCTATCCCGGAAGCAGCTAGCTAAAATTCCTACCACATCCCAGGATAATCCATCTCCACCTCCAGCACCACAAACTATTTATCCAACCAAAAGTGAACCTTGTCTCAAACCATTTGTTCTCATTTCTAATTACATCTTTCTGATGATCCATAATCCATATTGGGAGTCGAAAATTATAACCCTTTTTGGGCATAGAGTAGTGCGGTTAAATTCGTTTGTCGGTCCAAGTGCCGATCCTTGTGGGACACCATCATGGCTTTCGTAAAGCACCTTCTAGTTGTTGTTCTTCTTCCTCTTCCCTTTTTTTTGTTTTGAAAATCCAGCTAGTAATACGAGAGATTTATGTCTGCAATGAGTTATGATGACACTGTCGAAGACTTCAACCGGGACGAGACGGAAGGGAAGGCTATTTTGTTACTAGTTGGCCATCGTGTGTGGACGTGGAGTGCTCTATGGATTTCATGTGCAATTACCAATCCACAGATGGTGCCCCAACTCAAGCACCCATCAGAAGACATAATGCAAGAAGACGAACCCCACCGGAGGAGTTGGGATTAAATGGCACACACATGTGAGTCAAGGTGATGAACGTTGATGAGGATTATGGATAAAATAACTACAACTACGAGTAGGTACAACATCAAGCAGTCTATGGAAAATAACATGCATGTAGCAATGGCAGTGGCAGGTTTGTGGACATCGCGCAGGTAAAAATTCTTTATAGCAGGTACTTTATGGTTGGAAGGGTGTTGTAGAATTTTTTGTTTATGGGAATGTTGCGTAATATGTACCTGTATGTGCTGTCGTTGTGTTGCATGTTTTTTTTTTGTCTGAAGTTCTAAAGTGATGTGTTATGCCCGTGGAAAATGTCGTCAATGACAATTTTATTTTCACTTTGCTTTTTTAACATCACTCTTCTTGGACTTGTGTGATGGTGTTAGGTGTTGTTGTTGGTCTTTTTATGTTGATAAAAAGTGAGTTTTTTGACCTCAGACTTCGCCAGTGTGTTCAAGGGGCATGACAGCTTTTACACTCTTCCGCACATAGTTCATCTGTGGAGCGTGAAATTTTCGACTATATGTAAGGTAGCAAAAGAGAAGTGAATTGCATGTTGACATTCATTGTATCTTATCTCGTTTTTTTTTGCATTTACGAGTATGTACATACATATATGCGGAAGGGCTTGAGTACGAGGATGAGTAGATACTTTGGTGGAGACGGAGAAATTTATGACCTTGCAATATTCTACCAGCACTAATTGGTGTCAGAATGTGTTAAGGGATTTGGGTTCGTACTTTGGAGTCACATGATTGATGAGAACTTCTTAAATAAAAAAAATTGAAGCTCAGAATGAAAACGTATGCACCTTCCGTGTGAAACGGAAAGTCTTGACAGTAAAACAAATATAGAAGAATCAACGACAAAAACTGCATTTTAAGTTTAGAAACTAAATTATACATATGTACGTAGCTAAGGAAATACTTAGAAGAAACAATGCCTACTTGAAAAATAGTTCTTAAGATATAAACGTCAAACTTGAAAGGTGTAAAAAACTAAAATTGCGAAAAAAGTTTAAAAACATTAATTGTTTTCAAAAACTACGTAAATATCTTTAGCGAACATTTTTATTCATGACATTTTCATTTCATACAAAGAATTTTCCATTGTCCCAATAATCGGGAATTTTTTGAGTCAGTGAATTCATTTCAGTTATTTACGTTACACACACTCGTTTATCAATAACAGTTTATTTGATAGTAAATGGGTCATTTGATTAGTCAAGTTAACGAAATTAATTGTCAAGTTAACGAATTTATTTGTCAAGTTAACGAATTCAGTTTTCAAGTTAACGAATATTTTTTGTTGATTTAATGAATTAAACAACAGATGTGCGATCCATTAAATCAAGAAAACTTGAAGTATTTGGTTTCGTTGTCAAGTTAAGCTCACACCAGCTTCTTTTCAGAAAATCTTTTTGCTATAAGCGAAACTAGACTAAAACTGACGTATTGACAAGTCAAATAAATTATCATTTTTAGTAGACTATTGCAACCCCCAACAGACTGCTAGCGTAACTCATTTACAACCACACATTATGAAGGTTTAGGTACGTAGATTTGGTTTCACAGTGATCAAGATTAAAGTAACATAAGGAAGATTTATGTTCATTTGTAATTTTTTTTGTTAACTTCGTTATTTATATTAAACAGCGAAAACTTTCATTACTAGATGGAAGAACTTACTTCAAGGAAGAGGAAACGAAATTATGAATTTACTTTTATTGAGATAACGTAACATTCATTCAAAAAACGATTTTAATGAAAATTTGTTATTGAGCCAATGAATTTTTCACTAAGCAAGCGAATTCGAGATGAAATCAGAAAAGAAATTCATAAGAAAAACCGTTTCTGAGATAATACATTATTCTCTCAAATGGCGTTAATTGTCATTTTGTATTGACATTTATGCTATAGAAAGCTAGGGATTTAATTTCTAACACAACTGAAAACGCAACATTTGTTTTTCTGGTATCTTGACAAGTTTACGGTTTTGTTTTGTCGAGTACATTTTGCTCGTTGTGCACAACAATTATAATGAAGACGGGCAATATTAAATTCACACGAATTTATTGTGGCAAGCACAAACGAAACGTAACTGAAGACGAAACTGTATTTAGAGCTATGGGAGTTGGTTAAGTTTTAACTTTTTTCTGCAGCCTTTTTGACAATTCAAAATCACTGACAAGATCAAGTCGAACCAAGCATTTACATGGAAGAGAAGGAGCTTACAATTATTTTTAATAAAATATTCACAGCTGACACCAAATACTATCAAATGTGAGAAAGTTGTATTGTGAGTCCGTAAAATATAGTACGTAAGACATCTTTTCACAGTTATTTAAGCGACTGCACTAGTTCGAATTCAAGTCGGTAAGCGTTAAGCTGAGCGTCTAATGCAAACTGTATCCAAAACAGCTGTCACATGAAGTGCCCAGGCGCTGTTGGGCGTTCGACCGAGAATATCACTATTCTGTCAAATGACGTCAGAGACAATTTAATACCATCAATGAGACAATGAACTAGCCCTTCAAACAAATATTAAAAAAGTTTCTTTGCCGTGGGAGGATAGACATTTTTAAACACCAATTTTCGAGAAATGTGATCTTCCGTTTGGTTATTTGAACTGGTCAGATCTGACAGCCCCAGAGAGTTCTTCACATAAAACTTATAAGTTGAAGCCTTTCTTATTATCCACCAAATCTGTCAAACAACAAAACAACTAAATAACTTTTGCTAAGGTATAAAAAATGCTTTTTGTTACAACTTTCGGCATTTAAGTTTCTCTAATTTGTAATTCTCAGGGTTTTTTAGAGAAGGAAGAGATTACGTATTTCTTTTAAATAATGACTATCCTTCTGTTTCAGTGATAAACTCAACATAACATCGTTTATACCCTACCTAGTTAATACTCATATCTCTCCACTGATACACAAGTCAGTCCTTCCTATAACTGTGCACTTACCAACAACAAAATTCCTCAGCATAGTTTTATCCAAAAATTAATGTCATTATGAAGAGCTTGACCCCAAACCATGCAACCCGCAATTGCTGGCTCATTTCTCAAAAAAATACAAGAATAATTACATTTGATTGGGCATAACTTTAACATCAAACGTATATTATAATCCTAATGCCTAACCAGAGAACGGGCCCCATAAGCATTCCTTGTTTTTATTTATTTATTTTTTTGTTTTTCTCTTTTTGAAGGGAACATGAAGTTTCCTTAAAACATCTCTGAAGGCATTTCTTTGCAGATGTGTGGGGCCGTGTAACCAAGCCCCACACACAAGAATCAATCAACAGATTAGCATTTGCTTCGGCTTTGGACCATACCAAGTCTCTTGAATAGGAAGAATCGAGATTCAAATCGCGCACTTTACGAATCCCACGCACGTGCAAAAAAAAATAATAATCTTACCCACGAACAGCAACAACAACAACTCTCAATTTCTAACTATCCACATACATCACATGTATCAAAAATCTATGTTCCATGTTTAAAATGCAGATTCTGATCCCTGGGCTTATGGGAAGGGAAGGCCGGCTGCAGGGAAGGTTGCATTTTTCTACAAGAACCAAATCTCTTGACCTTGGACAAGATGCAAGATGCACGTTGGAATCATTCAAGCAGCAGCATCCATATCTATATCCCATCCCATAAGATTCAAATTCTGAAATCATATCCTCGCCTCCTACGTGACATTGAGTTGTAAATACGACCTGGCCTGATGGCGCTGAAGATGTTATTTGGCAAGGCATTTGCTTCGATATAGGTACTCATGATATCCTCACTCATATTATAGCTGAGTGCATACGAGTTGGTATGAAATGAAAATTGCACTTTCCATTGCGCCGTACCTAAAGACGATGAAGCTAAAGGTATACACCTCGTCATGGTTGTTCGCTTGAATTTTCTATGGGATTTTCCTTTGGGATCTTCGTCTTCGCGTAGTCTTGGTGGTAGTCCTCTTTGCAGTCGCGGTTCTAAAATGCCAAACAGACCTTGAAGTCTTTCTTCTATCGGAAGGAAAAACAAAACCACTACGTTCCGGAAAATTATTTTTTCCTAGTTTTTTTCTTGTTTCATCTTTACTCTGCACCACATTTAGCATGCCATGTTATCAAAACCTAAGCATCTATCTTTGAATTATTTTGTGAAAAACACGGAACAAGGAGCAGTCCTTTTTTATATATATACAAATCCCCCAAGCAAATAGTTTAGCGAGATGTTTATTTTTTCGTGTTTCCTTCCATGGTGATACATGAATGACCGCGAACTGAGGAGCGCATTATAGACCTGTTACTTCAGTGAGGCCCTTGATTTTAGATTTTTAAATTTTTTTCTTAAAAGAAACCCTTAAATTTATAAGCTTAGATGCAAGGAAGTATTACACATCTGGGAAACTATTCGAGACCAGCAAGTTAAGTTGTAACTGTTCGCGTACAACTGAAGATATATTTGTCTTAATGTTAAGCAAAACCAACGTTCAGTTTCATTTCATTTACATAAAACTTGTGAAAATATGTAAGAATAGAAAATCCATTATTTTATATTGTAAGATTCCACATTGGGCGCCACTTGAATAGCTATTAACAACTTATTGGATGCATGCCTCCCCACTAACAAACTCTATTTATGAATAAAAGTTTTAGCTCCAAAGGCTAAAATGTAGGAACGTTAGATTCACATATGGTATAAATTGGCGCCCAATGTGGGTTTAAATGGACAGAAAATATGGTGATATTCTTATTTTTTGTGTTGGGAGCATTTTTCGTATAAAATTGTGGAGTATTCTCATTATTAAAGACAAAAAATGTATTTGTATATAAATTGGCGCCCAATGTGGGGTTCAAATCAAAGAATGTAGTAGCTAACCAACTTTTATCGTATTCTATTCACAGAGCTAGCAACGCAATCTAACATATATATTTCGAAACCCGATAATGCGCAGTGTGACGATATTGATTTAAAAAAGCTAATACATACCATACATTCAAATACATGTCTTCGTGTATTCAAATGTATTCAATTAGGAGGGGTATGTGGAACTGGTGTCTGCACTGATTTATGACGTGTTTTTTTCTTTATAATTTGCACCCACTAACAGTGTAATAGCCTTAGGTAAGATGGACGGGATATAAGAGGATAATCGGTGAACATTGGTCTTGATTTTTTGAATATCAAAACTAGAAGGACAGACAGAGTTGCGTAAAGTATGTGAAACTAATATGGTTCACCTACAAAAGAAATCACTGACCTATCCTAAATTCTGAATGAATATTTTGATGTTTCTTGGTGTCAAGCTCGACATATTCCAAAAGCATCTTCGAATGCTCCTTTCCTAATTGTGGGTAAGGTAAGGCATTCAGGAAGGAATTAATCTAAGTCAGCCCCCACCCGACCCTCTCTTCCAGCAAAGTTGTTCCTTTGGGGACCCTTAGTATTTGAAAAGGGTAATTCACACTCTTTTATTTCATGACGTCCCAGATATTCATGACTTTGATGTATAAGTGTTACACAACTACCAAAAATATAATCCGCTGTTTCCCATTTAGTGTTGCAGAATCTACAATTGGGGCTGCTCACCAAGCCACTATTACTAAGCTGTCTTATTAGTTTGCAGTGAACCGTGAGGATAACCGTTATTATTCTTAGATCATTCCTTCTTAAGCTAATACAGGATGTGAAACGTTTTTGGTTGTAATGTCCAACTAGTAGTTTGGCCTGTAGCACGCTTTTGATTTTATTTTTAATAACATCTAGCGGCAAGAAGAATCAGAGATACCCTCCATTCTTTAAGCTCACATAAATGAGGAAGATATTTCAATGTCAGCATTTGTGATGGTTTTTATTGCGTTTTAAGGCAAAGTTGGTTAGTTTAAGTAATAAAAAACTCTTAATAATACTGTGACAGATTTTTTGTTTTCGTTTTTAAAACTTTTGTTGTTTTGTATCTTTTTCCAAATAGCCAACTTTTGAAGTTATGGGTTTTATGATTTTTTCCTAAAAAGTTTGTGTACTTATACGCACCAGAAGTAAAACTTTCCTCCTTGAAACAATTTTGTCTTTCGTAATTCAAAGTCAGCTACAACAAACATATATATATGTATTTAAATGTTAAGGAAACCGGTGAAAGAACAGCCAAGTTGACATTTTTTGATAACAGCCCCTTACTTGCATAAATACATCCCCCATAACGACCCTATCTTCCAATTGAACTTTGATTCATGGTTCAGCAATTTTACATTATATATGTACATTATACTCCACATTATATGTAAGTTTACGAAGTAGAAACACTGAAGCACTGGCACCGAGACCATCGATTTAAACATTACACATATTAATAAACCATAATATACACTAATGTATGAGCATCAACAAAACAAAACAAAATTGCCGTCAAATACACACAATACGCACTAATCTAATCTTATCAACAAAACGAACCAACAAAAAAAACCTCGTCGAATACACACAATGCGTATATCTTATCTACTACGTTAATCTATGCGAATTCAAAACGAATTTAAAACAAAAATTGAATAAAAAAAACCAAAGCAACAAAAAAAAGAATTTCTCGTAGAATAGATACAATTCTTGTAGGTACTAATGAGAATCAACAACAGTAACAACAACAAGAAAAATCCTCCGGAAATACACACAATACAGACTTATACATATCTGCGCTCCTCTATGAAATCCACAAAAAGAACAAACATGACATATGATGGGCCACGTCAGATATCGGGTCACGTCAGATGCCGGTCGGTTTGACAGCTCCATAGACACTTTTTTTATCCCCAACGCCGCAAAAGAAGTTTTACTTCAAAAATTAATTTTCTTCAAAACTTCTAAATACTCGTAGTGGTTTCAAAGTTTTTTAAGTGGATTTTGACAACGGAATTAATTTCTAAATTTATGCGAATCAATTTCACTTTCGAAAGCAATATAAACAAAATAATCGCTAAGCTAAATTCCAATCCAAGCTAAGCTAAAATTACAATTCTAAAATTGAAAAGTTCTCAACACACCGAGACCTTCTCAACCACACTGAATTCAGAATTACGGTGTTTTTTACAGTTTTTACACCGAAAATGCCATCAGATTGAAATTGTCGATCAAAATGATAATCCTGAAATTTAAAAAATCGGTAAATTCATACCAAATTTTCAAAAAAAACTTAAAAATTTAAATTTCAAATATAAGTTAATATGTGAAAAACGTAACAAAAACATAGCTTAACTTCATAATGTGAAATTCAGAAACTTAAAAAGGGTCATGACCCCTAAAGAAATATATTTTTTTTTTCGAAATTTCGATCAAAAAGATTTTGAAAAATCTAATTTTTGACATAAAACCCATTTTCAAAAATATCAAATACGCTCCTGCTAGCGCTAGCAAAAATGTGCAAGCAAAAGAAAAGCTATGTTCTCTCAGACGAGTGGGTGACATTGTTACAAGGAAGCAAAGGAACTCTGCTTTCGGTCCATAAGACCAAACCATACAACCAGCTAAAAGCAAGAAGCCATGTTTGGCATTTTGCCAGAAAGCCATTGACCCGACAATATTGAATATTCGTGAAGCGTTTCTTTTTTTTTTCAGTGATGTGACTGAGGAGGTTCGTTTCCTTATCCCTTTATTATTGTTATTTATTTTTTTTGGTTTGTTGTCTGTTTCATTTAAATGCTAATAAAACAAACATTTTGCAAATGCCGCTGTCTTGACTTAAACAATAAATAAATAGATAGCAAATCCTAGAAAAAGGGAGTCCTTTTCTTATGGTCTAAAATCGAAGCTGAAACAATGAGCTCCGAAATCCAATCCGCGCGCCGCTGCAGCAGCAGCTGAACCTAAACCCTCAACAAGGTCTATTTTCTTATGAATAAAATTCAAATAAAAAATAACGAAGTTGATGTTCATTCTCTGTTTGGTTGGGTTTGTCTGTTTGTCGCTGACTGACTGTCTGACGAACGACAACAGCCGGCCGGCGAAACGTGCATCTGAATGTGCGGATGGAAAATGTTTGATGATGATTGGATGTCTTGAAATGTGCAGAGATACTAGATCAACTTCCACATTGTTAACTAGCGCGGCAATTGATTGCCGATGTTTGTTTGCTTCTCTAAGCCCCTTAAGATGCGCGATGCCTTGTACACTTTTGTACTATATCCTAAACCCTATGTCAAGTTACGTATGTGCAAATGACTATGGTAATGTCTATAGTTGCAGATAGGGTGTATACCTATGCAAGAGTCGGCGCGGCAGTTTAAATTTACGATGTGGATTTTTGTTTTGATTTCGTTTCAAGTGGAAAAGTAGTTGGTGGAATCATTTTTATTGCGATAGGAGGGGGAATGTGAGGATTTTGGTCGTAAAATTCAACGATCCGGAGAATTCATTAGGGAAACTATGACTATACGGCCGGCGACGACGATGACAACAACGACAACGTTCTTGAGATAACTCTAACACGGGGCGCAAGTGTGGGTGGATGTTGCACTTTCCTAAGTGTAGCAACTAGTTAGGCTTTAGAGATTCTGAAAGTGATATTGAGTTGTACAAGTGGCAGGAAGGTTTGTCTAGCTAATGGGACACATTTGAAATGAGAGTTAGTCTTGGAAGCACAAAATATGCATATAGATAGTTGAATGGTGTGAATTAGGGAAGTACTTTTCGAGAGCACCAACATCATTGCGATTGTGGTAGAATGTGCATGGAAATTATTTTTTATTATTTTAAGCTAAGAACAGACAACATAAAGAATGTCTTATGGGATAGTATCTTTGGCATATAAATCTTTAAATAAGCCACTGGTCATTGAATAGTATATCGGGTCGCGATGGGGTAACAATGGAACCAATTTATCTAAAGTACGCTAGGGTTTGCAATGAACTTTATCAGGCTTAAGATGTTAGTTATGTGACGCTTAACTAGGGAAGTGTGGTAAAAATGTTTGATTGCTCTAAAAAAGATAAATAAAGGTATAAGAACTTAAGCGCTTTTAACTTTAGAAACTTTTAAACAAGGATTATTTTGAAATTAACAAATGCATTAGCATGTTGAGTTATGGTGGTTTTTATTACAACAATGTTTTACTTTTCTAATGTCATTTACGACAATTATTGACACATTTAATTTTTGCATTTATTTAACCCAATTTTGTGGGGGCGGTAATGCGAAATTAACTGTCAAGTTATCTTTAACAGTATCTATTTAAAAAAAAACAAACGCGAACAATATTGTCTTTCAATACAAATTTACTACAATGTTCCGACAATCAATGCAATAAGTGTTCTTTTAAATTTTTTAAGTAGCAGTGGGAACTTAATTGACATAACAAATTGGTTCGTATTGATACCGGGTCTCGCCTAACCAAGTCTCGTCTCGATCTATGCCTCCAATTTTTCTCGTGAAAATGTTAATGTGCAGTCTCGTCTCGCTCTCGGCTTTAGTCTTGGTTGAAAAATTTCGAATTTTCTAAGGTAAAATTTGAATTTTGTAGAGGTTTTTTAATCCATATAAATTGAAGCCATCCTTCAATGGATCTTGACTGTTCATGGTTTTATAGGAAAGCAACAAACTATATTTTTAGGTTTTGATAATCATGGCCATTAGTGAATTCGGCGAATGAGATATAGCCACAATTCAACAAATTTTCGCAATTGATGCTTTTAGTGAATCCATGGAAAGCAAATTGAACGAATGTCGGCAAAATTACATGCACCACCGACATTTTGTTCAACTAATTTGGTATTACTGAATCTTCAAACCTTTCGCACTCCATACAAACTTTCTCATTTTATTTCCGCGCCAATTGTGTCGCGAATCTTTGTATTGATGTACTTTTTGTCCAAAAATCATAATGGATTGAATTGCACAAAAATGCAATTCTGAACTAAAAAATATATACCAACTAGGTGCTCGTATTAATTGTTGGTTATAATTTTCTTTTTTTTAGAAAACGAACCACTAACCGACACCGACACTGACATTGCGAAGAATTTAACCAATAAATTCCCAGACCAACAGTTTTGGAAAAACTTAAAAAATTCAGTAAACGGTTTGGGTCCTCCTTTTTAAGGACTACAAGTCCTCAATCAAACAAAAACTTCCATGAATGCAACCAGTGATAAGAAAGAGAAAATCATTTCCTATAGCCAGTTGACGAAGATGTGGTTCAGCTGTCCTGCTTAAAAAATTCTCATTTCAAAGTCTTCTGAAATATGAAAACTTGAACTCGACAATGCATCGGAAATATCAAATATACACCGAGTTTTGGTAGCGCATACAAATCCGATTAGTCCTTTGCGAATGATCCCGAAAATTAAAACAAAATGCAATAGTTTCCATTTCTTTATTTCAATGTCTTAGCTACAATTTAACATTGCGAGTGGCGTTTAAGATGTCAACAAATGACGGAGGCGATAATATAGTTTGGAAAATGGTAAGGTAGTTCAACAATCGATAGTATATTTCATTCGACGAGTTCACTAATTGAAATAAACGCGAAAGCGAATCTACTGCGAATCTCTTCAGCTTCCAGGGAGTAGAAAATTGCGAATTCACTAATCGGCATGAATATTTTTTTTTCTAAAATCATATCTAGAGAATAGACTTTTAAGAGTAAGACAAGGAAACGATTACTCGGAGCTCAAAGATATATTTGCTGGGGTACCACAAGGAAGTGTCTTAGGTCCAATATTGTACCTATTATTTACACGTGATATACCTCAAACAGAAGACACTATCGTAGCCACGTTTGCTGACGACACTGCAATACTAGTATTAGGCCAAACGATAAATGATGCTTCGACTAAATTACAAAAAGCTCTGAATAATGTCAGTGAATGGACAAAAACATGGCGGATATCGCTTAACGAAGTAAAATCAGTCCATGTAGATTTTACGTATAAAAAAATTAATAGATAACAGGTATTTATTACTACGGTTCAAGTTCCGTTTGCTAATGAAGCAAAATATCTCGGAATGACTCTAGACGCGAAATTAAAATGGAAACCGGATGTTAAAAAGATATGCGAAGAGGTAAATAATAAACTCAGAGATATGTACTGGTTGCTCGGGAAACACTCTAAGCTCAGTATCGAAAACAAGCTAATTTTGTACAGGCAGGTGCTTAAGACTGTCTGGACTTACAGTATACAACTCTGGGGTAGTACGCGAGATTCGAATGTAAATACCTTACAAACATTTGAAAATAAACTCCTAAGATCGTTTGTAATTGGACATTGATACATTAGAAACGAAGAGATCTCGGGATTCCCAAGGTTCGCGATGAAATAAAAAATTTTGCCCGAAATCATAGAAAACGGCTATTGCAACACTGTAATAGAACTATCACACCAAAACATAAATGTTAAAAAAGTAACCAAGTTCTTCTATACACAAACCTTTGGGTAACAAGTCAGCAGTGAAAAGTAGTGATATCTAAAAGTACGCCAAGTTCTAAGTTTATTAATGTTAAATATCAAATATTTTAAGTAAAGTAATATGGAAGAACCTCATAATTATCAGAGAAATCTATTATTCAATGCTTACTGATTTAAATTGTGTTGGTTTACTTGGCAAATTTTCATTTCAAAATTGAGTAATTAATATTAATTCTGTGAAAATGCCTGCACTTTGAGTCCTACAACTGCCCCAAATTTCATCATTCTGTGATAATCCGAAATGCTCCAAATAATTGATACCAATTCTATGAAAATGGGGGATACCATGCCCTTTAAATCTCAAATTTTAAAATTTTGCATTTCCTTGCACTTTAAGCCCTCCCGCTGTACCACATTTCATCAATCTACGACAATCAGAAGTGCTCCAAATTATTTATATCAATTCTATGAAATGGGCGGATTCCACGTCCCCTGAATGGAAAATCTTAAATTTTCGATTTTTCCTTTGTACAGGTACACCACAAGGCCTACCGTTGTGCAAAATTACAAGATTCTACGACGTCGGGAAGTGCTCCATAATTTTGATGATCTGTCAATCAGTGGGTCAGTCAGTAACGGTTTTTGCGATTTTTGCATTCTTATATCTCAGGAACCACTAATGCTAAAGAATTGAAAATTAGTGAGTTACCTAAGCCTGGTCAGCTTAGTAAATGCAGAGAGTTTGAAGTTTCTGAATTTTTTGGTACTGAAATTAAAGAGGGGGTCGAAAATCGCCTGAGTTTGTTCCTGTAAAAAGGGTGTAGTGCCAGAACTTGGCTATCGATGAGACGAATTTAGTACGCCGCCTTCGAAGGACTAATCCTTCCGATGTTTTGCACTAAACGAGAATCCGCTTTAAAATCGCGGTATAATCAGGAACTATCACCGGATAGTTACCTGCAACACGTTAAATAAATTCGTTAAAAATAAATTGCTAGATAAGTTTCAACTTAGTTGCAATCGGGAGGGGGAGGTGTTTTTAGTGCAGTAAGAATCTCACACTCCTATGAGCATGCGTGTTTCGGTCCTCATAGAGCCTCTTGAAGGTTTTACATCTACCCACGGAAAAAAAAAACTTTTTCCGGAGGCGGAAATAAAATCTGAAAAATGGACGATTTTTATTCAAACGGCATGCATACATATATCGTATGTATTCTCTGTGGATTTTCGCAGTGCCCCTATCTGAGTATAACTATGTACATATGTGTTTTGATATTTTAACGCGAATTGAATATTTCGCAAAACAAAAACTTGTGAATATTATAAAAATTGAACACGAGTTCCAAAAAATGAATAAAAAAAATATTTCTTCTAGCGAAAACCGAAACCAAGCCACCGAGTACACCGATAGCAGCAACACTCTCGCCAATTTCGGCACCAAAATTCGGTCTCTTCGGCGAGACAGAGACTAGGTTTGGTCTTGTTGCCAGCCCTAGAAATGTCCTAAAATTATTACGCATTTAGGATAGATTAGAGTAGGACCATATAATGTAAGGAATTTTATTAGACAGTGTCCCTTTATGGCTACTATTGCGGAGCTAATTTACGGTCTGCTAAAGGATACCACACTTCGTTTAGAGCTTCAGATCTAGCGCAATACTGATTCAACTAAGGCTTCTTGTCGCCCGAAGGGTATACCTATATTTTTCCTATCTATTAAAATAGTTTGTATTATTTCACTTCTAGTGACTTTGTCTACAATTATCTGGAACGTCTCACCTAACAGAATTGGTAGATGATCTGGTGCATCATCTCCCTATTAGAAATGATCGATATATTTAATAATACCTTGGTTGTCTAAGAAGCTTCAAATATTTAAGACACGACTTCTTTGCTTGCTAACAGTTTCGCCATGGGAAAAAGGCACCTTGCTATACGTTACCACCAACCCTCAGTAAAGAAATTGCCTTCAAAGAATGTCTAACGCTCCCAGGTAGATTTGGAGTATGTGCGGTGTTAGTTTGAAAGATTTTGTTTAAATGTAATTGCAGGCAAATAGATCAGAACAGAGGAATGGCCATTAGGATTATTGATGCATTTTGAACAGGCCTTTACAAGCGAAGTAGAACGTCGAGTACAGCGGAAGGACTGGAGCAAAGTGATGTGGTTGTGGCAAGAGTGAGGCTGATCTTTAAAACTTGATTAGTTTTAGTCAAATTATTATTCAAAGCGATCCATCATATATCACTTCATATGTTAGAAACAGTTTGAAATATATATAACCAGTACGAGGTGGAAGACCCGATTTATTTTCAATGGCTCTTTTGAAGAAGAAAAAAAAACACTACTGTCATTTTTTTAACTTTTTCGTGAACGTTGAATTTTCAACTTAACTTCTTCTCCAATATCAGACATAGATATTTTATTTCTAGTGACAATGTTAGAGTGATATATCTTTGATAGAGTGGAATCTATGTGCAGAATTTTTGTATTTCCTTGAGAAGAGGACACACGTACTTTTTGTAAGAGATCGTTCAACGTGTTAGAATGTTTTCCAGAAACGTTTATGACAACATATCCAGCTCTTCTTTCTAGACGCATTAGTAGCTCGTTGTACTACAAATTTGATTCTGATAGGCCTTCCTATAGATAGTTCAATTGGCCATCATAAAATTAATCAATTAATCAATAAAAGTAGTTGTGTTTTGCAAATGCAGCGTAATACACCATACTTGGCTAGCATACTCAAGTAAAGTTCGGACAAAGGTTGTGTACAGACATTTCTTAACAAAATGGTCCGAAAGCTCCAAAATGGTCTGAAAGCTCAAAAACCAAGAGCAAAGTTAGCCCTTGAAATAATGTTATCGAAATGAGATATGAAATTGAGCTCACTATCACAGATTACGTCCAAATCCCGGATGGACTTTAATCTTGAATCAATGACATTATTTATTTAGTAGTCTCGTGGTAGCGGACGAAAACGTTTGTGAGAATATGTAATGGTTTATAATTTATCGACGTTAAGTTCTAGATTGTTCTTTTGACACCACACAAAGATCACAAGGTGAAGAAATGACTCTAAAAATGTTCATGTCGTCTGCATACCTACGTAGAAAGCTGAGAATCCTTTAACACTGATTCTACGTCATTTATTGTCTTGATAAAAATAATAGTACCCAGATGGCTACCTTGTGGGACACCAGATTTATCAATGAAAGGGTCCGATACAGAAGACCTAAACTCCGATATTTACGTTCTAAAAGGTAGAAATATATCCATTGAACAAAACCAGTAGAAAATCCAAGAGCTCAAAAGCTTTGCTAAAGTCTGCGACAATTACATCAACTTCGTTTTTCTTTTCTAAAAAATGTAAGGCATATGAAACAAATTCAGTTAAGTTAGTGTCCGTAGACTTTCGCTTGAGGAATCCATGCTGTTTGGTGGAAAATAATGTGTCGAAGACAACACTTTCGAAAAGTTTTGGGAATACATGATAGTTTGGCGATTGGTCTATAGTTAGATACCTTTAAAAGGAATAATGATAGACTAATAGGTCTGAGATTGCTATCCGATAATTTCTAAAGGGATATATAGCAAGGACGAGTGCTCAACTATTATTATAGCGTCTATAAGATTTCGGTAAGAATCAAAGCTAAAAAAAACTTACCGAAGCTTTAACGAACCTGAAATGTTAGTTGGGAGCCACGCCCACCAGCAATATTCTTTTTGTCCAACCATCAGAAATGCGTTTCGTAATTTTATTTTCTAAAAACTGTCATAAACTATCATTTATCTGATTTCGTCCATCTATCTTTTTGTATTTTGCGTCTCAACTCCACTCCTTCATTTTTGCCATACCTAGGCAAATTTGTCTATAGCTAGTTTGGAAACATATAGAGTTAGATCAAAGCGTAATTATTATGCTAAAACACAGTTGGACTTAAGACAATACATATTTAATATTGCAATCCCCATAGTTGAATACCTACAGATACTTTTTCTTTCCGAAAGAACCTAAAATAAACGTTTGGTTGAAATGCTGCAGACTTAAGGTGTGTTTCTTCCTCTAAGATACAATGAAAGATCCAGCCCATTTAAGAATATCGTGATTTACTCCTCCTTTGTTGTGTAATTTGACCGTACTTCTTCTAGCTTCTATAAATTTGCCAAGTGTAGATGGCTTTTACCATACGCTATCATATCACTGACAGTATGTATTATCGAAGCCTATAGGTTTTTTTTAAACCCTTCCGTTTGGTAATAACAGGAACTGGTAAATAAATATCTTGAAATATTGCAACATTGTTTAAGCAAATTGTGTTGAAATCACGTCTTTCTCACCCTTTTTCCCTATGAAACGACATATTATGCATCTGTTTAAAGCTTCAACATGTATAGTAGCTCCTAGAATTAGCTAACAATAACATAGATTTTGCCAACCGGAATTGCATCGAACGTAATAATCAATTTGCCTCCAGCAAAATCATCACAATAAATTACCGATGTAATTGCGTGTATCAAGTACACATCGATCCACCAAATAATTGCTACCCTCTTCTGTCGAACATCCAACTTTAATTTTGCATCCTTTGGTTTTGAGCCTTTTTCCTCTACTTTGCCTTATAGAATGGTCAATAAATATAAAATCCTAATCGCGCGCGCGCCAATTACCTATACACATAAATAAGCTTCATTAAAACCCCCAGATCTAGCTGATTATATAGCGGTGAAGTGTTGTTGTCTGCCTACACAGATGCCCGATTCGATATCGCTGTAGGACAAATCTTAACATGTCAATTGACTAAATTCTTGTTTCCTTTTCAGATTCATACACCCGTAGCCAGCCGCAAAATGCTATCACGGAAACCAACACACATTTTCGTTGTGGTGCTGTGCCTGCTCGCGTCAGTGGTAACAGCAGCACGTCGATCGCGGATAGATGTTCCACCAGCTCCAAGTTCGTCGCCGGTTCAGGCTGCATCAGTGAGCAGCTCGTCAGTTTTTACAAATTCAGATGATGCTCCAACAAATGACAACATTGCCACTGCAACGAGTGATGAACAAGTTCAAGTAGCCGTTCCTGCGCCAGGTAGTGATGGCGGTCTTGTAGATGCACCAGCAACAAGCGGAGCATCTCCACCGTCACCGCTGCAACAGTCGTCGCCATCAACGGATGATCAATCATCATCCATGTCCGCCGCAGCGCAACCAGCTCAAGAGACAAAAGCCCAAGAGGCTGCCGCTGCTGCTGCAGCAGCAATAGTGGCTCCTTCCGATAAAGTGGAAGAGAAAGAGGTGCCTCAAGCCATAGCAGACGCTACACTACCGGAAGATCAATTACCAAAGGCCGACGGCAGCAGTAACAACAATGCCGAGGACAATGACATCCAAAATGCTAATGGACCCGGCGTCGAAGAATGTGATTCGGACATGATTGGCTTTGAGATTATTACCGGGTGAGTTACCAATTTTTCGTTAGATTTCCTTCTTATACATATTTATCTTTTGTTACCAAGAAGAACCTTGCTTTCTTCCATCCTTGGCCCTTTGATGATTCCTTGAATAAGATCGCATCTTCCAAGTTTTCTGCAGTCCTTCCGCATGGCAATTGTTCTTTTGCAAAACTATAAGAACGTGATCTTTGATTGATTCTTCTTTTTTGATTTTCGAAGACTGAGGACGATGAAGATGATGACGACGGACAGCATGTTACGTTATGCAATCTCTTGATGTTGTTAGTCTTCGAACTTCTGTATGGTTCTATGGAACGAACACGCATATTGTGTGGAATCATCAAGCTAGAGAATCAATCAAAACATCACAATGACATGTAATTTTCAAGATAATTAGGGCTTATTGGTGAAGATGTGACCATAGGATGTATGTACGAGTGAGTGAGAAAGGGATATCGGGAGAGAGGAAAGAACCACGATCTTACTTGTAGACCAAATAAATACCGGTAATTACATGTAATTGGACGCACCACATTAAGTTGTACACAGATCGGCGTCTACTGCGCGATTGAGAGATTTTCTTATGTCTCTGTTAATTCTGATGAAGATCAAGGAATAAGGAGGGTGTGTGTATGGAGTTCTTCTGGAAACAGTTCATGCTTAAATCCTAGTGGTTTGTAGAGGATGTTTGTCGAAGGTCAAATCTTTTAATTTAAAGAATGAACGTGCATTTTGTGGTACGTGCGGTAGGTTATATTATAACGTATCCGTTCAGTTAACCACAGTTAATTGAGTAACTATAAGAATCTACAGTATTCGATTTAGGTACAAACAAAACTTTTACTTTTTGAAAGACAGAACTGTGCATGTTATGAAAAAGTCTATCATTCAGGTTCGATTTCCGTCAGGTCATAGCGAAATTGAAGGACGGAAACCACAACATCCTTACAGCTATAGAATGCACTCATATTGCAGTTTCCAAAATTTACATTAAACTGAATGAATTCATGGCACCAATGTTAAAAGATACAATATCTCGGAGGGATCAATGTAAAAATTTTAATTTTGTTCCCAAAATATTCTTGCATCTATCTGCAGAGCCCATTATTGGGCTTGAAATAAACGGCCAAGCTTCAATAACACCTATATAACTCCAAAGTAAAAGTAGCGGCCATCAGAACCTTCCGAAAGCAACCATACATTTTAACTTTTGCACTCATTATACCATGATAGGCTAGAATTTTTAACAAAACCAAGACTTGTTACATTTTTTTTTTTCATTTTTTTACAAAAAGGAAACCATCAGGTATCAAGAGGTTGGGGTTAAAATTCTGCCGGGGTCAAAATTCTTTTAACAAAATTCTGCTTTCAAAATTCTTCTTTTTAAAATTCTGCTCGCTGAAGTTCTACTTTTTAAAATTCTGCTTTTCAAAATTCTGCTCATCAAAATTCTGCAAATAATAAAGATAACAAAGGTTTGGAAAATGTTAAAAAGCGGGCGCTTTTAAACATTTTCCAAACCTTTGTTTTTTTTATTATTTGCCGAGTTTTCATAAGCAGAGCATACTCTTACTTTCTTAAGAGTTTAATAAAAACAACATTTTTTTTGTCAACTTCTTAAGGCAATTATTCAGTTAGTGTCTATTAAAGAAAGAAAAAAAAAAGTGTTCCGAAAAACAAACAAATAAAAAGAATTATAGAAAAGAGCACCGATATAAGTCACATTGGCTCTTAGGCCCGTTTGCTGATACACAATTTAAGCATTTAAGTTCTACTTAAGCACTTATGTGACAGTTTACGCACAGAGGAAAAAGTAGGCAATAAGCGTTTTAAGATTCGTATTAGCAAACGGGCCTTAGGTTCTTAGGTGCATTTCGAAAAACATTGTTCTCTTTGGTTTTTGCTTGTTTGATTGTCTTTTTCTGTAATTTTTTTTTATACTTAAGTTTACCTAATGGATTGTTTTATTTTTGTTTTTCGTTCGCTTTTGTAAATAAAAACAAAAATGAATTAAAAATTTTAAAAAAATAAGCAGAATTTCTTTCTTTTTTGTTGACCGACAGAATTTTGAAAAGCAGTAAAAATGAAAAAAAGGCAGAATTTTGAACAGCAGAATTTTGAACCGCTCCCGGTATTTTGAGCTAATCTTTTGTCCCGATATTGGTATAACTTCTGACTATAGAATTTAGTCCATTTTTATAGACCCAGCATAAATGTGACCAAGAACCTCACTATTGTTAAGTGACGGAGTCAGGTACAACTGAACACAAATCATGAACCAACAGTCTTAAAACCATTGGGGATTGTATTGATCCCTGTGGAACACCGTGTTTTACAGGTAAACGGTCCGAACAAGAATTTTTAGTTAAAATTCTCTGAAGTCTATAAATGATAACTTAGGAGGAAGCCTACGAGAAATAAAGGAGACAATATAGCGTTACATGTCCCATGCCCAGATCCTGTCAGAAGAACTGTGTTAGAAGAAGTTTGAATGAATGAATGAATTCATTGTGAACTGCGACCTTGAGATCAATTGTGCCCTTCTAAAGAAATGAACGAGACTTATCGACTATTTCGCAGAAATTTGAGCCGTTGATGAATGATGGCATAGCATCTAGCTAATATTTTGTGTGATGTCTCCTCGTACACCTTACAGAACCTACAGACAGCATTGCTCTCCGATCCCAGGATATTGAGGGGCATGTTCAGTTTACAGCGACCTGGCCAGTGAGGAGACCTGTTATTGCCATTAATTTGTTGCTACTTAGGTTACGTAGATCCCAAGCAGTAGTTTGGCCTGTCTTACACTGGGGAGTTTATTCCAAATGTTTAATCTTTGGCCTTCTCTTCTTATTTTTGATCACATTTTCTCCCATTCCGCAATAGGGACCTGGCATTGTTAAGGGTGACGTTGCTCCTATTTTTGCTAGGGAGTCTGCTTCTTAATTGCCGTAGATTTCTACATGCCCGGTACCCAATCAAATAAGACAACATTGTACTTGCCCAGTTCATTTAGGCTGCCCACGCTTTCCCATACCAGTTTTGAGCTGATGGAATAAGAGCTTAGCGCTTCTTTTAATGCAGCTTGGTTATCTGACATGATGGAAATATTTTTATTTCTATAGTTTCCTTCGAGATTACATTCAGAGCATTTTTCAATGGCTTTAAATTCTGCCTGGAAAATGGCACTGGACTGCCCCTTCGGAACAAAGAGTTCGGTTTTACTCCCCAAAAACTCCTGCACCAGCCGCTTCAGTTGGTCTCGATCCATCAAATGCACAACTCTTCCTAATTTACATAACTTTTGGGAAGGTTGACGTTGTGATGCAATTGTTTGGGGCATGTAAGATGCTCTAGATGGAAGAATTATTTTTCTAAAGCGATTTCGAAGAAAAAGAAGTATGCAAGTTAGACGTCTATTGAAACGATTTTTTGCAATACAATTTCAGTTAAGTGGGCATTGTTTCCATTTTCGATAGAGCTTTCTTCGAGCTTTACTAATTTGCACAAGTTCAAAAGTGAACCGAGGAAAGCTTTTGTTTCCCTGATATTTACATCATCAAAATATATTTTGAGAAATTTAAGAATTACAAAAAGAAATTCATTAGATTTTCATTTAATTCATCTGAATGTTTGAATTAAATACCATTCGTAATTTGGTAGCACTGCAGAATGTCAAAGTGAATAATCTATTGATAAGCAAATGTGCAAAGTGCGTCTCTTCAACCAGAAGAACTTTTCGACTGAAACAAATTTGTAATAGGATGTATTATTTTTCGATGTGTGAAGATCAAGTTCTCGGCAGGGGTAAAATTGAAAATTGCGTTACCGAAGTTACCTACGCCATTTTGTATAAAATGGTTGGGGAATTCGATAAGGGATTTTTTTAAAAGGTTTGTGAATTTGGGAGGGACTTTTTTAACTTACCAAATTCACCAACCATTTTAAAAAATCTACGAAGTAAATGCACAAACCACTACGTAAAACCGAACCCGATTATGGTGCAATTTTGAAGCATGCAAGATTGAAAAAAATTGCAGTTATTGTTTCTACATCTTTATTTTTTTTCTTATTGTTCAGCGAACTCTTCTTCGCTTAAGTGGAGTAAGGAAAGCAGAGATGTTATTGCTCTCACTTGGACAAAGTTACCTTTTGTTAAAAATCGTATTTGTGTAAGAGAATTCTTGGAATCGAAAGGGGAACAAAGAATCAACGCTTTAAAATCGCAGGCGTGTAAAAACAGATTTGCACTATTACTTTTTTGGTTGTGTCGTCTTTCGCCTTTTTTACAGATTGGGTGAGGGGTGCAGAAATGTAGAGGGAAGCAAGTAACGAAAACACAAATGAAAATTTAAATTATTTTTCTAGTTGAACTTTGACGTTTCTAATTTGCCATTTGCTTGCTTATCGTTGTTAGAAAAATGAATGTAAATAAGCAGCCTAGAATACAGCGTACTCATAATTTTTTTATACATTCAAATTTTGAATAAGTATTGTTTAAATTTTCTTTTATACTTAAGAAAGACTTAGAAAGTTTATTTATCGTTAGTTTTCACACATTTAAATATATGGTCAATGTTATTTTTTTTTCTTTTATTGGAAAATCGTTATTTTTGAATTATTCTTTAATAAAGACTGAGTTTTTAAAACAAATTACATTCGATACACTTTGGTGATAACTTTTGATACACAACTGAAAGACGATTTTTTATCATTGCCAGCCTGTTCCTAAAAATGGCGAATCTAATTCAGATTCTTTTACTATCGTCTTGCACACTCGTCCCTTCTTTCCAAGGACATGGTAACACTGATTAATTATCAATACAGTAGGGATCTCTAAGCGAAAGGTATACTGGTGGTCTCATTCCATATCTTACCCGCGTAGAATGTTATGCTTTTTAAAAAGTCAATACTGTCATCTGCTCCCGGAAATGACGCCAGACGAAATTGCGCCAGAATTTTTTTTTTAAACCAGCTGAATATTTTTCTGGCTCAAAATTGGAAAAAAGATGGATTTTATTTGTAAATCATGTCAGAAATATTGGAAATTATGCCAGATATTGGTGTGGAAAAAGATCCTGAAAACACAATAGATATTAAGCCAGAAAATTAGTATAATCTGGCCTAATTTCCAAATAACATTGTGGAAGAAAGGCCATTAGATATTTAAAGGTATTTTCAAACAAGACGAAGTACGCACTGAGCTTTTAGATCGCCGTGAACCTAATTGCAAAAAACAAATATGCAAGTTGGGTATATGCATTTTGGATTTCAAGATTTCTTTTTAAAAACTTCCATTAAAAAATTTGCATATATCCAAACTTGGCCTTAACCTTTACGCGCCGAGCGTTTTGTACGCCGTAAACTTAAGTGCAAAAAAACATTTCATAAAATCCCGAATTTTTTTTCTGGCTTTTTTCCAATTTTTTTTCTGGCATTTCTTCCATTTTAGGAAATGAAAAAAACGCCTCAAATTTTTGTTGGAAAGAGCCCAGAAATTTTGGAAGATTTTTTTAGAAAACTGTCTTTTTTTACTAGGAAAAAGGTCAGAATTTTGTATGAAGAATTTTCTGGCGTTTTTTCCAAAAAAAATCTGTATCAAGGCAATGGAATGAATGTCAGTTCTCAGTGTGTGCACGCCATACTTTAATCTTTAGGAATGATCAAATATTCGATTTTTTCAAAAAAAAAAAATGCTGATTTCTTCGAAGATTCAAGAAAAGTTTCTCCCCTTTTTTATATGGGTTACATCGGTACTGGTGCTTCAATAACTCAGCCGAGTTTCTTAGACAGAATAACGGAAACAGTTAGATTTCTTGAACACCTTGGAAATGCTTATATCTTCCACTATTTAAACTCTATTTTTATACAATTTTCTACCGAAATAGCAACAATTCAATCGTGATACTCGCACTTCTAGAAGTACTCATCATTAAACCCTTGAGGAGGCCAAATCCTAAGGTACTTTCAAGTCTTTTTTACAGATTGGGTGAGGGGTGCAGAAATGTAGAGGGAAGCAAGTAACGAAAACACAAATGAAAATTTAAATCCTTTTTCTACTTGAACTTTGACGTTTCTAATTTGCCATTTGCTTGCTTATCGTTGTTAGAAAAATGAATGTAAATAAGCAGCCTAGAATACAGCGTAATCATAATTTTTTTATACATTCAAATTTTGAACAAGTATTGTTTAAATTTTCGTTTATACTTAAGAAAGACTTAGAAAGTTTATTTATCGTTAGTTTTCACACATTTAAATATATGGTCAATGTAATTTTTTTTTCTTTTATTGGAAAATCGTTATTTTTGAATTATTCTTTAATAAAGACTGAGTTGTTAAAACACTTTACATTCGATACACTTTGGTGATAACTTTTGATACACAACTGAAAGACGATTTTCTATCCGTGCCAGCCTGTTCCTAAAAATGGCGAATCTAATTCAGATTCTTTTACTATCGTCTTGCACACTCGTCCCTTCTTTCCAAGGACATGGTAACACTGATTAATTATCAATACAGTAGGGATCTCTAAGCGAAAGGTATACTGGTGGTCTCATTCCATATCTTACCCGCGTAGAATGTTATGCTTTTTAAAAAGTCAATACTGTCATCTGCTCCCGGAAATGACGCCAGACGAAATTGCGCCAGAATTTTTTTTTTAAACCAGCTGAATATTTTTCTGGCTCAAAATTGGAAAAAAGATGGATTTTATTTGTAAATCATGTCAGAAATATTGGAAATTATGCCAGATATTGGTGTGGAAAAAGATCCTGAAAACAAAATAGATATTAAGCCAGAAAATTAGTATAATCTGGCCTAATTTCCAAATAACATTGTGGAAGAAAGGCCATTAGATATTTAAAGGTATTTTCAAACAAGACGAAGTACGCACTGAGCTTTTAGATCGCCGTGAACCTAATTGCAAAAAACAAATATGCAAGTTGGGTATATGCATTTTGGATTTCAAGATTTCTTTTTAAAAACTTTCATTAAAAAATTTGCATATATCCAAACTTGGCCTTAACCTTTACGCGCCGAGCGTTTTGTACGCCGTAAACTTAAGTGCAAAAAAACATTTCATAAAATCCCGAATTTTTTTTCTGGCTTTTTTCCAATTTTTTTTCTGGCATTTCTTCCATTTTAGGAAATGAAAAAAACGCCTCAAATTTTTGTTGGAAAGAGCCCAGAAATTTTGGAAGATTTTTTTAGAAAACTGTCTTTTTTTACTAGGAAAAAGGTCAGAATTTTGTATGAAGAATTTTCTGGCGTTTTTTCCAAAAAAAATCTGTATCAAGGCAATGGAATGAATGTCAGTTCTCAGTGTGTGCACGCCATACTTTAATCTTTAGGAATGATCAAATATTCGATTTTTTCAAAAAAAAAAAATGCTGATTTCTTCGAAGATTCAAGAAAAGTTTCTCCCCTTTTTTATATGGGTTACATCGGTACTGGTGCTTCAATAACTCAGCCGAGTTTCTTAGACAGAATAACGGAAACAGTTAGATTTCTTGAACACCTTGGAAATGCTTATATCTTCCACTATTTAAACTCTATTTTTATACAATTTTCTACCGAAATAGCAACAATTCAATCGTGATACTCGCACTTCTAGAAGTACTCATCATTAAACCCTTGAGGAGGCCAAATCCTAAGGTACTTTCAAGTCTTTTTTACAGATTGGGTGAGGGGTGCAGAAATGTAGAGGGAAGCAAGTAACGAAAACACAAATGAAAATGTAAATCCTTTTTCTACTTGAACTTTGACGTTTCTAATTTGCCATTTGCTTGCTTATCGTTGTTAGAAAAATGAATGTAAATAAGCAGCCTAGAATACAGCGTAATCATAATTTTTTTATACATTCAAATTTTGAACAAGTATTGTTTAAATTTTCGTTTATACTTAAGAAAGACTTAGAAAGTTTATTTATCGTTAGTTTTCACACATTTAAATATATGGTCAATGTAATTTTTTTTTCTTTTATTGGAAAATCGTTATTTTTGAATTATTCTTTAATAAAGACTGAGTTGTTAAAACACTTTACATTCGATACACTTTGGTGATAACTTTTGATACACAACTGAAAGACGATTTTCTATCCGTGCCAGCCTGTTCCTAAAAATGGCGAATCTAATTCAGATTCTTTTACTATCGTCTTGCACACTCCTCCCTTCTTTCCAAGGTCATGGTAACACTGACTAATCATCAGTACAGTAGGGATCTCTAAGCGAAAGGTATACTGGCGGTCTCATTCCATATCTTACCCGCGTAGACTTTTATGCTTTAAAAACTAAATACTTTCATCTGCTCCCGGAAATTACGCCTGATGAAATTGGGCCAGAATTTTTTTTTAAAACTAGCTGAATTTTTTTCTGGCTCAAAATTGGAAAAAAGCTAAATTTTATTTGTAAATCATGTCAGAAATATTGGAAATTATGCCAGATATTGGTGTGGAGAAAGATCCTGAAAACAAAATAAAAATTAAGCCAGAAAATTAGAATTTTCTGGCGTTTTTTCCAAAAAAATCTGTATCAAGGATGGAATGGATGTCAGTTCTCAGTGTGTGCATCCCATACTTTCTTATCTTTAGGAATGATCAAATATTCGATTTTTCAAAAAAATGCTGCTTTCTTCGAAGATTCAAGAAAAGTTTCCCCCTTTTTTATATGGGTTACATCGGTACTAGTGCTTCAATAACTCAGCCGAGTTTCTTAGACAGAATAACGGAAACAGTTAGATTTCTTGAACACCTTGGAAATGCTTATATCTTCCACTATTTAAACTCTATTTTTATACAATTTTCTACCGAAATAGCAACAATTCAATCGTGCTACTCGCACTTCTAGAAGTACTCATCATTAAACCCTTGAGGAGGCCAAATCCTAAGGTACTTTCAAGTACAAGGATTCCTTCTTCAACTACATCGAAAGTAGAATACTTTATGGGACCCTATTTTCTCTTCTCTTTCTTTGATATTCAGAACTTCGAAAAGCATCGGCATCTCCTTTTAAGTCGGTCCTCATTGTTCATTTTAAGGTAAGTCGACACCCCTTTCTCGAACATGGAATTTATATAAGAATTATCCGTTAGAATTCAAATTTCAAATTTACCTAAATTGTCCATCTGTCTCTTGCCATATTTATTTCGAACAGCTTTGTAGGTACTTGATCATAAACTATTCTAAAGACTGCAACCTCTTCAGAAACTTACTTCCTCGATATTCTTCAATAATTTGTTTCCTTTACATAATAATGCGTGTGTACGGAAAATAGATTGAACAAATCATTCACTGTCCAATCAAAGAGTTCTCTTGGCGCAGCATTGTCATTGCCATGACTCATGACTATTGATGTAATTTCACACCGCAATGTCGTCATTAAGTTGTATTTTATGTGCCTCATTAGGTTGTCATCAACAGCAAACATACATTATCTAGAACCGCCAACAACAACAACAACAACAACAAAAAGAACAAAAAATCGATCTTGATCGAACGATTTCATAGTGAGAAAACCTATGTCAGAACATTCAAAAGGATTTTTTTTTTTTGTTATTATTTCGCTCGTATACTTATCTAGCACATCAATCTATTCACTCAATTCCTCAAGTTTGCAACTTTGATTTGTCGATATCGTTTGATCTCATCACCTCTTCAAGCAAAATTACACACACACACACAATAGGTTCTTGGCGCAATGAAAAAATCAAAACGAAAGCCAAACAACATTTGTCCAGGTTTAGCGATTTTCCTCTTCATATGTGCAAAAGTTGGTTGGTTTCCTTTTTGCAAAAGGAAAAACTAGATACACACTCTTACTCTTGCAAACAAAAAGAAAAAGAACACTTCAAATCAATTATCCATTAGGATGTACCATCTAAAGGCAGCCCGCTAGCGAACTTGGTTTAGACTTAGTTGATCATAGATCAAGCCCTTCTGTATCATTTAGAAACGATGCGATTCGATGGATAGATGCTTGGTGTTGTTGATAGATCTAAGAAGATATCTAATGATGGACTCAATGAGTTTCCTTTCCTCTATCTATGGGACCAATGAAATGCCTGAACGTGCAAATATTCCTTTATATGTGAGCACTGGCACTAGCTGAAGTATGTATATAGCTCCTGGGACCGGTGAGCGGTGTGTCTATGGAATAACATGAATTATTGTAGATTCATTGAACTTGAGAAATGATTGTTGTAGGTATCACATACTATTTCTATGGTGAATGAAGTTTATTTTCAATTGTTTAAAGAATGAAACGAGGGTATCAAAAGACTTGATATACGGCACACCTTTGAGTGACACTATCATTGTCCTGATTTATGCTTATGAGGGTTTCAGATAAAATTAACAGGAAAATGTATCTATAGCTTTGTGGACAAATGTCTAATATCGAAATTTTACAATAAAAATAATAAGCACTTAGTACGGTCTTGACCTCCTTCCGCAAGTTTGTTCACCTTCGTAAGCTCCAGTTTCTTAATTACGTCATCCCAGAAATTTACCAAGTTTATGGATAGCCCGAAATGCAATCGGCAACTAGATCTGTGAGATCTGTGTTTAGTTTAAACCTTCCATCTGGTGTTTGACATTAGGTCTCTATCTTGCAAGAGTTTTTGAGGCACCAGCCAAGGCCAGATTGAAAGAACATCATTTGAAAAAGTATTTTTGGGTTTGTCTCAGCTTTCTAAATTCTTCTTCATAAAATCAGTCCCTCCGAACCTTAAGACTCTATAAGAGATTATTATTGATCCTAATTTATCTTTTAATCAAATTGTCATGGCGCGGCGTTGAGAAAGCAAAACTAAAGGTGTTCGTGTTACTGTTAAAACTGATAAGTCCTGTTTATTCGAACTGAATGTATGGACGAAGTACGTATCCCTATAACTGTAGGGACCAGTCAGCCAGTTCGTGACTGCAGTCAATTGACTGACAGTTAAAATTCTGCACTCAAATTAAATACTGATTTAAAGACATTAGTAATGTGTTAAATCATTTTTAGTATGATACTAGGCTAAAATGAGGATTTTGCTAATTTTAAATCAGCTTAGTATCGCACTATTTTCTTAATATTTTACTAAAGTTAAAATCACAAATTGGCTACTTTATTTTTTTAGTATCGTACTAAATCCATAGGGCCACTTTGACATTTACAAACGTCAAAAAGTTATGTTCGCTTACTTTTTTGCACTATTTTAGGCGTGTTTAGTTGTAGTTTATTAAGAAAATAGATTTAGTATGGTGCTAGTTAAAAAGTGTTCAAAATTAGGAAAATATTAGTAAAATACTTTAGTATTAGCAAACTGTTAAGTAGTATCATGCTAAGTCCTTAACATCAGGCTGCTTAAAAATTTGCGCCAATAGATTTTAAAACTGTACAATCAGAATAATACAAATGACTGCTTTTTTAAGTTAAAGTCCTGATTTAAATCATTAAGCAAGGATCTAAGGTTTAAGTAATTTGACTGCTACTTAACTGCAGTTCTTACATCTCTTCTATAACCACTGACAATAGTATGTAAAAGTCAATGTTGGAACTTCGTTTGTACCGTCATTCACAATTTTAGGAAATTGTCACACTTATCTGACAAATCAGCTTGAGATCATCCAAAAAATATTGACAAGTGACATACTGTTAGATTTTCACAAAATTCTCATCGTCATATTTTGCAATTTTTTGTGAAAATATTATTATTTTTAAATGTTGACAAATCTGTCAAGAACTTGGGGAACTGTAAAAAATTTTTGATTCATTGATAAGTACCTAAAAACGGGTTTTCTAGAATAATTTTGGGTCGCTGAGGTTAGTCACATACTCGTGCTTTTTTTTCGATTAAGGGCTTGAATCGAAATCGCTTAGCTTAGTCTTTAAAAAAATGTCTTTCTGTGTCAATAAATCGGAAATTAGGTGTCTGTTTTACGATCTTTGTTTATAACATATTTTTGGAGTACCATTTTTTTTTTTTGAAAACTATAAAATTTAAGCCGTTTCACACCAAAAAACCCAAAACACGTTTTTCTCAAAATTATCGGTTTTGGCTGAAAATCTAACACGAAAACACAAGGTTTCCTATACATTTTATAGACCACAAGTTTTGATAAACTACAAGTTTTAAATAAAACCTGTCGAAAACATGTTGATTTGCAAGATGAACAAAACAAACACACCTTGTGAAACATTCAGCGCTCAATTAATAGTCATACATAAATAACTGACCGGTTCCTGCCAGGAAAAACGAAAAAAAGAACATCTGTCTGGGGTAGAATTCACAACGTATTTGTTATTGTATGTGGTGTCAAAAAAAATTTAAATGGCAAACGAAAACTTGTAAATGTTTAGTGTGAACGATTTTCGTGTTTTCGTAAACATTTAGCTGAAAACCCCGTTTTGAGTTTGGTGTGAGAAGGCTACTAGATCGATATCAAAATTCCGCAACGATTTTTGTATGAAAAAAACACATATGGTATTCTTTTCAATAACGCTTTTTGGGGAAAAAAAAAACGACTTTCGAATATAATAATTTTTAAATGCAAGATAAATACTTTCGTAATCTTTTTTTTATAAAACACATTTTTCGTAAATTAGGCAAAGCGATATGGTTTTTTTTTAATAAAATAATGTTTTGTTGGCAATTTCAGAGAGCGATATCTATTAAAAATCATTTTTACTTGCGATATATGTAGGTAGATACTATACAGCAAGTTTTGCTTTTGGAAAAAAATCGAACTAGAGAGTTTGATCAAACTTGACATTAGGATGACAGAGAAAACCAAAAAAGTCGATGCCCCAATTCAACCTACAGATATCCATAAAACATTTTATAACAATTCTTAATGGTACTAAAATTTTCGAAATATATTTTTTGGATTTTTTATTTTTTTAATGAAAATTCAAAAATTCGAAAATGGCTGGATGATTTTGTGTTTGAATTGATAACCACGGTCCGTTATCTGATACCCAACTTAAGCACGCATGTGGCAGTTTAAAGTAGAAGAAATTACAGCGTTTAAGTTGAACATACACGTATGGCTTAGAATCATTTTTATGTGTGTATCGTTTATTTTGAAACTGCGCATTAATTTGTTAGTCTGGCACTAAATCAAGAACAAATTTGAATAACCATTCGGCCAGTGTAGATAAATTTTCTCAAAAAAAAAAAAATTTCTATTTGATAGCAAAACTGAGAAGTTTAGCTTGTTAATAAATACAAATGAGATTTTTTAGATCTCTGAACTCTTATTTTTCTAACCTAGCCATTTCCGTACACGTAAATTTGACAATCGTCTGACTATTTTTTTCAAAATTAGCAAAATAATATTTCTCACATTTGATTTCAGAAAATTAGTAGGCCAAAGTTTCCCGCAGAAATTTTTCCTATGCTAAATTTCTCACTTTTTCTAACAAAACACTGAGCCTGAATTGCTCTCCCAGTAAATAGAATTTAATGAAAACAGATATAAGATTTTTTTAAAGGGTCAAAAGTCCACAATGAAATGAGTCATAAATTTCTAATATTACAAGCAAAATTATCCAGTTAAGTTAAAGTCTTCGTCCTGATCATCATCGGCGTTAAAAACCAATAGATACTCAACAGGAAATTCATGTAAAACTATTACTCTTTACAATCTTTACAATTCATTTGGGGGCTTAGGACCAGTTTTTGAGTTGCCGGATTAAGTGCGATCTAACTCCTGGAAAGTTTATTTCAGTCAGTTTATATTCACAAATTCGTAGGATTAACTAACTGAGTATTTCTCAAAGAATTTTTCAAAAATCAATTGAAATTGAAATGCTTTTTATATTTATTGTTTATGTATAATATTATTACCAAGGCATATAACCAAATATTTACTTATTAATTTTTTGTTTATATATTCGATAGTCTAATTGAAGATGTATAAGATCTCTAATTGATGTTAATAAATAAATAAATAAAAAAATCAATGTGGAAAAAATGAAGAAAGAAAAACAGAATTTTTTTCTGGCTTAAAATTAGAAAAAAAGAGCATAATTTTATTTTGGAAGCAAAATGGAAATTAAGCCAGAAAATATTCAAATGTAAAATATAAGGATATCTGTATTTATGAAATGGAAAAAACTACAGAATTTTTTTCGGAAAAAAGGCCAGAAATTTGGGAAAGATTATCAGAATTTTGTATAAAGAATTTTTTAGCGTTTTTTCCAAACAAAAATTCTGGCGTAATTTCCGGAAGCCGTTTCCGAAGTGCCGGAGTGAATTTGTTAGTACATTTGGATCGCAGAGCAGGTATTTAATGGTTGCTATTTCTTCAAAATCTTAACAGGTCCTACAGAAATCGGAAGCCAATACACCTAATCTAGTGGTCATTCATTCATTTCTCTAAATGATAAAATATACTGGGTTTTCTTTTCATTAATTTTAGGTGATACACTTCTAGAAATGACACATGGATTTCCAGGAGACATTTATTTGCTCTTTCATTTGTATATCTATCTTTCTTTTAACTACGACTATGGGGATTTCTAGTCATATAGCCAATAAGCCGCTGCTATCTGTTTTTGGTACTGAACACTTCCTTGTCATTTCACCTCATATATCGTTTCCCTATATATTGATAATGTCCAGGAAGAGTTTGACTTGCTTGGTGTAACCAATGATGTTCATTACCCTTCAACATTTTGCACATTCTTGGATCTTATTTTCTCACTAGATAATGCTTTGATAGCTTTACTGTCCACGAAAAATTTGATCTCAGTTTTCTCCTATGGGTCATTTTGGCCACTTTTTCAATAGCGTAAATCTCAGGCTCAAAGGCGCTACAATCATCTGGCAGTTTATATGATTCCCCAATATTAGGAGCTTCACAACACACCCCTTCCTTCTTCCATTTTTGACCCATCAGTATATATGGGAATACCCTGTTCTATTAGTAGTGAGTTGGGTCTTGGATTCCCATCCATGTCTTTCGGGTATGAACATGGTGACAATTTTTTTCGGTGCATTTATTTATTTATTTATTTATTTATTTATTTACATCAACTCTGTACATTTAAGCTTTAGGCTTTTGAACATATACAGGATTTGCCAAGGGTTTAACAAAAATAAGATTCTTAACTTCTAATGACAATAAGTATCTTAATCTAGAGGGCAAAGGATAGGATAAAGGAGTTGGGAAGAAAAAGGGATTTTAATTGCTGATGTTTGCGTAGTATTCAAAAAGTTGCCTTTTAAATTGACCCATTACGATTACTCTTCGCATGCTATGAGGGAGCTGATTCCATAAGCGAATAGCATGAACAAAAAACTGACGACTGCTTATTAAATACCTGTGTCTAGGAGCTATAAGCAATAAAGACCTCTGAGAACGTGCGAACCTAAGTTTTTCAAAGAGATAATTCGGTGTTTTACTTTGGATAATTTTAAATAAAGCAATAAGTGTTCTATATTCCAAGAGAGTCTGTAAAGGACAGTCTGCTATCTGTCTGGAATAGTTCGAGATGTGATCAAATCTTCTTATGTTGAATATATATCTAGCACAATTATTATACGCCACATTTAACTTTCTTTTCGATTCTGAGTCAAGATTTGAAAAAATTTCACACCCATACAGTATTAAAGGTAGAACATAGGACCGAACTAGTTTTAACTTAACATTTGTTGGTAGATATTGTCTAGTCGGACTAAGACCTCGAAGGATACCATATATTTTTGAGACAATATGGTTCACGTGATTATCCCAGCTAAGGCGAACATTGAAATGTATACCCAGATTTTTAAATGTTTTTACAAATTCAACAGGAGTATTGTTAACATATAATAAAGGTGTTGACATATCAGCTAGATATCTTTGCATTTTAAGTGCTTTAGTTTTTAACGGGTTTAAATTTAGTTGATTTAGCTGAGACCAGGTAAAGATTGAGCTTAGGTCGTTGTTTAGGGCTGCTACACTAGATGATTCATCAATTCTCGAAAATGTATTATAAATTTGCACATCATCCGCATATAAATGATGTTTACAATTAATTATACAATTAGAAATATCATTTATAAATAGTGTGAACAAAAGAGGGCCTAAAACAGATCCTTGAGGAACTCCTGACCGAACGGGCAAATTAAAAGATGCCCTATTTTCGTAATGTACGGCTTGTCTACGGTTTGAAAGATATGAAGTCAGAAGGCTGCACACAGACTCTTCAAAACCAAATTGAATCTTTAGTTTATATAATAGAATTTGGTGATTAACTGAGTCAAAAGCTTTTGAGAAGTCTAGAAATACTGCTACAGTCACCATATCATCATCGAAACCCGATCGAACATCATCACTAACTTTAAGTACCGCTGTAGTGCAACTGTGTTTGCTTCTAAATCCTGATTGGTGTTTTGTTATTAACATAGCGTTATCTAGATAGGATTTCATCTGAGTTGTAACAATCTTTTCAAACACTTTACTCAAAAAAGGCAGGATTGCAATTGGTCTAAATTCAGTATTCGCAGGTGACGAAGACTTAGGTAAAGGTATAATTTTTGCATTTTTCCAATGGTCGGGAAATTTGCTAAATGTAATCATACTATTAAAAATATAGGTAATAATTTTGTATATTACAGGCAGAAGAATTTTAAGAAATAACGGATGGATACCATCCAATCCCGGAGCCTTTGACTTAATCGAGAGGATTGCCTCTCCTACAGATAAACTATCCACACACTGCAAAGAGAAAGTTCTCAGTGTACTGAAAGAAGTGTTGTTAAATGCAGAATAATCGGTTGAATTATTTACTTGATTCGAAGAGTTGATAAATTTGTTGTTTAGCTCGTTTAAGTCTACATTGAGATCATATTTAGTGTTTGAATTATTAACTCCAATTTCACGAATAGTTCTCCAAAACGCTGCACTGGATCGCTGCGTGGAAAATTTATTCTTGAAAAAAAGTGTTTTTGATTTGCGTATTAAGGAGGTTGTAGCATTTCTAGCCCGCTTATACTCAACGAATATCTGGGCACATTTATATCTACGCCACCTAAAGAACAGATTATCCCTATTATCAATCAATTTTTTAATTTGTGGTGTTAACCATGGAATATTGACATTTTTCACCTTTCTAGTTCTTAAAGGAACGTATTTATTAAAAAGAAAATTTATATTATCATTGAAAACAGAAACTTGAATATCTACATTCGAGGTACAATAAATTGGAGCCCAATTTAGATTATGGCATTCAGTAAATAAAGATCCAATTTCCAATGATGAAAAATCACAATACTCTCTGATTGTATCAGTCGTGTTGGAAGGAAAAATATTCAAAACCAGCAAAATTAAATCATGATGCGAGAAACTTGGTGCACCTATTTGACTATAATGGGCTACAAGCTCAAGTTGGGATACCAGAAAGACGTCAAGAAGTGACGCCGTTTTATTTGGTAAGAAATGAGTAGGATGGCTTAAATTTGTAAATTGGAAACCTAAGGATTCTATCATTGGTATAAGATTTTTATGTGCGTTTAGAAAATCCAGGTTCAGATCGCCGCAGAAAATACATTTCTGGTATAAGGAACCAAAATCCTCAAGAAAATTTCTTACCAAAGAGCCATTCGCCACATCTGGTGCTAAATACATAACACCCACAAGAAATTTATTACCATCGAGCGAAATATCGACAAAAAGAAACTCTGATACATCTATATTGGTGGACTGCTTAATTAGTTTACACTTAAATTTATTTTTAACATACATGGCTACGCCTCCACCACGCTTCGCTATACGATCAGCACGAAACAATCTATAACCATTCAATTTAAATAGATCACATACCATGTTAGAATTAAGCCAAGTTTCAGATATACAGATGATATCCATAAGACCCTCTTCAAATATATTGCGCAATTCATCGATTTTATTTACAAGACTTTGCGAATTTAAATGACATATACGAACTCCCGGTCTGTTATGACACATTAAATTAAGCATCATCTTCATGTTATTCATGCCACTCCCCACCGGATCAGCACTGCTCCCAATATTATTTCTTAACGCTGCGTTTTGCATTAATTAAAATACAAAAAGACACCAGTAACAAAAACACGAAGAGCAAACATGCGGCAAAAAGAAAACAACAAAACAATTACAAGAAACAACAACAATGTTAAGATTTTTGGATTAATAGGGAAAGGTATCATAGTGATGACTTTGAAAGGAGCAAGGGAGAAAGAAAATACACACAGTAAATACAAAATTAACACAAAATTATTTGTAACGATTAGAAATAATAATAAATTAAACAGCATCATGAGAACTTTTCCAGGTCTTCATTAGAGGTGATAAGCTTGGACTCACCATCGAGTGTTCGTATAAATACTTGTCCATTGATTATGCGGACGGCAGATATTTTATGATTTTTTTTATGTTTTAGCGCGCTTCGATGTAATGCGTAGTTATTTTTTGTTAGACTATCATTTAGGTATATTTGTTGGTTTGAGTCCATCCCAATGTCGCGAAGCGTCAAACCTACTTTTGTTTGACTATAGCGTGAATAACAACTTTTCAATAAATTGTTTTTGTCAAAAGAATTCTCAAACTTCAATATTATTGTGCCATCATACGACGTGAGTCTACCCTTTGGATTAGATGGTTTAACTCGAAAAATATTTTTTATTGGTGGTGTAGGAACTTTGACGGCATCACATAATTTATTGATGATTTCCCTGAGGTCTTCATTGTCCAAGGCAGGTACACCTACCAGCACAGCATCAGAGTTGGTATGTTGACGTTCGAGCAAATCGATTCGAGATTCAAGCATGTTGCATCGGGTTTGCAGATCTTTTATTTTGCCGCAGAAGTTGGTTTCCAATTCCGTCATTCTGGTGAGAATTCTTTCTTCAGTAGCAGAAATTTGAGACAGTTTGGCATTTAAATCCTCCGTAAATACGGTGAATCTCTTCTCAATTCGCAGCCACAATTCAGCTAAGTCGATGTTGTTGCTTTTTGATGGAGTGCTTGAGTGTGCACCCTGATCACCTTTGTTGCGTCGACTCGTAGACATTTTTTTATTGATCAAATTGTAAAGTTGATTGAAAATAATAGCAAATAACTAATATTATGATGTTAGAACACTTTTTTTTTAATGGCTGAGTTAAATAAATAATGCAGTAAGTAAAACTTAAAACGTTTACAGAATTTTATTTTAAGGATTACTGAAAGGAATTAACAAAAGACTCGGAGTAAAAGTTTAAACGACTATTCTCTTGAGAACATCAATGTAACTGTAATTGCATTGAACTTACCAATTTCTATAAAAACAGAACCCTGGTTCTCGCAAGGGTAAAGTTTTTCGAAACATAATATATTTTAAAAATAAAAATAAACCTTTCCAATTTACGAAAAATAAAAATAGTTGTTCTCAGCTTCTATTACATATTTAATACTCACCCCTTAAGTACACTTGTCTGCACACCACAAAACACTCATATTTCCCAGAGATTTGCGAAAACTCAAAAGCTCTTACAGTTCCTGAACTTCAACTTAGTTATACTTTCCCTTTTATTTATTTATGTATTATATATTCTAACGGTCTAATCTAATCTATAATATCATTCTGCCCGCCAAAAACGTGCCAACCGATCCATCTATCGATGATCCATCGATCGATCGATTCGCCAACCAAACCAACAAATGATTGTGTAAGTCCAGAAGACCAAGAACTGCTATGTAATGTATATATCCAAACCGTATAACATCAAAGCGCACACAGATACAAATCAAAAAGTTGGACTTACCTGCAATAAAATAGAAAAAGAGAAAAATTATAGAAAATCAATTTGTTAACGTTAATCAGTAAGTTTTTACGGTATTTTGGTTGAACAGAACGCAGAATTATTGTATCTTTATTTTTCGCAATCGCATAACGGTAGGGTATAAGAGTATCTACAAGAGAAAATATCATTGCGATTTGGTGGTCAATTTTCGAGAGATAAAATTCGCAATCAATCTTCGAACGTGAAATGGTTTATGAGAGTACGTGGTTTGGAAATAAATTTTAAACAAACAATTATGTTGGTTGAATTGTATAATAAATTAGTATCCACTTTCGAAACAAATCTTTTGAGAATTGTGGCATTGGCTTTGGGTAACAGCTTCTGTTCCAAAATCAAGGAACTTTTATTTGTTGTGGTAAAATTGTTCGGAAATGTCGAGATTGAAGAAGATTTTGGGTTAAAGTCGAGAGTCCACTTTTATTTAAATTTGAAACAAAAAAAATACCTCAGATCTCTTAAGTGCCATTGCAACGTCTAATAGATGCAATCAAATCAATTAATGTTAAACAGAAATCCTCTTTGATTTTTTTGTTGTCTTCTTTTTAAATTCATTTTCTTTTTTTAATTCGTTTTTTTACAGATATGTATTCTCAGCGCCAGGTAAACTCTTGGACTCACTACCCGGAACACTTATGTTAACTGATTGCTTGGAGGCATGTCAGAGCAATGAAACGTGTCATGCTGTTAATTACGAAACAGGACTTTGTGTGCTCTTCTCGGCGAACGCTGACAAATTACCAGGTAATTTATAAAACTAAAGATACGCTATGATTTTATATAAAATTCTTTCTTTTTTTTTATTGTGATTCTTTTATTTCTGGAATGTATTATCCATTTTAAGTGAATAAAATTAATTGATTTAAGATTTTAAAGTTTATAATTTCTATGGAAATCATGTTATAATGAAATTGTATAATATGAAATTAACCTGTAAAGGGTACATAGGTAAACAAACAATTTTTTGGCTTCTTTATTACCTACACACATTAATTAACCTGAGCTGGAATAGGGTGTGAAATTAAGAATTATTCATTTTAATGAACTATGTTAGTTTTCTTTTTTATTTTATTTTATTTATGGACAGGGGTAGAAAAATAAAAAAAAAAATATTTTAAGTGAGGTCCGCCCAGTGACACAACAACTCTTCTTATGTCTTAATTTTCCCGAAAGGACTCAAACGATTATAAGGATTTTGTTTGGTGTTTGTTTTTTTATGGCCGTGGCGCGATAGTTGTGTGCTATCCTGTCAACCTCATGGTCACAGGTTCGATTACTGCCGTAGTCTTTGTCCTCTTTATTTTCCATTAAAAACCAATTCTAAAATAAATGTCATACGAGTTGCTGGCTTATTCGTTACATGCTGTTTAGGCATAGAACTAACAACATGTGATTGATTAAAACTAGTACACTAATAAATATGACAACGAATTAAAAAAAATAATGCGAATTATAAGGGACATAGATAAATAAGACACGGAAATTTCTCCGCAATAGTTCAGTCGCCATCCCTGGAGATAAAATCTGAGACAGCCTCAGAACATCGCGCCACACATCTTTCCTATCCTTCTTTATCTTCCTAACCTAACGCCCGCACTGTGTTGAAACATTTAAAGAGTAGTATAATCCCTTGAGCGAGTGTAGATTATAAAAAAAAAAACAATTTTTGGTTCCTCAGAAAATGCTTTAACGGTTTGACATTTTTTTCATAATCACCCTTATGCCGATAGTCGTTTTCCCAAAACACCAGTAAAACGACAAGGCCCTAGAAACGAAAATTGGAATTCTATTGAAAGGACTACCGCTATAATGCTTAGAAAAGTGAAGAAAATAGAGAACGCTGCCCTTTTCGTATTATTTAAACGTCAAAATGTGGTCTCTGGAGCCTTCTCGTTTTAAAGGCTTTTGTATGAATAAATTTTTTGGGTTTTTTCAAAAAAAAATCTGGCATAATTTCCGGGAGCAATTGTCTTATTTCTCGGAAAAGACTCTTTTGTAAACGAAGCAAATTATTCGAGTGAAATTTTCGTAGATTGCTGTGGCTTTAAGAATCCTGCCAAAACCACTTCATTGCTTTGTTTTTTTTTTTTTTTTTTTTAAAGAAACGGCTCTAACGATTTTTGTGAAATGTTCACAGTTGTTTCTCATAAGTCGTAAAAAATTAAAACTTAGTGCTGCTTGCTGCCACGCCCACTTTTATTAATGATTGGCTTTTCGGAAACGGCTCTAATGATTTGTATGAAATTCTCATAGTTCATATATGTATCTTAGGAAATGAAATTTTGTATGTAGTTGTAGATATTTTAAATTTCAAATTCAGGGTCGTAGGTTGCCACGAAATTTTGATTTTTACAAGCAGTTCTTCATATTTGATTTGGAATTTGTATTTTGACAATATTTTTCTTTAAATATTAATCTAACTAGCCTTTTATTAAAAACCACAAAAAACAACTGAACTTCGGTTCGGATTAGATTAGAGACTTCTGATCTTCTATAAACAATAATAATTTCTTGATATTTAAAGAAAATTTCGGTTATATATACAAATTATTGAGAATGTGCGAAGCCTTTCATACTTAGGTTGATCGTAAAAGTCTTATGAATTTGATTTTTAAGGAATGGAAAAGTTTATTTCAAATTTGGAAAAAGTAACATTAGTGGTATTTTATTAGAATAGGTAACATTAACTTTTCCTAAGGAAAGTATTAAGATTTTCACGTCAAATTCGAGATCAGGAAAGTCTCAGAAACTTTTATAAAAATAGAGTTTGATTCCCCGGTCCTAGCTGAAGCTCAAGAATCTTGCAGATTCAAAATGTACAAATTTTCCCTGGCCATTTTCAAAGTATAAAGCACAAATAACGAAGCTCACATTCTGTGCATTCAGCACAAATCTTAGTTTTCTGTTCTTGTGATTGGTGCATTCAACTACCAGCGAAAGTTGAACAGTGAATACCGAGTCCTGACGTATATCCGATTTTTACATCCCCTTATAAGTGTGGTCAATAGCTAATGCGAACTATATTCTGGGTGACAAAAATATATTATTATTCGGTGTCCGCATGTCTCGGTTGGTGTTTATGGTTTTTGTAGTACAGTGGTTGTCGTCTTTGCATAGCCAAGCGAATTTGAGTTTTTAAGACTAAAAAATTGCAATTTACGATTTAGGTAATACAAAACAAACTAGCGTTATAACTAGCGCATCTTTGTATTTGTACTTCAAGTCGTACTTGATTTACTACGTGACTAAAAAATTGAGTGGTCGATAGTCACAAGAATCAAAGGTAATATGTGTTTTCGTGTTTGCCACTGAAAAGTCGAGCGACAAAAATCACATATGTATTCCTATTGTTATATTCATACACTAGGTTCTCACGAAAAATTTAGCCGCAATAAAAGAGGACACATGTGTCTAAGGCTATGAACCTCACTGGCGATTTCGGTCGCACCATTATTAAGTCGCACGAAATAAAAGACCTGACTTTAAACGTGAGTACACAAATAATACTAAGAAATCATAACAAGCTACGAATATTCTTTTATTCGCAACGACAGAAAATCGCAAATGCGTTTCTATTCTAATTCCAAGAACCCGCTAGCGATTTCAATGCGTTTAAATAATGAAACGCATAAAACTAAAACACAAGCTTGAATGTAAATGAGCGCATATAACACCGAGAAATTATTTTTTTAATCGCGACGGTATGAAATCGCATGTTCATTATGTTCTTGTGGTCTAATTATGAACGGAGGCATATATAATAAGAAAAAATAGTTCCAGCTAAATATGATTTCTTGGGATCATGGACGTTCGCTCGCAATTTTTTTTTTTCTTTTTGCGAAATTAATAATCGTGCGATTAAAATCGCAAGTATGTTTCTCGCCTCAATCACTAAAAAAATTAAGATATCATGCCAGTATTAGTTGTGTGGGATTTTTTCATTTAAATAAATTATGAAGCCCTTCCAATTAGAAGAAGGTCTAGATATACTCCAATAGCTAGGCCAGAACAACTTAAAAGTACAAATACTTCAAGTTGCAAAACTTGTACTTTTGCAAAATAGCACATACACCAACGATAGAGATATCAAATTCTATTTTAACTCAATCCAGTTTACACGCAGTTGCAAAAATAAGGTTGCTCATAAATGTCTATCATCACGCATATCAAAAGGCGTTTAACATGATCGTAGGAAGGACCGTCTGAAATAATCTTATTCGTACTTTTTTCCAATATAAAAATAGAACTCGCAATCTTGTCGAGCACCAATTTCAACCTTACCCTGGTTTAATTAAAATGCAAATCTCAATCAAAAGCCTACGCAAATATTGATTCTAACTATGACACTAGTCTAATTCTGTGATACCATGACATTTATCAATAAACGAGAGTTCTCAATTAATTCAAGAAGTTCAAATATATTTTAGGGCCCGAGCCCCATCGACGCGATGCACGTCTGTTATTTTTAATGTGGATACCCCTTAAAATGTTGGTGTTAAGATAAAAAAAAAACATATAACAAGGCGTGATCTGTGAAATCACACGTTTCTTGCAATTTGTTCAAATTTAATATGAAGGTCTTTCGACCACATTGATGATGAGGTGTTAATGAGGTTAACAGATTCGAAAAAAAAATTAACCAAAGACTAGATCATGTATTTTTGTACAAGAACGAACGATCTTTTTATAGAATCCCGAATGATCCTCTTAGGACTTTATATAGATAACTTATAAAAGTGAAATGAGCTACTGGCTTTTATTAATTGGTAACATCTTTTTTTTTCTTCTTCTTCTTCTTTTTATGGTTGCAGGTGCTCTTACAAAATCTCAATTCCCGGTCTTTACAATTTATGCACAGAAAACATGTTTGGGTGTTCGTCCATGTGCTCGGGCATGGTGCGTGGATCGCGTTCAAGGATACAAATTGAAGGGACAGAGCAAGCGTTCGATGACAGTCAACTCGAGGCGCGATTGCTTGGAATTGTGCTTGGGCGAAACAGAATTCACATGCAGGTAAGTTTTGTTATATTTGTTTGTTGTTTGTTCATGGGATGGGGTAAAGATGGTAGTGTTTATAATATCCACTGAGCCGATTGCGCCGCCTTTAATAATGGCGCAGAAAATAAATTAATTAAATTGCAAATCGACAAATGGACTTAAATTGTGACTTTAATGGGTTTTTAATGAAAGTGTTGATAAACGAATAATAGGGCCTTTTAAAATTCTGGCATCCATTATTATTTTTGTAAAAAAGACTTGTTTATTTATTTGATGTAAATTGTTTCTGTGAATTTATAAATTGTTGCAATTTATTTTAATTTTTTTATATTCCTTTCTTTTAAATTAATTCAAGTCGTGAGTAAGATTTTAATTATGCAACACTCATAATATGCTCCTGAAGGTGCACTATAGCTTCGGAATGCACCCAATCATTAAGTTATTAGTTTATATTATACCCTTTGCTAATACCAATCTTTAACACATCAACATTTTCGTTTTTTTGTTTCTAAAGTGAAGGTTACACTAAAGAAGTTTTGGTTACCATTCAAGGACAGTGCGAGCGATAGGAAAGTTAGGAAGGATTTTAATTAATTTGTCTAGAATTGGCTGACATATCACTTATTAGGTAAAAAAGATGTGAGAATTATACTTAAGCTTTGTAGATTAAAACCATAGTTCAGAAAAGGAGACAAATTTCTTGCATGTTTCAAGAAAGCACTTAACAGCATTTTTGACTAATTTTGTTATGTGATTATACCACTATAAGGTGATCTGTGATACACCACTTCATTAATGCGTTCTGTGCTTATGAAACCTTGAACGCCCCCACCATTTCATTTTGAAAACTACACACATGCGAAAAATAAGGAGTTAGCTATTAAATGTGATATGGCTGTATTTACCATTACTTGTAATTAAGCTGCTGCTCTGCCTTCACTGTCACCTCCGCTGACTGACCGTGGGGCCACGCAATCCACCTTTTTTCTGGGTTCCCATGCGGGGAATGTCCGGATCGATTGTACTATTTTCAACCAGAGGCATTTAGTTCGGTTTCCCATAGTTCCGGAAACAAGATAACTAGTACTGTTACTTTCCATAAATTATGAGTTCTAGGTTCTTCATAAATTTGTGTCTACCACAAAAGATATGCTCCCATTGCAGATCTCTGATGTACTTCGAGGCACTTATTCCATTTGTCTAGAAGTTGTTCTGATCACAGAGCTACCTCATAATGTGGTCTGAGAGGTACCGTTAACATAGTTATCCTGACTGCAAACCTACCAATAGACATGGTCCACTTTACACCCGCATTAGATTGGGGGGAGGGGGCGTAATTGCACCATTCTACTCCACCTTCAAGTTTACACAAAGAGCGGAATCTTTGAAACATGAGTTTTCATGTCATAAATAAGGTGACTGCCTTGCGAAGATTGACCGTACTGTTATACATATAGGGCTAGATGACACTGTTGTATATATGATAAACCTGCCTTCACCCGAAAGACATGGATGAGAACAGCTCACTATTAAGAGAACAGAGTATTCCCATCTACACTGATGGGTCTAAAATGGAACAAGGAACAGGACCCTTGGTGTTTCAGAACTTTAGAACCTTGATAGTAGGTGTACTAACAGGACATTGTGCCATACGGACAATGGCCACTAGATTGGGTGTATTGGCACCCGATTTCTGCAAGTGCTGCCGAGATGTTGATGAAACAGAAACCATTAAACACCTGCACTGCGACTGTCCAAATCTACAAACAAATCGCCTCCGAAACAGGTTTGTTGATGAACTAGACGAACTAGTTCATGTATCAATGGTAAACATGAAAAAATGTATAGAGAGCACGGACTGGTTCGTTAATGAATCAGTCTTCATGAAACATTAGTTAGGGACATCTCTGTGTGAAAGGGGATCACAATGGAACAATACGCAGCGGCCTTTGAGCTGCGCACGCCCCTCCTAACCTAACTTAACCTTCCCTTCACGCAGTTCATATGTTAATGCCTAAGTTCATGGTGTTTCTATAGTATCTACTTTTAAATCCTACCCTATTTTCCTAACACTCGCACTGTGGGTGTTCATATTAACGGTAGTCAAAACCCCTTTGCGCTCAATTTAAAAAAAAAACATGCTAGCATGCTAGTATTCGTAGAAAACTTGCCATCTCGTGGTTCTTATGATAAAAATGTAATCTCACTGTATTTAATATCTTCGTTAGATTAAAAATTACATCCCAGACCAATCAATGGAGACCCAGGGAGAGAACGCCCAATTTTGTTTAGGCCGTATGCCCCCCTTGAGTGAGGCATAAGGCCAAACTAAAAATTTAGGGCTAAGGTCCAACCCAAGTGGGGCCAAATGATCAAATAAATTTGGTTGGGGGTCTCTCCCAATAAATACGAATCACCACAAAAATAATAATGGTGGAAATGCAAATATATGATTTGGTTGGGTGGGTGAAGTAAAATGTAAAGTTTTACTGTCTTACATTAAGCGTTCTAATGGACTTTTTTTACTTGTTTATGACTCTAAACAATTTGGGCTTTATGTCCCATTCAAAAAAAAAAAAATGGTCGTTGGGTCTCACTTGTTTTACTCAAGTGGGGAATAAGCCCCAAAATTACAAATTGGAAGTTGTGTTTTGGGCTTTACGTCCATTCGCCATTAATATAATCCATATTAGACGGTTTCAAAAATTTACAAAACAAATGATGGATTGACACCGACTCACTTTTTGGTGCAGTGCATTAACGCCCACGGAATTATCACCCGCGGGTGTTAATTCTCAAAAAAAAAGGAAATAACTAAATAATAATTCCTTTTTAAATTGGAACTAACACCCACGGGCGTTAATTCCTTTTCCTAACGTGTTTTAATTCCAAGTTTAATCCACCGCGTACCAAAAGCTCGCTGCGTAAGGGGGGCATGCTGCTCTCCTGCAACCCCCCTGCTTGGCCCAATATAGGATTTAGGGTGGGTTCAAATTTGGGTATATGCACTTTTTTGGATTTGAAGATTTCTTTTTAAAAAGTTCTAAAATAAATTTGCATACCCAAACTTATACCCACCCCAAATCCTACATTGGGTCCAGCAGGGGGGTTGCAGGGGGGCAGCATGACCGCCCCTTACTCGCCGAGGTTTTTGTACGCCTTGGTTTAAAATTGGATTTAAAACCCGTAAGGAAAGGAATTAACCCCCGCGGGTGTTAGTTCCAATTTAAAAAGGAATTAACCCCCGCGGGGGTTATTAACGGTACCTCCCATACACCAAGTTTTTTTTATTTTGGACGGCTAGACGGAATTTGATGACAAGTTTTACATAGAAGCTCATTTAAATTATAAATAATTTTAATTATTAAATACTTGAAATTGGCATACTAAACATTTTTTTTAGAAACAAATTTAAGAAATTTTGTATATATAAAAATAAGTAAAAATTCCTAAAAATCGTGAACATAAAAGCAAGTTCGTGCAATCCAGTCGTGCATTTTACCTATATTGAAAAATAAATATTTGTGTGAAACTTTTAACTAAATAAACTCTCCAATAAAACATCTCGGCTTTTCTTCTTCGGTTTTCAATAGACATTTTTGTCATTTGGATGTGGTATCAAAAACCGGGTACAATTTCTGAACGCTCGCCAATTAAATCATCAAAACTGAGCAACTTTAGTTCTCGGTATAGCCGCAACTTTTGTGAAATGACAATGACAATGACAATTTAATACTCGGGCTTCCAGACCCCTTATCCCATTATCAGGTTACCCTTAAGCCCAATTTTGACGTAGTATCATATAAAATTTTATTTATATCATTAGCCGCACAACGGGAATGTATATTTAGAACGCTCATTTTAAGGAGGTATGGAGTTTCAAGTAATTTAGGTCTGAAAATAAGGCCATTTAAAGTTTAAAGAACACAACAAGGCTTTTTTTCTTCTTCATAGAGCAAAAAGGGAAGAGCCTTATAAAAACAATGAGCTGTGTTCCTCATAAACAAAAAAATTAAATTAACTTTAAGTCAGTTCTAAAATGAATGCGTCTATTTATTTTAATTGATTACACAGATACACATACTGTTAATATGGCTCCTTCACTTCTGCAAGAAATTCATTACCCCTTTTCTGAGGAGCCACAATGTCCAAGACTATAAACGTCAAGTTGCTCACCATCACAGCCTATTCAATCTGTCATCGACTAACCACGATGACCAAACCACATGCTGAGCTAAATTATTTTTAGACTCTCCATGTTTATAAATAAAATTATCCTTGAAAATGATATTCACGTTACATTGTCCTAACTTGGCTTTAAAATTATAATTGATGGCTAAGAATATAATATTGATTGATTTATTTTAATTTATTTTAGATATCGTAAAATCCTTGTAAAATATTTTAATTAAAATTCCACCACGAATAAATTTATAAATACAAAATTGTAATATTTTCTAATCAAACGAGGAAATGAATTCTTTCTCATAACTGTAAAAAAAACAAGCAAACAAAATATCCTATTGAGAGTCACGTTTGGTTTCTTAATTCGCACGGAATCAACAGGAATTTTGCATTCAATTGTCTTCGTTGGGTTGTTAGGTCATATAACTTAGTAACTATACAACACTCGATCACGACGTCACAGTTACCGTCGCCATCACCGTCACCATCGTCGACTTTCAGGAAGATCATAATTAACCACAAAAATGGACATAGAAGGTGTTCCTTATCGCAGTAGCTAGTAGTTCCTTCAGTCTTCAAAGTTCGAACTCGATATGTTTCATCTTCTATCCAACAGATGGTATCATGTGTTTTTGATGGACAATTGCAGGTGAATTCCTTCTATTCCGGGAAAGAATATGAAAAGAAGCTCCGAACTGAGAAGGCGTTTGTAAATTCTAAGCCAGTGTGTGTTGGTATATTCTACAGAAGCTGTCTAACAGCACGGTTCTAATTAAAAAATTAAAAGGCATATGATCGCCCAGCAACATGATCATCATGGCGGGCAGCACCTGATTCGAGAAATGGTTATTCACATCTGTCTTGAAGGTACATTGTATACGCGTCCGTACTCGACTCAAGTAGCCCATTACGATCATTAAGACAAAACGTGCTCTGACCGTATTGAGGTTTTGTGTGACTTTGTGCGCTTTGGATCAAGATTGTGGCTGTCGGCGCGGCAGGAGGAGCACTGTTGGCGTAAGGGACACAAACTTCGAGTTAACCTATCATTTTTCATTTTAACGCGCTCGACGCACACGATCAACTATGCTTTAAAAGCGAATTCAACTTGAAGTTGGACATAGAAAGAAGACAGCAGACGCAAAATCAGTTTTATTGCTGAAAACGTGAAAGAGGCGTCTTCTTGGAGCACGTTATTTGCAGAGATTCTTTTGTGCACATATACGCGGTAGTTGTGAACGGAGGTTTGATTTTTTTTTTAGTAACGAAAGTTTTAAAAGCAAAAAGTGACAGTGGCAACTGCTCAGCCCATGTCGCCAATTTTAGAAAAAAATACCCTTTGCCTTGAGATGTTACCTCGAGATTTTTTGACCTTACTCAACTTGGAGTGACTGTAGCGCGATAGTTGAGTGTTCGCTTGTCAACCTCATGGTTACAAGTTCGATTACTGCTGTAGTATATGTCCTTTTATTTTTCCATTAAAAACCCATTCTAAAATAAAATGTCGTACAGTGAGTTGCTCGTTTTTTTATTACATGCTGTGTAGGCATAGAACTAAAAACATGTGATTGAGTAAAACTAGTTTACTTATAAAATATGGCAACGAATACAAAAATAATGCGAATTATAAGGGACATAGATAAATAAGACACGGAAATTTCTCCGCATTAGTTCAGCCGCCATCCCTGGCGATAAAATCTGAGACAACAAACACCTCCTGTATCAGAATATCGCTCCACACATCTTTCCTATCCTTCTTTCACTTGCTTAACCTCACGCCCGCGCTGTGTTGTAACATTCAAAAGGTAGTATAATCCCTTGAGCGCGGGTAGATTGTAAAGAAAAAAAATTCTACAGACAGATACCTAAGTGAAAAAAATCGACAAAATCTTCTCCAAAAAATCGTCTTTTTCTCAAGAACGTTTTCAAAAATTTTAATACAATATATTTGTGTAGTCTAATGTAGGAAAGACCTATTTAATATATTACTTTACATAGGGAGAGCTAAACACAATCCACAACCTAAAATAGAGAAAACACAGAGTGCTGTCCATGAAAGCTGTTGATTAAAATTAGTCTAACCTAAAACACCACTAACAATTTTTAATAATTATTCGGAGATTTCGGTTTTGAAAATTTTGGTTTTGTGAATTCTGACCTCAATCTTAACTATTTAACCAAGTTAACTGTTTTTCTTATTTTTGGATATCTCAAAAATGGCTCACTAGGGCAACCTAAGCATAAATTGAAAATTTAGGGTTAGGTTTGATCTATATAAAAATAAAAGCCACGATTGGATCGCACTTACTTATTCTAATGTTCGATCACATCGTATCCAAAAGGTTTCTATTAAGAATCTAAATATATTTTCGAAGTCGTTTTTCACTTAATATTTTATATGTATGCATATACAAAATGTTTTAAATATTTTTTCTAAAAAAAAAATTGGTATAAAAATTTTAAATATTTAATAATATAAACTTAAAAACAAAATTTTAAAAAAAATCATCCACACGTTTTCGAAATATTGAATTTACAAAAAATATTTTTCGAAAATTTTGGTATGCAGTATGTATTATTTTTAATTTGAAGGATCTCATATAAAAAAATTTGATCGAAATCCTTCGAGCCGTATATGAGAAAGTTTAAAATCAAAAAATGGTTGTGTGACAGGTACCGTTAATAACACTTTTGAAACAATTTTGACCAAAATGTAGCCTATATCTACATATAATAGGGCACACACTTTTTTTTATTAATATCGTTAGTCGTTTTCGAGATAATTTAGACAGCAGACAAAATTGTATGGCAAGTACAGTTAGTTTTGGACCTAAAAACGAATCAAAAACCTATTATAGACAATCACCTAAAACGATAAAATACCAAGTTTGAAGAAAACCTCTTCAGCCGTTTAGGCTGCACAGCGTTGTACAGACAGACAGACAGACAGACAGGAAGACAGACAGACAGACATACAGACAGACTGGCAGACGGAATTGCGGGACCCACTTTTCTGGTGTTCTCTATCATCGCAATTGCAAGTTTAATTAAAAATTCGAGTTCGATTTTTTTTCCAAATGCAAAACCTGTGCTATAGTATCAACCAATATCGCAAGTAAAAACTTTGGAAAATAAATTAATGTATCTAATATCTCTTAAACGAAGGGAATAAATTGATATATTTTGTATATATCGAAAGGATTTTTTGTTAATCTACATGTAACGCCACTGCTTTTTATGAATTTATCGCAAACAAAACGACTGGTTTGAGATTTATCAGATTTATTCATCAGCTAAACGCACCATTGTACAATGTTTCTTGGTATAGTGAGAAACGGTCACAACTCAATAAAATCTGAACCAATCAAGCGATTTTGATGAAACTGTCTAGTAGGGTGAAAGGGCATACACAATCATTACACTAAATCTCCGATCACTGACCAATTTCTTTAAAAAGTAATTGATCAATAACAGATTTTTGTACTCAGAAAATTTTAAACAATTCTTGCAAAAAATTATTTTCTTACCACGCCCACTTTTTTCTTCTTTTGTTGAAATTATTGCTGTTTTTTATATTGAGTTGTTTAGTTGAAGATTGATAAAGTATAAACGACTCTTACCACTTTGGTGAAATCATATATTGACGGTATCATTCAATGATTATGAATAACTCACACCCACTGACACGCCCATTTCTTTGAAATAACTTGAGTGTGATGTAACTGCAGTGTGTAGGAGTCATTGCTACTTCACGACTGCAAAATTGATTCTTACTTACTTACAGTGATCTATAGTCCAGGGTGGTCCCGGGCCTCAAGCTACAAGCTTATCCAGCCAGCTCGTTCCTTAGGTAGCTCCCTCCAGCTTTGCACGCGAAGTTGGTTGAGGTCTCGTTCCACTTACGTGCCCCACCTGAGCTTTTGTCTTCCGATTTTATTGATTTTCCATTCGCTCTACATGCCCAGTCATCTTCTGGTTAAGCAGGTTTCACTCTACAGCCCATATACAGTTCATTGTTGTATATTCTCCTCCACTCACCGTTTATGCGCACGGGACCAAAAGTCAGTCGAAGAATTTTTTTTCTCAAAGCAGTCTAGAGAATCCACCTTTGACAAAGTACATGCCTCTAAACCATAAAGCAGGACTGCGACGATTAGTGTTTTGTAAAGGGGCACTTTAGTTGTACAAGAAAGTGCTTTGCTACTCAATTGCCTTCTAAGCCCAAAGAAGCTGCGATTCGCAAGAGTTATTCGTTGACTGCATTTATAGCAGATACTAGGTAGACAAAGTCACTAACTGAGTCAAAGTTATAGCTGTCTATAGTGCCGTTCTGTTCAAGAAGTGGGTGTTAGGTGTCCTTTCTTGATAACAGTATATGCTTTGTATTGTCCTCATTTACTGCTAAGCCCATTTTCGCAGCTTCCATATCAATACTCACAAAGGCGTCATTGGCACCACGCTGTGTTTTTTCCCATTATGTCAATATCATCGGCATATGCAATTGAACGTAATTTTGAAACATAGTTCATCCGGTGTTGGCTCCAGAAATCCTCACTATTCTTTCAAAAATGATGTTGCGAAAATCACATGACTTCTTGCTTAAATCCTTTTTTGACATCAAAGGAAGTATCGGTGAGGTTTTTACTGATCTTAATGGAAGAGAGTGAATTTTCTATCGTCATCCTGCACAAAGGGACGAGTTTGTTAAGGATGCCAAGACTAGAAATTTCTCTATATAGGTCGTCTCTATAGAGGCTGTCCTATGCGTCTTAAAATTGATGAAGAGTTGGTGACTATCGATTTGAAGCTCCTATGTTTTTGACTAGATCTGCCGTAGTGTGAATATTTGGAATATGGTGCACTTTTCTGGCATAAAGTCACAGTGATATGGACCTATCATCTTGTTGAAGAACGGCTTTAGGCGTCCACATAATACATTAGGAAAGTTCTTATATGCGATATCAAAAAAACTGATACCTCTGTAGTTGGCGCAGTTCAGAAAGTCTCCTTTCTTGAAGATTGGGAAAACAATGCAAACATTCCATTCGTCGGGTATGCTTTCTTTCAACCAAATCTTGCTGGTGCATTCTCTTAACCAAATAATAGTCTGCTGCTTTGAAGAGATCTGCGGCTAAGCTATCAGCTCCAACAGCTTTATTGGACTTGAGTCTCGATATAGCTATTTTAACCTCATCCATGTCGGGTGGGCTGAATTATTGGTCTTCATTTATATTGAATGGTTCGTTCTGCTGGACAGCGGAGTTCGGTTCTCCATCGCCATTATACAGTCTGTATGGTCTTTCCAAATTCTTAGCATCGACTGCGTTTCTGCTACGATGTTTACTTGTTCATCCCTGCAGGCTTCGGTTCATGCTTTGTAAACATGTCAGGTCCTTTCAATATTTTTGGTAAAATGTTCGAACCTCATTCCTGCAGTTACATCTTTCAATTTCCACGATCGTGCGCTTCTCGTGCTCCCTCTTTTTCCTTTTTGCATCATAAGAACCCTTTTATATTAATTGAAACACTTGTTGCTTTCTCTGGGATTTGAACCATAGAGCAGTGAATTAAAAACCCGTGTACTACATACCGCGCCACCGAAGACAGCTGATACCAACTCAATGCAGGTGCAATTTTATCAAATGCTGTGAAATAACTAGCATTTTTACTATAAAAACCAAGCCGGTTTCAAAATAGATTGAATAACATTTGAAAACAATATTCAGCACTAAGATCTCTTTGAGTGAGCAGACTAAGAAATGATTGAGATACAGTCGAACTTCGATAAGTCGAACTTCGATAACTCGAATATTTGATAACTCGAATGAAATTCGTTGGCAATAGCGCGAAGTCTGAAGTTTACATGTAATTTTTATTTGATAACTCGAACTTCTATAACTTAAATGCCTCGATAACTCGAAGATATTATTTGGCGTCACCTTCGATAAGTCGAATATTTTAGGCAAATTATCAAATTCTGTGGATTTTTACAAGTTCATTTCATAATGCACTGCGTTTGTGGGCACTGTGTTTGTATGTTCTATGACCTTGTATACATATGTGTGTGTTGAAAATAGTGACTCCATTAAGTGTGAGTAAAAGATGTCATGTTCCGGCGTTAGAACACACATTATTAGGTTGATATACGTATGTTATATAATACGAATTCAAAGTCTTATTATAAAAGAGTGAAAAGAAACCGACGTAGATATGAACAGTACAGTGCGAAGTTTTTATTAAAAGTAAAGCTAACGTGGATATGTCGTTAAACGAGTATTAAAAACATCATTTGAAGATAAATTTAAATTAACAGTGGGTCAAGAAAAAAGAATGTGACTATTAAATATAGCATTCCGGCAAATACATTCGTGAGTCATGTATAACAGAATATTTTAAATAATCACAACAACTGTACTTTTTTTATTCGGTAATAAATATTTCGTAATTTATATTAATTTTCTGTTTTACTTGATAACTCGAAGTTTTGATAACTCGAATTATTTTTTGGCAAGTAATGGTTCGAGTTATCGAAGTTCGACTGTAGTTAATAATAGAATAGAGTCGAAAAATTGTACTGAAAAATTTGGTATCGTTAGGGATATGGGAATATTGGATGATCATTATAAATATGCATAAAAAGAAGAGGTCCAAATTGGGTGCCCTGGGGTACTCCTCACATTGCTAAGAGAGGTCATCAAAGCCCAATTTACAAATCTTCAACTATATACCTGAAGAGTTAGCATCTTTTACACATATTTTCATAAATAAAAAAAAAATACAAGCAATTTAGTTCAATACCAATAACAAAGAAGCATAAACAGAAATTCTAAACTTTAAATTTTTCAGGAGTAGGGTTTTCCCGGCCTAATTCTGCTTAAATATCCAAAATAGACTGCACCGAATTTAAATTTTAAATCTCACAAGAATTTTCTCCGAATTTGTAATATGTAATATGTATTATGTCCTTCGTCCCTATTATGACATCGAGGATCTGGTTTGTTTAAGCCTTCTTTTAAATTCACAAAAATCTATGTTGCAAAATCAAAGTTCATCAACTACCAACCTAAAAATCGTGTCCATCCAACCATATGGCTTCCATGACACATTAAAATGCTCAACTAAAAATCCTGACTCACATTCGTCCCACTTTTCTATGTCTCACTAATTAAAATTCAAACTAAAGTTCTTTATGTCAATTGATGCGAAAATTAAAAGAGAAACAAAAAAAAACCACTTGTAACAGTGTGTCCTACATTGAAGAGTTACAGTCATCAGCACAACCAGCGCATCACCATCATCATCATTACCACTCTATCCCCAATATCTCTTGCATCAAAGTCATTCCCGCATGCAAACCATCAATAACAACAACTAAACAAAAAAAACAAAACGAAGTATATAATAAAATATACCGAAACAGGTTCACAATCAAATCACCCACCAACCACCAAATAGCATGAAATTGCACCAAGACAAGAAAATCGTCAAAGTTGGCAACCAGTTGTTTTTCTTTTTTGTTTTTGTTGGTCTTTAATTTGTTTAATGCCCTATAGCTGCAGTGCGGTGCTGCATCATTGGGAACATCAGCCCACATCAATCAATCCACGCTTTATCCAGCACACACACAAAGAATTGCTGTTGAACAGGATGCTTTTGCAACCTTTGCGTATATACCAACGAAGGCTTTAGATGCCATAATGAAACACCAAGAAGGAAGCTCAATAGAGTAGAGAGTTCTTTAAAGAACCAGAAGTTCAACTTTCATCGCTTAATCGCGCCCAGAGTTGTGCGGTGGGTTTTTTTTGTTGTGTGTTCGTCTTCCTAACTTGATTCACTGGATTCTAATCCGAACATTGAGCTACCTACTTATGTGTCTCTCTAATTAAATCCATTTCCCTGATGTTGCACGTATACAATTGTAGAAATCCTTGTGGCGTCGTATTTCACCATCATCGCAGATCAGCCCAACGACGAGGTTGCCTCGTCAAAATGAAGATACAAAAATATCTTCGTGTATCTATGTATTTGGATTCTCGACAAACATCATCCAGAAGGAGCACAAAATCACAAAAAAAAAAATATTAAAATGCAAATATAATCATCACTCAAAGTTAACCGTTAACTAAAGGTCATCTATTTAGCCAGATAAAGAGTTGAGATAATATAAGAGTGAGACAAGCTATATCCAATTGCAATCCCCCGATCCGATCCACAAGAACAACGACAGACACCACACGGACAAAACAGCAAAACAACGCGCAAAGTATCTAAATCAGTCAAACAGTATGATATCCTAAAGACTAGATACTCCAGGTACTCTTTCAGACTTCAAGTAGTTACCTACATACATATGTATTGGTTACTGGTGCGCCCGGTGCGGTCGGTAACTAGTGTGGTGATGCATCTCGAAGGTATAGTGCATTTAAATAGCTGTAATAATCTCACCAATGTTTTGATGTTGATGAACTGTTTCTAAGAGAGTGCGCAACAAAACTATATAAGCAGAAACTATCTCAACACGAAGAAGATCATGTTGTTGTTCCAGATTGTCCGTCCTCCCCCTTCTTTCCCACAATAAATTGTGTTATGTTATGTACGAGTTGTTAGTTGGAGCAAAACTCTTAAACAAAATTATCAAGATTATGCTTGGAGATTTTTTTGTTTATTCCGCGAGGCAGGCGGCAGTGCTGCCAAGTCAAGATCAAAATTAATTAAATCTAGGAGGCAAATTTTTGATTTTTGTTTTAAATAATATATGAAAAGTCTTACTGTAAGCTGAGTGTATAATGAAAGTGTGGAGTATGTAAAGTTCTTTAGACGATTCTTTTTGTTGGAACTTGTGTTGATTTACTTTAGGCTGGAAACGCACTCACGATTTTGTGTCGCTCATATTTTAACACATGCCTTATTTTCTAAGAACTATTTAATCGCGTGATAGAAATCGCGGGTGTATTCCTACTTTTAGACCAGTTGAAAATATTATTAAATTAGAAATGTGATTTCGTTCACTATACTATTCGTTAACTAGAAAATTTAGACCAAATTCCAACAGAAGAAGTATCTAAAGCGTCAATAGGTAAACCACAAAAAAAAACATTATATTATTAATTATAATTAATTGTTTTATACAATTAAAATTACAATGAACATCGTTAATTGCATTAGGCCAGTTTATACCAGTCCGGGGGAATACTCGTACAAAGAAATATTAAGTTTTTGGACAAATATTCGCTTAATTTTTTTTAATCAACACGCGCTCAGGGAATTATATTACCCTTTAAATGATTTTATAATAAAAACACAGTTTTTCATTAAAAATAGGTACAAAATACAATTTATACCAGTCAATATAAGTAGCGAATGCCGTCGTTCTGAAATTAAAAATTTCATTACTCAGATTGCTAGTCATTAAGCATTTGAAAAATAGCAGAAAAACACTTATATATGTTCATAATAAATCAAATCAAATCATCTTTAATCCTCTCTTTAGAATATTTTATACTAACCAATGCATACGAAAATTTAAAGTTCCTTCATTTAAAGTATTATGTTTTGCATTTTGTGAGGCAAAGTTTTTTTTGCCTTATACCAATCAAACACTATTATACAAATTTTTTTTTAATAAAAAATGTCTCAAGGTTAAAGAGGTAAAAAATGTCTAAAAAAATAAAACAATCGGTTAAAGTCATACAGTCTGTCACTTGCCGGTTGGTGTAACATCGAGCTTAAGCTAAAGCATTTTTATGTGATTAGTTCAGAAGTACTAAATAAATTGTCTTATTTTAAACGAATATAAATAAAGTAACTCTTTAGTCACTTTAATTTGGCAGCACATGTGCACAGTGGGACAACCTTTATTCCGCAATAGGAAAAAAATACATTCAATTGTTTTAACCTTTAATAGAATTATTATACCTATTAACTACTATCAAAAATCGTTTGTAGTAGTTGGGTCTTTTTGTCCCCCAAAAGCTACGTTCTTCCGAATTTCTCAAAAACTAAAGTTATTCAGAAAATAGATGACAGCTGTCATCTCTACTGGTCCAGGAATTTTTTTTTTTAAATACCAAAACTTAATGTTTTTAAAATATTTCATTTCTTTTTAAAAAAAATGGGTCTTAAAAATTAAAAAGATAAGAATTGTATGAGATTTGTATCTATATTTAATTACGTTACTCCACTGTGTGACGCAACTAGGGTTAACCCTTAGAAAATTTAAGAGAACTACTCTGTCAATATCCAATGTAATATCAAGATTTGTGTGATTGTGCTAGTTGCTACTAGTTCTGCAGCTTTTTTTGCTACTTTTCTTCATCTCCTTAGACAAGGTAAGTTGTCAGTTTTAAACTAGATATTTAGAAATAATAATTTATTCTACTTGATTCACTCTAGAGGGGGTCTTTCAAGACCTTTCTTGTTCGCAAAGACATAGAAGAAGATTCACTTCTCTTCTAGAAATGTAATTGGAAACCCTATACCTAGTGTCGTCTCTTGTGCTGGCTGCATTAGATGCAAAGCAAAAGCAATGAAACTTAGCGGATGAGTAACAACAACAAAAAAATTAATTAACTGTATCAGGTTTGTGTAGCTGCTACCTTCAATTACTTGGCATGGTGATCGAGAATTTTTCCAATGGTTATTCCGTGGAAAGGCGATTATGCAAGAACGAAGACTAGAGTATCTGCAACGGGAGTAAATCTGGGCAGTGCTCTGGATTTATTTTTTTTTTGTGTGTAACTATATTTTTTTTTCTATGACGCAGTAAGTTGGTTCAGCTTGTGGAAGCACTTGCTTTAAGATGATTTAGTAGGTTGGTTATTGATAAAAGGAGAATTTATTGAATAGGGCAAAGATTATGATGAGAATAGAATTTGATTTGTTAGTCTGTTTTATTCAGAAATAGATTTATTTCGCCTTTATCTAGAAGGCAAGATCTAAAAGGTCTGGCATTGGGCGCCAACTTTTAAAAATAGATGTCAAAGACTTTGAATAAGCGATTTAATTTTGTATTTGTTAGTTGATTTGAAAAAAGGGTGGAGGAAGATCATATTACATGATGAATGAATCGATTTAATCTCAACGTGTAGCCTACCTACTTATAGGCCAGAATTAAAGGAAGGGTGCAGAACTAACAATGTAGTCCTATAATAATTACTATTTGTATTCGTGTGTTTGGTTTTTTATTAATTTCAGTCACATACACAATTTGTTTGATAGCCGACAACAGTGAGTTGCCATAAATCATAAGCAGCTCGAAGTTAATTTCAAACGATACTTTTATTCGCCGACTTGTGGAATGTCTTCTTAGGTTGTGGATTGTGAATTTACGTTTGACAGTTTCCAGAAAATATGTCGTTGGTCGCGTACAAAAAATTCTTCTAGACAACTATGTAGAAAATGAGAAAATGAGAAGTTGGCACACTATCGGAAGATGCTATAAATTTTTACTAATGGCGACAAATGTCAATCGAAACAATTATTCCGCTTTTTTTGGGAGCATATCGATCCATATCTTATTGACGTATGTATTTTATACTTGTTTACTTCACAAATGTTAAAGTGGAATTGACAGTGACAACTTCTGCTCCATCTTTTATTATAGGAGAAATATTATATTAAGGTTAGTTTGCTTGAAACTTGAAATCTCTCTCAGTTCCTTTTGTAGAAAAACATTCCCTTTCTAATTCCTATTTTCGACGAATGTCATAGTGATAATATTAAACCACCAATTACAGGTTTAAAAGTTAATCAAACTTGTATCATCATTCAGACTTTCACTTCCTCAACCAATAAATTGAATTGGATAAACCATTTTAATTCCGGAAATGAAAAATGAACCCATTGCAACTATCAAAGAAAACATAAAAAAGAAACAAATCAACACTTCTTCCAGAACTGATAAAATAACACGTTTTTTTTCAGAGCACTTAAATAAATTATCGATTTCCGAATCAGCTTGAGTCAAAAATTCCCAAATAAACATGCCCACTGAAGCAGTCACTCCCGTTTGATAAACCATAAACGAAGAACACAAAAAGAACCCATAAATTATTTACCTTTCACATCTGTAATTTAAGGAATCTTGCATTCATTTATGTCTTTTTCCAGTCTTTGCATTCTTGATGAGTCCCGATTTCTGCACAATTTATTCAATCGACTGGTTCATTGAACTGCATAAGCAGCAAATCGTCAAATTCGGACTGCTCGTCCCAAAAAAAATTTAAAAAAAGCAAATCATTTCTCTGAATACCAAACGAGGGTTTTTCGGTAAAATGGATTAATAACGGGGTCGCGCAACAGATTTTGGTCAGCAGGATTTGTTGTGTTTGTTTTTGGAAAAAAGGACATGGCATATTTTGTATTGTGTCAAATTAACAACCGAAAAATCACGTTTTAAAGATCGATGCATCTGATTTGGCCCCAAAAACACACGTAATTATGTGAGAGTTGTAGAATGGAGTTGGACTTGTTGGCATTTGATCGAACTGGTGATAAAAAATTCTGACGGTGCCGGCCGCGCAAATGATGGGGCGTGAGATTCTGTTGTGTGTATAATTTAATATTTGTAGGATAAAAGTCTACAGTGAATCGAAGAATCGAGATTTTCTCAGAATTTCTCCACTAGTGTGTGTGAAGTGAAGTGAATTGTTGAATGTACAAAGTACCTATTAATTTCTTCTGAAGAATTGGCCATTTAAATCTAAAAGGATAATCAGTTATTCCAGTCTAGACATTTAAAGTCAATGAAGACGGTCTTTATTTCGTAGGATTTTTACTTGCGATTATAGGTACTATAAGGCAAGTTATAGATTAGTGAAAAAAAAACAAAATTCTAACAAACAAACATGACATTACGAACATAGAAAAAAACAAAAAAGTGGGTCCCCCAATTCCGTCTGTCCGCAAGTCTGCAGCCTTAACGGTGGGATGGATTTGCTTCAAACATGGTAGATATTGTTATTTCGGTAATATGCCCATACGTTTTTTTCATTTTTTTTAAACGACAAATAACAGTGGCTCCCATACATTTTTTTTGGGCCAAAAACAAAAATCTTATTTTTCTCAAAAACGGCTCCAACGATTCTTTAAAAAAAAAATAGTTCATTAATGAAGGGAAAAGGAACATTTCGGTAATTTTTTTTTTGGAAAAAAATTTTCATTTTTGGTACCTCTAGTAACACCATGGTTTCGATTTTCTGGGAAACGGTTAATTTGATTTTTTCAATTTTTTTCCGCAGAAGCTTCTAAAAAGTTTAAACACTAATCGAAGCCAAAATTTAAATCCAAAATTTTTTTTGGAAATTAAAATAAAAAAAAATTTCGAAAACGGCTTAATGGCTTTTTTCGAAACTTCGTATTTAGTAGTTTTTTGGCATTATCTTGAATACTTATAAAAGCTATATTCCTAAAATAAAAAACAACGGTCCCATACAAATGTGAAAAAAACAGTTAAGAAAAAAATGTATTTCTCGAAAACGGCTCCAAGAATTTAAAAAAAAAATGCGTGTGTTCTTATATTAGTATAGTTCACTTTCAAGTATAAAAACGTTTTATTTTGCGTACTTATTAACAGTACTTCCGATAGAATCACTCTTCATATTTTCGGCTTTCTCAACATTGGATAAGCTGATGGAAATATTTTTTTTTCTACAAATACTGCCTAAAATTGTTAACAAGACTTCATACGAAAATTTTCAAAAAGAAAGTTTTTCGATTTTTAAAAAATAAATACTTTTTCAAAAAGAAGTCACAGAATTTTTTTGAAATTTGCATTTTATATGTATATTAATAATATATTCAAAATGGCGTTTCAAATTTTTTTTCTAAAAATGTTTTCAAAATTTTATACATACAAAATTAATTTATTAAAATACCGCTCCAACGATTTTTGATTTTTTTTATACATGAATTCAAATAGCATCTTTGATTTCCCTCAAACTATAACGACTTATCAATATAAAAACATTTAATTATGTGTATTATCCATTTATTTCTACCTTATTATTATTCCCTTTTAACGAATTTTTGCGTACGTCACTGAATACTAAATACAATGTAGGCCCTCATACATTTATATACACATACGTGTCTTTAAAAATCACTTGAATCTTATGTATGCATATTGCACCTAAATTATGAAGTTGTATGTATATAGCTTACCTACCCACCTACATCCTTCATTTTCATTATTACATGTATACATGTTTACATACTTTGGCTCCATCTACGTGTATATGTATGTATGTATGGAGATACATTTTACTCTCCAAACTTAAATAATTAAAATCCATAACATATATAACATAAATAAACACACCTTTGTAGGAAGATACCTATATAAATATTCCTTGAATCATCCAATCGACAATTCATTATACTAAGAATCAAGGTAATCTTACCTAGATAGGCTTTAAGACTGCATAGGATAACTACACCTAGCTAAACCTCAATGGTTAGCTACATTAAAGTTGTTAGCTACAAGAGCAAGTTCGTACGATCCAGTCGTGGATTTTATTTTTTTCAGCCGAGACCTCCCGGCGAATTTTCATCTTAAGTCAGCCAAGGTACATAGCAGAATTTTTGTACAAAAATGAGCCACATTGCTTAAAAAATGTGGTACACCAAACGCTTATCCAAGCACCTAATCGGCATAAGTAAGTAAGATGGCTGCAACTCTTGAGTGAGGTGAGTTTTATAAGAGTGGTAGATGCCAATACGAAATACTCCAATTCCAGTAAGGCAAGTCCAAATTTTGTCCTCGAAGTGAATCTATAGTGATGATATATGTTGGTAGTAATTTTCAAATTTCACCACATCCAGTAGTTGCTAAAAAAGTTGTTGTCAAATGGTAAGCATTTAACGGAAAATAAATTTACAATTTTGGACGACAGTTTAGTTTGGCATATGCGATTGAATCAGGGATGTCAAATTTGAAATGTATAGGAATTGGGTAGTCTTAAACTTGGTCTTGGTCTCATTGGCCTTCAATTCATTATCTTCGCTTGCGTCTCAATCCTCAAAAAAAAACCACAGACATTAGGTTCTGATATTCCGAGTAATGTACTTCTAAGTATTGCATGTTCAAATCTTTAGGCTAGTTCACAGAAATGAGGTCTCTGAGATATGAACAAAATTCCTAAGCAAATTTTTCAATTTTTCTGTCAAATATTGAAGGTACAACATTTTGTATTCGCCTCCCCAATTTTTAACGGAGCAAAATGTTTGAGATCTTAGTTTTATGAAATTGACAATTGTGATGTGCATATGGCACCGTCTTGCCCAATTCATCGTCAAATCTTTATTGATATTTCATTACCTACTTTTATTGTTTCCCTTGCTATCAGATTGGGATTTGATTTGGAAACTTTTTGTTTATGATATTTTCCATCCGTCAAAAAAAATTGTTTTTGTTTCGAAAAAGGGCAGTTTAGTAACTTGGGTCTTAGCAATTTCTTTACTTACTTCCTTCCTTTACTTTAGATAGCGCTTACAGCCGAGGGTAGAATACGGCCTCAACGAACGAAACCCTTAGCAAGCTCGGTCCCTAGACGGATGCCTCCAGTTACGCACTCCAAGCTTTTTGAGGTCGTTCTCCAATTGCGTGTGCCACCTAAGGTAGGGTCTTCCTCTGCAGCGAAGACCATCACGGGTAGATTCGAAGACTAATCGGGCTGGTGCGTCGTTACATGTGTCCCAGACATCTCAGCCGCTGTATTTTCAGCTTTTTTACCAGGTCGATATCGTCGAGGTTACTGTAAACCCCATACAGACTGGACCGAAGATCACCCGAAGATCACCCGAAGATCTTTTAAGGCATCCAAGTAGATTCTCATCCGTTTTTGACAGGGTCCATGTTTCAGTCCCATACAAATTACGGTAGGTTCTTTGAGAGAGGGCTTTACTACTCAAATTACTTCTTAACCCGAATAAACAGTGATTAGCAAGCGGTATTCTTCGTTTAATCTCTGCACTGATGTCATTTTGTGAGGTAATAGTGGAACCCAGGTAGACAAAATTTGGTAGACTTCGAAGTTATATATATGCATCGTGACGTTTTTCCCGAGTCGACTATGTACGATATACTTCGTCTTGTATTCGTTTTCAACTCTAGATAAGCAAGTAGTTGAAAGGACTTTTGTAAAATTGTACCGCTGGTGTTGACTTGCGAGTTGAGTACAGTTGGTTCAAGAACGATATTAAAGGGGTTGCATGATAACGTCACCTTGTCGTAAGCTTTTCTCGACATCAATGGGTTCGGTGGAGTTCTTGTCGACTTTGACGCAGCATCGAAATTTCTCTTCAACTTAGTGGCTTTGTTTATTCATGGGGCATACTTTCATCCGACAAAATTTTGCAGATAAGTTGGTGTATGCCATCTGCCGCTGGTTAGAATACTTTAGCTGGAATCCCGTCCGCAAATTAAATATTTATTTTAAATGAAGTGTTTCACGTCTTGTTGAAGAATAGAAAAATAAACTTTCTTCTGCCCTTCACGGCATTTCTTCTCCTTCATTTCGGCGCTATTGTGATCTCGAAGAAATAACAACTCTCCCACATATCAGCTTCAAACCAGTGATCGCCCTTGGGGTACGACACATTGACCTCAGAAAGTGTCGACAAGACCCCTGGTTTCGAATTTTTCCATGTCTGAAACCAACCAAATGCTGATGATGTCGTTCCATTTGCTTGTACCAGTAGTGTTTTGGCCTGCATTCCTTTTGTTCTTCGGGATCGTAGTGAAACTTTGTAAGATATTGACGGTGTTCTCCGGATTACTCTTTTGAACATGACAATGAATACCAACTGAGCAGGTCTTGCTCTATCTTTTTTTTTTTTTTTTTTTTGCAAGATGGTATTTTTGACGTGACGGCTTCCATAAGGATCCTGAATCTAAGATCGTCAAAAACCATAACTCCAGAAAACAAAATAAAATCCCAAATGTTAGGCATATTGGGATTGAGATATTGTGTCCGACTCCGTATAACTATGAAATTAAACAAGATGAATCGTTAAGCTTAAAACACCTTTTTTCATAATCCTAAAAAAATTTAGAGTAGCAGGGATTTGAAATTTTTCTAAAATTCGTTATAATTACAACAAACTAAAATTGTATTTGAAAAACTCGATATCCTCCAGCCAGTTAGTATTTATTTCAGATAAACTCAATTTGACCAAAGGTACCACCGAACTCTGGTAGATAAGTACCTATCTGCTACATTGTAACTTATCCAATCTTGCATAATTAGTTAGCCATATATTATCCCAGAACAAGCACCTCGCATAATGATTTAATTGACCACATTATACACTCAGCCGACAGGCGTGATGCACTTTTCTCAAATTGTATCATTTCGATACAAGCACATCTATCAAATCGATGACTCTTCTACCGGTATACCCTAAATGCATCAATATAACCCATCGTCGGTCGTACCAAAACACCATTCGAACACAACACTCTATTTTGCTTGCCAGATAAATTGAAGCGATTTCCTTTAGATAGGTACCATCTTTAAGATACATCTTGAAGGTGTATCTCTTTTTTTTCTGTCAGTGAACTGATATTACATATTAATATGTGCACTTCACGTTCACACGAACGAGTGCGCGAACCGTGGTCATGCGCCAGCGCGAAACTGTCTAATTCAAACTTAATTATAATTCATTATAACAGTTTTTTTTTTCTTTTGTATCTAGATCTATTTCTCTTCGCATACACCATGAATTATTGACCATAATATTGTTAAATGAAGATTCATTTGGCCGGGCGCGTTCAAAAACTTCGTGATTTTCGCTGCTCTGTTTTGCCGCTTATAGCTAAGCGGTAGCAGCATTAGAAAACAGCAAGGTGTATAGAATGTCATAGAATCGGTCTTATATTACGTTTCCTGCTGGGCAGTCTTCTATTTTGTTTTATTTCTTCCTATTCTTTCTTGGGCACCATCTTGATCGTGTATACTATCCCAATTAGAACTATCGACAATTTTATGTTTTTTTTTTGTTGCTATTTATGAAATCTATAGTGGCGCTGGATGGCGCATGATTGCACACCTTCAAGTCGTCGTCGGATCGATTAGCATTTCCGACTTAGGTAATCGAGTAGTATTTGGTCGGAATGTAAGCAAAATGGAAAGCGCTGATAGCGCTCATTAATCTTTATAATATGCCTGTCTATAAGCTTCTGGAAGGTTCCTTTGGGAAGTTATATACACTGAGAAAAATATTTATTCATTATTAATTGAAATACAATTAAATATCTGTTTGTGATGATAGAAAATAGAAAAAATAATTGTCAAACTTTTCTTCTGTGAAAGACTGAGGAGGTTTTTGAGAAACTTTACGTCAAAATTATTTTTAAAAATACATGAGAATGGAATTTTAGGAATTCGGGGTGATTATGCGCCCATAATTCTCACTCTTCGCAGTTATATGGTAATGCTTCAGTTTCGAAAAGAATTTTTGGTCAAAACGATACAAATGATAACATGTAGATTTTACAGATTATTGTTAAATAATTTTCCTCTGTGTACGAATAAACATATCTACTTATTTGAAAGTGAAGTTTTCTCGTAGAAAAATGAAAATGAAAATTTATTGGCAATGAAAGGGCAAATCGATTTTCATTCAGAATGATAGGTACATGTAAGTATTACCTGGGTTAACACAAAAAAGAAAAAAAATGTAAAAAAACACTTCGGACAAGGCCAATTTGCACTTTCAAAACAACATGTAAGTGGTGGAAAATGAGTTATGCATTGACTACGAAATATATTGCCTTTTAAGACAAAAGGATTCATACAATGTATGTGCATTGCATATAATAGTAAGACGTTAGTTGGTTATGTTGTTCTTTTTGTGGTTTTGATTAGTTTTACGTGGTTTCCCATGGCAAAACAAAATAATATTTTTTTTGTGTTCTAAAATATTAGAAAACGAAATTATTGGATGGTGGTTAGAGTGTGGTTTAAATAATACTTTGTTGCAGTTCGGATAATTTTAAGTTATTTCATGGAATGAGTTCTGTTTTTGGTATTAAGAATTAATAAAACGAAACGCCAAGGAAAGCTTTAGTAAATTTTCTTACAAAGGGTAGGAGTGTTTGGACGGTAATTTGCGTCACCATTGAAAACAATATTGACATTTTCATAGAAACTATCGATATCGATAACAAAGAGTTAATTCACGAAAATTATCTCCGGAATTAGTTGCATTTTTTTTTTGTAAGCGTGAGAGATAATATTTTAATGCAAACTACTCCCGAATTATATACGTTTTTTTTAAAGTATTGGACGAAAACCGACATGGGGAATTAGTGAAGCCGTGGCGGACAAACATTGAAACAAACTATCGATAAGAAAGAGGCAATTCGCTCCAGTTGAGGAACAAAAAAAACATATCGCGAATAAGCTACCCTATTACACAATAAAATCAATATTTCGGTACACACTGTTGATACCAAAGATGTTATTCGCGCCGGAAACATAGTTTTCTTGTAGGAATTAGAGAAGTTGGACGAACAAAATGCGATCTTCAATTAACGACACCATTACAGAAAATGATTGATATTTACATACAATCGATAACAAAGAGGTAACATACTTTTTTTCAAAAAAGTACGCACGACGCTATTTCTAAACAAATTACATTGCCTTACAAACTATCGATAACTAAGAGGAACTTCGCGTCGATAACAGTTTTCTCCTTAATTAAAGGCCTTTTTTAATAAGCGCGAGAGAAACCTATAAAATTTTACAAAATTAGAGCCAATATTACAGAAAAAAAATTAAGACTTTCATACAAACTATCGATAGCAAAGAGTTGATTTGCGACGATCATTTCCGGAATAATAGGGGTTATTTTAAAAGCATGAGAGGGATTGAAAAAACAACGTCCATTGGTAATTAGTGACGTCATTACAGACAAAAATTGACACTTCCATGCAAACTATATCGATATCAACGATATCAAAGACGTAATTTCCATTGGTAACAGTTTTCTCCGGAATAATATGTTAGTTTTTGTGAGCGCGAGAAGAATTGGAAAAAAAAATTATAAAGAATTTTCGACGCCATTACAGAAAAAAAAATAACATTTTCATACAAACTATCGATAGCAAAGAGTTGATTTGCGACAGTTATTTCCGGAATAATAAGTTTTTTTTGTAATCATAGTGAATAACCGACGTCATTAAACACATAACATTTACAATTTAATACAAACTATCGATAACGGTCCCGTTACCTATTTTTCTTTAGAATAGACATTACCGTCGGATATTATCTGCGGTAGCACGGCACTTTGCAAGATTGTGCCCACAGAGTTTGCGGGAGAATTATTTATTTATGAGAATGAAGTCGCGAAGAAGTCAAAGGTATCAGTGAGATGTTTGCCGATTCTTATAGAGCAGCATGAGTTTTCTATCCTCATCCTGCAAAAGTCGATTAGTTTGCCCGAGATGCCAGAACAAGATATTTTTTATATGAGTATAGTACGATTTACTAGATGCTGTCATACACGGCCTTGAAATCGTTAAATGGTGGTTCACACAGCACGGCAGTGTGGTGTGTAGTGGGTATAAGGCATTTCTCTTGCTCTCTCTTTTTCCTTTAAAAAATCCGGTATCTTCTCTCCATTTCTGCTCGTAGAGTTCGAGAACAGTTTCAGTCCTTCTATTCATGTGGTATCCAAATGGGACTATTTTGGTTTAAGCGCATCAGCTACTGACAACCACGTCAATCTAATTTAGCCTTTACCTTGCACAGACACATGGGCAATAGACACGCCAGAGAACTACAGAACTTCAAGTATTGATTATTCAATTCAGTATACTGTACGTAATACATTTTTTCCATTAAAAATTAAATATGATCTCTGCAAGACGACGGCAATCAGCAATACACTGTGGTCTGTTTCTAAAGTCTGCGGCAACTTATCTGCACATCTCAATGGGTATAATTTCGTTGACTTTCTCAATATTTCGAGCCTTAAAGTCTGCTATGGTCTATGATCTTTTAGGTGAAAAATTTCAAACATGGGTTGGTTTTCATTCGGTAATGTAGATCGTAAGTTTAAATTTTTATTAAAAATGGAATCTAATTACCAAGTCCAACAACGCTATCAACAAATATCATTTCAAATTTCACAAAATCAGAAGTGAAGGTATGACTTCAAACACAGCAGTAGGTACCACCTTTTTCGTTAAGGCTCTATACCAATAGCACCTAAACATAATCTTTTTTCAAGATACACCTGTGCAGTTTAGCTGACTTACGTTTTACCTGTACATTTTATCTGCACGTGTATCTCATCTTTGGTTATTTACAAAGCAATGAACATCCTCAGAAGGCTAGATTCATGTGTTTTATTCATAAATCGATCGATCGTGCAGGATTATTTAATAATTAATTCCTTCGAAACATGTTGGTTGTGCTTTAATGAAAACGCCAAGCCTTTGATGTCTTACTCGCATGCCGTCTATAGTCTGGATGTTACAAAGGAAAAGGATGAAATTGAAAGAGAACTCTTTGAGTAATCATACTCGTACATTTATGTATGTATGTATACGTTTGTAGGTTCTCTAAATCAAATATTTATATCCTATGAATCTGTATAAGCCGCCACACGCACAAAACTTATAGTCCGGAATGTAAAGTTGCAGTGGAATATATATTTATATAAAAGTTTCTTAAAGGGTTCGGAAGAAGTTTAAGTTGTCCGTTGGACTACCACGTAAAAGCTCTGGGATTCGAATCTCAGCATATGCCACAAAGAAATAAAATTATTTTACACGAATACTGCCTCTTGCAAATGAGACAAATCATCCAAGAGTACCAATTTCTTGCGTTGAAAAAGTGCTTTCGCTTTAGCCGTTAATATTAGGATATTAGTTACTGGTTCTAAATAAACTGTTGCGACACTGAAAGAAGTCAAAAAGTAGTCAATTTTGTTCTGTGATTTATCGATCGTTTTAAACCTAAAATCTGTTTTGAGACAATTTTTCGAGCTCTTAGGGATATTTCCATTCAATACCAAGGTTAACGTTTATCTTGTAGATTTTTCTTACGACTCAATCGAGAACTTCACTTGTTCCAAAACCTATTGAGTCGAAGGGAAATTTTACTCTTGAATAAGAATAGGATTTCCAACGCCCAACTAATGTATTGCATATACAAGTCAACGATTTTCGGATGGATATTATCGGGAAGAGTGATTTTTTGTATTGTTTAATAAATTAACCATTCAGTACTTAGCATTTTTAATGCATTACAAAATTCTATAAAAAATAGAATGCACGACTGGATCGCACGTACTTCTTTCTATGTTCGATCGCATTATATGCAATAGATTCTTAATAGAAACGGCTATATGTATTTTAAAGTAGTTTTTCACTTAATTTTGTATATATAAAAATTCTTAATTTTTTTTAAAAAAAAGCAAAATTTCAGAAAAAATCGTCCACTCGTTTTCGAAATATTAAATTTTCAAAAAAAAAATATTTTTTTTCAAAAATCAAAAAAAAAATATTTTTCGAAAATTTTGAAATGCAATATTAATTAGAATTCGAAGGAGCTCCTGTATAAATTTTTTTATCGAAATCCGTTTAGCCGTTAGTGAGAAAGTCGAAAATTAATAAAATCTTTTTTAAAAGATGAATACCATACTCAAAGTAGTACATACACTAATTTGTATGAAAATCGTTAGAGCCCTTTTCGAGATAATTAAGATGGTAGAAAAAATTGTATGGCAAGTAACGTTACGCCTAAGCACCAAGTTTGAACAAAATCGGTTCATCAGTTTAGGCTGTAGATCGTACTACAGACAGACAGACGGAATTACGGGACCCACGTTTTTGGTGTTGTCTATCATCGTAATGTTAACTTTGATTAAAATCTCGAGTTCGATTTTTTTCCAAATACAAAACTTGCCCTATAGTACCTAAATCGCAAGTAAAAATTTAGAAAAGATATCATCATTTGCAACGCTAATTGCCAAACTATGTATATAAATATACCTATATGATTCTTATTCCAACTTTTTCTTTCTATTTCTTGTCCATGTCTCTCTCTCTCTCGAACCTTAAGACGAAGTGATATTTTTTTTGTTTAACAAAAAATTAAATTGAATTTTAATCGAAGGTGGGCTGCTTTGACGGGTCTTCCTCTAGCGCACGACCAAATCGGCTCGTGGCAAAATTGCCTAAATTTTATTCCATCGCGAGAGAAAAATTAATTTTCTGATAACTTAATGGGCGCCCAAGTAAACCTTCCAACACTTACCGAGATATCTTTGCATATTCCGTTTTCTTGCATGCAGCAAATCCCGGATGTATGTATTTTCACAAATAAATCTCAAACCTTCTTGTGCGTCGCCATCGATCCGAAAGGTGTATAAGTCCCTATTTTCTGATCTTCCCAAGGCATAGGTAATATCTAAGCATATATATCTCTAATTTCAAAAATGCAATCGATTCTTGTGCGTGAGCCTCACGTCAGTAGAGTTATAGCTAAATGTAGATATCACATCAATAAAAGGCAATCATGCATTTTATCAAAGATCGATGATGGTGTTTAATGAAATTTCGCACTTTGCTTAATTAAATCGCAACACACTGTGTTCAAATACAAAGAGATTATCGTACATATATGTAGGTAGGTACATAGTTAAAAAAAAAAACTTTTATAGATAGAAAGGAAGGTAGGTACTCAAACAACACTCATATAAGGCGGGAAGAAGATGCTGAGAATTTGTAAAATTTTCCCGCCAATCCATTATAAATGATTAATGAGGTGATCATAGAAGATATAAATTTAAGCTTCTGCACAGAGATTGGCAATAGAAGATTTTGTGCTTGTGGGTTATTAATCAATGTGTCGTTGAGTCATTAATTTATAAAGGAAGAAAAATACAAAATTAAAAAAAAAAACACTCAGTGTGTTGTTTATTATATAAGCGTGCTGTTTGCTAACTGCTTCGTGGTGGCTTCAAAATAGGAGATTCCTTCCGATATGACTACGGAGTTCTTGGAAAAGACGAGCTAGAGGATGTTGTTGGGTATTACGTACTATACAAGAACAACAAGCGGAAGTCGATAGGAATCTGTTGAAAAGTGATCGTTTAGAATTTTATTTTATCGTTAAGATGAATGTGCAAAAAATAAACATGAATTATAGAAAATTTCTAACAATGGAAAATTTTTCATGATTATCGTTTGGAAACTGAAGGGGAAAATCTTTCTTTAAAAATGGTCGTAATGAAGCTTTAAGTAATCAGCCAGGTTAACAACAACTCAATTCACAACGGCTTCAAGTACTAGAATTTAAAAAAAATCGATCAGTCATAATTAATAATTATTTCGTCATTAAGGTATAGGGTCTTCCAAAAAGAGCTCTTGATAGTTATATGATAAAATGAGGGAAGATATTGATGCTTCTTTCGTCTGTTAAACAAATATGACGAAACTTCAACATAAATCAAATAATCTTGAAATAAGCAATTTTTTGCATCGATATACTGCTGCAAAGTTCAACCCAGTAAATTCCTGAAAAAAAATGAGATATGATTGTGTCTGCGTAACTTGATATTTTATTCAGAATTAAAATTCATTGACTTTGTGTCGGGTTTTCACAAGGGCGATATAAGTCTAAGGGCTACAGTGTTCGTATGTAACCTGATAAATGACGGTATGTTATAAACCCTGGATTAATACAGTGATGAGCTGCTTTGCCATCTCTACTGAGATCGAACTTTATTTTCTAATTCTAATTTATATATTGGGATGCCTTAAGATTAAGCAAGATTCAAGGGTTTGTCATTCACAATACAGAGCAATCATTTCTTCGGTCTGCTAAGACCTTCATTAATGAAGAGACTAGGTCAATAAATGTTTTGAAAAAGTGTACCAGAGTGGATACCATTATGGATGGAAATGGAAAAAAGTATTGGTCTAAGAATCGAGCCTTGTGGGACTCCTAGCATAACAAGTATCTTACCACCACAGAGAAAACTTTGGGCAGTCAAATAGTCTGTATAATGAATGAGATTTCATGTCCCTTCGCCAACGCGAAATAGATTTAGAAATTTCCATTTTAGAACATTGTGATTCACCTTGTCAAAAGCTTTAGAAAAAGCAAGTAGGCAGAGAAGAATAACCTTAACGGTTGTGCAGCTGTGATTGGCTCTCTAAAGATTGTTGTTAGAAAGAAAAATTAGTGATGAATCAGTTGGATCAGCAGATTCACGTTTCTTGACAATGGAAACAGGTCTGGATTTTGTTTCAGATAGAGGGTAGGTAATAGTGCTTGTACACCAGTTTAACATATGCGGTAGTTGGGTAATAATAAGTGGCATACCAATAGAATCAGACATAAAAGATATGACACATTTCATAGCTTCGTTTTCATTGATCATAAACGCTAGAAAATCTTCCAGTATCCCCATAGAAAAATCGCTGAATTCTTCAAAGTTTAAGGAACATTGGGAGCCTTTATCTTTGAAAACACCAATCTTGGTAAGTTTGCTACATACATTTTTAGGAAGTAGGGAGATATTAAGTTTGAATGAATAATATCAGACTCTAGCGACCCGCCCACCCACGTTTAATGAAATCCAACTGTTTTGTATGGTATCGTTTCATTTTTCCGTATCACGGTTGCTGTGGTCAGTCACCTACTTGAGGACGAAGATACTGTTTTCTGTTGTCGATTGGTTTAACTTTATAAGCCATTACTGATTTTATGATCTTGAGTTTAATAAATCGGAATTCATTGTTTCAACGAATATAGCCGATGTCTTACTGAGTCGCCACGAACAAGTGACCATGGCAGAGGCAAGCATAATTCAAGGTTTATTCCACAAACTTCTAACGATTGGATTTGTATTTAATAATTGGCATTGCGAATTCAGGGCAAACTTGAAATTTTTCAAGCTTAAATTGAAATAACAAAAATCTGCTGAAAGTATTCCATGATTCTCATTGCCTCAACGATCTTTTTATCATCGAGTTCTATTTAAATGCTTTGTTTCGTTGGGTTTAGGTTGCACGATATGAATTCGCCTATGATATTTCTGGCAAACTAATATATCCAGGAAATTCAATTTGTATATTCTTTGTTCTTATTTTTCTCTGTCGGAATTGATCCTGTTTGTTTATAATTTTCACTCATATTCAGCATCACCTTCCTGACCAATTCTACTTTTCGATTATCAATGCTAATAATAATAATAATTGCCAATTCGTCAGTTTATAACCCCACTGATATATTCGTTGTTAACTTTAGAGCTGTCACGTATTTCACCAATTTAGATCACTTCCAAGAAGAGTTTATTCCATAAGCACCTCTTGGTCTTGGAATGACTTGAAGTTTTTTAGCGAAATTCACCGCTAACAGAATATTGTGCAACCCCTTCAACGTTCGATCAAGGGCCAATACTCGTTTCAGCATCATCGGACACTTTTCGCAAATAATAACCTTTAAATACTGTAGTATTTTCGCAATTGCTGATTTTTGGCAATGTTGCTGCACGTCGTTTGAGCTATCGTTTGCAAGCTGAAAATTTAATTTTAGGCTTGTCAGGCTTGACCGTCTGTTTGTCGACCTTCCAAATTTATTTGTGCGTAAGCTCCAACAGTTTGTTCCGGATTTATAATGGATCGCCCTTGAGTAATGCTTATTCAATTAGCCTCCAAACGCTGTCTACGCTCTTCGTCAGTCTCATTGACGATCATGTAGTCGCTTGCCAATTAATATTTCAACACCTTACTGGTGACAAAAATTTTCACAATTACAGTTAACCAATTGATCGCAAGTATGAACGATCATCACTTGAGAATGGCTTGACCGATTTGGCTGACTTTTATATTGTGTGTTCGTAATTGACAGAATTTTTGAAGAATCAACCATAAGAGTCGGAAAATTAGATGGAATATTTGTAATAAGACTTTTAGAAAAAAAGGTTTGATAGTTCTAATGGAAGCAGTGGTGAAACTATGAGTATTTCACCTCATAGTGATTTGATTTAGTTCCGTCCTTTATCTTTCGTACGAGCTTAATAAAGTAACGTTTGCATTATTGATGAAGTTTTACCAAATATCGTGGACTTTTAGTTTAACGTTTCAGAAATAATCTCACAGTAAAATGTTACGGTTAAACTTTTAAGTGAAACAACTTGAAATTCTATAAATTCTACAAAAACCGTAAATAACTGTTTTTCTCAAATTAGTTTTAAGAATGTCAATCCGAGTAGAGAGTAATAAGCCCGATAAAATTGACATTTTTAAAACTGTGAAAAAAAGTATAAAAGTCGACCATCCTTCATTGCAAGAAGTCAAAAAAAAATTATTGTTTTGAATAATTTTGAACATCTTCCAAATCAATAGCTTCTTTGATGAATTTGACATGCTGACTCGACTTGACTCTTCTTTGCAACAAATCAAGTATCAGAAGACCTCTTTCGATTTTGTTTCCCGTTCGGAATGCTAAATACTATTTCTCTGCTGAACGATTTTCATCGCACTGCTAAGAATTCCGATGCCGTCATCTTATTCCTCAATCTTCGGAAAAGAGAGGTAGATGCATGGGTTAGGTATATAGAAAGATATATAGATACCCAATAAGTCTGATGAAGTATAAGCGATTCAAGAATTCATGCACATTAACTAGTGCTTCTGTTGGGTTAATCTTCGCTTTGATCTTTCTTGGACGTCAGCTCAACTGAGGTTGGTACAGAAATTCCAAAGCCTGTCTTTTCTATTGTTTTAAATCTCTGTCTTTGGATGGGGAAGGTTTTTCCACCATAAACATAGAAGATAGAGTGATGTATTTCACTGCTGGTGGTGTATCCATCTCCAACCAACTTTCAATGATGCTGCCGCGTGTTGTCTGTTGTATTCTGTTGGCATTGGCGGTGGCGGCAGCGGCGGTGGCGATAAATATTTTTGCAATCGTAATCCTAGGTAATTACGATTCCTTGTATGGGACAGGTGATGGATGTGGATGTGCAATGGCCGAATGTGTGTGCACTTAACATCGATTCAGCATTAAAAGACCCGCATTATATTGATGTCCAACGACCCCGCGCGAGTAATTTCACAACATCTCCCGAAAGGATTTCCAGGCTCTGTTTATATTAACTTTGTATAATGGGCCCAAGGTTAAAGGCGAAGATAAATCCTTAGAATTGGCCTTAAATTGCTTTTGCTGAGCGTTACAATTTTCCATCTTGACCATCATATTTCAATCGATTTCAAACACTCACCATCACCACCATAGGGAAGTGAATAGTGAAGTCTTTGTTCGGCTTGGGGAAGCGTGAAAATCGAAAATCCATTGATCTAATGTAGAATTGGCTCATTTGGACAATCTTCGTGAGAAGATTTTGCGCGTACTGTTAAAGGTACAAGAGTCAAGACACATTAACTCTCTAGAGGGACATGTTGTTTGTTTTTTTTTTTGCCTTACGTTTCTCTTTCAGTTGTAAGCATTTTGTTATTTTATATGATTTTGTAATGGCGGCGCATCGATTTGTATTCCTGGTTATAATGAAGTCAGTGCGTTGCGTGTGTATCCGTTTCCTAGAGGATAACATTTTCCATTCTGATTCTGATTCTGTTTTCATTTTTCTATTTCATTTTTTTGTTTTATGAATAATTCCGCCGCAGCAGATATAAAGTAATTTATGTGCATTTGTATTGCTGTGAATTCAAAGAACAGATTGTGTCGAGATGGGAACATCAGGAAATGGTTTGCGCACTTGGATTTTCTATTGTGTGAATTTGAAAAGCAAATATAGGGCTGCGTCGTGTTTCTGCACGCAGAAACTTATTTGGAATAATTTGTCACTTAAATTGAAATTAGATCGGAAATAGTTTTTGAACAATGGAGGCCCACAAGGGTGTACAAGGTTTTAAGATATTGACATTTTAGTTCAGTCTTCCAAACTGATAGCGGAGATGTTTAAAAAACTTTATTATTCAAGAACCACGCAGGGCTTCCTTACGTCATGTCACCTCTCAACAAGACAATAAGAGCAGGAAACATTCGCATAATTTGGTAATGGAAATGCATCCAGTTTGCGATGTAACTACATCTTAGCGTGTTTTTTTTACTGTGCGCGCACTCCAGGAGTTATGACTATCCTTAAATTGCTTAAACACAGCGCGAGCGATTAGGAAACTGGGACAGGATAAGACCGGAGGTACAGATGCACATTGCTTTCAAATGTTTAAATATAGTAATGCGAGGGAAAAATTCGGTCGGGTAAAACATTTCACATTCGTGTGGTGCGGCTAAAGAAGGAATCCCTGTACTTGTACTTAACTGGAGAAATGCAACTGGCTATTTATAAAATTTGTGCTAATGTTCGCTGAGATATACCATCAGATCACCATCAGTGGACTTATTGCTATGAAAGCCATACTGCCGGTGATTAAGGAGCTTTAATTGGAAAGAAGGGACGTAAGTGCAATTGGACGGTAGTTAGAGGGTGAAGAAGATTCGTCTTTTTTAATGCCAAGTTGGACAAGTGCTGTTTTCCATCCACTCGGAAAGAGACCAGTAGAGTAGGTCAGATATGGAAAAGTGGTTTTGCCCAGCGTTGAAGAACACCTCTTTAGAAAAATAGGGGAAAGAGTGTTCGTCCCATGAAATTGCTATTGTTCTCAAGTACCTACATGAGAAGTTATAACACTTTGTGGATGCGTAAAATAAGCAGAAAACTGTGCTGCTAACAAATTTGATTCTTTTTGTGAGCTCAAGACATGAATATTATAGGAAACGATCGTTGGAATCGTTGGATCGTTGGCTCAGGAATGAAAATAAAAATAACGCTGGTTCACAGCACCAAGCAGGAGAGAATGGGCGATGATAGTTCGGCACTAAGATAAAAATGGTGCCAACTAAAAACAGAACCGATGTGTGTACCGATTCTACTACCCAAAATTTCTAATTAGAAATAAGTAGTTCAGTTTTCTAAAAAAAAAAACATGGTTAGTCCGAAATACCCAATGAAAATTCCGAATGAGAAAACACGCAATCTCAACATACCCAATGCCAAAACCTCCAATTCCAAAATCCACATTGACAAAATACTAAATGCCAAAATACTTAATGCCAAAATTCCAATGCCAGAATACCCAATGCCAAAAGGGATCCACCTGAATCCAAAAAACACTATTTCCAATTTCCATCAGACGAAATCCCCATGGGGAAAGAAGCTCTATGAAAAAAATCACCAATATACTTTCTTTTTTCCCAAAATCTCAAATAATCCCCAATATATTTTTGTTTGGATTAGGGCGATTCAGTTAATTAATTAACGTCAAAAAAAATTTTGTTTTTTTTCTAGATTTGACAGTTTTCATATTTTGCTTTTTTTATGATAAACTGTTTTTTTTTTAAGTAGTGAATCAAGCAATAAAACCGCTCACTAATTGAACTGCTTATTTGGGGATTTTCTGTTGGGGATTTTTTTTGAGAGATTTTCTCTTAGGGATTTTGTCTTTGCTCCATTTTCACTTGGGAATTTTTTTTTTGGTATTATGTTTTTGGAGCAAACATCTCCAACCATTTCCAAAACTCCAACGCAAAAATCCACAGTCCCAAATTGACCAATAACAATATCCCCAATTCCATAATTCCCAATACCGAAATCCCCAATTCCAAAATCACCTATACCAAAATCACAATACCAAAATCGACGATGCCTAAATCTTTTATGTCAAAATCCCCATTGCCAAAATACCAATGTCAAAACCCCCAATGCCAAATTCCCAATGAAAACATTCCGATTGGCAAAATGCCTTCTTGTGATATTAAAATTGTTGCCGGTGACAGGAAGTCATGACAGTGAAGTTGACAAAATCAAGACTCCAACGAAGATGGCGAATGTCAATATTTCATACTCCTCTGATTCAATGTGTTGCCAGTCAGGCGCCAATGTCAACAGTTTTCTTTAATCAACAATAACTTTGGGGTGGCCCGCTTAATGGGAACATATGTACAAGTAGGAATCATCTTGAAGCATTTTTTTGCATAAATAACCAACGCACGCTTTAGCAACTTTTTTGCAAGTTGCAAGTTTTTCAATGGAGGGTTGTTTCAAGGAAGTTGCAATTTTATATGATATTAAAGTGGCATATCACTCTGCGGAGATCTCCGTTAGTTGATGCACAACAGCGTTGATGGTTTACAAGACCTTACACTTTATTTATGCTCTTCTGTATAATAAAACTGATTTATTAGCATGCCTTGATTTGCATGAACAAAAAAAATGCTTCTGCCTTCGATTTAAACAAGTTGCATAGACTTTAGTGATGCAAATTGAGATTTAATTGCAAGGAGAAAATTGTTTTTTTTTTACTTCTTTCTTTAATTTAATACTACGAGTATGTTGATGCGGTGTCAGAGTTGTCAGGGAAGCTAAAGGAATTGTTTATGATGCTATAAAATGCAATAAACTGTTACTGTAGTGGATAATGATGATGATTTATAAGGAAGTTTTTTTTAGCAACTATTGAATTCGCTTTGAAATAAGAAAGCCAATTGAACTGGTGGAGTAGAATAACGGATGTTTGAATGTAGTTTAAAGGATAATTCAGATTTTTAATTAGGTATTTCGATAATCATTATATGAAAAGTTTAACTCAAATTAAATACCTATAAAAATTGAAGGAAATGTTAGACGCTTTTCTGGCATCTGATTGTAATAATCTTAAAGTAGAATTACTCCAGTCTAAGACAGCTAGCAAAGAAAATCATCTCGTATTTTTTAAGCAATTCGACTTCGTTGCAAATTCAACTTGGGGTTCGAAAAAATAGTGATGTACTGCATTTGTTTTAAATCAAAATCTTTAGAGCCGTTTGCGAGGTAATCATATCAATAATAAATAAGATTTGCCATTTCGGTTACAAAAAATTGTATTGCAGGTACCGTTAGTTATGGGGCTAAAAACAAAGATTTAAAAAAAGAATCGAGGCACTCACCTAAGACGCTTAAGTAGTTTAGGCTATAAGTCGCCCACGGAATTGAGGGATCGACTTTCTTAGTGTTCTCTATCATCGTAATGTCAAGTTTGATCAAAATCTCGAGTTCGTTTTTTTTTACGAATCCAAAATCGCAAGTAAAAATTGTAGCAGAAATTTAAAATCTCAAATAATCTGTCATCTTCCACGTTTAGTTTGAATTTTTACTTAAAGTTCATTGATGCATTTTTGATTTCAATTATAATTATTGTATCGAAGAAAAGCGTAAAAGCTTCATTGCAATTTCTTTCACAAAATGAAATGCACGAATGGATCGCACGAACTTGCTCTTATGTTCGATCACATAATATGCAAAAGATTTCTATTAAAAATCTAAATATATTTTTAAAATCGTGTTTTACTTTATTTTTATATATATTTACAAAGTTTCTTTAATCTTAAATATTTAATAATATAAACTTAAAAACAAAAGATTAAGGCCCGTTTGCTGATACGAATCATAAATATTTATGTTCAACTAAAAACAATTAAGGGATACTTTTTTCACTGCACTGCGTAAACTGTCACATAAGTCCTTAAGTATAACTTAAATGCTTAAGTTGAGTATCAGTAAACGGGCCTAAATCGGCTTAATCAAAGAAAAAATAATTCAAAATTCTGAAATAAATACTTAAACTAATTTGGGCTAAAAAAAAAGTACGCCATTTTATTTCTTGTATAAATTTGAATTTATGAGAAAAATTTTAAAAATCTGTAGAGCGGTTTTTGAGAAAAAAAGTTTTTTTTTTAACTTTTTGAAAAACATTTTTAAAAAAATTTAAAACGCCAATTCATAGGTATTCAGCAAATACATATAACTATAATTTTTGAAAAAAAAATATTAAGCAATTGTCAAAACATAAATTTTTAAAATTAAAAAAAATGCTTTTAAAAATACAAAAAAATATTGGTATGCAGTATAAATTGGCCAATCTAAACCTATATATATGTGAAATTTCGAAAGAATCGGTTAAGCAATTTTTGAGATAGTCGAACTAAAAAAACTGTCCTATGGAAAATACCGTTTTTAGACATTTTCCAAAAAAAAATGTTCAATCATATAATCGGTTGTACCTAAAAAGCTGGACTGATTTTTTTATCAAAATCGTTAGATCCGTTTCCGAGAAAAATAGTCTTCAACATAAAGTTTAATGGCAGCTACCGTTATTTTTTGAGCTAAAAAAAAATTTCAATTTCCCCTCTGCACAATACCTAAAAAACTCTATATACCAAGTTTGAAGGCCCACCAGTTTGGGCTGTAGTTGTCTATACATACATACAGACAGACTGACATACAAACATTTTTTAGACAATCTTTTTTCGTGTTCGCTATCATCATAATGTCATATTTGATTGTTACCTCAAAACTTTGTTTTTCGACGAATGCATAACTTGCCTTATAGTACCTATAATCCCAAGTAAAAATAGAATACAAATAAAATGCACGACTGGATCGTACGAACTTGCTCTTGTAGCGAACAACTTTTGTGTAGATAACCACTGACGCTGTTAGTAGATATAGGTAGTCTAGTTATCCTATGTAGGTTTAAAGCCGATGTAGGTAAGAATACCTTGATTCTTAATAATAATGAATTGTGGAATACATGATTCAATGAATTAATGGTTACATAGACACCTACCTACAAAATAAAGGTATATAGATAGATATAATTATATAGTGATAAAGAAATCGCATACATTCACGTTTTTGCCAGAATATTTTTTTGTAATCAAAGTCGGTTTAGTCGCGATTTCGTTTCCACGATGTGACGCAAGAAAAAAGAAAAAATGAATTTAAACGTGAGTTAACGCACATGCTGTTGAAAAATCATACTGAGATTCCACCACATTTTTAGTCGCAACTACTGAAAATCGCACGATTATTCAGTTGCAAGAAAATATAATAAAAACATCATACTCAGCTGCGACGAAATTTTCAAAATGCAGCGGCAGAAAATAGTAAGTGACTTTCTAGCCTATGGCAATTTTTCGTCGTTGCGATTAAAAAATCGAAGTTTGGAAATTAAAATTACAAGCCTTTGAGCCACGCGATTATTTGACTGATGCAAAAACAAAAATCTACAATTTCAGATTTAATTATTGTATTACGTGATAAATTCATAGCCACGAAACTGCAGAAATACGAGTAAATAAAAATAAAAAATAAATAGAACTTGTAGCAGCTTTTAAATCGCAGCGATTCAAAAATCGCATATATGTGAACTCGTACATAAAATCAAGAGTCGCAGGGTGTGTACACGCCTAAGCGATTTCGCGACTAAAAGGTTTTTAGTTGTCATCTATTCATTCGCAATTATTTCCATAACTAGGCAATTTCATTTCGTAAATTTTTACTTGCGACAATCGCATAGCTAAAAAAGACGCGAAATTCCAAATTGAAATGGGGGTATACTATTTTTGCGCCTTATTCGTAAAATACTACGACTAATACTACAGTACTATTCAGTCGCAAGTAAATAGATCACATATGGCTTTAAGCCTCTGATCAAACTTGCGATTTGACCTCACGATTATTCACTCACAAGAAAATAGAACACGAGTTTAAATGTGAATTTTTAGTCGTAACGGCAGAAAATCGAAGTTTTGTTCCTAGCCTGAAGTTACGATGAAGGAAGCCAGACATTTTGTCTGTCCGTCTGGCCAAAGAGGATTTTCAGTCCGTTCTGAACTTTATTTTTAAAATTTTTTGAATCCTGTTTTCGTTATTGTTTTCTAAGTAAATAAGGTATAAAATAAGTATGATATTAAAAATGTACCTTAATTAATTAATTAATTAATTAATTCTGTACCTGCTTCGTCAAGTTGACTGAGGAAAATGTCATTCATTAAAATCATTGACCAATTATTATATAAAACGCAAATAACCCTAATCCTAAAACATTACTCGGAATAATTATTACGACTATGGTCTAAGACAAATGTCAGTTAAGCCAAGTAATTTATATGAAAATTGCTGCCCGAAATTTAGTTTTGCGTTAAATTACCCCATTTTTTTAATAACCCATATTCCAAATAAATGGAATTTCCTGTATTTTCAAAACCTCCCACGCTAAATATAATTTAAAAAAATAAACAAACAAAACGTAAATGTGATAATCTATCTTGATGATAAACTCTTCTCCCATCACTTCCTCCTATTTTACCGCACATTACCATAGATACTTACATACGAAGAAAAATCATCAAAAGAAGTCAAGGCCGTAAGCCATCAAAACTAACAAGACCATTGTTCCGCCTAAGCGCGTAGCACCACAATTACAGTATTTTATCTGCCATCATCTTTGGTGTGTTTTCTGTCTTATGATTTTTTTTTTGATAAAAAACAAACAAAAATAATTGACATTTGTTTAGGAAAATATCATATATTTATACATAGGTATATGTGGAGATATAGAAAAACCAAAGCTAAAAGGATATTATATAGCTGCCAGAAATGCGGACAACAACAATTCTACAGTACACACATGTTCAACAAGCCATGAAACTGCCATGATGCAGGTTCTTTACGACCATTCATATGGCAAAGGCAAAATGTGTGGTGTTTGCTTCCTTGTGTGTTGCGGGGATCTTGTCATATTTTAGCAATAAAAGTGCACTGTTTCGCGTTGAAAACCTATGCCGACTATTTCCTATCTACGGATGGATTTGCTCAAATTTTTCTTTTTTTCTATATTTTTGTATAGTTATGGTGTCGAAGAATCAAGGAAAAGCGGCTTCCCTTCTTTCGAATGCCAATATTTGATAGCAATGCACCACTAACGAACCGCATCTTTCTATATAGTTTGGTCGACGGATGCAATACGGTGGTGTAACATGCGTTAGGGCCGCTGCTCTACACAATGTCCAAGATATCGATTTACAATATTTCATAATAATTTTTGTCAGAACACGTTACAGGTTGAAGTTAAGGGGAGTTACCTACCTGTAGCTAATCCTAACTAACCAAACAAGCTCAACCTACGTGTCCTTGTTCTATAATAAGCAGCATGCATATTATTTTAGTTTTGTAGTGTAAATTATGTTATGTTTGGTATCATTTGTCTATTTTATTTATTTTTTTTTTTATTAAAAATTATGCGAAATGACATTTTGATGCAAATTCGATACGTATTTAACTACTCTTAAAATTAACAAGCACATTGCACAGTTAGGAAAATAGGGAAAGACTTAAAATGAGATACCGATGTACAATCATTTTGAATGTCTGCGTGCCAAACTGGCAGGTAAAAATAGATCTATGTAAAGAATTCGACATTTGGGAGAAACGACTAAAAAAATAAGCCGTGTTCTTTTGGGAAATCTATCAGCAGAAAAGCAGGATTTTCCAAAAGAACGATCCCCAGCAGCACGATTTTTTTATATTTTTAAGTTGCTTTTACCGACCATGTGTCTAATAACTAAATACAAATAAAATGCACGACTGGATCGCACGTACTTGCTATAAATATTTGTATGTACTTTTAAAGTCGTTTTTGACTTAACTTTTTATAATTAAAAATCTTATTTTTTATCTAAAAAAAATTGGTACGAACATTTTAAATATTTAATTGTAAATTCAAAAACAAAATTTCAAAAAAAATCGTCCACTCGTTTTCGAAATATTGAATTTTCAAAAAATATTTTTTTTTCAAAAATCCAAAACAATATTTTTCGAAAATTTTGAAATGCAGTATTATTTAAAATTTGAAGGAGCTCCTGTATAAAAATTTGATCGAAATCCGTTGAGCTGTTTATGAGAAAATCGAAAATCAATAAAATCGCTAAAACAACAATTCAAAAATCTATTTTGGACAATCACCTAAAACGATTAAATACCAAGTTTGAAGAAAATCGCTTCAGCCATTTAGGCTGTAGAGAGTCGTAAAGGCAGACAGACAGACGGAATTGCGGGACCCACTTTTTTGGTGTGCTCCATCATCGTAATGTCAAGTTTGATTAAAATCTCGAGTTCGATTTTTTTCCAAATGCAAAACTTACCCTATATCACTAGTAAAAATCAACATATGAATCTTCAGATTAAAGGCATATAAGAAACCTAAAACTTTAATTAGAAGATCCAAATAAAATGTAATATATGTATATAGCAGTAAGAAATAACAAAAAGTTGAATTTTCCACGTCTGTTTGGTCCTAAATGTTGATTTTAAAATTATTGATGTTTTTGACGTTTTTTTCTCAATAAACCAGATGTTGTGCCAATAAAGGGGTATGTTCGCATTGTGCTTCCTTGCAAAAATGATCGCATTCATTACTTAACTATTAAGTATTTTTTAAACTTCGTTTATATACGGTTCAAAGATCGAGTAGAAAGTTTAAATAAAAAATGAGTTGTATACAATATGGACAGAAAACCTCTTTTAGAATCTCGTAATTGGGGTAATGGTCGTGTTTCGGTAAAATATATTCACGTCGCAATTGAATTCAAAATGACGTAAGATCGTGAAAATCTGGTTTGAAAAGAATTTTAGGGTTAAGTTGATTATATACGACATCCATCAATAAAATTTGACATTTTCTGACTAGGCAATAAGCTATTTTTTTTCATTGCTTTTCCGCGCCTGAAATTAAATCGGAAAATTTCCAAGTTTTGGTATAAAATATTGAGATTTTTTTAGAAGAAATCTTAATAATCATTCAATGGAATTCTGCAGTTTATGTCTAGCGCGTCCTATAAGTGCTATATCGATAACACACACTCACGTACTGCTAATGAGTGCTTAATTATTACTAAATAATAGATATGCACTGACTTGCTCCTTAATACATGTTGCTATTCCAATTTAAAAATTTTGGCAGGGGGCGCTGCTCAAGTTTTAGTTAGTTCATTTTTAGGCAATTTGACAGCAGCTGACAAAAAGTCACTCAAACATCTCTTATTAAAGTATCTTTGATCTGGCAGTTTCGCACGAATAAGCTAACTTTAACTTTTACAGAAAGTGGAAGAGCGCCCCGTACCTACGATTATTAATATGATTGGGTATATTCAAATGTCGGTACAATTCCCTATTTAAGCTAGATTAGTATCCACTTAAGTTCGTGAACAACCATCATCGGATAATTGGAAAATTTGTATGGGTTTGTACATATGATTTTGACATTTTTCGTGCGAGACAAAAGTATACCAAAGTTTTTGGATAGCTTAATATTTTTTTTTGGCAGCAGCTTTTTTGTCATCAGCTGTGTTCTTAAATGTGATTACAGCAACACCAACCTATCCGGATAGCTATAGATCATTTTAAAGCAGAAAAATAAATAAAAGGTACTTTTAGCCTAGTTCGTTGCGTTAGTAATTTTTATTTCCTCTACGTGAATATGTGTGAACCAATTTTTTTAAGAAAACACGTACTTAACCAAAAATTATTGATTTTTGACTGCTTTCAGCTAACCTATCCGAATCGTTCGCAAATATATTCGCGTAGCTTAATATCGGAGATAACTTATCTGATAAATGGGTGAACGTGACCATTGACAGAAAAAAAACTCTGCGAACAAAGACTTCTAGATTCATAAAAGTCATCGGAACTACCAACTAAACAACATAATATCATTCGATACTCAAATAAACGTCACACATCTATTCAAAGCAGACGTTTGCTTTTACTTTTATCGAAAGCAAATTCTTGTATTTGTAATGTGTGTAAGTTCTGCTTTTCTGTGGATAGCTTTTGCCAAAAGAACACGGCTATAGAGTCTATAAGTGACAGATGTCAGCGTTGAAAATTGCGTTTACACTTGCATTGACACTTGTGTTACCACTTGTGTTGACACTTAGGTTGGCACTTGTGTTGGCACTTGTGTTGACACTGTGTCAGATCTTTTAGGACACATTGGAAAGTTTGTTCGGACTTCCCGTTAAGACGTATGTATGTGTCAGTTCGGTTGCTTAAACTTAGTCAAAAGGAGTTTAAAAAAACTTAAACTGAGTTTGGACCATGTTGATAGTCGATCAACTAAGAAAACCTTTAAAAAAACGTACATTTTGAAATTTTTTTTATTAGTCAACACGAAAAATTACAGATGTTTGATATTGTAAGAGCGCGTGGCGTGGATATGATCAATCCGTGATTATCAACCCCTTGACACCTATTGTAGGAAACCTCGATGACACATATTACTTACATGTCAACGGAGTTGCGTCATTCGTGGGATCTAAAATATTGTGTGTGTTGACGTTGTGAAAACTGGGCCGCTTACCATACACATAGCACTGATGTATGACACTTGTGTCAGTGTTATTGATTGTGGAGCGTGTGTGGGCTTGTGCATAGACAGATTTCTGGTGTCGAACACGGTGTTGACAAAATCAAAACATTTTGATTTTTCGTGTCTGTGTCTCTGTCTTTGTTATGTGTGTGGGAATGTGTATAACACATTCGAGGAATATTTCAGTTGATTTCTGATCGTGTTCGAGTATAGAAGTTAATATGGCTACACGTAGCTGTGAGTTTTGGATATCATTTTTTGAGCTCTATAGAGATTTGCCTTTGTATTGTCTTGTTGATCGTAGATAAACAACTAATGTGTTCGGAATGGGGTTGCGTTTGTGGCTGAATGAATATTTTGTGTCATGACACCAGTGTCGACGCGAGAATCATGTCAATGGGCCACTTTATGGTGCACTGTTTGAGTAGCATTGTCATTAACGAAAAATTATCAATTCATACACTCTATAATTAAAATTACCATTGAATTGAAAAGAAATTGAAAATAGGGTACCTCATAATTTATTCCATGTTGAATTGCAGTTTTTCAGTATTATTTATTTTTGTTTTTGTTTTTAACGATAATTTAAAATGTATGTTGTCTGCATACCGCTGATCATCATAATTTCATATTTGTTTACCGTATTTTTATTTTCTTATATTTTTTTTTCCAGATCGGCTAACTACCATCGTTCGACAAATGTCTGCGAGCTCTCTGAAATGGATCGAATCACTTTGGCCGGATCAAGTGCATTCCAGCCGTTCGAGGGTATTGATTATCTGGAGAACAACTGCGCTGAAGAACCAAATAAGTTGTGCGAGTTCAAGCGTTTGTCGGGCAGAATATTGAAGACAGTCGATTCGGTGTACCAGGATGTTGGAAGCATTGATGAATGCCGTGATTTGTGCCTTAACTCACCGTACAGGTAAGAAGTGCGCGGTTGGCGCTGGAATTGGGTGCTGCGCTGGTGGTGGTTGATTATGATTAGGGGGTATATATATGTATATAAGGCGCGACTTTGGCTTTGCGTCGCATCGTGTCGTGTCGTTTTGACCACGATGACGATTTTTTCATCAATAATAATAATTACTCCATGATGGAGATGCGACTGGTTTACTAATTAGAGATCCTTGTTCTCCATGGGGGTATCTATTTCTATCGCTTGTCAGGTGTGCATGCCGCGCCTGCCGCTCGCTCAGCTAGCAATACAGAACCCAGCATCATTGAACAGAAAAAGTGGGTTGCAAGAAGATTAATCTAACAGAATGGACGACGTGGCTTGGTTTGCATATTATCGTGTCCGGAAATGGTAGTGCTTACAGATGAGGATTTAATGTACGTTCGTGTGAACAAGGCTTTTGCGTGTAGGATGGATGGAACAAATCTGGAAGAGATTACATGCTCGCTGCAATGTTGTGAGTGATAACCGAATGACTGGTTAGGCTATAGGCACGGGATTGGTGCGTCTCGCGCTTCAGGTATTAGATATGCATTGGGGACGAGATTGTTTTCGAGAAAAGCAGAACATTGTGTTTTCGTATGGCGGAACAGGTTGAGTTGAGTATACCATGCAAATGGTTATTCACAAATTTACCGCTAAGTGAGGTTAAGCGAAATCGTAAGCACAAAGTGTTGTTATAGGCCGCTGCATATACATATGTGACAGGTTTTGGAGTTTTTAATCAGGTGCAATATAGGAACTATAGAAGGATTAGGATTGCATGGTCATCCTTGGGGAAAACATACAAAACAGAGATGTTATTTTGATGTGGGGAAATGAAGAGAAAACCTTTTAATCTAACAAGCTGTCACTGCGTGGAGATTGGACGTGACGAATTGACGCTATCCCAAGTGAACATGCTCTTTTAAGCAGATTAAAGCTGTCAAAGATGTCTTGATTAGGTTTTGAACATGACACCCATGACTGGATGGATTTTAGGAATTTAGGTGAAAGGTGAATTATTGCAATGGGATATTTCGAGGTTTTGGCTTTTTCGAAGACATTACACCTATGTGTGTGGGAATTTTGTATGTTTGTGCATGGGAACAGCGATACTCAATTTGGCAGTCATGTTTGTTTTAGTAAATTTATTTGATGGGCGCCTTAAGACCAATGTTGATTAGTTCCTATTTTTACCGTTGCGTGGAGAAAATGTTAAATCAACAACTTTCAAATTTGAAAGGAAAATCTTTAGTTACTTTTCTCTGCCTATAGGCTACTTTCTGTCAAGACAAATGAGAAAATATGGCATCTGGTATAATATTTTTGCTGCAGCTTGCAGCATATTATTAGGGCCGGTTTGTGGCTATTGAACTCACAGTTCAATATATTTGAAGATTGCCCAAGCTTGAGTAGCTTTGCAGCTAATGAAGGATAAAGTCCTCAATGGTTTTGAAGTGTTGCAATAAATCATAATAAAAACGTATGATATCTATAAAATGTCAAGCCATTTGGAAGCACTGATAAGGTTCAACATGGGGAGACCTCATTCTAGCCATCTCATTTCCCCTCTCGTTGCCTGGTATATAACACTGTATCCGGGAAGCCAACAGATTCTAATTATATGCTGCATGCCGAGAATCCTATGCTCTTCAAGACCTCAAGTTGCAAGTTTCAAATTGACTTCGATGGCAAAAATACCTTGCATCAAGACCTTTGTTCGTCTTGAATTTATCTTAATTATCTCCGCGACCCCTCCGCCATCTTGTTTTGTTTCCGGAAATGCGTTCGGCATCTCCCCAAGTTTTTTTAAGCTTCTTAGATTCCTTCTGGACTACTCTACGCCAAATTTTTCTCCGGCCCTCAGGCCTTCTGCCATCTTGAGTAAAATTATCCCACTCCATTGTATATCTTGCGATTGTGTTCACCGCGCCGTAAGCTGTGACCAATCCCACTGTCCCTAATGTTGAGGATCTTTATTTCCCCGGTTTTGATCCTCAGCCCAATTTTGTTCGCTTCAACTTCCAGATTGCTCACCCACCATGTGGTGGAGAATCTTCTTCAAATACCGGTTGCTCTTTATCGGGAGTAGAATCCAGGTGTTCCTTGATTTGTTCTAATATTATTTTCGCCACCGTTTTAATATATATTTCGCCACCACAGGGAGGACACAGAGTCATCTCCAGTTGCGGCATTCCATAAAATTTCCCTTTTTGGGTAATATAGCAATCATCTATCTTTTTCCACTGAACGGGGACACTTTCGTCATCCCATGTCTGAGATGGTAAGGAATGAAGCATTCTCGCTGATGTTTGTAGCGCTGATTGTCAGAGCTCCGCTTGCATGCTTTGTTGTTCTTTTGCGATTTGATTGCAGATGTTATCTCGGCTATATTGAGTGGGCAGGTACGAATACCGGAGCTTGTTTCTCTGAATCGCTCATTCGTGTTAGAGGCCAGTACCCAACAGCAGAATCACATTTGGTTACTATTCCAGTCATTGCTGCGGAGGGGACAAGTTTATCGAATTCAAGATGGAGGGTATTATTGTCTGAGATTATAGTCCCATTGCGGGGTGGTCCTGATTACTCCAGTGATTCACTCGCAAGCTAATATTTGTAATTTTATTAAAACTTAGATTTTCATAAATTTCGCCATCACATTCCATTAAACCGAATTATCAGTCAGGATTAATCTAACAATTCCCGAGTGCATCAACATGACAAATTATGGACTTGGGACTCAGGATCTTCCAAATCTCCTGTCGGAGGAGTAGAATGCGATCATTGCTTTCTTTGCTCTTACCTAAATGCTGAGTATCTTGTTCAACGTCATTACCATGATCACGCCAAGATATTTTCCTTGATACAAAAGTTTGAGGAGAATATCTTTTGTATGGATTAACCTTCAGGGCACATTTCCTTGCCCAAATTGTGTCCTAAAGTGGTTTTAAAAGCAATGCGTTTGGAAACAATACGCACTTTTTTGTCTCAAGTTAGTGGTAAATCAAAAATATTCGAGGTACCATTATATTTTTTGTATAAAAATCTTCGAAACAATTACTATAAAGCCCAAAAACGGGAGTACAAGTTTAAAAAAAAGCCAGTCATTAGCCTTTAAGGTTGCAGCCACGTAGACAGGCAGAATTGTGAAACACAGTATCTTGGTCCTCCCTACTGTTATCAAAATGTCAAGTCTGATTAAAATCTCGAATTCGGTTTTTAAAATCTAAAAATGTGAACGTGGCATAATATTTGCAAATGGCGTCAAATGTATTTATATTTTGACATTTATGGTGTAGGCATAGTGAGACAGATAGAGTTTACAACAAACAATTAAGCGAGACCACCTGTCAAAAACACAGAGGTATGAGCTGTGTTTACTAAAGAAAAGATCAGAACAGAATAACACAGTACAGCACAGGACAGAACAGAAAAGTCAGAACAAGATAGAACAGCCAATTAAATGCCATTTGTCAAAGCAATAACAATCAACATAAATGGAAGGTTAGTGCTTTTTCTTGTTGATAAGGCCAAGTTTTTGTTTTATTACTAATTAATAATTATTTAAACAAAAGACTAACTCTAACGACAAAAAAAAAGTTAACAAACCACTAAGTAAACAAAACAGAAAAAAACGAGCGATTCTTAAAAACATCGTTTTTTTGTCAAAATTAAAAATATCAATGAAGAAGTTTCCTAAACATTAGAATCCATTTTTATTTTTTATTTTTTAAATCGCAAGATCATAAAAATACCAGAAATTTAGTAAGAGAATATTCTTAATATCTCAAAAAATGACGATTTAAATTAAGCATTAAATGCTTAGTACGATTTTTTACCAATACAAAAAGTTGACCACCCGTTTTCGAGGTATTGAATTTTCAAAAATTCAAAAAAAATAATAAAATATTTTTCGAAAATTTTGGTAAGCAGTATTATTTAGAATTCGAACTTCTTTACGAAAATGCTGATCCAAATCTGCTGAGCCCTTAATGACAGATACCATTAATAACTTTTGTAAAACGACCTACTCACAATTTTGTGTGGTTTCTTACGAAAAGACTCACAAATATTGCAGGAAAGCGAGAGGAATTTCTCACGATTCCATTCTAGTTTTAATTTATGCAAAAGCTACAACCGAAAATTCTGCTCGCACTTCATTGAAAATTAAAACAGAGCAATTTAGAGCAGAACATTTCTCACTGAACAGCAAAAAGTTGGTATTTTTCTGCCCAAATAGTTCAGAACAATTATAATTCACTGAACAAAGCATTATTACAGTCCAATGTTGCCATTTCCCACAAAATGGCAGCCAATTCACATTGCGACATTACTTTTATATCGCCTTGTAGTATTATGAGGAAAAATCAGTGTTTGTAGAGAAAGATCTCCTATTTGGAGGGAAATTTCTTTTGCAAAAAAGTAACTCAGCTATTGAACTTTTCGTCTTTTAATGCCCTACACCGACCACAACACGAAAACATTTTTATTAGAAGTGCCTATGTATTTTCTAAAAAAAAAAAAATTAAATACCAGTAGCATTGTTTTATTTTTGTTTAACCCATGACATCACACTCACTAACTCATCGTAGCAAGAATCTACCCTCACGATCCAACATTCTTATCTTCAAACTCATTTAAATGAAGTACACAACTTGTATGCACACCTCGAATTCTAACACTTTGTTTTTTTTTGTTTTGTTTCTTCCTTCTCAACAGATGCCATTCATACGACTTTGGTGACACCGGCGACATGGTTTGCCGTCTGAGCCATCATTCACGCGCCACTCTTTCCGACGTACAAGAACCCTACTTGGAAGTGCCCGAAGCTGCTACCTATGAACTCTCTTCATGCTACAATGTAACCATTGAATGCGGTGCTGGCGATATGATTGCCCGCATTCGCACGTCCAAACTGTTTGACGGTAAGGTCTACGCCAAGGGCTCACCCAAGTCATGCTCCGTTGATGTTAAGACCTCGCTCGACTTTGAACTCCGCATGGGCTACAACGACCTCGAGTGTAATGTCCGCCAAAGCGGTTCGGGACGTTATATGAACGATGTTGTGATCCAGCACCACGATACTATTGTAACATCGTCGGATTTGGGCTTAGCCGTGACTTGTCAATACGATTTGACCAACAAGTCAGTATCGAATGAAGTTGATTTGGGAGTTAAGGGTGACATCGAACCGGCTCTATCCGAAGAAGTGATTGTCGACTCACCTAATGTTATCATGAAGATCACATCTCGCGACGGCAGTGACGTCATGCGCTCAGCCGAAGTCGGTGATCCCTTGGCATTGAAATTTGAAATTCTCGACGAACAGAGTCCCTATGAGATCTTCGTTCGCGAACTAGTCGCCATGGATGGCAGTGATAATGCTGAGATCACCCTTATCGATTCGAATGGCTGCCCCACTGATCACTTTATCATGGGACCCATCTACAAGGGCTCGATTACTGGCAAGATTCTCTTGTCACACTTCGATGCATTCAAATTCCCATCGTCTGAGGTTGTGCAGTTCCGTGCTTTGGTCACTCCGTGTATGCCGTCGTGTGAGCCAGTGCAGTGCGACCAGGAGGATGCCGGTGGCGAATTCAAGTCACTGCTATCTCTGGGACGCAGGAGACGATCACTAAATACAACAGGTGAGTTTATACCAAGTGCTCAACTCTTCTTGGTCATGGTTAACTAATTTTTTTTTTATTTTTTTGGTTTTGAATTTTTGTTAATTTTGTTATTTTATTTTATAACGTTTGTTTTTGTTTTAGCTGTGTACAGTGAGAGGAGATCACGTCGCGAAGCGGTCACCAGCAAACAACCCAGCCAAGAGGATATGATGTTGGTGCAATCGATTCAGATCACTGACAAATTTGGTTTCGATAAGCAACAACTGACGAAATCCACCGGATACGATGGCAGCGAAACAGTCTTCATATCTGGAGATTCTGCACAAGGATTCTGTGTTAATGCAATAGGTAAGTTGGTGTATACCCATAACTATATCTGTTTTATTGAGGAGAAGAGATCGATTGAAACGAAATCGTTTTGTTGAATTAAACTGTGTCTCAGGGGAAAGGGGAGAGCAAATGTGTCTAAGATGAATGACTAGGAGGAATGTAACGACGGGCAAGCCTCTACTACAACTCTGCATTATAAGTGCGGGAATCTAGTAATTGAAATCGATCAGATTATACGAAGCAACATTGTTGCTTCGCTGCTACGAGCGTAACGAATCGAAAAATATACCAAAGAAGGTATATAGCGCCAGGTACAGAGGATGGGAAATTTTATAATAGTGAAGCTTAAGCGCGGATATTTAATGATAAGCCCAGTAGGTACATTACGCAAAGTTAGTAGTTAGACTCTGAATTATGAGCTTCTTGAACTAAAATATTATATTATTTGGTACTTTCGGAATTGTAAGCTGATTTTATGAGATTGAATTTGATTGACTATACTTTGTGTGAGGAATTGCATAATTTTTTTTAAATAGTCGTTAAGAACATATTTAAAAGGAAGGAGATTCTACTTACTGACTTATATGACTGACAATTAAAACATCATAGTCTGTCCCAATTCACGAAATGTTATTAACTAAGCGCATGTGATATTTTGATCATGATTGTCAAGCTCACTCCAACTGATCAGTTTTGACCAAATTTTTAGGATGAAAGGGTGTTTTTTTTTTGTAGCAGGACAGGTTATTGTAGTTTTTTTTTTATTTTATGCAATCGGGGATATAACAGATTATTTGGGATATTTTTTGGCCTTAGATTTATAATTAAAAAAGAAGTTTAAATGTGTACCTTATTCATACATTTTTGTTTTTTTTTTTAACGCTCTCCGCCTGAAAAAAAACACCCTGGCAACCTAGAAGATTTAAGAGCTTTGATTCTTCATTTTCATGATAATTCAAACATTTTTGTCTTAAAAGGTATATTTTTTTGGTACTGCGGAACTAAAAACATAGTCATTCCAAAAATGCACCATAACTTTGTCAAAATACTCATATCATAGCTAGTTCGAGCTGCTGGAAAAATTCTAACAAATTTACCGATTCGCTCCATACTCTGTTCAATTTATATTTAACATATTTGCCTTTCACCCTTATTATTATGAATTTCAATAAGCCATCTCTATTTCCATAAAGCTTTTCCATTTTTAATGGTTGCCGCATTGAGCATTATAAATTGTCATATTTCTCTCTCAAATTGTCGGTAAGTTTACCAACTATTAATTTATATTTGTTGTTTGTAGATCGTAAGCTAAATCTAAAAAAATTAAACTAAATCCAAATGAAAATAAATCTATCTTTTTGAACACCACCATGAGGTGAGATAGTAGGCGCTTTTTTAAGGCCTAATCTTTTTTAACGTAAAAATAAATAAAGTAAAAAAATAAACACTGCACAAAAATAATAAAATCACCTTAAATTCTACTGCACTATTTTAAATATAATATTTATTTACACGAAACCCCCTTCTTTTTAAATTTATTTTCATGAAGAAAAAAACTATTTCGTAATTTAAAGTTGCAACTAATTACTGAATCGAATTCCATCGAAAACTTGTTCAAATACTAATTTCTCCTTAATAAAGTAGCCACCAAATATTGTAAGCTGCGTTTTAACTGTGTTCAAAAAACAAAACGAAAAGAAGTAAGCAGAAAAGCATGCAGCGACAATACCTTTCTCCTTAAACTTCAAATATATGCCCTCATAAGCTCTAATAAAGCTTCAATTATGAAAGCTTTACTAAAGCAAAACCCAAAGAGAAAGGTATTCGAATTTCCATCAACGGACAAATGGTAACTCTGAATCAATGTATTTGTTTTTAATAAATACAATAAACGAGAGTCAAAATGGCGATCAGTCTGCTCACAGCCGGAGAGCAGACAGGTTATGGTGGAATGTACGTGGATTTATGGAATATTTCAGTAGCAATTTCTGAAGTTGAGTGTCATGCAAACACTAGCGGGCACCAGTGTGTTTGAAAAAGCTCTTGCATAAGGCCTGTACTGAAAATATAAATTGAACAGAGTATAGCTCGATGCACGCACTGAGAGCACAGACTGTACGTCTGTGACAAAATTTTTTGATGTAATAAGGCTCACCCGTATCTTCTTCTTTGAAATCAATCTAGCTTAGCCACTCTTGCTGCCGGGCGAATCATCTTAATCTCTACATTTTTGTCTAACATTGGGAACATTACTGCCTTCAGCCTTGAAGCTAAGGTAAATAGCGGATTTTTCGACTTAGTTTATACACTCTACGCTTAGTTGATGGTTACTGTGGTCAACACAAGGTGCTATGATATACAGTATCATGCAAATAAATGTCCGGAAAAGGTTCTTGTAAGCAGAATTTCCACAGCATAAGAATTCTGTTCCATTTTCCCCAATAACTTTAATCCATACACATGTCAGTAGCGCCATAAATAATAATTTTCAGATCCATAATTTTACCTTGAAGCATGTAGTCAAGAAAAACTGTGTGATAAAGAGCAAAGGCCATAAAACGCTCCCTTGATGTACACCATGCGTGTAAACCAAACCAAACAATTAATTTTAATAAATGTAATGGTGATTCGTTAATGGCTTGAGAATGATCTACGTTCCATATAGGGTAATTTTGTTTATTGACGAATCTATTTAATCAGAAATGAGCTCTATCACTGGGCCGATTATGTTGAGCGTAAAATTGACGAATAAGTGCTCTATAACCTTCGCGAACAGATTTATTTAATTTTTTTTTTTTTTCAAAGTAAATTTCCACAATTTGGAATCGTTGTTCCAGCGTTAAACGATTCATGATGAATTGCCGAACCTAACTGAACAGAAATGTGGACATAGTTTGACATTCTCAACTGTCATAACTGTATAGTAGATCATTTCACTAAAATCATTATTTTATTCTAGGACTCATTGTGGCCGGGACAGTCTTCCTGCTCGCCCAATTGGCAGTTATTTCCATTTGGACCTATTTGTACCAGCGACGCAGAAAACAACACGGCTACGCTAACGAAGGCATCAGCACTTCATCCTCATCATATGGTTCATCGCCTTCAACAATTGTCACATCCGCTCCCAATGCTACATTAAACAGCAATCGTTCAGAGTCGCTATGTAAATTATACGATAGCGGTTTTGCAGGACGGCACGGCCGTCAATTTTAGACAAACACATTTTTTAAAAATATAATTTACAAAGAAACTCAGTGAAAATAAGAATCTCCCTTTTTAAGGAAAAACAAAAATAGGGTTTGCACAAACAAAACAAAAAAAATCAAAAAAAGACGAATCCATTAAATTATTTTTGGAATCTCTTCACTGGCACAAAATTTCTATTCATATGAGCCATTAATCAATTACAATAATTATTATTTTCCTGCCACGTTATGCATTTAGTTTAAATATTTTAAATAATTTGTAAAGAAAAAAAAAAGAAAATTTTTCAAAAAAAAAAAAAAAATTGCTGAAATTTGCCAATAAGTGTGTAATATCAATTCAATCGACTTTGTGTTGAGAAATCATGGTGCCGGAATCTTAGCAAGGGCAATATTAATTTTAAAAATATATATAAATCAATAATTCAAAACATAATTATATATATTTTTTAAATGAATATCAAAAGCCACAAAAATAAAATAATTCAATTCATATTCTTAAACGGAGAATATGCAATAGTAGAAAATAATAATAAAGAAAAAAAAATAATATTTATATAAGGAAAATAGTCTAACTGTGTAACCTTATGATTTAAGTTAAAAAACAAAAATGTAATTTATTTGAAGAAAACAAAAAAAATAGGAACAAATTTACAAAACAAAAAAACAAGAACAAAAATTGATTTGGAAAAAAGGACGACTGATGTGTGAGAACAAATAAATTAAAAATAATCAATCTTGAAAGAGACTTTTTATTTTTTTTAATTCGAACATTAAGATATATATAATTGTATAGCCAATGTGTTTCCTTTCATTTTAATTCATAAACAGTAGAAGAGGAAAAAAAACAAAAATAGGTTTAATATTTTATCAAAAATTATTTAAAAAATAACAAATACTTTTCCTTGAATTAATCAGTTTAGTGTCACAAAATCATATAATTTAAAAATCTAACTTTACTAATTAATAAATAGATAACTTAAAAAATCAACAAAAAAAATTATGATAATTTTTAAAAGGAAAACAATGCTCACTTGTCCTTTTTTCCAAACGGAGGAGACTTTTATTTTCGATTAAACATTTACTTTAGACAAATTTTTTTTTTGGAAAATATAATTTATTTATTTATTTAAATAAATTTTCTTAAATAGTAATGAAGATAATAAAATGAATACGCATTAATCTAGTTAGGAATTTAATTATTAATGTGTCCCCTCCCAGTAAAAAAAAAATAAATAAATAAATAAAATATAACATTAACAATAACAATTTTTCTGTTACTATTATAAGAGTAGAAACAATTTAGTTTTAGATGTATGTATGTTTAAAACTAATTTTTATACGAGATGAATTTTGTAATACGAAATATAAAACAGATAATAATAATTAAATAAAAAAACAAAAGAAAATACTTAGTTAAATTGTTTTATTATTATTTATAACTAGATAAGCTTGTTAAGATCTTCGTGAGAAAAATTATTCATTTTATATAATTTATTTGAAATACGTTATTTGAACAAACGCCATCTAGAGGCCGCATATAAAAACAATACTTGTAGTTTATCCAAAACCCAGCTTTTCTGGACAACGCCAAGAGATTTCAAAATTCCCAGGGCCGACATTAAGCAAGACAATAATAATTAAAACTTAAAATATTTGCACATAAAATTTAACCAATATCACAAAAGCAGCGAAACCGAAGATGTTGTCTAGAAAAGATGAATACGAAATATTATTTCTTTCGCTTCTTACTTTGAAAACCTAGTTCCTATTTACGCTTATAGACTTTTTACAACGAACCAAAACCAAGTTTTAGCGGAAAAACATATGTGCATCAAAAACACTAGTTTTCCCAATCAAGCCTCTAAAAAACCAGTTTAAATTCAGAGATAAACTAAACAAAGAAACATATCTAGTAAAATTTTCAAAGTTCTAATAAAAATCCAAATGTCAAATTGACGTCAAAACAAACAGATGTTGTCAAGAAAACAATGTGTATATATCTTAATCTTTCGCAAAATAAATACAATAATTGTCTTCAATGAATAATGGAGCAAAAAAAATATAAGAAAGAAACCTTTAGAAGTATTACACAAATACAAAATTTTGACAATGAATTGTCAAGACCATTGCAATATCAAACAAAATTTTTTTTAAAAGCTTTTTGTCGATAACCGGTGCGAAAAGACTAATACATACAAAACACGAATCCAAACCAAAACAAATGCCTCAGAACTCACGTCTTTTTGACAGTTTATTTGTTACCTGTACTTGCCATACATAAAACTATATCTACTTAAGGGCGAGTTGAGAGCGCATCCAAAGTTTAAAAAAACAGCTTTAATAAGCAGTGTGAGTTCAGGTTTTTTAAAAATACTTAAGGCGACCAACACTAGGGTGACTTGAGGTCAACAAAACGAAATAGTTTTGGGATTTCGAAATGTGAGATTTCATTTTACGGATATTTCACTACAAAATCAAAAAGGTAAAAACAGAGTTTCAGTTTTTGTTTAAAATTTGAATTTAAAAAACACACTATGTACATGAGCAAATAACTTGGGTTAAAGAATTTTAAAAAAAATGTTTTGTACCTAGAAAACAAAATCATAGGTTTGGTAATGTGGAAATCAATTTCAGATCTCGAAACTTTATGATGAAATCTCAGATTTTACTTTGGTAAAAAACATAGTAGTAGGCTAGGCTAGTTTCGATCTCCAGAGCCACAATTTTTCTATGGTAATCCAAAGAACATCATTAAGCTACTGGCAACATATGTACATACTAGCGGATCAGGCCATCTTCGTCTCGCCCCAATTTAACGCATTCAAATGAACTGCAGTGTTATAATAAAACACAGATAGTTCAAATTTCAATGTGATTTATTTGAATGGAAAAAATCAGTAGAGAGTCATATGATAAACAATGTTTTTCGATTTGTATTCCGGCTATCGACGACGTTCTTTTTCTTCGCTGCTAGTATTGCCCGTTCACAAATCCAATCAAGATTTTTACAATTTTTTTGGAATGCCGGGGAACATTTTACTTTGGTGATGAGTTTCTCCTTTAACGTTGTTAACTCGCAAAAAATTGTCGGGAATGATATCAATCCAATCGAGACATCAACAGAAATTTAGCCATTTCCAAGCGCCAGCAGTTGTCTTGAGAATTCAGCAGCCGATGGGTCGTTCTGCAATACGCCACTCTCATATTTGTGGTCAGTCTCTCCGATGGGCAATATCATATACCCACTAACTCATCTCGAATCACCTTGTCAATCTTTCATTGTTAGGTCAACTGCCCCAAGGCTCGTTTATGCGCCATCGCCATCCCGAATTATTAATTTCATCAATTTCGCTGCCACCGAATTCTTGGTCAATGTGCACGTTATTGGCTTATCAACAGTGAGAAAATTTATCGCCAGCTTCAAAGCGGAATGTGCACTTGTGCAGTTTGACCGCCTTCAAACAGTGTGGCAGCAATGCCGTTGATGCCATGTTGATAGAATCAACTAAATGACGAATGCCTTGCCTGTCCCACCAGGAGCATCGAGAAAGTAAATGAGATTGCGGCATCGTATTCCAAAGCAGCGCGATTTAAGTCCACATTTACCACTTTTCTTCTTTTCATAACTTTTTATCGAATTAGTGGTGGTGATTGTGCAGTTTGAAGCTGTGCAATATAGGCACATTTATTTCTTCTGAACATTACTCATTCTGATAAATTATTGCTAGCTCTCATTGTACATACTCTTTGAAGTTATATTTGCTCAAAAACAAACCGAAATTTGCCTCCAAATAGTTTAAAAACCGTTTCCGAGAGGTATCAAGAAATGATAATAATGAGAGTGGTGGGGGGCCAGATTTTAAGAAAAGCATTTTTTAAACTTTTTTCCTACATAACTAATAGAATATTTTAAAAATTTAAAGATATAAACTAAAAAAGTGGGTGTAACAATGGTAAACTTGAAATTTGGTAGTTGTTTTTATTAACTTGGTTGTTTTTTGCAATTTTATTATTGCGGATATGTAAAGGTGATACAAATCTCAGTAATTGGACGAAATAAATACAACTATTTTTCTTACTTAAAAGATATACATATGTATGTAGATATAAAGCCTTTTGATCTTTCTCATATAGGTAATCTTTATACAGTAAATAAACTAAAGCTTATACATATGTATGTATGTATATAATACCAACTTTGTACACAAAACAACAACAAAGAAATCTTACTGTGTTTGGAATCCCGGATCGGAGAGAGATAACAGAATTCCAAATAAAAACGGAATTAGAGGAATATACTGCTAGATTACTTTGGTTGTAAAGTAAAAGACATAATCATATTTTTTTTTAGAAAAAATAATCATATTTTTTTAGAAAAAATAATCATATTTTTTTAGAAAAAATAATCATATTTTTTTAGAAAAAATAATCATATTTTTTTAGAGAAGGACGCGTTTTTACTCTATCATCTTATTCGATACCAATATTTGTCACCAAAATATTCTTAATATTAATGAGTTTATAGTAAATCGATTTTCTCATGGCCTAAATTTACATATATTTAAGAGAGACTCTTAGTAGAATGTTTAAAGTAATATTTTCTGATGAGATTCGCACTTGTACAAGAGATTTAAACTTTGAATAGCACAAAAAAAACTACCGTTGTTGGGTAGAACAGGCCGGAACTGGACTTTACCGGAACTGCGCGACTCTGCGCGGCAAAATATGCAGATATTATTCGTATGAAATTGTATGAGCTATACCGCACTAAGCGGCAACTAAACTTCACAAAATTTCTTACGTTGTGACCTGTAGTCCGTTGCAGTCAGTTCCACCGAATGCGATCTTACCATAATTGATATTCCACTTATATTCGATTTCAATCGAATATGTCTTCTTCTTAAATACACATCACATTTGAAAGTTGATATCTATCTTTAAATGGATAGTGTGTGTTTTGTGTCTGCTTTCTTTTTAAAACAGGATTAGAATAAGATTCCGAAGACTCGGAACTCGAAGGTGTTTGAAGTACTCGTAGAAGGAATGAAAATTCCGGATTCCATTAATTCTAAATGAAAACGTCACAATTTCTCACACCCCTTTATTATTATATTTCGAAATGTAAGAGAGTAATATCAGAAACGTATGTCGTTTTCGGAGTGTTCTACTCTTTCTTGATTGCAATCGAATGAAAATGCCGTATTCTTAAATTAAAGTATACACAGATTAAACGTCGACATAAAAAAATGGCTTCTTCAAACAATTATTGTTACTTTTTGAAAAATTGTCTCACGAACGCATTTATATGTATGCATGTGTTCTATGTCCACTCCCTTATGAAGCCGAGAAAAGAAAAGTAGCCCGAAAACCTAATTTGGAATAACAAATTGAACATTTTTGGAGTAACATTCGTCGAAAAAGTGTAACTCCGAACCGCGAATCAAAAGGGGAATGAGATAAGCAAGCTAAAATGATCAATTGCTGTCAAATATTGAATTGAATTTTTAATATATAAAATGCATTTCGTAATAACAACTGTTAGTAAAATTTAAATAAATCGAATTTAATGACACTCTGAAAAGTATGCAATGCATAGTTGAAATAGTCTACTTTTGTGATTATTGATTTATTTCGAATTTAAAAGGAAAACACACAAAAAACATTAAACAAAGGCTACCTCATTGGCAAATGTACAGTTGAAATAAAAGTAATTCTGATTTAAGATTGTTTTTTTTATTACTAGGTATAACAACCAGTTGTCTCTTAAAAATCTAACACTATGTGCAACCTTGCTTTTTTTTTGTTCAAGTACATCAGGCACTTATCAGGGTCAAGTTATACCAACCAAATTCAAAAATAATCCTCACTCACCCTTAAGCGATGATCCGCAACTGTCCACAGTCTTGCCCCGAAATCATTTGATGTTCCAAGGATGTATGAACCCGTTGAATCAAATTCTACAGAATTGATCCCGGCACTGCTACCGCCTAGAACAGCTCTTGCTTCTGTTGTTGTCCCTGTTATGTCTAAATAAAACAAAAGGATATGACACTTTTTTAATAATGATTCTATTAAGTATATATAAATCATAATCTTACGCTTATTGACATCCCAAAGTTTGACACGCCGATCGGCACCACCTGTGGCGACCATTTTCTCTACCGGATTCCAGCGCACTGCACTGGCTTCGGTCTCATGAGCTTCAAACTTCATTATTAGTTCTGGGTCTGCTGAATGGAAGCGCTCAGGCCCGCTACCCGGTGATAGGCTAAGTTCATCGGCCAGCATTAACATTTCATCATATACAAAATCACCACAGACTCCGACGCCGCCGCCGCCGCCGCCTTGATCACCACCACAAATGCTTGCACTTTCAGGTGGCAGATCGTTTGGACTGATTGAGTTGCGAGTCTCACGGACGGCGTCTTCCAAATCGCGGCGCAGTTTGTCGGACCGTTTTCTGAAAAGTGACGGCAGTCTTTTTCTAGATTTTAAATGAATGTTTAATTGAGTTTAGCGTTTTTGGTCAGGCCGTTAGTAGAATCACAATGTGGCGAATTTTATTTCATTTATTTGGTGTTATGAAATAACTATTACTGAATTGTGAAGGTGATAATTTCTTTGGTTTTGACTGAATTTGGTGAAAGTTATCTCTTCTTGCCAAGCTAATTATATTGATAGGAGTATAATGCTCTTTTGCTTTGCAGCACCAGGAAACCAATTTTGTTTTTCTCAACCAATTATTCAAAAGCTACATGTACATTTTTATGAATGAATTACATGCGATGAATGGGTTATTAAAAAAAATTAACAATTTTATGGAATGTGAGAATGGTTAAAGAAAAAAAAACATAAAAATGGTTATGCAAACGGTATTAATTTTTTTAGTCATTAGAATATGTTGGGGTCTGCCTTTTTTTGTGTGTATAGATTTTTTGTTAAAGTTTACAGTTTATGTTTTATAAGGGTTCTGTTAAGATGGCTATTATAAAATAAGACAGAAACTCTCTAGAAAATCGGTAATGTTCGTAGAATGAACTGAAATCGAGCCAAATATTTTTCTTTAGAGTACAAACGGAAAGCGATCCCAAGAATTGAAACTGAGCCAAGACTTAGGATACTTATAGGATAAACATTAAATACACTTTTCGAATGATGGCCTGTTACTAAGCTGTAGTCTCAACAGTGTCAAAGTGACAGGATTACATGAGCAACCCTTTTGATTAGACCTTTTGTGGATTTTTTTTTGTTTCTATTTAATTAATCAAAGCTTAAACTAGAGTTTGAAGCGAAGGAAGACTAGTGTGGCAGATACTATATTCAATACTGTTCTTAGTTACGTCTATAACCAAAATATTACTTGGCATTGTGAGTCCTGATACTATTGACCCTATTACGATTGTTAATAATCAATTTGATCATTGATAAACACTGAAATTTGGTTTTAAAACCTCGGCTTACTTAAAAACTGCACAGATATTTAATGGAAGTTATCGATTTTCTTGTAATTCATAGTGGCATGCATCATTCTCAATTACCAAAACTCTTATCAATGAGGTTATTTATTATTAATTTTCGGTATTTATGAACCATAAATTTGCAATTGACAATCATAATAGGGGTGTATATTTCAAAAATTTCAAATTGCATAGATTTCTATGCCTGTAATAAAGTGTTTGGTAAAAAATGGGGCCTCCAGTCGAAGATGATCTTATGGACGTACACAACCTGGGTATAAACAAAGGCGTTGTCACCGCAGGGGATCTACGATCTTGCCCACGGATGTCATTAATTTGTTCAGGTACCACTTAAACATATTAAATATGTATCTTGCATCGCGTTGATGCTCATTGAGTGAGTTTCTGATTTGACAGACCGTACGGTCACAGCAATATCACAGGCAATACTGCACCCCTACTTTTAGCATCAGTAAGGACGCGTTAAAGTTAAATTTTTGTCCAGAAAAGACTGGGAAGATGACGTTGTAACGAGAGACTTCCACACTACAGTTTTTTACTAATTGCTCGAGGATGGAGCGTGAGATGGGCGCAGGAATTTTTAAATATTTCTAAATTTTATCGGCTCCCAACTATGCCAGTGTCTTTCAAGCTATCAGGGAAGCATGCAAGCTACTAACACAGGACACAAACCAAAAGTGATTTCGGGAATATACATGAAAAGGAAATGATTCACCTGCCCTTGGCAGGATCGCAAAATCAAACTCATTTAGAAGATCCTTCTATTATGACCTTGGCGAACTGTCTAAAATGAAGATCAATGATTTTCTTTTTAAACTCAACAAAATTGATCGAGGCAAATTTCGATAGCTTCTGGGCCAATATCTAATCTCACGAGCACCGGAAAATTGTTTTTGGAGATTTTTTGGTGCACAGCTCCCGAATGATCACTCCGATGTCGCCCACAATTCGGATGTTTTCGGGTTAGTTGGTAATCCAATCGAGTGAGTGCCCTAAGATCCGCCTGTTGAATTCACAAACAATGAATCCGGGTACGATGTCAGCATCATAACCGGATTTAGACCATAACTTTTCAAAGCGTTTCAAGTCTGCACGAGTTATGGTATTAAAACGGCGCTAATTTGGTCCTGAGTTAGGTTGCTCGCCTCAACGACGCTTATTTTAGACATGTAGGTATCGTTTATTTTGGAAATTTGTCCTGATTGTTTGGGAATTTAAAACGTTTCAAGTTTTTGTACTTCTTCAAGAGCTTTTCAAAAAAAATTTGCATGAAGGTTGTTGGGTTCAAAAACAACACCTACTCAAAACTGGGACAAAAATAAATACAAGCAAGTATTACACGCATTTACGTATGTAAAAAGGGCAAAACAATTGGTAGGTTCTCGGTTTCTTATTCCCTATAGAGAGATCAGCCCTACTTCGCTTACTATTTCTACAAAACGTGGAAAAAATTGGCTCAGTTTTTTGTTCAAATGTGTAGAGCAGTGGAGATGCGTTCAGCATTACCAAAGACTATCAAACTGATTTCCATTGTTTTTAATTGAAAATCATTATTTTTAATTGGTTTACAAAATTTACAAGAAAGAACGTTCACCAGCTAATTGCCTGAAGTCAACTAATGTAGTTTTCGATTTAGAATTCGGAAGAACTCTCCGATCCGGGTTCACAATCGAACTCGATTCTGAAGTTTAATGTGACTGCATGCGTAAAACGTGAATGTTCAAGGGCACATTTTCGATTATTATTTTTTTGTAAACAAGGCCGATACAAAATTGAATTCGTGTGTGGCATTTAATAGATGTTAGTGTGTGTGTGGCTCTGGTTTTGATTCTGACCTTCAAACCAGGCGCGAATTTTACTTCTTTCTGTATAGGACGACCAATAGAAAAAGATAGAAGTCAAATTATACAAACTGAAAGAATTACACATTTCCGAAAACAAAGTCTTGACATTGAGATTAAATCCCAACTTCTAAAATACAGTCGAACTTCGATAACTCGAACCACCACTTGCTAACAAAATAATTCGAGTTATCAAGACTTCGATTTATCAAGTAAAACACGAAATTAATAATAAGTACGTATTATTTATTTGCGAATAAAGAACAGTTGTTGTAATTATTTAAAATATACTGTTATACTTGACTGACGAGTGAATTGCCGGAATGCTATATATAATAGCCAGAATTTTCTTTATTGACCCAATCTCCGCCCCTTTTATTAATTTAAATGTATCTTGAAATGATAACGCTTCAGCGACATATCCACGTTAACTTTACTTTTTATTAAAAACTACACACTGCACTGTTAATATCTAGCTACGTCAGTTTCTTTAGATACACTACTTATTTCGTCTTTTTTGTTTAATTTTCAGAAGAGGCCTATATACTATTTTTTTTAAATAAGACTTTAAATTCGCATTATAATACATATATGTATCAACCTAATAATGTATGTTCTAATACTGGAACATTACAGCTTTTACTCACACTTAAAGGAATCACAATTTTCAACACAATTATATCTCATATGTATACAAGGTCATAGAACATACATACACAATGTCCAAAAACGCAATACATTATGAAGTAAACTTGTGAAAATCCACAGAATTCGAGAATTCTCCTAAAAAATCGACTTATCGAAGCTAGCGCCAAATAATAGGTTCGTTCGTTGAACTTTACCTAGGGTTGTCAAAAAAAACTGGGGTTTTCGGTTCTCAAAAAAACCTGGGGTCATTAAATTTATGTTGCAGAAAAGCAAGTTATGTCATTTAATAATTAAAACTTAAAATATTTTAAATTTAAATGTTTAATATATTTTTTGTGGACCTATGCACAATCCTCAACTTCAAAGCTTTCCCTTTTTTATGTCTGTATCTGACAATTAATTTGAGTATTGTTTTATTTCCATTTTAAAAATAACAATTTGCATACAAATCGAGAATTCACAACAAAACAAATGCTTCAGATTAGGGATGATGGATAAGTCCATCTATGTTATTGAAATATCGATATTAAAACAAAAAATCGATGATTCAATATCGATGTTCAAAGAAGAATAAGGAAAACCCTTTAACACATCTATGTTTTCGATTCGATAACTATTAACATCGATGATGAGTATTCGATATTCTCCTCAATATCGCCCATTCCTACTTCAGATCTCATGTGACTTTGACGGTTATTCATTTACCTCAAGTTGACCCTGTTAAACCTATTTCTACTTCAGGGCGAGTTGAGGGCGACCCTAGGTTTCAAAAAACACATAATTTGTTTGTCAGGGTGACTTTAGGTTTTTCAAAAAACGCTTTAGGTCGACCCTAGGGCGACTTCAGGGCTCAACGAACAAACCTAATATCTTCGCGTTATCGAGACATTCGAGTTATAAAATTCGAGTTATCAAACAAAAATTACATGCTATTGCCTACCAATTTCATTTGAGTTATAAAATATTCGAGTTATCGAAGTTCGACTGTATATGTAAGTAACTGAAAATGTGACTCAAGAACACAAAATATATCAACATTTTTAATGTTTTTGTTGATGTTTAAATTTGAAATACATAAATTCGAATTGACTGCCGAGTGTTAATGTGTATTTTATTTCAAAATGCAATGTACGATTACAATATTTTGTGGTATGTTTGAAAATAAATTTAGAATTAAATTATTTTGTCGAATTCTTGAAAAAAACACTAATTCTTGTTAAATTAAAATTTATATGAGTTGGGGGTTAAAATTATGAATAACTTAGATCTGACCATTAACGCTTTCTTAATGTTTTTTACGCTTTTTTTGTAATACACATATTAAAGGTATATAATATTTTACTTAATCCAATAAATAACCCTATGTTAGCTCGTTTGATAAAAATTAATTAAAATTATAAAAAAAAAAAAAACAAATAGACAAAACAGAGGACGAAAACAACACACAAAAAAATAGAACAAACCTTTTCTGGGTTAACTTTTCCACAAAAATAAATCATTAACTTTTGGGTGCTTTACGATTTTCATTGAAAAAAAAAAATTTTAAAAACTAATATGCATGGTTTTATAAATATACATAGTTTTTTTTTTAAAGAAAAAAAATGTTCATAAAGCACACAAAACCATTTCCAGCAATCGTGGGGATGCTAATCGAGTTTTTTTTTAATTTCTTTTGTTTTAATTCCAAAAATACTCGCAAATACTATTTGAAGTATATTTGGTGGCAAAGATAAACAAACTTACTTAAGGAAGCTTTCGTTCTCTTCGTTTAGTTTGTCAGCGTCCTTGGATTTGTATTTCATCAGACGTTCTAATAGACTTCGATTTTCATCCTGCAATTGAAAGAGAAGATAAAAACAATTCAGAAAATAATCACACGATATTCACATACGGCTTCGTTGCAACTAATTTTTCATTTGGATTTTTTTTTGAAATTTTCTCGACATACCAAACAAAAATAAGTAAATTCAGTTTGTTATCTAGCTACCTACGTCATCTTCATTATTTCAACACCTCTTCGGACTCGATTTAATTAATCGACGTTTTATTGGATCATTTCCAGTTTTTTTTTTATTTTGACATTTTCTTTGCAAACAAAAAAAAAATAAATAAAAATATAACAAGTTGTTTCTCAAATAATCATCATAATCATTCATAGCCAGATGCCGATTAAAGACAAAAAAATATTTAAACAAATCGTGCGTGGAGCGTAATAAAATCGCTTGAAGAAACATTAATGCGGCTGATATGATATCAATCAATCAAGTTCATTGTGGTGTTTTTGATTTATAGAACTAGAAGTCATATAACTAACTATTAAATACCTAACATTCACGATTCTAAACATGATGACGAAAACACCACGATAATTTAAAAATTTGTTTAAAAAGAATTATTCTCAATTTTTGACAGCCTGGATCTTTTGGTCCAAAGTAAATGCTTTTTTTCGAAATAATAAGATTATCTAGATACCATTGAATGTCAAAACCAAGTCTCAGATCACTGGCCACTATCCATGAGGAAGAAATTAAACAGCTTCCAGTTGTTGGTATTGGTATCGTAGTAAACCGACTTTTGTAGAATGATAATTATTATTATTATTAATATTTATTAACAAGCAATTAAAATTACAAGCTAATACAAAAATTAACAAGCCTAGCTGCAGAGACTATTGGCTTTTTTGGTTGGGGATTCAAATTACAATATTTGTTTTTTTGAGAAACTCAGTGATTTTATTTACATTTGTTATGCTGGGATTCTTGAGGATTTCATATATTGAGTTGTTTTCGAATATTTTTTAAATTATGGACTGCGACAACGGACAATGTTCCAAGATATGTTTTAAATTAAAACGGGTGTTGTAAATGGAGCAGGTTGGGGGGTCGTTTTTGTTGAGGAGGTGTTGATGGGATGCAGTGGTGTGTCCAAGTCGAAGTCTAGCAAAATTGCTAATTTTTTGTTTCGAGCAGTTTGTGGGGTGCATCGGTGTAGATTTTAAGGGGTTTATATCCTTGTAGTGATGGTGGTAAAGGTTCCAATCGTGTCTATTTTTAGCAAAAGATATCTTTCCGATGAGCTTGAGGAGATCGGCTTTAGCGAAAAAGTTGAAGTGAGTACCAGTTTTGCGAGCAATCTTAAGGATAGTGTGTCTCTTCGTTCTTCGATGCTCGGGAGTCCTGCTTCAGCTAGGATATTTTTTATTGGAGTTGTTGGAAAGGCGTTTATGCTTCTTCTAGCTGCTGTATGGTAGCTGGGTTTTATGATGTTTAAAACATACTTTGGGCAGTGACCGTATATGCACAACCCATAATCAATTTTACTTAGAACTAAGGTTTTGGTTATATATGCAAGGGTATTAATATGTACATTGCTTTGAATGATAAGATTCTTTGAAGTCGCAAGAAATTCTTATCCCCTTCTGACCTAGCTGTAACCTATAAGGCATTCATTCGTCTGAAACTTGAGTATACTTTTCAAATCTGGGCAAGTATACTCATTTGCTTCTCTTGGACATAATAGAAATATTCGAGAATTATATACTACCCTTGAACAACGACGTAATATCTCATGCCTTTTTTATTTGATAACTATTTTTAAAAACAATCTTCTAACCAAATACCCTTGAGCCCAACTTTGGCTATACTGTTAAGTACAGAGATTCTTTCTTTAGCAGTACAAGACGAATGTCTTGGTTCTATTTTTCTCCCCCATTTTGATTGTAAAAGCTCCAAAACCAATGTGCATCGGTATCTTATTTTAAATCCTTCTTTATTTACTTATAATGGTTGCTCTATGCTTGTACGTTCTTGTACGTTTTAAGTGTAGCCAAAACCGCGCATAAAACAACAAAAATCAAAATAGATTTTTAAGGACGACCGGTGATTGAATTTCTAGTAACACTATTCAACAGTAATAGTCTTGCTTTTAAGAATACTTATCAGCCTGAGCAAATTCTTTCTGCTTTCATTTTGCCTTCCCATTTGGAATACGAGATTTTTATTTGGAAGTAAAAAGGGGTAAGCCAATTTTCATAAGTTAGAAGTGCTAAATGATAATAATTGATAAGAAGTGGGTGCTTAAAACGCCTATGCATGAAAAATTCCATAATTTCAACTTTTTCTTTGTATACACATGAAAGCTGGCCGCTCTAGCAAATTTCATAAGCCTGCACCAATGGGAAATGCACTAAATATATTTAACAATAATTCTATGAAAATAGGTCTACGCCCCTGGATGTACAATTAAAAAATTTAAAATTTTGCCTTTGCCTGCTCTTTAAGTCCTAACGCTGTACGTTATTTCGTCAGTCTAAGACAATCTCCTTATAATTGGTATCAAAACTATGCAAATCGGCGGGTAATATAAAAAGCTAAAGAATTGACATTTGGTAAGTTGCATCAGACTGGTGAGCTTACCAAATGCTGGGAGTTTAAAGTGTCCGACTTTATTGTTACTGAAGTTAGAGGATGGTCGAAAATCGACTGAGTTTTATCCTGTAAAATGTGTGTAGTGCCAAAACTTGGCTGGGTACTACCGTGCCTTTGGATTAAACGGTTAGCACGTGGTATCTCCGACTTTTAAAAAAAAACGTCAAAATCTGTCCTAATTGTGCTACTTCTTTTTATTGTTAAGGAAATATGTTGTCAATGTGTTGACGAGAACCTTCGTTGATAAGAATTTTTCGATCAAAGCATTGAAGGTGTGGTGGAAAATGGAAATGAATGTTGTTTTGATCAAAGAGTCAACGTACTCCGGCCGTACCCGATTACGTTGACCATGTAATTCTAGCTTGAAAGCTAAGTGCAAATCTAGTGTTTTTTTTTAATATTATCCTGTCTATGGTCATATACTGATTTTATGTTACCAAAACCGTTAAAACAGTGTTCGAGGTAATAAAAACAAATTATTTGACAGGTGTGTACATATTATATACATATACCGTTAAGACATTGGGTGATGATATCCATAAACACATTATATCCCAAATGTATCGATCGAGAACTCATAGAATTATTTGTATTAGAAAAACAAAACAGTCAAAATCAAAAATTCGATTATTAAAATCGTGTGTTTTGTTCGTAAAGTTCGATTAAGTGTCCATTAATCCGCAGCTATAAAAGTAACAAAAATCGCTACTTCTTGCCGCATAGTTAGTCGTGACTTTGTTTGGAAATTCTATTTTTGGGACAATATCGGTTGTGATATTTTTTTCTTCAGCTATATGTATGTACATACATGCATATAAAAATATACTGGACAAATGTATGTATGTGCATATAAAAAACTAACTATTAAATATGAAAGTTCAAGGTATGTACACAATGTGTCTTAATTTAATTTGATAATTTCGTATTTTAGCAATAAGTGATTAATTGCACATGTATAGCACAGACTTCGCGGATGCAAATAAAACTTTTTAATACTTCTCCAATCAACGAAGCTTTGATTGAATGAGGTATTAATTTACCAAAATAAAAGCACATACATACATATGTCTTTTTAATTATATTTTTCTTTTATGGTATGGCGTAAAATATGGAATGCCATCAAATATAAATTGCAATAAAACTGTTCGCTTTTGTGCGTCATTTTGGTATTTGTTCATTAAAAATTATTTTGTAGAAAAATAACTAAAGTTTAAACAATTTTTGCCCAGTTGAATAATGGTGGTGCAATTATTTAATCCGTGTTCGAAATTTTAATTTTCGATTTCGGCGACTTAAATGTTCAATAATGATTCAAGATTCAAATATGTATGTGGTAACAGCCAACGACGGAAATTGTTGAATCTCAGTTAATCCACAGAAATCGGATCAAATATTTGTACAAGTGGCCCTTAATTTTAAGAATAGCATAATATTATTTCAAAATTTAGAATTAAATTCTAAAACAAACGATCGTAATTTTAAACTTATTTAAACGAGTATCTTGTTAAGCCTATTCTAAAACGGCGACAGTTTGTGCTAAGAGAACTTGTGAACAAAACTTATTTTTTAGACATTTATTACTTCCCATATAGTTAATACCAAGGCTAAATTATTTATTTTTTTTTTTGTTATTTTCCTTGTATACATAAATTCTTTGGTAACTTTTGAAAAATATACCAGAGAATAAGGTTCACATAAAAATATAACTCCACAAAAGATTAGTCCAGTAGAAGTTGAAAGCGGTTATACAGGGTGTCTGCCGGGAAGGAATACTAATTTGTTTGTTTATAATTTTTGATTAAATGAAAGAGAATGTATCTTATATTGATAAATGTTTTACTTAATGTCGGCAATTATGTGTGGAATACAATATCATGTAAATATCCGCCTCTGTTAGTCTCACAAATGCGAGCCCTTTTGAGCACATTTTTCAGTACATTCTCACACATTTAACGCGGTATTTCATTAATTTCATCACGAATATTTTGTTTGAGTTGCTCAAGCGTTTCTGATTTGTTTGCATAAACCTTGCTTTTCAGATATCCCCACAAAAAAAAGTCCGGAGGATCACCACTTCTTGAAATAATGTGTTGTGGAGGTCTCGCAGTAATTCCATTGTAATCCTGGCTGTATGCGATATGGCACCGTCTTGTTGATACCACATATTAATCAAGTCCAAAGCATGCAGTTGCGGCGTTAAAAAGCTTTTAATTATATCATGATATCGCTTCCCATTCACAGTTACCGTTACGCCGTTTTCATTTTCAAAGAAGTAAGGTCCAATGATTCCTCCTGACCAAAATGCAGCCCAGACTGTAACTTTTAATGGATGCAAAGGTAACTGATTAATAATTTGAGGGTTTTCCATTGCCCAGAACCGACTATTCTGTTTATTCACATATCCATTCAAATGAAAATGTCCCTCGTCACTCATTATGATTTTTTCATGAAAATCGGCTAGCTGTAACATCCTATTGGTATATGTAAGGCGGCGTAAATGGTCTTGTGGAAGAAGCCCTTGTGTCAACTGAATCTTAAATGGAAACAAATACAAATCCTTGTGCAAAATTGTGGCCAAAGTTGTTCTTTGAATGCCAAGCTTCTGAGCACGGTGTCGAATTGAGGTTGATGGATTGTTTTGAACACTTCCTTGAGCAGCAGTAATGCTTTGAGCCGATCGTGCAGTACGTTGTGGTCCATGCTTGGGCCTATCAAGTACAGAACCTCTTTCTTCGAAATCATTTACTACACGATAAATAGTGCGTTTTGTTGGCACGTTGTTTCTTCCAAAAATTTCACGTAACTTTCTCATCGTCACAGTAATCGATGATTGATTTTGATAAAATGTTTTAACGATTAAAACACGTTGGTTTATATTTATATTTTGCCATAATAAATTTGTCACGTATCTACTTCACGACTGCCAAATATAAACTGTCAAGACTAATGTTTACCAAAATGCCGGCAAAACAAAGTAGTATACCTTCCCGGCGGACACCCTCTAGTAGAAAATGTGTTTACAAAAAAAAAGACACGACTATATGGCACGTACTTGCTCGTATGTTCGATCACTTTGTATGCAAAATGTTGTTTATAGAAACGGATAAATATTACTCCTATTGCGATTGTCATTTGCAAATTGATAGTTGATAAATACTAAAATTTAGTATTAATCCACCCAATTAATAAGAGTTTTGGTCATTGATAATTATGCAGACTGTTGAGACTACAAGAAAATCGATAATAGATAATAAAAGTTGTGCAGTTTGTTAATGAATTGAGGTTTTAAAACCAAATTTCAGTATTTATCAATCATCAAGTTTATAATTGACAATCTAAATAGAGCCCTATATTTTTAGAGTCCCTTTTTTTCTTAATTTTTTATATACAAAATTTCTTAATTTTTTTTTCTGGAAGTTTTAAATATTTAATTATACAAATTTAAAAACAAAATTTAAAAAAAAAATCATCCATCCGTTTTCATATACTGAATTTTCACAAAAAAAATATTTTTTTTTTTCAAAATCCAAAAAAAAATATTTTTTTATTTTTTGAAAAAATTGGCATACAATATTATTTATAATTCGAAGGACCTACCATATAAAAATGTTGATCGAAATCCATACGGCCATTTATGAGCAAAAAAATAAAAAACAAGAAAGTCCAAAATAAATAAAAAATGGTTGTATGGCAGATACTGTTAATAACAAAACATGTAAAGAAAATGTTGACCAAAATATAGACTCTACCTAAAGTAGTGTACACACTTTTTTCATCAAAATCGTTAGAACTGTTTTCGGGATAATACCTCTATTTTTGGAGCTAAGCAAATGATTTAAGCATCATAGTTTCCTCCTAAATGCTGTGGACGCGGCAGTACTCGGCAACTCATTTGGAAGAGCATTCCATAAACGAATTGATGAACGTTCAGCTAAACTGTATGCGAAATGCGGTAAAATTAGTTTCAAACCTCTATGGAAATGAGCATAATTAAGAATTTAACTAATTAGTACGCATGTTGTGGCTGAAATTGTGGAGCTTCAAAGCAAGCCTAAGCTTAGGGTTCATTTCAAATGCGAACCATTGAAATATCTAAGTTATCTTAAGTGCAACGTTCAATATGCACCTACATTCACAGTCCAAAATTGTATATCCTGAATATTTAAAAGTAAAATATGGCATAATTAGTGATTTGATGAGGTATTTTGATATGGAGAGCAACAAGTGCGAAGAAGATTTAAGAGATCGTACTCCAGAGTAGATATCTCTAATTTATCTAAGGGCCATTTTCTTCAATACATGTTGAACTCAAATTGAGGAATTTTATTCTCAACTTGTGATTTTTTTTTCTTCACTCAAAGTTAATAGTTTCAACTTTTGATTCTCAACTTTCGAGTTGATCAACTTCTGGTTTTCTCAACTTCTGAAGTTGAGAGAGCAAATTTGAGAGTTTTCTGTCAAATTCAAATTAATAACTTAGTTATATATTTCATCAATTGATAAAAGATCTGCTGATTACAAACATTAAAGTTAACATATCTAATGTCTAAATTCTACATACAGCAGGTTATCTTGTCATTTAAATACATTCATATTATAGCACATAATCTTAAATTTTAACACGTACATTTACAAAGCTTTTATATAAATTACACAAATAATTGAAGACATTTCTTTTTCAATAGCTCTTTATTCATTGAAAGGTCAGTTTTATTGCACACAAAATTAACAATTTTAAGAGATCGATTCATTCAAACCCTAATTCGTTCTATGAGAGGCAATAAAGAATAATGCATTTCTATTTCGAAGAACCCGGGTTGCGGTATAGAAAGAGATTAACGACAGCAATTCAGAACAAGATACACGATTATCCAAAACATCTTTAACAAATAAAATACATTGCACATACCTACGACATTCAAGCGATGAGTGAACATCTTGATTTATAATCAGGCAATGGACCATTCCAATTGAGCTTCCTCAAAGCATAATTGGTAAATCCTTTTTGAATTCTTTCTATTCTTAATATATTATTGTCATAGAAAAGTGACCATACAACACAACAGTATTCTAAATCGGGTAAAACTAAAGCCATAAATAATGTTTTCAATGTATATGCATCTTTAAAGTCGTTCGAATTCGATTTTGAAAAACCTAGCAAGGAGTTACCTTTAGACACAACAAAATCAATGAGGGATCGAAAGTCAAACTTTGCAACAAAAATGCTGCAAAAATGCACAGTCCACTGGTGAAGATGTTGCAAGAAATAATTTCACATCATCGGCGTACATTAGACAGTTACAATACTTTAATACTGAGGGCATCCATCTATTTTAACAACCTGCCTTCTGTTTGATAAATAGGAATTTAACCATTTTATAAAAGCTATATTTATACCCAATCTTTTTAACTTTCGCAAAAGAAGACCATGATGCACACGATCAAATGCCTTAGCAAAATCGGTATAAAGGACATATACTTGTTTTCCATTTTCTAAAGAATTTATACAAAAAATTGTAAAGAGACTTAAGTTCGTACGAGTCGACTTTCCTTTTCCAAACCCATGTTAATAAAGGGACAAAAATTCCTTAACCCAAAAATAAAGACTTTGATTTACTAATTTCTCAAAAAGCTTAGGAATAGCAGATAGCTTAGAAATGGGCCTGTAATTCTTTACTAAATCCTGAAGGCCGTTTTTATACATTAGATCTATGAAGGATAGTTTCCATTCTTCAAAAAAAAAAAAACACCAGTTGAAAGGGATTTGTTAAAGATACTTGTAAAAACAGAGGGGGAATTGAATCAAACCCAGCCTTTTTAGTTGTATCAATTTCATTTAAGCTTTTAAAAAATTTCTTGTTCCGTTAATTTACTTAGCGAAAAATCAAATAACGGAAAAATGTCAGGGTATAAACAATCGATATTATCAATTACATCACAATTATATTATTTCTGAAAATAATGAGCAAAAAGATCGCAAGAGGATTGAATATCCATATATTTATTATTCTACTCATACTCCATACATTGTGGAAAATGTAAATTCATTCTTTTAGAGTTAAGAAATACCCAAAAGGATTTTTAATTCTTGTCGATATAAGAATTTGTTTAGAAAATCGAATTCTTTCCTTAATTGAAAAAAACCTTTCACGGTCTTCAGGTAGGTTTGTCGATTTAAAACACTTAAATGCCTTATTTTTAGAATTCTGCAGATTTTTTATCCTTGGGTTAAACCAGGGAAGCTTAAAAGTTTTTTTCCTAGTTTGTGTAGCTACAAAACGGTCTATACCTTCAAATAAAATTATTTTAAATTTGGAAAACATATCTTCTAATGAATTGTCGCTTATAGAATCCTTCCAATTTACATTTTTTTATAAAAATTGTTAAACGCGATGAAATCTGCCTTTATGAAATTATAAGTTTTAAGATTTTGGGGTAAAAAATTCGCATACACATAAACTGAATTACTAATACATTTTGTTGCATCTTATGTCACAAAATTATTCTCGGTTTTGAATAAAAATATTTTTAAAATAAAATTTTCGAGAAAATTATTATTAGGAAAATAATCCATTTATCGTCTGCTTCCGGAAGCAAAGATGAAGAAGAATTGTGGCGATTGTTCTATACGAGGGTCGGGGTTGAAAAATTGGACGACCATCATTTTATTCACCGATTTCGTACTTCAAAGCGAAAGACAATTTTATATCTTGAATATTTTATAGTTTAAATATGCTAACTTATATAATGTGTAGATCGCGCGAATTACGACCAATTACCCAATTATTGATTGTGCTGAGGTATTGTGCACTCGGGGCAATTCAGTTGGCGTAAGCATTTTAGCATTGTGAAGCGGGTGTCAAGTGCAATTGATAACATTGCGCCCAGTTCGCATGCCTGAAATACAAAGAGAACAGTAACAAGCAGCAAGAGAATTTTATTCTATAGCAACATTTCCAAGAACAATTGGGACATTCAAGTATGGATTATCTGAAAGTATCCAATGACCATTCAAAATCTTAGAAACTACCTTAAATACCTTTGTTGATATTAATGGTTTAAAATCATTGTGCTATTTTAGTAGTCTGTTTGTATTATTTTTGTATTTATGTATTATTATTTATGTACATATGTACATATGTGCATTATGTAATCAGTGGATTTCATTATGGTAAAAAACCGCTTGTTTTATTATACCATCAAACTGATACCAATAATAAACTATACATTGTAGCACTCACTAGCAATTGTTTGTTACGTACTCGACCGTTCAATCACTTAAAATATAACGCGACACAAAACAATATATACACAGAACTTTAAAGAACTGAATAAATCTCCTTTTCCTAATATCACAAAAGGAACAGCTGCACTTTTAAAATAAATTTTACGAGCGTATTTGCACCTAAATATAATGGAAACGGACTTGAATCCGTCGCTCCCAAAATTATATGGTTTGTCGAAATAATCGCACATAATAAATTCAAATCTCAAGGAATAAATTCAAATATAAAGTTAAAACGTACGTACTTGTCAAAAATTTACCTGGGAAATTTTTAATAACGCAAGTTGGCTAACCCACCAAGATTTCAACTCTCGAGTTGAGATTTAAAATAGTGAAAAAAAAACAAATTTCAAATTGTCACTCAACTCTAGAGTTGGAAAACTTGAGAGTTTGCGGCAAGTTGACAAATAATGAAGAAAATGGCACTAAGAGATCGCTCTAAAGCAAGTTAGATTATTATTAATTATAACGGGTGATTTTTTTGCTCATTGGTTTTTGACGTTTATATTTTTGACAGATCACACATGACAAATTCCACGAACATTTGACATTTCGATTCAGTATTGTTTGCCATTTCATCATGAATAGACTTACGCCTGAACAACGTTTGCAAATTATTGAAATTTATTATCAAAATTCGTGCTCTGTGAAAAATGTGTTTCGCAAGCTACGTCCGTTTCAGCGACGAGGCTCATTTTTGGCTAAATGGATACGTGAATAAGCAGAATTGCCGTATTTGGAGTGAAGAGCAGCCAGAGACAATTCAGCAGCTACCAATGCATCCCGAAAAATGCACTGTTTGGTGCGGTTTATGGGCAGGCGGCATCATTGGGCCGTACTTCTTCAAGGACGATGAAGGCCGCAGGGTTACGGTCAATGGAGAAAGGTACCGTTCGATGATAACAGATTTTTTTGCCAAAAATGCAAGAATTGAACTCGGTCGACATGTGGTTCCAACAGGACGGTGCCACATGCCACACTGCACGCTATGTTAAGTCTATTGTCTATGGGGACAAGCCAAACACGATTGCTGCCTTGGAAGCCAACATTGAACGCGTCATTGGTGAGATTCAGGCCGAAATGTGTGAAAAAGTTTGCCAAAATTGGACCTTCAGAATGGACCACCTGAAGCGTAGCCGCGGGCAACATTTAAGTGAAATTATTTTTAAAAAGTAAATGGCAGAAATTGATTTATCGATCCAAATAAAAATTTCATTCACTTTTTACAAGTTTCTGTGTTTTTTTGAATTTTCAAAAACCAAGCTCTTAAAAATCACCGTTTATATCCTAAGTATTTTACAACCTTCACATGAAGCACTCTAGTCTACATCATCGGCTGCCCTAAATATACTTCTTAACCTTACACCCCTCCACATTTTCAGCAAATAAGTGACCGGAAGTACAGCTATTCGCCTCAAAGCCATCTCTCAATGGACTAGCAATTCGATAGACCATTCTAATATTCTGAAGAAATTAGGATCAAAACTAGGACGATCCGACTATACTACACACCAGTTAATCTTCGACAAGAACTTCCAAGTTACTATCCCACCAAGATCCGCTTGGGAGGATGAGTTGGTTCTTGAAAAGATGGATCAGCTCACTTTTATACAGACAGTTCGAAAACCGAAGAGGTACTAGGCAAAAGGAAAACGTGATATCCACATTACATATCCGTATCCTCTCTGACAGTCAAGCAGCCTTCAAATCACTTGGCACTGTTATCACAAACTCTATAACTGCCACCAACTGTCGATCGTCTCTCAGGGAGATGGCAGAACAGTTTAACGTTCACCTTATTTGGGTGCCGGGACATAGGGATATTTTGGGAAACTGCAAAGCCAATGAACTCATCAGAAATGGAACCCAATAATAGATCCAAGACGCTTAAATGGTCTTCTCTCTCTGAGCGGGAAACATCTTGGCTTTGTAATAGGGGTTATAATGGGGCAATGCTTAATTGACAGACATGCCACAAGATTTGGCGTATTCTCCAACGACTTTTGCAAAAGTTGTATGGATGAGGAGGCTATCTCCCATCTTCTTTGCTCATGCCCTTATCTCTCCCAAGGACGCCGATTTCACATGGGAGAATACGACCCCAGTAATCTTAGACACATAGAGTTTCACCAGCTATATCGCTTCATTAGAGGCTCCAAATGGTTTAATTAAAGAGCTAATATCTCTTCAAGTGATATCACAATGGACCTATCATAGATCTAATGGCGAGCTTGAACTGAATTAGAAGGTCCATACCGAGTTATATTTTTTCAAATATAATATTCTTTTAATTTTTTTTAATAATATGCACGTAGATAAAAAATTGTCATATATTGAGCTGTCAATATGCAATAAGTCTTAATATTTGTAATAATTTGTGAACCATGTTAAGAAAGTTCTCAGAAAATTGACCCAATGATTGTCCTTTTAAATCGTCAAGCAAAGTCTTTCGGGGATGCCATGTAATGAATGGTGGTAGCCCCTTTCTGGTTCTCGAAACAGTGGAATTGCCCTAATTTATGCCTTAATTTATAATTTTTTTTCTCTGTTGAATCTCATACCTTATAATTGTCTACTAATCCCCTCCAAAAATTCATTTACTGTCTGTTTTCAATTTAACTTGTAAACGAAGTGGATACCTATGTACATCTACTAATATAATTTAGCGGCAAAAAAAAGAAAACCAATCGTTTTTGAAAACAAACACCAAACTACAAAAGCTTTGATAATCAACAGCAAAACCAACAATCTATGTGGGGTATGGATTAAAATCAAAAATCTAAAAACACAAAAGATAAAACTAATTTGTTTACAGTGGCTGTGAGAAGCACGTCACATGGCACGTTTCGATGTTGATGAAGATGACACAATCAATTCTGTTTGTATGGACATCCATCGCATTAACCAGATAACAACTGAACCGCGACCATAGCCAATGATAAATCATCAACATAAGCCAACAGCGGGTTCAGTTCTCACTGAGTTCAAACAAACACAAACAAAAAAAAAAAAAAAAAACATATAAAAATAGAATATAGTGTCAATTGCTCATCTTCAGTACCCCTTCCTCTTCTAAGTATGTGACTTGATTGAAAACGATAATAATAAAATGAAACATAAATCAAGTGCAAACACCCATAAACGTGTCATTCGCCCTCCAAAGGCCTAATAACGCTTTCTATTTTTGATACAAGAATATCGCAACATTTTTTCTGCGAACAGCCGAGTCTATCTATCAATTTCCATTTACGACCGCCAATCGAGGCGATACGTGATAACGCGTGCAACTTTACATCAACATTGATAATGAGCTCCAATTTAATGACAGAGGAGCGAGGAAGCCCTAAGAGGAAGCAGCTATTTGTAATTAATTTAAGGAAATCCAATCCAAATGCAAACTAGTGATAACGAGAAGCTATAAAGATTCTTACCTGAATGCCCCGCATTTTCTCCTCGAGCGCACTAAATGCCAACTGAAGGGCAGTGTGTTCGTCCCGGAGGGTCGTGTCCAGCTTTTTCAGTTCTTCGAGACTTGATTTCAACATAGCCGACTCGGCGCGCAAGATTTGATTCATCTTCATGTGCTCGGCGCAACTGGAGAGGGAACACATAGAAGAAAAAAAAAAACAGTATGAACACCACTCTTCGAGCTGATGCCAACTTACTTTTGTTCCTTCTCAGCGAGGAGCTTACGCTGCTCCTCGACTTTCATGCTCAGATCTACAATCATTTGGGAATTGTCACCCTTTCGCTTGTGCAACTCGGTGAGATGCTTCTGCTCGGCCAGCAGACGCTCGAGCACAGCAAATGAACCACCCGAGTCTTTGCCACCTGTTGCCACAGCTGTCCTGAGCTTTTCATTTTCGACATTGATCCGCAGGTTCTCTGATTCCAGTTGGACAACGGTGTCATAGAAACGATTGTCTGTGGAAAGAGACAAGAATACAAATTGTGTGTCGATTGCAACACCCAGTTTAGTCTCATTAACATAATTAAATTCAATTATTGAGACAATATCGCCTTGGTTATCACATCATCTGCATGTTTGTCAGCGCTGGCTTCACATACATTACATAGCTGATGCTGTGCGAAAGTGAAACTTACTTTGTTGGATTAATTCCCTATGGTAGGAGGACTCGCGTTTATTGCGATCAATTATCCGTGTTATGATTGATTGGCGCCAGTTTGGCGCATCTGAAGACATATTTCTCCACAAATGAAATCACTTTTGTTTTAAAAATGTGGTGGGTTGTCTATTGCGATATATACTGTTATTGAATTAGAATGGGAAAAGGGGTCTTATTTGATGTTTAATTTGCAATATCAAAACACACGCGATTGACAATTTTCCTTTCCTTGATAGCTAAAACCGTCGTTTGTTCTTTGCCTTCTTTTTTGTTTTGAGAGAACAAGTTGTGGGTGACTGACAGTTGGTAATGGAATCTTGTGTTTTTTGTGCTTTTGACGTTTTGAAATGTCATATTTTGTGGATTCTAATTGGAACATGGAAAGTACTTGGAATAAGGGAAGGGTTCAGAAAATAACAAACCACAAAGGTTCGGATATGCGCTAAATTGGAGACACCATTCAAGTGGACTTCAATTGGATTGTATTCATTGAAAATGGTTTATCTACTGATTAATTTATTAAATAACGAATACGAACTTATACGAAATATACTCATCTCATAAGTAATCTATCAAAACAATTACTAATTGCTCTAGTATATGTTATTAATGACAAGAAAATGAAATTAAAAAAATCAATCTTCCATACTTTGTTCAACTGTAGCAAGAAAAATGGAAGTTGTGCTCATGCGATGCAAAGCCTCAGTATATAAACTCATTTTGGTCAGTTACGAAAAACGATAATTTTTGCTCATTGCCTCTATGAAATAATATTGAATTTTGAAGTAATTTAGTTGGTTTTTTTCAATCTAACGAAATATTTGGATCCGAGCATACAAAAAAATATTGCATACTTTCAGATTATTTTCCACCCAAATCTTGTCTCCAATAGTCCGCTTACATCTACACTATTTTCTGATGGTATGCCGGATTTACAGGAGTGATTTGCCATTATTTCTTTAATCTTATTGACATTTCAGACAAAATCGTGTAAATGGTTTGAAAATGTGTTTGGAAGATAAAGACGGACGGACGAGCTGATGCCATGCATAGCAAGTAGGCCACGCCCCCCGGAACTTAGAATTCTATCCCTTTTCCGAACTTTTCCTTTCCAATATCCTAGCCCGTCCTTTTTCCTACCTATCCCCACTACCGCGACCTATCCACCTCCTCTTGCCCTCAACAGAATTAAGGAGGCTTTACATTAATCTTCATCTTCATCTACATAGACTTCTGCAAAAAAAAAGAGGAAACAAAATAAAAAACTCATACTTGTGCGAAGAGCAAAATGGACGTCATCTTCATGTATGAAGATTATATGAAGTATGAATCTGAAGATTGCAGATTATAGTGAAGATGAACATGTTCATCTTCATTGTATCATTTTTATCTGCACCATAATTTGTTCCGTTCAGATAACGAATTTTCAAGTTTTTTTTTACGATTTCACCTCAGATTGCTTAAAAACAACGAAAATAGCGAACATTTTTTTCTCAAGACTACATACCTGAACGCTAAGAACATGTGATTGTGAGATGTGTCAAGAAAGTTATTCCAGAGTTCGAGTAAGTTATTAGTGTGTACCCTGTCTTACTTTTATGTTTGTTTTATATTATGGTCCCGCTCTACTTTTCTTCAAGTCTGCAGATGCAGATCCATGTAAAGCCTCCTTTAATGACAATTTATCACTAGTGTAAATACTGCAATAGTCTTCTATTACTACGTTTATATGGAGAATTGAATCGGTATTGAATCAGGATTTAGGTCTTTGTATACTTGAATCGGATTAAAATAGGATTACTCGATCCGATCCCACTAGAAGAGCTGAATCGAATTGAAAATGTACGTATATACCTGAATCGAGGAATTGAAGAATCGAATTCACATCTGATTCTTGGTGTGTGTGTGCACCAATAGTGTGTTTTTGTGTTCAGTGTGTTTCCGGTTTCTTTGTATTTTTTTCTGTTGCATGTTTTTGTTGTTTATTCTGTAAACTCAAATTGTCACTTCGATTCCATTTTAATTCAATCTTCCGATCCCACGAGGCCATATACCTGAATCAAAATCTCAATTTGATCGATTCGATTCCTCAATTCACTCATATAAACGGGGTGTATATGGATATTTATAAAGTAGGGTACCTATACATTATTGAACCTGCGTGACATTTCCTGTTGGATATCAAACATGCGTGAAAACTTTTGGGTACACATTTATCAGTTTTGTTGGTCGTCCGCCAAACAAAAGTTTGATAATTTCAATCCAAGATCAAGCTCAATAAACATGGTTTTCTTATTCCAACTGACAAAGATTCAAAAATGAACTAATCAACAACAAAAAAAATAGTTGAATGTTGTTGGATGAATGATTTGCATACACATCATCGATGAAGAACGCTGCCTGACAGGCAATATCAAACACTTTTGTGAGCAGTCCTTCATTAAGGTCGTGCCATCATGCACGTGTACACATTTTCGATCTTGATCAAAACTATTACGCATGTTCGATAATGTGTACCCTACTTAAGACTATAATGCTTTTCCGTGATGCAATTTCACCTGCCAATTTTTAAGGTCGTTGATCAGGGACGTTTGCATTGACTGTGGTTTTGTTTCCATAGAGCCTGTAGACGCAGGCTATATACAAGCTATTTGTTTCCATATAATCTGCAGACGCAGGCTTTATATATACAAGCTAACTTTTAAGTTTTTCGCGGTTGTTGGACATAATTATTTATTTATTTTTCGCATTAACCGCGTAAATTTCAATTTTAATTTACACTGTTAATGTGAACAAAAAATAAAATAAAAATAAAGAAATGATTATGGATTGTGGTGGTTGTTCATATGACATACATAAAGCCTTCTGTGGTTAATATACAAGCTAGGAAATACCTTGTATATAGCACTACAGCTAAAATGTTAATTGGGTTGGGTAGACGAAATTGCTTAGGTTAAAAATTGCGAGCTACACAACTTTCTTTTTTCTGATTTTCGTTATGGTAAAATTGAACTTTTCTAAATTATTTGGAGTAAAGATAGCGGATATATTGTGTCCGGACAAAGTTAACATCTATAAAATATAGAAGTGTAATTGTCTTAGCAACCGAAAGGAAATCAGAATCAAGGAATACAAATATTTTCTCGTGTAAAAGCTGTATCGCTATAACACTGCCAACTGGGGCAATTTCTTGTTGTTTTCATTTAATAAAAACGTCAGTACACCGTAACGCACATAGAATTGAAATTAGGTCCTATTCGAAGCTCGCTATTAATCTTACACTTGATTTCAGTTGTGTTTCGTTTCATTATTCTAATATAAGTATTATAATGCGGATAGCGGGTTTCTATAAGAAATGAGGACATTTTTGACGTTCTCTTGTGCGTTACACATAATTGAATGTCAAATCGATGAAAAATTATCTCATTTTCTAGTACCGTTGACTACACTTGTGTCAAATAATTACAGTTGCCCATGCTCGGTAACTCAAGTGATAATCTTTTCGAATCGTTAAAAAATAAAACGCTCCAATCTTCTCTAACTTACCCCCTCTGGAAAAAAATATTTGTTGAGGCGATACCTTATTTTTTTTCATTTTGTTTGACTAAAATTTTCCAATGGAAGGCGATAAATTCAAATTTAATTCAAATCAATTACGATCTTTCTCTCTAACTCTAAGGAGCTTAAAAGAGAGATTGACTTTTTATTTGACATTTGAATTTGAAGAAATAAAAATATATACAAACATATGAGTCGGTGGCTTGTACTACTATACTCTGTCCAACAAAAAGACTCAGTACAGGCCTTATGGGAGAGCTTTTTGAAATACGCGGGTGAATGTTGCTGGAATTCCCACTGAAAATAACCAATGACTAACCGAAATATTACCTAACACGTGTCTCCAACTTCTATATTTTATAGTATACTATCTGTCATTTTGATAGAAAGAGTTATAACAATACACACACAACAAACGTCAACCAGCCGCAAACGCTAACCTTAAAGTGAAAATGGCAGCCAAATAGTATACTATCGATAGAATGCTTTGAGCTGTGCAATGTCTAGTATGAAATTTTGTATAGAATGCTATTTGTGGTCTCCATGAGTAATTTTCGTAGAATGCGACCTAGCTTACTAGAAAATCTATATCGTGGAGACCCCATGTAATATTTGCCGTGTTTTATTATCGACAATAACCCACATGAAAATAAAACGATCTGGGTTATGCACGTCAATGTACCCCCTGTTCACCGAATTTAAATATTTGCAAACCCAGATAGAACCACGATAGAAACCTGGATCTCGTGTTGTTTTTGTAATACGTGTTAAACAAATAACCCAAGCCCATAGATAATAAAACGTAGTAATTGATGAATTACAAAAACAAAAGGTTTGTTTGTTAATTGGTTAAGTTTTGAAGTTTATTGTTTGTGTTGGTATCAAATTTAGCTTTGTGCTGTGTGAATTGAATTAAAAGGGATTTATTAAAGCACTATTTGGGCTAAAATTCTTTCAAGATTTCAGAAATTTCCTTGAAAACATTTTTTTCGTTGTTCATGTTAATTAGTTTCTTTCGCAAAATCCGACTCTGAAGATAATAAAGTTAATAATTACGTACGAAAAATATAACGAAATTTTAGTTTTACTTATATGTTTCGGTTTTACATCCTTAATTTAATATTTTGAAAGAACAATTCCAAATCTTTTCTAAACAATTCCCATTATGGATAGTTTGTCGATTCAGTATATAAACACTAGTTTTCACAGCTGTCAAATCAATCTATTTGTATTCAATTTGCAAAATGAACTACAATAAATATTATATATTAATTATTTTATATTTGTTAAAATATCAACGGATTATATTATTTGTTTTTTCCTCCTGCACAAACACAAACAAAAATATTAATGTCATTTTATTTTTCAATTGAATAAATTAAAACTTACATTTATTATATATTTTCCCAGTAGATCTTGACTTTTTGAGTTCATCTTTTTTTTCGGTTATCGTTTACAGTTTCAAATTACTCTATCTTGAGAAACGTTAAATTTTAACACAATTTATCCTGCTCTACAGCTGCATACATTTTAACCCATTTATTCAACACGCTAGTGTCAAAATTTAACCAAAGTACAAAAGTTTAACCAACATTTTAACGCAATTCGCACACGGTCTAAAAATAAGAAATTGCATTCAAAACGAGAATCCACAACAAAACAAAATGCTTCACATTAGGGATGACCGATGTTCATCTATGTTAAAATCGATATTAAAATAAGAAATCGATGATTCAATATCTATGTTGAAGGAAGAATAAGGGAAAATTCTTCAAAGTATCGATGTTTTCGATTCGATAATTATTAACATCGATGACTAGTTTGATATTTTTCTCAATATCGCCCATCCTTACTTCAAATCTCATGTGACTTTGACGTTTATTCATTTACCTCAACTTGTCCCAGCTAAAAATCTAGATCTAATTCTGGGTGAGTTGAGTGAGGGTGACCGTAGGCCTAAAAAAACAGAATTTCGTTATCAGTGTGACTTTAGGTTTAAAAAAAAACCCTTTAGGGTGAGCCTAGGTTGACTTCGGGGCTCAACGGATACCTTGTAATGCACACTTCAACTACACAGGGACGAACTTGAGGGAGAACTTAATAAAGTATGTTCTATAAGGCGTTTTTCTTTTTTAGTTGAGAACAGAGTCTGAATTGTCAAAAAACTTGTTTGTGTTTCTTTATAACTCAGAGCATGCAGAGCTCCAAATGTGTGTTTCTTTTTTCGTTCTGAACATGTGTAGATCGCACTCGACGTGCTCGAACATAATTGGCCTTATTCAATAACCGAACTATTGCTATCCGGATAGGTTGGTGTTGTTGTATTCCCATGTAAGAATACAGCTGATGACAAAAAAATCTTAAGCTATCAGAAGAACGTTGGTATACTTTTGTATCCCATGAGAAATGTCAAAAACATATGCACAAACCCATACAAATTCAATCTGTTCGACGTTGGTTGCCTGAATTTCAGTGGATAGTCCCCTTTCACACACGTAAACCAGTTGCTGGAGATTTTTTTGACGTTTTCCTTTAATTGCCTTGTAGCTTTCACACGAAGAAGGAAACTGGAAAGATTTTGTTGGGCTAATTGTAATGCAAAGCAAAACGTCAAAAAAAATCTCTTCAAAACGTTGACCGGGGAGATTTTTTTCATTCCCCTTAATTCTTGCCCTTCTCGCGCACAAACTTCCAGTTGCTCGCAACTCAGTTTACTTGTGTGAAAGGGAACATACTAACATATCTTAGATAGGCTATCGTACCGACATCTGAATGAGGCCATTGCCTGAGCTTGTGAGTAAATTGCTGAATGCATCAAATGCCATGTGTGCCAAGAAGGAAAATGTGAAGAAAAAATAATTAGATACATAATTTGGCGAAAGATGTTGATCGCTTGCTGATTTTCTGTATCTGGTGTGTATCAGTGTACAAAAAAGGGTAGGTATTGTTTTTTTATGGTTAAAAATGAAAATGTATTCTGATTTGTGTTGTTCAAGTTTGTTTAAAAAACATAATATCAATGTTCAGAGCTCGCTCTTTTTGGAACAAATTCAGTGCATAATCCATGTGTTCGAACTCTGTTCGGTGCTTTGCTCTGAACGAAAAAAGAAAAACGCCTACACTAACATTGTTTCTTGGAGCTGAAGATGACACATAATATCCGTGTTTTATTATCGCTAATAACCCATATGGTTCAGCCCGTAAAAATAAAACGATCTGGGTTATGTACTGATATGTATCCTCTGTTTGACGAATTTAATACTAATATTTGCAAACCCAGATAGAAACCAGGATCTCGTGTTGTTTTTGTAATACGTGTTCAAAAATAACCCAGACACGTAGATAATAAAACGCAACTAATGCAATAAGAACTTACATATATAAACCTTAGGAAGTTTGTAGCTAATAAGTAATAAAATATTTTACTAAGAGGCTTATAAAAAAAAAACTGCACAGCAGTCACAAGTAATGAAAGAGTCTTTTGCAAAGTAAAATTACGAAAATATCAAAATTATGAACAATAATTAGCTTTTATTCATATAAAATCGTAAGTTGAAAAACGTACCAATATTTAATTTATGTTTCAAACCTATGTCTTGTTTTCATTTTTTCTGCATTTGCAATTTTAAATTCGAACATTCATTTTACACCAAAAGAAAGGAAATCAAGTGAATGGGTTTGTTCATAGACTATGGTCAAGTCCCTTTTAATACAAGGCATTTTTGTATTGCTTTACGAATCCTCTATGCCTTTCACACGAGGAAATAAAATTGCCGGAGATTTGCTTGTTTCCTTTTAATGTTTCTTGGTTTTGACCGCACACTACAACGTAGTTTAAATTGCTTTTATTTATTTTCTCAGTAGATCGATAACTAGAGTTTTATTTTTCAAGTCAATTTACAAATTTATTTTGTGAGTATGTTTTGCTTTGAATTCAATATTCACTCATCAGACTGCACTTAACATACGCCGAGTAAGGAACAAGTAGTTAACATTTGGTTTGCCAATTCCATGCACATGCCCAGAAAAAAAAACAATGGGATCACAAAAATGTACGCCCTGTCCATGTCCATGTAGTGAAGCGAATACCGTCCATGGCCAACGTCCATTAAACAGTGAAGGAAAAGCACATTTTGTGAAGTTCAGTTGTGGCTTAGTGCGTTATTGCATGTGCGCGCACTGTCATATAAGTCCATGGTATTCACTTTAGCAACCAAACTGTTGCAAAACTGAAAGATGCATATGTGCCCGCCTAGCCTTATAGCTCAAAGAATTTCATACGAGCAAATATTTTGCGGCGCAGTGTCGAGCAGTCCCTCTATAGTGCAGTTCCACCCAATGCGACTTGTCTTCTCAAATTGCTTTTTTGTAGATCTAAATAAAAAGATGGTTTTTTTCACCAAACTCCGCTTATTAATAAATATTAATAAAAATTGAACACAAAACGAATATAGTCAAAAATAAAAGTAAAACGGAATTCATTCAATAGATTTTTTGTTCTCAAAATGGAAATCGAAATGTGTTAAAATTGACTATTTGACACTAGGGGTATGCAAAATTTCAGATATAGGTGGAATTTTAGATGCACTCCAGAAAATAATTGAGCAAAGAACACAGTTTTTAATAGTAAAAGTCAGAAATTTTTCAGAAGAACAGCTTATGATTTATTAAAAATGGAGTAATCTAAGATTTTAGATATATAAACGGGCCAACTACAAAAAAAAAAAAATAAAGAATCAAAAAGAGCAATTTGTCTTACGAATGGAAATTAATAATTATAACTACTCCATGAACACATCCATCGATATTCAATCAAATTATCAATCGTACCAACAAAACTAACAAAATCAAATTCGAAGATCGAATAAACGTCAACCAGCCATTCACCGTAGCCTCTACTTTAGCTTTTTATCGACCGTTGCGAATTGTATGTAAAATGATACGACGGATAAATTTACGGTGGATAAATTTCCCAATAAAACACGGCTATTGTAATATTACGACAAATCGGAAAACACAGGAAAATGGAGGAAAAAAGTTGTGGATACAAGAGGCGGTAGACTTGAATTTTTTGTAGTCAAAAAAGAGTAGTCAACTGTCGTAACAGTAGGAACGGCAACACTTTTGCTGCATAACTTGAACAAAATATATATTCCAACAGAGTTACCAATACCCATGAAAGCCATACAAAAGAACTTTTTCAGTGTCTTCTTACCAAAGAGCTTTTTGTTTTTAAGCTTTTGAGAACAAGATTTAGTAAGGTATGGAGAAGAAGTGTTATCGCTTTGATTTTCTACTTTTTATTTTGTTGTGTTTTTAAGTAGCCCGTTAAAATGCAGTAACTTTGTTCGCTTTCAGTATTTTTGCAGAAAAACCTATTTATGCAACTTATCAAAATGTTTAAAGCAAATTACGTGGATATTTATTACAAAAGGTTTTATAAAGTGAAATTTTGTTTTATCAACAGTGAATAATTGATATTGCCTTATTATTAAATATAGTAAAGTAAAATTGAGTTAAATAAATGTAAAGTCATATTTTATAACTTTTAAGGTTTTCGCGGATATCCTTTTAAAAACGCCCTTATTGGCTTTTTGGGTTTGGGAAAAGATAAATACATATTTTTCTTTTTTGATTTGGATAAAGGGTCAGTGCATATTTATGTTTGATTGAGTATTAATTTTGTAAAGTGATATTTTATTTTAGCTAATATGAATTCCTAAGCTAAACCCGAATTCCCTGCTAAAAACAATGGCGACAGGATTTGGAAAAAAATGCTAAATTTTAAAAATTGTTTCGAAAGCAATCCGATTTGTAATAAATGCGAATTAAGGTGTTGTGTAAAGCAAAATCTTGAATAATAAATATTTCGGAAATGTTTCGACTATGTGTCCACCTTCATTAAATCCAATTTCATTTAGTAACTTAAAAACTTTCAAAAAACCTTTCTCTTAAAACCTCAATCGGTACACATTTCATATAGTCCCATATCTTATACATCGATTATCTCTAATACCATATAATGGTCTGACAATTCAATTCCTCTTTACACACTCGTGAATTCGAAAATAAATGCTCCAACCGCGAAAAATGATCATCATCGGCTTAAAACATGTAACTTCAATATTTAAAATGCAATAAAGATAAATTCAATCAAGCGCCTTACACCGCAGCCAAAATAGACCCGACAACAGCTAAACATTTTTACCCAATAACTGCCACACGAATCGCATGTTGAAATGTCATTCATAATAATTTTCTGAGCGCACATGTTTCCTGTTTCCTTTTAACCCAAAGTGCAACATCTCACTACATTTGGATTTATGATTCGCATATAAATGTAAATTTCGTATCAAAAATCTACGAAATGACACTTTAACAAGCGATGAAATAAATTTTCTTAAAAAACTGCTTGATGTTCATTTTATAGATGCAGGATATACTTTAGGTGATTTTCCAGTTTCTTGCTAATTATACCCTCCCACAGAACAGCAGTTTCCTTTCATCGTCGATCGTCTCAAGCCTTCCGTCCTTGCATCCATAAATGCCGAACAGAAACCCACTTAAGATAAGAACTCGGATAATGTATCTGCGACGTCATAAATAAGCTCTAGATACTTGTTAGTTTCAGATACTTTGACCGTTGCCCTGATGGCTCTACTGGAACTTGGGACTGGCTGCTTCCAGCATCCGCTTGCGCACACGCTTAACTGATAAAATGAAAACTCACTAGGAGACGACATGTTCCTCAAATCCCAATTAACAGCGCAGACTACGAAAATTGTTTTCGCGCAACAGCTCCATTAGTAGCGACAACACCGTCCCTAAGTAAGTGCGAAATAATTGAGTAATAAATTGTTAGGACCTTTCTGAAAATCGCGCCCGTTTGGAATTTCCTTTTCCATATGTGTATCTACAACATTCCAGTAGAATGACTATCGTCATCGTCATTTGCAAGAACCACTAGGGAAGGTGCAGGACCAGGAGCAAGATCAGGACTGTCTACTCTGGCGATTATATCAGCAAGTTCGCTAATTGGACAATAAATTGTCCAACTCATTGTGATGTTTTGACAAATGTCTAAGCATCAGCAATATGAACTCCAAAAGAATTCCCATTGTCGGTCCGTTTATGATGCAAGATTCAACAGGTGGTACCTATAGTTGCATATACACGATACCTATGCGAAGTGTACCTTCCTACTACGATAAGTATTTTAAATCTTATAGGCCAATCCTTTTCATTTTATGACCACAAACCACACAAGAACGGCTCAAAAGTGGAGAAGTTATAAATCCCCCATTCAATATGATATCAGCGTTGCCATCTCAATTCATAGCATTAGCACAGAGGATGGGTTTGGGTGCTTCCTCTTTAACCATATTATATTTGCATGGCCCGTTATTTATCTGTGCCTTCAGAAATTTAGAAAGGATAGATATGTGACATTATGACCCACCAACATATATATCACATGTCTGGAGTTTATTTTCAAACTTTCAAACTAGCGACCGACGAGACGGACGACAAGAAGTCTGGGCGAAGGAAATGTTATGCTGTCGAGCAGGTTACGAAGAAGGAATACGGTTCGAAGTTGGTGAGGTTGGCCGTTTATTTGTATGGTGCTGGTTGTGGTCCATTGATGGGAAAGTTTACCATCAGAGACTAACTTGAGATGGAATCTATTAGATTTATGAATAAAATATGAAATCAATGCCAATTTGTGGACAAAAAGAAGAATTATTACGAGATGTTAGACTTTTGTGAGAAAAACTTTGAATCATTAGACCTGGTTCGGGATTCATAAAAGATATATTGACGTTTCTCTATTAGCATTAAATTTGCAAGACGACAGAACTGGTTCCTAAGAGAGAAATAATCCCTTTGAAGAAGGAGACTTTAGTTTACTTCTTGAGCCAAATTCTGTCAAAAGTTCTTAAGACCTGTACAAATGACATGAGTCTTGATTGGTATATATGAAACCTTTAAGTAAGCTTAAGACATTCTTGGAGCATTTAATTTTGAGCCATATCGTATTTTCATGTTTGACAATATCTAATTAAGGAAAACCAACTTCTAATGTCGTTTTCGATTGGCAATCCGGAGGACCCTTTCTGATCTGAGATCCCAATAGCAAAAATTAGCACTATATTAGCTGCGTTTTATTATCTACGGGTCTGGGTTATTTTTTTATACGTATTACAAAAACACCACGAGATCCAGGTCTCTTTCGGGGTTTCTATCTGGGTTTGCAAATATTAGTATTAAATTCGGCGAACAGAGGGTACATTTAAGTGTATAACCCAGATAGTTTTATTTTCACGCGCAAATGTCAAATGCACATTTGTGATTATTTTATTTTGTAAGCAAATAGGAAAAATTGAATTCGAGTTTGACATTCAAAGTTTACTCAATCACATGTTGTTAGTGTTATGCCTAAACAGCATGTAATGAGCAAAGCAGCAACTTATTTTATGACACTTTTTAGAATTGGTTTTTTAATGGAATATAAGAAGACATGGACAACGGCAGGAATCGAACCCGCAACCACGAGGTTGACAGGCGAGCACACAACTATCGCGCCGCGGCCACCCCGTAATTCGAGAACATAGGTATAGAACTACTACTGACTGCAAACTTCATTTGGTATCAGTTTCGTTCAGGTTTCTTGACAGTTTTTGTTATGAAAATCATTTTGTTATTAACCCAATATTATTCGTATTATGTCCACAGTTTGTCATAGCTAATATCTTTTTAATAATATGTCATAAATGTCACTTTGTTGTTACCATTATACATACTTTAATAAAGATATCAAAGCTTCCAGCTAACGTATCTGATTCGCTCACAAATATACTCGGATAGTTTGGTATCCGAGATGACATATATCTAATTAGTGAGCAAATGCTCCCATAGAGTTTCCTTGGCTGTCATTTCTTATGCAGTGAGCAGTGCTGCCGATTTCAATAGTGCTTTGAAGTTCCTAGTTGTTTTTTTATTTAGATTTTACATCGATGGTGCAAGCATATATTTTGCTGTTATAACATACTTGCACCTTGAACCATTTTTGAGCCATTCTTAATCCGTCGAAATCGGGAGTTCAAATTGCTGAACCAGGGATTATATATCTAAGCCACGTTTCTACATCTGGCCACTAAGCTGGGTTCAATTAACCAAATAAAATGCTGCTCCACTTGTACAGAAAATTTTCGAACGCAATTATTTCGTTCCATAAAATGGGAAAATCAATTAGCAATGTGCAATTAAGCAGGAAGTTCTATATAAAACCTGATCAATTGGTGGAAATGCAGTTCCGTCTTACTTGTTTCTCCAAACCAAGCGCCAGGGTTCTTATAATGGAAGATGTGGGTGATCCATTTAATTTAATCAACTTTCGATTCTTATTTATCGTAATCTCTTAGGCTTAACCATGTATTAATGTCAGCTGAGTGCAGAATACTGAATGCTTCATTTAACAGCATAAAATTAATTTCAGCACAACACCCCCGAGGAATTTTTGTGTTTAGTTACAACAAAGTTCGTACCAACCAACCAACATAACTAGTTCGCCAACGAAACAACTTAACTTGTTTGCTTTAAGCCCGTTTGGATTACTTTATGAATAAAATTTATTTATTGGAGATCTATACTCGTACCTAAACAATTAGTAGACCAAGTGGCTTCGTAAATGAATTTCCTATGTTGTGGGAGATATATGTACCTACATGATGTGTGTACTCATATAATTGTTATTGGCTTGATCGTGTTATTGAATTTATTTTAAAAGATTGCGTTGGCTCTTGATCTAGACTAGAGTTAACTGCTTTAAAGTGAGCATATTGCTTTATCAATTACTAGAAAAATGTTGTGTCTAAAATAGCTCCTGAAAAAAATCCAGGCTTTACATATTTTGAACTTAGTTCTTACTGAACTCTGGTGTGGTTTTAATTATTCAAAATTATTTATGCGGCAAACACATTGAACCAGTCCCTGTGCAGTATCGTCAACTGCAAACATCATGCTGGTCAGCAAACATTTTTCAAACGCGTTGCCATTTGTCATTAGCAACTGTGTGTGAAAGCTCCATGCATTGTTCCGCTGAATATTGCTTACGGAAAGTTGTCATCAATGCACCAGTAACATTAATGTTAGGAATTTGACAAACTTGCTGGTCTAATCTTTACCAAATAATTGAAATATATTGGTTATAAACTAATACGGTGGCCACTGAAGCTGTGTCTTTAACACAAAAAGTATTTAGGTTATTTTTTTATATTTATAAGTTAAAACACATAATTTACCTAAAAATATAAAAAAAATTAAGAAAATATGTAAAGTAGGTTTTTGGGACCTGGGGCCTATTATTTCATAAACATTGATAGGTGACAATTCTACAAATTTGTCGCACTAGTCTGACAAGTTTTCATTTCATATCGTGTTGACACTTGACACTTGTCAGTTAACGACAATGACTATTTTGTCGTGACAATTTTGTCATTCTTATACATATTTTGACAAATTTTTGTAACGTACTCAAGAGACTGAGTTGATTTAAAATAGTATTTATGTATGTATGTATGGATGTACATGCCTACAGGCTGTCCACCCGGAAGGTGTACTACTTTGTTTGTTTATAATTTTTGATTAAATGACAGAGAATGGATCTTATATTGATAAATGTTTTATTTAATGTCGGCAATTATGTATGGAATACAATATCAGGTAAATATCCGCATCTGTTAGTCTCACAAATGCGAGTCCTTTTGAACATATTTTTCATTACATTCACACACATTTCACGCGGTATTTCATTAATGTCATCCCGAATATTTTGTTTGAGTTGCTCAATAGTCCAGTCATTTTAGGTTTTATCTGCGGAAAAATTCCTAGTGAGCTGAGTTCTTGTACACACCTTTATTACGGTGTTGTAATGAAGATGTGACCAAAATTAATACACATAAACTAGGGAAGGTTTAGGACTTATTCCGTGGACTAAGTGCGAAATACTATTAATAAAACACAATTTCTGCTATTTGACGTTTACCAAGTTAGTTCTTCGCTAGACCATCGAAGACCGTGGTCTAGCGATGGACTAAGAATTGACATTTAAGAATAAAATTTAAACTGACATAGAATAAAAAGAGGTAGAGTTGATACTTATTGTAGTAGATTTTGTTCGATTTTTTATTAATATGAAATTTTAGTCCATGGTCTAACTCCTATTCCATGGTTTTGTAAGTACATGGACTAAAGGTGGACTAAGCGTTTTTTTTTAATACGGTTGTGTGAATTTGGAGAATCTGCATAGTAATTGTCGTAAAAATTGTACAAACAATTTGAGTATTGCGGCTTTTAAACGACGCCAAAAAGAACCGAGTACATCAATATCTCCGCGTAAAGCCTAGTGTGCAGATCACGCTAAAATTTCGCTGGCAGTTTTCTCGCCAATCATCAGCTAAAATTTGACATTAAAGTTGTGAATAGTATAAAATTTGATACAAGAGTTCTGTGGAGAATATGTCAGAAAACAGCTGTTCTGAAAAAAATATTTAAATTTCAGTTCAAGTCATAAGACGAATAGTATGATAATTTATAAGACAAAACTTACAGCATAAAATCTTTTTTCTTTAACGTCCCTTTCCTGCGCTTAATTCTGACAGATAGTGGAAGTAGAGAAAGTAGAGTGATTTTTTAGCTGGAGCATCTGGAGTACCTCTCCGCAAAAGTGCTTGGCTAAATCTTAGCTTGGCTACATTTTGGAGAAAATTTTGTATGGGAGCAAAATTTTAGCGCTAGCTGCGTACTATACTTAAGAAAAGAATCAGCGCTTTTGATTTCAAAAAATTATGTTTGTTTTGTGGACCACGGCTAACTTCTTGAACATCAGCATCTGGTAATAATTCTTTAACATATAAAACATTTACGAGTATCACTCATTATGAACTGTTTAAGAGCAGAAAACAACTAAAATAACGCGCTTAACTGAACTAAACTCAGTCCGACAGGCAGTAGCAGGTGCAAAGGGACGGGTCTCGGAGCAATGAAATACGAACATCTGCTAGTGGAGGTCATTTGGATAAGTTATTGTAGATTTGACTAAAATCCTAAACCTCTATAAGATAAGTATATTTTTCCCGAAACGTCCAAATATCAGAAGACACTTACACACATTAATAAAAAGCAATAGAGTTTACGCCATGGTATACGGTATACAATACCGTATGTGAGTGCATTCTAGTCGCTTTCTCAGCGCTCTACTCCGATGACGGTTGATGTTACAGAAAAATGCCAGAGGCATATTTTGTAGATAATTTTACTAAGAACAATTTTAATATTGACCACTATTGACCTCCGAGCAATATGCCGCGAGATATTTTCGGAAAACTGATTTCCGTGACCTTTTGACCTTCATAACTTTTTTAGCTAGTAAGATATCGATGTCGATTTTTCACAACTTCATTACAACACCGTAATAAAGGTGTATACAAAAATTCACCTCACTAGGAATTTTTCCGCAGACTGGGGTTTAAAATGCCTAAAATGACTGGACTACAAGCGTTTCTGGTTTGTTTGCATAAACCTTGCTTTTCATATATCCCCACAAAAAGAAGTCCGGAGCATCACCATTTCTTGAAATAATGTGTTGTGGAAAGAGGTCTCGCAGTAATTCCGTTGTAATCATGACTGTATGCGATGTGGCACCGTCTTGTTGATACCACATGTTTTCAATTATATCACGATATCGCTCCCCATTCACAGTTACCGGTACGCCGTTTTCATTTTCAAAGAAGTAAGGTCCAATGATTCCTCCTGACCAAATTGCACTCCAGACTGTAAGTTTTAATGGATGCAAAGGTTACTGATGAATAATTTGAGGGTTTTCCATTGCCCAGAACCGACTATTCTGTTTATTCACATATCCATTCAAATGAAATGTGCCTTGTCACTCACTATGATTTTTTCATGAAGATCGGGGTTGTCATGGGCTAGCTGTAACATCATATTGGTATATGTACGGCGACGTAAATGGTTTTGTGGAAGAAGCTCTTGTGTCAAATGAATTTTAAATGGAAACAAATGCAAATCCTTGTGCAAAATTGTGGCCAAAGTTGATCTTTGAAGACCAAGCTCCTGAGCAGGGTGCGCGGTGAGGTTGATGGATTGTTTTGAACACTTCCGTGAGCAGCAGTAATGTTTTCAGCCGATCTTGCAGTACGTTGTGGTCCATGCTTGGGCCTATCAAATACATACTCTCTTTCTTCGAAATCATTCACTACACGAAAAATAGTGCGTTCTGTTGGCACGTTGTTCCTCCCAAAAATTTCACGTAACTTTCTCATCGTCACAGTAATCGATGATTGATTTTGATAAAATATTTTAACGATTAAAACACGTTGGCTTATCGAATATTTTCAATAATAAATTGGCCACGTGTCTACTTCACGAGTACCAAATATGAACTGTCAAGACTAATGTTTATCAAAATGGTGGTGAAACAAAGTAGTATACCTTCCCGGAGGACACCCTGTAATATGTATGTGTGTACGTATATGCATATACATTATGTATGTATATAGCTATGTAAGTAAAATAACTGTTCTTGTTCTTTGATTTAATTTTGACCTCTTCTCCGTTTCAGAGTATTATTTTAGTTTTTTTTTTTATAAACACCCTGTCCATCACCAACTATTTACATGATACTGAGCTCCACTTCCAAGCCAGTTTAACGCCATAAAAGTTTGGTCTTAGCATCAAGAGCATGATTTCTTTTTGTGGGTTGCTGGAGCTGTCGACCGACTTTTAACTAAAATTTATTCCGCTGTACTTTTGCGGACGCGAATTTTTTCCTTAAATTGAGAATCACTTAATGCAGCAAAATCATTTTAACTCTTTCTTTAAAAATTCGAGGATGGCCTACTTCGCTAAAATGGCACTTCAAATTCTTCATCACTTACATCAATATTAGTAATTTCTTCACAATTGTCTGTTCCATAAAAAAATTGTCACGACAAATTTGTCGGGGAATTTGTGACAATTTTCAAAAAGTCCCTGACAATTTTTATGATCCAAAATCTTGCGACAATCACCTGTGGGCCTGTCAATGTTTATGAAATAGGGTCCTGTACCCAAGAGCATACAATGGCACAATGCATTCTCTTTTTTTTTTGTTAAATAAAACATTTTGAAACTCTCATTCTCTACGCAAAGTGCTGCGTCGCATTGCATGCAAGTCCATCTTCTGCATTGTCGATGGCGTTAATTGTTTAACTATTCTCTTCCAACAATGGTTCTCATTAGTAAATGCTACAGAGGGCACTACTGATCCCTTGGATGACACCGAGGGATGTGCATAATTTTCCAAGTAGTGACGAGCAATATCCCGATGAAACTGCAATAAGTCTATGTTGCTGTTGTAGACCATTTTGTGCAACTTCCATGCATTGACAATCATAGAATTCATCATTACTGTAAAAAGGGGCTTGATCATGAAGGTCAACGTCTCCCGTCCCTGAATTGTACTCTGGGATCATTTTCGGCTGCTTTACATTTACTTTTACTTTTTGCTTCGAACATTCTACTTCACCAAAAAATATTCTATTGGCAATATCGTATCTGTGATCATAAAATCCTCTCTTTTATTTATGAATTCTGCATTCGATTTAAGCGGATATTTTTTTGTTCTAGACTCGCTAACAGTCCCGATAGCTTGAAAACCCTTTTGTTTCAGCAAAACAAGCAGAACATATGAGGTACAAAAATTATCAAAGAATACAATGTGATCTGAAGGATGCGTAACTTTATCCAAAAAATCAATAACAACTCTGGATCCAACCGGCATTTGTTTTTTTTGCTTTAGTGACGTTTCCGGTTCCACAATAGGTTTGGAATTTGTACAAATAATCACAACTGCTCGTCAGCATCCAATTTTTAAAGCCAAATATTACAGGCTTGCCTCTAATGAATTGCTTCGAAGAGTGGCTTCCGTATTATTTTACCATCGACTCATCACCCGAAAGTGTTTCATGTATATATCCAAACTGGTAAAATTTTTCATTTAGAAGGGTTGCTAGAGGCGTTATTTTTGCCATTTTGTCGATGAGAACCAAATTATTGTTGTCAGCAATTTGGAGATACTTTTTGATTTCCTTGAATCTGGTTCACGACATAGTGTTAGCAACAATTGGTACACGGCTGTGTTCATATGTTTGCCAGTACATGTTCTTTCTTGGCATAGAGTTATAGCCGTGGTAAAGCAAAATACCCAAAAAGACTTTCAAATCGTCTTCGGTAATGAAAAATTATGGGCATTAGACTGTTCTGCATATAAATGCGAGACTGATCAAGAATCAAATTTATTATTTCTTCATCAAATAATGTTTCGAAAATTTCAAGTTCCAACTTTTCATCCAATGTAGTGACCATGTTTACCTTTTTTCCCAAAAATAAACTGCATTTTGGCACTTCAATTGAACATGGTTTCTTGGACCATTTTAGAAAATCTTCACAACGTTTTTCGGTGTACATTCTGCTCTGTAGCGCAATTTGAGTGACCGAAACAAAAAAAAGCTGCTATAAAACTCTTTTCGTTTCGGCTTAAAGTCTATTTGAATAATGAATATTTTTTGTACCCGCTGGGGTACAACGGCTATTAATATTCAGCCCTATCACGAGTTCCATCGTAATCGGAAAGTTTTACGAATCCCGAAAAAATTATCACAGAATCCGTTCGTAATATCAAATTTGTATGAGCATTTCCACTACGATGGATTCTGTGATATATTTTTTCGGGATTCGTAACAAGTTTCCGAATATTATGCAATTCGTGATAGGACTGATTCTTCTTTTAAAAAAATATTTATTGTTGTTTTAAATTCCATTAATATTTCCTTTTTTGTTTTTAATGCCAAAATTCCAACCGGCTAAGCTTTCAAACGAGAGAAGAACACCGTTTTTACATCTGCTTTAAGATTCCTAAAACGTTTCCTCCACAAAGTTTGCAAAATGAAGCCGTTTCGGTGTAGTAATCCACTCATTGAGTTGGAATTGCAAATTCCAATCTTGTCGGTTGGATGAAAGTTACACATTTTCATCACTTCATCTTTCGGCGCGATATTGAACTCAACGAAGACCCAACTGCCGCCTCAGCCGTTATTATTCAAATTCGTTACTTACTTCTCGCCACTCGTTACTCACTACTTGCTACTCGCCACATGCTACTCGTTAGTCGACACTCGCTACTCGCTACTAGCTACTCGCTACTAGCTACTCGCTACTAGCTACTCGCTACTTACTACTCACTACTTACTACTCGCTACTCGCTATTCGATACTAGTCATTTGGCCTACCCGATTATCTTTCCTTCTAGATGCAATTATGTTTTCTTATTTAAATTGCATTGAGATTGCTTTTAAATAAAATAAAGAAAAGGTTAACATCTCTCACACACAACTTGTTTTATTCAATTTTATCATCTATCCGTCGGAATTAGAATTTTTATTTGCAATTATATTTACTATAAGGCAAGTTATGCATTCGTCGAAAAAAAAAGTTTTGAGCTAACAAAACCAAATTGCTTCAAACTTGGTACCTATATAAAATTTTTAGGCATTGAAGTTTTTTTAACTCAAAAAATAACGGTACCTGCCATATAACCGTTACGTTAAGATTTTGATTAAAAAAAAACAGTGCAGAGCTTTTTAAGTACGACCGATAGGTTGAAAAAAAATTACAATGTCTAAAACGGTACTCTCCATAGGACCATTTTTTGCTTTCGACTATGGCATAAGTGACTTAACCGATTCTTTCGATATTTCACACATATAGGTGTATGTTGTTTTTAATTAATATTTTTGTTTGTATTTTTAAAATCATTTTTTTTTTTCAATTTTAAATTCCTCATTACATTTTTTTTCAAAAGTTGCAGTTGTATGTATGTATTTGCTGAATATCTATGAATTGGCGTTTTTGAAAAATATTTTAAAAAAGTTGAAAAAAAAAACTTTTTTTCTCAAATACCGCTCCCCAGATTTTTATAATTTTTTTCTCATAAATTCAAATTGTTGAGCTCAAATTATTTTAAGTATTTATTTCAGAATTTTGAATTATTTTTTCTTTGATTAAGCCGATTTTATCTTTTGTATTTAAGTTAAAAAAATTAAAGAAATTTTGTATATATAAAAAATTATTTTAAAAATGTATTTAAATTTATAATAGAAATGTTTTGCATACGATGTGATCGAACATAAGAGCAAGTTCGTGCGATGTAGTCATGCATTTTATTTTATATAAATTTTAAGCTTCAACTTCGCAAATACTAATCTGTCAATGTCTTTGCTTATGCTATGCCACAGCTAATTGTTATTTTTTTTTCTTAACAATTTGCACATCAAATTGTTAAAAATATAAAAATATTTGCCTGAAGCTTGAAACAAACTTCCATAATAACTATTATTGTTTTTATTATAAGGAAGTTAAGAACAAGCAAATTTGTTTACTATCCGAGACGTAGCTTGACTATTACCTTAGGGAAAAACTAGCTTCGTAATCTTAAAATTAATTATTATAATTGATCTTGTGTAGCCTACATACATTTATAGCTAACAAAAACTCTGACGGAACCTCAATTATTTTCTCAGATCACCACATCAAAATTTGACAACGTAACGTAGGATTATTGTATACCTACACTGAATCAAAACAGTTGACTGTGACTACATAGTATATAAAATCAGTACAGGTTTTATTGGAAACATGTGTAAGATGCTATTATGTAGGTATGTATATGTAAAAATAATTATAAATGTGAACTTGAATAATTCAGCAAATCACAGTCAATTTGTACCTCATAGGGCAGTGATTGTAAACAAATGACGAAGCACCTTTACTTTTGAATATTGTTTGACTAAATTAGTATTTTTGTTTTTAAAAATATTATTTGATGAGATGAGGCCTGGAGAGTTGGAGTGGAGATGAATAATTTTCGAAAATCAATATTTTGGACGAAATTGTACAAATCCTATAAAGTGCCTGTCGTTTTAGCCTGTTAGGATTCAACAGAAAATTGTAGCTCCCCTTCGTCCCTCCTTCCTGACTAACGACATTCACTCACAGGAATGGATGTATGCAGAGAATGCGTAAGTTAGTCTGTGGTTTACGATTTTAATTAAACGTTATGCTTAATTTCCAATGGGGTTGCCATAGATTTGAGTACCTATAAAGTTTGTTGGCTAAATATTTGACATAAAGGTTAGAAATTTTACTGTTTTTCAAAAAAAAAAGGATTGATTTTTTTCAGAGAAAAATATTATTTATACCTAACTACTTTTAAAAATTATCTGTATAAAAAAAACAAGTCGAAAACATGAAAAAAGTTTCATAGAAAGTACTATATTATTTGGAACAAAAACTAAAGTAGTTTTCTATTTAAAAGTGGACATCATACTAATTTAATAACACCCACATTTTTACTTGCGATATTGTCCCACAGTATCTTCTGCCTACAATGAAACATTCGTTAGAATCCCGTTCGTAACTCACAAACCCGCCTGAAAAGTCGTCAGTAAACATAAAAAAATCGAGCCAGTCTTACAGTAGCCGCATATGATGTGTAACATCTGACTTGCTATATAATTAAGTACTATAGGGCAAGTTTAGCATTGGAAACAAAAATTGAACTCGCGATTTAAATGAAACTTGACATTACGATGATAGAGAACACGAACAAAGTGGGTCCCGCAATTCCGTCTGTCTGCCCGCCTGTCTGTAAAACGATGTACGGACTAAACGGCTGAAACAAATTTTTTCAAACTTGGTATTTAAGCGTCTTAACCCCAAAACTATAGGTAACTGTCATTCAATTTTTTACCATCTTAATTATTTCAAAAATCAATTCTAACAATTTTGATAAAAAAAATATGTGCATTACTATAGGTAATATTCTACATTTTTGTCTAAATTTTTGTTTGCATATTTTGTTATTAACGGTACCTGCCCTTATGTTCGATTACATCGAATGCACAGGTTTCTTAGTAGAAACGGCTAAATATATTTTTTAAATTCGTCTTATAATTCAATTTTTATACACAAAATTAATTAAATTTTTTTCTAAAAAAGAACTGGGTATGAAAATTTTAAGTACGTAATACAAATAATATAAAATTAAACATAATTTCGAATCAAAAACCTCCATCCGTTTTCGAAATATTGAATTTCATCCAAAAAATATTTTTCGAAAATTTTGGTATGCAGAATTATTTAGAATTGGAAAAAAACTCCTGTATAAAATCGAAATCCGTTGAACTGTTAATGAGAAAAAACGGTTCTATGACAGGTACTGTTAATGAAATTTCCACTAAAAATTCGTATTGACCAAAAGACTTTACAGTTATAATGGTGAATTTTTTAAAAATCAAAATGGACAGAGCCGTTTTCGAGGTAACTGATATCTACCATATTTTTACCAAAACTTTATATAACACGTACAGTTATTTTGGAGGTAAAACAACAATCGAGCCAGGCACCTAAAACGTTTAATTACTAAGTTTGAAAGAAATCGCTTCAGTGGCTTATGCTTTAGAGCGACCTACACACACCCAGACAGACAGACAGATGTAATTGAGTGACATACTATTTTGGTGTTCTCTATCTCGAGTTCGATTTTTACTTGCGATTATACTTACTATAAGGCAAGTTATGTATTCTTAAAAAAAAAAACAAAAAAATTCTAACAATCAAACATGACATTTCGATCGTAGAGGAGCCTAAAAAAGTGTTTGCCAAGTCTGTCAGTCTGTTCGTCTGTATGTATAACGAGCTACAGCTTAAACGGCTTAAGCGATTACCTTCAAATTTGGTACATGGGGATATTTTGAAATCTCTAAGAGGGCAAATTGAAATTTTATTTTTAGGCCTAAAAATAACGGTACCTGCCATATGACCTTGAAGGAAAATCTTATTTTTCTCTAAAACGGCTCCAATGATTTTGATAAAAATTTTTGAGAATTTTTTTGCTGGTAATAGCTATCATTTGATATGAACCAAGTTTACAGGAAATGTCTATTAACGGTACCTTTCATATAACGTTTTTTTTTTAATTTTTGGCTTTCTCGTTAACGGTACATTGGATTTCTGTCAAATTTTATATCTGAGAAGATCTAAGTAGCTAAATTATTTTTGTGTATCAAAATTTTGAATAACTTTTTGTTTTTAAATTAAAATAATTTACTAATTTTTTTTTGAAAAATCAATAATTTTAAAACTAATCAAAAAAATAATAATTTTTAATTAAACTAGTCTCTAAAAAATTGCATATCAAAAGAATTTTGTTTTCAAAAAACGAAAAATAAAAAACAGAATTTCATCAAAACCCTTCCTACAATTTACGAGATACTTTTTTGTAAAATTTTCATTGATCCGCGCCATCTAATGGCGTTCTTCGTTTTTTGGAAAAACCGATTTAAGTGATGCTTTTGGCAGTTTAAATAAGTTTAAAAAAGCGATTTTTTCCCACCTATACACCATTCACTTTCATTATATACATGTATGTACTTGTACATATTTACATTATTACCCTGCTAATTTACATAATTAAAATCCATTTAAATATACATTTGTAGGTACCTATTCAACTATTCCTTGAATCATGGATTCGACAATTCATTATACTAAGAATCAAGGTACCACAGCGTCAGTGAGTAACACTAAAGTTGTTAGCTACAAGAGCAAGTTTGTACGATCCAGTCGTGTATTTGATTTTAAAAATAAATGAACATTTGCGCATTGTTGAGTTCGAAATTATAATTTGTTTTCAGTTTTTCAGAGTAAAATCATTCATTTCCAGAATAACCTAACTAAAAAAAATACGTTTAAGTTAACTCTGAACTGAATTACCTATAAAAGATATTTCTGAAAGTTGTTTATCATAATATTATGCAAAACTATGCAATTGACAATTTCGATAGTGTCGCCATCTCCGATTTGATAGTGAAACGGCGATTTCCAAAGAGGCGCACATCCTTTTCGAAAAATGTTTGACAACTTAAAGTTAAAGTTATTCACCCGCTGAAAAATTGCTGTATTAACTAATTTCGGTGGGTTTGACTTAGAGTTGACTTTATCTACTTATATATCTTCTAGGTTACAATTTAGTAATACAGTGACCTCTCGATAATTCAAATTGAATCAGGCCAAGAAAGTCTTGTAGAGGTTTTCGAACAAATTATGGAAGACATGTCAATGCCAAGAATCTGCGCGCCTTTCCGTTAAATGAACGCTTGCAATTTTTTTCAAAACCTATTTTTACAATAAATAGTGAAAAGGCAAATTTGTAATAATTTCAATGTTCAAATTTTCAATGTTTCAAGTTCGATTTTTATTCATTTTCCGAACGTACCTATATTATGGGTGTATTGTGAAACCCGCTTAAGTGAAACTCGCTTAACTGAAAAACCCGCATAACTGAAAACAAATTCCTTCAAGTTTTCGATTTTTCCATAGTGAAAAATCAAAAATCGAAAAAATCGGGTGCTGAATTCTTCCATTTTTGTATTAAGTTAACCTCCATCCTCCACCACTTCCGCAGTCCTGACACATGTAATTGCTAATTTTTAAATAAAAGGGAAAATCCCGCAATTTTTATTTCATTACATATATTGTTGTTTTTGTAACACGAAATGTATCTGTGAATAAAGGAAACTGAGCTCACAGTAGTGTTGGTTGGGTACAAATTCGTGTTGTTTAAAAATAAATTATTTGTTTGTTAATAACTAGGTACTGTTTTTTATTTAAATAAACAAAATTTATTTATAAAAGCAATTGGTTTTGGTAAACATTTAACATAGGTTGTTTTTCAGCTGTTAAATTTCAATATATGTAAATAGTAACAATTGTAACTTGTGTGTTATTGAAATATTTTTTAAGTTATCGAAACCCGCTTAAGTAAGCTATATTTTCCATTTATCCGAGATCCGCTGAACTGAAATTTTTTTCTGTTATCCGAGGTCTGCTTAAGTGAAAAACCGGCTAAAAAATTCCTGATTTTTCGTCGTTTCGCTTAAGCGGGTTTCACTGTATTTAACCATTTTTTTTCAAATTAATCCTATTGGTGCAGCAATTAGGTAAGTTATTATAAGGCAAGTAGACTAATTATCTTACTAGTCAAAACTGGACGTGATGAAAAAAGGTTCGCACTTACTGTGTTAACAAAATAGGTAATAAAAATGTTCGCATTCAAAACTATTTCACTTAATATTCAGATCCGCACTTTCTATTGCAAAGTATGCTGCCTACTTGAACGCCCATGCTCATCTTAATTAATCTCGACTTGCCATTAATGGTAAGGTTAAAATATCTATAGCGGAACACAAACACCAACACAACACCAATAATTATCTTCAAAAAAGTAGCTAGCTACCTTTTTTGTTTTTTTTTTGTTTTATTAAATTTCCATTGATGAGAAAAATTCAAAAATGTACAAAATAAATTAATTACAAGAAATGAGTTAGTCGAACTTTCAACAGGTATAGAAGAGGTAAACAAAGTTAGTAGAAGATGGTCCTTTTTTGCTTAAGAAGTGCATTTCCTTCTTCGTGATTCAGGTTAGGATACAGCTGGTTTGCCATATTTTCAACTCGTTCGTTTTTTTTTGTTCATTTTTGTTTATATCCAATACTGCTGATTGCGCTTGGCCATATTATTGTGTACTTTTGGCTCAATTCACTTGCCGGAATCTTTTTGCCTCTGCATAGTCCCTGACATCTGAATAATTCCTCTCTGGCTTTATGCGGACATCGTCTGGATCCAATTCGAATTGGCCATTCCATTCGGTGGGCAGTATTGTCGGCTCTGAATCGTACTCAAAGTAATTCTGATCATCGGACCGATTGCGTTCTTGTTGCAATAGTACCTCGCCGCTCTTGGCGAATGTGCCGTCCCACGTCGTCGGCAGGATAATTGGTTCTGTGTTGTATCCATAGAAATTATTCGTATTCGTTACGAATTCGTTGTGCTTACGCACTTTGGAGACATTGTTGGCAGATCCTTCGCCATATACGAATTTTCCATTCCATCCTTCGCACTTGGTTTGGATGTATTCGTCTTTCTTGCCGTGCCGATACATTTTTTTGTCTGATTCGTATTGTATGTTTCGTAAATTAAATGTTAGCCAACTGACGTGGTTGAGATTCGAGGTGTAACTGCCAGATATTTATTGAGATATTGTCGAGGAAAATTTCGTAAAGCTATCAAGTTTATTTTTCTGTTTTATCTTTATGGTGTTTAGGCGCAGAGTTATCCGCCTACGAAACGAGTGTGGAGCTAGCTACATCTGAAGCAAAGTAGTTTGCCATATGAGGTATTCAAAACATCATCGGGTCGGGAGCTATGAGAGCTTGGATCAATAATAAGATTATGAGTCAGTGACTTTGGAATCGGCGAAGTGTTGATTTGGCGCGTTTTATTCGTCAACACCTGGGAAGTGGAAAACTATATGCTTGTGAATAAATTAATAACTATTGTTTGTTTGATTGATCTACATGATGGCAAGTATTATAGTCTGGCAGAGGTCATAGCATTATAATTATAATAAGCAAGCTTGAATAGTAGAATGGAAAACAAAATATATTACAAATCGCACAAAGTGTTAACTTTGAAATTTAAAAAAAAAAACTAAAGTTCATGAGTAGGTCGCACGAACTTGCTTTTGCGGTTGAAGGATAGGCACGGTTGTAGCTGTCAATAAAAAAAACCTACCAAGTTTTCCGAAAAAACGTACCAACTCAATGAAAAACCTACCAAAGCTTAATTTGAGTTTTTTTTTTTTAATAAAGAGCATTTAAGGCATTTAAGAAATAAAATACACGACTGGAGGGCACGAACTTGCTCTTATGTTCGATCGCACATAATCAATCAATAGCACAGGATTTTGAGTATATACTTTACCAGCTAAATAAATGTAGGTATACAAAAATACAGGGTGTTTTTTTTTAGACGTGTGGTTTTCAATGTGGCAATATTTTTTTCGGAGTTGGTCTTTTTGACAGCTGTCACTTGATTTATACTCATTTTGGTTTGCCATTTATAATACGAAATACAAAATTATAATAATGGTTCGTGGGCCACGTATGGCATGTAGCGCCGTTTTGTTGGAACCAAAGGTCGTCTCCCGAACCATTATTTTGGTAATAAATTTGCACAACTTGCAAACGTTGTTCAGGAGTAAGTGTATTCAATATGAAATGGCAAACCAAACTGAACATAAGTCAAGTGATAGCTGTCAAACAGACCAACTCGGAAAAAATTATATCCACATTGAAAACCACACGTCTAAAAAAAAAATTACCGTGCACCCGTTTTAAAAAACAAGGATTTTTTATTCAAAAATCAAAAAAAAAACTTTGGTAGGTAAGCAGTATTATTTAGAATTCAAAGGATCTCCTTTGTATTGGTCGAAATCCGTGGAGCCGTATATGAGAAAGTCCGTTTTGAGCTTCGCCATTTATTAGCCCAAAACTGATTAAATTCATCGTAGCGCTCAAACTGTAATGAGCAAATTGTTGAAGTTTATTTTTGAAATACACCTGTTTGAATGCAATGTGGGAGACATTGATTTTCCAGACCAAACCTGGATTTCGTAATCGGTTTTATGTTTTTTTTATAATAACAAATCCTTTAAGGAATTTTCATTTCATATTCAACGCCAATTATTCAATTATTTTGATAAAATGCCTATCCATGTTTTTGTATTCTAACATATTAAAAACTATAATAACCAAATGGAATACATATAATCTTAATTTAACCTGTCAATTTACAAATTAATTGATTCAATTAATCTTTAGTTACAAGTGTACTCTAATTTTAATTTATGCCTGTAAGACCTAAGGTCTTTTAAATGCAACCTGAATTGCACCGCACTTCTATTGAGAAATAATGTAGAGATTAATCAATTCATTATTAAAAAGTTTTGTTTTTGATATTTTATGTAAAAACCTACCAAATTGAATTGAAACCTACCAACCTACCAGAGCTGAAAAAACCTACCAAGTTTGGTAAAATCCTACCAAAACGGTAACCGTGAGGATAGGTATGTATATTAAATGAGTACGCACTGTAGACAATTCTTTATGAATATAATAATACATTGTATTATTTATTAAAAATAATAAATGCTTCCGGTCCGGAGCTCATTTCTTTTAGTTGAGTTGCACTTTTGGTTGCTGTGCAGGCAAAAAAAAGTCAGTAATCATATGAACATAACGCTCCGAATTGACGGTGACAGTCGTTCCATCGTCGTTTTCGAAGAAGTAAGGTCCAATGACACCTCCGGACCAAAGAGCGCCCCAAACAGTGCCTTTTTGTGGATGTACTGGCCTCTCTTGAATTACTTGAGGATTCTCAGAACCCCAAATATGACAATTTTGTTTATTAACATACCCACCGAGTAAGAAATGTGCTTCGTCGCTGAAGAAAATTTTGTTCGAAAAATCGCCGCCCATCGCCTGTTGTTCAATCACCCATTCGACGTATTTACGACGTTGTGAATGGTCAACTGGCTTCAGTTGTTGTGTGAACTGGATTTTGTATGGATGTAGGTGTAGATCCAAATGCAAAATACGCCGTAATGTGCCCTAGGACAGTCCTAATTCCTGCGAACGACGAGGAATCGACATATTCGGGTCTTCGGCAACACTTTCACTTACAGCAGCGATATTTTCAGTGGAACGAGCGAAACGATGATGCATAGGTCTTACAATATCTGTAACCAATCCAGTCTCTTCAAATTTTGCCAATTGCTTGCGTCGTTGGACGATTATGTAAACGTTGGGAAAACTAATGAATATCTTTCATTAATCAATTATTACGACCAAAAAAGCCGAAGAAGTGAAATCTTCAAATTTTAAAATTGATTATGTAAACCATAATCTCCTCTTAAAGCACGATATGTGGCTGTGGCAGAATCACCATTTTTGTAGTAAGTTTTAACAATTTTTATGCGTTGTCCGATAGTTAAGCGATCTATTATCATTAATGTCAGACTTTCAACTGAAAAAAAAAATTGGTTTAACAACTTAGTTTGACAAATGTCAAATTACAGCCCTATACTTTTGAAACTGCAAATTGGATAACCCTTATATAACGGGTGATTTTTTTGCTACTTGGTTTTTGACGTTTATATTTTTGACAGATCACACATGACAAATTCCACGAACATTTGACATTTCGATTCAGTATTGTTTGCCATTTCATCATGTATAGACTTACGCCTGAACAACGTTTGCAAATTATTGAAATTTATTATCAAAATTCGTGCTCTGTGAAAAATGTGTTTCGCACGCAAATTGTCTTCAGCGACGAGGCTCATTTTTGGCTAAATGGATACGTGAATAAGCAGAATTGCCGTATTTGGAGTGAAGAGCAGCCAGAGGCAATTCAGCAGCTACCAATGCATCCCGAAAAATGCACTGTTTGGTGCGGTTTATGGGCAGGCGGCATCATTGGGCCGTACTTCTTCAAGCACGATGAAGGCCGCAGGGTTACGGTCAATCGAGAAAGGTACCGTTCGATGATAACAGATTTTTTTTTGCCGAAAATGCAAGAATTGAACTCGGTCGACATGTGGTTCCAACAGGACGGTGCCACATGCCACACTGCACGCGAAACCATGCATCAATTGAGAGGCGAATTTGGTGAGCAGTTGATCTCACGTTTTGGCGCAGTCAATTGGCCACCAAGATTATGTGATTTGACCCCTTTAGACTATTTTTTGTGGGGCTATGTTAAGTCTATTGTCTATGGGGACAAGCCAAACACGATTTCTGCCTTGGAAGCCAACATTGAACGAGTCATTGGTGAGATTCCGGCCGAAATGTGTGAAAAAGTTTGCCAAAATTGGACCTTCAGAATGGACCACCTGAAGCGTAGCCGCGGGCAACATTTAAGTGAAATTATTTTTAAAAAGTAAATGGCAGAAATTGATTTATCGATCCAAATAAAAATTTCATTCACTTTTTACAAGTTTCTGTGTTTTTTTGAATTTTCAAAAACCAAGCTCTTAAAAAATCACCGTTTAGTTTCGTTGGAGCTCAATCTCGGAAACGGAACGGAGCACAAAAAAACGAGTAAACAGTCTTTAAACCGCGAAGTGGGCCATCAATTTTCTCTTGGGTACAAAACATCAATAAGCTACTGTTTTCTTATAAAACGTTTGATTACATGCTATAAGATTAGTTCAACGGATTGTAATGAGTTCTTAAAATCATTTAAAAATAAAATGCATGACTGGATCACACGTACTTGCTCTTATGTTCGATCACATCGTATAAGAACGAGATTCTTAGTAGAAATAGCTAAATATCGTTTTAAGGTTGTTTTTAATTTTGAAACAAATTTGAACTCGAGATTTTAATCAAACTTGACATTAAGATGATGGAGAACACCAACAAAGTAAGTCTCGCAATTCCGTCTGATCGATGTACAGCCTAAGCGTCTGAAGCGATTTTATTAATACTTTGGTACTTTAGCGTTTTAGGGGACAAATAGATTTTTGAATCGTTTTTTAGGCCCAAAACTAACGGTAAGTACTTGCCATAAAATTTGTTTTACCAACTTCATTATATTGAAAACGGTTCTAACGATTTCGGTTTCTTTTTTTTTTGAAAATTAAAAAAAAAATCAAAAAAAAATATTTCTCATTTTTGTTTAATATGTAATTAAAACTTTGGTTGAAATCCGTTGAACCGTTATGAGAGAGTCGAAAATATAAAATAACTTATACGGCAGTTACCGTTAATAACATTTCAATTAAAAATTGTATTGATATATACGAGTATAATGGTGCTCTTAATTATTTTTATCAAAATCGTTGCTGCCGTTTTTGAGATAAGCAAGATTTATCATTTTTGCCCCAAAATAATATATGGAATGTACTGTTATTTTTGGAGATTATTCATTTTTTTATTTCATCCGTTTGACAGTTGTTATTCTCACTTTTTATCAAGACAATAAATACTCTTAGAGGATTTGTATCTCATAAGAGACCGTACTGAGGTTGCTTTAGGTATCATAAACTGAGATTCAAAACTCAGATCTGTGACAGCACATTTAACTTTAAGGTTACTACCTTAAAGTTAACAGTACAACAGGTCTAGCCGTTTAGATTGACAGATATGATGAAAATGGGTTTTTTCTTCTTTTTGTTTTAATCTTGATTAAAGACTAGGAATAAGACTATTTTAACCAAAACCAATACTTGTCCCTATAAAATTAATTGTTTATTAATACTTAACTTATTTGGATCTCCGTATATCTACTTTTACAGTACAAAAGTATAAGACAGTATGTTCAAATCCGACTAGGCGCGAATGCTTTTATAAATATTGTTTTCATTATAAATTAGTTTGATGATGATTTGAGGTGACGATGTGTTGGAAAATAAGTGTGAAGTCTTGTTCGGCAAGCTTGCATTTTGATTAGTCTTGATGTTGTTTTTGATTTTTATTATCGTGATTTTTTGAAGGGGATCGATTTGAGTTATGAAGTAGAAGTGAAGTCGTTGAGGTCACAATACTAGTAAATTAAATTTTATTTGTGATTTATTGTTATTGTTCATAATTTTATTAACTTTTTGTAAAAACATATACAGTGAAAGGTCTAATAAGCGAACACTCATTTTTGCCCAATTTTTTTCCGGTTATGAGAACTGTCCTGTTAAGGGAAAGAATAAGAAAGCAAATTACTGCAAAAAAGAAGGAAAGGATATGACATGTGCAATAATGGAACGCCATCAGAAAAGGGAACCGTACACTTACACCAACTTAATTACCCGGAAAATCCGCTAAAAAGTTTTCAACAAAACATCGCTGCGTCCGTTATTAGAGCTTCGCGTGCGGCACATCGGAGATTATCCTATGGAATTGCTTATGTATTAAAAATAAAAGATAAACTATAGTTAGAACTGTCCTTTCGTTTTTTAGGTTGCTTGATTTTTTGATAAGAATAATCCCTCAATAAAATTATGTGTCCGCGTATGGGAGGTTTTCTATCTAAAATGGGCATGAAAAAGTGTCCGCGTCCGTTTATGAGAGTGTCCGCTTATAAGAATGTTATTTGTATGGGAAATTCAAAGAAGAAGTTTGTTCACGAAAATGTGTCCGTTTAAGGGAACTGTCCGCTCATTGGAGCAGTCCGCAAGTAGAGCTTTCACTGTATAGTATTTATGGAGTATTTATGATATTCAAGCTTATGTTTTTGAGGCGCTAGAATTCTCACACGTCAGTCTATATAAAGTGGTAGATATTAATGGCTATCAAAACAAATTTTTTTCGTGATATATGCACATTAGGGTGGTCCTTATATATGTATGCTTTACACGAAGAAAAAAAAAATAATTCTGCGCTGATTAAAATATTCTGCCGCCTCTAGAGCATAAGGTACTAGTAAATTGTTATTATTTACTATTACTGTATTTGTTATTACAGTATTCCCCACTTAATTGCGCCAAGTTTAATTATTTTCCCCGCTTATTTTCCCAAAAACAAAGTGTTCCAAGAACCGATTTTTTATAGTTAAATTGAATGATACACAAAATTAGTCTCAAAAAATTATTAAAAAAAACGGCCAAAACAAAAATTGTATTTTTCAGCGTGTCGACAGTTATGATTATTTCGTTAAATATCAAACTCTATACTTTGATCAAACTTGAGATTGGGGTAGAGTATTATGGTCGAAAATAGTATACGTGTAGAAGTTCGGCCTTTATCTCCCTCTGTTTATCTGTCCTCGCAGCGCAGCTATCTCCCGAAAATTTTGTTTTGTTGATTCTGAAAAGATAATACTTATAGACTTTTCGACACATAGTTTACAGTGTTGAATATTTTCGGGCCATGATCGGTCTCTAATCTGATATTCTGTTTAAAACTGGCAATCGGCGGATTCACTCTCTCCGAAGGGGAGGTATCCTTATGGTTGGCAACGAGACTAGACCAGGCGAGACTCTTGTTAGTCTCGTATCGGTCTCGTCAAAATCGAAAAATTTTAGTCTCGTCCAGGGTACTTTTAGTAGTCTCTTCTCGGAAATGGAAACCGATACGAGAGCGAGACTAGACTAGTCTGAGATGAATGAACAGTTATTGGGTCTGTAATGGTGGCGCTGAAAACACCATAGGAACTTCTGGACTATAGTACAGCAAACTTAAAGCTCTGGTACAATTATACAGGAGGTCGTTCAAATTTTTAAAAAAATTACCAAAATTTTGGAAAAAAGTCGAACTCGAGATTTTAATCAAACTTGGCATTACGATAGAGAACACTAAAAAAGTGGGTCCCGCAATTCCGACAATCTGTCTGTCTGTATGTAGAACAATTTTCAGCCTAAACGGCTGAAGCGATTTTCTTCAGACTTGGTACTTAAGCGTTTTAGGCGATTGTCTCAAATAGAATTTTGAATCGTTTTCTTAGCAACAAAAATAACGGTAACTACTATACAATTTTTTCTACCATCCTAATTACATATATCGGAAAACGGCTCTAACGATTTTGATCAAAAAAATATTTTCACTACTTTGACATTTTGGTCCACACATTTTTACTTGCGATATAGGTACTATGGGGCAAGTTTGGCATTTGGAAAAAAAATCGTACTCGAGATCTTAATCAAAGTTGACATTACGATGATAGAGAACACCAAAAAAGTGGGTCCGGCAATTCCGTCTGTCTGTCTGTAGAACGATCTACAGCCTAAGTGGCTAAACCGATTTTGTTCAAACTTGGTGGTTAGGCGTTTTAGGTGATTTTCTAAAATATATTTTTGAATCGTTGTTTTAGGCCCAAAAATAACGGTACTTGCCGTACAAATTGTTCTACCATCTTAATTATCTCGAAAACGGCTCTAACGATTTTGATAAAAATTGGACTGTGTACTAACTTGCGAATGATCTACATTTTGCCGGAAAATTTAAAAATTTTTGTTATTAACGGTACCTGCCATACATCCATCTTATTGATTTTGGACTTTATCATAAACCGCTCAACGGATTTCAATCAAAATTTGTATGAAGGATTTCCTTTAAATTCTAAATAATAATACATTTCAAAATTTTCGAAAAATAGTTTTTTTTGGATTTTTGAAAACAAATATATTTTTTTTTGAAAATTCAATATTTCGAAAACCGGTGGGCGAATTTTCTGAAATTTTGTTTTTAATTTTGTATTATTACATATTTAACATGTTCATCCCAATTTTTTTGTAAAAAAAATTTGAGTATTTTTGTATATAAGAAATTAAGTGAAAAACGACTTTAAAAATACATTTAGCCGTTTCTATTAAGAATCTTTTTCATATAGTGTGATTGAACAAATGAGCAAGTACCCGCGATCCAGTCGTGCATTTAATTTTTATATATTTTGGTGTTAACGTTACCTGCGATAGAACCATTTTTTTGATTTTCTACTTTCTCATAAACGGCTTAACGGATTACGATCAAAATTCTTATATGTGAGGCCCTTTCAATTCTAAGCAATACTGCATACAAAAATTTCACATACATAGATTATGAGCAGTAGTGGTCGAAGTATCAATTGCTACAAAGTATAGACAAAATCACTATAACAATTATGAACATACATTGTAAAATTACACTGAACTATTTTTTTCAAATGTTAAGTATCAGCCACTAGTTTTTTCAATTAGGTAGTCCAGTTCAAATCAAATTAAGTTACTTTATAACTCATCTTGAATACACCACATCAATGAACGATTTAATTGCAAATTGCAATGCTCAAGAACTTGAATTCAAAGTAACTTTAAATCATTAAAATAATTTGGATGAGAAGAACACCATATGACCTAACTCCTTGATAAAAAAAAAATATTACAACTTCCTGGTCGATCTAAGCATGATGTCCAACAAGTCGTTTTCCACTTGTCTAGTATTAAATCCATAAAAAGTAATATTGGCCTGCAACCGTAATTCCTCCTCCATTTTCTACTGTGGTTTCTCTTGTTAACAAACCAGTCCCCTTACCTGCGATACGACTACTTGGCAAATATTTAAAATGCCTTAAATTTATTCCTGAAGCACTTTGAAGATCGACTTTAAGAATTACATGTATGCCTATGATCCATCACGTAGTTTTTACTTTTGAATACGATTCCAGTTCAATTGTCGATTCCTTCATAGTTCTTGTCCACCGCGACGCGACGCGACGCGACGCGACGGTATCATGGGAAGAGTTGGATTAAAAAAAAAACTGCTCCAATAAAAGGAGCGTGTACTCGTAATGAGATGATCTCTTTAACCCGTCTTCATTGTTTGTGCAGATATTATTCTTCTGGTACAAAGCTTGTGTTGAGACGGGAGATTTTTTTTTCTAAGGAAGGGCCAGCTGGAGGGGGAGAGATGGTAAGAAAGAACCTGAACAGATATACTCTTATACTAAATAATTAATGTTCTGATTGGACTGAAGTTCCGGAGGAATCTTCTTCATCAAATTCTAGAGTCAAACTAGACGAAGAGCATCTTTTTTTTATTCGTCGCCGTCCCGACCATCGGCAGCCGGTATAATGACTTAAGATTTTTAATTGAGATTATCCTTAATTGGTTTAGTAGTAAATGGCTTGGAGTTGATGGTGGCATTGGACTTGAACGGATGCATACCCGAGCGAGCATTGTGCATGAGTGCAAAAAATGGGAACATCGCTTTTCGTGATGATCACAATCGAAGAAGGTGCTGAACAAGCTATGCAACATGGATTCTACTTAACGCTTCATTTAATATCTGATGCCTTGATGGAACAACCTACTCATTGCAAATCCATGGTAAACAAGGATTGGTTGGAGCAGTTCAGTTACAGCTACAGGTTCAAAGTGCTGGAATATTTTATTGTTTTGAAATTCTTTCGTATACGTTAACTCTTAAGATTGGGTGTCCCAATGTCGCTCAGTTAGGTGTTAGAATAAATCAGAGATTTTGTTTTTAATGTCATCGATGTTTTCGTAAATGCTGATGGCAAACGGAAATGCAGAAATGGTTATAAAGTCGTCGAATCCTCATATAAAGTAATTGTAACTTAAACAACAAGGTGCCGAATTTTATTCTAAATGATACTTTGTAAGTGTAAACATAAAGATATCTAATTAAAACACAAATTATCGATAACATTGAGGTATGGAATTTGCGGCAGGAACACGGTTTCCTCCGGAATAATAGGCTTTTTATGTAAGCGTGATGTTAATTCATCAAAAAAATAAACGACGCCATTACCGACATTGAATTGACATTGTTATACAATCTTTCGATAACAAAAAATTGATTCGCGACAGTTACAGTTTTCTAAGGAATACTATAAAAGTTTTTGTTGTGAGTGTGAGATATTTTGGAGATAAAAACACATCGATGATTATTTAACTTTTGTTTTTACAGAAAAAAAGTACAGTGAAAGCTTCATTAGGCGGACAGCGACTGCCGAGACACTTTTGTCCGTCTAAGGGAGTTGTCCGTCCAAGGGCAAAAATGAAAAAAAAAAATCAATTAAAAATAGTTATGCATATAATTAAATATTTGTATTGATAAAAATAACAAAAATTAAATTCATTTAAAAAAAACAAAAAAAAAGATTTCATTTCAATACACGAAAAAATTTAAAATTGTTTCACAAACATATAAGGAAATACATATATGTATTATTCTTTTTGATAAAATGTAGCAAAAATTAAATTATTCCAATTGCAGTTAAAACAAAAACAAGAATTTATTTCAAAAGGTATGAACATCAATTTTTTCTTTCAAACTGGACACTTTCCGTTTTGTCGGCATCCTGAAATTTTTTATCAAAATAGCATGAAGATACAAAAAAAAACAAGATACACAACAACAGACAACTGCCGAAATAAAATCCGTTATGCATTCGTTCACAGCTCACAGACATTGGTATGGTGGCGCATACACCGCAGGTCACACACTAACTACACTGCAATTTTATTGTTTTCCTTGTTAAGTTAGTTAATTTGGCTTCATCACTCGTAAACCATGTTTAAAAGCTATGGGAAAGTCTAGCTAAAAAGATTTTGTCCGCCTAAGAGTATTAAATTTACCAAATTGCGGCTGATGTGCCTGTCCGCGTCCGGGGAAGGGAGTGTCCGCTTAAGGGATCATAAAATGTATGGAATTTATATGCAAGAGCCACGGTCGGTAGAATTTGTCCGCTCAAGGGGATTGTCCGCCTAAGGGAGTAGTCCGCAATGGGAGCTTTCACTGTATTTCAAAAAAAACTATCGATAACGAAGAATATTATTCACCGAATGAATTTTCCAGAATAATAGCCATTTTGTTTGTAGGTGAGAGAAGAATTGAACGGCATCGGGATTAAACGAAATGACATTTCTATACAAACTATCGATATCAAAGAGATTATTCATCCCGGTAACACAGTTTTCATCTGACAGCTCACTTAGTTTTCCCGCTATCAATATCATCAACAGAGACAGTCAGTGAACGGACTTTCGAAAAATGTACCATTAGTGTAGTCTTGAGACTGGCGTACAGTTGCTCGTTGCTCCAAGGAGTGTGCAGAAGAGGTTGCACTATAGCGAAACATGATACTAATGGTAGGTGTTATTGCTGATTTTGACAGAGCAGTGAACTTTCTAGAAAATCATTCAAAACAATCAAACGAATGTTGTAGGGATATGCCTAGATCGGAGATATGGCCATTTATTTTTTTAGCTCTTCCCAATGCGATCTTAAAATCAATAATGAAACACATTGGTAATCTCTTTTAAAATACTTTTAACGAACCCAAACCCATACTGGTAGGGACCAATCACGTTGTTTTCGTAAGCTTTTTGATATTAAACTAGTACCAGTCGACAAGATTTTATGAGCGGTATTTAAGTTAGTCTGGTTCAGGGTTCATAACTTCTTTCTTGAAAATGAGAGCTACGCTGCTGAGGTTCCATTCGTCGGGAATACTTATGATTTTTATTTAAATGCCGAGATAAACTCGTCCGTCGGTATTCTGGGTATCCCGAATAAAGCAAATTTACAAACTCAAAGCTAAGTTGAAATTAGTTATCAAAGGGCACGGTAGTGCCCAGCCAAGTTCTGGCACTACACCATATTTACATGAACAAACTCATGCGATTTTCGACCCCCTCTAACTTCAGTACCAATAAAGTCAGAAATTTCAAACTCTCAGCATTTGCTAAGCTTACCAGGCTTAGGACACTCGCCCAATTTCAATTCTTTAGCTTAAGTGGTTCCCGAGATATAAGACTGCAAAATCGCAAAAACCGTCACGGACTTCCTCATTCCCTCACTGACAAATCATCAAAATTATGGAGCACTTCCCGACATCGTAGAATCTTGTAATTTCTAATTTCGCACAACGGTAGGTGGTGTATACAAAGGAAAAAATCAAAAAATTTAGATTTTCCATTCAGGGGGCGTAGTATCCACCCATTTTCATAGAATTGAAATACATTATTTGGAGCACTTCTGACCGTCAAGGAATGATTAAATTTGGTACAGGCGTAGGGCTCAAAGCGCAAGCAAAGGCAACATTTTAAAATTTTTGATTTTGCATTCAGGGGCGTGGCAACCGCCCATTTGCACAGAATTGATACAAATTGTAAGAAGCGAATCTGATTGTCGTGGAATGAAGAAATTTGGTAGAACGGTAAGGCTAGAGGTGAAAGGAAATATATAATTTAAAAATTTGAGATTTTCATTCAGGGGGCGTGGTATCCGCCCATTTTAATAGAATAGGTATAACTTATTTGGAGCTCTTCTGATTGTCGTGGAATAATAAAATTTGGTACAGTGGTGGGGCTCAAAGTGCAGGCAAAGGCAAAATTTTAAAATTTGAGATTTTAAAATTTGAGATTTTAAATTCAGGGGCGTGGCGTTAAAAAAGTAGCCAAGTTCTTCTATATACAAAAACTTTTGCGTAACAAGTCAGCCGTAAAAATTAGTGGGATCTAAAAGTACGCCAAGTCCTAAGTTTATTAATGTTAAATATCAAATATTTTAAGTAGAGTAATATGGAAGAACCTCAAAATTATCAGAGAAATCTGTTATTTAAAGATTACTGACTTAAATTGTATTGGTTTACTTGGATTTTCATATCAAAATTGAGTAATTATATTATATTTGGTCATGGATAATTTAACACTTCATATGAATAAATCGTAGAAGTGAGTGTATCGTGTATGATGCTTACCAGATAGTATCATTACCTGGAACTTCTATAGAGCTTCAGAAGCTTCAATCTGTCAATATCTAGACTTACATCTTGCAGGATTGGTTGATATGTCTCTTTATTCGCTGCATGTGCCATATAACAATCTTCCTCAAGCCAAAAGCTTCATTGCAGCCGCCTATGGGAACCACAATCCCCAAGCCACCAGCGCTGAAACTTCTGATGGCATGTTTGCAGCTCTGTGACTGATCCTCCACAATAGTAGGTAGGCTTACTACAAGTTTTAAGGAGACGTGATCAGCAAAGGTTTTGACGGTATCAGCAAAGTCAACTTTAGTCGGTTATCGAATGTGTCATGCATCAAAGCTAGTGCTTTTCGACCATGTCGAACCAAGGATGGCCTCTTTTAGCGTGTTTAAGTCCTCGATAATAATATTTAAGTCGTAACGGGTATTTTTTTAACGTGTGGTTTTAATCTGGCAATACTTTTTCGGAGTTTGTCTTTTTGACAGCTGTCACTTGATTTATGCTCAGTTTGGGTTGTAATTTGATAATGAGTAGACTTACTCTTGAACAACGTTTGCAAATCATGCAAATTTATTACCGAAATAATGGTTTGGTTCGCGCGACGCATCACAAGAAAATTTTGTTCAGCGTTGACGCGATTTAACATTTGGTTAAATGGGTACGTTTATGAGCAAAATTGTCGCATTTGGAGTGATCATAATCTACAAGCTAATGTTGAGACGCTCGCGGTTACCACCTCAAAAAGTCGATGTTTGGTCCATATTTCTTAAAAACGAAGCCGGCCATAATGTAACAGTCAATGGGGAACGCTATTGAGCCATGACGAATGACTTTTTCGTGCCTGAATTGGAGTATGTTAGTGTGGACGACCTTTGGTTCCAACAAGATGGGGCTACATACCATACATCCAACGAAACAATCAAGTAATTGTAGGAAACTTTTATTGAGCGCATTATCTCGCGTCGGCGCGGCGACCGTCGTGGGCCTGTGGCTTGGCGTCTTAGATCGTGCAATTTACCACATCTGGACTATTTTTTGTGGGGTGATGTGAAGTCGCTTGTCTACGCAGATAAGCCCGAGACGATTGACGCCTTGGAATAGAAAATTCCGAGCGTTATTACTGACATATAGTCCCAGTTTATGAAAAAAGTTGAAAATTGGGCCTCTCGGCTGAATTTTATTCGAGCTAGCCGCGGCGGCCACTTGCCCAAAATCATTTTTAAAATATAATGTCTATTAAAGGACCTCTTTCAAAGTTCTCGACAAATTTAGCTCTCGCAAAGGAAAATTAGCTATTTCTTTTTGAGGACTTTAATTCCTATAAGTTTTATTTATAAGTTAGATTTGGCAATTCATATTTGATAATAATCTTACGTTTTAGTATTTTTACAATTACTTTGATTTTCGATCTGTACAACTTTAAAGGTAATAATTTTGTTGTAAGGAAATTTCTTTGGCAAAAGATCAGATAAAGGTTTTAAAAATCGCTACTTCATTTCCGATATTTGTCTACTACAGTGTGCTGCCACCAACGCGTGAGAATAAGTAGTTTCAGGGCTTGTTGCCAACGGTACACAATGGCAAAATAATAAAGCTATATTCTTGGCCATAATATTAAATTGTATACGTTTTATTTCTTCTTGAAATCTACACGTCTAAAAAAAACACCCGTTATTTAGGGTGTTTGTTATACATTCCATTTTTAAGAAAGTCGTAAAATGCTTGTTTGGTTGGTTCATATTTTTGATCTTCTTTGTGCCTGCTCTATCCCATTTCACTTCCAGAGTAACTACAGCTAACTTCCAACTAACCGACTTCGGGCATACGAGAGCTTCTGTTGGCCATTAAGTGAGATTTTTGTTGTTCTCGTCTCGTCTCATCAAAATCGAAACATTTCAATCTCGTCTCGGTCTTGGTCCCGCCTAACCAAGTCTCGTCACATTCTGGGTTTTCTTTTTCTCGTGAAAATTTTAATGTGCAGTCTCGTCTCGGTCTCTGTGTTGGTCTCATCCTTAGTCTGGATTTCTTTAGTCTTTTTTGGTAGTAAAAATGTGCAAAATAAGACGCGTGCTTAGATTGAAAAGATAGAGTACGGTATCTCTGCAGTTTAGTAGTTGCGTATGAAAGCGCTCCGAATGGCTTATATTTTGTGCGAATTTAGTTTTCAAAGGTGTGTGATAACGTAAAAAATAATAAACTGCAAAGTTACGCTATCAGACACCTTTGAAAAGACGTATTTCCGAGATAAAATTTGAATTTTGTAGGGGTTCGTAGAGCCATGAACTGTCAATCAATTTTGACAGTTCATGGCTTGATAGGTAGGCAACAAAGTATATTTTGACTTTTCAATAATATGTTTTTCCATGTGCCACCTAAAAGTCTTAAAGTCACCTATTTCTGGAGGGGGAAACAAAGTCTGTAGAATGAGCGATTTCTATTTGGTTTGAGTTTGATATTTTAACTCGCGTAGAATATTTTGCAAAAAAAAACTTGTCAATGTTATAAAAATTGAACATGAGCACTAACAAATAATTCAATGAAAAAATACATCTTCTAGCGAAAACCGAAACCAAACCACCGAAACCAGCGGGACTCTCGGCGAATTTCGGTATCAAAAATACGGTCTCGTCTTTGGGTGCTATGAAAGTAGTCTCGTCTTAACCGAGGCTGCCCTGCTTATCCGCCATCTTGAATTCAAGGCCCTGACAAGTATTAAAATTCCCCAATGAACCTATTCAAAATTACATATGCCAACGTAGCCTTAGGGCCTCTACCATGCTGAATGTTGACGCCATAGTTTGCCCAATTAATTGGGATCATCCGCCATATTTCCTCATTTTGTCAAGTTCTCATGCAGAATGTCAGCGAATCGATAAGAACATTCATTAAAGCAGAGCGAATTATTTTGCCTTTTCTTCGGTGTTGACAATGCGGACGCCAAGTTTAGTCTTGACTTTTTTTTAATAGTGTTGCTCCAAGTGTTATACCTAAGGGAAAACTTTGTTTCAATTTGTTTTCCCCTCATGGACCTTAAGCAAACATTTTTTTAAGTACAGGTAACAAAATAGATCTTAATCGACAAGGGCCAATCTGATTGTTTCCTGTTTGTGGTTTGGTATTTTTGTGTATTCGTGCATCCCAGATGAGTATCCGTTTTCCATCCCAATCAAATTCTCTTGCATACATTGTCCTCGCGCAATAGCAATGGGCGAATAGTATACAGATTCTTAAACAATTTTATCAGCTTAATCCCCAAAGAAGGTATAAAAGATTCGAAACATTTCCGCCTGTTTCAATGCACCTTCTTCATACAAATGCTGAATGTAAATGGCTAATTGAAGGGAATTTCTTATTCGATTATCGGCACCATAATGCCGCCGCGTCGCGCCAGCCAGGCCGCCTCTGCCAGGAGGCAAACTGTACATCCAGATTCCAGACACGGCTCCATATAGAAAAGTTGAATGAAAAAAGAACCACCCATGAGAATAGAAATAGAGGCAGTGCCCAAATGACTATCGAAATGGGATCATCATCATTGTTTTCAAATAGAACTGGTGCATTTGAATGGGCATAGGAATGCGGGTGGAAATCGGGGTAAGGATATAGTGTAGCAAATGATGTTATTTGTTTCGAGGCGATATAAATTCAATGAGGTGGGTCATTCCATAGATGATATAGGTTTTCTATATGAGAAAGCAAAGGAGAGTTAGAAGAGGTTCTGAAAAGAATATGCTCAGATGAAGAATTATCAGAAGCAAGGTAAATTTGTTAGCATTCATTTTACATTGAATGTAAATTGTTTAATCAGAGATTATGTAGCGAAAAACATACAGAAGAGCAGATATGCATTTATATAAAATATTTGATGCATTAAATTCAAACAATAGGTTGCTATTGTTCGCCGATTGTTTTCTGAAATCTTATTCAAAGTCCTGCATGATACACGCTTTCCTAAGAGAGCAATAGGAAGTTTCTTTTTAGCGGAATACCTGGGGGCTTTACACCATAAAATTCTAAGTCTATGATTGATTTAACTACGATTTCTTGTTTTTTTGTTGCTTTTTCAAGTTTAAACACAGATTTTGCTTTACCTATAACATTTAAATAATGAAATAAGAAAAACGAACTAGTTGCCTTTAGTTCTATCCAAATAAAATGCATTTAATATTGTATTATTATTCGGACTTGTCATCCCTGCTTCATGACATGCGTAGCGTACGTCAAACTAATATGTCATCCGAAACTTTATCAACCTTATACTACGTTTCCACCGACCACTCTTTGTCATTTTTACTTGCGATATATTTACATACATACATATGTAATGGGTTTTTCAACATTGACGCTACAAAAGTAGAGCGACAGGGACAGCAAACGACGCCATATTTCTTGCCGCTCTTTTGATATTTCTCTTCAGTAAGGTTTGCCATTTCATGATAAAAAGATATACGAGCCAACAACGAGTAGAAATTATTAAAATTTACTACCGAAATCCGGGGTCAGTGGCCTCAACGGTAAGAGCGCTATGCCCAATTTATGGTCGTCATAATCGTCCAACAGATCAACAATTGAGCGTCTAGTGGAAAAATTTGAATCCACAGGCACAGTACAAAATGTTCCCGTGCCAGTGAGACAAAGAAGTGCCCGTAGTGTCGAGAATATTGCTGCCGCTGAGGCTTCAGTTGCAGAAAGCCAAATGTGCCTCCTCAAGCGTCGTTCTCAAGCGTTGAGCATTTCTGTGACTTCGTTGTGGCGAATTTTGCGAAAAAATCTTGGCATACATCCTTACAAGATTAAATTGACGCAAGAACTGAAGCCGCTTGACCACCAGAAGCGTCGTATGTTCGTGAATTGGGCTGAACAACAACTTGAAAATGATTCGGATTTTCATCGAAAAATCATCATCAGCGATGAGGCTCATTTCTGGCTGAATCGCTTCGTCAATAAACATAATATCCGGTACTGGTCAGGCAGCAATCCATACGTACTCCATGAGTCATATTTGCATCCCGAAAAAATTACGGTTTGGTGTGGTTTATGGGCCGGCCGGCGGCGTCATTGGGCCGTACTTCTTCCGTGATGATCAAGACCGGCATGTTGCTGTTAATGGGGATCGATACCGTTCAATGATAACCGAATATTTTTGGCAATTGGATGATATGGACTTGGAGGACATGTGGTTCCAACAGGACGGCGCCACAAGCCACACAGCGAATGTCACAATCAATTTATTGGAAACCAAGTTTGGAGAACGTGTTATCTCACGAAATGGTCCAGTCGCTTGGCCGCCTCGGTCGTGCGATTTGACGCCGTGAGACTATCTCCTATGGGTCTACGTCAAGTCTATGGTCTATGCCAACAAGCCAGCGACGATTGATGAACTTCGTACGAATAGCGAACCTGAAATTGCAGCAGTATCGGCCGATTTATGTTTGAAGACCGTCGAAAATTGGGTTCAGCGTCTGGACGTCAGCAAGCGTGCCCGTGGTGGCCATGCAAAAGAAATCGAGTTCCATACATAATGGCATCGAACGTACTTTCACGGAAATAAAGAATTTCATTGATATCCAAAACCGTTTTTGTTTTATTTAAAAAAAACTTTTGTAGCGCTCTTATTGAAAAACCAGATACATACAAAACGAATTTTATATTTTGACCAAACTTGGCATTAAGATCATGGAAAACACGATAAAAGTGGTTTCCTGAATTCCGCCTGTCGAATCTGCAGCCTAAACCAACTTTCTCATTAACGGATCAACGGATTAAGATCAAAATTTTTATACAGGAGGTCCTTCGAATTCTAAAAAAATACTTCATTCAAAAATTTTCCGAAATTTTGTTGGATTTAAATAAATTAGTTTTTTTTCCAATTCCAATATTCCGAAAATGGTTAGATGATTTGTTTTAATCAGGTTTTTAAATGTATATATAGTTAAATACTTAGAATTGCCATGGCAACATTTTTTTTTAGCAAAATTTAGAGAAACTTTGTGTATACAAAATTAATCAAACTTGATTTTGGAGTTATTGAAATACGTTTTTATTAAGAATATTGTGCTTATGAATTCATCGAACTTAAGACCAAGTATGTGCGATCCACTCGTGCATTTTTTTTAACTATCAACTATCAGGCACCAGTGCGTCGGCATTGCTGTGGCTGGGAATATAATGCCACTATTTATTTTCCTTCAAAAATTCAGTAAAAACAGTTCAGGCGTTGAGATGTGGTGTGGTAGAAGAAGAAACAAGGATTTATACTACACGCTTTGTTCGTAGATAAAATATTTTAATTAATATCAAAATTAGAATACATTTGACCCCCAGTTTCACAGTGCAAGCTCAAACTTAATTTTTAGTTTAAACTTTAGTTCAACAAATAATTCGGTTTCATAGCTTCGCTTAAACCTTGAACTTGTAGCTTACGCTTAGCGATAGTTAACTTACAAAAGCTTAAATTAATCAAGTTTTAGTAGACACATTTTTTACTTTAGCATTACGAGTATGTAAACAAAAAAAAACAAAGCTTTTCAGTAGGCACATATTGTTTGGTAATCGAAGCTTGTTCATGATACATTTATATTGAAATCTAAGCTTGGAAAGCCAAGCAGCAGATATGATTTATGTTATTAATTTTTTCCTCAAAGTATGCAACCGGTTAGACAATTAAATGAGTTAGCTGTGATTTCTGTCGCATACAGACATTTTGGTTTCTTCGTCTGTAAATGGGCTTAGATAAACACATAGTAATTCTTATTCTGAAGAAAACTGTATTTCATTACAAGGTTATTGATAGTTTGTACAGAAATCCCAATCTGTTGCTAATTCCCGTCGTTTTTGTCCAATTAATTTGAAAGTCAGAACGATTTTAATAATTGGATTCAAGGATTCATATGATTCTTACTTGCGGTATAGGTAATATAAGGCACGTTTTGCATTTGAAAAAAAAAATAGAACTCGAGATCTTAATCAAAGTTGACATTATACGATGATAGCAAAGGCCAAAAAATCGGGTGTGGGTGGCAATGGTGCAGTGGATAAAGTGCTTGATTGCTAACTAGGACGTGCGGGTTCGATCCCCACGCTAGGCGCATTCTTTTCTATACCTCCATGGGTTAAAATGAGACAGTCAATACGTGGTTCTCAAATCCACTGTGCCAAACTAGTGCCGTGCAATTCAGGTTGCATTTAAAAGACCTTAGGTCTTACAGGCATATAGTTAAATTAAAAAGAAAAAGAAAAAAAATCGGGTCCCGTAATCCGTCTGTCTGAGCAACTCTCTACAGGCTAAACAGCTGAAGCGATTTTCTTCAAATTTGGCATTTATGCGTTTTAGGTGATTGTCTAAAATAAATTTTTGAATAGTTTTTTAAGGTCCAAAACTAACAATACCTGCCATCTCGAAAACGGCTCTAACGATTTTGATAAAAAAAAGTGTGTGCACTATCTTAGATATACGCTACATTTTGTTTTTTTTTTTGAAAATTCAATATTTCGAAAACGGGTGGATGATTTAAAAAAAAATGTATGTTTATATTATTAATTATTTATAATTGTCGTACCAATTTTAAAAAAAGTTAAAAATTGTGTATATAAAAAATTAAGTAATGTCGAATATACAGCTGCGGTAAAAAAATAGCACCATTACGAAAACCAGATTTCGTTTAAAAATGAAGATAATCTTTTGAGGAACATTTTGAATATGCGAAAATCTTATATTAAATCCAAAAATTCATATTTAAAAAAAATTCCAACTTTTATTTTCAACTTATTAAAAAAATTATCTTTTTTTCGAAAAACTCATAAATAAGCGGTAATAAAAATAGCACCATTGCTTCATCATACAACCTAAAACTAAAACATCATAAAAATAAAAAAATCTTTTTCTCTGATCTTATTCTTTAGTATTTTGTTAAATAGCTTTTGTTGGTTATTTCTGCTGCACAACGGCTGGTCATTGAATTTACAAATTTTGGCCCTTTCTACCGGAATATTCTCCCAGGGGACCTTTATTGCAGCCCATAGTTCTGTATTACTAGTCGGTTTGGTTTCAGAGGCTTCTTTCTTCACGTCAGCCCACGGATTTTCAATCGGATTTAGGTCAGGCGATTGCACTGGCCACTCCTTCACATTAATTGAATGATATCCAAATCATTTTTTAGCCTTCTTACTGGTGTGCTTGGGGTCATTATCCTGTTGCAAGACCCACAAAAGGGCATATCTTCCTCGCTGCATAAGGGAGCATGACGTTTTCAAGTATATTAACGTCAACGTGTTGATCCATGATGGGTTTAATCCAATATATACGTATGGGCCCAACTCCATAGTAGGAAAAACAAGCCCACACCATTATGCTTGAACCTCCATGCTTAAATACTTTTGTGTATTTGGGATTATATTACACTTTCGGAGGTCTTCTCACGTAGGAATGAGATCCTTTACCGTCAAACAATACGATTTGATTTTCATCTGTCCATAGAACGTTGCGCCATTTCTCTACTGGCAAATTCAAATAATGTCTTGCAAATATTAAATGCTTTTTAGCCTGTTTTGCAGTTAAAAGAGGGACTTTTCTTGTACTACAAGCCGTTAAATCTGTGGCGAACGGTTCCCAGCCAAGCTGTAATATTCAGCTCTTTTTTTTAGCTCAGTTGTATGTTATTGCATTTCGAATCATTTTGTTGGGACAGCCGACAAACCGTCGAACTTCTCCAAACGTTTTACCTTCAACCTTCCGATATAATTTCCCATTTTCTTTGAAAAAACTTTAAATTTTGTGTTTTAAATGAAGTTACCAAATAAATATAAGCAAATTGCATGTCAACACTTAACCGCCTTACCTTGAAATCTCCCCAAAAAATTATTTTTTTGTAACGAAAACTGAGATCAGTTCTATTATTTTTACCGCATTGGGATTTTCGCATTAATGCCTTGTAAGAACCGTTATTATTTTAACGCCAGAGATATACAATAGAGGGAGGGGATAGTTCAAACAGCAACATAATAATAGTAGAAGCTGTAAATATTTTTCTATTCACTCATTTAAAGAAGTTAAAATGAAACTTGTAACAGTGGTGCTATTTTTTTACCGGCACTGTATGTACATATGTAGAACACGTTCAATAATTTTATCGAAAAACGACACTTTTTATGCACTATTTTTAAACTATTATATTCTTTCAAAATTATATGTCAGCTAATAGGTCAAATAACAAAGAAGTTGCCCTTTTTTGAATCCGGTCCCGTACTTGCATAAACACATCCCACATAACGATCATTTACCAATTATCTAATCTGACCGATTAATCTGAGTAAAATCTTCTAAATCGAGAAAAGATTTTAAAAAAGAATGACAAACAATGCGCGAGAAAATGAGACGAGAGCGTGACGCGGCATTTAAGTTGAAGAAACTGTTCAGCTTTCGGTCCTTGGTACGTTTATTGTATCACAGTCACAGACCACCTTTTTATCACATATTGAGTGTTGCAAAATATGTTGCTTAGGCTTTAGGTTTCCTTCGAAGGTGTAAGAAATTTGTCTCCCCTTCTGATCTGGTTTTAATCTATAAAAGCTTGAGTGTATAACTTTCACATTTGGGCAAGAGCTACAAAAAAAAATTGAATCTTTTAGATATTATTTATAATAGATCTCACGTACAGAGTTTCTTTTTTTAGTAGTACAACACGTATGTGGAATGCTTTACCAGATCTATTTGTCCCTCCCAATTTTATATTAAGAACCTTAAAACCAATGTACATAGGTATCTCCCTTGAAATACCTCCCCATTTTCCTAATCCTCACACTGTGATTGATTTTAATACTAATTGTAGTCAAAACCCCTTTTAAGCACAGACATCAACCCAGACATATGAACACTGAAATATACTGTATTTTTGTCATCCATCATATGGTTAACATTATCTACTGAGTACACATCAGACATATGATAAGGCGATGTGAACATCTGACGGAAGTCGGATTTCTGTTTTCAAATAAATCTGATCTGTAGCTTGACTACAAAAAGTTGGAATGACAACACCCTCCCAATTTATATGAAGTTTTGGTTATAAAGATGTTATAGTCGAATATGTAAAACACGTTTTTCTTCCGAATTAATCTAGCCCTAAAAAAGTATCGCAACTTCGCAATCTAGCCGCAGGCAAAATTCCAAATTTTCTAAAGGAAATCGAAGGTAGATATTTGGTGTATTTGAAATGATATCAGGGGCGAAAGGTACAAATTTATTTTGTGGCTTATATGCCAATTCACAATGACAAAATAAATGCGCCTATAGTCCTAAAGTGAAAACATTCATTTTTCGTTTGGTAGAGCAACAGCAGACCTATAATCTTCTGCCAACTAAAACGGCTAAGGTCTCAGGCTTTTTTTCATAACAGGAAGGTTTTCCACGTCTTCTTAAAAGGCAATGAAAAACAAATGGATTCATTTAGCATAAACTGGGAACCACAGGGCTCCTACTATATGTAACAAACTGCAACAGTTAAGGACTTCTACGAATACATATTAATATTGGTAACCGATTTTCTTAGAATTAACATTAAACTGTTCTTAAGTTGTAATTGCATGCCAATAAAATTGTAACAGGAACATATACCACTTCTTTTATTTTATGGCATTAAATGGTAATATTACTGGAAAAGTATTCATTGTAACTTAACTATTTCGTATTAAAAATAATTAATACAAAATTAAAAAACTAAGACGTTAATTTTATAGATCAGATAAAAATATTAAACTAATAAACTTTTTTTTGTGCTAATTTCTTTTTTGTGAATTTTAATAATCTTGATAAAATGAAATCGATAATGTAGCAATGAAATTAACCAATTGGACCTTGAGCAAAATGTCCAAAGATTAAAAGGAAATAGTAAATCCTCTGTATGCCCTTCTCTTGCATGTGCGGTCCCAATGCTACTCCTTACTGCGACAAGATAGCATTATCTGATCATCAAGAATCTAATACTTACATTTGTCCTTCCTCGAAATCCCATTTAACTGCCTACTAGACACATATATATATGCGTATGTACCTTTAACTTATTTCAAGACACAGAAAATATGATCTTCATCAGGGAATATAAAGAAAATCCCTACGAAAGCCATTTAGGAATAATTTCCCATAATATCACAGCTGGAGATCTTAATGCCAAGCTATTGACCATGAATCAATGGAGAGGTATTGCATAAGAAGTTCAAGCTTCAAGGCGGAAGGAAGATGAAGGAGGAGCAATAGCATTACGTGTTCAATAAACTAAAAATATGCAAACTATGAAAGGTCCAGCTTAGATTGCTTCCCGTGTCCGTGTACACTATACTTGTACACCATACAAGATGCATTTTAAAGAGGTATCCATCTCTACCTACAACAAACTAAACTCTATAGTACCTACATATTGATGCCCACATGTGGTCCGGTGCTGTGCATAGAGGTTATAATTGAAGTTTTGTATCTGAATAATGTGGTTCTTCTAGTAAGTGCTTGACTATTCGAGAATCGAACAGTTGGATGACCCTATAGGAACGCTGAATGCAGTAAATAAGGCAAACAAAAAATGCAATCTAGATACTCGTGGTGAGTCGCGAGCGAAATGGTCATCATTTCTCATCAGGAAGAGAATGCTAACTACGTGGTTGTGGACATAGTAAATGAGAACTCCGCGTTAACAATATTGATGATTGTGATTGAATGAATCTAACCTGAAGAGCCCTCTGCAAACACAATTCCTTAAGTGGGCAGGTTTGGTTTCCATTTAGCTGGGAGGAATTTTATTGATCGTTAGAGGTTCTTAGAAGGTAATTTCGCCCCAAAGTACCTAAATTGCTATAAGAGGTTACTTGTAAAATATGTATGCATATTTTGCGTGAACTAATTATTTTTTTTTTCATTTTAGCTTGGTATCTTTTGAATGGATGCGGCAATTACTGTTAAGTATTTTTCAAAAGCTTTAATGACTTGAATACTTTTAAATCATAAAATATTTCAGTTTTAATAGGGTTTAGTTAAGACAAAGGTTTTTGAGGAGCTAGTTATAGGTATATGTCATCACTGGGTGTTTTTTTTTTGAACAACCCAGTTTAAACTTCAGACACATTGCAAACTGTTAAAGTTATTTATAGTTGCGATTTTTGCATGTGGAAAAAATCGAACGCGATATTTCTATCAAACTTGACATTACAGTGATATAGAATACCAAAAAAGTGTGTCCCGCAATGCCATCTGTCTGACTGTCTGTCTGTCCGTAGAACCATCTACAACCTAAGCGGCTGAACCGATTTTGTTCAATCTTGGTGCTTAGGCGTTTTCGGTGATTTTTCAAAATAGATTTTTGAATCGTTGTTTTAGCCCCAAAAATAACGGTACTTGCCATACAATTTTTTGTACCATATTTATTATCCCAAAAACGCCTCTAATGATTTTGATAAAAATTAGTGTGTGTACTAACTTGAGTATGGTCTACATTTGGGTCGAAAAATTTTTAAAATATTTTATTATAAACGGTACCTGCCATACAACCATTTTTTTGATTTTCGACTATCTCATAAATGGCTTGACGGATTTCGATCATAATGTTTAATAGGATTCCATTCAAATTCTAAACAATATTGCGTGCCAGAATTAAATACAATTTTTTTTTAGAATTTTGAAAAAAAAAAATTATTTTTGAAAATTCAATATTTCGAAAACGTATACATAACGATTTTCTTTTTGAAATTATATTTTTAAGCTTATATTATTATTTACTTTATACAAAATTTTATTCAGAAGATATTAAAGATATTTTGTATATAAAATATTTAGTAAAAAACGACTTTTAAAATATATATAGCCGTTTCTATTAAAAATCTTGTGAATCCAATGTAATCGAACATAGCAGCAAGTACGTGCGTTTCAGTCGTGCATTTTATTTATATTCGACTTTCTGACTAACTGGCCTACCGATTTCAAACAAGATTTTTATACGAGGTCTTTCAAATTCTAAATAATACAGCATATTAAAATTTTCGAAATAGATATTTTTTGGATTTTTCAAAAACTATTTTTTGTATGTATTTCGAAAATGGGTGGCCGATTTTTTTTAAATTGGGTTTTTGCTACTAGAATGGCAGATCCACTTGCAGGACAAAGTTACAGCGTATATTCGAAACAAAAGGCGTTCCTCATTGATTGATATTATCAATCTTTGCTATAGAGCCTTGCAGTAAATAAATTGCTAGAATGGCTTACTTCTCAGGGTATATACATCCTCTGATTTGCTGATATACATCACTGGAGCATCGAAAACTTGTTCTTCAACAGTAGGACTCTTCTCCTGACGCCATTTTATAGTTTTAGAAAGTGCTGCATGGTCCCCGATTTGCCAAGAAGGAACCAGATCTGGCAAATTAGTGAGCCTAGAGTAAGAGAACAAAATGTTGTTCTTACATTTCAAGAGATGGCATGATCAAAAACATAACTTCTACTTAAAAACTTTACAGCCGGTGCTAAGGTGGCAGAAATTATGAAAGGTAAGTACAGTGGTCCGGCTTAAAGGAATTGGGCAGGATTCGTTGAACGTGGGAAGAAAAACAAAGTCGACAGTTTTTTGGGTACCAAGGCGTCCTTAGCTACGTTAGGAAAAAATGACAATATTATATTTGGCAGTAAATAATTTTTGTTTGCGTTGCGCCGTTCAAAATACCATCGATCGGTTTTAAAAGAATGGATCCCACCTAAGTCGAAAAAAAAAACAGACATAGAAAAATTAACTGCTAAGAACATCGATAAGGAAAAATTTAAAGCGACTAGATGATGACTTGATTGTCGTGCTTCAGTGCGCAATCAGCACGTCTTAATCTAATCAAGCATATAGGGGGAACTTCAAAAAGCAGCATCCGAAAGTAGCCGGAAACATCCAAAAATATGCTCAAAAAAAGTTTTTGGAGCAAGAATGCATGAAAATAAGTTCAGAGCAATACATTAAGATTGTTGCTCTATGCGTTGGTCTAAAAGCCAAAGGTGGCAGCACTGAATTTTTTTTCTATAATTAAAAAAATGTCTAACCTGCATACATGTTTCCTTTTTATTTTCATTATTGGTTCAATATGACAACAAATTACATCGGCTAAATGGCTCCGTGACCATTCGGGCGCCATTTATGACATTTTCTATAACTCTTGCCAAAACCAGCGATGCATTTCTGACACATATTCCCTTTATGGGCATCATTTATAGAACCGCTGTCCGCAATACCTGAGAACACGTAGTGTTGTGCCATACTCTTCTAGGAATACGACCGGGAATTATCGACGACGAAATTTACCCTACGCTAATAAAACCGACAAATAATTTCGCAAGAAAATCGAAATAGTAATTTCGGGTTCTTTATACCACGTGTTATTTCTGGTTGAGTTAACCATTATTGCCAGCTTTGCCTCTTTTTCGATGACCTTCTCGCGAGCCTACCAGGTGGCATAGAAATCGACAAATCAACCATAAAAAGGCTTTTTGTTTGCAGACGATAGCGTGGTACTTGCGGAATCGCCAAATGTGTTACAATTAACGATCAATAGACTTGAAGAGTACTGTAAGCAATTGAAGCTAAATGTGAGTACTGAAAAGTCAAAAATCATGGAGTTCCGCAAGACCACTATCTGATATTCAATGCTGGAAAAGTAGAATCTAGGGTAAGACCACATAGAATTGGTTTATATAACATGCACCATCAAAATTAATTAAAAGAATAAAGATCTGCATGGAGGAATTCTCTGAGCCCAGCAGATGTTCCATTCAACTCAAAAAATAAACTGTGTGGAGCACCTGCCAGATCCTTAATGTGCTACGCGTGTCAGATATGAGGATACGAGAAATATGAGGAAGAGCATAAACTACAAAGGTCGTAAAACACATCTTTAGGCTACCAACAAACGCACCAACGTACATGTTGTATATCGAAGAAGGTCTTCCACTCATTTGGTTACTCACTCTAAGGCTACATTTCAAGTACATCTTAAGAATAATGAAACTTCCCAATCATCGCCTTCCAAAAATAGTGCTTCAACAGCTTATTGTGTTAAGAGCCAATTTAGTGCAAGAATTTCAACAAATTTCAGAGGAACTTGAAGCTGATGTTTCACTAAGATTGGAAGATCGACCTAGTTGGACTGTATCTTTTGACTTCATTCTGCAGAAGCTAGATCAGAACATTCATCGAGGATTTATGGAAAAAGCTACATATTCTACGACTCGATTTACTATAAGTAAACAACTCAATATAAGTTTAAACAAAAACAACAACTTCAACGAACAAAAACCATACCTACTGATAAAATAGGAACTATCTTCAACTCCTCGTTGTACAATCTAAGAGAAAAGGAAGATACGTATCATTATCTTGGAAAATGCTCTATTCCTCAAGAAACGAGAAATTATTACTTCAGCGATTCAACTCTATCAATCGAATAGGTAATTCAGATATTAAACTGATCTAACAAGACTATACTGTACAACTATATAACCGATGGCAAATATCTGAGACAACGCACTCTCTCTGAACATAATCTAGTCAAGTTTCTTAGAGAAACAAACTTGGGGGAAGAGCTGTATGAATGAGCTGTCTCATCCAGCTCTAGATTAACAATTAATAGAAAGGGCTCGCCGTTCTTACCCCTCAATTATTCATTCACTCAATTGACTTTTTTAAACCGCTTTCCTTAGTATTGTTGACAGTTTACGTGAAACATTTTCTTTTCAAGATGCAGTGACACCTAGACGTATAGAAAGAAATTATTATATCCCTTTCACAACAGCTTGATATTTGCCTGATCTTGTTATGAAAATTCTTACTCAAATAAGATATTGGTTTGAAACCAATGCCGATCACAATCGTGAATGTTAGCTTTTAGTTCCTCGATTACATGAGTATAGAACAGATATGGTTATATGCTGAAAGATGGCGCTACATGATATACATCAAACGAGACAATCAAATTGTTGAACTTATTTGTAAACTGGCTCCCAAAATTTTAGTTATAACGTTGATAAGTCCACAACAATATAATGTATCTACATGTATACAAAAATACGGACAAATTTATGTTGGTTTTCTAGCTGCAAGTTCAGCCATTTTTATTTATTTATGGCAGACTGACTCAGGACTATACAAATGTTGAAACTTTTGTTTGATCTTTGATATTTCTCTCACCAAGTTATTGCAAAATATTAGTTTACTGCAACAAATATTATTACAACACCACGAGTATGCAATATTTGCAACCACTTCACACCCAGTAAAACTGGTCAACGATCAAATCTTGTCTATAAGCTGCAAACTGACAGAGACTGAGACAGACCTACTGGCGGCAGCCGACACAGGACTTGCGCACCAAAAATCTTCATCTTCTCTCCTATATCACAGCGATATGGCAAGTTGAAGCAGTAGGTATTCCCTTCGTGTGCCACACAACCTGCGGCAACCAATTATGAACGCTAACACTCTAATGAAGCCGAGTCTTGCTGATTTAATTAATTTAATCATTAGTGAGAAAAAAACGCTGGTCTGCCGCTCCATTCTGGCAGCTGCACCGCACCGGCCATCGCGTCGGTCGTGCCAACTAAAACCCAACGCTAAACAAATGGTTTTGACATTTATTAAGACAATCTATGAAGATGCTGTTTGAGTTTTTTCACCTCTTAGCCTGTCGCAGTCAGTCGACTATGTTCAACAACAAGGTGACCAAAGAATGACCACATACATTACAATCTATAGAGATACTTTCACAACACCAAGTCAAACGCCAAAGACTTGTTCGTTTAGCAAGAAGACAGCAAAAATGCGGAAATGCGGTTGACGTTTCTATCACACAGACCAGAGACCGCATAGATACCCATTAGCCAGCCAGAGCAGATAGAGACTAAGGGAAGCACCATAAGCACCTGAAGCAAACGCCTGGCAATTTATATCAACTTCTCTGGCACAGCTTGATGTGGTCGGTCAGAGGAATTTATTTTGCCAACTAGGTGATTTGTGGCAGACCTGCAATTGTGTCAGACTACGACGCGACAACGTCGTAGTCGTCGTCGTCGACGTAGTTGTTGTCGTAAAACCGTTACACTCTAGGGATCTAATTAAAACCGTTGAATTCCTGTTAATTTTATTGCTGTTTTTTTTTCCTTGGAAATTTTCTTTTACCTATGTAAGTACCAAATTTACAGTTGATTGAAACTTAAGCCCTGAACTGCGATAACGGAATGGAGGAGATTTTGTTTTTGTTAATGACTTAACATGCCTGTTTATACACTTCCATTATCTCGATTATGGAATCCGTAACATTTCTTTCCCTAGTACCTAGTCAAAGACCTCTCATATTTGCTTTAAGATATTTCGCCAAAATGTATTGTTTTTGCTGTCCAAATTTGCATTACTGCGTTTTCAAAAACGACATTTAGGCAAGCATTTGAAGTCTGGCCTTGCTTCGTTTTCGACTATTCACAAATAAAAAAACAAAAGATATCTTAGGGCCAGTTTCACTGTGGCCATTTCGGAAATGTCAATTTTAAATCGATTTGATTGTCAAATGATCGACTTTTTTTGAGGCATCTGTCAAATATGCACTGGTTCTGCAAATAATTTTACTACTGCAATGGAATTTCGAAGGAGCGGTTCTTTGTGCATTTCAGAATTTTCTAGAGGCAGAATTTTTATGATGGGCAAGAAGGAAAGTCGATCTCCTTTCTCTTGGTTTGTGTCTCTGATATCTGATATAAGGCAAGTTATGTTTTCGCAAACATTTTTTTTCTAACAATCAAACATGACATTACTATCATAGAGAACACCAAAAAAGTGGGTTCCGCAATTCCGTCTGCCTGTTTGTGTGTGGAACGATATACAGCTTAAGCGGCTGAACCGATTTGCTTCAAACTTACATACAACTAGTTTATTCATGTTCGAATTTCTCATAAACGGCTCAACGGATTTCGATAAAAAATTTATACAGGAGGTCCTTCATAAATAGTATTGCATTTCAAAATTTTCGAAAAATATTTTTTTCAATTTTTGAAAAAAAAAATATTTTTTTTTTGAAAATTCAATACTTCGAAAACAGGTGGGCAATTTTTTTTTGAAATGTTGTTTTTGTATTTATATTATTAAATATTTAAAATGTTCATACCAATTTTTTTTTAGAAAAAGTTTAAGAATTTTTATATATACAAAATTAAGTGAAAAACTTTAAAAATATATTTAACAGTCTTCTTAAGAATCTTTTGCATATAATGTGATCGAACATAGGAGCAAGTACGTGCGATCCAGTCGAGCATTTTATTTTTTATTGCACAGTGGTAGTTGGATATGTTTTCGAACATGTGACTTTTGCAGCTGATCCTGTTTAAGCAATTATTACAAATGCAGTTTTGACTCAGATGATGTTTTTGAAAAGACCAATTTCTAATTAATGTCTAAACAATGTCTAATTAAAGGCACACAGTTCAAACCAATTTGAAACCAAGTGATGACCCATTCAGGAAATTTCAAAGATATAGTGAATTTGGAACTACGAAATGTCGGATAACTAATTAGAACTTTTGTCAGACATGTGAAATGGGCCACCATTTCTTTGTCGATGATGGTACATAACTCTCAAATTTTCGGAAAGGTGCTAGTCTTCTACACAGTGATACGGTACAAGTTACCATTTTCGCAAATTTAGCACATTTTGTTAACGAACTGCCAAAATTAGTAAAATTCCCCAACGAACTCGATGGAAAAATAGATATACCTAGTAAAATTGACCAAATGTTGTTGTGGCTTTTAGAAATAGAATTCTTTTCGCTGCTTAATTTTGACACCTATTTTACAGTAAATTTACGATGACGTTGTATAAATTCCCTTCATTTTATTCGTTAAGCCCTGAAATCACCCTCGTTCGCCCTCGTGATGTGATTTTTGCTTTTAAGTCTTGGTTTTGCTCGCCACTTGGTCTGGTTCAGCATGAGCTAAACAGTGATTGTGTTTGCGGAAGCTGTTGCTATTACCGTATTAGGAAAAAAAATCCATTGCGTTGAAAGAACTCTTACAGAATGACTTGAATAAATTAACCACCTTTGCATAACGGTGTGGTTTGGGCGTCAATACTCACAAAGCCGAAAGGGTTCTCTTCTTCGGGAAACATAAAATTTGCACTAACATTCTGCAATGAAGAAAAATAGCTCGGTTTTATTTTTGATAAGAAGTTAAGCTGGACACTTAATATATAAAAGAGAGTTGAAAAGACCATTGTGGCACTTTTTCTTGCAAGAAACTCATTGGGAACAAATTGAGTCTTCAAACCCCGTATTAATTCTTACCGACGGGCTGGCAGTATGGTTGACTGCTTTGGATAAAGCGATTTACAGCGATAAACTAATAAAAGTTCAAAGATCAGCTTGAAGGTGCATAAGTGATGCGCTTCACTGGACTCCCCCCGCAGCACTCTTCTTCATCTGAAGGCCCTCGATGAACTTTTTTTTTTTTTTTTTTTTTTTATTGAAATATGCCTGTTAGACCTAAGGTCTTTTAAATGCAACCTGAATTGCACGGTATTGACTGTCTGATTTTAACCCATGGGCGGCATCCAATTAAAATTGGAGTTATAGAAAAGAATGCGCATATCGTGGGGATCCAACCCACACGTCCTAGTTAGCAATCAAGCACGTTATGTAAGCAAATGTCAGCATGAACAGCAATCAATCGGCCTCCTGACAGTGGATAAGTAATGAAATATACCACTCAATTATCCTGATCTTATTGAGATCAGTTCCAAGCATCATGGACTACACTATCCCATAGCTGCAGTTCGATAAAAACTGCCAAGTTGCCATTCCGCCAAAATCCGTATGGGAGAAAGTGACTATCTTGGAGAATGAATCGATATATTTTACACGGACGGATCAAAAACCGAGGATGTAGTTGGCATTAGCGTGTACTCAGATAAACTTAATTTAAGCCTGTCCTTTCGTCTGCCTGGTCATTGTAGCGTGTGCATAGGGAACTTTTGTGGCGATAAAGGAAATATAATCTGGGCTTAAAAAAAACATCATATTGACTCCATACGCAATTTCTCGGATAGCCAAGCCATCTCTGGACTCTGTCTCTACAAACTCTAATAGCCCGAAATTGTCGATCACATGTATTATAGAAATGGCACAGTAGTTTAATATTCACCTTTGTTTGATGCCGAACCCTAGGGACATTTTAGGAAATTTTACTTAAGGCTGACGAACTCGCTAAAAGTGGTGAAACAACATTACCTATTCTACCAAACATGGTTGATATCGGTATACCTATCGCTACAAAATAAACTCAGTTGAAACAATATGCTATAAGGAAACAAGCTTTAGATGGAATAGCATCACCACTTGCATTGCGACTAAACTGATTTCGCCAACAGCAAAAGCGGTTTGGAGTATTCGCTAACGATTTTTGCAGAAGAGTAAAAATCGATTCCTCATCTTCTCTGCATACATCTTGACCAATCGCAAACACGCAGGCTCTACCTGAGAAACTTCTTTTACAATAATTATCCAAGTGATCTAATAAATACAGATATTAGTAGTCTCGCACGCCTTATATAAAGCTCCAAATCCAAATGGTGTACGAATCGGGAGGAAATCTCCAGATTCATATCGATTCAATGGACCAAACCAACTTGCTGTCTAAGTATGTCATTGTCTTTTCATTGGTAGCCATTTCAACCTTAAAAGCTATTTTGAATCTATACTCTTAATGGCAAACTGGACTAAGGCCCGTTTGCCGATACAGAACTTAAGCATATAAATACACCATAAGTACTTATGTGACAGTTTACGCAGAGGAAAAAGTAATTAATTAGCATTTTAAGTTGAACATAAATATTTAATAATTCCGAAACGCGTAGCAAAATTAATTAAGAAAGTTGTGATTAAAAAAAACTAAGTTTTATTTATTAATTAAATATCTAATTAAAATTTAAAAATCTTTTATTTTATATTTACTTTTATTTCTTATATACTTTTTCGTAGTTAAAGGTATTAAACGAAATCATATAAGTTTCGAAGGTAATTATGATTTATCGTCAGATCATACTCCAATAATTTTATCACTGAGCGAAGCAGAAATAATAGGAAAACGTAATCCCAAGCTCGTGAGTAAGAGAACAAACTGGAACGAATTCAGAGATAAACTTGAAAGTTTTATACAGCTGAGATCCCATATGCAAACAATTGAACAAATTGATCATGAAGTAGAACAATTTATTGCTGATGTGCCATAGGCTGCAGAAGAAAGTACTCCAACTATTTCAAACGCGAGAGAAAAGGAAATAAAATATCCTGTCGAGATAAAGGAGCTAATATTGGAAAAAAGAAGAGCTCGAAGAAAGTGGCAACTACGAGATTCCCTGGTGATAAGGCACTTTTTAACCGTCTTAACAACGAATTAAAAAAAAGAATCTGTGAGTTCAAAAATGATTCACTTAGTAGATTCCTGAAAAATCTGACGACGGATGCTTCTTCCGAATACTCCTTATATAAAGCAGCTAAGCTCCTAAAAAGACCTCAGACACAAAACCTGCCAGTAAAATCTGAAGATGGCAAATGGATCGCAAACCCGAAACAAAGGGCTGATCTCTTCGCTGAACATCTCGCGAATGTTTTTAAGCCATTCCCAGCAAACACAGCTACAGATCCATTGAATGTGAAATATCTTTTGTCACACTCAAAGAAGTAAGAAGCATGTGTCAACATAAGTTGTCTAACAAAAAATCACCAGGGTACGATCTAAAAACTGCTCAGGTTTTGAAAGAAATGCAATCAATAGCCTTCAAGAAACTCCAATTTATAATTAACGCATGCCTCAAACTAAGATATGTTCCACATCACATAAAGTTTAAATTTTTTTCGGAACTTACCGCGTTAAATTTAAGAAATATTTCAATTTCTAATATGAATATCATCCGCGAAAATAATAACCTAAAATCTCATGTTCCACATCATTGGAAAATTGCAGAAGTCATTGTTATACCTAAGCAAGGTACGCCACCAACAGAAGTAACATCTTACAGACCAATATCGCTTATCGGTAAAAGTTTTTGAAAAACTGCTACTGAAAAGGCTTAACAAAATAATAGAAGAAAGGAGACTAATTCCGAGCCATCAGTTTGGATATAGAAATAAACATTCCACGATAGACCAAGTGCATCGAATTACGGATGTCGTGGAAAAGGCACTTGAAGAAAAACAAGTATGCTCGGCTGTATTCTTAGATGTTGCTCAAGCCTTTGACAAGGTTTGGCACTTGGGACTTGTGTACGAACTGCATAGGGACCTTCCCAGGCAGTACTACGAAATACTGAAATCCTACGTTACGAACCGACTCTTTAGAGTACGGTAAGACCAACATTACTCGGAACTAAAGAAAATTGAAGCCATTGTACCACAAGGAAGTATCGTTGGACCAACCCTTTATCTTATCTTTATATACAAGGGATATTCCAGTGGGCATCAACGCTATCATGGCCACCTTTGCTGACGATATGGCAATATTGGCACAATGCTGTCCAATATTTACAAATAATACAGCAGTACCTTACTTCAATACCGCCAAATACCTTGGAATGACTTTGGATGCAAAGCTTAAATGGAAAGAGCACATCAAAAGGAAATGAGAAGAACTAAACTTGAAGTACAGAAAAATGTACTGGTTACTAGGTAAGAACTCTGACCTATCTACCCAGAACAAACTAATGATATATAAGCATGTACTGAAACCCGTTTGGACATATGGCATCCAACAATGTGGCTGTACAAAGAAAACAAATGCTGAGCCCATCCAAGAATTCCAAAGCAAGGTCCTTCGTGGAATAATAAATGCCCCTTGGTATATAAGAAATAGCGATCTACATCGTGACCTTCAAATTGAAATGGTTACAGAAGTGGTTAAAAAACACGCTGTCTCACACAACCAGCGAGTGCAAAGTCATACCAACTCCGAAATGGTGACCGTCCTAAATGTACGAGACAATGTTCGGAGATTAAGAAGAACCAATCCTCATGAGTTGATGGTCTAAAAGCTATGGGAAAGTGTAATAACTTTAAGCTTCCCCCAATGCGATTTAAATATAAATTAAGATAGTAAAATCATTTGTCGATCTTTCATAGATTGGTCCTGATTTCACCGGTGGTCTTAGTGCGGTAAGAGTCCCACACTACTCGGTACCGATTCTTACCGAGTGTCTTTTGAAGATTTCCATCGGAAGCAAAAGGTTCCCTTTTCCAAATAGTAGATATATCACTTTGAATAATTTTCCATGATTTCTTAAGAACAAATTATTCCCTCGGGCTCATGTAGCGTAGAAATTTTCCGGCACATATCTCTTAGTCGGGAGAAAACTTTGTTAGATACCCACTCGAATTACTTCATTGTTATCAATAGTTTTTTTTATTGAAATGTCAAGCTTTTCTCTAATGACGTCACTAGTTCCCGTTATCGTTTTTTTTGTCAATTTCATACCCTCCCTAATATTCGGTAAGTAAGCGGTCATACTACTTATCTTATCGTGGACTGAGAAGTTTGGCCGCGAAGGGACAACGGTTAACACAAATCTTCTAGCGTCTGCGGCGACGGTTGGCTGAAATTATGCACTCCGCCAGAGCAATTCCCTGCAGAAAAGCTATATAGCAAAAGTCGAAAAAGATATTCCTATATGTACTAGATTTAATAGGTTGTTTGTTGTTTAAAACCACCCTGTTTTGTATTTTTTAATGCTCAGTAATAAAATTAAAGGCTTAAGATATTTTGAAAAACTTGATCCATCTACGAATGCTTTTTTCTTAAAGGTACGACCACAGTTCTCATCGCAGCTGAATAACAAAGTTCATACCTCTCATTTCGATTATAAAACTAATTTTGATCTCAGTACAAAAAAAAAGTCAGTATAATAAAATCCATTCTCTGTTGTTTCCCAATAAGTGCAAAATTATGTCCTCGGAATAGCTAGCCATTAAAGGGCAAACCTTCAAATCCTCCAAATAAGTATAACTTCCTATTGAGTTGCAATAACAAAAAAAAAAGTACAACAAGAATCTCTTTACCAGTGCTCACCATAATAAGCAGCGCGACAATAAAACTTTATACAACATGAACCAGTGCCGCTTGCCGCACAGCGCACAGCAATAAAAAAAACTCTTCTTCAAGATTGCAATGAATAATTTATAATTCGTTGGAATGGTTGTGCCACTTCGTTTTCGTTGTTGTTTGCAACTCGTAACCAATAATCTGAGAGGCAAGATAATAAAAGGCTTTACCATTGAAATGTCAGTCATGACATGTAGTACAACCGTCTAAACGAAAGTAAAAGTAACCCTCATGCCATGAAAGTGCATGAAGATACAAGATATCTTTTTTTAACGTTTCTCGGAGTTAGTTTGATCTTGCCAAGACCATTATTGAGCTTCGACTTCACAGTGGCGCAGTTGCAGTGTTCCAAATCAAGAAAATACGAATGTAACGATTGCGACTGTCAGATGGTCATCTTGTGGCAAGATTTTAATGAGAATTTGCATTCGCTGTAGGGTCAACGTAGTAAGTCTAGCCCAGCAGATGTCAGCAGCGAAGCTGCAATGTCTTTTCTTTAGTTTTGTGTTTATAATAATTCTTGAAAAGAAACGGGAGCAATTAAAATCAGATCGAGTCCGAACATGGGAGTTGCCATCGGCTAAATTGAAAAGTTCACTTTTCTAAGAAATCCACCTTTAATTTACCGCCTGTCAAGGATCTTCCAGTACTTCTTATACAGAAAGGCTGAAAGTCCAACAATAAATCTGCAATTAAGGTCCAACAAAAGAAAAATCTCCAAGTCGAGGATTAAACATCGTGAATATCGCAAATATCGGCGACCGGTCGCGGTGTGCCTATTATAGCAGTTAGCCGCGGACGATCAAAACCAATTGTGGTTATAGGTTATTTTGGTGCTGCCGGAGCGACGCGATGCAGTACGGGAAGAATTTGAATTCCATTGTCCAAGAAGAGAATAGGAATTCAACGTTCATGCTTTGCTTCTTGGATTAGGGTGGATGGGGATGACACGCGCATTACCAACTTAGTCTTTAATTTGGACTTAGTCAGCGAAAGAATTGTTAAGGTTCTCGAAGCATAAATAGTGACTCAGCTATAATCCTCTTAAATCGGAAATAATTGAAAAAAAAATCTAAGAATGAGCTGCTTCAATTTGAAGACAATGTGGTTATGTGCACCTGGGAGAATTATCTGCTTCAAACTTTTTGCTTTGGTTATTGGTTTGGACTATATATATGTCTTCAATATTTGCAAGTTGTGTAAATTTCCAGAATGCTTCCCCGCCTCTTGGTCTTCTTTCCCAATCGATCTAAAAAAGGGCGACATTGATGGATAGCGCTTTTGGGTGGGTATGGTTGTGTTTGCTTTATACTTGAGGGAACAATAAAATGTAGTTGAAGACAGAAGCCTGACTTCAATTTGATTTTCATACCCCCTTATCGTGCTTTTGGTTAAGAGATAATGTGACGCGTAAGCTGAGTGAACAAAATATGTCTGGGTTGATGTCTAGGTTGATTGGTGTACAAGGGTTGAGGTTTATGCTTATCATAAGCAGTTATTGGCGGTTGCATTTGAATTTAAATTTTAAATGCTGAAACGGCAGTTGGGTCTTCTTTAAGTCCAATGTTGCAGTGAAATAGGGATTTATATTCGGTTGGTAGAAGAAAATGCGTTACTTCGTCAGCTTAACCTTTGACAACCTGTACCGTTTTTCAATGCCTCTACCTGAGCCTATGTCTGAATGCTGATGTTTTCGCATATTTTTTTTCAGCAATTTTTAGGCCTCCTTCATCTCCTTCTTGTTGCTGTTGCTTTTAGACGGGGTTGAAGGGGTTCAGTTTCATTCATTAAAATATCAGCTTATCTTCGCAGGTGTTTTTGACTGAAAGACTTCCCTTGATTTTCTTACATCTAATTCGATTAATCTTTATTAATTCCACTGTATCAGCCGTTGTCAATGTACTCAAAGTTGTGTTAAAAAGCTCAAGAAAGAAATATGTTGTCGAAAAATTCGATCTTAGAGTCTTCTTATTGTCAAGGAGCCATTAGGTAAGAATTATAATTAGTGGATGTAAGGAATGACGATACAAGAGGAGGAAACTTGTACACTCTGAAGCATACCTTGATCTAGGTTTTGGTGATTGCTGAGGAATAAGATTCCCTCACTTCACTTGGTGGTCAATTCCGTTTAACATTAATTGGTACATTGATGCACAAAAGTTTTTCTCTTGGGTTAGCCTTGGGCTGGAATTAGATTCCTAAAACGTTATTTTCCCCGGTTCGCTTCTTCAAAGTGAACGTCTTGGGGCTGAGCTGAGTCCTGTAACTCAATTAAACTAACTTTGCGATTATATGAAATACCTTATTAGTTATTTTAAGAAAATTGTAATATTGTGAATCAACCACTTTGAATTTAAATAAAGAAATAATTATAACTGGTAATTGGCGAGTTCTTCGTTCTATATCCGAGTTTTACTTTGCTTTCTTCGGACAAACCCTGGACACGACGAGCTTACCTCAACCTTAGACAAAAAAGCATCACATTGCACATTGACAGAAAAAAAAACTCTATGAACAAAGACTTCGAGATTCATCAAAGCCATAGGAATTGAACTAAAAAAATAATATAATTCAATACTCGAATAAATTTCACAAATCTATCCAAAGCAGACTTGTGCTTTTAGTAAACCTTGCTGCACTGCCCATAGCTTTTCCCAAAAAAAAACACGGCTAATATCTCTTCACGTATTACAATGGAACTATCTGCGGTCTAAGTCTGTCGGTCGTTTTCCTGACAGCCACTTTAACCTAACCTAACGTATACACCCTTAGAACATCACAAGATAGTTCACTATTGATCGTAGTCGTAGATCGTTCGTAGAATATATTTAATCTTTCCTGATTTTCGAAGCACTGTGTCTTTTAAATAAATGCTCGGAATAAACTGTGTCGATAAGGAAATGGGCTACGTAAGTTGTAATAATTTTGTTAGCCGGCATACATGATATTTCTATCTTAAACGATAAGTAATTCATACACTGATATTCAAGAATAGTAATTTATTTATTTATTTATTTATTTATTTATTTATTTATTTATTTATTTATTTATTTATTTTCATCTACAAGCTTAATAGCTTAACAGATTACATGTCTGTAAAAATAAATAGTATACATTTATAAATTTACTTAAAAGTAGATAACAATACTTAATATCTTAAGAATAAATAGTATAATACATTCTTAAATTTTTCTCTGGAGAGATATAAGTCAACATGATCATACATTTTATTGAACTCTCCAATTGACCTTGAAATTGGTTCGTTACTTCCGTAGTTTGTTCTATGTCTGGACTCAAAAAGAAGGGATCTTTCCCTCAACAGCCTCGAAGGGGCATATATACACATAAAGGAGGGTAACTCAGGACATCTTATGTGGTAGCAAAGAATATCCCGCACAAAAACAATATCGTGAATTGTTCTTCTGGCTTTAAGAGATTGTAAGCCCAAAAAGCTTTGCCTGGCTTGGGAACATGGATAGAAATTCCAGCGCATTTTGTAAAACACATATCTTGTAAAGCGATTCTGAACTCTCTGTATTCTATCCGATAAAAATTGTTGACAAGGATTCCAGATAACATCCGCGTATTCGAGATTTGGCCTAACCAGAGAAGTATATAATGATACAAGGGTGTATGGGTCTGAAAAATCAGTGCAGTTCCTTTTAATGAACCCTAACATTGAGTTAGCTTTCGCAACAATAGTATCAATATGGAGAGAGAATGAAAATTTAGAGTCAAAAAGAACCCCCAAATCTTTCACTTTTAATGTTCTCTGAAGAGGCTTGGATTCAAGAGAATAGATAAACTCATAAGTATAAAGTTTTCTAGAGAGGGAAATTATGAAGCATTTTTTTATATTTAGATTTAAATGGTTTAAGTTACACCAGAGAGATATATTATCCAGATCCTTTTGCAGCTTGAGACAGTCATCTGTACAAGTTATTTTTGAAAATAATTTGAGATCATCAGCATAAATGAGACATTTACTAAAGTTGATATGATTGACAATATCATCAATGAATATTATAAATAGCAATGGGCCAAGGTGACTACCCTGAGGAACACCAGACGTACACTTAATTGATCTTGATGTATATTCCTGAATCTTAACTTTTTGAACCCTGCCAGTTAAAAATGAAGAAATCCATTTGAGTAAGCTTGAATGGATTCCAAAAACTTCAAGTTTAAGAAGCAAAATGCTGTGGTTTACCGAATCAAAAGCTTTGCTGAAGTCAGTATATATGGCATCGACTTGACTTTTATTTTCGATAGCATCAACAACAAACGATGAGAAGCAAGTCAAGTTTGTTATAGTTGACCTACCCGAAAGAAACCCATGTTGAGCACTATTTATGTGTTCTTTCACAAGAAAATCGAGTTTGTATTTTACTAAACTTTCCAAAAGCTTGGGAATTGCGGACAACTTACAAATACCCCTATAATTTTCAACACTATTTTTAGAACCCGATTTAAAGATGGGGATTAGGAAAGAAGATTTCCAGTCATCTAAGAATATCCCAGATGACAAAGATCGTTCGAAAATTGTAAGCAACGGTGCACAAAGAGACTCGGAACATCTTTTTAATATTATGGCAGGGATGCCATCAACACCTGGATTGGAATTTGGCTTAAGAGAGTTAAGTGCGCTTAAAACATCAGAGTATTCCAAGTGTATAGATCCAATATTTACCCTAGGGTCATTCCGAGGAGGTTGAGGAAAGTTTGGATTGATATTAGAATACACTGATTCAAAAAACTGGGCAAAAAACTCCAGAATTTTATGAACATCAGTGGATTCATCGCTATTGAAATTCATAGAATTTGGGATTCCAAGAGACTTACGTTTAGAGTTTATGAACGACCAGAAACGTTTAGGATAACTCTTTAAGTCAAACTCCAGATTCAAGATATAATTTCTGTTCGAGAATTTACTAAGCACCATAAAATCTTTACGAAGTTTACAAAAAATATTTTTGTCGTCTGTACTATTTGATTTTTTAAAATTAGCAAAAGATTTATTTTTTAGATTTTTAAGATGAGCTAATTTCTTGTTATACCAAGGAGGCTTGAATCTATTCTTTTTGGTTCTACATGGCACAAATAAATTAAAAGCATTAGTTAAGATGCTCCTGAAAATATTAAAGGTATCCAACAAGTTTAGATTAAGAAACTCGGTATTCCAGTCCACATTTTCAAGGTAATTATTGAGTCCAATGAAATCGGTTTTTGCAAAATTAAATGAATCGGCATTGTGATTCACTTTTCTCAAATAACTGTAAAATTGTAGTTCAATATATAATTCTTTATGATGCATCGAGTTGTTTAACAATGAGATATGAACAATTTCAGTAACTGATGCCTTAAATTCATCATGATGAATGAATACTAAATCTAGAATTTTGAATAAATTATTAACAATTCCATTTACTTGATATAAATTAAGAGCAAACAGGTGATCAATGAAGGAAATTTCAATATCTTTTTTTAAATTACTAGGTATAAGCATGCTATCCGCAACAGAGTACGACCAATTTACATCTCCTAAATTAAAATCGCCAATTACACAAATTTTTTGCAAGTTGTTACTCAAGTAATTCACATAATCAATGTTAGCCAAGTGCTTTTCATAAATTTCAATATTACTTTTGGGCGGAATATAACTTATAATAAAATACATAAAAATACCTGGTTCAAGATTAATAGAAAAACAAATTTGTTCAACATCAGAGATGGGCAGAGGCACTGGTTTGCAAGATATACAAGAACGGACAGCAGCTATTACACCACCTCCACGATTTCCTGCAGAGTTACAGCGGTCTTTTCGGAAGACTATGTATGAATTGTCAAATATCTCTGTGTCTAGGATTCCGCTCCATAGCCAGGTTTCAATAATAATAATGACGTCATAATCAACATGACTTGATGCAAGAAATAAAGCAGGTACTTTTGTTCGAATTCCACTGGCGTTGTGATAATAAATCCTCAAAAAACTAGTATTTGCAGCATTTGATGGAGAAGCTTGACTTATTGGATAGTTCTTTGATTCTCCATCCCTGTTACGTTTTTTGGAATGAAATCAAATTCACGAATCTTAATTCCAACTTGCCAAAAAGAAGAACTGAACACAGAATGTACATAATCTACAGGAATTCCAATTTTAAAGGAGATAAATTTAAGATTGGCTTCATTTCCTTTCTTAAGCAGCTTGAAGCATTTAAAAACGGATTCCGTCGCATTCAATTTGGTCGATAAGTATTTGATTATGGATTCAGTCGACGTGGATGGCGTAAATTTTGACAAGTGAAACCATTTCAAATTATTGTATACAACAAATTCCGTATTTTGTACGCTTGTGCCCGAAATAACTTTTTTCGTTTTACGGATACTTTTTGTAGCTGCATGTTTACTTCCAGAGGCGAGATTAGATGATAAAGTGGAACTTCCTTATAAAGAACAGAGGACTTAAAACATTTCCTTGCTGTATGCCAACTCTTATTGAGAATTCTTTGGTGATTGCAATCTTTAACATCTAACATTTTTTTGTGTTTTCCTGTCCAAAGATGGCTAATTTATTACTATTTCAGAAATTTCACTATTTATTTTGTATCCAAAAATGATTTTATGCAACCAAACCACACCAGTCACGCACAAAATTTGTCAAACCAATCTGCTTACCACATGTTATATTATTTTTTTATTTTAACTTGGTTAAATGCGTTCACGTAATGAGGACTTTCACAATTAGTCGCATGAATTGTGGTCGTTTTGTAGAATTGATTTTCACTTAACAGCATTTAAAAAAAACAACAAGACTAGTGGTTTAGCAAGTCTTTACAACCTACTCAAAAGTAGGTAGGTAGGTATCTTACCTGTAGTACATCATATGCAAAGTTTCAACCGACACATCCTCAAGTCACGAACTGGTGGATATGATTTTGCATGTTAGTAGTTAATGTATTTTTTTTTTGTTTTTATTGAAAGTCAATCCAATTAGCATTTTTTTTGGTAAATAAAGATGAAAGTTCGCAATGAAAAGCTATGAGTCACATGCAGGTGGTGATTTATTATTTTTTTCCTAGTTCCCAACTACCCATATCACGCACGATTACATAAGTGGGCGAAAATGAATTTCAGGATTTTTTTTTTAATTTTAAATTTTTCGTATAAGCGACGCGACGTTACAACGATATTGTTAAAACAATTCTCGTACGATAATTTGAAGCTGTTTATTGTGTACGCACATCTGGGAAGGGTTGTTACGATTTCGCTTGATTGGAAGAGTCCTCCTACCACCAACGTCGCAACCTCCCATTTCTGTGCTATGATTGTAATATTGTGTGAGATGTCGAAATTTCAATTTCTTTTAGTATTTCGAAATTGATGTGTGAAGTGTAGTTCGAAATTATTTCAGTAAAAAAATTAACCGATATTGGTCTAATTCTCGGTTACAAGATGATTGTTTGTCAAAGGAACTTGAATTTTTAAAATTCTTAGAAAATAATTGCATCCTCATGAGAGCCCACAGCAATTTTAGGGTGTGATTGATAAGAAAAAAAAATAATTAGTATAATTAGATATAACTAACTAGTTATTTATAAATGTGGGCGTCTTGCATTCTCAAGTGGGAGCAATAGTGAGTAATACTGCATCAAATATGCAGTTTTTTCCAAAGTCTAGATAATTCTGATAACAACTTTAGCATTACTTCAAAATGTAGAGGTAAGCTCCCTGATTGCAAATATGGTGGTCCAAGACGTTTTGCTGGCGGCTTTTTGCCTGTAAGACGAGCTCAAAGTAAGCGCTTCGTGACAATATGTCTTATTGTGACATTTTCATATAAAAATACAATCCAATTTTCCGGTGGATTTTCCAAAAAATTCCCTTCAGATAAACTTATTCTACAAAATTGTACAAACACAACACAAACACACAACCAACATCTAGTCTAAAACCAGGGCTTTTGTGATTTACTACTTTTAAGCATTTCTGTCTAAGTATTCTTGTACGACAGAATTTTGACCGAATCCGAATGGCTAACTCAGACGGACGTGTGATACAGCTCATATTCTGCTCACGAGCAGTTCCATAGTAGGTGTTCCTATTGGCAACAAATATCAAATATTTCCAAATCGACATGAACGTTGTCCGGCTTATAAATATACAGCTGTGTTCAAAAAATAGGAGTATCTTTGAATTAATGCTACAAAGGTTTATAAAAGTGTTAACTTTGGATAAATTTTATTTGAATAGAAACCTCAAAGGTCCTTTTATATTTTAAAGATATTATAATATTTTTTTTTTGTTTCAAAGAATAATAAAACAACCTTTAGACTAAATTAACTCATGAACTACACTGTTCAATAAAAATAGTATAGTATTCGAAAGATTTAGACGAAAATGATAGACCAGTAAAGAAAAGCTTCGAAAAAATGTATGACAAAATTAAATTAAGGGTAATATTTTGTTGTGTACCCCTTATTATCAATAACGGCCTGACTCCGACGGTGTATGGAATCCAATGAACATCCGCAACGCTCACTTGGTATGTATCCCCCAGCCATCCATTACCACCGTCCAAAGTTCACGGTTATTCAATGATTTAGCCTTCCTTACATACCTTTTAATGTCACCCCATTGATTTTCTATGGGGTTAAGGTCAGGTGACTGTGCGGGAAAAGTCATAACCCGAAACCATTCTGTAGCCGCTCGAATCGTATGTTTTTGATCATTGTCCTGCTGTAAGATACATTTTAAAGGCATTTGATACTGAGCGTAGCGTAGCATAGTCCTATCTAAAATATCCACATAGACATGCTGATCCATGATACAGTCGATGAGATATATAAGTCCTATATCATAGTAAGACAAACATGCCCAAATCAATATTTTTGACCCTCCATGTTTGACCGTTCTTGTAGTATATTTTGGCTGATATTAGGTGTTGGGGGACGACGGACGTACTGCCGGGATCCAGTGCCACCAAAAAGAACAAATTTACTTTCATCTGTTTACCATATGTTTCTCCACCGGCCAGATTATATGATCTTTGGAAAACTGTAGGCGCTGTTTGGTATGTTTCTTCGTCAATACCGGTACTTTGCGGGGGCTTCGTGCATGTAGAACTTTCTCTAGCAGTCTTCTGCGAATAGTCACTGCCCTAACATCTTATTTTAAGCCCTTTTGAATCTCAAACGACAAAGCAGAAAGCTGCAGTTTGCTATACCGGACAATGCGCATGTCGTTCATGACGGTCGTTTTTCTCTTTCTGTCGCGGGTTTCGTTTCTTTCACTAAACTTTATGGCATTCGCTATCATTGGAGCTGTACAGCCTATTATGGTTTGGACTTATGAATATGTTTTGCCTTCTTTTCTCAATTTTAGTATGAGTTCTCTTTTTCCAATTATGCAATGCTATCAGCGTTGCCGGAGAAAAAAATGTGTAAGTACCAATGGTGACAATAGAAAGTGCTATTTTAGGCCACTGGGTGCCACCAATAAAAAAGTGAAAAAAATTCCGAAGATTTCATATGTAATTTTTAATTTTATTTAAAAAATAAACACAAAATTAATAAATTATAAATTAATAGATAAAATACAAGAACTTCATTAAACGAAACATAAAAAATAAATAAAAGCATCAATCAGCAATATAAATCTTTAGGTGGTTTGAAGTGCTGGCAGGATTCATTATTTCATTAAACGAGAAAAGTGATTTTATAACTTTATAATGCCGTTCGTCCACTACGTACTTTTCATTCAACTCAATCTTTGGATTCAATAATTTACAACCTTTTAAACTAGTGCATAAACTTGCGTTCATCACAACAAAACGCGTTGGGAGCTCCGTACGCATAGTTGGCAAACTTAGTGAAATGTTGAATAACCTCGAACAGCTCGTTGATCAACTTGTTCAATTGTTGGAGAACTCCGCACACCTTACTGATCAACGTATTCAATTGTTGAAGCTTCATACATATTATAGTTGACAAACTTACCCAAAAGTTGAATAACTTCGTACACTAGTTGATAAAGTTGTTCGATTTTGACAAAAAAAAAAGTTTTTCAAGTTTATCAACTGCGTTTTTGATATGCTTGTTGAACAATTTAATGGACGCACTCATCCAAAGCAATGCATAACAAATATTTTCACCTCAACGGCAACCAACACCAAACAAAATTAGAAAAGTTGATCAACGAGTTGAACAAATAATGTGCAACACATTATCTTGAAAACGTAGGCTCGACTTAAATCAAAATTTTCAACGAGCAACACCAGGGGCCTGTAACACAAAGCTACGAGTTTCAAGAGCCACTTGTAATATAATGTTGATCTTACAAGTGTCGATTATTTCTGTAACACAAACAAAAAAATGTACAGTTGTAGAAAACAAAAATTTCCCTACACTTGTAGGCATTTTGCTTACAAGAACATATTCAAAGAAAGATAAGCCAGCGCAGAAGCATAAGATGCTAGATAAAAAGATAAAAAAAATAATAAAGAATCCCTTCAAAAATAAAAAGCCGCGGAAATAAATTATTTTTGGTGCCTTTTCGGATGCGTGAAATTAAATGTGAAAAATGGAAGGAAATTTGTACTTTAGGCAAGCGTATAAATTTTATTCCTCAAAATAAAGAGTGGCCATTATATCCGCGATGTATTTTTTGGGAGAATTGCCGAAAAAATACTATTGTAATGCCGTTAGTTTTCAAAACATCAACACCAAGATCATATATATTATATTTTATATGCTAAACAACTCAAAGAAAACGGTTGCGTCTGAGGGTTAAGATTCCAGCTTACTGCTTGCCACAATATAAGGTATAAACTAATAACGTAAAGACCCGAAACCTCTGCTTTCATTTGACATTTGCCTACAAGCTGAAACACGCACACAAGTAACTTTTCTGTTCCTCTTCCAATAGACGCAGTGATAAAAACGCACACAAGAATCTTTTCTGTTCCTCTTCCTATAGACACATAGACAACACCGCCCTAGTAATTTGTTTTTGTTTTGTTTTTAGATTTCCCATCTATTCAATCTATTCATGGATAGAGTTTCAAAGCTACAAATACAACAATGTAAACAAATGGGTTTTGGGGGGTGAGTTTCCAATCTTATTATGGCTTATTTGTGATATAAGGCGTTTTCCTTTTTTCTTTCAAAACAAAGCACTGAACAGAGTTCGAACACATAGAGTACGCACTGATCTTGTTCCAAACAGAGCTAGCTCTGAACACTGATATGTTTTTTAAACATACTTCAACCACACAAATCAGAGCGTATATTTAGTTTATACTTACATGCTCAGTCAATTATCTTCCAGCACGTCGAGTGCGATCTACAAATGTTCAGAACGAAAAAAGAAACACACATTTGAAGCTCTGCATGCTATGAGTTAAAAAGAAACACAAACACATTTTATGACAACTCAGACTCTGCTCTGAACTAAAAAAGAAAAACGCCTATAGTAATGAACATAGTCGGGCGAGATTCGTTGACGAATGGAACTTATGCGAAAGCTTTTCTGATTCATAATCCATAACGGGTTTCGACACACGTAATTTTTCGCAAACCAAATGTTCTTTTACTTGAAAGTTTATGCTTTCTTACATATTTTAATTGTAATAATTTTGGAATCACTATTACTATCTTCATTAGAATCGAAAAATATAAATACGTAGGATATATTTTGAAGACTCAATTTCAATTAACCGAATAAGTCGATCCAATTTCAATTGAATTATTATGTAGATACAGTTCGTATTTCAGTCCTAGTTCATTTTCCTTAGATTTAATATGTTTTCCTTGGTATTAATTTATTCTTAATATATCAATCAATAAAAATTCAATTATTTCTAAGCAAATCTAAGAAAACTCATAGAATGAATTATTTTGTATTACGTTTAATTTTTTATTTAGTTTTCTGTTATTTAAAAATATTTAAGGTGTCAAAACTTTACAACGTGAGGGTATTTTAAATTACCTATAACTTTTTTCAGTTGCATTACAAATTATTACCGAAATAATACACTATTGAAAAAGGATCACAAATAAACACTACCTATACACAAAAATATATTCACAAATTGACATTTGATATTTTTTTTGGTAAAAAACATCATAACTACGAAGAAAACAATTATGGAAATGATGACTAATTGAAAAGATTGTTTCTTTGGTATATTTAATAACATCTTCTACATCCTACAAGTTTTGAATCACCTATAAGATTTAGTGGATTTTGCTACAGGTAAGATTTAATTTTTTTCTACATTTGTAGCTTTGTGTTACAGAAAGAGGGAAATTATATAATTTCCTACTTGTAATGTTCGCCCATTACACTTGTAGAAGACCCAGCAAACTTATAGATTTATGTTACAGAAATTTGTTACACTTGTAATAAATCACTTGTATTTCAAGTACTTGTAGTTTTGTGTTACAGGCCCCAGCTCGTACACTATCCGTACACTTGTTCAACAATTCGTTGAGCAACGATCTCCAACCGGATTAAACTGGTTGGTTGAATGGAATTGAGGACATCGTGCATTAGAGTTGAATGTGTTGAACTAGAAATTAGTACGTTAAACGCCTAGTGGAAGACCGGCATTATGAAAGTCGATTTTTATTATGGGCTTTAATGTTATTAATCGTGAAACAACCCGTTTCAGCTGATGCACTACCATGTGGTAAAACTAAGTTTGATCATGAACGTGGATATATTTGAACATATTTACTCGTCGATTTCTAGAGTGCCATTTGAAGCGTTTGAGTGCTACAGTACCATTTAAATTAAAAAGTGCCATAAGCGCACAATCGTTGATCGTTGAATGCTATCCTCTGTACACTTTATCAAATATTAAGATGAAGGTTCGTTTTTTTTGTTACTTTTATAAAATTAATGTTCTACTTATTGCTTATCAACAAAAAAAAAGTAGTAAAATTTGTCAATAGCTTTTGAATTTCTAAAAAATTAACTTACACTACTTATATTTTGAACAGCTCTAATTAAACGAAAATCTCAAAGTTGACTGACACCTGTTGTAATAAATACAGTTTGGTATAATCATTAAATTAAATTCGTAAATGCATATACTGTATATACCAAAGACGTAATATTGTCGTGCACACTCCTATTATTTTGTACACAACTGTACATAAGTGGATTATAATACAAATACAATGCACGACTGGATCGTACGAACTTGCTCTTAAAGGTAACAACTTTTGTGTATCTAACCACTGTCGCTGTTAGTTGGTATAGGTAGTGTAGTAACCCTATGCAGGTTTAAAGCCGATGTAGGTAAGAATACCTTGATTCTTAATATGATGAAATGTGGAATACATGATTCAAGGAATGGTTACATAGACACCTACCTACAAATGTATTTTTAAATGTATTTGAATTATGTAAATTAGGAGGGTAATATGTACCTACCTACATAAAGTGCATCTCAGTATGTAAATATGTACATACTACATACATATGTATATAATGAAAGTGAATGGTGTATATGTGGGTAAAAAGCGTTTTTTCAACTTATAAAAACTGCGAAAACCATCACTTTAATCAGTTTCTCGAAAAAAACAAAGAACGCAATTAGATACCAAGGATCAATGAAAATTTTATAAAAATATATCTCGAAAACTGTAGGACGGATTTTGATGAAATTCTGTTTTTTATTTTTAGTTTAGCACCAATTGTTTTGGTTTTTGAAATTTTGGTATGCAGTTGCAGTTAGAGTTTATTAATATACATGTGATTATACAATTTAAAATTATTTTTTTTGTTTAGTTTTAGAAATATTGATTTTTGAAAAAAAGTTTTAAAAATTAATTTTTATTTAAAAAAAAAACAAAGTTATTCTAAATTTTGATAAGCAGAATTAGTTTGGCTGCTTCTTCACCGATATAAAATCTGAAGGAAATCCAATGTACCGTTACCGAGATATCCAAAAATTAAAATTACCGAAAAATTACTGAAATTATGAAAAGTACCGTTAAGAGACTTTTCCTGTAAACTTGGTTCATTTTAAATGATAGCTATTGCCAACAAAAAATTCTCAATTTTTTTTATCAAAATCGTTGAAGCCGTTTTCGAGAAAAATAAGATTTTCCTTTTCAGATTATTTTTAGGTTTAAAAATAAAATTTCAATTTCCCCACTGAGAAATGCCAAGAGAATCACACGCACCAAATTTGAAGGTAATCACTCGAACCGTGTAGGCTGTAGGTCGTTATACATACAGACGGACAGACTGACAGACAGACATTTTTTGCATCACTTTTTTTGACTTCTCTATGATCGTAATGTCATGTTTAAATACATCCATTTCCATAAATAAAGACCTTACGCAGAATGAACGTGCTGAAAGTTATAATCTTCGGAAATTGAAGATGTGCCTGCATGGAACTGACCCTATTCTACGGCTTAAATTAAACGATGGGCCCTTTTCGTTGATGGTCGTCGATATAAATGCAACAAAGAGGGTGAAATCTCAGCGTTTAATGAAACTGATACGAAATTTATTGTTAAAATTTTGCAAAAAAAACACAACTGAAATGCATTTACTGTCAATTTAAAGTTACCAAATAATTATCAGATTAAAAATAATTAGCAACCCTCTGCCTGTCAGGTCCTTATTTACAATATTGCTGGCCTTGTTAATAAATCATTGTTATGTAACTTTTTTTAAATTTTGTAAATTTGAAATCTTTTTTTTATTTGAAACATTTGTACTTGCTGAAAACTTTAAGAACTTCGAAAAATTCTTTGCTGGTTTAAAACTTGGAGCTAAAACAAACAATTTCGGGAGAGCTAGTGGGGGATGTGTTTTTGGCTATAGAAAATACATCGAATCTATCTACAAACTAAAATTTTCAAACCTTGGAGACGTGGTAATCTTGCAAGGGTATTTGCTGGGAATCACTTGACTTTGGTTCCATTATATTTAAACTGTATTCATTGGAACAGAGACTTTGTAGCTCTCAAAAACTTTTTTTTCGACATCTGACTTGAGCAATTTCATTCTTGGTGGCGATTTTAACGTAAGAACGGGCACGAAAGGTACAGTCGACTACAATTCCATTCCTCTAGCTAATGTTGAAGAATTTAGAAGCTCCAAGGATTCAACCTCCGATAGTAACTGCAATACGTTTATAGAATTTCTTGATAATATTGGTGCATACATCCTAAATGGAAGAGGATTCAAAGACAAAGCTGGTGAATACACGTTCGTAAGTAGCAGGGGATCTTCGGTTATCGACTACTGCTGCCCTTCACACGCTGCATCAAATATGATACTGAATTTTTGTGTAGGTTGCCAAGCTTTCTCTGATCATATGCCACTGATTTGTTCCATAAAATCTTCTGAATCGAGCACGCATAAGAATGATTTGTGCGTGGGTCAGAAAATAGACACACTTCCTATCAAACAAAACTTGAGTTACTTGTACAGTCAAAACTTGCAAACACTAATTGCATTGAAGAGCGTTGTAATGGTATCAAATGCTGCATATATGAAGCAAACGGTGCACCTGTCACCCAAAAAGAAGCCTTGGTTTGATTTAGCTTGCCACTCAGCTGGGAAAATGGCGTTTAAACACCTCAAAGCATTTAGAAAACACAATCTTGAAACCTGTAGAAATAATTATAATGCTGCTAACAAAAGATACAAGAACTTATGTAAATCTAAGAAGGAAGCTTTCTATACTGCACCAAGTGGAATCTTGAAGTAAATCTTGAAAATCGAAACGGAGGACGAAGAGCTGCGTGTGAGAAATGGTTTTTCAACGGCACGGAGATTACTGTATCAAACCATTATAAATATCTGGGAGTTGTTTTTAACTACAATATGTCTTGGAACGAACGTTTAAATAATATATATAAACGCTACATGGTCCAAGCTGCTTAGAAATAAATCAGTTCAACACTCAACAAAATTTAAAATTCACGATGCTGCAACGAGATCTATAATGTTGTACTGTGCTCAAGTTTGGGGATATAGAGAACACACACAAGTTGAAAAGTTGCAACGATTTTTCATTAAAAGATGTTTTCTCCTACCAGAAACAACACCAAACTATGCCTTACATATTGAAACTGGACTTCCTAAAGCTTTTTTAACGACCCTAGACTTGCATTTTTCTTTTATACGGAAAACACTGCATCTTCCAAACGGCAGGCTACCAAGAATCTTGTCAGAAGCTATAATAAGTAAGAAGATATTCTGGGCCAAGGAATGGCTGGATCTTTTTCATTTCACGTCAATGGACTTTTCTTTCACCACAAATTTAAATGAATGGCAAGAACTGCATAAGATCCTGTTGTCTAAGCTGAAGGAAAAACATTGGAATAGTTTTATCAGCAACGCCAATCAGTCCCAATTCCATGATGATTACTGTAATCTGCTTTACTCTGAAGTACCAAACTACTTTCATGACTCAAACCCTCGAGATATGATTTCACTTATCCTAAAAACTCGCTGTGGACTTCTGAGTCTAAATGGAAGATCCTTCCAAAGAGATACAAATGGTTTATGCACACTTTGCAATTTAGACGCATCTGAAAATACCTATCACTTCGTTGGAATCTGCCCAATCTTCAAAATGTATAGAAGGATATTTCTTGGAAATGACGTACTTTCACGCACACAATTTTTAAACGTTTTAAATGGCAGCTGCTACTTTAATTTCTATAAGTTTTTAAAAGCGTCACTGAAGTATCGCTATCTTATATTAAATGAATTTTCATAATAATTTTTTTGTTCAAATCACTAATTTGCTTATCGTCAAATTTAAAACCTGACAGGCAACTTTATGTTATTGTCATAATTAATTTTTATACCAGTATATAAAATGTTTTTGTTAAACCTTTTAATGAAATAAAATTATATATATATCTATCTATCTATCTATCATATTTGATTGTTAAAATTTTTTTTACGAATGCATAACTTGCCTTATAGTACCTTTAATCACAAGTAAAATATGAATGGAATGGAATGGAGTCCACAGGAATATCAGATGTGAAAATGAACATAGGTGTGGCCCACCGTTGTCCTGGAGTGGGGTCACAGTTGCCTCTTAGGCATCATGTACTGTAAATATTTTAGAAGCCATTTCAAGGGAATTTCCTTTAGGTGCCGAGAAGCTCTTCCAAATTATGATTTAGTAAGTGAGAAAGAGGCCGAAATCTTCAGTTTCAAACGGAACTAGCATATGACAGCACAAAATGATGATTGATGCGTTAAATGAGTGAAACAAAAATAATAATCATAAAAAGTGTGACACTAAGACAAAGGTTCAACCGCATTGAATACAAAATTGAATTAAATTAATTGGATGGGGCGTTACACATCCCATAATAATGAATCATGATGTAAACAGGACATTGTTTAAAACGCAGTCTAACCAATTGAAATCCATTAAAACATCGTTAAACAAGCTTCATGCGGTCCAGGATCTGGATCTCTCTAATTACCAGCTTCCATTTCAACTTCCTCCAATGTTTATGCGGTCGCATGTAAAAATTATGCTCTCCTCCCGCTCCTTGTTCCAACTCACATTCCACTTCACCTAATCAACCTGAGAAACGTTCACAAATCGACCATAATAATATTTGATTACACACACGAAGGCACTTGCTTTTGCTATACTCGTAGGTATTCTTTAAATGGAAAATGCTTTCCGCACGCAACGCAACAACTATAAAATAATTTCCATGCCATCCTTCCTGGTCGAAGGATAATTGCAGCCTGTTATGTGTAATCCGCACTCCTAATTCTATATGACAAGTGTTAATTAAGGTACCGACATACTCGGCGCACCTTACACCTGCTGTAGCACCTTTTACCATGTTGCAAATTGAAATTGGAAAGATAATATCCGCTCGCTCTAAGAGAATATACATACATACCTACGTATCTTATGTAAAAACCGAGCCCTTGCCTTGCAATCTCTGCTGAGAGATCGCATTCGAACTGTTGGTGTTGATTTATGTGGTGTGGCACAGAAGCTAGAGCAATTCGGAGTTGCTTTTTTTTTTGCATCCGTCCAAAAGCTGGTAGGTATAGGGAATTCTAGGAACACTATACACATATACACTCAGTGAAAAATACAAAGATGTCGGATATTATGCCGACACGCTGGGAACAGAAATTCGAATTGTTGCTGCTCGTTAAAATTTCTGAGAATCCCAAGACGGGATGTGATTCCAATGGATGGGACCCTTCTTTTCCTTAAGTTGTGTTTTTTTTTTGTATTTTCTTTAAGAATTGATGAGGGAGGCGCGGCTGTGAAGTCTGAGAGAGACAATGTTTTCCATGTATAAAGTTGGGTTGTGACTTGCCAAGTGCCCCCTGGTCTTCTGTCGAAGTCCATTAAGTAATTTTAATTGCCTTTGCGTGTATGGAAAATCCATCCATGGACATGCAGTTGCAGCACCTGTATTGCATCGTCTTTTCGAGACAGGAGAATAAAGTCTTGCTGCAAAAATTATGAGAGATTTGATTGTAAGGTGTCAATGAAGCAATGTATGGATTGTCTTGCAAAGCTTAGCAGGTGTTATTCCTAATGACTTGCTGAGGAATGCCGGAAAATTTGTTTGTTTTGCTGATTGTACACGCAAATGCAGGAAAACACACACAAGTTGAATGTTGCAGAATTTAATTTGAATGCATTAGCAAACAATTTATTAACATTTTTTTGTATATTAAAGTGTGAGTTGGGGTAGTTGGTTGTGGTATTTCAATCAACGGGATATTCAGGAATACTGAGGAGTTAAGACTGTTATCGAGTAGGTATACCAATCTGAGAGAATCAAGCCTAAATTTGTGATCTGGGGCCATGTTCTGTAACTTTCGAATCGGTAAAAGTGGTCGGCAAAAGTAGTTAAGATGCCAAAACGACTTTTTCAATTTATCGCCTTCCATTGCAAACAAATTAAAAATTTAAGGTATCGCCTCAACTTACAGCAGCCCATTTTTTCAGAGGCGTTAAGTGAGGAAAAGTTATAACCTGAGTTACAGAACATGGGCCCTGGGCTTGGGTTCGAATTCTTAGGTAAATAAGGAACATTTAAATTTTAGTTTTCTAAAAATTCTTTATTTATTTTTTCAAAAATTTTTTATTAATTATTTTCAATCCTAATTTGGAAGATATTTCGGAGTATTAAATTACGTGCATCAATCGATTTAGTGATCGGATGAATGTACGTATTTGGAGTATTGCTGCACTATGACCTTGAAATATATTGTGCCCCCTGCAGAATTTGGATGAGATTTCTCATTCCATAGTACGTCCTAAAAATGAATTGCTTATAAGAATTTGTGTGGTGTTTTAATTGAGGGTAGTTCCTTTTTATTCGCAACTCCCTAGTATGTGGCCCGGTGTCTTCTCGTACACCTTCCAGAACCAACGAAGATAGGGTTGCCAATCGCCCCCCCTTTTGGAGGGACTGTCCCTATTTTTTACCTCAAGATATCTATTGTCCCCCAAAACCAAAAAGGACAAAGGGAGACGCAAATGTCACTCTTTTTTAAAAATTATGTAGTATTTTTTGCACTCTTTCCTATTTTAAAATAAAACTATTAGCAGGCTTCCAAATAAAAGCTGTGAATCATAGTAAATACAATTTTCACAACTGGATACATGCATTTACTTCATTCAAGAAACGCTGCCAACTTCACTTCAGTTGTTCTGCATCTGTCACCATCACTACCTGTTCATTCAATAATTCTTAGCAATAGTAATAATTCTTACACTTGTACAAGCTTCCTGTTTCCGCCCAAATTCACGGAATCAGAAATTGCTGGCAAGAGTACCAACAGAATATGTTATAAATTAGTTTTTCTGATAGTTTATTTTCTTAGTCCAGTTTACTTGCGGTCGCATGCGTTTTTTTTTATAATCTTACACGTGCTCAAGGGATTATGATTACCCTTTATATGTTTTTAGCACAGCGCGGTCGTCATGTGAAAGAATAGACAGATGGAAAGGAAAGATGTGTGACGCGAGGTGGTTGTTGTCTCAGATTCATATCCAGGTATGGCGACTGAACTAATGCGGATAAAATTACCGTGTCTGATTTGTGTATGTCTCTTATAATTCGCATTATTTTATTTATTTCTTCGTCATATTTATGGTTATATTAGTTTACTCAATCATGCAAGTTGTTAGTGTTATGCGTGAACAGCAGGTAATGAGTAAACCAGCAACTCATCTTATGACAATTCTTAGAATTGTTTTCTTTTTTAATGGAAAATAAAACGACATAGACTACGGCAGGAATCGAACCTGCGACCACGAGGTTGACAGGCGAGCACACAACTATCGTGCCAGGGCCATCCCCTAAATGCGAACGAATTGGCAAAATTCCTGCAAAAGAAACTCAAAACTCAATCACCGAATTGTTGTCACAAGATCATCCAATTTCAATCGCCACGGACGCATCCAACAAAAAATATAAAAATGTTTCATCACATTATTCAATATTATACTAAAGAAAAGAGAAGTGAAACGTCAAAGACATATAAAAATGTCGTTACTTCACTGTTTTTTGTTCGGGTTTTTTATTTTTCAAAAACATGTTTTGTCACTCTTTTTCAACATCTGTCCCCCTAGAAAACTCGCTATGCACCTCCTTTGAACATTTTTAATTTGTTAACCCTAAGCGAAGAGCATTGCTCTCCAATCCCAGGATATTGAAGCGCCTGCTCAGTTTACAGTTGCCAGTGAGGAGACCTGTTATTACCCTTCGTTTGTTCCTACTTATGTTATCCCAGGATAAGGGGCCATTTATAGCTATTATTGAAATGCATCATTGAATCAAATAATTGGATTTTTTTTGACAGATCAGTTATAGCAATCATTGAAAATTTTCTGTCAGTGAAAGATTATGTCATTGAAATGAAACAGATGATATGTTTCTGTGGTTTTGGCCGGTGGTGAATAAATCGCAGATAAAAACTCTGAAAAAAATTTTAATTATTTAATAGTGGTAATGAGTTTTCAGGAAAGAAAAAAAACTATTGTTGTTATTGGCAATATACAATGCAATCAGAAAACGAAAAAAACCATTGCTGTCGCACTTGTGGTTGGGGACAAAAATGGATCACCATCATCGACAACAATAAGCTCCTCGGAGTTAAATTCAGATAGGACATTCGGTTCTTCGCTGTAGTTGCCGCAGTCACTAAGATCAAATAGAAATCATAAGCATACATTCATTAAAAAAAAATTGTACACAAATCTTACTCGGTAGAACTTTTACATAAGGGGTAAGATATTTTAAACTATTAAAATAAACCCACTTAACACTGTCTGTTGAGCCTGAACCACTGGGAATATTTGCTTCCAATTTAAAATAATTCCGGAATGAGTCTCTCAATGAACTCCATTTTTTTGGCATTCTTCAACTGTGCGTTCAAATAAAATATAAAGTTTTTGCAACTACATATATTAATATAAATATTTCAACTTGCCTGTCCTTCCCAAGATATTGGAAATATCTTGCCATGCAGCCTGTCTCCTGTACTTGATGCATGTCTCCTGTACATGATGCATTTCAATGATAGCTATAACTGGCCCCTAATACCCGTTTTTGGTTGTAGTTCCCATGTAGTAGATTAGCCTGTTATTCTTATAAGTTTATTTGGCTCAACGGCTATTAAATTAATACAATTTATATATTTACATTAAGTGGATGGTGGATATACAAAGTTTGTTTTAGGAATTTTTTTTTATATTATATATTAGACTTTGCAAAATAATGATTTCGGTTTTAAAGCAATTTAGTTATTAATACAGTCGAACTTCGATAACTCGAACCATCATTTGCCAACAAAATAATTCGAGTTATCAAGACTTCAAGTTATCAAGTAAAACAGAAAATTAATATAAATTACATAATATTTATTTGCGAATAAAAAAATTACAGTTGTTTTGATTATTTAAAATATTCTGTTATACTTGACTGAAGAATGGATTTGCCGGAATGCTATATTTAATAGCCACATTCTTCTTTCTTGACCCACTCTCCACCTTTTTTATTAATTTAAATTTATCTTCAAACGATATTTTAATGTCCATTTAACAACATACCCAAGTTATCTTTACTTTTAATAAGAACTTCACACTGCACTCTTAATATCTCCGTCAGTTTCTTTACACTTTTTATTTCGTTTTTTTTTTTTTTAATTTTTAAAATAAGACTTTGAATTCGTATAATACATACGTATATCAACTTAATAATGTGTGTTCTAACACCGGGACAGCTTTTACTCACACTTAAGAGAATCACAATTGTCAACACACACATATGTATACAAGGTCATAGAACATACAAACACAGTTCCCACAAACGCAATGCATTTTGAAATGAATCTGTGAAAATATACAGAATTTGATAATTTCCCTAAAAAATTGCACTTATCGAACGTGACGCCAAATAATATCTTCGAGCTATCGAGACATTCGAATTATCGCGACATTCGAGTTATAGAAGTTAGAGTTATCAAACAAAAATTAGATGTTAGGCTTCATGCTATTGCCAACCAATTTCATTTGAGTTATCAAATATTCGAGTTATCGTTCGACTGTATTTCTTATATTGTCTTAACCTGGGGAGTTTATTCCAAATATTTTATCTTTTGGCCTCCTCTTCGGATCTGATCTTGTTTTGGATCACGTTTTCTCCCATTCCGCAATAGGACCCTGGACCCATTACAGGAGATGTTGTTCCTATTTTTGCTAGGGAGTCTGCGTCTTCGTTGCCCTGGATTCCAGGTACCCAACGAAGTAAGACTTGATCATAATTGGCCAGCTTATTCAGTCTACTCACACATTCCCATACCAGTTTTGAGCTGATGAAAAAAGAGCTTAGTGCCTTTAACCTTTAGTCCAGCTTGACTATCTGATATGATGGCAATGTTTTGTATCCTAAAATTTCTTTTGAGATTACGTTCTGCGAATTTTCCTATTATTGCGTTAACCTCCATATGGAAAATTCTAGTGGAATGCCACTTCGGAATGGAGAGTTTGGTTCGACGCCCAAAAGCTACTGCAGCAGTCCCCTTAATTGTTCTCGATCCATCAGTGTACCACTTGATGGCATTTTCCTTGAGTGTGTAGCTATAGCTATAGTTCTCACCTAACCATTCTTTTTAGGGACTTAACTCCGTTCTAAAGTTTTTCTCGAAGTTACATTTCTTGATCATATCCTCTCTTGGAATATCCAAGAGGTTTGTTTCTGTAGACCTAAGAACCAAGGTACATTTTCTAGAACCTATTATTTTCCACGGCCAGGTTCCCTCTTTGGAAAATATCAATATGGCGCACAGTGGTAAACGAAATGCTGATAGACATGGAAGCAGAGGAATATAGGGTAATAGCATATGCTGATGATGTTGCCATTGTTGTAACAGGTGAGCACGCTCCAACTCTAGTAGACTTAATGCAAAATGCTCTCAATCGACTAAAAATTTGGGCAACCAAATGTAGTCTGAATATTAACCCAACCAAGACCGAAATTGTCCTCTTCACTATGAAATATAAAATTCCCCATTTTATACCGCCATCAATAAGTGGCACGCAACTGACTTTCTCAGAGGTAGCCAAATGTCTAGGTCTCATACTAGATAAAAAGCTAAGTTGGAAATCCAATATATACAAGAAAGAGTAAGAAAAGCAACATTTGCACTCTTCTCTTGCAAAAAAGCCATTGAAAAAAAATGGGACTTATCACCACAGATTACCCATTGGTTGTACACAGCGGTCATTTGACCGATACTTACTTATGGGGTATCAGTATGGTGGACTGCATTGGACAAAGTCACATATTGTGACAAATTAAATAAGGTCAGCCAGCTTATATATTAGTGGAGTATTCTGCTCCACACCCTCGGCTGCCCTTGACATACTACTTAACCTTACACCCCCGACATTTTTAGCAAACAAGTGGCTGCGGGTACAGCTATTAGTGTCAAAGCCATCTCTCAATGGACTAGCAATTCCATAGGCCATTCTAATATTCTGAACAAGGTCGGAATAAAACTAGGACGATCGGACTACACCACACACCAGCTTACCTTCGACAAGAACTTCGAAGTTACCGTCCCACCAATACCAGATTGGGAGGATGAGAGGTTCTTAAAAGATGAGTCAGCCCACTTTTATACGGACGGTTCGAAAACCGAAGAGGGAATGGGGACAGGCTAAATCTTAGTCTCTCTTTCCGTCTCCCTGACCATTGTAGCGTGTTCCAAGCGGAATTTCTGGCGATCAAAGAGGTGTTATCCTGGCTAAGGGAAAACGTGATATCTACATCGGCATATTCTCTGACAATCAATCAGCCCTTAAATCACTTGGCGCTGTTTCCACAAACTCTATGACTGCCCGCAACTGTCGTTCATCTCTCAGGGAGATGGCAGAACAGTTTAACATTCACCTGATTTGGGTGCCGGGACATAGTGATTTTTTGGGAAACTGCAAAGCCGACGAACTCGCCAAAAAAGGAATCCAAATACCTATTCTACCGAAAATGGAAGAAATCGGTATGCCTATCGCTACAAGCAAACTATTGTTGCATCAAAAGTCCATAAAACAAATAAATCTTAGATGGTCAAACATCACTACGTGCCTGGCCACTAGACAAATCTGGCCAGAATTAGACCCAAGACGCTCAAAAAGTTTACTCTCTTTGAGCAGGAAACAAATTGGCTCCGTAATTGGTGTTGTAACTGGACACTGTTTAATTGGTAGACACGACAAAAGACTTGGCGTTTTCTCCAATGACTTTTTCAGAAGCTGCATGGACGAGGAGGAAGAAGAGACTATCTCACATCTTCTTCGTTCATGGCCTGCTCTCCCCAAGGAAGAAGATTACACCTGGGGGAATATTTTTTCGACGACACCAGTGATCTAAGACACATTGAGATTCACCGACTTCACCGCTTCATTCAAGGCTCCAACTGGTTTGATTAAAGAGTAAATTTCTCTTCGTGTGGTATCACAATGGACCTGTCTAATGTCTAAGTGTGTCAGCAGTTTTCATGGCGACCACTTCAACATAACCTAACCTAACCTAACCATCCCCATGCTTTACTTGCAAATCATAAGTTCTTTAGTGTCTTTCTTGATACTCTCGATACTATCGCGATATGTTCGTTCCATAGACGTGTACTATCTAGTGTGATTCCTAGATATTTTATCACCTTCTGGATTTCGCTTTCTTCCCCAGCTAACCTAATCGATTTCATTTCTGGCAGAAGCTCTTTTCCATCGAATGGTAATATTGTTGTTTTTGTGGGATTTATGTTTAATCCCACAGAAAGACAACTTTTTTCTGGTTATGCTCAGCCCTCTTTGAATTATATAACAAAGAGTTTCTTCGAACTTCTCTTTAGTTGTTATAACAATGTCATCAGCAAATCCGACTTTCTAATAATTCATCCACTACTAAAATCTATACTAGGGGTGATAATACACCTCCCTGTGGGCAGCTTCTTGTTGTTATGACTTTTTGGACAGTTTGTCCTCCACGCGCCTCCTCCGTTCTCGTGCTTAACATTACGTTTATCCATCTTATTATTGCGATGGGTACGCGCTTTCTTACAAAAGTGTAAATGTTGATATGATGCAGTACATCTTCCTTCTTTCCTGTTCATAGCATAGTGCACCCAGTAATGGCTCTTACGGGTCATTTTTGCGTTTATAAAATTCAATGTGTTGTATGTCATGGTAGCACCATAGGTTCACATTCCTAACAAACAGAGAAAAATTGGGAAACTTTTGGTCTGAGAACACCTATAAATGTGATCAATGATGACGAGTTTCAACATTTTCAAAAATATTCCATTAGCAATTGGAATATGGAAGGCGAGTTATTTTCCTCTAAAAAAACGCTCCAGTTAAAAATGCGATTAGCATAATGTTTTATAATTTTGTTGGCCAGGGAAAATCTCGAAAAAAAGTGTTGATAGGTCAGGGAAAATTATTCCGAAATAAGGTGGACACCATGAATTATCACTCAACCTATTGGCGTATGGAAATTATTCATATTTTTGCAAGAACTTGTGTAACAACCTACCTAACCTTATTGTCCACCACTCGCTTGAAGTAGAGTTTCGGGACATCGTATTTGCCTAATAATTAATCCTTTTCAAATAATTCCTTTAATATGTTTTTACGATTAGTTTAAATAAGGAGTCTTCTAACTCAAAATCCTCCACTTTTGTATCCTAATATTTATCAGCCAGAGCCGCCGAGAAGAGGTGGAAAAGTGGGAATTCCCTGTTTCGTTTTTTTTTTCAGAATCTTTATTGTAGCTGAATTTATATAAATGTATCTTTTCTATAACTAGATTGCACAATTTACAGAGAAATGGTATATTTTCTACCTTACTACTGAAAAACGTATGACATTTATACAATAATATTATCACAGATTCAAGTTGTTTTAGAAGGAAAAGCTACATGTAAATATTCCTGGATATTTCCAGAGAAGAGAGAAGTGGGACTGTGTGAGATCACAAAAAAAGATGTTGTTTACATACTCGATTAATAAGCATTTAAATAGATAAATAAATATATGAACAACGAAATAAAATAAAATTAGTAAATTAAGTCTAATTAAATGTATATCACAGTAGGTAGTTTATATAAACAAATAAATAAATCTATTATTAAACAAGAAGAAACAGAAAGATTAATAAATAAATAAATTTAAGAAACAGCAAAAAATATAAATATAAATAAATATAAATAAATAAATTAATCAATTAATCAATAAATAAATAAATAAATAAATAGGTAAATAAATAGATGATATATGAATAAATAAATAATAATAAATAAATAATAAATAGATAGATAAATAAATAAAAATAAATAAATAAATAAATAAATAAATAAATATGTTAATAAATATAGAAATAAATAAATAAATAAAAAGTTACAATATTTGAACAAAAAGAAATAAATAAATACAAATGTAACTAAATTAACAAACAAATAGATATATATTTTTTTTGTATCACAGCATAAGAAAATGATTTTTTTTTTTTTTTTTTTTTTTTTGAATAAATAAATAAATAGAAAAGAAAAAACAAAAGGTTACAAAAGGTTACATCATCTTAAGTTGCTAAATTTAATATCAAGTTATTTTCAGAGTAACCGCACGATACCTTATAACGATCATATAATTTTTCAAATCGAATTGCAACTTTTTCAATTTTTGCTTCTTCGTGGAGTTCTTCCGTAGAAAAGTGCCAGGGAAGATTAAGCATCATTTTTAAGATTTTATTTTGCATAATTTGAAGCCGGCGTATATGACTCTTAGCGCATGTTCCCCAGACGGGAGAACCATATAGCATTATGCTTTGAAATATAACTTTGTATAATAACAATTTGTTTTCAACACTCAATTTGGACCTACGATTTATAAATGGATAAAGAGTTTTTATTGCAACATTAAGTTTGTTAAGTGTTTGTTGAATATGCAAACTAAAGGTCAGGGTTTTGTCCAGGTGTACACCAAGGTACTTGGCACTCGATTTCCATTCAGTTTGAACCCCATTCAACTGAAGCCTATTGCTTGGCAGATAATAGGCTTTTCTTTTTCTAGTGAAAAAGAGAGCTTGCGTCTTGGAAGCATTCAACTTTATTTTCCAATCATCGCAATATGATTGAACTAAATTCAAAGCAGATTGCAGATTGTTTTCAATTGAGAAAACAATTGAATCTGTCGAATAGATGCAAGTATCATCCGCGAAAATTGCGGTTTTACAGTAATGGGGTTTTGGAAAATCATGCGTGTATATAATATAAAGTAACGGTCCAAGCACGGATCCTTGGGGTACACCTGCAAGAACATCAATTTGATCGGAATACCAATTATTGACAGAAACTTTGAAAACGCGATTAGTAAGGAAGGACGAAATCATTTTTACTAAGTAAACTGGGAAATTTAATACAAGAAGTTTGTGAATCAGCCCTTCATGCCACACTGAGTCAAACGCTTTTTTGACATCAAGAAACACCATTCCCGTACTTTTACCACTAATAAGATTATTTTTAATATCATTTACAATCCTATGAACCTGGTGTACAGTACTATGATATCTTCTAAAACCAAACTGTTCTTGTGGCAGAATTTCATTCAGATCGACATGTTGTAATAGTTTGATTTTTATCAATTTTTCTAAACACTTACTTAAAGAGCTTAATAAACTAATTGGTCTGTAACTAGAGGGCAGACAAGCATTTTTGCCCGGCTTAGCGATTGGAATTACTTTAGCCATTTTCCACGCATTCGGAAAGTATCCTATTTTGAAACATGCATTGAAAAGTGTAGTCAAATATTTTACACCTTTTTTTGGGAGATTTTTTAAAAATACATTTTTTAAACCATCAAATCCAGGTGATTTGGTATTTTTGAGGCTTCTTAAAATTTCTCTTAAGTCTTCAGAAGATACAATATTATCTGTAACGTCGATTGTACTTGAATTTAGCGATTGTATTGATTGAGAAACAGTGTTTTCAATATATCTGTTAACAGTTAAATTATTTGCAACTAAATGGTTGGCACAGAATTCCGTTGATAAAGCACTGGCTTTTTCCTCGTTAGAAAGCAATATTGTATCACCTATCTTGAACGCTGGAATGTAGACTTTTTTTTTCTTAACAACAGTTTCGTTGAAAATTGCATTTTGATTTAAATTTTTTTGGAGCTCACAAATATTTCTACATATTTAGCATTAATGCAAAACGTGGGTCCAATCTGAAACAAAAATTTACCGGGATCTTTTCACAACTTATTCTCAGTCACAAATGATAAGCTTGAGTTGTGGCTATAAATCTTTCGTCATTCATCTGAAAGTATTACAAAATCTTTAAGTCGTCCCACTTGAATTAATGGAATTTGAGTATATTCTGCTGCCTTCGATTTAATGCAAGTTTCTGAATATTATAAAAAGTAGCATATAAATAATCGACATTCCTCTGGCTGATAATTCGCTGTTACAATTTAAAATCTTTTAGCTTGATATCCGACTAAAAACTGATGCGGAACTAATAGGCGAATTCATTCGTTTCCATCCACCCACAAAATGGCAATTGTTTAGAGACATTTCATAGAAAATGAAGATAGTAAATCAAATGAAGTAAATAAGGAAACAAACTTGAACTTGTTTTTCTTAATAGCCGATTTAATTATTGGTGGAATTTCTCATCTAAAAAACTTAAATGTTACTTTTTCTGACATTTAAATGTTAATGTTAACTCAAGTATTTCATTTTTTTCCGACGAGTCTATATATTTACATCCACCTAGTTTTTTGATAACATAAAAAAATATTTGTTATACTTTTTTTTTTGGTGCCCGTTGCGGGCCCAACATTTCTTTCGACGGACCTGCTTTCAGGCTTATATTGAATGCCATTTGAAATCACCTCATTATAAAGATATGAAGTTAATTCTGGTCATTCGGAAATTTATTCTGCACTTCACTTTTGAACATTCATTAAGTGCTGACAAGAACAGGACTTGCCATTTCTGACATTTAAGGAATAATTTCTTCACTATGTTAGGCGTCTATTTTCGCACAACATTCATACCAATATAGATTTCAATCAGTATTTTGTTTTTTTTTGTTCAAAATTTCCTTTGCCTCCTTATACCAACTATACTATCTTAGATTCAACATTTTGTATTAACAATCAAACTACAAAGGAATGCGAGGACTTCTTCTAGCTTGGCTGCTTCATTCTTCTTGCATTCACATTCCGCACGATACGAGAGCTTGATTTATTCGGATTTAAATTAATTCCTATGACTCCCACATCACATTCGTTGAGGATCATAAATTTTGTTCAATTCTTTCATCACACATCGTTACAAATGCTTAGGAATTTGTATAGAATGTCGAATAAATGCTGATGTGGCGAAGAGAGCTAAAAATGCAAAGTAAATCCGGTTAAGATTGTTAGAGTACGTTTTTGTTGAAAGTTGAGATGGTATTTATGCATGGCTATAAAGTCTACAAAATCATAGATAAAGCAAAAGTCCGCGGAACAAGGATTCAAGAAGGACTGAATTCTGTCGACAGAGTTAGTAGAATTTTGGCGTTAGAAAGTATTGCACTAAGAATGCAAAACGTGTTTAACGGAATTAATTTTTGAACACAAACTCAATAATTCTGGAATATTATATATCTAATTGAGCAAGAGTTTTAGCCAAACAAAATAGCCTCCAGCCTACCAGGGTCAGCATATATTTTTTTAAGAGCTCATGACATATGAACTACCGAAAGTTAAGTGTGTTTAAAAGTGAAACACAAGTATTTAATTATTGGTAGTGTTACGTGTTACCTAGCCTTATTCATGGCAAACACATAGTCAATTGACATTTCTTAGAGTTGTATAGAAGTTGGGCAAGATCTTAAAGGATATACGGACATATTAGTTTCGAACTTCTGAATTTCAAAATGGAGGGGAAAATATATCCAGATAGTAAATTTCTTATTCATTTCTTAACAGTTCTTCCGAAGTTGAGCTCAAAGACATATTTGTGAGCATTCCTAGAAGAACCAGTGATACGCTTGAATTGCTTCAGGAAAAAAATGCAATTGTAAGTTCTTCTAGAACATTGTTTATAAAATGCAATGAAGCGATACACTTCAAAACACATATTAAGACACCAACACCCAAAAACATTCAACAACCAATGCCAGTGGCAGACAACCACCTACTTGATGTCATTAGAAGAAGTTAATTTTAATAATTATTCTTTAATTGCTTATAGTTCACATTTACTTATAGCCGCAATTGTTATAAGTAAAACTAAAATTCCTATAGAAAGCATGAGAAGCTTATTAAATCTGAAATTCTTTGTAAATTAAATAATGAAAAGTAAATCGGAATAAGTTTCCCACCTGTTAGATTTGATTTGCTCTTATGTTCGATTACATCGTATGCAAAATATTTCTATTAAAAATCTAAATATATTTTTAAAGTCGTTTTTTACTTAATTTTTTATATATATAAAATTTTTTATTTTTTATTTTTTTATTTTTTTTAAATTGATATGGTATTAAACCGGCTTAATCAAAGAAAAAATAATTCAAAATTCTGAAATGAATACTATAACTAATTTGAGCTCAAAAAACGTAAGCCATTTTATTTCATGGATAAATTTGAATTTATGAGAAAAAAAATTGAAAATCTGTAGAGCGGTTTTTGGGAATAAAAGTTTGTTTTTAAAAACTTTTTAAATACATTTTTCAAATAAAATTCAAAAACGCCAATTCATAGGTATTCAGCAACGTACATATAACTGTAAAAAAATTTAAGAGTTTTCAAAATATAAATTTTCTTAAACTTTTTTTTTTTAAATGGTTTTAAAAATACAAAAAAATATCAATTAAAAATATTGGTATAGAGTATATTGGGCTACTAAAATCTATGTATGTGTGAAATTTCGGAAGAATCGGGTAAGTCATTTATGGGATAGTCGAAAGCAAGAAAACGGTCCTATGGAAAGTGCCGTTCTTATACATTTTTTACAATTTTTTTTCAACCATACGATCGGTTGTACCTAAAAAGCTGAACTGATTTTTTTAATCGAAATCGTAAGTGCCGTTTCCGAGAAAAATAGGCTTTAAGGTAGTGGTTATATTGCAGGTATCTTTATTTTTTGAGCTAAAAAAAATTTCAATTTCCCCTCTGTACAATACTGACAGACTGACAGACTGACAGACTGACAGACTGACAGACTGACAGACTGACAGACTGACAGACTGACAGACTGACAGACTGACAGACTGACAGACTGACAGACTGACAGACTGACAGACTGACAGACTGACAGACTGACAGACTGACAGACTGACAGACTGACAGACTGACAGACTGACAGACTGACAGACTGACAGACTGACAGACTGACAGACTGACAGACTGACAGACTGACAGACTGACAGACTGACAGAATGACAGACTGACAGACTGACAGACTGACAGACTGACAGACTGACAGACTGACAGACTGACAGACTGACAGACTGACAGACTGACAGACTGACAGACTGACAGACTGACAGACTGACAGACTGACAGACTGACAGACTGACAGACTGACAGACTGACAGACTGACAGACTGACAGACTGACAGACTGACAGACTGAGAGACTGACAGACTGACAGACTGACAGACTGACAGACTGACAGACTGACAGACTGACAGACTGACAGACTGACAGACTGACAGACTGACAGACTGACAGACTGACAGACTGACAGACTGACAGACTGACAGACTGACAGACTGACAGACTGACAGACTGACAGACTGACAGACTGACAGACTGACAGACTGACAGACTGACAGACTGACAGACTGACAGACTGACAGACTGACAGACTGACAGACTGACAGACTGACAGACTGACAGACTGACAGACTGACAGACTGACAGACTGACAGACTGACAGACTGACAGACTGACAGACTGACAGACTGACAGACTGACAGACTGACAGACTGACAGACTGACAGACTGACAGACTGACAGACTGACAGACTGACAGACTGACAGACTGACAGACTGACAGACTGACAGACTGACAGACTGACAGACTGACAGACTGACAGACTGACAGACTGACAGACTGACAGACTGACAGACTGACAGACTGACAGACTGACAGACTGACAGACTGAGAGACTGACAGACTGACAGACTGACAGACTGACAGACTGACAGACTGACAGACTGACAGACTGACAGACTGACAGACTGACAGACTGACAGACTGACAGACTGACAGACTGACAGACTGACAGACTGACAGACTGACAGACTGACAGACTGACAGACTGACAGACTGACAGACTGACAGACTGACAGACTGACAGACTGACAGACTGACAGACTGACAGACTGACAGACTGACAGACTGACAGACTGACAGACTGACAGACTGACAGACTGACAGACTGACAGACTGACAGACTGACAGACTGACAGACTGACAGACTGACAGACTGACAGACTGACAGACTGACAGACTGACAGACTGACAGACTGACAGACTGACAGACTGACAGACTGACAGACTGACAGACTGACAGACTGACAGACTGACAGACTGACAGACTGACAGACTGACAGACTGACAGACTGACAGACTGATAGACTGACAGACTGACAGACTGACAGACTGACAGACTGACAGACTGACAGACTGACAGACTGACAGACTGACAGACTGACAGACTGACAGACTGACAGACTGACAGACTGACAGACTGACAGACTGACAGACTGACAGACTGACAGACTGACAGACTGACAGACTGACAGACTGACAGACTGACAGACTGACAGACTGACAGACTGACAGACTGACAGACTGACAGACTGACAGACTGACAGACTGACAGACTGACAGACTGACAGACTGACAGACTGACAGACTGACAGACTGACAGACTGACAGACTGACAGACTGACAGACTGACAGACTGACAGACTGACAGAGTGACAGACTTACAGACTTACAGACTGACAGATTGACAGACTGACAGACATACGGAATTATTAGACCATCTTTTTTCGTCTTCGCTATCATCGTAATGTCATGTTTGATTGTTATCACATTTTTTTCAACGAATGCATAACTTGCCTTATAGTAGTACGGCGCGCGGCGTGCAACTAAGCTCGATAGAGTGCCCTGTTCTGACACCGTAGCTCGATAGATCTGTAAATAAAAACACTTACCTATTGTTCTTGGCTTTCGGATGTACCCTCAGCGGATCAGAGAATAATTAGCTGAGTTAGGCCCCTTACTGACAGCATCAGAAACTTATTCGTACATTGTGCATCGAAAAACCCTCAAAATAATTAGTCCCTGATACAGAAGAATACCGCGTTTTCCCTAAGGCCACTTCATAATGACTAAGAAAAAGATCAGGTCTATGAACTTAAAATCTGAAAGTTCGCCGAGGTCGTAAAAAAATGACTTACCCAATAGTTATGCTCTTCTTCTGGCCAGAACAGGGCATTTGCAGAGAAAGTGCAAGACTGTTTCGTTTCGCCTCCGATGGCCAAAACTTCAACAATGAGTATTGTGAGGGTATTCTACCAAGTTTCACCGCACGCCCTTCTACCGTCCAAGGACCAGTGCATCTTGCAACGATTATGACTAGATTTGCAAAATAGTTATACGGTAGTTATGATATTATATGACGCAATTGGTTAAAATTATCCACAAGATATTTTTGATCTTTAAGAAAAATTAAGAAATTATTGCTCTTCCCAACCCAAGCGGAATATTGACTCTTTCCTTTTAACGCCATTTAGTGCAGACAATTGGCATTTCTTTCCGACTGACCGACGGTCTCGCTCAGAGTAATCAGTTGCTAAGTGTTCTACTAAGCTGACTTATTTCTGGTAGTATATGATTTGTATTATAAAAAATCGTTCCTAAAATGATTATATCCGCAAACGAGCTGTGAAGGGCCACCCAATGCCACTCTGACCCGCATTCCAGATGATTGTATGACTTTGGGGTAAAGTTTAATCTTGCTAGTTCACTGATCAGTCGAAATAAATATTTTACTTACATTTAGAATTTCATTTACTTACGTAATAAAAACCGAAAAAAGCAAAGGCCATACAATGGACTTCTGTGGAACACCATCATTAATTCGGAGAAAATCTGAAAATTAATTGCGTTTTCCCATTGCTTGAATCGAATTCAATGCCCATGAGAGTGATCAGGAATCGGCAAATTAATAGGGAAATGTGATTTCAAACAATTTATAAACCTAAATTCTTCCCAAAGTTTAAACAAATTAGTAGAAATGTAATCTACATTAACTAATATTTGCTTTTTAATTGCCAAAATAAGATAAATTTGAAAAAAAAACAAAGTGGTCGTGGGGAGTTGCAATCTGATTGTCAAAACTGTCAAAATCTATTTACATACACCAATAAATTATTCGAGCCATTATTGCCAGTTATAAAGTTAAACTTAAACGTCATTCGGGACAAATAAAAAATGCAATGTGAATGTCGAAATGTCAAAATGAAATGTCATAGTCCTAAAGAAAAATCGTTTCTCGTTGGTCGCTTTGAACCAACAGTATGCTCTTTTCTGTTATCTGTCAAAAAATGTATTTATATTTTGCAAGATCCACAAAAGTTTAAAGTTAGAATCAAATGTCCAACTTCGACATTGATGACCTGTCAAAAATTAACTGGTCCTCTTAGTCAAAATTACTTTCAATGAATGCAATTGTCTGCCTATACACAGCATGTTTGCTTTGTGTGCACAACCTTTAACACAATACCCCACTCCATAACCTAAGAAAAGTGATAAGCATGGTAAGGCACCTTAATAACATGAATGCTTATTCAATCTTCCCATACGTAATACTAATCGTCATCTGACCCGAGTGACCCAATTGATATGTCAAATCAATATTATGATGCCTAATTGTGCGTAAGCCATCAATCAAAGGCACTACTTTATTTGGTAAGATGCTTATCCACATCACTTAACCAAACCAATTTGTTAAAACGTCCAAAGATGAACTTGGACTCTGTTGCATTCAGCTATCAGCATACCTCTGTAGCAAGGTACGGGTACTTAACTTAAGATTTCTTGCTTCCTTGCAATCTCATCTACTTAACTGCCATGAGAAAGGCTTAAACTCTCTCATCTGCAGCTATCTTTTGACCAAATCCAAATGCAAGCCAGATTCAGTCGAAGCTCGACGCCAATCAAGTTGCGCCTGTCAAGTTTGAGAAAAACCAACAAGCCTTTTCTTTTTCTTCTTCTCAAACAACCCAACAACCGCCACGGACAGCGACGCGACGAATGCAGCCAAATAGGAATCTGTCCAACGGTATTGTGCGTGTACTTCTTCTGTTCCGCTATCATTTATGGATCCTAATCGCGATGCATTAGTCAGAGAACTGATTTAGATAAGTTCGCCAGAGTTGTTTGTATACGAGTACCATAGTATACAGACGGGGCTTATGGTTTGGTTAAGATACAATATCTAAACTAAAAGCATCATAGAATACAGTTGGAAGTCTGGGTCTGGCCTGGTTGTGGGTTTGTTAAAATGACCAAGCAATCTGTGCTTATCAATTGGCGCAGCAAGAACACAACAGCCCAAACCGACATCGTTAACTGAGAGCTCATAGTAGAAAGGTTCTGTACCTGAAAACCTGATACCTTAAAAGGATCCAGATATAGATCGGGTTTGCGGAGCCTATCCAATTGGATTGGGACTGGGAGAGAAATGTGTGTTGTTTGCGTTGGCCATGGGTGTGCTGCGATGGGATGCGGTAAGGAAATAAGTTGGATGTTTTGATTTCCTGCTGAGTGCAGTTTTGTGAATCTTTATGAAAACGGGATGGGATGCTGATGCTGTTTATGCAATCAGGCGTTGAGATTGAAGAAATCTATCTCCCATGGTTACAATGTGGTTAGCTTGAATGCATACAGTTCTTTATCTTGGTAAAAAGGGGTTAAGTCAACGAGGCTTTTGAAATACATTTTGCATCTGGGGAGGGGAAGGGCATTGGTAATGGAAATGTCTTTGAAATTATTCATGGAAAAAGTTATCTTTAGTCCTTTTATGGGCATAATTGTGTCCCTGAAGGCTGGTCTGGCCGGGAATGTGACACTGCGTGTGGTGTGAATATTGTGAGTTGTAAAGAAAACTGTCGGTAATTAGCATATATATTATATAGATATGGTCAACGAATAGACATCAAAAAATGAAATCAAAATACTTGAACTTTTCTTAAGTTCCTGAAGCGAAAATAGTAAAAGAGTTGACTCTCAGACGTCACTAAAAATAATTCAAACAACACTGGTAATATGTAGGCAGCGTTAACCATCTGAACGCAGATAATGTAGATATCACCTTATTGACTCAAGTCTGTCCATGCTGTCCCCAAAATGCTTTGACCTTTTTTTTAAACGAGATTTCAATCAATCGGTGTCAAGGTAATAACAAGTCAAGTAATAGTTGATGCTCATATGGCTTGATAATGTTATTAGCCCGATTTGAACTTTCAAACGGTGCCGGAGCGGCGTCGACAAAGTGAAATGGTATTTATTTTTTTTGGACGGATCACATAGTCAATAACGCTGCTGGTTCTTCGACGATGCAAGAAATACTGATCTGCCTTCTTAAAGTGGCGTTACAGTCCGTTGAGCACTTGGTCCTCAACCATCAAGCCATCAAGTTGATTGAGATCCCCCTCCACTTGCTTGCACCATCACCTGAGTCATGATCTTCCTTACTGCGCCATTCCTCCGGGTAGTATTCGAAGAGTTTTCAGACTAGAGCATTAATATCCATCTGTTCACATGACCCAGCCACTTCATTCAACCGGATTTTAATTTTTTACTAGAGCCATACTTCTGCGTAATAAGTCAAGAACTTTTGGTGCTCGAAATAGGGTTTTGCTACTATTGCATTTTTAACCCAAGGAAGTAGAGATTGGAAAGTATTATTTTGCTTACATACTCAGCTCTGGCATCATTGTCAGATCATAGGTAGACAAAGCCCTTATAACTATCTCCAAGTTATAGCCTTAACTAGTGTCCTTCTTCATAACAGAAAATGATTTTTCTCTCTTAAGGTTATCAAGAGAAATGCTTTAACATCATAACGATGTCTCCTTGGCGTTGAGCTATGACTATCCCCGTGTGCCGAACTGTTGGTATGTTTTGCACATATCGGCTAAAACTCCTTTTAATCCATTCAGCTGTTTTTCGTGAGCTCCTTTGTCTGTTTGGTAACTGCTTCAATTCCCATTTCCACCTTTTTGTCGTAGGATATCGATGTGAGTGCCTCCCGCAACTATACGGGCGGCTGGTGCCGAACTTGTTTTTGGTACTTCTCTTGTTTAAGTGCGTCTGCCGTACAGAAGGATAGACTGCATTGACTTCATAAAAAACCTTCCTTACTGGCCGTTGAATCACCTACATTTCCCATCAGTCTGATCACTGATGTAGTTGTTTTTGAAGCTCTTTCTTCTGCTGCCTTTATCTGTTCCCAGAGAGTTAGCAGAGCATGATATACATATAATTTATGCTGTCATATTATGCAAGCAATTGGTAGGACCTTTAAAATATTAGCCCTCTGGTACTTACACTACAATACTGCTAATATTTAGTCAAGAACGAGGTTGAAGAAGCCTTTCCTAAGATTTTTTTTGACATTAAAGTTATCAGTGAGATACTTATATATTATCTTGATAAATCAGCGTGAATTCTCCACGAAATAGTTTAACTGATCTTTACAAATGTTTTCAAATTATTCCCCACTACTTTGAACATTTCGGCACCCAGACCATCAGGTCCAACAGCTTTCTTGGGCTTTAATTAAGATGTACATATCCCCAAGTTCGGGTAAACGGATTTGTTTGTGTGTTTGGTCTAGGTTGGTTTGTTCAATATGTTAGATAACGGCAATTGATTCGTCACCGCCGTTAAGGACTGCAGAAATGATTTTTCCAAATCCACAGCACTGCGATTCCTACGACGACGATCACATTTGAACACTTCGCTCCGGGCTTTCTTTTTTTTTATAAAACCTTCGTACATCATTCCTGCTGTGACATCCTTCTAATTCCACGATCTTGCATTTTTCTTACTGTCTCTTTTTTCCTTTTGGAAATTAGTCATACTCTCTCCTCTTCTGCTCGCAGAGCTCACGAGTATCTGGTCCTTCCAGGTGTTTCGCTGTAGTAGTCACGTGATATCCAGCATATCTATCTATAATGACTCCTTGTCAATAATACTCAATACCTTATGTTGTCGGCATAACACTTATTAGGAGGTTGTAGTGGAGACTCAATTGGAAAAGGACCCTGCGATCTCTCGCGATGCGATTTGATCAGTCTGACATCATACTTAATCCGGCAGTGGCATGTCATTCGATTTGAACGCCAATCTACGAAAAGACACCATTATCGCTGCGACAATCCAAAAACACATGCAGTTTGCGCGATACAATTTCCGACAACGGATTCAGACTGATAAAATTTGCTGTGGGCCGAAATATCGTAATAGCTAGTACTTAGTTCCCACGTCTTACCATTCATAAAGGGACATGGATATTTTCTGATCAACGACCAACTAGATTGACCACATTGACGAGGGGTAAAAATATATACTCGGGTCACCAAGGGAAGGCTGCGGATATTCAGACGAACGCTAAATCAACGAAATATTGTGAGTCTCCATGTGTCTTGTCCAGGAACTCATAAAATTCGTTTTTTCTGGACATATTTTTCCTCTGTGGAAGGATATGCGGATATCGGGCTTATGTTGGCGAATTTGGCGTCGATGCAAATCCTCTTGGGGCTCAAGATATCTTATCTAAGTCTTCCTCTAATGACGAATCCACATGCAATGAAATGTTAATTGTAATAATTATCGCATTTTTACAGTTACCTTTTATTTGGGCCATCCCATTACACTTCTTGGATATCGGTTATATGTGCTTGGTAAACGGCTGGGCTTCTGCTAATTGCTTAACTGCACGTATTTCCAAGTCCGTTACCCGTAATTCGGTTGCAGGATAAACCACTACTGCCTTGATAGCTACGAATACTTCGTCGAATGCCATATAAGATGTTCCAATTAACTTCCATTGGGGTTGGAACCCAATCTTCAGTTAAGATGATCGGTAGCCGATGTTCACTGCGGGGAGATGAGAATAGAAGTTGGTTGATAAAGATGGGTTTTGAAAACCAATGGACTATTACGTCATTTGCGAATGCACGAGTTTACTTAGAAGGAGGAACAATAACGGAGAATGTTGCTTGTTTCTCATTATTTGATTTAGTATTTTTATAGACAGATTTCTAGTAAGTTAAGATGTAAAAGTTGTTTTTTTTGTATAGATTTTTATAAACTTATAAGATACTTCCTACCCATAACTCTTAGAAGATTGTGTAGAAATTCAGACGAATGCGCTATTAGTTACGGTAATGTTTTTTTTCCCTAGAGTGATATATTTCCAATCCCACATTTCCCATTATAAGGAATTTATTGTATTCCTGCGATCAGCAATACGCCAAACCACACATGATGCTCATTTTATTAACAATAAAAAAAGAAGCTCAACAATTTATGACTTATTTATTTTGTCGAATCATGAAGTAATAATAAAAACTAATGATCAGTAGTTTTAGTTTCTAATTAAAGCATTTACTCCACAACATGCTGACCTTACATAAATCGATTAAAACCTACAATGATTAATTTATTGATAGTTCCAATATTAAATTGAATGGCCATCGGCACACGCCTCGTTTAAATGCTCACATTAAGAGAAGCTATATCCATTGGAAATTGCATGTGGAATAATTTATAACTTCCTGGTGAATCTGCAGGTTCTTTCCTTCCCAAAGACAAAGTTACTCTGAGCTCTGGCTTGTCTGATGAGTTTTTTTCCACATTCTTTTTCGGATTCCAAACTGAAGGTTCTAGTTTCTAGTTCAATTACATTTTATCGATGTTACACATTGTGCTTCCTCTTATGATTAATAAGTTCTTAGGGAAGATTTATTTTACACGCCGTGCAGTGAATAAGCAAAATCTGTCTGCAACACCTTCATTGCCTGCAGTTTTCTCTGCAACTGCTGTGATGGTAATTATTAAGATCGTGTGCTTGATTTTTCCAATATATTTTTACTTGCGATTATAGGTACTATAAGGCAAGTTATGTATTCGTAAGAAACAATCAAACAATTTCTAACAATCAAACATGACATAACTATCATAGAGAACACCAAAAAATTAGGTGCCGCAATTCCGTCTGTCTGTTTGTCTGTCTGTAGAACGATCTACAACCTAAACGGCTGAACCGATTTGGTTCAAACTGGGTACTTAGGTGTTTTAGGTGTTGTTTTAGGCCCAAAAATAACGGTACTTGCCATACAAATTTTTCTACCATCTTAACTATCTCAAAAACGGCTCCAACGATTTTGATAAAAATTGGTGCGTGTTCTACTTTGGATATGGTCTACATTTCGGTTAAAAAAGTTTTAAAAATATTTTGTTATTAACGGTACCTGCCATTCAACCATTTTATTGATTTTCGACTTTCTCATAAACGGCTTAACGGATTTCGATAAAAAAAATTATGCAGAAGCTCCTTCAAATTCTAAATAGTATTGTATTTCAAAATTTTCGAGAAATAGTTTTTTTGGATTTTTCAAAAAAAAATATTTTTTTTTTGAAAATTCAATATTTCGAAAACGGGTGGACAATTTTTTCTGAAATTTTGTTTTTGAATTTATATTATTAAATATTTGAAATGTTCCTACATTTTTTTTAGAAAAGTTTAAGAATTTTTTTATATAAAAAATTAAGTGAAAAACTTAAAAAATATATTTTGCCGTTTTATTAAGAATCTTTTGCATATAATGTGATCGAACATAGGAGCGAGTACGTGCGATCCAGTGTGTTTTTTAAGAACTTGAAGGTTTAAGCTTAAACGTGCATTTGACAAGTATGATGTGTGGAGAAATAAAGTTTTAATATTTTTGAATATATGTTTTTATGAAACGGGAATATTCTCATTAAAACGAGAGTCCCCTTATACAAAATAGTTTTTTTCTATAAGGCCTAGAGAAATTGGAAGAAAATAAAACGGCATATACCTACATCCATATACGGCCACGAAAAATTAAAAAAAAAAAAAAACTATCCATAAACGAGATATTACGCAACGGTAACATAGTTTTTTGCCGGAATTGGAGAGAGCCATGAAAGCTTCCACACTTTCCTGCTCCAGTTGCAGACTGCAGAAAAACTGGTATGCGTTTACTTAGCGGAGGAGTTTATGATGTCTTCTACGATAACAAATAGCTGTGCGGCCACGGAAAGTGTTGCCGCAGAAGGACCATCAATGATCGAACTCGACATTTAAAGTACAGTAGTATCTACGAGTATATCCCTATACTAACTACAACTAAGGCACTCACCAGAAAAGATGGCTGCGGATAAATTATCTTGATGAAATAAACGCTGGCGTTTTCAGCATTATCGTTGGATATAGCCAACTACCAACATGACACCATATCTAAATACGGTCTTAGGCTAATCTTTGTTTCGGGACGAAATGCTGCTTTAGCCAGCACCTAAATCATCAAGATACCCTTTCAATATTCCGGATGTCCGAGGGACTAACAGTAGCAGAAACTAATTTTTTTGTAGCCAAGTTTGGATAAGGATATCCTAAAACACCTCAATGACGAAGAAGTACTACGAGAAAATATGACGTATCGACAAATCTCTCGAGAAGTCATTACGGCATTTGCACCAAGAACAGCAGATGTGCTGGACTTCGCCATATTTCCTTCCACATATTCTTGAAAAATACTTTCCGCGCAGTAAAATTGCCCTTCTCAAGCTGATTTGAACTCATTGACTTAGAGGGCTAGGCCATGTAGAGCGCATGGACACCGATGCTCTGTGAGTTTTCGAGATTTTGAAACTTAAACGCTGCGCTCAACAACTAGTTGCTTTTGAACTCAGCTAAAACCTAATACGCTGCTGATGTGAAACGAAAAATCCCATACAAAAATGAAAGGACAAAACTGAAATCCTTTCGTTTTTCAGTATGCTTCTGAACGACGAAATGTGCTATTTTAAAGCATGGGGCAATATTTCAGTAACAGGTATTCAGTAACAGATAATAGCAGTTAGGTATAATAGTCGTGTTCACGTGACTAGCAAGTACAGCAAAGTAAAAATTTTACAAGGAAAGCAACAATAAGATCATACTGGCAATTACCTTTCCTTTTTTCCGAAGTATCATTGAGTTCCGATAATTAGTAAGTCTATTCAATCATAAAGGGCATTTAAGTGTTTTTTTTTTAGTAGTCCATGTTCGTATTTCTTTTTTTCCTTTTGTATTTTTTGTGCTTTTTGACAGAAAAAAAAATACAGGTGTGAAAATCCCTCCATATTAAAATAAAGAAAATCAAGTTGGAATGTGAAAATGTTTTACTTTGCTGTACTTGATTGTCACGAGAACACGCCTAATATAAAAATAACATTTCTAATTTGATTTTTATTAGCAATATATGTAGGTAATATAGATCATGATCCCAAATTTGGAAAAAATAATATTTTAATCAAATATAAAATTACGATGATAGACAACACCAAGAAAATTGGGTTCTGAAATGCCGTCTGTCTGTCTGTCTATATGTAGACCGATCTACAGCCTAAACGGCTGAAGCGATTTTTTTCAAACTTGGTACTTAAGCGTTTTAGGTGATTGGCTTAAATAGTTTTTGAATGGTTTCTTAGCTATGAAAATACCATACAGTTTTTTCGGCCATCTAATAATCTCAAAAACGGTTTTAAAGATTTTTATACAAAAAATCTGTGCAGTAGCAAAGCTATAGTTTACATTTTGGTCCATTTTTGTTTAGTACGTGCGATACAGTCGTGCAATTAATTTATTTTCTTTGCGTTTAAATGTGTGTACATTAACCAACATTTATTTAAATTTTATTGGTGGTCTTACTTAGCTGGTCACTCTAAATTATCGATGATTTCTATACACTCATATAAGTTCGTAATCGCATTGAAGAATGAAAACTATAGTAGTTTGACACATACCTTGTCAATTATAAGTTTTTGACAGCTGACACAAAGGTAAGTATCTAATAAGAACACATGTTGTTTTATTATGATGCCACCATGTATGTGCAGCCAAACGATATTCTTGGCCACAAAATAAAAGCAATCAAAATATTTAAGCACTCAATTAAATGATTTCGAATAATTACAATTAAATAGCAATAAATATTCAATTAACTGTTAAGGCACAATCACATTTTATTCACTATCAGTGATTCAATTTATGTTAAGCAAATGCACATTACTGCACACCCATGTGATGCCCAAACAGTCCAAGAGTGGGAGTTCGGACAACTTTCGTGAATATTGAATTTATTTTATTTTATTTTATTTAACCATACAAATTGTAGAAATAGTAGAGTAGGTACAATGGTCGTGCATAATTATGTCAAGACATTGGCCTTAAGTTGCTTGACAACTTAAGTCAGTGAGTGTCATGATAGTTGTTGTTGATTAATAGCAGCAACAAATGTAATATACAAAAATATAAGTCAACTTTGCATAACCTTATTGGCATGGCAATGGAGTTTCAATCATTCTTAACCTAATTACTAAAATAAAAAGTTTTATGAATAATAAAAGAATATGGAGAAACTAAAACTATGGGTAAGCCTTTTTTTAAGACGGATATCATTTAGCCCTGGAAGTAGGTTTGTTTCTTATTGTTACATTACTATAGTAATATTATACGGATAAATGAGCTGGGGCTTATTATCTCAGATCTAGCGGTCTGTTTCTGGTAAAAAGAGTAATTACTTTGATGACATTTTTCATTAATAATGCTAAAGATATCTTCAGATAGTCTGTATCATTGAAAGAAATGCATATAAGTTAAACCCGTAACCAATTAAAAGGCTGATAATTCTGACAATAATGCACTTTATTTGAAATTAATTGAATATTTTTCCAGTAACTTTCCAATTAATGGTTCTTTAATTAGAAGAAAATTTTCTGGCAGTTGGCCAATAAGATACCAGAAACTTGGTGCACTTTTAAGTTACTTATATTTTCTGAAGGTGATCTTTATTTCACTATACTTTGTGCTCATATAAAAAAAGTACGGTTATGCCCATATAAACAAAAAGTCAGTCACATTCGTTTGGAAAAGCAATATATCCACTGAAAATTTGGTAGGAATTATTTTTGTAAGCCGGTTCAATGAAAAATATAAAAATATTTGATGACGCTACAATCCGACATAGACTTGGTCCTTAACCAACAAGCCTCTCCAGCCAGCTCGGTCCTTAGTTCTTAGATACCTCCAGTTTCACACGCGAAGTTTGTTGACATTCCCTTCCACTTGCGCGGGCAACCTGACCTTCAGTCTGCCTCGACTGCGTCATCCCTGCGGGTTGGATTCAAAGATTATCCGGGCCGGAGAATTGATATCCATCGCTGACCAAAAATCACCCGAAGAATTTTTATAAAGCAGCCTCCCTAGAGCATCTATGATAATGTCCAAGTCGCTGAAGCTGAACCATAAATCAGGACTGGGATCCTAAGTGTTTTATAAAGGACAAACGGGCACTTTAGTTGCGCGAGAGAGGGCTTTACTACTCAATTGCCTTCTAACTTCTTAGTTCAAAAAGCCTTGCTTTGCCTCGCCTTGCTTAAAATTTATTTGACATCAAAGGCATCGGCGAGTTTTTTACCGACCTTAATTGAGCAGAGCGAATTTTTACATCGTAATCCTGCACAAGCGGACGAGTTTGTCAGGGATGCCAATACTTGACATTGGTCTACATAGCTCGCCTCTATTATAGGTGCTGTAATACGCGGCCTTCAAATCGATGAAGATGTGGTGGGTATCGATTTGAAACTCATGTGTTTTTTCACGATCTTCCGTAGTGTGAATATTTGCCCGATAGTGGATTTTCCTCACCACACTCATATGGACATATAAGCTTGTTGACGAACTGCTTTAAGCGTACACACTATACAATAGAGGACAATCTTGTAGGCTGTGATAAGAAGAATGATACCTCTGTAGTTGGTGCAGATCAGATAGTCTCGTTTCTTGAAGACAATTCCAACTGAAAAATCGCTCCAAATTGCAAAGCGTTTTGCAATGACGAGACTATAGAAATCAAAATTAATAACTGCTATAATAGTTGTATAACGATTGTTCGCTATTAAAAGTGTCAAATATTTCTAGTGTTTCGTGGAAAAAAGAAAAAAAATAAGTTCCGTGAGTCGAATGGGATTTCAAACATACAGAAAACTTACAGTGTGTTGTGAGTCATCCGGGTAACCTGTATATGAGTAAAACATATCTTTAAATCGGAGGTCTGTTGCAGAATGTTTATTGTAGAACCACATATGTATGTCATCAGCGCCAATTGATCAATTCAGGACAAAATCGGCTATCGTTTATCAGACGATGAAGACATGACATCAAATTCAATAACTTTTTGTGGATGGATGTATTGCCACGATGATCCATATTCATTCAAAGAGCGTCTCATCCCTAAAAACGTGCTGCATCCTTTGTGAATTGACGAAAGTAGTTAAATAATTAACAGAGAATTTGACAAACGTCATAAAAACAACATGGCCAACCCAAACTGTCAACTAGTTATGATATAACAATAAAAGGTAATATTTTGATGTTTTTGAATATGTCAAAAGCACGTTTTTTTTATTGTTGCACACATTAAAATCACAAAGCCAACTTTCTCTCCAGAATTTTCAAAGTCCACAACACAAATTGATTCCTCCTATGACATGTTTCAGTGAAAGTCATGGTCATCGTGTTGACTCTCTTTCACAAAAGCGTCAGAGTAAACAGTGTCGATCATACGAATGAAGTAGGTCGGTTAAAAAAATTGAACCGTGACGAGCCTTGACACAAGATTCTTAGTAGACCAGCTAAATATATTTTTAAAACATGCTTTTCATACCGGCGAACAGACGTGGACTCATCAGTTAACTAGTGAGGGCCTTGATATCAATACGAAATTTGTTAAGTTAAATTCATTTTTTGACAATGTCCTCACTAGTCAACTGATGAGTCCAAGTCTGAACGGCGAAATGATTGAAACCCACATTTTGTGGACTAAGTCTCCTGCTTGGGCGATTAATTTCAGTACAGTACATACAATTTATATAATAAAGAAAATCTTCCAAAATATTTTTAAAAAGTTCTTAAAATAACATTAAGAAAAAGTGTAAACAAAAATCCACAAGAAACTCTTGCATCCGTTTTCGAAATATTGAATGTTCAAGAAAAAAAGCTTTTTTTATGAAAATAACCAAAAGTAATTTTTTTTTCAAATCTTGATTATTTTTTTATAATTTGAAAAAATAATTTCAAAATTTAATCGAAATCAAAAACATGGTTCTATGACAGCTACCGTTAATAACAATAAGCACTAGCGCACAGAATTTTTTAAAAATAAAATTCCTTATATGCATTGTCGAAATAAATAAGATTTTACTATTTTGCTACAAAATATTGTATGATAAGTACTTTTTTTGTGGGCCTGAAAAGACGCTTAAGTTTGAAGAAAATGGGTTAAGCGGCTTAGGCTTTAGATCGATCAAACGGAATTACAGGACCCAATTCTTGTATCATCGGTCACTCGCTCATCAAAATCTCAAATTCGACTTTTTTGTGGCGCGAGCGATAGTTATGGTTTCGCCTGTCAACCTCATGGTCATAGATTCGATCCCTGCAGTAGTCTATGTCCTCTTATTTTTCGATTAAAAACCAATTCTAAAAATAAATGGCTCATTACATGCTGTTTAGGCATAGAACTAACAACATGTGATTGAGTAAAACTAGTATGCCGATAAAATATGACAAAGAATAAAAAAATTAATGCGAATTAAAAGGGACATAGATAAATAAGACTCGGGAATTTCTCCGCATTAGTTCAGCCGCCATCCCTGGAGATAAAATCTGAGACAACAACCACCTAAATTCTTAGAACATCGCGCCACACATCTTTCCTATCCTTCTTTCTCTAGCTTAACCTCACGATTGCGCTGTGTTAATACATTTAAAGGGTGGTATAATCCCTTGAGCGTGTCGATTATAAAAAAAATGCATAACAAGTTAAAAAACAAGTGGAAAACTATCGCCGCGGAATATCCTCTCTGAACATCATAGCCAAGATATTTTGTGTGCTTTTGAGCAGATTGGAAAATGGGGGATTCAGGAAAAACTATTCGACTGTCGATCAGATAATTACGTTTTCTTTGGCGTTTGGCGTTTTTCTTTTTTAGCTCCGAGTAAAGAACTCAGCTGTCAAGATAAGATCTGTGTTTCTTTTTTAGCTCAGACACATTTAATCTCTCAACTCGTGTTTCTTTTTTAAATCAGAGCTAAATCGAGGTATGAACCATTAGCTCAAAATAAAATGACCTATCAAACGGAGCAAAGTGCTGGGTGCGGCTAACTTTACTCATAATTTTAACAATAATCACTAAAGTAAAACCAATTAAAAACAAAAATGAATTCGGAAAACGAATGCTTTGGATTTGCTGGTAAATAAGTTTTAATAAAAACAATTATAATAATATATGACAGTTCTGCGCTTAAGTTTATTTCTAAATTAAGTCTGAGATATCTGACCATGCTATACTCAGATCTAATTCGGTTTACTCAGTCGCTGCTCAGAGATCTGCTCGGAGTAAAAAAAGAAAAAAGCCAAATAACAACAAGCTGCATGAGAGAAAAAACTAACCAAAGGAGTTGGAACTAACAACGAAAGATAGTTCACTTTCTCTATTTAGTTCCGTCTCAAAAAGATATGGAATGGAAGATGGAACCCATTCCATACAATGTACGGATTATGAAACCAAATACACAACAAAACAAACCTTATGGTTGTACTTTCAATTTCACCACACAAACGTGCGAGTGGTGAAACTCTCGCTTTGTGCTTATGGATTAGTAAGCACAGTAGGACGTGTGCATGTTTACCCATATACTGGAATGTGAAATATAAGAAAGAGAGAATAATATCAAACGAACGTATGTTTTGTATCTGTGAAGTAGGAACTATGTGGATATGTTTATTTTCAATTAACCAAAACGTATCCAATGTATCCGAGAGAGGATATAGTTCTTGGAACTATTTAGGTCCGGAACTACCCAACTCTATATTCGAGTGAAGTGTAAAAACATCACTCTGCTATGCTGCACAAGTTTGGGGAGGAGACGAATCCGAATAAATAGAAAAACTCCAGAGGAATTTTATAAAAAAAAACTTTTCAAACTTCCGTAAAAGACTTCAAACTACGCATTGTTTCTGAATACAGGACTACCGAAACTGCTTACTAAAAGCCTTAAGCTTCAAGCAGACTACATATTCAAAGTGTGTTCACACTCAGATACTCGTATCTATATTTAGAACAATTTAGAGATTAACAGTATTTCTGCATTTACAATACTGGCAACATTGCAATATTTCTGCAATTTTTTACCAATTGGTTGTGATTGACTGCTAAACCATACGTGAGGTTCGAGGGCGACTGTAAGCATAAGCATAATAGTTTGCACCTACCTCTCCAAACTAATTAAAATTGCATTTAAAAAAACCTTAGGCCTTACAGGCAATTAGTAATAAAATATTGCTATTAAATTAGATTGCGGGAATATTTGATAAACAATTGGTGTATATTGTTGCAGAAGTGTTGGCGTCTTACCATTCGTATGAATTTATGTTATGCCGTATTATGTCATCACAACTTTTTCTGGGATATTTTTTCGGCTGTAGTGAATTTTCACTATTTTGTATTCTATCTAATTCACTATTTCTCTCGATGTACTTATTTTGATTCTGCTCATCGAGCCAGTCTAAATCTTGGCTATACCTTTAACACATAATTATTTTCTTGTACTTCAATTTAGCCATCAATTTTCAGAATTCATCCAATAGCTTACTAATTTCAACCCAGAAACCTCAACACCGATGTGTCTAAAGTTGTTTTAATTTGCATCGATTTACTTGCTTCTGCGCTCCCCTCGAATGACATAATTTAAACTAAATAAATTAATAAAAAGTCCAAAAATGACAAATTACCATTAGCATTAAGATTTATTCGATTCAAAAGTCTTGTTCACAGCCTCGAGTATTTTGCGTCGGTAATTAATACATAAATTTACTAACTTACATATATTGACAAATAAATTAATTGCAATATAGGTAACTAGAATGGCGACTGCGCATATTGCATAAGCTAAGCACCATAAACATATCAAATCATATTAAATGGTGTCGTGAAATCATATGCGAACTTAATTCGCTTCCTTTAGATTATTCGATTTCCAAATAATAATACGACTATATGCTGGTCGCCTTTTACGACTCTATATGTCTCGTAGTCTCGAGTTATCGACTCGAAATAAAAAATCACCCCATCGAAATAATCTCGAACAGGTGAAAACTGCTTTGTGAACAGAAAAAAAAGAATTAATAACACCTGCTGCTTGCTACCAGTGTGAAGTGAGATTAGGCCTTTGGAGTCTGCCCACAACTAAGTTCTTCGACGGCTAACTACATTTGTAACTGTCTATACGATTGTAAGTTTTTGTCTGGTTTCCTGATTTAAGATCTGGTAATGGTCACACATTAGATACATGTCAGCAGTTTCAAAACGAGACTGAGCGTTGTATACCCATTACATAACCATACTCATTCGTGGGTGAATCTTCCAGGAAGAATTTTTAAGATTTGATGGGAGTTAAACAGATGTTGTTATGTATGGTGCATTCAACATTTCTAAGCTCTCTCAGAAAAGGTTTTAGTTAGTGCCAATTCCACAGTACACACTTACCGAAATAAGTGGCACTTAGGTATCTGTTATACTCAGTTTCATAGTTTGAGTAAGTAGCACATTATTGTCCAATATTGGGGACTTAATTGTAACTCAATCAGGTAAATTTGAGTACTATGAAAATGAATGTCCCATATTTAACACTTATTTTCCACTCACTTACACCGTAAAACTAGGCTTTATGGCCACAGATATACCTTGATATATTTGAGATTTTTGTGAAAACGAAAATATTACAAATATTTTATGAACATTATTTTATGGAAGGTTACAACTAACTAATTCCATGTTTTTTTTAAAATAATTTTTGCACGCGCTCAAGGGATTATGAATACCCTTTATATGTTTATAACACAGCGCGGCATCCGGTGAAAGAAGAGAAAGGAGGATAGAAAGATGTGTGGCGCGACGTATTGAGACGGTGGTTGTTGTCTCAGATTTTATCTCCAGGGATGGCGGCTGAACTAATGCGGAGAAAATTACCGTGTCTTATTTATTTATGTCTCTTATAATTCGCATTATTTTATTTTATTTCGTTGTCATAGTTATGAGTCAATCACATTTTGTTAGTGTTATGCCTGAACAGCATGTAATGAGTAAACCAGCAACTCATTTTATGACAATTTTTAGAATTGGTTTTTAATGGAATATAAGAAGACATAGACAACGGCAAGACTCGAATCTGTGACCACTAGGTTGACAGGCGAGCACGCAACTATCGCGCTACGGCCACCCCACAATTAATAATTGTTCACTGAATCCATGGTGTCGCATTCGATGCTTATAATCGAACACTACTTTCCACCATGAATTAAGCAGATTTAAGCAATGACTAAAGCGAAAACAAAATTCTGACAATCTCTATTGAAATTTCATACTTCCGCTAAAGAAGGCCCTATATTTTCCTTAAATCTACTGCAATTTCAATAATGCAGACACAAGTGAAAAAAATGCACGACTGTATCTTACGAAATTGCTCTTGTAGTTAACACCTTTAATAAAGCCAAACATTGACGCTGTTTAGTAGGTAAGTAGTCTATTTATGCTATGTAGTTTGAGGGAAAACAAAGATGCTATTTGAATTCCTTAATAAATAAGAATATATCAGAAAAAACTTTCAAAAATCGTTGAAGCGGTTTTTTAAAATATTAATTTTTTTATGTAGGTAGGTATACAGTTTTAACAATATTTTTGAAAAAAATTTGAAACCCCATTTTAAATCTATTATTAATATAGGTACATATAAAATTTAAATTTCAAAAACATTCAGTGACTAGTTTTTGAAAAAATCAATTGTTCAAAAAATTATATTATACGAGTATTATATTTATTTTTTTTTTCTTTTTAAATCGAATTTTCAAAAAAGTTTGGAAAATTTGATTATGTAGTTTTATTACACTTCTAGGGAGCATTAATTTTAATAGGTTCATCTAATAGTGAGAATCGAATATGAAGATTGGTTTTATCTTCTATTTGAGGTGCCGTTTATAAGTAAAAAAATATTTTTATACTTATACTTTTTAATAAAAATTTTGGAGTCGTTTTAGAGAAATAAATTATTTTCGGTTTTTTAACATTTGTATGTTACAGTTTTTATTTTAGGAAGATAGTTTTGTTACTATTCAAGATAATGTCAAAGGACAACCAAATACGTTGAAAAAATCCATTGAGTCGGTTTCGAAATTTTGTTTTTTCAAAAAAAATTTTCATTTAAATTTAAAAACAAATGAACCCTTTTCCAGAAAATCGAAAACATAAAAAATGGTTCTATACTAGAAACTAGAGGTACCAAAAATAACAAATTTTCTCCAATAAAAATAAATTAACAAAATCTACTTTTTCCCTTTACTAATGAAATGATTTTTTTTTATAAAATCGTTGGACCGTTTTTTTTAGACAAATAGGATTTACCTTTTTGACAAAAAAAAAATGTATGGCAGGTACCGTCATATTTTGTCTTTAAAAACAAAAATTGTAAAACGCGTTTGGGCATATTACGGAAAAACCAATATGCACCAAGTTTGAAGCATATCCATCCAACCGTTTTTTTTTTTTTTTTTTTTTTTTTTTTTACAATCTACACGCGCTCAAGGGATTATAAATACTACCCTTTAAAAGTTTCAACCCATCGCGGGCGTGAGGTTAAGGAAGAGAAAGAATGATAAGAAAGATTTGTGGCGCGATGTTCTGAGACTGTAGTTGGTTGTTGTCTCAGATTTTATATCCAGGTATGGCGGCTGAACTAATGCGGAGAAATTTCAGTGTCTGATTTATCTATGTCCCTTATAATTCGCATTAATTTTTTTATTCTTTGCCATATTTTATTGGTATACTAGTTTTACTCAATCACATGTTGTTATGTGCCTAAACAGCATGTAATGAGTACACCAGCAACTCATTGTATGACATTTATTTTAGAATTGGTTTTTAGTGGAAAAATAAGAGAACATATACTACATCCGGCAGGGAACGAACCTGTGACCATGAGGTTGAAAGGTGAACACACAATTATCGCGCCAAAATATCGAGATGGCTGGCAAAAGTTTGAATCACTTATTTTAATAAATATACAAGTTCTAAATCGTTGCTTTTTAAGGTTTGGCCGATTTGAAATTTGAAGTAAAAAAGGAAACTTTTTACAATACTAAGGAACTAAACACACCTGGAGGAGGCCCAAATCAGTTGCAAGCTTTATCTCGACTAGAAAATGCTGTAGCAAATTTTTTAATCTCAAAAAGTGGTTAAGTCCAAACGGAAATCACTTCGGGATGTCACAGCGGGATGTCAAACCCCTTGTAAACTGCAACGGAATTCGGAACCCACGGCAACACAAACTCAGGCTGAAAACACTTGACTTCACTATTTAGAAGATATAATACACATGATAGCGTCGCCTTCCTTAATTCAAGCTAAAGTTTCGGGACAGCAATATTAAGAACCGCAACATGAGAATGTAGAGCCTGCAACAAAGAAACGACGGCACGCTACGCTTTTAAAGAGGAAAGGGCTGTGCTTATAAAAAAGCTGTCCGTTTTTCAAGAATTGAAATCATTTCTGCACTATTCATTTTAATTAATTAATTATAATGAAATTAAGCCCAATTTGTTTTCGTCCAATGACTTTTTTTTCACTTTTATTTGAGTTTGACATGCAGCTATTACCTCGTTAAATCGTTTAAAAATCAGATTTGTCGCATCGTAGAAGTTATGGAATGCCACTTGAAAAATGACATGACAGAGAAAACGGCAGTCTCAAAAAAAAACGAGACGACATGCCTATTACCATGATAGTTTGTTGGCGACAAGTAGGCCATGAACTGTGAAAATCGAGTGAGAGATGGCTCCGATTTAAATGGACCAAAAAAACCTCTACAAAATTCAAATTTTTCTTGGAAACCGAGAGAGACTGAATTTTTTCGGTTTTGACGAGACCGAGACGCGACTAACAAAAGTCTGCCTGGTCTCGGCTTGTTGCCAGCCCTACTGTTATTTCGAAACCTTTGAACTTAAGTGTACTGCCGTATTGTTTCTTATTAACACTGAAAAGCATACCGGAAGTAGTTCAGTTAAAAAGAATTTCCCAGTGGTAAATGTTGACAGGAAATTTTCGCAACAGTTCCCAACATTTTTAAGAAATTCAAATTCTGAGAAGAACATAAAATCAATTTTAGATTTTTATAAAGAATGAAAACAATATAATTACATTGAAAATGTTATCATGTTAATCTTGGTTAAGTATTCAAAATCAAATACATAAGTTATTATAAAGCAATTCACCTTTATGTTATTAAATTCTTCCCACCTTGAAAATAAACGAAGTAAATAAAAATCGAGTTTTTTTTATCGAAAAAAATAGTAATACAAAATAATCGGAAAAGTACATACAATTATTGTTGCAACATATCGTTATCGAAAATCCATTACGTATTATAAGATAAAGAATCAATTAAAACACAAATTAGAATTGGTAAAATCGGCAAAGCAATTCATTGACAATTCATCATATAGTTTTAATAAAATTATTCAACATTAGGTAACTTTAATCCACTTATAAACCTGTCGACTACAGAATCCATAAGGAAGAGTCAATTTATATAATTCTAGAATCCACGGGAAAAACTATTTCCTTATCATTTTCGAGCGTTTCTTCTAAGTACACAAAATGGATACTGCTTTTAAAATCATTCAGAGCATATTCGAAAAAGTTATCAACCATGTTTTTATAGGACCAGCTGTTCCACGGATATAATTTAAGGCTTTTACAGTACTCACGTTTTGATCTTATGAAATGTGAGGAGTGTAAAGGTTATAACAGTATGGTTCTCTGAAACGGCTGGTCCTAAAAAATTGATAGTATTTTTGTATTGGTCTCCTATAAAATTTGTCAAACCTTAATTTTACTCTGAGCATTTCGCCGAAGGCGGCGTCTACTATTCCCGAAATAAAAATGATGTAAAGATGGATTGAACATAAATATTTATTTATCTATTTTTATTTCTTTTCAAAAAAGTTGTTCTTCAATTCGTGATTCCCGATAAGTGAGTCGTATATGTTAGGTAGATCTATTTTCTTGTTGTCCACGGTGAACGGTGGAATGAACGCTGCACCACAAGCAGAAGCATCAAAAAGGTTAGGTATATGGAATCGTATATACAAACATAGTTAATGCGTTGAAAGAAAAACACCCACTTTTGTCCTAAGCCGCTCAAAGATATTCCTCGAATTGTTTTCTTTTAGTTATGAAAACTTCTCATCGTTAATCGCTAAATACCTCTGGTTATGGCTTTTTGAATATATACCTCGAACGTCGTCGTCGTACCATCAGCCAACTAATCGTACTCAAAGCTATAAAAAAAACCAAGCCCATTTCACGGATGCCCCAAAGTGTAACATGCGCACCTAATAATTGGCGGCTCCTTAATGTATTTTCTATATAATGTAGAGACAGAGGTACAATAAGTATACGACTTGAGGTTTTACCATTCGAATTTTAATGAAATAATCAGTAGATAGCTTAGGTCTATTCAACCTGCGTTTTCTATGATACAAAGCTGAAAATTGGGCGGATCATTTAGCCAATAAATCGCGAATGATTTGTTTTGTAGATGTCTGATGGCCGACCGGGGACGGTAAGTTAAGACAACGAGATGTTGCGTCGTACCTACTCCACGTATCATATTGCCGAACGTTACATCCAATAATTGAAGTATCTTTAAAATATACCTACTCGCGTGTTTAGTTCAAACGTTTAAGAGAAAGATATACCTCTAGCTTGCCAATGGGAATTTATTCTTCAATTTTTCTATATGGATATGGTTGGTTGGAAACAAAGAAACAAATAAAAAAACAACAGCAGACATTTTCCTCTATTTTTTTATCGCACAAGATACTGAGGTGTTCGTTGGGCTATTAAAATGTGAAGTAAATTGCTACTTTGGTAAACATTTTTGTGCTGCGAGCTCTTGAGGAAGTTAAGATATTCACTTCGTGAAATGCATTTATTGGATGATTAGAGGTTTTGGCTGAGTTAAAAATGAAAAGCGTGGCGAAGCACTTGCGTCGGGCTTGGTTCGATGGGGCAGCAGCATAATTATGTTGTCACCAAGTATTTTTGGTTTTGTGTATTGGTGTCATAATCAATTTATAATTTTAGACAAGTGGGAGTTTAATTGCATATGAAAAGTTTATGGGAGTAAAATTTTGGAATTCGCGATGCTTATATCTTAAGGCACTGGTCGCAAAGCGAAGTTTACTCTAAAAAGCTAGATAGGAAAGATGTTTTTATTGAGATAGTTCTTATGTATATCGAAATTAAATTTTGAACTCAAAAGTAACAAATGTATTAAGCTTATTCCACTTTTTCGGAAGTTTTATATTTTCTACATAATTTTGCACCACTGTTTCTATGAGCAACCATTTTGAAAATTCATCGATTGCATGTACCTATATGTATTACTGAAAATCATTTTTCAGACGACTGAAAGTCCTGACGTAAGCTCTTATTTGTTTAAGTATATGCACTTGCGTAGTAGGCTTCCAACCTTAAAAAGTTTTAACAGTCATCAGCCAGCATTCTTTGATTGGGCAATGTGTCACTTGAGCAGTTTTTCAATCATCTGATTCAACAAATTAAAGTATCAGTGGTTTGCTATGTCAATTCTTTATCCTAACTAAAAGTTAGGTGAACTCCTTAAGCTTAATAATAGGGACGTTTTGTGGGCTTGTTTCAAAGTTGATATTCTTATCCTCGGGCAGATTTTGAGGCATCAAGTAGCTGGACGAATTTGTTGAAGATTATTACTTTCCGGGTTCGCGTTAGTACCTATTACTGTTGCAGAACCAAATTGAAGGAATAACATGATAACGCACCTCGTTTCGTAAATCCTATAACGTATTGGGAAAGTCAGAAGAGAAATTCCCTAGGATTACATTACATTGTGTATTTCTTTTGTTTCATGGGGCGATACAATTGGATTAGTTTTACCGCTAATCCAAGCTTGGACGTATAGAACGTAATGAGGTGGAGAGGTTCGATACGTTCCTGGGACTTTCCCACGATTTGAGTTATTGTTGTTTCATGTACATTTCGGCGCTATTGTGATCTCGAAGCAATCAATAGTAGATCCCAGATATGAACACTCTTAGCACTTGGGAGGCACATTTCCCTTCAAATACATGTCTGGAATAGGCATGTCCGAGTCAGAAAATGGGCAGCACAAGTATTCAGTATTTTTTGGTTTCATACAGACCCTCTTCGTTCTAAAACGTCTACCCAAACATCAAGTGCTCGTGCAGGGATGTAGGAACCTCGCTTGTAAGTCCTCCGTCACCATCATCAGCAAAGAATAATTGACTTACAGTGTTTGTTACTTTACCTTCCAGCATGTAATCAAGGACTCTAAGAAAAAGCAGAGGGATTAAGACACTTCCTTGGTGTACACCTATTGTGACTTGGAATTTTTTTTCAACTGGACATCTAACCCTTGCCACTGCTTCTTTGGGATCCTTATACTTTGGATTGCATCTCTTGTTAACTTACCCGACACAAACCCGCATTCGTCTACCCAATACACGCTCAACGATCTTCAAACTGTTTGACTTCACCTGGATCAAACGGTAATTATCACAGCTTCGCGTATCTCCCTTCCCATTGTACATTGGTATAAGGTAACTAGCCCTCCATTGCTTAGGCAGACTATCACCTCTTATAAGCTTGAGTTATTGTAGTTTACTTTTAATTTTCACACTGGTATTTATCTGATTGCGTTTTTGAAGACGGACCTTAGGATATGCCGCTGATCATCTAGACATCGGACTTACTTGTTTTCATCCTTTCAAAATGTATTTCCCTATTTGAAGAGCACGTCTGTTGTAGAATCTAACTAGTTAGAATAATATCGTGTTTAATGCGACCACGGTGTTTTACGTAATCCAGGGCTGTTTTAAATTTAAGACGGGGCAGCCTTGAATCTTGCTTTAAGTTTTTGAGGGAAAATTTGAATTTTTACATGAATTTGGAGTTTTCGGAAAACATTTTTTATTAAATGTCGTACCTGAAAAGTCTAAATTAACTGCACTAGTACCTACATATCTATGATTTTGAGTTTTTTGACAATCATGCCTTATGTTTCTGTGCACTAGGTCCATCGAAAACTTTAACGCAGTAAAAAAGTTCACAGGTGCAGCACCAACAAAATTCTAGCTTTGAATGTCAATCAAACCGAGATGTTGTTTATAATGTCGTTTTGGGTTAAATTTCTGGAAAAACTATCCGATCAACGACCATAATCGAACATGGAGCACTAGAATTTGACATTTAATTGGTGAAGTTTGTGTGTATTTGTGGCTTATTTCTAGTAGAAAAACTGTGATTTGATACTAATCGAAACATTGGGAAGTTTCCTCTACGACCAATTGAAAACGAATTACTGTCAACCGGTGATCAATTAAAGTACCATCTGATTCGAGTAAACGTTTGTGGAACAAAATGTCCTATAAACCTTAAAAAAGTAGTCAACACATCGAATAATTTTCTTAAAATACTTGTGTATGACTGACCGAGTAAATATCCCACGATATGTCAGTTTGATTTTGACATAACACATTCATCATATAATTATCTAAAAATAAGATCTCACAAACATTGCTACGTCAAAAAAAATGAGGAGGCGAATTCAAAATGTTTATCTCAGTATTTGACAGTAAAATCATGAATTTGTTTATTAATCTTGCTTATATTTTAAAAGGCATTTCTGAAATCTTATAGTTCTCAACTCGACGATTATAATGACGCCATTTTGAATAGGTTATAATCAGTGGCGGATCTAGGATTTGGTCAGGGGTGTCCAACGATTTAAATGTTAAGATTTTTATAAATTTTACCGAGCTAACTAATTAGTTAAATAGTTCTATCACCAATCCTATGAAAAATCGATTGTGCAACGACAGCAACATTCGAAACAAATTTTTAATACTAAAAAAAAAGGAATACATGGTATTATACTTAGCGTTGCCCACGTCACTTGCTGACAAAAATGCATACAAAACAAATTTATAAGCAAAAACAAACGTATGCTGAACTGCGTCACTCGGCGACAATGTGTGCGAGAGAGATAGGATAATGAAATGCGGAATATCATACCAGTATTCTTTATACCATGCGACTTAAACTTTTGTTTGTACTACAGCTACAACTTCAATTGTAGCCATTTGATTCGATTCAGCTTCACTGTTGTGCCTAAGCAATGACAACTCGAAGCCGAAAGTCGAGAACCGAGAAATCAGAACGAAAGATAAAGAGAAACACACATAGCCGAGGACCTTAGGCGTTTATAATTGTTTGCTTATACATACACTCCTCAACACTTTAATAGGGCACGTCTTAGTACTGCTTTCTGTCAGTCATTGCTCCTAAACCAAGCATGCTATACTCTGTTCTATTTATATTTTCAGTACAGGTCTTATGGGAGAACTTTTTTAAACACACTGGTGCCTGTCGCTGAAAATTATTTACTATGAACCGTGTTAATGCGGGGTCATTTTAGATAATTTTGAGGTCCAAAAAGGGTATGAAAGTATCGAAATGCCTCTTTTAATATACCACTGTCAGTCAATGCATTCATTGTAGTGGACAAATATTGAAGTTTCCAGGTGCCATAATAGGAAATTGTCGTCCACCCCGTTCACCTCCAACTCTGCTATGCAGCTGGTCCCTATAATGAATTTTCTTGCGGAGCTTATGAAAATAGTACCTATAGCCATCGGGGCCTTCCAAATTAATTTTTTTTTCGTCGGAGAAGACCACGCGATGCCACTCCGAAGTCCAGGTCGCATGTGCCCAACAAAAATTGAGGGGTTGCATTTTTCGAACCGGGTTCAGTGGTGGTTTCTTCTTGATTCTAAGTCTTTTTATATGCTTAGCTTTTGAAATAACACGACGCATAATTGTGAGACTTGGCTTGATACCACATTTTTTTATTTTTGCTAAAGAGTCGTGAGAATTTGACGCTTTTTTTTAATATAAGTCGTCTTTCCGCTTTAGTAAGCACACTGTGTATGCGGTCTTTCATAATTTTTTCCATACTTAAACTCAGTACTGAAAAATCGGGATATAAGTGTTCGGCTCCTGTCGATTTCGATTAGCTATTTTGGCAATAGATATGCCAGTGTAGCGTCCTTATAATCTTTGACTTGTCATTTTTCTGCTTAAGTTATGCTTTTCCCCGACCCATTTTAGGTTGTTTTTTTTTTTACCAAATTGTTGAAAATAAACAAAAAAAGTTTGATCAACGAAAAATATGAGTCCGCGTGTCAAAGATAACAATCAAACTAAATGCATGTTCTATTCAAGTGGCGCGAAAATTTTGTTGAATTTCAATGAACGTCAACATAAAGTGGAAAAAACATATAACATAAGTATATATTGTCAGGTGAATCTAATAACTTACCAAACATTAATCGAAAAGAAAATATCCGTCATATTCTCATATCAATAGTTAACTAAGTTTCCAATGCTCAAGGGGAGAGGGGGTCCGGACCCGAAAATCCCCCGTGAATCCGCCAGTGGTTATAATGAAATATAAGAAACTACGTCATTTTGGTTTCTTCATTATTTTCGGAGTATTGTGCAAGCAGTTCTGACGGTCGAGTATCTAAACTCCGTTTAAGTCTTGAGTCAATTTAACGGTTTTGATTTTTGTTAGCTTATACCAATTTTTAGTTGAATTTATTACACAAGCGAATCGAGCCTTCATTCCAAATAGTTCTTGCACGTAGCAATTTTATATATTACTAGCAGAAAGTCCCCGGCGGTACCCGGGACCCGAGGCAAAAGTTTTTTCATGCAATATCTTCCAAATGAAATGAAAAATTTAGAAAAAAAAAATATAAGAAAAAGGATTTTTCATTTATTTTGTCGTTCAATACCCATGTTCTGTATCTTTCGAATCGATAATAATAGTCGAGGAGCAAAAAAAAATTGTTTGTTTTGGTTTAAAGATGTCAAAATGACACTTCAATTTATTGTCTTCCATTGGAAATAATAACATAACACAATAACCCTTTGTAAGTGAGAAAACTTATCGCCTGAGTTACAGAAGAGGGGTACAAGATTAGTTTCCTTAGTTTTTTAACAAACGAACTATTATTATTTGGGGACTCTTCGCTTTCCGGAGATTGTTTTTTTTTTTACTTGCGATAGGTAAATACAATTTAAGGCAAGTTATGCATTCGTAAACGAGAAATCCTTTGCCTTACACATTTTGTTTCTTAATTTTTTATTTTATTTGGAAGATAATGCATTAAAAAACTTTTGCTTTGGGTGCCCGGGCAACACCGGGGACTTTCTGCTAGTTTGGGAATAAAATCCATGCAAATATTTGTGTATTAAGCATAAAAAACATAACTTATATATTAAATTTAATAGCCTAAAAGTTGCCCAGAGGAAAACAGAAGAGATACAATCATTTTTATGGCGTGCCAAATGGTAAGTCGTCAGTTTACCTGTCATATACAGACAAACTGACATCGAAACAAAATTACACTTTTATATATTAGTAGAGATTGTATTTTGTTTCGGTGTAGTGCAGCCTCTTTTAGACCTGGAAATGTGCATTACGATTGTCATTTCTTGCAAAAAAAAATATCGATGTTTCAACATCGATGTTGTAGCATCTGAAATATCGCAGCATCGAGGTTAAGATTTAAATTATATGTAGACATAAAATAAGCTGATATCTATAGACCTATTCGGCGAGATCTTTTATTCTGTTATTCTGCTATTCTGTTATAAATTTGCATACAAAAGTTTAAACTGTCAACAAATCTTTTATAAATTATAATTTTGGCATGCTAAATCTGCTATGAAATCTGTTAGGAAACGGCTTATGAGCTGTCAAAACTTCGAAATTCTTAACAAGTCTTTTACGAACTGCATTTTTGGTATTCCGCATGCTACAATCTGTTATGGTATCTTTTATGAATCATAAAAGAATAAAAGACACATTTTGGTTACTTTTATCATAACAGATTTCAATATAGCTATGAAGTAAAAACTTTTATGTCGTTAATGAATTGTTCTTAAAAGGACAGATATAACAAAATATTATTAAAATACATAATAACATATACAAATGTGTGTCAAAATAAGTATTTCAATGCACGAAAGCACAGAAAACATTTGATGGATGAAATGTGAAAGAAAGTGTCGCTTATCTTGCCGGAGTTCGTTCTGTACAACTTTTTATATTGGATATATTCAGATCCAACTATATTGTAGCAAATCAGAAGTATAAGTAACTGTGTAAAGTTAAAAAAAGGAAATTTGATGAACTTCAAGCACTTAGACTTTCGACATATAAGAATGCAACCGATTTCTGGAAATTGGCTTGGGAATTGAATGGAAAATAGTTTATTATTCATACCAAACTTTCTGCAAACACGTTACTCACTCATTTCAAGGATCTTTTGAATCCAGTAGTAACTGCCACCAAGTGGTATTATGCGGTGTCTGGGTTCAGCAACGAGTTGTTAGACTGCGAGTTTACACTGCGCGATTTAGAATTAGTGCTGATAAATTTAAAAGATCATAAGGCTGCTGGTGCAAAAGGTATCCCAGTAGAGTTTTATAAGTACGGGACTATCTGTCTAAAGGAAAGGCTGCTTAATAAAGTGATCTTCCGGTAGATGAATTCCTTGATGCTATCATATTTTCTATCCACGAAAAAGGATCCGTATTGTACGTAACAAACTATCGGGGAATTTCTTTTCTCAACGCTACGTATAAAATATTTACAACGATGTTGCACAAACGACTCACAACATGGATCTCGGCGCATAACCGCTTTAAAGATTTTCAAGCTGGCTTCAGACCAGGTTTCTCAACAATTGATAATATTTTCATTGTTATAAGCTTAGCGGAAAGCTTTCTTAAGCAGGGAAGAAAACTGTATACATTTTTCATCGTCTTCAAAGCTGCTCTTGACTCAATTGACCGAGGTGCTTTATTCTACAAATTAAATAACTTGGGATTATCGCTCAAATTCGGACGAGTTCTTGAAGAGATGTATAAAGAAACTCGCGCGGCAGTGTGGAACGGAGCTGAGTTGTCTGATTGGTTTGAGACCATGTCGGGAGTCAGGCAGGGATGCACATTGAGCCCTACTCTATTTGGCTTGTTCTTAGATGATCTCATCGATTACCTGCCTGGTGGAGTTAACTTTGCAGGGATGCGTATTAAGGCCTTGCTGTTTGCAGATGATGTTGTTATATTCGCGTATTCTCCAGAATCGTTGCAACTCATGATAAACAGAGTGCACCAATACATTTGTCTATGGAACCTAGAAGTGAACATACAGAAGTCCAAGATGATGATATTTAAGAAAGGAGGGGGCGGAATGCTTCAAATGAAATATGGAATCTTAATGGCGAAAACATAGAATGTGTCAGTGAATTCAAGTACCTGGAAGTAATTTTTTCGAGAACCCTGTGTATGGAGAAACACTTCAATGATAAATTACAAAAGTTAAAAACTGCTATTAATATGTCATGGAAAAGATGCTTTTGGAATAAGAATATTGCACAGAGCAGTAAACATAAGGTTTTTGAAGCAGTTTCAGAGAGTATGCCTCGCAAGTATGGGGTTGCAAAAAGTTTCACTCGGTTGAGAAACTATTAACATACTATGTAAAAAGAGCATTTCGGTTACCAATGAACACGCCCGACTATGTTATTATGCTGGAAACCGGTATGTAACCTCTGTATATAAAACGTTGAAATTGCAGGCGGACTACCTCCTGAACGTCTTCAATATGCCTGATATACCATTGGTTAGAAAAGTTGTCATTAAAGCCATTCAAGATCAGAACAGTTGGTACAGGGAGTGGGTTAGACTTGCAGAAGCATGCAACTTAAACTTTGGTTTAGATGTTGATAATGTCTCGAGCAGTAAAGTTATGCTATACGAAATTATATCAGCAGTAGATGAGAACTGTATAACGGAATATATAGCTGAAGCTTCTGGTTCAATATTTAGAACAACATACAGTAGACTCAATCACAATCTTGCATAGAAAAACTACTTCTGTGATTCAAATAGTATTCAGATGATTGATACCATGGTCAAGCTTCGAAGCGAATTATTAAGCCTGAATTTCATACCACATAGGAGTTACTTACCTCTTGAATGTAGTATCTGCAACTTACGAGAAGGAGAGAATATCATTAATTTTATCGGAAGATGCCCAACGTTAAGAGAGACTAGGAGTAGAATTTTTGGAAATGAATTTTTAACAGAAGAAGTTATTAATATGTTGAATGAGATGGATGTCGCTAAATTATATGAATTTTTCAATATAGCAATGAAATATAGATATAGAATAATCAATGAAAATTTTTTATGTGTCAATATGTGCTTAGTTCAATTTTGTTAAATTATAAATATTGTTAGTTAAATACTTTTTAATCGGAAGCTTTATTACATATGTAAGTTTAATTTATTTTAGTTGTCAATCTGGCAGACGGCACGTGGCATGCTATACTGATGTTTGTAATTTATGTTCGCTTAAATTAATTTATTATGGAATAAAAAATCAATATTACTACTACTACTACTACTAGTACTACTACTATGGGATATATTCAATTCAGCAACTCTTATGGACTAATTACAAAAATTAATTATTATTTATCTACGCGAAACAAAACGCGATCATTCCGCAGTTTAATTTTATATTGCCATTAGTCAGTGCCGACTGCCAAGAGTTTTTATTTACCTACTACAGCTGATAATTTGATAGCAGATTTTAGGTCTGTTCGTATAAAGGTTTCTTTTTCGGAGTTGCATAACAGACTTTTATAAAAGATGGAACTCCTGAATACCAATTATAAAATATCTTTTATGGTAAATATCTGTTATGCATCATAACAGAAAATTCATAGCACAATAACAGATGTGGCAGAAAAGGCATAATCAGTTGTCAATGACCTAATGTTTATAAAGGTTAGACCGTAATCGACGGAACTGCACGTCATGGCTACTACATTTCACGTGAAATTGAATGAAGTTCAATTGGCGCTTAGTGCGATACATGTAGCTGATACACATGAAAAGGGAAAAGAAAATTACTATAAAAACCATTGCTACAATTTTTAAAACAATGAATGTAAATATTTTGAATTTATAATATATTGTATTTGTAATCGATTTTTAAACGTGTTATTATTTTTGAAAAAAAAAAAAAACAAAATAATTAAAAAAACATCGATGTTAAAAATCATCAATATTTCTGATTCAATAATTTCTGACATCGATATTGAATTTTCGATGTTAACATCCATGTTTTTCAATTTCGCAAATCCCTACAAATCAGTATTGTTTACAATAAATATTCGACTTTGACATTTAGAGTGTGTGTGTGTGAGTGTGCTCCTGGTTTTGATTCTGACTTCAAATCCAGAAGGAAATTTCTCTTCTATCGAGGAGAAGAACTGTCATTTGATACCAATCGAACAGTTTCAGAAGCATTCGGAAGCGTTGCTGGCGACCAACCGAAAAGGCCATAAATATCTAATTTCACTTAAGTACTCACTTGGTATTTAAGATCGTTCAAAAGTTCCCATGACTATCAACAAGAGATACGTCACTGCAACTCTCGTTTCGAATTAGCCATTGCGTCTCGTAGCGTTTTCGTATCTGATTGTTCCATAAGTGACCTTGAATCCGAATAACCCACTCCATAAGTCCGTCACTGGTTGACGTCTCGTTCGTCTTGGAGTTTGACAATTTCTGCATTAGCATTTTGACAGAAGACTCAATAATTGCTTGAATAAAATTCATCTAGAAACTAGAACTCCTGTTACAAACTGTTTCTATTTTTTGTCTACTCGTCGTCAGTCCAATTAATTTATTAGTCTTGGAGGTTGATGTTGCTGTCAGTTACTCTAAACTTATCTGTCAATGGACCTTCGTCTAAAGTATCAGTAAAGAAGAACAGCGGTTAGATCGTTAGACTTTTTACAGAAATTGAAATTGAAAAAAAGTCTATTATATAAATTACATTTGGTTTGTTGCTTCCTTGTTAGCCATGGACCAGTTTCATGAATTTCATTTTTTTTGCAAACTCTCGAACGCACTACTGAGTCATCTATCCATCGTCAACCTCCCAAGTTGCTCTGTGGACGTCATGATGCCGCCTTATTGCTGCACGAAGCACGACACAACAATCGAATAAATTAATGAACCTGTTAACATTTCCCCTCCAATAAATCAAAAGCACCTGTCAGTTGTATATAGAATACATATATACAAAGTGCTTGATGTGGTGTGCAGGTAGGCAACAGCAGCACGATTCGACTTCAAGACCATACGCACACGTGAAGCGCAATGCCAAATCGCAAATCGCTGCGCTGCTGCGCTGGCTGCTGCAATCATTTAAATGACAATCGAACTGACAGACAACCAAAATCCACAATCTGCTTCGCTAAGAATTGGTTGGGCATAGGCAGCATATTTTTTTTTGAATTTGAATATTTAAGGCAAGGCTCGTGCGCGGCGCACTGAGGCCGTCGAATCTATCTTTCCGAGATTTTTCATTGGAAGTTGGAACAGTGCAGAGCAAGTCAAGTGACCAAGTAGTGGACTCGTTAAAAAAATATCAAAAATTTTCTAAATGCAAGAAAATATACGGTGCTTTACAAACGCCATTATCCCGAGAACGACTCGAACGATTATAATAAAAATAAAATGCACGACTGGATCGTACGAAATTGCTCTTGTAGCTAACAACTTTTGTAACCACAGACGCTGTTAGTAGGTATAGGTAGTCTAGTTATAATATGCACGTGTAAGGCCGAAGTAGGTAAGAATACCTTGATTCTTAATATACCTAATGAATTGTGGAATAAATGATTCAAGGAATGGTTATATAGACACCTACCTATATATGTATGTATATTTAAATCAATTTGAATTATGTAAATTAGGAGGGTAATATGTACCTACCTACATATAGTGAACCTAGATATGTAAATATGTACATAATACATACATATGTAAATAATGAAAGTGAATGGGGTATAGGTGGATAAAAATCGTTTTTTCAACTTATAAAAAACTGCCAAAGCCATCACTTTAATCAGTTTCTCGATAAAACGAAGAACGCCATTAGATGCAACGGATCAATGAAAATTTAGTAAAAAAGTATCTCGAAAATTGTAGGACGCATTTTGATGAAATCCTGTTTCTTATTTTTAGTTTTTTTGAAAACAATTTTTTTTTTTTGAAATTTTGGTATACAGTTTTTAAGGTTTTATTAATATACATGTGATTATAAAATTATTATTTTTGATTCGTTTTAAAAATATTGATTTAAAAAAAAAATTAATTTTCATTAGAAAGAAAAAGTTATCCAAAATTTTGATATGCAGAATTAGTTTAACTACTTACGTCATTGCAAATATAAAATTTTAAGGAAATTCAATGTAGCGTTACCGAGATAGCCAAAAAAACCGTTTTGTAAAAGGTACCGTTATTAGACTTTTCCCGTAAACTTAGTTTAGATTAAATGGCCAACGAGAAAATTCTCAGAAATTTTCATCAAGATCGTTGTAGCCGTTTTCGAAAAAATAAAATTTTCCAAAACGGTTATACGGCAGGTACCGTTATATTTAGGCCTAAAATTAAAATTTCAATTTCCCCTCTGAGGAATGCCAAAAGTATAACACATACCAAATTTGAAGGTAATCGCTCAAGCCGTTTAGGCTGTAGCTCGTTATACATACAGACGGACAGACACACAGCCAGTCATCACTTTTTTGGACTTCTCTATCATCGTAATGTTATCTTTGATTGTTAGTCTTTTTTTTACGAATGCATAACTTACCTGAACCGCAAGTAAAAAGTACATTCTGTGCACTATTGTTTACATTTAGCATAGAATTCAAAATTCTAGGTACCTGAAAAAGAAATCCAAAGATTTTTGGATTTTCGAATTTCTTATTAACGGCTCTACCAATTCTTGTCAGTATTTTTTATACAAAAAGTCCGTTAAATGTAAAACAATACTGCATGTAAAAATCGGTTAAAAATAATTTTGTTTTGATTTTTGTAAAAAAAAATCCTTTTTTAAAAATTTATCATTTCGAAAAATATTTAAAAAAAAAAAAATTAAATACAAAATAATGAAATTGATAAGAGTCAATAAATAAATAAAAAAGACTATAAGGTGGCTTATTGACTTTATCAATATAATTTACGTCTTTTTGGCTAAACTTCTTTAAGACAATTTAAATAAAAAAAAATATATATTAAAAACGGCTTTAAAAATATATTTAGACGTTTCTATTAAGAATATTGCGCTTACTATGTATTGGGTAATTTTGGGGCTTCCTTAGGTTAAGTTATCAAATAATTTTCAAAAAAATATTATTAAAAAATTTAAGAAAACAATATATTTTATTATTTTTTTTAACTCAACATTCCGCTTAAAGCCGTTAACACAAACCAGGTTGTTTCCCATCATGGGCAGTAAAGAATCGTAGCGTGGGGACTCAATCTTAAAAAAAGAAAATCTGCATCCAAGCCATTTTAGGCAATTATTTATCGAAAAGTTTGACAACTTGTCACAACAAAATTTCAATTTTCTCTACACCGATGGTTGAGTAATTAATCAAAATATAGCCTTCGCAATAGTCGCCCAAAAATCAACGTAGACAATCGGTCGACAATGTAGACAATATGTCGACAATGTAGACAATAACTTTCGCATCTAAATCTCACAAATAAAATCATTCAGAAATTGCGCGCAGGAGTACAACTATTGACAAGGGGTATTGTGTATAGACTATTGCAATTAATTTATTAATAAGATCTAGTAAGATATATATATGAAGTTGATTGCTTTTGTCCTTAAATCAAATGGTGAACTCGTATGTCTTAATGCCTTTTATTGTTTTCTCCTAGAGCTTTGGGGCTCATGGCCTCATGGTACCCTCCCTATGGATCCGCGCTTGCGCATTACATGGTGGTTTAAATATTTGTTGTTGAAGAGACAAATAGTTATAGGTCTTTGGTAGTATTATATTAGAAATGGCATGAAAAAAATCCAAGAACTTGTTGAGTGGAACATGAATTTGGTGTGAGAGTAGATAATTTATTTTAGTTATTAGCAAAAGTAAGTGTAGGAAGAAATTTCAGTTCCGAACAATTTCTCTCCATTAAAAATGATAAATAATTTTTGTATATAAATTTTAAGAATTTTTGATTTTTATTTAAACAATAGGTATTTCCTTTTTCAGTATAAAATATTTAGCCAATTTCTAAATAGTCCCCTGGAATTTTACTCTTCGAGCGATGTGTTCTCCCGAGAGTAGTATTCTCCAATTATGAATTCCCCGGGAAACTATTTTTCCTTTCGAAAGCGGGAAAGAGAATTCTGAATGCTCGAATCAGCGGTTTGACATAATATTATATTTTATTAATATTAAAAATATATATTTTATTATATTAAAATTAAAATAAAAACTTAATGAACAAAAACAATATATTATCCAATGTGAAAGTTAAAAGTTAGATGAAAAATTAAATAAATTAAATAAATATGATAGGTATCCAAAATGTTCAGCATCGCACTTAGAATTTTGAACGAAGACCAGTTTGAAGAAAACCGATATCGACAGCCATGAGCGTTTGAGTAAATCATCCGATTTAAAAGGATTTTAAAACTTAATTAGTAGTAAACCAGTGAAGTGATTCAGTGGACCTATCAGTAGGCTTATCCTAACATATTTTTAACATAGTTTAACGTTTTTCGATGTCTTCTCTATTTTAAAAATTGTAAACTAAAACCTTTATAAGCATAGAACTAGGTAGACTTACGTTAAGATTTAGATCAAATAATTTTTGCACGACTATTTCGTCCTTACACACATGTTTTTGTATTACAGAAGAACTTGGTTCTTTTCATAACATTTATGTTTAGTAGTTTGATAAATTTTAGTTGAAAAAATTATGAATTATTATGGTCTTACTAATTGTCTACAATGTCTACAAATTTATGTCGACAATTTTGAATTGATTACATCGAATTGACTACATGTACACTATCATGTATTCTACATTTATAGTCAACATGGCACAAAATTGCCAAAATCTCACTACCGTATCTATTAGCCGGAAGACTCCACTACTACAGCAACATATTCACAACCGAAGCAGCAGCAATTATAGTTGCAATGGAATACGCTGAAAAGAGAATAGGCATTTATAGCATATTCTCTGACAGCCTTTATGTCTTAAGCGCGATTCAGAATTACAAACTACCCATCATCAAAATTCGAAACAAACTTTGTCAGCAAAAATTAAAGTCCTCTGGATACCAGGACATGTTAACATTCCTGGAAACGAAGCAGCTGATTCTGCAGACAAATTGTCTACTAACTCACTCATCGACACTTCCATCATCACCAAAACATATAATTTCTTTAAAACAATCAGAAACTCGCAAGCCGAAAAATCTCTTCGAAACTTCAAAAACATAACCAATTTAATAAACTCTTCTCGTTCTAAAGTTCATCTACCAAATAAACTACAGATTACAGAACTAAGAGCTATAGAAAGACTTAGACTCGGTCGCATACCCATCTTACACATATACACCTCATCGACAAGCATGTAACCAACAATTCCTGTATATTATGCAATAATCCACAAAAAAAAATGACTATAGAACACATCTTGAATACCTGTCCTAAATTCCAATCAGTGGCTGATTGTACATGACCGACAACATTATTATAATTAAAACCCCGAAAATTACAGAGGCATCTCTTTTTTGAATTCTTCGGCGAAGCTATTTAGTGCTCTGATTTTTAATAGACTTACGAGGTGGGTCAATGATAAGAAAATACTGAGTGAATTTCAAGCTGGGTTTAGGAAGAACTACTCGACCTTAGACCAATTATTCACACTCACTAATATAGCGGAAAGCTTCAAACGAAGGAAGAAAAAACTCTATGCATTTTTCGTCGACTTCCGTGCTGCTTTTGATACAATCGCACGTGAAGCACTTTTTTATAAGCTGTACAAGTTGGGAATATCGTCGAAAATTGTAGTTTTATTAAAAGCAATGTACGAAAACAATATGGCGTATGTATGGGATGGCGAGTTTATTTCTGAAGAGTTCACAACTCAAATGGGAGTAAAACAGGGATGTGTTTTAAGCACGTTACTGTTCATCTTGTTTATAAATGATATCTTAGAAGCGACTGGTGGAGGAATACAATTCGGAAACATGCCAATACCTGCTCTATTATTTGCTGATGACATAGTTTTCTTGTCTGACTCTGTCGAAGGAATGCAGCGAACAATGAACCGTCTTGAAAGCTACTGTAAACTTTGGAACTTGTCTGTCAATCTGGACAAATCTAAAATGATGATCTTCAGGGAAGGAGGTGGTAGACACTCACGCAACGAAAAATGGAGATATCAAGGAGAAAATGTTTCAGCAGTACGGGAATATAAATACTTAGGGGTGATAGTCACTGCAAACCTTAACATGAGGAAGCATTTCCAAAGTAAGCTGGCCGATGCAAAAAGAGCCGTTTCTTCAGTGTGGAACCGATGTTTTGATAACAAATATATTAATCATAGTTCGAAATTGAAAATTTTTCGTGCAACTGCTACATCCATATTGCTTTATGGGGCACAAGTTTGGGGTTTTGGTGAATTCGAAGAAGTTGAAAGATTTCTGAGATATTTTTTAAAAAGGATTTTTCGGTTACCAACTTGCACGCCTAACTATATGCTGCATTTGGAAACTTCCGTTCCACCATTATTTTTTGACACCCTGAAGATACACTTCGAATATATCATGAAGGTATTAGAGATGGAGGAGGGAAGGTTGCCAAAACAAATTCTGATGCACACCTTAACTACTAGGGGAAATCTGGTCATGAAGTGGGAGGAGCTGGCAAGTGTTCTTGGCGAAAACGCACGAATTTCATCCGAAACAAGTACTATTGAATTAAGAAACATGTTCAATGGGATCCTAGAGGGAATAAGCCACAGTTATTATGGAAAATTTAAAACTGAAGCACAATCGTCACAATACAGAATGATCTACAGCCAACTGAACTTTGACCTGAAGGAACAGACATACTTTCGAAACTGCTTTTCACTCAACATGATGAGCGTTATATTGAAAGCAAGAGGTGAAATGATCAAGTTAAACTTCATACCACATCGACCGGATCTTCCAATTTTGTGCGATCTTTGCAACCTCAAGGAAAGAGAAGATGTATATCATTTTATTGCCAGATGTCCCATTTTAAGAGAATTCCGGGTTAGATTTTTTGGTGTTACTTGGATGGATTTGGATGCAGTTGTCGATATTTTGAATGGAAAATTTGGTTGGGAAATTTTGTATAAATATATAACTACTGCGCTGAGGTACAGAAAATGTATATTGGAAGGAGACTTCTAAACGAACAAATATGTAAATTTATTATGTATATTATAGTAGATATTAAGTGAACAAAAAACTGTCAATCTGGTAGACGGCCTCTGGCCAAACCATATTAAACTTAGGATTAAATTGAATTGTAAATTTTAAATTATATTTTGTTTAATAAAGTTTTCAACTAACTAACTTATAATTAAAAATCCGAACTTAGAAAACAGTTTAAAAATTATAGAATTCCTCCAAAATTTAATTTGTTAAATAAAATGTAAGAATAGAAAATTGTACATTTAAACATAACTTATTTGTAAATTTTACCTTGTAATAAATGTACCTAAGTGTGGTTGTCGCTAATGCTCAAGTTGTCGTCTGGATGAACTCCTTACTAACAACTGAAGTGATGGTATAGTAATGGTTGCCTGGAGGAAATCCTAATGAACCAACGAAACTATACTTATTTATCTGCCTCTGGATACACTGTTTCTGGATATATGTGTGTGGTTGCCGGGAGGAACCCCTGACTAACCAGCTGCTGCAAACAAATGTATCCAAGTTCAAACTAATGGTCGACAAAATATTTAATTTTTTTAAAAAAACTTTTATTATCTATCTTATAATTATTTAAGATCACGAATTACACTTTTTGATGGATCAACATATGAAATTCAAAATAATACTTGTAAATTATTTTGTTTCAAGACATTGTGAATTTTAAGAGAGAAATGAAATGAATATGCTTTTTTCAAAAGTAAAATAAAACATTTACAATTTGAATCTGATAGGTTGGTTTTATAATGAATGTGAACTCTAAGAAATAAATGAAAGAATAAACGTTACTATTTGAATTTGAAAATACATGTAATGATTCAAATGCATGATGACGGAATGTTGAATGTTGTTCTGCTACAACCTTATAAATAAGAGCGTAGGGTGATAGCTTATTTGTTAGAGCCTTAATGCTTCATTTATTGTAAGTTGATATTGTACTATATAAATTTTTAATAATATAATAATAATAATAATGGCGCAAAATTTAAAACTATTTAGTAATATGTTAAATCATTTTTAGTATGATACTAGGGTAAACAGAGGATTTTGCTAATTTTAAGTCAGTTTAGTGTCGTACTATTTTCTTAACATTTTACTAAATTTAAAATCACAAAATGGCATAAGCCACTTTGACATTTACAAACGTCGAAAAGTTATGTTCGCTTACTTTTTTGCACTATTTTAGGCGTGTTTAGTTGTAGTTTATTAAAAAAATAGATTTAGTATGGTGCTAGTTAAAACGTGTTTGAAATTAGGAAAATATTAGTAAAGTGCTGTTAAGAAGTATCATGCTAAGCCCTTAACATCAGACTGTTTAAAATTTTGCGCCAATATTTTTTAGAGCAATTACATTCGCCATGCACGTGCACTTTATTCCAGATTTAATTCAGCTTTACCCAAAGAGCAAGAGACATGTTTTGATACCAAATGATTATCCGTGAATTTTTGTGTTTTGCGTTCAAAATTGATACCCGTATCAATATTAAACGGTTAACCATTTGGCGTTGAATTTTAAAATTAATGAATGAACGACATGTTGATTGAAGAGCTAACTTTAAATCCATGGTTTAAACCTTAAGACCTGGTAGCGTTTTTCATTGCCAGTTTGAATATTATGATGGTTGTCCGTGGAAGCTCTGTCCATGTGATGTAGTAGGCAAGGCATGTTAAGTAACTGAAAGATTAATGACAAAAGAATATTTCTGATGAAATATTTGAAAAATGTATCTTCAGTGGAAAGTTTGAAATTCCCACAAGATAAAAATGCTGTTGTCTAATGCATTAGTGGTCAATCATTAATTAAACTAGCACTATGCTTCAAGGGGCCTATGAGGGACAGTAAAATTATTAAAAGCATTTGTCATCAATTTAATAACCGTGGGATTTGAGAGATTTCATAAAATACTTTCTCATGTGGAAAGTTTAATAAATAAATACATATTTACTTTAAAACTTTTAATGTTGGAGTGATAAAAGAGGTTCAAGTAGTACGAGCTTATCAGCTTTCTTAAACAATTGATAGAATTAATTTTGTATATGAATGTATAAATTTTCTAAAAATTCCGCTAACAAAATAACGTCGAGTTTTGAAATTCTTGTTGGGCGATTGAAGGAACTTTTAAGTGTGTTTCTTTCCAGTTGGTAAAGTAAGAACATATGTTATTACGCCTTTAACGAAAAAACATTAGGGGTATCCATAATTCAGTGCAACTAGTCAACCATCATAGTAAATCTGCAAAAGTGATACGATTTGTGTACTTAATATAATAAAAATAAAATTCCCGACTGGATTGCACGTACTTGCTCCTATGTACGATCACATTATATGCAACAGATTCTTAATAAAAGTTTTTTACTTAATTTTTTATATAAAAAAATTCTTAAACTTATTATAAAAAAATTGATATGAACATTTAAAATATTTAATAACATAAATACAAAAACAAAATTTCATAAAAAATTGTCACCCGTTCTCGAAATATTGAATTTTCAAAAAAAACAACATTTTTTTTTCCAAAATCTAAAAAAATATTTTTCGAAAATTTTGAAATGCAATACTATTAAGAATTTGAATGAGCCCTTGTATAAACTTTCTTATCGAAATCCGTTGAGCTGTTTATGAGAAAGTCGAAAATTAATAAAATGGTTGTATGGCAGGTACCGTTAATAACAATATATTTTAAAAACTTTTTAGCCGAAATGTAGACCATGCCCAAGTAGTACACGCACCAATTTTTATCAAGGTCGTTTAAGCCGTTTTGGAGATAATTAAGATGGAAGAAAAAATTGTATGGCAGGTACCGTTATTTTTGGGGCTAAAACAACGATTCAAAAATCTATTTTGAGCAATCAACTAAAACGCCTATGTATCAAAAAATCGGTTCAGGCGTTTAGGCTGTAGATCGTTCTACAGACAGACAGACAGACAGACGGAATTGATGGACCCACTTTTTTGGTGTTCTCTATGACAGTAATGTCATGTTTGATTGTTAGAAAAAAAAAGTTCCTATAATCGCAAGTAAATATAAAATAATTTTAATCTCGCCAAATGTCATGCTTATTTTTAACTTTTAGACGTTTGTGAAATCTTTGGTATTTGCGCAACAGTATACAAATTTAGGGTATTTCATTACGTCTTTTCAACTGGATCCTAAACATCGCTTTTATTACTTGCGATATAGGTATAGTTTTGCATTTGGAAAAATATCGAACTCGAGATTTTAATCAAAGTTGACATTACGATGATAGAGAAAACCAAAAAAGTGGGTCCGGCAATTCCGTCTGTCTTTCTGTCTGTAGAACGATCTACAACCTAAACGGCTGAACCGATTTGTTCAAACTTGGTGGTTAGGCGTTTAGGTGATTGTCCAAAATGTATTGTTGAATCGTTGTTTTTGCCCCAAAAATAACGGTACTTGCCATACAAATTTTTCTACCATCTTAATTATCTCAAAAACGGCTCCAAGGATTTTGGTAAAAATTGGAATGTGTACGAAGTTGAGTATGTTCTACATTTTGGCTGAAAAAAAATGTAAAATATTTTGCTATTAACGGTACCTGCCATACAACCATTTTATTGATTTTCGGCTTTCTTACAAACGTCTCAGCGGATTTCAATCAAAATTTGTATACAGGATCTACTTTTAATCCTAAATAATACTGCATTTCAAAATTTTCGAAGAATAGTCTTTTTGGATTTTTGAAAATAAAAAACATTTTTTTTTTTGAAAATTCAATATTTCGAAAACGGGCGATTTTTTCTGAAATTTTGTTTTTGAATTTATATTATTAAACATTTAAAATGTTCACACCAATTTTTTTTTAGAAAAAATTAAATTAAGTGAAAAACGACTTACTTAAAAATACATTTTGCCGTTTCTATTAAGAATCTTTTGCATATAATGTGATCGAACATAAGAGCAAGTACGTGCGATCCAGTCGTGCATTTTATTTTTTTTGTATACGCGAATTTCGCATTCTGTTTCTGAGGGCAACTGGGATAATCATATTTTAAATAAAGAAAAGTTATACGTGTTAGTTTTATTTTTTCAAAAGGAGTTCAAAGCGTACAGTTCTTACGATTGCAGAAAATCTTCAATAATTTCAAGGCTCTAAGCTAGTGATTCCAATAAAAGTTTGGCAGTAGAGTTTTCTGTATCAGCTTAAACATTTCTACCCAGTTTTAAAGACCGAGATAAAATCAAGAAGAATTTCAAGGAATCCAACTTAAAAATAAAAAAAAAATTGGATGCAGTCACCATCCCGACATAATAGAAGAAGAATTCATAAAAAAAAAAATGTCGACTGCAAAATCACAGATTACTTTGTAAGTAAATATTATTTTTGCTAAAATAAAAAAGTTTGTCCACTTTTTAATAAAGAACACAAAATTGAAAATCGGTTATAACGAAACACCGGATATAACGAACAAATTCTCCAGTCCTGTCGAGTTCGTTATAACCGATTTTGATTGTGTATACATTATTTATACTTTTAGAGATAATTTATCTCTCATCCAATAATTAGAGATCCAAAAAATCTGAAGCATACCGTTAATAAAAATGGAAAAAAATACTTTATTTTTTTAAAGTAGACTGCTCCACTTCAAAAAACTATTAAATCAAATTTACGAAGAAATCGATTGAGTTGTTTTCGAAATTTTGAGTTTCCAAAAAAAAAAGTTTTACAAAAATGTTGGTTAATTATGCATGTGCATTCGAATTAAATAATCGATTCTTACATTATCTCAAGACATTTTGATACTTCATCTGAAATCAGTCGAATAATTTATAATCATCATTTCAATGATCTCTTATCTCTCATACGTTTTTCTTCTCAATTACTGCTTTTCGAAGCTACTACTATTATTTAAGCGTAAGCTTATCGGAAATGCAAATGCAATATCAGGAGGTGAGACGTGAGAGCAATAGAGCCAAAAACTATTTAGCAAATTTAGAGTCTAGTGAGTTTGGATTGTAATGTACTTGTACGTATAAATACGAATTTACTCATTTATGCATTTGTTTCTGTAGCATTTATCATTCGAATGAATTCGTAAAAAGTAATACCAATAGTAACACTATAATCACTCGATTCTCGTATGTAGACTTCTTGTTTGTTTTTGTAGCTATTCAATTTTGTCATTCGAATGAATTAGTAATCGGAATCACTTGTTTCTCATATAAAGTTTATTATATATGTTTGTTGATGTTTGATTAGTCCAGAAACTGGTTTCGTTTTATTTGTATGGTTATTTAATTTATTTTGTTTCTGTGATTTAATTTTATTAATGTATGGTTCAGTGGCAGATTAACCACTAGGCTCGTGAGGCTCGGGCCTAGGGCGGCAACTTCTAGGGGGCAGCAATTTTGTATGATATTTTATTTTAATAAAAAAAAATAAAGCAAAAAAAGAATTCAATTTCAATTTTCTTTACTCTTATTAATTCAATACAGATTTAACAAGATAAATGTTGTAATATTTTAAGAATAGTTAGTTTCATCTTTTATTAAAGAAAAATAGAGATGATGACACATTGATTTTAAATTATGTGAGGGGTGTACAAAAATTAATTTATACATACCATTAAAAAACAAAACAATAAAATTAACTTTAAATGACTCTATGAAAGGAAAAAAAACTAGACGAAAATCTTCAAATTTACAATAAACCTTTTTTTGTATTTTATAAGAAAAGAAAACAAGTTAATTTAAAAAAAAAACAATTAAGATTCTAAATTCTTCAAAGTGACAGTCGTGTTGTAAATAAGCCATTTTTTATAATTTGTGTACATATATAACATATCGTAACAGTGTTTCGATTTCCCGATGATCCAAAGCAAGAATCTATTCCTGTTCTTTTTTAACAGATCAAATTTCTCAAGAAAAAGATTAATGACATTTAAATGGGGTATACTCATAATTTTTGGTATCTGAAAATATGAACTTTAATCTCTGGCCTTATTTCCCGCCTATTGTTCAAAATTATTTCGTCAAGGTCTATTTCATTATTTGTAAGTAAATATAAATGTTTTATATTAATCGTTATATTAACGATAATTCACGTACTCCACGCTTTACTCAAAATAAATATATTAGATAGTCTTGTGAAATATCCTTTTAAAAATGTATTAAAATACTTATACAAGATATACATACTAATACCCATACATTTTACGAAAAAAAAACAAAGTAGATATTATTTGATTATAAATAAAAGTGGGTATTTTCCATTATTACCATTGATTATATATAAATAGATAGCTCAAGGTAATGGGCAATTTCGAAGCAGTCATTATAGTAGTGTTTTTCTGTCAATAGAATGCATTTATATTAGTGCAGAATTAAAAGTCTTTGAAATTAAATTTGTAAATATCGGAAATAAACCGGTTTTGAACAATACTCGTTCGCTGAAGGCAATAAAACATTCAAAATGATAGGAAAGAAACTATAGATAGATTTTAAAAATCGTGGGACACGATTTTCGCACTTACATATGGTTTCTTAAATTAAAAAAACTGCGTTTTAGACGATCTCGTCGAGCTATTAACAGATAACATATTTTCGGCTGACCGTGGACCACATTCAGGGGTGATACACAAAATGTTTTTGTATGCAGTGGAAAAAGTGCCTAAAAAACTTCATAGTGAAAAAAAGTGACCAAGATTTTTTAAAGAATGTACTATGTAGGTGAATTAATATTTTGTACTGAAATGTGTAAAAATGTTTAATACCTATTGTTTAAATTAGAATAATAAATATTTAAAATGTATATAGAAAAATTATTTATCTCTTTAATGGAGGGAAATTGTTTGAAACTGAAATTTCTTTCCTACACTTACTTTTGAGACTCATTAAAATAAATTATCTACTCTCACACCAAATTCAAGTTCCACTCAAAAAGGTCTTGGATTTTTAATATGAAAAGGTATATACCAATACCATTTTTAATATTATACTTCCAAAGACCTACATATAAATAAACCACCATGTAACACCCAAGCGCGAATCCAAAGGGGGGTCATTACCCAGCAAAGATCTAAGAGAAAATATTGAAAGTTATTAAGATATATACCATTTAATTAAGGGACAAAAGCAATCAACTTCTTATATATATCTTAAGTTCTTTTTGGGAAAAGAAACCCAACTTCAGTGGTATCACAATGGTCCTTTCTTTTTGGACTAAGTGTGTTAGATAGTTATTTTTACAGCTAACAGCCACTATAACCTAACCTAACCTATATATATCTTACTAGGTCTTATTATTTAATTAATTGCATTAGTCTATACGCAATACGCCTTTGCCGTATAACAAATATTTGCCCGTTCCCCATTTTTAAAATTTAATTGGTTCCTCTTTGAAATATAAGAAAAAATATATTTTCTCCATACTAGTAAACACTTAGTAATGCAATTTTGTTCCCAAAAATTCTATCCAATTTATTAAAATCAATGACCTGTGACATATTTCGAAAATATTACCGCCGCATTCAAATTGGTCATCCCCAAAAAGACAACCGTGTCCATTACTCTATAGCCCATTCAAATTACGATCCTTGAATAGAATTAAAAAAGGGGGTGGTAACCACTGAGCGTGCCTCAGGGCGCCTAGAAGGTTAATCCGCCACTGGTATGGTTGTTAAATAGAAATATAATTTATAAAACTTCAAATCAAAATGAAACAACTATAGGACGTCAAAACTGGGTGAAAGTTGTTTCAACAAGATATTGGTGGAAAAGAAGTCAATTGTAAATTTTTATATTTTGAATAAAGTAAATCAAATCTTAAGTATTTACTTCATTTCTTTATTAAGGAAAACAAAAATATTGTACTTAAAATTTAAAAGTTAAAGTATATGTATTGACATATCAGTATAGTTAACATTACAACTTTTCGTGACCTTTCTAAATTCAAACAATATATAGAACATTCATAGTAAAAAATTGAAGTAAATTCAAATTTTCTTATTTTTTTATAATTCGAATGATCATACGATTATTTTGATCACTCGAATATAGTATTATCTTGATTATTGAAATCATTTACAGTGCTGTTTAAACTTTTTAGTAGCTTCTTCATAAAAAAAATCAACTGAACCTTTTTTCAGAAAATCGAAACCCATACAAAAATAAAATGAACGACTGAATCGAACGAACTTGCTCTTGTAGCTAACAACTTTAGTGTATTGTAGGAGCTAACCATTGAAGCTGTTAGTAGGTATAGGTATAGTCTAGTTTAGTTATCCTGTGAATGAATGATTCAAGGAATGGTTACATAGGTACCATCACGGATTTTAATTATGTAAATTAGGATGGATATGTACCTACTTATATATATGGCGGCTAGGTTGTAAATATGTACATACTACATACATATGTAAATAATGAAAGTGAATGCTGTATAGGTGGATAAAAATCGTTTTTTAAACTGATAAAAACTGCCTAAGCCATCACTTTAATCAGTTTCTCGAAAAACAAAAGAACGCCATTCAATGAAAATTTTATAAAAAAGTATCTCGAAAATTGTAGGACGGATTTGGATTAAATCCTGTTTTTTATTTCTAGTTTTTTGAAAACAATTTTTTTTGTGAAATTTTGGTATGCAGTTTTTTAGAGTTTATTAATATACATGTCATTATAAAATTTAAAATAATTTTTTTGATTAGTTTTAAAAATATTGGCGCAAAATTTTAAACAGCCTGATGTTAAGAGCTTGGCATGATACCACTTAACAGTTTGCTAATACTAAAGCACTTTACTAATATTTTTCTAATTTTTAACTAGCACCATACTTAATCTATTTGCTGAATAAATAACAACTAAGCACGCCTAAAATTTTGCAAAAAAGTAAGCGAACATAACTTTTTGATGTTTGTAAATGTCAAAGTGGCATATAGATTTAGTACGATACTAAAAAATTAAAGTAGCCATTTTGTGATGTTAACTTTAGTAAAATCTTAAGAAAATAGTACCACACTAAACTGGTTTAAAATCATCAAAATCCTCTTTTTGGCCTAGTATCATACTAAAAATGATTTAACATATTACTAAATCGTTTAACATTTTGCGCCATTGATTTTTCAAAAAAAAATTTTCAAAAATTAATTTTAATTAGAAAAAAAAAATTTTTCAAAATTTTGATATGCAGAATTAGTTTGGCTACCTAGATCTTCTCAGTTATAAAATTTGACAGAAATTTAATGTACCTTTACCGAGAAAGCCAAGAAATAAAAAAAACGTTATATGAAAGGTACAGTTAATAGACTTTTCCCGTAAATTTGGTTCTGATCAAATGATAGCTAGTACCAACAAAAAAATTTTTTTATTAAAATCATTGGAGCTATTTTCGAGAAAAATAAGATTTGCCTTAATGGTTGTATGGCAGGCACCGTTATTTTTAGGCCTAAAAATAAAACTTTAATTTCCCCTCTGAGGAATGAGGAAGGTAATCGCTAGAGCCGGTTAAGCTGCAGCTCGTTATACATACAGACAGACAGACAGACAGACAAACATATTTTGTCGATCACTTTTTTAGTCATGTTTGATCGTTAGATTTTTTTTAACTTGCCTTATAGTACCTACAATCGCAATTAATATGGGTCTATTAAAGGTCGAACAATACACAATTTGATTGACAAACAAAAATTAAGTACCTTCTGTTAATTACTAATTACTTAATTTTTTTATTAAAAAAATATTGGAACGGTTTGTGAGGAAAACAATATTTACCTTTTCAGCTAAAAAAATGTATTCACGTTATTTTTGGTTCTTTAAGAAATACAAAAAAAAAACAAGTACAAAATTTGGAGAAAATCCTTCCACTGCCTGTAGATTCGCTGACAGACAGAATTGCGAGACCCACTTTTTTCTTCTTGGATTTTGATACTTTGCAAAGACTATATCGAATATTCACTCAATGAGCAACAACCACATAACTCCTCATTAATAACATCATTTTCTTTTAAACTTTACTGCCGGTCATTGCGTTTTCCCAATCAAGTCATGTGATGCAGTTAATTTTATAAAAAGATTGAAATCCCTCCCTTACTCCTCCAGCTAGCCTTAAATCGCTGTCTTGACAAAATTATTATTTCCACAAAAATTTAACAATATATCAACTCCTTTTTCTCGAAAACAACAAGAAAAAACAGAAATCATAAAATTCAATTAAAATAATATTTCAAACGGATTATGACAGCTCTGAGATTTGTGTGCCTGACTATAGACCAAACCGTGCTTTAAATCGCTGCCACCACGACCGACATCACTGCAACCGCACTGACAGCGTCCATTTGCACGTCATAAAAGTAATCTGGAGCGTTTATTATATGCAACAGAGCCCGCCTGTTGTTTTCAGCGTCTTGTTGATAATAGATTTGTTAATTGCACACCTTTCCCGAGCTCATATCTACTTTATACAGATTTGAACTAATGTGATAATAACAGTTCCATTTTGGTCGTTATATTGGCTCTGTCGTCTCGTTTAGATCCATACTGGTACTTATTTCTGCAATAGTTCAACTGCATTAATACCCAACAATTACCATTACCCAACACAGTTAGACTTCGAGCCATGGCAATAGCAGTTGGTCCGAATTGTTGCTGACCGAATTAATTGGCCATCTGTGGTTGGATGTATACATTTTCATCAAAAATGCCAATTTCCATAGTGCACCATTGAAGAAATCGGCCGTCGAATTGAATATAGTGGATGTTGGGAGCACGGTATGGGGCCATAAATACTCTGTTTAAGCAAGTAGGACAGTCACAGAAGTAGCATAGATCACATACTTTTTTTTAGAGCTTGTGTCGGATTAATAAATAACTTTGTTGTTTAATTTTCGTGGATAGGTTAAGTATGCAGGTTTAGCATGACAATAATACAAAATTAATAATGTCTGACTTATCATTCCACTGAATTGGCATTGGACTAGAAATTGGCAGACAATTGCAATATCGTTGAATGAGTTACCGATTACCAATTCAGCTTTATTACACATTTTGAAAAAAATATTTCCTTACAAGATCTAAAACTAATCGCCCCCGTAAACATAAGTACTTAAAACCTCAAGCTGAAATGAAGTTTCAAGCACGTGGGAACGTCAGTAAGTGAGAAGAATGTGTATAGTATTTCCAAAAAGGCATTTCCTTTGTTAGCAAGTTGGTGGCAGAAGAATTTCTCAGCTTTGGAGCTAAGACCTATTCATCCTTGATAGGTGCCGAGCAGAGAAACAGTGCTCATCATCTGCAACTTTTTTTTAGTTTGTAAAGAAAACTTTCTCATGAGATTGCTTCCGATAGAACCCCGTGTTAAATATTGAACCGTTCGGACCTTATGTGGGATATAGAGTTATTTGGGGCACACAGTGAGCTTCTAAATGGGTTTAATGACTGAACCCCTAAGCTAATAAAACGGGAATATATTTTTTAAGCTTATTCTACTGAAACGACGAGTTTGCTAGGATCAGCTTTCTATAACTTAGTTGCTCGGAGAGTTATCATTTCCGAGCTGTGAAGTTATCTCAATAAATGATCAAAATCACTTAGAAGGCTCTTTTGGACGAACTTAAGATCGATGACTTGCACTTGATCTCCTATCTCAACGCGATGAAATAGATCAAGTATGGACTTTAATAGCTTCCGTACCGCTTTCCTTGATAATTACCTTAGGCGGTGGCTTCATGTTGCACAGTTGTTGATACATCAAATGTGGTTGAAGAGAATGCAATTTTGCTTCAATACCAGTTAATATTTGACTAATTGAAATTGTTGTAATTGGCTTCATGGTCATGGTAGTAGTTGTTTTGGTAGTAGTTGTGATTTATTTGTTTCTATAGTTCGGTTAGGACTTAGGTTAGGTAAATGGGCTGCAAGTTGATCTCGTTACCGGCAAACTTAGATGAAGGTGTTGTAACTTCTAACTGTTAAACCCATGAGTTCTATCGAAAATCATTATCGAGCCATTTAGAGGCTTTTATGAAGTTCGACAGGCTTTTGCCTGAAAGATTCGATAGCTCTTCTAAATCGTTGAAGAATTAGCTGTCCAAGAATTTTTTCCTTATATGACAAAGTACTGGGCCCTGGATAATGACATAGGAAATGAGAAGAGATATTCATCTTCGTCATTTCAACTTCTGCATAGGTCATCGTTACTAAGCCCCATTTTCTTTTTATGGTAGCCCAGCAGATTATGTCGGTGAGTATCCTTACAAGAGTTCGAAGTTAATTCTTGTTTATGTGGGTATTGTACTTTCTGTTCTTTTCTTTTCAAAATTGGGATATATAGTTTCGTGGTGTAGCATAGGTGTAAAGTCCGTTCCATATAACATTGTTGTTTAAGAGAATCTTCTTTCCAATTTTCTGTTGCTACACAGAGTGGGATTTAAATCGACACGGGCCTATTTGGGTAGTATCAAGTGTTGAACCATTCCTCGCCAGCTCATCAGCTCTCTCGTTTCTCGGTACATTACTGTGACCCAGGACGCAGCAGAGTCTAATGTTGTGCTGCGTGCCAAGAATTTTCAGCTCTTGGCGACAGCTAGTTATAAGCTTTGACTTGATAACTGCAGCAGAAATCGTTTTTATTGCTGCTTGGCTGTCAATGAAAAAGGTGATATCAGTTTGTGGTATCGCCAGAATTGACACATGTTAAGCAGCATTTTTCACTGCCAAGACCTCAGCCTGGAAGAAATTACTGTGAACAGGGAGTCTAGCGGAGCTGGCTATGTTAACGTTTTCTGAGACGAAACTTGCATCAACTCCAGTGTCTATCTTTGACCAGTACGTTGGTATAGATAGTTACTGTCGATCCATCGGCATGGAATTTGTTGTTTACCCATACTTGTCTACCGGGGACACAAGATTTGAAGGGTCTTTTAAAATCTAGTTTTGGTGACATATTAGGTACCGGAAAATTGTATACTTTGTGTTTGAAGCAATATTCCTGTTGATCAACACTCCATCGCTTTGATTCTGTAAATGGAATAATGGAGGGAAAATTATGTGTTTATTCAAGCTTTCTGGAACCATCCCAGAGTTCTAACAAAGCATCGGTCGAGTTAATAAAAAAATTCATATTGGATTCGGTCTTCACTAGGACTTTGTGAGCGTTGCAACTGTTTAGGACTCTGTTAACATCTTGTGCAGTTATTGGCGCTCTAATTCTTATTGTAAGTGGTTCCGTTTTTCCTTAGAATCCGTAAAAAACCCAAACGGCTTAGGGCTTAGAGTTCTGCAGCTTTCACTATACAATCTTCTTAGCTTATTGTTCCCTTGATAGTATCAATTATGTTTTGATTTACTAGTTCTAGATCCCGATTTGTTTAGTTTTGTACCTTTCCTTCATTTTTACTTGCGATATAGGTACTATAGGGCAAGTTTTGCAATTGGAAAAAAAATCGTACTCGAAATTTTAATCAGTTGACATTACGATGATAGAGAACACAAGAAAGTGAGTCCCGCAATTCCGTCTGTCTGTCTGTCTGTCTGTCTGTACAACGATCTACAGCCTAAACGGCTGAACCGATTTTGTTCCAACTTGGTGCTTAGGCGTTTTTGGTGATTATCCCAAAAAGCTTTTTGAATCGTTGTTTTAGCCCCAAAAACAACGGTATTTATTGCCATATAAATGTTTCTACCATCTTAATTATCTCGAAAACGGTCCTAACGATTTTGATAAAAATTGGATAAGGTCTATATACTGCCATACAACCATTTCATTGATTTTCGCCTTTCTCACAAACGGCTCAACGGATTTCGATAAAAAATTTTACACAGGAGCTCCTTCAATATTTCGAAAACGGGTGAACGATTTTTTCTGAAATTTTGTATTTTAAATTTATATCATTTAATATTAAAAATGTTGATACCAATTTGTTTTAGAAAAAATTTAAGAATTTTTATATATAAACAATTAAGTGAAAAATGACTTAAAAATACATTTAGCCGTTTTTATTAAGAATCTTTTGCATATAATGTGATCGAACATAGGAACAAGTACGTGCGATCCAGTCGTGCATTTTATTTTTTTTATTTCTTATTAACAATAAGAAGATACTTTCAGTCGCGTTGTTTAATTCAGAATTAAATTTAACACATTTGCTTCATTAGGGTGTGATTGGGGACCCCATTGATTGAGTGTTCTAAAACCAACATTGATTGTGCAAACAAAACCATAACCTATATACCGGTCTTGAACGAATCCAAGGAAAATGTCCTTCTATGAAAAAGGATAACTGTTTCCTGTAATTCTTTAGATATATAATATAATATATATAATAAATAATATATATTTACTCGGTTAATCCAGGCCAAACTCTACGAATTTATTGAGTTAACCCGGAACCGAAATTGAATGAAAAATATTTTCTCGTATAAGATATAAACTCGTATTTAACCCTGGATCTAGAATGATCTCGGAATAAAAACTCGCAATAAAAACTGGCATTGAGATTCAAGTCGCACGATCTTAATGACATAAAATCACACATGCAGAATACCGATTGTAATATTGGCTATGTGGTATTGTTAGCGCTTTCTTGTAGTTTGGTAACTAATTTAAGAGAAGAAAAAATAAAAAAGAAACTAAATTCATTCTTTAAATAGTTTGTGTCTCAACAAACTAAATTCCTCTCTGGTTTCTTGAATGGACATACATTTTTACAAAGCCTCATTATAACGTTAATATCATAACTATGTAATTGGTACCCATGAAACGATCAACGCAACTTTGTTGTTTACCGTATGTTGACCTTGAATAGAGTAAGAATGCGGCACATTTCCAAAGAGCGCCACTTAACACTGCCTTCCAGCGTATAGGGTATAATGCTCAAAACATGGTGTTTCCATTAAAGTCTCCTTGTATATCAACAATTAACTGAATGCCAAACACATCATCACCTCACTCGCATGACAAATTCCGGACAAAAATGTCAAAGATTGCCTCATTTCCTTGAGCAACAATTTTCAGCCTCACCCGTCAGATATGTACGACGCACATTTCCCCAGTACATTGAAGATGATGGCATTTCATCATTATATACCCATACACATATGACTTGACTTGACATCAGCATCACCTCCGTCATAATCGCTGCATATAAGATAAGAACCCGTCTCTCGCTTCATGTATCATCAAAAAGGAAATGCTAGCAATTAGTGTTTGTTTTTGTTCAGCGTCTCTTCAACTTCAATGCAGAGACGCATCACAGAGCTTCAACCGATCTTGACAAATTATTTCCAACTCTTCAGCCTTCAATCTCGAACTTAATTTGCTTTCGCATTGCATCGCATCGAAGAAGAAGAAAATCGCAAAATATGCACCGAGTCATAATTACAGAGCCAGAATGGCATCTAATTGAATAGACACCTCACTGCAGGTAGCCATCAGTGGTGCATCACTAGTTAGTTGATTGGATGGATTGTGGCATGACTTGGGTCGTCTCTACCTGATGGCCTGGGAGCTAAAGCTTATTCCTTTCACTTGAAGGCTAACTCCACTTCACTGGCTCACACAACGGCAATAGGGGCAACATTAACAGTGGCAGGAGCAGCAGAATCGAGTCAATAGCTGTACTTTGCGCACGGTTATATTCTGTGCGAATACACTAACTTGAATAGCACCTAATCGTGAGCCATTACGCGCGGCGGCGGAATCGCACAGCAGAGCCATGGCAGCCGCCTGGTAATTGATGATCTCCAGAAATGCACGAATCTATTGGGTTTGGTATACGAAATAGTCGCAATCAAGAAACATTCATTACCACAGCTTCATACGGATACTTGCAATACAGCACATGTGTGCACTTTTCGATAGTGGAATCCTTGCCCAACAATATACTCGTATGTATGTAAGTCTTGACAGTTATAGCGTCGAGCAGCCGAATGCCAAATGTGTGTTCAATTAGGAGGACTATTAAAATGACAAATTGGCAGTTTGTTGTGAAATGCAAAATTCGCGATAATTTTTCAAAAGGATTTAATACTGAGCAAGCTCAAAACGTCTTTTTGATAGAAGAATTATTATTGGCAATGGGGATTAAAATGGGTGAACAGGATTTAAGAAAAAAAAATCATGTTAAAGTTATTGATATTTTGATATTTTGTATCAGCGTTGAGATTAAAAATGAAATATGAAATAAATTTGTATTAGTAATCGCTTGGGTAGAAGTTGGGAGTGCGTTGGGTTTGGATCTTAACGAATTCTGACTTGACTTCACTAGTTTTTGGTGAAAAGCGAATGTAAGGCGTTTGTGGTCCTTGTAAATCACAACTGTCAAGCAGTTGTTGAAAGTGTTTGATTACAAATAAGCTTTTCTCGCTATTATTTCGTAGAGATTTCTTCCAATGGTGCCAACATCTTCAATGTTGCTGTTTAATCATATTACATCCCTGAGCCAGTTCCACCCATTCTCCGTACCAGTTGTTTTTGTATTGAATAGCCTTGGGGACGACTTTTCTAACTAGCTGAGACTCCTACATTTTATATTTTTTATAATCTACACGCGCTCAAGGGATTATACTACCCTTTAAATGTTTCAACACAGCGTGGGCGTTAGGTTATTAAGAGAAAGAAGGATAGGAAAGATGTGTGGCGCGATGTTCTGAGTTTGGAGGTGGTTGTTGTCTCAGATTTTATCTCCAGGGATGGTGGCTGTACTGATGCGGAGGAATTTCCGTATCTTACTTATCTATGTCCCTTATAATTCGCATTATTTTTTTCATTCATTGTCATATTTATCCCATTTTGTTAGTTCTATGCCTAAAGAGCATGTAATGAGTAAGCCAGCAACTCGTATGACATTTATTTTAGAATTGGTTTTTAATGGAAAAATAAAATTATATAGACTACGGCAGGGATCGAACCTGTGACCATGAGGTTGACAGGCGAACACACAACTATCGCGCCACGGCCACCTCCTAAAATATTGATAACTTTTATCATGTACTCTGCTTGCAGCTTGAGAGTCCTTATGAACAGAGGTGATAGACCCGTTTTTAACATGATAACATACTTTGGAGTATTTGATGGCAGATCAAATATCTTTTTCATGAAATGCCTTAACAGTTGTTCGCCTGCATTGAACTTCAAATACACCCATGCTTGTGATCCATATAACAGAACGGGCTCCGAAACTGCTTGAAACACAATATATTTGCTACTGTGAGATATGTGTTTGTTCATTAAACAGCTTCGCCATGTAACATTTATAGCGGTTTTTGCTTGCTGCAATTTTTCTTTGAAATGTTTCGCCATACTCAAATTATTGGTAAAATAGATGCCTAGATATCTATGAGATTCTATAATCGGCAGTAGTCAAATGATCTGTTGATCATTAGTTTGCAAGCTCTCGGGAGAATGGGCAAAGAAGACCACATCATCTGCAAAGAGCAGTGCCTTTGTTCGCACTCCCGTAAAATCAACACCACCAGGAAGATAATCAATCAGATCATCAATGAAGCGAGCAAATAATGTTGGACTCAGTGAACACCCCTATCTTACACCAGATAGTGTATCGAACCAATCCGATATTCCAGCTCTGTTCCATACTGCAGCTTGTGTATCTTTATAAAGAACTTCTAGAACTCGCCCGAACTTCCGTGACAAACCCAAACCATATATTTTATAAAATAAAACTCTTCGATCTATCGTATGAAAAGCAGCATTGAAATCGATGAAACAAACATACAGTTTCTTGTTACGTGAAATTAAATTCTCTGCAACACTTCTTAAAATGAAAATGTTATCTACTGTCGAGTAGCCAGCTCTGAAACCCGCTTGAAAATCACTCAGTAGGTTATGAGAATCAATCCATGTTGTAAGCCGTTTCTGTAACACAGCTATACAAATTTTATAAGTGGCATTTTGAAAAGATATTCCGCGATAGTTTGAAGGATCATTCGCATTCCCTTTTTTGAATATCGGGAATATGATTGACTCTTGCAACTCCCTTGGCAAAACTTCCCCTTCTAATAGTTTGCTATAAAGTGTTGGCAATTTCTGTTTCAGGTGAACCGCTCCGTATTTATAAAATTCGAATGGCATTCCATTTGCAGCCGGGGCTTTTCCATCCTTCACTAGCAAGAACTATTTCTATTTCCTGAGGAGTAATTTCTTGGTCCAGAGCATCAATTCCAAAGTCAGGAACTGCATTATGCCAATTAATATTACTTGGAATCGGGCTTAACAACTTCTTGAAATGTTCTCTCAATATATCCTTATCAAGAATTTTGTTTGCGTTAGTAAGTTTGCCGTTTAGTTTCCAAGCTAGTTTCCAGAATTCAGAAGCATACTTGCATTTGGCTAACATATTAGCTTGCTGTTCACTGTAGTTCTTCTTTTTTGTTATGCATATTTGTTTGTATTTTTTATTCGCTTTCAAGTAGTTTTGCTTAAATAAATCTTGATTTGAATTCCGGAAAACTTGGAGCCATATAAAAGATTTTCTACGGGTGCGCTGGCATTCCTCATCAAACCAAGGGTCATTGCCGATGTTTTTTTATGGTTTTGTTGTTGGGAGTATGAGTTCTTGATTATTGATTCACTTTTGCCAAAGTCCATTTCGCCTTGAGTTTGGAGTTGCAAATCGATTTTATGTCTCTACGCAAGGGCTCTACACATATTCCATTTTAATTTAGGAAGAAGATGCAATTTGGTATTATCTTCTTGTAAGCGTGCATTCGCTACATAATTAAATGTCACTACGATGGGTAAATGGTGTGAGAAGGGGATTCTTTTCACTTCAAAATCCGTTACATAGGCCTCCCATTCTTGTCCTAGCATACTGTAGTCGACGATTGATGAACATTGTCTGCCAACAAACGTGAGATTCCCAAACTCATCGCTCAGACTAGTTCCGTTTTGAATTCTGAGACCACACGAATCGGAGTTCCAGTAGTTTCTTTCCTCGAGCATTGCATTGTTTGTCTTTTGTTTGCCTTCTTATTCCATTGATTGCATTTAACGTCCCTGTTTCCACTCAGATCCTTTTTTTTGTATAACTTTACACGCGCTCAAGGGATTATGCATACCCTTTATATGTTTTTCTTAACACAGCGCGGGCATCCGGTGGAAGAAGAGAAAGAAGGATAGGAAATATATGTGGCGCGATGTTCTGAGACTAGAGCTCAGATTTATCTCCAGGGATGGCGGCTGAACTAATGCGGAGAGAATTACCGCGTCTAATTTATTTATGTCCCTTATAATTCGCATTATTTTATTTATTTCGTTGTCATATTTTATGGGTATGCTAGTTTACTCAATCACATGTTGTTAGTGTTATGCCTAAACAGCATGTACTGAGCAAAGCAGCAAATTATTTTACGACAATTTTTAGAATTGGTTTTTAATGGAATATAAGAAGACATAGACAACGGCAGGAATTGAACCTGCAACCACGAGATTGACAGGCGAGCACACAACTATCGCGCCACGGACACCCCCTCTTTGCATTTAAATCTCCAATCAGCAAAACGTTTTTTTTTATTTTTGTGGTTACTTAAAATATTTGTTAAAATTGGAAAATTGTAGGATCTCTCAATTTCAGCCGACTAAACTAACTTTTATTTTGATGCCCTATGTGCATATTCATGATCAGCTGCAATCAGCTGGATTCATGGATTCATATACTCTGGATTGTATATATGGTTGATTTGCCCAAAGCGGAATTTTTACTTTAAACTGTTTGTAGTTGGAGTTTTAGTTATAGAAATGTTGAACGTCTTAATCAGAATTGGATAAATTTTAAAACCGATAATCATAATCATTTGAGCTTTCTAATTTTCAAAATTAGGAAATATTATTTTTTGCCCACAGCTCTTATGGAGGAACTAATTAATAAAGAAATATTACTCACAAGGTAAACAAGAAAAAGTGAGTGATATGAACTTTGCCACAGTAAAGTAAAGCTTGGACGAGTTTCGTCAAGGCATACAATGACTGATCGGAATTCGATTGGTTAGCGGTCACTGAAATTATGAGGAGCTCACCAATGATAGGATGTGCAGGTACCTCATATGAGACCGGTAATTCCGTAATAGCTTGAAGAATATACCTATAATAACAGTTGAGGAAAGTTCTAAGCTTAAACTAAATTAATATCAATGAGAAGCTGATACGGTACATTTTTTTGGGTGTATTTCGTGAGCGTGCAGAACGAGCAGGATTTGATTATGAACACCAGCATTCCGAAAATCCTGAATTATTTCTTCTTGTTTAATTTGTGCCAGAAAAAAAAGCTATCGTAGTGTATACTTTGGATGATCGAGCCGGAAGCAGTTTCTTAAGTCGGATTTTGCTCCAATATCTTGGAGAATAGAGACAAAAGACCAACGGGTCTATTAGATATGTTTTCGTTCAGTAAGTTTTACGTTTTTAGACTAATTTTACCTCTGCAAGCTTTTACCGAAGTCGATTCGAAATGTTTTTTGCTGAGGAACCGGGTATTGTTTTCCAGTTTTTGCCAGCAATCTTTTTCTCAAGGAGTACTTCTTTTATTTTTCATGTTCTACTATTAAGTGAAGCGTCTTGGGTGACCTTAATAAACCTGTCGGCTTTTTCTTCTAACTCGAATGCAGTCTGCATAATCAGAATTAGCATTTCAAAAAATTAGGAGGACATTATATTATTTTATATACAACAAAAAATTAAAAACTAAAATGTAAATATACCGTTAAATTATTCAAAGTTCCGTAAATTTTCAAATTTTATGACTCTAGTCATGCATATTCAAAGTTATCTTAATGAATGCAAATCAACCTATTATGTGAAATTTCTGATCGAATCATCATCTACAACAGTAGAACCCGCTATAATGGTCATATGAAGACGATTAGTTACTTTGAAATGGTAAAATTGGTATAAGCGAAAAATTATAAGAAGCGGTTAATTTTGATGTGAAAATTCAACTGGCACGAGAATAAAGTGATATTAGATGGAATGCACATTTAAGCGATGTCATTGTAAGCGGGTTGAGCTGTATATTGCAATAATCCATTAAGTTAAGTAGTTTCCAAGCATTTTAATTTGTTCAAATAAAGTTATTTGTGTTTTATGAATAAACACTTATACCTAACTTATAAATAATTATCAAAATTTATTCAATCTTTATGGTGATATTTAGGTAAGATCTCTGTTGAAGAAATGCAGTTTTAATTATTGTTCAATTTATTCATTAAGGTTGATAAGAGAACTTCTTACTAATTTCTTGGGTCACGAAAACTGAATGTTATGTAAGGTGGGTAGTGTGTACATATATATGATTTCGATTGTTAAAAATTGGCATCTTAACGTGATGCTGATATAACACAAGAAGATATTGAGCTTGAAGATACTATCCGTGTTTTTTGACTAAACTATCCGAAGCAATGCAGAATTTACATACATTACAAATACGAGAACATAATTTCGATAAAAGTAAAAGCAAAGGTCTGATTTTGATAGATTTGTGACATTTATTCGAGTATCGACTGATATTATGTTGTTTAGTTGGTAGTGCCGATGACTATGGTGAATGTCGAAGGCTTTGTTCGTAGAGTTCTTCTTTCTGTCAATGGCCACATTCACCCATTTATTAGATAAGTTATCTCGGATACCAAACTATCCGAATATATCTATTTGTGAACGATTCCGAAAGTTTAGCTGAAAACAGTCACAAATCAAAACAAAATTCATGAAAAAAGGTATTTAGTCACATTTGTCGGCGGATAGCTCGTTATTTGAAAATTTTTCGGAGCAACTAAAGAAAACTTTTTGTACTTATTTTATATGATAGAATAAATTGACCTGAAAATACAGATGTGTAGTATTTTTACAGTTGACTGACCAAGTCCGGCAGAAACACAAAAAACACATTTTAGCTGTCAACTTTTTGGTCTGGAAGAAATTATCACAAAATAAGGAGGAATATATGGTTAAGTATTTTTTTTTTGCTGAGAGTTTCCAATTGTTGTCAACAACTCTTCCGTAGCTAATTTTGTAATCGGTTTTTGCCAAAATTATGTTAAGGCTTAAAATTTCGACAAAATGCAAAATTTTCCAGAAACATTGGAATTTTGTTAATTAGCGAAGTATCGTTCAAGTAAATTCGCGCTACTAAAACACAATGGTTTTAGTTCGAAGCAATTTTAGCGGTAATTCGTTTTTGGATGCGGTTCCGGCGCTAGATAGTGTAAGGTAATTTCACTAGTGTGAATTCGCAAATGCTAAACTCATTCAAGAGTAGACGCATTTCTTATTTTGTTATTCGAGTGTATAACATTTACTTGCCTGATCTAAACGAATTTGAGCGATTCAAATTTCACATAGATTCGTTTCTATTTGACATGCGCAAGCTAAACGAGTTTAACACAATTTTGTTTGTGTTCTGAAGGATGGATTCGGGAAAGCTAATTAATAACAAGCGAATGGTGAAATTCTATGAACTCCAAGCTTAAAGCTATTTTCATGCAAAAACTGTTCCGTAAAACGAAAACAACTTGATAAATTCTTTAAAAACGTGTCAACTTAAAACTACTTCCAGTCACTGGTGGGTGCACGGGTGGGGGAGGGGGGGGGGTTCGGGTCCGGATTATAATTTCGACAATTTATTTAAAAAAAAATACCTAAACAAGTCGGGGAAAAACTTTAACTAAGGCAGAAATAGGAAATCAAGGCTTGTAAATTCGCTGGCTTATTTATTTCCAAAATAGCTTCAAATAACAACAGGAGCCGGGCTCTTATACCCAGATTTTTAAGTAGGTAATAATTTTAAGTATAAAAAAAACATGAAAGGCTGCTTACACAATGTGATTACAAATGCGGAAAAGCGACTTATATTAAGAAAAGCATCGAATTCTCAGGACTTTTAAGCAAAAATCTGTGCAAAATGTGGTGTCAAGGCAAGTCTCACTACTATGCGTCTTGTAATTTCAAAAGCTAAGCATAAAAATAGACTGAAAATCAAGAAGAAACCACCACTTAACCCGGTTCGAAAAATGCAACGCCTCAATAATTGTCGGGCGCATCTGACCTGGACTTCGGAGTGGTATCGCGTGTTCTTCTTCAACGAAAAAAATATTAATTTGGAAGCCCCCGATGGGTATAGCTACTATTTTCATAACCTCCGCAAGAAAACTAATTTTATAGACCAGCTGCATAGCAGAGTTGGAGGTGTGATGGTGTGGGCCGACATTTCCTGTTGTGGCAGTGTTATATTAAAAGAGGCCTTTCGATAAGTTCATACCCTTTTTGGCCATTTGCCGTGGAATTATCAACAGGATAACTTGCCAATACTTACAGACCGGGTAGTTTAAACGTATATAGAAAACCAGAATGTGGGACTACTATTAAGCTGGCCGACCTATTCATCTTGAAAATGCTTATGGGGTTGGTTAACACGTCAAATATATGGATCAGGACAACAATATTCGAGTATACCCGAAATAACCCAAGCCATCGAATTAGCTTGGAGCTTGATTTCGCTAAATTATTTGGCCAATTTGTATGCATCGCTTCCAAACCGGATGTGTGAAGTTCTGGAGCAGAAATGTGGCTCAACACACTATTAAAAAAATTGTTGTTTAAAATACATTTAATACGTTAAATTGAAGTAATGTTTCAAATAAAAAGAATCAACATTCTCTAAAAAGACCCTGCATTATCACGGTTGTTAGTAAATAATTTTCAGCGAAAGGAACCAGTGTCTTGGAACAAGCCCTCCCATAAGGCCTGTACTGAAAATCAAAGGGCACGGTAGTGCCCAGCCAAGTTCTGGCACTACACCCTATTTACATGAACAAGCCCAGGCGATTTTCGACCCCCCTCTAACTTCAGTACAAATAAAGTCAGAAACTTCAAACTCCCAGCATTTGCCAAGTTCACCAATCTTAGGCAGCTAACCCAATTTCAATTCCGTAGCTTTAGTGATTCCCGAGATATAAGACTTCAAAAATCGCAAAAACCGTAACTGACTCACTCACTCACTGATCATCGAAATTATGCAGCACTTCCCGACATCGTAGAATCTTGTAATTTCGCACAACGGTAGGCCTTGTGGTGTATACAAAGGAAAAAAATCGAAAATTTAAGATTTTCAATGCAAGGGGCGTGGTACCCGAACATTTTAATAGAATTAATATACATTATTTGGAGCACTTCTGATTGTCGTAGATTGATGAAATTTGGTAAAACGGTAGGGCTGGAAGTGAAATTTTAAAATTTTCATTCAATTTTGAAATGAAAACTTGCCAAGTAAACCAACACAATTTAAGCCAGTAATCATAAAATACCAGATTTCTCTGATACCTCAAATTTGAGGTTCTTCCATATTACTCTACTTAAAATATTTGATATTTGACATTAATAAACTTAGAATTTGGCGTACTTTTAGATTGCCCTACTTTTCACGGCCGACTTGTTACGCAATGGTTTTTGTGTATAGAAGAACTTGGCTGCTTTTTTAACATTTATGTTTTTTGTGTGATATAAATTGTACAGAGTATAGCATGCTTGGCTTAGGAGCAATGAATGACAAAAAAAGTGACGAGGAGTGTATATATAAGCAAACAATTATAAACACAAAGAGTTCTCGGCTATGTGTGTTTCTCTTTATCTTTCGTACATTTTCACCGAGTGATGTAGTTCACCATACGTTTGTTTTTGTTTCTTAATTTCTGTAAACTTTCAGAAGAGGAAATTTCTAAATAACAAGCATGGAAATATTCGTAGATGGTACCCCGCAGTACAATATAATGGTTTCTGGGTTACAGACCTGTCGAATGACAGCTATTGCCCTGGCTTACTAATGATTATTTAGCCACTTTGTCTTCTGTGGAAGACAAGCGACTGAGCATACTGTTCGGTAAGTACTTCAGAACACGGCTTGGAACGAACAAATTATTTTGGAAGAAACATAACATGCTTGTGTTTGCCGTTCAATAATTGATGTTATAGATTCACACGTGCCCAGCTTGACGCTAAAACTAAAGCTTTTCGAGCATCACTTGCATTATTTCGCCAGTTACCGCGATATTATTTAGTAATGCATCCCTGGAACTCACAACATAAGCAGAATGTAATGATCCTCTTAGACCGATCTTTTATGGTAATTTTACACCTTCCAGTTAGGCTGGACTAATAAAAGACTATTTCGATGTTACCTTATTAACACTTGATTCGGAGACATCAAACCGATATATGTTATCTAGTCGTTGAAAGAAAAAACGTGTCCTTTGATTCCTTGATTTTTTTTCGCGATTTTGGCGCATTTCGAAAAGAGAATTTCTAACTAAATCAATTTTTGTATAAGATATGAATTTATATTTGCTTCAATCAGTAGTGCGAATTCTCTTGCACCGAAACATATGGCTCTTACTTCAAGTCGATAGAATTAAATTCCTGACTTTTCAATATTTTTCTTCAACTTTGATCAATCAATGAGATCAAAAATACGTAGGCACGTTAAGATCAACGAAAAATGTTAAAATCAATCTCAACTCCAGTTAAAATGCCAAACATGCAATTACATCTATTTCTACATAACGTAATAAAAGTTTATGTCTTTAATCATTAATTTGCCAACTTTGAGTCGCAAATAACAATAAGATCATAATTTGTGGAATTCTCCTTTTGCGATTGGGGCATTGGGCACGGCCAATATAACATCCCACGCATTATTTTGAAGAACTCTGCACCAAACCATCTACCATACAATGGCAGCTATATAAGTGACTTTCAAGGGGAGAAAAAGAATGGTATGCTCAAAGCCATGTGCAATTTTTAGATGAAAACAAGGTGTGTGCTTTGTTAAAATACAATCGAAATGGATTACTAAAGGCTAAGATAAACTGAACTAATTGGAAATAATTAGACATGACTGTCAGAGCTCAGGGAATTGTTACAAGAATGACACACGAAATTAAAACCAGCAGCTCTTAGTTGAGTGATAAATGTTGATTGAATTGTTAAGCTGAGGTTATTCTTTTGAATTAGGTAAGGTAGATTTATATTAGTATAGTGCCGCCAGCCGCTATTGTTTGCACGTCGGAACTAATAAGTACCTAGCTCAAAAATAGGGGCCTTGTCTTTTTTTTTGAAACTACACACTCTCTTGTCTTAGCCGAAGGCCGACAAAACTTTTTTACCGGAAGTTTTAAAAAGAACATTGATTTGACATAACGTGATGGGTGGTTTTCTAAATTCACTATTAACTTCAGACTGTTCTGTCAAACAGCGTTATTTCTATTAAGCAGTCTTTAAAATTTACATATTTACTTTTATATATGTATTAAAACAAATTTTAGATTTTTTTTTCAAAAATGCATTCATTTGAAACTCCTCTTTCATTTTACAACACTCAATTGATTGCAATCTTTTGAGAATTCATACATTCCTAGCAATTGATTGCATTCATTTGCATTCATTTGCATTCCTGTAACTAACCATAGGCTTATGTTTGCCGTGCACCTGAGAACAATGTCCAAATTTGAGAATCTGTAACCTCTCCTTTCCTTACAACATGTCCAGATACATGTTAGAGATGGCATTAAATAAATGGCAGCATGTTATGCTTGTTTCAGGGCATCTTAGCGCTTCTGTTGGAAAAGTTCTTGATATCGCAGCTTGAAGACACAAACAAATTGTGGAGTACGAATTCATCCAAATGTAAGAGGTTTGATTACTACGGGAGATAGGTCCCACTTTGTTACTGGCTCAGAGTATTTACTTGCCCATCCTAGAATCAAGAAGGTACCACCATGGATACTGTGTCTCCTAATATTTCAACGTTGTATGAAGAATGCACATGAACTTGAACATTGAAAAATTATGCAAAGAATGCAAAAGAATACAATCGATTGCTAGGAGTGAATAAATTCTCAAAATATTGCAATCAATTGATTACTGTAAAATGAATGGGCAAAGTGTTGAATATATAATTTGAAGTCGCATGTTAAGTCAAAGAATGTAATCTTTTATTGGAATATATAATTATTGCGTTCACAAATGATTACAATCGTTTACAATCATGCCACAAATGTTTTGAAAAATTGGTCGAAGACTTTATCTTTTGGATATATGTATACTTACCTAATGAGGCGCTACAGTTCGGGGTGGGCCATGGCCCCAAACATCAAGCTTCAGGCCGGATCGGTTTCTAGGTATCTGTCTATAGTTTCGCATGCCAAGTTGGTTGAGATCCCCTTCCACTTGCGTACGCCACAATGTATGCTGTACAGTTTTCTGCGCTGTCCCACGGGATTGGATTCAAAAACTTTCAGGTCGGAGCATTGATGTCCATTCGCTCTAGATGACCCAATCATCTCAGTCGTTGGCTTTTCAATTTTGTTCCTAGGTCGGTGTCGCTGTACAGCCCGTACATTTCGTTGTTGTATCTTCTTCTTCACTCCCCAGCTATGCAGACGGGACCAAATATTACCCGAAAATTTTCCTTTCAAAACAGCCCATCTTCTTGGCGTCCTCCTCAATTTCAATACTCACGAAAGCATCACTGATATCATGCTTTGTTCGTCCGATTATGTGAATGTCAGCGAGTAATTCGACGGACTTTTGAAAGATTGTATCTCTAGTCTGACGTGAACGTTAACGTCTTGCACTGTTCTTTCAAGAACTATGTTGAAGTCGCATGACAGCACATCGCCTTGTATAAAAGCTTTGTTGACATCACAGGTGTCGGTGAGGTCTTTACCGAACTTGATGGTGCAGCGAGCACTCTCCATCGTTATCCTGCACAAACGGAAGAGTTTGTTAGGAATGCCAAAACTAGACATGGCTGTGTATAGCTCATCTCTGAAGATACTGTCATACGCCGCCTTAAGATCGATGAAAAGTTGGTTAATATCGATTTGAAACTCCTGGTTTGTTCCCAAGATCTGCCGTAGTAAGAATATTTGGTCGATGGTGAACTTCCCTGGCCTAACGCCACACTGATATGGTCCTATCAGGTTTTTGATGAAATGCTTTAGGCGTTCACAAAATACGGCAAGAAAGATCCGGTAGGCAATATTTCAAGAAGACTGATACCTCTGTAGTTGGTGCAGTCCAGAGGATTGTATTTCTTGAGGATCGGGCAAATAATCTTGAGATTCCATTCATCGGGCATGCTTTCTTCCGACCATATTTTGCAGATGAGTGGGGCATATTCCTAACCATTTCATTGCAAGCCGCTTTGAATAACTCGGCCGCAAGACCATCAGCTGCACCAGCTATGTTGGAGTTAAGTTTAGATATAGATATCTTTACTTCGTTGGTACCGGGTGGACGGTAGTGTTGGCCTACGTGTCGTCCAGGTTGAAATGGTACAATCTGCATAATAACGAAATTCGGTTCATCATCGACGTTATACAATTTGCAGAAATTATTTTTCCATATCCTCAGAACCGATTGAGGTTCTACAACGATGTTCCCCTGATCATCCTTGCCGGCTTTGTTTTGGACCTTGTAACCCTGGGATGTTCTTTTAACTTTTTGGTAAAACTTCCGAACTTCATTCCTGCAATGGCATCCCTCCATTTCCTCGATCTCGCTCTTCTCATGCTGTTTCTTTTTTCTTCTTATAAGCTTGTGTTCCTCTCCCCTCTTCTTCTCTTAGAGCTCTAGAGCAGCTCTGGTCCTTCTATGCATTGCCACTTTGTATGCCTGTTGTACTTGTCGGGATTCTTCATCGAACCAGGGGTTTCGCTGTGGTAGTTATCCGAGTCCAAGCACATCAGAGGCGGCATATCCGATGGCTTCCTGGCAATTCTTCCACTGGTCCTCGATACTTGCAGTTGGCGGAAAAGGACTGTTTAATAGGAAGCGAGAAACTTGAAACTAAAAGGATCTTTTGATTTCCTGCGACTGTGGCCGTCCGACGCCGATTTTTTTTTCAAAGTATTTTTCTGTTTTAGCTTTGGTCTGGATATCCGTAGCATTACCTTGGCTACAACGAGGTAGTGGTTCGAGTCAACGTTGGATCCTCGGAACGTTCGGTCATCCTTGATATTGAAGGAGTGACCTACGTCGATCGCAATGGCGTCAATCTGGGTGGGAGTTGCTTGACCAGGAACTCGCCATGTCCCCATGTGTATATCGAGATGCAGCAACTGCGTACTAGCTACCACAACTTTTCGCCCAGCAGCAAAGTCGATTACACTGAGTCCGTTATCGGAGGTGGTGTCGTGAAGGCTATATTTTCCGATTGGCATTGAAATCATCCAGGATAATTTTATTGTCATAATTAGGGCATTGCTCATACCTCTCGTGCAGGAGCTCGTAGAATTCGTCCTTTGTGTCCTGATCATCTGTGGGTGCATGCGCGCATATGAGGCTGTTGTTAGCGAATATACCCTTGATGCGAATTGTCGTGAGGCGTTCGTTCACATAGTTGAAACTCAAGACTTCTTGCAAAAAAGCGTTGCCCTTGTGGTCGGTACCAACAGATCCGAAGTTCGTTGTCCTTACTTCTTTTGAATATGTTATATGTATGTATATGAATATGTCACCTGAACACGGATAATAAATTGTTTATTTATTGATATTATTCAAAATCAAATGGCTTTGAAATGTATTGTTTTTTCTATTAAATTATTAAATCCATTATTGATAATAAATCTTCGACTATTTGAATTAATTAATTACAAAATCATGAAGGACAAATTTTAGATTATTTGCTTCTGAATGTTTTCACTGCACCACACATGCTTGTTATCGTTTGCATTCTTACATAATCTAGCTCTCCAAGTTTATAGAAAAAGACACCACTGGAAGTTCAGATCATCGCATTTTATCTCGACAGATTTTTAAACTTGTCTTTGAACCTCTGTTTTTCCATAAAACTTAAGGTGCTAATGAAGCAACCGTTAAATTGACTATACGCTCTTAGACATAAAATTCTTTTAACTTTCAAAGCATTCCATTCAACTCATTGAAGAGAGAATATGTATACATTACATATACATATTCGTAGGTTAGGTACAATATTGTCTATTAAAAGTTGTACATTCATTAAGTTAATTAATAGAAACATTAAATTTTGTTGCGTGAATGTAGCATTAATGCTGGTAATTATTTTATTTGTTCGCTATATTTTCTAATTAAATACTAGAAGAAACCAATAACCGTTTTAATGCGTAACGTGCAGGTGTTATTAAGTTATGGGAAATGATTTTGAATGTTTTCATCTAAAGCAAATAGTCTTAACATGCATTTAACTATAAGTTGCAACAATGTTGATAGCGGAATGTTGAGCAGAGTGGCATACCATTCCATTATCATCATAAATAGCATTCTCCATGGATGCAATTATTATAATGTTTATTTTTCGTTCTTTAATTTCTATCGCACAGCAGTGTCGATCACATTTTTAGTAACAACAATATTTGCGGGCTTGAGACAATGTTTGCGTTTATGCAAGCTTGCAAGCGCTGATACAGTACATATTTGCGACTTCTTAAGCGACACGTTAGGATGTGCGTACAGTGGTGTCACAAAATCAAAGCGATACTAGAAGCGATGCGACAAGCTATTTGAGTTGCGATAATTAAATGCGACATAGTTCGCAGAGTAAAAGCATCATAACAAAGAATATGAACCTTCTCGCACTACTGGCTTGAAAAAGTGGTCAGAAGAGTTTGTGGAGCGAGATGCTTGCAATAGTTATGGACAAGCTCGCAACACTGGCATCAAATATCGCCTTCACTGTGGGCACGTATATAAGAATAAATGTAAATATTTTTCTAGCACGCTTCTCGCATCACATCGCTTTGTTTCACAAAAGTACGCGCAGCCTTAAGCTCGGCTGCTCATATTTTTATAAATAAATTATGACGCTGCACAGGTCAAACAAATATTTTGTTGACTAAAAGAACATTCATGCTAATCGAGAAAAATTAACGATCTTCTCTATTATCTCTGTCTATTTTTACTTGCGATATAGGTACTCTAGGGCAAGTTTTGCATTTGGAAAAAAAATTGAACTCGAGATTTTAATCAAAGTTGACATTACGATGATAGAGAACACCAAAAAAGTGGGTCTGGCAATTTCGTCTATCTGTCTGTCTGTCTGTCTGTAGAACGATCTACGGCCTAAACGGCTGAACCGATTTTGTTCAAACTTGATGGTTCGTTTTAGGTGATTGTCCAAAATTGATTTTTGAATCGTTGTTTTAGCCCCAAAAATAACGGTACTTGCTCTACAAATTTTTCTACCATCTTAATTATCTCGAAAACGGCTCTAACGATTTTGATAAAAAATGGTATGTGTACTGGGTTGAGTATGGTCCACATTTTGGCTGAAAAAAAAATTAAAAATATTTTGTTATTAACGGTACCTGCCATACAACCATTTTATTGATTTGCGACTTTCTCATAAACGTCTTAAACGATTTCGATCAAAATTTGTACACAGGATCTCCTTTGAATTCTAAATAATACTGCATTTCAAAATTTTCAAAAAATTGGGTTTTTGGATTTTAAAAAAAAATCAATATTTCGAAAACGGGCGGGCGATTTTTTCTGAAATTGGTTTTGTTCATACCAATTTTTTTTTTTAATTTAGGAAATTTATAAATTCTTTTTAAAAATTCCTTTAGCCGTTTCCATTAAGAATTTTTTGCATATAATGTGATCGAACATAGGGGAAAGTACGTGCGATCCAGTCGTGCATTTTATTTCCTATGTTCGATAACATCGTCTGCAAAAGATTGTTAATATAAAGATGTGCAATTCAGGTTGTATTTAAAAGATCTTAGGTCTTACATGCATATTGTTATTTAAAATAAAAATTTAAAAAAATTAAGAGATAAATAAGATGGTAGAACAAATTGTATGGCAAGTGCCGTTATTTTTGGGGATAAAAAAAAAACGATTAAGAAATCTATTTGATGCAATCACCTAAAACGCTTAAGTACAAACTTTGAAGAAAATCGCTTCACCCCCTTAGGCTGTAGATCATTCTACAGATAGACAGACAGACAGACGGAATTGCTAGACTCACCTTTTTGTTGTTCATTATCGTTATGTAAAGTTTGATCAAAATCTCGAGTTCGATTTTTTTCCAAATAAAAAACTTGCCCTATAGTACCTATATCGCAAGGAAAAAAAAAACAAGTTAATAAAATATGACTATACCAACACTCCCACTCTTATCATTTATCAGAAACCGCTCTTATGATTTGGATTAAGATTTCAAACTTTTTTTGATGGGCAAGAAAAAAAATCAAACAAAGAATTTAAGTGAGATCCATCCACTTTCACGCCCACTCTACCATTTCTTAATTTTTAGAAAGCGAGACAAAATTATGGAATTTGTTTTAGTTAAGTCCGCCCACTGTCACGTCCACGTTAATCATTTCTATGTTTTTCGAAGACAGTATAACTATTTCGATGAAATTTTCATAGTTTGCTCTTATATGATCGATAATATTGATCTTATGATTAGGCGATTTTGACGACTAAGGATTTTTTTTAATAGAGGAGAAATTTCGGTTATATACAAAAATTATTGAGGATGGACGAAGTCCTTCATACCGAAACTGTATGTAAATATATTATTATTTTATTTTATCTTACTCGCGCTTATAGGAATGCTCATTAGTTCACCCTTGAGCTGCATTACCAGACTCGGTTTTTCGCTCCCATTGTGATATTTAAAATTTATGAGTTAATGTGCATTTGTTTCTCCTTTTAAATCCTTCCCTATTTTCCTAATACTCATACCCTTTATCAACATATTAAGGGTAGCAAGTTTTTCATGTCAAATTCGAAAGATTCCGTGTGAAGTTTCCTATGTACTATCTATTGACCAAAAAATTAGTGACGGAATAGGAGTCTTCCTTTACGTAACGCAATGATAGCATTTTTCGTTGATAATCTCACGGCGGCATATTTTTACGTCATTTTCATTTCAAACAGCCAATGCGTTGAATATTGACGTTGGCCTAAAATTGAGCAAATATTTACCAATGCAAATTAGTTTCAGTAAAGCAACGCAGGCCCGGTTCTTCTAGTGTTTATTTTTATAAATTTATGTACGAATCAATCAGTATCGCATTAAATAAGAATGAAATTCAAGTAGTGGTATATACAACTTGTTATAGTTATAAATTTAATGGATTAATAGATTCTAGTCTAGCGTTGGAGAATAATTATGTTTCAAGTAAATCATCTTCCCACAATATGTTGTTCAAGTATGTGAAGTTAAGTAGAATCAGTGTAGGTGCAGTTATGACTTAATTATATTTAATTCAAATTAATTCTTAATGTAAATGATGATATTTAGGTTCAACCACTAAGTAGTGGTGGCAAGAGGTTAAACAATTAAACTTAAATTTGAAGAAGGCAATGGCTGGCCTTAATAGTTTTGGAGTTTAAGGGAAGTGTTCAAGGTCATACGTTTTCCAAAAAGGGCCAAATGTTTTGTTTTTCTCTAACATCAAATACTGTCAATTATTTTATTTACGTGAGAACTGTACCTAATTTAGCTTAATAAATTTTCTTCGCATTGTTGAAGAATTCAGCAAAGAATTAATTTCTGAACAAATTAATGGTAATTGTTCAACATAATAGAAGTAAATAGTTTCGTGTGCAAATAAATTTGTCATCATAAAAATGCAAATTGTCTGCCCTAACACCATTGGACTTATCTACCAACTCCTCGAACCCAGTAATATATACCCAAAAGTAGTCCCTTAGCCACAAATTCTTCAGACTCTTGGAATAAAAATTCTTATACTCCTTTACCATAAGTATTCGCCCAACGAACAGTTTGGTTGAAACTGTCAGAAAAATGTTGAAAGGCAGGTGGCTTCATAAAACTTAATAACCACACATTGAGTTAATGCAGAATAATGCTCAAGCAATTTCGTAACTCAACACAAACAAAAAAAAAAATAAAGTCCCTATTCCATTATGCTATTGGATGGTCTTGATGGTCGCGTTGTTGGTTGGTTTTATGGGCGAGGTGCGAAATTCATTGAATTTTATAAGCTGATGGGGTCATAAAGAAGACTCAACAAAACGGAACCTCTAATATTTATTGATGACAGTAAGTACCTACTTTCGTAAAAAGATTTTGTTTTGTTCTTAGGTTGCCGAGTCGACGGATAGTCTTGGTTTCTTGATGATTCTTAAGGCCCATTATACAGAGGATATTTTTATTCCACATGTAGATGTTTTTTTTTGGCTGGCAACGGCACTTAGAAGTGAAAAAAAACTTTTTCTCACATTTTTTGTAGAAATTGTTTTCATGAATTTTCTAAAGTATAATATATCGGGATTTGCTCTTTAAACCAAAGAACCTTTAAGATATAGTTACCTATATTATATTTTGTAAATTCCGATAGATGATCACTGATGAGATTCTAAGGCTACGAGTAGCCAGACGGAGTACTTTTTGTTTGTCTCTCTGGACACTTTTTGTAGCAGTTCGCATTAGCCGACTTCGGGGAATGGTGCCTTAGCAGTGCCCACGTTTGAAAATAAATTGATTTTATCCAGTTTATCTCCAAATGTTTTTTGGTCTTCAAATCGGCTGATGATTCCCTGGGTTCCTCAAAATATGGTCAATCGCCAATCCATCAGAAGAGCAAGCGCGAGTAAAATCGTTGAATTGTATATATGTTCATACATCTGTATGGCGCTAGAGTTCAGAGTATTCAGAGCTCCAAATGTGTGTTTCTTTTTTCGTTCTGAACATGTGCAGATCACACTCGATGTGCCCGGACATAATAGACTAAACATGTGAGTTAGTTGCTGTACGCACCAAATGCCATGTGTGTCCAGAAGGAAAATGTGAGGAAAAAAATAATCAGATAAATTATGTTGCGAAAGAAGTTGGTCGCTTGTTGCTTTTCTACATTGTGTACAAAAAAAGGTAGTTTTGTGTTTTATTGCTTTTTATGGTTAAAATGAAAACGTATTCTCATTTTTGTGCTTCAAGTCTGTTTAAACAACAAGGTCAGAGCATTATCTATTTGTTCGAACTCTTTTTAGTGCTCTGCTCTGAAAGAAAAAAGAAAACGCCTAATCAAGAAGCCTCCTCCAGAAAGCCCGGTCTTAAACTAACGGCATCCAGTTGCGCTTTGGCTATTGGTCCGTAAACCAATCCCTTTGTGGGCACTTTTGGAAAATGGCACAGCAATTGGACCAATATATTGGCTCTGCATACATAAAGGCAACACAATTAAGACGGATATATGGTTTAGTTCTCGGTGAGAAAACGAAACATATTTTATCTTCATCTTGCCACAATTAACGGTACACAGCCTATATTACGAAACGGCAAACAAATTTTTGTTGGCTAATTGGTTGTAAAATGAATTGGAAAGAAAATGTTATAGAAACAAAGGGAAAAGCTTCAATAGTATTTAACTCCTTGTAGTAGAGCCTAACACTATTCATTGGAGGTATCTACCTTATAATAAGGACGATTTTGACGTTCGTATATTTGGTTCGTTTGACTGTCTCTGGATCAAGGAACCATTTTAAAGACCATGTCAAATATTCAAAAAACCGTTTCAAGGATCGTGTATCCTTGAAACGGTTTTTTTACGAGCCGCATTGGATCTATTTACGAAAGAAATGGCGCCCAATGGGAAAAGGGGCCACTTTGAGCACAGAGCCGACATGAACTTCACTAACATTGAAATTTAGACAGACTAATACTATTTCCATTGATTTTAATCTTATAATCCTAACAGATATCCCAACTTAGGAATTTTGGAATTTTGGCCTGAAAATCGAACCATAAATAAAACTCATGAGAAGATAAATAAATCTTCTAAATTTCAGTATTGTCTTCCAAGGGGAAGTGCGGGAAGTTTTTGACGTCGCAAAGAGGCTAACCATATCTGAGCTTCCCGGCACTTTAGTGGACGTCTTCATTAACATCTAAACGGCAATTGAGGTCATTTCCTCAATCGTCAGAAAGTTTAAGCTATAGCGATTTATTACCGCAACGCAGTGAGATCATATAAGCCCATAGGGCATCGAACACATATAACCTTCGCTGGGTCCCAGGACATCGTTACCTATTCGGTTATGAAAAACCAGATAAACTTGCCGAATCATCTGTTTTCATGGAGTAGAAAAAAAATCACCAAAATGCCCGTAGTGCCGAGTTAACCTATACAATTCTCAGCTTTATACATGTGTAATATCCCTGTTAGAAAATAATCTGGATGAAAAGGCGGGTCAGGACTCATATCAATTTTTTTGGGAATAGAACACTTTTTAAATGAATTGGGTGACATAGACATTTGGTCTGGATATCTGAAAAACATTATGAAATTCACTCAGAAGAAAGGATGGTTGAGGGAGGCACCCCATACCTAATTTTCATATGGACCAACCTCCTCTTACCCTCCTATACTACAATCTGAGAAAAACAATTGATCCTTTGAAATCGGAGTGATATGTTACGGCTTGATAATTTTTGTATCTATTTTTTAAAATTCATCATATTTCAAAATAAAATAAGGCTGAATTATTGAATTTGTTATTACGTTATTAGTTTTTCCTCCAATTTCTACAATTTTTTGTTCAATACTCTATTTCTGAAGCCAAAGAATTTATTTCGAAATACTTTTATACATAATTTTTAGCCCCTAATTTCACAGTGGGACCTTGAATTTAATATCAGCTGAAACTTAAACTAATTTTAAATTATTGGTTTAATTCGTCCGCGTCCGGTTTCACAGTGAAATCTGATCTTCAGATCAGTTGAACTTCGTCTAACTAGATCTTATGAAAAATAGTTGGCAGCATTTTTTTTGCCTTCTTTCTCTGAAACAAAACAACACGCAAAAAAACAACGAAGCGATAGTGAAACGAGAATAATAAATAAAATAATATTCAAAATCCCTTTCACAACTGTATAAAATTTTAATACACATTTTTTTTACTTTATAATATTTTCTGAAAAAAAAACAAAACAAACACTGAACTGAAGTTTAAACGGCAGAATAATCTCGGTTAAATTAAACTACAAATTGAACTCAGTCCAAGGCTTAAACGACACTGTGAAACCGAATAAATTGTTGATCTGAAGCTTAAACCAAAAGTGAAGTTTAAACTTCCACGGTGAAATTAAGGGTAAAAGTTTATTACTAGCAGTTTTCCTTATTAGTTATTGCAAACAAATAATATATATAATTAATTTTTTTTATCGATATACAATATTTTTTGATCAATTTACTGATAAAAAACTGAACGAATTTGAGTTGAGCTTATGTGTTATTCAGAGATTCCATAATTGGCAATGTGGCGCATGTACCTAACAAAAGTATGATAAAGAGCGTTAAAGTATTTCCAGGCAACCAGTTCAGCTTTTAATGTGGTCAAGTTTTCCTCATATCTGAGAGTTATTGAGACATTAATGCATATTCAATCGCTACTATTTGTTAATATATACTGTGTTTTTTTTATTATTAAATTAATGTCGCAGTTGAAAACAGCAGGAGTTAATGTCTCGTATGTGAGAGTAGGTATTCATAGGATTGAGATAGTGTGTGCTGGTTGTGTTTTCATAATTTAGATATTAGATATCTTAGTTTATCATTTTTGAATAAATTATAGCTTCACTAATAAATTAAATACAAATGTTCAATACATATGTAGCCAGTTGGAACTATTTAGAAAGACTAATTTGTCATTATAAGTGGTTAATATTGCATTGGAAAATGGAATAGATTGTATAGATACATCTACATTCTCAATTCAAGGAGAGTAAGTAAAAAGCCGCGAAAAACAGCTATAGACGATTTTTTTTACCAATTTGTCAGACAAGTTTTATTCCAGATTTTCGGGACTGGTATGGCATGGCATAGCCTCTGATCTTCATATATCTCCAAGATTATTTGTTCTTAGCTGGAAAATTAATCAGCCATATCGACAGCCGTCATGACGTTTACAACGGAGTTAAGTTGCAAGAAAATGTAGATAGAATAAACTATGTTAGACCGATAACTCGTGAAAGTCTGAAGAGACTAGAGCTGGAATATTAGGGCATATGGACCGAAGTTGCCTTACCTATGGGACGGTGAGCTAGCTTTTTTCAGGAAGAAGTAAGCGCTATAAAGAGGTTTTTATTCCCTATTGGAGAATGGTGTCTAGATAAGAAATTAGGCGATTAGAAGTTCCAAATAAAAGATCTTTAATAAATTTGTGAAAAATAGTAAAAGACAAGACGAAGCCGTGGTTAGGTTTAAGTGGTCGTCAGAAAAACAGCTGATACACTTAGACCTTAGACAGTTCCATTTTGATACCACATGAAGAGAAATGTACTCTTTAATCAAACCAATTGGAGCCTTCAATGAAGCGTTGAAGTCGGTGAATCTCAATGTGTCTAAGATCACTGGTGTCGTCGAAAAAATATTCCCCCAGGTGTAATCTTCTTCCTTGGGAGAGAGCAGGACATGCACGAAGAAGATGTGAGATAGTCTCTTCTTCCTCCTCGTTCATGCAGCCTCTGCAAAAGTCATTGGAGAAAACGCCAAGTCTTTTGGAGTGTCTACCAATTAAACCGTGTCCAGTTACAACACATATTATGGAGCCAAGATGTTTCCTGCTCAAAGAGAGTAAACTTTTTGAGCGTCTTGGGTCTAATTCTGGCCAGATTTGTCTGGTGGTAATGGTTTGATCATCTAAAATTTATTTGTTTTATGGAGTTTTGATGCAACAATAGTTTGCTTGTAGCGATAAGCATACCGCTTTCTTCCATTTTCGGTAGAATAAGTATTTGGGTTCCTTTTCTGAAGAGTTCGTCGGCTTTGCAGTTTCCCAAAAAATCACTATTTCCCGGCACCCAAATCAGGTGAATGTTAAACTGTTCTGCAATCTCTCTGAGAGATGATCGACAGTTGCGGACAGTTATGCAGTTTATGGAAACTGCGCCAAGTGATTTGAGGGCTGCTTGGCTGTCAGAGAATATGCGGATATCCGATGTAGATATCACGTTTTCCCTTAGCCAGGAAAACACCTCTTTAATCGCCAGAATTTCCGCTTGGAACACGCTACAATGGTCAGGGAGACGGAAAGAGAGACTAAGATTTAGTCTGCCTGAGTACACACCACCTCCCACTCCCTCTTCGGTTTTCAAACCGTCCGTATAAAAGTGGGCTGACTCATCTTTTAAGAACCTGTCGTCCTCGCAATCTGATCTTGGTGGGATGGTAACTTGGAAGTTCTTGTCGAAGGTAAGCTAGTGTGTGGTGTAGTCGGATCGTCCTAGTTTTGTTCCGACCTTGTTCAAAATATTAGAATGGCCCATCGAATTGCTAGTCCATTGAGAGATGGCTTTGAGACGAATAGCTGTACTCGCAGCCACTTGTTTCCTAAAAATGTCGAGGGGTGTAAGGTTAAGTAGTATGTCAAGGGCAGCCGAGGGTGTGGAGCAGAGTGCTCCACTGATACATAAGCTGACTTTTGGACCTTATTTAATTTGTCACAATATGTGACTTTGTCCAATGCAGTCCACCATAGCAACCCCATAAGTAAGTATCGGTCTAACTACCGCTGTGTACAACCAATGGGTAATCTGTGGGGATAAGCCCCATTTATTTCCAATGGCTTTTTTGCAAGAGAAGAATGCAACTGTTACTTTTCTTACTATTTCTTGTATATCGGATTTCCAACTCAGCTTTTTAGTATGATATCTAGATATTTAGCTTCGTCTGAGAAAGCCAGTGGCGTACCATTAATTGATGGCGGTATAATTTTTTGAATTTTATATTTCCTAGTGAAGAGGAAAAGTTCTGTCTCGGTTACGTTAATATTCAGACTACATTTGGTTGCCCAAATTTTTAGTCGATTGAGAGCATTTTTCATTAAGTCTACTAGAGTTGGAGCGTGCTTACCTGTTACAACAATGGCAACATCATCGGCATATTCTATTATTACCTTATATCCCTCTGCTTCCATGTCAATCAGCATTTCGTTTACCACTGGAATCCATAGAAGTGGAGATAAAACACCACCTTGTGGAGTCCCTCTGCTGACATACCTTTTTTCTGAGTAGTTCCCCAGACTTGAGTTTATTACTCTGCTGCCTAACATGAGACTAATCAGCTCTGCCAATGATTCGGATATCTTAAGGTTTCTCAGCGCTGTGTTTATTGCCACCTTACTAACGTTGTTGAAAGCACCCTCAATATCTAGGAATGCTACCAGAGTATACTCTTTATGGTGCAATGAATATTCTATATTTTGTACTAGCGTGTGTAAGTCGGTTGCAACCGAGTTTTCCTTACAATATGCGTGTTGAGCAGTAGAAATGATATTGGGGTTTATTGTACTGCGTAAATGAATTTCTATCAGTCTTTCTAGAGTTTTTAAAAGGAATGAAGATAAACTGATCGGTCTGAGTTCCTTCAGATTTACATGGGTACTTTTGCCTACTTTGGGAATGAAGACGACCTTAACTTCTCTCCAAAGTAAGGGGATGTAATTTAGGTCAAGGCACCCATTTAGAATAACCTCCAGGACGAAGCCCTGGTGCACACTAAAACTTATTTTATAAATATCAGACTTCAAACCGTTCAATATGAATTTTATTGAGCGCTCCGAAAGGTAATTTATAATCCAACGAAGAAGATATTCATCGATAAGAAAATACACACATTTTCGAAAAGAGTGGTTAGTGCCCAACTCTATCAAATGCTTTTGAAATATCAAGCTCAAATCATACTTTCTTACTTTCCCAACAACGATGATAAGATTTGTGCCACTGTTGGGCGAAATATATCATCAATCACCAATTGCTTTTGTTCTTCAAGATTTTTTTTAAGCTGATAATTAATTAGTGTATTTATGACCTTGAAAATAATGGTAGTTACACGTTGAAGAAGGATCGGCTTTTTAAGGGAAAGGTTGGAAAAATGCTCTTTGTCACCCACTTAGAAATTGTATCCAGTAGAGTCTGATGGATGAAATAGCTTACACGTGGGTTTTTCCAGCGTTAGACATCACATTCTTATGAAAACGGGGGACACTATTCGGTCTACCGGACTTATGCATATCAAGGTCTTTAATGACTCTAGCTACCGCATGAGTGGATGAGCTGTCAAATCTAAATCCCCCGGTCCAAGTACTAATCACCCGCAACAATGTCTTATTTTGATGATCGATGGTAAGCGATGCTATTATCAGACCCAAGGGCGTTGACGAAGAATTATCACAATCTCCCCAGAATTCAAAGAATTGGAAGTCACAGAAAATTTTTAAAATGAAGCCTTCTTTAGAGTAACTGAATTAAAGGTTTAAAGAAAAACTTAAGTATGTGAACATAACGCCACATCCCACAGTTTTTATACCCGTTCGACATATATAAATCCATAAAATCCATAAAATCCATAAATATGGAAGAAAACAATCCCTCATTGAGTTATAGATCGTGTCTACTTGGCTGAGAAAATGTCACATCTTCACTATAGGTCACTTTTCATAGAATCCAACATTTTGCCTATTTATTGAATTTTATTTATAATCTGACACGCGCTCAAGGGAATATGATTACCCTACCCTTTATATGTTTTTAAGCTAACGTGGCGTCATGTGAAAGAAGAGAAAGAGGGATAGGAAAGATGTTTGGCGCGAGGTGGTTGTTGTCTCAGATTTATCTCTAGGGATAAAACAAATGCGGAGAATATTTTTCTCATTTGTTTATGTCTCTTATAAATCGCATAATCTTATTTATTTATTTGTCATATTTATGGGTATACTAGATTACTCAATCACAAATTGTTAGTTTTATACCTGAACATCATATAATGAGTAAACAGCAACTAATTTTATGACAATTTTTAGAATTGGTTTTTAATGGAAAATAAGACGACGTAGACATCGCAGGAACCGAACCTGCGACCACGAGTTTGACAGGCGAGCAGACAACTATCTCGCCACGGCCACCCCCAAAATTATAGCTGATATACAATCTTTGGGATTTGTGAAAATCCTGGTAACATCAATTGGGGCGCGAAATTGGAGTTGCCGCTTAATATGGCTGCCAATAGTTCCTGAGTTCATTTCCACTGAGTTATAAGCAGTATGTTGCGAAATATACTGAAGCAACACCAAACCAAACGACTGATCCTAAGGTCAGTACCTCATGCTCTAAAGAAATCTATTAGCCAGAAATGATATCAACCCTAGTAACATCGTCACTTAGATGCAAAACGGTTCTTCTGCAGCTCCAAACAAGTGAAATCGAAAGCTATGGCTTTATAAGGTATAATTTCACAGCTCAATGTATTTTCATCTTAAATCATGCTCTATAGTGAAGTTTAACAACACTGTCAGCTTGTTCAACGTTTAGTTTTTCAAACTAGTTCCATAATACCTTTTATGCGATCCATGAATTAGCTCCTTGAATTTCCCTCATCTAAATGGCCGTTGTACAGCTTTCAACTAGACAAATGCAATAAAAGACGCGACAAGAGCTCTAAGCAGAAGATTTAGCTTTAGAAGTAAAATACTAACGCATGTGCATTTCGAAATGTCAAAATATAGCATTAAAAGACCAACTTCAAATCGGTTGTAGAGCTGAGCATTAATATCTTAACACATTCTTCTCATTAACCCATATTAAAATAGGGTGTTGCCCAAAATAAATCCAAAATATTTATTTTAGCAAGAAAATAAAATGTATTATTTTGCATAAAAAATAAATAAATGTATGTAACTATTTAATTTTTTAAGATATCAATGTTCAGATTTAAACTATAAATTTACTCTGTTAAACAATGCGGAAGAAATTTGATAATTTATCGTTTTGCATAGTAATGTACATAAATACATAGGTTTTTTTCATAGTATTTAAAAACAAATTTTTGAGGACTTTAATTCTAATCACGTACGCACCAAAAAAAATATCCTACTTTAATTCCATTAGAGAAGATAGATATGTGGTTACCCATTAAGTCCAATTAAATATAATGCTAAGTCTTCTTCTTGGCTGAGTAATATCAGTAGTATATTGAATCGTGTTATAAAAAAAACACCTTCTTGTTACACATTAAGGATACCAATGTTCTGTATCACAGTGAATCTAAGCAACTTTACTAAAAAAAAGTTTTGAAACTCTTTTCTTTAAAAATTGTAGCTTAGGCTTTAAAAACACTTCAAGAAATATTCTTTTTAAAAAATTCTACATTTGTTTTATGATTTGATTTCCTTGACTTTTAATTTCTAAAGCGCCCTATCTTATAACGATAGCATGAAGTTAAAAAGACGAAAATGCCATCTTGTAGGAACTTGCTCTAGAAAATGTACAATGAATTTTAAAGCGACATAAGAGCTCTATATCAGCAGTAATTAATATTGCAGCTCCAGAACAGATAGTATTGCTGCTTAATTGGAAACGTCTTGCCTGACAATAAAAATGGCAACGAGATATAAAATTAATTCAATTATTCCTCTATTCATTTTAAAAAAGAATCATCTTCGGCGTGTAATTAAAGAAAACACGAAATTATTATTATTTTTCAAAAATAATTTTATTTTAGCTCTGGAAAATTAATTCTTAAATATTTTTAGTATCTAACTATTTTTTAAATTATTTTTCATGACATAATACAAAGAATTATGTTGGCGCGCTGTAATTTAACGAAGTATCGTCACTACATTTCTGAAAATATGAAACGCGCACTTGAAATTCACTATCAAATAATCGAAAATCTTAATTTCTTTTCCTATTTATTTTCATAAGGATATTTTTTAATTTGGTTATTGTCATCATTGTTATTTCTTTTTTACGCACAATGAAACGATTCATTCATTCTTTAATAGTATTAGAATATTCATATATTTTAATTTTGTACTACACAAACTAATACAAACAATAATATGTCAAAAGTGGTGTTTTAATAGTTTGAAACCCATGTACTAAAGAGCTTCAAGTCACTTTTACCACTGATAACAGGCGAAACAAGAGGAAAAACAGAGCTCTCAAACTCAACGAGTTAGCTACGTGGGAGCTTGATTTTTGCTCTAAGTCCACATATAGAGCCCCTTGCTAAATAATAGCTTTAAGATTTAGCTCTTGAAGGACTATAAAAGCTCTGCGACTTGAAGATCATTGACTTCCCAAGAAACATTGTTAGCTGCATATAGCAATGTTTCTTGGGAAGTCAATGATCTTCAAGTCGCAGAGCTTGTCATGGTAGAACAAAAAATTGATTTCTTAGTGATCAATTTCTTATTTTGGCCAGTATACGACCAAAACACAGGAAATGAGTGACTGTTTCTTTATACTGCTGGTCCCTACAAATACTGGAATGAGTTTTGTTAGAAATGCCCAGTTCTATTGGCCTACATACCTTAATTGTCAAACCACCACAGTACATTTCGGTCTACACTCTTTACCTCATATGACTTCTATTCTAACCTCCTTCTTACCTTCTTTTTCCACCCAGTCCTGACTACATAAAAATAATAAGATTGCCTATGGAAAATGTTTAAATTAATTAGAAACTTTGTGATTCCCTAACAATATTTTTACTTTATTGCCAATAACAAAACCCATAAATTTGCTTCCCGCCTTATGATAGTTTACAAAATTCCCTACTCAAATTTTTATTAAACGAACACAGACCTAATGCTCTTGGAAGAGGAATGCTTTGTTTTGCATCTCAACAAAAAAAAAATTACCAACTTCCTTATTAATGCCCAACACTAATTTTTGTATAACTCTTATAGCCAAACATCATATTTATGAGCAAACAGTTCAAGTAGCTCAATAAGGAAAGGTTCTTTTATGACGACTTTACCCCACACAATATGACCCTGTGACTTGATTATCCTATTTCAATATCTATATGTATGTATCCGTACCAAAACCACCCATGAGCGAACTAAAACCCATAATTGCAGCTAAGCAGAACATAGTTCCAAAAAGTCTCTTAAAAAGAACCTACTTACATTCAAATTCCGTTACTTTCAGTTATGATCCCAGAAACCATAACTGTTCTTGGTGCACTCTCTTGTTTGGCGAAGCGCAATGAAGCATAGTGTAGGATCGAATGGCCCAGGGTCATCCCAACAGCAGGACAACTATAATACACATGAGCACTTCTTCCATAACTGGACATGATGTGGCAACGGACTAGAAATAAACGGTCCATCCCAGACCATCCGATCCGAGTCTGTATAGACTGCAAAAGTTAACTATCGATTGTAGTGCGCGACCCACACGTTAATCTTTGTATAGCCATTTACATTTTTATACTGCTGAAACTGATGTTCCTTGTTCCTTTGCCTGGTGTGTCCATTGGTTGCAAGGAATTTCGATGTTTTGTTTTGTGGATGTGCTGATGTACAGCGGCAGCTCGTATTCGGCTTGAAGGAGTTCATGCAGCACTGTGGGGCAACTATTGTTTGTCACTGAACAATAACATTGCAGCCGCGCCAATTTTAATAATCCGTGACGGGGGCACACACATTGCCATCATCTGAATGTTGGATGCTGATGCTGGCTGATATTTCAAGGCGGCCAGAAAATCGTGGAAGAAGTGAAATGGTCATTGTTGGCGACTTGACTCGGTTACTTTGTTGGTGCATTGGGCCCTAAGGGAAATTATGAATTATTTATAAATTGAAGAAAAAAAAAGGTTTACTTGGTTTGGATGAATTGTGTGTTATGGCCATTGGCAATACAATAACCGCTGAAGGAAAACGGGATACCTCAGACAAATTGCATCTTCACTTTTGTGCTTTCATGCCTTTATAGAGCGATTTACGAGTGTGGTGTGAAATATCTTATAAAAGGAATTGAAATAGTATTTGACATTGGCTGAATGTCAAATTGAAGCAGTTCTTCGAAAGAAGAGAATGCGAGTAGACGAATCGGAAAAATTTAACCGGTTCAGATGTACCTAGGTATGGTAGCTCAATTTTTGATAGAAAAATTGAATTCGCAACATTTCTTGTTTTAGGCAAAAGTCGCTGTAATAAGAACTTAAAATATGTCAACAACCTAAATTGCCATTATTTGATGCAGTTATGCATCCACAAAGATTGACTAGTTTGTTGTGTAGTTTCTTTCGAAATAAGTAAGCAAACTCAGATAAGGAGGCGATAGAGCTCGACAGCATATTCGAGATGTGCTTCGACAAAGACGCTCTAAATTATGAGGGATGAAATGACTGAATGAATGCTACTTTGACATAATCGCATTGTTTACTCCGGTCTAGTGTGTTATTTTTTAAAAACATTTGGAACTCGTCCATTCCTTCAGCTTAAGTATAAGCTACAATAAGACGATCAACGGGTTGACTGTCCGACGTAAAAATGACTTATTTACCTCCCTAATTCTGGCATGTTGTGTGATTGTTATCTAATGAAAAAAAATAGCTTATCAACAAGCAAAAAGCGAAAAGAAAGGGATCTGCAAATAAAAACAAAGACAATATTGGTAAAATATGGCCGAGTACATGAACAACTAATAGCTAAAACAGATGTGCAGCATGTCAGTACGCATCGCTGCACAAAACGCTGCACCCGAAACACATGTACATACTCTTTCAAGCTTATAATGCATAGTTCTGCCAAAATTATGTCGGCATTCAGGAATCGATAAATAGCTATCCGGATAGGTTGGTGTTGTTCAAATCCCGCCTAAAAATACATCTGTTGATAAAACGGCTGCTACCAAGAAATAAATCTTAAGATATTCGAAAAACTTTGGTATACTGTAGCATCCCATAAGAAATGACATAACATATACACGAAAATATACAAATTTAATCTATCCGGTTTTAGGTCTTCAGGAACTTAGATAGGTACGTACTAACCTATTTCAGATAGGCTATCGTACAAACATTTGAATGCGCCCAATGAGAACAGTTATTGTACGGTAAAAAAAATTAAATTTACTGAAAATTGATCTTAATGAAATAATAAGAGAAAAACAAATTCGTATACTCCGTTTATTCCTCATGAAAAATCTTATAACAAAAATTTATCAGAAACGAATTTAGTTTGAAATAACCAATTGAATTTCATTGATTTTTAGAATCGTAAAAGAAAAAAAAATGTTTTTTTGTAAGTCAATGTGAGTAATGCCAATTTGAATTTATTTCTGAATTTTTTCTTTGCTGTTGTCGCTGCAATGAAACTTGGCAGCCAATTTAGAAATAAAGACATCGTGCAGAGATGGCCGCATTTTGAATGCGTCAATCCTTATAAGAAGCTGTTTATTTTCGGTGCATGTGAAAAAGCTGCACATATGTTTAGGGCATAACGGCAGATGTTTTAGCGGAATATTTTAAAAAATTTATTAAATCCTGCTTTCATTTCAAACAAACACTTGTTCACTTTTCCTAACATATAAAATAGTGAGCTTGATCGAATGATCACACTTATTGAGGTAAAAAATGAAGCTTACACGTGTAAGCTAAATAAGGCACCAGGAGTAGACCGTTTACCCTAAGAATTCTATAAATATTCCACAGAGACATTTTTTAAGTACCTCACTGCATGCTTTAACAAAATTTTGGACGATAAGGAGTGGTCCATGAACAATTCAGGAGAAGTATTATCTTCTTAATCTTTAAGTAAGGAAATGCGGAAGACGCCAGCAACTGCCGGGGAATATCTTTTTTCGACACAATAATAAAAATTTGCTTGCAATACTCCACAGTCGGTTACCGAATTGGTTTACATATAACAGGATCCTCAAGTAATTTCAAGTAATCTTTCGCTAAGAGTATTCGGTCAATACGCTATGGATGAACAATGAACGTGGGATGGTAAGAAACTAGAAAAGGTAAGAGAATATAAGTATATGGGAGTAATTTTGACCCCCAATCTGTCCCCCGAAAATACTTTCGTGCCAAACTCCAGGATGCTAAAATGGCAATCAACTGCAACTGGAAAGAATTACTTGGACAAAATAACGTCGCAACAAGCGTGATGTACATACTCTTTGAATCAGTGGTAAGAACCATAATGCTGCACAGGTCTGGGAGTTTTAAAGTATGATGATGTAGATAAACTGCTTAGATGTTTCTTAAAGAAAATCTACCAGAAATCAGTCGCTTTTCTTTTACGCTCCGCTATTATTTTATTCTTCACTTAATCGTTTTTTTTTGTTAGGCGCCACTATTAATTAAGACATATATATAAAACTATACTACTAAAAACCAATATAGGTAAAATAAAATTTAGAAAATTTGCGGGGCCTCAACTCAGATGTTTCTTAAAGGCATCCTAGAAGTATCCTCGCGATTACAAACGCTAATGTAATATGGGGACCAAATGTAATCCATTTTTTGGAGAATGACTAAATAATTGCAGATAATAGTCACTAGTCAGTAATCACTAGCCACTAGTTGCTAGCCACTAGTCAGTATAGTTACTAGTCACTACTCACTATGAGATGAGACCAGGCGAGACTTTTGTTAGTCTCGTCTCGTTCTGGTTAAAATCGAAAAATTTCATTCTGGTCTCGGTCTTGGTCTCGCCTTTTTCCGGAGAAAATTTTAATGTGCAGTCTCGTCTCGGCCTTGTTCTCATCCTTATTCTTGGTTTTTTTCGTGTTTTTTTTTTTGTAGTAAAAAGATGTAAGATAAGACGCGTGTTCAGATTAAAAAGATAAAGTATGGAGAGAAAATGCGGGATGTGGATCCTTTAATCCATGTAAATTGGAGCCATCCCGCAATTAATTTTGACAGCAGTTTATAACTCGACAGATAATTCAACATACAATATTTTGACGTTTAGATAATATTTGTTTCTAAATGTCACGTAAAATGCTTAAGATGAACTTTTTCCGGAGATAAAAATAAAATCGAAAAATACTTCGAATTTTCTGAGAAAAAATTTTTAATTTTCTAAAGGGTTTTTAATCCATTTAAATCGCTGACATCCTTCAATGAATTTCAACAGTTCATGGTTTGTCAAGTAGTCAACAAACTGTATTTTGACGACTGGGTAGTATTTTTATCAAAGTGTCCATTAAAAGTCAAAGGCACCTTTTTCCGAAAGGGGAAACAACGTGTGAAAAATGGAAAAATGAGAGATTTTCTTTTCCAACGAAATGCATACATAAATCCTTCTATGGATTTTCGCAGTGTGCCTATATGAGTATAACTTTACACATTATGTGGTTTGATATTTTAACATAGCATATTTTGCAAAAACAAATTTGTGATATTATAAAAATTGAACATCTATGAGTACTAATTAATTATTAAATAAAAAATATTTCTATATTCAAATAAAAAACTTTATTTCATAATTTTTCCCTACGTCAGGGGTAGTTTATTAAATATGAGAAAAAGTTTTTACACATACAATTAAAAATGGTTAAACGATGATTTAAAACTATAGAATCTTAGCACATCACTTTAGAATACCTTGTTTTTTGTCCTTTATATATACATGGTCCTTTTTATATAATGGTTAAAAAACAAAATTTTACAAAAATTGTTATTAACGGTACCTGCCATAGAACTGTTTTTTTTTATATTTCACATCCACATTCAACGGACTTTAATCAAGATTTTTGCATAGAAGATCCTTCGAATTCTAATTTAAATAATACTGTATACCAAAATTTTCAAAAAAATTAATTATATTGGATTTTTGAAAAAAAAAATCAATGTTTTGAGAAAATCTAATAGTTTAAAAATGCGTGTACCTACTATTTTTTGTAATCGTGTTTTTAAATTGATGTTGTTAAAAACTTAAATTTGCCACTAATTTCTTGTTACAAGAAACTAAAGAAATTTTGTACCCATATCAAATATTAAGTAAAAAACGCATTTAAGCGTCGTGAATTTTATTTTGTTTAGAAATCGTGTTACATAATAAGAAAAGATAATACAGGGTGCTCGCCGGGAAGGTATACTACTTTGTTTTGCCGCCATTTTGTGGAAACATTGTTCTTGGACTGTTCATATTTGGCAGTCGTGAAGTAGATACGTGGCAAATTTATTATGGAAAAATATTCAATAAACCAACGTGTTTTAAACGTTAAAATATTTTATCAAAATCAATCATCAATTACTGTGACGATGAGAAAGTTATGTGAAAATTTTGGGAGAAACAACGTGCCAACAAAACGCATTATTTATCGTGTGGTGAATGATTTCGAAGAAAGAGGTTCTGTAGGTGATAGACCCAAGCATGGACCACAACGTAATGTAGGATCGGCTAAAAATATTACTGCTGCTCAAGGAAGTGTTCAAAACAATCCATCAACCTCAATTCGACGCCGTGCTCAGAAGCTTGGCCTTCAAAAAACAACTTTGGCCACAATTTTGCCCAAGGATTTGCATTTGTTTCCATTTAAGATTCAGTTGACACAAGAGCTTCTTCCACGAGACCATTTACGCCGCCGTACATATGCCATTAGGATGTTACAGCTTGCCCATGACAACCCCGATCTTCATGAAAAAAATCATAATGAGTGACAAGGCACATTTTCATTTGAATGGATATGTGAATAAACAGAATAGTCAGTTCTGGGCAATGGAAAACTCTCAAACATGGATAACTTTTTAACGCCACAACTGTATGCTTAGGGCTTGATTAACATGTGTCATGTGTCAACAAGACGGTGCCACATCGCATACAGTCAGGATTACAATGGAATTACTGCGAGACCTCTTTCCACAACAAATTATTTCAAGAAATGGTGACGTTGATTGGCCTCCACGATCGCCTGATTTGACTGCTCCGGACTTCTTTTTGTGGGGATATCTGAAAAGTAAGGTTTATGCAAACAAACCAGAAATATTTGAGCAGCTGAAACAAAATATTCGTGATGAAATTAATGAAATACCGCGTGAAATGTGTGAGAATGATATGAAAAGTGTGCTCAAAAGGGCTCGCATTTGTGAGACTAACAGAGGCGGATATTTACCTGATATTGTATTACATACATAATTGCCGACATTAAATTAAACATTTATCAATATAAGATCCATTCTCTTTCATTTAATCAAAAACTATAAATAAAGTAGTATACCTTCCCGGTGGACACCCTGTAGCTACCACTCCTACTAGACATTTTAAACGTTCTAACAGAACCTTTTTTTTAAATGAATATATCTCAACAACATTTCTGATATTAAAACTTTCGAGAAGCTATATTTTGGTTTTGGGTTCTGTAATCAAAGTCGACTAGTCTTATATCAAAGAGGAAGCTTAGTCCTAGATACATATATCCAGGTGTATCTAACGGCAACGTGGATTTTGCTGTTGACCATTTCGAAGTCAATATTGTTAATTGTACCTAAATTCCAATTCGCTTACATAATTATCGTTAGATAGCTATACTTTAATTTAGAGTTGGAGCTATTGCACAGTAATACCGTTTTGACCTCCATCAATTTGAGTTAATTGAAAACTTAATGCGTCCGCTCTGAGTTGCATGCAGTTTGTATCGCAGCACTGGCAATGTAGCAGTGATTGATTTATCAATCTAAATTTTTAAGTAAACAGTAAATAAAGCCAAAAAGAAATAATTAATTAAAACTGTTTGTACCTAGGCAGTTTTTGGCGAAAAACAAAAAAAAAAACAACATAATTAAAACCAATAGGTACCTACCCGGATTTGTCAGAGAGCGCGCGCCGTAGGTTATGCAACTATCGTGTTGTCGGCGGATCGGCGGCGACGCGTCGTTGCTAATTCAGCTGCAATAAAGCACTTCACTCTGAAGTCTGCACTACTATCTTATGCGCTATTACATTACTCGTGGGAAATTAAAAACCACCAGCGCAGCCCAGCAAGCACAACGCAACATGACCGTAACCATTATGCTAACCTTTCACTCGACAGCTAGCAAAAGTCCCAAAGAGATATCTCACCATAATAATGGCAAAGGCAACAGTAACGGTAACGAACACTCATCCGTCAATAATTTAATGGTAATGGGAAATTATGAGTGCAAAGATGGCCGATTTGGTAGTGTTATTTTCGCAAGCGCTATAAGAAAACGAAAGGACATGGCACCGTGAGGCACTTTATTGCATGACCAGGGGCGGTGTTCGTCGAACATTCATCGCCAAGTCAAACCGAATTGCAAGCAGCCGCCTTATAATATTTCCCCAAACTTAATGATGCAACGAATTTTGTAATTAAAATGATTGATTTACAACTCAATTAAAACGCGCTTTATACTTTAAGTACAAAACTGTTTATGCTCACTGCTCAAGTGCTCGCTGAGCTTCAGCAATTTATTGCAAAATGATTTTAATCGAATTCGAATAATTTATAAGAATCCTCGCCTCGGAGAGTTCACAGATCTTTTGTAATTTTGGAAGTCTTGGCTTGATTTGTATTTTGTGTGTTACAGTTTCCCGGCTTGACGTCTTACCATGTTCGGATTAGTAATAAATATGTATCGAATTTAAGAGCTAAACAAGACGAGGTTGCAGACGTGACAACAAGATACAGAAGTGGCAGAAAGTAGCTGATGGTAGTACACAAAAAACGAAAACACAGAAATTCAACTTTTTTCTTAAATTTAGCTGGCAAGCTATTAAGCCTTTTAGGGAAACCGTTAGTGCAGTTTTTTTTTAAATTTAAATGGAATACTTTCGAAAGTTGTTAATGTTATTCTGATTTGATTGACATTGGTGCTGCTTTTTTTAAATTTTACTTCTTGCTGATAAATGGCAAGTTACTTGTGAACAGGGGTTTGTGACGGAGGGCAGTTAATGATATTAGTAACCAAATTCCGGTGGTTGTGGAAAGTTGATGATAGATGAATTATGCACTATGTTTGACAAAGTGCATTTTTTCAGACTTGTATTTATCTGGTTCTTCAAAAAAAAAAAAAAAAAAAAAAAAAAATCAAGTTGATTGGAAAAAGTCACAAATGGCTAGGCAGTGTACATTATATTAGGGCAAAAAAGCATATCGCTAACTTGGACCTCCATTTAACTTACAAATTGTTTGTTTTATATTTTTATCAGATTATTAACCTGTCTAACTACACTTAGAGCTTGAAATATTTTGGAATGATAAACTTAAAAAAATTGAATCAAGGTCCGAAAATTCAACTAAACCTAGGATTAACTTAGACTCAGTTTTAAATTGACATTTTCCGTTGAATTTTCATTAAAAAAACAATTATGAACACATCAAAAACAGTAAGTCAAATGGGTGCACCAGTTCAAGAAGCATGATTTTTAGGAGCAGGGAAATAACTCCACAGGGTATGATTTATATCCATAATAGACTATTTGTGATATAAATTCATAATACGGGCGGGTCAATGAGTCCGTGACTTTTTGAATTTCTGACCTCTTTACTGAAACAGCAACACTGCTGCTGTCAACAGGCATCTGTCAGTTGACTCCTGTCAAAATTTAAACTTGCTGCGTCAGTTAGTTTGTGTTTGACAGCTATTTTTATCAGACTACTCACTAATTTGAGGAGAAAATGGAAAAAAGTGAATTTCGTGTGCTTATTAAGCATTATTTCTTGCGAAAAAAAACCATTACCGAGACCAAGGCTAAGCTTGATAAATACTATGGGGACTCTGCACCATCGATTTCAATGGTAAGAAAGTGGTTTACTGAATTTCTTTGTGGCCGTACAAGCACTGAAGATGCCGAACGTCCTGGACGCCCAGTTGAGGTCTCTACACCCGAAACAATCGACAAAATTCACGATATGGTGTTGGCCGAGCGAAGATTGAAAGTGCGAGAGATTGTGGAAGCCGTAGGGATCTCGCATGGCTCAGTGGTTTCAATTTGGAATGATCACTTGGGCATGAGAAAGCTTTCCGCAAGATGGGTGCCGCGTTTGCTCACAGTCGACCACAAACGCAATCGTGTAACAACTTCACAGGAAGGTTTGGCGTTGTTTAATCGCAATATGGAGGAGTTTTTGCGCCGTTTTGTAACCGTGAACGAAACATGGATCCATCACAATACACCAGAGACCAAACAACAGTCAAAACAGTGGGTTTCTAAGGGTGAATCGGCGCCAAAGAAGGCCAAGGTGGGTTTGCCAGCCAATAAAGTTATGGCGACTGTTTTTTGGGATGCACGCGGGATAATCCACATTGACTACCTTCAAAAGGGAAGAACAATCAATGGGGAATATTATGCCAACTTATTGGAGCGATTCAATGACGATTCGAAAAAAAACCGACCTCATTTGGCCAAGAAAAAAGTTCTTTTCCACCAAGAAAATGCAAGGGTGCACACATGTGCAGTTGCCATGGCAAAAATCCATGAATTGGGCTATGAATTGCTCCCTCATCCACCCTATTCTCCAGATTTGGCTCCGAGCGACTACTTCTTGTTCCCAAACCTGAAGAAATGGCTTGGTGGAAAAAGATTTGACTCCAATGATGAAGTCATCTCGCAAACAAAGGCCTATTTTGAGGACCTCGACAAATCATTTTTTTTGGAAGGGATACAAAAATTGGGGAAGCGTTGGACAAAGTGTATAGAGCTCAAGGAAGACTACGTTGAAAAATAAATTTATTTTTTTTATCAAAAAATCTGTTTTATTCCAAAAGTCACGGACTTATTGACCTGCCCTCGTATATTTCGAAGAATTGGGTCATAGGTAGGTAAAATGCCGGACAGAGCGAACTCGCATCTTGGGCCCAAGTGGAGCCGGGCTTTGATACCAAAGAACTCGTACGGTCCTGAATAAGAAAAAATGATTTTAGCGGTACAACGATAAGGAAACCACTGAAGCGGAAAGTCGGTAGATCAATTTCGGTCCGTTGAGGAAAGAGATAAGGTTTTTAACTTTTGTATCGGACAGTTCTCTTAGATCGGAAAAGAAGGCCCTTCCAATTGCATTCTTATCCTGGCCAAAGCGCCATTTGGTTCTAACATCTGCGGCAGTAGGTGTTATGCGAAACCCCAGCTTTGGTGCGTGCTCAACCAAGGGCCAGTGCCCAGTGCATATAGCGACTATCCCTGATATGTCCTGCCCTAATCTTCAAATGAGATCGTTTGTGCGAGTTTTACTGTAGGTATAGCATTCTAGATATCGTACAGTCGGTTAGATTGTCCAAGTGGATCATAAGTCCATAATAACTTTCCTTATTTCTAAACTTATGTCCAGGGAAAACTCCAAGGCTGACTTCGACCACATAGGTATGAGTTCTGGTTTATATATTGTTCACACATGGAACGCAACTCGAAGTTCTAAAACGAAACAGATCAAACGATAAGAAAAGAGAGAACACATTTTGACAGCAATCTGATAACTGAGAAACGTCTAAATATTCACTTCTTTTAAGCTTTGAAATTTCTTTTATATATTTAAAGAAAACCTGTCTTATCACAAGTTAAAAATCATTGGCTTTCAACGTTTCAACCCGTGGCTACGGCCCTGAATAATACTTTTAAAATAAACTTGTAATGTAGAATAATTATAATATACAAAATATAAATAGCATTATCCTATGGTGCATTATAATGGCTTCTAGTAATAAAATTAGGTGTGACAGTTAGCTGATTCTACTAAACATAATTTTTAATTTATTTTCTTGCTCATAAGAACAAATAATGAACATTTCATTCAAATCGCTTGAGACGTTTCCAAACAAAATAAAATGCACTACTATATCGCACTTACTTGCTCTGATGTTCGATCACATCGTATGCAAGACATTCTGAATAGAAAAGGCTAGATATATTTTAAGATCGTTTTTTACTTAATTCTTGATATACAATTTTTTTTAAATGTTTTTGTAAAAAAATGATGTGACAATTTTAAATATTTACTAATATGTATATATTTGAAAACAAAATTTCAAAAAAATTACCAAGCCGTTTTCAAAAATCAAAAAAATGTCTGTACTTATTGCAGGCATAGGTACCGTTGATAACAAAACATTTGTTTTTAAAATGTTTGACCAAAATGAAGACTCTACCGAAAGAAGTGCACATGCCTAAAAAACGGTTCAAAAATCAATTTGAGACAATCACCTAAAACATACGCTAAAGTACCAAATTTGAAGAAAATCGCTTTAGCCGTTTAGGCTGCAGATTGTTCTCCAGACAGAGAGATATACAGATGGAATTGCGGGTCCCATTTTTTTGGTTTTCTCCATCATCGTAGTGTCAAGTTTGATCAAAATTTCGAATTCGATTTTTGTTTCTAGATGCAAAAACAAATGATGAAAAAGTGGGAGTGGAAGTGGGCAGATTTGACTAAACGTAAGTTTTTGATTTTTCCTTGCTTAATGGAATAAACTCTCAAATGTTCTTAAAATCATTTGAGTTTTTTTTTGATAAACTAAAAAATGAGATAAGTGGGCGTGCCGCATGTGCATCTTACTTAAAATATTTTTGAATTTTTTTCTGGCACACAAGGTCTGAAATTTCCATGCAAATCGTTAGAGGTTAGAGTCGTTTCCGATAAATCAATCTTTTTTTAAACGCAATTTTATAGGTTAAGCAAATGAGATTGTCAAATAAGCGGGTAATACTGTACAGGTATATTTCTTGGACGTGACTCGGTGAATGCAAACAGTGTGACAGTGTGGCAGGAAAGTAGATTATATGCGGCCCCGTAGGATTAAGCGGTAATTCGACTTCCGGAAATTAGTTGTTTGCTTTCGTAGCCCCCCAACCGCGGAAAATATTTAACACTTTTAAGGGTGGGCAACAGTTGTTTACAATTATTAATCGAATTCAAATTATCGTTATACTTTGTTCAACAAAAATTGTCGGTAAGGGCATACAGCCGCTGTACTATGAGGTATATTTTTTGCCAAACAGTAGCTTCAATACGGAAGACCCGCTTATTGAAAATTGAGTGAAAAAACCCACTTAACTGAAAAAAATGCAAATTTTTTGTAATTTCGCTTAAGCGGGTTTCACTGTAATAATTGTTGGTGTTATTATCCGCAACATTTTAAACTTCCAATACTATGTCTACTACACAGAGGCAAAATGATCGTGTGCTGTGTGTTTTTCCATCTGTCCATCTTTTATTTATAATTAGAATAATTTTCAGAATCATTTCGTCTAACTTTTGAGCTTTCTGATATATTTCGCATTCTTTTAAAGCTTGTGGACAAAATGAAAAATATGTGGGGAATTCAATCAAACTGTGAACACCCTGTCACCGTTTTATAGACCCAATGATTATATTTTATACAGATTATTATTATTATTAAAACTAATCCAAAAAGACCAAAAGGCAATCATCAGTTCATTCTGTACTGTACTAACTATTAACAAAAAATTACATTTTTTTTAATATTTAAGCTACCACACTGTAAAAACACACACCAAACCTGCCAAACGACTTAACTTGATTCCTCTACCAAAATACCTACATGCCTACTTAACATTTAGATACTACCTATCTACACTGCTTCAAACAAACAATGATTATTGTTTACAAAAATCCCACCAACCGGTCTGCTATCAGTGATGACTCAATATCGAGAGTTGGATTCCCATTTATTTATTTTTATCTGGTTTGAAGATGACGTCATTTCATTCATGTAACTATAGCTATAGTGATTGTGACCATGGCGAGGCGCTGCGCTCTGAGAGTCAGATACAACGTGTTCAGTGGGTCAGTCAGTGTATTTTAGTCTTTCGGCGTAATGAAATCTTGTCTGAAAATTGTTGTTTACTTTCTTTTAAAACAAAAGTTTAAGTGAAAGTTTAATTAAATCTTTTAAAATATTAATCAGCATCTATGAGTATTATCAACATAGTCCTCCAGTGAACTCCAAAATTGCTCTGTGATTAAAAAAGTTTTCGTAAATACTCTTTAACACTTATGAATCGTATATAATCTACATACCTATAACTAAACGACGAAGAAGCGACTACGTGACGCGCCGACCGGCCGGCATACACATTTTATTCTATCAATAGTTTAGAAAATTGATTAATTTATTTGTTTTGAATAAAATATGGAACCAATAATTCAAACCCAGCCAAGATCAAATAATAATACTGAAATTGTAACAAATCGTTCTGAAGAAATAGATGATTTAATTCAAGGTAACACTGCGGGAGATACAGTGGGACAACAACAGCAACAACCACAACCACAAACTGAGGAGAAAAAAAAGTCTCGTTGTGAAAGATGTATGGACTGTTTTTGTGATTGTCGTGAAGAGGGGTTAGATGACGACGATTTCGGTTATTTTTGCTGCTTCAATTTCTGTTCAGCCTGCCGCTCGGAGGGATGCTGTTCGTCAATAGAGTGCTGTGAAGACGACTGTTGTTCAGGCGGGTGCTGTGAAGGCTGTTGCGAAGGTGATGGTGGCTCAGATGGATGTTGTGGAGATGGTTGTGATTGTGATTGCTCAGATGACTAATTAATTAAAACTGCTTGCCTTTTATTGTAATATTAATGTGAAGGTAAGTTTTATTTTTTTTATTTGCTAAGCTTAATATAAATATGTAACTACATTTAGTGTGTATGTAACAAGGTTTGAGAGGGATTTGGTGGGATGTGTTTCAAATGAGTGATTTTTCATGAGAAGTGTAGGTCAAATGAAACTTACATGATATAAGTAGTAAGTATCATGCCGGTTATATGCTCATTAATTCGAGAGGTTGTGTGTCAATAGGCTTAAGGGGTGGAAGTTTAAACACAGCAACCTAAGCAAAAGTAGAATGTGGGGTACAAATCAAATGAACCAACGTTGAACTGCTACAATTCGATGTGAGTGAAAAGCATAAAGGCCTGACTTTAACTGGTTAGGGTCTTCGAAAAGGGGTCTAACAAACGTAAGGTAGTGTCGTGGTAAAATTGGGTCGGAAAAATTAATTCCACTTCTTTAGAGCACAAAATGAAAAAAAATCATTGGTCACACGGCAATAGTGCGAATAATATTTAAATATAGCAAATATGGAGAGTACGTTAGGGCTAAGTCAAACAAATGGCTAAAAACACAACAGACCCAGTGGCGGATTAGCCTTATCGGCGCCCTGAGGCAAGCTGGGGGAGTACCGCCCTTATTTTTCATAATACTATGCAACGATCGTTATATGATTGGGCTAATATCGAAGAGTAATTAGACACGGTTGTGTTTTTGGTGGTAAGGAATTTGAATGCTGCGGTAGTATTTTCGAAATATGTCACATGTTATTATTTTTAATAAATTGGATATAATTTTTGTAAGCAAAATTGCATTACTAAGTGTTTACTAGTATAGAGAAAATATAATTTTCCCTATATTTCAACGAAGAATCTATTAAGTTTTAAAACTGGGAACCCGTCAAATACTTTTAATACGGCAAATGGGTATTGCGGATAGACTATTGCAATTAATTTAATAATAAGGCCTAGTAAGATATATGTATATAAGAACCTAATTGCTTTTATCTTTAAATTAAATGGTGTATATGCTAATTCCTTTTATTGTTAGCTTTGGGGGCGGTCATAACCCCATGACCACCCATATGGATACGCGCTTGCGTGTTACATGGTGTTTTTAATATTCTATACTTATATATAAACGCATTCCATTGACACAAAAACACTACTATAATAACTGTTTCAAATTGCCCATTTATATTTGCATGACCAAAAATTAAGGCAAAAAATACTAAAATGTCCCAAAGTAGTAAGAATTTTTGGTCATTTGTAAAAAATATTCGAAATTCTACTTTGTCTTGGGTTCCAACGCTCGTCTTTAATAACACCCCTTTTGTCAGTTCTCGTGAAAAAAGCCAGTTTGCTTGCAGCGCAGTTCGCTGTTTATTCGACGCTGCCAGAAAGTGTTATGACTCCTCCAGTACTTGAGAGCGTAAAGGATTTCATGGGACGAATCTTCTTTCGCTCTCGTGCAGGTGCCAGAGTCCTCAAAGGCCTTGATATACACAAATCCGCTGGCCCGGATAGTACCCCTCCCATCGTTCTGAAGAGGTGTTCTTCAACGCTGGAAAAACCACTTCGTAAGCTTTTCCATCTGTTCTATTCTACTGGTCTCTTTCCGAGTGGATGGAAAAGAGCATTTGTCCAGCCTGTCCCTAAAAAATGTGAATCTTCCTCACCCTCTAGTTACCGTCCAATTGCACTTACGTCCTTTCTTTCCAAGGTCATGGAAACGCTGATTAAGTATCAGCTTACGAAATATCTTGAAGAACGAAAGCTCCTTAATGACCGGCAGTATGGCTTCGTAGCAATAGGTCCACTTGTGATCTGATGGTATATCTCACCGAACAGTAGCACAAATCTTTACATCGTTTTGGAGAAAGTAAGATTATTGCGCTTGATATTTCAAAAGTATTTGATAGAGTTTGGCATCAAGTTCTCTTATCGAAAATGCGTGCATTTGGTATTGATGAATCTCTTTTTCGTTGGATTAGAAATTACCTTTCGGACCGCTCAATACAAGTTTTATTGGACGGTTTCAAGTCTGATATACACTAAATAAATGCTGGTGTGCCTCAGGGCTCCGTATTGTCTCCGACTCTTTTTCTCATTTTTATTAATGATCTCTTATCTGGAACTTCTAATCAACTTAATTGTTTTGCTGATGTTAGTACTCTCAGCTTTTCATATTCGTTTTCAGATGCACCTCCTTGTTCTTCGGATGTGCAACTGGAACGGCAGCGTATGATAAGCTCATTAAATTCAGATCTTGACAGCGTTTTCCAATGGGGAATTCAAAACCGCGTAGAATTTAATGCTTCAAAAACTCAGTGCTGTCTTCTGTCGTTAATGCAGAATCCACCTCCCATGCTGCTATTCATGAGCGGTGCTAGCATTGAAGAAACCGATCAGCTTTCAGTCCTTGGTATGTGCATCACCGACCATCTTTTGCGGAACGACCACATATTCTATGTTGCTAAAAATGCTGCACGGTGTTTGGGCTTTCTTCGAAGATGCAAGAAATTCTTCTCCCCTACTGATCTGGCTGTAATCTATAAGGCCTTCATTCGTCCAAAGCTGGAGTATAACTCTCACATTTGGGCAGGAGCTCCCAAATCTCATTTGAATCTTTTGGATAGAAGTCAAAATAGAGCTCTTAGAATGATTGGCGATAGAACTATAGTGGAGACAATTACATCTCTTGAACACCGTCGAAATGTTATATGTCTCTCATTATTTTATCGCTATTTTTATAAGCAATGTTCCAGCGAAATAGCCAGTTGAATTCCTCCCCTCAAACTATTCAACCGTAATACTCGCGCTTCCAGGAATGCTCACCAGTTTTCCCTTGAGCCCAACTTCGGACATACTGTCAAGTACAGAGAATATATCTTTAGCAGTACAACACGAATGTGGAATACTTTACCCGGCTCTATTTCCCCCCGCCCATTTTGATATTCAGAAATTCAAAACAAATGCATCGGTATCTCCCCTTACATCCTTCCCTATTTTCCTAATGCTCGCACTGTGCTTGTTCATTTTAAAGGTAGTCAAAACCCCTTTAGTGTGCGTATCCGTTAAAAAAAAGCAGTGGTAATATTTATGTAGACTTTTAAAATTAGAAAAAAATACTTAATTGTATTCTTACTCAAATAATACTTTGTGTATTTTCCTAAAATGTATAAGTATAAGTATATTTTTACTTGCGATATAGGTAGTATAAGGCAAGTTTTGCATTTGACATTACGATGATAGAGAACACTAAAAAAGTGAGTCCCGCAATTCCATCTGTCTGTCTGTCTGCCTGTAGAACGATCTACAGCCTCAACGGCTGAACCGATTTTGTTCAAACCTGGTCTTAAGGCGTTTTAGGTGATTGTTCAAAGATTTTTGAATCGTTTTTTTAGCCCCAAAAATAACGGTACTTGCCATACAAATTTTTCTACCATCTTAATTATCTCGAAAACGGCTCTAACGATTTTGATAAACTTTGGTGTGTGTACTAACTTGAGTATGGTCTACATTTGGGCCCAAAAAAATTTTAAAATATTTTGTTATTAACGGTATATGCATATAAAATTTTCGAAAAATAGTTTTTTGGATTTTTGAAAAAAAAAATATATTTTTTTTGTTGAAAATTCAATATTTTGAAAACGGGTGGATAGTTTTTTCTGAAATATTGTTTTTGAATTTATATTATTATTGTTATATTATATTATTATGAAACATTTAAAATGTTCATACCAATTTTTTTTAGAAAAATGTAAGGTTTCTTATATATAAAAAATTAAGTGAAAAACGACTTTGAAAATATGTTTAGCCGTTTCTATTAAGAATCTTTTCCATATAATGTGATCGAACATATAAGCAAGTACGTGCGATCCAGTCGTGCATTTTATTTATAGGTATTTTAATACATTTTTAAAATGATATTTTACAAGACAATCTAACATATTTATTTTTAAGTAAAATGTGGAGTACGTGGAATTATATAGCGAATTGAATTTCTTATCGAGTGATTTGTCATCACGTGTTTTCGAAGCGTTCGCGCAAATAGACGTTTGAAGAATAGGCGGAAAATCAGGCCAGAGATTTAAATTTCGTGTTTTCAGATAACTACCAACAATGATTATACGCGAACTTGAATGTCATTAAAAAAATTTCATTTTCTTTTGCTTCATTTTTGTTTAGATTAAAATAAAACAACAAACAAAATTTGCCGCCCTAGGCTCGAGCCTCACAAGGATAGTGGTTAATCCGCCACTGAACAGACCACAATAGGTCATGCTCCGATTCTACAAAAACGCATCGGCAATACTTTATATACAAAGTACAGAACTCCCATCTTGAATTCCATAAGCCTTTTGCTGCCATCTTTTGGCCAAGTTTCCAACTATACAAGAAACAACTGCTTATGCTTGATACTATTATTAAACCGGGCAGAATCTACAGGGAAATTATACTATATTCAGGGAAAATGATGGTCAGTACAGATTACCTCTGCAGGGGAACTTGGCGACGAATCATTAGGGTACATCACATTTCCTGTGTTATTATTGCCTAGCATTCTGCCACTTGATAATGCAATTCTTGGGAAGTTACTTTTGAAGGACTTCCAGACTTTACGGGGAACATTTTCTTGAGCCTCCAAAAGTCTTGACAATGGATGCCATAGGTTTTATTACGGGAGAATTGCAACACTTGTGTATACATAATATATAAGCCTATCAACTTAAATTAACCCACGTCATACAAAGATCGAACTGCATATTGAACTGCGAGGCCTGATATATCAGTTTTGCGGAACACAAGGTTGCAAATTTTGGATTAGATTCAAAGCGTTGTGCTTGCATTTACCTGCAAAAGTTTTCCATAACAACGGCAATGGAAGAAGGCCAAACCTAATTTTGTGCGACTGTTGGTCCCCTGCAGGCATTTTAAACTAATAATCAAATTTTCGTTAAAATTTGTTCACCAAATTTACAAGAAATTATTTAACACGGTTGTCACTATAAGACACGGTCAATGGGAATCTGACGCCACTAAACTATTCTTCACTTTATTGAATTTTTACTGGGGATGATGGAGAAATTCATAAAAGTATGTTCAACAGGTTGCGTTGAAGTATACGTATAAGGCGGTCCATTCACATGAGTCTCGTGTCGACACCGATGTCATGCAGGTACACATGCAACACCAATCCGCACACATTAGTTGTTTATTTACGATCAAAGAGACAAGACTAAGGCAAATCCCTATAGAGCTCAATAAATGATATTCAAAACTCACAGCTACGGTATATAGCCATATTAACGTCTATACTCGAACACGTTCAGAATACAACTGAAATATTCCTCGAATGTGTTATCAACATTCCCACACATAATAACACAGAGAGAACACATACACGAAAAATCAATGTTTTTAGATTTTGTCGACACCGACACTGACACAAGTGTCATACACCAGTGTTATGTGTATGGGCTGCTTAATACATTATTTAAGTTGTCATGTGTCTGTTGTTAATATTTTGCAAAGAAGGATCCAAGATACATTTATGTGAAAAGTTTAACCTTATATACATCTTATGAAAGCCACCTGACAAATATATTATAACGAATTAGGTATAATATGCGCTGGAATCAAGCCTCCAACAAATCAGGTATCAAATCATTAAGCTGATAACGTAATTTATTATTCCACAAGCTGCTAAATTAAAATTAAGATAAAGATTTATTTCCTTTCCAAATTCTTGCACCGCAGCACAATTGCGAAAAAAGCTGTACAGCTGAATCAAGTATCTACCACGCCCACTTGCAAAATGCATATCGACACCAAAAACGACTTACATTGCCAATTCGCCACATCCAAAGCTATCAATGTGATACTTATTTAATTATAAATCTATCCGCGTCAGCCTTAACGATTCGCCCACGGAAGAACATCGTATTGAATAAATTTTTGCATGTGCAAATAAAACCGTTCCACCTGTCGTAGCTCATATGTACGAGCATTTTACCTCTGGGATTCAAAAAAATATCTCTCTCAAGCCTTAGCCGACCTACACGGTATATACGCTTGCGGAATCCCAATGATGGTGATATGGTGACTGCGACGACGCGATGGCGACGACGAAAGAACACCATTGCTGTAGCGACAACATGACAAGTATTAGCCGGTGCGGAATTAGAAAAATCAAAACAAAATCCGCTAGATTAGACTTAAATCTTAAAAAGGCGACAGATTGCTGAGCTTCAAACGTTGTTTGTGTTTTTGTTGTAAAGTTGTGAAATTAAAAATATCTTAAAAATTGTTTTCATTCATTCATCGTTTGTTTATAAGATGCAAATAGCTTAGTGCTGTAAAGTTTGTAAATTCAAGCGAATCAGAGTGTAAGATTATTTTATTGTGGTGAACCGGTGCGGTGGACAGCCTACGTGTTTAATGCCAGAAGCTGTGGAGTTGTTGGAGTCTATAAGGTGGTAATCGGGATTTTGGTTACAAGAGTAGGTGATGGCTTTGTGTTAAGGCGAAACCATTTTGGACTAAAAGACGAAGACCGACGTCGTCGAAGACTGCGACGCCCGAATTAACGTATTAGGTGTGGTGACTTGAAATAAATGTTTTTATAAATTCAACTAATCAGTTTAATTGAACAATATTATGCGGGTTATAATTTATGGGTTTCTTGTTCTTGTTAAAGCCCATAGCCTGAAACAGTGTTAATCGATATGGTCTTGCAGAGAGTCAAGTGGTGCAATCATGGGTAAGGCATGTACGAGTATATGCTTCGCACCTTTGCCAGAATTTAAAAAAAATTACCCGTCCTATATACACGCCTTAGATTAAATACATAAGATGATAAACGAGTAGGCCAACCTAAGACAGATATAGGAAGTTGAGCAGAACAAGAATATTCTCCTGTTTTTCTGTAGAAGCGGGTAGATTTTGACAGATCATGGCGGCCATGTTGTTGTATATGTTGTTACATCGTTAAGAACCTTGTGCAAATGATTAATGTTGTATTATTTATGGGTTAATGCGTGCGAAGCAGATTAGGCCATTACCAATACCTATAGGTGACAACCAACGGTGGCCCCCAGCACCAGAAAACTTAAACTTCAGCTGCAACTTTAGTATCACTGAATAGGCACAAATCTCGGCATGAAATTTCAATTTAATTTAATTTAATTTAGATTAATGCAAGTACATGTACATAAGTACAGAGTGGATGTATTTCATTAATTTTTTTTATTGGATTAAAAATTAGATTTTATTTTAAATATGTAACTAATGGTTTTTAAAGATGATAGACCGCAAATGACCTCCATCCTCATCCACGCATATGCGGCACCTGATAAAAAAATTGTTCATTGCGGCCTGAAGTATTGAAATGGGGATCGCCTCAATTATTATCTTAAAGGACTGTTTCAATTCAGTCAAATTCCTGGGTTTCGTTTTGTACACTTCCTGCTTGACATAACCCCATGAAAAAAGTATGGTGCAATCAGGTCAGATGACCTTGGGGGCCAGCGGAAAGTGCAGTTTCTTGATGTCAATTTGTTTGGGAATTTTCGTTGGAGCTCCGCCATAACTTGTGTGGCTATGTGTGCACTTGCTACATCTTGTTGAAACCAAATCCTGCTGAAAGGGATACGTCTTCGGCAAAGTTCTGGGAAAAATAACTCCATCAACATCTTTAAATAACGGTCCCCATTGACAGTTTGTATTACACCGTTTTCTTCAAAGAAGTATGGCCCGACAATACACCTTAATGAAACTGCGCACCACACATTGACTCGTTCTGGGTGCAGTTCCATCTCATGGAGCATTTCTGGATTAGATTCAATCCATCTACGGCAATTTTGATTGTTATCATTGCCGTTTAAGTCAAAATGGGCCTCATCAGACATGAACAAGCAATTTATCAATGTGTTGTCTTCTACGGCCATTGCAATCATTTTTCGGCAAAATTCCAGGCGAACAGGCAAATCCTGAGGGTTTAACTTGCTTGTAATTTGGACTTTGTACGGAAACAAGTTTAAGTCATCATGAAGTATCCGTTGTAATGACCGTCTGCTAACTCCAATTTGGCCCGATAAGTTTCGAGTCGAAACACTTGGATTTGCCTGATGATACGGTCTTCGGTCGATGCTTCCAGATTCGGCAAACATGTTCACCAGCCTCATAATTGTCCATCTGCTCGGGCGAGTACCGCCAAACTCCAACCTAAATTCACTTTTGACGGACTGCGAAGAATGGTATCGCTGCACTTTCCTTTTTTCAGTATCCCAAGCATTCATTTTGATAAATCTAAATAGTAGTCTATAAAATAAATAAAAAAATAAGCCGATTACTCACACTGAAAAAAAGTTATTACGTTTTATTTTTGTAGCACGATTCGTGTGCCACTCTGTACCTCTTTGGTTAGGTAAATGGGCTGCCAGTTGATCTTGTTACCGGCACACTTAAATCAAGGTAGATCCATTGTGATACCCCGAAGTGTTGTAACTTCGAATTGTATAACTTATGAGTTCTATGTATAATCCTTAAACATATCTTCTTCTTAACTGTTTTTTGGGAGCATAAACGCGACCAAAAGTCAAAAATATCTTCACCGTCTTTCATTTTTATATTTTGAGCAAACCCAAGCGTTCTAAACTCCGAGCATAGAGATTCTATATTTGTTTTGTTTTTATCACAATAAGGAAAACTATTAACAAGTAGGAGGATTGTCGGATAATTTTCTGTTTGTATTTCTTTTGTAGTTATGTTAAACCGTAGTTTTAGTTGAAACTAAATACATTTTAGTCTGAAATAAATCTAATTCCGTTTCCCTTTTACGATTTAGCTCTTCCTCATACGAAGCAGACTTCAATCCAAAAAACATTTGTTTTAGATCTAAATAATTGGATTTTTTCTTGTACTCCACGAATAGTATTAACGAGTCATCGAGTAGTTCTGCCTTAGTAAAATTGGATAAAACGATTTTAAGGACCATGACCACACGTTTAAGCAAGATATGTATCTGTGTCTTTTCCGATTGAAATGCCTTGTTAAAATTGTTCGAGATATCCAAAATATAGGGCACAAATAAGAACGAAAACCTAATTTCTGCATTATTTAAATTATTAAAAAAATTCTCGGCTTTTAAAATCGCCTGTGATTTTTTTTGAAACTATTAAATGAAAATAATTGCGGATCACCAACACTGCTCTATAATCTTGTCAATAGCCATTTGTAGCTCCAACCACATAGTCTTACTGAGGCGTACAATTTCGTGTACCTCAAGGCCAAAAGCTTCTTGAAATTCACAAAATTCTGTTTATATTTTAGAGCTGTGTGCGAAATAAAAATAAATATCTTGTATAAATATTTCAATGACAGGCACAACGTAAATAAAGTATGTCCCCTCATTACAGCAGCGTTGTCTGTGGCCAGCCCAATTAGATTTTCGAAAGGAATCTTGTTTCCCTTTAGAAAATTTACAATTTTATTAAATATACCTATACTTTCAGCGTTATACTGCTTCAGTCTTATACTCGTATAAGTCAAGAGTTTATCAACTATCTTAAATTTACTTTGGTGATAATAACTAGTCTCGGTCTCGTCTTGGTCTCGGTCTCGTCAACGAGACGAGACTCCTTTAAAAGTACCGAAGACGAGACCGAGACGAGACCGTATTTTTGGTACCGAAATTCGACGAGAGTCTCGCTGGTCTCGGCGGTCTCGATGGTTTGGTTTCGGTTTTCGCTATAAGAAAATTTTGTTTTTATTTCATTATTGTTTAGTATATAATCATGTTCAATTTTTATAATATTCACAAGTTTTTTTTGCGAAATATTATATACGCGTTAACATATTAAACCATATATGTATGTACATAGTTATACAGAGATAGGCGCATTGCGAAAATCCAGAGAACAATACGTACGATTTATGTATGCATGGCCTTGCTTCATTTTGTGTGACATTTGTAAAAAATATTGTCAAAACGTCAAAATATAGTTCGTTGCCTAGCTGTCAAGCCATGAGCTGTCAAAATCCAATGAAGGATGGCTCCGATTTAAATGGATTAAAAGAATCTCTATAAAATTCAAATTGTATGCTCCGGAAGAATTTGATTTTAAGCCTTTTGGGTGACATTTTAAAAAAAATATCATCAGAACATCAAAATATAGTTCGTTGCCTACCTGCCAAGCCATAAGGTGACAAAATCCATTGAAGGATGACTCCGCTTTAAATAGACTAAAAAACCTCTGCAACATTAAAAGTTTACCTAGGAAAATTCTAAGTTTTCCCGATTTTATTTTTGGCTTCGGAAAAGGTGATCTAAGGCCTTTTGGGTGAGGTTTGAAAAAAATATTTTAAAAACGTCAAAATATACAGTCCTATTCTGTTAAACGCTCACGTGAATATTTGTATTCTGCTATCCGACGGAAAAAACGAATTGTTTCAAAAAGTATATAAATTTCGATCAAAAATAAATTTTAACAATTAGATTCTCTTGAGAATTAAACAAAAAAAAAATATTAGTAAATCTTTGGACTCAAAAGATAAAAGACATTTGAAAATATCTAAATAGTGAAAAATTGATAGAAGAATAGGGCTGATAGTTTATTGCCTACCTGCCAAGCCATGAACTGTCAATTTCATTGAAGGATTGCTCCGATTAAAATGGATTAAAAAAACTGTACAAAATTCAAATTTTATCTTTAAATACGGGTCTTCAATGTTGTCTGATAACGTTACTTCACAGCCTATTTTTTACGTTATCACACACCTTTGAAAACTAAATTAGCACAAAATGTAAGCCATTCGGAGCGCTTTCATACGCAACTAATGAAATTCAACTTAAAATCATAGTTTAGTAAAACAAACTCGTTTCAAGTGAAGTATATGGCCTTAGCTTCATGGACCTACGTAGTGCAGAACAAAATTTCTGGTTTATGATTTGTTTAGCATAAGCAACGTGCAAGGATATATCATTATTAGATACAAGGATATATCATTATTAGATTCATAATTCATAATTGACAAGCACAATAAAGTTGGAAAAGACGTGCAGATGCCAAGTTTGACCGAATTCTTGAGATCCATATTGTACGTTGATTTTCACCAAGTTTCCCAAGCTTGGTTTTTTTTTCTATGGGTTTTGACAGCTAAATGTGAAAATTTGTACCAATTCGTATGATTTTTCACGTTACCAAACACTAAAATCGGAGCAGTCCTTCAATGGATTTTGACGACTCATGGCTTGATAGGTAGACAACATACTACTCGTATATTTTGACGTTTTGATAATATTTTTTTCCAAATGTCATACAAGAGGCTTAAAATCAACTTTTGCCGGAGGAAAGAATTTCGAATTTTTTGAGGTTAAATTTGAATTTTGTAGAGGATTTTTAATCCATCTAATTTGGAGCGATGCTTCAATGAATGTTGACAGTTCATGACTTGACAGGTAGGCAACTTACTATATCTTGATATTTGGATAATATTATCTTTCCAAATGTCACCCAAAAGGTTTGAAATCACATTTTTAGGGAGCAATAAATTAAATCGTAAAATTTTAATTTTGTAGAGTTTTTTTAATCCGAGGCGATGCTTCAATGGATTTTGAATGTTCAGGACTTGAAAGGTAGGCAGCTTAATATATCTTGACATTTGAGCAATATTTTGTTTTCGAAATTTCACCTAAAATGTGTAAAATCAACTTTTTAGGAAGCAATAATTTAAATCGATAAATTTCGATTTTTTTAAGGTAAAATTTTAATTTTGTAGAGGTTTTTTAATTCATTTAAATCGGAGACATCCTAAAATGGTTTTTGACAGGTAGGGGCTTGACAAAAACGGTTAATTTATTTTTTAGGAAATCGAGCGTTGTATGTAGGTACTCTTTTTTTAAATATTTTATTTGTTTTTGCTATGAAATATATTTAATTACACAATGCTTCCAAAATGTTATTTCCACTTAACTTAAAAGACAAAACAGACTCACGAGTTTGTTTCATACATTTTCCCGCATTTTTCTTACCGACGAACTGCTGAGATACCACAACCATACTCTATATTTGCAATCCGAACAATGCTTCTTATCTTTACTTACATTTTTTTAATACCAAAAAAAACACGAAAAAAACCAAGACTAAGGATGATACCAAGACCGAGACCGAGACGAGATCGCATATTAAAATTTTCTCGAGAAAAAGGCGAGACCAAGGCCGAGACGAGACTTGGTTAGGCGAGACCTGGATCGAAACCGAGACGAGACTGAAATTTTTCGATTTTGACGAGACCGAGACGAGATTAACAAAAGTCTCGCCTGGTCTCGTCTCGTTGCCAGCCCTAATAATAACGAACTAATAATACTAAACATGTTTGCGTAAAAACATCTGTTGTTTGAAAATTTTCTAGTTCGCAATATGGAACATGCTTCTTGTAGAATAAATGAGCTGAAGTACGATGAATATATGCCTTTGAACAGAAGTAAATATAATTGTTCTTTTCCTTCATGATTAAAAGGAAATGTTTGGAAACCTGAAGATAAATTGTAGTAGATTTTTGGGATGAGTGAATTCGAATGAAGCAAATAACTTTTTCGATTTTCAAAAATGAATCAATACAACACATATTAAATGAAATTTTGATCGTTTTATAGAAATAAGTCAAATCAAGGAAAAATAAGTTACTACGTAGCAGATGCATACAAAAAAATAATTGAAGGACATCTACTACGTATGAAGTATATTGGCAGCCTTGCTCAGAAGGCGATGAGTAGTATCTGATTTTATTTTGTTCACTGACAACAGTGTTATGCCTTGTTGACTATAAATTTAGTCTACATGATTGTCTATGTATACAATTCACAATTGTCGACATAAATGTGTCAACAATGTAGACAATTCGTAAAACCATCATAACTCATAATTTTTCCTACTAAAATTTATTAAACCACAAAACATAATGTTAAAAAAAGCACCAAGTTCTTCTATAATAATACAAAACATGTAAGAATAAAATAGTCGTGAAAAAATCATTTGGTCTAAATCTAAAGTTCTATGTTTATAAAAGTTTTAGTTTCAAATATTTAAATTAGAGACCTCAAAAAACTTTAAATTATGGGAGAAATATGTTATGATAAACATACTCACTAAAATTTGATAGGTCTATCTTCTATTTTAAATGCCAACAATGCTAAAAATTTGTTTATTGTTGGTGACATCAATATCGATATACTAGATGACTTTTTGTCTGTAGATAACTACTTATCGTTGATGTCATCAAATGGCCTAGAATCCTGCATTAATGAACCAACGCGAATAACTTCAACATCAAAAACTTGCATTGATCATATCTTTTCCAGAATTGATTTTAAAGCCAATTTTAATCTCATAAGCTCTATATCTGATATGAAAATTACTGATCATTGCATATCCTGTCTTTTGTTCAATTTTAAAGATAAACAACAATGTATCGTCCCTAACCAAACTTCTGTTAATCAGTCTGTAATAGTAAGCTTTGAGCACCTTAATTCTTGTTTGATTTTTGAAGGTTGGTATGGAGTCCTTTATGCGTCTGATCCTTCTGTTGCCTTTGAACTTTTTATTTCAATTTTACATGGCTATGTTAATCAAAGTTCAGAAGTGTCTAGAAATAGGAAAGGTCATCTCAAAAAACTTAAACCTTGGATGTCCAATTTCCTATAAAAAAAAATTGATAAAAATAATAAATTGAGAATAATGTGTAAGAAACACGCTAAGTTCCCATCTGTAAAGAAAGGTTTTATGTGAATAAGTTCCATAAAGCCCAAGGAAATTCGAGAAAAGAATGGGGATTAGTTAACGAACTTTTCAATCGGAGATCAGTTCTTGATGTTCCTCAAATTGTATCGTGAGGAAATTTAAATATAGACAATCACTCAGAAATATCAAAGCTTTTCAATGATTACTTTACCGAAGTACGCTTAATGATGCAGGGTTTTATCACTCTTCTTATAACTGCACTGATATCTGTCTCAATGATCCATTTATTTATAATAGTTTTTATTTTGAGCCTATTTCTTCTTTTGAACTATTTAAAGTCAATAGCTTTTCGAATAATTTTACTAAAAAAGTTTGCTTTAATATTGTAGATATCTTAACTCACTTATTCAATAAGAGTGTTTTTCAAGGGAAATTTCCAAACTGTTTAAAAGTGACTGAGGTTGATCTTATTTTTAAAAAAGGAGAGAAAAAGTGTATTAAAGACTATAGGCCTACCTCTGTTCTATCGGTTTTCTCAAAAAATTTCGAGAAATTTATAAAAACTTAAATGCTTAATTAGCATTTCAGGATGAAGGTTAAGGAATGGCTTTTTAACTATGATTTTGATGAAATTCATGGCTTAGTTACTAAATTATTTTAACATTTACTTATATACGTGTTAATGCATATTACTTTAATTTCTTTCTTTCTTTTTTCATTCATTATTCATTAGAAGAAATAAGCTAAGCTGCAAAAAAAATCTTCAATTGACGCCAGGTTGGTAATGAAGATATAAAATGCACTGTTGATCAATTAAATTTGAAAAAAAAACCTTTAATTTAATTTGTTTAATTAAACAAATTAGTTTGCTGAAAGGAAAATTGTTAGCAATTAAGATGTGGTTAGACCCGATGCGGTCTCCAGAAATAGTCAGCTTTTCCACTTAGTGTGAGTTACTTGAGAGAACTTAAATCACCTGTTGATATATTATTTTTATTGAGCTACTGGTTTTCCACCCAGAATTCCTTCGTGTCCTTCGTAAGGATATATATCAGTGTACGGTATTTTATAGTCTGTTTGAATTTCAACGTTAGCGAAGCCCATAATGGTTTTGTCGCTCTTCTTCCAGTTACTTCACTGTGTGTGTCGTAGGCCACTATTGGGCGCCATTTCTTTCGTGAATAAAATAAGTGGGGCTTGCAAAATAACTGATTCAAGGTCTGCGGCGGTTTGTGTGGTGTTTGAATTTGTCCTTGGGCTTTTAGTTTGGCTGTCCTATTCAGGATAGACCGACAAGGTGCCAAATCAAGCATTCGTATGCTAGAATCGGTCTTATGGAAGTGTTGAATGGTTTTGGGGGAAAAAACGTAATTTTTCCCCAAAATAAGAATAACGCATATCATACGTTCGAGTCGTTAGTAATAGACTTGAAATTCCATACAAAAATCCCAACAAAAAAAACACAAAGTTTTCCTAAATTTTCCGATTTTCGAGAAACTTTTTCAATTTGTCTCACCCAATTCCAACTACTACAGCAAACAATTTGACAAATCACAGCCATACTTATAAGGTATGCAGTTACTTATGAACATTTTTTTACCTTATCTTTCGAGTTCTTTATGGATAATATAAGTTATCTAACCTAATATAATTTATAGGATGGTATTACTACATTAGAAACAAAATATTAACAAGCACTCTAATAGTAATGGAAACTGCCTAAGACTTCCCTGTATTTGTAATCGTCTGTACTTGTGTTTCCCGAGGATATTTCAAATCTTTAACGAAACCCACTTAAGAGTCCAAAACACATCAATTCCCAGATGCACGTATCTTATGGAAATAATAATAATCACGGTGATGGGAAATGGTTTTCTTCCCTCATTCCAACTAATATTGATGTGTAGACCTTTTTTTCTCTTACTTCTTAGAACTCTAGCTAACAAGTTATTGGACTTAAATTATTGGCAGAAAATCTGTAGGCCATGTGTAGGACGGTAGGAAACGATAGACAAGATAGTAACAGACATCTATTCGAGGGTTTTCCCTATACTCGTACATACATACTATATATCTTAATATGGAATGTCGGATAAATTTCCACGGAGAACTCGTCGCTACGCCAATAAATCGACTAGACAGACACACGCAGACGTACATTGCACACATAGTCCGCAAAGGATGAGAGACGTTTAAGTTTCGTGCAAGCCTCATTGGCCAAAATGTGTAAGCCCATCAACTTGTTCCTGATTCTTGTTGAAGCCGTCCGTCGCGTCGTCGTCATAGTATAGTATAAGAAACGTCGAATAATCATCTAAGCTATAACCATCCAACAGCTGCGCGTTTATACTTGTTTCAGTTATTTTTTTTTTCAACTTATTTCGCGGAACATAAGCCCTTCTTAACGCTCATGTCCCACATTGGCTGTTTTCATCTCATGGTATACGATTGCCACTACTTGGTTTTTTTTTAAGAACGAAATACAATTTCTTACAAAATTTTCAGCATCATACTTCAAAACTTATTTAAATAAAAATTAGTAAGTCATTTTTGAAAGATTGAATTTTCGAAGACTTAAATCTTAAACATATTTTGTTGGAAGTTTTTAATGCTACAAGCAATAAAGAGTTCAACGGGTGTGCATGTTAAAAGGAGTTCATAAAAAACTGCTTCTGATTTATTTAAGGTTCATTTTTTTGCAGGATTAATTTACTCTGATTTAATTCAGACTTAGTTCAAAAACTGGCATACAACTGTTCGGAAACAATAGGTAGAGTAATAGAGTAATTTCCAATAGGTGGTGTTGCAAATGACGACACTTACGTTAAAAAATGAGTAAAAAGGATTTTGTGATAGTGACGCCAAATAAGACTTTAGTTTAGTTTATTTCAACAAATAGAGTTTAATGTTCAACTGTAAATAGTTATTTCTTGCTTGTCTGTTACTACAATTTCAATTTCAATTCAATTTCAATTTTCTTTATTCTTATTAATTCAATACAGATTTAACAAAATAAATGTTATAAATGTTTAATATATCTAAGAATAATTAGTGTCATCTTTTATTAAAGAAAAATAGAGATGATGACACATCGATTATAAATTATGTGTGGGGTGTACAATAATTAATTTATAGATAATTTATAGATACAATTAAAGAATAAATAAGCTATAAGATTCTATGAAAGGAAAAAAAACTTCAAATTTACAATTAAAATTTGTTTGTATTTTATAAGAGAAGAAAACAAGTTAATTTGAAAAATGCAATTAAAATTCTAAATTCTTCAAAGTGAGAAGTCGTGTTGTAAATTTATGAATACTAAAGATAAAATAGTTAAGTAACAACAAATTACATAACATATCGTAACAGTGTTTCGATTTCCCGGTGATTTCCCGGCCATTCTTTTATTTTTTTTTAAAAACAGATCAAATTTCTCAAATTACTTCTAAGAAAGCGGAATTACTACGTGTCATGTCTGAATTCGGCCTTTGTAAATAACCGGCTCTCTTCAAAAAACTTTCAAGACTTTAAAACAAAATAAATGACGAACAGGTAGAACTAGCAAACATCGAAACAATTCTATTGAGTGCGTTAACCGATGAGTTTTACAAACATTTCGAATAGCTGCTTTTTGAAGAACAGTGAGTTATTGAAGATGATTGACATATGAACCACCCCAGCAGCATATGCCATATTGTAACTTTGAATGGAAAATACCATAGTAAACCATCTTCAACAAATTCAAAGAACAGTGCCTTCTTAAGTAATAAAAATAGCGAGTGGAGATAGTTTTTCAAAAAAGATATATGTTTGGTCCATTTTAAATTTTGATCAAAAGTAACTCCAAGATATTTAAAGTCTTCTTCAATTAAAAAGCAATTACTGCTGCAGTTAACGTTGATATCAAAGGATTGAGCTCTTCGATGACTGCAAAGCCTGTTATGATTGGTACAATCATAAAAATGATAGGAATGTCAGGTGATACGTTGCGAGTTAGGCTAAAGAACATAAGTTTTGTCTTGTTACTGACTATCAGTTCATTTTTCGCGAACCAACATCTACGGGGGTGAATATCATGATTTATTTCACAAATTTGATTAAAAGGACTCGAAGAGCAATAAGCAATGCCGAGATCGTCTGCAAATGCTCTGATATTACCTAAAAAATTAAGTGAGAAAAGGGAATTAATGTAAATAAGGAACAAAATTGGGCCAAGTACGGAACCCTGTGGAACTCCCAAATGAGCAGTCTTAGAACAACTCAAGCTAGACTGAATTTGTACATACTGTTTTCTGTATTTAAGATAGGCTTCCATCCATTTTAAAACACATCCACGAAAACCAGCTTTATCGAGCTTATCTAATAAAATGTTATGGTATACAATGTCCAGTATTTTTTTCGATCTAAACCACATTGCAGAATGCCACAGAAGTCCAAAAGAGCATCTTCAGTAGAAAGCCCTTTCCTAAATCCAAATTGAAATAGACTAAAGAAGTTGTTTTTTTGAAGATAATCCAGCATTCTGTCTTTAAAAAGTTTCTCAAACAATTTTGATATCGAAGGTAGTAACGAAATAGGTCTATAGTTAATTTATCATCTCTTCTTCATTTTTTGAGTAAAGGAATAACTATACCAACTTTTAGTTAATCCGGAAATATACCAGAAGCAATACTCAAATTGAAAAGATGCGAAAGTATATCTACAAGGTTAGGCCCAACGTGTTTTAAGAGTATATTTGAAATTTCGTCTCTACCATGGGAATGTGAGTTATTTAAGGAATTCATAGTTTTTTAAAACATCAAGTCCAGTAATTTGTTCAAAAAAGAAACTATTTCTTGAAGTAAATTGATAAGTGAGCTCCGAACAACAATTACATAGTAAGGGTCGGCTTTCAGTGAAAGTAGTTTGTCCAATGGACGTAAAAAAGTTGCTGAATTCAACTCATCTGTTGATTGCTAATTAAAAATTTCCTAAGACACATTTTTGACTCAGTTGGCAATTATGCTAAATCACATAGTGAGTGGTATGAAGCGAAAAATAATTTCCACGCTTTTTCATTTTTTTTTCGTTTTCTCAGAATTTGCAGATCGTGCTGATAAAGGCTATTTACGAGTAGATCTAAATTTCCACTTGCTTGGTGTGAATAATGATCTGGTTCGGAAGTCATTTTACTTGGAGTAATTTTTCGAAATAGCTGCTGATCAAGAGGTGATGAAAAGCATTTTCGGTTAATATTTCGTTTTGTATCAAAGTTTATGGATTGATTTCTTAAGCGGAAGATTACTGCACAGTAAACCAAAAGAAAATTTTTTAGTGACGTCAGAGAGTCAACGCTTTGACGTTATCTGATTTTAGACTTACACACATATTTTTTCCTGTGAAAAGTTTGATGATTAAAATGTTGAACTGTATTTTAACGGCTTATTCGAGAATGCAAGCAAAACAGAAAAAGGAAAACTTATCACCACTTCTAATAAGCTTTTTCTCAAAAGCTCAAAAAAGCTCTAAAATATGAAAGCTTAGGAAGAACCACAAAATTAAGAAATCAGCAAGAATTTGTTTTCACAGCTGAATTGATTCTTCTTGATTCAAAATAGCTTTTAACGGCCTTTAGTCCACAAAATTTGCGTTTCGTCCCAGCGATCTCACTTAGACTCATGAGTTGACTAGTGAGCGACTTACCGATACGCACTTTTTGTTAAGTTCAATTCAACTTACATAGATTTTTGACAAAAAAAAATGTGAACTATATCCAACAAGATTCTTATTCAACCAAAAATTGGTTAAATAAAGTGTTTAAGCAAACCTTGGTATGAGGTTTAAAAATGTGTAGGTACACCTAGTTCTACTTGTATAATTTAGTTAGATATACAATTTTGTATCGAAATTTAGATATTTTTTTTATCTAATATATAACTACTGAGTTTCCAATTAAGCATTGACTTTTACCACCAAGTTTCTGTCTCATACTATTTATTCATTGGATAATATGGAGGAGGAAATTATACGGGGAGTGTTTTAGTAATCGTCCAAAACCAAAATGCTAAAAGAAGTTTGGGCAGTTTTTTTCAGTTTTCGCAATTAGAAAATTATCATTTTTGTAGGAATTTTGCTTATCAACAAATCGCGAAAATATTCCAAAACTTTTCTTGGAAACAATGATGGCTCACATTCGGTTAGAAGAAAAAAATCTCAGAAAAATGTTCGGCCCTGAATAATATGGGGGCGCAATTTTTTTGGTTGCTATGCCTAGGTTTTCATAAAAATTGACAGTACGATGATAGAAGAAAGTGTATTTAACAATTCCGTTCTGCTCAATCCGCTTAAGCTATTTTCTTCAAAGTTATAAACTAAGCGTCTAAGGAGATTGCCTTAATTTTTTTTAAATTATGTTTTTAATCGTATATCTTAAATAACTTTAAGTGAGCTAAACTTGTATGTATTTATGTACGTTTGGTTTTCAGAATCGGCTCCAACGATTTGGATATAATTCTTACAGGTTTCTCCTAGGAGCAAGAAAAAGGATTTATTTAAATCCATCCACCGGCAAGCACACAATTTTATTTCATGGTTTCTCTGAAATGGCTCTATTTCTTGTAGACTACTTATACGACTTGGATGACACTTTCAGAGTCCTATCTTTTGTGCAAGATAAAAATTAAAAATAAATATTTTATTAAAATCCGCCCACCACCACGCCTTCTTTTATCATTTCTTGGTTTCTCGGGAACGGCTCTAACGTTTTGGATGAAAATTCCAAAATTTGTTTTTATGAGCAAGTAAAACATTTAAAAACAAACAAAATAAAATGCACGACTGGATCGCAAGTACTTGCTCCTATGTTCGATTACATTATATGCAAAAGGTTCGTAATGAAAATGGCTAAAAATATTTTTAAATTCGTTTTTCACTTAATTTTTTATATATAAAAATTCTTAAATTCTGTCTAAAAAAAATTAGTATGAACTTTTTAAATATTTAATAATATAAATCAAAAATTTCAAAAATCCAAAAAAAAAACTATATTTGGAAAATTTTGAAATGCAGTATTATTTAGAATTTGAAGGAGATCCTGTATACAAATTTTGGTCGAAATCCGTTGAACCGTTTATAAGAAATTCGAAAATCAATAAAATGGTTGTATGACAGGTACTGTTAATAACAAACTATTTTTTTAATTTTTTCGGCCAAAATGTAGACCAAACTCAAGTTATTGCACACACCAATTTTTATCAAAATCGTTATGGCCGTTTTCGAGATAATTAAGATGGGAGAAAAATTTGTATGGCAATTGCCGTTATTTTTGGGGCTAAAAAAACGATTCAAAAATCTATTTTGGACAATCACCTAAAACGCCTAACCAACAAGTTTGAACAAAATCGGTTGAGCCGTTCAGGCCGTAGATCGTTCTACAGACAGACAGACAGACAGATGGAATTGCCGGACCCACTTTTTGGTGTTCTCTATCATCGTAATGTCAACTTTGATTAAAATCTCGAGTTCGATTTTTTTTCTAAATGTATAAGTTGCCCTATAGTACCTATATCGCAAGTAAAAATATTAAATGAGGGCAGGCCTTGCCACTCCCATTTGTTTTACTGATAAGTTTTTCGAATACGACTCAAATGATTTTATTGAAATTTGTATAGTGTACTCGTGTAAATGACAGAACTTTCTAATTTGGTTTCAGTAAAGTCCGTCTACAGAAACGCCCACTTTTACCCATTTATTGGTTTCTTGGAAACGGCCTTAGCTATTTGGTCGAAAATTTCAGAGTTTGTTTCAATGGACAAGAAGGAAATTTTAAAAATATTTTAAGTAAATCTAAATGCTGACACGTCCACTTATCTAATTTCTTATTTTCTCATAAACAACACAAACAATTTTAAATTTTGCAGAGTTTATTTTAATAAGAGCCGATTTTTCAATCTCCGGATAAACATCCAGTTAGTTGCCAAAGGAACTTATTTGACTGTTAAGCAACCGGATAGCAACATCGAAATTTTCAATCAAGAAAAAACAATCTATAGAATAATTTAATGTGAACGTCACTTTTATTTCGAATATAGAAATTTTCATAGAAATTAATTTTTGTTTAACGTTTATTTTAATGCAAAAATTTTTCAGTGTTTTTGACATGGAAAATAGCTATTTATTTTATTTCTCAGATAACTCCCTTTTCCGTTCTAAAATGAGCAGATAACTTTATTCCTAGATTAAGTTGTATCTGAATGACTGTTGAAAAACTGATTTTTGCTCTATCTGGAGAATATGTACTAACTGACGCTTAACGCTTAACTGACTATTGAAAAATTGGCCCTAAATAAGAAAACAAAAATTAGTAAGTTTGACTAAAAAAAATCCCCCAGTGTCACTTGCACTTTTAATGAAATTTTCAATTTACATAGTTGACTTTTACCATCGAAAAAAAAGATAAACAAATAAATTAAGTAAAATCTTACATAAAGTTTAAATTTTTCGGAACTTACCGCGTTATATGTTAGAAATATTTTCAATTTCTTTTTCTTTTTCCCGACGTTTCGAAGAAGTTTCAAACTTCGTGGTCACGGGATGAGTCTCGAGTCGAAGTTTCTTATTTAGGATGAGTCTCATCCCGTGACCACGAAGCTTGAAACTTCTTCGAAACGTCGGGAAAAAGAAAAAGAAATTGAAAATATTTTTAACATTTAACGCGGTAAGTTCCGAGAAATTTAAACTTTATGTAATATGAATAACATCCGCGAAAATAATAACCTAAAATCTCATAAGTAAAATCTGCTAACTGCCCCGCCAAATTTTATTATTTCTAAGTGTAGGTAGTATTTTACATTTCAAGTCTATCTAAGAGGGTAATATTAAGGGCCTTAGGCAGATAAGCTGATAAGAAATGTTAATTTTTCGGTTATGATTGGATGCTTCTGATCTTCAAGGTTTTCTTTAATTATTGAACTAATTTCAGGCGCTAAATACAAATTATTGAGGATGGCCAAAGCCATCATCGACTTCTATTCTATTCTTATGTTTAAAATATATTTGAAATTTAAATCCAAAATACAATGGTATGTAAAAATCTATATATTTCTTAAATTTGAATACAAGCAACTTTTCCTTCGGGAAGTAAATATAAATTTTTCCAGTCAAACTCGAAAGATACCGAACAAAGCTCGGTCTCCCAGGATTCTTAGAAAAATGTTAAAGAACTGTCATTAATATTATTAATTATGGAAGATTTAACTTTAAAATATATTTAGCTGTAACTAAAAATCTTGTAATTACGATTTGATTGAATATAAGAGCAAGTAGGGGCGACCCAGTCGTGCATTTTATTTTGTGTTGGTTCTTAGTATGTCTTACCTTTGAGTGGACGGCATAAAAGTAAACTAATTGCACTCCAATCCAATAAGTTTAGAAATTAAAGGGCGGCGAGAAGCAAGCATTGCTTTTAAAAGAGGATTAAATTTCAAATAGTCACCGACAAATCACGAAGTTCTATTCACAATTAGTGCCAAACCTCTTTACATGAACATGACAGTAACGTTCAAGTATGTAGGTGTATGTATATAGTGTATATAGTAGAGGAGATTGAGCAATTATTGTGGCATTACCATACCAAGCCACATATTGGCTGTGTCGAAGAAAAAATCAATCTTAAAGCTTTAAGTAATCCATTCCCAGTTACACTTTTACTGACAGAGTCCTTATAGTTATTGTCAAAATGATGTCCGTATTTTTTTAAATATGCGCGCACTCAAGGGGTTATGACTACTCTTATAATGTTTAAACACAGTGCGAGCGATAAGGAAAATGGGATAGGATTAGACAGGAGATACCGATGCGCATTGGTTTTAAATGTTTGAATATCGCAATGGGAGGGAAAAATTCGGTCAGGTAAAGCATTCCACATTCGTGTAGTACGGCTAAAGAAGGAATCTATATACTTGACAGTACGTCCTAAGTTGGGCTCAAGGGAAAATTGATGAGCATTCCTAGAAGCGCGAGTGTTGCGGTTGAATTGTTTAAGGGGAGGAATGCAACTGGCTATTTCACTAGAACACTCTTTAGAAAAATACCTATAGAATAATGAAAGGCATAAAACATTCCGACTGTGTTAGAGAGGTGCAATTGTTTCCATTATTGTTTCATCACCTATCATTTTTAAAGCTCTTTTTTGGATTCTGTCCAGAAGACTTAAGTGAGTTATGGGAGCACCTGCCAAGATGTGACAGTTGCACTCAAGCTTTAGACGAATATAGCCTTATAGATTACAGCCAGATCGGAAGGGCAGAAATATTTCTTGCATCTTCTCAGAAAACCCAAGCACCTTGCAGCGTTTTTTTCGACGTCGAATATGTGGTCACTGCATAAAAGGTTAACGGTGATGCACATACCCAGAACTAAAAGATGTTAGGTTTAATCGATACAAGCACCGCTCATGGGCAACAGCATTGGGGGAGGGCCCCGCTTTAACGACAGAAGACAACATTGACTTTTTAAAGCATTAAATTCTATGCGTTTTTTTTAATGAGAAAGAGAGTCGGAGACAGAACGGAGCCCTGGGGCACACCAGGATTTATTTTATGAATATCAGACTTGAAACCGTCTAATACGACTTGTATTGAGCGGTCCGAAAGGTAATTACTAATCCAACGAAGAAGATATTCATCGATACCATATGCACGCATTTTCGATAAGAGAGCTTGGTGCATAAATCGTGCTTAATTTAATGTGTAGTAAATAAATTTAAAAAAATCTAAATAAATTTAGACAAAGTCAGGAACAAATTTTGAGTCCTTAAAAAATAACAAGCCGTTAAAATAAGTATAAGTGATTGAGCCAGTGGTCGGCCACCTCACTTTTTTTTACGTTTGACTGTCCCTTAAAATTGAGTTGTTCGAGTTTTAGATATACAAATTAGTTTATCTGATTTTTTGGAATGTCTAAATTTCGAAATGAAAGTGCCCCTCCTGGGGGTTAGCCTTGACGTGGCGGAGGGGCTTACGGTGACTACTACTGTGAAACCTAGAGCTATGCGATCGCGGAACTTGATTCTGCAGTAGGGCCACCCATGGTCGACAGGTCGAAGTGGAGTAGGATGTCGCTACTAATTATCCCTACCCCAACGAAGGAGTGTTTCCCACCAAGGCACTCCCAACAAATTTGACGGTAGCGGAAGAATTCTCGCGATGGAATCAACGGTAGCGTCACTAGTGCCAGTCAGGTTGAACTAATTGGTGAACTCCTTGTATAGACTACTCACAAGTAATCAGAGCACAGGCTTATAAGGAGCGCATCAGGCCCAAATTTAAAAACATCTCGCTGATCTGTATCCTCCCCCAATGAAAGATGACTCGATCAAAGAAGAATTCTACGAACTGCTCGAAAAGACGTACGATAGGTGCCCGAAGTAGGACGTTAAGATTGTTCTTGGCGACTTTAACGCCCAGATCGGAAAGGAGGGTATCTTTGGTTCGATGGTCGGGGGACACAGCCTGCACGACGAAATTTCTGGAAACGGGCTGAAACTGATCGACTTTGCGGCGGGGAGAAATTTCACCCTAGCAAGCACTCGAATCCCCCATCTCAATATACACAAGGGAACCTGGAAGTCTCCCGATCAAGGCACTGTTGACCAAATAGATCATGGCGCGATAGACGCCAGGCATGCATCCAGTATCCTGGATGTCCGAACTTTCCGAGGGGCCAACATAGACTCAGATCACTACCAGGTAGTATCTAGAGTCCGGATGCGGATATCCTTGGCGTCTCAGCGAAGAGAGGATATTAGGAGAAAGTTCAACGTCGGAAAACTTTTATCACCAGAGACTGCCACAACTTTTGCCGACCGCGTCGCCCTCAATCTCTCAGAAAACGCACCAGCAGCACCAACTATAGACGAACAGTGGAATCATTGCCAGCAAGCCATTAGAACTGCCGCCTCTGATGTGCTGGGTTTCAATCGACAACCAAAGCCAACCCTCTGGTTCGGTGAGGACTGTCGGCAGGCACATGCAGCCAAGGACAAAGCCTATGAGTCAATGCTGCAAGCTAGGACTAGAACTGGTGAGAGAGCTGTCCGCGAGGTCTATGTGCAAAAAAGAAGAGAGGAACACCGACTTCTAAGAAGGAAGAAGTGCTGCCGAAAAGCTAGCGGTCGAGTCTATTGAGGGATGCTATAGCAGGGGTAACGCTCGAAAGTTTTATCAAAGGGTGAAACGATCTACCCAAGGATTCCAGTCCAGAATAGAAGCTTGCCATGATAAAAATGGTAATGTCGTAGGAGATACGCAGACGGTGCTGAGAATTTGGAAGGAACACTTTTCCAAGTTGCTAAGCGGCGAAGACTGCCAACCATCCGTTGCTATGCAGAACAACCCATTCAACTTGGGGGATGATGGTCAAAATATCCGTCCACCTGACCTAGAAGAAGTAAGAACGGCGATATCCAAACTTAAGTCGGACAAGGCTGCGGGTTCAGATGGCCTGCCAGCTGAATTGCTTAAGGCAGCGGGACATGATTTGGTTAGGAGCATACACCAACTCATTTCTAGAATCTAGTCGGAGGAAAATATGCCCAATGGAAGCTCGGCATAGTGTGCCCTATCCACAAAAAAGGAGATGCTCTGAACTTAGCCGCCTATGATAGCGTTGATAGAGACGAGTTATACAGAGCCTTGTCACATCTCGGCATCCCTGCCAAACTTGTCCGCTTGAAGGAATCTCGCTGCTCCGTCAGAGTCGGTAAGAACTTCACCGACGACTTTGGTGTCGAGAAAGGTTTCAGACAGGGTGATGCGCTATCATGCAATCTCTTTAACATCGTTCTTGAAGCAATTGTGCGCAACTCAAATGTCAACACCAGACGCACAATTTTTCAAAAGTCCGTTCAACTCCTTGCTTATGCTGATGACATTGACATCATAGGCAGAACAAAGCGAGCGGGCAGTGGAGCATATGGAAGTATTGAAGCGGAAGCGGCGAAGATGGGTTTGACTGTTAACGAGACGAAAACTAAGTATATGCTGTCATTGAGAAGAGAAGTCCAACACCATCGACTGGGACAAAACGTCAAGATTGGCGGTTATAACTTCGAAGTAGTCAGAGACTTTGTTTACCTGGGATCCACTATTACATCGCACAACAAAATCAGTGCGGAGATCAAACGAAGAATCACACTTGCAAATCGCTGTTTCTTCGGACTTAGAAAGCATTTGAGTAGTAAAGCCCTCTCTCAAAGAACCCAAGAGACCCTATATAAAACTTTAATCATCCCAGTCCTGCTATATGGAGCAGAGGCATGGACACTGACAAAATCGGATGAAAACCAGCTGGGTTGCTTTGAGAGAAAGATCCTTCGAGTTATGTTTGGACCAGTATGCATCGGTGGTTAGTGGAGAAGAAGATTTAACGATGAACTTTACGGGCTCTACAGCGATATCAACCTGGTCAAAAAGCTAAAAATACAGCGACTGAGATGGCTAGGTCACATGGAGCGCATGCACATCGACGCACTAGCCCGACGAGTCTTCATATCCAACCCCGGTGGACAACGCGACAGAGGAATGCCTTATCTTAGGTGGCGCGATCAAGTGGTGAACGACCGCAACCAACTTGGTGTGCGTAACTGATGGCAGCTAGCTAGGGACCAGGCTAGCTGGAGAGGTTTGCTGTATGAGGCCGTAATCCATCCTGGATTGTAAGCGCCATCTAAATTAAAGTAAAGTAAGAAATGAAAGTGTGATTCTTATGAAGTCGGCCACCTAAACCCCAGAGGTCGGCCACATGAGTTTCCAGTAGTCGGCCTCCATACAAAAATTTATATTTTTATAATAAATATGTGTCTATTACTAATTTTATAGAATGTCGATAACAAGACATCATTTTAATATTTAATATAAACAGCTCAGTTAAATAAAAAAATGTGATTGTAAGATTATATTTGGTTTAAGAACGCCTTTTCATATTAGGAACAAATACAGACTTTTTTTTACATAAGTTAATTAATAGGAAAAAAAAAATAATTTATATGAAAATGAAAACTAATAATAATAATAATAATATTTACTATATGCCTTTCAGACCTAAGGTCTTTTTAAATGCAACGTGAATTGCATGTCACTAATTAGAAGGAATAGACGGATAGGAATATATGAAGCTACTAATATTCTTTTACATATAATAGATATTTATATATTTCAGGCAAATGTTATTAAACATTGCTTTAGATACAACAACAAAAAGGCAACTTATATTTGTATTTATATTTACGAAAAAGTTGGTTTTCTTAATATGATTTCTTATTTCTGAAATGTTTTTCCATTTCTAGGTTATAGCATACATAGTAATGTAATGTGGGCGGTCAGTATTTGGACAGTGCGTACACAAAAGAATGAAATAATTACTGCTAAAATCACTTAGGTCCATGGAAAATACGTTTGTTGAGTACACCGACCCGAAACATTATTTGCCTTTTGATATTAATTTAATAATAAAAGCAGTTTTCAATCGCATCTGGCCACTTTTTAACCTACCTAAAACCTACTTGCCGGGCATAGTTTTAACAGAGTGACGAGGCCGCCAGAGGAAGGAACACTTGTTGTACCAGATGCTTTCATTTGCACTGAATACAGAGTAGTTAGCCTCCTTATGGTTTCCTAATCAATGATTATGCAACTTGTTGGATCATTTGGGAGCTAATCCAATACCTGATTTCGAAACCAGGTAAAATGGCAGGATGTTTCGTTGACAATATCAAAATACATGAAGCATACTATTTTAGCTCCACGAACTACCATGTTACTGTCGTTTGTATTGAAAACTTCGAAGATGTTTGAAAAACTCATAGTCGCAAGTCCTTCATCTTATAATGGGTTATTGAAATTCTCTTTCAAAATGATTGGACCGTTTTTAATAAACCTGATGATTTTTGTGAGAATCTACATTTATCAAAGGTCTATGGACCACTTTAAAAAAAATTGTATTCCTTGCTCGCACTAAGGTCTGTATTAGAATGAATTTGTATTATAATTTATTATTATCATTTCGGTCTTCGGGTTTCCTAGAAGTAACCTATTCTAGGAAACCCGAACTCCCGAATCGTCTATTTCAATTTAAAATGTTTATCTAATTTTGTTCAGTACTGAAGAACGTGCCTGTTTCGTGTATTTAAAAAATATTGTTTTGCTCTTCGTTGTTTCCATTTTTAAAGTTTTTTATAACTAAATATTAAACAAATTTTCGAAATTTGTATAACATATCCATGAACATTTTTTAAATTAGACATTGTAAATGTATCTACGTTTTATTTATGAATCGCGAAATTTTCGAAAAATTCTTTTATAAGTGTCTAACAAGAGCAATTAGGTATAATAATGGTGAGAGAACTGTAATATTGGGAAGATTGTATATTTCAGTCAATTACTTTTGACTGGTTCCATGAAAAGATTTGGTTTTTCTTTAATAAATAAATAGACAAATGGTGATTATTTTGATGTATCAAACATTACTCTATGAGCTATATAAGCTTTGAAATCTTAATTTTAAAACAGGAGAAAAACATTCAAAATTGCCTGCTTAATTCGAATCTAATCATCGATGTTTAGTGTAGAAGAACAGTTTTGTTCGAAAATTCATTAAAAATAAAAGATATGGTGGCTGTTTTGGGCTTATATCGTCAGTTCTAGTAGTCCAATCTATAAGGTTAAGGTCTTAATTTTAAGGTTAGACTGGGGGTTATACGGCGGTATAAAAATAACAGGATTGTGTCCTACAAAATATACATCTTAGAGGGGTTAACAGAACAAATTTGTTCGATTTTTGTTCGTTTTTTGATATTATAAATGTAAAAGTTGATGAAAAAAATCAATATTTTTAAAAACAGTGTTCCACAAAAGTGTTCTACAAAAGTGCTAGCGTAAGAATATATATAAATGCATCAGAAAAGGCGTAAGGAGGTTCTCAAGTAAAATACCTACAAATGTGTCAATTAAATTAAAGCAAAATTAAGTTGTTGAAAGTCAAGACAGTATCTTCCGAGTATGTATATTGTATACGCACATATTTATGCACTTAAATGCTTAAATCTTCACAAATGGAGTTGGTTTATCCAATATGATGGGTAGGTTTTCTAGCATACATGTAGCACACATGTGTACATTATAATATGTAGGAAAGAGATTAAGACTTTTGGTGGAATCTAATCTGGCCACCTATCTTCTCTTATCTTTGCACGTTATATTCAATTGTACCGCTGAGTTTAACTTGAGGGCATCGTTTGCATTTGGAAAAAAAATCGTTCTCGAGATTTTAATCAAACTTGACATTACAATGATGGAAAACACCTGCAAAATGGTTATCGAAATTCCGTCTGTCTTCAGATCGTTTACAGCCTAAGCCACTGAAGAGATTTTCTTCACACTTGGTACTTAAGCGTTTTAGGTGATTGTCTCAAATAGATTTTTGAATCGATTTTTTAATCCCCAAAATACGGTAAGAGTGCCGTACGATTGTGTCTTCTATCTTAATTATCTCAAAAACGAGTTTAACCATTTTTATAAAAAAAAATCGGTGTACTATTATAGGCATTCTATTTTTGATATAAAAATTTGTTTATTTAATTTAACGAGCTCGGGAGAAATAAAAACAATTGCCCCTAAATTCCGCCCCCCCCCCCTGTAAATTATTAACAAACAATATGTTTTAAGTTTTATAGCAAAAAACAACAAATATAAGCTTTAAATAAATAAAAAAAAACAATCACAAAATTCATCTACATTTAATAGCTTGGCCATTTTAGCTCTTTTTAAAAATCACCTCCACTATATTTTTACTTGCGATTATATGTACTTAAGGCAAGTTACAAAATTATGTATTCGTAAAAATTTTTTTTTTCTAGCAATCAAACATGACATTACTATCATATAGAACACCAAAAAAGTTGGTCCCGCAATTCCGTCTGTATGTCTGTCTGTAGAACGATCTACAGCCTAAAACGGCTGAACCGATTTGGTTCAAACTTGGTACTTAGGCGTTTTAGGCGATTGTCCAAAACAGATTTTGGAATCGTTGTTTTACGCCCAAAAATAACGGTACTTGCCATACAAATTTGTCTACCATCTTAATTATCTCAAAAACGGGTATAACGATTTCGATATAAATTGGTGTGTGAAGTAGTTTGGGTATAGTCTACATTTCGGTCAAAAAAGTTTTTAAAATATTTTGTTATTAACGGTACCTGCCATACAACCATTTCATTGATTTTCGAGTTTCTTATAAACGGCTCAACGGATTTCGCTAAGAAAAATGTATACAGGAGCTCCTTCCAATTCTGAATAGTAATGCATTTCAAAAATTTTCGGAAAATATTTGTTTGGATTTTTGAAAAAAAAATATGTTTTTTTTGAAAATTCAATATTTCAAAAACGGGTGGACAATTTTGTCTGAAATTTTGTTTTTGCATTTATATTATTCATTATTTAAAATGTTCATACCAATTTTTTTTAGAAAAAGTTTAAGAATGTTTATATATAAAAAATTAAGTGAAAAACTTTAAAAATACATTTAGCCGTTTTATTTAGAATTTTTTGCATATAAGATAATCGAACATAGGAGCAAGTACGTGCGATCTTATTTTGTGCATTTTATTTTTCTATCGAAAAGGCACATTTCAAACGAAGGCGAAAACTTGAGCCAAACATGCATTTTTTACAAGAAAACCAGTAGCTATTTATAATGGTATGACATTTTGCACCATGAAAGAAAAATTGTTAGCCTTTTGGAAAATATTTTTTTCGGGAGGTTAAACGAAAACTTTTGCTATTAACTTGCACTTTACAATGTAGTGGCCGACTACTAGAAGTGGCCGACCTCACATGCCATCACCCTATCATTGGTTTGTGAACTGTAGGTAGTCCTATAAAATAAAATAAATTATGTGTTAGAGCAATTGGAACAATCTCTGTAACTTCCTTCTCGAGTTTCCTGAATAAATCTTTCGTTATAAAAGCCTATAGTATAATTCTTATCGGTTCTTCAATGGAATTTTTCTTTGACGTCAATATAAGCACTGGCAGGCAGCTTATGCAAAAACAATAAGCAAGTATTTAAAACTCCTGATCTGCTTGTTTCAATCAACAATTAACTTTACAACCGACAAATTGTCTGGTTTGGTCAAGAAAAATGTAGTCTGTTACGAAACACTTTTTGATTTATTCCAAAAGGGGCTCCTTCATACCTAACACCTAATACTTTGATTGATGAGATAACATACAACGATAAACTTATAGTTTATTATTTACACGTGCATTAGAAAATGTCATTCTGCATTAGATTGTGATGTGAATGAAATATATATAAAAGTACCAATCCTAAAGATATCGGCAGCCTTTTCAGATTGCCCCTTATTCTATGCAAATAATATTCCGCAAGCAAAAAAATAAAAAAACATAAAACCTCTTAGTTAGATAGCCAGCCTTAATTGTTTTGACAGAGACGATTAAAAGTGAATCGGTGATCTGCTTTGTTCTAGCGACCAGACTAAGCGGAATTGTTATTGTCGGTCATTTATAACAAATAGATACACTTGCTGTTTTATATATTAATGCAAATAGAGCGGTTTTTTAATCGATGCTTTTGTTCAAGGTATAATTTGCTAGACTAAATGTCACGTCGATGAGAGATGTTGTCAAGGAAAAAAAAATAAACAAAGGTAAGTAATTTGCATTTTGTTTAATGTTTCGCTGATGTTCAAACAATAAAATGTATATTTTCTGTGATTCAATTAATTGAATCGGTATTAAAATTTATCATCCGTTTTGTGATTACCAGAGTGTTGAAGGTCTTGATTCTGACAATGTAATTTCTAAGCAGCCATTGCATAAATTGACTTATATTCATTTTCAAAACACAAGATTGATCTTTGCACTGCGCCAAAAAAAATCATCAGCGAAAAATCATATACAATCTTTGGGCCCAGTACACATCACAAAAATGGCTATAATATTTACGTCTTGACTATAACAGAGACGGACGTCTGGACAGAACGGCTATACGTTCACGAGGTTCCAAATAATTTGTCCCTGTCATTGGGTATGAAAAGGTAATTCGTTCAGCAGGTACCATGATGCTTCGTTCGGCTAGTTAGCAAGTAGTGGATTCTACAAAGTTAAAGGAGAGTTCCCATTGATGTAAGATTGATTACCCATCAATTCGACTGCTATATTTTTTTCCAACCAGGCGGTCATACAATTCATTAGTACAGACCTTTTCTATTTCATTTTTAAGGAAAACTAACATGAAATCGAACACAGTTTTAACTACGACTGTCATTCGTCGTCTCCGTTTTTTTAAGCGCGTACTTAGGGATTTTGACTACCATTAATATGGCCAAGCACAGTGCGAGCATTAGAAAAATGTGGAGGATTTAAATTAGATACCGATTTTGTGATACCGATTGATGTGATTTTAAATTCAAAAATTAGAATATCAAAATGGGTCAGAAAAATGGAGCCTGGTAAGGAATTCCACATTCGTATTGTACGACTAAAGAAAGAATCTCTGGACTTGACAGACCGTCCGGCTCAATGCTAAACTTATGAGCAATGGCTATATTTTCGTAGAACGTTGTTTATAAGAATAGCAATACAATAATGAAAGATATATAACATTTCTACGGTGTTCTAAATGTTTCCATTATAGTTCTGTCGCCTATCATTCTTAGAGCTCAATTCTGCCAAATTGTGCGAGTTAAATTCCGGCTATTGACGAATGAAGGCCTTAACAAAGTCGTCAGCAAAACCAATTTATTGGGTTAGAAGTTCCAGAAAAGATGTAAAGATTTGTGCCACTGTTTGGTACCATCATCATCAGATCACCAGTGGACCTATTGCTACGAAAGCCATACTGCCGGTCATTAAGGAGCTTTCGTTCTTTAAGATATTTCTTAAGCTGATAATTATTCAACGTTTCCAAGATTTTGGAAAGAAGAACCGTAAGTGCAAGTGGACGATAATTTGCCGCTGAAGAAGGATCACCTTTTTTAGGGACAGGTTGGACAAATCCTGTTTTTCATTAACTTGGAAAGAGACCTGTAGAGTAGGACAGATGGAAAAGCTTACGCAATGGTTTTACCAGCGTTGAAGAACACCTCTTCAGAACGATTGCAGCGATACTATCAGTAGCAGCGGATTTTTGTATATCAAGGTCTTTAAGGACTCTAATGCACTAGTGCGAAAAAAGATTCGTCCCTCGAAACTATTTTTACGCTCCCAAGTACTGGAGAAGTCATAATACTTTCAGGCATAGAGTTGAATTAACAGCGAACTGCCCTGCAGGCAAATTGGCTTTTTCCATTAAAGACAAACATTGAAGGAAGCCGAAGACGAAGTTGAATTTCGAATATTTTTTTTTATAAATTACCAAAAAAAAAAAAAAATGTTTGGTTATGCAAAAATTTGGTTCTCTGAATGTGAACGTTGCAAGTCTTTCTGGTTTGTTGAAACTTATTCCGGTTTCCCTCAGTGATATTGGCTTTATTATTCCGGAAACGTATTTCTCTAAGGCCCGCTTGCTGATACACAACTTAAGCATTTAAGTTCTACTTAAGCACTTATGTGACAGTTTACGCAGAGGAAAAAGAAGCCCCTAAGCGTTTTAAGTTGAACATAAATATTTATGATTCGTATCATCAAACGGGCCTAAATTTCATAACCTCTGTACAACTCGAATCAAACTATTTCTCCTATTCACTACCGAGGAATCATAGTGATCAGTTAAAGCTCCTGAAGAAATTATTAAGACCGTCCCAGTTGGCTGACGGTTCTCTTTGGCGATGATTTTTATCTATTTTTTATTTATTATTATAATTAGGTGAAGCTTTGAAACAACAATAAAATTCTCTGTATTCGTCGTCAGTTTGTCAAGCTGTCAGATTAAGTTGAAGATTCTCTATTATTTTGAAAAATAATCTCTAAAAAATCGTTACACGTTTCAAACATTTCTTGCTGCTCTAGCAAAAGCTAAATTAAAAACCTTTACCCCGTATATTTTACCACACCGGTTGAATGTCAAAACCAAATTGTACAAATTTGCTTGCTTTTGTATCGATCGAAGTCATGGTCAGCCCCTTGCCACAGCATTTTGTGCCAACGTTGGTGGGCTTAGATCATGCGTTGGGTCACGATTGGTCATATTGTCCTCTTGGATTAGGTATGTACTTCATATTTCGCCGTTTTTCAGATTACAATTGTTAGAAAATTGTTATTTTTTTAAGTAGCTGTTCTAACATAACCATATACAGCGTCCAATAAGATTGTAATCTATTTGAAAACAGGAGCGGATATACTACTATCAATGGAAAAGAGTACAATAATAGTATAATATTAATGGTATTAGTTACACTTTGATATGGACTTACGGTCGTTACAGGATGGTTCTCTAATTGCCATTTTGATAGAGTTTGCGCAGCCTTGCATTCTTTCAATGCTCACACATTACTAAATTTGAGCTTTAGCTTTAAAAGTATCTTTAAGCAACCTTACGTAAAATTTTAAATGTTTTAAGTTGTAATTTTAATAAAACAGGACTATAGGGACAATATTCTACAGGGTCCGCCAAATAACTTTTTTTTTGAAAATGGTCGCAAAACATCGAGTGTACCTTCGGCTGTGTGGCACATAGCGCCGTCCTGTTGAAACCAAATATTGCCAATATCATGCGTTCAACATGCCCCGATAACGATCGCCATTGACTGTAACGGCCACTCCTTGCTCATTTTCGAATTATGCCTCTGGACCAAAATCCGCACCAAACAGTGACTCGTTTTGGGTATATCGGCTTTTCAAAGTATGCGTGCGGGTTTTCTGTACCCCAAATGCGACATTTTTGCTTGTTTACATACCCGCCAAGATCAAAATGAGCTTAATCTGAAAAGATGATTTTTTTGGCAAAATCGGCATCTTCTCTAAGTCGATCGCAGGCCCACTTAGCTCACGTTGTTCAAGCGTATACACAACCATATTCGTTTAGCGGAAGGATAAAACTAATCACCTGTCAAATGAGACATGAGCTAAGTGTTACCATTCGCGAAATAAGCACTAGTTCAAAAAAAAAAGTTAGATGGCGGGCCCGCTATATCTTGAATTTCTTGTTAAATTTTTCATACAAAAATTATTCAATCGTCTTAAATGGCCTTCTAATTCTAAGATTTTACATTGAATATTTTGACTAAGGAGCAACAAATAAACCATTTATAAATTTGGAATCGAATTTAAGTACCTTCTACTAGTCCTATACACTGTTTCTGGAATGATGTCTGACTTGTAAAGTTAATGAGAACTATTTTAGTTATTTTTTTTTTGTATTTTCAAAACAATTTTTAAAGTTGTTATCTGCAGAAAAATGTTAATTAAATGACCGTAAACATTAATTTATGACTAAACTATTTGTGATCACCTTGTTTCCAGAAGCTCATTTGAACTTGTTCCGTCTAAGTTTGTGAGTCTTTTGATAATTTAAAAACCCAGATAACTATCCAACCACATGTATTTTAACTTTGAAAATAAGATAAGCTCTCATTTGTGCAGTTTAATGATTACCCTCTTTAAATTTTATTCCTATGTCAGAAATGTACATTCACAGTCTGTTTCGCTATAAAACTAAACTAACATAATGCTTATAAAATACACAGGTGTGATTTGCATTTAGCGAGAAATAGAACTTGAAGAAGCGATCACATTAAGATAATGGTCTCTATTTTAATTATAATCGATTTTCGAGAAAAAAAACCTAATAGTAAATGCGGAAAGGTATTCTCCTATAGGAGGAGCTCTATTTGAGGATGAACAACTAACGTTGGTGCATAACTGCCAGCTGCAGGTCGTTAAAAGCAGGGCTTCGGATTAGTTTTAGCGTGATTTTTGCAGCAGGGTTTTATTATTGTTTTGAAACATCAGTTTAAAAGTAAGTTTAAAATAAAATATATAATTTTGTTAACTTATAACGAACCCCTGTTGTTACATAAATTGGAGATGATATATTCATTTGCCGACTAAAATATTAGAGTATTTTACGGATTTAAGAAACTTTAAAAAGTAATATAAACTTTTCGATTGTAAATAATTTGTAACAGGCTAAGGGAGGAATTTTTTTGAATTGACAGTATTTCAGAAGGTGAGTATTCGTATACTTGGTACTAAAGAGACTTATGTAACTCCCTAGGCCAGAAATTTAAATCTATTTTTTTTGTAATCCCAAAAATACCCGTAGGAATGGTGTACATTTTAATAGAACAAATGGACATACAATATGTTTTGGACTATACAACCTCCATCGACTTAATAATTTATATTTCTTATTATCATTTATCTTAATTTTGCAATTTAACTTAATTGAATTTATAATTTGCTACGTTTTATTATTTGACTTGCCTTTTTGCTTTAATTCGTGCGTTACTTTTGCCTTTAAGTCTGTCTTTAAGCTCCTGTCTAATATCTTAATTAAATTAATTCATTCATACTATACAATAAATTTCGATGTGTGATATCTGGATAACGCCCAACTAAACCGATAGTATAGTTAATGGTTGTCTGGAGGATCTCCTAACGAACCAAACTATAGTGAATATTGGTATCTGTATCTGCTACTGAAAATATGTGGTTGCCGGGACGAACTCCTGATTCACCAAGAGCTGCAAACATAAACTGTCCAACTCCAAAATAAGAAAATGAATAGTCGACTTTTTACCAAATATTTATTACACTATAAACTTTAAAATTACGTAACACAAATTACTATTTCTGATGATCAACATGGAAATTCAACCTAATACTTATTAATGATTTCGTTATAAGCACATGTGAATCTTATAACATAAATAAAATGAATATAAATTTTCAAACGAAAAATAAAACGGTTATAATTTGAATCTGATAGGTAGGTTGAATAATGAATGTGAACTATAAGAATAAATGCAAGGAAATCAAATGAAATGAACGTTACTCTTTGAATTTAAAAATACACGCAATGATGCCAATGCATTATGAATGAATGTTGAATGTTGTTCTGTTACAACTATTCTTTTCAATCATGCAATCAATCAATCGTTCAAATTTATACTTGTAAATCAATTTACGACACCTATGTACTTGCGGTTTTATACCTTGATTGACTTAGACATTTGTTTCTTGTACAAGCGGTACTTTTTACTTTTAATTTAATTCAAGAGAGTATACTGGAAAGTTACAGCTGCATTTTGATGGATTCTGCTGTTGCATTACTAAACTGAGCTTTTCTCTGTCACTTAGATTTTAACCACAGTACAGCAAGGATCGATTGGTAAATTGAAATCTATTGTTTAGAAGAATTTTAGCCTGACAATAGCCCTGTTCTTTTGGTAAATCTATCGGCAGCAAATCAGGATTTCCCAAAAGAATGATCATCCGCAGCCTGAATTTTTGTATCTTTAAGTTGGTATTACCGATTTTGCGTCTAATAACTAAATGCAAAAAATCTACAATTGATTTGGTCTTATTTCTTAAGATTAAAGGCATTTAAGAATACCAAAACTTGAATTAAAAGATGCAAATAAAATGGAATATATATAAACAGTAAGAAATAACAAAAAGTTGAATTTTCTACATCTGTTTGTTCCAAAATTTTCATTTTAAAATTATTTTATGTGAAAGCGTTTGTTTGCATTGTGTTTCCTTGCAAAAATGATCGCATTCATAATTTAACTATTAGGTATTTTTAAGCTTCGTTTACATGCGGCTCAAAATTAGAGAGGTTAATTAAAAATGAGTCACATGAAATATGGACAGAAATCCCCTTGGGGTTGTGTTTTGGTAAAAATTATTAACGTCGCAATAGATAAACACTGAAAAAGGACCATTATGTCCACTTTTATATTCACTGGTTGGTCAACGATCAACTCGACTCCGAAATCTGTTTTAGCACGAATTTTAGGTCAAGTTTTATTTACGACATCCATCAATGAAATTTGACATTTTCCGACTAGGCAATAAGCTATATTTTGAAATATTTAGAATGTATTTCTTGCCAAATTTCGCAGAAAAGCTCTAAATCATCACGCTTTTCCACATGTGATAATAAATCTGATAATTTCCATTTGTTGGTATAACCAAATTAAGATTTTTTAGAAAAAAGTTAAATCTTCACAATCGAATTCGACAGTTTATGTCTTGCACGTGGTATAAGTGCTCAATCGATAACATACACTTTCCTGCTGCTAATGAGTGCTTATTTATTACTAAATAAAGGATATGCACTGACTTGCTCTTCAAATGTTTGTTGCTATTCCAATATCTTTGATAATTAACTTTATGTAATGTAATGTAATTAACTTTTACTTTTACTTAAATTGGAACAACACCCCCTACCTATGCTTATTAATATAATTTATAAAGCAACAAAAATTAATAAAAAGTATTTTTGGCCCAGTTTGTTGCATTAGACATTTTTTTCCTGTACGTAAATAGGTGTGAACAAAAAGGCAGGAAACATAATAATGAAAATATTGATTTTTGACTGCTTTCTGCTAACTTTTCCGTATCGTTCACAGATATATTCGAATTGTTTGGTTTCCGAGATAACTTATCTAATAAATATGTGAACGTGCACATTGACAAAGAGAAGAACTCAACGAACAAGGACTTCGAGATTCATTAAAGTCATCGGAACTACCAACTAAACAGCATAATAACAATTGATACTAGAATAAATGTCACAAATCTGTCCAAAGCAGACTACTGGTTTTAGTTTTATCGAAAGCAGTTTGTCGTATTTTAAATGTGTGTAAATTCTGCTTTGCTGCCGATGTCATTTTGCCAAAAGAACAGCCCTAATATAATTTCTTGTTTCCTTTTATTAATGGTGATTTATTTTTTATTCGGAGATTTTTTGATTAAATTCTTCATCACAATATTTTTAACGATACCAGCCCATTTGGATGAAAGTTTTCGGGAAATTATTTTTTTTGAATTTTTGAAATAAGAAACAAATTTATTTTTTTGAAAATTCAATATTAAATAATTAGTAAAATTTCAAATTTCAAAGTTATTTTTTTTAAATCAATAAAAATATTTTATTGAGCATTTGAGTATAAAATTATTATTTCTATATTGAGGGAGCAGATGTATCCGAAGAAGTCTATGGGAAGTTCCGTTAATAAGAACGCAAAATAAAAAAGTTTTTATTTAAAACTGTACTCCACTCATTTAATAATACCAACACATTTTATTATCAAAATCCTTGGAGCTGTTTTTGAGAAAAAAAAATGTTTTTACATTTATATAGTAGGTACCTATTGTTGTTTTTAGTTTTAGGAAATGGTTTTTTCGAGTATTCAAGAAAATTTCAAAAAAAGTACTAAACATAAAGGCCCAAAATATTAAACAACATACTATTAAGGCCTTAGCACGATACTAGTTAACAATTTACTATAAACATACATAGTAGCCTAATAACTTTTCATAAATTGTAAACCTTTTGTTAACTAGTAAAATGCCAATAAACCAGATAGCAAAGCTTTTGTAGGTTTTGAATTTTGATGAACACAATTATTGTGTTTATGCTTTGTAAATTAATTATATGTTGATGGAAACCCAACGCTTACTTCATTATTGACAAAAAAAAAAAAATTATACCAGCACCATTCGAAGCTGGGCCTCCCGCGTGCGAGGATGATATACTATCAGATGACACTATGGATTTAGTACGATACTAAAAAATTAAAGTAGCCATTTCGTGATTTGAACTTTAACAAAATGTTAAGATACTTAACTCGTTTAAAATTAGCAAAATCCTTTTTTTAACCTAGTATCGTACTAAAAATGATTTAACATATTACTAAATCGTTTAAAATTTTGCGCCAAAGTTTCCAAGAAATGGATTAATAGTTAACGAAATATCGAGTTTCAAAAAAAAAATATTTTGATTTAAAAAGTTTTTGAAAAATATTACAATGATATTTAAACTTTTTTTAAGTTTCTCCATAAAACAAATCTACTGAACCGTTTTCAAGCAAATCGAAAACCTAAGCTATGCTTTTACTATACTAGATCCTAGAGGTTCTAGCAATAAAAAGTTTTTGACAAAATAAATGACGCAGAGTACCGAACCTCTTTAATATTGAACCGAATTTTTGGTTATCAAAATCGTTGGAGCTGTTTTTGAAGAAAATAAAATATAATGTCGATACCTTTTTGGTGTAAAAAATTTGTTTGCAGGTACCGTTATTTTTTCTGTAAAAAAAATTATAAAAGTGGGAGCATATTATAGATAAATAATAAAATAATTTTCACTTTGATTTTGAAGAAAATCCATCCATCTAATTAGGCTGTTGTCTCGCGAAAGTTTGATCAAATTCTCAATATCAGTTTTTATCACCAATCCATAATTTGATATATTAATAAAACTAGCTTTATCATTTTGCTCTCCTAACACTTTTAAGTGTATAATTTAATCGAATATTAATAATTAATTTTATATGAATCCAATAAAATTAATATTATTTTTTTCTTTTCTTTTCAGGAAATGAAACACTCCAGGAAAAACTAAAAAAAAAATGCCTCAATATACAATTTTTTAAAACTATATTAAATACTCGTATACATGTGCTTTAAGCTTTTTTACTTAAAATTTATCAATACGAATTACTGCCATTTCAAAAACATAAGGCCCTGGGAAGTCATTTCTTATCAGATCAATAGAAATAAATTTTGTTTAAATTTACACAAATCTCAGTTTTTTTTTTTCAATTTTTATACAACATAATAGTAAATGTTAGTTTTGTTTTAAATAAGTAAACAACTCAGTCCTTATATTTAATATTTTATTTTTAGAAATAATGAAAAAATAAATATGAATAGAATAAATATATCTAAAATATTATATAAAGTAAAAACTTTTAAGTCAGAAATAATAAATAAATTTATTTTGGTCAACTAAACGCTGTAAAAAAATAACTTGAAAAAAAAAGAATAATATTTACTGTTTGAAATTGCTTTAAAAATAGAATTATAAAATTTAAAAATATTATACTTAAGCATGTATGTGTATTAATAACTTCGAACTATTTCAAAAACTATATAGTTATAGACAAAAAGTACAAAACAATAATAAAATATTAATTCAAAGGTTTTAAATTGTTAAATGGATATTTTTTTTAAGCTTTAAGTTTTTATATCGGGTACGATGCAAAAGAAGGGCCTACTGCCACAAATTATTCAGCTATACGGTTTACTTTGACACATAGTTTCACTCATATTAATAGAAAAAATGAAACAATATCTTCTAAAGTAAGGCCTAGATAACTGGAACACACCGTTATTCGAAAGCTACAATAATTCGAACACCATTTTTTTCACTTCAGCCCTACCGACGTATCGATTTGTCAATGTGAGTTGTACTATGTAGTCTGGTCAATTTAGACATAAAAATAGTGGTCAAATAACAAAAATTCCCGGAAAGCCAAATATTGGTGGAGAAAGTTTTAAAAATCCCCATCGATCCTATGTGTGCTACAAAAGTTATTCGGGGTCAAAGGTCAAAATTTGAGGTTTTTTTGGATTTTTCTCGAAAACGGTAAGTTTTCTCAAAAAAAAAATCTCTAACCAAAGTTGTAGATCTTAAAATTCTATGCAAAAATGGTCTTAATTATTTTTTTTCCTTAGAGTTACCATTCGTGAGATATCGTGATCTTAAGAGTCACATTATAAATGATATGCAAACTCTTCCATACCACCTGGTGGTAGTGTACTCTGCGCGTTTTTTTACTGTAGTTTCCCCTGTAGACCTACTCTTTTTTTTAATCTACACGCGCTCAAGGGATTAACTACTCCTTAAATGTTTCAACACAGCGCGGACGTTAGGTTAGGAAGAGAAAGAACGATAGGAAAGATCTGTGGCGCGATGTTCTGAGGCTGGAGGTGGTTGTAGTCTCAGATTTTATCTCCAGGGATGACGGCTGAACTAATGCGGAGAAATTACCGTGTCTTTTTTATCTACGTCCCTTATAATTTGCATTATTTTTCTTATTCGTTGTCATATTTATCGGTGTACTAGTTTTACTCAATCACATGTTGTTAGTTCTATGCCTAAAGAGCATGTAATGAGTAAGCCCGAAACTCGTATAACATTTATTTTAGAATTGGTTTTTAATGGAAAAATAAGAGGACATAGACTACGGCAGGGATCGAACCTGTGACCATGAGGTTGACAGGCGAACACACAACTATCGCGCCATGGCCACTCCACTAACTGTCATGACAATTTTATGATAATTTAAGGAACAATACCCGTCAAGTTCTAGATATTACCTTATTATATATTATATATATATTATATATATATTATATATTTATTATTGATATTACTGTTCATTATTGGTTTAACTATTGTTTTGATTTTTTTAGATATCTTAATCAGATTCATCTTCTTGAAAGTTTACTTTCAATAGTCATGTCTTCTTCGATTTCTTCTTCTTCCTCTTGCTCTTGCAGGATGTTCATAAATTGTTCAAATGTGGGTGAGGATTGGTCTCTCCATTAAAATCACAGGAATCTTCCTGTATTGTACCCAACTGGACATTTGAGCAAGTCTGACCTTGGCAATTGGTACACGCTGTAGAGCACAGCAGCCCATCTTTTTTACAGCCACATTTGGCACTACAACCTTTTTAGTAATTGCAAAAAATAGTGTTGAGAAGTTTTTCTGGAGCAGGTTGGAGTAAAGTCTTAATCGATTCCAGAATATTATCTATCAATTTCCAACCCCAGTCTTCTGGGTTCAGTTGATTCCCTAACCATGTTTGAACTTGTATACTTGATAAAAGTGTTGAATAGCAGATGTCCATGTTGGAGGAAGACATGATAGTTGTACTTGTTTCTTGTTTCGCGTATTTTTTTTACAAAAGTTAAGTATCGGTATTTATCAATGCAAGTAATTTTTTTTGGAGCATTCAGTCTAATCATTTTTTTCGAATAATTTTAATAGTGACGTCTTGCCCTTCTGTACATTGCTGACGAAGTATCGCAGCCGGTTATCGCATGTAAAAATAAAATATAGTTTTGGCATTTGGGATAAGCATATAAAATTTTGGAAGAATAGGCAGATGTTTTTCATGGGCAAGTGGGTAGAGCGGATTCAGTTAGGGACCCTCTATCTTTTCAATAAATGTTTTCAGGATAGTATAATATATATTGATAAAAGAGACACAAATAGGTATTTATACTTGTCTTAAATGCTTGATATGTATATACGTGGCTTATATGTGCATTTCTAACTCTAAGGGAAAAAATCGTTAGGACCATTTTTGTAGAGAATTTAAAGATCTACAACTTTGGTCTAAGGTTCTTTTTGAGATAACTTACCGTTTTCGAGAAAAATACACAAACGCTCAAATTTTGACATTTGACCCCGAATAACTTTTGTAGCACACATATGATCGATGGGGATTTTTAAAACTTTTTTTGTATTGGTAAGCCCCAGCTCTCCACCAATATTTGGCTTTCCGGGAATTTTTGTTATCTTAAATGTCTACCGGACTAATATGATTCATTTTATTTTGTTCCGTTACGAAAACTTTTGAAAGCCAGCTGAGTTCCGGTCAGATCTTGCTTTTGGCTTGGGAATTTTCTAAATGGCTACCTTGATTGGACTGATTATGTAGGATAGAAAAACCGAATATTAATAAAGGGCTGTGTTTCCATTTTTTTTTAATTAAAAAAAATATATTAATTTAAACTATGAAATAAAACCTATTTCTTTAAAAACAAAGTTTTTGAATTTTCTTAGTTAGGCACAAATTTGGTTGTTTTTATAAAAAAAAACTAATATTAATGACGCTCACTGTTCCTACTCTACAATGTCACATATCTTGTAAATCGAACACTTGCCGAAATTGGTGACTTTCAATTTGAACTTTTTCCCAAGTTTCTTTACAAAGCAAAAATATTTTCCTATGAATATTAGAAGAAAATATTAGTCGTGTTATTGTGACAATCAAGTACAGCAAAGTAAAACATTTTCACGAAAACGATCCACACTCCAACTTGATTTTATTTATTTTAATTTGTCAAATATGTGTTTTTTCTGTCAAAAAGCATTAAAATACAAGGGAGTAAAAGATTACTAAAAAAAATAACTTGAATGTCCTCTTTGATTGAATAGACTTTCTAATTATCGGAACTCAACAATACTTCGGATGAAAAGGAAAAGTAATTGCCAGTATGTTATTATTGTTGTTTTCCTTGTAAAATTTTTACTTTGCTGTACTTTCTAGTCACGAGAATACGGCTAATGTTAAGCAAAATAAGAATGGAATAGAATGCAGATGGCTGTAAGTTTTTTTCTTTTATTGAAACAAAGAACTTGAAGCAATAATCTCTCCGTGAAAAAGTTGATTTTGTATCAACTGGCTTCTGATTGGGGATCTTCCGATTGATCAGAAAATGGTTAATGTGCATGAATCAATGAAAACAAGTTTACGACACTTCTGTTTTTGTCTTATTTTACTGATGTCACCAGAGAACAAAATCCATTAATCCACATCGGACACACAACAACAATTTAAATATTTTTAATCTCTGGTGACGTCAATAAAAAAAAAGATATAAAAGGCTTGTCAAGAAACCGATATTGAAAAATGTATGAAGTCGTCAAACATAATGGATGTTATATGCACTTTACTATTTTATTCGTGGAATAAAGTCTCACAGAAGATTATCAAAAGCTTTTTCTAAAAAAAATAATGCTTCGAGAGCTTGAATGGTATGAAGAGCATGATTCACTTCTCTCAACTCTTGATCAACAGGCTTGTCTTGAAGTCCAAATTACTCCCGGAAATTAATTTCCGAAGAATAATAACTTGGTGGAATTTTGTGTCAATTTCATAATTGCCTGATAGAAATTACAGAAACCAGAAAATTAGGTGTTTTTCACTGTCAATCAACAACTGGATTATTTTATGGACAAGAATCTACATGAGTATTTTATTTATATTATTGGAAGGATATAATATATATAAAGTATATCTAGTAGTTTAAATTGCCGAAGTATTTCTGCAATTCATTTGACTATAAGCTCTGAAGTCTTGGCTTTTCAAAATATTTGCTGATAAACACAAAATTTAATTAAATACATAAATGTATTGATTCTGATTAGAAGCGAAGCAAGATTAAAAATAGTATTTCTTGTGGCAATGGAATAATGGTTTCTAAAAACTTAATTTTGATTTAAATCGCTTTTGAAGGCAATAATACAAATATTTGGCAAAAGGTATAAAGTTTTTCTTAATTTTCCTCGAATACAGCGAGTGTAGCGCTTTTATGTTAACAAATTTAATTCTTCGCCGAATCAAAAATTATATCCCTACCGAACATGGTGAAATCTATCAAGCCGAAAGAAAATGCATGGTTTGATTTGAGCTGTAATCTGTAACGAGGTTACCGAAGTAAATTCCGGAATTATAAATCCAACCCCACTGAGGAAAACCGGAAAAAGTTTGAACAATCTAGAATGACGTGCAACTTTCCCATTCAAAAAACCAAATTTTTGCATGACGGAAAACTAAGCCACAAAATACTGAAATGTCCCAAAGGTAGTAAGAATTTTTGGTCATTTTAAAAAAAAACATTCTAAATTCCACCTCGTATTCGGTTCCAAACGCTCCTTCTAAATGTCCCCCTTTTGTCAGCTCTCGTGAAAAAGTCAATTTGCTGGCAGTGCAGTTCGCTGTTAATTCAACGCTGCCAGAAAGTTTTATGACTCCTTCAGTACTTGAAAGCGTAAGCGTTTGTATGATCCGTTTTGCGGTTTCAAAAGTAAACGTAAATAGAACACATATAAAATATTTTTTTCATGATATTTCTTTTTTATTATAAAGTCTGAACGTTGACATTATGTGTAAAATACTACATCATTTAAATGACCGCCACGCGAATTGTTGCAAGCATCGATTCTTTTGAGGTAATTTTCGACCACTTTTTGATTTGATATCGGGCAGTATCGTAGCCAAAACTTGACGAATGTTGGTTTTCAAGTGCTCAAGAATTGAAGGTTTATCTGTATAAATACGGTTTTTCGCGTAGCCCTCCAAAAAAAGTCCAGCGGTTGATCTTGGTGACCAGTTGATATCGCCACGACGAGAAATTACGCGGCCAGGAAATGTCTCTTGCAATAAAGCCATATTCGCTCGAGTTGTGTGGCATGTGGCACCGTCTTGCCTTACAATATCTGCAACCAATACAGTCTCTTCAAAATTCTTCACAATTTTGCCAATAGATATGTGGCTGTGGCAGAATCACCATTTTTGTAGTAAGTTTTAACAATTTTTATGAGTTGTCCGATAGTTAAGCGATCCATTTTCGTAAATGTCAGACCTTCAACATAAAAAAAAATTGGTTTAAAAACTTTGTTCGACAGATGTCGAATTCCAGGCCTCTACTTTTGAAACCGCAAAATAGGTAACCCTATACATAAATCCGATGAGCCGGATGGATAGTATTTCTCTACTTGTTCTGAAAATGTGTTCTTCAACGCTGGCAACATCAGTGCATCCTACTCTACTTTTCTGTTTTCGAGTGGATGGAAAACAGCATTTGTCCAGCATTTGTCCAGAAAACCGGCGAAGTTTCTTCGCCCGCTAATTATCGTCCAATTCCACTTACATTCTTTCTCTCCAAGGTCATGGAAATGCTGATTAATTATCAGCTTAAGAAATATCTTGAAAAACGAAAGCTCCTAAATAGCTTTCATAATACTCGTACTTCTAGGAATGCTCATTAGTTAACGGTTGAGGCTAACTTCGGACGTACTGCCAATGACAGAGATTCCTTCTTTTGCCGTACAACGCGAATGTAGTATCATTTACCCGGCTCTATTTTACCCTCCCATTTTGATATTCAGAAATCCAAAACCAATATGCATCGGTATCTCCTATTAGATCCTTCCTTACTTTACTAACGCTCGCACTGTGATTGGTCATTTTATGGGTAATCAAAGTCCTTTAGTGCATTTAGGTATTAATATCAGTTGACATAATGAAACACAAAAAAGTTTAAATAAAAAAACATGTGTGTCTCGGGACGCCCGACAGAAGTGATAACCTAAACTAATCTAAGTTGAACTATTTAATATTGAAATGGTTTAACTTAAAAACAAACTTTAACAGTTATTCGTTAATTTGATTAATTTCAAAATTTCTCCGTTTGCGTGAGAGAAAGGGAAGCCAGACACACTGGCGCCGTAACGCTTTACGTATACGTTTATTTATCGATATACTTATTTCAGCACTTTTATAGACGATGGCTGGGGCAATAACTTTGTGGAATACTGTTTTTAAAATTATTGAAATGTTTCATTAACTTTTGCATTAAGGCCCGTTTGCTGATACGAGTCATAAATATATATTTTCAACTTAAAACGCTTATTGTCTACTTATTCTGCGTAAACTTATACATATAAGTACTTAAGTAAGAACTTAAATGCTTAAGGTGTGTATCAGCAAACGGGCCTTAGAATGTTAAAAAACCCTATTAAGCTATACATTTATGTAGTAAGACACGTTTTTATTATTCTTATACCGATATACAGCCTCAAGTTTTACCCCAATTATAAGACATTAACCTTAAAGATTAAACTATTAGAACAGACGATACAAGCTCAAAGCCACATCTCTTCTTTTAAATTAATTTTCAAACATTACTGTTCTACTAGACTGACCATCGATGGTAGGAGTATGCAGCCAATTATGAACGTTTTTCTTCTGTTTTGCAATAAAGATTGCAAAGCTTGTAGCTTATAGAGTAATGATTTGATATATGAAAATAATCGTGATATTGTTATTGTCTGCTTATTAATTGTGGAAAAACCAAATGCATTTATTTATTTTATTTTTAAAAATTCATTTTTTTTATTATTAACTTATACCTTTCTTAAGGGTAGACAAAAGTTCATAAAACTAGACTACTTAGCAATAACTTACAACTAATTTACTCGCCCTTTACAGGCTTTCTAAACTAAATAATATCTCCTTATACTAATGTCTTTCGACCTAAAAACTATTTTAATTAATTCTAATTGTTTTATTTTTATTTAACAAAGAAAAATTCAAAAAAAAAGAAAAAAAAAACTTGGTATCAAATACATTTATGGAACCAGTCAAATGTAAAAGACTGATGTGTGTAATCTTCTTAATATTACAGTTTTCTTACGGCCAGTTACATTCTAAGAATCCAACATACTCACCAAACATTCAAGTCAATATACTGTGTCATTCCTACAAATTTCAGATTTCTAGATCCACTCCTTATAAAGATAAAATTATTTTCTTTTCGTAACTAACCGGTTCCGCCCATAAGAAGTTATCGCTTCAAAAAAAAATATGTATTTTCAAATGTGTGATTCGAACCCACGCCACGCTGCGCTCCCTCTCGAGAACCAGAGCTTAAATCTAGCACCTAGACCGTTAGGCCAATCTGACTCATGAAAATGGCCGTCAAAAACAGGTTTTATACTTTTTGTATAGTAAATTTGCTTTCATTTTAAGCAGTTAAAATAAAACCAGGCATACACTTCAATAAGAACTACGTAGTTGTAATATTGCATTCAATTAGAATTACATTAACTTTGTTTATATCAACAGGTAAATTAGATGAGTTTATGACACCAACTTTAAGAATGCTTTTACTGAAACCCAATAATGTTTCAATCCTACGATTCCTATCGAAATATATTTTCTCTCTGCTGTAAATTTCAATCTCCCTTGTATTATTATTAACTTCCATTGTAAAAGATATGGTAGAATTGCCCATTAATATCTCCATAGCAAATAGTATAATGCAATATCAACAATTTCATATGACAATACTGGAATTTCAATTTTATGTTCTCTGATATGAAACAAATTCTTATGTTTATCAACATTGGGCATTTAATTATATGTTTGAAATTTAACTTATGTGCAAACGTGTAATCTTCCTCCAGATTCAAGGGTTTAGAGGTACCTTATGTCAAATTTATTATTATATTTCTCATAAATATAATACTTAACAAATTAGTACTCCATTTCATTCTACTTGCAAATAGCCTAGTGGCTAGATCATACAACTATCAAGCCAGATGTACCCAGTTCAAATCCAACAAATTCACTAAGTATTTTTATTTCATAATTTAATTCAGAGAAAGGAATGCTGGCCGTAACGCGTTACGTAACGCATCGGTTTACACTCCGATAATAATATAAATATAATAATAAATTGAAGTTTAAGAATTGTACACCTTATGACTCCACAAATTTTGAGACGAATCTTGTTAAAATTGGTTATACGAGTACATATAAAAAGACTAATTAAACTATACACGAGTCCCTTTGAATGCATTTCAGAATACTTATATTCCATCATCAGCAAACACGACTAAATCCAAATGTCCTGAGTTAGATGTCCTTGATAAGAGCTTCGTCATAATTTAGCATAGGAAATTACACACACTTATTAACATAAAGAGACTTAAAATCGTGATAAGCAAAACGATTGAAGAGACAATTTATTAAAAAAAAAATATTAATTAATGTCAATAATTTTTTTAAAAATAACTAAAAATCCATTATTTTCGAGGTTGTACTTTCTTCTATAATATCATGAAATTACGTAACATGAACAAAAGCATCCCACGAAAAAAAAATGCTCACTTAGGATGGACAAATAAAACTTATTATTTTTTCCGCGATTTAGCTATGGATTTTACAAAATATGCAAACGTCATAAAGTTTATTATCACTAATAACCAACATGGAGGTAATTTATAAGCAATGCGGCCTTAACGATTTTTTTTGTTTGTTTTTTGTTATTATATTTTAGAGACATGATGAGATGATATGTTTTGAGGGACAATAAGGAAATTCACATAAGGAAGGAGATGTATTTTTTTGTAATAAAAATGTAAAGAGCATCTTGTGACGTTGCGCCGACAACGGAGCGACGACGCCAGTATGGAATGCAAAACAGAAAGTTTATACTATACGGCTTGGTTTTTGACTTATTGTGTATTTAGGCTTGAGACTAAAGCTAGGTTCGGCATTTGCAAAAAAAGAAAATTCTTCGTGAGAAGAAAATCTAATGGCTTCTTGTAAAAATTCATATAGAAAACTATTTAGAGAAGAGGATGGCTCTTGATGGTGTTCATTACCTCTCTAAAAAAATGCAAGACTGGATCGCACGTACTTGCTCCTATGTTCGATCACATTATATGCAATATATTCTTAATAGAGAGTCGATCTCGTACTGTGGAGGTGTTAACACGTTTTCGGCTTCCCAGTTTTTTCCAAATAAATTTCGTGTGTGCGTTTAAGTATAACATTAAATCAAGATTTCTTAAGTGGTGCAGTAGCACAAAGGTAGAGTGGCCGACCGAGAATCCGAGGGTCGCCAGTTCGATTCCCAGCCGGGCATCAGAACTTTGCAAGCTTTTTTTCACAACCGTGAAGTGGAAAACTTTATTGGTTGGGAAAACGAGCAAAGGAGGAGGAGCTTAAGCACCGGGGCATCGAAAGGTGTCCTAGGGCCAATGAGGCCAGCGATGGCATCAGCTGAGGGAACATCGAAAGATGTTCCAACTACAAGCAGTGATTCTGCAGCAACAACATCAACAGCAATAACAACAACGGCAACATCATCCGATGCTAATCAAAAGCGCAGAAAGAGGATCAAGTGCGCACCAAATTTGGTAAAAAGGAGATCCACGGCCACCTCAGCAAAGCTGCCAGCTGGGGTGCATACGTCTGATATAGACGAGACGTCGGAGGCAGCAAGACAAACCGAGCTAGATACTTCACCCGAAGAGGGTATAGCATATATGTCTGAAGAAGGAGAAGGGCACTTCACGACGGGCGAAAGTACTGCCTTCGTGAACCTCTCCACATCAGAGTCGTCAGCTGAGGAGGACGAGGAACAGAGAATGGTCGCCCAAATTGAAGCTTTGGAGGCAGAAATCGAAAAGATAAAAAGCAAAGTTAAGGCCAGCCAAGAAGCGCGCCGAGCGAGGCAACTAAAAGAACTCGAAGAAAAAGAACAACAACAGAAAAAAGAACAATTACAAAAACAACAGCCACAGCAGCAGCCAAAACAACAACGGCAAAAACAACAACAACAACAGAAACAGCAGCAGACACAAGTACAGAAACAACCACAAGAAAAACAACAGCAGCAGATTCAAAAGCAGCAGAATCAACAGCCGCAGAAAAGTCAGTCTCAGCAGCAGCAGCCACAGCCGCCGATTATGAAAAAAGAAAAGGTGCCACCCATTAATACTTATAAAATGGAGTTACAGGATACCATAAATCTATGTAAGTTGACCATAGGTCAAAATTTTACTATTAAAAGATTAAATAACGATAGGCATGCTATCCAGTGCTTCACACTGGAACAGCACAAAAAAATTAAAGAGTTGCTGAAAGAAACTACTACCGAATTCTTTAGTTTCACCCCTAAAACCGAAAAATTTCAAACGGTCCTTTTGAAGGGCATAGATTCCTACACGGAACCACAGGTGCTCTTAAATGAACTCCGCCAAAAAGCGAATGACGATCTCGACTTTATCGGGGTCAAGCCGTTCGCTACAGTTAGAGCTAGGCGGGAGAAGCGGAGTCTTCCCTTCTTCCTCGTTCAACTTTCACCCAGCAGCAAACTGGATAGTTTGAGGAGTATTTCCGTCCTCAACTGCCAGGTTGTAACTTGGGACAAATTAAAAAGGCGCGGAGACATGCTTCAATGCATGCGCTGCCAAAGGTTCGGCCACGCCGCAGCAAACTGCGAAATGCAGTCACGCTGCGTTAAGTGTGGAGAGAACCACAATGCAGATGAATGCAAGTTAGGAAAAGAACGGGTCGAAGATAGGACCCAGCTTAAATGTGTACTCTGCCGAGGCGCCGGACACCCCGCTAATTATCGGGGATGCCCGACGTTTCAGCTTATAAAAAACAATAAAGCAGCAAAGCAAACAGTGGTAGAAAAGCGTCCAACAGTGCGCCCTCCTACAACAACGTCCGTCAACCCCCAAATTTCTTACGCCCAAATGGCGTCAGGAAGGGGAAGCACGGTACAGCCTACACCAAAGGTCGCCCAACAGGCCCCCGTGCCTAAGGCGCCGGCGGCACAGGCGGATATTATGGGCGTTCTACTGGCCATCCAGGGCCAGTTGAACGGCCTCCAAAACCAGATCAGGGAGCAGGCGACTAGGGTGGATTATCTCTACTCTGTTTTGCCGAGCTTAACGCAACTTAGAGGTTAAGGGCGCGCTGCCGGAGAGGCCCTTTAAGATCCTAGCTGTGAATGTAAATTCACTGATTAGGACCGAACGTAGAGCGAATTTATTCCAATTGCTTAAAGACATAAGTCCAGATGTGTTTATGGCTAGCGAAACTAAGCTTAACCATAAACATAAATTGACTAACAACAATTACAATATCGTAAGGAGAGACCGACCCAACTCCACTCAAGGAGGGGGCGTCGCAATCTTTATACGTAAAGGCATTAGTCATAAGGTAATATATAATAGTGATGTGCGTAAATTTCGGACGTTAGAGGCATGCATCATATGCATTCATCTCCAACAGGGGAAGCGAATGTATGTGATCGCTGCCTATGCACCGGAAACACCTCAGCCCACACAGTTTATAACAGAGCTTGAAAAGCTTTTTGAATGCTTAAGATTGAGCTCGGAAGAAAACTACTACATATTGGCTGGTGATTTGAATGCCAAACATATAGATTGGGGAAATCCAATACAAAATCCTCGTGGTAACCATCTGTATAATTGGATGGGTCGATACAACCTGGAGTATCGCATTGAACTTCTCGCTACAGACAGGCCATCGTTTCCAAGAAGCGGTGCCTATCTGGATCTATTGTTGAAAGACGCAAGACTAACAATTACTGACACTGTGGGCCAACGGCCTAAAAATTGTTTAAGAACGATCGAGTACGACAGTGACCACTGCGGACTCGCCGCCGTAATACAACTTCCGAACGAGCTTATGGAATTGGAGGAGTATGTACCTGTGCATACTTACAATTACAGTAAGGTGCGCTGGCCACGCTTCTCGAACTTCTTATTGAGCGAATTACGTTCAAATGATATATCCCCACCAAATGACAGGAACTTGACAAATACTGAAATTGACAGATACTTAGAACAAATGGACGAAACAATTCAACGAACAATGAACAGGACAATACCGAAATACAAAGAACGTAACACAACTGACATGTACCGTAACGCGACAATTGATGCACTACACAGACAAAAAAGTGGCTTACTGACAAGACTAAAACGCTTGTACAGACGGTTTACTGACACACGAGATCTGGAGATAAGGACACTGAAGTCGTCCATCAAAAACATCAACCAATTGATCAAAGAAAATTATAGGTTGTCCATTAATTTGTTTTGGGACAACAAAATTCGGGCCGTGAACGCTACCGACCCGAGTATGTTCCCACAAATTAATAAGATATTCAGAAGAAACGATCAAAACGACCTTCCGTGTCTTAAGCTCCAGAGGACGACACAAAACAGAGACGTACTTCTGACAGCAGGCATAGACCCAGATGATGCCGTCTTGGACGATGACCTCTTCATAATCGAAGATCCGCACGAGAAGGTGGAGGCTGTGGGGGCTGCTTTCCAGCAAGTGTACAAGGTGAATGCTAGCATTCGCCCGAATCGTGACCTGGAGAACAGAGCTCTGCTTCATCACTTATGGCTCCGAAACGATATAAGCGAATGGCGATCTGAGAACCTTGGTTTTACCGGGTTTAATGATGAAGATTTGGCAAATGCCATAATCGCCGACCGAAATGGGCCCAGTCCCCTGTTAATTTCGAAGAATGAGCTCCAGCTCATCTTCGATTCATTAAAGAAAAAGAAGTCTGCAGGAGTCGATGGTATATCCAACGTTGTACTACGACATTTGCCTCAAGAAGCAGTTGACATTTATACCACACTGTTTAACAACGCGCTGAATAATGCATATTATCCAGTGCGGTGGAAGACAGCTGTGGTGCACCCTCTCCCAAAAAAGGGAAAGGACAACTCCAATCCGGCGAATCTCCGGTCGATAAGTCTTCTTCCGAGTATCAGCAAAGTATTTGAAAAGGTTATTAATAGAGCCCTGTTCAAGTGGGCGGAGGACAAAAATATCATCCCGGATAATCAGTTCGGTTTTAAGGCGGGACATGATACAATTCATGCCGCGTCTAAACTAGTTTCTGATATCCAATGGAACAAAACTAAAAAGCAGTGTACGGGTGCCTGTCTGGTTGATTTGGAGAAGGCCTTCGACACCGTATGGTTAAAAGGTCTCTATCTAAAGCTAACCAGACTAGGTATAAGTAAACCTCTATTGTATATGCTTTATGACATGCTAAATGGTAGAAAGTTTGTTGTCAAGAGTGGCAATGTAACTTCTACCGCAATTTTTAATATTAATAATGGTCTTCAGCAGGGAGCGGTTAACTCGCCGATTCTATTCAGCATTTACACCAGCGATCTGATAGGTAGTCTAACTCAGGCAATTGCGTACGCCGACGATCTAATTGCGTACAGAACAGCTAATACAGTTGAGGTCATCAAAAGTCTCTTGCAGAGTGACTTCGACAAGATTCAGCGATATTGTGATGACTGGAAGTTGAAAATCAACTTCCAGAAATCAGAAACTATTTTGTTTAGGACTCCGTTGTCTAGCGCCTCAAGGGATACGAGAAAGAACTGGCGCAAGCTGGTGATCGTAGGGCCACATGGACATCCACTGGCGAGTAAAAGTGTAGTAAAGTACCTTGGCATCTGGTTGGATCAGTACCTGTATTTCGACAGACATATAGGTGCTGCTTTGGCCAGGGCTAGGGGAGCCTTTGCCTTGACAAAACGACTGTTTTATAGCAGCCGTCTTAACAGCAGGGTGAAGGTGATTTGCTACATGGCCCTCATCAGGCCGATGATTGCCTACGGATGCCCGGTGTGGTTCAACGTTGCCCCATCTCAAATGGAAAAGATTCGGGTGTTTGAGAGGCAATGTCTTAGACGTTGCCTTGGATTACACAGAACACCAGAGTCGGAGTACACAAGATATTATTCCAACCAGGTTCTATACAACGGAGCCAACATAAACAGAATAGATAATTTTTTGTTCAAGCTGATTCGGGGTCACGTTGCAAGAGCGATGTCCTCAACTAACAGCTTAATTTTTGGGGCTTATTACCCCAATAACGAATATTTTGAGAGTGCGCGGTTAAGTGGTTACATCCCTCCCGAGGCATTCCTCTATTTAGACAGTCGAGGGCTGATACAGGATGGAGGGGCGGTTCCGCTCATCTACCACGTCAGCCGGAAAACTGTGGATAGGCGACTCCTGTATGGTCGAGACGTCATCGCTCAAGGTGGAGAAGAGCGCCTTCGGTTCAGTAGGACTGTGTCCGATCGGGACCGGAGGGATAGGGCCGACTTACATAGATTTAGGCAATTAGGTATAGGGAACAGTCGGGGTGGCACCAAAAAAAAAAATTAAAAATATGTATGTATGCGGGGCATACGTGCATGTAACTGCGTGCCTGTACATGTATGTGCGTACGTATATGTATGTGCGTATGTACATGTATGGGTGGGTTGCATGCTGCTGTGTGGCTGCATGCATATAAAAAATAAACAAAAAAAAAAACAAAAAATTAAAAAACGAAAAAAATGCTGCTGTGGCTGTTCTAGTTTTTAAGTAGTTTTAAGTATTATTAGGTATTTTTAAGTAGTTTAAGTTATTTTTAGGCAGTATAAGTTAGTCTTATTTAGTTTTAATTATTTCTAATCTATATTTAGGTTTAGTTTATAAGGAAAAAAAAAAAAAAAAAAAAAAAAAAAAAAAAAAAAATGATCAGATACCAAGTTTTTTTCTTAAAAGTTTCCTTGGAAAAATAAAATAAAATAAAATTATTAGATTTAATTAAAATAGTTTTTAGGTCGAAAGACATTAGTTCTAAGAGTTATTGTTTAGTTTAGAGCGCCCGTAAAGGGCCAGTAAATTAGTTGTAAGTTATTGATAAGTAGGCTAGTTTTAAACATTTTTGTCTAGCTTTAAGATAGTTATAAGTGAATATAAAATAAAAATGAATTTACAAAAAAAAAAAAAAAAAAAAAAAAAAAAATATTCTTAATAGAAACGGCTAAATGCTAAAATCGTTTTTCACTTAATTTTTTTATATAAAAATTCTTACTTTTTTTCTTAAAAAAATTGGTATGAACATTTTAAATGCTTAATAATATTAATTCAAAAGCAAAATTTCAGAAAAAATTGTACACCCGTTTTCGAAATATTGAATTTTCACAAATTTTTCAAAAATCCAAAAAAAAAACATTTTTTGAAATCTTGACCTGCAATACTATTTACAATTTGAAGGAGCTCCTGTACAAACATTTTTATCGAAATCCGTTGAGCCGCTTATGAGAAAATCGGAAATTAATAAAATGGTTGTATGGCAGGTACCGTTAATAACAAAATAATTTTAAATGTTTTTCGGACAAAAGTTCAAGATTTCAAAAAATGTTTTTTTTTTTTTGGATTTTTGAAAAAAAAATATTTTTTTTTTGTGACCTTTAGTCCAAATTATGCGTTTCGCCCAGGTACTACAGTTGGGCTTATCAGTTAGATGATGTAGTACCCTTCTAAGACGCAAAATCTTAATCGATGGCTACCGACACAAATAAATGGACTAAGATTTTGTGTCTTAGAAGGGTACTACAGCATCTAACTGATGAGCCCAACTGTAGTACCTGGGCGAAATGCATAATTTGGACTAAATGTCACAAAAAAAAAAAAACAAAACAAAAAACCATGACCAGCCGCTTAAAATTAAAAGCAGAGTCCACAAAAAAAAAGAACAAAAGCAATACCTACGTATGCACATGCGTTTGTATTGTTTTTACAGTTCTTCTTAAAAATTAAACAAGGCAGACCACGGGAATTATTTTCTAGGTGTCTGAATTCGACCGAATTCCCCTAGAAAAATATAATTAACAGTGTTTGAAAGCTGTAAATTTTATTTGTGTCTGTTGCCATCGACTAAGATTTTGCGCCTTAGAAGGGTACTACAGCATCTAACTGATGAGCTCAACTAAAGTACCTTGGCGAAACGCATAATTTGGTCACAAAAAAACTCAATATTAAAATATAAATTTTTTTTTTCACAAAAAAACACAATATTAAAATATAAAATTTTACTTCTGATGAAAGATGCAATATACTGAGACCCACAGTCACGGAAGTTGTATTGCTTTTCTGTTTATCTTTAATAAGAGGATTTCCAAAATGTTTCCAGGATATAGACCAATTTGGGATTTATCTAAAATCGATAGCGTATTTCTCTGTGTTCTCCACCCCTGAAAGGTCCAATCTTGGAACACGGCAGCTTTCTTCTTCTGGCAACTGCCATGTATTTTTTTCTTAAGCAGAAAGTTCGGTCTTATGCTTAGCGTACACTGAAACCAAATGATTCGCCGATTTTGTATCGGAATAATTCGAACAACTGTCTCGGACGTTCCCCTGCATACACTCAATCATCAATCCGTTATCGGAGGATTCCGTTCTTGAGTATAATGCGACCGCGAAGTTATTTTCATAGAACCTAACTGGTAAACTGACGAGAAATCCAAACAAGATGTGTAGATTTATCGGTGAAAAAACGACGTCATCTGAAGATGTTGGTTTAAGTGGCAAACGTGTTCTCTTTCTTGTACATACGTTTAGTTCGATCGGTTGAGTTTGGCGCTCGTGCGTCGCCCGAGCATACTTCAGCCGATGACGGCATTATTTTACGCGAACCGTTAGAATAAATAGTCCACATTGTACAACTTCTAGAGTTGGCGGACCAACTATAAGACGAAAGTGCCCAATATCGGCAAACGGAAGAAACAAAGCAGTGGTTTATTAGGTAATTCTCCGTCGGATCTCAATTAAGCTGTCGTTTTACTCTAAAGTAGAGTTCATCAAAGTCCCCCCAAGTTACAGGTAGTACGTTTTTTGCCTTGTTATCGTCATCAACGTTGGCTAGCTCTATAACCAAAATCATATACAATCCAAAGCATTCAACAGTAATATATTTTCTTTCATAATCTTACCAACTTATAAAATGATGGTGACTTAAAGTCTGTTGTATTCGAGTTTTGTATGCAAATAGCCTAGCCCCTCATTCAAATTTCAATGTGCATTATTAAACATATTTTACAAGAAACAAAAAATTAGCCAAACACAAAAATGCCGACCATATTCAATAAGCACTGACATAACACACATACTCGTAAATTCTATAACGGTCGAACAATCTATTGATGTCAATAGGTCGCCGTAACGCGCGCATAAAAACAGAAAATTATTTTTCACTTTCCACGCGCCATGTTTTTTTTTCTTTTTTTTTATAGGTTTCCTTAAAATCATACTTTGGTTGAGAGACCACGAGTTTAAGAGAACAACATGGTGGTTGTGCAAGCGAACCCGACACACATCGTTTCCAACACCAATAAACAACAATTTCTGCTTCCATTGAATTTCGCGCATACAACATATCGCACGGCTTAGGAGCACGTTACATGGTCGTAAGGAGGAGAATTCAAATCACTGCAGTTTCACGATTTCATTTTTTTTTGCAATAGGACTGGTGAATTTCTGATGTGTGGGTTCTTGTTTAAACTTCGTATAAAGCAAGGGCTCGAGCGAGATGCATGAAGTCAAATTTGTAGTCGTCGAAATTAAAATAGTTTACAATATTTTAAAACGAAGTTGGGTAATTTGAAACCCCAGACAGTCAATTGCTTAAGATGCGAATGGGTGTTTTGTCATAAAAAGTGTTAGGTTATTTGACAATAGCCGTATGATACTAACTTATACCTTAAATCTAAGAATTTCTTTAGCATTCAAAGAAGGCAGCAACAATCTTGTGTTCCACATAAGGCGGTATTCCTTTGTAGTTCAGATCAGATTCTGAGTTATCAAAAAAATTGTTTGTGCGTTTAGTTCTCCTAATGTGTATTTCTCATTTCGTTTTGAACATGTTCAGAGAGCTCTCGATGTGCATATCCGAGCATTCTGAGTGAATTTCAGTACACACAAAATGTCATGTATGTCAAGAAGGAAAATGTGAAGCAAAAATAATCAGATACAATTAAAATGTCGGAATAAGTTAGTCGTTTGTTGATTTTCTATATCTGTGTTCAACATAATGCTTGTTTTGTGTTGCATTGCTTTTTATTGTTAAAATGAATATTTATTCTGCTTTGTGCGGTTCAAATGTGCTTAAAAATCAAATCAGAGCGTCCAGAGCTCGGTATGTTCGCAAAAAGTTCAGAGTAAACTTTATGTAGAAGCAGGTTACTCAGTACGAAAATCTCAGACTTACTACTTCAATCAGAGCAGTTTAGTTGATTCCTCTTCGGTATTCTTGCTTGACTCCGGGACACCGGACGGCAGCTTTTATTAGTTCTATTCGGATTTGGAATACTTTGCCACGAGATATAAGAAGGAATGCTATTATTCATCCATCCAAACTTTTACATTTATAATATTAGTAGGATTATCTGAAATTTTCTAAGCTTCACAACGAATTTTACATTGTCCAAAATCATCAAATCATGCTATAAAAATATATCATTATGTATGTATATCATCGAGAAAAAAATGTTCGCGTGTTTCCGGGATTTTTCGAGTTTTCCACTAAGAATTTTCTATTTTTTTCATTCGAAAAGCCATTCCGGAACATTTGCATAAACAATTCGATGCAAAAAATCAATTTTCGATTTTTAAAATTTAACGACTAGTGATTCTCATCGGTTTAATTGGTCGTAATGATGATTAAATGAAAGCAGTTTTCGTTTTATTTTCCCAACGTTTCGACGGTGGTTGCCGTCTTCTGCAGGGGTGTCCTTATTTACAAAATTAAACAGAGATATAATGTTTGTACATATTGATATAAGTAAACGAACAAAATACTTACATAACGTTCAATTTTAAGATTTTAACTTTTTTTAAATTACTGAACAATAATTTGTTTAAGAGATATACAAAAAACACAGATTAAAAACCGATTTTGAACACTTCTCATTTGAAGATTAGTCTACGTTTTATGATATTTACTGTCAGAAACTAAGGAACAGAAAATGCCTGATATATTTTGTGTGTCTTATTTGCGGTTCTTATTATTTTTGTTGAGTATGCAGTGTCTCTAGTGTGTAACGGTTAGATGTATGTTTTTCTGTTGCAAGGCTCTCTACTCCCTCAAAGTTTGGTGTGTGACCGGTATCAACGCTGTGAGAAGCCAGTGCCGTCTTCTCAGAACTTTGTAAGCGAATATCTGACTTATGGTTCGCCATTCTTTGCCGAAGGAGTTGTTTGGTAGTGCCTATGTAGCAAAAATTGCAGGATTCATCCGTTTTCCCTTAGCAACTTATTTTATAAACTACGTCTGAACGGCGATCTTTTTTTCGGTTTTCGTTTTCAGGTTGGTGAATAGGGTTGCAACAGTCTTGTTCGACCTATATGCCAAGTTGACTTAAGGCTTGTTTTTCGCGACCATTTCTTTGAAATTTTCGGAAAGTTTGGGCACATAAACGACACTCTTATAAGCTCATCTCATCACTTCCACCTTAGTTTCTGCACCAACTTGGTGTTTTTGACGAAGTATCAAGTTCCTTATAACTTCTGTCGGAAAGCTGTTTTCAAAGAGTATTTGCGTAACTTTTTCTTCGTTAGCGGAGGGGAATTTTCCGCAAGCGGAACAAACACCCAAGTATATATTTTTTTTCATATTTAAGCCTCTCCCATAGGAACCGTTAATTTTTTTCGGGATAAAAATGACCTATACATTTCATGCAAATCCGTATCCAAGCTTTCACTTTTATTAGAAGGATATTGCCGTGTCTGGCAATGCCTAACCAAATTCAAAAAATACATTCGAAAGTGTCAGATATTAGATCAGAACAAGTCATTATATCAAATATAACTAAGCTAGAATTATTTGACTTTAATTGAAACATTTGCCGAATAAGGTAGAGAAGGAAATCAGTTGTACTTAAAATTATTTATTTTAGAAATATAAAGCACACGCAAACTAATTAAAAATATATTTAATTGTACAAGGCTTATAGTTTGGAATTTTTCTCTCGGGGCAACAATTATGTTTCTAACTGTGTTTAAGCAATTCATTGAAATTAACTAAAAGAAATAAAGAAAATAGGAACTGTTATTCAAGAAATTTAGAAAATGGCGCCTAAGCAAGAACCCTCAAACCCTATTTAAAAATATCGCCCAAAATATTTTGTATTTTGTTTAAAGGGCAAAATATATTAAAATAAAATGCACGACTAGGTCGTGTTCTTTCACATCCATTACAAGATTTTTAATAGAAACAGTATGCCTAATTTTAAACTCGTTTTTAATTAATTTTGTGTATAAAAAAATGTTTGTCTTGGACGATCCCTGCAAAACTCTCATTTTTGTGCATTAATGTGTGATTATTACCTCGCCCTTATTATCCAATGAGAAGTATGATATAAAAATATGGTGGTAAAAATAAATAAATATGTAATCGTAATTCATAGGGACTTAGGCCTGTTTGCTAATACACAACTTAAGCATTTAAGTTATACTTATGAACTTATGTGACAGTTTACGCAGAGGAAAAAGTAGCCCTTAAGCATTTTAAGTTGAACATTAATCTTTATGATTCGTATCAGCAAACGGGCCTTAGTAGTTTAGATTTAAGGTCCTTATTAAAGCAATTTATGCCTTCCTTAACAAATACAAGATATGTATAACTACAACTTGGCACCACTGTGAAAAAGACTTACTGATTTTTGCTAAGCAATGAAAAATATCATTTATGAACAAGATGTGGAAGAGTAAAGGGAGCCAATATAGAATCTTGAGGCAGTCCCTTCATTAAAAAAGGAGAAAGGCGCATACCTAACCGCAATAATTCCATTCTTAGTATGGCTTATTTGTGACTCAAATCCGTGGTTAATCCTCGGTTTTGGTTAATTCAGTGAGGTTTTCATGCACCAAAATAAAATTGTGAAAAAAATTCAGCTGATTTCCTAATATTTATTTTTTGTACTGAGCTTTCATATGGTAGCGGGTCAAAATTCCGGCTCCAAAATACTGCTTTTTCAAAATACTATTTTAAAATGAGAATTCTGCTTTACAAAATTCTGTTTCTTTTTAAATTTTTTCAGTTTTTCAAAATTCTGGTTATTTTTTTAAATTTGTAATTCACTGTTTTATTTACAATATTAACAGAAAACAAAAATAAAACAAAATAATCAATTAAGAAAACTTAAATATAAAAAAAATAAAAAAACAAGAAAACGAAGCTAAACACAACCAAAGAGAACAATGTTTATTTTTCAAAGCACTGTTTCTTTTTTTCTGCATTCTCTCCCCATTCTTCGCACGCTGGACTTCTGCTTTGGCAGTGATTAGCTCTTTTCTTAGGTCCTGCGTGACTACGGCCAACTAAAACTTTAAGCCGACGATTCCAAGCCTCTACACTATTTTGCGTTCTTGGAAAAGCATCTCTCGTTGTATCATAAACCACCCAAAACTCTGGTGGATACTTGGAGTTGTCTCTGAGATAGTTGGTTTCAAACCAATCAGTTAGATTTAATACGTCTGAGTCATCAATAATACTACGTAAGCTTTCGTAGTATTGCAAGACTTCAGAGACAGTCACAAATGCTAGGCTTTTCATCATCCTCACAAGTGTGGCAAACTGTTCAGAGTTGCCATATTTCTTCACTAAACTAAAATAGAAATTTTAATAAATTTAAGTAAATGGTTAATGTAAATGGTTATGCTTGAATCTTACTGTTCTTTTTGAACTCTTCTCCAGATTATTTGGCCGAAGTGGAAAAAACATCCTTTTAGATTAGCTGAGGGAAAGTACTTCTTTGCGACAGACGAAATCGACTTTTCAAAATCACATATGATTCGCTTGGGTGCCAGACGACGTGGACGTGGTAGATCTGTAAAAAAAACATTCATAAAGTGAACGCGCTTTTTTGTTCATTAAACAAAAACCGAGAGGAAACATTTGATTGTCTATTCTTCCATGAATGGAGAACAATTGTCGCATAATTGTTGGGATAACGTCAAATGTTATGTCCATCGTTCAGCAATCACTTTCTCCCAATAACATTAAAGCTGACTTTGGTCCGAGTATAATTATAAATTCATCCCCGAACCATTTTTCAGATAATATAAATAATTCTCCTTCCAAAACATACAAACTTAGTGGGATACCAATATCCAATAAATTTGAAGGATCTTTTCGCACATTTCTGCTTTTTCTTTTTCTTTGCCTTTTAATTTTAATTTTTTGTGCATTTTTTGATGGAAGAGCAAACCGACAGTCATAAGGTGTTTCGATAACCGATTGTTGCACTATTTGGCTAGCTTGCATTGATGTTATTTTCGCCAGGTTTGTTACTGTGTTGTTGCCGTGTGTGGCTATGTGTGCCTGACTGTAGTACAACCATATAAGCAATTCACCGTTGAATTTTTTCACTACACGCCCTTAACATTTATCTTTTATGCGATTTGCACATGCCCAATTGTAATGTTTACATTTATTAAACTTTTCAAAATAAAACGTTTACCCATCAACACACAATTTTTCTTTTCCCTTATTAGATTCTACAATAGAAACATTCATTTTCAATTAGGTACTTAAGCACTTTTCCGAAGAGTTAACAATAGACACTAACTGAATAATAGTCTTAAGAAGTTGGCAGAGTATATAAATACAGATAAGAAACAATAAAAACTATTATTTTATTAAACTCAAAAGAAAGTAAGAGTATTCTCTGTTATCAAAACTCGACAAAAAAATAAAGAAAGCCTAACCATAACCTCTGTTTCCTTAATTTTTTCATGAGTAGAATTTTGTAAAGCAGAATTTCGGCGAGCAGAATTTTAAAAAGCAGAATTATGAAAGCAGAATTTTGAAAGCAGAATTTTGTAAAAACAATTTTGACCCCGGCAGAATTTTGACCCCAACCCCTTTCATATTTTAGTGCTTTTTTGAGCTTTTGAGAGAGGGTTAATAATAAGTGTCTTCTTCTGACTTCTTTTAATTTCGGTATAAGCCATTCAAAATTCAAATGCATTCAGTTTTTGGCGTCAATCCTTAAAATTAAAAAAATATTTGCGGAAATCTACAATTAGGAAATTTTTTCTATTGACTCCCCTATGTTACCATTAAAGCTACCGTGTTCTCCCTCTGTTATAGAAATATTCGTGTCAACTCAGCTGTCAATGTTTTCGCCAACGCAAATAACAATACTTTTCGTTCATCAGATAACGTTCCACAATTACGACATTTTTACTTCGGGAATTCAACGATTTAACTATTCACGTTAACCTTCTATTTGTGTCAAGTGCGTTCGTTCCACGATCGTAATTGATAGAAAATTTTCTTCAAAATAGTTTGTTGCTTAATTTATTTCTCTTCCCAAAATCAAATTTAAAAAAAACCAAACGAAACAGGTATAAGGTATAACGGGGATAGACTTTTAAAAAAACCTCGCCTATTATACCATTCTTAGTATTGTGGAAAAACATAAATTGGTGTGGTTACCCTTTCACCTTTTCTTTTAATTGTAGTTGATTTCTAATGCATAGAACTGCCACCCTATTAGGGCTTTGTAATAACTATTCTATACAATCATAGTATCTTCCGAGTACTATACCAATATTTATAGGCAGATGTTTATGTATAAGCGTCATTATGTAATTTATGCAATTAAAAAAAAATCCAATTCCAATACAATGCTGATGGCGAAATTCTCCCACCTCCTCGGCACAAGTTAAAATCTCCGAAAGATTCACATCCACCACTCTGCGTCTGCATACTGCATCTGCATATTCAGCAGCAGGTTAGATAGTGAACAATTTTCTGTCATCAACAATTTCCACGACACAATGCTGGCGGTGTTAGAGTTTAAATATCATTAGAAACAACGATACAGTTGATGTTGCTTCAAGTTTCGGTTACTTATTTATAGAATTTATCTTCCTCTTTAATTTTCGAAAAAGAAACTTCAACTAACTGCAGCACAGCTGAGGTATTTTCCCGCTCAATTGTGTGGTGATATTATGCTGCTGAAGAGTGAAATCAGTGTGCTGTTGTACTTTTACAAGTCTTACAGGTTCCCCGGGTAAATTCAAATAGTGGGTCTCCGCTGCCGTCCCGTAGGTATGTCTTAGCACACGGAAAAGCACAAAACACGGTATCTTGTTATCGATGGATTTATCGTTTTTACTTTTTGGCCAACACTAGCGGGAAAAATGTTACAACCAACCAAAATCTAGAGCTATGTATGCATTATGTAGCAGCCAGCAGACTCTGCCTGCTGCATGCTGTCTGCTATGCAGCACATTTCAGCTGACATTAGAGCTCGTAAAATGAATCGGCAAAATGTATTGTTGGCATTATTAATCCAATTCAAATGGATTTTGGTCGTTGTATGTTAATTTGAATTGCAACTGACCTGAATATAAGGTTGATGTGTCTCTGACTCTCTGTTCTGTCTCTGTACCGCAAAACGACAAGACTTTGGGGTTGCGCTGGGACTGAAACAAAAGGTGAGCTGGTTTCGTCGTTCTCTATATAAATACTTACCTACTATACTCGTAGTTAGTTTACTTATTCAATTTCGGCCAAGTTATGAGAATGAGACTCAGTACAGATGCATAAATTGGTCCATTTTTTGCAAGCTGCTGGGGACAATGAAGGTTCAACTGGATTAACAAGATTCGATTTCCAATAAAAAATTAATTTCAATGTGTTTTCTGTTGCTGTTGCTTGTTTGGTGTTAAAGTTGATATAAGTTTTTATTATTTTAATTTTGCACGTAATTAAATTAAAGTTTGTTTGTCGTTAGCAACATCGGTGTATGTTTATATATTTTTTTATAAGAATAAAATTTTAGGCAAAAAAAAAACGAAACAATTACCGAAGTCCGGTTTCTGTATAATTATAGGTTCCTATTCTCAAATATAGTGTATAAATGGAGGGAAGAGGGAAGGTTCGTGGGGGCTTTATCTCCCGGGGTTATACCTACCGGTTGGATACATGTTGGTAATATTTCTGTTCGGAGCGACAAAAAATGTTGGGAAAATACACACAAAAATCCTCATGTGACTCTTTTATATTTGTTAAGGCTTCGAAAACTTTCGTCAAGTAAATTCTATTATCGTATGTCAAAGCCACTAAAGAAAGAACAAGCCGTTCTATGATGATGAAACCATGCAAATGAAGTACGTAATCGAAGATGCATACACGAACAAATTTCAGCGTAAGATAAGAGCAGTAAGAAAAGAGTGCTGAGCCAGGAGAAGGTTGGGGAAGAGGATCATGTGTAGAACTAAGGTGACAAATGCTGCCTTTCAGCTGTAGAAGAACCATGCCATCGAAATGGCACCCAATAGATTTATAAAAAAGGCCAAACAATTTTCTGGTTTTAAGCCCAAAAGACAAGGTCTCTGTATCAGGGATTTTAACCTAGTCATATATACTTGGGGAAAATTAGATGTATTCAAGAAGTACTTCCAGCAGGTGCTAAATGGAAATCATGTGGTTCGATCCGCAGGGCAAGATGAGATCACATCTCTAATCAATCAAGCTCCGCAGTTCCATAATTTTTTCAGCGCGGGGTTAACTCCAAGTTAAACCACAGTTCTTTGAATTTAACCAAGTGTTAACATAAGAAACCATTTTTTTTTTAAAATACATATGTACAAACATACTAAGTTAATCCCGAGTTAAGTCTTAAAATTTGTGGAATTAACTCGGGATTTAAATCGACTGAAAAAAAATGTAATGATCTCTCCCTTAATGTAGAAAAGGTTGACTTACCTATAAGGCGATCATGTCTTGCAAGAGCTACCCTGCTAGACGTCGCATACATAAAGATTAAACCAATCATCACCTGTGAGCGGCTTCAATTTTTCTAGAACAATTGCCAAAAAATCAGTGTGGTTTTGCTCAAAAATAGACCAGCTCTTTACATCTCCTGGAAAAGACTAGCGTATTTCGCGTCGAGACTCTACACCTCTTCACCGACTTCAAAGCAACATAATATGGTAGAATTCATCACCAAGAGCTCTGTATGGTGATAGGCGAACACCAGATCCCGGGAAAATTGATCCAGGTGCGTGATGTAAAACAAGAAGACGCACGGTATCACTTACCAATAGTAGATACTCTTTATTATTCCAAATATGTAATGGGTTTTGGAAGGGAGGTGCACTATCATACGTGACTTGTTTTGGAACCGATAGTGTCTAGAGCAGCTGTAAGCACGGAAGGCACTAGTTTGAATAAATCCAGCCAGCTACTTTAGACAGCAGAGAATATTGACACGAAGTTCGAATGTATCTCCGAATGCACTTTTAAACAAAGCAACTACACGGGGGGTCACTATTGAAAGCAGCAGTTTCGAGGAAGTAAATGAGTTCGCCAACATTGCACGTAACATGACACAGTGGTGGAAATGATTTGGTGAAAGAAATGTGCTTGTAACTCCTTGCTTGAAATACTAAGGGAACTGCCAGTTTTACTTTATTGAACCGAAAGCTGGACAATGAAGAAGCTCTTTCGAACCAAAATAATTCTTCAATGATTATTTGATGCTTTGTGCGGGGAGGGCTGTGTACATAGATGTTGATAAGTCCAAAATGTAAAAATACGTCGACCACATTGGATAAGCTAAGCCGAGCAAATATAAACTCGACAGAAAATTCTCCATACCGAAGGAGATTCTTTAAGCTGAAGCCGCCAGTTTCGAGATAGCAAGCTAGACCGAACATCAGACATAACGGCAATTTAAAGGACCCTTGTTCTAGATGACAGGATGCAGCGTATTAGGGATGGATAAATATCATACAGCATCTCAGACAGCTACATTTCAATGATAAATATAACCCACTGAATCTTTTCGGACTCTCTTCAGAGGTGTACTAAGTAACGTGTAAAATATTTCTTACCATTTTGATCTTTGCAAGAAATCCTTCTTTTAGAATTAGTATAGAAGCCGATATTTAATTTTCTTCCTCAGAAGATGCATTACTTTAAAACATTGATGACACCTAATGGATTCCCAATTGTTGACGTTGTCCAAAACAAAAGGTTGACCAGGTTTCAAACTGGAATATCCTTTCGTTGAAGGTATCTTATTTCACCATTCAGTAGTATGAACACGCCAATATCTACCAATACATTCATTTAGAGTAATTTAACTGAAACTCTTCGAGTCCTCCTGTACGCCTGTGAAACCTGAAAATTTTCCGCTGACATCTCGTGCAGACTACAGGCTTTTATCAATGGCTGTCTTCCACACATTCTCAAGATTATATGGCCACAAATCACAAGAAATGTTGAGCTGTGGGATTGGACTCATAGAAAAAGGGTGGAACTTGACATCAGACAACGAAAATAACTTTGGATTGGCCATACTTTGAAGAAACCAAATGAGAACATAGCAAATCAGTCCTTTAGGTGATATCCTCAGGGAGTAAGAAGAGTTGGTAGACCAAGAACAACATGGAGGTCAACTGTACTTAATGAAGCTCAGTCCCTTAACTTCAGCTGTAATTTCAAATTCAGAAAAATCGTTTCTGGCAGCCAAAGGTCTGGGAACTCCCCTTTTTGTATCTACCAAGATTGTAACTATACCAGATGAGTTTCTTCTTGCGATCTCGGTGATGGCCTATCCTCCTTTTCATCAGCTGATTTGGGAGATTGACGATGTCTAGCTTCATTGTAGATAACATTCGCTTTAAGAGCTGATGAATCGTGTAATAGCCATCCTGAAATCCAAGCTGCATGAGGTTATGTTGTAGCAGAACCTGCCCTTTCAGCATATTTGTGCTGGTGTGGCTCAATAGATAACTGTGATATTCACAAACAGGACTTATGTTGCCTTTTTTTAGATAAAAGTGAAATTTTAGCTGTCTTCCATGTTTTCGGAAATTGGAATCATTTTGTTAAAGCACTTGTTCACAAAAAACTCTATAGGGACAGGACCATAATTTGGCAGAAGCTTCCTTCTGATTTTGATCGAAATTCACTTTAGATAAAATCGCCTACTCCTACGGGGTTGGTGAAGTTTCAAGTTAGCTCGGGATCGTTGAAAGGATTTTTATTGTTAAAAGTAATACTTTCAGTGTCTGCGGTTTGCCGATTGCAAGTGCTCTATTTTTGAGTCGACTTTCTCTACGATGAAACTTCTTCAAAATGTATGGCAAATACTTCTGCTTTATCTGCTGATTGTTACTGGTATTTCTTACCTTTAACTATATCTACGTTGCTAATTTCCTCAAAGGCAGTTTCTAGACTTATAAGTTTCCACTGATTGTCACATATTTTTCCCAACAGAATTACAGTGTGAATTGAAAGGGTAACAAACGAAATATATAATACTTAACAGTCGTGTTCTATGAATGACAAATAATGACTTCATAAATGCCAGAATCTTTGACATTTTGTTCGTCTCTTGAACTGAACATAATGAAAACACAATTTTCTATTGACGTTACGATCATAACACACCAAAATCAGCCTTATATACCACCGTTCAATAATAATTCCTCACATTTAATATTAATGACTTTCCACACCTTCTCGTGACAACACAACAATTGTGATGTTTTCAATTAAAATTCCTTTTGCGTTACACACCGAACATGATGCGCAATGGCATTCGTTCCTTTACATGCGTTTGCTGCACTAGCCGCTCTATCCTGTCTCCTGTTGAGTGACGCAACTGATAGGATCAACAACAGACTGTCGGTGTGTTCACACAAAGTATAATTCCACGAAGTCACATATGGCATAGCACGGCACACACTCGCACAAACAGATGGGACACATGTGCCCCAAACAACTTGTATAGCGCACCGAGATGTCATCACTCCTTGGGGGAAATGTTACATTCTTGTGTTATGTGCCAATTGCACAGCACACGAATGTTTCGAGTCAGAAAGACTTTATTTTTACCTCAGCACTAATGGAACACTAGGTTGCAAGGGGAGAGGGAGGTAATGTTGTAGGACGTTTGAAAGCTGCTGAAGCTAGAACAAGCAACAACGGAACTGGAAATTGTGTTCCGATTGGGCAACATGACGTCCGGCATGTGACATTCTTTTGATGTAGATCCGCGAATGTTTTTGTTTGTTTTGTCATTACTTCAGCCAGCTATGGAAATGAATACTTAATGGCTTTTCTATTTTTGTCACTGGAAATACATTTCCATGTCCTTAATCATATAGTGGGGCTAACTAATAATAAAGCCTCAAGATACCTTACAGTTATGTTTTCAGGATTTTCACGCACTTCTACAAAGAAGTGACTGCCTATTCCAAGATGGAGTCTGCGCCTTTGGGATAGAGCGGGGCATGAACAAAGGCGATGGGGATACGATTCGTCCTATTCTTCATCCATACAACTTCGGCAAAAATTATGACACCAATTATGGAGCTGATGTGAACATCTGCCTTAAGATAATAAACACTTAGAGCGCTTGAGACCCAGCACTGGCCATATCTGTTTGGTTACAAGGCAAGTGATGTAGTTTCACTTAAAGTTTGTTTTTCTTATGGCATCTTTCTTCAATAAATCTTACATATACCTATATGTATCCCGATATCTACCCTATCTGGCAGAATAAGTATAGGCTTGCTCCACATTTGGCGAGCTCGTCGGCTTTACAATTCTTTGGAATGTGTTAGACTTTATAGAGAAGGAGTCCAGAGGCTTCACTATCTGAAAAGATACAGATATCTGAATTCGATATCACGTTTTTCTTAAACCAAGATATAACTTTCTTTATCGAAACATGCAGGGTTACAGACCCTATTTATGACCCATTTTTGACTCTTTCTTGGATATTAGGTTGCCAACCTAATTTCTTGTGCTAAATAAGACCCATATATTTTGCTTTAACTCAAAAATTTTAGTCGAAGTCTAGAGTAGAGGGCATCAGGATCAGTTTTGTAAGGTCTTACACCTATACCACACTGGTTTGACCAGCTTGTTGAGAGCATTTGGTAAAGGTTCTTTTAAGGTATTAGGATGCTTTCCTGATACTGCTATGATAGGCAATCACTCTGTAACTGTCTGTCTCCAGGCAATTTAAGAGCGCATTTACGACCAAGTTCCAGAGGAAGGTGGATATAGATAACCGCCTTGCGGTGTACCTCTTCCTAACCTAACAGACCTCTGAATATGACTTAGAAACCTACTTAAGAAATACTTTTGGTGATTCTGATCAATAGATTCAGTTTCCAAAGGTGGATTCTTAGAATTTACAGATCATTATTCAATAGACGAGAAGAACTCAGTGGTGGCCCTTACGGATCTTATATAGTATGCTTGATTAAGTCTGGAATTAGACTGCCTTATCCTCACATGAAGCGACCGACATCTAGCTAAGAATTTGGCACTACAATTAGCTGAAAAAATAAAGGGGCTTTAAGACCACATGAATTGATTCCCCTTCTATAAATTACAGGCCCAGTCGCGGTGTGTTATTTTTTCCATAAGAACAACACTGCAAAAGCAAGGTTTAAGGCCAAAAATGCAATTGTCCATTATGTCCTGAATATTTTTTTTTTGTTTTGTTAAGGTCTGTGAAGTGTTATGATAATAAATATATAAATAAAATATGTATACTTAAACGCATTTTTGTTTTTTTAATCCTGGCTGGGAATTTAATGTTTTATAGCACCTCTGTTGTTGTGCATGTATATTTTAAATGTATTGTTATCGGTTAAGGTTAAGCTATTATTCGCAAGAATTGGTCCAATAGCCATCAGCAAATTTCAGACAGCTTGGCATCATTGTATTTGTGGAGAGAATTTTCCTCAATCGAGATGCTTCAGAGGTTTATTCTTTATTACCCCAAGACAAATCTCCAAGCCGATCATTTGGTCTTCCTCAATTCTTTCTGGTATTTGTTAAGCGATTCCTTATAGGAATTCCAATCAATCTCTTCTCTATCGTGATGATCATTAAGCATCACTCGCAATAATGAGTCTGATCTTCTGCCTTTTAGCGTCAGCGATTAGTTTCTCCAAGACAAGGAAAGGGCAAAGATGGTCAGCTGCATTGGCTATTTCCAGTCTTGCAGCCGAAATATCTCCATCTCTGTAAATTATTGGATTATTGGTTTTTCCTTTGTTTTCTGTAACGTTTTATATTTAGCACAGTGTATTTCACAACCGCACATTGAGTTTAATTATTGGTCCCCTGACTCTACTGCTCTCATCAAACGATGATTACCGACTCATCGCTCAATAAAGGCAGTGGTAGGCAGAGTTGTCCTAAAAGCGTCGATAAATAGTTAGGCCTATTAGATACCATGCTTAGCTCGTCGAGGGTAGGGAGGGATCTTGTCATCCACTGGTGGACCTGATACTTTTATTTAAGGCCTATATCTAAGATGGTATTCGATCGTGTAATTTGCCCTCTTTAAATGAAGTGGAACCCGAATCGCTATTCCCGATTTTCACACACGCGTAAGGGAGGACATAGATGGTCGTTTCCTCAGAGCATTTTCTTTACCCTCCCTATAAACCATTCCCCTAACTAACGTCTAGGAAATGTTCCTATGCTATCACTGCATGCTCACACAAAAATTTCTTGCAATAGCCCTCAATGAAGAAGGGGAGATAAACTCCCCTTTAAGATAAATTTAGGAACCTCGCTTCATTTTCTCTCATTCACCTCCCATAAACCAATCTAACCTAAACTGTCATATTTAAATTCCAAAAAAAATCAAAACAATTCGAGAAAAAAAATGTCTTCCAGGAAATTTCATCAGTAAAAGAATGTATTAGTTTGTGATAATATAATTCAAGAAATTTATATATTTTTTTTTGTAACTCATATCATTTTTAAAGTATTAGATACCTTAATAAAAATTATATAAACTATTTCTATCTGCACGCCCATTCATCGTTTCAGAAAAAAAAATATTTGAATCTCAAAAAAAAAAATCATTTTTCAATTAAACCACGCTTTTAATTAGACTATGTATGCTACGAAGTCGCTCTAGCTTTTGTTAGAGTGCCTTCTCGTTACGAGTATATTACATCTTGTTTTCTGTTTATTTGTTTTGTTTTGGTTCTTCATTCGCTATATATTTTTTTTTTTACGTTTTATTCTTTTTGTGTAAAACAATCTTTTCTTCATTTTATCTCTCTTTGCTAAAAATCAATAGTATATGTATGTATGTTAAACAAAATAAAAGAAATCTATTTAAAAAAAAAACAAATGCACTTACCCAAGCTGCAATAAGTTGTGCACAGCATCTTGTAGCGCCGAAGATTGCTAAACTTGATTGGTGGATTGTTTACATACTCGTCACTGATTGAAGTTAATACTACGTTTCCACCGACCACTAAACCGAGATTTAAGTAGATCTAGCTAAATCTCCTACAAATCTTGAGGATTTAGCATACAAATTGTAATCTTCTCAGATGAAGATTTAAAATAAATCTCATTTAAATCTTCAATCGAACTACCATATTTCCATATCGAAATACACATTCATCTGGAAAGTGAATTTTTCTCTTCGATTGACACAGATGAAGTTGCCTGTCTCACTTTTACATCATAAGAGAAAATGAAAAGATATATGCATTTTGAATAGTGCTGTCAAAATTAATCAACTTTTGGAGCGATGGAAACACTATTTGAGATTAGTAAATCTGCAAGAGATTAAAGATCGGTGGAAACGTAGTATAACAGTTGTTAATAAAAGATGTAACTGATTAGATTGATATTCCATTTCGAACCAAGAAAAAAAGTTTGCTCAGCGAAGGATGGGGTGCTACACAATAATTGTTTCTTAAAATTATTCTTATTTTTTTGATAGAACTTAATTAATATTCTTTTTCTTTTACTTTTAGGTAAGGTAAGTATAGCTTTCTTTTTAATTTTATATAGCTACTCCCTTTCACTTTAATTTTCTTTCTCTTTTTAACACCGAACTATCTTTTTTTTCTTTTTTTTAATTTATTTAAATATTTTTCTCTTTGCACTATTTTTATAACTTGTTCTTCTGTCTATTGCACCTGTTTCAAGACTTGATGCCGGCCACTTGACGGCCTGTAGAGCAAACGGGATTGGGGGGAGTACTTCTGAGTCTTCCTTTGCCACTTGATTTAATTTTGTTTCTCTTTAAACTCTTTCTCAATTTGGGGACTCTGACCAAACCTAGACAATTAATTAATATTTACTATTATCTCCATTTTTTTTCTTTTTTTAATTCCTTTTTTTGTTCTAACTAGACTAAGTATGTACCCATTCCTTACCTATTTAAATAGTTTATTTTTCTTTTATTTTTGACTGGCTTAGGGTTCACAGGATATTGTGCAAGGGGGTTAAAAGATGATTCTTCTGTGGATTAATAATGTGGTACTTTTATGACTACATATCATTTTAGCTAATTTCTTACCTCTAGCTGTTTGTTGTATAAGTTAAATTTTTCGTTTTTTTGCAGAGCCTCGTTTGCTATTTAGTCCGATCGATGAAATTATCGAATAAAATCGATAAAAGTAAAAATAAAATTAAAAATCCGCGTTTAATTTCTCTTTTTCGTAATACTTTTCGTTTTTTGTTCGCCGCGAATTAATTCTTAATTTTTTTTTATTTTTTTTGAGGAACAAGGCTTAGTGGAGCTGACTTACTTCATCGACGGCTCAGACAGAAAAGATTAAAAAGAACGAAAATCTATGGCGATACGACATGGGACAAACGGAAGTGGAGAAAAGACCTAAGTTTGTGGTTACGTAGTAATTGAAACTAGTTGAATTAACTAGTGAAATTAGTTATTTAATAAAAACATCCGCATAAAAAGATTAAAGATTTCTTCAGGAAATTGCCATTATATAGCCATATATATATATATAGCCATTATATTGATGAACCTATAAAGTTTTCTAGTATTATATAGGGTCCGCCAAATAACTTTTTTTTTTGAAAATTGGCGCAAAACATCGAGTGTAGCTTCAGCTGTGTGGCACGTAGCGCCGTCCTGTTGAAAACAAATATTGCCAATATCCTCCTCTTCAATTTTTGTGAACAAAAATTCGTTCAACATGGCCCGATAACGATCTTCATTGACTGTAACAGCCACTCCTTGCTCATTTTCGAATTATGCCTCTGGACCAAAATCCGCACCAAACAGTGACTCGTTTTGGGTGTATCGGCTTTTCAATGTATGCGTGCGGGTTTTCTGTGACACAAATGCGTCAATATCGCTTGTTTACACACCCGCCAAGATCAAAATGAGAAAATCGGCATCTTCTCTAAATCGATCGAAGGCTCATTTAGCGAGCATTGTTCAAGCGTATGCACAACCATATTCGTTCAGCGGAAGGAAGGATAAAACTGATTATATGTCAAATCAAACATGAGCTAAGTGTTACCATTCACGAAATAAGCACTAGTTGAAAAAATTTCCCATGTTTTGTTTTATTTTCTCAACATTAAATTAATTTTTTAGTCAAATTTACGAGTACTTTTCCAAAATAAAATTCAAAACATTCTATGTTCTTCAGTTCAGAAGTGAACTCATCTAACTAGCTGAAGTGCACAATTATTGTTAACGAAGTCCTGCATTCTTAATTGTGTGAACACACCACGCTTGCATTGTCACCACTGAATTCTCCGGCCGCTGGAATAATTTCCAGTTCTAAAATGAAAGCGTCCAGCCATTTTCTCAAAATTTTATAAAAGAAAGTTAAGTTAAAAACGAAAATATCAAAACTTCATGATTACATTTTCAATCCACACATTTCATTTGTTTCCTCCAAAGTGAGTGAAAAGAATTGAACGATTAAAAGTAGCGATGTTTACTTCGGATGTATTGAAATTATTCTAAAGATATAGGACCAGTGAAGAGAAATACCAATTATTTATTACAGTTATAACGTTTTACAACGGTTGTTCGCCCTTAAAAGTGTTAAATATTCCCGGCGCTTCGCGCGGTTGAGAAGATGCTAAAACAAACAACTAATTTCCTGAAGTCGAATGTCCTTTTAACTCTATGGGTCCGCATAAACTTTAATTTTCCGGCACCCTATGGACATGTCTCGAAACACGTCCCTAAAGGTAATACTTGACTAATTTAATATTCCACTTTTAAATCCATGATTATAGTCCGATGTATAACTTTTAACTCATCTTTAAAATTAGACTACGTGCCCGAGCCTTGAAAGTTTACTGCTGGTGCTGGGGATAGGTCCAGTCATCCAGATAAAGCGATATGTCATCCTCGTTGACTTGTTCTAAGACAGGAAATTCTGTCTTCCTTCAAATTACGGAATATATTGGAACATTCTCTTGTATAGATCATTATTGCTTTCGTACAGCACGATTGTTAATATCAAGGTTTTCTATAGTTTACCCCTCGTATTACGCTTAGGGTGTCCTTCAACCATTTGTTGCTCCAAACAGAAGTATCATAGCAGCGGTTTCCTACAGTATGGGCAATTCTTTATTGGAAATGCACTAAGGTGTTGGAAAACGTATTTTATATTCATGACCGAATGGAATTGGACAAATAAATCGGAAAGTGAACTTAGCAATATTTTAAATGCCAACAGCAATTAATTCTGGTGGTATTAGCTGACGGCATGAATTACAAATTTGTTATCGATTTCGACAGTTTGTATGGAATTGTCAGTTTTTATTTCTTTTAAGACTTCGCTAATTGCCGTTATCGCTTTTTTCATCCTATTCCCTATACCAGGTTAAAAAAAAACAAGTTTGACCTTAACTTTATTTGTAGTGAAGTTTTTTTCAATTCAGTTGAAAAACTTGACAAGAGTTTTTTGCATTATTCAGCGTTATCTACTTTATACAAAAATCGTTTAAAAATCGCACGAAAAAAATGCATCGCTACGATGTGCCTCCTATATCTCGTTTTTGCTTCAAGTTTAAATCTTAGCTCCGTTTTGATATCCATTTCCACTAAAAGCCTATTTTTTTTTGTTCTCAGATTGTCGTGCAGAAATTTGCATTACATGTGTTTTTTATTACCCAACAAAATCTTACACTTACGATTATTCATTCGACTTACATAAGCTTCCAAAGCGTGTGATATCTTATGTAGAGCGATACATACACAGTTTCGCCAGAGACCAATAATAAGAAAAAAAAATGATACTCCACAACATAGATTGGAGACATCAAGTAGGTACATTTTTATCTATAATCCAATTAATTTGTGGCAAGTGTCTCGCCAACACCTGATTGCAGTATATTTTCCTGATTGGCCATAAATACAAAGGCTCTTTCGTTCGTGGCCTCTGATGATGGTAATTTGCTCCTGTTTTTTTGATAAACATTAAAGTGTTAGAGTGTAGTCGTATGTCATTTAAAGATATAGTTAGGATACGAGTACACATTGATATAAGCACTTGTTGCTGTTTTTATTTTGTGTAAGGTTCGAAGAGGTAGGTGTACATGTACATTAAAAAAAATTAAGATACTGCTTCATCTTGAGTTGAATATTAAGATACCTACTGTGCTTGCAGTTATGAAAACATTGTAGCAGTTTCGTTGGGAATAATCAAAGCGACAACAATATGTATTTCGATCGATAGTGACAAGGACTGGAAGCACCAAACCAACATTCGTAAAACACACAAAAATATTATGTATCTGGGGAAATGGTTGTTCATCCGGTACTTATCTCTCTGTTGGAGCATTCTTTTATTTTTCGAGACAGAAATCTGCACCACGGACGTCCTCGTATGTATACATTAACAGATAGTCATTCATTTTGTAGTTCCAAAAGTTAATGGCTCTACGAAGCGGGAATGGAAAATAATTGAGATTTTCATTCGACTGGCAACCCGATTTACTGGCTGACTGATCCATCGAAAATACCTGACCTTATTGATTTTTTTGTGGTCAAAGGAATACCCTGAAATAAAATTAGCATAACAGAAAGCGTTGATCTTTTCTCAGATCATTCTGCTGCTAACCAATCGGAAAACCAACTGGGAAGGTTTTAAGAAAGAGATAGAGGATAACGTTGAATTATGGGTATCACTAGAAACGCCTCTCGCACTTGAAGACGCAGTAGATAACTTCGTCAATATCGTACAACAAGCCGCATGGAACAACACCCTGCACCAAAGAGAAATGCCGCGCTTTAAAGACCTTAAATATCCGCAGGAAATAAAAGACTTAGTAAAAGAGAAACAAAAAACACGTAAGAAATGGCAGAAAACTCGAGCTCCTCAATACATGGTAAATTTAAATCGCTTGTGTAATTTACTAAAAAGGACGCTAGAAGAATTCAAAAATTCTGAAGTTGGAAATTATCTTAAAGCTTGGCAGCTGGAAAAGGAACCAACTACTCACTCTGGAAATCTTTTAAAGTAACGAAGAAACCAAAGCTTCCAGCACCTCCGATTAAGAATGATCAAAACGAATGAGCAAAAAGCGACAAGGAGAAAACAAATGTTTGCGCGGATTACCTGTAGAACACATTTAAACCTTTTGATGAGCAAGGACTCAACGAAAATTTAAATATACGTTCTAACTCAAGCGAAAATTACATCACAAGAAATGTTATCCTTGCCGAATTAAGTAGAGAAATAAGAAAGCTTAAGTATGAGAAGCCTCCGGGATATGACTTAATTACGGCCGAAGTTCTCAAAATGCTTCCTCGCAAAGGGTCAATTAATCTTTTTTATTTAATAAATGCCACTCAAACAGGAACCAGGAAGACCATCGCATGATAAGAAATCTTATAGACCCATTTCGCTTCTGCCCGTAATATCTTTCAAAGAGTATTACTTCTGCGCCTGCAGCCAATAATAGAAGAAAAGCGCCTAATACTTGAACATCAGTTCGGATTTAGAAGCAAGCATTCGACAATTGACAAGTACATAAGATCACTGAGAAAACTCTTGAAGAAAAGAAAAATGTTCGGCGGTCTTCCTAGAAGTGTCGCAAGCTTTTGATAAGGTGTGGCACGAAGGCTTAAATTTTAAAATAAGACAAATTCTGCCTGAAGCACTTTATACGGTTCTAAAAGCATATCTAGAAAATAGACTTTTTACAGTAAGACATGTAAACGATTACTCGGATCTCGAAAATATAGTGGCTGGGGTACCACAAGGAAGTGTCTTGGGTCAAATATTGTAACTATTATTTACACGTGATATACCTCAAACAGAAGACACTATTGTAGCCACGTTTGCTGAAGAAGGGGCCAAATGATAAATGATGCTACGACTGAATTACAAAAAGCTCTGAATAATGTCAGTGAATGGACAAAAACATGGCGGATATCGCTAAACGAAGTAAATTCAGTCCATGTAGATTTTGCGCATTAAAAAATTAATAGATTACCAAGTTCTGTTTGCTAATGAAGCAAAATATCTCGGAATCACGCGAATGATACGACTTTTATTTTCAAACCTGACTTGCGGCCAAACTAAGCGTTCTAGAGGCATCAAATTTGACATTATTTTTCTTTAAATTCGATTTGGGTTAAACTAATCGTCGCAGTCGTAGCGACTTGAAAATTGCATATCTGTGAGGATCGGAGAAGACGCTCACTCAGCACTCAAGATAGAACCTTGTATGTGACATTTAGCTGGGTATACCTGGATAGTTCTTGCAAGACATCGGATCAGCAAAATAGGGCTGATTATCCAGTCGTTGGTAATACTTCCTTCAACCTTTGGTTGATAATTTAATTTGATGCATGCTCCCTCTCTAAACACCTCCCATGAAATTATATTAGATTTGGTAGTATTTCTTAGGGTCCTTGTTATTCTTCAGCTTTTCTTATAGATAAGTCAACCTCTCCTATTTTGGGTAGTGGAACTAGCATCGTCGATCTGCAGTACCATTGCGCAATCATGGCGGACAAAATAAATTCCTAGTGCTGGGAGTTTTGATTTTTCATGTGTTCTTAATCACACAAAAATAAAATTTGGATATCTAATTGAAACGGTAATTCGTATGGAGAATAATTTTAATTTCATCCTCGACGAACTAACTGCTCTCAAATAAAAGAACACATTTTTAGGATGGTATGAAAATCAGTCAACGAAATCATAAAAAAAATACATTCATACTTACAGTAAACCCATTTTGCTTTAAAAACAGGCTAATCTGAACAACTTGACCAATCCTCGTCTATTGTTCAACAATTAACTTACCAAATACTCCTATCTTTTAAAACTCGCCTAATTGAAAAAACCCATATCCGAAAAATATTTATTTTAATTTTGTATATTAGAAGAAAACTCACCTTCACTTGAGCAGGTTTGACTATATGTTTTCGTTTTGATATAAGTTCAACAAGTTAATAAAATAGGATAAAGCACAGTACTTTGTCATTAGTCATCAGAGTCACTTTCCAAGTTGAATTAAAAAAAATAACTAGGAATAAAAATAATCCTTAAAAATTGCATTTAATATCTTCTTCAATCTTCTTCATAGCGGATTCGTCAAAATGTCTCCCGCACCTTATTGCCAAAAGTGATTAATGACAACTTCATACTTGAAGCATATGCTATGGGTTCTCTGGTGTCTGCGTCTGCCCTTTATAGTTAGTAATCCCACAATAATTATTATGATCCCCTTTTGAAATATGATATGCTTAGCGCGCTTCTCGATCCCACTGAGAGATGGGCACCTAGATTGGCGGTATGGCCCAGTTAATATCAATGAGAGTCATGTTTCATTACAAGCAACAAAAAAAAACAAGAAGTAATGCCAAAACCTGATCTTCAAATCCACGCTTAGTCGAACTTTACATGACATCGTCTCAGGAAAATAAAATTGAAAAAAAAACCTTAACAAACATGAGGATGAATAATCTTGATCATGGGTATCCTGGTTCCTGATTAAACCAACAACAACAACAACATCAACCAAAAAAAACTACATCCTCTCGACTGGTTGGAATGCGTGTCCTGATCTCGTGATTAAATTTTACATCATGTTTTATAACTCGTAGAGATCGTTGTTCGAACTAATGTTGTTGGGGTTTAGTTTGCCCTTAGATCTTGATGTATTTCCTTCGGATTTACCACTATAATATGTGTGTATGTTGGAGGTTAAGCTTATGGCCTACAGACATTAAGAACGTTAATCATTTTATAAAAAAAGTACCTACCTATACTAAAAATAGATCCTCAACCCTGTATCTTCCAATAGTGTATGGGTATCTCTGGAGATCTAGGTGGGCTTTTAATGGGCCCATATGGTCCTTTTTGTTTTCACTAACAAAATCGAAATTCAATTGCGGGGAAGTTAAGAGGATGGCGGCTAAGGTCGCGTGCATAAGGGATACGACATGCAATTACGAACCAGACTAGTGGATCTTTTGCTTCCCGATCGAACACACTTCAGTAAACAATATTCTGAAACTTTTGGTAAATAAAATTTTGAACAAAATTAGAAAACCAGTACTAAAGAGTAAATCACCAATTTGGAGTCTGATGTAACTACAGCTCTATGTGCTGTGCACTTTCAGACATATGTGACAAACTGTATCTCAAAAACACATTTTTCGAATATTAAATCATGATGATAGGGTTAAGTTTGATAAATAACAAACAAGAACAATACATTCAAACCCGCTTAACTCATCGACCTGCTCATTAAAACATCTTAAGTTATCTGCATGTATTTTTAAACAAATTTGTTCGTCAAAAAATTCACCGTAAGTTATCCCCGCGCCGTACGAATTCGCCCCATTTTAAGTCGAAGCGCACTATCATTATACCAACCATTTTTTTTTCAGGGAAGGTAATACTGTTTTTGTTGACCTGACACGAAACCATGAGAATCAATAAGAATGAAGGATTCAGAAATTCGCTTATTCGAGTGATCATTCGAATTATGAAATGGTAAGAAAATTCCGACATGGCAAGTTTTGGATTCGTAAAAAAATCGAATTCAAGATTTTGATCAAACTTGACATTACGATGATAGCGTACACGAAAAAGTGGGTATCACAATATTTTCTGTATGTCCGCGATCCTCGATCTTCTTTTCAAATTTGGGACATATTGTTGGTTTTCGGTAATATGCCCACACGTTTTTTTCGCATTTAAGACCAAAAATAACGGTACATGCCATAATTTTTTTTAAATACCTACTTAAGAACAACTATTTTCAGAAAACAATAAACAACGATACCACCCATATGAACGTTCAAAAATCATTAAGAAAAAAATGGTTTTCTCAAAAACGGCTCCAAGAATTTTTAGTAAGTAAATGTGTGTCTTCTTAGATCAATTCAGTCCACTTTTAAGTAAAAAATATTTTATATTTCTCATTATTTGATGATCCGATTAAAATTATTTTTTCATACAAATTCTCACTTAAATTATAAATAATATTTCATATTAAAATTTTCAAACAAAATTTCTATTTTTAAAATATAATATATTTTTTTTTTGTTGAAATCCACCATAATAACATCGAATTCCATAAGAGAAAATGAAATCATTTTATTCTTGATTTACATTCGGTCATTCCATACAAACAAAAAATTGCAGATACACTACCTGTGTCTAGAGTGATCAACATATGTAACAAATTCGAGAACAGAGTGATTATTATTAACTATTATTTCACTAATTAATTCGAATGATGAATGCTACAGAAACAGAAACTCGTTCATAAAAATTCAAAACAACAGGTATCACGCCACACTACACTAGACCAGATACACACACACATCACAGTATTTCTTGGTTCCTGATCTTGCCTCTTGGTATTGCATAACGCTCGTATTAATAGTGAAGTAGAATCTAGTACATGAAAAACTTGAAGTGAGCGTCATTAGTCAGATGAACGAAAATTATTCGAATTATTTAAGATGAAATATCGAGATAATGTCTCGAGATGCTTAAGAATCGATTATTTCATTCGAATGCGCACATATCATTGAAGGGTGACGGATTGACGGATTGACGTCAAAAGAGATGAGTCCGTGTAAGGGAGGCTTTACATTCATATTCATCTTTCATCTGCATCGACATCTGCAAATAAAAAGGATACAAAATGAAAAAATCATAGGAGTTCCGACCAGCATCTCACCGAAAAATAGTGTCTAGTGTGTGTTTATTAGCCTTAATAAATCAGTGAATTAAAATAGACAACCAAATCATCCGATCCCACCCAAATAAAATTGAGTGCACAATCAAACAAATCCCTTGTACTCAATAAACAAGAAAAAAAAATATATAAGAAATGCAAAATCAAATCACCCACCAGGCTATCAGCCGTAACATCAAGCTGATAAAAGCTAATCTAAACAAGCGCACGCACAACGTGTAAATTCCTTCCTTTTCCCTCTCACTTGTCACAGTTATATTAACTTGATCGTTGTATGTACTGTGTGAAGCTTATCACACAGTGTGTGTATTGATTAGGTTGGTATAACGTCAGATGTTAGTTAGTTGGTTAGTTAGTTTAATTTTTTATTTATCTTCAGTTTAAATACATACGGATATTGATTTTTACATAAATTCATCTTAAAACTAACATAATGTATTGTTTATCATTAAAAAAGAAAGCAATAGATGGATTAGTGTCTGTTTTCTCTATTTAACCAGGGGCGGCTCAATACAAATTGTCACTAAAGCATAACACTAGTGACAATTTGTTATTGAAAAGTTCAAACTGGAATTTAGGAAGAACATTCTATATAGTTAATTGTCTGACTTGTGTTTTATTGTTTTTGAATATTAAAATGGCTGGTGTATTTAGGGTCGATTTTGCCAATATTCGCGGGCTTAAAAAGAATTTTTGTGCGGCGTATGTCCACTCTGTCAAAAACAGGCCTGCTGTTTTGGCACTTAGTGAAACCCAAATAGGTGATAATTCTGATCATTCAGAATTTAATCTGTCAGGGTATAACTTAGTGCCGTTATTCTTTTCCCACCATGGTCTCGCCGCTTACATTAGAAAAGGTTTTGCGTACCAACTTCAATCACAATATGGTTTGTGCTCAAACACAAATTTTAATTTCATGTGGTTAAAATTCACGGTTAATAAGCACATCATACACACTTGTTTTATTTATCGGAGACCAAATTTGCACAGAGACTCAACTTTTAACGAATTTGATACTCTGTCCGATTTCATACAAAGAATTGTTTCCCATTATCCTCGCACGGAAATCGTCATTACGGGCGATTTCAATGTACACAATTCTAGCTGGCTCCGATTTTCGAGCCAGACAACACTCGAAGGAAGGTATGTTGAGGTCTCTGCTGAGTTAAACTAACTGACTCATCTTGTTGACGAGCCGACACAAATCCCTGACGTTACAGGTCAATCCGCCAACACTCTAGACTTGTTTCTTACCACTGACACTAATACATACACTGTAAGTGTATTATCGCCTCTAGATACATCAGACCATTGTGTCATATCTGCAAATTTCTCATGCCAACAATACTCAGTTAAAGAAAAATCACCTAAGAGAACCGTTTGGCAATATGAGAATGTCAACTGGGACGGTCTCAATAATTTCTTCAGGAACCTTAGCTGGTCATTATGCTTCCTCGGTAGTGACGTACATTCCAGCGCAGATATGATAACCGAATTTAATTCTTCTCGGAATGAGATATTTTATCTCGAATAGTGTTAAATCTATCAAACCGAAAGAAAATGCATGGTTTGATTCGAGCTGTAAAAAGGCTATTGGGGTTAGAGAAGTAAGTTTCCGGAAATACAAAGCCAACCCCACTGAGGAAATGCGGAAAAAGTTTCAACAAGCTAGAAAGATTTGCAATGTTCACATTCAAAGAACCAAATTTTTGCATGACCAAAAATTAAGGCAAGAAATACTACAATGTCCCAAAGGTAGTAGGAATTTTTGGTCATTTGTACAAAATATTCGAAATTCAACTTCATCTTCGGTTCCAACGTTCGTCTCTTCGTTCTCGTGAAAAAGCCAATTTGATTGCAGCGCAGTTCGCTGTTAATTCGACGCTGCCAGAAAGTGTTATGACTCCTCCAGTACTTGAGAGCGTAAACGATTTTATGGGACGAATCTTCTTTCGCACTCGTGCAGTTGCCAGAGTCCTCAAGGACCTTGATATACACAAATCCGCTGGCCCGGATAGTATCCCTCCCATCGTTCTGAAGAGATGTTCTTCAACGCTGGCAAAACCAATTCGTAAGCTTTTCCATCTGTCCTATTCTACTGGTCTCTTTCCGAGTGGATGGAAAACAGAATTTGTCCAGCCTGCCCCTAAAAAAGGCGAATCTTCCCCAGCCCCTAGTTACCGTCCAATTGCACTTACGGCCCTTCTTTCCAAGGTCATGGAAACGCTGATTAACTATCAGCTTAAGAAATATCTTGAAGAACGAAAGATTCTTAATGACCGGCAGTATGACTTTCGTAGCAATAGGTCCACTGCTGATCTAATGGTATATCTCACCAAACAGTGGCACAAATCTTTACATCGTTTTGGAGAAAGTATGATTATTGCACTTGATATTTCAAAAGCATTTGATAGATTTTGGCATCAAGCTCTCTTATCGAAAATGCGTGCAATTGGTATCGATGAATCTCTTATTCGTTGGATTGGAAATTACCTTTTGGACCGCTCAGTATAAGCTGTATTGGATGGTTTCAAGTCTGATATTCACAAAATAAATGCTGGTGTGCCCCAGGGCTCCGTATTGTCTCCGACTCTTTTTCTCATTTTTATTAATGATCTCTTATCTGGAACTTCTAATCCACTTAATTGTTTTGCTGACGATAGTACTCTCAGCTTTTCATATTTGTTTTCAGATGCACCTCCTTATTCTTCGGATGAGCAACTGGAACGCAGCGTATGATAAGCTCATTAAATTCAGATCTTGACAGCATGGTCCAATGGGGAATTCAAAACCGCGTAGAATTTAATGCTTCAAAAACTCAGTGCTGTCTTCTGTCGTTAAAGCAGAATCCACCTCCCATGCCGCTATCCATGAGCGGTGCTTGCATTGAAGAAACCGATCAGCTTTCAGTCCTTGGTATGTGCATCACCGACCATCTTTTGCGGAACGACCACATATTTTATGTTGCCAAAAATGCTGCACGGTGTTTGGGCTTTCTTCGAAGATGCAAGAAATTCTTCTCCCCTACTGATCTGGCTGTAATCTATAAGGCCTTCATTCGTCCAAAGCTGGAGTATAACTCTCACATTTGGGCAGGAGCTCCCAAATCTCATTTGAATCTTTTGGATAGAAGTCAAAATAGAGCTCTTAGAATGATTGGCGATATATAGTGATGGAGACAATTACATCTCTAGAACACCGTCGAAATGTTATATGTCTCTGATTATTGTATCGCTATTTTTATAAGCAATGTTCCAGCGAAATAGCCAGTTGCATTCCTCCCCTCAAACTATTCAACGTAATATTTGCGCTTCCAGGAATGCTCATCAGTTTACCCTTGAGCCCAACTTCGGACGTACTGTTAAGTACAGAGAATCTTTCTTTAGCCGTACAACGCCAATGTGAAATATTTTACCGGGCTCTATTTTCCCCCCGCATTTTGATATTCAATTTAAGGGTAGTCAAAACCCCTTTAGTGCGGGTATCCGCTAAAAAAAATACTTTTGCGATATATAGCGGAGACCAAAATGCATGAAGATTATATGATGTATGAGTCTGAAGATTGCAGATTATATGAAGATAGCATTTTCACCACCATAAAAATGATCGGTTCAGGCAACGAGTTTTTACGTTTTTTTTTACTATTTCACCTGATTTGGCTTCAAAACAACGAAAATAGAATACATTTTCTTCACAAAACTATATACCTAAACGCTAATAACATGTAATTGTGATATGTGTCAAGAAAGTTATAGCAGATTTAGAGGAAGTTATAAGTGTGTACCCTGTCTAAAAGATTCAACTCTTTTTCTTCGGGTTTTCTTTATATGCTCAAAGTGTTTCACTCGTGATTAATTTATTCTTAACATTCAATATGAACTTCTTCAATAATTCACCAAAAACTTGCTACAAATTTAAAGTCGATGACATTCCCGGAGAAAATTTTCCTTTTCACAGTTCTTCAAATAAAAAAATAAAAATATCAACCAAAACTGCTAGCGAAGCTATCACTTGGAAAGACGACACCGACGCTTAAAAATCGAAGTTTTACTGAAAAGTCCTGTTTTGGAGAAGCTTCGAATGTTGATCCCATGATTCCCGAAAGAGTGTAGCTATATGAAGATCATAAAGAATTGTGATCTGAATTGAATTCTATTTGCAAAAGAACGGCTCTTGAGGTAAATCAAACCATTTCAGAACTTCAGGAGAACATAAATTAGCTTTGGGGGTGGCCGGGGCGCGATAGTTGTGTGCTCGCCTCTCAACCTCGTGGTTACAGGTTCGATTCCTGCCGTTGTCTATGTCTTCTTCTATTCCATTAAAAACCAATTCTAAAAATTGTCATAAAATAAGTTGCTGCTTTGCTCATTACATGCTGCTTAGGCATTACACTAACAACATGTGATTGAGTAAACTAGCATATGCATAAAATATGACAATGCGAATTATAAGGGACATAAATAAATAAGACACGGTAATTCTCTTCGAATTAGTTCAGCCGCCATCCCTGGATATAAATCTGAGACAACAATCAGCTCAAGTCTCAGAACATCGCGCAACACATCTTTCCTATCCTTCTTTCTCTTCTTCCACCGGATGCCCGCGCTGTGGCAAGAGAAACATATAAAGGGTATTCATAATCCCTTGAGCGCGTGCAAAGTTATAAAAAAAAGCTTTATTAAATGACATATGTCTGCTGGCCCTGGGCTCTTAGTCTATAGGAGGTAAGTGCAAATATTTGTGTATTAAGCATATAAAACATAACTTATATAATACATATAATAGCCTATAAGCTGACAAAAGGACAACAGAAGAAGATACAATCATGTTTATGGCGTGTCAAATGGTAAGTCGTCAGTTTATCTGTCATATACAGACAAACTGACATCGAAACAAAATAACACTTTTATTATATTAGTAGAGATAATCGATTATTTCATTCGAATACGCACATCATTAAATTGAATGTTGGCGCTTTGAAGTCAAAGACGATGACAGAGTATAAATTTAAGTTTAAAATTTTTTGAAGCTTCAGAAGCATTAAATTGCATTTGGACATTTTAGAAAGTAATGTTCAAAAATCAACATTGATTGGCGGCTTCCAAAGGATTCAACTCCTTCTATTTCGGGTATTCAACCAACTTAATTTCTCCGCTTAGGGTTTGCTCAAGATATATAGAATACTATATTTGCTGAAAGCGTTTTGCTCAAGATATGTTCTTGTTCTTAATATGCAACATGAACTTCTTCAATAATTTTTTTTTAATTTAACTATATACCTGTAAGACCTAAGGTCTTTTAAATGCAACCTGAATTCCACGGCACTAGTTTGGAACAGTGGATTTGAGAACCAGTTATTGACTATCTCATTTTAGCCCATAGGCGGCATCCAATTAAAATTGGAGGTATAGAAAAGAATGCGTCTAGCGTGGGGATCGAACCCATATGTCTAAGTTAGCAATCAAGCTCTTTATCCACTGCGCCATTTTCCACCATTCACTAAAAACTTGCAAGAAATTTAAAGAAAATTGTCCCTTCCACAGTTCTTCAATTAAGGAAAGTAAAAATATACTTAGACCAAAACAGCAAGCGAAGCAATAATCCCTTGGAAAGACGACACCGAAGCTTAAAAATAGAAGTTTTACTAAAAAGTCCTTTTTTGGAGAAGCTCCAAATTCTGAGCAATTATTCCCGAAGAGGTGTATATGAAGAGCATAAAGAATTGTTTTCTGAATTGAGGAAAATCAAACCATTTCAAAACTTCAAGAGAACATAAATTAGCTTCATTAAAAATATGTCCCGATTCCATAATCATGACCCTAATGCAGGAAAAAAATTATATCCAATGAAGAAGAGATGTCAGGCATGAAGTATGACGCCTTACAAAAGCAATTTTAGAATATACCTTGCTGAATATCTTTTAAAGCGGTAAAAATCGAAAGTAGTCAAAATATTCGCATCATAAATTTATCTATTTTATTCAACAACGCCCAATATTTAAATAAGTTTACGATCTGGCAACCAATGATAAATTGTCTTAAACATCCAACTTTATAATCAAATAGTCAATGAGTTCAAGAACCATAATCACATCAAGAAGAGACCTTGAGAAATTCCAATAACTTATCCAAGCCTACTACTTTATTTCATAAATTAATTGCAATCTCAATTATAAGATCGTGAAAGGTAATACTTCTTTTCAAGAAACTAAAACAATCGAGATCCGTTTAACTTATAAACATGGGGGCTACTACCAGATACAAGAAAAAAAATTCAACCAGGGGTGGCACCACCAATTCGAATATCTGCAACAAAAACTTAAAGATCAGATAATTTCACAGATTGTAGATACTTCTCAATGAGTCTGCGGATACCTATAACGTCGACGATGTACAATTTATTCAATTTAACTCGCCCTTGGTGCATTTAGGATCTTGCATCACTCGCAAGAGTTCGTAACGTAAAAAGAAATAAATTGTCGCTAATTGTATAGAAAATTACCATCAATTCACCTGTTCCTTGATTGTTTATGGATTTTGTGAGATTTTGTACCAAATCAAACCGTGGCGCGGTGGCGTGGAGGTGGTACCGATATAATTTTCGGTGCCATTGTTATGGACCGTAGAACATCGAAGACATGAATTAAAAATTGGAAAATACTACCGTCGTCGATTGCGTCTAGCGTCGAGAGTGTTTGTTGATTTGAAGCATGAATTATTAATTTTACCTGCCATATTGTTGCGAGTACTAAATTGGATTAGTCGTTAACTTTAGCTTCGAATTTTGTTGCGATTGTCTCGGAGTATTAGGTAGCTTTTTAGGAGTCGAAATGCAAAATGCGCATTTCATTTGCCTCGAAACGTTTTGCAAACAAGAGTAACTAGGTGCTGCTCTGCAGATGGTAGGAGGCAGCTACCATCATGAAGCATTTGTGAGCTCGTTGCAAGAACGATAGTGGAGCAGTATAGAATTAAATTTTGATTTAAATTAAATAATATAGCAAAATTATAAATTGTTGCAAGCTTTTATGGATTTTTTATCACTCAGCTTACACTCTTGAATATTAAAAAAAAAACATTTGGATATCTACTTATAACAAATTGTGTGAATTTTTATTTATTTCTAAAAAAGTTTCAGATCTGAAATTTAAAGTTTTTAAATATTTTTGTTTTTTAGTTTATTCCAACTTAGCCATGCAGGGTGGTCCACTGTTTGCCGCCAGCCACCATAGTTGCCGTGCGCTTTGAATAGTTTGTCAACGTACTGGCATCGAAAGTACAAGTTGTTAATTTATTATTGCCAATGTTATTGTTTTAAACAAGTTTTTTTTTATAGCGCGCGTATTTTATTATGCGCACGTCTGTCTGCATGCCAATCGCATTTCAGTTGACTCGAATGGGCAGACTCTTAATATTAATCCGAATTTGCATGAAAATATTAGAGGATATTTTGGTAAATATTTTGCAATAATTTTTTGGGTTTGGAGAGTAATAAATAACACAGTGCAATATATGCGTACTATATAATTGCAAGTTTTGAATTCGTAACAAAAATCGAACTCGAGATTTTGATCAAACTTGACATTAAGATAATAGAGAACCCAAAAAATACGCCCTCAATTCCGTCTGTCGCGCTAGTTTACAAAATAAATGGGTTGATGTATTTTCTTCAAACTCGCATATTGCGCACAAGTTATCTAAATTTTTTAAGACCAAAAATAACTGTACCTGCCATACGTTTTTTTGCCGAATAGGTAAATCTTCTTCAAAAAGAAATTCTTTAATAAATGATAAGGACCCCTTTCCTTTTCTATTTAGATCTTGGATTTTCTGGAAAACGGTTCTTATGATTTTTTTTTGGAGAAGCTCCTAAAACGCTTAAACATTATTGTTAACCAATATTTGTTAAAAAACTAATTGAAAAACAAAATCAATTTATTTTTTGGAAAATCAATATTTGGAAAACGACTCAATCGATTTTTGGGAAACTTTGTTTTTTGTAGTTTTTTGACATTATCTTGAAAAAAAATATTTTCTTAAAACAAAAAATATGGGTAACTCAAGATACAAATGTTATGAAACACCAGTGCTGCCACTAAGAAATTAAAAAAAAAACATGGTTTTAAAACATGATTTGGTATAAAAAAACATGACATCTCGTAGATAGATACGCGTTAAATGAAAAACAAACGACAGAATTCAAATAGACAATTTGGAGACCATATCATGCGTAAAACAAATATATTAAATTAATAGTTTATTTATGCAACTGCTGAAGGTGAACTCAATGTTCAAAGCAAAATGTTATCAGAAAAATAAAAAGGAATGAAAAAGGAGAGAACGATTGGCGATTTTAATAATTGTAAAATGAAAAAGAAACAGTTTCATCCTCTGATATTTTTTACTCATCATCATTGCGTCTGCTCTTTGCTTTTGTAGTTTCGTGTTTGTGTTTATGTAGGGTAGGCTTGGGTTTTGCGATTACAGGGACAAGATTTGTGTCAAAAAAACATGATTTTTTACTCAAAAACATGAAAACATAATTTTTGTCTAAAAAATATGAAAATCATGATAAAATATGTCTGGCAGCCGTGAGAAACACTGTTAGGAGGAAAATCGGCTCCAAGAATTTTAATAACAAAATAAATGTGTTTTTAAATTAGTGCAGTCCACTTTTAAATAGAAAAATATGTTCGCATACTTATTAACGTTTCTTCCTTTGGAACCACTTTTCATATTTTTCAATTTCTCACTAGATGAACCGTTTAAATATATTTTTTTTATGCAAATTCTCCATGGAAGTGTTAGCAAAACTGCATACTCAAATTTTCATTTTTTCAATTTCAATTTTTTTCTTTTTTTTTAAATAATTACATTTAAGTTTTTGAAAAATCGATTTTTCAAAAACTAGTCATTTGCTTGAAATTCTAATTTTGTACTTACATTTATAATTATTTAAAAATGGCGTTTCAATTTTTTTTCTAAAAATGTTTTCAAAATTTTATAAATAAAAAAATTATTTATTTTTAAAAAACGCTCCAACGATTTTTGAAATTTTTACTTGCGATATAGGTACTATATATGACAAGCTTTGCATTTGGAGAAAAATCGAACTGGAGATTTTATTCAAACTTGACATTGCGATGATAGAGAACACCAAAAACTGGGTCCTGCAATTCTGTCTGCCTGTCTGTACAACAATCTACAGCCTAAACGGCTGCAGCGATTTTCTTCAATCTTGGTACTTAAGCGATTTAGGTATATTTTTGAATCGTTTTTTTTTGCATGTCGTTGGAATAGAAATCGCTCATTGATCAGACTTTACCTCTCCTGAAAAAAGGTGAATTTAGGATTTATAGGTGACATTTGAAAAAAAATATTATCGAAACGTCAACATATAGTTTGTTCCCTACCTATGAAGCCGCATGAGCTGTCAAAATCCATTGAAGGAAGGCTCCGATTTAAATGGATTAAAAAGTTCTACAACATTTTAAATTTTATCTTGGAAATACGGCTCTTCAAATGTGTATGATAACGATACTTTGCAGTCTGTTTTTGACGTTATCACACACACCAAAAACACACGAAAGAAAATCAAGACCAAGGCCGACAACGAGACGAGACTGCACATTAAAATTTTCACGCGAAAAAGGCGATACCAAGATCGAGACGGGACTTTGGTTAGGCTAGACCGAGACCAAGACAATATTGAAATTTTACAATTTTGACAAGACCGAGACGAGACTAACAAAAGTCTCAAAATTCAACTTATTTCTTATCAGCGTTGATGAACGCAGACTTCGTAAGAATGGGGGAATAGGTCCAGCGCAGTTGCGTATTATCACACAAGTGAAATATTTTTTTTGCGATTTTACGTACTGGAGAAGCCATAACTCATTACCATTTCCCTTTACGACAAATCTACAGCATCAGAATAACAAAATACAAAATTGGCTTTCTCAATAAATAAATTAAATACAATGCGGGACTGGATCACACGAACTTGCTTTTATGTTCGATAACATTGTATGCAAACGATTCTTAATAGAAACCGTTAAATATATTTGTAAGGTCGTTTTTTATTTAATGTTTGTAAATACTAAATTTCTTAAATTTTGTCTAAGCAAAAATTGGGATGAAAATTTTAAAGATTTAATGAAATAAATATAAAAACAATATTTCAGAAAAAATATTCCACCAGTTTTCGAAATACTGAATTTTCAAAAAAATTTTTTTTTCAAAATCAAAAAAAATTTAAATGCTGTTTTATTAAGAATTTGAAGAACCTCATGTGTACAAATTTTGGTCGAAATCCGTTTAGCCGTTTATGAGAAAGACGAAAATGAAAAAAATGGTTGTATGACGACAACTATTAAAAAGAATGCACATACTAACTCTTCTCAAAATCATTGGAGCCGTTTTTGAGATATTTAAGTTGGTAGAAAATTTGGTATGGCAAGTATCGTTATTTTTAGGGCTAAAACAACGATTCAAAAATCTATTTTAGATAATCACCCAAAATGCCTAAGGACCAAGTTGAAAAAAACGGTTCAGCCGCTTAGACTGTAGAATGTTCTACAGACAGACAGACGGAATTGCGGGACCCACTTTTGATGCTCTCTATCATCGCAATGTCAAGTTTGATTAAATTCTCGAGTTCGTTTTTTTCCAAATGCAATGCCCTATAGTACCTACATAATATATCGCAGGTAAAAATGGATGTCAATGAAGATGATTGTATGAACCAGAGTTGAGACTCCTTGCTTAGCAGATAGCTATGGGTAAGTTTGGTGTGTCCAATTCTTAGTCTTAGGAAGTTTTTGTTCATCGTTGAAGCCGTATTTGTGGGATAAACAGCCGAGTTTGGAGTTGGATTTATTGTGGAGTAATGGTGAATATATTCCCCCACTCTTCTTTTTGTTTCTGTTTCCAGCGAGAATTAGCCAGCTTAAGAAAATCTTATTTTTTTAGGCTGATAGTTGGAGATACTGAGATTTGGATCTGTGGATGCAGCTTTAGCTTCCCGATCTGCCATTTCGTTTCCTTGTACTCCGATATGTCCTGGTATCCAAACTGGTCTTATGTTACTTTGTAGCATAATTATGTTATCACGAATTTTACGGATGACAGGAGGATGGTTATTCAAATTTTGAATTGCTGTAAGTGTCGAGAGGCTATCTGTACATATTATGGATTTCATTTTGCCTTTGCAGGCGATTTCTGTAGCTCTTAGAACAGCTGGTGATTCTGTCGAGAAGATTTAGAAGAAAGATGGAATCTTTTCTGCGGTCGCAAGTCTTCCATTTGAGTTGACTATAGCAAAGGCAACATTTTCGTCGTTTTTAGAGCCATCGGTAAAGAGAATTTCCCAGGTGTTTCGGGGTAATTACACAACAGTTCGTGAAATAATTGTAGATATACTACACTTGGAGTAATGTCTTTTTTGTAGGTGGAAAGATTGATAATAACTGAGTCTGGAGGTAATGTCGAAGGAGGATGTTTTTTTATTTGCGAAGTCTTATTTAAAACTGGGTTGGGACCAATGTCTTTGGCAAATGACAAGGCGTTGTACAGAGATGAAGGGATTTTTGAAGTTTATTTTCTATTTAATATTTTTGTGCATCAGCGTTTATTGGAGATCTAAAGAATTACAAATCTTAGGCATTAGTCGAGATGTGAGATGATTTCTTCTTTCTTCAATTGATAAAAAACCTGGTTTTGTAAGTATGCTCTTTATTAGGCTGGTTCTGAAGACCTTAAGACTGTTTCTGATCGCTGCGTGTTATATTGATTGAAGAATTTGAAGATTCGATCTTGCACACCTGTCGTAAATAACGAGACCATAATCTATTTTAGATAAAATAATAGCTCTAGTAACTTTAATAAGCGTATTAACATGAATGAAACTATTTTTAGGTGCTAGATATTTAACAATATTAAGCCTGGTAGCTAGTTTAATTTTTAAAGCTAAAAAATGTTCCTTAAAATTAACCTTCACATCAAAATCTTTTTCCATAAAGGTTTGAAAAAAAACGAATTATTTCTAGAAACTTGCACCCCTAGAAAATTAGGTCCATAAAATAGCTCTATACAAAATAATATCCAATTCTGATCTTTTGCTTTATATCTCAATGACACATAGCCAATCATAGCAAAAAAAAGTTATGACTATTTTACACTCTATCAACATAAATAGTTGTTTTAACAAAAGCCTCTAATTATACAAGGAAACAATACTTGTTTTATGAGCACGTACCAGAGCTCTGCTGATTCTTCTGTATTTTTGTTTTCTTTAACCTCGACTTTAAGATATTTTTCAAGGTTTTTAGACAAATTACCAAGTCAATTATTGAGATACCCAATGGTTATTATAAAATACACTTAGCTTCAAGACTAATAATTATTTTATCTTTTTATCTCGAACTTCATAACTTAATCACAATATGACACCTGACAAGCGAGTCATAAACTTAATATAGACATACTAATCATTTCTCACATTAAACTAAAATTAGATAGATACTTTATGGTTCAACTACTTATCGATGATAGCTGACTATTTTAATGACAATAATAATTACACCCGTATGTGGGGCTTAAGTAAACAACATACCTATTACATAGAAAAGAGAATCTTATCCTCATTGAGATATTCATTGGAAGTTATAGATAAGAAGTGTGAAGTGTAAAGTAAATTCATTCATTAATTATAATCCGCAATCAATTATTTCACTTTAGTTAATAAAAAAATGAAAAAAAAACTAAGAAAAGCGAAGATCTTTTCAAAGTTTTGAGATAAGAAATTAAAATAAATAATAAATTGTAGACAGGTTTGGGCGTAGTTTAAGATTACCTGCCGTAATTACATTAAGATGTTTTTATTTTTTCTTACTAATAATTATAAAAAAAATATAATTTAATTATAGTTAGTAGGCCAACGTTTTAATTTTTTAATTTTTGATCTGACTGCTGAAAGTGGGTTAAAGTCTTCGACGAGTTCATTAGAAGGATCGTGTTAGACGACGCAGTGGTCTAACTAATAGCTGTCTGGATGACAGAGGTATTTCTTAAGCTACTGTGACGTATTCAGGCCAAATTAGGGTAAAAGAGACAGTGGTTAAAGAATTCTTTGGAGCTGAAAACTGAAGCTCTACCATCCCCCAGTGAATTACTGACATAGAATTATCTGGCATGCTCTCATAACGCCACGGATATCAGCCACTTTTAAATTGCAATAAGACAAGGAACGAAAAAGGACTACAATTTGAGAATATGTACCTGGAACTGGGCCAATTGTAATTTGCTTTATGTTTCGTAGTTAATGTTTCGTTCGCCGTAATTCCCAAAGTATTATTTTCATAAACATTCTTCTAGAAAAAAAATAGTCAATTCCATTCCTCCCCTCAAACTATTCAATTGTAGTACTCGAGCTTCTAGGAATACACGACAATTCACCCTTGAACCCAACTCTAGATGTTTTGTCGAGCTTAGAGATATTTTCTTAAGCCGTACAACACGAATGTGGAATGCTTTACGTGTCTCTATTTTTCTTTCCCTTTTTAAAAGAACCTCAAAACAAAACCAATGTGAACCAATATCTCCTTTTAACTCTTTCCTTATTTCCATAAGGTTCGCATTGTCCTTGAACATTTTAAGTGGAGTCCAGATCTTTATATTCTTAAAAACTTACTATCAAATTTAAACAACGAAATTATTGCTTATAAGCTGATTAAATTTAAATCGTAGTAGTAGATCTGGGTTACGCCGGCAGTACGCACACTGGTCGCTACATCGACATCCACTGGCATCAGCAAGCCTTAGTGGAGCACCTGATTGCTCGAAAAACGTTATTGGCTTCCAACTTAGACTCCTTACCATATATTGAGTATAAGGTCCACTAAAAGTATTTATAAATATTAAACCTTATTACCTTCGGGAGGAATTAATCATGTCCACTCCCGAAAGACGATTGATGATTACTTGATGATCGGTTGGATCTTGGATTACTTAATGTAAGAACTGAGTATATCGAACCCATGTCGATTGCTGAATTATGTTTGGACTGGGTCGTCAACATCATATGTTATTTGATGGAGTAAGTAAATGTGAACTGTATTTAGCAGAAAAAGTTGACATTAGTAAATTTACCACTCAAGTTGCTGTATAGTGATACATATCACATTTATCGCATTGCTAATAGTACACATTGTAACAAACGCTTCGGTACAAACACTAAGCCCCCAGTGCTAGTTAAATCTTGAGTCTATCCTTGAGGCAAATGAGGCAGGCTCTATACTAACATTTCAGCTTTTATAAGTGTACGAACAGATTGGAGTTGACAGTGAGCAAAAGCAAAGGGCGAAAAGTAAAGTGGAGAAATCAAATAATGACGTGAAAAGATCGCACACATGGAAGATGAAAACAGTCAACAAGGCAAGGGAGCAAAGCGACGATTTCAAACATGTTTGATTTCTCCGCTCTCATCACTGCAAGTTTCATCCATTTTTATTCCCAAACGAAAACTATTTAAATAGAAAAGATTGAACTATAATTTGGTTACTTCTATTTTGTTCTTGCTCCTTACTCCTCACTCTGGCTAGGCTTCAATAATTGCTCCCCTCTCGAGCAGTTTTTTCTCTGTAAAATTTCGCAGCGTTACTCTCCGCTTCACTCTGTTTGTACTAAAAGGCTTTCGTAAGGTCTTATCAAAGCTAAAATAATTTATAATTAAGGTATGTTACCGTGATCCAAGTCCAAAGGATACGATGAATATGATGAAAATTCGGGTTGCGGGATATAATGATGATTTTTTTTTAATTAATTAACTTTATAAATACCTATGTTTGGAATATCTAAAGAAGCTTGTCTAAATAAGTGACCTCTGGTAGTGACCTCTAAGACTGTTTTTTTTTGTTTTTTTTTTTTTAATTCCAACAGAAACGCCACCTACATCGAATGATGTCGCTTTCATCAGAGTGATTGGGATCGTGTAATTCAGTTGTTCTGCTTGCTTTGGTTTACTTATGTACGAGTAAATTCTACAGAAGAATGACCTCGAATCGCAAAAAAAAATACAAAGAATAAAAAAAAATGCAATTTACTTCTTGAAATGAAAGTAGCAGAACGTGCACACAACCAGTTTAATAATATAGGTACCTACTGAAAGAAGTGTCTATGTTGCAGTTTCAATTCCCAGATGCAAGATGCAATATGCAAGACTTATACCTTTGTAGGTCAACCTTTTTTGTTTTCTGTGGCAAGCCATATGCCATTATCTCAGAAAATTCAGATTTTTTCACGCAGATAAAAGGTTCATTAAAGTGATGATGCCGTAGGAAAGGAAGTTTTTTTTTGTTTTTGGTTTGTTTTCCTGGAAAAAGACTTTGAAAAAAGGTAACACGACATGGTTAAGCTTGAGCTGCGGAAACAAGATTTAAGTGTGATGAAGGAAATCTCTACATATGGAAGGTACTTGAGAAGATGTAATACGCAATGTATCTCTACCAATGACCTAAATTGCGTGTGCAAAACGGTTTAAACTGAAATGTGGACCTTGACTATATAATTGAGAGTATATCATAAAGGAATAATTAGTTTAGTTGGACCACCCTTATACATTGTGAAATTATGACAACTCAATTATTATTCTGTCAATTTTATGAAACATAAGTTATAATGAAATAAAGGAAGTGGACTAAAAGCCTTTCAACCTAATTGCAATTAAACATCTGTGTATTTTTTTAAATTCCTTTAATTTTCGAAAAATCTTTCATTATCTAAACGAAACTGTGGATAGTGAAACTTTTGGCATATAGATTAAGAGAATTACTAGAAAACTTTAAAGAAGTGCATAACTATATTCAATTGTAGCGTGGACGAATTAGTTATTTACGAAGCTTTAAAGTAGTAAAACATGATTGTGTCCTTATCGTATCAATAATGCTGAGGAAAATTGAGCATCGGCTACGTCTGGAAGAATTATTCAAAGTGCAAGGATATATAATATATATAAGTCGAACATTTTCCCTTTTACTTGCTATAGGGCAATTTTTGCATCTGAAAAAAAATCGAGTCGAGATTTTAATCAAATTTGACATTACGATGATAGAGAATCCAAAAAAGTGGGTCCAGCAATTCCGCCTGTCTGTGTGTCTGTAGACCGAACTACAGCCTAAGCGGCAGAACTAATTTTTTTCAAACTTGGTACTTAGGCGTTTTTGTAGATTGTTTTAAAAGGGTTTTTGAATCGTTGTTTTAGCCCCAAAAATAACGGTACTTGCCATACAAATTTTTCTACCATCTTAATTATGTCGAAAAAGGCTCTAACGATATTGATAAGATCATTGGTGCATTTTATTTTTTCATAAGAAAATGAAAAATAAAATAAAAATAATATGCCCGACTGTCTGTATCGCAAGTACTTACTATTATTTTCGAACGCACATCGTATGTCCAAAATTCTTAGTGGAAACCGCTAAAAAAAATGTTTAAGGTCGTTGTTTAATTTATATCCAAAATTTCCTTAATTAAGAAAAAAAGGTTTGGCAACTTTAAGTATTTAATAATATAAACTTATATACATAATTAAAAAAAAACAAATTATTTTTATTTATTTATATTGATTTTAAGAAAATTTATATTTCTTGTTTCAAAAAATCGAAACAAATTATTTTTTGTTTTAAATCTTTAATGAATGTTTCCGTTAGAATTTGAAGGACTGCTTGCATAAAAATTTTGATCGTAATCCGTTGAGCTGAAAATCCAAAAATGGTTACTATACGTCAGGTACCCGTAATAATATTTCAATTCAAAATTTTGTTTGATCAAAATACAGACTATACCTACAATGGTGCCCTGAATTTTTTGTTAACAAAGTCGTTAGAGCCGTCTTTGAGATAATTGAGATTTGCCATTATTATCCCAAAGCTTTGTATGGCAAGTACAGTTATTTTTGGAGCTAAGCAAAGATTAAAATCAAGAACGAGACAATCACATAAGACGCACCAAGTTTGGCCTAAGTTGGTTCAGTCGTTTAGGCTATAGGTTGATCTAGAAGCGGACAGACAAACTAACTGAAAAGCACACGAAAGATTTTTTCGTTTATAATTTTTCAGAAGAAATTAGAATGAAAAGCATGGGAATAATTTATTTCCTTTTTCCTCACGACATTACGATGGTAAAGAACACGAAAAAAATGGTTCGCACAATTTCGCCTGTTTGTACAGCGATCTACATCCTAAACAGCTGAGCCGATTAACTTTTTAATGTGCAATTTCGTTTCGGTCTTGGCCTCATCTTTAGCCTTCGTTTCTTAAGCGTTCTTAAGTGCGTGTTATAACGTCAAAAATAGGCTGCAAGGTCACGTATTTCCAGGATAAAATTTGAACTTTGTAAAGGTTTATTAATCCATTTGAATCGGAGCCATCCTTCAATAGAATTCGACAGTTCATGGCTTGATAGGTAGGCAACAAACTATTTACAAAAGTGCTACCTAAAAGTCTTTGAGTCACCTTTTTTGGAGGGGGAAACAAAGTCTGAAAAATGAGCGATTTCAATTCCAACGACATGCATACAAAAAATCGTACGTATTCTTCTCTGGATTTTCGCAGTGCACCTTACTTATTATAATAGAATATTTCGCAAAAAAAAACTTATGAATATTATAAAAATTGAAAATGATCACTAAAAAAATAATTTAATGAACGAATATTTCTTCAAGCGAAAATCGAAACCAAACCACCAAAGCCAGCGAGATTCGCTTTGAATTTTGGTACCAAAAATTCAGTCTCGTCTCAAGTCGTTTACAGCCCTAGTATTGCTACATTTACATAGCACTTTCTCCAAAAAATAAAAAAAAAAATATGACAGAGATAAGGTTAAAATATATCTTTTGACATTTGATCTAAATTGTCGGCAAAAATAAGACATTAAATTTAGTTTCAAATTTTCATTAAGTAGCTAAAATACTTATCTTTTATTTCATTTTTATTTCATTGGCCCAAAATTTAAGTCGATTTAACAGGACTTGCTAAAAATTCTTGCTGATTTAACAGTACTTGCTATAAAAACAGGATTTTGCGAATTTTAAATCAGTTTGGTATCATACTATTTTCTTAACATTTTACTAAAGTTAAACCACAAAATGGCTACTTTAATTTTTTAGTATCGTACTAAATCCATATGCCACTTTGACATTTACAAACGTTAAAGGGTTATGTTCGCTTACTTTTTTGAAATATTTTAGGCGTGTTTAGTTGTAGTTTATTAAGAAAATAGATTTAGTATGGTGCTAGTTAAAAAGTGCTTAAAATTAGGAAAATATTAGTAAAGTGCTTTAGAATTAGCAAAATGTTAAGTAGTATCATGCTAAGCCCATAACATCATGCTGTTTAAAATTTTGCGCCATTAATATTATCTAAATAGTTCTTAAAAGCTTCTGTTCAAATTGGACATACCAGTCTCAAATTACAAAGTAATATAACGAACACATTATTTTTACCACCCTGAATATTCAATCTTATCTAAACTATAGGACTCCCGAACAGGTAGTATTTAATAGCCTCTGATGTTATGTGTTTATATTTTGTTTTCGTTTTTTTTTGTTAAACCCAAGGCATCAGCTAGCTGGTCGGGCGGCATGAAATTGATCCGAATTCCTTAACAAAACTTGTTAGGTGCATATCGATAATAATAATAATAATAAACAATCAAATATGCAAATTCAATTAAAATTGTATCAAACTAGTCGCTCGAAGCCAATTACAAGATGTGTTTTATTTTTTCCTGAAACAAGTTTCTTTTCAGTTGAGTTTTCAATTTTTGAAAAACAATTTTTTTTCTTTAATTTAATTGGATTTCTATTGATATTATTATTTAATCTAATTTCTGGGTTGATGATTATTGGGTTACAAAAATTGTAACAAAAAAAAACCAGCGGATGGCATAACACTTTTCGGCTAATATAGATGAAAATTTTAAACTTGTGCTATTGAATGAATGTTTGTTTATATTTTTTTTTATTAAAAAGGTAGGTCCACAAAAATTCGAGGCATTTAATTATATATATTTATTAACACTAATTAAATGTGAGCCTCATAATTTTGGTAAGTTTTGAAAATTAAAAAAAGAAAAATAAAATAATTTATATTATTTTATTTGATTATTTAGGTGAGGTGTTTTGCACATAACGAAATCGAATAAAGAAAATCACTTCTGTTTTGGTGGGGCAAGAGCTATGTTGAATACAAATTTGTATTAGTATATTAAAAAGCTTGAAGCCTATGTTATATCAGCATTTTGTCGATTTAGAAATAGTGTATTTGTTCGCAAGAACTTAGCCTGGCTAAGAAAGAAATTGCTTTAGACTGAATAGAAGATCAATTCGATCCAAATTGATTTTTTTATCGCAAGCAAAAAACAGATCCATCTCTTCTTGCGCTTCTTTAGTTACCTCAACGTTATCTTCTAAAGAAACCACTTAGGACCACTTTTTAACTACATATTAACAATATTGAAATGGTTGAATTCGTTTGAAAAACGTATCGAAATATGCCATATTCTCTTCATTCATCGACTACTTTTAAATTCTTTTCATGAAGTTTCGCTTGACAACTCTACCTCTTATAACAATATAAGACTCGTTTTTTTTTTTACTTAACCTGAATCTCCAATGAGGCCAATTAACCTATATCGACCATATTATATGGAATGGTGATTCAAATATGAACTGTTTCGACTTTATCCTCAGTAATCGATTCCTTTAACAACGTCTTCTGACTAAATACTCCCTATAAGGTAGGCAGAAAAAAGCACAAGGTATATGTATTATTACAGAGTTACAGAAGTGGGCTGGCCCAGCGGTCGGGACCATGGCAATAAAAGTTGTCCTTCTCAGCAGTATTATACGGTTTACCAGCAGTTTTGTTTATAACTAGCTGAAAGTCCCCGGCGTTGCCGGGCACCCGAGGCAAACGTCTTTTAATGCAATATCTTCCAAATGAAATAAAAAATTAAGAAACAAAATTTGTAGGAAAATGATTTTTCATTTATTTTGTTGTTTATTAACTAGGATTATTTTTCCTATTAAATTTACCGAAGAAGAATTATTATTTCTATTTTTTTTTACAAACGAACTATTGTTAATTTTGGGACTCTTTTCTTTTCGGACGTTGTTTTTTTTTTTACTTCGGATTATAGATAAGTACAATATAAGGCAAGTTATGCATTCTTCGAAAAGAAAAGTTTTGAGATAACAATCAAACATCACATTATGATGATAGCGATGACAAATAAAATTGGTCTAAAACAAAAAACGATTTAGACGATTTTTTCGAAATTCTACACATATTATATGTACGTTTAGGTACCTCAATTTATCATCCATACCAATATTTTTAATTAATATTTTTTTTGTAGTTTTAAAAGCATATTTTAAAACTTATTTTAATAATTTAATATTTTCAAAACAGCTCATTATTTTTTTCCAAATGATAAGTATACGCATATGCTTAATTCCTAGAAACCACTTCAAAGATTTTGATAATTTTATTCTCATAAAGTAAAACTCATCTATATCAGTTTATTTGCTAAGGCTAAGCTCAGAAAACACACCTCCAATTTAAAGGTTTTGAAAGGTTGTAGCTTGCAAGCGGTTTGTTTGTAGGGTGAAATGGGATAAATGCAAAAAACAGTAGCTGTGAACGTAAATATTTCGGGGTTGTGAAAGTTGACACAGAAACTTTAATTTCCTTGGAAACTTAACATGTGCCAAAAAATGATTGCAGTTAAGTGTAAAATCCCACCAACTCTTGTAGCTGGCACATGAAAAGTTCGGGCCCACCAAATTTTGTTTTACTTTCATGCATATATCAACTTACGCGAAAGCATGAGCTTACACTTGCAAGTTAGGTTTTACGTTCGCAAAAGTAGCCCCTGGGCCCATCCTTGCAAATATTCTCAACAAATTATTCATTTCTAACATGGTGCCAAACACACGCGACCTTATGCTGAAATGCAAGGAATATTGCAAGGATTCACCGGCGCATGTAACCGTAAAAATACATGATTTCGCGATTGCATGTGTTTACACACTAAAATAAATTTTAAATGCAAACTTGAAAAAATTGATAGTTCAGTGCGAAACCTTAGCAACCTTTTTGCTTTCATGAAAATAGTCATGGCGACGGTCAATTCATGTATGTGTATAAGCCCCGCATAATTCACAGAAAAGGAACACGTCCAGTGTCGAATTTCTGACATTGAAATCTTCGGATTCATGCTCGGGCCATGTTAGCGTAAAACTCAAAATGTCGGGTCTCTAAAGGTTTAAAGTAAGACCCCACTAATGCGACAATTTCCGGCCCTATGCATAATTTCTTCACGCCGTACTTGAATAGCAGCCTTTCTCGTCGTCGCTATCATCATAATGTCATGTTTGATTTATTATCTCAATTTTTTTTCCAAAGAATGCCTAACTTGCCTTATATTGTACTAACTATAATCCCATGTAAAAAAACGAAAGCGAAGGTTCTCAAAATCAAGAATAGTTCGTTTGTACACAAAAATACAAATAATAAATCTTCTTTGTTAAATTTAATAAGAAAACTAATCCTGTGGCCAAATTCCGCAAGCGTGAGTTTCTCTGTGTACACAAAAAATCGGGTACACATACATATTTGCGATTCCGCAAAGGTGCGATTGATTTTTTTTTTGACAGATAACGTGTACACAGATAGGCAAATATATTTACGCATATTTTGAAGGTAAATAATTTTTTTGCACGGAAAAACATTCACGCTTGCGGAATTGGGCCCCTGATTAAATAAACGACAAAATAAATGAAAAATACTTTTTTTACAATTTGTTTTTCTTAATTTTTCATTTCGTTTGGAAGATATTGCATGAAAAGACTTTTACCTCGGGTTCCTGAGCAACGCCGAGGCTTTTCTGCTAGTTTGGAAATAAAATACATAACAACAGCGGAAGTAGACAAAAAAAAAACAAATTGGATATAAAATCCATGGAAACAACAAAACGTAAACAACACAAAATATAAATTTGGAGATTGCCAACACGCGAACAGGCAAAGTACAGCTGACCTTGGAAAAATAGAGAAATTAGAGATTTATTAGACAGACTTACAACGATTGGCCTTGCGATTTATTGATTGTCATCGCAAAAGCCAATCGAACATGGAACTGAAACCGCTTGAGTTGGAATGAAAGAACAGTTGGAATAATCATAGTTCGTGGGATAAGGATATTCTCCTTTGAATTTTCCCTAGATGATCACCTCAATATGATTTTAATCGATCACATCTTCAGCTGTAAAATATGCGTCCTAGTTCCTGGCAGATCAAGCGAGTTCAAGAATTTCGTCGGATAGTTGGTCGCTTTGTCCTCGTCGGTCCTCTTTCAACGGATTTGTACGAATGCAGTTTTCCAGCGATTTTGAATAATGAAATTCAAACTATTGACGATTTCCTTATTCTTCGCTGCTAGTATTGCCCGTTCACAAATCCAATCGAGATTTTTTTCAATTTTTTGCAATGCCGGGGAACACTATTTACTTTGATGATGAGTTCCTCTTTCGACATTTCGTCGGCGGAAAGCAAAATTGTCTAAATCCACTATTTTATCGAAAATGAGATAATGATGCAGTTTTAGAATTTCAATACGGTTTTTTTTTCTACAAATTTCCATTAAACAGATAATTGGTAGCCACTTTAGTCTAAGCGCAAATTTTTCAAGTGAAATTCATTCTAAATTGTTCAAAGAGACATTTTTATATGGGATAGAACAATTTTGAAGAATTTCAATGAAGAACATTCAAAAATCAATTGATTGATTGAGTAAATATCTCCAATGATAGTTTGAAACAATTTTGAGAACAAAATTTAAATTTATTGAAAAAGGAATGTTTACTACATATTTACCTAATTAAATTTTATGTGAACACGAAAAAAAATAAAATCACTAGCTATTCTATTGCGAATAATTTTTCTAATGGTTCAAGTTTGATTCTATTTATGTATTTCTTTTTAAATAAATGGTGTTGGTTTTTATTAATAACTGCAAAAAAACAACCAATATTTAGTTGTTTTTTATCTAAATAATTGTATATTATTTCAATATAAGTTCAAGTGCACTTAAGTCCAAAAACTAGATTTTAGGAACTTGATGCTATTCATATCGTAATTATGGAGTATCCTTATGCCAAACTTAAGCTTATGGAGCTAAGAAAATCAGACTTCTTTTAAAGATATTCTTGCTACAAAAGGGCTATATTTCATCCCTTACTCAAAATGTAAGGAATAGTTTATGAAAAGACCAATTAACATCAATTAAGGTACCGTGAAAATTATGGTGAAAGAAGAATTTCACACGCGATTTCCTTATACGAAAGAAATTAAAGCTATTCTTAGGGCCAATTTTTCAATAGTCAGTTTAGCACTCAGTTAGTACATATTCTTCAGATAGAGCAAACATCAGTTTTTCAACAGTCATTCAGATACAACTTAATCTAGGAATAAAGATATCTGCTCATTTTAGAACGGAATAATGAGTGATCTGAGGAATAAAATAAATAGCCATTTTCGATGTCAAAAATACTTTGAAAAATTATTGCTTTGAAATAAACGTTAAACAAAAATGTATTTGTATGAAAAGTTCGATACTCGAAATAAGAGTGACCTTCAAATTAAATTATTGATTGAAAATTTCGATGTTGCTATACGGCTGTTTAACAGTCAATTAAGTTAATTTTATTCCTCTGGAAACTAACTGGATGCATATCTGGATATTGAAAATCGGCTCTTAGTCTTTTTTACTTAAGTGCTTATTACAAAATTATTTTTTTTTCCAAAAATTTTTTAGTATGACAATTTAATGTATTTAATAATACAAATTTAAAAAAACAGAATTTCACAAAAAAAAATCGCCCACCCATTTTCGGAATATTGAATTTAAAAAAACAAATATTTTTTGTTTTCAAAAGTCCATAAAACTATTTTTTGAAAATTTTGTTATATACAGTATTATTAAGAATTCTAAGGACTTCCTATATATACAATTTGATCGAAATCCGTCGAGCTGTTTATGAGAAAGTCAAAAATCAAAAAAATGGTTGTATGGCTGGTACGGTTAATAACAAAATATGTAAAAAAAAGTTTGGACCCAATTGTAGACTATACCTAAAGTAGTGTACACACTTTTTATGGTAGAATGTAGAAACAATTGTATGCGAAATACCGTAATTTTTGTGACTAAAAAAACGATAAAAAATGTATTTGCGACAAATACCTGAAACGCTTAAGTTCCAAGCCTGCAGAAAATCGCTTCAGCCGTTAAGGCTGTAGATCGATCTACAGACACCCAGACAGACGGAATTGGAGGACCCACTTTTTTGGTGTTCTCCATCATCGGAATGCGGGTGTGATTAAGATCTCGAGTAAGATTGTTTTTACAAATACAAAACATCCCCTATAGTACCTATAACCTATGTATATTGCAAGTAATAAGGTACACTAGATAATGCCAAATTACCAAAGATCGCTTAAGAGTTCTGCCAGAGGATCAATATTTAAAAAGATACAAAGAGACATTGAATCAATGTTTCCTTGGATGAAAGAATTTTGCATATCAATTTTTAAGTAAAAGCTATTTTTTAATTCTTAATGTTCATTGTTTTCTTTATTTCTATTGTTTTTTTTTTCTAAAATATAAATATGAATATATTCTTGTTTGTTTTCGTTGAAAATAAACAAATTATAATCTAAGCTTTAAGCTTTGGATTTATTTTTTTGATATTAATTGCCTTTTAATGATTTCACAAATAATTTAATGGGACATCAAACAATAATATAATTCCTTAAATGAGACGTCAGCATTCTGAATATTGTTCTAACTCCCATATTTTGTTCATAGTCCACGTTTTGTTTTAGGAGAATGCGCACTTGGATAGGAATTGTTCAATGTTCAATTTTGAGTTTTTTGTTATAAAAAATTTAAAAAAAATATTAATTATTGACTAATGAAAAAAAATTGTATGGTTAATTCAAAAGAATTAAACAATCTTTATAAAAAATATAAATCAAGTGTCTGATGAACAAAAAAACCTAACTATAATTAAGTTTGAAAGTTAAAAATACGTTCCTTGTAAAATTTGCTTTTTGTGTCTAAGAACAATTTTGCTTTCCGCCGACGATTTTTAACTCGCAAAAATTTGTCGGGAATGATATCAATCCAGTCGATACATCAACAGGAATTTAATAACTTCTCCACGCAGAACCTCTTTTACCACAATGATTTTAACAATTATCCCAAATTTTTTCAGCTTCACAACCAATTTTCCACCTTAAAATCATCAAAAAAAAAATAAATCTATGGAACATCGAGAAACGTCCGGAAAAATCCATAGAGCATTCCAGAAAGTTCGACAAAATGGAATAACAAAATCCATTTAATGGGAATCAAATGAAGTAGTTGTATGCATACACGCGGCAACAAAGAGAAACCAAATTGAATTGTGTGTATACAAAACATTATTTGTACTACTAAAGCATAGACGACCATGTGAGTGACATTTTTGGTATAACTCTGGTTCTAGCCATCGGAAAGAAAACAGATTTCTTATATGCGGCAATTTCATTCAAATCGATCTAGCCAAAAAAAGGAGTTAGCGCACAAACATAATTTGTATTGTTTGTATTAGTCCAGGAAAATAAGACATTAACTTCGAAAAAACTCCGAATTTTGGGATAGAGCTTCCTTTTTTAAGCGTCCTAAGCATTTCGTAAAAAGCACCCTAAATTTGGTGCGGACCAAAATTTTTTAGGGGTGGGGGGAAGGGGCAACAATTCAGTTTTCTTTCTAAATTACTCAAAAACTATATGTTCTTTAGAAAAAAATTGTAGGTAAGCATTGTAGCTAATGTTCTTCTACAAAAAAATTGACAGATTTGGAGAAAAATGGTCGAAAACATTGGGGTGTAGTACATTTATTCAAAAAAATGTAATAAACGTATGTTTTTGAGTGGGGATTTTTGTTTGTTTTTATTTATGTTTGCAAAAACATATTCTATGAAAAAAAAAAATTTAAGTGTGGAACCGGAAGGCTAATGATGCCATCTTAAAAATCCTAATTTGTTTTATTTTGCTTAGTAACACCCAAAATCACAGTAAAATTGTCTACAAAATGACAAATTAACGACTTCTCTATGTAGATTCGTTCTTAAGTTATAGCGAATTTTTTCGCAGTTTTATCATTTTTTTGTCTAATTTTCCTGGACTATATAAATATTTAACAGATAAATAAAAATGTCTCATAAATGTAGGCTCTCGACAAGCCTTGGATGCATTTAGCGGGCAAAGCAAATATAGAGCTACTTGAGTAAATACTTAGTCTTTTGGGAGTGAAACAGCAATTATAAATTTTTAGAAGTCCAGTAGACACTTTTATGTCCAATCCTGCCCAGTTGAATTACAATTGTAACAAATTAGAACGTGAATCGGTGAAATGGGGCCCCGTAGGGTTAAAAGGGCGTTTGCCTTAAAGAAATTAGATGTTTGCTTCAGCAGCCCCCCAACCGAAGCGCGTGGAATATTTAGCACTTACACTTTACGGGGGGAAACTGTTATAAATTGGCATTTCGCTAGCATCGTCCAACTAATTAAGCTTTTTGACCAATCTAATGGATTTATTTAGAACAGTTCGATTTGCCCCATTTAGTCGGGAGGGACCTATTTTATTTGGTTTTTTATAATGTTAGAGACCTTCACTAAATCTTTGAAAAGAATATCAAAGATTTGATTGCTTTTCTCAATGCAACAAAGTGTCTATAAAGAAAACTCTATTCGCATTTGCAGCTGATGCCTATAATCCACGAAATCTGCTCACTACCAGCGAATTAACGCAATTTTTGGGGAGTAAGTACCATCTACCTCTGCATTTGGAGGATGCTGCGGCTTTTGCACCTCTGGACTAGCGAAGTAACTGCGTGGCTTGGCAAAATGTAGGTGGGTCAGAGGGAAAAGGATGTTCAGTCGCTGGAGCATCCAAAGATCCTACATCACTCAATGAATCTCAGTACGTCATAACCCGTCATATTGGACCCAAATAGACTGAAAACCCGAAGTAGTTATCTAGGGAGATGATAGATTCAGCGTGGGACAATACAGTATGTCTTGCAGGCAATCTATGTTCCGGGTGAAACTATATGATCCCGAAATTTGTATATCTTGCGGGAGAAGCTTACTTGTCACTGATCTCGATAATATGTCCAGGGACCTACGTATGAACTTTACTATATTATAAAACTGTTATTTTATGGTTTTTTTTTGTTAACTGAGATTGTTTTATGGCACAACGGTTTGATAACCCTAAATGGGATAACAGCCTAACAGTTTTAAAGTTCTTTCAAAGCAAACACGCTGGCAACCTACTTACGAATTCAAACACGATCATATAACCCATTTCTTTCTAAAGCACAGCTACGAGTATTTATTTTTGTTTTGAATTCAATCCACAACAAATACAGGCTAGAGCTGACTTACCTATGAGTATCTGTTACATGCGTCTACCACTCACGTGTACCTGTCTTTCAGTCACTGGTGTCATTTTAACATTTTTTTATTTCATTATATTTATTACGCAGAAATTCATTCACATGCACAAGAATACAAAAAAAAAATATGCGCAGTTAGTTTCATTGTTAAAAAAAGAAACATTACAACTTTGCAGTGCCTGCACTAGTTTCAGAGTTCACAATTTTTTGTGTTTAGTCAAAGAAATACCAACATTAACCGAGAAGTTCGTTCAGCTCTGATTGCTAAGATTTATTTCAAGGTCTCGTCTATCTCTGCAGCACAACACAAACCGCCAACACTTTTTTGTCTGTTCATTCAGTTTTGCATTGAGATCACACGACATGCATAGATTTCAAATCTATGTTAAACGAAAATAATGTATCTTGTTGCTTTTGTGGGGCGATATTTAACTTTGACGTCAATTGTAATGCACTTGTTGCAGTTACTTGTGATCGTTGGCTATAATAATTCTCTCATGCTGTGCCAGTAAGCAAAGATATTGTTTTCGTACTTTGAGATCAACTTGTGGGTTTAAGTTTCTTACACAGCAACGAGTATATAGTGGATTATCTAAGGTTAAAGGTTGGTTAAAAAAAAAAACAAGAAAAATGTTTAAATTTTATGAGGAGTATTACAAAGAGTTTTGTTTTTTTAAGTTCTTAAGAGGGACTTTATCTAAAATAGGCAAGATATAATGTAGCAAGTACGAAACTAGAAGTTCGTGTATCAGCTCTTTTGTTTTGGTTTTTATTATTATTTACTATTTGTAAATGGCTTTTAAACGCCTTCAAAATAAACTGTTTTGCCATAAAAGAAAGACATGATAAAAATGTAAATATTTAAGTTGTTTAAAAAGCCAATTCTCTGGGAATAATGGAATTTTTTTAGGAGCATTGTTAAAACTTTGATACAGAACAAACCAAAAAGAAACATTATATCCACTAAAAATTGATCTGATGAATACAAGCCGATAGAAAAAGTTTTTACAAACTTTTTAAAGCATTAATGGTAAGTATGTCTCAATAATGTAGTTAGTGCTATGTCGGCTACCAATTCAATAATTGTTGTGAGATGGTCAGCACGTAATTGTCAATGAAAATAATCTAAGGACGTCAAACCACAAATTCTTACGGGAACTTATTTTATCAATAGTTGATTTTTATAAATTTTAGTCTAACACGTAGCGCCATCTTGCTGGATCCAATACTTCTTTTGCACGTTCATTCTATTTAATGGAGGAACGAAAAGGTCATTGGCCCTTGGCTGTTTAGCCAATATTTTTGACAACTAACAGCCTGATTATCCTATTTTTTTCAAGAAACAAAATACATTGGACGTCCAGTTTAACGAATGATCGATATAACGAATTTCCAATATAACGAATGAATTTTTCTTTTTCATTAATAGTTCTATATAACGATTGCTTTAAAATTTTTACGCTCTTTATAACGAATGTCTACCAAATTTGTGTAGGCGCAAGTTAACTGCGATATTGTCATTTCTTTGGTGTATCCTTACTTTAGTAACAACAACAACTGTTGTTGAGTTTATCTTTTTTCGTTATTTCCTGGTTCTTATGATCAGTTATACATGCATTGATGTAATTTGAAAGGAAAGTTAACTGTTTAAGTTTACTAGGTTTTATTTTCACGATTTTCATTTCGCGAAGTATTTCTAGTGATCAGTTTATTAAAAAATAAATAAATAATTGTTATAGGTAATAGATTCGTTTACCAAGAACTTACTATTTAATTTCTATTTTCTTATAAATAAATACAACATTTCACTGTAAAAATCACTTGTTTTTAATATTATAGCATTATGAAGCAAAGAAAAAAAGACGACCGTTTTATAACGAATGACTGTGCATTATATAATTCGTCATACTGGACGTTCACTGTATGCTCATATAAGAGCCCCCCCCTATTGCCACCTGCGGCAATTTTGAGTTTTGACAAAGCAATATTGATATTTATACAATTTTTCCAATCAAACTCCAGACCATTGCATTGGCCCATTCACCAAAATTTAAAAGTTAGCCATTGCCATCCTTCCTTAGATGATGTAAATATCGTAAGCCTTCCAATCAAGATAGTTGCATAAAATTTACAATATAATGGACTCGTAAAGAAAAAGCTATTGTTATCGACACCGAGAGATATTCTGCTGAATGTACCCCCTGCAGGCCGGTCTCTGCGTCTGTAAGTCGCGCTACCAGGGTTGTAAAATAATGTAATCTCTTGTGAGTGTAATCTTAAATATCATTCATTGAATACCATTAAAATACATTTATATAATATTCCCGGATTATTCGCCACTAGTCACGCAAGTGCTAAAGAATAATAAATATTTCTTAAAATTATTAGAATATATTTTAATAAAAATGAATGAATAAGAATTTGTAATTCTTGTATATACATATAAATTCTTTATAATGTATTAAAAATTTTAAGGAACACATATAAAAAAATTAATAAAAATATTATATTCATTGATTTTCATCCGATTAGCAACAAACAGAAGGTAATAAATGCAAATATTTGCAAAGAATGAATACTGAAATCAATTAATTGATTTTAGATTAAGATATTAAGAAAAAAAAAATAAATGCAATCTTATAATTGAAATCATTAACGATTGCGTTCACAAACGAATGCATTCTATTGTTTACATTATCTAGAACTTAAAAATTTTCTTCGTATTAATGAGAACGAAATTTCAATTCGTAATTTTTAAAATTTTATCAAAAACGATTTTCGGTTTAATTTTCGAACAGACAATAAAGTGGTTATAATGGGACAGCATTTCATGTTTATCGCATATCATAAGAGAGGACCTTGCTGTGCATAATGCATTTATTATTATTAACATTGATTATTTCCTGTAGTCCAAAATGCTTTTCGTCCAGGCATGATAGCTCGGCTCATCCGTTAGATGCTATGGTACCCTTCTAAGATGTAATATTTGTTGGTCGATGATTACCGACTCTTATAAATTTGACAGCATTTGCACAGTCCACAAAAACAAAAGCAAAAATAATATTTACCTATTGTTTGCGTTTTCTTCAATATGATTAATTATTTCGACAATTAATCGAATTGTCAGATTTAATTCACATCACCCTCAATATTATTATGTCACATTTTTTTTTGTCTTGATTACTTAAGTGTGACAGCTATGCAAACCTGCTTACACAATTTCAAACTTTTTTAACTGCAGAAACGAATTTAATATAAAATTTGATTGATCATTTGATCGTGATTGTATAAAATGCACATCTGTTAGCGATACACATATACTCAACCTTTACTATAATTGTCAGGTTTTGCTGCTTTTTTTTTAAATTCTTTTAAGGATGTTTCACATAAAATGTCACCAAACGTATAATTAATCACAGAAAAGATGTTGCAGAAAAAAAAAGATCTCTATTGACAAAACGTGCCAATGATTGCATTGCATTTGAAAAAAAAAATAATAAATAAAATAACTCTAGCACGTTCTGCAAAATGAATGGCAGGTGACATTCTCCGATGTGAACATCATTAAGACCATGTTTGTTCATCACAAGCGGGTTCAATACTAATGAGGTAATGGTTGCATCCATTAAGGTCATGGTGATGCATTTTTTGTATTAGCAATTTTGCCTTGCAGCACTATGAACTGATGCTGATGCTGTATGATTGAAAACAAAAGCGAGAGAGCTTAAGACAAAAACAAAAAAAACATGACTTGCACTGCAGCAACTTTATTTTTTTACTGACAATTTGAGAAATAACTGTAATTAGCGCATTTAATGACAATGAGCATTTTAAGTACATTTTATCATTTATGTGCTTTGTTCTCTATTTGATTATTTATTAAAAAATAAATTAACAATTTGCGATGTTATAGGAAATAATCGGTCCGAGAATTAAGGTTCAGATAGTTATGTAATAATGATAAAGGAATTTGTTTTGCACAATTTTATGCATAGAACTTGGCAAAGCCAAATCTAAAGTTAATTACCCTACAAGCTTCTTAATGAAGAGGGAATTTGTTTGATAGTGGAGACTTTGAAAGTGTTTTTTTTATTTTAATAGATTAAAGATTTTATTAAATAAACTCAAAACACAATTTTTATTTAGTTACTTATATGAACATTTCGGAAGTTATGCTCCTATTAGAGCTAACTGACGTTCTAAGTATAGCTTCCCAAATGTGCATGTAAGTATATTAACTAAATAAATATTGTGTTTTGAGTTTGTTAAACAAAATCTTTAATCTATTTAAATAAAGAGGTATAAAGCAGGCACAGACTTCTCTTCTCCAAGACTCTGCCTAAAATCATTAATGAACACTCAATTCGTGTAATGTGTCATCGACTCATGTGTTGAATGCCAAATGCAAAAGCAAAATACCTCTTCCATAACTTATATCTATGTATAACTTTGGAACCTTAATTGTACGTAGCTTTGCCAATTAACTCTCCTTCTGAGTGTATAAATCTGTAGGGCCTGATGTAAATAGAATAATTCTAATTATGCTATTAAAATATAATTGTGCTCATCACTACTATATATATAAATATATTTATATATCCATGAGAAACATCAATATTGACTCCATCCCGGAGCCTCCAGAGCAATAACTAAATCGTCCTTTTATCTCAAAACCTAAGAAATGATTAATGAAACAAAAATTCCACAAAAGTTATGCATGACGTTTTTGGAATAATTAAGTAAGCAATCTACTCATATTCGAAGAAAACACAAACAATATTTACATATTTTTTTTGTTTTTGTTTTTGTGGACTGTGTGGATTAAAGCCAATTGAAATATTTTCCAAAATACGTTTCGCCCGGGTACGATAGTTGGGCTCATCAATTATATGATATCGTACCTTTCTAAGACGCAATATTTACGTCCGCTAACCGACAAAAAATATTGCGTCTTAGAAAGGTACGATAGTAACTAACTAATGAGCCCAACTATCCTGACCGGCGAAACGCATTTTGGACTATAGGTCACAAAATATTTCAAGTAAGCAATCTTTTTCAAAGGACTGCACTTGGAGCATTACTTGACATAGAGGGGCTTCTGGTTATTATGCATATACTTGGTGAACTAAATATCTAAATCGTGATGATAATGGCTTAACCATAAATGGCACAACTTTCTACATTACTAATTGGTAGTAAATTAAACTGGAAAGAGAATAGTAAAGAAAGAGAAAAAGTGATCCAGTAGAATTCTACACCTGTAATAGAATTTTTGAGAAAAAGATGAGACCATATCCATAAATCCATTCAATGGATATACATAGGCATTACTAGGATAATCTTGATACATGCATGTCTGGTTTGATGATAAAGCGGTCTATAAAGCTTTTAAATGAATGCAGTGTATTTCAAACGGAAGTGATTGCGATTTTTGATATTGCAAAGAGGCTTGAAGCATGTGAAATAGTCAATAATAATATTAACATCTTCATAGATATTCATTGATCTGGGAAATAGCTCATCAGTGCACTGCCACTAAAAAACATTTTAAAAATTCACTTAGAAATCAATTTGGTTAAGGCAGACACCCCCTACCTAAGATCAACTTACTTCTTTCCTTACCTCCTACTATACCATTCTTCTCTACCAAAGAAATCACAATGGTCCGAGTTAGGTGATATTTCTAGCTATATCATCACAGTGTTTGGTCAAACCTAACTATTGTTTTTTTTTTGTGAGTGAATCATTCAACATACAAGAACATAATGTGTAACTGGGACGACACCAATCCTTAAGTGAGTTGCATTCTCCTCAGGTCATATTGTACAATATGTGATGGTTCCTGAATAATATCCGTTCACAGTGATTCTAAGCTCAGGCCACTGAAAATTTTGGACGAATTTGCATTTCTCGACTTGAGGACCACGACATATAAAAGACATTTGGTACAAACATGATGCGAACGACAACGATGCTCATACAACATTAGTCGTGTTCTCTGACAATAGCTTTCAGTAGCAAAGCAGAATTTATACACATTACAAACACAAGAACCTGCTTTTGATAAAAGTAAAAGCAAAAGTCTGACTTGGATAAATTTGTGACATTTTTCGATAGTTCCAATGACTTTAATGAATGTCGAAGTCTTTGTTCGTAGAATCCTTTTTTCTGCAAATAGCCACGTTCATCAATTTATTAGATAAGCCATCTCCGATACTGAGCTATACGAATATATTTGTGAACGATTCGTGTAGGTTAGCTGAAAGCAGTCAAAAGTCAATAATTTTTGGTTAAGTATGTGTTCTTTTCTTAAAAAATTTGTTTCACAGCTATTCACATACAGGACATAAAAATTATTAACGCAACGAACTAGGCTTAAATTAACTTTTATTTATTTTTGTTGCTTTATAAATAATAATAATAATTAAAGACAGAAGGGGCACTCTACCACTTTCTGTAAAATTTAAAGTAAGCTTATTCGTGCGAAACTGCCAGATCAAAGACATTTTAATAAAAGATGTTTGAGTGGACTTTGTGTCAGCTGCTGTTTAATTGCCTAAAAACTTTAGCAGCGCCCCTATCAAAGCTTTTAAAGTGGAATTTTCATTGAAATATTGTAAGGATTACGTCTAAAAAATATCAATTTTTTATACCAAAAATTGGAATTTTTCAGAGCTTTTCGGCGAAATTTAGCAAGAAATACATTTTAAATATTCCAAAATATAGCTTATTTATTGATGCAAATCGTATAGATAATCAACGTGACCCTAAAATTCGTGTCAAACCAGATAAAGTCATTTTGAATTCAGAGTCGAGTTGATCGTTGACCAACCAGAGAATATAAAAGTGGACTTCGATTTTTTTAGTGTTTATTTGTTACTCCAATAACGAGATTCTAAAAGGGGCTTTCTGTTTATATTTTATACAACTCATTTTAAATTAACCTGTCTACTCTAACTCGATCTTTGAATCACATATAAACGAAGTTAAAAAAATAGATAAATAATAAATGCGATAAAACCTCAAGCACATTATTTTAAAATCAACATTTTCGAGCACACATATGTGGAAAATTCAACTTTTTACTGTTTCTTACTGCTTCATATAAATTCCATTTTATTATTTGTATCTTTTTTTTCAATTTTAGTTTTCTTATATCTATTCCTGTATCTGAAGAAATAAAAACAAATCAATTGTTGATTCCTTGCATTTGGTTATTTGACACATGGTTGGTAATACCAAATCAAAAATACAAAAAATCAGGCCGCTCGTTGTTTTGGAAAATCCTGCTTTGCTGCAGATAGATTACCCAAAAAACACGTTTATAGGCATCGATAACTATTATGAGGGAACACGTTCCTGAGTGCCTCATCACAATAAGTTACGATTTGGAGTGGCAAGCTCTTTCTACCGCTTTCCTACACGTGTTTTAATGTTTGCATGTTGTTTTTTTTTTTTGATATTAACAATTTGTGCAAATGTTCCAAATATTATTCAAAAGGCCAAACATCCGGGCAGAAATTGCACACATAACCATTTCTATGCTGGTAGGGTTCATATTTCATAATAAACGCCGTCAAAACTGTTCTAACGCAAAAAACATAAATGTATACGTATTTTTGTACGTCAATTTAATGAAACGGAAAAAAAGAATAACCAAGTTGATAATACATAATTTGGTAAGAAAAAATTATCGTTCTTTAAATTGTTTAAGCTTGATTTGAACAAGTGAAGCTGTTTAAATGGAAACTAATTTCTAATCAAATGTTAAGCTAACAAATAATGGTTCACATAATATAAACAATAAATTAAAAATTCTATTGTATTGCCCCACTTGAGTACATATTTATGTTTTAGATTTCAAACACTTAACCAAATTAATGTGGCAAAATTGTATCGCAACTATATATGTTTGATTTAAATCTAGATACACTTTAGGAATACTGTCTGAATTCCAACACACCCTGCCAGTTTTTGCTCAGCCATTCCCGTAGAAGGTTGAGTTCTGAGCCTAAAATTTTAGTTAAAGTCAATTGAAGCTCAGAAAGTGGTGTTGTTCTGGCGATATTCTTAGTCAAAAGTGTTGTGCCCAGGAAAGTTTTTAACATAATATTAATATATTTTCAGTATTTCGATATTTCAAGCTTTTCAAGGGTGAACAAAAAAGTTTTTGAAATAAATATATCGAAACGTACACAAACAAAATTTATTAATGGTAAATATTTGGGAGATACGTTTATTGTGTGTTTTAGTGCGTGCTTACAGTTGAGACTTTTTGTAAATATTTGAATAGTATCCACGCATGAAAAAAACGACACAGTGCGTTTAATTTTGAGAAAAAAACAAGTGTTCACTATATCGAGCGGCGGCGCGGCGCCTAGGATATGTTTTTTACATGTGTTATCGGATAAGTATAGGCGTTATTAATTTGATAATGGAGATTTTTAAGGTGTTTTTTTTTTATTATAAATTAAAGGTTTTATTTTAACAACTTAAAACACAAATTATTTATGTTTGCATATATGCACATTTCGGAAGCTTTGCTTCCATCGTCAGTAAGCTCTATTTAAATAATAATGACATTTTGATATAAATATCAAAATTCAATACAAACAACAAATTCAATACAAACAAATTTACATTGAATTTAAGGTCTATTATAAACTTTTTTGAAAATTGGTTTTCTTATTGGTCCATCGTCACTATTCATTAAATTATTTTTATTTTTAAATATATAAAGAGATTCGAAAGCATCTAGCTCATAAGGATTATTTACATTACACGTATTAATTTCAAATTTTGTAAACTAAAATTATGGTTATTATCTAGCATGTCTTGTGATACACTTGATTTTTCTGGTTCATTGTATTTCAGATGCGCAAAATGTTCTTTGAATCTTTGGGAATTGGTATTCTTATCTTTATTACAATTTTTACATCCAATTGAGTAGATCCCTGATTGCTGTAATGTTTCAATTTTGTCCTTTGATCCACTAATTAGATTTTTATTTTTTATTTGACTGCTTTGGCTAATTCTGATATTTTGTCTATTAAATATTGGTTTTAGCTTAGATGTAATTTCTGGATGGAAATTAAATTTTGACCATTTCTTTTCTGAATCTTCTTCATTTCTGATTAAATCTAAAGTTGTATAATTCCGTAGGTTTTGTTTTCTTTTATGAGCAATCAGTAGATTCTCAATTAGTTGTTCTGTATACCAATTTATTTTTGCTATTTCTTTGATTTTTTGAATTTCACTGTATTCTTTCTCTAAAAATCATGGAATGAAATTTGAAACAAATTTGAAATTTGTTCAAATGAATGAAATGAAGCAGATGTTATGTATCTAAGAGTATTTGCAGGTTTTCAATAAATATCGAATTCGAAGTTTTCACCTTCTCTAATTATAGTTAAATCTAAATAGTTTAATTTTCCGTTTATTTCTTCTTCATAAGTAAACTTGATTGATGGATAATTTGATTTATTTAACATGTTTATTAAATTTCGAAGTTCATGCTTTTTAACAATGGCCCAAACATCATCTGAACCAAATTCTTGGAAAATTTCCTTCATTTTTCATTTTATTCTATATATTTGACATAATTAAGTTTGCTAAAAATGGACTTAAATTTGAACCCATACTGCAACCAAATTTTTGTCGATAGAATTTTTGATTAAACTGAAACTAATTTTCATCCATGCATAACTTAGTAAGACGGATAACTTCATTAATTTCTTCTCGTTTTAGAGGATTTTTCTCTAACCATTCTCTGAGAAAATTTAAAGTTTCATTAATTGGAACATTTGGATATAACGAGATAACATCAAATGAAACTTGAATTTCGTTATTGGTTATTTTTAAATCTTTTACTTCTTTTGCGAATTCAATGCTGTTTTTAATAGCTCTTGTTTCGAATTTATATGGTAGATTATTAAACTTTTCTAATAACCAACATTCAAGTTTTGTAATTACTGATCCTGTTGTTGATGTATTGACCTTGTTTTCCAGGCTTATGTAACTTGAGTAAAGAATACATTCTTGGTAAAATTGGATTCGAAACATTTAATTTTCTTAATAAATTTTGGTCAATGAAAATATTTGCTGCATTTTTTATGGTTGCTTTAGTTCTTCTTATCATTCCTGGTAAAGAATTAAAAATTACTTCTTCGTATGGACCATTTTTAATAAATTCTTCGTTAATTTCACCATATTCTTGTTTATCAAGTATTACAATATTATTACTTTTGTCTGCTTTACTAAAGATAACTAAAGCTTTCTTTTCTTTTAGATTTTTTGCAGCTTTTTAAATAGAGCTTACTGACGATGTAAGCATAGCTTCCATTAAGAAAAATAAATAATTTGTATTTTAAGGTGTTAAATAAAATCTTTAATAGGCGTAATTTAAAAAAATTGACTTTTTAATCAAAATTTCGATTAATGCGTTTTGGAAACATATTCACACAATGAAATATGTGTCTTAAGGTTCTTGTATTCAGCAATGCTGTTGATATTACAAACAATGTTGAATTTCATAACTTATTTGCTGCCGTTTTGTTAAAAATGTAAAAAAAGGATCTGTTTTTTTACGGAAAGTCTATTTGAAGCTACAAAAACTGTAAAATAAGTTGATGAAATTATATTGATCTAATGGTTGATGAATTTCTGTGCAATTTGCTCGACAAATTATTCATTTTTCGTCAATGACTTACAGGCTTTCGGATTCAGGTTTAAATTACTAAAACTATTGCTCATAGAGTGGAAAATGATATTTCAAAATCTATATAGCGTTGACCGAGTTGTCCCTTCTTCCCGCTGCCTCCGAAAAATACTGAAAACCCAATTCAGTATAATTTCCGACAAAGAAAACTCTACATATACACAAAGACGTTGGCGCAAAATTTGAAACGATTTAGTAATATGTTAAATCATTTTTAGTAAGATACAAGGCTAAATAGAGGATTTTGCTAATTTTAAACCAGTTTGGTATCGTAATATTTTCTTAACATTTTACTAAAGTTAAAATCACAAAATGGCTACTTAATTTTTTTAGTATCGTACTAAATCCATATGATGCCACTTTGACATTTACAAACGTCAAAAAGTTTTGTTCGCTTACTTTTTTGCACTATTTTAGGCGTTTAGTTGTAGTTTATTAACCCTAGAATGCATAAGGGTTTTTGAATAACGTTTCCACATATGGGATTCCTGCGTGCCCCAGTACTTTGGGTTGAAAATTCCAGCAACCTTATAAAATGTATTTATTTCATTTAAAAATAATATTTTCTCTAACTTAATTAACAAAAAAATATTGAATTTAATTGACAGCTTTAGTAATAAGAAAGAAAAAAATAAAGAGTTAACTTAAGTGGTGAGACCATATGGTCTTTCAAAAAATCCAAGCAAATGTCTTGCCTTGTGCTGCACGATTTATTTTTTAAGTCGAATCCTAGGACAAAAAACACCTGCCTTGGAATCTTTCTTTGAGGTTCTCTTAATAAAACATCCTCGCAATACTGTGCATCGTCTTCCACTGACTCCCCAACTGCTCTTTTGATGTTACCTCTCAAATGACTGTAAAGTTTGTTCCAAACTCTTTCGCATATTAGGACACGTGTGTGCGTTTCTGCAATTTAAGAGTTTTGTAATATAACTCTGAAATGATTCATCAACTCACCTTGTCAAGAATTCAAAAATTAAAATAATTTCATTCACTTACCTTTGAATAAAAATATGACACAAAGATATATGGGGTTCGAAGACACCGCAGTGGCCTCGATATCTTTAGTCCGAAGAGAGGAAATACACTAAATATAATTCAGATTTAAAGTAATAACGAATTAAATAAAAGTCATGGCACTTTCCAAAAATAAGGACTTTTATTTTCACAAATATTACAGTTTAAATTTTGAAGTGGGGTGCGATGGCACCCTATATGGGTTCTAGGATTAAGAAAATCGATTTAGTATAGTGCTAGTTAAAATTATTGTTTAAAATTAGGAAAATATTAGTAAGGTGCGCCCTTGATTTTAACTATGTGGTGAAACATAGTTAAGCAACAATAGACCAGATATTGATGATATAATCAACGAACAACAATAATTTCGGGTTATTTCGTATTTGTCTCTCCATTTGCAACTAAATTGGCAATTAAAGCCATTTGCAAAAATTATTATCTACAATTCTATATTATGATATTATTTTTGTCTCAACTAACTTTTGCCAAAATAACTATATCTAATATACCTATAGGAAAGAACACAACGTGGCTTGGACTATGGTTAATTGATTGCTACAGAAGCTGTATGAACGAAGAGGACGAGAGGGATCGATTCAATACATTCTCTGCTGTGTAACGAAGCGTTACATGCCACCTATATTTTTTTTTAAGAACAATTTAATTTAATTTAATTATAGTCGTCACCGACGGACGATACCCAAAATGGAGTTCCAATATGCAGCTGAAATTACGTTTAAACTAGGCTTACCATCCGTCACGATTTCGCCTGACGCGTCAGGTTTTAAACATCTCAATCAGGCTTCGGCCAGGCTTCGTGCTTTGTCAGGCTTTTGTATGTCAATCACACAAAACATATCAACTTAATTAATTGAAAAAAATAAATGTTTCAAAAATCTTTCCCGAATTCGTTCAAATGAGAGCTTACAAGTAATCGCATTAATTTTTCTTGTTTCAGTTATCACTTTTTAGAAAGAGACAAAGAGTTGTGAAAAATGAATGTCTGAATGTCGATACGATTGCCTATCTAGGGTTGGTATCCATTTATGATCGTGAACAACAAAAATTGGATAGATTAAATTTGTATGGGTTTGTGCAAAGTTTTTCGGATAGCTTGAGACTTATTTTTCTGGTAGTAGTTGTTTTGTCATCAGCTGCGTTCTTACTCGAAATTACAACAACACTAACCTATCCGGATAACTGTGGTTCGATTTTTGAATGCGGCTAAAGTGGTATCATTTTACCACAAATTTCTGTGTACTACCTAGATATTCAGCATGGCGTCAAAAGGTGAAACCAAGCCACCATCTGGGAGAAGACAAACAATTAGATTACTTCCATATAAATATATGCAGAGGTCTGTGATTGTTTTATATATTTTTATTAAATAAAAATAAAAACCAAAGAAAAAATGTTTAAAAAAATTAAATAAACTCACAGTACTCTTCATATATGAATGTATGTATGTACTTGCAGGGAATGAATCCTCTGTTTAGCCTATGAAAACATGACTTCAGTTTATTTCTAGAGAAAAGTATACGAATTGAGTATCTAGGTTATAAATATCTACGACAGCTTACTGGATTAGTACTTATGTGTTTTTCGTCATTATTTTTTCTCTTTAAATTTTAATTTAAAAATTAATTTCGTCAGGCTTTTTCGAAAATCAGGCTTTTTATCTCTACCGTCAGGCTTTTTAAATTTTAGAGCTGGTAACTCTAATTTAAACACAATACAATACGTCGTCATTATAAAGAATATGAAGTCACCGAAAAATAAAAAAAAATAGGTTTCGATCTTTGTTCATCAAATTACAGTTCACACTTAGTTCTTACCAAAAATATTATATGAGGATATGTAATATCGAACGAAAATCATGGCACCTTCGACCACTCTTAAAGACTTTTGGTGATATTAAATCTGATTTTATTCATCAGTTTGACTATAGACAAGGTAAGTCGATCTGAATTGTTTGAGGCTTCCCCCACCAGAGGCAAGTTAGGTAATTGCCACCGACCAGGGGCTACTGATCTACCAGAGCTTCGGCGTGCAGCTTAGAATGCACCAGGGGCCGACTACCTGCTGATCTATACTAGTCCAAACTGTAGTGCCAAACCTGACAAACCAGGGTTTGATAGACTACCACAATCGAACTTCATTAGAAACCAGAAATCCCAAAATTAGTACCAGATCCAGAGGACTAAGGACTACTTAAAACAAGAACATAAATACACTATAACGAGGAAGTACCTCCACCGCCGCTTTATAACCAGAAAACCGGTATATGACAGACTGAAGACCTGCCCAAACCAGAACTTATTTTAACTGAATATCATATGTTGTGATATAATGGTTTGATTTTAATAAATATTTTGAAATAGGATTTCAAAGACATTCATTGGGAGGCTAGCCAGCGAGCAAAACCTCGGACTAAAAATCATATCACAGCTGTATTCTAAAACGTAGATTTCCATTTCATCCAGGAAAATTCTTCTACAATGATCAGGATAATATATGTAGGTCAGCAATCTCGAATTCGTCATAAGAATCTGCAAATGATTCAATGAACTAGAATCACGTGGTATATCAATATACCTATTTTGGGGTATACGTATAATTGTTTAAACGAAGGACTTCTGAAATAAAGCCATGTCAGCCAAACCTTACCAGCATTATTTTTTATTCCACGTTGGTGATTTGGCATATACAAACGATACTTGGTCGGTCGAGAGAGCAACTACCATTTTTAGTTAAGCAAAACTTAATTCGTTTGTTCCCTTGATTTTTACTGACCTTAGTATTCGACGAGTTATTGATGTGCTGAATATTCAACTTATCTAGTCGGTGCTTCCGAACTTTATCAGCAATGCTGATTCAGCATCGAAATCATTTATAAATCGTTTAAGAAGATTGGGGAATGTTGAGGAAAAAAAAACAAATCTAGAAGGCATGTTATTTTCTTTGCTTTGATAAATTCAAAATTTGAATCAGAAAGGTTCTCAACCAAAAATATTATTCTTTACTAAAAATCTCAGCAGTTCAAACAGCACGAAAGTTGGAAAAATTATTCAATTTTTCATGTTGATGGTACTGATTCATTTGATGCATGAAGAGTTTCTTGACGAGTAATAATACACGAATACACCAGTAATTCAACAGCACGAACGCTTAGAAACACTATTGAATATGTTTTCTTGGTGCTCCGAAAAACATAAGTTCCGCGTCTAAAAATACTTGCGTTCTTTAAAAACAACAGTTTGGTGTGCAATTTCTGTCAGAAAAATGAAAACAATGCTTAGGTACGTTAAATAACGTTGTTGAATTTTTAAAATAACTATATTAGATGTTTTCTTGTTTACTGTTATGATTAATTTAAACATTGATTAATTAAAATATGAAAACACGGTTTTTTTTGTAAATTTAATATTAATCTTGTCTAACATTCACCAATAAATCTGATTTAAAAATACACACAGACAATTATTAATCAATGTTAACACCTTAACTATCTCATACAATGATATTATCACATCGCCTCAAAAAATGCTTCAAAATCAATAAAGAATACTTTATTTATAATTTCATTTCAAAATTAAATTGTGTAATTTCTTAAGAAGATAATATAAAAAATAATTTCTAGGAAATAATGATATATTCAAAAGAACATTCAGAAAAATCAAATAGAAATAATAATTTATTGTTTTTTTTTTAGTTCCCAATAAGAAGTCAAACAATGGCGTTCAGCAAAAAAACACTTTCGCCAAGAACAGTTCTAATTGTATCCCTGCTTTGTGTTTTAACTTTTCCAGGTAAGAAAGAAAAATAAATCGAAAATACAATTTTTTTATAAACAAAAAAAAATAAAACTATAATTTAAGATGGAAATGCACAAATGCGAATTATCGGAGGTGACGAGGTCGAACCGAATGAAATCAAATATCAGGCTTCTTTAAGGGTTTTCGGACAACATGCTTGCGGTGGAACGATAATCGGTCCAAAGCACATTCTCACTGCTGCCCATTGCTTGTATGGCTTAGGCTTTGAAGAGCCTTTCGAGGATATATCCGTGATAACTGGTGCCATTAAAATGCAAGATACTCGTAACGAACACATAATTGCTAAAATTACGTTGCACGAGAAATTCTCCAATGATGATAAGGAGTCATGGTTAAATGATATCGCTGTTATCACGGTGAGCTTATAAGTGATGACTTTTTGTATATAGACTACTTATTATCTGTCTAGCTTCAAGATGCAATTGACTTCGACGAAACCCAAGCACCTGCTACTTTGCCGGATAAACCTGTTTCGAACGATTTGTCTGGCACTGTTGTTGGATGGGGTCGACAAAACTTTATGAATCCTTACCTTGCTAAAATGCTGAGAAAAGCCACACTGAAAGTTCTTACTTGGGAAGAGTGCCAGCCCAAAATACAAGCCAAAATATATGAGAGCCAAATTTGTGGGTTTGCTGGAAGAAATACAGGAATTTGCAAGGTTTACTATTGTTGGATATCAGTTGAATATGAATTGTATTTCTTGTGTTTAATTATTTCCAGGGTGACAGTGGTGGTCCTTTAGCTGTTAACAATACTGTTATTGGTATTTCCTCATGGAACATTCCATGCGCTACTGGAGTACCAGATGTTTTCACGAATGTTTACTACTATCTTGATTTCATTAAAAAAGCCATGGAGTAGTAACTTCAATTATTGATTGAGCTTATTTTGTGGTTATGATGGTCCATGGGATAGGAAATAAAAATAATACTTCTGTTTCCTATTTTACGTATTTGTGTTGAGTTTTCACTTTTTCAGGTACCAGTCCAGATGCCGGATATGTAGTCAGGCCTTGTACCTATATATCTCATATTGCCAGAATACCAAGTACTTGGTAACGGAGATAATTTTTCCACCGAAATCTGGGTCTTCTATCCAGTCAGTGAACAAACTAGCAGCCGTTAGTTATTAACATTAAGCTCACTAAGTCTAAGTCTTAGTTTGCGAAAGCCCTAGTTCTTGTGGACCGCTAGAAATCGAGGGGAACGCTTGTACGGGGATCATTTGTTGGACGGGGGTTATAGCAGACTGCTTGCATGATTAGTTGTCAGATTTGAAGCCATCCAATAGAGTTTGGATTGATTGATGCGAAAGATTGTCTATAATTTAGTGTAGAAGATTTTCGTCGATAAAATAAGCACGTATTTTTGATAAATGGCTGTATTTTATTCATAATGATGTTAATGATGTACATATTAGTGCCACAGTTGGGTGAGATTCACTGATCGTAACCAATATTTTTTTAATTAAAATAAGAAGATTTCATAAAAATTTTGTTAATAATTGCTAAATAAGTTTATTAAAATACAAAATTTACACAACTTAAATTTTATTTATTTAGCAACGCCTTTCGGAATAAATTCCATCATCAGGCCAAAAGCTTGGGAAGTAAAGGGTTATCCATTTTGCGGTTGCAAAAGTATATTACTGGAATTCGACATCTGTGAAACTAAGTTGTTAAACCAATTTTTTTTCCGTTGAAAGTCTGACATTTACGAAAATGGATCGCTTAACTATCACACAACGCATAAAAATTGTTAAAACCTACTACAAAAATGGTAATTCTGCCACAGGCACATATCGGGCTTTAAGAGGAGATTATGGTTTACATAATCGTCCAACTACGCAAGCAATTGGCGAAATTGGGAAGAAATTTGAAGAGACTGGATTGGTTACAGATATTGTAAGGCCTGTGCATCATCGTTTTGCTCGTACCACTGAAAATATCGCTGCTGTAAGTGAAAGTGTTGCCGAAGACCGGAATGTGTCAATATCTCGTCGTTCTCAGGAATTAGGACTGTCTTACGGCACATTATTGCGTATTTTGCATTTGGATCTACACCTACATCCATATAAAGTCCAGCTCGCAGAACAACTGAAGCCAGCTGACCATTCACAACGTTGTAGATACGTGGAATGGGTGCGTGAACAACAGGCGGTGGACGTCGATTTTGCGAACAAAATTTTCTTCAGCGACGAAGCACATTTCTCAATCGGTGGGAATGTTAATAAACAAAATTGTCGTATTTGTGGTTCTGAGAATCCTCAAGTAATTGAGGAGAGGCCATTACATCCACAAAAAGTCACTGTTTGAGGGCTCTTTGGTTCGGATGTGTGATTGGACCTTACTTCTTCGAAAACGACGATGGAACGACTGCCACCGTCAATTCGAAGCGTGATGGTACTCGGTCTAGGTTTTTGTTATCTTGAGTTGAAGTACTCTTGGACACATACAAAGCTCACGGTTAAAAGAAATTTGAAAATATTTCTAACATTTCATATTTAACAGGTTAGGTTTGGTTAAAGTGGCTGTTTGAAAACGGGTGACACACTTAGACCTAAGATAGATGGTCCATTGTGATCCCACAAGAAGAGATGTATGCTCTTTAACTAAATCAATAGGAGGCCCTAATGAAGCGGTGTAGTTGGTGAATCCCTATGTGTCTAAGATCACTGGGGTCGTCGAAGAAGTTCTTTAAGTCGTAACTATTTTGCTCCGACTGTCTGGACAGGGTACATAAACCTTGACCAGAATGAAGATTATACAAAAAGTTTCTTGTACCTTATGTATACTGCGGAAGAAGGAATAGTTGTGATTATATTAATGCCCCTTACCACTGGTGGGGGGAAGCAATAATAATAGGGAGACCAAACAACCTTTTGATCATAAAATGATAAATTTTATTAGCTTACAATACTATTTATACAATAATTTTGCTTATTTAGCTAAATTTATAAACAACTAAAATATACAAAAAATGATATGATACAAAAAATAAAAGGAAATATAATACATTTCTGTCAAGTATGTTCTGAGCATGAATGAAGAAGAAAAAAACTGCTGACTACTTTGAGAAAAATATTATTTGCATTTGAATTGAAGCATATAGAAAAATGTGAAAATAAAGCATACAGAGAAGCTGTTGCTGTTGCTGTTAATTAAACAGAGAAGCTGTTGTAGGGTAATAAATATTGTAAATTGTTGGTATATGATAATCGGATGGATATACAGAAGTATTCTCCCAGGTGTAATCTACGTCCTTGGGAGAGATCAGGGAATGAGCAACGAAGATGCTAGATGGTCTCCTGTTCCCCCTCATCCATACAACTTCTACAAAAGTCATTAGAGAATACAACAAGTCTTTTGGCGTATCTGCTAATTAAGCAATATCCAGTTATGTCAACTATTACGGAGCCAAGATGTTTTCTGCTCAAAGAGAGCAGACCTTGTGATCGTCTTGGATCTATTACTGGCCAGATTTGTCGGGTGGCCAGGCAAGTAGTAATGTTTGATCATCTAATTTTTTTTGTTTTATGGCGTTTTGATGCAACATAAGTTTGAATGTAGCGATAGGCATATCGATTTCTTCCATTTTAGGTAGAATTGATATTGGTCAGGTAGACGGAAAGGGAGACTAAGATTTAGTCGTTAGAGTACACACCGCAACCCACTCCCTATTCGGTTTTCGAATCGTCCGTATAAAAGTGAGCTAACTCATCTTTTAAAAACCTCTCATCCCCCCATTTTGATCTTGGCGGGATGGTAACGTGGAAGTTCTTGTCGAAAGTTACCTAACATTTGCAGCAAATTTGGGCTCAATTCGCATGTGATTAAGGCATGTGAATTTTTCTTTTCAGGCTCCGAATGCACACTCAAACAAGCGACTAGTTTTTTTGTAAGCCCTATTTTAACGGGAAACAGACATAATGTTACAGTTTGACGTCGAAGGTGTCATTAACCATGTTTTTAATGGGTAAGCACTATCACATAATATTACGGCAAAGGGCTTCCACCCATTTTTCATTTTTTGATACAACGTACTATTTCGCAGTACTTGTGCATCATGAACACTGCCTGGCCAGTTACCACTTGCATAGAAAGATCTTAAGTCTGGTTCACATACTGCCATAAAGTTAAGCGAATTGTTACCATGCCGATTTACAAAATCTGCTTCATTGTTGGAAGGTACATCAATATTAATCAAAATACCAGAGAGTCAACAACTTTTACGGGCACATGAAATTTTTCTCTCTCTTTGGCTCTCACTATCACTGTCAGATTAAGAATATAATATAACATTTTTTTTTTGTCACCAAACTCTTGGCCCCTAATAAATTCTGAAAATCCGTCCGATGTTATCATTTGAATAACACTACTGCAAGCGTTTATTTCTAACTTGTTGACTTTGAACTAGTCGGGAATCGTCGGTTGAAATTTATCAACTATTCAACAAGTTTATTCTCTTTTTTTTTAACTTTTGTTGTTTCCATTTACAGTAATAAACGGTGAAATAGTAAAATTTCCAACTTTTTGAATGAAGCCAAAACAATTGTTATAGTTCTCCTAGACTTGTTGTTCATTTTAAAAGGTTGTTGCATTTCACTTGTTCAACAAGCACTTTATGTATTGTGTTTTAGGCCCCAGCACTCTACGAGACGCCAAGAAAACCGATTTATTGAAGATTGAGAAAACTAAACGTAGGGGATAAGATCCAAACACCCTTGATTAGTTCTCCTCCCAAGCTTTCCACAACAATGGTCACCATTTTGAATTTAAACAGATTTTTAGGCGAATTCAATTATTTTACAACTAACGATGCATATAATTCCGAGTGCCCGTTAATATCTTACATAGATTGCAAGAAATTACTTCATAAAACATGTTTAATAAATTAACCATAATCCTATTAGCCTGTAAGAAACAATTTGCACGTACGTGCTTCAGATAATTGGTTATTTAATCACCGTCTTTAACAATGCCTCCAGGTCATCCAACACACTCGCAAACTCATGTCATACAGAGATGCAAATCTCAAGAAATATTTAATGCATCGCATTCGTGGTGAAATTCTTTCGCATTGCATAAAGACCAGTATGTGATTATGAAAACCATTGTAAGCTCTCCAATTCTTATGAACAAGCTCAATAAGATCTTATCCTTGCTCTCGAGGCTTGTTTATAATAAACATCCTTCACTTTAATCCTCATACATTTATCTTTTCTAATGTTTCCATCTCGACTGATATCTGGTCTTCCTCTAGTTCCATATACGAATAGGAGTGGTCGTCAAGCCTTCACTCTTCTATAGATATATTTTTATAGAAAATATACAATGGGGAAATGGGTGCATCTGCATCGTTCGTGATGATAGTCAGAGTCACAGCCACATGGCGCAGCAGCACTAGATTCTCAGTCATCATAAGAAATAAAACTAAATGACCGCAAGAGTAAGAGACAATAATCATCTTTACATTCGTATGCAAGTAGTCTAAGTAGTAGCTTTATAAAATAAAAAAATAACAACAACAAACATATGGCATTTGGAATAGCAAAGTCTTCCTGAGATGTTGTTTGCCAGGTTGTTGCTATAGATTGACAGGCGCCTGTCACTGCAACAATCCTTTGGGATTGGCATCTTGCAATTACAATAGTAAGTACTCGTACATACATACATTATAGGAACGTGTACTTTGGAAAGCAAGGTAATTGAAATGGATTTCTCAATAACTTGGACTGGATTCCGCTGCGAGTGCTGCAATAAATCTTTCAATAAGTAAATTGGCTAAATTGAAAGTAATTAATGCAATTTTACTATTTGAAAATGGGTGAATGGGAGACTTTTTGTGCTTTGGCAACAGATTTATGTAAGTGCCATTAAAAACGTATTTAAATTTGTATGCGAAAGGAAATCTGAGACATTCTATTGATTAGGGGTTTTAAATGTCAGAAAATTGATTCATTCCACATTATTTTAATCTGGACGAAGTTAGAACCTTAGAAGTAGATGAAGATTACGTTAAAATTACCCTTGCAAAAATATTGGGAAGCTGAATTCTCCAACTAAGAAGAAGGAGAGTAGGCTAAGAATCCCTCCAAAAATAATATTAGAAACCTATTGTTGTGAATAAGCTGATTTTAGGTCAATCAACTAAAATATGTCAGGCTAAATTTACTGACGGTTCTTCCTGTAAGTAACACTAGGTTTTTAAGGCTAAGGAGTGAATATCCACAAAGCAATCTGGTGCTCTTCGGACGATGGAACATATTGAACACCTTTTACGTGCTCAGAACCCGAGAAGTAAATGTTAATTTTGGTCATTTTCTAATTGCGAAAAAAATTATGACTCGATTTGTTGAACGAAAATAAAATAAGCGAACTGTCCAAAGGAAGATATTTGGATTGCGACGTCGAATTGGTAGAGAGAACACCCTATCTAGAAGTAATCCGTTATCGTTATGCACTTACGTATAGTAAAAACGTCAACAATCAAACAAAGTTATTCACTTATCATGCGTTGCCAAAAAAAAATTGTCGAAGACCTTGTACAAAGTGTTTTCAAGCTCTCGATGGTAACAATTTTATTAAAAAGAAGATAATCAAAGAATCCACAGAGGTATCAACGCCAAAACCGAGATCTCTATCTTTATTTATGTTCCCACCTTCGAAAATAAAGAAAGTCTCGAGAAGATCTACAGTTTAGATGCATTATTGTTATAGTTGTCGAAATTGAATTATTGTGAAAGTCAAATATTGGTACCACAGGGCAAGTATTAGTTGTCAAGCCTTTGGACATACACAAAAATACTGCAACCGTGATAATTCGTATGTTAAATGCGAAGGCAGACATGCAACTAAAAACTGTCAAATATATTAAAACAGTAGAAAGCTAGGGTATCCTCAACCCAGTCCCTAAGAAATTCCAAGACACAAAAAGAAAAAAACGAAACTGAAATCACGCTTACAAGCTCAACTAAGAAAGTATGGAAGAGACGGTTGAAAGTAAATCAACAGAAAGAGCAACTAGACTAAACTTAAGTGGTAAAAGTAAATTTTATTCTCAGATTGTAAAAATATGTGATTAAGAACCAGGAAACATTTCCTTAAAAAGAATGGGCAGATAAAATTTAACAGGGGTTGTAGATATCATTAAATTTATAAATTTACAATATGTATCGATTCTACCGGCATATTTGAGTCACATCAAAGTAGGGTCCTACCTCAACTTTAATGGAAATAGTCAACGAAGATGGAATGCTAAGCAAATCTTAATACCAAGTTTTTGAATTTAGAAACAGGCAAAGTTTCAATTGATCTGAATAAAGCAGGCATCAGTTCAACAAAGTCAAAACTCGAAACCTTTTAAAGCCAAACATAAATGGTACAACTATGATTGTGGGCCAGCGAAAAAAAAGACTTTTAAGCTTTTGAACATTTACAAAACCAGAACAAACAATTTTTTTTTGTTTCTCGACTATTTATTATCGATTCGAAAGTTACAGAACATGGGTATTGAACGAAAAAATAAATGAAAAATCATTTTTCTTACAATTTTTTTTTCTTAATTTTTCATTTAATTTCGAAGATATTGCATGAAAAGAAGTTTCCCTTGGGTGCCCGGCAACGCCGGGGACTTTCTGCTAGTTTTTAATGAAGAAGACATAAACCAAATCTCACGAAGCTTATTTGGTATCGCCTGATTGAAGCCATTTATGCCAACACAGTGTCTGCGGTGTGGACTGAAACTGAAATATCAAACTACTTTGAAACCCTTTATGGTGTGAAACGAAGATGTCTTTTATCTCCGCTTCTCTTTGCTCTCTATATAACTGACTTGCAGGAATTTCTGGAAGGAGGTGTGCAAATATAAAATTAAATATAAGATTGCTACTGTATGCAGATGATATGGTTGTTTTAGCAGAAGATATCAGAGTTATGCAGAAAATGCTAAGATGACTTGAAAAATACTACGAAAAAAAGGAGTATAGAGGTGAATATGTCGAAATCAGAGATGATGGTGTTGCGGAATGGAGGCAGAATATCTAGCCAAGAAAACTGAACATTCAAAGCAGAACAAATACGAATTGAGGCAAATTATAAATATCTGGGAGTTCTCTTAACGCCAAAAAATTACCTTTACCAAACATGTTGAATTTAGAAATAATGCAACGAGGAATAGCACTAACGCCGTTTTTACTACTCTTTCAGGCAGTCAGCTAAACAAACATATGGTGCAAAAGTTATGGGATTTTGGGTTCCTTGATAAAATAGATAAGCTTCAGCGGTGTTTAAAAAAAAAATTAAGACTACCAACAAGTACTTCAAACTATGAATTGACGCTAGAAACCAGAGCTATAGTCACTTCTACAATATAGACCTTCACCTAAGGTATTTCGAAAAATCTTTGATTATACTGAAGAGAGGATTCTACATCAACTTTCTAAAATCATACTACGAAATAAGCAATGTTGGGTGAAAGAAATAAATGGAATCGGCGCCAGACACGAACTTCGTTGGGATGAAGGAGCTTGTTCGAAAGATTTCGAATTCTAAACCTCTTGAACTGTCTTAGAATTGAAGGCTTGATATTAGAAGAGCAACTGAAAGCAACAGCAGAATAAATAGATTGTTTTACCTTACAAGAGGAGGGACCTATTTTACTGACAAGTTTGATGTTGGTAAGTTAATGTGGATTTTCAAGGCTAGATGTGGTCTTGTTTATCTGAATAGAAGCAGATTTGGTTACAGGAATGAATCATCAGCGTGCAGTATCTGTAACATGAGATAAGGCGAAGATAGTCAGCTCTTTTTAGGAAGATCCTGGATCTGCATAAAATTTGGCACATGGACACACACATACTCGATTATCACATAGGCCATTTTGATCCCGAAAAATGGAACCGAACAGTTCCTATGCCTATATTGGGGAGGCTTATATATGAACAAAATATATACTTGGTTGTTTGTTCCGCATTCATGCCTTAACCATTGAATGGACTTTAAAGAAATTTGGAAACAGCTGGAAGATTAACCATGATTTATTTTTCCCAACTTTATTTTTTTAGTTCTTACTTTTTGAATTCAATATTAAATCTTCGCTTTGTTCGCGAACATGACCATACCCGACGAACATCAAAGCCAAGGAACACGACAAAATCTAATTTTTTGGCAAACAGCTAGCGGCTCGCGAACCAGCCCACATACAAGAAGAGTACAGCGAGCGCGAGCATGCTAGGCGAGCATATTCGTCGTTTGTGCCTACTTTCAACGACTAAAGGGTTTTAAAATGAAATTTTGTACGTGGATAAATGATTTCATTAGATTCCCGTGGGTCCTTAGCATCGCACGGGTAGATACCTGCCATATATATGTTGAAGGTTGAAAACATTGGCGATTTGGATAATCTAGTTAGATACATAAAAGTTCGCATCAGTTTCAGAAAACAATAATCATCGATGAAATTAATTACTCCCTTCCCTTCCCTTCCCACCACTCCCCTCCCTTTAACACCCTAGCCTGTAGTATCTACTGCAAAATAAATATATTTATCTTTCATTGAGATTAAGAATTATTTTTAAATTATTTGTTGAGACTTAAAACATATTTGAAGTTCATAAATTACGTAAACATTCAATTATTCATTAAAATTACGTTTAAATTTTTAACAAGAAAATTGAAACAATTGTAAAGAAAATGTATTACTTTACTTTTAAGTTGAAAATAAAAACAATAACAATACAATACAATAGAAAATATCCAAACACTTGAAGCCATTCATTAGGGATTTCATCCAGTTCGTTCAACCCATTACCTATCAGACCATTGAAAGTGAAGAATTAAAATCAGGTCCATACACATGATACACACTGTGTTTTGGCACAAAATTGACTGACTTGCGTCATTCTTGTGGTCGTCCACGTTTAGGAATTTTCCATTGCCATTAAGATTGTCCCGTGACGAAAAAGTTAGAACAGAACACAACAGAACGGTACAAAACAGGACATATTCGTGAGAAACTTACAGAACAAGATAGAACAGCTTAGAAGAGTCAGTCACCTGTCAGAGATTATACAAAAAAATATTGTTGTTATCCTACAATTCGAGTTTGTTTATTCTTGCTGAAAAATTCTTTAAAATAATCTGAAATGGAGATGAATTTAATTTAAAAAACTATTTTTCATAAAATTGAGATGATTCCAACACGGAAAGTGATTTTTCAACTAAGGCTAAATCTTACAACCAAATGTTTTTTTTTTTTACAACAACAAATTTGTTTTGACAGTTCTCTCAAATCTGTTCTAACCTGTTCTACTTAATAACCAAGTGCAGACAATCCTGTTCTAAAATGTTCCAAACTGTTAGAAACTAACTCATTGAACACCAACCCAGAACAGTTTAGAACAGAAAATTTCTCATTGAACAGAAAAATCCTGTACTTTTCTGTTCTAAAGTGTTCTGATCTGTTCCGAACAGTCTCATTGAACACATATAATATTTGTGAACAGTTACGATGAGCTAATTAAGTGAAGATTGAATTTGAAGATCGTGACGTTTCTCAGGTTTAAGATCAAAACTCGGATGATCCTGAGTGAGCACTACTCATTTCTTTAACTATAAAGGGGTCCTTATAGCGCGTTCAATTTTTTTTTCAATCTTAGATAAATGATGTTTGAAATTAATCAGTAATAAATTGTAAGTTGCCCATTTTACTTGTTTTTATTTTTAAGATCAACGAAATCATTTCCCTTCCGAAGCCACCTTGCACCTATATCCAGATATGAATTAGATAATACATTCCACTATCATTTGAATGTGATCATAATCATCATAGATATCAGAACGTTATGTCTCTACTAAAAAATCGAACAAAACCAAAGCTATTCTCTTCTAATGAGACATTGAAAGCAAATACAATGTTATCTTCAACGCGGATCAAGAAAAACATCATTCCATTCGATTAATTTAAATTATTATCTGATCCCCTCGTGCATAACCAGCATTTTATTACTTAAGAGTTCAATTTTATAAGGTGGGCCTCCATTAGATATTGCATTCCATAATTATATGTACATATATCTATCGATTGTTTGATCAAAATCGATTCATAGTTAACGAAGCCATTGAATAGTATTTGAAGCAAAATGTCACAGTTTGGGAGGTAGTGTTGCTTTTTATAGAAATAAATCCAATTTTTATGATTTTAAGAATTTGGAATGTTGTACAGGGTGGCGCACGAATCGTGCTACAATAAGAAATTTAAATAACTTTTATTTTAATCGATATATTTCATAAATTTTGTTTTATTGGATTAAAAATTAAATTTTATTATAAATAACTAATGGTTTTTAAAGATGATGACCGCAAATTACCTCCACGCTCATCCACGCATATGCGGCACCTGATCAGAAAATTGTTCATTGTGGCCTGAAGGGTTGAAATTGGGATCGCCTAAATTATTGTCTTAATGGACTTTTTCAATACAGTCAAACTCCTGGGTTTCGTTTTGTACACTTCCTGATTGATATAACCCCATAAAAAAAAGTCTGGACCAGTCAGGTCAGGTGACCTTGGCGGCCAGCGGAAAGTGCAGTTTCTGGATATCAATTTGTTTGGGAATTTTCGTTGGAGCTCCGCCATAACTTGTGTGGCTACATGTGCACTTGCTCCATCTTGTTGAAACCAAATCCTGCTGAAAGGGATACGTCTTCGGCGAGGTTCTGGGTAAAAAAAACTCCTTCAACATCTTTAAATAATGGGCCCCATTGACAGTTTGTGTTACACCGTTTTCTTCAAAGAAGTATGGCCCGACAATACACCTTGATGAAACTGCGCACCACACAGTGACTCGTTCTGGGTGCAGTTCCGTCTTATGGAGCATTTCTGGATTAGATTCACTCCATATACGGCAATTTTGTTGTTAATATTGCCGTTTAAGTGAAAATGGGCCTCATCAGACATGAACAAACAATTTATCAATGTGTTGTCTTCTTCGGCCATTGCAATCATTTTCGGCAAAATTCCAGGCGAACAGGCAAATCCTGAAGGTTTAACTTGCTTGTGTAATTTGGACTTTGTACGGAAACAAGTTTAAGTTATCATGAAGTATCCGTAGTAATGACCGTCTTCTAAATCCAATTTGGCCCGATAAGTTTCGAGTCAAAACACTTGGATTTGCTTGTATTGCCCATGCAACAGCCACGATTGTATCCTGAACACGAACATTGGGATCTCGATGATAAGGTCTGCGTTCGATGCTTCCATATTCGGCAAACATGTTCACCAGCCCTATAATGGTCCATCTACTCGGGGGAGTACCGCCAAACTCCAGCCTAAATTCCCTTTGGACGGAAATGGCGGACTGCAAAGAATGGTATCGCTGCACTATCCAAATCCTTTTTTCAGTATCCTAAGCATTCATTTTAATAAATCTAAATAATAGCCTTTAAAATAAAAAAAAATAAGCCCATTACTCATACTGAAAAAAAGTTATTACGATTTATTCTTGTAGCACGATTCGTGTGCCACCCTGTATTATGGTTAGAGACAAATTGATGATAAAATGTATATATAGTGAAACCCGCTTAAGCGAAACGACGAAAAGTCTGAATTTTTTCAGATAAGTGGGGTTTTCACTTAAGCGGACCTCGGATAACTGAAAAAAATTCAGTTAAGCCGATATAGGATAAGTGAAAAATATATTTTACTTAAACGGGTTTCGGATAACTGAAGAAATATTTCAGTAAGGCAGAGTCACGTAAAATGTTACAATTTTTACTACATATATTGAACTTTTACAGCTGAAAAACAACCTTTGTTAAATGTTTACTAATTGCTTTTATAAATAAATTTGGTTTATCTAAATTAAAAAAAAGAGGACCTAGTTATTAACAAACAAATAATTTATGTACAAACAAAACGAATTTGTACCCAAGCAACGCTTCTTTGAGTTCATCTCTAATTCACAGATACATTTCGTGTTACAAAAACAACAACGTATGTAAGTAAATGGAAATTGTGGGGTTTTTCCTTTTATTTAAAACTTATGATTTACATGTATCATAAATGCGGATTGCGGAAGTGGAGGTGAACGTATACAAAAATGAAACAATTCAGCACCCAATTTTTTTCGATTTTTAGTTTTTCACTTAACCGAGTTGTTTTCTATAGAAAAATTAAAAAACTTGAAGGAGTTTTTTGTTCAGTTATGCGGGTTTTTCACTAAAGCGAGTTTTCAGTTAAGCATGGTAGTTTGTATGTAAATATATACGGAGATTTGTGAATGTTTTCAGGTAAGCGGGTTTTTCACTTAAGCGAGTTTCACTTAATCGGGTTCCACTGCATATAGTTTTTGTAGAAATCTTAATTCGATTTTTATACTCTTACAAAATTTAGACATTAAAAAGAAAAGTAATGAACATCTAGTCTGCTAGGCTCCACAACCATCGATCCATGTTTCATTTAAGAGAAGCTTCTACAGGTATTTATTATTGACAATGCAACGCTACGTCTCAGACTATTGATTTGACTTTGAATTTTTGAAAATCCATTAAAATCTCCATCAATTGGTCAATGAGATGATTTTTATCAACAAATAAAATACCCCCAATGCTGAAGACTTATTTTGAGATATAATTATGCCTTAAAGTACTCAAAAGTTCAAACATCTAACTAAATAACATTTTGTTTTATGCGCTCGATCGCTACAGTTCAAATCACCAACTGCAGAGCAAAGTTATTAATTATGCTAATTGCATATTAATTATACGAAGATACTTATCTTAGTGCATTTGCATTTCGTTAGCAGACAGTTGTTGGTTTTGGTTTTGTCGCTCTGCATAAGCAATGTTGGAAGTTGGCCAAATACTACACTAATAACACGTTCCAGCTGCTTGATCTTTTGAGCTTGTAAGTAGCCATTTATTGTGATTTCAAGATTGTGATAAGAAGCTCTCTGATGGCTGTGGTTTTGAAATACGAGGGGCTTGTCCAAGCGCATTGTGGTTAATCATTTTTGTTAGTCTCTCATGCAATTAGTAGAAGGTTTAATGTGTGTTTAGTTTTGTTTTGTTTTCGTTGATGACCCATTATTTTTGTATAGATTAAAGTCTAAAGGGAAAAAAAAACTTTATTTGACAAACGTGGGATTTTTCTTCGGGAGAGGGCGCCTGAATTATTTAATGTATTATAGGTGATAGTAATCCAATAGAGATAAAAATAAAATGTCTTCATTTTATGTTGGTGTTTGAATTAGAAATGGTTTCTTTTGTTCATACAAAATTTAATAGCTCCTAACTTTAATTGAAGAAAACGCAAACAATATGTTTATATTATTTTTGTTTTTGTTTTAGTGGAATGTTTTGAATGTTTTTGTGACCTTTAGTCCAAAGTGCGTATCGCCAAGGTACTACGGTTGGGCTCATCAGTTAAATCGACAGAGTCCACTAAACCAAAAACAAAAATAATATAAACATATTGTTTGCGTTTTCTTCAATTAATTCACTGGCCAGACCACGGGCAAAACATACTTCTATAGGAGCATGAATCTAACCAAATTCCCCTAGAAAAATTAAATTTGCAGTAAGTAGTCGCTGTAAATTTTATTAAAGTCGGTAAACATCGATCAAAAAATAATGCGTGTTAAAAATATAAATATAAAAATAAAATACATAGATATAAAGATATGTATATATAAATGCATGAAGACCTACACAGCTTATATATGGGTATTCAGTGACGTACGCAAAAATTCATAAAAATGAAATATAATAAGGTAGAAATAATTGGATGATACACATAATAAAATCTTCTTAGATTGCTTAGTTGTTAAATTTTGAGGGAAAACAAAGATGTCATTTAAATTCTTGGACAAATAAAAAAAATTCAAAAATTGTTGGAGCGGTTTTTTTAAGAAATTATTTTTTTTATTTATAAAATTTTGAAAAACATTCAATAGAAAATAAATTGAAACGCCATTTTGAAGTAATTATTAATGTGTACATTATAAATCTTAATTTCAAAAGAATTCAGTGACTGGTTTTTTAAAAAAATTGATTTTAAAAACAAAAAGAATAAATATTTATGCTTTAAAACCCAAAAAAAAAAACATTTTTGAAAATTTAAGTATACGCAGCTTTATTAACACTTTTAAGGAGCATTTGCATAAAAAAAATAATTTTAATCGGTTTATCCAATAGTGAGATAGTCGAAAATATATAAATTGTTGCTATGGGAAGTACCGTTAATAAGTACGCAAAATTAAATATTTGTTTAGTTAAAAGTGGCCTTTACTAATTTAACAACTCACGAATTTTTTTAATCAAAATTCTCGGAGCTGTTTTTAAGAAATACATTTTTTTCTTAATCGTATGGTAACATTTATATAGGAGGTACCGTTGTTTTTTTATTTATGAAAATAGTTTTTTTAGCTGTTCAAGACAATGTCAAAAAACTACCAAATACGAAGTTCCAAAAAATCCACTAAATCGCTTTCGAAATTTTGAGTTTTCAAAAAAAAAAAAAAAAAAATTTTTGTAATTTAAAAAAAATCTTGAAAATAAAATCTCCATCATTTGGAAATCCCAACAAAAAAAAATATCCAACACGACAAAATACCCATGGGGAAAAAAGTCCTATGGGCAAAATCCCCAATATACTTTCTTTTTTGCCAAAATCTCAAATAATCTTCAGCATATATTTTTTGGCTTAGGGCGATTCAGTTAATAAATTAGTTACTATTTGATATATTTTGATTCAGTAAGTAAAACATTTTTGTTTGAAATTGATATCATACACCTTGTCTTTACATCTATTCCCTGACTAATGTCAAAAAAATGTTTTTTTTTTTTGTAGAATTGACAGATTTTATATTTTGCTTTATTTTATGATAAACTGTTTTTTTTTTAATTTCGAAATTATGTTCTTTGTTTGCTTAATAAAAGTAAAACAGATTTAAAAAGCACTGTGTTTTTATTTTATTAAAAAAGAAGGATGAAGACCATTATTTTATAATTATTACAAAACAATAAATGTTGTTAAGATTGACCCCAAATAAGCACTGTAGTGAAACCGCGCGATTTTATTGCTTGATTCATACTTGCACTGCTTATTTTGGGGATTTTCTCTTGGGGATTTTGTGTTTGCTCCATTTTCACTTGGGGATTTTGTCTTTGGGGATTTTTTCTTGGGGATTATGTTTTTGGAGCATACATCACCAACCCAAAAAAATTGTATTTACTCTTTGGATTACATTTCATGCAATATAAATTAAGCTAAATATCATCATATTGGCGGGTTGGTGATATTTTCCAAAAGACATAATCCCCAAACGGAAATCTCCAAATCCAAAATCTCCAACTTAAAATCCCCAGCATCAAAATCCCCAAAGAAAGAATCCCCAGGACAAGAATCCCCATGTCAATATCCCCAAAACAAATATGTTCAAATAGTGAATAATCCGATGAAATCGGGCGCGTGACTTCATGCATTATTCACTACTTGAACATATTTTCATTTGGGGATATTTGGTTTAATTTATATTGTATGAAATGTAATCCAAAAGTAAATACAATTTTTGTATTAATTTTATGAAAATAAATACATCGTCATATAAGTAATTAATATGTTAAAATAATGCAAGCAAAATAAGTTTCTCTTAAAGTCTTAAATAAAACAGAAAGTTAAAATTCCCTAAAAAGTTTCACTACGCACCATGAAAACGAAAGTCAGACTGAAAAGTGCATGCATGAAATAATAGTAATTGATTGTCTAGAAGCTGTTAATTGTTATCACTAATTATTATCACAATAAGAGAATTTCATTAATTTTTTTTTGAAACACATAATGAGGGTGTGCACGAACGGGACACTGGGGATTAAGTGGGGATTTTGGCAAGAAAGATTGTTTCGTTGGGGATCTTGTCCATTTGTATTATGTCTGTGAGGATATTGGCTAGTTGGATTTTATATTTGGGGATCTTGTCTGATGGGGATTTTTATTTTTGGGTATTCCTACGACACCCCATATTGGCATGAGGATTTTTGCCTTGGGGATTCTTTCTTTGGGGATTTTAATGCTGGGGATTTTAATTTTTGGATTTTGTGTTTTGCGATTTCACATTGGGGATTATGTCTTGGGGAAAAAGTCACCGACCCATTTTTTTTTATAAATATCGTTGGAACCGTTTTTGAGAAATATAAGATTTTTTTTTTTGACAGCTACCGTTATTTTTCGTCTTGGAAAAAAAATTACAAAAAAGTGTGTGCATATTACCGAAAAAAACAATGTGTACCAAGTTTGAAGCAAATCCATCCAACCATTTAGGCTGTAGATAGACGTAATTTCGGAATCCACTTCATATCATCAGTAATTCTGTATCATCGTAATGTAAACTTTGATCAAAATCTCGATTTCGTAATCTGCTAAACCTAATAAACTAGGTAGATATCAAATGGCTTGAAACAATATTTTTGATTTTCAAGAAGCATTGATGCAGTTGATCCATTGAAGTATTCAATGAAAGTATCCAGGAGGCCCCTAGCATACGCCATCACTATGGTTGTTTATTAAGCACATTGTCGCATTGTATAAATAGTTTCACTATGAATTATTGTTGCTATTATAAGCTCTTAGCGTTGACTTTTTTTCGATCAGCCTCATACAAAATTATGAAATCTACATACATGTTGGCATATAACAGCACGTTTAACTTATGGGTCTATTTAAAAATCCATTAAATTTAAAAATAAATAAAAATGAGGCAGAAAATAGAAAATGCTTCCCCATTTTAACGGACAGTTAAACGGTTCCACATATGCACGAATTATTATAAAATATCTATTTTCCTCGATGCAATCTATTATATGGACTTTAAAGCCTGGAGGTATCTTTTGCGCGATTTCCCACCGCACTCACCTGCCAACAGCATCAGATTTTGGTTTGGGTGACTTAAAGCGCGCACTTGATTTACGCTGATTGCGTTACAACCTACAAAATCATTGGTCCAGAAAATAAAATAATCTACCTGTGCGCAGCGCATATATAATTCCGGACAATGTCATATAAACTGCAAGGCACACCATTTACCCATTGAAACCTTAAACTGATCGTTAATCTCTCGAAGAGATACCGCCTTTGATGAGGCGGCAACCAAACCGTCTGTCTCAGTGTCGTTCGTATAGCTATATAACGCTTGATCTGAGATCGTAAATTGTTCAATCGTTGCATTTAGCTCGGTTGAGACACTATATATCTATAAGCTATGTCATGTCAAGTCTTCATGTGGCGGCCAAAGTATTAAAAATATTGAGCTATGCATCTGTTGCTGCATGTGAATCAAAATGCATATTACATTCTGGCCAGGCCAGACCAGACCACTATGCAACTGCAACTCGAGACGTGTGCCGTCGCCGTGTAGTTGTAAGCCTATATACGCGCTCACACTATCTCTATCTTTTCTTGCATATTGATATTTAAGATACACATTCCAGTGCAGCTATAGCTCGGGAGTCAGGACTCTGTGCGCTGCGCTAGCTGTGACAACATCTATGTATAAGCGACGACGTTGTTGGTCTATTTTTGGTTCACAATTTTGCTACCTACGTGCTGACTATTAAATTTCTATCGCGCAGATAAATTGGTCCATTATCTTAGTTTGGATAAGAAAGGCTGGCTGTATAGTTCAGCCCCATGGTTTGGACAGAATGAGGTCGCCTGTGGGCTAAATGCTAGTATGCCTCTAAAAAAATTGAAAGAAAAAAATGTTACATTTCTTTTAAGGGGCTCAAAAACATCGGGCAATTATCCTTATAAGACTCTATGAAAATGTAATTACATCACTTTCAACACAGCTACCGTTAGTTAAAGGGTTATTGGTGTTCACAGAGCCTCGGGTCACCTACTGATGAGTGTAACCTATTTATTTTATGTATTATCTATGACTGGTGAATTTTTGCGACATATACCGAATAAGGATTAAAAAAAAAGAAACAATTTAAATTAAAAAAAAATGGTCACATTATCAGTGAAAGCTTTATAAATTCAGGGAAGAATAATTACAAGTCGTGTGATATCTCAGTTTCAATATTCATGTTTACTTTTTAAAATTTTATTTGCCACCAACCATTCAATTTACCACTAAACAAATGTGTGGAAAAATATACCTTCCTGTGTACGCGGTATCTGTCAATAGTGAATTGGATTTTACCCCATGGGGTATAAAAAATAACGCACAAATATTTATGTGTACACGATTTCCTCACGCCTGCGGAATTAGACTCCTGCATGCAAACGGCACTGCTAGCACTTATATCTGTCGTAAATTGTAAATACTGAAAATCGCAGGTCCAAACTCAGCCTAAGGAGCTTATGTACGAATAAGCTTTGTTCCGCCATTAAAGTTTAAGTTTTCCTGTATTTTTGACAAAAAATATGATTAATATAAATAAGAACGTGACGTGAGATATGCCAGCCGTCTGACACACATTTTCATACGTTCACACTGTCTTTATCTTCTACACTTCCCATTGTCTGTATTTGACACTGTTACACTACCTTTTTTTCCAGGAACTAGACTAGAGAAATGCCAATTATTTATATTAGTTATAATAGTTTTATAATAGTTGTTGGCGATTAAAAGAAATATTATTCGGTTGGAGGGCTACTGCATAAACTGTGTTTTTGATGCCACATAAACTGTACTTTTATAAACAGAATTTTTATACATTGGAATGTGTGAAGTTTCAACCATATTTTCGACACCTTCTCTATTTCATTCTATCTTTCTCAATGACATAATCTCTAGCTTTCTACACTATATCACTGTCTCTCTTTTAAACTACATATATGTCTGAACTGTCTCAATTTACCGCTTTTACTGCACTTCAAACTGCCACACTGTGGCTCTTGAAACACAATACACGCTGCCACACTGTCACTTGACAAACTGAATATTTCCAACAGTGACACACAGAAACAATAATTAACTTCAATCCATAAATGTTAATAGGCATTTTTTTTTTTTAATTCAGAGTCTGAGTTGTCACAAAATTTGTTCGTGTTTCTTTTAAGCTCAGTGAATTCAGAGCCCCAAATTTGTGTTTCTTCTTTCATTCTGAACATGTGGGAATCGCCCTCGATGTGCTCGAACATAATTGACTGATCATGTGAGTAAATTGCTGAACGCACCAAATTTCATGAGTGTCAAGAAGTAAAATGTGAAGAGAAAAATAGTCAGATGCAATTAGGTTGCGAAACAAGTTGATCGCTTGTTGATTTTCTGTATCTGGTGTGTATCTGTCCACAAAAAAGTATAGTTTTGTGTTATATTGCTTTTTATGGTTAAAATAAAAATGTATTCTGATTTGCGTCTTAAAGTCTGTTTAAAAAACATATCAGTATCCAGAGCTAGCTCAGCTCTGTTTGAAACAAGTTCGGAGCATAATATATGTGTTCGAACTCTGTTCAGTGCTCTGCTCTGAACGAAAAAAGAAACCCGCCTAATGTGACCTTGTATGAGAGCTTGAATATAATGATACCCTGAAAGTGTCAGACGGCTACACTGTCACACTTAAAACCGATTAAGCCTTACGCACTGTCGGATGACATGTTTTGAGTCACGTTCTATAAATGTTTGCATTCATAACTTATGCTACATACTCGTATGTTTAGATGTAGCTCCGAACGGCTTAAGGTTGTGGTATAAAGGGGGGTAACCTTCCATCTTCCCTAGATCCTGAGCATACCGCTAACATACACAACGAAACCAAGCGCTCTGTTTTTTTACTTGCGATTATTTGTACTTTAAGGCAAGTTATGCATTCGTAAAAAAAAAAATTCGAACGATCAAACATGACAAAAAATGTCTGTCTGTCAGTCTGTCCGTCTATATGTATAACGAGCTACAGCCCAAACGGCTTGAGCGATTACCTTCAAATTTGGTATGTGTGATTATTTTGGCATTCCTCAGAGGGGAAATTGAAATTTTATTTTTAGGCCTAAAAATAACGGTATCTGCCACATGACCTTGAAGGAAAATCTTATTTTGCCGAAAACGGCTTCAACGATTTTGATAAAAAAATTTCAGAATGTTTTTGTTAGTAATAGCTGTCATTTGATATGAATCGAGAGTACGGGAAAAGTCTATTAACGGTACCTTTGATATAACGGTTTTTTTATTGGCAATGGGGCAGTGGATAAGGTGCTTGATTGCTAACTAGGACGTGGGGGTTCGATCCCCACGCTTGGCGCATTCTTTTCTATACCTACAATTTTAATTGGATGGCACACATTGTTTAAAATGATACAGTCAATACCTGGTTCTCAAATCCACTGTGCCAAACTAGTGCCGTGCAATTCAGGTTGCATTTAAAAGGTTTTATAGGCATATAGTTAAAATTAAATTAAATTTATTTTTTGGCTTTCTCGGTAGCGGTACATTGCATTTCTGTCAAATTTCATATCTGAGAAGATCTAAGTAGCCAAACTAATTCTGAATACTAAAATTTTAAATAACTTTTCTTTTATAATTAAAATTAATTTTTGAATTTTTTTTTTAAAATCAAAATTTTTAAAACTAATCAAAAGAAACTAATTAATAAACTCTAAAAACTGCATACCAAAATTTCAAAAAAAAATTGTTTTCAAAAAACTAAAAATAAAAAAAACGGATTTCATCAAAATCCGTCCTACAATTTTCGAAATACTTTCTTATAAAATTTTTATTGATCGGTGGTATCTAATTCTATACTTGTTTTTTTTCGAGAAACTGGTTAAGGTGATGATTTTGTCAGTTCTTATAAGTTTAAAAAACGATTTTTACCCACCTACACATAACCCTCCTAATTTTCATAATTCGAATCCATTTAAATAAACATTTTTGTAGGTAGGCACCAATGTAACAATTCCTTGTATCATATGAATTCCACTAAGAATCAAGGTAATCTTACCTACATTGGCTTTAATCCTGCAAAGGATAACTAGACAACCTATAACAGCGTCATTGGTTAGCTACAATAAAGTTGTTAGTTATAAGAGCAAGTTTGTACGATCCAGTCGTGCATTTTATTTTGTATGCGAATGCGCGCTCGAAAAGGGTTTAGACTAACCCTAAAATGATCCAGCACAGTGCGAGCGCAATCAAAGAAGGGAAGGGTGTTACCATTGCGCATTGGTTTTGAATTTCTGAATATCAACCCGAGCCGGGTAAGGCATTCTACATTCGCTTTGTTCGACAGTACGTCCAAAGTTGATCTCAAGGGTAAACTGAAGAACATTCCTAGAAGTACCCACTAGTATATGCGGTTAAATAGCTTAAGGGGAGGAATGCAACTAGCTATGTCGCTGCGAGATTTCTTATAAAAACAGGGACAAAATAATGTAAGGCATGAAACATTATGTCATTGTTCAAGGGTAGTAAATGTTTCTGTTACATTTCTATCTCCCATTATTTTAAGTGCTCTATTTCGAATTATATTCAAGAGATTCAATAAGTTTTGAGAATACAAGCCCAGATGTGGGAGTTTCACTCGAGCTTTGGCCGAATGAAGGAAGAATTTCTTGCATCTTCGAATTTAGCCCAAACACTTTGCTGCGTTTTTTGCGGATGTGATATATGATGCATATGCCAAGGACGGAAAGCTGATCGGTTTCTTCAATGCAAGTGCTGGTCATGGATAGCGACATGGGTGATGGGTTCTTCTTTAACAACAGAAAATAGCACTGAGTTTTTGACGCATTACGCGGTTTCTTATTCCCAATTAGACAATGCTGTCGAGATCAGGATTTAATGAGCTGATCATACGTTACCATTGCAGTTCCACATGCGAAGAATAATCAAATTACTATCCTCAGTAAAGCAGTTAAGTGGAGAAGAGAAGTTCCAGATTAGAGACCATTAATAAAAATGAGAAAAAGAGTTGGAGTCCGAACGTAGCCCTGAGGCACACCAGCATTTACAACTTGTATTGAGCGATCCGAAATGTAATTTCTTATCCAACGAAGAAGAGACTCGTCGATATCAAATGCACGCATTTTCGATAAGAGAGCTTGATGCCAAACTCAATCAAATGCTTTGGAAATACAGAGTGCAATTATCTTTGGTTCGGTCTAACTTGTCATATCGAAACTGGGTCTGGGATTCGAAAACTATCTTCATTAAAGTATTGTTTTCCATTCGCTGGAAGTGACCTTATTACTATATTCGATATGTTCTGACTTTTGGATGACATCAAGTATACCACTTTTTTGCTAATTTTTCAACTTCTGTATCCGTAAGGCACAGTTTTTGTAGGGCGTGCCCTTACTTAATCTTTCCCGCTTCTCTGAATAGCGTGTTCGGCCATCACCATATGGAGCTCCTGACGATTATTGCTATCATTTATGCAGATTTGAAATCATTGAAGAGATGGTGGGTCTACTTAAATGGTTGGTCTTTTCAATAATTTACCTTGGTGTGAAGGTTTGGTCTATGGTCTATCTACTGGTCCGAAAGAAAGCCACATTGATACTTGCTGATGAAACTGTTGCAGAAAGTCTTAAGACGCTGCCTCAGTAGGTAGGCTAGGAAGGGTCTTGTAGGTAACGTTTAGCAATGCTTTGACTTTTCTTGGAAAATATATAGAATAACATTTTTTGGTAGATGAGACATATGGAGGTTTCTTTTTCCCTTTTATGATTGCTTGGTGCAACCACGACTAATCCGTATTTAAAGGCTCAACTGGAATTCCGTCAGTTCCACTGGCTTTTATGGCTAAGTCAACCTTTACTTGTGTGAGGGAACTGGGTAATGATTCATTGGAGACTTTTTTCGAATAAAACTATAATTTTCTTGTTGATTAAAGCAGATACATGCATCGCAGTTTCCAATTTGTTATGCTCAAGGGCACTTTAGGATTACAGATTTCGAGTTTTCTAGATCTTGAGTTGTCCAGGATTTAAGTTTTTTTTTTAGTTATTACCGACAGTAAACACTCAAGCTATATAATATCAACTATACCAAGAAGATACATATTTCTGAAGAAGAATTTTAAGCCAGCAGTTTCCCTATTGAAACCTAGTTATATTCGTATAACTATTGTTATCTTTAAATGTTGTACAGCAAAAAAAAAACAATCATTAATATATTATATACATATTTATGAAGTTAATTTACATAACTTAAGGCCTTCCGTCACTTTGCATTTTCTGCATTTAGATCCCATCTCTTAAAAGTAAAAGCGACAAGACTTACATAACTCCTTTAATAATTCAAACAATAAAGTGTCCAGAATTCCACAATCTTTATATGCACCTATGCAGACACCCGCCATTAGCCAGCACTACCTATCCTATACGTCGTTAGACAAACACCTTTAGCAACGCCTCACTCGACATCGCAATAAAATACATCTTCTTTGTATATTATGTCACATTAATGTTCAGCCATTAAATGTACTATCTACCATCTATCCTGTGACTTCTTTTTTCCTATTCACTTTCCCCATGATGGTGTATTCAGCAGCACCACCGCAAAAACCACTTTCGGTATATTTCATTCAAGTGTTAAGCGTGTCCATGCACATTGACTTCGTGACTTGACAATTACTCTATAAGGGGGCAAGTTATATTGCTATGGCTGTGCTCGTCTGCAATTTTAAGACCTTTTTTTTGAATAATAAAAATAATATTCACTTGAGCCGGAATTGTTTATCGCGGGGAATATATATACAATACGCAGACTTTAAACTGCTAATGTGACTAAGTGCTAAATCAAGTTGAGAAAGTTGGTAAATCATTTGTGGTATTGGGTGGGGTATTCGACGAACCTCTAAGCTTTTTAAAATTCTTCAAAATTCATTATCGAATTGTTGTTTTTCTTTTATTATAAAATTGTTTTATGTTAAAAAAAAATTTTCGGACAAATTGTTGTCTAATCAAGACCTCTAGAGCGTTTAACTCAATTAGCAGTCTATAAACTTTTAATGACACTACAAATAACAGCTATAAAACTGGAATGAATTATAATCTATTGAATCAAAATGTAACCTACGATGTCGCAGCTTCTCACTACGGAGCAAACATTCAATATTGCTTGCCGAAAACCAAAATTTATTACATTATTATCGAGTTGTTCTTCCAGAACATTTGATGAATTTTTATAGTTTTAGGGCAAAAGATATCTATTGAATAACTGTCAGTGACAAACTTAGTGTCATCACGTGTCACGTGGTATTAAGTAGAGATGATACTCTCCCTATTCCATCTACATAGTAAACCATATATAGGGTTATCCATTTTGCGGTTTCAAAAGTATAGGGCTGGATATCGACATCTGTCACACTCAGTTGTTAAACCAATTTTTATTTCTCAGTTGAAAGTCTGAAATTTACGAAAATGGATCGCCTAACTATCGCACAACGCATAAAAATTGTTAAAACCTACTACAAAAATGGTGATTCTGCCACAGTCACATATCGTGCTTTAAGAGGAGATTATGGTTTACATAATCGTCCAAATGCGCAAGTAATTGGCAACATTGTTAAGTAATTTGGATTGGTTACAGATATTGTAAGGCCTGTGCATCATCGTGTCGCTCGTACCACTGCAAATGTCGCTGCTGTAAGTGAAAGTGTTGCCGAAGACCCGAATGTGTCGATTCCTCGTCATTCTCAGGAATTAGGACTGTCTTACGGCACATTAAGGCGTATTTTGCATTTGGATCTACACATACATCCATATAAAGTCAAGTTCACACAACAACTGAAGCCAGCTGACCTTTCAAAACGTGGTAGATATGTCGAATGGGTGTTTGAACAACAGGCGGTGGACGTCAATTTGTCGAACAAAATTTTCTTCAGCGACGAAGAACATTTCTCACTCGATGGGTATGTTAATAAACAAAATTGTCGTATTTGGAGTTCTGGGAATCCTCAAGTAATTGCAGAGAGGCCAGTACATCCACAAAAAGTCACTGTTTGGGGCGCTCTTTGGTCCGGATGTGTGATTGGACCTTACTTCTTCGAAAACGACGATGGAACGACTGTCACCGTCAATTCGGAGCGTTATTGTCATATAATAACCGACTTTTGTTTGCCTGCTATTGAAGAATACGACTTGGAGAATATGTGGTTTCAACAAGACGGTGCCAGATGCTACTCAACTCGAGCGAATATGGCTTTATTGCAAGAGACATTTCCTGGCCGCGTAATTTCTCGTCGTGGCGATATCAACTGGCCGCCAAGATTATGCGATTTGACACAGCTGGACTTTTTTTTTTGTGGGGCTACGTGAAAGACTGTGCTTATGCAGATAAACCTTTAACTCTTGAGCACTTGAAAACAAACATACGTCAAGTTATGGCTGAGATACCGAACAATATGTGTCAAAAAGTGGTCGAAAATTACCTCAAATAATCGAAGCTTGCAAAAATTCGCGTGGTGGTCATTTAAATGATGAAAGGAAACCGCAAAATGGATAACCCTTTATTATAAACGTTTTTTTGATTTTCCAATTTCTCATGAACGGCCCCACGAATTTCGATCAAAATTTTTCTATCTTCGAATTCTAAATAATACTGCATACCAAAAGTTACGAAAAATAGTTTTTTTTGGATTTTTGAAAAAAAAAACATTTTTTTTTTCAAAATTCAATATTTCGACAACAGGAAGAACAGAAAATTCTGTTTTTAAATTTATATTGTGAGATATGTATGTACTTAAAATCCTCATATCAACATTTTTTTGTATTAAAAAAATTAAGAAATGTTGTACGCAAAATCTTGGTAAGAACCGACCTTCAAAATATATTTTACCGATTCTACTAAGAATCTTGGGCTTACGATATGATCGAACATAAGAGCATGTACGTGCAGTCGTGCAGTTTATTTTAAAAATATTTTAGTTTCGTCCAAAATAACAATATCGGCCATACAATTCTTTGTTGCTTAAGGTTAAATCTTAATTATATCGGTTCCTTCCATAGAACCATTGAAAATTCAATGTTTCGAAAACGGGTGGACGATTTTTTTTTAAATAATGTTTTTAAATTTTATTTAAAATGGATATATCAAACTTTTTTTTACAAAAAATTAAATTTTGTATATAAATTATTTAGAAGAAAATGACTTTAAAATATATACATTATGTAGCTGTTACAGAGAGAACACCTGAGCGAATTCACCCATCATAAACGCCAACGATCAGTGATCGCAGTATCGCGTTTCCGTTCAAAAATTCAGCCAAAAACACCATGGGTTACCAACTACTCCCGAGAAACAACACGTGGTATTATGATTAAATCATACAACTGAGAAAAGTGATAGAAAATGCACACGCGAATAGCGAATATGCTGAAACGCAAAACAAAGAGCAGTAAGGGAAGTGTGTCGATCTTAAGAGCAGAAGTGAGGGGAAGAAGACCTTACGAAGAAAGAAAAGAGCGCACGGAGCCCCCCAGCTAAAAATAATCGAGGGTCTCACGATCGAAACAACCCCTGACAATCTTATAAAGAAGCCAAGCAACTGGCTGTCTTTAAAAGCAAAATGCCGACTGTGCGAAATTGTGCAGGAGACCTGGTTACCGAAGCACAGGGAGATTGTACATGAATTTAAGCAACATTTCCAGCAAGCTACTTAATGGAATCATACAGTGCAAATAACAGGGCAAGGGCGTAAGCCACTTCCAACTAATGAAGAACCAGTTGCAGTACTGGCCTACTCCACCGAAGAAGCAGACCAAGCTCCAAAAAAGATTAAGAACAACAAAGCAGCAGGATCTGATGGCTTGCCTGCAGAGCTTTTCAAATATGGAAGTGATGTTTTGATAGGCTGCATGCATGCATTCATCAAACAAGTCTGGATGAACGAAAGGATGCTTGATGACTGGACTAAGAGCTCAATAAGTCTCATTTTCAAAATATGCGATACTATATCCCTGTAAGAACTCGCTGCTTAATATCGCATACAAACTCCTATCCAATATACTGTATGAGCGTCTGAAAGCCGTTAAGCAACACATTAATCTTCCCAACGTGCCAAATCCTCGTAACGGCCAACGAATTTCAAATCCAAACTCATCATCGCATCATCGTCAGGAGCATTATATAGCGATGACCGAGTTCGGCATCCTAGAAAAATCTGATCCAACTATGTCAAGTAAGTATAGAAAACCCGCGGTGAAATGTAGAATTGGGTAATAGCTCCTCCGAACTATTTCAAACATGTACAGTGTTTCGACAGGAATATGAGATTTTTTTCAATCATTTTCTGGAGCAGATGCATATTACGTCGCGTCGGGCAGACTTATACAGGGATGGTACTATCTTCCACTCTGCTAGAGTACGCCAGAGCGCTTGGTCTGGATGGCTGTAAACAGAGTGCCCAGGATCACAGAAGATATATAGCTAACTTATCACAAGCAGCGACCTTGCAGTGATCGACAGTCGGATAAGTAAGTCATTAGCTGATTGTATTAAGAATCTCCTGCTTACGATGTTATCGAACATAATAGTAAGAACGTGCGATCGAGTAGTGCATTTTATTTAATTAAGACTTAATTAAACGATGTTTAACGATGAGAAAATTTGACTTTACTTTGAAGTTTAACTTTCTGTATTATGTATTCCAATCGAAAAAAGCACGACTGGAACGAATAGACGCTCTTTTGTTGGTCAACAATAGTTATCGCACCGTAAAATATGGATTCGATTTTTAAAAAAATTGAATAAACCCTATCTTGCAAATAAATCCCATGTTTGGTTTTAAACAATTCCATTCCAATATACCAATTTCTGACATAACAAAGGCTTCCACCAATTTCTACATTAATGTTGGTAAGGTACTTAGAATGTTAACATAAAATGAGTGCAAGGGCTAAAACCGGCATTAATCCAAATCAAAACAAAAAATTGCAGCTGATGAAAATATTTCCCATCTAACTGTGAACTTATGTGAAATTTTCAGGGAAGAATGGTGTCATCCCTATTGAGAGCAAAGAATTTTCCTAATTGAAGTATCCACTCAAGAGAAACTGACAACAACAATTTCATTACTATCTTTTTCTTTTGCTATATTAAAGCAATTTCTCAAAATGCGGTCAGTTGAGATCAAAAGACAAATTTGAATAGAAGAACCTCACAAAAACAGGTTCTTCAATGTTCAAAAGGCATTATGAAGGCTTATCTATTGGGTAAAGAAACTTGAAAGCCAAATGACATAACTCACACCCTACTACGATCTCTGCATATATCCTGAATGACGCGTATTTCAAAGGAGATACTTAAATGTTCGCATTGTTAAAAATAAATTTCTAGAAATATAATTTTCCTAATCACCAAAAGAAGCGCTCGGAGCAGTTCTCACTTCAGAGAACGCAAAAGTATTAAACAAATGCAATTACGAGCACATCTTACAACCTCTAAGTGGCGACTCAGACAATTGAAGTTCTACCTTTAAGATCGATCTCATATAAAATCAGTGCTTGTTGCTGCTAAAGGCAGTCCTATATTGGCCAGAGCCTCACTCGCTTTTTATACGAAACCAATACTTGCCCTATAGAGCAAATAGAAATACATTAAATGAGAGAATTTCAAAGGCAAACACATTTGTGGCTAACATTTAAGTGCGTACCATGTTGAATGTTAAAGTTTTAACCCAAACAATCCCACACTCATTCACATAGAGCAGATTGATGGTGCCTTTAGCAGTTAGTCGTTAAATAACTCGCAGTAGTGAATACTTCAATTCGATTCGTGTGAAAACATAAACATTTTATGACCATTTTTAGGGAATCTCATTAATTAACATTCAGAGATATTTAACCTCAAACTATTAACAAGGAGGGTTTGGAATAGTTATTAAACTTATCGCCAGACCGACCGTTAAGTGAGGAACATTTATTTACCATTTAATATTATGTATGACCGTGGCAGAAGTTAAATTATTAAAAGAGTTTTTTTATGAATCCAAAAAATAAAATAATAAAAAATTTCAATTGGTAAACCTTAAACGTCAGATCACTACAGTGGGAAAGAGAATGACGTGTCTTGAATTGAGTTTTATGAAATAAGCCTTAGTTTGTCAATGTAATGTGTGATGATGCAAGGTGGAACAAGATCATCAAGATAGATGACAATTATTTTAAACCACCTCCTGGGCTGATGACCTTTGAGAGAATTTTGAATTGTTGCTTACACACTATCTGGCTCTAAATTGGTGATTTCTTCTGGAAGTCGATCGATTCCAGTACTGATCTACATTGATGAAGTCGTCGATTACAATTCAACTGATTTGGATTTGCCAGAAATGCAGCCGACAAAAAAGAAGCTGTTCGCTGACGCTGCATAAACGGCTCTTCGATGACAATCATGTTCGCTGTTAAGGAGCTAACGATCGAAGTGATTAAATCAACAATAGGACAGTTCAAAGACAACTTTGTACTGATTCCAAGAATAAGAATACTACTGATTCCAACCTCCTTAGCATAAGCCAAAATGAAAACTACCTAAGTCACAGATTCTAGAGTGAGAAGAAATCACAAATGAACGTGATGGCGGAAATTTTTTCAACCCTGTTTATCTCACTCAGGACTTTTACTTGCGACATAGATACTATAGTGCAGTGTTTTTTTTAGGTGTGGGTCGTACCCCCCAAGACTTATTTGGGGGGTCGCGTTCGCAAGTCGGTAAGATTAAAAAATATTTGTTGGCCAAATTCCTAAACGAAAGATTTGCAAGACAACTCTCAAGTTAAGCAAATGCACGAACCCGGTTAAAATTCAAAAGCAATTGAATTGCGCAAAATAACTTTAAAACTTACTGCATTTTGCGCAAGAAAAAACAATTAACTGTGTTTTGAGACAGTCTGCATTAAAATGATTTTTATTTTTGCATTTAGTGCCCGCTTGCTTTGCATTTTTTGCGCAAGATTTCCGCTTAGGAATTTGGCCGTAGTCAGTCCTGTTGTAAACAAAATAAAACACATAATTTTGTTTTAGTAAGACGGACGTGTCTGCTTATTTTTTAAGGAATGTTCAGACTTTGATTTTATCATTAAGACGTTAACAATTAAATAATTTTCCAAATTAAACCTATTTCTCTTCTTATTAATTATATATAATTTTCTTAAATTATCTTCTTATTAAGAGAACGTGAATTTACATAAATATAAGGTGGCGAATGACACTTAAAATCTTAAAGCCGCTTTTGCCAGCTCTAGATGTTCTAATCTTCTCATTATCTAGAAATTATCAAAAGTTCTTAAATTGAACTACATTCTCCGCAGCTATATCTATAAGATTTCATTTTTATCGGCGAGTTGGGCAGATATATTCAAAAAAAGAAAGGAAAGTAACTTGATAGCATCTTCTCCAAATTTTGCAAACTCAGAATCATGAGAGGAATTTGAGAGCTGTATAAGTAAGCTCTTTATCTGATTATATCAATTAATCTGATTAAATATCTTCGAATGTCTTCTGAATGCAGGGATGCACGGATGTACCACGATGTGAATTTCTTTTAACATCTGATGACGACGAAGACGAGAAACCAAATAGAAAATAGTGGTTTGACATTTGAGTATTAATGCATTACTGCTTCTTGAGTTAATTCTGGTTTCAAATCAAGAAGAGAATTTCTCTTCTCAGAATCGTCCGAAGATGTTTTTTTTGTCAATTGAATGATTTTAGAAGACTTCCGGATGCTTCGGAAAGCTTCTGGATATCCAATGGAAACCCAAATTTATCTATTATGCTCATTCGTAAACAAACACATCACAACACTTTTATTGTTTTTATTTGACAATCCGGAAGCTTTCTGGACTCTTCTGAAAGAGTTCATTTGGCAAAAAATTACGGTTCTGATTCTGAATAGAAGAAAATTTTGCTTCTGGATTTGAAATCAGAATCGAAACCAGAAGCACTCGCACATTCATACACTTGGACGTCAAACTCGACTCTTGGCGTTTTTACTTGCGATTATAGGTAGATACTATAAGGCAAGTTATGCATTCGTTGAAAAAAAAAGTTTTGAGATAACAATCAAACATGACATTACAATGTTAGCGAAGACTTAAAAAGATAGTCTAAAAATTCTGTCCGTCTGTATGTCTGTCTGTCAGTCTATCTGTATGTATGCATAGACACCTACAGCCCAAACAGGTGGGCCGAATTGCTTCAAACTTGGTATATAGAGTTTTTTAGGTATTTTACAGAGGGGAAATTGAAATTTTTTTTAGCTCAAAAAATAACGGTACCTGCCATATGACCGTTACGTTCAAACGTGTTTTTCTCGGAAACGGCTCTAACGATTTTGATAAGAAAAAATCAGTGCGGCTTTTTAGCTACGACCGATTATATGGTTCAAAAAGAAAACTAGAAAAATGTCTAAAAACGGTACTTTCCATAGGACCGTTTTTTTAGCTTTCGATTATCTCATAAACGGCTCAACCGGTTCTTTCGAAATTTCACACATATATACCGCGTACCAATATTTTTAAATAATATTTTTTTGTATTTTTAAAAATTTATTTAATTTAAGAATTTTTCGAAAACTGCTCATTAAATTTTTTTCAAAAATTATATTTATATGTATTTTCTGAATACCTATGAATTGGCGTTTTTGATTTATTTTTTGAAATATTTTTAAAAAGTTTACAAAAAAACCTTTTTTTCTCAAAAACCGCTCCACAGATTTAAACAAATTTTTTTTCGTAAATTCAAATTTATGCAAGAAATAAAATGACGTACTTTTTTTTTAGCTCAAATTATTTTAAGTATTTATTTCAGAATTTTGAATTATTTTTTCTTTAATTAAACCGATTTAATTTTTTATTTTAAAGATTATATTATTAAATATTTAATATTGTCATACCAATTTATTTTAGAACAAAAATTTAAAAAAATTGTATATGTATATTCAAAATTGAGTTAAAAATGACTTAAATAGAAATATTTTGCATACGATGTGATCGAACATAAGAGCAAGTTCGTGCGATTGAGTCGTGCATTTTATTTCTTACGAAATAATTGTATACAAAATATTAAGTTCATGCCTGGGTCGCAAGTGCTTACTCTTCTGTTAGAGCACATCGTTAACACCAAATTCTCAGTAGATATACGACTAAATATAATTTTTAGTTATTTTTAATTTTGTAAAAATGTACAAAATTTCTTTTTCTACAAAAAAATGTTTGTACGCCAATTTTAAGCATTTAATTCTATTAATTTAACAACATAATTTCAAAAAAAAATCCGTGTACACTCTTGCAAAATGTTGTTTAAGATCCAAAATATGTTTTTTTTTTCCAAAAATGTTAACATTATCTATTAGACATTTTTGAAATAATTAATATAGGGTGTATGACCGGTGCAGTTGTTTTTGCTGCTGTAAAATCAATTTCCTTAATCACCACCTGTGAAAATAAATAACTTCAGTGTGCAATAGGTTGTAGTTTGACGCACATATACATAAATTCAGAAAGACGTAAGTACGGGGCCAACTTTTTTCGTGTTCTCTATAATTATCGTAATGTCAAGTCCATAAAAAAGGTTCTTTTTTTTTAACGGATGCGCGCATTAAAGGGGTTTTGACTACCCTTAAAATGAACAAGCACAGTGCGAGCATTAGGGAAGTAGGGAAGGATGCAAGAGGAGATACCGATGCACATTGGTTTTGAATTTCTGAATATCAAAATGGTAGGGGAAAATAGAGCCGTGTAAAATATTCCACATTCGCGTTGAACGGCTAATGAAAGATTATCTGTACTTAACAGTACGACCGAAGTTGGGCTCAAGGGTAAACTGATGAGCATTCCTAGAGTATTACGGTTGAAAAGTTTAAGGTTAGGAATGCAACTGGCTATTTCGCTCGAACATTGCTTATAAAAATAGCGATAAAATAGTGAGACACATATAACATTTCGACGATGTTCTAGAGATGTAAATGTTTTCACTATAGTTCTGTGGCCAATCATTCTTAGAGCTCTATTTTGAATTCTATCCAAAAGATTCAAATGAGTTTTGGGAGCTCCTGCCCAAATGTGCGAGTTATACTCCAGTTTTGGACGAATGAAGGCCTTATAGATTACAGCCAGATCAGACGGGGAGAAGAATTTCTTGCACCTGCGAAGAAAGCCCAAGCACTTTGCAGCATTTTTGGCGACATCAAATATGTGTTCATTCCACAAGAGGCGGTCTGTGGTGTACATGCCGAGGACTGAAAGCTGATCGGTTTCTTCAATGCAGGTGCCGCTCATGGATAGCTGAAATGTAAATTAAGGGTTGATACAGGTATAAGGTGGGTTTCAATCTGGCAATACTTTTTTCGGAGTTGGTCTTTTTGACAGCTGTCACTTGATTTATGCTCAGTTGGCTTTGCCATTTCATAATGAATAGACTTACTCCTGAACAACGTTTGCAAATAGTGCAAATATATTACCAAAATAATGGTTCGGTTCGTGCGCTGTTCTATTTTTTGTGGGGTTTTGTGAAGTCGCTTGTCTACGCAGATAAGCCCGAGACTATTGATGCCTTGGAAGAAAATATTCGGCGCGTTATTGCTGACATTATTACGGCCACAATTTCTGCATAAGAAGTGGTAAAAAATTGGGCCTTTCAGCTGGAATTTATTCGAGACAGCCGCTGTGGCCACCTGCCCGAAATCATTTTTAAACAAAATGGCAAACCCTTCTCTTTAAAATAAAGCTAAATTCTTGGACATACCATTAAGCTATATGCGTTTTATTTCTGCTTGAAAACCTAACATCTAAAAAAAGCACCCGTTACAATTCATCATTGATCTGGTACAGTCGAACAAAATTTAGACTGAATTGTTTCATATATTATGTGATTTGCTTGTTTCATTTTTGTATGGAATTTTAGTTCTGCTTTAGTGTCGTACTAGCCTTGAGTTTGCAATTTTCGAAAGCATATTATTTGTACTTGTGCCATAAAGGACAAATATCATGTTGCTATTTATATGCAAGTAAATCTGAGCAATAAATTATTGCCAATAATATCTAAGTATACAATTAATTGGATGCTAATCCACCAAACATTTCAACAGTTTTGCATGATGTGTGAATTGAATGTGAACGGCAACTGGGTGCCTTGAAATTGTGGGAATATTTGTGGATTCTTTCAATTTCCAACTGCGTCAATCAAAGACCCTTGGGATCTAATTAAACTTTAAAAAAAACATCGCCATTATGTTGCAAAGGCATTTGACTCATTGACAGATAGACATCCAAGCCTTATTAAGCCAAGTGCAATTTGTTTGTTGCATAGTTTTTATTTAAAATAGGGGTGTACGAGATTTCCCATATTTAATGCTGTTTGATGTACCTTAATATGGCTTAAGTACAGGTTTCCATTTCAGCTTGGATTACATTTTTAGTATTTTTTTTTTGTTGTTGAAATTGATCTAAAAATGTCAACGTAATGAAGTGATTTATTTTGTATCTAGTTGTGGTGGTTGATGCCTCCTAATCCAGCTTGGAATATATTTTCCAAAAAAAAAACTACTACTGCACATATACCTACCCATAGGTACATCAACAAAGATTGTCAATTATTAAGTCGAGCTGAAGATTAATAAAAAAATAAAAAAAGTGAACTATGCGGGCTAACAAAGCAAAAAATATCATGACATTTGACGTTGCCAATTTAAGAAGAGGTGACATCAAATCTTTTTGTTTACAACTTTGAGGTGGAAACCGCTAATTGATGTCTTTCCTGATTAGCAGTTTTTTTAGTTTGCTGGTTGGTTAGGTTAACTTTGTGTAAATTATTAGAAAAAAAAATGTTTTTGGCTAAAACTATTAGCACACTGCTTATATGTATCTACTCACGTCAAAATAATTAATACAGAATTAAGCTGCAGCCCCAGTAATGCGGGAACCAAGACAGGTGCATAATCTTATGGTCAATGAAGCAATATTTGGTGCGAAATTTACAATCTCCTTAGAAGCATCTCACACTTTGTTCCAACCAAACTCTCCTAATTACTTTTTTAAGTAAGTCTACGCCGGAAACGTCATTTGCTGTTTAATATTTGTGTTTGTTTAAATCAGTCAACAAAATGCTGGTGTTGTGTTATAAAGTCAAATATTATAATAAACCGCTTAGTTATATCATGATCCGTAGTGATTAGGACCAACAAAAAGAAGATTTTACAAGAAGTTATTACAACAGAATTGTTTTGGAAAAGAAGCGAAGAGATGTTTGAAAATGGTAAGTTTTTTCATTTGTTTATTTGTTAGTACATTATGGATACACAAAATGTACATACATATGTATGTATGCCTACATAATATTACGCACATAAATTGAATTTTCAATTGATTATTTAAAAAAAGCCGCATGCTGCTTGTAAAATTTTTCGTTCTTTTTTCGTTTTTTTTTCGCATTGAGTATTTTTTCTTATAATTTACAATTTACGAACATAATCCGACACAATTTTCTAATTTCAAATATCCTGTTCATCAGTGTGAATACCATCTTACTATTTTCTGGCATCATGTGCGCAAGCAATTAAGCCTTTGTCTGGTCGTCCAATTTGCCAGGGATTTAATTTTGACTTATCGATTCAAATCGTCAAATTTGCCCTCAAGCGTTATTATGAAAACATATTGTGGCATCGATTTATTAAACTATGTGGCAGATTTTTAACTGAGATTTTAATACATAGATACTATACAAACTACGCAAGAGGAAATTGCGCCAGAAATTTTTTTTTTTGGAAAAAAACGCCAGAAATTTTTTCTAGCAGAGTAGAATTTTCTTTGGAAAAGAAGCCAGAAATATTGAAAATTAAGCCTGAAAGCAAAATGGAAATTAAGCCAGAAAATATGTATATTCTGGCCTAATTTCCAAATAACGTTTTGGAAAAAAGTCCAGAAAGGCATTTTCAAACAAGACAAAGGCTGTGGGTTGCGCATCCGGTCGGGGCGGGGCCACATGAGACATGACACATTGTGAAATCTATATTCAAAACATAAAATAGATTTCAAATGTTAAGTTTTGAAAAGCTCGTCGTGTAAGCCGGGGCATGCTTGCCCCTGCAACCCCCCTACGTGGTTAAATATAGGATTCAGTGTGGGTACAAGTTTGGGTATATGCAAATTTTTTTGATACTTTAAAAAAAAATGTTCAAATCCAAAACAAAATTTGCATATACCCAAATCCTATATTGAGCCAATCAGGGGGGTTGCAGAGGGGCATCATGGACTTTGAATGGCCGTGAACCTAATTGCAAAAAAACACTTCACACAAAAACATTTTTTCTGGCGTTTTTTTCCATTTCATAAAGGAAAAAAACGCCAGATTTTTTTTGGAATAAAGGCCAGAAATTTGGGAAAGGAAAAAAGGCCAGAATTTTGTATGGAGATTTTTTGGCGTAATTTCCCGGAGCCGCCATAACCCCATGACATTGCCGTGTTTTAAAATGTTGTTCTTCTCAAAATTAAAAATGGATTTCCCGCGCTAAAATACTCTACAGTAATTTTCTCAACTCAGGAATTAAATTTTAACCAAATTAATTTTACAATGATTGAAACTTTTCGACAATGATTTTTTTGCTTTTTTATAAATATTTCTAATACTGTATTCAAAGTGACTCTATCAAAAACTGACATAATTTTGTCGTTTTTCGTTCATCTTCTACCGCTCTCCTTTTCACTCATTCAGGGGCCCAGCACGTAACTTAATTGAGTTTCGTCGGTAAAATCGATAATTGTTTTGGTTCAATCGAGTGTATCTTTAGAGACAACTCGATTGATCCAAACTAGGTGCTTACAATTCTCAATTGTATCGGCAAATCTCGATTGAATCAAGTTACCTGCTGGGGCCTCAGTACTGGGGGTATTCTTTCACGTAAGTTAAAGTAAGTTTACGTAAGTCTTCGCCCATTAAATACAGTCTGATCAATTTTCTGCAAGAGGTCTTGGTATTATCTCAATACTCGAATGCAGCCCTTTTCGATCGGCTAGTCAACCCATCTCTAAGCTTAATTAGGTACCTTTAAAATGGGTCTAACGATTTTTATAAAAAAAGTCCTGTGCGCTTTTGTTAACTATACAGTTTGATCCACAAAACTTTTAAATAAAATGTTCGGTATCTGCCATAGAAGGTTGTTTTTTTTAGATTTAAGACTTTCTTATTAACGGCTGAATGGATATCGATCTGATTTTTTATACAAGATTTTTGAATTTTTGAGAACAAAATTATTTTTGAAAATGTTGGTATGTAGAATTTGAAGGATATATTATATTTTTTCTATAATATATTTTGGAATTTTTGAAAAACAAAAGTACTTTTTTTAACATTAATATTATAAGAACGGGTATGTGATTTTTTTTTCGAAATTATGTTTTTAAATTTTTGATTTTTAAATTGGTACTTAAAATCTCTACATGAACTTTAAACAAAATAACTAAAGAATTGTTGTATATAATTATAATAAATATATAATGTTATTAAAAACGATTTAAACAAAATATTTACCTGTTTCTATTTTTTGTGGTAAGAACATAAGAACATAAGAACAAGTACGTGCGATCGTGTCGCACATTTAATTTTGTTACATTAGCCAAATAGTTTTACAAAAAATATCGTTTTCCCTTTCAATATTTAGTTAACAGCTAACGGCTGAAAGAATTTCCACAAAATTTCAAAAAAATTTTTTTTTTTTCATACAGATTTTGTTTTTTTTTATAATCAAAAGGAAAACTATGTCCGCAATTAAGGTACACATTTCGATTAAAACACAATTTTCATAATTGAACACCAACCCATCCCAAAACCATAAAATTATTCTACAGTATTTATTTTTAACCTAACTTGCATTATTGTAAGAGCAGCTTGCATATTCTCAGAAAGTGTGGGTCTTTAACAGGAAACATCTCCTTAAAACAGAAGCTTGCATACAGGTTGCCTATTATAAACCAGCAGCACCCAGTAATGATAGCTCATTTTTGAATATTGTATAATGGTGCGGCTCCTGCTATCAGGATGTGGCATCGCGACAAGCTCCTGCATTCGGTCTGGTCTCCTATTCATCGTTATGGTTTTATTTTAGATGTCGTCCGTTCACCCCTATGGAATTGTGTGCAGTGGCTGGCTGAGAGTACCCGTTTCAGATGTCTCAATTATTTCTCAAGTCTTTCTTCTATATTATGTACCTTCGTATTCATGTGGGTATTGAAAATGTGCACTGAATACTGAAAGACAAGATTCCGAGCGTATCAATGGGTTTCCCATTCTCCAGTGCGCAATTCACAAAAAGTCACGTCCGTCTATATAGAGTCTATAGAGAAAAAAAAAGAGAGAGAGAGAGGTAAGAAACAAACGGAGACAAGGTTTCAAAAAATCGGGTGTTGACTTTATCTGATGAACAGATCAAAAAACAGCGCAACGCGTACGCCATCGCCATAGCCTCGTCGCAAAGGCAATATCAATATACTTTTTTTTTTTAAATACACAGTGTATGAATAAAATCGTCGTCGAATCAACCGCATTTGAATCCAAATGCAATCTGGCACATGGAATACATTAGGCTCGATTGAGCCAGCTATTGCGTGCGTCATAAATAAGCTGCAAGACTCGAAGAACTCCATTGGGATATCTCCCAGTCTCTGATGGTATTTGAGTGCGAGTAAGCCAAGTAGCCGGCCTTCGGTCCTCATGGGAATTACCAATCCACAAAATAGCACATTCACCAAAGTGGTCATATGGAATTTTCAAATTCGCTCAAACCCCATATTACCTACCGAGTGAACGGATGCAGTGCGACTGCAAATTTTGCATTTCTTTCTGATTATAGACTATTCCTATTCACCATCAGTGGCATTTGAGAGCTGACAACCGCGCGATCGTAGATACTCGTGGCCATTGCGCCGCCGCACCGTCGTCGGAGCCCCAGGACATGAAGATATCCTGCCGCACATAGACTATAAGCATATTTATCTGTCACCCTGGACCTTGGTCTTTTGCAAAATAATTGAATCCCATTAAGTGCGCTCTAAGACCTCTGTGAAAAGAGAAGAGCGGCCGCGTTCTAATAGCAATATCCAAGATATCCGACATCGTTTTAACGAGCTCAGCGTGAGATGCTGCAAATCCGTTCCGGTGAAAAAATAATAATCTTCCCCAAGAAAGTAGAGCAGCCGCAGAAGAGAGGACGGCGTTATTTTCAACTGATGACAGCTTAATGGATTTAGTTTAATAATTTCTGAATGGAAGCATTTTAATTGCACCGAGCTTATATGCAAAGGTAGTGCGGAGCCAGTGTTGAATTCCCATTGTTGGGCAGTTGATAGGAGCGAATGGCTGCCAGAGTACCCACAGTATGGGGATTTGGTAATATCATGTTCAATGTCATTCAGATGGAATGAAGATTGAAGTGGAATCTTGTCCATGTTCATGGCAATTTGTTGACGAGAGCTCTTTCAGATAGTAATTGAGGGCAATTTAAGGTGAAGATAAGAGCTTTATGACTAGTTTTTTTCAAGTTGTTATTAGATGATATGAACTTGTGAGTACGAGATATCTGAACCTGGAAGTTCAATGTTTTAATTATGTCTAACAAATTAAAAAAAAAATATGACGGTGAAGTTGCGGTGGTTGCGATAGATATCTTGCAATGTAAGTGGAACCACGGACCCATGGGAAAATAAATTTGATGAGACAGATTATGAAGTAGCAATTTAATTTTTTATTTGAAGACCAATTCAAGACTGAACGATGGGTTTAAAATATAAATAATTATTCTTTGTTCTTCTAGTAGTGGTATTTAATTTTATTAGTTTAAGTCGGACTTTATAGGGAGCAAACATCAAAGGAGTATTCCAGGACAATCCTCGAAGAGCTAACAGAAGGAATGCTTTCGTTGGATACTATATTGATTCTGGCAATGTGCATTATATTGGTGGGAGGACTATCCCAACTAATATACTTTCCAGAGCTAAACTCCCAAAGTCTGAAAAACAATCTTGTAAGCCTCTTGTAGGTCCCATTACTATCCTTAAAGTTAATTTCTTGTTCTGAAACTTAAATATTCTCATAACGTTTTTTTTTTTATAAGAACTTACCTCTCTACAATTTTCAAATAATTTAAATCTTATACTTAAAACAAATTTGCGTCCTTTAACAAACCTCTAAGAACTTAGAGTTTTATAAAAAAAAATCTGGTTATGAAATTTAAACGCCTATATACCTTCAATCCCATAACAACTGACTTATCGGAGTCTACGCTATTTTAAAATTCAATAACTAACCTTATAGAATTTAAGGTATACAAAATTTAATTACATGATTCTAATAGGAGTTTCAGTTTTCCAGTTGCCAAAACATGCGTTTACCTAGCTGAGTTACTTTGGAACTTGAATTCATCAAATTCTGCTTTTTCTGCGATTAATAACTAAATAATATAAATAATAGAATATTATAAATGTACATAGTTTGCTTTAAATAAATTGAACAATTTGTTGAAGATAATAATTTTTTCATTTTTATTAGGTTTAAAAGGCTTCATTTAAAATTTGATTGCAATAAAACATTGCTGTTTGGTAGTATCTGAAGAGGTTGTTAATATTACATTGAGAGTTTAGTAGCGCCATTAATTCATCGTCTGATTTAAAGCTGATGTTCAAAAAATCTCTTCCCATTTCGCATAAAACAGAGTATTTTCCAATGAAATGTACGACATCTTCCCGTTCTCTAAGGTTACATAAGCTGCAGTTAATAGGCAGATCCCCTGGATGTGGTATATAGCGTAGATTTATAAGCTCCCCTCTCATTTTGAAAATCGATGCAATAAGTGCCTGACTGTTGTCGCTGGGAAATAATTGTATTCACATAAATTGTGGTTCAGACGGCTGTAGATTGATCTATGGGCTAAAGACGCAGCCTTGTTCAAGCAGTCAGTTCTATACTATTCGTCAACCTTCGAAATAAGATCGAAGAGGTTGTCCTTAGACCATCTTCCATTTTCATCCAGAAATCTGAAATCGGATCCGAAGTAGCTACCAAGATCTTCCAGGGTGTTGTACCATGCATTTTGTTTAACAATTGTATCCAATGCTAAAATTTTGGACAGCCTTTCATCCGGCATCTCAAGTACTTTTGTAATGTAGTCTACATGACACAGAGAGATTTTATGAATAGGGGTGACAATTCTGTTTCAATTGTGAGCATGTAGTTAGGGGTGGTATAAGGCAAGCGGAAATATTTTTTTATAAAAAAATCTAGGAAGTTTTTCGACATCTTCATATTTTTCATATCCCCATGTTTGTGCTGCATAAAGCAATACGGATTCAGCCACTGCAACAAATACCTTGTATTTAACACTATGCGATATTGTTTCGATCGAAAAGCATTTCTTCCACGTTGCACTTATTGCACTTTTAGATAAAACTAGTTTTTCTTTGAGGTGGTGTATCATACTAAGATTGTAAGCAATAGTTACACCCAAATACTTATAGATTTTGACAACTTCGATTGGATCCCTGTTGAAGTGCCATTTTTCGATCCTTGCAGTACTGCCCGACCCCTTTCGGAAAATCATCACCTTTGATTTGCTCAGATTCACTCTCAAATTCCATAATCAACAATACGTTTCAAGCTTGTAAATCATCAGCTGCAGAGTTTGAGGGGAATACGCAAATAGTATCACATCATCGGCAAATAAAATTGCTTTGATGTTTCTCCTTGCCACTTCTATACCCCCGGCAAAAATTCATTAATGAACAAGGCAAAAAGACTTGGACTTAAAGCGCACCCTTGTTTGACTCCCATCTTACACTCGAACCAGTGTGAGATACATATTTTCTAGTATTCTCCCAAATTTTGCTGATATACCAGCGTTGTACAGTTTGAAGAATAAAGCATTGCGATCTACTGTACCGAAAGCTGCTTTGAAATAAAAAAAAAGACGTACAGCTTTTTTTTTTGTTCAATGCAGTTGTTCGCTATGGTTTACAGAGCAAGAATGTTATCGATAATTGAATAACCGCTCTTAAATCCTGGTTGAAATTAACTGAGCAACTTGCTTCTTTGTATCCACTGTGTCAACCAGTCATTCAAAAGTGTTGGTTGCGAAAATCATATAGAATGCAGTAAGAAAATATATCCCTCTATAATTGCCTGGATCTGCAATATTACCCTTCTTATGAATTGGAAAGATAAGAGATTCTTTGAAATTGTCAGGTATTTCTGCAGTTTCTAAAATGTTGTTATACACAGAAGTTAATTTACCAGTTAACATTTCCGATCCGTATTTTATGAATTCTGTTGGTATTCCATTTGCTCCAGCTGCTTTCCCGTCCTTTAATTTTTGTAATACGTAGAACATTTCTTCTTGATTTATAGCAGAATCCAAAATTGCATTTGAATATGCTGGTTTTGCGTGGTGAATAGATGGTGTCAAAGATTCAGGATTCAAAAGGATTTTAAAATGGTCATGCAGTGAATCGATTTTTAATCTGGTACTTATTTGTAGCTTTTTACCATTTAATTGGTTGATTGTTCTCCAAAATGCTTTTGAATCCTTGCGATTGGTTAAGTTGATAGCTTCATTTTCAAAAAAAGTTGATTTTTTCTCTTTGCAAATTCGTTTGAACATAGAGTTTGCTTCAATATACATACTTTGGAAGTAATTACAATTATGCTTTCTAAAGGCTTTTAACCAACCGAAAGATTTTCGTCGAGCTTTTTCACATTCATTGTCAAACCATTTCTCCTTGAGGCTTAAAAACTTGTGCATGGTTATCCGTAGCAGAGAAAGATAATTTGATAGCGTCTTCAATCTCACCTAAAGTAGTTTCACCTTCTGAATGTAAGTTTCGCGATTTTATTGATGTAAGAGTTTTTTCTTGTTAACATTTTACTAAAGTTAAAATCAATAAATGGCTGCGTTTTTTTTAGTAGTCCCCGAAGAAGCCGAGGGGACCAGGTTCGACTCCTGCTGGAGCACAATTTTTTTTGTTTTGTAAATGATGAAGTTAAAATGATGAAAACATAAACATTGAATACTTATTTAGAGCACATGTTGTGTTTGCATCATTATATAATTAATTTACAACGCATAAATGTTCTGCTATCTGCTTAATTAGCATATTACTATTTAACAAAAGGCTTACAATTTATGAAAAGTTAATGGACTACTATGTATATAGTAAATTGTTAACTAGTATCGTGATAATGCCTTAATAATAAGTTGTTTAAAATTTTTCTTCAATGTATTAAGGCAATGGAAAATTTCTTTCAGCATAAAACAAGAATTTTTTGAAAACGAATTTTAAGGAATCTTCTGGCACACATATTAATTGTAAGTAGTTCCAGCACGCCTTCCCCATTTAGAGGAAATTTCATTGTGTATTTTAAATAAGCTATCACTTTCACAAGTTTGAATCACTTCAAACAAAACAATAAGATTTATACTAGCTTCGCACTCAAATAATAATAAATTGTCACAATCATACAACAATTAACATTATTTCCAACGAAATCTTAGAAACAGAAAATTGTATGAAGTGCATGTTGTATGAAATATATGATATGTGTTTTTGCACACGCTCAAGAGATTATGTATATCTTTTATATGTTTTTAACACAGCGTGGGCATCCGGTGATAGAAGAGAAAGAGAAGGATAGGAAAGAGGTGCAATCTGTGAAATAGGCCTGAGAAATATAAAACTCATCAGGAATATTACTTGATCACCCTAATCCACTGATCAGATGGATGGCTAACGTACTTCGTTGTTCCATGGAAATCCTCGCACGAATTATAAGAGACAATGAGGAAGCCGTTGCTAATGCAGGCACACATTTCCACTATAGCTAATCCGCTAAAATAGAAGTACGCTGTAGTTGCTGTACCAAAAAGTATAGAAAAAATCATCAATACACTTGGGCAGGGACTTTTGAAAAAAATAATATCAGTCTATTCTATTTTAATTTGTTATCGACGAATGACCCTCTTCATTCTCCCCTTCCATTTTGAAATGCAGGGGAAGTAAATTTTTTTTTTCAAATGTGAATGGTGCTTGAAAGCTTTCCGCTAAATTATCTAGAAAAAAACAATAATTTTGACTTAAATAAATGCAAATACAAATGCAAATCTTTCTATCAAACTTATTGAACCACATGTTATACTCTATTGTCCCAAAATATTCCGAGTAACATACGGCTCTCTTTTAGTAGAAATTTTCACTTCTCAAATTCGTCTATAAGGTCATTAACTTGTAAGATTTTATGAGATTAATTTAACCCTAATATATTTGACATTACATTAATACCCTTTTAACCTTTTCTTTTCTTAACGTTGTACGTGTAAATTATACAGATAAAGTGATAACGTAATTGTTATTCACAGGTCATTAACCTTTTCGATATTTTCTCCCACATTAAATTTTTTTTCAAAATTTAAATGAAATATTCTGAATACACCCCCGAAAATTCATAACAATAAAAGCATTATAATAAAATTCCAAAACACAAAAAAAGCCACATAAAAATGTGTAATACAGCTTCGACCAGACACACCATAGCATGAGAGTACAATAACTCATGCAAGTGAGCTACGTGAACTTATGTCCGATGCTACATTCACTGCGCTGATGCCGAACCGAATTGGTTTGCCGAGCACGTAATCTTGCTTTAAATGAAAAATCACTTGCAACACATAGAGTTATCTATCTATATACAATCTATTCAAGACGCAATGAAAATTAAAAGTGTATGTAGTAAAGTGTATGTATGTAAACATAAAAGCGCACAAAGCAACGTGCTGCATTGTAAGCAAGCAATTCGAGTGTGGCAGGAATTTGAAGCGCGCAGAAATCAAAAATAAATCGCAGAACCACACTAATTCGCGTCGGGTCTTCGCGGGATATTGATGATGTTAAAGTTCTACACGAATGCCTTTTTGGCTTTTGGTGTGGTCGAAGACGGACACGCTAGGTCTGCGAAAGATTCAAATCAATCGATGGAATGTTGTGCAACAAGCGGATTTTCATAATGGAGTGTGAGAGAAAGGATTTCATTCGATATTCAATTGCAAAACAAAAGAGTTGATACCCGAACTTTAAAAAAATTAAATGCATATTATATTGAGGTTTTCATGATTTTTTGAAATAGTTATTTAAAAAATAGTTGATGCGGAACTATGTTGCCACATGTAAGGCTTCAAGCTATCTGGTATCAGATGTGTTGTGATAAAATTGTTTTAATTGGCGTCTAACGCAGGCTGGAATACAGTTTACCACTTGCCAGCAACATCCTTATGTTTCGCTTTTGACAATGCCAAGCTATGCTGTGAGATGTTGGTTAATTATAGCTTCTGAGATAATCCAAATGGCGCCTGATGCATTATTTATATTCTCTTTATAGACTGCATCTTCTTACAGGTTGCCGCGCAGCTCACCAATGCCGTGGGTGATTTCAAGGTATAAAAATAATAATTGGTCCTTGTTAAAATGTCAAAATCCTAGAAGCGTGAAAAGAGATGCATTTTTGCAATTTTTAATTACACACTATTTTGATAGAGCTCAAAAGGGAACAAGTTATATGCTCAAGGTATTTAAGTTTATAATTTATGTAAACTTTTTAATAATTTAATTATGCCAAAAGAAGCATGATAAGCATTTATAGTATGTACGAGTATACCTAATTGGATATACTGGATTGTCGTAAGCAGCGGAAGCTGATGACTAGATTTGGTGTCCACAAAGAGAGACAACATATTGTTGGTTTCCTGTTCTTTTCATTTTATAATCAAGTATTTAAAAGGTCAAAGAATTATTCGCACTACACTTTGGATTATAATAAAATCTATTTAAATTGTTTTCAAACAAATAAGCCATGAAAAAGAAGGCACACAAAAGGGTGTTTTGTTTTGACTTTTAATAAATCCATGAAATTAACGTTTCATTGGTGAGACAGCTCTTGTATTTTCTTGATAATTTAATGTTTTCTCAGAGGCCAATTCATTAACAAGAAAAAAATTAAATAAAATTTAAAGTAGATGATGAATGGGATTAACACTCTAGATCTGATGTTATTGTTTTTTTTTGCGCTTAATGTACAATAATAAATAATTGGTTTGAGGCTTTTGGTATAATCTATTTTAATGGCAAAGGTGTTTCAAATGTAAATGAAGTGCTTAATCAATCAAAATAGTATTGGTAATGTGCAGATTAATGAATATTATGATTTATCTCTAAATATAAACCACATATAAATTTTCAATGGTAAATAATTGAATATATTAAAGGTATGGTTTAAGGTATTACAAAATCCTTAGTACCATCTATTATTTTATAACATATAATCTCTTAAGAAATTAATTGCAAGTATTAGTTTCGAATCTATATTAATATTATGATTTTACTTTTTCTTCTTTGATAATAGAGCAAAAAAAAATTGTAAGGTCTTAATCAGGCTGATGAAATGATATTCATTATAACGCCTTTTATGGGTGCGTCTATTATACATCGAGGAAGATCATAAGACGATGGGCGGATTTGCCGTTAATTTGATACCTACAAACAATTTTTATTGAATTATTTGGAGCTTAAATTAGTATTTATAAGTTTTATCTCACCTATAACAGGTCGCTGTTATACAGGTAAGAAAATTCTTATTCAATGATGTGATAAATTGGATTAATTCTTATTATTTTTTAGTAGTATTTGATCCTTTATTTTTATAAAAAAAAACTGGATATTAGCAAAAGTTGTAACGCCATATTCATATCTGAAAATGCTTAAGATAATTGTAGTATGCACTGGCCTATGAGTAATCTGTTAACAAGAAGGTGGTTTTTTTTATAACACAATTCAATATACTACTCAAATTACTCAGTCAAATAGGAGACTTAGGCCCATTTGCTGATTCGAGTCATAAATCCTATTAATAGCTAAGTTCCACATAACTTTTAATTTATACATAAATTTATTTATGTTGCTCGTACAAATCTATATGAACCTTAGCAAAGTAACAGATTTGAAATACATCTAAGTTTTCTTCGAACTATGCGATATGTCAAAATTTTAAGGTATTGCAAACAAATTTAAAATTTAAACTGTGAAATTGTGTACTTTGAGTTATAAAATTAAAAAATGTCGGTTTTAAGTATGTACACCAATTCACGCCAATTCAAATTGTTCTTGTAGAAGTTTTCTGTTGGCAATCGCGGCTTCTTCGTGACGGCCACCGGTGTTTGTGGTGATCAGCCGGTACAGTTGGAGAAACCGCAACTCTGACAGCTTCTTGAGTGAAAAGTGTCTTTGCGATCGTGGTAGATTTATTTATTTATTTAATTAAAAAGTATTGAATTTACAAAGACACATTAAGACTTAAATCTTTTATAGTATCAATAATCTAAATAACAAAATTTCTTTAAATACAAATAGATGGTGTAGGCGATGGGGAGACAAACGTTATTCCTTCCACTTTATTGATAATTTCTTCTTCCGTCAGTGTCTTCGGGTAGTTCGAAGATTTGTTCACCATCCAACGTTCCACATTTAGATTGCAATTTGGTCATCGCAGCCGAAGAGGTCTTCGATATCTGGCAGCTATAAAAAGTTGTACCGTCATCAGAAACTATAGAATTGTCCCCACCATCATCGGCAATTGCCTAATCATCACCACCCCCACTGCCACCGTATTCTTCCAATAGAGCAAATTTCATGGCGGCAATGTCGTCGCCGTCTTAGTGGACACTTTAGTCCGGAATCATGGCGTCCACTTCCTATCGATTACGATGGAAACTTTGTTTTGGTTTGCGCGAAATGTTTGCGGATTTTGTTGTGACGTGCGTCGCGTCGGCTTAAGTTTAATGGCAAATGCCTTCGGAAACCGAAGTTAGAAAATTTCCAATTTCCGCAAGCACCAGTACACCAGTACAACCTACACTCTAGCACGAGAGAACAGGCGAGAGACGTCGCAAGGTATAGTTCCACTTTAAATTGGAAGAGTGCTTGATTGCTAACTAGGACGTGTGGGTTCCATCCCCACGCTAGGCGCATTCTTTTCTATACCTCCAATTTTAATTGGATACCGCCCATGGGTTAAAATGAGACAGTCAATACCTAGTTCTCAAATCCACGGTGCCAAACTAGTGAATTGCACATTCTGGTTACATTTAAAAGAACTTAGGTCTTACAGGCATATAGTTAAATTTAAAAAAAAAATAAAAAAAAAACAAAAAAACTTAAGTATCAGCAAACGGACCTTATCATTATATTTAATTGGACTTGTCGAATTATTGATTCAAAATAGCTTTTCACGGCCTTTAGTATAAAAGATTTGAGTTTCGTTCCGGCAATATCACTTGGACTCATCAGATGGTTAGTGAGGGTCTTACCAATATGCAATTCTTGTTAAGTTCAGTTTAACTTACATGAATTTTTTGATCAAAAAATTTTGGATTTTTCAAAAAAAATAATTTTTTTTTGAAAATTCAAACTTTCGGACTTTTTTTTTGAAGTTATACTTTTGAATTTAAATTTTTAAAGGTCCTTAAAATTGCCATACCAATCATTTTTAATAGAAACGTATTTCAGGCAAAATTTTGTATATACATAAAATTCAATTTAATATTTTTTACAATGTCTTTAATTTTTTTCTACATAAATTTTCGTCTGCCTAATTTAAGTATTAAGGAATATAAATTTAAAAATATAATTTCAGAAAAAAATCGCCTAACCATTTTCGAAATATTCAATTCAAAAAATATATATTTAAAATCCAAAAAGGTTTTTTTTTGAAAACTAAAGAGGAATTTTTGGGATATCATGTATAAATTTTGTTTACCGAACAAAATAAATGAATTTAATTTCTCTAGGGGCACAAGACTCTTTAACATACTCCCACATACTATTATTAAATTGCAGAATTCATTGCAATACCTTACTTGGCACTTCACCAACAGAAGTAACATCTCACAAACCAGTATCCCTTATACCAATTATTGCAAAAGTATTTAGGGTTATTTTCTTCGCTATTTGTCAACTTGCCGCAAACTCTCAAGTTGGCCAACTCTAGAGTTGACACAAACTTGAGAGTTGAGTGACAAGTTGAAATTTGTTTTTCGGCCTTGGCTCCGATGAAAGCATCGCTTCCCATAGATCAGCGAAATCAAGCATCGTTGCGCGTGTTTAGTACTAAGATGGAGGATCATCGGAAACCAACCAAGTGCTGTTGACATGTGTTTCTTCTGTTGTGTGCTCTTCCTTTCTCTGTCTCTCTTTGTTGTATTAATGTATGTGATGTTTAAGGCCAATGGTCTTCGTTGCCAGTGCTTCAGTGTCTCTACTTCGTAGATTTATCTACGGTGTAGTATAATATGTAATGTAATGTAATGTATTGTAATGTTTTTCTTCACTATTCTAAATCTCAACAGTTGGAATTCAAAAGTTAGCCAAATTGTGTTTTTTTAAATTTCCCTGGGAAATTTTTGACAGATACGTATGTTTCAACTTTAGTTTTGAATTTATTCTGTGCGATTATTTCGGCAAACCAAGCACATAATTTTTGGACCGATGGATTTAACACCATGAGTTTCCATTTTACTTTATGTTCATACACGTTATATTTCTTTCAAAAGTGCAGATGTTCCTTTTATCATATTAGGCAAAGAAGATTTATTCAGTTCTTTGAAAACTCTGTACAGATGTAATATGTTGTGAATTATATTAGGCGACTGTAGCATGGAGTACGTAACAAACGTAAACAAATTAAGGTATAACATTCATTCAAGAAAACTTAATGTTGTTTTATTTTGCAATCCGGAATCCCTCTCCGATCCCGGATCATGGCTGAACACTTTTTTTATTCTGACGATTCTGAATCTTAATGCGATTGTATAAACATATGTGAAAATAATTGTTTACGTGAAAATAATCAAAATCAGAAATAATGTTGGTTGCACAGCTATAATACAAAAATTCCAGTTTGATAGAAATTCACTGATTTCATAATGAACATTCCTGAATGTCCCAATTTCTCTTGCTGCTTGTAACCGTTCTCTTCGTGTTTCGGATACGCGAACAAGCTGGAGCGCTAGGTTGATAATTGTATTTAACACCCACTTCACAATACGATGGACTGTTGAATACTTACGCCAATAAAATCAGCAAGGGCCAAGTGAATTGACCCGAATGCATAAGACCTCAGCACAATCAGTAATTAGGTAGTTGGTCGTAATTAGCCCGATCTACACATATGTATGTAAGATAGCATAATTAAAGCTAAAGAATATTCAAGCTATTTCCTTGAGTACCTTGTTTCAGTGCAAGGCAAAAAAATGGGAGACCTTGATTTTATCTACCGATTTCGTAATCAAAGTGAACAACAACCTTACTCATGGAATTGATAAAGGGTAGATCAATTCCAAGAGCAAAATTGTTGTTCACTTTGATTACGAAATTGGTAGATAAAATCATGGTCTCCCATTTTTGAGCCCTACCCGTGTACACATCTTATTCCCTTCCGGAAGCAGACGATAGATTATTTTCCCAATAATAATTTTCTCGGAACAATTTATTTAAAAATAACTTATATTCAAACTGAAACCGAGAATAATTTTTCACAGAAGATGCAACAAAATGTATTACCAATTTCAATTTGACAGAAAACTCTCAAGTTTGCTCTCTTAACTTCTACTATTTTCGGAAGTTGAGAAAACCAGAAGTTGATAAGCTCGAGAGTTGAGAATCGAAAGTTGAAACTATCAACTTTGAGTGAGGAAAAACAAAATCACAAGTTGAGAATAAATATCCTCAAGCTGAGTTAAGATTTGAAGCAGGAAATAAGACTCCTTAAAAGTAAAAATGTAAAATGTTAATTAATGAAGGTTTTGCGCAATTTTCCTTAATATATGTTTTATTTCTAAATCCTTTATTTTTTTTTGCATACTTTAACTAGTTTTATATTTGTTATCAAAACTGTATTTTAAAAAATGTTAAATGCACCACAGTTTGTGTAACTTTATTTAAATTCTACGAAAAATGTTTTTTTACGGAAGTTATATCGTCTAGTTATAACAATATAAAATACTTTAGCATCTCAGTTTCTATATAGTTTGATAAGCCTTTAATATTTCCCACTTTACTCTCCAGATGCCCGGGATACTATATCTCATTTAAGCATATTTAGCCACAAGATTGTGAATATTCAATAATAGTTAAAATTCTAGTATACCTTTTTGGCAGCTTAGGAAACACTTTAAGCCTTAATGGACTTGATTTAAATTAAATCAAACTTCCCTGTAGACATAAGCATAAAACACAATGCCATAACATTTGTTACTCTTTTTCGATTTTTGTTTTGCTGCTTACTAAACTGTCATAAAAGCGAGCAAAATTGATCGTTGCGGTTTCCTTTGATGTATCCCATTTTCGTTTGCGACTCTCAGTTATTTCTACTGACATCGTCACCCACATACGGAAGACAAAATAAACACCGAGTTGAGTGGCAGCAGGTAAGATTACCATAATATCTTCCCCGTCTTCATCTCGCAACGTATCGTCGTGTATAGAGTCGCGTCGTGTTCGTTGGTCGGTCTTTCTTCGATTGATTGTTGATTTCAGATAATTCTCCGTTGCGTTCGTCTAAACTGCCAAATCACCATTCTTTCAAACGCGCGCTTGGCCACTTCGACACGAATATACGCTCTCAAACTCCAGAGGCTGCAGGGGCTGTCTTACGAAAAAAAATATATTCCACGGAACTCTCAATGTGAAGTCAAACGGAGCACAGTTTTTTTATGATCATGATCGAGCAATCGATGTTTACCTTATGGTAATATGGTCATTCTGGATTGGCATGGCAGTTGGTTGCCATCAGTGTGCTAGCGACTCTGTCGGCGAATAATGATCGTTTTGCATCTCGAGCTCATGTCGGACATGTGTATAGGAAATACAAAGATCTGTTCCAGTCGCCATCCGCATCTTGGCCAATAAAACCTCCTCCTCGTGGAATGGAACAATATGGAGCCGGTTGGTTCAATACGGATAGCAGGTCAAAAGAGTGACGTTTAACGTTTGACGTTGGCTGGGAAGGCGTACATGAAAATGACTTCTTAATTTGCATATAGGCACCATAACTTAGCCCGACACGAAAGAAACACCACGGAAATGGATGAGAGGTGTTGACGAGAAGTGGATCATGCATTGTCGGGTGCGCAGTTAAGGTCGCTTTTAGAAATAAATATGAAATTCAATGATGTGATTAAGGATAAATAAAAAAGATTGGAGATTTATATATTTTTTTTTAAATGATAGTATTTTGCTTTACAGTCTCATCCAGTTTGTACTCCGGACTTGACATATGTCAAGGTGAACTGTTTTTTTTCAGACACTGTTCAAGCATTTTTTCCGTTTCAAAATTGTCAACAGTTCTCTTGATTAAGTGTGAACGAGTGATTTCAATGAGGACTTTGTTGCAGAAAAAAAAACATGAATAAGTTAATTCGATTTTTTGTGATGTAAAATAGTCACGAATTTTTGACATTTGTCACATTTGGTTTTGTGAAAATTACTTGAAAATTAATATTCTTATAATAATTGATGAGTAATTGACCGATTAATGTCAAAAATTCATGAAAATATAACTTTGGAAGATTTGAATAACTCAAAAAATTAGGTAATATTCGGTTAGTCATTGGTTATTTTCAGTGGGAATTCCAGTTACAGGCACCAGTGTATTTCAAAAAGCTCTCCCATAAGGCATATACTAATTATTTATTTTTGTTGGCAAAGTATGGTAGCACATTAGTGAGCCAGCAGGCATATCAAGAACTTTCAACTTGGCTAAGTGCAAAACAAATTTGTCCTTCACGAATTTATAGCATTTTTACTTGCGATATAGATCGTATGAAGCAAAATTAGCATTTGAATATAAAAATTCAACTCGAGATTTTAATGAAACGTGACAATGCGATGAAAGAGAATATCATAAAAGTGCGCTCCGTAATTTCATTTGTCAGACTGTATTTCGATCGCTGTATGGCCTAAGTGGATGAAGCAACTGCCTTCAAACGTAGTACTTAAGCGTTTTAAGCGCCTTGCTCTATTCTTTTTTTAATCTTTTTTTTAGCTCCAAAAAAACGGTTCCTGATACACAAATTTTTTGGGGCAAAAATGGTAAATCTGAATTATCTCGAAGGGTTCTTACAATTTTGATAGGAATAAATTCAATGCACCATAATTGGTATAGTCTACATTTTGCTAAAGAAAAAATTGGAATGTTTTTAATGGTACATTTTTTTAGTTCAACGGATTTCGATCAAAATTGTACACAGAAAGCCCTTCAAATTCTAAATGATACCGCATAACCAAATGTTCTAAAAATATTCGTTTGGATTTCAATTCAATATTTCGAAAACGGATGGAAGATTGGGTTTTTTGAAATTATGTTTTTAGTTTATACTATTAAATCTTTAAAATTGATATAACTATACCATTTTTTTTTTAAATAATTAAAAACCGTTTCTAGAACCTTTAACTTACGATGTGATCTTGACGCTGAAAACCAATTAGTAATTATACGACATATTATTCGTAAATAATGCTACAAGATACTAGTACTGTTAAGTTTCTGCCTTATTAAAATATAATCTCTCTCTTGTTGCTCCTTATCCATGCTTTCGAAAAATATTAATTCAAAACTTGACCAATTTTGTTGACGGTAGCTTAATATATGGCAGGAAGAAGATGTCATTGGCATACAAGAAAACCTTATACTCCCAGTCCTTCCAAGAATATTACCGTTGGAAATTCCGTGAGGAGATGGTTTGAAAAGCAAATAAATATGTATATAATTACTTCAAATGAGCTAAACTTGTATATACATTATGTACTTGTTTATATATACATATATATATGATTGGTTTTTCAACTGTTACGATTTGAATGAAATTTTCACATTTCAAATTCGTAAAAGGTGTAATTCCCTTTTACGAATTTGAAATGTGATTGGAATTCGTGGATAAATAAAAGTATGTTTATCAAAAAAAAAAAATCAAAAATCGTTGGAGCGGTTTCTTAAAAAATTAATTTTGTATGTATAAAACTAAAAAAAAAACATTTTTAGAAACAAAAAATGAAACGACATTTTGCCGCTATTATTAATATACATATAAAATTTAAATTTAAAAAAAAATTCAGTGACTGCTTTTTTGAAAAATAGATTTTTCAAAAAAAAAATGTATTATTTTTTTAAAAATCGAAATTTTTTTTTGAAACTTTGAGTGTGCAACTTCAATAACAACTTTAGGGAGCATTTGCATAAATATTAAAAAAAATATTTTAATGGGTTCACCCAATAGTAAAAAAGTCGAAAATATGAAAAGTGGTTCTATGGGAAGTAGGTACCGTTAATATGTACCCAAAAAAATATTTTTATATATTGAAAGTTGACTGATCTAATTTAAGATCACGCACATTTTTTTATAAACATTCTTGGAGCGGTTTTCGGGAAAAAAAATTTTTCAAAATAAGAAGTTTCGAAAAAATCTATTGAGTTCTTTTCGAAGTTTTGAGTTTTCAAAAAAAAAAGTTTTTTTTTTAATCAAGAAAAAAATATCTTTGTTTAAAAGAAAACAAAGGAACCGTTTGCCAGAAAATCAAAAACCAAAAAATGGTTCAAATAGAGGACAGAGTTACCAAAAATAACTACTTTTATTTCCAAAAAAAATTACCACAATGTATCTTTTGTCTTCATTACTGAACTGCTTTTTTTTATAAAAATCGTTGTAGCAATTTTTGAGAAAAATAAGATTTACCTTCTTGGTCAAAAAAAAATGTATCGTAGATACCGTTATTTAAATGAAAAAAAAAAAGACAGACGGAATCGCGGGCCCAATTTTTGTTGGTGTTCTCTATGATTGTAATGTCATGTTTGATTGTTATAATTTTACTTTTACGAATGCATAACTTGACTGATAGTACATTATAATGGCAAGTTAAAAATATTATTATTATTTGAATCCACCCACTTCCACACCCCCTTCTATATTTCATACTTTCTTGGAAATTTCTCTATTTCTTGGAGACTACTCAAATGATTTGGGTACCATTTTCAAAGTTTGTTTTTTGTGCAAGAGAAAAATTTGAAAAAAAAATATTTTAATAAAATCCGCCTACCACCACACCTCTTTTTAAAATTTCTTGTTTCTCAGAAACGACTGAAACGAATTTAAAAAAAATTTCATAATTTATATAAATAAACCAGACAAAATCGGTTCTGATTAGATGCTTCTGTTCTTCAAGCGTTTATTTAACTAAATAAGGAACTTCAAGCCACATATACTTACAATCATTTAAGGATGGACACAACCTATCATATATAACGAGTGGGTTAGTAATTTATTATTTATATTTTCGTTAAGCATGTTAAACTTGATACAAAGTCTTAGAATTTTGAAAAATAACATAAAAAACGTATATGTATATAAAAAAATTCATATATTTATTATACGTTAGCTTCCAGAAGAATATAATATCGGATGTTGTACTATAAGGGGACACGTTGGGATACAGCGCAAATGCGTTTTTGAAACAACTATGTATGTTCATTGAAAAAAATGCAAAATTAGTCCTTCAAAAAAATATGATTTCGGTTTTAACCAATAATTACACTCTACGAATACGGAAACAATTAAAATAGCGTTTTCACGTTAAATTCGTATTTCGAAGAATCCCGAGTAAAGCTCGGTCTCCCAGCTACTAGTATTTTGGCCATCTGGACACCCACAGGATAGCTTGTATCCAGCTCGAAGGACCACTCTCCTGATAATATCGAATTGCAAATTCAATTCATTTGTTGATCTTGAGATAAAAGGTCTCGTTTTGTTAATTCACTGATTCGATTGTCCGGCTCGAAGGACCAATGTTTGTTTCGCCGAAGGCGCTGTTATATGAAAGTAAAAAAACAAAGTTTATTACGTAAGAATGTTGAAGACTCAGTCTTACCTCGATGAGGGTTAGAAGAAAAAGAAGAAAAGCAACAATGCGTTAAATGAAACGACATAGAATGTGCCCCTAGCACACAAAAGAATACAAACATACTGTAATATTTAATGTGGTCTAATACGTTTTTCACTTGGACAAAAGTAATCATTTATTTAAAAGCAATAAATAATTTTTAGACCTTGCATTCACAAAGTGTTGCATTCTTTTCCATCACTGAGTTACTCAAAAAAACCACATTTATAATAAAATACTAAATTCGTTTAAAAAAATGAATACCCTTTAAATCACAGGAATTCACATGTACATGCGAATGTTTGTCTGGCCTCTGGATCCCACTGAGCTAACAAATATTCTAAATGTCCAAGCTGCAGCCTCCACTCTGTGCCAATTTAATAAGATGTATGTAGTAGGTGCACTTCCAGCAGCGATGTTGATTGTGTTGATAGAGTTAAACTTTGTATCTCAACATGCTATTTTTATAGCTACGAGTACGCGCGGGTGCACCTCATACAACAAATCTCATCCGCATTTTTGGCTAATTGCTTTCGCGTACAAGGAAATTTCATGCGCCATTAAAGGGAAAGGTGGATCTGTTGAAATGCGTTGCAACATACTGTGTCGGAACGTGTGACGTGGTGAAATGATACGTGTATTGATGTGGATGTGGAGGCAACAAAAATGAATTCAAAGAAACGTGCAGCGTGAAGGATTAGCTAATTTTTTTCTCTGAATTCAAACTAAATTGTTTACAGAAGATATGTATCTACAAGATAAAGCCTACAGAAAAAAACAAACTGAGCTGGAGGACTTTGTAGTGCTTACACAATTCCGCCTTGACACCAACATATCTAAGTCTCAGTAGACTAAATATGCTTAAGACTTTAATTATTTTCTAGTCTTTTCAGCCATGAACTTCTTCATCTTTAATAATGTTTATATATGTAGAAGGTTCTGAAGTAATTAGAGGAATCAAAATGTACTTCTCAGTAAAATTAGATAATTAACCAGATATATGTATGTAGTTCAATGCTAGACGCCATGAATCATTAATGACTTTGAGTTTCAAACAATTATGCTTCATCGAAAATGACTTCATTTATCACGACCCATCAGAATCATTATAGAAAACACATTTACCCCTTATTCACGACAAACTCTTATAAAACAAGAAGCAGCTTTGACATAAGTCGTGCACCACACTCTCAGCATCAATGTACACACTTCATTCTTTGAGATGACGCTTAAAAGTCCCCATCATCATTGCATCGTGCCTAGAAGAATGTATGTTCTAACATCAATTACCACCGCGGCATGGCACTACCTTACAGCAACAACAAATGCTACTAAGATTAATGAAGATGCCCCACGTGCAACCCGAGATCGAAGCAAAATCCTAAAACCTGGAAACGGAAAGCAACATTCATGTCAGGGCGACTAACAATATTGCATGGACGACAGCACTTCAATTTTTACACCCTCCCACGATTATGGGTTCCGTTTAAAAGTCAGAAACAGAATAGACCCCACCATCCAGTCGCATCGGTGGCAAGCAATCAATGTTCTTTAAAAACCTTAACAGAATAAATATTTTGAGTTGCATGCAACTTCCTTGCCAATGGAGCAGCCGCAAACGATATACAGATACCGGTTATCGCAATTTGGCTTACTAACATGGTGGTAATGCGCATAACTGTACAAGCTACATAATAACTTTTCTATGGATTCTCGCGTGATCATCGGTTTTTAAGTTTCTTCTTTCTCCTTCGGCAAAAGACCGGTGAGGGTTTTCCTCACTATACGACACGTTACCGTTTAATAAATGAATCTCCCTCTATATACTCTGTAGGATATGCAAATTTAGATAAATCTGATGTCCTCCGCCTTTTGGATGGAAATTCATAAAATAATTCTTAGCGGATCTCGCTGTCGCAGCGATAGGGATATCTAGGATTGCCATGCCCAAAGGTGAAACTCTGACTAGGTTAAGTACGTATAGGTTCTTGATGGGAATAACAGCTATTCTGTTTTCATATAGCTTGCCTTGCCACCCAAAAACCATTTCACTTGACTTTGGAGACTTATTTTTTTTTAATGACTCCGGTCGCGTCTTGGGAAGTCACCTCACCCTGTGCACCGTGCACCACGACGACATGAATTCTTTTGTTGATGCTGACATTTACCATTCACCTACCGCGAATCGAAGCTATATCTTAGTGAAGTATCTTTGGGATGAGCAATTTAGTTCGCCGAAACTCTTTATTTTATTTTTTTGTTTAGTTGATGTGAGGGAACAAACACTTTCGTGCGATTCCAAGAATCATCAATTACGTATGTTGTGTATGTTGCAACATAGTGAGTCTGAGTAATGTGCAATGGCTCACGACTGTTGAGAGTAATTCGATTTTATTTGATCAATTGTAAGAGAGAGTTGTTCAGATACAACTATATGAATACAATATACATACATGCATACATCTTTTATTGAAGCTTAGAGCTTTAATGTTTTCAATACATAGAGTAGATTGCTGCTGTGGCCCCGCTGCCTCCATTACGAGGAATAGTATCTGTGTGATGTGATTGTTGCAGAGATTTAGATAATGATGGCAAGCTGTGAATGCAGTGGCAATATTTGGAAGAATGGTGTTTGAGTTTAAACTGATGAATATTTAATTAAGCCTTATTTAAAGCCTGCTTTTTTATATATTATGTAGCTGCTAACTATAGCTTTACATATTTACTTTGTAAGGTGTCTTCTGGGAAATGTAAGCAAGCAGCACTCCTTTTCAACTTTCAATACCATATGTTCAACGCATTGCAGGGAAAACCAATGCATACCTACTACCTTTGAGATCTTGAATATCACAATTGTAGGGAAAAAACGAGCCTGGTAATGCATTCAACGGATGAAGAAATATCAGTATGTCCTAAATTAGCAATCTTAGGGAGGAAATCAAATAGCTTTGTCATCTAAATACTATTTTGTAGAAGAATTTGAGCCGATGCAAGAAATATTTGTCCCCTTCTGATCTGGTTGTAATCTATAAAGCCTATATTCATCCAAAGCTTGAGTACAACTGTCACATCTGGGCAGGTGCTCCCATAACTCTCTTAAGTCTTCTGGAAAGAATCCAAAAAAGAGCTTTAAAAATGATAGGTGATGAAAAAATAATGGAAACAATTGTACCTCTCGAACACCGTCGGAATGTTTCATGCATTTTATTATTTTAACGGTATTTTTATAGACAGTGTTCTAGTGAATAGACATTCCTCCCCTTAAACAATTCAACCGTAAAACTCGCGCTTCTATAGGAATGCTCATCAGTTTACCCTTAAGCCCAACTTCGGACATACTGTCAAGTATAGAGATTCCTTCTTTAGCCGTACTACACAAATGTGGAATGCTTTACCCGACCGAATTTTTCCCTCCCATATTCAAGCATTTAAAACCAATGTGCACCGGTATCTCCTGTCTAATCCTATCCCATTCTCCTAATCGCTCGCACTGTATTATAAGGGTAGTCATAACCCCTTGAGTAGGCGCATATTTAAAACATGAAAGGTAATGCAGTCCGTCACCAGTTTGCCATTTAATTAGAATGTTTGGCTTAGCTCAATTAAAAAGGTAGAAAATATACAACAAAAAAAAAACAATAGTTTTTCGTATTCATGAATTCAATGCAAAACCGGACGCAAAGATTTCCTCCTAAAAAGATTTTTAACCTGCGAATAAAAAATAATAGTTGCGAAAATGAAAAATTTTGTTTTGGGTTTTCCCCTCGTTCGGTTCACGCCACTACCTAAATCAAAATCACCATCGACACTACCCTCATCCAAATCAAGTTTGAGTGTGGATCGTTTTCGTGAGAATGTTTTACTTAGCTGGACATGATTGTCACGAGAACACTACTATAGTACACGTTTGTAAAAACAGTAAATGAGCGACATATAATCTTTTTCTGTGGCTAAATTATTATACATCAAGAATCTATATTTTCAACCAAGAAAAAGAACTTATGAATTCGATGGTTCCACTAGCGCAGCGAATTCACACATCACATCTCAAGCATCAGTTTTTTCACCAAGAAAATGAACTCATGATTCCATCTAACCGGTGAATTCATTACAAAATCTTCATCGAGAATGGGGGCCCCTACTTACCTCCTAGGCCAAGCCCATATTAAATTCATTATAGGATTCCCGAGAAAATTCATTGGTGATAGTTATTTTACCAACTCATCGGAATACCGGGTAACGAAAATGCCGATAAGTAGAAAAGACAGGGATCAGCGCTTGACGTTAGTCAAGTAGAGGTGGTCAATATCCCACCCTGTTACATTACACAGAAAATTTCTAACAGGAATCTAAAGAAATCCAACGAAAGGTGGAGCCTACTTAACACCAGGCTACCAGGAAAATATGGCCGTTCTTCAACAATCAGTGGACATATTATGCAACTCAACTAGTATATTCACCGGACATAATTTACTGGGATATCACAAATTCAAAATAAAACTCAGTTCAGATGACCTATGCAGGGAATGTGATGACGAAGAGGTGGATGGCGAAACCTCACACTTTTACTGCCATTGCGTTGCACTCTGCCACCAGACAAGGAATCTGCTAGGCAGCTAATTCTTTATCTTTAATAATTTAGAAGAACTTTACAATACTTCAGAAATTAATATATTGAACTTCGTTAATGCTTCTAAATGGCTTGACTGATTCAGAGAACACAGGTTTGTATCGGATAAGAGTACCGGGCAACGCAACGGCGGACGATAACGTCATCAATATTGTTAGCCCAATTACCTAACCTAACCTAGGTCTTGATAATTGCAGCCATATCAAATGGGGAAAATAAATTCTTGCCTCTATTGCATCTTACTCCAAAACATTTGGCAATATTTTTGGAGACATCAAAGACGTGATCATTAAAAGATAAATAACACGGACAGTGAAATGCATAGTGGATACCCAGCAGCAGTACGTTTGTGAAACATTCAATTACATGCAATTTGTTATTCCCCATTGAACAATAATTGATAGCAACAAATCAGAATTTAATGAGCTTATCATGCTTTGCCGTTTTAGTTCCACATCAAATTGACAATGTTGCAAATCAGGAAACGAATACGAAAAGCTAAGAGTACTATCAACTGCAAATCAGTTTGGTGGATTTCAAGTTTCCGTGAGTAGATCAATAATGAAAACTTCTAACAGAATTAAAAAGAAGGCCTGTTGAACACCAGTATTAATGTTGAGGGTTCAATAGTTTTTGAATTAGACGTTCCGAAAGGCACCAGAGCTTGATTCCAAATTATATCACATATATCGAAGGAATCAAGAGCAACAAACAATCTCACTTTCTCCTAAACGATGTAAAGATTTGTGAAACAGTTCGGCGAGTTTTACCCTCTGATCACCAATAGGAAAACCGTACTGCCGGTTATTAAAGATATTGCGTTTCTTTTTATTTATTTAGCTCAGTACAAGTAAACTTACATTAGACTAGGAAGGGTACGAGGCACGGTAAAGGGAGGTTTTGAGGATATTTTTGCCTAAATGGAACTCGAAGAGGTTTTACACGCTATTGGAGGCAATATAGTTCTTGAGCTGATAGTTTACCAGCAGTTCAATGATCTTGAAGAAACAGGGCAAAAGTACAGTTGGACGATAGTTTCATGGTGGCGAACAAATTATTGAAAGATTGTGGTCAAATGATATTTTCCATCCACTAGGACAAAGATTCTAAGACTAAGATAAATGGGAATTATTACGAAATAGTTTTGAAAGAATACCTATCTATTCACAACAAGAAATATACCTATAGCATATATGAGTAAAAATTCTCTAACAACCATTATCATTCTCCTCGGTACTCGGTAGAGAAGACGCCTGGCCAGTATTGCCCAAAAATTTTCACAATAGTTTTCTAACCGGACTTTAGACAGACAATTAATTTCTGCTCGAATCAGTTTCTCAGTCTGCTATAGACTATGTCAGGAGCGCTATCTGCCTATAATATAAAGTTGGATCCGCATTCCTTGATGAACATTTCTTCCAACAGCTCAAATTAATTTTCTGGGTTCATCCTTTCAATAACAAAAATGAAATTTGCCTAAAAACATGATACTGTCTCCACTGTTGTGAACTCATTCAGCGTTATGCGAATTTTCATAGCACGAAAATATATATCATCAAAAAACTACTACTATACCAACGCAATTCTTTGGTAGAAGTGTTGCAGCTTGCATGCAGTTTTACTGATCATTACGAAATCACCATCAGTGCAGACACAAAATCAGACGACAACGAAAATTGACTAACTGAATACTAAGGGACTATTTGGATGCTTTAATGCAATTTGAAGTTTTTAACAGTTTTGCGTGTAGATTTAGGTCAAGACGTCGCTGAATCAATGAAACTCGCATTCCAAAGAGTACATCCGATTGAGAAATCCAAGTAACAGAAAATATCAGCCGGTTGTCAATTATCAAAGCTGAACTTGAAAGCCCCAGAAATATGCACGTATATGTGGAGAACACAATGACATATTTCCGCCAAATCATTACGTTCACCAGCAATTTGAAATGGCAAGAAATTTAGTAGCTCTTGCTTCTCTGAAAAACTTCGAGTGACCGCCACGATATCACCGCACTATAGTTAAGATCGTCAGAAACGAGAACTACCGTCTCCAGGTTGATTGATAAAACCCGACAGAATCAAGTCGGTTCAATCATTAGCGCTGCAATATCCGATCAAAACAATAATGCGGAATTCTATGAAATCTTAAAAAAGCAGTTGATTCATGAAACAGGCGGAGTTTGGTTCCTTCGAACTTCAATGCACAAACTCGACTTTCGAAATTACCATTAAATATTTAATCAATTTTAGACAAAGACGAATTTCACCTGGTTAGCTATAGTTCTTGATTAAAATTTAACTGCGAATGAAAACTTTTCGACAACTTTGTAGGGCTAAATAAGATAAATTTTTGATAAAAAAAAAGTTCTTTATAAGAACCTACAAAGAGTTAAATAAAATAAAATGCACGACTGGATCGCACGTACTTGCTCCTATGTTCGATCACATTACATTCAAAAGATTGTTAATGGAAACGACTAAAAGCATTTTTAAAGTCGTTTTTCAATTAATTTTTTATATATAAAAATTCTTAAATTTCTTCTTAAAAAAATTGGTATGAACATTTTAAATATTTAATAATATAAATTTAAAAACAAAATTTCAGAAAAAATCGCCCACGCGTTTTCAAAATATTGAATTTCCAAAAAAAAAAAATATTGTTTTTTTATAAAATTAAAACAAATCTATTTGAAAATTTTGAAATGCAGTATTATTTAGAATTTGAAGGAGATCTTGTATACAAATTTTGATCGAAATCCGTGGAGCCGTTTATGAAAAAATCGAAAATCAATAAAATGGTTGTGTGGCAGGTACTATTAATATTTAGACAGATAGAATATTTTAAATTTTTTTTCGGCCCCAATATAGACCATTCTCAAGTTAGTACACACACCAATTTTTATCAAAATCGTTAGAGCCGTTTTTGAGATAATCAAGATGGTAGAAAAATTTGTATGGAAATTACCGTTATTTTTGTTTGAACAAAATCGGTTCAGCCGCTTAGGCTGTAGATCGTTCTACAGACAGGCAGACAGACAGACAGACAGACGGAAGTGCGGGACCCATTTTTTTTATGTTCTCTACTCGTATGATCGTAATGTCATGTTTGATTGTTAGAAAAATAATTTTTTTTACTAATACATAACCTGCCTTATAGTTCCTATGATCGCAAGTGAAAAGTTTACCCTGCAGAAGAATTTAAAAAGAACAAGTTATTCCTAATTATTCCGCCTTCATGGGCATTTGTATGAATGTAAGACCACAAGCACAACAGCTCTTGACCTTTTATGTCCAACAAAAATGACTCGTGCCCTCAAGTCTCCATTACAAGAAGTATAAGCAATAAAACCACTCTTCTCTGCTCTGCTGACAGCATAATTTAAATAAAACATGAACACATTTTCATTTTTCAAGGCGTATGCATTCCCAAGCCCATGTATCTCAAATGTATCTCAATAAAGGATAAACAGATTTTTCGGATATAAATCTTATAAATGCCGGTGTTATTTGTCACAGAATACAGCAAATTGCCTTTGTACTTTATGACTTCACTGTGTGACAAGCTCAGACCGAACGCCGAGATCCGAAAGGTGCGGCCAAACAAACTAATACAACAAGTAAAATAAACACTGCCCATTTTGGGGAGTGAATATAAGAGTTCATTTCGTGCTTTAGATACTTTTTTGTGTGATATTATTTATTAATATGCAACAAGTATAATCTAGATTGATTATTAAATGATGTATGGGTACTGAATTACCTCAACGCAATGCACAACAAAAATAACCTGTAAGCTATGTGGAATAAAATTTTCTTATATGATGTAATGAAGCTTATTATTTATAAAATATTTTATTACTCAGCACACACCAAATAGAGCTGGTCTGATCTTAAAGGTTGATAAACCCTATGGAGTATCTGAACTGCGCAACTCCAACTACTCCAAACTGTATACTTAATGAATGGACTAATAAATTCAGTTAATTACACGCCAAAACGCTCAATCTTAATGCTAAGGAACCGAATAAAATCGTGCAAGTTCCCACAACCCACGATAGATCGCGCAGAAAATGAGAAATCCAAATCCCAAATGCATTTCAATTAAAACATAAAATTAAACCGATTTCGATCTAATATCGGTATCGGAATGGAGAGCGTATGATTTGTCATCAGAGAGACCATTCTAAGTGCGATAGGCATTACTTTACTATAGGCAGACTTTTGTGTCGGGTCGGGCTCAGGTTCGGGCTGGGCGGCTACTGCTGCAAGTGTATTAACCTTAATTTATTGGGAAATGTGAAGTGAATGGATCGGTGGTTTATCGTCTATATACAAACGAGTATAGTGTGATTGGCGCTTTAAATTAGATATTACACATACACATTCACTATATGGCTTGAGTCAGTCTTAATGGGATGTGATTTGTGTGTCTCTTGAGGAGCTGTTTAAATGGGAATAGTTGGACAATTTCATCACACATCATCAAGGGCATTCCAAACATTTTTTAATGAACATGAGCTAAACGGGAAGTATATAGTTAAGGCATGTGGTTGAATATATATTTTAACCTTATTCTCAGGCTTACTCCTGGCCAACCTTTGAACTTATACATTTTTTTAGGAGAAGCTGATCTTATGCTTTTCCTCTATAGAAGGGTTGTCAAAGAAGGAGGTAAGCAAAGTAAAGTCATTATGAAAATTGGCTATCATTTTGTCAGTGTGTTATTGGTCATGTTCTGAAGACGTAGCCGACTTGACTTTCCAGCCTCTAATTGCCCAGCTGCCAAAAATATTCCTTCAAATTAAGGGAACTTCTACTGAAAAGCTAGTCAAGAAATGTATCCATTAATTTCAAGTGAAAGGCATTTGTTTCAGAATGTTAGTTATCCATACCCAGTTTAAAGAAGAAGACAAAAAGCATTTTGTTAATGAATTCGACAGAGTTCACCATGGACTATTATTGCACAAACTTCGAAAGCTGGGACTTAATAAAAATTTTTTGAAATGGTTGAGGTCCTATCTGTCAAATCGTAATCAGATCGTCCAGGTTGATGGTTTTACATCAATATTTATAGAGGTGGAGTCAGGTCTCCCACAAGGTACTCACTTGGGACCACTATTGTTCGTTTTGTTTGTAAATGATATTCCTGGCATTTTTAATTGTTGTGGCTGTTTGATGTTTGCAGATGATGATTAAATTGTATAGGCAAATATCCGAAGTTAGTGACTGTGTAAGCCTTCCAAGCGATATTGATTTATTTTTAAATTGGTGCTTATATAATCATCTAGAACTAAATACATCAAAATGTATAATTTTTAGTGCTTACAGAACGTTAACTTAGTTAACTTTTGCTTATAATTGTATTGTTGTATGGAAAGCTAATTCTATGTTAAGTTTCCTCAAACGAACTTCTCGCGTTTTTAAGGATGTGTATACGAGGACTTTGAAGACAATTTTTGTTTCATTGGTGTTGCCTTTATTAGAGTATGGCTCTGTAGTTTGGTCACCATTTTACGAAAATGCAATTACAAGAATAGAAAAGATACAAAAAAGGTTCTCGCGTTTTGCGTTATGAAATATGAGATGGTCCGACGGAATGCCTGCATACTTTTTAAGATGTGCGTTATTAGATTTAAAAACCCTTAAAAGCCGCAGACAAGCCCAGTGCGTTCTTTTTATAAAACACATATCAACCAATTGTATAAATTCAGAAGAATTACTTGCGCAAGTTTCTTGGTACGTTCCAGAAAGAAATCTAAGAATACGAAATGATCTGTTTTATGTTCCCAGTCATCGTACAAATTATGGTTTAAATAATCCTGTAACTCGTTCTTTATCATTGGGATAATATCAAAAATTTTGTATAATATAATATATTTCATATTCATAGTTGACCTAGAATAAGTAAATTAAAATAAATGTAAACAGATACCTCAACAGATTGTTAAATCAAATCCATATAAGTAAATTCAAACTACACTAGATTTCTTCTATATAACGCCGAGGATTATGCGAAGGAATATGAATGATTGAAAAAAATAATTGTATAATATAACAAGAAAAGTAATATTATATCCCAACGATGATATTAGATTTATTATTTTTTAGCAAGATCAACTAAATATATCTTCTTGATGAAATAATTCAAATTGGCATAGAGCACATGGGAAAAATTAACTAGATTTTCTAACCAAATTTGTTGTCAAGGAATGCCGATGTCTACAAATGTAGTCCATTATGTTTTCTGACTTCTTGAGTAGCATAACGCATACAGTTGTTGGCACCCTTAAGGATTTTTCAATTCTAAATGCGTGTAAATTTCGCAATTACAAAGTTAAAAATATGTAAAATATACTAAATTTTAATATAGAATTTTGTTTGTTTATTTGTATTTAATTCTTTTTATTTGTTTCTTAAAAAAGAGCTAGAAGTGGAATAATAAAAAAATCTTACCAAAAACTACAGTTATTGGCATCCGAATACAATTATCGGCACCCCAAAAATGTACAATTATTGGCACCTATGATTAAAGGAGAACAGTATTTTGTTTTTAGTTTTTAGTTTTTTTATTTATAAAATTTGTAGTTGTTTCAATATCATTAAAAAAAAAATTACAGAAACACTTAACGCTTCTTCCGGGCTATAAAGAATAAAAAGAAATAATAGATATAAAGTAAACAATAAGTTAAATATGAAAAATTAAATAAAAATTCTACAACAAAAATAAATTAGTGATTCAAAATAGCTTTTAACGGCCTTTAGTCCATAAAATTTGCGTTTCATCTCGGCAATCTCACTTGGACTCATCAGTTGGTTAGTGAGCGCCTTACCAATACGCACTTTTTGTTAATTTCAGTTCAACTTACTTGCATTTTTGACAAAAAAGCAATGTGAACTATATTCAACAAGATGAAAATTTTAATCATTAAAATTGGAAGATTTTGTCCTTGGCCAGACATAGTTAATAAGAAGGTATTTTTTTGTATAATACAATTCTATATACTCCTGAAATTACTCAGCCATGTAGAAGACTTAGCATTATATTTAATTGGACTTGTTGAATTATTGATTCAAAATAGCTTTTAACGGCAGGCATGAAACGCAAATTTTGTGGACTAAAGGCCGTTAAAAGCTCTTTTGAATCAATAATTCAACAAGTCCAATTAAATATAATCCTAAATCTTCTACTTGGCTGAGTAATTTCAGTAGTATATAGAATTGTATTATAAAAAAACACCTTAAAAATAAATTAGTTCATACCGATCGCATAATATTAAGTTGAAAGAGAACGGATAAAAGTTGGAAGAATGCGATATTTTAGTTCTTTTTTATGATATTCTCATATAAATTTTGCACATCTTATACCACAAATATCAGTTCCAATGTTTTGGTCATTGTACACATTGTACAAGAAAAGCACATCCGTCCACTACGAATTGTATTTTATCCTATTTCTTCGACTGGATTCACAAATAAGTTCCCGATATGATTTTCACCCATTAGGCTGGTCTGAGAAATAAAATTTCCCTGGCTTAATTCGTTGTACATTAAAAGCAACATCTGTTTTACTAAGCCATCTAAACCATCCTTTTTCTTGTATTGCCTAGCAACCGAATGGGTGATCTCAATTGTAACTTTGCCTTAGAAATTCCTGGATAAATAGCGTAAAGGACATCTTTTCTTTTCAGAAATCCATTTTCGTGAGAAACTTTTAGCCATTCAACAATGGTCAATTCTTCTTCCTCAGTTAAAAATGTTGCGGGCGCTGGGCGTACTTTTAAAACATTTGTGCTCAATCGGAACTACAGAGTAAAATGCAGTATTTTGTAATATTTAGAAGTTGCTTTTTCAGATATATATCCAATTTAGCATTTTGAACATCTATTTCTTTGCACTTTTTTCTTGTTTCCGGCATTTTTTCAAACTTAAACAAAGTAACTGTTTAATGGCATAGTTATTAGCAGTCTTGAAAGTATATTTATTGGCAGGAACCCCTTCTTTTTTGGAATCAATTATTGGCGCGCGATTAATTTATAAAATAACAATTTTTTTTTTTTAATATTTAAATACGAATAATTTATTATTATCTGATGTTAAAAAACATAATTTTTGTATATAATATTCATATATTAATAACTAAAAAAAGGCTTACCAAATCTTACGTCCTTAGCAAAAACACACACCAATTTGCAAATTTTTCACTTTTTTAAAACGTGTTAACAATTTCACTTCCACACACCGGCTTAAGAACTAATTAATGAAAACAAACACGTAGAAATGTTAGGAATAAGTATTAGCTTAATACTAAAAAGAAATTGGTTTTATAAAATTGATAGTTTTTGTAAGAATCGTTAATGAATGAGGGGTGCCAGTAATTGGCTCCAAAAAAAGAGGTGCCAATGATTATAGTCGGTACGCTATTCTCACGAAATTAGTTATCTTCAATTGTCTATCGATCCATTGTTTTGGTCTCAACTAATTTTCTACTGAGATTGAAGCCATTTGATAAAACCGTACAAACTGTATACTCATACTTAGCGACAGCCAATATTTATTAAAAGTATATTGCGCTAAAAAAAAGACTGATCATTTGGAATGAATATATAACATATCTATGTTTATCACCTTCAAGGATCAATAACTGTTCTGGCAGACCGATCAATTTTCCACCCAGTGATCCGGGATATGAAACAGTGTTGCCGATATGGCACGTTTGTGCTTTTCTGACACGTAGATTTTCTCATGGCATTATATTTCAGTTAACGTACCTAAACATATATTCTGTGAAGAAATGATCCAAATCCTGTTTCAAAACATTAAATTCACTACAATAGATGAAGATATACACATATATTTTTACTTGCGATATAGGCACTATAGGTACGGTGACCATATTTCTCTGAGCAAAACCTGGGACATAAATTTAAAAATTGAAAAACGTGTGTGATACAAAATCAACAAAATTCTCAAAAACAAAAAAAAAATTTAAAAAACACAGCACGAAATGCAAAAACTTTACATTTTCGTTTTTTAATATTCAACCTTTTCTACTTGCGATTATATGTACTTAAGGCAAGTTATGCATTCGTCGAAAAAAAAAGTTGTGAGATAACATGACAAACATGACATTACGATGATAGCGAAGACGAAAAAAGATGGTCTAAAAATTATGTCATTCTGTCTGTCAGTCTGTCTGTATGTGTGTATAGACACCTACAGACCAAACGGGTAGGCCGAATTGCTTCAAACTTGGTATATAGAGTTTTTTTAGGTATTGTACACAGGGGAAATTGAAATTTTTTTTTTGCTCAAAAAATAACGGTACCTGCCATATAACCGTTACGTTCAAACCTATTTTTCTCGGCCCTAACGATTTTGATAAAAAAAAATCAGTCTGGGTTTTTAGCTACGGCCGATCATATAGTTGAAAAAAAAAAATACAAAAATGTCTAAAAACGGTACTTTCCATAGGACCATACGATGTGATCGAACATAAGAGCAAGTTCGTGCGATCCAGTCGTGCATTTTATTTTACCAAGTCTTTGAAAAATAAACATTAATAACACATTACCAACAAAATTGTTGGTACTTGGTACTTTTTTGCCAAGCAAATTTCTTTGATGATATTATCGTTTCCTATTAAATATTTTTTTAATTTCCTGGTAGCTAAAATTATAGTTTAATTTTACCATTAACAATGCTGTTGAGAGTTTCAACATTCAGTTGTGTTTTAAATTCGTAAAAAATCAAATTCGAGATTTCGATGAAACTTGACATTGCGATCTTAGCGAAAACGAAAAATTGAGTATATTTGTCTTATAGAGAAGCTCCTAATAAGTTTAGACAGTATTGTAATCCAATTTTTTCAAAAATTTCTGTTTTGAAATTAAAAAAAAAAAAAACAGTTTTTTTTTGAAAACTAAATATTTCGAAAACGACTCAATTGATTTTTTTTCGAATATTTGGATTAAGTCTTTTTTTGACATTATATTGATTAATTAAAAAAAATATTTTACGAAAACATAAAGCAATTTTTTAACACATACAAATGTTAAAAAAAAATGTGTGCTTTTTTATAATTTTATTAGTGCAGTCCATTTTTAAGAAAAAACATATTTTATATTTCGATCTTAATAATGGTACTTCCAATAGAACCCATTTTCATATTTTCATGTTTGCCCCCTAAAACTATTAATAATATTTTGAATATTCAAATTTCGAAAGAAAATGTTTTTTTTCGATTTTTCCAAAATTTTTTCTTTCTTGAAAAATTGATTTTTATAAAACGAAATTAAAATTTTCACGTATATTAATAATTACTTTAAATTGACGTTTCAGTTCTTTTTTCCTAAAAATGTTTTAAAAATTTTATACAAAAAAAAAACAAGTTCATATAATCCAGTCGTGCATTTAATTTTGTATGTAATGGGAGTTTTTTTAGAGTTACAAAACTAAAATCAAATAATAATAATAAAATGAAATAAAACACAAATATATTTTATTAATTGCCACAAAATTGGCTTTATTTGAAAGATATGTAACTCTTTGCTATTTTTTATGATGTCTGGTATAAAGCCCCCGAAGCTAGCTCGGTTATAATCCAATCGTGAATTCCAATTTCCGGTGGCTCTTTAAGGCATTTAGGGTTGTATATTGGCAATAAATCGAAAAATTGTTATTCGTTAATTGTTGTCGTTAATCGTCACTGCATTATTATGGTCTATATACTAGCGACTTCACAGAAAATAATCTAGCGGTGTTAAATCGCACGACCTTTCACAAAATCAAATATATTCACACGATGAGTGATGTGACATGTGCCGTTTTGTTGAAACCACAGCTATCAAGGCGACTCAATTCAGGAACGAAAAATTCACTGATCATGACTCTATAACTGTCTCACAGTCCACAAATATAAAGAACAGAAGCAATTTCTATGTTTTGTAGGTACATACGTTTGCATTGTTTTTGTTTTTATTCTTATAATTTGTCCAAGGAATGTAACCCTCTGGCCGATATTGAGATCTCAACAATTTAGGATTATTTACACTCTAAATGCAGCAGAACAAACATTTCTTGTGAAAATCGGAATCAACAGCTTTCTGATGAGCTCATTCACCGAATGTATGCCGTACCGGTCAGTAGATTCATGATGAAATGTAAACCAAACTAAATATAAATCATACGCCGATAACAAAATGGCTGTCAATGAAAATAGTGCTGCCAGCTTAAAGTTCTGTACACCTTTTAGTAGGTTTTTCTTGGCCGCAATGCTTATAAGAAGCGCAGAATTTCCAACCAATTTAAAACCGGAAATGCCCTTGTACCCAGTTTTTGTATGCTACAATTGGAATTATCTTCTATTCTCTCACCGAACTGCTTTAAGCTGTATAAGCTTACCGTCTACAAGTCTAGTGTCTTATTTTGTGAAATATTTAATCTGCAGTAAAAAATTTATTGGCTTCCCAGATAAAATAACTGCACAAAAATAAACTTATAGTTAACCTTACAACACCGAACACACTCTTCCCTCTTAACCTATTAATAATTACTCTACTGTTTGATTAAGCGCATAAATTAAAGCGAATTATTTATACAAAGCAACGCTGCTCAACTGATTTTGTATTTTGTATCTGATACTGCATTACAAAGTAATGCACTAAGCATGCCATTACAAGAATTCAATTTATGCAAATCACCTTTACTTTCATTGAATAGACGAACTAATAATCAACAATCATTCATTTTTCCCAAGAAAATGTTTTAAGTCTTAAAAGTTCAACAAGTCTATGAATCAGGGGTCAATATTTTCACTTTCACCTGGCGGCACGGATTATTGTACCTGCTGTATAGTAGATACATTTATACTCGATGCACAATATGATCATGCAGCAAACTATAAGGTACTTGCCTCTTCTTTATAGGAAGGATGAGTTGTGTAAAATTATTAAATTGAATAATTTCCTGTTGCATCTCTTCTACACCACCTCGATCCAACCAAGTGCTTCGATGAATTTACGATCAAAATGCTGATGGAGAAGAGAAAACAGATTTTTTTTACAGACTGAAAGATGTTGCACTTCTTACGAAATATCTTTGAACAAGAAAAGACGAAGAGTCTTCAAGTGAAGTTTGTTAAAAGTTAAGTTTGCTTTATGATTATTAATATTTCATTGAATAACTTTGTGCAACCAAATTTTTCTTATACGAGTATGCGCATGGTCAGGTATTTTGGAATTTTATTTACATGACGACTTACACAATTACAGCTCTAAATTTTGCCAGAACATTTGAGGGAACGCTTAACGGAAATTAGTAAAGGTACTTTTTGGAACTTTTAAAGTATCTGTTAACCCAAATTAATATTTGGTGATTATAGCAATAGGGAAGAGGTTTTTTTGAATTACCATTTTTATTTTTTGTTGTGCGGTTTTCATGGATTTGGTTGAAGTTATTGGGTTTCGAACGGCAAATGCGATTTCTAGAAATGGCAATGTTGACAATTTCATATTTTATTTACATGTATTAAGTTATACTTAGTATTGAACCGATATGGGTTAATGATTACTATCTTGCCAGAAGGGACTGGCTTTATCATGGATTTTAAAATTATTTTTACTAACTCAAATGCTAATGTTAAGGACTTTTTAAATTGGTATGACAAGAAATACTAGACAAAAATATTTCAAGTACTTGATCTTCCGTTCACACTTATTTTTTCTTACATGTGACATACCCCAATCATAATAGAATAATATTTTGATTAAACAAAATGTTTTGTTTTACGTTTCATAAATTTACTATCTCTATTAATATATAAAAGTGTAATTTTGTTTCGATGTCAGTTTGTCTGTATATGACAGATAAACTGACGACTTACCGTCTGACAGGCCATTAGAATTTCCAAATTTATATTTTGTTTTGTTTACGTTTTGTTGCTTCCATGGATTTTATATCCAAGTTGGTTTTTGTTTTGTTTACTTCCGCAGTTGTTATGGATTTTATTTCCAAACTAGCAGAAAGTAACCGGTGTTGCCCCGGCACCCGAGGCAAAAGTCCTTTAATGCAATATCTTCTAAATGAAATAAAAATTTAAGAAATAAAATTTGTAAGGAAAAGGATTTCTCATTTATTTTGTCGTTTATTTAACCAGGATTAGCTTTCTTATTAAATTTAACAACGAAGATTTATTATTTGTATTTTTGTTTACAAACGAACTATTATTCATTTTGAGACTCATCTCTTTCGTTTTTTTACATGGGATTATAGTTGGTACAATATAAGGCAAGTTATGCATTCTTTGAGAAAAAAAATTGAGATACTAATCAAACATGACATTATGATGAAAGCGAAGACGAGAAAGGCTGTTGAATAGCAGCGGCTTAAAAAAAATTATGCATAGAGTCGGAAAGTGTCGCACTAGTGCGATATTACTTTAAACCTTTAAAGACCCGACATTTTGCGTTTCACCCTAACAGGGCCCCAGCATGAAAATTTCCGAAGATTTCGTTGAAAGAAATTCGACATGTGTTCCTTTTCTGTAATTTATGCGGGGCTTATACACATACATGAATTCACCGTCGTCGCCGCCCGGGACTATTTTCATGAATCAAAAAGCTTGCACTAGGTTTCGCACTAAACTATCAATTTTGCAAGGAAAATTTATTTTAGTGTGTAAACACATACAATCACGAAATCTTATATTTTCACGGTTACAGGCGCTGGTGAATTCATGCAATATTCCTTGCATTTCAGCGTAAGGTCGCGTGTGTTTGGGACCATGTTAGGTATGAATAGTTTGTTGAGAATATTGAAATTAGCAAATTAACCGAGCTTTCATCTGCAAGGATTCCCCAGCGCCAGTGGCTACTTTTTCGAACGTAAAAACTAACTTGCAAATGTAAGCTCATGCTTTCGCGTAAATTGATATATGCATGAAAGTAAAACAAAATTTGGTGGATCCCCACTTTTCATGTGCCACCTAGAAGAGTTGAGAGGATTTTACACTTAACTGCCATCTTTTTCATTGGCACATGTTAAGTTTACAAAGAAATCAAGTTTACTGTGTAAACTTTCACAGTCCCGAAAATTTTACATTCACAAGTACTGTTTTTTGCGTTAAGCCCCTTTCACCCTACAAGCAGCTAAGTTTTGCAAAAAAATATTTATTGCTAATGTAAAGAGTAGTGGTCCCAGATGGCTACCCTGCGGACCACCTGATGTGACAATAAAGGGTCCTGAGGAAGAATTTCTGAATTTGACATAATATAACCTCTTCAAGAAATACGGATACCCCACTTAATGAAAGATGAGGGAAACCCGTATGAATTAAGTTTAAACCTTATAATTTAATGAGACAATTGATCAAAAGCTTTCGAGAAGTCTGTGTATACACAATCAACTCTTGAACACTTTCTAGAGAGTTTAAACATTTATTCAAAAAGACAACTAGATTAGTAACAGTAGAACGTTTCTGCATAAAATCATGTTGTTGGTTGCAGACAATATTTTTACATATAAATGTCAAACTATAACATACAACTTCGGAATACAAGAAAGCTTAGAAATTGTTCTATAGTTGATAATATTGGTTTTATCTCCCTTTTTAAATATTGGGGTTATAAATGCATTCTTCCAAACTGAAGAAAATTTACCTAATTTCAAAGATAGTTCAAAAATATTACGCAGAGGAAGAGCTAAAATAGACCTACATTTTTTTAATAAGGCAGGTTGTATTCCATCAGGCCCAATAGAATAATCCTGTTTTAAATGTGACAAAAAGCCCAAAATTTTGTCATGTTTTATTGTAATATTGATAAATGATACTTGAGGACAATTTCTTAAAAAACGAAAATAGTTTTCGTCAACAACAACAGGAGAATCATTAAAGGATTGGCTGAAATTACTCGCGAATCCCTCACAGATTTCAGAAGTTGAACTCAAGATTACGTCAATATAAATGAGATTTTCTGGATACCCGTCATATTTCTTCTTAGAATTTATAAATTTCCAGAAGCTTTTCGGGTCTGACTTGAAAGAACGCTCCATGGTTTCCAGATATTTGTTATAGAGTTCGAAAAAGAGTTTTTTCCTTATGTTGCGTATTATGGTTATCTATATTTATCAAAATTTTGTTCGATGGGGATGACTTCGTGATGCCTTTTATCCAAAGGCTCATTGATGTCCAGGGTATCCAGAACAAAGTAAATTTACCTTGGGTTTTATGAGGCAATAACACAATTTTTTCTTCTTAAAGCAAATAGCAAAGTGGTTCATATAAGCTCAAAGCTAAGTTTAAGGGAGTTAAAAAAGTAGACTTCGCCCAATATATCCAATTAGAAGATCCTACAAAACGGTAGGAATCTGATTCTAAGGCAATTCTAAGGGAAAATTACTTCGGCCGCACGAACTCATTTAGAGAACAAGATTGTAGATATCTAATCCCAGTCCATGGTCTATCTAAAAGCACAGCTTTGTCCCATGTGTCACCTCGCCATGGACTACAACTTCACTAATGATGTTGTCAGCCCCGACACCTTCATCAGTTTTGCCCAAGTTTTCTCCCTTAGAATGCAGAAACTTAACCTTAATGTTAAGTATGTCAAAACAGAGATTGTATCCGGTTTTTTTTCAAAAGATATAGGACACTGCTGTAATGGGGTTCCTCAGGCTTCACTACTGCGCAGTCCGGCTTAGGAACCATAGAGAACTTCGCTGCTAAAGTTTATGAGGGCAACCAAATGCGAGCCTTTGTTGTGTCTAGGCATGTCCAAACCCGTGATAAGCTTGAACCTTAATCCCTCCCAGTCATTGAATTAACTTAGCAATGCTCATTTTAAGGAAATCTCTAGAGCACGTATAATAGAATTTGATCAACCTTTATCCACTAAGTATTTCGTCAGGGTCGAACTTGACCTAGGTTCCCTCACTCGCCAGCAGCCAGCAATGCTTTTCTGTTTGTTGAGAACTAATCCACAACCTGGAGGTCGTCCCAGTGTTTTTCGAAGGACATAGATTTTTTCTTGGTACCCCGTGCAGCGCACGAGGGTTCTGGTTTTGTTATCGGTCGGGGCAATGGATTACTATGGTTGGTACTACCTGTGCTCCCTATATTATTGTAGGCTGCCGTCGCGAGTGGCACACATTTGGATTTTGTGACAAGAAAGCAACAAAACTTGTTACATTCGCATTACTTTGAAGTTTTTTTCTGAAACAATTGCGTTGTTTAGATGTTTTTGAAAAGTTTTTCAACTTTTCCCAACAAAAAACAAAATAATATGAGTTCCATTTATGTTACATAAAGGTTTTTGCGCCTATTTTCTTGCGACTGAAAAGTGATGGTTCTGAATATAAGTTACTAAGAAGTTACGCCACAGTTTCAGTACAATCTAACTTGTAACTGATTTTGATTGTAACTGAAATTGAAACAATTCAGTAAATTACATCTTTTGCAACCTGCGAGTGACTAAACAGTAACTGAATGTTGAAATGTTATGGAAAACTGAACTGCAACGCGCGCGAATTTTATAGGGTATAGAAAGTCATATTTTATGGTATAACTGTGGGCGTTTAAAAAACTCAGCTTAGAAAAGGCCGATGATAGATACTCGGATTTATAAATTATCCATACACAAAAATAATCACATTAAGTCATACATTCTTACTGTCATACTTTGAAATGTTTGATTGATTGTAAATTGTACTAGTTCGAATTTAATGGTTTCATTTTAATTACAAGAAAGTATTTTGAAACTAAAAATATTATGTGTCCTACAAGAACTTTATTGAAACTTACTTTCAGTTACAATAAAGTTACGAAAAAATTCACCATGTCTAATTGCAGGGTTACAATTCAGTCTCGTAAAACTGCAATGTAACTACTTTATAAGTTGCAACTAAGTTACAAGAAACCAATTTGTAACAATTCAAAATGATTACACACATGTTGCATATGTAACTTCTTAGGAACTAGAAACTAGTTGCAAATAAAGGACATTTTTGCGCTTTTTTGGTTGCAGAGAGGTTGTATCGACTTATTTGTAACTTTAACGTGACCGCCACTTTGTGACATAGAAGTCGCCATGACTTCATAGTAACAAAGTGTGCCATTTAGGCATGAACTCCTGGCTACAAGCCAAGAGATAAGATAAGAGCTTATTATTGACCGGTTTACCCCCAGTCTTCTATTTGTTGGCACGGATTATGAAAAACGCTCACTGAACCACGGAAAATTAGGGCCTAATATCTAAATTCAAATCGCGTTGATGAGTGCATTTTAATACAATATAAATATTTTCAAGATGAATTGAATGTATAGTAGATAAGTCTGATATTTAAAGTTCGCACAGAGAAGCTAGGCCCCACTGATATTAATAACAGTTTATGAAACTTCAATCAATATATAACATTTCATAGCCTTATATCAAGTCTTACAGGAAATCTTTAGAAGAGAGTGTCGTAATTGGATAACTTTGTTAGTAACCTCTTATCAAATATCTCACGCAGGACGCCTCTTAAAAAAATATGTTCCGGCATCATAATTTAGATCAATACTTAAAGATTAAGTACCGGTTTTACAATATCTGACTAACGTTCTGATTCCGACACATACGTACTGAGACAGAGTCAAAAGTCCACAAGGCAAACGTATGGAAATATATAGATTTTTAATGGATTTAGGTGATTCCAAGAAACCATTGTGACTTTGGGATAAAAATATATTATTTGTTCAGAATTTGAATTTATTATTTATTCCAAGACATTATGACAGGCAATGGTCCAGTGGCGGTAGAGCGTGACTGCTTACTTAGATACGAGTATGTGGGTTCAAGTCACTCTAATATGTATCCTCAGATTATATCTCCAGTCTTAACTGACATGTCTGAGATGTAATGAGATAATGACAATCTTATTCGTTAACAAAAATCTTATCTTTCTTTCAATTCCTCCGCATGTGTTGCATTTAAAAGATATTATAAAGTCTTACAGGCATTTATGTTTAACATTAATATTTTTTGTTTTATTTAATATTCCAAAGTTATAAAATGGTCATTTACGTTCTTTTAACCTTTTTCGTAAGCAAAATGAAATACCCAACGTGTTCCCTTGAAGGCTTCACACCTATACAAATCTATCTATCTAAACATTTAATTTTATCTTGTCAAAATCAATATCAATAAATACGTTATTAAGAAACATAAAAACAAACAAAACCAAAACAAAGGTTTCCAATTTACCAATGCAATGTTTGCCGACTTGTTGTAGGTATAGTCACAAAATGATTACGTTGAAATAGCCCCAGCATTTTTACCACACACGATCGCCACTTTGACATCTTTTGAACCATAAAATCCATTATTGTTACATGATGTGCACCATGAACAAAGTTGAATTTACCTTCGGTTAGTTCCAACGTCCAAGGAGATGGCCATAAACTGTCATATTTATTTGATCGGTAAAAGTCAGAGAATCAAGTATTTTTTGTTGAATGTTGATGAGTTTTTTCTTTGAAATTGGATGTGTGACAGTGGAGCAATTTCCGGAGATCAAGGGGTATTTCTTAAGATATAATATTATGTTGGGTGAAATGTGCGGATTAGTAATGGTTTCACTTGAATTTCAGCTAAGCATAGGTCTAAGGATGCGACAGATAAATGTCGACAAGATAAGTGCATGTATGATATTTATTTTAAAGTTTTGTTTACCCAGGAAGAAGTTAATAAATAACTAGTTAGAACACTTTAAAATTCTATATTTTCAATAATTAATTATCAACTGCAAAATAGATGCATGTTTTTGAAATAGAAAAAAAAAACGCTAGGCCAATAAAAAGACATAGCTAGTGGACACAACTCAACAAATTTAATTTTTAAGTTAACATTTCAATTTTGTATCAAAAAAAAATTTTTTTTGTTGAAAATTCAAAGATGTCATATAAACTTTTAGGCAAGGGTGTACGCTGAATTTTTATCGGGACATCAAGACATTCAAGAACCATGAAGATTATAATAATGCATCCATCAATCAGTCTGGAATATTTTTAAATTTTCATGCAGGTGACTAATTCTGAAACCGTAATACGGCAAGGGACGATATCGTTTTGATGTCTTACTTTACGTAGCATTGAAAACGACTCTCTTCTTGGAGATCTGATATTTGATTGAAGAAATCATTTTTCATCAAAAAAAGCATTCATATTGGTATTTGGTACAATAAATTAAGCAGGACCAATCTATGAAAGATCGACAAATGATTTTACTTTCTTAATTTATATGTAAATCGCATTGGGGGAAGTTTAAAGTTATTACACTTTCCCATAGCTTTTAGACCATCAGCTCATGAGGCTTGGTTCTTCTTAATCTCCGAACATTGTTTTGTACATTTAATACCGTCTCCATTTCGAAGTTGGTATGACTTTGCAGTCGCTGGTTGTGTGATATAGCGTGGTTTTTAACCACTCCTGTAACCATTTCAATTTGAAGGTCACGATGTAGATCGCTATTTCTTATATACCCAGAGGCATTTATTATTCCACGAAGGACCTTGCTTTGGAATTTTTGGATGGGCTCAGCATTTGTTTTCTTTGTACAGCCCTATAGTTGGATGCCATATGTCCAAACGGGTTTCCGTACTTGCTTTACATTAGTTTGTTCTGGATAGATAGGTCAGAGTTCTTTCCTAGTAACTAGTACATTTTTCTGTACTTCAAGTTTAGTTCTTCTCGTTTCTTTTTGATGTGCTCTTTCCATTTAAGCTTTGCATCCAAAGTCATTCCAAGATATTTGGTCGTATTGGAGTAAGGTACTGCTGTATTATTTATAAATATTGGAACATTGTTTATGTTTTTGTTATATTATTTTGTTAAGTCTTTTCAGTAGCAGTTTTTCAAAAACTTTTGCCATGATTGGTATAAGCGATATTGGCCTGTAAGATGTTACTTCTGTTGGTGGCTTACCTTGTTTAGGTATAACAATGACTTCTGCAATTTTCCAATGATGTGAAACATATCTTAATTATAAATTTGAGCTTCTTGAAGGCTATTGATGGCATTGCTTTTAAAACCTGAGCAGTTATTAGATCGTAATGATGGTTGTCGTTGAATAGTTTTGTATTTGGAACATCCAATAGTTAACAGATAACGCTTTTGGACTTGCTCTTGCTCAAATGACGCTGTTCAAAATACATGAAATATCAACGCACATTCTTGAACCAAATGATGTTGGTTGTAGGTAAATCAAAGTCAATTTTGCCATTACACCGTTTTTTACATGATAGAACTCAGTCGATTAATTATAAATACGACAATTCAAACAGACCATATCTCACCGATCATTGATTTTAAACTCGTCGTACCAATAGTGATCCTAACAAGGGAAAGCTGAAAGGAATAACGGGTCATTAACAAACATCATGTTTCGATCTTTACAGACGGATATATCTCAGAAACGGGAGTAGGGTCAGGAATCTGTTCGAAAAATCCTCCCTTAGCAAATTTATATAGACTTCCAGATTATTTCTTAGTATTTCAGGCGGAGTTGCTAGCAATAAGTGAGGCGGCTAAACATCTCTCCGCATGTAAAATAGTCAACAGAAATATAGATATTTTCGTAGACAGCCAGGCGGCAATCGAAACCATTTCCTCAATTATCACAAAGTCAAAACTAGTGATCCGCTGCCGCAATGAACTAAGATTGCTAAGCGAATCGAACTTAGTCACAAACATTTATCAAAATAAAAATCGGGCTAAGCGCGATTAATCGGGATTTTTAAAAGTGAGATTATAATAAACCGGGATTTTGAATATTTTATTTAAATAAAATAATTCCTTCACTATACAAAAACACTTAACAAAACATAAACAAAAAATTAATGCACATAAATTGTAATAAAGTCTTATATTAGACGACCCTGACAATAGATTCTAATAACAAATAAAATGCGAAATAAACTTTTGGCGAGATAACATTGTCCTAAATAACTTATTGCACTTTTAACAGAAATGCAAAACGAGTAAAATGGGAAAGAAAGAAATGCGGAGTGATCGTAGGGCGAAATGATTGAAAAACAAAGTAATACAAAAACGAATTTATTATAAACGAAGTAAACAGAAATCGATGTAAGAAAGGGGGAACAACGAGATGCGAAGTGAAAAAAACGAAACAATAGGCATTCGAGGTACCAAAAAGTGCAAAAACCGTAACTAACACCCATTCGCAGATCATCAAGCTTCCCGCTACCTACCATTATATCTTATATTATCGCACTACGGTAGCCAGATCAAAAGGTGAGAAGAATTTCTTCAATCTTCGAAGAAAGCTCAAACACTTTGTAGCGTTTTTGGCAACATCCAATATTTGGTCATTCCACAAAAGGTGGCATGTGATGCATATAATCAGGAGTGAAAGGTGGTATGTGATGCATATAATCAGGAGTGAAAGTTGATCAGATTCTGCAATGCAAAATCCGCTCATAGATAGATATATATGAAACGTGGTTTCTGTTTTAAAAACAAAATATACCTAGCAGAGTGCTGAGTAATTTGGAGCATTAAATTCTACGAGTTTTTTGTATTCCCCATTGGACGACAATGCTGTCAAGATAAGATTTTGATGAGCTTATCTAACCAACTTAGTGGGATTAGAAGTTCCAGATAAGAGATCATTAATGAAAATGAGGGACAGACACCCTGGGGCACACCAGCACTTATTTTATGAATATCAGACTTCAAACCGTCCAATACAATTTGTATTCAGCGAACCGAAAGGTAATTTCTAATCCAGCGATGAAGAGATTCATCGATACCATATGCATGCATTTTCGATAAGAGAGCTTGATGCCAAACTCTATCAAATCCTTTCGAGATATCAAGTGCAATAATCTTAGCTTCTCCAAGACGATGTTAAGCTTTGTACAACTGTTCAGTGAGATATACCATCAAATCACAAGTAGATCTATTGCTACGACAGCCATATAACCGCTAAAGAGCTTTCGTTCTTAAAGATTTTTTTAAGTTGATAATTAATCGGCATTTCCATGACCTTGGAAAGAGTTAGGTTGAACGGTAGTTAGAGATAGAAGAAGATTCGCCTTTTTTAGTCATAGGCTGGGCAAATATAGTTTTCCATCCATTCGCAAAGAGACCAGTAGGGTAGAAGCGATGAAAAAGCTTACACAGTGATTTTACCAGCGTTGAAGAAAACTTCTTCAGAACGGTGGGAAGGATATTGTACGGACCAGCGGATTTGTGTATATCAAGGTCTTTAAGAATCTTGGCAACTATACGGGTACTAAAGAAGATTCGCCTAATGAAATCATTTACGCTTTCAAGTACCGGAAGTGTCATAACACTTTCTGGCAGCTTCGAGTTAAAAGCGAACTGTACATATAACAGATTGGCTTTTCCTGTGAGCTGACAAAAGGGGTTTAATTACTGCCGAGACTTGATACCAAAGACGAAGTTGTATGTCGAATGTTTTTTTACAAATGACTTATAATTCTTACTACCTTTGGAACATTGTAGTACTTTTTGACTTAATTTTTGGTCATGCAAAAATTTGGTTTTCTGAATGTGAAAGAATAATGGCGGTAAGTTATATCCTAATAAGTAAAATTCGGAGTGATCAGAATTTTCACCTATTTGAATTCCACACAATACATAAAATGATTAAGCTAATACAAACTGCGACAATGAAAAGGAAGGGATTACCGCTCGTTGTGCTTGCTGCATTGCTTTTCCTTTTCCTATATTAGAAAAATTTGTAAATTATTAGTAAAAACAGCTATAAAAATATTTTCAAGCCTTTTTTATTTAATTTTTTCAGATACAAAATTTCTTTAATTTTTTTCTAAAATAATTTTGATTGTCAATTTAAAACAAAATTAAAAACACAATTTAAAAAAAAATCCACTCATTTTTAAATTATTGAATTTGAAAAAAATAATATTTTTTTTGTTTTCAAAAATCCAATATATTATTTTGCGAACATTTTTGTATGCAATATTATTTAAAATTCGAATGATACATGAAAATCTTGCCATTTAGCTTCAAATATCGTAGTGCTAAATTGGATTAAAATGTTTAAATTTGGTTCTGTGCAAAACCAAACCAATATTTGATCTATAGGGCAATTTAGAGAAGGTAAAATCCTATAAACACAAGAGCTTTTGTTTAGATACAGAAGTGGTAATTCAAATTCACATTAATAATCTTCATAATGCATTCGCATCATTACATGTATTTTCAAATTCATTTTATTTCATTTCTTTTCATTCTTTCATTTATTTCTTAGAGTTCACATTAATTATAAAACCTACCTATCAGATTCAAAATGTAACCGTTTTATTTTACTTTTGAAAAAAGCATATTCATTTTATTTATTTCTTAAAATTCACATTGGCGTGAAACAAAATTATTTACAAGTAATAGCTTGAACTTCATATGTTTATCCTTCAAAATGTATCAAAATTGTAATTCGTGATTGTAAATAATTATAATATAGATAATAAAAGTTATGTGAAAATTAAATATTTTGACGACCATCATTTTGGAATTGGAGACATTTACTTTGCAGATTGAGGTTAATCAATCAGGAGTCAGGAGTTCCTTTCGGCAACTACACATCTTTAGAATCAGATGCAGCTATACTCTGTCCCAGAAAAATAGGCAGTGTAGTCAAGATAGGACGTTTGCCTCTCATTCTCGCTACAGTGGATTGCATAAATCTCTCGCTCAATAAAGTTCTCACAGGGCTTCGTAGTTTGTATTTTAAATGGATCCAAATATGAAAGCTCTCAACTCAAAAGCACATCAACAGAAATCCGAGCAAGTTAAGAAATGGACACGGGTAACTCTGAAAACACATCAATATTTAATGGGGGTTGAATATCAGCAGCAGCCACAGGCCACAGCAAAAGCAATTCAGTCCACATTCAGATGTGCGCTGAGTAGGAGGTTGGGCTTACCTCAGATGCAATGAAATTTTCTTTCATTATTTTATAGATAAGAGGCGGGCAAATACTTTTTATGGAGAAGTTCTTTCAATTTAGTATGGTGCAAAAATATGACACGTTACTGATTTTGAAAAAGCTTTCCCAAAGACGTGTACGCCTATTTTTCTGGGACAGAGTATAGCAATAATTCATTATAGTTTGGTTCGTTAGGAGATCCTCCAAACAACCATTACTATACCATCAGTTCAGTTGTTAGTTAAGAGTTCTTCCAGACGACAACTTGGGCATTAGCTACAACTACAGTTACAGTAGTTACAAATCCGTGTTAGGTAAATTCGCGTAGCTAGAGATGGGCGAAGAATTTTAATTTAATTTTAATTTTTTTAATTTAATTTTGGTGGGGGCAATACCCCCATTTATTTGGCTTAATACAAGCTTCATAACTTAACCTAACTTAAAACTATGAAACTTAGGGCTATGATTGGGTTGAATTGGGCGGACGATTTAACAGGAGGATTTTAAGGCTGGGAGTGCTGAGATTGAAGTCGAAACAGTTTTCGTTCAAATCAACCCTTCGCAGCATTCGGGTAATAGGTTCATTGAAGCCATAAGAGGTACGATGAGTAGGCAGGTAGAAGAGGCGAGGGTTTCTTAGGTTACGGGGGTTAGTGTTGAAAAAGATAGAGTTGTAGAGGGTTTCAGAGTCAACGGAACCCGAGAGAAGTCGATGAATGAAGAGGATTTCTGTTATTTCTCTTCGCTCTTGCAGGGTATTGAGGTTAATTAGTTGGAGGCGATTTTGATAGGGGGGCAGAATCAAGGAATTATTCCAAGGCAGGCCACGAAGGGCGAATCTTAAAAAACGGCGTTGAATGCTCTCGATTCTAGAAATATGAATTTTTTGATATGGGGACCATAATTGACAGGCGTATTCAAGTAACGGGCGGACAAAGGTTATGTAGAGTGATCTGGTGACGTAGGGGTCGGAGAATTCTTTGGACCATCGTTTCACAAAACCAAGCGTTGAATTGGCTTTAGAGATAATATTATCGATGTGTGTTATGAAATTGAGCTCTCGGTCACATAGTATGCCGAGGTCTCGAATCGATTCAACTATGGCTAAGGGTTGATTGTAAAGAAAGTAGCTCCTGGGACAAGATTTTATGCGTTTGCGTGAAAAAGTGATAGATTGACACTTAGCAATATTAAGCTCTAAGCAGTTTTTGATACACCAGACTGAGAAACTGTCGAGATCTAGTTGAATAAGGGAAGAGTCGTGTGAGGAAGAAATTGTCTTAAAAAACTTGGTATCGTCAGCGTATAATAAAATATGGGAATGTTTTATGACCAATTCAATATCGTTAATTGTAAGAATAAAAAGGAGAGGTCCTAAGTGACTTCCTTGGGGGACCCCGGAGGTAGCTAAGAATGAATTGGAGAAGGCAGATCTGAAACGAACACTGTAATACCGGTTTTCCAGATAAGAAGAAATCCATTTTAAGAAAATAGGTTCAAAGCCGAGGGTGGACAATTTGAAAAGTATAAGTCTATGTGAAATTTTGTCAAAAGCCTTACTAAAGTCAGTAGAGATAACATCTACTTCCCTTCCGCTTTCTAGAGCTGATACTGTATACGATACAAATTCAACTAGATTAGTTGTTGTAGACCTACATTTGAGAAAGCCGTGTTGTCTAGGGGAAATTAGCGACTTACAACGGAAACTTAAAATTTCGTACAAAATACTTTCAAATATTTTAGGGATATGTGAAAGTTTGGCAATGGGACGATAGTTTTTAATATCGTTCTTAGTACCCTTTTTGTATATTGGGGTTATGAAAGAAGTTTTCCATACCTGAGGAAATTCTCCTTGAGATAATGATAGGCTGAACAATTTGGAGAGCGGAAAAGAGAGAGCTGAAGAACATTTTTTTAGGAATATTGCGGGGAGGCCATCAGGGCCAGGAAGATATTCATCGTTAAGTTGATTCAACTTATTTTCGATGATATATGGGTCGACGGTAGGAGGAAGAAAAGGGCCTAGTGCGAAATTTGGCAAATAATCGAAATAATCTGAATCAGGTATGAAGGAATCGTCGGTGAAAGATTGCTTGAAAAACGTGGCAAAAAAATTGGCAATATCTTGCGGATTATTCGAAGTTTCGGTATTGTAGGAAAGAGAGGAAGGGTAACCATCGGATTTTCTTTTAAAATTGACGAACTGAAAGAACGATTTAGGATCATTTTTAAGGTTGCTTTGTGTTTCTATATAAATAGCGTTGGTAAAGGGTGTTGTATAGCTCGCAAAAGTGAAGATAAGAACCAAAATAGTTAGAATAATCAGGGGGCGATCGGGTACGAAGGAAAATTGCCCACAACTTGTTTCTCTTGTTACGCAAAGAGCGAAGCTTGCGGTTATACCAAGGTGGAGAGGCAGCCGATGTCTTTTGGCGACTAAAGGGTACATGGAGAGAAATAGAATTAAATATTTCCCTGTAAAATTTTTCTGTGGCATCTTTCATGATAAGGCTATCGAAATTAAAGGAAGTTCTGTTGAGATATTCATTAATATGACGGAAATTTGCCTTATGAAAATCAAAGGAGTACTGATTTGTAGGGAGATTAGTTGGTAGTGGACAATCATGATAGAATGAGAGAATTAGGGGAGGATGATAATTGTCGATAGTAGATAAGGATAGAGGTGAGAGTGATACTGAAGAGTTAATGGGATCGGTTGTGAAAATAAGATCTAGTTGCCTGTCCATATAGTTTAGTATACCACTAACCTGACAGAGGCTAGAATCTGCTAGGCGATCTATAAAAAGGCATTCCTTTGCAGAAGTGGGATTTGAAGCAATATAATAAGATTGATCTTCAGATGAAGTCCATTTAAGATGGGGAAGGTTAAAGTCGCCGAAAAGAAGGATGTCATCGTTGGCGTCACATAAAGCAATTATGTGGTCAACCATTTCAATGGCGAGCTTATAAGATTCAATAGGCTGCGACGGCAAAATATAGCAACATATCACATAAAGCGACTTACGGGGTAGTCTTATCTTAATTGAGACATAGTCGAGATTAGGGGAAGAAGAGACTGCAATGAGGGATGAGTCTAGTGTGTTTTTAATAGCTAGTAGGACACCTCGACATGGGCATTCGTCAGAAGATCCGTTAAGTTCATCGTCGCGATAAACGTTAAAAGAAGAAGGAAACAGTTCTTGGTTGTTTATACTAGAGACCAGATTTGTTTCCGTCAGGGCGTAGATATCAAAGGATAGAGCGTAGGATTGTTGTAAAACAGTATGAGTTTTTGAACGAAGACCTCGAACGTTTTGATAGTAGAAGGTAAGAGGGAGGATTTGGCCAGCTGGGAAGGTGCAAGGCATTGTTTTGGATGGGACATTAGGAGTGACATATATGGCTGGGTTCGAGTTAGGAGCGAAAGTAGTTTTTAAAGTTTGTGCGTGTACTTTGAAGGTACGACGTACGTTTGGAGCTGATGTGAGAGGCGTAAGTTTTAAGGTCTTTATTAACTGTTGTCGGAGAAATGTTGTAGTTTTCATGAAAACGCGTGTAAATCTTTTTCAGGGCTACGGGGTTAGTCGGGAGTCCTTCTTTTTGTATTTGAACAATGACATTTGTTTTTGTTTTGCCGTCAATGCAAACCGATTCAGATTTGTCATGTAGGTAGGCAAGGTACAAACGAACATTGTCGAAAAGTTTTTGATCTCGAAGTCTGGCCATTACATAAAGCCCATCGAGTTCAGTGTTTGTGGGCGAGGGGTCAGTTAATCTATTGGTAAGTTTCACAGCAGGGGGAGTCATTGGGTCGAACATTGGGGAAGGTAACGATTTTGGAGTGACATTTGATATTCTTTGAGATGGGGCAGAATCTGAGGTGTTAGTATTTGAAGGATTTATAGTAGGAGAGTGGATGAAGTTCGGGTATTTGACTATGATTGGAGTGTTTTTTGGAAAAGAGGCTTTTGCTAGAGGATGGGGTTGGGATGCGAGATTGAAAGACACACGTTTACGTTGAGAAGGATTATCAGAGGAAGTTTTAGGAAGGGTTGTGCGGCCTTAGCTTAAAAACATCCGTTTCGCAGGAGGATTCAGTGAAAACTGTGGGGATTTGCGCTTCAAAGACAGAGAATTAGTTTTAAAATTGTTAATGTTAGTGATAGTTCGAGAAAAGTTTGGAAAGATACCCGCCTTTGTAGTCCAGTTGGGATCAGAAGTATGGGATTTATTTTGTTTATTTTGCTTCTTAGGGAGATCTGGATAGGTGATTTTGGAATAATTTATGGGGTTATGATTAGTATTCCTTATTGTAGATAAGCTGCTGTTCCATTTAGACATCTTCATCTTATTAATTCGGAAAGATCCGTTAGGGTGATGAAACAACCAGTCATACTTAGATGGAAACTGGATTTTAAAACTTCTGAAAGACGTCCGGCAACATTCAGTTACAGCGATGGAGAAAGTGCGTTTAAAAAAAGATTGAACCCAGCTTTCATCGGCAAATTTGAGTGTGTTACTCAGACAGAAGTAGCTATTATTGGCTGAATTGAGTTTCCTTAATCTATTAGTCCAGTCTGGTAAGTTCCATGTGGTTCCAAATTTTTCGATGAGTGTTGGTTCTATGATTGGAGACTCTGCATTTAAAGTAGGAGGTTGTTGACTTATAGTAGGAAGTTGTTTACTGACAGCTGGAGGTAGAGGTGTAGTATTAAAGACTGATAAAGGAGATTGGTCGACTGTTGAAGGTGAAGGTGCCAAAGAAATAACAGGTAGGGGAAAACGTTCATGTAGAGTTGTGTCCATTTCATCTAGCAAGGAAGTGTTGTACACAATGGGAGAAGGTTGAAATTGACCGGTTATCCCATCAATCTTACATGTAGCAGATTTGATGTCGTCCGCTAGTTCGCCAATGCTAATACGAGTTTCGATTAATTCACTACTCATAGCATTGATAACACTTAGGGCATCTTCAAGCATGGCAACAGGTTGACGTAAACCAGGTGTTGTTGTTCTTGAGGTAGATTGAAAATGACAATCGAGGTCACTACGCAGTGTATTTAATTTGTCTATAACTGTTTGTACTGAGTTGGCAGTTGTACAAGGACTTAGCAATGCTTTTAACTCAGTTTTAAAAACATTTAAAAGTTTTTTTCCGTTTTCTTCACTATTATTGTTTATAGTTAATTCCGTTAATGCCGCGAGTTTTTTTTCGATGGAATTAAACTTGGTAAGACACCGTTTATTAACGTTCTCAATTGTATCATTTAACTCCTCGAACGATTTTGAAAAGTCATCAATTTTGTTTAACTGGCTCATGACGCCTTTGTGAAAGTGTTTATTATTAATAAGGATGGAATTCGTTGAATCACTTTGGCATTTGATGGCAAGTAACACGTGCGAAAGGGAGATTTCTTTGCATTCATCACAGTAAAATGAGAAGTGCAGTAGATAATCTTTTAAATACGCAGTGGACCTTTTACTTAAGCCAATACATAAAGGGTGAAATGATTTACCACAAATCCCCTTACACTTCACAAGGTCATCATTTTTTTTGTCAATACAATTGGCGAAACAATTTTACATTATTAAATTCACAACAATTGGGTCAAATAAAAAAAAAAAAAAACAAAAATGTAGGTGCAAGGTAAATGGCGATAATGACGATGGTATACTTTTGGTATTCGCGACAGAAGAAGCGGAGGAAACAAAATTAATTTTAAATAGAGGGCTAAGTAAGCACTGATTTGGGGCAGGCAGTTAAGTAGGTTGAAAAAACCAGCAATTAATGATGACACTGAAAGAAGTTAATAACGCGCGTTGAAATTATATTGGTTTTCGGGGCTATGTTATTTTTTTTTTTTTTTTTTCGTTTTTAGGGCTTTTAATGGTGAAGGAAAATTATAAGTATTTGCGGAGCGAAAAGAATACGACTGCACTTGACGGAAGTTCGAAACCAACGAAGAGTCGAAGTCGAAGAGAATCTCGCTTCTTTTTCCGCGATCTGTTCAACAACGTCAGATTCATTTACAACGGGTGTTCTGAGCTTGAGAACTTTAAATAATAATACAAGACAGAAATATTATTGGAATACATGGGCAAATTCCTAAACTCAACTCTTGCGCATAATATGCTAAGCAAACTGTCCCTAAACGCACACACAAGAATCTCTGCTAAGCATACTGTCCCGAAACACCGTTCATTCTTTTTTCTTGCGCAAACTTCATTGCAATTGTACAAGTTTTAAACTTGTGTTGCGCACTTCATTTGTTTTTCAATTTTTATCGGGTTCGTGCATTTGCTTTGCATGATACTTGCTTTGCAAATCTTGCGTTTAGGAATTTGGCCCATTTCCTATTGCTAAAATCTAGTAGATAATTTCATGGGATTTATTTTTTAAATATGATTTCCGAAATATGTCCGCCGCGGATATGAGTTATGCAGTCCATCCAATCTGTGGAAATGTATTTTTTCTTCGGCTTTTTTGGTCGCTGTAATTTTCGCAATGAAACAATCAAGTTACATTAGCTTTCCCAACGTTTCGGCAGGGGTTGCTGCCTTCTTCAGGGGTACTTTATTTACACAAAAATTACAAATAACATTAATGGTTGATAAGTAAAGTAATAACACAATTATGAATACTCACTTAGACAAAATAAGTAAAATAGTCAAAACATTTATATTACAATAAAAATTTAAATAAGCACTTCAAAGAATGAAGTTGAGTCTGTATGACTTGAACAAAGCACAAATTACATTAAGGAAGAAAGAAGAGAGAAATACACAGGAGAGATGTTTTGTGTGCTTGTTTACGATTCATGTTGTTTTTGTTGTTGAGAATGTGTAATGTTTCTAACGTGTATCGTTTTGAAACATGTTTCTCCGTCTGTAGGATTTCAACGCCTTCAAAGCTTGGAGAATGGTCGTGTTCAATGCTGTCACTGGCCAAAGCTGTCTTTTCGGAATTTTTAAGTTTAATGTCTGATTTGTGATTTGATATGCGTTGTCGAAGAAGTTTTTTTGTGGTTCCAATGTAACACAGGTTACAAGGTTCATTTGTTTTTCCATTACAATTAATTTTGTAAATTACATCTGTTCGTTTGTCCTCATCAGGTTTCGTTTTTAGTTTTGTAAAACAATGGTCGAGTGTTTTGTTTGATTTAAAGGCAAGGCGAACATCTTTCAGATTTTTTGAAATGGATTTCTTGAAGTTGTCACTTAAAGTTGGGACGTAAACTATACTTTTGTGGTATGTGTTTGTCGGTTCTTCAGGATTATTTTTCGGTGGAATTTGCATTTTTTGTTTTGAAAGAAGACTACGAATTATGATGAAGGGATTACCGTTATCACTTAGTATTTTGGTGACTTTCTTCTCGTTGATGGCGTGGAATCGTACATCGCTTATTTTGAAAATTTTATTTATGAGGTTGGACGCGGTATTGATGATGATGTGTCTTGCTTGATTTGATCGAAAATTAATTAATCTACCAGACGCTGTTGGTTTTTGGTACCAATCGAACAGCAAACGATTTTCTTCACGATGGATTTTTACATCCAAAAACGGTATTGTTTTGTTGTGTTCGTTTTCAACAGTGAATTGAGTTTTTGGATGGAATCCGTTGAGTGTCTTTAGTACTTTTTCTAACGTTGGGAAAGCTAATGTAAATTGATTGTTTCATTGCGAAAATTACAGCGACCAAAAAACCCGAAGAAAAAATACATTTCCACTGTGCAATACTAAATCCACAAATTGGTCAGAAAATCAACTTTATTGTCCATCCAATCAGTCCTATTTTTCACTAATTTGTCCAATAAATCTGGTCAAATGGCTTCAATGGTGGCTTGAATAGTGTCCTCCAATGTTCCAAGAGTTGCTGGTTTATCAGCATAAGCCAGTGACTTAACATAGCCCCATCAAAAGTCGAGAGGCATTAAGTCGCGCAAACGAGGGGGCCAGTTAACAAGACAAATTGGTTTTGTAATAACTTTATTGTTAAGCACGCTGTGTGGTAAGTTGCACCATCTTGTTGGAACCAAGTGTCCTGGCTCCATAGTGCTCGCCATTAATCGAATAGGCAAGGCAGCTCATTGCTAATTTCGAAAGAAAAAAGGACTATTGATTCCGCAAGCTTGTAAGCCATGAAAACCAGTCAGTTTTAAATAATGTAATGGTGATTCGTTAATGGGTTGAAGATTGCTTTGTTCATTCTACTCTTTATACAAATTCCCTACTTTCATACCCCTCACTGTTCCACTCTTGTGGTTTCAGAATTTTTTCATATCCACTACACTGAAAAATTGTTAAAATTAGATCTTGAATCTGATTATTCTATTAAAGCATATTTCAGCAGGTTATTGACACCTGCTGATGGTACAGGAACAAATAAAAATAACAACAAAAAATATAACCTGCCTTTAATATTACGTCAAAATTTATCTTAATTTTTTTTACTATCATCAACCGAGCAAGAGGTGTGTAAACACACACCTGATAATCATATTATCAAATAATTGCCGGTATTGCGGCGGCGCGCTGCGTTCGTTGTTAAACATTTTCACTGTAATTGCATCCGAAAAAGTTCATCAAAGGTTAAACAAATCTTTAAATAAAAATATTTTTATTAAATTAAATTAGGAAGAAAAAAAATAAGCATGCCTTCAGCACCGTTACGCGATGCTGCAACACTTGCTAGCACCGCAGCTAATGTGGAACCATATAATGTGGTATTACTCGTGGGAAATTAAAACCACCGGCACACTGTTTTAAGATTGTTGAAGCTGAAGTTGAACTGTTGCCGCAAATCATTACCAAATAACCTTTCACTCTGCGCCGCCATAACGTCTTAACATTGAGATTGCTCATATTAACTTATGGTTTGAAGCCTTCTAGACTGCCATAGCCAACAACACCCCGGTGGTTTTTTTTATATCAACATCAATAGAGCCGAACATTTTAATAGAAGGTGTGCATTAGATTCAAAACCAATTGAGGAACCATCGATACAAGAAGCATTTTAAAATTAATTAATTTTGCAATTCATCTTCTGCAGCTTTGTAGAGCTTGATTTGCTTGGACTTCAATGTTATTGCAAAATTAAATTAAATAAATACAAAAAAAAAAACTATAACAACTCGACTGTTACTACCTTTTATGTTTGTTGTTCCCGACAATTTCAGATAAAATATCGCTTTTAAAATATCATTAATCAGCGTAGACACGAAATACAGTTTGTTCTCAAGCTTAATGAACAACTTTGGCGACACAGAAGTAACAAGTGTTTTATGACTTTTGTAATTGGCAAAAATAAAAGCCTTCGGGGACTTAACCGTTTAAAAATGATATATTTGTTTTTTATTTGTTATTTTCAAAGCCGTTTCCACCTGACACAATGTTTGGCAAAATACTTTTTTGAAACGTGGGAAACTGGCTCAAGAGTTGGTTCAATTAAAAGTGGAATGTCAACATAAAAAAAGCTTATTTTCTATATACATATATATTTAGTGTATAATTTGTTTTGTTGTAAAATTTGATAAGTTGAACAAAATTTAACATTAAGAACCTTGACAAATTGTTGTTTAGATAAAATCATACAAGTATAAAGAAATATACCATATTTTGCTGTTAAGTATTCGTTGTCTCAAAAACAGCATGGTTTTGTGAAAGGTAGATCAACTTTTTTTTATAAATTTACACGCGTTCATGGGATTATGAATACCCTTTATTGGAAGAAGAGAAAGAAGGATAGGAAAGATGTGTGGCACAATGTTCTGAGACTAGAGCTGGTTGTTGTCTCAGATTTATCTCCAGGGATGGCGGCTGAACTAATGCGGAGAGAATTACCGTGTCTTATTTATTTATGTCCTTTATAGTTCGCATTATTTTATTTATTTCCTTGTCATATCTATGGGTATGCTAGTTTACTCAATCGCATGTTGTTAGTGTTATGCCTAAACAGCACGTAATGAGTAAACCAGCAACTTATTTTATGACAATTTTTAGAATTGGTTTTTTTTAATGGAATATAAGAAGGCATAGACAACGGCAGGAATCGAACCTGCAACCACGAGGTTGACAGGCGAGAGCACAACCATCGCGCTACGGCCACCCCCAATACTATATATCGATAGTATGCTATTTGGCTGCCATTTTCACTTTGAGGTTAGCGTTTGTGGCTGGTGAACATTTGTGGTGTGCGTATTGTTATAATTCCTTGTTTTTTTTTTTTGCTTAATTACTTTTGTTGAAGGTTTTTTAAGTCTTGTAATACTACTAGAGCAAGAACACAGCGATACGTATTCCTTCGCGACATTTGTGCAATTGAAATAGGATGCTATGAAATGCCCAATGCCAAATTTTGTAGTATTCTATTTTTCTTTCTTTCTATCAAAATGACAGATAGTATACTATAAAATATAGAAGGTGGAGACACCGTGTTAGGAAAGTAGGAAAGGATGCAAGAGGAGATACCATCGTTATTTATTTTCAATTTCTTGGTTTTGAACTTTTGAATAACAAAATGGGAGGGGAAAATAGAGCTGGCTAAAGGATTTCACATTCGCGTTGTACGTCTAAAAAACGAATCACTTTACTTAATAGTACGTCCGAAGTTGGGCTCAAGGGTAAATTGATTGATGAGAATTCATGGAAGCGCGAGTATTACATTTGAAAATTTTATAGGGAGGAATGCAACTGACTATTTCGCTAGAACATTGTTTATAAAAATAGCGATAAAATGATGAGAGGCATATAACATTTCGACGGTGTGTAGAGATGTCAATGTTTCCATTATAGTTCTCCCGCCTTTCGTTGGTAGAGCTCTATTCTGAATTTTATCTAAAAAACTCAAATGTGTTTTGGAGCTCCTGCTCAAATGTGCGAGTTATACTCCAGCCTTGGACGAGGCAGATCATAGGGCGGGTTCTTGGCGTTATCAAGTATGAGGTCATTTCACAAGAGGTGATCTGTGATGCACATGCCAATAACTGATAACGATTGGTTCCTTCAATTCAAGTACCACCCATGGATAACTACAGAACAAGAAGTTGATTCTGAAAACGAAAATAAGACCCTGAGAGTACTGTGGCCAACAAAACAATTTTGTGGATTAGAAGTTCCAGGAAAAAGATCATTAGCAAAAATAATATAAATAGTTGAAAGCAAAACGGAGCCCTGGGGCACACCAGCATTTATTTTATGAATTTCAAGCTTGAACCCGTCCAATACTACTTATATTGAGCGTAAAGATTTACGCCACTGTTCGGTGAGATATACAATCAGATCATCTTCATCTGTGGACCTATCGCTACAAAAGCCATACTGCAGGTCAGTATTTCCTAAGCTTATAATTTATCAGCTTTTCCTTGACCTTGGGAAGAAAGGACGTAAGTGCTATTGGACGATAAGTAGAGTTTGTAGAAGATTTGCTTCGTTTTATGCACAGAGGCTGGACAAATTTTGTCTTCCATCCACTCGGAAAGATTAGGATTGGGTTGAATTTAATTTCGGAGTTCTACACACCATAAACTATACTCAGCTTTAGAACAGGATTGATCAATATTGAAGAAATCTTATAAATGTGTGGTAGTTTCTTTTTTGTTAGTTGTCAACTGAACGGTGTGTCTTGTGGAACCATAGTTGATTGAGGTACATACAGACTATATATAAATATCTAGTTCCTACCCAAGGTTACCGTAACGATGAAGTGGCGTCCTAATAAATGACATTATAATTGAAACAACTATCTTTACTGATGGCTCAAGATATGGTGTTGGTTCAAGATATCTTTCTGATTCAATATCTATGTTTTTCTCTCTTATTTTCTTGACCCCTTCGACGGGCATAGGGCGTCAGGCCACTACATGCCATCTTTTTCCGATTTCGGAAATGCGTTTGAGCTCTACCAAATTGTTTCTAAGCTTCTGAGATTCCTTCTCAACGTTATGAGTCAAGTTTTTCCCTGGCACCCAGGGCGTCTGCCATCTTCAGTAAGAGGACCCAACTTAACTTTGTGTCTTGCAGTATGACCAATCCATTACCACTTCATCTACGGATGACGAAGTCGATTGGAATGGCCAGTTCTCTGTTGGAGTTCAAGTTTAGATATGGTATTCGGCCAGAAAAGCCTAACTAATATATATATGTCCTTTCGGCTACCTGACTTTGTTAGTGTCTAAGGAAGTTGAATTACCGGCAATCACGACAACAACTGAAATAAGATCAAGCTATAATATCGGAATAAGCTTGCAAGCTTATTCGTAGGAATTGCAGAAATATGATCATCCTTTTCGGGGTTACCAAGGGAAATATTCTCCCAATTTTTCTTAATGATTAAAATAACTGATGCACTAAATGATGAGCCGGTGGTATAACACAGTTTTCTGTGTTGGCAAGCCATTAGTCGCAAGACGGGCTTGCTATAAGCTCTCTTCGACCAATTCTGATAGTGTGAAAAAAAAACTGGTGGAACAGCTTAACTAACTGAATTCTATCCATAGATCGATTTGATATGCCGAACCAATAACGACATTATTGGAAGGCAATTTTGAAAATATTGATGAATTTTCGGAAATAAACATATAAAGGATATTTTGAAGAAAACGCAAATAATAATTAAATATTATTTTGTTTTTGTTTCTGTGGACTGTGTGGTTTAAGGCCAAATTGAAGATTTTAATGACCTGTAATCCAAAATGCGTTTCGTAGAAAAAGGATATTCATAATCCCTTTAGCGCGAGTTACATTGACCTCTCCATACAACAACAACATTAGCTGACTATCTGATATTTTATTTCTTCTAAATTATTATTATTTATTCAATTACATTGACTTCTCCATAAAACATTAGCTGACTATGTCATATTTTATTTTTCTAAATTACTTTATTCTTTATTATATCAAATTACTTATTTCTCATGCATACTGCATTTCCGCTTACTATTTCTCACTCAGTAAAATTCCATTAATTATTTTCCCAGCGAATAAAATGTAAACATAAGCAAATAAAATAGATAAATGAGAATGTAAATCAGTTTTAAGTGTCTTTTGATAAATAAACATCAATGGGCGAAGTTCTGCCTAAGTAAAAAAGTGTTTTTTTTTTATATAAACCGGGAAAGCCATATCTTAACTGGCGCAGTCGGTAGTTCGGGACGTACACAAATAATAAACGACGGTTCATCGTTTTAAAAACAGTCAAAGGATAATTGACAAGAAAAAGAAAACCTATCTGAAAGTGTTTTGTGTGTTAATAAACGACGGTTCATCGTTTTAAAAACAGTCAAAGGATAATTGACAAGAAAAAGAAAACCTATCTGAAAGTGTTTTGTGTGTTAATAAACGACGGTTCATCGTTTTAAAAACAGTCAAAGGATAATTGACAAGAAAAAAAAAAAAACTATCAGAAAGTGTTTTGTGTGCTGTGTTTTTACACTTAAGTTCTGCCCGAACCTAACAACAACAACGAGAAAGCTGATTCCCGGTAGAAGACCAAAATCATGAAGATAAGATTAATTCTAAGGCATATTAGCGTGTAAGTCAAAAGTAAAAATATTTATCCTTAAGAACTCTCAATCCTTTCCTCTATCCAATCCATGTCCAGTAAAAAAAATAGACCAAGGAGAACCCCATATTCACGAGTAAATTTAGATTTAGAAAGCATAAGTGAAAGTTCAGAGGAAGAAAAAGAATCGAAGAGTGACGTTGATAAAAGTGATATTTTGGCAAAGCAACTAAATAAATTAACGCATTATAATACATTAAGTAACCTTGATAATCTCTTTAATAATCTCACGTTAACTGACTTTGACAATAATTTTTTAAATAAAAAAGTACAACAAGAAAACAAACAAAAAATGGCAAACAGTGGTGACGACCGAATAAATGACGGTAATGACATTTTTAAAGCACTCAGGGTCCCTGATGCTATTAAGGATTTACCGAAATTTGATGGTAACCCCAGACTCCTTTTTGAGTTCATTCAGAACGTAGAAGAAATTTTATCTTTAATTCCGGAAGTGGACGGCACAGCCCAGGGAAGAATACTTCTTCGTGCCATCCGAAATAAAATAATCGGACCTGCCAACGAAATTCTAAACATGTATGGCACTCCACTTGCATGGACATCAATTAGAAGCAACTTAGTTTTACACTATAGCGATAAAAGAAATGAGACCTCTCTCATTCGTGACCTCCATAGCCTTAAACAACAAAACAATACTGTTGAACAATTTTATAGTAAAATAATCGAAATTTTTGCTACTATAAGCAACCACATTAAAGTTCACGATACAGACTTAAATGTAATTAAAGCCAAAAATGAACTCTATGAAGAAATGTGCCTTAACACCTTTCTAGTAGGTTTAAGAGAACCCCTTGGTTCAACTGTCCGTGCAATGAAACCCACCTCATTGCCAAGTGCATTTGCATTCTGTATCCAGGAGCAGAATATATTTTACTCGAAAACAAACTTGTCACTTTTTGATAACAAGATGTACAAGAAAAATTTTGAAATTCAAAATCGACAACCCCAAAATTTTAATTACCCATATAATTCATTTTCATTTAATCAACAGAAACCACAACTACAACATTTTAATTCCCCATATAATACGTTTTCATCCAATCAACAAAAACCACAACCCCAATATTTTAATCCCTCACACAGTACATTTCCGCTAAGTCCACCAAGAACACAACCCCAACAATACTATCAACAACGGGTCCCACAGCAACATATGAATCCTCAACTTCAACCCCCAAAACCTCAACAGAATTATCAACCACAGTTTCAACAACAATCACCTTCCCAACGTTATTCTCAAAAACCTCAGCAGTTTTCACAAAACCAACAAAGAAAATTCGATCCAATGGAACTTGGTTCCACTAGAGTTACTCGTTTGACTCAACCATCTCCATACAATTTTACTAAACCAAATGAACTTCAAAATTTTAGAAAACAAGAACTACATAATGTAATTGTACCACAAGAAACAGACAACTTCTCAAATAACGTAGAATACCCTACTGATGTTATTGATAATTACCAACAGTTAGATTCCTACTATGATTATAATGATCACCCTGATCAACAAGATCTAGAACTTTTAAACGCAATGCATGAATTAGATGACGAAAATTTTTCCACACCTGCCCCGACAGACCAATTGGGTACGTAGACATTAACAAACATGGTACTGTTCTTCCTTATATCAACATTTCCTCACCTTTTGGCCGTCCATTAAAATTTTTAATTGACACAGGAGCCACCACTTCTTTCATCAACCCCGAATTTGTACATCCTGATTATTTAGTTTCAATAGAACCGACATCTATTAAAACAATTCTAAGTACACATAAAATAAACAAAGAAGTTTATCTTCCCAACTTCTTAGAGTTTAATCAACCTGGAGAAACCAGATTCTTAGTTTTTCGCTTTCATGGATACTTTGATGGTTTACTAGGACTCGACGCCCTTACGGCACTAGGAGCAAACATTGATTTAGTTAACAAACTCATTATTACAAAAAATTCAAAATTACCCTTAGAACTAAAACCCAATTTTATATCCCAAAAATATATTCTTTCGGCAAACTCTAAAACAATCGTAAATTTACCAGTTGACATAGAAGAAGGAGACATTCTTATTAAAACAACATACATTTCACCTCAGTTATATATTCCAGAAGGTATATATAAAACAATTAAATGGTACACCAATTGCATGGTAATTAATGCATCCAATGCTGAAAAAACACTCTTTCTAGAACAACCTCTCAAAGTCACAAAATTCAATAAACAAGAATTTTACGAGCTTAACAATTTTGAAATCAATAGTGAAATTCCTCAAACAAACCCTATAACTTCTGATGACGTAACAAATCTTATTCGAACTTCACACCTTAACCTTGAAGAAAAGAAAGTTATTTACAAATTATGCCGAGAATACGATGATATTTTTTTTAAAGACGGACAAAAATTAACATTCACTAACAAAATTAAACATGGCATCAATACCAGCGATGACATCCCCATCTATTCTAAATCTTATAGGTATCCTCATATTCATAAACAAGAAGTCCAAGCACAAATTGAGCAAATGTTAGAACAAGGTGTAATAAGACCCAGTTATTCACCTTGGAGCTCACCAATCTGGATTGTCCCAAAGAAAATGGATGCCAGTGGAAAAGTCAAATGGCGACTTGTGATTGACTACAGGAAACTGAACGAGAAAACAGTTAGTGACAAATATCCCTTACCTAACATTAATGATGTGTTAGACAAATTAGGCCGAAGTATATACTTCACGACACTCGATCTGGCTAGCGGTTTTCACCAGATTGAGATGAAACAAAAAGACATCGAAAAAACAGCATTCACCGTAGAAAGTGGGCACTATGAGTATTTAAGAATGCCCTTCGGGTTGAAGAATGCTCCATCGACCTTTCAAAGAGTCATGGACAATCTGCTCAGGGATCTACAAGGAAAAATCTGTCTCGTTTATTTGGATGATATCATCATCTTTTCTACTTCATTCCAAGAGCATACAGAAAATTTAAAGAAAGTTTTTGATAGGTTACGAGAAGCAAACTTCAAAATTCAGATCGATAAATCTGAATTCCTCCGTAAAGAAGTAGCTTTCTTAGGTCATATAGTTACAAGTGAAGGTGTAAAACCAAACCCCGATAAAATTTTCGCAATTCAAAATTTTCCAATACCTAAAACCCAAAAAGAAATTAAATCTTTCTTAGGCCTTCTTGGATATTACCGTAAATTCATCAAAGATTTCGCGAAACTTACAAAGCCACTTACAGAATGCCTGAAGAAAGGTAGGAATATTGACTTAAATGAAAAATATGTTAAAGCATTCGAAATGAGTAAAGAATTACTAGTTAATGATCCAATACTACAATATCCTGATTTTACTAAGCCATTCATATTAACCACCGACGCGAGTAATTTTGCACTAGGCGCGATTTTATCCCAAGGCGCTTTAAGTAACGATAAGCCTATTTGTTATGCCAGTCGGACCTTAACAGATTCAGAAACCAATTATTCTACCATTGAAAAAGAATTATTGGCGATCGTTTGGGCAACAAAATATTTCCGCCCATACCTATTCGGTCAGAAATTCAAAATTGTAACCGACCATAAGCCCTTGCAATGGCTCATGAGTTTAAAAGACCCAAATTCCAAACTAATCAGATGGCGTTTAAAGCTCGAGGAATTCGATTATCAAATAATCTACAAAAAAGGAAAACTAAATTTAAATGCAGATGCGTTAAGTCGAATTCAAATACAGCCCCCAAATAGTAAAATCGAATTAAATATTAATGAAACAACTGCTGCTACCATTCATTCTGCAGCTGAAAATTTAGATGATCGCATTTTTATTTCAGAACGACCCCTAAATGAATTCAATATACAGCTTATTTTAAAGAAAAATGACAGAGACAAACCACCAAAACTTGAAATGCTATTCAAAAACAAACAAAGAAGAACTGTGTACAAACAAGACTTTACTGAAAATAACATTACAGACATTTTTAAACAACATTTACCCCCAAACAAATGCTGTGCAATATACACAGACAATGAAACATTCAGAATTGTACAAGAATTATATTCAAAATACTTCTCTAACAGCAAGACCTTCAAACTTATCCGTTGCACCGACATACTAACAGATATAACAGACAATGACGAACAAGACAAAACTATTACTGACTACCATAACAATAATAACCACAGAGGAATCAATGAAACACTCCTACATCTAAAAAGACAATATTTTTTTCCGTATATGAAGACAAAAATTACAACAATAATAAATAATTGCGAAACCTGTCAACTTATGAAATATGACCGAAACCCTCCAAAAATAAAACATGAAATCCCGCCAACTCCAAAGAAACCACTCGATATAATCCACATAGATGTCTATAGTATAAATAATAGGAAAATTCTAACAATAATCGACAAATTTTCAAAATTTGCAGCGGCATACACACTCGCCGTGCAGAATAGCTTAAATATAATAAAATCTATTAAGCATTTTATTAGCCTTCACGGCATACCCAATCACTTAGTATCCGATCAAGGATCAGAATTCACAGCCATAATTTTTAAAGATTTCTGTGCACAATATAGCATTAATTTGCATATTACGTCTTTTCAACAGTCCAGTAGCAATAGCCCCGTCGAACGATTACATTCAACACTTACTGAAATTTATAGAATAATCTACAACAAAAGAAAGGAAAGAGACCATAGCTCTATTTTAAGCGAAACTATAATTACTTACAACAATTCCATTCACACATCTACAAATTATACCCCATATGAATTATTTTACGGTAGGACTTATAAGTTTAACAAAGAAGTAAATTTTAATAATGAACATGAGTATCTTCAAAAACTCAATGAATTTCAAGAAAAATTATTTCCCACTATAAAAGAAAAATTAGAAAAAGTAGTATCTAAGAACATTGAAAAAATTAACACGAATCGAAAAGAAGCCGTAGATTTTAAGGAAAATTCAATCATTTATAGAAAAGAATTTAGACGAAACAAATTGACACCTAGATTTAGCAAACATAGAATTAAAACAAATAATAAAGTTACAGTTATCACTAATGACTACAAAAAACTACATAAATCAAAAATAAAACACAAACGAAAATTTCAGGCTCATGACGATGACAACACTGACGACAATAGCCAAAGGACAACAAATGGAACTGCAAGAACTTAATGGAAACATGGGAATTCTTCCTATGAAATTAGGAACAAGTAGAATCATAAGCAAATACGATAACCTAGTACACATCGTCAGGTTAAACTCATATAAACAGAACATAAACAAAATAACTACATCATTACTAGCCTTCAAAAACATAAATGACTTCAAAGACTCATTGACCGTTATAAACGTCAAAGTTGACGAACTGAGAGCCAAATTAGAAACGTTGATGCCAAAGCTTAGGCATAAAAGAGGACTCATTAACGGACTTGGTTCGGTAGTCAAAAGTATTACTGGAAATATGGACGCAGATGATGCCATGCATCTGAACAACCAAATAGACCAATTAACACAAGACCAACTGCTAGTAAAAGACAAAATAAATAGGATCACTCAATTAAACAACCAAATGACACAGAGATTTACAAACATTACCGACCACATAAACAGACAGCAAGAAATTATAGAAGGTTATTTAAGGTATTCCCAAAATCAAATCAGAACAGATGAAACCGCAATCAAGTATTCCCAATACCTGAACCAAATAAACTATAACATTGATTTATTAAATAGTCACCTTTCTAATATAGCAGAAGCCATAATTCTCGCCAAACTTAACGTCATTTCAAAACAGATACTAAATTCTGATGAACTTGATTACATATATAAAGTCTTTGAAAATAAGTCCATACAAATAAATTCTGATGAACAAATTTATGAGCTCCTAGGTCTACAAGCCTACTACAATGATACAAACATTATATTCAACATAAGAATCCCACAAATTTCCAAAGAAACTTTCTCCTTTTTTCATATCATCCCCCTCCCTATTAATAACACCAAATTTATCATTACCAAACCCTATATCATATCCAATCCTAACAAAATATTTTACTTTGACAAAAAATGCCAACAAATCGAGGGAATATTCTACTGCAAAGAAGCGGACAAACATCAACCGAAACTCAACGATAGCTGCATCACCAACCTCCTAAAAAATCTCCCTGCTAATTGTGATCTTGAGGAAAAATCAGGAAAAGCCGAAATACTTCAACCAGAACATAATTACATACTTTTGATTAACATCCCGGAAACAAACATACAAACCACCTGTGAACCACACCGTCGAAAAATCAAGGGCACACAATTGATACACTTCCAAAATTGCGAAGTCGAGATAAACGAAATCATATATGAAAGTAACGAAAGAATATACTGGGAGGATATCCACATCTTTCCATCACAATTTAACCAGTTAAACTCATCATCAATAGTTCATACACCAAATCTACAAAAACTTCAGTCTTACCAATTTAAAAACATTGAACTCATACAAGAATTACACAGAAGAACGTCATGGACCAGCACATGGATGCTCAGCTCGACAATCATATTCAGCCTATTCATCCTCATCATATTGGTCTACTTAATCGGATTTCTTAGATCACCAACAGCATCAGCAAATATTCCACTCACACAGCAGCTTCCGGAACCCACACCTATAAAAATCATCGCTCCTGCCAACGGAACAACAGGAATGCAGTTCCTTTGGCCATCGCTCCATTCTCAGGGGGGAGGAGTTACATTGACCTCTCCATACAACAACAACATTAGCTGACTATCTGATATTTTATTTCTTCTAAATTATTATTATTTATTCAATTACATTGACTTCTCCATAAAACATTAGCTGACTATGTCATATTTTATTTTTCTAAATTACTTTATTCTTTATTATATCAAATTACTTATTTCTCATGCATACTGCATTTCCGCTTACTATTTCTCACTCAGTAAAATTCCATTAATTATTTTCCCAGCGAATAAAATGTAAACATAAGCAAATAAAATAGATAAATGAGAATGTAAATCAGTTTTAAGTGTCTTTTGATAAATAAACATCAATGGGCGAAGTTCTGCCTAAGTAAAAAAGTGTTTTTTTTTATATAAACCGGGAAAGCCATATCTTAACTCGCGTGCAAAATTATTAAAAAAAATGAAGATCACTTTCACTAGGTTACTTCCGCACCGTGTATGTTATCGGACTGCTACGACAACGAGCTAGCGACCTATGGTTCTATGATGTACATATGTTCATCGTGCATAGTGGTTGGGATCACATTTGACACAATTAGTTGGTGTTTCAGTACCTTAAAGTAAGATGCATGGACACTGCATAGATTATTCAGATGGAAGAGGTAGTTGGTTGAGTAAGTTATCCGATTTTTGATAATTGTCCTAGAACCATAAAACACATCCAAACTTACTTATAATCCAAACTGTTGATTTCTAGACGAGATGGTTACTATATCAATTCCATTCACAAAAATATTCAACAAATTTTTTATCAGCCATGTAAACATCCAATTTTATCTGTCAAAAGTGACAACAGAAATGGCAGCCAATCGTGTGAATTCGTCTAAACACACAATTTTTCTTATTTTCAAAATATTGGACTATTGTCGACCAATTGGATATTGGGGTGCTTTCTAGCCAACAAACATCATCCAATTTTTGATTGACAAAATTTATTTATTCGCTTTTGAAAAAAAATGAAAAAGTGCTTTTTAAAAGAATGAAAATGGATGCGGAAATAAATAAAAAGCTGCTAAAGTCACCGTCCGTCAAAATAGCGAAGAAGAAGTCTTACAAATAGATGGTCGAAGAAGATTAGACGCATGATCAAACATTACAGTTAATTCGGGTGATCGAGTGGTCGAACCTCCGCCCTAGCTTCAACCATAACCTAGAGAAGATGCGAAAAAAAATCGGGCAATGGGATGAGCAAAATATTTTATATGTTTTTATAACAAATAGCTACTTTCAGTCTTTCACAAATACTTCATAAGATTTCATATTCTCAATCGTCTATCCAGAAAATTATCTTCCAATGAGTCTAGCAATTTTTTTGTTTTCTAAAGTCCATATTAACCGTGTAAACAGACAATTTTTGATTCGAAAACAAAAAATTGTCGGCAATTTTCAGTCAATTTTCTACCAATAAAATCAATAAACTGTATAAACTGACAGTTTTAACGTGATTAGAAAATTGGCAATAGTCAACTCATTGGTTGTAATTGGAAGACTTTTGACAGTTCGGCCAATATTGGTAGATTTTCCAATCGTGTATACTTAGCTCATGACCCGTTTCCTGATACAGAACTTAGGAATTTAAATTCTACAAAAGTACTTAAGTGACAGTTTATAGCATAAATATCTATGATTCCACATGCTGATAGAACTCGGTCTTCTTGGAATCGAAGTGGTATCCTCTTCTCAATATTGTGAAGAGCATATGGTCCATTCCAAAACCAGCAACCAAATCAATTCTATAATAAGACCCGCGATACTTAATTAGACTCACATTACGAGTATAATGCAGTTACCAGTTAAAGAGAATCTAAGTCTTCTTATGTTGATCGAGTTGAGAATATAAGCCTACATTCACCTAATAAACTAATTGACAACGTTATTTTGTCGGATTTTTTAAATGCCATCGATTAGCGAAAGATCTATAAAATCAACTAATACACTCAAAATAAATTATTCCCATTGGGATACTTATGCCGGTATAAATAGGCGATACATCTTATAATAATGCCTCACCTTAAAAAAAAATATCTTCTAACAAACTAATTTCAAGCTCCGCTCCTTAACGATTTGATACTCATTAAATAACAACAAAACCAACATTGATTTGTTGCCTCCGAATCAGGGATCAAAGAATATAACATTTTCAAAATTTAATTTGATTCTCGATGTGGGTCTCGGCCATTCGTCTACCTGAATTTCGGACATGCCACTCCAACCAACACGTAATTACGCAAAGGCATCCTCCTCCAGGAGTAGCTCATTAGGTTAGGCGGCTGCATGGCAGGCAAATATTTGTGAGAATTTTGAACATATTTCTCTCCAGTGTCCCTATTGGATTATTTTTTGCTGTTCATAATTTTGTTAATTATATAGGATTAAAATATTATTAGAAATTATTTTGTTGGTGCTCCTGGTTCATGATAAAGTCACAGTCAAGTAATCATTGAAGGTTTTCCTAATTGTAGGATTAAACCGGAAGTCGCTTGTTCAACTACAAAATATATTAAACCTGCCACTTTGTCGGCATAATAACAATCCGTGAGAATTCCTTCGACAAAACAGGTTTAATTAAATATTCATACAAATTCACCTGACAGATGACACTCTCCATCTTGTGCAACCTAAGAAATTTGAATCTATAATTCAATAACTTACAAAGTGTTTGATTAATTTGTGTTAATTTTCTAATCAAAAAGATTAAAATTTTGTCTTATGCAGCCACGTGCGTCGGTCCAATGTGCTGCACTAAAGAAGACCTGCTGTGATATGACATTCAAAAGTTATGGCAGGGCGTGCATTATTTATTTTTGTGTTGGAATTCAATTGTCTACTCGGAAATCATTTTTGTTGTCTATGTCTTCAAACTGCACAGATTGTTGATGGTCAATTTCATTTTATTATTAATATCTTCACATTTGATTTAATTAAGAGAGGATGATTGGGTATTTTTGTTGGAAGACGTATGATGTTTTGGAAATCTGTTTTCATCAGTTTCATATTCATTTACAATATAAAGGTATAATTAATAAGCTGTTTGCCTTTGAAACAAATCTTTGGAAATTTGTCTTTTGAATGAATTATTCTACCCAACATGATCAATTATCTCCACAAAAACTCGTGCTTAATAGAAACACGCTCTGAGTTCTAGTTTTAATTTAAAATAAATTTGTTTATTTTAACTCAATCTAATCATTACCTATTAACACTGCCTTTCAAATAAAGGTGATCTACGAGCCGCAGTTCATATAGAGTTCACTCTTATAGTCTTCTGAAAGGTATATAAAAATGAATCACGGATAGAAGCAGATAGGTGTAATTTATATTATTACTAGCAGATCATCTATGCACCTACGAAATTTCATTCAAAACCCTTCAGTCGTTGAATGTAGGCACAAACGACGAACATGCTCGCTTAGCATACCCGCGCTCGCTGTGGTCTTCTTTCACGTGGGCTGGTTCGCCAGCCGCTTGCTGTTGGTCAAAAATTTAGATTTTTTCGTGTTCGTTGGCTTCGATGTTCAAAAAGTAAGAACTACAAAAATAAAGTTGGGAAAAATAAATCATGGCTAATCTTCCAGCTGCTTACCAAATTTCATTAAAATCCATTCAATGGTTGAAGCATGAATGCGGAACATGTGCCAAATTTTATCCAGATCCGTTCTGGCGTTATTGAGCAAAAACATCCATCCATCCCACCCATCCATCCATCCATCCCAACTTTTACATTTAAAATATCAGTGGGATTAGCCGAAATTTTCCAACCTTCACAACGAATTTTCCACCTTTGCATTGTCCAAAATCATCAAATCATGCATGAAATTTTTTTAAAGGAAACAAAATAGTTCTTACTTTCCAAGATTGCTTTGCCCTCCTTATCTTCAGTGGCGTTAGTAATCCTTTGGAAGTTCTCTACAAAGTTACCTGTTGCTTGAAAGGTACGTACGATCTTCTCCTCAGCACCGCTTGCAAGCCTGTAACGCGAAATAATAGCAATGGCTTGCATATCGTACCCATGAACCTGTGGACGAGCCAGCTCATGCCACGTTTATTCTGAGCTATCGGGACGTATCCATGGAGCATGCAGTCTGGTTGGTTGATCAGCAGAAACAGATAACAGAAAAGCACCCTGTGGTTCCCAGCCGATGTCGCGGACTTCTCCGAAGTGTCCACCCACAGTTGTATTCGGTTTCCAGATAGATTCATTTTCATGTGACTACGTCCAAATATGAAAACCACCTTGAAAACTAAACCCCAGGATAGACTTTCCATCATTGGCAAACTTTCCACCAAAAAATCCCAATGAATTGCCCCCTACTCCACCCACACGAACTTTGTCCATCCAAACGCTATCATCAGTAGGCTGCCAAATTATGATAGACTTGTCTATGGATGCAGAAAGGAGTTGAAGCCCTTTGGCACTCTTATGCCAGTGGACACCATACACCCATCCTTCATGTCCATACAATACGGATTCTGATAGCGAACCATTGGGCGGTGCCACTTTTGGCTACTCGGATTATTTTTTCTTCAAGACGAATGTCTTCGTCGGTGATGTTTAGTATGTCGATTTCGTTTCTACTCACTTGTTCTTCCGTTCGCGGATAGATTCTCCAAAATCTAATGAAGTTATCTTTTGACGAACTAGCTAGCAAAAGGTCACTATCTTCGGTGTTAACGAAATCCAAGCCACGTACCCAGTCATCATGACCAATTAGCTGGTGAACTTTTTCCATTAAGTTGCCATTTTGATTTGACCATAATGAGATGCTATCATCATCAGAGGATAACGCCAACAACAATTGGTGTGTACCTGGCAGTGTAGTAATTTTGATTGAGAAACAGAATCCACTCCGAAGGAGTATTGTCTGATAGCAATCGAATTGGCAACTATGAGGACTTAAAGTCCAAAGTTTAACAGAAGAGTCTGTAGACGCTGTGGCAATGGTAAGTTGACCATTGACATAAACTCCATCGAGGAAGTTAACACCACTTTCATGGCCTTTCAATATTTTGGTTGTCACATTGGTAGCATCTGAAATATTCCACAGAATAGCTAGGCCATCATCAGAGCCAGAAAGAAACTCCGTCTCAGGGACACCCGTAGATTTTGCTATCCATTTAACTGTGGTAACACGTTTTGTATGTTGTACAAAAGTTTGTGTAATTTTTGCAGAATGATTAAACTTAAATTGTAAAACTAAAATGAAGAAACTAAAAAATTAAAGAAGCATCAAAGCAACATACATTCGGGTTGAATATCGCAATGGAATTGCAGGCTGCAAATACTATTAATCCATTATTACCCCAGTCTGCATTTTCGGGAGTTCGATTACAACCTACGGATGTGTAAATAATATCTATTTTCATATTTATCTTATAAAAATTGTGAGGCTTTATAAAACTTATCAGTTATCTGATGAAGGGTGCTTTCGCTGCAAAAGGAAACACCAACAAACAAACGGTCCACATGGTATAGTGTATAATGTCAAAATCAGCTATTTTCTTTTATGCTACACAGGGGCAATCTTACAATACTAAACATAACTTTATCTAGTGAACTACTTATGGCCCAGTTCACACTTTAAAGGCTCTCGATTTTTTTTAAATTTACATTTTAGCTCTCACTTTTCTCTCCAAACATCAGCAGAGGTTTGTATAATAAAATTTTAAAGCCTACTTAACTTTAAAACACCTTGAAACAATGCTTAAGGGCAATATCCGTATCTATAAACAATTTTCTCATTTAATCAACGTTACTTAAAGTCTCTTAACTTAAACACCATTCATGGCGTTAAGAGGTTATTTAAAGCACTCTTAAATGTATTTTGACATACCAATAATGTCATCTGTTGTGGTGGAATAATTGTGAATAAGTTTTGGTTTAATTGTATCGAAAATATTTATTCCAAACGAATTCTACTTTTATTTAATTTAATAAAAATATTTGTTACATGCTACCAAGTGCAACGGATTCTTCTAAATACTGCCTGAAGCTTGACTTGATAAGGTTATCTTCGAGCATTTAATGGAGAAAGGTGTGAAAATCTCATCAAGATCTGAGACATTTCCAACGTTGTGTATCGCGGAGCACCGTGTCAACAAACATATCGCTCACACATAGAGCATCTAATATATAATCGAGAAAAAATGTTCGCGTTTTTCTAGAATTTTTCGAGTTTTCCACTATGAATTTTATATTTTTTCATTCGAAAAGCCATTCCGGAACACTTGCGTACACAATTAAATACAAAAAATCAATTTCGGATTTTTAAAATTTCCCGACTTTTCTAGAGGGTTTACCCAAAATTTTCTTTCGCAGAAACCTTCTCCTGGATTTTACGAACAACTAAAAAAGAGTTGGAGCCCAATCGGCCCACTCGTTCTCAATTGATGAATTACAATACATTTTTTCACACCATTTTTAATAGCAGATGCCCTTGCGATGGTATACGGACTTTCTATCCCACGTGAATCAAATGATATCTATACACCTACAAATCAAATTTCATGCAAATCCGTGTGCTTCTATGCGCCTTGTGAATTAAAGCTAAGTTGGCTATTTGTAGAATGAGCTCTATGAAAAATTAAAACACACCTATCCCACGGGAACCATACATTATCCCGGATAAAAACTTTCACATTTATAATATTAGTAAGATTGATAATATTTTAGTCACCACTATCGAAATTCGTTTCCTTCTTATTCCAAGCGATTGTATATTGAGAAGGTTACATTCAGTTACACTTTTTAAGAGCATAACTAGGTAAAATATATTTTAGATCTTTCTATATCCGTAACCCATGTTTTTGCTGTAATTTGGATTCCAAATGGTACTACTGTACTCTAGACGCGGTTGAAAAATGATTTCTGAGTATTGAGTGGATTAGAGAATTCATTTTTATTTCATATCACAAATTCCGCAGGATCCTAAATGATATATGATTGTATTAGGTAATAGTAAATTCAATAGGGTCATTTTTGTTTTGGCACTTTAAAAAGATTAAACAATTTGTACAAGAAAGGACAATCTATAAAAGGACACACTATCAAAGGATAACATATAAAAAGGCAGTTAGAAAATACTAGGTTTTCCGGAATATAATTAAGCAGAGTTTCAGTAAATCTCTCAGCATACGCCAAGAGTGCCTAAGCCTATCTTTGCTACATTGCAGGAGATTATGCTCTGTGGTACGTTCTAATTGCTGATTGCGACTGCTTCATGCAAGCATCCACACTGCAACGAATAAATTGTAGGCTGCATAATGCAAGCAGTTATAAAGCAAAAAAGTGACAAAATTAAAAACATTTGGTCATGCAAAAGCAATAGACAAATTATTATAAAAAAGTTAAAAAAAAATGTAAGTTAAAATTAAAAACATTAAAAATGGTAAATAAACACGCTAAAGTTAGTAATTTCAGCTTATCAACATCTTAACAATTATTATTTATTTTTATTGGCTATTCTATATTCGAATTCCGAATTTATTATTTAGTCAGCAGGACAAGGAACCATATAAACGATTTTTACTTGCGATATAGGTACTATAGGGCAAGTTATGCATTGGAAAAAAAATCGAAGTCGAGATTTTAATCAAAGTTGACATTACGATGATAGAAAACACCAAAAAAGTGGGTCCCGCAATTCCGTCTGTCTGTCTGTAGAACGATCTACAGCCTAAACGGCTGCACCGATTTTGTTCAAACTTGGTACTTAGGAGTCTTAGGTGATTCTCTAAAATCGATTTTTAAATCGTTGTTTTATCCCCAAAAATAACGGTACTTGCCATACAAATTTTTCTACCATCATAATTATCTCGGCTCTAACGATTGTGATAAAAATTTTTGTGTGTACTACTTTAAGTATGGTCTACATTTGGGCAATTTTTTTCTTAGCCGTAACTGCCATTTAACTATTTTATTGATTTTCGACTTTCTCATAAGCGGCTCAACGGATTTCAATCACAATTTTTACGCACGAGCTCCTTCAAATTCTAAATAATACTGCATTTCAAAATTTTCGAAAAATATTTTTTTTAGGATTTTTGGAAAAAAAAATATTTGAATTGCTTCAACTATTGTTTCAATATTTATTTGGTGATAAGGGTACCAAACTTGATTAGTATACTCAAGTAAAGGTCGGATAAAGGATGTATATAGAGAGTTGGTTACATAGGGATCTGAATTCTCTTTGGAACTAACGTTTCATGAAACCAAGAGCAAAGTTAGCCCTAGCTACTATATTGTCATAATGCAATCTGAAAATGAGCTTATTATCACAAATGACGCTTAAGTCCCGAATGGTCGTCACTCTGAGAACAAGGCAATGATTTAGAAAATAGTTATGTGTCAGTGGGCAGAAACGTTTGCCAGAACATGTGATAGCTTGACATTAGCAAAAATGAATACGAATTATAAGGGACATAGATGAATAAGACACTGAAGTTTCTCCGTTCAGCCGCCATCCCTGCAGATAAAATCTGAGACAACAACCACCTACAGTCTCAGAACATCGCGCCACACATCTGTTCTATGATTCTTTCCCTTCCTTAACCTCACGCCCGCGCTGTGTTGAAACATTTAAAGGTTAGTATAATCCCTTGAGCGCGTGTTAATTATAAAAAAAAATTAAGCTTTTTTTTGCACGAAACATATAAATTAATCAAATCATTCTACAAATGTATGGCGCATAATAAGTTGCCGAAATTAATCTTAAAATAATCATGTCATCCGCATAAGTCGTTAGATCAGAATATTCGATTACGGATTCAACGCCATTGATTGTCAAGATAAAAATAAAGGTCCCAGATGACTGCCTTGTGGCACGCCAGATTTCGTAATAAAAGAATCAGAAATTGAAGATCAAAGCAAGAACAGATATGTACGGTCCAATAGATATGATTCCATCCATTGATCGAAACCAGGGGGAAATCCAATAAAACAAAGCACTTAATGATATAATTTTATGAGAAACCGCGACGAATGATAAATTGTTAGGAATATTTGAAGTCCCCAGGAGCGAACACATTGAATTTTTCCCAATCAAATCGTCGCTTGAATCACGCTTTGATTAAAGATTCATCACAAAGTTGGGGTTATGCACCTAAATTATAACTGAACCGTCTTTTAATTTAAAATTGAGTGGCGGAGAAAATTCGGAACATCCAATTAATTCAAAAACTCCATCGGGTAGTTGGTGCCTTTATTTTCGTATCACGTAGTTGAAGATTTTGTATAAATTAAACACACCGATTTGATTTTGAAGGACTAAATTCAAATCCAATTTCACTGGTTTTTCGTATCATCAATAAATGCCAAGCCGAAAAAACTTACTTAAACTCCTAGTAACGGTGATTTTGTTTCAGTGTCCTTCTTCTTCTTCATCTCGGCGCTATTGTGGTCTTGAATGGATCACAACTCTTCCACTTACCTGCTTCAGTCTACTAGTTATCCGTCCGTGTGGTAGGTACCGGGTACGCTGAATCGACCTCAGAAATTGTCGGCAAGATTCCCGGTTTTCTCCATGTCTGAGGCCAACCACGAGGATTTTGGTATGCCTTTCCTTTTTTTCTTGCGATATTAGGTACTAGAGATTTTAATCAAAGTTGATATTGCGATGATAGAGAACACCAAAAAAGTGGGTCCCTCAATTCCGTCTGTGTGTCTATCTATATGTCGGTCTGTATAGCGATCTACAGCCTAAACAGCTGAGCCGATTTTGTTCAAACTTGTTGCTAAAGGGTTTTAGGTGATTGCCCAAAATAGGTTTTTGAATCGTTGTTTTAGCCTCAAGAATAACGGTAATTGCCATACAAATTTTTCTACCATCTTAATTATCTCGAAAACAGCTTTAACGGTTTTGATAAAAATTGGTGTGTGTACTAAATTGGGTATGGTCTACATTTCGACCAAATATTTTTGTTTAAATATTTTATTACGGTACCTGTAATACAACCATTTTATTGATTTTCGACTTTCTCATAAGCGGCTTAACCGATTTCGATCAAAAGTCTTATGCTCCTTTGAATTTAAAATAATACTGCATTTCAAAATCTTCGAGAATATTTTTTCTTTTGGATTTTTGAGAAAAAAAATATTTTTTTTTTTTTTGAAAATCCAATATTTTGAAAACGGGTGGACGATTTTTTCTGAAATTTTAGTTTTTTAATTTTAATTATTAAATATTTAAAATGCTCATACCAATTTTTTTTTAGAAAAAAATTAAGAATTTTTTTATAAAAAATTAATTAAATGCGACCTTAAAAATATATTTAGTCGTTTCTATAAAGAAGTGCATTTTATTCTTCTTCGCGATCGTATTGGAACTTTGTAAGATATTGCCTTTTTGACCTGTTTCACAAATATCTCCGTTGAACATGACAATACCAGTTGACTCGATCGTGCTCTATTTTTTGCAAAATAGTATTTTCGACGTGTTTTCCAAGAATCTTAGTACTTCTAATTCGATCAAGCTCTGCTGTTGCTGGTATCCTTCTTGGGCCAATATGAATTCATCAAGTGCCGCAAAGAAACAAGTTGTGTTCCCAAAATAAATAGCTAGCATACTTGAACAATTTTTTGAAATAAACATAAATATTTCAGCTCAGAAACCTTTGAAAAAACCGGGTCGTGCATTTCATTTATTTTGTGTATCTAAATTAAAGATGTGTCATAATCCCACCATATAAATATCCTGTTAAGACATTTTCCTAACATACCGAGTAGAAAAGTTTCTAAGCTGGTAACTCTACAGCTTCAAACACAATTCGAAAACTCCTGAGTCCCAGGATTGTCTTATCCCATGTGCAATCTTAAATGTACAATTTAAACAAAAAAATTGTATTCAGATCTTCTTCCATTTGCAACCATGCCAACAACGATGCGAGCCTACAACAAAGTAGGTATCTGGACAAAAATCTCATGCCGCTCCCAATACCAACAAAACAATACAATAGAAAATCCAACACCACAATGAACGAAGACCGAAGCAAGTGAATGACATACAAGTTTTGCAAATCGAACCTGGTATACAAACCGGCATGTTAGATAATTGAATGAGCACGAACGAAACCAACGATCAAAGAAAACATCAACAAAAACAAACCAAAATGTATTCTTTTCATTAACAGACTAAACCGTTTGGATGCAGAACAACTGTTGCTGTTAGCGGTTCAAACCTGAATTGTACTGATTCCAAGTTGAAATATCTGGAATTGAAACAATATCAGGTTTTGGTGAGCTGTTGTCTTGTAGGTTCAGCTCGTTCATATGGTTGCTTCTCTACTTTGAGCTCGCTTTCAACTGCACAACTTCATTTAGTTTGCAACGAACCTTTGTCACGGTCAAACAAACCTGCGCGTCGCGACGGTACCGTGATAATTGAAACCATTCAATACAACAGGTGAATTGTAATTTGCGATAATAAGGTGTTTATAAACGAAATCGAACAACAAATATGTCGAATTTTGTTATAAGATACAAAAATATCTTATGGATATAAAAGTATCTAAAACGTAATAAATGATATTATAGAGAATACAAACAAGTTATTTTCCCACCATAAAAGCAATTCTTTATTGATTTTGTTAAATTTTATTGAAAGATACAAAAATATCTTAAGCCGGAAAGAGGAATAATATCAAGTAATCTCTCACAGTTACAATATATCGTTAAATTCGGTCAAAAAATATATAAAACTGTCTTAAAGATAGAAAAGTATCTACACAGAAAAATAGTGTCAAAGAAGATTAAAATAAAGGTAGAAAAGTGTTTAAACATACAAAAAAATAGTGTCTCATTTTACAAAAGTATCTCATTTATAAAAAAGTATCTTAAACATAAATAAATGTCAAAAAATCACTAAAGCCAAGTTAAGTATCTACGCAAATCTCACAACCATTATAATAGTAATAATTTTTCTTCGACTTGTCCAAGTGTCTGACCTCGATTACATTGATTGAGTGTAAGAGTAAAAATAAGCACGTTCGATCGAGGTCAACAATGTTTTCCGTGATCGGTGTCTATTCCATTCTCGTCGCCGTCGTCTCGTTATCCGTGGTCGTATTTTGAGCCGTGTATTCGAGAAACCCTCCATCGATCTACTTGTGTGGAAGTGCGGTTGTTGGTTTTCTTTAATTTTTATTAAGAAAAGGGATCACATTCCCATCGTTCCTTTCCTGTGTACCTACATATCTGTCTTTACCAACCATTAGTGATTCCAGAAACAAAACAAAAAATAGTCAATATTTGACGACAGCAACTGAAAGTATCTACCTGAGTGATTGATTTCGTCCATGTCCATGTCCATTGAAATAACAAAAAAAAAATACACCAACAAGTGGATAAAAGGGTGTCGTGGCCGGTTTTATGAGATTTTTTTTTCTCTTCATCTTGCATCCATATTCTTAAATGTATGGAGATTTGTTGTATTACCTCTGATTGAACAATAAGAGTCAACGAAGAAAAAAAAACTTTTTTTTTTCAGGTGTTCATATTGTGTGCTTAGTGTTTTTGTCTAAAAAAAAGAGAAAGGATTCGGGTATCGTGTATCAGACAAAACAAAAATTTCAAAGGATATCGACAAACACACACAAAAAAATCCCTTTTTTGTCCTCGAGAGTGTTAGAGCATTTGTCATGCTTCTGAAGTTTATAGTTAGATCTTAATCTCATGGATACACAAAACCATTTTAGGATTTAAATAAAAAAAAAATTACCCGCATTTAAGTGATTCATCCCACAAATAGTTTGGATTACCTTCTATAAAAAATTTTTGGACGCGTGATATCTGAATAAACCATCTTCCTCCCGAGCAACAAACATTTATGTAAAGACCAAACAAAAAAGTGGAATATTCTTAGATGGTGAGTGTTTTCGTGATTATTTGGATTTTTTTTCTCTTCCAGACTTTATTGCCAAAAGTGGTGAAACAATAGAATTACGGGTTATGAACTCTGGGTTTGATCTCGTGATAACTTTAAATGGAAGTTTTGATTTATATTACGCAGGAATATTCGTTTGATCTTATTTCGTTTAATAGTTTTTTTTTTTTGTACAGATGAAGGCGCGGTGGCACTTAAAGTGAACGCAGTTTTATTTTCTGGTTAGAACGGATTTTTTTTTCAAACGCACAGAAGCTTGGGCGAGTTGAATAAAGTGACCCACAATTATTTTTTCAAAAGGAGATTGTGAAATGATTATTTTCTCTTTACATAAATGTCGGAGTAATTTATTTCGTTGTGAAAATTGCTCAAGTTAAAAGGAGGTCTAGTGTTTGATGAACTTTTTTGTAAGAATTATTCTAATTTCGTAAGATGAGGAAGAATGATTTAAATGTTGGGAATAAAGAGTTTGGAAGATGTTTGATTACAATGTAAGAGATAATGTGAGCTTAAGAAGAATTGAATAGTTCATATTTTATGTTTCAAAGCGCAAAATTTTATATCAAATTTTAATAGGTTTTTTTACGATAACATGAAAAACATTTTTTATCAAAAAAAAAGTTCAGAGACCTTCTTAAAATGATTTTTTAATGCAAAAAACCAGATGGGCAGTTTCTCATATAAATTTATATAACTATTAATGTTTGTAGATAAAATAATAACAATCATTTTTGAAATGTTAATATAATTTTGGTGATTTTTTATACGTATGTGGTCCGCTTTATTATCGGCGTCGAAATTATCTCTATTGTGTATACTTTGAACCTTTCAGAAACTCGCAGGGACAAGATTGTTTGATGTTCGATTTATAACTGATTCGCTCATAGTGGGTGTGAATTTTATGCAAATGGAAAATAGTTGGGACTTAAAAAGGTTGATACGCCAATATCGTTTCTATCCACCCAAGAATCGAAGAGACATTTTAAGTAAGCCCAAACAAGTGTACCAACTGAAAAAGTTAAACAAACAAACTTTAAAATACACTCGTCTTATGAAAGTTGATGCATTCAATTCTGCTAACTCTAGTACGAGTATCAACTATCAATTGATAGTTGATAAATACCGATTTTCGGTATTCTGAATCTGAATGCGCAGAAAAATTAATTTTGATGTTATTGATAAACTACCACTTTTCTTATAATTCAGTCTTCGTCATCCTCATGGTCAAAATTATTGGCAATTCGATTGTTAAAAATCGAAATACAATATAAGTCAATTGTTAACTAAAAGCTGTCAATAATGATAGGCGTTATATTTGCTGGAATTTCGGTTCACCACTACTATTTCGTATCTTGTGAATATTTGCAGCTATATCTCGAAACTGAAATTCACAATACCGCCACAAGCTTAATTCAATAATATACATCAAACATTTTTCCAAAATTAGGAAACGAAATAATTCATTCAAAAGAAAAAAAATTTAGCTAATTTCAGCATTGAATTTTCTGAGCTTTTTCTCGACAAGACATTGTTATTAAATATGTGGAGAAAAAACGCATTTTCTTCACACATTTTCAAACATTAAGAACATTACTTAAAATGTGGACTAAGTACTCAGTGAAATGGAGTCCTGTTGATATAACAATTAAATTGTAAACATTAATTATCATCAACGCCCCCTTACAGAATCTATACTCTATGAGGTCTTAAATCACTTTTGTCTAAAATCACTTAAATCTAACATCATATCCTGTACCAATTTTGCTTTAATACAGTTATTACTTGTACTTGAATTAACGTGGTCGTTTTATTTCATCTCTGGATATCTACTTTCATAGCTCTGGTATTCTACATGACCGGTGTTATAAATATATTGTGAACCATGGATGATTTTACGATTTATGATAGCTATTCTCCAAAAATATGCCTTGGCAGCGCTTAAGCTTAGAAGTCTTCATAGCGATTGTATCTTTATTTCCCATACAAATTGTATAAGCTCTACTCGATTGTATCGAATTCTTTTCCCTATAGCGGGGCTAAAACAGTAGACAACATTGTTACGAAGTTTAATTTTAGCTATTAGTGAACATACAATTACAAAAAAAAAATATATTGCAACATTTAAAAATGAATCATAAACACCAAACAATTGTTTCTGTACTAAATTTAAATCAAATGCAATTTCGAGGTTTTTTATTTGTTTCTTATTTTTGTTAAGAACATTAAGTTTCTTTAAATATTTGTTGAAGATTTAAAACCTTTAAAATGAAGGACAGTAATTCCAAATGTGATTATTATTTATTCGAAAAACCTAGTTATTTTTTTACCTAACATTTTAAGCATTTTCCCGTAATTGCTGAGCTGGTTTTATTATTTTCGATCATTAAGCTTTACTGTTGTCTTATGATAATAAAAACTTTATTTTTCTGACCTTGCTCTGCTAACTTGAGGAATGAGGTAAAAAGTCTAATGTTATACGCTACTTTTGGTATATAATATCAACATCACATATAATGTAGTCATACATATGTATGTGTACTAAAAACTAACAAACCGGGTAAAGCGCTGTTAAATCAATTAGTCCTGTCAACATAAAAGAGCTGACATACAAACTTGTTTTTAAAATGTATAGTTTTAATATTGATTCAAAGTGAAGATCGTGCAAATAAAACCCTAAACAACCTATTAATTATGCTAATTTGAACTGATTTTGGTTTTAGCATGAATTGATTAGTATATATTTCCAAGAATATAAATAAAAACAATAAAATACTAAATTCAAAAAAAAAAAATATTAAAAATAAATAGATAATGTTGCCTTAAGTACTTTATTGGTTATACAGTGGTACACAAAAATATTTTTATTATTTTAGGACTTGATCACCTGTTAAAACTTAGTTAGTACACACATAAAATAAAAATTATCTAAAACCACACAAAATCATTTTTCATTCATAGCATTTGGAGCTTAAAGTGAAAAATCCTTTTTTCATTTAACCTGTTCCAGGTTTTCCAAAGTATTATTAAATATATTGGATTTTCCACAAACTTTTTAGTGATTTTATTTTTGGAAGTCTAATAAATTTGTTTAAATGCAAATACACTGTAGACTTGTATTTCTTCTATAAACAAAGGGTTAAGTGATGTTTCTTTCATTAGTTAACAACGGAATTACCAATAACATATTTATGTCAAAGTAAACCTTTTCTTAAATCACCAATAAATTATATCAAAATTTGAGATCAGCCCCTTTCTTAGAATATGTGCAACAATCATGTCCCAAAATAAGATTAATGGACTAACAAACTCCCTGCATGCAAAAATACTTAACCTTTACTTCTGGACAATTATGTTTGTTTTTATAGAAAACAGCATACAGTTCAGCATACAGTTTATTTCACGAAATCTTAGGCTGCGCGTAAAGTGGTGCGACAAAGCGATGCGATGCGAGAAGCGATTTCCAATTAAGAAAGGACGAAATAAAAAACAACAAGCACTGAAATGAAATAGTTTGATTTTTTTTTTCTTGACAAGCTCACTTGAAAAGTAGTCAGAAGAGTTTGTGAGCGAGATGCCTGCTATAGGTATGTGAGAAACTCGCAACAAACATCGCTTCACGTTGCGTACGTATATAAGAATAAATGCATATAATTGTTCGTACGGAAACGCTTCTCGAATCGCATCGCTTTGTCGCACCAGCCTTAAATACGATCTAAATAAGATGGTGGCCTTGATCAGCAATACTCTAATGATATCGGCACAATATGCCTTAAAATTCGCTTTTTTAATAATTCTGGGGACCCAGCACGTAACTTGATATCATCGAGTTTTGTCAATGCAATCGAGATTGCAGCACCAATGTTGTTTCAATCGAGGATACGCAATCTATAAAGACTTTATCATTCAAGAAGTTACTCCGCACATAAAAATATCTCAGTCCTTAAGTCCGGCGATCTTTTAAGTTAAGCCACGTCATCTCTTAGAGAGGCGAGACCACCAGGCATCGTTTTGCCTCAGTTTGGCCATGAAAATGAGAGATGTGTGCAATTAATTCACATCCCGCTGTAATACAATGTCCTTCAAATTAGTGCTTTTCCTCAATTCTTGCAATTTTGAAAAATTGTCTAGCATGTCGGGTAAGGTGTTCCTGCTACTTTATTCGTATACAATTAGGTCTAACAAAAAACTACATACCTGATAACGATTTTACTGATTTGGCTGATATTTAACGTGCTCTTTATAAATCCCCAAGAGATAGTTGTCTGCAGTAAAGTTTTTTGAAAATCCACCAGAAAAGTCATAAATTTCACGGTTGGACACTTCTGTTTTAATGATAACAAGAAATTCGGCATGGGTTATCCATTTTGCGGTTTCAAAAGTAAACGTAAATAAAACACATATAACATATTTTTCTTTCATGGTATTTCTTTTTTGTTATAAAGTTTGAACGTTGACATTATGTGTGAAACACTAGATCATTTAAATGACCACCACGCGAATTGTTGCAAGCATCGATTCTTTTGAGGTAATTTTCGACCACTTTTTGATTTGATATTGGGCAGTATCTCAGCCAAAACTTGACGAATGTTGGTTTTCAAGTGCTCAAGAGTTTAAGGTTTATCTGCATAAATACGGTCTTTCACGTAGCTCCACAAAACAAGTTCAGCGGTGTCAAATAGCATGATCTTGGTGGCCAGTTGATATCGACACGACGAGAAATTACGCGGCCAGGAAATGTCTCTTGCAATAAATCCATATTCGCTCGAGTTGTGTGGCACCATCTTGTTGAAACCACATATTCTTCAAGTCGTATTCTGCAATAGCAGGCAAAGAAAAGTCGGTTATCATATGACCATAACGCTCTGAATTGACGGTGACAGTCGGTCCATCGTCGTTTTCGAAGAAATAAGGTGCTTCGTCGGTGAAGAAAATTTTGTTCGAAAAATCGCCGTCCATCCATTCAACGTATCTACGACATTGTGAATGGTCAGCAGGCTTCAGTTTTTGTGTGAGCTGGACTTTATATGGATGTAGGTCTAGATCCAAATGCAAAATACGCCATAATGTGCCGTAAGACAGTCCTAATTCCCGAGAACGACAAAGAATTGACACATTCGGGTCTTCGGAAACTCTTTCACATACAGCAGCGATATTTTCAATGGTACGAGCGACACGATGATGCACAGGCCTTACAATATCTGTAACCAATCCAGTCTCTTCAAATTTCTTCACAATTTTACCAATTGCTTGCATAGATAGAGGATTATGTAAACCATAATCTCCTCTTAAAGCACGATATGTGGCTGTGGTAGAATCACCATTTTTGTAGTAGGTTTTAACAATTTGTATACGTTGTGCGATAGTTAAGCGATCAATTTTCGTAAATGTCAGACTTTCAACTGAAAAAAAAAAATGGTTTAACAACTTAGTTTGACAGATGTCGAATTCCAGCCCTATACTTTTGATATTTGATATTTTACTTAAGATATATTCTAACAGTAGTAGTCGATTACGAAGTACTTATATAAGTCGACTTTGCAATAATGTACACTGTTGAACAATATTGCAATATTTTAATGATTTGAATAACCTGCCGATTATGCTTTTGTGTTCAATGGGAAATATCGAATTACGACAATAATTAACACAACGACTAGAGCCCCGGGATTATTGTATTATAGCCAAGATTCCCGATCAAATCATTTCTGGTAGTGTTTTCCAAAGATTGTAGTTGACGGCGCCATTTCGTTTCCATCTAATTTTTATCAATTCCCAAGTCACAACGTTGCGTTGAAAGGGGAATTAATTACAAGAGTGTTGCCGTATATTTGTGCAAATTAAAATTCACATCACGCATCTTAACGGACACAAACAGTATATTGTTTAAAATTTAAATGAAACAAATCGTTAAGATATTTATCATCGATTAATGTAGGGAAATCAAATAGGTATTTAATTTTGAATTTTTAAATGTATAAACTTTAAAACAACGATAACATAATTCCATACCAAAATGTCTGCTTTTCCCTCTAAAATTTCCCGCAATGTAGCATTTCCTGTCCTAATTGTATAGATTATCGATAACATTACTTATCGATATCATTATAAGCTCCCAGTATGTATTTAAGTCTTCTAAATGTAAAGCCCATACCAATTGCATTTTAAGTTATTGTTATTTTCTTAAATATTAGAGTAACCCAATTAGTATTCTCATCGTTTACTTCTCTTGGGGCCGGCCGGCCGGTGTGTGGTGTTCTCCATCCACCTGTGTGTTTGTGTCTTGGAATAAATTAACACTTATTTTATTGTTCTCGAGTTTACACAATAAATAATGTAAATCGTATAAGCAGCATCGATAAGCATTATATTTTCCATTGAAATACACAAATATTGTATGTAAATTAGTTTGTCTATTTCTTTTTGAAAAGATTCTTAAAACTGAATTCGAATTTTTTATTCTAAGGGGAGTCCATTTTAAATGGAGTTACAAATTTTCGTTTTGGGTTTTGATTATATTTTCTTTGGTGGAATGGTGGGTCAATATAAAGGTTGTAATTTAAAAAAAAGGAAGCCTCTTTTGTGAAATTAGAAAGGGGAAACTATGTTGCTTGTCATAAATTCTCGGATTCAATATCAAATAGTTATTTGTTTGGAATCATTAGTTTTATATGGACTCTTGAAGAATTCGTTGACTCTCATGGATATCATATGGAGGTAGATATATGTAGATACCTACTGTTTCATAAAGAATGAAACATTTAAATATTCGTGTTAAGTTATGTTATGGTTGAATTGAGCTTCTGTGATTTTAAGGCTTGTCTTGAAAGCAGAACTTAATTGCAATGACAGACACAACGATACGGGGGCGGTCGTGTTATGTCAAATTCGAAAGAAAATGTTTTAAATTTTGTTTAAGCTATGCTCCTTTCATAGATGTATTTGGTGGAAATGAAACCCAAATTAATTTAAGAAAAAATGTTTAATGACTTTGATATTTTCTTATGGTCTTAGTGTTAAACAGATTTAAAACAGAAAAAAATTAAAAATAGTAATAATAAAGTGTATTGGGGAGAAAAAAACAAAATGGAAATACCCCTGGCTGGCAACTTACTTAGCTAGAAAAGTTATAAATAAATATAAATAAATGCTCACTTATGCATGTGTTGGCTAGGCGTAAAATAAACGTTGAAATTTTGATCAAACATTTTTGTTTTTAATTTCAAAAAAGGCCCAATCTGTCCAACAACCTGCATACCAATCAATAAATATGACACCAATCCAAAAATCAATAGACTAACGTGGGTATTCATAAGTTCAGTTATTTCCAAGATATATTATGTATGTCTCACTTAGTGGCCTATCTTTTCATCTCTTCCCACACTTAATCACAGTTATCATACCAAAAGTATCATAATGGTTGTGATTTGCTTGCCAACCGTTTCAACTATCTAAGTTTGTATATTCAATGTCATCGTAGGGTTCGTTTTTAATTTTTGAAGGTTCTGTAATGATTTTGATTACAAAATTTAAATTCTGTGTACTATTGAACGTATGGTCTACATATTAGCCAAACAAAAATAATTTAACAAGTGTTTTTAACATCATCTGCCATTGAAAGTTTTTTTTTCGACTTTCTCATTAACGACTCAACTGACTTCAATCAAAATGTTTCTATAAGATGCTTTAAATAATGCTGCATAGGAACGTTTTCGAAACATAGCATTTTTTTGCAAGCTCAATATATCATTTTTTAATTATATATTTTTCAATATATGCATATTTTTAAGTAATAAATTAAAGATTTTATATAATTAATTTGTTATTTTTTATAATAATTTATTTATTGATAAATAATATATTTAAGTACTTTATTGCAATTTTTGTAAAAAAAAATTATGGTTTCTATCATAATTTTTTTTTTACAAAAAATTCAATAAATTTTGTTTAAAAAATCAATAAAAATCGGTTTAAAAATATATTAATCTGTTTCTACTAAGAATCTTGTGCCTCCGGTGTGATCGAACTAAGAGCAAGTAAAGGGTGTTTGTTTTAAATGGATAGAACTTAAAGATGTCAGCACTGTTTTCATTGACAGTCATTGTGTCATCTGCCTAAACGGACATGGGCTACATTTTGTGAATGTGCTCGACACGAGATTACTGTTTATCCCGATCTTCACAAGAAAATTGTGTTCAGTCATGAAGTTAATTTTTGGTTGATTGGCTACGTCTATAAGCCATTGTTGTGATACTGCGCCGTTACATTCGGAAAAACTGACAGTTTGGTGTGCCTTATAGGGGTGGTAGAATCATTGGTCCTTACTTGTTTAAAAACAATACCAGCCAAAAGATTGCAGTCAATGAAGACCGTTTTAGAGCCATGATCAATGATTTTTTTCGGTTGTTTCGGAATTTAATCGCGTTGGTGTGGGGTAGTTGTAGATTTAACAAGGCGTCGCAACGCATGTCACACTTGATTTTTTGAAGGAAACGTTTGATGAGCCCATAATTTTGAATTTTGGACCTGTAAATAGGCCTCCAAGCATGTGCTTTTTAACAATGCTAGGCATTTTTCTGTGGAGTTACAACTGCTTTAATGCTGAGGGATTAAGAGACCATTTTTAAGGAAGAAGTAAATGATTCCCTTCACATGGTACCGTGGTAAATATAGGAAAAGACTTTTTGTTGTTTATTGATTCATATGCATAATCATTGGTGTAATGAATAAATGTTATTAAAATTAAAAGAATTGAATTTGTGTTTAGTCTATATAAAAAAATATATATTAAATAAACTTACCTGAAATCTTCAGGCAATTATAAAAGCTTATAAACATGAAACATTTTTGAATTTCGATATATTTAAAATGTATTCTCTACGTCAGAACATGCTTTATTTAACTTAACTTCATTTTTATATTTTAAAACCAAAATAAAACATCGTTGTCTTTCTTTTTATCATGAAGATAATTTAATCGCAAAAATAAATTATTCTTAAAATTGCGAAGAAACACGAACTCTGCTAATTTTGCAATTTTCATTTTACAACACAACCCAAGCTCATAAGCATTGATATTTAGATATGGTCTTTTTATGTTTTTGTGTCAATGATTTCTAAAATGTTGTTTGGCCGAATTACATAGAAAAAGATTATAATCTCTAATTTTACATAGAGCAATGTCCGTATTTTTAAGCAAATATTGAATAATCAATATTTATTTTAAAAAAAGACAAAAGAAGAGATATATGCCAATTTAGTTGTTAGCATTCAGCCCATAATTAATAATGAAATTAAATATAGAATACAAAGAATAATTATATTCAAAATTTTGAAAAACAAAATCAAAAACTATTAATCAGCAAAATATTTAGATTTTAAATGAGCATCAACATAAAATATTTTAAGTGTAAACGTTGTTTTTCAATCACTTCCTTACAAAGTTGTTTCCAGTTTTATTTTATTATATTATCATGGTCGGATTAGGTGGAATAAAACCTTCATCAAATTTGTTAAAATGATGAAGCTAAGAAAGAACGTGGGACGACCCTGAACTTTGCTACTCCTTCCACACTGCATCAACAATATGCAAATTAATAGTTTGCCTTGGATTTTCAACATAAATCAAGAGCATAGGCTTAAATAAAATTTAATTTTAGACTCAACTAATTGAGCGCTGTTTTATATGGCTAAGCCGTGCATTAACCTAATGACTGAATTATTAAATTATTCATTTGCTTGTATCATGCCTTTCTTCGCTCCAAGTCAAATCAACTAATACTTAAATCATTTAACTGGCGTATTACTCAGACCACACAAATCTAAGAAATCTAATGTGTAGGTTTTCTAAAAACAAAAATCAACCGGCCAAATAGAAAAGAGCGACACAAATCTATTATTTTGCAAGCGAAAAAAAAATAGAAAATAAAAAATTACACAAGCCACCAGTAAAAAAATAAAACAAATTCGTTTTGAGGAAGAAGTGATGTGGTCACGCAATTTATATATATATATTATAATTTTTTGAATAGGATTTCTACTGTGGAATAGATTTTCTGGGATCATTTGTAAAATATATCCACAAAACCTTACTTAATTGCTTCCAAAAGAAACCACAACCTTAGAAAAATAATAATGGGTGAGGTCATGTTGCCACCAAACGATTATCGGGAAGAATTATGATTCACCTTATGGCTTTGCATTAAACAAAAACCAATACCTACCATTTCCGCTTTGAAATAAAAATTACAAACAAAAACTCCGAAAACATAATGTTTTGTCCCAAAATAAACTGGTATTGCAATCATATGACAATAATAAATTGTATTTGGCGCATTACCTTGAAAATTTGCAGCTTAGGTTTTTAGGAACTTGTTCAAAAGCGAGTTTTATGTTATTTATTACTTTTCGACATTTTTTTAGAAAGTGGCTAAGATCGACAATCGTAAGCGTAAATCTTAGCCAAAGGCTAATTTTGATAAATTGAGTTTTAAAAAAAACATATTTAAATTTAAAAAATTAATTTGGTTTGCCTTTTTTTGTCTCAAGAAAAAACAATCAACAAATCAAACAAAACTATTTAATGTAGTCATCTGCAGGCAATTTTCTAGCTTTCATGTACCTATTCATAAGAATTAGTAGATAAATTCTTCTTCAGCAATTAAATATTTTCAATTTTAGAGCTTTATGCATAAATCAATAAAATATATAAATCAGTGATGTGAGATAAGCGACACTTGAAATATTGGCGATTCTCCTTTGCAAAACAAAAGAGTTGAGCACCGAACTCGATTAGTTGATCTGCAACTAAGGAATAACTTGGGATATTTATATGTATGTGGAACGAATTTATCGGTAAATGGCGTTAAATTTCGAATCGAAAAAAGAAATATGTTTGCTTTAATTTATTATTGCCAGAATGAAATGGCGGAAACGTGTTTGGCTTATCGTGATTTTTTTTTTATTTTTATTTTTTCGTCATCATCAAACTGTTGAAGGTCAATATTGTTTTATTCTATCAGCCCAGGTAGAATTTATTAAACACGTTTTTCGTGTTTAATTTCATATCAGAATACATGTAGGTAGGAATGTATAACATTTGTTCGATTAAAGTCATTAAATTTGCAACTGACAGCAAACATGATTCTTCATTTTTTTTTTTAAATGCTTGTCCTACAAACCACTTTTAATTATATAGAGCTCCATAGACTGCTGCTAAGCAGATCTTCCTTGCTTTTTAAAGCAAGTTTACTTTGATATTGCAGCAGTTTAATTTTTTTCCATCTTCTTCTTTTTAACATAAGCAACATTCCAGTATATCATTTTTAATGGCGTCCATATGTCTGCGTCTTTCGTAGCTGATAAATATTTATAGTATTGTTGCATTACATAATATTATGCTTCATCACATCCGTTCGAAAAATATTAAAAACACACACAAAAAATAAATAAGCACACGCTAACCAGTATATCATGAAACCTACTTAAGACTCAAACAAAGAAATGAAGAGAAAGAAAAAACTCATAAGGGGATTAGGGAACTGTTGCAGTAAAAGTAAATATACATTCACTCAATCACTTATGACGAAAACTACTAAGGCTTGGTTCATTAAAAATTAGATGTGGTCTATAGATTAAAGCTAAAGCTTTGAACAATTCGTTTACTGAATTCATATTAAACAATCTAATAGGGTTTTTAATAATAAAATTTGGATGTTTATTAAAAATTAAAAATTCATCACACAAAACCTTGGCTAGTCTTCAAGTGGTACTTATATAGATAGTCAGATATTTTTCATTGATAAAATATTTAAAAAAGAGATTTTATATTTAAATTATTAATCAATATTGATTTTAAGATAATATATATTAAGGAAAACAATTCTAGTTTGACTGCAAATTAGCAATAGAAAGGCTTAAAAAAGGTCAAATTCATGTGTGAATAATAAAAAAATATATTTATAAAATTTTCTAGTTTTAAGTGAATTTGTGTGCGTTGTGTTTCTTTTAATATATTTAGCCGATTGCGTCAATGTGGGTGTCTTCAAAAAGTTGCACTTCAATGCATAGATTTATTTTTATTAGCATATTTAATTCTTGTTTTCAATCAGTAATAAAAATCGTGATTGATTCAAACTGTCAATAGGTTTTTAGGGTCATAAAATCGATATTATAAATACGCCTACCCTCTTAAATAACCAGAATGTGTTCACAAGCCGGAGGGCTGTACAACGCGGCCAATTTGAATGAACCCAATTTTTGCACCACCCAATTATAGCGAAAATATTACAATTTCATATAAAAAGTCAACATTTCTGATCAGTTTGAAAACGTTTACTAAAAAATAATTCGTCTTCAATAATCCTACGTCGGCGTCTTCAATAAAACTCCTGTCAGCTCTCTTGAGAAAGCCAATTTGCTTGCAGCCAATAGTTAAGACCTCTACTGTACATCCTCAAAAGCACAAATTACCATTTCACGTTGCTGTAGATAACCAAAATATGTCATCAAACCCCACATGCAGAATGTCCTGTGTGGGGAGTAGCCTTGTCCTGTTGGAACTAGAAGTTAGACTGATTATTTTGGATCGATTGAGCTATCAGTTGATGGGAATTCGGTTTTGAAAAGTACAGTCTGATTATTCAGTTTGTTCAGATATGGATGTAGAGATGTTCCTGCTAAGATCGAGTTCCGCTCCAGAACCCAATCGGTAAACACATATACATTTTCTCCATAATTTCTTAAAATTTCGATTCAGAAGTGTTAAAATCTTCCTGTCAGTCGTTCTCATTACAAAACCCTATGTAAAAGCTGGTAAGGATGGATGCATTTATAGGTATTGACAGAGTGCATTCAGTTAAGGCGTAAATTGCAAACAAAATTGAAGACTTTTTAATGTAATTTTGGAATAAGTATATATTATGTCTTTTTAATTCGATTATTAATGTCTGGAATCAGATTTGGAGATTGGTTCGTAATGTTTCCATAATAATTTATGAAAAGTACAAAAATTAACAACTTTGTCAGAGCCGACATGACTATATACAACTGACAGTTCTTTGACATACATAAATTATAATGCTTTTTGTTGTTCCTCGCTGCATTGTTCGAAAATAAAATCCCATCATCAAGGACTCCTTCATATTTGGTGTCACTTGTATTACAAGACTATTGCAGTATCCACCTCCTGAATATCCTTTTTTTGGTTCAACTAGACATTTGTTCGTATTCTTGAAAAGTGAAGAAATATTTTAAACTTAAAAAAAAAATTATTATGTCGGGTTTCACGTTGGCAAGCTTGAATTACAAGGTTGTGTTCGTTTTCACTAGAACCAATTAATTGCGTGATATCAAGAATTAAGGTTAAATTACTAAGCGCATGATGTGAAAAGTCAAACTCATACTATAAGCACATATGAAATAACCAAATTAACAAACTTAAAATGGAGTGAAATGTGCAGCATAACATTAAGATATGCACCAGGTGTGCTCGCTATATTTTTGGACAAAGCGTTGAGTCCTTGACGTAAACAAAACAAAAACATCATCAGTTCACAGAGTGCCATTAGATACATTAATATTTAATCTGCGTCAACGCATGACCGCTTCTGGCTATGATCTGAAAATGAAGTTTTCATAATTTCGTCAATTTACTTAAATTTATAACTTCACCATATAAATGTTATAAGATCTGTCAGCTTGATTTTGACATTACTGTCGAATCGTGTAATTATTGTGCTAATGCCATTTTTAAAAATATAAGAAAGAACACTATTGATGTTCTTTCATTATTTTATCAGTCTTATAATATTATCTTACCAATTTTCGAGTTAATTTATAGCACAAATTATTACACGAAAAAAATTAGATGCACGACTGAATCGCACGAACTTGCACTTATGTTTGTTCACATCGTATTCAGAATCTAAATATATTTTCACAGTTGTGTTTTTAAACAAAACGTGGTATGAAAATTTTAAATACATATTTAATAATATTAACTTAAAAACAAAATTTCAAAAAAAATCATCCACCCGTTTTTAAAATACTGAATTTTCAAAAAAAAAATATATATATTTTTTCCAATAATCCAAAAAATATTTGTCGAAAATTTTGGTATGCAGTATTATTTATTAGCTAAAGGACCTTCTTTAAGAAAAATGTTGCTCAAAATCCGTCGAGTCGCTTATGTTAAAGTTCAAAATAAAAAAAAATGGTTGTATGGCAGGTACCGTTAATAACAAAATATTGAAAAAAAAAATTGACCAAAATGTAGGAAATGGCTAAAATAGTGTACACAATATTTTTAATCAATACCAATTGCGGGACCTACTTTTTTAGTATCTATTATCGTAATGTCAATTTTGAATAAAATCTCGCGTTCGATTTTTTTTTCAAAATGCAAAACATGCCCTATGCTACCTACATATATCCTAAGTAAAAATATAAGTTTGAAGAATGTATTTATAATTTTAACTACAATATCTACTTTTTTATTTAATTTGCATAGTCACAAATGTGCGAGTTCCTTTCTTTTTTAAAATAAAATGCACGACTGGATCGCACGTACTTGATCTTATGTTCGATCACATTATATGCAAAATATTTTTAATAGAAACGGCTAAATGTATTTTTAAAGTCATTTTTTCAATTAATTTTGTATATATAAAAATACTTAATTTTTTTCTAAAAAAAATTGGTATCAGCATTTTAAATATTTAATAATATACCATTTAACAAAATTTCAGAAAAAATCGTCCACTCGTTTTCGAAATATTGAATTTTCAAAAAAAAAAAATTTTTTTTACAAAAATCCAAAAAAAAAACAATTTTTCGAAAATTTCGAAATGCAGAATTATTAAGAATTCAAAGGACCTCCTGTACAAAACTTTTGATCAGAATCCGTTAAGCAGCTTATGAGAAAGTCGAAAATCAATAAAATGGTTGTATGACAGGTACCGTTAATAACAAAATTTGTAAAAACAATTTTTTCCAAAATGTAGAACAAACTTAAAGTAGTACATACACATTAATTTTGATCAAAATCGTTATAGCCGTTTTCGAGTTAATTAAGATGGTAGAAAAATTTGTATGGCAAGTACCGTTATTTTTGGGTCTAAAACAACGATTCAAAAATCTATTTTGGAGAATCACCTAAAACGCCTAATCACCAAGTTTGAACAAAATCTGTTCAGCCGTTTAGGCTGTAGAGTCTTCTACAGACAGACAATTCAATATTTCGAAAATCTGTGGACGATTTTTTCTGAAATTTTGTTTTTGAATGTATATTATTAAATATTTAAAATCTTGATACCAATTTTTTTTTTAGAAAAAATTTAAGAATTTTTAGAAAAAATTTAAAATTTTTTATATATACAAACTTAAGTGAAAATCGACTTTAAAAATATATTTTGCATAATAATAATGTGATCGAGCAAAAGAGTAAGCAGGTGCGATACAGTCGTGCATTTTATTTTTAAAGTTTGGATTGAGGACATTTACATTTGTTTTGTTTGTTTTGTTCAGCCATATGAATAAGAAATGCTTATTCCACCGCTTGTCCATGAATTTATTAAACCATAGAATAAAAGTTAGCTTGCGGACTAAAATGTCCAATCAATAAAAAATCCACGCACAAATCTGTATCTCTTTTTATTCTATGTCGATGTAAATTTTGTTCTTAATTTCAATTCTTAGTCCTTCACTAAACCACCGTTTCCGATGGTATAACGAAGGACTAAGTGTGTAAATATCAAATAGAAAAATTCTGTTTTATTAATGGCATTTCGCACTTAGTCAACTCCACGGAATAAGTCCTAAAACTTTTTTTTTTATTTTTTGTTTGTTAATTTAACTGTATGTCTGCAAGACTTAAGGTCTTTTAAATGCAACCTGAATTGCATGGCACTAGCCTTCCCTGGTCCATGTTCATTAATTTCATTAACCTTAGCTTAAGACTACAAGTTTTCCTAACAAACAGCATTCTGACAAGAATTCCTCATTAATTTCTATGCTGGTTTTGCGTGATCGTAAATACGGTATTGATCATATTTAGTAAATTACTAAATTGATTCTCATTACAAAAACAACTATACCTTTTCTAGCAAGTTTACCATTTAACTCGGCCATATTATATAGCATGTACCATCAATAAAAGGTGTCTCTTTCAAACCATATAAATTTTATTTGCATTCATTAAACTAGCTTACGATTAGCTTAATTATTAAGTGTCTCTTCTTCCATCTTTTAAATAATAAAAAATAAAAAACTATAAAAACTGAAACCATATGTGAAGCAACAGTTTGAGGAGGATTCTTATCAAAAGTCGATGACATAATTAAAATTCCCTGCGTATCCCTTAACTCTATGGAAATTATATATTGAAATTAAACGCATAACGCGGTTGCATGAACTTGCTCTTGCGTTTTGAGTTAATGATATTCGTGTTAGGGCGTAGGTTAGACGTGCTTGGCGATTAGCAGATAAAAGTTGGTGCACTGTCTGCACTTTGCAAGCGATCACCTTCACCTTCGCCCCCGGTGTCCTCTGCAATGACTTCAACCACAACTGTGAAATTCTCAGCAGAATAGCTGTTCCGATTCAGGACATGTTGTCCTTCTTCTCGACTAGCGACTAACCGTAGTAGTGTTTGCAAGTTGGTATGTAAGACCAATTGATTGAACTTCTTCTTCATCAATAAACCAATATTCATATTTTTTTTATACAAAACCAATACTTGCCCCATGAGCAACTTAAAATGATGCATATCTAAAAAATTAGGAAGAAAAAAAAATAAAATTTTATCTCTTTCATGACTACATTTCTCAATTAAAAACAAAAAAAAAATCTCAAGCACATTTTTATGACATAAGCCGCAACCATGCTCAACTTAGATTTCCACATCTTTAACGATCGTGCGGTGATGATGAGTTTTGACCAAAAATCAAACAACAATCGCTTATCTCATTCAGAGCGAGGCTTTCTAATTCGTTAATAATAATTCTTCTTATTTGTATAGGATTCCATCTTCGGTTCGGTTTTGAATATGGTTTTCTTTAAAAAATAAAATTAAAAGAAATTTTATTGTGGCGCCGCCGCCGTTTGTTGCCACCCGTACCTGGTAACTACCACGATTGAAATCATGATCGAATCTAGGAGGAAATCTCCGTCCTCACACACTCTTGTAATTGAAATTTAAATTTGAATGATGCATTTTTGATTTGATTTTTTGGTATTTTAATGGATGCGCGTAGTATGACCAGTATTTTTTTGTGTGTCGAAATGTATCTAATGGAACTATTAAAGTCCACTTGAGTAGAGGCTTTCGTGTTGTGTTATGGTTTCTGAAAGTGTACCTTTCCATCTTTATCTCCCCTTAGAATCTCTTAAGAAATCATTAAAAGATTTATTGTAAAATTCATAAAAGACACAAGTTTGCATAGGTTTTCTTGACTTGAATTTTGAACAATGACTTTAACGGTTTTCACCTCTTTTTCAATGCAATCGAAATATTATTTATGTTTTGTGTTTTTTTTTTAAGAAAAAAATATTAAAATAAAAAAATTATCAACGGCGACGATGACCTTTCTTGTTATTTATTGCGCCTTTTTCTCAAACGCCTTTTAGCTTAATAGATAGTTATTGTATTTGAGTTGTTCTTTGATGAGGATACAAATCGTTATCTTTCGTTAAAATAAGAGTGAATACCTTTCATCGATCATTGGAGAAAAATATATTATGGGGCTAAAGCGTTTATTGGAATGTAAAAAAAAAGAATAATGACATAGGTTCTTAGGTTGAACAGTTTAGGCTTTAAATACGAAGAAAGGTACAAATAGTAAATCATTTCTGCAAATATTAACATTTTTTTTTTTACTCAATGAGAGACAAATTGTAGAAATATGCACTAGAATATCTCAATTAATTTGCGATTATCGAGAGCAAATGTACCGTTTACACAGTAGATCGTTCTACAGACAAACAGACAGACGGAATTGCCGGGCCAACTTTTTTGTGCTCCCTATTATCGTAATGCCAACTTTGATTAAAATCTCGAGTTCGATTTTTTTTCCTAATGCAATACTTGACCTAAGTTCCAACATATATTGCAAGCAAAAGTAAATATACAGGCGAGTGACAATATTAAAAATCAATTTAGCCCAAAGCCCTGGTAAGTAGATCTTAATTTAATTTATTTATGTGTCAATAAACTTATAATAATAATAATAAAATCAATTATTTACAAGCCCATAATTAATTACTCTCTCTCTCAACTTGAGCCTACTTTATTTTCACGGTTAAATTTGAAATTTAAAAGAAAATCACCTAATGTGTTCCGCTGCCATCTTTAACAGCTTTTAATATAGGTAATTGGTAAATATCCACTTTTATATTTTATATCAATTAATAACTTGAAACCTATCACTATTTTAAAATAATAGTTTTATTTCGGCGAACAGATAGGCACAAAATTTAAAATATAATTTCAAAAGACTTTACAGAAAAAGCCTTGAAGCTGTCTTTAAACATTTCGGAATTTATCACTTTGTTTTTGGTCAGAAGGCTTGTGCCTTCCAATTTAAATAATTACAATATCCATGGTTAGGAATAATTTGTTAGACCTTCTTTGAAGATATTATAATTATCTCTTAATATATACTTTGCAGCTTCTCACACTATTATATATTTAAGATGATTGTAGGGGTTACATATTTTAAATTACATTACTGATGCGAAAATTACATCATAACAATTTACAAATTAAAGCCTCATCTTCTTAAGGGTTTTCTAAATTAACTTAAGAAAAATATGAAAATTATAGATATGTGCGTTATTTTAAATACTTATCCATTTTGCAATCTTTCTCAAATAGAAAAAAAATACAGCACTGAATGTTACAGGTTGTTTTTTTATTAAGTTGAAATTATTCGTCAGGTAATTTTGATTGGTACATACGTCCAATCTAATTGGCCCTTACTTAAGTACATGAAACAATTATAAAATTTAGTTCATTTTAAATACTCAACTTGCAGATACCTAACTTTTTTATTTGCGATATAGTTACTATAGGACAAGTCTTGCATTAGGAAAAAATCGAACTCGAGATTTTAATCAAAGTTTACATTACGATAATAGAGAGCACAAAAAAGGTGGGTCCGGCAATTCCGTCTGTCTGTTTGTGTGTAGAACGATCTACTAGCTAAACGGCTGAACCGATTAGGCGTTTAAGGTGATTGGCCAAAATAGATTTTCGAATCGTTGTTTTACCCCCAAAAATAACGGTACTTGCCACACAAATTTTTTTACCATCTTAATTATCTCGAAAACCTCTCCAACGATTTTGATAAAAATTGGTGTGTGTACTACTTTGGGAATGGTCTACATTTTGGCCAACAAATTTTTTTAAAATATTTTGTTATTAACTGTACCTGCCATACAACCATTTTATTGATTTTCGACTTTCCCATAAGCGGCTCAACGGATTTCGATCAAAATTTTTATGCAGGATGCTTATTAAATTTTAAATAATACTGCATTTCAAAACTTTCGACAAATAAATTTTTTCTTGGATTGTATTCAATTTTTGTATGCTCACAAACTTGCTTTTTAAAGCACCTTTTGTATCATTTTTCATGAGTTTGAATGACCAACAACAACTTGAGTGTGCTACCACCAAGTTTTTCCCAATTAGAGCTATTTCAAGACTTGCCAAGGTCGATTATCAGATTCCTTTGCTCTAGTGATGCTGGTCTAATTCTTCATTTTAATCGAAAAACTTCTTGTGCCCTTACTGTGTATTGAACTATGACCAGCTGCTTAGAAGCCATTGCACTTCGCATCACGCCACCGAGGCCACATGCTCAGATCCAACCTAATGCAGGTTTTACTGTTTATCAATTGAATTGATATTGTTTTTTTGGATTTTTGAAAATTGAATATTTCGAAAACGGGTGGACGAGTTTTCTGAAATTTTGTTTTTGAATTTATTATATTAAATATTTAAAATGTGCACACCAATTTTTGTTTAACAAAAAATTTAAGAATTTCTATATATAAAAAATTAATTGAAAAACGATTTTAAAAAATACATTTTGTCTGTTTTTATTAAGAATCTTTTGCAAATAATGTGATCGAACATAGGAGCAAGTATGTGCGATCCAGTCGTACATTTCATTTACTTTCAAGTTAGGGTGTGTCATTTTTTTATATATTTTTTAAAAAATTTTTCTCACAAACGATTGTAGCGAATACGATTCAATTTCGTGCGTGTAGTATTCAATCAGATTATGGTAGAATGTCGTTTCAGGTTTTGGAAAGGTGTTTTATTTTTGGGTTAGTTTCGTATATACCGTTAATAACCAACAATTTCGCTTTTACTTTCAATACAAGTTTCTAGGTCAGTATATAGGTAAATGTGTTATTTAGCAGACCACTTAGAACAAAATAGGACCGTTGGGTGCGGAATCTAAGTCGTTAGCTTGGAGATTTTTGCGAAGTGTTCGCAATTGCTGACCATTATAAATTTCTAAAGGATACTTTAATAGAATTCTACCATGGCAACAGTCTTGCTTTCAATAGCCCCGTTGGATCTACTTACAAAAGAAATGTCGGATCTACGAATTAAAAATTATATAGTAAGTGGAAAAGAGACCACATAACAATTATGAATTTTACTTACGTTAGCATTTACACTAACCATAACCTAACACTGCAATTAATGTAGCCGTATTTTCCGACGCGCGGTTATAAGACGGATTATAGGGTAAGGTCTCAGAGAACAAATCTATGTGAAATAGTCATAAATATCAAGCCAGCAAGCAAATTGATTTCCTCATTTGCAACAAAGTCATAATTAGTAACTTTTGTAGTAACGAGATCAGGCAGCTCAGTGCATTGAAAATAATTATCATCCTTTGATGGGTGCCTGATGTATACGTAAATGAAAAGATGACTCCTAAGTCGAACCAAACCGAATCCTCTTTACTTTTACAACTGGAGCAAGAAAAGAATAGAATTAACCAACAGTTTCTCAAATCTAGGAACAGAATATTGTTAGTAACAGACAACTATCACGTTTCGAGAAATTTTTGGCCGGATCTTAGAGAAAACTGCAGCTAAGGAGGCCTTAACTAATATTTTTGGTTGGAATCCTAACAGGTCAAAACTCAATAGAAGGAATACGATATGAGCAGAATAAGGATCAGCCATCTGATTTTCGAGGGTGTCAGGAGGAGGACTCTTCTCTTTTTTTTTTTTTTTAAATTATAACTATATGCCTGGAAGATCTAAGGTCTTTTAAATGCAACCTAAATTGCACGGCACTAGTTTGACACAGTGGATTGGAGAACCAGGTATCCAATTAAAATTGGAGGTATAGAAAAGAATGCGCCTAGCAAAGGGGATCGAACCCACACGTCCTACTTAGCAATCAAGCACTTTATCCACTGCGCCATTTCCACCCCCTTTGTTAATGCGCAGTCTTGCCAGAACTAAAAATCAGCAATCGGAGAGCACTTTTTCGGCCATCTGGGCGAAATCTCTCCACGGCCACTAAAAAACAGCGTGAGCTCGTTCGATCAAACGATCGTCATTTTGACGATTGACCTCTCTTTCATATTAAAAAACAAGCAACTGTCGTAGCGATGACCATTTCATCGAACCTTTAATCATACATTATCTATATGCCTAGGTTGGTTTCTGTTTCGAAAGCAGTATCCTGGAAGCATATTACCTGCTCTCTTTCACTTGTATCCTTATTTCATTATTTGTTCTCACGTACATTATATTATTATGACCATGACTTAAATCAAAGCAAAGTATTTCTTCATAATAATGAAAACCAAAACTATACAACTGTCAAGCGAACTTATAATAACCATGTTGATGGTATGGTATGGCACCATACCATATTTTTTTGCTGTTTTAGATTGTTTACTCTTCACTTAATATTCCAACAGGACTTATCAATATTCAAAGCATGCATCTGATGGATTTACTTAACCTTTGTACAAAAACTATCCGCAATATAAACTCACTCGAAATAAAAATGACATATCGCCAGGTACGTAGTATGATGGGGGGGGGGGGAGGTGTCATAAATGTCATAACTCTGTTAACCAAAAAGAAATTGTGGACAAAAACCCAAATTACGTTTTATGAAATAACAGTCCGCTTCTTGCACAACACCCTTATCAACCTCACCACCCTCAATACTATCGAATTGTGGAAAATTTTATTCCAACAACACTCGCTGACTATTTCAGAAAGTAATCCAAGAAATTTCGCAAAAATTCTGTTTACATTTAACCCCAAGTCTATACTCAACGAAAATTTCCAATATTAGCAAGTTAAATTTTTCCTCGTCCCCAAACCCACTCAAAAAAAAAATATTAACTACGGACATGTTTTGCTTAATCAAAAAAAAATAAAGAAACAGAAATAAAACATAAATAAAACATAAAAACCGCAGGGCAACAAAAAATAAATTTGTTTAGCAGATTTATTCTGTTGGCGTAAAAGGTGCGTTCCTTCTGTGGCCATATTGTCCAAGTGCACACAAGTTCAATGCCTTCTCCTTATACAAGCAAATGTACATACATTTAAACTCGAGCTAGAATCCTAAAGTGGGTAAAGTCAGAGTCAGCATTCAGCGAATTGATATCAAATATTTGCACTCACAGAGACATTTTAATGGCTGAATGCAAATGATCGCACGTCCGTCGCGTCGCGGTCGTGCGTCGCGCCCATGCTTGTCGGTTAGTATAGTTCCTTCTGGCGTAAGGTCTGTGATTTTGTTTTAATTTTATTTTGCTCTTGTTCTTTTTTGTGGAACATATTTATGGCCAATAAAGATTATATTCACTGATTTTAGATAATGACATAAGTGCGGCTTTAATAAACGGTGCTTCGAAAAGGCTAAAAGGGTGTGCCACTTTGCAGAGCCATCGTCATCGCCATCGCCATCGGCCGACAATACACCAAGCCGACTGCAACGATATATCATTTTAGCTGGTTCTTGTACTTTGTCCGTGAACTTATTTATGATTTGCCGAAATGCATCAGGAATTGGGACAATATCAATAAGAGATACTTTGCAGAGATAAAAGACGGAAATTCAATATCCGACATCCTAAAGGGGTGTTGTGTGTTTGTTTCTTGTTTTTTTTTTTTTTTAATTCCAAAAATACAAGATACAAATCATAGCGAAACTTTCACTTTTGGCAAAATCAATGAAAATTTCATCGAACATTTATTTATGTTGGAGAAGAAAAGTTATTTATGACTTCAATATGACGTACGAGTGGTTTTGTTGTCGGCGCATTTGGATTGAGCATCAATCATTTAAATAACATATCTGATTTGATGCGAAGAAAGTGCATTTGGATAGGCTCTTTTGTTAGGTTTTCTGACCGATGATGGTTGCTGAAGTTAAAGAATTGAAGATATAATGAGATAGATTGAGTACATTGGAATTGGAAACTATTTTGATAGGAATTGGACATGTTAAATTGATGGATGTTGCCAGAAAGAAAATGATATAGCAAAAAGATACTTAAATTTATTACGAAAGATATACAGATATTTTGAATACATTTTGTTTAAATTATTTTTTGAATTTCTTTAAACATAGTAAACAACTCACAAACTTATAAAAGGTACATTTTTTAACAATACACACTTTACTAAAATCCAACTTGCTTTTCCACTCATCGATTATAGCACTAATTTACCTTTATACATATGAAGTTGAGGTAGATAAGATATATAAAAGCGATGCATCTTACTTAGCTAGGATTACGATTTGTGATTGCGTAAGGGTGGTTCAATAAGTTCCAGAGAATAAAAACAAATTGTGTCGTCGCATTAAATTTAACACGTTTTTTCTCCTTTTTGTTTGGAATCATCTTTTAAAAGAATGCACCCAGAAAAATCTGTCGTATAGTTTTGTTCTAGCAGTCAATAGACGCTTAGGAGCATTTTCGTTAAAAAGGAAGAAATGAATTTTTAGTATTCATTAAACACAATTTTTTGCGTGAAAATGCTATCACGCAAACCAAGCAAAAGCTTGTCAAACATTATGGGGACTATTCACCATCAATTGGAACTATTCAATACTGGTTTACTCAATTTCCGTGCGGTCTTTGTGGTCGCCCAATTAAGGTCACCACACCTGAAAAGATCGACAAAATCCAGGGTGTGAAAATGGCCGATCAGCGAGTTAAAGTAAAAATCTCATTTCTCCAGTGATTTCGATTAAGTTTAAGTATTTGGACATGAAAAAGCTTTCCCCGATAACAAGGACGTGTTTGCTTACTATAGACAACAAACGCATTTGCTTAACAACTTCCAAAGGGTACTTAGCTATGAGACAGAAATATTGCACTGAATTTTTGCGCCGTTTCGTAACTCTGCATGAAACCTGGATTTACCACAATACACCAGAAACCAAGGAACATTCAATATAATGGACTGCTCCTGGCCAAAGTGTGCTTGCCAGCAATTAATATCATGGTAAAGATTTTTTGAGATAGCGTGACAATGGCAATTTTGCAATTGAGTGGCAATGGCCCAGTGGGTATAGTAGTTGACTGCTAATTGGCACGTGTATGTTCGATCAACAGCATTTTTAATTTCTATACCTTCAATTTAAATTGGATACCAACCGTGGGTTATAATGAGATAGTAAACATCTAATTCTCAAGTCCACTGTGATAACAAAAATTCTTTCCTTTCTTTCTATTCTTTCTAAATAACCGCTCGCACTGCGTGTAAACATTTTAAGGGTAGTCATAACCTCTTGAGTGCGCGCATAATTAAGGAAAAAATTGGCTGTTATTCGATCGATTCCATTTAGCGAAGACGATCTTTCCTGCTCAAAGAAAGCACAAATTTTGAGCGTCTTCGATTACTGGTCAGATCTGGACGCCAGACGATCATCTCATGTTGTCTTATGGCTTTATATTGTAATGTAAGTCTACATTCAGCGATAGGCTAAACGATTTCTTCAATTTTAGGTTGAGTTTGTGTTGGGTTCTATTTCTGGCGAGTTCATCGGCTTTGCAGTTTCCCAAAATATATCTCCATGTCCCTGTATTATGGATCGTTGGGAACAGCCGGTCGCCTTATCCCAATTGTTAAGTTAAATTGTTTGAGAATAGACCCTATCCTTTGCATTATCTGTTTCACAACAAAATTAAACAAAATGGAAAGCGTCATAATTCTGAAACTCAAGACACTGAATGGCTAAATTTTCTGAATCCTAATGGATGGACAAAATCCCAGATGTCTTTATATTATTACCAAACGTACATATAATTTATGCAGGATTTTGGCATTAAGGATTTCGAACCCAGGCGATGCGGACGTCAATGGTTAGACCAACACCTGTTTATGGATATTTTGTTCTGTAGAATGAATTGTACAAAGCTATTACATAAATTGAAAACTGTAACAAATGTTAGAAAGGAAGATGAATAGCTGTGGCGAAGATCTTAGAGTTCGTGCCATGCAGCAAAATGTTAGACTGCTGGGTTCCTGGACACAGCGGTTCACCAGATAACGATTGAAATGAGAAAAATAAGTGAATGATCTATGCAGAGAATTTAAGGATGAAGAGGATATCGAAGTTATCGTATAATATTGTCACAACGGAGTTTCAGCACTTCTGAATATATCAAATTAACCTAATATACATCTGACCGATGATAATCCGGGATATTTTTCGAACAGATCATAGGATATCATTTTTTGCAGAAAGGGTAAAAGGTTTAGTTCAATCCCTAAAAATACTTGGTTGATGAATTCTTTCAATCAACATATAACTTGAAGCGTTCTGCTGATAAATGGTGAAACTGGTTCTTCATTGAATAAAAGAGAGGATTGTAATATTTATCAGCCTCAGAAAATTGTGAAAAATCATATTTAGTACAAATAACATAACCGAGATCAAAAGTCAAATCATTCCAATGTTAATAGTAAAGGTCAAAAACATCAAGGCCGTTAATGCTTCATTAGGAGCTAATCTATAACATTTTTGCTTTCTTAACACTTATAGACTTTTATAGATGTATTATAGATCCTAATCGAACTGACAACGCAGCGGTTCATTCTTAGAGGATCCTACTAGGTGGGCATTAACATCTTTATATTTGTTTTGTTATAATATTTGATAATAGGATTTATGAAAATTATTTTAAAAGAAAAAAAAAACAATTTTACTATAGAAAACAATTTATAGATTTTTCGTATTATTCATTAATTACACAAAACCCGTACCGCCATAGTATTTTTTTTTAATTGAATTTTCCCCCTGATTACCTTGGTATCTGTATTTTTTTAATTTTTGCCGAATCATTAAAACTCCATTAGACTCCTGTAACATCTATATTTTAAAGATAAACAACATTTTTCCTGTCAGCATGTCTGTTAATTATTTCTTCACCAAATTCTTCTGTAAAACCCAATTCAAAAGTCGAAAAAAAATTAAATTGCATTATCATGGCTCAAATCTAAAAAAAAATTAATAACTCTTCATTTCCCCCTAAACATTCCAATGATGTTAGATTTTATTATGGACAAACAGCCCGGCAACCAGCTGTGCTACCAACGATGATCACTTTTTTTTAAGCCAACGATACACTTCCTTGATTAGATATCCATTAACTGCCTGTTTTCATTGAAACATGCCACAGACTCAAATTGCATTTCAACTTGGACAATGTTTAAATTGGATTTCTAATAGCATATTCTCAATTTATCATTAAAATAAACAAATAATAATAAAAGAAAGGCGTTCAATGCAACGCAACTCACCTTGACTCAAAGGAGAACTGAAAATAAAGCAAACAAAAAAAACATAATATTTATGTATCTGATGTATAAGAACCAAAATGAATCGTGTAATTGTATCTGCCTACAAGGCCAGAAAAGGTTTTAGATTTCATTTATTTATAGCAGGGAAAAGTTGAACAAAAAAACAGAATAGTGGCTCAGAACCAGTGGGAAGAAAAATTGTGGCCAGGCACCACTGTTGTCAAATCAAGCTAAAAACACTAAAGTCAATGAGTGTGGTTGTAGTAGCAAGAGTGGTAATAGATATCAATTTCCTTTTTGCAAAACAACCAAATCAACTTAAGAAAAAAACTTCATTTTAAAGCAACAATAAACAGTTAATTGGGCAAAGAAATCAAGCTATAAATCAGACTTTTTAAGGAAGATGTTGAAATGTGAGAAGAGCTAACGAAATTAAAACGAAAAATGTGATTAGCGAACTTTTTTCTTAACGTCTCTTTTCTTATGTATAAATATACATATATTCAAATTTTTGTCAATGCCCGGATTAAGTGGCAAATGACCCGAGCGAAAAAAAACAATAAAATATAAACGAAAGAGCTGAGCAGCGAACTTGAATTTATTTTTTATCACCACATTAGATGGATTTTTTGTTTATATATATTTGATCTAATTCAGTATTAGAAAATTAGCTTCAAGATTTAAAAAAAACATATTCTTTAAAACAAAAGAGCTGAACTTCGAACTTCTTTTTGATTTCTAAGAAATCTTTCGCTACTCTCACCTGGTTCAATGGAAACCTGCTAATCAGCAATAAAACTGTGAAATGAAACTTTCGCTAATGACTTTTCGCAAGTCAAACGGTGTTTTTTTCGCTTCCTCTTCAAGGCAGCACGGAGCAGCATCATCTTCGTGATTCAGCTTAATATTTACGATTAATTAAAATGAAACAAAAAAAATATAAAAAAACAATCTATGTATGAGTACGGCACATGGAATTCCTTGAAAATCCCCTTCTGGTGGATTTTGAACACGAGGAAGAATAAAGATTCCACTTATGGAGTACGGTTCTATCTATTTGTCAAGACAGTTGTGACAGCCGCGTCTGAGATTATAGGTTCCAGCGAAAGAATGCCAGAAATAAGAAAATAAAAAAAAGCAACGAACGAGGAACATGGATGAGCAGATCGTCGTCGTGGTCATCGTCTATTCATTCATCTCTTAATGGGTTTATCGTTCCGACACGAGAATAGGTTGCAACTGAAGTAGGTAGTAGCTGCGGCAGAAGCAGAAGCAACAGCAGCAGCATTAACATCAGCACTCTCTACCTAGAGCTCCTTTTTCGCGAGGCGCAATCACCACTTTTAACGAAAAGAGTTGTAGCTAAAATTGTTCTGCCATCCTAAGCTTGAGATTACGCTAGAATGCATTAGAGGTGGTCGTTGGCCAGGCCATATCCCGTCCACATATCGCGTCGGTTGTTCGTCCATCCTTATGTCGTCAAGATGAGCATTCTTCTGATATAAGTGCGCAGCACATACATAAAAACACTAAAAATCCTATCTTTTAGTCCAACCTGTACCTTTCACGATGATGGGCTAAATGAAAAGGGAGGACATTGAGGAAGCATTTTGCTTTGCTCTCGAGTAGTGTGATGGGAGGAACTATTAAATTACTTTTATGGACGTTGATAAGAGACCGCGAGGAGATACAAATTTTCTTGTTAAAGGCAAATATATAAATTTCGAAAAGACACAGCTGTTGGCAAATTTTCGAAAATGAAAAACCATCAGTTCAGCCCATATGCTTTCAACATATATAAATACAAACAAAACACTTGTAAGTGCTAATGGATATCAGTTAGCTAGTCTCTATAGAGTTGAGAAGAAAATTAGATCGTTTGCTGGTAGCTATTTCAAATGGAAGCATCATATATACAACAGGTGGACTGCAACGATAAATTCTAATGAAATACATTTTTAATCTCTTTGTGTATCTAAGCTAAGAGATGGTTCTTCCTTCCCGGAACAATGTTGGCAATTTGTTTGCTGTAAAGACAACAAATTGACGGAGGCGCTAGAGGAGTTCAAGTTTATATAAATATGTATATTTTTCATCATAAAAAAATAAATTAAAATTTGTAGTTCCTCTGGGAGCAATGGTTAATATGTTGGACTGTCTAATCGGTGAATTAGTATTCAGCCCATTTTATTTGAAATTTTCTCGTTTTATTTTCAGGATACTTTTTACTTCCGAGGAAGTGAAAAATAATCCTAGAGTCTATCTTGTCATTATTAAGTGTTGTTCGAACTCTGTCAAACATTGAAAAGTCTTGGTAGTTAAACAGACACGGTACTGCTTCCGAATGACTCAAAGTGATACAGAGACTTCCACGAGACTTAGAAGTCACGGGCCCGGAAAGAAATAATAATAAATAGCATTGCAGTCATACGTGACCGTCTTAAAACGAGAACAAGGCGAGACTTACAAGACTCTAATCTTGTGTCACATGATGGCCGGTCCTTAACCCTGGTTATCAATAAAACTTTTGGTATTAATTTCTGTTTTTTTATAAATTCATATTTTAGCTCTATTTTTTTTATTTTGGATTCATTTTCAATGATGTAATAATGTGGGAGCACTATACCATATCTTAGTTGGTGTCAATTTAAATTAAAAGATCCAGTAAGCTTTCTCAAATAAATATGGCACGTACATCTAATCATCTAGAAGTCATCAGTCGTCGTTAGGCAGTGGGCCGGGAGCAGTTCGCTTTAAAGGTAAAACATTAAGCATAAGTATCTTTGACTGGAACTTCTCCCCACCAGTGATAAGGGATTTCAGTAGCAAGAAAAGTAAATAAATTGGATAGAGTACAGCAATTTCTTGTGGATAGATGTCTAAGCCTTAAGCTCATGCTCCGCCCTTCCAGATCCAGCAGTAGCGCCTTCTTCAGAGCTATTGCCTCTTGTATTGCGTGCCGTCATAGGATGTAAGTCGTAAAGGTTCACCTGCTTTATTACTTTCTTATACTCACCCTTTTACATTGGTTTTACGTCTTCGGGGTGGAGGGGTCTTGTATAGAATCGATTCCTCGTCTTTGTCCATACAGTTTCTGTAAAAAATATTTTGATATTGTCAAAGTCACTTTAGAGCACCATTTTTTACGGAACTAATGTCCAGTCTACATCTATACCTCCTTAGATCCAACCTTATCAAATTCTGTTTTGTTACCAAGCAAGTAATGTTGTGATTATTTTTTCCTAAGGTTGAGGTAAAGCTTTTAAAGCACTTTTTGTATAGTTTTAATGATTTTGAATGACCAACAACAACTTGAGTATGTTACCACCAAGTTTTTCTCATATTACTTTTGGTTGGAATTATATCTATTTCACGACTTGCCAAGGTCGATCATCCGGTTCCCTTGCTCTAGTGGTGCTGGTCTACTTTTTCATTTTAATCGAAAATCTTCTTGTGTCCTTATCCCGTATTGAACCATAACCAAGCTGGCTAGAAGCCAATGCACTACGCATCACGCCACCGAGCCCACGTGATCAGATCCAACCCAATGCCGGTTTTTCTGTTTATCAATAGCATTGAAACGACCATAGCGCTTTTATTAGCCACACAAATTTGTTGTTTTTCAACCGGGTTCTTTCTTATTTTCTCCTTAATCATTTATAAGCCAACCTTTTTTGTTGTTCTTATAAGGAGGGAGATTTTTTTATATGAAAAATTTGACACTGTTCATATTTATTTGAATTATATTTAATTATTTTATGATCTCATACTTGGTTTTAAAGCACTTTTTCACTTATACCTAATTAGTTTTGTTTCTTATAAAATAGGGTTTTTGCAATCCAACAATTTCCTTATAATCATAAATTATTGAATTTCATATAATTGCAATTGCCCACGTTGGAACTCAGAAGGAGCAAGTAGAGAAAACCGCGTATAGGAATATAATTCCTGTCCAGGGCTAATTCGAGGGAAAAAGAACTACTCTTACTACCCAAAATATTTCCATGGGAAACCACCACCGAATTGGGCGGTGGGAAATGGGCGTTGGGTGGTGCGCGGTGTGTGGGTAGTATGTAATGTGTGACTGGTAAATATGTGTCTGAGTAGTGTACTGGTCGTCTGGTGTTGCTGGATGGGTGGTTACGGTGGTTGACTGAATACGGAGTGGCGCGCGGTCTCTAGGAAATACTTCTACAATATTATTCCACCTTAGGTTATTCGTAGCATCTGTTTTAGTATAAGTACAGGTGTAGTGATTGGTATATATATATTTATCACGTTTGGTTACAAACAGCTATTCCTATTATACTTTTCACCTTAAGTCCTGGAATATCCATAAAGCCTAATAGAGGTTGAACTGCTATGCCAAAAGTTCCGCCTGTTACGTTAGTAGAATGATTACGAAGAATAAACACGAGGCTTAATTTTAGCCTATCTGAGTTACTTAGCTGGCAACCCTTTAAATATGTTTTCATCCATCGAATTGGTATACAATTGAATTTGGAATAGTGTAGTGAAGTTTATTTGGCATTGAGCAGAATTCATTCTTAAAAATGTAATGGCAATATTATTATTCACGCACTGTAAAGAGACTTTAACACTAAGGGCTCTGCTGGCAGCTATCTGGCTTCTTATTCCACCTAAGTACAAAAAAGCTGCAGCTTGCTTAAGATATAAATATTTGTTGCTTCATAAAGAGCGGTCTACCAAAATGTGAAACCGTTTGTTAGAACAATTCTAATTATTGAAGGGATTTTGGAGTTGAAGAGGCTATATTTTATCGAATAGCTTTTTTTTGCATGGGAAGAGTGAGACGGTGGTTTTTTTTTAACTCTCTCCAACTTAATTCCTCGTATAAAAGAAGACACGCATACTGAGCTTCTCCTTATAATGTTAATTGTTCACCCTTGATTAAATAAAGCCCAGACCACATCCTGATAGAGTAATAAAAATGTGATCTACAAAGGTGCACTGCTTAGCTCCCCGCTTCCAGGCATTTCAGCAGATCATTTACTACCAAATTCATGCAAACTGTTAGATAAGACACCATCCTACTGCAGAACTTCCGCTGGAAAAATTGGAAGGTACTAAATTGGTTTCATATTCAGTGACAAGCTTTTTTTTTTTGAATGCCCAACAACAACTTGTGTGTGCTACCACCAAGTTTTTTCTCAATAATTTTTGGCTGGAATTATAGCTATTTCACGACTTGCCAAGGTTTATCATCAGATTCCTTTGCTAAGTTCTTTTAAATGCAACCTGAATCGCACCACTAGTTAGGCACAGTGGATTTGGGAACCAGGTATTGACTGTCTCATTTTAACCCATGGGCGGCATCCAATTAAAATTGGAGGTATGGAAAAGAATGCGCCTAGCGTGGTGATCGAACCCACACATCTAAGTTAGCAATCAAGCACTTTATCCACTGCGCCATTGCCACCCTTTTGACCGTTAGATTTTTTTTCCCGTGTAAAACCTTCAAAAGGCTCTATGAGGACCGAAAAACGCTTGCTCATAAGATTGTGAGATTCTTACTGCACTAGAAACTTATCTAGCAATTTATTTTTAACGAATTTAATTAACGTGTTGCAGGTAATAGTTCCTGCTTATACCGCGATTTTAAAGCGGATTCTGGTTTAGGGTACCAAATCGGAAGGCTTAGTGCTTCGCAGGCGGCGTACTAAACTCGTCTCATTGATAATTTCGAATATAGTACTATTACAGTGTTGTGATAGCCGTTTTCTATGATTTCGTGCAAATTTTTTTCTTTCATCAAGAACCGTGGGAATCCCGAGATCTCTGTGCAGATTTTCGTTTCTAATATACCAAGGTACGCTTACAAGCGATCTTAGGAGTTTATTTTCAAATGTTTGTAAGGTATTTAAATTAGAATCTCGCGTTCAGCCCCAGAGTTGTATACCGTAAATCCATACTGGCTTAAGCACCTGCCTGTACAAGATTACCTTGTTTTCGATACTGAGCTTAGAGTGTTTTCCGAGCAATCATTACATGTCTCTGAGTTTACTATTTAACTCTTCGCATTTCATTTTAACATGCGGTTTTCATTTTAATTTCACGTCTAGAGTCATTCCGAGATATCTTGCTTCATTAGAAATGGAACTTGAACCGTATTAATAAATACCTGTAATCTATTGATTTTTTTATACGTAAAATCTACATGGACTGATTTTACTTCGTTAATTGATATCCGCCATGTTCTTGTCTATTCACTGACATTATTCAGAGCTTTTTGTAATTTAGTCGTAGCAAACGTGTCTTCTGTTTGAGGTATATCACGTGTAAATAATAGGTACAATATTGGACCTAAGACACTTCCTTGTGGTACCCCGGCCACTATTTCTTTGAAATCCCAGTAATCGTTTCCATTTCTTACTCTAAAAAGTCTATTCTCTAGATATGCTTTTAAAAGCGTATAAAGTGCTTCAAGCAGAATTTATCTTAATTTAAAATTTAGGCGTTCGTGCCACACCTTATCAAAAGCTTGCGACACGTCTAGGGAGACCGCCGAACAAATTTTCTTTTCTTCAAGAGTTTTCTCAATGACGTCAGTGATCCTATGCACTTGGTCAATTGTCGTATGCTTGCTTCTAAATCCGAACTGATGTTTAGGTATTAGGCGCTTTTCTTCTATTATTGGCTGCAGGCGCAGAAGTAATATTCATTCAAAGACCTTAGACATTACTTATCATGTGATGGTTTTCCTGGTTTGAGAACCATTATAACTTCCGCAACCTTCCATTGGCTCGGAACGGACTTTAGCCTTAGAGTGGCATTTATTATGTAAAGAAGATTAATTAACCCTTTGCGAGGAAGCATTTTGAGAACTTCGGCCGTAATTATCGCGGAGCTTTCTTATACTTAAGCTTTTTTATTTCTCTACTTAATTCGGGTAGCATTTCTTGTGATGTAATTTTCGCTTGAGTTAGAATGTATATTTAAATTTTCGTTGAGTCCTTGCCCATCAAAAGGTTTAAATGTGTTCTCCAGTTAATCCGCGAAAACTTTGGCTTTCCTCTTGTCGCTTTTTGCCCATTCGTTTTGATCATTCTTAATCGGATGCGCTGCGAGCTTTGCTTTCGTCGTTAATTTGACAGCTTTCCACAGTGAGTAGTTGGATTTTATTCCTGCTGTCAAGCTTTCAAGATAATTTACAACTTTAGAATTTTTGAGTTCTTCTATCGTCTTGTTTAGTAAATTTAAATTTACCTTGTGTTGAGGAGCTCGAGTTTGTTGCCATTTCTTACGTGCTTTTCGTTTCTCTCTTACTAAATCTTTTATTTCCTGCGGGTAATTTAGGTTTTTAAAGCGCGGCATTTCTCTTTGGTACGAAATTATCTACTGCGTCTTCAAGTTCGAGAGGCGTTTGTAGCGAAACCCTTAATTCAACGTTATCCTGTATATCTTTCTTAAAACCTTCCCAGTTGGTTTTCCCATTGGTTAACGTGGGTGGTTTTCCATTTTTAACAAGATTTTCGGTCATAGTGAGAATAACAGCAGAATGGTCTGAGAAAAGATCAAAGATTTCTGTTATGCTAATTTTATTTGAAGGTATTCCTTTGACCACCAAAAACTCAATAAGGTCAGGTATTTTCGATGGATCAGTCGGTCAGTAAGTCGGGTTGCCAGTCGAATGAAAATCGCAATTATTTTCCATTCCCGTTTCGTAGAGCATTCGATCCTTTTGAGGAATACCTCCGGATCCCCAAAAGCTGTACTTCGCATTAAAGTCACCACCAAGGATAAAATTTTGTTTAAGGAACTTTAGCACGTTATTTTCAATTTTACATCGCGGAGGACAGTATTTGGAAGATACATTCAGTACAACATTCTGAGTTCTAACCTGTACACCGATTAATTGCATTGATTCAGCCTCTATTTTCGGGCTTATCGTGTGTTTGATGCATTCTCTTATAAATAAAGATGCCCAACCTCTTGCTTTGTTCGACGGATGAGTTGCGTGGTATTCTTAGTATCCATTGATCTTTCTATTTGATTATTTCTTGACATGCGTTTCCGATATCAAACAAATATCAATATCTTTCTCATGCATTAACATTTCTAGTTTTTGAAGTTTTTGCCATAATCCGTTGGCATTCCAAGTAATAATTTTGAGCTTTTTCATCGTGTTTTCCTTGAGATGTCAGAACATATTGCATATAAATCATCATTAATAAAAGCGCCCTCTATGTTTAACAAAGTCACCATATAGAGGGAATATTAAATGTTTGGCAACATAATTGTAAAGCCTATTTTTATTGCCTTTTGCAATGTGAATGTTGATTTTTGTGTCCTAGGCTCTCTTAACAATGATTTTACTAAATTGAATACCAATTTCTCGTTCTAAAGTTTTGAAAACGAATAATAAAAAACTGGCTGATCTGACATATGTATTTTGGGCTTACATGTGAACGTTTACCCGCTTTAAGTATGAATACAACTTTAACTTCCACAAATTATACGCGCTTGATGATTCTTTGATGTTGGCAATAGCTGCTTCAGGTTTCAACTAGATAATAACTTTTCAACCTCCTGTCAAGTCGTATATCATAGACCTCAGCTGACATTAGACAGAAGATGACAGAAGAAATGCGGCTGTGCTGCATGACGGCCACATTCTCACTTCAAGATACTTTATAACGTGTGATCTTAGGTGTATGTGATCAAAATACCAATATCCAACAGAAATGTTGCAATACAAATGATATCCCATATCCCACTTAATTTTCTTCCCATCGCATACTTTATACTGTGCAACAACAAATCTATATACTTTCTGTATTTTTTTTTCTCTCGCGCCATTACATCCGTACACTTTGGAATTTCTTTTGTTTTCTTCACCAGACTCAGACTCTCAGCAAAATAGCTTATAAACTATTCGCACGTACAAAGTTCATAAGAGTTGTTATCTTCTAAAGTTCAAGGAAGCAAAAACGAAGTTTCAACACTCCATCGCATAGAGTCCATAATAATCTACAAATGGAATAATAAGAAAATTGGCCATTCGAAGTGCAGCAGTAAAATGCGTGAAAAATTACACTCGTTTTGAATTTTTCCACCTCAATTACATAAATAATTTGAAAAAATATACAAAACAAAAAAAAAACTGAGACAAAACAAAGCAATTGCTAACTGGCCACTCCACTTGCACCTTTTTTTTTTTTTTGGTTTATAAGAGAGTGATATAAAAATAATAAATAACCTACGCGCAGTTGCTCCCATCACTATGCGCTGTAACATAATCAGATACTTTTTTATAAATTCGAAATGGGCGGCAAGCGAACAGGCGAACGTCGAATGTCGGCGAGATGAGGCTACACGATGGTATAGGTATAATGTGAACGGTCGTTCGAGGTTGGACTTTGGGCGGCGCGACCGGCGTGGCGAGGCCTGTGCGGCACGGATGGGTGCATAATGATGAGATTGCATTTTGACGTGGGAAATTACATTTCCTCATCCATTCGATTCGGAAGAAGCATAGCCGATGGCAAAATGGCTCGGTGGTAATTTGATTATAAAAAAATATGATCAGTTTGTTGTTTGCGACAAATTTGAAAATTTTTTACCACATAATGTTGAGAATTGAAGGAAATTTAATCATTATTGAAATGAGACGCCGAATTTGCAATGAAGCTTCTATGCTGAACTGAAACTAATTATTTGAGAATATAAATGAGATAATATCCGTTACAGATTTCTCCTTCGAGCATAAAATCAGACATCTTCTTTGGATACATGATGATATGTATGTATAAGCAGAAGCTTTAAAACATTATGACCTAATAAATGCGTTGTAAAATAACTGGATATACATACATACGACTTTTAGGTATTTTTATATTTCTTTGAGCAAAAAAGATTTGAAACTCTTATTTTTGGAATTAAACGTGCGTTGTAAAAATCTGCCAACCATTTTTATAGCATAAGCCGGTTGATAGAAATTATACCAAATGTCTAGCACTTTTTCCAATTTATCAATAAATGGCATTGTGGTGCGTTTCCGGGCAGTTTCTTCCTGCATAAAAAGGGTGGTCCAACCTTAATACACGATTCTAATTGTGAGTCACACCTGAACTTCAAGTTTTTTGCCAAACTTAATTTGACATTTCCTTGTTTCAGAGTTTGACAAATTCAACCATGGAGATATGAAAATGGGCGCTCAATTCAAAGTGAATGAAACATGCACAATTTGATCAGCATAATCGATCAAATGTGTCCACAATCGGTAGAATTGTGCACAAATTTAAGCAAACCGGTTATGTAGGAAATGTGAAAACATCGGTGTATATGCTGTCCCAGTTCGTTCTGCGGAAAATATTGCTGTTGTTCGCGATGCGATAGTGTGGCAGAAGAGCCTTCTGTCTCGACTCATCGTCGTGCCAACAATTTAATATCTTACGAACATCTCTCATGCGAATTTTGAATAAAGATTTTAATTTACACGGTTGCAAGTTTGAATTGACTCAAGAGCTGAAGCCTACTGACCAATCGTTGTCAATAAGCCGAATGGTTGTTGAACAGACAGAAGTGAATGGTGACCTTACAAAGAAAATCATCTGCAGCGACGAAGCACATTTTCACCTCAGTGGATTTAGTCCAGTCGGGTTGTCAAAACAAAGGACTGAAATAGAAAAAATTAATTCATACAATTTTCTTTTATAGTTCGCTAAGTTTTCGGGAAAATCGCGCTGGAGCTTCAGCCGCCATTTTGAATTTAATGAACATTTTATTTTGGCCAATAACTTCGCCATTTTTCATTTTTCACAAAAATAAATTTTGTTGTTTTAACGCAAATAAATACAGGGTGGCACACGAATCGTGCTACAAAAATAAAACGTAATATCTTTTTTTCAGTGTGAGTAATCGGCTTATTTTTTTTTTGATTTTATAGGCTACTATTTAGATTTATCAAAATGAATGCAGCGATACCATTCTTTGCAGTCCGTCATTCCTGTCCAAAGGGAATTTAGGCTGGAGTTTGGCGGTACTCCCCCGAGTAAATGGACCATTATGAAGCCGGTGTACATGTTTCCCGAATCTGGAAGCATCGAACGAACACCGTATCATCGAGATCCCAATATTCGGGTTCAGGATACAATCGTGGCAGGTGCATCAGCAATACAGGCAAATCCAAGTTTTTCGACTCGAAACATATCGGGCCAAATTAGAGTTAATAGACGGTCATTACAACGGATACTTCATGATGACTTAAGCTTGTTTTCGTTACAAAGTCCAAATTACAAGCAAGTTAAACCCTCAGGATTTTCGCCTGGAATTATGCCGAAAAATAATTGCAATGGCCGAAGAAGACAACACATTGATAAATTGTTTGTTCATGTCTGATGAGGCCCATTTTGACTTAAGCGGCAATGTTAACAAGCAAAATTGCCGTATATGGAGTGAATCTAATCGAGAAATGCTCCATGATACGGAACTGCACCCAGAACGGGTCACTGTGTGGTGCGCAGTTTCATCAAATTGTATTGTCGAGCCATACTTCTTTGAAGAAAACTGTCAATGGGGCCCATTATTTAGAGATGATGAATGAGTTGTTTTACCCAGAACTACGCCGAAGACGTATCCCTTTCAGCAGGATTTAGTTTCAACAAGATGGAGCAAGTACACACGTAGCCACACAAGTTATGGCGGAGCTCCAACAAAAATTCCCAAACAAATTGATATCCAGAAACTGCAATTTCAGCTGACCCCCACGGTCACCTGAGGTGACTGCACCAGACTTTTTTATGGGGTTATGTCCAGTAGGATGTGTACAAAACGAAACCCAGGAATTTGACTGAATTGAAGCAGTCCATTAAGACAATAATTGAGCCGAACCCTTCAGTCCGCAATGAACAATTTTCTGATCAGGAGCCGCATATGCGTGGATGAGCGTGGAGGTCATTTGCGGTCTCATCTTTAAAAACCGTTATTTATTTAAAATAAAATTTAATTTTTCATCCAATAAAAAAAAATTAATGAAATACATCGATTAAAATAAAAGTGCCACCCTGTAGATAATCTGATTTGGATCACGGGGAAGATAAAATACGGCTAATAATGTTATTGTCCATTCATGGATCTCTTCCAATTTGTATTTATTTCACCATCCCCAAATTAAAATTCGGAAAAAACTTTCAAGTCATCATTCCTCCAAGATCTGTCCGGGAGGACTTAAGCTACTTGGAAGATGATGCCATCCATTTTTATACTGAAGGATAAAAAACCGATAAAGGCATTGGTGGGCGTGTGTACTCAAACAGAGTAAAATTAAGTCTATCTTTCCGTCTTCCTAATCATTATAGCGTGTTCCAGGGCAAAATTATGGCAATTAGAGAAGTGCTCTGATGAAAACGTGATATCAACTACTGATATCGGTATTTTCTCAGATGGCCAGGCGGGTATTAAATCTCTCGAATCGTCCTCTACGAACGCATTAACTGCTCTCAACTGCCGTTCATCTCCCATGGATATGGCGCAGCAGTTCAATATTCACCTATGTCGGGTGCCAAGGCACGGGGATATGTCAGGGAATTGTAAGCCCGATAAGCTTACCAAAAGTTGAACGACACTACCTTTATTACCTTAAAAGGCAAATATAGGTATACCCATCGCTACATGCAAGTTAATGATGAAACAAGATCCTGTAGAAAGGATAAACCGGAGATGGGGGAATACAACAAACTGTCTGACGATAAAACAGTTCTGGTCAAAACTTGATCTGAAACACTCCAAATGTTTGATATCCTTAAGCTGATTGCACATCAGCTCTGTAATTGGTGTCATAACTGGGCACTGCCTCATAGGCAAGCACGAGACAACGAGGCTTGGCGTTTATTTAAACGATTTTCGCAAAAGCTACATTATCAAAGAAGAGGTGAAAATTATTCCTCATCTTCCTTGTACATACCCTGCTCTATCTCAGAGACGTGAGCTCAATCTTGGATACTTTTTCTTCGATGTTCTCAGCGATCTTAATATACATCTAAGGTCTCTTACGCTCCATAAGCAGCCCCACATGGTTCACCGAAAAGGTAGATTATTTCAGGATTCATGTGGTATCACATGGGACCAACTCTGGTCTAAGCTGACAAACTCTAACCTAACATATCCTAACATTTACAGTAAGAAGACCAACTGCGACAGCTTCCGCTTCAACGGAGAGTCCATACTACTGTATGGCTGTAGTTCATGCAAAGTGACTGCCCACGTCACACAAATGCTTTTTTCTTCTTTTTTTATAATTTTGCACGCGCTCAAGGGATTATGAATACCCTTCATATGTTTTTAACACAGCGCGGCATCCGGTGAAAGAAGAGAAAGAAGGATAGAAAGATGTGTGGCGCGACGTATTGAGACGGTAGTTGTTGTCTCAGATTTTATCTCCAGGGATGGCGGCTGAACTAATGCGGAGAAAATTACCGTGTCTTATTTATTTATGTCTCTTATAATTCGCATTATTTTATTTTATTTCGTTGTCATATTTTTGAGTAGTTTAATCAATCACATGATGTTAGTGTTATGCCTGAACAGCATGTAATGAGTAAACCAGCAACTCATTTTTATGACAATTTTTTAGAATTGTTTTTTTAATGGAATATAAGAAGACATAGACAACGGCATTTTTTGTGAATAGATGTCTCCGTAACATCCTTAGGATATTCTGGCCCAATACCATCTCCGACTAAGAACTCGATCAGAGGATTGGCCAAGTTCATATCTATGTCGTTACCCGAAAGAGGAAGGGTAGTGGATTGGTCAGACCTTAACGGTAGGCACTTTGAAGACTCTATTGCTCTATTACTCAAGTTGGCAGAAGATCAGGGGGCCAGAAAAAAAACTGGCGCAGAATAGTCGCGAAGGAATCCCAGTAGCTTGTACAAAATTACAAAGCATTTCCTGAAACAGAACAAGATGAATTGTAGCTGTAGTTGACGCCCTTCCAAAAAAATGGTCAAGGAGTTAAGTAAGTATTAAGGTTGTGCTGAGTGTTTCTTTAATTATTTCTCGGGATCAAAATAGTTTGATGGTACTTTTTCAAAGAATCGAAAGAAGATTCTAAAAGATAAACAGATCATCTCCCTCATTGACTTACACCAAAGTTTCAGCCTAAAAGGTTTGGTAAGACTAATTAAAATAAGGACCTCTTTCGATTGGCAGAAAGTAGTTCTACGTCCATAAAAAATGACGTAATTTGAAAGTTGTTATTCAAAACAGAACAAATCTATACATCAAAACCAACAAGCAACAAAATTCTTGCTCGACGAGTAGGTATTAAGCTAATAAAAGAAACTCGTATAGCATTTATCTCAGAACAAGCTAAAGCAATCTCCGCTCCGCACCGCAAACACACCTGTGAGCACGAGCGCATACAACTAACTAATACGATTGAAATCGAAATCAAAAATGAAAACGACAACGAGGTATCTTAATCTATCGGTGGCAACAAACGTTTCTAAGAATTAGTATCTAGTTTGTAAGCGAACCATTGGTGGCTGACAGCAGCCGCAGTGGTATTAGCATAATTCCAATCCAGAGATTGCTTTACAATAAAAAAAAAAAAAAACACGCCTACGACCATGAAATGCGCTCCCTCCGAACGTTGTGCTGCAATTATGTCGTTTAATAAAACTTGGCTTTTAGGAAAATACAAAAAAAAAAAAAAAAATCAGAAATACATAAAAGAAAAAGATACTGACATCAATAAATAAATGGATAATTTAAAGCTACAACTACTCCCCCACAATGTATGTACATGTGTGTGTATAGTCTAGTGCACTAAATATTTCAAATTGACTGAATTTTTCACTGCAACCAATAGATGAAAAAAAAACACAGAAAAAACCTCAGCTGAGAGGTGCAATGAAATAACATTGGAGTAGGTTTATAGTTTATTCATTTGCCACCGCATGTGGTATTAAGATACACTTTGTCACATGCGAAGTAGTACTTTAGAGTTCGGACTTTTAATGCAATTATATTTGCATGGCCTCTCTTTCCACGATAAATGTTTTATATAATTTTCTGGTTTTTGCGTTAATGTCTGTACTTAATTAGTTTGCGTATTTATGTAGTTTTTAGAGCGCGCCGCTTTCTGGACTTTCTCCTTCTGATGGGAATTATGCAAATTTTGTCACAATATCCGTGTTTCAATATCACGCAATCAGAAAAGAAGTTTTAATTACTTTCCATTTCTATGTTACAAATTTGAAATAGTTTTTATTGGAATTTACTTCACTAAAATTTGCATAAAAACTTGGCGATCTTAATTGGACTCATCGGCTTACTAATGAGGTTCTTGTCATAGAGGTTTTGTGAATTTTTTTCGGGGAATGTGATGAACTGATTTTGAGATTTGATAAAATTTCTAGGTATTTCCAGATATTCCTTAACAAGTTCTTGACTTTGATAAAATTAATCACATACTGTTGGTCTGGAGATCTTACTCTCACTTCCTAGGCATTTAATTTTAACAACAAAAAAAAAAGATTAAAATCATGCATTGACTTAAATAAAAACGCAAAATACAAGCTTATATTCAAATTCAGGTCTATCTCACCGTGGTATTGCAATAGAAAAATTTGAAGATCATCTAATGATCGTCATCATAAGGCCATCATCAAAGGCACCACCCAATCATAACGTTCTGGTGTGAAAGTTAATTTTTCCACTTCCAAATTATTTCCAAGCCTGGGCCTCAAAATGTAGACTCCGCCAGCAGCTTCGATATCTAGCTTGATGCCTCCAGTTTCGAGTCTCAAGTTGCCTCAAATCTCCCTGAGCTTGATCACGCCACCGGAGATGAGGTCTGCCTCTGTTTCTCGTACCTTCTGGCATAGCGCTGAATACCTTACGGGATGGAGCGTCGATGTTCATTCGCTCTTCATGCCCTAGCCATCTTAACCGCTGAATACGTATTTTCTTGACTACGTGTCCATCTCGTACAATTAATGATTTTATCGTCTTCGCCAGATGTTATATTGCCTATCGACACAAACCTTTCTCTCAAAGACACCAAGGAGCTTTCATCAGTCTGTGAAATGGTCCATGTCTCTGTACCATATAGCAAGACCGGGATGACAAGGGATTTGTACAGCGTCTCCTTGGTGTTTCTCTATAGGGCTTTGTTCCTCAATTGCTTACTTAGCACAAAGAAGCAGCGATTACCAAGAGTTAATCTACGATTGATTTCAACACTTATATCATTTGCAGAGTTCACAGCGGGACCCAGGTAGACAAATTCTCTGACCACCTCGAAGTTTTATCTGTCAATAGTCACGTTCTGACCAAGTCTTCGGTGGGATTCGGCTTTATTTGATGACAGCATATACTTCGTTTTTTCCTCATTGATCACAAGACCCATTTTGTACGCTTCTGACTCCATACTAGAAAAGGTACCCGTAACTGCTCGCTTGGATCTTCCCATAATGTCGAAGTCATCCGCGTATCCAAGATATTGAGTGGACTTTTGAAAGATAGTGCCATTGGTGTTGGCCCGAGTATTGCGCACTACTCTCTCAAGCACAATATTAAAACAGATCCATGAAAGCGCGTCACCTTGTCGAAGTCCTCTGGTGGTTTCGAAGGTTTCAATTTAATCTATCCCAATTTTTACGGAGCAACGGACATTTTCGCAAGATACCACAACTCTACATGGCACGGTTCAGCTCTTCTCTATTAACGCTGTCATAAGCCGCTTTAAAATCGATGAATAGGTGGTGTGTATCGATATTGAATTGAATTATTAGGTTCCACAGGTGTTTACTATAAAACGTGTACTAGAATGCTAGAATAACTATTATTTCTCTAATAATTAAGATCAACTATAATATTTCACTGATCTATCGTCAAGTCCTCACCGGAGAAATACTTGACTCCACGAAGGCAGCATTCTACGAGTGCTACGTCATGATTGTTCTTTCCGATTTCAACGCTAAAATAAGGAAACAGGGCATCTTCGGTTCGATAGCCTGATGACACAGCCCGCTGGGCAACAATTTCCATAAACAACTCAGATCACAGCAAACACCAGAGTTAAACACATCAATATAGATTCTACGATAATGAACAAAAAAAAATAGAACTATAATAATATAAATGTTTAAGCAAAGCCCGTAAAAAACTGCAGGGGTTAAAGTGGCGTATCAGCAAAAGCAGCAGCTGGAGAATACATCAAGTTATAGCAACAGTGTGGTAGCATGAAAGGAATCTCGATACACTATTCAAAACAAACCATACGACCTACATAGAAATAAGCCTCCTAAACGCAAAAGGAAATCTAATATCGATACAATTTTTACTCTTTGAATCATTCTTGGTATACCAGCAAAATTTTTCTGGTTCTTTAGGATAATTATGAAGTAATATCACTACTTTGACAAAGTTGTTAAGATTACGAACGAAGTCTTTAATATCTATAAAAGTCTAAAGTAGAAGTCTAAGGTACAATTTTTAGGAGGTGATTTCAACTATTAGATGGTTCTAGCATAATCGAGTAGATGAAGCAATCTATGTCTCTATTGAATTAGTAAGCACTGAATCGGAGATTTTGAAAATTGCATTGGCTGTTAATGGAAATGGAATCTCAATTAAAATAACATCACCTCGATTAGATATTATTTCGATTAAGTCAAAGTATTTGTCTATATTCCACTATTAAATCCTCAAACGACTTTCAGAGAGATCAAACGATGAATTATTCTTGTCAATTGCTTATTTTCAGATTAATTTCCGTCCAATGTATAAGAGTTTACTAAAGCTGAATTATTGACAATCGGGGCAGCATTCAAACCAAATCGAAAAAATAATTTGTATACTGCTATTATCGCAGAGTGGCATATCTTTTCGCGTATAATAGCATCTAACAAATTGGTTTAGCAGTGCCTGAATAAGCTTGCGAACCTGAAACTTAATCCTAATTATCACTTTTTACTTGCAATATAGATACGGTGACCATTTTTCAAATGCAATAAAGAGGGCAGCCTTTAATAATTAACTGAAACACGCTTAGGAAGAAACGATATTTATTCGAATTATTTGTACTTCAGATTACATACATCAGTTTTAAAAGCAAAAATAAAAATACTTATAACATAAGAAAAATAAATAATAAATAATTAAGTACCTAATTTAAGAGTTCAGCTCAAATAAATTCTTCGTTTTTGTATTTTCCTTCGAAGTGTAAGATATAATCCCGACTTCTGAAAAAAGTCTTAGCATCTCCAAATTCATAGTCATAAATGTACATTGTTATCAACACTGCCTTTAGTGTATCAATTTTAAGATGCGATTTATCAGGTATCCAAATGTTATTAGAAATTGAAAACACTCTTTCCGTAGGGGCATTTGAAGCTGGAAGCGACAGTGAAAACTCTACGAGTCAGTAAATGTTCGTACTTTACATTTTCTACATCGAAGTGTTTGAAAATTTCAACCCATTTCTGACTTGGTGACAAATTGTCCGTTTTTCATTTTTCATTTTGTTTCTTAAGCAAGAAACCTCACAATAACAAAATCTTAATTATTCAAACCATAGTGCTGTCTTCATTTTGTGTTTAAGTCATTTAGTCCTGAAGAAAGTACCTACTTTACTTTGTAGCAAAAATGTTTCAAAGAAAAAAAAGGGCAATTTTCTCTTTAAGAAAAACAAAAAAAGGATACGATACCGAAAAAAAGGATTGTCCTCTAAGAAAGAGGACGGATGGTCACCGAAGATATAATATATATACATAGGTACTATATGGTAAGTTATGGATTCGTGAAAAAATCGAACTCGAGATTTTGATCAAAGTTGACATTACGATGATAGCGAAGACGAAAAAAGTGGGTTCTATCTGTCTGCTTGTCCTCGATTGCACAGCATAAATGGTTGGATGCATTTGCTTCAAACTTGGCACATATTGTTTTACGGTAATATGCCCACAAGTTTTTTAATTTTTTTTAAGATACAAAATGAGTACTTCTCATACATTTTTTTTTCTTGCCAAATTTTATTTTTCTCAAAAACGGCTCCAACGATTTTTATAAAAAAAAAATCAGTTAATTAATGAAGGGAAAAGGTAACTTCTGGTAATTTTTGTCTTGGAAAAAATGGTTATTTTTTGTATCTCTAGTAGAACCATTTTTTGGTTTCGATTATGAGAATAAAAAATGAAAATTAATAAAAAGAAAATACTCAAAATTTCGAACACTAATCAATAGATTTTTCGAAACTTAAACTGTCCAATAGGGGAGGATGCAGCGAAGCTAGAAATTCCTCACTACCAGATCTGTAGATTACCGGAAATTATTTTGCATATTGAATCAGAAGGGATTTGATTACATTGACGAACTTTCGGAATTAAGGTTCTCAAATCTGATATGTATTCTCAACGTGACCAAGTGGACATGGGACGAACTGTAAATACTTCTGCCCCTGTCCTCCGTCGAATCCCATAGGCCACGAACTATATAAGTACACTGCTAATGGTTCGAATGCGAATGATAATGAAATCATTGATTCGATGATTCTCATAATCCCATATAACCCCTACCCCCTCCATAGAAAATACGACAACTATATTTTCGAAAAAAAAACGAAAAAACTAATTGCTAATCCACTACAAAATCTGAAGTACAAAAGAAAACAGAAAGAACAAGCAATCCCTAATGACAATAATTCAGCTAATGACCACCCATAGAAAGATACTTCCATATATGTATGCATGTACAAAGAACAAATCGTGTTTCCTGATAAAGGTTTTATTCTAATTACTTTTACCACCAATGGAGGGAAAATCAAATAAATTTGCAACAATAGTGAGAAAGTTCTTTGATGAAAATAACAAGAACCTTTTATTAAATTACATCCAAAGTATCTATATGTTCATGTATCCGTGACTAATGACGTCAAACAAAAAAAAAAATAAGTATAAATCTGTTTTTGTCTGTCCTGTGGATCCACGATCTAAATTTTGCTGCACGACATTTATATGTTTTACGCCCCAAAAGAAAAACCTACAAGCAGCAATTTTTTGAGGTTTCAAGCTCTAAACTGAAAACATGCCCATGATTTTCCTCGAACAAGACACATTTCGCATTCATTCGTCTGTTCTTTGGTAATCATGTGTGTGTAGGTTGGTATGGTAAGACTTCCTTTCCTTTTTCACATATACTCGCGATCATAATCTAATCAACTTAACATTTCCGATTCCTGATTTTGATCAGTAATCCTCTCGTCGTCGTTGTTGTTGCTCCAAAATAAATCACTGAACCATAGAATTTATGAGACTTCGAATCAAAATCAAAAAGCGAACGGGGAAAGGTAAAAAGTATAAGCAGGAGCAATAAATATCCCATGATCGCACTTTGGGGGAAAAGAATTTTCAGCTCCAAGGTTCGTATTTTTTTTTGAATGCCGGCCATGAGGAGAGAGGGAAGGCAAACAAAAAAGATCACCCTGGGATTGCGGCGAAAAGTCCGTAGGACGATATGTAACCACCGCACTGATGGGAGTCGATTTTCATGACCGGAGGATGAAACCTTGTTACGGACCGCCATCGCCATCACACACTCACGCAGCACGGTTTTCTGTAAATATAATGTAGCTCCGCCGTACACCACCACTAGATGTCAGGCTCAGCAAATGAACAAACATGGACAGACAGACGGCTAAGATTGGTGTAACTGGCCTCATGGTAAGTGTGTGGGCTCAACAACTTGTTTTGCACTATCACCGCACCAGGCTGCAGCAGCTAGCAGCACAACCACCGCGCTGCTGCGAGCAATCACGGCTTAGTTTGTGGTGTGGTTTTCTGCTGATTCCATTTCTATTGAGTTAGCACCGCACTGCACTTACGGCTCCTCGGTAGTGCCAATCACATCCCACACACATTCACAATCTCACATTCTGAATGGGCAACTTGCGGTTATCTTCTTCCTAGAGCGAGAGGTTGTGCATTTCCTGCTCTGTTTCCATTAGGGTTTTTTTTTTCTTGCAGATACCATCGACGACGCGATGGAACGGTTTGCGAAATGTCCCGCATGGGCCGAGCGGGAGGGCGGTTGGTTTGGAGAAGATTTCAATTTCGTGGTGAGAATCAGGATGTTGTGTTGTGTTCGGTAGCTGGGCGAGAGAGTGCACCTATATTGGACGAATGAGGTGATGAAAGGTGCACATACGCTGGATATGGTTTAATGGTTTGCAAGGAGGTTCTGCTTTTTATACAGATACAGAGTACAGACAGACATACAGACAGACACATGATTTGAGGGTTATTTTTTTTTCTTCACCAAGGAATCGTGTATGCACCTGCAAGTATAATTATTCCAAACAGGGATCCGGTGAGTGTTTTGATTTATGCAAATGCTGAACGTGATTGATTGCCTCGATGTAAGAACATGAGCTGGGGATGAGAAGAGATTTGAATTTGTATATACGAGTACACTTTTGTTTTGTCGGCATCCATTCTGCTTGAAATTATGGTTGGCAATCTAGGAGGTGAGTCAACGAAAATATAGGTACTTGATGTTTTATCAGCTCCTTCACACTTTGAGGTGAGATGTTGGTAAATAGGATCCGTCTTAAACTTCGTCATGCTACTTTGACCCTTTTAAGCTTTATCGATTACTCCTATGTCATTGTGGAGATGCCTTTGGTCGGTATTAAACTTATAATTAGGTGGACCCATGGGCGTTGGGATATTTTTTTTTAATTCAAAAATAGGCAAGTTTGAGAGATGTTGTCAAAATTAGTATCTACTTCTGTAATGCGACATGTCCTTTCTTAGGATACAAGCATGTATGAGGGCTTCAAATTTATGCAGATTGTTCATTTATTCAACAATATAAATACAGATGTTTTGTATTAGCATTGATTAAAGAAAAACAAAATCACCTTGCCGACTTGCCTTTATGGGCAAAATAATCTACCATTCTATTCCCTTTTAACTTATCAAAAGCTAGACCATATGTCCATATGAATTTACATATACCATTTTAGTCGCATGTGTTATTCTGACATTGAATTATGGTTCCAATGTCTTGGCATAACATGAATACGTAGGCTGACCATCCAGACCATATAGACTGGTGTTTTTGTAAGCTGTATGTGTTGTACGAGTATGTGTTGTGCAGATCAGTATTTTATATTTTATTTATTTTTTATATGTATTTGGTGTCACAATCAACAAAGGACATTAAATTTAAAATGCAGACAAAAATAAAATATTATCGCCTTACATTAATGCAAATATTTTTTTCTCATCTTGTTTTGAATTATATTTTTGGTTTTCAATAAGACATTGACAGTGCAGGCTTGACAGTATAAGTACTGTCGTACCTATAAGACGCAGTCCGTAGTGCCCATAGTTGGATCCATTTTTTTTTTTTTTTGATTTTCCACTTTCTAGAGAACTAGAACCAATTTCGATAAAATTTGTTTACGTAGTAGATACCTGAAGGTTTAAAAAGTACGACATTTTTTAAATTTAAAAAAAAATCTTTGACAACTTAAGAGCTAAACAATTTGGTTAAAACTTGACACCTAACAGTTTTTGAACTCTCCTGTACAATTTATTTTCAGTAAAATTGGGCAGCATTTTATTGCACAGGGTGGTGCACGAATCGTGCTACAATAAGAAATTTAAATAACTTTTATTTTAATCGATGTATTTCATTAATTATTTTTATTGGATTAAAAATTAAATTTTATTTTAAATAACTAATGGCTTTTAAAGATGAAAGCCCGTAAATGACCTCCACGCTCAGCCACGCATATGAGGCACCTGATCAGAAAATTGTTCATTGCGGCCTGGAGGGTTGAAATTGGGATCGCCTCAATTATTGTCTTAATGGACTGCGTCAATTCGGTCAAATTCCTGCGTTTCGTTTTGTACACATCCTGCTTGACATAACCCCATAAAAAAAAGTCTGGTGCTGTCAGGTCAGGTGACCATGGGGGCCAGCGGAAAGTGCAGTTTCTGGATATCAATTTGTTTTGGGAATTTTCGTTGGAGCTCCGCCATAACTTGTGTGGCTACGTGTGCACTTGCTCCATCTTGTTGAAACCAAATCCTGCTGAAAGGGATACGTCTTCGGCGAAGTTCTGGGTAAAAAAAACTCCTTCAACACCTTTAAATAACGGTTCCCATTGACAGTTTGTGTTACACCGTTTTCATCAAAGAAGTATGGCCCGACAATACACTTTGATGAAACTGCGCACCACACAGTGACTCGTTCTGGGTGCATTTCCGTCTCATGGAGCATTTCTGGATTAGATTCACTCTATATACGTCAATTTTGTTTGTTAATATTGCCGTTTAAGTCAAAATGGGCCTCATCAGACATGAACAAACAATTTATCAATGTGTTGTTTTCTTCGGCCATTGCAATTATTTTTCGTCAAAATTCCAGGCGAAAATCCTGAGGGTTTAACTTGCTTGTAATTTGGACTTTGTAACGAAAACAAGTTTTAGTCATCATGAAGTATCCGTTGTAATGACCGACTGCTAATTCCAATTTGGCCATTTTAAGTAGGGAATGTTCATAGTGTCTGCAAAACTTTTAGAAGGGAATTGGTAAAAAATGACGTTTAGAATGTGAATATGACATATATTTTTTGCAAATGGAGTGAAATGTCATTGTGCTTTGATATTTATGTTAGTGACAGATAGGGAATTATTTGAGCAATGAAGAACGTCGACTTAAGCAAAACTGAGCTTACTACCGAAAATGTCGGAAGAAGTGGCTGACTTCGTATTTGATCGTTCGACCAAGGAAATTTACTAACAAAGTGATACGCCCTTAATCTACGATTAATACACATTTTAGTGTCGTGACACACACTATGTTTAGATCTCCTAATAAAACACACCTATTGTTATCGGATGAGATAAGTGTCTATTTATTATTTACTGTTTAATTTTTTTGTTTATGTTTAAGGAAAAAGAATTTAACTACAGTCCAGTCCGCATATCTAAAATACTCTTAACTAAAAAAATTCGGTTAATTGAAACACACAATTTTTCATGCCGCATTTTTCCACAACTTTCTTTTAACTGAAAGATTTGGTTAAATGAAAAAATAATTAAGGAAAACATCATTTCTTTATACTGAGACTGCTCCGCATAACTGAAATAAAAAAACCTGAAAACGTTCACCACTTAGATTATTTCTTTCTTTAACTGAACGTGACCAATAAACTTCACACTTCACTTTGGTCTGTCAGTTTGACAACAAAATATTATTTTGTTTTGTTTGTTACGCATGACTTCTGAGCTTGGCAAATATAATTTCTGGAAAGTGCGAGTAAAATAATTTTAAATGATGGAACATGTGTGAATTGTTTTGTAAACCTAAACATAAATTCTAAGAATATTGGATTGGGGAAATTATATTTTAGTTACCTAAACTCCGGTAAGGTATTTTTTTTTTCAGTTATATTTTATATTTGATTTGATATTTGATATCGCTTAAGTGAAAATACCGCTTAACAGGGAAAAAAGTATTGCAAATTGGCAGTTCAGTTAAGCGGGCTCGACTGTAATATAATAAACCTAAAATCTATTGTTGGAATTCGATACACGAACTCCTTAATAATTTTCGAATTTAATTTAAAAATTTAAAAAACGGAGAAACCAACCAATTTTGAAGGAAGAGCTGGGTACTTTGTGGTAGTTTTATATTTACCCTCGCATTGGCATTTGAATTTTTAATTATTCTTACCCTTATTACTTTCATATTTGTAACAATGTTATTTTATTTTTAAAATGATTTTGTTATTTTGGTGGGGGAAGAGTTAAAAAGAATTAGTATAGGGAACACATCGTTGATACACAAGCATGAGAGCTCGAACTGGTAGCGACTTGGCATTCGAACTTTGGGGGCGTGGCTTGGGTATAGCTCAATTTGATTAATTTAGGATTGTTAAATCACCTTACTCCGGAGTAATATGACAACTGCGAAAATTTAATATTTTCTTAGAGCTTTTTCAAAACCATGGAAATCTTAGACGACCTTGTTCAATAGTTTGACAGTTAATAACTTGACAGATGCTCCATGGTTTTTCATTCGTCTCCTAGTCCATATTTTTAAGTTCAATTATCATAATAATTTTATGCCGTAATGAAATCTAAACAAAAAAAATGTCAATGCAATGTATCATTGCGACGCATTCCAGAGAATTTTGGCGGGTCAACAGTGAAACATGGACAATGCCATGACGGCCATTCCAAACAAATTACTCGGTACACTGAAATAGACTACGCATTCACTCTTAAAACGTTTAAAACCACTTCAATGCAAGTATTAACGAAGTGTCAATGTAAGTGTCAACGCCAGTGTCAACACAACGTATCAACACAAGTTTATACGCAAGTTTCAACGTGAGTGTCAACAAAAGTGTAAGCGCAAGTGTAAATTCAAGCGTCAACGTAAGTTTCAATGCAAATGTCAAAAGCGCAAGTATCGACACTTCCGTTAACATATTGAAAGCGTTTCGCTATGAATATTGTATTATTCTGACAATCTTGGGACAGGATTTTAGCGGCATTTAAACATTTTTACGTGTTCACAATTTACGTTGACAGTAGCCTTACTATTTTGAGGTTTCCGACACGACGACTTTATGATTTTTTTTCCCAAGTTTGTGTAAAATCTTTTCAAAATCTTGCATTTACTACAATAAACTGAAAACTTAAAAGCCTTGAGTACAGATACCACCAATTTAGTCAACTGCAATTTTTCTTTATTACTCATAAGAAAAAAAAACTACTAACTAAAAACTGGAGGGCCCTATAACATACATAGAGCCAAGATTATAAACTTCTAAAAACAGGTCAAGCCCAATAATTAATAAAAAAAATATCATTTGTTAAGTTCCATATTCTATTGAATTTGCAAATATTGAGCTGTATAGAATTTCAGTTATATAAGATAATAAGACACCTTCCTCAAAAGACTGGTCCCACAGAAAATATTGCTGTGTTGGTTGCATATAAGTGCCTGGTCTCTATAGTGCCCATCTCATTATAATAAAATTATTGTAAAATTGCACCCTTCATCTCAAAGTCGCAGGGGACTCTTGATCCCCATTTATCCCCATCATTTTTTTTAAATGCTTAGGTACCATCAAACTTTCATAAACTCTGTTGTGTTAACAGGACTCAATTTTGTTCAATGTCACCAAATGGCAGGAAATTCACTTTATGACACTGCTTTTGACCCACCTTATAAAATGTGCATGCACAATATATGATTTTTATCTCAAGAAATTAATTTAAATTATTGCATAATGTTAACATTTTTCTTTCTTCCATTTTCAGACTGCATAGTAATCCAACTATAAAAAAAAATAATAACAATTGTATGAGTCATCCAAACTAAACAACAATCCGACCACTTTCGAACTTCGATCTAAATCTGCATTTCAATTTGAATGACACACAGACACACCGGCGAGCATCGTCATTGTCGTCACTGGGTCCGTCCATCGTCGTCGTCCATCGCCAATGCTTATCGTTAAAACAATTAACTGCCTCAAGTCTCCGCGCTGCGCGGCGACTCTGTCACTTTACGGTTATTGCATTAATAATACAATAAATTGTCGTAAATAATTATGTTTGAATGCCTGTAATGCGATTGCGATTGTGACTACTACAACAATCTTGCTTTGCCACAGTTGTAACGCGGGAAGTTTTTTTTGTATCTTTTTTTCGGTTTTGTTTTTTTTTTTTGTAAAAAATTTATTATTTAACAATTTTTTTACGATTTTTGAATGCATTCGGATGTGCAATATGAATTCTTTATAAAAAATATATCTGAGTGCACTTAATCGGTTTTATTTTTTTGTTTTGTTCGTTTGTGCTTGGAATTTTATTGAAGCAGTTGGAGAGATTTTAGTGTGGATATCATCATAGCCGAACGTGCAGATACGGATATAAAGAAAATATAAGGTGAGATAAATTTTTACAACTTTGGGTTTTCGAATATGTAGGTATATTTTGAATTGGTACACATACTGTGCGCACATGGGGGGGAGGGTGTTAATTGAGATAAATATTTTATTATTAATCCGATTATAAATCTGTCACATTTTTATTGCTAATGCTATATAAAAGCTAATAAAAACTGATCATAAGGCAATTTGTTTAAGTGGTTAACGTCATTACTGAAGGTTTTATGTGTACCTACCTAGGTATAATGCTGGGAAATCAAAGTTTTATTGCGTTTTGAGTTTTGTGTAGGTGCTTATAGTTACCTACTGCAAAAACGCGCATTTTCACTCGATAATATTTTTTATTATCGAATTATTTGGTTAGAAAATATAGTCTGTGAAAAATAAACGTATAGCTTTTGAAAGACAAATGAATCTTATTAAAACAAACACTTTTGAAAAAAAAAATTAATTGACATTTCATTTTTTAAACTAAAAATATTTTGAGACATAAACAAAAGCGAGCTTTTTCAAAGTTTAAAATTGTGACGCAAAATTTTAAGGGGCTTATCATGATACTACTTAACAATTTCCTAATATTTAAGCACTTTCCTAAAATATTCCTAATTTTAAACACTTTTGATTAGCAGCATTTTTTTAATTCATTTTTATTTATTATTAACTTAAAATTATCTTAAAGCTCGACAAAAATTCATAAAACTAGCCTATTACTAACTTATTACCACCATACTATAAACCTAATTATAAATGCAGTTGAACACGCCCAAAAGAGTGCTCTAACGATTTTAATAAAAAAAATAAAAAAAACGACTGGATCGTACGAACTTGCTCTTATGTTCGATCAAATTGTATGCAAAAGATTTCTATTAAAAATCTAAATATATTTTTAAAGTCATTTTTTACTTTATTTTATTTATACAAACTGTTTCTTTAATTTTTTTCAAAAAATAATTGATATGACAATCTTAAATATTTAATAATATAAACATAAAAACAAAAAATTAAATCGGATTAATCAAAGAAAAAATAATTCAAAATTCTGAAATAAATACTTAAACTAATTTGAGCTCAAAAAAAAGTGCGCCATTTTATTCCTTGGATAAAATTGAATTTAAGAAAAAAAAAAATTTAAAATCTATGGTGCGGAATTTTTACACCATCTTTTTTCGTATTAGCTATCATCGTAATGTCATGTTTGATGATTTTGATTTTTAGAAAGTGCAAAATATATAAAGCTCGAGGAGCTTGAATTTTATTCAAGATATCGATTTGAAGAAACAAAAGTTCGATTAGATTCGGTGGGAAAATTTTAATATAATTCCTCGAAATGTATAGAGAGTCTTTCTTTATAAATATATTTTTTGTGCTTATGTTTAATTTTCGTTCTGTTTCATTACTCTATCTGTAAAAATAAGGTGTGTTGAACTTAGCCTAAAGATCTACTTTAATTAGAAGAGTTGTTTAGTGTGTTTTAAATTAAGATAAAGTTAGACAAGAGCTGGCAGCTAAACGACTGCTTTTTAAACGATTATTAAACGATTATTGTTTATAATTTTGCGCCAATATCTTTATTTCCAAGTGACGATAGCTATGTAGCCAACTCCTTCAACGAGAAACAACTTATCTGAAAGTATGTTCTGCAAACCACGGACAGTCTTGTTGTGACTTATGACGCTTGAAACCGGTATTTAGCAACCTAACCTAATTAGTGTGCTTCTTGGTTTTTCGAACCCTTATTAATTCAACCTAGAGGCACCCCAGAGCTGTTTTTTTTTTGAAAAAAACTGAACTCACCCTGGGGATAAACATTATGTTCTTTTAGACATGGTGTTGTCGTGGACTAGTCCTAAGATAGATCCCAGTTTTTTTTATGGCGATTTCGTTTCAATAAAAACATCGATCTGCAGTCGATCCGCAGTAAATTTTTTTTCTGAAAATCAGTTTCGTTTCAAATTAAAATCAATTTTTTTCTGGAAAAACAGATCCGCAGATTCCTACACACACTACGATATTTGTTTTGAAGTTTCTCAAATGTTGTGTTGTCAATGAAGATTTTATTTTTGGCAATGTACAGGAAAATAAATTAATATTATTAAAAAATAAAATAAAATAAAATAAATAATATTGGATATAGGAATTTGAGCTCAAAAAAAGTACGCCATTTTATTTCTTGGATAAATTTGAATTTATGAGAAAAAAAATTTAAAAATCTGTGGAGCAGTTTTTGAGAAAAAAAGTTTTTCTTAAAAAACTTTTTGAAAAAAAATTTTAAAAAAATTCATAAAGGCCAATTCATAGGTATTCAGCAGATACATATAACTATAATTTTTGAACAAAAAAATATTGAGCAGTTTTCAAAATATAAATTCTTTTTAAGAAATTCTTTTAAAAATACAAAAAATTACATATATTTAAAATAATGGGACGCAGTATAAATTGGGAAACCTAAACCTGTATACGTATGAAATTTCGAGAGAATCAGTAGAGCCATTTATGAGATAGTCGAAATAAAAAAACGGTCCTATGGAAAGCACCGTTTTTAGACATTTAGAAAAAAATTTCAATCATATGATCGGTCGTACCTAAACAGCTGCAATGATTTTTTTTAATCAAAATCGTTAGAGCCGTTTCCGAGAAAAATAGGCTTTAACGTATTGGTTATATGGCAGGTACCGTTATATTTTGAGCTAAACAAAATTTCAATTTCCCCTCTGTAAAATACCTAAAAAACACTATATACCAAGTTTGAAGCAATTCGGCCCTCCCGTATGGGCTGTAGGTGTCCATACATACAGACAGATAGACTGACAGACAGACATACAGACGGACAGAATTCTTAGACCATCTTTTTTCGTCTTCGCTATGATCGTAATGTCATGTTTGATTGTTATCTCAAAACTTTTTTTTTCGACGAGTGCATAACTTGCCTTATAGTACCTATAATCGCAAGTAAAAAAAATGTGTACTACTTTAGGTATGGTCTATATTTTGGCCAAATATTTTTTTTACATATTTTGTTATTAAGGGTACTTACCATACAACCATTTTATTGATTTTCGATTTTCTCATAAACGGCTCAACGGATTTCGATAAAAGAATTTATACAGGAGCTCCTTCGAATTCTAAATAATACAGCATTTCAGAATTTCCCAAAAATAGTTTGTTTGGATTTTTGAAAAAAAAAAAACGGGTTTACAATTTTTTCTTAAATTTTGTTTTTAAATTTATATTATTAAATATTTAAAATGTTCGTACCAATTTAAAAAAAAAAAAAAATTAAGAATTTTTATATGTATTTAGAAAACATAAGTGAAAAACGATTTCAAAATTATATTTAGCCATTTCTATTAAGAATAAGCATATAAAGTGGACTAATATAAGATTAAGTATATGCGCCGAAATAAACTCCGACTCTTTTTGGTAAGGCGAACTAACTCGTCCAGTTACGAACTACAATTGAAGGAGAGTTCTAAAAAATAAGAACTAGTCAAAACTGTCTAATTAGAGGTATAGGAATCTGTTAATTCTTTACTACAATAAGCTTTTTGCAATCACACTTCCTGGACCTTAAGCTGCAAAAGCTTAGCTTTGTCTAATAAAATACCTATTGCTTGAAAACATCTTTTACTTGCTAGTTTAGGCATATTTTTAATCACGAAAAACATAGCTTATAAATAAAAATCATAGTTTCAGCTCTTGAATTTTTTTATTTTGTTTTATTTATTATATTTTTATTCACAAGCCTTTAAATAAAAAACAGAATGAAAACCAACTAAGCGAATCTCGAAACAACTTTATGTTAGCAGCACCAATAGTCCAATCGTGTTGCAGAAAGTAAAATTATTGCGCTTGATATTTCAAAGGCATTTGACAGATTTGGTATCAAGCTCTTTTGTCGAAAATTCGTGCATTTGGTATCGATGAAATTATGAAATTACCTTTCGGACAGCTCAATACCAGTCGCATTGAACGGTTTCAAGTCTGTAATTCACAAGATAAATGATAGCCCCAGGGCTTCGCTCTGTATCCGACACTTTTCCTCTTTTCCTCATTTTCATCAATGATCTCCTGTCTAAGACTTCTAATCTACTTAAATTGTTTTGCTGAAGATAGTGCTCTCAGGTTTTCAGATTCACCTCATTGTTCTTCGACCTTGGAAATGCAACGGCAGGGCATGATAAGCTCATTAAATTCTGATCTCGGCAGCATTGTCCAATTGGGAATAACAGAACGTGATGTCTTCTGTCGTTAAAGCAGAAACCACCTCCCATACCGCTACTCATGACTCATGAGAATAACTTGCAAGCCGATCAACTTTAAGTATTTGGTATATGATATTGAAGAAAACAAAAACAATACGTAAATTTTATTTTTGTTTTTGTGTTTTGTGGACTGTGTGGATTAAAGCCAAATTGAAGATGTTTATGACCTGTAGTCCCAAATGCGTTTCGCTCAGGCACGATAGTTGTGCTCATCAGTTAGAAGCTATCGTACCCTTCTAAGACGCAATATTAATTTTATTATTTGGTATATGCATCACAGGCCACCTCTTGTGGAATGACCACATATTCTATATCCCCAAAAATGCTGAAAGGTGTTTGGGCTTTCTTCGAAGATACAAGAAATTCTTCTCGCGCTTCTGGGAATGGGCATCAGTATACCCTCGAACCCAACTTTGGTCGTACTGTCAAGCTCAGAGATTCGTTCTCTAGCCGTATAACGCGAATGTGGAATGCCTCAACCGAGTCTATTTTCCTGTCCCATTTTGATATTCAGAAATTCAAAGACAATGTACACCGGTGTCTCCTCTTACACCCTTCCCTACTTTCCTAACGCTCGCACTGTGCTTGATCCTTTAAAGGGTAGTCAACTCAAACCCCCTTTAGTGCGCGCATCATTATAAAAAAATATAAATTGGTATAGCCGTTGATGAGAAAATTAGAACCCGGTTCCTTCTATGCCAAATCACAAAAAGTATGACGTTCATTTCTACTGAAGTGCAAGTTTTCATTGCTCCAGTTAATTCGGTTGCGGTTCTTTTGTACCACCCAATCACAAACTTGGTAATGATGATAATGCTTGAGATAATCATGTACATCAATCTCCAGTATGTTTAGTTCGCAACCCTTTTGTGACCTTGCCCATTGTTTAAGGGTTTAAGTTCAAATTTCAGACCAAATCACCTTTTCTAATCATTTTAAAAAAGACTTAATTTTAAAATTAATACAGGTTTTTCCTTAAATAATATTATTTGTTCCGCAAATATTTAATAATCACTTAAATAAAGCTCCAACCACGCACATCCAATTAAATTCTCTAAAATCCGAAACGTCAACATAATACCTTGGGCCATTGTACATGGTGTTTCCATTGTGAGGCTAGTGACTACGATCAAAAAAAAAAAGTATTTGATTAACGATCTACCTACTAGGTATATCTTTTTTGCCATTCATGATGGTACACAATATTATTTCCAACCAACCACTAGCCATCTTCGACACCTTTGCTCTTTACGCTTTTTTAGACAAATCTTTAGCATAAATCTGTAAGCAAACATAAAACGTGTCCCGAAAACCAATCCGTTCCGAACATGTGAAAAGGGAGAAGCTTTTAAGTAACGTTAATTCAGCGTATAGTCTTAAAAGTAACGTTGCAAGTGTCAACATTTATTTACTTCTCGTTAAATTTAAGATCTCCATTAAAATTATATTGTGAGATGATTTATTGGCCAATCTGGAATTTAATTCATCAGTGGAAGCGATATAAAAATAATTCCGTCGGCATTTTTGGTGAAAAAGACAAAAGCCAAAAACCAAAAAAGCCGACGGAATTATTTTTATATCGCTTCCACCTATTTATTAAAATTATAATGATGATAAAAGTCGAAATGCTTTCTTATTTTGGATACCGAATTTTATATTTCGTCACCTGAGTTCTATCTTGTTCAATAGACCATTTTTGACGAAATTGATGTAGAAATGCAGTTTTTATAAGTCGAGGATCCTCTTTTGATTGGCCCAAACCATTTTGTTCTATCTCATTCAGTTTTCAAGTTTCGGACAAATGTTTTGTTCAATAAACAACTTTTCATACCATTTTGCGTGTCACTTTTGTTCAATAAACTACTATTCATTCTTTTTGTATTATTTTGAACAATTCATAGTTTAGCTTTTAAATCATACCTTCTTATTTCTTTGTTGTTCGATATCCACATTTATAGATTTTTTGCTCAATATCGTTATATACTTCATTTTTATCTATTTTGTTCAATTTTCAAATTATTTTGGTTACAATTTGTACCTTATTGAACAAAAAGATATGAATTTGGTTGTGTAAGAACATAAGATTTCTATTTTCTTCAATATCATACGAGATCACCATTAGGCGTTTTTCTTTTTATCTCCGGGCAGATCACTAAACAGAAACCGAGTTAACCTTGTTAGCTCTGAATAGAGCTCTCCGATTTAATTTTGACATAAACTAAATTGCAGAACTGTCATAAATTATTAAAACTTTTTGTTTTTTTTAAATTTATTTACCAGTAGATCCAAGGCTTTCGTTTTCTGAATTCACTTATGTTTTTAATTTGATTTACTGCGTGATTATTATCAAAATTATGAATTTCGAATTTTTCAATCAAGAAAAAACAAACTATAGCATAATATATTTTGAACGTCACTTTTATGTCGAGTATCGAACTTTTCATAGAAATTAGTTTTTGATTAGCGTTTATTTCAAAGCAATAAGTTTCAAAAATATTTTTGACATCGAAAATACAGTATGAACTCAATTAACCCTCAATTCGCGCAACTCCTCGATTTTCGCAACACTGAAGTTGTAGCATTCGTAGCATGTCTTGACTCTATAAGTGCAACTTTTAAGAAGTGTTACCTCGATTAGTGCAACTTCTTATGTTTATTCATCTGTTTTTTTTTTGCATGTTTTCCTTTTATTAAATATTTGGCGGATGGCAATGGCGCAGTGGATAAAGTGCTTGACTTTTGACTTAACTTTGACGCGTGGGTTCGATCCCCACGCTAGGCGCATTCTTTTCTATACCTCCAATTTTAATTGGATGCCGCCCGTGGGTTAAAATGAGATAATAAACCTTATTTTCAAATCCATTGTGCCAACAAAAATTCTTTCCTTTCCTTCTTTTTTTTCTAACTGGTGCCGTGCAATTCAAGTTTCATTTAAAAAAAAAGGCCTTAGGTCTTACAGGCATATAGTAACAAAAAAAAACCTTTCTGCTAAAAACAAGCTTAAGAATTTCCAATCTACCAACTAACATATGAATTAAATTTTTGAAGTCATCTACAGACTTATGACTTAATGATTTTTTAATTCAAAAATTCGCAACCCTGATTAAAAGACCATGAGAAGGGCCAATTTTATTCCAACGTCGTGCAAAGAATTCAACCAAAATGAAAAAAACAGTAGTTGTGTCTCGGAAAAGGTTTAACATTTGATATCTGCCAAATATTTGTTTCAACTTTTGACATTTCTCAAAATCGGATTTACTATTTATTTTTGCAACAAAATATAATGACACGGGTACTCATTCTCAACAGATACATGGAAAATGTATCAATAAAATCAGAACATATAAAATCTTTTCCAGTAATCCTCAAATGTATGTGGAGACAGCGAGGAAACCTGTTAGCTGTAATATTTATAGGAAAGTTTTCAATGAACCATCCAATTTGTCGTTTTTTTTAAACCTAAAAAAGATATTAGGCACAAAGAATTTCGAATACGCGTGACAAACGAGATTATTACGTTCATCGCAGTAATCATAGTTAAGCATAGCTCAGCCTGATATCAATCAAAAAAACAATAAAAGTGTAAATATACGGCGGCTATCGCTTATGACCTGCAATATGTTTTTTTCTCTGCTGAAACCTAATGTTTCGAGTTACTTTTATAGGCCTTATGTTGTGTATAATTTAATTGTAAATAACATTTTTTGAATTGTAATAAAACTAGTCTGTATCTTAAAATGGTATCTTTCAAAGATTACAGACAAATCGAATATAGAGGCAATGTTTTTGTAAGACCTAAATAATTTTTTTAAATTTCAGATGAAAAAAACACACCAAGTATTCAAAATTGTATTGTTCCCATTCATACCATTCAGATAACCTAATGAAATCTGACTTGAAGAATGCATTATGTTTTTATTCAATTTAATACAAAATGCATCTGTTTTCCTATAGCATTGTTGTTGATTTCTGTCTTGTTCAATATTAAGTTTTTTTGTTCAATATCCACCAATTTTATCAACTTATTTTCACACAATATAATTTTCTTCTATATCGAAAATGACCTATGCCTCGATTTTTATTTATCATTATTTCAGAACAAAAGAAAAAAGAAATTTGCGAATTGTTTTTAAAACAAAATTATTAAGGCTTTCAGAAAAATATAACTTCCAAAAAGAAATTAGGTAAAATAATCAAAAACTTTCGATCTTAACTTTAAAAATCGATTTCGCAACATTTTGAAAAATGGACATAGATTAAGATAGAACTCAGGTGACGTTTTAATGGACAGTAAATAAATGGACGCTAAGACTTAACTTTCAGCAAAATTGTCCTCGCACTTAGTTCTTATCAATAATTGTTACCTTGAGCATGTTTTATTTTCCATGGCGTAGTTTAAACTAATAATCATACCAAAAATACAACGCTACCTTCCCGACTATAAATCCCCGACTTAACTCGTCTTCAAAGTTTTGTTTGACTTCAAGTCATGCCTACCGCGAGTAGTAAATGTGGTTGTTATTTGCACACGTCTAATACCAAGTTACAAGTTGTTTCCAAATGATTAGCATTGCCATTCTAATCTCTTGGGATAATAGTTTAGCTATATTTTCATCCAACATCATCAACATGAACCCAATGGCACCGAGACATGAACACCTGAATGGCTAATCGCTTTTACAGCTATGGTCTGGCCATTCCAGCGAGTGTTTGTTGTGATGTGAAGAAAAGAGTAACGCGAGTTCTGCATTTTTCTGTTTCTGCAAAACACCATGCCATGCCAGCGCTAGAGGCAAATGTCACGATAAGTGTTTTTCAATTGACGCTTCTTAAGGCAATAGGTTTGACCCACCAAGCCAAAGATAAATTTGGACTTATTTTAAACTCACACGCATAATATGGACATCTTTTGAATAATTACCAACCTCAAGTTAGTTGACTGAATTATAATGACACTAAACGACACTAAACTAAATTCAGTTAACGGACTCTTCTCCACTGTATCTACCTGTCAAACAGAAAAACGAATGCCAACACTTCTTTGGTTGGCCAGTGGTTGGTGGCGTCAAAAGTATGCTGACTTTATTTGTAATTGTAAATTGACAAAGAAAACATCAACATATCCAATTTGAATGGACATGGTCTCTTGAGTTTGACTCTGGACTAGAGGTATCGTTCAATAATAGGTGATGCGTGCGTATAATACTTTGGCAGGAAAAACACGTTTGGCATAATAATAATATGCGACTTGCTGACTTGGTGTCATAACAGAGCTTTTAGTGATCATATTACAAGTATTCGACATTTAATTGAAATTTTAAAAAAAATACTTACACGGTGCCATAAAGTCAGCATAGAAATGTATCCAAACTACATTGGTAACGCAGTTTCGCCAAATTAAGAAATCCGTAACATAGTTAAGGAAAATTATTTTGTACCTCTAATTTTTTCCCAGAACTTTCGATTTCAATTATTTCAATTTCTAAAACTACGTTTAGACGGTCAATGTAAATGGTCCACGCGTTGATTTTCTGACGCACATTCGTCGACGTCAACGTATTGGCGGCAGCTTTGACACTTGCATTCAAACGGTTTTAAGAGTCAACGATTTGAATGTATGTATTCATTTACCGTGTAATTAACCCAACAGTATATTTAAAACACATTGTCAAATCTCTGTTACATTCCGTCAATACGTTGATCAGGCTCCAACTTTGACACGATAAAATTATCTGCCGTTCGAAGTGAAACTGCGTTAATATTACTTTTGTTTCATTGTTTTTTTTCTAGCTTTCATTACGGTATATAATTTTTGTTATTTATTTAAAATTGAAATACAAATCCATCTGTCAAGCTTTAAAATGCCAAATTCCATTGAATGATACCAACAATGTCAATGAATTGGAAAACCTATACAAAAATTAAAAATGTTCATAGTTTTTTAACAACTGCTTCAGAAATTGTTTTTTTTTAACAACCGGCAATAAAGTCAACAACGTTAATTACAGAGTTTTGGCTTTGTAAAATGTTAAATCAACTTGACGATTACTTGTAAACGCCTTGACACCGGGTGGGACAAATATCATTGGCACCTATTACATGTTAACGCATTGACAGACTTGCTTCATTTATGTGCCCTAAGTATCTTATGAGTTGACATGGTTAAAGCTGATGGTGAACTGTCAGGGAGTTAACTGTTTTTTTTTTTTGGTTACGTCAGAGCGTTAACGTACTGACCATTTGCGTTACACGTCTAATAGTAGCATGAAATCCAATTAAGAGAAGAAAAATAACTTGCTCTTAATTGAGAGAAAGAGACGAAATTTACAGCTTGGTATCTTTTTCACAAATTTTCAAGCGACTTTAGACGTCGAGATATGCTAGGGTCGTCAAAATTCAAAACGTACTGATGTCGTACTGCGTCATACCCACAAAACAAATAACTGGCTGGCTTCTATTTATTGAAGGATGCCGATGACACCCCCCTTTTGTAATTTGGGCATGTACTTAAGGGACTTTGAATACCCTTAAGATTATCAAGCATTTTGTGAGCAAGTGTTAGGCAAATCGGGAAGAATTTAAGAGAGTATAGACATTTGCACAATGATTTTGAATAAGTATAAAAAAAAGTAAGAAATACATGTATCCAGCAAAAGCATTCAACATTCGTGTTATATGTACGATTCAACGACGTATATGTGTGACTGACGGCAATACGTCTAATGTTGAGCTTAAAGTTAAATTAAACAACTCCTTAAAAATAGCGCACGAGCTTTTTTTTCTACAGTCAAGTTGTTGATTTGGGTCTCGCTCAATATTGAATTCCCCGCGAAGTGGTAACCGTTAGAACAGATCGGAAACTTATAAAGATTTTGAAATTTTGATCCGTGTGATCACACCTTTTTAATTCGTATCTCTTAGAAGTGGTACATTTATCGTTCCCAAGTCGTGAATCTATTTTCAAGTGTTTCGAGTATTTTTTCTCATTTAACACTACATACCTACTTCAATATATATCGTCGGCACATTTAAAAATCTGACAAACATCAATCTTCCTGGATAGCTCTTTTATGAAGTCTTCTACTAAAATTCATTTTTTCTGTTTCTGTCGGCATTTTCTTTATTCGCTGCAGAAATTTGCATTGCTCCCCTTTTTTGTAACACAAAAAGGTTATAGCCGGCATCAAAGTATCCGCCTTCTCGTGGTAATGACCTATTGCCATGGTCTAGTAACTCAATCTACCATTCCAGTTTTTATTTATTATTATTTTTTTTTTATCACTCTCTTTTCGCGCTCTTCATGGGGAGCGGAGCACGAAATCTCAATTTAAAATGTTTGTTTAACAAGAATTCTTTGTTTACTTTTTTTTGGACGATGTCTACCACGAAGCGGCGAACCTAATACTGAAAGCATGAGTGATCACCAGAAGAGGGTGTGTAATTTCCATATCCGATATTTTACCACACTTTGTCTTTTTCATGTAGATACTGCAATGCACAATACAATAATTCCAAATGTAAAATAATATTTTTTTTCATAATCCGATTGTCTATGTTTGTTCCACTATTAAATGCATTTGCCTAAAGAAAAATAAACAAAAATATTTTGGTCATATGTAGGTGCGCTGATCGCAAATCAAGGTCTCTTAAGACCATTTGTAAGCTTATAGTCAGGGCGGTATTGATTTCAAAACTTGTTCCTAAAGATTGTTATTTAACTTCGATGATTCTGCTTTTAAATTTAAATTTTGCGAGGCATTTGACGCATCTGATCTGTCGCATTAAGGGATACGGAAAAGTATCTAATTAAGATCGAAGGATCAAGGGTAACCAAGGAGTCTCATACCTCTCTCCTCTAATTGACCCTTATTTTCAGAATATTTCTATCGTGGTTTATAAGAAAACAACAAATTTTGTTAAGCTATTACCTGGTATACCTGGCATACCTCAAGTAAGAATACTGTCACCCCTATTTTTCATAGTGCTTCTAAAATTATTATATCCCACTCTCGTGGTTCTAAACTCTTTCTTGCATATATGTATATCTTTATCAGTGTGGTGTTCGCCTATTGTATATCATACATTTTCACTGAAACCGACATATATAGTAGTATAAATTATTAAACCGCTATTAAATTTCAACACATGTAAAGAGGGGGATTTTTAATAAGTTACAAAAATCATTCAAAAACATTATAACCTACCAACACTATTTTTCGGACTATTATAAATTTTGGTTTTACGATATCTTGCAATAGTATAACCAAGAAGCCAGATGGCAATATAAAATGAGTTTATTAGTTGTAATTTTAGCCATTGTCTCACTGCACTGCAGGTCATAAAAACGGAAAAAATAGTAAAAAAAAAAATATTACGAAAAGAGTTGGAGGATAATTTGTAACTCTTGAGTTACCCAAAGTAAGACTAACAATACTGGCAGAGGTTGCGCCTAAGACCAGGGATTGTGTCATGTATTAATGCATACATTGTATATGCTCGTAGTCAGTGTTGCATTTGAGGCAATTTTCAAAACGGATCTGCTCGTTTTCGTAGATTAATGAATCGAATATATCCCTGGTGAGTTGTTGTGTGAACAGTAAACTTAAGCAGGGGATCACGAGCAAAAAACCATATTCTTAACAAACATTTCTTTAAATTTATTATGTAAGATCGAAATTAAGCTGAAAGGGTGGTAGATGCATTGTAGAATGAAGTAATAAAAATCAAAAAAAAAAATAAGAAAATAATTTAATAAGGACAAGGTGGGGCAAAAATAAATTTATAATGTGATTTGTCTGCATTATACATTCCAAACCACAATGACATTTGACATCATTTTCAACATTTAAACATTACACCTTATACTTGTCCTATTGGTGTGATGTATTTCGTCAGAAGAATTTAGTAAATGGAACAAATCTTTAAATTTAGAAAAAGATTATATTTGGGTTAAAAAAGTTGCAAACTTAGAGGTGTGTGTTCGTGTCCCACCTTAGTCAGTTTTTTTTTTCTAAATACAGGATTATAAACGCCTAATCTTTAATTAAATGTGCTCGATTTTACAGAAATATGAAAACGCAAATTTTTTAATATTGCCTGAAAAAAACATTATGCAAGTGAGTCCAGACATGTGACACTGTCGGGTATACATTTAATCGACCACATTATGACAGTTTAACGAAGTAACAGTGTATTTGACACTGTTGGAGCGTGTGAGTGAGAAAGTATGCCCCTGTGTTAGTACTATATTTTAAGGGCGACAGTGTCAAAAGCTGATACTGTAAAAGTATGTAAGTCTAAAAGTATAAAATATAGACAGAGTGGAAGGTTGATAGTGTGAAACATAGAGATAGTGATAGTACAAAAATGTGACAAAGGGTGACAGTGTGATAATGTAAAATTATGACACTGTTTATCTTGAAATCGACACTGTCTATCTTTCACACTATCTCTCTTGCATTTCTTCTACATTGTCGCCCTTATAACAGATAGCACATTTTCGTATATAAAAACTACCGCACTTACAACTTAATGCCAAATAAAAATGTGTATACTGTAACAATGTACCAGTATTTTACTGACCCACTGTAACAATGCCGTGCTTGTATTTATTTTGATCTGATAGTTGTACACTGTCATAGATAAAGACAAATAAATCATTAATATGTCACATGCTTGGGTCCGGTATTGTGTCAAAGACAAAAATTAGAAGTTCTTTCCTCAATGCTTTCACGATACCGAAAAACTATCTTGTCCAAAGCAGCTAACATGAGGCAAAAAAATTATGCGCATAGACGGCGAAAACGATTTGAACATAGCGCGAAGTGACACAAGGCTGCTACTAAGGACCACTACCTTTTATTGTCTTTGTTTGAAAATAAAATTCACAAGGTGTAGGACAGGTTTCAGCCAATATATTGAAATTTGCTTATATTATGTAGAAGCTATTTTGTATTCACATGGAAATTTCAATGAATGATAATCAACAAATGGATGAAATCCACAATTTCTGACCAAAGTTATAATTAGTTACCAAACACATAAAAAATGGGTCCTGAATCCATAAATTTATATATTTCTGCCCCACCTTGGGTACTTATGACCCTGCACAAATATTTACGCCTCGAATAATCAGACATTATGAAGTAGGCCCTAATAGTCGTACTCAATTACCAAACAAATCAAAAAACAATCGAATACATATAGATACTATGGACGTATACCTACTCTCTCTTTAAAATAATGCAGTGCCCGATTAAGCTATCAAGGGACCTATAGACTGTTTAGGTTTAGGTTAGGTAGGTTCTTATCGAGTTTATGGTATTAAATAAAACAAAACTGTTACAAACAAACTTTTCTTGATTTAATTTGGGCAAATTTAAAAATTTAGGTGCACTATGCATACATAAGATTCATGTGATTCTTAGATATATATATGTACATATATATAAATGGATGAGGACCTACATTGTATTTAGTAATCAGTGATTTAGGCAAAAATTCGTAAAAAGGGTGTAATAATAAGGTAGAAATTAATGGATTATACACATACTTAAATGTTTTTATATTGCTTAGTCGTTATAGTTTGAGAAAAAACAAAGATGCCAGTTGAATTCATGGATAAATAAGAATATATCAAAAAAAAATTCAAAAATCGTTGGAGCGGTTTTTAATAAATTCACTTTTTATGTATAAAATTTTGAAAACATTTTTAGAAATAATAACTTGAAACGCCATTTTGAAGATATTATTAATATACATATAAAATTAAAACTCCAAAAAAATTCTGTGGCTGGTTTTTGAAAAATCGATTTTTCAAAAAAAACTTTAATTTATTTCTTAAAAATCGAAAAACTTTTTTTTTGAAAATTTGCGTATGCAGTCTTATTAACAATTTTAGGCACCATTTGTATAAAAAGAAAGTATTTTAATTGGTTCATCCAATGTTGAGACAGTCGAAAATATGAAAAGTGGTTCTATGGGAAGTACCGTTTATAAGTACGCAAAAAAAATATTTTTATACTTAAAAGTGGACTATACACACATTTAAAAAAAAAACATTTTTGGAGCAGTTTTCGAAAAATAAATTTTTTTCTTAACGGTTTTTTACCATATGTATGGGAGGTACCGTTGTTTTTTATCTTAGGAATAGAGTTTTTTTAACTGTTCAAGATAATATCAAAAACCTACCAAATACGAAGTTTCTCAGAAATCCAATAAGTCGTTCTCAACAAAAAATTTTTTTTTTAATTTCGAAAAAAAAAATTATTTTTGAAAATTTTTTGCTTACAATAGTGTTTAAGCTTTTCATGAGCTTCTGCGCAAAAAATTTGAAAAAAATTAAATTAATCGTTTTCTAGAAAATCGAAAACCAAAAAAAAATGGTACTACTAGAGGTACCAAAAGTAACAATTTTTTTCCAAAACAAAAATTACTTAAATGTTCCCTTTTGCTTTATTTATGAACTGATTTTTTTTATAAAAATCGTTAGAGCCGTTTTCGAGAAAAATAAGTTTTTTATTTTTGGCCAGAAAAAAATGGATAGGAGCTACTGTTATTTGTTGTCTTAAAAAAAATGAAAAAAAAACTTGTGGGCATATTACCGAACAAACAATATATATCAAGTTTGAAGCAAATCCATTAAACCGTTTAGGCTGCAGACTCGCGAACAGACAGACAGACGGAATTGGGGGACCCACTTTTTTGGTGTTATGTATGATCGTAATGTCATGTTTGATTGTTAGATTTTTTTTTTGCACGAATCCATAACTTGCCTTATAAATAATAGTACCTATAATCACTCGCTCAATAAAAGTTTTGTGTTTTTTCTATTGTGTTTTCGTCCTTTCTCTGTCTCTCTCTGTTGTATTAATGTATGTAAAGCTTAAAGCCAATGGTCTAGTTGTCATAGCTTTAAATAAAAAAGTTTGTCCAATTTTTAATAAAAAACAAAGAAATGGCAGTTATATTGAAAGACCCGATATAACGAACAAATTCTCCAGTCCCACCTGATTCTTTCAACTTCTGACTTCTGAATCGTTATGAATCTTTGGCTGCAGTAATTTTTGTGTAAACTTTTCTGCCAGACAACACCCTAACAAATACATATAAATTCGATATTTTCACAGATTCATTAAAAAAAAAATCGACTTTAAATGGTTGAAAGGAATTCGACATTAAATGAAAATAAATAAAATTACTGCTGGAAAAACTGAAACATCGAAAACTCTTTTCCATATAACTAGGCATTTAGTTTTTTAAGGGTTTAAAGTCAATTCACATTTCATAGACCATTGTTTTATTGAGTGTAGATTTTCATTTATCCTTGTGACGCAGTCCTCTATTATACCAACTTGACAGCTTTTCATTAACTGAAGGTCATCAGGAAATAAGTGTTCATGGCAGTGGGGAATTAGTTTTGGAGCTTCGTTAATAAAGAGGGAGAAAGTGTTGGTCCGAATATTGAACCTTGAGGAACCCCGAGAGAAAGTGGCAGAAAGTGGGACATCTGGTCTCCAACAACAACAGCTTGACGTCGTCCAGACAGATAGGAAAAAATAAGTTTTACTGAATTAGTAGAAAAGCTATACATCTTCCAAAACTTCTGGCACATTATATTATGATTAATTGTGTCAAACGCCTTCGAAAAGTCTAGTAGTACTAGGAAGGTAATTTTGTGTTCGTCAATTGCATTTCTTGCCCGTTCGATAACGTTGAGTAGAGCTGTTGTACTACTATGACCTGCACGAAAGCCAGATTGTTTCAACGCTAGTATATTATTTTGATTGAAGAAAGCTGATAGTTGATTTTGTCAATAATATCATTAGTGCTCACACCAGAAAAGCCAAATCCCGGTCCTGAGTACACCATAGCAAAATCTTCAACGGAGAGGTTTCTGGATAAACTAGGTGTTTGTGGAATCGATGAAATAAGGTTACTGTTGATTTCATTACAGTTAATATTCTTGCTTTCCAATTTCAGCCGTTTGTTGGAAATTTCCTTAAGATGTTCCCATAATTTGCGACTGCTAAGTGAGAGATTTAAAGGGCTCTATCTAGTTTTTTGTGGACTGTGCTGAAAATTAAATCCAATTGAAACTCATGGTTTTTGTTACTGATTTTTTTGAGAGTGACCTCCCTCGAGAAGTGAAGCTGTATACGCCCCTGCTGAAGGTGGTGATCATGAGAGACAAATAAATCCGCAAAGCCATTTCAACGTTCGGGAAACAAGATTGTAAAGAATTATTTATTAACAGCTTGTAAACCTGCATTTCCAGAGCCTCGTGATTCCTACTGTCAATAATACTAGCCACATCATAATTAAGCATTGCAGCAAAGTGCATTAATTCGTCGCCCATTTACAAAAGTTGAAGATTTTTTCAAAATTTCTTCTGGTGGAACAGATTTTAGCTCTCGGAATATTTCGAAAATGCCTGCAATTTTATGATAACTACTCCTACGTTTACCTAAAGCAGTGAGTATATTATCAATAGTGACAATAAGCATCTTAATTTCATACCGTTATCCGCTATATTATGTGAGAAAACCATTCTCAACACAATTAGGAAACCACTTTTCTCAAGAATATAGTTCATATCGGAAGTACTATTATTATCATCCAAGGATATAATGCGCCTGGCCCGTAGCATTTGCCACTCTTCCTCGTCACAGAGATAATGTAATTAAAATCGAAATCTATCGTCTAATCACATATTAAAAAAAAAAAAAACGCAGATTATTTGATTGCAAAGTTGAAAAGCTTAACAAGTAACTTACTTGAACTCACTTTTCTCCAATACCAATATCCATTTCCTTAAAGACCAATAATGGACCACCCGGCAAAAACTAAAAAAAAAATTAAACAGTTACACCATTGTTAAATTTGCATAACCACGTAAAATCCTTAAGGTCTACTTTTCCATTAGATTTGTGTTAGATTAATTTGCTAACAAATTGCCATGAAACTGAAAGTAAATATCACTGACATGGATAGGTATTATGGCCGCCCTATAAAACCTACACACACATCAATCAATTCCATTTCCATCCGAAGCATATATCGACATGCCATTCACTTCATTACTCTCACTGGACATCGCATCGGGGCATTTAACCGCCCATCACCTATCCTTTACCCAAACGAATGGGACGAAGGGGAGTGCGATGAAAAAAAACCGCATTCACGATGTACATACGTAGGGTATACCTATCATTGGATGTCGAAAATTGAAAGTGGCCAACTCATATTTGAACAAAAAACTAAATCTCTCGATTGCATGTTTCCAGCTTGCACTGCACAGTTTCATCCATTGATTGCATCTCAAGCGGAAATTTCATGACTTTTTAGGAATCAACGACTTCAACAGCATTCACCGCCAGCCAGTGTGTCAACATACAAAAATTAAAAAAAAAAAAATGCTGAACCGGCAATCAAAATCCGAAAGCACACTGTTCACTCCTCACTTGCTACCACGCGTCTCCTGTGTTTCAGGCGAAAAAGCCCACTGATTCAAATCAAATATATCACAACAGCAATACCAAACAAAAAAAAGATGGTGGATGAAGGCCCACTCCGCCTATAGGTTTGTAGATATGACTCTTTGGAATCGAAAGTGTCGCATTTTCAGTCTGACCAAAGACCAAACCGAACCGAACCAAACATCCATCTATTCAACTTTCCAATTCATATATTGTTTGTTAGAGAGCTGCAAACTCCATGTCCACCACGGTCGGGCAGTCGCATGGCCTGGTTGGAGGGGGCCAGCGGCCACCTTATCGGCCCGCATTTCTCAATCAAATCAACATAATGTTCAACAGAAATAAATTGGCCAACAGTCCAGCCAGTACAGAGCGCTTCCTTTCAACTTTAGCTACTTGGCTCATTAGAAGTTCCTTCCTAACCTTAGAGAGCTCACAGCTCAACTTCGGATTTCACCCAGTTCTCTGTTTGAGCCATCACTTCGCTTGCGTTTCCACTTATAATGTGACGGTAGCTCGTAAAGTACCGTAACCTACGATAATTGAGTAGAGAAAGAGTAGAAATCCCGTTACTGATAATAAGTGGTACCCACAGCAGCACAGCAGCCGGTTGCCGCCACCGCCGCCGCCACCATCATTGCTGCAAATCCAACTGCAACTGCAACTACAACTGCATACCTAATGGCCACCAAGCAGTGAGTGAGAGCTTCGTCCATTGTACGTGACCTCAATTCCGGGCTAGACCGTGCTTAGGCGCAAAGCCTGTTACTGCTGCCGGCTATATAGCTATGGCTTCCTCCCGCTCTTGACAACGGGAAAAATATTCTTCCGTTTTTGATTTATCACCATTTGGCAGCATTGCTCTGTTAACTGCAAGAGTCAGGAGGAGCTACATATCTCTGGAAACCGAATTCACGGCATCTGGTATACTGATGGTGCTGAGCTCATATAGCTAGCCTCAGCCAGCAGCAGTTGTTTCGGAATTGGAAACGTCGCAGTCAAACTGCAGTTGTTGTTTGAATTTAATGTCTGCCATGTGCACGTTTAATGCACATTTTAATGGCTTCATTCAATTTTCGTTAAAGGCACATGTATAGTTTGCTTCGCTTGGTATCTACGACCGGCGCGGCACAGAATATCGATTGATTAGACTTGTTGACCATTCCGAAGAGAAGAGTTGTTTTTTTGGTTTGCTGTATTGGTCATAGTTGCAGTTGGATGGATTGGAAGCTTAATCAATGACTACCAAAGTGCCAATTTGGCGACGTCGACCAACGACGAACGACGACGATCCGAGATCAAAGTTATTTTTGTTGATTGAGATGCTTTGGGACGACCATCTTAACTATTTGTGTGTCGGGTCGACTTGGCCCAGTCATCAGGCATTCACTCGGGATGATCAAGGAAAATGCAAACTCTATCATTGAGGAGGAGTCTGACATAGTTTTTTTTTGTAATTTACTTCCATCTTGTAGCAATCCCAATTAGGAATGTCTTATACAATGCTTCTTGGCATAACTTAACAATAAAGGAATGTTTATGAATTTCATTTAATCATGCAATCCAGCTGGCTGTCAATTGAGTAAGCCAAGAAATTTCTGCATTGGGTGAGTCGATTTTAATGAGAGGTTGAATTCTTTAGAGTGGAAGTTATTATTATTTAATTCGACGAGCAAAAATGTGATGGAATTACTCATGATTCAATCTTGAATAAAAATTGTAAACTACATGCGATAGATTGGGAGCTCTTAGAATGTATATGATAATTGCATTCCTTTTCCTTAGAATTTAAAATCTGCATTCTGTAAGGTCGAACTAAATTCTATTTTTACTTATATGAAGCTTTGTGTTGAGACTGCATTGCAATTTTTGCAACTATGCCCAACTAACGCTTAAGCCTTGATAAGGTTTCGGTAAGTCATTTAAGATTCGACAAGTCCTAACCGAAACATTATGCTATTATTATGAATTGCTAGTAGTTTGCTTTCATAAACAGCTTCTTCTGGCGATGGAATTTTAAAATTAATGCAAAACATAAATGAATACAGCTTGGTTAATATTTCTATAAAGCTTCCGCACATACTTTTGTAGGACACGTGAAAACAAAGAAAAATTAGCTTCCGTTAAAAGCTCAGTTAAAAAAATTGTGACAGACGTGATTTAAAAAAAAAAATCTAACAATCTATTAGTTTTTCTGAAATCAAGTTCAAAAAGCCAAAGATTCATTAAGTTCTGTGTTGAAAAACCTAAAGGAATCATAATTATTATCAACCGCTTTACTATCAATAAGTTCGTTCTGTGATTTACTCCTCCTACTAATATGAGGAGCAGTTTCTCACTACAGAATTTGTGAGTTGCCAGTTTTTACTTCCAGACTTAGCGAAACAGTATTTCTCCTACTCATAAGACAGTGCGCTATCTTCAGAAATCTGTGCTTGACAAACAAAGTGGCCCCATTTCCTAAAAAAGGCTTACGAACCACAAAATGCTAAGATCAATTCTACGGCGTTATTAAAGAAGCGCACCATTTTGATACCATAAGTCGCGTGTGCATTGAGTATTAAAGGCTTTTTGAAAAGTTATAAGTTGAGGTTTTTTGGAGGCATTACCAAGAATGTATACTTTTTCCTTATATATAAAGTTTTGTACTCGTATAACAAGAAATTAAAATGTGCAAAAAATCTATATGTATTCAAACTAAAATTTCAGAAAAAACTGCATGGTTATGTACCGCCCATTCAATGACCTAATCAATATAAATAACAGCATCCTTTGATTAAATAGGACACATACACAAACGCATTTGAAGAGTTAAAACGACATGAAACTAAACGGTTAAACCCTATCGACAAGCTATGTACGCATTGTAGATGGAAAATTCTGAGAAAAAAAATCAGTGTTCACTATATTCAAATTTTTCTTTTTCACTATTTAGAGTATCCTGGGGTTCAATTCCCGATCTGTGAAGCTGTGAAGTGTTAAATTTGATCACATTTTCACGTCTAATTCGATTCGCGATGAGTGAAAAAGTGAAGTTTAACGTCAAAAATTTTTCATATGAAAATTATTTTATCACAGTCAATTGTTCTATGAAATAGAGTAAAAATAGGAGTTGGTCTTGGCCTCCGCCAAGAGCGGGTTTTATACAAATTAAAAATAGTGTAGAGATAAAGCAGACATAAAAATAAACGCGAATTATAATATTTAATAATTTAAGTTGCCGTTACATAGTTTTGCGGGTTTTAAAGCTGAGCAATTAGCCCAATTTTTACTGGCGACGAACATTCCAACACTGAACAGCTAGAAGATGAGCCATAATCTTCCAATGTGTGTTCCGAATTCTCGACATATTGCCTTGTACATAATAGCGTACCATGACGGCCTAACTAAAGCCTTAGGTACAGCGAATCATGTACAATATGACAATATCAAGACTGGCGATGGTTGAAATAGCTTTTGCTAAATCTAGGCACACAGGTATCTATATCATCGCCGGGCAAATTGTGGACTGTACTCCAATGTTTGCAAGCCAACTCTTTGGATTCTTTAATTATTTTTCGTAATGCTTCTGTTGAAAATGATGTATGATTATATGATTTTTTTACATTACAGCGAATGTCGAACAGCCGGGCGGCGCCATGAATTAATTTTTCTTCAAAACAAATAGATACTTACCTTTGTTCAGTGCGACGTCTATTATTAATTATCAATCTAATAATTATTCCCGACATTATTAGGTATTAAGAAATAGAAATGAAAATGACCCGTATGAAAGTATTTATACAAACAAATGTTCAAGAATTCAATTGTGATAAAAAACACTGACAGGATTTATCATTTAGTACTTTTTAGTACAAACTTTGACAGCTATTTATCCCAATGTGTTCGAGAATCGCTTTAGACGCGTTCATGAAATGATAAAATCAAGAATCTCTGTGAAAACTGAAATGATATTTTTCTTTTTAACACTTCATAATTTCACAGATCGGGAATTGACCACCTGTATAAAATTTTGTGTGTTCATTATTTTGGATAGTTCACTCGAACGAGATTCACTATATCGAGCGTCTACTGTACTTTCCTTATTTATAGGAATTTAATAAATTGATGGTAAGAAATACGAAAATCATAATGCCACATTTTAGTTTTAATTAAAAGAAAAACTAGTTTCAACTTTCCCTCTACTCACCACATACACATCCTCCAAAACCCTACATGCCAGCAGAGAAGAAGATGCTCCCCTTTTTTGACAACCATCTCAAGTTCCCATTAAGGGCAAGTTACTCAGAAGGCCACCCGCCATTATCATTTTCATCAAAACATGAACACAACATGAGCAAAAGCCAATAAATATGATATTTTTTTTTAGTTGTATTTTTTCTGTTGAAAAATTTTACTTTCAAAATCAGATCCAAATTCTGCTGGCTTCCACTCGCGAGATCCCTATATACATATGTACATATATGAAATTCATACATTATATGGATGCTGTTTTTATATTCAGGTCCAAAGTAAGTTCAACAGAAGCAAACAGTAAAAAAATAACTAACAACCAGTTTTGAGCGAGAAAAAGTGTCTGCGCGCTGCAATAAAACTCGCCGGCATGGCAATAATGTGGGTCAACCTTTATTTTCTGCCAACTTGGCACATCAGCTTTTCGAATAGCGCCATATCAGAAGTATAAGATTGCGGTAGCAAGGTGCAGTTCTGAGGAAGATCAAATTCATTCCGAATTCATTTTATCCCAAATTAACTGCCAGACTAAGAAAAGCAGTCACGCGAAATGCCGTTTGTTTATTAATGAGTTGGAAATTGGAATAATACACAAGGAACATTGAGCATGGTTGGGATTGTGAATAAAGTATGGAATAACTGGGTCAATTTTGTTTAAAAAAAATGAGAAGAATATTCAGAGGTGTGATTTTGTGTGCCCATTTAATTAGTTGTTTTATGTTTTATTGCTTTTAATGAGTAAGCCATGTTGATTTATAAAAAAGTAGGCTTCTAGGGAACCGGAATTAATTTCCATCGAATCAAGATTAGGAAAGGTTAGATTTTGTTTGTTTTTTTCACACTCTACACAATTTAAAGTGATTGTTCAAATAGTTTCATGTTTTTAGGCCGTAAACTATTTGATTTAGGAATACTCGTATTCTTGTTTTGTTCTATATGTTTTAACCTACTACCTGTCCCGATTAACACCGTTCCACCTAAAAATTATTAAATTATTAATGTGCTTTCGAAGTTAGAGCCTCCCTAGCGAAAGAATTAAAGCTTCTTCCGCCAACTTGGCCGCAGGGCCCTTGCAGAACCTTGACATTTGGCAGTCACTCAAAGATTGCCCGGGAAGCTTCATAATACTTAATGAGAATGACTGCCCATTCTGGATTGCAGGTAAACGCGATGAATTGCGCAAATATGTCATTATGTGTGTCATTCGTGTACAGGCCTCGGGCTTATTACGGGTTAATCCTTTTTGCGGTTTCAAAAGTAAACGTAAATAAAACACATATAAAATATTTTTTTTTTCATGATATTTCTTTTTTATTATAAAGTTTGAACTTGACATTATGTGTGAAACACTACATCATTTAAATGACCACCACGCGAATTGTTGCAAGCATCGATTCTTTTCAGGTAATTTTCGACCACTTCTGCACACATATTGGGTGGTATCTCAGCCATAACTTGACGAATGTTGGTTTTTAAGTGCTCAAGAGTTAAAGGCTTATCTGCATAAACACGGTCTTTCGCGTAGCCCCACAAAAAAAGTCCAGCGGTGTCAAATCGCATGATTTTGGTGGCCAGTTGATATCGCCATGCCGAGAAATTACTCGGCCAGGAAATGTCTCTTGCAATAAAGCCATATTCGCTCGATTTGTGTGGCATGTGGCACCGTCTTGTTGAAACCACATATTCGCAGGCAAAAAAAGTCGGTTATCATATGACCATAACGCTCCGAATTGACGGTGACAGTCGTTCCATCGTCGTTTTCGAAGAAGTAATGTCCAATCACACCTCCGGACCAAAGAGCGCCCCAAACAGTGACTTTTTGTGGATGTAATGGCCTCTCTTCAATTACTTGAGGATTCTCAGAAACCCAAATTCGACAATTTTGTTTATTAACATACCCACCGAGTGAGAAATGTGCTTCGTCGCTGAAGAAAATTTTGTTTGAAAAATCGCCGTCCACCGCCTGTTGTTCAAGCACCCATTCGACTTATATACGACGTTGTGAATGGTCAGCTGGCTTCAGTTGTTGCGTGCGCTGGACTTTATATGGATGTAGGTGTAGATCCAAATGCAAAATACGTCATAATGTGCCGTAAGACAGTCCTAATTCCTGAGAACGGCGAGGAATCGACACATTCGGGTCCTCGGCAACACTTTCACTTACATCAGCGATATTTTCAGTGGTACGAGCGAAACGATGATGCACAGGCCTTACAATATCTGCAACCAATCCAGTATCTTCAAATTTCTTCACAATTTTGCCAATTGCTTGCGTAGTTGGACGATTATGTAAACTATAATCTCCTCTCAAAACACGATATGTGGCTGTGGCAGAATCACGATTTTTTTAGTAGGTTTTAACAATTTTAATGCGTTGTGCGATAGTTAAGCGATCCATTTTTGTAGATATCAGACTTTCAACTGAAAAAAAAATTGGTTTAATAACTTAGTTTGACAGATGTCGAATTCCAGCCCTATACTTTTGAAACCGTAAAATGGATAACCCTAACATAAATATTTCGCTGCAAGAATTGTTAACCGGTCGCTATTTGCTGCTGCCGCTTCTCCTACAAAATGTATGGCATCTCTTAAATTGATTCCTTTTACCGAATGCAATTTAGTTTGATTAAATGATGAAATCGAACCGTTTTGTTTCTCAATCGTGACGTAAACGAGTTTTTCTAGCCAGCACATATTGTTGAAACAATCGGGATATCTTAACAGATGCCTATCGACATTGTAATGAATCATCAAGCGATATGCATAGATGTTTATGTTTCCAAAACTTTAACGTATATTTTAATGCATCAAAGTATGATAGGTTAGTCTCTATGGACGACGCATTCAAATAGTCCGTTAGCACGTCGCCTGGAGACTATGTCGTGATTTCCTATTTCCACCTTCAATTTCCACTGTTACTTAGTAAATTATGCGAGCCTTGAGTTTTTGTGCATGGGCAGTGGGCACATTTCTAATGCCGTTTCTGAAAATTTCAACATAACCAACGCATTACGTTCGTTTATAAGCGCTGGAACCTTTTCGTATATAGTGTGTCTCTTTCTAGAGCTGGCTGAGGTTGCTCGTCCTACAGGTCTTCTTCCGGCTTGATTTGTTTGAGAAACGTCATTACTTGGAACATGTTTAAGGAGGTTAGTTCACCGTCCTCGATTTGATGATTTCCCAAAAATGTATTCATTTACATTTTCTGAACGTAACACTGCTTGATGAAGGTTATAAATCCTTTTTATTTATGGTTCAGAAGTGGGTCTCAACTTTGGGAGTTCTTTCCAAATTTTTCATCTGCTGGTCTCCTCTTCTTTTTTGATTCTGCATTTAATAGGGGTGGCCGTGGCGCGATAGTTGTGTAATCGCCTATCAACCTCATGGTCACAGGTACGATCCCTGCCGTAGTTTATGTCCTCTTATTTTTTCATTAAAACCAATTCTTAAATAAAATGTCATACAATGAGTTTCTGGTTTACTCATTACACGCTGTTAAGGCATAGCAATAACAACATGTGATTGAGTAAAACCAGTATACCGATAAATATGACAGCGAATAAAAAAATAATGCGAATTAAAAGGAACATATATAAATAAGACACGGAAATTTCTCCGCATTAGTATAGCCGCCATCCCTGGAGATACAATCTGAGACAACAACCACCTACAATCTCAGAACATCGAGCCACACATCTTTCCTATCCTTCTTTCTCTTCCTCAACCTGACGCCCACGCTGTGTTGAAACATTTAAAGGGTAGTATAATCCCTTGAGCGCCTGTAGATTATAAACAAAAAAAATCACAATTCTACAATTCCGCAATTGGTTTCAGGTCCCTTTATGAAAGTCGTTACCCCTATCTTGGCTTGAGAGACTGCCTTTTCATTACCTTGAACACCTTTGTCCATGGTTTGTAATCCAATGGGTTATGGTATTGTTGTTCTTGCCAAGTTTATTTAATGTAAACATGTACACCCATATAGGCTTTGAGCCAGGCGTAGGGACATAAGCCCCAAATATGCATTTTGGGACTTATGTCTCACCTCAGTGGGACAAAAAATATTTAGGACTTTTTCCCACTATTATGTTTTTTTGTACGTGTGCGAATTATTTTTGCAATTAGTTACACGGCATACAAAAAACTCGGCCCCTGCTTGGCCCCATATAGGATTTGGGGTCGGTACAAGTTTGGTTATATGCAATTTTTTTTTTTGAATTAAAAGATTTCTTTTTCAAAAGTTCCAAAAAACTTTGGATATACCCAATCTGGTACCCACCATAAATCCTATATTGGGCCAAGCAGGGGGCCGCATGGAGCAGCATGACCACCCTTACGAGCCGAGGTTTTTAAAATTTATTATTTACACTTGAAATCTATTATGTTTTCAATAAAGATTTCATAATGTGTCATGTGGTCATACATGTCTTACAAAATTTGGGAGTTTTGTCTCATCAAACACCAAACAAAAGTTGTGACTTATGTCCCACCGGGGTGAGATATAAGTCCCAAAAACTAATTTGTGCCTGCTAATGTTGTCTGAGCTTAGTTCTTTTAGTGCAGCTCAAAGATAAAATGATAATTTGCACGAGTTCATTCATTAAGTGAGAGTTACACTCAAGGGAGTGAACAGTGTTAAGTGCTTTGCCAGAAGTATCCGTTTCGTCTCCAACGTTCTTTCCAGTTTTGACTATTGATCTTCTATTTGGATGTAGAATTTCCTCAACTTTTCCTGCCGAAAATAATATCAGCTTTTTCTATTCATTTTCAAATTGACCTCCTTATTATTCAGATGTTGAACTGGGAGCGCAGCCCTTAACAATCTCATACAATTTTTGGACAATAGGGGATCAACAATTGACTCAATCCTGTCTTCCATCGATAAGGCAAAATCAACCCACTTTTCCCTATCTATTTGTGGCACTTCCATTGATGTTTATCACAGACAGTCATGTTCACATATTACACATGGCCAATAATTCTGTTACTTGTTTATTTTGTTTTCTGCTAAGATGCAAAAAATGGCTCACTTCTTCTCATCTAGCTATAAACTACGAGTCTGGTTTTAGAGAATGCGAAGAAAGTAAAGCAAACTATACAGAAATGCGACAAGACACAAGAGTCTGCTAGGACGAATTTAGGAAATAAAAAATAGTTTTGAAGGATCGTCAAAAAAAATTCGAAACAAAATTGTTTTAGTACTTAATTTTTGGTATTTACCTATTTGTCCTCATTATGGTAAATCTGACATTAAACTGATAGAGTTCACATATTAAAAACTACTGCCTAATAAATTTCCTAAAAATATCGGGGCATGTTCGATACATGTCCCTATTCAAAATTTTCATTCCAAACGAGATATTTTCCAATTACCCCTTCAAACATTCGAAAACGAGACCATCCAATATCAATAACCAAAAACCGTTCAATGAGAATTATTAGAAATTTTTATCAGCAATAGATTGCTGTTGTTGCAATTTCTGATCAACTAGTAACTGATATCACACCGTGACGGTACAGTATTACTGTCATACACCATTCACATAATTTCCATTGAACTCCGACAGAAAGGCATGTTTCTAATGGAATTCAAAACCATGTTGACCATGATTGCAATATTGATAGCATAATTCTTTCTCAGAACGACCCACCACCCATAATAGACAAACAATACGATATCGGACATATTCTTCGGGCACCTAGATATTTTATTTGTTCAAACACCATGTTGTTGTTGTAAACGCGAGCGCGAAGCGCTGTCTTTCTCCTCGTTTCCAGTTCCAAAGAGTATGTGCTGACGCTGAGTCGCCATAATTCAGTCGTACAAATTGGAACCACTCCTTAACCACGCAGTTCATCGTATTCGTAGAGGCATACGGACGGACGGATATCTATATAAATTGCATAGCAAATCTCAGCCGATAGAGTCATTTAAATAAATATTTACAATGCCTTTGGGGCTGGGGCGCTTGAGTGCTGATGCTGAAGCCACCCCAGTCTCGGTGTTGAGACCGCACAAAATTAACACCTCAAAGTCGTCTTCGCGATACACTTTACATTACAAACCTAACATTTGCAACATCTGCTTGGTCTCTATGAAGATATTAGGGAAATATTTTCGAATTTAGCAACACGGCCGGCGCCGTTATACCACACCAATCGACGTTTTGGTCTCTAAATCCATACAGAGGCGTTTTTATTCCGCCCACCAGGTTAGGTTGGCTCGCATTCAACATTCAGCAAAGTGCAACATTATTCAAGTGCAGTATGATATTGTTCATACATAATCGGGAACACGTTCTGCATGTTAATGGGCTTATCTGTTTCGAATGGCGCACATTATTTCTTTGGAATTGAAGAATTTGCATTTAATTTGTATGGATTTCTGTTTTTTTTTTCTATTTTTTGTTTAGTGACAGATATAATCTTTATCCTTGTTTTTTTTTTAAGTTTTTGTTTTGGCTTAGTTGCGGAATTCAAAATAGACTTTGAAGAAACAATAGACAAAAAGGCCAGATGATATCGCGGGTGCGGTGTTGTACATTATACAACACAAGTTCCTACTCGTAATTCTGGGAAATTTGATGCTTTACATGTTGTATAACGACAATGATAAGATAAACACAATTATTCACAAGCTACAAAATAGGTCGCACGTACATGCTCTTGTAGAAGAAAATAGTGACAGTTAAACATTTCATTCAAAATATAAAACATCCGTAAGTATTTTGAATTTCGATATTTCAAATTCTTCCTTGAATGTTTGCTGCACATGTATTTTTCAGTTTTATACGCATATTCGTATATGCATTATCATAATCTCGGTTTGGAGAAATTTTAATTTTTTTTTCCTCGTCGGCTTTATTGATCGTAATGGTGATTAAATGAAAGCAATTTTCATTTTATTTTCCCAACGTTTCGACGGTGGTTGCCGTCTTCTTCCGGGGTGTCTTTATTTACAAAATTAAAAAGAGAATTAATGTTGTACATATTGATACAAGCAAACGAACAAAATATGACTTATGTACATAACTTTAAATTTTACGATTTTTAATATACATAACAATCCACACACAAAAAATTAATCAACTCAAAGCTGATCTGTGGGAAAAATTAAACATTAAAATGCATGACGATTGGTTTGTAAACAAAAGTGACGTAGAGTTTCCCTTCGAAATCAAATGGCTTCTGTCCTTGGGAAAGAAATTTTCTTTGCCAATTGGCAAAATTACGTTCCCTCTTTTCAAACTCATTGCAGATGGCGAAGAAATCATAAGAGCAGAAAAAGATGAAATAGGACAAGAAGAAACTAGAGCTAAGTATAGCAATATGCTTCACTCTTTTCAACGTTACCACCACAACGACGCATTCGACAAATACATCACGAAAGTACACAAAGATGCGGTAAATTTTCTTAAAAAAACACAAAAACATCATAATTGTATCAGCTGATAAAGGCAATGTGACTGTTGCGATGAATACGACGAATTATGAAGACAAGATGACGGAACTACTGTCTGACCGCTCTACATACAGGGTCGCAAGAGCAAGCCCCCTCACCACTCTACAAAACAAAAACATTGAATTTGTGAAATGGTTGCACAACAATAAGATGATCGTTGATAGGGAAAAAGCAATTATGACTACCTACACAGCACAAAAACCCGCAATATATGGTTTACCAAAGATTCACAAACCAAATATGCCTCTCCGGCCTATAACGTCATCGATGAAAGTTCCTTGTTACGAAATTTCAAAGTACCTGGGTAAAATATTACAGTGTGTCACAAAAAAATTTCCTCACTCTGTAAAAAATTCGTTGGAGTTTAAATCCAAAACAAACGATTTTGTACTTGAAACAAATGATATTTTGGTTTCTTATGACGCTGTTTCTCTTTTTACTAATGTTCCTGTTCAGCTTGCAATCAACATTATTAAAAAGAAATGGGAAATTATAGCTGAAAATACCAAGCTGAGCCAAAACAAATTAATCGAATTATTAAGTGTTTGCCTCAAAGATATCAAATACCTGAAATTTAAGGACAATTTGTACAAACAAGTACACGGAATGCCACCTCTTTCACCGACGATTGCGGACTTGGTTTTAGTTTTCTTACTCGAGGAATGTTTTAAACTAAGCTACAAACCTAAGTTAATAGTAAAATACGTTGATGATATCTTTGCGATTGGGGATAGAGAAGAAATTGAAAATGTATTACGATGCTTAACCCAGTTTAATGAAAAAATACAATTCACCGTAGAGAAGGAAAAAAACAGATCGATAGCCTTCTTGGACGTTAAGGTCTACCGCGAAAATGATCGACTTTCTTTCGACTGGTACCAGAAAGACATGGCATCTGGGCGACTTGTCAATTTCCGATCCAATCAAGCCAAGCACATTCGTATAAACACTGCGTCGAACTTAATAAACAAAGTTTTTGCGTTGAGTTACCCAAAATTCCATTACGCCAACGAAGAAAAAGTTACGCAAATACTCTTAGACAACAGCTTTCCAACAGAAGTTATAAGGAACTTGATACTTCATCAAAAACACCAAGTTCGTTCAGAAAATGAGTAGGAAGAGAGGAGATGTGTTTATAGGACTGTCGTTTATGTGCCCAAACTTTCCGAAAACTTCAAAGAAATGGTCACGAAAAACAACCCGGAAGTCAAGTTGGTATATAGGTCGAACCAGACTGTTGCATCCCTATTCACCAACCTGAAGACGAAACCCGACAAAGGTCGCCGTTCAGACGTAGCTTATAAAAAAAATTGCCAGGGGAAAACGGATGAATCCTGCAATCTTTGCTACATCGGCACCACCAAACAACTCCTTCGGCAAAGAATGGCGAACCACAAGTCAGATATTCGCCTAAAAAGTTCTGAGAAGACGGCACTGGCTTCTCACATCGTTGATACCGGTCACACACCAAGAAGAAGACGGCAACCACCCCTGAAGAAGACGGCAACCATCGTCGAAACGTTAGGAAATTAAAATGAAAATTGCTTTCATTTAATCACCATTACGACCAATAAAGCCGACGAGAAAAAAAAATTAAAAAATTCTCCAAATCCAAATAAAAACCAACTTAGTCAAAAACTTCTAAAACATTATCATAATCATGATAGTCAATTGTTAAGTATCATATTGTAACGAAGCATTACTTATTTGGGCAAGTTAACGTTTTTTTTCTATCTTACGTGTTAAGTGCGGGCTTCTTTAGTTGTTAACGATTTTCATTTCTTCAAAATATAGTAGTAGTAGCATTAGTGATTTTATTAAACAATTAAACAATTCTTGTTTTTGTTTTACAACGGCTTTTGCCGTCAACCAGAAATAGAGAGTATATCTGAACAAATATAATTTAAATTTATTGAATTTTACACATTTTTTAATAGAAAAGGCATTTCTTGGTTGTATTGAAATATACATATATAAAAATGATATTAAAAGGAATTATAGCAAGAGGACATAACTGATTTTTAAAAAGCTCCATTTACAATTTGACTTCTATATCTTAACGCTGTTTTGACAAAGTTGCATAGACGATTCCAATCTGGTCCATTTAATAAGTCTTTGGTTTCATTTACAGTAAGAGATCTTTTTCCCAAATGATCTTGACATATAGTGGCAAGGATAGGACACGTTCCTAAGAAATGTAGGACACCTTCGGTCGTTGTGTGGTTACACAGGGTATATTCAGTATTTTCTACAAGTCCATATGGCATATAGTTTAACCGAATGAGTTCACCTCTGGTTTTAAAAATAGTTGAGATGGTTGATATGGAGTGCCGATCTTGAAAGAGTTCTGTACATATTTCTGGTCAAGCTGCGCCATCTGCGAAAATTTGGTAAAACATGTCTGCTGTATCCTGTCCAGCATTACTTGAAAGTTTTTTCCGCAAGTACTCTTCAAAATATAAGATGGTCAATATATGGCGTTAAGTTCTCATAATAATATATTTTAAACCGGTCGTTTTTGTCTCTTTCCATATTAGTCAAATCTAAGTCAAGAACTTATCGCAATGGAATAACGATCCTTACATGTGGTCTCCACGAGCAAGATTTTCTAGTAAGCTAGATAACATTCTATGAAAATTGCTCGTGGAAAGCACAAATAGCATATTACACAAAATTTCATACTAGAAATGGCTCAGCTCATAGCATTCTATCTATTTGGCTGCCATTTTCACTATGACGTTTAGCGTTGTGGCCGGTGAACGATTGTGGTGTGTGTTATTGTTAGGAGTCTTTGTTTTCATTTTAAATCCTTCTGTTGGACGTTTTTTTAATGCTTGTAATGCTACTAGAGCGAGAACACAGCGATACGTTTTCCTTCGCGACATTTGTGCAATTGAAATAGTATGCTATAAAATGCCCAACGCAAAATTTACTAGCAACCTATTTTTCATTCTTTCTATCAAAATGAAAGATAGTATACTATAAAATATAGACCGTGGAGATAAGTGTTATGGAAATTCAAATGAACTGAATCAATGCCTGTCAACCTCGTGGTCGCAGGTTCGATTCCTGCCGTTGTCTATGTCTTCTTATATTCCATTAAAAACCAATTATAAAAATTGTCATAAAATGAGTTGATGGTTTACTCAGTACATGCTGTCCAGGCATAACACTAACAACATGATTGAGTAAACTAGTATAGCCGTAAAATATGACAACGAAATAAATAAAATAATGCGAATTATAAGAGACATAAATAAATAAGACACGGTTATTTTCTCCGCATTAGTTCAGCCGCCACCCCTGGATATCAATCTGAGACAACAACCAGCTCTAGTCTCAGAACATCGCGCCACACATCTTTCATATCCTTCTCTTTCTCTCTTTCACCGGATGCCCGCGTTGTGTTAAAAACTTATTAAGAATATTCATAATCCCTTGAGCGCGTGCAAAATTATAAAAACAAAAAGAAAATCAATGCGTATTTAAAGTTGTTCTTCAGCGTGGTTAAGTCCGGCAATAAGCAAAATAACACAAGTACGACAAACAATATTCTTTTGAATCAATCCTGTATAATTGTTCGTGCGATGAAACTTTGAGATCATAGAACAAATACATGAACGCAATACTTTAGTTAAGTTAAAATTTTATAAGCGCAGCCCAATGCTCATGCACAACAATTCAATGGTCCCAGTTCCCGCACACAACTGACAATGCTGAAAATGTGAATAGGCTCGAGCCTATGGCGGCTAATTTTCGGGGGCGCCACATTTGACCTAAGATTTTTACTTGCGATTATACGTACTATAAGGCATGTTATGCATTCGTCGAAACAAAAAAAAAGTTTTGGGATTACCATCAAACATGACATTACGACGATGATAGCGAAGACGAGAAAGATAGTCTAAAAATTCTGTCCGTTTGTATGTCTGTCTGTATGTATGTATAGACACCTACCGCCCAAACGAGTAAGCCGAATTGCTTCAAACTTGGTATATAAAGTTTTTAGGTATTTTACAGAGCGGAAAATTTAATTTTTTTAGCTCAAAAAATAACGGTACTTGCCATATAACTGTTACGTAAAAGCCTATTTTTCTCGAAAATGCCTTTTACGTTTTTGATTTTTAAAAAATCAGTGCAGCTTTTTAGGTTATTATTATTATAAGCTATATTCGCCTATTAGTTTACAAAAATTTAATAGGTATAATAATATCTACAAATATTAACAAACATATTTAAGGTGGTTCAGCACATCAATGTTCAAGTATTTAATTTAAAGTTAATAGTTACAATGTGCTTTGAAAATTTATTTAATTAGCTCTGTTCTATAAGCCTCTGCCATAGATGCCATAAGTTTCGTATCCTTGCGTCGTTATACCAATTTTGGTTGAATTCTCTTAAATCATTAGCCCATCTCTTTTTTGGTCGTCCTCCAGGTCGCTTTTCATTCGACGGTTGCCATTTAATTACCAACTTCGTCCATATTTGATCTTCTATTCTAGATATGAGTCTAGCCCAGCTCCATTTTAATCGCTTCTTTCTTTGAATTACTTCGATTATTTGTGTTGTTTTTTGTCTGACAGATTCTTAGCATTTCTTGCGAATTTGTTATCAACCCAAGCGGCTCCATATGTCATATTGTTGCTCAGATTAGATTCGAGTATTTGTTTTACGTTCCACTACTGTTTTCAGCTGTTGTCAATTCTTCGCGTTCTTTCCTTTTCGTCTTGATTAGTAAATGATTTGAGTTTACCATCAACAAAAATTTGTTTGTTTAAATGTCTAAAAACGGTACTTTCTACAGAACTGTTTTTTTTTTTGCTTTCGACTATCTCATAAACGGCTTAACCGATTCTTTCGAAATTTCACACATATATATTTGTAGGTAGCCCAATATAGACTACATACAAATATTTGTAATTAATATTTTTTTTGTATTTTTAAATTTAAAAAAAATATATTTAGAAAACTGCTTATTATTTTTTTTTTTAGTTTAAGTATTTATTTCGGAATTTTAAATTACTTTTTCTTTAATTAAGCCGATTTAATCTTTTGTTTTTAAGTTTATGTTATAAAAATTAAGTTAAAAACGACTTTAAAAATATATAAATATATTTATATTTTTAACAGAAAACTTTTGCATTTAATGTGCATATTGCTAGCTCAATAGTATATCCAAAATTTATTAATCATAGAACCCTCAGTAATGTGGATTATGAAAATAATATTGAATCACAGTGATCCCCTAGTTTATAATCATGCTATAAAGTGAGAGGAAAAACTGATGTAAGGAAGGTGATATAACACAATCATAAGATTACAATTCAATTGAATAAATGTAATTGATAAAATTTTAAAATAAGTTATTTAATTTCTGGTCAATAAAAGCGGCAAAAATTGAATAGCCTATACGGCGGCAAATTTGTAAATCCGCCACTGACTCGAGTTATGAGCCCGATTGACATTCTCCCAGCGACATTTGTTGGAAATTCAAACGGGACGTTTTATGACATATTTTGCGGCATTCGTTACTTTTACCTTTGTTGTCGAACATCAGGCAGATCACAATGGCAGGAAACAATGTGAATGTGAAAGATGTCTTGGTGTAAAATACTTCGAATGTTCCATATGGTCAGCTAATTTCTCGATGTGCTTTGTGTGATTGGTGAAATTGTTTGTCAAACTCTAAGACCTTAACTATTTTAAAGACTTCACATTTGGAAACATTTTGAAGAAGCGCCTCATTTTATTATGTTTTCTCTTTTTGACAACGCTCATGATACAACTAAATATATAGCGAATTCAGCATCATGGGCATAAGATGACGTCTTTGACACACAAATTTCATTTTTAATATTCATATTTAAATTTAATAATTAAATATGAAATATTGTTAATACAAACAGTTCACTTGTTTCTTAAAATTCTCAATTTTAATTCTTTATTATAAAAACAGCTAAGAAAATATAAGACAATTTGTGTGTCATTGATGTAGATGCGCAGAACGAAACGAAAATAAACACGGGAATGCGCTTTCTTGTTTAGTTGTACCATATTAGGCATCACAATCTGATTAATGGATGTTTAACTGTAGTATAGTTGAAGGTCTATACATTATGATGGCTTCTTCCCCACGCACTAAATCTATCAATAAATGGATATTTATTTTACATCATCCCAATACTTAGCCCCAAGGCAAAATGCAAGGGGAACATTTTGCGATTTGCAGTCAGTTGATGTTATGTCAATTTTATCTAATTGTCTTATTTTAAATATATTTGTGTAAGCTATTAAAACTCATTTTTTTGCAAATGCGTTTTGAATAATAAATTCTTCGTGGAACTATTTCATTATAAATATTCTAACAAAGGAAATGGCGTTGGTTTTATTTTATTAAAATAAGATAGGCATATACATCATCTTTATGCAATGTTCCAGTCTCCAGAATATTAAGCCAAAAGACAAAGGATACAATTTTACCAGGTACGCGTAAATGCAAAATATAATGTGGGTATCAGGCTTTCGTCTTATTTGTATTCTTATTATTTTCCTCGAAGCGTTTTAATAGTTGTTCGACTACACAACTTAAAAAAAAAAAAAAAACTGAATGTGCTTTAAGTCAATACTTGAAAATCTTCCCTATATTTTTATTTATTCAACTATAGTGGAGTCCAATTCAGGTTGCATTTAAAATGGCCTTAGATCTTACAGGCATGCAGTTAAAATTATTATTTAAAAAAAAATAGCGTTTGACAAATGTTCTCTTCTACGTGGTCTGGGTTGGGATGATACTTTCAACCGTTCACCCTATATTCAGATCGTCTTAAACTTTAAGACTTACAAACTTTTTATACCCGCCGGCAGTAACATTGTTGACCTTGTCTTCTCCCAAAGATCTCTATTCATACAAAACCCCACCGGTTTGATCTGTTATCATATTTCGAATCCAAAATCAGCCCTTAACTTGAATGTTGGGTATAGTTAATAATGCCAACGTAATTCACCTTAACTTTGGTAAAGCCGCTTAAATGCTCTCCTAACTTCTTCAAAACCATCCTTATAATATTAATTCAAGACTGTTTCTTTTTACTTGCGATTATAGGTACTATAAGGCAAGTTATGCATTCGTAAAAAAAAATTCTTACAATCAAACATGACATAACGATAATAGAGAAGCCTAAAAAAGTGATCGGCACAAAATGTCGGCCTGTCTGTCTGTATGTATAACGAGCTACAGCCTAAGCGGATTTAAGAGATTACCTTGAAATTTGGTATTTGTGATTATTTTGGCATTCCTCAGAGGTTAAATTGAAATTATATTTTTTGGCATAAAAATAACGGTACCTGCCATATGACCCTGAAGGAAAATCTTATTTTCTCGAAAACGGCTCCAACTATTTGGATAAAAAAATTTGAGAATTTTTTTGTTGGTAATAGCTATCATTTGGTATGAATCAAGTTTACGGGAAAAGTCTATTAACAGTACTTTTCATATAACGGTTTTTTAAATGTTTGGCTTTCTCGGTAACTGTTCATTGGATTTCTGTCAAATTTTACATCTGAGAAGACCCAGGTAGCCAAACTAATTATGCATATTAAAATTTTAAATAACATTTTTTGTATAATTAAAATTAATTTTTGAATTTCTTTTTTTGAAAAATCAATATCAAAAAAAAATGTTGATTTTTATAGTCGTATGTATATTAATAAACTCTACAAAAGTGCATACCAAAATTTCCAAAAAAAGTTTGTTTTCAAAAAACTAAAAATGAAAAACCGGATTTCATCAAAATCCGTCCTACAATTTTCGAGATACTTTTTTATAAAATTTTAATTTAGAATCAAGCCTTCATTTAGGTGGCTTGTATTAAGCTTAATAATAATAAATTAGTCCACAAAATGTTTACGTTTCGACCCGGCCGCCAATCTCACTTGGCCTCATCAGTTTAACTTGACGAAATGTATTGACAATACCATCACTAGTCAACTGATGTATCGAAGTTAAATTGCCAGAACGAAACGCATACATTTTGTTGACTAAAGACCGCAAGAAGCTTTTTGAACCATTTTTAGAATATGCATTCAATTGTCAAAATAACGTCTGAGTTATTTAATTATTTTGGGCTTTGATGATCTTATTGGTTGGATGCAATTAACAAAAACAATAATTCATCTAAATGTACCCTATGTTTCGTCAGTTACTTGACAGCATCTTCAGGGGATTTTTTTATTTAGTTTTCGAAAAATTAGTACTTTATGTTTTACATTACAATAGTAGACATTATTATCTTAAACAAAATTGAATTACAATCTTACTGACCTTAGCAACACTTTAATAAATCAGCAATGAAATAAATGAACATTAAGCGCAACAAAAATCTTAAATTAATATCACAGCTGATCACAGGTTATTTGCTAATGGCAACACTATAACTAAATAAATTTTAACTACAATTGTTGGTTGTTCGAAACAAGTCTTCAAAATGTATCAAAGTTTTTAATTAAAGTTCGATTGCCTTAGAGATAGCATTGCTAAATTTACATTTTTTAAGATGAAATAGCGCGATGGGGTCCTTAGCCTAAAAGCCCTTAAAAATATGTTCTTAACAAAGTGACGAGCAATTTAATAATTATTGTCCTTTTTCTTTTCAGGTACGTACAAAAAATACAAGAAGCTGTTGCCATCATTGCCATATCAATATTGTATCTTTTGGATCCTTATGAAACAAATCAAATCATTTTCCTGAGTAAGCTAATAAATATTATAATATAATAAAAAAATTTTCAGGGTGGATATTGTTTAATTTAAACTGGCAAATTTAAATCAAGAAAACTTTGATATAAATCACTCCAACTAGGCTAACATATTCGCAACCATTTTGATTTTTGGAAATATTGTAATTTTGTAATTCTGACCCTTGCCATTCAATCGAGTTCGCTTAAATTACATTTCTTAATTTTAATCCAATTCGCTACCGCAAGCTGCATATATGCACCACGACACAGTTATGCAGTGCATATTATTTTTTTCATCAGCCGTGTTATTACCACACCTCCGAATGGCAATTATATTGTTTTTATAGTGCAAGCTGGCACTCCATGAAATTCCGCCACGAAGGCCAAAGAGGTCACCAATTGGCCGTTTTCTTGTCACAAGTGCGCGGTTACCTACTCATAATTTCTTGTACCACACGAAAAATTAAACACTCATGTGATTACTTCCTCATGAATAAGCATTTTTTGTTTTTTTTTTTTGTTAACATTTTTGCTACATTTCTGCAAACTTTCACTTTTTTTTTTATTTTTTGTTCGAGTAAATGTTTAATAGTTTTTTTTTAGAATGCTTAAACTTTTTCAGTTAAGGTTATTAATCTTGGCAATAAAAGTTGTTTTTTTTGTTGCCACATCTTAATTATTGAAATAATGCTTCTGCCATACTGATTGGTTGGTTTAATTTTTATTAACAATTCAATTTATCGAAATGTTTTCGGCTTCATCGACAGAAAGCTTGTTACTTGGAAAATTAATTGCAATTGATTTTGAGGGCGTTCGGTTCAACGCTTTAGATTTATTTACGATCAGGTGGTTGGAAATGGTGATTATGTTGTCTTCTAGGTTGATTGAGGAGGTAATTAGTAGTCAAGGCCTGAATATGGGTGGGGTATATGTTCATTGAATATCTATGTTTGTTATATCAATTTATTTACATTACGGGCGGCTGAATCAAAGAGGTATTGGTTGGTTGGATTTTTATTATGCTTTATAGTTAGTTTTCTTAATTGAGAGAATGTTTTATTAATTTATAAACAATATATGACTTTATCGATAAATTTAACACCTTTTGTGCTGTGTATCGTGAAATGAAGTTGTGCAAGTTTTTTCCTTTTATTTTTCCACCATGTAGGTAGTTTTTCTTAGTTAAAATTTTAAGTTGAAAAACAAGAACCTTGAAATACATCAACTATACAAAGAGCTTAGCACATAGTGAATTAACGACGTCATTATACAAAAAATTTATACATTTCCATACAAACTATCGATAACCCAAAATTAATTCGCATCAGTAACAAAGGTTTTCTGCCGAACAAGAGTTAAAAAAATTAAAATTCTCAGCTCAAATTGCAAATTTGACATATAAATTATTCCATCCAATTGCATCAATGCACGCTGAAATGCTTACTAAATAAAATGTTTAATACTTAAAAGTGGACTGTATCTACTAATTAAAGAATGTGCACATTTTTTTTATACAAATGCTTCCAGCCGTTTTCTAGAAACAATTTGTTTTTCTCAAACCATTCAAGATAATGCCAAAAACCTATGTCATACGAAACGAAGTTTCGAAAAAATCTATTGAGAAGTTTTCGAAATTTTGAGTTTACAACAAAAAAAAGTTTTTTTCTTAATTTCGAAAAAAAAATTGGCTTAGATTTTTTAGGAGCATCTGCATAAAAAAATTGTAAAATATCAAATGAACCGTTTTCCAGAAAATCGAAAACTAAAAAAATAACCATTTTTCCAAAAAAAAAATCACCGATTTTTTTTTTTTTTTATAATCGACACGCGCTCAAGGGATTATGAATACCATTTAAGTGTTTCAACACAGCGCGGGCGTGAGGGTGAGGTTAAGGAAGAGAAAGAATGATAGGAAAGATGTACCTTATTCCTTCATTAATGAATTGGTTTTTTTTATAAAAAGCGTTGGAGCCGTTTTGGAGAAAAATAATATTCAACTTTTTAGCAACAAAAAAAATGTATGACAGGTACCGTTATTTTTCGTAGTAAAAAAATGAAAAAAAAATGTTTGGGCGTTACAGAACAAACTATGTGTGAAAAGTTTCAAGCAAATCTATCAAAACGTTTATGCTGTAGACTCGAAGAAAGACAGATCGGTAGACCGACGGAATTGCGGGACCCACTTCTTCACGAATCCATAACTTGCCATATATTAACTAGATATCGCAAGTAAAATCAGCTTAATAACCGGGGAAGATTGAAGGCTCCTTAGGGACCACGAATAGGAATTTCATATAAATTACTGGTATGTTTCATCTCGCCGAGCAGTGGAACATTTGTGTCATTATTGTGAAAGTAAGACTTTTGGTAGTGTGCTTGATATTTCTAAAGGTTTTGGCTCGAAAGTGTCTGTTTTTGGTATATTTGAACCTCGTCTCTGCTAAATTAGAAAAGACTTTTCGGACGACTCAATACAAGTCGCATTTAGTATTAGTTGTTTCAAACAACATAATCCTTGAATAAATGCAGGTGTGCCACAGGGCTCCCTCTTGTCTCCGAAATTCTTACTTTTATATATAAGTGATCTCTTATCTGAGATTGTTTTCCGCTAATCTGTTTCGTGGAGGACAGTTCACTCAGTTTTCATATACGTTTGGAAGTGGAATTAGAACACCTGCTTGTGGTAAGCTCTTTAAATTCTGATATCGACAACATTGTCCATAAGGGAATAAAAAACTTTGTTGAGATTAGAGATTACTTTGTAGAGATTAGAGATTTTAATTTTCAATATTTGCATCACAGACCGCATTTTATAGGATAACCACATACTAAAAACGCTACTTAGCGTTTGTGTTTTTTTCTTCTAAAATGCAAGAAATTAGTCTCCCCTTCTGACCTCTATAAAACGTACAAAGCTTTCATTCCTCCAAAGCTAATAATATGCCAATATGTCTGAGTTGATGAAAAATGGCCTAAGAAAACCGTTTGGCTGCATGGGAAGTCCAACTGGGACGGTCTCAATAATTTCTTCAGGAACTTTAACTCATAACTATGTTTCCTCGGTAGTGAATAGGTGAAATTTATCAAACCAAAAGAAGATGAATGGTTTCGAGATGTAAAGACGTCATTAAGGTTAAAGAAGTAAGTTTCTGGAAATATAAGGCCAACCACACTGAGGAAAACCGGAATAAGTTCAAACAAGCTAGAAAGACTTGCAACATTCATATTCAGATAATTAAATTTTGGCATTACCAAAAATTAAAGCAAAAAATACTACAATGTCCCAAAGGTGGTAAACATTTTTGGTCATTTGTAAAAAAATATTCGAAATTCAAATTCGTCTTCGGCTTTAATGCTCGTTTTTAATGGCACCTCTTTTTTGTCAGGTCACATGAAAAATCCAATTTGCTTGCAGCGCAGTTCGCTGTTAATTGGACTCTGCATGAAATTAAAATGACTTCTCAAATACTCTATATCGTAAATGGTTTCATGGGACGAATCTTTTTGCGTATACTCATGCAGCTGCTAGAGTCCTTAAAACGCCCTGGGATAGAATCCCTGACATGATTCTGAAGAGGCATTATCCAACACAGGCAAAACTACTGCGTATAGGCTTTTCCATCTGTCCTACTTTACTGGTCTCTTACCGAGTGGATGGAAAATATCATTTATCTAGCCTGCTTCCAGCAGCCTTTTTCACCATCTAATTACCATCTAATTGCACTTACGACTTTCCAAGTTCATGGAAAAGCTGATCAATTATTATCAGCTTAAGAAATATCTTGAAAAACGGAAGCTCCTTAATGACCGACTGTATGCCTTCGTAGCTATAGGTCCACTTGTGATCAGATGATTTTGTCTCACCAAACAGTTACATAAATCTTAACATTATTTTGGAGAAAAGAAGATTATTTCGCCTTGTATGTCAAAGACATGTGATAGGATTTAACATCAAGCTCCCTTATCAGAAATGCGTGCATTTGGTATTGATAAATCTCTTCTTCGTTCGATTAGAAATTAAATTTGGACCGCTCAATACAAGTCGAATTGGACTGCATGCATCAAGTCTGAAATTCATAAAATAAATGCTGGTGTGCCGCAGGGTTGTGGTTTGTCTCCGGCTCTTTTTCCGTTTTCATTAATGATCTTCTATCTGGAACTTCTAATCCACTAAATTGTTTTGCTTACCATAGTACTCTCAGCTGTTCATATTCGTTTTCGGAGTCACCTCCTTGTACTTCGGATGTGAAACTTCAACGACATCGTCATTAAATGCTTATCTCGGCAGCATTGCTCAATTGGGAATAAAAACCACGTAGAATTTAATGCTTGGGAAAGTAAATGTTCTCACATTTTGCCAGGAGCTCCCAAAACTCATTTCATTCTATTGGAGGAAAGAATTCAAAATAGAGCTCTTAAAATGATAGGTGATAAAAATATAACGAAAACATTTACCGCCCATGAACACAGACGTAAAGTTTTATGCATTTCATTATTTTATCGCTATTGTAAGATAAGATTGCCTACTTTCAGAAAGTTTGCATTCTCCCCATAAACTATTCACCGGTAATACTCTTTCTAGGAGTGCACATCATTTAACCATTGACCCCAACTTCGGACGTATTGTTAAGTGCTGAGATTCTTTCTTTAGTCGTACAACACGAATGTAGAATTTTTGCCGGCTCCCCTCCCATTTTGAAATTCATAGTTCAAAACAAGACAGTGTTCCTATAACTCATTTAAATATCTTAGACAATATTTCGTTCATGAACAAATTACATCGAAAGCGTTCTCGGGCAAGTCTGACATAAGAACTGGCCCCACCACTACTAAAAGTCACTCCGAAATGTTGAAAATTTGTTTCGTCGAAACAACGTTTTTTGCCTAAATTCAGAAAAAAAATATTAAAAAAAAAAGAACTAGATAGAGACATTTCCTATATGCAGATTTGCTTGTAACTGTTCTATTACACGTTTCCACAAGCACGAAAAAGTTCATTCCCATCACTAACCCATAAGAGCTCCTACCCAAGAAGCATTTTATCTTTTTATTTTCTTCATTTGAATCTTCTTCATTGGTTTTTTTCCATTCGATACAGTCAGTGGTGGTAACACTTTCACTCTTACAGTAAGGTCATCGAGGTCTCACAGACCTCGTTTAGTCCCTGATATTATCCTCATTTCAAACAGACAATCAGTTTCCAGCAAGTCATCTTCCCGAGAGATGATATAAATCCACCATATATCCAATCCACGTGTGGCTTTCATTCGAGTTCAAGTAATGTTTTCTGTTTATAAATAATGACATTTTGGTTCGTGGCTTGTTAGGCGTCTCTTACGTCAAGAAATCCTTTAGTTTTGTTTATCGCCGTCACTTCTCTCATAGGAACGAGTATACCTCCTTCCTCGTGATTGTCTGATTTAATAGTTCAATCCGAAGTTATACTCGGGTCGTGATGGATATGTTCCGCGTTTAACACAAGATCATCAGAGCCATAATAATTCTTCTTCGAATCGATTCTCAAAACAGGTCTTCCATCATCATAAATCCACCAAAGTATCTATATCTTTTTAAACACGAAGCATAGTGACCATCATCGTGATTCTTATAGCGACAACTTTTGGATAAAGAGGTCGCATCACTCATGATTACTCACTTCGTCTCTATGACTTCCTGCATCGAAACGACGAAAAAAGTTTCAAGTACACTTAAACTTCTCCTGGCGATGCGCTGCGCTGGCGAGAGAGTTCTTCTTTTTCTCCAGAAATGTTCCTTCTTTTGGTGTCAGGCGAGCAGGTACCTAGATACCACCGGCAACTTATGAATGTTCAATTGAAGAAAACTGAAGAAGACACCAACAACACGACCGACGACGAACGGTCCCGGCCGGGTGTTAAGTAAAGTTAAGTTGATGATCAACAATATTGACCTCAATTGGGAATTTTGCCGTAAACAGGTATACCAGTGTAAAAGATTCTTGTGCTAGATATTTAATTTTTTATTAATTTTTCTGTTGGATTTATGGCAGCAAGTTTTTGCAAATCAATAAAGTGAAATTCGTCTGCGTATTGCGTGTGTGACTTTCTTTTCTTTGTGGACTCTAAGAAAGCATATTTGTCGAATTCATTGAGCTCACGTTCGTAATGTAAACATTGAACACCTTTGGGGCTTGCGAATTAGCAAATGCAAATTATTTCAAGAGGCTTATGGGCTGCTGACACCATAAAGACGTCCGCAAAATATTTTTTTTGTTTTGTATTTATTACATTACAAATTAACGCACACACACAAAAACATGACTTATACAAATTTCTTTATAAACCTGGAGGCAAAAGTTTTGATCTTTTATTTGTCAATATTGACAGAGTAGACAAACATTGATTTATGAATTTCGATTTAAGGTTGATTCTTATCTTGGGGTTTTTGTTTATTGTGTTATGGGGGCATGGTTTTTGATTGTCAAACAGACTTTCGGCGAATAATTGAATTTTGAAGTCATGTTCTGGTATGGATAGATATCTGTTTTTCGTAGAATTTGGGAAACATTCCAAAAAATGTTGGAAAGATTAGGTAGGTATTGCTTAAACACACTATGACCTAGAATTTAAAAAAAAAGTTTGAAGACGAATTCATATCCAAAATCATAATAAGCGAAGAAACCCATTTCTATTTACTTAAGTGTTTTCGGAAATTGGCAAAATTTGCATTTCTAAGGCATGGAGACTCCACAAGAAATGCACAAAGAGCCAATTTATTTGTGTTCGCTCAAAGTGGTGTTTGGTGCCGCAATTGCAGTGAAAAAGATATTGTTCCTTTATTTATTTGCGTAAGCCGACAGTAGGGCTGTAGCTAATGAGCGTAACAGATGTTTGGCGAGTTTTTGTCGCTGATGAATTAGGTTTTTTTTGTATTTGTATTTTATTTATTAGTAACATAAGTATATTAAAAACACAAGTGGAAAGTGGTTAAAATTTTTAAACTGATATCTTTATATAATAATTTTAAATTGATTTTTAAATTAAATTTGATCACCCTAACTTACATACAGAATCATATACAAAAATTTTACTTAAAAAAAAGGGGGGAAACAAAATATAAAAGAGAAAAAAAATACTGAAATTGAATTTATTGAAATTAGCACTTCAAATGATTTCTAGAGCCGTTTTAAATATATCGCAGTTATTTGTTCCCCTTAACTCGGCAGGTAATGAGTTCCAAAGACCTATGGAGTGCACGAAGAATTGTCGTTTGGAAACGGTATGTGTTGGGGCAGTAAGTACTCGGCTTCTCCGCAACTGAGGTAGAATCAGTTTTTCGTATAAGTATTCAGGAGTTTTCGTTTGCATCAAATTGAATAAAAATAGTAATACTTTACTGTCAAGATGATCTTATAATGCCATTCCATAGAAGCTATTCGCATAGTTGGAGACATGGTCAAAACGCCAAAGAGAATACACTAAGCTTATAACATTGTTGAATGCCACTCTTAGTTTTCTTTGGCTAGCACAGTCGACACTACAGAAAATTAAACTACCATAGATTAAAATCAATAAAATAAGGGTTTTAACCAACATGGATTTTGCTTTTAATGGTAGAGAGCCACCAGCTAGTAAAATCTGAGTGCACCGTAAGAGTTATCAAGAGCATGTGATTTATGATCATCTCAAGTTAGGGTTTGATTGAAAAGAATGCCTAAGTTTTTAACCATATCAACATACGGAAGCGTTGAACTACCAAGCTCAATACTAGGATAGTAAGACGTGTCAACCGAGTTTTTGTTGATGACAATTGCTTGGCTTTTTTTTTGGGTTAGTCGTAAGAGTTTTGCCTCGGCCCACTGCAAAATTCTAGCCAAATCAGAATTAATTTGTAATTTGGATAACTTAAGTATATCTGCACATCATCAGCGTACATCAATATCTTACAAAATTTGAGAAGCTCAGGAAGATCATTAATAAATATACTGAAAAGCAATGGTCCAAGAATAGATCCCTGAGGGACACCACCATTCGTTGGAAGATAGTCTGACAAGTCGAAGGCTTTCCGTCATCCCGAAATCTACTTCCGGCAATGAATTAAATGCATGCTTGAAATCATCGTCTTTGCGCCGGCATGTCAAAAGTTGAAATTAACCACAAATATGAGAGTCACAATGCAGTGGTGTTAAGCAATGGCCAAATTTCTGTTGATGTCTGGACTGGATTAATATCATTCCCGACAAATTTTTGGGCGAGTTAACAACGTCGAAGGAGAAACTCATCACCAAACTAAAAAAACCGGCATTTTAAAAAATTATAAAAATCTCAATTGGATTTGTGAACGGGCAATACCAGCAGCGAAGAAAAAATGCCGTCGTTGATAGCTTGGTAAACAGTCTTTGTGCCGGAAAACAAATCGGAAAACATTGTTTACCATATCACTCTCTCCTTATTTTTATTCCATTCAAATAAATCACATTGAAATTTGAACTATCTGTGTTTTATTAGCTCTGCAGTTGATTTGAAGGCGTTAAATTGGGGCGAGACGAAGTTCGCCTGGTCCGCTAGTTTTTATATACAAAATTTCTTTTTTTTTTTTAAATTTTTATGGCAATTTTAAGTATTAAATAATATAAGTTTTTTTTCAAAAAATCCAAAAAAAAATATTTTTTTTTCGAAAATTTTGGTATGCAGTATTATATATAATTCGAATTAACAAATTCCGTACTAATGGTTTTATAGCAGGCACCTTTAATAACCAAATATCTACAAAATAAAATGCACGACTGGATCGCACGAACTTGCTCTCGTAGCTAACAACTTTAATGTAGCTAACCATTGAGGTTTAGTTAGTTAGGTGTAGTTATTCTATGCAGGTTTAAAGTCTATGTAGGTAAGATTACCTTGATTATTATTATAATGAATTGTCGAATGGATGATTCAAGGAATAGTTATATAGGTACCTAACCTACCTACAAATGTATATTTAAATCTTAGCTATGGATTTTAATTATGTAAGTTAGGAGAGTAAAATTTATCTACATATATATATTGATGTAGCCTAAGCATATGAACATGTACATATAATAATGAAAATGAAGGACGTAGGTGGGTAGATAGCTATATACATATAACTTCATCATTTAGGTGAAATATGCATACATAAGATTCATTTGATTTTTAAAGACACATATTTAGTATTAAGTGACGTACCCAAAAATTCTAAAGGGCATAATAATCAGGTAGAAATAAATGGATAATACACATAATTAAATGTTTTTATATTGCTTATTCGTTATAGTTTGGGGGAAAACAAAGATCCAATTTGAATTCACGGATAAATAAGAATATATCAAAAAAATTTCAAAAATCGTTGGAGCGGTTTTTTAATAAATTATTTTTTTATGTATACAATTTTGAAAACATTTTTCGAAAAGAAATTTGAAACGCCATTTTGAAGATATTATTAATATACATATAAAATTCAAATTTCAAAAAATTTCTGTGACTGGTTTTTGAAAAATTGATTTTTCAAAAAAAATTTTTTTTATTTATTTTATAAAAATCGAAAAACGTTTTTTTTGAAAATTTTCGTATGCAGTCTTATTAACAATTTTAGGGAGCATTTTTCTAAAAAAAATTATTTTAATCGGTTGATCCAATATTGAGAAAATCGAAAATATGAAAAGTGGTTCTATGGGAAGTACCGTTAATAAGTACCCAAAAAAAATATTTTTTATACTTGAAAGTGAACTGTACTAATTTAAGAACACACAATTTTTTTATAAAAATTCTTGCAGCCGTTTTCGAGAAATAAACTTTTACCGTTGTTTTTTATTTAAAAAAATAGTTTTTTTAACTATTCAAGAAACCACCAAGTACGAAATTTTGAAAAAAATCTATTGAGTCGTTTTCGAAACTTTGAGTTTTAAAAAAAAAATTAATTTCCACAAAAATTTTTTTTTGAAACATTTTGGTATACAATTGTGTTTAAACTTTCAAGGAGCGTCTGCGTAAAAAAATCCAAAAAAATTTCCGAGAAAATCGAAAACCATAAAAATGGTTGTACTAGAGGTACCAAAAATAACAATTTTTTCCAAAAAAAATTATTAAAAGGTACCCTTTCCCTTCATTAATGAACTGATTTTTTTTATAAAGATCGGTGGAGCCGTTTTTGAGAAAAATAGGATTTTTGTTTATGGCCGAAAAAAATGTATGGTGGCTACTGTTATTTGTCGTCTTAAGAAAAATGAAATAAACGTGTGGGCATATTACCGAAAAGACATTATGTACCAAGTTTGAAGCAAATCTATCAAAGCGGTTAGGCTGTAGAATCGAGGACAGACAAACAGACTGACAGACAGATGGAATTGGGGACCCACTTTTTTGGTGTTCTCTATGATCGTAATGTCATGTTTAATTGTTAGAAAAAAAATGTTTACGAATACATAACTTGCGTTATAGTACCTATAATCGCAAGTAAAAATGTTTGTCCAAAAGTAGTACACTCACTTTTTTATCAAAATTGTTAGAGAGCCGTTTTCGAGATAATTAATATGGTAGTAAAAAGTGTATGGCAACTACCGTTATTTTTACGTCGAAAACAACGATTCAAAAATCTATTTGAGAGAATCACCTAAAACGCTTAAGTACCTAGTTTGAAGAAAAAGGCAATACCCTACGAAACACTAACGCAATTGCGAGAAAACAGAAGAAGCTCTTGATTTCAAAAAATCATTTCATCAAATCAAATCAATTCATCACGTATGGCAGAAATTTTTACTAACCAAATTTTAGTCAAAATCAAAATGTTTCAAAAAGTAGTATCTAATGTATTTTTACCATCTTATTCAATTTTATATTTTTTATTTCAAAATATTTTCAATAACCACTTCCAGACCAATTATAATTTTTCCGCAAAATTTTTACAGCACCCATATTTCCAACCTATTAGACAAACCTCTCTTTATTGTGCTTTAAGTGTTTTTGCAGAAAAATTATTATCAAGCCATTGGAATTTTCATTCAATTAAAACAGCAAATAGTTGCTTGAGCTTGAGCATAGTTATGCAGAATCATTTGTATAAATAATCTTTTGACTAATGAACCGCATTATTTGATTTGAAAAAAAAAATTATAATAATAATAAATTGTTTGCTAATTATAAAGTGAAGTTGTTAGATACTTTTGCTGCGTTCACAAAGTCGATCATTATACAAACAGCATAGGTGCTCTCAAAACAAGTAGGTTCTGCAACTATACTGGCACGGACAACTATGTACCTGCGGCTGCTACTTACCTACTTTTCTTTATCTTATAATTGCATCAATCAGTGATTGGATTTATTAACGTCTAACTATTTACATGAGATTTATTTCAATATTTGCTTAACAATTGAAGCGTAAAATAGACGGACTTGTAAGTGTGTCAGTGTGGTCACAATTCAATGGAAATCAAACTGACCGATTTTTAATTTGCTTAAACTTCCATAATATTTTTCATAATTTGCAATTCAATATTATTGCAATAATTTATTGATTAAAATCAATATTAGTTGAATGTTTACATAGGTGTTGACTTGAGAAATCAAGCACTGGGCGTTGGTGTTCACTGCTGCTAATGGTCAGTGAAAGGAGAGTAATTTAAGTAATGTAACAAGTGAAAAATCAAAAAATTCATTTTTATTATGCAGTTCTTACATCTTTTTGTTTGTTAATTGAGTTTGGCCGGCACACAGGTAACAATTTATTTCCAATAATTTTTTTGTCGATTTAAGTGGCCAGAATTAAAAATCCTGATACCTGCAACAGATGTTCCAATTGTATTTTTCATGCTAACAAAATCGTCATTTATACTGAAACATAATAGAAATGTGGATACAAATTATCCTACTAAAGTGAAGACTCCGTTTATTGACCTATCTGATGTGGAAATATCCTTAATACGGACAGACTTTCTTTACCACAATTTCATATTTCATTTTGCATAGAGCAATTATGCAAGACTTCAATCGGATAGTACATTAAGAAAAATACTGGAAAAGACAAAAAAAATTCAAGTCGAGACCCTCATCATCACTTTCGCAACTTCAAAGCTTTTCATCGGCATGAGCATCGGCGATTGCCGAACTTGGGATTCCGGACAAACTGATCTAGGTGTGTGCATGATGCTAGAACACACACGCTATAGTGTAGAATTGGAGAAAAGTGTACTACCGAAAAAGAGTTTCGGCAAGGACATCTACTATCAATCTATAATGCGACTTCTTCAATCTCAGTCTGGACTCTAGAACAAGTAGTACGTAGAGCAGACGAACAAAAAAAATCTGTTCATCTGTTAAACCATCGTGTATTTATAGAACATCTTACTGCGATTGAAAAACATTTTCGAAATTGGTTGGTCTGGAAATAACAGAGATCAATTATCCCACCCAAATGCCTTTTATTAAAAAACAAACAAGCATCTGTCCATCGCTAAGAACACCACACCGCTTATGAAAGTTAACTCTATAATTGATGTCTTACTGCAGCGAAACAAAACTGTTAAAAACACCCATACTGCCAATATTGCTTTGCGGAGCCGAATGCTGAACAATTAGCAGAAAACGATAGCTGGCTGAATGGTTTATACATTACAGCTAGATCAGAACCGGCGAAAAATGTCTTGCATTTTCGAAGAAAGCCCATGCACTTTGCCTCATTTTTGGCAACACCGAAAATATGATCATTCCACTAAAGGTGTGGCGTAATGCACACACCAAAGACTGTAAACTGATTTATTTCTTCAATGTAAGTACCGCCCATGGATAGAGGAATATGGGGTGGTTTCTGCTTTAACGTTAGAAGACAGCACCACATTTTTGAAGCATTAAAATCTACGCGGTTTCTCATTCCCTATCGGAAAATACTGTCGAGATCAGAATTTAACGAGCATAAGCTGCCGTTTTATTGTAGAGAAAAAGAGTTGCGGAGATAGAACGGAGCCCTGAGGCACACCAAAAACTTGTATTGAGAGGTGCGAAACGTAATTTCTAATCCATCTAATAAGAGGTACATCGATATACCAAATGCAAGCATTTTCGATAAGAGAGCTTTATGCCAAACTTTATCAAATGCTTTTAAAATATCACGCGCAATAATCTTACTTTCTCCAAAACAATGTAAAAGCAGAGGATCTTTTGCTACGAAAGCCATACTGTCGGTCATTAAGGAGCTTTCGTTCTTTAAGATATTTCTTAAGTTGATAATATATTAACATTTCCATGACTTGGAAATTAGGGTCATAAGTGCAATTGGATAGCAGCTAGAGGATGAATAAGATTCGTCTTTTTTAGGTTCAGGCTGGACATATGTTTTCCATCCACTCGGAAAGAGACGAGTAGAGTAGGATAGATGAAAAGCTTATGCAGTGGTTTTGCCAGCGTAGAAGAACACCTCTTCTAGGTGTTTAAGGATTCTAAATACCTAGAAGAGCACCTCTTCTAGGTGTTTAAGGACCTCTTTAATGTTCGAATCAAACCATGAATTTTCTTTCAGTTTGATAGATCCTACCCTGTTCGGGATAAAATTTCTCATTCCGTTAAGAACTAAGTTTGTTATCATATCTGCGCTGTAGTCTTTATCACTACTGAGGAAGTATAGTGATGTTAAAGTTCCTAAAGAAATTGTTGAGACCGTCCCAGTTGGATTTCTCATATTACCAATCGCTTGTCTTAGGTGATCAAAAGTTTAATTTCTGTACAAATTTGGGCTTCGATATATGAAAACTGTTTTTATGATGTGATTGTTTACCGCTAATTTTAACCACATGACTTTAAAGTGTTTGAGCGCAACCCATATTGTAGTTGAAGTTGGTAGGCAACATCCTTTATTATAGCGAGACTATGCTTGAGTGTTGTATTATTTCCTAATTTGGAACACACCAAAGCCTTTTTTACTTGAGATTATAGGTAGGTACTAAAAGGCAAGTAATGGATTCGTGCAAAAAAACAATCTAATAATCAAACATGACATTACGATCATAGACAACACCAAAAAAGTGGGTCCCCCAATTCCGTCGGTATGTCAGACTGTTTGTCTGTCAGTCACTCTGCCTGTCCTTGAGTCTATACAGCCTAAACGGTTTGATAGATTTGCTTCAAACTTGGTAGTTTTTTTTTCATTATTTTTTTAAGACGACAAATAACATTAGCTCCCATACTTCTTTTTGGGCCAAAAACAAAAATCTCATTTTTCTCAAAAACGGCTCCAAACGATTTTTATAAAAAAAAGTGCATTAATACAGGCAAAACGAACATTTTGCTAATTTTTTTTTTTGAAAAAATTGTTATTTTTGGTACCTCTAGTACTATTTTCTTGGTTTTCGATTTTCTGGGAAACGGTTGAATAGATTTTTTTGAAATTTTTTTCGCAGAAGCTCCTAAAAAATTTAACACTATTCTAAGCCAAAATTAAAAAAAAAAAAAAATTTTTGGAAATAAAAAAAAACATTTATTTTGAAAACTCAAAATTTCGAAAATGACTTAATGGATTTTGTCAAAACTTCGTATTTCGTGTTTTTAATTGGCATTATCTTAAATAATTGAAAAAACTATATTCCTAAAATAAAAAACTACGGTACCTTCGATACAAATGTTACAAAAAAAACCGTTAAGGAAAAAATTTATTTCTCGAAAACGGCTCCAAGAATTTTTATAAAATATGTGTGTGTTCTAAGATTAGTACAGTTCACTTTCAAGCATAAAAATAATTTTTTTCGTACTTATTAACGGTACTTCCCATAGAACCACTTTTTATATTTTCGACTTTCTCAACATTGGATGAACCGATAATTTTTGTTATGCAAATGCTCCTTAAAATTGTAAATAAAACTGCATACCAAAATTTTCAAAAACATTTTTTTTCGATTTTTAAAAAATAAATAAAAATTTTTGTTTTGAAAAATCGATTTTTCAAAAACTAGTCACAGAATTTTTTTTGAAATATGAATTTTATATGTATATTAATAGCATCTTCAAAATGGGGTTTCATTTTTTTTTCAAAAAATTTTTTCAAAATTTTATACATAAAAAATTAATTTATTAAAAAACCGCTCCAACGATTTTTAACGTTTTGTTCTCATATATTCTTATTTATCCACGAATTCAACGACTAATCAATATAAAAACATTTTATTATGAGTATTATCCATTAATTTCTACCTATATTATTGATTTGGTTTGAAATAATCTTGAAATCGATTTGAGATCTAAAACTAGTTACGTCACTTTTCAATAATGTTCAAAATCATTAATTTTGTTCCATAACACAGGCCATGCTTGATTTCATGGTCTAATGTGATCATCTTCCAATATCCATTTCCAAATATGAACGAACCTACTTAATACGATTTTAATATGAGGTCCATTATTATTATTCAAATAAGTTCAATATATCTGTCAAGGTTTAGTGTGAATATCATGCCTCCGGGCATTGCTTGAGAAAATAAAAGTGCAACTCATTGTGCGCAAATCACCTTCTATCTATACTCCGTATCCATATACTATGGCAACACATTCTCATTTCGATGTCTGTCATTACTCAATCTCGATCAATGCATCCATCAATCAATAAAACAAAAACATGAGCAACTCCAGCTGCGCAAAATCAGTTTCATAAAAGCCAAAATCAATACAAAGAAAAAGAACATCACATCTTGAATCTTTTGCTTTCAAATAAAATTATTTTCCACATCTGAGATTATTTCTTTTTAATCTTGCGTGGAGTTGATATAATAATTGCGATTCAACTTCTGTTCACAAATATCGATTTGGATTTGATGTTGGAAAGCAGCCTACTCTCGAGAAGTCTCAGAGCGCACAATGAGTGGTTAATAAATTGAATTTCAATGGATGATATGGCTGTGTGTGTTATTATAGTGGAGGTCATCAGACACTTAGAAACAAAGAGACTTTTTGGGCTTGTGAAGAATCATCATTGAAAGCAAATCAATAAAAGCTTGATAGTTGTAAGAGGCCCGCATCATCACTGCTCGTTTGAGGACTGTGAAGACCCTAGAGACATGTCAGTCTTGTGTTGCAGATTCCAATAAATTTTGTATTCCCACTTGGGTGCATCTTGATTCCCAACTGGGGGCTTGACAAAATGCTATGAGATAACATGGTTGCCATGTTTAGTTATTTCGATAAGGAATTTGATGTGAGTTAGTCCTGTCAAACTGGTGGATATCATTTGTACTGCCCTCGATTTTCATGTGCTGTAAGTTAATTCGGTTTAACCATAACAACAATGCGTGTTGACGTACTGATAGTCCTTTTAATTTGCGTTTGGTTTAATTTGAGTTCCACAGGAGTCGCTCATTGGACCAATCCTCTTAACACTTTTCATAAATAAGCTCCCTCAATCTGTTAAATACTGTCCGATTCATCGGTTCGCTGATATTTTTCAGTTCTTGATAAGTCGGCCTTCGGGATGAAATGATTTGTCGTACATATAATGATAGCTTACTATTTCACATTGGCCTCGGAACATAATATTAGCTTAGACCCTATCAACTCGTACAACTTTTTTTTGTTGGAATTTGAAGGAAATTCATCTACTTATATTGAACCGCTTGGGAAAAGCGTATGTCGAAGTAATTTATAGACAAACAGCTGTGAATTCCTATAGTTTCTTGTATTTCCTTTCTTATTCCATACTCGCTATGGACAAAGTGCAAAGAAAAGTTGGTTATCTTCAAGATAAATTCTGCATGTCTTTTTTATTTAAATTTGTCTTAGATTCCAAGTAATTTCTTAATGACTCCATTGGACATATACTGCACTACAAAATAGTAAAACATCAGATTCTATAAGGACTTATCGAAACTAAAATTCTATTTGGTTCTACCTACGAGTTGTCGGGAAGTTCGACTTTGATGTTGACACACCTTGCCTTGTGACATTCATGGTATTCGGTCGAAAACAGATTGATTCTGTGTTTTAGCTATTTATTCGCAATCCCCATTTTAGATAGTGTTCCCATACATTTTAAATGTGTTCCCTTACTCTCCTAGCATCAACTTTTGGTTAAAAAGACGTGGCATAATTTGAAGGACTTGCCTGCATACAGTTTCGTATTTTTCCCGGTATGTTCGATGATTGATTGGTAGTATATCAAAGTTAAACAGCAAAGGCCCAATTGTTGACCCTTGTCGAACTCCAGTGATGATTATTTGCAATTTTGGTGTTCCCATCTATCGCATTCTCTTTAAGCCAAGTTCCTATTGTGTATATACCCAGGGCTGGTAACGAGACTACTTTACAAGTCCCCGAGACGAGATCATATCTTTGTTACCGAAATTCGCCGAAAGTCTCGCTGGTATCGGTGGTTTGCTTTCGGTTTTCGCTAGAAGAAATATTTTCGATTGAAATGGATTAAAAAACTTCAGAAAATTCGAATTTTATCTGACTAAGGATGAGACCAAGACCGGGATCGAGACAATACTGCACATTAAAATTTTCACGAGAAAAAGCCTAGACCAAGATCGAGACGAGACGGAAATTTTTCGATTTTGACGAGACCGAGACGAAACTCGCCTGGTCTCGTCTCGTTGCCAGTCCTGGAAATCGCTCATTTGTTGGACTGTGTTTCCTCCTCCGGAAGAAGGTGACCCTTAGACTTTTATAAGACACTTGGAAAAAAATATTATCGAAACGTCAAAATATAGTTTATTACCTACCTTCCAAGCTATGAGCTGTCAAAATTGATTAAGGGATGGCTTCGATCTAATTGGATTAAAAAAACCTCGACAAAATTCAAATTTTACTTTAGAAAATTCGGCACATTTTCTGAATAAGGATGAGACCACGACCGAGATCGAAATGATAGATAAAACATCCATTTCTATTTGAAATAGGTTGGCAACCCTATTTTTTTTTCTTGTAATTCTTGCATGCAATTTAATAGTCCACGGTACATAGCCAACTTATAAAAAAAACTGCGGTTATGTCAGTTAACTGTGCCTTGCCCGTGGGCCGTCATCCATTTTGCATACAAAATTCTTTAAGATACTTACTTTTCGTCTTCTCTGCTGTTGGGCTTCACTCGAGAAGAACCGCACATAACAACTTTTAAAAGAAAATTTATACCGCTGCTCTATGGTTCTTGAAGATATAACAACGAATTTGGTTTGGTGATGTAGCCGTTCTAATGGCACCTTGCTGCTGACGTATTTAATATGGCCCACACGTCAATTGGCTGAATGTGAAAAGCCTATTAACGTTAGTTGTTCCTTCGGCTTATTATATGCTTGATGGTTGATTGCATTTTTGTTCAGGATTTCTAATCACGTTGGCAAACAGAGGTTGTTGGTTATTGAATTTTGAGATTCGACTTTCAAAAGAAATTAAACTAAAGTACATAATGTACAGGATACTTGTAGCAGAAAAAGTAGACTAACAGACAACAAACTCAATTATATTTAAACTGTTTTTTTTTTACGATGACATACAGATGCTATAGTCAATAGTCATATATGGACGTTTAATGAATTAAGTTAATAGTAAAATTAAATTTAATTGCTTTAACTGTGTAGCATAGCGTTTGCTTCCCTTCAACTTTCAAAAAATATATCAGCGTTTTTATGGTATATGTATGTTAGGTTCATATTGTTACTGCTGCAGTTTGAAATAAAGTTAAATACGTTTATGGTTAGACAACTAAAATAGTTTTTTGAACAACAGGCAGCCTAGGGTTTTTCTACTTAGCCCCAAGTTATAAACTTGTCCAGTTGACTTATTTCCGTAGTACAGACTGTGTATGCGAACGTAAATCTCTTTTTGAACCTTAAGAGGTATCTTAATTATATTTTTTTATTATTTAGAAGTTTAAGTCTTTTAAACATTTAATTGGTTTTTAGTTTGAACGAAACTTCCATTTTTTTTTATAAAATAACAATTGTATACTGACAGCAAATAGTATTCATAAAATATCGGTCAAGTGTTTAAAAATTATTAAAACCCAAGTGGTGCTCAAAAGCCCCTTTAACGGCATAATTTTCTTAGCTTATTGTATGATTCCATATTTTGTGACTCAATTTTGAAATGAAAACTTGCCAAGTGAACCATCACAATTAAAGCCAGTAATCATAAAGATGTCACCTTATAGGTGTCTGCCAGACGGAACGCCCCACTGTAGAAGTTTGACAAGTGTCAAACAAATTTTGAGACACTATCCCCTTAAACATATTAAAAAATCAGCTTTGATAAAATAACGTAGTTGAGAATCCACTGTTAAAATATCTCCGAAAAGCCCCAGCTTTGAAAATTCGGTATATATACGCAGAAAAAAAATCAGCTATGATAAAATGACGTATGTCTGCCGCCCTTGGGATCACAGTCTATTATAATTAGTATTAATTCTATGCAAATGGGCGGTTGCCACGCCCTTTATGTAAAATCTCAAATTTTAACATTTTACTTTTGCCTATACTTTGGGCCCTACCGCTGTACAAAATTGCATTATTCCACGAAGGTCAGAAGTGCTCCAAGTAATATATATCAATTTTATGTAAATGTGCGGGTACCACGCCCCCTGAATGGAAAATCTAAAATTTTTGATTTTTACTTGCAATTATAAGTGCTATAAGGCAAGTTATGCATTCGTCGAAAAAAAAGTTTTGAGATAACAGTTAAATATGACATTACGATGATAGCCAAGACGAAAAAAGATGGTCTGAAAATTCTGTCCGTCTGTATGTCTGTCAGTCTGTCAGTCTGCCAGTACATATGTATACACACCTACAGCTCAAACGGGTGACCCGACTTGGTATATAGATATTTTTAGGTATTGTACAGAGGGGAAATTGAAATTTGCTTGTAGCTCAACAAATAATGGTACCTGCCATATAACCGTTACGTTAAAGCTTATTTTTCCGGGAAACAGCTCTAACGACTTTGATTTTTAAAAAATCAGTACAGCTTTATAGGTACGGCCCATCATTTGGTTGAAAAAAAAATGTTTTTAAAGTCTAAAAACGGTACTTTCCATAGGACCGTTTTTTCTTATTTCGTCTATCTCATAAATGGCCTAACCGATGGAATGCACAATTCATACCGCGTACCAAAATTTTTATTTAATATTTTTTTTTTTATTTAAAAAAAAATTATATTTTGAAAACAGATTAATATTTTTTTTTTTCAAAAATAATAGTTATGTATATGTATTTGTTGAACACCTATGAATTGGCGTTTTTGAATTTTTTTTAAATTCTTTTCAAAATGTCTAAAAAAAACAACTCCACAGATTTTTAAAATGTTTTTCTCATAAATTCAAATTTATCCAAGAATTAAAATGGGGAATTTTTTTTTAGTTCAAATTAGTATAAGTATTTATTTGAGAATTTTGAAATATTTTTTCTTTGATTAAGCCGATTTAATCCTTTGTTTTTAAGTTTATATTATTAATATTGTCATACCAATTTGTTTTACAACAAAGTTAAAGAAATTTTGTATATATACAAAATTGAGATAAAAATGACTTTAAAAATATATTTAGATTTTTAATAGAAATCTTTTGCATACGATGTGATCGAACATAAGAGCAAGTTCGTGCGATCCTTTCATGCATTTAATTCCCTTGTATACACCACAATGAGCGCAGTGAGCGAAACTACAAGATTCTTCGATGTCGAGAACTGCTCCATAATTTTGATGATCTGTCAAAGAGTCAATTAGTCAGTCAGTTGGGGTTTTTGCCATTCTTGCAGTCTTATATCTCGGTAACCACTAATGCTAAAGAATTGAAATTTATTGATTAGCTTAAGCCTGGTGAGGTTAGGAAATATTGCGAGTTTGAAGTTTCTGACTTCATTGGTACTGAAGTTAGACGGGGTCGAAAATAGCCTGAGCTTGATCCTGTAAAATGGGTGTAGTGCTAGAACTTTCCTGGACACTACCATACCCTTTGTTAAGTTAAAATGCTTAGAATTCCTTTGGTCACTACTAGCGAGTTATTATGCTAATGGATCTTAGTTAAACTGTTTAAAAAAAGCCAAATACTATAAAATTTCTAATAAAATTCTCATCGAATACGATATTCTTTAACCATTCGTCCAAACGACCTGGGTTTATTTGTGAGCAATGACCTCTTATATTTTGACATACCTACTGTCACTAATAATTCCCAAAAATCTCATCAGAATTGTTTTATTCAAGGTTAGGTTAGGCTAGTGAGGGGTGAAGATTCGTCATGAAAAAATGCTACACGGGATGTTGGCTTGGAAGGAATAAGTAGGGGAAAGGAAGGGAGTTATTGGCAGAGTAGGTGTGCTGTGTTATCCTGATTTCTGAATGTATTTCAGGATGTTTCTCAGTGGCAAATACGAAATGTCGATCAGTTTCTCGAAAAAGTAATCTCCTAGGACTGCATTATGGGATATAGCTAAACTGGGGAACTTACAAAGAAAGGCTTAATTGGTCTTCTCAGAGGGATGGGTACATTTGATTTTTTCGTCTTTGAACTATCTCCAAAAATCGGTCCATTATATTCACTTGTATGACTTGGTTATGCATTCAGAATTCCATTATACGAATATCTGTGATGGCTAACGGATTAAAAACAATCAGACCAAAAACAAAAATGTTTAAAAAGGAGCAGGTTCTTCTATACAAAAACCTTTATGTAAAAAGTCAGCCGTTAAGTATAGTAAGATCTGAAAGTACGCCAAGTTCTTCATTAAGTCTTAATATTAATATTTAAAGTGGAATAATATTGGGGCAACCACAAATTAACAGATAACGGCACAGGCGCCTTGACTAGCTTAGCAAATATTCGGAATTTGAAGTTTATGACTTCATTGGTAGTGAAGATAGACGGGGGTCGAAAATCGCCCTAGTTTGTTCCTTTTAATAATGTGTGTAGTGCCAGAACTTGAATGGGAACTACCATGCCCTTTGATTTTTCGTATTTTATAGTCTGTTCGAATATCAACGTTAATAGAGTGCGTCTGTGACAGAAGTGACTTATTTTCCATTTAGTACACTGTTTAATTCGTAGATCAATATTGGACGCCATTCACTTTAGTGTTTCAATTTTTTTTTTTTTTTATAACTTTGCACACGCTTAAGGGATTATGAATACCCTAACACAGCGTGGTCATCCGGTGGCAGAAGAGAAAGAAGGATAGGAAAGATGTGTGGCGTGATGTTATAAGACTAGAGCTGGTTGATGTCTTAGATTTATCTCCAGGGATATCGGCTGAACTAATGCGGAGAGAATTACTGTGTCTTATTTATTTATGTCCCTTATAATTCGCATTATTTTATTTATTTCAGTATCATATTTTATGGGTATGCTAGTTTACTCAATTAAATGTTGTTAGTGTTATGCCTAAATAGCATGTAATGAGCAAAGCAGCAACTTACTTGTTTCAATTTTTGACCTGGTTTTAAGATTGGTTGACCTCATCCATGCTTGGTCACCAATCTAAATATGAGTACATGAGAACATGACAATCGGTCTTGTTACGACCATTGTCATTGTGTATACTTCAAATGCATGGTTGTGTGGCTGAGGCTCCATCTTTGCCCCAGAAAATTCAACTGCAAGTGTAAGATGCCATTGATGCTTTTTTCTCTTTCTTTTATAGTTTTATAGTGATAAGTTATATTTCCAGTTCAGTTCTCGATCAATTGGCACACCAAAATATTTTACCCTTAATGGCATTGGGATTAATATCTGGAATGCTTCGTTTCCTCGTAAATAAAAAAGTTAAGAATTATATTTATGGAATAGTCACCAAACCTTTGGACTGATTCCTGAATATCTCGGGCTATGAAATTTTGTTTTGCAGTTGATAAGCTATTGTATGCCGACCGATTCAATAAATCAAACCACCTACAAAATGGGGACTAATGTGAATGAGCCATAATTTTTTTTTGCAAATGTCGTCAAATGCTATTGTGATTTGAATACCGAAATGGCGACTTAGTTCACAAAAGGCAATTGAGCGAGATATTTGTAACAAAATGGCAGCCAACACCTCAAGACCTCATTTGTAGGAACCAACCTACATGGTTCTATAATTTTTGAAGTTTTTTTTATAAATAATTGTATGCATATTGAAACTTAAGTGGTACCTACATCCTTAAAAAAAACTGTACAATAATGTTTAATTTTTATGCTTCCAATGTAAGTTGAGCTTTTACATGTTTTCGAATTTTGCTGAGTTTGTTCACACCATTGAAGTTCATTTCAGCTATATAAGTGATTGTTTGCAATTCGCTGCAGTTTTAGTTTCTTTTTGTCAAGGTTTTTTTTTTAATAATTTAATACATCTTTATTTTATTCTGATGAGTCAAGCTTATATTTTCTTTTCGTTTAACATGGTCTATGGTAAAAGTATTAGTTTCAAGGTCTAAATTTCGAAACCTTAAGCAAAGCTTAAAATTTGATGCAGATTAATTTCAAGAGACTTATTTACAGTTCAAGAGAATAGTTTAAATTTAATACACATATCAACTTAGAGGTCAATTTCTAAAACAGTAACACTGAATAAAATGAAAATTATGAATAGCGTGAAGGATAAAAATGTACAAACGCTTCAAGGCTACCGACTTGGACTTATCTACAGTATAATCCGTTAAATTGAACTAACCTGACCATATTGTCAGATTTTTGATAAAGTGCATAGTAAGAAATTACACGTTAGCTACCGTGCAAAAGCCTAGAATCTTTGGATCAAAAAATACTGCTAAGCCAAACATAGGTTTATTTTCCAGAGATTGAAATATAAACATATTTTCGTCGTGACTGACCTCCAGAGAGTCTAGGGCTGTAAAGTACTGTGGAAAACAAATCAATATCTTCATATACCACTACACGTAAGGCCATCTTTTTCCGACCCTGTTCTGCTTTCGCTTGGCAATCAATGTTGATACCTAGACTATTCACTAATTGACTTGGCTAAAATGTCATTTTATTTATCTATTCGTCACATGTCAAGATTCCTGGTTATGAAACATACCAGTAAGCAGAATGATGGTCTCTGATATTCTGGAAATATTATAAGTAAAGCTCTACTGCCCTTAGTCCATAATCCGACGAATAAAGTGAATGGATTTAACAAAACTGGAATAGTTCCACTAAATGAAAATATTTTTCTAGAACATGATTTCTTGTCCAATAGAATGGGATCAATTACTTGCAGTAGGACATCCTGTTGTATAGATAACAAAACAGGAACAGAATGGCCAGGACAAGCTTGTTCTGGAGCAATCGGTGCAGTTCATTATGGTCGAGATAAAGTTTGAAACGTAACTTGACGGATTTAAAACCCGACTCCCCTGCATTTCTTTAGTGGATTTAGCTGAAACATGTCTTTCAAATTAAAAATAAATTCAATTGAAAACCTTTGGCTAAATCATTTTCAAATTCATAGAAATAACATTGGTTTTAATAAAAACCATGAACTCGCTGTTTTAGCTAACAACTTTAGTGTAGCTAACCGCTGACTAGGTGGTTAAAACTCTTTTTTTTTAACTTATTAAAACTGCCAAAGCCATCACTTAAGTCGGTTTTTCGAAAAATTCAAGAACACCATTAGATGCCACGGATCAATTAAAATCTTATGAAACAAGTATCACGAAAATTGTAGGAGGGATTTTGATTAAATACTGTTTTTTATTTTTTTTTATACAATTGAAACAATTTTTTTAGACCTAATTAATAAACATGTGATTATATAATTTAAAATTATTTTTTTTAAATTGGTTTGAAAAATATTGATTTTTGAAAAAAAGATTCCAAAAATCAATTTTAATTAGAAACAAAAAGTTATTCAAAATGTTGATATGCATAGTTAGCTTGGCAACCCAGGTCACTTCAGATATAAAATTTGATATCAGAAATCCAATATAGGTACCATTCTCGAAAAAGCCAAAAATTAAAAAACTGATATAGATTAGATTAGATTAATTTTTTTATTGATTATAAAATAATACATACACTTCTTATAAATATTTTAAAGCATGGCTATAAGCCGTCTGCCGATTTCTTAATTTGACTTTGAGAGCTTACAAAATTAAATCAGATAAAAATAATGAAATTCGTAAAATTTTTTGAAATACTTTTGTTTATAAAAAAACATTTAAAGAAACAAAATTTTATTAAAAAAAAAAGAAAAAAAAGTGAGCTTCATTGGATTTTTATTTTAAGAAACATGCGAAAGCAAGATTGTAATAAGTTCTAAGAAGCAAAAGATGTGATTTTTTATTTCGTATTATTTCTGATGAAAAGAAATATAGATATAGATAATATATGCTACATAAATTAAGGATTACAATTTAATAGATTTACGGAATATAAATATTTTAAATCAGTTAAGTGAAAAAACTGCAACATCTTTAATAGATAGGCTTTAAGTTTAGCTAAAACAAAAATGGGACTCTAATTTATTACAATTATGAAAGCGGCTTTTAGTTTAGCCAAAACAAAAATAGGGTTTAAAATAATTTCAAAAGCAAAAATGCGCATTTAGTTTAGCTAAAACAAAATTTATAAAGTGTGTGTATTGCTCACGAATTCATGACAGATTCAAATATGTATTTCGGTAGTTCTTTGTGTAGGAAACAAATTGGACCAGCAGTTTCCAACCACATTCCCCATTCAGAACACTGATGCATTCTTCGAACGTCAAATAACTCTTGCTGAAGAAAAGTCTGCGGTTTTCTTGCAATATAGGACAAACCCCTAAAAAATGAAAGACGTCTTCGTTTTGGTTTAAGTTGCATATAGAACAAAGAGGGTTAATGTCTGTGCGATATGGTCTGAAATTAAGTTCAATAATTTCAGTTCTGATTTTAAAGATTAGACTCATATCTAAAACATTGAGATCATTTCTGAAATAATTGTTCTCGCCCAGACTGAAATTTAAATTTCTATATATAGCCCTACAGTTTGATCCCATAGCCCTATCAAGGTATCCATGATACATTCGCTCGTCTACAACTGCGATACAGTTATACAAAATATTTTGCCAATCTGTTACATTCTCAGAACTCAAATTCAAAGTAACTTGATGGACCAGAGCAAGTTCTTGCCAGTTCTTAAAAGGAGTGTAGCCGCACATTCTTTTATGTAAGTTTCTATCAGGCCTTTTATTAATTTTAGACCAAAAATCGGCATTAGCCTTCAGATTTCTAACATAAATTAGGGGTAATCCGGGCTCAACATAAATCGCATAGTTGGGAGTGTTCGAAGGTAGTCTAAATATTCTTTTAAAAAAATATCTTTGAACTGTTTCACACTCCTCCAACCATTGGTATCCGTACACTTCATTACCATAACAAAAACAACTGTTTATCGTGGCTTCAAATAGTCTGAATTTTGCAATAAGGTCTACTTGACTATTTGTAAAAAAAATTGTCTGCACTGTATTTATTGCTGTTTTGGCAACAGCCAGTTTTGCTTTTATATGAGCCCTGATGCTTAAATTGTGTGAAATTACGAAGCCAAGATATTTGAATGCATTCACAGCTTCTATATTCATGCCATCCAATGACCAGTTCATTGAATTTCTATCAGAATGGCTTCTGAAGATCATAACCTTAGATTTCGATGAGTTGATTTTAAGATCGCAGTAAGATTTGAGCTTATTTATTTGGAGCTGAAGTGTCATTGGGTTATCAGCAAAAATAACGAGATCATCCGCATACAGTAATAGTCTTACAAATATATTGCCAAAGGAAACTCCACCAGGTAGATGGCTCTCAATATCGTTGATAAATAATGCGAACATCAAAGGGCTTAAAAAGCATCCTTGCGGCACACCTGTTCCAGATCTAAAAGATTTGGACTGTTGGTTACCACTGCATATCATTGCACACATATCCAGTAAGAGCTGTTCATAAACCCGAATAAATTTAGTTGATACACCCATTACTGCGAGTTTATATAACAGTGACCGTCTGTTGATAGTGTTAAATGCCGCTTTAAAATCTACAAACAATGCATACAAGGCTTTTTCTTGTCAATAAAGCCCCTTGCTATGGTAGTGAGCGCGAAAATTTGAACCAACGTCGATAGGTTTGCTTGAAAACAACTTATCAAATTTTTGAATTGTACCCAATTTGAAAGCCTAAGGTATAGGATTTGAGTAAAGAGTTTTCTCAGCGAACTTAACACCGAAATACCTCTATAACTCTCAGCTTCATTTGGGTTACCTTTCTTAAAAATTGCAGTTATCTTCGCCAAAAACTGATATATGAAAGGTACCATTAAACTTGATTCGGACTAAATATCTACCAACAAAAAAATTCTCAAAAATGTTCTCCTAATCGTTGGAGCCGTTTCAAAAAAAATAAGATTTTCCTTAACTGTTACATAGTAGGTACCGTTATTTTTAGGCTTAAGAATAAAATTTCAATTTCCCCTCTGAAGAATGTCAAAAGAATCACGCATACCAAATTCGAAGGTAATCGCTTTACACGTTTAGGCTGCAGCTCGTACAGCTCATACAGATGGACAGACAGACAGACATTTTTTGTAAATCACTTTTTTAGGCTTCTCTATGATCGTAATGTCATATTTGATTGTTAGAATTTTTTTTACGAATGCATAACTTGCCTTACATACCTACTATAATCGCAAGTAAAAACTGTTAGTTTTAGCCCAGTCGCAACTATTTTCTACAGATTCAAAATGCTCAAAATATCGAAAGACAAATCAGACAAAACTTGCTTTCGGTTTTCTTGTAGAAAGAACGATCAGTCAAAAGTCAACCAAAATATAAAAAATGGCGCCCAAATAATTTTATCAGAAAAGTGTCCAACATTTCCACAAAAATATAGATATGTTTGGTCAGCTTCAAGTACTGAGGCAAAAACCCACAAGAATTATGGCTAGCAGACAGCTTTTTTGCGAGCTTTATAAAAAAAAAACCTAAAATACAAAGTAAGAGGTATATATCACAGTGAGAGCATCTTTAATCTTCAAATACACCATGGAAAAATACCCCATGAGAACAGCTTGCAATCGGATCAACCACCATGTCATTATGTTTACCCGGCCGGCTCGGCGGCGCGGCGATGGCGGTCGACTTGTTCATAACGAAAGTTCCCAATAAGGCAAACATGACGCCAATCGAATGGCCTCTGCCTCTGTGATCATTATTATTGTGTGAATCCTCTACAAAAACCTGAATAGAACACACACAAAAAAACCCGAAACCTAAGAAGCCTTAATGATGAGCAATAATCCGTTTTTATTTTTGCTTTATTATAAATAACGTCTAACCTCACACCGAAAATACCTCCAACGCCGGCCGTCGCGTCGTCACCAACAACCGTTCAAGATCCAACCAATATCCCGTTTATTATTTTCACTTCCCATCGTTTATCTAAAAAGCCATTTTTTTTTGTTTTTTGCTGGCCCAGGATTGTTGTTATTTATTTGATTTTTGTTGTTGTTTTTTTTTTTGTGTGCAAAAGTCAAAATGTTAAATTTCCAGTTATCTTACGAAGCCATTTTCACACAGGGAACATCTTCCCAAAGAAACGCGCGAGCCAAATTGACTTCCTCCTGATCGGGGTTCGCGTTTTATACCGCTCGGTCGTAGATAAGTGTCGTCATCAATGGGGCAATATGGCGGCAGCTTGAAGACGGCAATAACAGTAACAACATTCAAACTTATGGTTTCGCGCGCGAATTTAACCTAACAATAAGCCTTGTCATCCAATAAAAGGATTTTTATTTCGTTTTCTTGTTGTTGTTGTTGTGGATGTTGTACGACTGTTTGGAAAAGTAATTGTAACCTTTCACTTCTGGCCACATTGACAATCAACCAAACCGACACACAACAGTTAACTTTTAGAGGAGAGCCAGCTGAATAGCTGAACGGCTGAACGGAAACAGCGCATGCAATGTGCGGGCGCGCAGAGAGCAACAAAACATGGGATGTGGATAGAATGAATATGTGCGGTTATGTTCATGATCGAGCTGGAAATTATGGGAACCTTTATGATAGAAATGTTTTATCCCAAACTTTAGCAGCAGCGTGATGTGGTTATGGTGATTGTGCTTGGTTGTTCAGTATGACAGAACAAAATCTATGATCGCTCGCATTTGCTGGTAGAACAAACACGCGAACCTTAACATTTTTAGGTGTGAATATGAATTATTTATATCGGATCAAAGATTTTTGGACTTCAGGCTAGTTGTTCTTGGTTCGGTGTTGGGTTTTAGCAAATAAAAAAAAATATTACATGAGACACATTTATAGTGAGTCCGTTGATGGTGGATTTGGATAAGGACAGTGGCGTAGCTTGCTGTCTGGGTCAACACGATTTTGCAAACAAACATGGCATTTGAATGAATGGCGTAGGTGATTATGTGGCGGGAAATAAAACCACTCGAAGATTCACCAGTCAACAGGGCTGTATTGGAATGATTAGGGGCCCTAAGTTATAACTACAATAACTTGTCGTACAAAAGCAAGACCTCGTATAGATTCATAAAGCTTTCGTTCAATTTTAATTTTCTAGGTGAGCAGCGCTCTCAAGCGCAATACTGAAATTTTGTGAAACAAAAATAAAAATATGATTTCGTTCAATTAAGTTGACTTTTCGATTGGGGAAACTACTTTTCTGTGTTGTATGACATTTCCTTGAGAATTTCCATTTTGCAATGGTGCTAAAATTAAATAAAACAAGATGGCTGCCAGACATGGTATTTGTGTGTCATTATAGATGTGGAATATGACATAGTTGTAATGCCCGCCGCAATTCCGCTGGGTGGCGTGCATATTAAATGTACAACTTTCGTTAAACTTAAACGTCAATTCGAGCACAATTCGGATGATGGATGTGTCGCCTTCGAAGCTATCTGTTAATTGTGATCTCTCCATCATGTCCTCAAGGGACTTGGTACCACGTAGCATTGTGTGTCGAGTTGGAACCACCTGTCATTCACGTTAATAGATTGGCTCGTCCCACATTTAGCAATAATTCTAATTGATTTATTTAAAAATGGGCCCCTTTATAAAGATGTTGATTTTGTGATGAAAAAGGGTTGGAACTGCCCCAGGAACACACAGTGATTGTTTTATAATAGATATCACACAGTCTCTAAAAAAAAAATTTTAAAAAAACAGGAAAATGAACAACAGATAAAACAATATGGCCGCCATGAACTGTCAAAATTAGTATGGGTGAAATCGATTGATTTCAATAATCGAGATACGAGTATTACTATTCAAGTGAACAAAATAATCGAATGATCATTCGAATTATGAAAGAGTAAGGAAATATGAATAGTTTACTTAATAAATAAAAGTTTTTCATTTAATAAAAAATTGAACTCGAGGTTTTAATCAAAGTTGACATCACAATGATAGAGAACACCACAAAAGTAGGTCCCGCAATTCTGTCTGTCGAGCGATTTCTTCAAACTTGGTATTTGAGCGTTTTAGGTGATTGTCTAAAATAGATTTTTGAATCGTTTTTTTATGTCTAAAACTAACGGTACCTGCATACAATTTTTTCTACCATCTTAATTATCTCGAAAACGGCTCAAACGATTTTGATTAAAAAAATGGTGTGCACTATTTTAAATATACGCTATATTTTGTTCAACATTTTTTTTTTAATATTTTGTTATTAACGGTACCTGCCATACAACCATTTTTTTATTTTAAAATTTTTCATAAACGGTTTGACGGATTTTGATAAAAAAAAAAATTTATGTGGGAGCTTCATCAAATTATAAATTATAGTGCATACCAAAATTTTCGAAAAATAATTTTTTTTATTTTTGAAAAACAAAATTTTTGTTTTGAAAATTCAATATTTCGAAAACAGGTGAATGATTTTTTTAATATTGTTTTTAAGTTTATATTATTAAATATTTAAAATTGTCGTACCAAGTTTTAAAAAAATATTTAAAAAAATTGTATATAAAAAAACGACTTTGAAAAAATATTTAGATTCTTAAAGAAATCTTTTGCATACAATGTGATCGAACATAAAATCAAGTTCGTACGATCTAGTCGTGCATTTTATTTTCCTGGCACATGTTTTCTATTTCGCTTGAATTTAGAAAGGTCACGAAAATGAATATTGCTGACTACACACATGCCGATATATGTATACTTAAACATTTAAATTTTAAGTAAATTGTCTCTTTATTTCTAAATAAAGAAATAAAATAAATACTTGGCCTTTGCTCCTGTCCTTTTGGTATTGCATTACGCTTATTTAATAGTAAATATTAATGAAGTAGATAGTAGCTAAATGATAATGATAAGGATGAGGCATCATTCGAAAGAATGATTCATGTGCGGAAATCATTCGAATGAATTCAGATGATATACCGAGATGTCCCGAGATAATGTAAGAATCGGTTGTAATCGATTATGTCATTCGAATGCGCACATCATTAATAAAAATGTACCCGTTACTATTGAAAACTCAATATTGTACACCAAAGTTGACTATCTTTTTAGGTGTTGCTTTAGAGAATTGACCGAACTTACAAGGGTATCGTTTTAATATCTTGGTAAAAGTGTTCCACAATTTTTGTAGGAGTAATTTTAATTCAGATTTTAACCTTTTTTTTAAATTCTTGTTTCAAAACCTAATTATATATTATAGAAGGGCAACCCTTCTAATTTCTGCAGAGTAAAACCAATCCAAAATGTAAGACACTTGACACCAGAATTCCTTAGAGTCTAAGGCCACCATTAATATTTCTCATTGAAGCGCTAACTTTTCTAAAATTATCACAAATACGTCCCTGGTAAATAGGTAATAATAAAGTACGAGTACCTCCGGGCAATTCCGTTAAGACTCACTTAAGCACCACCAACGACTCTAAAGTTGTTGGCTTACCCTCTCTCCCCATCTTTACCAACAACACTGCCTGGGCATAACATCAGACACAATTTACTGTACTCGTATGCCAGTTAGAGTTAGCGCGAGACCAACGAGCTCGCGAAGATTTTATAACTTAAACCAGGAACGAAGTTCCAAGTCTTGAAATGAGAGTCTCCGGTTTTTTTTTTTATTTTTATATTGACTCGACTCTACTTACTACTTGTGGTACAGCTATATAGCTAAGGTAAATTGTGTCATCGTTAACGGAATCTATGAGTGCTGAGATGTGCACAACAATTTTAGCCAAGTAGAGATCCGCGCAGCACACTTGACTAGCGCATTAAGCACATTTTTGGTGGGAAGACAATTTACAGCCCGTAAAGTTCATGTTTGTATTTCTTTTGTGCATTTTGTGTTGTCTTCTTTCTTTAGCCAACTGACAAAGCTAACTCGCCATGGCAGGAAAGTATCACGCTAAAATGGCAGGTGCAAGAGGGATGTCTTCAAATGCTAATTCGACTTTATTGTTGTGTAAACAAACCAGCAATGCTCTAGCTGAGCGCGGTAGGAGTAATTGTTGTAGTTCGTCGAATCTTTTAGCGAAAAATAATGTTATACAGCACATCAGGGCTATAATAGTGGATGTAGAGGACGCTGGAGGGTATATTTCGTCATTTGGTGTCTTTTTGTCTATTTTACATTTAATTTTTGCTGATTAAGTGTCAGCTGGAACATGGTGTCCAATTAAATAGATCCTATTCGATTGAGAAAATATATGGAGTAAGACAGAATGGTTTCTAGTAAAGTTCATGCTACTGCCGAATCACCGCACCGACCGCCCGCACCATCCGCCCGCTGATGACTTTGGTTAGAGTGGATATTGGCCAAATCGTGACTTCAACTGACGTTGACGTTGTTTAATTGATTTAGTTCAAATGTTATTGTATAATGGGATTTGTCAATGTTTACGTTGCAATCTATTTTGTAATGACATTTATTAAAAATTTACTAACTTCAAATAAATTTATTAAATAATTCGATAGACATTAGGGTGAATGTACACACATGTGGTAAGATTCGTTTAAGACAAAGATATTATTTTAAGCAGTGAACACATAAGTAACTCCAAAATAAAATACAACTTAATTTAAATTTTGTAAAAATATAATTCATTATCCAGAATGGTTCAAGTGGTCAGTGTGAACAGCCTTCTTGAATTTTCGCCATTTTACTTTAAACAAGTAAGTTAAGTGTAATTTTATAGATACATTTTGGATATACAAAATTAAGCAATCGATTTAAAAAGTATGTATATTTAGCTGTTCCTACCAAGAATTTCGTAATTACGATGTGATCGAGCATTATCACAAAGAACGTGCACTCTATATGTGCTTTTTTTGAAGCCCAATAAAAATTTAATTACGTACCTAGTCAGTGACATGATTTCTGCTCTCACTAAGGTAAGCTTTACCGTCGTCCTAAAAGGGACCAAAATAGTAATAAACTGTAACGAGATCGATTTGCATGTAACGGTTACATGTGCTTAAAGTTAGCATCGCCATTTTTATTTTTTTTTTATTTTCTCAACAAAATTGAGTTGCAATCTTTTTACAACTTTGTCAAATTGCAGAAGAAACTGGCCACAAAAGAGAACAAGTTGGTATTAATAAGAAACCATAGCCGGAGCTTAAATTATTCTGAATGTATACGGTCCTTTGAGCGGCTTACGATTCCTGAATGTAAGGCCGCAAACAGAGATATAATATGGGGTGTATCACCAATCTTATAATTTTTTGAAATACAGTTTCCAATAGAAAGATAGTCATTAGAAATCAAGAATTCACACAATATCGAACATGTATAATGGAATATCATTTATAAGATTTAAAAATATAAAGCGACCCAAATGACTACCTTGAGGGATACCATGAAATTCCAGTAATTGTATGAACAAATTTAATATACAACTAACACTCTTTCAGAAGACCAGCACGGTTATTCTGACATTTCTGCTTGCTCATAATGTAGGTCGCATAATGTGTTACTCCTCAGGTTAAACGGTGCCTCGGTTTTATTGATGATATTGGTGATATTCAAAAAGGCCCGACTGGTGTCTTACTATGAGAATAAACTTCAAACTCACAAGAACAATAAATATATAATTTGCCATTCCACCAAGAAAACGATTATGGTGCAAAATGTATGGAAATTCCACTAGATAGTTCATAAGATAAAAAGACCCATCTTTAACTCCGTGGGTTGATTGCGTGGCACAAAAGAACCGAACTGACAACAACTAGGAAACCTCTATAAAGGTTATAATTCTGGCATTTTAATGTAACACTGATGGTGTAATAAGAACTTACCAGCCACCCTCCCCTCAGGACCCAATGAGGTCATCCACCATAAATGGCAACCATTGGCAACCCTTCTGCCAATGGTTGCCATTTTGCAATTTCCCAAAAAAGAAACTGGGTCGGGAAAAAGGAGAAACATATTATCTTCTTAGCATTCTAGGAGAGCTTTATCAAAATATGAAACTTAACAACTGAGTTAACCTGCAAAAAGAGTGAATAGGTGAAATGATAAACTATACTCTCCAAACAGGGAGATGGACACAATCTCAAAATTCTGAATCCAGAAACCCAGAATCCCGAAAATCTAGAATCTCGAAAACCCAGAATCCCGAAAATCCAAAATACCGAAAATCCAAAATCCCAAAATCCCGGCAAAAAAGGAAAAGTAAAAAACTCTTCCAAATTGTCTGTTCACTGAAACTTTGATGGAACACAGATGTTGGATGTGATATAGACTCATGACAATTTCACTACAAGACTTTCTTCATTATTTAGAATTGTACATAAACGTGATTGACAAAACTGTTATTTACGTTCCTCGAATTCCCGTAATACACTTCTTTGTATTTTTTGTTAAGATAGTAACTAAAGCCATCAATGTAAATTTTCCCCCGTCCTTTATTCATTTTTACGATGGGCACATTCATTTTATGGGAAACATACGAAACACTATTTAAGTAACAATTTAACAATAAAATTATGAATTAAATATTACTCAAAATTTTATATGATTTTTCCCCACTTAATGCAATCACAACTTAAAATTATGTTCGAAGAGATATTGATATTAACGGAACTAAGCATGTAATATTGTTTTATACACATTTAATTCTTAACTTTACACTTAGCATTATTTTCCGAAATCGAAAACCTGACAAATTATATAAAATGAAAAATTTGCGCAAATTTGGCATTTTATATAATTTTTCGGGATTTTCGGTTTTCGGAATCTTAGGTTTTCCGGATTGTGGATTTTCATGATTTTAAGTTTTCGGGATTTTGGGATTTCGGTTTTCGGGATTTTTACCCTAACCCCTCGAAAAACTCATTTTTTAAGGAATCCTTAACCCGTGAATCAAAATTTACGGCTAGCTGTCCACAGAAATGAAGAGGGAGACTTCTAAGCAAAACTAGGAGCACTGGTTCCTGTAAAGAGGCCAGCGTTGGTAAGTTACACGAGCTTTACAAATTTTAATTAGTTACGCAACTAATGTAACTAATTGAATAAGTAACGTAACTAATGTAACTAACCAATTATTTTGACATTTCTCCAGAAAAATCTTCACATCAAAATAAAATTCGAAACAAAAGGTCTCGTCGCAGTCAAAAAATGAAACAAAGCGTCAATCCGGAAGGCCTGCTACCAATGCGTATGAGGGTCTCCATTCATACAAAAAAGATGCAAAACAAAAAATTTAGTTATTCGATCCAGCTAATAAGTAATTTCCAACAGTCGACAAATTCATTAGCTGACGCTGTTAAGTTTTGGTGGTTAGAATTAAAAGTTCCAGCACAGTTTGAAAATCTCGTCTTAATAATTCGTTCAATGTTTATGCTCTGACAAATTAGAGAACAATTATCATTTACAAATAAATAAGTTAATTTTAAAAATGTTAAATTCTAAAGGAATTCACGAATGGGATCTTTTTAAATCCAAAGACGGAGTTTTTAAGAATTTTTATGAAAAAATATTGAAAATCCAATTCTGTTTTGGAAGACAGTTGTTTTCTCTGATCTTTCAAAGCTCGTACTAAAATTGCTTAAAATGTATGCATCTTCCGCAGATATAAAGCGTACTTTTTCGAATGGTCTTTAATTCATACCACTTTGAAAAATCAACTGTCTTTCGAACGTTCCAAAAAATTAATATTTCTTTATAAAACTTTAAGAAATGGAAGACATAAATTTATCTTTGGAGGACTTTGATTTTGACAAGTTCAACTAATTTAATACCTACATACATATGTATTTGGGTTACATAATTTCGTTGATCTCTGAATTCTTTTATAATCTTTCTTTTGTTATTTTTTATTTATGGAATAATAATTTTTGTTTACTTATAAATGTTATTGTTTATTTTTTTTTAATGTTCATTACAACGGATACTTCATGATGACTTAAACTTATTTCCGTACAAAGTCCAAATTACAAGCGCAAGTTAAGCCCTCAAGATTTGCCTGTTCGCTTGGAATTTTGCCGAAAAATGATTGCAATGGCCGAAGAAGACAACACATTGATAAATTGTTTGTTCATGTCTGATGAGGCCCATTTTGACTTAAATGGCAATGTTAACAACCATAGTTGCCGTATATGGAGTGAATCTAATCAGGAAATGCTCCATGAGACGGAAATGCACCCAGAACGAGTCATTGTGTGGTGCGCAGTTTCATCAAGGTGTATTGTCGGGCCATAATTCTTTGAGGAAAACGGTGTAACACAAACTGTCAATGGGGACCGTTATTTAAAGATATTGAAGGAGTTTTTTTTACCCAGAACTTCGCCGAAAACGTATCCCTTTCATCAGGATTTTTTTTCAACAAGATCGAGCAAGTGCGCACGTAGCCACACAAGTTATGGCGGAGCTCCAACGAAAATTCCCAAACAAATTGATATCCAGAAACTGCACTTTCCGCTGGCCCCCAAGGTCACCTGACCTGACAGCACCAAACTTTTTCTTATGGGGTTATGTCAAGCAGGATGTGTACAAAACGAAACCCAGGAATTTGACCGAATTGAAGCAGTCCATTAAGACGATAATTGAGGCGATCCCAATTTCAACCCTTCAGGCCGCAATGAACAATTTTCTGATCAGGTGCCGCATATGCGTGGATGAGCGTGGAGGTCATTTGCGGTATATCATCTTTAAAAACCATTAGTTATTTAAAATAAAATTTAATTTTTAAACGAATAAAAAAAAATTAATGAAATACATCGATTAAAATAAATTATTTAAATTACTTATTGTAGAACGATTCGTGCGCCACCCTGTATTAGTTACATAAGTTACATTAGTTACGAGGAAAATGAAATGTAACTAATTGCAATTAGTTACGCGTAACTATATGGGTAACTTACTCGGAGTAACTTACGTTGCCAACACTCAAAGGTATAGGAGAAAACGTGCTCAAAGTCCATAATCAAAACAGAAAATGAGACGACGAGATCAAACATTTGGAAAGAACTGCCAAACCTAGAGACATGTTAAATTGTTACTCGGGAATTAAAACCAAAAACTGTTATCAACCTTAACTGTTTTGAATAGGAAAACCTAACAATTATGTGCCTCTTTAATGGCCATTAAAAGCTAAGAAAACATCAGAATATATTTGTTTATAGTTAATCAGTGCGACTTGCAGATTCTGCAGTTTTCATGAGGAAATCCGATACTACTTCTGCACCAAAGATATAGATATCAGCGACAACGCCTGATAGATAAGATTGAATTATTGTTTCGAAAATTACTACTCGTACTTAAAATACTTATAAGTTTATTAAAAAAAACAAACTTTAAGGACGATCTGTAGGACAAGCAATCACATCTACCTCTAGATGAGGACACAATAGATCGAAAAGTTGATATGATGTCACCTCATATCTAATCATGCATTTATTAATCCAGCAGTATACCTACCAATTGTTCAGCTCCATGGACTTCTGTGGCATTTCTAATTGACAGTAAAGATCGAAGGATTGTATATCCTCAGTGGAAAGTCTGGTAGTCATTTCCAAATTCAAGCCTAACCCTTTCTTAAAACAATAAGAAATTATAAGCTTGGTCTATTAAAATTTTTTGAAATCCCCACCTTTTTCAGATTCACACTTCAGTAAGGATTAACATTTTTATAGGTTTTTTAATTTACTGTAGGTATGAATTTTTGTATCAGCAAACAACGCTTCAACCTTTTTAACCTGAAATCCCTGGGTCACGCTTTGGTTTCCTGTTCTCAATACCAACTCAATTGTTCCACCATAAGGCAATTATGCCTAACAATCTTTTGGTTATTTGAGAGTATATTATAAACCCCAACACATTTAAAAGCCATTAAGTCGGACAAAGGCTGAGCACACACCATTAGCCACCCAGTTTCTCCTTCCATTATCATCTTAAACCTCAAAACATAAAAGGCATAAGAAATATCTAACTACCTATCTATACGTTCAGACGCATTTAGGGTTACAAAAGTTCATTCGTTCTACCGTTTACGCTGCACTTCATTATTTACAACAACTGTAACACGTACAAACATTTTCTTCAGATTTTCTTCATTAACTTAAAAACAAAAAAAAAACCTAAAAATAATAATAAAAAAAAACCAAAGAACGACCACCTTTCTAAAAGTCTTGAAGGAAATCTTTAACCTCTTGCTGTATTCAGGTGTAATAGCAGCAGCCAGGCACATCCAATTACCAATGGGTTCATACTTATATGTATGTAGGCATATGTATAGATACACTCCTTGGCCCAGCATCTAACTGTTTTTTTTTATTTAGAGGCTCGTCTCGTCCGTCGTCATCGTCATGGATGTCGTTGCAACAGAAGAAGAAGGAGCTCAAACTCAAATTGAACACAACAACAACAAGAAGGAGAGAAAAAAATCAGCCGGGAACGTACACCTGACATCGTCCAAGTCCATGAGTTGAACAAAATGATTAGATGCGAGTGTTTTCCTTCGATGGCGATGGGGGATTAGATGCCTTACCTATGCTCAAAGCTCACGATCCACTTAAAGGGTGTTCCTGCACGTATGCCAACTGCAGCAGCACAATGTTCGATCTGGTCCAAAAGAACGTGGTCAGCAACTTTGACAGGAGCCAATACATAAAATCGGCTCGTCGTCGTCGCGCACACAAAATCTCTGTGTCGCGGTTGAGGTGGTTTTCGGTTTCCTCATTCCAATGTTGGTTGTTGGTTCATTTTAAGATTCTGGAAAATAAAAAAAAACTGAACTCAAATCACAACGTCAGAAAAACTTAAAACAGAAATGATAAATAGAGTTGCCAGGTGTAATATTTTTTTTCGAAGCAACCATTTTTTTTATAGGCCCACTTGGGCCAAATCGGTATAGATGTTAATTATTTTATTGTATATAAAAAATGCCATTTTTTCTCACTTCAATTAAACAATCAGTTAACTGTCAGTTGATCCGTGGTGCAGCAATTTTATTTTCCGATTAACTGGGGTTCATTGATGGGTCAAGGTTCAAGTATTTTTGTGATAAATGTCAAACTTGTTTGTAAAGTTTGTTTTAACCATCGTTAAACAACTGAAATCGGGAGTTAAAATTGATGAATCACGAATAAATATTTATGCGAAACTGGACATCAGTGTAATGAGATTACCCGGCTCCAAAAACAATGAAATTATTATTCAATAAAATTCACTAAAACACTTTTCAAAGGTTGATTATATTTACATTGAATAAGCATTTATTAAGTCTCTAGCCATCGTTACTTAAATTCTTACTCTTATATCATTGTTCGACTCATTTTAGTCTTAAGTCCTCATGTCACATCAAGTGCCAAGCTGAGTAATCTATTACGTGTAGATATTATAAAGTAACCGTTGTCAAAAAAAAAAGAAAGCATTGTGATTTTTTATTGAATTATTATGCTCTCACTATTCAACATCTAAATGCGTTTAGCCTCTTTTTAACGTTACAAATTTCTTATAAATTATATTTCCACCTATATATCTACATATTGAAACTATACTCAATCTCTAAAATGCGTTTATAAATAATGTTTTGTCATTGCTGAATTCAGGTTTTTCTACAATGTAATTTTATTAAACAAAAACGCTGGCATAAGTGACCCTGGTATAACAGAAGTGGAACTACGAATCGCATGTTAGGCAAAATTGGATAATATTTAGTAATTCTTATCTAAACTCTTACATCACGGATTTTGTATCTTCTTTAAAATTGAATGTTTAATTCGTTAACTTAAATATTTAAGACCATATTATTGTTGACTAAATCGCACACCTAGTGATTTCCGGTATATCGATAACTGTTACCAGTAATCTGTTATTATTGGTAACTGTTATAACGAGCTTATCCAATGTCAAAGTTACCCGTTATAATATTAAACAATCAGAGACAACTTTAATATAACTGGTAATAACTCATTATTATTTATTACCAGAGATCCATAGGAAGAAAAGAATCTAAGCTGTTAGATCAAGCATTTTGTAAGAATCTCATTCTTTTTTAAAAATTGTCGGACTACAGGACAAGACATCCGAAAATGTTTACTTTTAATTTTTTTCGAAAAAATGAGACTAAATACCTTTCGGTTCGAATTTGAAAAGAATTATTTAACATACTTAAATATTTAATTTGTCTATCTGTCGATTTATAATCTGTCAAATTCCAACTAAGGATGGATTGTGTGTCAATATATTTAAAAAAAAACTTCTAAAAAAAAATAACTTTTAATGTTTGCTTTAACTAAATGCAATGAACGAGCTTTTGGTTGGTACCCGGAACAAAATATTATAAATGCGTCAGACTTTAGTCTGCCACCAATCTGTCAAACCATAAACTGTAAATGCCATTAAAGGATGGCTGCGATGCCATTGTATTGAGAAGATAATAAAAATAAGAAGTAAAAATGAGTATTGAATGTTTGTTTTAATCATAATTACAGCTACTAAATGATTGTAAAGAATAGCTGTTACTGGAAAATAACATTAACTGTTATTCAAACTCAACTGTTTGTCCCATCTCTAGAATTTTATAGCCAAAATATGATGAGAAAAACAAACTTGGAACCTTAGTATAAAAGCTAGTTCTTGGCTAATACAGTTCTGCGACAAATGCGTTAGTCCATCATGCCAGAGAGGTCTGGGTATCGAATTTCAGGCAATTTTACTTAAACAGTATTTCTGATTTCGAAATGTGCTTCTTATATTTGTCATTACTATTCGGCAATAAATCGTAGGTCCCGACATTCCTGTAGCATGAACGCATAACTGGTTGAACACAATGGTGTGCGGCTACTGGACATACAGGCGTAGACAAAAGTAAGTGCCCACAATGCAGCTGTAAAGCTTTCTCACATTTGATACCATTTGGTGTCATTTGTGATTTTATCCGGGATTGAAAAAACTTTGAAGCAAATCCCATTGAAATGCTCGTTTCGACTGCGGATAGTGCAAGTGATTTTGAAATGTCTAAAAAGCTGCAAGCAAACGTTGATAGCTGGCCCTCTCTCACAGTAACTCGGAACTCCGTCTTCAGCTGCACTGCGTTACGTTCGTAACATTTACTTTGTGTGTATTTTATTTTGACAGTTTTTATTTCAGTGCAGTTTCATTTGAAGCACCGATAACATTGACTTCAGCATGCAAGCCTGTTTCTTTATCAATTCATTAAGGCTTTTAAGGGTTTTCCAATAGGGGTTTTTTAAAGACAAATCATGATGGTATAGTTAAATCTAGCATAGACAGTGTGGTTTTTGCTGAGTGGGATTAAGAGTATTTGAAAGAAGTATGGACTCAATTTTGGATGAACGGATACGTCAACAAGAATTTAAATTGCAGAATTTAGGGCGATACCAACCACGAGATCCACTAAGTGGTGCGGAGTGATAGCGGTATGGTAATGGTACGTACAAAAGGGAGTTGTAATCAACATCAATGGTGAATTTGATAAGAATGAAAAGCCGGCGCAGCGTTTTGGGCCACCCAGCTGTTACCAAAATAGACGTCCTGCTGGCCACCGATATCGAGAGAATTGGCCCCGTAAACTTTGTTTTCTTGTGGGGTGTCATTAAGTCGCAGGTATATTCCCAAATACACCTCTTAAAGTCAGCATAACTCGCGAATTGTTCTATTTCAATTGATCCTCGAAAATTGGACTCTCGGACACGCGCCACCTATAGAAGTCACGGCCTCCATTTAAACACTAAAGAAATGCAATTAATGGGGCAGATTTAATAAAGACAAAGCAGACTTGACCTTTCATTCATTTTCTCTAAAGGTCTGCAGAAGTTAAACCACACCAAATCACAGATCAATATTTTTGTTTTTCGTAATGGAGTCAATATATTTCACCGTTAAAGCAAATATACAAAAAAAAACAACATCGAAGATTAAACATGAGAATAAACTGCAATGATTTAAGAACGCATCTTTTCAATGGAAGAAGTGCACCAGCTAATAGAAATCGTTAAAACAGTTTTCGAGGAAGCGTATTACATACATATATTTTAGCTTGGTTACCCTTAACAAATAGTCGGAACGCCTACCCCCCTTGATCTATGATTAAAGTCAAAAAAAAAAAAAAAAAACTTGGAATTTGTAATCCGAGAACCAGCGATTGGGTCTGTCTGTCCAAACGAGAGATACATTCTGAGGTTTATAGGAGGATAGATAGTACGGTACTCAAACCTACTTCGTCATCGTGTATGGGATCGTGTCGCAATTTTGTGGTCATGGTCTTGTCTTGCTTGATTGTGTGATCGTTGAGACTGTGCAGAGAGAGAGGAGACAGCGATGCTTTCCCTTGGGTTATAATTTCATATTTGCCACGGCCGTCGATGAAGACCGTAGACTCTAGTTGGTTGTAAGAGATATCATGGCGGGGGGGGGGGCGACAGCCCTTGCCACATCGTAGCGCTATCTGCAGAATTATCATAAGCGATGACTCTATTCCAGGAAGAAATTAGATCACCATTGTAATGGCGTGTTGTGTGCGATCCATAAGATACCTACTCGCTTGCTGAGCAGATACCTATGCTATGAGTACCTATAAGATGTGTGATACTTCCCGTTGTTTTTTTGTTGTGCTAGATCGATTTATACTATATTATTTTAATGTGATGCTGCTTCACTTCTATGATCTCACTTTATTCGCGATTGTGCTCATCGAATTGAATTTCATTGGAAGTTCTTGACCTTTTAACAAGAGCGCACTTCACATATGTAATGCGCCACAGCCTGCGGCATTGATCGTGTGCTGATGCTGACTGCATCGTACTCCTTAACTTTAGATGCAAGGGGGGGGGAAGCCCTTGCGCTTTGGTCTTTAGATGACGACGGCTATGACGACGACGACGACATCGACAGACGCGACGTTCACTCTACAACCGATTGTTGCAACTTTTTTTTCTCATTTTCTTTTGTTAACTTTTTAATGTGCTGTTTCGCTTGATCGGATCCTATGGATGGATGGAAGTGTGGCAATTCATAGAAAGTCAATGGGTGGCATCGAGTGGAGATGCTTAAGTTTTTGCTTGGTTTTTGCCGCAATCCAAATCCAATGACACTTGGACTCCATCGTCGACACGGGATTTGAAGGGGATTAAAGAACATTGACAGAGGGAATTTATTTGAATGGGGTTCAAATTGCAAAGATGTATAATTATGTTGTGCTGACTAAGTGTCAATGTTGATGCATTCCACATGCAACGAGATATGGAAAGGTTGGAGCTTAGCTTTATGTAGCTTGGGCATGTTGGGATGGAGAGTATGGAATAACAAATCAGTTGTTGTTTGCATAAGACTAATTGATGTTGAAATTATTATTGTCATTATGTCAATCAGTCTACACGTAGGTAGACACGTTGACACAAATTTGAGTGAGAGCACTGGAGTACGCCATTTTGGTACCATAATGCGACATTTCCAAGAAAATGGATTTGGGAAGAGGGATTATTTGACATGCTCTCTAGCAGAAGAAGAAGCTATTAAATTGGTTTTCTCGTAGGAGACGCGCTCGATGTGATCACTAAGATAGAATGGCTAGTTGAATGTCTGGATGTGACATTATGGTGGAATTCTTCCGCTTCATCCGCATGACAAATGGGTTTCCAATGGATTTGTCATACTCCCTCATGACACCAGACATTTACTTTGGAACAGTTTCATGGGATATTAAGTTGCGGTATGTTTTTTCCACAGTCTTTCGACACTCACTCAATTAGATCGACATTCGCAGCTGAAGCCATATATAGGTTTGGTTAGGTAGATGGGCTTACAGTTGATCTCGTTACCGTCGTCACACTTACATCAAAATAGATCCATTGTGATACCCCTAAATGTTGTTACTCCTAAATGTATATCCTTTGGGTTCTATGGATAATCATGATCGAGTCATTTAGGTAGATGCGTTTATGAAGCTCAACAGTCTATTGTCTGAAAGATTCAAGTCATCTTTTAAATCGTTGAAGAAATAGCTGCCCAAGAATTTATTCCGTATATGAAAAAGTATCCTGGACAATGATACAGGAAATGAGAGGTATCCTCGTCATTGCAACCTCTCCATATATTATCATTACTAAGTCCCCTTTTCTTTTTAAAGTTGCCCAGCAGATTGTGTCTGAGGTCTTTTTATTACGCTTATAACTTATAAGTTATAAGAGTTCGAATGGAATTCTTGTTTTAGTTGGTAATCTTTTCTGTTCTTTTCTTATCGAATTGGTTTCTTGATTGTAGCACATGTGTCGAATGAGTTCCACATTTCATTGGTTTTAAAAAGAATCTTCTTTACAATATTCTGTTTATTACCACAGCCTGGGATTTTAATCGGTGGGTCTATCTATATATGTAGGGCCAAGTGTTGAACACTTCCATGCTAGCTCATCAGCTCTATCGTTGAATGGTACATCACTATGAAGAGGACTTAGCAGATTCTAATGTTATCCTACGAGACATAAGCTCTTCGCGACATCAAGATACAAGCTTCGACTTGATAATTGTTGCAAATTCAGAGCAATTTCATTTCCCTTTCCTGCTGGTCCTTAAAACTACGACATTCTGTATTGTGAGGAATTCAATTGTATTTCAATTGAATAATTAAGGCATGACAATATCTGTAGTTTGCCTGGGTTGGACATTTTGATTACAATAATTTAAATTTTGAGATAAATTTAACAATAAAATATGTATAATCTTTGTTTTTATTTAAATAGTTTTTTTATTAAACGGCGTTTAGTTTAGCGAAAACAAAATAAATATTTTTTTTTCAATGGCTTTTAGTTTGGCAAAAACAAATAAATTTTTTTTAACAGACTTTTAGTTTAGTTAAATCATCACAATAAGTTATTTTTAAATAATTGCAATTTTAAAAGCTTTCTGTGATTATGGTTTTTCTATAAGCGCTGGCCTTTTGATAATAGCTGAACAGAAGTTACCAGTCCAGCCCGTTTACATATTTTTTAATTTCATCGAATTCAAGAGTATTTTTTTCAAAAGTGAAATCTTTTCAGCTCCTTCAACACGGGTCATACTCCGATGTAATGAAAGATATTTTCTCGCTCCTGCAGGTTGCACATATCACAGTTGCCCGTTCTTCGGTTATATGAGGTGAATAATTAAGGCTTATTAATTCTCCTATATTATCTTAAAAATTGTCCCGATCATAATGGGTGAGAAACTGCTGTTGAAGTAATTTGCTTCGTTTAAATTGTAGTTAACTTTTGAGTAATAAAACCTCTCTGGTGACTCACGGGATTTTTCAATTAAAGACTTTAATTCTCTTCAGTTGTCCGGATAACTTCATAAAACGTCTGTTTCCATTTCTATTCTAACATCCAATAAATTCACCACTATACCACAATCTGCAGCCAGTTTACTCCAATTTTTAGCAAAAAAGTATATTTTTTTGCACTGCATACCGCAATATCTGCTTTGGTAGACGAATTTCGTCCATTTTAGCACCAGTTGATAAATAAAATCGCGTGTAGCTTTAGCGATGAGATAAACAGTGATGCGAGGAATACACCATGTTGCACCGGTTTTGGCTATATATTCGCCGGGGTGTGCAGTTTATACTCAAGTCAAACACGATAAGCACGGTCTTTCGAGTAGCCCCACAAAAAAAGTCCAGCGGTGTCAAATCGCATGATCTTGGTGGCCAGTTGATATCGCCACGGGGCCAGGAAATGTCTCTTGCAATAAAGCCATATTCGCTCGAGTTGTGTGGAATGTGGCACCGACTTGTTGAAACCACATATTCTCCAAGTCGTATTCTTCAATAGCAGCAAAAAAAAAGTCGGTTATCATATGACCATAACGCTCCGAATTGACTGTGGCAGTCGTTCCATCGTCGTTTTCGAAGAAGTAAGGTCCAATCACACCTCCGGACCAAAGATCGCCCCAAACAGTGACTTTTTGTGGATGTAATGGCCTCTCTTCAATTACTTGAGGATTCTCGGAACCCCAAATACGACAATTTTGTTTATTAACATACCCACCGAGTGAGAAATGTGCTTCGTCGCTAAAAAAAATATTGTTCGAAAAATCGCCGTCCACCGCCTGTTGTTCAAGGACCCTACAACATTGTGAATGGTCAGCTGACTTCAGTTGTTGTGTGAGCTGGACTTTATATGGATGTAGGTTTAGATCCAAATGCAAAATACGCCATAATGTGCCTTAAGCAGTCCTAATTCCTGAGAACGGCGAGGAATCGACACATTCGGGTCTTCGGCAACACTTTCACTTACAGCAGCGATATTTTCAGCGGTACGAGCGAAACGATGATGCACAGGCCTTACAACATCTGTAACCAATTCAGTCTCTTCAAATTTCTTTACAATTTTGCCAATTGCTTGCGTAGTTGGACGATTATGTAAACCATAATCTCCTCTTAAAGCACGATATGTGGCTGTGGCAGAATCACCATTTTGTAGTATGTTTTAACAATTTGTATGCGTAGTGCGATAGTTAAGCAATCCATTTTTGTAGATGTCAGACTTTCAACTAAAAAAAAATTGGTTTAACAACTTAGTTTGACAGATGTCGAATTCCAGCCCTATACCTTACCGTAAAATGGATAACCCTTTACAATAATGACTTCTGCGACTTTCCAATGTTGTTACACATACATATGACATATCTTAGTTAAAGAATATTTTTGAATTTTTTGAAGGCTATTGAATATATTGTGAGCTGACCTTCATACGTCTTTCGGTGTGACGAAGGAAATTATATACTTTCGTCGGTGCTATCAGTACCCTTACAATCTCTATCTGTATTTGCTACTGAAAATGGCTTAAAAACATTAGTAAGATGGTCAGAGAAGAGATCAGCCTTTTATTTAACGGATTGCCAATCCATTTACCATCTTGAGATTTAAAAGGCGGATTTTTATTCTGTGGTCGTTTTAGATGCTTGGATGGACTATTCGGTAAAATCGTCTATTATCAGACTTTTCAGATGTAAGTAAATCATTTATTATATCGCAGATTCTTTTTTGTTAGCTGATTATTAGGACGTTTAAATTCTACCTTATCACATGGGAATCTCGTAGTTTTCCATCTTCTTAGATCCCTTCTCTATTCTAATAATTATTTAAGGTTGTACAAAAAATTACCGAACCAAGACAATACTCCATCCTTGGTCCGTCATTAAGAATATCACTATATCAATGACTTGGCTGTCTATTTCATTAACCTTGTTGAAGTTTGCTCTTTAACTATGCAAAGTCTGAATCTTGGAATGTTGAATGGCAAACTGAACTTTACCATTGGGAATTTGGGACCTCCTAAGTTACCTAAAGCTCTCCCGCTGATTTTAAGATGATAAGAGACGCGGTTCCTTAGTCTTGATCATTTTTTGCAACATGGATATGTCAATAAGTGTCAATCATTGATTTGTGTACATGTTTTTATTCAAAATAATTCCAAAGATTGCAGAAGAACCCATGAACTCTCAAAAAATTGCAATCAACCGACTGTTGTTAAATGAATGGAAAAAGAACGATTGTGGGAAGCTTTTTCAATTCAAATTCTCAAAGTGAAGTCAGTGAATGCAATCTTTTAATTGAGTTCAAAGAATGATTTTCAAAGATTGCGTTCACAAAAGATTGCATTCTTTTACCACCCTCTTATTGCAGCTTTTCGTTCTAATAATATTCTGTACCAAATTTGAAGAAAATCAACCGTTTAGCAATGGTATACTGGTAGATTAAATTTAGACTTCTTTTAGAGCGTATAAGAAAATTAAGTAATTATAATGATTTTGTTTTTTCTTATGAAAACATAAGCCTTACCAAATGCTATAAAGAATTCACTACACCCAATATACCCAAAATTAGTTTAGAGAACTAGTGTTACTTATTGGTGCACCAATCACTCTTAATTAACTTGTTTTGATGTTTAAAAAAATAATACATATGTATTTTTGTACTTCATCTGGTCATGTATAAATTGTTTAACTTAATAAGAAATAAATTGCCTCTTAAAATGTTATTGCATGCAATTCCAGACCAATATCAATTATAAACGCTTTTCAATCAAATTACTTCACATACCATAGCACCTTAAATTTATTTATGGCTCTTATCGTTTCGTTCAGTTGAGGAAAAACAAACATTTGATCACCAATAGAGTTACATCAGACATCATCGGGTCGAGACATACATACATACATACATGCATAGTAGGATTTATAGAAAATTTAAATTTTACTCGCACAAATTGCGAGTGACCAAAACGAATATAATATCCTTTCCAATTGGTTGCTCACGTTTTAAAACACCATGGCTTATATTCCGCAAAAGATACTTTAATCCCAATATGTCATCAGGCCTACAGGCTATGTTAAAAATATAAAAGATACATGAGTTAAAATAAAGCTTAGCACGGGCGGATCTATGGGTAGGGTTCCTGATGCACGAAATTTTGTTGCCGTGAGTACAAAGCACGTTCATATGTCAACACATTTTTACGTTTTCCAGAAACCATTAGCACCAAAAGATAAATACTTAATTACTGCCCAAGAGATGAAAAACTTGAAGCCCAAAGGTCAAATATAAATTAAATTAAGAATACTTACGTATTTAATGTTTGTAATTATTTCAATTGTTTATTCCAGCTAGTTCTTCAAATTTGTTAAATTCTGGCTCCGCTACTGATTTCTCAAAAATTACGGACTTAATCAGGTGCAATATTAATTGCAACAACATTGCAGTAAATTCATTGTCTATAAATGGACAAGTTGCTTTCGCATATAAAGTAGAGAGTTGAAACTTGAACGTTTTAGAGATGTATATACCTATATGGATCTCGTCGACGTTGGAACGTGTTCCACTACTTGTGCTGCTTTAGCAGAGGCACTTTAATTATCTACATCGATCTAGTAAAATGGTACAGAACGTAGATCCGTGAAATCAGAGCAGCACGCACTTGGGTAAGATGGAGCACAGAGAACAAAAATGAGACACACTGGGGCGCACAGCAGCTGCGAACCAGTATCAAACACAAGAGATACTGCAGACTGGGCCATTGCGGTTGCATTTTTGTGTTAATTTACAATCAGCCCATTCTGCAGTGCTGTGTAAAAATTTCAGTTCCTGCCTAATTTTATTTAAAGTGCTTTTTTGTTAAATTATTTTATGGTCCAAGTACTAAAAGATGTTTTTTAGCACATTCTCTTTTTTTAGTACCTTTGTGGACTTCGAACAAATTACCCGAGTAATTTTAAAATAAGACGATTTTGTTTTAAGCCGTCAGAGTTCAGTTTTAGTCATTTGATTTCTTGCCAAGAGGGTTAAATGTAGTCTTAGTTCTATTAATTATGACTTAACAAGTACTAAGTTATTTTAAAACAAACTGAAGGTATTTGTAAGCTTTCCGCTGAAGCAGAACGGTTGACTCATTTAAGCTCTATCTCAATATTCTGTGGATGCGACACAATAAAAAAACTAATTTTGAAATATCCGCTGTTTAATAAATGTTTTATTACCTCAACGAAGATTTATTCATACATTTCGTCCCTTAAATTTGCAGCCATAATTATTTATTTTAAAAATAAATAAGTGTAAACGAAAACTGCACTAAAATTAAAAACCTCTGTCAAACATGGGAATATGAAGTAAATTTTATGAAATGTTATGAATTTCCCCTTTGATTGTGATTGTGAAATACCTTTAGCACTACGACTAATTAAGAGAGAATGAATTGGACCTTAATTACTTTAAATAATTCTGGGTCCTTAAATATTCATATGCATTCATATTAATGAATTTAATTCGTTACCTCAGCGAATAAATCATTAATTAGTGAATGTGCATTACGTTCCTTAACATCATAGTTCAGCATATCCTAAACCTAAATTTTAATATAAAAATAGTTTGAATAAATTAAATTTATTGTCGTCTTAGTTTAAGGATTTTTTTTCAGACTATTCCTCTTACTATTCCCATGAGGGTAAGCAACGACCAACGAATTAACGAATATTCATGCATTTTGACATTTAATGTTTAAAAATTGAAAGTTTCCCATTTTCAGGTTACGATTGTATGTGGGACGTTGACAATTCGTAACAATCAATTAGCAATTCACTACTACTAAGGGAATACCAGCAACACAATACAAGCACTATTCATCCATATGGTATTATCTTCAGCAGGGTTGGCCGAACTGTCACGTTTTTGTATAAGCTACATTAAATACGTCCGCTACGTAGTCTGTGTAGTTAAATGTAGTTAATGTAGTGAATGAAACAAATTGTAGCAGACGTAGTTTCAAATGTCAAATCGTCTGAAATGTCATTTCATTTTGAAGTTTGAACTCATATTCATTTATCATTTGTTTTGTGTTTGGCGATCATGAAAAAGTTTAAGTTTTTATCAGAATAATAGGAATAAAAATACGAGTGGTCACAGTTTTTTAGACGTTTTCAAGTTTTTCGCGCACTGGTTTTTTGTCATAAGAAACCGACTTGGGCAAGGAAAATCCAAAAAACTTGTTCACATTCACTATAACTTGAAAATGAATGATAAAAATAAATGAGATGATTAGTGAATGTATTTTTGAGTTTGTTTTTTTTTCACTTTTTTGTTCTTTAGCCACGATTTAGAAAAAAAGGCAAATTATATATGGCACAAGACAAAAAATTTTGGGATACCCCTATTTCTCTACCTATGCCTATACATTTTATTGGCCGGAATCCGGTTTCCTTGAACTTGGGTCATTCGGTGAGATATTTTTTTATTAAAAAAATTGGAATTTGTTCATATCCGGTTTAAATTCTATTGATTTCCTTAATATACTACTTTAATATAGCAGACGTTGCAAATTGTAGTAAATAAGATGCGTAGTTTATTCCATTTACTGCGTGTTAGTTTTTGACGTAGAAAATAGAATGTAGTTAATTCGGCAAACCCTGACCATCAGTGATATACATCATACTATCAACCTACCAAGTTAATACCAACAGCAGAGCATAGATCAATGCAATGTCAGCACTGCGTATAGGTTGCTCAGATTCATCATGCTTACAGTTCACACTGCCTTAGAGCACCAAATATAACAAGAGAAAGTAAGAAATGAGATTGAAAATGAATTATCGAAGTATATAGACTCGTAGTGAATCCATATATCGATTTGGAATTTCTTGGCTTTAAAGTGGGTCTTCTTGACCATTATTTTTTTTTCTTTCCTAGAATTAGCATTGTGTAAGGCTGGAATCACATTCCTACCGCTGTTCTCTGTGCTTTCTACTTCTGAGTAATTGATATTTTCCGCTCGGGAAAAATTTCTTGTTGGGACTTGCCGAATATGGGGACTGGGAAATGAATGAGGATCTTGATATAATTGCATCCATTAAAGTCTCAATGTATTGTTATCTCACGAAACGCTGTAGATACTTCATATTTTCCTAAAGCTTATATGAACAATACACCCCTAGAATATGTTAACTCAGGTAAAAACCTTTGATAACTCTTTAATAAAACCCTTACCTGGTAATAGTGGGTAGAATATATGGAGGTCTTCGTATGCTCTGAGATACGCAGAAAATTAAACATATTAATACCAGACGTTATCGATCCCAATTGTATTATACGATTGTGAACTTTTCGCTAACTGTAGTTAAGTTAAGAAACGTAAATTAAATTGTTGTTTATACTAGCATATCAGGCTATATCTATGTGCGAAGAAGGTTTGACTATATTTCATCCTTCTCTAAGTCAATACATGGACTTACATTTAAAAATATCCTTAAACAAAGGAATTTAACCTTGCTACATAATTTAATGCAAACACATCAACCTTCATACCTTTATAACAAGATTTGTTTCCCGTGTTCCAAATGAAGTGTGATCTTGTACCAATTATACATGCATATCTAGTCTCTGGGCGTCACTTCTTTATATATGCGATCAGATTATGGAATTCCATTTCCCGATCTATTGATTGGTGAGCTCCAGGACCCTTTTCAAAGAAAGCCTCAGGAAATATTTAGAGACATTTTCTTGATGATGGCTTTTTTCTTCTTTTACATATAACTTTGGTTATAATTTTTTTTCAAATTTATTATTTTGTAAATATCTCTTGCTTTTATTTTTAAATAATACTAAATGCAAATCATGATATGTGTTACAACTATATATTTTAATTCAATGAAATTTTGTTTTTATTGCTGATTTTTTTTCTTATTAATACTATACAAATCATTTATCATATATTATTTATCTTACTGTGAAAGGTTAAATTAAATAAATAAGTGAATAAATAAATAAATAGCGAGCCAAAATAATTTTACCTTTAAACATCCTTGGCGAGGCATTATATCAATTCCCTTTCATCACTGGTTCTCTTGTTCTAAGGGCTGTATCTATTCCTGTATCTTTTTTGGAGTGAGATCTCATATTATACGGAATATGAAATTCTGTCCGATTTTTACAAATTTAGTGGACACTGACAAACGTCGAAAAAAATGTATCACAGTTTGAGTGCAATGCGACCTTCTAAATCTTTAGTTTGACTTTAGTTCCCTTCCTTTTTTTATTTCTTTTCATAACCTTACTTTTTATCAACCTTGTGCAATTTTGTTTTTCTCTTTTTTTATTTTTCGAATTTTCAATGAATTTTTCATCTTTTTCTTATTTTTAATATATTTTTTTTAAATTTAGGAATGTTGATATCTTTTAATTAAGATAGATAAAATTACATAATATTATTTGCAATTAATGTATGTTTAACTGTAACTTGTAATTGGTTATCCTGAACTGTTAGATATAGATTAAATTAAATCTGCACCTAACCAAAAATTTTCTTAAAGAGCCATATTATTAACGATTAAACGAATATTTGTCTATTTTGACAGTTCGTTAAAATGATAACTTTTTTTTTAATTCTTCGCCTATGACGTTAACTCTTCCAATTTTATAATTGATAATCTCTAGTTTTGACGTTATCTCCACTTGAAAAAGTTGTTTGATAAAGTGTGAGTGGAACGCGAATAGAGTTTGATAGTTTGAAATGATCATATAATTTATGACCACCAATTTGGTCAATTGTTTTTCTTTAAAAAAAGGCAAAATTTAATATCTAAACACTAATGTAAATTATATTTCTATCATTTTGTTATCTCTCTTGCAAAATAAAAAAAATTCAAGGACTAGTAGGTTTGAAAAAATTTAATTGCACAGCACTGTTATTTAATTTAATGAAACATATAGAGAATGTGGGTAAACGAGTTGCCTTTGTTAAGTGTTTTTCGTGTAGAAGCTGATTTGTGGCAACTTTATGATACATGTATCAGGAGTTCAAACCAATAAGAAATAAAATATAGACTTTTATTTGATTGACAATAAATCCCTGAAAAATAAAATAAGGGACACAGTTTTCGGTATAAGAATGTTTTATTTATCAACATACAGCCATATTCTGTTAAGCGTTTACGTGAATATTTGTATTCTGCTATCCGACGGAAAAGCGAATTGATCCAAAAAGTATATAAATTTCGTTCAAAAATAAAACAATTAGATTCTCTTAAGAATTAAACAACAAAAATATATTATTAAAGCTTTGGACTCAAAAGATAGAAGACATTTGAAAAATAGTAAAAAATTTAGTGAAATATTCACGTGAAGCGAAAGATTCGATTGCATCGAATAGCAGAATAGGGCTGATAGTCTCCTTTAGCTCAATACACTACATCCAACATTCTCCAATTTTTTTGTATAAATTTCATCAAACGATTTTTTTCGATTCCCTCAAAGTAAGCGTTTGTTTCAGCGATGGCCTCTTCATTCGACCCAAATATCATACCTCCGAGCCATTTATTCATGTTTGGAAACTATACTCTGTTCAATTTATATTTCCAGTACAGGGCTTATGAGAGAGCTTTTTCAAACACATTGGTGCCTGTCTCTGAAATTCCCACTGATTTACATACAATTTATATTTGCAATCTGTTTAAAACTACGTATATCTCACCATGACCTAACTACTGCACATCCAAGTACACTACACACTGCTGCTTGTGTGCCTTCTCCATGCACTCAACCCTCGCTGTGTGCTTTTAAAATCTAAACTAATCGAATCAGAGTTACCACTGCTGCGTTTGTTGTAATTTAGTATGCTTACTACTGCAACCCTGTAAGAGCTTTAAAACAGCACGAGCAAATTGGCATTTGTAACTGTTAGAGTGAAAAGCAAATATCATATCTTCCCTAGAAATAGTCGCTTGGGGCTAAATCTGGGAATATGCTGGGTGATGGAGGAGTTCTTAGCCTAAATCATGTAATTTCGCCATTGCAACTACGGACTTATGCAGCGTCCTGGGTCCTATAACACAATACATAAAGTGCTTGTTGAACAAGTGAAATTCAACAAGATTTTAAAATTTGTGTAACACGGAACAAAAAGCCTAGGAGAACTACAACAATTGTTTTGGCTTCAATCAACAAATGCAAAAGTTCATTATTTCACCATTTCTGTAACTGGCAACAACAAGAGTTAAAAAAAAGAAAATAAACTTGTTGAATATTTGATAAATTTCAACAGACGGTTCCGGATCCAGAATAGTTCAAAGTCAACAAGTTAAAAATAAACACTTGCAGTAATGTTAGTTAGGTGATTACATCGGACCGATCTTGAGAATTTATTTAGTCTCCTAGAGTTTTCTGAAAAAAAAAAATATTTTTTTTTATTTCTGAATCGGGCAGTGATAGTGATTGCCAAGGCAGGCAAAAATGTTCAAGGAAAGAATAAACTTTGAAATAGAACCCCATATTTGTGTATTAAAATATTTCGTGTGTCGTAGAAGTCTTTTTCACAAATTACGTCCCGCCCTTACAAAAGTAAAGCAATAAGTATAAGGCAGGAAATATCGCCTTGCATTTGTTAGGAAGAAGTCACATTTGCAATAAATACTTATTTTTTTGTTCGGAAATTTTAATACTCATCTTGATAAATTTACTTGTTCAACTGACTCAACAAGTGAAGGGAATTTTTTTCTATTGACAATTGTTACGGTTTTTATTGTGTTACAGAAAAGATTTTAACTTGTTGAACAAACATAGTTGAACAAGTAATTGCTAACTAGTGAACTACTTGTTATGTGTTAAAGGCCCGTGATAAAGAACGTTTTTCTTCACCAAGTGCGGCCTCTTTTAATTCAATTCGACTTGGTGATCGTTTTACCCTATTCAAGCATATTCCTTTTCAAGGTAATGTGTTTGAACAACACTGCACAGTGCACACATTCTAATAAAACTATCTCCATAAATTTGTTTGCCAACAAACGCACTTTGGCCTTGTTTGGCTTCAATTCACCAGGGGAGCAGTTTATTGTCTTGACTGTTCTTTGGTTTCTGGTTAATCGCGACCGTCCATTATCAAAACATGGATTATGTTGTTCTGATTTGGTCTTGCAATTGGGCGACCAGAAATAATAGAGTCACTTGTGCTTAAACGACAGAACCGAAATTGATTAAACCAGTGGTGAATGGTTGATGGTGAAGGGTGTTTTTCTTGCAAAAATTAGTGTTTAATGATCACTCGAAATTCACTTTTTTCCATTTTAATAAAAATGCTCGTAAATGTCTAAATAAAATGGCTGCCTCAACAAAACCATTTCACATATCTGTCTGAAAATATGCGTGTGTTCTTTTGAAAGATAATTCTTGACAAAATAAAATGCACGACTGGAACGCACGTACTTTCTCTTATGTTCGATCACATTGTATGCAAAAGATTCTTAATAGCAACTGCTAAATATACTTTTAAAGTCGTTTTTACATAATTTTTGTATATAAATTTCTTACAATTTTTTCTAAACAGTAATTGGGATCATAATTTCATTTATTTAATAATACCCAAATATATATGTAATATAAACTTGAAAATAAAAATTTCAGAAAAAATCGTCCAGAAGTTTACGAAATATTGAATTTTCAAGAAAAAAAAAATATTTTGTTTTTCAAAAATCGAAAATCAAGATGGTTGAAAAATTGTATGGCAAGTACCGTTATTTTTGGGTCTAAAACAACGATTTAAATATCTATTTTAAAAAATTACCTAAAACGCTTAAGTACCAAGCTTGAAACAAAAAATCGGTTCAGCCGAGCCAATATGTTGGTGTTCTCTAACATTGTAATGTCAAGTTCGATTAAAATCTCGAATTCGATTTTTTTTCAAATACAAAACTTGCCCTAGTACCTATATCGCAATTAAAAAATGATAAAACTATATTGGCGACACAATTTGTATTAATTTTCAGGGACTCAATGGCCAATCTATATTGCATCTGTTTGCGTTATGAATTTATATGAAAATATAAGATATTGTTCTTAATTCAGTAACCACAAAATTGGAAGTCCAAAAAATGTCTTCATTCCCTATTTTAAACCTAATTAAAAAGAAATAACAACTCTGATTAAATCGGTGCCCTTTTGGAACTTCCTTAAACCAACTCACCAATAAATCTACTTTCTCTAGAAAGTTTCAAGCAAAAAGCCCTACTAATGTTGACCCCAAAATACCTCTAATTTAAAGGCAGAAAAGGTCTATATAGGCTTAACCATACTCTAAGTACCTTAACTCTTTACTTTCACAAAACAAAACCTACAAAAAACTACATCAAACAGTCAAACAGTTAGATTGTAAGACTTGGATGAATTATTCATTTTATTTGGAATACCAAAAACTATTTTGCAGTCAACATTTTTACCATTACCACAATAAGGCACTGCAAAAGGACATTACGCATAAAACCACTGCCATTACCAATTGTGGTACATATCTTACCATAATATTCAAATGTCCGCCATACAAATAAATAAAACGACAGGGAATTGCTTTCCTGGATGCCACATTGTGTTTTGTACATATACAATACTCCAAGCCTAGTCCAATTCAATGGTCTCCATTTCAGTTAGGTATAGATTCCTTGGCATTCCATAGGCCATCGCACAGAGCACTCTGCTACTGGGCATTCGCTGTTCGCTTTTCAATCTTTCCAAGAAACGCAGATTTTTATTTGAACATATGCGGAGCGCACTGCCAACAATGGTTTGAAATCAAAACAAAAAAAAAAGGTCCAATGTCAAAGACATCCAAAGCCAAAGCCAACCATATGCAAAGATCACCGAAGCACTCCAAATAGAGGGACCTGCGCGCAACAACTGCAATGTGTGTAAGGGTCCAGAAATACGGTGCCTGATTTCCATTATTACCCAGCAGCCGTATCTCCATCGCCGTCCGACCGCATCGGTCCTTTGGATTAATCTCAATTTGACCTTTTATTGAGGCTCAAGTAATAAAAATTTATATAACTAACTTATCAAGGCGCAATTGGAGCTGTAAGCCTTTTTGCTTCCACATCGACATTCAAGTTCGGACGGACTTAAATTTATTGCTTCCTCTATTATTGCCCGTGAAATGTATTCCGCACTCATTGTATTTCAATTTGAATTGCTCTGTTATAGGGCTCTTTGGGTGCCCGTTTAACAACCCACCAATTACAATACAACGAAATTTATATGATCGAAGACTCTCAATGATACTTGACCAACAGCAAAAATAAATAAATTCAAAAAATATATATACAAATTTAAGACGTACATATAAATAATTCTGAAGTAGTCCAAAATCGATTTGGCCGCAAAATTGTGACCCTGACAAAATTTCATGTTGCCGGAACATTAGTCATTAATCACTATGTCGGCAGCACAATGGTACAACTTTTGTGTGGGTCGCACTTGAGTCTCGTAATATGACACAACCTCTCATATAATATATTGATTTGATTTTGTTTTTGTTTATTAATTTTTAAAAATTTATTTATGGTTCTCAGCAGCAATCAGTTCTCTTAAGTGGGTGGCCAAATAAAAATTAATCAAATTCTTTTTTTGTTTCTAATAATTTTGCAGAACATGACGTGGAAGATTGGAGTGATTAGTGTTGTGCTGCTTATGGTCACGCGGAGAGCTCAGGGAGTTTTGGGCAAGTCACAGATGTGTGAAGTCGAGACTGGACAAACAAATATCATTTTGGACATCGAGGAGAGCAGAGGAAATTGTAAGTCCAATTATTTATCTTATAATTTTTTTTTGCAGCAACGTTTACGTTTCTCCCTTAGTTCTGTCAACTGTTGGTGGCAGAAAGCATAATTCAATTATATGCCTTTCCTGCATTTATGCAATAAACAAAATTTATTTTATTTATTTATTTATTTATTCATCAAACAGGACATATAAAAATCATAACAATAATCAAATACTTAAGTTTAACCAAAAGATAACAATTTATTCTTACAACAATGTCTACTTAAGAACATATTAAACTCAAGAACACTACAAACGGAGTTTGCCTGCCTTAAACAGCGTGCTACGGGCTCATTATTTCCATAATTAACACAAAGAAAAGACATCAAGAGCGAAAATCTCGCGCAGGTACATTAAAAGTAATCATTGAAAGAAAAGAAGGACAGTTGAATCTATAATTAATTAGATCTCTGACAAACATTGTTTTAAAATATGACCTCCAGATATTGGATGCCTAATAACAAACATCTCGAGTTGTAAGAGGGAATATCGATATTCCAACGCAATGTCCTGATAGTTCTAGTGAATCGTTTCAGGATCCTTTCAATTCTTAACGAATGAACACTATAATACAGATTCCACACGATGCAACAGTATTCTAAAATAGATCTAACATAGCTAAAATAGAGCGATCTCAATGTGAGGGGATCAGTAAAGTCTTTTGAATTTCTATAAATAAAACCCAGCATAGAGCTGGCTTTGGCTACTATGTAGTCAAATTGACTAGTAAAAGTTAACTTTGTGTCAAAAATTACCCCGAGATCTTTTTTTTCGGTTACTCTTGTTAATGGGGTACCATTAATTTCGTAATCGAATATAAACGGACTGGGTTTTCGGCTAAAAGAAGAACCTTGACACTTTTAAAAATTGAGATGAAGATCGTTTTTGCTACACCAAACAATTAAGTTAAATAAATTATTTTGAAGATTAACACAGTCTAAGATTGATTTAATGGTTAGAAAAAGTTTGAGATCGTCGATGTATGCCGACGTACATCCAATGATGGGAATATTTAGGAATATCGTTGATAAGTACCAAAAACAGGAGGGGTCCTAAATGACTTCCTTGGGTTTATTCATTCATTTATTCAAAAAATATTTTTCGTTTACAATGATACATTAAGATTTTAATCTTTTAGCGTATCTACAACTAAGATTACAAATTTTAGGAAATAAATAGAATTGTTGTTGAAAAATTATTTCACAAATAATAAAATAATAAGGCAATATATTATTTAGCTTAATTTAAAATTGTATAAAATAGACAAAAAAAGGAAAATAAATAAATATGCAAAAAATAAAGAAAAGAAAATAAATACATAGGTACGTACATAGGTACTCATATTGAATTAATGAAGTGCAAAAATAGTTTCCTCTTAAAGATTGTTGATGCGGTAATTCTTTGTAATTCATTTGGGATTAGATTCCACAAACGAATCGCAGATGCATAAAATGAATGTTCTGCTATGCTGCGGGAGTAGCGTGGTTAAATTAATTTTAAACCTCTCCTTGATTGCGCAAATTGGAGTATTTCACTGAGGTAATTAGGACATCTTTGGTGGATAACGTCATGAAGTTTAAGAAGTAACCTGAAGATCAGGTACTTATCAAGATTTAAACCAAATAGAGCAGTATGCAAATGTGATACACTGGAATACCTCGGGATACAATAGATGAATCGAATACAATCATTGAAAGCAACATTTAGTTTGCGTTTACACTCACAGTCCAATATTGGATATACTGAACAATTATAAATGAAATATGGCATTATTAATGACTTAACAAGATATATTTTCATATTGGTTGACAAAAATTCCGAGGAGGATCTCAGAGTTCGAAGTCCATGGTAAATGTGTCTAATCGTGTCCGAAATCGCCCCACAGCAGCTAAGATCACTCTTAATTTTATATCCCAAGTATTTAACTTCCTTCACATAGGTAATTATTTCATTATTAAGAACAACCGGGGGAAAATCTATAGGGTTGAGCTCATCTCTAGAACATAACATGGCAACAGTCTTTACAGGATTAAGTTTCATACCGTTAGCATCAGACCAGTTGTGGATTAGGCTTAAATCCTCATTTAACCTCTCTATACAGTCCTCCATCAGGCCAGTTGTACGAAAAATGTAGAGTACCACATCATCAGCATACATGTGAATTTGACAATTACGAACGATATCAGGAAGGTCGTTAATGAATAGAGAAAATAGTAGCGGACCTAATACTGAGCCCTGGGGTATTCCCCTATTGGTTATAATTGGATTAGATGAATTGATTCCAGTTTTAATTTGCTGAACTCTATCTTTCAGATAATTGCACATGAGCTTAAGTGAAGTAGTAGCAAAGTTAAAATTTCTCTTTAGTTTTGTGAGGAGGATAGAATAATCAATACAGTCAAAAGCCTTAGAAAAATCTAAGAGTGCCATGACGCCAAACTTATCAGCGTCCAAAGCAAATCTAATGTCCGACGTAACTTTTATCACTGCAGACTCACAGCTATGGTTACTACGAAAACCAGATTGCCAACGTGTAAGTAAATTGCTTTCATTTAAATAGACTTGGATTTGGTCATGGAGTACTTTTTCAAACATTTTACATAAGAAAGATAAAATACTTATAGGCCGGAATTCAGAAGGGCAAGAGGGGTTTGTTTTCTTGGGGACTGGTATAATGCTTGCACTCTTCCACGTCTCCGGAAATTCACAGCTATAAATACAGTAGTTAAATATGTGAAGTAAATAATTAGTTATAAGTGGGAATATAAGCTTGACAAATTTGGGCGAAATATCATCAAGACCAATTGCATTTGACTTGATCGATCTAATGCAACTAAACAACACGGTAGCACTTATACAATCGAACGAAAAAGCGTTCTCACTTTCTAACCTTTCGAAAATATTTTGAGGAATAGGTGAACTTGTAAGAGACGGAATCAGAATAGACGACATCACTTCAGCTCTAAACGGACATTGACTTTTGTTTTTGTTTTCTTTAACACCAATTTTTTTCAGATTATTCCAAAGCTCCTTAGAACTGAGGGAAGGATCAAGCTTTTTAAGTAAAAACGCGCGTTTAGAGCTACGAATAAGAGAATTGACTCTGTTACGGGCAAAAATATATTGTCGTCTATTAAACTCCGTTGGATTGTTCTTATATCTTCGGAAAAACCGCTCCCTTTCTCGAATATTCGTTTTTATGTTGATGTTAAACCAAGGGCACCGATTGACTTTTAGTTCTTTAGTTACAATTGGAACATATGTATCAAACAGCCGAGATAGAAGATTGTTAAACAGCGAGACTTTAACATTCACATCCGATGAAAAATAAATCTCATTCCATTCCAAACAACTGAAATTCACCCTAACCTCTTCACAGTCAAAGCCACGATATGACCTGTAACGTATTGTACGAGTCATATTTGCTCTGTCAACATCGAATTTATATGAGCAAAAAATGAAGTCGTGGATGAAATCGGATGTCGGCCGTACTTGATCATTTCCCAGAATCCTGTACCTAGAGCTAGTCAAAAACATGTCAAGTAAGGAAGGGTTTACATCTGACTTATAACAAGTTGGCCATCGGGTGTTTACAACTGTTAAGCCCATCATGTCACAGAAATGAATAAATAATCGTTTTACTTTGTTGTTGAGTAAAAAATTTACATTGAAATCACCTCCAATCAATATGTCGCTGTATTTCGGACCCAGTCGCAGTATAGTTTCTTCTAATTCTCGTAAGTTTTCTTCTTTAAACATATTAGGCGGGCTATATACAACAACAAGTAAACACTTTTCAACCGAGTTCCTCACTTCAACACAAATAAATTCAATAAAAGATGCAGTTGACCTAAAAACTGTAGAGGCAGATATGTGCTCCCGTATATATAGACAGACTCCACCACCAACCCTATCCTTACGATCATTTCTGTGCATGTTGAAACCTGGTAAATCCACTAATGCATCAGAGATACTGTTATTCAACCACGATTCTGAAATCATAATGACATCCAGCTTAGACGTACTAATCATTTGATACAATATAGTATGCTTAGCCCGAATACTCCCCGCATTTAAACAACAAATCCTTAAACCATCAAATGCACCACACAGCACATTCAGAACACATCTTATGTTATCGGGATGTGTACCATCAACCATTATTAAAAAGAAAAGTTAAAGTTAAAATCACCATCACCACCAACATAAAAGAGGAACAAATTTGCACTAGATAATTAAAATTTGAAAGGCATTCAGATTGGCTAAAAGATAAAATGTTAAATAATTTTGATAATTTAAATAATAATAAACTTTTAGAGCGGTACATTTTTGTTATCATAATGATACATAAAGCTCTGCTTAAAGAAATTGAATTCAAAAGAAAAATCTTACAGCATGCATACAAGTAGGTTCTTATTAACATTTTACATAGGTATATATAAATAAAATAATAATAATTCTACTCATACACCATTAATCAGCAACAACACTTGCATTAACAGATTCACCTCGAGCAGCATCTTCAGTAGCTCCATTTGCCTTGTCAGCAGCGTAGCCAACGCTACTTGTTGTAGGAGTACCATTGTTGACCACCATAGAACGAAACACTTCAAGGGAATTCATGCTTGTGATACAGATAGGCTTTTTATTTTCGTCATTAGTTTGTCTCACATAAACTCGCCCTCGTCTAGTAAACACAGAGTGTAATAACCGGTTCTTCCTGAGGTCGTTGGCTCTGCGAAAGATTGCATGATTGTTTTTTGTTAAACTTTCATACACACGTACAAATTTGTTTCCCTCAAAACCAAGGTCACTTAATGAAACCGCTCTTAAATGTTGTTTGTAAAATGCCGCTGCTTTTGTCAAAATATTAACTTTTTCTTGCGCGTGCGGTAGTTTGATAATGATGGCGCTGATTGGAATTTTGTTTTTCGGTTTAGTGCGAAGAATGTGAATCGGTGTTAGGGGTGGTGAATATGATATTACATTGCAAAACCGCTGAAAAATACTTTGAAGATTTTCATTTGCACTCATTGGTATTCCATGAAGTACCAGATCACCAGAGATATTATTCCGCGCAATTGCATCAATTTGAATTTTAAGCATAGTGTTATCTTTTTCCAGCATTTGTGCCTTAACCATAGTCAGTTCTTCTTCATGCGTGTCTAACCTAAGTTCTTGTTGCTCCAATGTTTTAAATCTGCTATTTAATGTAAACAAAGAGTTGTTAAAAGAGCTGAGTCTCTCATTGATTGTGTTTTCAAATTTATTAATTTTTGTTTCAAGTTCGAGTGTTGTGTGTTTAATGTTTAGAGATAAATCCTCACTTCTTTTATTGAACGAATTTTCAAGTGATTTAATTTTTTTATCGAAATCCATTTCCACATTTTTTATTCGTAGAGTTAAACTCTCGCACATCGAATTGATTTCATCTTTTAATCGTGACACAATAGATTCCGTCAATGTTTTTGTAAGCGAATCTAAACGGGATTCGATTTTGTTCCACAATTTAGATGAAGCTGAATTTGTTGCAGGGGAGTTTGTGTAAGTGAGAGGAGAGTTTGAACACTTTTCAGACCTCAACTTTCTCTGTTGTTCATTTTTAGAGGCTGACATGTTTTAATAAAAAATACTTTCAGAATATAAAAAATTTTAAATCTTATTTTCACTGCCGAAAAATATACTTTTCTACGCAACAGTTTTAATTGCAAATAGATTTATACTTTATTTACACTTTATTTCACTTTATTTACTTCAAAAGACAGTACTGACTTAAAATTTAATTTCTTTTAGTAGAGCTAAATTGAAAGCTACCTTCGTTTGCACATATACTTGACAGCTCACCGGAAGTAACTAGTATAGGATTTGATTTAATATTATTTATACGAACATACTGAGTTCTACCAGTGAGATACGAACCAAACCATTTTAATAAATTTGAGTGAAAACCTAAGTTTACAAGTTTGGATAGCATTGCATGATTTACCCTATTAAACGATTTTGAGAAATCAGTGTAGACTACGTCACACTCGAAACCTTTCTCGAAAGAATCTACAGGTTGGCACTTGAATCGTGCTACAATAAGAAATTTAAATAACTTTTATTTCAATCTATGTATTTCATTAATTTTTTTTATTGGATTAAAAATTAAATTTTATTTTAAATAACTAATGGTTTTTAAAGATGATAGACCGTAAATGACCTCCACGCTCATCCATGCATAGGCGGCACCTGATCAGAAAATTGTTCATTGCGGCCTGAAGGGTTGAAATTGGGATCACCTCAATTATTGACTTAATGGACTGCTTCAATTCAGTCAAATTCCTGGGTTTCGTTTTGTACACTTCCTGCTGGACCTAACCCCATAAAAAAAAGTCCGGTCAGGTGACCTTGGGGGCCAGCGGAAAGTGCAGTTTCTGGATATCAATTTGCTTGGGAATTTTCGTTGGAGCTTTTATCGTTAATAAACTTCCAGAAACATTTGCGTTTTTTTTTAACTCAGATTCCATACTTCGAATATATTGTTTGTAAAGAAATTTGTTTAAAAAATCAAACTCCTTTTGCAACCGACAATATTTTTCATAGAGAACCTCATCATTATTGGAGGCTCGGAATAACTTAAAAGCTTTATTTTTTCTTATTGTTGATATTAATAAGTTTTTTATTGAACCAAATGGAGATTTAGGTAAGACCTTGGGTGTAAATAAATCAACTGCCTAACTAAACTAATGCTGCTTGAAACAGACGCCCAACAAGTTAATTTCATAAAATGAAATAATTCATTGAAATTACATTTTTCAAAATTATAAATATATTCATCCTCATTATTTTGTTTTATGTATCCATAAAATTTAATGCATAGGCAATGAACTACATGCTTATCACGGTTAGGAAGGGGAGGTGGTGTGTTATTATGAAAGCAATTTATTTGATTAAGTCCAAATTCACCTAAGGTATCAACAACAACGCTCTCGCACTCATTATTGACATTTAAAGGAATTAAACAATTTTCTTCTGGGTCGTGTACTCAATTAATAAAAGGCAAATTAAAATCACCCAAAATTATTATACATATTTTCATTATGTTTAAGGTTTTAAGAACTACGGCACAATTATCAATAAAACTATTCGGTGAGATATAACTACGAATAATAAATACATCATAAGAATTATCGACGCTTACGCTGGTCAACATTGAATTGAGAGCTTAGTTCAAACGACACAGAAGGCAAAACAATTTGCGAACACACAAATGATGAGCGAACAGCTAGCAGCACAAAACATTAAACATTTAGAGAAAAGCCAATTTATATGAGTTATAAGAGTTTTATAAGAGTTGTTTATCATTAAAAGCTCAACTAAGTTCCGGAAGTATATTCAATGGATCTGAAATTTTAGTGTCATAAATAGTACTTGTATGAACATAACTGTTATAAATTGGCATGTCTACCGTCACTTATCAACAAAGAATTTATGTTGAGAATGTCATTTAAAAAAAAAATACATATCGTTTCTTGTAAAACTCCAGAAGGGGGTTCCCATCTCGTTTAAGTACGTAACTCACTCGTCTTCCATAAATTCGTTAAAAATAAAAACTAGCTCACCCGTCGATCTTCGTTCTGCCTAAAATTTATAGACTATTATAAGTAATAGAAATCGCAAAAATATTTCTCACAATTGAACAGATACGCAACGATTAAGCATTTCATATAAATATCATAAACATTTCCCAACCGTTTTTAGTAAAAATTTTGTCAAATAAAGTACCACAAAAGAGAAATCTACTACGCTTAGCCATGTTTGTCAAAACAAAAATCATTATGGCTATTATTATTTTTATATAAGCCGCTATTCTATCTTCTAATGCGTTTAACTCGGCATAACTTTTATAAATAACATTAGGCTTAGGGGGACTTTAAGTAGTCTATAAAATGAGCTTATGAGGAAGGCTCACATTTGGGGAAAGCCTATTGAAGGAATGAAACTCCAACTGCCTTCCAACAACTTGGCAGCTATTTGAGAAGAGGTGATCGTAAACGAGATATCGTATCTTGAGGTCAAAATCAACGAATTGAGGAACTTTTTCCCAGTTCGATGGATGATCAATCCAAGTATTATCCATCAAACAATACTTTCCCTTTACTTTCATTGCGAGTGGTCTGCTTTTTTTATTATCGCTACCGCAGGCCGGCCGGTTTATTATTAGTATTCGGGTGTCCCTCGTTACCAAGGTTAAATATGGATATGATTTAGAACATTTAGTTCTGATTCCAACACGAATGACGAATACGGATTGTAATTTCCGCATTAACCATCTGCGTAGTTACGAACATGTCATACAACTCCGCATTGGTTTCTTGAAGGGCTATTTCGGTGCTAAAGATCGAATCGATTTTTACAAGCACCAAGTCAGAAAATGGACAAATGACAATCCATGCTTCTGCCACTCGACGGATTATGCATACAGCAACAATATTTCAGCAAACTTTAGTTAAATATGATACACATCATCTCCTTCCTAAAACATTGACTAATATTGTAATGCGTCGTATTACCGTTTGTTCCCCATGGCGCATTAAATGTACCCCTTATCACGTCGCTTCACTTAATAACATTTTTGGCAAGAACATCAACTGCTGCTCCGTAAATTGTAAATGAAATCATCATTTATTATGATTTTCATGTTTTTTAGACCCAAATCATGTTTTCATGTTTTTGAGTCCAAAATCAGGTATTTTTTTCTGACACAAATTTTGTCCCAACACGTCCAAACCTACTCTACATAAATATATATTATTAATATATATACAAAGGTATGCGATATGCACCAAAAAATAATGAAAAAGAGAACAAATATTATTTTTCAATATAACACTTTAGCTACGCACTCTTTCTCTCCCCTCGAGCATTGCAATATTTTTGACAGTTCAGCTATCACCTCGAGTAATGCAATGAAGATGAGTAAAAGAGATCAGCGGATGAACTGTTTTTTTTTTTCATTTTTCAATCATTAAAACCGTCAATCGTTCTCTCCTTTTTTAATCCTTTTTATTTTCCTGATACCATTTTGCTTTGAACATTCTTTTGTTTTTCATTTAACGCGTATCTAACTACGAGATAGGTCCGTCCTCTTTTTTATCCCAAATCATGTTTTAAATTTATGTTTTATTTTAAATTTTTAGTGGCATCACTAGTCCATGCGCGCATTTATAATGTAGTTTTAATTTTTGGCGACTTAAGCGTAACCAATGCATTTCGTTAGTGTAGGAGCTTTTCACACAAGTATTCTTCACACAACGCAGATAGGGTTGATCATTTGAATTGTCAAGGAAATCAATCAGAAGGAACTTACAATATTTATTCATTTAAGCTCAACAGAGCTCCTAATTTGTCATTTGTTCGTGGAAGTGGAATGCGACAATTGATATGCATTGAGCACATGAGAAAATTTGTTTGACGCATTCATATAATTGTATTATAACCGCGTTCCTTCATAATAGTGAATCCGAATCACGTCACGAATCACAAAGCAACCGTTGTATTATAGGTTATGTGGGAATAAATGGGTGTTTGATATCTAACTTCACGCGGAAACGATCGCAATGGCTACGTTAGCAGTGCCAAATCAGGTTTTCATTAAGCACTTCAATACATTGCAACATTGACAAACGAAAATCAACGGTTCAATCGGTATTTGGCGTTTTTCTTTTTTATCTCCGAACGGATTCAGAGTTAACTCTGCTGAGCAGAGCATAATCAAAGGTCTCCAATTTAATTTTGAAATACACTTAAACGGTGAACTGTCATAAATATGTTGACAAGTTGTGGGGATGAGCGATATTGAGAAAATCCACGTATATTCCATATCTAGAATCGAAGACCCAACATCGATATTCATAATTATCGAATCGGAAACATCGATGTTTTTAAAGCAAAATTATCTCAGTTCAGTTTTAATCAAGAAAATACATCTAGTCGTGTTTATTTTTACATAATTTTGACAAGGAAAGCCCATTTACATGATTGAGTGTTACACCCAGAAAACCTATTGTTTTGAATATTATAAATATCGATGTTCTTCATTCGTTTTTCTTTCCAAATTAAAGGATTAAAATAAAATTATATTCAACATAAATGTTAAAATATTTTGCAATTAACCGTTGATGAAATAAATATTATAATCCTTTATAAAATAAGTTTCAATTTTACCTCACAATTTATCGATATTGCGAAATAATAAATTATAGATTAGAAATTTGCTTTTTAAGATCTATGATATAATATTTTGCGGTAATAAACTTATTGGGACCAATATATTATAGTTAAAAATTGAAATAAAATCGGTTTGACCTTTTTTCTGAATATGTATTTCTTTTTACATAGATATTTTATTAAACTCGACGAACTTTGCCCATCACTAAGAAGCTGTTAAAATGGCGTTTTTCTTGTCAAAATTATGAGTGAAGATATCCGGGCTCAGCGTTTTGCTCCATTTGATGGGTAATTTTATTCTGAACTAATAGAGCATTGGCCGACTTAGCTCTGGTTAAAAAAAGAACCACAATTTGAGCGATTAGATGTGTCTATTTTCTAAGCTAAAAAATAGTTACAAATATTTGTTTGACAGCTCAGTTCTCTACTCGGTTTAAAAAACCAAAACGCAGATTATTGTATATACCTAATGGAATTAAATTGAAAATTGCGACAAGTGTCCTTCGATCTTCATGTGGTTTGAAGTTAAGTTGTTGGCTTGTTTGCTACTTGCACTAGAAGACTTATTATATGTGTCTTACATAACCCAATCGTAAGCTGGAAAGGTTAGGTTAGGTTAACCCAATCGTAAACTGGATTGTTAAATGTGAAGTAACCGCTGTTCATCCGTTGCATTCGAATGTAAAATTGCGAACTGTCTCATAACCTTCTCTTCTATTGCACATGACTCGAGATAACTCTAATTTGGTCTTTTGTGACGAATTTATCGTCGAGCAGTAGCATTATTGCCACTACCATCGATATTTTCGAAGATTTCGGTTCCACGATACTGCGCCGGCCGGCGATCCCACAAACTTGTTTTGTGGAATGTCATAGTTATACAATATATAGCAGCCTTGCTTGTTGACGTAGGTTTAAAAAAAAAATTGGAACAAACTCATTGTTTCGTCTTTTACGACTATAACATACTATAGCATTTATTTCTGAAAATGTCTATAATCATAAATAATAAAATTCCAAGTCGCAAAACTCCTCGGGAACTAATAATTGTCTAAACACTTCATTCCAACTTAATGCATCATAATTATATTTCGAACGAACTACCCATCATTCTTCGTCATTTAGTTTTGATAGTCGATCAAATGTAAAGAAGTAAATCATAATGCTTTACCCAGCAGCGCATATATGCATACAGGTACTCGTATGAAGAATTATGCTCCCCCCCCCCCCCTCACTCGAATAAAAGGGGGTGTGTCGGTGTTTAGCAAGCGTTAGTGTAATACATCACACTGCTGTGGAACGAAACGCATATTCCATCAACACACAATCTTGCAACAATAATTTGCACATAAATTCTTGCATTCAAGTAAGTGTTGCGCGCGACGAATCAGTGGCGATTTCATCACAATCTGAATTACTAGCAGGCTCCTCTCTATTCATGCCACTTAGGAGCTTGTCGTTTCATAGATTCTTCTTGTTCTTCATTTACCTGTGATGGGCCTCTGGACTCTTATATGGAATAAGTATTCCATGCAGCCAAAGACCTATGATTATAATCCACACGGTCCCGGTCTCGGTTGCAGTCGGTAAATATACCTAGCAAAACAGTGCACTTTGTATAAAAAGATATTATCCTTATTCTGTTTTTACCTTAAGGGTCCTGCTTCATAAATATCCTGAGGCTATCCAAAAAGGAGTTACGTTGAAAAATGAGCTCATTGACTGGTATTCTTCTTTTTTGCTGCAGTCAGTGGTTGGTTAGGTGTGGCAGCAGCATGGTAACGTTGAACAATGCAAATCCATGTTTATAATGCGACCCGCCATAGGGGCCACCATTACATGATTTGCCATGCAAGCGCACCAACTGAAAAGCGAATCATATCAAACCGTCAAACCGTCGCCGTCGCGTTGGTCGGTCGGTCAGTTGTCGTTCGGTCCCGAGACGAGACACAAACATGAAAAATGACCAAGGATTATATATTTTCTCTCTGCCATCGCCATCGCCATTGCCAGCGCCAAAGAAAAGAATGGTCATCATTAACGTGCGATCATTTTGATTTGAGAAACCAGTGACTCGTTGTAACTGTGCAGAATGCAAACACACAGCCCGTTTCCAGCTATGAAGATCAAATGCCAAGATAACAAGATTATAAAGGCTCTACTCCACCCTCCCCACTAACCGAACATCCTGCTGCTAAAATATCTTCGGGGACTGACGACATGCCACCCCACTCTACTCTCTCTCACTCACACTCTTCATATCCACAAAATGATCGACAGGAAATCAGGGGCTTAGTGTTTTGTGTTTGAGGAAAAGCTGAATTAAAATAGAGTAGTATACTTAATAACAGGTATTTCCACGGTATGCAATAAATCTTCAATTGAATGAACTAGATTGCTTCTTGGGCATTATTCCAATAAAAAAAAATTAAATAATTTCAACAGAAACAACAACTCTTCGAAATAATAATCCCTTTAGAGCAGGCTTTGGCGATTCTCCCTCTCCGATGATATGTACCTATAGACGTGTCTTGAAATGGTAATTGTTGACGAAGCCATTAAAAGATGAGCACTTGCATGAAATACGGCACATTTCTGCCTTTGGAGTTGAATCATGCGAACACAAAATTGCTTTGCACAAGAATTTCAGTCATCTGGATGGAAATGCCTAATGGATTTGCAATACTTTGTTGCAAAACAATACACATTGTCCACACGCTTTTTTTGTATAGCAGCAATTTGGAGGCTGGATTTCGAGATCCAAAATGGAATAATAATAGTTATTTGGGAAGGCCTTTGTTTGATTTCTTTTTTTTTGAAATCTTCTTGAAATGCCATCTTTTAAAGTTTTCAAATGTTTGTGTATCTTATACTTGGGACATTGCCAGTCGTATTAATTAGATTTTTAATATGGTTAGACAGGGTTCAAATAATGGTTAAACATTGATGGATAAATGCTGTACCTACTTATTAATATTAAATGTTACTTTGTCCAAGTCTAAAACAACACTAAAAGCTGCAAGCCAGTTTATCAGTTGCTGAGCTTATTCTTTAAGATAAACCAGACTTAGTTAATCCAGCAATTAAAAACTAACCCCGAGTTAACTATACAGTAATTTTTTATTCGAACTCATTCATTTAATTTGTATTCTTTAGAAATCTCTATCGACATGTAGATGGCGACATTATTGAAATTTACAACACTGTTTGAGAAATACCTACTCACTTAATCCAGAGTTAATTCCACAAATTTGTTGGATTTACGGCGCATGGACTTATGCCCTGTTTGCTTGGTTTTCCAAAGACAACGAGCAGAATATTTTACTTATTTAAATTCGTTTAAGGTTCCAAAGAATTTCAAATTGTCCAAGGGGAGAAACATTGCCTGGTCAGGTTGACGTTTTGAAACCTCCGACCCTCTGTATCGTTTTGTTCCATTTGTTCCGAAATTTGTGATTTCTTTTTCAATATTGATTTTCAAGATAGTAGAGCCACTGAAGTTCTGAGGAACTAAGACCATCGGCAGTGACGTTACTATATGGTGGCACGGGCCCCTGAACAGAGAGGGCCCCAGACCAAAGAGGGCGCCGGCTCAAGAGGCCACGAGCTCAGAAATAACCAACCTAACATTTTTAACAATATTTTGTACCTAAGTACTTAAAAAGTATATAACTAAAGACAATATACAAATTCAAACTAATCATTTCAACACATTCAAAACAAAAATATGTCAATTTTCAGAACGCATCCATGCTTCATTTTTTGCAGCGGTACATTGGTAACGCAGGCGGGGAATTCCCTCATTTTGTTAACCAAATAGGCTAGAACCCGGTGACACTGAAAGTCTCGTCATCACGGATTTGGAAAATGTATACGCAAATCGATAGTTAACAATTATACGAATAAAATCAACTTCCTACGCGTTGATGTAGTAAGCCGAAAATATGTTAAATAAAATTTATTATTATAAAAAAGTAATAAGTAAATCTTATTGTTATCGCGGATTTTGATGTATTATAGTTCATTCGATAGAAAATTTCGCAAACTAACCGAAAATTTAGCTGACAAACTTCATTTTATTTAACATATTTTCAGCTTACTAAATCAACGCGTACCACTAACTATCGATTTACATATAAATTTTTCAAATCTACGTGACTGTACTTTCAGTGTCCTTTCAATGAAATTGTTTATAATATCAGTGTTTTGCAACCTTCCACTTTGCAAATTTTAAATGACACTGATTTATTAAAAAAAAGCTCTAGAATTTTTTAATACTCGTATATATAAAAACACATATCTGAATCATTTGCCAGAGAAATTCTCAGTTTTGGTCCACTTTCAGAGATGAAATAACGAAAGTCTTCGTGTATCAGAGATCTAGCTGATTTACATTCATTTTATGTCATTAAGCTTTCCTGAAATTAATTTTATTTGTTACAATTTCTGTGATTACAGCTAGTACTGAAAGATCATTTTCGAAACTAAAATTAATAAAAACCTCTTTAAGAAACTCTATGGCACAAGACAGGCTACGTAACTTGGCTATTTTGTCTATTAAAAATTCTATGGCCCGATCTTTAAACTTTGATGATGTTATAGATACTTTTGGAGGAAAGAATTTTATTAATTAAAAAAATCTTATTGAAAGTAAATTGTTATTTCATTATAAATATTTGTATAAAATGCACATAATATTATTAATAGTTTTGGGCAACTACTTATATCAGTGGTTTATTAAAATTAAATTCTAACGTGACTACTTTTACTGGGACGCGCCGGAGGGCCCACCCAAAAAAATTGCCACGGGCCTCAGATGAGGCGTAACTAACGCCACTGATCATCGGCTTAAGCATAACAAGAAATTAATACAAAAGGAAAGAGCAAACAACAGAAAGAAAGAGAGAGCAAGCAACACAAGAAACACACGGGGTTTGTCTTGAACAGTCCCTATCCAAGTACGAACCACGCGCAAGATGGTTGATTTTGCTGATCGAAGGAAAACGATGCTCTAACCAAAGTCTAGAGAAAATCGCATATTTCATCTCTCAGAGGGATTTTCAGTAACATGTCCGGTTGTGACGTTCTGCCTTAAAATGAAAATGTTTTATTACTTGGGTGTTCTTCTAACGCCTAGTTTATCAATGTGAGATTAAAGTTAAACCCGAGTTAACTCACCAAATAAGTTAGCTTTGTTAGCTTTCATCTTAAGTTGGCTTATACCATACCTAAAGAATAGATTGCAAAAGCTAAAAATTGGTGAGAGTTTAAATGCGAGTCAATGTTTTAACGTAGGTGTTCCCCAAGGTTATCTCCTTGGCCCAATTTTATTTCAAGTTTATATAAACTCTCTTTTTTATCAAAATTTGCCGGAAAATTAAAGCTTTTGCTGATGATTTGGGTAATGTATATGTCTCAGCTAACCCTTTAAATTTAATTGCCGATATTAACAATGATGGTAATATTTTACGTATATGGTTTCTCCGTCATAAACTAATTGTCAGTTATAAAACCAAACGCATGTACTTTAGTTTGAGTTCCCATGAATACCCTGATCTGGGTGTAATTTTTCATGTTCCTAATTGTGAACTGTTTGTGTGCTTTCTGCAAGCTCAAAAATTTGGTTCAATTACTAATATGCTTGCAATACATCTTCCTTCCAGATTGTTGTAGTTAATCAATTTAGATACCTCGATATCCTTTTTGATCAAAACATGAACTGGTCTTATCACATTTAAAATTGAAAAAGTAGCCAGGTTTTATTGGGAAATTTATCCACCGTAAATTTATCCTTATTATTTCGGTAAAAAAATTAAAGTAGAAGCTACGGTGGATGGCTGGTTGACGTTTATTCGAGTCTCGAATTTGATTTTGTTAGTTTTGTTTGTACGATTGATAATTGGATTGAATCTCGATGGATGTGTTCATGAAGTAGTTATAATTATTAATTTCCATTCGTAACACAAATCGATCTTTTTGATTCTTTTCTTTCTATTTTCTTTGTAGCTGGCCAGTTTAGATTTCTAAAATCTTAGATAACTCCATTTTTTTTAATAAATATATAAGCTATTCTTCTGAAAAGTTTCTCACTTTTCCTATTAAAAAATGTAAGAAAAAGTTTTTTGCATTCGTTGCTCAATTATTTTCTGGAGCACCTATAAAGTTCCACCTATTGATCAATTTTAACAAATTTCGATTTCCATTTTGAAAAAAAGATCAATCGCTGTTGAATGAATTCCGCTTCATTTTTATTTTTGACTAACTAAGACCAATTTTAGTTTTGAGTTCAATTTTTATTGATAGTTATAAATAAACGGACTTTGGTGAAAAAAAAATAATCTTTTATTAAAAGCAATTTGACAAGTTTGGATGGGTGGAAATATTGATTTAAGGTAGAACCGCACTGGGTGGAACTACACTACAGAGGCTCGACACTGCGCTGCAAAATATTTATTCGTATGAAATTCTATGAGCTATAAAATTAGACACTAAGCGGCAACAGAATTTCACAAAATGTGCTTTGTGTTCACTGTTTAATGGACGTTGGGCATGGACGGACTTCGCTTCACTACATGTACTGGGCCTACATTTTAGTGATCCAATTGTTTTTTTTTTTCTGGACATAGAAATGGCTAAATGTTAACTACTTGTTCCATACTCTGCTTATGTTAAGTGAAGTCTGATGAGTGATTATTGAATTGAATCCAAAACACACTCAGAAAATAAATTTATAAATTGACCTGAAGAATAAAACAAGAAATATAAAGGGGAAATGTAAGGGGAGTGAACAATTTAAACTACGTGTGGTGTGCATTTAAACCAAGAAACATTAAAAGGAAACAAACAAATGCCCAGCAATTTTGATACTTCGTGTGAACGGCATTTCTAAATCAATACCAATGCTTTCACAAAAAAACATTACATCTTCCACTCTCTGGTATACCAAAGAACTTCGCTCCCTCCGCAACAAACGAAACAAACTTTGGAAAAAATTTCTTAAATCAAAATCTAGCTCTGACTTTTCTAACTACACTTTAACTTATAAAAATTTATCTGTATTATGTGAATCTCTATACTGAAACTACCTTCCCAAAATGCAAACTGATCTGATTTATAACCCGAAATAGTTTTTCCAATTTATAAATAGCAAAAGAAAGCTCGATGGTTACCCAGCAATATTGAAATTGGGTAAAACTTCGTCTGCTGATCCTACAACTATGTCCAACCTTTTCGCGGAATTTTCTGGTACTGATTTTTCTTGCGTCAACACTGAAGCTGATTTAAGTTATTTTAGTTTCATGAACGGCTGCGCTCAGACTTCATTAACATCCATCATAATTGATGTATCTTCAGTCATCGATAAGATAAACCTGCTCAAAAATGATTATTCTTCGGGTCCTGATGGAATTCCTTCAATTGTTTTAAAAAAATGTATGCAAAACCTAGCCCAACCTCTCACTGCACTTTTTCAACTGTCTACTGCAACTAGAGTTTTCCCTAAGCTATGGAAGGATTCTTTCATAATACCGATTCATAAAAAAGGACCTAAAGAGGATATTGCTAACTACAGACCTATAGCAAAACTCTCATGTATCCCAAAACTTTTTGAAAGTATTATCTACAATCCACTTTTCTTCTATTGCAAACCAATGTTCTCACCTAAGCAACATGGATTTTTGAAGGGAAGGCCAACTACTACCAACCTTACTGAATTTGCGTCCAGTACACTTTGTGCCTTAGAAGAAGGTAAAGAAATCGATGCAATCGCTACTGATCTTAGCAAAGCGTTCGACAAAATATCGCATAATATTATTCTACTCAAACTAAAAAAGCTCGGTTTCCCCCTTTAATAATATCATTGATTAATTCCTATTTGGCTAACCGTCAATATAGTGTTATATTTAGGTCTTGTGTATCAAACTTAATCTGTGGAACGTCTGGTGTCCCACAGGGAAGTCACCTAGGACCTCTTATTTTTGTGTTAACCACAAATGATGTAGACAAAATCTTTTCTGATTCAGATGTTTTAATCTATGCAGATGATATGAGAATATATAAACATATTTCAAATTCTGCAGATGCTCAATCATTGCAATTCGAACTGGACAAATTCTATATTTGGTGTCAAAAAAACCTTCTGGAACTCAACATCAAGAAATGCCAAGTCATAACCTATTCCCGTAAGCGCACTCCCTCCTTACAAAGAAAATATACTCTTAATAATGAACCAACTCCTATAGTCACTTCAATCAGTGATCCAGGTCTTTTATGTGACTCCCAGCTTAATTTTAGTGACCACATTGATAATGACAAAGCTAACTCTTCTCTTGGATTTATTAAACGCTGGTCTAAAGAATTTACCGATCCTTATGTCACTAAGTCCCTTTATATGACTTTCGTTAGACCCCTTTTCGAGTATTAATCTCAGGTCTGGTCCCTCTATTATCAAGTCCACATTAAACGAATTGAAGCCGTCCAGCGAAGATTCGTTCGCTTTGCCTTACTTGGTCTGGCTTAGGATGATCCTTTCAACCTTCCACCATATTCACAACGTCTTAAACTTTTAGGCTTACAAACTTTGTATAGCCGCTGTATGAATGCTGACATCATTTTAATTCATCAGTTATTAAATTTTTGTATTGATTGTCCTATTCTCCTCCAAAATATTGATATTCATACGGATCCCCGTCGTTTTAGATCCGTTACTTTGTTTCGACTCCAATACCACCGCACTGAATACGGCCAAAATGAGCACAGTCAATAATTCCAACGTATTTAACCTTTACTTTAGTAAACCCGCCTTAAGACATGCAATCCTAAATTTCTGAAAATCTTCCTTTAATATTGATTCAAGACTGTTCTTTTTTTGTTTGTATTATACTGATTGTATAGAATTTAAGTCACTATATTGTATATAATTTTTGTAATATATAATGTTATTCTAGTATTTAAGACTTAGTTTTTAAGTGGCTTGTATTAAGCTTAATAGTAAAATCATAGACTATTTTTAATGCAATACAAATATTTCCCTGTGTAAAAATTGAAGTTGGCCATATGAACAAACTCATTCACTTATTATTTCTTTTCCATTGATGTAAAATGAATGTTCGAATTTAAAATTGAAAATGGAGAAAAAAGGCAAACAAAAAATGGTTTTCAAACATTAATTAATATTAGAACGTTTTTCTACTTTCTATTTTATATATTTAAAAGTGAATTATTGGTCATAATTTTGATATTTTCTAAATTATTCTTGGCACAAAACTCTTTCATTGCTTGTGATAGCTGTGCATGGGTACCATTTTTACAAAACTAAAAGAAAGGCTAGGGTCGATGCGTTTTTTTTTGGAATTACTTACTGTACAATGGATATATTTCCAATAGAACACGGCTAGTATCTTTAATCGTATTCGTGCTATGTACCACCTTGAAAAATTCTTAAGTAGTAAAACGTTGGGAATGGTGTACTTTGGTAGTTTTCACTCTAAATTATAGTATGGGATAAGTTCTTGGGGAAATGCGGACTATTCGAAAATTCAGTTTCTTTTTTTCTTGCAAGAATACGTTGTGAGAAAGGTTTGTAAGAGCAACCATTTTGAGCATTCCTTTAAATTTGTTTAAAAAATTACAAATTCTGCCAATAAAACAAATTTTGTATTTTGAAGTCTTGAAAATTTTCTAAGGGAGAATTGGGTATTAAATGACTTTCAGGATCTAAGCAGTGTCTTTAGTTCTATCGTTTGTCTTTGTATCCCTTCTTTCCGAACAACTCGTTTCAGGAACTCACATTTAAATTATTTAACAAACTTCCTGCGGATATACGATCCATTAGATCGTTGCCTATTTCCTTAAAAAATGTAAGAAATTGGCTCTTTAAATTTAATCACGAGCCAATTAAGGTTTTGGTGCCCTTAATTGTTTAATTATAGTAAATAATGTCTGCAATTACTTATGTATATAAAAATACAGTATCATTGATATTTTATTTGCATTTTTTTGGAGTAAATATAAAAATTATAAATATAAATAAAAGAAATAATTTTAAAAAAATCTTAAATGTAGGTATGAGTATTAATTCGAATCGTATTCATTAAGAGGATATCGCTATATTGCCTACTGTCGATTAATGTCAACATAAATGTCAAAGACCAATGAAATTGACATTATTATAGCAAATTTATATTAGGATATTACGTTCATACGAGAATGATTTGTATACAGAGTTTGCATGCGGTGCCGAACTTCTGCACAAATGCTCTGAGTTTGAAAGCGACTCATTTAACTCGATCCTTCTTATTGTTGAGAATGAAGATGCTGAAGGTATACACTTTCATATACAACTATAGATACCCAATCTTGCATCACAACACTTTTGGCTTCACTAAGCCAAAACTTCAATTTGTTTCATAGATTACTTTCGATATATGTAAGTATATATAGAGTTGAGAGGGAGAGTACTCCGCATAGAGATAGAGCCCTTCATATACTCTAATGTAGTTCAATCATTATGAAAATATGGCGGCTCGCCCTCACTTTGTTTTCACCGCAAGGTATATGAGTTAAGTATCTAATTGTATATGATTATCTATCTCAAGTTGGCTCAATGAACTAGAGTGGCAGCTCTTTCAAATAATCAGAATAAAATAAGCCATGAAAAGATAGCACATAAGATTGCATGTTGGGACAATTGGGCAGTTCAGAAAACTGAGATTTCAAAAATTTCGCCTCGTTAAAAATTGAGGAGCAAAATCCAAATTTTGTTTTCTCAGTTTTTGACTGTATAATGTATTCTCAACCAATCCTGTTTGCGTTTTGTTAAATAGGAAAAAGGGAGGAGGTTTCCATTTCAAGAGCAGATAATAATATTAGAAGATTTGTCACTTCCTCGTAAGAGTTAATTTCTAAAGTTGCTTATGCTCGGATTCGAACCCCAAAACACTAGCCTGCCAGACCAATGCACTAGCAATAACCTACGATGTACTATCTAATAAAATGTAACATCTGTATGAAAAACTTATTCTTTGGTTCTGAATTCGCCTAGCCCTATACTTCCCGAATTTGTGCCACTCCAAATTCACGTTCGTTGGCAACATCAGCTGGCGTGATCTTTAGCTTTTTGCAGGTAGGTATCTACCAATCGGAAATCTGTGTTCGTAAATAACAAAATTAATATGGTGACAAAAGTATTTTGGAACGTATATTTATTTTTTTTAAATTTAAATTAAACTACAGAAATGTCTAAAATTGCGTGCTGCACAAGGCTGGATGGTTATTGTCGGCAAAATGATTGCATCTCCTTCATGTCTATTTTCTACCAACGACAACGATGCATTCAGAATTCTGTGCCTGCTTCCGTGCTGAGCTTGGCCTTAACCTTTGTTGCTGAAGCTAAATATGTGCCTGCAAGAAATTTAACATTCTGAGAGGCAGCATCTTTTGAGCGCCTGTAAAAATGCTAATATAAAATAATTACCATTAATTGGTAATCACATCATCACAACTCATTCTACATAACATACGATCATACACACAAGCGCAGGGTGACCCTTAGTTCTGTTTATTTTCGTGCTGTGTTCGGTGTTCCCCAACCGAGACGAGAACTAAGTTCGTTTTGCAATCGACCATCTGCACTAGAAGTTTATCCAATTACTTGGAACGCATTTAAGTTATTGGCATTACGGGAGTCGTTCGTTTTCATTATAGTCCGCTCGTTGTCCTTGTCGTCTCAACCACATGATGTTGATGATGCTGCTGATGCCGATGACGATGATGGTGATGTTTTGTCCATGTCCGCGTGTGCAGAAGATTTGCGATGCCCTTGCCTCGCCAGAATCATTAGTACTATCTCCAGTGCGCATCCAATAGCCAATTCCTTACTTCTTAGAGAACCTCGGTAGAGCTGAGCTCTAAGCAGTGCATCAGCGGGATAGTGATGTGGTTTGCATGCAAACATCGTAGAATTCTAGAGTAGTTCAATAAATTTACCGCCTTTCAGCAGGAATCCATAAAAATGGAGAAAACCACCACCACCAAGCTCTGTCTGTCTTGATGCTGATCTAGATATTGCACGCTAGAGAGTTAGGCGCATTTTGTCCAAATGACGAACGCAAAAAAGAATAAACTCCCCAGCGACAGCGAGCGAGTGTTGCAAGACGAGGTGATGTAATCGGCTTTTTCCATCTAAGAGAAACAACTTGCATTTTCCTCGCTTGAATTAACAGCTTACGAAAAATCAAAAAAAAAAAAAAATGCCAAAGAAAATGGTTACATTAGATGGGTGCGCAATTGTATCTTAGAATGGATCAGCAAATTTAAAATAAAAACTTTTTTTTTGATTATCCATATCCATGTCGTCCACGCCACCAATTCGCCAGCCATGCAAATAAACACCTCCGATGGAAATAAATCAAATCACTGCTGCATCATAATATGCTGAACTGCTGACTTGCTGCAGGAGCTGTTCTGCTGCTGCTGCTGCTGTGATCAAAGTATCGGACTGCTCTCGTGCAATTGGCTGGATTATTGGTGTCATGATTTTGATTATATAGCTCGAAGGTGACTATGAGTTTGAAAAGGGAGGGTTAGGCCCGGCTACTACTATAATGGTGGTGGTGTTGCTGCTGCTTATTATTTGTGAAACGCTTTTGCGCAATCAACACAACAACTCTAACAGTAGGACGATGACTATGCGCCGGCAACGACGATTTTGCAAACGGGAAGTGGAAGTAGTGATCGTGTTTTAGTGGTTGATTCAATGTACAGCTCGGAGGTATTAAATATAGAAAATGGTTGGGTTGGTAGCTAGCAAACTGCTGAAAATGCGATTTATGACTTGTTAAAATTTTTTTTTAACAAATTCGAAGAAGATCGACTATTAAAATGGGGCGTTGGTTAAGCGATGTCGATATAGTTCAATATAGAGTAAATGATGGACAGCACTCTGATTGAACCTTCCCGTTAGCTGGGAATTATGCGGCTGTAATAAAAATACAGCATGCTTAGATGAATTTTCGGTCAGATGTCAGAAATACCCCAACAAATTTCCTGAAGTTTTGGGGGGCCAAAGAAAGTTGTGCTTATACTAAGGGTTTCACGATTTTTAATTTACACTAAGTGACGTATTGAATTTTAACTAATATTCCATAACTAATAATTTTGTGTCCGAAGTCGAAATAAGATAAAAACGATTTAGCTCATACACGTCTTTTCCTAGTCAAAAAAGGTAGCTAGATATTTCACTTTTCCATGTTAAGTTAAGTTAAGTTTAGTTGGGTATATACAGTGCAACACATATATAAAAAATTCTGAAAATCCAATAAATTTCTTTCTTAAATCGGAGTTTCTCTTATATCAAAACATCGGATATAACAAAGAAAAATTTCTTTAAAAAAAAAACTATGGCCAAAGGAAAATATTTTGTACGTGTACCTACAAAATTTCATGAAAACGAAGTAGGCCATACAAACTTTATATTCATAATTAATGATTGTTCTTATAAAAACTTTTTCTATAATATTTTTTTAAGATAAAAAGCTTTAATGTAACAAAGTAACAAAATATTTTGGGGGTGGCCTAGGCGCGATAGTTGTGTGTTCGCCTGTCAACCTCATGGTCACAGGTTTGATCCCTGCCGTAGTCTACGTCCTCTTAATTTTCCATTAAAAACAATTCTAAATAAATGTCAACAACATGCGATTAAGTAAGACTAGTATACCAATAAATATGACAATGAATAAAAAAATAATGCAAATTATAAGGGACATAGATAAATAAGATACGGAAATTTCTACACATTAGTTCAGCCGCTATCCCTGGAGATAAAAATCTGAGACCACAGCCACCTACAGTCTCAGAACTTCCTAACCTAACGCCCGCGCTGTGTTGAAATATTTAAAGGGTAGTATAATCCCTTGAGCGCGGGTAGATTATAAAAAAAAAAGTTACAAAATTTACTTTTCTTCAACAAGTAAACAAATAAAATGTGGAACTTGAACGGCAGCGATAACCTCATTAAATTCTGATCTAGACAGCACTGTCCGATGGGGACTAAAAAACCGAGTAGAATTTAATGCTTCAAAAACCAAATGCTGTCTTCTGTCGTTAAAGCGGGACCCTCCCCCCATGCCGTTGTCCATGAGCGGTGCTTGTATCGCGGAAACCAAACATCTTTCAGTTCTGGGTACGTGCATCACCGTTCACCTTTTATGGAATGACTACATATTCGACGTCGCCAAAAACGCTGCAAGGTGTTTGGGTTTTCTGAGACGATGCCAGAAATATTTCTCCCCTTCTGATCTGGCTGTAATCTATAAAGCCTATATTCGTAAAAACCTTGAGTACAACTGTCACATCTGGGCAGGTGCTCCCATAACTCACTTAAGTCTTCTATATAGAATCCAAAAAAGAGTTTTAAGAATGATAGGTGATGAAACAATAACGGAAACAATTGCACCTCTCGAACACCGCCGGAATGTGTCATGCCTTTCATTATTCTATGGGTATTTTTATAGACAGTGTTCTATTGAAATAGCCAGTTGCATTCCTCACCTTAAACAATTCAACCGTAATGCTCATCAGTTTACCCTTGAGCCCAACTTCAGACGTACTGTCAAGAATAGAGATTCCTTCTTTAGCCGTACCACACGAATGTGGAATGCTTTACCCGTCCGAATTTTTCCCTCCCATTGCGATATTCAAGCATTTAAAACCAATTTGCAACGGTGCTCCTGTCTAATCCTTTCCCATTTTCCTAATTGCTCGCACTGTGTTTAAACATTATAAGGGTAGTCATAACCCCTTGAGTGCGCGCATATTAAAAAAAAAAAAAAATAAATCTTCTCTTCAAATAAATAAGATTTAAATAAAAGCAAAGTATTTTGTGCCTCTAGAATTAAGATTGATACTTTTCCACATATAAATGTACAGGAATTGTTTTGTATTACAGGTAAATTTATCGTCGAAAGACAACGACCAAACAGAAGTCAAGCGCATATGTCAGAATCGCATCTATTTCATTGTTGTACATATTTTTAAATTTGACTTTCCATGAATATGTGAAATCGAACCATGAATATGTGGTGTAGGTAAACTACACACAGATGCAAAAATATCAGTTTCATAAAGGTAATAGCTTGTAGGCAAACACATATATCTGCCAAAATTTCAAATCTTTGTATTGCTCATCATCCAATATTCTGCTGTCATTCCTTTGGAAAGCGGGAATTTATAATGAAAGCCTTAACACATAGATGCATATTGAAAATGTTTTGACCCAGGTTTGTCTGCCAAGGTAAATTTCTTATAAGCGTTCATTTTTGTTCTAAGAATTGATTTTGGGGCGTAAGAAAGGCTTTCTTATAACAGTGTTTTTCTTGTATGCGAGATTCTTATAAACGAGGATACTTGGGCAGTGAAATTCGGTTGAAAACACTGTAATATTTAAAAAATAAACCACAACATCTAAATAATTATTATGATCATACTTGAAATGATAGTTCGGTGATTAACTTGTTCATATTTACCAAAATCCTCTTAAGCTTAATGGTCGATAGATAAACGTGTTTCCTTTATTTAATAATTTCCAAATTAAATTTCCAATGAAAATTATGAAATTGTTTCTTTAACGACTTCCCACTAATTTACTTCACAAATTAAATAATTTTATTTCACTTCACTTCGAAATTTCCCGTTAACAATAATTATTAAGTCACCTTTATATTTCCAATATCACTAAAAAATTAAAACTGTGCTACACTAGGTGTTTATCTTTTTCTAGTTCAGAGCAGAATCTGAGTTGTCAAAAAATTTGTTTCTGTTTAATTTTCACTCAGAACGTTTAGAGATCCAAATTTTTGTTTCTTTTTTCGTTCTGAACTTATGCAGATTACGTTCGATGTGATTGAACATAATCTTCTGAACATTATGAGTAAATTACTGATCACATGAAATGTCATGTGTGTCGAGAAGGAAAATGTGAAGAAAAAATAATCAAGTAAAATGGCGAAGTACGAGTAAGTTGGTAGATTGTGGATTTTCTGTATCTGGTGTGTATCTAGCTGTGTACAAAATAAGGGTAATTTTGTGTTAGCGTAAGTGATAAAATTATTGACACTGCAAAATTTCAGCCTAGCTATTGACACACTCTTCTTACAGAACGTTTCATTGGTACAAATCTGAACGGCTCCCACAACAATTTCTTTGAAGTTCCTTCCTGTTTCTTATTCTCTCACTCTTTATTTTTATATAGTTAGGAGCTAGTTTTCTTGTGAATTCCTAAACCTAAACATGACTGTTACGCGACTGTGTATTTTGTGAAAAAAGTCTGTATTTCTTTAAGGAATCCGAACATGTTAGTAGATAATTTTATTATATTTAATACAAGCTTGATCATATTAGTTTATTATAATGAAATATAATGCCCTGGATGAGGATTTACCTTATTTTTTATTGTTTTTCTGTTGATATATATTTAATAAAATGGGGTGTCAACTATTGTGTTAAGATTTTAATAATTCCTATGATTGACACCTCTGTGTCAATAACTGTCTTCTATAGGAGTACTAACCTTGACACTGTGACTATAGTTGTACGTATATATAGTGTCAATAATTATATTATTGTTTTAAATTAATGTTTAGCTGGAAAAACGCCTAAATGTACTGCAAAATATACCGAAAAGGACCTCGAGAAAGCGCTTGAAACTCTGAGGACTCAAAAGACGTCCAAAAAAGCTGCAGCCTAATTTTATAGTATTCCTCGAATTACACTTGCCAATAAAAATTCTTTACTATCTTTATATTCGTCCTAACTATAGTGCCGTGTTTGGAACAATGGATAACTACATCCCAGCGAAAAGTTTTCGCGAAGAGAAAAAAGGATGTGCTTCATGCCGTCAAGGATTTTCTTGGAGAAGGCATCCTTTTGGGCCACAAAACATTTCAGGGAATAGCTGGTTTAAGGTGTTTTTGAGCCGATACCCTTCAATAAGTTTAGAACACCAGATCCGTTTACATCAGTCAGTGCAACCGTTGGATTACCAGACATCAAATAATACTGGTTTATTTGAATAGAAAAATATCTTGAGGAGTAGAATATGTTGGCCATTTTATCGATGCTACCAGAGTTCTTAATAGGGATGAAATCAATTTTGTATTGTGGCAAAAAACCAAAAGCGTGTTGTTAGCCTACACAAATAAATACAAGTTTAGTTTTATTTTTATTTTTTTTTTTTTGTAAGTTTTATGTTTTTAGTTTTTAAAAATTTTATAATAAAGCAACATACAGGTTTAAAAAAATGATTTAAGCCAACCTCAACCAAACGATCGCTATTTTTATTTTTACCGTCTATTCAAAAATATGTCAATAGTTGTACATGAGTGTCAATTACTATATATTTTAATTGGGTTTTAGAAATATCAAAATCTAACAATATCACGAAACTCTTACTCGCTTTTAATATAAATAGCATGACAATCAATTGAATAATGTATTTAGAAATGTACTCAGAGTTTTATATATCCATCTCGAATATATTTGCCAGCTGCGTTAACTGAAAAAATCCCTACCAGGATTCACTTACGCTATATTAATTTTTATAATTAAAATGGAAATTTATTCTGATTTGTGTGGTGCAAGTGTGTTTAAAAAACAAATCAGTGTTTACAGCTTGCTCTGTTCAGAACAAGTTCACACCATATTCTATGCCTTCAAGGTCTGCTCAGACCTCTGCTCCGAGCGAGAAAATAAAAACGCCTATGGTAGCCCGTTGACGTTTTTACACCTCTTTATATAATTCTTTATATACTTACGAAGAAATGGCCGCATTCAAAAATCGATCCAATAATAGTGAGTTTCATTAAAATTTCACAGATCGCCTCTCAAAATCAAGATTTGATCTTTTCAATGAAACTAATTTCCAGATTTAATTGTAGTATTGGTGAATTAATATATTTCTGAAAAAACATATCTTCCTCATCAGATGAACAGGAAAACAAATACGAAGCAATCAAAAACTCCACTAAATTTACAAAATCTAAATTATTAACATCTTATTCCATTATTTATTCATTTTTAAAAAAAATTTAGCATTAGTTCACAAGTTCACAAGAAATTAATAACAAAATATTTTACATTTGACCCTTTTCAGAAAAGACTTTTTAAATGTATGTGTACATTCACAACAAATCTGCCAACCCATCATATCCAGATCAGATCTTTCGGTTTGAGATTTGATCTAGATCTGCTCTTTTTGTTGGAATGAAACTGTGAAAATTTAAAAATATCCAATCTTTTAACAGAAAGATCAAATCATTTCTTGAATAATGCTCGTTATAAGTTTCGTTTAGTCTTGGTTGTCTTTGCTAATACCGTGTATTTCTTATAGATGGCATCTAGATTGCGTTCATACATGTTAAAACTGTTGTTTCTTCAAACTAATTGTTACAATATTATAGAGCTTTGTTCAGAAACTTTGTCTGAACAGTTTTGGTCAGAAAAGAACAACATTTTGTTGTTTTTACCGATTTTTGATCTTTAATTTGCTCTGGTTTGATTTTCAGTGAATTGTCTAGAAACTGTCAAAATAATATTTTTTTTTTTGTATTATCTATAAAACAGACTATTTTTTTAAATCTTGGTTTGTTGCTAGAGTTAATTGACTCCCCTTTTGTTTTAGTAATAATTTATTAGTAATTAAGTCGAAAATTTACATTAAAAAAATAGGTGTACGCTGCTTATGCCTTCACCTTGCAGAATGTAAAAATAATAAATGTTAACGTGCCATAATTTTTAAAATGGCGTCAAATTTAAATTTGATTTGACAATTATTTTTTAGACGTATATATGATATAAAATCAAAAATAGAAACATCTTGTGTGCAACGAATGTTAAGAAGGACCACAGAACTTTGCAAACTTTAAGCACCGAATTTCAAAAACTTTCGTTAAGTTCGCATTGTGTACGATGAAAGTCCAGACTAATAATGTCCGGGTTCTGAAGCTAATCAAGAATGTATGCAATTTTGAAAGGTATAACAATGAGGCTAATTTCGGGTGATTCTAAACAGCTAAGTTATTAAGGCCTCGCAATGCGACGTCACTGAATACAATCAATTTGAAGAGTAGTAGGACTAAATGACTATCTTGTGGTACACCTGAATTCACTTTTCTTGATTTACAAACAATTCCATTCCATGATCTTAATCTTATGTTCTGATCTATTGAACAAAATCTGAACAGAAATTGAAAGATGATAGTTTCAAAAAATCGAATGAAAAGGTATATTCTTCTTCGATGGCGGCTTTTTTGTATTAGGATGGAATTAGAAAAATATTATGATTGAATATGTTCTCATTCTTCTTTGTTTTGTTAAGGAAAGGACAGAAAAGGTTTATGCAATTTAAGATAGTCTGGGCCGATATATTTTGCTGCTGACATGGCCTAACTGCCCGTGTCCTCAGCAATTTTTTTCACTTAGTTTTAGACCACTACAAACGCCGCGCCGTATTTCTGTACACATAGGTATTGTTATTTGAATTTCATTATAGCTTCCAGTCCTGCTGTTGGTGTAGTCCTTATGAGCCCAATGATTCCTAGACATGCTTATCTTTGTACTTTTATTATAGTTTTCAGGTTAGTAGATTTGTCCATGGTATTTTACCACACAAACAAATGATATTTTTGTATTTCGTCTCCAAGATTACCAAATACCATGTTGCAGTAGCAGAATGTGATACATCCATATCAACTTTTTATATCTAGAATAACAAGATATTTAGCTTGATCCAAGATTTTAATTGGAGCACCTTAAATCGATGTAATTTCTCAACTATGCTCATATTAAGAGAAGTGTGGGAGTACCACTCCCTGAGGTATTGCTTCCGACATTCGGTGACTCATATCTGTACATAATCTAAGATTTTTTTTACTGGGTTATCCTGCATATAAAGAGAGGCTATTTCAATGTCCAATAAGGCGTGGCAACAGCATCCATTTATGATGATAAATTTAAATTTCTTATTAAAATTGTAAAAGCCTCAAAGTCAAAGTATAATTTGGTAAATTCATTAAAAACAAGCATTGTAATACTTACATTATTTCATTCTTTAACTCCTTCTTAAATCGTTTATTTTGTTTCATTCTTCAATTTAATATTAAACTTGATTAAATGAGTTTCATGGGAACGCACCCTTCAAGTGCTTTAAATTTGTTTTGTTCAACTAAGGAAAGTCACTCTTCAGTTATAAATTTTTCTATCAAATACTGACAACTGCCTTCTTGGAATTTTAAATCCCTCCAAAGATCCATTAAGTCAAACAGGATGACAGCTCTTCTCACTAATCAAAGTTCCGCTCACTAATTATGTCCATACATTCACACAAACATATCAATAAAAAGTTGTTTTATGTATGATTTGATTCATTAGTTTATCTTAACCCGGAAATTTTGAAAAATTAAAAAAATCTCCACTTCACTTCAATTCACTTCTTCGAACAATAATCGCAAAGTGATAATCAGATTTCAGAGAAACATACAAAGCTTTAGGAATAGCACCAGCCTCCAGGCGGAGGCAAGTTCGAGTACTACCGAGATATGCTTTGTTCATATTGTTGATTTGATTAAATTGCCAATCATTTTATTTTGCTTCATTAATTTTAATTTTAATTTTTTTTTTTGATTATTATTATTCAGTAAAACAAACACGCACAAATATGTGTGTTAACTTACGTGGGAACGCCAACACCGCCTCCAGCAGCGGTGTTAATTTTTCGCAAGAGAAAGCCCACAAAAAAAAACTATTTACAAAAAAAAAATAGATACAAACTTGTTTCCTGTCTTCTAATGAATAATCATTTTTTTCTCTTACTATTTATTTTCAGATGTTGGTCAACAAACAAATCCGTCAGAGCTTCCAATCTTTGGTGATCCGTTCACGGAAATTGCACTCGATCTAGTCTTCCCAAAGGGTAATCCAACATTTTTGCTGAATGGCAAGAAGCTGCAGCTGCTGCAACCGCTCGATCGAGATGAAGAAAATCTCAGTCATATTGTCTTCCAGGTGAGAAGAGATGTCATTTAAATTTAAACTTAACATGACTCTTTGGGTTTGGCCTGTAATAGAAATGGATGGCAAAAAAAACAACCATTTTCAGTAATAAGGTTATTAAATCGATTAGAGTACACGAATGTGTCGCAAGTTGTTGCTCTGATGTGAGAGTATTAAAATCAGAAAATTATGTAATTATGCTTCTGTAAGGCATAGTGATTTGTAACATTGTAACTTTGTGCAACAAACTGCGCAAAACTCTACATCATTTTCATCTGTCGTAGGAGCTGACTTTGTCTATTTTCTCTCTATACTTCATTTTCATCCAAATATTGTTCTTTCTCGTACTTTTTATGTAATTTTCAACTACAATTATTAATATGACACTGAATCACTATTTCGCCAAGCTGGCCACAGTACTTGCGTGAATGGAACTGCATTGTATTACCCGATGAGGCAAAGTAGCTCAGATTAACAAGTATCGCGCTTTGAAGTGCTATATGTACATATACGATACGAGTACAAGATTTTCATTAAAAAAATATATTTTGTTCCACTAAATTGCAGTACCGTCAAGTGGCTCTCAATGAGATGATAAGGTCCAGTTCTTTCAAAAAGTCTTTTTTTCCCAATGTTATCCACCACTTCTTCACTAACGAGCTAATTTCTGAATCGCACATGCACTTACCATTAAGGACTCAAAAATCTTCACTACGACAGTCTCTCACACGCGACTAGTGACACTTCACGGTGTTGTAAAACCAAGTGCTTGCTCTAAACATTTATTACAGGATCAAACTCAGGATCCAACTGTAGTACCAATAAAGTGAGAAACTACAAATTCGGTAAGCTCACCACGCAGAGATGCCTACCCAAATATCAATTCTCTAGCTTTAGTAGTTGCTAAGATATAGGACTCGTAACTGGATCACTAATCATTCACTCACCACAAATTCACTCGCACTCACCACTCACTCACCACTCATACACTCACAACATCAACTCTCACTCACCACTCATTCACTGATAGATCAACAAAAGTACTACCCAACACCGTTAATCATTGATAATTGATAAATGCAGAAAGTTAAAGCTGCAGAACAGAAAGTATTAAAACTGCATTTGTCAAAAAACTAATTAACGGTTTATTGACAACATTATATTTTAAAACAATTTGCATCATTTCCAATGATCAAAACTTAATCGATTGAGCTTTTAAACATTAACAGTCGTATGCAATAGAATTCGTTAAGACTCATCTCAACGGTTGAATAGTTATGCAATGAATATAAGAATTTTTAAGACTCTATTTGAGTAAGTTCATATTGATAAAATATTTTCCGAACCAGTTACAATGCCTCCTTGTCAAAAAAGTACCGAAAAGAATTATCTTTAACGTTCAGATGTCTTATCTATTCAATTTTTATGAATAACATAATTGTAACTTTACGCAGTCTCTAAAATGCGTTTATCGATAAGTAATGTATCAATTACAAATTCATATTTGGAAATTTGTAAGTCCTTTGTCCACCATGGAGGTGGTTAGACCAATTTTTAGATTTTTTTTTCGAATCAATTAGAAGTGTCTATATCTTCTGCGTAAGCCATTATCTGGCATAACTTTATGACAATAAAAAGTTAAATTTTGAAACTTGATAAGTGACTTACTGTCCAAATTCTGCAAAACCAAATCAAACAAACCTTAAAGTCGTCCAAAATTGTAGATGATTGATGAAAAAATTGAACATTTTGTAACAATAATTGGTAAAACAAGCCTTATTCAAAATCAAATTGATCAAAAAATCAACAATTTTGAAAATATCAGCTAATATTTCTTTTGGTAAATTTAAGATTTTTCTTGCAGGCAGAAAAATTAAAACAATTTTCTAATCTGCACATGATTATGAAATAACTCAACAAATTTGAGGCAAACCATCTCTTTCTACTTCGGCCAATTTGGCATCAAATCAATTTTAAGTTTTTTAGGAGATTTTGTCGACTAAAATAGCTGAAAATCAAGATCAGGTGAAACCATTATAAGTCACCTTTACCTCAGGGTTTCCAAGCTGAGGTCTTGACAGGAATTGCTGAACTGTTTTCATTCATAGTCATACTTATTAGTGGCAATAAAAGCTTTCATGTCACTAAAGTCAAATTGACCATTGTAACTTGCTGTCTTGAAGATTTTAAAGTTCTTAACATATGCAATATGTTTTCGTGGGCATAATCTAGGTAATGAGATAGCTGATGGAGTTGGCTGACGACCAACTGTCAGCCCATCAACCTTACCTAACCTAAGCCAAGCCCTCAAACGAAGAAAAAAGGGGCTCGAGGAAAAAAAAGGGGCCTGCTCATAAAATACAAACTATTAAAGCAAAAAAACCATGAACAAACATTTTATAAACATTTATTGATAAATTCATTACAAAAAAAAACATAGAGATTAGGTATAGCTTTTTTGAATATACATAATACACTGTACGTCACTTTATTTTTTTGAAATATTTTTTCTGTATTTGTAAATTAGGCTTTTTTTGGAACCCAATTTTTGAAATCTTCTAGTTCTATTAAATTTAGTGCAGATATAATTGAATTGCAGGTCTTAATGTTAAGTCTGTTTGTCAGTTTGTTCAATTTTGAGAAAACTCTTTCGTCTGAGCCGCTGCTATGAGGCAAAGTAAAAATGTTTGCAACAAGCAAGTGTAAATTTTCAAACATAGGTTCATTCAAACTATTTTTATATTCCACAATTATATACCAAAATTCTTCTACGTCATTAATTTCAAAAATGGCATGAAAAGCCGTATCTGTTACATTGCTCTCAAGGAATTTGTATTCCTCAATAACTTTTTCTGAATTCGATAATAAATTCTGAAATTCACAAACCAGATCTATATAATTAAACTCAAGTCTTTGTTTTATAACCTTTAGATCAAGAAATCGCAACGCGGAAAGTTTTTTATCTTTAACGTCGACTCTTTTTAAAAGTTCACTTATAATCGATTGATAATAATGTAGAACATTTTTCTTAATACAAGAAACATCTTTATCAGACATGTTATTTATCTGGATATATAATTCAGCTTCATGCCCAATGTATAAATCTGTCAATTTTTTAATATTGTGACAATTCCTATAATCAAAGTCTTCTAAATCATTATTTTTAATATATTCTTTCTTTAAAAAGTTGAAAATATAGTTGACAGAATAGCCCTAACGGACGAAATTAAAAAAATTATTTGTGAAGATTGACTTTGAAACATTTTGTTTAAATTATTCATAATCGAAAGAATGTATTTTAAAAATGTTATGTAAAGATGATTGATATGGTTCAAATTTTCATTTATTTTACTGATATTTTTTTTAAAACCTTCGGCGAGGTCTATTCAAATTGTTCGCATAAAAAATTTGTTGCAGAACAACCCATTGTTCATCAATCCTTTTTACAACGGCTCTAAATGAAAGCCATCTTGTAACACTAAGTTTTAATATTTTGTGTTCAGGGACATTGAATATGTTCTGAAGGTCTCTAAGGTCTTTTATTCTTTTTACGCTGAACTTGAAATAGGAATATATGTCCCTACATAATGTTTCAACTTCATTTGGAATGCATTTGGCAGCTGCGTTATTAATCAAATCCACCGAATGGCTAACGCAACCAAGTTGAAACAATTTAGGGATACGTTTTCTAAGATGTGTAACTACACCTATATGGCAGCCAACCATTGTGGAAGCATTGTCACTTCCAAAACCAATGCAATTTAATAGTGGAATTTGATTTTCTTTCAAGTTAATAATTGCCATACTTATTGCCTTGCCTGTTCCGCTTTCAGGCTCTAATAAAGAAAGGAATTCGGTTCCATTTGTTGATTTCGTTTTTTAAATGGATTTTCATCGGCATTCGAAATAGTTGTTTATGCTATCAGCTCTGATTTTGATATGATTGTTAAGAACCTATTGAATAGGTTTTGTTTGTATATTCTTTGTGATAAAAATAAATTACTGAATTACCTCTTCATTTTTCAAGGCATACAAATTTTTCATATAATGTACATTTTACAAAAACTTCGCGTAACTAAAGCAAACAAAATGCACATAACTGTTAATCTGTCCGAAATATTAAAAAAGAAGAAGATAGTGTCATCTCTTTCTTCTGTCAAATTATTGAGATCTCGATGATTTATATGGGTGCGTTTCTCGGCAAAAAACAAAACGGCAGCGGTTAGTACATTTTATTTCTTGTTGATATTTATTGGTGTTTCGTACTTTTTGCATTATTTTTCGTTGAAAAATATTAATAATGTACTTAAACCAAAAAGGGGCCATTTTGATAATTTTTGAAAAAGTGGGGGCCAGGGGTCCCGAGCATCAAAAAGGGGCCATTTGGCAACACTGCTTCAGGGGTAAATATAGATTTATTTGTAGGTGGTAATTATAATTTTGATAAGGTATTTAATTATTTTATTAATAAAAACTAACTAAATTTAATTTTTGCTGACTATTATTATTTTTGAATTATTATTAAATAATTACGAGTACATTAATTTAAAACATAACAAAATATATCAACATAAAAATAAAATAATTTAACTTAAAAAAGATTTATTACTTTTTGAACAAACAACACAAATTATTACAGTAGTGTATGCTCTTGTGGTCGACATCGATTCGATAAATTCCAATCTACTTTAATACTCCCCTAACGTATGCAATATTCTCTATGGTACACTTTTACGATTGATGACAAAAACTTCTGAATAAAAATGGCACTGGAAGTGGTTACCTGACAATTGATTTGACAGATATACAAAAAGTTATTGTGTTAAAAAAAACGCTCTCAATATCGTAATTAATTTGCTCCAGCTATTAAGAGTGCAGTGCAAGCTCAATAACTGTTCCCAATTTTCTTTTTTCTCGATTATATTGATTCATTTTTTCCGCAGATCTAATAACTGGCTCTAAATGAACCTATAACACAATTGAAACGGAAAAAAGCCTCACATTATATGCTAAACCTTATGTGGCCTTTTATAGGTAAATGTGGCTGGCTTTTTACACACATGGCGCGGATGGAATACATTGCGTCGTCGTCGTGTCGTTTGTTTATCCATTTTAACCTATATAGATCCAAAGACTTAAAGCTGGTTCTATTTTTTTGTTTATTTGACTTGAGTTAAACATTGGAAAGTGTCAAGATGTAAATTGTCAAACATTTTATTTAAATTTTTCTTTTTTTTGTTATTCCCATACTTGATTGGTATACAATTTAAAAATAGGGAAAGAGTTGCGTTCACTCTAATGACTTAATAAATTGAGTGTAGCACATTATGGTTAGATGTTGTTTGTTATTTATTGAAATCCTAATGGATTCGATTAGATCGAAAATCAATTAAAATAAAATTTTTCAAGCAAGAAATTGCTGTTGAGAATGAATTCATAATAGATTTGATCTGATTTCTATGAATTCTTAATTAATTTTTTTTTTTGTTTAATTTGTAGAAACTAGAGGTGTTAATTTAAGCAGATATTTATTTAAATTTAAATAATGTGAGTTTAATTTTTATTTCATTCATTTTACGAAAATCAATTTTGTTTAACAAAAACCAAAAATAAGTTAGGTACCTACACGTGGATAGATTGATAAGATTTTTTGTGTGTCAATTTGAAATTAATAAATATTAAGTTTTGTAGATTAATTCTAAGAAGTGACGAAATTTGTAAAAGTTTTTTTTTAACGATTCTTGAACTTTTCGGTCTAATTTATTACACAAAAATTTGGTTAAGTTATTGGATTTTAAATAATAAAGGTGAAATTTTGATTTTTAATAAAAACTTGGTTATTCTTGAATAAACTCCCATTATACAAGTCCAATTAGATGTCCCTTGTTTTTATACGGAGTATTATTTAGAATTCGAAGAAACTACTGTAGTAAAATGTTGATCAAAATCCGTTAAGTCCGTCAGTTGAATGGCAGATAGCGTTAATAATATTTTGTAATCATTCTTTTAGACCAAAATGTAGACTACGACCCCTACATATGGACTAGTGCACTAAATTTTTTCAAAATCTTTGTAGCAGTTTTCGAGAAAATTATGTTTCTCGTGCTCTCTTACGAAATCACTCTCACAGAGGGCACAGCTAGATACATCAAACACACCTGAAACTTACTAAAGATACATATCCTTGTATATTACAGATGTAATAGATTCGATAGAGTTAACTTATTTCCACTATATCGAAGGATAATTCTATTACTTCTGATGAAGTGATAAGAATGGATATTAAACCCGTTATACCGTAATTCCTCTTGAAATCCATTAAAAAGCTTACTTTGTGAATAAAAATGCATTGCTAAAACACCAATTAGTTGGTTGAAAGCTTTTAAAAATCTTTGTAGAACAAAAGCTTATCCTGCGGTGTAATTACACTATACTCTTTGCAACAAAAACAGTTAGTACAGGGCTTATGAGCGAGCTTTTTTCAAATCAGTGTTGGCTGTGTATACCTCCAACACACTGAATTCAATACACTACCACTGAAAGAGATTCTACCCACTGACCAACTTACACAAATTTTTGTGGTAATTTTCTACAAAATATCGGACACCCGACACCCCACCATGACCGTCCTCATTGTATGTCCAAAGCTTACTGATCATTCTACTTTCGCTGCATAAGTTGAAAAAAGTATACATTTCTACAGAGTTAACAATACCCATTGAAAGCAATTCAAAAGAGCTTTGTCAGTGGTTTTTTACCAAATAGCTTTCTGTTTTTAGGCGTTTGAGAACAAAATTTAGTAAGTTGTCTGATGTATTAATTCCATAGTTCTTCTAATCTTCTTTAAAAAGTATCTTTATTTATAAATATCTCGTTGTCCTTATCTGCAAAAAAATAACCAACAACAAAGAGCAAGACAAGTCGCCTTAACTGAAAACCTTTACCAAACTTATTTCCCTCGAAGCATTCCGCGAACAAGTTTCTCTATAAATCACCATACTAATGCAACATTTTCCTCCATTTCAGGTGTCATGTACGATACGATCGTCGAACAAGAAACGTAACATTCCGATCATTGTGCGTGTGTCAGATGTCAACGACAATGCACCAAGATTTATGAACACACCCTACGAGGTTACGGTAGCCGAGGTAAGTGATATTAAATTAATAATATTTTTTTTCAGCATTTCCACTTAAGTGCTGAGAACAATCAATCTCAGTTTACGACCAACGACCACAGCTTGATCCATTTGAAAAATAAAACAAAAAAAAACAACTAACCACGAGAAACTTGTTGGCCCATTTTTATGAAAATAAGACCTCCAAACAATTGCTGATTTTTTTGTTTAGCCCACGGGCACCCGCATTCTCTAAGACACTATGTACCTATATGTATATGTGTGTATCTATTGTGTATACCCTAAATAAGATTATCAACCAATGTATCTTCTCGATAGTTATTTAATAGTCAGCACGTAGGTTGCAGTTGATCCGAATTGAAAATTCCTTTTGGCAAGAAAACGACAACGCCGCGCGCCGGCCTCGCCGATCGTATGCCGTCGGCTTCATCGGTCGCCAAGTATAAATGGATCAACTTGTCCCGCAGATCACGAACATGTAAATTGAAGGTAAGGTAAGTGCGCGCGCATGGCACACGATCTTTTTGGTTTTCGCTCTTTTATATTCGGATTCAGATTCGGATGCAAAGCTTAACGTACTTTTTGGATTTTGTGATCGAACCGCGCGTCGCATTACAACGATCTAGGATCAAGCAGCTCTCGTGGTTATAGCGCACAGAGGGATTCAGATTGCATAGATTACGATTACTGTGCGAGGCCGCTTCGTCAAAGGCGGCGGTCTCTTCGCCAGATTAACTATCGGTTTAGCATTTCAGCAGAGGCAGTATGTGCGGCAATTGACGTGACATCGCAATTTTTTTTATTTTCGATTATTTTCTATGTGCGAAGGAATATCCTTGATGGTTTTTTTTTAAATAAATAATCGCTGACGTGAAACTAAAACGCAATCAGCGTAAATCATATTATGCGCAGACTCATAGTCGGCAAAAACTAAAAAAAAAAAATAAACTGACACTGAAAGTGACAGCTCAACGGAATAGGAGTTTGGCATTACTGGTATCCTGGTGCTTGCATTATATTCCTTTGTAAAATGGCAAAATAGACAATTGCACGATCTTGGGTATTTGCATTAAGAGAGGACTGCATTTCATGAATTTGTTAAGGTCTTGCATTGTTTGCATACAATAATTGAAACGCCCACTTGGGCCTTAGGGCTTGAATGCAATGTCAATAGCAAAGCGATGAAGTTGCGGCTTGAGTAGTAGGTAACATTTGTAGGTATAGCGCTCAAGCAATTTAAAATTTATGAAAGAATTCTTAGATAGTGTTAACATTGGGTTAACTATAATTCAAGGGTAAGGGTCAAAGGAAAGTAGATCAGTTTTTATCCAATAGTTGACTGCGAAATAGTTGTCGTTTACTTTCAATTTTCTATCTCAAACCTTTTCACTCTTTCAAGTTTCTCGTTCCCTTTAATAAGCGTGTCGGCTGGGTCCTTTCAATTGCCCCATAGCTATCTGCTAACTTTATTTAGCAAATGTGTGTTATGTATGCAAGCTAAGATAGAAGAACCCTCCAGATTATTGGACAACCAATTAAATCGTTCATTTCCTTGTTGCGGAAAATTCCAAACAAAATGAAAATTATACTGCAGAAGAAGACTAAAATCGACGTTGGACGTCTTAAGATATCGCAAGTTGCTGAAGCCTTCAGTGAGCGCCTGAGCGATGAATTTCCTTTGTGCACTCACTAAGGTTAGGTTAGGTTAGAAGGGGTGGAGAAACGGCAACCCGCTTCAGCTCACTCGGATCTCAATGGATCAATTGTGATCTCCATGAGGAAAGGAAAAGTTTGAAGAGGAGAGAATATGTTTGAGGTGTCTCCCTAAACCATCCTGACCATTGAATAAATTTCTGGATATGTTTCATTGGTTTATTAGGTATAGTTCGTCAAAGAAGTAATCTCCGATCGGGCTAGGCTGGGGCATTCACAAAAGAAATGATATGAGCCCTCTTGCGTCCAGACAACCTCTACAAGTAAGATGTGCTGATGCCCATCCTGGTCATGTGGGTTCAACATTAAGTTGTGACTCATTATGATACCCATTAGGAGGGGCAGTTAAGGTCTGTTAAGCCCTAGTAAGTATTCTGTTTTTTTCTTAGAGATATATGTCCAAAGATTTCTAGACCCCCACAACTGTCGATACCAGGCCAGGAAAATTTGTTGAATTCTAAAATGTTTTTACTCCACATTAGGGTCACTAAGGACTCTTAATTCGTTGCGGCAGCGATCTACTAGTTTTCTCCACTTAAAACATTTTGGTGGCCCAGTGCATCATCAAAGAGGTATCAGAAACTAAGTTACCATATAGTTTACCAGCAACCCCACGGCAACAACGCTAGATATAAGAGTACATTCGTACAACAGTAAAAGATAACCGAACCAACAGCAGCAAGATGAAGAGTAGGGCATACGCACCCTCCGAGGCCAAGGAGATAGAAGAGTCACGAAATGACAGCCAGAAGTCGTATACAAGAAAAAGCTGAACAACTGGTTTTAGCTTCTAAGCCAGTCTAGTCGCCGAAACGCAGGGAATAGTGGTTGTATTCAACCACGATTACCAGCAGGTTCTTAAGGGAAATCATGTGGAGCTATTCTTAGACCAAGACGAGAACCTATCTCCATTCAACCAAGTCCAGTTTTCATCCAGTTTATCCATGCACAACTTCGATTTGGCGAAGTAAAGAAGAAAAAATAGATGGATGCAACCGCGAACTCTATAACCAAAGTTAACAGAAATGGATGTATCCGAAATGTCAAGAGACTAAACAATGCTTCAGAGAAGATGGTGTTTAAGTACCAGCCCCGAGGTTTTAGAGGACAAGCGAGACCAACCGTCCGATTTAGAGACCAAGCTATTACGGCTGTTAGAGTGCTTGGTCTGGACAACTGGAGGTAGCGTGCCGTGATAGAGGAGGATTAAGGAATTCTGTGTCTTTGGTGTAGTTATATTTAACGGGTTGGGAGTTTATTAAATAAGTAAGATTTCTATTAACCTCCTGCATCTAGATCCATGATCATTGTGCTTGCTTGTTGGTAAATTCTCGATATTTTTCGGTCTTATTCCTTAATCATCCCAAAGATACAGAAATTACCAAAGACTTATATAACGCTTGATCTCTAAAGCAAAATTTGTTACCAAATAGATTATAGTGTACTGGTAACTTCTAAGTTATATCTACCAATGTTGAAGTTCTTTCCCCATTTCTATTTTCATATTTCATCCAGGACGATTTATTTTGTGTGATTGTAAAAAATCTTCTTCAAATTACCAAATATTACGGCTGGGTCAATAAGGTCCTGAAAATTAGCACAAATGAGCATTTTCGTTTAAATGAAAAAAGTGAATTTCGATTGCTCATTAAATACTATTTTTATCTCAAAAAATTATCAGGCCAACGAATCAAAAGCTCGACAAATAGTATGGAGCGTTCTTTTAACCAATTTCGCTGTGGTCGTTCTGGTCGTTCAATTAAGGTCACCACACCAGAAATGGTCAAAAAATTCCATGATTTGATAATTTATGATTGTGCGAGTGAAAGTTCGTGAGCTTGAAGTGGCCACATGCTTTTATCACATGGGCCTAGTGATTTCTACTTTCCATTAATATTTTGACATGAAAAAGCTTTCCGAAAGATGGGGTAATATTTGGACAACAAACGCATTTTAACCCTCTAGCACTAACAGTGATCTGAACAAGGAAAACCTCGAAGGAAATCCGGGTCATCAACAAAAATGATGTTTCAGTCTTTACGGACTGATCTAAGTCAGAAATGGGGGTATGGTCAGGAATTTATTCAGAAAATAATTAATTAACCAAATCATACAGACTTCCAAATTATTGCTCAGTATTTCAGGCGGAGGTGCTCGCAATAAGGGAGACGGCTAAAGATGTTTCCGCATGTAAGCTGGTCAACAGGAACATAGATATTTTCATAGATAGCCAGGTGGCAATCAAAGCCACTTCCTCAATCGTCTTCAAGTCAATACTAGTTAATCACCGCCGCATCTAATTAAGATTAGTCGCCGTAATCGGGGTCCCAGGACATAGTGACATACAAGGAATTGAAATCGCAGACGAACTGGCGAAATCCAGATCATCAGTTGAACCGATCCAAATCGTTTCCGGGATATTTGCGCCACTGGAGCAAGAACATGTGAAAGTATTTGTATTGACAGTTATCGGGTTTCAAGAAATCTTTGAACAGAAATCTCAAAGAAAAGAACAGGATATTTACTAGGGCTAAACAGACCTCAACTGTCCTTCCTGATGGGCATCCTAACGGGTTACAATTCAATGGGAACCCTCATGACCACAATATCATCTAATCTTATGAAGAGGTGGATGAGGGCTCATATCACTTCCTTGGTGAATGCCCCAGCCTAGCCCGAACCAGGAAAGAAGCCCTCGGAGATTACTTCTTCGACAAGCTGGACGGTATCTCTTATAAGTCACGGAAACATATTTCGAAATGTATTCAAAGCCCAGGATGGTTTAGGGTGGCACCTCAAACATAATCTCCCCATTTACTCCTCAGTCTTCCCCTTTCCTACCTTAGGGACCGCAATGGATCCATTGAAATCCGAGTGAGGTGAGGCAACTTGCCGTTTCACCACCCCTTCTAACTTAACCTAAGGTGTCTTTGGCGATGTTCCAACAAAATTCAACTGAGTTTTTTAGCCATTTCGTAAGCGTGGATGAAACTTGGATTCACCACAATACACCAGAAACCAAGGAACAGTCAAGACAATGGACTTCATTTGGCCAAGGTAGGTTTATCAGCAAACATGATTATGTCTTCGGTTTTTTTGGAACGCGGGTGGTATTATTCTAATCGATTGCCTTCAAAAATGAAAACGGTTACCGGCGCATATTTCGCAGAGCTTCTGGATCAATTCCGGCTGCGTCTGCAGTCTCAAAGGAAAACTTGCATAAGTTCATTCAGATTTAGCACCCTGTGACTATTTCTTATTTCCAAACATGAAGAAATGGCTCTGAGATAAGAGATTTGACCCAAATGAAGAGGTCATCGTTGAAACAAAAGCTTATTTTGAGGGATTCGATAATTATTATTTGGAAAACATCAACAAATTATAGAAACGTTGGATAAAATGTATCGAACTGGAAGGACACTATTGAAAAATTAAATATTTTTATCCGAAAGTACTTTGCATTATTTCATTTGTCAGGGGTTTATTGCTTCACCTAGAGTTTTGATGTCTATTTATTATTTTCTTCCAGGAAACGATAAAAATTTGTTAGTACATTTTATGATAAATTAACAAGGATCGACGTATTGGGAGTGATATTGAGGAACGTCCAAGGAAACATAAATAGGTCTGCTCTAAAGCTATTCATTTGCTTAGTGAATCATTATATATATTTCTAATGATAATTTCTAAGCTTGACTGATATTAGTACGAAATCTCAGGGAACGATTTTTATCTTGATATTATTAAATCGCAAGAAAATAATGTACCAGCAAATCATCCTGGGCTGTGACTATTTATTTTTTCTATAGAACGACAGATTGTGGCTATTTTGTCCCTAGGCTAAGGCATCGACTATTACATTGTAGAGTACATTAGAGAATTACGATTTTAAGAAAATTTTAATACCAAATAATCCGAGCAATTCTTGTGGACACAAAGTTCTGAAATAAAAATCTTGAAAGCCTATTAACATTAATCAATTTTTGTCTTACAACCTAAAGCAGGTTCTTAGCACTCTTTTCGAATGTTGTACTCGCAAATCTTCTTAACCCGTCAACTACCCAAACCTCAGAGCAAACTAAAAAAAACATGTTACACATCCGTAACACGTTAAATGCAAACTGAAACAAGCTGAAATGATGTGTCGATTCCAACTATGACATTAGTCATCCATGGGTGTCATGTTAAGTGAAAGTGACCAAATCTAAACGTGGGCTTCAGCATAGGTAGATATTTAAGCAATGATTTAAAAACAAATAAAAAAAAGGTGCAAAATCTCTTTACGTTAAACATTAGAGAAATGTCTGCAAACAGCGCAGCTTGAGCCCCAATCTGGTGTCTCCTGATGGCCGTGTCGCGTCCGCCGTTCATAGATCCCTACTGCCAGAGCTTAAACAGTGCACATGACAGCATTTTGGATGCATGGCATTAACCAGTTTAACAGTATTTTTTTTGTTTTTTTTGTTTGTTTTTTGTATAAGCTGGACTGTGAAGGCAAAGACTGTAACGAAGACAACGACGTGCAACGTGAACGATGTTTCTAGCGCTAACTTGTACGTGTGCTGCTGCATTGTAGATGCATTTTTTCCTGATTTTTTTTCCTTATTTTACCTTTTACTTAAGAAAACGAGGATGTTTAGTGTGCTTGCGCGCTTATACAGAGTCCAAGTACAGTTATGTATTTTTCTTCAATTCGATTTCCCGTTGTATTGATTTTATTTGGTTTTAATTTGCGACTTATAAAGGCACATGTCTCTTTCTGTGTGTGGAATGGCATCGATTTTTCTTCTCCATCTGTCAGCGTGAAATGTAATGGAGCCAGAAAGACAACCAACCAACAAACAACAACAACAACATAATAAAGCAATCGTTTTGGATTCGATGTAAGATTGGCAGGTTCCGGGACATTTTAGTCTTGTTTTAAGCGAATTCCATAGTCTGAAGTCGATCGTGAGATCAAAACAATTCCATTCAAGTTGAGTTCTTAGAACTTACATAAAGCAATAGACAATCGAGTTACAAATGTCCATGTTCAAGTCGAATATAAAAATGTCAAATTTCTATCACTTCACATTAGTAAATAAAGATTATACCTGGTATATTTTATGCATATTAAGGAGAACCTATGCTTTCTTTAAATGGGCTCGTAAAAAAAGGTTTAACTAATCTTCAAATGACTAACACAATGCTATCTTCTGGAAAATAGGAAATGATTTAAAAAGAGGAACGGAGGCCCATCTATATTAAAGTTCTTAATAAATTAATGTGATGGAACAATATAGGCAAATAAGTCATTCCACATTCGTGTTGTGCGGCTAACGAAAAATCTCTGTGCTTGAGACTACGTCCAAAGTTGTGCCGCCACTGGCTCGAATAAATTCCAGCCATGAGGCCCAATTTTTGACCACTTTTTCAGCAATTGGGGCCGTATGTTAGCAATACCTCGTCTCTTCCAAGGCGTCAATCATCTCACAAAAAATAGTACAGCGGTGTTAAATCGCACGAACTTGGAGGCCACGCCACATGCCCATGACGCGAGATATTGCGCTCACCAAAAGTTTCCTTAAATAAATTGATTGTTTCGTTGGCGGTATGGCATGTAGCGCCATCTTGTTGGAACCAAAAGTCGTCCACATCTACATCTTTCAATTCAGACACGAACAAGTCATTAATCATGGCCGCCTTCATTCTTGAAGAAATATAGAACAGCTCTGCCCATAGAGGACAGCAAAGAGTGATTTTTTGAGGATGTATCGCCGTCTCAACAATGGCTTGCGGATTATGATCACTCCAAATACAACAATTTTGCTTATTAACGTACCCATTTAACCAAAAGTGAGCTTCGTCGCTGAACAACATTTTCTTGTGAAAATCGGGATCGGTGGCCATCTTGTTTTGGACCCATTCACCGAACGCGTGACGCGGCTATTCATTATGATATGGCAAATCAAACTAAGCATAAATCAAGTAACAGATGTCAAAAAGACCAACTCTGAAAAATGTATTGCCAGATTGCAAACCACACGTCTAAAAAAAAAACCGCTAGAATATGGGGCGCAGTTCAAGTAATGTAAGCGTTTCCTGCTAAGTTCTATCATTTTTAAGGACATATTTTTAATTCTATTTTAAGACCTTCACTCTGCCCAGATGTGTCGTCCAAGAGCAATTAGGTTTAACATATAACGACCAATAATTTTCAAGAGGACAAATATGCTTGTTTCTTGGAAGGACTTATTAGAATTCTTGCAAACGTCAAATAATGTAGTCATTAAATCACAGTTGATTATTTATGCATACACCGAGATCAGATAGCTTTTTGGTGTCATTGATGCATTTCCAGCTGGTGAATAGCGGAATTAGGAAATGATTTTGCTCTATCGCCAGAAGACATCATTGAGTTTTTAACTCACTAAAATTCTCCGTGCTTTTTTGTTCCTTGTTTTACAATGCGCACACCTCGATACCAGAATTTAAAGACGTTATCAGATGCCACCATTGAAGTTCCAAAGAACGAAAATGTGAATCTACATATAAATATATGAAAACCTGACATACTGGCGTCCCAGCAAAAGTTTTGTTTTTCACAATTTTGTCCAAAAAGTTAATTATAAATATAAGAAAGAGAATCGGAGGCAAAACAGAACCCTGAGGCATGCATGCCAGCAGTGATTTTGTGAAAACGTCCAATAAACTACCAAAGAGTATTTTCTGATCCAGAGAAGGAAAGATTTTTGTCTTCAGTTTAGTGGTATATTCTTCTTGACCTTCTTTTTTATTGCATGTTTACTAGATATATCTGGAGTGCTGAAGCTCTTGATATACACCATTATTGAGATTGTCAATATTTAATTGAATATTGGCAATTTTTCAATATGTAAACAAATTCTGTCAATTACATAATTTTAGCCGATGTTGGAGAAAAATCTTCTAATTAAAAAAAATTAAAACTTGTATATTTTGCACAAAGGGAATGAAATAGTTGGCAACAAATCTCGAATATGCAAACTGGTGTACAAAAATTTAGACGTAGCACGGACTATGTTCACAAATGATAACTCTAAGAAACTGGAGGAAGTCGCTGCAATTTTAAATGACCTAAGATCTACGGCAAGAGAGTGAAATGTGTAACAAATGCCCAATTGAAGGCTTGGATTGATCTTAAATGTAAGCCCAAGAAAAAGAAAACTAACATTAAATATTGGACACCTACATTGTTCCTCCAATTCAGGAATTTGGTATCGTTGATATCGTTTTTTTTTTTTTTTTTTTTTTTTTTTTTATAATCTACACCCGCTCAAGGGATTATGAATACCCTTTAAATGTTTCAACACAGCGCGGGCGTGAGGGTAAGGTTAAGGATGAGAAAGAATGATGGGAAAGATGTGTGTCGCGATATTCGGAGACTATAGGTGGTTGTTGTCTCAGATTTTATCTCCAGGGATGGCGGCAGAACTAATGCGGAGAAATTTCGGTGTCTTATTTATCGATGTCCCTTATAATTCGCATTAATTTTTTTTATTCTTTTGTCCTATTTTATCGGTATACTAGTTTTACTCAATCACATGTTGTTCGTTCTATGCCTAAGCAGCATGTAATGAGTAAACGAGGAACTCATTGTATGACATTTATTTTTAGAATTGGTTTTTAATGGAAAAATAAGAAGACAGACTACGGCAGGGATCGAACCTGTGACCATGAGGTTGGCAGGCGAACACACAACTATCGCGCCAGGGCCACCCCCCAAAGTTGTTCCAAAAATTGGTTTTGAATGTAGTAGTTTCGAAGAGCAATGAAAGATCTCGGTGCATTATACAAAAAGGAGTTCATCAAATAAAGACAATACTAAAAAAAATTCTAGATCAGAAAAAAACAATGGAAAGCCTTGTTACAAGAACAAAATTCTTCTCAAGAAGCTCAGTTGGTCATCTTCGAACTAATAGAAGTTTACCGAACCCATTTTTTAATCAAATTTGACATTACGATGATAGAGAACACCAAACAAATGGGTCCTGCAATTCTTTCTGTCTGTACAAGTCTCTAATGCCTAAGCGGCTGAAGCGATTTGCCTCAAACTTGGTATTTAAGCGTTTTAGGTGACTGTCCAAAATAGATTTTTGAATCATTGTTTTAGCCCAAAAATAACGGTACTTTCCATACAAATTTTTCTTAATTATCTCGAAAACAGCTCTAACGATTTGGATAAAAATTGGTGAGTGTACTACCTTGAATATGGTCTACATTTTGGCTAAACAATTTTTTAAAATATTTTGTTATTAACGGTACCTGCCATACAACTATTTTATTGATTTTCGACTTTCTCATAAACGACTGAACGGATTTCGATCAAAACTTTAATGCAGGAGCTCCTTCAAATTCTAAATAATACTGCATTTCAAAATTTTCGAAAAATAGTTTGTTTGGATTTTTGAAAAAAAAAACGATTTTTTCTGAAATTTTATTTTTGAATTTATATTATTAAATATTTAAAATATTCATATCATTTTTTTTTAGAAAAAAATTAATTATTTTTATGTATAAAAAATTAAGTGAAAAACGGATTTAAAATACATTTAGTCGTTTCCGTTAAGAATATTTTGCATATAATGTAATCGAACATAGGAGCAAGTACGTGCGATCCAGTCGTCCATTTTATTTTATTTAATTTTCACTTAGATATATTTTATTTTCGATTGAATTCTTTTTCTTTTCTTGAACTGCTAAATAAAAATTATATTAATTATTGTCATCACTGACAGCTATCAATCAATACAAAATGACTTCATCAATTGACTTTACACAATAACGATTTGCAAATTGATTGATAGATTTCTCAATGTTCAATTAGTAAAAAATTGGCAATCGGATTCTGGAAGTTGAATTTTCTAAATGTGTTGTTGAAGAGATTGTCAAACATTTATTTATAATTGTATGGCCGCATTTAACCGAAAGCCCAATTTTAAATTTTCCATATGGAACCTGTGCCAGAACCAGACTTGTATTTTGAAACCGAAGAAAAACTTATATCGGGATTGTTATACTTCTCAGGTTTGCTAATTTTGCGCCATATTAGTTTTATAGTTTAAATAAGGCTACATCTAATGGTTGTGCAATACCAGAGAAGACAATCAAACGCTTTCTTGCAACCGGCAGATAAATTAATTCAAGCAAATCCAATGTCAAACTCCCCACGCCTTCTAGCATCATACCGAGTTGTAGTAGCTAAATGACATGCGCATTCAATGTTTTAGTATGTGACATACCTCGCTTCGGATATTTTTCACGGCTCTTGAAAAAATTGGCTTTTTTTCCAACTGGATCGTCGGTAAAATTGTTTTCATCGTAATTAGTGATATTTTCGGTTGGCACAACAGCTAAGATTATTTAAAGATTATCAAAGTAACTGCACATTATTGAAATTAGACCATTGCTCTTGATGAAGTTAAGCCTTTCGGCATTCTAAGAATGAAACTTTGCCTCCCTGAAAAGTTGTCCTTAAATTTGTAACGCATTTTTTTCAATGCAAAAAGCTCACTATAGAATGGCGAAGGTCGTGGGTTGACAATGGAAATCCCGACTTGTTGTTTACCACATTTTAATACTGGAAGTTCAGATATACCAAATTTGAATAGCTCTATTTATTAAAGTGTGCAGTACAGGGACAAGGAAGTACATTGGCCTTAGGAAAAAACTCGATCTACAAGTACAAGCTTTTTCGATATTCCAAGAGGTGGTATGATTAAAAAAATATAGCTTCGTGAAAAACTTTCAAACGGAGTTAAGAAGCAGAAATAGTGGAATCAGTGAAGTACTTCCTCAAAGCCAATGCACTTCAAGTTGTACACCGATGGATCGAGAACAATCGAATGGACTGAGTCAGGAATTTACGGACCACAAAACTTTTTTACTTTCCTTTATCGATGGAACAGTCTTAAGGCATTTTTTAGGCAGAATTTAATGCATTGGAAATTATGCAGAAAGAAATCTCAAAAGAAGCTACCGAAACCAAAACATTATTGTCATCATGTCAGACAGCCAATGCGCACTCAAAGCACCAAACTCCTACACCTTTAGCTTTTAATTGGTGTGGGAATGTGTGGCGAGGCTAAACAAATTGCGTAAATACAGCAATGTAATACTCCATTGGATATCAGGTCACGTCACTGTTCTAGAGGCAATGAAGAGGCAGATTTATTTCGGAAAATTGGAGCAATAACACCCCTAGTAGGTCCAGAACCCTATTGGGGATTAAGAGAAAATGTGATTAAAAATAAAAAGAAAAACAGAGTTGGAGGCCAAATAGCTACAAATATGGAAAGAACTCCCTAAACTGAAACGGCCAAGCTACTTCTACTATTTGGGAACTACAATATTAGCTCATGTAGGAATGAATAACCTAAATATAATAACAGCCATCCTTACAGGCCACTGCAAGCTAAGAAGACACCTTTGTTTTCGTGGCTTAGTGAGCAGCCCTACTTGTTATATTCTGCAACACTAAAGGGGAAACACCTGACCACATCTTAGGTAATAGAATAACACTTATACATCAAAGGCATAGATATCTGTGATGATCAAATTCCAGTCTAAACGAAAACCTTTGCATATTTATGGTTTTGAAATTCTCCAAATTCTGTTTTTTTTTTTTGTCATAATTTTTTTGTTTCGCAATGTTGGGCACTATTTTGACACTTGGCACCAGGCAGTCTAAGTCACATGTACATTATGATGTCACGCGGTTGCATTTAATTTCACTATTATCAGCTTCCACCACGAAAACATATAAATTTAAATAAAAATTCTTTCGTCTTGTTGTTGACATGATCGACATTATGCATAAGATCCTTCGCACTTTGCTGTCCTTCCTTTTTCCTCTTTCATGGCGTTAGGTATGGTTAAAGTGGTGGGGTTGATTTCAAAAAAATCAATTAAGGTACCATTTGGCTTTGTGTCCCACAGACCATGGCGGTCGAGTTTCTCTCCACACAAACTGCCTCCGACCTCAGCATAACAATGGAATAGGAATGGTGCTGCTGTACAACAGTATTCGTATGGGATTTTTCTGGCTGGCTTAATGCACCTGTGGTATTTGGGTACCATGTTTGAGTTTGGAGAAAAATCATATAGGTGTCGACTGAGAAATGGTCCCATGTGGAATGTATGTACCGAATGTGGTATGGGAACAATTTTTTTGTTATTGGTAAATCACGAACAAAACGGACGGAAATTAAATGTATTTTGAGGTATTTTTTCAGTTTTAATTAAACGACAGTGAAATTCAATGTTGTAATCTTAAAGAGTTTCGATTTTACGATTACAATTTTAAGAGGAATCTCTGTAGGAAATGTTACTCATACGCCATATTGACTTCAGTGTTTAGTGAAAGTAATGTCTCTGTAACTTTCCTTTTTTCTTTAGATATTTTTGGCATAACCCTTTGGCAATTTATTTAACGAAGCTTTGAGCTTAAGACACAAACAATTTTTTGCGGTTTAATTAATTAAGAAGATGTAAATATAATAAAATCGAATAAGTTTAATTAGTTATCAACATCAAAATGTAAAAGTGAATTTGCTCGAGAAGGATTTATTAAAAATGGAGTCCAAATAAGTCTTTAGTTATTGACAAACACTTAAGTAGGGATGGAAATTACGTGGGAGACTACAGCTCGAATTTATTAACGCCTAGTCGCGCCCTTTTGATGATATAGCTCGATTATCCTCCTTAAATATACACTAGGTGATCAAAGATTATACTCAGAGTTCGAGTACAATATGCCAGAGTGTCAATTACTTGGGTGCGTCATAGAGAGTTCTTTCTCCGCTTGACATTTAGTATCTATTAGAGATCGCTAACCTATTCATGGAACAAGACCTCTTCGTTCTGTAGGATCTAATGGAAGTGGTTATATTTGTGATATTTCGAAAGATATACAAAATTTATCTGAAAGGGTATCTGGAAGTCTGCTCAATTAGACCATCATTAGCCACCTACACCTGTACCCAACTATAATGTATAACACTAAGTTTGTTTGTCGATGGTTCTCTAGTGTTACAAATCTAACTGGGTTAGTGCATTCCAACATTTTAAATTCGATAAGCCTTCGGTAAATCATTTGGTTTTCAGAAGGCCTTACCGAAACTTTACAGAAGTTAAAATGTTAGTTATCATGATCTGTCTTAGAAACCCATAAACCACATGCATATTGTATGAAGGAATCAGTTGAAAACTCTAAAAAATGCCAATGCGTAGTGTTGAGAATAGAACTACTTAAATCGTCGATGTTCAAGTCGGAAAGAACATTAATAAATGTACGGCTTAAGCCGAGAGAGTTTTGCGATGAATATTTCCTTCCTTCCTGCTGGATTCAAGAACTACATCATATGAAATTTTAAAAAATAATGGACAGGAATGGAGGGGGCCCTACATTTTTTCCAAAAATCCAATAGAAAATATCAGAAGCGGCTTTTTTAACTCTAAAAAAGCATTTTCGTTCTAAATATTTGTATAAATTAGATCTTCAGATTTGTGACAGTCATTGAAACAACTTTTATGATGGGAACTGGAAGATACATATTTAGCTTTCCAAATTTTCTCCAAAACTTCTTTTAGCATGTTACAATTTCGAGATAATTTAGTTTAAAATGTGAAGAAAATTTAATATGATCCACAAAGTCCACACGGAGATAAGTACCCACTTGAGAAGGTTATAGAAACTGTTATGAAAAGTAAGCTTAAAGTTAAAACATGATAAGTGGCTCCATAACCGAGGTGTTTCTCTACGATTGGGACGGACAGACTGAGGGTTACACTCTGGGACCCCAAACTACACTATACAGATTAGTATTATTTCCGTTCGCGGCATTATAGATCTTGTTGAATATATATATATAAATTACATTTTTTTGTTTAATTCGGCATGAATTGTGCGGTAGTCAAGGGACAGGGGCACCCACCCCACCGACGAGCTAGCCATTATTGGTAACAAGCATGCCGAGACATACTGGTGCTGGTAGGACAACTTAGTAAAGGTCTCATGGTCTAACTCGAGGAATCCTGTGGTATCGGGGAAGCTATGAAATGGCAAGGTCTCGCTCATGATTTATTAAGTACAACAACAAAACCGTTACAAAGTGGACGCCTGTACTTTATTTGCTAAAATAAAATAGTGGCCTATCCTTATTTTGAGCCTTGTAAGCATGACCTACGGCGAAGGCAAAAAATACTACAATGTCCAAAGGCAGAACAAATTTTTGGTAATTTAAAAAAAAAATATTTGAAATTCAACTTCGTCTTTGGTTCCAACGCTCGTCCTTAACGACACCCCTTTTGACAAAAGACAATTTTCGAGCAACGCAATTCGATGTTAATTCGAGGCTGACAGAAAGTGTTACGACTCCAGTACTTGAGAGCGTAAATGATTTAATTTCTTTCAAAAATTGCCCATCGTTCTGAAGAGGTGTTCTTCAACTTCTTAAAAGCATAAGCTCGTTAAATTCTTATCTCGACAGCAGTGTCCAATGACAAAACGTGTAGAATTTACTGCTTCAAAAACTCAATGTTGTCTTCTGTCGTTAAAGCAATCCACGCACAATTACTAAAAGAGCAGCACAAGCAATATAATAACCTTCGCCAATGTGTTTTCATTTTGCTTATTAATAGCCTATTCACACCAAACTCGCTTACCCTTTTCGTTAACCAAAACGAGTAGAGCATTCACACGCAACATTTACTTTTTATTTTATTATTCGAAAAAATGTCCTTAAAGCTGTCATAATTGTTTGAACGATTTGAAATTAATTTTTTTGACAGCAAGCAATCAGCTGTTCGTGTGTTTCTGAGGGCCTATTCACAATTATATCAATTTCCCTTGACGGAAGATCTGTTCGTTTAATTCATCTTTGAATTGCAACTCGTTTTCAAGTCGTTTTATCAAAAACGAGTCGGTTTGCAAAACAAGTCGTTTATGAAAAATGTTTGGAAAACGAGTAGTTTTTAGTATTCGTTTTAAGGAAAACGAGTAAAATCTCGTTTATGGTTTGGTGTGAATAGTCTATAAATGTATTAAAGGTTTTGTTCTGTGTAACTTCTTTTGTGACTTCCAAGTTCAGTAGATGTGTGATCTAGACACCTTTAGCTCGTATGATACATACATTTTTTCTCATCCAGAACTTACTGTGTGATACGGATTGGAAAGAGCAAAGTAATTTGATACAATCGAGCATTGATCATCGCCGTTGAACTCGAAACAAATATTTTTTGGGTGCACGTAACTTGAAACGAGTTTCATTTTGACTTGTACTAAAAAAAAATTATTGTGAACTAGAATTTGAAATGTCAAATAGTATTTTTTAAATTAAAATTATTTTCTCAATTTTAAAATCCGCATTGGGTATAATATTTTTGATTCGGAAAATGAAGATGACGAAGCTTCTAATGCCAAAGTCAAAAGAAAATATTGAAGATACAATAGCAACCAATTAGTCCTGTGTGAAAATGAGTAAATATTAAGAAAAAACAACATCGACAAAATATTAAACTTTTTTTTTTTTAGTTTTGTCAAGAATAAGTAAAGAATGTTTCCGTTGGATATTCAACACCATTTAAATCCTAAGAACCGTAAGAAGCACTTAGGTTCCCCCATATTTACAGCTTAGTGTAACATTGAGTCTGATAGCCATTGGGAGTTATCAGACCAATGTGGGAACAAATGTGTTATTAGGTATGGCAGAAATAATCGTAGAAACCCTTTCAAACGCAGTTTCCAGCCCAGCGCACTGAATTATTGTTTATTTTATAGCATTCGTATTTTTTTGAATGTAAGGGCCTCCAACCATGCCCTTTAAGTTAAGCTTACTAGTTCTCAGCTTAAATTTCATTATTATATGTATTTAAGACCACTCCAAGTAAAAAAATAAAAACAGTTTAAAAAATATACTCTTATTTCTCATATCAACGAAATATTACCAAATTCTTAAGATCTTTTTGCGGAGGACCTTTCTGTGTTTAATGAATTTTTCCCAGAGGAAACCGGTTCCTCTGGCCAAGTCATGATGACTACTCATAAGTCTAGTAATAGTCTCCAACTACTTTTTTAATGGACATGTTTTGCTTGGGTTCCATATTTGTTTTCTGGAAATACTCCCGACGACGATAACTAAATTCTATCGACTAAAAACTTTTATTTCAAACGTCTGTTTGAAATTTGTGTGATGCCAATTCTGACGATACAATCGAGCGAAATAGATTGAACCAAATTAGATGCTGACACTGCTCGATTGTATCGAGTAAACTCGAATGTATCAATTTACGTGCTGGCACCCCTGGATTTGAGCTACTTTAATCCGTGGTATTTGCCGTACAAGAATTGATTTTACTCCCAAATAATTTAATGAACAATGGGAAATTCCTTTCAAAACCCTTTTTAAAAGATTATATTATAGTAGCTATAAAGATGTTATACTATATGAGCCACAAATATACCCTTAACTCCCATAGATTTAAACTAATCATGAATTCATCAAATCATCATTTAGATTTTAACGAACGATGTTGAATATATTCCGACGAAAAAATAAACAAGATCTAGCTCGCAAGCTATTCGAATGCAATTCAAACTTTCATCCATCTCCAGCGGCAGTGTTTGACCACGAGCAGCCCATGTCCGAGCTATAAATGGTTTCAATAGATTGCGCAAAATTGAATGCTTACAAATTTTGCCTGCATTTCAATATGTTCATACAAAAATAACAACAACAGCAAAAAAAAAACAAGATAAAAATAGTGCTTCCAGCTATTTTGTATCTTGCCATTATACTCGATGCTAAATGAACATGATTTCAAAAGCGCATAATGCCATATGTGTGTACCTGTCAAATCGGTTTATTCTATTCGACTTTTCTCCTTTTCCAGTTACGCAAAACTTCATTCATAATGCACACACGCTTTGTATTATTACTGACTGCAGTGCCGCTGAAACATGTGGACTTGGATTAAAGTCGCCACGGCCGGCACCTCCCACCGTTGCAATATTGCTGCTTGCATTTTGATTCTAGAATTAAAAAAAAAAAACTTGCTCGCTGTCGCACAGCATTCTCTGGATACCTGTTTTCCATCGGAGAGTGACCAAACCTTTAACAAACCGTTCGCTTCGGGGGTCTTTTTAATAAGATACTTCAAGGTCCTTATATGCCACCAACGCTGCCGCCCGCCGCGTGGTATAGTTTGTCTCTATACAACTTTTTTTTTTGTGTGGAGCCTGGGAACGCATTTAGTTAAAACTAGACTTACACTACACACATTTATGCATACATTGTTAAGCGTTTTTAATTCTGTTTTCAATCTTGACGTCCATCGGCGACGACAATAACGAAACGACATGTGCAGAACATGTGCTAGACCTCCATACACAACCTGGTCAAAACATATAAAAGCTTTGCAAATTCTTATTCAAGACAAAACGACAGTGTCGATGTTGTTTGGTGTTGTGGCTAATTGTTAGGTGGTGAACGTAGTTGAAAATTACATGTACTAACAGCTTCGGTTGCATGCTACTGTGACGCAGTTGTAAACAAAATCAACCAAGCACGAAATGTGGGTAGTACTTTAAGAATATGCAAAACTCTACACTCATTATGCAAAAAATTTAATTTTCATGTTCCAAAATGCTTCACTTCACTTACATAACACCATTTTTTTTTCTTATAAATAAACATCACGCACAGGTTAATATGAATTTAACCTTAATGACACGTCATAATAAAGTTTCATTCCCTAAAAGAAAAAAATTACCTTCTCTCCACCAAAATCTTAAACTATTAATAATCGTGCGATTTTTGAACGTAGGAAGGGTTACCTTTTGACCAAGAACGCAACCATCAACCGTATCATCATTTACATGTTCACTGTACAGTGTACACCTATATTTGTGCGCATGATTAGAGACCACAGTTGTTGGCTAAGTGTTGTTGGACAACTTTTCTTCAGGATGGATTAAGTGTTATCTAGTTATGGACGAGTGGTTTTGTGCTGTAAACGTTGCATTGTCCTCCAGCTATGGGAGATTTCTGTTTTTATTTGTTGGTTGGTCTCAAGAAGTTCAGTTATATTTCATGAATAAATTTGAAGGTGACCAATGTTGCAGAAAGGATGTAATGGACTGTGCGTTCAAGCCGGATGCTTGAAGGTAACTTTCCTGTTATGAATTTGTATTCTGTTATGAAAGATGAGAATTTTCCGTAGCAGATAACAAAAGCAAATAGCCTTAAAGTTTTTGTTTGTGTGCATTTTTTTGTTTAAATTGTAATAGAGTCTACATCAAAATATGGCTAAAAATAATACAACAATCGGTTTGGTTCAGATACACGATACATGGATGCTTTGTATATAAAAACCATAGTACTATCATATTGAAGGACGAGAGTGGCGACTTATATTGGTGCACAGTCTATGCGTTCAATCTTAATTCGCAATATACGAAGTCGAGAGGCAATAGATGTGACGGATATCCGGTATGTATTCGGTATCCGGCCTATCCGGCTCCTTTCTTAATATCCGCCAGAGCCGAATAATATTTTTGTATCCGGCCGAATACCGGATAGTCGTTTTTTCAGTAAGAAAAATAACAAAATATTAAGTTTTATGATTTGATTGATTTTATTTGATATAATTACAAAAACCGCTTAAATCATTTCACAGGCAAAACAAAAAGTTAATGGAAAGTTGTTAATAGTATTTTAGGGAAACAAACTAAGTCTAATGAAATTTCAAATATTGTATGCAATGATATTACTACCTCTGATTCGCTATTAATAGCATGCAGTTTCAATGAATACTTTGTTAACTTTACTGAAACTTTGAAAGCCTCTATGCCACATCACGATAGCTGTAACTGCAGTACTGAAGATTGTTTAATAAAAGATAAAAGTCATGGAAATAGTTTTTGCTTTAAAGAGATCTCGTCTAGTGAAATCCATAAATGTATTCAAAGTTTACAAAGTAAAAATTCTTCTACCAGTGATATCATATCTTCTGTAATGTTAAAAAAGATATCTTGGGAAATTGTGGACATCTTAAGTTATATATTCAACTTAAGTCTCAAATTCGGAAAGTTTCCTAATTCACTGAAAATTGCTGAAGTTATTCCTCTATTCAAAAAAGGCAATCGTAAAAACATAGCTGATTACAGGCCTATCTCGCTGCTTCCTACTTTTTCGAAACTGTCGTAAAACTTATTAAATCACGAATGATTTTATTTCTTGAAAGATGAATTTTTTCTCCGAAGACCAATTTGGTTTCAGATCAGGAAAATCCACAGAGGATGCAATTTTAAAAGTTTGTTGCGATCTATATAAGGGTATTAATGATAGTAAATCAACGATGTCATTGTTTATTGACATGACAAAGGCATTTGACATGGTCAACCATGATATTCTCTTAAGTAAGCTTTATAACGCTGGTTTTAGGGGGTTAATTTATGAATGGTTGAAATCGTATTTGACTGGAAGGAAACAAAGGGTAATGTGATTTTTTGTAATGTGCTCAAGTTAAAAGATGGTGTTCCTCAGGGTTCAGTTCTGGGACCAATACTTTTTTTTTAATTTACATCAACTCACTATTCCACCAGAATTTTTTTTGGAAATCGGAGAGCCTTTGCAGATGACATAGCTTCCACATATACTGAATTGTCATATTCGCAATGTATTGCAAACATTGATAAGGATTTACACTTGCTGAGAGCTTGGTTCGCACATCATAGACTGATTATTAGTAAAAAAAAAAAAAAAAAACTAAAATTATGTGTTTTAAGCTGTCAGGTAATATTTCTACAGAATATAAGTTCTTTATTCACTCGTATGATTGTGAAAAATTTGCTTTACCTTTCCATGTATGTGGCAATACCAATTCTTTCGTGCATAGTCAGTGTTCTCCTATCTGCTTTAAAAATGAGCGTGTTAATTCTTTTAAGTATTTAGGAGTCCTCTTCCACTCAAACCTCAACTGGAAAGTACATGCTCAGTCAATTAAAGCATATATGAATCTCATAACGCGTAAGATGTATCTTTTAAAACCATACTGCTCAAAGAAAATGACTTACTACGGATTTTCCCATTCTAAACTGCAATACGTATAATGAGCTGGGGAGGAGCCTATATGAACACTTTTGGATCACTTCTGATTGCTCAAAAGCATGTTATTCGTATAATTTGTGGCAAAAATCAACGTACAGAAAGCTGGCCTCTATTTTTTGAGTTAAAAATACTACCATTGCGCCATTTTTATATTTTTAAAAGTTTTAAAAGAGTTCTATAAGCAAAGCGGTGATATTCCAAGCAGAAACTCCTCAATATATATTTTACGGGTTACTAATAGGACACTTGTCAACACTATAATGCCACATAAAACACATTTTATGAATTTTTATTTAATGACATCGCCAATTGTTTTCAATAATCTTCCAATATCAATTAGAACAACCTGCAACTATCATTCTTTTCTAAAAAAAATCAGACAGTGGCTCTTCACTGTGAACTGGTTTGATATTGAATTAGTTTATAAAATAAGAACTTATATTCGTTGATTGTACATTTATTTATTTCTGTGCTGCAATATGTTTCATTTTAATAACAATATGTTTCTTTTATATAACAATAGATTTTATCTACTCAATTTTTAATAATTTAACTTTATTTATAAAAAATTAAAGTAAACTTATGTATAAGAAGAACTGTAAGTACCCCACGTCAGTTATTCTTCTAGCTTTATTTTTTTTTTTTTGGGGTATTGGTCATTTAACACTAACATTATAGTTACTAAATGGCCAACATTTATTCTCTTATACTTTTATATTTATTTCTTTGATTAATTAATTTCTTACAATTGTTAACATTTAAGTGTAAATTGGAATAAAAATTGAATGAAATGAAATGAAAAATAAGCCATCACCAATTTAATATTGTACGTTTTCTACACCCACATTATGGTGAATGAAAATTAGATTTTCTGCATTCGTGGGTATTCTTATTTACTTATATTTTTTTGTGCTTCTATCAATTAGAGTTTATAATAATACTCAGATTAATTATTAAGATTAGTACATAACTAATAGTTTGTTAATTTAATTTATTAACTTGACCAATTATGTTTATGACTTCTGTATGCTAATAAAATAACTTTACTTCAAATTTATACCCTACGTGTTTCATTGGATTTTCCCAACTTCTTCAGGCATTGTTTATTTAAAAATGATAAAAAAGATAAAAAAAATATTCTTATGTGTACTTATGTACACGCGCTTTCTTTTCTTTTTATTTTTGGCGTCCTACCAGTTAAAACACTTAATTTCTTAAACTATGTAATATTTGTAATTTCTTATATTTGAAAAAATAAAGAACTAATCTAATCTAATCTAATCTAAAAACACTTAATTTGAAACTCAGAACAGTTTTAATAATCGAAATAAAGTTAGTAGTTTTGAAATGGCAGTGTTTCTACTTGCGATATAGGACAATTTTTGAATTTGGAAAAAAAATCGGACCCGAGATTTTAATCAAACTTGACATTGCAATTATAGAGAACACCAAAAAAGTGGGTCTGTAGAACGATCTACACCCTAAATGGCTAAACCGATTTTTTTCAAACTTGGCACTTAGGTGCTATAGGTGATTGTCTAAATTTTTGAAACGTCGTTTTATACCCAAACATAACCGTACTTGACATATAAATTGTTCTACAATCTTAATTACCTCGAAAACGGCTCTACAATTGTGGTAAAAAAAAGGTAATGGTACTATTTAAGGTATGGTCTAAAATTTGGCCAAACTATTTTTTTAAATATTTTGTTATTAACGGTACCTGCCAAACAACCATTTTTATGATTTTCGACTTTCTCATCAACGGATTTGGCCAACATTTTTATGCAGCAGGTTCTTCAAATCCTAAATAAAGCTGCATTTAAAAATTTTCAAAAAATATTTTTTTTTTAGTTTAAAAAAAAATTTTTTTTTTTTTGAAAATTTAATATTTCGAAATGGATAGACGATTTTTTCTGAAATTTTGTTTTTAAGTTGATATTATTAAGGTCCGTTTGCTGATACGAAGCATAAATATTTATGTTCAACTTAGAACGATTAAGGGCTACTTTTTCCTGTGCGTAAACTGTCACATAAGTTCTTAAGTAGAACTTAAATGCTTAAGTTGTGTATCAGAAAACGGGCCTAAATACTTAAAATTGCCATCCCAACTTTTTTTGAAAACATTTTAAGAAATGTTTTATGTGGGAAATTATGTACAAAAGACTTTAAAAATATATTTTTACCAGTTTCTATTTGCAGTACGTGCGATCCAGTCTTGTGTTTTATTTTATTTAACACTTGCAACACTTCGTTTAATTTTTTTTTTACAATTTTTGTAACTATTATATAAACAAACGCTGGTATTTTTGAACGATTTAGGTAATTTTTTTTTGTTCATTGAGGTGTTTGTGAGATTGAAATGAAAAATTCTTTGTGATTCTAAAAATCTTTTCTATTTCAAACATAATTTTCTAAAAATTTGTATAATTGTCGAACACATTTCATTATTTTCTCGAACAAATGAGATTTTTTGACCCACCATATTTTTAATCCATTTTTTTCTTTCATGATTCTATGTGAGCTACCAAATATTTCAATTTCGTGAAAATCGGTGAGAGAATGTGGCACCGCACTTGCATAAATAAATCTCCTTAACGACTGTCTAGTCCAATTGTGCAAATGCCACCGTCATTAAAGCTTTGGTCCGTGGCTTAGCAATTTTAGTTCACCTATTTCGGCGAGTTAAGTGGTGTGAAGTTCAACATTGATTTAAATATTGATCCATTTCAACTCACCGACTTCAACTTAATTGAAATTTACTTATTGCATAACAATCATTACATAATCCTCGAAAAGACATTCGATATATACATACATAATATTGTAATGATTTTGTCCAAAGGCTGAGGCAAGCTCGACCAGAGACCAGCAAGAAGGGAGACCAAAAATATAGGAGTCATATTCCAGCTCAAGGCTAATCCGAAGAAAAAAACTTTTTTTAACTCAAAAAGGTACTTTTTTGACGGATGTACCAACTAATGTCGTTTCGATTGGCTGTTCGGAGTTATTCTTTTTTTTGTCCTGTAACTGTTTCAAGTAATTTTTTCGGAATTTTTCTGTTCTCCAGTCGTACAAGAGTACAAATATAACGTATATACATTCAAAGTTTTTTGTTGGATTATTTGTCCAAAGTAATAATTGTTTGAAAAGAATATATTTTTAGATAACGACGTTGAAGTCAGTATAGAAACCGAGATAAAACAATTTGGATTGATAGATAGCTGGCTACCAATTACTCAAAGATCAATAGGAAGTTAATAGCTATCTAACAACTACGGAATATTATTGCTTAGCAATTGGTAAGCACCTCGCTGAAAAGGCTAGATCTTCTCAAAGTCTCATAAACTTAACATGAATAAGGATTTTTTCAAACAATTACATAAACTTATCTACCAAATACCAAATATTCAATTCAATTGTGAAGTCTACACTTTGTTATGCAGCACAAGTTTGGGGGATGGATGAGTTTGAGGTAATCGAGAAACTTCAGAGAAGTTTTATCAAAAAACTGTTCAGATTACCCATTCACATACCAAATTATGCGATTTATCTGGAAACGGGCTTATTGAAGTTATTTACGAGCACACTGAAATTACAAGCGTATTATCTTATTAAGGTTCTAGGATATCGAGACGATCGGTTGAGCAAAAAGATGCTTCTTTCCGAAGTAAGGAACAAAGACTGGTAGTTTGAGAAATGGATATGTATTGCCAATACCTTTAGAGAAGTTATACAAAGTGATTTAAACAGCATGCACAATTTAAAGCAACAATTTTATCGAATTATCCAGCTTAATGAGGACTCAGTTAGGAACTATCTAACAAAAACAGCCACTAAATAGAAAGACGAATAATATATAGTTAATTAAAATATAATTTGGGTAGTACTAATTATTTTCGAGATTGTATAAGGTTTAAAGATATTTCTTTAATATTCAAAGTAAGTTGTGAACTACTAAGCCTTAATGGAAAACCATATCTATAATGGCAGTTATAATCCGTTTTGCATACTATGCAACATCAAGTCGAAAGAAGACTGTTTTCATTTTGTAAGCGCATGTCTAGTTTTAAAACATCGGAGATGAGCTTACTTTGAAAAACATTCCCTCTCTATGCTGGAAACATTACAAATATTGAATGGATCTGACTGGACAAAACTTGTCAATTATTTGAAGGAAATTTGCAAATTAGAATGCTGCTCATAACCGAATTTACTTAGATATCTTTAAGTTGCTAGTCTAGCTGACGGCAAAGGCAAAGCTTTAAAAAATTCAATATTATTCGGTAAATGTATGTAATGGTTAATCCATTTTGCGGTTTCAAAAGTAAACGTAAATAAAACACATATATAATATTTTTTTTCGTGATATTTCTTTTTTATTATAAAGTTTGAACGTTGACATTATGTGTTAAACACTACATCATTTAAATGACCACCACGCGAATTATTTTGAGGTAGTTTTCGACAACTTTTTGAATCATATTGTGCGGTATCTCAGCCATAACTTGACGAATTGTGGTTTTCAAGTGCTCAAGAGTTAAAGGTTTATCTACATGGTTTTTCACGTACCCCCACAAAAAAAGTCCAGCGGTGTCAAATCGCACGATCTTGGTGGCCAGTTGATATTGCCACGACGAGAAATTACGCGGCCAGGAAATGTCTCTTGCAATAAAGCCATATTCGCTCGAGTTGTGTGGCATGTGGCACCGATGACCCAGATATTCTTCAAGTCGTATTTTCAGTAGCAGGTAAAAAAAGTCGGTTATCATATGATCATAACCCTCCAAATTGACGGTGACAATCGTTCCATCGTCACTTTCGAAGAAGTAAGGTCCAATCACACCTCCGGACCAAAGAGCGCCCCAAACAGTGACTTTTTGTGGATGTAATGGCTTCTCTTCAATTAATTGAGGATTCTCAGAACCCCAAATACAACAATTTTGTTTATTAACATACCCAACGAGTGAGAAATGTGCTTCGTCGCTGAAAAAAATGTTGTTCGAAAAATCGACGTCCACAGCCTGTTGTTCAAGCACCCATTCGACGTATCTACGACGTTGTGAATGGTCAGCTGGCTCCAGTTGTTGTGTGAGCTGGACTTTATATGGATGTAGGCGTAGATCCAAATGCAAAATACGCCATAATGTGCCGTACGACAGTCCTAGTTCCTGAGAACGACGAGGAATCGACACATTCGGGTCTTCGGCAACACTTTCACTTACAGCAGCGATATTTTCAGTGGTACGAGCGAAACGATGATGCACAGGCCTTACAATATCTGTAACCAATCCAGTCTCTTCAAATTTCTTCACAATTTTGCCAATTGCTTGCGTAGTTGGACGATTATATAAACCATAATATCCTCTTAAAGCACGATATGTGGCTGTGGCAGAATCACCATTTAAAGTGTTATCCATTTAACAAAAATGGATAACCCTTTACTTATGTGAAATGTAAATAAATGAATAACTTAATTATTGCTTAGAAAATTGAGGGCCTAAAAAGTGCTCTTCTCATCGTAATGTATTACCCCCTTTAGTAATATGCTTTGTCAGTTAACACATTGCGAACTGTAAGCATGGCAAAATGTAATCCCAGTTGCCATACTGACGTATCATCGATCTGTGGTCTGCTGCTACTAAAAATTTAATTACGATGTTGAAGTATAGCGTAGTTGTCGTATGATGTTGCTGGTAGCATGCGCGTAATTTAGTTACCTTACGGTGTTGTTGGTTTTGGTAGTTATGTAAATATATGTTTGGCAAAGGGTAATGTACAGCTTCATTAAAATATTCAAAAACCTTAACCACACTTGTCATTCCACTTTTTTTGTCACCCCAGTATTGATATTTTACCAAACCTAAATCGCTGGTCACAGTTGCCAAAATTCTAAGTAGTATTTTATGTTCTGTCTCATAAAAAAATTATCAGTACAAATTTGTCAAATAATTAATGACAATATCAAATAATTTATTGCATACATTTTACAGAAATTCAACAATTGACAAGTTGTCACTTTACAAATTGTAACTATTGTCGCACATGCCAATATTTATGAAGTCGACCCTACTAAACAATGCGAACCCGAAGAAAATTTTAAAATTACTAATTGCATTTAAATTCCTTACTAGCAGTACAAGTACATATCTACGATTTCTATTTTTTCATATTTATAAAAAATTTACGGAAAATATCTTAGAATATATGACTACTGTAAAACTTTCCTACACATTTAAAATTTCTTAAATCATAATTGTTTTCCAACCTAATTTGTTCCACATCTGGAGTTCCTCAAGGAAATCACTTATGTCCTCTATTTTTTTTTATTGATTATTAATGATGTTGAATTTCGGATCTAAGCTGATGAAATAATTATTTCTAAAAAAGTATGAGCTTTCTCAAATACTTCAAACTGACATAAGCAATTTTTCTGGTGCTAACACAAATTTATTCAGCTAAAGGTAAATAATAATGACAATCGATTACTTACTCTAGAAAGCCATCCATTATCGCCGTATCGATTACTGAAAAATTAACCTATTACTAGATTATTTTGGAAAGTAATTAATTTCACGACTTTTAATTTAATCCTTTCAAAACTTGTATCAAACATGTTTTCCAGTCATAATCCTTCCTTTACCTTGAATATCCAAATCCTTTTATTTTAAATGTTAAAGAAGATATATGCTTGGATAACCTAAGCTAAATTTAAATTATAAATTACCTTTCGGACCGCTTCAAAAAGGTTGTATTGAATGGTTAAAATCTTAGTTTCATCAGGTAAATACTGGTGTTCCTCAGGGCTTTATTTTGTCTCCCATTCTCTGTCTTCTTTTCATTGTATTAGATAGATATTATTTCCTTATTTCAATATAATTACACGAATATTGCTTCCTGTTAGTGGTCCATGCTCTTCTCAATACAAAAAATTCTATGCTTTTTCTTTAACATTTAAAGAATTTCATATTCCCTCTAATTAAAGATACACTAGATACCGTAAACAATTCGCAATAAGTTGTATAGTGACTAAAAATTATATTTTGTGGGTAAATTTGCTTTAAGACTTAAAAAACATCTGAGCTCGCAAAATATATTAAAAAGATATTTTATTAATTAAAAATTTCATGACAATCTTTGAGCTAAAACCTATACTACAAATGGTTCACAATAATTTTTTTTGCATTACCTATTATCATTCGCCAGCTCTTAAAATTAGTTATTAAAATCTTCATCCGTGTGGTTTTTAAAATACAGTTAGATTTAATTATTATTTATTATTACTCTATGAATGAATTTCTTTATAAATGACACATTTCTACATGACGAAAAAAAGAAAATGATTGCATTAAAAAATTGCCTGCCGCATTTTTTAATGCACAGTTAAAATTGATTGATAGCACTTAGCCAGCTCATTAGTTAGTATACAAGCTTCAATAGGAACATTTAAGATTGAATGAAGAGATTTATATCACATAGTTTGGCTAACAAGCTGAGACCCGAGTCAGTCGTTTAAAGCCGCAGGTAAAATGTGTAGCAAAGATAAGCGACTTCAATCAAATAATGTGGAACGCAATCACTCAGACTTGGTTGACAATTTTTTTTTGTTTGCTTCTCATCAATGGATTTGGCGGACAAAAACCAGTGTTACATAGCAAACTTTGTAGGTATTTAACGTTGATTCGAAGTTGATGTCGAAATTGCTTTATTTACACAATATTTATTTTTTAAAAAAATACAAGAAATTTTTATCTGAAACAGGAATCTAGCCACTGAGAAATTCGATCAGGATCTGTGTAGTATATTTTTGGATTAATGTTTCTGCCAGATGGTTTATGTCAAATGACATAAATTATGATTCCTCAAATTGGTATAATATGGCAAGTGCATGAAAATATAATCAAAGAATACACGAGAAATTTTTGATTGTGAAAGATTTCCCAGAAGTGGTTTTTTCTATACATAATTAAAGTGCATCTGGCATGCATCTGACAGATTGTCAATTATATAAAATATAATGTTTCGGCGTATATTCAATTAATGACCACATGTACATAACTATCTCTATAGACTCGAATTATAGATAGCTTAGAGAACAACTGCAGAGATTTCTTGTTCCATAATAGCTGTGTTCTTTTGGGAAATCTGTCGGCAGCAAAGCAGGATTTTTCAAAAGAACAATATCTAGCGGCCTGATTTTTTGTATTTTTAAGTTGGTATTACCGACCATGTGTCAAATAACTAAATGCAAAAAATCAACAATTGATTTGTTTTTATTTCTTTAGATTAAAGATATATAAGAAATCAAAAACTTTAATTAAAAAACCCAAATAAAATGGTATATGTATATGAAGCAAGAAAATATAATAAAAAGTTGAATTTACCACATATGTGTGTTCCAAAATATTGATTTTTAAATTATTTTATGCCATTGACGTTTTTTTTTTCAATAAATCAGATGTTCTACCAATGAATGGGTATGTCCGCATAGTGCCTCCATGCTAAAATTATCACATTCATTATTTAACTATTAAGTATTTTTTTAACTTCGTTCACATGCGGTTCACAGATCGAGTTGGAGTAGAGAGGTTAATTAAAAATGAGTTATTTAATATATGGACAGAAAGCCCCTTTTAGAATATCGTAATTGGGGTAAATAGTCGTGTCAAATAAACACTGAAAAAAAAAACTATTATGGCCACTTTTATATTCATTGGTTGGTCAACGATCAACTAGAGACTCTGAATTCAAAGTGACGTAAGATCGTGTAAATCTGGTTGGACACGAATTTTATTGTCAACTTGATTATCTATGACATCCATCAATAAAATTTGACATTTTCTGATTAGGCAATAAGCTATATTTTGAAATCTTTAAAATGCATTTTCTTGCCAAATTTTGCCGAAAAGCTCTTAAATATCACCCTTTTCCTCATATGACATTAAATCTGAAAATTTCCAATATTTGGTAATTGGATTTTTTAAAAGAAATCTTAATAATCTTCCAATGGAATTCTACTGTTTATGTCTTGCACGTCTTATAAGTGCTCTATCCGTAACACACACCCATGTACTGCTAATGAGCGCTTATTTATTATTAACTAATAGATATGCAGTGACTTGCTCCTTAAATGCTTGTTGCTATTCTTATTTAAGAGCTTTGGTAGGAGGCGCTGCTCAAGTTTTTGTTAGTTCATTTTTAGGTAATTTGAAATCAGATGTCACAAAGCCACTCAATCATCTTTTACTAAAATATCTTTGATCTGCTAATTTCGCACGAAAAACTTTTACTTTTACTGAAAGTGAAAGAGCGCCCCCTACCTATGCTATGCTTATTATTATAATTTATAAAGCAACAAAAATAAATAAAACGTATTTTTGTCCCAGTTCGTTTCGTTAATAATTTATATTTTTCTGTACGTGAATAGGCGTGAAACATTTTTTTAAGAAAAGAACACAACGAAAAATTATTGATTTTTTACTGTTTTCAGCTAACCTATCCGAATCGTTCACAAATATTATTCGAATAGTTTGGTTTTCGAGATAACTTATCTAATAAATGGGTGAACGTGTCCATTGAAGAAAACTCGACGAACAAAGACTTCGAGATTCATTAAAGTCATCGGAACTACCACTAAACAACATAATATCATTCGATACTCGAATAAATGTCACAAATACGAGTATATCCAAAGAGAGCTTTTGCTTTGGCTTTTTCGAAAGCAGGTTCTTGTATTTGTAATGTGTGTTATTTCAGCTTTGAACACGGGTACTGTTAGAAGGCATATGAGAGACATTTGGGGGCAGTGAAACTGAGAGAATATTTATTGTTTATAAGAAATTCAGCCAAAAAGACTTAAATTAAATTGATACAGTCAATAATTGACTTTATCAAAGAGAATATTTATGGCTCATATTTATTTGAAACAAAAATATTAGATACCCAGTTAATTGAATGGATTACTCAACTCCTATACAGAATAACCTCCGCATAATAATGTATGTGTTCAGCAGTCCCCTACTCATCTACCACCTTTTATATTCTTTTACAATAATAATTCACAATAATAAATTCTTTAGCCAAACCAAAATTTAATTCATAATTCACCATGGGAGTCGTGAAAAACATGCTCGACTCTCACCACCATATGAATCAAAAATGTCATATGGCACCGATGTTATCTGTCATGTTTGTCCCCATTTTCCTTTGCACTGTATCCGGACAAAACATGCTTGGCTATGGCCAAAGATGAGCTACACGTTATGTTGGCTGCAAGTTGCGACACCACAATATCAGGTAACAAACACCCGAACTGACTGTAGTTACTGATGGAGTACACGAGCGGTGCTGATGTATAGAAACAATATTTGACGAATATGGTGCTAAATGGGTGGCAGTGGCTACCTGGAAGGCTGGTAGGGCAATTCTGACTTTATAGCATATATTATATTCCATGTGAAAATGTTTCAATTTTCACATCATTGATGGCAGTTTCTTTTTTTGACATCTAAAAGTGACAGCTAATCAACTGATGAGCGCGTTAGGAGCAGACTTGGTCATTTTAGTAGAAAACAAACATGTCACCAATATGGCATCACTCCTTGCAGCATTATGCTCCATGTACATTGAATACCTACACTACATACAAAGGTAGATATATACACACAGTCATCATATGAGTGTCGTGTAATTTGTCATGTTTTCTCCTTTGTGACATTCATGAATTTTCATTAGACAGTTGAAGTCAATTGGGAAAGCTTGGCCAGTCCTGATTTGGTGGCACTGGCAAAACAGCCACTAACCACTAAAGTATATCAGCTTCAGTGCAACGACACAACTTGAGATATTGAGAAGGTGGAGTAATTAACCGCTGATGCATATCTAATTGCAATTACTCGGACGGATTTGGCTCACTTACAAGTCAAATAAATGTATCAGATGTTATAAATGGTTGCGTTTATCATTAAGTGCGGATCAGTTTAAGTGGACGTTTGATTTTTGACAAGGCGCAATTAACCATAGTTGGATATTTTGGAAATTGAATCACTGATTAAGATCTCTTTTCTTTTTTGTTTAATTTCCAGTATTAGCTTTCATGGGAATAATTTTTATTGAATTAATAATAGGTAGTGTTTGCTTTAAAGCAACACAACTTGATATTTGACAGTTGATCAAGATATTCTTTGCCGCAAAATAATTAGATTAAGCAATTCTACCATAAGTCAATGTGATGAGATGTAGAAAATATAGTATGGGATAAATTCTAGGATGTAGAAAAGTTAACATCTTTTCATCCAATGCAGTAGGTTTTTTGGTTGTTCAAATGTCAAATATAGAAAAAAAAACTTCAAATATAGAGTCTTGTAAAAATCCAAAACAATATACCTATATATACTACAATAAATAGAATTACTTTTTGTGGTAAGTTTTCACATTTTGAATATATTGATTCGGCAAATCTTAAACTAATAATAAATTAAACATCATAGAATGACAGTTCAGTTTGAAGTATTTGCTTGAAACAGGGATGTCAAATCCGTACCATTAATTGGGTGGTCATATTCTTTGACATCGTGTGACTTTGACTATTGGATAAAGACCTTATTTTATATATTTTTAACCATATTCTATTCTACTCTGATCTTATATACTCACGAAAAAATATATGAACTATCAGTCTTTTATTCGAATTTTGTTAACTTAATAATACTTACTGAACAATAGGCCGCCATGTTTTATTTGGAATTAGCTATTCTTGATGTTGACAGCAGATCTTTAATATTACAATGAAAGCTGACGTAAAGTATGTTTTCTTCTAAAAATTGCTTCACTATTTTTTGACATTCAAATTTTATTTTAACATCGAATTTTTGTTGTTTCTCCTTTCAGTATCTGTTTTTTTTTTTTAATCGAGTTTTGACATTTCCAAACAATAGCTTTTATGTAAAATCAATGAACATCGGGAGTTTCGTTAAGTTCTCACATAAATTCCAAATAGTATTTTATTCAAATTTAGTTGGATTACCTCATTTTGAAATGTGAATTTGTATGGGAATGGAAAATGAGATAAGTTGTTTTCAATTGAATTTGAACTTAATGGGGGCGTTCACTCATTTATTCTGACCAATCTGGACTGATATTTTTCTGTTCTTGTAACACGTGCAAAAGCACATCTGAAGAAAAAACAACTGTTCGAATGAAAACTATCCTGAGTTATCCCAAACATTTTGGAATAAATACCTATCCGAGAACAAATGTATAAACATGCATATATCTGTTCTTCATTTGATAGTTTTGTATACGAGATAACATATCTAATAAGTGAGTGAACACCCCGAATGACTTTTCATGTTGATATATTGTTTATTGTTTATTTTACTTGTCATAAATGACGTTTTATAATTGATAACTCTCTGATTAAAGTTGAAATGTGGATGGTATGTGGAACGTGAATAGAAATATCAATTAAAATACTATGCACGTGAGTGCGGCCAACGAATTGTCGAATATTCCTCCATTTGGACATTTCGTTCAAATGAGTTTTTTTATTAGTCACGAATGTAAGTTGGTTGTCTGATTTTGAGGTTAGTCGCGCACGAACAAATTATTCGTTGAAGTGTGTATGGTATGTGGAACGCGAATAGAGTTTGAAAAAAATTGTTTTGGCAATTAAAAAGTAAATTTTGGTGTGTGAATATTAATGTAAATTATATTTCTACAATTTTTTTTGAATTTGAAGAATTTAAGTTGTTAAATTGTTTTAAATTAGATTCATTCATTTATTCGGCGGTCTTTGGTCACTCTCATGCGAATAGTTCTTCAATCATATTATAGATTCGAACTATTCATAACGAACGAGTCTATTTTTTACTTCACCATATTTGATTGAAAGTTCTTATAGGGTAAATTATTATTTTTCACTCAAAGCTCAGGAGATAAAAAGAGAGAATATAACTTTGTACTTGAAATTTGAGTTTGAGAAAAAATGAATGAGCACTAATAGGCTCACGAATTTAGCTAATGAATTAAAAAACTAAGAACGTAGCTTTTAGTAATTTTATGAGATGAACACCGATTTAAAATTTCGAAAGCTTTATGTGTAACTCTCAGATTTCGGGAAGATAATTATACAAGGTTCTCATGACGGATTTACACGAGCGACAAATTGTCATTATTTCTTTAATGACAAAATCGTGTAAATGGCTTGAAAATTTGTCATTATTTCCGTCATTAAAAAAATGGCAGAGAAATCTGGCATTAAATAAATATTGCGATTAAAATGGCGTCATGTAAATGCACAGTGACGCCATTTTGAAATAATGCCACACGGCGAAGAAAAATAAACTTTCTTATTTTTTTAGTGACAGATTGCCATTATTGATTGCCCGTGTAAATGTTAACATTAATGATTTGATCTTACTTTTATTTTTCCAGCTTAATGACATGAATTAATGGCAATTTGTCACTCGTGTAAGTCCGACATAAGATTGAAATATTTCTTTTACTACTGTGAAATGGACAACATTTGTTTTTCATTAAAGAATAGATTTGAGGTTTTTACGAAAAGAAAGAGCCGTTCTAGATCTTAGATGGTATTTCAAGACAAACTGTCTTTAATTCAAAAAGTTTGATTTGCGTTTACTCACACAACAAAACAATCAACTGTCAAACTTCGAAAATCAAACACTTTGACTAAACGATTGTTCTCTCAAGCGATCATAGTGTGGCCCACTGCCCTCATTTTTATAGTAATAAACAAATAAGAGCGGGTAATCATCGAAACGATAATCTTTTGGTCTAACAATCTTTTATGTCTTACGTGATTTGGGCCCAGGTTACTTAATTGGATATTGAAATGGAAAACTTTTCAACTTTGATAGCCCATGTGTATTAACATGTTTCAATCAAAATGACAGTTCTTGATTTTGAGATCAGATCTGAAACAATTTATTTTATTATTTTAAATAAATCAAACACTCAAAAAATTTCTAAAAAGTCAACTGACTGGATTTTATTCAGTTTTGGTTAAAGTTTCAGTGTTCAGAATGTTTAACATGTTTAAAAAGGTTTCACTAAAATTACTTAGCAATTTTATATTTCATTTTTTTTTCAATATTTACTTATGTCTGAAAGTAGTAACTATATACAAGTTGCAGCTGTAAATATTAACCTTATTAACAGCAATGTTTAACCTATTGTATGACATTATATAATTCTGTGAAAATTTAATAAAAATCCGTCCATGTTATTCGAACGTAATTGAAATAACCAATACTAAAAAAGAATACGAAAAAGATATTTTCGTAGTTGTTAAAATGAAACCACAATTTTCTATTAAATTGACCTTTTTCCATCTCTTTCTATCCCTCAGCCATCAGTATGTATAAAGCTTCACAATTTTTCTAATTATACATTTATCCCATCATGGGCCTTAGTTCTTCGCTCTTAGGTAATTTTCTTTGTTTCTCCTTCATTAATATCAATCATTCATTCACTTTCGAGGTCTCTAGCCTTGCCTTGACTTTTGACTAGACTATATTTTGTTCTACTCTAATAAATCAAAATAAATTGGTAAGGCCCATTAGAAGCAAATCGATATTTGAAGAAAATGGCAACAAATTATTGACAACATTCTAACAAGAAACCATTTGAGACTAATTATGATAAATTAAATTTATGCAAGTGAGAGCTTACGTATATACTCGAGTTAGTTAAAAATGTTGCTCAAAGTTCTTTTTGCAACTAGCAAATCGCGCAATTGTTTCCATCTCCATCGAATAACAATCTCTTGCTGATGTGGTCATTCTTTAAACTTTTACGTAAATAAATTGTAATTAAAGAATTCTTGCAGCACTACGCAAGTCTGCTTTTGTGGGATAAAATACTCAATACCACCACATTTTGCAACAAACCTAGGTTTTCAGAAGTCTACAGAATTCCAGCATTTGCAGTGCTCCAAAGACGGTATCGATGGTGGTTGTAGTGCTCAACGATGATAGTAGTTCAGCTTGGATTTTTTTTTTATTTTTCATACATATATTCCATAAAAGTAGCTTAGGTGTATATATTATATAGATGGTTCTACATTCCAATTACCTACTCAGCTATATTTGGCCAAAATGGATGCGGAGAATTGATTTTGCACAATTATGAAGGTATGTGCTTTTGCGCACACAAGCTTGTGTTGCAGTGTCGCATCTCATCAAGAATCATGGCCATCAATGTGCGGCAATAACCTTCGATTTCAGTCCACTTTGTCCCCCAATGCATTATAAACATGACGTATTGATCAATTTTACGTCAATACAGATTCATAATAACTTGCAGTTATGTGCGCCTGCATGACGTCCATAATCGCGTTGGGGACATGCGACTATAGGTACGGTTTTAGTACAGCTCCCGGAGGCTGAGATAGTCAGATAGTATAGATCCTTGAGATGGTTGATCGTCTTTGCGTCACCACGCACAGTGGGACTGTATCTATATAAGAGTTGGATTAAATCAAAAAAAAATTATAGTATACTCTTTAAAAAAAAAGTTAAAAAGCTTAAAAACAATTAGTTAAGAATTAGGCCTTTGCCGGGCAATGAGCGGCAAGCGGTAAAGCGGCAGAGTGACAAGATTAAGCTGCACCTTGCCATTTATTGTGCGGCAACTCCTGAGCGCCTGAGTGGTTAGTTATGAAAATACCATTGTTAAGTACTGTTCGCGATAATATTTTACATGAAAGTCGCCTTAAAATTTGGAAAATAATTGTACGTTAAAGAAAAACAAAATGCCCGACTAGACCGCACGTACTTTTTCTTATGTTTGGTCACATCGTAAGCACAAGATTCTTAGTGGAAACAGCGGAATATATTTTTAAGTCGCTTTTTACCCATTTTTTAAATAAAAATTTCTTTAATTTAAAAATAAAATGGCATCGCAATTTTATGTATTTAATAATGTAAGCTTAAAAATACAATTCCAAAAAAAATTCTCATCCGCTTCCGAAGTAATTATGTATTGAATTTAATTTTAGGCTGTAGCTCGTTGTACAGACAGACAGAGAGACGAAATTGCGGGACATACGTTTGTTTTCTCCTTCATGTTGATGTCAAGTTTGATTAAAATCTCGAGTTCGATTTTCTTCTGAATGCAAAACTCGCCCCATAGTACCTATATCGCAAGTAAAACACTTGGTGTTCATCGCTTTTCATAATTTTGTATGAGGATCTCTTCAGACAGTACTTACGAATGTCAAGGTTTTATTTTTAAAATATTCAAGCCTAACCTGACATATGCAGTACGGATTTGAACAGCTGAAATTAAAATTTCCGTTCAGATTTTTGCCACAATTATGCCTTGGCGCTCAGCATTATACTAAAATAATAGAACAAATTTGAAAGCTGAGCGGCGCCGCTCTGCCGCTAACAAATGACGCTTTCAACTGCTCAACGACTGCGTGGCCACCTCCATATAACTTCATGTGTTTTAATTTGCCGCTTGCCGCTCATTGTGTGACCAAGACCTTAGGAAGTTTTATTGTCATATGCAGACAAAATTTGTGGATCTTAAGACAATTGTTTATTCAAAACAATTTTAAAAACTATCATGTTAAGGTTATTTTTTTTGATAAAACGGTTTTACTTGTCCTCCAATTATGTACATTCCAACGACTGGACGGATTCTAATGAAATTCGTAATAATTTATTAGAATTACTCAATAAGAAAAATCAATAGTTGATTCCGCCCCACTGTGTGTCATCAGCGTTCCATCTGTGTTTTTGTCTTAGGCGCATGCATATATGGCTTTTATTGCTGCTGCATAGTCATTCCGTCATTTCCGATGATGTGCCACATTGCAAATGTGTACAAACTGATTAATATTTATAGTGACGCGAGCACGGGAACAAAGATGAGAGATGAGAAGACTACCGACTGACTCTGACAAAAGACTTAAAATAATCCAAGCGAAGGGAGTTTTGTTATAATTTATGGGTGAAATGCAATTGTTACAGGAGTCTTATACGGGGGGCGGGCGACGGGTGGAATTGTAGGTTACCTTTTGATGTCTGATATGTAAGAATGTTGCTATATGTTTCTGGTTTAATGAATGCACCTTCTCTAGTTTTTTTTTTTTTTTTTGTTTAACTTGTTTTTTTGTCTTTTGCAGTCTACACCCGTTGGCACAACGATATTTCGCAACATTCAAGCCCTGGACAAGGATGCTGGAGTTAATGGACTTGTTGAGTATTTTCTTGTGGAAGGCAGAACGAACACCACGGAGGATGAGAAAATGACTATCGCCGATGGCTATGACACTTTTGCTATTTCATTTCCACATCAAGGACAGGTAAGGATTATAGAGTTTAACTTAAGTTTTTCTTTGTTTCTTTTTTGCATTTTCCTTTGCTACTGCAGTTAATCAAATGGCATATGCAAAAAAGATTCAGATGTGTTAAAGGAATATCCAATTTTTCTTTCAAATTTTTGATGGTTTGTTGAGCATGGTTGGTGATTTAAGTCTGCAAAACTAATTGCTATTCCCTCGAAGAAAACTAAAATCGCATTACTTTGAAATACAGGAATATTCAAACGAGCTAAGGTTTTAACTGATCTTACAGCTTGAAACTATGATTGTATAGGTCTATAAGTTTATATTCCTAAATGCTTTTGAGATTATCGTCTTAAAAACTTGTCTTAGTCTCGTTACTGTAAAAATAGAAACGCCTTTGTCATCGCTTATCTGAAATTTTGCGACGATGAAAAATCGGAAACTTGTTTAGAAGAAAAAAATCGTCTTAAAAACTTGTCTTAGTCTCGTTACTGTAAAAATAGAAACGCCTTTGTCATCGCTTATCTGAAATTTTGCGACGATGAAAAATCGGAAACTTGTTTAGAAGAAAAAAATCGAAACAATTTTTCGCAGGTATAATTTTGATTTAAAAAAAAAAAATTTAAATCAAAAAATTTTGTAATTAAACTTCCAACAGATTGAATTTTTGGTGAAGGCCTTTATGTCTTAATTATTTCCTAAAATGTACTGTAAATTTTTAGCCAGAATATTTAATACAAAATCTAATTTTAAACTCAACCGTCTTTTACTTGTGCGGTATTTGGTAGTTAAAATAGCGGCCACAAATGGTGTCCTAATTAGCTCTGCAATGTGTTGGTTTGATACCATCATTTATTAGACTTGTCAAAATTGTCATGCTGATCACCTTTCATGGTTCGTCGAGTGCATCAATCCCGCATTCTGTCTTCGCTTGCTATATGGGCAAAACATTAGATTTCCACTAAGTGCAGTATCGGTTGACAAATACCAGTATTTTTTAAAATCTATTCCTCTTACATAAAAAAGTGTTTCAATATCTCTCTTGATCAAGGCTGTCACTCACACATTGGTCATTATTGAGATGAGATGATCCGGGATTCACTCAAAACAGTAAATATGTTAGAACACCAAGTTTTCCAAATGGAATATTCAAGCACATGCACATGTTTGCATAAGAAACCTCGAGTCGGCTGGCCGTGAGGATCATGCCTTCATTAACTGTATTATTTGTTGGTCTGTCACACTAGCGTTTGGTCTGATGAGAGTGACTCAATTGAAACAGTTAATTTCTAGTTAAAGATTATCAGCACTGAATGCCTGTCCAACGAAATATTGTTCCAACTACGGATTTATTTACTTAATGCGTCTGGCTTCAGCAAAAGTTTGCATGGTTATCGCACTTTTGTTGTATTCATCAGCCTTCCAATTTTTTTGGATCCAGCCTCCCAGCTATGATCAATATTGAAAAGCTGCTTCATCTCCATAAGAGAGGGCTGTTTTAAGTTTGGGGATACTGAGTCCAGAGATGTCAGAGCAGCCTGTCTATCTGAGAATATATGAATATCAGTGGTTGATATCACATTTTTCTGAAGCCAATGTAAACTTTTTTATCACTAAAAGCTCTGTCGAGACTAATCTGCAATGATAAGATAGATAAAAGGGGAGACTTAGATTAAGTGTTTCTTCTAGTACACGCCTTCACCAATAATGCCAAGTTTCAGGTAGATCTGGCAGTAAGTTATCCGAAAGAGTTCAGAATATCTTACTTAACCGGGCTCACAACTCATAAAATGTCATCTCGAGCCCCATCAATCCTGAGCACGCTGCTTCCAGTCATCCAGACCAAGCGCTCTGGCATTCGCGCAAGCTTTGTAACTATCTTCCCTGTCATCTCGAGACGAAGAAGAATCCCTGAAGATTAGATTTTCAAGATATAAGGTCTCTTCTCGTAGATTAGACATTGCGGTCCTAATTGCTCAGTATGCGGCATGCTTCCTTCCACCCATATTTATTTGGTTTTCAGCTTTTTCATAGCAAGGTCAATCTCGTCTCTATTGGATAGTGGAACTTGCTTTGCCTAAAGACAAACTCCATATAATTCTGAAATACTGCTTGAATACATTTACTTTTTCCTGCTTGCCGACGATAAGGTTGCGTTTGCTATTACGAAGAGCTTAAGTTTGGGGCTTAAAACCAGAAACCCTAGTGGCTAGCTTTTTTTATAAAACTTCGGACTGTCATTTCAATCGCTAGTCTTTTCCGCCTCCATAAGCAGGGAGATTGCGGAAGCCCTCTTCTCTCTGTGGAATATATCAGTATATACCTCTCCCACTGCAGCATGTACATATTTGGTTACCTTTTACCTATGAATGTATTCTGAGTTGGATGGTTACCTACAGTAGTTTTAGTTAAATCTTTAAATATAATTGGACCACCGAAGCGAGGTGAGAACCCAGCAGAGAACGGTGCTCTCTGTAGACTCCGGCAACTCCATGCGTGTGCTAGAACGTCGAAAGTCGAATACACTCTCTTTGGTAGTTTTTATCTTCACGATTTGGTTGGTTGTTCGATCATTTGGAGAACGCTAGATTCCTGTGTGGGTTTCTAGTCTTGGAAACCTAGTGCTACTGTTGCAAAATCGATAAGCCTTAAGAGGTATTTAGTTAAGTTAATCTGAAGGCACAACCCCTCGCATGTAATAGGACGTTGGAGTACATTCATAGCTGTTAAATCTCTCTATTCTATCTGGCCATGACCGAACTATACTTGTCTACAGTACATAAGTGTCCTTTTAGACTGATTGTTGTTCAAATAACAATACTGAATCAAAATTTGTCTACCAATTCAACAAAGTTTTGTCATTTTTGTGCAATGTGCATTTTCTCAAACATCTATCTAAACCGTGAAGCCTCACGCTGTATTCTCAATATTCATGAAATCCCAATATTTAGTGATACAATCAAGGTTCAGATAAAATAACACCAATCTGAGCTGTTAAACTTAATTACTTTCTGTAGTAATAATTATATGATACACATCTGGAAGTTCAAGACCTTTGCTTTTTGAAAAAAAAAAAATGTATGTTACCGACTACATAGGTTTTAAGCTACATTGTATTAAACTGTTTTGCTGATAGATCAAGTTTTGAACTAATCAACAATTTGTGTAGATTGAAGACATAAATAAATCTCTTAAGTATCTACAACGGTCTTATAAAGACTACGATTCCTGTTTTTTTTTGTTATTTTCAATTTAGATTCTATCAATCCATTTCTGGTATTTCTTCTTTTTGGTGGTGTGTGTGGTGTTAATCCTTTTACCGTTTCTCAATTTATTAATTTACTGCGTTAAATGGAGCTAAACACATCCACCAGGGTATAATTTCAATCATTGATTTATAACCAATACCAGAAGCTATCAATCATATAAGAAGTGACAGTTCCGTTTAGCTTGATGTCTTCGCGTTGCAGAATTGCAATTGCAGTTTATCTCGCTTCTGCTGCCGCTCACAATTAAACCGCTTCGAAGTTATTTACTCCAATCATGGCCGCCATCTGTCATTCCATCTTCACATCTTTCGCTCTGTATACGTTTCATAATTTTTTTTTTTTTTTTTTTTTTGCTTGAAAAAATGAATCTTTTAAGATGGTGGCGCACATCAAGTCAATTCTGATGTCCATTTCTGGCATCTGTAAGAGACTTTTCGTCCACCTAATGAAAATGAATTACCCAAACAGATTTATGGATGCCATTTAACCTAAATGGTATCATTTAATACAGGATCCAATGGCTTGTCATATCGTCCCAGAAGCAATATCTCTTTCTTTGCGATGGTAGGTGCAGTATGCACATATGTGTGCCTAGTTGATAAATTAAGAAGACGATGAGATATATGCTCATCCGCACAGAGGCACCGTCGCGCGTCGTTCGTCCATCTCAAGCTACAATCCAAGTCACAACACACAAGACACAACCCAACCACTCTAACACAGAGCAATACCATAATTCTATCTGAAAGATTTATTGGAAATCTGTTTAAACGTCAATGTAATACACTCATGTGGTCTCACTTTTTTCTACTTTTTTATAAATAACTTTTTGTATCTTTCTTTTATTTTACCATCCGCACAGGTGACCGTTGCTAAAACATTGGATTATGAAAAAGTTCAACGATATTACCTGACGGTTGTCGCATCGGTAAGTAACAATGATTAAAAAATAAATATAATAAATACTCGTGCACAAGAAAAAGACAATATTGCATCGAATAGGGAAACTCCTGGATTATGCCCATTACTCACTCAATGCTTGAATTGGAATTTATTAATTTGCCAATCCAGTTTGGAGGATCTGATCGGATCGGTCTTAGAGCCTATAGAGAGACATTTCCTAAATAGGAAGTAAATTCCTTTGGTTATAGATACTTATGTATATGAGAGAACCATTTGTTTGACTTTCATTTCTCTTACAGTGTGTTTAACAAGTCGTGTAGAGTTATTCAAATTAAATGCGGAACTAAAAATCAAAGACTTTATTCGTAAGGATTTTAGCGTTTTAAAGTAAAGAATTAATCAGATAAATGAGATGTCTTCAATATGAGGATTTATTACATAATTAAATGAAGAGATTAGGGTCACGGACATCGCTTTATGATTTTGCAAATTATTTTTGTTTTGTTTTTTAATTTCGTTCGAATCATAGTTAAAATGAGAATTCTTTGTGTGAAGGTACAATATAACATAATGTAGGCCTTCGTATATAAATAACCTATTAGTTATTCAAAGGTTACATACATAGATTAAAACAAAATAAACGATGATAAAAAACGTGTGAATCAGTGCACTGGGAGTATTGTTTACTAACGCTGGCAGGTGGTTGTCGAAAGGAGATACCGATAGGTTTTGAAGTTCTCAATATCAAAATGGAAGGAAAAAAATAGAGCCATGTAAGATGTTCCACATTCATGTAGTACCGCTAGAAAGAGAAGCTCTGTACTTGACAGTAAGTCCAAAGTTAGAATCAAGGGCAAATTGATGTGTATACCTAAAAGTGCTAGTATTACGGTGGAATTGTTTAATGTAAGGAAAGCATCTGGCTATTTCGCTAGAACATTTTTTATACAAGGAGCTAAAAAATAACGATGAACGTGAAACCTTACGACGGCGTTCAAGGGATATGTTATAATTCTAACACCTATCATTTATCGAGCTCTATTTGGAATTCTATCTGTATTCTTTTCTATACCTCCAATTTTAATTGGATGTCGCCCATGGTTAAAATTATATAGTCAAAACCTGGTTCTCAAATCCACAATGCAAACAAAAATTCTTTCCTATCATTCTCTTTCTTCTAACTAGTGCCGTGCGATTCAGTTTTCATTTAAAAGACCTAAGGTATTACAGGCATATAGTTAATTTTAAAAAAATCTGAGAGTTATACTTGAATGTAGGTTTTATAGTTTACAGCCAGGTCAGATGTGAAGACGAATTTCTGGTATCTTCGCAGAAAAGTTCGATACTTGTCAGTATTTCTAGCGATTTCCAATATAGGATTATTTCACAACAGCTGGTATATTTTGCCAATAAAAGTGCCGCTATCGTTAGTGGTTTTTGTGAGCGATTCGCTGTACCGAAGCATTGAATTTTTGAAATATTTAAGTCTACAGGGTGTTTCTGAGATCCAGGGCAAAGATCAGGTAAGACTAAAACGATTTCTCTATCATCAGACTATCATCGTTTCGACGGTTGCGCTCTCTTTCATGTTATTGAACAACTGTGCAGAAACAGTGATCGTTCGATCTAACAATCGTTTTAGTCTTACGTGATCTGGCCCCAGTATATTTAGTATTTAATGAGCTTATGGTATGCTAGAGTTTTAGTTCCACATCCGAGAGACATAGATGTGAATCTAGAAACGAATATGAAAAGCTTAAGGTATGCAGCCAGCAAAATAATATATTAGATTAGAATTTACAAACAAGAAATCTTTAATGAAAATGAGAAAAAGAGTCGGAGACAAAACGGAGTCTTGGGGCACACCACTATTTATTGTATGAATATCAGACTTGAAAGCATCCAATACAACTTGTATTGGGCCGTCCGACTAAACAATTTCTAGTTCAAAGGAGAAGAAATTTATCGATGTAAAATGCACGCATTTTCGATTAGACGGACGATTTTTTCGGTGATGTTAAGAAAGTGATATTGATGGTAATTAAGCAGCTTTCGTTCTTCAAGGTTTTTATTTAGTCAGAATTTCCATTACCTTAAAACAGGAAATGTAGATGCCATTTGACTTTAGTTAGGGTCAAGAATATTCAGTTTTCTTAGGAACGGGCTGGATACTCGAAAAGAGAACATAAGAGTTGTAGAGATAGAGAAACGTACGGAGTGGTTTTATTAGCTAGCGCTGGAGAACATTTTATGCAGCGGATTTGCGAATATTGAAATATTCTATACGACTCTAGCAACAGAACGAGTGCGAAAGAAGATTCATCCCATGAAATCTTTTCTGTTGTCTATTAGTAATATTTTCCACTGTTGTCAAATTAATAGCTGACTAATCTGCAAGCAATTTGGATTTTCCAAGAGACTTGACAAAATGGGTTTAATTGAAGAGAACAACTAAAAATATTTACTACCGAGTAATATATTTTTTTTTAATTTTTCATCATGCAAACAATTGAGTTTTTGAGTATTTTAATATTTTATTTAAGCAAAGTTTAGTTCAAAAATATACATATTATGTTTTAACAATAATATTGTATATTTCTTTGCAACACTTTCTTGCAATGGCTCTTTTTTGTGAAAATCTTTTTGTGAGACTGGTTGATCGTCTTACTGATTATTACTAGAAAAATATTCTATTATCATGTCTGTAGTAGCGGCTTTTCTTTAGTTGAAAATGCTTTCTTTGATATCGTTCTTTAGGGTTTTTGAAGCATACTATATACAAAGGCTAGCCAGAATTGTTCTCGTTAATGTAGAGAAAAATCATTTTTTGTTGAGAAACGGCATGATTTGAATTTACTATGAATGATTTTGAAGGATAATATTTTCAAGATATTGATATTGTACACTGTTTATTTTTTATTCAATATTGACGGTCCAGGCGATTTTCATTAACAGTTGTCGTTTCTCGTCTAAACTCCTGAACATCTGATAACTTACGTACTCGGCTCATTACTGACTGCTAAATGACCCACGTCAAATGAAATACAACAATCTGTTAGCTGTCGAGCAACGCAAGTGCACTTTAAACTTGAAAATTTCCCATTGTACACCTTTACATACATGCAAGTTTGAAGATCAAGAATTTGCTGTAATGCTTGTACCACTTAGTTTCTTTACTCTTTTGCTTCTATTATTAATAAATAAATACAAAAATTAAAGATCGTTCAAATAACCCAACGGTTGTATGTGCATTATTCTTAGAGGATGCTAAAGCTGTAACTCTTTTTGCAAGTAAAAAGCCAAGGATCTACAAGTAAAAGACGAAATATCCTTTTGAATTCGGTATCACTTTTTCCTAGGCTATTATAGAAAAAATAACAATCTTGTCTATAATACTCCTGACTAACATACTGTATTTGATACCAAAACCTTCGCAATCATGTCAAAAAATTTTCAAATAATTGTTAAGTGAGATTTATGTGTTGGTGGTCTCTAGCCTGCTCTTCTATTCTTCTCGCAAACATTCTTTCTTTAATCCATGGAATCTATATGCAGACATCAGCACAGATGCATACCGGAGCGCTGCTAACAAAAACAAAACCTATTCAAATATTTTGTTTCGATTCAAACAACGTTCATTTTGCCAAAACCAAATAAACCAACCAAGATAAATGTTCGGACAGTTAACTGGTGGCTAAGTGCTGTTTTGCTATTGCTGTGCATATTGCATTACTGTGATGCATCATGCGCGTGCATAAATATATAACTCTCTTTCACATCGCTGCCAGTTGCAGTTGCATTTTGCAGTATATCGTTCTGTTTTGTACCACAGCAATTTGCATTTTCTCATGCCACCATACTATAACTTCTGAAAAGAAGCGTCTCGCTGCTTAAAGATTACGAGCGAATTTTATTGATGTCGTTATGACGTTTTCCATTGAATTGTGCAAAAGACCTGTCACTTTCATCATTCGAACCATTAGTCATTGCAATTTTATTTTCTTGAACAAAACGATGTTCCTTAGCGAGAGATTGTCAATTATCGATGATGGCTCTTGCAAAGCATGTAATAAACAAATGTTACAAATTACCCCCTACATCGTTGGTATAGAACTCGCTTAAGTACTTTTGATGTTGAGTTATGGAGCAAAAGTCCCGGAACCGTAAAATCACATAACAATTTTGTTTATTGAAACAGCTTAACATTATGAACAATAAATGTCTAAAACACGACTTAGAAAGAAGATGAATGATAAAATAGAGTTTGCTAGTCAGCTCTTTTGTTTCACATACAACTAATACGCGAATGATTTATTTCGCGACCATCAGACACAGACAGAAGTTATTTTAATTCCAACAAATGTTGATCTACATTGAAAATACCATAACTATGAACTAGATTAACCTAATTTCAATTGACATTTGTGTTTCGTATGCGCCATTGCTTTATAATAAACTTGTCAAACATTTGTCCAATTAGATTTGTCACACTGCAACCTTCATAAATCCAAATCAGTACAAATCGCTTCATATTTCTTCAACAATAGAATTAACAAATTGCACCCCTCCTCTCATTAGTCACATTCTTCTAACATGTCGTCTTAAGATCAAAGACAAAAAACGAAACAAAGATGGTGGTATGTCAGTGCATAATTATCGCTTTGATTGATTGACTGATTATGCAATGCATTTAATATTAACCTTTTCGAACATTGATTTGAGGCACAAAAATGGTAAAACACGATGCATATTGTCATCCCCGATTCCAATGGAGTTGTTAATCTATTCATATCTTGAGTTGACCTTAGTTGAAAAAAAATACAAAATCTCACAATATCAATCGGCCCGAGGGAACTTCAATTAAAATTGAACATATGCTGCACCTGTCAGGCCTATAAATTTAATCTCTTTGTGTCAGGCCCAAGTATATGGAATGTAAATATTTAAATTTTAAATCTTGAGAAAATGATGAGGTTTAATTTTTGTCTCCATGAAGTTAAAAGTTTTGTTCAGAAAAAGCTAAACATGGTGTTAAATATTGTAATATTTGCCCAAGTCTGAGAAGTTTCAGACAATTATAAAGAAAGAGTTAGTATGCTAATGTAAACTGTCATGTAAGTTTTTATTTTAATAATATACTTAATAATTTTTTTTAACAAAATAAATGTCTATAAGAACACAAGGAAAATTAGTTTTGCTTGTTTGAAATATTAATCACTGTGGAATTTGACCTTGATTCGGCACACCACATCAGTTTCGCTGGTTAATGGCAGCCTTTTGTTTTTTGTTATTTGGAAATACCTTTCACTTGTCTTATTTGGGTGTTAAATTGGAAAATTTTAATTGCACATGGGTTTTTGTTAAGCCAGTACAATAATTGGTTGTCCAATTGAGAGTCTACATACTTTAAATATTTTTTAAGTACAATTTTTGGCTGGATCTGAAGAATGTCATTCGGGAGAAAAAGACCTTTTTGTAGAAGTATGTTCTCAATAAAACAAATAATGCTGACTTCTAATTGGTCCATTGTTATTAGTTGGTAAACTTAAGCTAGTCTCTAATCACTAGATCTTGAATGCCAGTTTAAAGATCAATTAAATTTGTTCTTCCTTAATCCAGCTGGAACCAATTTTTTTTTAAACATTTATACACCATTTTTTCGAAAACACTTAAGCGCTTAAATAATATGGTCCGACGACTCCAACAGATGCACAAAACTCTGTATTTTTAAGATTTAATTTTTAGATCAAATGTGAGATGTATTGACAATGACATTGAGACAAAACTGAGCCCTATCCTTGAACAAAATTTTTGATAAGAGAGCGGATCCAATTGCCAGTTTATTTTCGGCCTATTCATCGACATTTCGATTGACATTCAATTCCTTCATGAGTTGTATCTTGTACCTAAGCATTTAAAGTAGTTTTTACGTACAATTTATCTATCTTTCTATTTCCCATAACTTTTACTATTATAGGCAAAAAGGATAAATTGTAAAAGATTTAATTGAATAAAAATAAAATAAAAAATATAAAGAGGATGGGTAAGGACCGAGATATTTTGAGCGATTTCGAACTTTTCAGTATGAACTCATATGATACGCCTTGTCGACACTACATCTTGGATATAAAATGTTGTATAAAAGTTTTTAACGATAACACGAAGCTCTTTCTCGGATGATCTTTGTTCTCTGTGTTTGACCCACAGAACAGGCATTTGGAACCTATTTTAGGGTTCAATGGTATTACGATGAAATCGAAAACTCTTTAAGACAAAATAATACGGAACGTTTGGTATTTAGTTTGATATAATAACTGTTTAAATTAAGTACCGTAGAATTAGACGAACAGATAGAAAATTTGTTCAAAAAAACTCAAGCTGCTCCAGATTTAATATAAAGCTTAGACATGCTATCAGAGTGAGAGAGGTAAGTTTCGGAACTGACTAATGTTTAGTCTGAAGTCAATTGCCATATGCGTGGGAACTATTCCAATGCAGTGATTTTAAGAGCAAAAATCCTTTACGAATTTTGCCTAAGAAAAACAAAAAACTTTTAAATGTCAAAAAAGCAGTTTTAAGGGTAATAAAAACCTCAATTCCAAAGCTCATTTTCACCGATACTCCATCTTTATAAAAAGCATACTTTCTTCCAGGGTTGTCTAACAGTAGGAAAATAAAACATTTTCCTTCACATTCTCATCGCTAAAAAAATTCTAAAAGATTTTGACATAAACAAATCCGCTGAACCAAATAGTTCTGAAGTGAAGTTATTAAGTCTTGTCTGAACAATTTCCTGACCTTTTCTGTCCATATATCTCAATCATCTGGCATAATTGCGCGTATATGGAAAACCGCTTTTGTTCAGCATATCCCAAAAGCGCGAATCACCGTTCCTCTCGAATTATTGAACAAAAAGGTAATCGAAACATTGCAGATACTGAAAAATCTTCAAGAACAAACAATTCTAAATGACCAGTAGTAAAAAGTTCACCGGGTTGTCTTATCTCTTTGAAAGATAAAACCAATCGTGCACTATTTTTACAAAAGTACAATAATTGTCGAGCTTAAAATTTACAAGATATTCTACAAAGTTTGACGTCAAACTCTACTTCCAAAAATTAGTGGAAAGTAAAGGTCCAAATAAAGTAAAAATGATGAAACTTAGCCGTTATGTGACTTTTCGTTAATGGTAGACTCAAGAGGAAACTATTCAATTCTCAAAGTCTACATCTCGTAGTCTAAGTCACTTTTATCAAATTCCCTAATCATTTACCGACCACCGCCGGACCATTTAATTAGTAACCATCAACACAGATCTGCCGAAGTGAGTACTAAGGGAGTATTAGTACTTCCCTGGGGTTTACTGTACTCTCGTACTCCCTTCACTGCAATTGTACTCTCCCTTCGAAAATATCCAAAACTTTCGCTAACATTTATTAAGGATGGCATTTCCGATTTAATGGGATACGTTCAACACTGAAATAGTCTGAAGGTATTCATTCATATTTCTTGTAAAGAATCAATTACCTCGGATTCTAAGTGCTCGGATACCATTTCTGATATCATACAAAAACTACTAATATTTATATTTTTACAAAAGTATGCGGGAAATCTATTCACCGACATGAATGGAAATAGAAAAACATGTTTATAATTGAAAATCGCAGATGCAGTCTCATTTCAGTCAGTTTCGTTTTGCGAAAATCGTAGCTCTCTGAGCCAGACTTTTTTGAGTGGGGATGAAATTCTCCCATAATAAAATTGAGTCCGAAAAAGCCTGGGATGGTTTGAGCACAATTTTTTTTTTATATTTAAGTTAAAAGTGCCTTTATCTTCAAAATAATTCTTTTGTATTTTAGTGCTTCTAAATTAATTTATTTGTTCAACAAATATTTTTCCACAATAACTACGAAACGTTTTTTTTCTTTATGACAAACGTCAACCTGACGGTTGTAAATTTTCTGCCAAAAATTGCTGTAGAAATTTTTGTAGATTTATTAGGCAGAAATTGTCAGAAAGGGGAAATATTTTACTCTCTCAAGAGCGCTCTCTTCTGCCAAAAACTATCAAATTTGTAAGTCTTTAACAGGAATTGGCAGAAATTGGTGTCAATTTGTGCCAATTGGCAGTTTTGGGCTGAGTGATATGGATCAGAACTTGTATGTGAGTCGTTCTCTAGTTCATCTTATAAAAATGTTTCCAAATCTTGTAACGGGTAATAATGTGGAGGAACTTGAACAACAACGAATTCTTCAATTGAATTTGGAAGAGCTCTAGCTAAATCTGTTGGCAACTAAAAAGTCTCTTGGTAAACCAATCTCATTGAAAACATGTATTGGTTCTTTAATTTGTATATATCACAGCACTGCCTATGCTAAACGCATGTTTACCAGTTACATTTAAATAAAATAAACATAGAACCTGCTTAAGCATTGCCACAGTAAATACACTTTTACTGGTAATACGTATGTGTCTCTTGTGTATAATTATTACAAATAGGCTCGTAAAGTCTTGCTAATTGCGTAACAATAAAGTCTGACTTTTTTTTTTGATTTGTTGACATTTTTCTTTGCATAAGTTTGTTTTACTTTTATCGTCAGCGGGTTCTTTTTTTCCACCTTTAAGTTATAAATAAAATAAACTTCAACTTTCCAATATTACAAATGTTTTACTAAAGTTTTATTGGTAATATCAATGGCCATTGCTTTTTTTACGTACTCCTGATGAACGCGAAATACTCCCCTCTTATCGTCTGAAATACTCCCTTCCAAATTTTCAAAGCGGTAGCGCTGATCAGCACCCTACCTCAATATTAAACCCCGCAATGAACATCATCAACGCGCATTCTGCTTTGTCATCTGATTGACAACGACAGCACAAGCACGAATATTGTTTACTAGCCACCCAACACCCGCCGCCACCGGTCGACTCATCGACAGCAGCAAATGTTCACAGCAGCATCATCACAGTGTGCAACTCCCATGTTAAATGATACATCGTCATACATGTATTAAATTTTTACTTTTACTTTTTATAGTTCACACTGTGTTCCGTCTATAAAATTAGAGTATAGACGTAAGAATTTTCGAACAAATCGAACTTACCACTCACAGAAACAGAAACTACTTTAGTATTTATTATTTGTAAATTAGAGAGTATTAAGGCTCCATCGATCACAGTTTGTCTACCAATCCCTACAGGTCTCTTTTATAGTACCTCGTGTGCTATTTTAGTTCAGGCCTTTTTAGTTGAAGAATTGTAGTGTTTCTAGCCCTCGGAATCATCCCTGTGCTGGAATCAGATTCCTATAAACCGCCGACATCCCTGCTTTCTCCTTCAGAGTTTGTTTAGGGCCAAGTAATTTTCCCTTGGGTTAGCCTTGAGATGGTATCATATTCTATAAACCGTCGATATACCTGCTTTCTCATTCAGAGTTAGCTTGGGCCAAGTAATTTTCCCTCGAGTTAGCCTTGGACTGTAATTAAGATTCCTGAAACATTCTATCACGGTTCCCATCTTCAAAGTTAACGCCTTGGGTCTGAATTTACTCTTGTAGCTCAAATAAACCAGCTTTAAAATAATAGTTAGTTATTTTAAGAATATAAAAATTGTAAGATATTAAAAGAGCTGTTATAAATAAAAGGACTAATTATAACTGGTAATTGGCGAGTTCCCCCTTCTTTATCCGAGTTTTACTTTGCTTTCTTAAGAAAAACCCTGGACCCGACGAACTTAGCTCAGCATCATGAAAAAAAGCATCACAATATGTGCCCAGCTTCAAGAGAACTTTAACCATCTTCTAAAGCGGCTCCGTTTTTTTTGTGTATGAATTGATATTTTTTAGTACAATATTGTACGTGAATTTTTTATGTAACATAATTAAAGAAAACCCATTAAAAATGTATCCAACGGATGTGTCTCAAGCCGGCAATACGAGTACAGGCAGTCTAATTCATTTTTAAAATAGAAAGCTCATTAGTTAAAAATAAATTAGCTACCAATCAATTGCTTTCAAATAAAATCATTGATCAAATCCTTAATGAACAAAACTAATTAATTGTTGGCAATGGAAAAGGGGTTTTCCGATCTTCTGCAATAGATCGAGATTTTAAGAGATTTCTAATATAATTAATGATGACCGTGATTAAAACTGTACTTAATTTAAATTCCCCTAAAGGCTTCTCCATATAACCAACGCAACTGGTTAAATATCTTGTATGGAGCAATCTCTAATAAGCCCTTACACAGCCTAGCAACCATTTATTTTCTTTTTTTTTCAAGTCTTCTATATATTTCTATAATACTTAGCACCAGCTGGTTTGGTGGTGGATAGTATTGTGTATGCACCAAGGCCAAATTAAATTGAAAATAAATTGAATAAAAGATACATTGATGTAATTTATATGGTTTGGCTTCCCTGAATGCGTGTTGGTTTAAGTTAACTATCTATGGGTTAGGTACCACCCTACAAATATCTGTATGTATATTCTATGGCTTTGCCTTAAGGATCTCATATATACAATAACTATGCAGGCGATCGCTTTTATGATCTTGTAATTGCGAATGCAATTAATTGTACCTTGAAAAACTTAAGGCTCACACAAGAATACCTTGAAATAGATCAAAACGGAAATATGGCGAATTATAGCTACAATGAGTATGAGATGTACAAGAGTGCGTTGTTGGTGGGCTGGAGTAAATTAAAATTGGAATACTCCTTGCTTGTCTGTACGGAAGGATATACTAAGGCTCTTGTTTTTGTTGTAAACGAAGTATAAGGAAAATGGTGTGAGAGACTTTAAGTAGGTATGCATTTCGTTTTGAAATTGATAGTCTCTATTTTTTTAAAGGTCGATACAAACTAATAACGCGCGAAATTTGAATGGAACTGGTGTGATTTTTGTATATATTTTGCGCGATTATAACTACCTTTAAAATGTTAAACCCCGTTTCGGGTTCTTATGAAGAAGTCATAAGATTTTACAGAAGATACAAATGCACATTAGTTTCGAATGTCCTTACAGTGCCATGCCAAGCCAGAATTGTGGCGAAGGATCTTGTGATTCTAAAAAAATGTTAACAACAAATAAATATTGTATACCGAAAAATTATTTTTTTTACAATAACCACACAGATTAACCGACACAACATTTAAATATATATTTTCATTAAAGAACAATACGAAATTATTTTTCTTAAAATTAAATTCTACCGCTAGAACCAAAAACCATTTTCATTTATAAAATAAAAACACCAACATCTTTTTTTACAATTTTTTTATTTAAATAGACAAACGCTTTCTTCTAAATAACACTTTTCACTTTTTTATAATTTACTTAAAATCTCACTACCTATAATTAACAACTAAATTTAAATAAAATAAAAAAAAATACAAAATAAACAACACTGACCAGTATTGGCATATCCGAAGAATCCTAAGTCCGCTGTCAAATCTAAATTAGCTTTTGGAAGAATTATTTATTCTTGAACAGAATGGATGTGATAAGGAAACGAGACGTGAGTGTGACGAGATTGTTAAATTAGTGATCACGTTACGTTAAATTAATAGATTAGGGGCCAATTTACAGTCATTTACTCTATATTCTCCAGTTAGAGCAAAAATCAATTTTCCAACAGTCAGATCAATTGAATCTCGGAATAAAGTTATCTGCTTATTTTCGAAAGGAATAAGGATTTCTCTGAAAAACTATTGCCTTGAACTAAAAAAAAATTAATTTCTATGAAAAGTTCGATACTTGAAATAAAAGTGACGTTCAAATTTTTTTTTATAATGATGAGCGCACTAAAGGGGTTTTGATTACCCTTAATATGTCCAAGCACAGTGCGAGCGTTAGGAAAGAAGGAATGGATGAAAAAGGAGATAATAAAGTCGGGTAATTTATTCCACATTCGTATTGTACGGCTAAAGAAAGAATTTCTGTACTTAAAAGTACGTCCGAAGTTGGAGGAATGCAACTGGCTACTTCGCTAGAACACTCTTTACAAAAATAGCGATAAAATAACGAAATACATAAAACATTTCGACGATGTTCGACATATGTAAATGTTTCCACTATAGTTCTATCGCCAATCATTCTTAGAGCTCTATTCTGAATTCTATCTAAAAGATTCAAATGGGTTTTGGGATCTCCTGTCCAAATATGAGTGTTATACTCCAATTTTGGACGAATGAAGGCCTTATAGATTACAGACAGATCAGACGGGGAAAAAATTTCTTGCATCTTCGAAGAAAGCCCAAACAGTTTGCAGCAATTTTGGCGACATCGAATATGTGGTCATTCCACAAAAGGTGGTCTGTGATGCACATGCCAAGGACTGATAGCTGAACGGTTTCTTCAATGCAAGTGCCGCTCATGGATAGTAGCATGGGGGGTGGGTTCTGCTTTAACGATAGAAGACAGCACTGAGTTTTTGAAGCATTAAATTCTACGCGGTTTTTTTAGTCTCAATTGGACAATGCTGTCAAGATCAGAATTTAACGAGCTTATCATACGCTGCCGTTGCAGTTCCACGTCCGAAGAATAAGGAAGTGAAACTGGAAACGAATATGAAAAGCTGAGAGTACTGTCGCCAGCAAAACAATTAAGTGGATTAGAAGTTCCAGATAAGAGAGCATTAATAAAAATGAGAAAAAGGGTCGGAGACTATACGCAGCCCTGGGGCACACCAGCATTTATTTTGTGAATATCAGACTTGAAACCGTCCAATTCAACTTGTATTAAACGGTACGAAAGGTAATTTCTAATCCAACGAATAAGAGATTCATCGATACCAAATGCACGCATTTTCGATAAGAGAACTTGATGCCAAACTCTATCAAAGGCTTTGGAAATATCAAGTGCAATAATCTTACTTTCTACAAAACGATGTAAAGATTTGTGCCACTGTTCGGTAAGATATACCATCAGATCACCAGTGGACCCATTGCTACGAAAGCCATACTGCCGGTCTTTAAGGAGCTTCAATTAAATTATTCTGTAGATTGTTTTTGATTGAAAAATTAGATGTTATTATCCGGTTGTTTAACAGTCAAGTAAGTTTATTCCTCTGGTAACTAACTGCCTCTATATCTAGAGATTGAAAAATTGGCTCTAAGTAATTTAAAATCAGTTAGGTTCAATATTATTTTCTTAAGTCTCGCCGTGAAACATACCATTCCATTCAATTCGGGAATGGTCTTATGATTACAAAATGTTTACAGTGAATCATGTCATGCTGTCATTTTTTTGCGCATTGTGAGTCATTCGTTTCCTAAATCTCGTCCCGACCACGGAGGTTTTACTGAGGTAAATCAGTGAGATTAAGTCGTTGAGTTGAAATCAGTGAGTTGAAATTGCTAAGCCACGGAAGAAAATTTAAACCAACGTTCAATCTCACTTAACTCGGCAAAACCGTTGAACTAAAATTGCTAAACCAGGGATTAAAGTTCGAACGCTGGTGACTTTACAATCGGAAGACGGGGTCGTTCTGGGGGATAAATTTATGCAAGTACCGGACCGGATTCAAAAAATATCCACTTTATTGGTCGTTGACCGATTTCCATTGTGTTGAAATATGTACATAGTACCTGAAATAGAATTATAAAAGAAACAAAATAGTTTCAAATTAAGGTGGGTCAAAAAAAATGTATTTTTCACGAAAATAGTGAATCGTGTTCTACGTGCAATTTTGTAGGAAATTTTGTTTGAATTTAAAAATGGTGTTTTAAAGCACTAATAATACTTAATCTAAGACTTACTTGGTGATGAAAGTTACCAATTTCAAAATTGCTTCATTGATTTGGATGATTACAACAGTTCTGATTTTCAAATTAAGTGGTATAAATGGTAAGACCCGGATAATAAAAAGAAGTTTTACCCACTCTTTTTTTATCATAAACTTTTAGTACTTGATGTCTCTTTTTTAATAAGGAGATTTATCTTACATACTTCAGATTAAGAATTTAAGTCTTTCAACACACTTAGTTGGGTTCAAGTTTAAAAAAAATCCAGTGGACTGCAATGGTAGTATTATGATCCACTTATGTGCTTTCATATTTTTTCTTACAAAAAAAGACATTTATTGAATTTTCCAGAACATAAATAACACTAATGGTTATCACAAATACCTATGATACTGAAGTCCAGATTACAGAATGCTGAAATGCCAAAGATGCCATATGTGTCAGATCTCAAGACCAAACCTAATTGTGGAATTTCGACCCGTCAAATCGGTTACAAATTTACAATAATTATTTTTTGGGATTAAAATCCATCCAAACTTGTTAAAGGATTTCTGACCCTGTTACCACTGGTAAGGAATACAGTAAGCTTTCATTTGATACTATTTCTAAAAAGGTTTTATTCAGTAGAAAATGCACCGAAAGTGAAAATTTTCTGTCGATAGCAGCCTTTTACGATCAGCGGATTGTGTTCGTTTCTTAAATAGCCTTGATGTTATAAATCAATTTACAGTAGTCTTTTGGACTTGTGATGCTCTTCTGTTTCCATCTTAGGTAGGTCAATGGGTCCAGAGTTCAAAATTAATTAAAGCATTCAATCTATCAAGTTATTTCATATATGAGTTAATACCGTGAGCAAAGTGTATATGATTTTTCTCAATTGCATTCTCAGCTATTGATGATTGATGTGTAGGTCTTATAGGTTGGCTTGTGTGATGATTCAAAATGCATTTGTGGTAAAGATGATAGTTTTCGTCTTTTAAAGATTTGAAATATGTATAAGAATATTTAACTAAAGCTTTCTAAATGTTCAGTTTTCCAAGTTCATAAAATAATCTAATCTCATGGACAATAGCTACATTATATACGCCTATTGTCATTCAGCATTTTCAGAACAAGTTCATACGACCAAATCATGCAATTTATTTTTATTTTTTTAATTTATTTTTCCTAACCTACTCCCTATAAAAAACTTAAATGATGTTATCAATAAAAATAAAACAAAACTTCTCTCGCCATCTAATGCATTCGAACCAATTAACAAATTATAAATACAACTTCACAAATTGGCACCGGAGGCTGCTAAAGCAAATAACATTTTCGCACTTGCAAAAATACTCATACATATAACCTACCTGCTATATAAAAAATCTTGAATTTTTCTAGCGTGTGGTATTTTTCTTGAACATCTAGATACATTTATTCAAATTATTTTAACATATTCGCTAAATGTTTTTTTTTTCACTCTTTATTTTATTTTTGTTACGAGTACTTTACGTTTACGACGAGTTAGAGTAAATTAATGAACACTTTTACGAAAGAAAACGATTTTATTGGTGAAGTAATTGGTAGAATTGTTGGTTCATTAGAGCCATGTTTTCTTATCAAAATGGATATTGCAATGTGTACTAGACCAGCTTCTATTACATTTATTGCGATAGACTCTTGTATGACTGTGTATTTTATTGAAGTCGTCATCTATTATCCAAGTGGGTGGGTTGAAAAAACACGTTTTATTAAAAGTGCGTTTTTGAATTTGAATTACTCAATATATCGAATCGATATCGAAGTAAAACCAGAAAATCGACCCATATGTTTAGGCACATGCTGACGTATAGATAAGATAATGTAGTATGTATATAGGTAAGGGATTGGATTAAATTTTAATCAATGATGAAATTCGGCTAGTAATATATAAAGGGGTTAATTTTCGAAGATTTTATACCTATATATATGTATATAGAATGTAGGCAAACATGTTCTTTCAAAAGTGACAACATACTATTATTATTTGCCATACAAAAATATCACCCCTCACTAGCCTTTAAGCATGGTATTGTGATGTACTTTTGGCTTTTCAGGCGAGATTTTGCTCGCTGCGCCCACGGTTAGCCAGGATCGTGATGAAGAAAACACGAAACTCCAAATGAAAGGTATTTAAAACATTATTACAAAATCTTTATTAGAAACAACTCATTAATTCACAACAACCGATATTTAGTTCAAATAATTTCTGATTACGGCAGGTCTTCAGTCTGATACTTATTCTGGTTACAAAACGGAATCTGGCGGTAATTCTTAGTTACGTTTTATTCGTAGGTAGTTCTTGGTATTTCTTCTAGCCCTAGCAGGCGCGAAGCGTCCATATAACTCGATTCATTATGCCTTGCCTTTTGAAAATTTCATCCTTAACAACTTGGGGCACAATAGACCTCAAGGTCGCAGTGCAACAACGCCACAGTAATATTCATAACAACTTAAGCTTCTGACAATATGAATCCTATACCTGCACACGCTACCAACTTTACTTTAACAACTCTGCCTTCAGTGCTTCTCTATACACATGCTGCTTTGCAACTTACGCCTAAGCAAACATAAAACTATACCAGCAACAAGATAACACGCAATATCTCGGGTTATAAATTGTCTCGCTGGATAGAACAAATTTGTTTTCTTTTCTCTCCTTTCATATACTGTTCACTGCGTTTGAAACTTCTCTTTTCAATACACGTTTTCTTATACTACGTTTCCACCGACCACTAAACCGAGATTTAAGTAGATTTAGCTAAATCTCCTACAAATGACGATTTACCATACAAATTTTAATCTTCTCAGATGAAGATTTAAAATAAATCTCATTTAAATCTTCAATTGAACTACCTTATTTCCATATCGAAATGAACACATTCATCGGGAAAGTGAATTTTTCTCTTCGGTTGACACAGATGAAGATGCCTGTCTCACTTCTACATCATATGAGAAACTGAAAAGATATATGCATTTTGAATAGTTCTGTCAAAATGTATCTACTTTTGGAGCGGTGGAAACACTTTATGAGATTAGTAAATCTACAAGAGATTAAATTTCGGTGCAAACGTAGTATTATGGGAAAAAGTAACACGAAGTTCATCGACTTTTTTTGGTGAATTTGTATGTACCCCTCATGCTTTTCGTTCTGAAACTCAGTGAACTGATGAATCATATGTGTTGCGTAGTACACTGCGCATGTCAATGTTGCTTGATGTACATAATATGTTTCATAGAAAGAAAAATAACTCGATTTCCCTCGACTTTTTTGCAAATTTGTGTGTATCTCTCAATCGCCGCGCTGATGAACCAACATGTATAGGGCGGGTTGGTTGTTGTTGAGGCATTGTATATAGAATAGATTTTATGTAGAATGGTTGAGGTAGGTTTTTGCATTCTGCTTGTAAAACAAAATAATAAATTCAAAGAAAAAAATAGGTTTAGCACACAAAAAACAAACCGCTTCCTTTTTACTTATTTTATGAATTTATATGTACTTTCCTTTGGGCTGAATCCTGTATATTAAAGTTTAAGGTTGCCACTCCACTATCCACTAACATTGATATTAGATTTAATTCATTTTTGGCAGAAAGTGCAGAAAATGACTGCAATTCAATAATGTAGCACAACTGGCCCAAATGAATTCAGGTTTATGGCCCAATGAGGTTTAAACTTATTTAAAAAATTAAGTTTATAAGGAGAACACAGTGCAATACCTTAATGTTTTGTTTTTTTTTTTTGGGAATTTTGAAAATATTGAACATTTAGATTTGAAACATTCAAATTAAAAGTGTGAAAAGTTTTTGGATATAGTAAGTTTTAGTGAATATGGCTTTAATAGTTGTAGAATGATGTTTAACAGATTTTCTCTTAGAGGAGTCAAATAATTTCAATCAGCTTAGATTTATTCAAAAAAAAAGTTGTAGAGTTAGGACCCTCTACCCCTTCCATAAAAATAGATTAAAAACGAAAAGATGGTTTCGTTTCCCATTTTGAGTTGTAAATTAAATAAAATGTTTTATTTTCCTAGCCTTCGTTTTTCCAACTCTCCACGTGTTTGGAGTGGTGTTCTACGGTACCTTTCGGAGGGTAGGATTGAAGAAAGGTTTCTTGGTTTTTTGTCGTTAGTGAGTCTCGCAGCGCAGATGAGCTGACAAAGCATATTTTTAATATACTTGATACATTCTCGTGCAAGGACAAACTTATTGTTCAATCATAAGATGGTGCGGCCGTTATGTCTGGGGAAGTGGGTGGTGTTAAAAAGAAAGTCCTTGATGTTTGTCCAATGGCTAACTTTATTCATTGCTATGCTCACGTTTTAAATTTAGTCTTATCGCGATGACTTGAAAATATATCCGAATTGAAATTTTTTTTGGCAGTATTAATACTATTGTCGTTTTTTTTTTAATAAATCCCAACTGACGCCTGGGGTATCAGAAACCCGCTGGTAGTATCATTCGCAGATAATAAATGTCATTTTAAATTTTAGATTAGATATTCATATTATAGTAATGTGTGTTAGAATATTAGAAAACCCTAACGAATGGGACACTGCCTCTCTTTCTATTTCCGAGAGCTTGTTAATTAAATTAGAGGCAAAAGATTTTTGTTTTTTCTTAATACTCCGAAATGTTGGCTAAGATTGACATTCTTTTCAATTTAATTCAAAATAAGAAAACGGATGTTGAATTTGCAATAAGAGAAATCGAAAATTTTGATTCTTGGATTAGCTCTGACTTTCTTAATAAATTTGAATGCATTTTTGAAAGCAAACGCGATTGCGCGGAAAAACCACGAAAATGAGGATTGCTCGAAATTGATTCCACGTTATAAATGTCTTTTTGCAGAAATAAGAGACAATCTTACATCCAAAATAAATAAAAGATGTAAAACTTTCACACATTTATTTTTTTAGATTTACTTAATAAATCAAGATATAATAATTTCGCAATTTCCAATCCAGATGAAAAAATATGTTCTGTAATACATTTTTCCTGAATTTTTTGATTTTACAGCTTTAAAAAATGAACCTAAAGTTTTGTATACAACTGCTTCTCTTCGACAACTTTACGTTTTAGCACTTCATAACCATTTAAAAAACAAAATATTGCGTGAAACATTCCCGCGAATTTTTAACTTAACAATAAATTTATTTCAGATATTGTATTTGCATCCGCCAACAAAGTTTTCTTTCGAAAACGCTTTTATTATGCGTTAAGTTCATTGTTACATTTAACTTAACTGACGTAAGGTATAACAAATTTGGATTGAATTGCATAACCTTATGGTTTGATACTAACTTATGCAATTAACGAAATAATTTCAAGTAAACTTTCGAAATTTAATTTTTGGCAACTAATTTTTCCTCGACTAACCGTTTGAAATTATTTACGCCTCGCCACTGAGCCCTAGTAATATTCTCTGGTATCCTGGTTTCTGATAACGTGCGGATATATCTTTTCAGGTATCGAGCAACTGGTTGTCTGGCACCAACATCTAGACTAAAGTAGATCAGCAGGTTCAATGCTCCTTCTTGCACTAAACAGCAGGCAAAGGCTCTGTAGATCAGTAGGTTCAGGCCCCTGGTGGCAATTGTGACATTTATCTTCGAGCTAGACCCCTTACCGCTGGAGGGGAAGTCCTAGCAATAAATTGATGGACGGTCTCACTGAAAACCCTTACCACTGGTGGGGGGAAGTTTCAAGCGTATAAGCTAGAATTGACCAGCTACCTTGTCGATGGTCAAATCAAATTCACCATTAACTGACGACTTCAAGTATGGTCTAGGGCATCCCCTTTGTTCGTCATTGCAGGTCCTCATGTATAATTTAAATTTTGAAATGAAGACCAACGAAAATAATAATTATTGTCTTTTTCTGCTGGTCACATGATTTGCTGAGTTTGAATTGTATATTACTGCGAAATGCAATTCATGCTGCATATACCATAGTGGGTATCGACTGAGATAATTTATTTATTTCTGACATCAATGCTTCGCTGCCTGTGAACTGTATAATCACGAAATGAAATGTATGCTACTCGTAAATATACCATAGTACTAATACCACTATTGATTAACCTATTTTTAACATCTATTTAAATAAAAAATTACAATTTACAAATCTACATGTTTTTATAATGATAGTCATTTATGCGCAAAAAAAGAATTTTTGTCGAACTGTAAACTAACCAGAAAAACCAATTATAGCAACCACGAATATTTTTTGGTAAAAAATCAATTTCGTTGATGCAAAAAATGAGAAAATACCGGAAATGTTCAACAAAGATGTTTTTCTCTGCCAAAAAAAAATGTTCTCACCACTAATTTTTGTTTTCGGTCCAAAGAACTGTATGAATGCAATTATGATTTTACAGGCACATGTACCTACATATAACTACATAAGTGTAAGAACATTTTTAGTAACCGATTTCGTTTGAAATTTAATAAGGAGCTTACCTTTTTTGACCAATTAACTGGAATCTGGTCTTGGCTCAGTTTTTAAGTTGATTGAACGAGAAACTAATCCAGGAGCAATTTTATGAGGAATTCTGTAATAATTATAATTTAGCTATTAAATTAAATTAATTTAAAAAAATTGATAAAATTGAAATTTTTTTTTCAAAAAAATACTAAACCATATTCAAATAATTTTTTTTTCAAAAATCCCACCATAGTCTGATACCAAATTTTACATATCTGTCTTATAACGACTTTACTGTAGTAATTTCTAAAGGACGAACAAATTTATTAAAAATGCTAACATTATATAAGAAGGTGTTTTTTTATAATACAATTCTACGAGTATATACTACTGAAATTATTCAGTCAAGTAGAAGACTTAGCATTTCATTAATTAGACTTGTTGAATTATTGATTCAAAATTGGCTGGTGTGCCCCAGAGCTCCGTATTGTCTCCGACCCTTTTTCTCATTGTTATTAATTATCTCTTATCTGAAACTTCTAATCAACTTAATTATTTTGCTGACTATAGTACTCTCAGCTTTTCATATTCGTTTTCAGATTCACATCCTTGTTTTTCGGGTATGGAACTGCAACGGCAGCGTATGATAAGCTCATTAAATTCTGATCTCGACAGCATTGTCCAATGGGGAATAAGAAACCGCCTAGAATTTAATGTTTCAAAAACTCAGTGATCTCTTCTGTCGTTAAAGCAGAACCCATACCCCCATGCCACTATCCATGAGCGGCACTTGCATTGAAGAAACCGATCAGCTATCAGTCCTTGGCATGTGCATCACAGACCACCTTTTGTGGAATGACCACATATTCGATGTCGCCAAAAATGCTGCAAACTGTTTGGGCTTTCTTCGAAGATGCAAGAAATTTTTTCCCCGTCTGATCTGTCTGTAATCTATAAGGCCTTCATTCGTCCAAAATTGGAGTATAACACTCATATTTGGACAGGAGATCCCAAAACCCAATTGAATCTTTTAGATAGAATTCAAAATAGAGCTCTAAGAATGATTGGCGATAGAACTATAGTGGAAACATTTACATCTCTCGAACATCGTCGAAATGTTTTATATGTTTCGTTATTTTATCGGTATTTTTATAAAGAGTGTTCTAGCGAAGTAGCCAGTTGCATTCCTCCCTGAAAATATTCTACCTTAATACTCGCGCTTCTAGGAATGCTCATCAGCTTACCCTTGAGCCTAATTTCGGAAGTACTGTCAAGTACAGAGATTCTTTCTTTAGCCGTACAACGAATGCTTTACCATGCTCGATTTTTTCATCCCATTTCGATATTCTAAGCTTCAAAACTAATGTACATCGGTATCTCCTTTCAAATCTTTCCCTATTTCCCTAATGCTCGCACTGTGCTCGGTCATATTAAAAATTTGGTATTGGTAAGGCGCTCACTAGTCAACTGATGAGTTTAAGTGAGATCGCCGGGACGGAACGCAAATTTTATGGACTAAAGGCCGTTAAAAGCTATTTTTAATCTAAAATTATAATAGAATGGCAACACTGGATCGAAGTTGGTTACCATCCCTTCCAATTCCAATCGAAAAAACAAGACTTCAATTGCCAATATCATCGGAACCGTATTTATTAACGCATTTTAGATATAGTGTTCAGTTACAATGCCTCTAAGCGTGGAAACATTATAAATAAAAATAACATTGAATAGAGGCATTTTAAGCTAAAGGCGCTTAGAGTTTAAATAGTGGCTGTAAATAATTCAATCAGCAACCAAAATTTTTAATTTTTTTTGACAGGGTTAAATAATGCATAAACGCAATGAATTCTTCTTATTGGTATTTTATTAGCCACATTGCAACTAAATTGAGCCCGAAAATAGAATCTTATTAAATGTTTATTCACTACGTATTAAGCCAATTTTATTGAATTTGACTGTGAACATTTAAGAGAGTTTTCAATTTTATTTAACTTCGATTATATTGTCACCTGGCGGAAAAAACGACCGGTGTAAAAGTTGTTCTCACCTTAATTTCGCAGAATGTTAATGCCCCATAATTATTACTTCCGATGTGTGTATGTGGAAAAAAACGTACTCGAGATTTTAATCAAACTTATCATTACGATGATAAAGAATACCAAAACAGTGGGTCCCGCAATTCCGTCTGTGAGTAGACCGCTGAAGCGATTTTCTTTAAGCTTTGTACTCAATTCTGTTTTCTAATGTTCTAATGTTTATTTAACCCTAAAAAAAACGGTTTAATATAATAATTTAAAAAGCGGAAGTGGTCAATTTTAAATTTTCCCAAAACAGCTCTAACGATTTTATTTTAAAAAAATCAGTGAACTGTTAAATGTGTAGCCTATATTTCGGTTACTTTCTTATAAACGGTTCAACGGATTTCGATCAAAATGTTTGCACAGGAGGCCCTTCAAATTTACAATAATACTAAATTCTAAAATTTTTGGAAAAAGATATTTTTTTTTTTTGATTTTTGATAAAAACACATTTTTGTCTTAAATTCAATATTACGAAAACGGATGCCCATTTTTTTTATATTACGTTGTTAATTTTATATTATTATATAGGTTAAAATTTAAAATTTACGAAATTTTGTATAATAACAATTAACAAACGATTTTGAAAATATATTTCGCCTTTTCTACTAAGAATCTTGTGGTCACAGTGTGATCGAACCTATAAGCAAATACGTACGATCCAGTAGTGTATCTTATTTTAAATTATTTTAAATGCCATCGTTGACTGATATTTATTCCATTTATTCTGTAGACAGATTGGGAATTATTTGGCACTTGACAATATGCATGGATCGGAAGCAATGCACAACTGACACACACGGAATTATTATTTAAAAGTTTTCGGTCTGTTGCTTAAAGCGTGAGTTTTGCACCACCTACCGTAACCGTAACTGTTTTTATTCTTTTTGTTTGTCTCAAGTAATGAGCACCGAGCATTTTCGTTCCACTTACCTTACATATAGTTTCAGCGACATTCGCGATGTTTGGGGTCATAAGTGATACCCCCGTTTTCGAAAATTTAAACTAGACATATTTATCGCTAGATCTGTCAACCACTCCCGATTTCTTCCTTTGAGTCTATTAAAATCAATTTCGGTCGTACCACAAAAATTGAAAGTCTTATAAGCCAACATTAAAGAATAAATCGCCAATTTAGAGCCAATGTTCTGCGATCAACAATTTAAAATGCCAACTTCTTAAATGTATATGAATAGGAAGGAAGAAATGGAGGCCAATATCAACCCAGCTATGTGACCCAATTAGTTAGCTGTAGGGTGCCGCGTGCCGTCTTGATACCATAACTCGCCCTCGTTTTAATTGAGATAGCATTTTCCTAAGCGAGGCACCTTACGCTCTACCTCAGACACTCATACGATCTGCCCCTCAGGAAACAGATGCCGTCTGGTTACATGCACAGATTGCACTCATTACAGTGTACCCTCTTCCCATGACATTTGAAGTACACTGAGTGTCACCCGCTACTCATAAATGTATGTTTCATGAGTAGCGGGTGACCCAATAGTTCGCATTCAGTTGTATCTGAAGAAGTACTGGATACAAAATCAACTGGAATTCGCCCAAAATCGTTGATCTTCGAAAATGTGCTTATCCATTTTAATTAAATACTTCCTAGAAATCAGCTCAAAAAATGCGAAGTTAAAAATTGTATTCCCAAAATTTAAAATTTCTGTTCTTACTGAGTAAGATTTTGTCATCTAATTTTAGCATAAATCATAGAAAGTTCAGGTTATTTTTACAAATGATTATATATTTTTGGAAAATCCAACAACAAATGAAGTTCCAAAACAAACAAAATAAACTAATTCTCCAGCAATATTAAGTGCATATTTCTACCCAATCTTACAGCATCACGAACTTGCCATTTCAAGCACCACTCTGGCGATCGATTATTCACTCGCCTGCGACTATCCCTTTGTATTAAGAAATTTTGATTTCTATCTAACAGCAACACAGATCTAAAATCTTCTTTAAACTTTTTTTCTATGTCCTTCTATGATACCTTCCTATATTAGTCCACACAAAAAAAAACAACAATACAAACAACAACAACAAATAAAACTTGTAAATACCAGAAAAATATCGTACCTATAGAAAACAAAAAAAAAAAAAAAACCCAAAACAAACGATAACCCCCTGCGATAAGAAATTAACAAATAAATTCGTGATTCCCGATGGTATCCTTTATATACCATAACCTTAAACAAGGGCACTACACCATCATCCGCTCAGCATCCGTATAGCTAGTTAGAAAAATCATGAACTATATGTAGGTATCTCTGATGGTTAGAATACCAATCCAACGTTAGCTGAAGCTCTTCCCTCGTAGATATCATAGTGAAATAACAAACAATACAACAACAAAAAATAATTGAAAACATGCATAATTACAAATGCAATTGGCATCGATAATACAAGGAATTGCATCTGCACTTCCTACACTCACAATGTTTACCATTAACGATCTCGAAAAGGAAAATTTAATTATAACTCCACCAGCAGAGCGGAATGCAGCGCAGCAGAACTGTATATAGAACCTGCAGTCAGGGATTCAACGACTCTGTGCTATAGGGCATGCTCTAGTTGAGAAAAGACACAGATGAAATAGCGGATTCTGGTGGGTAGACCATGGTGCAAACAGTGTGCACCGATTCAATCACAGGTAAGGTGGTTTTAATGTTCTTGGGAAGTCTTGGAGCAGGTTTCCTGAACACCAAGCTATTTGTCCAACGGGCAGACTTGTGTTTTTCTGGAGCCTTGAAGCCTCGGAAATATGAATTATTATTACTAAGAAAGCAATTTTCAAAATACCTGTCAAAATCACTTTGATAAGATCAGTCTTGTCAGATGGACATGTAATATTGAAATGTCAAAAATCTATCTTTATTGTCTGTCAAAATAAAGAACCCCTTAAAGTTTTTATTCTAAATTATTAAAACCACCAAATACACCCCTGGTGCTCATAGGCTTGGCATTTCAATAGTCTATCCGAACATGGGTACATAGAGAAGATATTTTTCTGGCTTGTTCGCTTGTTATAGTTTGGTGCACCAGCTAAAAGCAATGTTTGGTGTTTTACTGCCAGCAGGAATTTTTGTCAATTCCGAAACAAAGCCAGGCACGGTGGAATGCATGTAATTCATAGCCTACTGAGATGCTGGAATCTCCTGTTCTCTGTTACTGTTTACTAAAGGTTGTTCCATTGCTTCAATCTTATAGTGTACGAAATTCATTTGTAAATTGACGATCGAATTTTTTTGCATACATAAGTAATAATTTATAGCACTGCCCTGACTGGCTGACTAGTTATTCGAATACGATTTTTATATTGGGAAAGTAGAAAATGATCTCCTTCAGCTCAGATGGACTACCGAAACGAACAGACCGACACGCGACGACCGCAACAGTGGCCATATTTTGTATATGAAGTCTGCGGTGTTGATGGTTGCATCAGAGATAATATTGCAAAACGCAGTAGTTTGAGGTAGCTTGGGTGTATTATATTGGTCTACTTTGCTTATGCTTGAATTGTTTCAAGATAAACGGGAAAGCAACATAACATATTGATTTGCTCTAAATCATAAACTGTATAAACTGTATAGAGGAGCTTAGTTCTTGTGAAACAAATTTAGTTTATTAAAAATACTTTGTTGCAAAAAGAGATTAACGAGATGTTTTTTTTTATTACTACTCTTACATTTGCTACCGTGAATGTATAACTCATTAAGATTGCACATAAATTATAGTTTTATTTCATGGCAAGACCAAGTACAAGCGGGATTGGTTGAAGAAAAATATGATTTTTATCTTGATAAATTCATGCTTACATACATCAATTATTATCCGGGGCGCATGTCCATTAAATCAGGGTATTACTGTCATTGTAAAAGACACAGTACCTGCAACCTAACAATGTATCACATTAAAGGTCACAATATTTTATTTCAAGTTAGGAACAATTAGTCACTATTGTTATGTTAACGATTCAGTTTATAAATATAAATTACATTCTAGCGGCGAAATCAAAGGAAATGGCTATTTTAACAATGTTTGCTGTTGCCAGACATGCCAAATTAATTTTCCTAATTTTGCTTCCGTTTTAAGGAATTTGGCAAATCTAGAATTACACGATCAACGTAATCGGTCATTGCGCTGTTGAGTATCTGACTTCACCACACAATACAATACAAGATTATATTCGTTGACAACCACAAGTTGTGGCACGTTTACGATGTTACGTCATTTTTACGCGTGTAATTGTAGTTATTAAGTTAATATTATACGGTCAAGCGTTGACCTGAACTGACGTTCAGCATGTCAAAGCATAAAATATTGTAGATAACTGGAATAACGAAAGTCCGTCAATAGGGGTTTTTCTTTTTTAGTTCAGAGCATTGTCTGAGTTGTCAAAAAATTTGTTTGTGTTAATTTTTAACTCAGAGCATGCAGAGCTCCAAATGTGTATTTCTTTTTTCGTTCTGAACATGTTTAGATCGCACTCGACGTGCTCGAATAGAATTGACTGAGCATGTTAGTAAATTGCTGAACGCACCAAATGCCATGTGTGTCAAGAAGGGAAATGTGGAGAACATAATTATAAGATACATAAGTTTGAGAGAAAAGTTTATCGCTTGTAGATTTTCAGTATCTGGGTGTATCAGTGTAAAAAAAGGGCAGGTTTTGTGTTATATTGCTTTTTATTTTTTATTATTTATATAAAAAACATATCAGTGCTCAGAGCTCGTCTGTTTAAAACAAGTTCAGTGCATAATCTATGTCTTCGAACTCTGTTCAGTGCTCTGCTCTGAACGAAAAAAGAAAAACGCCTAATATAGTCCCAAAATGCGTTGGCAAGTAAAATGTGTCAATGAGATTTGTCCAAATTGATGTCAAGGCGCTGACAATCATTGGCGATCAAGCGACTATAGTTTTTCGGGATATTAAACCACATTTTTTTCCGGACCATTACGTTTTTTAAACAATCGCATAGACCTGCTTCAATACAATTTGGCAGGTTATATTTTGAAAGATGGTTGGAAAACTATATTTTTGTTCCAAATATGACCAAAACATTTTTTTTTCAAACCTAAAAGACCGTGTTTCTGTTTTAAATTTATAAAAACCACGTACAAAATAATGTCAAAGGGTGGGATCTGTAAAATACGTGAGGTGAAGTCCAAACAAATCTGTCAATGTGTCCTAAAAGTTCTTATAAGTGGATTTCACGGTAAAGAAAAACAGTCAAGGCGTTAGCTCTAAAAATTGTATCAACGCAAAGGTCGACATCGCCGTCAACTCGTTGTCGAGGTGTTGCAGTGAGGATTAAATAACTTGAACACTTTAGGACAGATTTTAATGTAATTTTGAGTGAGTGAGTAAACGCATTGACCATATGCATTGACCTACTAATGCCACGCTTACCTAGTGTAAGTTAGCGTTTGCAGCTGGGGTGTGACATTTTTTTTTGACTCTCTGACTACCCGACGACTTTTTATTACTTTTTTAAAGTTTTAGTTTTAAACTCGCGTTAAAGGTAAGCACTTCATGACAAAGTTACTGCCAGTCTCACGATACGACAAAATAAATCGATTACACTCCCGTTGGTGATGATGATATGGCAGTGCATTTTCATTTTATTCTGAATGTTTCATCCTAGCTCTTATCTGATCAGAATCTTAGAACGATGTTTATCCAACTCTTAAGCCAATATAGATTTTTTACTCTATAAAATATAATATAAAATACAAATTACTTGTACATTAGAAGAATATGTATCCATAGTATATATCGAACTTATCTTGTCTTAAACAGGAAGCTCTTTATTGGCGGAAAATTCAAAAATAAACAATTCCAAATCATAAACAAATAAACTCTAAGCCTGCTTTCAGAGAATAAATCTTAGCTGAGTACCTGAACTAATGCTTATTGCTCAGGCACTCATTTAAGCCTCCTATCAATATCTGTGAGAAGCTATTGTAAATATTGCTTTTGAGTAAAAACCAGTCTGGACTTCAAGGAATTTTGCATATGGAACTCAACACGCCGCAGTATCAAAATATCAATGTACATTATAAACAAAATGCCAAACTAATTATTATCCGAGGTGTTAACAAAATACACACCGACAAAGGATTATTAATTATCTACTAATATATGATTGTAATCATCAAAGACACCCAACCAAAACAGTCCCCTCATGGAAACATACATGTCGCCAGCTTTAGTTTACCTTAATGTAATAATTAAATATCTATATCTAAGAGCGCAGCCGCACTCGGTGCGCAGCCGTATCTAACTATATTTGTTAGATACTCGTATGATATAGTCAAAGGCTGGATATTATTGAAAAACATAGGTAACCATTGGGTACAAGGCTAATTCAAGAAAAAATATACATACGTGATATAATACGCTAGGTGAATTCACGATCTGACCCGAAACAGTTTGAATAAAATTATAAAAATTGAAAAGCAATTATCGGCGTATATGTTACATGTTAAAACTCTAGTTGCATATAGACAAAGTAAAAATGAGAAACCTGTCAAAATTCATCGAGCAAAAGTAAAGCTTAGTTCGAGACTATTTTTGGGCAGAAATTGACAACTTATTAAATTTTAGAACAGTGGGGAAGAAAATCTCTCGCAAGGAAATAAAATACAAAAGTCTGAACCAGGTTGATAAAAATTTCTTGCCAATTTATGAATGTCAATTAAAATGTTGTTTTTCTCTTTAACCTAATAGTTTTGTAGCTTAGGAATTTTAAATTTATTTATTTGTTCAACAAAACTTTTTGGCACAATCGAGAGACGTTTTTTATTGTTTCTTATGTCAAACGTCAAACTGACAACACACACAACTTTGCCCTTTATCAGGAAGGGAAATGTTACACTCTTTCATGTGTGCGCTCTTCTATTTAAAACTATCGAATTTGCAAGTCTGAAAAAGGAAATGATACGAATTAGTAACAGTAATTGGCAGTTTTGGAAAGGTTGAGAACAAAGCTAATGTCATAACTTTACTGTTCATAATTTTGCTTTGCCATTATGTTGTTGAAGTATAGACATATGTAAAATTAGTTAACAACAGCCAGATACACAATGAACAAAGCTCATTTCATTTCTATCAAAATGTCACCTAATTCACATTCGGTATGACTTTTCCCCACGTTGTATAAAAGTGTACAAAGTTGGTTTCTTCCCATTCACCCACGCCAACTAGTTGCTGGAGTTTCTGTTGGTTTTTTCTTTTAATTGCATTAAAAATTTCACTTTCCTTTTATACGAGGAAATAGAATATTCGGAGATTTCTTTCGTTTGCTTTTGTTTTAATGTGTCTTGGTTTAGACGCGCACACTACACGTAGTTTAAAAGGGAACACCAAAAAAATGTTTTCAATTGGTCGGGGAAATTTTGTTCCCTTCCTTTACCTTTTGCATGAAAATTCACTTATATGTTGACATTTAATAGACTAAAATATCATGCAAGGGTAATTCGACGGAAAAACAACATCAGGAATTAGCGACGCCATTATAAAAAAAAATATATTTCCATTCAAACTACCGATAACAAGAGGTAGGTAATTCACGTCTATAAAACAGTTCGCTCTGGAAAGAGCTAAGCAACGTAAATTCTCTGCGATCAGTTTAGAATTTAGCAGGGAAATTGTGAAGTCAATATCTGGCTTTTTGTTCACATTTCTGCGGCACGCCTATTTTGTTATAATCTTATTTTACAACAAACAATTGCTAAACACTGTGGTGCAAATATACGCAATCAGATGATGCAGGCATAGTTAGAAGATGCAAAAATTTTACATTTTTTTATGATTACAAAAGAGACATTATCATCAATAATTCCACAGCAACTTTCAGAAATTATATGGACTAAGTTTGACTGCTTTTAGGGATTTGACCATAACAAGAATGAGAAAAAATAATTTAAAAAATATCAAGAAATCGCATTTTTCACCTCGAGTTCACCATGCAAGTTATATACGGCTTTTCTTTGGTGTATAGAAAAATGCCATATGAAAGATACAAATCACTGAGCTGGTTAAGTTAATCCTGATTCATGTGACTTGGAATTTAGGTGCTTTTGTGTTGCTAGTAGAGTGCACTTTAGTGGAAGCTAGAAGAAAAATATATTTTAAGTGGAAACAACAGAAGGTGGTTGCGCAGCTTTGTATGAGTAATTAATACTATTTTTATTTTTTTGGTATTTTAGGAATGTCGGTAAGATTTAAAAAAAAAATTAAAAACTGTAATCATTTACAAGGTTTCTGTCTTAGGGAAATCTGTTCATTTATCAAAAATATATATGAGGCGCAACGGGCATAGGTATAATTAAGTTTAGTAATCAAAAATTGTATATCAAAAATATTTGGTAAGTAGGGAAGATGCATTTGGCCCTTAAAGCAGTGAAAGGGTTTTATAAATCGTGCACATGTTCGTTCTTGCGAAGTTTTTACTAAAGTGACGACTCACCTAAAACTTAGAGATTATCAATCTGCCATTTACGACGAGCCGAAGGAAATGTCTAAATGGACGAATATTTGCTAATTCGTTGGTCGTTGATCGTCCTCATTTGAAGAGTCATTAACATAACTCCGATGTAGATCCAGGCTGAGTTTGAATTATGACTTGGTTTTTGTTGACTTTGGAATACAGTTTGCGGCTGCTTGGCATAGACTTATGTGACTTGAGGAATCTCCACAAGAAAAAGTCGAACTGTGCATAATGCCCTTTGTATGTAAAGCTGTCATTCATAAACATATCAATAAATTTGGGGCCTCAAAATTAGTTATCTTAAACGGACCGGTGATTCCGCCAGTCCACCATAAATAAGGTGGCTTCTTGTTATTAGCTTGAGGATTTACCATCAGCATATCATTGCTCTAGCTTTGACTCAGACAGTAATTAGCCAAGCGGAACCACTTACTGGCCGAGATTCAGAAACTTATTCTTTCTGATCCATCAGAGGTACTGTTTGGTTACATGTATATATAGCACATTCCAGTATGTGTAGGTCCGCTAACTCCTTAAGACATCAAAAGAACAACACTGGGATTTACTATCCTCCCCAGGCGATCATATCCAAAGGCTCCCGGAAATTACTCCAGATTTAATTGCGCCAGATTTTTTTTTGGGAAATGAGCCATAAAATATTGGAAATTATGTTAGATAGGTGTGAAAAAAGATCCTGAGAGCAATATGAAAATTAAGCAAGAAAATTTGTATATTCTGGCCTAATTTCCAAATAACGTTTTGGAAAAAAAGGCATAAAATGTTTTAAGGTATTTTCGAAATAGACGAAGGGGTCCGGTCTGGGCGGTGCCACGTAATATATTGAGAAATCTTTATTCAAAACATAACATAGATTTCAAACGTAAACAATAAATCTTAAAAAGCTGGAAAGACACTTCTTGTGTGAAGTGTTTTTTGCAATTAAGACCACGGCGTAAAAAAAGCTCGGCGCGTAAGGGGACCTGCAACCCCCATGCTTGGGCCAATAAAGAATTTGGGTTGGGTACAAGTTTGGGTATATGCAAATTTTTTTGGACGTTTTTAAAAAGAAGTCTTGAGATCCAAAAAAAAATATCCAAACTTGCCCTTAACCTATACGCGCAGAGCTTTTTATACGCCGTACGACGCTGTACGACGTGGAAGTGCAAAAAAACACGTCACACAAGCCCGAATTTTTTTTGTGGCTTTTTTTCCAATTTTTTTTCGGGCATTTTATTCCATTTTAGGGAATGGAAAAAACGCATGAATTTTTTTTAGAAAAAGGCCAGAAATTGTGGAAAGATTATCAGAAATGTTGGCTTTTTTTTCATAGGATTCTGGAATGTATAATTGATAAAGTTATTATGGGGGTTCCAGGGAACACACCCAGCTGGATTACCACTCACATCTGAACCATCTATACTGTCCAGCCGTGTGTACATCCGTTCACTGTGCACTGTAAAACTCGCATAAGCACAATAGTCTGCTTACTCGCGAACTATATAGGAACTCTTTTAGTGGAATATGTTTCTAAAATCTAAGGGCTTTCATTCCCTAGCAGCACATTGAACGACGCGGCGTATACTCTCTAATTTCACCTGACACTACTGAAAACTGAATAAGTTTTCCCAAGATACCGATAGTAAGTGCCATCATCTCCATTTCGATAGTGAAAAGGAGATTTACATAGTTCCAAAAATCAATTTTCATAGCTTTTTTGATATTTGAAAAATAAAGTAAAATAACCCCCTTCATCGGGGTTAATTTACTTAAACGATTAACTAACTTTGATTTTTTTATTAAGAACAATTAAAAAAAACAGTTTTTTGTGAAAACAATAAGGTGTTAGTGCTCGTCGCTTATGTTAAAAGTGTTATGGTTTTCACGTCTTCAATTAATTAATCAATTAACTAAGTTGGTTTTACTTAGACTCAACTGAGTCACTGAAAATCTAGCTCTTAAAATTTCAAATATAGAATTTTACAAGTAAGTTAATGAATTTCTATGTACAATTTTGAAATCTTTAAATTGTATAAAGACTAATGAAAACATTTAATTCATGCAGCAGCAATGAAAATAACTTATACACAATGATGCAAAAACATATTTCGTAACCAGATGTTGCGTATTATGATTGCGTATACATATATCATATTGCACGTTTTTTTTTTTCAAAACAAAAAACAAAAAATTAAATTACCCAACCAGTCTTAACAACAGCAGGACAACACACAAAAAACTAAAAAAAAAATCTATAAATTTCCTTAAATTACAATTCATACGAGTATATCCCCAAAATGGGTTGTTTACTCTCAGTTTTGTATATTTTTTTTTGCAGTGAGTTAATAAAAATAAAAACTCACAAAGAAAATCCTCTCCTCTGAATAAACGAACTTACCGAACTGCGCAACCATCATCATTCAACAATAGATTGTAAGCTGTGTGCCAAAAGAATTGCTTCTTTGACGGGTTAAAAGATACTTCATACATTCGAATCTCACCAAAGCCATACGGCTTTTTTGCTTGGTTTAGCTCGAATCTCGAAGAATTATTATGAACCACGCTGAAATGTATTTGCCCGTCCAATTGTCTGCCATATATGGCAAATGGTCAAAACCAAAAGAAAGACATTATAATTTATGTTGGATCATTATAAATTTGCAATTATAAGTAGTGCCAGTAGCAAATAAGTGTTGCCACTTTAATGTAATAAATCTAGTAATATTTCTCAATCTAATTTTTTAATCAATAAATTGGGAAATTTTTGGTGGTAGGATTTAAAATCCACCCCTAATTCCGAAATTAGACAAAATTACATCTGATGACATTTGATATTTCTGGCCTCGCGCATCGTCCCTTCATAAAGAAATTCTCAAATTTTCAGTAAGATCTATTGGGTGGTTGATTTTTCTTAAATTACACTCAGCTTAAATTTCTAACCTCCATTAAAAATATAAATACCTACTACTACATTTTAAAAATAAAAGTGGTATCACTATAGGGCACTATTGGAGTAGGTACTGAAAAGGAGGATCATGATGCCGAGTCAATTGATTGTGGTTCGGCCTTAAAGCGCGTACATGAAATTCAATTAGGATACACATTCATTTTATTATTGTGGATGGCAATCGAATTATCATCGAACTGACAGCCGCCATGGACACACGCCTAATTTCACATTTTGCAACATTTAGCATCTTTCTTGTTTGTCTCATGACTATTCATAACACCAAAAGACCTATAACAAGCAAATTGCAAAACTTATCCATATTCAAATGAAATGTTTGATGTTTGACATTAACAAATTATTTAGCAATTTTGCATGTTTTACGTTGTTCGTGTTCGGCGTCGATGTCATGCGAACGCGTTTTTCAAGATTTCTTCGGCGTGAATGGAGCGTTTAAGGAAATCAATGGCACGACTTTATATCCATACATACCTGAACCGGGTGCTGACGGGACACACGAAAGGGGAAACGATAATTGTAATGCAGACAGATGTCTTAAGGTGAGAAAGTAAATGTTTCCTGTGGTGCACACACACGAGGCTCAGTTGATGCCTGTCTAATGAAATATATTTCATACAATGTATGACTGTAATAATTTCGCCCATAGAACCTACATTTTAAGTGTTGCCATAATATTTCCAGCCTCCGGATAATCTCATTGATGTTAAGTGATTAATTATGATGGAAAAGCTGAAGTTAGTTTGGAAGCCTAGAAGGATTGCTTTTTATTTTTATTCTTTCATTGAAATCGAAAAGCGTATTCCCCTTTTAGCTGCAATAAATCAATGCATTAATTGCACGCTATATATATTTGCAGCGTATTAATTGAAAAAAAAAATGTTGTAATCAGCCAACTTTCAATTTCTTCAACTTTTTTGAATGGGCTATTGATGAGGTCGATGATGTATTCAATTGTTCCCATCTCCTAGCCAAAAAAGCAAGCAATTCACAATCTTCATATAAGTTTGGCTGACTTTACCTACCCATACACATACCTACTTAAAGTCATTAAATAATACAAAGTTCATCGAAACTGAACTTTCAAACCAAAAAATCGCCTAATTATATGCAATTTTCATTGAATATGTTGCAAAAATAAGATTTCACAATCTTTTAATCACGGTGATTCACTTGAGAGCTTCTCCCCATAAATAATCGAACTAGCATGAAGAATCACACTTAAGTCTTCCATACTACACTTACAGAAAAAATTGTATTTAAATTAGCGGTAATAGTCACTTCATATTTACGAACAATTTATAAAATATATTTTTTTAATTTTAGGTTAAATAATTTGTTTCAGAAGAAATTTGCAATTGCTTACCTAGAAAAAGTATGAGTTTTTTTTCTATTTTCAGATATTAAATTTTACAAACATTTCTGTATTATTAGTAAGCCGCCTTCAGAGTATTAAATATTTACGGAAAATATAATTTCAAAAAAATCGTTCACCCGTTTCCGGGTTGTTTTTTTCTTTTCAAAACTAAAAAATAATATTAGGGTTATCCAATTTGCGGTTTCAAAGTAAACGTAAATAAAACACATATGAAATATTTTTTTTCATGATATTTCTTTTTTATTATAAAGTTTGAACGTTGACATTATGTGTGAAACAGTACATCATTTAAATGACCACCACGCTAATTGTTGCAAGCATCGATTCTTTTGAAGTAATTTTCGACCACTTTTTGACACATATTGGGCGGTATCTCAGCCATAACTTGACGAATGTTGGTTTTCAAGTGCTCTAGAGTTAAAGGCTTATCTGCATAAACACGGTCTTTTGCGTAGCCCTACAAAAAAAAGTCCGACGGTGTCAAATCACATGATCTTGGTGGCCAGTTGATATCGCCACGAAGAGAAATTACGCGGCCAGGAAATGTCTCTTGCAATAAAGCCATATTCGGTCGAGTTGTGTGGCATGTGGCACCGTCTTGTTGAAACCAGATATTCTCCAAGTCGTATTCTTCAATAGCAGGCAAAAAAAAAGTCGGTTATCATATGAACAAAACGCTCCGAATTGACGCTGACAGTCGTTCCGTTTTCGAAGAAGTAAGGTCCAATCACACCTCCGGACCAAAGAGCGCCCCAAACAGTGACTTTTTGTGGATGTACTGGCCTCTCTGAAATTACTTGAGGATTCCCAGAACCCCAAATACGACAATTTTGTTTATTAAGATATCCACCCAGCCAGTGAGAAATGTGCTTCGTCGCTGAAGAAAATTTTGTTCGAAAATCGCCGTCAACCGCCTGTTGTTCAAGCACCCATTCGACGTGTCTACGACACGTTGTGAATGGTCATCTGGCTTCAGTTGTTGTGTGAGCTGGACTTAATATGGATATAGGTGTAGATCCAAATGCACAATACGCCATAATGCGCCGTAAGACAGTCGTAGTTCCTGAGAACGACGAGGAATCGACACGTTCGGGTCTTCGGCAACACTTTCATTTACAGCAGCGATATTTTCAGTGGTACGAGTGAACCGATGATGCACAGGCCTTACAATATCTGTAACCAATCCAGTCTCTTCAAATTTTGCACAATTTTGCCAATTGCTTGCGTAGTTGGGCGATTATTTAAACCATAATCTCCTCTTAGAGCACGATATGTGGCTGTGGCAGAATCACCATTTTTGTAGTACGTCTTAACAATTTGTATGCGTTGTGCGATAGTTAAGCCATCCATTTTCGTAAATGTCAGACTTTCAACTGAAAAAAAAATTGGTTTAACAACTCAGTTTGACAGATGTCGAATTCCAGCCCTATACTTTTGAAACCGCAAAATGGATAACCCTAGAATTATTAAGAATTTGAAGGACTCCCTGAATAATTTTTGTTTTCGAAATCCGTTAAACCGTTAATGAGAAATCGAAAATCAAAAAAACGGTTCTATGAAAAATACTGTAAATAACATTTTATGTAAAAAAAAAAGATTTCTTACTAAAGGTTAACAATTTTTCGAACTTAAGAATAAGAACTTGGCAATTCGCGATTAGGTTTGATTGGATAGGTATAAACACAAATATATTTATATCTATATAAAATAAGATAAATGAAAATCAGCTTAAATCAATTATATCAACAATTGTAAATTTGTACTTGATAAAAAAAATAAGTAATAATTTTAAAATAATTTAGGACACAAAGAAAAATATCTATTTTAATATGATTAGCAACATTAAAAGTTAACAATTTTGTGAGTGATGTGAAACAAAAAATTAAAAATTTTAAAAAATACTAACTGGTCGAATATCAGACTTTACATTGAAAAACTATTTTGGAAATGTATGGCATGCTTACAAAACAGAATATACAAAGTAGACCATCCTAGCGACCCATTTATTATCTCATGACGTATGTCTGCAGAAAGATAGCTTTTAACAAAATGCAATTGATGAACTTTATGTAGTATTGGACATGTTGCAATAAAGTGATGTATATCTTTCAATTCTCTTCTGCTACATAAATTACAATTCTGTGGAAGATCGGCTCACTGAGACATAAGATTAAAATTCAGGAGCTTAACTCCTGCAATTACAATTCTGTGGAAGATCGGCTCACTGAGACATACAGTTAAGATTCAGGAGCTTAACTCTTGCTCTAAAAATACAGCTTGCTTCAGTCGAAAGTTCATTATTGAAGTAGTTAGTTTCCGACGATAACTGGTCATTAAGGTTCCTATATGTTTTCCTGGATGCTGTAGATATTGCTCTGGAAAGATTCATTTTGTAAATATTTTCATCATTTTTAGCAGTAACATAGGCTGTCATTCACATTTATTTTGACTCGATTCAAATTAAGTTGACTTTATGGGATATAGCTAGCTGACTCCAACGCTTAAAAGGGGAGGCATTAGATTATAGTAGTCGATTTGTGAAGGCTCCTTTCTTCCGTTTTCATTACTTTAATCAAATAACTAAGGTTCGTTAGAGATTTTAAATACTGGCGTCACGCCGGACTCTAAGTACATAGCATAATTCAATGTTGAGCATGGTAATCTAAATAAGTGTTTGAAGAAATGCCTTTGAATTCTTTCAAACTCCTCGAGAGGTGAATATACGAAAATCTGTGCGCCCCGCCATAGCACATACACGTGTTGACAGAAGGTTGGTACCCGGTATTTAGAAATATGATCGATCTTAGAATTCCCAGAGAACATTGGCCGTAGTAATCTTAAGGCTATTTTAGCCTCCTTGCTTTTCTATTTTGCATGCTTCGAAATATTCAATTTATGCTTAAACAAAACTTAAAGATATTTAAATTCTTGCTCTACTGCAATATGAACATTAATTAGTATCCATTGATTCATTCTCTCAAGTGCGTCAGCGAGCGGTTCGGGCTATAGATTCTAATATATCGAATGTAATCGAATTATTTTGTTATGAAGTACCATTAACCTTTCAAATTCGTTGCCACATTTACGTCACTGCTCTTTCGATGTAGAACTCCAACGTCAGAAAAATAAATGCTTCGAAAACTCAAGCGACAAAAATATAACCGGTAAGAATTATTCTGACGAGCAAAATGAATACCGCTATAAAGTTCTACTTTTGGCAAGTAGCTGTATATTTTGAGAAGGAATTGAGAAATTCTAATGAACAAAATCTGAAAATAAATGTATTGATTAATTTTAATAAGATCTTAAACTTTTTGCTCCAAATCTATATTTTGATTCTACGAGTATGTATTGTCTTACTCAATAATATTCTGAAAATAAATTCGTTGAAGCAATTTTTTTCAAAAAGTTTATATTGTAGCTTGCTATGAACCTAAGATTTTTTTTTCTAAAAATCGTCGGTATAGTACATAAAATACAGAGCGCACCCAAATTTTACACTGTTTCCATAATTAATCGAAGTTATTCTCTAATTTGAAAAGTCAGCATCTCTAGGTTTTTATTTTTTGTTCAGTGTACCTATTCACAATGTTTGAAGTTTTTTTTACAATAAAACCAAAAATGTCTAATAAGCTAAATTGCACTCACGATATTGGCTCTCAATTAATTGTTACAACATGCTGAATTTCCATACACATTGTCGAAGGTGTTTTCACAACTTTCACGGTTTTGACAAAAAAAAAACACATAAAACACTAAATACAGGCTAAAACCCCTTAATGAATTTTACATTCAAATTAGACCAAAAGTATTCGTGAGGATGGAAAAATTCTACAATGTATTGCAAAAAGTGTGGGATATGTTTCCTTTGCCAGCAGCAAGTCGTACAAAAAACTGCAAAAATGTTGAAGACGAAAAAGAAAAAAAAAACGTTTCTTCATCTTGAACACGCTCTTTCTCTGTAGCACACCTTCCCCTACCAGTATTTAGCCAACAACACAACACTAACGTGATTGTAATTAGACGTAAACATGGCCTGTAACTGTTTTTTGTGTATAATGTTGGCCGACATTTGAAGTCGCGTCACGGAAATGCGTCATGCCATCGAATGGAAATCGTGTGGGTTGGTTGGTCAATGAGAGTCGAAGCCGGTGACGGACGAACGACGACGACGACCAACTACGATGCGAGGATGATGAACGGGGGCTTAAATTTAAGTAACAACTTTAAGGAAATCGAAAGTGTTCCTCCATTTGATATCTGGCATTTGAACAACTTATGGGGGTGTAGATTTCATTTTGGATAACGTTTTTTTTTTGCATAAAATCTAATTGCTTAATTGGAGTGCGTTTGTTTGTTGCTGACTTCGTTAAAATGGCGTTTCCGTTCGAGATTTACGTAACGTATTGTATCTTATCTTATCTATTACCTATTTGTTTTTTTAGAAACTATACCTATTTATAAAAAGACCGCAACTTCTTTAGACAAATTTAAAGGGATTTACATAACGTGCATTTTAAAATGTACAGTGTAACCCGCTTAAGTGAAACTCGCTTAAGTGAAAATCACAAATCCCCGTATATATTTACATACAAACTAACTCGCTTAACTGAAAACTCACTCTAGTGAAAAACCCGCATAACTGACAAGAAATTCCTTCAAATTTCAACAACTCGGTTAAGTGAAAAACTAAAAATCGAAAAAAATCGGGTGCTGAATTGTTTCATTTTTGTATACCTTCACCTCCTTCCTCCAACACTTCCGCATTCATGACACATGTAAATGCTAAATAAGAGAGAAACCCCGCAATTTCCATTTACTTACATACATTGTTGTTTTGTAACACGAAATGTACATATCTGTGAATAAGAGAAACTGAACTCAAAGAAGCGTTGGTTGGGTACAAATTCGCTTTGTTTGTAAATAAATTATTTGTTTGTTAATAACTAGGTCCTGTTTTTTTTATTTATAAACCGAATTTATTTATAAAAGCAATTAGTTTTAAGAAGAAATGTAAAAACAATACAAACGCATGTCCGTAGGTATTGCTTTTGTTCTTTTTTTTGTGGACTCTGCTTTTAATTTTAATTTTTGTTTTTTTGTGACCTTTAGTCCAAATTATGCGTTTCGCCCAGGCACTACAGTTGGGCTCATCAGTTAGATGCTGTAGTACCCTTCTAAGACGCAAAATATTAGTCGCTGGCTACCGACACAAACAAAATTTACAGCTTTCAAACCCTGTAAATTATATATTTCTAGGGGAATTCGGTCGAATTCAGACACAAATAGATTAAGTGATTGAAAATCAGTTAGCTTTAATATTATTTTCTTAAATCTCGCCGTGAAAAGTTTCGTTCCATTGACTTGGGGAATGGTTTTATGATTATAAAATACTTGCAGCTCGCTCTCATTTTCTTGCGCATTGTGAGTCATTTTTTTCCCTATCCTCGTCCTAACTTCGGAGATTTTACTGAGTGTGCGATTAAGGCCGTGTGTGAATTGCGTTAAAATGTTGGTTAAATTTTTTACCTTGGTTAAAATTTGATACTAGCGTGGTGAATAAAATGGGTTAAAATGTAGGCAGCTGTAGAGCAGTCAAAATTTGCGTTAAAATTTGACGTTTCTCAAGATAGAGTAATTTGAAACTGTAGGCGATAACCGAAAAGAAAGATGAACTCCGAAAAGTCCAGATCTACTGGGAAACTTTATGAAAAATTAAATTACATTATTATTTTTGTTTGTGTAGCGTCTCAAGAGGAAAAAACAAATATTATAATCCGTTGATATTTTAACAAATATAAAATAATTAACTAAAATACTCATTGTATTTCATTTTGCAAATTGAATACAAATAGATTGATTTGTCAGCTTGTCAAATTCTTCAGCTGTGAAAACTAGTGTTTACATACTAAATCAACAAACTAACCATAATGGGAATTGTTTTGAAAAGATTTGGAATTGTTGTTTTAAAATAATAATTTAACGACGTAAAACCGAAACAAATTAGTAAAACAGAGAATTCGTTACTTTTTTCGTGCCAAATTATTAACTTTATATCTTCTAAGTGGGATTTTGGAAAAGAAATTAAATAACTTGAACAACAACAAAAAAATGTTTTCAGGGAAATTTCTTAAATCTTGAAGGAATTTTAGCCAAATTAGTGTTTTAATAAATCCCTTTTAACGCAATTCACACAGCAAAAAGCTAAATTCGATCCCACCACAAACCAAACTTCAAAATTTAACCAAGGTGGAAAATTTAACCAACATTTTAACGCAATTCACACACGGCCTTAGTCGTTGAATTCAAAGCGCTAAGTTGAAATTGTTAAGCCACGGATCAAACTTTGAAAGACGGATGGTGACATTTGTACAATCGGAAGATGGGGTTGTTATGGGGGATGCATTTATGGAAGTAACGGGCCGGATTAAAAAATATCCATTTCGTAGTTCGTTGATAAGCCGCAAGACCATTGCTGACTTGGTCCCGTTACTTGGCATCCCAAGCCGTTGCAGCCACTAGCGCAGCTAGGCTGCTGAGAATTTATTTTGGTCGACTGAGTCATCCATTTTATATAATAAAAAAAAACTAATTCGAAGCCACGAGAAGTAGAAAAAGGAAAAAAAACGAGCACACTTTTGTTTATAGTTAAATGAAATATATTCACGATTCTTTTTATTATTTAGGTTGAATCCCTCTTCTGAGATTTTAGACACAGTTTCGCAAGCGAATAAATAAATTATGACCGACTGGATCGAGATCACAATACAGAATGAATCGTTTTATTTAGTCTTTCTTTTTACATCTTACTTTTTCTAATCGAGAACATAAGCATATAAAGGTACATTAGTATTAGTGTAAATATTACATATGATTCTTATATTTTCCTTACTATAAAAGTGTGTCTTTCATTACTACAGTATGAAAGAAAAAAAAATGTACGACTGGATTGCACGTATGTTCGATCACATCGTATGCGAAAGATTCTTATTAGAAACGGCTAAATATATTTTTAAAGTTATTTTTTACTTATTTTTTTATAAACAAAAATTCTTTAATTTTATTGCAAGAAAATACTCATATGGCAATTTTAAGTATTTAATATACTAAATTTAAAAACATAATTTGAAAAAAAATCGTCATCCGTTTTCGAAATATTGAATTTTCAAAAAAAAAACATCTTTTTTTTCAAAAATCCAAAAAAATATTTTTCGAAAATTTTGGTATGCAGTATTGTTTAGAATGCAAAGGACCTCTTATACCAAAATCTTGATCAAAATCATTTGAGCCAATTATGAGAAAGTAAAAAAAATTGCTACATTTCAGGTATACCGTTAATAACAAAATATGTAAAAAAAAAAACAATTTAACCAATTTTTATCATCGTAATGTCAATATTGATTAAAATTTCGAGTTCGATTTTTATCAAAATGCAAAACTTGCCCTATAGTACTTATATCGCAAGTAAAAACAGTTTCAAATTAGGGTGGGTCAAAACAATTTAATTTTGAAATAAAATATTGAAACGTGTTCTACAAATATGCATTTTTTTAGAAAATTTAGTTAGAATTCAGAAATGGTTTTTAGAAGTACTTAGAATACTTAATCTAAAACATACAAATGATTCAGTCCACAAAATAAAATAAATAATGAAAGTCAATATTATTTGAATTGCATCATTCGTGAGTACTCCGCACTAAGGCTCGTCTTAATCGCATAATTGTATAGCTCCTGATACCCAGCTTAAACATTGTATACAATAAGCAAAAACGAAAGGAAGCGATCTTATTGATAGTTTGAATTCCTCAAACCCAACTTTGTTGCATCTTTAAAAAGATAACCCAACAAAAAAAAACATCAAAATAATTAGTGCATATCTGCAAGCATTTTAAATGTCAAATCTTATCCAAACACCACATCGCTCTAATCCTATAATTTCCACTGGACATTCAAAAAAATCCATTTGAATTCATTAATCTCATAGGAGTCTTCTAATTAACGTTGATAGCCAACTATTGCCAACTAATTTGCACGTTCGAAAATGAAATCTCACCGAACAACTGCATTAAAAAATATTTCTACTCAATATGTACAAATCAGCAGTTGTTGTTTATAATCGATAACGAATAACTCCTGTCAATAGTCAAAATGTTTACTCTGTTTGAATGCCATTCGCAATCCACACTACTTTGGAGGAGCTTATAATGTAACCATGTATGTATGTAGGTACTCGTATAGGTACTTCTTGTTACTTATCAGGCAAATCAAATAAAATTGTTACCTTACCAAATGTGTTCTGCTGCCACTCAGCATGATCCAGAAAATCAACTTTTACAAAAAACTATGTGTGCAGCAGCGGCAACAAATTGTTGGGCTTCCATTCCATAACACTAATATATATACCTATCTACTAGCTCTATAAGTGGATGACCATTTTCACCAACCGAGCTCCACTTTCAATCAAAGAGTTTAATCGAACTTAAAAAACTCGATATGGAATGATAAATATCAGACAAGTTGTCTGATTTCCATAAAACAGCACCATATCCATCAATCAGACACCAAATTGCTTACGAATTAAATTCGCAAAAGATTTTACGGATATTAGTTCAAGACATCCAGACTAAACATCTCATAATTTTTGTGCCAAATTGCACCACACATATCGATGCTTTGAAATTCGAATTAAGATTATCGACTGCATCGACTTAAAAGTTTAAATACCGGAGGAACTCGTTGCGATTAAAAATTGTTCCTTGTAGCTTCGAAGATGTAGATCACTATCGGGGATCAAAAATATTTATAATTTTTTTTTTCGGCAAACAAGTCCAAATGATTTACCATGATTTTTTTTTCACTTTACAGGATCGGGCTCGCAACGTTACTGAACGACTCTCATCCACAACAACTCTCACAGTGAACATAGCCGACTCGGATGACCTAGATCCCTCGTTTATCTATCGTGGTTGTGTTCTTCTTGATGGAGCTTGCATTAATCCGGAGTATTCGGCATCTGTTCCAGCGGGTTCACTTCAGGGTGTCCTTAGCGTTTCGCCGGAACGTATCCAAGCGGTAGATCTCGACACGATAAGCTCCCCCATTCGATACTCCTTTGCGAGTGGAATGCCAGGCAATTATGGCGACTACTTCGAAATCGATGAACAGACAGGTGTCCTGAAACAGATAAAAGCTGTCGATACGTCCACAGCCAAGAAATATGACATCATCGTTAAGGCAGAAGAGGAATCGGAAGCGAAGCGCTTCACAACGGCCAAACTGACAATTATGGTAAAGCCCGTTGATGCGAATCCACCAATTATCGCTGCATCCGATATCGAAGGGTATGTGGAGGAGAACTCCATGATAGGCACTCGGGTGTTGGATGCAAGTGGCAAACCTATTTCCTTCCAAACCAGTGATGCAGATCTGGGTGAGGATGACCCAAAGCCGGCGTATATTTACGAACTGACTACACCATCATTCGATGTGACCAAAGATGGTATTTTGATAGTTAACGAGGAGGCGCTCGACCGCGATCCTCCGAATCCAGGTAAATTCAAATTTCAGGTTGTTGCCCGCGAGCCGAAAACGAATGCCGCCAGTGCACCATTGAGTTTAACTGTGCACCTGAAGGATGTCAATGATAACGCGCCCAAGCTGGCAATGGTTGCGCCCATATCGATTACCGCTGGCGATGGTAAACGCCTGGTAACACAGGTCACGGCGACAGACAATGACGAGGGTGAGAATGCAGTGATCACGTATTCGATTTATCATGTCTCCAACAATGGAATCAATAAATTTGCCATCGACGAACGGACAGGTAGGATAGAGACTCGTGGCAGGACCATGGCCGGGGAGCAATACAGCATAACAGTGCAGGCAGCTGACATTGGCGGATTGAGTTCACAGGCAATAGTGGAGGTTTCTGTTATGCCGGGACCCAACACGAAGCCACCGCGATTCTTGAAGCCAGTATACGAGGTGCAAGTGAGTGAAGGCGCAGAGATAAATTCTACAGTGACCGTGGTTAAGGCAGAGGATCCCGAAAGCGATCCTGTCACATATTCAATCTCGTCGGGCAATGATTTGAGACAGTTTTCGATTGGGCAGGAGAATGGAGTGATCGTGGTTATACGAAAATTGGATCGTGAAAGTCTGACGCGATATCAGTTAATAATTAAGGCTGAGGATAATGGTGGACTATCGAGTACGGCGACAGTCAATGTCAAGGTGACAGACATCAATGACAAAAATCCAGAATTTGATGAATCAACGCTGCCGTATGTATTCAATGCTGAAGAGGGTAAGGCTGGCGCTTTTGTGGGCATTGTACACGCCACGGATGCCGATGAAGGCATCAACGCTGAGATAACCTATTCAATTCCGGCTGACATTCCGTTCACGATCAATCCGACGACAGGTGAGATTCGAACAAAGATTAAGCTCGATTATGAGAGGCAAACGGAGTATAAATTTGTGGTGACAGCTAAGGATGGAGCGCCTGACGCTAGACTGGGCACTGCTAGTGTCACGGTTCTTGTGCGTGATATCCCGGATGAGGTGCCGAAGTTCACCGATTCACGAGTTGATGTTCGAGTGCCGGAAAATGTTCCAGATCTCTTGATTGCAACAGTACAGGCGATTGATCCAGACACTGTGGAGGAAATCACGTACACTCTGAGGAAGGGTGCGACCGAGCTGTTTAAGGTTGATCCCAGGACGGGACAGATTAAGACAACAAAGGGATTGGATTATGAGAAGGAAAAGCAGCATGAGCTGATAGTGGGCACAGTTGAGAATGACGGCGAAGGGCCTGGCGACACGATCAAGATCATTGTCGATGTCGATGATCGAAATGACATTCCGCCAGTTTTTGTTTCGGTTCCCGAACCGAAGACAGTCAATGATGATCAACCAATTGGCACCATAATTGATACAATGGCGGCGATTGATGGTGATGGTTCTTCACCTGGCAATGTTGTTCGCTATGAAATGGTTGGACGTGGTAAGGCGCTTAAATACTTCCAAGTCGATCCAGACACTGGCACTGTAAGGATTCGTGACGAATTGAGGAAGGAGGAGGACACGGAGTATCAAATCGACATCAGAGCCTATGACATGGGCGAGCCGCAGTTGAGCTCAGTCGCCACGTTACCGGTATTTGTGAGACATCTGCTTACCGATCCATCGGTCGATGATCCCACAATGGAGGGAAAAATGGATAGTGGCGTTATCATGAGTCCAGAGAGTCTGGGACTGGCATTCAGCGATGATAGCTATACAACAGGTGTTCCGGAAACGACTGGCATCAATGCCACAATCAAATTGATACAAATTATAAACTCAAAGAAGGCCGCCAAGGCGAATCCGAGCTTTAAATGTGAAATTATTGATGGCAACGAAAGCGGACTTTTTGGTGTGAGCATTGAAGATCATGGATGCGGAATCGTGTTGCAGAAACGACTAGATTATGAGAATCAAACGTCGCATGGTTTACAATTGAAGTTGGTGTCACACAAGTACTTTGTCAATCCACAGAAGAGTGTGACCTCGGTGAAGATCATAGTTCAGGATGAGAACGATAATGCTCCAGAATTCACATTCAATCGTATTCAAGGAAAACCTGACACATTCTACGGCGTGGTTGGACCAGATGTGGACATTGACACTCCTGTTTTGCAGGTCCATGCCACTGACCGGGATTCGGGCAAATACGGAATGATCAGATATAAGATCTATGACGAAGAGGACAATACCATCAGTGAGGCAGAGTTGGTGAGTTTTTTTATTTCGTAACCCTAAGAGGATATATCTAAATGTGTTTTATTTTTAAGCCCACAAGTTACTTTATAATGAGTGAAACAACTGGAATTCTGAAGACAGCCAAGTTGTTGCGTGGCGGTGTCACATTTCCATTGCGTTTCTTTGTGGAAGCGCGTGACAATGATGGACAGGAGGATGGATCGCATCGGACTAGAGCACGAATCGTTGTCAATCAAATCACAGATTTGAATCGCATGACATTGGTATTCTCCGATTCGACACCGAATGAAATTCGCAGTCATTATACACAGCTGGAGGAACTCTTGGAGGAGAAGACAAACGGAATGATTGGCGGTATCGAACGGTTTAGCAATCGAAAGTTTCTCAATGAGAATGGCAGTATAATGGAGAATCCTTCGGCGACGGATGTCTGGTTTTACATTATCGATCCGGAGACAGAAATGATCCTCAGACGCAATGACAGCGTGGTGAGCGAAAGTCTGCTGGAGCCGACAGCTCAGGCCGAGATTAATTTTGCCGCATCGGGAATTGCAAGAGCCACAGCGCAAGGCATCTTCGGGCCAATTGAAGCACGGCATCAAGTTCATAAGGTTTGTTTTTTTTTTAATTTGTATCTTATTGATTAATTTGTATCTTATTGATTTTGTTTATTTTCAGATAAAAGCTGCTATTGCGATTAATGATGAAGTGTTTCCGTATACCTTGATTGCAGTTTCGCTGATCATTCTTATCCTTGGAACGATTGGAATTATTTACATTTGTATTTCTTGGTCAAAGTGAGTTTTTGGGAAGGAATTTTGTTTGAGATGAAAAATTTTTAATTTGAATCTATTTTACAGATACAAAAACTTCAAACAACGCATGCGCCAGTATTCCGCACCATCAAGCCCAACTCGATATGATCCTGTGATAGTCGGCTCCCAAAATGGTGAAGCCGTCACCAATCTCAAGGAATATGAGACGCAGGTCCTAGCAATGGCAGTTCCGCCAGATGGTGATGATGATCTTCAGCTCGATTTCAGTGCAAAAAACCATGCTTTTAGCTTGGACAGTGTGAGCTACATAACGCACAAAGAAAATGGACAATCTAGCCCATCACATTCTGAGGCGACAACAGCGACTACAGCAACTTTGAGACGAAACAATAATAACAACAACAATGTGAATAACAACATGAACAACAGGCAAAATACATTTAACAGAACTCTGGAAATGAACAGAAACAATGCGAATCCTTTGGCGTCGAATGGTACACTACCCGGAACACTAACGCTGGGAAGGATAAAACAGAATACGAATCACTATCAGAATGGTGGCTATAAGTTGGATACCATAAGCAGAAACAATTTGGCTAATATGCCAAATAATGCTTACAGTACATTAGGTAGGCGAGGGAATACCTTCGGAAGTGGACAGAATACGCCAAATGATAGCCAAGGGGAATTGATGACGAATACCTTGGGGAGGAATAATAACCATAGGGGTTATGGTGAATTACCTATAGCTAATCCATTGTTTCAAAGGTAGGTTTATCATATAAATTATTTAAACTTATTTATTTATCAGCAAAGCAATTTATCAGATATTAGAGGATATTATAGCTATAAGCTTTTATCAAAATTGAAACGTACGAAGGTTTCCAATCTTATTACATGGGGTCTCCACGATCTAGGTTTTCTAGTAAGCTAGGTCGCATTCTATGAAAATTGCTCATGGAGACCACAAGAAGCATTCTATAAAAAGTTTCATACAAGTCATTGCACAGCTCATAGCATTCTATCTAAAGTATACTATTTGGCTGCCATTTTCTCTTTGAGGTTAGCGTTAGTGGCTGTTGAACGTTTGGTGTATTTGTATTTTTATAATTCCTGTTTTTTTTTGTTTAATTGCTTTTTTTGAAGGTTGTTTTTAAGTCTTGTAATGCTACTAGAGCAAGAACACATCGATAAGCATTCCTTTGCGACATTTGTGCAATTGAAATAGTATGCTATAAAATGCCCAATGCCAAATTTACTAGCATTCTACTTTTCTTTCTTTCTATCAAAATGACATATAGTATACTATAAAATATAGAAGGTGGAGCCACCGTGTTATGGCTTATTTGTGCTTTACTGTAACCCCATTTTTTTTCTCGCACATCATTTTAAGTTTTCACAGTTGTCAAATGTCAAAATAGATGTAGGCGGCAAGAAGGTTGTATTGATATAAATAAAGACCGCATGTAAATCTGCCGGAAAATTATCTAGATTACAACATAAATCAATTTATTTTACCTAAAACACAAAAATGGAAAACGATGTTTTGACTAGATGTTGATCAAAAATAAATTGATATATTTTACCAATGGAAACTCATTAAAGGAGGCTTTACATGCATCTTCATCTGCATTGACATCTGCAAAAAAAGAGGAAACAAAATAAAAAATTCATACTTGTGCGATAGAGAGCGAGAACCAAAATGCAGATCATCTTCATGTATGAAGATTATAGGAAGTACGAACCTCAAGATTCCAGATTATAGTGAAGATGAACATGTTCATCTTCATTACAGCATTTTCATCTACACCATAATTTGTTCCGTTCAGATAATGAATTTTAAAGTTTTTTTTTACCATTTCAACTCAGTTTGCTTAAAAACAACGAAAATAGCGAAAATTTTCTTCTCAAAACTACATACCTGAACGCTAAGAACATGTGATTGTGAGATGTGTCAAGAAAGTTATAGCAGAGTTCGAGTAAGTTATTAGTGTGTACCCTGTCTTACTTTTATGTTTGTTTTATATTACTGGCCCGCTCTACTTTTCTTCCAATCTGCAGATGCAGATCCATGTAAAGCCGCCTTTAGTTACTATAAGGCAAATTATGCATTCGTCGAAGAAAAAAGTTTAGAGATACAAATCAAATATGACGTTACGATGATAGCGAAGACGAAAAAAGATGGTGTTATAATTCTCTCCGTCAGTATGTCTGTCTGTATGTAGATATGTATAGACACCTACAACCCAAACGGATGGGCCGAATTGCTTCAAACTTGGTATATAGAGTTTTTTAGGTATTGTACAGAGGGGAAATTGAAATTTCTTTTTTAGCTCAAAAAATAACGGTACCTTCCATATAACCGTTACGTTTAAGCCTATTTTTCTCGGAAACGGCTCTAATGATTTTGATTAAAAAAAATCAGTGCAGGTTTTTAGGCACGATCTATCATATGGTTGAAAAAAAATTAAAAAATGTCTAAAAATGGTACTTTCAATAGTACCGTTTTTTTTTGCTTTCGACTATCTCATAAATGGCTTAACCGACTCTTTCGAAATTTCACACATATAAAGGCTTAGGTTGCCTAATTTATACTGCGTACCAATATTTTTAATTAATACTTTTGTGTATTTTTAAAAGCATTTTTAAGTAAAAAAAATTTAAAAAATTATATTTTGAAAACTGCTCATTAATTTTTTTTTTTAAATTACAGTTATATGTATTTGCCGTTTTTGATTTTTTTATTAATTTTTTTTTATTTATTCAGAATTTATTTCAGAATTTTGAATTATTTTTTTCTTTCATGAAGCCAATTTAATTTTTTGTTTTTAAGTTTATATTATTAAATATTTAAAATTGTCATACCAATTTTTTTACAAAAAAAAATTAAAGAAATTTTGTATAGGTAAAAAATTAAGTAAAACAACGACTTTAATTAATATTTAGAATTTTAATAGAAATCTTTGGAATACGATGTGATCGAACATAAGAGCAAGTTCGTTCGGTCCAGTCGTGCATTTTATTTTTGAAAACAATCGAATTTAGTCAGATTTCATATAGACGACAATATTTTTTACAAGTTCCTTACAACAAATAAAAAAATAATTTTGAATCCAAAGATTCGATTTATTTTTTAACACAATTGAATTATTTCTAAACAAAATCTGTCAAAACGGGTCTTGCCTTTTTAGCACGATTTCATAGACTTACACGTAAACTATTTTTGGAAGTTGCTTACAACAAACAAAAAAATCGATTTGAAATTGTTGTTTGGAATTCAACATAAAATTAAAAAAAAAAAACAGAAAGGTAACAACAGAACTGTCAAAGTCGCTATTTTAAAATCATTTATTATGCCCAGTAATTATTAATAAATTTCTAAAGATATCTAGAGTAGATAGTTAATATCAAGCAGTTATTGCCCTTTCAGTTTTAATTTACTTAAATATACCTATACATTCTTATAATAATTTTTTACTCCATATTTGTTTTCTTACAGATCAAATGGTGACTTAAGCCATATAAGTGCGACCAATGAGAATGTTTCCTTTGGCAAACGTGACTATGGCCAAATGGGATTCTCATATCTTAATGATTTAGATAGATCAGAAGTCGAAACCACAACGGAGTTGTAAATTATGATCCTCATTTCAATTATCAAAACTGCCACTCAGCGCTGACAAGGTCAAAAAGAACAAAAGGAATAATTTATTTGTCCTTAAAGTGTTTTATTTACAAAGTTGCCATTTTTAAATGTAAATTAGAGAAAATAGTAATTATATTGATGGAAAATTACCACTTACCTATTTAAATATCATATAAAATATGTAATTTTTATGATTTAATAAAAAAAAAACTGTAAAAACTTAACAAATTAAATTGAAAACAAAAACTGATGTAATTTAATAATTCTTAGTCACTAGAATGTAAGTCTATAATTTTGTTAGTGTAGATACATTTTTAATTTTCTAAAATTAGTTATTGTGATTTTTAAATTTAAATTATCGTCACTGTTAGACTTGTTGTAAAAATAATTTAACTTCTCTCAAATTTTATTTCTACAGTAGGTACTATTTTTATTTCCATTTTTTTAAATTTTGATTGCCAAGTTTCCAACCATTCTATTTTGTGATTTAATAATAAAGAAAATGCAAAAACTATATACCTATGTTTCGCATTTTATAATGTATTAAAATATTAGATTGTAAATATTTGTTTGTATTATTATGATTGTATAGTATAAGATAGAAAATAGTGAATGAAATGATTTATTAAAACTTAGGTTTAATTTATGAGAAACAGATATGTAAGTGAATGTGTGTGTTATATTATGTAATATATTTAGTTAAATTTAAATAGTTTTTTAATACATTAAAAATAAAAAATAAATAATTTTTAACAAAAATTTAAATAGTAAATATTTTTTTTTTAAAGAGTTCAAACAAATTCTATTGATCTGTTCAGAGTTGGATTTGGTACGTAAGTTCCCATCTTTCTCTTTTAATTGATAAGTTTGTTGGACGTGTCTTGAGACATGCCACCAGTGTGGCAGTGTGACAAAAAAGTAGAGTTTATGAGGTCCCGTAGGGTTAAAAGGACATTCGACTTCCGGAAATTAATTATTTGCTTCAGCAGTCCACCAACCGAGCGAAGCGTATAGGGAATATTTAACACGAACAATGTTATAAAACTGTTATAACTTTTATAAATTGGCATTTCTCTAGACTTATCCAATTTTGTGACGTTTAGTAGTATGTAACGATGAGCTCTCTCAAAGTCAACATAATCCGAGTCATCAAAAAGTAGACTTCTCTGCAGCCATTTGATCTGTTATTTTCCACACATAAGGCGGGGGGATGGGAACTACATCTTGAATTTATAGATGACATTTTCAAAGGTATTTGATAGAGTTTGACATCAAGTTTTCTTATTGAAAAAACGTCGAATTCCAAACAACCAAAAATTCGATTTTTTCCTGTTTCAAAACAAAATCTATCAAAATAGATCTTGCGTTTTTAGCAAGATTTTATGGACTTTACACACACACCGTTTTTTTTCAAGTTCCCTAAACCAAACAAGAAAATCGATCTGGAATTCAAATTGTTGATTGGAATTCGACATATGAAATCTTGCTAAAACAAAAGATCTCACACACTTTGCTTAGAAATTATTCGATTGTGTTCAGAAAAAAATCACTTGTTTGGTTGTTTGAAATCCGACAATAGACTTTTACAAGCAAACTTTTTTTGCAAGTTCCCTACAATCGATTTCTAATTGTTGTTTGTAATTCGACATATGAAATCTTGCTAAAACAAAAGATCTCACAGACTTTGCTTAGAAATAATTCGATTGTGCTCGGAAAAAAAACACTTGTTTGGTTGTTTGGAATCCGACAATAGACTTTTACAAGCCAACTTTTCTTGCAAGTTCCCTACAACAAACAAGAAAATCGAATGGAAATGGTTGTTTGGAATTCGACACTGGTAAATTTCTCTCTCGCTAGGTTAGAATTTACTTTTCAATATAAAGTCATATTAGACTGTATGAAGCCAGAACTCTACAAAATAAATGTTGATGGCTCCCATGCTCTAACTGGAGCTTTTAATCCATTAAATTTGTCCGCTGACGACAATACTCTCAGCTTTTCATATTTGTGTTCAGATTAACCTAATTCTTTGGAAATTTAGAAAGGTAACGTATGATAAGCTCAGTAAATTCTTATATTGACACAAGAATTGTCAAAAAAAAATTGGTGTTTCGGTTCTCAGAAAACACCCGAGGGCCAATAATTTAATGTTGCAGAAAACCAAGTTACGTCATTTAATAATTCAAACTTGAAATATGTTAAATTTAAGTTCTTAGTACATGTTTTTTGCCCTATGCACAATCCACATAATTTCAAAAGTTTCCATTTTGCATGTCTGTGTCTGAAAATTAATTTTATAGTATTCTTTTATTCATATTTTAAAAATAACAAATCAAATCAGATCTCATGTGACTTTGACGTTTATACATTTACCTCAACTTGCCCCAGCTAAAAACCTAGATCTACTTCAGGGCGAGTTGAGACAACTTTAGGTTTCAAAAAACACAGAATTTGTTTATCAGGTTGACTTCAGGTTTTTCAAAAAACGATTTAGGGCGACCCTAGGGCGACTTAAGGGCTCAACGAACAAACCTATTGAAATATTTTAATTTAAAAAAAAAAATGTTTGTTGCACAATTATGATACAAAATATGACAACAGTCGAGATTGGCGTTCAAGTATATGAATGTTTGATGTGCTTCTGGTTCCGATTCTGATTTTAAATCCAGAAGAAAATTCTCTTCTTTTCTCTTTCTTTTTAGAACTATCATTTTTTCCCAAGTGAACCCTTTCAGAAGAGTCCGGAAGGCTTCCGGATTACCAAATAAAACGACATACCTAAGTTATCGCTTCTGTCGGGCGTCCCGAGATGCACATTTTTGTTTTTGTTGATTATGCTCATCACAACCTTGTGTCCGGTAGATCACTACGTCTTATTGACGTCTTACACAAATGTGGACAATTTGAGTTTATTTTCTATGTTGCAAGATTTACCAAATTTCCAATACTCTTTAAGATTGACTGATGTTACACATTTACATACAAAAAATATACCGCACACAAGCCTATGTATGTATACCGCAAGTAAAAAACACAAAATTTGACATTTTACTATACAATCTACCAATGCCAAAAAATTCATATCAGTAGAGAAGAAAATAGCCATTTCGCCCGTCTTACCCCTAATATTATCGTCATAACATATTATTGGTTAAAAGTCCAAACCTAAACAGGAGGCAAATTCCGCAAGCGTGCGTTTTCTATGGGTACACGGATTGACGTGTACACATATATATTTACGTTTCCGCAAGGGTGTGAATGATTTTGTTCTGACAAAAGGGCAAATTTATTCATGCTTATTTTGAAGGTACATTTTTAGCACTAAAAAGCTACTGGAATTCCGCAAGAGTGAATGATTTTCCGTGAAAATATTCTATTCACCATAAAATTGTTGGCACCCTTACTAGCTGAATAGAATAGGCGCGCGGTCGATCTCGCGGCACTTCAAAAAACGCTCGTTCAAAGTTAAAATACATAGTCCCTTTCACACAGGGAAACCAGTTGCTGGAGATTTTTTTGACGAATTCTTTAATTGCCTTGTAGCTTTCACACGAAGAATCTGGCACCAAGAAACTGAGGAGGAAACTGGGAAGATTTTATTGGGCTAATTGGAATGCAAGGCAAAACGTCAAAAAAATCTCTTCAAATCGTTGACCGGGGAGATTTTTTTCATTCCCCTTACTTCTTGTCCTTCTCGCCATCAAACTCCCAGTTGCCGGCAACTCAGTATCCTTGTATGAAAGGGGACATAGAAACTCGTTTGAGTGAATACAATGCAGCCGCGACAGCGAGTCGCGACACTAGCCATTGGTTAACTTTTTCCGTTTTTGCGCGCGTCGGTTGACTGATAACGAAAAAAAAAACATCTTTTTGTTGATCTTCGTCGGGGCCCTCCGACGTAAAAATACACATTCACAATAAATTTGAAAATTAAAAGTTTGAGAAATAACTATAGAATCAATTAAAAACAACAATTTCTCATCGCTTTTTTAAAACGACCGCGCGGTCCATTGTATTCTATTTTCTCGCGGCGGTAGCTAATGTGAGCAAACGACCGCGCGTCCATTCTGTTCAGCCAGTTAAAGATTTTTAAATTTTAAATGCGCTTAAATTTCTCAATTAAAAAGTTAAAAATATGAAAAATATAGTAAATTTTAATATAAAATTTTGTTTGTTTATTTATATTTAATTCTTTTTATTTGCTTATTAAAAAAGAGCTAAAAATGGGTTATTAAGAAAAGCTTACCAAAAACTACAATTATTGGCATCCGACTACAATTATCGGCACCCCAAATATTTACAAATTTTGGCACTATGAATTAAAGGAAAACAGAATTTTGTTAAAAACATTTACAGCTTATTCCGGGTTATAAGGAATAAAAAGAAATAACAGATATTAAGTAAACAAATAAGTTAAATATGAAAAAAAAATAAAAAGTCTACAACAAAAATAAATTAGTTCATTCCGATCGCATAATATAAGTTGAAATGCAAACTTAAGATTTGTTAATTTTTGCTAATACATAGAGAACTGATAAAAGTTGGAAGAATGTGTTATTTTAGATGTTTTAAACATTTTATATGATATTCTCTTATACATTTTGCACATCTTAAACTACAAATATCAGTTCCATCTGTGTTGGTCATTGTACAGGAAAATAATATCATTTTCTAGGATTTCTTTGACTGGATTCGCAAATAAGTTCCAGATATTTTTTCCACTTCTTAGGCTGGTCTGAGACATAACATTTTCCTGGCTGAATTAGTTGTACATTTCAAGCAACATCTCTTTTGTAACTTTGCTTTAGAAATTGCGAAAGACTTAAGTCTTCTGAAGGTGTTCGACTATGAATATGCCCCAATATCCTTAACAGATCCGTCTAATTTTTTTACAGCCAATCCTTTTTGAGGCTATTACCGCTTTCACACGCCACATCGATCTATCATGTCGACGAAGTAGCTCGTTGTTGCATGAGCATTCACACGCACATACACCGATGTATAATTTTATGTTGAATCCAGCTGGCAAATACAAAAGTTGTCAAATTTACTTTTAAAAAAATAAATTATTGAAATGAAAATGTCTGTACGCCATATTATTTTCAAGAATTAATTGAGCAGATAAATTAAATATGAAAGAAAAATGCAAATAATATAATTTCAAATTATTAACATGAGCAGACAGCAGCAAAAAACAGAAACAAAACATATTATATTGACTGCTATGTCCGTAATATAGTTGCACGCCTCTTGGCTTTTGTAAATTTATAAATATCGTTGAACTGCTTTTGCTGATGAGCAGTGTATCCTTAACTTGTGACGTGTTGTCATCTAATGTTTTCACAGAGGCAGTGTATCGGTAACTTGTGGCGTGGTGCCACCTAAAACTAACCTAAATTAAATATATACATATATACAAACACTAAGTCTTAAAATTTTATTTGATTATAGAGCGAGATAGCTCTATAACATTAATACATGAACATATATACATTTAACATTTAAATGGGCGAGAGTGCATACGCACTATATACTTTAAATAAGACATGTGATTTTGTACTTATGTGAAAACATTAGTTATGGAAATTAACTTTTTAAAGGTTATAATTTTATATGGAATTCATCTTTAACTGAGCACATTTTTTTTACACTATTTTGTGATACAAGAAAATATAGAATTGTAAAGTATGTTGATGAGGAGGAGTCCTTTCTGCTTAATGCGAAATAAAATGTGGAATGTTGGGATTGTTTGCTCCTCTGACACTTGCTTCCATGTAGTTATAGATAATTATAATGTTATGAATAGTATTTGATTAACGGGTAATTCCGTTTGTCGGTTATGGGAGGCCAATGCGCGGATACTATGGAATCAGCATCGTCCATGTACGATCTGTGATGATGTGCTCGTTTGAGTTATATGCCATTCAGGGACTGGCAATCTGTTTTTTTATGATGTAGATAGACTGATATGTGCAGTCGTTATGCATCCCGGGGATGCTTCCGTTACGGTACAGCATCATGCTTGCGTGGGTGGTCAAGGAGTGATGATTGCGTAAAACATGAGTGTTTGAGTCTACTTCGCATTTTATTAGGACGTAATGCACGCCTTATATTTTTTTTCATTATTTCAGCACGGTTCACCCTTATTTTGTTACTTGTGATAGTTTAAACAATTTTTGTTTCTTTTTACTGCTATAGTAACAATTACATTATATAAAACACAGTTACTTTTTAGCCAACGAGACGAGGGAGTAAAACCCCATACGTTCATGGCGGAAGGAAGAAGCCAATCTGTCATTATCTAACCGTAAAAATAAGTTAATAACCGTTATTTTGCAGTTGTCGTGTAACTGCGACATAATTATCATAATTACCCTGTAAACCACTATATAATGTCGATTTCGTTTCAATAATTAGGATTCGCTACTAAAACCAATACTTTTTGGCTTTGAAAAGAACGATTACGGACCGAATCTCTTTTTGGGATTGTGTGTGTTGCTTGGCAGCTCTAAAAAAAAAACAAATCTTCAATTCGTTAAAACATCATTACTTCGTTTTAATTTCCCGATTCCGACGCGGGGGAGTTCCTAAACCCACTTGCACTTTTTTAATATTTGTTTCCAAGAAGTTTTTAACAATTTCTTTTATTTTTTAATATATTAATTTACTTTTTCTGTACACTGCCACAAAATAAAAATTAATTCACAACACAACAATTGAGAAAGAAAACAGAAATCTGTGCACAAATCCGTTTTGAATCCGTCTCCAAAAAGAGATTCAATACGGATCTGTTTTTCCAGAAAAATATTGGTTTTAATTTGAAACGAATTTGATTTTCAGAAAAAAATTGACGGCGGATCGACGGCAAGTCGATGTTTTTGTTGAAACGAAATCGACATAAGTTATTCTAACTTTCCTGATACACGAGCCCTTACGTTCACATTTTGAGGGCGACTGTTTTTAATTGTCAGCTGGTCTGTCATCGTATATTTTTCTTATCATCCGCGCCGCGCACTAGATAACAAAGGCAGGCAGACGAGATTTTTTGCAAATAAGAACGAAAAGTGCATGCAAGTGCTTAAAACAACAAGTGAATAGGGCTGCGAAAAAAAATTGTTTGCAATCTATAAATATCGTTTGTTTGATCCTCAGCTTTGTTGATTTGTTGACGAGCAAAACAAATCCAAGAAAAAACATTTGTGCATGCCTACCATTGCCTACTGTCACTTTGATTTTGTAAATAAACTTTTCCAGACGAGTATTCAGTTCGACAAATTTTACGTAAGAACCCTCGAAACATGGCGAAGTTGGATGAAAAAATCGGTTTTATTGGTGGCGGAAATATGGCGTTTGCCATCGGAGCTGGACTCATATCTCGTGGCATTGTCAAAGCCAGCCAAGTTCTAGTTTCGGGACCGCACGTTGAAAATCTGCAGCGGTGGCGTGATCATGGTGTCACAGAGGTCGGCGAAGATAACTATATGGTGCTGGAGAAGTCTGATATCATATTCATTTCGGTGAAACCACACATTCTTGCGCCATGCGCAGCACAACTAAGGAATAACCACATCATTTCGGCGAGGGATAAGGACAAGTTGTTTGTGTCTGTGCTGGCTGGTGTGAATCTGAAGACTTTGGAAGAGGAATTTTCTTTTATTCAGGGACTGAAGATGATTCGTACCATGCCAAACACCTCTATGCAAGTGGGTGAGGGATGCACGGTATATTCCCCAGGATCCTACGTCAAGCAGCAGGACTTGGAAAAGGTGCACTTGATGTTGAACTCACTGGGTGTTGCTCAGCAGGTGCCAGAGTCAATGATTGACGGCATATCTGGATTGTCTGGCTGTGGGCCTGCGTTTGTCTATACTATCATCGAAGCTCTTGCGGATGGAGCTGTAAAGCAGGGAGTTCCACGGCAAATGGCTCTGCAATTTTCAGCACAGACGCTTTTAGGAGCTGCCAAGACAGTCATTATGACAGGAAAACATCCTGCTGTGTTGAGAGATGAAGTGTGCTCTCCAGGAGGTGCTACTATCTGTGGAGTATATGAACTGGAGAAAGGGAATTTAAGGTCGGTCTTGAAAGACATTTTTGGTATATGTAATTTTAATCTGTTTATTTCTCCAGGTCAACTCTGATGTCAGCCGTGGAGAAGTCATCTCAACGCTCTGCTGAGCTTGGGAAAAAATAATCATCATGCTCTAAAATATCTTTCACTGTCAAAGGGAGCTTTGTATTGCTAAAATGAATACCATAAATCCTACCAGCTTTGACGATAAATATCAAATTCGAATGGGTCTCTATGAAAAAATTCTTTAATAAATTATTGTAACTCATTATAGATGATTCTTTAAAAAGAGAACGAAAACATATTATTCCAGTTGATTAAGATTTTTTGTCTCGAAATAAAATATGTATGTACATTATTCGGTAGGAATTCTTATTATTCAGTAAGAACTCTTACGTCGTCACTTCAAAAGAAAGCAAGTCCTTTATGTCATATCTTTAATGTCTTCAAATTTTCGGGATAGGTGAGAATGTGCAAGCTGAGAAGGACGTAGTCGACTTGAAAGCTAGTCAGAGGTTTCTGATTGGCCAACAACTGCCAAACAATAAGGAATATTTTTGACAGCTGGCCAATCAATAGCCAGAAACTTGAATAGCTTTCACGTCGACTACGTTTTTTGAACGTGGCCAGAAATACTTGAGCTATCGATCTTCCTTAACTTGGGTATGCGAACAGTTTGAAGTTTCACTAAATAGACAGCTCATACAATTGCTTTAAATGATCAATGCTATATATAGTTTAGTTAAGGATTAAAAGTCAGTAAAATGTTGTTTTATTTTGTACAAACCATCCTCCAAAATATCGAAATTGATCGTATTACTTATGTCGAATTCCAAACAACCAAACATTCGATTTTTTCAAACATAATCGAAATCGAATTATTTCCAAACAAAACCGATTTTATGCCTAAAACTAGATCTTGCTTTTTCAGCAATATTTCATAAGACTACACTACTACACTATGGACAAATTCCTAAACGCAAATCATGCGCATAATATGCTAAGCAAACTGTCCCTAAACGCCAACAGAAAAATCTCTGCTAAGCACACTGTCCCAAAACGCAGTTCATTCTTTTTTCTTGCGGAAACTTCATTGCAATTGTGCAAGTTTTAAACTTCTGTTGCACACTTCACTTGCTTTTCAATTTTTGTCGGGTTCGTGCATTTGCTTAGCATGAGACTTGCTTTGTAAATCTTGCGCTTAGGAATTTGACCTTGCAAATTCCTTACAACAAACAAAAATAAATCGATGTGAAATCGTTTAGAAATGGTTGTATATAATTCGACATTAAACGTATGTTGATATTCTGATTTTATGGGTGGTTAAATAGAGCGTCTTTCTTTTGTGCTTATCTTTCGAAGCTAAAGGAACAAAGCTATGGTTGGTAATTGAACTAACTTAAGCCATTTATAAACGAATTGGGAAAGGGATTTAAAAATGGGCTTTTTAACAAAAGAAATTTCATGAAAGGAGTGATGTTCTCCAATATTTTTTTGATTTATTCGCCATATTAAAACGTCATTGACCTAAATTAATACCTTACCGTTTTTACTTGCGATATATATGTAGATACTATAAGCCAAGTATTGCAATTTGAAAAACAAAATCAAACTCGAGATTTTAAACAAACTTGACATTACGATGACAGAATACCAAAAAGTGGGACCCGAAATTCCGTCTGCTTGTAGCAGTTGAAGCGATTTTCTTCAAATTTGGTGTTTAAGCTGTTTAAGTGGTGGGCTCAATTCTCTTTTTTAAATCTTTCCGTCATACAATTGTTTTTACCAAGGAATGGTAAATCTTGATTATCTCAAAAACTGCTCTACAATTTTAATTAAAAACAAATTTTGAGCTATTTTAGGTATTTTCTACATTTCGGCCTACAAAAATACATAAAATGGGACCTATCGGGAATCTCCCAGGCAAATTTGTTTCCCACAGAATATTGTATTCCCTCGAAATTCTTCCTGTAAACTTGAATCTCCGACGGAACAAATCTCCGTCGAAAAAAATCGTACTCGTAAAAATGCGTACTCGTAAAAATGAAAAGTATTTGTTATTTTGGGATTTTTGAAAAAAAAAAAATCGATTTTTTAAATAAAAGAACGACTTTAAGCATTTATGTTGAACTGTTTCTACTAAACATCTTATGCTTACGATGTCATCGAAAATAAGAGCAAGTACGTCCGATCCAGTCATGCATTTCATTTTATATATTATCTTTAACGCGCATTCAAGGGGATAGGACCTCCCATAAAATGTTTTAACAAAGTGCAAGCGATTAGGAAAGTGGGATAGTATATAGTAGTCGGATTATATATAGTATACTATAGTATAGAATAGATAGTAGAATTATATAAGGGGATTCCACTACAAAAATGTCTATACAAATGGCGATAGAACAATGCAAGCCATGAAAGTAATACAATATAAAAGACAAAACAAGCTAACGGCTTTTCTTTTAAGAATACATACTCAGCCCTATTACTGATGAGGTCTTGCCTTCTCTTTAGTGTCATTTGTTAAATGGCATTCCATCATTTCTTCGACGTCATGAATTTGTAGCAAATTTTTTAACGATGAAGAAGTAACAATCATCTATCAAAATCAAATGAAAATAAAATCCAAATTAAAATAAATCAATGATTCAATGCTCAACTTAACAACAAATTCTATTGTTTGTGCAGAAATGCTTGCATTAAAACGCAAGTGGCGATAGTAAAGTCCCTAAACTTTACATTTAAATTCGGCGAAATTGCCTAAACAACAACTCGAGTTGTTGATTTATTCAACACAATCAATTAATAACAAATTCTATAAAATATATTAGGTACTTGACAAAAGTTGTAAGCGATTTATAGAAAGCAAATTGTGCATCGTCCAATATTTGGCTGTCGTTTACGACATAGGTAATAAGCATGATACAACTAAAGAAGAAAGTTGTATTATGGGTAATAGGGGTGATTTATTGTGAATTAAAATTTCCCTATTCGAGGGAAATTTATCCCGTTCACGATCGCAGGAAAAATTTCGACGGAATAAAATATTCCGTGGGAAACGAAATTCTCTGGGTGATTCCCGATAGAGCCCATACGTACATAATATTATGACCCTGGTTTAGTTTGATCCTCCTCGTATATTCTGGTTATTCTATGTTGATCTTGGTAGTCAATGGATTGCGAATTAGCATCCGAAATGCATACAATTGGTTGATCAACCAAATGTCGTCATAAACCTATAAGTATGTTTAAAAATTTCTCCATTTCGTTGAAAGCCAATCTCATAAGAATTTATCTCATTTCTCTGATGCTACCACCCCTGATGCACGATGCCTCCCAAATTATTTTCGAAATTTAATGAATGCGGATGTGAGTTCCTTTTTCCATTCGTACTTAGGTCGTTCGAACTTAGGTCAGAAACAAGCCATTAGCCGGATTTAATTATCGCTCATGACCATCTGATGTAAAAAAAATAAACCGGTCATAATGACGGCAATAGATTAGATTAGATTTAGATAAGATTTTTATTGGTTCATATTTTAAGAGATTACAAATACAATATTTATGATATCTTTGAAGCAAGGCATTTGCCGTCTGCCAGATTGACAATCCAATTTATACTTCTATAATATGTGTTTGATAAAATTAAATGTTTAATTTAAGGTTCAGTTATTGTTTTAATTAAGGATTAAGTTTAAAATTGAACATGTTTATTTAGTATTATTATTTTTTTATACTATTATCACTAATATCAAAAATTTCGGTGGCGTGATGCGAAGTGCGTTGGCTACTAAGCGGCTGGTCATGGTTCAATACACGATGAAGGCACAAGTTTTTCAATTAAAATGAAAAATTAGATCAGCACCACTAGAGAAAAGGAATCTGATGATCGACCTTGGCAGGTTGTGAAATAGCTATAATTCCAGCCAAACATAATTGAGAAAAAACTTGGTGATAGCACACTCAAGTTGTTGTTGGGCATTCAAAGTCATCAAATGATACGAAAAATGGCTTTAAAAAGCAAGTATGTAATCATACAAAAACTGAATATAATATCAAAAATCACCATTTTGAATTCTTTTACTATATTTAAGAGCATTTTTTAAGAATTCATACAATATTTCAACATTCATTTGATTTAATAAGAAAATACAATAATCTTCAGCTAAGGTATCACTTCCAAATAAGTTTCTTCTTATTTCTCGAAAAACTGGGCATATTCCTAAGAAATGAATGATATCTTCACGTTCCGTTAAGTTGCATAAATCGCATAAGATTGGCAAATCACTTCTATGTGGTATGTAATTGAGTTGCAGCAGTTCGCCTCGTAAACGAAACATTATTAAAATTGTGCTTATATTATTTTCATCTTTGAAGTAGTTGTTATCGTTGAGCGTGTAATCAAGGCGGTTATATATAGATCGGTGCAGAGATCCTGCTGCTTCTTCTTCAAATTTTCCCCTATATCTTACGTTCACTTTGTTTTTATTAGATCGTACAATAAGGGTCTCGCAGTACTAGGATTATCTAAATTTATATTGAGTACAATTCCACACTCTTCAGCTAAACATTCCCATTCTTTAAAAAAAACCTCTTTTGTTTCGTACCACTTGGATGGCCACCACCTTAGGGAGCCCAAGCTCAGGCAATTGCATGACACGGAGAACTTGAGTGTCTTAATTAACAACGGAGATCATAAACATAATAGTTCGGTGAATTGGGAGGGAGATGGAATACTCTCTTAAGATAGTACCTTAAAAGTTTTTCTACCGCCTCGTATTCTGAACCACCCCATACCTGTGCACCATAAAAGAGGATCGATTACAGATTCAAATACACGATATGTACTACTGTGTCTTATTAATTTGTTGTTGAAGCAATTTGCCAAGAAGAGTTTAATGCGGTTTTCGCATTAGATAATTTATCTTTTAAATGTTTATCCATTTTCATATTTTGAGTTAAAAGTACACCAAGATATTTGTATTCTTTTGCAACCTCAACAGCATTCCCATCGTAAAACCATTTCTTATTTGCGCTAGTTCTGCCTCCTCCCTTACGAATTACCACAACTTTGGACTTGTCCGGATTAACCACAAGATTCCAGAGCTTACAGAATTCTTGGTGCTTATTTAACATTAATTGTAGTGTTTCTGGTGAATTTGCCATCATTACTACGTCATCTGCAAAAAGAATGGCTTTAATTTGGAGTCCTGCAAATTCTATGCCACCAGGTAGACAATAGACCAAGTCATCTATATAAAGTGCCGGCAATATTATGTACCTACCTTTTTCAACTTATTTGTCTTGTCTTTACTCACGTGTTACACTACTGTAATAATTTACAAAATGTGTCTAATAAATTTTGAATCATAACCCTTCAACAATTCTGTCCACCTATCCTGATCTTGAGCATATGTCATCCCCCTGCGGATCCCAAGGCTTCGATAGTCCTGGGTTACGCCAACTTCCCAGCGTAAACCTTCATCTACGACGAAAGTAGCTACAAGACTTTTTCACCATGTTCCTCTTCGCTCATGCGAGTTAGGTGACCAGCCCACCGGAGTCCTTCGAACTTAATTTTTGTCACAATATCTGCTTCGAAGTAAATCGTATACTGTTCGTGATTGTAGCGTCGGAAACGTCCTTACTCTCATACCAAGACAACAATTTAGCTTATTTGTAATCAGTGAAAAATCACTTTAAATAAATGTGGCCAAAATCTTATTATTTAAGTTAAAGCAAGCAAGTAGTCTTTAAGCTGCAGGTAGTCTTTAAGTTTCAAATCAAGAAAATGCTGAATAAATAGATTTTTTACTCGATTTTATTGCCTTATAAACTAAATAAAACTAACTTCGTCACAACTCTCAATTTTGGTCCTGATCCTTCTTACTCACATACTCCACACACTTTGAGGGATCTGTTGGGAAATATTCCTGACATTTAGTCATCAATCTCTTCAGGCCCTGAATGTATTTCCGCTGCGTTTCGTCATTCATCACGTGCGCTACGTTCTTCGAGAAAATCTTCTCGCGTCCAGTACGTGCGTGAATACCCACCATAGTTACTCCAATCGGCCAAGGAGCATTACCAATTGCCATTTCTAGGTACGCATCACTGGCATGGATGTAATTTCGCGACAGTAAATGCTTTGTTATATCGCGTAAACTGTCGAGAATGTCATCGGGCAGGTTTTTGTGTTTCAATTTCCGAAAGAGTGGTTTCACGTACTCCTTTGTTTGTGTATAGATGACTCGGGCCATTTTGACTTTGGTTGATTGCTTCTCTTGAGCGGAATAGGATGTGATTTGGTCGTTCCAGAGCTTTAACAGGAAAGTGAGAAGTGTTATGATGACATCCATGTCGTGCTCTTTGTTTCCTCGACCCATTGTCCTGGCCATTTCATGAATAGATTCCCAGCTGACAGAATCATCTATTTCAGCTTCATCTGTTTGCTTTTCCACTTTAGCTGTGGGCGTGTTGGCAAACATTTCGTTGAGGTAAGCCTGATCGACTTGTTCCAGAGCTTCTTGGAAGTCATTTCGGAAGCCACGATTCGTTTCTGGCTGAGAAATCTCACAATAACGCAATCGATGGAAGGACTCTATTTCGGTTTCACCAAAAAGTGAAATTGGTTCCCCACGCTCACGAAGACGTCTAATGACTTCCAATCTCGGCAGGATATTAGTCTCTGAGACAGAGTTGTGTATGTTACCTGGGAAGAGATTTATTATTGTGAAAGCATTGGACTAGTAATGTATATCAGTTCTTACTGTTTCCTTCTTGGAATGCATCTGCTTTATTTTCAGATTCTGCAGTTTTATAGCCGATTTTCTGCAGTATTTCTTCAGTGTTCTTCGCAATTAGATCACCCCTTCGAAAATATTTCTTTTCGCCCTGTAATAAATGCCGCGGTTGTAGTAATAATGGGGAATTTAGTTGGATTGTTTCATTACCATAACTTGCTTTTCTTCTAAAAGTTTCCGTTTTCGGGCTATTTCTGCTTTTAAAATGTCCATTTTTGTATAAAATAAGATTTTTGTATGCAATGTTTTAGGAAAACAACTTTTATAATAAAATACAAAATGACAAATGAAGACAGTTGAAGTAACCGCCTGGGTTAACACTATTCAATTTGAGACTGTTATAAAAATGAATGTGTTCAGAGCATATTTTGTTCTGATATTGAATGTGTGCCGTTTAAATTTTTACTGAACATTTTGGAGGTTTTCTATTTTGTGTTATTTTACGCAATAAGATTATTAAGGGTATTTATGCAAAGAGATAATTTTCCATTTTTTACAGAAAGATATAGCTTTCCGCTGGACGTTTGCATGAACGCCCCCTTAAAAATACTTTATAATGTAGGAAACAATCACCTGTTCATTGAACTAATAGGCTTTTCACACCAAACCCAAAACCGGTGTTAACGAAAACTCGAAAATCGTTCACTGAATATTTACTAGTTTTCGTATGACATTTCAATTATTATTGCACCATAGACAACATCAAATTCATTGTGAATTGAAATTAGCCCAGACAGCTGTTTTTTTGGTTTTTCCTGGCAGCAACCCTTCAGCTCATTGATACTAGATATGGACTGCTAGTTGTGATTCATTTCCATACAATATTTGCAAGAAATATGGTTCCCTGCTTTCGGCCACTATTTCAGGCCAAGCGGCGAAAAGAAAAAAACAAATTGTGCGCCATCTGTTGTCGATATTACCTTTTTACAAATTTTAGGCAAAGAAACAAGAGCTATCTATTGGCACATAGTATAAGAAGCACTGTCATCTAGTGTTTGTTAGTAATGTCGATTTCGTTTCAATAATTAGGATTCGCTACTAAAACCAATACTTTTTGGCTTTGAAAAGAACGATTACGGACCGAATCTCTTTTTGGGACTGTGTGTGTTGCTTGGCAGCTCTAAAAAAAAAACAAATCTTCAATTCGTTAAAACATCATTATTTCGTTTTAATTTCCCGATTCCGACGCGGGGGAGTTCCTAAACCCACTTGCACTTTTTTAATATTTGTTTCCAAGAAGTTTTTAACAATTTTTTTTATTTTTTAATATATTAATTTACTTTTTCTGTACACTGCCACAAAATAAAAATTAATTCACAACACAACAGTTGAGAAACGTCAAAACAAATATTGTAGTGTGTGTACGAATCTGTGCACAAATCCGTTTTGAATCCGTCTCCAAAAAGAGATTCAATACGGATCTGTTTTTGAAGTAAAAGTATTGGTTTTAATTTGAAACGAATTTGATTTTCAGAAAAAAATTGACGGCGGATCGACGGCAAGTCGATGTTTTTGTTGAAACGAAATCGACATAAGTCAACAATTGATACAGTGCTGGGGGACAATAAGAAAAATTCCTTTTTCTTTTAGCTTATATATAAAAGATTGCTTTTAGAGTTACATTCGAAATAAATCGAATACAACTGGTCACGTGACAAATATTCAAATGCAAGTTTTTTAATGTAAACTTATATTACTCAGTATTTTGCGTTAAATTCTATAAAATTTATTCGTCTCGTTTTTGTCATATTTTTTTCATATTGTACAAAAATAACCAGACGGTCTTAAATTCATAGTTATATATGATTTAATAACCTTAATAATTGTAAAAGTATGATTTAAAAAAAAATAAATCAAATTATCTATCTATCTTATTCTTTCGTCGAAAAGTTGAAACAAAAAATGAAATGTAATTTCAACTTATATTACGCAGTGTGTAATTTTTAGAAGAAATGTAAAAACTATACAAACGCATCTGCATACGTAGGTATTGCTTTTGTTATTTTTTATTTATGCGTAATTTGGACTAAGGGCCACAAAAGCACAAAATTAAAAGCAGAGTCCACAAAAAAAAAGAACAAAAGCAATACCTATGCACATGCGTTTGTATTATTTTTACATTTCTTCTTAATATTAAACAAGCCAGACCAAGGGCATTCTTTTCTAGGTGTCTGAATTCGACCGACTTAACTAGAAAAATATAATTCACAGTGCTTGAAAGCTGTACATTTTATTTGTGTCGGTAGCCATCGACTAATATTTTGCGTCAAGGGTACTACAGCATCTAACTGATGAGCCCAACTGTAGTACCTGGGCGAAACGCATTGGACTAAAGGCCATAAAAGAACAAAATTGAAACTACGCAGTGTGTGTTAAATTTTATTCGTTTAGTCGAAAAGTAAAAAAAACTAAATTGTTATTTGACCTAGCTTGAATCGTATTTCGTTCATCCGCAAAGAACAATAATATACTTGTTTATTGTTTTCTGTAGGAAATAGAGAAAAAGACATTTTTGGATTCGTGTAGGGATGTCCTTGAAAAAAATCCCGCAAGCACTGGTTTGACTCGATAATATTCTTAACTACCGCAGGGACCGAAATGGTCGCTGGTGATGCTTTTTTCAAATGGAACCATCTTGAAGTTGGCTCCTAGCAGTCCATATCTAGTATGTCAATGCGTCAGCTATTTATGTGACAAGGTGTGTTTGTTTAGTTCATCTTGCAAATCCAACATGTTTTCGACAGGTTTTATTTAAAACTTGTAGTTTATCAAAACGAGTGGTTTATGAAAAATGTATGGGGAAACTTGTGTTTGCGCTTTAGGTTTTCAGCCAAAACCGATAATTACGCAAAAACCATGTTTAAGGTTTGGTGTGAAAAGTTATAAAGCCATAAGCCTTATTCTGGCAACCTTACTAAACTCTCACATAAGTCACAATAAACTCATAACTTGAAGTAAACTCATGTTTGTGACTTATTTGATATTCTGGTAAGAACCTCACAACTTGTGAGCATCATAAAAACTTGAAAATAATGATCTGCTTCTTGGCACATCACAACTCACCTACTTGACATATCTGTGAAACAAAACTATTTAAAAAAACGAAATAAGAACAAACATGGAATTGAATTTGATTTTGATAAATTTTTTGGAAGAAGTTTCATCTATAAATGTAAGAAGTAAGAACTAATAAAACTGTATTCATTAATTTTTTAATAAATCACTCCTTGACTGTAGCGCAGGAGAATTCTTAGATAATTAAGGGATATGAATGATCCGTTTGTCATTCAAGATACAACTTTTATCTATCGACCTATATTTGCCGGCTTTTAGTGAAGATCGACAATCGATTCGTTTTCGTTTCGATTTCCACAAGAAAACTTGCCACGTAAAGGAGGAAAAGGAGTTATTTCTTCAAGTGCAAACATTGTTCGAGAAAATTTCTATCTTGTAGTGTAAGAGATAATCATGAAAAGATCATGATTTAAATGAAACTAATGTGGAGAAAGGTACATTTTTTAACCACGATTTGAAATCTCTATTGATTTTCAATTATTTCAGCTTTCCAAATGAACTGAAATAAAATCTCATGATTTCTACGTACACAGAATTGTCTAAAATCGAATGTGTCATATTTGCTGCAATAATTTACGCCGCAACACGGCCCTAGATCAACACCCATGCCCGAGTGCATAAATCTGAAGGTACAATATGTAATATCTGCATCACAATCGGAAGATAAAACATACCAAAAAAGTTCAAGAAAATCGAGGAAAACGCAACAAAATTTAATTAATTTGTGTTTTCCATAGTTGAATTTTATTTTTTTTAATTCTTTAATAACATGTATATTAATAAACTCTAAAAAACTGCATACCAAAATTTCAAAAAAAATTGTCTTTGGCTCCAAAAGTTCTTGAGAATCCCGGCCATCTGCTCAGTTCATCTACAAGCTATAACACTGATTTTAATTGTTACTTGATTGAAACTGGTTATATTCTTATCAAATAAATTATTATTGCAGTTGTTTTTAAACAATTTTTTAGGTAATTCATCCCTTTTGTAGTTTGCAGATTATTTTGATATCGCCGCCATCCCTAAAAAGTGGTGAGTTTTCTTTGTGAGGTTTCTTATGACGGTCTCAACAGAATACGAAATTGTGACCGCCTCATAAGAAACCTCACAAAAAGTTGTGACATGTGAGCATTACACCGGCAGAATAGTGTTGTTAATGAGGTTTATTTCTACTCTTTCTATATCAAATTCGTGAAATAATTTTATCTGATTTGTTGAATATTTTTCTCATACAAACTTTGACAGTTCATTTCTGCGGAGATAAAATTATCTGGTTTCTGAGGTTTATCTGGATTTTCCGCCGTTGCGTTGAATACCCTTATTGTAATTATAATCACTTTTATGCTCACTCTTCAATGGACCAACTCACGAAAGACTTTTAGAATTTTATCAGGCTTCTCAAACTCAATTAAAATCGATTTTTCTGAAGTTAATTTGTTGGGATGGTTATAATCTTTACGAAAGCACGCCTAGTATGAGGAAATTATAACAAAATAAACAAATTTAATATAAAACAAGATATTATTGATCAAGATAAAACATTCGAAAAACGTCCCCGAAAATGCCAAAAACGGTAATATAAAAGTGAAAAATAAAACAGAGTGCTTTCAAACTGCAAAAGTAAAAAAAAATCTAATTTACAAGAAAACCGCTGTATATTTTGTTAACTGTTATACATAAAGACAACTTTAACCTCTTCCATATGTCAGCTGTCACTTCTCATAACAAAAACCGTGTCATATCAATTTTGCCCAATTTAAAAATTCGCAAAATTTAACTCAAAATATTCGTACTTTCAATTCACAAAACAAAAGAAAAAACATCCCAATTCGTTCGTCATGCCAAAGAAAATGGGCCTAAACTCCAAAGCCGTCGAAGCACGCGAGCGTAAACAAGCCATCAAGAAGGAAGCCATGACTAAAGCAGAAAAGGAAGCTGAGGATCGACTATGGCAAGACGATGACAAAAATTTAGCCAAAAAGAAACAACGCAAAGATGAGGAAGATCGCAAGCGAGCCGAAGCTGCCAAGCGAAAGGCAGAAGCAAAAGCTCTTCTGGACGAAGAAATGTCTTCGATTAAAACTCAAGGCAAGCAATCCATGAGTAAAGTCAATCGATTACAAATCCAAGAAGAAGTCGAGAAGCGAAACAAGAATATCGAACTTATCAATGCGCCTAAACTACCTGCCAAAATTGTTGTTCCCGAACCCATTCTGGAAGAGAATCTCAATCGAGCGATGTCTGACACTGTTGTTGCGACAAATGTCGATCAAGCTTTGGCTGCATTGAGGTAAGTTCAATATCAGCTATTGATATTTCACAGTCTTGTATTTTGTCTTATTTTCCAGAATCGAAGGTGAAGATAAACATCCTGAGAAACGTATGCGAGCGGCCTACAAAGCTTTTGAAGCTGCCAACCTGCCAATCATCAAAGCCGAAAATCCGTCATTGCGCCTATCACAATGGAAACAGATGCTTATGAAAGAATGGAACAAGTCCCCGGACAATCCATTCAATCAACGCGATTAATCGCAAAGTATTGAATAGTGTATCTTTGAGGACTTAATTTCATAATGATTTTGATGAATCCCTCGATTTGGCTTGAATTTATTGTATTTTTCTTTTTCGAAAAATGGAACAGGCATAATTTATGATTTTTCGTTTGTATTTTGTAATTCCAAACATTTGTATAGAAACTATTTATTTTAGAAGCATCCAACTCGAAGGTATGAAATACACAGAGTTAAAGTTAACGAAAGGCAGCTCTTGTTTTTAGTATTTCTTAGGTCTGGCTGGAGGAGTGGGGACCCAGGTTTATTCCGGGATGTATGGTAAAATCTTGATTAGATTTGGTCCTGACATGCATGTGCCGATTTCAATAATTTATTTGTTTTTTGATAATCCCCTTTCACACAAGAAAACTGAAATGCCGGCAACTAGGAGTTTGTGGGCGAGAAGGGCAAGAAGTAAGGGGAATGAAAAAAATCTCCCCGGTCAACGATTTGAAGATATTTTTTTGACGTTTTGCTTTGCATTCCAATTAGCCCAACAAAATCTTCCCAGTTTCCTCCTCAGTTTCTTGGTGGCAGTTTCTTCGTGTGAAAGGTACAAGGCAATTAAAGGAAAACGTCAAAAAAATCTCCAGCAACTGGTTTCCCTGTGTGAAAGGGGACATATATAGGTACTATAGAGCAAATATTGCATTTGAAAAAAAATCAAATCGAGATTTTGATCAAAGTTGATTTACAATTATAGAGAACACCAAAAAAGTGGACCCTGTAATTCCAGCTTTAAGTTTGACTGGTAGGTCGAACTAGAGTATAAACCTGAACCGTTATAGGTGATTGGCTCTATTCTTTTTTAATAACCTTTTTAGCCTCAAAACTAATGGTACCCGTCATACGATTTTTGGTATATATTTATCATCTCGAAGACGGCAGTAACGATTTTGATATAAAATAAATACATGTGCACTACTATAGGTATAGTCTACATTTTGGTTTAATTTTTTTTTTAATATTTTGTTATTAAGGATACCTGCAATACAACCATTTTCTTGATTTTAGACTTTTTCATAAAAGGGCTCAACTGATTTCGATCAAAAATTGTATGTAGGAGGTCCTTTGATTTCTAAATAATACTGAATAGCTGCCAACCTTTCCAAAAAAATATTTTATTGGATTTTTGAAAAAGCAATATTTTTTTTTAAATTCAATATTTCGAAAATGGATGGACTTAAAGGGTGGGTTTAAATTTAAATTGTTAAATACATAAAATTGTTATACTAAAAAATTACGAAATTTTGTATATAAAAAATTAAGTAAAAAATACTAAAAACATATTGAGCTGTTTCTACTATAAATCTTGTGCTTAAGATGTGATCGAATATAAGAGCCAGTACGTGCGATCCAGTCGTACATTTTATTTACTTGCGATAAATGTAGGTTCTATAGGATTTGAAAAAAAAAATTGAAATCGAGATTTTAATCAAACTTGGTATTACGACGATTTTCTCAATCAATAAAGTGGTTCCCGCAATTCCGTCTGTCTGTCTATCTGTCTGTAAAACGAGCTGCAGCCTAAACGGCTGAAGCGATTTTCTTCAAACTTAGGGGTTTTAGGTGATTGTCTCAAATTTATTTTTCAATCCTTTTTTTAGCCCAAAAATAATGGTACTTATGCCATACAACTTTGTCTACCACCTTTATTTAAAAAAAAAATCAAAAACGCCAATTCATAGGTATTCAGTAAATACATATCATATAACTAATTTTTGAAAAAAAAATTAATGAGCATTTTTCAAAATATAATTTTTTTCTTAAAAATACAAAAAAATGATAATTAAAAATATTGGTACGCAGTGTAAATTGGGCTACCTAAACCTATATAAGTATATACGCGAAATTTCGAAAGAATCGGTAAAGCCATTTATTAGAAAGCAAAAAAACGGTCATATGGAAAGTACCGTTTTTAGACATTTTAATTTTTTTTTTCAATCATATGATCGGTCGTACCTTAAAAGCTGCACTGACTTTTTTAAATCAAAATCGTTAGAGTCGCTTCCGAGGAAAATAGGCTTTAATGTAACGGTTATATGGCAGGTACCGTTATTTCTTAAACTAAACAAAAATTTCAATTTCCGCTCTGTACAATACCTAAAAAACTCTATATACCAAGTTTGAAGCAATTCGGTCCACTCGTTTGGGCTGTAGGTGTCTATACATACATACAGACAGACTGACAGACGGACAGAATTTTTAGGCCATCTTTTTTCGACTTCGCTATTATCGTAATCTCAAAACTTTTTTTTTCTACGTATGCATAACTTGTCTTTTACTACCTATAATTAGATATGGTAAGTCAATATAGACAATGGTGGTTTTTGAAGAGATCTTTGTTTTTGATTTTATTATTACCATTTTACATGCAATATTTATTTAATTTATATTATTTGCTTAAAGAATACATATATTTTTAGACAATACATAGACAAAAATATATTTCACACACTCTCATTTGGAAACTTTTACAATTCTGGAAAGGTACTACTATTTTGTTCAAAATACTACTCTTTTTTGGCTCCTGTGATCCTTGGAACTTTTTTCTCCGGCAAAACTGGAACTGTCAAAGTTTGTATGGAAAAATAGACTCATAAAGTTATGGCGTTTCCGATTGGCCATCCAGAACACGTTCCCCCAATAAAACAAAACACCCTGAAACAATTTGACTGATTCTGAATTGTATGTATCACTGTATTTGTGAAAATTAAATTTAAAAAAAAATCACATCGGCTAAAGAAAATTTCCAAAACACTTGATTTCAATTAAGATACACATTTTCTTGTATCAATAATAATTATAACTTGCTTCTTTTTATGTTATTTTACGAGAAAAGTAGTTTAAATTCAATAAGCACGTCGAAAATAGACAACAAATCTACCCGATTATTTTGACCTTACATTTTAATTATGTAATACTACGTTTTCACCTACCACTTAATCTAGATTTAAGTGGATTAACCATAAATCCTCTTTGAAATCTTGTAAATCTTGAAGATTACCCATACAAATTTTAATCTCCTTAAATGAAGATTAAAAATTAATCTCATTGAAATCTTCTTCGAAGTAGAAGATTCTCTAAAGAAACAAACCTTATTTCATAGAACGCGCCTATTCTAACGTCATATTTTCTCCATTGACATTCAATAAAAAAAAACTGTCCAACATTATTTAATTTGTTTTTGTCTGGTATAATTTTTGTTGCCTTCAAATTCTGTTTTTGTTTATAAATAAGTATAAGAATAAAAAATGCAATAAAGCTACAAAGACCAAAGTGGTCGGTGCCTCGAATTTGTAATGGAAAATGTTTTAGCTATCCTACAGTAATACTTTGAAGTTGTTCTTTCCCAAATATATTAAAACGAAACCCGTGCAAAGGCGATCACAGTATTTATGTAAATATATCTATTTGCCGCAAGATGTTGGGATAACAATATTTTAAAGTTATTACTCATTTTTATTTATTGAAATTAAATTTGTTCACTGCACCGAAATTATTATTCTTCTTAACAATTATTTTGTTTTTGTCTTGTTGTATTGACTTTTGAATGACAATTCATAGTGAAAACGTCAAACTAATCTTTTTATCACTGGTGAAAACACTTGAAGATTAATTTTTAATCTTCTCAATTTAAACCGGATTATCTTTAGGTGAAAACGTAGCATAACTCTTGAAGATTTCCCATACAAATTTTAATCTCCTTAAATGAAGATTAGAAATTAATCTCATTGAAATCTTCTTCGAAGTAGAAGATTCTCAAAAGAAACAAACCTTATTTCATAGAACGCGCCTATTCGAATGTCATATTTTCTCCATTGACATTCAGCAAAAAAAAAACTGTAACATTATTTAATTTGTTTTTTGTCGGGTATAATTTGTCGTTGCCTTCAAATTCTGTTTTTGTTTATAAATAAGTATAAAAATAAAAATGCATTAAAGCTACAAAGACCAAAGCGGTAGGTGCTCGAATTTGTAATAGAAAATGTTTTAGCTATCCTACAGTAATACTTTGAAGTTGGTCTTTCCCAAATATATAAAAACGAAAACCGTGCAAACGCGATTACAGTATTTATGTAAATATATCTATTTGCTGCAAGATGTTGGGATAACAATATTTTAAAGTTAATACTCATTTTTATTCATTGAAATTCAATTTTTTCACTGCACCGAAATTATTATTCTTCTTCCCAATTTTGTTTTTGTCTTGTTGTGTTGACTTTTGAATGACAATTCATAGTGAAAACATCAAACTAATCTTTTTTTCACTGGTGAAAACACTTGAAGATTAATTTTTAATCTTCTCAATTTAAACCGGATTATCTTTAGGTGAAAACGTAGCATAAGTGTATTAGTGATTCTGTTTTCGATTCTGAAATGAAATCCAGAATCGTTTTCTGTTCTGTTTGTGGGCGTCAGAACAGTTCTAGACGGCCAATCGAAACGGCCATTAGTTCAACCAACAGCTGATTGTTTCTTACGCTTATGCAAGTATTTTTAGAGGGTCGTTCATGCAAACGTGCAGCGGAAAGATAGGTATATCTTTCTGCAAGGCGGAAATTATCTCGTCGCATGAATTATCTATCTACTCAAATTTGCGTAGAAATAGGAAATGGAAATATTTGATGTTAGGGATTATGTTGCTTGCTCTCTGTCTAATGCCATAAGCTCTGATGTCCCATTTGGGTAGTTTTCTGAGCACCGAAAATCCCATGATTTTTGACAACTCTGCGGATGTGAAGAAGAAAACTTGGGCAAAAAATAACAAACGAATTTGTAGATGTTGACGTTGAATTCCAGTTTGTGGGATGTGTGTGTGCTTCTGATTTCAAATCCAGAAGCAAATTTCTTTTTTCAGAATCAAAACTGTCGTTTTCTTCGAAGTGATCAATTTCAGAAGAGGCTAGAAGGAGCAGAATCTGAGTTGTCAAAAAAATTGTTTGTGTTTTTTTTTAACTCAGAGCATGCAGAGCTTCAAAATACTCGTATGTATTTCTTTTTTCGTTCTGAAAAAAGAAACTTTCTTAAAAAACAAAAAACAATTATTACAATTACCTTCAGTATAAGGATAACTTATACAGACAAATTCATGGAATGCCAATGAGAAATCCACTTTCTCCCACCATTGCTGATTTAATTTCGGATAACCTTTTGGACAATAAATTTGCCGATAGTAACAAACCAAAGATAATCATCAAATATGTAGATGATATATTTGCAGTTGTTAATGACGGGGAGGTCGACAATGTTTTAAGATGCCTTAATTCATATCATGAAAAAATACAATTTACCGTTGAGAGGGAACAAAACAGAACGATAACGTTCTTAGACGTCAAGATTCATCACGTTAATGATAGACTCTTTCAATTGGTATCAGAAAGACACAGCATCTGGAAGACTTGTCAACTTTAGATCCAATCAAGCAAAGCATATTCTTATTAATACAGCCTCTAATCTAGTTCAAAAACTCTTTGCGTTGAGTGACCGGGAATTTCACGCTGCAAATGAGAAAATAGTCACACAAATTCTCCTAGATATTGGCTATCCAATGGAAATCATACGGAGCTTGATACTTCGCCAAAAACACAAAGCTCCTGTTGATAATCGGCAAAAAGAGAGGTATTTATAAGAGTATAGTTTATGTTCCCAAACCGTCAGAAAACTTTAAAGAGACGGTAAAAAATAGTATTAATGACGTCAGTTTAGCGTAAAAATCCTATAGGACGCTGGAACCTCTTTTCACCAACATGAAAACAAAAAACGGAAAAGGATAATTGCACAGGCGTAGTCTATAAAATTAACTGTCGTGGTAATGCGGAAGAAAATTGCAATCTTTCCTATATCGGTACAGCGAAACAACTTCTTCGTCAACGAATTTCCAAATTTCCAACCACAAATCCGACATTAATTTAAAGAGCACTGTGAATACAGCATTGGTCTTACACTCTATTGAACGTGGACATAAAACAGATTTTGACAGAGTGGAAATCCTGGAAAGGGAGAAACATGTCTCCAAGCGGTATACTCTAGAAACGCTTCATATTATTAATAACAAAAACAATATGAATCGTAAACAAGACAACCAGAACGTTTTATCGGCTTACTGCTCTTTGGTGACTTTTTTTTTTAAACATTGCCTTATATTTGTCTTTCATTGTATTATTAATGTTTATCTGTAATACCTACTTAATGTAAGTTTACCCAAATTTTACACCAAATGTTCTTATGTGTATAATATGTTCAATTTATTTTTGTAAATAAAAGATCCCCTGAAGAAGACGGCAACCATCGTCGAAACGTCGGAAAAGGAAATGAAATTGTTTCATTAAAAAATCATTACGACCAAAACAGCCGAAAGAGATATATTTTAAATCTCGCAAACATATAATAATTCAACCAATTGGTCAATAATTTAACAATAAAAATTAATATTTTGTACCAAAAGATTATTGAGCCATTCTGGCAGTACTTTACCAAATAATAATTTTAATTTTGTTCAACAGGCAATGCCATATTGAAATGTCAAACGAAAGCTTTAATCCAATAAATAAAATGAAAGAAAGAAAGCCCTGTAAAAATTGTATAAATACCGAGCCTGATTGTAAACATTTTTTTGTCGTAATATTTAAATGAACTACTGTTTTCATTTTTTTTTAAAACAATTTTCCACAAGCTATGCGTAGCCCATGACCTATTATGGCCTTTTTGATTGGTCGTCCGGAAGGTTTTCGAATGTCTGAAACTATTCGATTGACATCAAATGACGGCAAATAAAATAAATAATAAATAAAAATAATGCAAATGTATCACATGCATGCTCTCCGTAGCATGTTAAATCTTTTTTCGAAAATCCCAATTCGGCGAAAGCGAAAAAAAATTGGCAATTTCTGTAGCCGTCATGACTTTTCGTACCTTATGCCACAATCAGAGCTTCAGGTCGATGGATTGCACCTCAAAAATTTTGCTAAAACTTTTTTATTCAAAATTTGCCCGTGCCCGAACTAAATGCAAGACCATCGGAACTAATGTGTTATCCCCGTTCGCCGCAAAAGAGCAACAAGAGGAATTAAAGAATATCAGTTAAATTTTGAATATTTTTCGATACATCTAACACAAAAGATATCGAGCTTTTTCCCGCATTGGTATGATATTTTTGTCGAAAAGAGGTTCTTAAACTACGGCTTTTGGATTTGGTCTCATTACCTGGTGAAACTTCAGAAATAATAAATGAGTCCATTTTGTAAATTTTAAGGTTAGAGTAGAAAAAATCAAAGAATTTTACTGTGATGCAGGTCGAATATAAAAGATTGCTTGGGTTTTGCAAAATAAGATGTTTAGCCCTGCTGCTCACAATTGAACGAGTGTTACAATAATTATTTGAGCCGCTAAAGTCATATTTTGTATCCCTCCAAAAATCCATACGTGTTACAAAATTTTTTGAAGATCCAAAATCTGAGTTGTGGGTAATGCTTTATCTCACCAGCCATCTTTATTCCATAATTCCATTTTACAAGTGGAGGGAGATAAAAGAAACTATTTATAATGGAAATTCGCAACCAGATTACTAGTTTAAAGTTGAAATTAAAAGAACGAATAGACGCTCAGTTCAGTTCATTTCATTCTCTATGAGGCCAACTTGAGTGTGTTTCTTTATTCATTCTACTTTCAACTATTTTGTTGTTTCTTTATTCATTCTACTTTCAACTATTTTGTTGTTTCTTTATTCATTTCGGAACGTTTGGGTGTATTCTTTTTATTTCATGTTAAACACGGAATGAAAAGAATATTCTCGGAATAAACCTCTCATATGAAAGCAAAACAAATGACAGCAGGCAAAGACGAAAACCAACTAAGTAAACAAAATGGATGACCAAACATTGTTTATATTTTTATTATTCAAATAAATATATAAATAACAATTAAATGTGAGTTTTCATGAATTAATAAATCAATAATAAATTATTTGTATCTATCTTGAATAGAGATATCTGTTTTCTTGTCATAATCACAACACTTTTAACGTGATTGATGTCATCTTTTTTCTTTTCTATTCCGGATAGAATTTTTGTTTCCTTGTTTGGATATTCTAGATAAACATTTCGTCTTTTCCATCCAATCTATTCCTTATCCGGAATAAATAAAGAGACACATTCACAATTTAGAAGAATGCGGTATCATAAATAAGACTTCTTACATTCAATGCTTTTATGAAAACTGCTTGCAGTACCTTGAGAAATGGGCTTCACAATTTAAGTATGCTCAGCATTTTCAATGCGCATGTCTTAAAAAAGCGTTTTTTGGCAAGATGTACAGGTCGGTTTTGAATTTATATTGAAAAATAAAAACGCTGCTATAGCAGAGATCGGTTTTTTTTGATGAAATTTCCTATTTGGAAAAAATATGTTGGTTCTCAAAAAAATCGGCAATGAGAATAACGTTGATATTCCAACTGAATTAAGATGGGTTGAAATTTTTGAATGTTCCTCTTCAAATGATATACCTCACTAAAGTATTATGTTGATTGTGGAGTCTTCCGGAAACAAATGTATCCGCAGAAAGTATAAAATAATGGACGCAAGAAAAAAACCAGATGAGAGTTCAAACGGTAAACTCTATTGTTCTGTTAAAAATATTTTTCGATAATTCTTGCAACTTTTTTATGAATACATACATACAAAATTATAGAGAAGTTTTGCAGAAAATCCAAATAACTGAAAAATATAAGGCGTATTCACGATCCCATGTATCTGGTCTTGTATCATTCTAAAAGTGTAAAAGTGTAGCAACTTTGACATTTAGTAGAGGTATTCACGATCTGGTGTACCAAGTCTTGTAAAAGTGTAAAATTTTATTTTTTTACAACAATCTGTGAACACACCTTTACTAATCTGTAGCAACACTGAAGCAAATGTCAAAATCTGTTTCACATTTGTTCTGAAGAAGGCTTAAGTTTGTGTTCAAAAAATCTTACACCTTATTGTAAAAGTGTAAGATTTTGACATTCAGTATATTGTGGTTGTAGTGCAAAAAAATGCTACACTTTTACACTTTTACAATGATACAAGACCAGGATCAACAAATGCCAAAGTCTTATACTTTTACAATATCCGAACCCTATTAGGGGCATTCACGATCCGATGTATTTGGTCTTGTGTCGTAAAAGTGGAAAAGTGTAGCATTTTTTTGCACTACAACAACAAAATATACTGAATGTCACAAACTTAAGCCTTCTTCAGAACAAATGTGAAACAGATTTTGACATTTGATTCAGTGTTGATAAAGATTAGTAAAGGTGTGTTCACAGTCGGCTGTAAAAAAATAAAATTTTACAAGACTTGGTACACCAGATTGTGCGAATACCCCTTTAAATAATCGACCTGCGCAGTTTATTTGGAGATGTTTTCCTTTATTTTTTTTATGAAACGAGCTTATAGAATGAATTTTTAATTTTTGTGATACCTACTTAATCTTATTTTTTAATTTACTCTTATAGACTGATTCAAATGTTCCTATGCATTAAAATTAAATAAACCAAAAATGAAGTGCATATACATATATATTCATTATAAGTTTTCATTAAAAAATACCAAACAATGTTATTAAAAAAAACTTGCTTTTAATGTGTCCCGAATAGTTTCCAAAAAATTATGGTCACTATAACTTTGGTCGCAATACAGCATCGAGTGAAAACTCTCGACCATCCGCTCCTCCTACTTCCATTACAGAATTTAATATTTTTGTTGTCCGGAATTAGAAGTGATACTAACATTATCAACCAATTAATGTAAAAGCCGGTTTATTTATTTTTATTTTATTCTTTTATTTATAAAAAAAAAATACTTTGTTCTGATTTATGATTTATAAATTTTATATAATTTCTGTTAAACATTCAAATATTGAAACTTAAAATTAATTACAATAAATATTATTAAAGAAATAATAAAAAAAGACAATTGGATATAAAACAAAAAAAAAACTTAAAGTAAAAGTATAATAAAATAAAAAAATACTACACAAATTTATTTGGATTGAAAGAAAACAAAATTAATTGTTTAAATAAACACATCATCATAAGAGTTTTGCACGATTCGAGAGTCTAATGGGAAAAATTGCTTCCAAAAGAAACTATTTCAATTATTTTGGAGGTCTTATAAGCTTATGAGGCCCTTTTAGTTTTTCGAATTAGACTCGCAAAGGTCGCCTTCGTTGGTCTGTGGGAACTTATGAATTGAATTTACTAAAATACTTTAAGTATGGTAGAAAAAATTATTACAACTATTTTAACACACTCACACATACATATACGTCACACAACACACTATTAGCTATATCGTTTAACTGCGTTTCGCTTCATCTGGACTTGGGACGGGCTCGTCCTCGAAGTCTTCATCATCGCCGAAGAGCAGAGCTTCTAGGCTTGTTTCGAATGGTGTCTTCTTTCGTGGCGTGGGCTTGGGGGATGTTGGAGCAGGACTAGTTGTAGTAGCAGGGGTGACTTCAGGTGGTGCGGAAGAAGTTCTTGTTAGGCCTTGAGGGGTTGGGCTTTGATTGGTTGTTGACTTTATGGTTGTTGTAACATTCGTTGGGCGGGGTGTTGTTGTGGTGGTAGTTGTGGTAATAGTTGCTGAAATAGTAGGTATAACTGACGTCGACGTGGTCGAGCTAACAGTTCTCGGCTCCACTCGGGTCAAAGCTAAAGCGAGGGGTCGTTCATTCGTTTGCTTTTCATCTTTCTCAGATTCTTCATCATCGTGCTTGTAGCCTGGTGGATATATCGGCTTGAATCCTCCTTGTAACTCCGGTTGAAAGTTATCTAACTCAAAAGATTTCGTAGTAGATTCTTCTTCGTCTGAAGATCCACCTAAAGACACATCAGCTCGGTTGATGTTATTCTTCTCGTACAATGAGGCAAGATGTCGTTCAGTTGTGCCATGGAAGATGTTCCAACCGTTAGATGCGATGGGAGAGCTTGTTGCAGTGTCAAGGCTCATACTTGGGTAGAATGGCGCCATGAAATCCTTCTCGAAGTTTTGACCTCGGGTGTCTAGATCCTGGTTAAGCGTGTCTTCAGTTTGCTGATCCCGAATCTCTCGAATAACAGGAGTTGCCAAATTGACACTTGAGAATCGGTCTTGCATGTACGGGTGAATTCCATGATAATGATTAGATTCTGTGGGGGTATATGCAATTGCAATGGGTGTCTCTGTAACAGCACTCTGTGGATAAGCTCCACTGACGATTCTTGGTGCAATCAGCACACCGGGATCCCGATCAAGCCTATCGATCTCATTGTGGTATTTTGGACCGAAACCGGAGTAAGGCATGTCTGGCTTTTCTAGGGGATACGGGAATTTATCTTTGGACTGTTTCTGCTGAAGAGTATGCACCTTGTTTTTTACAACTAGAATCGGTTCCTGTGGTTGATCTCGAATTACTGAGAAAGGTGTGTTCTGGTAATCATTTGCAGAACCAGTGATTGCTCCGGATTCTAATGAGGCTACCACAGGGACGGGCTCTTTAGTTTCAGCTGACTCATTGATGTCATGTTCAGGGCCATTCAAGGAAGGCTTAACCGGGTAAACTACATACAGTCCCTGGGTGGGACCAGTTTTCTCGAATAAAGCTTGAGACTCTCCCGGAACCTTAATTTCACCCGATTCTTCAGATGATTTCTGTTGGGATTTGAGCATTTGCAGTGTGACTACTGGTTCTAGTTTGACTTCTTCTTTTTCATCTTTCTTCATGACTGGATGAGGTGGATCATTGATAACGAGATCTTCTTCTTCGAAAGCAGCTAATCTCTCGGTAGCTGGACCGCTTGGTGGTTCCGGTCTAGGTTGATAGGGGTCAGGGATGGTCTTGTAAACTGCATGTCGCTCATATCCATAGTCTAAGGGCCTCTGGAGCTGTGGAAGTTGTTGTGGACGACGGAGGTAATTGCGGTCTACGAACTGTGGGGGATATGGTGAAACTCTATAGATCCTTCGGCTTGCCTCTTGGGGTGGTGGTGGAGGTCCACCAGGATACTCAGGAACTCGAGTTACTGGATACCGGCCCGCCACGGGTTGACGACGATGAGCGAACTGTGGAGAACCAGGGCGTTTCTGGAATTGTGGATGCTGAATACGAATATTACCAGGCTCTTGATTGAAGTTTGTTGGATGGCCTTGCGATAGTTTGGCATTTGGACGGAACTGTGGAAGGATATTGGGCAGAGGGCGATCAGAGTTGGGGCGTTTCATGCCGGAGATTGGCTTGCGAGTGAATTCGTTGAACATGTAAGCAGGTGGTTGTGATCCCGGTGGACCATGGTTGGGTCCATTTGGAGTGTGTGGTCCAAGGGGGAATTGTTGTCTGTTTTGAACAGAATTTCTGTTGGGCTGTTCATGATATTCCGGTGGAGGACGTGAATGGAAGTGCGGTGGTTCCATGTGCTGGGCTGGCCTATGACCTTCGCTTTGCGGGGGATACGACTGAAAGGGCATTTGTTGGGGACGCTCCTGTGGTCCATGTTGTTGAACAAGATGCTCAACTGGGTGTTGACTTGGATTCTGCGGTTGAATATTACGATGTGAATTGATGTTTAGAACTTCATGCTGTTGAATGAGGACATCTCTTTGATTTTCGGTATTGTATTGAATTTCATTGGCCTGTGTGTTGGGAGTGATTGCAGATGTTTCGCCAACCTCTGGATTTGGGAAAACAACTTGGTTCCCGGCCTGCTGCATCTGAAGGTGCATTGTAAGGGGCTGGGCGTGTCCATTCACCGAGCTTCCATCGGCTGAACTGTCAGAGACCTGACCCTCGTTTGCTGGGAATCTGATATTGCTGGAAACTAACAGTTCCTGGGTCTGGTCTTGGTTTCCCATCTGCTGGAAGTTTACGGTGTTCTTATTGGTGCTTTCCTGTTTGGGATAAGCGGCATTGATATCTTCATTGATTACTGTTCCATATTGAACTGGGGGCTCTTTGGAGAATAATGGCTCTTTCTCAACACTTCCCATGAAAGAATTCGAGCCGACAGTTTGTTGGCTACCCAGTACAAATGTAGCAGATTGCTGTCCTGGGGAGATGACAACATTGTTGATGTTCGACGTGGGATGGTATTGCATTACGTTGGGCTGCTGAACTTGGTATTGAACGTATTCTCCATTAAAGCTACTTCCACCTTGAGTTTGTTCCTGTTTTTCTGAGTTCAACTTGTTTTGATGTGTTTGTTTGGATGGATGAATTGACAAAGTAGCTTGAACTGGAGGAGATGACTGCTTGGATTGGTTGATTGGCTGCCTAGTAATGCTAGGTGAAAGAGTTGTGCCCTGGTGCATAGAAAATGGAGATGGTTTTGATGGAGAAATCGGCCGCATTAGGTTACCTTGAGCATCAAGCCCTTGATTTTCAGAAAGGGAGTTCGCTTCTTCCTCCCCGGCAAGACTGTTGAAAATATCTGCTAATGACAAGTTGGGCTCGTTTTTCTGACCAACGGTGTGATATATGTCACTGACATCTAATATGGGCTTCTTTGTGGTAGAAGATGGCATTGGGCTGAAAGGTGGGCTATCTGAAAATATGACAGGATTGTTGACAGTTGTGGTTGTTGTTGGGTCTGTTGGGAAGATCGAAGCTTGTGGGGTTGTTTTTCGAGTAGAGGTCTTCCTAGGAGTCGTTTTTGTTGTTTTCGGAGCTGGCGTGGTGCTAATTTGTTTCGTAGTAGTTGTTGAAATTGGTGTGGTGGACTTTTGCGGTGGTTTCGTTTGGGGTTTTGTGGATTTTCTGATCTCCTCGGACGATGTAGGATTCGGTGATGTTGCATGGTTGTACTTCTTTGTTGGTACAAACTTCTTTCTCGTTGTGGTTGTTGTTGCAATGGTAAATGGAGTTGTTGATGAAATTGGTTTTCTAGTAGTATACGTTCTTGGAGGTGGTGCGGTTGTTGACACAGTGGTGGTCGACCTTGCAGTTGAAGAATAAACAGCTGAATCAGTGGCTAATTGCAATTTTGTTATGTTTCTCTGAATATTGTAATAATGTGGTGATGTCGTAGAGACTATTGAAGTCGGCATAACGGTTTGACCCTTTTTGGAATTATAGTTTTTGTTGTTGCCTTGGTATTTCAAATTAGCATAGGAGCTCGAAACCAATGGATAGACAAATTTCGATGATGAATACTTAACGGGAAGGTTTAGAAAGTCATGGAAATTCGGTGACGAACCACTTAGAACAATTTTTTCCTTTGGGTCAAAAACTTCGTTGGCAGAAGTCTCAAAACCAGCCTTCTTTGAACTAAAATCTAGTTGTCCAGAAATAGGATCTTTGCCAACATAAAATGGCTTTCCATCGTTGAAGATTTGATTTGGCAGAACATAACCCGAAGGGACAAATTCATCTTCTTGGGATTCGCTGGCACCATTACGTGCTTCAGGTTTGAGATTTTCTTCAGAGTCGGTGGGTAGAGCTGAACCAAGAGTACTCAGCGCCAGGGCTATAGTTATAAGCATTTTAAGCTTCCCCATTTTAACTGAAACGAGAAGAAAGTTGAGTAAAATTTAAATGAAAGGGCTTGATCAGTATAAAATAAATATTTAAATTGTTGTTGAAAGTGAAACTCTTAATGTTGTTGTTGTTTTTTTTAAATTAGTATCTACTATCTATTTCTTCGAAGTATGCCTACAATAAATTCAAGTGTGAAATATTTCTTTCCAAACACTCTTCATTTATGGCTAGAACAAGTGTATGAAGCTAAAAGACATGGTATAGCCAAAGCGGCAGCAGTCAAATTGGCATTTTTATTGAAATGTCTCTTTTCAACTCTCTTCTGTATATCTTTTTTTTTATGAAATCAATTTTGTCATCACATCTCGCATCAAAACAAAATATACTTGATGCTTTTGCTATACCAGTTATGGCATCTTAACGTTGGTGCTTTCAATTATTACCTTTTATGTTTAGTTTAGCCGGGGAGACAGAAATGCGTATCTCCATTAGATGAAATTATAGTTGAATTTTAAATATCATTTTGAAGTGTGTAATTTCTCGTAACCAGTATTAGTGATATGTCATATGCATATGTATACTAAACAGGAACAATGGGTTTGGAATTTGAGGGGTTAGAACGATAGATTCTAGTTCAAAGATCTAAAGAATATTTACCTATCTTGTAATAATGTCCAGGAAAATTAGATAAAATAAAATGCACGACTGGATCGCATGAACTTGCTCTTATGATCGATCACATCATATGCAAAAGGTTCCTATTAAGAATCTAAATATATTTTCAAAGCGTTTTTTACTTAATTTTTGTATATACAAAACTAGCAGACCTGGCGAACTTCGCTCCGGCTAAATTCATTTATGTCAAGAAAATAATAATTCCGAGCATGCACAATGCATTTTCATGTAATGCGGTCAATTAAAATTCTTTATTCTAATTATTAAACACAATAAAAATAACTAAGTTAACAATGTATGATTTTCAATCAAATCAAAATGATTGACGTGTCGACCAGCCTTACGCTTTTTACTGAAGTGCTTTATGGTACACAACATTTTTAGTTTACACGTACAAAGCGGTGGGTTTGCCGGTACGTGAGCACGCCACATAAAATTGACCATGTGAGAAACATGGGAATTCGAGATTGATGCCACAAATATCCATCGATTGTACCTGCGACTTATTGATTGTCATAGCAAAAGCAAGATACACCGGAAATTGATGACGCTTAAACACGAATGGCACAACAAATTGCCACTCATAACCAGGTACATGTCTTCGATCAAAATCAAAGCTTGGTTGCGCATTTCATCTGACATTTTAGATTTTCCTTAGTATCTTATCTTATGACCTTTCTTGGGCCAATACGATTTATCAAGCCCTAAATCGTAAACATCGAAGAAACCGTTCTCATCAAGCAAAAAATCATGAAAATCGAACCATCCGGTCTCGAGTTATGCTCGCAAACACGGACGACATTTGTCTTTTATATATATAGTTTTGCATTTGGAAAAAAAATTGAACTCGCGATTTTAATCAAAGTTGACATTACAATTATAGAGAACACGAAAATAGTAGGTCCCGGATTTCCGTCTGTAGAACGAATTCAATATTTCGAAAACGGGTGAACGATTTCTTCTGAAATTTTGTTTTTGATTTTATATTATTAAATATTAAAAATTTTCATTCCAATAATTTTTTAGAAAAAAATTTAAGTATTTTTATATATACAAAATTAAGTAAAAATACATTTAGCTGTTTATATTAAGAATCTTTTGCATATAATATGATCGAACACAGGAGCAAGTACGTGCGATCCAGTCGTGCATTTTATTTAAATTGTTTTCAAAAAAAACTTAGTATGACAATTTCAAATTTTAATAATTTAATGCAAGTGAAAATAATGTAACTTCGAAAAAATTCCGACAAAGTTGAATTTTGGTGGAGAGCTTCATTTTTACATCCTAATCATTTTCTAAAAAGTACCCTAAAGGTTTTGGGAGTTATTGAACAATATAAAATAAATTATTATTTTTTAGATGGCAGCATTTCGCTTTCGGTTCCGCACTTAAAACTTGGGTTTTTCAATAGAACATATTTTTCCAAACATAACTAAAAAGAAAAAAATTCCCCACACAAAAACATAAATTTACTAAATATTTCGAAACATTTTTCTCCTAATCTTTTTTGTGTATAATAACATGATCTACAAAATGTAACAAACACCTTTTTTCAGAAAAAACCTAGGCTTTCGAGTAATTTGGGAAAAACCTGAATTTTAAATTTAAAACTACCAGCTCCAATAGAACAAAGGAATCTGATGATCGACCTTGGCAAGTCGAGAAATTGATATAATTCCAGCCAAAAATAATATGAGAAAAACTTGATGGTAGCACACCCAAGTTGTTGTTGGTCATTTAAAAGCATTAAAATGTAAGTAAGTATTCATACAAAAATTGAATAAAATAAAAGTAAATTACTTAAAGTTAGTTTCCCAGTGCGCGATCATTCTAGTTTCAGGATAACCTCAATTTAACTCCTAAAGAGGGTCTTTCAATCAATTTATATTTCGAATCAACTAAACTAATTCGTAGGTTTATTGAGTAGATAGGTCTGCAATATAACGTGTCAAAAGCTATTTTGTCATAAAGCGTTTTTCTGAAAGATGTCGCATGAGTCGTGTCAAGTTGCCTTCCGTCTTGTGTGCAGTATTCATTGACAATTCATTAGATGACCTTACTGATGATGCCGTTACATCCACTCAAAAAACCGTGTGGTCCGTATTTCTTCAAAAACAAGTCTGGTGCCAAAGTAATCGCGCCATGATAACTGCCTATTTTTTCCCTGAAATTGAATTCTGAGATCCGATAACGTTTGGCTCCAATAAGACATTAAGACCGCACTACTTGCCACACAGCCAGTGAAACAATGGACATATAAACAATTAATTTCACACTTGGGACCAAAGAAATTAGCCAGCAAGATTTTGCGATATAACACCGTCAGACTTTTTCCTTTAGAAAAACGTCAAGTCTATGGATTATGGTCGTTAATTCACATTTGGAATTAACCAATATCCATTCAATATATTTTAGTAAAAAGTTAAAACGCAAAAGTGTATATAAAAAATTGTAACCAATTATTTATTAATTAAAGAAAGTTTGTTCTAACAAAATCTATATCACGCTGAATAATTAAAAACGAAAATATCAAACCTCAGCAAATGATTTGTCAAAAGTTACGTTAATTTATTTAAGAGGAGTGAATATCTAGAAGTTGATTACTTTGAATCGAAATTTAGTAATATTATAATAATAAATGATTAGCTGCTAACTGCTACATCCACTCCCCTCCAGAATTTATGTTAAATAAAATCGTTGAATTTTTTTGGGAAATGGACGTGTCTTCCGATACGACTTGTGCACGTATTTTGCCTTTGGTCTTCGGTCGACGATTTAGTATTATTTTGCTCATCTGAAGATCTTATTTTAGAAACTTTTATTTCCGAAGATAATGGTAACTTCTGTTGTAAATATTGTTCGTCTTCTTGGGACTCTATCTACGGTTATTTTTACCACCCTGTTACCTGTTTTAACGTCAAAATTGTTATCATAACGACTTATAATTTTGAAAGGAACGTCATAAGGCGTCCTTAATGGTGGTTTTACCGTATCATCTCTAACGAAAACATGCGTGCAAGATTTGAGATTATCATGAATAAATGATTTTCTCGCAGAATGATTAGAAGCTGGAACAGGTTTAATGATTTGGATAATTTTTCGAAGATTCACAACAAAGTCACTTTCGATGTATTCATCTGAAGGATTGTCGAACAATTCTGCTAGTAGCGAGATGTTTTGCCGAAAACCATTTCAGCTGGTGTTGCCTTCAAATCTTCTTTGAAAGTCGTTCGGAGTCCAAGTAGTACGATTGGTAAACTTTCTGTCAAATTGCTGTTTGGCATTTAATGGCAGTTTTCAAAGTTCGATTAATACCATTTGCTTGTGAGTGGTACTCAGTGGTTCGGAAATATTTTGTTGTTCCAGGAATTGCAATGAGTTTCAGTTGCAATGATGTGTCATCATTCAATTGTTTTAATTCTTCGTCGTCTTTTTGATCATCAGCTAATTTTTCAAAATTAATTTGTTCGCCTTTGAAGATGTAGATAGATTTCGAGATAGTAGATCAGCTACAATATTATCTTTACCTTTAATATGACGAATATCTGTTGTCAAAAGGCTGATACAATTTAACTGATTGATACGCTGAGGAAAACATCCAGTTTTTGGATAAAGGCGAAAGTTAACGGTATGTGGTCGGTTAGAATCGTACAACTTCTGCCCTCAATTAGGAGATGGAAATATTGAACCGACTTATATGCTGCAAGCAATTCCCTGTGATCTTTCTTGGGATTCGGTCATTTTCTCCGAATAGAATCCTAGGGGTCTAAGTTCACCATTTACTAATTCTTGAATTGTAGCACCAATACAATGGTTGCTTGCATCTACACGAAGGACGAGTTTAGCATTTGGAGTAGGATGTGCTAAGAGATCTGCATTTGCTAAATCATGCTTGCATTTTTCAAATGCTTGGTCAGCTTCTTGATTCCAAATGATCACGGATTTGTCATTTTTCTTGTTGCCTTTGATGAGTTTTTGCAATTTGTCCTGTACAAAAGCTGCATGTGGAAGAGATCTACGGTAAAAATTCAACATTGCAATAAATCTTTTGAGTTCAAATGCGAAGGTAGGTTTTTTGAACGATGAAATAGCCTCGACTTTTTCTTTGTAGGGGCAATACCATCTTTTGAGACTTTATGTCCCAAAAAAATTACTTCAGATTGAGCGAATTTGCATTTTGAAACGTCTAATCCAAGATTGTTTTCGCGTAAGCGCTAGAGAACAATACGGAAATGTTCCAAATGATCTTCTGGAGTCGATGAAGCAATGTATATATCATCAATGTAGACAATAACGAAATCTAAGTCTTGAAAAATTTGGTTCATATATCTTTGAAATGTTCTGACTAGCATTGCGTAATCCAAAAACCATGACATTAAATTCGAAGATACCAAATGGGTCTTGGATGGCGATCTTCTTCGACTAACGCACATTTTATGTGTGTAATCGTGAATATGTGGTATGGAATAACGATCAGGTACAGTGTTTGCGTTAAGCCGGCGATAATCGCCACATGGTCGCCATTTCCCATTTTCTTTTTTGGAAACCATGTGAAGTGGCGTGGCCCATTGACTGCTACTTGGTTGACAGATATTATGTTTCAACATGTAATCGAATTCGGCTTTCGCTATATTGTACATTTCAGGATTTAATCGGCGTTGTTTCTAAAAAAATTGGTGGACCTGTTGTAACTATGTGATGTCTAATTGTTGTTTTCGACGGAGAAATTGAAATTTAAGCTTTAAACGGTTGTGTTAACTGTTTGTATTGTTGTAACAACGACTTTATGTTTGGTGGTAAATTTTGTGCAAACGTAAAAATTTGTTCGAATTTGTCATTACATTCAATTGCATTTACCTAAATTCTTGTTGTTGTGTCGATGAGTTTTTTTCTTCGAAGATCAACTAGGAGTATAAATTCGTGAATGAAATCCGCTCCGATTAATGGTCTTGTGACGTCAGCGGCAATAAACATCCAGTCCATTTTCCTTCTGAGTCCGAAGCCAATCTGAATAATTATTGTACCATATGTTTTGATGGGAGTTCCATCGGCAGCGTTAAAAGAATATTTGTCGTCTGGTTTGTCGTTTTTGCCCGAAAAAATCTGCACCTGTGTCTATGAGATAGCCTTGATTTGTTTTTCGATCACGGATGCATAAGCGACGGCTTTCATTTGTGGCAGCTCTGTGCAATGTCGCTTCCGTCGGCAGAACCTCCTTTAGTTTTCCGTAAGGTCGAATTTCTTGAATTCACATAGTTCGACACATTTTTTGGCATCTTTACCAAATCTGAAATGATAACGACAAAGTGGAAGACGAGGTTTAGACTAACTTCGGATTTTGCTTGTATCTCTCTTTTTTGAACCATGCTTTCTGATACCGCTTGGCATTGATGCTCTTAATTCTTCGACTTGTTTGTGAAGAGCATCGTTTGTTGATACAAGTTCCGATTGGCTGCCGACGGACGATATGTGTGAGATATTTTGCATTTCAGCCATTGTGTCAGCTTGCTTTGAAAGCGTCGTTCAATCGCCTGAGCCAATGCAAATAACAGCTTTAACACTGTCAGGAAGTCTTTCTAGCCACAATGTTTTGAGGAACTCATCAGAAAGTTGATTTTTTGCAAGTTATTACATTTTTTAAGAAATTTAGATGGTTCCAAGTCACCAAGTTCAACACTGTTAATTAATTTACGCAACTTCATTTGATCCAAATCTGTAAATTCTGCAATTATCACATTTTTGAGGTCTTCATATTTATCTGAATCTGGTGGGTTTCGAAGTGAATCACTGACACGCGAAGAAATATTTTGGTCTAATGAAGCGACGACATAACGATATTTTGTTGTGTCGCATTTGATATTAGCAATGTTGAACTGCGCCTCCATTTGAATAAAGAACAAATCTGGTTGCTCTTGCAAAAATGGTCGTGGTTTAATTGAAACACGATGCAATTCGCCGCTTACACTTTGTCTCTCTGGTGGATCGTTATTATTCGGCATCTTGAAATCTTTTGTATAAATGTTCTAGAACTCTATAGAAATTTGAATTTTCTTCTTTTGATCGTCGAGGTTTACATCTATGCGTTCTTTTTCAACGGAAAGGTTATCAATATGTATTTTGGTCGTTAATTCACATTTAGAATTAACCAATATCCTTTCAATATATTTTAATAAAAAGTTAGAACACAAAAGTGTATATAAAAAATTATAACCATTTATTTATTAATTAAAGAAATTTTGTTCTAACAAAATCTATATCAGACTGAATAATTAAAAACGAAAATATCAAATCTCAGCAAATGATTTTTCAAAAGTTACTACGTTAATTTATTTAGGAGGAGTGAATTTTGAATATCTAGAAGTTGATTATTTTGAATCGAAATTTAGTAAAATTAAAATAATAAACGATGAGCTGCTAACTGCTACAAGTCCAAGGTATTTGTGGATAAGCCAGATACGATCGGAACCATGGAGTCCTACATTACCTGTTATAGACGATATGCCGCGGATATCGATGGTGTTGCGCAAAAAGGGCCAATCTGATATTTTCAATTATGTTTCTAATGATTAAAATATAAACGTTAAAATTTTTAAATTTGTTTTATTTTATTGTTCGATTGAATCGTTTCACAAAATTATTATTTTTTATACTAGCGACACGTTTCGGACTCAATGTTCCATCTTCGGGCTTAATTTGTTGACTGTTAAAATATCAGATTGGCCCTTTTTGCGCAACACCATCGATATGCTCGAACGTGTCATCGAAAATTGGAACAGCCTCATCCGCATGGACAACCTACGGCGGATTTACGGCCAACATTTGAAAGGGATTATCTTTAAAATGTGAATGTGAAGAATAGTTCTTTTGATTAATAATAAAGATTTCACGATATTTTTTTTATTTTTTTGTGTTATTTCACATTTAAAAAAATACCTCTTGATTGATTTTGATTTGACCAGTTACTTGTCACAAAACTATTGAAATCGAAAATCGATTTCTATGTTATATAGTGCCGCCATCACTAATATTGATAATGAAATGGGGATTTCCATAGTGCTGCACATTAATTTCAATAGCTTTTTGACATTTTTTCAGTAGCGAGTAAAGCCAGAATTAGCTATTTCTACAAATTGATGTACAGCTTACTCACCAAGCTATATTTTAGAGGAGTATAAATGTTAAAATGCCTATAAAAAACTTACATGATAAAAAATCACAGGTTTTAAGTTAATCAAAGGGCAACCCAACATATATAGTGAGTTAACTCGGGTTTAACTTTAATCTCTCATTGAAAACTGGGCCTTAAACATTAAAGTTAATTCTATACTTAAAAACTGTTTTCTTTTGTTAACATCGAATTGATTTAATTAACTTAAAGTTAACTCAGACATTTAAAAACTGGTTTTTACCAAAATTGTAAGATTATCTAATAAAGTTTTTGGGAAAATTGTAAAAATGTTCTAATCGTTATCAATTTAATAAAGAAATAAATAGTTTTACTTCATTTTTGTTTTCATTTTATCCGTATTTCTCAAAAAAAATTTAAAAAAAAAAACAGATAAAACTATTCTATTCACCGGCAGTGTAAGTGCGTATAACTCAATGGAAAGTGTACTGCACACATATTCTTACACTACTCATCAAAATTTCCTATCTCTGAGCTAATATCTTGGTCTTATCACCAAATCTTATGAATTCAATCTATCCTGCAGTTCAGAACCCACTTCCAAAAATAAACTCTTTTTTTCTGCTGGTGGTGATGATGAAATATCCAGCACTTCAATACCTAACTGTATCTATTAAATTAACGTGTATGTATTATTTGAAACACACCCAACGAAATACATACCACGCACCTGAAAATCAGCTTCAAGTTGTTATAGTTGTTGAGTCAATTTTATTGCCATAAATATTTTGTAACTACATCTTGCAGGCGCAACTCTGCTACAAATGTCCATAAAAAAAATACTCGTACTCGAAGATCGACAAAATGCACCAAACATAAATAAACAAGCAAACAAATCCATCCAAGAGATGACTCTTTTCAACTAATTCAAGAAAGAATGTAGGAGGACAACTTTCATTTTATTTAGCGGCAAGCGACAATACAACAGCAAAACATACAACGATTCTGTTTCTTGTTTACCATTTTACGATTCTGGTACTAATTCGCAATTTCAATATCCAGAGCGGCTAATATACAAAATATGGATACAAGAAAACAATGAAGTTGTATGACTTTGTGAAACTTTTAAAGTGACAGTGAAAAAATTAATCAGTAAAATTTGGTATCTTTTGTTCTTTTTTTTTTAAAGAGAACAAAGAAATCTCAAGGCTGATCAAATCTGTCGTTCGCTTGGTTTAAAGAATCATAATTTGTCGGCATTCTTATTTCACTTTTCATTTCACAAAGATGAAAGTAAAATTTCGTTTTAGACCAAAAGCTAAAAACCGGCACTTTGCTCAAGGCTTATCTGCATACCTATTAAGATACATATTATCTTCTTATTGGACACCGAAATTTTATTCCATGAGGAAGACTACTAAAGACAGAAAAAACACATAAAATATTCTTTTAGATTTCACTTTCACTTTTTTTCTTGTTCAGACCAGAGTTCTTCTGCTGCCCATCATGATCATCATCATCACCATCGTGAACATTGTTATCTTATTAATTCAGTTATTATGTTTTATATACTTTTTGGGTATTCTTATGTGAGTCAGTTCGGTGTGGCCTTTCGGTGATAATTGAGATCATTTTGGGTGGTAAGTTTTTGATGTTAACGACTGATGGTTTCCCTTTTTTGCTTATTTTTATTTGTGCAGTTGATCTTTTGAACTCTAATTCTTAGCAGTTGTACGATAAACGACCCAGATTGTATTTTATATATCTCTATTATCTCAATAGTAATTAATGATAATGAATGGTCATTTTTTGCTGTTTATAATAATAAACATTTTATAATTTATATATTTTTGTATAGTAACCAGTTTCGATTGGTACCAACTACGATCAATGGGAAACTTATTTCTCCTCCTCAGCAACAGCGACAGCAATTCAGAGATCAAGAATCACGATTAGTTTAAGTTTTCACCTTTAAGGGCTTGTCAAAAAAATTTGGATTTCAGGTTTCTAACACACCCAACCGCTGTCAATGTAGTTAACATTTGAAGCAAGAAAAGCGATGTTATATCATCTGATAATAATAATTGACTTATTTTCTTTAATTGGTTCTTGTAGAATCTTCTGGGGGTGGATGTGATTTGAACTAATGTTCCCTATCGATGCAAATTTCATAGACATTTAAATATTTGCATTTTCTATTTCTCGACAACAAAACAAATGGGTCATAACTCATATGTTACTTTGACAGTTTATTTATTACTTAACAGTAATAAATTGACAGGCGATCACACAACTATCGCGCCACGGCCAACCCTTAAATATGCGTACATAAATTTGCATGTCTGTACACACGTTAGCTGTCAAAAACATTGAATCTTACCCTTGCGGAATCCCAAATATGTACGTGTAACCGATATTTTTCTCGTACGCAGAGAAAATTTACGCTTGTGAAATTTGGGCACAAGCCTCACAAAGCACAAAATTTGCTCAACAGTTCACGTTTTTAAAGGGAAAAAGTTTTGTGGCTGAACGAACAAACCTTTCCTAAGCTTAGACCAGAACAATAAGCTGTCAAAAAAATAGGTCTGAGTTTCTTTTTCCATCTCAGACACCTCAGATAGAGTTTTTCCTTTTTTTGATCGGTTAATTTTGACAGTTCGTAGCGTCCATGTTATTTTTTCTATTGTGCATGTGTGAAGTGAAGAACAAAATCAACACGCAAAATGGACAGATTTTTGACGATGTCAATCCGCAAAGGGTGCGCTAAATGGAAAATTTTTCTCTCATTCGAATTAAGGGAACTTGAATGATGCTCAAGTTTCCCTCGGAATTTATTAGTATCGGGAACAAACGTTCGCAGGTAGTTTTGCTGTCATTTGAAACCATTTTATGTTCCGGAGAATAAAATATTCCGTGAGAAACGAAATTCCCTGGTAGATTCCCGATAAGGCTCATTGACGTAAAGTCGGAATGGTACTTGTATAAGCATAATATAAAAGAGAGAAAACAATTTTTAATTAGAGGCAGATCGAATTATTATAAAACTCTTTGGAGTGATCCGAGTTTTGTTCTAAGATTTTTTTTCTTTTGACAGATAATTACATTTGCATTTTGTCGCCAAGCTGTATGGCTTAAAAAAAATTGCCATTGCTGCCAGTAATTCAAATTAACCCTTTAAGAAATATTTGAACAAAATGCAATTTTCGTCTCAGACGCAACTTTCATTCAAAGCGATATGCTATGTGTTACATTCCTCTGCTATCAATTTCCCTGCACAAGTTTATTTCTAGGGAACGATCTCCGTTGATGTTCAAAGGCACTAAAGCTTCTTTTACACAAGAGCGATTTGAATCCTTGTTTCTGCTTTTAAACACTCAATACTTATAAGATGTTATGATTGTTCCAGTATCTCTCCGCACATTTTATTTCAATTAATGTTTAGAAAATTTGTGTATGTTAATTGTGAAGAGACAGATCAAAGTTATTTCCTTATGGAGCTTTTTTAATACTTAATTAAAATATCGATATTGAACTTCCCTGTGCAAGTAAGCCCTAAATTGATCTTCAATAGTATTTTAAAAGTTTGAACTTGACAGATCAATTCACAAGAAGCCACTTCAAACATAAGTTATTTTTCTCATCATTTGTTGTAATTAAAACTTTGACCACAGTTTCGACAGTAATTTATTTAAAAATTAAATCATCTAAGACTCACTTTTTAATGTCTTGAATTTCACTTAAAGAATTTTCTTCGCTACAGGAATTCGCATCAATCAACTTAATGCTCTCAGGAATCATACACACAAGCTTATTACACCTTTAATAAATTGGACTTCAGAGACCGCACAGACCTTCTTCGCTGTTCACGTTCCAATGTCATCGTGGTAATTAATCATTAGAGCACTTTTCCCGATTGAATTTGCCGGCTGCGTTTTGTGTTTTCCCTTTTTTTCAATTAAAGACTCAATTATATATCAATGATGACTTAGTAGCTTAGTGACTACAACAAAAGTCTGCGTTAATCAATCATATTCAGAAACCGATTCTAGAAACTTGGATTACACGGTACCTAGTGTATATAATTGTGAAGATCCTCTTATACAGAATGGCTCGTGGCTGTTTGATGAACATAGAAATGCTACTTTTTTAGTCTATGCGCATCGCTTTGGATTATGTTATCTAGCAGCTATCTCAAATAAGAATTCCGGATTGATTGATTGGCAGGATCAGATTGCACCGTCAATAGCCTCGCGCTGCTGTGTTAAACTGAGAAAATCTCCTTATTCAATAAATAAGCGCGTACGTTTAGTCAATCTCATAGGTATCACGTGCTTCCAGTTCGTCATTTATAATGATGGGCCTAAGATCAGACGCTGTTTTGAAAGCTCACAATAAGAAAGTTTTTTTTTCTCTAAAATTAAAAAGAAAATAATTTTCAATTCACTAACCGAACAATTTATGACCCATTAAGTGCTTATTTCTTTAATTTAGTATTTTCTACAATATTAGTGGACAAAAAAAAGAACCCAACAGCGATGGTCGTTATACATATATCTATACTGTCTCTGCAGCCATTGTGAGCTGCATAGTAATTCATTTAACAACTGCGAGGTTTCCAATTAAATGTCTGTTCGGCTTCAGTTTTCTATGGTTGACATTTTTCTAATATAATTCGATATTTATTGTTTCTTTGTGATTTCAATTTTCAAATGAAAGTAAAAAGATTGTTAAACTATTAAAATAAAAAGATTGAATGTTCCGTTTGTGAGATTAAATTATTTAAAATTCACAACTGGAAGCCATCACCATCATCTTAAATAGTAATTTATTCGTGTATTTCGAGACTTTTTGATTTTATTTCTTTATTTAAATTGAAAGTTAGAAATAAAATACGGTTCGATGACATTGTATCGTAGAAAAAGGCTTAAAGATTTAATTTAAGCTTATTTCGCTGAATAGATGGAATTTTGCAATTTTTTTTTAATTTAAACTTTGGGTGCCTATTAGCGACTTCATTCACACATTATTTCTATTGCAAGCCTTTCTAAGGAATTTACGCATAAGAATACTAAAGTAGAAGTGGAATGGAAGTTTGATATTTAACAACTCAATCAGTGAAAATCTTGATCATTGAGAATGATGCAGATCGTTGAAAATTACAAGAAAACGGATAATTTTTAATAAATAGTTCATCAAATTTACGGATCCGTATTTGTATCAGAATGCGAAGACGTTCATGTTGTCAAACTCAGCTGTTTGTTTCACGTTTGTAAGCAAGATATATTTATCCTCGTTATTCAAATAGAAGGAGTAAGACTATGATTATTCAACACGTTGTCTCCTTAAAGAGTAGATACGACGTCGAAATTGTATCACGTTGTATAATTGTTAACGAAAAATGTTGTTAATGCTTTGACAAGAATGTTAACAACCGAGTTTATACGAATTTTCGGCCAAAACTTTTACACACTTTTTGATGACCGTGTTATGACTTTTTCAACTTCATACTGACTGAGTTGGAAAAGTTTTTTAGGATTATTCTTCATTCTTCATTGACCAACTTTATATATTACAACTTTCTTTTGACAAAATTGTATACCCGCTCATCGCTGCCATATAAGAGTTTAGTTGACAGAGTATACTTTTTTTTTTGTTGTGTAATGTGAAGGTATTTTCATTAAGGCTGGGGCGATATTAAAATGAAACAAAACAAGCTGTGTGTGAGGTATTACCGAAATTGTTTAGTAGTTCGAAAGGCTCATATATGTAATCATCAAGCGGCTGACAGAGATATCAGAGCTTCAATTTTTTAATGACTTTGACGGATAGATCTGATTGAGAGTCAAGTATTAAATGCCTTAACTGCATACTTATGTTCAAGGTAATTTGAGGATAAATCCTTGAAAATCTAAATCCTTTTGGGATTTTATACAAGAATGATATTAGCCAAATCACTTTTCATTCCCTTGCTATTATATGGTTGCGAAATTTTTAGTAATTGTGATTTCAGGGACAAAAGGAAGATTAATTCTGTCTATAATAGTGTGGCAAGGTATGTTTTCGGTCTGCGCAGATATGAACATATTTCTGAATACTCTAAGAAAATACATGGTGCGTCTGTTGACAACTTATTCGCCTCTAGAACTCTATTATTGGTCAATAGTATTCTTCAAACAAGAAAACCACAATATCTTTATAGCAACATTCAGTTTCCGCACTCAAATAGAACTCTTGATTTGACTCCATTACGCCACACCTTCCTTATGTCTAGTCGACAGTTCTTTGTACACGCGATTAGGTCGTGGAATCCTCTCCTTATGGTCGTAAGGATAATGGATAATGGTTGAAACTTAGACAATATTTTGAGGCTCTTCAAGGATAAACTTTAGTAAATTTACTAATTGTATTAAGCCATTAAGCTTGTACAGAAAATCGTTTATTGTTCCCAACCAACATGGATTTTTAAATGGCCGTTCGAATGTCATTCTCATCATGGATCTATATAGCGAAGTTTTGCATAGACTCTTTTGAAAAGAAAAAAAAACGCACTGTATACTTAAAGAATTTAGTAAGGTATTTGGCAAACACTGTCACTCAGATTTCTGAGTAGGCTTGGATTAGCTCGAAATTCAATGCCTGGCTTAAATCTTATTTACTATTTCCTATTCTGTTAATTTTAATGGCTACCATTCAAATAGTTTTGCCGTAAATTATGCGGTGAGGAGTCTATATATATATGTATATGCGGACAATGTTAATATATTTAAAACCATTTCTAGTAATCTTAACTGCGAGTCTTATCTATGCGGACAATGTTAATATATTTAAAACCATTTCTAGTAATCTTAACTGCGAAAATCTTCAAACTTATCTAAATGCTTTCTACAATTGGTGTTCACGTAATTATTTGTTTTTAAGTATTGACGAGTGTAGGATTATAAATTTTACAAGAAAATTGTCTGTTTTATCTTTCGACTATAGTTTCAATGACGTAAATCTTTTAAATGTCATTGAAGTATCTATTTTGGGTATTATTTGTAGAAAAAACTCGAACTCACACAGCATATCAATGTAACTTGCAATGAGAGTCCAACTCAATATTAGTTTGGATTAAAATGGAATCACGTCAATTAGCTGACTCTAATGTTATCACACAACACTTCATTTGTAAGATCCATTATAGAGTATGCTTGCCAAGTATGAACCCCCTATTACAGTTACACGAAACGAAAAAAAAAATTGAACAAATTTAAGAAAGTTTCTTAAAATTTGCCCTCAAATGCTTAGACTGGAAGGACCAATATTAAATCTTCCTTCATATAGTAGCTATCTAAGGCTCATTGCTCTACTATTTTTTGTCTTTTTATTTGTTTTGTTTTCATTGTTAACATTATTAATGGAAATATCGGTGCTTTGAACATAAAGGGGTTTTGACTAGCCTTAATATAATCAAGCACAGTGCGAGCATTAGTATTTATACATTAATAAAGGGTTATCCATTTTGCGGTTTCAAAAGTATAGGGCTGGAATCCGACATCTGCCAAACTAAGTTGTTAAACCATTTTTTTTTCAGTTGAAAGTCTAACATTTACGAAAATAGATCGCTTAACTATCGCACAACGCAAAAAAATTGTTAAGACCTACTACAAAAATGACACAAACAACATATCGTGCTTTAAGAGGAGATTATGGTTTACATATTCGTCCAAGCAATTGGCAAAATTGTGAAGAAATTTGAAGAGACTGGATTGGTTACAGATATTGTAAGGCCTGTGAATCATAGTTTCGCTCGTACCACTGAAAATATCGCTGCTGTAAGTGAAAGTGTTGCCGAAGAACCGAATGTGTCGATTCCTCGTCGTTCTTAGTAATTAGGACTGTCTTACGGCACATTATTTTGCATTTGGATCTACACCTACATCCATATAAAGTCCAGCTCTCACAACAACTGAAGCCAGCTGACCATTCACAACGTCGTAGATACGTCGAATGGGTGCTTGAACAACAGGTGGTGGACGTCGATTTTTCGAACAAAATTTTCTTCAGCGACGAAGCATATTTCTCAACCAGTGGGTATGTTAATAAACAAAATTGTCATATTTGGGGTTCCGTGAATCCTCAAGTACTTGAAGAGATGCCATTACATCCACAAAAAGTCACTGTTTGGGGCGCTCTTTGGTCCGGAGGTGTGATTGGACCTTACTTCTTCGAAAACGACGATGGAATGACTGTCACCGTCAATTCGGAGCGTTATGATCTTATGATAACCGACTTTTTTTTGCCTGATATTGAAGAATACGAATTGGAGAATATGTGGTTTCAAAAAGACGGTGTCACCTGCAACACAACTCGAGCGTATATGGCTTTATTGCAATAGACATTTCCTGGCCGCGTAATTTCTCGTGGCGATATCAGTTGGCCACCAAGATCATGCGATTTGACACCGCTGGACTTTTTTTGTGGGGCTACGCGAAAGACCTTGTTTATGCAGATAAACCTTTAACTCTTGAGCACTTGAAAACCAACATTCGTCAAGTTATGGCAGAGATACCGCCCAATATGTGTCAAAAAGTGGTCGAAAATTACCTCAAAAAATCGATGGTTGCAACAATTCGCGTGGTGGTCATTTAAATGATGTAGTATTTCACACATAATGTCAACGTTCAAGCTTTATAATAAAAAAGAAATGTCATGAAAAAAAATGGATAACCCATTATATTGTAACATATAAATTATAAGTAACATATTGTACGCTAGATATTATTATAGCCTGATTCAAATAAATTAATTTAATACTACGTGTTTATTAGAGCCAAAATTACCTCATTTTGAAATTTTCAGAGAAAGTGTTTTCATTTAATGGCCTTTCAGATTGGCCGCCCAGAGCTGTTCTGACCCCCACAAAATGACAGTTGTTACTCTAAACAGAACAGAAAACGATTCTGCATTTCATTTCAGAATCGAAAACAAAATCACTAATACACTTACACAATTAAAATGTCAAAATAATCGCCTTGATTTGTTATGTAATTTCCTTGTGTTTATTGAATTTAAACTCATTTTCTGGTAAAATAACATAAAAAGAAGCAAGTTATAATTATTATTGATACAAGAAAATGTGTATCTAAATTGAAATCAATTGTTTTGGAAATTCTTTTTAGCCGATGTGATTTTCTTTTAATTTAATTTTCACAAATACAGTGATACATATAATTCAGAATCAGTCAAATTGTTTACGGCTGTTTTATTGGGGGAACGTGTTCCGGACGGCCAATCGAAAAGGCCATAAGTTTGCTAATTTCGTTTGACACTTTGGCCTGAATCTAATAATTCTGTCTTACTTCTAAAATTTGCAAAAGAAAACAAACTCAACATAAATTAATTTACATAAAATTCCTGAAAATGATTTTATTGTTAAAAACGAGGTTTTACTATATACGTGAGCGATGAAAAATCGAAAATTACCGAATATAAACATAATGTTGACCCAAATTTCAACATGGAAAACTGCAAGGAAGTTCTGCACAAGGTATTTATTATTTAAAAAGTAGATTATATTATGTAGCTACATTAACAAGCATTATTGATTTTATTGCAGCCTCGAGCAAGCCTTATTTAGGAGAAGGAAGTACAGAGAGTCTAATGACATTTTCTTCACTATGCACAAAGCTAAAAGCTAAGAAAGAAACGCGCTTCCAAAACACATTTCTCTCGAAAAAGAGTAGGAATAGCAATGTATTCACTGGGATCTTCCGCAGAATATACAAAACTATTGCCAATCTTTTTGGTGTCGGAAAATGTAATGTTTGCTACATGTAAAAAGACTTTTTTTTTCTTCCTTATCTCGCAAAGTAACTCCTCCCCGTTTCTGTCCCCGGGTGCCAATTCCGCAAGCGTGAGTTTTCTCTGTGTACACAGAAAGTTGTGTACACGTACATTTTTCAGATCCCGCAAGGGTGCGATGCATATTTTATTTGGCAGATAACGTATACACAGATAGGCAATTTTTTTTACGCATATTTTGACGGTGAATAAGTTTTTTGCACGGAAAAGCATTCAATGTTGCGGAATTGATCCCCAGAGCATCATCTTTTAATATTTTTTTATTTTCCATCTAAAACAAACTTATTTGAGTTTTAATAATTTATTTATTATTCTTACCTTTTGATGTGCTACTTTCCTTTTCTTTTTTGTTTTTATTTTTCTCATTGACTTTTTATAATGTCAACTTTGACATTTTTTATAGAATCGTGTTCAATTTTTATTCAATTGTTTTCAAATAAGGTGTGTTTGGCTTATCATCAGTCAATTTGCAACCTAATTTCGCCGAAATTAGGTTGAAATAAGATAATTTCGAAATGAGATTTTGCATGGGAAATGAGATGATTTGGAATCAAATTTGGAAATTTAATATGAAATTAGCTCATTTGCCCTAATGAAAACTTAGTATAAGCTACAAATAAAACGCCAACGCGACCAAGTCATCTATTATCATTAGCTACTTTTCTTCAAAACTCTCGTACGTATAATTATACTGGTGGAACCACATGTCGTTCACGTCCAGATAGCTCAATTTGGGCCAAACACAATTTGTTATCATTTTTTATCTGTAGAGCTCGTTGATGCCTTGATGACCTCACCAACGTCGTTTTCAAGTCAGGGACCAATGACGCCACAATGCACCGGGACTTGGTGAACTTGAATGGGCTGTCGGCGCGTGCGTCGTCTTCCCATATACGACAACTTAGCGTATTAACAAATCTATTCATCTAAAAACTACGTTTCATCGATAAAAGTAATTTTTTCAGCGTCGACACTGTCAATGTTGACGATGTGCGGTGACCAATTGAAAAGGTATTTTGTTTTGACTTCAGAACTTCAAAGAGATTACCATTTCCATTGACTACCTAAATGAAGCTTTAAAACTAACTTTTGCCTAATTTTCGAACACATGGCTCATACGTACTGTGCTCAAATATTTTCCTTTCACATCTGTACCAAACTGTAATGTACTGAATATAATTAAATAGTTTAGTACTTTAAGCGCTTTCAAACAAATGATGAAATCTACATATTCACACAAATCTTTCAGTTGTCAAAATTACGCTTTCTTAAGCACACATTAATTGGAAAAAATTAAGTAATTTGCAATAATTCATATTTTAAATTTGTATAAGTATTTTAAAATAATATTCAGGAGACTTTTCCTACAGCATTTTATTGTGGAAGACACCGATCTGCCTTGCAACATTTTAACCATTATTATGCTTATATGACTTTAGTCAAACTTTCTCCCTACACGATCCTTCAAAGCTTAAACAAACATCTTCCTTTGAATTCCCTCGAAAATTGATTGGTCATAGTGTCGTCTTTATTTTAAATTGAAGTCACGATTTACATTTTTTTTCAAATCTCTCAAAGATTCACTATAAAAAATACCCTTTCTGAAATTTGAAAGTTTCACGGTCTTAAATCCTTGCTAATTGTCGTTCATATTGGCATACAACTTCAACAGTGTCATTATAGTTTATTATAAGCCATCAATTCTAAATTTCTCCAAACATTTGACACTTATCGTCTCCCAGAGTTCTCCACATCACAACACTATAAGTAAGATATAAAATATAAACATGCAATTAACAATGACTACCGCCCACCGTTCAATGGCAAATCACACTAAAAATAATATTGCCATATTACCAAAAGCGGATGGATTAAAAAAAATCACAGCAACTGTGTAATATCTGCAGCAATTTGTCGACATTTGAAGCATTCACCCAGCGCGAACAATAAAACCCTCATAAGGAAACTTCAGATGTGCCATCTTCTTTACGGTGCTGCTTTGCCGGCCGCCTGAAGGTGTAGAGCGGCGGGCAGAGAGTCGCCATGGCGTAGTTCACACATCACGTAAAATAGTCGGAAAGACGTTGATGAAAGTAAAACCTAAACAGCTTCATAAATATATAAGATGTGGTGGATGCATTGCGCAGACCGCCACCACACTGGCTTGCAAGCGCAGACAGTAAGTCACACTGCCCAAGCAAGACCATAAAACCTCACGATATAATTATGGCCAACGAAAGCCATATAAATAATTAATGACCATCATTTACAACAATCCAATAATCCAAGTTTGTAATTTTATCTTCATTTTGCCTTTATCGTCCGTCTTCAATCAATGCGAATGGTATTGTTGTTTGTTGTTGTGTGTTGTTGGTGTTGCTATAAAGCAAAAGTGTGTTTGTTGTGCAAAAAAAAATGGTTTTCCTGTGGCAGCTTCCTGTGATGCCCCATGTTGTGCTTATCACGATTGAAGTACGGATGCTGTAAATTTTCTATAGTTTCTTCTCAATTTTTATCTCACTATCTTGCTTACATTCTTCAGAACGTTGTGGTTCCATATCTATTTGTTGTTGTTGATGATAATGTTGTTAAGAGATAGGTACGTGAAAAAGCCATTGAACTATCCGCCGAGCAAGCTGTCATAAGTGATGGGCTTTGAGAGAGGGACGCAACAGTGAAACAGTGATGGACATTGGACGGACAAGCTTATACATGATATTTCAGACATCTTCTTTGTATTTTCAATTTGTCGTAGTGTTTGAGCTTGATGGATAGATATTTCAACACAAGTTGCAGATTGATAAATAAAAAACAAAGGCGAAAGAAAAAGATAAATGTTACGTGAATAAAGATGAGTGAATAGATACATTTTAGCTATTTCAACACAAAATATTCGCTTATTATAATAAATTATTTTTCTTCTTTTTTTTTGAAATAATAATCACGTTCGGATGGGGCTTGATAATGATTGTTTTAAGCGAGTAATTTTTTTCACAAAATACTTCATATTTGCAAAACAAACATTTAAAGTCAGTAAAGGGAGATTAATAACAAACAATTCATCGAATTAGTTAATTTGTAAAGAAAGTTGGTTTGCTGCTCAGCTCTTCTGTTTCACTCGTAATATTCAATATATTTTTAAAGTTGCTTGAAAACAAAATTTAATTTTAAAGGATTTTAGTTATTAAATGCTCGAAATTGACCAACGTATATACCTAATAGTAAATATAATACAGGACTGCATCGTACGAACTTTTTTTTTTTTTTTTATATTCTACATGCGCTCAATGGATTATGCAACCCTTTAAATGTTTCAACACAGCGCGGGTATGAGGATGAGGTTAAGGAAGAGTAAGTATGATAGGAAAGATGAGTGGCACGATGTTCTGAGACTGTAGGTGGTTATTGTCTCAGATTTTATCTCCAGGGATGGCGGGTAAACTAATGCGGAGAGATTTCCGTGTCTTATTTATCTATGTCCCTTATAATTCGCATTAATTTTTTTATTTTTTGTAATATTTTATCGGTATACTAGTTTTACTCAATCACATGTTGTTAGTTACACATATTTTTTTATCAAAATTCTTCCATCCGTTTTTGAGAAAAAAAATTCTTTTAACGGTATAATTGTGTGGGAAGTACCGTTGTTTGTTGTTTTAGGAAATTATTGTTTCAAAATAATGTCAAAAAGTTATTAAATGTAATCTTTTGAAGACATCGATTGAGTCATTTTCGAAATGAGTTTTCAAAAAAAAAGATTAATTTTGTTTGGTTCCAACACTTTCTTTTTTTGGAAAGTTTTAGTTTGTAGTGCAATTCAAATTTAATAAAAATGGTTCTACTAGAGGTATACCAAAAATAATCAATTTTTTCAAAAAAAAAAAAAATTGCCAGGAAATAACTTTTTCCTTCATCAATAAAATGATTTTTTCTTTTAAAAATTGTTGGAGCCGTTTTTTGAGAACAAAACGCTTTACCTTTATGGCTACAAAAATGTATGGCATAATGTTAGTTTTGTCTTTAAAAAAAAAGAAAAACAAAACATGTGGGCATGTACATATATTACCGAAAAAAAACATTATGTATAAAGTTTGCCGAAAATTCATTAAGCCTTTTAAGTGTCTGATAGGCTGAATTGTGACGCACTTTTTTTTTGCTATCATCGTAATGTTAAGTTTAATCAAGGCTCCGAGCTCGATTTTTTTTTCGAATTTAAAACTTGCCACATAGTACATATGTATCGCAAGTGAAAAAATAGATCTCTCTTTAATCTAAATAAATATGCACAGTCAACGGCCTTGGCTCCGATGAAAGCATCGCTTCCCAAAGATCAGCGAAATCAAGCATCGTTGCGCGTGGTTAGTACTTCGATGGTGGACCATCGGAAACCAACCACGTGCTGTTGACTTGTGTTTTCTTCTGTTGTGTGTTCTTTCTTTCTCTGTCTCTCTCTGTTGTTTTAATGTATGTGATGTTTAAAGCTAATAGTCTCGTTGCCAGTGCTTCACTTCAGTGTCTCTACTTCGTAGATTTATCTACGGAGTAGTATAGTATGTAATGCAATGCACAATTACATATATGTACATATGTGAGTAAATACATAATTTTATAATATCACATGTAAATATTTTCTTGAGATTTCAGAAGGCATTGAAAAAAAATATAGGGCGACACTAAAAAAATACACGGCGTATTGTAGAACTAGGGAATACAACTTCCGACTATTCGAAACATCTGCAAATATGATTTCGACAAGGATATGCGCTATCTTGTATAACTTATTCAATCTCCTTCTGGAACAGATAGTGCGTATAGCATGGATAAATACGAAAGGCACTATATTTGCAAAAATTCCGTAGGATATTTGGGTGGGCAGACGATATTGACATCATTGGCCACCCCCATTACGAGCGGTTATAAGGGCTTTCACGGCGATTGAAGAACAGTAGAAGTTTGATGGTCTTAAGGTAAATGAGGACAAGACCAAATAGCGGCTATCAACTAACAAACAAGCATTTGCCCACCCGACTCCTAAGAACAAAAAGTCACTGTTTATAGCAGCAATTTCGAAGTTGTTAAGGAGTTACCCTACCTTCGATTGAATTTTAACCCCACCATAGCAAACCGCTGCTACTTCGGTTTTGTTCCTCTTCGGTAGGGGAAAGTTTGCGTGAAAGAAGTAAACGAAGAAAAAGTGGAATCGTACACTTATGAGAATAAGTCGGAAAGACCTTAAACGTGTTGTAGCGAGATGCTTGCACCCGTCATTTCCAAAAGAAGATGTTATTAACGATCTAAAGAGGAACTATAAGATCTTAAATGTTGTGAATATCGTCAAAAGAGAAACACAAACAAATCCTAATTTAAGCAGTCACAAAGAAAACCACCAAGCCAAGCAGAAAAGTAGAGCGCAAACACCAACGAAAGGTAGTGTAAACATATATATGCCCAAATAACGGCTAAAAATGTACCTTTACAAAAAGATACTGCTGGTGATCCACTCACGAACGTCTTAAACAAAATCCTTTCGAAAATGGAGGAGCAATATGGTACAAATAAACATATATTTGATAGACTAGCTAAACTCGAAAACAGTTTTTGGCCAAAACGCCCTACAAAAGGAAAAACATGATAGAAACGCTTAAAATAATTACTTGGAATGCCAACGGATTATGGCAAAAACTTGAAGAACTAGAAATGCTTATGCATGAGAAAGATATTGACATTTGTTTGATATCGGAAACGCATGTCAAAAAACAATCAAATAGTATGATCAATGGATTTATAGAATACCACCCAACTCATCCATCGACCAAAGCAAGAAATGGGGAGGGGATCCTTATTTATAAAAGAATTCATCGAACACACGATAATCCCGAAAATAGAGGCTGAATCAAGCAATTAATCGGTGTACAGGATAGAACTCAGAACGTTGTACTGAATGTATATATACTGTCCTCCACGATGTAAAATTGAAAAGAATGAATTTATGAACGTGCTAAAGTTACTTAAACAAAATTTTATTCTTGGTGGTGACTTTAATGCGAAGCACAGCTTTTGGGGATCTAGAGTTATTTCTCAAAAGGGTCGAATGCTCTACGAAGCGGTAATGGAAAATAATTGCGATTTTCATTCGACTGGCAACCCGACTTACTGGCCGACTGATCCATCGAAAATACCTGACCTTATTGATTTTTTTGTGGTCAAAGGAATACCCTCAAATAAAATTAGCATAACAGAAAGCTTTGATCTTTCCTCAGATCATTCTGCTGTTATTCTCACTATGAGCGAAAATCTTGTTAAAAATGAAAAACCACCAACGCTAACCAATGGGAAAACCAACTGGGAAGGTTTTAAGAAAGATATAGAGGATAACGTTGAATTAAGGGTTTCACTACAAACGCCTCTCGAACTTGATGACGCAGTAGATAACTTCGTCAATATCGTACAACAAGCCGCATGGAAAAACACCCCGTACCAAAGAGAAATGCCGCGCTTTAAGAACCTAAAATATCTGCAGGAAATAAAAGATTTAGTAAAAGAGAAACGAAAAGCACGTAAGAAATGGCAGCAAGCTCGAGCCCCTCAACACAAGGTAAATTTAAATCGCTTGTGTAATTTACTAAAAAAGACGATAGCAGAATTCAAATATTCTGAAGTTAGAAATTATCTTGAAAGCTTGACAGCAGGAAAAGAATCCAACTACTCACTCTGGAAAGCTGTTAAAGTAACGAAGAAACCAAAGCTCCCAGCGCCTCCGATTAAGAATGATCAAAACGAATGGGCAAAAAGCGACAAAGAGAAAGCAAACGTTTTCGCGGATTACCTGGAGAACACATTTAAACCTTTTGATGGGCAAGTACTCAACGAAAATTTAAATATAAGTTCTAACTCAAGCGAAAATTACATTACAAGAAATGTTACCCTTGCCGAATTAAGTAGAGAAATAATAAAGCTTTAGTATAAGAAAGCTCCGGGATATGACCTAATTACGGCCTAAGTTCTCAAAATGCTTCCTCGCAAAGGGCTAATTAATCTTCTTTATATAATAAATGCCACATTAAGGCTAAAGTACGTTCAATTGAAATTGAAAATTGAAATTGAAATTGAAAATAAGTTATATCTAAGGTCTTTGAATGACTATTACTTCTGCGCCTGCAGTCAATAATAGAAGAAAAGCGCCTCATACCTGAACATCAGTCCAGACTTAGAAGCAAGCATTCGCAAATTGACCAAGGGTCACTGACGTCATTGAGAAAACTCTTGAAGAAAAGAAAATTTGATCGGCGGTCTTCCTAGACGTGTCGCAAGCTTTTGATAAGGTGTGGCACGAAGGCCTAAATTTTAAATTAAGACAAATTCTGCCTGAAGCACTTTATACGCTTCTAAAAGCATATCTAGAAAATAGATGTTTTAGAGTAAGACATGGAAACGATTACCCGGATGTCAAAGAAATAGTGGCTGGGATACCACAAAGGAGTGTTCTAGGTCCAATATTCTAATTGCTATTATTTGTTTTTTTTTGCTATTATCACGTGATAAACCTCAAACAGAACACACTATCGTAACCACATTTGCTGACGACACTGCAATATAAGCAGTGGGCCAAACGATAAATGATTTTACGACAAAATTACAAAAAGCTCTGAATAATGTCAATGATTGGACAAAAACAGGTCGGATATTGCTCAACGAAGTAAAATCAGTTATGTATATCTAGATTTTTAGTATACAAAAATTAATAGATTACCGGTATTTGTTAATACGGTTCAAGTTCCGTTTGCTAATGAAGCAAAATATCTCGGAATGATGCTAGACGCGAAATTAGAATGGAAAACGCATGTTAAAAGAAGTGCGAAGAGTTAAATAATAAGCTCAGAGATATGTACTGGTTGATCGGGAAACACTCTAAGGTCAGTATCGGAAACAAGCTTTTTTTGTACAGGCAGGTGCTTAAGCCTGTCTGGACTTACGGTATACAACTCTGGGGTTGTACGCAAATTTAAATTCCTTACAAATATTTGAAAATAAATTGCTAAGATCGCTTGTAAGCGCGATGAAATAAAACAATTTACGCAAAATCATAGAAAACGGCTATTACAACACTGTAATAATACTATAATCGGAATTATCGATGAGACGAATTTAGTACGCCGCCTGCAAATGACTAAGCATTCCGATCAGGTGTATTAAACAAGAATCCACTTTAAAATTGCGGTATAAGCAGGAACTATCACCGGATAGTTACCTGCAACACGTTAATTAAATTCGTTAAAAATAAATTGCTAGATAAGTTTCTAGTGCAGTAAGAATCTCACAATCCTATGAGCACGCGTTTTACGGCCCTCATAGAGCCTTTTGAAGGTTTTACACCTTTTTGGAAATTATGAATGGAAGAAATAAGAATTTGTTTTGAGTATAGTGTATAGACCACACAACTACATAAATATAAATCCTTTTTACCTTATTCTTGAAGACATATGTTCTCCTTTCTCTGAAATCTTAATCAGTGGCGATTTCAATTGTAATCTGCTTGTACCTGGAACTTCCGTAGATTTCATTCAATCAATACATTCGGTTAATTTGTATCCTGTCAATGCGACTACACCTACTCATTTTACAAATACCAATGAAACTGTTTTGGATCTGTTTCTTGTAAGTGGGCGCAGCAATGTTGAATTTTCTAGTCAACTATCTACGCCAGAAGATGATCTAATCGTCACGACGTTAAATAGTGGTTTACAATATTCACATTCTACTTGTACTTCAAAAATTTAAACATTGCAAACTTGGAACAAGATATCTTCCAAGTAATTTGGCAACATATTTATTTTATGGTATTTCCAGATGAACAAATTAAATTTCTCCAAAATGAAATACGTTATCTCTTCAATGCTATTTAGATTTGTGGAAAAATTTGATAGATCCAGGGGTTAAACGAAATAAAACTCAAGACTTGGATGCAATCAATCCGGATGAACTAAATGCTACATTTCTAAAGTCTCAAAGATCTACTTCTGCAGCTACAACAGCTTCTGATAGCATCATTGCTAATTCTTTTCAGTTTTTGAGAATTAAACAAACAGATGTCGTTAAAGCTATCTTGAGCATTAAATCTAAGTATGGTGGTCTTAACGATATCCATCTACTTTTTGTTAAACTTATTTTACCACATATTTTACCAGAATTGATTTAAATTTTCACCTCAGTCATTTTCTATCATCACGTTTTCCTGCAGTATGTAAAAATGCTAAAGTAATTCATATACTTAAAACGCCTGGTAATCGACTATGTGAGCCTGAATACAGACCCATTTCAGTTTTACCTTATCTTTCGAAGGTCGTGGAAAAACTTCTTCATCTTCAATTATCCTTTTTTCTAAAAACGTACAATCTTATATGTAAGAATCAGTCTGGATTCTGGATTCGACACAGCTATGGGTCGGTGTTGTGTTAGAATTGTAGTCAGTATGATTTGGTAACGTTTTAAACTCTGTTGGATTTCTCTAAGGCATTCGACACGATTGACACTAAGTTGTTAAACCAATTTTTTTTTTCAGTTGAAAGTCTGACATTTATGAAAATGGATCGCTTAACTATCGCACAACGCAGGAAAATTGTTAAGACCTGCTACAAAAATGACACAAGCAACATATCGTGCTTCAAGAGGGGATTATGGTTTACATATTCGTCCAAGCAATTGGCAAAATTGTGAAGAAATTTGAAGAGACTGGATTGGTTACAGATATTGTAAGGCCTGTGCATAATCGTTTCGCTCGTACCACTGAAAATTTTGCTGCTGTAAGTGAAAGAGTTGCCGAAGACCCGAATATGTCGATTCCTCGTCGTTCTCAGAAATTGGGACTGTCTTACGACACATTATGGCGTATTTTGCATTTGGATCTACACCTACACCCATATAAGGTCCAGCTCACAGAACAACTGAAGCCAGCTGACCATTCACAACGTCGTAGATACGTCGAATGTGTGCTTGAACAACAACAGGCGGTGGACGGCGATTTTTCGAACAAAATTTTCTTCAGCGACGAAGCACATTTCTCACTCGGTGGGTATGTTAATAAACAAAATTGTCGTATTTGGGGTTCTGGAAATCCTCAAGTAATTGCAGAGAGGCCAGTACATCCACAAAAGTCACTGTTTGGGGCGCTCTTTGGTCCGGAGGTGTGATTGGACCTTACTTCTTCGGAAACGACGATGGAACGACTGTCACCGTCAATTCGGAGCGTTATGGTCATATGATAACCGACTTTTTTTTACCTGCTATTAAAGAATACGACTTGGAGAATATGTGGTTTCAAAAATACGGTGCCACATGCCACACAACTCGAGCGAATATGGCTTTATTGCAAGAGGCATTTCCTGGCCGCGTAATTTCTTGTCGTGGCGATATCAACTGGCCACCAAAATCATGCGATTTGACACCGCCGAACTTTTTTTTGTAGGGCTACGCGAAAGACCGTGCTTATGCCGATAAACCTTTAACTCTTGAGCACTTGAAAACAAACATTCGTCAAGTTATAGCTGAGATACCGCCCAATATGTGTCAAAAAGTGGTCGAAAATTACCTCAAAAAGATCGATGATTGCAACAATTCGCGTGGTGGTCATTTAAATGATGTAGTGTTTCACACATAATGTCAACGTTCAAACTTTATAATTAAAAAAGAAATATCATGAAGAAAAATATTTTATGTGTTTTATTTACGTTTACTTTTGAAACCGCAAAATGATAACGCATTACATATAATAAAGATATCTCTCTATATCTATCTCTTAATAGATATCCTTTAATGTAAGAAATACAAGCACACATTTTATAATTCCATAACAAAAATAAAAATGTGTATAACCCCCCATCCCCCGCTCAGCGAACGCCTATGAAAGGCGGTTGTTGTGCATGGAGAAGTTTCAGGAGTCTAACGAACCGTTTTCAGTGTTTTTGGAAAATTTGCAATTAAAATGTATTCTTACCTTTATTAGTTAGGGGTACCAATCGATATTTAAATCCACCAAAGGAATCTGAAATAAAAAGGCGGAAAATTAATTATAATTTGACAAAAGCTTAAATTTATTATACACGTATTAAACATTTCAGTAAAACACCTTCTTCAACTAACGAAATGAACTGTACACCGGCCAATCACCCTAAATACTTCACAACATGGTATATGCCCAATGCACATACAACAATTATTGACTATCGATATACTAACATTGCAATACTTTTTATTTGCAGTTTGCAGCAGATATCGTTTGCCTACTATTGCCATATCAGATAATAAAACGCAAAGAGAAAACGAGTTTCCTAAAATCTGACCTAGTTCCCCAGTTTGGTCTCCGTTCAGCCTAACAACTCGCTGCCAGCCATTTAGACGGTAACATTGGAAGCACTTGTTGTTTTACTGAGTAAGCGACTGGGCATCATATGAGTAGTGTATTTTTAGAAACGAGGGGGACAACCATAAGAGTTATGGAAAACTCTTGAACTTGATTTTCTCATCGACTGAATAAGAAGTGATGGTTGGTAGTGAATTAGTTGGCGGAAAGCTGTCGCCATCTCGATAGGCTCAATGATGGCGTTGTGGTTACATTAAGAAATATTGCAGCAGAGGGAGTCTTGTTTGAAATGTTTGCAGATGAATTTTTTCTATACATTGCATTGAAGAGAACAAGTCAAGAGGAACATCATTATTACAAATGAGTTGTTTGGCAGATACATATCTTTGCGTGCGATTTTTGATATTACGTAATTAGAGACCTCATAGAAGATCGTTGTGTTTTTACTTTGTAATGGATGTGCAGGTGACGAGCGAAAATGACCGCATTAGGTGCAGTTGCAGATCAAGTTGGTATATTCGCAAGTGATCTGGATTTCTTGATCACTGTTTTTCACACCACACTCGTTTATTAAGTTCGAACTGGTTGAAAGTGCAGCTTCTTTCAATGCAAAACTGTGTAAAGAAAAATTTTCATACAACAAAAATGAAAAAAAAATGTTCTGCAGTAACGAAACGATGTCTTTGAATAAATTCATGAAGACTAGTGCAGTAGATCTTGTAAGCTTTTGTCCGTCAGCTGAAAGTCAAGTTCAATTTCATGCTCGGTCAAAGGCATTTGTTGGCAATGGATCGTGATTTTGTGTTAACACACAAACGCGTTGATATAACATAATTGAAGTTTTGCATATTTAGACGTTATGCGAGGTTTACAGGTTTATTTATGTAAATGGACGATGACTGCCTTGACATATACAACATAAGTGGGATTTCTGCTTTGTTTACAATAAACTAGAAAATGCAGATGTATGTATGTATATTCTGTTCGTCTCTTAAATTTGAAAGGAACTTCGTTCGTATACCGTAATTTTTCTTATAAGTAAACAAGGAGAGGTCGTTTGAGATTGAGATCATTTTATATTCAGGTCAGAGAAATTATTTTCATTAGGGTTGACTTGTATGTATGTCTTACTGGAATCTTTTTAAAGGTCAATAAGTATCAACTACGATGCGTTGGAACCCAAGTTTCTTAACACTTTTATTCGATATTCGCATATGGATCAGATCTATTTGCATTGACGATATTAAGACAATCACAGTGATGATCATTAAATGGTAATGTGAATGATAGTAATAATATCTACAAATTAAAAAGAAATATTGCAATACTTGGATTGCTCCATATTGTTCTCTTCTCTCCAAAATGTTGAATACTGAAATGTGGGGAAGTTAATCAAATATGGTTGCAAATATGTCGACAAGGGAAAGGACATGGTGTTGGTTTTTGTCATAAAGCGCCTCATTTCGTTTCCGCAGAACTTGTGTGAATTCAAAAAATCAGCAAACTGTTCCTGAGCTTCAATAGCAATGACTGAGCACATGATATTGGTAAAAAATTGGACGTCGAAGAAACTCATGAACAAACGTGATCAAAGGTACAAGTGTGTGGCCTTAATTTCGAATTTCCTTGCTTTTCACACGAAGAATTGTTGTGGCGTGTTCGCTTTTCTTGGAAATTCTCCTGCATTGTTTATTTACGCACTGGATACCATAACAAACAAACTGGTTTAAGGAAATCCAATTTTCCCTGTGTAATCAAACAAACAAAAGAGTTGACTTCCAAACTTGGTGAATATTTTAATTTAAATGCAATTATCTTATGTTTTTGTGTAAAATAACTTAATAGATTAAGGTTCGTCATTATACGCGTTTCATTCCACCGGAAATTTATTTTTCTTTAATTCCTGCGTGACAAACTTTTGCTTAAAGCCATTATTACGCACCTTAAAAAGTGAAATTTTAAATTAAATAAAAAACAACAACAAATATTCGCTAAACTGATGACTAATTATGAAATAAAAAATACCAAACCAAACAGAATGGAAAAAATAACTTAACACAAAAACACAACATGAAGATTTCGTGCTATGTGTCAACCACCTCGACGACTATACAAAAGCGTCTATTTTATTTCCATTTCTCATTTTGAAAGTCACCATACTATCGGATTGAGCATTCCAACACGTTGGTGGTCAATATTCATTTCGACTCCAGTAAACTTGGCTTATGCACCGGCATAATAATGGGGTCACAACTATAGTTCGTTTACTTATTTTTTTACACTTTGCGTTGGCGGCGGCAGCACCGTTCGTCTGATATGATCATAGTTGATGTTGTTTAGAAGTTAAAAAAAAAAAGATTTCAATTTAATTGAGGTTCAAGTTGGTATTGGAGGCCATCGCGTCCTAAGTGATTACAATACAAATGAAAACAAATGAAACAGTAGTGAAACCATGTGCATTTATGTTTCTACGAAGGTATCACGAAGTTCACTATAGCTATATGGGTATTTCATTTTATAGACTTACTTGAGACTATCGTCTAAGACAGGAACAAAAGTGAAAGCAAATTCCTTTGCGCGTGAAAAAACAATTTTGTTTGTTTTTTTTTGAGAAAATTTTGACAAATTACATTGGATCATGAGAATTTGAATGAATTGAACAATTTGGTTACAATAATAACTAATCATCACAGTCACGACTGGAATAAGTGGTTTTGCAATTAAGATCAACGTCGCACCGGCTGTTGTTATGACTTTTTATGGAATTGTATAATTTGGGTGTATCACTCTTTTTTAGGTTTTAGAAGAGTGACTTAGAAGTATGATTAGTAGGATGTGTATACGAACGAAAAAGGCATATTCAATGCCAAAGTTCCTCTTCACTTCCCTAAGTGGATAATTATAATTCGAGGGTCGAGGTCTTATAGTCGTTTTAAGAAAAATCGTGTTGCGACTTCTCATGAAAATACATAGTGCTTGATTACTAACATATTTAGGGCAGAGATTCAGGAAATCTACAATTTTCTGCAGAATTTAAATGCTGTAGATAAGAAGCACTTTATATCACGAAAATCGATGTAATGTTGAAGATTGTCACGTAAAAGTTGCCCAGTATAAAAAAAAAATATTTTAATTATTTATCCTTCCAGTGAGGTCATAAAGATTTTTAATGATGTATTCTAGTACATAAAGCATTATTGATATTATTGTCAACCAGGTAGCACTTGAAGTCATTTCTTCGCAAGCGCTTGGAAACATAGGCACAAAAATTTAAACAGCCTGATGTTAAGCGCTTAGCATGATACTACTTAAGAGTTTGTTAATACTAAAGCACTTTACTAATATTTTCCTAATCTTAAACACTTTTTAACTAGCACCATACTAAATCTATTTTCTTAATAAACTACAACTAAACACGCCTAAAATAGTGCAAAAAAGTAAGCGAACATAACTTTTTGAAGTTTGTAAATGTCAAAGTGGCATATGGATTTAGAACGATAGTAAAAAATTAAACTAGCCATTTTGTGATTTTAACTTTAGTAAAATGTTAAGAAAATAATACGGATACTAAACTGGTTTAAAATTAGCAAAATTCTCTTTTTAGCCTATTATCATACTAAAATGATTTAACATATTACTAAATCGACTAAAATTTTGCGCCATAGTTTTTAGTGATAAGTAACATTGTCACCAATGGCTATTTTAAAAGATAGAACATACTGCTACTTCAAAAACGATATCAGAAACATTTAGATTGTCCAAAAGCTACGAACATCTAAGATCATTGTTTATTTTTATAACTATAGTCGACGATATGGTTTTAATTCATTATACAGAATTCCAAGCGTATAATTCGAGTTCTTTGCTGAGAAGTAAAATCTGACTCAGCAGGTTACTGAGCTAACTAGAATACCTAACTTTAGATGTCACATTTCTATCATATCACCCTATTTCTCGTGCTGAAATATCTGGGTTAGAGAAATTATTCCTAATAGGATTGTATGGTAATATGACAATGCCAACTGGGATGGTCTAAATAATTTTTTCATGAACCTTAACTGGCCACTATGCTTCCTCGATAGTAACTTAACAAATGGAAATATATAAAATATTTAAGGGATGCTAAATTTTTGCGCAAAATCTATCAAAGGGAAAGAAAATTCTTGGTTTGATTTGAGCTGTAAATACACTATAACGGTGACAAGGAAATAAGTTTTCAGAAATAAATGACCAAAAATTAGGGGAAAAAATACAAGTTAGCAAACATGATTGGTCATTTCTAAAAGAAACATACTAAATAATTCTTTGTCCTCGGTTTCGATGGCCATATTAAGTTACTATTTTGTCAGTTCATTTAAAATCCACAATTTGAGGCAGTTTGCTGATCATACCTTGCCGCTAGAAAGTTTCATGGCCCCTTCTATAATGTGAGAAATCTTAAGTCGCACTCGTACAATTGCTAGAGTTCTTAAAGACCTCGTTGCTCATAAATCTGTTGGTTCATATCGTATCTCCCCTATTGTTCTGAAATCGTCCTTTCAAACGCTCTAAAGACCACTTAGCTTTTCCTTCTTAACTCTAACTACCATCGAATTGCACTTTGGTCTCTTTTTCCAAACGCTGAATTTTAAGCTTAAAAAATATCTTTTATTTATTTATTCAATTCGTTAATTATTAACGTGAAACAAACCTATACTAATAACATAATACTTATAATCTCAGTTGACTGTTCCAACCTTTTATAGATCAAAGTTTTAATTTTCATACATTTTACGTTATCATTTTTTTGTTGTTGTTTTTTTTTTTTTAACTTTGCACGCGCTCAAGGGATTATGAATACCCTTTATATGTTTTTCTTAACACAGCGCGGGCATCCGGTGGAAGAAAAGAAAGAAGGATAGGAAATATGTGTGGCGCGATGTTCTGAGACTAGAGCTGGTTGTTGTCTCAGATTTATCTCCAGGGATGGCGGCTGAACTAATGCGGAGAGAATTACCGTGTCTTATTTATTGATGTCCCTTATAATTCGCATTATTTTATTTATTTCGTTGTCATATTTTATGGGTATGCTAGTTTACTCAATCACATGTTGTTAGTGTTATGCCTAAACAGCATGTACTGAGCAAATCAGCAACTTATTTTATGACAAGTTTTAGAATTAGTTTTTAATGGAATATAAGAAGATATAGACAACGGCAGGAACCGAACCCGCAACCACGAGGTTGACAGGCGAGCACACAACTATCGCGCCACGGTCACCACCAAGTCTATACAAAAGTAAAATTTATTGAATATTGCAATCAATTGATTAAGGGGGCTATTGGCACCATAGTTTTATTTGCTAAATATAAGGCTCAATGGTTGCTGTAGTCCTATACTTGTACGACTAAAGCTGAAATTTAACCGACCAAGAACCGATATGGATCTTGGAGAACAAAAGCCCTTTAGTAACCGGCAGTATGACTTTCGTAGCAATAGGTTCATTAATATGGTTCATCTCTCCGAGCAGTGACTCCAATCTTTAAATCGTTTTGGGGAAAATTAGATTGTTGGATTTGAAATTACCTTTCTGATCGCTCAATACAAGTTGCATTGGACGGTTTCAAGTCTAAAATTCACAAATTAAAGACTGGTGAGCAACAGAGTTCAGTTTTATCTCGAATATTCTTTCTCATGTTTATTAATGATCTATTATCTGAATTTTCTTATCCACCACATTGTTTTGCTGGTGACAGACAGCACTCTCAGTTTTTTATATTAATTTTCAGATGCGCCTTCTACGATATGATAAGTTCATTGAATTCTGATCTCTCCAAAAACTAAATGTTGCATTCTGTCGAAAAAGTAGAACCCAACCTCACGCTGCTATTCATGAGCGACACTTGGATCGAGAAAACAGAACGGCTTTCAATTCTCGGAATGTTTTTCACACACCACCTTTTGTGAATGGATCATCTATTGGATATTTCCAAAAATGGTGCTAAGCTTTTTTCGCAGATTCAAGAAATTCTACTCCCTCACTGATCTGGTTATAACTTATAAAGTCTCATTCTTCCAAAGCTTAAGTATAGCTCTCACAGAGTTACGGAAATAATATGTGATATAATATTGTTACGGAAACATGAAAAACCCTTGAAAGCCGTCGTAATGTTTCATTATTTTATCGTTATTTTTATAAACAATGTCTTGGCAAAATAGGCAGTTGCATTCCTCGCCTTAAAGCTTTTAGGCCTACCCCACAGTTTATTCGTGAACCAAACTTCGTATGTACTTGTCGGTTGTATGACATGCACATACCCGTTATACCCACTACAAATTGGAAAAAGCTTCCACAATTTTATGGAGAGAATATTATTTAAATACTCAAGGTAAGCTAAGCTTTGTAGAATTAATTCAGCAGCATTAAAATATGATCGTTAATATTACATACATTTATTATGTACCAAAAACTACAACTACAAACTACAATTTGTATCATTTCCGTCAAAGAAGAATTGTCTGTTGGTCTGGTGGACAATATTATTTAAATTCTAGAACCTTAAAGGCGTTAGAAGTCTTTGAGATGACGTGGTTAAGCTTTTTTAAATTAAATCAATGGGTAGTAAGTGCCAAGGAATTTCAACACTGATAGTTAAAACGCCCATCAGGACCTAGTTTTATCTATTAAATCATTTTAATAGATCTATACATTCTATCATATTTTAAAATTTCTTAATTTTTAATCAGAGACGACTGTGAATCTATAAACGGTGAGATGTCCATAGTGATAATTAATTGACACAGATAATCGAATGTAAAAGTTCTTCCCACATTTTCTTGACCCAATCTGTTTCTGCCTAATTTGTTTATGAAAATGTATACCATGCGGCAGCTTCCTACTCTTACTGAATTGTTTCAATAGAAGCTTAAACAAATTTTCCAGCATTATCAAATATCTTGGAACTGTCCTTCAGAAAAAAGGCCCAATGGTCCAAATGAGAGTGACCCTCTTTTGAAAAATTGTATTGTTGACAGTAACAGAGAGGCGTTAATGGGATGAAGTAAAAGCATAGATCCTTCTGGGTGAAATTGACAGCACAGCCATTTTCGAAAAAGTGCGGATAGCATAGCCTGGGGGCTCTCCGGCCCAAATAATTATTTTGGTGTAACTATGAGGTTCCACACACCTTCATTACCGAAAAATCGATTAACGGATTTATCAAACTCTGGCAGACTTTTGCTCCAGACAATGTACTTGCTTAGTATTTCATTTTAATCTGTCTCTCATAATTGGAATCCTAACGGCGCACAAATCAATGGAAATTCGTACGCATAGATTTAAACAGTCATTTTTCTTTCATACTTCAAACAATAATTTTATCTACTTTTTAAGTATGACACCAAGTGGTTGTTAATATTTAAACAAAAAAAAACATAATTAATTTCTATGACACTCATGTTTTAATTTAATTCCTACTTTATTATATAAATTATTATTATTCATTTATGTATATCCCCATGGGTTGAGAGAAATCTAAAGGAAAATATAACAAACAGCACTGGACAAACCCATGGTCAACGATCCAAAACACTTACAACAAGTCCATAAAAACCACCATCGCCAATTATTAATTAGCAATAAACAATTCATTTATCAATTTCACGAATTTCTTTAATTAAGTCTTCAACGGTGCTGTCGGTGTAGCGTACCATGCAGACAAGTATGTTAAAAAGTGTAGTTGATTTTTTAGTGTTGCCACAAAGTGCAATGCACCTCAACCAACTAACAATCTAACAAACCGGCTAACCACATAATTACGCGTTGTATCGATCAAAGAATTATTGTGCATGAAGCCAAAAACCAAAACTTAACCGTTATCATAGAATAGGCCACAACAATTTCTCCAATCCATTTGAAAAAAACAACAGCAAAATAGGTCATCACCACCGTAAAAGAGTTACCAACTCTAGGGAGGAAATAATACAAAAAAAAATTAAATTAAACGAAAAGACGAAACTTCACAGACCATAACGTTCCATTATAAATTGGTCTATGCCAGTTTATGTGCGCGCACACACCACAAATTTGATTTGACCAAACCACTCATCACCCCACAATTGGACTAGCTGCAAAGGCAGTAGGCAGTTCGTTCTTAGACCAAAATAGTTATGATGGAATAAAAATTAATTTAAATTCACCACCAAATGGCAAAACAAGATGGTAGCTCGCAAAAAGGAAGTTAGCCATTTAGTCACATTCCAATTAAGGTTCAAACCAATTGGTGTATTTCGGATTTGAGTTCATAACACAATGATTCGGCCAAGAACACCAAACAACAAAAATGACACACTTTTCTATGGTCTGGCAAAAGAATTTGTCTTCTTCCTTATTCTTGCACGCATCACTCATGACAAAAATATTAATAAGTAAAAATAATTTTGTTCAAAAATACATACATACATACCCGTACTCTCATAATAATGAAAATAAAATAAAATAAAAAATGATAACATAGCGCTCCTGAGGTTCGTCTAAAAAAGAAATAAAGAAAAGAACTAGTTTCCATTGTATTTGGCTGACTGGAATCGGTTATGGGGAAACCATAGATAATCTAGTCAAGAGCAAGACACTGGTAAGTCAACAAGTCATACCGCCAGTGTAAACATACATTATACCGCGCTACATACCTCGCGCTCGCACAGATAACAACATGCGATGTGGCATTATGGAGATGGACTTGGTGGAGAGATGGAGAGTCAAACCATATGAGCATTTGTGGAAGGGAAATTGTTGTCTGACTGTGATAATGGTTGTCGTGCGGCGCGCAGTACCACTTTCCTTTTTCAAACACAATATTCCATTCTTGTATTTGTGTATCTACTAATGCGGCATACACAAGTGTGGTTGTGCGACATTATGATGGCTGTTGTGTATAAATTAAATACGAATGTGAAATTTAATGTTTTAATTTATTTTATTTGGGTTTTTTTTGTATAAATGAAAAATTCTTAAAATGCTTTGTCGATGTTATAATTTTTCAAAGATAAGAGAGATACGCTTTGCTAAATTGGAAGGTAAACTTAAATTGCAGTACTTATCCAAAAACAGTTTGAGGTTGAAAATTTGTACCTATTACTTTTTATATTGACAATATAGTAGTGTGTCGAACATTTTGAAAAAAGGCTTGAAGGTTAGTAGATGGAATTATATTTTGTATGGAACATTTTACATTAATTGTTTCGGGGGCAATAACGTTTGAGAAAGTGAAGTATGGTAAGTTGTACTTACGCCATCATTGAGTTATACATAAATATTAATGTGTAACTTTGAAAACCTCTCTCTGACTTTTAATTTATTTTTAAACACACTAGAACTGTTAGAAGGACTAGTTCATTCCGCCTACTACATGAAAAATATTATGCAGTTTGCCGAGTTTAGTCTTAATGCTCCAACTGCTGGTAATTTTACTCTGAGCTAATCGAGGAGATTAGAAGATATTAATTCTGAGTAGGTGGATGCCACGCCGGAAACTGGTCGGTCATATTGGAACACACAACGAGTCTCAGAATGCTGACTGGATTGCAAGTATGTACTTACTCTTATGTTCTAGCTCTACTTAAGATTCTTAGTAAACACATCTAAATATATATGTATTAAAGTCGATTTTCACTTTAGGTTTTTTATGCAAAATCTCTTTAATTTATTTTTTTTTACAAAAATTAATTTCAAAAAAAATCTTCCACCCGTTTTTGAAATACTGAATTTAAAAAAAAAAGTATATTATACGAAAATGTTTCTATCCAGCTGGTATTATTTAGAAATGTATGGACCTGCTTAAACATTCTGATAGGAATTCTTTAAGCAATTAACGAAGAAGTTGAAATCGTTAATAACATTTTATGTAGAAACTTTTCTACGAAAATGTAAACTATACCTATAGGGATATAGTAGTGCACTAAGTTTCTTAACAAAATCGTTTATAACCGTTTTCGAAATAATTCGGATTTAAGTTCTTTTGTGGGGCTAAAAGAGGTTTAAAAAAAAAATCGAGCCAATCACCTAAGACTTTTAAGACCCGAGTTTAAATATAAACGCTTTAGCAGTTTAGGCTATAGATCGACCTACAGGCAGACAGAGAGGACTAATTGCACTTTTTGGCGGTGTCTCTAATTCTAATGTCAAGTTTGATCAAAATTTTTTGTACAAACGCAAAACTGTCCTATAGTACCTATATCACAAGTAAGAAAAACTGTTTACATGGCCGCTTACATGGCGACTTTACTTTACGCGGAGCAGTACAGAGAAATCAAAGCGGCAGTAAAAATCCTTCAAAAATGCGACCGGGCCAAATACATTATTTCAATAGAAAATGTTCGCATTGTCGCAGGCAACTTACGAAATCAATACAGAACTTTGAAACTAAATTCTGTCATATACATAATTATGACTACAACCGGATATTTTTTTAAATACCCAAAAAACAAAAAGTTGAGTTTAGATCTTTGGGAACAGCCAGGCAGGTAGTTTTAATTAATAAAATTGGCTCCTCCCTGATATGTCGTTATCAATATTATTTTTCTTATATCATTTGCCGAATTTTCGAATACAACATTCTAGTTTTTTAAGAATTTTGAAATACAGGAATTTAAATTTACAGAATTTTGGTTATGAAGAATTTTGAAAACAAATTTTTTACCGTTACTACCAACCCCGCAACAACCCCTAAATAGAAAATGTCAAATATAATTTTTTTTCTTTGCCATGCATCAAAATGAATTACAATAATTTAGGGCGTTGGAAAGTACTGGAAAATATTTCTGATAAGTGAGGCGCAGTTTAGCAGATATGTATTGCGATTTTGAAATGCCTTACTTAGAGTAGATATACTCAAGCCAAAGAAGCTCTACAATAATGTGATCTAAAATTGAAGAATTATAGTTCAAAGCTATAGTTAATATTGAATATAATAACTAAAGTAAGTTTCAAAACAAAACTAATATCAGAAAATAAAAACGAATCCACATTTAATTCAAAATTTCATTTAAAAAGAAATTCATAAAATTTCATACATAAATTTCATACGAAAATTTCCAATTTTTAACAAAGATTTTAAATTGAGTAAATAAATTGGGCCTAAATTCTAGTGTGCTGCTTATGCCCAATGAAATGCTTGTTGTATTGCAATCGTCGGTCCATCTGAGGTTGTTATTTGCCGTTTAGTTGACTATTTAAAAAAAACAAAAATAATAATAATAATTCATTGCTTCAATAATTTTCACAACGTTAAATGCTTATAAGATTTTTTTGGCGAACAATTTAAACAGTAATCATTAATTTAACCAATATTTCTGAGCCATTATGAGTTTGAAAAATTAACACTTTAAAAGCCAACTGGCCGAAATTCGACAAACAAAAATTCAACTGTAAGCTCTGTAAATCGAGTTAATGATAAGATAAAAAATTAAATTTTGTTTCAAAAATCCTCATCAATAATATATCCATCATCCCCCAAAATATCAGACTTCTCAAGCATCCACTTTGTAAATAAAAACCGTTTAAAATATAATTGATTAATTGTTACCAAATAATACACATGATTTGTTGTGAGGTCGTTTTTGAACTTCCTTCGTTCGAGTAATAGACTAGAACGGTGCCGAATGAAAAATTCCCTAATAAATGTAGATTATTTGCATAAATATTTATATATTTATTTTATTTTTGTGTGCAATAAGAAATTCCCCAAAGAATAAAGCAATTTCTGTAGACACATTGGAAAAAGTTAACCAACCTTGTTTTTTTCCATTGTTCAAAGTAATTGTAACAATACAGTCATAGAAAAACTTTTCCAGTCACATATACAAAATCAAATACATATACATATTTTGCAAGGACATTATAAACGAAAAAATTCAATTGCTTCTTAAACTTCGGTACGCAATTTTGTATTTCGAGAATAACCAAGCATTATATTTTGTACTTGTATCAGCATCATACGCGACTTTAAATAAGATTTTTTTACACAAAAGAAATCAAATCAGGAAAAGAAATAATTAATATGGTTTTATCCGCTATTAATACTTTAACAATTAATTTATCATATCTCTATTTCCGTGCCATAAAAAAGGATTTAAATAAATTCAGAAAGAACTAAAAATATTGCTTACATTGGAAATAAATTGTTTATAAAAGGCTATAGACAGAAAACGGTTCAAATGTTTCATTTAAAAATAATGTCAGAATCCTTTTTCAACGAACAGTTTTGAATTACTTGATTAAAGCATAATACTTGGGTACTTTGGATTTCTTATGATTATTAAAATTTTTATATGATTTTTTTTCCATAGCAAAAAACTAATAAGACTGAACTGAAAAAAAAACTTAACGATATATTCTCATAATGAGAGTTTTGAAATTATAAATGTGTGATTACATATTAATTGATGTTTTTTTTTAGACTAGTAGAACGTTTAAAAAATAAATACAGATTTAAAATATATATGAAATTAATGAAACCAAGTGATGCGTTTTACACTAGTTCATAAATTAATACGTAATCATTTAAAGGAAGATTTACATAAAAGTTTGGATTTTTATTAAGATCAGAAACAGAACCAATCATATTATTGTGGTTCGTTCAATTTTTTTTAAATTATCTAAAATATATTTAAATAGTTTTTCTTGTCAAAACTCAAAACCGTAATTTGATAAAATGCAATCTCAAAAAATTGGAAGTGCTACAATTTAAAGTTTGAAATGTAATATATTTCCGGTCTCTAATGGACATTTCATAAATTTAAATTACTTAATCATAAAAAACCACACTTGTATTTCCCGCTAGTTTTTTCTAGAAACTAGCATGTGTTATTGCTTAGTTTTACATTAATTGCCTCAATTAGACATATCTTGCCGTGCATAACTTAAACCCGTATACACTCACTCTGTATTGCAGACGTAGAGTAAAAGAAGAAGGAAAAAAACTATTAAAACGATAATCATAAATGTTAGCATAAATTAACACATGCCATAGCCTACCATCATACATCGTCTTTGCCAACTGTAAGATATTTTTCATATATATGTGCAACGTATGCATACTCTCAATACTTTGATTACATTTTTATAGGTCAACGTAACTAAATATTTAAAGATATATAATATTCTCAGATTATTATGTATACATACATACATATATACGCCAGAGTAAAACAGGAAAGCAATTGAGAAAACGTTTCATATTTTGTTTTCTTCTTTTTTTCATAAATAATAACCAAGTTGATTTGGAATATCTGGAACAAGCATCTTGAAAGATTTGGCTAAGCGAAAGAGCTGAGCACCGAAGTCAATTTTGTTCATTAAAAATTAAGAAGAAAATCTTACATTTAATAGATAAAATGCAATTAAAATTTAAGATAATTAGACACAAGAAAATTATAGATTTTTTTGTATACATAAATTTTGATTAATTAATGCTGAAATACATTTTTTTAATATTGTTAAAGTTGAGTATATTTAGGCCTATTTGCTAAAACGAAACAATTTTATGTTCAACTTAAAACGGTCAAGGGTTACAAGAAAACTGTCACAAGTGTAATTCAATTGAATTTAAGTTCATAAGTTCTGTTTCATAAAATGAAAGCACTTGCAATGAAGTTTGATTTCTATAGCTAGCTTCTTTTCCATTAATTTTATCTTAACAAAACAAGAATTAAAATTAAAGGCGACGAATTGAATCATAATTAGAAACAAGAGAACTGAGCTCAGAACTCGATTTTAATTCCTTTTAATATTAATGCTTGTAGTTGATGCAGAAAATTAAAATTTGAACCAGAAAATTAAAATTTGCGAAACTTCTCCTACACCAAACATTTCTTCCTGCAGCTATATCATCACATTGTAGCAATATGAATTAACAAATAAATAAGATCGGTGAAGCTTTAATTACCTTATTATAGATCACTAGATCAGTATCCAAATTGCAAAAAGGGCTTCTTTGTGTAAGTACTCAATACGACGACTAAGAGATTGTAAATCTTGTAAAGTGCACAATTATTTCAAAATATTTTCCTGAAAAATTTGAATAATTTTCACATTTTTTGGTCCTACGCGGAGAAATTTCGAACGCACCTTTCGGAATAACGTGTATCTGTCACTTTTATTACCGTTATTAACACGACCACATATGTTTAAGTTTCATATATACACATATATATATTTTTTTTAATTTCCTCCGGAACAAAATAATCAACGAGTACACTTATTCTGTTTTTTTTTCGACAAATGGATTGTTTATCAAACCAAAAGACGTCAAGCATCCGACAAGTCGGAAGGTTACTTACTGAATGAAAACTGGTAAAGTCGGCAAACGAAATTTTATTAAAAAGAAAGCATAAGCCTGGATGTGGATGAATAGTAGGTACGGGTACACCATCCGTTCGTATATGCATAAGCTTTTTAAGCACATTGCATGTGTGTATGGATGACGATGATGATGATGATTATAGTTGCAAACTGCTAAAGAACGACGACAAAGAAGAGGAAAAATAAAAGAAATTGCTATTTTTATTATCTTCTTGTTTTTCTTTTTTTTTAGTTCGAACAACAAAATTTTGAAATACTTAAGACACAAAAACAATATACTTTTCCTCAATGGACATCTGTTGGATAAATTCAGCGACTGACGGAATGCAAGTAAGAGTGCGAGATGACATTCAGCTAAGCAAGGTTTTTTCTGTTGGTTTGATTTTTGCATTGTACATTCTGCTTAGATAAGAATAACGATAGTTATAGGTGCGTGAATCGTAGATATTGTATCTTTTTGTTTTTTTTTTTTGAATTGGTGTTAGCTTAAGGTGTATGTTTTGTAGTTAGACATTGACATATGTGTTGCAAAGAACACACATTCGAATTCTGTTTTGTGTGTTTTCCTTTGGCTGATTTGCATGCAGGCTGCTGTTATATGGTGGTGAGCCTTAGTTAGAAGGTAGGGCGGCTAAAGAACGATGGTATGTAGCTGTAAGTGACAGTCAATAGTGTGACACTGGGTTACGTTAGCGCTTTTATTGGTTTTTAGATATTCAGGTAACGTTATTGTTGGTTCTTTTTTTTTTAATTGGAACTGTAAATTCGTCTTTCAAAGCACATGAAAGTGGTATGGGTAGTGTTTTTGGTGATTGATGAGCAAACTGGGCGTCTCAAATATCGTTAAGCAATTTAGGTATTTGTGCATGTACTCGTATGCACAATGTAGATAACATTTTTATTAATTACATAGGAACACAATTGAAGAGAAAATTAATGAAAAATGATTAATAGTTCTGTTGGATTACAAAAATGTGTTCGTGTGTGTGGGGAGCATATTTATTTTGCATGTTAATATTGAAAATATACTTAAAATGTAATATAATATGTATGTAAGTAGGTCATGGTTAAGAATAAAAATAAATAATAATATCAACTTTTCAAAACTATATGTAGTGAAAGAAATTAGGTTAATTTCAAGGTCTTACTGCTTCACTTAGGCGTACAACTAATCCATTCTGTTCAGAGAAAAAAAAAACAAATTTTGTGATATAGTCCTGCAGCCTGCATTAAATTAAATATACAACTTAGTCACATGATTGGAGGCTAATATGTGCTTTAAGCATTGAAGATAATGTGGATTTTAGTTGATTAATTATTGCAAAATGTTTTTGTATTCGATTTTATATTTTAACATCTCAAGATATCTTAAATATTCTATGAAAAAAGTTCTATAAGATTATGAATTTTAATTAACCAGAATGTCCGTGATAATTAAACGCAATAGGGACGTGCACAGGAAATAAATGGAGACGTGTCCATATTGCACAGCTTCAAACTGCACCACAAATTCGCCAAAAAGTTATTAGAAGAAGAAAAGTGTTAAATGTAGAGTTCAATCGCGCTGCTTTGGAATACGATTCCGCAATCGCATTTACTTGCTCGATTTTCCCATTGGGAGATGCAAAACATTCGTCATTTAGTTGAATCTAGCAACAATTCGCCCAAGATTTCTTACGTCCCCTGTTGCATCCTATCGCATCTAAGGCATTGATACCACACCGTTTGAAGGCAGTGGAACTGCACAATCCAATTTGAAACTGGCGATGAAATTGTTCACGGTTGACAAACCAATAACGTGGACAATGACCAAGAATTCGGCGACCGCGAAGTTGATGCCAAAATGCAAAATTATAATTTGGGATGAAGCACGATGGCTCATAAACGAGCTTTGGGGGCAGCTGACCTAACAATGCAGGATTTACAAGCTGATTCGTGATAATTTGGTGGGGATATGATATTGCTCAGCGGAGATTTTTGTCAAACGCTTCCCGTCACCCTGAAATCTACTGCTGCCGATGAACTTAATGGATGCTTATAATAGTCGTCTTTGTGCCGGCATGTCAATAAGTTGAAATTGACCACAAATATGAAGGGCATTGCAGAACGACCCATCGGCTGCTAAATTCTCAAGACAACTGCTAGGACTTGGCAATGGCCAAATTTCTGTTGATGTCTGGATTGGATTGATATCATTCCCGATAAAATTTTTGCGAGTTAACAACGTCGAAGGAAAAAATCATCACCAAAGTAAAGTCTTACCCGGCATTCCGAATAATTATAAAAATCTCGTTTGGATTTGTGAACGGGCAATACTAGAAGAGAAGAAAAAGAACGTCGTCGACAACTTGGTAAACGGTCTTTGTTGTTTGTTTTTGCGCCGGAAAACAAATCGAAAAAATCAACGTCCTTAAGGACTCTGCAGGTGTGTCATTAAAGTTGAGGGTTGGAACCGAAGATAAAATCGAATTTCGAATACTTTTTACAAATGGCCTAAAATTTGTACTACATTTGGAACATTGCACTATTTTTTGCCTTAGTTATTTGTCATGTCAAATATTGGTTATCTGAATATAAACGTGGTTGGCTTTATACTTCCGGAAACTTACTTCTCTAACTCTAATAACCTCTTTACAGCTCAAATCAAACCATATGCATTTTCTTTCGGCTTGATAGATTTCACCCTATTAGGGATACACTCTCTCTAATACTTTTTCCATTGTCAAATCAAAGATTTGATTTGGTAAGTCGGCTTAGGTTTGAAGATTAGAGAAAATAATTCTCCCCTTGTACTGATAATCATCATCGAAGTAGTTCCATTCAACTATACAGACCAATAAGACGTTTATAATAGGGCTAGAAGCACGACCAACGTAATCGGTTATTACGTTAACCGCGTACATCTAGGGTTCTCTAATCTTAATTATTTCGGAAACGGCTCTAACGATTTTGATAACAAAAAGATATAATCTACAAGGCTCTACGAATTTCAACCTAATTTATAGCGGAGGCCCTTCAAATTCTAAGACTGCTTTAAAAGTTCGTTGCAACGCCTATAGTTTTGACGGAATAAAGTTTATGTTCAGTGCATAGATTAGTTACTAGTATACGGTCAAAACAACGTACTTACAACTTAGATCCTCTCACCTTATATCCGAGCGGTTACCCTTGTGGAGCATCGTATACGATTTCTGGAGATGTACCTCAGCTCTCTCCAACTCTTCCCCAGTTGTGCTGATTCCTCTTCGACCGTTCTTCGCCAAGTACTTCCAGGTTGACGTCTATCTGGCTGGGTTAGATGGTTCTATTGCTTTCGCTTGACTCGCAATGCACTCGTTAACTTTTCAAAGGTTATTATGGAGTCGATGGGTTCCTGACCTATCCTCGCTTGAAGTTCATAATTAGAGATACGGTTTGGCCAGAAAATCATCATGATGTTTCGCAGATGTCTATTCACGAATGTTTCCAGCTTTCTTGTGACAGCAGGTGTTACTTTCCAAGTGCTGCACCTATAAAGAAGCACGGACTCAATATTAGAGTTAAACAGCGTAGCTTGGACTTTAGGCTTATAGAGTTGTTTCTCCATATTTTGGATATCGATATTCCGAATGCAGCATTTTCTTTACCGATTCGACTGGTTATAACTTGTTCGGTCCCGCCATCAGTAGTACCAGTACCAAAATATTGAAAAATCTCTACCATCTCTACTGGTTGTCCAGACATTTCTACTTGGGTAGATGAAGAAGTTCCAAGGCTGATCCATTTTGTTTTTGCCGTATTAATCTTAAGCCCGACGCTTTCAGCAGCTTTCTCCAACCTTATTGTGTAAGCATACTTCGTTCGCGTAGTCCAGATGTTTGAGGAATGATTGACACTGTCGAACGCCTTTTCGAAGTCGACGAACAGCAAGTGAAGTGCTGATAGATATTCAACAGACTGTTTGATGATGATCCGCAAGGTGTTGATGTGGTCTACATAGAAGATCAAGCGATTCTTCGAATGGAGGCAGTACGCAGTAGAACACATCCTAGCCAATCAAACAAAAATTAAATTAAGCGCCATCTAAACATCTCATTATTACAACAATTTTATTCACGTTTATGTTCATTCCGATTGTTGACCTTGCCGACTCTCGACGTTTGTTATTGTTTGTGTGAAAAATATTGCTAAGTTTTTAACAAAACATGGGTATTAATTTTAGATGTAAATCCTTATGTTTAAAATAAAGAAAAAATATTTTCTATTTTGAAATAGTCCAATTTACCTTATTTTTATTTTAAAACTTATATCAATAATAAATATGTAAGGGAGAGAACAGGGAAGGTCAAAATCGAGTTTATTCGAAACCAACCTTGACATGAGAGCTTGAGTATATCTTACATACTTTATACTTTATACTTTATACTTATACCTTACCTTACAAAATAGTAAAGAAATTTAATGGGATGTAAATCTGGGTTAGAATGACTAAGACTTTTTTCAAATTGATCTGTAGCATATTTAAGTTTCTCAGAAAAAAAACCATCTTATCTTATGCAATAAAATTGTGGTCTATATTGTTTGAATTTGAACCAACACCTTCTGTCACATGTCTAATAACTTTGTTCACCTAATTTCCTACATGTTGCAGCATCTATTTTTCAAAATATATATAGTTACCATGAATTTATAATCCTTTACACTTCCCACTGTCACTCTATCAAAATCTCATTGTTTTCATTTTCAGCCATGACATGCAATCAAGATTGACAGGTTTTAATTCATTGTACAAATCCAAACAAACACTGATTTTGTACGTAATTACATCTGCCTATTTAAAAATTACTGCTTTCTCTTATTTCCTCTTTATTGTGATGTTACCACTATGTGGCTTTCCTTTAAGTGAGCTTTTATATATATACAACTTCCATTATGTCACTTTTCGTAATTAAAAAAATAATAAAATATTTACGAGTATAAACAACCGTAATTATTTGACTAGAGGGTATAATCTCATTTAGTAGAATACAAAATTGTATGTGAAAACATAATTTAATTCTGAAAGATAACAAATAGTGAGTGCAGCTGAGATTTGCCCACAATGATTGTTTTGTTTTAGCGGAAATATAGTAGCTGATGTTTTTTTTAAGGCAAAATGGAAACATAACACACGAAGATTGATTCGTGTCGTCATGCCAAGTTGATTCACCCACCTAGATTGAAAGGTGTTCATAAAAATTAAGTTTTTCCTATAAAAAAAAAGAAAGTCAATTCACAACATATTAGTCATTTTATGAGATTGACTTCAATTTCTGCCACACTACTGTCCTTCTTCTCATGTTATTTTTTTGTAACTTGTTTTTTTTTCACACTGTGTGGGAGAGGGGGCGTTTAGCAAAGTTTATAAAGCAATTAATGGGAACTACATAGTTATTATTTATTATGAAAGAATTGTAGTGATTTTATGTAATTAAACATCAATCAATTAAAGAAGTAAATTTGCCGTACGCAAAATGAATGTTCAAAAGAAGTCACCAATGTTGGGTAAGGAAATGATATACTCGTATATATGTTGGCATACATTATGCTTATGAGTATTGTATGTGTCATGAAGTAGGTTGGTTTCGATTTAAAAAATAAGTGCTAATTCTGATGAAATCGTTTGGACTGTAGTAAATTCTGTTTTAAAAACCATGTTGCTATTTTTTCTTGCGATTATAGGTACTATAAGGAAAGTTATGCATTCGTAAAAAAAATTCTAACGATCAAGCATGACAAGCCTAAAAAAAGTGATCGACAAAAAATGTCTGTCTGTCTGTCAGTCTGTTTTATTTTTGGGCATAGAAATAACGGTACCCGCCACATGACCTTGAAGAAAAATCTTATTTTTCTCGAAAACGGCTCCAACGATTTTGGTAAAAAAATTTGAGAATTTTTTTTGTTGGTACTAGCTATGTATCATTTGATCAGAACCAAGTTTACGGGAAAAGTCTATTAATGGTACTTTTCATATAACTGTTTTTTAAATGTTTGGCTTTCTCGGTAACTGTGCATTGGATTTCTGTCAAATTTTATATCTGAGAACACATAGGTAGGCAAACTAATTCTGCATATTAAAATTTTAAATAACTTTTGTTTTATAATTAAAAAAATTTTTTAATTTTATATTTTAAAAAATCAATATTTTTAAAACTACTCAAAAAAATAATTTTAAATTTTACTGTCACTGCATACAAAAAATTTCAAAAAACATTTGTTTTCAGAAAACTAAAATTAAAAAAACCAAAATCAAAATCCGTCCTACAATTTTCGAGATGGCATCTAATGGGTTTCTTGGTTTTTTCGAGAAACCGATTAAGGTGATGGTTTTGGCAGTTTTTAAAAGTTTAAAGAACGATTTTTACCCACCTATAGCATTCACTTTCATTTTTACATATGTATGTACATATCTACATACATATGTTCTCTTTATATAGGTAGGTACATAATACCCTCCTAATTTTCATTATTCAAATCCCTTTAAATATACATTTGTAGGTAGGTACCTATGTAACCATTCCTTGAATCATATGAATTCCACAATTCATTATATAAACAATCATGGTTATCTTATATACATCGGACTTAATCCTGCAAAGGATAACTAGACAAACTATACCTACTAACAGCGTCAGTAGTTAGCTACACAAAATTGTTAGTTACAAGAGCAAGTTCGTACGATCCAGTCGTGCATTTTATTTAAAAAAGAATACGGTAATGCTATAGAATACACGTGTTTTTGATTTTAATATACAGTAAGACCTGCTAATTGGGACACTCTTAGTGTGTTTCTTTATTCATTCTTGTATGTCCAGAATATTCGGAATACCAGTTTTGCGTTTCTTTATTCCATGGAATATTCCGGATAAACTATTTTGTTTTTTCTTTATTCATTCCGGAACGTTTGGAATGCATTCTTTTTATTCCATGTTAAACACGGAATGAAAAGAATATTCTCGGAATAGACCTCGGAATAGAATATGAAAGTAAAAAATCACAGCGGAAAAAGACGAAAACCAAGTAAGGAAACAAAATGGATGAGCAAACATTTTTCATATTTTTATTTTTGAAATAAATATATAAATAATAATTAAATGCGAGTTTTCATTAATTAATAAATCAATAATATATATTTTAACTATTTCTCATAGAGATACCTGTTTTTTTGTCATTGCAACACTTTCAAAGGGCTGATGTCATCTTTTTCTTTTCTATTGCGGATAGTACGAGTATTTTTGATTCTTTATTACATTCTAGATATTCTGGATAAACATTTCGTCTTTTCCATCCATTCCATATTCGGAATAAATAAATAAACACACTCTCTATAATCGGACCACCTCATAATCGGACCGCACCTTATGCATTCCCTGCTATTTTTCATACAAATTTCCCCTTATAATCGGGCACCTGCTAATTGGACCATGGACCAATAAGATAATATGCGTTGCTTAATGTATTCTATAATACGAAATATGTAAGCGGGTTACCTTAGACTTATTTGTTGATTTCGCGATAAGTTTGTAATGTTAGCTTTCTTTAGTTGGCAAATAAAACAATTAGAATTTTTTATATTGCGTATTTCCAGATATTTCATTGATTTGTTAAAGGTGTTTGTTTTTGGTTTTTAATAAAGCTACTAAATTTAAAAAAAGTAAAAGAACAATAAACGAAATGTGAATGATCTTGATCGAGAAAATAAGGTTGAAGTTATTAAGTGTTTCGAAGATGCACATTTATCTCAGAGACCTTGCAAGGAAAATCCAAAGAATTTTGAGCGCGAATGAGGACATCAAACTGTGATTTGAAACATTCAATGGACTGAAAACAAAACGTTTGAAAGCATTCGTATCTTTTGCCGAAATTGATGTCTTCATATTCAATTGGTTTTGCTTAGCTAGGCAAAAGAATTGGCCAATTTCTGGTACATACAATTCTCCAATCAAAATGCCTGGATATATGCTAACAAATTTAATTGATTGAATATTTTTGGAAATGTATAGGTGGTTTATGCACTGGCAGCCGTATTTTTATGGACGTGTATGCATGAGATAAAAACTTTCTAAGTGGACCGTTTCGAATAAAAAGGAACCTCTACAATCGGACCACCTCCTAATTGGCCCACTTTTCTTCGGTCCCAAGGGTGGTCTAATTTGACAGGTTTTATTGTATGTATATTTTTCTACAAAATTTGCTAAATACAAAAAGTAACCCTTAGGGATTCTTATTTTTATTTTAAGATTTGCAATTGAAATCAGTTTATGTTTAAATACTTTTCCAAAATGTATTCTATCCTTTGCAATATTGATCGAAGATATTCAGGCGCTGATGCAAGATCTCAGTTTGGGGGGAGGGGCTTATTTTGATCGAAGACAGAATACCAAAAAAGATTACAAGTACCTATATAAACAGGCATAATATGGATCCTTATGAGTAGTTCTTAAAAAATCAACAACATATTGGAAACAGTTGGTACAAAAAAGATTATGTATTTCTTATAAAATATTTCATCAAACACCGATTGCTATATCGCGATGAACGTTCATTAAGGCAAGACCGGTGTGATCTTCTCCCTAAGTGTGGAGAATTGTTTGGGTATAAATTTACTTTACAAGCGTCTAACATTTCTGCTAGAGACTATGGAGGAGTGCGTCCTTTCGCAAGCGTAAGTTTTATCTGTGTACACATATATATTTGCCGTTCCGCAAGAGTGCGATTCAGTTTTTTGACAGATAACATACACAGATATAGGCAAAATTATTCACTCATTTTTTCAGGGTAAATAAATTTGTTCACGAAAAATCGTTCACGCTTGCGGAATTTGGCTCCTAGATCCCTTAATGGTACAAGATTATAATTATACTAGCAGACCCGACCGCGCGTTGCTGCGTCTTTATTGTATTGCGTTCAATTATTAGATATTAAAATTGGTATTGTTAAGACAGTGATTTGTAAAGATTCTAATTAGTAGCAATCAGTGCTTTCCATTAAGTAAAAACTAAAGGAACAATATTACTCGTTAATCAGGAAACCGTCATAATCGAACTTGAGTCGACAGAAATTGGGGACAAAATTATATCCACGGCGCATCATCTAAAAAACTTCGGAATGAGCATTTTTCCCGAGCAGTCGTTTATGTATCGGAAAAAGTGACAAACACTGATTAAATTTACGAGTAGGAGCAAACTCTAAGAAATCAATCTAAACGCTAAAAGCATAGTGGAAGGCGTTAAAATGCAAATAAATGGTCATATATTTGTTTATAATTATTCACGAGGTCTTAATATTAAATCTTCGATGGAATTGACGTTTATTAAGCAGATGTTCGGTGACAGATCGTCCGAATTCTTTGACTCCGGCGTGGAAGTGAGGTTAGCTTCGATTTCGAATTAGCCATTTATCTCTCAGTTGATGCATGCACTATCTGTCTGTCAGCTTTCAAACCACCACAGCTGGAAACACAATAGGTAAAATTTGCCGTCTGCCATGGTAATTAGGCCTATTCTGCCACATCTGTTATCCTGCTATGAATTTTCTGTTATGATGCATAACAGGTCTCCACCATAAAAGATATTTTATAATTGGTATTCAGGAGTTCGATCTTTTATAAAAGTCTGTTATGGAACTTCGAAAAAGAAACATTTATACGAACAGACCTAAAATCTGCTATCAAATTATCAGATGTAGTAAATAAAAATTCTAGGCAGTTGGCACTGACGAATAACAATAAATTAACCTGTGGAATGATCGTATTTTGTTTCGCGAAGATAAATTTTTGTTTTCTGCAATTTTTCCATAACAGTTCCTGAATTTAATGTAATGTACAAAACGCACACCGGATAGATAAGCGACTAATTTCTTATGTTTCATCCATCAAATGTGTTCTGTGCTTTAGTGTATTGAAATAATTTAGTTTTCAAATTATTTATTTATTTGAGTTTGTTATTATGCATATTAATTATTTTTTGTTATATCTGTCTCCTTTTAAGAACAATTCGTTAACGAAAAAAAAGTTTTTACTACATATATTGAAATCTTTTATGATAAAAGTAACCAAAATGTGTCTTTTATTCTGTTATGATTCATAAAAGATTCCATAACAGAATGTGGCATGCTGAATACCAAAAATGCAGTTCGTAAAAGATTTGTTCAGAATTTCGAAGTTTTGACAGCTTACTAGCAGATTTCTTAACAGATTTTATAGCAGATTAAGCATGCAGAATACCAAGATTATAATTCATAAAAGATTTTTTGACAGTTTAAACTTTTGTATGAAAATTCATAACAGAATAAAACATCTCGCCGAATAGACCCAAATAATATTATTTGCAAAAGATAAAAATTTGTTCATATAAACATAAACTTTTACAACCAGATTTTTTTTAAATATATATATAATTTTGATATGATTATTCTATTAGAAACGTTTGTAAAAGAACAAAATGAAAATTATTTCTGAAAATACTTTAAAATTTTTAATATAATGTGTATACTTGCAATTAGATCTAATTTATACGGCAGAGCTAGTGGTGGAATTTTATGTGGTGTTAAAAAAACTCTTAATTTTGTCAAGCTTTGTTTTATAGAAAACAGACTTATCATTCAAATTTTAAACAATAACAGTAAATATTTCATTATTCCTGTGTACTTAAACTCCAATAGCTGGCAGAATGACTTTGAGAGTTTAATAGACTTTATGAATAATTGCGATCTTGGAAATATAATGATCATTGGAGATTTAAATGCTCGAATTTGTTGTTATCAAAATCCTACTGTGCATAACATATATTCTCGAGACACTTTGAATGAAGTAAGAAACTCCAAAGATGAAATCTTTAACCGACATGGAAAACTTTTAACGGATTTTTTGTAAACTTTGGACTAGTTGTATTGAACGGTTCATCAAGAAGTGACACGTCTGGGGAGTTATCTTTTTTAAATGGTCAAGGGAAGGACAGTCTGTAATTGACATTGGCTCAATATCTGGAGAGTGGCTAAATTCATTTGCTGACTTTAAAGTGGACATAGCAAATTTTTAGCGCACTTGCCCATTGTAGTGAAGTGAAGTTTAAAAATATTGATAAGCAGAGGAACGCAAACAAATTTTTGAGACTTAAGTGGAATGAGAAAACTGTATCTATTTATAAATCACTTATAAATCGACATTGCAGCCTTCTGACTACACAACTTGCAGCTACTTTCAATCATTGTGACGAATATATTATGAAAGTTATTAAATCTTCAGCTCCATTTGCGGTAAATAACAATAATAATAATTTATTTACACCACGGAGCGCATGGTTCGATAGTGAATGTAGGAGACTTCGAAAACTATCCTTTGTATACGAGTATCTTAAACTGTTCAAATCGACAAACGCCATGATATTCAAAATATTTATCTTCCTCTAAACAAGGAATACAAGAAACTATGTGCTTCAAAAAAATCTCGTACATTAACAAAAAAGCTAAAAAACTTGTTAATTGTAAGAACTCCTTAGAGTTTTGGAGCAATGTTCTCGAACTTGGTGGACGTAATAGAAGTATGGTGAGTACCCTCGGAGCTGAGACACTAGCAGCTCATTTTAAAACTCTTTTGTCGGCTAATGAGTCTCATCATACTTTCTCTTACGCACTACCCAACATTACTGTCAGTGAACTGGATGACACAATATCTAGGTGCGAACTGGAAACAACTTTGAATAAGGTGAAAAACAATAAAGCACCTGGCGTAGACGGCATTCACGTAGAGTTCTACAAAAGTAGTAATGAGCAACTAAAAAATTATATTTTGGTGTAATTCAACAACCTTTATAATGATTCATATGTACCAATCAATTTCAACAAAGCAATTATTTTTTCAATATTCAAGAAAGGAGGTGCTAATCTATCCTAAAATTAGGGGATTTCTTTTCTTAACAGTTTGCGGAAGATTTTAAATTCAATTCTCTATGAAAGGCTTAACAACTGGATCGAGAACAATAATATCCTTAGCATGTTCCAAGCAGGCTTTCGATCGGGTTTTTCAACGATGGATAACATCTTTGCGCTGACAAGTATTGCCAAGAAGTTTATTGAAAAAAAGAAGAAACTATACACCTGTTTTGTAGACTTCAAAGCAGCATTTGATATTGTAAACAGACAGGCTTTGATGTACAAGCTTTCATCACTGGGAGTATCCCGAAAAATCTTGATTTCTTGTTTCAACCAGCGCCGCTTTATGGGATGGATGAATTTTCTGATTGGTTTGAAACGACGACAGGAGTTCCCCAAGGCTGCATTTTGAGCTAAATAATATTCACCTTATTTATTGACGATATTTGTGATGTTCTTCCGGGAAGAGTTATCTTTGCTGATTTACCTGTTAAAGTTTTGCTCTATGCCGACGACTTAGTTTTACTGGCGGTCAATCCTTTCGCTCTGCAGATGCAAATCAACAGACTAAATACTTTTTGTGAAAAATGGGGCCTACATGTCAACATAAGCAAAAAAAAAATAATGATCCTTGAGGCGCGTCAAAGAAGAAGGCTTACTGAAGAAAACTGGTCGCTCAATAATGTGCGAATTGAAGTTGTGCAAAAATTTAAATGCCTTGGAGTTTTACTAACGCGTAATTTAAATTTCTCTTAACATGTTTAGCAGAAAAGTAATGAGACTATACTTGCTTTAAATTTAATGTGGCCGAAGTTTTTTGGGAACTAAAATATCGATCTGGTACCAAAATACCGCGTGTTTCAAGCAACCGTTAACACGTGTTTGTGCTATGGCACTCAGATTTTTGGATATTTGCCCCTTGAGGAATTTGAATCTATTCAAAGGCATTTCTTCAAACGCATATTCAGATTACCAAGCTCACCACCGAATTATGCGATGTATGTGGAATCTGGTGTAATGCCAATATACATTCAAAACCTTAAAGTTAATTTCGATTACTTAGTGGGAGTGATGAAAAGAAACGAAGGAAATCTCCACAAATCCTTTATGTTGAGACTACTGCAATCAAATGCATCCCCTTTCAAGGAATGAAATCAGCTTGCTCTAACCCACGAATCTATTTTGGCGTTAATGGAGTCCAATGTAGATGTATGGCAGCATTTTTTTGCAGGTTGACGACAACTTCAACATCATCCAGAAGAACTAATAGAAACCTCAATCACCAATTACCATCCGAGGCAAACTATTTCCGCAACGAAATATCTCCTGTAGTAAGTAGCAGTAAGCTACATTTTCACAGCACGTGTTGAAATGTTAAACCTTAACTTATTTCGAAATGGGAGATGTAAGTCACTTCATTGCAATTTGTTCAATATTACAAGAAATTCGTCGGTTACATTTCGATAAGAGTTATCTATCACCAAACATGCTCTACGAAATATTGAATGGAGCTCTAGGGTGGTTTACCTTATACAATTACTGTAAACATGCTAAAGATTGCCGCAATAGTTTCTTAACGTAAAGTCAAAAGTTAAGCCAGTTACTGTTGTTTAAAACTATATTCATTTTGTGTTTCAAGTCACGATAAAATTGAAAATTTTTGTGTTCCAAATCATTTTAAAATTGTTATTTTTCTTTGTGTTTCAAATCAATTCAAAATTGTTTTAAATTTACTTTTCAAGCATCTTATATTGATTAATAAGCTACATTTATACATTCATTTGGTTAAATAAAACCAGAAATATTAAGTTTAATTAAGCAAAATTTATTTTTTATTCTTTTATTTTTTCTTAAGATTCTTAATACTCAATTACACTTTTTCCATATTCTTTTTAGTATAAAATGTCATATCAGGCAGACGGCAAAATTGCCATGTCCTTATACGTATAAATGCTTAATAGCATTAAGCGATCTTGTTAATGTAATACTTTTACATTTAGCTATATTCAGGAATAAGCGATTTTCATTACACCAAGCTGAAATTTCATCTAAATCTAAATATATAATAAATATTTGAAGTCGATGACAATCTAACTCACATTTAATTGACTTAAAGAGCTTTAGATCGTCAGCAAAAAGCAGGCAGTTCAAATACTGAATTCTAGTCGGTAGGTCATTAATAAATAGTATGAAGAGGATAGGTCCTAAATGGCTACCCTGTGGAACACCAGAGTAATTAAAAATCTCCTTTGATATTACTGTAAGAAATATTGTAAAACCTTTCTTCAAAAAAAAAAAAAATAAAGAATTTATCTATCTATCTATCTATCTACTCGTTAATCTGTCTTTCGTTAAAACAAATAAATTTGATGGTTTTCAAACGCGTGAGCAGGAAACATACAGCGCTGATAATGGAAGAAACACGGTTTCTATTAGTCCAAGCCACAAATTGTCATTGTCTGCCCTTGCGACTTATTCATCGTCATCGCAAAAACCCAACATATTGGGAATTGTAGCCTTTTGAAAGGTATTGTTGATTCTAATGGAATCATAGGTATTCGAGGTAATCTAGGACGACTTCTTTAAACTTTCCAGTCAATATCGTTGCTTCAAGTACGTTTCCAGTAGTTCTTCTAATGACTAATTTTACTCGTACACCGTTGCATTATTTTTCTTGGATTTAAGTTATACAAAAGAATGAGCGTTGAACCAATTTTCAGACAGAGCTTGTTTGGTGGCATTAATGGCCCAGAGAATTTTAAAATTCAATCGGAAAATTGACAATCTCGTTTTCATCAATAATCTGCCTATCGAGGTAATCGTCGGAGCGAAATTCTCTCCGATTTACTACGAATCGGACACATTTTGCTTCGAGGTGACACCATCAGACCGATAATTTGTTTTGTATTTGTGTTGAATCTGCTCCGAAACAAAAGCAAACGCATTTTTATTTAGGCAAAAGTTTTTCTTCAATCTTGGAGGCAATTATAGAATTAGAGCTGCGTCAGGTAGTTCGCGTATATTGCTTTCGTTCTTGCAATGTTCTTTTATTTTCTAAATAAATAATAATGTATTTCATTTAATGATTTTGTATTTCAAAAGTTTTTCTTTTCAAATTATTCTTTTGTTGACAATTCAAACGGAAACAAAACACTTATGTTTGGAAATAGGGAGGGGACTTTATTCGATAGTTTTGATTTTAGAATCGGTGTATCTAATTACATTTCTTAAAAACGCTAGCGCATTATAATTGAAAAAAAATTGATTTCTATAAACAATAAATTACACTCTCGTCAATTTTTCATAGTTTAAAATGTTTATAGTGTTTATTTAATAAAAAACTATCGCAAATATATCGCATTTTCGATATATCAGTTAAGTTGCACATCTCTGCCTGAAGTTTATATCTATCGCAATGCGTCGTCGTATTTCTTTAAAATTTCTTCCGATGAAAGCTACTTCGAACTGTAGTTGAATTTCAGACGAAGATGCGTTGCGTAGAAAACTCCGCTCCGACGGTTACCTCGATTGGGCAGAATAGTGCCAATTGACTTAAAAGTCATCAAATCACCTAACAATCAAAATTTGTAAAGAATAAATTTAATGTATCACGTTTTGACGCTGGATGAGGACGATGGCGGTAAGAACACACGACCAATGTTATGTATATTAATTTGCTAATATTTGTCTTTGATTTCAGGGTATCCTAAAAGCCAAAAAAGTCTCAGTACTGAGGACTAAGCCAGGATCTATAATCTTCCGAATTCGGGTTATATGTCAAACTGAGAGGTATTCCTAGTGGTATGTAAATATATTACTGGCTATTTTACTAGAATCCTGTCTATAATTTTTCCTGCGATCGTGAGTCTTCTACGGAATAAATTTCCCTCGAATAAAAAATCGTATGAAATGACAGCAAAACTCCATGGGAAATTTGATTTACGATAAGGTAAGTATGTATAAACTCCGAGCGAAACGTTTGAGCATCATTCACGTTCACTAAGTTTGATTGTGGGAAACATTTTCAAAGACATTTTTTTCACGATAAGTCCCAATTTTGTAAATTTTATTAAAAGTTAAAGTAGTAGGTATATCGCATGTAAATTAAAAAAAAAACATTTTTATACTTTTTTTTTTACAAATATACTTTTTTATTTTTCCTTAAAATTATATATTTTTTTTATATAATACGAATACACTTAACCTCTATAGTTTACAGTTTAATTTTATTTGATTTATCCATTCTTCAAACAAATTCTCTTGCTTCTCGTGTAAAAAAATCAATTCAAAAATAATGATTAGATTAATTCAATTATTTACCTCAATTGAGATTAACATTAAATACAATCTGAGGATGCTTAACTTAAAAAGCATGTTGTGATGTAGGTATGGAAAATTTGGCAACAATGAGTATGGTAGTGGTTGACAATGATTATATTAAAATAATATTTCTTTTGGCGATGTTTACTGTTTTCTTTTTTTGTTTAATTTTGTTATTGTTATCTTTGAATGATTGTGAGAAGTAGTATTGATTTTAAAATTATTTGTTTTTCAATTTGTTTGAAATTTAAAAAAATTAAAGCTTATTGTTAACTTTTAAAGGTATGATAGATAGTGTGCACGTGAAAAAAAAAACAAATTTGCTATTAAATTTAATAATTTTTCTTAAAGATTTCTACATAAATTTGAGGATAGAGATATTAGGAAGTTCGATAAAGAAAATCTGGAAGATTAAAGTTTCTAAGATATACGAATTTCCAATTGAAATGATTATTTTTCTTTTGATTAATTAACAAGTGATATGATTATGCTACTTAATTTAGAAATTTAAAATCTATTTTGTTTTCTCTTATGATTTTAATGCCAAAAAATTAATTTTGAAGTGAGACAAATTTATAATTTTGTTTTGCTTTTTCAGACACATAAAAATATAATTTGAAAACTGCTTTCAAAAATGAATTTTTTTTCAGTTCTAACAAATTTTCTATTCAGTTTAATTTTGTATAACTTTTTAATTGCAAGTATTTGGTTTGTTTAATTGTTATGGACGACATTTCCTTTGAATATTTCTGCTATTGCAGATCAAGATAATATTTTTGTTTGTATTGTTATTGTAATTTTGTTTATACCTAATGTTTTTCTTTTCTTAGCCTACAATCTAGTAATAAATTAAATTATTTTTTTATAGATTCTTTTCTAGAAGTTCAAATACACAGACTTTTAAATTTACAATAATTATTTAATTTGCTTCTTTTTTCAATCGGATTTATTTTTTTTTATTTTAATTAATTTTGTTTGTTTAAATTACACAAATATATACGAAAAAGGATATCTAATTATGTAAAGTGAATTTTTAACTTCAATACAATTTTTTTTTTTGGTATTTTTTATAATAATTGATGTTATTTTTGTTTTTAATGATTTGAGTTCCAATTTGTTGTCATTTGAAATACATATATGTACGTATACTAATGAAATGTATATAAGGCCGTTAAATTGTATTGCACATTTAAAAGAATTATTATTATTATTTAACAATTTGAAGTCTTATTGTTGATTCAAAAAAAATCTTATTTTTATATTGTTTGAGAGAAGATAAATGGGATTTCAAGCTCATACAAAAAATAAGTATTCAACGATATTAAACAAATTCTATCGTTATCGGAAACTAGCTACGAATTTCAATGAAAAAAATCTCACCCGAAATTCTTAAACAAATTATTATTGCAAACCATTTCACCAACTATGTAAGCATTGAACCAATACTCGTAAGCTTTTCGAAAAATATAAGCACCATACATAATAGAAATTTGCTAAGCGAGAAGAATGCAGATGCAGAGTGGCATTTTTATCCAGTCGTAAGGAGAATTACCAACAATGTTTAAACAATCAGCGCTTCACTGCCTGTTAAGGTACCTACTGCAATAAAAATTTCTAAAAATGCAAACAAAAAAATCTTAATCAAAATACCTATGCAATATTATTTAGACTTTCAACAAGAAAACATTGATGTTTATAATTTCAAATATTTAATTCATTTCCATTATTCAACTACAGGAAAACAATAAGAAACTCACTCAAATTTAATAGTGTCAGATCAATAGAATGTACTTAACAATATCTCAGATACTATCTTTCGACTGTTAGACCACCAATTTAAGACAATCCTAAAAATATGCATTGATATATTAACAAATCTGATTCTTTTATTCAAAACTAGATGGCACTTTATATTACATATAAATGGGACATACTTATAGGCGTTTTCTCTAACATAACTTAAATTGTAATTATATTTTATTAACAGTGCATTCGATTAACACATTCGATCTCTTTTCGCTCTACTTTCCCCATCAGCTACACTTACGTGTCGGGACAAAAGCGATTTTTTTAAATAAGAAAATTCGTTATTTGAAGCTTATAGATTTATTTACAAGCAACTCCATAAAAGTTTTCTACAAAATTTATTACATTTCAAGACCCTCCAATTTTTTAACACTCAGCAAGACAGACAACAAGTACCTCATTCCGAGCGTTTTGTTAATTGTTAGAGTGAGTGGGTTCACGTGAATATCAGAATAACGCACAATAATACCGACTTTTTACCATTATATATCATATTCATTTCGAATGAACAGCAGAATAGTGATTATTGAATATTCATAGAAAATTCCCCTCTATGAATATCAGAATAGGGCTGTACATATGTTAATGCTTTTCTTTGAGGAGAAAAATACTGAGAACTAGAGCAAAACGGATAAGCACGAGCAGAGTACGCGTAGTTATACGATCAAGTATCTATGTATTTATGAAATAAACTTGATCCTTAATGATATGAAAAATGTTAGACTGCACTCAGCAACATACATTGGTGACCTTTTGTATTGTTCGTCAAGAAACATTTTGAACCCCTCAAATTGATAGTTCTTCGCTGAATAGAAGAGAAAACGTTTGTGGATTTGATATCAGAGTCAAAACCACGGGCCGAACTATGCAATTCGATCCTACAATAAAGTTGTCCGAATTCGCAAAATCTCGACTCACTAATTTTGTAGCTAGGGCATTTATAACTGAAAAGAACAGAGTTAATTGGAGATCATGTAGGGAAGAGTTGAATACGCGAACAGTCGACGCTACTTTCCAATACAGTACCACTGAAAAATAGTTTTCAAAACAACTTTCGAATACATGCGAAAGTAGAATGAAGTTATATAGTAGGGCCACCGAGTCGAGAATAAGAAATGAATGTGTATAATAAAATGTCAACATTTTTCCATTTATTTGTTTACTGGAATTTCCTTAGATTTATTAAATAAACTTTAGTATATTTCTTCATAAACAAAACCGAATTAACGATGATTTAATGTAGACAAAATTAAATTGCCTGTCAGGAAACTAATATCGCACAAACTTCTTTTCGTCAAAAATTAAGGAGGTGAATTAATTTTGTTTTCGGTATTTGACAACAAAACTGAGAAATTTTGCTGAGTAATCCTGTTCATATAAATGAGCTGGCTGAGAAGAAGTCATTTTTCTGAAATGGCCTAATATCTTAATTGAAATTAAGTACATGCTTTGAAAAAATGTTTTAAAATTTAAATTTCACATTATATCAAATTGTGACTTTTATTTGGTGATTGTCTTCCGGATTACCATGGAAAAGGCTCTAGTGGTCTATATGTTTATGCATATCTGTGTAGCCGAGTCTTAAAATATGTATAGTATAGAACAGTATTGATTTCCAATGCTTACTTTAGTTAACTAACAGAAATTATTGTAACATTTTTTCTACAAAAATATATAAACCAACTGAGCGGGCACTTTATCTCTTTTTACTCTCATTCGTTGTTTTTTTTCTTACAGACTTAACAACCAAGCATTCAGTCCTATCACGAATTCCATTGGATTCGAATAAAGAATAAAAAATTATGGGAGAATCCTTTCGTACATAAATTCGAATGAGGTTTCCCACTAATGTATGGATATTGTGATAGTAATTTCAGATTTCGTAACACGCTTACAATTGCGATGAAATTCGTGATACGCCTTTTTTGGTTTTTGCACCTACACTTAATGCCTTTTAACAAAAAAATAAAAAAAAAAATCTATTGAAAAAAAAATTAATAAAAAAAAAAAATAAACAACAAAACCAAACACAAATTGAATTCCCAACAAAATAATAAGAATTTTTATTCAAATATTTTTCATTTCATTTTTTTGTTTTATATAATAATATGTATGTATTTGCATAATTACATTTTTAGTCTTACAACCTCGTTTATATATTGTTTTATTATCATTGTATTTTTTGTTTTGTATTTATAAAGTTCCTACATATATACTTACAATCTATATTTAATATTTAAAACAAAAAACTTGATATTTTCATTTTTTAAACATATTTTTTTATAAATTTTCTGTGTTGTAATCAAATAATATACAATTCTTTTGTTTGAAAATTAATAATAATTATTCATATATAAATTTTATTTATTTACATTTGAAAAAAAATAATAATTTGTGATATAAAATATATATATGTATGTATATATATTGGTAAGGTAATTAAAATAATTTAATATTAAAATAGGAAAACATATTCAAATTAAACATATGACATTATACAAAATAAATTAATTATAATTTAAATTGATAATACGTATAATTTTTTTTATACAAGAAAAAGAAAGTTGTAGTCAAATAAAGTATACTTTTTTCAATTTTTAATCTAAATAATTAATTATGTAGTATTACACGGATGAATTTAACTTTCGTTTTTCATTTATAAATAATAATAGGACTAGGAAGTATATAATGTATGTATGTATATAAATTAAAATAACAAGGACATTTTTTTTTTTTACAAATAATAAGGATAGAAGTAATTTTATTATAGTTAATATAAGTTTTTATTTTAATTGTACCGTTAATCACTTCATATTGAATATAATTAATCTTATTCATCTTGTTTCTCATACGAAATAAGGATAATGGGTTGTGTTCACAAACGTCAAAAATCTGCCAGGGATTCATAATCTGTTTTGAACGCATACATATTACATTTTGTATTTTAAAGAAGAAAAAGCTTGGGACTTAATTCACTTCATATAAGAATCGGGTGAAAAGTATCGTATAAGTCTTTTTTACGATTTTTAATTTTGATTGTTTTCATCGCATTTTTCCGCTTGAAATTACATTTTGCTCATTTCCTGTAAAATGATCATTTTAGATTGAAACTGCTCCTTTCGTTGTAAAGCGATTCGACATTAACGCTCTAAAAAAGTGAACATTAATAGACAATAGGCTTGTTCGTCGTTTTTTTTTCACTGGGGCACACTGAAAATGAGGAATGTCATTCAATTGCAAAAAAAAAAAATACATACATAGGTGCTCGGGTTTTGACTTTACAGCGATTATCTCAATCAAACGGGTCTCAAACTTTCATTATTTGACTTTTGCTTACTGGAGTGCTGTATATGGTGGGGTACTTAAAGTCCGTGCTCAAGACATATTTTGATTGAGCAAAGGGCAGTTAAAACTGAGTGAAATGTGACTTAAACACATCAGAACCAGTTCAGTGTTCAAACGAGCAGAATGGAAAATGAACAAAGAGAAATCGTGCGCAATTTGTATTATGTGTCCAACTTCAATATTTGAGAGCCCGGACTTTAATTCGAATGACAATTTTTTACATGAAATTTTGTTCACAACTAGTCGCACAAGCAAAATCATTATTGGGTGAACGGTTGAAATAGTCTGTTTTGATTTAGATATAAATAAACTGTTACTGCGGAACTAATTATAATAGCGGATAACACCATTTTTTCATTAATTAATGGCGCTTTTATTTGGCAATCCGGAAACTCTCTCCGATCAGGGAATTTTGACGATTCTGAAGTTTGGTGTTATTGTATATATAAATATAATTGTTTATCGAAAATAATACAAATAACATATACAATATACAAAAAATGACAACCGTCCAGTTTGACGTTTAAGTATATGAATGTGTGAGTGCTTCTTTTCAGAATCAGAACTGTCATTTTTTCCCAAGTGAACACTTTCAGAAGAGTCCAGAAGGCTTTCGAATGGACAAATAAAAACGACATACGTTTCATAATGTCAAGTAGCAGTGCTTAGTGTCGTTGTCCAAAATTATTCCCAACAAACTATTTTCCATTTTGTATTCTTATTTTTTTTAATAAATGGAGTGATTTGAAGTTTAATTGAACATGTATTGAAATGTCAGATGAATGCGTTCTAGCTATTTTCACTCCGAAACTTCACTACTTTCTTTTTTCGAAAATATTTATGACTGCCATATAGCGGGGAGTCACTTTATTTTTTGGAAAACGATATACATATTATATGATGATCATTTTTTTGACATTTAGGAATTCAGTTTAGACATCAACTGAGGTAAAAAATATTTTTGCAGAGCGAGTGGAATGAAATTGGTTAGGGAATTGTTATTTTTTCGGTAAAGCAGTGTTAGATCACAAGATCTCACCAAAGATAGATTGAGTGTCTAAGGTTTTCTCAAAATAAACAGTTGCTATAGAAAAAAAGTGCTATTGATTTCACGATAGCAATACCCTTCTCATCTATTATCTAGGTAGGTTCTAACTGGAAATCATAGTGTCAAAAACACGGGCCTAAAAAATATGTACCTTAATTCAGTATAAAATAGTAATAGAATAGTAATAACATGATTGTGTTCAAGTTACTTATCCCGCACAATTGTACACATTTCTACTGAGTTGTTACAGATACTTTGTCCCTACAAATTCCATCCAAATGTTTCCTTAAGTTATTATGCCAAAACCATACATTTCTATTTACAAGATGATATCTGTATGAAACGGCTAAACGGAACAGATGATAGTTTTGAAAAAAAAAATACTCTCAAATCTTGCAAATTACAATAAGAAACTAAATTAAATTGTATATTTTTCCCTTTGAATCAAAAATGTTTGTAAAAAATTATAATTTATATATTAGACTTAAACTAAATACTATGTTTGTTTTCTGTTTAACTTAATCATTTCACTTAAAACTACAGAAGTTACAAAATCTGAAGAAAAAATAAGAATATTTCTTTATAAATAAAACACATACTATAAATAATGAACTAAGAATATTAAATAATATTGTGTTTTTTTCTTTTTGAATACTTTTAATTTATAAATTATTTATTAAGGAAAAAAGAAATTAACATATTGAACACTTATATTAAAACAAACAAGAATAATAAAAAAAAAAATCTGTTATACTAGGTGTATTCTATTCTAATTTAGGGCAAGGAGGAGTATTATAAAGTGAAACATTTTTTTTTGTTTCTTTTAAGCACAATATTAAAAAAGAAACAAGAATTAGAATACAATAATTTACTTGATTTGCGATTACTCCTCCAGTATCGACTCTCATTCTTTTTGAATGCCATGGGGTTGTTGTTGCTTTGGCTTGTCGAATATTTGTAGTTTTGATTTGACAGCACCTTCGCATACCATCAGACGTTGTTGTGTGGGTTTCTTGTCCAAGTCGAAGCAGAATGCTTCGTATTCTCCTTGGCCATAGCGACTGCGGAAATGTCGCGAATCGTATCCACTTAGATAGTCAGATCGTAAGTTAGCAGCAGCTACGGCTGCTACAGCTGCTGCAGCTGCCATGGACGAAGAGGAAGTTGTAGAGGAAACTCCACTGCTACTGCTGCAACTACTGGCAGCGGCAGCAGCTGCTGCAGCCGACGACGACGTAACCGACGAGGTCTTAAACGAATCAGGTACTTTAAAATTGCTCAGCGTCTGCCCTTTGCGTTCGAAGTATTCGACAATTTTGGCAATTTGAGCCGATCTGGTGTTTGGATGCGAGGAAAACGACCGTTCATCCCAGAGCAGGGAATCAGAACCGGCCAAACTGCTGATGTCATCCGAGCTGTCGGTGTATATCGATGATGTGCGGTTTTTGCTGTATAGCAATTGATTTGCAAACGGTGACTTTTGGATCAGGGAATTGATCTCCGAATCCAGAGCCAAGCGATTGATAAGTCCCATGTCGATTGAGGTAGCGTCCATGTTACTCAGAAGGTGATGATGGCAAGGATATCGCTTCCGTACATCTGCTAGTTCTAAGTCATCCAGACTCCTCAGTGAGCTAACATTCGTTGACGAAGCAGCCACGTCATCTATCATTAGCACCGATGAGGAATCATTAAGGGTTTGACTGGATAGTTGACTATTTTGAAAATAGCAACATCGGCAAAGATTTGCCAATTTGTCACTGGAAGAACCATCTAGATTAAGATGTGTCTTTATTTGCTCCATACACGTACAGGGTTGTGAATTTTTGAATGTGATGGCATCAGCGTCTTCATTGAAACATGAAAAGAAGCCACTTTCGATGGAATCACGGCGGGTGAGTGTTTTGGGCGTCACAAAATCTTGGCCCTTCGCCTCGTAATCTGCTGATTGCAATGTCGACGGTGGAAGAGGTGGCTTCTCATCTGTTTTTACTTTGATGTTGTGCTCACTGCCCTCGTTTTCTTCTGAGGAGTGTGAATCAGATGTGCCGCCGACATCATCGTTTTTTATGCTCCTAAACAGCGGATGATTGAACAGCGAATTGGCTCGATACTTACGCGGCAGCGGGTGGTTTTCCATTTTATTTGGCATTGTGGACTCACCGTCACTGCTGGACTCACCATCGGCACAATTACCACTGGCTCCGTTCACTTGATCGTCGTTGGCCACACAGAATGCTTCGAGTTTACTCTTTGCCGATGGTGAGAGCTTTAGTTCAATAGCGCTGAATTTGCGTGTCACATTTGGAGATGAGGGCAGACTCTTTGGCTCTGTTGCAGATTTGGTAGCTTTTTGCAAAGCTGCGAGTTCTTTGAAGAATGGTGCTGACATTTCAAAGCACGAGCTAAACAAATCACCCACACCGGCTGCGTATGCCTTTGGATTTGCTCCGAGAATCTTTTTTACTCCCCTCAGCTGAGCCAATGCTGTAAATGGATTGGACTTGACACCATTATGGTCCAGTTTTATTGGTTTATACTGAGGGTCTTTCAGGCACATTGTTTCAGCAACTTTCCGCAGCGTCAGGTTAAGTGAAATAGGCGATTCGGGGGTTGGCGTGCAGACGGTTTTCTGGCGTTGCATTTGATGACACCGCGCCTTGTCACTGGGCGTTGTATGCAGTGGAAAGTGAATGATATTCTCGCTCATCGAGCGCCTATGCTGCAGTTCTGCTTCGAGCTTCTTAGTAGCTCGTCGAACTCTAGTGTTTAAAATTCTCATTTCGAACTCATCGTAGGCCTGACTGCTGCTCTCATTGGAACTTGTCGGTTGTGGACTCATGCCATTCGCACCATTTGAATCAATGGAATACCGTTGGCCTCCATTAATGCTGCCATCAAGTCCATTCGGACAACCGTTCATCAAGGTACTACAACTGCCACCACTGCCATTGCTCGTGATTGTTATTTGACTCTCCGAATCACTGCCACTGGGACTGCAAGTGAGTTCAAGTGAGTTCAGTGGACTCACATCCTCGCAATAGTTCTCCCACATGATGTGAAGTTTTTTAACAATGTCATTGAAAGTAGGGCGACTTTTTGGGTCATACTGCAAGACAAAAAGTTAAAGTTAGTTATTGCGTTTTATTTATTTTAAGATCTCAAACTCACGATACAACAATAAAATGCCAGTCTTAAAAACACAGGTGGTGTGTCCATCGGACACAATTCAACAAAAGCCAAATAGTCTAGACCAAAGGAATCGGTGCGTGGCATGATATCCGGATCGGCTTCAATTCGAGCGATTGTTTCACATAAAATGATGCCAAAGGAGAAAACATCACTGGTCTGGTCGTACCATTGACCTTTTAGGCACTCTGGACTTACCCAATACGGTGAACCGACTGTGTCTAGGCGGGTTTTAACACTGAAATAAATAATATAAAATTTAATAGGAATTATTAAATTGGTTTTTACTGTATACCCTTTGTCAGGAATTTTCGCTGCTAAACCAAAATCACCAACAACAGCATCAAGCAGACCATCAGGTAGTTTTCTTATTAAAACGTTCTGAAAATGAAATCAAAAATAAATTATAAATTTTGTGAATTACTGAAAAATATGATATAGTTAGCTGTGTTTGAGCTTTTATGATCACTGGGATGTATGGAAATAAAGAAAACTACATAGCAAGAATTAGACAAGTCGAAGATGTATCAAACAGGTGCCACAGTAGGGCCGTTTTAATTGATATAGTGTGGACGAAGCTTTAAGTTAGAAATAATAAGCAAATATCTAGATGTTTGTGGCTTTTGCGCTCGTGGAAAATCAGTGGAAAGGCTAATGTGAGACTCACTTTTCCCAAACAAAATTGTCGGATTTGTCGTTACCACTGAAAAAACAATCTTTGTTAGGTGACATGTGTACGTTGGTTCCGAACTTCAGGCTTAGAATAAAATACTGGCGGTATTTTTACTGTATCTTCTCACCAAAGACAGTGGTGTGCGAAATAATAATTGCGAAAAAGAATGTTTGAAAGCTTTAGTTTTCTAAAGAAAGAGTGAAACAAGTGCTACTAAAATGACTTCTAAAATATGTCGAACCACCCTTGTATCCTCTTGTTGCTGGTTTACGTGTATCCAGCCGTTGCTTTTGATGTATTGTCCCTTTAATGATTACCTTTGTTAAATTTCGCTATGCAAAAAAATTGTTGCATAATTCTAATACTCCCATTCCTGACTTTAAATTATGAGAAGTAAGTTATTAGTTTTTTTATGACTAATAATATTTGTATTAATTAATTTAACTATTTTTAAACTGGTAGAAGGAGTAAAACTGAGTCGTAAGTCACATTGTTCTCATCAGTTATGAGAAATTATCAAAAAGATTCGAAGTGAAGGAAACACCTACAAAACAATCGCGAGACAGGTTGGTTGTTCTCAAAACGTGTTCACAAATGCGTTAAGATGGACCAGCCATTCAGAATCCCAAAGAAAAACAACTAAAACCGCCGAGCGACAGATTACAACTACAAGAGCTGCTGAGACCAACCCAACATTTACAATTTTTCACACCTATTATTTTGCACACGACTGTATATGTTAAGAACTAGAGTAAAATTCCACTATATACAAAACAAAATGCACGACTGGATCGGACGTAGATAGGTAGGTAAAATGGCGGTCAGAGCGAATTCGCATCTTAGACCCAAGTAGGGCTGGAAAGCGCGGTTTTAATAACAAGGAAATGGTAAGAACATAAATAAAACGATTTTTTAGCGGGAAAACGAGAGGACAACAACTCAAGCGGAGCTTTTGTTGTGTTATGTTTATCAGACAATTGCTTTAGATCAGAAAGGAAAGTTTTTACAAAAGATTGCATTCTTATGGGGTCTTCGTTTGGTAAATTTATATTTTGATCCATGAATAATAATTGATTTTTCCATAACGAATCGAATACGTTTCCAGATTGATTTTTATTTGCTATAGTATTGGTGCATATTTATGTCTGTGAACCAGCGAGCGATATCAGCTGTCAAATATTGACCCGAACATTGTTTTTAATTTCAAGTTTGTAATAGCGAGTTTCATTCAAGAAAAGATCAGCTCTTTCTGATTTCATCTTTTTGAACTTTGAGAGTTTCATTCCAACAAAAAGAACAAATATAGATCAAATCTTAACACGAAAGATTTAATCTCTGATGGGTTGGCAGATTTGATCTGAATGCACACATACATGTAAAAATTCTTTTCTGCCAAGGGTCAAATGGAAAATATTTTGTAATTAATTTGTTGTGAATTAGTGCCAATTCGTGCTTAAAAAATAAAGAAATAATGGAGGAAGAGTTAATAATTTATATTTTATAATTTCAGTGGAGATTTTGATTGCTTCGTCTTCGTCTTCCTCGTCATCTGATGATGAAGATATGTTTTTTTAGGAATGTGTCAGTTGTCGTTATTCACCAATCCTACAATTAAGTCTGGAAAAAAGTTTCATTCAAATGATCAAATCTCGATTTTGGAAGATCTTTGAAGTTTGAATAAAACTCGCTATAAGCCCGAAGATGAGTTTGACAAATAAATTAATTCACTTAAAACTGCTCCTACTTGAACTCAAAACTATTTTAATTCTTTAATCAATTTTTTTGGCCAATCGAAGGCAGTTTCCAGTGCAATTAGCGACTACCCTAGGTATATCTCGCGGATTTATTGTAGGTAGGCCGTATCATTTTAGATATCGTACAGCCGGATAGATTGTTGCACCTTGTGTTATATTCCGAAAGTGCTTCTAAATTTATCTATTTGATTGTTTGACGTAGTAGACACAAATGCAATGTTTTGACATGGCGCAACGCAGCTGCACACGGAGTTGAATACGGTGCTGTAATAAAGTTATCGTTTGGTCGTCCAGAAGCATCCGAAGTATAGGAGACGACCAACTTTTAACATTTGCATGCAGCTTTTTTGACGCTTCGTTCTTTTCGGTTTCATTTATTGTAGCGGAAAGTGATTCTTCCTTTTTTTTTTCTTTTGTTTGATAGAAGGAGATAATGCGAACTTTTCGAAAAATAATGGGAAATTTATGTTTTAAAACGTTGATACCGAACGAACGGACGGTTTTAATTTTTTTTTATGCGGATTTATTAATTAAAACGTGTTAGTAGTTGGGACCATAGTGCATTCGCTATAGAAACACTATGTAAGAGTGGTGATTCTTACTTGTATGCCAGAAATTTTGTTCACGTTATTATATTCGCCGATTAATTAGCGGGCCAAGTGTGCATTGAATTCGTTCGTGGGTGCAAATGTTCCGATAAACTTCTTCAACATTAAATGCGCCGCATCCAGGGCCCAGCAGAACGTCGAAGACCATCTAAAACGTGGAAACCGTGGAACCGAAGCTTGCGCAAAAATTCTACAGCTTCAATTTTAAAAATAGCGTTCTCTTTAGGCTTCCCAAAAAATATAGTTTATGCAATTTTAAAGAAAGACTTAAAATTCAACCCTTTTAAAATTCAAGTGGTGCAAGAATTCAAAGAAAATTTACGACGCTACTGGCCTCCACGAAAACGTAACCCTCGTTTAAAACATCAACTACCCTTACATAGTCCAAAGGTAAGTTTTTCGTGGTCCCTATCGACAAACGGAATAAACGGGTCCAGAGAACAGTCGATACATGTGATCAGCCAATTTGGAGACGTCAGTGCAGTCTACCATTATGGAAATAGTCTACATTTTGGGCAATAAAAATGTTTAATTAAATGTTATTGGATGTCATGAACGGATCTAAGGATTTCGATCAACATTTATACACAGGAGATCCATCAAATTCTAAATGGTACTGCACACCAACATTTTCGAAGAATATTTTTTTTTTGGATTTTTTTTTTAAATTCAATGTTTCGAAAACGGATGGAAGATTTCAAAAAAAAAAATGATTTAAAAAATTTAGTTTATTCTACTAAGACACCCTCTAGTTTTAAATTATATAATATTTTCCTAATATTAAAAGCGAAAATTAACTTTTAATAAAACAAAAATTCTGAATTGAATAATTTGTTCGATAGTTGAGAAAAACGAAACTTGAAACAGTCAATTTTGCGTTCAACTTCGAGTGAACAAAATGGCCCCAAATAAATAAGACAATTAATGAGATGAAATCACAAAAAGTACTTAGAGGAGTTCAAAGTTTTCTTTTCAATAATAGCCGTGTTCTCGTGATTATCAAGTACAGCAAAGTAAAAAATTTACAAGGAAAACAACAATAAGAACATACTGGGAATTACTTTTCCTTTTCATCCGAAGTATAGGGTGATCGCATGTGAGGTCGGCCACCTCTAGTAGTCGGCCACTTCGTTGTAAAGTGGAAGTTAATAGCAAAAGTTTTCGTTTAACCTCTCGGCAAAAAATATTTTCCAAAAGGCTAATAATTTTTCTTCCACGGTGCAAAATTTCATTCCATTGTAGCTACTGGTTTTCTTGTAAAAAATGCACGTTTGGCTCAAGTTTTCGCTTTCGTTTGAAATGTGCCTTTTCGATAGAAACAAAATAGTGGAGGGGATTTTAAAAAGAGCTAAAATCGCCAAACTATCGAATGTAGATGAATTTTGTGATTGTTTTTTTTATTTATTTATAGCTTATATTTGTTGTTTTTGGCTATAAAACTTAAAAAATATTCTTTGTTAATAATTTACAAGGGGGCCGGCTTTAAGAGGCAATTTTTTTTCAATTCTCCCGAGCTGAAGACCACTTTATTTTTATTTTTTTTAAACTAAGTATTCAAAGTTAAAGGAAATTTTATTTTCTATTTATTTATACCAAAATAATCAAAAAATATTTCATGGTTTCAGTAGTCGGCCGCCTGTTAACGTTAAAAAATATTGGGGGGGGGGGGGGCGACTATAGAACACGTGTTCTTATATCGGTCGGCCTATTGGGTTTAGTATAGAGGCTGGGATTACATTATGTAAGTTTTACTTAGATAAGTTACAAATATAATTATTTTTTAAAGAAATATCTAGAAAGATCTATAAGTGAGTTACAGTAAAATTTACTAACTTCCGTACGTTGTTTTTACTAACGGAGAACTTGCAACATACTCCACTAGTATTAAGAAGTTTTTTTTGCTTTTCGTAAGAAGAATTCACTGCACTCGCCATTATTATATCTAATTGCTCTTGTAAGACACTTATAAAAGAATTTCGCAATTTATAAATAAAACGTAAAAATGATCATGAATAGGTTAAACAAATTTCGAAAATTTGTTTAATATGTAGTTATAAAGAACTTTAAAAATGGAAACAACGAAAAGCAAAACAATATTTTAAATTAAAAATTATTCTAATACAGACCTGAGTGCGACCAAGGAATACAAATTTTTAAAAGTGGTCCATAGACCTTTGACAAATGTGAACTCTCACAAACATCATCAGGTTTATTAAAAACAGTCCAAACGTTTTAAAAGAGAATTCCTTTAACCCATTCTAAGATGGAAGACTTGCTACTATGAGATCTTCAAACATCTTCGAAGTTGTCAATACAACCGACAGTGACGAAGTAGTTCCTGGATCTAAAATAGTATTTATTAAAAACAGATGCCTCAAAGATGTTTTGGGAGACGCTTTATATATTTTGATAATGTCAACGAAGCATATTTCTGCCTGTTTTCGATATTAGGTAATGGCTTAGTTCCCAAATGATACAGCAAATTGCATACGGATTCATTAGGAAACCATAAGGAAGCTAACTACTCTATATTCAGTGCAAATGAAATCATTTTTATTATTAAATTAATATCAAACGGCCAAAAATGTTTCTGGTCGGTGTACTCACCAACGCATTTTCCATGGACCTAAATGATTTTAGCAGTAATAATTTCATTATTTTGTATACGCACCGTCCAACCACCGACCGCCCACATTACATTACTATATATGCTATACCATAGAAATGGCAAAACATTTCAGAAACAAGAAAACATATTAAGAAAACCAAACTTGTTCATAAGTATAAATACAAATATAAGTTGCTTTTTTGTTGTTTTATCTAAAGCAATGTTTAATAACATTTGCCTGAAATATGTAAATATTTATTACATGTAAAAAAAACTTAGTAGGTTCATATATTCCTATCTTTCTATTCTTTCTAATTAGTGCAGTGCAATTCACGTTGCATTTAAAAAGACCTTAGGTCTTAAAGGCATGTAATTAATATTATTATTACGTATTATTATTAGTTTTCATTTTCATATAATAAAATGTATTTTTTTGCTATTAATTAACTTTTGTAAAAAAAAAAAGGTATGTCCTTGTACCTAATATGAAATGGCGTTCTTAGACCAAATAAAATCTTACCATCACATTATTTTATTTAACTGAACTGCTTATATTAAATATTAAATGATTTCTGGATACCTACCTACCTACACTCATGTGGCCGACCTATGGAGTTTAGGGGGCTGACTTCATAAGAATCACACTTTCATTTCATTTTTTTGAAATATATCGTTTTTTATGAGAAATTGACTGATGAATTGAAAACAAGAATTTCGAAATTTAGACATTCCAAACAAAATAAGAACTAAATTTTATATCAAAAATTCGACCAACTCAATTTTAAGGGGCATTCAAACGTATAAAACAAGTTAGATGGCCGACCACTGGCTCTACCACCCTAATTGAGTTCCGATAATTAGTAATTCCATTTAATCATAGAGGGCATTGCGGTGATTTTTTTTTATACTCTGTCACAGAAAAATAGGCAGTACACGTCTTATGGGAAAGCTTTTTCAAAATCATTAGGGTGTCATATTTTTACACCATACTAAATTAAAAGAACTTATCCATAAAAAGTGTTTGACCACCCGCAAATATATAAGATAATAAAAAAATAACTTCATTGCATATGACACAGACCGAAAGTCCTTCTCAGCGCACATCTGAGTGTGGACTGAATTGCGTTTGCTGTTGGCTGTGGCTGCTGCTGCTATTCAACCCCCATTAAATATTGAAGTGCTTTCAGAGTTATCTATGTCCATTTGTTAACTCGTTCGGATTTTTTTCCTTACATGCGGTCTCCATTAGCGATGAATCTAGAGCATGCTTTAAGTCATGCCCTCAGTATCGTAAATGGAGACCGAAATCGGAACTTTATTTTCATAGCATGCGATGGAAAGCATGCTTTCATCGCATACTGCTCATCGCTTGCTTTATCGCAAGGAGAACTCTCATTTTGTTATGGCGTTTCCAAATATCATTTGTTGTTGTTGTTTCTACCAGCAACAGTTGCCTTCGACATTCTTCAGTAACTAAAAAAGTATGCTATGAAATGGCGACCAACGAAAATTTGTCTGTCTCTCTGCTACCTGCTTTCTGCTATTGCGTTTGCTTTTAAATTTATCGCTAATGGAGACCGCAAGTTATGTTCCTGCTGAGGTGCTTTTGAATGATGAGTGTTATCGTGGAGTATTTTCATTTTTTGCACTTCTTTTAATGTGTGGAAAATACGTTAAAATGCAGTTACAAAATTTCAAGCTGTTTTCCTTAAAGAAGAACATTATTTGCGTAGATTTTCGTAGCGCACGGTTAATTAATGTGAAGTGATGTATTTTTGTGTAAAGTGTATGTTTAAAAGGTGTACTTATTTTAAAGTTGTGTGAAATTTGTATTTAACTTGGTGTATTTTAAAAGTGGTGTTTTTTTAGAGTTTTGTGCAATTTGTTTTTTTAATTCGTGTATTTTAAAAGACGTGTTTTTTTAGAGTTTTTTACACTTAGTTGCAAATGGCTTCGAGGATTTCAAAAGATTTGAGTTCAGAAAAAAAAAGAAATTGTTGAAGCCACAAATAAATTCCTTTTTTTTCTGAATAAAATATTTTGTATATATAGTTATTTAAAAGATGAATTTATATTTATTTTACTTTTGTTATTTAATTTATAATTAATCCTAATGAATAAATGTTTTAGTTTTACTTGTTTTTTATTTAAAAGGGATTAGGCCTACTGATACCCTTCAAAAACGCACCTTTTATCTTACCTCATGGTGGTGTGGAAAAAGATAAAATTTTTATAAGCAAAACGATTAAATAAAAATTCATATCTAAGAACGGGCGGTAACCCTACATACTATTCTTTCATATCTGAGTCCATTTAAAATACACACTACGAAAACCCCGTGAGAGCTTTATTGGGTGACAGATGTATGCAATTGGCTGTAGCGAGAATGATAGGCAAACGTCCTATCTTGCCTGTACTGCCTATTTTTCTAGAACAGAGTATAGTAATGTATGTTTGTATTTTTTCTCCTTGTATTTTGTATGCTTTTTGAAAGAAAAAGAAACACAAATGTGTCAGAGCTCTAAATTAAAAGTGGAGTGTTCTGTTCGAGAGTTTATTAACAACTTAATTACAATTGGTATAAGAAAACGAGAACAATTAAGAATTCAAGAAAATGGTCTAATGCTAATGATTGAGTATGAGCGTTGATATAAACGAAACATAGAAAAGCTAATTCACAATACTCTTTCAACAAAATGTGAAAATCCCTCCATATTAAAATAAATAAAATCAAGTTGTATATCGTTTTCGTGAAAATGTTTTACTTTGCTGTACTTGCTAGTCACGAGAACAGGGCTAATATTTATAAAAAAAATACTATTTAAGTTCCTGTCTATTCCTATTTAATTAGCTTAGGAAGTTGTTGAGTCCGACTCCTTAATTAAACAAAGACAAAAAACATAATACATGTACTTGTCCTTTATAACAAAGTTTTCCAATACTGAGTCCCAATGACTAATAGCTAAACACAAACAATAAGTATGCCAGAGGACAAAAAAAAGACGATACACACATAATAATTATAAACGACTTACCTTACTAGTTAGATCTCTGTGAAAAATACCAGCCTCATGCAAATACTGCATGCCTTTGGCAATTCCAAGCGCCAGTCTTATTTTAAGGGAAGGACTTAATACTTCATTCTTATTAGCTAATAATTGCTCCAAGGAACCACCATTAATGTACTCGGTCAGTGCATGGAGTTGTCCCTCCTGAACGCAAACACCCATAAAGCTGAAAAGATACAAACAAAAAACATCAAAGTTAGTTTATTAATTGAATACTGTCGCAACAGGGTGTTTTTTTATGAGAAAAAAAAATGGAAGATAGTTTTTGTTTTGTTGCTGTTTGGTGTGGTGATAACATAAGACCAGTAGCTCCATGGCCATTACTTAATCTATCTATCAATGTCAGCTGGAAGGACAGTGATGCACTGCCTCGTCCTGACTATATGCCCAAGAGAAGGAAGGTCAACAAAAGATTTCCTCGACAAGCTGCAGGTTACGTGTGAATAGTAAACGGTTAATGGAAGTGCGGCGATGCAAAGGTGTTGTATAAGCAAAAAAATGTAAAACTTAGTTCAAAAGGATGAAAAGAACAACTGCCGTGCCGCGCCGGCCGTGCTGCCGACACATTGAAGGTTGCGAGTAGATGGAGTGCCACTTAAATGGCTTTGTTGCATGCAATTGTCTTGGTTAACAGAACGCCATTCAACAAGTGTTATAGAAGTTAAAGTCAATTGGATTCGAGTGACATTGACATATGGGGTGGTTTTGTTGCATCTAATGACATTAATGCATTATTCGTGCTGCACAGTAGGACAAATGCCTACATAGGGATTTCAGAATTAATTCTCTGATTACATCGAATAAGCGCATTGGGATCAAATGTAACTCACGGTTATCTCAAATTTGTAAGACATCTTCTATTTTTTTTAAGTAAAACAAGAGTTAATGTAGTACATATATCCAATTATATGTTAAGCACATATAAGACGTTGCTTCTACCAAGGCGATTGTGGGGATATTTAATATATTGTTTTCTTTAGTTCGGAGATAATTGGGCAGTGAGCCTATAGTTTTGATCGAAGTTAGGAAAAATGATAATTAAACGATAGATACAGATGTATATAACTTACTTTAACATTACGTTTCCTCTAGATAAAGCAAAAGTGACATTAGTAATTCAATAAGAGAATATGACATGTTAAAAAAAAATATTACAGTCGTAAAAAGTAGTTTTGATGTCAGGTTATAGAAGGTTTTACACTTGTGCTGTTTACGAATCGATAACACTGACTATTTTAAAAATAGGGTTTATGACAACCGTAAACCTCAATTGCTATAAATTGATAAATTAGATATTGATATGAGTATTGATTCCAAAAAGGGTATTATTTTTTATTTATTTATTTTGGAAATAGTCTTAACACTGTAAGATACAATATCTTATTAATTAGTGAAAGCTTCGGTTTAATACCATGTGTACAATATGTGGATGATATGTGAAACATTTAATACTATAACTACATATAACTTCAATAATAAGAAGAGAAACATAAATGATTTTTAATGATTATTTCATGAATAATATTACAAAATTATATATTTAAAAAAGAAGAATAAGAAGAAAGAATAATTATATAATAAAAATGGGAAGAAAAATGAAAAAGGCATATAAGTATACAAAAACAAGAAACCATCATCTCAACGTCTCAAAATGCCGCCAAAGTATGCAAAAGATTTCTATTAATAATCTAAATATATTGTTAAAGTCATTTTTAAATCAATTTTGTATATGCATACACAAAATTTCATTAATTTGTTCTAAAATAAATTGGTATGACAATATTAAATATTTAATAATATAAACTTTAAAACAAAAGATTAAATCTGTTCAATTAAAGAAAAAATAATTCAAAATTCTGAAATAAATACTTAAACTAATTTGAGCTCAAAAAAAAAGTACGCCATTTTATTTCTTGGATAAATTTGAATTTATGAAAAAAAAAAATTTTTATCTGTGGAGCGGTTTTTGAGAAAAAAAAGTTTTTTTTTTAAAACTTTTTGAAAATATTTAAAAAAAAATTCAAAAACCCCAATTCAAATGTATTCAGAAAATACAAACAAAAATGTAATTTTTGAAAAAAATATTAATTAAAAATATTGGTACGCGGTATAATTTGGGCTACCTAAACCTATATTTTTGTGAAATTTCGATAGAATCGGTTAAGCCATTTATGAGATAGTCGAAAGCAAAAAAAAGGTCATATGGAAAGTAACGTTTTTAGACATTTTTCAAATTTTTTTTCAACTATATGATCGGTCGTAGCTAAAAACCCACACTGATTTTTTTTATCAAAATCGTTATAGCCGTTTCCGAGGAAAAAAGGTTTGAACGTAACGGTTATATGGCAGGTAACGTTATTTTTTGAGCTAAAAAAAAATTTCAATTTGCCCTCTGTACAATACCTAAAAAACTCTATATACCAAATTTGAAGCAATTTAGCCCACACGTTTGGGCTGTAGGTGTCTATACATACATACAGACAGACTGACATAAAGTCGGAAAGAATTTTTAGACCATCTTTTTTCGTCTTCGCTATCATGTCATGTTTGATTGTTATCTCACAACTTTTTTTTCGACGAATGCATAACTTGATTTATAGTACCCATAATCGCAAGTAAAAATTGTGAGAAAAACAGTTGGAAGACTATTTTTTATAAAAATGTAAGACAAATATTAAAAAAAAATATGACGCAAAGTTGAACTAGAGTAAAAATTAAGCCAAAATTAATGTAATGTGTTGTTTAGTATAAAAAACAAACAAATCTATATATATATAAATTAATCGCTATTTCCCTTGGTCACGCCATCACGCGTGAACGGCTGGACTGATTTCTCTAATTCTTGTTGCGTTTGTTATTGTCAGGAGGAGATTCTTATGAAAGAAAAAATTAAGAAAATTGTGCGGAAAATTAGAAAATTTATGAATACTTAATCACAATATAAAAATATTTCTAATCTAAGTTTTCTTCAATTTACATTTGAATTTTCGTTTTTAAAAATGCCAGCAATTAGAAGTACAAACTTAAGTCGCAGATCTCGCACTGCTGCGAATCAAAGATATATAAGAGCATGTCAAGCCGAGATCAACAACATAGAAATGTTGCATTCAATTATAACGTGGAAATCTATTACACTTCACAACAAATCGTTGCTTTTGGACCAACGAACGTTGTGTGCCAATATTGCAAGGCATTTATGTTTAAAAATGAAGTTCCTGGATTGTGGTCAAGTCAAAATTGAAGCCATTAGTACCGACACGAGAGCCACTACATTCATTGGTATCCGATTCAAATGACGTCGTTTGGTGTAAAAAATTAATTCAGAAAAATTTTATGACAACTTTCGAATTTCAGGGACAAATAAATCATCTAACAGGTTCCTTATTGCCAACGCCAAATAGTGACTACAATTTTTTGCAAATTTATTTTATGGCTGATTCGGCGTTGTGCACACAACAATTCGGTGAAAAGTACAATCATTGTGTAACAACTCTAAACGTTTTTTCATCAACATACAGAATTAGTTGCATTATTCACGACCGCTTTGGACCGCATGCCATCTGATAATCACAAAATTGTCATCAAAGCTGATAAGAGACTCCTGCAGGACAACACGCGTGATGTTTTAATGTGCCAACCGATTTACGAAGTCGCTATTGTCGTCGTGGGTGAAAATTTAGAAAACCGAGATATTGTTTTACATCGGCGCGGCCGCGGCGTAGCAATCAACTGCAGCGTGTGTCTGAAACACATCGATCATATGATGCGTTACAATATCCTATCTTATTTTAGCAAGGTGAAGATATATATTATTTTTCAATGAAGATAATAAATCCAGTTACAGGTTCCGAAACTAACAAAAAAGTTAGTGTTCAATGAATTATTATTCATACAGACTGAGGGAGTTTTAAAATTCGCTGGAATTGCATGTATTACCACCTCATAATCTGCAATTAAAAATCGGATTGGTAATCATTATGTTGCGGAATATAAACCAGCCACGTCTTTGTGTGTCTTTGGCATCCGAATTGTGGTGAAGAAATTAATGAACAACGTCATTGAAGCCACAATTTTTAAACGGAAGTACAAATTCGAAGACTTTTTGATTCCACGGATTCCTTTGATTCCGAACGACATGCCATTCGACATTTAAACGGTTGCAATTTCCAGTGCGGCTCTAGCATTTGCAATGGCGACACATAAATCTCAAGGGTAGTCGCTAAGTGTTTATGGCATCAATCTTGAAAATCCATGTTTTTTCACATGGCCAGTTATATGTATGTCGCCTGCTCACGTGTTGGAATACCAACAAAACTATTTATATACGCGCAAGAAAAAAAAAACTAAGAATGTTGTATATTATAAAGCATTAGAATAATAAACACTTTTTTTTGAAATATTTTTTTTATTAGTTAGGTATACCAATTCGAATTCAATACAATATTAAAAATTAAGGCAGAATAACGTCTGCAGTCGTTTTTCTTTAATTGTAGAAAATACATACAACAAACGTCGCCAAATCGACCCGTTAACAACGAAAAATCCTAATGTCTTTCAGGGAACTTTCTCTCTGGTGTTATGTGTATTTCTATAAAGGCGATCGGGTACGGCTTTTGAATATTGCGTGTTTGATTTCAACCCCTTGCTGCATACGCAGCCAAATATGTTTAGGACACTTTTATCTGTGATTCATTTTCATTTCCGAAATATTGAATTTTCAAAAAAAAAAATTGATTGAGCGATTTCTACAAAGATTTTACCTGTGTTAAGCGCAACATATAAGCGTAAGACCTAAATTCTACAAATCTACCTTCCCCTTGATATATGTGTGTATGTTTTACATTGATATGTTGCGTTTAAGTAAGGTAAGACGTACGACCACCACGTATTAATAATCAACCGTCCTATTTCTTACGAAACGAGGATTGAGCCGCCGTTACGGTGAATGGTGAGCGCTATCGAACCTTGCTGACTGATTTTTTGTTTCTAAAAATGAATCAGCTAAACATCTACGACATTTCAAAAAAGACGGAGCAACTTGCAATAAAGCGCGCTTAACCATAAATTTATTGCAAAATCAATTTGATGACATATCAATAAATTTAATTATAGGTAGAGTTTTGAAGAATATTGCATACAAATTTTTTTTTTTAAATTAATTTCAGACTTGGCAAATTAGCTGGATTTGGTATAATGAAAATCCTCAAAGGTCCACCAAGTGGAAATTCATTATCAAAAATACACTATTTGGTGCTGATTGTGGATCACCGACATTTTTGGTGGTTACTTCTTTGAAAACAAAGATTTCATTGTCAACAAAGATGGATGTTAAAAAATTTCTTTTATCCCAGGTTGGATGAAATATATATAGGGTTTCAGCAGGACGATTTTTATGTGGCACACAGCTAAAACCACAATGGACATTCTGCACAAGTCAATTAAGGGAATGTTATCTCATACAGAGGAGTCAAGAACGACGTGCAATTTGACCTTGGTAGACATTTTTTTCTCTTAAATGCGACCTAATGCACCTAAGACTCCTATCACACACATTGAAGTCATTACTTCACCTACTAATGTGTCGTTTCCTGGTTATGAGTTGGAAAACGATTTTTGATAATTTAAATATAAAAAAAAATGTTTATTATCGACTGTGAGATTTACTACACGACATAAGTTGTTTCTCAAATTGGAACAAACATGCAATGACTACATTTTATTTTTTACAAAACTTAAACCTTCTGATTTAAATGAAAAATTATCCTGTCTAGACAGAGTTCCACGTTTGTTACTTAATAACAATATTGCATATCCTTTCCAAAGAGCTCATCAATCTTTTGTTCTTTTTACAAAGCACTCAAATATTTATCTCGAAAATGTCATTTACTTAAAAACAACATACACGATCTAAATTCACGAACAAGTTTTGAAGAAGACAAATCATAAAATAATAAAGTTTGTACACATTGTACTCTCCAAGGATATTGTCATGAAATAAATTCAAACTCTAGCCCACACACAATGTATATGTATTCATTTAACAAGAAATTTAATTTTGTTTATATATAGAAATACTTCTCGTAGAACAAAAATGAACATATAATTAATTTGTAATTCTTTTTTTTACATAAATAAAAGGAATCATTTACAAGGAATTTATTTTGTTCTTTATCTGAAATCTCGTTTGCAAGACTTCAATCTGACAATCTATCTTGAAAATCAATTAAGTGATACATTATTATATCAATTCATACAGTCATAAGGAATTACCAGATCATTGTTCACGATAGCAACGATAATTTATCTAGTTCCTACGTGCAGTGTACCTACCTATTGTTTGAACTTACAAAAAGGACCTTCGTTGACCATTTTATGATATTCGTCAAAATAAAGCCCGCAAAGCACTGTCGTAAGCGCCTTTAAAATGCATACAATAAAACTTAATACTTTATTGACTCCATCATTTGTATAGTGCCCTGCCCAATGTGACAGGTTGATAACAATTGCACTAAGGCCGCATTGAATTTCAAGTATTTTTTTTTATGAGCAAGAACAAAATAACACGGAAAATCATCAACATGTAAGTACGAGATTTATTGAACTCGTTGAATGCTTAACTTGCTTTACGTGCTTCTTTATGGGAAGACATAATGTGCTGTCCTTCTTATGCAAATTCTAGCTTTGTTCCATACCATCTCGCTGTGGGTTCGTTCCTCTTCTTTTGAACAGTTCGGGAGGTACAGTTGCAAATAAGAAAATAAATTTGAACATTTCTTAGTGGTGATTAGATAATACAGTTAGATAGACAGCAAATGCGTAACTCGAATTCTTTATTAACGACCAATTTCTACGAATATGTGTTGTCTCAAAGTTTAAAGAAAACATTGCAATAGCCCGAAAAGAGAGCATCACATATTAACTCGCATTTTTTTTCATTTTTTTAAATAACGAATTTTCTATTTAGCACAACTTCTAAATTCTGAAAACAAAATAAAAAAATAATTATATTAAAAACAATGGCGCAAAATTTTAAACAGCCTGATGCTAAGGACTTCACATGATACTACTTAACAGTTTGCTAATACTAAAGCACTTTACTAATATTTTCCTAATTTTAAACACTATTTAACTAGCACCATACTAAATCTATTTTCTTAATAAACTACAACTAAACACGGCTAAAATAGTGCAAAAAAGTAAGCGAACATAACTTTTTGACGTTTGTAAATGTCAAAGTGTCATATGGATTTAGTACGATACTAACAAAATAAAGTAGTAATACGAAGATAGTACAATACTAAACTGGGTTAAAATTATAAAAATCCTCTTTCTAGCCTTGTATCATACTAAAAATGATTACTAAATCGACTAAATTTTGCGCCATAGGTTTTAAAATTTACTCACAGAAAAACAACACTACCTCTCAAACTATACTACTCGCCTATGATAAATGTTTATTCAATGTAATCATCAGCACCCAGGTGGAAGCAGCCAACGTCAGACAACACAGCGGCCCACCCAGAATAGGTAGGCGACAGTCGAGGAGTCTTCTTGCTCTTATATCCGGATTTTGCTTAAGTTATATCCGGCAATCAGTAGGAGGACATTTTATTATTTACCCGCCATCATGGGAGTCTTAAGCAAATTCTGTTTTTATCTTTTTTTGTTGTATATATGTATATGTACCTACTCGTACGCTGTTGTTGTTAAATTACACATGTCATGTGGGAACATCTTCCTTATTGTCCTTGGCATTACAAAAAAAAGTTCTTTTATTAAACGGACGTCTGTAGCGGGCGTCGGATCTTGCGTCCCGTCGTCGTCGCGTGGCTTCGTCGGTTGGCATAATAAGAGTCGACTGCGACATATTAGTCTTGAAATGCCAAGTGCCACGCTGCTTGTCATTTTGTAAATTGTAATTTAAATGCGAGGGTTGCTAGGTATCCTTTTTGCTTTTAACTTCATTTTTTTCTAGTTTTTTTTATGTTTTTTTTTTCTTTGTAGTCGCCTACTTTACTTTTGATGATTGCCTATTGTGAATGTGTGAACTTCTGCCCGCTGAGGTGAGAATGAAGCACAAAAAAAAACAATGAGAACACTTCCAATGTGAACTTTGACACTTTTTTTTGTTATTTACTTTGTTCTTTGTTTGAAATTAATTTTTGAAGTAGAATCAGGAAAAGAAAAAAAGGACGAAGTTTAATTGCCAATTTCAAAAGGAAAAAAGAACAGTTATTCGTAATCATGCAGAATAGAATTTTTTTTAAGATAAAAGCGAATTGTCAACATTGGTCCCTCAGGAGATACGATATGTTCCTACATAAATTTAGAACCTTAAGAATAAACTTGCAGGTAGATTGGGTCTGGAATAATTAATTTGATTTGAATTAACTGAGTTCTAGTTAGACATAGTAGTTTTTTGAATTCAATTAAATATTAGTTTAGTCAAAATTAAATCTAATGATTTCAAGTCTAGTTAAAGTTGAAAATTCTGAAGAATTGCATTCTGTGAGATCAATTTTAGGGTAATCCTTAAGCATTTAAAGGTTTATCCTACTTGGAGTCTCTAAGTAAATAGTTTCAAAAATCTTTGTTAGGTAGCGTGGGCCTTACTAGGATAGTCATATAGCTAAAAAATGCCTTTTTTGAAATAATTTTGTATGTTTGGGTGGAACCCAGTTTTGTTCTTAATTGGAGTTATCGTAAGTAATATATTCCATAAAAATGTTAACAGATCTAACAGTGCCGAAACTTCTTGCAGAAAAAACTACCAATCTTGCAAGTCAAAGTTTTTGTCCAAAATTTACCAGAAAACATTTTGAATATTTATGACATGATAAAAGAATTTTTTCCTGTATAGACTTGTTGAAAAATAATTTTTAAGAAAATGTGCACTTGGGCGTATACGCACTTTTTTAATTGAATAATTTGGATAAGTTTATAAAATTACAACTTCATACAAAATGTAAAATTTCTTCCTCATATACATGCAGTGTGAAAAATTTAAAATTATTTTTTGCTTTTAGCATTGTTTTTGTCAAATCGTGACAGCAGAAAATTTGCTGTTAGCAAGAAATTAGAAGGGATTCATACTCATAGCTAAAATATAATACTACTTAAAAAAAAAATAAAACTCAATCAAACATAAATGCGTACCGACCCTTAACCCAAATCAATTTTATGCAATAGGCTGCTTTTACATCATGTAATGTCAGCTTGCAAGTTTTAAGCACGTTAATGGGGGACGTATGTGGTTGCTTAGGTTGAAAAATTGCTGAGTTATCGGCATTTCTTCATTCTGATTTTCGCTATGGTACAATTGAACATTTTACTTTTTGAACTAAATACCGCAATGGTTAAAAGAATTTTTGCACCCCAAGGGAGTCCAAAACAGAAAAAAGCATTAAAAATTGCTCTGGTGTAAAAGCAGTCATACAAAAAGTGCCTAAACGCACACACTTTTAATGAAATCAAAAAGCATTAAGCTTTTATGCGTATGAAAATTAAAATTGGTCAGGTTGTAAAAATGAAGAAGTAATCAAATTTGTTTGTTTGTTTGTCATAAAATTAACAAAATAAAACAATAATTTTTGGTTTTGCTTATTTATTTAAGATTTAACGTACTACAGGCAAAAAAACTCGTTATTTTAAACGTCACCCTAAGACATACTCGGGTGGTCCAGCCGTATATTTACGTTTTTTTAGTTCAAATTGGGGGATTTCCAGAGTTAGCATGATTTTTGGAAGTTTTTTTTTTCCTAAAACAAAATTTACCATTTTTCGTAGTCAAAACCACTATTTTAGTACGATTTGAAATTGTTAATTGGTCACACTGTTTACAAAGTGTCCCATAATTTGTGATACATATTTTGGCTTTGGGGGATTATTCGTGGGATCATGCTAAGAAAAAAATTGTCAGGGAAAATTCTGAAGAATTGAAAATTTTCCCAAACTAAAAATATATGAGAAAAATTTGTTTAAATTTAAATAATGAAAAGAAATGATCAAAAATCAATTTGATTTGCAAATCGAATTATGTGAGTGGATATATTTTGAGGCGAGACCCACAAAATATCCAAGTACAAACATGCTCTTATCTTAGATCTTGAAAAATAGAATCCGTACTCGTGTCATTGTCGCTGACTATTTATAAGCAAATATGTGGATTCTTTGCTTGTATATTGGAATTTGTTTTGGTTTTAAGGATTTTTTTTGTGTGGATCCAAAATTTGTAGATTTCTATTTAGGTAATTTAATTTGAATTTTGGAACTCACATACTGAGCCCGGCTTTGAGAAATTAAATTTCAGTATTTTTTTTTTTTTTTGAAAAACACTTACATATGTTTTGAAGATAATATTTTTTTAAAATGATGGTGGGTAACTAAGTGCTTCCTTTTTTGTATTTAATGTTTTTAGGCAAATTCTGAAAGCCCGATTTAAAAATCCTTACTTTTTGAGAAATTAAAAAAAACTAAAAAAAACTACCATTTATATTAAAAGCGGAATGCAGCTCGATATATGTACATATGTTGAAAGATGTGTACAACTGTACATTCAATCTTCATTCTTCACGTCAATTAAGGTTATGGTGAACCTGATCATCAATTACGTGATAATTAGAGCTGCTGTTACAACACGATGATAGGTCCTTCGTTCTTGCGAAAATGCACCAAGCTTCTAAGCCCTTCATAAACGGGCTTCTTCATTGTGATGTGCATTTATGATACAAGCTTTTCCGATTTTTCCGCTTCAGTGTGTTTACTGTGTCAATATGAATTAAATAAAATGCACGACTGGGTCGTACGAACTTGCTCTTGTAGCTAACAACTTTCATGTAGCTAAACATTGACATTGCTTAGTAGGTAGGTAGTCTAGTTATCATATGCAGGTTTAAAGTCGAAGTAGGTAAAATTACCTTGATACTTAGTATAATGAATTGTCGGATACATGATTCAAGGAATGGTTACATAGGTACCATACTACAAATGTATATTTAAATGGATTTTAACTATGTAAATTAGGAGGTATGTGCCTACCTATATAGAAGGCGCCTAGGTATGTAAATATGTACATACATATGTATACAATGAAAGTTAATAGTGTATAGGTGGAAAGAAATCGTTTTTTAAACTTATTAAAACGGCCAAAACCATTACTTTAATCGATTTTTCAAAAAAAAAAAACAAGAACACCATTAGATGCCACGGATCAATGAAAATTTTATAATTTACGTATCTCGAACATTGAAGGACGGATTTTAGATGAAATCCTGTTTCTTATTTTTAGTTTTTGGAAAACAATTTTTTTTTTTTTGAAATTTTGGTATGTAGTTTTTTGGGAATTTATTAATATGCATATCACTATAAAATTTAAAATAATTTTTTTTGATTAGTTTTAAAAATATTGATTTTTCAAAAAAAAAAAAAAATCAAAAATTAATTTTAATTACAAAAAAAAAGTTTTTCAAAATTTTGATATGTAGAATTAGTTTGGCTACCTAGATCTTGTTAGATATAAAATTTTACAGAAATCTAACCGAGAAAGCCAAAAATAAAAAAAAAACGTTATATGAAAGGTACCGTTAATAGACTTTTCCTGTAAATTTGGTTCTGATCAAATGATAGCTAGTACCAACAAAAAAATTCTCAAAAAAGTTTTATCAAAATCGTTGACATACAGACGGACAGACTGACAGACAGACAAACATTTTTTTTACGAATGCATAACTTGCCTTATAGGACCTATTATCGCAAGTAAAATAAAATGCTCGACTGGATCGCACGAACTTGCTCTTGATCACATCGTATGCAAAAGATTTCTATTTAAAATCTAAATATATTTTTAAAGTCATTTTTTACTTTGTTTTTTATACACAAAGTTTCTTTAATTTTTTTCTAAAAAAAAATTGGTATGACAATCTTAAATATTTAATAAGCAAACAATTAAATCGGATTAATCAAAGAAAAAATAATTCAAAATTCTGAAACTAATTTGAGCTCAAAAAAAGTACGCCATTTTATTTCTTGTATAAATTTGAATTTATGAGAAAAACATTTTAAAAATCTGTGGAGCGGTTTTTGAGAAAAAAGTTTTTTTAAACTTTTTTGAAAAAAATTTAAAAAAAAAATTCAAAAACTCCAATTCATTGGTATTCAGCAAATACATTATAAATATAATTTAAAAAAAAATTTAATGAGCAGTTTTTAAAATATAATTTTTTTAAAAATGCTTTTAAAAATACAAAAAAATATTAATTAAAAATATTGGTACGCAGTATAAATTGGGCAACCTAAGGCTATATATGTGTGATATTTCGAAAGAATCGGGTAAGCGGTTTATGAGATAGTCGAAAGCAAAAAAAAACGGTCGTATGGAAAGTACCGTTTTTAGACATTATTTTTTTTTTCAACCATATGATTGGTCGTATTTAAAAAGCTGCACTTATTTTTTAAAATCTATATCGTTAGAGCCGTTTCCGAGAAAAATAGGGTTTAAGGTAACGGTTATATGGCAGGTACCGTTATTTTTGAGCTAAAAAAAATTCAATTTCCTCTCTGCACAATACCTAAAAAACTCCATAGACCCAGTTTGAAGCAATTCGGCCCACCCGTTTGGATTTAGGTTTCTATACATACACACAGACGGACAGAATTTTTAGACCATCTCTTTTCGTCTTCGCTATCATCGTAATGCCATGTTTGATTATTATCTCAAAAAGTATAGAATAGTATTCTTTAAAATGAAAATGAGGACGATTAAAATCGGAATTGCAGAAAGTAATAAGAAATTAATTTTCATGTCGGAAAATTAACAACGGAATTATACTAGTGGGTATTATAGTCGTTCTAAAAAAAAGAAATCACACCCTTTGTGCTCAAATTGCTTGTAAATTATACTGATCTATATTTACTAACGGAATAGTCTTAACGTGACGATTCAATATTGCGTCAGAAATTTCAGCAAATTGTTGGTAGAAATTCAGTGGACTGTTGATAATTTTATCAACTGTAAATTCGACAGACAATTGTGATAAATATGTAGAACTGTTTCTTGTTAATGTTTCCTGTATTATGGTGTCTCATAATCGTTTCAGTTGTATATAATCATTTGAAGAAAGAATCAACTAAAGTGAAGTAATTTTAATTGAAAGTTGAAAGATTCTGAAATTTCGCAATCATTCAATTAGAGCTTAAGAAACAATCTTGCAACCATATCACACTGTTTAAAACTCCAAAAATAAATACACAATTTACTTATTTAAGATGATATTTTTAGAATTCCTATCGCAAATGGAACAACTATTGATCCAAGAGTGTCGGTTTTTTCGCCGACAACTTCTACCCATACTAAAATGATTAAATTCCAATTGAATTATTCCACTCGAATGTGTGTATGAGTATAATGTATGTTTGATTAATGTCACGATTTTAATTTATTTCCAAGCTTTCAAATATCTATCATTCGCATACCAACAATCACACACTCAAGAGTTTTTGTGATACAAACTTACTCATTTGTACGCAAGTAATAAGTATACCATCGTTTATCGACAGAACCCACATGACCTAAAGTATGTACGTAGTTCGTATTCGTATTACCTCTAGACTTGTGTTATCAAATAACTGTAAATATTTTCCATGGCTGCAATAAAACTCAGTAAACATATTTTTGCCGAGAACAGGTATGTACACTACATAAATATATTGAAACAATATTATTTAATCATAAAGTACAGATATTCAGACTTGCAATTTGCTTACACTGAAAAAAAAATATATAATCATTTGATACCTGCTTTAATTTTTTTTCATATAGGCATAAAGTTTAATTTCCACCCAGAAAATATTGGGGAGATGAGTAGTATAAGTTGGTTTAGGAATATTTTCTGGGGCATTCAAATTGTTTAAGTTCTTTCTACCAATTTTACCAGAATAACTGGTAACCAGGGAAGCATGTAGAATAGTCAAACAAGATCTAAACCAGAAATGATTTGCTTACATTATTCTGCAAAATGGCCCAGCAACGCCGCGCCGTGGGGAGCTCGCAATTCTAAACACTATAACCAAAATGTCACCATGCGGACAGACAGGAATCAGCCCTTTAAGTAGGGTACATATTATCGAACCTGCGTGACATTCTTGTAGGATATCGAACATGCGTGAAAAGATTCGGGTACACATTTATAAGTTTTGTTGTCCGTCCACCAAACAAAATTTTCATTTTCAATCCAAGTTCTAGCTCAATAAAACATCAAAATTTCATTTTCTTATTCCATACTGACACGGATGAACTTACTAACAACAAAAATACTTGTTGAATGTTGTTCGATGAATGATTTACATACACATCATCGATCAAGAACGCTGCCTGACAGGCAATATCAAAAAATTTTGTGAGCAGTCCTACATGTCATGCATCGTGAGCAAAACTGTCACGCAGATTCGATAATGTGTACCCTACGTTAGAGCTCGCGGAAAGAGTTAACATTCTCCTCGGAGTTGATAAGGAAATTATTTCCCAATAGAAAACATAGAAAACATATACCCAAGCTGGGTATTCCTAACAATACTTAATGTCGTAGTTGCAAGAATCAACTGGCAAAGGAAACAGTCACTCATTTTCGCTGTAAATGTCCGCTTTGGCCAGAATGAGAACAAAAACACCTGGAAATGTTCTTTTCGATAATCGACGAATGAACCTTCGCCTTTTACAAGCCCAGAAAAAGATTCTAGAATGAACTTCGGGAGCTTCTGTACCGTTTTCTCAATCAATAAATAAGACCGGGAGTTTAGTAGAATTCAAATTTTGATATGAGTTAAAGATGCACAGTTGCCAATGAAACACAAGGTTGACCTGATTTTCGTTTTAGTATACCAGTCAACAAGCTGCTTAATTGCCTATCCAATTGAGTGCCTTCTAATCAACACTTTTTGAATGGAATTCATGCCAAAAATTTGGCGAAAGGGGAATCCAGTGGTTTTTGGAACAAAATATGGGGAAAAATCAGAATCTTACTTACTCTAATTTGAGTTATAAAAAATGTAATTAACAACAAAAAACGCATGATTTAGACATGTGCCGTGCGTGTGCGTAGGATTATTTATTTTATCTTTACAAAATAAAAAGATAAAAAATGGATTTTTAAGTATTTTTTATTATTGCAATTATCAAGGGGGAATTTGTGGGGAATGTCGCTGACAGAAAACGGGAAAAAGGGGAATTGGAACACCTCAAAAGGGGAATTTCGCTTGAAGCATCTGGCAACACTGTTTCTAATTGATTATGTACAAAAAAAAACACGCCAGATCCTATATCCCGTCAAACTAAAACGAGAAAAATTTCGCTGTCATGTGATGAACTCCAGAAGAAGCGGATAGAGGTCCACTAGAACGTCACATTCAGACATGTACCTAGACAATACCGTGCGCTTCTCCGTACGGTAAAACTTATTTAATAGCTTTGCATTTTCTTGTCGAAGTCAGAAAGTGAGCCAATTATCTGCTGAGAGTATGTCCGCCAATCCTATTTCCCAAATCAGTTTGTATGCTAAGTCAAGCTAAGCCGCCATCTTGGAAAGGCAAAAGAGCATAATTAGTTATTTATTTTTCTCGGATTAACCGGATTAACCGGATTAACTTTGTTGTAATCAACCCGAACGTTTCGCATCAAGTTTCATTGAGCGTGGTTACCGGGAAACTGCTATTGAAAAAATTATTGTGTGTTAGATTGGCTACACAGGTTGTAGTGGTGCATTGGTACATTAGGACATACAGTCTATCGCCAGGAAACGCACACTAATAGGTACCTACATGTTACTTCCCACCACCACCCGGCAAATTTATGGTCTGTAGTCTCGACGCTGTTTCAGCGCGCTCACACAATATGTGATAATGACCATTTACCGGCGGAACTAAATCTGCTTGACAACGTTCTTAGTTCGAATGGATATTCTAAGAAGCAAAGAACGTGAAAGCCAGTGATGTCATAGGAAAGGGACGAGAGTAAACTCGACAAAAAAGCTTTCTTTCCATACGTAAAGGGTGTGACGGATAGAACTGGAAAAGTGTTAAAAAGATATGGTATAAGATCCATATATGTATACCACGAAAAAAGGTGAAAAGCTATCTTGTGTCACCTAAAGACCATTTTTCTCTTCAAACACCAGGCATATATGCAGTCCCTTGTAGCTGTGGTTCTTCATACGAGTATGTAAGACAAACACAAAGGAGTATTGCCACCCGCTTAAAAGAGCACATTAGTGCCGTGCCGTGAGCAAAAAACAGCAGGAAAAGTCTGCGATTTGTGAGCATATCTTGGACAATACAGATGAACATCACTGGATTCATTTTGACCAAGCAAAGGTTTTCGCCCAAGAAACCCATTACATCCAACGGTTAGTACGTGAAGCGATTGAGATCATGCGTCCCAAAAATTTCAATCGGGACGACAGTTTTAAATTGTCTCGGTCATGGGATCCGATTATCAACACCTCAAGATCGCCCCAGATAAAGCTTAAAACACCCTGCGATGCAGTGAGTATTGTTTGCTCCCAACAACCTGCACCTCAGCAAAAACAACACAATGAAATAGAACAACCAAAGCAGCACTACAACCTGCGTAGACAATCTAACACACAATATTTTTTTCAATAGCAGTTTTCCGTTGACCACGCTCAATGAAACTTGATGCGAAACGTTCGGGGTGAGTGCAAGAAAGTGCACTCTTAATTTTAATTTACGCGGTTAGTCGAGAAAAATAAATAATTAATTATGCAAAAGAGCAGTTTTTTTCTTGCAATAAGAAAATATGGCGAGTTACCTATGTGAGTTTATAATTTTTTTTTACTTTTAATTTTTTGAAAAATTTTCTTTTAGATCACATATTTCTAAATGCAAAAAAATACTTGCCCTAGAAGAATAAAATTAAATTCAAAAACATTACGGTAACAAAGCTCTCCTTCTGCCAATAGGTGTGTTTTGGTGAGAATACAGCACAGTGAAGTAAAGCAAATTCAACAACACGATCCACAGCAAATGTCTTTCTACTTGTTTAGGTATTTAAAGGTTGGCGCCTCTGCTTGTTGTTGGTTTGACATAAAGATTTGTTCGATTCTTGATCATTTTTAACCTATTAATTTTTGGTCTAAGGCTAACCTCACACTTTTGTTTATCATTATGTAGATTACAGAAATGTTGCCTTAAAGTGGCTGTCCACATTGGCGTAAGCTATGTGGATTTTTTACGATCTTACATGCGTAAAAAAGAGAAGGGTAGACTGTCAGTTTCTTTTTAACACATGTAAGATCGTCATAATTAAACTTTAGTGTGGACAGGTACAAAGGGATTAAAATGATAAACCTTGAAAGCGCCTTGTCGATGTTTGATGATTCGAACGTAAAAACAACCACTTGACAAACATGTTTGATTTTCGACACTATGAATTAAATAATGAAAACTGATTTCACCATCAACAATCCGTCCGTTCCGTTAGTCAGTTGCCGTTTTCACTACCGCTAATGATCCATATAGACCATGAGCCTGATCACACGATTCGTTCGTTTCGTTATTTCGTCATTTTGACAGGCACATACGTTCGTGGAAATATGTATGTTATTTCGTTTCATTTCATTTTGACGTTCATAAAATTTGTAGTATCATATATATCATATATTAGTAGTATCATATCCTCCAAAACGTGCTGATAAGCATACTTCTTTCTCCTGGAATTTTCAAATTCTCCTTGTCTGCATCTGTAAAATTCCAGCAACGCCAAAGTTTCTTCAATACTCCAGCTTTTCTTTACCCTCGAATATAAAATTGAATAAATTATTTTAATTTTAATTATTTAATACTTGAGCAAATTTACCTTTTTTCAGCAGCCATTTGATCATTTGCGTTTTTTAATTTTAAAATAACAATTCGTCGCCGAGACAAAACTGTACTTTCTTGTTGACAAAAAAGTAGGGGAAGTGAAAAGTTACAAACAAAAAATAGAAGGTTTATCAACATATCAAACACAAAAAAATAGATCAGCGCCCTCTGAATTTTGGTAGCACAAACGAATAATGTCAAGTAACATTTCACTGGGGAAAAAAGGTAGAGTAGATCCCAGTAGGTTTTTGTTGTTGCTTTTGTTACATTTTGACTGACTGAGTTTCGTTTTCTCACCAAAACGCGCCTAATTTTTTGACATACCCATTGAACCAAAATTGGGGCGCATAGTGAAAAACATTTTTGATATAAGACTATGGATATATTTTCAGTTGGCAATATTTGTCCAGAATTATTCGCTGAGATGTATTTACCAAATTTCCATAAATTCCAAGGTTTATTAAATGCATCGGCGAGGTCGAATCCATAATTTTGGTTCTTATTCAACAATCTCTTTTAAAAAATGCAATAATTTCGTCAGTGCACACTTTTGGAAAGAATTTTCTAAAACGTTAAATTGTCTAAATTACATAAAACGTTAAATTGTCTAAATTATCGTTTGTAATCTGACAAGTGGTTGACAGATATAACTCTCTGTACTGTTTTAAGAAAAATACCCTATATAATATAAGCAGTTACGAAGCTAACCATTTTTTCTCAGTGTGTGTGTTTATTGGTGCGTTAAAATAAATATTTACTACTTTTCTTATTGCTTTTGCAATAATTGAATATTGCGATAAATTCTTGACAATTCTGTGCCGCGGGTTTATGGATAAAATAAACATTCCTTGGTATGGAACAAAGACAATATTTAACACTTGTGATAAGGCTTATTTAAGCTTTAAATTTGTATTTATATCAAGAAACTTTGGGGCGCCCGCCTTCGCACTGTCATTTGTTATAGGCCTCCAATAATATTTTCCTTGGGTTTGGTGATGAATTCTGGGATAGGGTGTTTTTCTCAACTTAATTCAATGATGAATAATATTTTATTCCACAAAGGTAATGACTTTTTATTCGATTGAAACAAAGACAAAAAAACATAAAAAGTATCTAAGCTCGATGTACACATACACACATTCATCATCGTCGAAGTCATCAATTTGGAATTTATTGAAATTCCTCGAGTGCAGGTTGTCTACTTCCATGACAAGACTGCATTGCAAGTTGTTTGCCCTCAATCGCAGGCAAAAAGAAGAACACCATGATGATGATGATGACAACCACGGCGGGATGACTGGATGCCGACAGATATGCTTACAAAAAAAAAACAAAATAAAATCCAGAAAACAAGGATTTATCACTCAGATGGATGCGTTGATAGAATAAAGATTAGAAATCCGATGAAGGATGATGAAACGTCTTTGTCGTCTTCTTCATCTTATATAGAGCGTGTGTCTTTTGATGTTCGCAAGAGTGTTTTCTATTAAGGAAATGGTGGATTCTAGAGAGATACTTTATATTTAATGGACCGTTTGGGAAGGACAATTCAGTATTGAACATTTTTTTCTTGTATGCAAGATTTCGGGTTATTTTATTAAATTTATTACTAAGGCTGTATTGATTCACTGTGGACTAAATTATCTTTGAGATTGATCATAAATATTGATATGAATAATATTTGTTTTTTTTTCTTTTCGGAAGTATTGGATTCGTTTAAAAAAAAATTATATTTACTGATGAATGTAAGATTCAAAGGATACTTCTTCATACCGTCTTTAGATGGGTATGTGAGGTTGAACGGTTTGGGCCATCTTAAAAGGGAATCTGTAATTTAACGATTTTTCCTTTTATTTTCTTTGATGGAGGAATTCCAAGTGAGACCCACAATTTCTTCATAAACTTTACAGCTGCAAACGATAGCATTCATCGTCAAAAGCTGTATATGGCGATGAACGAACTCGGGACTCCGGGAAAACTGATGCGTAGCGTCACACTAAGGTGCATACAAGGTGCAATGTACAATTGGTTAGCTAGCAGTACTTCCGAATAATTCCAAATATGTGTATGGTTTCGGCAAGAAATGCGCTATTATGTGACTTCTTCAAATTTCATTCAGGAACAGATAGTGTGAAGAGCATGTGTTACTGAACCACGAACTATTTTCAACAAATTCGTCCAGTTACTTGGGTAATGGGGCAATACTGATATCATCAGCAGATCCCAATGTGAGGTTATAGATACCGCTACGGAGCACGATTGAAGAATAGCCGAAATGTGTCGTTCTCGATGTTAGCTAGGACAAGATAAAATACCAGCTATACAAAAAAAACAAACAAGCAACTCCCCAACATCTTAGAACAAACGTCGACAGCAACCTTCCTACCTTGGAGAGAATATAATTTCCACAAATGACACTTTGATGGAGGTTCGAGAAGTCAAGAAAGACCAAACCTCGCTCCAGTTCGGATGCTAGAGCGCTTGGTCCGATCAACTGGAAGCAGCGTGCCCAAGACCGAGGAGGATAAAGCAATGCCTTGTCTCAGCCAGGGACCATTCACGGATCGGGTACCCTTTAATTAGTAGAGATCCAAACAAAAATTGATACAAGTGAAGTAATTTCCTCTTTATCGGAATCTTGGAGGATTGTAGCGACCAATGGAATATACATATTGTGCTTTTGCTTAAAGAAATTGCCAACAATACTAACACAAATTAAATGGATTCTCAATTCTCGTCCAATAATTCAAATTAACGACTCCAGTATTAACACTTTGGACTCTGAACATATTAAGTAATTTTTAAGTCACACACAACTACCGCACTTTCAAAAAAGTGTTTTTTAGACACGCATCTACAAAGACTTTTGCGATGGAAACCAGTTCAGGGAATCGTACGGTCTTATTGGAAACAATGGTCACAACCAACGGCACAGAAGAAGTCCAAAGACATATAACAAATATATTAAGACATTACTACTGGCCCAAAATGTTATATTATGCTGATAACGCATAGTCTAGGGTATACAGATTGTTCTTTATCAACTTCTGTATCGGATGCATATTAAGAATCCGAGTTCAATTATAAGTGCATATAATTGTATGTTCAGCTGATAGAACTCATACTCGGTATAATATGGTCCTTCGAGCCGGATATTACAGTCTATCTCACATATTTTGACGGTTTATCGAAATTCGACATCTGGTTATAGATTAAAATGTTAAAAATTAGTTCTAAAACGTTGAGAAATTCTATGTAGTATATATAAATGTAGTGATGCAATATGAATCAAATGGTTAAAAAGACTATTATGTGCGAAAAATTTGGATCTAATGATTGATCATAAGAAAAAGCTTGAGCAGCATTCTACACGGTCCTCAAAATTGCTAATTGGATATACGCAGTCTGAATTAGGCAAAATTTAACATATGCATACTTAGATTATCTTGGTCGTCAGCATGGGATACATCAACTAATCTCTAAACCAACACTGAAATTTTAGGCCGGCGGCGCGGCGTGTACTGTCACAACTAGTGCCTAGAGAATTATATCAACCGCAGGTCCGCAGCCCTATAAACATACATTTAGTCTTACTCCTTCAATTTTCAAAAGAAATTAAAAAATTACTTTGAAAATTCCCGACTATTTAAAATGTGAAACATCCCTTGGTCCGCTGCAAACCGAATCGACGGTAAGGAGCAAGCACAAATTACAATGGCCGTGGCGCGATATTTGTGTGTTCGCCTGTCAACCTCATGGTAACAGGTTCGATCCCTGCCGTAGTCTATGTGCTCTTATTTTTCCATTAAAAATAAATTCTAAAATAAAATTTAATACAATGAGTTGCTGGTTTACTCATTACATGCCGTTTAGGCATAGCACTAGGAACATTTGATTAAGTAAATATAGTATACGGATAAATATAAAAACGAATACAAAAATAATGCGAATTATAAGGGACAGAGATAAATAAGACACGGAAAATTCTCCGCATTAGTTCAGCCGCCATCCATGGAGATAAAATCTGAGACAACAACATCCTCCAGTCTCAGAACATCGCGCCACACATCTTTCCTATCCTTCTTCCTCTTCCTTAAACTCACGCCCGCGCTGGGTTAACATTTCAAGGGTAGTATAATCCCTTGAGCGCGTGTAGATTTAAAAAAAAAAAAAAGGGTTTGGTCAAAGTGGCGAACGACATATGGTCAACTCGACCATCAGAAAAATATTTAGACTAATCTCTCTACGAAACGAAAAATAATTAACAAGATACTTACTGCAGAAGAAGTCATAAAATAACCATTTTATTCGAATTCTAACGGTCCAAAACCAATTGGTAAGCTATACTAGAGCAGAATACCTATCAGCACATTTGACTTGCGCAGGGGGTGTCGGGATGAACAATCATCCTTTATGAATGATAACCACACTAGATCCCAAAAATAATCTTTAGGAGAATTCCTCTCTCAATATCTCGACCATATATCACCTTCGCCATTAAGGAACATCCTGAAATTCAATCAGAATACAGGGTGTTGCAGGATGTTCAACATATGAGAAGGGGACATAATTTTGAATCCCAAAATGTCAAATGGAAAATCGAATTCAATTGTGTACAAAGCCCCGAAACTTAAGTTTGTTGTTGCGCATTGCGCTAAAGTTCCGAATGATAAAAATTTTCGAATTTATTCGGGATTGAATGACAATACGTTTTCGTAAAAGAAATAAGACTTAACGCTCCTGAGACCTACCAACTAATTTCTCATTTGTGTGCAACATTAATGTCAAGGGGAATGCCGTTTGAAAAAATAGTGGTACCTTCAAATTTTGGAATTATTTTTGCCTCACCTTGTATAATCTTATAATTTTATTTCGAACGTTGAATCACAGATCATTATTAACCAATCATTATTAGATGCATATCAGTTAAAACTTTTACTAATTTTATATGTATTTCTTTATACTCTAAAATAAATTAAACAATTATTCTTTGAAATTGTTTAAGCTCTTTCAACTAGTCAGCACATTCTTCATTCTATCTGATCTTGCAAAGCTAAACAACATTTCCGATTAATTCATCTATTGTTTGAATGTCCACAATTATTTTAGATTGCACGACTCATACCATCATTTTTTCATTTTTTTTTCTCATTTTATTGCAGTTATCGACCAACTTGACGGTGACAGTAAAATATTTAATAGATTAAAAGCCAAGAAATACCTACCACAAAGAAAAAAAGAAAAGTGAAATTTATTATTCTGTTATGGTTCCCAAGAAAATTGGCTGCAATTCAAAAATTACAACAAGGAAATCCCAAATGAAATTCACCATTTAAAATTTATTTGCACTTAAGCAAAATGTGGAAATTTATTCTTAAAAAGAAACATGTTTTTCCATCATTTGTTTTTATTCGGTATTGACTTCACCAAAAAAGAATTCATAAATTTATCTATTTGATAAATTACATATCTCTTAGGAATGAGAAACAACAATTTGTGACGATTTTACCAAAACCAACAGTTGACAAAATTTACAAATTAAAATACATAAAGGCAGTACGTTAAAGTTCTTCTAGGAACATGTGTTTGCACTGTTTTTCAAGTCATAAAGTTAATTCCGAAACTTTTTTTAACCGAAAATTAATCTAAGAACCACCATCTCCGCAATAAGATACACACATCTGAAAGCCTTTTCCTTCCATACCGCCAATTAATAATGAACAAAATTTGCATAGCAAAGTCATGAAAAATTACCATCTTCATTTCCGTCACCATATATAATCCTTGAGGCTTTGCATTCAAATATACAATTTCCTTTCAATCTCGGGATTCTCAAATTTCCTTTTAGAATTACCACCACCCTCACGCCGCCATTCTACTACTAAACGGAAGACAAAAATAACAAACTCCTCCACAACTACTTACTGCACATAAATCCGATTACTTCCTACTTCTGCACCTTCAACTGGAAAACATAGTCGAGACACTTCATCATCTCTCAAGTCATACATACACCTACAGCTCCTTATAGAGTTCTTACGTTAATAAAGGCAATGACACCACTTGTTCCTGCCACACAGCTTATGCGAAGTTCTCATATTGCAGCAACACACACATAATAGAATCCTGACTGATCCCCTCCTTATAGAGAAAAAAAAACAACACAACAACAACAAAAAAATCATTTCCATGCTAAGAATTTGCCAAATTCTATTAACCAAAGTGTCAGAGACAGGATTTTTTTTCGATAACCGATAACACAAACAAAAAGGACTTAACTTAAGTCAAGTGTGAATTTGCAGACTTTCTTATACTCGGGGGATATGGAGTCACAAAATATTTATATTGATTTACTGCCACAAGGGTTAGAGTTAAAGTCTGGTTATAGATTTTACTTCGATAAAATAAACAAAGTCCTCCGATCGCAATTGAAATCGATTGTAAAGGAAGGCTACTTTTTCCTATGTGAAATTGTTAAACCCATATTGTTTGTCCATAATTGCATAATCCTTTGAATTCAGAGCGCAAACAAAACTTAAATTCTGAGACTTAAGCAACTCTGTTTTTTTTTGTATTGTTTTGAATAGGCAGACAGATAGAAGAAAAAATCCTTCCGTATCTATGATGCAGCCGACAGGGAGTTTGCTGTTGCATTGTGAGATATTATACGAACAACCGCAACAATCGAAATGAGCCTTTCGACAAAATGTGGGCATGTTCTTTGCGGCGGCTGGGTGCACCAAGTTTAACTTCCCTTTTCCGAAACAGCGGTAAGTGCATATATATTTGCTTTTGTCATCACCTTTTAACCTTTTCGTGGCTTTGTGTGTGTATACTGGGTGTTAAAGATTGCCAACTGGGGTGAAAAACTTTATATAAATTTGACAGTGATAGTCTTGGAATTATTAATAACTTTTAAGACCAACAGAGGAATAATAGTTGTGTCTTAATAGTCCTAAGCATGTAATCACACAATACACTACTACCCGATTAATTGCTCACATTTTTCGGTAAATTATGCTTTATTGACCGACCGACGGAAAACAGTTTTATTGTATAAATGTGGAGATTAAAAGATAAATTATTCATCTGAAAAGTGTATTAGGCATTAACTTATGGTGTTTTTGATTGATTAGATTTTAGTGCTCTACTAGCTTTTGATTCCAATCCAATATGAAAATGTCGTATTCACAAATTAACGAATAATAATTGAACGGCGTGAAAAGGGCTTCTCCAAACAACCTGACGAAAAACCTTAAATGTACATTTGTGTAGGTATGTGTTTTCAATTTTCACTCCTTTAAGAAAATCAAGAAGTCAAAAATACATTGAAGGTTTTTGGACTAACTTGAGTCAAAAAGAAATTCTGAACAACCAAACAAAAACGACATTATGAAACAATAGAATGCACTGCTTGATTGCACGTATACTTGCTCTTATGTTCGATCACATCGTAAGGACAAGACTCCTCGTAGGAACTAAGCTAATTATTTTGTAACATCGTTTCTTTACTAAAATTTTTTATATACAAAATTTCTTTAATTTTTTTTTTGGTATGATAATTCTAAGCATTTAAAATTATTTTTCGAAAATTTTGGTATGCAGAATTATTTAGATTTCAAAACCCCATATAAACATTTTGATCGAAATCCGTTGAGTCGTTAATGAAAAAATCTAAAGTCAAGAAAATTGGTTCTAGGGCAGGTCCCGTTAATAACAAAGTGCGATAAAATTTTCTTTGACCAAAATATTTTTATCAAAATCGTAAGAGCAGTTTTTGATAATTAAGATTAGTACAAAAAAAAAATTGTATCGTAAGTACCGTTATTTGTGGGGCTAAAAAAAGATTTAAAAATCTAATCGGGGTAATCTCAGCGCCAACTACTCCAAATGGTGATAGTCAAAAAACTTCGCTGACTATGTTATTATATGGAAATATACAGTTTGGTAGGTCAGTAAAGCGGAATTGAGCGAAAAATCTGACAATAAGGCCAGTGGAATTAGTCAGGGAACCAAAAAATCTAACGGCTTAGAACTTTTTAGACGCGAATATACATATCTCCGCGCTTGCTTTCAAAAGTTATTAATAGTTGCACCACTTCGATTGTCAAATTTATTTAACTTTATAAAGTACATGGGTCAAAGACCCCCATTCCAAGTGCTTTGATCCGTTGTAAAAGATAAATGCTGACACAACTATTGCCTAGGTTTTAACCACACACCTTATTTCCAAATCATAAAATTAACGTACGAGTGGAGAACATTACTTCAATCACCCACAAGGTTTTAAGTGGAGTTGGTCAACGATTTCGCCTGAGCCTGATTTGTTTAACCTGTATATCCCCAACCAATCAATTAATATCCACTAACAATGACAATGCTATTTGCTGATAAATTCATCACTTATGCGTATAGCGCATCAAGAAGTCCTCACGTAGCTTTCCGAAGAGTGAAGGATCACATCATTAAAGTCAGGAAAAACTACCTTCAATGGGGAATCAAATACAACGCCGCGCCGTAAAAACAAAATTAATCTATTTTAGACCACCTTCGCGTAATGACCTAACCACGAAATGCAAGCTTCTCTCATTGACTCTTCACGATCATTAGAATAAAGCAAAGTTTTTAATACCTCATAGCTCATTTTTTTGAAAGGGTCAAGCTTAACGAGATCGCCAAGCTCACCATCCGCAAGTCAAATTATGCCCTAACTTTAGCAAGTTTCCTTATGTAAGTAGAAAAGAAAAACTTTAAAAAGCTTCTAGATTTGTCTTGATTGATATCTCAGCACTAATCTGCTGATAAAAATACCATCGCATTCGTCTTGTTAATTTAACCACCGTCCATTTATATGTCGAGGTGATGGAAACGCTACTCGGAATATTAACAGATTAAGGCATCGATATCTTTAATTTTTTTTTGCAGAGGTTAAGAAGCAGACCACGCAGACCAGAAAACAACAAAGACCTCACTCATTCCAACCCTTTGCCAACTCCAGCACTGCACCGATGAGAAAATTTATCAATATGAATCAAACATTATGTAAGAAGAATAACCAAATTTTTGTAATCAAAATGTTAAACTTAAGCCAACAATTAAAAGAAGCAGAACTTTCAGAGCTATAATTTCTACCTCAGTTGGCTACACTGCCTACGGTGCTATATTGACGTCGTCGTCTTTGTTTTAGAACGGAGAAGGTAAAGTGATCTCCAGGTGGAGTCTTGCGATGACTGTAAAACATACTAATAGAAAAAAAAAACATACAGTACTTTGTGCTCTACTTAAGGTGTGTTTTCTGTGTGCACTTTTATGTTGTCGTCGTCGTTGTGTCGGTATGTCGGATAGATAAATAGATATAGTGAGACACTCATTTTGGGGTGGAGTAAAACAGTGACTGCACTAACAGGCATTACGATGGAGTGCTGAGGAAAAACGTGCAAACGTGCCAATTTATAAGTTTTATTTATCCATCAACGACACGAGGTTGCACAGGGTTAAGGCACACAAACATCGGTGTGTGGCAAAGTAAAAATCTAAGGAAATGCATTGAAATCTACGTATTTTTTTTTGACATCATTGTTACATCTTAATGTTTTTTTTTTAATTTTGTTTTTAACTTAACAAAAGAGCATTGTTAACAAGGGAAATATGGAAAGAAATCTTTATGGTATTTTTTTTTTAAAGAATACATATTTCCGCATTCGAAAAGTATCCTTTTTGAAACAATTGAAAACAGAAAACACTATAGGATTTTTTTTAAAGAACATTGAACTACTAAGTGGTTTGGAAGGAAAAAAAGGAAACAAGCAGTGGAAAAAGAAATAAATATTTTATGGAAAAAAACTAACTTCTTAATGGAACATTTTTACACTTAATTTATACATGAAAAATTATAAGATCCATATCAGTTGCGTTATAGTTTTTTTTTTTTTTGATTTTATTGATTGCGTTGCAGTCTAAACTGTACACAACTTAACTACTTAAGCGATTTTGACAAAATTTGATTTCACGATAAAATGCTATACGATCAATGATTGCTGATAATGTTCGCCCATTAAATTTAAAAAAAAATTATATTAACGTTAATAAGATCTTGAAGAGCTCAATTAAATGGGAATTTAGACGTTTATACAACTCATTTAATTTATCCTAAGAATTATTTTGGACTAGGATGGAACCACAGTGCATTGTAGAAATCTTAGTCGGGTATAGTCTATACCCCTTTAGGGCGCGCATTATTATAAACAAAAATGCACGACCGCATCGCACGTGCGCTTGCTTGCTTTTATGTTCGAAGACTTGGTATGCTCTAGATCAGTGTTTTTTAAACTTTTTGAGTACGCGAACACTTTCTTTTTTAAAACATTTTGGCGACCCCCAGTTATTAAAAATACTTTGTCAGTTATTTAAAAAGTGACATACACTGCGAACCCCTTTTTTGAAGAAGAAATTTTATTTTGCAAAATACAAGGATCTTCCTGCTAATAAACTCGACAGTGTTTGTGTTTTTAGAAAGCTGTCTCGACTAGGAGATTAATTGGAAAAATGTTTTGCTATTTGTAGCTAAAGCTTTGACGAACAACAAAAGTGGACTTAATGCAATTTTAAAATTAATAATGCCAAACGTTTCATGGGCACACTGCTTTCTTCATTGTCTATTCTGGCAGCCAAGGTCTTACCTTCTGAATTAAATGATATCTATACTTAAAGATGTGATCAAATTTGTGAAATCTATTAAATCAAAATAGCTTTTAACGGCCTCCAGTTCACAAAATTTGTGTTTCATCCCGGCAGTCTCACTTGGACTCATCATCATCTAATTTTAATGATTAAAATTGTAATCTTGTTGGATATAGTTCACATTGCTTTTTTGTCAAAAAATGCAAGTAAGTTGAACTGAACTTAACAAAAATTGGGTATTGGTAAGACGCTCACTAACCAACTGATGAGTCCAAGTGGGATTGCCGGGATGAAACGCAAATTTTGTGGACTGGAGGCCGTTAAAAGCTATTTTGAATCAATAACTCAACAAGTCCAATTAAATATAATGCTAAGTCTTCTACTTGGCTGAGTAATTTCAGTAGTATATAGAATTGTATTATAAAAAAAAAACACCTTCTTAGAAATCTATTAAAGGCAAGTCCCTGCGAATTCGACTGTTTGGGATCATTGGTGATGAAATAATTTCGCTCCATCAAAATCTCCCTTTTCACACAGAGGTAAGATGGCTGTCATAAGGAAAGGTATTATAGCTGTTCTTTTGGTAAATCTATCGGCAGTGAAGCAGGATTTCCCAAAAGAACGATCCGCAGCAGCCTGATTTTTGTATCTTTAAGTTGGTATTGCCGAACTTGTGTCTAATAACTAAATGCAAAAAATCTACAATTGATTTGTTTTTATTTCTTCAGATTAAAGGCATTTAAGAATATTAAAACTCGAATTAAAAGATGCAAATAAAATGGAATATATATAAAGCAGTAAGAAAAAACAAAAAGTTGAATTTTCTAACTCTGTGTGTTACAAAATGTTCATTTTAAAATTATTTTATGCGTTTGGCGTTTCTTTTCAATAAATCAGATCCTGTGGCAATGAAAGGGTATGTTTGCATTGTGTTTCCTTGCAAAAATGATCGCATTCATTATTTAACTATTAAGTATTTTTAAGCTTCGTTTACATGCGGCTCAAAAGTAGAGAGGTTAATTAAAAATGAGTTGTATGAAATATGGACACAAATCCCCTTTTTGAATCTTATACTTGGGGTAAATAGTCGTGTTTTGGTAAGAATTATTAATGTCGCAACAAATAAACGCTGAAAATAAACGATTATGTCCACTTAAATTCAAAATGACGTAAGATCGTGAATTTTAAGGTCAAGTTATTTATCTACCACACCATTAATAAAATTTGAGATTTTCTGACTAGACAATGAGCTATATTTTGAAATATTAAGAATGTATTTCTTGCCAAAAAGCTGTAAAGTATCACCCTTTTCCGCAGATGAATTTAAATCTGATAATGTATGTCTTGTTTATGTCTTGCATGTGTTATAAGTGCTCTATCGTTAACATACATTTACGTGTTGCTAATGAGTGCTTATTTATTGCTAAACAAAATATGCACTGACTTGCTCCTTAAATGCTTGTTGCTATTCCAATTTCATAGCTTTGGTAGGGGGCGCTGCCCAAGTTTTAGTTAGCTATTTTTTTTAGACAATTTGACAGCAACTGACACAAAGCCACTCAAACATCTTTTATGTAAGTATCTTTGGATCTGGCAGTTTCGCACAAATAAGCTTACTTTAACGTTTACTTAAATTGGAAGAACGCCGCTTACCTATGATTATTAATATGATTTATAAAGCAACAAAAATTAATAAAACGTATTTTTGGCCCAGTTTGTTGCGTTAGACATTTTTTTATTTCCAGTACGTAAATAGGTGTAAAACAATTTTTTTAAGAAAAGAACATATAATTAATCAAAAATTATTGATTTTTGACTGCTTTCAGCTAACTTTTTCACCGTTTCACCTTTTTTACCGTTCACAAATATATTCGAACTGTTTGGTTTCCGATATAACTTATCTAATAAATATGTGAACGTGTCCTTCGATATTCATTAAAGTCATCGGAACTACCAACTAAACAACATAATAACATTCGATACTCGAACAAATGTCACATATCTATCCAAAGCAGACTTCTGCTTTAAGTTTTATCGAAAGCAGGTTGTTGTATTTGTAATGTGTGTAAATTCTGCTTTGCTGCCGATGTCATTTTGGCAAAAGAACAGCACTATTGACACGAGCTCTGCAATTAAAAGCTGAATTATTGATGATCTAACAAGATTCCAAAACTGGAAATTCTGATCATTTTTCTGATCCCACTTGGCTATTAGAATTATCATTTCTCGCTGATATTTTTACCACTTAAACATCTTGAATAAGAGGCACAAAGGGAGAAAAGAAAACATCTGCAAAAGACAAAATCAAAGGATTCCTCGCAAGACTTAGTGTCTTTGCAAAATAAAATGTACGATTCTTTTCCCTGCGCTCGGAAGATTCTAGAAGAAATTTCATCAGATGAATCGATATCAGTATGTTTTTACATTGCTATCATGATACAGCGTTTGCATAACTTGTACGAGAAAGGTACTTTACAGAACCGGATTCTGAAGGTGGAAATTGACAAAGATGGATACTAAATACTTTTTTGAATTTATATCAGTCCAACTCACCGATCTACCATAGGTGAAGGTGAAAGAAAAGTGCATAGATTTATCTGCAGATGGAATGCTGAGAATTTAATTCAATTTAAAAACAAATCTGAATAATAGAGGAGAATATCCAGAGCTGGCCAAATAGGCTTTAAGATTGTTAGTTCCATTCGCCACTTCCACTTCAAACTTATGTGAACTCACGTTCTCTTTAATGGTAAATATAAAAACTACATAAGAAGAGAAATAGCCTCGATTTGAAAAATGATTTTATTGTTAACGTCTCAAAAATAAAACAACGATTTGAACATTAGTTAAAAAGTAACAGGCTTACCCGTCTCACTAAAAAATGTTGTTTTATTTTATTTTTTTTTTTTAGTACAGGACTTACAACCTTTGTTTTTTAATCTTACCGGCTTGTGACCGCGACACCCCAAATCATTTTTGCGACCACCTACGGGGCCGCTCCAGATTCTTAATAGAAATAACTAAACATATTTTTATAATTCGTTATTACTTAATTTTTTTATACACGAAATCTTTTATTTTTTGTCTTGAAAAAATTGGATGCAAATTTTAAGTATTTAATCATATAAAATTAAAAATATAATTTCAAAATATTGAATTATCGAAATCCGTTTAACCGTTAATGAGAAAGGCGAAAATAAAAAAAAACGCTTCTATGGCAGGTAGCGGTAATAACATTTTATGTACGCAATTTGTTAGACTAAAATGCTGATTATACTTATAGCGTACCGATTTTTTTTTTGGGTATCAAAATAGTTAAATCGGTTTTCGAGACAATTAAGATTTACCGTTATTTTTATGGCTAAAAAAATATTTAAAAAAGTATCAACCAAGATGCTTCAGTACTAAGTTTGAAGAAAATCGCTAAATAAAGTGACGTTTTTCCTCCGCGTCTTAAGGTGCTTGTCCATTTGAGAGTAAAACACTGATAGTAGCTCTCAGCCCACTCTCAAGAGTAAGCTCTCAATTGGACACATCTTTGAGAGTAGCTAGCGGAGAGTTGAGTTTTCACTCTCAGCATTCGAATTGTTTTAGAATTACTAGCAAGTGGACACACATCTTTATTACCATCTGAGTTGAGCTCGCAACACAGTTTGTGTTTTGTTATTAGCTCTCTACGAGAGGTAATATTGCAAACCAGTGGGCAGAACGGGACACTAGATGTCAAACGGCAAAAATCTCTGAAATGTTCAACATCTTCAATTTGAAGCTATATTGTAAGAGCTAAGGCTGACCAGTTCCCAATTTTCCCAAAAGGATGCAATAGCAGTAAAAAAAAAAAAAAAAAACGTTGACTAGCGACGCTGTGTTGTGGAGGAATTTCTCCTCCCTTTTTTTCTTTAATTATTTTAATTTTTCAAATCAAATTTCCCAGAATGGCCAAAGATCAAAAAAGACGTCTACGTCTATTTAACACAAAAAGATCTGAAAGAAAGATTAAAGATACCGAAAGGGTAGATATTTTATGTAGTTGAAAACTTATTTGTTAACCTTTTGTTAAAAATGGAAGGGGTGTGTTCGTAGAGTGAGGCACAGTTGTAGCGACCAAACAACTGTGCATTTCTCACAGATGGCGTGAACAGTAGACCCTGCTTCAAATTGGCGACGAAAGTCTATCCGATGTTTTTTTTACTTTTTTAAGAATAGTGCCAACACTTAAAGCCGCTGCACATTTGCGCTTGTAAGAATACATGGGGTTTCACCACTTTTAATTTCCAACTAGCAGAAAATGAAATGCACATTATATGCAAAAGATTCTTAATAGAAAAGGCTAAAAGTATTTTTAAAGTAGTTTTCCACTTAATTTTTTATATATAAAAATTCTTAAATTTTTTCTGATAAAAATTGGTATGAACATTTTAAATATTTAATAATATAAATTTAAAAACAAAATTTCAGAAAAAAATCCTCCACCAGTTTTCGAAATATTGAATTTAAAAAAAAAAAAATATTTATTTTTCAAAAATCCAAAAAAAAACTATTTTTCGAAAGTTTTGAAATGCAGTATTATTTCGAATGTGAAGGGGATCCTGTATACAAATTTTGATCGAAATCCGTTGAGCCGTTTATAAGAAAGTCGAAAATCATTAAAATGGTTGTATGGCAGGTACCGTTATTTTATTATTTTTTAAAAATTTTCGGCCAAAATGTAGACCATGCTGAAGTTAGCACACACACCAATTTCTATCAAAATCGTTAGAGCCATTTGCGAGATAATTAAGATGGTAGGAAAATTTGTATTGCAATTCGTTATTTTTGGGGCTAAAACAACCATTCACAAAAATCTATTTTGGACCATCACCTAAAACGCATAACCACCAAGTTTGAACAAAATCGGTTCAGCCGTTTAGGATGTAGATCGTTCCACATACAGACAGACAGACAGATGGAATTGCCGGACCCACTTTTTTGGTGTTCTCTATCATCGTTATGTCAACTTTGATTAAAATCTCGAGATCGATTTTTTTTCCAAATGCAAAACTTGCCCTATAGTACGTATATCGCAAGTAAAAATATATCAAGTGGATACGGTCATGAAAGTACTCTCAGAAAGTCATCTCTCTAAGGTAAACTAGTGAACTCGCGATAGTAAAATCTGAAAAAAAATAACTCTCAAATGGACCCACACCTTAGGGCTGTAGATCGGTCTTCAGGCAATCAGAAAGGCAGACTGAATTACGGTACCCACTTTTTTCGTGTTCTCTTAGGAAATTATTTCCACAAATTGCAGGAAAGCGAGGGGCAATATGTTACACTTCCTGCTGTTACACTGTAACACATTTCACGAAATTACTCAAAGGCGTGAATAGTTGAATTCAAATTCAACCGATAATTATTGCAAATGCTAATTATAGACTTCGACCCTTGCATACAAATAAGCATAGACATAAACCAAAACATCCGGGAACCAAATCACAATACATTTTTGACATCCAGCATACCAGTTACATTAGCTATTGACCTTAACAATGATAAAATGATGTGAAAGTCAAATAGAAGTCAGGTTTCTGATGTTTACTTTCGCTTTCAGAACTTAACTTTCAGAAACAGCACATGAAGAATTACAATTAGCAAGAAACAATTTGAGAACTTCTACGCCTAGAACTTTATACAGTACTATTTGTGCATTTCGCTTCGGCAAGAGCGGGATCTCTATCCCAATTCATATAAAATGTCGTGTTAGTTCTTTGGTAAATATTGTGTAGAAGAATTTCCCTAGCAGGCCGCTGGTTCTTCCTTCCGGCGAAAATTTCTCTAGCGATAGGCTTGGACCGATATTAGTCCGTCATGAATACAGTATCCCGGAGTTGACGACTGTTGGCGTTAATAGTATCGACTCACTTACAATACTAAAGTTGACGCCAGCTGTTAAATTCGGAAAGTAGAAGTTGGGCTGAAAACAGCCTTAGTTAACTTTTATTCATACAATAAATAATACAGGGTGGTACACGAATCTTGCTACAAAAAAAAACGTAATAACTTTTTTTCATTGTGAGTAATCGGCTTATTTTTTTTTCATTTTATAGACTACTATTTAGATTTATCAGAATCAATGCTTGGGATACTGAAAAAAGGATTTGGATAGTGCAGCGATATCATTCTTTGCAGTCCGTCATTTCCGCCAAACTGGCGGTAATCCCCCAAGTAGATTGACCATTATGGAGCTGGTGAACATGTTTGCCGAATCTGGAAGCATCGAACGAAGACCGTATCATCGAGATCCCAATGTTCGGATTCAGGATACAAACGTGGCTGTTGCATCGGTAATACAGGGAAATCCAAGTGTTTCGACTCGAAACTTATCGGGCCAAATTGGAGTTAGCAGACGGTCATTACAACCGATACTTCATGATGACTTAAGCTTGTTTCCGTACAAAGTCCAAATTACAAGCAAGTTAAACCCTCAGGATTTGCCTGTTTGCCTGGAATTTTGCCGAAATATCATTGCAATGGCCGAAGAAGACAACACATTGATAAATTGTTTGTTCATGTCTGATGAGGCCCATTTTGACTTAAACGGCAATGTTAACAAGCAAAATTGCAGTATATGGAGTGAATCTAATCCAGAAATGCTCCATCAGACGGAACTGAGTCACTGTGTGGTGCCCAGTTTCATCAAGGTGTATTGTCGGGCCATACTTCTTTGAAGAAAACGGTGTAACACAAACTGTCAATGAGGACCGTTATTTAAAGATGTTGAAGGAGTTTTTTTTACCCAGAACTTCGCCGAAGACGTATCCCTTTCAGCAGGATTTGGTTTCAACAAGATGGAGCAAGTGCACACGTAGCCACACAAGTTATGGCGGAGCTCCAACGAAAATTCCCAAACAAATTGATATCCAGAAACTGCACTTTCCGCTGGCCCCCAAGGTCACCTGACCTGACTGCATCAGACTTTTTTTATGGGGTTATGTCAAGCAGGAAGTATACAAAACGAAACCCAGAAATTTGACTGAATTGAAGCAGTCCATTAAGACAGTAATTGAGGCGATCCCAATTTCAACCCTTCAGGCCGCAATGAACAATTTTCTGATCAGGTGCCGCATATGCGTGGATGAGCGTGGAGGTCGTTTGCGGTCTATCATCTTTAAAAACCATTAGTTATAATTAATAAAATTTAATTTTTAATCCAATAAAAAAAAATTAATGAAATACATCGATTAAAATAAGTTATTTAAATTTCTTATTGTAGCACGATACGTTCGACACCCTGTATAACAATTTCGATCACTAGGTTACAGCGAAATAGGTAAACAAAAGTGACTAGATCACCTTCTCACTATATTTCATAGATTTTTGACAAACACATCATTCAGAAGTATTTATTAATTTTATGAAAAAAAAATACAAGAGTGAACTCGTGCCTTGAAATTATCATGACCTCAAACTAAAAAAATTGGGCATTGACGTAGGAATTCCATCACTCTATTATTATTTTTTTTTCAAGGCTCGCCAAAAGAGACTAAATCATTTCCACTAGCACCTGAGATAGTTTTGATCTTATTCATTTTTGACACATCATGATCTTTGTCTAGGACGTGACAAATCATATAGTACCCACACAAAGTGTCCTCCAATCTGTTTTGTTTGATGATTTTCTATACAAAAACAAAAATAAAACTCTGCCTGAGCCAAAACAGTGAAAATCAATTTGCTGCCACTAACGGCCGCCAGGCCCACCGGACCAAGACAATAAAATTCAACACCAGTGCAAACCGCAATAAACATAAGCCTCGGAGCAGCGCATTAAGTTTAAAAGTTTCGAAATTTTCGCTGATTAATTTGTTATTAGTCTTCACCACCCGCACCCGACATCAGACAATTAAATAATTTTACTGACGGCACGGCTGGGACACAAGAAGCACCAAAACATCATCAGCTGTGTGCTGCTACCACAAATCACCCCAGAGATTGCAAAAAACATTTATGCAAATTTTCCCATTTGTCAAAAAAAAAAAAAAAGTGAATTTAGGTACAATATACAAAAACTCTCCGACAGTCAGATCTCAGTTTTGTTGTTTTATTTTGATTTTTTTTTCGCGTGGGATGGAATCCCGTGATGTTGCTGATTTTTACACATACATACACAGGGGGCCAAGTAACCCCATATAGACATTGTCAAACTGCCAATTACTCATACAAATGGTATTCGCGATTTTTGTGTTCATAGTCCGTCGACGTTCCGGATGCTCGTTTGATACGGCTGTCGACGACGATGACTCTGACGATGACGATTAACGTTTTGGCATTCAGGACCGTGAGAAATTATAAAAAAAAAATTAGAGAAAATAAAAACAAACAGTTTTTGTTTGCAAAACTAAATACATGTGTATTAAAAATATACAGTTAATAACTATGTCGTACATAATTGCTCTTTGAGTGATTCAAGAAAAAAAAAAACAATGAAAGTTTTGCATTTGGAAAAAAATCGAACTCGAGATTTTAATTAAACTTGACATGATGATGATCGACAACACCAAAATAATGCGCCACCCCCCCCCCCCCCAAATTCCGCCTGTCCGTCGGTCTGTTTGTACAATGATCTACAGCGCAAACGGTTGAAGCGATTTTCTTCAAACTTGGGACTTTACCGTTTTAGGTGATTATCTCAAATAAATTTTGAATATTTTTTAGCCCCCAAAATAAAGGTACCTGCCGTACAATTTTGTCTGCTATCTTAATTTTCTTAAAAACGGCTCTAACGATTTTGATTACACTATAGCTATAGTCAACATTTTGGTTGAACAATTGTTTTTTTATTTTTGGCTTTCTCATAAGCGACTCGACGGATTTTGATCGAAATTTTTATATAGATTGTCTTTAAATATTTCTTAATTGTTTTTTTTTTTTTTTTAAATTGAATATTTTGAAAACGAGTCGTAGATTTTTTTTTTGAAATATGTTCTTAAATTTATTATATTATATAATAAATTGTATATATTGTTAAATAATTTAAAGTCTCATACACACATTTTTTGAAGAAACAAATTTAAAAAAAAATTTATATAAAAAATTAAATTAAAAACCATCTTAAAAATATATTTTGATTATTTGATTAACGCGTTGAATGTTGACACTCTGACGTCAAATTTGATCTCAAAGTTGTTAAGGCCTGTGATCGTTAAGACTACGTTGTCACTATCGGTATCGATCGTACGGTCCCAGTTCTCGGATGATTTGAAGTCAGTATTGTCTCGGTTACGATACGAGCTCAAATTATTTTTTTATAAAACCTGCTTTTGCAGATATTGAGATATAGAGGCCCAACATCTAAAACCATCTTATGAAAAATGATAATGTGTCAGTCATTTTAGTTTTTTTTGTGAGGGTTTAAAGGGAGATTGGTTACCCAGAAACCTTTCGCTTTAGTTTCCTAAGAAAAAAAAAAAATATTTTCATATTTTATTTATAATAAAAAATTTTATTCGCATCCAATACTAACCCCTTACTCTTAACGTTTTGAAATTAAAAATATAATAAATTTCAATAAAGTTATTTTAAGTGACATCAACAAAATAAAAAAGAAATATTAAATAACGAAACAAATAAATATAAAAATATATAATCTTAATTGCGACGCCTAAGGCTTGTGACTAGCGCCAGACGAATTCGCACGGAAAAGTCAATCAGCAGTGCAAAGACGAGAGTAGACAGATTCCAGAAGCGTCAAGCAGTTCAGATACATTTTGAGATACCAGATACTCTGTGATGATGCTTTGGCTATACGCTGTGTTTTGTTTATGCAAATTTGAAGAGGCACAGATGAGTGATGGGAAGTTGTGGGACGTAGGAGATGTATTTATGGAGATAGAGAGCGAGACAAAAATAATAATTTTAAAAGTCAAATGGAATGTTACCTATGTATATACTTAGTGGATAATGCTTTGAGAAATACGTAGCTTAATATCAAGCTCATTAGAAAATATATTTATATTCGATACGGGTTGACTAATTGCATTCGATTGCAGCAATTAGTTTGTTTTCTTTTCGTTTTTGGTATAACATTTGAGAGAAATTGAATAATGAACTTGGCGCCAGGAGACGAATGACGTTTTGAGTTCTCCATCGTGCAAATTGTATATAGAGAACTGTACATTTTGAAGAAAAAAAAATGAAACACTGAAAAGGTGTCATTGCAATAAAGGGCACGTTATGGTTGTTTTGTCAAATCCATAGAAGAAAATAAAGTCAATAAAAGTTGTTAGACAACTATAAATGAATATGGTTGAGACTAAGGTTTCAATGGTATCGCCAAAATTCTTCAGCACAATTTTATGTATCTTGTGGAAATGGCTCTGAAGATTTGGATGAGTTGCTCAATTGAGTGATAATATACATTTACACACACTGCCCGGCACACTTTTTTATTCCATGGTTTCTCGGAAATGGCTCTATTTCTTGGAGACGACTCTAATGATTTGTACGAGATTTTTAGAGGATGTGTTTTTGTGCAAAACAAAAAATTATAAAAATATTTTACTAAAATCCGCCCACCGACATGCCTACTTATATTATTAATTGGATTCTATGAAACGACTCTAACAATTTGAATGAATATTTCAGTTTGTATTTATTTATGAGCAAGAAAAAAATTCAAGAAATAAATTAAGTAAAGTCCGCCTACTACCACACCCACTTTATCATTTCTTGGTTTTAGTGGAAACAGCTCTAACGGTTTTGACCACAATTTTAAATCTTATTTTAATGGGCAAGACAAAATTTTCAAAAATATTGTAAGATCGACCCGCAACTTTTCCTACATAAAACATAACACTTGCATTTGCATGTCAAATTAGAAAGAACCCCAGCAACGATCGTTCTGCCAAGTACTGTAACTGTAACTGTAACGAAGTTACAAATTCAACCTTACCTTACCAAGGAATCGACATGGGATGAGTTATTCTGCACTCTTATAATTCATACTTATTACTGTAAATATATCAAGATGAGGTAATATTTGTATGGAAAATTATGGACTTCTACCTTGCGTGTTATATGTACCAATTTAGTGTACATAAGGGAAGTGCTTAGGAACATACTACTGAGTTCGTGGTGCACCAACTAGGAGTTTCGCAGTTTTTGGCTTAGTGCCGTATATGTTGTGCACTTGGTTCGAACAGGGCCGAGGACGGTATCGAACGAATTCTGTGCTTTTGTTTTCGACTAGGGCCGGGACTATATCCCTCGAACTGTGTGTCTTCGGTTTCGACCAGAGCCGGGGACTATCCCAAAATATATATAGTTTTATTACTTTTTGTCGGCCAGACCTTGGACCTGCTGACGCTACCTCAGCTATAAAACTATAAGTATCACAGTACTATTATCTGTTTTTATGTACCTTGTAATTTAGGCTATTCTAACTTTTCACAGTAAATGCTCATATGTGTGGGCCCCTATAGCTGACACCCCCAAATAATAAAATAGTTACAACTCGAGCCTTTATCTCAAATTCATGGATGCCGTTTAATCACAAGTTCGCCCCTGCCTCCACATATTCAATATTGTTGATCAGCGATGTTGATTTACATAAATTAACATACTGTGGACATAGGGTTACCATTCGTCCCACTTTTGCAGGGACTGTCCCTGTTTTTTACCTCAAGATATTTATAAACCAAAAAGGACAAGCTGGGACACAAATGTCCCTCTTTTTAACACATATGTAATATTTCTTGCACCTTTAGGCTATATTGGCACCTTAAGGTAGTAAAGCAAAAATTCTTAGCCGGTTTGCAAATTAAAGCTGTGAATACTTCCATCACAGAAAATACAATTTTCACAATTAGATACATCCATTTACTTCATTCAAGAAAAGTTGCCAACTTCACTTCGGCTGTACTATAATTGTCACCATCACTACGTGTTCATTCAATAATTCTTAGCCATAGTTATAATTCTGTCAATTGTACAAGCTCCCTGTTTCCGACCATATTCACGGACTCAGAAATTGCTGGTAAGGACCACCAATAGAATATGTTATAAATTAGTTTTTCTGATAGTTTTATTTCTTAGGCCAGTTTACTTGCGGTCGTACGAAATGACAAAAAATTGGCAAAGTCTTGCAAAAGAAATAAAACTCAATCGCCGAATTGTTGTCACAAGATCATCCAATTTGAATCGCCACGGACGCATCCAACAAAAAATATAAAAATGTTTCCTGACATTATTCAATATTATACTAAAGAAAAGGGAGTAGAAACGAAATTATTTAGATTTTATGATTTGTCAGGTGAAACGTCAAAGACATAAAAATGTTGTTACTTCACTTTTTTTTGTTCAGGTTTTCTATTTTTCAAAAACAAGTCTTGTCCCTCTTTTTCCACATTTGTCCCCCTAAAAACTCACTATGTTTCAACATTTTCAATCTGGTAACCCTATGTGGACAGCATGGACAAGCACAACATTTGTCAAGGTATGACCGAGTTATTGTCTAGTACCCAATAGTCATCGAAAATTACATTAACAGTATCGAGAACCGAAGAACTTCCTTGAATGACATTTGAATTGTAGTCGATTCATCATCAATCATCAATTCTAGGAAGGACTTTGATGATCAAAATTGCATTTTAGGCTTCTGATCTATCCTGGGTACGTGTCACTTATAAGCACTTGAAATAGTTTTAAAAATGCACGACAAAAAATATGCAGCGATGTGTCAATCCAATCTTGTGCATCCAAAGAAACTGTAGAATTTACCAATACGCAAAACAGTTCCATATACTTCCAAACTTTACAGAAAATCATTTATTATTACAGCTCAATCGTAATTTGAAATAGTTGAGCAATATTTTGCATAATTCTATTATTAATTTAATTTATCTGCTGCGTAATCTTTCTTTAAATAAAATTTGTTTGAGTTTCCCTTAGAACGAGCCTACAAGGCCATACAGAAGCATGCCATACATTTTATAGCGCCACTTTATTAAGTCATTTGGTCATAATTGATAGTTATTAGAGAATCAATCTCTCAATTAGTTAAAATTGGTCAAGCCTTTTTAATAGCAACTTTTAACCTCCTTGCGGCGAAGGTAATGGGATTAAAAGATCACAACCATCATTATGTGCCTACCAACTACATCAGCTCTTCACGATCCACATAAAAAACAATATTAAATTAATTGGTCTATTCATTCATGTCGAACCAATTTTGTCGACAATCAATCATCTACTGTACCTAACTCCTATAGCAGTATGGTCATGGAAGTTTTCCCAGTAAAGTACTCCGTCCACTGGATCTCTCTGCGATCATCGGTAAATGTGCTCCTTCAAACACCATCTTTTTTTCTTTAATTCAATATATGGGAGAAAGACTGGGTAACACCGTAGAAGAACACAAGCAATAACTGTAATGCGACATGTTTTATAACTATAACTTGTTCGTTGTTGTGCATACATGACACTGTGGACAATCAGAAATTTCATAATCTTGACAAGTGTGCCGGGTATGTATAGTGTTTGAAAAGAACCGACCAACCGTTAAACTTGTTAAATGAAAATGGTTGTTGTTTAATGATGGAACTGGATGAGATTGATTATTAAAAGTCATGCTATCGCCATTGGCTCCTCCTTTAATATTATGTTTTACTTGACAAGCATGCCATAAAGTTAAGTAATGGATTCAAGAAAAAAAAATGTCGATGTAGAGACTGACATATAAGTCAGTCTTGAGAAAAATATATTTTTCAATTTGATCCATTTACTTGAATCAGTTGTTCAATATTTCCATAAAATATGTGAAAATTACAATAACCAATAATCAAAATTTTGGCATTGTAGGTCTTCAACAATATTAAGACTTCAAGATACTAAAGAGCTTTCAATCGGGTCAAGAAATCTCCTACCTCTAATCACTGAAGAAAAGATCAAATATCCAGCACTCAGTAAATTATACTTGGCATTTCTAGTTGATAACTTTCATCTTCAGAAGAAATATGTTGATGGTCGAATTCTGGACATTGATAAACTGATATAGTTGTGCTGTAAAAGCTCATTGGAATAATTTAGAACATGTACAATTGTACACTGTTTCGGAAGAGATTGACTTTTCCAATCTCGTTCTCGAACACTTTCATAAACAGACCCGAACTTGAACATGAGAAGAGTATCGACATCCTCTGCCTCTCTCGAACTTGTTAGTCTTGAATTAACGAGTTCAAGACCGAATATCTGCTATCAAACTATTATCTCAGCAGCTTACTACTAAACGTGAATATTAGTAGCAGAAATTTTGAGAGAGTTAAGTAGTTCATCTATATTGAAGTGAATATTGGAGAATATCACGAACAGAAATTTGCCTGGAATGTTGCCCTCCTTCGAACGTAGCTTCTCTCGGAAGTAATTGGTATTGGTTCAAAGAAAATTTCTATTAGGGGGTTTCATGATCAGAAAAAAATAGAGGGTATAAATATTCCGACGGAAACGAAATTCCCGGGAGATTCCCGATAAGTCCCATTAAGTCCATGATGGACACCATAGTAGGAATCCGAAGAAGAATTACCCTAGTAAGACGCTGCTAGTTCTGTTTGGCGAAACAATTGGATTCATTGGTGAACATCTTAAAAAAACACTAATACTTCTAGTCTTTCTTTACGGATAGTTGATCGTTGGTGCAATGAGGGCGCATGGAGAAGAACAGAGGTCCAAAATGTCAAAACGAAATCGATTTCATCAACCGAATGAACGACAATGCTTCAGCCTTTGTCCCCTTGTCGATCCTAGAACCCATGGAGTCTTCGAATCCATGCTTCTAGGATCGAGAGATTGGGAAATAGATTATTTTAACTTACACCCTCAAGGTCGGTTAAACTTGATTAATTATCAAACCTTACACTAATGTGGAGAACATTTTTCTGCCAATAGCAGACTATCCAGAAGCAGAGTATATCGATTCGTTCTAAACCCCAAAAGTTTAGATTCACTCTTCTCTTTAGCTCAGCAACCATCACTCTACTATTTGGATCAAGTTCAAGAATTTTGCCACTAACTGAAAGATCAGTATACTTTATCACCTACGATCTTTCTCGTCAACTCTTCCTAAGTCCATTTTATATATTTCTTAGTCATGCATTTTTTTTTTCTAGAAAAACTGTGCCCACAACAACAACCTCGACATTTAGCTTAGACGTTGTTTCTAAGTTCTTAAACTGTGCTTGCATTAAACAAAAAAAAAAATATTGAGCAAGTCCATACGACCCATTGGAATATTTTAATATATGTACATATTTCACTTTAATATTCTTTTTCTGAAAAGCAATTCGGATTAAATCCTTTTTGATATCCATAAAATTATTAAACTAATGGCGATGATGATGAATGACCACCAATTATGCTTTGTTAAGAGCGGCCGGAGCGGCGCGGCGATCATTTGCTGACTTTAAACGGTTAAAGCTGACACATAATCTCTGACCATTTATTAAAGCCACCGGGCTATTGTTTGCAATGGAATTCCGAATTTCTCCGTATAACCATAAATTATTATTATTTAGTGGAAGTTGTTGTATTATTTGTATCTAAATGAGGAGATTTCAATTTAGAGATGGGTTTTATTGATATTTTTGTTGTTTTCCTGTTTCAATTGAATGCCAATTATTGTCCATTCACATTATATTGTTTTAATATAATTGGAATTGGAATTTATATTGAGCATTTTAATTTGAGATGCTTGTCAATTGAAAAAGACTAAAAATTAAAGTGATGACTCTATATTTGGAATAAAGTGTGAAATTGAACAATCGATAGAGGTGCTGAAGTACCGGTATATAAACGTGGTCAGTAAACGTGATTTGTTGATGCTTTCGAATTAAATAGTTGAAAATACTTTTTAAGTGTTACGTACTTATTGCATATCGGATAAAGTATAAGTTGTGTATAGTCGGGAAGGTAGAGTTGTCATACGATTTGATTGCACACCTATATTAATGGATAAATACCTTGAGAACCACAAAACAGGGTATAACTTTGGAAGCCTTGTACAATGAGGATGTATCAAAGAAATTTTAAATTCAAACTGGAGTTCCGCAAGGTTCATTTCTATCACCAATATTATTTGTTCGGACTTGTAATGTTATTCACGCAGCTCGAACTCCATACACGATTTTTCTTATTATTCTTTGATATTCTGCGAAATGATTTATTGTTATATTGCTTTTTGTTGGCATTTTTCATACCATCAAGTATCAAGATTTTAACGAAACTAAAACGTAGGGAATCGGGCTATGGATCAATCCCTGGATAAAATAAAACTGCATATCGAAATAGTGTAAAGAAAGAATCTTTGTTGTCTGTCAAGCACATCTGAAGTTGAGCTGAAGGGTAACCCGATGAGCATTCTAGAAGCGGGAGTATTGCAGTCGAATATTTTAAGGGGAGGAATGCAAATGACTATTTTGCTAGAATCTCGTTTTAATTTAAACAAGAAACATTACAACGATCTTGAAGGGTTATAAATGTTTACGTTATAGTTCTATCATCTATAACTTTAAGAACTCTATCCCAGAGTTTCAAATGAGCTTTGGAAGCTCCAGTGCAGATGTGAGAGATATACTCAAATTTTAAAAGAATTCACGCTTTTTAGATAGGCTAGACGAATTTCTTGCATCTTCGAAGATAGCCTTAACTCTGAGCAGCATTTTTGGCGACATCGAATATATGGTTATTCCATAAAAAGGTGGTCCGAGACATAATAGCTATTCAGTTATTCCAAAACAGGTGTATTTCATGGATAGCGGCATTGGAGATAGCTTCCGAATTAACAACAGAAGACAGGATTGCATTTTAGCATTCAATTCTACGCTGTTTTTTAATTTATTATTTTAGAATTTGATGAGCACTCATACACTGCCATTGTAGTCTCACATAAGAAGAACAAGTGGCCGAATCTAAAAACGAATATAAAAAGCTGAGAGTACTGTCGCAAGTCAATTTAGTAGATAAGAAGTTTAAAGACAAAATAACATTAATGAAAATGAGAAAGAGTGTGGGAGAAAAAACAGAGCCCTGTGGTATACCATAATTTTAGACTTGAAGAAGTCCAATACAACTTCTATTGATAGGTCCGAAATTGCCAGCGCATACAGCAGATAAGAGAATCATAATCTTATTTTTTCCAAAAGGATTGATGTACAGATTTGAGCCAATGTTCGGTGAGATAAACTATCAGACCACCAGTGGACATAGAGATACAAATCATGAGAGAGCTTTTGTTCTTTAAGATGTTTCTAAAGCTCAGCGTAGTTAGAGGGTGCATTCAGTCTCGGAAAGAGACCAGAAGAGTAAAATAGCTGGAAAAGCTTAGGCAGTGGTTTTTCCAGTGCGGAAGAACACTCCTTCAGAACTGTGGGAGGGATACTCTCCTGGCCAGGGGACTTGTTAATGTTATAAGCTATTTAAGGACTATAGTATATGCACGAGTGCGAAAAAAGGTTCGTTCCATGTAATCATTTACGCTCTGAAGAACTGGAGGAGTCATAACATTATCTGATAGCGTCGAATTAACAGCGAACTTTGCAAACAACTTGGCTTATTTCAAATGTGCTGACATTTTTTATAGAATCGTGTTTAATTTTGATTCAATTGTTTTCAAATAAGGTGTGTATGACTTGTCATCAGTCAATTTGCAACCTAATTTCGTGGAAATAAGGTTGAAATGACATAATTTCGAAATGAGATTTTGTATGAGAAATTAGATGATTTGGAAACAAATTTGGAAATTTGATACGAAATTAGTTCAATTGCCCTAATGAAAACGTAGTATAAGTTTAAATTATTAAATATTTTAAATTGTCATACCAATTTTTTTAAAGAAAAAATTAAAGAAATTTAGTATGTTAAAAATTAAGTACCGTACCGTTAATAACAAAATATGTAAAAAAAAGAATGCTAACCAAAATGTATACTATACCTAAGATAGTGCACACACTTTTTTTTATCTAAATCGTTAGAGCCGTTTTCGATATAATCAAGATGGTAGAAAAAATTGTATGGCAAGTACCAAAAGTATAAGCAAGTATAAAAATGTTTTGGACAAGTAGGACATAAGTCACAAAAAATAAAAGAATTTTGGACGTACATATGTCACAAGGAGTTATGTCCCTGCGAGGCTCCCGAAATTTATAACAACTAAGACCCCGAAAACCTAAGATGGCGTTTTTTTAGATTTGGTATTATTCTTGCAAGAATCACAAATTTGCAAGACGGTGTCAACACAATAATTACGCGTTATCATTATAATTTCACTAACACACATTTCTTAACGACAACAAAATGGAAGAAATAATGACAACCTCTCACTTTTAAGATGCACTAAAATGTATTCATCGAAAACACTGAGTTTCACTTATAATAACCAATTTATAATTTCGACTTCGACACTGATAGTGATAAATTATAGGTGAAACTAACATGTTCCTTAACAAAAAAAAAAAAAAACATTAACACAAATTACAAACTGTGTTTTCCAATAATGTTTGTTTTCTATCACAACAGAACCTCTGACATCGTAGTTGTCACCTTGCAACTTTCTTTGTAAAACTTTTGTCGGATTGCGTTGCGAAGAATTTGTAAAACATGTTTCGTAAAGCTTTTGTCACGTTTCAGCAATTTCAATTTCAACAAAAGAAGAAAATTACTTACTCTCCAACAAAAAAAACACAAACTCGTAATTCTCGTCCACGACACACACAATGGCAAAATCCAACAATGTAATAAACAGTTTTATCTTTCTTTACGGAACCATTTAACAAAAATCATTTCATCGGATAAGCTTTAAATCCAAAATAAAATCATTCATGTATCGCATTAAACAGGTCCTTCTCGAGCAGAGGTACAGACAGTGCGGTTTTATGGGTTAAGCGAATGAAAAGAAAAATAACTCAACTATATAACTTGAATGTGAATGACTTTTGTTCTTCTTGTCTTTCGAATACCTAAAAGCCCAATCCTGTTCTGAATTTATATCTGAACATTAATCGAACTTAAGTCTTCTTCAAAGGCATCGCACAAAAATTTAAATAAAATATAGTCTATAAGCAAATGCACCGCACTGTAAATAAACACCTAACAAAAACTATAATACTATTTATCATCATAGTGACACTATTGCTCCCCTCATCTCCCTATAGAGTTATTAATTTAAACATTCCAAGGAAAATCTTCACCATTGGAGCAGGTTCTGTTGTTGGTAGTGGTCGGTGAGCTCAATGGCCGCCCTGGGGGAAGATCTATTTATTTATTTTGATTTTTATATCTCGCGCGCGATTACACCTCAGCTGTACTTAATTATACGTTGATTACTTTGGCACAAGACACAAATTGGTGAATCCAGAAGTGCCCAGGCGAACGTGTTGTAAACCCCTAGGGGCAGAATGGTATTCAGGGACCAGTTTAGAGGTGTGGGCCAGAGCGCACATATCCAATTCGTTTTACATAAGACTGGCTATACAGCAGGATGCTGGTTTAATTGTGTATATACGTACAAGGTGATTAGATGGTAGTGTTACACTTTGCCAAGAGTTGAGCAATAAATCATATAAGTTTATACACATCAGGGACGAGGACGAACGAAGTCTGATCGTTGCGCTATCGGGATAAGTTATAACGGGTTATCCATTTTGCGGCTTCAAAAGTAAACGTAAATAAAACACATATAAAATATTTTTTTTTCATGATATTTCTTTTTTATTATAAAGTTTGAACGTGGACATTTTGTGTGAAACACTACATCATTTAAATGACCACCACGCGAATTGTTGCAAGCATCGATTCTTTTGAGGTAATTTTCGACCACTTTTTGACACATATTGGGCGGTATCTCAGCCATAACTTGACGACTGTTGGTTTTCAAGTGCTCAAGAGTTATATGTTTATCAGCATAAACACGGTCTTTCACGTAGCCCCAAAAAAAAGTCCAGCGGTGTCAAATCGCATGATCTTGGTGGCCATTTGATATCGCCACGACGAGAAATTACGCGGCCAGGTAATGTCTCTTGCAATAAAGCCATATTCGCTCGAGTTGTGTGGCATGTGGTACCGTCTTGTTGAAACCACATATTTTCAACGTCGGATTCTTCAATAGCAGGCAAAAAAAAGTCGGTTATCATATGACCATAACGCTCCGAATTGACGGTGACAGTCGTTCCATCGTCGTTTTCGAAGAAGTAAGGTCCAATCATACCTCCGAACCAAAGAGCGCCCCAAACCGTTACTTTTTGTGGATGTAATGGCCTCTCTTCAATTACTTGAGAATTCTCAGAACCCCAAATACGACAATTTTGTTTATTAACATACCCACCGAGTGAGAAATGTGCTTCGTCGCTGAAGAAAATTTGGTTCGAAAAATCGCCGCCCACCGCCTGTTGTTCAAGCACCCATTCGACGTACCTACGACGTTGTGAGGACTCAGCTAGCTTCAGTTGTTGCGTGAGCTGGACTTTATATGGATGTAGGGGTCCAAATTCAAAATACGCCATAATGTGCCGTAAGACAGTCATAATTCCTGAGAACGAAGAGGAATCGACACAGAAGCAACACTTTCACTTACAGCAGCGATATTTTCAGTGGTACGAGCGAAACGATGATGCACAGGCCTTACAATAAATATCTGTAATCAATCCAGTCTTTTCAAATTTCTTCACAATTTTGCCAATTGCTTGCGTAGTTGGACGACTATGTTAACCATAATCTCCTCTTAAAGCACGATATGTGCCTGTGGGAGAATCACCATTTTTGTAGTAGGTTTTAACTATTTGTATGCGTTGTGCGATAGTTAAGCTATCCATTTTTATAAATGTCAGACTTTCAACTGAAAAAAAATTTGGTTTAATAACTTAGTTTGACAGATGTCGAATTCCAGCCCTATACTTTTGAAACCGCGAAATGGATAACCCTTTATAAAGAAGTAGCAACATTGTTGCCGAATGCTTGTTTTTCCCTGACTCTTTCATTCAAAATTACGGAAGAAAAAAAAAACAAATGGAAGAGCGGAAGGAAATAAATCATCAACCTAGGAATTTTCATGGTTAAATAAAATAATTGACTTTGTTATAATATTTCTTCCGAAGCAAGTTTCTCGTTTCTTTATAAAATTGAACGTTTGAACTTTGACCATTCATCTTCTTTTAACAAACTCACCCCCTTTATCATAAAGGTTTTTTTTTCTTTGTTGAATTTTTTGCCGACCATGTTCATATCTTTTTGTTTAAGATCAAAGAGGCGGAGCAATTTAATTCTTCAACTTTTTTTTATTACATCACAACAGTATTCTCATCATGTTGCCCCTACATATCGACTCTTACGCAACATAGCGCAAAAATCAAAAGACACCTTCTTCCATAACAATCACAATGCAAAAAAAAAAAACAAAAAGACATATGAAGCGGATATATGTATTTATAAAGATTTTTTTCCTGTTTCCTGCGGCCATCGTCGTGTATTTCAAGTAAAAGTGATTTACTCAACTGAAAGTGATAGTTTGGTCGTAAGAGGTCGCCCAAGCGATGTGTTGCACATGATGATGATGATGATAGCGTTGACCGCCGCGCCACCGGCCGCCGCAGAGGAATATAAAAATTTGCAAGCGTGCGCAAATGATGCATGTACAATGAGACAGTGGATTAACTTTCAAAAGAAAAAAAGCATAAAATGTGTAAATTATCCAGGAAACGAAACGTGTAATCAAAATACTTCAGTTTGTGCTACCTTTTTTTATTTCATTTTGGAGATTTTATCTTTAAGATGCGATGCATGTTACTGACTAAAGGTATGTATTGCATCACTTCAGTCGCGGACGTGTGAACTGATTTAATATTTTTTTTTTATTTTCGAGCAATTTATAAAGTTCATGGCTAGATCGCACGCACTTGCTTTCCATCTGGCGATGTTAATTTTATAAATCTCTCGAAAACTATAAATTCTTCGGAGAAATTGCAAACCAAAATTTTTGAAATACAAAATAAAACATTCTACAGCTATAACTTGACGGTCAACGCATTGACTTACTTACGTCACCGGAAAATCACGCATAGGTAACGCAAGTTGGTCAATGTTATTACAAAATGTGTTGACGTGACATGTGGGTCAACGTGATTTTTATTCTTCAGAAGAAAATATCTATCATTTTACTAACGAACTTTTGATTCCGCAAACGAACCGACTTGTGTTTGTGAGTTTCTAAAAAAAAAAAAAAAAAACATGTGCGTCTCCGGACTATGATAAGTCGAACTATTTAATATTGAAATTGTTTAACTTGAGAAAAGCTTCAAAGGTTCTTCGTTAATTTGATTAATTTCAAAAGTTCTACGTATGCGTGAGAGAATGGGAACAGACTGGCGCCGTAACGCGTTACGTAACGAAGTGGTTTACCCTCCCATAAGAAATTATCACATCAAAAGAAATAATTTTAATGACTTACCCTGGCTCGCGCGTTCTATATGTTTTTTTTTATTTTGTGGCAGAAAATCAAACCAAACTCATTTTTAGGGACGAGACACATTTTAGAATGCAGCTTTATGAATAAATATAAGAAGGACTACATTAACCCAATGAATGAATTCAGTAGATAGCAATGACATATGTACTTGGTGCGAATTTTGGCCGTGCGTGGAGGCTTTATTGAATTGTTGTTCTTCGAAAATGACGCGCCCAACGTTAGTGGCTTCTTTCTGAAAGTCGAATGCCTTTTTTAATAAGCCGCAATCGATTCTCTGCGAGGGCAAATTCGGCCATATCAATGTGAAGATCATCGTCGCAATAACAAATAATCTGGAAAACTTTGTGAAAGCGTCTCTATGGATTTGACATATTCATTATATGGCCATCGAAAATTGTCATACATACTTATTAAGACAACAATCTTCTCCAGCCAGCTCGGTCCTTAGCTCCAGTTTCGCACGCGAAGTTGGTTATGATCCCCTTCCAGTTGCACCCTACCAGTGCTTAGGTTTTCCTTTACTTCGTCTTCCCTCAGGGTTATATTCGAAAATTTTTCCGAACCCCGCATTGATATCAATTCGAAGTCTATGGTGACGTTCTGTCCAAGACGTATTAGTCCTGGTTGTCCCGTCTTGATGACAGCATATACTTTGTCTTGCCCTCTTTTATGCTATCTCCATCTTCGCAGCTTCCGTCTCAACACTCACAAAGGCGTCTCTGACATCACGCTGTGTTTTAACAGGTAGTGCATCTGATGTTGTCTCGGGAATTCTAAACTATTCTTGTAAGTTTTATGTTAAAAAAATCACATGACAGAGACATCAAAAGAAGTGATGAGGTTTTTACTGACCTTGATGAAACAGCTTAAATTTTCCATCGTCATTCTACACAAACGGACGAGTTTGTCAGGGATGCCAAAACTAGACACTGCTCCATATAGCTCATCTGTATAGATGTTGTCATACGCAGCCAGTGCTGGATATCTATAAATATATAGTGTGAATATTTCGTCCATGGTGGAATTTCATCGCCAAAAACCACACTGATGTTGACGGACAATGCAGTAGGGAAGATCTTATGTTAAGAAGACTGATACGTCTGCAGTTGGTTCAGTTCTGGGAGTCTCCTTATTTGAAGATTGGGGAAACAATGCTGAGATTCCATTCGTCCGGCATGCTATCTTCCGATGCTTTATAGAGATGCAGCAGCTTTATTGGATTTGAGTCTCGATATAGCTATCTTAGCTTCGTCCTATGAATTATTGAATGCCTATATTAAATGATTCGTTCTGTGCTTGACACAGGAGTTCGGTGTTTCATCGCCCTAATACAGTCTGCAAAATGGTCTTTCCAAATTCTTAATATCGACTGCGTTTCTACTTCGATGTTACCTTGTGCATCCTTGAAGGCTAAAGTTGGTGCCTTAACCTTGAGAGGTACTTTTTAGCTTTTGGTAAAATTCAACGCGTTTTTAACATTTTTGTTGTGGAAAATTTCGAAAATTACAATAAATTGTTGTTCTGCCAAAAGTTGATATCTATATAGCGTAATCGATACAGTTGTTGACACTCGTAAGGATTTTTTCAGTTGACACAGCTGGCAAATATATTCGATATGGATATATGACACTCTGAGTACATTTCTCAGTACATTATTCAATTGATTTTCATGCTATTTGTATTCGTTATATTGTTAAATTTTTATATTTCTAAAACCCTATTAAAATATATAGTAATTGACACTCATGTACATCTATTGACACCTCATAATTGTATAGTAATGGACACTTATGTACAACTATTGACACCACATATTTGTACAATTATTGACATATCTTTGAATAGACAGTAAAGAATGAAAATAGCGATCGTTTGGTTGAGGTTGGCTTAAATTATTTTTTTAAAACCTGTATGTTAATTTATTATTAAATTTTTAAAAACAAAAAATATAAAACTTACAAAAAAAAAATAAAAATAACACTAATATTCATTTGTGTAGGCTGCCAACACGCTTTTGGTTTTTGGCCACAACAAAAAATTGATTTCGTCCCTATTAAAAACTCTGGTAGCATCGCTAAAATGGCCAACATATTCTGCTCCTTAACATATTTGTCTATTAAAATAAACCAAGATTATTTGATGTCTGCTAATCCAACGGTTGGACTGACCGATGTAACCGGATCTGGTGTTCTAAACTTATTGAAGGGTGTCGGCTCAAAAACGCCTTAAACCAGCAATTCCCTGAAATGTTTTGTGGACCAAAAGGATGTCTTCTCCAAGAAAATCCCTGGTGGCATTAAGCCAAAACTTTTCGCTGGGATGTGGTTAGCCATTGTTTCAAATACTCTTCATCTATAGCCGACACAACAGATTGTGTACTAGGCCTTAGGAACTTACTACAACTCAATCGAAATTATAAGTGTAGTTCTTTTAAAATAGTTTTAACTAAAGGGTTATCCATTTTGCGCTTTCAAAAGTATAGGGCTGGAATTCGAAATCTGTCAAACTCAGTTGTTAAACCAATTTTTTTTTTCAGTTGAAAATCTGACATTTACTAAAATGGATCCAATGCATACAAATTGTTAAAACCTACTACAAAAATGGTGATTCTGCCACAGCCATCGTACTTTAAGAGGAGATTATAGTTTACATAATCGTCCAACTACGCAAGCAATTGGCAAAATTGTGAAGAAATTTGAAGAGACTGGATTGGTTACAGATATTGTAAGGCCTGTGCATCAACGTTTCGCTCGTACCACTCAAAATATTGCTGCTGTAAGTGAAAGTGTTCCCGAAGACCCGAATGTGTCGATTCCTCGTCTTACGGCACATTATGGCGTATTTTGCATTTGGATCTACACCTACATCCATATAAAGTCCAGCTCACACAACAACTGAAGCCAGCTGGCCATTCACAACGTCGTAGATACGTCGAATGGGTGCTTGAACAATAGGCGGTGGACGTCGATTTTACGAACAAAATTTTCTTTAGCGACGAAGCACATTTCTCACTCGGTGGATATGTAAAATAAACAAAATTGTCGTATTTGGGGTTCTGAGAATCCTCAAGTAATTGAAGAGAGGCCATTACATCCACAAAAAGTCACTGTTTGGGGCGCTCTTTGGTCCGGAGGTGTGATTGGACCTTACTTCTTCGAAAACGACTATGAAACGACTGTCACGGTCAATTAAGTACAAGGTACATTAAGTACAAGGTACTTAATTCAAGACTACAAGCTGTGCATCAAAATACATAAGCAATAAAGAATCATCAAAATACTCATTTTTTTTATTTGTATTTCCTAATAACAAATTTACCTTAATAAATTCCAAAATCTGGTTATTTATTGAATCTAAGGCGGAACAGAGTTCCCCGGGTCAGCTAGTTTTTTTTTAAATAAAATTGAAAAATAAAAAAAGGATATATTTTGGCGTGATTTTTACGCCTGACAGTCAGACCGTGTAATCCTAGTTAAAGCAAAGTAAAGCTGAGAACAAAATACATTTTTTGTCGGAATTTCACGGTTTTTACTTGAAATCACGATTTTGACATCAGATCACTTATGCCCTTTTTTCTTAAAATGACCATTCTTTCATAGCCACACGGAGGGAAATGTGCGTGTACCCCAAAATTGTGGAGAACGAAAGAATCTGTTATACATAAACCATTAAACGTTAGGTTTGTCCATTGAAAGGAACCTGATCCCTGATCCACAACAAGACCAAGCCCAATTGGATGACCGAGAAATAGACTAAAACACCAAATTTGCTATCAAAAAGTCACCAAGAGGGCATTCCTTGACTTCCTATACTAATTTCCCGAGCTCGGACGAACATTTTGCCCCACCCTGCGTGTTATTACAGATTTAAACAAATATAAAAATTATTATTAATATTATTTTTAATTTTTCATATTCCATTATTTTTTTTTATGAAAGCATAACATAGCCTTAAAATATTTAAGAAGAAATTAAAGTGTAGTTCCCAAATTGCCAAACGACATAGATAATATACGCGGATATATTTTTAATTTTTCAAATTCCGTTCGCCGCGAGCAACCTCCAATTCGTGCACTGACTCAAACAACACGGAATGCTAAAAGTGAATTTGAAATTTATTCAAATGTCCGACGACAGTCGCGCGCGCTCTTATTTAAGTTTTTTTTTAAAATTTTTTTTTGGGTTAAGTTTAGCGCATAATAATAATTATAATAATAAACTTCAGGTGGTCTACAAAAATGTTGAGTATAGTGGGCGTTCTAAGGCATTAATTTAGGGAAACAAGCAGCCAGCGTTAATTTTCATCTTTTGAGCAATGCCGCGGGCTGATAAATGAGTGGATTTATTAATAAGACAGTTTTTGATATGAAAAAAAAAATATAAACAACGGACATTCATTTAGATTTTGTAGTTTTTTTTTTGTTTTCAAATTAATATTTATTATATTATTAGAAAATAAAAACAGAAAAGTGGACTGTATGAATTAATTCGTGTGACTGTTGAAAGGGCTTACATACATATATTAGAGAAAATCGACACGACAAAATTGTTATGTAATTGCGTTGAAAAATTATTGTTGTGACACTTTGAAGCAGTTGCGGATATTTGGATCACGAATAGATTTATATGACTTTTTATAGTTTATTTTTGAGACAGAGAAGTAAAAAAATTCATTGAGGTGATTTGTACATTAGAGAAAGTTTATGGGTAATATCTATAATTTTGCCTAAAGTATAGGGTGTTTTTTTTAACATGCCTAGTCCTAACTTCAGACCGTTAATAATGAAGAATGCTTTCAGAACTTGGAGAGGACACCGCAGGGATGCGATTCCTCATCACTTCTCTGATCACTAATAATTAACGTTATTCTTGTCAAACTGAAACATAATGTCATTCACAATCGGTGGATAAATAGAGACCAGGGTCAGCATTTCGACGAGGATGTGGGTTTAGTGGTCAGTCCTTACTCCAAACAAAAGAAAAATGCCAGTTTTATCGCATCAAGCTGAAAATTTAGGGAGATCATAGATACAAAATTAAACTCCTAGACCTGGCAGCAATCAGCAGCCTACAACAGTGATCTACTCCTAAACCTAACAAATAGGTAAAGGCACATCCCTTTAGGATATGCTAGGGATGGCGGTTATTCAAAATTAACCGGTTTTCGAATTTAGGTTATTTTCCCTCCCAGTTTAGCCTGACGGTTTTAACCGGACAAAAAAACCGTTTTTTTTTTTAATAACCGGTTTTCAGTTTATATATCAAAATTGTTAGTTTTTTTATTTGCTTTAATAAGCGATCTATCAAATAAAATATATCTACATACGACCATGTACATAATGTAGATAAGCTTTTTTTCCGAAAATAAAATACTTTTTTTTTCGAAAAAAAACTACACTTCGTGAAATACTTCCATACGAAAATTGCAGATGCGACGACATACATACATACTTCAGTTAATAATTTTATTTTAAATAATAAATTGTGTTCAAGTTCACAAACGTTAACCGGTCAACAACAACCTTAAAATAGTGTAGGTTTCGAGATCAAACAAAGCAATTTATCAAAAGTGTGTGTAGTTCAAAATGATTTCACACTTCTACCACTTCAGGTAATTGCTCTATAAAAGAGAAGTTGGCAGTAGTGAATAACGTTGCAGATTGCAACACAAATGCATGTCTGACGAAACAAAGACAACTTTTTTACAAGACATTTTATATTTCTGTTGTTATAAAAGTGTCAATGTAAACAGCCGGGTTTTATCACCCGGTTATTGGATTTCAAAAAATCACCGGTTTTAACCGAGACAAAAATCTCCGGTGAAAACCGGTTAGCCGAAAAAAAATAACCGGTTTCGGTTTTAACCGGCCGGTTTTTCCCATCCCTAGGATATGCTATACGATACACGTACATTTTATGTCAAACTATTCCATATATGCGAAGACTAGCCCACCCGATCTACGCGAAAGTGCGGCTTGGCCGCAGATTTCTTCAAAACAGTAGGTGATGGTTTGTTTAGGAGTATGCACCAGTTTATCTGCGAGATATGGTCGGAAGACAGCATGTCCGGTGAATGGAATCTTATAGCATTATTTGCCCAATCTTCCATAAAGGAGACCCTCAGAACTGCACCAAGACACGAGCCTAATCAGAAGAGTTAAAATACAACGACATAGATGGCTGGGTCATGTAGAGCGGATGGACATCAATGCTCCGACCCGAAAAATATTTGATCAACCCGGAGCGACCGCAAGTGGAAGGGGACCACAACCAACTTCGCATGTGAAACTTGAGGCAGCTGGCTAAGCTCCTAGCTTGTTGTTGTAGAGCCATCTTAAGTAAGTATCCCCAGCAGAGTTGGATAGTAGCCAATCATATGTAAGTAAATATAACAGACGAATCCAAGTTAAATGGTGCTGTTGACTGCTTCTTCTAAGAAGCTCTTAAGCTTTTATAAATACCTAAAAAGAGCATTGTCTTCCAAATTGAGGTATTAGCAGTGAGAAAAGATCCTAAGCAAGTCTATTATATTTACCAACCAAAGTCAATTCGAAGTTTGGAACTTGCTGTCTCGAAGAGCTTAGGGTTCTTAGGATGCAGCATAATATTAGACTCTGCTGGATCCCTGGACACAATGGTATTCTACCAGGCAACGATAGAGCTGATGAACTGTCAGGATTTGGATCATTATTAGGCGCAAGACAGGTAGAATCAAACTCTAAAATTTCACCATGTAATATTTAACAGGAAAAAAAGAATACTTTTGCAAGTTTAACAAGAAGTCCTTGTGTCCTCTTGTAATTACTTATTATTGTCGCGGCAAAATCTACTGGGATACCACACAAGAAAAAAAACAAAAATAGGCTCAGTACGAATGCCCTGTGCAGAAGATCTGTGACGAAGAAGCTCAGGAAGAAGGATACATCACATTTCCATTGTCATTGTCTAGCACCTTGGCACTTGTGAAATAAATCTGTGGGAAGTTAATATTATTTATTTATTTAGCTTAATACAAGCTCATTTCTCTAGGTGTCATAAGTTTTTTTTTATAAGGGATGATTGATCATAATAGATCTGCCTCTATCTAAGACTGACGGTGAAAGTAGCAAATGTCAGTCGTCAAACCAATTGTCAGATGACAAACTGTCACTGTCATTTTTATTCACAAAGTTCATTTGAACGCTCCAACAGTTTTAACAATTTTTTTCGTATATCCAAAGTTTCGTTTTCCGATCGCTGATCCGGATAATCCGAACCACTTATCAAAAGAATTGATGTCCAAATTGGAATTAGACTATATTGTATCTTGTTACCAATATTGTTTTTTTTAGCTTCATGGATAGAAAAGGACTAAATAAAATATCTTCCAAAATATTTATAAATGATCAAGATAGAGTTCCGGCTACATTCCAAAATTGCAGTGTTGCCGCATCGGAACTTAGTTTGTTACATTTTCAACTTAGCCGAAGTTGGAAAATTTTGTTAAAAATCTGAAAGAGTAATCATTTGCCAACATATGCCAAATGTCTATATCTCTAATCTTTGTACGTTTTTTATGTAATGCATATGTGAGAATAGGTCACAACTCTATAGACACTTACATACAGAAAACGTAAGTTGCCATCTATAAGGTATCATCTCCATTCTAACGCGAATGATGCAATGCAATTGATTAACGTAATAACACAACCGAAGAATTTTTCAGTTAAATGATTGAAAACAACAAATCAATAAAAGTAATTAATTTCTACGTCACTTTGAGACAAAAGTGACGTAAGTTTATCAAACGACCGACGACGTTGCCTTTTAACAATAGACCAATTTTGAAAATTTCATAACAATAGGCATAGCCTTTTATCATTCTCAGATGATTATAATTACATCACGCCTTGACCCAATCAGCAGTATCTAAAAGCTCATTTACATCCTTCATCACTGTGATATTTATTTATATTAACAAATCATAATATTTAACAAACTGGGAAATTCATTACGTTATGTGACGACAGATGACAGTTTCAACTTTGAATAACTTAACTCTCCACTTGACCCCACAATGTCACTTATTAAGAAATAAAAATGACGCCGTTACAAGACGCACCTTTAATATTTCAAAAAAAAAACTTTTTTTTTCAATTTGCATTTATTACTTTTTCATGCGGTTGGTCGCATTGGAAAACTCAAGGCAGTTGAAAACAATGCCAACTTTAAAAATACACGAATATGTAGGTACCACCTGCCGCGAAACACAAAAAAAAATTAATTTTGTTCCCCTCTTTGGATTTCACTTTGGTACCTACTTACAATGGGGAACTCCCGTCCCCGGAATCTGCATTTTTCATGACTGAAATTTATAATGGCCGCATATATAGTAAGATGCTTGCGCCAGGCTATACAAATTGCGTGACCAAGACCTGAGACACTTAACTCGTGAACGGAACAGTGTCTTGAGCTTAACTCCACCTGCAATTCATTATCTGCAATTTTATACGAAATGTTTTCATATAAAATGAAAAAAAAAAAATAACGTATGTTCGGTGTTAAGTAAGATACAGTGGGAGGGACTACGCGACATTATCGGAAAATATTGAAAAATTAAATTAAATTATTTTTTTTAATGAATTAATTACTACAAAGACTGTTGAAAGGGAGGGGAGATATTTGTATCTATATTTAAAAAAAAGTTGTCACTTTATAATATACATTGCTGGTAATTGGTGAACAACTGCCAAAACACCAAACTGTAAAGTTTGTTCTGGCATTTGTTTGTGCCCCAAGGATCGGATTTAACGGTTTATGAACATAGAAATGTCGTAGGTTTGTGTTTGTTTACTTTTGTATAAGTTTAACAGAATTTTCCCAATTCATGAAGTTTGACAGGTGTTACCCATCTTACTTAAAATAAGCTAGCAAACAGACCCATGTGATTAATTAAGTTTCCCAAGCCAAGCCGAATGCTCCGACACACAAAGGATAACACGAGTGTGTATTTAGCACCTCTGCAAACGTCAAAAGTGACAGCCATTGATATGTTCAGACTTCAGACTGACAGATGCAAAATTGAAAAGCGAAATTGGAACACATTTTCAATGTTTGTTTGGAAAAAACCTGCAAGCCATGATTCAATTATAAAATTAGCAAAAAAAAAAATAAATAAATAATATGCATTATGTACAAGAAAAGTGGGCGTGTCAGTAGAAAACTTAAATATTTATATTAAGGAACTTAAACATTTTAAGGTTTTTAATCATTTAGGTTCAGATTTGTAAAACATTCTGCCCACTGTTCCATGATTATAGTGAATACAACGCTCTAGATGAAGGCTGCACTGCCATACCGATGCCGGTTGGTCTCTCGGTTGTTAACATGAACTTGACCTTTTATGTTGCTGAACGACAATGGCTGTTGAATGTCATTGAATTTAAAACACTTCACTCTCTCTCTCTCTCTCTCTCTCTGATGACAGAAAACGTTTTAGCTTTAATCTGCAGATAGTTAACAACAATTTGTTAAGCCACATTGTTATTTACCTTTAAACGTTGACAGTTGAATGTTGGGTCACACCTCAGCGAGCGAGCGACGTCCGTGCGTCCTCGTCGGTCGTCGCCCGTTGGAATAGGTCTAGACTGTTTTGAACGTGTGAATGTTTTTCTATTGTTTGCTTATCATAAAATATCTTTAGTTGCGGAACAAGTCAATTAATTTATCATTTTGATTGAATTTTAATCAATCTTATGCAATTCATTTTTAAAGTCTATACCTACTCAGCGTAATTTTTTTTTACACGTGCGTCGTAGCTGCTGTTAGTTCGCTGGACTTAAATGTACACTGGTAGAGTGGGTGGTGTCCATTAGATAATAATAAGTTCAATAACAGACAGACGGCTCGTTTGAATAATTAAAAAACACTAAAAAAAGAGCAGATAAGTAGCTATATGCTATAAAATAAATGCCACATATATGTTTGTAGTAGTAGCATTTTAATTGAATTAAATTAAATGAAATAAAGTAATCAATATAATTATCAGTTTTATTGGCTTCAGGTCGTTAGAGGTGGTTGCAATTTAAAAACAATAAAATGCTCCAATAAAATATATACATACACACATTTATATGTAAAGTAGAGTATATTTTATTTTATTTTTTTTAGATTTGTTTCAGATTTGTTGATGATAGTCCATAGTTAACTGTACAGAACTATTCTATTGGCTTTTGTCTACGATATATTGATTTTTAATAAACTAGAGGGATTTATAGCCTAAAGTTGATTCTAACTTGTCGGGAATTAAAAGCTTTTAACTTTTACGCAAATTAACTCACAGCCTTTTAGTCTAACAAGAATTTTAAGCATTCATTTTGTATAAAATTTAACTATCTATTATACGTACTTTCCTTTCGCCCAAATCATTTTAGATAGGAACCATGGCGTCAGTTAAATTAATTTTAATTTACTGCCAGATATTTCAATCAACAAATAAAAACAATTTTATAAAATATTTTTTGACAATTTGAAAGTCACTTTAATTTTTAAGGCATTTGATAGAATTTGGCACCTTGATCTTTTGAAAATGGTTGCATTTGGTATTGACGAATTCCTTCTTCGATGGATTAGAAACTGATGGTGGTATGCCGCAAGGCTGCGTTTTATCTCCCAAACTCTTCACCATTTTCAGAAATGATCTTCTGTCTACAACTTCGAATCCAATACACTCAACTTCTCAAATTCGTGTTCAGATTCAAATTCCTGGTCTTGAGATGTGGAAATCCAAGTACAAAACATTATAAATTCATGAGTTTTACCTGAACAATATTGGCCGATGGATGCAGAATTTAAAACTCAATGTTGTTTAAGCGAAACTTGCCCACTTTGTAACAATCCATTAGCACTTAGATCAAGGGAACTAATTAGCTTGTTATCCAAGTAATGTGTATCACCAACCATCGCTTGTGGTACTATCACTTACTGGACGTGGCTAAAAATGTCAGGAGATATTTAGACTTATGTTTTAGTGGAACAGTCCGTTGCATGATTAAGATCCTTGTGATCAGGAGCGCTCACTCTTATATCCTTTTCGATTGGTAGTCCGGAAGAACTATCCAATCCAGGATACCAATTGAACAAGTTAGCCCTAGATTCTTGATTCTGAATTTTTATGTTGTATGTGTAAGACAGGGACAAAAACAATGACATGAAAATGTAGGGAAGGGCGATGTTCATCGCTGTTGGCAAAACATTGATGTTAGACGAAAAAAATATTGATGTTTCAAAATCGATATTGAAGCATATGAAATATCGCAGCATAGATGTAAAGATTTAAAACATGGACTTAAAATAAGCTGAAATATTTTGTCAATGACATCATGTGTATAAAATTTAGACCACACTCTACAGAACTGTACTTCAGCGGAATTAAGGTTCGCAACTATTTATCTGAAATTGTATGAAGTTCCGCTTATTGTGATATATGTAGCTTATACACATGAAAAGGGAAAAGAGAATAACGATAAAAAAACATTGCAAAAATTTTCAAAAAAATGAAGGTATTTTGAGTATTAAATTTTTAATCGATTTTTGAACGTGCTATTTAAAAAAAAAAAAAAAATGTATCATCGATGTTAAAAAGCATCGATATTTCTGACATCGATTCTGTTTTTTTCGATTTTAACATCGATGTTTTTCAGTATCGCTCATCCCTACACGAGATTGTTGTTGACAGTTAATTCAAATATGTCATTTTGGAGGATGTGAGTCCAGAAGTAAAATTCTCTTCTATGCAGAAGAAGAACTGTCATTTGATACCAATCGAAAAGTTTCAGAAGCCAGAAGCATTCAGAAGCCTTCGGAAGCCTTCCGGACGACCAATCGAAAAGAATATGAATAACAACCTTAACTTTCTTGTAATGAGGTACAGACAAATTGAGAGAGGCAGTAAAGTTGCTAAAAAAAAAAGTCCGATAAAACAGTTAACTTACATTGTCTAACCCCCAGTTTCACAGTGCGAGTTTAAACTTAAGATCAACTGAATCTTAAACCGAGTTTAAGTTTTTGGTTTAGTTCGCCCGGTTTCACAGTGAAATCTGACCTTCAGATTAGTTGAACTTCGTTTAGCTACATTTTATGAAACTAGTTGGCCGCATTTTTCTTGCCTCGTCCTCCCTTTCTCTCTCTCTCTCCCAAAAAACAACGAGAATAATAAATAAAATAATATTCAATATCACTATCACAACTATTTGAATACATAATTTTGTTTTGATCATATTTTCAAAAAAATAAAAAAAACAATACAAACGCTGAACTGAAGTTTAAACGGTAAAATAATCTCGGTTAACTTAAACTACAAATTGATCTCAGTTCAAGGTTTAAACGACACTATGAAACCGAATAAATTGTTGATCTGAAGTTTAAACCAAAAGTGGAGTTTAAACTTGCAACTGTGAAACTGGGGGTAAGACAGAAAATATTTGAAACTCAGACTTGAGCTTAGATTTTCCCATTTTTGGAGTTATCGCACTAAAAGGAAACTTTATTTTTTTTTAGCTGGAGAGGTGATGTATTGCCTAATGAAATAAAAAATAAAATTCTTTTGGTGTACCTGAAGCAAACCAGCAAGGGCCACTTCTTTTTTAAAATGACTAAGCGAATCCTTTTTTGATATTCAGTTTTTGTATGATTATATGATGTATGATGTATAGTATGATGACTTTGAATGAACAACAACAACATGAGTGTGTTACCACCAAGTTTTTCTCAATTATTTTTGGCTGGAATTATAGCTATTTCACGACTTGCCAAGGTCGATCATCAGATTCCTTTGCTCTAGTGGTGCTGGTATACTTTTTCATTTTAACTGAAAAACTTCTTGTGCCTTCATCGTGTATTGAACCATGACCAAGCTTTGCTTAGAAGCCAACACACTACGCACTACGCCACCGAGCCCACATGACCAGATCCAACCAAATTTTTCTGTTCATCAATTCCATTGAAACGACCAGCGCTTTTATTAGCCACACAAGTTTGTTGTTCTTCATTCGGGTTCTTTCTTATTTTCTCCTTACTCGTTTATAAGACCACATTTTTGTTGTTCATATAAGGAGGGAGATTTTTAGAGTTCAAGGCTGATGACGGTCATCAGATGTTTAGAATTGTCAAATAAATATTATCGCATTGCTGTAAAATAATTGGTTGATGCTTTTCAAAACACGAAATGTAAAGGATGTTTTTTTAGAGGCATAGAACTTTAAATTGGCAACACTGTTTTTTTTTAAAGGGAGTTTAACAGTTTTTGGCTGTTTTGACGCTGAAGCGAACGTTAGCTAATTGGTTAAATTTCTTCTTAAGAACAAAATAATACATGTTTAGTTTTGTAAAATTCATCAAAAATTTCAGAGCGAATAATTCCAGAAACTTTGGATCGATCCCGCCACCGCGTTCATGTGATTTGAAGTCAGATTTTTTTCAAAAAAGTTGCATGCCTACGCCCGCCGATAAATAATAATTCAACACTTGGGAAGCAATATTCGTTATGGCGGAAAGACAGACAGATTAACTTCGAAGAAGTGTATGACGTTGCAGGGCGCCAACATGCCCGAAACCATATTCAAACAATAATCCCGTCAAGTTATCTTTCTAATAATGCCAATCTCATAGAACTGTATCATTCCAATTGAAATGTGACCTCCTATCAAAAAAAAACTCCCTTTACCTTAATTGATTAATTAAAACCCTCTGGCAAATAAGAAAAAAAACTAAATTCAGCAAGCTTTGTATTCGATGTTCTAATTTCTTCCACTGTTTGCCGGCGTTACTTACAATGCTCAATGTGTTTGCACTTTTCAAAGTTTGCGTCCAATAGATGGAAATTTCTTGTATTGTACAAGTTATGCAAAAGGTAATCCAATTACGGACTCTTATGGGTATTGATAGCAATGTATGCGTTATTTTGTAATTGATTTTAATAAAAGTAGGGTATATTAAGAATAAACATACTGAATTTGTTATAAATTACAAGCTTTTTGTTGATTTTTTAAATTAACCGTAATATTGGTAAATTACCTATGTAACTTAATTGTAGATACCTACAAAAATGTTAATTTTCATGTTTCCATTTGTCTACTGATTTATTTCCGAATGAATGAAAACATCATTGGTCTTTTTTTTCTTTTTTTTTTATAATCTACCCGCGCTCAAGGGATTATGAATACCCTTTAAATGTTTCAACACAGGGCGGGCGTGAGGTTGTTGTCTGACATTTTATCTCCAGGGATGGCGGCTGAACTAATGCGGAGAAATTTCCGTGTCTTATTTATCTATGTCCTTTATAATTCGCATTAATTCTTTTATTCTGTGTCATATTTTATCGGTATACTAGTTTTACTCAATCACATGTTGTTAGTTCTATGCCTAAACAGCATGTAATGAGTAAACCAGCAACTTATTGTATGGCATTTATTTTTTAGAATTGGTTTTTAATGGAATAATAAGAAGACATAGACAACGGCAGGGATCGAACCTGTGACCATGAGGTTGACAGGCGAACACACAACTATCGCGCCACGGCCACCCCCATATAACCTTGTTCCAAAAAAAGGGCATTTCATCTGTACCATCTAAAAATATATTGAAAATAAAAGCTCCTTAATTACAGGCAATATGGCTTTTGTAGTAATAGGTCCGCCAGTGACATGATGGTATATCTGACGCAAGAGTGAAACAAATCTTTACATCGTTTTGGAAAAAGTTAGATTATTCCGCTTGATCAAGTCAAAGAATTTTGATTGAATTTGGTAGTTCATTTGGTGTTGACGAATTTCGCCTCCGTTGGATTAAAAATTGCCTTTCAGATTAATCAATAACTATAGTCCTATTAGCCGATTGAAAATCATAAACCCACATCAAAATATTTGTTGGTGTGCCATCGCCAAAGCTCTTTCATTTTCATTAATTATGTCATATCTGGAACTTTAACTCTATAGGTGTATTCTTCTCTTACAACAATTCAAAGGTAATACTCGTCCTTCTGGAAATACTCACCAATTTAAACTATAGGATGTGGAATTCTCTAGCAGACTCTTTTTACAATAACTATTTTAAAATTTCGAAGATTCAAAAACATTGTGTATCAGTATCTCCTTTTAAACCCTTCTCTATTTCCCTACCGATCGTCCTGTATTTAATTATTTTTAGGGTATTCATATCCCCTTTTATGAGCACAAAATAAATTTAAAAAAAAATAAAGTATGATGAAAAATATAAACAGCCGGCATTGACTTACTGCGCATCTTCCAAGAAACGACGATTACCACGTCTTACCTGAAAATAAAAAAAATAAAATGTTAATCATTTGAATAAAAAATTACGACAGATTTACCTAACAAAGCTTATTTTATGAATCATTATAATATGTACAGACATTTATAAAACCGGCTAAGTTCAGTTTTATGTAGATTCATGTTAAAAAAGAAACCATATTATTTCCCTTGAATTTAGTTTGACAAAGCATAGGGTGCCGCGAATAAAATAAATTATTTGAATAGTCTTAAAGACCTTCTTTAATTTTATGATTTTTATTCAAAACGGTAAAGGTTACCCATTGAAAAACAAACGAAAAATTGTCGAGATTTATTTTGAAAATAGAATTTTTAAACCTTTTCGTTTTTGATAACCCTGTATTTAAATTTCTAGATATATAATTTGAACATTTTTCCTACAATTTTCTACTGGTTCCGAACGGGTAAGATGAGAATCACTTTATCAAAATAAGAGATACTTTATCATAGAAGGCTCGCCACCTCCTCGCAGTATCCCTGACAAAAAAAAACATTACACCAAAGGACACTATCTACATATTTTGTATATGTTTGCCAATTTATAATATTGATTTAGGACATCTATTTACCAGGGTTTAAAAGAAGGGTCAAGTGGACTTTAAAAAATGTATAACTTTAAATTGTAGGAACATTTTTCAATAATTTTCTTTCCTTCGGTGATAATAGTCCAGGAAAATTAGAAAAAAAAGATGAAACTTCGAAAAAAAATCGTTCTTAGGTTATAGCATACAAAAGTTATAGCAAAGTATATAGATTAAATTCATTAGTTAAGCAACCAGAATCAAAATGGCTCCCATTTTGACGAACAACTAAATTTTGGTACGCTATAACTGAGGGCGAATTGACATACAGAAGTCGTTAATCTGTCATTTTACCTACAACTTTTTTCAAAAGAACCTATAGTTTTCGAGTAATTTGGAATAAACTGAATTCCCCCCTAAAAATTTTTGCTCCACTCCAAATTTAGGGTACTTTTAGGAAATGCTTAGGACATAAAAATGAAGCTGTCCACTAAAATTCAGCTTTGTCGGAATTTTTTCGAAGTGATGTCTTATTTTCCTGGACTATAAGATGTTTTTTTTAAATAATGGTGCACTGCATGATTCAACAACGGGTTTTCGTTACTACACAAATAAAAAGAAAAAGGACGTTTATTTATTCTAAAATTCCACCTGGAGATGCGTTCGGACCTAAATTTTGTATCCATTATTTCACAAATATCTTTCCTAATTCCTTCGTTATTTGTTCTTATAATACTTGAAAAACAAACGATATTATTTTTGAAAAACATTTTAAAAATTTCAACGCAAAAGGAATTTTGTTTTTGTGTTTAGGAAGGTTTTAATAAATAATAACCATAACCTTTGTGTATGATTCAATGTTTTGGAGTGTAAGCAGCTTGAAACGATGTGTGCCAAGTAGCATTACCACTTCAAAATTTTAAATTAAGTCCTATTGCATTAATTGTCGTAAATTAATCATTTCAATTTATTTATTTAGCATCATGTATAATAAGCAAAATAAAATGTACGACTGGATAGAACGTACTTGCTCTTATGTTCGATCACATCGTATGCACAATATTTTTAGAAAAGCTAAATATATTTTCATAGTCGTTTTTTACATATTTTTTATAAACAAAACTTCTTTAATTTTAGTTTTAGTATTAGTATGGTAATATCAAGCATTTAAGAAAATAAATTTAAAAACAATTTCAAAAAAAAATGTCCCACCCGTTTTCGAAATCTTGAATTTTCAAGAAAAAGTATTTTTTTTTTTTGCAAAAATGTAAACAACTATTTATCGAAAATTTTAGTATGCAGTTGTTTAGAATTCGGAGGGCCTATTATAGAAAAATTTTGATCGAAATCCGTCAAGCCGTTTATGAGAAGTCGAAAATCAAAAAAATGGGTACTGGGTTCCGTTAATAACAAAATATGTACACAAATATTCGACCAAAATGTAGGACTATACGTAAGTAGTGCAAACCCTTTGTTTTAATCAAAATCTTAAGATGGTAGAAACCTGTACTAAAAAAACAATTCAAGAGTCTATTTGAGGCATTCACCTAAAACGCTTAAGTACCAATTTTGAAGAAAATCGCTTCAGCCGTTTAGGCTGTAGATCGAACTGCAGACAGACAGAGACGGAATTGAGAAACAACACTTTTTTGGTGTCCTCTATCATCGCAAAGTCAAGTTTGATTAAAATCTCGAGTTTCAGAGTTATTTGATGGTTTTCATATCTCAGAAACGTATTGTTTGTGTACCAATGAAGTCATTGAGTTGTATTGTAGAGTTGCAAAAGAATGCATTTTTTTGTGAATGCAATGTTTAATGAGTTTAATTAAAATATTGCATTTATTGGCTAAACGGCTGAAGTGATTTTTTCAAACTTGGTACTTAGGCGATCGATATGCAAGAGGTTCTTCAAATTCTAAATAATACTGCATTTCAAAATTTTTGAAAAATAGGTTTTTTGGATTTTTGAAAAACAAATATTTTTTTTTTTAGACAATTCAATATTTCGAAAATTTTTGGACGATTTTTTCTAAAATTTTGTGTTTAAGTTTTTTTTTTTTTTTTTTTTTTAATTTAACTATATGCCTGTAAGACCTAAGGTCTTTTAAATGCAACCTAAATTGCACGGCACTAGTTTGGCACAGGGGATTTGAGAACCAGGTATTGACTGTCTCATTTTTAACCCATGGGCGGCATCCAATTAAAATTAGAGGTATAGAAAAGAATGCGCCTAGCGTGGGGACCGAACCCACACGTCTAAGTTATCAATCAAGCACTTTATCCACTGCGCCATTGCCACCCACAAGTTTATATTATTAAATATTTAAATTGTCATCCCAAGTTTTGTTTAATAAATATGTAAGAAATTTCGTACATATATACAAAAATTAAGTAAGAAACAACTTTAAAAATATATTTATATATATCATACAATGTGATCGAATATAAGAACAAGTATGTGTGATCCAATCTTGCATTTTATTTTATATCGCTTGTATATATTAAAATGTGTTGATAAGTAACAATTATTAAATATACATAAGTACAAAAAAAATCTTTTCGTCAAGTCCTTAAAATATACGAGGTAGCGCCAGTAATGCTGAAAACAATCAAAGTTCTCAAACAAAAATTTAAACTGACATTTTGTACTTTCCCAATTTTTCAATACTCATTTTTTTTCTCTGAACTAAAAAATTAAAATGCACGACTGGATTTGTATTAAAAATCTCAATATATTTTTAAAGTCGTTTTTTACTCTATTTTTTATATATACAAAGTTTTCTTATTTTTTTCTAAAAAAATTGGTATGACAATCTTAAATATTTAATAATATAAACTTAAAAACAAAAGATTAAGTACGCTTAATCAAAGAAAAAATATTTCAAAATTCTGAAATAAATACTTAAACTAATTTGAGCTCAAAAAAAATTACGCCATTTTATTTCTTGTATAAATTTAAAAATCTGTCGAGCGTATTTTGAGAAAAAAATTTTTTTTTAAAAAAAACTTTTTAAAAACAATTTTTAAAAAAATTCAAAAACGCCAATTCATATGTCAGCAAAAACATGTAACTATAATTTTTGAAAAAAAATTATTGAGCAGTTTTCAAAATATAAATTAATTTTTTTTAAAAAATGCTTTTAAAAATACACAAAAATATTAATTAAAAATATTGGTATGCAGTATAAATTGGGCAACCTAAACCTATATATGTGTGAAATTTCGAAAGAATCGGTTAAGCCATTTATGAGATAGTCGAAATAAAAAAAAAAAAACAACGGTCCTATGGAAAGTACCGTTTTTAGATATTAAAAAAAAATTGTTTCAATCATACGATCGGTCGTAACTAAAAAGCTGCACTTATTTTTCTTAAATCAAAATCGTTACAGTCGTTTCCGAGAAAAATAGGCTTTAACGTACCGTTATTTTTGGAGCTAAATAAGAATTTTTAGACCATCTCTTTTCGTAACGTCATGTTTGATTTTTATTCCAAAACTTTTTTTTTTCGACGAATGCATAACTTGCCTTATAGTACCTATAATCGCAAGTAAAAATAAATATAAAATGCAAATTCTTATTTATCCAGAATAGTGGATATTTTTTCTAGCAAAGTTTTTATTTTTCATACATAATTTATATTAATCAAATTTTTAGAAAATCCCATTAAGTAATTCCATAATACGCTAAGGTCGATACAATGTACTATACTAACTACAATATATGAAAAAAGTAGGTATTCAAATTTGAAAAAAAAATCCCCAATAACAATTTGAGAATATAATAAGACTTTTAATGTTTTTTTTTTTTTTAATTTATTCAATTGGGTTGTTTTTTTTTATTAAGAACAAAAGTTTTCGCATCCTTTTATATGTAGATACATTTGAATCATTCTAATTTATCTAATGGGTTGGGTTGGCCTTCCTGAGTTGTTAGACAATATAAATGAAAACAAGTCTAAATGTACATTACACAGCAAGATGACTTTATTACGAATTCATCTTATTCCAATTCATAACCTTCAATCAGTCAGTGATAATAAAAATTTACGAGTATTCAACTAGAATTATTAATAAGTATTTAAATTAAATTATTACTATCACATCATAGACGCCGCGCCAGTTTTTGTCGTCAGCATCAATCTGTCACTATCTTAGTGTCAACAGAATTAATAATACTCAGTTATAAAATACAATTATTTTACTCTTCCATAGCAAGATTAATAAAATAATGTAATTTACCGCCTTCATAATAATAAAATACCTTCAGTGCAATATTATTATTCTTATCGTTTAGTATTTTTTTTTACATTTCCCCCATTAAATAATAATCATTACATCAAGCGCCTATTCGAGCTGTTCTTATGCACTGAGAAAAATAACGGAAAGGAAATAATGGAAGGGTCGCAAATGAGAGCTTCAATTATTTACAGATATGCAGAAAGAGAACACACTATTCTGCTTTTAATAGTACAGTCTATGAGGCTTATAAACTTATTTATATGTGAAAAAAATTGCTAAAAAGAAACATGTTCTGAAGTGGTTTCAAATATGGACCACAGATAAAATTTGATAGGTCATGGCGGCCATGTTGTTTTAATCTATTACATTTTCTTAACAAATCAAATCGCATGTGAAACAGTAATAAATTGCATTTTATTTAGGATATTTTGACTCACCTAAGTACTAGGTGGCGCAAAATGAATCACCCTATCGTAATACGTTATAATTTTTGCAAATGGCGTCGTACGTCAATCATATTTGACAGCAGCATTATACAAACACACAATCAATGGTGGGCAATACTCAGCAAGGGCGTGGAATAATTGTGTGGTGTTAGCGTAAGCGGGAATTTTGACGTCTCATCAAGTTGGAAAATATTCCGGCGCTTGACTACTAAAATCGAACAGACTAGAAGTAGCACCCACCTGATTGGTCGTTCGGCCGAGAATATCTTGGCTGTGGCTGCCAAACGCTGAGAACGAAGAAACATCAACCAGATGAGAGGACACGCAATTAAGCTTCACCCTCCGCGAATTTTAGTGAAGGACTTACACATGATCCCGATGACCGTCCGTCGCGTGTGCATTACTATCAACCATTCTCAATCCCAACAACGAAGATGACGGTTTTTTGTTAAAAGTCATCTTGAGCGACGAGGCGCATTTTCAGTTTGCCGTTACGTCTATAAGCAAAATCTTTGTAATGCACGAAGAGCCATTACATCCACTCAACAAAGCCACCGTATTTTTTTTGAGGACACCATATCGGCGGTGCAACCGCAGACATAACACGAGCCACAATGGATATTTTGAAGGCTTTCCTGCTCATATAATCTCCCGATTTAACCATCACAGACATCTTTCTATGGGGCTACTTTAAACGTCCAAATCTCGGTTAACATAAACTACAAATTGAACTCAGTTCAAGGTTTAAACGACACTGTGAAACCGAATAAATTGTGGATCTGAAGTTTAAACCAAAATCGGAGTTTAAACTTGCACTGTGAAACTGGGGGTTAAGGTCGCAGATTTAAGCCAACAAGCCTTAGGCAATCGAAGCCCTTAAGGAGAATATTCGACAGGAATGCGAACAGTTATGACCGGAAATATGGGCACAAGTTACGGGCACAAATGTGTATCAACACAGGCTACGGCCTCTTGGCGTATGTCAATTTTTCTACTTAAAAGAAAACAATTGTAAGGGTCCAAAAAAAGATTACCATCACTCAAAATCGTTTTTTGTTTTTAAAATAAAAAAAGTGATTCAGAAACGAAATTGAATGATTAATTTTGCGCCACCTTGTACAATAAATCCAGTAAGCACAGGTGAGAGATAGCCATAAGATCATTGCTACCTGAAGAATGCAATGAACAATAGGAGTACATGCGGTGAAGATTTGCATTTCTTACACTACTACTGTCAGACCTGTGAAAAAGGAGGACTTAAGTAGCAATTCATTTTCGTTGCAAATGCTCTGCTCAGGACAAAATTAAAGAACAATCACTAGGAATTTCAATTTTCGACGAAACACATATCACAACCATTCGTCCTAATGGAATCCTAATGAATTAAATCCATACTGGACTACCTCCTAAGGATACGTAATCTATGTCCACAGGATGTCAATTTAATCGATAGGCAATTATTGTGTCAAAACGGACCACTTGGGCCAACAGAATTCCTACGCTCTCTACGACCGCCATTTCTAATAATAATTTTCCCAAACGAAGTTTTTTAGATTATTTACGTTTTTGAAGCTCACTTAAAAAAGGGACAAGTTTAGATCATTTGCCTTTAAAAAGAAAAACTTGATCAAATGAAACATTGCATACATCCCAAACTCCTTCACATGTGTTTCAAAATGTATAAAATTTATGGAAACTCATAAAATTGTTTATTTAAGAAGAACATTTCCTCAGTGTAGGGATATTCAACTAATTAAACCAATACTGCAATGTCCGTTCGTCCATTTGTTAGGCGTTTGCAGAATGAATTTTAAATATGCCATTTCTACTCTATGTGCCAATTTCTAACAACTTGAAAATTAATGCATTTTTTCTCAACTAAATTCATTCATTGCACACAAAATATAATATGCAAACTAGCATACATATGTATTTAAAAAAAAGAGGAAAAACATCAGAAGCTAAAATTAATTTTAAAATTCTTGCGACAGAAATTATAACTCATTCGGCATGGCGCCGCGCCATGCCTACGACCCACAAACGTTTTGCATCGAAAATAGTTTGTTTCCTCTGCACAAAAAAAAAATCATATCTTGTGACATAATGTTGCTTTTTGGTGTGTCTCTCCTGACCCAATTTCCCAAAAGCTATTTTCAGAATGAAAAATGTAGATATTAAACACAAAGAATTTCCGTTAAGGGCGGTGAGTGAGAAATTTCTTAAATCAGGGAATTTTCAGGGTTTTATTGTTGTTGTTCTTCTTCTTTCTTTATCAGGTGTCAAATGAGATGCCATAAAAAAGATTTCTTATTCAACTGATGATATCAAACTATGTAACTTCATGTGATTAACAAAAAGAAAACAAAACAAAACTAAAGATACAAAGGTCAGATACGAAGTAATTTTCAATGACTGATGACTAGAATATCCAGTGAGTGCAGTTTTATCTGCGATGACATTAATCCAGCGACTGACTGCATGTTGACATCAACTTATACAAGTGCAACAGATGCAAAGCCATTAGATTTAATCACCAGCATTTAAGCAATTAACAGATGATGCAGTTGAAGGAAGTTTCATAGAACGTTAAGTACTTTTTCCCGTTTAAGTGTGCGCGTAAAATCAAACTTGAATCATAATAATTTGTGTTTAATGTAAATAAAATAAATAAATGGAGCTGGTCGTCTTCAAGACTTGTTGGCACTGGCAGTGATCTCACAAATTATTTTACTGATTTACGTGGAATAATTGTTCCTTTTTTTAGTTTAAACATGTAATTATTATTGAGGCAATTTTTCATCTGTTAGCTTCTTTTACTTGCGATTATAGGTACTACGAGTATAAGGCAAGTTATTCATTCGTCGAAGAAAAAAGTTTTGAGATAACAATCAAACATGACATTACGATGATAGCGAAGACGAAAAAATATGGTCTAAAAATTCTGTCCGTTTGTATGTCTGTCTGTCAGTCTGTCCGTCTGTATGTGTATTAGTCTGTCTCTCTGTCTGTATGTAGGTATGTATAGACACCTACAGCCCAAACGCGTGGGCCGAATTGCTTCAAACTTGGTATATAGAGCTTTTTAGGTATTGTACAGAGGAAATTAAAATTTTTTAGCTCAAAAAATAACGGTACCTGACATATAACCGTTAAATAAATAGAAAAAGACGCAAATAATACCTATAAATTATTTTTGTTTTTGGTTTAGTGGACTGTGTGGATTTAAGTCAAATTGAAATATTTTATGACCTTTAGTCCAAAATGCGTTTCGCCCGGACACGATAGTTGGGCTCATCAGTTAGATCTTATCGTGTCCTTCTAAGACGCACTATTTTTTTGGTCGATGACTACCGACTCTAATAAAATTTATATAACCGTTACCTTCAAACTTATTTTTCTCGGAAACTGCTCTAACGATTTTGATAAAAAAAAATCAGTGCGGCTTTTATGGTTGAAAAAAAAAATAGAAAAATATTTTAAAACGGTACTTTCTATAGGACCGTTTTTTTTTTGCTTTCGACTATCTCATAAACGGCTCAACCGATTCTGTCGAAATTTCACACATATATAGGTTTAGGTTGCCCAAATTATACCGCGTACCAATATTTTTAATTAATATTTTTTTTGTATTTTAAAAATCATTTTTAAGAAAAAAAAATTAAAAATAAAAATTTATATTTCGAAAACTGCTCATTAATTTTTTTTCAAAAATTATATTTACCTATGAATTGGCGTTTTTGATTTTTTAAAAAATATTTTCAAAAAGTTTAAAAAAAAAAACTTTTTTTTTCTCAAAAACCGCTCCACAGATTAAAAACATTTTTTTTTTGGTAAATTCAAATTTATCCAAGACGTACTTTTTTTTAGCTCAAATTAGTTTAAGTAATTATTTCAGAATTTTGAATTATTTTTTCTTTAATTAAACAGATTTAATCTTTTGTTTTAAAGTTTATATTATTAAATATTTAATATTATCACAATTTATTTTAGAACAAAATTAAAAATTTGTTGTATATTTATATACAAAATTGAGTTAAAAATGACTTTAAAAATATATTTAGATTTTTAATAGTAATCTTTTGCATACGATGTGATCGAACATAAGCGATCCAGTCGTGCATTTTATTTTTAATGTTTTTCTTGGGATTCTTTTTTTTTTGGAAAATTTACTATTTTTTTTTTGGGAAAAGTCAAATAGAGTTTAAGTCGTTAGATTAATGTGTTTGCTTGGTCTTTTTTACTATCAGCGGATATTAAATTAAAATCGTATGTGCAATGTTTTAGGTTTTGTTCAACAATGTTTCAACTCACCGCCCAACGCTGGGAAGAAATTAAAAAAAAAAAAAAGTACCGGAATACAATCAGGAACTCTCAGAAACAAGATGTACGGCCATATGTAAAGCTGTTGAACATTTGGCCAATTATCTAAAAGGTTAAGTAAAGTCACTAGAAAGCTTACGTAAACGGCTTTATGAACTACATGCCGAAATTTGAGCGTATCTATATTTATGTCTTCAATTTGGGACAAGATTCTGATTTCTACAAATTAAAGAAGAGTAATTATTCAAAGCCGGAACTCTGTTGACGTTGAAATTCGAAACCTTAATCGTTTAATATATTTACAATTGATTTGCAAGCAGAGGGGTCGCATTTTCTTCGAATGCAAAACAGGTGCGTCTGCAATAGTTGATTAATTTTTAAGATGAAATGAAATAATACAAAATATCTATCTATCTTCTCTCCATATCGTTTTCACTTACCAGACATTCAGGAGACATTTCTGGAAAAATTAATGCGGTGAACAAACTGAAGTAGTAGAAACAGAATTCAAAATTAACAGCTTTTTGTGATAGCTGCTTCAATTATTGTTGGAGATATTCTGTGGATTTTCGATTCTGTGAAAACTTTCAATACATTTTATCTATTTTGTGAACATTTCCAGCAATATATGGACGAAACTAAAATTACAATTTATTAATTATTAATATATTCTTCGCTGGCTTAGATATTACCTTTCGAACCGTTCAATACAAGTCCTATTGGACAATGTAAAGTGTGGAATCCACCACAAAATAAATGCTACTGTTCTCCAGGGATCCGGTTTGTCTCCCATACAATTTCTCGTTTTCATTAATGATCTTATATCTAGAACTTCTAATCCCTTTAATTGTTTTGATGACGGCAGCAGTCTCAACTTTTCATATTTTTAGATTCACATACTTGTTTTTTTCGGATGGGAAACTACAACTACAGCATATGATAAGCTGAAGCGAGCCCCACCCTCAATGCCGTAATCCATGAGCGGCACTTGCATTGAAGAAACCGGTCAGCATTTAGTGTTTGATATGTGCATCACAGAATGATCACATATTCAGTGTTGCCAAAAATGCTGATAAGTGTGTATGTTTTTTCAGGAAATGCATGAAATTTGTTTTCCCTTCTGATTGGTTTTATCAGAAGGCTTTTATCATAAAGCATTCATACTTCCAAAGCTTGAGTATAACCCCCTCATATCAATAGGTGCCTAAAAACGTATCTGACTATCTTGTACAGAATTCCAGCGATCATATGTCATAGAACAATAACGGACACAATCGCATCTCTTGAACACCGCCGTAAAGTTGTATCTGTTTTAATTTTTTTTAAAGCTTTTTTCATTAACAATGTTCTAGCGAAAGAGCTACTTGCATTCCTTCCATAAAACTGTACGACTCGCATTCCTAATGCTTATCAATTTACCATTGAGTCCAACTTAGGACGTACAACCTGAATGTAGAACACTTTACCGGATTCTATTTTCCCATCCTCTTTTAAATATTTAGAACTTCAAGTCCAATAATGTATCTTAAATTAAAGTCTAATAAAGCTGCAGGAACTTACGCTCTTGCTAGCGAACTGTTCAAAGCAGCATGCGATGGATTGGTAAGGATCAACTCATCCGCAAAAAAAGGTCGTAGGGTAGCATGATCGATGAATAAAACATTAGCATTGTTACCACGATCCTAAAGAAAGGAGACCTTCTAGGATCCAACCACCTATCGATTTCAAGGCAGCAGCCAGCGCAGCGTTTGACAACATCTATAGAGACGATCTATATTCTATATATGTACATAGATGAAAGTCTAGTTTTGGAATTCATGCGCCGAATTCGCCTGTTTGTTTAGAATGACGATGAAGAACTCACTCTGCCAAGATATCACTGCTACATTTAATAATATCTAGCGACGCGCTGCCAGGTGATTTCTTCAACTTCTTCTTTCAACAATAGTGCAGAATTCTCGCGCAAGCACCAGAGAAGCAACCTTTGAAAGATCCATCCAATTACTTTGATACGCCGACGACATTAACATAATCAGTAGAACACAGCGTGATAGCACTGCCGATTTTCTGAGAAAGTATTAAGATAGAAGCGAAGATGATGGACATAACTACATTTCAGGTGAAGGAAACTAGTTTCTGTTGAAGGGAAGTTGGATCAAACTCCTATATCTAAGGAGTTGTCATTAACTAGCAAGTCCATTGGCCAAACTATTTTCTAACAGCTAAATAACAGGCTAAAACTTTCATTTGAAAGATATGTTGGAAAAGGAAATCAGGGATGTATACTATCGAAAATTCGAGTTGCAATCACAGTGATTTAAAAGATTGTGTAAACACACCGATACACACTTAATAATTTCACTTCATAAATAGAAAAGTTCGAGAAGGTGGGAAATTTGGCAGTAATGAAAAAAGATAATAATTGTTCTCTTCAAAACGTGTATTACAATTTTCAATAGACTTCGTCCAAGATTGTGGAATGCCCCTATGGCCCGACATAAAACACAGAAATCATCGAAAATTAAGGGCTATTAAAGCGGAAGCGTACGACTGGTAGACAAAAAAAATGTCAACTAGGCAAATATAAATTCCATCGACTGTTAAATTGTCGACTGAAATTTGAAATCGACATTTAAAAAATCGGCGTATCGTACACAACGCATATTAAAGAATTTGTAGATACAGCATCCAGAGACGTGATAGCAAATTGCCTAACCGTGACTTGTATAAAGAATAAGCATGTCTGTTATAAATTGACATGTCTAGAGTCACTCTCTTTCTCTAAACCTAGACAAAACTTTTTTTATCACCAAAATATGACGTCTGCAACACTCTAAATTGATTGGTATTCGAAGACACTTAAATTCAGTCATTGGTTTTTAATCCATCCGCGCTCTGAAGTGAAGACTCAACTAAATAAAACTACATTTAAAAATTACCCCACAATTTTCCCATATTCTCAGTGTACACACATAACCAATCAATATTACGAATACAAACCATACTCTGGTTCTTGTGTGTGATGATGCAAGCGAAATACAAAAATAAAACTTATTTCGCAACTTACTGTCTCGACAAAATACTCTTACACAATCTTAATAATTTTTGGAGCAAACAATAATGAAAACCCCAACTCCAACCAAGACAGCTCAATGACTGTTGACCAAAAAAAAAAAAACAAAAATTAAAAATATCTTTTTTTTTTTGAACAGCTACATACAGCAGATACAATATCTTAATCGAAGTACTTCATCTCTTTGGCATAACGCATAACAATAATATTCTCTGCGGTCTTCACACTTTTACCTTCATCGTTGTTGTCATTTTTAAACCACAAACAGCCACGCCGGCGACGACGATGAAGTAAGACAGACAACAAATTATAAGCAAAAAAAAAAAATCATATCTGGTAAGACTGTATGATAAATATAACTGAAATCTATCACACATTTTTTTCATTTTTTTTTGTTTTGTTTTTAAGCACAGACTGTGTGCTCTATGCGCTCCAATAAAGTTGGCACCACATTCCTCGGGCTAAACTTGCAGCAGCCGAGTTGAATAGACCTTAGGTAGATAAGTTGCATAGGCAATTCACGCGATGACGGGATGATAATAATAATCATTATAAGGAAGATGATGGTGAGGATTAGATGATGAGGTTGAACAGCTATACTACACCAGCCATTTACTACAGCATTTCTGGCACTCCCTAAGATCTATCTAAACATCAGTTTTTTTTTCTTTTTTCATAATGTCTCAAGGTGAATGCGTTTGAACAAAAAATACTTAGATACTTTTATTTGTTAAAAATAAACTAAACACTATGCCAACGCCTGCAATTTAGTATTCCTGTTCGCCGACAAAAAGTGGTTGAGATTTAGAGTTTTGAAATTTGAGAAATTGATAAGCCTTTGCGTAAGACTAATACGATTTTCATATATTTACAAGTCGGTGGAAAAGTCCCCAGCTTATCGAAAGATTTTATAATTTTTGCAAATGGCGGCAAATGTCAATTCTAATTTGACACTTTTGTTATGTAAACAGACAGAAGACAATAAAACATGAATTGCTATACATATTCTTAAAGAACTGGTATAATTGTTCCCTTGTTTTTTTTTTGGCGGAATAACTATTCGGAGCAAATTTACAATTCGTCAAACACTACGACGTTTAACCTCTCGCTTAGAAGAGTATGGTACAAAACCACCTGATTCTAGGACTGGCCGCCCCGGGAGAAGCCGTTTTACTGAGAATATAGAACCATGGAGTATCGACCAAAAAACTAGCCAACCAATAGGGCATAAGCCGACAGTCTTTACAGAAAATTTTGGTGAAAGACTTAAAGATGTTGTGCTTCTAAGTCCAGTCAGTGCTGGTGTAACCTACGGTCAAGCAATTTTGCGAAACTCGACCACGAGGAAAACAACTTTTCATAGAGAATCATCATGAGCGAACAGGCCTTATTCCAACTCTGGGAAATGAGCAAAGTTATCGCTTGGGAAGCACCGAAAATCGCCGTATATAAGCCACGAAAATCCATTGTGGGTTTTTTATAATCCCGTTTATTAAAATCCTGTTTTTTACCATCCTATTTATGAAATTCCCGCTTTTGGAATTCAACACAAGGTGCAAAAAGAACGACCTGTAAGGGGCATATGCTGCCCCATGCAACCCCCCTTCTTGACCAATATAATGTTTGGCGTGGGGTCGAGTTTGGAAATTTATTTATTTATTTATTTAGCCTGATATAAGCAATACTAAATTGCGGGAATAAAAGAGATATTAAAAAACGGGATTAAAATAGATCGGGATTTTGAATAAGAACAATTTAAAAAAAAAATATGTTAGAAGGCGAGATTTAATTGTTTTTAGGGATTTTTTTAAAAACTAGATTTTAAAAAGCTATTTCCCTGGAGTCCACATTGGACGTATTTTTTTTTCGAAATCGGCTCAAAGACAGAAAATTTCTCCTGCACTGGGACTGGTAAACATGAGGTTCCAACAAGATGTTGGCGATTCGCAATAACCCGAAAGATGGCCCCATTTAATCCATCAAGACTTCTTTGGTGATTGTGATTGATTTATTGTTTAGAAGTCATCAGTCATGTAACAAAGCCTGAAGCTCTTAAAGTCCTCAAAGATAATGTCCATCAAGAAAGCGAGTACCTATCCCCGGAAGTTCTGACAAGAGAGGTGGAAAATTCTCTAAGTCGATACCGAGTTTCTACTTGCAATAACTTTTCGAATCTTTAGCCAAACTATTGCAAAAATCTTTATGGAAAACAACTCAGCTATATAAGCAAGTAACATACCTCTGGTTGCACTCAAAACAGCAGACTAAAACACTCTGGAACATTAGGAAGTAATAAGACACTCGTGCCACTTTGAGCAGAAGACTAAAACGCCAGGGTAACCAAGCAAGTCCCTGGAAACTTTAAACATTACCCTACGTATACCAAATAAAGTAACGACAACTAACGACATTCCAATATCCACCACAAATTGCATTCATCGACGAGCTAACTGTCACTTCAACTTTTCATATAAGAGCATCGTCAGCAAGCAGACACATGATTATACGAAGTATAGTGAAACCAGAACATTACCATCAAGTTAAACATCACGCCATAAGATTTACATAGGATGCGTTTTTCTGCATATTACAGTTCACATTAACTTATTACGGAAAATGTATCAAGAAGATGTAACATTGATACGGAAAAACATGGACTTCTGCCTTGGGTGTTGCATGTACCAATCCGGTGTACATAAGGGAAGTACCTAGAAGCACACTACTGAGTGCGTGGTGCACTAGTTAGGAGTTTCGTAAATGTTTAGCTTCGTGCCGTAAGCTTTGTGCCTATGGTTTCGACCAGAGCGGGGGACTCTATCCCACTAAGCTTTGTCCCTTGGGTTTCGGCCGGGGATTCTATGTATATTAGATCATTAGTTTATTTTTAAGGGTAAATATCGTAAAGCAGTATATATATATATATATTTATATATATACTATACCTTGCTATAGTATTTTTGATTGAATTTGATATAATATTTAAGAACCTAATAAAGATTGATATTTAAGGAATTCTGAACTCTTCGTGCACCGAGTTTTTATTGCTTTCTTCGGTCAGACCTTGGACCCGTTTACGCTACCTCAGCTATAAACTAAAAAAGCATCACAGTATAACTCGCCTGCATTAATGCATAAGCACAGGCAACACCAATCAAACAAGGGATACTATAGTAACACCATACAACCACTTAGCTACGCGTTCATATCATCATCAGTCATAAGCACACCAACCACCCACCGAGTCAACATAAGAAGGAACCACAGAACTATGTAGTTAACACTGCGATGCGAGTGGGTATCATTTACATTCGTGCTGCTTACAGTTCACACCGCGTTACAGCAAATAATATAACAAGGGTATGTAAGAAATGAAGATGAATGGGTCGGAGTTATAGTGAATGCTAATCTCGATTGCTGTGAGTTGAAGTTCCCATTGATCATAGTTGGGAGCCAAATATTAATCCCACCAGGTTGTCTGGTGCAACAGTGTATCATTTAAAGTGTCTCTTGTTGGAAACATATTTCTACCGTTGTTTTCCCTCCTGCTTCTTCTGAGTGAAATATTTTTCCTTTCCAACTGAACTTTGTCTTTCAACGGTACACCTTACAATTGGTGGAAAAAAGTTCGCAGGAAGCAAAAACACCTCGTCAATAATCGAAGTTAAACTTATTGTAGACACTTAGAGGCGATTTTGTTCACTTTTGTTCAACTTGCTGGAATATCCAAAGTTGGAAAACACCGGAGATGGTTTCAACTGGAGATTCTATCAGCAAGTTGAAAATGCTTTTGTTTTACAACTTTAATTTTCACTTTAGAAGTTGATTGGTTCGAAGAAGGTGACCAATTTGCAGTTGTGCAAATTTCCCTTCGATATTTGAGATGGATGACGCATTAATTTCAGTTACAACTTGGCATTTGATATTTTTTGTTTATTCATTTTGTAACGTTTTAAAAATATTGAAAACTTATTTATTATTTCAGTAAAAGTGAAAGGGACAAATCAAGGGATTGAATAAATAAAATCCCAACATTGCTTCTTTAAATTCTACTATTAGATGGATTTGAGAAAATCTAAACTTGAGCAGCGCTTCTAAAGTTGATAACAAAAATTCATAAAGTTGTTTCCAACTTCGAGTTAAAATTAAATGCACGACATGATCGCTACTACTTACTCTTATGTTCGATCAATCTTAAGCAGAAAATTTTTATTAGAAACTGCTCAACAGTTATTTTTTAAATTTTTTTTTTTTTTAATTTTTTAGGATGATAATTTTTTGTATTTAAAATATAAATTTAAAAACAGAGCTTCAAAAAAAAATTCGTCTACACTTTTTCGAAATATTTAATTTTTAAAAAAGAAAATATTTGTTTTTTTTTCAAAAATCCAAAAAAATATTTTTTGAAAAGTATTATTTACAAATCAAAGGACTTCCTACATAAATATTTTTATCGAAATCCGTTGAGGCATTTATGAGAAAGTCCAAAATCAAGAAAATTGTTGTATGTCAGGTACTGTTAATAATGAAATATCTAGGTATATACATTTTTTTTTACCAAAATGAAGACTAAACCTATACTAGTGGACATATTATTTTTATCAAATTCTTTAGAGCCGTTTTCGAGATAATTAAGATGGTAGAAAAAATGTATGGCAGGTGCCCTCAATTCTGTGCCTAAACAAACGATTCAAAAATCTATTTTAGGCAATCACCTAAACACTTCATAAACGTAATGACAAATTTGATTAAAATCTCGAGTTCAAGTTTTTTTTTTTCAAATGCAAAACTTGCTATATCCCAAGAAGAAAAGACGAGGCTTTAGAAATGCCAATTTAAACAGTTGTTGCCATTCAAAGAATGAATGGAATGGAGATTAATTGAATGTCCTTCTGATCCTGTCCAACAGCATAAACAATACATTTATAAATAAACTGTTAAATATTGACATCTGGCATGCGTGGAATCACGTCCAATATGAAATGGCCCAAAACAGCAAAGGATTTATGTTTCAGGAGATTTATTAAGTTCCCGCCTTATGTACGCATTATAGAATTATTAAAAAGGAAATTCAAATTAGAGAAAGAATTCCCTACTTATGGCACCAGTTATACATAGCTTTCATTGAAACTCATCATTGAAAACTTTGACTATCAATTCTGAGGCACTTAAACAAATAAAATTGATGTCGGTTTGGTACCACAAAATGAAGGTTATAAGATTTATAATATTTTTTGTCAAAAAAATATTTTATTTCCTCAACCACTTTCTTGTAAATTCACTTTTGATTTTTCAATGATGGAAAGGGTTTTCAATGATCATTCAATGATCATTGAAAACTCAAAAGGTAATTCACAAGGAAGTGGTAGAGCAACTAAAATATTTTTCTGACAAAAAATATCACTTCATTATGGTACCAAAATTAAATCAGTTATATTTGTTTAAGTGGCTCTGAATTGATGTTCACAAAGTTTTCAATGCTGAGTTTCAATGAAAGCTATAACTGGCGCCTAAAGGTGATAACAACAAATGATATGTGTATAAGTAAACTGAGTATTTTTATATAAGCGGTAAATTTATCTATTATAATTTCCTTAATCAAAGGAAACAAATTAAAATCGTCAAAGAATTTTATTAAGAAATTTTGCTAGAACTTTTGTCGAAAAGATCCAATGTGTATGGCTCTGATCGTCGCGTCGATAAGAAATGCATTTTGCAGAATACGTTCCGTCTTCTGCATTCCTTTCAACGATCGACTTATTGCAACCAGCGGCAGTGGTAGCGGCATCGGCACCAGCAGCAGAAAGAGCACCCTGCCCCCATTAACGTTTGTATCTTTTGCGAGCAGCAAAAAGTATTTTTACATCTTATATGATGATGTCTGTGCAATTATTGACGATGACGGTAAATGACTTGTTGCGGTAGAAATACCTTGCAACATGATTTGTGTGTATAGCCGAAAACAACAAAAAAAACTATTTTTAACATGCATGCAGATCATATGTGGAGCAGCATGTGTGTATATGTGTGTGGTAGAATTGCTTGGTAGACACGTAGTTGCCTTTACTGACCGGCTTGACCGCATGGTTAATGGTCTGGCGATTGATGTGACATAATACGAGCGTACAGAGTGGAAGACGCAAATCACATCTTGATAGGTTTGCCAGAGGAGGTATAATCTTACCTCAGAAGACAGATACCGTTTTGCGCAGACGGAATGTGTTTGGTAAATGGCCTGCCATTTAAAGAACAATAGATTTGGTGTGACATAGTAAAACATGGGAGGGCTTGGCTGTTTGATTGTTAAATAAATGGTAGGTTAGCTTCCAAAGTTAGTTACAAGGGGGATTGTCTAACAAGAATGTATGTTATCTAAGTACACAGAAAATTAAATAATACTTAACGAGCGAGGGAGCTCATAGAGATAATTCGGAAGGAGTTAACTGGCCATTAGCCCACAATTGAGACATTACACAAGCTTTACAGAAGTAACAATCAGCTAAATCTATGTCCAATTAGCTGCGAGCGAAATTAATTGTTAGTAAGTTCTTTCTTAATTCAAAACTAGGAAACCTTTTAATTCAATCTCTATAAAGAAATATACTGCTACACTCTAAAATATGCAAACTTATAATCAAATATTAACGCCCAATTGTTAAACAATTTATTAACGAAAGACTGAACACACATATTTCCTTGCATTAGCATATGGTTTCAAATTCAGCAGTTATTCCATCGAGTGTATCCCAAAAAAAAAATCAAAGCTTCTTGCTTACCCTCCGTAACAAAAAACCTTCATCTATTCAATGGCACAGAATTTCATTTTTTTTTGTTTCAAAAGAAACAAAAGAAAAAGAAGAAAATTCAAAGAACCTTCGCCATAGTAGATGATCTCTTATCGTTAGCAACAGATTTTGCAATCAATCAATATTCCATTTGAAAGCAGCAGTGTAACCACCAAGAATATTCCACCCTAAAATAGCCATACATTTTCCGCTAAATTCGCACTCATTCATCCTTATTGTTCTTATTGCAATAGGGTGACACAGAAATATGAAAGGAGTACTTTTTTTGAATTTTTTTTATTTGGTAAACGAGTTCCACTGCATTTGCATTCTCCAGATGCTAATCACTTATTGTAACAGAAGAGGCATATATAGGGATTGAGGATTTCTTCGGAAAATTGATATTAAAAATGGTGATGTGCGTTAAAATTTTGACGTCTTATGTCTTCAAGTATCCCCAAGAACTTAAAAGTACTAATCCGCCAAGTCTTAGCAATTATATTACAGTGTTAAAGTAATGGTCCGATTAGTTATCGTATATTTTACAGTCCTAAGTTCAAGATTTTCTCTTGGGAAACCAAAATGAACGGCCTAACCAATAAATGTTCTGTCGAAAACGAATTTAGGACACACTACAATTCTTCGAGATCGCGAATATATAAAAAAAATATTAGAAGATTTATTTCATCGTAATTGAGACACTTTGCATCTTTCAACATAGTTGGTAAGTCATTAATAAAACCAGTAAAAGTAAGATGTCCTAATAGGCTACCATGTGGTACCCCTAAATGAAATTTAAATTTTTTAGAACTATATTCACAATCGTTAAAAATTACGGAGTAGCATCTATGAAATACGAACGAGACTAGAGAAATGTAAATTTCTAACAGTTTTATAACATAATATAACAGTTGGTGGTCGTTAGAAATGTTAAATATTTACAGCGGTTTGCTCGGTTTGGGGCGGCTACAATTAAATTCCAAAAGTCGAATGCTCTTCTGACCCACGGGTATCACAAAACTGAACTTTTATGAACAATAGGACTTTAGTCACTTACAAAATATTCCCAGCTTTCTTACTTTAAATACCAAATATTGATAAAATGGCCAACTATTTATGACGTTTATTAAATTTTGCGTTTTGAGGGACGTTACAAAGGATCATCTAAAAAAGCTGAAACACACAGACATTATTTTGTCGGCATTTTGACATAATGTCCAATTACCATAATAAAGCAAATTATATATAACTTATCAATAGTTTAATAGCCCAAATGGTATAAAATAAGAAAAGATGTCAAATCACCAAACAAATATTTGAACGATTCTCGAGATGATTTTACATTATGTCAAACTTCCCAAAAAATAAAAAAAATGTCAAATCGTTTAAATACTTCTTTCACTCCATTTTCTTTTTAGGTATTTGATTTTTGACATCATAGTTTACCGTGTGGTATGCGTTCTACATTTTTACTTGCGATTATATGTACTATAAGGCAAGTTATGCATTTGTCGAAATAAGAAGTTTTGAGATAACAATCAAATATGACATTACGATGACAGCGAAGACGAAAAAAGATGGTCTAAAAATTCTGTCCGTATGTCAGTCTGTCTGTATGCATGTATAGACACCTACAGCCCAAACGTGTGGGTCGAATTGCTTCAAACTTATAACCGTTACGTTAAAACTTATTTTTCTCGGAGACGGCTCCAACGATTTTGATTAAAAAAATCAGTGCAGCTTTTTAGATACGACCGATCATATGGTTGAAAAAAAAATGTTTTAATTTCTAGAAACGGGAAAGTATCGCAGAAGTTAGCAGAATGTTCACGCTACTTCATCCACCTTACGCTTATTCGATGATTGATGTCGTCATTACAAGTTGAGTTACTATTGATCATAGATTCCAGATTTTTAAACTGTTTGCACTTGGGAATCACATTTCCGTTCAAATAAATGTCTGGAATAGGCATGTTTGGGTCAGAAAATGGGCAGCAGAAGTATTCAGTCTTTTTGGGACTGATGCGGTACCCACAACCTTTTAAAACGTCTACGTCAATTGCTCCCTGCAGGGATGTAGGATCCTTTCTTATGATCCTATCTTTCCATCGTCAGCAAAGAATAATTTATGTACAGTGTCCGGTACTTTACTTCCGAGCTTATAGTCAAAGACTGTAATAAAAGCAGTGGGCTTAAGACGTTGCTTTGTGTACACCTACTATAAATAGGAGTTTTAATTGACTGAAACAACTTTTTCAAGGTGTTAGCACTGAAAAGCTGGCAATTAAAAACAAAGCTGAAACTCTACCAATAAATTTTGAGATAGATTTTAGTAATTGAAACTTTGAAATAAATTATTTCACTGATAGATGAGAGATGGAATATGGTTTGGTGTAGGAATTTTGTAAGAATTTAAAAGTGTGTCCTTCAGTCTATATAACTGTATCAAAACTTAAACCATGAGACCTTAATCAAAACCTGTGTCTTCACAGTCAGTGATACCGATATCTCACTGAATACATACATACATTTCAATGGATTAAGTGCGGTATGTGCGGAATCGGCACGGCCAGAAGTCGGCACACCTAGTCTTGGTACAAGGAATCAATAGTGTTTCCATATTTACCGCAAGTGTTTACATTAAATAAAATGGTTATACAGTAGTATAGTAGCCTTGATCTTGGCAAAATAAAAATAGTTTTGCGTAATTCTGCGCCGAAAGTTTACCGACAAGTGGGTGGCAATGGCGTAGTGGATAAAGTGCTTGATTGCTAACTAGGACGTGTGGGTTCGATCCCTACGCTAGGCGCATTCTTTTTTATACCTCCAATTTAAATTAGATGCCGCCCATGGGTTAAAATGAGACAGTCACCACCTGGTTCTCAAATCCACTGTGCCATACTAGTGCCGTGCAATTCAGGTTGCATTTAAAAGACCTTAGGTCTAACAGGCATATAGTTAAATTAAAAAAAAAAAAAAAAAAAAAAGTGAGGAGATTCGGTTAAGCGATAAATAAATACTAGAGATGTGACGGATATCCGGTATGTATTCGGTATCCGGCATATCCGGATTCCTTTATAATATCCGGCCGGTACCGAATAATCTTTTTATATCCGCTCGAATACCGGATAGTCGTTTTTTCAGTAAGAAAGCGGTAGTAGAGGTAGTCTGACTAGCTCCACAAATACATGCCAGATTCATTTAGACTCGTTAGAACGGTCTAGAAGATTTTAGTACAGATAGACTCAGAACCGAATGAGCTACAATGCTAAGCTACTTTTTGAAATTTTCTATCATCGCCATTTTTTTTATTTAACGAAATCAGTACTTGTTACAGATGATTATTTTTTTAACCACCCTATAGTTAAATTCGTGTATTTTTTCCACTTGAACGAATTTTTGTGCACACTCTCCAAACCAAGATACTTCTTACTTAAATAATTACGTTGTTCAGCTGGATGAATGGTGCTGTTGTCTTTTTTTTTGACTTTTTTTTTTCTTTAAGAAAATTTGGGTCAAGTCAATTGAAAACTGCACTGAAACTGATGACGATCGATGGGCACCTCGTTAAGAAGAGCCTTTTAAAAGAGGCTGGATGATGGTGTCCGTCCCATCTTGTTTTTAGAGGCCACAGCAAAAGTTCTCTCCAAAACAACAACAAAAATTAATAATACAAAAAAAGAAAATAGGATAAATTGCACAGTAGGTAATCGTTGTTCTTATTTATGAGGAGAAAACGCACAATAGCTCGAAGATTTATGGCATAATTATTGATACTCCATGGTTGCGCCCGATTAAAAGAGTCCACTTGTTGCGAGACAACAGCAACTACTGGCTGCAACATATCGATGAAAAAATCATGTCGATCGTGTATATATTAATTTATGAATTATTTTTTTTTTTACATTTCTGATTTTCAATCTCGCGCAACTATATCGTTTACAGATTTATTGTAAATTATGGTTAATAAATTTTCTTTTATTGATTATTGCATATATATGTGTTCATACTATATATCATCACATAGTGCTACTGATGGGAATTTAATTGGCAACATTTGTTGCTAATAAAAACACCATTTCGGTATCATCATTAATTATTAGTCTTTTGTATGTTGGGGATAATTTCGACGTCGACGATATAGAAAGTGGTTTAATTGAAATTTGTGTTTGTATGGTGAATTTGCTGTTGTCGTTGATGTTTCATCGAGCGATTGCGGAAGAAATTCAACTCGGAAGAAGAAATTTATAGCGAAATCACTGGGTATGGTTAGACAGATAAAGTGCAATTCGAATGATGCTTAACTGGTAATTTGGTTGAGAGAAGCGCGTGATTTCTGCAACTTTTTTTTTTAATAGTTATGTAGTGAAATTAATTGCTCATATACATACATATTTTCTTTTGTTATAGTATTTTTTTTTTAACAATGTTGCGCAACTTTAAATAAAGACAACGAGACAAATTGCATTTCTTCCTGGATAGCATGACTTACATTTTTTAAACTAATTTAGTTATTAATTTTGTTTGAAGAAATTTGATACTCGCGATGGAACAGGAAACATTTATGGCATTTGAAATGTTTAATTAAGCTCTTTTTTGTGGAGACATAAGGATTGCATATCAAATTTAGTCAACACCCTGAATAAAACGTAAAGTTCTTAGTTCTTAATCAACGCTGAGTGATATAATGGCGTCGACTATGGAATTCACAATACACAATTCGCAATATCCAATTCGGAAAGCAGTGTTATTTTTACTTCTTTTCCCGAAAAATGATTACAGGTAATCGGTACGAATATCAACCGAACTGTTAATTAATGATTAAATTAAATTAATAATTAAAATAAATTAATAATTAAAAAATGCATTCAAATACTATGGGAAATGCTTAAAATAGTAATACGGTAGAGGTTAATTTTACAAAGAAAAAAAGGAAGACTAAGCTATTAAATTCTTGAACATCAAGGCTGTGCATCGGTTAAAATGGAATACCAGCGAAGCTATTCAAACACTGGACTATTGTTTGATATGGCGGACGCATGCAACAATTAACTGTGTTTTGCTATAGGAAGAATGACGGAGCAATCAAAACAAAGGCAAATCTCGGAAAAGGCCAAAGAATTTACAGTCAGAAGCCAATATTTCATCATATCATCGTTAGGAGCTTTATAATGGTGATATAAAACTAGCTTTTCAACATGTACCAAAACTGCTTGCCATGCAGTTTGCTGTTAATTCTACGCGCTACCAGAAAGTGTAATGACTCCACCAGTACGTACTTGAGAGTTTTAACGATTTCATGAGACGAATCTTTTTCGCACTCGTGCAGTTGCTAGAGTCCTTAAAGACCTTGATATACACAAATCCGCTGGACCGGATAGTATCCCTCCCATCGCATAGTTCTGAAGAAGTGTTATATAGCTTTCGTAGCAATAGGTCCACTGGTGATCTGATATAATATCTCATCGAACAGTGGCACAAATCTTTACATCGTTTTGGAGAAAGTAAGATTATAGCACTTGATATTTGATAGAGTTTGGCATCAAGCTTTCTTATCGAAAATGCGTACATTTGGTATCGATGAGTCTCTTCCTCGTTCGATTAGAAATTACTTTTCGGACCGCTCAATACAAGTAGGATTGGACGGCTTCAAGTCTGAAATTCACATAATAAATGCTGGTGTGCCCCAGGGGTCCGTATTGTCTCCGACCTTTTTTTGCTAATTTTTATTAATGATCTCTTTTCTGGAGCTTCTAATCCACTTAATTGTTTTGCTGACGATAGTACCCTCAGCTTTTCATATTCGTTTTCAGATTTACTTCCTTATTCTTTGGATGTGGAACTGCGATAGCAGTGTATGATAAGCTCATTTAATTCTGATCTCTACAGAGATCAATGTGGAATAAAAAAACCGCGTAGAATTTAGTGCTTCAAAAACTCACTTCTGCCTCGTTGATGTCGTTGAAGCAGAACCCACCTCCAATGTCACTATCCATGAGCGGCACTTGCATAGAAGAAACTGATCAGCTTTCAGTTGTTGGCATGTGTATCACAAACCACCTCTTGTATAATGAACACATATTTGATGTCGCCAAAAACACTGCAGTCGTTGGGCTTTCTTCGAAGATGCAAAAAATTCTTTCCCCCTTCTGATCTGTTCGTAATCTAAGACTTTCATTCGTCCAAAGCTGGGGCATAACTCTTACATCTGGGCAGGAGCTCTCAAAACTCATTTGAGTCTCTTAGATATAATTCAAAATAGAGCTTTAAGAATGATAGACGATAGAAATATAATAGAAACCTTTGCATCTCTCGAACGCCGTCGAAATGTTTTATGTCTTTCATTATTTTATCGCTATTTGTATAAACAATATCCTAGCGAAATAGCCAGTTGCATTCCTCCACTTTTATATTCAACCGTAATACTCGCGCTTCTAGGAATGCTCGTCAGTTTAGCCTTGACGCCAACACGAATTTGTTGCCTGTTTACCAGGCTCTATTTTTCTTTTCCATTTCGATATTCTGAACTTCAAAAATAATGTACATCGATATCTCATTTTAAATCCTTCAATATTTTTCTAAAGCTCTCACTGTGCTTGACATATCAAGGGTAGTCAAAACCCCTTTAGTGAGCGCAATGCAGTGAGATGTAATATTATTTGAGTTCTTCAATCTCGCCCTGGACCAGATAGTACGTTGGTCATGAGCAAGCACGGAATGCACTTTCTTCGAGAAAGCCCACCATCAACGTCCACCTCAAATGCACAAAGATGTGGATGTAGTCTAAAAGGCTAAGACAATGCGAACTCAGGGTGTTGGTTAAGCAAGACCATGAAAATGGACAACACAGTTAAAGCTACCTACGTGTCTTTCAGTCAGAGCTCTCAAGATAGAGGAGAATTAAAATACAACCTAAAGATCTTATAGGAGAGATTCAAGGGCAACAGGACGTACTAGAATAGTACGGCCGGATGATCATAAATGTCGACAAGAAAGCCTAAAAGAAAAACAGATTTAATCGAGAGGGACAAAGCGTCTTTTGTCCTTTCACCATTTTGAAGATGATAGACTATCTGTTAAGGTACCAAAGTGTCCGACAGTAAAATATATATTTTGTCAAACTATTTTGAATGAAACTATGCTTCCCATGAGGGAAAAGTTAAAATGTCTGGAAACTGTGATCAACGCCAAAGTATCTTGTGATGACGACACTAATCATTGACTAAACGAGCTTCTATTTTTTAGTGACTAAAACTGACACTTGACCTCATGGGAAGGATCAACATCTACAATACCGTTGTTCGTATAATTACTGATTATTAAGTTTACAATGTACCTAAAGTTTGACAACAAATAGAACAAATTGAATACAGTTGAGATGAAGATGAAAAAATGGCTAGAAGCCAACACACAAACAAAACGAGCGACTTAGATGATTTTGCAATGTACAAATGACAGTACGTAATACGAAATTCTTCTACAATTACAAAGAAAAAATAAATAAATAAAATGCGTAACAAAACAACTAGTGGAGAATTAGGGTCTAGTAGCTTAAGCCTTGCAACCATTTCTGCGTAGATGGTTCTAATCAGCAAGAATCCGAATCCAACTTTTCCAAGACAGAAGGCATTTAAGAAGAGTTGTCACTTCCTCACAAGAGACAGTACCTGTGAAAAATATGGTTTTGGTGGATCTCGGGTTTGACTAAGTATTGCGCCACGTACTCCCACTCCGGATCAAATAAAAGCATAAGCACCACCATTCAATTGGACTTGGACCAATTCAAGACCGCGAATCTTGCTAATGATTTGTGAAACAAACCGAGCATACCTCACAGATGAATTATTAGGACACCTAAGGACTAGTTCTAGAGTCGATAAGGAAAAATTGCTAACCAATTTCAAAGTGCACCCTTATCTTAACAACTAAGCTCCCACTTATTATGACTGCCTATGAGATAGAAGGATAAGAAAGATTGTTTGGGGCGATGTTCTGAGACTAGAGCTGGTTGCTGTCTCAAATTTATCTCCAGGGATGGCGGCTGTATTAATGCGGAGAATTTACCGTGATCTATTTATCTATGTCTCTTAATTCGCATTATTTTGTTTATTACGTTGTCATATTGTATGGGTATACTAGTTTATTGAATCACATGCTATTAGTGTTAAGCCTAAACAGCATGGATGAACAAACCTGCAACTCATTTTATGACAATTTTTAGAATTAGTTTTTAAATGAAAAATAAGACGACATATACAACGGCAGGAATCGAACCTGCGACCACGAGCTTGACAGGCGAGCACACATCTGTCGCGCCACGGCCACCCTAAAATGAGCATTATTCCGGAGTGTTCTGTGAAGCCTGCCCTTAATATCTTGAAAAACTTTTTTTCAAAAGTGAGACTTAGGCCGTATTTAATAAACAAATATTTTCATATTTCGTACCAAATTCATAATTTAATAAACAGTTTATGAAATGTTTACTGCGTATACGCACCATCTTACTAATATTATAAATGTCAAAGTTTGGATGGATGGGTGGATGTTTGTTACTCAATCGCGCAAGAATGGCTGAACGGATCTGGATGCAATTCGGCACAGAAATAGATTATAGTCTGGACTAGCACATAGAGTTGTTTTTATCCCGGTAAAATGTATGATTCCTGAGGGATAGATTTGTTTTAATGCATAGAACACATATAACATATCTGCTCATTCTAAAAATAACCAACATAACTTTTATTCACAACAAGCCAAAAAGCACACACACACACACCATGCAGCTGTCGTTCGTGTATTCAGTCCAGTGCTCCAGTAAGGTAAAGTAACACGAAAGCTCTACACCAAATCAGTAGTACAGAGTAAAGACAAGCAAGCTGTTTTGTTTTAGCTCAGGCACGCATATCCATACAACCATGGCGGGGCCCCGTAAGTTTTATCATAATATTTCTCTAAGAAACCGACTAAACGCTTTTCAAGTTAAAAATACATATTTCCTTAGTCAGTGTAGAAATAAAATTTTACTCTACTACGTTGTTACCTTCATCAATATTTCGACATTATGACAGCTTGTGATCATTTCTGCCATAACGCACACAAATAAAATGTAAATCTAATTATAGCTCGACATATCATGTTTCTGCATGAGAATTAAGCACATTTTATGTTTAATTTTGTTTACAAACTAAGCATGGCGTCAGCATTAGAGTACGGCTTGTACTAAAACCACACAAAACGAAAAAAAACAAACAACAAAGATACAAATTAACATCACAAATTCGATATACACGATGCTGAGATGGAAATCATCAAGAATTGAATTCGAATACCTGTGGCTGTCAAGGTAGTTACTATTAACCTATGTACAGTACAATGTATGCCTATGTTCGTATACGGTTATGGTGGATTATGAGGTTTTAATTCTGTTGTTTGGCTTTGTGTAATTCAATTTCATTTTTGTATATTTCAATTTGTTTGGAAAAAAAACATCATTCACTGTGAGTGCGACCTTTGCATTGAAAGCTATCGGATGAATGAATGTTAACGCTCGATGTTAAGTCAATTGAATAAAACAATTCAACTTTTATGTGCTACATTGTTTTTGTTGGTTTTGTTGATTATTTCATAGTGATGGAGCGCTTATTAAATGCTACCGAAGCATTAAACGTGGGAAATTAGAAAATGAATTCGAAATCGATCGAAGTTGTTTTGGCTACGTTTTATCTGTGTTATGGGAAAATTCAATTGAAACTTGACTATTATGGGAGATTGCAATTTTAGTTCCCATATAAGTAAAAAATTAAATTTCAAATGAAGAGCATGTGTTTTCATCTTTAATGCTTTGTAAAAAAAAATACATTTTTGTAGAGTCAACAATTGAATATTGACAAAATCAGATATTCCATATATTACCAGGCTCTGAAAAAGTCAGGGATCATAAAATTCACATAAATTTATAGCACTACTTTGTTGCAACATGACTTAGTAGGTAATTCAAAAAAAAAAAATAAAAATAGGACCAGATCTGCAGATATAGACCAATTGTAGAATTTTGGAGATTTTTACTTAAAAGAATATTTAAGGGTATGTTTATGGCCTTGCATGATAGTTTTTTATTTATTTATTTTAAAGGCAAAATATAAATTTGTGTCGAATTGAAATAAACAAAATTACATTGGTATATTTTCAACAGATTGATGAAAGAGGTTATCTGATGTGTCCTAGCTGCCACATAGACCAACCATGATTATTCGGGTAATGGTCTGATTAAATATGATTATCCGTTTTCGACAATTGAGAGGATTGAGTGGTAGGTTGGAGCTTTAAGACCAAGAAGTACCGAATAGATAAATTAGGGAGCCTACTTTCAATGGCTTAGAATAGAAACAACCCTAATTGTAAAAATAAATACCAGTGGTCGAAGTTGCCAGGATGGTCGGATTAGAATCATCAAGGATAATATAAAGTTAAAGAAGGACTTTGTTTTAATCGTCGCTCAAATAAGATTGAATGCACTCAGTCAGTTCCGATTGCATCAATATTTTTACTAATTCTAATGTATGTTTCCAAGTATCAAAATCACATTGTGATTTATGAAATAAATCACCTGGCATTAGGTCATCTTGTTTCACCAATATTATTCTTAAATGTCTCAATCTTTGTGCGGATATAATTGAAGGAAGAAGTAATAAAAAAACAATAGAAATACTCTTGGTTTAGGTAGCTCACCAAATTTTATTTTTTTAGCATTAGTGGTTCCCGATAAAAATGCAAAAATCGCAAAAACCGTAATTGACTGACTGGCTGACTCACTCTTTGACAGATCATCAAAATTATGGAGCACTTCCCCACATCGTTGAAATTTGTAATTTCGCACAACCGTAGGCATTGTGGTGTATACAAAGGTAAAAATCGAAAATTTAAGATTTTCCATTCAGGGGGCGTGTTTCCCGCCCATTTTCTTAAATTTGCTTATAATTATTTACAGCACTTCTGATTGTCGTAGACTGATGAAATTTGGCAGAACGGTAGGACTTGAACTGCAAACAAAAGCTAAATTTTAAATTTGATATTTAACATTCAGGGGGCGTGGCATCCGGCTTTTCTCAGAAATAATATTAAGTATATTCCGATTAGTGTAGGATTATGAAATTTGGTAGACCGGCCAACTTTCAATTGTGATGTATACAAGGAAAAACTTGAAATTATGAAATTTTTCATGCAAGGACTTTTCATCCACCTTCTTATCAATTTTTATCATTTTTTCAACTTCTTACTTATGAAAATTGGTAGAGGGGTAGGAATTGTAGTACATTCAAAAGGCATACATTAAGAACTTATGTTTCCTTATGAGCCCTCATTTGGATCCATCCACTTTTCTTGATAAAAAGAATGTTTGCAAAAAGTAGTCAAATCACACCAAGAACATAAATGTTAAAATAGTTAAATACCAAATATTTTAAGTGAGTAATATGGAAGAACCTCAAAATTATCAGAGAAGCCTGTTATTAAATTATTACTGATTTAAATTGTGTTGGTTTAATTGTCAAGTTTTCTTTTATTACCTAATTACTCCATTTTTAAATGAAAACTTGCTAAGTAGGCCAACAGAATTAAAGTCAGTAATCATTAAATAACAGTTTACTCTACTTAAATATTTTATACTTAACATCAATAAACTTAGAACTTGTCGTACTTTTAGATCTCAATACTTTTCATGGCTGACTTATTACGCAAAGGTTTTTGTGTATAGAAGAACTTGGCCACTTTTTTAACATTTGTGTGATAAAAGACATTATTGCAATAAAGAGTGACGCAGATGGAAAGAACAAACAACAGAAGAAAGACATGTCAACAGAACGAGGTTGCTTTTGAATCAAGTCCACACGCAATGATGCTTGATTTCCCCGATCTATAGGAAGTTATGCTTTCATCAGAACCAATACCGTTAACTGCACATTCGGCAGCTGCTGCAATATTCATTCTTTATCGCATATAGCGACTACGGAAATTTGTTCAGTTATCAGGAAACTAATCATACTAATCTTCTTCACAAGTATAAGACAGCTGCTTTTTGGTGGATTAGTATTTTGACCGAAAGATATATTCAATTATTAAAAAGCACAACTTACCTTAAAATGTTTGGATGTGATAATCTATTAAGAAGCTGCACTTCTCTCAGCATATTTGGTCGATTTGCACGTAATTGATTCATTTTGAGTACCATTACTTCTCCGGTCGTTCGGTGTGTGACCTGAAAATACAAAAATGAAAATATTTTAACAAAAATCAAAAAACAATGAAAGAATATATTTATTTTATTGTCCCCATTTTAACATCTTTTTTGCAATAAATCACTTTGATCTAGTTCGATAATAAATAGTCAACTTTAATTCACTCGACCAAGTTCAAAAAAAAAAAAAAGAACGCACAAAACATGAAGAGAGCAGTATATTGGTTTTAGTCTTTTGTGTTTTGAAGTCTTCTACTAAAAAGCACATAGCATCAGCCGTAGCCAAGTTGTCTCTACTCCCAGCAGCATGCACTTGCTTAAATCTAAAAATAAATTTCAATAGAAAATATTGATTTTTTTTTGCTTTTAACTCTCATGTCAATATAAAGGCGTATAAACATCAACCTTGTGTAGATACATTTTTTTCTTGTTTTCGAAACATAGCCGTTCAACCTTCAACAAGGCAGGAGGTTTGATTTACAAAAAAAAAAGGAAAACTAAGGTCTAGAAAAATCATGGGCGGTCAGAAGTTTATGAAGCGAAATATTTCCTGCTATATAACATGTTGCATTACACGATTCGTGTGGAGTTGACTTTTATCGAGATTAAGGGAAGTCCTTTGGAATTGTTTGTATATGGTTTTTGGTTCTGGGAAATGTTTTAACTGCAAATACATTGTAGTTTGTCGCCAAACAGACGCCTCTGGCAATATGATATAAGAGCTCATGATGTTTAAGGCTTTGCAATGCGGAGAGTGTAGACGTTTTTGAAGGCAATGCAGTCATTGATTCAAGTAAGTTGTGTATGGTCAGGGACGATAGTGTGACCTTGTTTGCCACTTTTAAGACTATTTCTATTGAGAATATAATAGGGAGGAATAATATTGAGAAAGTAGAGCATTTTTGGGGGAATGCAATAGGCTTGATTAGAAATAACTCAGAAAATACCTATGTTCTTTGTAGAAAGAATAAAAAATGAAGTGTTAGCCAAATATTGACATACATAATTTAAACTTAAAAATATCTTTTTTTTTTTAAATTTGAGTTTGAAACGACAGGGAAGAAGAGAATGTTTTTCTGAAACTTTCGAGACTAAAAAAATTATGCGTCACCCCATCTAGAGATGAATGAGTGTGTCCGTTTTTCAGCTTTTCTTCCAAGTGTGTTGCTTTAAGAAAACTGAGCATTTGGGGAATATCACAAAAGGGTAATTTCCTCTCTTCTAACTGGTTTTGTCCTAGGTATGGGTATATAACTTTGGCGTATAAGTGGTCCGGAGTTTACTCATTGCGGCTGCATAATCTGAACTGCTTCATTCCTTTGAATTCGTTTTAATTGAATTTTTGGGAAGTCTGCGTCACTATGCCCTGGCTCTCCGGGAGTTGTTCTACTAAGTTTTTTGACATCACTTGCATTTTTAAGCATTTAGTTTAATATTCAGAACATGGCGCTTAACCTCACGACTGCTATGTGTGTTAAAACATTTAAAGGGTAGTATAATCCCTTCAGCGCGTGTAGATTATAAAAAAAAACACACGTTAAGCTGCGTCACTTGAATATGTTTCCACCATAAACTGAACAGAAAACAATGAAGACAAAATAGCTGACATAGTAAATTCTGACACATAATCGCTATAAAGAAGCAAAAAACAAAAAAAATATTCAGTCCGAAAAAAATTAAATAAAAGGACCTATTATTTTTAATTACAAATGTTGCTTGATACCTTCGTTTAAAGATCATATTCGACCACTAAAGCTTGATTTTAAAGCTTGATAGAGGAATCATTGATATTTGTTATGTATATTTGTCGTGGTATAACGAAGCTTTCTGACTGCTAATTGAGTTTAACAGGCAATTTAGATAGAATTGTTTAAATTAGAAATTAATATTATATCGTAACGTAAGGTAATGTAACGTAACGTAATGTAACGTAACGTAATGTAACGTAACGTCGTAACGTAAAGCGACGTAACGTAACAGCACTTAAGTTAATCCAACGGCTCAATTAAGTTAACGTAACACAACACAACACAACGATTCTGACTCCCTAAGGTATAGCGTGTTCGCTCTACATGGGTAGCCATTTTAAGCGTTTTATGTCGATTTTACGCAGCGAGCATTTTCCAACGTCATCCTGATTAAGACGTTTAGCAGGAATTCTAAACATGGCACTAGTTAATATCCATTTTCACTGTCGACGTTAAAATCGACGAAGAAGTGATGGGTCTTAATCTCGATGTTAATTCCAGGATCTGGCGTAATATGTAATTTTGTTGGTGGTGGTAGACTTTCCAGTTTTGGAGCATAATAAATCGTCAGCAAACGGCTTAACACGTTCATATAAAACACTAATCTAAACACTTTTGCTGATCGGACAATGGTAATGAAATTCTAATTGTCGGGCATACTTTCCTCCGACCATATTTTGCAGATGAATTGGTGTATGCTCCTATAGCCAGTTTATCAAATTCATTATCTTCAAAATTATCAGTTTGGTAAAGCCTCGAAAATTTAAATATCAGTTACTTGTACTAACGCAACGCGGCTAGATTCACATACATGATTTTGTACACATTTATGGAACCAATATTTCTAACAGTATTTAATTATCTCCGATTATTGTTACGAGTAAAATTGTGGTTTGTGTGGCTGCACTAAATTTTTACCAATCTTCTTATTCATAAGATTGTATCAATCTACTAAGCATAAATCATTCGAATCATAAAAGCAGTTTTTGAGAAAATGGGATTTCATAAAGGTTGTTTTACGTCAGTGTATGACTTGTCGTTCTGTTCTTTCAAAGAATTCAAAAATTGCCCTAAGTCTCGAATCTGTGAACAAAAATTCAGTGAAGAGATTTCTTTTCTTACATTGTTTTCCATTGTATTTTCTTTGATATTCAATAAATAAGTCTTTGTGAAGCTTTAATTTTTGTTTTCAAAGCAAAAAAAAGCACCACACTTACAAGGTTGGACATAGATACGTTAAAAGAGGCGCCTATCCAATTAAGAATATGTACATATTTGCAGCAAATAACTTCAACTGATTGTCATATCATTTACGTAGGGTTTAAGTAAATTTTATTTCCCAAACGAGAACACATTAAGTTTGAGTTGGAAATAAAAAATTGGATTGCAGCAACTTTTCTTTTTTAAATTGGAGGTGCCACTTCATTAGCCGTGTTTTCGTGACTAGCAAGTACAGCAAAGTAAAACATTTTTACGAAAACGATACACACTCCAACTTGATTTTATTTATTTTAATATGAAGGGATTTTCACATTTGTGTTTTTTTCCTGTCAAAAAGCATACAAAATACAAGGAGAAAAAGAAATACAAACATACATTACTAAAAAAAAATCACTTCAATGCCCTCTATGATTGATTATCTTTAATAATCGGAACTCAATTATAATTCGGATGAAAAGGAAAAGTAGTTCCCTGTATGTTCTTATTGTTGTTTTCCTTCTAAAATTTTAACTTTGCTGAACTTGATAGTCACGAGAATACGGCTATTAATATATAAGATGCACGACTGGATCGCACGTACTTGCTCCTATGTTCGATCACATTATATGCAAAAGATTCTTAATGGAAACGGCTAAGATTTTTAAAGTCGTTTTTCACTTAATCTTATATATAAAGAACAATCCAAATTATGTTTGTGCGCTATCTTCTTTTTTTCGGCTTGATCGATTTGAATATAATTTTCAGGAGCTCTTAAGACATGTTTAGAGAGTGCATATAAGAAATCTGTTTACTGTCCGATGTCTAGAACCGGAGTTATGACCAAAAACGCACTCACATGGTTGTTATTGCTTTATTAGTATAAATGATATATTTTGTTTTGTATACGCACACTTTTATTTTGGCTTCCCTTTGTTGCCGCGTGTATGAACACAACTACAGGATTTGATTCCAATTAAATGGATTTTGATATTTTATTTTGTCGGTTGTCTAGAATGTTCCATGGATTTTTTGGACGAATTAAAGGTGAAAAATTCGTTGTGATAGAAGACGTTTTGAGTGCATTTTGGGTGGAGAAGTTTATGAGATATATATTAGATCACGCTTTTCTGCGATCAATGCCACAACGTGATAGATTGTGTTATACATTTACTTAAGCTGTGCGCCCTTTTCACATTATAATTTTCTATTCAGAAATTGTGCTATTTTTCTTGCTGAAATTGTTTCGAGTTTTGCGTATTATTACACTGATTCCGATCTACTCGTAACCTTAGTCGACGTACACGTCTTGAAATAATTAATCAGAATGTCCGTGATAATCAAACGCGAGAGGTAGATACGTGCAGAAAAAATAAATGGAGACGTGAACATATTGCATAGCTTCAAACTGCACAATTCGACAAAAAGTTATTAAAGGAAGAAAAGTGGTCAATGTAGACTTATATCGCGCTGCTTTGGAATACGATTCCGCAATCGGATTTACTTTCTCGATGCTCCCGGTGGGACATGCAAGATATTCGTCATTTAGTTGATTCTAGCAACAATTGGGTCAAGATCTCTTTCGTTGCCTATGGCATATATGACATTGCTGCCACACTGTTTGAAGGCGGTCGAAATGCACATTCCCCTTTGAAGCTGGCGATGAATTTTCTCACGGTTGACAAGCCAATAATGTGCACGATGGCCAAGAATTCGGCGACAGCGAAATTGAGATTTTGCGAGAATGCAAAATCATAATTTGGGATGAATGCATGATGGCGCATAAACGAGATTTGGAGGCAGTTGTACTAGCAATAAAAGATTTACAAGGTGATTCGAGTTTTTTTATATATAAAAATTCTTAATTTTATTCTCAAAAAAAAATCGATATGAACATTTTAAATATTTAATAATATTAATTTAAAAACAAAATTTCAGAAAAAATCGCCCACCCATTTTCAAAATATTGAATTTTCAAAAAAAAAAAAAAATGTTTTTTTTTCGAAAATGTTGAAATGCAGTTTTTTTAGAATTTGAAGGATTTTGATCGAAATCCGTGGAGCTGTTTATGAAAAAGTCGAAAATAAATAAAATGGTTGTATGGCAGGTACAGTTTTTGAAATACTTAAGATGGTAGAAAAATTTTTATGGCAAGTACCGTTATTTTTGGGGCTAAAACAACGATTCAAAAATATATTTAGGACAATCACCTAAAACGCCTAGGCACCAAGTTTGAACAAAATCGGTTCAGCCGTTTAGGCTGTAGATCGTTCTACAGACAGACAGACAGGCGGAATTGCAGGACCCACTTTTTGGGTGTGCTCTATGATCGTAATGTCATGTTTGATTGTTATAAAAAAAAATTTTTACGATTACATAACTTGCCTATAATCGCAAGTAAAAAATCGAAAAAAAAAATTATTTTTTCCCCACAATTTGTAAATCAACAATGCAATGAAAGTCATTAGTAGGTATAGGGCAATCACCTTAAAATTTTAAAAGTTGATAAGAATGTTTTGAATAAAGAGATTGAGTATAAAGTGTCGAAGATTTACTTTTGGGTAATTTTATTCTAATATATTTTTTTTTATTTTCATTGTAAAAGTAATAATATTTTTCTCGGAATATTCCGTCGAACCTTGTTAATTATAGTCAAACAGGAGCGAAATCTATACACGAATGCTGGCATCAGTATAGAGCAACAAAAGATAACATGCAAACATCTTTCAAACGAAACAGAGCAAAAGATACAAGTATCTAAGCGACAGCGACATCACCCCAAGACGATTTATGGCCAGTAATTAGTATAGCTATCTTTTGGTTTTATATTGCTATTTGGCAATAACTGCGTCCCACAGCAAGTCGACTCTCTGACATACGATATAATTAAATTAGCAAGCTTGTTCGAATTGGTGAATTGGTCTACTGGCTTCAGTCGCTGCTTTGCAATGATTTGAACTACATCCTCAAAAATACTAAAATTATGGCTTCCCGCTATAAATGTTTTTGGTCGAGATTAAAATGCTGTCAGGCAAACTTGATTTAGAAATTAAAGTATGTTTTAATTAATTTTTTTTTTTTGTATATCGAGGGGGGAATTGTAAGGCGATTAGTTGTCATGTTTTGTGGTCATGGATTTTATTTATCTTTTACAAACAAACATATCCGTATTTTACATACAACATGTTTAGTGTTGGTTTTATGTTTGAAATGGAGGTAATACGGTAACTTAATTAGTGGGTCAATAAAATTACAAACTAAAAGAGGATGAAGTACGTTGTTTGGTAGGTACAAAGGCGAATTATTTTACTAAGACACATGGGTTTTGGACAAAAAACAGTGTACTTATTTAATTAAAGAACTTTACATATACAAGACATTAAAATTGTTAATGACGTGTTCGACTACTTAATAAATCTAAACATAAGATAAGTTTTATTGACAATAATATTTTTTTTTTTTTTGAAAAAAAGCACCAAACGCAACAACTACATAATTTATAAAATTGTGCGTTTTATTTAGTAATTCGCAAAGCTCTAATTAAAAAAAAAAAAACGTTAAGAAACAAACTTGTAAATTTGCTGAAGAAGATTTTTCTTGTCGAAGCTCTACTTTACTAAAATAAATCTCTTTAAAAATGTTTGTTGTTTTTTAATGTAATTTTTGTTTAACTCTGCAAATAAATAATAATAATTATATTAAAAAATTTAATTTTCGAAGTTTATAAAGATCTATCCGTTCGATTCGTCGACAGGAACACGACTTTTACCGATAGTCAGCTATTGCGCAGAGCAGATGGATCGTTTAGCAATGGAAGTGGCATATTTATCATTTGAGGCAAGCAAGACTAATTTCATCGGCAAGCTAGACTCATTGGTCGTGTTTGGCGAAAATCACCAGAAACTATAAATATTGTGCATCCATAACATAGGTCCATTGACTATTTTTTTTCCAATGCGCGTTGGTAAGTCATTATAAACGGTGATTTTTTAAGAGCTTGGTTTTTGAAAATTCAAAAAAAAACACAGAAACTTGTAAAAAGTGAATGAAATTTTTATTTGGATCGATAAATCAATTTCTGCCATTTACTTTTTAAAAATAATTTCACTTAAATGTTGCCCGCGGCTAAGCTTCAGGTGGTCCATTCTGAAGGTCCAATTTTGGCAAACTTTTTCACACATTTCGGCCGGAATCTCACCAATGACGCGTTCAATGTTGGCTTCCAAGGCAGCAATCGTGTTTGGCTTGTCCCCATAGACAATAGACTTAACATAGCCCCACAAAAAATAGTCTAACGGGGTCAAATCACATGATCTTGGTGGCCAATTGACTGCGCCAAGACGTGAGATCAACTGCTCACCAAATTCGCCTCTCAATTGATGCATGGTTTCGCGTGCAGTGTGGCAAACACATTTTTCACAGAGCACGAATTTTGATAATAAATTTCAATAATTTGCAAACGTTGTTCAGGCGTAAGTCTATTCATGATGAAATGGCAAACAATACTGAATCGAAATGTCAAATGTTCGTGGAATTTGTCATGTGTGATCTGTCAAAAATATAAACGTCAAAAACCAAGTAGCAAAAAAATCACCCTATACATTCATCCCAGATGATAATTTTAATTTCTACCAAAATGATCGCCATTGCCGAGTGTTTCAATTTCAATGCGGATCTCAGATTTCCTTGGCATGTCTTAAGCTTCTTTCTGTTTGGGGTTCATCAGTTCATCAATGGTACATTCGATCAAACTGATTTGTTAAATGCACCTCGACCATTTTCACGTCCACGTTTTAATTCGCAATAAAAGTGTCGATTATACCACAATATGTCGTTGGTATTCGTAACTTGGCTAACAAACTGCCGGCAATGAGGGAACACATTTCTTCGATTAAAAGCAATGTCTGTAGTTATTCTGAGATAAAGCCACGAATGCCCTAATGATATGCAAGAGACTTGGAGGCATATCTTGGGGTTGCAAGCCGAGAATCCTTAGATGGATGTACACTATGTGCGGTCGCATGGCACAAACGAACCGAAATATTAACAACTAAAAAATCCCTAGAGAAAGTAAAGGGTTATGCATTTCCCGGATTCAAAAGTATAGGGCTGGAATTCGACATCTGTCAAACTAAGTTGTTAAACCAATTTTTTTTTTTTCAGTTGAAAGTCTAACATTTACGAAAATGGATCGCTGAGCTATCGCACAACGCATAAAAATTGTTAACACCTTTTACAAAATTGGTGATTCTGCCACAGCCACATATGGTGCTTCGTCCAACTACGCAAGCAATTGGCAAAATTGTGAAGAAATTTGAAGAGGCTGGATTGGTCACAGATAGTGTAAGGCCTGTGCATCATCGTTTCGCTCGTACTACTGAAAATATCGCTGCTGTAAGTGAAAGTGTTGCCGAAGACCCGAATGTGACGATTCCTCGTCGTTCTCAGGAATTAGGACTGTCTTACGGCACATTATGGCGTATTTTGAATTTGGACCTACACCTACATCCATATAAAGTCCAGCTCACACAACAACTAAAGCCAGCTGACCATTCACAACGTCGTAGATACTTAGAATGGGTGCTTGAACAACAGCCGGTGGACGGCGATTTTTCGAACAAAATTTTCTTCAGCGACGAAGCACATTTCTCACTCGGTGGGTATGTTAATAAACAAAATTGTCGTATTTGGGGATCCTTGAGAATCCTCAAGTAATTGAAGAGAGGCCATTACATCCACCAAAAGTCACTGTTTCGGGCGCTCTTTGGCCTGGAGGTGTGATTGGACCTTACTTCTTCGAAAACGACGATGGAACGACTATCACCGTCAATTCGGATCATATGATAACCGACTTTTTTTGCCTGCTATTGAAGAATACGACTTGGAGAATATGTGGTTTCAACAAGACGGTGCCACATGCCACACAACTCGAACGAATATGGCTTTATTGCAAGAGAGGATTCCTGGCCGCGTAATTTCTCGTCGTGGCGATCAACTGGCCACCAAGATCATGCGATTTGACACCGCTGGACTCTTTTTTGTGGCGCTACGTGAAAGACTGATAAACATAAAACTCTTGAGCACTTGAAGACCAACAGTCGTCAAGTTATGGCTGAGATACCGCCCAATATGTGTCAAAAAGTGTCATTAAAAACTATATGAAATTTAATTTTGTGGTGTCTCTATGAAATAAACTATCATTTTTTTTAAATAAAAGAGTTACCAATAAAAACCCTGTAACATAAGTGTTTTAGTTAAGCACGCTGGGCATTCGCACACTTACCCCAAATCAGGCGTACACTTACCCCCAGATAGGGGCAAGTGTGCGCATTCTGACTTGCTTTGGTTTTGTCAATAATAATAATCGTAAATTGGCAAACATATATAGTTTTACTTTTCTCAATAAATAGTCAAATATGCAGCTTTGTAATTTAATAAAGCCCTGTACAATATCTTCTATATTTCGCTTGGAATCATGTTTCAAAGTCGAAAGTGCGTACACTTACCCCTAACGAATCTACACGTAACCAGTATAAAGTCGAAATTAAATGTCAATTACATTTGTCAGTTTTGTTTAAGACCTGATTTTTATCTCGCAAATTTAAAACTCTTTACAGGAATAAGTCAGAAATCTTCAGAAAAAAAATTATGGTAACTTGTCAGTCGTGGAAATCCAACTTAAGGCCCCAAAATATTAACTTTCAAAATGAAAATCCTATTGAAAAAATGTCTACGAAAGCAAATTCCGAGGCATTTCTTATTACCTTAGAATAATAAACGAAATCAATTCACAATTTCTTGCAAAATTTACCTGCCCATCACTTGTACTTCTGCCAAGCTACATTCTTAGAACAGAAAACTTATGTTTCCCAACTGATTCTTATCGACTTAACAACAACAAAAAAAAAACAGAAAAACACTCTATTACTAATAAATCCACAACAATTTATGGTCATTAATTGTCGTGTTGTCTACAAGAGTCCCTACCATGGCTGCATAAAAAAATTTACTGTCGTGCAGATATAATTTTCCGCTCAAGTGATATTTTCATTCAGTAGAACGCAAAAAAAAAAATTAAAAACAGCATGTTGGCGTCGGCGTCTACAACACACTGTAATCGTTCGTTTGCTAGCGGCGCACGGAGCGCGGCGGCCGGCGTCATCGTCGTTGTCGATGTCCCGCGCAGTTCTATTCAATTCGATTGCACATTGTAATTTATTTTTTATATCAAGCAAGAAGTAGTTACCTAGTTTTAGTATATCTTCCCATTCACACTGACATTGACTAACATTCTTTTTAGCCAACATGTTTCTTACAACAAATTTAATGCCGTTTAACCGTTTCGATTTGTACATGTACTCAACAGCCAGATTCCTTTTAAAAAATAAACACTACCGTTAAAACGAGTTGTAGAACATACATGTGTATGTATTTCCTTAAATCAATTATTTAGAACAAAATTAGTTATTTCTAATGGGAAATGTTAGCAACATGTATCAAAACATTAATTTTGTTCCCAACAAGAAGTGATATTTTGAATGAATGTCCTAATCATGTGAACTGAAAATGATTATAATCTCTAGCAAATTTTGTATCGCAACAAATCAACATCTTAAAAATATAGGCATCTCTTTCATCTCGTGAAACATGTTGCAGAAGTGTGGGTTTACTTTGGGTGGATGGAGGGAGCTTAAAGTCCACGTTTTCTTCGTTGATAATAACATATACACTCAGCGTCACTGCTTATAATGACGTTCGGGCGATACATGCAAAAAATGTGACGATTGTTATTAAAGGCTGTAGGAAGTTGTGTTGGTGTTGAGAGCCAGTGGAATTGACGTAAATGTTTCCAGCTATAAAAAAGAACTCTTAACTTAAAAGATATTATTTATAGAAGAATGGGCTGGCTTGTATGTATCTCTAGAGGGTGCAGCCAGTGTGGGAAAATGTGCTCTAAATTCATTAACCATACACAACTTTAGCACAATGGTTTGTCTTAATATAGGTATGTAATGTATAGTTTGGGGAAATATAGCATTTTCTAGGGTTTAATTTTTAACACAAGTGATATGAGTCAAAGCAAATGTTTTCCTACATAGTTTCTCAATTATGCGTTTGACCGTGATTTTTTTTGTCAAACACAAAACGTCACATTGTATACAAAGAAGAATAAAACAAGTTCTGCTCTACAAGTTCATTAACATTCATAAATAGTTACCTATATTAGCTAAAACCGTGGGATTGGTATTTTGATTTTCAACCGATAAGGTTCGGTCGGTCTGTTAATAACAATCTTAAATTATCAAGATGACTATAAATGAAGTTAATTAGAAACCTTAATTAATTATGTACCATTATGTGTGTTAAGTTAGATCGGTAGGTTGTCAATTTTTGTATTAAATGTGGGTTGGTGATGAAAAGATATGGTAGTAAATTTTAACGGCAGGGCGGAGAATGTTTTCGAACAATAACAAAGATAAAAGATTATTAAGGGCAATACCGTAAACGTAATGTGTAACGTAGTAAAATAAAATGAAGAAAAGGGAAGCATTGGAGAGTAGGTAAGGTTGGAGCAAGATCGTCGAGAGGACGGAATATTAGAACTTGCCAATTTGGTGTTTTCGCAGCACATTTTCTTTATTATTTATTTGATTACCAGTATTTTACTGGATTTGACTAATCTACTTCTGACACTTTGACATTTGTAAATGTTTTAAAAGGTGTGTTTATCTAATTGGCGTCACGAAATGTCACACGTTTTATGCGTGTTCAGTTTCAATTAAAAAGAAAATTGATTTGCACGAATCTAGTTAAAAATAAAAATTGTTACGTAGGTACAATGAACCAAGGACAAACCATTTTTGTTTAATTAACTAAAAATTAAACAAAAATGGTTTGTCCTTTTCACTGAATTTTGTAAACCAATAATGAGCACAATAAAGGTATGATGAGGGCTGGCAACGAGACCGGGACGATACTACTTAAAAATCACACGATACGAGACCGAGACGAGACCGTATTTTTGGTACCGTCGAATTTCGAGGGTCTCGCTGGTCTCGGTGGTTTGGTTTTGGATTCCCAAGAAATATTTTTTTTCAAATTATTTTTTAGTACTCATGTTCAATTTTTATATTATTCACAAGTTTTTGTTTTGCAAAATATTCTATGCGCGTTAATAGTCGTTTTTCTTTTTTAGTTTAGAGCAGAGTCTGATTTGTCAAAAAATTTGTTTGTGTTTCTTTTGCACTCAGAGCATGCAGAGCTCCAAATGTGTGTTTCTTTTTTCGTTCTGAACATGTGTAAATCGCACTTGACGTGTTCGAAGATAATTGACTGAGCATGTCAGTAAATTGCTGAGCGCACCAAATGCCATGTGTGTCAAGACGAAAAATGTGAAGAAAAAATTAATTAGATACATAAGTTGGCGCAAGAAGTTGATCGGTTGTTGATTTTCTGTATCTAGGTGTGTATCAGTGTACAAAAAAGGGTAGGTTTTGTGTTATATTGCCTTTTATGATTAAAATGAAAATGTGTTCTGATTTGTTTTGTTCAAGGGTTTTTAAAACACAACTCAGTGTTCAGAGCTCGCTCTGTTTGGAACAAGTTCAGTGCATAATCTATGTGTTCGAACTCCGTTCAGTGGTCTGCTTTGAACAAAAAAAGAAAAACGCCTAATATATCAAACCCACACATAGTTATACACATATAGACGCACTGCGAAGATCCAGAGAAGAATACGAACGAGTTATGTATAAATGTCGTTACTAAAAAGACACCTAAATACCTAAATACCCACATATAGCACTAGTAAGTAGTGCCATATGTGGGTTCTGTATACAAAAGAGGTAACGCCATACCATATTCCGGGCAATTGTTATGCACTTGTCTACCAAAGGAACAAACACATTGGAAGATATCAGTTGGAAGACAGTGACTTACCATCTCTAAAAAACTCCAATTATTCAAATTCATGAAGGAAATAAATTTGGAGGAAGAGCTGTAAGATGAACTATTCGCATCCACTTCTAGGCGGGGGGACAATAGATCTCAAGATCGCAGTGGCAACAACCCCATATTACAGTTCATTCTTTCATGCTTGTCGTGTGAATAGAAATCGCTCATTTTTCAGACTTTTTCCCCCACCAGAAAAATGTGACGTTTTTACTTTATGCCTGTAAGACTTAAGATCTTTTAAATGCAACATGAATTGCACGCCACTAGTTATACGAAAGACAACTTAAGACTTTAGGTCACATTTGGAAATAAAATATTATCCAAACGCCAAAATAAAGTTCGTTGCCTACCTGTCAAATCATAAACTGTCAAAATGGATTAAGGTATGACTGCGATTTAAATGAATTAAAAAATTCAAATTTTATCTTGGAAATACGGCTCTTCAATGGTGTATGATAACGTTACTTTGCAGCTTATTTTTCACGTTATCACTGCAAAAAACACGAAAGAAACCAAGACTAAGGATGAGACCAGGATAGAGACTAAGAAGAGACCGCACATTAAAATTATCACAAAAAAAAAAAAAACAAGACCAAGATCGAGACGAGACTTGGTTAGGTTAGACGAGACTGAATTTGTTCGATGTTGACGCGACCAAGACTACACTAACAAAAGTCTCGCCTAATCTCGTCTCGTTGACAGCCCTACGCATTATGTGCGTTTTTTTAAGTAAAACTTCTTTTGCGGCGTTGGGGGTAAAAAAATTTCTATGGAGCTGTCAAACCGACCGATATCTGACGTGACCGAACATCTGACGTTTCTCGACATTTGTTCGTTTTGAGGATTTCATAGATGAGTGCAGATATGTATGTATCTGCATTGTGTGTATTCGCTGAGGATTTTCTTTGTTGGTACGTGTTGTGGATAAGATTAGATTACTGCGTATTGTCTGTATTTGACAACGATTTTTGTTTTTGTTTGTTTTGTTGATGATCATACATTCGTGTATATTGTGTTGAATTAATGTGTGTGATGTTTAAGTCGATGGTCTCGTTGCCAGTGCTTCAGTGTATCTTCTTCGTAGATTTATATATACAGAGTAGTATAATGAATGGAATGTAAAATTGTTGAACCATGAATCAAAGTTCGAACGACGCGAAGGTGACGTCGTTTTTACAATTGGAATATAGAGTCGTTATGTTGGATGAATTTTTGCAATTACGGGTAGGGTATTTAAAAATGTCAACTTCCTCTTCTTTGACCGTCTTCCATAAAATTGAAATACATATACATGTTGCAGCTGACTTAGAATTGCGAAAGAAAAAATTGTTTTACATTAGGAACATTTTACTTCTGGCGCGTTTACACACACTCTTTTTTTTTGAGTCAACCAAACGAATACGAATTTGGGTGCTACCAGCAGTTGCCACGATGATGTCAAGAACCATTCTGGAGCGAATAAAACTTCACTTCGGAGACAATCTGAACGGCGAACATACTCCGGATTCCGCATTCAATCTTCCTGTGTGTACGAAATCAACAACTATTCGAAAAAGTGTTCGATAATGTCAATTGAGAATTTATTTTGTCGTGATGTATAAATGAAGGGCTCCATACGATATATAGAAAAGTCACGTTCTGCATAAAAGAAGGTTGTTAGAAGAATAGTTTAATTTCTACGAAAAGACCAAGCAATGGAGAATTAGTTTTTGTAGTGTAAAAAAAAATTATGTGTTTTTAAAAATTCACAAGCTCGTGAGATGAATATGATTTATTAGCTGTTTATTTAACGCTAGTTCATAAGTAAAATTAAGCAAATAAATTATTTAATGATTTTTACGATATTCCCTTTTCCACTCTTGGTTGGTCTTATTTAGTGAATGAAATCCATAAAAGGATCCATATATATAAACAAAGAACTTATATAACGTAAAATATTTAGATAAATCATATTTAAGCTTCTTAAGATCTCCGGCTACGGAATCATACTAAAACTTGAGCTGTCCAATTTCCTTCTTTTGTCATTTTGTATGCAAGTTCAAAGGGAAAGTAATACAAGTTACATATTATTGATGGGAGAAGGGAAATTTTCCTTAATAAAAATGTTACAAAATCGACGAGTTTCTCATTCCCTTGATGGCACATCACCTAACGAACGAAGTTCATAAATTTCTACAGAACAATCACGACAAAAAGAACATGTCAAAATCAAATTTACAAAATTTAAAATAAAACGAATAAAAATTAGTAAGAACCTGTACATTCGTATATATTATGTAATATATATTGAAAGACTCCATAATTTTAATCAGTGGGTCAAGTAAAGTCTTATTAATAAAACAGATAAAGCTCTTTGAAAGAAGCATAGGCGATTTAACGAAAGGTAATTTTTTTTATTAGAAAAGACAATATAAAAAATCAAACTCTTCATTCAATAACACATTTGTTTTTACATAATTGTGGGCATACTTAAGGGGTTTTGACTAACCTTAAATTGAACATGTACTGTACAGTTCCAGTGTTAGGAAAATAAGGAAAGACTTAAAAAGAGATACCCAATACACATTGGTTTTGAATTTATGAACAGCAAAATGGAAGCAAAAAATATTAATTTAACATTCGTATTGAACGGCTATAAAAGGAATCTCGGCATACTTAAAAGTATGTCCGAAATTGGGCCCAATGGTAAGCTGAAGAGCATTCCCAGAACTGCGAGTATTACATTCCAATAATTTAAGGGGAGGAATTCCACTTGCGTTTTGCATTTGCTATTTGACTACTGGTTCATCTGCTCTATTAAGTTTTAAATAAAATATCTTCTCCTAGATTCCTGACCATCTAGAGGGATTTTGGCGAAATCAATGCCTCTAGATTTCTTTCTAATAATAATTGGAGAGAATTCTTCTTCTATAGCAGAGTTTTACTGTGCTTCCTTCGGAAAAAATCCTTGGATCCGGCGGCATTCTTCAAAACACTGACTGTCGTTATAGCGAAAGAATAGGAATAGGAAGAACCAGTCATTTATTTCCTCTTTAAATGAACTCCTCTGGCAAAAATTAGAGCGCAATTACTCGGAAGTGTTTTTTTTCAAGATTTTGACGAACTTTCTGAAAAAAAAACAATTCCATTATTTCTTTTCTCAACGCGCCCTCTTATTATAGTAAGGACAAAAGTCGGAAAATTCTACAACGTGCCTGCGTGGGATTCCTAAGATCGAGAGCTAGTAGACTGGCCGATCAAAAATAAAGTGGACAAGCCGGTATATCTACTTTCACGAATACTGTTCTAAAATGTTAGTGAAATGCATATTTGTCGACTGGAAATGAAGGAATCGAATGGACTCTGCAATCAGAACTCAATAATATGGACCTAACGGACGACAGATATGCTTACTTTCTCATATAGAAATATGGATATCAAATTAAAACAAAGAAGCCGAAATCGTTGGGACTAAAGGTCAATATGTCAAAAACAATAGGATCAAACTTGGACTTCCTCATTTATGAAAGTTAATATTTTCAATATCTTTTAAAATGTTTAATATATTTTTGAAGTATTGCCTTCGTCTCTAATGACTGCGAAACTGTAGACTTAAGCAATCGAATCGGGAAAGCAAAGGGTGATTTCGGAATGCTGTTCTAAATATAGCGAAACAAGTCTAGAAACTTACAGACCAATCAGCATATAAGAAATATGAAGCCATTTGGAGCTATTGATAAACTTCAGCGAGCTATTGCTTTAAATGTTCGAAAGTTCTTCTAACCTATCAAAGAAATAAGTTTCCAAACCTTTCTTTGGCAACCGACAGAGTTCTGGACATGTCATGTTACCTCATGTGCCTCTTCATCAACATATCGGTTATCCGTACTTCGTCGAAGATTGTCCATCATTGCCTAGTTGTGTCGCAGGTAACGAGCAAGTTCTATCTTTCGTCAGTTTACAAAAGTATTTTTCTTCCAATTTTCTCCTAAGTAAGACAATACCCTATCCGAAATGTCAAGAAAGCTTTATAGAATATAAGTATTTAGAACTGATTGAGTGAATAATAATCTGAAAGAGTAGCTTTATTTAGGTTTTTAACGTTCAAGTTATTTTTTTTATTCATCAGTAAATACATCCGCCAATAAAAAATAGAATACATGACTGGATCGCGAGTACTTGCTCATATGTTCGATCACACTATATGAAAAACATTCTTAATAGAAACGGCTAAATGTATTTTTAAAGTCGTTTTTCACTTAATTTTTTATATATAAAAATTAAAAACTTAAAAACAAAATTTCAGAAAAAATCGCCCAACCGTTTTCGAAATATTGAATTTTCAAAAAAATATATATATTTTTTCGAAAATCCAAAAAAAACTCGAAAATTTTGAAATGCAGTATTATTTAGAATTTGAAGGAGATCCTGTATACACATTTTGATTGAAATCCGTTGAGCCGTTTATGAGAAAGTCGTAAAGCAATAAAATGGTTGTATGGCATCATTCTCAAATTAGTACACACTCCAATTTAAAAAAAATTGTATGGCAAGTACCGTTATTTTTGGGCCTAAAACAACGATTCAAAAATCTATTTTGGACAATCACCTAAAACGCCTAACCACTAAGTTTGAACAAAATCGGTTCAGCCGTTTAGGCTGTAGATCGTTCTACAGACAGACAGACGGACAGACGGAATTGCCGAAACCACTTTTTTGGTGTTCTCTCTCTATCATCGTAATGTCAACTTTGATTAAAATCGCGAGTTATATTTTTTTCCAAATGCAAAACTTGCCCTATAGTACCTATATCGCAAGTAAAAACACCGAATAGATTCATAAAGCCCTTCCCTTTCCAGACATTTGACTTTTGATAATTGATATTGTTCCTTTTATCTATATATATGTAGTATATATGCCAACATTGAAATACGACTGCAATTAACTTAAACTTGCATCGATAACAATAAGGACAAAACGATTAAACACCATATGCCCTTGTTAAACTAATCACTTCCAGCATTTTAAGCGCACTTAAGCCCCTGCAATTTAAACCAACAAAACTCTCCATCTTTCCAAATTTCCGTTTATTGGATTTAATAAAAACCTAAACCACCATGTGTGTAATCCGCGACACACGCCAGACGTTGTTGCTGGTGTACAATTCACCCTTCGATATGTATTTATATATATTTTTTTTTTACTAACATCACAGGATTACTCATATCCAAATAGAAAACAATCGCCCCTGAGTACACAGCATATCGCGCCGTTAGTTCATTATTCCACCCGCGTCATACTAATGTTGCACAGAGCAACATCAGACGTACCCTGATAGTAGGCTTAACTCGGCCATCTTTATTTTGCCGTTAAATTAATTTAAAAAAAATATAAATATCTTACGGAAGTGACCGCAGCTGGTGCGACGGACAGTGGCGGTAGCCAAAGCGGCTGCTGGCACTCAACATGTTGATATGCCAAAATAATAACAACAATACGTATACATGGCAATTCGTGTGATTATTACCAAAGGGCATTTCAATATGGAAGTCAATATACAGTTTTGTTGAAAAATAAAAGTTGGACAAACAGTAAAAATTTAGATGGTTTTTGAGAAATTAAATTAGTGTCTCGTACATGTCGCTCTAATTTTGCATTGGCATTACTAAAAATTGTCAGCACTTGTTTTTCCTACCTAACCGCATTGTATCGGTTAATCATTACATAATTGATACTACAGTTACGGTCCGGTTCTGGGCTTATTCAACAAGTCTCTTTCAGAAAAAGGTATCGTCCTTAAATTGTTGAAGCCTCACACTAGTCCTTGAACTACCAAAATATCGTTTCTGATGTTCTGAATTTAAAGTTCTAGCAGGTCAAGGTTTTTAAATTTCCCTAAAAAATTAAAATAAATAAAATAAATGGCGATGTAAACGATGTTCTATTTCCGCCGAGTTGATTTGAATCTGCTTTCAAAAGTCCTTACCAATGTTAGCACCTCAGTGATCAGTCTTGATTGTCGATCAATCTAACTTGATGAACAAAGATTACTCGTTCCTGGTTAGTTAGTATTTGTTTATTACAAATAGTGTATCTACTCTGGGATTAATAGTTATTATACGCATTACATAAGGACCCCAAGAATGATTCTCGTCTTCAAAGGACTTCCTGGGTTGGTCCCTTAAGGCTAACGATGCCGAAGTTCCCTAATTTTGATCTGACAAATAATGGTATGGACTTCTCTGTGTGTTATAATAATAGGAGGTCACTAGTGACGTCTCACCCATTTCGGTTAGTATTTCGGCAAGAATGGAGAGGGCCTACAATTTATTTGCTGAATCCGAAAAATTAATCTCGGGTCAAGAGGCTTTCCGAACCACGAACGAATAACTTTTTAGAAAAATTTGTTGCACACTACTGTTTACCCGCAGCAACGCTAAGGGTGATTCTTGATGGTGCTGTTGGTTGTGACAACAATGACTAAACTTAAGCTGAAGCAAACCATCAGGCAAGCAGGCGTATGTGCGGGAATTAAGGCTTCCGGAATGACTAGTCTACTATTTCTGTACAATATGAGTTCTAACAAAAATCCTTTAAAAATCCCTTCAAACCCAACAGCGCGACTCACTCAAAGTAATCAAATCGAACAAAAGCATCTAACAAAAGATTTCTCCTATACTATCAGGGAATAAATGAATCACACAAAAAAAAGGTATCACACGTGCAGATTTGCCAACTTAGATAAATGGCACTATACTTCAATGCATATATCATGTTGTTGTTGGCCTTTTTCTTTATTTTAGATTACAATTCGAAATCAAATTGAAATTGATTCTTGGATTTTTGTATGAGATAAAGAACACTTGGGCGTGTACGAAATATATTCAATTAGTAAAGCAATTTTCATTTCAAATGGAAGGACGATTTATTCTATTTCAACATATACCTACCAAGCTATAAAAAGTTGACATTATAAAAAATATAAATGAAGCAAATATTGAAAAGGACCAGAGTGTGGGATAATTGTCTTTTGAAAAAGGTCCTATAGTTTTACTGATTAAAACCAAAAAAGCAAAAACAAAAAGGTGCGGGTAAAAACTCAAGTAGGGCGCCAATCCCTTTTAGTCATAAATTGAGTAGTAAAAGTTAGGATTACGGTTTTTTATTATACAAAACGACAATTATGATGTAATATAACAAAATGTAGTTAAAAAAGTACATTAGACATACGGATTAATGTGTCCGTGATATTTAGTAGTTCAGAGTATCCTTATACCCATTATAGGTAAGGGAGTGCTTTTTTTAAAATCGGGGCTAGTGTGAAATAAGAACTTAAACTACACGTGTCACGTTACGAGCAACGCTTTAAGTCGTCTTAGCCGCGGATCTACACTCTTAACTTTGTTTTGTGAAATCAGATACCTAAAGATGACCAAAACTAGTCAGGTAAGTTAATTTTAAAATAACACACCCCTTTATTAAAATGTGCACACCCCATTATAAAAATCGGACAATCAAAGACGTGAAGTTTCAAAACTATACTCGGGGATGAATGATCAAGTCAAAAGAAAGGTATGATATCCTCAGGATCAGGAGTCATAGAAAAATTCCAAATCAATTATGGTGTACAACAGGGCAGCGTATTGAGTCCCTTACTCTTTATTACAGATCTTGTTTATGAGTGGATGTTTTGGAGGCTAATGATACCGTATTAACTCAAAAATAACAAGGTGCACATTTTCTGATCAATTTCCATTCTTCATTTGAATGGAACTTTGTTTTTCTGCTTCGGAGATCGGAAAAGTTTAAATATATAAAATTTATCATAGTAAACAAATATCTGATGACCATATCAACTATTGCGTACGTTTTTTGCTGTCTTTTGCGACCAAAAATGTCTAGTTGTCTAATAGGGAGATTGTACACTCCAGTTTTTAATAGAGCACACACAAAGAAATCACAATATTGAACAATGTACCAGAAGTTTGCTAGTTACTCGAAGGTGGCTGAGAAGAAAAATTGGAGAGAACTAAGTAATGCAACGTCCGTCGTAGGTTCTAGCATCGATAAAAGGGAATTCTTAACAGTGTCCCTATTAATTAGGACCCATAAAGAATTTGACTTTGGAATTGGATTAAAAAATGATACTAGACCAAACCCAATCACTCGATTCATGATATTTTTAATAGAAAATTGCAACGCGGGCGAGATTTTCAACAACAGGCTTTGGAGAAAAAAAGTTGGTAAAGATCTGACATCACGCTTGCGCTGCTGGAATTCGATTTAATCTTTCTGTGAAATCAACATTTCAAGAAACTATATGATGAAGTTGGACACAAATGAACTTTGGATGCATAAGAGCGAACAATAAAAGAATTCCCGAACAAAGCGAAATGCTCTGGAGGCGCAAATGACACTTTACTTGTCATCACAAGATTAACGCCTGCAGATGAACTTAGCACTTGCCTGAAATGTTCCGATAATTTCTCAAAACAACTCTTGTAAATAGAAAATGATATAATTCCTGCTGCTTAAACCGAACAGGAAATTCTGATGTGAAAAATTTCGATGGCACCGTTGGAACTTATGCGGACTTAGATTCCCGTTCGACTCACATTCGCCATTAAGTTTCAATCACTAATCTGCAATTTCGAAAGTCTTGTATAGACAATTGAACGTGACGTGTTTGCCGAAAACTATCTGAAAGTCTTTGAAAACCATTTTTGTGTAAGCAAAACGCATCAATTTAATTCGACTATCGAAAGGAATTTAACTAATTTTAAGCAGGACAAAGATCTTTGGGTCAGCTACTAGTTAATAAAAAAATAAAATACACGACTGGATCGCACGTACTTGCTCTTATGTTCGATCACATCTTTAGCAAAATATTTGTATTAAGAATTTAATTTTTAATAATATAAACTTAAAACAAAATCTAAAAAATTTTTTTTCGAAATATTGAATTTCAACAAAAAAAAAATATTTTTTCAAAAATCCAAAAAAAAATATTTTTTGAAAATTTTGGTAAGCAGTATTATTTATAATTTAAAGGATCTCCTATATAAAAATTTTGATCGAAATCCGTCGAGCCGTTTATGAGAAAGATCAAAATTTAAAAAAAAATGGTTGTATGGCAAGATTGTTAATAGCAAAATATTTACAAAAAATCTGACCAAAAAAGATAATTAAGATGGTAGAAGAAAAAATTATATAACAGCTACCGTTAGTTTTGGACATAAAAATAAGATTCAAAAATCTATTTTAGACAACCACCTAAAACGCTTAAATACCTAGTTTTAAGAAAATCGCCTCTGCCGTTTAGGCGGTATAGCGTTGTACAGACAGACAGACAGACGTAATTGCCGGACCCACTTTTTTGGTATTCTCTATCATCGTTATGTCAAGTTTGATTAAAATCTCGAATCCGATTTCTTTTTTCAAATGAAAAACTAATTTTTAATTGTAAAGTAATTTTTAAAGACACATATGTATGTATGAATATATAAATATATTAGGGTAAACATTTTCTGAAAAAAAAAATTTAAACGCCATTTTGAAAATATTACTTATATACATATAAAATTCAAATTTCAAAAAAATTCTGGTTTTTGAAAAATGGATTTTTGAAAAAAAAAATGTATTTATTTTTTTAAAAATCGTAAAACTTTTTTTTTGAAAGCTTTCGTATACAGTTTTCTTAACAATTTGAGGGATTATTTGTAACGCAAAACAAATATTTTTATACCTGAAAATGAACTGTACTAATTCAAGAACACACAATTTTTTTTATAAAAATTATTGGAGCCGTTACGAGAAATAAATTTTTTTCTTAACGGTTTTTTAACATTTGTATGGGAGGTACCGTTGTTTTTTTATTTTAGAAAAATAGTTTTTTTTAACTATTCAAGATAATGTCAAAAAAACAATAAATACGAAGTTTCGAAAAAATCTAAAGAGTCGTTTTCGAAATTTCGAATTTTCAAAAAAAAAATTAATTTACAAAAAAAAATAGTGTTTAAACTTTCTAGGACCTTCTGCGTAAAAAATAAAAAAAAATAGACTAACCGTTTCCGAGAAAATCGAAAACCAAAAAAATGATTCTACTAGAGGTACCAAAAAACTATTTTTTTCCAAAAAAAAAAAAATTATCAAAAGGTACCCTTTCCCTTCATTAATGAACTGATTTTTTTTTATCAAAATCGTTAGAGCCGTTTATTGAGAAAAAATAGATTTTTTTTTGCCAAAAAAATGTATGTCGTCCTAAAATAAAAATGAAAAAAATAAACAAGTGGGCATATTACCAAAAAAACAAACAGACAGACAGGACCCACTTTTTTGGTGTTCTCTATGATCGTAATGTCGTGTTTGATTGTTAGAAAAAAATTGTTTTTTTTTACGAATACACAACTTGCCTTTAGTACCATAATCGCAAGTAAAAATATGAACCGATTTCGATTTCATTATATTAAGCGTGTTAACTTCTGGCTGGGAAGTTGAAAAAAAAGTTGTATAGCAGAGTTTTAAAGCGAGGCTATAAATGAATTCCCGAATTGCAAATCTGATTAAATAGTTGCCACAGAAAACTTAAAATTCCTAGTAAACTACATCGCAGTCCTTGCGCACATATAGAAACATTCGACAAAGCAGTTGACCTCAATAAACATATAAAATTGTATCAATGCACATGAAATAAACCAATCGACTTTAATGATAGAACTAACACCACAGTAAAAAAAAGTCAATCAAGTAAAACAAAATCAAAAAAAAAAAAAAAAAAAAAAACTAGAGCTACATGGATGCCATCAGGAACCACAATCAAAATGACTTTGTTCTAAAAATACTTCATACTGCACAAATAACCAACGACAACGACGACGTTAAGTGTACGTAACATGCAACAGCCTCGCATCGCATCGACATCGATTACATTTGGTGGGGTCGGAGACGTCATCGTTCATTCATCAAGAATATTACTTCACCACCATATCAAAGTCTATTGGCCTTAATTCCTTTGACTATACATTTCCAACTGAAGAAATATCTATGCAACTTGGATAGAGTTACTCTAACGTTATAATAGAGCGCGCATTGCATAAGTTAAGTTATCTATATATATCTGTCGCATTTGTTAGATTTTTTCTTCGAGCCTATTTCCAGTAGAATACCTACAGCAAACACATTCAGTGTGCATAACTGCACGTCAATGTGCTACACCAAGATTAGCTAAAAAGCCCTTTTACCCCAGATCCCCCTTTTAATTAAGTGTAAATCGTAACTCCTCTTTTGATATATATGAATTTCTTCTATTTTTGTTGTTGTTTTAATTAAACAAAAACCAATTTTAGGTAAGGAATTTGCTTGCGACTGAATTTATTGCCATAATATACTAGTTAAATTTGTTGTTGTTCGATTTTTCTCATCGATGCGCGTCCGTTCGATAACCTGCGACGATTTGAAGGCCGCCAAACCAAAATGACCATGTTCTATGAGGCGATTGAGCCCAGATACCACGAGCTGTGGAATTTAAACGAAATAACTCTAAAGCAAACATGTCATGTTGCATGACTTATACGTGATCCCTCGGAACAACACTAATTAAAGGTGATTATTTATTCACATGACCAGGTATTTGGCGTCGGCTATTTCAATATGATTAACATGGTTATAATAGTTGGAGCTTGGAGCTGTTGCTGCTGTTGCAGTAGCTTTGCAATAGCCCGGCCGGCAGCTTAAATGTTTCAAAGTTATTATCTAATCGACTGCGACTAAATGACATGGTTGCCCTGGCCCGCCTGCAAGGGAGGTGATGTGTCGCTTGGCTTTTTCAAATCTTAGAACCCAACTAAAATGTTGCTTGCATTTAATTTAGGTATAGAATTTGGTGCATATTGGTGGTCCAAAAGAATATGTTTTTTTTTTGTCTATTCAAACATATTTCGCAACTTTTCATTTAGATTATCTGTTTCGCAATCATTTCATCATAAGTTAAATTTAGTTTTTTTTTTTTTTATTTATTTTATGCATTTATTTTTGGGGATATATTATTGGCATTTGCAAATCTTTGGAATACAAGCGTGGTAAATAAAGAAGACAAAAGGATTTCGCAAATTGAAAAGTAGTTTTTTCTTCAAACAAAATTTAAACGAATCACGATGTAAAATGTTTCCTTTTACCCCGTTCCTTCTTTTCTCTTGAAACCTTTGTGGTGTTTATAATATTCATAACTTCGCAGTTTTTTTTACTTGCGATATTTCTGCATAGTTTGCATTGTTTGTGAATTCACATAATATTTTGGATCCATGTTATTTGTACAATTTGGCCTTAATTTTTGGTAAAAACAATGTTTGTCGATTCTAACATATTTCGCAAATTTTGATTTAGATTATAAGTTTCGCAATCTTTTCAACATAGTTTAAATTAGTTTTTCTTTAATTTATTTTATGTATGTTCATTTGATTCATGGGATATTTTGTTGGCTCATGTTTTTGCAACACAGGCGCTCCAAAAAGGAAGACAATAAGATTTCGCAAAATGTAAAGTTATATTGCATTTTTTTTTCAAACAATATTTAACAGAATAACGATGTAAAATATTTTATTTTTACTCATTTCGTTCTTAAATTCTGCAAGATTTGCGTTGTTTGCGAACAGCATAGCTTCGCAATTTTTTTACTTGCGGTATTTATGCAAAGCTCGCATTGTTTGCGAATTTACAAAATAATTTTATCAATCAAGAGTAAATTCTGTTAAAAACATATTGTGCATGTTTTTAACAGAATTTAATGAACTAAACTAAATCAAAATATTAAAACCGCACAAAAAACACAAACCGATTGCAAGTTCCAGAAGTTGCGAAATAACTCAACACCTACAATCTGAGGGATAAAGTGTGACAAGCATGAGTTAATAGTTGTGAAATTCCGTATTGCACCTACCTGAAAAAATGTTTGCATACGCGAATGACTGGTATTTAAGACGAAAATCTTTTATTTCTTCTAAAATAGTGCGACACTGCAGCTGGAATTTCAAAAAAAAAAAAAAAACTATTTCTATGCGTAGGTTTAGGTTTTTTTTTTTGATTTATGTTTTAACGACTGCAAAGCATTTGGATTATCGATGCAAGTTATTTGGTAATTCGATGACAAGGGAATATTAAAGCTGAAACCATAAATTTTCTTTTCGTAACAAAAACAAATTCAACATCCGCGTTTTTTTCTCTCAGTTATATAAATAGAAAGATTTTGTTAAAAACCGAAATAATATTTTCGTGTTTTGTCATTTATTCAAAAATAAATCTGCAGTTTGTGTTTTTATGGTTTTGAAATATTAATCAAAATTCACCGATGAAATGTTTATTTTGTTTTGTGGAAATGATTTGCTTGTCTTTACTTTGATATTTCACAAAGCGAAACAATGCAATAAAATTTCATTTGATATTCAAATGATTGCAATCTTTGGAATTCATTTGAACTGCTTGATGCAATTGATGATAATCATTAGAGAATTAATCATTCATTTACATTCTTTTAAATATTTTTGCAATTTTTGACGGTGTAATAGCTCGTGTTAGAGGAAGGGTTAGAACAACTCGTAGAATTAAGATGTGAAGTACTTTTTCGAGGAAAGAGCTGCTCTTGATGAGTTTGCTTAAGGCGCCAGTTATAGCTTTCATTGAAACTCATCATTGAAAACTTTGACTATCAATTCTGAGGAACTTAAACAAATAAAACTAAAAAAAAATGGAAAGCGTTTTCAATGAACAGCTGACATCATTGAAAAATCAAAAGTGAATTTAGGGGCAGAGCAATAATTAAAATATTTTTTTTACAACAATTGTTATATATTTTATAGCCTTCATTTTGGTACTAAAACGACATCAGTTTTATTTGTTTAAGTGCCTCAGAATTGATAGTCAAAGTTTTCAATGATGAGTTTCATTGAAATCTATAACTGGCGCATAACGTCTGTGCTGACAGTCTAACTAACTAAGCATTACGTCACAAAACTAATACGCCGTAGATGGGTAAGATTTTTTCAGTTCAAAGGCGATTTCGATATTTTTGTAAAAGAAACAATAATTTCAAAACTTTGCATTTTAGCTTTTTTACTTGCGATAATAGGTATGTACATATATATGCATTCGTACAAAAAATTGATTATTTCTAACAATCAAACATGACATTACGATCATAGAGAACACCAAAAAAGTGGGTCCCCCAATTCCGTCTGTCTGTCCTCGAGTCTGCAGCCTAAATGGTTGGATAGATTTGCTTCAAACTTGGTACATATTGTTTTTTCGGGAATATGCTCACAACGTTTTTTTTTTCATTTTTTTAAGACGACAAATAACAGTAGCTCCCATACATTTTTTTGGCCAAAAGGAAAAATCTTATTTTTCTCAAAAACGGCTCCAACGATTTTTTATAAAAAAATGAAAAATGAAGAAAAAAGGAACATTTCGGTCATTTTTTTTTTTAGAAAAAAATGTTATTTTTGATACCTATTTGTTTTGGTTTTCGATTTTCTGGGAATTTTTTTAAAATTTTGTGCAGAAGCTTCACAAGCTTTTTTTTAAACTCAAAATTTCGAAAACGGCTTAAAAAAATGGATTTTTTCGAAACTTCGTATTTGGTAGTTTTTTTTGACATTATATTGAATAGTTAAAAAAAACTATATACCTAAAATAAAGAACAACAGAACCTCCAATACAAATGTTAAAAATAACCGTTAAGAAAAAAATTTATTTCTCGAAAACGACTCCATGAATTTTTTTAAAAAACTGTGTGTGTTGTTAAATTAGTGCAGTCTACTTTCAAGTATAAAAATATTTGTTTTCACGTACTTAGTAACGGTACTTCTCATAGAACCACCTTTCATGTTTTCGGTTTTCTCAACATTGGATGAACTGATTAAAATAATCTTTTATACAAATAATCCCTAAAATTGTTAATAAAACTGCATACGAAAACTTTCAAAAAAGTTTTTCGATTTTAAAAAAATAAATAATTTTTTTTTTTGAAAAAACGATTTTTCAAAAACCTGTCACAGAATTTTTTTGAAATTTGAATTTTATATGTATTTTAATAATATCTTCAAAATGGCGTTTCAAATTTTTTTTCTGAAAATGTTTTCAAATTTTATGCATAAGAAATTAATTTATTAAAAAACCGCTCCAAGGATTTTTGATTTTTTTTTTGATGTATTCTTATTTATCCATGAATTCAAATTGCATATTTGTTTTCCCTCAAACTATAACTACGAGTACTTAGCAATATAAAAACTTGAAATTATATGTATTATCCAATTATTTCTACCTTATTATTATTCCCTTTTTATGAATCTTTGCGTACGTCACTGAATACTAAATACAATGTTGGCGCTAATACATTTATATATACATACATATTTGTCTTTAAAAATCACATGAATCTTATGTATGCACTACACCTAAATTATAAACATTTAAATATACATTTGTAGGTACACTGAGGGAAAAAGGCAACGGAAAATCTAAGGAATCGTATTTGATTTAACGTTGGAAAATAGTATCATGAACGTATTTAATTTGAAAATATATTGATTTAACTACTGTTATTCTTGTTTTAAAGTGAACAGTAGCCGATTCAACAGTGAAACAACTTTCCTAAATTATTAAGTACGTTCAACGTTGATTTAAAGTGGAAAATGCTAAAATGTATCCAAAATTAAAATTCCATGCACAACTTTCAAAGTGTAACATAGTTGTTTCTACTTTGTTCAACATCATTTCGAAGTTGCAGCCTTTTACAAAAACACTTATACATTAAATTATTCTTCCACAAACATTGAAGAAAAATTTTCAATGTAAAATTAACTTTAATTTGAATTCATTCATAGTCAATTTTAAGTGGACCCAATGTAACACCGAAATTTTTGAAATTTAAAGTGGAAGCGACGTAGAAACAAAGTGAAACGTATTCATTTTCACATTGATGTTGCATTTTCTAACTACGATCAGGTTAAATCAAAGAGATTCATAGTTTATCTTAAGTGGATTCCATGTAGAATCATGAAAACAGCAAAAAAAAACTACCTGCAACGTAGTGCCGGTTCGGCGCCCGTCATGCTTTGTCTTTGATCTTTTAGTAAAACAATCAAGAGAATTTGAAAGGGAATACATTTTCCCTACGTTGAAATGTAAGTTTTGTTTTAGTGAAATCATAAGAAAATTAATCCTAGTTTGATGGAAATTTGTTTATTGTTTTATACATTAGATTATTTGGAGCAAGTCTTAAGCAAGACACCATTTTCTGGTGGCTTATCCCGAATCCTGATACAATTAAGAAATGTGGACCGTTAAGATTTAATCAAAGGAAAACGTATTTAAATCAAGCATGCGAATTATTCGTATTCATATAGGAAAAAACGTTGAATCAATGATGTTCAACTTTGATTCTAAAATTTTCATCTTTAACCCCGAATCATTCCTAAATATACTTAAATCAAAGTGGTTTTCTTTGATTTTACGTTGTTTTTTCTCTGGGTGTAGGTAGGTACCTAAGTAACTATTCCTTGAATCATCCATCCATTTGACAATTCATTATACTTAGAATCAAGGTAATCTTACCTACATAGGATTTAAACCTGCATAGGATAACTACACCTAACTAACTAAACCTCAATGGTTAGCTACATTAAAGTTGTTAAATACAAGAGCAATTTCGTATGATCCAGTCGTACATTTTATTTTTTAAAGAATCATAACGAAGCTCTATAAGTTACTCTTTATTTTTGATTCGCTTCAATGGCAGACAGCACTGAATAGTACTTAAATGCCAAATGGAAACATCATTGTCCCAGTAGTTGCCATTTACAACGACGAAGTGTGGTTTGTATTACTATGCCACAGGGTAAATTCCCTGCGTCTCCTTTTTCTGCATAATAGAGTTCACATTCACTTACATGACAAATCATCATATGAAGACCCCAATCAAAGGGCTAATAACATTTAGGCAAGAACTCCCCCCTTAAACAAAAATCTTTTACTTTTTCTTTGACTCCCAGACACCAGTGACGGAAAACAGATATACGAAGACTTGGTTACTAGAAAAAATTTGAAGACGTTACATTTGACTCGCTTTCCAAACGATAGCCGGAGTATCCCAATAGCGATCTACGATTTTATCTCAATATCAGAAGTAATTGTATTCTATAGTTGTAACAGTTAAATTTACAAGAATTATTAAAAATATTGTCAGTTAGAAAGACTGAAGTTTTGTGGTTTCTTCTGAAAGACTTTAACAAGTTCGGAGAGCAAACACTCGACTTGGAAACAAAACACGCATTACAGCTCAGAATACATTTCAACTTCTATAAGGTTTCTGTAAGGTCTTATCGGAGCTAAAATCACTTGACGAAAAACTATAGAAGCTCAAATGTTGTATACGGACCCCATTTATTGTTCTAATTTTATACACACATAAATCATCCATCATCCGCACGAACATACAAATGATTCTTAAGTATGAGGACGCCAGATGCAAAGAAGTGCAGCACACACAGTTCATTTCGCTTCGAGACATCATTCATCGTTTATAGCTGATAATGTTGAGTATTTATTGTTGTTTGTCGCTCGTTAAGCAATGAATCACAAACTAAATACATCAACGAATGTTTCTATGATTAATTTTGTGTTTGAAACATGAGTGGGCGTTGTTGCATAGGCCTGCTCTCCATTAGAAGATAGTTACAAAATTATGTCAATCAGATCATTTTAGTTGCTTTGAACCGATACAAAATTCATAAGGACTCGTTTAATCATCCAGCATCTGTAAAGTCAATACACAATGTTGCAATATTCAATTAAAAACCAATCGAACATCATGTTGACATCGGTAATATTCCGATGAAACACAACCTCATCACTGATACATTCAACCTCAAGCCACCCACCCACTAACTCTACACTCCTCACTCATTTTGTTGCAATTAAATAATCGCAAATACTTCGATGTTGCTGTAATCGTATCTACACAGTTATATGCACTTTTCATGTTCTGCTTTGTGTGGCTCCTCGACGATGAATTGCCAGAGATATGGGGCATCAATTTCAATTCAACTCAACTCAACACCCACGCTAGATTTTTTCGCGTTGCAGTAATCAAAAAGTTGGGTCGCTTTAAGAAGTCCCGCACCAAAATATATGCCATGTTTATGAAGTGCAGTGGGATGTACTGAAGTATATTCAACTATGAGTCTTCTTTGCTGCTTGCTAATGCTGCTGCTATTATAAAATATGCTCAACACAGCCTGCAGCGAGTTAATACTTCAATCATATATCCATATGTATATATTTCTTGTTGGTGTTGCATGGTTAAAAAGATATGTCGGCAAGAAAACTGGCCTCGTTCTTGGAATCCATTGTTGCAGCACACAAGCAATTAATGCTGTGGCAATTGTTCTGTGCCGGAAAAAATGTGTCATTAGGGGTTGGATATTATAACTGAACGAAGACTCATTTTGAATCAATGAACTCGCTTTGGCATAATTTTTTTTTCATCTTCTTTCGTGGAATTCAGAACGTGGATTGTATTTGATGAGATATTTCTTTTAATTTTTTTTTTTTTTTTTTTTTTAATTGGCATCATTTTGGGGGAAACAAAAAGTCTAGGTACTTTAATGTTGGCGAGAATTAGAATTTCCTTGAAATTCTTCAAATACGAGAAGATATTAAATGGAGCAATTCACAATAGAACGAATTCTTTATGCAGTAGCATTTTCAACAATTCAAGGTACCAATATTTAGTTCCTGGAAATAATAATAAATTGCCGTTGTTATAAAGGGTGATTTTTTTGCTACTTGGTTTTTAACGTTTATATTTTTGACAGATCACACATGACAAATTCCACGAACATTTGACATTTTGATTCAGTATTGTTTGCCATTTTATCATGAATAGACTTACGCCTGAACAACGTTTGCAAATTATTGAAATTTATTATCAAAATTCGTGCTCTGTGAAAAATGTCGAAATTATGAAATTATCGCAAAATTGTCTTCAGCGACGAGGCTCATTTTTGGCTAAATGGATACGTGAATAAGCAGAATTGCCGTATTTGGAGTGAAGAGCAGCCAGAGGCAATTCAGCATCTACCAATGCATCCCGAAAAATGCACTGTTTGGTACGGTTTATGGGCAGGCGGAATCATTGGGCCGTACTTCTTCAAGGACGATGAAGGCCGCAGGGTTACGGTCAATGGAGAAAGGTACCGTTCGATGATAACAGATTTTTTTTTTGCCGAAAATGCAAGAATTGAACTCGGTCGACATGTGGTTCCAACAGGACGGTGCCACATGCCACACTGCACGCGAAACCATGCATCAATTGAGAGGCGAATTTGGTGAGCAGTTGATCTCACGTTTTGGCGCAGTCAATTGGCCACCAAGATCATGTGATTTGACCCCGTTAGACTATTTTTTGTGGGGCTATGTTAAGTCTATTGTCTATGGGGACAAGCCAAACACGATTGCTGCCTTGGAAGCCAACATTGAACGCGTCATTGGTGAGATTCCGGCCGAAATGTGTGAAAAAGTTTGCCAAAATTGGACCTTCAGAATGGACCACCTGAAGCGTAGCCGCGGGCAACATTTAAGTGAAATTATTTTTAAAAAGTAAATGGCAGAAATTGATTTATCGATCCAAATAAAAATTTCATTCACTTTTTACAAGTTTCTGTGTTTTTTTGAATTTTCAAAAACCAAGCTCTTAAAAAATCACCGTTTATAATCGTAGGAATGAATCGTCATAAATATGCCAATAATTTTGTCATAAAAATTGTGACAAGTGCAGTGACGGTTATTGTTACCGTTATACTGCCGTCGTATTTTTTAAAATAATGTGCGACTTTTATCTTCTAAAAATGACACCTAACAATAAATAATGAACGTGCTCATCCTTGCCAATACATTGGTAGTACATGAAACACCCCATTACATATTTGCAATTGATTTAATCCATTATTTTTCCAGAATATATGGTAAATTTCCATAAATTTGGTGTTTATCGAAGGTATTGTAACACGAACCACCCAATGCTCTAAAGATGGTATTGACTACGATAGATAGATAGGATATAAAGGTGGATGGAATATTTTGAGCCCCAACCAAATATGTCGAGAATGCAAATGAGGTTTTTCTAATACCGACCTCCTGGCAAGTTCAGAGATATAAAGATTACTTTCTAAAAGCAAGCAAAGCTGGTGGAATTGATGACTGGATAACGGGTTTTATCATGAATTACGTTGAAGAAATTGTCGATATTCCAGTGACTGGAAAAATGGGGTAATATGTCCTGACTGTAGCGAGGTTTAGGTGTTTATTATTATAAACTATAATCCCTATTATGCAATGTTTATGAATGAATAACAACAACTTAAGTGTGATACCACGAAGTTTTTCTTATTTATTTTATGGCTGGAATTATTTCGATCATCAGATTCCTTTGATTTTCTTGTGATGCTGGTCTACTTTTTCATTTTAATTGAAAAACTTCTTATATTGTCTCCACCAGGGTTCATGTTCGGTAACTCGGGCGATAACTTTTCCCCACTTAACGCCCCTGAAAAAATGGGTTTCTGTAATTCGTGGCGATACGTTAAATTTTTAATTTGTTTAACGGGGATTTTCCAATTGAAGGCGATAAATTGAAAAACTAACTTTGGCATCTTAACAAGAAGACAAACATTTTGTTTTTGTTTCTCGACTACTTTTATAGATTCGAAAGTTAAAGAACATGTGTCCAGAACAAACTTAATTGCTTTGAAACAACTATATTCCCTCCAACAAAAATAGTCAGTACAGGGCTTATGGTGAAGCTTTTTGGAAGCCAGTGGTGCCTGTGTATACTGTTACCACACTGAATTGAAATAAAATGCACGACTGGATCGCACGTACTTGGTCCTATGTTCGATCACATTATATGCAAAAGATTCTTAATAAAACGGCTAAATATATTTTTAAAGTTTTTCAATTAATTTTTTATATATAAAAATTCGTAAACTTTTCTTTAAAAAATGTGTATGAACATTTTAAATATTTAATAATATAAATTCAAAAACAAAATTTCAAAAAAAATTGTCCACCCGTTTTTGAAATATTGAATTTTCAAAAAAAAAAAATATTTTTTTTCAAACATCCAAAAAAAAACTATTTTTCGAAAATTTTGAAATGCAATACTATTTAGAATTTGAAGGAGCTCCTGTATAAATTTTTTTTATCGACATCCGTTAAGCCGTTTATGAGAAAGTCGAAAATCAATAAAATGGTTGTATGGCAGGTACAGTTAATAACAAAATATTTTTAAAAACTTTTTTGACCAATTTTTATATAAATCGTTAGAGCCGTTTTTGAGATAATTAAGATGGTAGAAAAATTTGTATTGCAAGTAGTTATTTTTGACCAAAACAACGATTCAAAAATCTATTTGGGACAACCACCTAAAACGCCTAAATACCAAGTTTAAACCAAATCGGTTCTACAGACAGACAGACGGAATTGCGGGACCCACCATTTTGGTGTCCTCTATGATAGTAATGTCAGGATTGATTGTTGGAAATAAAAAAAATTTTACGAATACATAACTTGCCTTATATTACTTATAATCGCAAGTAAAAACTACCACTGAAAAAGATTTTACACTCTGACCAACTTACACAAATTTTTTTGCAAAATATCGTCCTTCAAAGCATACTGATCACCTATACACTCGTTTCTACTTTCGCTGTAGTTAAAAAAAAAGATACATTCCAACACAGTTACCAATTCCCATTGAAACTAATACAAGAGTTTTTGCAGTGGTTTTTTACCAAAGACCTTTCTGTTTTAAACTTTTGAGGACAAAATTTAATAAGGTGAAGTGTTGCCATTTTGATTTTCTCTTCTTTTTGTTTTTTTTTTTTAAATAGATCGTTTAAATGCAGTTAATTTTTTTACTTTCGGTGTTTTTGCAGAAAAAGTTATTTGTGCAAAGTATCGAAACGTTCAAAACAAATTACGTGGATATTCAAACAAAAAGGTTTTATAAAGTGAAATTCTGTTTTATCAACAGTGAATAATTGATATTGCGTTTGTTAAAGAGTGAAGTAAAATTGAGTTTAATAAATAGTAAAGTGATATTATATAACGTTTAAGGTTTTCTCGGATATCCTTAAAAAAAACGCGTCTATTACCTTTGTGGTGTGGAAAAAGATAAATAGTTTTTTTATTATTTAATCAAAATTTTCATTGTTTTAAATAAGCATACACACATTTATTATTATATTATTATTATTAGTTTCTTTATTTCAAAATAAACGTTACAAAATGTATATACAAAAGAATATATGGACATGGCAAGGTGCCGTCTGCCAGATAATGACATTTCATAAGAAAAGATAAATGCATAGATACATAATTGATAGAATTATAATTTGTAATTTAAGAAAGTTTTATGAAAAAAAAGAAAAAAATTGAATTAAAAGATAAGTACAAAATACAGTATTATTATTTAAAATTTAGATTTATAGTTTAAGATACAAAAAATAAAAACAGTTTTTACCTATTTTTTTAATTGGTTTTGGTATATATAAATGAATAGATATATGTTTAATTACAAAAGAAGAAACCAGTGAATAAAAAAGTTTTGAATCAAAGTAAAAGGTTGAGATGATAATTATAGATATTTCAAAAACTATTTCTATACGACAGGGCATGGTCACAAAATTTGTAAAGATTAGTCCAGCCCAGGGAACCATTCAAAATGTCTATCAGTTGTGATCTAGAAAGGACACTTTTCTGGAAGTAAAGCCTTCGAATCTCTTACAAAATAGGGCAAGTGGCTACAAAATAGTAAACATAATCTCGCTCATACCTGTTGCAGAAGTTACACGGAATTGGTAGGTCAGAACGATAATAGGAACATAATTTAGATTTAGAATTTCCACTCTAGCTCTAAAAATAGTGCTAATAGCTTTCACAGGAAGATCTATTCTGAAATAACTGGAAGATTGAAGCCGGTGATTTAAATCTCTATATAAACCTCTTGTTGACGATGCAGATGCACAATTTAAGTGTTGAACATAGATTTGTTCATCTACTTTTGATATGACATTCACAAATAGCTGCTGCCAACAATCTAAATTAGATTGTGTCCGTAAAAGGTGAGACATAATGAACTTGAGAAGACTTTCTCCAGATTTTGCCATGCTTTTTATCAAAAAGTCGGAATTAGCTTTTAAGTTTTTGATATAAATAGGGGTGATACCTGACTCAACGTGGATGGCATATGTTGGAGTCGAATTTGGTAGGCGAAACAAACGCTTGAAAAAGAACCTTTTAAATGAGTTCAAAATCTTCAAAATATGTGTAGCCAAATGCTTGAACACCATAAAGCATACATGTATTGATGGTTGCTTCAAAAACCCGATACTTTGATCCCAAGTCTATACTTTGGTTTGCAAAAAAATTAGGCCACATAACGCTCAGTCCAATTTTGGCTTCCTTACTCTTTTCCTTCACATGTTTTGTAAAGCTTACATTTGCAGACATCAGCACTCCCAGATATTTGAATTCCTGCACGACCTCTATGCGCTCGCCATCGAGAAACCAACTTTCCTCTCTTAATCTTTTACGTTTTCGAGCTTCAAACACCATAATTTTTGTTTTTAGAACATTAATCCTTAAATCACACTTATTACACTACCTATGTAGCTTGTTTATTTGAAGTTGAAGAGAAGAAGGGTTGTCTGCCAACATTACAAGGTCATCCGCATAGAGTAGCACTTTGACAGAAATGTTTGAAATGCTGATGCCCCCAGGTAAGCTGTCGCAGATATCGTTATGTTATATTTGCGGCTATTTATAATTATGAGCACGGAAACCCTACGAGAGCTTTAACTTGAAATAGGCTTATGCAAGCCAGTGCAACCAGAGTCAGAGGCTGTACTGACTATTTTTTTTGGACAGAGTATAGCACACAAATATTATTCTTTATTCGAATTCTTTCTTATCTTCTCTTTACTCGTTTATATGCCAACAATTTGTTGTACATATAAGGAGAGATATTTGTTTATGTGAAAGATTTTTTGACACTGGTCATTCATTTTTGTTGTATTCAATTTTTTTTTTTCTTTTCTAAGCACTTTTTTATTATTCCATGTTTTTGAATGAACAACATCAACTTGAATATGCTACCAATCAATTTTGGTTGTCAAATATCAAATCGATATTTGGTCCCAGTGGGAAATAATTCAAAAAATCGCTACTGAAAAAGTAGCTTTTCCTCAAGGAAAATAAGTATCACCAATGAATTTTCTGGGGAATCCTATAATGAATTTAACATGGGCTTGGCCTAGGAGGTAAGTAGGTGCACCCATTCTCGATGAAGATTTTGTAATGAATTTACCGGTTACATGGAATCACTAAATTCATGAGTTTATTTTCTCGGTGAAAAAACTGATGCTTGAGATGTGATGATTTAGTCAAAGAAAGAAGATACATGAATTAGCTGAGCTAGTGGAAATATCGAATTCATACGTTCTTTTTCTTGGTTGAAAATACAGATTATTGATATATAATAATTTAGTCACAGAAAAAGATTATATGTCAATGTCTCTCATGTACTGTATTTACAAACGTATAATACATCGTATTTTAATTAAAGAATTCATTCATTTGTTAGTTGTTTATATTCATAATTATATTATATTTTATTTTTCACAAGAAAATTTGTTGACTTCTGTTCTCCATGATCACAAAATATAAACGATATCATTCTAAAACAAAAGAAATTATGCCCCACAAAAAAGAGTATGTAAATAGTTCCGCGATCCGAAAGAGCGGAAACCCCATAAAAAAAGGTTTCATTTTCGCATCATTTACTTTTTTTAGCAGGTCAAAAATCTTTTTATGGAGGAAATCTTCGTGTCCGGTTTTGCATTGAATTCATGCATATGAAAAAGGATTGTGCATTTATAAAGTTTCTGTTTTGTTGTCTATTATCTACCTTTTTACTTGAGCTGAGCACAAAATGCTACTTAAATGGCAAACTGGTGACCGACTGCATTACGTTTCATTGTGAAATCAATAATATCACCAAGGGATTTTTCATTGAGGAGTGAATTTCCTACTGGGATATGTCATATTCGGCAGATGACGTTAGTCGTATCTTGGGGTTTGCTCCAATTACAATACACAGTTGTCACTTGAAATACTGAAAAAATATGAAATGTCGGTCGATTCGCGATTGATGTTCAAAGCTATCTTCACTTGATAAACAGCCGGTATATACCAATCATAGCTTTGAAACCTTACGAACAGTTAAAACTCTTGAAATCCAATATAAAGTATGCAATACGACGAAGTTATTTGCCAAAGCTTTAGCAACCCAGTTTCATTTCCTGAGTTGAATTATATTGATTTTAAGAAGTTGTTAACATTTATTGTGATAATAATAAAATGTATAGAAACGTTAAAGGTTAGATCTTCGAAGACAGCAGTATTGTTCACTTCATAATAAAGTGGTAGCGGTAATTCACACTGTTAATTCTTAAATCTTTTCCAATCAAACGAACTGCATTCGAGGTTAACGAATTAAGAATGTTAATAGTAATATTCTTAACAACAAACAACTTATTTCCTCATCATTTCGAAATACGTTGCGCTCAAAATCCTCATTTTCGTTTTCACATCAGTCGAATCACTCAGATGATTTTGTTTTTCAAGCGATGAATGGTGCTTAAATAGTTGAAAGTGTGACCTTTATCCATTTTTTTTTATTAATTTACCTATTCGTTACATTCATGTTTGGTACATTTTTGACGACGGGGACTTCCCGACCGATTATCTAAAATTCATTTCTTTGAAAGGCAAGATGTGAAGAATTTATACCAATTTCAATTTTGGCAATTCTATCCAGTATTTGAAAGAAATGCTCGAAACCTAATATTTCGTAAGATAAGTTGTATACCTAGATTGGTGAGCGTTATTGACAATATAAAGCAGGTATTGGATAAAAATGAAATAACTTTTCTAACGTGCCTTGCCTTTTCAAAGGCTTTTGCAATAATCATTCATGTCAATGTCACATAATACAATATGGCGTTTGGTTAAGCACTGCAAATTCCCTACCTTTTTCTCTTAGTTAAGGAAAAGTAATTATTTGACTTTCTATCTAAAGTTACCGGCGTCCCTCAAAGTGCAAGTGTTGGCCCTTTATTGTTTTCAATATAGGTATGGTAATAAGGTTGCATCTAAAATAAAGATGCCTGCTGACGACATACAATATTGTGCTTAATGTCTGTTAATAGTTCTGGGAAATAATTTAAAGCTCCTTTATTTTCCTTCGGTTGGGTTAGCAATACTCCCATCGAATATGTTTAAGGAGCAAACAAAAAAATCTGTCTAAGACAGTTATCGGAAGATTTCTACCAAAACAGTGGAAAGAAAGCCAGGAAGGAATTGGTGTCCCTGTTCCATACACCCACTTAAGTTTGAACTAATTCAATTTCTTTCGAGCTTTTCAGTTTAAGATTGAGCTGAGATTAGTGGAAGCTCGACCATGTCAATTGCTTTAGAGAAATCTATAAAGGCTAAGTGACGATGCATCTGGTTTTAATTAATGAATTGGTTAACTGTTGTGTAAGTGCAATCTGTACTAAGAAAGTAAGAGCTTGTCAAAATCCCCACTAATTTTTCTCGAATGGTACTTCCCAAAAAACCTCGTAAATAACCGATATGAGGCTGATAGGTCAATAGTTGAAAATTTTTGTTGTTGTTATTACGTAGTCTTTTAAAGTAACTTCTTCGAACTAATTCTGCATCTTTAATATTTTCATTTCTATGTCGCGAATCAAAAGATCGAAATTTCTTTAATTTAAATTACTATCAACCATAAACATAACCTACCTCGTCCAATGAATATATATCATTATCTCAAAAATAAATTTAATTATTCAAGACTTTAATTGCAACCATATATGAAATGCAACGTCCTGGAAAATGTCTTACTGTGCATCGTAGTCGTGTCAACACCAATACTTCCAATATGGTATGAAATGCTTTCTCTCATGTCGCGATGCAACATGTTGATAACATGCACATATCGGACATATTGGAATTAATTTAATTCAATTAAACAAAATTATCAAATAACAACTTACTCTTAAAAGTTCGCATTTTTATTAGAAATAATCAATTCAATAAATCACAACTGTAACCCAATCCTTACCTGAAATGATTAAAAGAAAAAAATATTAAATTAAGACATAAAAGTTGTTCAAGATAAGGAAAAAGTTATAAAAAGCAAATAAGACCCATTCAAACGGATTTCCCGCACCAAGAGTGTCCCATATTTACATAGAGACTCCTTTTCGATAGTCATAAGCAACGACAACACAAGCAAGCTGCTTCTTCCTTCTACTCGTATCTACCTAGAAGACAACCTGGTTGGTGTTGTTTGTTGGGGTCCCCTTTAACAACCAAGTCGTACATTAATTTAAACAAGAAAACCAACAAAGAGCAAAAAAAATAATAATAAAAAAAATTATTCCAGAATCAAGTTCGAACTAGCTATGTAGGTTAAAACGTCATCTGTCCACCATATCGCATATTGCAAACAAGATACTATACAAGAAATGTACCGCAAGGAAAACCGCATTACAATCTTTTGAAGTTAAAGAGCTTCCACCTAGCGGAGCGGTCTTAAAATGTTTGCTAATTGGAAACCATAAAGCGGTATTGCGCGTTTTAGAAGACATCGACAGTCGACATCTTTTACACCAGCAAGGCACCAACTAGATACGAGGTATACTCGCCCGACAAGTCCAGGTTTTTTTTTTTTTGAAATATTTTGTGGAATCAGTGAAACATGAAAACCCACTCCCTGTCTGACCATAACCAACCATCATACTTTTTTGGCTATACCTACCTACTCACGGAGCCACTGAGAGCCATCTGATGGAAAAGCGCGTCATTGAAAGTGAAAATGAAAAACTTTATAAATGCATATACATATTTTTTTAGGTTTTTTTTTCCATAACCATTTGAAGAAAAGTTATGCTGGTTGGTTGGTGGGAAACTTGACTGGCTGTTGCGCAGTACATTCACCTTTAAGCTGCGGAAACAGGTATACTCCGACTCTAGGTGAGGCAAGGATGAGCATAATAGCAATTGCTTTTTAGTGCCCTGATGTTTAACTAGGGTAGAGTAATTTTGTTGCACAGTTTGCAACTATGAGGAATTTTAATAACTTCAAAGTAGTGTAATCAGTTTAATATGATGCGGGGCAACTTCGGTGATGATGTATATAATGACGGGGGCATATTTGCCATAACTTAGCTAAGCACGTCGAATTGGCTAATTATTGTCCTTAATGCTGTTTTTTTTTTTTTGCAACAACCAACTAATTTAATAGAAAATAAAGTACACGAATGAGTCGCACGAACAATTAATTGATGGTGATTGACTTTTTCTCAAAATAGTATTGTGAATAGCTTAGAGGCCACAGGCGCGAAGTTTTATTAAAATCGTTAAAGTCGTTTCTGAGAATATTAAAAAAAAAAAGCAAAAAACAAGGAACTATAAGACGTATGCAGCCCTATTAATAAAAAACGCTTAGTCCGCGGCTAGTTCATGGACTTACAAAACCATGGAATAGGAGTTAGACCATGGACTAAAATTTCCTATTAATACAAAATCGAACAAAATCTACTATAATAAGTATCAACTATATCTCTTTTCATTCTATGTCCCTGTAAATTTTGTTCTTAAATGTCAATTCTTAATCCTTCACTAGAATACCGTCTTCGATGGTCTAGCGAAGGACTAAGTTGGTAAACTACAAATAGCAGAAATTCTGTGTTATTAACAGCATTTCGCACTTAGTCCACGGAATAAGTCATAAACCTTCCCTAGTCCATGTTTATTAATTTGGGTGATGACGATTAACAAAAGTTTTGGCCGTTAAAGAATTCAACGTTTCACAATATCAATTAAGAATTATTCATAACCTTTTCCAGTTTTTCAGACAGAAAAGTTTTAACTATTGAAAATATTCAAACTAAATTTCAAAATAATTTTCACAATGTGGTTCAAGAATGTCTTCCAATAGTTGTTCAAACTTTTCAAGACGAGAAAATATTTTTAAAAAAATTGCTAACCAGTAGTTAGTCAAATATTCACAACATTGACAGCTATTCAATATAATTTGTGAAACGTGAGGTTCAAAACTGAAGAATAGGTTTCAATTAGCTTTAACTGACACATTTGAAACAAAGTCTAAAAGTGTATAGCCAGAATTAAGAATGACGTCAAAACATATACTCATTGTGCCACTTCTTGTGATTGTCAACGCAAAATGTTGTCAATGTATTGACGAGAACGTTAACAACTGCATTGATAACAATTTTTTGATCAAGGTTTTGGCGGTGCGTGTGGTGACTGATTACGTTGATCATGTAATTCTAGCGTAATAATTGATGAATATAATATTTGATATTTGACAAACTAATTGTTGAATTTTTTGGATAATAGAGAATGATCAGATAGACCATTGTGAATTATATGAAGATAATGTTAAACAAGATTATTTTAAAATTTAAATATCAGTATTAATCAATTATCAATTGATAATTGACAATATTTGTTTACAGAAATAATAAATTTGTACAAGCTTTGAACCAAATCCGTGAGTTCCGTCTTTGCACGAAAGCGACTGTCGTTAAAATTTCAATGCGATAAAAGTCGAAAGCATTGTTTATGTACTGTGTATCTTTCTTTTACTGCGAATAAGGAATAAGGTGTGTTTTATTGAAAAGTAAAAAAATCTCTTGATTTTTACTCATTTTCTGATGCTATATTTAAACGGCTGACAAATCGACATATTCTGCCCTATCGAGGTAACCGCCGCCGGAGCGGAATTCTCTCCGATTTACTACGAATCGGAACATTTTGCTTCGAGGTAATTCTCCGATCGGCTGATCGGAAATTCTGTTGGAAGAAATTCAACGCATGCCATTTGTATGCGATGAAGTACTTTTAATGGTTTTATTTATGGCAGATGCAAACCAAATAATCTCCGAAGTCCTCCGACTAGTTCTGAAGTGTGTTGCGGAAAGTGTTTTCTTTTTAAAGAAATTGGCGCAGAATTTTAAACAACCCATTGTTAAGGGCTTAACATTTTACAAGTTAGCAATTACCTAAGTGCTTATTGATTGAATAACTAAATATTTCAAAATTTTTAAACCTTTTCTAAACTAGTAAATTGCTAATTAAGTAGAAAGCTAAGCATTTGTAGGGTTTGAATTTTGATGAACACAATTATTGTTATTATCCGTTGTAAATTAATTATATGTTGGTGAAAACCCAACATGTGCTCTAAAACGGTATTAGTTATTTCTATTTTCATCATTTTAACTTCATTATTTACAAAAAAAAATTGTGCAATAGCAGGACTCGAACCTGGACACCCCGCGTGCAAGGCTGATATACTATCAGAATCCGTAATGGATTTAGCAAATTGCTAAAAGTTAAAGTAGCCATTCCGTGATTTTAACTTTAGTAAAATGTTAAAATCGTTTAAGATTAGCTAAATCATCTCTTTAGCTAACTAAATTGCTAAAAGTGGCTTTAACATTTTACTAAATCGTTTAAAATTTTGCGCCATTGTTTATTAAAATATAAGTAATGAAGAATTAACCTTATGTACGTTAACTTGTGGGCTTTTTGTTTTTAGGCAGAACGAATAAACAAGTTCACAGTAATATAAGCGGATGATAAATCTGCCCAGTGAATATCCCGATAGTGCTGTCTAAAATTACACAAGGACACCAGAAGTTGTGGCTGTGTTTTAGTTTTGAATACATCATATATTTTTTAAAGGTTTGGAGTGACACCATCAGACCGATAATTTGTTTTGTATTTGTGTTGAATCTGCTTCAAAACAAAAGCAAACGCATTTTTATTTAGCGAAAGTTTTTCTTCAATCTTGAAGGGAATTATTGAATTAGAGCTGCGGCAGGTAGTCAGGGTATATTGTTTTCGTTCTTGCAATGTTCTTTTATTTTATAAATAAATAATATTGAATTTCAAAAGTTTTTTTTTCAAATTATTCTTTTGTTGACAGTTCAAACGGAAACAAAATATGTGTTTGGAAATATGGAGGGGACTTTATTCCATAGATTTGATTTTAAAATTGGTGCATCTTATAACATTTCTTAAAAACTCTAGCGCATTATAATTGAAAAAAATACTTTCTATAAACAATAAATTACACTCTCTCGCCAATTTTCCATGATTTAAAACATTTATAGTGTTTATTTAATAAAAAAAACTATCGAAATTATATAGCATTTTCGATATATCAGTTAAGTTGCTCATCTCTGCCTGAAGTTTATATACATCGCAATGCGTCGTCGTATTTCTTTAAAATTTCTTCCGATGACAGCTACTTCGAACTGAAATTGAATTTCCGACGAAGATGCGTTGCGAAGAAAACTCCGCTCTGACGGTTACCTCGATAGGGCAGATTTGCTACTAATTTTTTTCCTATTTTTTCTCAAAACATTATTATCATACTGTATAGCAGGAATAATGACATTTTCAATGCCGCATCGTGTAAATCAATAAAATTCTACATACACCACAGTATATACACAGTGATTTTCCTACCAGTGAAATGTAAAAGAAGTTTTTTAAGTAAATGAAAAGAAAACGTCAAAAAATCTCCAATTCCACACGTGCCAAGACGTCAATCTGTTTGTCATTCTTGTTACTAGTGTAAGTGAGGCATAATTGACAAGTAGCTTAATGCTCTTTTGTGCATTTCGTCAGTAGTATAATTTAAATATTTTGATTGAAATAAAAGTTAAATATGTGTTTGCGACAATTTCAGCCATTTTGGAAGCGCAAACTGTTTTGGAGTATTGTTTCTGAAAACTTAAATCCAGTAGCCGATAAATACAGGGTACGAATATGAATCGTGCTACAGTAAGAAATTTAAATAACTTTTATTTTAATCGATGTATTTCATTAATTTTTTTTTATTGGATTAAAAATTAAATTTTATTTTAAATAACTAATGGTTTTTACAGATGATAGACCGCAAACGACCTCCAAGCTCATACACGCATATGCGGCACCTGATCAAAAAATTGTTCATTGCGGCCTGAAGGGTTGAAATTGGGATCGCCTCAATTATTGTCTTAATGGACTGCTTCAATTCAGTCAAATTCCTGGGTTTCGTTTTGTACACTTCTTGCTTGACATAACCCCATAAAAAAGTCTGGTGCAGTCAGGTTAGGTGACCTTGGGGCCAGCGGAAATTGCAGTTTCTGGATATCATTTTGTTTGGGAATTTTTGTTGGAGCTCCGCCATAACTTGTGTGGCTACGTGTGCACTTGCTCCATCTTGTTGAAAACAAATCCTGCTTAAAGGGATACGTCTTCGGCGAAGTTTTGGGTAAAAAAACAAGTTTAAGTCATCATGAAGTATCCGTTGTAATGACCGTCTGCTAACCTTAATTTGGCCCGATAAGTTACGAGTCGAAACACTTGGATTTGCCTGTATTGCCGATGCAACAGCCACGATTGTATCCTGAACCCGAACATTGGGATCTCGATGATACGGTCTTCGTTCGATGCTTCCAGATTCGGCAAACATGTTCACCAGCCTCATAATGGTCCATCTACTCTGGGGAGTACCGCCAAACTCCAGCCTAAATTCCCTTTGGACGGAAATGACGGACTGCAAAGAATGGTATCGCTGCACTATCAAAATCTTTTTTTCAGTATCCCAAGCATTCATTTTGATAAATCTAAATAGTAGCCTATTAAATAAAAAAATTAGCCGATTAGTCACACTGAAAAAAGTTATTACATTTTATTTTTGTAGCACGATTCGTGGGCAACCATGTACTTGTTTTTAAAAAGCAATACATATTTACGCAATTCAAGCGCGAAAATGACACTGCACCACTTGATTCACCAATGGAAAATGTAGAGAAGCTGAATTTAAATGTTTCCGTGTAAATTTGGAAGACAATGAACAAACAACAGACAAAATTGCATCCATTGATGATAAAATAGCTTCACAAACATTTTTAATTTTTTTTAGTTTTCGCCTATCTTAGAAATTTCCAAATAATGCGCTAGTACTTAGGGACAAGCGACCAACCATTTCTCGAAAACTAATGAACTGCGAGAAATAAAAATCGAGTTTAAAAAAACAAAAAAAAACACAACTTCAAAAATATCAACAAAAAAATATATATATTGAATCAAAACCACATGTAGGATTTGAACAAAATATATATGCCATTAAAACGGCTATACACTCATACTTGAACTTAAAACAGTTTGATTCTTCCACGAACCGAAGCCGTTGTAGACCCGTGCTTTCCGCAAAAAAATGGTCACACTTGCAGATAAAACGAACAGTTTCACGAAAACAATGGATTTATCATAAGGTCTAACCCTTTGAGCATTTTTTGTTCCCTTAGCTCAAAGTTGAGCTAATTGATGGTTATTAAATTGAGAACTTATCACATTCGTGCAGGATCATTTCTCTGATAAAGATGGTGTTGAACGTTTTTCGGACAGATTAAAGCACTGGGAGAATCGCTTGGGCAATTATGTGACTCCTTGTCCTGTAGAAAAATATAAATACATTTTATGTACAATAAAAAAGTTAAAAGTTGTTAGGTTGGAAGTTTTCTGCGTACAAGACAGAAATTGGAAAGAGGATAAAGATCTTGAAAATTTAGTAATAATAACGAAATATATCTTAAAGTTATCATTAAAGCTAGTTCTAGTTCCAGCCTAACCTAAAAGTAGGTCGTACTAATAACTTTTTCACACTGAAAAATAGATATAGTTTTTGGGGAAATATCACGCTTGTCGAAAAGTATAATACAAAATGTTTAATAAAAACTCGTAAGCCATTTCAAAACCTATAGTTGGCATTCAGAGATGTACTAAACAAACACAACTGTTTCAGCAATCAAGTAACGGTCATATAATCAGTAGTTGGAAAATTTCTCACGAAAAGAATACATTTGAATCCGTTCACATACCGATCAACGCAACGGATGACAGACTTCGTATTCTGATCAAAATACGGATCCTCTGAAAATAAGGCGGTCAACAAATTTTCTTGAAAATAAAGAAGAGTAAAACTGGGATGAGACCAATCATAGGAAATGTCAAACAAAAACTTGTAAATGACTTACGAATTTTTTCTTCAACTGTCTGCCCTAACTTTCCAAACACCAATATATAAATTTATCCTCTTACTGGAAAACAATTAAAACATTAATATATATATTTACTCACGTTTACACTTCGTCCCTAGACGTACAGTCAGCCCTTTTCATTTTTACATTTCTACATATTTATATCTATTTATTACCTGCCAATAGGGTAAGATCTTTTTGTCAACACTCAAGTAGTTACCTTTTCGTTATTTTTTTTCTTTTCAGTGCAAAAATCTTCTTCATCATCAACGAGACATTTATGTGTCTATTAATCCCTGGGAAATTGTTTTCCTTTGGTTTAACAGTTTTGATATTCATTACCAATCGTTATGTTGCCGCCGCCGCCGCCGCCATCACCTCCACCACGCGTCGTCTATCATGGCAGCAAATTAATTTTCCATTTCAATGGCATGGCTTTTCCAGAGAAAACAAAACTACAGATACGTAGACAATGGCATGTGGGGATGCGGAGGCTACCGCCATCATAGGTATCCACATCATCAGCAATTCAATTGAAATCATCTCACGAAATGAGGGGCTATGGCATTGGCGGCGGGCGGTATGGCGGCAGAAGAACGACCGTTCGGTTGGAGTCAGTCGTCATTGTAGGGACTTGTGGGCAACCACAAGAAGACTGAGAATTCTTTCGGAAGACAAAAAATAAAACTCCAACAATCCAAGCATTCGATATGAGGATTTTTATTTGTATTTCTATTTTTCGTCTCATTGAAAAAAGTTTTTCTTTAATTCATGAACAAAAAGGTCAACAACCTTGGCAAGTAGGAGTTCTGATAGAAAACAACAAGAGGGAGTTGTCGCTTCGAAAAGATTGATGATGATCCCATGACGATCTTCGATCCCAAAGTTAGTCCAAGTTCAAAAGGCTTTTTTATTTAACACTCTTTGAGTGTTAATTGAAGCTGATTGAACAGCATCCCTAACAACAACTAGTTATGAAAAAGAAAATATGTTTCATGTGAAATTTACGTGAGAAGATTAAAGAGGGTTTTAGCTTTTCTTTTCTTTGGTGAAGAAAAAAACCGACGACTTCGTGGGTTTCGGGAAATTCTATGAATGTACTATGGAATTCTGATGAAGTTTGAAAATAAAATGTCTTCTGTTTGATGTTTGTGAGAAGGTAGGATGAGGGTTATAAATATTGGATGTTTTTATTGGACATTTCTTTCGTTTGTATTTTCATTGAATAGGTGTACGTTATACAAGTTTAGAGTTTAGAAAAGGAAATAATTTGACAGCAGATGTGAAATTTAAGAGTATTTTAGAAGGTATTATGCGTAAGTCCGGCACCAACGTCCCGAGGAATAAATTTTATAAGGTGATACAGCTGAATCATTCGCCACCGACGACGACTACATTAGCTGTAGGGCTTTCAACGGTATTGAAGCTGAAGTTCTATCGGCGAAATTTATAGAGCAGAAATAGAAATAAACATAATAAGCGATGAGGCAATTGATATTTTTGAGAGAATAATGATGATGTGAGCTATGACTAAAGAAAATCTTAAGAGCTGTTAAAAGGAACGTGTAACTGCGTGTATGATACCTTTTATTTTGATTGTGTGCAGTAATCATAAATGCGTGGCTTATACGTCTGAAATATGTTATAAATACGTCACAAATACGTCATCATATGTCATAAATATATCGCAAATGTGTCATAAATATATTGTAAATATGTCGTTAAAGTAGTGTAAATGTGTCGTAAATGGGACATGAACACGTCATAATTATGTCGTAAATGTGTCGTGAATGTGGGGTTAATGTACCGTAAATGTATCGTAAATGTTTCGTAAGTTTTTTTTTATAATGATGCGCGCACTAAAGGGGTTTTGAGTACCCTTAAAATGAACATAGGATGCAAGAGGAGGTACCGATGCACATTGTTTTTGAATTTCTGAATATCAAAATGGTAGGGGAAAATGGAGCCGGGTAAAGAATTCCACATTCGCGTTGTATGGCTAAAGAAAGAATTCTGTACATGGCAGGAATCCAACGGACTATTTCGCACGAAAATTGTTTATAAAACTAGCGATAAAATTATGAGAGACATATAACATTTTGCCGGTGTTCTAGAGATGTAAATGTTTCCATTATAGTTCTATCGCCTATCATTCTTAGAGCTCTATTCTGTTTAAAAGACTCAAATGCGTTTTGGGAGCTCCTGCCCAAATGTGGGAGTTATACTCCAGCTTTGGACGAATGAAGGCCTTATAGATTACAGCCAGATCAGATGGGGAGAAGAATTTCTTGCATCTTCGAAGAAATCCCAAGCACTTTGCAGCGTTTTTGGCGACATCCAATATGTGGTCATTCCACAAAAGGTGGTCTGTGATACATACCAACGACTGACAGCTGATCAGTTCCTTCAATGCAAGTGCTGCTCATGGGTAGCGCCAGGGGGTGGATTCTGCTTTAGCGACAGAATACAGCATTGAGTTTTTAAAGCATTAATTTCCACACGATTTCTTATTCCCCATTGGATAATGCTGTCGAGATCAGAATTTAATGAGCTTGTCATACGCTGCTGTTCCAGTTCCACATCAAAAGAACAAGGAGGTGAATCTGAAAACGAATATGAAAAGCTGAGAGTACTATCGTCAGCAAAACAATTTAGTGGATGAAGTTCCAGATAGAAGATCATTATAGAAAATGAGAAAAAGGGTCGGGGACAAAACGGAGCCCTGGGGCACACCAGCATTAATTTATGAATATCAGATTTGAAACCGTCGAATACAAAATGTTCTTCGGAGCGGTCCGAATGGTAATTTCTAATCCAACGAAGAGGAGATTCGCTGATACCAAATGCACGCATTTTCGATAAGCGACCGTGATGCCAAACTCTAAATGTCGTAACTGTGTCGTAAATTTCTCGGGAAAGGACAAAAACCCTCCGAAATTAAATTAAACTAATTCAAAAAGAAAAAAATGCAAGTCAAATATTATAAAAAATTTCTTGCCGTAGAGGCGTACACTATTGGCATTTTATCAAAAAAAAAAAAAAAAGTAAAGAAGACATATTTTTATTATGGTAATGCTACGAGTAGATTTATTGAGGAATTCTGCTTCGAATAGAAAGCCTTTTCACTTTTTTTCTGGAAAAACCTATCTATTTTGCGCTTTCGCCACTTAGGACAATTATTATTCACTCATACTTTTCCTTCCTGTTTGTTTTAATATGACCCAACTTAGTGGGGGTACGGCTAATTTAACCGTTAACTTAACATTATTTGGTTTTATTTAAAAAAAAATCGCCAATTTTTGTTCATTCATAATTAATTTACGACAGTTAAACCAGGAGTTTGAAGTGCTTCTTGCTGACGTCTTGTACGATTTTTCTGATTTTTCGACAATCATTACATTACATTACATTACACACTTTTAATGCGATTTCTACTTCACAGAAGATTTCTTAAGATCTAAGATTTTTACGTGATTTAGATACATTATTAAGTTCAAAAAAATTGGAATTTAGAGCTATTTTCTAACGTCTTATACCACATTCTTTTTAAATGATCACGTATAGCGCCAGTTTAACACACTATTAGTTTAAATTGATCACTGATCAGGTAAAAAATTGTAAAAATAACTATATACCGTTATAAAATTTAACATTGTAATCTGGTCAACATTTCTTGTTTGCAGGAATTTTAAATTGAACTAACATGGCATCTTTTTAAATCAACTATAATATTGTTAAATATGCCGCCAGGTTAATATGACAATGAATGTAATGTTATTGAATCGTTCTCCTGATCTAGGAAAATGGCGGTTGCCTTTTCTCAGGTTAGGACAGTTCACAAGTTTGGAGCAAGTTAAGGAAAAAAGGACTTTCTTGACTATTTTACAAAAAAAAGACTTGTTGAGTGTTTGTGACTTTGCCCCAGGTCTGTAAATCTACTACTATCAATCTTTACAAAATAGAATTGAATTTAAAATTCCGCGGAACTAGATTTGTTTGAGTGTGACCTTCTCTTGAGCTATGATCTTTTATTTGATTATGTGATGGGCGTCACTAAATTAAATGTCCTATTTTATATAAAGGTTTATGTTTGTGAAGCTTTGTTCTTTGTTTAAAATATTTAAGTGAATCTGAAATTTCTAGTTTAAAAAAGCGAACCCTACGAAAAAGAATTAAAAGTAATGTGAGACAATGCGTCCATGAATTTCTGTGACATTTTTTTTTAATATCAATTAAATTGAACTCATAAAATAAATTGAGTTATTTAATTTTTTTCAAAAACGAAAAAAAAAACACAAAAGTCACGATCTTAGATCACCAATTAAATCGATGGCCCAAAATAGACTCTGATGTGCTCACAAGCAATTAAGTCAATTTTGTGTATTGCTTCGCAAAAGCCTCGTCATTAATAGGCATTATATTTCGATAAACATCCACAATCATATATATGTAGATCTTAATTGTTATAAATATCTTTTTTGTTTAAATTATCTAATAAAATATCTTATGTCATTTTTGGATATTCAGTAAGACAAACACTATGAATTTGACATACATCATCAAAAAGATGATTTAACTGAAGAAAAAGTCGTTCTTTAAATTTCGATCGCTATTGTTTGTTTAAAAAAAAAGATCGTAAGTAACATGTGGATGATGGATGAATGTTGACGCAACATTATTGCGTGCTTATTTGTAATTTATCAAACGCAAAATTTGGCTTTTTTTCATTTTAATTTCTAACTGTTTGTTAAACATATCTATTTCTTTTAAAACCGGGTACCTTATCTTTGTAATGGAACAATACCTCCATTTTTTATTGTTTAAATGAATTTATCAAAATTAATCTGATACCGCTAATTAGTTGTGCTTATCTTCATAAATATAATTAAAAATAATTGTGGGTATAACAACTCAGTATAAATAAAAATATTTCGTATGTTTTCTTCGAATATGATTATATCTAGAATGAAATGTTTAGCCAAATTTCTCACAATTATTTTATAATTGCTTAATTTAAGAATAAATGTAATTTGTACATAATGACAAATCAAGTCACAGAATACTCCATAATACTTCGATGGGAAGAATCTGGTGTTTGCCTTCTGCAAAATGGCGACTTGGCTTCAAGTTGTCTGCTGAGCATAGTAACGGGTGTTTTTTTAGACGAGTGGTTTTCAAGAAGAAATAAAACGCATATAGTTTAATGTTATGGCCAAGAATTTATCTGGCACGAATAAATTCCAGCCGAAAGGCCAAATTTTCGACCACTTTTTGCAGCAGTTTGGGCTGTATTTCAGGAATAACGCGCCGAATATTTTCTTCCAAGGCGTCAATCATCTCGGGCTTATCTCCGTAGACAAGTGACTTCCCATGACCCCACAAAAAATAGTCCAGCGGCGTTAAATCGCACGATCTTGGACACTACGCCACAGGCCCACGACGCGGATAATGCACTGATCAAAACTTTTCTTCAATAAATGGATTGTTTCGTTAAATGTATGGCATGTAGCGCCATCTTGTTGGAACCAAATGTCGTCCACATCAACTACCTCCAATTCAGGCACGAAAAAGTTATTAATCATGACTCTGTCTATAATCTTCCCCATTGACTGTAATATTATGGCCGGCTTCATTTTTCAAGAAATATGGAATAATAATTCCATCAGTCCATAGAGCAACATTTTGATGATGTAAGGGCTTGTCAACAATGACTTCAAATACGACAATTTTATCTATTAACGTACCCATTTAACCAAAAGTGAGCTTCATTGCTGAACAAAATTTTCTTGTGATGAGTCGCGCGAACCGAAACATTATTTTGGTTATAAATTTGCACAACAGCAACAATGTTTGCAGTTCTGGAGTAAGTCAATTCATTATGAAATTGCAAACCAAGCTGAGCATAAATCAAGTCACAGCTGTCAAAAAGAAGAACTCCGAAAAAAGTATTGCCAGATTGAAAACCACACTTATAAAAAAAAAACACCCGTTACTTCCGCAGTGGTTCTTTCAACATAAATTGATAATAAGCAATAAAACCAAAATTTATGATTTTCAAGCTTTCAAGTTTTATCGGTAAAGATATGGTGCTGAGATGTCATTTACCAAGCTGTTTTTAACATCATCAAAGGACCCCTCAATGTCTTCAAATGCTCGAGGTGTAAGTTCCACGAAGTGAATTGCTTTCCCAATCGTGTCAATCAGTAATAAAAAAACTTTTCTAATTAAACATTGTAAATTAATTTCTATCAACTGCAATAAACCTGTCATACCTCTGAAAACTTTTTCTTTAATTTCTCTACACAAACAAAGAAAAACATAAATGATTTAGACACTTGTTTCGTTGGTCACCTCTGTTTTGCCAAAACCTAAATCAAATATATGCCATTTTAGTGTTACATAACTGTCTAATGTTCAACATAAAATAAATCAGACATCAGAATAAAACTTTCAAATATAGCAGCAAGTTTATGATCCTTAACAGCTTTAAAGATGTTTGCTTCAACACATTTAACAACATCGACTATAAGTTAAACCAAACCAATTTTAGCTTAATATTAAGGCGAAGTACAGGTTTCTTGGAAAATACTCATCATTTTCTGTTTAACAACATACGTCCTGTGTAGACTGCAAATATTTACTTAATTTATTTAAATTGAGATATTTTAAATGATGAAAAAAGAATCTTAAGATAGATCTGAAAGATAGTTTAAACTGGAAAAGTGTTGTATCTACCAATCCGAAGGACCTCTTCGGTTTCACTTCAGTTTGAAATTGAAAAAATCTTTAAGTTTTTAAGACTTCGAGTCCTTCTTAGAGCAAGTTCATGCGACTAAATGGTTCATTCAATTTCTACATATTATGTTCAAATTGCATTCATGTTTCGCGGCCATGTTAACATTAAATTATTATTTTGAAATTATCTTTTAGAAAACGATTTTCTTTTATAACTCTTACACCAGTAAGGCTAACATAAATATTATATTTAAAATGATTGGTAGACATCGAAGTCGATGTTGACGTTGTGTGGACTCACGTTGCGAATCTTCCTCTTAAACATCAATCGTTGCGTCTCAACAACCAACTATACACCATCATCGGGTCGTCCCCATCAAATGAAAGTACGTGTGCAATGTAATAACGCATTAGTCTGTCGGATTGGATTTTGACTTGTTTCTTGTTTTTTTTTTGTTTTAGCTTCTATCCAATCGAAGCCGAACGATGATAGCGGCAATGATCAAACAAAAGATAGTTTCCCTTTTCCTTAGCATCATGTTGCCAGTTGATATAGATAAATGGAGTTTCCTATCATCTTAAGCGAAAACAAAGAAGAAATAAGTCCGACATCTTGTAACAAGTTCTACTAAAACTAAAAAAGGAAATTTAACTTCCTTAAATGTTCTACTATACAAGTCAATTTAATCTAAGGAATGGCTATGGCTAGTTATTCGGTTAACATCAGAAGATAATCTGTGGACTAGTACGTAGGTACAGCTTGATTAATTGAAAGCTATTAGACGAATCTAATAGCTGCCATTATTGGTTCATTAAGAGGCTATTACTGTGAGTTAATGGCAAAAGGGTTTAAATATTGGAAATAGGCATTACGGCCAAGTTGATTAAAGTTATTTCCTTGATCGATTATTGTAGGAACCATTAGAGGCATGTTGATTGGATAAATCGGCAAATGGGTTGATTGTAGATATTTTATTAATATCTTTAAAAAAAATAATAATAAATGGTTTTAACAAGGACAAGTGAATGATGAACCAAGAAGTCGAATTGACTTATCTTCAAATATCTTAAATTTAATAGAAATGAATTCAGAAATCCACCTAGTTATACATAATGAGCTCCTACAGTTGTCCTTTGCGAACTCAGGGTCAAATATCCACCCGACGCACGGGCCGTACGGATTGTTATCCGTAAAACAGGGTAGAGGGGTTTTGAACGCACTTTGTTCGCCATTTCTTTCTTCTTTGGAAATCAAATTGACTCCAAGGTCAAGCTCTCGATTTTTTCTGCAAGAAAGGAAATTTTAACTGTCGGAATGTGTTCTTCGAAATGATGATAAGTATTAAATGATGGATATGTGTAGTGCGTCGATTATCCCATGTTCGATTTGGTAAGTGGAAACATATAATGCGAAATCATTTGGTCAAAAGCCGTTTTTTTTTTTTTATAACTTTGCACGCGCTCAAGGGATTATGAATACCCTTTATATGTTTTTTATGTTTTTTCTTAACACAGCGGGGGCATTCGGTGGAAGAAGAGAAAGAAGGATAGGAAAGATGTGTGGCGCGATGTTCTGAGACTAGAACTGGTTGATGTCTCAGATTTATCTCCAGGGATGGCGGCTGAACTAATGCGGAGAAAATTACCGTGTCTTAGTTATTTATGACTCTTATAATTCGCATTATTTTATTTATTTCGTTGTCATATTTTATGTTTATGCTAGTTTACTCAATCACATGTTGTAGGTGTTATGCCTAAACACCATGTAATGAGTAAAGCAGCAACTTATTTTATGACAATTTTTAGAATTGGTTTTTAATGGCATATAAGACATAGACAACGGCAGGAATCGAACCTGCAACCACGAGGTTGACAGGCGAGAACACAACTATCGCGCCACGGCCACCCCCAGCCGTTATCTGAGGCATTTCTTTCAGGATGTATTCCTTTTCGACCTTAGAATTGAAATTGATATGTACAAACTTGACAGGATACTCCGGAGAGACTTCGTAGAATTAATCGTACTAGGCGTTCACTTACCTCCTTAGACAATTAGACAATTCGCAATTTTACCAATACGCAGTCCAACATGTGCAATCTTTTATCGTCATGTTTATCTCCTGAATTGCAGTAATATATATATATATATATGTCTGCCAAGATAAGCTTTTGAGTGGCACCTAGAATTTAAAGTATTCAGGAATTTTTTTTGATGTTTCGGGTCTTGTATTCGAGGATAATAAAAAGTTTTCCGTGGCAGGGACTGGTAGACACCAGTAATCCAGTATAAAGGTGTGAGAGCCTTGCTTCAGCCAAAATTTACATCTAGATATAAGCACCTTACCTATACCGATATCTACCCTGTTTAATGGTGAAGGTAATGTTGTTCCACTTTTGGCGAGTTAATCAGGCTTCAACAAAGGTGAATATTGAACTGCGGATATCATGAGCCGATATCACGTTTTCTTGGAAGTTTTTGTCCACCTATAATAGAGGGAATCCACCGATGATGCTTGGAATTGATCTGAATTATTTGTTTTAAGAATAGTTAAATTCCACTGTTAAGGGGCTTTCAGAAGGACGCCTGTATTTGCTGCTGCTTGTTTGCTAAATATATCGAAGGGTGCCAGGGGAAGCAGAGTATCAAGTGCAGCGGAGACAGTCGAGCGAAGCGCACCACTTATACACACACCAGTGTATGTGTTAGATGCTTTAAGTGACCTAAAGGATGGTAAAGCTGCGGTGTCAGACAGGATACCGGCTGAATTTTACAAATACGGAACTTTTAATTTGAGCAAAATACTTACTTCAGCTTTTAATGAAATTTATGATAGTGGTATAATTCCTCGGCAGTTTCAAGAGGCACTTATTTTCCCAATTCACAAAAAAGGTGATACAACAGATCCGACAAACTATCGAGGCATTTCATTTTGAATTAATTTTAAATTTAAATATACGCTCTAACTCAAACGAAAATTACATAACAAGTAATGTTACCCTTGCCGAATTAAGTAGAGAAATAAGAAAGCTTAAGTATAAGAAAGCTCCGGGATATGACTTAATTACGGCCGAAGTTCTCAAAATGATTCCTCGCAAAGGGTTAATTAATCTTCTTTATTAAATAAATGCCTCTCTAAGGCTGAATTACTTTCCGAGCCAATGGAAGGTTGTAAAAGTTATAATGGTTCTTAAACCAGGAAAACCATCACATGATAAGAAATCTTATAGACCTATTTCGCTTCTGCTCTTAGAATATTACTTCTGCACCTGCAGCCAATAATAGAAGAAAAGCGCCTAATACCTGAACATCAGTTTGGATTTAGAAGCAAGCATTCGACAATTGACCAATTGCATAGGATCACTGACGTCATTGAGAAAACTCTTCAAGAAAAGAGAATTTGTTCGGCGGTCTTTCTAGATGTGTCGCAAGCTTTTGATAAGTTGTGGCACGAAGGCCTACATTTTAAATTAAGACAAATTCTGCCTGAAGCACTTTATACGCTTCTAAAAGCATATCTAGAGAATAGACTTTTAGATTAAGACATGGAAACGATTACTCTGATCTCAAAGATATAGTGGCTGGGGTACCACAAGGAAGTGTCTTAGGTCCAATATTGTACCTTTTATTTACACGTGATATACCTCAAACAGAAGACAAAAACATGGCGGATATCGCTCAACGAAGTAAAATCAATTATGTATACCTAGATTTTTAGTATACAAAAATTAATAGATTACCGGTATTTGTTAATACGGTTCAAGTTCCGTTTGCTAATGAAGCAAAATATCTCGGAACTCTAGACGCGAAATTTAAATGGAAAGCGCATGTTAAAAAGAAATTCGAAGAGTTAAATAATAAGCTCAGAGATATGTACTGATTGCTCGGGAAACACTCTTAGCTCAGTATCGAAAACAAGCTAATTTTGTACAGGCCGGTGCTTAAGCATGTCTGGGCTTACGGTATACAGCTCTGGGGTGTACGCGAAATTCTAATTTAAGTACCTCACAAATATTTTAAAATAAACTCCTAAGATCGTGTGTAAGCGCACCTTGGTGCATTTGAAACGAAGATCTCCACAGAGATTTTGCACGAAATCATAGAAAACGGCTTTACACACTGTAATAGTACTATAATCGAAATTATCGATGAGACGAATTTAGTACGCCGCCTGCGAAGGACTAAGCCTTCCGATCTGGTGCACTAAACGAAAATCCGCCTTAAAATCGCGGTATAAGCAGGAACCATCATTGGAACACGTTAATTAAATTCCTTAAAAATAAATTGCTAGATAAGTTTCAACTTAGTTGCAATCGGGAGGAGAAGATGTTTTAAGTGCAGTAAGAATCTCACACTCCTATGAGCACGCGTTTTTCGGACCTCATAGAAGGTTGAAGGGAAACAAATTTAAATTCCTTATACAAAACTTTTACAGCAGTTCTGCTAAAACGCTTACATGAATGGATATCTGGTATTAATCTCTTGAAGGAAACACAGGCAGGTTTCAGGGGGGATATTCTACAGGTTCCAAACTCGAAAAGGAGTAAGACAAGGATGCACTCTTAGTCCGAGTCTTTTTGCTCTGTTTGTAGAAGACTTAACGAATTATTTGCCACGAGGAATAGAGCATGCAGGAGTCAAAATTAAAGTTCTATTATTTGCGGACGATATAGTCATTATGGCGTATTCACCTCAATCCCCACAGCTTATGATGAACAAACTGTATGAATACTGTTCACAATGGAGTCTAACAGTCAAAATTAATAAATCAAAAGTTATGGTGTTTAAATGGTATTACAATCAAGAAACCGTAGAAGTGGTCAAACCTAAATATTCAAGAAAAACTGCAGAAATCCAAAAGGGCAATCAACGTGGCTTGGAAAAACTGTTTCAGCAACAAGTATATAGCTCATAGCAGTAAGTTTAAGATATTTGAGGCTGTCTCAGAGTCTGTGTTATTCTATGCAGCACGGGTATGGGGAGGACGAAGATATGAGACTGTTGAAAAACTTCTTACGTAAAAAGATCCTTTCGACTACCTCCAAACGCACCTTAGTATATGATAATTGTAGAAATTGGGATGTCACCAATTTTTATTAAAACATTGCAAATGCATGTTGATTATATAATTAAAGTGTCAAAAATTCCAAACCATCGTTTACCAAGGAAAATAGCATGGCAACAATCCAAAGCAAAACAGACTGGTTTCGGGAATGGATGGATCTGGCTCATGAAAGTGGTGTTCTCATTAACTTGAATGTGTATGATATTGGAAGCTGGGAAACTACAATGTACGACGTCATAAGACGGTTGGATGATCGGAATAGAATTAGATACTTAGAGGAAGCATCAAGATCCTTACATAGGGAGATATACAGTAGACTTGATCACAATAAAGGACATAACAATTACCTCAGAGACTCATGCAGCATCGAAGACATTTCCACCATATTCCGTCTGAGAGGAGAACTTCTATGGCTGAACTTTATGCCACACAGACAGGATATTCCTCTCATATGTAGCATCTGTAATATGAATAAACGAGAAGACACTTCCCATTTTGTAGGGAGATGTCCAGTTTTGAGGGAGACATGAATAAATCTTTTAGGAAGTGATTACCTATCAAATGAGCAAACTATTCAGATTTTGAATGAAATGAATGTTTCAAAATTATTTGAATTTTGTAAAATTGCACTCGCATACAGAGACAAAATAGTATCTGGGGAACTTTAGTGTTAATTGGATATAAAATTTAATAAATTAATAACATATTATCATTTTTTTTATAAAATAAGAGCAAATTTAATAAACTTTTATCTTAATTTGTTTTTTAATAATTTGTGTCAATCAGGCAAACTGCGAAGCCATGTCATAATGATTTTTATAATTATATATTATAAATGTATTTTTCTTATTATATTTGTGAGAATTTAAAAATTTTAAAATGAATTTAATAAAAATCGTTTAATTTAATCTAATATAAATCGCATACAAGTTGATCTTTAGTTCAGGTCGCCGCCGCCGTCTGTTGAGGGGCCTTTCTCTGTATGTGATGTCTATACACTCCAAGTCTCTCAGCTACCTCGGTCGCTATAATTTTAGCTACGTCGCTGAATAACCAGTAAAGCTGAAGCTTTTTTCACATATTCCTTCGCTACACACAAGTCCAAACATTACTCTCAAAGCACCCGAGCAGATTTTCATCCATTTCTTTGAAGTTCCAAGCTTCTTCCCTCAGTTCTTTAAAACAGGCCATTGCTACATAAGTCTTCTTCTGAGCCCAACCAAACAGCGGTTGGCAAGATTAAATCTTCGTTTAATATTTGCACTTCTCTACTAACATTTCAGCTTTCCTTACCTTTCGGTAAGTTCTTATGGAAGCTAAAATTACTTATCGGAGCTTTATCGAAGCCGAAATGTTAGTTGGGTAGTGTCAATTTGCGACGTAATAGTGGGATTCTAAGTAGACAATGTTCATATTGTCGCCATTGACAGCCAAACCTATTTGGCAGGGGTGCTGCGATATGACATGGCTCTGTATAATTAGCCCCTACACAACACTACTAACATTTCGGCTTTGATAAGGTTTCAGTAAAGTCTTATCGAAGCTAAAATGTCTTACCGAAACATTATCGAACCTAAAATATAAATTAGAAAGTTATCATACGCGACTTTAAAATCTGTAAGGAGATGATCTGTATCGACTTGACAGTTTTGGATTCTTTTTTCCAAAATCTGCCGAAGTGTGAACATTTTTTATCGACAACCATTGCACTATCGGTCTAAAATCCAAACTGAAATCATTAATGAAAGGTTTTAAGCGATCACAAAGTCGTCAAAATTTTGTAAGCTGCACAAAGTTAGGAGAATCAGAGCATCTAATTTTTTTGTGGATGAACCAAGTTGCCATTCATCGAACATATAAATACTTTTGTCCAACGATGAATAAGTGCACACTTTATACTAAGTCACTCCTGCCTGAATCATCTGCTAATATTTTCTTTACAGCATATATACGCAAGTACGGAAAAAATCAATAAACAAAATCCAATAATGTGACCTTCTCCTTCTTGGATTTCCTTTGTTAGTACGCCTTACTCCGCAAAATTAAAAATATTAGACAACATTAATATTAGAAAATTGCAATAAGTGTCTATAACTCGTAACAAAACTTGTTGTTGTTGAGATAAAATAAAAAATAACTTTCAAACTAATGTCGAAAGGAACTCTTTACAGATGTAATTTTGTTTAACAACTTGCCAGTTAAGTATTTTCCTTTTCTACGAATTCACTGCTACTCAACTTTGGTTATTTTTTTCTTCTTCTTTACATAACTAATTATATATGCGAGAAAGCAAAAGTATGCAACTTAAATACATCAGAAACAGCAACAGCAACATCATCATCTCTCCCTAGTTATACCGGTATGCCACTTGAAGTGATGCAAGTCCACCACTTCCACCCAAATACAAAACTGAAGAAACCTAACCACAAGTATGCACTCAATCTCAAACTCAAACTCCAAATGAGATGGTGCCTCGTGTCTATACAGTCTTGATGTCTTAATCAAATTGTTGTTGTAGTAGCTCACTATGCATTTGGTTATGGTGAGAGGCTCTTCAAGATCTTTGGAAAAAATTACGTTTTTACAACTTTCTTTTTGGCCAGTGAATTCCAATGTTGTTCCTTTCATGATACATATAACTGCTTGTATCTGTATGTTGGTCTCTCTGTCCGCCCATCCGTCTGTCGCTATGCGTCGCGTCGGTTAGTAAGCCCCACAATGCTTTGAAATTCCCAATAGGAGTTAAATTGGTTGCGGTGGTGGAATTTTTAATGACCATTCCGAGTAATAACAAAATGTTTCCAGACACGATTTGTCTCCCCCATTGCAACTTTTTTTTCCTTTTCCTCTCTTATTTAGTTTCAAAACAACACACTTACTTTACAACTATTCCCTTATGGAAACAGTTAAGCAGAGTCCACTGTTATTATATTTAAATGAAACCACTACTCAATAAGAGGGGCGAGCGCGAGCTCTAAGCAACAAGTTGCTGACTTCACTGAAATCCGGAACAACATCTCGAATAAGGGATATTTCACATTGTTTGTTCGAACTGTACACATAGTTTACCATTACACAACACTTTGTTGAATATGCACTTGGACTTGAACTGTGGTAAACCTCCATTAAAATTATTCAGGAGTGGTGGTAGGTTAATGGCGTGGCGTGTTGTTGTTGGTGTAATATGTTTTGTTTTATCGAGGCAACATAACGAGTAAAGCAACAAAATATTTTTTTTTTATGGAATTGGCCGTACACAACAAAACGGAAGTTTCTGGCGGACTGCTTTTGTTTTGTTATTTGGACCATAAGGCGGTTGTCGGAATTAATAGTTTCTCTTTTTAATTTCTTTCAGTACAGCAACGTGAACTAAGTGGTTTTATTGTTGATTTAATAATTAGCGGTTAGTTGTTGATATTACAACTGTTTTTTTTTTATTTAATTGCAGTGGGCCTTATTTACAAATAACCAAACATCTCACTGCAGAAAAATCAAACACCCATAACGACTTCAGCTGCCAGGTGCAGGTGAGTGTTAAAGAAGAGGTTCAAAATGAAAGGACCGACAGTAACTGTTTCATGGTAGGTACACTTTATTTCGGTGCTTTAAAAAGTTCAACATAATAAATACCCAAATCACATATCGAGTTGCATTTTTTTAGAAAAAAATCGAGCTAGAGATTTTGAGCAAAACTAGCTGATGTTACGATGATAGAACACGAACAAAATGTTGGGGTCCGCAATTCCGGCGGTCTGCCCGCTGAAACGAAGTTCTTCAAACTAGGTATTTAAGCGTCTTCGGTATACCCCAGATAACGATACCTGCTAAGGCACAATTTTTTTTTATATTTTTGACTTTCTCATTACCATTATACGTTATACGTTTTTTTTTTCAAGTTTTGTAAATAAAAAAGTCTATTCTTGAAAGAAAGAAATTTTTGGAAAAAAATATTTTTTTGGAAAAAAATCATTAGTTTTTGAAAAAAAAACTCAATTTTTTAAGAAAAAAAATAAATTAATTTTTGAAAAAAAAAATCAATTTTTGAAAAAAAATCAATATTTGTAAAAAAAAATCATTTTATTTAAACTGAATAACTCAGCGAATGTTGTTTTCCAAACTTTCAATCGTATCTGGCTGATCAGTATATAGACTACATACCCCCACAGCAAATATTCTAGTGGTGTTAAAACGCACCATCAGGTTCAAAACGCTCACCAAATGTTTCCTTCAAAAAATCATTTGCGGCTCGTAATTAGTTTTAGTTTGCACCTTTTTTTTTCAAACCCCACATCAGGGCGAATCAATTCAGGGACGAAAAAGTCTTTGCCCGTGAGCTCTATAACGGCACGCATTTTTTTTAAGAAGTAAGGACAAATGATTCCACGAGTTGATTAAAAGCACACCAATCTGTCAGTTTTTCTGGATGAACGCCGGCGTCTGAACAATAGCTTGAGGATAATATGCACTTCAAATGATGCAGTTTTTCTTATTGAGGTAGCCAACCATCGATAAACAAAATTTTATTGTAAAAATCGGGATCAACAGCAATCTCGTTTAGAATGAATATGGCAAACCAAACTAAAGACAAATCACATGGCAGATGATAAAATGGCTGTCAGTGAAAACAGTGCTGCCAACTTAAAGTTCTATACCTCTAAAGTTACACACCTTTTGTATACAAAATGAGGTAAAAAAAAAAACGGTTTTAAAAATATATTTAGCCGTTTCTACTAAGAAGATTGTGTGTAGTGTAGTTTTGTAATACACTTTTTGTTCACACTATCAGAATTGGTCGAAGAGAGCTTATAGCAATCTCCGTCTTTGCGACCAATGGTTTACCAACACAGAAAACTGTTTTATACCACCGGCTCGTCATTTAGTTGTTAGTAGGCAAACTCTATTACAAATAAGACTTACACAAGTACAAAATGAAAATATAAACAAATAATATTACTTCAATACAAAACAAGAGAATAATATGAAACACAAACATTTAGGAGCGTGGAGCACTGGCTTTGAGTAATTTTTTAAATTTAATTTTACTTATATTGAAATCAAAAATGTTTTAATTCCAATTTAAAAGTCTACCCGTACGTGTCAAGGGTTCATGCATCCCATAGTTGGTCCTATGTATCTATGACGCCTGGTATTATTTGGTGGAAGAATACCAAATCATTGTTAGTTCTTTTCTGTGCAAGTGTTTGCTTTTGAAGAATAGATAAACGTTGGTCATGAGGGAGGGTATTTAAAGGATCACTCCACTGAAGCCCTTTCAATGCGAAACGATCAAAGTTTCTTTGAACAGATTCTAATCTCTCAATTTGAATATCGTAAAAAGGAAGTCCAAACCTGCGATGCATACTCAAGATGGGGACGAACCAAACAGTTGTATAAAGCACGGGTAATATTGGGATCAACAAACAAACCTAACATTGAATTGGCTTTGTTAACGATGATATTAATATGGGCAGAAAAGTCTAAATTGGGCGACAGGAGAACTCCAAGGTCCCTTATAGTTATAACACGATTTAAAATGTGCCGTGAGATAACACAGTAATGAGAAGAAGAAGAACGTTTTTTGAAAATGTCATTGTTTGACATTTTGTCGGGTGAAGATTCAAACTGTTCTTTTCACACCACAAGGCAAAGTGGTTAATATCCTCTTGGAATAGAGTTCGATCCTTTGAAGATGGTATATTTTTATGAATCTTCATATCGTCTGTAAAGATAAGAATTTCGCTATTGCGTACATAAAGAGGAGCATCATTAATAGCCAATGTAAATAGTAGTGGTCCAAGATGGCTTCCCTGCAGAACCTGATTTGGCAATAAAGGGTCTTGAGTAAGAATTTCTGAATTTGACTTGATATAACCTATCTTCAAGATACGAGGATATCCACTTGATGAAAAATGGAGGAAACCCGTATGAATTAAGTTTAAACTTGATCATCTCATGAGACAATTGATCAAAAGCTTTCGAAAAGTCTGTGTGTATACACAATCAACTTGTTGACCACTTTCTAGGGAGCTTTAACATTTATTCAAAAAGACAACTATATTAGTAACAGTAAAACGTTTATTGTTGGTTGCAGATAATATTTTTACATATAAATGTTAAAATATTACATACAACTTGTGCGAAAGCTTCGGAATGCAAGAAAGTTTGGAAATTTGTATATAGATAATAATATTGATTATTTACTATATTTTAGTACAATTTAGTTCGATTTAGCACATTGTTAGTACATTTTGTCAACTTATAGTGCATTTTAAGCACTACTGATATAAAACGAGAATCCGAAAAGAGCTGTGCAGTTTCAAAAGTTAAATGATATAATGAAAATTCAGTGCAAATGCTCAAATGAGGTCGCTAAATAACCGCGCTTTACATCTTGAATCAAGATTTTCGTAATTAGTGAGACTTGAGTTTTTCGTAAAACATGACTGACAGAAATTGTCAATTGCAAATTGATGGTTGATAAATTCTGAAATTTAATATTAAATAACCTCATTGATAAGAGTTTTGGTAATTGAGAATGATACAGACCATTGTGAATTACAAGAAAATTGATAATTACAATTAAATATTTGTGCAGTTTTTAAATAAGCCGAGGTTTTAAAACCAAATTTCAGTGTTTATCAATAATCAAATTGATAATTGACAATCATAATAAGGCCCTAAGTGTGTGTCTCCACAACAGATAAACATTTTAGGAAATATTGTTTAAAATGTCTAAACGTTTCTGAAATGGTTCCCATTAAAAAATATTGCAGAACCACTTCAGATATGTTTCCAAAACGTTTGTTTTTGGTGTGGACGCTTCGAGAAACGTTTCTGAATTTTTTTGTTCCCCATTTTATTTATCCTCTTTTGGTGCTTGCTTGTTGCTTGAAGTAGCACTGATATCGTTGTGTTTTATTTTCATGAAAAAAAAATCACACTTCTCGCGAAATTTCAATCAATCAATCAAGAAAGTGTCCCGTTCGAAATGGAAAACATAGAAACATTTCTCAAGCCATTAAGAAACATTTGAGAAATGGTTCTTTGTTTCCGAAAGTTTCTAAAATGTATCTGAAATGTTTATTAAATTTTTCTAAAATGTTGCTTAAATGTATCTGAAATGTTTCAAAACAGAGGTGCTAATACATTTTGTATGGGGTTTGTGCTGTTCTTAAAATGATTGAACATTGTTCAACTATTGGGGAAATAAGAACGGATTAAGGAGAAGATAGGGATCGGTTTGGGAAGTTTATCAACAAAACAAAATGGAATCTTTTCATGAACTACCTGCAAACAAATTCAAATTTTAAAAGAGACTGATGCTACGCTTTTGAAACGTTTTCAATTTTATCATTAGATCATATCCTCATCATTATTATTCAACTCACATTTGTTTACCAATGTTATCTTGCTATCTTAATCTTAAGTCTACAATGTTCTCACAAAAACAAATATCATATTTATTGGAACTTTTAAGTTAGATATACATACATATATACTTACATAGCTACGTCAATTTTAACAGAGTTTCAAAAAAAATGCATCAACTAACCCTCACCTTCCTAATAATTTAAAATAAACAAAAATTAAAATTCAAAACTCATTTCGAGGTTTTTGTGATCGAAAGGAACAGATAAAACAAATCTATCGGATACGTTTTTTCTTGTTATGAATGAATCAGTGTCGGTAAGCTTATACGAAAAGAAATCAATTAGCAAATCGTATCACGTAGATATCGCAATAAGTCTAAGGCTGCAAGACAGCATTTAGTCGTATGACACATTGTGGTTTGTTTTGAATGTTGCTTCAAATTAACACGCGATTAAAACTGTTTTCTACATAATAGAATCAACAATTTCAATTAAACATATATACAAACAAACATACATATTTGGCACGTATAATAATAATGAGTTTTTTTTTAACTTTCCAATCTCAACTTAAAGGCCGAGGCTTCCAACCGCAATTAGTTAATTGCTGATCTTATCTTGATCAAGCAAAGTGTGAAGCACGTGCTTTTAAAGGTGCAATTGGATAAACAAAAAAAAGTCCAACGGAAGGATGAGCTCAAATTTAAGAACTCTTTGACACTCACGATTTCTTCCATAAGCGATTCCCTGCTGAGCGAACGAATACAATGTGCTGTAATAAAATTTTGTTGTTTATGTTGTTTAGCCGTTATTCGTTTTTCGTTTGTATGTATGTACCTACAGGAGGAATAATTCACTTAATTGTATAAGATCACAAGCTGATCTACCAAACCAGAGGCGGATTTGTCACACGAAGCATTTCAGTATATTGATATCCCTCCCAGCCAGAAGTTGACGAGCACTGTGTTGGGCGAGGATTATAAGAGAATGCAATCTTTTGTGCATGCTGTCTTTTAATACTATTCATTAAATACAATTAAAGTTTAGTTTAGGTTAGGTTTTACTAGCTGTTAGCTGTTAAAAATAACTAACTAACACACTTGGTCCAAAAAGAACGGACAATTGTGATAATTGTTGGGTTTTTTGCCCCCCAAAAAAAAACTTTAAAAAACCATTTTAAGCTTTTTATGAAGCGGAGGAGAGAAATAGTGTCTTAGTGTGCTAGTTCATTAATGTCACTGAAGAAGAAGTCTCCTAGAAGCAGTCTGCGCCTGTTAGGGCATGTACAGAGGAGATGAAGAAAGGTTTCCTCCTCCTCCTCATCTAAACAGTTTTCGCAGAAGTCATTTGCGAGCACACCGAGTCTTGCAACATGTCTACCTATGAGGCAGTATCCTGTGATGACACCTATAATGGAGCAAATGTGCCGTCTGCATAAATAGGTCAAAGCCTAAGAGCGTTTAGGTTCCAGCTTTGGCCAAATCTTTTTTATCGCTAGACATGTGTTCAATTGAAAGATTGCATTAATTTTTATTATTTTTCATTTAACATAAAAAAAAAGAATTGTAATAATTGTTCGTGTTAATTTTAAATGGATCAATTAAATGCAATCTTTTGTGAATTTATGTATACTTTGCAATCTTTTGCATACTTTGTTTTCATTGCACACTTGACATTAGATTTATGGAGGACAAGAAATAGACAATAGATTAAATTTAATTGATCACTGTACAATAAATGGAGGAACAAATGATTGCATAATTTTAAATTAAATTTTCTAAGTGAAATCAGTGAATTCATTCCTTTAAATTAAAAAATTAAGGATTGCATTTGCAGCTGAGAGTGCATACGCAAAAAGATTGCGTTCACAAAAGAGTGCATTCACAAAAGAGTGCATTCACAAAAGAGTGCATTCACAAAAGAGTGCATTCACAAAAGAGTGCGTTCACAAAAGAGTGCATTCACAAAAGAGTGAATTCACAAGAGTGCATTCACAAGAGAGTGCATTTACAAAAGAGTGTATTTCCAAATATTGTATTATTTTACAATCATGTACAATGCAAAACAGATGGGAACGTTCAACTTCATACTGAAACGTGACGTTGCTCTTCCTATGCGTTCGCCCGAATTTCCTCTATGTCAACCCATCCAGCTCGATGCTTTCTCTTGGAACTCGTCATGGGAAGAAAAGTAATCAAGGCTCATAATAATTTATTAGTCATTCGGCTACGATTCTAGATTACTTTTCTATAGAGTAAGAGATTCAGAAGGGCCTAAGGCAGTTTTCCAGATGTATACCCATTAAATCCACCTCTGCACCAATAAGACTATTCACGTCCGGGATAGGATGGACAAGGATAGTTCAACTTCATAGACAAGAAAAACATTGAATGAATGATGGCGACAAAGACATAGGACGACGGACGCCGACCGACACGCTGACGTGAGACGAATCTAGTTCGTGATCATCATTCCCAATGGAAATTGCATTCGTGCGTTTAAGTGAGGCTCAGTCGGCGCGCGAACCATAACACAAATCCCCTTTGTAAACTGTCACGAATCACGATTTCTAGATTCGGTTGTTTCCCTATAGTGTTCCCCTTGAGTTTCCTTTTAAGGGGCGGGTTCACAATGCTCAATTAAAAAAAGTGGAAACAAAGTAAGAAACACACGAAAGAAAAGATGAATTGACCGTTTTCGGATTGTCTTTAGAGATCGATTCTGCCCTCGGGAATAGATTGTGAATGTGAATGTGAATGTGTGTGCTGAAATCCATTGAAAGGGCTTGGTTCGAGGTAAAACTCAAACAGGCCTTTTGTGACAGACAGGCGGTGTGCTATACCACCACTGAGCCGAGCCTAGCAGAGCCGCCGGCCGCGTCGCCGTCAAACAAGGATTTAAAATGGTAGATGGATCTAAAGAACGACCCTTGGCTTTGTTGTTTGCTATATGGTCTATGAATGAACATCACCAACGACCGACCGACGCGACGCTGTGCGAGGACTACAACTAGACGGACGGCGGAATAGTTTCGGTTTAATTGACTTTAATGTCCACTGGCACACGTTTTCCATGTCGCCGTTGACGATTCACGCTCCGCAGATCATTGATCACAGTTTCTGTTGTTGTTTTTTTTTAATATGTTTTGTTTGTTTTGAGCACGAATCTTGTTCGTTTGCTGTGCCATGAACAATGGTTTAGTAATTATTAATCAGTCAGAACAAAATAAAAGGTAGAATTTTTCAGGTACCTATACCTTTTTTTAACAGGGGACTCTAACAAATCAAAGTGTGTTTTTTTTTAATTGTGTTCCTAGAAAATGTATTTCATTCATAGATATTATAGAAGTTCAAGGGGAAAAAAGGTGTATTGACACCAAAGCAATTTTTCATACAATTAAAATGGCAGGACCTTTTTAAATTATTTTAGAAGAATATAATGACTTTCTGTCGTCGGGTCGTCGTACCCCGTGGTGTAATGATCGCTTCTAAAACGGATTTGCTTAGTTAGTTGGCAAAATATCAAAAATATTTACTTGAAACTGCGCTACGGACTATTTTATTAGTTTCACACTGAGTAGGTAGGTTGGATTACGAGTGAAACTGATAACATACTATTTTTAGCGAACTTCAAAAATGTTGCAGCTTCTTCTTTAAATTCGGTGGCTCAACTGCTCGTAGAGAATCAACGCCTAGTTTGTTACAACTCTGAACTATACATTGTTGTTAATTGGGGGGTATCATTTTTTTTTTAATTCGAACGTTTTTTGGGCGGCATAGCCTGGGAATCCAATCCTACCCACGTACTAACAAACAATTTTCTTGAACAGGCAACTTTTGCTGTCTTAGTCGATGAGGCAAGAGGGGCGAATGAATGTTGGTAAGGCGGACATGTAGAAAGAGGGCAGGCTAGGAAATTGAAAAAGGATAGAATGCTTAGTTCCGTGGACGTAACCTGCTTGCTGTACACGGTGTCACCTCGCCGGGTGCGGAGAACTAGAAAGAGACGAACTAGTTTATCATCACATCAAGGGTACTGCGGATGTTATTGCATTGAGGCCATTACAACATTTAGATATAGTCTGTTTAAGGGTCCGCCAGTCTTGAGGCCTCCAATAGAACATCGGCATATCACAGTGTACCAAGGTAGATGATCTGGTAAGTATGGCTTGTCTGAGCAGGTTAAGCGTTAAATGAATGTTCATTATGCTCTCGTGTAAGGATTTATATTAAACTCAAATCTCTTACCGTTCATGTTATTTCCAATCATTGTAAAAATCTTACCTGAAAGAAGAAAAAATATTTTATGAATAAGAAACTAAACATTTAATATTTAAGAATAATTAAAAATGCTAAATATTAAAAATATTGCTTGTATATAAAAAAAAATCGTTTTTAAAATTTTGAAAATAAAGGCTTTTCTGAGCTGCTTATTTTTTTGAAGAAAAAACAACAATTTTTCAAAAATACAGGTAGGCCTCACTTAACGCGGCAGTTACGTTCCTGAATAATGCCGTGTTAAACGAAATCGTTTAAAATAATACTTTTAAACTGAACAAAAGAACATCGCAGATCATTTTTCATCACTGGTTAAATAAATGCATACGTGGCAGTTTTGGCAATGCATCCAATTCAATGTTGTTTTTTTTTTGCTAAAAAAGTCCATAATTCCACTTTATTACAAACACTTATGGGGTTTTCGTTTGGTAACAAAAATCAATTTATTTTTGATTTAGATCTGTCAAAAAACTGACTTTGACATTTATTGCCTTCGATTGGCCAAAAAAAAATTTATTTATTTTTTTGAATTTAAATAAATTTTGCAGATCTGGATTTTTCAAATGTACCTCTCTTTTTTTACTAACACCAATATGCATCATAATTGACAGCGATCATTTTGACAAGGTCTTGTTTTATAATAATTTGTTTCGGTTGCAAGAAAGAATTAAAATAGTTTTAGTTCAAATAGAAGCAGTTTTAAGTGAATTAATTTATTCTTCCAGCTCTTTTGCGGACTTAGAAACTTGAAATTAAAAACAACGTTCGAGTCAATGTTTGGTAACTGATACCACTAGCTCTTTCACAGACACAAATATGCACCAATACAGCAAATAAAAATCAATCTGAAAACTTTTTCAATTCCTTACCATAAAAATCAATTTATAGATCAAAATATAAATTTACCAAACGAAAACCCAATTAATAATGTTGAAGTCCATATTAAAGTTCATTCATATTAAAAAAAAAAAACAGTAGGCATGAATATGAAATGAATAACTTGCATGAATTTGAAAACAAATACAGATGCAATGTATCTACAAACAAAATATGTATTTATATAGTATATAACATAAGGAGAACAAAAATTGTTTGTCTCCCATACCGCGTTAGAACGAGGCTTTTAAACGTATTAAACGAAAATTGTTGGCAAAAAGTGAAACGTGTTAGAGCGAGGCCGTGTTAAAAGAGGTACGCGTTAAGTGAGGCCTACCTGCACTTCATAACCCTAAAATGTATTTAAACTTTGAAAATCGTCAAATCGACAATTCTATTTAAATCGTTTAAGCAGTTAACGAGAACCGAACTATCAAAAATATAGAAATCATAACTGTAAACTTTGCCTTAAAAATATCATTGGATCATAGATGGAATTAAGCTACTGACTGGTGCGAATGGAATACGGTTTCATAAAGCTAATATCTGTTCATAATCGAAATTTCCGGAACTAAATTAAATTAAAGTGAATTTTTTTGGTTAAAAATTAATAGAATCTCTTTTTCCTATTTATGTGTATTATTTTGGATTGAAACACCTATAAAAACAATTCTTTTATACAAAAAGCGCTACTTTGATTTTAGTTTTTTTAACCTCTTTTTCGTACGTCGGCCCCAGTGTGATATGTTCCATGAAATAAAGATCTTTAACTAGTTTAAAAAAAAAGTAAAACAATTTCAATAATTTTTTTCGGCTTACCTTTTTATTAGGTCAAAAACTTGATTGGGTGGCATAGGCTTGTGTCGTGAGTAATCAAGGCGAAACAACATCAATGTGTATGTTTTTCTTGATTGTTTTGTTTTGACTGACAATTTGATCCAAAGTAAACAAACATATAAACGAAACGTGTTAATGTTTGATGGGTGGCATTCCATACCTATATTTATTTACAACAGTCTGGGCTGTAAAATTACTTTTTGTTAATACGAGCAATTCATTTTAGACCGGTTTGTTAGATTTTTTAAAGAAAATCTTCGAGTGTACATAAATGGCCCAGTAGCCAACATGGGATAAAGCAAGTGTTCATAAATGTTGTGAACTTTGATATATGGATTTATTATTTTTTTTTAAACCCAACCGTGTTAAAATATCATTTTTAAAAAAATGACAGGGCGTCCTTTTTTCGAATTGGTTTGTTTTATTTAAATTTAAAAAAAAAAGTTTTAAAATCTTCCTTACTTAATCACAAAAAGTTCGTTAGACCTACATAGTTCTGATTTTTTTTTCGACGAAAAACTGATCACCAGACACACCAACCACTTTGTCGTTATTTTAGCGAAGTAGGTATCTTGTTTTTTTAATCAACTTCTTTTCATAGTTGCCAATCATATGAAATCCAAGTCAAACTTAATCTGACGCAATAGAAATTATAAACCGGGTTTATTGTCACACAACTTTAAGCTCATCCACTACAGCGCGTTAACCTCTCATACCGATATAAATATCTGAACAAATCCTGTTCGTAAACATAAGAAACATCAAAAATTCTGCTCTAGAATCAGAAACAAACCTGCATTGACGCACTGGCGGAATTTTTACAGTAATCGAAAAAAACCGGCCGTTCTACAAAAAAAATTAAACAATGCCACCCATAAATTCTAGCTATGCACAAATTATTTCAACGCGATGAAAATAATATGTATTAATTAAATTTAAAATTAGATACAGAAACATTTGTTGTTGTTGTTTTTTTGTATGCTGGCAACATTAACCTATATTTAACGAAAAAGGCAAACGAATTAATCAACAACAACAACAACAACAACAACAACAACAACAACAACAACAACAACAACAACAACAACAACATCAGTAACGTTTGTTTTGCTGTCAAAGATTATTCGCAGTATCTCTCTCTCGCTCCGCGCTGCCGCACATCTTTCGTTGGGTATTTTCAGTCTCACAATCCCAGCTGAGGTCAATAGCGATGACTTGGCGCAACGTTCTAGATATGCGTCGCCGCCGCGCGCCGATCGACACGCCGCTACTGTAGATAGGTACTTTAGCTGTTTAAGAAGTTGCTAAACAAGAATGCAGCAACATCATCACAAAATTAATGGATTGCTAGTTGAGCTGCGCGATAAAGATCTCATTCTGGAGGTGTTTTCTGATGCCGAGTAGATCATTCATTATAAAATATATAAGTAAGTTTAGTTTTTTTTTATTAAAACGTAGGTACACATTGTAAAACAAGACTTGGCTATGTTGTCTATCCATATAAAGGAGAGAGAAAGAACTATATAATTTGTTCTTAAGCATGGTGGTAAGCATGTCAAAGGGGAGATTTAAATAAATTATAAGCTAATTTACATTTGGTTGAATGAATTTGATTAAGTGTGGACAAAGTGGGTTTAATCAATCATAATTAACCAGGACAGAGATCAGATTAAGGTTTTTGATGCAGCTATTCAAATTAGGTACAGATTAATCCTTTGATTATAGGATTGTGTGCATGTCCTTAAATGTAACCGAGTGGATGTCCCAGTTTGGAAAATACTTAACTAGGACCTGGGGTTATGGTATAAACAACATAACCAGGAAATGAACTCTTTTTGAAAAAAAGGCCGTTTAGGGCAAATTTTGAGGCACATTTCTACCACGGTAGATTTTTTCAAGAAGCAAAATATTCGTTACTGGCAATAGACGATTCCGCTCTCCAAAAGATAGTTCGATGTATCATATCCAAGTTTCCGTTTTGGGAGAGTTTTTTGAGTGATCATACATGGTTGCCCAAAAGTAGTCAGCCTATCGGAAGATGCTATAATTTTTGCTTATGGCGACCAACGTCAATCGAACGAGTATTCCTCAGAAAATTTAGTTTTTCTGTCAAATACTGAGGAAACAAATAGTTTGTGGATATCATTATTCTGAACTAGCCAAATGATTCCACGTTCCTTAGGAGTATAGCGTTTCTTGTCTTTTTGAAGTGTATTTTGTATCTGTTTATATCACAACTGTCAGAGTGGGATAATTGACAATTGCCGCCAATTACAGAACTTATAGCATATTCCGATAAGGTGACAACTTTTGCGCCACCTAGTAGGTACTAGAAAATTTGTTTAAGGTCAGGAGCGTATATGTAACAACATTATGTAACAAAATTAAATGTGCGACATGATCGCACGTACTTGTTCTTATGTTCTTATGATCTTACCACAAAAAATAGAAACAGGTAAATATTTTGTTTAAATCGTTTTTAATAACATTATATATTTATTATAATTATATACAATTCTTTAGTTATTTTGTTTAAAGTTAATGTAGAGATTTTAAGTACCTATTTAATAATAAAAATTTAAAAACATAATTTCGAAAAAAAAATCACATACCCGTTCTTATAATATTAATGTTAAAAAAAAGTACTTTTGTTTTTCAAAAATTCTAAAATATATTATAGAAAAAATATAATAGATCCTTCAAATTCTAATTTATAATTTTGTTGGAAATTTTAATGTCAAATCAGTTTTCATTCGAATAATGCGAGTAAGGCTGTTGTTCCGGTGCAAGCGAATTCCACTTGCGCGAACTTAGCGAATAAACTCGCGCACATTCGCGCAACATAGTGATTCCGGTCCAAGCGAGTTTAATTAAGCGAAGTGAGCGAATTTATTTATGTAGATAGTCGTATGTAGTGGGCGAGAAACATTTTTCTGGAGGAAGTACTGCTAAGTAGTCGTATTTTGAAGTGTATTGATTTGGGAAAGTTGTATCATGTCATTGTCGTTTTGTGAAGAAAATTTTTTGTAAGAAAATACCTTCTTGAAGTATAAATACATACATATATTAAAAAGCGTTGTGAAACTAATAAAATTTATAAGAAAAGACTGGAATGTGGAGCATTTCACAATCTGCACAATTCGTTGATCAAAGATGAACAACTTTTTTTTTGAATATTTTAGAATGATTCCAGATACATTTCAGTATATTTAGAGAAGTATAGAGCCAACAATAGAAAAAATGTCAAAAAATTTTGTTACATTACATCAGCTATTTCATCCCACAGTTTCGCTTAAGTCTTTCCTGTTCATGTCCCATAACGGTTCTCGATTTTTAACTTCATAGATTCACTTCTCCGAATCCATTTTGTACGAAATTCAGTACACAACTTAGCAGTAACATCATATCCTACTTAAAAACATATCTTGAATTCGCTTAGTTCGAGCGAGTTAAATAAAAATGAAACGATCTGAAATTTGACTCGCTTAGTTCGCGCAAGTAAACATTATGCACCCGAACCACAACATAGAAAATGTGTACAATTGAATGAATTTAGCGAAAAATTGCATCATCGCGCGAGTTAAATTCCCTTAAATTCGCTTGTACCGGAACCGCAGTCTAATGGATTCGTTGGAGCCACAGAAAGTGGCTGGGCAGATTGAAATACGAGGATTTCCAAAATTACGTGGGTTACTATTAAAAACTATATTACGAGTTATGAAGATCTGGGTAGGGTAATCGCCTGAACCAGAAAATGAGATTGAATGGCATTTGCTTATATTTAGTTCCAAGCAGTTTTTTTTTTTAGCCCCCAGACTGAAAAAATGTCAACGTCTTGGTATCTTCGCCGTACAGAAATAAGATATGGGAATATTTTATTACCATTTCAACATCTTTAATGGCGAGGATAAAAAGAAGAGGACCCAAATGGTTGTCTTGAGGGACACCAAAGGTAGCTAGATAGGGACTGGAGAGAAAGATCTGAAAACGAACGATAAAGTTAAGATGTTTGAGGTAAGACGACATACATTTTAATAAGTAAGTTCAAATCCTTTTGGAGATAGCTTGAAGAGAATAAGCCTGTGGGAAATTTTTTTTGAAACGCCGTAATAAAATCGGTAGGAATAATGGAAAGAGAAAATCGTCAGATTTGTCTAAGTTTGCTAAAACTGAGAGTGTAAAGGACAAAGAATTCGACTATACTTGAATTTCTGAAAGTCGTGCTGTCTATAGAAGAAATAACAGGCTAACAACGAAATTATAAGCTTTTATACAAAAAGCTTTCAAATATTTTAGGGGTTAAAACAGTGATTTTCCATTATTGAGAGAATTCACCTTGAGAAAGAAAGAAATTAAAGATTTGTAATAAATGGGATAAAGAAGAGATTCGGTAAGTATTCTAAGTATGCAGAATTTGGTGGAAAAGACTTGTAGCTAAATGATTGTTTAAATTAGAGAAAATGGAGTTGTTGTAAAACTCTTAGCCTGCAATTATACCAAGGTGGAGACAAAACATTGTTTAATGTCGGGAGAAAGAAACATGAAGAACGAAAGCATGAGAAATAGAGTTTTCGAATCGGACTGCATCATTGTATTGCTGGTTAAGGCCGACAAATTCGTAATCGAGTAGTTTTCTTTTAAACATGCTCTCCCAAACTTGGTGGTAATTTTCTTGTAACACCCTGGTTTTTGAAGATGCTCATATTGTAATGTGTTATCCATTTTGCGGTTTCATAATATTTCTTTTTTATTATAAAGACTGAACGTTTACAATATGTGCGAATCACTACATCATTTAAATGACCACCACGCGAATTGTTGCAAGCATCGATTCTTTTGAGGTAATTTTTGACCACTTTTTGACACATATTGGGCGGTAGCTCAGCCATAACTTGACGAATGTTGGTTTTCAAGTGCTCAAGAGTTAAAGGTTTATCAGCATAGACACGGTCTTTCCCGTAGCCGCACAAAAAAAGTCCAGCGGTGTCAAATGGCATGATCTTGGTGGCCAGTTGATATCGGCACGACGAGAAATTTCGCGGCCAGGAAATGTCTCTTGCAATAAAGCCATTTTCACTCGAGTTGTGTGGCATGTGGCACCGTCTTGTTGAAACCACATATTCTCCAAGTCGTATTCTTCAATAGCAGGCAAACAAATCGGTTATCATATGACCATAACGCTCCGAATTGATGGTGACAGTCGTTCCATCGTCGTTTTCGAAGAAGTAAGGTCCACTCCCACCTCCGCTCCGGCCCAAAGAGCGCCCCAATTAATGACTTTTTGTGGATGTAATGGCCTCTCCAATTACTTGAGGATTCTCATAACCCCAAATACGACAATATTGTTTATTAACATGCCAACCGAGTGAGAAATGTGCTTCGTCGATGAAGAAAATTTTGTTCGAAAAATCGACGTCCACCGCCTGTTGTCAAGCACCCACATTCGATGTATCTACGACCTTGTGAAGGGTCAGCTCGCTTCAGTTGTTATGTGAGCTGGACTTTATATGGATGTAGGTGTATATCCAAATGCAAAATACGCCATAATGTGCCGTAATACAGTCCTAATTCCTGAGAACGAAGAGGAATCGACATATTCGGGACTTCGGCAACACTTTCACTTTCAGCAGCGATATTTTCATTGGTACGAGCAAAACGATGATGCACAGGCCTTACAATATCTGTAACCAATCCAGTCTCTTCAAATTTCTTCACAATTTTGCCATATCTCCCATAATCTCCTCTTAAAGCACGATATGTGGCTGTGGCAGAATCACCATTTTTGTAGTACGTTTTAACAATTTGTATGCGTTGTGCTATAGTTAAGCGATTCATTTTCGTAAATGTCAGACCTTCAACTGAAAAAAAAATTGGTTTAACAACTTAGTTTGACAGATGTCGAATTCCAGCCCTATACTTTTGAAACCGCAAAATGGTTAACCCTTTACTTATTGCATCCAATGAAGTCAAAAATTATACATTTTTCAACCAAAATTTTGCGAATAATTTTTTTTTTCCTCAAAAATTTAATTGACTGTTAGAACGAGTATGTATGTACCATGATCGCTCATAGACTCTGAAAGGATTTACCTTTTCCCAATTCGAAGTTCGACATGAGTTTGAAGGTAAACCCGGCGGAAAGTAAAACAGAATCGTATATATCTTAAAGTTTCCTTCGCCAAACAATGTAAGATTTTTTTTTTTTTTTTGAATTTCACAAAACCGTATAAACGTCAATAAGACACTATTAAACGCCACTTAAAACTGGCACTTACTCGTAGAACTTCTACAAATATTTTATCAATTCATCTAATTACACATAACTGTTTATCCCCAGCCAGCTATGCATACAGATAGATGTGTGTACTGTGTATCCAAGTCACATTTAATTATTGTGATTCTAAGCGATATGGCCAACACAAATTGACGTTAAAACAAAGCAGCAAACAAGAACTAGTCATTTTTCAAGTTCAACCCATTCACAAGTCTGCAAGTTGCCATGACTTGGTCTTCTTGGTTTCTCCTCTATACTGTCATTGGGATTGGGACAAACAAAAACAGTTTTAAAAGAAAAGACCATTACTTTCCGGACTCTTTGCAAACTCTCCCCGCCTGCCTCCCGTTTTCATGGCACTTTAAATTCCAAATGAAATTGGAATACAAACAATTAAACGGTGAAGTGTAAAGTAGTTTGCTAGCATCAAGTCAAACGAGACGTTAACATAGTGCGGTAAAGCCCGGTCCACTATTCAGTAATCGTTGTTAAGTCTGTACATCGCAATAAGATATAGTAGGGAGATGACAATTTATCTTTTTTTGACGGTATTTTTGTTCTTGTAGCACCATTATGCTAGGACCACGCATGACAAGGCCAAACTCATCAATAGTAGGGAAAATATTTGTTTGGAGAATAAAAAGTTCTTCGTCCAAAAAAAATCGTACGTACTTGCTCCTATGTTCGATCACTTAATTTTTTATATATAAAAATTCTTAAATTTTTTCAGAAAAAAAATTGGTATGAACATTTTAAATATTTAATAATATAAACTTCAAAACAAAATTTCAGAAAAAATCGCCCAACCATTTTCGAAATATTGAATTTTCCAAAAAAAAAAAACTATTTTTCGAAAATTTAGAAATGCAATATTATTTAGAATTTGAAGGAGATCCTGTATACAAATTCTTATCCAAATCCGTTGAGCCGTTTAAATTAAATTTAATTTAATTTTAATTTAATTTAATTTAATTAATTTAATTTAATTAATTTAATTTAATTTAATTTAAGTCGAAAATTAATAAAATGATTTTATGACAGCTACCGTTAATAACAAAATATTTTTAAATTTTTGTCGGCCAAAATCTAGACCATACTCAAATTAGTACACAGAGTATTTTTTATCAAAATTGTTAGAGCTGTTTTCGAGATCATTAAGATTGTAGAAAAATTTGTATGGCAAGTACCGTTATTTTTGGGGCTAAAACAACGATTCAAAAATCTATTTTGGACAATCGCCTAAAACGCCTAACCACAAATTTTGAACAAAATCGGTTCAGCCGTTTAGGCTGTAGATCGCTCTATAGACAGACAGACAGACAGACGGAATTGCGGGACAGACTTTTTTGGTGTTCTATATCATCGTAATCTCAACTTTGATTAAAATCCTGAGTTCGATTTTTTTTCCAAATGCAAAACTTGCCCTATAGTACCATATATCGCAAGTAAAAAGATCTTATATGGATGAGGGAACGACTTTGAAATATAGAAGAACCTAATATTGACAGGAGATATAAACTGATGTCAAACGAACAATAATTCTTTGTCAAATACTGCTTTTTTAGAGCTTTGAAGAAAAATGAGCAGCCAATCCATCGACCGAGAGACAAAAAGTCCCTTTATAAGATACTTAATTGTGGGCCATAAATATTGAGGATTCCGGTACGGAGGAAAGGCCATGAGAGGCACAAAAGATATATCGAATATTGCATTGTACAACGTACAATAGAAATAAACAATTAAACGTCTGGTGGAACAGGTAGACGTGGACAATAGAAATAAACAATTAAACGTCTGGTGGAACAGGTAGACGTGGAAAGGCCTGGAATTATGCACATGTCCCTTGGAAGAACAGCACCTATTTCCATATAACTGAACGAATGCTTGGATGGGTTATGTCCGCTTTAGAACTGGCAAGCAGCTCCACAAGTTTTGTATATAAAAGGTGGTTCAGGGATCAGAAATGATAATGTTCAAATACACCTGCTTAGTGACTCGAGTGATGGTATCAAAATAGCACACTTAAGCGCTAATTGGGTTGCTAAGTATGAGCTCACAGCCGCATTTACGTAAAATTGTTACCTAACATCAAGCTTCTATTTTATGGTTCAGAGGCATGGACCTTTTCCAAGTGATTTTTGACAAAGGAAGCAAGAGAAGTGATCACAAACTGAACGATTTGTAGAGCGACACCAACCTAGCCTAGAGTCAAAGGCCAATACACGAATTTGCAGGGACAAATACTATTTTAATACAGCCCTAATGCCTGAGCGACGTATTAGAGGAAGATTTTGAATGCGTAAGCAGCCTACAAAATATTAGGAATAGTTAGCTAACATAGCTTATATTCTCGTGAAATGGTCGTAAAATTTGTGTAAAATTGTCGTAAAATTGTTGTAAAATTGTCCCAAAATTGTCGCAAAATTATCACAAAATTATCGTAAAATTCTCGTAACATTGTCGTAAAATTTTCGTAGTTTTTTGTAAAATTGTCGTAAAATTGTCGTCATATTGCCGTAAAATTGTCGTAGATCTGTCGTAAGTGTCTTGAAAAGTTGTAAGTGTTTTAAAGGTGTTGTGAAATTGTTAAAAACTGTCGTTAAATTGGCAAAATTATGATGAATAGTTGACTGGCTTGTTTTTTTTTATTTGTAAATTAACCCCTGAAAATGCCAACTTGACAGTCCCATTAAAATTGTTCAAGGGATTATGAATACCCTTTATATGTTTTTCTTAACACAGCGCGGGCATCCGGTGAAAGAAGAGAAAGAATGATAGGAAAGATGTGGCGCGATATTCTGAGACTAGAGCTGGTTGATGTCTCAGATTTATCTCCAGGGATGGCGGCTGAACTAATGCGGAGAGAATTACCGTGTCTAATTTATATATGTCCCTTATAATTCGCATTATTTTACTTTTTTCTATGCTAGTTCACTCCATCACATGTTGTTAGTGTTATGCCTAAACAGCATGTAATGAGCCAAGCCGCAACTTATTTTATGACAATTTTTAGTATTGGTTTTTAATTGAATATAAGAAGACATAGACAACGGCAGGAATCAGACCACGAGGTTGATAGGCGAGCACACAACTACCGCGCCATGGCCACCCCCAAAAATTAAAATTGGTTATATGAACTGAAAAAATAAAAAGGGATAGGCTAACAATAGTCGTAAATTGGCCCTAAATATGTGGCTGAAGCAAAATATTAACGGATTTGACTTTAAAAAATATACGTCAAGGCGTACTAGCCTATATGATTTTTCAATGAATCTAGCACTACAATACCAAAAATATGTCTTCTACTACTTATTTTTAAATAAAGTTTGGTTGAAACAATTGTCGCTCGATGTCCTTGAATAATTTGTGTAATAAAAAAATTATCCGTGCCATTTTTCTCTAAAACAATCATTACTGCCTTTAAAGGGAATTTAATTCAAAGGGAACTGTCAAGTTAGTATAACCATGTGTTATTAAAAAAAAATTACAAGCCCAAAAAATTTGGGTCCTCCGAGAATAAACGACAGTTATTCCAAGGGATTTCCTTTGAAACTTTTGACAGACTTAAAATACAAAATAGGACAGATGTCATAACATATTGTGAATGTGTCATAATTTTTGCAAATGGAGTCTGTCATTTTGCTTACATAAGCTAAAGAAAAATATTGGAAAGAACAGAAATTAGATAAACGAAGTGAAAAAGAAATAGATAACACAATAAAACAGATAAACAACAAGATTTATACTCGTACATACATACAATTGCACAATTACTAAGACATTCGGACTACCTATGGTTAACTCACATCATCTTGTTTCCCACATGAAAAATGACTTTGGTTGACAAATATCAATTGATTATTAAACGCAGAACTTTAAATTTAATTTTGCTCCTCAATATGTCATTGACATGCCTGTCATTAAAAAATCATAAAAAAGGAGTTAAATTTCTTTGAAGAAACGCAACAAACTTCATAATGCTCTCTTTACCCACCATTCATCTGCATTGGAATTATATCAATATCATTTTTACCATACAAACTCAAATAACTATATTGAAACAGAACCAAGAAGCAAAAAGGACCACCACAACTTTGTATTTGTGTACGTCATAAAATTCGCCATCAGAAGTGCTCACGGCACTGCCTCTAATGTAATCAATAATAACAGTTAAATGTGTCCCGCACTGTCAGCCAACATTCCGTAAAAGTACTTGGCGCAATTAAATTGCTCGCCATGACTTCAATTCATCTTGATGTCTTGCTTTATATGGTGCGTGTACTTGGTGGTGTGGTGGTTAAGAAAAGATGTTTTTAATGTTTGTCTTGACTTAGAAGTTTTTGCCACTCTCACTGCGCGCAGATCAATGACAGTTATCACTGCAAACGATATTATAGAGATGTGCCAATGTACTATTATTTTTATTTAATGTGCCGTTTAGATCCAAGTGCAACAAACTTGCTTAAGAATTGACAGTTATTGAAGAAGAATTTCTTCCAATATATGTAATTGGAACGTTGCCAGCGCCAACACCACGGGCGGTAGTATACATAGATGGCGCTATGGCTCGTTAGGTTTAATTACTGTTTAGATCTTTGGTGGGATACATAATTATCTTATGAGCGTAGCGTCGGCGACGCGGTGCGTTGAAAAGTTTATAGTTAGTTGTCAAAAAAAAATAAACCATGGCGGATAATTAGAACCGAATGTAAGAGGGAGATGCTGTGTTGTCAAGTCGAAACTTTTCCTCTGGTCACTTCTAAAAGTTGCTTTTTAGTACCAATTTTTGGAGACGAGGTCGAAACATTTTGAAAAAAACTAAAGACACTTGAATGTCACACAAATAAGGTTAAAAGAGGAAGTTTATTTTATTCACCTTCCAAAACGGTATTTTCTTCTAGAAACTATGTACTATATGAGTTTAAATCAATAATGGGGAACTCTGAGTACCTTAAAAGCTATTAATCATAACTTCTCCTCATTTTAATTTTTTGTTTTTGTTTTGATTTTGTATTTAATATTACATAATTTCCACACCGTAATTGTTGGATTTTTACAACGTACCTTGCACACAACTTGCTTTAGCTTATTACCTCTTAAATCTTGACCTTTTTTGTCTTATACCAAAAAGGGGCGTTGTTTGGTTGTTAATGACATTGAAAAATTAAACAAAACAATCAATAAAAAGGTTATTGTTTAACAATCACTCACTCACATGGCATAAAGCTATATTTAATGCATTTGGGCAATTTTTATGTTTTTTTTTTCAGGGAGTAAGAATTCCTTTTTTCAGATGATAAACTAGAATTATTGATTGAACAGTACATTAAGATATTTCAAAGGGGAAGAAATAACGCAACGAAACAAAAAGAGCAAGAAAAGGAAATTCTACTCCTGCAAACGTTTACATGCGGAAACGAATAGACCATTTCAGACGATTTGAACTACAATTACCTAAAGGTCACTCCTTAATCGTTTTTAATGACCAAGTTGGATCAAGATAAGGAAGTGTCTATCGCTAAAAGTTCTTAAGAGGAGTGGACATGTGAAAATCGATAATTTTTTCGTGACAATGTTTCACAATTCATTTAGCCTTGTGCCACTAACTCCATTAATTTCTCAATTTGGAGTAGGCTAGGCGTATCCTCTTGAAAATATGTATATATACTACTAGGAAAATTAAAGAGAATATCGCAGTGTCATATTTGCGTTGCGAGTTACGTCAACTGGTTAAGCCGATTTGCTTAATATTTGGTACACTTTTTAATACATTATTTTTAGATTTTATGAAAAACGGCGATAATAATTTTGATTAAATTTTGTAAACCTGTTTTTTTTTTCAGAAGTAGTTCGTGTGCCTTAGTTTGTAAAAAAAAAAAAACTTCAATAAAGTGGAACTATCTCGAGAAGCGATTTCCAATTAAGAAAGGATAAAATAAAAAACAGCAAGCACTGAAATTAAAGTTTGATTTTTTTTTGACGTTTAAGGCAAAACAAACAATTCTCGCACAAGCTCGCTTGAAAAGTAGTCAGAAGAATTTGTGAGAGAGATGCTTGCTATAGGTATGCGAGAAACTCGCAACAAATATCGCTTCACGTTACGTACGTACATAAGAATAAATGTATATATTTTTTCGTACGGAAATGCTTCTCGCATCGCATCGCTTTGTCGCACCTCTGTACACCCAGCCTAAAATAAGTACAACCCAGGCTGCACACAAAGAATCCGCGCTAGATATACCCGAGTGTATCGATAAGATACAGAGCGATTTTTCGTATTGAATATTTTTTTCAGTCAGTGCTCAACGTCTTTTTTACCTGCGATTATAGGCACTATAAGGGAAGTTATGTATTCGTCTGTCTGTCTGTCTGTCCTCGAGTCTGCATTCTAAACGGTTGGATGGATTTGCTTTAAACTTGGTACGTATTGGTTTTTCGGTAATATGCCCACACGTTTTTTTCATTTTTCATTTTTTCATTAATGAAGGGAAAGGATACATTTGATATTTTTTTTTTTGGAAAACAAATTTTTTGGTACCTCTAGTACAACCATTTTTTTGGTTTTCAATTTTCTGGGAAGCATTTAATTTGATATTTTTGAAATTTTTTACGCAGAAGCTTTGGAAATTAATTTTTTAATAGTTAAAAAAGTTATTTTCCCAAAATAAAAAACAAGAGTACCTCAAATACAAATTTTAAAAAAACCGTTAAGAAAAAAATGTATTTCTCAAAAACGGCTCCAAAATTTTTTTTAAAAAAATGTATGTGTTCTTAAATTAGTACAGCCCACTTTTAATTATAAAAATATGTTTCTTTGAGTACTTATTAACGGTACTTCCCATAGAACCACTTATTTCCGACTTTCTCAATATTGCAAGAACTGATTAAAATAATTTTTTTTATACAAATGCTCCCTAAAATTGTTAATAAAACTACATACGAAAATTTTCAAAAAAAAAAAGATTTCCGATTTTTAAAAAGTAAATAAATTTTTTTTTTGAAAAATCAATTTTTCAAAAACCAGCCACAGATTTTTTTTTTAATTTGAATTTTATATGTATATTAATAATATCTTCCAAATGGCGTTTCAAGTTTTTTTTTGTAAAAATGTTTTCGAAATTTTATACATAAAAAATGATTTTTGATTTTTTTTGATATATTTTTATTTATCAACGAATTCAAACTGCATCTTTGTTTTCCCTCAAACTATAACGACTAAGCAATATAAAAACATTTAATTATGTATATTATTCATTTATTTCTACCTTATTATTACTCCCTTTTTACGAATTTTTGCATATGTCACTGAATACTAAACACAATTTAGGCCCTCATAAATTAAGTTATACATATGTGTGTTTAAAAATCACATGAATCTTATGTATGCACAATATTGTGTATTGCACCTAAATTATTAAGTTATATGCATATAGCTATACCTACGAACCTACATTCGTCATTTTCATTATTATATGTACATGTTTGCATAAACACTTAGGTTGCGTCTACATATGTATGTAGATACATTTTAGTCTCCTAACTTACATTATTAAAATCCATAACTTAGATTTAAATATACATTTGTAGCTAGGTGCCTATGTAACTATTCCTTGAATCATCTATTCGACAATTCATTATATGTATGTACTAAGAATCAAAGTAATCTAACCTACATAGGGCTTAAGCCTGCATAGGATAACTATACCTAACTAACTTAACCTCAATGGTTATAGCTACATTAAAGTTGTTAGCTACAAGAGCAAGTTAGTACGATCCAGTCGTGCATTTTATTTCGAAACCGTTGAGAACTTACATATTCTCTTCCAAATTCTTTCCGAACCTTGTGGGAGGTAAACTTTCTATTGACACAGTTTTCAGAGAATTATATCCACCATCGAATTCGGGATTGTCCGATCAACCCGGTGCTGGTTCCGGAAATCTGGTAATTGAAATTTCCTGTGGTATATAGCCGGCTTTATGCAATACAAGCGAGATCACCTAAAGATCGGTAAATATTTGGCTTCTTTGTCGATGCTCAGAAAAAGACCGCTATAGTCATAGGTGATCTTGAGGCTATTTCATAAACATCGACAGGCGCCTCAGGTGTAAGGAGACATTTTGTAAATGACAACTTCAATTGACAATTTTACGGAATTGTCGGGGAATTTGCGACAATTGCCAAGATTTCGGATCATAAAAAGAAGTCATGACAATGAATTGTCAGGCATTTTTTGAAAATTATCACAAATTTCCCGACAATTTTCTAGTGACAATTTATTTATGGATAAGAAAAAAAAATACAAATTAAAATTTTGTCAGTATGTAAGTGACAATAATTGGGACAGGCAATTGAATCTCGGTCGTGGAGTGACAATTTCGGTAAGAAATTTCTAATATTCATGAAAGTGATACAAAATTTGATGTGCCATTTAAGCGAAGTACGCTATCATCGAAATTTTAAAGAAAGAATAAAAATGATTTTGCAGCATTAAGTGATTCTCAATTTAATGAAAAATTTCGCGTCTGCAAAAGTACAGCGGAGTATATTTTGTTAAAAATCGGTCGACAGCTCCAGTATCCCACAAAAAAAAATGTGCCCTTGATGCTAAGTTTTATGGGGGTAAAACTGGCTTGAAAGTGGAGCTCAGTATCATGTACGAGTAGTTAGTGATGGACAGGGTGTTTCTAAAAAAAAACTAAAATAATACTCTGGAACGGATTGTAAAGGTCAACATTAAATGAAAGAGAAAAACAGTTATTTTACTTATACATACATACATGCATGTATGTACATACATAAATAATATTGTAGATCAATTCAGCCTCTTGAGAACATTTCAAAAAAATTGTCAAAATATAACAATGACAAAATTGTCCCGATAAATTTGTCATAGTCTGACAGTAACAAAATTGTCATTGTCTTTAACTGACAATTATGTTGCTTGTCAAGACGATATGAAATAAAAACTTGTCAGATAAGTACGACAATTTTGTAGAATTTCCACATGTTAATGCTTATGAAATAGCTAGGACCTTGGTAAAACCATTGCGGATTCAAATTTTGAAAGGAAAGTCCAGACCAACTTCCATTACTAATTATAAATATTGTTTAAAAAAGCGTTACAATTTCTTTCATATTTATTATTTAAGCATTTAGCAAGAAAACTAAGGCCCGTTTGCTGATACGAATCATAAATATTTATGTTCAACTTAAAACGCTTATGGGCTACGTTTTCCTCTGCGTGAGCTTTCACATACGTTCTTAAGTAAAACTTAAATGATTGTGTATCAGCCAACGGGCCTAAATCCACGATTTGGTCTTATGTCCCACCTAAATAGGTGTGGGATTATATTATACATGATTATTTGGATTATAAAGGCATGTAAAAAAAAGGAGTCTCTTTAAAACTATTTAAACGGGACAGAGGACCAAAAAGGCAGTTATTATCGTTGAAACCCGGAAACCTGGGCAAAGTATGCTCGTCCAAGAAATTTGTTAAACATTACAAAATTTCCGGTTCGGACCTCTTGGAATCATTTTTTAAACTGAAAAAATTAATTACTCTGATTCAGCCGACTCGTCGTAAAATGCTCCTTAAGCTACAGTCATTACCCTATTTTTCCTGCCTTCCATAACCCTAGTTGACATCATCAGAAAAGCCTGCGTTGTTTGGCCCTAGTATTTAGACAAAATTAGAGACTTCACCTGTGAAGTTATGTCCTCTCGTCGAAAAAATAATACAACTCAACTTGATGCAAATTTGTGTTCGTTTTGCGGGATTTTGAAATACAACTTTCAAAACATCTGACTCCAAATTGGTTTGTTGCGGCAGTTTTAGATCTGGCGACAGTTCATATATTCAAAAGCACATAAAGTGCTGTTGCCTGAACTGTGTGGTGTTACTTCTTCTGGACCCACCAGTTCAGCAACTTGTGAAAAAAAAAACTTGTTTAACATCTACATGTGTATGTAAAGAGTTCGTTTGTTATCTCCTTGATCTTTGTGGACCCAATTTCCACGAAAGGCACAGCTAAACACTTAATTGTTAAGCTGACGACCAAATTGATATAATGTTTAATACTACAGATCGGAAATTGATCAAATAAGCAGTAGCAACAAGTCCTTGTTTTTCTAATTCTCTATGTGTACAAGATAAAATGTCAAACCAACATGGCATTTGACGCCATTTGCAAAAATGATAGCACATCCACAATAGATTTATTTTATGAAGAAAACAAAATAGCAGAGAACAGAACAAATTATAATTGTCAGACACACAAGAACAGACGTCAGCACTTGTCAAAAGTATGTCAAAATTTAATTTTTTTCTATTGAAAATACATTTGATATTAAATGGAAATTTTACGTACACTGGAAATAAATTTGGAATTCGTTTCCAATATCAGTTACAATTAATTGACAGATAATTTTGATCAATTAATTACATGATTTTGACAGTTCTAAGAAATAAAAAAAAACACTCGGTCTTTCTCAAAAGAACGAAGATATACCTTTTCCAAAATATTCTGAACTGTCCAGAATAGTCATTAGACGCTAATGAAGACTGTTCCGAACAGATGAACAGATATTTTCTCATTGAACACAAAAATGTTTACTGCACCAAATAGTTCGGAACATTGTCACTAAATAATAGCTAATTTGACATTACTTCCGTATATTACAAAGATTTACATTGTACATACATACGACTTTTAAAATTGCTATAAATTTTGTTTAAGGAATTTCAATCTTTATTTGTCCAAAATACAAATCTCCCATTGGAAAAACTTCCCTTCGAACCGAATAACATTCTCATCTGTTTGATTATAAGGGGTGCTCGTTCCTAATTCTATTTTTCTTTAAAAATAAATTCAAGAATAGCCGAAATCGCCGTAGGCTGAAGTAGACGGGAAAACAGGTGATCTCTTATCCAAACAGCAATTTGGGGCCGATATCGATTTTGTTTTGTAGATTTTATTGCTTTTTTTTAACCGAATACAACCCTCTTATTATATTAAAAAAACGGACCAATCTGCTTCCCACTTTCTCTGGATAAATTCTCTCATCATCATTCGGAAGTCTCGATGACTTGTAGAAATGTTATCTTCCTTCGAGCATTTAGCAAAGTATTACCCCTATTTTTTTCTTGAAATGGGTTAACAACTTGAGATGGGTGGTAGAAGATGTATGTATGAGTACCTACGTACAGAAGACAGTTAGCTGGGAATCGATTTTTTTTCGCTTTTAAATCCTTACTTCTACACTTTCGTTTTTATACGATTTAAAAATAGGAACACTTCCGCCAACATGAAAACAAGAGAAGGCTGGCCAAGCATTGCTATGTGTTCTTTTACTTTGGAATAGATTAGGGCCAACTATAAGTAGGTGAAAGTTTTGTGTGTGTGTTTTTGTTTTGTTTGTTTGGGTATTTGCTGGTATGGATGTTCAAGAATTTAATGCGGAACACACTTTAATATACTCCTCTTGGTGCTAATTTACATAGCTAATGGCTGAGTTCTGGAAAAATGATTCCAACTGTTTTTTTTTAAGGTTAGTTCTGAAATAGGATTAAATACTTTGTGTTATCATTGAGGGTTATTCTTTGTACTTGGGTATTAAAAGTTTTAATTTCGAGAAGATTCGAAATTGAAAAGGCAATTTGGGGTCGTGGCATAATGTGCAAAATTTAAGGACATACACTTTCAAGCGCCGCGCCGTACCGAATGCTTAATGGGTAGCCACTAGCATTAATCTGTCCCATGGAGAATCTGGCTCGAAGGACCAATTTTTTGTAGACAGCTTGTTCTACATAATTGCACCACCAAAGGAATGAACACTTCCAACCCACACTCCAACACACTTTTGTTAAACTTTGTTCTCTTTTATATTTGTATAGGTTTGTCTTATAGGTTGATATATATATTTTTTTAAGCTTGACGATTTAGCCTACGATCAAAAAAGAAAAAAACTACAAAAAAAATATAGGATTGAAAAGAGACATTGAACAAAACCGGTCATTTTCAAAAGGGTATGTTCAGAGAGCGAGTGCAACAATGTAGATAGTACTTCAATTGTGATTTGCTCACTGATGGCGCTAAAACTTACCTAATTCAAGTTTGTTAACATTTAGTGTTTACCATATCAAATAACATTCTTACCTAAAACGAAACAAACAAAAATTAAAGGGAATTGGAAACTAAATTAGTTGCTTTACACAAATTTTAACTATCAATTTTTTATTTTAGTTTTATTTTATAACGTAGTGGAAAGCTACGTACATACATAGATGTTGGATCAAGTTAACCTTACTAATTAATAATTAAATAAGTCTGTATTCGATACTAGCTGAATTTCAAAAATTTTAAATTTCTGAAAACTTCAACTTTAAACAATGGAACTAAATAAGAAAAACAATGGATAAATGTGTAAAACAAAATTTCAAATTTTAGTGACTTTTAATAAGGAGTGGCAGTAGGCGTTCTATTAAGTAAGGACACACGTCATGCCTTAGCTTCAAAAATCAATTTCTTAACCTTTCTCCTATCAATAGGAACAAAACTCAACATTTTATCGAAATCGGTTCGGTAGTAAATTTAAGCAGTTTTTCTAACTTAAGAATACTGTTTTTTTATCTGATACTAAAAGTGTGAACTGTCAAAATATTTTCTAAGGTGTCAAGTGAGAACATGAAATCAATGAACATTATGTAGCTCAAGGTAGTGCATTTCCAAATGATTAGTTAACTCTAAGTATATGATATATTTACTGGACATACCATTTCCAGATTGACAGATATCAGATATTTCACTGACACACTGAATTAATCATGCCCACCCCAACAATTGAGGACAGAAAGGTTATGAGTGTTAGCCCCATACACATGAGCTTCTCCAGAACCTAACAAACATCGTTAATTGCTATTAACAATATTGGGACGAAATGGTTGCCTTGTGGAACACCAACAACTGTACTCTTTGAAAATGAAAGCAATGAACTGAACCAGTATTTTAATTTGGTTAAGAAGAAACAGGGTAAGGAAGTAAATTTGCAAACAATTATTTTATGCGACATGCGGAAAATTTGCAAAAAAAAATAATTTTGGACACATAAATCCAAAATGTTTTTTTTTTTTACTATAGTTAATAGATTGTTAAAGTGACGCAAGACTGAGATTGGAGGAGGATTGCTCCCCACAAAGTTTAAAACAGTTGGAAGGACCAAAACAAATCAATTTGGAATAAATTTAGCCGTACTACGGTCCCCGTTTTACTAAAACGGAAATAAAACCAAAAACACCATTATTTACTACCTTCTTCAGAATTTTGACAATCAATACTGTAGTCGTTTTGATGATATGCTAAATTTATCTTCGTGATCCTTGTTGTTCCAATAGAAGGACTAACAAATACTGGAGTCGAAAATGAAATAAAAAACGAGTTTTGTGTGCAACAATACTACAAACTCGCCTTTTTCCGTCAGTTCTTTATGTAAGATTTATCGAGGATGTATCTGACAATAGGTTCGAAAAACTTAAAGATTTTATATGTATAGTATTTTTTTAAATTATAAGAATACAGATTGCGAAAATAAAAAAAAACAAAGATGCCGAATATATTAATTGTTTGGCTACGAAAACACAAAATCGAATAACAACAATGTATAATTTACAGATAGCCATGTTTACCCCGTCCAAACTGTCCATTTCTACAATTAATCCTTCAGATAAGTCTGTCTGTTTTAATATGAATGCGTTTCGTAAAAGTGAACAAGATAAACAATGCTGAAATTATTTCGAAATCTTAATGTCATCTTTAAATACATCAAATTAATAATGTGTTTTTTTTTTTTTTCAAATTAAACATTTTGTTTATTCATACTTTGTGCGGATCATTAATTGTGAAAAAATAAGAATAAAGACAAGAATAAATTATGGGTACAATGTATACATTTCTTTATGTATTATGAACATACATTTGGATTTATTTTGTTAATTAATTATTGTGCATACAAAAGAATACAATTTAAAAAAAAAAATATTTAAAACCCCACACATCACAGATCAATGATCCAATTTCACTTTCTATTTCACTTTTGCAAATAACAATAATAATACAACAAAAAAAGAACAATAATTATAGTATACTTATCACTTTAGAGAAAGATATTGTTTATTTTTTATTATTTCGAAATATTAGACAGACAATGCGAATTAATTAAAAAGCAGTAAAGATACCAAACAAACGTCTAGTTTGAAGCTATTATAACCAAATCATTACGAGTATATGTGAATTTCTTTTCGGAATAAAAAATGCATATAAAGATATTTCGTGTGCATCCATTAAATTCGCAGTCAAGTGCGAAGCAATAAGCATACATCTCTTCAAAGAAATCTTACGGACAAACAAATAAACAAACAAAAAAATAGCTTAGATACAATTTTTTTTGTTCAAACTTTTGTAAATTTACTTTCTTCAGTAGTTGGAGAAATTACAGTAAAATTCATTCAAATTCCATTGCAAGCTCTCACACAGTGTGTGAATTGAATGGATATGGATACGCATTTTGGTTTGGGTCATAAATATTTCAGACGATTATTTAAACATTCTTCGTTGCGTCTGTAATTAAAATAGATACACGCAGATGCACAAAAATGCCATATTTTAGATGTTGCACTAACTTACCCATGATATACGATATTACAATATATGTATCTAGATATACCCATGTATGTAGATAACAGACGATTTTTTTTTATTTTGGATTTTTTTAACTTTTCTCAGGTGGTCTGTCATGGCATGATTATAATCGCTCCCGTTGATATTTCGCTTTGGGTTAATCAAAAGAAAGTGATTTGTTGTTGTTGTGTGTCATCACCATGCATCTATACAAAAGCAGTCGACATAAAAGCCAACATTTATGGCATCTATCTCGGGTAAAGATATAGTATCTTATGTATATTGTGTATGTGATTTTTTTTTCTTTGAGAGCTAGTTTGCATAATACTATTTTAATCTTTTGTTTTTCTTAGGAAATACAACAAAAAACTTAAAATCGTTTTCAAAACATTTTATTCGAAAATTGAAAGTTGTCTGAAGTTTCCTAAAGTTGAAGACATTTAGAATAATATGATAAGTTGACGAAAAATGAATAAAAAAAATAAATGAGCAAGTTTTTGAGAACGGAAGGGGAAGTAAATGAATGAAAAATTTGAACTTTTGAAAAGAATTACGAATACTTTAAAGGAAGGTTAACATTAATTTCAGGAGAATTTTTTTTGTGTGTTCAAGCATGATATAGAATATCATTGTCGTATAGAGATTACGTGTATAATCGGAAGATGTTCAAGTGCTACAGATAATAAAGACAATATTAGGCCTGCACGAAATTTAAAAAAAATTATTTTTAAAAGTCCTAATTTTAGAAGGAAATTCTTGGAGCATTTGGAAGGAGATGGTATTTTTATTTTTTTAGACAATTTAAAAGCAAACATACTTGCTGAAAAATTTAGGTGGGGCAGTGGGGTTAAAAGTAACACTTTTTACTAAAATTGATGATGTTCCTAAGATTTTGAAAACGAGTTAGCCAGACTTTATCCTTTTCAAAGAGCAAAATTTCAGCTACAAAATCCAATAAAAAGGCCAACAAAATCGGAATTTGTTAAAATATAACTCTTAGACAAAAAAAATGCGTTGTTACGACGAAGGAAAGTTGTAACATGATCGGGGTAAACAAGATTAACAGCACAAAATTTAGCACACACACCAGTAAAACTTAGGAAATTAATATTAAAATTTTGTATTATATTAATTCACAAATTTAATTAATTAATTTTGAATGTTCCTAGAAAAAAAATCAATATTAATTTTTTGAAAAAAAAACTTGATTTTTTTACATACAAATTAGGAATGTTATTAAATATTCCAAACCCAGTATTATAGATATACTACATATTACGGATTTTATTAATTAGGTATCCAGAAAAACACATTAGCGAACTCTTTTCTGTTCAACGTTTTTTGACAACGTGTCCGTCAAATGGACTTTTAACTTTTCATAAAAAATATAGAAGATAATTAAACAAACCGAAATATAGACATAGAACACCATTTCCTTCGTCTTGGTTCCCAAAAATATTTTTGAAAATATGAACAAAGTCTGTTTTTATTTGTTACAACTTACAACCCACAAAACTGTGGCCCCATCATGAAATTTAAAATAACTCAATTAAAAAAAAAAACACGAAAACCATTCGTTGCTCAACTACTTATATAAAATTAACGAAAACATAACTAAATATTAAAAAAAAAAAACAACTAGAACTATATCTCTCACGAGTGAAGAGGAATACCGTATCAATTTCGTGGACTACCCTTACAACTTTTCTTTATGATGTTTTATTCACAGATAAAGTATACTTAGCGTTAGCTTTGAACTAGACGAACACTTTTCTCGATCACGCGTTTCTTAATGTTCAAGAGATAAATATCATTTTTAGCTGTTACTTTTTACCCCTGTTACTTCTTGCCCCTTTTTGTGTTTGCATTTTTTTGAGAACAGTTCACCGATTTTTTCAATTCAAACGCTCCTAAAAACTTTAAAACAAGTTTTGCAAAAACTATGTTCGACCCTATTACTGTTGTCGAAGATGAACTGATGATTGATAAGATTTTTAAACCAATTGAATATTCGGTATTATAAATAAAAATTGATACATTTTGACCCATTTTTAACAAAAAACTAGAAAAATTATTGTGAATAATGCAAACTGAATTTGACAATTCAGCTTAAAATGTCCTCCTTAGACCGTTATACGAGTAGACACTGAACTAAAAAAAAAATTACAGTTTTATTTGTAAACGATAATACCAAATTTATCATTAAAACAATATTATAATAGATATTAGCTGCTTACAGGATTCATAATTATTCAAAAAAGTTGATCTATAATAACGACAATACTGAAACATACATTTTGTTGATAAATATCAAATATCGTATTGACATTTGACAACCGCAATAGACGTGGCTTTCTTATACTTTACGCAATACTTCGAAAAGAACTTCAACTCCAGTAGCTATCTTGCCGCAATATGAAGTTTGTAGCTTATACATAACTCGCTAGCTTTCTCAATCATCGTCTCTTCTAACACTCAATCTAATTCTCTGAGTACATCCGTCCAGAGCAGAGTTGTAAAAGAATGCAATCATTTTGGATTGCATTCATTGAAGTCACAGGAAAAACTTTTTCATATTGACTTCAATTATAAGAATTCAATACCATACTTCTTCAAAATATGAAGTCACGATACATTTTGAAGTCATTGATTGGGATTTCATTTTAGTTAATCCAAAGAATGATTCAAATGAATGCAATCTTCTGTGATTTCAGTGAAGTCATTGAAGTCTTTTTAAAGTCATAGAATTCAAAAATCCATTGAAGTCATTGAAGTCATTTTGAAGTCAATGCAGAACTTTTTAAGCTATTTTAAGTTCAAATGTGTTGATTTGAAATAATAAAAGTATATTAACACTTTAAATACGTTTACTATATGTTATTAAAAAAAATAATGTCGCCCTTTAAAAGAAAACAATTAATAATCATGATGCATAAGGCATCACTATGAGTGAGAATTCTTAAAGAAAAAAAATATCTATCATTTATCATTTTGTTTATTTTTCATAAAAAAAAATGTAATTGAAATAAAGGGTTATCCATTTTGCGGTTTTAAAAGTATAGGGCTGGAATTCGACATCTGTCAAATTAAGTTTTTAAACTAATTTTTTTTTTTCAGTTTAAAGTCTGACATTTACGAAAATGGATCGCTTACCTATCGCACAACGCATACAAGTTGTTAAACCTACTACAAAAATGGTGATTCTGCCACAGCCACATATCGTGATTTAAGAGGAGATTATGGTTTACATAATCGTCCAACTACGCAAGCAATTGGCAAAATTGTGAAGAAATTTGAAGAGACTGGATTGGTTACAGATATTGTAAGGTCTGTGCATCATCGTTTCAATGGTATCACTGAAAATATCGCTGCTGTAAGTGAAAGTGTTGCCGAAGACCCGAATGTGTCGATTCCTCGTCGTTCTCAGGAATTAGGTATGTCTTACGGCACATTATCGCGTATTTTGCATTTGGATCTACACCTACATCCATATAAAGTCCAGCTCACACAACAACTGAAGCCAGCTGACCATTCACAACGTCGTAGATACGTCGAATGGGTACTAGAACAACAGGCGGTTAACGGCGATTTTTCGAACAAAATTTTCTTCAGCGACGAAGCACATTTCTCACTCGGTGGGTATGTTAATAAACAAAATTGTCGTATTTGAAGTTCTGAGAATCCTCAAGTAATTGAAGAGAGGCCATTACATCCACAAAAAGTCACTGTTTGGGGCGCTCTTTGGTCCGCAGGTGTGATTGGACCTTACTTCTTCGAAAACGACGATGGAACGACTGTCAGCGTCAATTCGGAGCGTTATGGTCATATGATAACCACTGACCAGTGACTTTTTTTTGCCTGCTATTGAAGAATACGACTTGGAGAACATGTGCTTTCAACAAGCCCCTGCCACATGCCACACAACAAGAGTGAATATGGCTTTATTGCAAGAGACATTACCTGGCCGCGTAATTTCTCGTCGTGGCAATATCAACTGGCCATCAAGATCATGCGATTTGACACCGCTGGACTTTTTTTGTGGGGCTACGCGAAAGACCGTGTTTATGCAGATAAACCTTTAACTCTTGGGCACTTGAAAGCCAACATTCGTCAAGTTATGGCTGAGATACCGCCCAATATGTGTCAAAAAGTGGTCGAAAATTACCTCAAAAGAATCGATGCTTGCAACAATTCGCGTGGTGGTCACTTAAATGATGTAGTGTTTCACACATAATGTCAACGTTCAAACTTTATAACAAAAAAGAAATATCATGAAAAAAAATATATTATATGTGTTTTATTTACGTTTACTTTTGAAACCGTAAAATGGATAACCCTTTATAATACATACATCACCATTTCATAATAAATAAAATAAATTCCCCTTGTTACAAATTAAACATATAACCGCAAGAAATTATTCCTGTTCGCTATCAGACCCCTGCGAAATTTTGAAAGAAAATAAGTAATGGGAAAACGTTAAAAAAAGCGTTAGAAACGGGAACTAAAAGAAGTATGTAGTAAAAACATTAGGTTGAGATCGATAAATAGGGTGGAACTCGTAAAAAAAGTCAGCATCTCAACATCGTTTATTGTGCGAAATTATTTTTTTTTTTAAATAACGTAAAGTAAACTTATTTAAAGTGTTAATATATGTACTTTTTTTATTTAAAATGAATTTAGATTTTAAATAGTTAAAAAGGACTGCAATGACTTCACTGACTTCAAAATGACTTAAAAAGAATTCAATGACTTCACTGAAATCACAGAAGATTGCATTCCTCTGAATGCATTCTTTGGATTAATTTAAACGAATTCCCAATCAATGACTTCAAAATGAAACGTGAATTCATATTTTGAAGTTGAAGTCTTTAAGTAAATTCATATGCTTAACATTTTTGAAGATAAATCGAAGGAGTTAAATTCTAAAACGATTTAATTCATTTACAAATCTGCTCCGTAGTCCTATTTGCTGCCTCCACGGAAGTTGTCGCTCATTTTCAGAACCCCTAGTGGATGTTTTAGCATTTGTTTACACCAAAAATACAACAATAACCTAATTCATAAAAGCATTTTAGTGACTGTGTAAGGTGCAATGCATCTAAACGGGGAAATATTTTTCATAACAGTTACTTAACGTTGAATAGAGGTATTTTAACCTACATAAAAGTTCAATCAACAGCCACAATGATTTGATTTTTTTTTTGATAAACATGATTGCCTCAGGATATCTAAACGTAATTTATTTCTATTTTCGGTACTTTATTAAAAACAATTCTTGTGGTCGGGGGGTTCTAGTAAAAAGTTAATGCCGATAATCATTTCGATTGATTCTGCATCACCAACCAATTATCAGTCAACCCCCCTCTCAATTGCACGAATTTTTCAATATCAGCCAGACAGAAATCATTCTGGTTGGCATTCTTCGATTTGCGAAATTTAGACTTACATTCTTAAGATCTGCATTCAAGGTGGTTTCTTGCATTTAAAATTATTCTTCCAAGTTGAAACTAAATTAAAGCACGGCTTTATCTACATTCGATGTGTTAATATTTTATGGCGATTAACGATTATAAAAGCCGTAATCTTTGTATATAACAGTTATTTTTTTTTTTTTTTTGTATAATCTACACGCGCTCAAGGGATTATGAATACCCTTTAAATGTTTCAACACAGCGCGGGCGTGAGGGTGAGGTTAAGGAAGAGAAAGAATGATAGGAACGATGTGTGGCGCGATATTCGGAGACTGTAGGTGGTTGTTGTCTCAGATTTTATCTCCAGTGTTGGCGGCTGAACTAATGCGGAGAAATTTCCGTGTCTTATTTATCTATGTCCCTTATAATTCGCATTATTTTTTTTTTATTCTTTGTCATATTTTATCGGTATATAACAGTTATTTGGGGTGTTTCTTTCTCCCAGACGGCATGTTCAAATTCTACAAACCAAATTTATGCCTAAGTACTTAAAAATACACAGCAAATAATTGCTTACCCATTTCAATAAAAATAAAATGCATAAAATGCAAAATATTCTTAATAGAAACGGCCAAATGTATTTTTAAAGTCGTTTTTCAGTTAAATTTTTATACATACAATTCTGATTTTTTAAAAATTAATATGAACATTTTAAATATGTATTTAATAATATAAATTCAAAAACAAAATTTCAGAAAAAAGTCGTCCACCCGTTTTCAAAATATTGAATTTTCAAAAAAAAAACTATTTTTCGAAAATTTTGAAATGCAGTATTATTTACAATTTGAAGGAACTCCTGTATAAAAATTTTGATCGAAATCCGTTGAGCCGTTTATGTGAAAGTCGAAAATCAAAAAAATGGTTGTATGGCAGGTACCGTTAATAACAAAATATTAAAAAAAAAAAAATGTTGGCCAAAGTAGACCATACCCAAATTAGAACACAACCAATTTTTATCAAAATCGTTATTGCCGTTTTCGAGATAATTAAGATAATAAAAAAATTTGTATCACAAGTGCCGTTATTTTTGGGGCTAAAAGAACGATTCAAAAATCTATTTTGGACAATCACCTAAACCACTTAAATACCAAGTTTGAAGAAAATCGCTCAGCCGCTTGGGCTGTAGAGAGTTAAACAGACAGACAGTAGGAATTGCGGGACCCACTTTTTTGGTGTTCTCTATCATCGTGATGTCAACTTTGATTAAAATCTCAAGTTCGATTTTTTTCCAAATGCAAAACTTGCCCTGTAGTACATATATCGCAAGTAAAAATACATCAATTTACTGGCAAACCAATTTCATTGCAGTCAGTGCATTAAGTCTTTTACACGACTCAATGTTTTTTATGGGAATTTCCCGCATTCTTTTTGGTAGAAAATAATTTTACTAAAAAGCACTAGGTACCTCATATAAAAATCGGTTTTTATTTGCAGCTTTCTCGATAAGTGAAATGTCAATAAATTTGCTTAAGCGTATTTCATTTATGTATATTTTTTTTGCAATTATTTTAACATTATTTACCCGGGAGTACGGTTATAAACAAATAACCTCTTCGACCACTTGTTCAAGATTGCAATAAATTTGGCAAATATCCTCCTTCTCCACACACCAAAAATAAAGGTAAAATCCTTTATAACTGATTGCATTTAAAAGATCTGAGGTCTTGCAGCTATTTAGTGTACAACAGTATTTATCATTTGCAAACATTCAAAGAAAATAAAATAGTTAGAAAAGTTAAAGTATCCTTTTTAGATCATATGAATTGGACTAATAGGTCAGTTCTGGATTCTAATTTAGCATACTGCATCTGAAATATTTTATTTACTGCCTCTTGCGCTCTGAACTGATAAATACTTCAAGAGTATATTGATGTTGTCAAGATCTTCATATCACACCATTGATATATTTTATTTATGAAAGAGAATAATATTCGCTCCTAAACAGTTTAGAGAAAACTTATTTCGAACATCTACTAAATTTCTCTATAAACCATCTGCATTTTTTTTATATAAGATTTTTAAATAAGATAATTTACCATTTGATTGGAACCAAAAAATAAAAGATAACTAGTGCGTGAAGCAGTGCATCAAGAGTAAATGACTTGTTTTCAATTTTCCAAAGAGAAACAACAAATCTACAAGATTGTCATCGCTTACGTAGATTTATTTGTGTGTCTATTTCTATTTCTATTTCTATTTTTTTTTTTGAAACCACGCACTTTCACTAGCTTACTTATGATTGAAATACTATTTTTTAAAAAATCGAAGAAGTTCAATTCAACAAAAAGCATAAACATAAACAATGAATAAATCAGATAAATAACGACTAACTGTTAAATGTATAAATCAATGGGACAGTATACGATTCAAATAAATACAACAACGTGGCCGGCCTACCATATGACCATATTGGCTCAGTTGGCGGTGCGCGGCATTATATGCTAAAATTTTCTGCATGAAAGTCAAGGCTGTTTCGTTGGTTAGTAACCAGGGTTAACACCGTGTCAGTATAATTTTAAATGTACGAATATAAATAAATGTATTTGATGTATGATAATCTGTAAACGAGTTCTAAGAGTCAGAATGACATTTGGTTAACTTTACGAAATCGCGTTTTCCACCAAATTTTAACAGTTGATTAAGCACATGGTAAACTTACGCAAATGGGAAACTTATCTGTTTTTATATTTCAACGGAGTTTACATTGAAAGACGACGAAATATTTCAGGACAAATTAATTTTGAACGCAAGTAAATTGGCTGCCATTTTGTTAACACGAAAGAAAATAAAATGCACGACTGGATCGCATATACTTGCTCTTATGTTCGATCACATTATATGCAAAAGATTCTTAATAGAATAGGCTATATTTTTATATATTATATAGGCAACTACTTAATTTTTATATATAAATATTCTTAATTTTTTTCTAAAAAAAAACATTGGTATGCAAATTTTAAATATTTAATAATCTAAAATTGAAAACAAAAGTTGAGAAAAATCTCGAGTTCGATTTTTAAACTGCCCTATAGTACCTATATCACAAGTAAAAATAAGTTGAAGAAATGATAACAACTGTCAAATGACCATTTTCTGAGCTGGATGTGCAATGCATGTTTCGTTTTCCACCATTTTGAATTGTTTTGCTTGTGGGCTTTCAAGAATTTCCAGAGGAGAATAATTCTGGTACCGTCAGACTACGGCATGGTAATTGGTGTTTCAAAATTTCCATTGTTGCTGGGCCTGACGGAACCAGAAATCCTAGGAATCTAGTTCAACAACTTGCGGCGAAAAAATCTTGTTTAGGATTTCTCTGTAGCGTTGGTTTATTGTTTCGTCGATATTTTTTGCACTCTCGCAGAAGTCCCGGGCTACTTACTTACTTAACTTATCCGAATACCGATCCCTGAAGGGTATATGCCTGAGATAAGACAGCCCTCTATCTCCTGGGATCCCGGGCACGCTGTTTCCAGTGATCCAAACCAAGCTGGCGACGACTTAGGCTTTAAGCCGGAGGTTCGGTCTTCCGTGTCGTCTCGAACCTGGCGGCTGGGATTCGAAGATTCCCTTAACTGAACATTGTTGTCAATTCGCTTGATGTGGCCGAGTTATTGCAGTCAACGTGCTTTCTTGTACAGCTTATAGAGTTCGCAGTTCTCTCCTTCTCCTCCATTCGCCCCCTCACACATGGATTCAAAGCATTTTTCTTTCAAAAAAACCCGGTATCAACTCTCCCTTTCTGCTTATCGTCCAGAACTCTGCGCCATAAAGAAGGACTGGCGGAATAAGGGTTTTATAGAGCGTACACTTTGTATTCCGCGTGAGGAGTTTTGAACATATGTGTTTGGACAAACCGAAGTAGCACCGGTTTGCTAAGGTAATTCTTCCTCGATTTTCCAATAAGATGATTGCTGGAGTTGATGTTTACTCCAATGTAGATGAACTTCTTAACTAAAAGTTTTTCCTATCAATAGTGACGATTTTTCCTACCCGGTGGACAGATGTTTGTTTGTTTGTTGATAGCACATACTTGGATTTGTCCTCATTTACTTCAATAGCAACTAGTTTCGCATGTTCTTCAATCATCGTGAAGGTATCTACAGTGACACGTTGTGAGCAGCCTATGATGTCAATAAAGTCCGCGTCCTCAGCATTTGGACAGATTTATGGACTATAGTGCTCTGCCTACTAACTGCTCCAGAGGAAGATTGAAAAAATCACATGATAGAAAATCTCCCTGTCGAAACCTTGTACATGCTTGTAAAAGCTCGGAGGAGCTATTCGCCAATAACTGTACATCACCCCACGTGTTTTTGGGGTCACACGACATAGTTGGATCCGTTTTCCTGGGATCCAGAATTCGGTCATCGCTACATAAAGCTCTTGACGATCAATGCTTTCAATTGCGGCTTTGAAGTCGATGAAGAAATTATGAGTTTCGACTTGAAATTCGCTGATCATTTCCAGGATTTGGCGCAGTGTGCAGGTTTTGTCTATAGTTGATCTGCCGGACAGGAAGCCACACTGGTATTTGCCGATTATAGTATTGCAAAACAGCTTTAGATACTCACACAGTTCGTTGGATAGGATAAGATCGTTCTCGACTATAAAAGTGATAATCTCGGTCGAACGAGCAATATCAAAATAAAATGAGTTGAGAGGTCAAGAACCCTTTTTAATATAAACACACGTGGCAGCTCTGGTTATATAATGAGTTTGTTTTATAATAAAGTCGATGTACCGACTTACTGCTGCCACTGAGAATGGAAGGTTGGAAGCTCTGTAAAGTAGAGGAGCGTTGAACTTGCAGAATGTTTACACGTATCCATATAGCTGCGATTGATGCGAAGTTAAAATATGCGGGAGACGTGCATGTTTTTATTTATTTATTTTTTTTTTTCTTTTCATTGATTGCTCATTTTCCTTGATTTTATTTATTTATCGCGTGGTAATTGTTTATTTGCAAATCAAATGTTGATGGATTTGATTAAATTAAATGGTGGGATGTCGATTTGGTCGCTGTGCCGAGTGTTGTCGTCGTCGATAGACTGGTTTTTTGTTTTTTTTTTTTACAAGATACACACGGCTGATGGCGAAGCATACACCAAGCTCAAGATCAGAAAAAAATCGGAATTTGTGAAATGAATAAATAACATACTGCATTCAATATCAAATATTCGTGTATCTAATATAACTCGAAGACCGATGTGGAGGCGCAGACGATTTTGAATGAAATTTTAAGTGTAAATATTTAGAAACATTTATTTAATTTGCTGGTTGTTATTTTTTGTTGTTGTTTTTTTTCTTAATTACGATGACAAATGAACAGCTAAAATGATGGGAATTAATGTGATACGCTGCAGTGAATTTTAGTTTGATATTGTTTAAAAATATAAAGTTGTTATCACGTCATATAACTTACAAAAAAAATTCACATCAAAATATCAAATAATTTGGAATGATTTGACATAATGTCAATTATAATGCAAAATTGTCATTTTTTGGCCTTAATGACATATGTCATCAGTTTTCTTGAACAGCAGTACATTGATTGATCTGCTTCTCGTGTGTATTCAGAAGAACAGTGAGACCGCCTGTGACAAGAGTTTTTTGTTTCAATCTGTCCGATATGACGTTTTATTTTGTGTTTTTTCTGTCGCTGTCAAATCGCCCAATAGTCTTCCGCATTATGAAATGTCTTATTTTTTTCAAGTGGGTTTTACGCTTGTCGGCATCATATGGTCGACTAAAATTGTCAAAACACAAATCACCCGAAGTCAGTTTTTCGATATGTATGTTGACATAATGTCAAAAATATTAATTTTTCTATTTATTGCTTTTTGGTATATTTGACATACTAAAAAATCGATATCGACGGCAGCATGTGTGTAAAAATAAAATATAACCCAAACGTAATCGCCCTACAAGAAGAAGGTATAAATTTGGCAAACAACTTCAAAATACACATCAACAACACATGAATCGTTATAATCCTAACATGGGGTCCCCACGATCTATATTTTCTAGTAAGCTAGGTCCCATTCTATGAAAATTGCTCATGGAGACCACAAATAGCATTCTATAAAAAATTTCATACTAGACATTGCACAGCTCATATCATTCTATCGATAGTTTACTATTTGGCTGCCATTTTCACTTTGAGGTTAGCGTTTGTGGCTGGTGAACGTTTGTGGTGTGTGTATTGTTATAATTCCTTGTTTTTTTTTGTTTTTGTTTAATTCCTTTTGTTGAAGGTTTTTGAAGTCTTGTCATGCTACTAGAGCAAGAACACAGCGATACGTATTCCTTCGCGACATTTGTGCAATTGAAATAGTATGCAATGCCAAATTTTGTAGCATTATATTTTTCTTTCTTTCTATCAAAGGTGGAGGTGTAAGGTGGAGACACCATGTAAAGAATGTGAAACAATTGTTTCGATATTTGCTAACAAAATATTTCCAAAAAAAAAAAAAAACTAAACGAAAAAAATTATTTATTTAAAAAAAAAATCCAAATAAACATTTTTTTCAAAATTTGAGTACGCAGTTTTATTAACATTTTTAGGGTACGTTTGCATTAAAAAAAATAATATTAATCGGTTCATCGAATAGTGATAAATTGGAAAATATAAAAAAATGGTTTTATGGGAAGTACCGTTAACAAGAAGTAGAATATATTTTTACTTAAAAGTGGAATCCACTAATTTAAGAACAAAATTCTTGGAGCCGTTTTCAAGAAAAAAATTTTTATTTTAGGAAAATAGTTGGTTTACCTTTTCAAGATAATATAAAAAGCCTACCAATTACGAAGTTAAAAAAAAATCCATTCAGTAGTTTTCAAACTTTAAAGTTTTCAAAAAATGTTTTTTTAATTAAAACAAAATTCGAAAAATTTTGGCTTACATAAGTGTTTCAAGAAACGTGTTTTCCAGAAACTCGAAAACTAAAAAAAATGGTTCTACTAGAGGTGCCAAAAATTACCATTTTTTTTCCAAAAAAAATTACCAAAAAGTACCTTTTCCCTTTATAAGTGAACTGATTTTTTTTTATCAAAATTATAAGATTTTTTTTTCTTGGCCCAAAAAATGTATGGCAGGTACCGTTATTTTTCGTCCTAAACGAGTTCGAGTTTTTACATATAATGTAAAAATTTGATGGATCAAAAGTCGTTATTTGGCAATGCTACTACCATGGTTCAAATTTTGATCCGTTGTTCACCAACGTGAACTCACCGATTTCGGTCAAGTGATGAGTCCAAGTGAGCTCGCCGGGACGAAACGCCAATATTTGTAGGACTAAAGGCCGTTTAAAGCTATTTTGAATCAGTAATTCAACAAGTCCAAATATAATAGTGCTAAGTCTTCTATTTGGCTGATTTAAATCAGTAGTAGTAGTATATAGAATTTGTATTATAAAAAATAAGCCTTCTTATATATGCTATTTTGACACAGTTAAACATTGAAACATCTTGGAACCAAAGAAAAAACAAAACCACAAAATAATTAATTTAAAATATCTGAATCATGGATTGGGGGTGGCCGTGGCGCGATAGTTGTGTGCCCGCCTGTCAACCTCGTGGTTGCAGGTTCGATTCCAGCCGTTGTCCATTTCTTCTTATATTCCATTAAAAAACCAATTCTAAAAATTGTCATAAAATAAGTTGCTGGTTTACTCATTACATGCTGCTTAGGCATAACAATAACAACATGTAGTAAACTAGTCTACCCATAAATATGACACCGATGTAAATAAAATAATGTGAATTATAAGGGACATAAATAAATAATACACGGTAATTCTCTCCGCATTAGTTCAGCCGCCATCCCTGGAGATAAAATCTGAGACAACAACCAGCTCTACTCTAAGAATATCGCACCACACATCTTTCCTATTTTTCTTTCTCTTCTTTCACAATATGTCCGCGCTGTGTTAAAAAAACATATAAAGGGTATTCATAATCCCTTGAGCGCGTAAAAAGTTTAATTACGTTTGTAGAATTACAACTAAGGGCCAATTGTAAAAACCTCACCGTGTCGTTCAAACTTTGAACCAGGAATTATTAGTTCGCCGGTTTCGGCGAGTTAAGTGAGGTGCAACGTTAAATCTCCGAAATAGGGACAGGCTTTAAGAAAAGACTGACTCGCTTCGAATCGTTGGTATCTTGGAATCAGAACACCCTCGTCTCTGAACTTTCCAATGCTTAAATCACGTTGTTCAATACCCTTCTTCCATAGCATACTTTCGCTTGGTTAAGGTTGAATTATTATCTACAAACCGAGCTTTATCTGTAAATTGTACGGCGAAATTCCTGGTAAATACAATACATTCAGGAACTCAATGGAATAATTGACAACTTCATCGAGATCGATAATTGAGCCGATCGAATTCAAAATTCCCAATATTCGGAAACACTTTCGCAATCAACTGTATTTTCAACGTGATGTTTTGAATTCATAGAATTTCGACGGAAGCGATATGAGACTAATGGAAGCGTCAACCGGAAGTTTTCCATTGTCAATGCCTAATAAATAGCTTGGAAAACTCTTCCGACGATTCATAATTTTGTAACGCAACTCGCATATTTGTTTTTAACTTAAGAATTTTCACGTATCTCCACAAATTCCAACGAGTTTAAGTAATTGTAGTCATCTACTGTTAGCTTCTATCTGCATACCAAACTTTCATTTTCACTTTTGTTTATTCGACTACGCACGTTTTAAATTATTTTGTGCCTAAGCGACTCGTAAGATTCACGAGAAATTTTTATTGGATTTACCTACAAGCTTTGTCTAAGTTTTTCGTCATTCTCATTGACTCGACTAGAAGCTTTCGTGTTGTAGGTATAAGCCGACCGATATTTTGACACGTCATTTTAGATTTTTTTTCCAAAGAAATAATTCACGAACTAAATATTTGTAAGACAGATAATAACCGTCGATGAGACATTGAACGATTGATTTCAATTGACCTGTTTTTTGCAAAATATCAACATTCGATGTGAAATGTGTTGCTGTTTTGAAAGCAAGTGACACCAGAACTGTTACATTTTATTATTGACATTTCTAAAGTGCACATTGTCCAAGTATTTCAACTAATAACAGTATAACCCATATACATAGGTCGGCACAAAGTACAAATAAATTGAATATTTTTTGAGAAAATCCAATAGAATATGTTGGCATTACTTTAATGGCGACAATCAAGTTATTTTTAAAAGATACATGCATATAAAATATTTTAAATGCTAATTCATGCTGCTTTTTTTTAAATAAGTTAACATTGATTTATTAAAACACACATTTTCTCAACAAAACAAAAATAAAAAAAACTGCTTTTGGTACCAAAAAGAAAATAAATCAACACATGATAAAATGAGATCGTATTTTACAGTGTCACACAAAAAAATGTGCTCAAGATGACAGTACTTGGATTTTTCTAAAATATTTCAAATCAAGGACATCATGAATGAGAAATGCATTCAGAAATATTCAAAATTAAAAGATAATGATACAAGCTTTGAGTAAAAGAAATGATCATACAGTTTTAGAAAATAGTGGATTTGGCATCAACTTTTCAGTTACATACGTCAATCGAAACTAACTGTCATCCAAGATATGTCATTTGGATGCTTGAACATCACTGTTCGGTAGAGCCAGTCACTGGAAAATTAACACAATTTTAGTGTTATTGTCCGAACTTTTCGAAAATGAGGAACGTGTAACTGCCACCGCTTATAGACAAATGTTTTCCAAATTTTATGGTTCAAAATCGAAAAAAAACAAGTTGGGGTCAAAATTCTGCCGGGGTCAAAATTCTTTTAACAAAATTCTGCTTTCAAAATTCTGCTTGCCGAAATTCTGCTTTTCAAAATTCTGCTCGTCAAAATTTTCCAAACTTTTGGTTTCTTTATTATTTGCAGAGTTTTGGTAAGCAGAGCATACTCCTACTTTCTTAAAAGTTTAATAAAATAAATATTTTTTTCGTTTCTTATCTATATACATTATATAGTCGCTCAATTTCTTAATATTAATTTTCAGGTAGTGTCTATTGTTAACCCTCCGCGAAAATGTTTTGAGTACCTAGTTAAAAATTAATTTTTTTGTAATTTTTGTTCATTCTTAAGTTTACCAAAGTATTGTTATTGTTTTAATTTCCGTTTGCTATTGTTAATAAAAAAGTGAATTAAAAATAAAAAACAAATAGCAGAATTTTTTTCTTTTTTGTTGACAGACAAAATTAAAAAAAGCAGAATTTTGAAAGGCAGTATTTTGAACCCAGAATTTTGACCTTCTCCCAAATAAACATGTGGTTTCAACACGACGTGAATAGTGACACGTTTCAAATAACATGTTTTATTGGAAGATAAAGTCTCCATTGGAAAATTCCTCAATAAGAAAAAATACGTTGTTTTAAAAATCAAACTACGAAAAAAAGAAATACATTTTTTTCGAACACCACTGTACCCTCACGTTTCTCTCAAATTCATCGAAATTTGAAATTCAAATTTTTTTCGTGTGCGAGTGTGTTTCCTGGTTAAAATATTATTGGGTTCCTCCTCTGCACACATCACACATTATTTTATTCATAGATTCTTTTTAATATCAACAAATTCAGCCTTGATCTTTTTCACACCTCTCTCGCTCTACATACTTCTCTTTGCCGATGCGCATTTCGTTTGGATTTAATTTGAAATCATAAAGAACCGTCAAGTTGCATTCTTTTTCAAAACTAAATTTCTGTGACGTTTGGCCTACTATACCATTGCCCCACCTACACACTCATTCACTAGCGACTGTTAACACGGTTCTTCAGCTCTATATAGATAAGAGACTATCTTTGTTTACACTATGCAATACAGTTGATCTAGTTTGTAATTTATTTAGCAATATTTATTATGGAAAATAATCTTTTGAATAAAAAAGAAAATACATTTTAAAATGAGAACGGATCATTTAATATTTTTTTTATTCAGTAACTGCTCAATGTAAACAAAGCTGCACCCTTGTTTAAAAATAAATCTATCTCTGTCTGTTTATTTGGGGAAAACAAACAGGAAACTCACTGGGCGAAAATTGGATTTTGAACGCCAGATAGAGCGATGCAATGCAATAAAATGAATACAGATACGCATAGGTGATGTTTCATAGATAAGCAGCAGATGCTGTTGCATTTTGTTGACATAATTTTTGTCTTTGGGTTCATGTGCGCACATTTATATTTGGGCATTGGGTGCAGTTAACAGATTGCGCCAACACGTCTGTCTCTTTGAATCTTTAGCCGCGATCGCGATCACGATGCCGTTGGGGTGTAATGACAGATGCATGTACATTAGTTTTATATGGGGAAAAACTTGAAAACTAACAATTTCGAGAGGATGTGCGAGTGATAATCATCATCTGCGGGTAGCGACGATGCGACACAGTTTTAAAAATAAGGCCATTTGTGTTGAAGGACAAACTCATTTCGTTTGTTTACAAAAAAAAAACACCCACACACACTGAAATTAGATTGAAAAAAAACCTCGTAAATAATATTCTATTGTATCTACAGTACATATGACAGCGTGAGCTCAAAGAACAGTTTGGTTAGAGGTATTGTATCTTTTTTGGCTTCAGTTTTTTATCCCAAATACCTAGATGTTAGTCGGTGACTTCAAGACTATGACTTAGCATGATCAAGGAATATTACAGTTATTAGATTCTTGTATCGGTCTTGGTCTCATCCTTTCTTTTTCTTCATTTCTCTCATTGTTTTTTAGTGTTCAGATTGAAAAGATTGAGTACGGTATCTCAGTTGTTTGTTGGTAAGAAAAAATGGTTTGGATAATGTTTTTTTTCCTAACGTCACCCAAAAGGTCTAAAATCAACGTTTTCCTGAGCAAAAAATAAAATCGGAAAAATTTAAAATTTTCTGGCGTAAAATTTGAATTTTGTAGATGTTTCTTAATCTAAATGGATCAGAGCCATCCTTCAATAGATTTTGACAGATCATGGCTTGACAGGTAGGCAAAAAACTATATTTTTACTTTGAATTATATTTTTTTCCAAATGTCACCTTAAAGTTCAGTTCAACTTACATGGATTTATTGACAAAAAAAAACAATGTGAACTATATCCAACAAGATTAAAATTTTAATCATTAAATTTGGTAGATATGTTCACATTATTTTTTTGTCAAAAAATCCATGTATGTGAGTTGCACTCAACTTAACAAAAAGTGCGTATTGGTAGGCGCTCACTAGCCAACTGATTAGTCCAAGTGAGATAGCCGGAACGAAACGCAAATTTTGTCGACTAAAGGCCGTTAAATGCTATTTCGAATCATAAAAATATTTCTTCCAGCGAAAACTGTAGGCAAACCACTGAGACCAGCGAGACTCTCGGCGAATTTCGGTACCAAAAATACGGTCTCGTCTCGGGTGCTTTTAAAGTAGACTCGTCTCGTCGACCGAAACCGAGACTAGTCTCAGTCTCGTTGGCAGCCCTACTTTGGGGGCAACTTGGTATGCACTTTGTTTCAAATGGATTTAAATAAAAATAGTTGATTTTGATTTGGCAAGTGGAAAATTGTCTATTAAAAAAAAGTTTAGGTCCGTAAATTTAACCCTGTGGGTCACCGCTTCTTAAGTTTAGGATCAATGATATTTCATCTTTATTGGATGCAGTCAACGAGCGGTTTGGCAAATAAGAATATAACTAGAAGTTGAGCTGCAGCACTAGAGAAACTGAATTGTTGAACAATCAAGCGGAGTTAAAAGTCTAATTTTACTCTGTTCCGAAAATTCTCCGACATACCCTTTCCTTTTTTACATATGTTTTTAACTCAATTATCTTGATATCATGTTTTCTTTTAGTATGGAAGTTCGCGAAAGGTATTCCCGTGCTTAAAACACAAGGTGCTCTCTGCACCCGAATACAGACCTTTTTAAATTTTTCAAAAGTCATGGAATAACGTTCACACCTTAAACCCTCCGGGTTCAGGCCGAAACATAGCTGCGTATCTGCGATGATAAAAGTATTTGATGATATATCGACAATAACCCATATGGTTCACCCCGTAAAAATAAAACGATAAGGGTTATGTACTGATATGTATCCTCTGTTCGCCGAATTTAATACAAATACTTGCAAACAAAGATAGAAACCCCGATAGAAACCTGGATCTCGTGTTGTTTTTGTAATACGTGTTAAAAAATAACCCAGACCCAGACCCGTAGATAATAAAACGAAGCTTATGACTTAGTGACATTTTTTAACCTGGTTGGACTTCTCTATGGCATTTGATACGGCCGTTGACCACAAACTCTTAAATATCAAAACACAAAGATTTTTTTTTCAATTTTACTGATAGCTCCGCTAATTTAATAAAAACTTATTTTTACGGAAAAAGCAATCAGCGTTTTTGAGTGAACATTTTAAATCACAGTTTAAAAATATATTGAGCGGAGTTCCGCAGAGATCAATACTAGGTCCACTGCTTTTTACAATACTTATAAAAGTGATTTGCCTCAATGTATTAAACAAGCAAATGTATTAACGTATGTATGTTGATGGTGTGAAGCTTTATTCGGCTTGCAAACTTGGTTTTATTGAGAATGGTTTTGGTCTCTTAAGGATTAATACTGTTCTACAAAGTATTGTGCAGTGGGCTGAGACATAGTTTACACCTTACACCTTAAAAATCTAAGTGTTTGGTTTTTTATAAAAATAAACTTGATTTAAGCTACTTTCCAATGGTTTCTCTTGAAAATATTCCAATAGAATATGTTGTCGATAAAAATTAAAACTTAGGGATCTTGTTCAATAGGACGCTTAGATGGGGATGATCATGTATAAGGGAAAACGTACGGTTGCCTTAGGAGTCGCTGTTTGTCAAAGAATTAAACACCTTTTCTTACTAAATTGAAGATAATAGGAGCACTAAAAGTTCCTTTTATAATTGACAAATCACTTTTCGGGATTTATTTTTTATTATTAAAAGAATTTGCTTAGCATAGAGTTAGTTTTATATTTAACAAATCATCTAGCTTCATTTATTAATCAACCTCATTGACATTGTATACTGTTGTAACTTTAAATATTTAACAATCTAATGTAAAAGATTTGAATATATATAATAAAAATGAAATGAAAAAATTAAATGAAATGAGCATTTTCATAAAATCAAGATGTGCGTTATTTAGCATAATACTTTTTGGTCTGACGGAAAGACTTGCATCCTTGGACGGGGTAATAAAAAATCATTTCGGCATTCTTTGGCTACTAGAAACGAAGTTGACATATAGTTAATTTAATATCAATATCTTTATCATTGGAAGAAATAAAATACTCAAGTATTTAACTTCTTTCCAGAAATGTTTTAAATTCTGTCTGCGTTCAAATTGTTTGCGTAATCTTGCCGTAAAATTCAAAACAAAGGCGTTAGCTCAGACAAAGTAATGATCATTCCACTTTTATTGGATGCATTGTACTACTTAGGGCATACACAAAATAGGTAGAAGGAAAGATCCGGCAAAATATTTCTGAAAACCATCTATCTATCTAAACCAAACCATCTATTCTAATCTTTACCAGTGACATACGTGCTGAAAATTCGGTTTAACTCGGATAAAGAGATGACCTGTTTTTTGGTCAATTTGGTCAATTAATCAGCTACTTCATTTCCTTAAACATTGCTGCAACTGTATTTGTTCCGTTGAGTAAATTTAGATCATTGTGACAACTGTCCAGCAGTTTTGACTTTGTGCTGAATAGTTAAATGTCTAACTACCGCCTGGCTATCTATGAAAATATCAATATTATAGACCAAGAACTAGCGATCGGTTTACTGACATCATTTTAACAAGCTTAAAACTTTGATCATAAAAAGATTTAGGCCCGACAGTTATAAAAATGCCCATCTTACACTCCGGTACCCCCCATGAGGCCTTAAATTTAAGGCTTAAAGTTGTAAAAAAAATTACCCCATTCACCTCATTTCAGCAAGGTTTGGTATTTACACATAATTAAGATGAAATAAAAACAAACACACATTTCAAGTGCAAGACGTTTAATCGGTCAATAACCCTCCGTAAGACGCTGAAAACTAAATTTCGTTTAAATCAAGATAGAACAAATTACATCTGTTTTAATTCGCAGTCGCGAATAATGTGGAATGACTTAGATCGAGTGCACTCTGTGATCGTTTGCGGGCATTTTTATACCTGTCGGGCCTAAATCTTTCTATGACCAAAGTTTTAGCCTTGCTAAAATGAGGTGAGTAAATCGGTCGCTAGCTCTTCGTCTATTATTAATGACTCTCAGCTTGCAAAGTGCAACTGTCATTTTTATTCAGGAGTCTTCGCAATTTTATCAAGATGACGTAACCGCTTTACAAGTTTGGTTCCATCTTTGGAAAATTTCAAGCAAAAATGTTAGTCTAAAACTTACCTCGTTCAAGAATTGAAGTCAATTGACCATCTTTTGCGTCGAAATTTCACTGAATGTCACGAAATCAACTGGCATTGAATCTGATGTTGTCTAAGTTGTTGAAACGATGATAGTACACATATTTACAATTATCCAAAATCCATTACATATTTGTGCACTGTGTCTTCAGGCCAATTTCCTTCTAAAAATGAGACTAATCTGCGAGTCACTAATAACAGTATTCACTAGTCATCAATTCGTTGATCAATTAAATGGCATGAATGAAAAAAAAATTTAGTTCCACTACGATGCAGCAAATGCAACGTTCGATGAATACATACAAATCAATTTCATTAAAATCAGAATTGCTTACCTAAGGCAAGGAATGCACAAGCGATTGCTAAAGCACGATTATTCATTCGCAAGCATATCGAACACATAAATTTAAATTCAAACAACGCACGCATGTGTTTGAAGAACGTTTTTTAGACAAAAGGAAAGAAAATCAAAACTTCGTCCCTAGCCTTATTTAGGTACAGCTTTTGTGGACGACCTTGTCATGTTCCCTAGTAATTCACATTTTCTTCAACTTCAAATTACTAAGCTCAAGTTGTATAAATGCCTCGGAGGAGTTGGATTCAGAATAGCGAAAATTTAAAATAACAAAAAACCCAAAATCGAAATTCGAAACAATTTTTCTAAGGATTTCAACTCTTTTTTTTTTGTCCACTTTACTGCTCACGCAACTCAGTTGCTTCCCATTGGTTATTAAATCGCCAGTTAATAGTTTTTTGGGCAACAGTAATTTGTAATTTAACATTTCAGGTTCCATAAGATTTCGGTAAGGTTTTATCGAAACTAAAATCGATGCCTTATTGAAGCTAAACTGTCAGTTGGTATTGGTGGTTCGGGATTATGTGTTTTCAGTATTTTTGTGTTTCGGGATTTTGGGTTTTAGGGATTACGTGCGACTCCCGCTTTGGAGACCTAAGTTAAACCAAATTAATGTATGTAAGGTTCAAAAGTGCATTAGGGGGAGATTATTATCCACTCCGCCGCTAAAAACCTAAAACTCTTTTAATATACCCATTTAACTTCCATATTGTTCAACAATCAGCAAAGTCCATTTAAATTCCTCGGGTCACTTTTTCCTTCGGAGAGAATGTTTCGCCAAATCGAATTCCCACACTTCAACCGTTAAAAGTTTCCATAATTTACTCCAACACCCCAGAAGGTCATTACTATCAAAGATAAATTTGCATACCTACATAGAGAGACGGTAAAATATGCAAACGTTTGAAGAAAGGAAAAAAAATCTGGAAGCCCCATAGTAATTTGAGTCTCATGGTCTTGAAAAGCTGACCTATTCATTTCTTCATACCCACATCCCATCACAATGGATTTTCACAGTTGTTCGTTTGCTTCTTTTTTCTATTTTTTTTGTATTAGTACCTATAAGGAAATCTTTCTCCCTTCTTCTTCTTCTTCGACATGGAAGAAACCCCACAAAGACAGTTTTCCTTCTCTAATTAGACAGGCAAAGGTATCACAGACAAGGACAAGATGGGAGTGTAGACCGAGTGTATCCAGTCCAGAATGCAAGAATGGGGCCGGAGGTGTACCACTCCTTGGCGTAAATTCTTGCCGTTTTATCGTGGCAACTAATGTACTCGTACCTAGTATACTCTCAAAGCCCTGAACTTTATTCTGGAATCTCTAATGGCGTTGTTCCCATATCCGTTCTGCACTGTGGCCACATATTGAACTATAGGTCCTCAGACGATGCGGAATGTCTAGCCTTCTCATACCACGTACTTCATTGTTGTCTTCAGTTGCGCGATAAAAGCAAAACCCCTGCATCCATAATAACCAAGGAGTACGTACTACATACATCAGCGCAACCAGTGATGACGGCGCGGCCGGTGGTGGTGAGCAGAATCATTCACTTATGGTTCATTGATAGTGGCTGGTCCGCAGTCACGTTTAAGCTATCATCATCGCATCATTTGATTGGCGAAGACCACCATCAACCATCATCGTCGGTCGGTCGGTCGGCAGCAGATGTCTCAAAGTGCAATAGACATAGTGTCATGGAGTGAGTAGCTGGAATCGCACCAAGTCAGATTCTATGTAAAGAGGCGATCCCAAGGAATTATGGTGATGGAATTACCCGCGGGAATTGCCCGTTAAATAAAACCCCTTACTTTTTATTAAAACAGTTCGAGTACTCATCCCTAAACGATGACTGTTTTTCTAATGCTGGTAAACTCGAACTCAACTGACAGGGAAAAATGCACATTAATTTTTTTGTTGAATTTTTGGGTTTGGGTTAGGCATCATTTAACACTGATTCACAGAGTTCGAGAACTAGGGTGAAGATGGGTGTCACACATCAGTGAATTATTAATTTGTTGTGAGTTCGTTCAATTTTGTTTAAAGGAAAAATTGAAACTTTTCAAGGAAATAAAAATTAATTGCTTACTTTGGTGATGAAGAATTTAAACAAAAACGGGGGTACGTTTTCTTTTTTATTGAAACATATATGTAACGTATATTTATTCCTGGAAAGCAATTTGTTGCTGTTGAGTGGGTCATAGTTCCCATAAATTAATTTCCCCGAAAGATCAAAGTCGTCAAATTAAAATGCCGAAAATACTGAAATAATCTAATTTTAATTTAATTTTTAACTATATGCCTGTAAGACCTAAGGTCTTTTATATGCAACCTGAATTGCACGGCACTAGTTTGGCACAGTGGATTTGAGAACCAGGTATTGACTGTCTCACTTTAACCCATGGGTGGCATCCAATTAAAATTGGAGGTATAAAAAAGAATGCGCCTAGCGTGGGGATCGAACCCACACGTCCTAGTTAGCAATCAAGCCATCTATTAAAAAACTTGTCAGTATTTTTGTATTTCTTTAGAATTTATATTTATCGGTACCTTTTGTGATTTTAAAGGTTTTTAACTAATTTTGAACCTACGAATTTATATTTTCTGGATTTAAAAGGAAAGTCATTTCGAATATGTTATATCGTGAATGAGATTTTAATAATTTACCCTTTAGGCACGCAATTCTTGGACATTTTGGATTTCACACAAAATGATTTTGGTGGTTGAGAAATTTAAAGAGCAAAAATATATTTTTTCCCAAAAAACCAAAATTGGTTTTAATTTTGAATCATAAACATAACAAGCAATAAAAAAAAAACTATTTTTATAAGAAGTTTTTTTTTTTTTAATAATACAAATTCTATATACTACTGAAATACATCAGCCAAGTAGAAGACTTAGCACTATAATATTTTGGACTATTTTTAATTTTTAAAAAACTATGAAATATTTATAAATCTGTATTGGACTAAGAATTGACAAGAGCATTGAATATTGAAAAAACAGTGGAACTTAATTACCTAAAATTTGGAGAAAAAAAATGTAGGTACTTGAAAAAAAAACTACTTGAAAAAACAAATTAGAGAATGAAATATTGGCTTTTACAAAAAATATAGCACACCATTGTACGTGATTTCGTTGATTTTTATTCTTTCGATTTTAAGTCAATTTTTTTGTTTAATTTGTACAACTTCCCAAGAAATAAGAGTAAAATTACTTATCTGATTCTGTGAACAAAAATTTTATGAAAATCGATTAAGCAACTAATCGAACAGACGAATTAATAAAAAACAGTAATCCATTGAAAATAAAAGTAAAGTTTGAAATAAATATAAAACGATAAAATTTTAAATTGATAATTTTAAGATAAAATTTTATGCGCTAGCTAGCAGCTTACAGATAAAATAAGGACAAATACTGTTTGATTACGATATTATTCACTTTTAATAATTTTTTTTTAAATTTCGAAACATGTTATGACGGTCTAGCAAGCAACTGAATTAGCTCTAAGGAGCGCCATTAATTTTGCCCAAGCTAGTCAATTTGCTGGCTGATTTAAATACGCTAACGATCTAAATTTCTAAATACTCAAAAGATTGACATGTTTGAATGTTTCGTTTTAGTGGGTGTCCATATGCTCTCTGCATGACAAGAGATTTCAAATTGAGATCACCTTTCGCTCATGAAAGTGTAAGTTTTTTCGGTTATATTCAGGATAAAGCTTTAGTAGATTGTAATTTCTACAATCATGAAGAGGCGGATCTTAAGCTACAAAAAAACGGCCAACGAATAAATGTAAATAAGGCAACGCCTTAACTCCCTACGTAAACACGACATAAAATTGTGTCTTAATTGCGTGTCATGTCGTGTGAATGTCAACGGAAAATGGTGCCACGCGATCACGAGATCATTGGAACCTGTCATTATAAAAATGTTTGGCTCAACATATACGTCTAAGGCGCCAGTTATAGCTTTGAAAAAATTGGACTATCGATTCTGATGCACTTTAACAAATAAAACAGATTTCGTTTTGGTACTAAAATGATGGTAATAAGATACATTATTAATTTTTTCGTCAAAAAATATTTTATTTGCTCTACCACTTTCCTGTAAGTTCACTTTTGATTTTTCAATGATCATTGAAAACGTTTTCCATCATTGAAAAATCAAAAGTGAATTTGCAAGAGAGTGGTAGAGCAAATAAAATATTTGTTTGACAAAAAATAATTATGTATCTTATTACCATCATTTTGGTACCAAAACGACATATGTTTTATTTGTTTAAGTGCCTCAGAATTGATAGTCAAAGTTTTCAATGATGAGTTTCAATGAAAGATTTAACTGGCACCTAATGACTAGTCAAAGTTAAGTTTTTAGTAATATTCGTCATAGCAATGATCTTATCTTAATTTTATACCCGGTCGACGTTACCGAGAGTTTATTTGGCACATGTCGCTTTTGTTTTGTTGTGTACTGTAAAGGGGTTTCCTTAAGGCCGGGCTAACAAAAAATTTGTGTGAGGTTTTACCGGAATTCTTGCAGTTTTTGAAAAGCTATTGTGAATGAAGTACGACACTGTATAAATGTTCAACGGTTTTGCACTCGCAGAAAAATCCCTAAAGTTTAATTTTAATGACTTTGTCACTGAATTTGCGACTGAATTTGTGCGATAGCCAAAATGTTGGCTATTTTGAATTTGATTGCAATCACACGATCTCGATACGTGAAGCAGTTCACGTCGCATTTACGGGGATAACGAAAGATCCATCCTGTTGGAACCACATGTCGTTGACATTCATATAGTTCAATTCGGGCCAAAAGAAATTGGTTATCATTGATGAGTTGATGGCCTCTTACACATTCGAAGAAAAACTGACCAATGACGCCACCAGGCACCCGTAGAAATTATTAGCAACCAGTAACCTGATGAACTGCGTACCGTCAACCTATTAGAAGTTCATCATTTGTCCATATACGACAAATTTGATACCATTTTTTAAATGCGCGAATCATGGCAAGTCACAAGCTCAAGCCAATATTTAGTTAGTTGATCAAAAGTTCGTTTTAAAAAATAGCCGGGCTTTTCTTCTGACGTTTTTGAACAACATCAGTCAGTTTTGTGTTTGCCAGCGTTTTATGCATGTTGACACTGAGATTACAGAATGAACATGAATTTTATCAGCGAGTGATCATTTACGTTTACCGTCTAATTGTATACCTTTAGGGCACTCACTCAATCGGGTCACAAACCTTTAATCACCTACACCGCAAGCAGTTTTGTTGAGAATTAAACTGAAACCAATTCAATTGTGCGATTCGATACAAAATCCTTCTGCTAATATATGTATTTCAATTTCTCTTCATTCAATCATTTAAACGGTTTTGACTGTAGTTCGAACTAGAAAAGAAGATTCTTTATGTTCGGATTGGTAGTTCCGAGAATATTTTATAATAATTTCCAGGTTTAATAGTTTAAATGATTATTTTTTCAGCCGGTTATACATTTCCGTTTCAAACTTAATAATCTTGTTTAAAATTTAATTTCCTAAACAACTAAAAAAAATCATAACTTTTTTTATAGCAAAGCTTACCGATATTTTATGTATTTTTTTTAAACCACAAACTTCATCGTCTTACCTGAAAAGAAAAAACAAATAAAATCATTAAACATCTTTGCATTTATTTCAAGTTTAATAAAAATATATTATTTCATAACAGAAATATAAAAAAACAAATTATCAAATCAGTTGATTTTCTGTTGAGCATGTAGAATTTTAATACACATTTTTTTGGTAATTTAATCATCGCATAAAACTTCCTGATAATTCGACACAAAAAAAAATATTTGAAAAAAAAATCCAGCAACCATTAAAAGATATATTAAATTGATAAAGCTTATTTTTAATTTGAGATAATTTTAAAGTTCATTCTCCCCACTGCAATTTGTTTCTCTCTTTAATTACTCTTAAGTGAAAAAACTCAAATGTATATCAATTAATCAATGTCTTCAAAATATTTTGTTGCTATTAATATATTGATCTTTAAACAAATATTTTTTTTTTTTAAATTTGAATAGCGAAATAATTTTAGATGTATTTATTTATCTCCCAAGATAAGTATAGTCCACTAGCTTTCGGTCTAAGGAGGTCGCGGCGCAAAAGCAACCGAATTGGATCTAGAGATTTCGTTGCTTTGAGAAAAGAGATCAAGTCTCAAGTCCGAAAGTTGATCAATGTCGTCAAAAAATGACCTTCAGAGTGATTGTACTTTAATTTTGGAAACAACAGGGTATTTGCGAAGAAATTGAATGACTGTTTCATTTTCCTGCTGGGCCTGACAGATGCGGCAGTGAGTATTGAGCGAAATGCCTAACTTCGCCGCATGCTATCCTATTGGACAGTATGTCCACTACAGCTGATAATAAATTATCTTGGGGGATCATCGAACGTTCGGGGCCAATTATTACTTATATAAGTTCCCCCATATTGCCCTTCATGACTCCGAATGACTCTTTCCGCGAATGAATTACGAAAGGCTGATTCTTGCTTGGCCAGGTTGCCATAGAATTCAGTTAGGGCAGAGTTCTAAGATCGAAGCATTGCGGATTGTTCTACGATGATACACAAGGCGTTAATATAGTCTATCGAGAAGGTGGTGTTCTTTGATTTTACGACTAACGTACGACTAACGACTAACGACTAACGACTAACGACTAACGACTAACGACTAACGACTAACGACTAACGACTAACGATTAACGATTAACGACTAACGACTAACGACTAATGACTGACGACTAACGACTAACGATTAACGGGGGTGGCCGTGGAGCGATAGTTGTGTGCTCGCCTGTCAACCTCGTGGTGCAGGTTCGATTCCTGCCGTTGTCTATGTCTTCCTATATTCCATGAAAAACCAATTCTAAAAATTGTCATAAAATAAGTTGCTGCTTTGCTCATTACATGCTATTTAGGCACAACACTAACAACATGTGATTGCGTAAACTAGCATACCCATAAAATATGACAAATAAATAAATAAAATAATGCGAATTATAAGAACATAAATAAATAAGACACGGTAATTCTCTCCGCATTAGTTCAGCCGCCATCCCTGCAGATAAATCTGAGACAACAACCAGCTCTAGTCTCAGAACATCGCGCCACATATCTTTCCTATCCTTCTTTCTCTTCTTCCACCGGATGCCCGCGCTGTGTTAAGAAAAACATATAAAGGGTATTCATAATCCCTTGAGCGCGTGCAGTTATATAAAAAAAAAGAAACGACTAACGACTAACGACTAACGACCAACGACTAACGACTAACGACTAAGGACTTAGGACTAACGACTAACGACTAACAACTAACGACTAACAACTAACGACTAACGACTAACGACTAACGACTAACGACTAACGACTAACGACTAACGACTAACGACTAACGACTAACGACTAACGACTAACGACTAACGACTAACGACTAACGACTAACGACTAACGACTAACGACTAACGACTAACGACTAACGACTAACGACTAACGACTAACGACTAACGGCTAACGACTAAAAAAACTGACCAAGGTCCAAGGACCAACATTCAACATTCAACGTCCAACGTCCAACGTCCAACGTCCAACGTCCAACGTCCAACGTCCAACGTCTAACAACCAACGACCATCGACCAACGAATTAACTAATATTTACCCATTTTGACATTTATTTCGCTTGGCTAATTTATTCGTCGCGAATGACGCATTATATTGATAATACCTGATTTTGAGGTTAGTCGCGCGAGAACAATTTATTTGTTTAAGTGTGGATCGTATGTGGAATGAGAATAGAGTTTCACAGTTCGTACCAATCAGACAGCAATTCGCGACGACCAAAACCATTTGTGTTATATAAACATTTATATATAATATATACATATATATTTTCACAATTGCAATTCTGAAATTCGTGAATAATTTTCTTTAAAAATATTTGAAAAAAAAATTGTTTATATTCCAAAACATGGTTCAAATGCAAACCTTACAATGTCTACAATAATAAAATACATTTTTTAAGAAAGACATTCCAATCGATTGTTAGATTTATTTATATAATTTTCATTGCGAAATGTCACACGTACAGTTACATACCTATAAGAAAATATTTCGCCAACAAATAAAATAACATGCACTCACTCGTGTCTACTATTAGATAAAAAATTATTGTCATACCCTTTTGACGAGAAACGCGATATAATAATATCAAAGCCAACGGACATAATAATATTTATTGTTGTCTAAGTTTTTTATTTTCTCTAAAAAAAAGTCATATGTCACCTGGTTTGAAAGGAAAATGTGCAATCGATATTCTTTTTAATATTTCTTTCTTTTTCTTAAGACGCATGGAATGCAGAAAAAATATATGTACATAAGTTGACATATTTATTTAAGTTTTCACTAAGGTATTTTTAAAACTCTATCTAGCCCCTTCAAGTTTGTTTTTCTTTTATTTTGTTTGAGTCATTTTGACGATGGAAATATAATGCGGGTGATGGTATTTTTTCGCATGGAATGTTTCGCACAGTGGGACAGCTTTCTATTAATTCAAAGTTAAAATAAAATCTATTACAGTCAGAGTGAAAGGCAAATATCCTATCTTCCCTGTACTGAAAATATAAATTGAACAGAGTACAGTGACCTAGCTTATCAGTTCCAATTTAGCTGTTTTGTCTTTTACAAAAGACACGGAGCCCATCAACCTTCGGTAAGATTTCCATAAAACGATTTGTAACGAGCATATTACTCTGGAGGGAACCTACCCTAAGCTGCTGTGTCAGCCTTGGATTGGTTTTTAAACTCAGACGTCATAATATTTTACACAGTTCATATGTTATTATCATCAGTGTGCCAGGTACCCAATCTTTTCGATCCTCACTTGCATGGTTCCATCAACCACCATCACGAGGAGTTACAACAATGCACTCCAGGACCTCAGAAGTGGATAGGGAAAAAAGGTAAAAGGGGGAAGGGAAAACGGAATAGAAGGAAGGTTAAAACGGAAATAAGTTTTAGGGTAAAAGAAACAAAAGGGAACAAAATGGCGAAAAATAGAAAAATCTGAAAAAAAGAGGGAACGAATGAAACAAAATGGAAAAATGTGAAAATATGAAAAAAAAATGGCACAAATGAAAAAAAAAGGAAAGGAAATTGAAACAAATGAAATAAATGGGAAAAAATGGGACACAAATGGAAGCAATGGAAAGAATGGAAAAAAATTAGGAAAAAATTAGGAGAATGGGAACAAAAATGGAAAAAAATGTGAGAAAATTTAAAAAAAAATGGGGAAATGGAAAAAAATTGGCAAACGATGGAAAAAATGAAAAAAAATCGAAATGTGAATACAAAATAATATAATATAATATAAAAGTAAATAAATCTACTTAGTAGACACGTTTTTAAATAAAAACTACATGTACTTGCCTATAGGGGCGCTGTAAGATAAACTTTCCGTATGCAGCAATGAGCTGACGCCTATTAGAATTCATTCATTTATTATAGAAAATAAAAAAAATTAAACTTTAAGTTATAATCTTAGTGAATTTTGGTCCACATTTGATAGTTATCCTGCACCACTGTATATCATTTTCGAAGCAAATACCTTTCTTTTTTTCTTACTCGTTTGTATTCTTGTTTTTGCCAATTTTTTTTTTCTCTTATCAAAATAAGTACAAATAAGTATAAATTGTTGTCATAAAGTAAAAGAAATATATATGTTTTTACTTTAGCTGCCGGTCGGGCCAGGCCAGGACACAGTGTGACTTTTGTTTAAATATTGACTTTGAACTCGAATTGGACTTGCTTGCTCTCTTATCATGAAATAATGGCGAATTTTTGTCAATCAAATATTTTAATTGTTTGTTTCTTTTTTTGCGTAATATTTAATTCAACAACAAGAAATGGTTAAAGGTAAACTGCAAGGCAAATTCCCCAGATAATAATTATTTCAAAAAATACCTTGACTGTCGTCGTTGTCATCGCAGCCCAGCCATGGAGCACAGACTAAAATACATTGCCTGCTTGCTTAAAATTAAAACGAAATTTCCAAATAATAATTGGACTTTAATTAGTGCGAAAAGGGAGAGTATGGATAAGAGGGGAAGAGGCTTAAATAGCCTGGGCGGTGTCTTTTCGGTGTTGATTGATATTCAGCTATGGGATCGATGATAATAAAGGTGAATATTACGGTTGGTAAGGCATGAAGAAATTTAATTGAAATTTGAAAATTGTAAAGTGACTTTTAATGATGAAGTTGAATATTTTATGGGATTATTATTTTTTAATTATTTAACGAATTTACTCTTTCGATAGGATATAAGGTTGATCAAAGGGTTTGAAAGCAATTCGATTCAATAATAATAAAAAAAAAATAAATAAACTAATTAATGGCGAGACAGTTCGTAGAAAACAGGGTCTAGTGGCTTACGCGCTCGGCCATTTATTGGCTTGTGAATCCAAGGACTGATTTAATCAATTGCATTACCGCAGATCTGTCATACGAGATTTCAAAGCCGACAATAGCGGTAATGCAACTGTAAGTGTATTAATATTTTAGCGGTATGTTTCATGGTTTTGTAAACAAAGAAGGAAATCCCAAGGCTATTTAAAATCGAGATAAAAAAAATAATTATATTTTGTTTTGCAAACTGCATGCAAAATTTAACATTAAAACCGTGTGAAAACACACTTAAAATTTGCTTTAACTAAAAACGGTAGAGCAGCCATGTAAAAGCGACTCATGATATTCTATTCCATGCCAAAAAAAAACAACAACAAAAAAAAAACGAAAACAATAACAAAATATATTTCCTTCCGTTTCGACCAATTAAAATTGTCACCACCATAAAAAAAATATTTTTCTTTTATTTTAATTTTTTTTTTCATATTTTGGCAAACATTTAAAGGCGATAATTTAATTTTTTTTTTTCAAAGTCAAGGTCGTTTGAATCTGAACACATATGAGTAATATTTTAGAGCTGTTCATCATGTTGACAAGCGTTTTTTTCTCTCATAGTAGATCGTTGAATAAATACAAAAGAGGTGATTAGGTGTACAGTTAAAACGAGGGAAATAGGTTAAAGCAATAAAATGTTGATGATATATTTGTTTTGTTAATTTCTTTAATTTTTAACAAGCTACTTCTACTACAACTGCAAGTATTTTGGAAAAAATACATTTAAAAAAAAATATTAAGAGTTTGTTGCTTTAGTTTGATTTTGTTTGGCCATTTTGGTTTGGATGACAATTGTCACTTAAAATTTGACAGTTTGAGGAATAAGAATTTCTTCCGCAACAGTTTACATAACAACAATGTCTTGTTGAAAAGAATTTCCCTATTTATTTTTTTTTTTTTGTATTGTACCTGTACTAAAGGGGTTTATTTATGAGCAGTACTGGGGGATGAAAAAAAATCACTTTTTGTGGGAATTCCGACCTCAAAAGAGGCAAACTGGTATTGTGGGATTTCTGGTTTATAATAATTTATTTCAGCAGAAATTTTCAAATCGATTGTGGTTTCCAATTTCAACTTGGTGATATTTAACTAACGAAACTTATTTTTAACTAACGAGACAGAATCATTGGGACTTATTCATAGTCATTTTTAAACTGTGTCTAAATTAAACCTAGGTTTAGGTGAATTTTCGGACGTTGATTCTATTTTGTTAAGTTTATCATTCTAAAATATTTGAAGCTATTTGTGTAGTAAAACAAGTTAATAATCGTATAGAAATATAAAACCAACAATTTGTAAAAACCGGTCTGTATTCATTGAGCCAAAATTGCCTTAAGCTGTAGTTTAGTAAAGCCTGGGTTTATCAGCAACTATGAATATGCCCCATTGTTTTTAGGATTTTTTTTGTTTGTTCAAATTTTAATATCATTTATTGTCTTACGACGAATATGATTGTAAATGAAATATATCCTGCTGATACCGGTAAATAAGGAAATCTAATTATGATTGTAATTTTCTTAGATATCTTTTTTATACTTTGTTTTTTTTTTTTGTGTGGAAAATGGAAAAGTTAACACTTTTTAGATAGGTAAAAAGGATTTCTGTTTAAAATGCTCCCAGCACTGGTTATTACTGCCCTGAAAATAAATAAAATGGACGAGTGTTAGAAGAATTAAAAGCAGATACCAAGAGCTTCTGAATACTACATTCGTGAAGTGCGGTTGTACTTAATAGTTTTTGGTAAAATGCTGTGATGCTACGGCTGAGGTAAGCTAGCCGCATTCCACGGGTTTCCCGAAGATAGTACAGTAAGATTCGGGTAAGGATGAATTCTCTCCAATTATCAATAATATACTTTTTATTTTGTCAAAAACGGTCTTAACAAATGGGTGAAATAAGGTTTAGAAACACGGTCTTATAATACGACCTACCAATACATAACCACCTTATTAGCAGAAGGGAGTCGCCCAACTCTCCGTTTGTTAAGGAATCTACAAGCAGGTAGTTAGAAGACGGAAGCTTTACTTTTATTGGGCAAAATTTCACTGGTCGGAATTACTAAGTTTCACTAGTTGGCACACACTTACTCATATTCACTTTTTCTAATGAAAACTACGAAAGAATTTCAGATTTGATAAGACTTGATTTCTTAACGATTTAACTTTTATTTATAATAGATTCAGTTAAAAGTAAGTGTGAATTATAAAAGATTAAATGCTAATTTATAAAATACACTAATTCTAATGACATTACATAGGTGGTTGACTGTATTGGATGGTATACTCCGGATCGGTTGATGAGATAAATTCTACATTGTTTAGGTACAATCCGGTTCGGTTGGTTATATACATTTTTGGGTGTTGGTGGGTTAATTAGGTTTTCAAGTGTAACGCTTCGTTACAATGCATTTAGCGATTTTGCTAGAAATTTTGATTATAGATAGAATATTGAAAGACCTGAAAAATTGTGGCGTGTTCAAGAGAAAATATATCCTATCACATATGATTTTAAAAGCTCTAATTATAATTATATCCAAAGACACACGTGAGTTATTCGGAAGCACCCACACGCACCCATATTAGAGCAAGGAGAAAAATGTATTGTATCTCCGGAGAAATCTTAGTAGCATATTTGACAAAGCCAAATATGTGATTTTTTTTTTCAAAAGGTATTCTCATACCGAAAACTGAGGCCTCGTCGGTTTCTTTGAAATATCGCTTTAAGATAGCTTTGAGGTTTTGAAGCATTTAATTCTAAGCGGTTTTCTATTCCCCATTGCACAATGCTGTCAAGATCAGAATATAATCATAATAATACGTTGTCGTTTTAGTTTTACATCCGAAGTACAAGGAGGTAAATCTGAGGGTACTCTCATCAACAAAACAACTTAATGGCTTAGAAGTTCTAGATAAGGTGTCATTAATGAAAATGAGAAAAGTATCGGAGATAAAACGGAGCCCTAGCGCACACCAGCATTTTTGCGTATTTAAGAAAAAAAAACGTCGATTACAAGTTCTATTGATGTACCCGAAAGTTAACCGTAAATCTACAAAAAAAAAGATTCATCAATACCAAATGCATGTATTCTTGATAGAGCTTGATACCAAAATCTATCGACCACTTCGAAAAAATTTCGACAAAGCTGAATTTGGGTGGAAAACTTCATTTTTACGTTCTAAGCATTACCTAAAAAGTACCCTAAATTTGCAGCGGAGCAAACAATTTTAGAAGGGAAAGGGGGTAAAATTCAGTTTTTTTTCCAAATTACTCGAAAACCATAGGTTTCTTGGAAAAAAGTTGTTGGTACAGATTGTAGAGATCATGCCATTCTACACAAAAAAAAAAACCTTTTATCGTACAATTGATAGATTTGGAGAAAAATGATCAAAAACATTGGGGTGTAGTACATTTAAAAAATAAAATGCACGACTGGATCGGACGTCCTTGCGCCTATGTTCGATCACATTATATGCAAAATATTCTTAATAGAAACGGCTAAATGCATTTGTAAAGTCGTTTTTCACTTAATTTTTTTATATATAAAAATTCTTAATTTTTTTTTTTAAATTGGTGTAAAAATTTTAAATATCTAATGATAAGAATTTACAGACAAAATTTCAGAAAAAATCAATCATTCACTCGTTTTCGAAATATTGAATTTTTCCAAAAAAAATATTTTTCGACAATTTTGAAATGCAGTATTATTTAGAATTCGAAGGAGCTCCTGTATAAAAATTTTGATAGCAATCGTTTGAGTCGTTTATGAGAAAGTCTAAAATCAATAAAATGGTTGTATGGCAGGTACCGTTAATAACTAAATATTTTAAATTTTTTTTCAGCCAAAATGTAGACCATACTCAGTATTCACACCAATTGTTATCAAAATCGTTAGAGCCGTTTTCGAGATGATTAAGATGGTAGAAAAATTTTTATGGCAAGTTCCGTTATTTTTGGGGCTAAAACAACGATTCAAAAATCTATTTTAGACAATCACCTAAAACGCCTAAGCACCAAATTTAAACAAAATCGGTTCAGCCGTTTAGGGTGTAGATCGTTCTACAGACAGACAGACAGACGAAATTGACGGACCCACTTTTTTGGTGTTCTCTTATCATCGTAAGTAAACTTTGATTAAAATCTCGAGTTCCCAAATGCAAAACTTGCCCTATAGTACCTATATCACAAGTAAAAATGTAATAAATTTATGTTGTTGAGTGGGAAAACTTTGTGTTTTTAGTTATGTTTGGAAAAAACATGTTCTATTAAAAAAAAAACAAGTTTTAAGTGTGGAACCGGAAGGGAAATGCTGCCATCTTAAAAATAATATTTTATTGTATTTTGTTCAATAACTCCCAAAACCTTTTTTTTCCAAAATGTTCATTCTAACGGATGAATTTAATCTATATATCCATTTTGGGGAATTTTACCGCCTTTCTTAGGTTTTGGCCGCGCAATGAGCGGCAAAGCGGCAAAATGCTGAGCTGCAAAAAAACACATACAGTTATATGGAGGTGGCCACGCAGTCATTGAGCGGCAAGCGTCAATTCTTAGCGGCAGAGCGGCGCCGCTCAGCTCTCAAATCTGTTCTATTATTTTAGTGTAATGCTGAGCGGCAAGACATAATTATGGCAAAAATCAGCACGCAAATTTTAATTACAGCTATTAAAATCCATCCTGCATATGTCAGGGCAGGCTTAAAGATTTTAAAAATAAAATCTTGACATTCGTAAGTACTGCATGAAGAGATCCTCATTTGGGAGGTGATTATATACAGAATTATGAAGTGCGCCATAATTTCCTCTTTTTCGTTTAATTGTATGAAAACTAAGTCTTTTTACTTGCGATTTAGATACTATAGGGCAAATTTTGCATTTAGAAAAAAAAAACGAACTCGAGATTTCAATCAAACTTGACATCATACGATGAAGAGAGAAGAGACTGCATAACGAGCTACAGCCTAAAAGGCTGAATCGATTTTCTTCGAACTTATTGGTATTTTATTTAAGCATTTTAGGTTATTATCTCAAATAGATTTTTGAGTCGTTTTTTTAGCCCCAAAACTAACGGTCCCTGTCATAGTACTATACAATCTTACCATCTTAATTATCTCGAAAACGGCTCTAACGATTTTGGTAAAAAAAATCTGTGCGCTAATATAGACGCATTCTACATTTTGGTCAATTTTTTTTAATATTTTGTTATTAACGGTACCTGCCATACAACCATTTTTTTTTTAATTTTCGACTTTCTCATAGGAGATCCTCAAAATTTTTAATAAGATTGAATACCAACATTTTCGAAAAATATTTTCTTGGATTAAAAAAAAAAAAAGGTTTATTTCAATATTTCCAAAACAGATTAGTATTTTTTTTTTCGGAATTGTATTTTAAAGCTTACATTATTAAATACATCAAATTTTGTATTTAAAAAAATACTTTAAAATATATTCAACCGTTTCTACTAAGAATCTTGTGCTTACGGTGTAATCGAACATATCTGCAGATTATTTTAGTGGTTTTCGCATCCCCTTCCAACACCTCCAACCATTGAACACGCAGCATTGTCTGTGGTCACTGTACCCTGAAATGGAGATTTATTTTTTAAGCAAAATGGCCGCTTTAAACTGTAAAAATTCTAACCTTGACATTTGAAAACAAAAAATTGTGCACCGCTAAACAAATAGTTGAAATCCGTTGAAAGCTTTGGGTAAATATGAAGTCGCTTTCGAGTAAAATAACGCATTAGTCCAAGAAAGACTGAAATGCTGTTACCTTAAAGTTCACCATCAATATTGATTAAACTATGATATTTTGCAAGATGCAATCATTTATTATGTTTCCAAACTCTGTCTCTCACCACTCGGCCAAAGTTCAAAGGTTTCAGCAAACAAATTTTAAAGTTTAATATGATTGAGTAGGTACAAGCAACATGCATCACACTATGTACTTGCACATGTGTTTCCCTGCAATCGTCCACTCAAATTCAGATGGCCCATGATTTAACTTTCAATTTCTATGTCGTTGATTTTTGTTAATCCCATAAAGCCGCTTTCATAAAAATAATCCGAACACGTTGCAAGACAAAAAGAGAACTTTATCCAGAACCCAGACACCCTTTGCGTGATGCAAAGATACACATTCAGCTGGTGAATTATAAAAGATATACGGCATCTGCCGGCTTGCGGAGAGAAAGAACTGCACCACAGCACTTTGCCACCGCATGCTGTTGATGCTCTTGTTAGGTCAACTCACTGCCTTGCTAGCTGGCTGGGCGCCTGATTATAGTCCACTGTTACTGGCACTTGCACTGGTATTAGGGCTTGACCACCGCACCATATTACTATTGACCGCGTCGTCGGTCGTGTCGTAGTCGACGCGACAAGGATTCAACATTTGGCTGGCAATTAAAAATGCTTTTGAATTTTTTGTTTTATGTTTTTTAATCCTTGTGGAAATGTTTCCCGATAGTTGGACACGCTCAAGGCGTAGGCAGAGCACGATAGCAATGAAATTCCAATCGAGGTAATAAAATAAAGTCTAAACTTTTTTTTTGTTTTACTATTGCCCAGAGTGCTGCATGCATCAGAATTTTTTTACACTTCGGTCCCGACTGGGGTTGGATTTTTGTACTTTAGTATCTCTTGCGAGAATCGTAGAGTGCAATTATTCGGTGCTTCAAACAACGTTTCTTGCATCCATGATGAAGTCCTAGCTGTAGCCCCATGAAGCAGCACGTTCATACATATTGCATTGGTCTGATGGTTTAGGTAAGAACTGGGCTATGGAAATGCCTCGATTGCCGTCGTCTCTGATGTCTGAGTTGAAGTGATTTGTATAGTTTGAACGCTGGAAAAAACTCTTTGTGTCGTAAATTGAGAATACTAGGTCGATGAGCGTGGGACTTATGCATCAATTGATAAGGTTTCAATGGGGCTACGAAACGAAACGACGCGACAGCTGCTTTTGTTTGAAACTTCAAAAGAAAAGCGAACTCTCAAAAGTGTGTAATTCTTTTTATACAAAAAAAATAGTGATAAATCCATACATAAACAAAAGCCGAGATGACCATCAAAGTTTGTCAAACACCTTCACGAGAGAGCAGATATATGTATATAAAAGTATATCTAAACAAAAGGGGTAGGCAGGGTCCCCTTCTGAAAGCCAAAATGCAAAATAAAAATAAAATAAAAAACTCAGAGCAGACAAACTTTGACCATTAATTACCTTAACCACAAAATTCCATAACCCAGCTGGCCGCCCGCTGGAATGATACTTTCCCCCAGGCGATGATACTTAAATTCGTCATAGATTTCAAAAGCATAATTTAATTGTAAACATAAAAGGGGAATATCCAAAGGGATGTTGTTTTGTAGCGTTTGGTTGGTAATGGACAAACGATTTCGCTCGACCTCCTTCTCGTTCTCTTTTTTGTTTAAGAGGGACAACCTTGATTATGCTGGTTTATTATAATTTAGCGGTTATTTACTTATGTTAGACTAGACTAAGGTTTAATTGTGTAATTTTTCATAGTGTCAAGCTGTTTGTCGGAGGCGCAGAGGGTGAACAAAACTGAACGATTTGAAGGTTAAATGAAATGATTGAAATCCACATAAGGGTTTAATACTATAGGGTAACTGAAAATATACTCTACACTTAAAGGTCAGCTCTTATTATATTATGTAGATAAATTCCAACAAGCCTTTTCCGGCAAAAAAGCCTAGATCCTTGATTTTTTCTTTCACAGTTTTGTTTACTTACGCCGTCCTTCAGAGAATGGATGTAAAAGACTGCAATAATAGACTTCACTCGCGACTGCGACTTATAGTGTTCTGCAATCATTTGACATTAATTGTAATCATTTTGTTTCCCATTATTTAAACAGAATGCGAAAAAATGAAAAAGATTGCACTGAAAAATGATTTGTCAAATGAATTTGATAACAGTATTTGAAGTGGATGTCTCAAAATGAAGCCAATTACCTTGTTTATACGCAGGCCTGAATGTTCGTTCGCATCGTAAACACAATGTTCTTAATAGGAACGGGTAAAATATATTTTTCAAGTCGTTTTTTAATTATTTTTTTTATATACAAGATTTCTTTAATTTATTTGTATAATATAAACCTAAAAAAATTATTTCAAAACAAAAATAATCTTCCATCCGTTTTCGAAATATTGAATTTTCAAAAAAAAAATGATTTTTTGAAGTCCAATGTTGACATGCAGTATCAATTAGCTTTTAAAGGACCTCCTGTAAAAAAATTGTGATCGAAATCCGTTGAGCCGTTCATGACTAGCAAATCGAAAAAATTGTAATCCCGTTTTCCAAATATTGAATTTTGAAAAATTAAAAAAAAATATTTTTCGAAAACTTTGGAGTGCAATATTAATGGGAATCCGAAGGGACTTTTATATAAATTATTTTTGATCGTAATCCGTTTAGCCGTTAATAAGAAAGTCGAAGATAAAAAAAAACGGTTCTATGGAAGGTACTGATAAAAATATTTTATTTAAAAAACTTTTAACCAAAATTTAGACTACTGCCATAATAGTGCATTGAATTTTTTTTTATCAAAATCGCTAGGGCCGTTTTCGAGATAATTGAGATTTACTATTTTTGCCCCAAAAATTGGTATGTAACAGGTAGGAACCTTTTTTTACTTGCGATTATAGGTACTATAAGGCAAGTTATGCATTCGTCGAAAAAAAAAGTTTTGAGATAACAATCAAACATGACATTACGATGATAGCGAAGACGAAAAAAGATGGTCTAAAAATTCTGTCCGTTTGTATGTCTGTCTGTCAGTCTGTCCGTCTGTATGTGTGTCAATCTGTCCCTCTGTCTGTATGTAGGTATGTATAGACACCAAAAGCCCAAACGGGTGGGCCGAATTGCTTCAACCTTGGTATATAGTTTTTTAGGTATTGTATAGAGGGGAAATTGAAATTATTTTTTTGCTCAAAAAATAACGGTAACTGCCATATAACCGTTACGTTAAAACCTATTTTTTCGGGAACGGCTGTAACGATTTTGATAAAAAAAAATCAGTGCGGCTTTTTAGATACAACCGATCATATGGTTGATTAAAAAAATTGAAATATGTCTAAAAACGGTACTTTCCATAGGACCGTTTTTTTTTGCTTTCGACTATCTCATAAACGGCTCAACCGATTCTTTCGAAATTTCACACATATATAGGTTAAGGTTGCCCAAATTAATTATATTTAATAAACATTTGTTTGTATTTTTAGAATCATTTTTAAGAAAAAAAAATCAAAAAATTATGTTTCGAAAACTGCTCATTACATTTTTTTAAAAATTATATTTATATGTATTCTCTGAATACCTATGAATTGGCGTTGTAATTTTTTTTTTAAATACTTTCAAAAAGTTAAAAAAAAAATTTTTTCTCAAAAACCGCTCCACAGATTTTTAATTTTTTTTTTTTCGTAAATTCAAAATTATCCAAGAAATAAAATGACGTACTTTTTTTGAGCTCATATTAGTTTAAGTATTTATTTCAAAATTTTGAATTATTTTTTCTTTAATTAAACCGATTTAATCTTTTGTTTTAAAGTTTATATTATTAAATATTTAATATTGTCATACCAATTTATTTTAGAACATAATTTAAAAAATGTTGTATATGTATATACAAAATTGAAAAATTAAAATTAAAAGCAGAGTCCACAAAAAAAAAAGAACAAAAGCAATACCTACGTATGCACATGCGCTTGTATTGTTTTTACATTTCTTCTTAAAATTATACAAAATTGAGTTAAAAATGACTCTAAAAATATATTTAGATTTTTAATAGAAATCTTTTGCATACGATGTGATCGAACATAAGAGCAAGTTCGTGCGATCCAGTCGTGCATTTTTTTTTTTTGGTAACTAAAAATGCCTTAAAAAGGAATCGAGCAAACCGACCTACAGACAGATATACAGACGGAATTGCGAAACCCACTTCTTTCCTGTTTCTTTATCATCGTAATGTCAAGTTAGATTCAAATCTTGCCCTACAGAACCTATATCCCAAATAAAAACTTGAGTTGAGGAATTGGTTTCACATTGGGCATATTAAAAAATATTTTTGCAAATAATAGATTCGCTTGAATCGCTCCTGAATAATCTTTTTTTGAGAAACGTCAATTCAATCATATTTCAACTCAACTTCGAATAGATCGCTCAATTTATCTGGTTCAAATCATGTCAAAAATCCAACTATAATTTAACACGATCGTATTGTATTTATTCATCAATCTTTTAATTAATGAATGATTTTTAAAGATTACATTCACAATAGATTGCATTCTTTAACAGCCATGCAAGAAGTTAAATAAAAGGTACCGGGAAATAAGTCACGCTCTTTAAGCAACCTGTATTTTTTGTTGGTTCCAGCCTACGTTTATAAATTTTTCGTCTAAATCGTTATAAGTTATAGGCACTCAAGGAGTTATGTCTACCCTTTTAATGTTGAATTTTAACACTGCCGCGCGCCGTGCGAACAGCATTAGGAAACGAATTCTTGTGCTATTAGATTTTAAGATTAAACATTTTTCATTCACAGAAATGCCTGGAAGCTATTGATTATGTTCTTAAGACAAGGCAATAAGGAGCTTAGACGGACAATCAATTGGTCATTTGGAACAGAAGTGGGAAATGCAACCAGGAGCATTATCCCGAAATTCTACTTCATGCTAAAATAACCAAAAGAAGTACATTTCTCCTTCACAACGAGTGCGGCTTATAGAATCCACAAGAAGAGAGAAATTTTCAAACGGTTTCTTTAAATTCTTGCGTACCAAGGTAATGTATTGTTTTACTGATAGTACTTTAGGCAAGAACAGATTCGATACTCTTGAATATGGCAAAAGTATGTAAGTCCGACTATCTCGTGGTGATTGAAAACATTCAAAATGTACATTAAAGAAGGGACATTAGTACTTCAATGCAGCTTCAAGGCTTGAAGAATTTTTTGTTGACGTTTAATATTATAAGTTCGAAATTAGCGCATCTCAAAAGAAAATTCTGGTTACTGTTACAAAAAACTAGTTTTTACTTCTTTCAAACATTATTTTTTTTCTACTCAATTGATTGAATAACTTTATTATGATATCATAGAATGAAAACCAAAAATAAAACTTTATGGCCAACTAACCTTAATCCATGGCAAAACAACAAACCAAACCGATCCACACTTACACTCCCTTATCAATAAGCTAACGTAAAGAGCCATTTATAGAATTCTTATCAATTTAATTAATACACCGATTTCTTCGTGTTTTCTTTCGAAGACATTGCTACGATGACGATAAAAATATACAGTCTTGTTTAAAAGTATGAAAAAGCTACATTTTGGCGCTATAATATTTTTTTAAAAACATTGATATACCTTGAGCTGTTAGCGTTAAGGCGAGTTTGTTTAATTAATTTGTAAGACGTTTATTAAATGTTCGACATTTTTACTGCACAAACTTAGCTAAACAATATCAATTTAACGCCAGCTCGTTTAATATTGTTTATCTCGAAAATAAACTTTTTCGACAAGACTGTCTATTTCAAAGGCATGACACTGCAAAAATAAAAATTAAGTTTTCTTGGATTTCTTATCGCTTTCGCAATGTCACTCAAGAAAAGTATTTAAAGAATTTTGTGGCTAAACTTTTAGAAATAAAAAAAAATAAAACTGTTCAAAGGGCGTAGTTCCTTTAATTAAACAAAAATTCTTTCTTTGCAAAAAAACAAATCCACCCTTTTTCTATGGGGGCGTTGTTGGTGGCTCACCCTTTTCAGCAGCGACAGCAGTAACCAATGTGCACTCAGCCAAGCGTGAGGCCCTTAAAAATCATTCTCACACTGCTGGCGGTTTCATATTAAACCAAAAATAAAATCATAAATATATATATTTATATGCGCCCCCATTCATTTATATTTTATATCTTAAAGTACACGCACTAATAAATTTAATTACGCCTAAGTGTTTCATGCAAGGTTTTGGTATTCTTCTTTATATATATATATGTATTGTATCTATAGCAGTTCCTAAAGTTAAAAGGATTCTTATAGAGCTGCAAGAAGGTGGTGGTATAATAAACCTAAAGCCAAGTCCCTAGACACTCCTTGTTTTCTTGTTCTTGTACTTTTTCTTTTTCTTCACAATTCAGCAACTGACTTATATGACCATTCTGGTTCGATGATCGTCGCCCAAGGTAGGGTAGGTCGATACATTTACCATCTATGCCAATGTACAGCAGAAGCACTTCCAGTCCGAGTTTAGAAATAATGACCATCAGAGACTGCGATACCAAATTAATGTGTGGTGTGGAACCTCCTCAACGATTCAAGTTGTAGAAAATTTATCGCGAAATTCTTTCTTGTTTTTTTTTTTTTTTGTTTTATCATTGCATTTCAATAATTTGTTTTGTTTTTGTTTTTGAAAATACATTTGCACGCGCCGCCACGCCGGCCGCTATCATTGCCATGCACACACAGTGGGGTATTTACTCACACAACATGGCACAAACTTCCAAAAGGCTTATGTCATCATTATTTTACTTCCTCTGCCAAATGTTATAGCAGTAATTCTATTATCCGAAAAAAAAAACCGAACACGATGTTGCAACTCATTTTTAAAGTCCTTACTTGCTATTTTATAATTTGTTTCCACAAAAAACGCAGCGACAGTCATATTCATAAAAGCATTTTAGAGACTGTGTAGACTTAAAATACCTCTACGCACGGAAATCTTATTTATAATTTACTTAACGTTGAATAGAGGCATTTTTAGCGACATAAAAATTCAATAACAATCATAATATTCTGAATTTTTGACAAACAGAGTTGTTTCATAATATTTAAGCATAATAAATTTTGCCATTTGGTACTTTATTTGGCACAAAGTCAATGTAACTAAAATGGGTCGGGAAATGTTTTACGAATTTAAATTTTTGAAGGATTGAATAGTCTTAATAAATGCGTATTCAATGCCTAACTAATAAACCGTTTAAAGGTGTTTCTTTCGAATTCTATTAAATAAGACTTCTAATTTATTTAAAGAATACCGCTTTATGTAATGAACTAAGTTTTTGTTTAGAAGCAATTGGCAGTAGCACAAAATGGAAATAGATAGTCGAATGAATAAGGTGGCGAATGACGACATTAAGCTGTTCTTTATTTTTTGAATGCACTCTAAAATGAACACGTTCGTTCCTCAATAGAATTTAATGAATTGGAAAGTAAAGCCTCAAGCGAAACAATCAACTTATTGAAGAAAAAATGCACTGTGTTTCAGGCTGTGCGTTATTGTACGCTTGTAAAGTATCAATACGATATTTGATGTTTATCAACAAAATGTATATTTCAGCACTATCCTTATCAGACATACATTTTTCTTCGATACATTGTTAAAATTAATTTAAAAAAGTTGTGAATGGTTCTCAAAATTATTATAATATGTATTGTGAATAAATTTGGTATTATCGTTGATAAAAAAAGTTGTCAACTATCAACTTTTTAGTCAATGACAAGCTATCAGTTGATATATATTTTTTTAGAATGCATGCGCAGTATGGATTCAGATTTTACAAATTAAAAAATTCGATTTGCACGAAAAATTTCGAAGAAAATTAACTCGAATATAAATACACTATTCACAATAGTTGTTTTGTTTGTTGTTCATGGTGAGTGAAAAATGTATCCATTGGTGTTCATAACACAGCATATTTAATTAATTGACATTCCTGTCAATCGTCAACCATCTTGATCTTTGACAACCTTAATATAGATGAAATCGAAACAGCTTACAAAAATTAACAAAAGATTTGTCTTCAGCTGACATTCATCACATGAAAATATGCATGCAGTTTAAAAATTACATATTAACAATTTTTTAATTAATGAATATGTTCCATGTTTAAGAATTGAATGCCCCACTGTGGGCCGCTCTATTCATTCAATCTCTCCCTTCTTTTCCCATTTCTGGGATGTAATAAATCTTTGAATGATTGCAGTACCGATACCAATATATTTAAATTCCCACCAACTAGCTCAGCAGTCGGCTTTAATTCATTTGCAGAAAAAGGAATATTCCTCTACACTCGTAACAGCCTTATAGGTCAGAACATAAAATTTACATACCCCATGCCGTGAGAGATACCTGCGTGATAATTTTTCTTCCATACGAGTTTACTTCTTCCACAGATGGTATTATGGCTAGACAAGAGCTGCGATATTTTGACAGCTTGTCTGACTGTAACAAGCGTTAACAAGAAGCTTAAGCTATTAGTATAGTTTGTATAGTTTTGTGTTAGCCAATGTTTAGTCTGAAGTCAATGGCTTTTTTTGTTATCATCACTCATTATGTTGTACGTATTTATATGGAAGATGTTAATGTTCTTAGAATGGTACTACAGAATAAAGTATCTTCTTTGTTCGTATTCAAAAGGAGATTAAAAAAGAAGCACAAAAAAGATACAGGAAACACATATTGAGTGTGTAATCGGTTGATACCATGAATGCATACTTGTATCGAAAGTGGATTACTTAAAACGAGATGCACGTAAAGTGATGGTTTGAATTTAAATTTTAATTCCCCGCTCTTAGCTAAACTAAGCCTTCATAAAAAAAATACTTCTTATGTACTTGTGCACTCCTGGAAAGTTTAAAGGAAATTTATTTATTTATCATGTAGCAGTCCTAAAATGATTTTCAATTTATCAATTGAAATGATTAGCAATAAAATTAAATAATTTAATAAAAACCACTCAAGTTTTAATAATGGTGCCCTTAAATGTCTTTTACTTTGGCAACGCAGTAAAGAATAAAAATAAAAGGGATATTTTTTTTGTATTTGAAAGTTTTTTTTTTGTTTTCCTGTGCCATTACTGGTTTGACCTATTCTCATTGTTCTGTTTATAAAATAACAAAAATGTTGAATTATGAATGTGTCCTAAAATATAAATAAAGAAGTGATTTAAATAGATTTCAGTGAAACACATACAAAAAAAGTAACAAAATACAATAATGTATATTTTTAAATCGGAAAAAATGCAAACGACGAAACGTCGACTCATAGATCCAAGAATAGAAGGCAATTAAGGTGTGGCTCATTATTTAAAAAATAAAAACAAATTAATTAAATTTTAAATGTTGCCAAAATTATATTACCACCTCTTTCTGACTACGATGTGTTAAATTGTAGCTTGCAACATTTAAAGGAAAAATAGACACGAAACGTAGACATCGTGGAGTTAGATTCGATGACAGAGCTGTCATCCAATACTAAATATTACGATTTAATAAGTGAACTTAGTATTAATTGACCCAGATTCAATCACGCTATAGAAATACTTTTTTGTCGCATATTGTTTTAGGATATGTCACTACTGCTCGATGATTAATTTCAAAATATATTTTGTTGATTGTTAAGATCTAACAGTAACACACTGGAGTTAGTATCAGAAAGGGAAGTTTCAGAAATATATGAAAATTAAATATGCGGTCAAACGTCAGTCATGCGTTAAAACTGGCAGAAGGGACTTCACGATTTAATGCGACGTATGATGATGTTTACTCACTGACTGACATTTTAATACAAACTATCGATAAAAAAAAAGAAGTATTTCGCCCAAAGTTTTGATGTTATTTTCTTACCGATCTCTCCGTGGGAGCAATTGGACAAAAAATTACATTTCCATACAAACTATCGATAAAAAAGAGGTAATTCGCTAAAATTTTCTGAATAAATTTTCTTGTCCATTTTCCCGACAGAAAAGCCGTGTTTTTTCTATAAGCGCGAGAGCAAATGGGAATCAAAAACGACGTCGACAGAAAGCGACCATTGCATAAAAAAATGCTATTTCCATAGAAAATATCGATAACAAAGAGGTTATTCGCCCAAAGTTCTCTTCCTCTCTTACCAATTTCCCCGACAGAAAAGTCATGCCTTTTGTAGCTGTGAGAGCAATTGGCGGAAAAAACGACATCGGGAATTAGCAACGCCATCCCAAAAAAAAAATATATTTCCATACAAACTATCGATAACAAATAGGTAATTCGTCCAGTTCCCTAATGTTATTTTCTTACCGTTTTCCCAGACAAAAAAGGCGTTTATTTTTAAGCGCAAGAGCAGAGCAAAAACGACATCGGCAAAGAGCGACGCCGAAATTTGACATTTACATACAAACGAAAAAATTGACATTTACAAACAAACTATCGATAACAAAGAGGTAATTAAAAAAAGTTCTCTGATGACATTTTTTGGCAAATTATCCAGAAAGAAAATGCGCTCTTTTTTTCATCGCGAGAGCTCGATGGGAATTTGTTGAGCATTTTACAAGTAAATTGTGTAGTCGATAACTTGTTTTTTCGCCCAATTTTCTTTGAATAACATGTCTAAGATAAGAAGTGGACATTTTCAAGTAAAAATGTTTAAGAACAAAAAAATCGATGAAGGGTGTCTTAATGTCAATCATATAAATGTGCTTCTATGCATATTAAAGCATGGAATGCTTCAAAAGCAGTCGCCTTTAAAATGAAAACGATTTTGAAACTTCATTCCAGAAAAAAATAGAAATCCTTAAAAACTCTAATTTTCTTAACGCTTTTTTAACATTTGTATGGGAGGTACCGTTGTTTTTTAATGTTTTTGAACTCAATATTTTTTCCAAGAGATTTTAACTCCGTTTCATGTTCACCCAACTAACACATCAGCTTGGATAAAGCTTCGGTACGTAGTTTTAGCTTCGGTAAGACCTTATTAAAACATTATAGAAACTGAAATGTAGTTAAAGTAGGTGTTCTTTGGTAGATTTAGGGATTCATCTGAGAGAAAATTAAAAAAAAAAATTAAATAATTTTGCCACATGTTCTATAGACTTCGGTCGCATCTTATGCAACAAAAATTGTATTAATTGGCCTTGGCAAAAGATTGGAGTGCTGCAAAAAAAATCCTAAAAAAAAAAGATTATTTTAATAACATCAAGTAACAAAATAGCAACTATTAAGCTTCGATGACCTTCTAATTTTATCAATATTCATTAAACAGATAAAAATGTTAATCAAGTTTAAGATTTTTATTATTCTATTCAATTATTGTTTCATCTATGAGGGGTAAGGTTAATTCACATAAATGAATAGTTTTGGAATATAAAGAACAACAACCAGATTCCGTGCAAACAAAAAAAAACTAATAAAAACTAAATTGGCTCTCTCTAAACATGTTCGTTGAATTCTCAATGCACATCCAAGACATAGATATCCTCAAGAAACACGATATGCAGATTCTTATGGAATCACGAAGGCTATCGACTAAAAAAGTATCTACATATATCTATAAAAATTGCGCAAATCATCTATATGATGACACGAGGGCTGCAGGCAAAGACTTGGTTTGTCTGTCAGATTTTTTTTTACTGTGGTGTAGATGAGAATCTTTCTTTTTTTACCCAAGAGATCTATCCCTGATATTCGTTGTTTAAGAGCTCCCCATTCAGATGTGGTTGGACAAAATAAAATACATTTAAAAAAAAATATAATAACGAACGCACTTAGCCATTCATTCGTTTAATGTATATTTTATATTTTTCTCCCCCTTTAGGCAATCTATTCAAATTAACGATTATCTCGGGTCCCGGCACCGAAGGATTGATGGACTGTCTTACTGATTTCTTTTTTACTTATTTTCATTATGTAGGATTTATAAGGGGAATATATGGATTCCTTAAATAAAAAACATATCTTCGAAGGGCAGCTGTCGAAAATCAGATGTCAAAAGTCAAGTACAAGATGTATAGATATCAAAACTATCGATTTTGCAGATAACTTTTAAACTGAAAACTCCATTAACAAATAATTTAGGTATACAGTTTGGCTTTCACGCATTTTTTTTACAAAACAGGTCACGACACCCACAAAATTGCTAGGGTTTTGGCACTGATTTCGGTGAAAGTCTGCGTTTCCTGCTCGTGTTTCTCTTTTGTTATCGATAGTTTGTATGGAAATGCCAATTTTTTGTGATGGTGCGATATCGCTTTACGCCAACACATAATAAATTTTGGTCTGGTCATAGCTCAGAATAAAATCATCGATGTTCTCAAGAACGCCTCAGACGATTTTGATAAAAACTTTTATCTCCCCTTCGGACCACATATATTGGAACAATATTCTTCGTCAAGATACATTACTCCCGGGTCCAAGAGTCCATATTTTGAATTCTAATAAGAACAATTAAATTAAGGACATGTTTCCAATGCGAAGTTTCGGTGTTAATCCCGAGTTAGCTGATAAAACCTATTTTCTTACGACCAGTTTTCAGTCCGAGATATCATTATACTTTCAGTGACAAAACAGAAGTCTTAACTCCTGCTAATTTTTTTGTTTTTTCAGCCAATTTAGATCCCGAATTAACTCACCAAAATCGTAAATTTAACTCTGGATTAACTGAGTAATGTTTTGTTTTACAAATTGTTTTCGATTTCGATACATTTTTGACAAATTAAAGTTTAAACTCCACCTCGGGGAAAGTGTTCTCGAATTAATACTGGGGTTAACTCAGAGTTAACTCAGACACTGGAAAAGTAGCCTTTAAGTTCGGAATCAAGTGTTTAACGGAATTTAATTTAAAAAATAGTGCCTTAGGGGGTCGTTTTCATCAGAGATTTATGTACCATTTCCTTCTTTATGTTCTTTACTCGACTCACTTATGTTCCGAGTTGTTTGTTAGCGAGTTAAGTCACTGGGTAAGTTTTTTTATAAAATTCACCATTAAACCCAATACGAACGACTACTTTGCGACCTTTATTAAGATTTATGCTCGAATATCCATCGAAATATTGTAAATCAAGCATTTATGGGCATCTACTTATCGAGGGCGATATGTGTATATGCACTCATGCAGTCTGCGCAGTCTTGTTCAAGTTTAATCATTCAAAAAGCTGTCAGATTTAATTTTTATGATTTCTATGGGGTTAGATAATTTTTTTATGAATCAAAAGTTCTACTATGCAAGTGTTTATGAGAAAAGATGTACAATATATATTTTGCATATATATGGTCGTTGCGTGTAAGCATAAGTGCATTTATGAATGACTGTATGAGTGTTAGGCATTGATAACAAACAAACAAAAAAAAATAGTGTATGTACAGAAAACCTTCTTCCGTTTGGTTGTTGTAAGTCTTTCGAAAAGAAATTTGTAGGCAATTGCTTACGCTCGAATTGTGACAAAACGCATAATAATTTGTTTAATGAATTGCGATTACACTGAAATATAGGGTGAACAACTTATTTCTTCATCCGGAGGGAAGTCATGTTAAGATAAGAAGCTGAGTGTTGTGAAGTTCTTTGAAAAATAATCTGTGAGGCAAATAAGTCTATTTTTTTTTTTGTTCGAAAACAAATATTGGAAAACATTTGTCAGAATATTGAGTTTAAATAGTTTAATGTTGGGTAAGGGATTGAAAATAAAAAAAACATGATAAGACTTCCAATTAAAATTTTCAAATGTCAGATCAAACCGTAATTGATTTTCATCGAGAAAATAGGATAAAATATTTTTAAATTAAACTAGGAATGTTCGGCATTTTAGTTCTGTCCCAGAAACTAATTTTGTTATATTCGAAATTACAACATTTTCGAATTCGAACTGTCAACATTTGAACTGTCATTCCCAAGAATTCGAATACAGAAGAAGAAAGTCGTTATTTATATATTGAAAGGTATCTTCTGATTTTTTTCACACAATTAATCCAATTGACGACACACATTTCTATTTGCATTGGTTAAACAAACAAAACTGTCTAACCTGAGTTTTTCTATATAGAGTGACCATTTGGTGCAGTATTTTTTTTTTGGCTTGGGGTGAAATCTTTTCTTTCGAAAATGATACGTTTCAATACAATTTTGGCAATGGACGTAAGCCGAACGAAAAACGTAATCTAATGTTTTTTCCATTAAAATTCAGCCGCGCTTAAGGAATAAGGTTACCATTAAAACATAGGCGAACAAAATTTCCTCTTGCGAGGGGAAATCGATGAATAATGTCTTCGAATTGTAGATTGTGATGGGTGCTATGGAAAATATCCAGTTTTAAAAAATATTATAAATACATGTGGTCCGACTAAAGAACGAACTTCTATGCGTCAGAAGTCGGTCTCAGGACTGAACTGATGGAAATCCTGGCTTGACCCAAATCTCGTTAAAAAAAGCTTAAAGCTTCAGATATCAGAATCAATTTCTTGGACGGCAGATTTGAGCCCATATAATACACCTTGTATTAAACGGTTCGAAAAATAAATTCTAATCTATAATTAAACAAGCATTCGTAGAAATCGAAGGTACAAATATTTGATAGAAGAGCTTGATGCCAAACTTCACCGAATGCTTTAGACATATCCAATGAGAACATTTTTTCTCGCCGGCCGAAACTTCACAAAGATTGTTTTTGTTTTTAGAAAGATGTGCTATCAGATCTCAGGAAGATCTTTTAGATCTGGTGCGAAAACCATATTGTCGCGCAATAAGATTAGAAGTTTTCGTTCGTTCAATAAACTGAAGAAAGGCAGTTTTCCACCAACTCGTGGATCAAACTAAAAGCTAATTAATGTTTTATTTGTTGAGTCAACGAATTTTAATTTATTCGTTAAACAAACGAATTTACCGATAATTTCAAAATCTCTCTTCGCCTTGCGATTAGTCGATTTTTTTTCTCTTTAGAACTACTAAACTATCAAGATGTATACTCAAATTAAATTTTAATTGTTATATTTCATTGAGACAATGAAATTTTTCACCAAAACAACGTATATATGAAATGAAGTTTTTATTCTATTACTCCATGATTTTTTTTTAGCTTAATCACCGAAAAGTCGGTTTATATATAAAATTGATTAACCAAAGGGGTGTTGACTGTCCTTAAATGATCGAGCACAGTGCGAGGGGTAGGAAGGTAGGGAAAGACTAAAAAGAGATACCGAAGCACAATGTTTTTGAATTTCTAAATATTAAAATAGGATAGATACTCGTAAATAGAGCCAGATAAGGCATTCACTACTAACATTTCAGCTTCTATAAGGAATCGAAGCTAAAATTACTCAGGGAAGCATTACAGAAGCTGAAACGTTAGTTGATAAAGGATATCTTTGTCTGGAAATATTTACTACAGTCAAAATTCTTGTTGTCAGCTGGAAAAACACATACATTTGTAGGTGGTTAGGTGGGCGGAAAACTTGAGCCGTTCTAAGATTACGTGGATTAGTATACAAGGGAAATATTTCCAATAGAGTGGGAGAATTAATTGACACATACATTTAACAGTATGTTCACGACGTTTCTTGAGGAAATGCAAATTAATAAATTTTAACCAATCTATCTAAGTGGATAAGATGATGATATCAGAGCATGGAATGCCACGGATTACGAACCGAATAAGCCCACAATGAATGGGTTCAATTCTACGGAAATATGTGTTGTGAAATGGTGGCCATATTTGACCGGTGTAGTTCAGAACAAAAGAAAACTTAAAAGGACTTAGTAACATATGAACATTCTTAAGATCAACGTTTTATTAAGTCAAGACTTTGCATTATTAATTGTATGATCGTACTGACTCGAGAGTTACGCCCACTATCACAAATTTAATTCCGAGGTCTTGAATAAAATTAACGAAGGGAATGGCTTCATCTTTCAAGTGAATGTTCAAGGAATTGAGAGAGAACAACCTTCTATGAGAGATTGAAATAGATTCCCATTGACCTTTATTAATTTCTCAAAAAATCATGCCACTCAGTTTGGAATGAGTTCAAATCGGTTTGGATCAATTTCTATAGATGTCGAAATGTTTTCCAATTTTTGGCATGGCTTATGGTAATATCAACTTCATTTATTGCTAGGGCAAATAGCAAACGTCCGAGGAGACTCCCCTGAGGGACACCCCAAGTTGTTATAATTGTATTTTCTAATATCGGCCGTGCTAACATTTACATCATTGTATAATGCGCTCAAACTTTTGGAAAAATTCTGCAGAGTTGGCGGATCTACATTTGAGGACGCAGTGCTTATATGGGGAAAATAAAGAGATTTGCAGTAAAAATAAATAGATAAATTTCACAACTCTACTAAAAATATATCTCCCATTTATTTCGAGGACGGCTTATTTCTTGAAATCGTGATACAACACCATTATAGACTTTATTCTACTGACTTATGTCAAAGGTAAAATAAAATAAGGAACATTTCATCAAAAATAAAATATTCTGCTGAAATTTTCATTCAAGCGACGACCGATGACGTCTGATAGTTACAGCTCCACACAACAAACACAAATATTGAGAAAAATTGCAATCAACTTTTTTCAAAAACCAATTTTGTATCTAACTAATTTTCCAATTACTGGAAATGTCTTAAAATGTAATAAAAAAAATAGAATTTGCCAAGAACATAACATAGTCACGTCAGTGCATCTGTTCTAATGGAAAGAGTCAACCACACCACGCTGCAGTTATTAACAATTACAAAACTCAAACTAAAACAATAGATTCTCCCTTTTTTTTTTTTTTGTTGTTGACCGCAATCATTTGTTGCCATTTAATTCAATTACCCGATATAAACAATCAGCTTTAGAAATGGTCCATCTACGATGTCTATCTATGTTTGTTGTTGTGGTTTTTTTTTTTTTGTAAAGCCGACCAGACCAACGAAACGGATGGGTCTGTCACGTTGCGCTACGGTTTTTGCACTTTGAGATGAAATAAATTTTCGTCGTCTTCTTGTTATATCGTGTCGTCTTGTCGTCCGGCTGTGTCGGTTTGTATCGTCGTCGATCCTATCTACACACCATTGTTTGGCTTTTGTTTTTATTATTATTATTTTTTGTTTTTATTTGTATTTTACAAACATAAATTTACTACACTATCTTTAAAGTGCTAGATGTATCTAGAGACATGCAATGCACCCCAAGGACTCTGCTGTTCTATAGTCTAGGTGATGCAAAGATGAGATATGAAGAACATTAAATGCTCAAACGGACTGTTCGTGATTTCGTGTAATTGCAATTTTCCCAATAATATTCTATGACTTTAGACTGGACCCGATTAAACACAAACAAAATATAACTCCATTATTGGGATCTGGATTTACTTCAAGGGACACAAAGAAACCCATTAAAAAAAGAGAGTTTATAGTAGCCTGCAGGGTGATTCTCTTGGGATGTATAGAAAGCTGCTTATATTTCATTTTATTGCAAATTTTTGTACAAGAAAAAAACTCATTATTTGTATACAATATAGATTCTTGGGGGAATAGGACACTCTTTTCTTTTAAGATTTGATATTTAGTTTACAAGAAAGCATTTTGCAACTTTTTAGGAAATTAAAGTTGATTGTTTTAAATCGTTGACTTTTATTTCTGTGTACAGTAACCGTGCGAATGGCCCTCCCTCCCCCCCCCCTCCTTCAATGTGCAAATGTACTTATCATATTCTAGTACAATATTGGAGAAAATTCTAACAAATTTATTAAAAGAAAAGCAAGTTAAAAAAAACCTGTAGCACCTTCTCAAAAAAATTATATATACGTCTCTGGTCTGAAGTCAGCAAAATTTTCTTTTCTTCGATAGAATAAAGATTAAGATCTTGCGAAATGAAAATTCAACTCCATCAAGAGCAATAGGTTTCTGGGGTACGTATCTAATATGTACAGTGCTTAAAATTGAGAAAGAATAAGAAACAGCAAGAGGGTGGAGACTTTTTTAACTTTAGATACTTAGATACGAGTAGAAGTTCAATTCTAAAATTGGCTAGTTAAATTGGATGCATTGCCTTTTTTTGTGCGAGTTGCTTGTTGTTTTAGAGTTTGGATTTAGTTTTAATTGGAACCGGACTAACATTACAAGACTTTATTCTATTAAAAAAAAAAGTATAAGACAAAGGAGAAGTTGTGGCATCAATAGAATATGTTTTCCTTTCAGGAATTGGGGCCATTTGTCATTTTTTTCTCTGTATTGTGGGGTCATTTTTTGTTTGGAGAGAAATCAGATTAGTCTGAGAAGAAAATAGGTGATTTTTATAGTTTAGGACAACAAAAAGTTATAAAACGAAGTGGGGTACTATAAAATTGAAGTATAGCTGGATTTAATAAATAAATTTTAATTTTTAATTAACAAAAAGCAAGTTAACGAAAGATTTGTCAATCAAACAGATGAAAAATTGCTAAGTATACTTACTGCTACTTTTATGCACGGAATAAATCCTCTGTGATGTTAGCGCAGCATGAAGTTCAAATTATGTATATGTTCTGGTCGAGAATTAGTCAAACAGGAACTATACTCAACGATACTATACCACGACGACGTAACTGCTTTTTTTTGAAGCTCCACGTTTACGAGAACAAATCATTGGAAGTTCTCTAACATACGTGATGAAAGACAAAATTATTTACAACACCAAACAAGTGCGTGTCATATTTCTTCGAGAAAAAATGTTTACAGATCAAAATGAAAAAAAAAAATAGGCATGTATATTCAAACTATTAAAAACAACGCTAACTTCGCCATAGACTAAGAACTGATCTCGAAATGAAAAAAAAAACAAATTTTGATAGGCGAATGTAGCATATTTCTACATCTGAAATTTTGAACTTTTTTTAGTAACTTGCTTTTGCAATAAAACGTTGATCGTAGAACAGGAATTGACGTATTATTTTGTTGTGAACTAGTTAGCTCCTAAAGCTTATTTGAATTAATCGCTTTTAATAGTTGGAATGACGTAAGAACAAGATTATTTATTAGAAGCATTTCATTTAAAAAATGAATGACAACTTATGTATGTATTCAATAAAGAAATTTATTTAAGGTGAATAATCATCATTCTTCCAGAATAGAATACTACAGGAAACTCTTCAAAAAGAAGCATTGGATAAGATTCCCCAATTATGTAAACAAAATCTCTACAAAAGCTTGTTTAAATGTATCTTCTGTAAAATAAAATAAAATGCAAAAAATATTTTTTTTTTTCAAAATCCAAAAAAAAATTTTGGAAATCTTCGAATCGAATTTGAAGGAGCTCATGTATAAAAATTTTGATCGAAATCAGTGGAACATTTTATGAGAAAGTTGAAATTCAATAAAATGGTTGTATAGCAGGTACCGTTAATAACAAAATATTTAAAAAAAAAATTTTACCAAAATGTAGACCATTCCCAAAGTAGTACACACGCCAATTATTATCAAAATCGTTAGAGCTGTTTTTTTTTTTAGGGTAGAAAAAGTACCGTTATTTTTGGGGCTAAGACAACGTTTCAAAAATCTATTTTGGACAATCACCTAAGACGCCTAGCACCAAGTTTGAACAAAATCGGTTCTGCGGCTTAGGCTGTAGATCGTTCTACAGACAGGCAGACAGACAGACGAAATTGCGGGACCCACTTTTTTGGTGCTCTCTATCATCGTAATGTCAACTTTAATTAAAATCCCGAGTTCGATTTTTTTTTCTAACTGCAAAACTTGCTTATAATACCTATGTATGTATGTACATATATCGCAAGTAAAAATATAGTGGAATCTCTCATTTCGACTTTTTTAATGATCAGATGTTGGTTTTGATTTCATAAGTAAAGTAAGAAGAACTGCAATGCAAAAAAACTCAACTTATGAAAAAAAAAGTGATTCATGAGTTTAAAGAAAATTTTGAACAAAATAAGGTAGAAAAGATGCTCGCTGACAAGACATACTAACTTATCATTGAAAATTTTTAAGAAAATGTTTCAGTTAAAGACCGGAAAAGCAAAATGTATCATCGTAGTTGTCGTTCAAAAGAAAATATTGCAGCTATAAAGTTAGCAAAAGATTTGGCGACGAATATCAATTTGCATCATCAGCGAAATAGTTTTTTTATCAACAACATTGATGTTTCAGTATTATAGTGATCAAACATACATGTTGTTGATAAATTGGAAATGGTGTACCTTTAGTTAAAATCTATTGCGAATTGTTTTATTGATAAACTTAGTATTATGGTTTCAAAAAAATTGATATTTATCAATTTTTTAGTCAATGACAATTATTAGTGCCGCTAATACCATTTTATGTAAATTTTTTTTACCAACACTTGCTATAGTGGACAGATTTTTTTTTAAATCAAAATCGTTGAAGCCGTTTTGGGGATAATTAGGATTTACATAGATCTCTAGGTTCTAGACCAGTGGTGTCCAACCCGTAATTCGCGGGCGCATGGTAGCCCGCGGTTTGTTTTCTAGGCGCCTGCAAACACCACGGACTAAACGCTAATAAACTCTTCTTGCAAGGTACAATCAGGATTTGAATGGCGTTTTGAGAAAATGTTCTCTATGGAACCTCTGCTTATTTTTTTTTCTTTTTAATCCTTTTATTAATACTGATATTTTAGCCCCACTGATGGAGACTCATTGTTGCATCAATAAAACAAAAACTCAATTGAAAATTATTATAATTCGAAGTGAGTAAAAGCACAGAGAGTAAAAACAACTTGAATTTCAAGCTCATGGACCTCTTTAAATACAAAAACGTACGTAACTGTGCACTTATCCTTAAAGCATCCTTCGGGTAATTGTGGTCATCTGGGTTCCGATTGAATTGTGGCCTTTAAGAACAATAATCAGGAGGGACAGTTGAGATCTGTTAAGCCCAAGCAAATATTCCAGCAAATTCTACATAAGTCATATGTGGTTATGCCCATTCTGGTCATTTGGGTTCCGATTGAGTTGTGACCTTTAAGAATAATAATCAGGAGGGACAGTCGAGATCTGTTAAGCCCTAGCAAATATTATGTTTTTTTCTTAGAGATATAAGTCCAAAAATTTCTCGAAACTCGACAACTGTCGATACCTGACCATCTGTCGTTTGCGGTTTGTTGGATTCTAAAATTGTGTAGCTCTTTTCTCTCTTTATTGAATATTCTCTTTCCAGTTCAGTTTACAATCTATAACCAGACTCAGATATTTAGCAGTGTCAGTAATGTGGCCTCCCATTTATGATGGGGGGCATATATTTGGAATGTTATGTTTCTTTTTGAACAAAAATAGTTCATTGCTTAATGGGTTAACATTTAGTCCGCAACTACTTTCCCAATTACTGAGCTTATCAAGGCCGTTCTGAAGAAAATCGCACAGTGTGTATACGAATTTCCCTGATGCCCATAACACGATGCTATCAGCATATGCCACGACTTTGACACCCGTTAGACTTAGCTTTAGTAAGATCTGGTTAACGATCACAAGCAAAAGTAAGGGGAGATAGTACCTCTGCATGTAATAACCTTTACGTTTACAGTTAAATTCCCCTTCTATATCAAGAAATGCATCCAGCGTAAAATATTTGAGTATAGATTTTTCAATTGTGCCTACCACTCCATGAAGTGCTGTCTTAACAGATTTGCCCTTAGTATTCAGCTTATGCATATGCCTGCGAGAGAACACCATCATTTAGCTTCAGGCGAATTTGTACATCTACGAGTCTATCCAGGGTCTTCAACAGGAAGGAAGATAGGCTTATATAGGTCTGCAATCTGTTGGTTCGACGTGGGTGGGTTTTCCAGCTTTCGGAATGAAAAGTATATAGTATATCATAATTTCATAATAATTTTTTTTTTATAATCTAAAGGCGCTCAAGGAATTATACTACCCTTTAAATGTTTCATCACAGCGCGGGCGTTTGGTTAGGAAGAGAAAGAAGGATAGGAAAGATGAGTGGCGCGATGTTCTGAGGCTGGAGGTGGTTGTTGTCTCAGATTTTATCTCCAGGGATGGCGTCTGAACTAATGCGGAGAAATTTCCGTGTCTTATTTATCTATGTCCCTTATAATTCGCATTAATTTAAATTCGTTGTCATATTTTATTGGTATTATAGTTTTACTCAATCACATGTTGTTAGTTCTATGCCTAAGCAGCATTCAATGAGTAAACCAGCAACTCATTGTATGACATTTATTTTTGAATTGGTTTTTAATGGAAAAATAGAAGGACATAGACTACGGCAGGAATCGAACCTGCAACCATGAGGTTGACAAGCGAACACACAACTATAACGCCACGGCAACCCCCAATAAAAAGTGGTAAGGGAATGATGTAGTTTCCTTTAATCTCACTCAATAATTTTTTACTCGGTATAGATTTTCAAAAAACCCCTTGGAGCAATACCAGTTGGACACCAATGTTCTAGGCAATCAACAGCTATACGAAATTGCGGGATCACCATTTTTCGTTCTCTATCATCGTAAGACAAGTTTGATCAAAATCTCGATTTCGAGGAACATCTTCTTTAATTTAAAAATTAATTTATCAAATTATGACCCTTAGAGAGTTCTTACTGTATTCCAACTAATTAAAAACAAACATTATGCTCTCATCAAACACAAGCAATTAACAATACACAAGTTGTCTATACTTGAATAAAACACAATATTTAAAGCAAAAAAAATTAAAACCAGAAATAAATTTTACAAAATTGTGGAATAAGCAAAAAAAAAATAAAACAGAAAATGTAAACAATAGTAAGGCTGTTAGAAAATAATTATCTATGCTAATTGAAATAACTTGTTTTAATTTTTTTTTAATCTTATTTAAAGCCCTATAGCCAAGCATCGTTAAGGGCTTGTTTTAGTAGGTACTTACCCTGCTCTATTATTTATGGGTTGAGAAATTATTTCAACTCTCAAGGCCAAAGGCTTACTGTTCTTACAGAATTATCATCAGTAAAATAATTTCATTTATTTTCATTGCACTGTGCAATGCCGGGTAAATGGCAAAATCTACTTTGCGGCGGAAATAAAATATCTTTTAGGGGTCGTCCCCCCGTCGTTGTGATGTTGTCACTGTACCTTGACATTTCATCATTTTAATCTACCACATCTTTTATGAGAAGCCAGCACAAAATATTGAGTAACAAACAAGAAGAGAAGACACAAAACTGTGGCACAAGTAAAATGGCTTTTCCTATTCTAGGTCTTGGTTAAGACTTACCTATTTTTTTCTGCTTTGGCTAAACTTGAAGAAGAGGAGATGGATTATTTTAGTATGTTTGTTGTTGTTGTTGTTGTTAGGTTAGTGAATATTTTCATCCGGCGGATATGCGCTCAGATTTCAGACGCAGGAGCCATATTTGAAAGACTTGTGTTATGGTTATGGTTGGCGGCAGAGAACGAAGGAATATGATCTTAATGCCACCACATGATGTACATATAGATTTATATATAGAAAAGTAGACTTAAGGATTATGGGTGTCTTCTGTATATGTGTTAGCGTGTGAGCATAATTATATATTTACCCCCACAATGTTTGTGTTTCTTTGCAATTTCCGTTTGAACGAAAAAAAAATGTCTGCTAGCTTGCTTATTTTTTTTTTCTTTAAATAAATGGAAGAGGCCTAGTCTGGTCTAAGTGCACGTACAGATACAATACAGATATGTATTTGAAAAGGTTAAGCTCTTGCCTTAAGAATCGCCTTAAGGGAATCTTTAGATTGGAAAGCTAAATATATATGTAGGCGATTTCTTCGAAGGGTGATTTTGAGTATATTTTTAGAATCTATCGGTTTGATTAAAATATCTTGAAGAATTGATAAATCGAATGAAATGGGAAGAAACGTGAGCTTGCAATTGGTAATTATTTTTATTTCATTCAAGCGTCTATAAATGTTGACCTAAAGGCTTCATTAGACGAAAAATATTTCACCCAGGGAAACTTAATTTGCAAAGCAAGAGGTTTTTATTGTGCCAATGGTGATATACACACGTGTCCTGAAGAAACAATGGAAAAACATACACGGGATATTGTTTAGGGTGATAAATTGAATTTTATTTAGCTTTGAAGTGTTTGGAAATCCAGTAATAATTATTGTGATAAAAGTTGATTAATGTCGCTGTCTAGACCAATAACTGGAGGATATACAGTTGTAAAGATGGGTGAGTATGACGGAATATGTTAAATAAATTGATTCCTATTGAACTAAGTTACGTCTTCGCAAATAAGGCCAAGAATGGTAGTGTTGTGTGTGGTGTGGAATTTCTTGTTAAAACACACCTTTCTATATCTTCGTTTCAGAACATGGTCAAAAGTCCATTTTGGGTACGGTGACCATCCGTCCCGTATTTCCCGGGACAGTCCCGTATTACACTCGGCCGGCTACATTTTAAGAAAATCCGGGACGTACAACTGTGCGGTATTTAATTTTTGTCCCGGGTTTGTCTCATTTTACCATATATTAATATTATTTTAATAACGTTAAAAAATTTTAACAGATTCTATTTACATTAATTTAATTATGTTTTTAATATTTTTATGTCAAAATGCGAACCGCCTTAAAAAATCGTTCAGGGGGATTTACTATAAGAGCATGTTAACTGAACGCATTAATTTGTCACCTTCGTTAAGCTGTCAGATTTCACTTCAAACTGTTACACAAAAAGCACAATACATTTTTTTTTAAACTATGCGCGCACTCAAGGGGTTATGAATACCCTTAAAATGTTTATACACAGTGCGAGCGATTAGGAAAATGGGATAGGATTAGACAGGAGATACCGATGTACATTGGTTTTAAATGCCTGATTATCGCAATGGGAGGGACAAATTGGGTTGGGTAAAGCATTCCACATTCGTGTTGTGCGGCTAAAGAAAGAATCTCTATACTTGACAGTACGTCCGAAGTTGGGCTCAAGGGTAAATTGATGGGCTTTCCTAGAAGCGCGTGTGTTACGGTTGAATAGTTTAAGGGGAGGAATGCAACTGGCTATTTCACTAGAACACTGTTTATTATAATACCGATAAAATAATGAAAGGCATGAAACATTGCGACGGTGCGAGAGAGGCTCAATTGTTTTAGTTATTGTTTCATCACCTATCATTTTAAAAGCTCTTTTTTGGATTCTGTCCAGGAGACTTAAGGCGTTATGGGAGCACCTGCCCAAATATGACAATTGTACTCAAGCTTTGGACGAATAAAAGATTTATAGATTACAGCCAGATCAGAAGGGGAGAAATATTTCTTACATCGTCTCAGAAAACCCAAACATCTTGCAGCATTTTTGGCGACGTCGAATATGTGTTCATTCCACAAAAGGTGATCAGTGATGCACATACCGAGAACTGAAAGTTGTTCGGTTTCCTCAATGCAAGCGCCGCTAATGGACAGCGGCATTGGGGGAGGGTCCCGTTTTAACGACAGAAGACAGCATTGGGTTTTTGAAGCATTAAATTCTACGCGGTTTTTTATTCCCCATTGGACAATGCTGTCTAGATCAGAATTTAATGAGCTAATCATACGCTGCCGTTCAAGTTACACATCCGAAGGACATGGATGAGAATCTAAAAACGAGTATGAAAAGCTGAGGGTACTGTCGTCAGCAAAACAGTATATTGTATTAGAAGTTTCAGACAAGAGATCATTGATGAAAATGAGAAAGAGAGTCGGAGACAGAACGGAACCCTGGGGCACACCAGCATTTATTTTATGAATATATCAGACTTGAAACCGTCCAATATAACTTGTATTGAGCGATCCGAAAGGTAATTTCTAATCCAACGAAGAAGAGATTCTTCGATACCAAATGCACGCATTTTCGATAAGAGAGCCTGATGCCAAAGTCTATCAAATGCTTTTGAAATATCAAGCGCAATAATCTTACTTTCTCCAAAACGATGTAAAGATTTGTGCCACTGTTCGGTGAGATATACCATCAGATCACCAGTGGACCTATTGCTACGAAAGCCATACTGTCGGTCATTAAGGAGCTTTCGTTCTTCAAGATATTTCGTAAGAAGGGACGCAAGAAGGGACGTAAGTGCAATTGGACGGTAGTTAGAGGGTGAAGAAGATTCGCATAAATTTGAAATTTATGTCATCACTTTTAAAAAGATATGCCTATGTATTTAATTCTACCGAATGAAAGAAAAAATGTGCGTGTTTACTTGTCCAAACAAAAGATATTTGTTTCTTTTAATTATTTAAAATAAATTTAGAAATTTGTAAAATGCCTCCTAATAGAAAATGTGAATTCAACGATGATTTTTACAGGTAATTTTCCTTCACAAAAAAATGTGAAAATAATACCGTAACCTATTTTAAATACGTTTCTACGTTTTCTATGTATAAGCAGTGGTAGTAGACATGATGTTGAACAGCACTTAAAACCAAAAAAAAAAAAAAAAAAAAATCTGACAAATTTTCAAGGGCCTGCAAAGAAGAGTGCAATTAATGAGGGCACCTGGACTCATTCAGGTCTAATGATTGAACATCGAAATATATAAAAAGCTGTTTTGATCAACTATATTCCTGTGCACGCACAAACTGTGAAGCTATTGTCACATATTCAATCTTCTTGAACCAAATTATATCGAAGAAATTAAAACTTCTCTGCGCAGAGTAAGTTTTGTGACAGTTTTTTTCTGATTGTTCTATTCATGGCTGTACAAAACTGTGTCCGCTCTTGTTTCGTTATTTTACTCCACAACTAGGTATCGTTGTCAAGACCTTGGAGGTTGAAAATCTTCCAAGGGAAACATCGGGCATCACTTCAAAATAGATACATACATAGATAAAACTTTTGTAAATTATTGGCAATTTGTGCTTACAACATAAACTGTAATTTTGTAAGAGAATTTTTGTGTTTATTTTAAAGAATTTGTTTAACAACCCTTCATCTGAGGTCCTTCTTTCTCCATTTTATTCAATCCGAGTCCTCAATTTTTCATGTGAGCATAGTATTAGCAGAGTCCCAAAAAATTTGCATGTCTACAGTTGCGCTAGGAATTAAATGCCTTAAATTAAAATTAAAATCTACATTAGGAGAACAATTGATAAATTTTGTTTGTAAAAAAATTGATCAGAGAATAAGTCGAAAAATTAATTGACCAAAAGTAATGTAAAGCAAATATTCGTCAATTTTACATAACGTGTTAAGAATACTTAAATCATTGGGCTGTATCTTTTAGAGAATATGAAGTTTTTAGTATGATAATTCTTCGAAACATTCCTATTTCCTACCTGGCCAGAAATAGAATCTTCGTTATATTTTGTCAACCAAAAGTAGAGGGATACAAATATTAATGATTCAACCTTGTTTGACGAATTTGATTGTCACAAAATTATAACAAAATAGATGGACAACAACATAACTGTAGCCGAGAAATGGAAAGACATTTTTTAGCCTTTTTTGCAAACAAAGTATAAACTTCAAAAATCTTTTACTTATTGTCGAGTTAGGCCTCTGTCTGCCAGGTTCAAATGATCCAACCGAAAGAGTGTTTTCTATAATGAATAATATTTGGACAAATGAAAACACACAACTGAATGTTGTAACTCTCTGTGCCATGTTAGTGGTAAAATTAAACTATAATTGTAATTGCCAGGAATAATATCATCGAAGAAATTTGTTAGGCAAAAAAGTATCAATTACCAAAAATTTTTTTTGTAATGTGTTATTAATGTTTATTTTTCGAAGACAAAAAAACGTTGAATATTAAAAAAAAATTTAAATTTTTGCATTTTGTGCTGTGTTTTCTTTTATTTTTTTTTTGTCTTTGAGTATTTTGTTGATTTTGTACCAAACATAGTTTTCAATTTTCAAATTTATGTCCCGGGTTTTGCTCAGAGAAACATGGTCACCGTAATTATGGGATATTAATGGAAGTAGGAATTATGGTTCGCTCACCACCACCATTGTTCCACCAGCTAGTTCGGTCTTTGGATAGCTGCCTCCAGCTACGTACTCCAAGTTGGTTGAGGTCATCTTCCACTTGAGCGCGCCAGCTTAGGCGAGGTCTTCCTTGACTGCGTCTTCCCTCTGAGTTGGAATCGAAGATCCTGCGAGCCGGAGCATTGTTGTCCATACGTTCTACATGACCTAGCCATCTTAAACGTGATATACGTATTTTTTGTACCAGGTCAATGTCGCTGTACAGCTCGTATAGTTCGTGGTTGAACCTTCTCCTCCAAAGCCCGTTAACGCAGATAGGGCCGAAAATCTTGCGAAGAACCTTACCCTCGAAACGACTAAGGATATCTTCATCCGCTTTCGATAGGGTCCATGTCTCCGCGCCATAGAGCAGGACTGGGATGATTAGAGTCTTATAAAGAGTCTCCTTTGTTTTTCGAGAGAGGGCTTTACTACTCAATTGCCTCCCTAGCCCATAGGAACAGCGATTGGCAAGAGTTATTCTTCGCTTTATTTCTAACGAGATGTTGTTGTTAGATGTTATAGCGGATCCGAGGTAGACAAAGTCCCTAACTACCTCAAAGTTGTACCTGTCTATTGTGACGTTTTTTCCAATCCGCCCGTGTTGGTAGTACTTCGTTTTGGCCTCATTGACTGCTAGTCCAATCTTAGCCGCTTCAGCTTCAATGTTAGCAAACGCTCCAGTGACAGCGCGCTGGGTTCTGCCAATGATGTATATTTCATCAGCTTATGCTAACCATTGCACAGACTTGAAAAAAAAGCACGCAGTAAGGGATTTTAATCAACTTTAAAATGATCAAGCAGAAACTTATGAAAAGATGGTGGATTTAAACGTCTGAATATCAAAATGGTAGGGATAAATAGAGACAGACGGGTCATTCAGTACTATAAGGTCTTATCGAAGCTAAACTGCCTGACGGAAGCCTTATGGAAGCTGAACTGTTAGTTTGGTTCTACATTTCTGTTGTACGACTAAAGAAAGGACCTCTATATTTGACAGTAGGTACGACTGAATTTGAGCTTTTTTATAATGATGCACGCACTAAAGGGGTTTTGATTACACCTAAAATGACCAAGCACAGAGCGAGAGTTAGGAAAGTAGGGAAGGATGAATTTCTGAATATCAAAATGGAAGGAGAAAAAAGAGCCGTTATTTATTCCACATTTGCAATTTGTTTTACATTTCTGTTGTACGGATAAAAAAAGATTCTCTGTACTTGACAGTACGTCCGAAGTTGGGCTCAATGGTAAACTGATGAGAAATCCCAGAAGCTTGAGTATTACGGTTGAAAAATTTAAGGGGAGGAATGCAACTGGCTATTTTGCTCGAACATTGTTTATAAAAATAGCGATAAAATAATGAGAGACATATAACATTTCGACGGTGTTCTAGAGATGTAAATGTTTCCATTATAGTTATATCGCCTACCATTCTTAGAGCTTTATTCTAAATTCTATCTAAGAGGATAAAATGATTTTTGGGAGCTCCTGCCCAAATGTGCAAGTTATACTCCAGCTTTGGGCGAATGATGGCATTATAGATTACAGCCAGATCAGAAGGGGAGAAGAATTTCTTGCATCTTCGAAGACAACACTTTGCAGCGTTTTTGGCGACATCGAATATGTAGTCATTCCACAAAAGGTGATCTGTGATGAACATACCAAGGACTGACAGCTGATCAGTTTCTTCAATGCAAGTGCCGCTCATTAGCAGCATGGGGGGTGGGTTCTGTTTAACGACAGAAGACAGCACTGAGTTTTTGAAGCATTAAATTCTACGCGGTTTCTTATTCCCTATTGGACATTGCTGTAATTTAATGAGCTTATCATACGCTGTCATTCCAGTTCCGAATCCGAAAAACAAGGAGGTGAATCTGAAAACGAATATGAAAAGCTGACAGTACTGTTGTCAGAAAAATAACTTAATTACTTACAAGGGAAAGAGGAGATTATTAATCAAATTAAGAGCGTTTGAGATAAAACGGAGCCCTAGGGCAAACCAAACATTTTTACTATCTTTCGCTACAATATGTTTGCCTAATATTTTGTACGTGTTTCCAGGTGGAATTGATTGGTTTTCCTTAGTTAGGTTATAGTTTATTTACCATGGAGGGAGGAACTGAAGGTGTTGACCTATCCGATTAATGGTGGGTGGATGAATTTGCGGACTTATAAGCCACCTACTGGCATGGGGACTTTTTATTATGTGCCTAAATTCCAGGGCAAATAAAAACGTTCAACTTTCATCTGCAGCCATGAGAATAAACAGTGACGGCCGTAGAATAGAGATTCGGCAATTTTGTTTTGTTTTTGGAAGCCTTTTTCTATAATTGCTTAATCAAAAACGAACATTGCTGTCATATGGACTGGACTCATACTTTTGACTATTACTGTATATCGCAAGCAAAAACAATCCTAAATGATGTATTCTTATGGGAATCGATTTTTCTCAAATGCTTAATTAAAAAATAATAATTAGTAAACGTGAAAATTTATGACTTAAATTTATGGTTTAAAATTGACAAATAGCGTTATATGTTTTTTTTTTATTTTCCAAACAATAGCCTGTTAATTTTTTATTCTCAAAGATTAAAACAATAACGAGTGGGAACTTACAGTGTTGATGAAAAATATACAAACAGACAAATGACAGACAGTTGAAGTAATTTTTTTTTTCAAATACACAAGTTATTTTAGTGCAATAAAAACAGTATGTCAAAGATGTTATGCTTTGTATAACATCTTTCCAATGTGTTTATTCGACAGTTCCATAACGTATGACTGTAACTCACTCGTGCACTTAAGTAAAAATATTCGACCAAATGATTGCCCTTTTGTGTTAAATGAACAACTAATTCCCGACAGGCTTACCGAGAGGCAATTTGTCATTATAATTCCCCGACAAATATAAGTGGACGGTATTGGCTAGGACAAAATTTTAACTAATTTTAAATAAGTTGGTACAATGTATGAAGATGCAAGTTTGTATGTATTCCGATTAGAGGTAAATATTTAGGAATAAAAAAGTTTAACAATGTTAAACAAATAATTCAACTTTTAAAAGCTTGTGATTGTACAAACTATCCTAAATAATTCTAGAAACTCTTTTGAGAATAAGAAACGTAAATGTAGGCATTTTATCAATTTTTCATGTTGGGACATTATTTAGGTGAAAACTAGGACAGGAAACGCTCAACTCAATTACGACTCAGGTGTCCTTAGCTAGTGTGTAATTGAACTTAAATGACATTAAAAAAATCACAGAACGGATTGAGATTAAACGAACTGTCAATTGATATTTGATAAATATTGATACCCTATTAATAAGCAAAAAAACACAATTTGATCTTTCAGAATGATACAAACCAGTGTTACTTAGAAGACAAATAGTATTACTTAATTTAATTGATGTCAAATTTCAGTATTTATAAATATACATATTTATCAATTATTATCAACTATTATCAATTTTTAATCGACAATTTTATGTGGGCTGCGATTTACTTCAAATTGAAAAATTATTTTTATCTAAATGACATTTCTAACAGAGTTACGGAAAATTAGTAGTAATTGCTGTTCAATTTTCCCTAACTGTCAAAAACATGTTAAGCAACATTTTTTCTTAGCGCCACTGTACCTATGTACGTAAGGTACAGGTAAGTATAGAATATTAATGTGTTTGACATTGAAAATATTTTATTTATATTATCATACAACAATTTTCTTATTTTACTAGCGGAAATTTATTTTTCAAATATACATATGTAAATATTATGTACTTGTTGTATATTTCTTTTAACAAATTTTACTAAATAGCAGAATGCTGTTTAGATCGAATGAGATCAGATGCCAAAATGTTGATACACTTCATTAGCAAAAACAAATTTGTATTCAACTAAACGAGTTACTTGACGAAAATTGTACTAAAGTGGATTTTTTTTGTATTATCATAAACCAAATTTATTTTATTTGTTTACTTTATTCATCCTGGGGATTTGTTGAAATTATAAGATTTAAATTTTGGCAACAAAATGTATGGTTTTGGTTTTTTTTTAACTTACACATTTGTATTGGTCAAAATATGATTGCATCACTCACCTGAAAAACAATTAAAAAAAAAATATAGGTAATATATTAATTAGAAAAAAAATAAACAAAAAATTATATATATATAATTTAATTGAAAAAACAATCAAACATGATGCATTCATCAATTTAATAAAAAAAATGTATTTATTGCGAGTGCCGTTGAAATAAAAGGATCTCGACTTTTGAAAGCTATTAAAGATTTAATGACGTTGTTAATTCAAAGATCCGATAGATATTATTTTCGAAGTGCTAATGACTTTCAAAAATGCAGTTGAATGATGATATGGGATAAAAGCATTCTTGTTTAATGTTTTTTTTTTCTTTGATGAATTTGGTCTTTTGATGATTTGATATGTTCACAAATGACAGATGCATTGTGTTAATCTTCATTTCAAACACATAAAAATAGGTCAAAAAGAGCAATGAGTTAGACAGTGTTAGATGATATTTAAATTTGAAAGCCTACTAGACAATTATCGTAAAAAAAAAACTGATGAATTCATGAATACAATATTAATGTGCAATCGAAATGAAACTAATGGATAAGCGATGTGGGTTGCATCTTCAAAATATTTTTTAATTAAATGTACAAAATGTAAGACATCAGTTCTGTTACAAATTTCAACTAATTTCAAAAAAACATGGTTTATCATTTGGGAAAAAACAGAAGACTATAGGAACAATATTTTTCTTGTTTCATTAAAATTCTTAATTCGATTTCAGCTTGTCAAAACTTTGATTAGGAGCGATCGGTGGTATCTGAAATATCCGTGTTTTATATGTCAGTTTGTAGCCAGTGCCAGTGCAGTGAAATTTGTGTGGCAAACATTAAAATGACTGCTTGCGAAAAATAAAAAGGCTGTTTATCGAACATTGCAATGCTGAAATGAAGGGGTTTTTTTGGCAGTTTTCTTTTCGAAAGGTGTATTGGTTGATAATGTACTTGGATGCTTTTGCACGACGACTTTTGAGTTGTGACTGTTGTTAAAATTCTTCCTTTTTTTAAATGTCATCCTACGAGTAGTGCACATGTACGACAATTTTTTAAGTTTTGGCTCATAATTTAAATGTTGTCTTTTATTACATTGTTTCAATATTAAAATGCCTAATGCTGTTTTCTAGGAAATAATTATTTAAACAGCGATTATGATAGCGTTGATGGTGATGAAATGGACAAGTTGTCGAAAAATTATAATAAAAACTAATTATCCCTGTAAGATCATCTTTTTTACAAGAAACTCGTACTTCAATATCCAGAAAGGTTTTGATATGTTTCCTTAAAATAATACATACAAACTAAAGTATTGTTCGAAAAAAAATTGGCATGGGAATTTAAAGTAATTAATAATGTTAATAAATTTCTGAGTATGATGGAGGGAAATTTAGAACCGACGGAGCACAAAATACAATTTAAAAAAAAAAAAACTTTATTCTAACTCGGTCGGTTATAAATTTACCAAAAAACCAGAGGTAAAGAATTTATTAACATTTGGTCCTTCGAGCCGGATACAATCTATCCATTTTGGTGGCCAGGAAGCAGCAACTAAGGTTGCGGTTGTGTGGATCTGCAGTGCACAACATTGGCTAAACACGATGAGAAATATTTGGCGACTGAACTATTTATTTTTTTACTATTTCTTTATTTATTTATTATTTATTTAATATTTATTTATTATACTTCGATAAGCCGAACTTCGATAACTCGAATATTTGATAACTCGAATAAAATTGGTTGGCAATAGCGCGAAGCCTGAAGTTTATATGTAATTTTTGTTTGATAACTCGAACTTCTATAACTCTAATGTCTCGAAACTCGAAGATATTATTTGGCGCCACCTTCGATAAGTCGAATTTTTTAGGGAAATTATCATATTCTGTATATTTTTACAAGTTCATTTCATGATACATTGCATTTGTGGGCACTGTTCTTGTATGTTCTATGACCTTGTATACATATATGTATGTTGAAAATTGTGATTCCGTTAAGTCTGAGTAAAATCTGTCATGTTCCGGTGTTAGAACACACTTTATTAGGTTGATATACGTATGTTATATATTATTAAATTAAAGAAAGAAGAAATAAAAAGTGAAAAGAAACCGACGTAGATATTAACAGTGCAGTGTGAAATTTTTATTAAAAGTAAAGCTAATGTGGATATGTCGTTAAACAAACATTAAAAACATTGTTTGAAAATTAATTTAAAATAATAGTGGGTCAAGAAAAAAGGATGTGGCTATTAAATATAGCATTCCAGCAAATTCATTCGTCAGTTAAGTATAACAGAATATTTTAAGTAATCACAACAACTGTACTTTTTATATTCGCAAATAAATATTACGTAATTTATATTAATTTTCTGTTTTACTTGATAACTCAGTCTCGATAACTGGAATTATTTTTTTGGCAAGTGATGGTTCAAGTTCGACTGTATTTATTATTCATTTTTTATTTTTTATTTTTTATTTTTTATTTTTTATTTTTTATTTTTTATTTTTTATTTTTTATTTTTTATTTTTTATTTTTTATTTATTATTTATTATTTTTTATTTATTATTTATTATTTATTATTTATTATTTATTATTTATTATTTATTATTTATTATTTATTATTTATTATTTATTATTTATTATTTATTATATATTATTTATTATTTATTATTTATTATTTATCATTTATTATTTATCATTTATTATTTATTATTAATTATTCATCAACCATAATTTCAAAAAAAAAAATTTTTTTTTTCAAAAAATCCCTAAAAATATTTTTCCAAAATTTTGGTCTGCCGGGAAAACTTACGGAAGTTTTTTAAGGACTAACAGAAATAAACCGTGTTAAAATTTCTTTTAACGCAATTCAACTTCAGGCAATACTATATCTTTGAAAACCAATTTTCATTACTCATTTTTGTTCAACACGTCTTTGCAAATTGATCGTGATGGCACACACGAACTTAAAACGTTGTTAACTAAAGAAGTAAACGTTCATATTTTTAATTTGATATTTTTTGTGTGCCCACTATGAAGCTTTACAGCTTTCTGATTAAAACCAATGAAGAATAGCTGACAGTTACTGTATGTGAAATTGAAGAGAGCATGCACTTTACTTCAGCCTTATGTAAATTTTTGACTAGTTGGGGTATGAAACGTCAAAAACGCTAATATAATAAGCTGTCGAACACTTGTAGCACCGAAATCAATTTCGTCTACAGCTACGTTACCTTGTGTTTGTAACATTAAAATTGTGTGTATTCAATATTCTGACATTCTGTTCAGCCAGTTACTTGTATTAATAAGGACATATTGCCACAAATGCTTAAAAAACAGGAAAAAACATTTAAGGGGTCAAATTTGATGAGAGCGGGTTACCTTAGGTCACTTTTTGGAGATACCGAGACGTTCAAAGAACATTTGCTATTCTAAACCTGGATACCTATGACGCACAAAAACTTTTAATTTTGGTAAATGGAAAGATGGATTTGCATTGGGTTGGTGTTGGCCGAAACCAGTAAAAAAAATGGTACTTGTTGATAGCCCAAGAGAGATGGAAATGTGTAGAAGTGCAAGCGTCGAGAATTTTTGGTGGCGATGACAGACCACGAAGTACAGATATATCAACGGATTTTTTTTAAACTCGACCCTACTCTTTGTCTCACCCTACATTATATTAGAAGTTAGAGACTTAATACTTCAGTTTTATTTAGCCCTGAAATAGATAGCTTATGAATTTAACAGTATACCGAGATTTGCTAAAATCAATATTATTTTTTTTAAATACAATAACAAACTATTATTCAATATAAATGTCCCATAAGCTAACATTAATACTGTCAAATTTTTAAATCCACGTATTAAACTGATTGTTGTTAATCTGTTGTAAATTTTCGAAATTGTAATTTAATCTTAAAATCTGTCGAATTCAGGTCATACAGTTTTTATCAACAACAGAAAAAAAAAAATATTTTCAAAACTGCAACAAATTTATTCGAGCTTAACCTACACATTTCTACGTATGTATGTTCGTGCGCAAAAAAAAAAATATTTATATGAAAAATTATGAGAAAGTGCAATAGAAAGTAAAACTGCCAGAATATCGTATACAAGAGATTGACAGTTAAATGAAAAAAAAATCTGCACAAATGCATATACTCGTAATAACACTGCATTCGTTAACTGATGAGAACTAATTAGTTTGCTTTTTTTATCTCAATTAATAATAATAAAAATAAATAATAAACCCCAGTAACATACCAACCATTTGACAGACTGACGAATATGGAAGAAAAACCATCATAACGTCAATTAATTGGACTTGAAAGAAAGCCTATTGTGAATGGATTGAAATGTAACTGTGCATTTTTCACACATGGTTTCACTGCTTTTTGTCGTGTTTCTGCAGGTTTTTTTTTTTAATTTCATTATTGTTTACAAAAAAAAATACTCAGATACGAATGACACTCACTTCTATGTGATGTGATTTTTATTTTATTAAATATCTTTGTAGTGAACACGCCATTAGCTATCCGTGCTTAACAAGCCGCGCCGCGAGCCGACATCAAGATCAATCGAATTAAAGTATTTTTCAAATCAAGATTATTTTTTGAAAGATACAATATCTTTTGCATGACAATCTCTCACTTACTAACTGAGTAAGAACGAAAGTAAAAGCAAGCAACAAAAATTGCAGATAAGTATGAAATTATATTCCCAAGACTTCAACATTTATCTCTATGTACCTTAAAAATAATTTTATGCATATCTATCCTTGGAAACTCAAAGACTCATTTATCAAAAGACGTAGCCCTAAAGGTGTTAAATCACCACTTTGGACGAAAGTATTAAAGATAAACATCTCGAGAAGATATCAGATTCTAAAGCCATTACTCAATGTTGCTGCATCATGTTGCTTAAAGTAGTAATTCTATAGACAAAGGCAAAATAGCAAAAATGATGAAAGACGCAGAGGTGTGGAAAGAAAACTGATATGCAGACCACTTCTTTTAAAGTGGTTAATGATGGGGCGCCCATTGCTTGACTTCTTCTGCTGGCCAACCCTTCTATACTTTCAATGATGAAAAATGGGCACGGAAGTATTTGATTAAAGTAAAACAGAAAGATTGTAAAATTAAAGTGCACATCTGGGTAACACGTATTTGCTTCAAGCATAACTGTTTGTGGCTACTTTCTAAATGCTATAATATGATAACAAAATAAATGAAATTAATAAAAATAAATGAAATGAATTTAATGAATTAATGAAATGAAAGTAATTAATGATATGAAATAAATGAATGAATTGAATCCTCAAAATGAATGAAATAAACGAAATGAATGAAATAAACGAAATGAATGAAATAAACGAAATGAATGAAATAAACGAAATGAATGAAATAAACGAAATGAATGAAATCCTCGAAATGAATGAAATAAACGAAATGAATGAAATACTCGAAATGAATGAAATAAACGAAATGAATTAAATCCTCGAAATGAATAAAATAAACGAAATGAATGAAATACTCGAAATGAATGAAATAAACGAAATGAATGAAATAAACGAAATGAATGAAATAAACTAAATAAATGAAAAACGCTTTTTGAAAACAAATGTTACAGTGCATATTCTTTTCTTGTTTTACGAAGCCATAGTTTGCCTTAAGAGAAATTTTTTGTAAGACCAACGCAGAAGGGTGATATTTTATTGGTTAATGTAAGGATGTGGTTACGGAGTTTTCTTTTCTCGTCTGAATGCTATGAAATAATTGGCATTTGACGCCATTAAAATTGTCCAACGATTTATATTAATATAGATTTTTTTCTGTCCGGGGCGAATGGGTTGCCATTTAATTTACTAAAACAAGATTTGTGTTTTTGTTTTATTATAATAAATGGTTTTTATTTTAAGATAGAATATTGATTGATTTGATTTATGAGACAGCTTTTAAACTTACAACCAGAACCAGACACCGCCTTGGCGCCATTTGCCTAGAGATGGTCAAGCTTTTTTCTTTTGAATTCGGGTTTTAAAATGTTGTTTTGGTTAATTTTAAAAATAAATGTAAGCAAACAAACGACAAAAGTACAAAGTAAAGTACTCTAACTCAAATCATGATACAAGAATAAATATTGTCATCTATAAGAACCCATTAAAAATAACTGAGCGAAATATAGCTTAAATCTTGCAGTTTGGCGTATTTTCAAGCAGACACCAAAAAGGGATATTAATCTTGAGGTAAAATCAAAACTTCAAGATACATTTATTGGATAAGATATACCTGCGTTTACTCAATTAAGTAACAGTAATTTTGTTTATAAAAACTACGTAAAAGAAGCTTTAATAAAAAGATAAGACTAAAAGCTTTGCATAAGTAAATTGACAAATCCAGCCTAATCTTCATGTTTATGTTTTTGTTTACCAAAATAAATTACAAATTCGCACGCGACTTGTAGCGACGACGCGATGTTAAAAAAAATTGTCTCACCTCCTCTCACTCATTCCAAATGTGGAAATACAAATTTCTTGTTTTGCCACTGTCAATCTCATTGCAAACAACAAAATAAACCGCAAAAAAAACGTTAAATGCAAATAGGCTACCGTTTTTTTTTCCTTCACACGTAGGCGTGAAAATTAACTGCTTACTCTGCAACCAATGATTAGGCGTATTAATTGTATGTATAACGACTATAATTTGAGTGAGTGATACTTGAGTGAACATAATTTAAGTCACATTTTGTCTTTGGAGGAAAAAAAACGCACATAAATCAGCGGAAGAGCAAAGATTGATGTGTGGAAAGGAAGAAAACAGAGATTCACAATGAAAACGATTAAGGTTCTTATTACAATTGAAACAACACCAACTCTCTTGCCTCTCAATCGTTGTTCAGGTTTTTGATTGTGCGGTTTATTGAGAAGGGAAATGTATAATTGGGAGAGAAATGCCACCGATAAAAAAAAAACACTCGCCAACCAGTGTAAAAAAGAAGACATTGAAAGGAAACCCAGCACGTTTTCCAAGGACGATGCATTTGCGGTAGTATTTTTTTTTCTGGCATTTCAATGAAATACAAAAGGCAAATGGGAAATGTTAAATCAAGAACTTGAGAAGATATTTAGGGCATGCTTCGCTGAATACAAATGTTGAAACTTTGTATTGGGAAGAGAAGGCAAACGTGTGTAATGATATTCAAAGTTCTAGAAAAATTTGGCGAAATTTTGAATTAATGAAATAAGATGAACATTGGCGGAAAAGTCTCAATTCTTGAATTCCTTATGAAGCGTGCAGGACGACTTATGTCCTTTGCAATTTTCTGGAATGTTATAATGACTCGGGATTTAACAAAGATGGGATATGTCCATAAAATAAGCAGTTTGGATGTCTTGAGAAAATTAAGATAAGTATGTATAGGTACCGGGTGTTTTTTTAAAGACATGTGGTTTTCAATCTGGCAATCCTGTTTTCGAAGTTGGTCTTTTTGACAGCTGTTGACTTGACTTATGCTCAGTTTGGTTTGCGATTTCATAATGAATACGACTTACTAATGAACAACGTTTGCAAATCGTTCATGGGCCCAAAACGAGATGGCCACCGATCCCGATTTTGACAAGATTTTGTTCAGCCATGAAGCTCAATTTTGATTTAATGGGTACGTTAATAAGCAAAATTGGCGTATTCGGAGTGGTCATAATCCACAAGCCATTGTTGAGACGCCGTTACATCCTCAAAAAGTTAGTCTTTGGTGTGATCTATTGGCGGAGGGAATCATTGGTCCATATTTATTCAAAAATGAAGCCAGCCATAATGTTACAGTCAGTGGGACACGCTATAGAGCCAAGATTAATGACTTTTTCGTGCCTGAATTGCAGGATGTTGATGTGGACGACCTTTGGATCCAACAAGAGGGCGCTACATGCCATACAGCCAACGAAACAATCTCCTGTGGCCTGTGGCGTGGTCTCCAAGGTCGTACGATTTAACACCGCTGGACTATTTTTTGTGGGGTTATGTGAAGTCGCTTGTCTACGCAGATACGCCCAAGACGATTAACGCTTTGGAAGTGAATATTCGGAGCGGTATTGCTGACATACGGCCCCAATTGCTGAAAGTGGACGAAAATTGGACCTCTCGGATGGAATTTATTCGAGCCAGCCACGGCTGCCACTTGTCCGAAATCATTTTTAAAACATAATAGCACACCATTATCCTTATAATAAAGCTAAATTCATGGCCATAACATTAAATTATGTGCGTTTTATTTCTTTCTTAAAAACCACGCGTTTAAAAAACACCCTTAATATACAGATCTATTATTTATTCATGTCTCTCGTTTTTTAAGCTAAAAAGACTTTTGTGATCGCTAGAAATTCCCACTGGAACACGTTTTACCAGTTGGAAAGACTAAATGGGTCCATGCTTCCACTCACCATCGTTTTTTTATCCGTATTATTGACGAACAAGTGTTAGTCAATATTTAGAAAGTGCTATTAAGGACACAAACTGGCATAAGGAATCCAGCGGACTGCGCAGTGAAATAGATATGGGATAGTTGAGGAATAGTATTTTTACCAACAAATTTAGATAAATGTTAATCCATGATAATACCTTGGGGAATAATAACTCCACTAGGACTTTTTGCTTGATTCAACGGCTACCTCTAGGACCCTGAACTCTAAGAGTTTCCCAAAGCTTGCAGGTGTTTGAAGAATATATTGAAGAATTTCCCTTCCGCGAAAAAAAAAGATAGAGCAATTGGATATTCCGTAAGGAAACTGCATGATCAAGATTTGGCAATAGGATTCAGGTGTGCAACCACTAAAAATAATAAGCGTTCGGCGCTCGATGACACCAAAGTAATACAAGCTTCATCTGTAACACTAGTGTCTGCTTCTTTCTGGAGGTTATGTAAGCCTGCCTACAGAAATCTTATCTGTAGCGCAGCAGGCTCTTCGCAAAGTATCAGCGGCAATCTCAAATTGGAGACGGTTATCGAAAAACTTTATTGGAGTCTCCTCGTTAGGTGTCAACTGGAGATTTCCTGAGATTGACTTCTGAATAAAAGCTTCTATACGAAAGTCGTAGTTCCTAAAGTCGGCATTTCAAAGAGATTTCTTTCGTTATTCATTATTTATTGTAGATTTTTTGTTATAAGAATTTCTTCGAGTTTTTTTTTGGAGGTTCTGGTTTCATCCTACGGGGATCCCACTTCTGACACCAATTGTAAGAACTTGAGAAATTCTTTAATTCTGGAAAAATAACCTGAAAAAACGATCCTAATAACATTTACTGTGTTTGACCTGTTTCCCGTAATATTCAATCTTTTTTAGCATGTAAAATAACTATGTACATCGGGAAGGACAAGACATATATTTCTTGCTGCTGAGAGCTCTGAACGTAGATTTCGTTTAACGATTATCAATTATTATTAATCGATAATAATTTAAAAAAATACTGAAAATTGGTATTCTAAAACTTGTCAAGAAACAAATCAATTGTTCATTGGTAGTTCTTCATACTTTTATCGAATGTCAACAATTATCAATCATCAATTGAGGGCTGACAAATTTAATAAAGTTAGGAAAATGGTGTTTTTGATTCCTTCGTATATATTATATTTCTTAATTAATTTCTTAACGAAATTAAGGCCAAAAATCTGCCGACTTTGTTCAGGTCGTTTTCTAAGTTATTTCGAGTTGTTAAGACACTTCTTTAGGAATATTGTCCGTCGGTATAAGCAGTCGTTTATAAAGGAAATTTGTAGCTCGTTTACTAATAAGTTTCAAAGGAGAAGGAACAATTATGGAGCAGTTCAACAATTGCTCGAAACATTTTCAAAGACTTTCAACAGAAAATTTATTTTTTTTACACACTTCTCTCAAATACCGCACAAATAGAAGTTTAAGTTGTTATTATAAAGTGGGATCAGGCAGGGCTATATCCTGTCACCAATATTGTTTCAAATTTTTGATAAACCGTTAGTGATCTATAGAATTATCGTATTCAAGATTGACAAGCTAAAAATGTCCAGTTTCATATTCATCAGATTTTTTCAAAAACTTCTATAGTGCACGTTCAATTTTTATTTACGATGTTTATCGCTTAGAAATCCATTTTATTAAGAACCATTTGACATCTACAAACGTCAAACAAAAAATTGTAAGGGCTTAAGGATTCCAGGCTTCCCCTTTCTTAATAAAAATTCATATAATCTTGGAAGAACAATGACTACAACATATTATCCCTCATTTCACAATATAAGATGATCCATCAAAGTCTAGTCTTTGTTTTATTATTGTTTACAAACAATGGCTCTCTCGTGTTCTCTCGCCCTCAGAGGTACAAACAAAACCCTTTATCTGAACAAGAAACTACTTTGTAAGATTATATCCACGGACAAGTGTAAACAATCCGCATCTCTTAAAAATAAACGTTGTTTACTGAGCAAATCACGTACACTCATTTTGCCTTAGTATAAACAAACCACTATATTACTTCTTATAGTTAGCAACCGCCTTAAATTCTGGTGATGGGAAAGAGGAAGGGATATAAGGTTGGGGAGGTGGCGAATTAACCCCAAACATAACCCCTTTGTTGTTGATAATATTGAATGACGAATTTTCACACGCTCCCTACAATCACGGCCGTCAGTCGTCACAATTATCATATACACCATATATATAATAATAAATGTACATATATAAACACGAGACGATGAGAAATTCTCAGACGAAATACAAACCGAATTACATTGTGCAGACGGACCATGCGATGCGACTCGACTCGATTGGATTTGGTTGGGTTCGACGCTACCAGCATCCGTGTGTAATGCAAATACAAATTGTTTATACGAATAAATCTACTTCTCATCGAATTCATTCATAAAATTTTGTTGTAAAGATAAGAAGAAACAAACAACAAAAAAACTATTTATAGAAATTCACTATGAGGGAGAACGTTGGGGAAATTCAGTATCAAGTATAAAGTATCTCTACAGAGCAATGGAGACAAGTTGTGCTGCCGAAGATCGCACATTGGGATAATTCGTTCGCCATATGTGGATGGATTTACTCCCAGGGTTACAATTATTATTGTCATATAATTTTCCGTAGGCTTTTATTATTGGTATTTTCTTAAGAGGTTTGACAGATTTATCCTTCGAATAGGATCAAGGCGATGATATTTGAAAAATGTTGACGAAAAAACTTTTCGAAATTTGTATTCCTCAGAGTATGTGCTTGTGACACTTCATAAGCTTTGTTCACTGAAGGAAATTGAGAACGGAACAGAACAGAACAGATAGAATAGCCAATCAAACGGTAGTTTTGAATATTTGTTGTTGATTTAGTATTTTTTATTTTATTTTATTGCCAATAAATAATTATTAAAAAAAAAGAGATGTCGATTACGTAAACATACCAAAAACCAAACAAGACATGATTTTGTCAGGTATCACGATTTTGTTGTAAAGGGTTATCCATTTCGAGGTTTCAAAAGTATAGGACTGGAATTCGACGTCTGTCAAACTAAGTTGTTAAACAATTTTTTTTTCAGTTGAAAGTCTGACATTTACGAAAATGGATCGCTTAACTATCGCACAACTCAAAAAATTCTTAAAACCTACTACAAAAATGGTGACTCTGCCACAGTCACATATAGTGCTTTAAGAGGAGTTTTAGGTTTACATAATCGTCCAACTACGCAAGCAATTGGCAAAATTATGAAGAAATTTTAAGAGACTGGATTGGTTACAGATATTGTAAGGCCTGTGCATTATCTTTTCGCTCGTACGACTGAAAATATCGCTGCTGTAAGTGAAAGTGTTGCCGAAGAGCCGAATGTGTCGATTCCTCGTCGTTCTCAGGAATTAGGACTGTCTTACGGCACATTATGACGTATTTTGCATTTGGATCTACACCTACATCCATATAAAGTCCAGCTCACACAACAACTGAAGCCAGCTGACCATTCACAACGTCGTAGATACGTCGAATGGGTGCTGGAACAACAGGCGGTTAACAGCAATTTTTCGAACAAAATTTTCTTCAGCGACGAAGCACATTTATCACTCGGTGGGTATGTTTATAAACAAAATTGTCGTATTTGAAGTTCTGAGAATCCTCAAGTAATTGAAGAGAGGCCATTACATCCATAAAAAGTCACTGTTTGGGGCGCTCTTTGGTCCGGAGGTGTGATTGGACCTTACTTCTTCGAAAACGACGATGGAACGCATGTCACCGAATTCGGAGCGTTATAGTCATATGATAACCGACTTTTTTTTTCCTGCTATTGAAGAATACGACTTGAAGAATATTTGGTTTCAACAAGACGGTGACACATGCCACACAACTCGAGCGAATATGGCTTTATTGCAAGAGACAATTCCTGGCCGCGTAATTTCTCGTCGTGGCGATATCAACTGGCCACTAAGAGGATGCGATTTGACACCGCTGAACTTTTTTTGTGGGGCTACGCGAAAGACCATGTCTATGCAGATAAACCTTTAACTCTTGAGCACTTGAAAACCAACATTCGTCAAGTTATGGCTGAGTAGTCGAAAATTACCTCAAAAGAATCGATGCTTGCAACAATTCGCATGGTGGTCATTTAAATGATGTAGTGTTTCACACATAATGTCAACGTTCAAACTTTATAATAAAAAAGAAATATCATGAAAAGAAATATTGTATGTGTTTTATTTACGTTTACTTTTGAAACCGCAAAATGAATAACCCGTTAGTTTGTTTTTACTAAAATGGAAGAACGGAAGATCCTGTCGCACCTCTTCTATTCGGTGCGAGAAAACTTTAGAACAATTTAGAACAGAAAACTCCTTACTAAGCAGAAACAAGTTGTACATTTCTGTACTGAACAGTTCAGTACAACGCAACTTGAATGAACACAGTTAAAGAACTACTTAAGTGGCTTTAATATTGTAAACCAAAATTATACACGCAGTTCGATAGTCTTATATTTACTTGTCAGAGTACCTATTATTTTATATATCTAGGTTTAGTTTGTATCAATTTAAATGACGTTTGTTATCAGTGTTGCCACACAAAGAACAAAATACGTATTAGGCATTTAATAAAAATCTACTTTTAAAAAAAAACAGCTTTCTCTTAATTTCTGACATTTGCATCACAAATGAATTTCTAAATATTTTTCATTTCATGAAACCACAGATCCACCCCAGTTCAACCAAACCAATCATAGGAGCGGAACAGTTTTATCAACTAAAAGTGAGACAGCCATTCCACCATGAGACCTGTCAATAATTCCTATTTTTATTTTATTTTATTTTTTTTTATTTTATTTTTTTTATTTTATTTTATTTTATTTTATTTTATTTTATTTTATATTTATCTATTTTCCGATTTTATAAAGTCATAATAATTTTTCTTTGATTTCAAAGAATATGTATCAATTATGTTATTATTTAAATTTTTTTTAAATATGTGATAATGTAATATATGAAAATAAATACAATATGAATCAATCTCTTGGTGGGATTGATTTCATAATTTTAGTTCCAAAAAGTGCAATAGATTTTATTTCGAGGTAGTAGGTTGATTGGTTGAATAAAATTATGTATGAAATATTGCGTTTGTATAAAGTGACTTAATTGTTTTTTCCTTTTTAATGCTAGATTTATAATTTTCTTTTAGCAACCAATAAAAAACGTATTTTGACAATGCTCTTTCTTGAATGCATTTGTGAAAATCCATTTTTTCGTGAGTTAGAAAAGATCAAAACATGAGTCAAGCCTATTGCATTTTCCAAGTGGCGATTGCTATCGTCCCGTCATCATCTTGATCATAACCGTGATAAGAGGATTCAATTCTCTCTGTGCATATTAGGTTACCAGGTGTTGACCCTTAAGGGGGCAGTCCCCCTTTTCCATAATAAAATGGAGTTTGTGCCCTTTATAAAAACCTCTGTACAAATTCAAAAGAAGAAAACCTTCAATTGAAAACTGTAATAAATTTTTTATTAAAAATATTATCTGTGAACACATCCATTTGAAGTTCAAAATCCTTTCAAAGCTGAACGCATCACATCAATGAACTAAATCTCACTTCACGCGTTCAAGTTAACCTTCATCTGTCAGTTTATGATTTGCGCTGCTATCTGTCATTTATTATTTTTTGTTTACAAAACAAATTCTTTTCGTTTGTGTATGTATTTAAAAGTAAATGACAGCTTATTAAAAAAAAGTCAAGTCGAGCGAAAAGTATGTATTAAATGGTACACTTTTTATACTAATTTTACTGTTAGTATTCATTTTCCTATTATTATGAATTTACCATAAAAAAATCCGAGGTATTTGTTTTTCTTATTATTTTTTTTTTTTGGAAAAAGTAAATTATTTGTGTTGTTTTTTGTCATTAATTTATTTTAGTTGATAAGCTATAATTTTTGATTTTTGTGATTGTTTTTTATAATACAAATTTTAATGAAACACTTTACTTCACTTTACTTTTTTTTACTCTCTTGTAATATTTTTCAACAACATGTTTGTCCCACTTTTTGAACACTTGCCCCCACTCGCGATGTCCCCTTTTGTGATTTTCAATCTGGCAACCCTAACGCCTATGATTATCACCAGCTTTACATATCTTGATGAAAATAATCGGAAATTTCGCGATGCGGAACGTTAATCTAATTCCGTTTTGAGAAAATATCCATCTGATAAAGATCAAGTCGCGTCTATCGTTTGAGAAATACAATAGGTATTAGGTTTGTTTCTGAAGAAGTTCGAGGAACAATTAGCGTGTCTATTGAAGAAGTTATTAGGCGCGTTCGAAAGTTCCTTTTTATATCTAGTATCACGGCAATAAACCAAAATGGTGTGAAACTCTGCACTGTTGATGTTCGCGGGTTGACTTTCGCTTTGACATGAAGTTAAGGGTCAAGTTAATTATATACGGCATCCTTCATTGAAATTTGACACTGAATTATATATTGGCGTATTGAGAATATTTCTTTCCAAATACCGCTCAAAGATCTAAAATTGACCATTTCTAAAGCAAAACTGTAATGTGAAAAAATCGAACGTTCATTAGAATAACTGAGATTTGTTAGAGGTTCTTTAATCCATCGAAATCGTAAATATTTATGCCCTTGAATTTATCGTCATCTTAACGTCTTAACATTTAACAAAATGTTTCGTTTTAAGTTCACTCAGATTCCTAATGACCTAAACTATTTTCACACTTGATGTTGAAATTGTTTGCATGTAAAACATTACTAATTTTTTCAAAAAAGATGACTAATGACATGATATACACGATAAACATCAAAACATTGAATTGCCTGTTTCATTCACTCACGAATGCGTTTGAATAATTGACTCAAATGAATGCAATCTTCATTCAGATTCGTTAATGAAAAACAAGACATTCTCAGTGTCTGTTAAAAGCAATTATTGATGTGAGAGGGGTATAAAACAAGCAATATATGATTTCCTAAGTCCAGTTATCAAATTAAAATTTGGCATCTAAAGTTAGAAACATATTTTCAAACAATTTTCCATACCCCAAAAATAAGACAAAATCACTTTAAGAAGATGCATTTAATTAAAAGTCGTAGCAGAGCGTGAATAATTGAAAAACTGTAAACTTTCGTTTGTTATGTATGTAGCCGGCTTGATGTCTGTACACACTTAAAGTTGTATTAAATACATTAACTGCGCTAGCAGACCAGAGCTATGAACGAGTATCGATTGAATTAATTTAATATGAAATTTAAATTCCACATATCAACATTAGGTAATGTGTAGAAAGTTAGAATCATCTGTATAGATGACAGTTTGACCCCGAAATCTCTTCACTAAAGTGCATCACATTAGTGCTAACGCAACAGAAATACCCATTTCATTTGCATCTCAGATCAGTTTCAAAAAGAGCAAACAAAAAAAATGGAGAATTCTTCTGTCTTCTATGTCCGGTCAATGGATTCTTGGCGGTGGCGGCGTGCTGTACGTGTTTGTTGGTTCTTTCGCAGCAAGGAAATTCATTTAAAACAAAAGAATCCGCCTTGTGCAAAGTTAAAATAAAAACAAAAAAAACGAGGTTAAGACTTTAAAAGATTTCTGCATCGGTGGCAGCAATGGAGATGTCGATGCCGCGCTATAGCTTTCAAGTGTTTTGTTTCTAACACAACGCAACACAACAAAGCATATGAACACAAACAATCTCTCCCTGAATTTGGCGCACATGGAGTATTTGTGGTGATATGGTGGAAAATGGTTAGCAAAACGCCACAGATTAGGAAGCACCAACAACGACGCCGACGACCGACGCACGGGTTAGATTAGATGATGTGGCTGTGGCTGCCACAACTTGTGGACCTTCTTCTAATTCTTGAGGCATTGCATCGCCGCGCGTTGCAACCATCGCCCGTGGTTCTGCTATGGGATCCACTGATGTGGCCGTCTTTGTTTTTATCGTCATCTTATTCGGATAGTCATAGACCCCGACAATGGAATTAGGTCTTTGAAATGCAAAGCAAATCTCGTCTATCATTTGGTTAATGTGATGTGCGCGATGGTGCGAGTTAAGCATGTTAACAATATTGAACTGTGCACAGGTGAATTTCAGCATAATGTTAGTTTTAAGAATTTACTGGAGTTTTTTTTTTTAAATGTACCTGACGGATTATCTTATTTTTTGAACCAAAGGTGCGACAGTCAGTCCTGACATCTATTGCCGAATAATTGATGAGTTATTAGTATACTGCAAACGCAGATCTTTCAAATTTGAATCAACAGCACGCAATTAACCAACCCAGTTAGAGGATCTTTTACCTTGAGTCGAGAAATCTATCAGGGGCCTATTTTATAAGCATTGACAATCAACAATTCTACAATTATACAAATTTGTCGCACTTATCTGAAAAGTTTTCAATTCATATCGTATTGACAGGTGACATAATTGTCAGTTAAATACAACGACAATTTTGTCACTGTCAGACCATGACAAATTTGTCGTGACAATTTTGTCATTGTTATATTTTGACAAATTTTTTGTAACGTATACTGTAAATAACTGTTCTTCTGTTTCATTGAATGTTGACCTTCTTTACAATTCCAGAGAATTATTTAGTTTTTTTTTTAGAAACACCCTGTCCATCACCAACTACATTATACTACATTATACTCAAGCCAATGTAACGCACATAAAACTTGAGTCTTAGCATCAATGGCACGATTTCTTTTTGTGGGATGCTGGAGCTGTCGACCGATTTTTAACAAAATATATTCCGCTGTACTTTTGCAGACGCGAAATATTTCATTAAATTGAGAATCACTTAATTTAGCAAAATCATTTAAATTCTTCTTTAAAAAATCGAGGATGGCGTACTTCGCTAAAATGGCACATCAATTTTTTCATCACTTTCACAACTGTCACTTACATACATACTGACAAAATTGTAATTTGTATTTTTTTTTTCTGTTCCATAAACAAATTGTCACCACAAATTTGTCGGGAAATTTTGAACAATTTTCAAAAAATCCCACCAATTCACTGTCGTGACAATTTTTCTATGATCCGAAATCTTGACAATTGTCGCAAATTCGCCGACAATTCTACAAAATTGTTTTTTTTATGGGACATAATTTAGACAATTATCAAGTTGTCATTTACAAATGATCACCTGTCACCAGTCGCAGCTGTCAACGTTTATGAAATAGGGCCCAGCAATCAGGCTATAGAAATAAATAAATGGCGCGTGAAGTTGCTGCCAAATAATCAACGCTTTGCTTTTTGTATTTGATTTTATCACCGCTAAATGCGTGTTATACCTAAACCACAATGGTGCGTTCGTACGATGAGGCATTAGGCGTTTTTCTGTTTTCGTTCAGAGCAGAGCACTGAACAGAGTTCGAACACATATGCACTGAACTTGTTCCAAACAGAGCGAGCTCTGAACACACTTGAACCACACAAATCAGAAAACATTTTCATTTTAACCATAAAAAGCAATAAAACACAAAACCTACCCTTTTTTGTACACACCCAGATGCAGAAAATCAACAAGCGATCAACTTTTTTCGCCAACTTATGTATCTAATAATTTTTTCTTCACATTTTCCATCTTCACACACATGGCATTTAGTGCGTTCATCAATTTGCTCACATGCTCAGTCAATTATGTTCGAGCACGTCGAGTTCAATCTACACATGTTCAGAACGAAAAAAGAAAAACACATTTGGAGCTCTGCATGCTCTGAGTTAAAAAGAAGCACAAACAAATTCTTTGACAACTCAGAATCTGCCCTGAACTATAAAAAAATGCCAAAAATGCCTATTGACATCTGGAGTAGAAACAATGGAATCTTATTAGGAAATCTAAAATGTTATATCAGGCATTGTCCGCTAACGATATTTACGATCTTCGAGATCTATTTTCAATTCATTGGCGGGTTGGGAACAGACAAACTGTGAAGGAATCTTTTGTACATTTCACTGGCTGAATGGAGTTCTGGAATGGAGTGATTCAACTGGCACTTGAGCCGTAACTGTAAAAAAATACTTAGGACGTACCATATTGTACGTACAGCGGTACAGCTTTCTCACATTTGATACAATTTAATGTCAGCTACGAATTTCGTAAAATTTTGAAGCTCCTTCAATGCCATGTAAACGCATATTTCGAATCGATCATGTATGTGATACTGAAATGTCAAAAAAGTTGCGGGCAAAAATTAAAAGTTAATCAACTTATGCAGCGCCAAATGTACCTCCGTCTACAGTTGCATTGTTTTGCGGTGAATATGCGTGTATTCACTATTTTGACAGCTCCGTCTCCATTATATTAAGCCAGACCTCAATCCATTTGTTTAAATTGTCATTTATGAAGTTTCATTCATGTTGGTATTTAAGATGTGACGTATACTCTTGCAAAAATATGATTTAGCTGATTTTCGAGTTCGTAAGCAAATGGAAATGTTTTCTCTCTATGTGAGTGTCGTTGGTATTATTTATGTCAAAGGGCACGGTAGTGCAAGTTCTGGCATTACACCTTTTTTACAGGAACAAACTCAGGCGATTTTCGACCCTCCTCTAACTTCAGTACCAATAAAATCAGAAACTTCAAACTCTCAGCATTTCCCAAGCCAGCCAGGCTTAGGTAACTCACTAATTTGCAATTCTTTAGCATTAGTAGATCCCGAGATATAAGACTGCAAAAATCGTAAAAACCGTGACTGACTGACTGACTCATTCACTGACAGATCATCAACATTATGGAGCACTTCCCGACATTGTAGAATCTTGTAATTTCACACAACGGTAGGCCTTGTGGTGTATACAAAGAAAAAATCGAAAATTCAAGATTTTCCATTCAGGGGCCGTGGTACCCGTCCATTTTGCATAGAATTGATATCAACTACTGATTGTCGTAGAATGATGAGATTTGGTAGAGCAATAGCATAGCGATAAACACTCATTTTCACAGAATTAATATAAAATATATTGAGAGAACTTCCGATTGGTGCAGGATTAGGTTTGTTAGAGCAGTCAGCTTTCAGGTGTATACAAAGAAAAAGTTGAAATTAGGAATGTTTTGTGCGTTTCATCCACCCACTTCTTATCAATTATTACCGTTTCAATAGCTCACTTCTAACGAATGAAAATTGGTAGAGGGGTAGGACTTCTAGTACATACAAAAGGCTTAAATTAAAAACTTACGTTACCTTATGAAGTAAAGTAATCCAACACAATTTAAGTCAGTAATCATAAGATAACAGATTTCTCTGATAATTTTGAGGTTCTTCCATATTAATCTATTTAAGATATTTGATATTTAACATTAATAAACTTAGAACTTGGCGTACTTTTATATCTTACTACTTTTCACGGCTGACTTGTTACGCAAAGGTGGTCAGTTGTAAATTCATTATTTAATTGGAATTTGTCAATGCTCGAAGATTGAAGCGACATTTTGTTTTGAAAGATTTAAGCTCGCTGTACACTCCTTAGGACACATAATCGTAAGTCGGTACAAATTCTATTAACGCCCGACCGATCTCATGCCGCGGCTCCATTAGAAATATTTATTTAGGCTATTATTGCAGACACTACAACTATTTCTATTATATATCTTTGCTATATGGGCAAAAATAAATCGTGAAATTTCATTCTTCCCCAAGAAGCGCTAAGCGCTTTATGTACTTTAGAATAGGTTTAAACCGTTTTTCTAATGAAATATTGAAATTTTACATGAAAATAAGCAAACTATGCACAACATTCAATATCTTGGGGGAAATTTGTGCACAATAATTGTAGGACGTCAAAATTATATTTCTAAATACATTTATTTCTTCTGAGAAGACAAGAAATAAATACAGATTTGAATGTCTGAAAATTAAAAAAATTCAGACATAAGGGGCCTCCACAAGAAATATTGGCTATACATGACACATTTCTTGCAATCATTTATTTCAAGTGGATGCCTAGGGTAACACTTAAATGTGATTTGGCGGGGAATGTTCAGAAAAATGTATTGGAAATCGTTAAGTTCAAAGGAATATTGTTTGCTGCTGAAATACACCTGAATACAAGTTCAGCAGTTTGCAAAGCAACGAAAAAAAAAGTGCAAAAAACGAAAGATACTGGGAAAAGTGCTGAAATTTTTCTGCAAAAGAAAATCTATGCAAAGTAAATTGAAAAAAAATCCCATTCCGCAACGAAAGAAAAATAGATGCATCTGGCTGTTGTAGGTTAGGTATATCTTATGGAATAATGAGTTCGAGCAATGCCTTGAATTGTATGCTATTGTGTGTTGGTTGCTGTTGAAAGTTTAATTGTAATCAGATTAGTTGTTTATTCGCGTATATATATATAGGCAGATGCAGCATTACTAAAGCAATATTCAGCTCAGCAGCCGACTCGGTTTGATACTAAGCAACACATGAGCCATGCACAACGTAAATATATTAATGGATATCTTCAAAACAAAAGGAATCCACTGTTCAATTTTCTAAGCTAAGTAAGGTGATCACGGTTTTAAATTAGTGTCTGATCTTTTTCTTCTTTCTTTTGTGAATTTGCATTCATTGAAGAATAATGGGAGGCGAGAGAAATTAGTGCAAGATGCTATGGAATTATGTGTAAATATATCTGGGGTGATATACATTACATGGGGAATGCAATGCAATTGTATATCTACATAAATACGAATATGTTGTATAGTGACCTGCAAACCGACCTATTGTTTGTTACAAGAATTTATGATTTCTATTAAAAAAAAAAAACTCAACAGAGCATAGGGGGAAGGGGGAGTGCACAATTCATAGCTACGTTATATTTCCGCAATGGGACTGAGTTAAATTAGTTTTGCGAGATAAGCTAGAGGCATGAGTCGAATCTGTAAGATATGCATTGGATTGGAAAGGTTCAGAACCAGATTTAATTGTCTTGAGGTTTCAATAGAAGGAACTTAGACAGTGAATCATGAAATCATTTTGCCAAGAGGTGGTATAAGAACGGACCAGTTAACATGTGCCGCAAACACTTAAAATTGACAGTTTCAGTTAGTATACCTAAGATGAAAGTAGGTTTCGATTTGAAACGAATTTTTTAATTATCGTAAATGCGTTTTAAGTTTGTAGTGAATTAATTGTAAATGTATCGTAAATGGGTAGTAAATTTGTACTAAATTTGCAGTAAGTGTGTAGTAAATTTGTAGTAAATTTGTAGTATTTTTTTAAGTAAATTTGTAGTAAATTTGTAGTGAATTTATAGTAAATATGTCGTAGATTTGTAGTAAATTTGTCGTAAATGCATCATAAATTTGTCGTGCATTTGTCGGCGTAAATTTGTTGTGTATTTGTCAACGTAAATGTGTTGTACATTTGTGGAAGATTTGTCATAAATGTGTTTTTTTTTAGCAAACTCGTAGTAATTCTAACTTTAGAAAGTTAGCATTACCATCCCTAAAACATAGTAAAATAAACTCAAAAAGAAGCAGGTATTTGACAATAATTGTTGTAAATTTATCTTAAATTAGTAGCCAGCTCTAAAATCTATATTAGAGCTAAAGCAATGCTCTTGGCGGACATGTTGTTTTCATGTTTTTACCTCAGAATTTTACCAAAACCTAGGGTTACCAAAATTGAAAATGACGAAAAGAGGGACACCGCGAAACATGTTTTTTTTAAAATAGGACACCAGAATAAGAAATAAGTGAAGTTTTTATTTTATTTTTTATTATTCAAAATACTCAAAAAATGCAAAAATTATAACTTATCAACTACAATAAATTAATGAGAAACAAAAATAAGTTACTAAGAAGGTGTTTTTTTTTAATAATACAATTATATATGGTACTGAAATTACTCAGCCAAGTAGAAGACTTATGATTATATTTAATTGGATTGCCGGGACGAGACGCAAATTTTATGGACTAAAGGCCGTTAAAAGCTATTTTGAATCAAAAATAAGTTACTGTTTTTTTTTTTTTAAATTAATAAAAAAAAATAAAACCAGGGTGGTAGTAGTAGTAGTATTTATTGAGATTTTTCTTTTTGACACAAATTTAAGTTTCTTAAATTCTATGGTTACATAGTCACTTATATTATTATTACAATTTGTCGACTTAGAATTGGCCTGGCTAAACAACTTATTATACTATTCAATATTTTGTATGTTCTTGAAACAAATTTATATTTTTAAGACTTTATCTTCTTCGATTTATTAATTTAATACGTCCACTCAACAAGACGCTATCTTGAAAAAAAACTTAACCTAACAAGAGAATAAATACTTAGCCTAAAGTAAATAAAATGGAGAAACGAAAAAAAAATGAACATGGAGAAATGAAACTGGGATAGGTACGCATATAGACGTCTCTATCTAGACGCTAGAGTAGTGTGTAGGTATTTTTAATTCAGATGGATACAATTTTCATTATGTCAATTTATAACAGCTGTAGTTGGATGATTATTACAATGTTTGTATGCATTATTTAAATTGAATATTGAGTATTATTGTTCTTTTTGTTTTTTTTATTGATTAATTAATGATTCTTATAATAGATATTGATATATGGTTTTTATAAAAGAAAGAAAATATATATTATATTAATTTCACAGCTTGGTAACTAATTATATACGAGTATTACAGGAACTTGAGTTAGTCCAATCACAATCAGGTAAACTTCATTTAGATGTAAATTTATGCTTGGTGTTTTTAACTTATTTAGTTTTTGTTCAATCTTTAGTTACATCTAATTAGAAGCTGGTTAAGTATCTGAATCGCCTAGCCTCTTTACATATTTGGAAGTTGTTTTTTATAAAATGGCGAGGTGAATAAGATGTCCTCATTAGGGACAGTAAACTCCGAAGGGGGCCCCGTTGAGGAGACATATAATATCTATCATTAATAGACCAGTTGATGTTACCCTCGTATATATTCCGGAGGACAGGGTTGCCGTGATTTTGTAGTGCAGATATTCTTCTTTTTGAGAGGGAAATCAGATAGTCAAGTAGGGGAGTGATATTTGAGTCTTGGTATATTGTCTTATTGCTGTGCCATTTACCACCTGGTCTGCGGCCTTTATTAATACATTTTCGAATGATATAGCGTTCAAATCTATGGAGTTCTAATGCGACATTGGGTGTGATTTGGAACCATATGAGGAATCCATAGCACATTAATGGTCGAATTAAAGTTTTATACATTAACAGTTTGGTTCTTGTTTCAACATTTTTAGAATTAAGTACAAGTTTTAGTTTTGCAGCAGCAGCCTTGCTATTGTTCAAAGCCTTCCTCGCATGAGGGTTAATTTTTAATCTTTCATGGAGATTTACACCTAGGTATTTGATAGATTTCTTCAAAGGAACAATATTAAGTTTTAGGTTTCGACTTTCAAGGACAGCTCGGTGGTGTCCTTTGCCAGCCGCATTGCGAAAGCAAATCAACTCACATTTGTTAGTATTTAACTCAATACCCCATTTTTTATAATATAGGATGATTAAATCAAGATGAGATTTGACTGAATTGAGGGCCTCGTATGGTCTCTCGTTGGGACTGAACAGGATGGTGTCGTCAGCTACAAGCCAGGGTTGTTTGTTAATTCAAATAATTATAGGAACATGAATACTAACCGTAAAATTAATATAAAAACTGTACGATTTATGCATACTTTTCGCTTGATTTGACTTTATTCAATAAGCTTCCATTTTACTTTAAAAAGTAGCAAATGACAGATAGCAACACAAATTATAAGCTGACAGATAAAGGATAACTTTTAAGCGTGAAGTGAGATGTACTTCATTGATTGGACGCATTCAGTTTTGAAATTCAATTTTTAACTTCAAATGGATGTGAGCACAGAGAATTTTTTTTTTAAATATTTAAAGGAACTGTTATTACAGTTTTCAATTAAAAGTTTTCTTTTTTTAATTTTTAGTTAATAGCGGGGAAAGAGGTTTTTATAGAGGGGATAAATAGCATTTTGGTATGAAAAGGGGAGAATATCATCACTAAAGGAGGACGTCTGGTATCTCTACCTAAAGCAGTGATTTTTTTTAATGTCAAATTGTATATCTCAAACAAAATATTTATATTTGTATACCAGTTGGGTAACTTCCTCTCCCCTTTCCCCTCTCACCGATCCTCAAAATCCCTAAGAGCATTCTAAATATCATTTTGATAACATACATAAGATTGGATTTTAAATATTTTTACATAAAAAATCAAAAGCATAAATCACCAAAGTAGCCTATTCATATTATAATTTTATCGCTCATAAATTGGAATAACTCCTATAAATTGGCAATTCTGTAGGCTCGTCTATTTTTTTCTCTGTTATTCGTTAAATAAATTTTTAAATGTTTAAATTAATTTAATGTTTGTTTTTTTGTTTTTTGTTTAACCGATATTTTCGATAATTCCTAATGAGCTCAAACCTCCTAGCCACCCCGGTCAATCCAGTCGCTATACAATTTGTTTATGCGGGTGATATACATAAATACATAGATACCAAAGGTGTTATTTTGGATTTATGTACTTGAAGAACCACTATATTTTCTGTGGATCTTAAAAAATACAAAATATGAACGAAGTTATTATCGAAGAAAATAAAATGCACGACTGGATGCCCTGTCCAGGTTATAGAGAATTTAGGTTGAGGTGCTTTTTTATAAATAATTTTAACTAAAGAAAGGAGTACGGATTTTGATAGACTCACACTCTATATCACTCTAGCATTACCATATCATAATAAACTTATTACAGAATTTAATCAGCAAGAATTTTCTTAATTATAAAAAAATCTATGAGCTGTTATTTCATATAAAATTAAATTACCCAACAGACGAATTTTGGCATTGGTGTAAGTTTCTAATATTTTTAACATAAATTGAAATTTATAAAAATTAATCAAAAATTGTAAAAATATCTCATATCAAGTTCGAAATAAAAACATTTTACTACTACTAAATGGACGACTGGATCGCAAGTACTTGCTCTTATGTTCGATCACATTGTAAGCGCAATATTAAGATTCTTAGTAGAAAAGGCTAAATATATTTTTAAGTCGTTTTACTTAATTTCTTATATACAAAATTTAGTTGTTTTTTTTTTTAAAAAAAAAATGTTGTATGTTAATTTTAAGTATTTATTAAAATAAATTTAGAAAAATAATATCGAAAAAAAATATTAAACCCGATTTTTTTCAAATATTGGATTTAAAAATAAATTATTTTTTTTTTTCAATTATCCAAAAAAAAAAATATTTTCAAAAATGTTGGTATGCAGTATTGTTTAGAATCAGAAGGAGCTCCTGTATAAAATGTTGACCGAAAACCGTTGAGCCGTTAATGAGAAAGTCGAAAATTAAAAAGAAAAATAAGTTATATGGCAGTTAACGTTAATAAGATTTTATGTAAACAAAATTTTAAATCAAAATCTAAACTACTCCTATAATAATCGGACGATTCTAGAGAAATGCCAATTTACAAAAGTAAAAACAGTTTTATAACATTTTTTCGCTTAGTTCCGGAAGTCGAATGCCCTTTCTGTCCCGTAGGGTAACGGGGCAGCCTAAAATCTACTTTTCTGTCACTATCACACTGTTGTATTCAGTTTTTGTATGATTACATACTTGCTCTTTAAAGCCATTTTTCGTATAATTTGATGACTTTGAATGCCCAACAACAACTTGAGTTGTTGTCTTTTTTCTCAATTATTTTTGGCTGGAATTATAGCTATTTCACGACCTGCCAAGGTCGATCATCAGATACCTTTGCTCTAGTGGTGCTGGTCTACTTTTTTAATTTTAATTGAAAAACTTGTGCCTTCATCGTGTATTGAACCATGATCAGCCGCTTAGTAGCCAACGAACCTCGCATTACGCCACCGAGCCCACGATCAGATCCAACCTAATGCAGGTTTTTCCTGTTTATCAATTGCATTGAAACGACTAGCGCTTTTATTAGCCACTGTTGGCATGTCTCGAGGCACGTTCATAATAGTACACTGAATTTTATTTATCAAAATCGTTAGACCCGTTTTCGAGATAATTAAGATTTACCACTTTTGAAATTATATTGCAGTTGCCCTTATTTGTGGGGCTAAATAAAAGATTAGATAAAAGAATCGAGTCAATTATCTAAGAAGCTTAAGTACCAAATTTGAAGAAAATCGTCCCATCGTTTCTATATCAACGTAATGTGCAATTTGATTAAAATTTCGAGTTCGATTGTTTTTCCAAATGCAAAATTTGTCCTATAGAACCTACATTATATCGCAACTTTGTTCATAAAGATGACCAATTAAAATTTTAATAATTGTTTAATATAAGTTATTTGCTATTCCTTCGGCAACAAATTAATTGATCTACCATTCGATTGTGTTTGATTTCAAGAAAATATACATCGATATTACGATTGTCAAATATGAATATGATATTTGACGTTTATCAACAAAATTTTTGTCAAACATCAATTTTTTTGATATATGCATGTATTGGGAATCGTATGCGTATTTAAATTCTATTGTAATTTCGTCTATTGATAAACTTGGTATCATCGTTGTCAAAAAATTGTTATTTTTTAATTTTTAGTCAATGACAATTTAGTAGTTGATAGATATAAGTTTATTATCTAATTGATCTTTGACAATCGTAATAGGGGTGTTAGTTTTTAAAATACAAGATGATGAAATCACGAAAAAAAAAATTCGGTAACTTACACAGAAAACTTCAAAAATGTTTGTTTTGTTTTTTGCCAAAAACCTAAAATTGTTTTCAATTACTTATCAGTTTTTCGAAAAAAAAAATTAAAAATATGACAGGTACCGTTCAAGACACAAAATTTGAAAACATCATATTTTAGTTGTTGTTACATATTTAAAAAAAATATCTTAATGTATATTTTGAAAGGAAATAATATTTGCTAAATTGAAACAATTTTTTTTTGAAGTACACAAAATTGCACGAGACATTCCATCATTTTTTCGCGCAACAATTTGTTTATTTTTTTGAAAATCTAAAAAAATTCTCATTGAACATTCTAAACACACTCAATGGCATGTGTGTCATTTATAAATTTGACATTTAGCCTTGGTGGCTCATGCAAAATAAAATTAGTTGCAAACATTCTTTTTTCCAAAATAGAAATAATCAAACTGCTTATTTCAGGGTTTGATAGAAAAACAAATTTCTCATTTCTTGTTCGCATGTATGTATGTAAGTACTTATAAGAAAATTGTTTTACCTGAAAAAAACATTGTGATGGCAATGAATGATTTGAATTGCTTTTATTTCTAGAAAACAAAAGAAATACGAAATATTATGGAACTATGTACTCCATAGTTAATATTTTAATTGTTTCGACACCATATAGACATCTTTAAGATTCAAGGTGACAATGCTGTTTCAATGCTTCGAGTCACTGCTCAATTTTCATAAGTTTCGGAAGCTTTCGAAATAAATAGTAATTATTACCATTTTGAATTGTTTCCAGTCTGATTCAACGCAACAAAAATATTATTTTAAAATTTCGAAAAAAAAATAATTGTTAAAACATAATTTTCTTTTTAAATTAAAATTTGTTTTAGAATTTAATACGAAAATTAAAAAAAAAATTGCACGAAATTTTTAAAATAACTTTAAAATAAAATGCACAACTGCTGAATGCTATTATGTTCAATCACATCGTATGCACAACGGCTAAATATATTTTTAGTCTTTTTTTACTTAATTTTTTTTTAATAAATTTTTTTTTGAATATTTTTTTTCTTCCAAAAAAAAAACGGTGGAATGGCAATTTTAAGTATGTAATAATATAAATTTAAAAACATGATTTCAAAAAAAAAATCGTAAGCCAGTTTTCAAAATATTGAATTTTCAAAATATTTTGCGAACATTTTGGTATGCAGTATTGATTTAGAAATCGAAGGACCTTCTATATAAAAATGTTGATCGAAATCCATCTAGCCGTTTATGAGAAAGCCGAAAGTAAAAAAGGAAGTTGTATGGCAGGTACCGTATATGTACACCTAAAACTCTTAAGTGCCAAGTTTGAAGAAAATCACTTTTTTTATAATCTACACGCACTTAAGGGATTATACAACCCTTTAAATGTTAACAGAGTTCGGGCGTGAGTTTAAGGAAGAAAAAGAAGGATAGGAAAGATGTATTGCGCGATGTTCTGAGACTGAAGGTTGTTGTTGGCGGCTGAACTAATGCAGAGAAATTTCCGTGTCTTATTTATCTATGTCCCATATAATTCGCATTATTTTGTATTCGTTGTCATATTTTATGGGTATACTAGTTTTATTCAATCACATGTTGTGCTATGCCTAAACAGCATGTAATGAGTAAACCAGCAACTCATTTTATGACAATTTTTAGAATTGGTTTTTAATAGTATATAAGAAGACATAGACAACGGTAAGAATCTAACCTGCGACCACGAGGTTGACAGGCGACCACACAACTATCGCGCCACGGCCACTTTTTTGGTGTTCTCCATCATCGTAATGTCAAGTTTGATTAAAATCTCGAGTTCGATTTTTTCGAATGCAAAAATCAATACCGGAAGTACAAGCAATTAGTCGACAACCCATTCACGGCGTGTTTAAGCCATGGGGGTGGCCGTGGCGCGATAGTATTGTGCTCACCTGTCAACCTCGTGGTCGCAGGTTCGATTCCTGCCGTTGTCTATGTCTTCTTATATTCCATTAAAAACCCAATTCTAAAAAATGTCATAAGATCAGTTGCTGGTTTACTCATTACATGCTGTTTAGGCATAACACTAACAACCTGTGATTGAGTAAACTAATATACCCATAAATATGACAACGAATTAAATGAAATAATGTGAATTATAAGAGACATAAATAAATAAGACACGGTAATTTTCTCCGCATTAGTTTAGCCGCCATCCCTGGAGATAAATCTGAGACAACAACCAACTCTAGTCGCACAACATCGCGCCACACATCTTACTTCCTTCTTCCTCTTCTTTCACCGGATGCCACGCTGTGTTAGAAACATATAAATGGTATTCATAATCCCTTGAGCGTGTGCAAAATTACAAAAAAAAAAAAAAAAAAAAAAAATTGAATAGGAGTTAATCCGCGAGATAAAATATCGATTAATAAAAATAAGCTTTCGTCCAAAAATCCACGAAGAAAATCTCCTGCTTCCCGATGGGCCCTGATTGAACATTTTATGGAAACACATTTTTGTAGCTGTTTGAATCCTGAAGATTCAGTTTATACACAATCGGAATTATATGAGCTTATCACAGAGCAGAAGATAATAATGGGTAATAGACTCGTTCAAACACTATAAATCAGCTGGACCAGACGAGATTATTCCCCTATTCCTTCAACATGATCTTCAGATAATAACCCCATGGCTTAGGGTCATCTTCAAAAGTTGTATTGAACTTAAATACGTCCATATCAACTGGAGAAAAGTTTAAGTGGTTTTTATTCCAAAAGTTGGAAAAGCGAAACACACTTCCTTTCGATACTGGAGATAATCATTAATCTACAACTTGTGAAACTACCAGCACGCATACATTAAAGGTAAATCATCGGAGACTGTGTTGAACGAAGTCGTTTCAAAAATAGAGAAAAGTCTCAAGCACACATCAACTCTGGAGAAGGTTGGAGCTAAATCAGCCATTGTGGACTGGGTATATTACATGCTCAATGGTAGGATCATAAGTTATAAGTTGGGGACACTTATAGAAAAAAATAGTAACAAGAGGCACCCAGGCACCCCTGGGTACTTGTAGTAAACAATATTCCAACAAGAAACTTTGACTTATGCAGACGCTATAGTAATTTTCATATCGGGTAAATATCTTACCACCATCGAGTACATATATAATATAATCTGCCCTTTGTTAGGAACTATCTTCGTGGGCAGAAGACAACAGCGTCGGGGTTAACCGCGCTGAAGCTGAACTAGTTCTGCTAACATAGAAAATGAAACTGGAGGACTTTAGTCTTCCAAGCTCAATGAAATTCTTCTTGTGTGCTAGATTTATGAAAAATCGAGGTTTAGGTAAAATCTTTTAATTATTAAAAAAATAACAAAGGCGATTTTTGTTTTCGCCATTGATTAACCCTTTTAATATTTTGACTTCATATATACCGTTTTTGAGGGGTGGTAATGCTAACTTGACTGTCAATTTAGCATTACCAGGTGTTTCATTGAATTTTGTATTTGACAACAAATTTACGACAATTATTCCAATCTGAGTATCGTTAAAATTTTTAAGTGGTAGTGCTAACTTGACACATATTTTTTTGTTGTTCTATCGTTCTATACATTATTATCAAATGTCAATTCTTATTAGCTCGCTATACCCCCTTATTGAGTAGGTCAACTAATAGTAGAAACTTTGTTTTATTAATCACATATTGAACTTAACCCACGAGTTAAGATAAACCAGCACTTAGAGACATATGTAAAATTGTTTAATCCGAGGTTCAACAACTGCAACACGGAATTCAAAACAAAAATCAGTCCTACTTTTTGACAGCAAAAGTAAGGAATTGCGTTTACATTTCCGAGGTTGCTGTAGATACCTCTTAAGATTCCTCAACTGGCTAAGAAATTTTACTTGATAAATTATACTGTTTTATATTTTATAAGAATAAAATACCACTAATAGCCTACAACTATATAATGCATTTACATAAATTCTAAAAGTACAAAAAAATCAATTTGACTTGTTTTTGTTTGCCAAAAACTTGCTCCGCAAAATGACAAATTCTAACTTATTTGCATACACAAATTAAGAAGGTCTAAAATAGAGATAAAAGTAAATGTTTTCGTTTCAATTATACATTCGCCGGTTTATGTCAAATCTTTAAGCGGAACAATAGAATTGACATTTAAAAAAAAAAGCAATAAAGCTATTCAAATATTTGCACTAGTCAATTAAGTCTTCTGTTAATGAAAATTATACAAAAAAAAATCAAAAAAAAAACAAATCAACATATCAGCACGTTTTCTTCACAAAAAAAAATAAATAATAATAAAAATTAGTGCAAGAATGTCAGAGTGTCATCTATAATATGATTTTGCATATACAATGCAAAATAGAACAAGTTTTGTTGGGTTTTCTTTTTTATCTTTTTTATTAATTAATTCGAATATAAACACTCACCTTATAAACTTCAGAAAAGAAGCCTGATCCGATTTTTTCTTTGACGAAATCATCCACTGAATACAATGCTGAAACCGCGGTTTTTAATGCTCGACATGATGGTCCGGTAACTAAACGATCTGATGATATGGCCCGTGCAACTGGCGGCGTTGGACCGCCATTGCAATTAACCATCATTGTAACGCCCAATGATGATGATGATGACGACGACGGCGGCGGTGGTCCTGGTCCACTGTGTTGATTTAGATTCATTTTTATCAGCTTTTAACTAAACGCGGTGTATAACTGACCATAACTTTTATCGATTTGCGTTTTTTTTTTTCTTTTTGTTGTAACGAACTTTTTTATTAAAATTATACTACGCTTCTATTGTATGTTGTTTGAACGTTAAAAAAAACTAACACAATTAATTAGAATTATTTTATTTTGTTTGTATCAAAATTTGGCACACTTCACTATGAGGACGAGAAAATTAAATTAAAGATTTTTGTGTGGGGTGTTGTTTGTTATAAAGTTTCCGAAGTTGGCAATCTATTGCGGTTAATATTCTGGAAGATAGTCCGTCAAATGTTTATCTGTAAAAAAAAATAATTATTATTATTTAATTTTGTGTATTACTTTTAATTCTTGTTCTTATATTTTTTTTAACATTATAATGTGATGTCGATTAAGAAATATATCTAGGTTTCTTCAGACAAGTTTCCGAAATTAACGTCGTGTGTCAATTGTGTTAAAGGATTGGCTAAAATGTACCATGGTTAAATTTTGACACTAGCGTGGTGAATATAAGTGACTAAAATTTAATCCTGTTTGAAGCAAGGCAAAATTTTATTAATATGGTTTTCCATTGGCACAAGAATTTTATTCGTTTTCGATACAAATCTGCCAGAACACGGATTTCAACATTTAAATCCTTTTATTGGGCAAAAAAAATCAAATTCGGAGATCCGTATTTATCGGTTAATCGGTTAATCTAATCCTCTTTTTATTAACACTACTAGGCGGTAGAAAATTGGAAGCATTTAGTTTGACAACTACCAGATTTGCAGATACGAATATTCGCCAACGCCATAAAAAAAATAATCTTTTGCAAACTGTGTTCCATTTGCTATACGAAAAAAATCAAATTCTGAATTTACCAATGAATTAATTTTTTGAGTTTCTCAAGATGGAGGGAAGTTTTGAATTGTAGTCAGCTGTGGAAACTAGCGCCCATACTGTGAATAAATAAACTATCAATTTATGGAAATTATTTTAGAAAGAAACTCACAACCAAGAAAAAAAAAATTAAAATTGAGTTTTTTACTCTCTGACGTCACCACAAAATTAATTTTCAATCTGTTACCACACTGTCAATGAGTTGATCGACAAACTCATGTAAACGCAGATGTTAACGTTCTCGTCAACACATTGACAACATTTTTGAACAAGACGTAGTGTAATTAGGACAGATTTTGGCGTCATTTTTACGTCAGAGTGTCAACGCGTTGACTGTGTGATTCTAGCTTTAAAAATGTTGGGAAATTTCATATTCAATAGAATTCACTAAAACACCCCCTAACGGATGAATATAGAATTAGCATTTATTAAGGCTGTATTCAACGTTACGTAAATTCATATTCAGAAAACATATTGACAGAAGGGCGTAGGGACAAAGTACCTTATCTATTCAAAATCTAAGTCTGTTTAGTTGAAAATTCCTCTATTCTACATTACATAACTTTTATAAAAAGCGTTTCCGAATATGAATAAGGCTGTTCAAATGGCCGCCGAGGATTCGGGCTCCGCTGGCAGTCACGCATTCAAGAATTTTTGATAATTCTGACTCATGTTTAATGTGATCAACGACATTTGGGTATGTTGACTTACAGGGCACCGATCATTTACAGCTTATTGACCTGCGAGTTGAGGAAACACCACACAAAGCAGCCACAACCTCTGGGTGCCTGTTTACGTTAAGTCTCACCTGTAAGAGATTACCATTTTTTTCTGAATATAGATCAACGTTGAGACTATAAATTATGAATTTCTTTAACAAAATGACCGCCATGAATTGTCAACTTCGTTATTAACGAGTCGGAAAAATTGTTCGAATTTATTTTTTTTTTAAATTGCTGTCAACAATATTATCAACATGTCTTGAAATGGCTAATGAAAATTTGGAGTCAAAGATAAGTTTGAAGTTTACTTCAATTTATAAAATAAGGATATTCGTACATAGAATATTTTTCTAGAGATAGAAATTACGATGCAATATTTAGATAAAATTAAAGAAAGAACTATTCACATGAAAGCGACCAACGAATTCATGAGAACGACCAAAGAATTAGAGAATATTTGTCCATTTTGACACTTCGTTTCAATTAATAGATAAAAAGATTGCATAAAATAGCAACGAGTTAAGAGGCCTACCTGGAGGAACACCTAAAGTAGACCTAATTAGCTTGATGACTGAGTAAAATCTGTAAACATCCCTTTGAAAGAAAAAACGATAAATTACTAACTTAGCTTCCCCAAATAAATTAAATTTGGAAATCCCTTTGCACGTTATGTCACATACAAATCATGTCAGTAGTAGTAAAACTAAATTTCGTTACGGAAGTAACGAACGACATTTTGTTTAAAATGGTTGAGGGATTTGATATGGGATTTAGCATTCACCTAAATGGTTGTGGGATTTGATAAGGAATTTTTTTAATGTTCGTGAATTTGGAAGGCTTTTTTAAAACATCCTTTACCAAATTCGGCAACTATTTTTAAAAACGTACAAAGTGAATGCACGAACCATTAACGTAAAACCAAACCCGTTTAGACATCTATTACACCTAGGAATTTGAACCTGCGATTTTTAAGCAGTGTGTTTTTCTTATTGTTCATGGAAATACCCTACGTTTACGATTCTTTTTTTTTGGTTGTTTCGGCTTTCGACTTTTTCATAGATTGCGTGAGGTGTTTAGAAATGTAGAGAGAAAGAAGTAACGAAAAGGCAAATGAAACTTTTAAGTCTTTTTTGATTGAACTTTGACGTTTCTGATACATGCCAACTACTCGTACATGCTTCTTGTTATTCGAAAAATATGAATAAATAAAAATTATTGAGTTATAAAAATTGTTTTTCATTATTAAATAAGGTATATTTGAAAAAAAGTTATTAAAAAACCTTTTTAACTATTACTACTGTTTATTTTTCCATAAAATAACCCCAAATTTCCTAAATGTCAAATGTAATAACGTAGGTACGTATTTTAACAAATGGTGTTATCACAAAGGCATCTATCAAAAATGCTAACCAAATCTACGTTTAAGTGTTTGCTGTGAGTGTTGAAAAATTGTTCATTTTTAATGATGAAAAGCCGGAAGTAAGTATTGTAGCATCATTCAATTATTAAGGTAATTTTGCTTTTGCAAGGAAATCTTCTACGATCTATTTTACTTTTCAAATGATGGTCCTTAAAAAAATGTAACTGTCTATTTAAATCTGAAACAATTATTTGAAGTAAAACTTTTTTGGCGTTGAGTGAAATTTATAGGTTGAATTTTCATTGAATCATCTGTCCATTCATTTTTGAAATTTGTGATTTCACAGTTTGACTAGGCTCTCATTTTTGAACTTCGAAAAACACTTATGAGTCCCATAAACATAAGAGCAGTTTATAAATGGTTGGTGAATAGTGTCCGTAATGCTTTGTGTTATATTAAAGTGTTCTATAAATTTTGTTAGGTATATACAACTTTTGTAATACACTTCTCTACGTACTGTACTTTTTAAAGCACGTTGTTTACACATCGAAGCCTTGAGTGCAGGGTAATCAAAAGTTTTGTTACCACTCTTTTTAAAAGTAAGTAGGTAATTAAAGATAATTAACAATTTTCTCTATAATTAAAAACAAAAAGAATAAGAGGCTTTACCTTTCTCTGGAAGTGTGAATCAACAATCCTAGAAAATATAAAACATTAACCCAGGTCAATTTATTTAACAAAGATTTCTAGCTTATATATTTCAAAATAGATCATTTCTTTAAACTAAAAGTTCTTATTTACTTTTCATATCTTAGGCTTCGTGCACTTAAATATTAAAAATAAATATTTACACTCTTCACTAAAAAACAAACCAAAAGTTAAATAACAAAACAAAGAAGACGATATCGATTTTAGAGTGGTTTCTTGTGTATGAATAGTACACAATATGTATTGCCCAAGTTAGTAAACATTAACATAAGAATCAGATTTGAATTCCAAATTGCAGTTTTGACTCTGAGCTTTAAAATAAATAAAAACAAATCCACGGTGAATACTAAATAGAGAGTACCTTAACTTTTCAATACAAAATTCAATTGCCAATACGAGTTTACGAAACCATATTACGTGGATATATTTACCTGTCTAAACATTTGGAATCGATATCAACTTTTAATACATTAGATACACAATAGTTGAAGAAGGTTTTATATTTGTTATACCAATATTTTGTTCATTTGAAAATAATGGGTATTTTAACTGTCAACGTGAATCAGTCATTGAAAACGTAGTAAAAGGTGTGTTCCCGTACTTCTCAAAGCTGCGCAAATCTACGAATTTCTTCGAAAAACTATCAAATCTGTACTCCAATTTTTGGCAATTTTTCACAGAAGGGAGCACCCAGAGCAGGGTTGGCCGAATTAAATACATTCTATTTTCTGTCAAAAACTACGTGTAGTAAATAGAATAAACTACGCGTCTTATTTACTACAATTTCCTACGTCTGCTACATTAACGTAGTAAATTAAGAAAATCAATAGAATTTCAACCGGATATGAAAAAATTCCAAAATTTTGAATACAAAAACCCGATTTGGACCAATAGGAATACCGGAAGCACCGGAAAGGAAATAGGGCTATCCCAAATTTTGTTTGGCCCCTATTTATACTCGTATTTATTTGTATTTTTTCCAAATCGCAAAAAATTAATAAAAAGTGGGAAAAAAATAAACTCAAAAATACATTAAGTAATCATCGCATTTATTTTTATCATTGATTTGCAATGTTATAGTCAATGAGAACAAGTTTTTTTTTTGATTATTCTTGCCAAAGTCCTTATTTTCATTTATTATGATAAAAACTTTAATTTGTTCACCAGTGGCCAAATACAAAAGAAATGATAAATATACATATATGAGTTCAAAATTCAAAATGAAATGACATTTCATAAAATTTGACGTTTGAAGCTACGTCTGCTACAATTTGTTTCGTTAACTACATTAACTACATTGACTACGTAGCAGACGTAGTTAATGTAGTCTCTTCAAAAAAGTAACAGTTCGGCCAACCCTGCCCAGAAGAGTAAAATGCAGTATATATATAAGACTGTCAATTGAAGGCAAACAGAATAGGAAACAATACACATTCTGTCAGTTGTCATAGCGTACAGCTAAGGACCATAAAAAAAAACTATAAGCACAAAACAAAAAGCTTAATGTCAAAAAAAGTATATACAGCTGCGGTAAAAATAATAGCACCATTGCGAATCAAAAAATCTCTTTGAAAAATAAAGTTAATTCTAATAAATAAAGAAACATTTTGAATGTGTCATAGAATGAAATAAAGAAAAAACACCATATTACAAAAGAAATCATTTTTTTATTTAACAATTTAAGAAAATAGAGTTCATTTTCCTAAAAAATATAAAAAAATAATCGGTAAAAAAAAATAGCACCACTGCTTGTTATACAAATTAAACCTAAAAAAATAATAAAAATTCTATTTTTTTATAAAAATTATTTGTCTTAAACAAGTGTCCATTTCACTAATATTTAGTTAAATAGCCTTTGTTGGCTATAACGGCTTCACATCGCCTGGTCATGGAATTGATCAAGCCTTGGCATCTTTGGACTGAAATACTCTCCCAAGACATCTTAACTGCATCCCAGATTGACTGATTGCTCGTTGGTTTAATTTGGGAGACAGATTTCTTCACGTCAGTCCATAAATTTTCAATGGGGTTTAGGTCAGGCGATTGCGCTGGCCATTCCATTACATTAATTAAGTTGTCCGCAAACCATTTTTGTGCCTTTCTGCTGGTATGTTTGGGGTCGTTATCCTGTTGGAAGACCCACAAAAGCGGCATTTCCTCCTCTGCATAAGGGAGCATAACATTTTGGAGAAAGTCGACATAAACATGTTGATCCATAACTGTCTTTATCCAATGTATGGGCCCAACTCCATTGTATGAAAAAGATGCCCATACCATTATGCTTGCTCCCCCATGCTTTACAACTTTGGTTGTGAATTTGGGGTTATATTCCGCTTTCGCGGGTCTTCTCACATAGGAACGAACCCCTTGCCTCCAAACATCACGATTTTACTCTCGTCCGACCATAAAATGTTGCGCCATTTCTCAGTTGGCCAATTTAAATGCTTTTTAGCAAAATTTAAACGATTTTTCCCATGTTTTGCAGTCAAAAGAGGGACTTTTCGTGGACTGCATGCCTTTAAATTGTTTTCCCTCAATCTAAGTCGAACAGTTTCCACGCATGCTGTTATATTTAATTCCTTTTTGAGCTCAGTTGCAGGCTTGAAGGGATTTTTCTGGCTTTCTCGAACAAGGCGTCTGATGGCATTAGTTGTCATAGCAGGTTTTCGTCCACGAGTTTCACCTTTGGGAGCATATATTATTGCGTTCCTTATCATTTTGTTGGAGCACCCCACTAAACGCCGAACTTCACTGTAGGATTTACCTTCTGCAATAAGTTTTTGGATGAAAGCTCGTTTCTCGTCTGTGCAGTGTTTTCCGCGACCCATTTTTGTTTTTTTTTTAACTAAATTTTGATTTTGAAAAGGGCAGAAATCAATAAGACAATCAAAATTTGATATTTAATAGCCTTACCTTAAAAAATAATAATGAAAAAAGTATTTTTCTTATTGGAGTTTCCCAATCGGTGCTATTTTTTTTACCGACAAAAAAACTAATTTTTCGCCAATATGGCCGCATAGAAAAAGAACCGTTATCATTTTAAAGACAGAGTTGCACAAGAGAGAGAGATAACACTTCAAGCAATAATATATTACAGTAAAGGCCATAAATATTTTGCTGACATTTTTTTTTATGCTTGAAATAAAAATTTGACTAGTGGTGCTATTTTTTTTACCGGCACTGTATATGATTTTTGAATAATTTAAAATGAAACCTATAAATGGACGACCTTATAGATATGTTCAAATATCTGAAAATGTACCTGTTTTCAACCTTAAATAATTCACTCAATGAACTTTCTTATCAACAAAAAATAAGCACTAAAGGAATCTATAATTGCAAGACTGCAAATAATCAATAGAACGTCATTTAGAAATATGTATTGTTAAAAAGGAAAACAATAAATTTGGTAAATGTAAATCTAGTTTTATCTAGACGATAAATTATGGTAGCTAACATTTATATTTATTTGAAAAAAAAATACATATATGTTCCTCTACAAATCAATAGAATTCAGAAGTTGAAATTTAGCAAAAACCAACTTTATCTATTAAGGTTATTTATTATAATATACGAGTCTCTTATCACGAATCCAATAGCTCTTCAAAAAACACCTGAAATGTTCTCAGATAACAATATTTTCATTGGTATTTTGTTTTATCTAGAATTGAACATATCGAACTAAAGATTTTAATTAAATATAAAACAAAAATGGCCCTGAAAATGTTTGTATCATGTAAAGTTTTAACAGGTGAACCAATATTTTTAAGTATTTCCCTTAGACTTTACGAATCAGTTGTGGAATTTTTGTTTCAAAAACAAAACCACGTGATAGTTTGCAAACACTGACGTTTTTTATCACCAATTCCCCTAACTGGATACTTATTCGTTTGGCATATTAAAATAAAAAAGCAGAATTAAGAAACACTTGAATAACAAAATTCATTAATCTAGATAGCATGTAGACATGTATGTACTTATGTACATAATGTGAACATGTATATGTAAAATATTGATAGCATAAAATTAATTTTTCACCTGACGCAAAGTAAATTTCCCTGATTGAGTGATAAGATTAGATTAGGTTTAATCAGGATTAATCCAAAAGATAACTACTCGTAATATTAAACACAATAATTGTTTTCGCTTCTACTTAACAATTTTAATAACGCCTACCAATTGAAAATGGTGTATTAGATTAGATATCTGTTTTATTTATTAGTTTTTAGCAACATGGAATATTTTTAGCAAAAAATTACTACATGTGTAGAAATAAATCGTAATAAAAAACTTCAGTAAGATATTGACTTCAATATAGTTAATTATTATTAATTCTGAATCTGTCAATGCTTAAAATAGTAAGAGAAAAACAGAAAGTTAGTTCTTAAAATTCTTTCTTTCAAGAAAAGATACAGATATTCCCAAACACAATTATTATTAACAATATAATTTTTTATTACTTTAAACGAGCTAAACTCATATACTATCTATATGTATATGATTGGTTTCTCGGAAACGGTTCTAACGATTTGGATGAAATTTTCAGTTTGCTCGTATGAGGGAGTAAAGAAATTTAATTAAATCCACCCACTGTCACGCCCACTTTTCAATTTCGGGGTTTCTCGGAAATGGCTCTATTTTCAGAGTTTGTTCTTTTGTACAAGAGAAGCATTGAAAATAAAATTCACGACTGGATCGTACGAATTTGCTGTTGTAGCTAACAACATTAATGCAGCTAAACATTGACATTGTTTAGGCGGTATAGGTAGTCTAGTTATCATATGCAAGTTTAAAGTCGGTGTAAGTAAGATTAATTGTCGAATGGGTGATTCAAGAAATAGTTACATAGGTGTCTACCTACAAATGTAACTATATTTAAATGGATTTTAATTATGTCAAATTGGGAGGGTAAAATGTACCTACTTACGTATGTATATGGAACGTAGGTATGTAAATATGTACCTACATATATAATGAAAGGGAAGGATATATGTGGGTAGCTAGCTATCTATATGTAGCTATATAACTTTATAATTTAGGTATATTTACATAATCTTCATGTGATTTTTATATATACATACATATACATTATATAACGGGTGATTTTTTTGCTACTTGGTTTTTGACGTTTATATTTTTGACAGATCACACATGACAAATTCCACGAACATTTGACATTTCGATTCAGTATTGTTTGCCATTTCATCATGAATAGACTTACGCCTGAACAACGTTTGCAAATTATTGAAATTTATTATCAAAATTCGTGCTGTGTGAAAAATGTGTTTCGCAAGCTACGTCCGGCAAAATTGTCTTCAACGACGAGGCTCATTTTTGGCTGAATGGATACGTGAATAAGCAGAATTGCCGTATTTGGAGTGAAGAGCAGCCAGAGGCAATTCAGCAGCTACCAATGCATCCCGAAAAATGCACTGTTTGGTGCGGTTTATGGGCAGGCGGCATCATTGGGCCGTACTTCTTCAAGGACGATGAAGGCCGCAGGGTTACGGTCAATGGAGAAAGGTACCGTTCGATGATAACAGATTTTTTTTGCCGAAAATGCAAGAATTGAACTCGGTCGACATGTGGTTCCAACAGGACGGTGCCACATGCCACACTGCACGCGAAACCATGCATCAATTGAGAGGCGAATTTGGTGAGCAGTTGATCTCACGTTTTGGCGCAGTCAATTGGCCACCAAGATCATGTGATTTGACCCCGTTAGACTATTTTTTGTGGGGCTATGTTAAGTCCATTGTCTATGGGGACAAGCCAAACACGATTGCTGCCTTGGAAGCCAACATTGAACGCGTCATTGGTGAGATTCCGTCCGAAATGTGTGAAAAAGTTTGCCAAAATTGGACCTTCAGAATGGACCACCTGAAGCGTAGCCGCGGGCAACATTTAAGTGAAATTATTTTTAAAAAGTAAATGGCAGAAATTGATTTATCGATCCAAATAAAAATTTCATTCACTTATTACAAGTTTCTGTGTTTCTTTGAATTTTCAAAAACTAAGCTCTTAAAATAAACGTATCAGGGCGCCCATTATATATATGCAGCTATTCAGTGACGCAGGCACAAATACGTAAAATGAAATATAATTAGGTAGAAATAAATGGATAATACAAATAATTAAATGTTTTTGTATTGCTTAGTTGATATAGATTGAGGGAAAAAACATGCCATTTTTATATCTGGATAAATAAGTAAATGGTCCGCCAAATAACATTTTTTTTTTTGAAAATGCTATAAAAAAAAACTACTGAATACTTTCTCAAATTTCTTTTTTTATTTGAAAGTACAATCCTTTCGATTAATAATGGAAAATAATTTCATTCAAATGGCTGCCTCGGCTGGCCATGCAGTAGCCTACACGATCGGTCCAATTTTTAAGCACATTATCGATTGTGTGCAGCTGTATTTCACCAATGGCTTCACGAATATTGTCCTTTAAAGCGTCAATTGTCTCTGGCTTGTCGGCGTAAAACTTATCTTTTACGGCACCCCACAAATAATAGTCCAACGGTGTCTAATCGCAGCTCCGAGGTGGCCAAACGACATCAGCTCTGCGGCTGATAATGCGATCTTCTAAAACAGGGCGCAAAACATCGAGTGTAGCTTCGGCTGTGTGGCACGTAGCGCCGGCCGTCCTGTTGAAACCAAATATTGCCAATATCCTCCTCTTCAATTTTTGTGAACAAAAATTCGTTTAACATGGCCCGATAACGATCGCCATTGACTGTAACGGCCACTCCTTGCTCATTTTCGAAGAAAAATGGCCCAATTATGCCTCTGTACCAAAATCCACACCATACAGTGACTCGTTTTGGGTGTATCGGCTTTTCAATGTATGCGTGCGGGTTTTCTGTGCCCCAAATGCGACAATTTTGCTTGTTTACATACCCGCCAAGATCAAAATGAGCTTCATCTGAAAAGATAATTTTTTTGGCAAAGTCGGCATATTCTCTAAGTCGATCGCAGGCCCACTTAGCGAAGCGAAAATGCATTGGATGGTCAGTTGGCTTCAACTTCTAAACCAACTGGACTTTGTGTGGCGTCATACCAAGGTCTTTATGCAAAATTCGTCTAAATGATGTCTCCGAAATGTTCAATTGTTGAGCACGACGATGAATTGATGTTGATGCCGCTTTACTCACACTTTCTACCACAGCAGCAATATTCTCGTGTGAACGAACTGTTTTTGGCTTTTCACGCTTTGGTTTATCGATGAGGATGCCAGTTTCTTTCACTTTTTTCACAAGATAACGAACATACGGAGCTGACGGTGCTTCTCTTCTTCCAAAATCCGTACGCAATTTTCGCACACATTCTGCAACATTACTATGATTTTCAAAGTAATATCGCAATATTTCCCAGCGTTGTTCAAGCGTATACACAACCATATTCGTTCAGACATGAGCTAAGTGTTACCATTCACGAAATAAGCACTAGTTGAAAAAAAACGTTAGATGGCGGACCCTTTATTATATATCAAAAAAAAATTCAAAATTCGTTGGAGCGGTAAATTTTTGTATGTATAAAATTTTAAAAGCATTTTTAGAAAAGAAATTTTAAACGCCATTTTGAAGCTATGATTAATAAAATAAATAAAATTTAAATTTCAAAAAATTTCAGTGAATGCTTTTTGAAAAATCGATTTTTCAAAAAAAATGTATTTATTTTTTATGCAGTTTTATTAAACAATTTTAGGGAGCACTTGTATAAAAAATTTATTTAAATTGGTTCATTCAATATTGAGAAAGTCGAAAATATGAAAAGTGGTTCTATTGGAAGTACCGATAGTAAGTACGCAAAAAGAATTTTTTTTTATACTTGAAAGTGAACTGTACTAATTTAAGAACACACAAAGTTTTTATAAAAAGTCTTGGAGCCGTTTTCGAGAAATTCCTTTTTTTTCTTGACGGTTTTTTAACATTTGTATGGGATGTAGCGTTGTTTTTTATTTTAGAAAAATAGTTTTTTAACTATTCAAGATAATGTCAAAAAACCATTTAATGCGAAGTTTTTAAAAAATTTTTTTTTGAAAAAATTTGGTATACAATAGTATTTAAACTTTCTAGGAGCTTCTGCGTAAAATATTTCAAAAAAATCAGAATAACCGTTTCCGAGCAAATCGAAAACCAAAAAAAAATGGTTCTACTAGAGGTACCAACAATTTTTTTCCAAAAAAAAATTATCTAAGGTACCCTTTCATTTCATTAATGAACTGATTTTTTTTTATAAAAATCGTTGGAGCAGTTTTTGAGAAAAATAAGATTTTTGTTTTTGGCCAACAAACAATTTATCGGAGCTACTGTTATTTGTCGTCTTAAAAAAAATGAAAAACGTGTGGGCATATTACTGAAAAAACAATATGTACCAAGTTTGAGGCAAATCCATCGCACCGTTTAGGCTGTAGACTCGAGGACAGACAGACGTACAGACGGAATTGCGGGACCCACTTTTTTGGTGTTCTGTGTATGATCGTAATATAATGTTTGATCGTTAGATTTTTTTACGAATGCATAACGTATGCCTTATAGTACCTAATAATCGCAAGTAAAAATACTTCATGAATTTTTCGAAACATTTCCTTCCTACCTAAAAGTACAGTTTTATTAACTTGTTCTATTTTTAAGGTCTTAAGACAGAATTCTACCAATATACTTCTCGGTACATATATAAATAAACCCGAAGACAAAATATTTTATCTTTATCATCAACACAACCTTCTGAAACGACAAGTCCACATTTGAATGAAGAAACGCCATTTCCTCCCTGTCCATCAATGTTAATTATTTTATTTTAGTTTCTATTTCTAATGTCGTACATTTAAATTGCAAAATCAAATATAGAACCAAAACAAAAAAGACCATAAAAATAGACAAAAAAAAATTGCAAATTCCGTCTCTTTCGGAAAATTTCAAAACTGGCACACGTTCACAAAAAAAAATATATCAAACTATGGCAATAGAGAATCCCCATTTTCGATACATATACAGAATGTACTCGTACAGTACATACAAGAAATAAAGGTTGTTTCAATTCTTGAAATTCCTCTGAAGGCACAGCACTTCAAATGTTTGTCTTCCTTATTTTTGTTGACAAAAAAAAAAAAAAAAAACTACATAAATTGGAATCCATTTTCAAGTACTCGCAAGTGGAGGCCATTACCAAGGCTTGAAAGAATTTTCGACACAGTAGGAGTGAAATATCTACCTCATCAGATTCGCAGAACCAGTGGGTGGTCTAACAACATACGAGTAAAGGAATATCCTCAAGACAAAAAAGACTGCAACTGCGATTAAGAATTGTAATACGCACGTATTAATATTACACGGATAAGTAAATAAGAAAAAAAGGTCAATTGGGCAATGCCTTTGCCGTCTAAAAAAACACTCCTCCAGTTTTAGTGCGTGTGAAACAATTTATTACTTGAAAGATTTCAAAGATATTTCATGGCCGTAGTCAAAAATATAAGAGAACGGCCGAGCTCACTGAAAAAAAATTGGCATACATTTTTTTTTTAAATTAACACATTCGTATAAACTATCGAAAATTATCGATATTTTTTTTAGAAATGTCAAGTTTTTTGTTCTAATTCCACTTCCGCTTAGAAAGGAATACACTTTTCTGACAAAATTTAAGCTCACCTACATGTTTGGTCCTATAGCTACGGCCGTGTCTAGAAACGATTGATTTTCAAGTGGAACACAGCGTCACCACAAGCCGCCACCACACAAAAGAAACATTACATATTACAGAATCAGAATAAAGAAATCATTGGTGCTGTTGCTGCTGGTTTGATGCTGTACTCTCATTTAGGTTATTCGTTTGGCGGAACCGGAATTTCTTAACGAAGATTTATTACAGAATGCTCTGAAGCACCAACATGCACCATAACTTTCATACGATATTTTGGGTCTTGCTGGCAGAGATTGTCGAAAAATAATAACCAAAAGTGAGAGAAATATCTCGTCTTCTGTAAAAAAAAAATGTTTGTTTTGTTTTCATTGCAAGAGGTACGAGCATTGAATTTCTTGTGTCTTAGGTACATACCTACCTACCTACAATTATGGAAGACAAGTACGCATGGAAATTGGATTAAAAGTGGGAAGCATTGAATCAGTATTTTAATATGTAATGGAATTTCTTTTCGATTTATTGTTTCTTGTTGTTTATGAAGAGAAAAATAATAAAAACAATAAACTTTAAATTAACTAAATGGTAAAAAAAAAACTTAGAAATGTATTGTGTGTTCGTAGGCAATGCATTCACTGTTATCGTATCCTACAGCGCACAGAAGTTAATAATCCGAACGGTGAGTATGACAATGAAATCTACACCTAGTATTTTCTGAGCGTCTCGCAGAAGTTGGGTAACTGCAGCAGATGTCGCAATAACAGTTGTCGACCCAAAATATCACTTCTGTAGCCAAAGATGTCGGGGGAGAATGCACAAAACATCGACAAGGCACAACGAACGAACGCTACAGACAGATATTCGGCCCTATCGGGAATCTCCCAACCAATTTCGTTTTCCACGGAATACTTTATTCCATATAGAAATTTTTTAGGTCCATCAAGTTAGCAGAGCAAGTTGGGCAGAACACAATTTTTGTGATGCCATAATTAGATGCTAATTAAGTGCTAATTAAGTACCCAAAAATAAAATTAAGTGCTCCAGTACTTTTGGAGAAAATTAATGTTCTGCTATCTTGATTTCAAGTTAGCAAAGCAATCACCTAAAATCCTTAAAACGTTGAATTGGAAACTTTGGTTTGGTATAATATTTAGGTGCTATTTAAGTGCTCTACGAATCCAAAAAAAAATTTCCAAAAAAATGTTTCCAAAAAAAAAAAATATTTAAAAATAATTCCATTTTTTCATTGATTTTTCTCAAAAAAAATATGAGTTTTTTTATACAAATCTATTTTATTAATTAAGTGCCCACCTAGTTCGAATTAAGTACCCCATTTTCAGAAGAATTTTCGAAGATCAGAGTCAAAAAAAAATTATTCCATTTTTCATACCTATATGCCCTGGTATCCTGCTCTGCTAACTTAATTTCGATATTTCTCAAAAACTATGAGTTTTTTTGATACAAATCTTTTTTTATTAATTAAGTGCCCACCTAGTTCGAATTAAGTACCCCATTTTCAGAAGTATATTTGGAGATCTGAGTAAAAAAAAAAATATTCCATTTTTCATACCTATATGTCCTGGTATCCTGCTCTGCTAACTTAATTTCGATATTTCTCAAAAATTATGAGTTTTTTTGATACAAATCTTTTTTATTAATTAAGTGCCCACCTAGTTCGAATTAAGTACCCCATTTTCAGAAGTATTTTCGTCGATCTGAGTAAAAAAAAAAATATTCCATTTTTCATACCTATATGCCCTGGTATCCTGCTCTGCTAACTTAATTTCGATATTTCTCAAAAACTATGAGTTTTTTTGATACAAATCTTTTTTATTAATTAAGTGCCCACCTAGTTCGAATTAAGTACCCCATTTTCAGAAGTATTTTCGTCGATCTGAGTAAAAAAAAAAATATTCCATTTTTCATACCTATATGCCCTGGTATCCTGCTCTGCTAACTTAATTTCGATATTTCTCAAAAACTATGAGTTTTTTTGATACAAATCTTTTTTATTAATTAAGTGCCCACCTAGTTCGAATTAAGTACCCCATTTTCAGAAGTATATTTGGAGATCTGAGTAAAAAAAAAAATATTCCATTTTTCATACCTATATGTCCTGGTATCCTGCTCTGCTAACTTAATTTCGATATTTCTCAAAAATTACGAGTTTTTTTGATACAAATCTTTTTTATTAATTAAGTGCCCACCAAGTTCGAATTAAGTACCCCATTTTCAGAAGAATTTTCGAAGATCAGAGTCAAAAAAAAATTATTCCATTTTTCATACCTATATGCCCTGGTATCCTGCTCTGCTAACTTAATTTCGATATTTCTCAAAAACTATGAGTTTTTTTGATACAAATCTTTTTTATTAATTAAGTGCCCACCTAGTTCGAATTAAGTACCCCATTTTCAGAAGTATTTTCGTCGATCTGAGTAAAAAAAAAAATATTCCATTTTTCATACCTATATGCCCTGGTATCCTGCTCTGCTAACTTAATTTCGATTTTTCTCAAAAAATATGAGTTTTTTTCTCATTTTCTCATTATCTCATTTCATACATATGTAACCTGGCTAATTTCCTTAACTAAAGAACATTCACATATGTTTGGTACCTATGTTTGTATGCATGTCACTGAATACCTAAGTACATACACATATATATAGGCTCCCATACCTACATATCAATATGTACATATTACCTAGGTTCAAGGTAAGGTACGTCTAAATCACATGAATACCTAGAGGTAGGTATCATCTGCCTAGCACCTAAAATACCTACCTGCATCTATACCTACTACAGTGTCAATATAGGTAGTATGTATGTAATTCATACTACCTAGTTATTTTCATAATTTACACGAATTAAGTTAATTTACTAAGAATCAAGTTAAGTTTAACTACATCGAATAACTAGTCTGAGCAAGTAGGTACGATCCAGTCGCGCATTTTGTTTATTTTAAATTAAAGTTTTTCATTTTCCATGCCTGCATTTTCAACCCAAAGTCAATTGCACATATGTACATACATTCCTACATATAAGAATATTCATATAGAAGGGGTAAGTACTAATTTTAATTCCATTTTTCTTTCTAACGTTTTTGTTTTTTGATTTGTAAAAACAAAAGTTCTTATAATTTGGGTAGTTATGCGTATAGTTACATATATCTACAAGTACAATGCATTCGCTTGCAAGAGGTAGGTTTTTGAGAAATATCGAAATTAAGTTAGCAGAGCAGGATACCAGGGCATATAGGTATGAAAAATGGAATAATTTTTTTTTGACTCTGATCTTCGAAAATTCTTCTGAAAATGGGGTACTTAATTCGAACTAGGTGGGCACTTAATTAATAAAATAGATTTGTATAAAAAAACTCATATTTTTTTTGAGAAAAATCAATGAAAAAATGGAATTATTTTTAAATATTTTTTTTTTTTGGAAACATTTTTTTGGAAATTTTTTTTTGGATTCGTAGAGCACTTAAATAGCACCTAAATATTATACCAAACCAAAGTTTCCAATTCAACGTTTTAAGGATTTTAGGTGATTGCTTTGCTAACTTGAAATCAAGATAGCAGAACATTAATTTTCTCCAAAAGTACTGGAGCACTTAATTTTATTTTTGGGTACTTAATTAGCACTTAATTAGCATCTAATTATGGCATCACAAAAATTGTGTTCTGCCCAACTTGCTCTGCTAACTTGATGGACCTAAATTTTTTCTGCGATCGTGAATCTCCAACGGAATAAATTTCCCTCGAATGAAATTACAGCAAAATTCCCTGGGAAAGCTTATTCCCGACACCAATAAATTCCGAGGGAAGCTTTTGAGTATCATTCAAGTTCCCAAGATTTGAATTGGAGAACAATTTTCGGCGAAATTTTTATTCACGATAACCTCCATTAAGCATGGCATGATTTGTTTGCAGCTGGTTGTTAAATCTGTTGGTAAGAGAGCAGGACGATGCAATTGCTTCCATAACTAGGACAAAAATGAAGCTTTATGAAACGCCCATTTCTCGGTCGAGTGATTTTCCGTTTTGTCAATTTTATCTGAATTAAGCAACTTTCCTCTAAAGGTTTTCTTTGCTTCTTGTTTCCCCGTAGCAAAAAAAAAACATACTTTTGGTATGGTAGTGTCAGATTTAGTGAAAAATCGAGGTTTACAACAAATTTACCACAATTAATGACAAATGCTAACTTTACTGTTAAGTTATATTTAAAAAAAAGTAAGCGCGACAATTTTTTTGTCTTTCATGCTAAATTTACGACAATTAATAGGAGTTTCTTTAAAATTTTTAAGAGATACAGTGGTGAAAAATCTCATCTAATGACTTCTGTAACTATTCCGTGCTTTGATTTTTTTCAACATATTTGAAGTCTAATGTCATCTGTGTTCCCGTATTTCCTAAAACTGTGAAAAATTTTCGGAGAAAAACAATGAAGACTGTCAGGACAAAATTATGAAGACTGTCAAATGATAAACAAAAAACAATACATCAGCTGTCATTTGCTAGCTGTAGGGCTCGTTAAACATCGATAATCAAAGGTTTCAATAATATCGATAGCAAAAAAATCTATCGATCATATCGATACTTTCCTTTTTTAAAGTAAGGCTATATTTAAACAAACAAATAGGTACAAGTAAATATGTAGTTGTGTATGACTTTCAAATGCCTAACATAAGGAAGAAATTCTCAGATTCATACAAGCGCATTTTTATAAAATTACCTCAAAAAATAAAACAACAGAGACGGAATACGCTGAAATACAAGTATTTCGAAGACGCGGTTTTGAGGCCATTAGAAGTTTGCCCATAATCCAATGTATTTTCGTTACGTTGTACTAATTACTTGCGATATAGCTACTATAGGGCAAGTTTTGCATTTGGAAAACAAAATCGAAAATCGCAATTCCATCTGTCTGTCTGTCTGTAAAACGATCTGCAGCCTAAACGGCTGAAGTGATTTTCTTCAAACTAGGTACTTAAGCATTTTAGGAGATTGTCTCAAATAGATTTTGATTCGTTTTTCAGAGCCAAAAATAACGGTATCATACTATATAATTTTTTCTACCATCTTCAATATCTCGAAAACGGATCCAACCATTTTGATTAAAAAAAAAACTGTGTGCACTACTTACTGTATACGCCATACAAACCATTTTTTATTTTCGACTTTCTCATAAATGGCTTGAAGGATTTCCATTAAAATTTTTATGTACGATTCTCTTAAAATTTGACACAATATTGTATACCAAAATTTTGGAAAAATATTTTTGAACAAAAAAATATTTTTTTATTTTTGAAAATTCAATATTTTGAAAACAGATAAAAATTTTTTTCGAAATAATATTTTTAAGCTTATATTTTTTTTTTAATTTAACTATATGCCTGTAAGACCTAAGGTCTTTTAAATGCACTGACTGTCTCATTTTAACCCATGGGCGGCATCCAATTAAAATTGGAGGTATAGAAAAGAATGCGCCTAGCGTGGGGATTGAACCCACACGCCTAAGTTAGCAATCAAGCACTTTATCCACTGCGCCATTGCGCCATTACCACCCACATAATATTATTATATATTATTAATTACATAAAATTACTATACCAAATGTTATTCAGAACAAAATTAAAGAAATTGTTATTTAATGAAAAGCCGAATGCAGTCTGTGTTTCAAATCAATATTTATTTAATATTTGCCAACGTTTCGATTCTTGTTGGAATCTTCTTCAGGGCCTACAGCAGGGGAATACGTTAATACATAACAACATTTGGGAACACATCAATTTTGTCCACTTACTCTATTGGTAATATCGACTGTGTATTAAGATATTTTTGATCAACATCAGCCATATAAACATTATTTTTATAAAAGTTAGTGAAAAAAGCCAATGTTGACACGTACATTAATTAATATTAAAATATAAACCGAGCAATTCTAACAGGCAAATCGTAAATAATATTTCTGGTAAGAAACGTCATCATGATCACTAACATGACAGTGACAAGTTGATTGAAGTGCAAGTGGGTTGAAACAGGTTGTGCCGAAAGGGCCAATTTATACATTGAGATCTTATGTTATGAGAAATGGGAGGTAATTAAATAGAATGTTATAATTATTGGGCCATATTCATAAAGATTTACTAAAGTCGTGATTTCTAATTCCATAGTTTTGATCACGATAATTGTTAATAAGACACAGCTTCTATTCAGAGACGATTTCCTTCCAATGTTTGACTGAACTAGAGTTTATGGAAACAATCTACTACAATTATACTTCAAATAAAGATATTTGACGTGAGAAATGTCAAAAAGGATTTCAAATTATTTTCAGACCAGCTGCTCGACTAGGTAGAAATAAACAAAATTAATCCGACTTAAAAGTAATTTATTAAATTATTATTTAAACCATAAACTAAATAAAACACACATTTTGTAAATTTTATATGAACAAGGAAAATAAAAAGCGAGATAGAGAAGGAAACTGATGGCATTGCGAAAAAGAATTCTTACAAGAGCTGGTACCGAAATACGTTGCGGTAGTGGAGGACAAATGAAATGATTTAAAGATGAAAGAGAAGAAAAAAGCGGCACAGAACGAAAGTTACTTCCAGAAAGAGCAAAGCAATACACTGATGAAAAATTCTAGAAAAGCCACTGGCAATGTCGTTGAATCCAAAATAGATAAATCTTCTTCAATATACAAATAGATTGACATTTTTAAGTAACAAATAATATTGATGTTTTTGGCTTGACGCCTTACAAAATCAAAACAAAATTCGAAAAGATGAGGAAGACAAAATTTGCTTGACAACCAGAGAAAAAAACAACACATTCGCGTCAACGCATAAAAGTAGAAATAATGAGAGAGAGAGTGATGCTTACATCAAGCATAGGTAAGTGTGAACTGTTATCATAATACAGTGGGAAAGTTTTGAAAATTGCATTTTGTCACTTGTTTTTTTTTTACTAATAAATATTAACAAAGATTGTATCTGCCGGAGTGTTCGGCTCAAAATATATGTCTGCCATTTTATTTACAGGATTTATAATGAAATTTTAAAATTTTTAGCCTTTATTCAAACTTTAATGAAAATACGTAATTAATCCCTTATTTTCTTGACCTTCCCCTTTGTCTGCCACCTTCTTCGGAGCACCCAAAGTATCTGCCTTTTTTATATGTTACATAAAATATTATTTAGCGTCGGCAAACCAAATTTCAGCTTTAATGAAATCACGTTTTTGTCCTAATTTTTTTTAACCCATTAGCCCCCTACCGACGGCCTCCCTACCAATGGATAAGTGGCAGACAATTCATTTAATGTTTTTTAATATCTATGCAAGGTTTTAATACTAAAAATGTTCTTAATGAAATGACGTTATAATTTTTGTCGTTGGCTCTCCGTCTATTAGAATTTAGTATTTGTACTCCGAATTTTTCATATTCAAAAAAAAAAAAAAACAGAGTTACTCCGAACAGCCAATCGAAAACGAAATAATATTGATAGATTTCAGGAACTATAGAAATGGAAAATCTTGTAGTTGTTCCATGGCTCATATTTCTTTGAACATTGATTAAGTGTGTTTTAATTTAATAAAAAAAACTCATTCTAAAATAAGCTAGAAATAAATAGAATTTATCGAAAAGGTATGAATTCTTTAACGATTAACAAATACGCTCACGAAATTCACCATAATTTTAAAGCTAATAAAATGTTTTTTTTTCGATTGTACAATATAACATGTCTTATCGTATCGATTCAATGTTTAAAAAAATAAACACCTTAGTATTTAACAATCACGCAATCTCATATTGTTCTCATTAGATTGCTTTTAATAAAACTTCTTATCTCATCCACATTTTTTTTTTCTCATTTGCTAATAAAGCATATCGTAAACGTTAGTAATTGTATTAATTACTATCACGAGCTTGATTTACTTCAAGGTTAATTTCACCGCTTGTATTATATCAATTTAATTATAAGATCAAAGTCTAGTTTTGTTGTTTTTTTTTTAATTTTCGTGTGAATTCGGTATAGGTACCTACCTAATTTATCTTTCATAGTAAATCTACACTTGTCATGTCAAAAAACAAGAAAATAACTAAAAAAAAAAACTTTAAAGATCATATCCGGATACTTAGGTTGATTTAAGTTTTAATTTTAAGACCAAACAAACTTGTCTTTCCAGTGATCTTTCAAACGAAAGACTTTAAGAAGATGACAATCTAGATCAAAATATCGGTTTATTAACCGGAAATGCAAAGTGTGCGGCCCCCTATTATTTTCGGCGTAGAATATTGCTGCTGTGGGAGAGGACGTCCGGAAATATAATAACCATAAGTATTGAGAACTATAGATATGTATATGATTTTTTCTACCTTCTTTTGAATATAATCAATTAAAAACGGTCAAAACAGAATCCTGTTTTTTCATTTCTAACAAAATGGAAACATTAAGAAATAGCCGGCGCATGGGACAAACTAATGTTTATTAAGTAATATCCAGTTATTTTAAAATGCTAATCATTTCTCTGATTCATCTTGATTTTTTCTGAGTTGAATATTGTTTTCTTGAAATAAATTTAAAATCTTCCTGGATTTTAAATTGTGGGTATGTAACAATGTGTGTATATGTAAATGAGTGCAATCATATGTGGACACATTTAAAACTGTGTTTTTAAGGATTTCGTGAATCCCTTAGGCTTTTAGTTACATAGAGCTAATCCGGCCCATTTTTTTATTATCATTAGGTAATATGGTTTTTCCATTAGTACAAGAATTTAATTCTTTTTTGATACAAATCTACCAAAACATGGTTTTCTAGAATTAAATCCTTTCATTAGGCATCAAAAATTATTTTTTTTTATTCCCTCTTTTTATTCCCTCTTCTTCGAAAATACTTCTGAAAATGTGGTACTCAATTCGAACTAGGTGGGCACTTAAGTAATAAAAAAAGATTTGTATCAAAAAAACTCACATTTTTTTGAGAAAAATCGAAAAAAAAAATGGAATTATTTTTCAATTTTTTTTTTTTTTTTTTTTTTTTTTTTTTGTTGACTTTTTAGGCGTTTTAGTGTCGGTATTACGAAACTAAAACGCCACTCGTTGTCGATCGAAATGCGTTCCACATAAGCAGCTGATTTTGAAAAAAAAAAAAATAATTTTCAATGCAACTGTCATTAATTTTTAAATTCATATAATTTCTGCGGATTAAATTAATAAAAGTCGCTAAACAAATAGTGTTGCTGCATTTATTTTTTCAAGAAATGCGTAAGAAACCAACCAAATTTATATACATAATTACAGATCCAAATTCCAAATCAGATTTACCAGATACGAAGTATGTCGATGGACAAATCAAATTCCTAATATTTTCAGTTAAGATTATTCTCTTCTTTCCAGATTTGTAATGCTTACTTCAGGCTGAATAAGGTAGCCTTTCTTTAAATCAATAAATAGCTATACAAAATGCCACAAGGAAGAAGGATATTGTGTGTCAATTTTAAAACTTGGTGTTTAAAAATTCCGCAATGTTGTGCTATTTTTCCAATATGATTTTGCTGTTTGTATTTTGTGACACCTCCTCCTCGCTTAAAATTAGTTCCAATAACACCACGAGATGCTTCATTTGTTCGACATTTGTAATTTTTACTCTTTAATAAACCCAATTTTAATAAAAAGTTTTAAAAAAGAATATACAAAACAACAAAACTTATATTTTTAGGCAATTTCACGACGAGTCGCTTAAACATTTTTGTTCGACAAAAAAGAGCCTTTTAGTTGGCGTATAAACAAGGCGTAACGCATATTGTAATAACGATGAGTGACGTTTCTCTCACAAAAATTTAAGTTCCACTCGAATTAAGGCGTTACGCTGAGAAAAATGACTATACAACGCCAATCGTAATACAAATATTTGAAAATGACATTCGTTACTTAAACGAAACGTAATTCATAATAAGGGTGATAAATTTTCTCCAAAAGTACTGGAGCACTTAACTTTATTTTTGGGTACTTAAATAGCATCTAATTATGGCATCACAAAAAATGTGTTCTGCCCAACTTGCTCTGCTAACTTGATGGACCTCTAAACCCTAGTACAATTGGAAGCATTCAGTTTGATATCAGTTTCTCATAAACGAATATAAGCCAATACCATAGCAAGAGAAAATTTAATTCAAATCGCGTCCCATTCGCCACGAAAAATATCAAATTCCGTATCAAATCCTGAATTTACCAATGGAAAAACCCATAAATATGTGAATATATACTTTGTGATTCTGTCAGAAAATTCTACGCAAATTTTCTGAAAGTGTTGTTTTTCTTTAAATATTTATACATACATTATACAGATATATATGTATGTATGTAGGTTTGCGAATTTATTTTTAATTAGTAAATGGCACAACAACTCTCTTTGTCTAACTGTCTTGGTTTTTATTTTGTTAGAAAAATCAATATCGCTTTAGATATACCTACGAATCTATTGACAACTCCTTCTACAGTAGTTAAAATTAAATTGATATCATCAATGAGTAATTTTGTAATCACGTCTTATTTTGGTGAAAGGCGCTTTTGGTAGGTACCTACCAGGTTTATGACTAGACCTACCAAAATGATTAAACATTATAGGTAAATCTACTTATACATTCTATTCTTTTAAGCCATTCATTTATAGATGGCAGCTTAAGACTTTGGCTATTAAAATTGTTTAGTTAGAATTAAACTAATGGAAATAATGTAATAAAAATTGTGGAGATTTGAGTATATATTTCGTATAGGTATGTGGTTCGATTTAACAAGCAAAAATAAAAAGATAACAAATAATATTGTGAGGTTATTTACTAAAAATAATTTTATTGCGAAATATATGTTAGTTTATAGCCAATATTCCTTTCTAAATTAAATACATTTTTTGGCGTTACTTTTTCGTGGAAAAAATATAATCTAACTTTATTGTTAAGTTGCATGTTATGCCGAAGGTTATTGAAATAAAATGGTAAACATTTAAATTTTCCATTCCTCTGACTTACAACTTCATAATTTTTTATTTTATTTTAGTATGAATAATTATTTGTACCTTTTAGGTCTGTTTGTTAACTTGTGAATTCGTAACAATTTGAACAAATTTTCACAAATGTATTTATCGTTAATTTGAAAAAAAAAAATAAAATGCACCACTTTAGTATAGCTACTAACTACTGACGCTGTTAGTAGGTATAGTTTGTCAAGTTATCCTTTGCAGTATTAAAGCCGATGTAGGTAAGATAACCCTGATTGTTAATATAATGAATTGTGGAATACATATGATTCAAGGAATGATTACATAGGTACCTACCTACAAATGTATATTTAAAGGGATTTGAATTATGAAAATTAGGAGGGTATTATGTACCTACCTACATATATATATAGAACCAGATAAATAGATATGTACAGTGTACATACATTATAAATGAGAGTGAATGCTGTGTAGGTGGGCAAAAATCGTTTTTTAAACTTATAAAAACTCCCAAAACCATCACTTTAATCGGTTTCTCGACAAAAAAACAAGAAATCCATTAAATACCACCGATCAATGAAAATTTTATAAAAAAGTATCTCGAAAATTGTAGGACGGATTTTGATGAAATCCGGTTTTTTATTTTTAGTTTTTTGAAAAGAAATGTTTTTTTAAATTTTGGTATGCAGTTTTTTAGAGTTTATTAATATACACGTGACCATAAAATTTAAAATTATTTTTTTGATTAGTTTTAAAAATATTGATTTTTCAAAATAAAAAAATCAAAAATTAATTTTAATTATAAAAAAAAAAGTTATATAAAATTTTAATATGCAGAATTAGTTTAAATACCTAGGTCTTCTCAGATATAAAATTTGACTAAAATCCAATGTTCAGTTACCGAGAAAGCCAAAAATTTTAAAAACCGTTATATGAAAAATACAGTTAATAGACTTTTCCCGTAAACTTGGTTCATATCAAATGATAGCTATTACCAACAAAAAAAATCTCAAAAATTTTTATCAAAATCGTTAGAGCCGTTTTGGAGAAAAATAAGATTTTCCTTCAAGGTCATATGGCAGGTACCGCTATTTTTAGTCCTAAAAATAAAATTTCAATTTCCCCTCTGAGGAATGCCAAAATAATCACACATACCAAATTTAAAGATAATCGCTTAAGCCGTTTAGGCTGCAGCTCGTTATACATACAGACGGACAGACAGCCATTTTTTGTCGATCAGTTTCTTAGGCTTTTCTATGATTGTAATGTCATGTTTGATCGTTAGAATTTTTTTTTTTACGAATACATAACTTGCCTTTTAGTACATAAACGTTGATTTTTTAAGAGCTTGGTTTTTGAAAATTCAAAAAAACACAGAAACTTGTAAAAAGTGAATGAAATTTTTATTTGGATCGATAAATCAATTTCTGGCATTTACTTTTTAAAAATAATTTCACTTAAATGTTGCCCGCGCCACGCTTCAGGTGGTCCATTCTGAAGGTCCAATTTTGGCAAACTTTTTCACACATTTCGGCCGGAATCTCACCAATGACGCGTTCAATGTTGGCTTCCAAGGCAGCAATCGTGTTTGGCTTGTCCCCATAGACAATAGACTTAACATAGCCCCACAAAAAATAGTCTAACGGGGTCAAATCACATGATCTTGGTGGCCAATTGACTGCGCCAAAACGTGAGATCAACTGCTCACCAAATTCGCCTCTCAATTGATGCATGGTTTCGCGTGCAGTGTGGCATGTTGCACCGTCCTGTTGGAACCACATGTCGACCGAGTTCAATTCTTGCATTTTCGGCAAAAAAAAATCTGTTATCATCGAACGGTACCTTTCTCCATTGACCGTAACCCTGCGGCCTTCATCGTCCTTGAAGAAGTACGGCCCAATGATGCCGCCTGCCCATAAGCCGCACCAAACAGTGCATTTTTCGGGATGCATTGGTAACTGCTGAATTGCCTCTGGCTGCTCTTCACTCCAAATACGGCAATTCTGCTTATTCACGTATCCATTTAGCCAAAAATGAGCCTCGTCGCTGAAACGGACGTAGCTTGCGAAACACATTTTTCACAGAGCACGAATTTTGATAATAAATTTCAATAATTTGCAAACGTTGTTCAGGCGTAAGTCTATTCATGATGAAATGGCAAACAAAACTGAATCGAAATGTCAAATGTTCGTGGAATTTGTCATGTGTGATCTGTCAAAAATATAAACGTCAAAAACCAAGTAGCAAAAAAATCACCCGTTATAATCGTAAGTTAAAAATTGTTGCGCTTGTTTTTTTTTTATAAATAATCCTTGGCAATGCTAACAGGACTTAACACGGTTATTAAAAAAAATAAAATCAAAAATAAACTTTGTTTTTCTAATTAGACGCGTTATAAACATTTGATTTTAAGTGAGTTCAATACGTTTGTTGCAATTTGCATCAGTCACCGCGAAACTTTCAGAAATGTTGACTACGCATGTTGTGGCGATGCTGTGTAAAACGTTCTGCCTACTTTTACCCCCCTAATTGTAATTAAAACGCTGTAAGGAAAATGCAGAGAGGATAGTCCAAAATACGTGAACATTTAGTGAATGATCTAACAGGGATAGGTACCAAATGGGTCTACCAATAGGGATTTCAGAACTTCAATCAAACTGGCTATCATACACACTGTTTTGGCAAATCATTAAGCTTTAATAAGCTTTGATCACGTGAAAATGATAATTTTTTTTTTAAATGGGTTTTTTGTTTGGTGTGAATTTTGGGTTAGCGATTTAATCGGTCCTTATTTCTTTGAGAACGACGAAGGCCGGCCATCAATTTCAACGGCTAACGCTATAGGTTGATAATGACCAACTGATTTTGACCTGAATTGGATAATTTGGATACCAATGATATGTAAATTCAACAGGACAGGCATATGTGCCACACAGCTAACGACACATTGAAAATTCTGCACCAGTGATTCGAGGACATAGTCAGCTTACATGGATGTGATGTAAACTGGCAACCGAGATTGTGCTATTTGACCCCTTTAGACTATTTCTTGTTAGGTTTTTTGAACTCGCAGCTCTATGCGAATGAGCAAAAAACCACATCAAAGTCATAATAGTGCATGTCAATGGTCAGATTTAGCCCGATTTATGCGCTAGTCATTAAAAAATTGACATTTCGGATGCATGCGGCCACAGAAGCTGCGGCGATGTTATACATATTCCATACATAATGGCATCGATATTCCTTTTTAAGCAACTACAAAATTTGGAGACCTCACACGCACTTTGTTTTCTTTAAATTTTAAGATAAGAAGCGCTTAATAAAAGAGCCTTTATCCTCCACCAATGCCGTCGCCCATGAGCGGGGCTTGTATCGAATAAGCCGAACAACTTTTAGTTCTGAGGGTATATGTGCATCACCGACCTGTTGTGGGATGACATATTCGACGTCGCCAACAACGCTCCAAAGTGTTTGCGTTTTCTTAGACGATGCAATAAATATTTTCCTAATCTTATCTGACCGTAATTCGTCCAAATCTTGAGTACAATAGTCATATATGGACAGGCGCTCCCACAACTCACTTAAGTCTCTAGGATAAAATCAAAAAAAAAAAACTAACTTTAAAAATGATAAGCGATAGAATAATAAATAGCACCTCTCGAACACCGTCGAAATATTTCATAGCTTTCATTATGTTACCATTATTTTAATAGCAAATGCTCTAATGAAATAGCCAATTGAATTCCACCCCTAAAACAATTCAGCCCTACTACTCGCACTTCATTGAAAGCTCATCACTTCACCCTTGCACCCAACTTCGGATATACTGTCAAGTGTATGGATTCCTTGTTTAACCGCACTAAACGAATGTGGAAAACTTTACCTAACCCTACTTTTCGCTCCCATTATGCTATTCAAACATTCAAAACTAATGTACATCGGTGTATCCTATTAAATCATCCCCTATTTTCATAATCGCTTGCACTGTGTTATAATTTCAAAGGGTAATTATAACCCCTTAGGAGCACGCATAATATATAAAATAAAATGCACGACTGGATCGCACGTACTTGCTCTTATGTTTGATCACATCCTATACAAAAGATTTCTATCAAGATTCTAAATAGGTATATTTTTAAAAGTCGTTTTTTACTTAATTTTCATATGCAAAAATTTGAATAACAATTTTTAATATTTAATAATATAAACTTAAAAAAAAAAAAAAAAAAAAAAAAATCATCGACCCGTTTTCGAAATATTTAATTTTCAAAAAACAAATAGTTTTTCACAAATCCAAAAAAATCATTTTCGAAAATTTTGGTATGCAGTATTATTTATAATTTAAGGGACCTCCTACGTAAAAATTTTAATTGAAATCCGTCGAGCCATTTATGATAAAGTCAAAAGCAAAACAATGGTTATAATGGCAGGCACCTACCGTTAATAACAAAATATTTGACGACAATGTAGGCACACACTTTTTTGATCAAAATCGTTAGAGACGATTTGAGATAATAAGGATGGTAGAAACAATTGTATGGCGTAGGTGTAGGAAGGTTATATATACAGTGCTGTGCAAAACATTTGCAACTAAGACTGGAAGATCTTTGCATCGCATTAATACCCAAATTTGTATCCGCAAAAATAAAGTTCTTTTACTATTTTGTTAACCTAATATTGTATTTTATTACTGTAGAAAAAAAAAGTAAGATAATTCAGTTTAATAGAAAATAAATTGAGAAATTCTTAAAAATTTCCTATGCAAAACATTTGCAAATAAAAACAATGTCCTAAAATTTTTATTTTTTTTTTTTACTGCAACCTATCCTTTATTGTTTATTTCATTGCATTTCCCAATCCCCATAAGGAAGCATGGTGTTTCTTAAATTGTCAGCATATGGAATAGACTTCACAATGTCTTCTATTCGTCGAATTGGACCGATTCTTTGACCAGAGAAGCAGTCACAGGCCATAACAGATCCATCTCCATGTTTAACTGTTCCCCTAGATTACTTTGGATTAAGTCTAGCATGCTTGGATTTTGCACACAATCATTTTAATTGGAGTTTAGAGAAATGGAAAGGAGTCTTCTTTTCTGATGAATCGAAATTTAACATGCACGGATTGGATGAAAGGCAACATGTCAGAAGACCAAAAGTTGATAGACTTAATCCAGTTAAACATGGAGGTGGATCTGTTATAGTCTGGGACTGCTTCTCTGGTCAAGGTATCGGTCCAATTCGACGAATAGAAGACATTGTGAAGTCTGATCGATATGTTGACAATTTAAGAAACACCACGATTCATTATGGGGATTGGGAAATGCCAATTATTTTCAGGTCAAAGCAAGCAGGCTTTCTGAAAATAATATTACGGTCTTGAAATGGCCGCCGCAGTGCCCAGCGGAATACGAACTTTATGCCGAAATCCAGAGCCCTGCCTCTGATGACATACCAGAAACTGTTATCAACAACCTCATTTCCTCAATACCTAAAAGATGTGCAAGTGTTATAAACAATTTTTGTTTAAAAAAAATAAAAATTTTAGAACATAGTTTTAAGTTGCAAATGTTTTGCACAGCAATTCAGGATTATTTTTAAGAATTTCCCAATTTATTTTCTATTAAACTGAATTATCTTACTTTTTTTCTACAATAAAATACAATATTAGGTTAACAAAATAGTAAAAGAACTTTATTTTTGCGGATACAAAAATGTTGAAAGGCGTTCTTAGGTGTGGTTCTACGTATCGGCAAAAGTATGAAAAAGCTCTTTATAAAAGAATTAATTATTTATTGCGTAACTTCTTCTGAACAAATAGCAATAAGTAATGAATAGAAAAATTTTCATAACGGCATTGGAAACGCGACCAGAGAAAGATTTAACTTTTAGATTAGTTCAATGGAAACTATTAGATGAATTCAACCGAAGAGCTGAAACTGAGTTTCCTTTCAAAGAGACCGCACTAAAGGTAACAATTAAAAAGGAAAAGACTTGTTTCTTTTGTAAGTGTAAAGGACACTTCAAGCAAGATTGCAAGAAATATTAGGAACGGATATCGAATGCAAGTAAACCAAAGTCACATGCTGCCAATAAAGTGGAAAATCAAACCGGATTTTTATTTATAGTTGGAAGTAAACAAGAGGGTTGGATAATTGATTCCGGGGCAACATGTCACATTGCTTGTGATAAGCTTTTTTTTGGAACTCGATACCAGTCATCACGAAAATATCAGTGTGGAAAATGGCAACCAAGTAACATCTCAGGGACGTGGATGTGGAATCGTCAAATTTATAAATCAAAAGAACGAGGAATTTGCAGCAAAATTATCTGACGTCCTGTATGTTCCAGTTGTTGGAGGTAATCTTCTTTCAGTACACAAACTTAACGAAAGCGGGTTTTCAGTTGATTTCAAAGAAAATGTTTCCGAAATCAAGCACGGAGGGAAGCAGGTCGCGGTTGCCGAACTTAATGCAAACCTTTTTAAATTGTGGCAAAGTAATAAGATTTATTCCACTCTTGAGCATAAAGGAGACTGCGTTCACTATTGGCATCGAGTCTGCGGCCATCGTGATCCTCAAGCTGTTATGTTTTCAAAAGGTCTGGTGTAAGGTGTCAAGCTATTTGACTGCGGTATGAAGTGTCGCTGCGAGTTGTGTATGGAAGGTAAAACAAAAAATTGGTTATTAATCCGATGCAAAGATCTTCCGGTCTTAGTTGCAAATGTTTTGCACAGCATTGTAAGTTCAATTATTTGTCCAATAGCACACTGTCTTCATAGAGATTAAATAAAATTCACCATCCGACAATTTGTGTTTCTCGAGTACAAAATATGTAGGTATGCAACTTTACCTCCACCTTTGCCTATGTATTTAATTTACTGCAATTTTTCGTGAATTGGAGCAAAAGAATTTATGACCGAGTCCAAACATATTAAAAAACAAAAAGAAAATGTTTGTTCTCTGCTCTAGTTCTTAATCAATTCCTGATTATAACTTCGTTTAGTTTTTTTTACTCAGAAGAATCACAAGGCAGACAATCCACAATAATATACCAACCAACGATGTGATGTTACCAAAAATTATAAAATTCAAGTCCAAGTATGTACATTACGTAGGAAAGTACCTACGAACCAACAATAGATACCGAACTACGAGCAAGCAGAGGTAAACAAAAATTTATAAAACTGTGTGCATCCACAAGAACAAATCCGAAAAGAATGCAAAGTTGACCAAAGACGAATGGACTAAAATTCAATATAGGTATACTTTAGACAAATAATAAATTGTTTTTTTTTTTTTTTTTTTTTGCTTACATTTTAGTAGGCGCCACTGATTCCACAACTGAAATAATTGTCCCTGCCAAAGGGTTATTCCAAGTTAATGTATCCATTTTCACACGAAAACCCACAACTTTTATTTTGCCTTAAATCAAAATTCAATCCATAAACACATAAGAAACCAAAAGAAAAAAAAAGAAAAATATTTATCACAATTTGCTGCTCTTCGTTTCTTGCACTATTTTCTTTTATCACTTTTTCAATTTTCTTATTGGATTCTTTGGCACTTTCTTCTTCTTGCAGCTCCCGTTTAGCTTGGATTTTTGTTAAGAATTTTTCACACCTCGAGACGAGAAATACTGTAGTTTTCTGCTATATTTTTCTTAATTAATTTAATTTTAATTTGTTGGTTATATTTTCGTTTTTGTTTATTTTTTTTCCTGAAGGCCCCAGTACAGCCGTTGCAATTTTTTTTTGGACAACACAGGAATTTGATATCGGAAATTCTGACAGCACCAAACGTAAAATAAAAAATGAAATAGGATGATGCTGCAGACACAATTTGTATGAATTCAACAGAGAGGAGAGGTGAGGGCGATGTGATTTGGTTCTTCTATTATCATTTCGGCTCTCTTTGGTACACACTCGGTATCGCTACTCGCACGAAAATATCCCTTCTGGCCCGGTGGAAGTGAAAAATTCCTTTAAAGATGCCAACAATGCGATATCTCGTTTTACCATTTGCATTCAGATACTATTCCTAATCAAAGGTTGTCTTTGTCGCACGCACATAAGCACAGGGCTCATAATAAACATGAAAAAAAAAGGTTTTTCTTGTTTTTTTTTTCTTTTAATTTCGTGGAAGCCCTTGTTTTTTTTTTAATAAACGAATTCTCACTTTAAGTTTTATATTTTTACAATTATTCCCAAAGAATATTTTAAACAATTTCACTTAAAACACTATTGACAATTTTTAAATTCAAACTAATTGAATTAAGAATTTAGGTTGATTTTATTGTGGTGGCTGAGTACGGTAGTTTGCAGTGTCGGTACTGCGGCGGCATTGCCAAGAAAAAAGATTACACCGAAAAAAAAGTCGAACAGCGGAGTAACGGTTTGCGCGACAACTCACAACGGAACGACAACATAAAGGCAACTGCTGCTGCTGCAGAATGAAATGAAACCAATTGGAGAGTAATTCGAAAAGGACAAAACATGGCAACTTGAATGGGGTGTTTACAAGAAAAAGAAAAAAATGTTTGTGGTATTTTGCTTTGGTTCCGAAATTCGCAAATGGAGTAGATGGAGAGTGATGCCAGGTGATTCATTTCTCCGTATTGGAGTAGATCATTTTATTTTGTTAATAGTGTATTTTTATTAAAAGCAATACAAAATTTATAAATGAATTAAATTTTTCTCGAGGCAACAATATTTTAAAATTTCCGCTTTTTGTGTGTCCTCAAAGTTGGCTTAAGAATAATGGTAAAAATAAACGCTATCAGCACTTGCTCTATGTGTAACAGTTAAAATGTATAAATTCTGTTATAAAATGTGGTAATTTTTAAGTGGAGATGTACATATATCATAGTGAACTGAGCTATTTTATATTAAAACTAATCATTTTAAGCTAGCTCAAAGGGTACAAAATAAACACGGCTAATATCCTTATTTATTTTCCTACATATTTCACTCTCGTATTTAAAAATCATTAAGGATATTCATGTAACGGCGGAGAACCCAGATAAGCCTCAGAAACCACGTAATTTTATCTCCGCAGAAATGAATTGTCAGAGTTTGTATGGGAAAAATATTCTTCAAATCTGATAAAATTATCTCACGATTTTGATGTAGAAAGAGAATAAATAAACCTCATACATTTATTTCAAAGAACATCTGATTATTTTGCACATTTACGCAAATATTCTTAAGGGGCGAAAATTATCTCGTTGCTTGAATACACTTATTAAGTTAAATTACATCGCAAAATATGTAAATTCGTTTTCTATTTGAACCTCTATATTAACTTATAAAATATTAATATCTTCTAAAGAATTTCCCTGTTTTAAATTTTAGTCCGAATCCACTATAGAAAATGGCTAGAATGTATTCCAAAGATTGTTATGTTGTTTTTATTTGGCAATCCGGAAGCCTTCTGGACTCTTCTGAAATCACTCACTTGGGAAAAAATTACTGTTCTAATTCTGAAAAGAAGAGAATTTTGCTTTTGGATTTGAAATCAGAATCAGAAGCACTCACACATTCATATACTTGAACGTCAAACTAGACTGTTATCATTTTGTGTATCATAATTATGCAACAAACATTTTTTTTAATTTGAATATTCTCACGTACACAATTATTTTCACACATACAATCTCATTAAAATCCAGAATCATCAGAATCACACAAAAGTTGGGATCCCGGGTCGGAGAACAATTCCGGATTGCCAAATTAAAATTCCATTAATTAGTAATGCTTTTTTATAGCACTTTGTAAGTTTTTTTTTCAAAGAGTGAACGCATAGCCAACTTTGAAAATTTAACACGCATCAAGAGTGGATAAAATTAAGTTCAGCAATAGGTTTGTTCGTTGAGCCCTGAAGTCGCCCTAGGGTCGACCTAAAGCGTTTTTTGAACAACCTAAAATCACCCTGATAAACAATTTCTGTGTTTTTTGAAACCATTGATTATTTATTTTAATATCGATGTCCCTAATCTAAAGCATTTATTAAATGACATAACTTGCTTTTCTGCAACATAAATTTAATGGCCCTCGGTTGTTTTTTGAGAACCGAAAACCCCAGTTTTTTTGACAACTCTTGGGGTTGTCAAAAAAACCTGGGTCGACCCTTGGCAAAGTTCAACGAACGAACGTAATCGGAGTGACTATTAAAGCGAATAAAAATGGTTGAATTGTTGATGTTAATTCAAGTGCAGACAGATTTTTGTTTCAGAAGGGTTGGTCAGGATCTGTTCTGAAATGCATTTCATCTTAAGAAAATCAGATGGTATACTTTTTGAAGAATATCGATTTAGGCGATCTGAAATAAACTAGGCGTTTTTCTTTTTTCGTTTAGAGCAGAGCAGTGAACAGGGTTCGAATACATAGGGTATGCACTAAACTTTTTCCAAACAGTGCGAGCTCTGAACAATGATATGTTTTTTAAACACATTTGAACCATTGAGCTCTGCATGTTCTGAGTTAAAAAGAAACACAAACATATTTTTAGACAACTCAGCTGCTCTGAACTAAAAAAAGAAAAACGCCTACTAAAGCAACGAGGAGCTAAAGTGAAGGAAATCATATTTTCAAAATCCAGTCTAACGAAACTGTATGAAGAGTAACAAATCTGAAATTATGAATTCCTTATACTTAGTGCGGCGCTTATGCTTGTACATATATCTCATTCTCAACTGATTTGGTTTTAAAATTGTAAACCGATATTTCTTTCTTTTTCTTGTTTGAGTTTAAAAACGTGTATAATTCACTTTTAGACTTTTACTTTTTAGAACTTTTAATTTTTGTACGTGTTAACGATATCATTATGCATAGCATTTCTACTCATGTTCAATCGAATGGAATATTTTGAATGAAACAAAAAGCTTCTTTGGCACGAATTATTCACGTCTGCCAAGTGGATCAACATTATCCTTTTAAATGGTGCATTGTCTATGAATTTCAATTTAATTGAAACATTTTATGTGCCTTCGTCTAGGTTTAAGCGTTACACTAGCGAGTCCATGGCCTGAATGACTATCGGCGTTTTTGTTTTTAAATTCATTTTAAATTATTCGAAACTTGTTACGAATCAAGGTAAAATCATTTACAGAATATACATCGTAGTGAGAAAATTCCATACAAATTGCCATTACATACTTTTTATCCGGATTCGTAGGTTTCTGATTACGTTTGAATTTGTGATAAAGCTGAAAAATTGTCTGGAAAACAAACTTGTATAATTCATAAGGCCATAAATAAACAACTCAAGAAAAAATCAGAATGACCGGATACATTCTTTAATTGGACAAGATTATTATGAGCTATCTGAACATGTATTATTTTTATCAGGGAAGTTAACCCTAGCCGCGAAGCGACGGTTAGACAAGAAGCCGGATGTCTTGCTTCCAAAATAATTAGGCCGTGTGTGAACTGCGTTAAAATGTTGGTTAAATTTTGTAACTTGGTTAAAATTTGATATTAGCGTGGTGAATAAAATGGGTTAAAATGTAGGCAGCTGTGGAGCAGGCTAAATTTGCGTTAAAATTTAACGTTTCTCAAGATAGAGTAATTTGAAACTGTAAACGATAACCGAAAAGAAATATGAATTCCAAAAAGTCCAGATCTACTGGGAAACCATATAATAAATGTAAGTTTTAATTTATTCAATTGAAAAATAAAATTACATTAATATTTATGTTTGTGTAGGATCTCAAGAGGAAAAAACAAATAATATAATCTGTTGATATTTTAACAAATATAAAATAATTAATAAAAATAAAAATTGTAGTTAATTTTGCAAATTGAATACAAACAGATTGATTTGTCAGCGGGTCAAATTCTTCAGCTGTGAAAACTAGTGTTTACATACTAAGTCAACAAACTAACCATAATGGGAATTGTTTTGAAAAGATTTGGAATTGTTGTTTTAAAATATTAAATGAACGATGTAAAACCGAAACATATTAGTAAAACTAAGAATTCGTTACTTTTTTCGTGCAAAATTATTAACTTAATATCTTCTGAGTCAGATTTTGGGAAAGAAATTAATTAACTTGAACAACAACAAAAAATGTTTTTAGGGAAATTTCTTAAATCTTGAAGGAATTTCAGACAAAATAGTGTTTTAATAAATCCCTTTTAACGCAATTCACACAGCAAAAGGTAAATTTGATCCCACCACAAACCAAACTTCAAAATTTAACCAGGGTAGAAAATTTAACCAACATTTTAACGCAATTCACACACGGCCTTAGAATAATGTGATGTCCAAAACAGGGAATTTGAATATGTATGTCGTTACAACCGCCACAATCTCCATTTTAGAACTCTGGCTAGTCCAGATAATAGTTGATGTCTTTATTATATTCTAATTATTATTTCTTACTTATAGCAATCAGAGTATTAGGTCGTGTGTGAATTGCGTTAAAATGTTGGTTAAAGTTTCTACCTGGGTTAAATTTTGACACTATCGTGGTGAATAAAATGGGTTAAGATGTATATAGCTGTAGAGCAGGCAATTGCGTTAAAATTTGTCGTTTCTCAAGATAGGGTAATTTGAAACTGTAACCGAAAAGAAAGATGAACTCCAAAAAGTCGATCTACTGAGAAACCATATAATAGATGTAAGTTTTAATTTATTCAATTGAAAAATAAAATTACATTAATATTTTTGTTTGTGTAGGATCTCAAGAGGAAAAAACAAACAATATAATCCGTTGACATTTTAACAAATATAAAATAATTAATATTAAATACTTATTTTAGTTCATTTTGCAAATTGAATACAAATAGGTTGATTTGTCAACTTTTAAAATTCTTGCCAGCACTGTGAAAACTAGTGTTTATATACTGAATCAACAAACTAACCATAATGGGAATTGTTTTGAAAAGATTTGGAATTGTTGTTTCTAAATATTAAATTAACGATGTAAAACCGAAACATATAAGTAAAACTGAGATTTCGTTATATTTTTCGTGCCAAATTATTAACTTTATATCACCTAAGTAGGATTTTGCGAAAGAAATTAATTGACTTGGAGAACGAAAAACATGTTTTTAGGGAAATTTCTTAAATCTTAAAGGAATTTTAGCCAAAATAGTGTTTAATAAGTACATTTTAACGCAATTCACACAGCAAAAAGCTAAATTTGGTACCACCACAAACCAAACTTCAAAATTTAACCAAGGTAAAAAATTTAACCAACAATTTAACGCAACTCACACACGGCCTTAAGATCACATAAAATCTACATAGCATCCAGGCTTTTGGCGACACCGTTAATTCACTACAATCGATTGAATTCACCCACCGCACTTCATCTACTACGCTGACTATTCCCTTAAGCAAGGAATATGGGAACCAATAAATTTTATGCGCTCAATTCCCTCTACTTTTGTAACCACCAGTTTAGAAGATACACACAAAGTTCGTCCGTTGAACTTTACCTAGGGTCGACCTAGGTTTTTTTGACAACCCCAAGAGTTGTGAAAAAAACCTGGGTTTTTTCGGTTCTCAAAAAACACCCGGGGGCCATTAATTTTATGTTGCAGAAAAGCAAGTTATGTCATTTATTAATTAAAACTTAAAATATGTTAAATTTAAGTTCGTAGTGCATTTGCTTTAGCCCTAAGTAAATACAATCCACAAATCAGATCTCGTGATTTTGACGTTTATTCATTTACCTAAACTTGCTCCACCTAAAAACCTAGATCTCCTTCAGGGCGAGTTGAGGGCGACCCTAGGTTTAAAAAAACACAGTATTTGCTTATCAGGGTGACCTTTAGGGCGACTCAGGGCTCAACGAACAAATCTACAGTAGCAAGAATGAAAGACTCAAGTTTTAAATATTTCATATGGACTCATAGCTCTCAACAGTAATTTAACTAACAAAGAATATTTAAAATAAAATATTTTTAAATTATTTATTTCTTCTTAAGGTACTTTAAGTACTTTTTGGAGTTGAAATTGTCCTCAACTTCTTCCTCAATCTTTATCTTCTTTCGTGGCTTGCGAGCATCCAAGCGGGCTTTACGTTCAGAGTCCGTCAGTGTACTTAAATCCAAAGGAAGCTAAACCAATTCAAATTAAAATATATATATCAAAAATCTATTAAATATTTGCAACCTTAATAATTTTCCTTGGCTCGGGGTACCTAATATTGATCGAAGAACCATCCGGTAGAACGACTACGGTTGGGTACATTCTACAGTAAATTGAACGGTGAATTTTTGTAACAGATGCTGTTGCAGATGAAATACATCTTATTTGATTTATTATCGTTGGACTCGAATTAAATCGAGTTAGTAGTTTAATAAGCATCTTAATTAATTAAACCAAAAAAAGCAATTTTAGCTTAAATGTTTTATAACAAGGGGAACGAAAATGGGTATAAAGTGGATTGTCAAATTACTTTCCAGTCCAACATATGATTCACAGCAATGCCATACCAAATTATAGGAACAATTCTTCCAAGGGTAGGTCTGCACTGGGATCGTTCACTTATTTTATTGTCCCTATTCAATAACAGAAATATTAGCTTTCCCGATAAGTTGGTGTTTTTGTATTCACATGTAAGATTTTTTTCCTTCGGAAGCAGTTGCTTTGTCATCAGCAGTGTTCTTACATGGGAATACAACAACACCAACCTACCCGGATAGCTATAGTTCTGTTATTGAACAACTGAGATGTTCATACGGAAACAAAGTGCCCTTTTACTTTGTATATATAATCTATAGAAATATCATGGGGTGCCTACTTATGTTAGCAACCTAGGGTCCTTATCCAAAAATTTCTCTCAACACTTAATTGAGGAAATTTTCAGATTGGGAAACATGTATTTGAATATATGGTGGAATAATTGACAATTGCGTGAATGGGAACATTATATACAAAATGTTTAAAAGTGCGAGTGAACAAAAAAATTGAACATTATAGGCAAAAAAAGCGGTATTTTTCGGTATTGTATTGCATGCATATACCTAAATATATAAGTGAAACATAGAAATAAATTTTTGTAATTGTAGATACGTGGATTTGTTTTGGGTGTGTAGTTCCTTATGAATGAAAAAGACATTTTTTGTTTAAAGTCGAAAAAATAGAAATACAGTGTTTTTCTGTAGATGTGGATTTGGTTTTAGTGTATAGATTTTTACGAATTCATAGATATTTTTGTAGGTAATATCATTAGAATTTTGAATTTTGGTGCGAAATCCAGCAACGTTGTAGATATAACTACATCAATGTGGGATGTAGGTATGGTTGTAATGTTATTAAATTTGTGTCGGTTAGAATCAAAAAAAATATCAACAGAAAATCGAGAAAAAGGTCAAAATCCTATAACTTCTGAACTATTTTAGATCGCAATTTTTTATAAGATAAAACTATATATACTACTAGGTTACTATACGTACATTTTTAGTTAAAACATTTTTTACTACTTCAGATTTTTTGTAGTTATGCATATAGGTACATATGTACCTACCTATTTTTGCATTTTTGAATTTTTGTGTAGGAAGGTATATTTCTAATAATAATACATATAATAATAATAATAATATTTCTAATCTAAATTTGAATTCTGATACCTATTTAGGGTAGGTATGATTATATTAAAAAAAACTCCAAAAATCTGCGATTATAGGTACCTACTATAAAGCAAGTAATGTATGGATTCGGAAAAAAAATTTATAACAGTCAGTCATGACATTACGATCATAGAGAACACCAAAAAAGTGGTTCCCCCAATTCCGCCTGTCTGTCTGTCCACGAGTCTGCCGCCAAATGGTTCGGTGCAATTGCTTCAAACTTGGTACATATTATTTTTTCCATAATATGCCTACACGCTTTTTTCATTTTTTTTAAGACGACAAATAACAGTAGCTCCCGCATAAATTTTTTTTGGCCAAAAACGAAAATCTTATTTTTCTCAAAAACGGCTCCAACGATTAACATAAAAAAAATCAGTTCATTAATAAAGGGAAAGGGTACCTTTTGATGATTTTTTTTTTTGAAAACTCAAAATTTCAAAAACGGCTGAATAGATTTTTTCGAAACTTCGCATTTGGAAGTTTTTTGACATTATCTTCAAGGTTAAAAAAATTATTTTCCTAAAATAAATAACAACGGTACCTGAAAAACGGCTCCAAGAATATTTACAAAAAAAATGTGTGTGTTCTTATATTGGTACAGTCCACTTTCCAATATACAAATATTTTATTTTACGTACTTATTAACAGTTCTTCCCATAGAAACACTTTTGGTTTTTATTAACACACTTTAATATTTTCGACTTTCTCACTATTGGATGGACCGATTAAAATTATTATCCTAAAATTATTCTTGCTTTAAGTGTTTACTCAAATTTTCAAATACGATAAATTTTCGATTTTTTAAAATAAAAACATTTTTTTTTGAAATAAAACGAATTTTCAAAAACCAGTCAGTGATTTTTTTTAAATTTGAAATTTATATGTATATTAATAATATCTTCAAAGTGTCGTTCCAATTTTTTTTCTAAAAATGATTTTAATATTTTATACATAAAAAATTAATTTAGAAAAAGACCGCTCCAACGATTTTTGAATGGGATCTTTGTTTTCCCTCAAACTTTAACAACTAAGCAATATGAAAATATTTACATTTGGTATTATCCATTTATTTTTAGCCGAAAAAAATGCGTTTTTAATCAAGTTTTATCGTCACACATCCTTTTATATTGTAACAAAATTTAGCTTATCTTTGATGTTTAATATTTCTTTAAAACAAATTGGTATGTAGGTATATACAAAAAAAATATATTACCATATTAATACGATGCTGCTGGTCATTTATCTTGGTGTGGAGGATAAATCACATTCACTGCAGTCCAGCTGTTGGCAATTCCCTTATGACAAATGTTATATTTTAAGATACTACTCAAATTATAAGATACTGTTTGATGTAATTTCAAAGGCTATATGTATTTATTAAAGAGAACAGCCGACTTTTAATAGTACAGGCTAAACTTCCAATAAATTCACAAACCTTTCTTTATTATTATTTACAAAAAAACACTTAATACAAGCACTAAAACAAAAATAAATCTTCACTCCACATAAAAAGATACCAAAGAAGGTATGTAAGTATGTAATTATATAATTATTGACACTTCACAGATTTTAAAATATGTTCACAACACTTAAAATTAATAAAAGTCCATTTGCAAATAGAATTGCATTGTAGGTGTTTTAATGATATCTACATTTTATCCATGAAATTCACACAAAATACTACCAACAGCACAAACTGAAATTCACAAAATCACAAAAAAATTATGTAGGTATGTAATCTGCCCATATTGAACTGGACATTTTTCACTATTTTATTATTATTAAGATGTCATTCTTCTTATTCTTATTGAAACACCTCGAAAAACCTTGAACTTGAACTTAAAAAAATGTTAAAAAAAATTGCCAAAAATAAATCAAAACAAAACAAAACCAAACAAAACGAAACAAAATGTAAATGTACTTGCAATTTATCTGTTCTTTGTCCTTGATATGACAAAAAAAATATATTTTTTATTCAACTCTCTTACTCCTTTATTAATATAGGTAATTTACATAGTATACCCTGCTCTTTCTAAAATGGTGTGTATATTCAAAATGTTGCGATAAAACTAAAAATGTTGCTAATTTGTAGAAACTAGCGCCCTCACGAGTCCTTATCCAGCGTAAATAAAAGCTACCTCGTGATATTACTATAGGTTATATATACAAAGCCTTTTACCTGGACAATAAATAGTTGCTTGACATTTTGTTTTAATTGATTTAAAGATTTTCTGTACCTTTTACACGAGAAAACAAAATTGTCAAAGATTTGTTTCGTTTCCTATTAATGTTTCTTACGCCGTGTCCTGCTTAAACACCGGAAATGTGGTACATGTGATATTGTCGCATCCCACGCATTGTTTAAAAACAAACGTGTTTGATTTTGCCCGCAGTATTTTGCAGCAATTCAAATAATGTGTAATGATGAAATTCGCCATATGTTAGTCTGTTTTATATATAACACTTGCTTTTACTCTATTATTACATTTCTTTTTTCGATTATATTTTCCATTAGTAAAGTCTTTCGTTCTGAAATGGAAGCCATTTTTGATAGAATATTTTTATTTATGAAGTTTTGTGTATTTAACTCGCATGAACGCACTATCGTATTGTAATCGGACACCCTCCGCATTCTCCGCAAATAAATGACAGATATATACGACCCGCTCTGTTCACTCTCTACTTCGTGTCCTTCTTTCCTAAAAACTAAAAGTAGCAGGAACCACTGTTTTCTCATGTGATAGCAGTAAAATCATAAATAATAAGGGTATTCATCCAACGAGATAATTTTTTGCTTTGCAGAAAGATATAATTTTCCGCCAGACGTTTGCATGAACAACCCTTTAAAAATACTTGCGTAAATGTGCGAAATAATCAGATGTTCATTGAGCTAACTTTATGAGGTTTATTTCTTCTCTTTCTACATCAAATACGTGAGATAGTCTTATCTGATTTGTTAAATATTTTTAAACTTTGACAGTTCATTTCAGCGGAGATAAAATTATTTGGTTTCTGAAGTTTATCTGGGTTTTTCCAACACACGTTTTTAAGCAATTTCAAGGGCAATTATCAGACCACCGTATAGTTAGCAGCCAAAAATCTGGAATTTTAAAATTTTTGATGCAAATAATTTAGTGAGCATTTGGGGAACTTATTGAGCTATATTTTAGAATTTGGTGAATCATAGTTTAAAAGTTATTAATAAATTAAAGTTCGCGTATAGTTGGCAGCCAATGGAAACAAAAGTGGACTTTATTGGTATTAATCGATGGGGAATGGTTTCCCGAATTTAGTGAGACTTTACGAATTTGGTGAACCTATATTTTAATAAATAATTAAGAAAAACAAATTACAATGACTCTTCTATAAGCAATTAACAATTAACATGTCGTAACGTAGATAAATCTGTCATATACGAACACAAAACTAACCCATACATAAGATGCTGTCCCTATTTTTGACGTTTGACGTCTTTTATTCGTCAAAATGTTTCGATTTTTTTAAAATAATTTTATTACTATAATCTTATATGTTTATATCTAAGTAATCGATACTTTTTATGTACCTAGCATTTGATATCCATTTCCGTCTGTAAAAGTACAAAAAAAGGATTGGAAAAGAAATAACAAAAATAGTTTAATTAAATTAACTTAATTAAAAGTGTGTTATAGTAACATAAATAAATTGCATTTGTGTAAAAGTTATTAAATTTGAGTGCTGTACAAGTCGACAACACCAGGGAAATTGTAACTTGGAGAGGGAGTTAAATGAACGACATCCACGTGTATAGAAGCCATCCGAATTCCATCTACCCCCAGTTTTCTTGGTAGCGCACATGGACAAATCATACGTATAGGGACGTCGTATCGTCCCAGAAATAAAAACATCGTAACATTCAAATTTAATAACTATTGCAAAAATGCAATTTATTTATGTTACTATAACAAACTTTTAATTTAGTTAATTTAATTAAACTATTTTTGTTATTTTCTTATCAACTCATTTTTATTTTAACTTTTCAAAGAAGTTAATAAATGATCTTATTTACAAAATTTAAAACGAAAACACTGCACACAAATTGTTTAAAAAATTACATTTTATTATTTTCTGCGCAACCAACAACAGACTTCTGCAAACTGTCATATGTAAATTTGCAATCCACAACAACAGCAGGCTGGTCGGCGACCAAAGGTTATATGCATATGAAAGAAACTTCAGAATTTGCGACCATTGCCGCAATTCGCTGTTCATATGAAAGGCGCTTAAAAGCCTAATAATGACTCGCGAATAATTGTGGATTGTTAGTTTTTACTCAATTTCATTCCTAAATGCTTTTGGAAGTTAGAAGCTCTCGAATTCTATAACTTTAAAAGCGAAACTGATATTTTAGTGAACTAGCATTTCAAAGAAAGTAGACTAGTTCAGAAAACTGAAATCCAAGCATTCTCAATATGAACGGGATTTCTCAAAATGTCATAATTTCAGCCATATTTGAATATTTCAAGTATTAAATGGTAGAAAGAATGGCATTTTTGCCATCGGCAACTCTTATAAATTAATATGGCTCTAATAACACCATTTTATGTGCGCACCATTTTTTCGTTTACAAATTTAATCCAAGTCGGATAGGTTAAAATACATAAAATTTTAAATGTTTAAATTTAAAGTCTAGGATGTTATCATACCCTAAGCCATAACGAAACCATAATTTCCAGGTGGAAAGTGGAATGCCAGATTTATCTTGACAGCTTTTGCTCTTGGGACTTCGTTGATTTTTCTTTCTAGTAATTGTCAGAAGTGTCATCTTCGGTGGTAAGTGATTAGTTTTGCTATTTTTTATAAAATTGGATTAAATTTATCTTTAAATAATTCTACACTTTACATTTCTAAATTTTAAATATTCTGTATTTCATCAATACTGATAACTGCTATGTTTTACTTCGATTCCCCGCCTTGCGATCCCTAAAACACCTATCGTCAAACTTACATAACATCCCATACATTTAGCTAAAAAATAAAATTCTACAACCAATCGAAGTATTTTGTTTCCAAACCCTTTGAAAAGCCTATTTTAAAAGGCTTTTCTTTAAATGAATTGAACAATTCTGGTCATTATGCAATGCATACGCAAGAATTCTTTTTTTTTTTTTGGAACAAAAAAAATTCATCCATCTTTATTTACATAACCTCAACTAACAGAGTAAAACTAATTTATTTTTCTTGCAGATTCATAAAAAAACTGCTATGGCATCAAAACGTATCGCCCAATCCTCGGTCAACTGGGCCGCTCTAGCTGAGCGTGTTCCACCAAATCAGAAGGCCAATTTCCAGGCATTCAAAACTAAATCGGACGTGTACATGCGCGCAGTCATGGCAAATCCCGAGAACCCACCCAAAATCGATTGGGCTCAGTACAAGGGTCTAATTCCAATTCCCGGTTTGGTTGATAAATTCCAAAAGCAATACGAATCCTTGAAAATCCCATATCCAGCCGATAATGTCACCGTGCAAGTTGAGGCTCAGACCAAGGAAACAAAGGCTGATATTGAATCGTTCAAGAAAGCATCAAACGGTCGCATTGCTGAATACCAGAAGAGTATCGAACACTTGAAATCTCTGTTGCCATACGATCAAATGACCATGGAGGACTACCGTGATGCATACCCAGATCAAGCTTTGGATCCAATCAATCGTCCAACTTTCTGGCCCCACGAAGCAGAAGATCAACTCGATTACGTCGACAAGAATGCTCAATCCTCTGGAGGTCATTAAGCGTATTGTCTCCACTGAAGTTCAATGTGGATAAAGTAAATGTAACGATAAATTAATGGATTTTTCCAAATAAAGAATGCAAAATGGATGTAAAATTCAGATAATAAACGAAAGATTTTTAAATTCTTTGAATTTTTGTCTTGTATTTTTGTTTTCTCAAAGGTCTAAACCAGATAAATAATTATTTTTAATGGTTATGACTGGTGTTCGTTCCTATAAGTGGCAAATACTTCATTTTGGTGGATGCTTTTGACCTTTAGGGGCAACACGAGCACTAGTTTTAAATATGATGATATATTTAACATGGACCAAAAGATTTATTATGCTCTTTCTAGCCTCATGAATATTTATTGAGCAATAGCAAAGGCTTTTTGCCTTGAATCCTTTTTATACTTTTATTATTCAATCTTTTCAGAAGTAGAGCCAACAAATATTTCGGAAGCATATTCGTTTGAAATTTGGGATTTTGTTTCGAAAATGAGCCATCCTTTAAAAATATATTTCAAATATTCCCCGTCGAAGAAATTAATATCAAAAGATGTCAAGATCATCGGGTTGATTTATTTAGTTTAATTTCGATGTAGGTATTATTAAACTTAAACTACTTTTCTGCTAAAAATAACATAAAAAGAAATTCTTTGATACAAAAAAGAGTATCTAATGTCATTTTCGATTGTTATCAAATGACTGCTTTTCACCTGGAAAGAAAATTCTGGCTTTATCAGAAACAAAACCAGAAGCATGCACACACTCACTCTGTTTCAAATGGTATCAGATCGATTTTTTTTTTGTTGTAAGGAATTTGCAAAAAATGGTGTATATATAGTCCATGAAATCTTACTAAAACGCAAGATCTGTGTTGAAAGATTTTGTTTAGAAATAATTTGATTGCGTTCAGAACAAAATGGAATGTTTGGTTTGGCTTATTCGACATTAGCCATGTTTACAAAATTAAATTACACATTAAAGTTCAAAATCGAAAATCTTGTATTAATTTGTTCGATTGGGTTCCACTATAGCAGAGTTCTACCGGATTACCAATCGAAAATTATGGGGTTTTCGTCTGGTAAATTCATATATTGATCTATAAATTGTTTTTTTTTTCCTACCGGATCGAATACGTTTTCAAATTGATTTTTATTTGCTATAGGATTTGTGTATATTTATGTCTGTGAACCAGCTAGCGGTATCAGTTGTTTTGTCAGACTGATGGCTGTCAATTATGATGCATAGTGGTGTTAGTAAAAGAGGGTTAGATCTGCCGAGAAATCCAGATCTGCAAAATTGATTTAAAATCAAAAAATAAATCAATTTGTTTGGCCAATCAAAGGCAAAAATTGTCAAAATCAGTTTTTTGACAGATCTAAATCAAAAATAAATTGATTTTTGTTACCAAACAAAAACCCCATTACATAAATTGAAATCAAGTGTTTTGCAAATTCTTTTTAGCCGATGTAATGTTTCTTTTTTCACAAGTTCAGTGATGCATACAATTCAGAATCAATAAAATTGTGTACGGGTGTCTTATTTGGGGAACGTGTTCCGGTATACCAACGGTATACCAATTCTTGCACAATTATGATACAAAAAATGACAACAGTCCAATTTGACGTTCAAGTATATTAATGTGTGAGTGCGTCTGTTTTCGATTCTGATTTTAAATCCAGATTGAAAATTCTTTTCTTTGCAGAACTATCATTTTTTCCCAAGTGAACACTTTCAGAAGAGTCCAGAAGGCTTCCGGATTGAAAATAAAACGACATATGTAAGTAGGTGTTTAAAGGGTCGTCAGGGATTGTGAACCCATGTTGATTCTTTGGGATTGAAGATTGATAAAAACTACCTATTATAATTAAGGAGAAGGTAAATCTGTTACCAATTTGATGTTCGTTTTTAAGAATGCAAAAGTTGAAAAAAAAATTCTGAATTTCTAAAAAGAACATTTGTGGTTTTATGTATTCACCATCTTACCCATATTTTTGTTGTGCCATCCACTCCAAGAATATGTTGTCTTCTTTTCTACTATAAGGTGATATATTATGGGAGGATAGAGCGTAGATGAGTTTTTGAAATAGCCCTACATTGAAAAACTGCTAAATTAGTCCTTCAAAGAAAAAATTTTCTCAATTTTATTTCTAAACTACTATTCTTGTGCCTAAAATTTATTTTAAACTTTAAAGAGTATGTAAATAAAAATCTATATATCTATTTTATTGCAAAGATAGAATAGATGCATTTTAAGCTTTTTATTTGACACACGGGCATTGTAACTAAAATGGAAGGGTTTCGGTCATACAACAATAACTACAAGAAGCATACAAATTACATAGTTACATTATCAATCATTTGATCAAACCTTTATATATCTAATGTTAAATTTCAAGCAACCATTTCAGATCGATTTTTTTCTTTGTTGTAGTCTATGAAATTTAGGAAAAACGCAAGATGTGTTTTGACGGATTTCGTTAGAAATAATTTGATTCTGTTCAGAAAAGAATCGAATGTTTGGTTGTTTGGAATTCGACATAACTTAACGTACCGCTCAATTTATTCTTGTTCATTAAATAAATTTAAACTTAGCGAACAAAAACCAATGTTCGCCCAATTTTTAAATTAAAATCATGTACCTACTAAAAGGTAAAATTTAGATCTTGTGGTACTTAAACATACTATATATTTAAATCGTATTCTCGTGACAATCAAGTACAACAAAGTAAAACATTTTCACGAAATCGATCCACACTCCTTGACTTTATTTATTTATTTGGTTAAATTGACTTTTTTCAAAATATAAAAGATTATACATAGTTATATATACTGAAGTCTAAATGGTTTGGTCTACCAGATTTACATATTTATTTAATAACGACAAATATTGCTTACAATAAGAAAGATAACAATCATCTTTTGAATTTTGAAATGCTTCAATAAATCTTAATTAAAAATGTTTTTTTTTTAAATTATTTTATCTATAATGTTTTTAATTTATTTATTTATTTTAATACAGAGAGATTTTCACGTCTGTTTTTTTCTGTCAAAAAGCCTAAATATATTGACAACGACGACTTAAGACTTCTGAACATTTCCATTCTGGTAGTCTTTTCGTATTTTAGCTGTTCGCATCCCACCTAGCTTGTGATTCTAAATCAGATTTCGACATTGTAATGTGAATTAAATGTTTTATGTATGTAGGTATATGAATTAACTCAACGTTAATCAGGCTTATTCTCTGCAGAACTTTTCAACTGTTGAAATATGTTTTATTGACCTAAATTTAATACTGCGGTAAATGTATACAGCTTTTGTTGTAGGTAGGTAATAGGCATACAATTACAACAATACTCTCATTGAACTTTTATTTCAAAATATTACCTACAATTAATATTTTATTAGTAATTCTTTTGTGTGTACCTAATTAAGCTTTTTATGTTGCCGTTTATCGAAACAAAATTTATTTGATTATAATTTTTTTAACGGTCAACCAAGTCTTACATAACCTCTGCTTTTATTTCGCGCCAATTTCATAAAATATGAATTCGAATTATCTTTCCCATTTCTTAATTGTTGTTGTTGCAAAAGCGAAAGTCCCAAAAAAGCTTTTCCATTCCATATTCCATTCTAGAATTCCAGTCTGGCTGACGCTTGCGCGTTGTCCGGGTCCAAGGACAAGCAGAAATTATCTCAAAAATAATGTAGTTTTCTTTCTGTTTTGGTTTTGAGTGTTGTGTAGAATATTTGCGGGCGCTGTTAATTATATTTTCAAGTTAATTGAATGATTGAAATTATTCAAATTTAATGTGTAAATAGGTACGGAAATGCTTTCCTAAATTTGATGTTTGTCTTATCAATAGTTAGTTACTAAAATTAAAAAATTAAAAGCGAGTATTATATTTATTTAGGTGTGTGTGTGTATAAAATTCCGCTATTCCAATTTCTTTAAAGTTTGATATAAAATTGATTTGTATTGTGATTTTGGTAAGCAATTTTAAAAGTGTCAGCGATAAGGCTAATTTTGAACTTTAAGTAATTGTGTAGACGGTAGATTGATAAATCCTTGCTTTGTTTATCAGTTGAGTGATTAATTTTGTTCAGCCTCATTAATACAAATGTACAAACAAGTGGAAGTAGATATGCAAAGTAAAAGTATAGCAAGTGCAAGTGAAAGCGGACGTCATCAGCAGAGAGCCACCTTCTCGTTTGTTTTGTTTACCTTCCAGTTTCTAATTTTTCAATAAGAAATCAGTGATACCAAAATTATTTTTATGCGTATTTGTAACAATTCGTGCATGAATAAATGAAAACAAGATTACGACACTTCTATTTTGTCTGGGAAATTGTTTGCTCGATGTGGATTAGTTGATTGTGGGGTTTGGAGACGTCAATAAAATATGACAAAAAAGAAGTGTCGTAATCTTGTTTTCTTTGATTCATGAATTCTAGGTGAGAAGGAATCGGTTTATTGTTGGTATCTAATCAAAATAAAGGCATTTGCTTCACATAAGCTGATAATCAAATTTTCTACTTTTTTTTGGATACGCCTTGATGACAGCTATTTAAAACCCGTGTGATACTTCTTTTTTTTTCTCATTTTCAATGCATTAAATCACATGAAAGTCTCAGTTTTTTGTGAAAGAGAAAATATGTTTTTTTTTTACCGAAACAGGAACATTGTATAATGTATGGTGGGACGACTTTCCATTAGGGGTCTCTATAGAACAGGTTAAAAATATTACGTTGAGGAAACACTGTTAAATATGATTAAGAAATGTTTTAATTTTCAATTTTGGCTTTTTTAGTACAACACATTTGTTCAATTTGTCTTTAAATTAGAACGTGTTTCAATACACGGATACTTTTATTCGGTAGATTTATTATTAAAGAAGACGGTTTTAATATGAAAATATAAATTCTTCTATTTTTAACATATTTTTAAAGTTTGCAATATTAATAAACAATATAAAAAATTCGCGGCAACGAAAAACATTTTTGACATACTTCCGTCTGGTAGTGTTCTGATAAGTTTTTTTGTTTGTGGAAATTTTAGTGGTAACAGTTTTTGGATTAAAAGTACAAGTGTAGTTTTTTTCAATAATAAAACTTACGTGAAAACATTTAACTAAATGAAATATCATATTTTTCGAAGTTATGCATCACTTTTAAAATACATAAAGTACCTACCTATTTACTTTCAGTAGAAGCCAATTTCGAATTTTAAAAATTTCGAAACGTTAAAAAAACGTATGTATAGAAAAAAACCTACTTTTGTGAAGTTTTTCTGTAATTAAGTTCAAGGCGTACAAAACGCTCGGCGGGTAAGGGGGGGCATGCTGCCTGGGCCAATTATAGGGTTTGGGGTGGGGTTAAGGTTGGGTGTATGCAAAGTTTTTTTGGGATTTGACATGAAACAAAACAACAATAGTACATAGTTTGAAATCAATTTATATTATCCCAAGAAAAATGCACATACCACAACATTTACCATACAGAAGTTGCTTACAGTCATATGTGGATTGGTAAACAACTGCCAACACAAAAAAAAGTTGTCGGTAGTCATCATTTCCATACATTTTGTATGGAAAACGAAAACTTTAAAAATTAATTAAAAATAGAAATAAAAGTTTCCTCACTTTAAAATTATTATATTTATTGTTTTTAAGCATAAATCTACCGAACAAAAGTATCCGCGTGTTAAAATTTGTTTAGCCTGTATGGTATACCCCCAAACATCATTTTATTAATTTATTTTTTTAATTAGACGATTATTCAATAATATATCAATTCAATTGAGAAACAAAAATACGTTTAGTTAAATCCGGTTTAAATTGAGAAGATTAAAAATTAATCTTCAAGTGTTTTCACCAGTGAAAAAAGATTAGTTTGACGTTTTCACTATGAATTGTCATTCAAAAGTCAATAAAAAAAGACAAAAACAAAATAATTGGGAAGAAGAATAATAATTTCGGTGCAGTGAACAAATTTAATTTCAATAAATAAAAATGAGTAATAACTTTAAAATATTGTTATCCCAACATCTTGCAGCATATAGATATATTTACATAGATACTGTAATCGCCTTTGCACGGCTTTGGTTTTTATATATTTGGGAAAAAACAACTTCAAAGTATTACTGTAGTTTAGCTAAAACATTTTCCATTACAAATTCGAGGCACCGACCGCTTTGGTCTTTGTAGCTTTATATCATTTTTTATTTTTATATTTATTTATAAACAAAGACAGAATTTTAAGGCAACGACAAATTATACCAGACAAAAACAAATTAAATAATGTTGGACAGTTTTTTTTTTTTTTGTTGAATGTCAATGGAGAAAATATGACATTAGAAAAGACGCGTTCTATGAAATAAGGTTTGTTTCTTTTGAGAATCTTCTACTTCGAAGAAGATTTCAATGAGATTAATTTCTAATCTTCATTTAAGGAGATTAAAATTTGTAAGGGAAATCTTCAAGATTTAGAAGATTTCAAAGAGGATTTATGGTTAATCCACTTAAATCTGGATTAAGTGGTAGGTGAAAACGTAGTATAACGTTCGGTGGAAACGTAGAATAACAGTTTTAGTTTTGACAACGTTTAAATTACTGTTTTTTCATGGCCTGGATTTTCTGTTCTGTCCTGTGATATTCTATGCTGATATTTTATTTAGTGAACACACTTAATTTCATTTGAACATGGTATGAAAATATGGGGAGAGTACGATAATTCAGGCGACAAAGTTTCATGATGGCGGATTTGCATAGAACGAAGTTATTTAGAGGATTTTTTTGGGAGGGGCTCTCTCTGCCACCATTTGGGCTTGAGAGACAATTTTCTAAAACAAAAAAACACTAAATGGAAAAAAATATTTATATATACAGTGGACGTCCAGTATGATGAATCATATAATGTTCGAGGTCATTCTCTATATCGAGCGCGTTCGTTATATCGAGCGACCACTTAAAGAGAAACGGAAACAAAACTTGATTCAGGTGTAAGCCATTTGGGTCACACACATAAGAGAAAACTTTCGTGTTGACATAAGAACAGAAGCGAATAAAAACAATGTCAACACAGTAATTTTATGTGAAATTATTAATCCTTTCGTTATACCGGATAGAAAATTGTGACCATCGTTCGCTATTTAGAGATGTTAATGTAAATCTAAAAAGCGTTCGTTATATCGCAAATTCGCTATATCGAATATTCCTTATACTGGACTTCCACTGCAAAGGTAATACCTACTTGCAATTAAATTTTGCCGATTTTCTTAAAGCTAGAAGTCTCGTTCATCGTCCGCAAAATTATAAAATTATAATATGTATACCTACTGAATTTTATATAGTCAGTCTATGTACCTATATGTATATGTACACGAATTCAATACTATATAGAACCGGTGCGGTGCCGCAACATAAGGTCATATTTCAAAATAGGGCAATATGACGCTTTTACAAAATGTCATAAGTCCATATTTCGGGATAAAGTCTTATGTAGCTTTCGAAAAGCTTTATGGCTTTTTGTCAATTTTGGAAAGTGTAGTTTTTTTTTTTAGAAAATTGCCTCACCCGCCCAAAAGGGGGGAAATAGCCCATATCCTTGGTAAAAAATCTAACACAAAAATCCGTTATTATTTCTTGTCGTCTAAGTTATTGTGCTCTTGCCGAAATTATTTCCCTATGTCAAATGATTGTTTTGGAAAACAAATTCCTTGCCTGGCCCTCACTTTAAGTATGAGAAACGGAATTACGTGTGTAATTCCGACTAGTGGTGAAGTACATATGTATGAAGTTAATTTCCGTCCCCCGCGCGATCTAGTCATATACTCGGATTTAATTTTTCCCTAAGCTAGGTAATGTCCAGCTCTATCCCTATGGTCTTTTGGTTGATCGTTCAGAGGCAGTGCATTTCTTATGCATTGATTCTGTTTAAAAAAAATCAATTTTTCTAGACGACATTTTAACATTTGTCTTAGTGTCAAATTGATATTGCTCATTTCCATTTGTTATTTTCGCGCTAAAAAAAAAGAAACGAAAATTGAATTCATGTTTTTTTAAGAAAACAATTTTTTTTATTAAAATATGCGCCAAATAAACAAAAATCGATTTTATGGGGGTGAAAGGAATTTGACATAATGCATAGGTACCTACATATAAAAATAATAATAAAACATCACGGGGTTAAATAAGTCGTTCAAATTTATTTTTATATACCTAGATACCTATTATATGTATAAAATTATAACAAGTGTTTTGTGTTTATTTTGTATTTGTTTTAAATGTTTGTCTATTTCTCTAATTAATGAAAGCTTCTATTTTAAATTGGTAGACTATAAAGTATATAAAAAATATCATTTAAACAACTGACATTCTTTGCAGGAAAAATAATCTACCCAGGTACCTTTTTAGGAAACATTTCCATTATAAAAAAAACATCTTACAATTTAATCTTTGGTTGAAATTGCAAATTTAATTAATTTCTTTGTACGTGTCAAACTTATCTCATTGGTATCACTCAAAATTCAAAGCATCTTAAATAACTAATACTCGTATATATTAAAGCAGTTTCCTTATCAATATGACAATTTTGTTGATGGAACAAAATAAAGAAACACAAAAAAACTAAAAAAAAAAACAATGCCTTGTTCGATTATCTGCAAAACTAGAAATGGTTTATTAAAGAATGTGGAACCACCAAGCTGTCACTCACTCAAGTAATTAAAGTGGTACTCTATTTTATCAACAAAAAAAAATTATAATAATAAAACTGATGCAATTCCAATCGATCATTAACAAAATAAAAAATGTCAAACTCCTTAGCAATCAAGGTCTTAATGAACGTGATTTAATTTTCCATATTGCAAGATATTGAAAAATTGATATTAACTCGAAAAAGCAACCTTTTACTATTAAAATTGCCACTTAATTATTCCAGATTTAAAATAATTACTCATAGTCGAAAGAATGATAAATACTGTTGAAATTGAAATTGCGTCGATGACGGCATTAAGTCAACGTGGTTGGAAACGGAAGCCAATTATTTTGTTCGACTGGGCCTACCTTCCAGTTCTTCAAAAATAAAACAACTTCCCCAAAAGATTCGAACGTCAACGTCGACATAAAAAGTAGGTAGGTACATTAAGATAATTAAATCAAAATTTCTCACCGCAGGCAGACAAGCGCAGCAGGTGCGCATACATTTAAGAATATAATGTTAGTGCAAAAGAACTCAACGAAATGTAGTTTCATTCAATTACCTGAATAATGGCCTTTTCGATTTGTCGCCCGGAAGGGTTCCGAATGCTTCCGACTGAAATTGTTATAGCGAGTTTCACTCAAGAAAAGATTTGCTCTTTTTGTCAAGAAATTTTAGAGTTTCATTGCAACAAAAAGATTAAATGTCAACACGAACTATTTGATTTCTGATGGGTTGGCAGATTTTATCTGAATGCACACATACATGTAAAATGTCTTTTCTGTCAAACATCAAATGGAAAAATTTAGTTATTAATTTGTTGTGAACTTGTGCCAGTCCGCGCTAAAAAATAAAAACAAAATAAACAAATAATGGAAGAAGAAGTTAATAATTGAGATTTATAAATTTGGTGTAGTTTTTGATTGGCCCGTCTTCGTCTTCCACGTCATCATCAATATTGTGTGTGTAAGTCATTAACCAATTCTAAAATTATCTGGAAACATGTTTCATTGAAAAGATCAAATCTCGATTTTAAGAGGATATCTTTGAAATTTGAATGATATTCGCTTCTTCTCCTGGATACAAAAGAAATTCCCTTCTGGTTTTGAATTCAGAATCAAAACCAGAGGCACAAACACACCACACCCACTATGTCAAGCTTGAATTAAATGTAGGAATTAGCGATATTAGCCCTGTTTTATTATCGCCAATAACCCTGCCTCTATTTTTTTCCATTTGATCCATAGTAAAATTGCTCTATTTACTGGGCTATATGGTTCACCCCGTGAAAATAAAACGATCTGGCTTATGTACTGAAATGTACCCTCTGTTCGCCGGCATGAGTAATATAACTCAGGCGCCGCAAAATAATGACGCATTTTTTTTAGAGGAGTTTAATACAATCATTTTATCCTGCCGACGAAGGGGCCTGTCTCCCTTCTTTTAGACGGGGGCTCAATTTTCTAAAAAAATTACTTGATATTAAAAAAAAAAAGATTTAAATGCAACGTCAACACTTACAATAAAAGAATATAGGTTTTCTGAAATCCAAGAACTTGTCGTCTTATTATTTGTTTCAATCTAGTTTCGTGGTTAATAGTTTTTGAAAAAATACTTTAGAACTCAAATTTTATCAAAAAAAAAAAAAAACAGTGTCTCGGCACACTATAGGATTTGGGGTGGGTGCAAGGTTGGACGTATTCAAGGTTTCTTTTGTAATGCAGAGTCTGGATTTAAGGAAACTTTGAATTTATCCTCCCTCTATATCCAACAGCTGTTTTCTAAATAAGTATACCTACTTATAAAAAAACAAGAACTACGAATCTGACAAAAAAGCTATTTTGGTAATTTTTAATTTCAAACTAGAGGATATAAAACCATCTAGTTTTCGTAGTTCGATTACGAATATATTAGGACATCTAATAATTAAAGCCAGTTAGTTCTTAAAATGTTTCATACATTTTGTGTTTGAAGGTATTTTTCTCAAAAACTATTGCAAGTAACTAGGTTGAAATAAACGATAAGAAGAACTTGTCTGGCTTCAAAATTATATATAATTTTATTATTTTACGTGTTGCCGTTGTTCTTAAATCAATTTTTTTTTAATTTTAAGTAGTTTTTTTTTATAAAATTGCCCATCCCGCCTAAAAGGATAGGGAGATAGACCCCCATTTCCGCAGGATAAAATGATTGTATTAAACCCCTCTACAAAAATCAGTAATCATTTTGCGCCCCGAAGTTATGGCACTCTCCCCTCAATGTGAGATCACCGTAAATACAAAAAAAAATCTCATGAAAAAAGTAGTTTTAGTAATTTTCAATTTTCTCAGAAACTAGAACACATAAAATCATATAGTTTTCAGTTTTTTGATTAAAAAATAATCAGAGCAAAGAATTTTTGAAAAATTTATCTTATAGTTTTAAAAAAATTACACTTTAAACTTTTTTAAATCTTTTTCTACCGAAAGTTTGGGTTTAAAAACAGTTTTTTTTTTGTAAACTATGCATATATTCCACTTGATTTAAGAATTAGCTAATAGATAATGGTATGGGCTTTAAAAAAAACAGTTATAATACTTTTTTGTAAGTATACCGTTATTTTTAAATATTTTGTTTTCCATTCTTAGTACTTTTTTTATGAAACTGCCCCTCCCGGCCAAACGGGGCTATATTAAAAAAAATACTTGTAACTAACTATTCTACAAGAATCCATTTTTATTTTTGGCCTCTGAGTTATTGTACTCTTCCCTGTTCGCCGAATTTAATACTAATATTTGCACGCCCAGATAGAAACCTGGATCTCGTGTTATTTTTGTAATACGTGTTGAGAAATAACCCAGGTCCGTATATAATAAAACGCAGCTATTGACAAACATCGATGTTAAAATAGAAAAGAAATTACATCGTGCCAGAAATTATCGAATCAGTAATATCGATGTTTTTAACACCGATTTTTTTAAATGTATTTTTTGGAAAATAATAGTAAGTTCAAAAATCGATTAAAAATTCCATAATTTTTTTCCATTTTCCTGTGTATGAGTTACATATATGTGTATGAGTTACACTAAGTTAAGCGGCAATTGAACTTCATATAATTTCACATAAATAATTGTGAAGCATAGTTCCGCTGAAGTGCAGTTCTGTCGAGGGCGGTCTAACCTTTATAAGCATGAGTTCATTGACAAAAGATTTCAGCTTATTTTAACTCACATGTTTCAACATCGATGATGAAATATCCCTATTTTTTTCGTCTAACAACGATCTTTTACCAAGATCGATGAATACGTCCATCCCTACATTTTCATGTAATTCTTTTGTTTTTTCCTGCTTTAAAAAATTCGATATCAAGAATCGAGTGTTAACTTGTTCGATTGGAATCCCGGATCTCTTCCAGATTACAATTCGAAAAGGACATAAGTGACTACATAAGTACCGCCGGGCGACAGTCTACTGTGTTTGTTCGTTAAGCCCTGAAGTTGCCCTTGGTTCGCCTTAATGCGTTTTTTGAAACATAAGGCCGCCATATAGTATATTTATGTTTTTAGCTGGGGTTTAGGTAAATGAATAAACTGTCAAATTTACATGAGATCTGAAGTAGGGATGAGCGATATGGAGAAAACATCGATGTTTACATCGCATACTAATTATCGATGTTGATAATTATTATCTAATCGGAAATATCGATGTTTTTAATTTCGTTCTTCAATATCGATGTTGAATAATCGATATTTCGTTAATTTCGATGACAATCGCTCATCCATAATCTGAAACATTTGTTTTGTTATAGATTTGCGTTTTGAATGCAAAGTTGTTATTTTTAAAATGGAAATTAAAGGACGTATAGTCAAATTTATTTTCATACACACTAATAGAAACATTTGAAGTTGCGGATTGTGCATACGCCGGACTGTGTCCTATCGGGACCGAAGGGATAGGACAAAGCAATAGAACCAGTTCTGGAGGCTTTCTGAAACTGATACATTAAGATAAATAAGATTTTGTCTTGGCCGACTTACATACATAGATTTAAGGAAATTAGGTATAAGGAACAGTCGGGGTGGCACCGAACAATACAAAAAAATGTGTTTTTTTTGTAAATTCATTTTTATTTAATATTAACTTATAACTATCTTAAAGCTAGACAAAAATATTTAAAACTAGCCTAATTATCAATAACTTACAACTAATTTACTGGCCCTTTACGGGCGCTCTAAGCTAAACAATAACTCTTAGAACTAATGTCTTTCGACCTAAAAACTATTTTAATTAAATCTAATTATTTTATTTTTTAACAAGGAAACTTATATGTACATGCATGTACACGTATGTGTATGTATGTACATATCCATATAGATGTACATATATATATATATGTATGGGTTGCGTGTCTGTATGGCTGTACGCGTATACAAAATATACAAAAAAATTACAAAACCGAAAAAGGCAGCTGTGGCTGGTCTAGTGTTTAAGTAGATTTAAGTAGTTTTAGGTATTTTTAGGTATCTTAAGTAGTATACGTTAGTTTTAATCAGTATAAGTTAGTTATATCTAGTTTTAATTATTTAGTTGTAGGTAGTTTATAAGTAAAAATAAAAAAGAAAAAAAAATGATATGATACCTAGTTTTTTTTAATAATTAATAAAAATAAAACAATTAATGAAGTTTTTAGGTCGAAAGGCATTAGTTTTAAGAGATATAGTTTAGTTTAGAGCGCCCGTAAAGGGCCAGTAAATTAGTTGTAAGTTATTGTTAATAAGGCTAGTTTTATGAATATTTGTCTACCTTTTGAGATAGTTATAAGTTAATACTAAATAAAAATGAATTTATAAAAAATGTGCATACGTACAAAGGAAATGTACTAAGGAATTCAATTTTAAACTATTTTAAGTTTTATTTATTAATGACATATCTTGCTTTTCTGAAACATAAAATGAATGGTCCTCGGGTGTTTTATTAAAAAAGTATGGATCAGGCTAGACAGGCGGTGACACCACCAGCGAAAAGAATTTGCATATACATTGTTGTTCTACACACTTTCCCAAAAAAATGTTCTAGTTTCTGACTTTCTGGTATTCCTCTTTCCAGTGCCCATATATTAGTGCTGTTTTTTTGGCAAAATGACATCAGCAGGAAAGCTAAATTTACACACATTACAAATACAACAACCTGCTTTACTAAAAGCAGAAGTCTGCTTTGGATGGATTTGTGACATTTATTTGAGTATCGAATGTTATTATGTTGTTTAGTTGGTAGTTCCGATAACTTTAATGAATCTCGAAGGGCACGTTCACATATTTATTAGATAAGTATCTCGGAAACCAAACAATTCGATGTATTTGTAAACGATTCAGAAAAGTTAGTTGAGAGCAGTCAAAAATCAATAATTTTTGGTTAATTAATTATGTGTTATTTTCTTTAAAAAAATGTTTCACACCTATTTCCGTACAAGAAATAAAAAATGTCTAACGCAAGAAACTGAGCTAAAAATACGTTTTATTAATTTTTGTTGCTTCATAAATCATATTAATAAGCATAGTTAGGGGGCGTTATTCCAATTTAAGTAAAAGTTAAAGTTAGCTTACCCTCCAAGCAAGCGACTCCGTTTTGGATCCGAAACCACTTCATAAACGGATCCGAAACGATTCCAAATCGGATCAAATTAGTATGGAAATTAGAATCACCACGCAGCCATTATGTGAATGTCTTGTGAGAGAAAAGAGAGATGGTCTTATACTTCACCATACTCAGCGAAAACAGAACCTAAATGGAATCCAACAAAAATCAACTAATCTAATAAGAAATATGTAGGCCTATTCTGCCACATCTGTTATTCTGCTATGAATTTTCTGTTATGGTGCACAACAGATCTTCACCATAAAAGATATTTTCTAATTGTTATTCAGGAGTTCGATCTTTTATAAAAGTCTGTTATGTAACTTCGAAAAAGAAACATTAATACGAGCAGACCTAAAATCTGCTACCAAATTATCAGCTGTAGTAGATAAATAAAAACTCTCGGCAGTAGGCACTGACTAATGAAAATATTAACCTGCGCAATTATCGTGTTTTGTTTCGCGTAGATAAATAATATTTAATCTTTGCAATTTGTCCATAACAGTTCCTGAATTTATTATATTCAATATAAAAACTTGTGCAAAACGAACTCCAGCAAGATAAGCGACACTTTCTTTTACGTTTCATCCATCAAATGTGTTCTGTGCTTTCGTGTATTGAAATAATTAGTTTGAAATTATTGACATGTTTGTGCTTGTTATTATGTATTTTAATAATATTTTGTTATATCTGTCCTTTTACGAACAATTCATTAACAAAATAAAAGTTTTTACTTCATATATTGAAATCTTTTATGATAAAAGTAACAAAAATGAGTCTTTTATTCTTTTATGATTCATAGATTCCATAACAGATTGTGGCATGCTGAATACCAAAAATGCAGTTCGTAAAAGACTTGTTGAGAATTTCGAAGTTTTGACAGCTCATTAGCAGATTTCTTAACAGATTTCATAGCAGATTTAGCATGCAGAATACCAAAATTATAATTCATAAAAGATTTTTTGACAGCTTAAACTATTGTATGAAAATTCATAACAGAATAGCAGAATAACAGAATAAAAGATCTCGCCGAATAGACCCAATGGTCTTTTACAAATATTAAACACTTCTTTGTTTATTTTACAATATTCCCATTTTTGCATTTTAAAGTATTATTTTAAAAATTCTTTACACTTATTATTATGTATTTTGGTTTTCCTTGAAGACAAAAATTTCTTTGTTGCTTGTTTACTCTGCAAAATTGAAATAACAGAGTTTCTCTCCATTTGTCTTCATTTCTGGCCCACAAAAAAAAACTCCCCAGTCCCCACTCTAATATCGACTACCTTACCAACTCTCTCTATTTATCTGTCCATAAAAAATATCGACTCTCGTTCTTCTTTTTACATGCGTACAATAAAAGTTGTTAAAGTATGTGAGACACTCAGTTCTTTTGGATTCCAAAGTGATTCCTAAGTGAACCGAGAAATTCGGGTCCGTGATTTTGCTTGAAGTATGCAATACATAAACAAGACATAAATTATCAGATTTAATTTCATCTGCGGAAAAGGGTGATACTTTAGAGGTTTTTGGCAAGAAATACATTCTAAATATTTCAAAATATAGCTTATTGTCTAGTCAGAAAATGTAAAATTTTATTAATGGATGTCGTAGATAAATAACTTGACCCTAAAGTTCACGATCTTACGTCATTTTGAATTCAGGGCCCATGTTCCGTAACTTTCTAATCGATAAAAATAGTCGAGAAACAAAATAAAATATGTTTGTTTTGATGTTAAGATGCCAAAATGACTTTTTCAATTTTACACCTTCCATTGGAAAATCCCAGTCAAACAAATTAAAAACTTAAGGTATCGCCTCAATTTACAGAAACCCATTCTTACAGAGGCGTCAATCGAGTAAAATTTATCGCCTTAGTTACAGAACATGAGCCCAGAGTCGAGTTGACCGTTGTCCAACCAGTGAATAAAAAAGTGGACATAATCGTTTATTTTCAGTGTTTATTTGTGCGACGTTAATAATTTTTACCAAAACACGACTATTTACCCCAATTATAAGATTGAAAAAGGGGATTTCTGTCCATATTTCATAAAACTCATTTTTAATTAACCTCTCTAATTTTGAGCCGCATGTAAACGAAGCTTAAAAATACTTAATAGTTAAATAATGAACGCGATCATTGTTGCAAGGAAACACAATGCAAGCATACCCTTTCATTGCACAAGAAATGATTTATTGAAAAGAAACGTCAAACACATAAAATAATATTAAAATGAACATTTTGTAACACACAGATGTAGAAAATTCAACCTTTTGTTTTTCTTACTGCTTTATATATATTCCATTTTATTTGCATCTTTTAATTCAAGTTTTAGTATTCTTAAATGCGAAGAAATAAAAACAAATCAATTATAGATTTTTTGCCTTTAGTTATTAGACACAAGTTCGGTAATACCAACTTAAAGATACAAAAAATTAGACTGCTGCGGATCATTCTTTTGGGAAGTCCTGATTCACTGCCGATAGATTTACCAAAAGAACAGCTATACCGTTATTAAAGCCTCCCTTCAGTAAGTCCAATTTTCCATAAACTTTGCTACAAAATATCTTATTTAGTAAAAAACAAGTATTTTTGTCTAAGATAATGCCATTTAATTTTGTTACTGTTAACCAATCACCAAACAAAACATCCAAAACAAATCCAAACAACAAAATTGACATTTCATATTGAGGTTAGATTTCACATCTGATAAAATGAATGAGTTTCATTTCATTCAAGATCTATTAATATTAGGAAGTACTAAAAAGTACTTCGCAGGCCCCATTAGAACGCAGCTGCTAGCGATTGATAAACCAATTTCCGTAAATGGGTCTGTTTGAAAATTGAAATTTTGGATCTCCCTATATAGGCTTTTTCGATGTTCGTACTTAAGTATTCGATGTCACACTTTTGTTACCCGAGTGTCTTTTCATTGTGTTTGATGTTTTTATCGTTTCCATAACTGACCAGCGTCAGGTTTTTTGAAAGTTTTCAGAGCTGTCAAATGCAAATCAGTCGTTGGCGGGATAAAGATTAAATGCAAACAAAACTTACGCTTTTTTGTCCATAATTTTACTTGTTATTTATTTTTATATTTTCGTTGCTCATTTTATTAAGTAACAATAATTGTACGACAGGTATATACAAATTGTCAATACTTTAAGCACTAAAGCCTATGATGTAAAATCCAAACCCGAACAGCTTTCCAGTTTTAAATATTTAATTGAAATTCACTGACATTCCGCAGCTCGCGCTGGAACAGAAATAATCGAATAAACCGTTTCAAAGCACATTTTTATGACTAATGGGGATTTCCGTTGGTAAATTCAGAATTTGTTGCGGAATTTGTTATTTTCTTATGGCAAATGGAATGCGATTTGAATTTATTTTGTCTGTTATTCAAAAAAGGTATATTTATGCCTATTAATCTTTCTCTACTGAAATAAATGAATTAAAAATACTTGTCAGACTGCCAGCTGTCATTTCTACTGGTATTAGTAAGAATAGGGGTAAATCCATCGAAAACATACGAATCTACAAAATTTATTCATAATAAAAAAATCAATTTGTTTGCTCAATTTAAGGATTTAACTATCAAAATATATATTTTGACACATATGTTAAATGTATCAAAAAGAAATAATTGAGTTTGCTTAAATTGCTTTATTTCTTAAACAGTTCGCATATAAAGTGCCCATGATACCCCTTTTTTCTCCACTTTATCAAAATCTTTTTTGCGGCCCTGTTTTATAAACCAATGTTACACGTCTTTTCAACGTAAATCAAGCCTACATCACCTGCTAAACAAAAATTGGTACAATCAGATCATCGTTAATAAGCTACCTGCAACACGTGTATATATTGTGTATTGCAATTTTTACAAAGAAAAAAAAAGTTAAGACCTCTTCATGGCATTGTGTTGTTCCAGTTGTTTTAACGATTTTTCAGCAGTTAAGGCTAACTCCCAAGTCGCAACTTAGTTATCGGTTAAGCATACAATTCAGTCTCAGTTTGATGTTTGAAGTTTTAACTCAACCGCAAGCTTCGACCAAGTTAAGCGAAGTTTCGTTTTCATTTCTATTTTTAATTTGAATTTTATTTTAATTTATACTTATTTAAGCCGAAACGCACGATAAGAGAGTTTAGATAAATAATAATTAAAAACGTGTTCTTTATTTTATCTACTTGTGTTTGATAATAAAAATAAATTAAGACAGAAATGTGTTTGTGTGTGGATTAGCAGCGTCTATCGTTCTAAACAGTTGGTAGGTAAATATATTTTTTAAAATATAATAATTTTGTGAAACTTAAGAGTATTTTTGCCTCAAAATTATATGAGTATGGTTTTTCATAAGATGCTTAACTATGGAGTATATGTTCCACCTGCAAATAATAATGTGTTTGTTTTCTTAATTGTTTTATATGCAACATGCCACAAGTCAAGGTGAATAAGAGCTTGTTGTATGAAAATAAAAAAAAAAATCTTCAACGTCAATGAGTTAAAGATTATTTATGTGCTAATTTTGGCTTAACTTCTTTTGAGGTATGCTTACTCGATCATAGCTACTTACATATTTTGTATAAAGTATTTATTTATTCTCCTAATTATGAATATGTGTTATATAGGTTCTAGGGGATCATGGATCAATCAATACAAATATATGTATATTTGTGTGTACGTACAGGTAATACACAGGTAGACTTCTGTGGAGAAACGGGGTGTTTGTTTAATTTTATGTTTGTTTGTTTTTATTTGATGAATTAACAATTTCGTTATAATTTTTGTATTTTGGATTTTATATTTCAAGCGGGGCAAAAGTATCTAATCTTATGAAGTTTTTTTGAATGAAAATGAATTTGAGCTCTGTTTTGAAGGTTATTTTATATGAAGTGTTTTTTTTTTCAAGCCCAACAAAAATTTGGCTATAAAAGCGCGATATTGACTACACAATTTATCGCATATCCTCGTATTCGACACAAAACTGTTACCGACGTGAATTACGTCTTGGTGTTTGTTATCGATTCGTATGGAAATGTCAATGACGGTCTTTGTGGAATATCAGTCTAATAAATGAATAGCGGCTTGAATTTTGATTTCACATGGAACACTTTAGAGTTTAAAGTTTTGAAATACATACTTCATTAGTTGATATAAATTTTATCTACAAATTTCAATAAAATGAACAACGAAAATCAAAAACAAAAAAAAATAAATTTAAATTATTATTTAAGGTAAATATGTATTTAAATTTTTTTAAGATAACCTATGCTTCGAACAAATTTTGGGCTTCGTCCACCTATATAGGGCATTCATTCACATTCTCAATTATCTTTGGCCATCCCGGCATGATGAAAGATAGAAACTATTTATCAAACATACTGTCAAAATCACTTCTCGTTCTCGTTAAGATGTTGACCATGCCAGACGTCTTAGCAGTAATCCTTGCAATCGATAAATTGTTAAAAAAAAGAAAAGGAAGAACTAGAACAAGAAAAAAAAATAAAATGAACGACAGGATCGCACGTACTTGCTTTTATGCTCGATCACATCGTATGCAAAAGACTCTTAATAGAAACTGTCAAATATTTGCTTAAAATCGTTTTTTAATTCTTCTGGTAATACTGGTATGGCAATTTTAAATATTTAATAGTATAAATTTAAATACAACATTTCAAAAATATTGAATTTTCAAATAATTTTTTGTTTTCAAAAATCCAAAACAATATTTTTTTTCGAAAATTTTTGTATGCAGTATTAGTTTTGATTCGAAGGACCTCCTATATAAAAATGTTGATCAAAATCTTTAGGCCGTTTATGAGAAAGTCGAAAATCAAAAAAATGCTTGTGTGGCAAGTACCGTTAATAACAAAATATGTAAAAAAAAAATTCCCAAATGTAGGCTATACCTATGATAGTCGACACACTTTTTTTTATCAAAATCCTTAGAGACGTTTTCGAGTTAATTGAGATTATAGAAAAAACTTGTATGGCAAGTACCGTTATTTTTGGGGCTAAAAAAAGCGATTCAAAAATCTATTTGATAGCATCACCTAAAACGCTTAAGAACCAAGTTTGAAGAAAATCGCTCCAGTCGTTTAGACTGTAGATCGTCCTACAGACAGACATACAGCCAGACAGAATTTTGGGACCCTACTTTTTCGGTGTTCGCTATCATCGTAATGTTAATTTTGATTAAATCTCGAGTTCGATTTTTTTTCCAAATGCAAAACTTGCCCTATATTTTCGGTGACCATACGTCCTCTTTTTTAGAGGACAGTTCTTTTTTCGGTATCGTGTCCTTTTTTTTGTTTTTCTTAAAGAGGACAGAAATTTGTCCTCTTTTTACTAAATTGTCCTCTTTATGTCCTATTTTTTCTTTGAAACATTTTTCGTAAAGACCAAGTCAGAAATGGGTTGAAATTTTTAAATACTTTGATGTAAGGTACGACAATTTACTGAGTCGTAGAGTTTTCACTGTAGCTTCCAGCTTCAAATGCCCGTACGGAAAGAGTGTTTTCAATTTCTAATAATATTTGGAGATCTGAAAAATCGCAATTAAAAATTGATACATTAAAGGCAGTGTTGATAACAATGTGCCAATTATGACTATGATTGTGGAGATGTTAAGACTTTTTTAAGAAATTGAGATAACATCTTAACCTTTCGATTATAACAGGGGTGTTGAAATAGCCCAGGCAATTTTATTTTAACTGTAGTTTTGATTTGGCTTGAATTCCCTTTCTGCCTTTTTATGTATTTTCCATTTAATATCTCAGGTGCCAGTTACTGATGAGCAGTCCGAGCGAAAGGCTGTAGATTTTGAATACTAGAGCATACGGTATGCACTGGGGTGATATATCACCCCATGTTGTCTTTCTTGTATGGGAAAATTTTCAAGAACTTCTTTTTTGCGCCATTCTTTCGGTAACTAAAATGACATTCAAGCCAAGATTTAGAAATTTACTTAAGAAATGCTTTTCGTAATGCTGATGAAATACATAGATTCAGTTTTCCGAAAATGAATTCTCAGAATTTACAGATGATTATTCAATAGACTCGAAGTAGTCAATGGTGGCCCTTACGGATATTATTTAGTTTACTTTTCAAGTCGGAATTAATTCTGTAATACTTTTTCTATCATGTAAATGCCCTAATTAGCCACTGTATAAGTTGATACGGATGTATCTTAAAGAATTAGGATAGGACGTCTAGCTACAAATTTCCCAAGATAATTGGCTGAAGAAATAAAGGGGATTCTATGAAAGTGTGTCGCCCCTCTAAATTACAGAACTAGTCGCGGGGTGTAATTTGTCCATAAACACAAGACCGCAAAAGCAAGATTTAACGCTTAAAATGAAATTGTCCTGTATGTCCTGAACACAGGGAAGAGATATGCTATGCATCAATTGCATTTAATTTTTTTTATTTCCTGACAATTATTTTTTTTTATGATTCCAATTTTCTTGTTTTGTTAAAGTCTATGAAGTGTTATGATATTCAATAAATAATGTATGTTATCCTTAAAAGCATTTTGTTTGCATTTAATCCTGGCTGGGATGTTATTGCACCCCTGTTGTTGTGTATGTATATTTTAAATGTATAGTTATCGGAAGGTTAAAAAAATACACTACTAAGGAAAATACAAAACTGCAAGAATTTCTTTGAGCTAAACTCTTAAATTAAGTACTTAAGTATTTATTATTTTATTTTTTTGTATGTTATATGTAAGTATTTTTATTTTTTTGTTTTTAAAACTGAACTGATATATGTAATCTGAAGTACAAATAATTTGAATAAATATCGTTTCTTCCTAAACTTGTTTAAGTTAATTAAAGGTTGTCCTCTTTTTTGCATCTGAAATAAAATGACCGACTGGATCGTACAAATTTGCTCTTGTAGCTAACAACTTTAGTGTTACTCACTCACGCTGTTGGTAGGTAGCTAGCCTATATAGTTATCCTATGCACATTTAAAGCCCATGTAGGTAATATTACCTTTATTCTTAGTATAATGAATTGTCGAATGCATGATTCAAGGAATATTTACATAGGTAGCTACCTACAAATGTATATTTAAATGGATTTTAATTATGTAAATGTAAATATGTACAAGTACATACATGTATATAATGAAAGTGAATGGTGTAGGGGTGGGCAAAAATCGTTTTTTAAACTTATTTTAACTGCCAAAACCATTACTTTAGTCGGTTTTTTCGAAAAAACGAAGAACGTCATTAGGTGCCACGGATCAATGAAAATTTTATGAAAAAAGTATCTCGAAAATTGCAGGACGGGTTGTGATGAAATCCTGTTTTTTATTTTTCGTTTTTTTGAAAACAAAATTCTTTTGAAATTTTGGTATGCAATTTTTTTAGAGACTATTAATGTTCATGTGAATATAAAATTTAAAATTATTTTTTTTGATTAGTTTTAAAATTATTGATTTTTCAAAAAAAAAAAATTAATAAATTATTTTAATTTAAAAAAAAAGTAAAATCAATATCATCCAACTTAAAAACGAAATGGAACAACCTCGATTCTACTGTGTGCCATATTAGATTCAAAGGCATACGTCTTTGAAAGTATAATGGTACAACTTTATTTTTAGAATGATGCATCGTTAAATTAAATGTATTCGAGCTTAAAAATATTACAAACCAACTTTGAAATTACTATCTTTTAGTTTTAATTTCACTATGTTTTAATAGAGTTTTTTTCTATTAGAAATTACTTAGAAGTGGAAATGTTTTAGTTTTAATCTTACCAACCATGAAACGTTGTATAATTTACTACTTTACGTTTTGAAAATAACGACTTGGATTCAGCCATGATTTACGTCAATCTTAATTTAATAAAAGTTTTCCAATTTTTTTAATAAAAAAACCGATCATTCATACAAATTTGAATGTACTGGATATTAATGTAGGGATACACTTGTGCTTTGCTTCAAACCGCATATCCCAAGAAAATCTTACCGGTCCACATTTCAGGATAAGCCACCAGAAAATGGGGTGTCTTGCTTAATTCTTGTCCCAAATAATCTAAAGTATAAACAATCAACAAATTTAAATCAAACTAAGATTAATTTTCTTATGATTTCACTAAAACAAAACTTACTTTTCAACGTAGGGAAAATGTATTATATTTCAAATTCTCGTAATAGTTTTACTAAAAGTTCCACGTCTTTAATTGGTACATTAAACTGTTTAAACTCCGACTGTTTAAAAAAAAAGGCAAAACACGACTCAATATATGAAGACAAGGCTTCACGATCGACGACGCCAGCCGGCGCCGACCCGACTCTACGTTGCAGGTAGTGTTTTTTTGCTGTTTTCATGATTCTACATGGAATCCACTTAAGATCAACTATGAATCCCTTTGATTTTACGTCGATCGTAGTTTGAAAATGCAACATCAATGTGAAAATGAATACGTTTCACTTTGTTTCTACATCGCTTCCACTTGAAATTTCGGTGTTACATTGGGTCCACTTAAAATTGACTATGAATGAATTTAAATTAAAGTTAATTTTCGATTGGAAATCTTTCATCAATGTTTGTGGAAGATTAATTTAATGTATAAGTGTTATTTGTAAGTGACTGCAACTTCGAAATGATGTTGAACAAAGTAGAATCAACTATGTTAGACTTTGAAAGTTGTGCATGGAATTTAAATTTTGCATACATTTTAGCATTTCCACTTTAAACCAACGTTGGACAACAATGCGTAGTTAAATCAATATATTTTCAACGTTAAATTAAATACGTTCATGATACTATTTTCCAACGTTAAATCAAATACGATTTCTTAGATTTTATGTTGCCTATTTTCCCTCAGTGTACCGTTATTTTTAGGCCTAAAAATAAAATTTCAATTTCGCCTCTGAGGAATGCCAAAATAATCAGACATACCAAATTTGAAGGTAATCGCTTAAGCCGTTTAGGCTGTAGCTCGTTATACATACAGAGGGACAGACTGGCATTTCTTGGCGATCACTTTTTTAGGCTTCTCTATGATCGTAATTTCATGTTTGATTGTTAGAATTTTTTTTTTGACGAATGCATAACTTGTCTTATAGTACCTATAATCGCAAGTAAAAATGGTCACCGTACCTATAGTACATATATATCGCAAGTAAAAATAGTGCAAACGAATTTGAACTTAAGAGTGCTTGAAAAAGCACAGCCATTTTTATTTTATATGTTCACCGGTTGAAAACTTTCTGAAAATGAAATTTCTTTCCGGCATGACAAGCATCCGTTCACATTTATCAAATATGTTGGTCATGATAGCTAAATATCAGATTATTTTGATATCCATCAACCATGGTAACAAGCCGCATAATGGAGCGTTCACATTATCAAAATCGAGGCAGTCATGACGGAATTGACAAACATATTTGAGAATGTAAACCCTCTTATTAGATAGATGATCAGATCTTGTGCGTCTTGGGCAAACCTGCAACTGTCATACTGCAGTCAAACTCAAGGAATATGCGAGATTCACTAGAAATGCCTATCCCCAAATCCCCTTAAAAATACACCTACTACATATATAATCCTCAGGTTACATATAGCGAGTAATAGCATTAAAACGCCATCGCAGCACTAATTGGGTCACCGAGCGGGATTTGCTCTTGGAGGATATCTATACCAACCTACCTAGTATTGTGTAATTTTTAAATATATCCCTGACATTATATTGGGTGATTTTTTATTCATTCTTCTTAAAATCTGTATTACTGTAATGTATTAATACTTTATATTTTCGCTATAATTAAAGTAAACGTTAGTAATCAATTTCTGTAATGTAATCTTAGAAGCTAAAATTTATTTTTATGCATGAAAAGTGGCGTGTATAAGGTAACCTGCAAGGAATGCATTGGAGTGTACATAGGAAAAACTGCAAGATCTTTATCGATAAGATTTACAGAACATTTAAAGGCTGCTGTACGTCCCGAACCTTCTTCTGGACTTGCTCAACATATACAAACTTCTGGACATGGATGCTCCCTCGATGATGTGTCTCTATTACATTTTGTATCTGCTGGACGTGTATTAGACAAATATGAAATTTTTGAAATAAATAAGCATAAGGGCATGAACATTTTAAACTTACAAATTGACTTATTGAACAATAGCCCACTACTTAACATATAATATTTTTTTTTTAAATATATATTATATATTAATTTTTTTGTTTTATATTTTTTCCATATTTTATACTTAGTTTAAACCTTTTTTAAAGTCAGATCTCTATGTTTAATTTTTAAGTTTATTAATTTGTATGAACACTTTTGTTCACCAGTGTCGTGTTACAACCTTTATGATTGTATGATTTGTTTAAAAACAGAAAAAAAAATATATTGCCCTGATGATGTCCTAACTAAGACGAAAACCAAATTTTAAATTGTGGAAAAACAAGTGCTTAATTACTTCTTTATACAAAAATGTCAAAAATTAATTTCCACCAAGTGTTAAACTCTCACACTATTGATTATATTAAATTTTGACTGAAGATATGAATACATGGTAAATTGATTGACATTCATTAATGTCTTTCGTGTCCAAAAACAATATTGTATAAAACCATTTACACATGTATATAAGAACTATAATGTTTAAATATACCTTGTTATTTTGCATTAATTAATAAAATATTTGAGAAGAAAATACAGTAAAATGCAGTGAAAATGCTGATTGGTTATCAGTTTAATCTGCTCAGTGGAAGGTTATATCCGCTACAATAATATTGTGCCTTTTAAAAATAAACATTAATTTAATCGCTTATCAAGTAGGTACTCGTAATTAATCTTTAGCAATCTCTGACGAACCAAATGAGTGTGAATAAAAGTTGTTTTCATTCATTCACTCCCTTCTGCGTTATATACCTACCTATGTATCGGGTGTTTTTTTTTTTAACCCACTTGAGACAGGTATACATCATACATATCTGTCAAAGCAATTGTCAGAATCTAAACTGTCAATGGTATTCTTAATCATTACTATTAGGTTTGTTTGTTGAAACCTGAAGTCACCCTTAATGCTGATTTCCAATGACACGTTCACGTTAGAGAAACTCACATTACTTTAACAAGCACTACAGATGACTTTAGGCGAAAGTAAAGTGGAATTACGAATTTCCATCAGACATCAATTAGCTGGGATGTATAATATTTTAGTGCGGGATAAATGATGGGATGTAGAAAAATGCAATGCCCGAATGTCAAAACGCGCGTAAAAGTAATTTTTTTTTAACTTGAGCTTTGCTGTCGCTTATGTTACGTTGGTTTGTGTACTTGATAATATATGGCGACTCGTAGCATTAGTACCAAACGCGTCATTGTACACACTATACCTAAATTACTATGTTGGAACTTTAGCGTTGAGAGAAGAATCTGCCAAAGCGACGCTCAACGCGACATTGGAAATCAACCATTAGGCTCGCCCTAAAGCGTTTTTTGAAAAATCTGAAGTCACCCTGCTGAACAAATTTTGTGTTTTTTGAAACCTGAACTCGCTCTGAAGTAGATCTAGGTTTTTAGATGGGGCGAGTTGGGGTAAACGAATTAACTGTCAAAATCACATGAAATCGGAAGTAGGGTTGGGCGATATTGAGAAAACATCGACGTAACAACGATTACTCATCATCTATGTTAATAGTTATCGAATCGAAAACATCGATGATTTTAACGAATTTCCTTAATCCATTCCCTTAACATCGATTTTTTTGGTCAACGAAAGAACCTATTTACAATTAGCATAACATAAAACTTGCACCATACTTCACCCGAGACCGCTACATCTGTGACTGCTTTTCGCCGTTTTTGTGTCCAGAAGTTGTGCTCAAAAACTAATTGAAAAATGTGTTCCCTAGACTATAAGGACATGACATTTCATAAACGGACTTAAAAAGACACCCTCTACGTTTTCGTATATTTGAATTGGTCGGCAATAAAGTGACCGATATGAGATTCACCCATTTAACATCCAAACAACAACGAAGACGTTATATTAATTTTTTGAAATAAAAAATAGATTAGTTTTACAATTGCACATTTATAAAGAATTTTATAATGCTGTTATCGGACGAACAAACATTTCAACTTTGAATTGTAAAGTTAAAAAAAGAATTATAAAACCTGAAAACAACAATAAAAGCATTAGCGTGACCAACAATAACATTTCTCACAATTCAGCTTTTTTAATGTGATAGAACATTTATACTAACTAAAGCCTACATGCATTTTTTTATTTTGTTTTTATATTTGTACCTTATCGTCTAGTCGACATTATTAAAATTACTTAACTTTTATAATTATTAAGATCGTGTTTGAACGTTTGTTGAAATATAATGAAATGTCAGGTGAATTTAGATTATCGACATTGCTTTTACTTGTAATACGTTATAATTATTACTTTGTGATGCAACCTTCAACAAATTGGTAGTAATAGTATATTAGAACTTAGAGCACAATGACGCTTAATAATTTATACAAGTGTTGATTTGATGATCATGAATCATGCATTTCCGGGTTCACTGTGATCCCCAGATAAAAATACGTTTTTTACTTGCGATTATAGGTACTATAAGGCAAGTTATGCATTCGTAAAAAAGTAAAAAAAAAAATTCTAACGATCAAACATGACATTACGATCATAGAGAAGCCTAAAAAAGTGATTGACAAAAAATGTCTCTCTGTCAGTCATGTTTATCAGTCTGTCCATCTGTATGTATAACGAGCTGCAGTCTAAACTGCGTAAGCGATTACCTTCAAATTTGGTATGTGTGATTATGTTGGCATTCGCCATAGGGGAAATTGAAATTTTATTTTTAGGCCTAAAAATAACCGTCCCTGTCATATAATCGTGATGGAAAATCTTATATTTCTCAAAAACGGCTCCAACGATTTTGATAAACATTTTTGAGATTTTTTTTGTTGGTACTAGCTATATTTTGATATGAACCAAGTTTACAGGAAAAGTCTTTTAACGGTAACTTTCATATAACGGTTCTTTTAATTGTTGTCTTTCTCGGTAACGGTACATTGGATTTCTATCAAATTTTAGAGCTGAGAAGACATAGGTAGATCAAAAATTTGAAATGCTTTTTTTTTGAAAAATCATTATTTTTAAAACTAATCAATAAAAAATATTTTAAATTTTATAATGACATGTACATACATATATTATAAAATATTGAAAAACTGCATACCAACATTTAAAAAAAACAAAATAGGTTTCAAAAAAACTAAAAATAAAAAATAGGATTTCATCAAAATCCGTCATCTAATAGTTCTCTTGATTTTTTGGAAAAACCGATTACAGTGATGGTTTTGGCAGTTCTTATAAGTTTAAAAAACGATTTTTATTTACCTATACACTATTCACTTTCATTATATAAATAATATGTATGTACATATTTGCATACCTAGGTTCAATATATATATTACCATATTAAATTACATAAATAAAATTTATTAAAATATACTTACATTTGTAGTACCTATGTAACTTTTCCTTGAATCATGTATTCCACAATTCATTATAAAGGGTTATCCATTTTGCGGTTTCGAAAGTAAACGTAAATAAAACACATATAAAATATTTTTTTTTCATGATACATATTTCTTTTTTATTATAAAGTTTAAACGTTGATATTATGTGTGAAACACTACATCATTTAAATGACCACCACACGAATTGTTGCAAGCATCGATTCTTTTGATATAATTTTCGACCACTTTTTGACACATATTGGGCGGTATCTCAGCCATAACTTGACGAATGTTGGTTTTCAAGTGCTCAAGAGTTAAAGGTTTATCTGCATAAACACGGTCTTTCGCGTAGCCCTACAAAAAATTGTCCAGCGGTGTCAAATCGCATGATCTTGGTGGCCAGTTAATATAGCCACGACGAGAAATTACGCGGCCAGGAAATGTCTCTTGCAATAAAGCCATATTCGCTCGAGTTGTGTGGCATGTGGCACCGTCTTGTTAAAACAACATATTCTCCAAGTATTCTTCAAAAGCAGGCAAAAAAAATGTCGGTTATTATATGCCCATAACGCTCCGAATTGACGGTGACAGTCGTTCCATCGTCGTTTTCGAAGAAGTACGGTCCAATCACACCTCCGGACCAAAGAGCGCCACAAACAGTGACTTTTTGTGAATGTAATGGCCTCTCTTCAATTACTTGAGGATTCTCAGAAACCCAATTACGACAATTTTGTTTATTAACATACCCACCGAGTTAGAAATGTGCTTCGTCGCTGAAGAAAATTTTGTTCGAAAAATCGCCGTCCACCGCCTGCCTGTTGTTCAAGCACCCATTCGACGTATCTACGACGTTGTGAATGGTCAGCTGGCTTCAGTTGTTGTGTGAGCTGGACTTTATATGGATGTAGGTGTAGATCCAAATGCAAAATACGCCATAATGTGCCGTAAGACAGTCCTAATTCCTGAGAACGACGAGGAATCGACACATTCGGGTCTTCGGCAACACTTTCACTAACAGCAGCGATATTTTCAGTGGTTCGAGCGAAACGATGATGCACAGGCCTTACAATATCTGTAACCAACCCAGTCTCTTCAAATTTCTTCATAATTTTAATTTAATTATGTAAACCATAATCTCCTCTCAAAGCGCGATATGTGGCTATGGCGGAATCACCATTTTTGTAGTAGGTTTTAACAATTTTTATGCGTAGTTTGACAGATGTCGAATTCCAGCCCTATACTTTTGAAACCGCAAAATGGGTAACCCTTTATTAAGAATCATGGTAATCTTACCTACATCGGCTTTAAACCTGCATAGGATAACTAGACTACTCGTACCTATACCTATACTAACAGCGTCAGTGGTTAACTACACTAAAGTTGTTAGCTACAAGAGCAAGTTCTTACGTACAGTATAGGTACTATAGGGCAGGTACTATTTGGAAAAAAAATCGAACTCGAAATTTTAATCAAACTTGACATTGCGATGATAGAGAACACCACAAAAATGGGTCACACAATTCCGTCTGCATGTCTGTCTCATAGTACACATAATAAAGGTGATATATTCCGGTTTTCATTTTCAAGTTAGGGCATGTGGCAGAACTCAGAGACACTCGTGTTACATTTGGCATGCGCATAAGGGTAGGCATGGTCCAAACTGCTAGTTGCAATATCTGTTACTGCTACTTTTAATAACAGTTATAAATTCCTGTTACTGAAATAACAATTATGCAACAAAAATTGTCAGTGAAATAATAATTTTAATAAACTACTTTCCAAATTCAATATTTCGCAAACGGGTGGATCTTTTGTTTTTGAAATTTTGTATTTTTGTATTTATATTATTTAGTTTATATTATTAAATTTTTAAAATTGTCAAACCAAGTTTTTTTTTAGAAAAAAAATTTTAAAAAATTGTATATAAATAAATAAGTAAAACACGAATTTGATACGATGTGATCGAACATAAGAGCAAGTTCGTGCGATCCAGTCGTGCATTTTACTTTATTTATTTTTTATCAATATACGTACATATATGTACATATCAAATGAGATTAAAGATAATATGGATTTTTGACAGTTAAATCCTTCTATTGGGCAAAAAAATTGATTTTTTTTCGTATCTGGAATCAAATCTGCAGGGCCGTATCATTCGTTAGATCTACCCCATTTTTTATTAACACCAGTACAAATGACAAGTTCCAATTTGACAAGGGTTTGCTTTCATCAATTTACTTTATGGGCTTCAAATCGAATTCCATTGGCCACGAAGAAAATCAAATTCCGCATCACAATCTGGATTCACCAATAGAAACCCCCGTTGATAAAAGACATACAAATGCATTAGTTGTATTTTTCAGTAATAAAAATATTAGTGAAAGTAAAAGCTTATTAATGCAAACAATCTGAACTGTAAACTTGTGTTTTCATTTGCTGCCAATCACGATTTTTTAATTTTACATTTTTAACCTCTTCTTATAGGGTCAATGGATGGAGTTCAGATATATATACATATGTATATATATTTTTCAAATTATGCAAAGCAATTTGCATTTGAATAGCTAATTATTTCAAGCAACAATTATTACGTTTGAAGCTTAATGGTTGCGTTTGTATTTCTCTTGTATGCCTCTTTTAACATAACAGTAAAACCCGGATAAGTGCCTCACGCTAAATGCCCCACTTTAATATGCACTTATACGGGTTAGGCGGTTATAAAAAAACCGCTTAAGCGCACATGGTATTTATCAAATATTTTTGATATAAAAAACATTTCAACATATAGATTTTAACGGCCTTCAGTCCATAAAATTTGCGTTTCGTCCCTGCGATCTCACTACGATTCATCAGTTGGCTAGTGAAGGCCCTACCATTGCACACTTTTTGTTAAGTTCAGTTCATCTGACATTGATTTTTTGACAAGAAACCATAGTTCACATTGAACTAACCAACAACATTGAAATTTTGTCATTAAAATTAATAGATTTAGTCCCGGGCCAGACATAGTTAATTAGGAAGGTGTTTTGTATTATATTTAATCGGACGTGTTGAATTATTGATTCAAAATAGATTTTAACGGCCTTTGATCCACGAATCATTATAATAGATTAAGATTATAACTTTTTAATTTATGAGTTTTGAAGCATAAAACAAAAGGAAGCGCTAAAGGAAAACAAATCCTTGTATTTTATCAGCTATTTTCGAATGTGTACTTAAAAGAATTTTTGTCAGGTAAGTTTCAATAATTCCGGGAAAGGTAGTTAAGCGGAAGGTACTTATAAGATGAGTTTTATATGAAAAAATCCTCAGAATTTTGGTATGCGGGTTAGACACTTAAGGGAGAGGCACTTATCCGGGTATTACTGTATTTGTATGCTTGTGGGGTTGTTTACTAAATTTTAGTTTTGAATCATATGGAATACAAATCTCTCGCGTTCACTCACTTATTAGATATGTTATCTCGAATACCAAGCTATCGAAGTATATCTGTGAACGAATCAGATAGGTTAGCTGAAAGCTGTCAAAAAATCAAAGCAAAACGCATACCAATGAATTTTGCAGTCAGCTGGTTCTATACATTTGTTCTCGGATAGCTAGTTATTCCAAATTGTTTGGGATAACTGAAGATAGCTTTCATGAGAGCAGCTGTTTGTTCATCAGATGTGGTTTTGCACGTATTACCACAACAGAAAGTTATTCCAGATTGCTGAGAATAATTGAGTGAACGTCCCCATTTTTTGATGGAATGCAGCTGTAGCTGAAAGAATCGCCAGGCCGTCATTTAAATCGCTCACATTATGGCTGCAATGTTGGCGGTGTACAGTGGCGAACTTTCGATGGGTTTTGGGTTCGAACCTTGTTAAAAGATAAAATTCTTATCGTGAAACAGATTTAATAAGTACCAGCAACGTATTTTAGAACCAATGTATTTCAATTGTTCACCACACACATCGGCTACGTTAGGCCAAATGCGGCTTCATTAAGCACTGCTGACAATAAAAACGGCATAATTAATAAAAAATGATATAAATCAGAGAGCATGGTAGTGCCCAGCCAAGTTCTGGCACTACATACTTTTACAGGAACAAACTCAGGTGATTTTCGATCCCCCTTAATATTCAGTCCTAATGAAGTTCGAATTTTGCTAAGCTAGTCAAATACAGGCACCTTGGAAAATTTCAACTTTTTAGCACAAGTGATTCCTGAGATATAAGGCCTCAAGAATCACAAAAACCGGAACTTACTGACTGACAGATCATCAAAATTATGGAGCACTTCCCGACATCGTAGAATTTTTCAATTTTCAACAACTGTAGGTCATGTTATGCAGACAAAAAACTAGAAAATTTTCACTTTTTCATTCAGGAGCGTGGAATCCGGCCACTTCCTCAGATTCGTGTTAATTGAATCGAGCACTTCCGATTGCTACAGAACTATAAAATTCTGTAGAACGGTAGGGCTTAAATTACACACAAAGCAAAACATACAAAATGAGAGATTTTCTATTCAGGGGCGTGGTATCCACCCACCTTCACAGACATTTTATCAGTAATATAGACACTTCCGATTGCCGTAGAGTGATGAAATTTGATGGATTTTTAGACCTTAAAGTACGTAAAAACAGAAAATAAAATTTGATGTTTTTCATTTAGGAGGCGCTTAGAGGCGTGGTTAGAGCCGTTTTCGAGATAATTAAGATGGTAGCAAAAATTTATGGCAAGTATACAGTTATTTTTGGGGTAAAAAACTAATTCAAAAATCTATTTGAGGCAATCACCTAAAACGCTTAAATACCAAGTTTGAAGAAAATCGCCGTTTAGACTGTAGCTCGTTGAACAAACAAACAGACAGACGGAATTGCGGGCCCCCTCTTTGGTGTTCTCTATCATCGTAATGTCAAGTTTGATTAAAATCTCGAGTTCGATTTTTTTTCCAAATGCAAAACTTGCCCTATAGTGATATAATACATACATATAACGCAATTAAAAGAGGCGTGGTATCCGCCCATTTTCACAGAATTGTTATCAATTATATGGAGGGTTTCCGATTGCTGTTGAATAATGAAAATTGGTAGAGTGGTAGAGCTTGATGGCCATTTATGGATGGAAATTTATGACTTTTCTAAAAACTAGAGTGCTCGATGTGGTATTCTATGTTAACATGAATGAAAAAATAAAACATGTGCATAACTGAAAAAAACTGTTAAATAATTATGTATATGTTTGATGTGAATTATAGATAGTCCAACAACTAATTAGACTTTTAATTGGTGGGCAACCTTCAGTGTAGAAATACGATTAAAATTGCAGCAATCACATCATTGCATCCTCATAACAATAATTGCATTAAAATCTTTGCAAAAGAATTGAGATCAAACCAAAAACATAAATGTTAAAAAATAGCCAAGTTCTTCTATAAAAAAAAACTCTATGTAAAAAGTCAGCCGTGAAAAAAGTGAGATCTAAAAGTACGGCACTTCACGAAATCTTAATACTACTTTAGTATTTAAAGTTCAGAATAATATTGAAACAACTCCAAATTAAGAGATACATTTTATTATTTAATGAATACAGGCTAAATTTTGATGGGTTTACTTGGCAAGTTTTTTTTTTACTATGCACAATTCGGCAGGTGTTTAAAACTTGACCAGTGAACCCATTAAAATTTAGTCTACCCACATCACCATACATACAATTACATACGTAGAAATTGCAAGTTGAAATCGCATGATGTAAAATATGTAAATCCTTACGTTTCCCAATATTGGATAATCTATGAAGTTAGGCAACAGCATTCTTAATTGGCTAAATTTAAATTTTCCTTAGAACGCAAACAAAAAAGCCTTTAACATCTAAATTTAAATTAATTCTAACAATAGATTTAATTCTTTCAATTGATTCATAGCAAAATGAAAATAAATACAAAAAAAAGTCATCCATTTAACATCGAACAAATCGGTCATTGATTTCATTAATTTGCCGGCATCAGCATCAACTTCGGCATACCACTTCTGCACGCATTGTATGTACATCGAGGAAATGCCACCAGCATGTATTTCAAGCGAAACTTTCATCTTATACTTACCCTGAATCAGGGCCAATTTACTTTCTTCTTCGTTGAGTCGATATGCGGCTGGTGTGCTTACTTTGGAATGTAAGCAGTGTAGTTGACAGCAGCAACATCACACCAGAGCGACATCATTGTCGCCGCGACGCTACCACTCTGAATGAGAAATCGCAACACAATGTGTTTCTACATAAAGTACATATGCCTATAGAGGTAGAGTAAACACGGGTAAAATATTACATTTGGATTGTATCATTTTGTTTTAATCGAATGAAATAATCGGCGCTTATTTTATAATTCCGCGTGCAGTAAGGGTTTTATTAAGATTTCAAAGAAGATATCGATGTACATTGATTTTGAAGCTCGGAATATTAAAATGGGAGAGGAAAATAGATCCGTACATGGTACTCCCTACTAACATTTCAGGTTCTATAAGGTTTCGGTAAGGTCTTATCAAAGCTTAAATGTTAATTTAGTTTAAAAATTCGTGTTGTACAGCTCTATACCGGAAAATATGCCCAAATTTAGGCTTAAGGATTAACTAATGGAAATTCCTAAAAGAGCGAGTATTACGGTTCGATATTTTAAGGGGAGGAGTGTAAAAAAAAAACCTTGCAGATATTAGCCGTGCTTTATTTTCCCCGTGATCCAGATCAGATCATTTTTTATTTGCGTTACAACAACAAAAATAAATAGATGATCTGATCTGGATCACGGCTATTATACAATCGTCTGATGTGCCTCTAATTACGCCAAAAAAGTAAAATGGAAAAACGACCAACAAAACTCCATACAATATTTTGTTTTTTTTTTCTTTTTCTAGGAAAAAAGACCCAAATTTCTTGGGGGTTTTGGCTGAAATTTATTTTTTTTTTATGTTTTTGTTGGACATATTTTCCTTAAAGAATAATGAAAAAAGGCCAAAAGAAAATAATTTTGAAAAAACGCCAGAAACGCCTGCTTAGCCCAATATATGATTTGGGGGTAGGGTCGACTTTGTGTGTATTCAAAGCTTTTTGTGTAACATTGTCTTCTGTCTGAATTCGGCTTTATTGTGTAAACAATGTTCGGCAAAATTTATTTATTTTTTTTTAGTTCTAATTTCCAAGAACGTTTTGGAATTTGCGCCAGAATAAATTTTTTTTCTGGTCTTATTTCCAAACAAAGTTAGAAAATTAAGCCAAAAGTTTTATTATTTACTGCGTAATTTCCGTTTTCACTTTTTACTCTTCCATACATTTTCGCGAATTTTCCTAAAATATGTTGGGCGTTTTTTCAAAAATTATTACGCCCAATTTTGTTTGGGTTTTTTTCCAAACACTTTTGGGCTTATATTCATAGAGCGCTCCAAAGACGATAATGTACTTATCAAGGTCAAAGATAAGAAGTAAGTCTAGAGTGTTGGCCAAAAAATGGTTATTTTTGTTACCTCGAGTAGAACGATTCTTTTGTTTTCGATTTTCTTGAAAACGGTTAAGTTGATTTTTTTGTATGGACGAGCTCCTATAAAAAGATTAAACAGTATTGTAAGCCAAAAGTTTTAAAAATTTGTAAAAAAAATAACTGAATATGTATTTTGAAAACGACTCAATCGATTTCTTCGAGACTTTGTATTTCATATTTTTTTGATATTCCTTCACACACTTGTTGAAAATTTTAAACATTAAAATTTAAAACCTATACTCTGTCCCGGAAAAATAGGCATTACACGTCTTATGGGAAAACTTTTTCAAAATCATTAGGGTGTCATATTTTTGCACCATACTAAATTGAAAGAACTTCTCCATAAAAAGTATTTGCCCGCCCGTAAATATATAAAATGATAAAACAAAATTGCATTGCATCTGACGCAGACGAAACGTCCTACTCAGCGCACATCTGAGTGTGGATGTGAACTGTGGACTGAATTGCGTATCCTGTGGCCTGTGGCTGCTGCTGCTATTCAACCCCCATTAAATATTGATGTGCTTTCAAAGTTACCCGTGTCGATTTGTTAACTCGATCGGTTTTTTTTCCTTAGGTTTCTGTTGATGTGCTTTTGATTTGAGAGCTTTAAAAAAAGATTTGATGAGTGTCATCGTTTAGTATTTTCATTTTCTGCACTTCTTTTAATGTATGTTACAAAAATTTAAGCTGTTTTCTTTGAAGAAGAACATTATTTGTGTAGATTTTCGTAGCGCGCGGTTAATTAATGTGAAGTGAATTTAAAATGGCATTGGTGTGTCCGACACGTCGAGCAGGTGGTTGAGCCGAAAATGTGCGAAATGTATAGTTTTTCGGAACGCTCTGTAAAAAATCTTGTTCTAAACCTAGTGAAGATAGCAGCAGCACCACCAAATCCTTTTCTGAATAAAATATTTTGTAAATATAGTTATTTTAAAGATGAATTTATATTTCTTTTTGTTATTTAATATATAATTAATTTTAATGAATAAATGTTTTATTTTTACTTGGTTTTTATTTAAAAGGGATTTGACCTACTGGCACCTTTTATCTTACCTGTACCTCATAGTGGTGTGGAAAAAGATAAAATTTTTATAAACAAAACGATTAAATAAAAATTCCAAACTAAAAAAAGGGCGGTAACCCCACAAACTATTCTTTCATATCTGAGTCCATTTAAAATGCATACTACGAAAACCCTGTGAGAGCTTTCTTGGGTGACAGATATATGCAATTCACTATAGCGAGAATGGGTGACAAACGTCCTATCCTGCCTGTAGGCAGACAATACCCGGGACAGAGTATTGTCTAAAATAGTTTTAAAATGGAAGTCGACTCTAAAAATGAGTTTTAAAATTAGATTCGACTTTCTGATAATAATTTTAAACGGCAAAAAGTATTATTTAACATAAGCAATGTTTACAATTTTGTGCTATTATTTTTATACAGATTCTTCTTAATGTAATATATAAATAATATGTATTGCATATTCAAATTTTCAAAAGTGTTCATTTTATTATTTATTTACCGTAGGAGTTTATTTGAGAAGCATAAAACAAGTATGCGTAGGAAGCATGAACGTAACGCCCTGCATTGATGGTTATGGCAATATAAGCCATTATCGTCTTTGACGCAGTTGGATCCACTACACAGTGACTTTAATACATTGACACTTGGTTGACCTCGTGTGGATTAACATCGTCCTAAAACCGACAATTTTTCTTCTCGACATGCATGTTTACTAAAAATTGTGCTTTGTATCTTTTTGTTTTTATCGGGTCCTTCCTTAGAACACATTAGTCAGCGAAATCACGGTTTTATGTAGGATTTAATGTCTAAAAAAGTGAAATAGAAAATTATATATAAAACAAAATGGCTGCTATATGAACTGTAAAAAGAACTAAATAAATTATTGATTTTTTAATAGAATATTATTAACATATAAAACGTTTAATTTATGGTTTTATTAACCACTGATTTGTAGTGAAAGTAAAATGGCATCTCAAATTGTGTTTTTGAGAAATGCCACATCTAATTGAAATCGTTCAAAGTATTGCTCTGTATTTATCAATATCTCACGATGATTTTAGTCTGCATAAATACAGATGGCGCAATGATCGTTTTAGAAGAGATTCCATTTCCATATCAAACGTATATTGAATAAACCCTCGTTTCAGACAATTTTATATATAAAACAGGCGCTTGTTTTTATGTAAGTCCGAAGGGAATTCACAATACAAAATAATATCAGGAATAAGGGACGCCATTACAGAAAAAAAACTCGCAACAAACTATCGATAACAAAAAATACATGTCGCGTGAGTAAGTCAGTTTTTCTCCGAAAAAAAAAATTAAGTGAAGGCCCCCAACATTCTTTGGGTGTATAAATTGGTTCGCCCAGGGGCCCAATTCCGCAAGAGTGAGTTTTCTCTGTGTACACATAAAGTCATGTACACATACATATTGCGATTCCGCAAGGTTGCGATTCATTTTTTTTGTACAGATAACGTGTACACAGTTAGACAAATTTATTCACGCATAATTCGAGGGTGAATAAATTGTTTGAATTTGGACCCAGTTGCCTTTTCTTTTGGTTTTTTTTTTTAAGAAACACGCTTGTCAATAAAATTAAGGTAAACTACAAAAACAGATTCACTGATTCTTTGGTTCGAACTTATTATTGTTCAACGTACACCAGACGTCACAAAGTATATACAAAAACACAACGGGGGATTTTTTACACGTGCTCACTAAGCTGATATTAGGGGAAAACTGGCTAAATTTGAGTTGAGGTCAAAAATCAATTTTCTGAACATAAAAGTGATTTATGGATTTTCAAAATCATATTTGCGTCACACGAGAACATTTTTAAATGCAGAAATATGATTTTCGTGTTTTCCCACTCACATTCACTTCAGAAATCTATAAATCAAAACTTAGTATTATCCTCAAAATAGCCGCTAAGACGAAATATTTTCACAAAATTAAACTAGCTAGATTTTTTTTAACTTGTTATGATTTCGCTCAAAATTTCAGGTACTAAATATTCCTTAACAAATAAAAACTCAAAACACTAATAAGATTTTTAAAAAAATCTCACCACTTTTCCATAATATTTTCAACAATGGAAAAAAAATGTGTCTCTTAAAATGTTATGAAATGAAAATCTCGCCGTTGCCTTGCCCTATTAACTTCCTCACCCGCTTCTCCCATATCTCTCACATGTTAGTGTTTACATATTTTTTTCAGTCTACTAATTGCATTAAATTGACCACAGCTCGAATAAGACCGACTTCACTAAATTTTAGCAGACATCGAGTACCATCAGCGTTCGCCTCAACTGTGACAGATAGTTGCTTCTTCTCGAGTTAAAAGGGTGTATCGCTAACTAGTTAAGATTAATTTAAGAACTCGGGTGCGTGTTTTATTCAACTTGATGATTTGTTTATTTGCGTTTTTTATCTCAAAAGTCGCTAAGTCATCAATCTTTTTATCGCACCAATTTATTTGTCACAGTCATCTGACATTGCAGTATTTAATAGCATTATTGATGGCTTTAGTTTAATAAAATTGTCTGATCACAAATGTTATAAAAAAAATGGAAAAAAATACTAATTGTGAGATAAACGGTTTTTATTTGATTGCTATCTTTATTGCGCTATAGATTGTACATTCATGCAAAAGTTATTGTGCTCAGACGAATTAGCGGTAGTCCAAAGTACTTGAGTTGAGTTTTAGCCGGCATTCGGTGCGTATGAGTGTTTTTATTTTTGTCTTTCATTGCGGACATTTTCTTTGGTGAATTACTTTTATTTATTTGATTGTTTTTTAAGTGTTTTCTTATTCGATAAAAAGTGCGTATAATTAAATAAGATATTGACTTTGAAAGTGAAAATGATATGGCACAAAATGAAAATTAATTAACTATTTAACTATTTTTAAACTTTAAAAAAAAAAGAAACACAACACTTGCATCAATCAATTAAAGTAAACGATTATCTACAAACTATACTTACTATTATAGTTTATATTTAAGATTAGAAAATAAATGTATGTACATATGAAGGTAGAAAAAAGTTAAAAAAAAAAAAAAACAAAAATGGTGTTTAAAATCTTATGATGTTTCCACAAGACGGCACGGTTATAGAGGGCAGTAGTCAAAAAGTATATGTCTTGTTTGAACTCATGCAGCAAGTGGATGCAATAGGGGTTTTGTTGTAAAAATGACGAACAAAATAATTCCGCTCGGTGTAATAAAAAGAATCTCTTAATTAAAAAAGTACAATTTTTTAGCAGGAGTTGTCTTAGTTTTACAAAGCACATTAACAAACATTGACTGCATTGCCGAATTATATTAGAGAATTGTGTGCCAAATTGTGGTTTTGATTAATCTGTATTGCTCTGCAATGTATTAATTGCTGTCTTGATTGTTGAATATTCATAAATTTTTTTTGAACATCATACTGCCCAAATCTTAATAATTTAGTAAAGTTTATTTTTTTTATTCATCAAACAAAGTTACAATAAATTTTTTAGTGATGACTTGATATAATATATGTATATATATAAAAAAAATATAAAATACAATGTAAATATAACCACTTGCAAATTATTTAAAATTAAAAATAGATTTGTCTTGAATAAATATCTACTTAATATTAAAGTCGATCAATTCGCAAATAATGTTCGTTTCCTTCAAACATCTAGATATTGGTTCATTGGCACCAAAAACAGTTCTGTGATCAGGCACTTAAAACAACAACTGGTTTCGAAGCATTCTCGCGGGAACATTAAAACCGATTAAAGATAAAATTTGAGAACAATCAATATGTTCTGTTAAAATAACGCGAATAAACATAACTGCTTAAAACTTCTTTCGAGTGTTCAGGGGCAAAATACCTAGTAGACTACATCTTATTTCGTATGGGGCATATCTATGCCCCAGTGGAGTCTTTTTACAACAGCTCTTGAAAATCGTTTTTGAAATTTTTCAATTCTAGATGAGCAAACTTCATATGCAGGATTCCAGACCAAACCAAGATCCTTTTTAGACCTTATAATGGATAGTGATTTGTGATTTATTTTATACGAAAAATTAAACGCATAATGACAGATCAGCAAAAAAAAAATTGATTTCTCCCCAAAGTATTTTTTTTTTAAATTCGTTATTTGTCTATTAAAATATGTATGTAATAAAATCACTAATTTCTTGAAATTGATAAACAAATTACCATTATACATATATTCAAAATGCGTTTAAATGTGCACAAATAGGTGTAATCAATTTTACAACTTCAAATAAACTTTCCATGAAAACGGTACCATTTTTTCATTTATTACAAAATGGCTACTAACTGTAAATAATGTTTTAGAAGAGCATGCTAGGCTAGAAGTTATCAAAAGGAAACTAAGGTGTTCACGAAATGTTGTAAACTTTACGACTTCGTAAAATTGTAATATTCCGACACGCGTTTGCGTAAATCATGTTGTAGAACAATCAGTTTATATTCAGGTTGTTCTTATCAACGCAAACGTGAAATTCTTTGAGTTGGAAACCCTTTTTACCTCTGCTGATGTAAGAAAAATAAAAGGATATCATGGAGTATGTCTTATTCAGTTTTGCAAGTTTTGCATTTGGAAAAAAATCGAACTCGAGATCTTAATCAAACTTGACATAGCGATGATAGAGAACATCAAAAAAGTGGGTCCCGCAATTCCGTCTGTCTGTCAGTCTGTGTGTACAACTCTCTACAGCCTAAACGGCTGAAGCGATTTTCGTGAAACTTGGTATTTACGCACTTTATGTGAGTGTCCAAAATAGATTTTTGAATTATTGTTTTAGCCCCAAAAATAACGGTACTTGCCATACAAATGTATCTACCATCTTAATTATCTCGAAAATGGCTCAACGGATTTCGATCAAAATTTTTATACAGGAGCTCCTTTAATTTTTTTTTTTTTTTTGAAAATTCAATATTTCGAAAACGGGTGGACAATTTCTCCTGACATTTTGTTTTTGAATTTATATTATTAAATATTTAAAATGTTCATACCATAAGTGAAAAACGACTTTAAAAATTTGTACACAGAAACTAAGCTATTTTGCATATAATGTAATCGGACATAGGAGCAAGTACGTGCGATCCAGTCGTGCATTTTATTTTCAATGGCATAGTCAACTCTAAATTAAACCGGAGTTGGTTAATCCTGGGGGTGGCCGTGGCGTGATAGTTATGTGCTCGCCTGTCAACCTAGTGGTCACAGATTCGATTCCTGCCGTTGTCTATGTCTTCTTATATTCCATTAAAAACCAATTCTAAAAATTGTCATAAAACAGTTGCTAGTTTACTCATTACATGCTGTTCAGGCATAACACTAAAAAAATGTGATTGAGTAAACTACTCATAAATATGACGACGAAAGAAAATAAAATAATGCGAATTATAAGATACGTAAATAAATAAGACACAGAAATTTTCTCCGCATTAGTTCAGCCGCCATACCTGGAGATAAAATCTGAGACAACAACCACCGTATCAATACGTCGCGCCACACAGATTTCTATCCTTCTTTCTCTTCTTTCACCGGATGCTGCGCTGTGTTAAAAATATATAAAGGGTATTCATAATCCCTTGAGCGCGTGCAAAATTATAAAAAAAAAAAAAAAAAAATCTAATTAAAACTAAGTTAACTAGAATGCAGTTTTTTTCAGTGCAGGATTAACTTTAACTTTTAATTGTCAAAAATCTATGGATATCGATATGTGGAACTATACAAGATGCCAAATTTAATTATTGTTTCGAACATTGAATACAATAGTTCGAAATCGTTGTTTGACAAGCAGTTTTCAGAAATAATCAGTTAATGCAGAGTTAACGCGGGATATAAATTGATTGAAAAAAAATATTTTTCAGAATATTTAGATATTTAGCCATGAAACAATGCAATTATCTCGCACTGAAAAACTGGCTTACATATACCTAAATTGAAAAAGTATAGAAAATATGTGAATTATCAAGTGTCAGATTATCAGAGAGAGAATTGAGAATTGTGTTCTCCAACAATAATATACATAACTAAGCGTTTATCTTTTTTTCCGTTAGGCACATGCTCTGTATTTGTTCCGAACAGAGCGATCTCCGAAAACTCTGATTTGTTTTATCTTACAGTTGAATGTTAGTTGTCATAAATTGACATTTTATTAATTTACTTATTTGTTTGACATTTCGCTCTGGACACATACATTCATATGAATATGACATTTGGGCTGTTCAGCAATTAACTTAGAATGCTTATTTGATCGTGTCTGAGCTCATCGAGCTCTCTCCAAACGCAAAAAAGAAACACAAGAGTGACAACTTCCATCCAATAAATAATTTGAACATAGCCCCTTGTCTTTTTTAGCTCAGAGCAGAGTCTAATTTCTCAAAAAAAAACGCCTATGTTCAAATTAATTTTGAATGAAAATTTGACAACTGTTAAGTTGTCACTTTTCACATGTTCACTTGTCGCACTTATCAATGTTTATGAAATATGGCGCAGGAAGTTATTTCAAATCTTTATTACCATATAATTTGGGGTTACTTTGTTTTGTCAGGGGTATTTCATAAAAACTTTGCTATATTCCCATAGTTTACATGATTGTGGCATTATGCCTGTATTTGAAGAGCATTTAGATAAGTGTCAATGTTAGTTCTTTATTGACATTTCGACAAAGATGGTTTGTGGGATAACAAAATGTTTAGATTATTTATTTATTTACATCAATTAGAGTTATACAAACAATAACATGGTTGAGAACAAAGCTTAAATTATATAGAATTTTTTCACATGGCATACAAACGTTTGTGGGAGCTTGAGATATATATATTTTTCGATAACCGCTGTTTTGTCATCAGCTGAGTTTGTAGACTGGATAACAACATATCTCTGTATGCGCACAATTATACTATATATGAACGTCACTAATTGTATTTCACGCCGTTTGAAAATCTTATATGACACATTCGGCCTTATTAGTAATTTCGCCCAAGCAACATTCCACCAGTACCTACATAATTTAATTTACATGTGCATCGTTTGTGGTCTCTTTGACATTTTTACATTTTGGTTATATACTATGAAATATTTTCCGGGCTGATGGTCGTAATCAGCAATCACTGATCTCTATAAAACACTGGGTTTCGCATTCATACAAAAAAGATGAGGCAACTTGAACAATGTTATAAGTGCGCTGGTACCATGTCAGTTTAGCTTTATAGCAACTCGAATCACGTTAAGAGGTCAAATTAAACGATGTTTGAAATGTAGTTAATATTTATTTGGATAAAACAATAAAACACAAAACTATTTCTTCGTTGTTGGTACACAACACAAATTTTAACTTACTTTTTTAACTCGGATAGACGTCAAGGATGGTACCAGCATTACATTATGTCATTTTAAAATTGCCTCAAAAAAACTGTTATAATTATAGAGAATACACTACGTAGTGTATGGTAAAGATCAGGCGGTCGTAATAAAGGAATAGCCACCTACACAGGCCATAAATTATTGCAGAACTATGAACTGAACATGCAGGAACATGTAAAAAAAAATACTTTTTGTAATACACCTGTAACTTAGTCTTCCGACAGGGTTCAAAATTGTTCACCGTCTGAAATGTTAAGAGTCTGGAATAACGTGAATTCTAAATTTTAGCGAAATTTGGCATTTGAATTCAAATTTTCTAATTCTATGATTTAGGATAACTCGCTGAACACAATTTAAATGAAAAAACTTATAAATTTCAATTCACGATTTCTCAAAGAGAATTAATATATCGGAAAAAATCAAAGTTAGTTTTTGAGATTATCAACTAAACGAAATTTTGGAGTATTCTTCCGAAAAATCCAACAGGTTATTTCTAAAAATGTTTCAATTGATTTAATATAAAAGAATTCGATGTTTGATATCGACACAAGCCATTCGTACAATTTTGTTAAGAAACGTCAAATATCGTATTAAAAATTGACAACTGTAATTGAGCCCATAGTCTTGTTTCTCTCAGCAAAAATTGAATTAAATGCTTTAGAGTAGTCAGGAAATCACACTTATTTCATTTTGTTTTCATTCTGCTAAAGGTCTTTCACCACCTTTACTTGTATTGTATTGTATATATCTAAGAAGATTATCAGTCGCTGACCTATTTTTATTTTATTTGCACTCACTCAACTCTATGGGTTTTCACCCCATCTTTGCACATATAACATAGACAACACCCATCCAAACCAAATTAACATTATTTTACACATACATACATTACAGACTCTTCGATTTCCGTCTACCCTCTGTTACAATAGCATAATCTTCTTTTGTTTTTTTTAAGGAAAATAAGGTGCTTAATCAGAAAAACTTATGATGGGAAACATAAAGTGGCGAAGTGCAATGGCCGCCGTGATACTAGCGACAGCGGTTGTCTGCTTAGGTAAGTGAATACGTTCCTAATATATTTTGTTTTTTTTTTGCTCAAAGAAAATGTTTGCTTTACTTTCAGTTTCTCGTGTAAACAGTCAGGAACATTCTTTCTCTCTATCAGTTTCAAAAACTGATATAACGGTTCTTGTAAATTCCAAAGAAGAAATGGATTTATTGATCCAGTAAGTATAGAATGCAAAAGAAATTCACGCATAATATTTTTCAGTTATAAGTTTTTTTTTAATAAGTAGAGGGACAAAGCCAATCCTTCTATCTGTTTACTTCACAAATATCAACGTAGAATTGACATTTCCCGCCATTTGAAAAAAATTGATCATCTTTCTATATAATGATAACTTTTGACAGTCCTAGTTTTATTTGGGATCGCAACTAATTTGTGCAATATTGTCTATATGTTGGGTTAAAAAAAATACATAGAATTTTTTTTAGATTTTCGACTTTCTCATTAATGGCTGAACGCACTTCGATCACATTTTTTTGATAACAATATAATATATCGATTATAAACGATTTTTACATTATCTCGAAACATCTCGATACTGCTTCTAAAACCATTTGAACGATTTTCATTCTAATGTTAGTGGGAATTTAATGTACGTGTAGGTTCGAATTGAAATTATATCTAGACTTTTTATGTACCTATCTAGCTTCTGTGGCATTTTTCATTCCAACGAATTAAGAAAATACATAATAACTCGGTTTCGAATACAGTTTGTTATGTGTTGGTTGATCACTTGAGATACAGGTATGTTGTGTATCTGAAATGTTTGATATGTAAACACCTAAGGTCTAAGATTTCATCATGGTACAATGAAATTTACGTTACGGAAGTAAAATACACTATTTTATTTAAAATGGTTGGGAAATTTAATAAGGGACTAAGATTCAATTGCTTAATTTCTTAAAATGGTTGGGGAATTAGATAAGGGATTTTTTGAAAAAGGTTCGTGAATTTTTTAACTTTTTAAATATCCCTTACCAAATTCACCAACCATTTTTTTAAAAAATGTACGAAGTAAATGCGCAAACCATTAACGAAAAACCGAAACCCGACTGATATTACACCTTGTAACGGATCAATTTGAGGAGCCTGCGATTTTTAAGTACGTTCTGAGTTTTCAAAAATTGCATTATCGTTTCTTTTTCTAGTTTATTTTGCTCTTATATTCTCCCCGACGTTTAAGTTAAGTAAGAAAGGCGGAGATATTATTCCTCTTATTTGGACAAAGTTAACTTTTGATAAGTTTATATTATTAAATATTTAAAATTGTCGTACCAAGTTTTTTTTAATTAGAAAAAAATTAGAAAAATTTGTATATAAAAAATTAAGTAAAAAACGATTTTAAAAATATATTTACGATGTGATCGAATAAAAGAGCAAGTTCGTGCGATCCAGTCGTGCATTTTATTTTATAAGTACTTTATTAAAATTTAACATTTCTTTTTCTAGTGGAACATTAAACCAAAATGTCAGTATTACCTTTATTAAGCAACATCCTGAGCTCATTGATCTGGAGCCATCAGCTATTATGTTTGATGTCAACAGTCCAGCCAATGCGACATTCAATGTCGTTGGCCTTAAACCAGGATCATTGGATGTTTCAGCGGAAGCTCGACCCAATGAAACATGGATGTAATTTTGTTAAAAAAAAATAATTATTCAAACAAAATTATAATTTTTTTTTTTAATTTCAGCATTCAAGATATATTTTTCCGTGTTAAGGTTGCCAATTCAATGCCGATTGTCTACATTTCGTCCGTATTTGGATGGATTTACTTTGTGGCGTGGTCAATATCTTTCTATCCACAGATCTACATCAATTTCAAACGCAAAAGTGTTGTCGGGCTTAACTTTGACTTTATAGCGTTGAATTTCATTGGATTTTTCTTGTACAGTATTTTCAATATTGGTCTCTTTTGGCTTCCGAGCATGCAAGCTGAATACTTTAACCGTCATCCACGTGGTTTGAATCCGGTTTTAGTTAATGATGTTGTGTTCTCGTTGCATGCTATGTTTGCAACTAGTATTACGATTTTCCAGTGTTTTGTTTATGAGGTCAGTACCCGCATTATAATTGAATTAAGAAAGATCAAATCTAGAAATTGAATAATTTTTCAGAGAGCAGAACAAAGAGTTTCCATAACAGCTCGTGGCATTGTAGGGGTATTTATTATAATTGTTGTGATATCAGCGGGCTTAGCATGGGGAAGCGTTGTACATTGGCTGGACTTTCTATACTACTGTAGTTACATTAAATTAACAATTACGTTAATTAAATATATCCCACAGGTAAGAAAACAGCAAATTTTTAATTGATTGGATTCGATAAAAAAAATCCATAAATGCCAACTTATTGGGTTAGAACATTTTTATATTACGTTTTCATTAGGTTAGGGCAAATGAGTGAATTTCTTTCAACATTTTCAATTTGGTTTCAAAGTGATATTATTTCATTTATAAATTATGATAATTATTTTGAAATCAGGTGAAATTATGTTGGTTATTACGTGAAAATCTAACGAACGCACCCATTTGGAATTTTGAAGATTTCAAACATCGATTACGTGTTTACCGACAACTAAACCGAGATTTAAGAAGATTAAGCCTAAATCTTCTATAAATCTTGAAGCTTTACAATACAAATTTTATCGTCTTAAATGAATATTTAGAATAAATCTTTATTAATAGGCTTTTCAGACCAAACCCAAAACACGGTTTTCGAGAAATTATGGGCTTTGGCTAAAAACCTAAAGCGAAAACACAAGTTTTCCCATACATTTTTGATAAACCACTCGTTTTGATAAACTACAAGTTTTAAATAAAACCAGTCGAAAACATGTTGGATTTGCAAGATGAACTAAACAAACACACCTTGTGAAGTGCTCAATTAATCGTCACATAAATAGCTGACGTGTTGCTGCCAGGAAAAACGAAAAAAAAAAACAGCTGTCTGGGGTATTTCAATTCATAACGTATTTGTTGTTGTCTGTGGTGCCAAAATAATTGAAATGTCAAGCGAAAACTTGTAAATGATCAGTGTGAACGGTTTTCGAGTTTTCGTCAATTTTTAGCTGAAAACCCGGTTTTGGGTTTGGTGTGAAAAGCCTATAAACCTTCATAGGACCAATAGATGTACAAATCGAACTAACTTATTCCCATATTGAAATGAAAACATTCATCGGGAAAGTGAATTTTTCGCTTTGGTTGACACTGATGAAGGTATCTGTCTCACTTCTACATCATAAGAGATAGTTTAACACCATTTGAATTTTAAATAGTGGTATCTAAATTAATGTACGTTTAGTAGCGGCGAAAACACTATTGACAGCTAGGTTCTACATTCCACTTTCACTCGAATTGAAATCGAATTCGATCGAAAATAAAACTCTGTATTCTACAATTCGTTTTTATCGCCCTTTCTATTATAGAAAAGCGTTGGATCTTGATTTGGCTGCGTCATTCTAATATGGGTACTGCCAATGCATCATATGACGCCCATGAATTTGACAAAAAAATGTCTTTTGTATTTACTTTAACCTTCATCGGAGTAGTACTTCTGTTAACATTTTTGAAAGAGTGATTCGACCTGAAGCGATATCAACATTCTTCCTCATTAACCTTTGACACCTTCTCTCTGCAAGAAAACGCAAAACTGAGGCTAACAGCAACGTTGCAGGAATTGAAGATTGTTTAAGAATGTGGCTCAACAATTTCGATCCCCATTAGGAAGGCACTTTTATTAAGGCGGGTAGAATGAAATGAACCTATGTACATGTACCGGAGTTACCAAATCGCTCGAAATGCAGAACACTGAAAATGAATTCACTAGATTTGTAGTTTCGATTTCAGTTTCATTTCACTCGAATTCTGAAACCTGAGAGATTTAGTAAATCTGCAAGAAAATGTAGTATTAGGCCTTGGTCACGCAATGGGCGGCAAGCGATAAAGCAGCAAAGCGACGAGATTAAGCGGCAGCTGACCATTTAATGAGCGGCAATTCCTGAGCGGCTGAGCGGTTAGTTGTGAAAATGCCATTCTTAAGTACTGTTCGCGATAATATATTACATGAAAGTCGCCATAAAATTGGGAAAATTATTTTACGTTCACAAAAAAATAAAATCTCCTACTGGATCGCACGTACTTTCTCAAGATTCTTAGTGGAAACGGTTGAATATATTTTTAAATCACTTTTTACCCATTTTTTTAAATACAAAATTTCATTAATTTAAAAAAAAATCGCAATTTTATGTATTTAATAATGTAAGCTTAAAAATACAATTTCGAAAAAAAATCCAAATTCGCCTTCGAAATATTGAATTTAAAAAAATTTGTTTTTTTCAAAAATCAAAAAAAATATTTTTTGAAAATGTTGGTATACAATATTAGTAAGAATTCGAAGGATCTCCTATATAAAAATTTTGATCATAATCAATCCAGCCAATGAGAAAGTCGAAAATTAAAAAAAAATGGTTGCATGGCAGGTGTACCGTTAATAGGTAACAAAATATTTTTAAGAAAAAAATTAGACCAAAATATGGAATTGTCTATAATACTGCACAATTTTTATTTTATAAAAATCGTTAGAGCCGTTTTCGATATTATTAATATGGTAACAAAAATGTATGGCAGTATGGTAGGACCGTTAGTTTTGGGGCTAAAAAACGATTCAAAAATATATTTCAGATAATCACCTAAAACGCTTAAATAAAATACAAAGTTCGAAGAAAATCCCTTCAGCCGATTAGGCTGTAGCTCGTTGTACAGACAGTCAGAGAGACGAAATTGCGGGACCCACATTTTTTGGTGTTCTCTATCATCGTATGTCACGCTTGTTTAAATTCTCGAGTTCGATTTTTTTCTAAATATAAATCTTGCCCAATAGTACCTATATTGCAAGTAAAAAGACTTGGTGTTCATCCAATTAACCGAAAAAGAGGAAGTTATGGCGCATTTCATAATTTTGTATATAATGACCTCCGAAAATATGATGATCTCTTCAGGCAGTACTTACGAATGTCAAGGTTTTATTTTTAAAAATGCTTAAGTCTAACCTTACATATGCAGGACGGATTTGAACAGGTGAAATTAAAATTTCCGTACTGATTTTTGCCATAATTATGCCTTGCCGCTCAGCATCACACTAAAATAATAGAACAGATTTGAAAGCTGAGCGGCGCCGCTAAGAAATGACGCTTGCCGCTCAAAGACTACATGGCCACCTCCATATATCTTCATGTGTTTTAACTTTTTTGTCGCTCACCATTTTGCCGCTTTCCGCTCATTGCGTGACCAAGGCTTTAGAAAAAGGGCAAATTCTTCCACTCTGTGCACAAAAGAATGGTTAAAAAATCTTAGTGACGCTTTGAACACAAATTTTACTCGTAGTTTTTTTTTATAACGTCTAAACAATATTTTTGAAAAAGTTTTATAAAAGGTAGGTTTAAAAAAAAAATTAAGGTGAACTATTTGCTATCGCAAACATTAATTAATTCCCGAAGGCACAATAAATTTGATTCTTTTCAACTTTTATAATTACAAACCCAAAAACTGACAGCTTGTATTTTTATTTTCTTTCATTTGACAGTATTTATATATGTAGATTTATCCAAAGATGAACCATACCAAGGGGTAATTTCGGCAGTTATTTTGGTTTGCCTACAACCTAATACCGTTATGAAACTGATATATTTGCATCTGTGTAGGATAAAACTGATATTTTTGCATCTGTGTGTTGTTTCGCTAAACCACATTTTGCTGTTAGATTTCACATCTATTTATGGATACAAAGTTAAATTTACAATTACAACAATGTAAACAAGGAGGGTGAAACGTACGAAAGCTTACCATCCTGGTATGGCTCACCTGGGTTTTATCCAAGAAATTTCTTGGTCTCAATTCGCAGCTTGCGAAATATTGTTTGGTGTACGAGAACAGGGTTTCACATTCACAGATTTTCGTAAAAATTTTTAGACTTAGGAAGTACAGGAACATGCCTACTTTTTTTTTAACTTTCGAAATTAAATCGTTTCGGCTCGAAAAATTAAAATTTCGTATTTTATTTTTAGGACTTGTCTCGAGACATGTTATCAGTGTGACACAAAGTAGAGTTTATAAAAAAGGGCATTCGACTTCCGGAAATTATTTGTTTGGTTCAGTATACCCAGGGAAAAATGTAACACATTTAAAGGCCAACAACTGTTATAACTATTAAAATTTGGCATTTCTCTAGACTCATCCTTATTTTTATAAATAATTATTTGTAATATTTAACGTTTTTTTTTGCTTTTAGGCCGCCATGAACTACAGACGGAAAAGTACAGTTGGCTGGAGCATTGGAAATATACTTCTGGACTTTGTCGGTGGCACGTTGAGCATGTTGCAAATGATCCTCAATGCATACAACTTTGGTTTGAAATTACAACAAATAATGATGTTAAAATTTTAACAATTTTTTTTTAAATTCCAGATGACTGGATATCAATATTTGGAGATCCCACCAAATTTGGTCTGGGTCTGTTCTCGGTGTTGTTTGATATTTTCTTCATGCTACAGCACTATGTATTTTACAGGTATGCTCGACAAATACCCTTTTACCCATTGTTTCTACAAACAAGAACCTTCTATGAGTGTTTGTATTAATATATTCTATTTCATAAGTATTTATATCTCATCTTTGCAATTTAACTCATTTGTTTTCATTGAGCAAAATAACCCATCATTGAATAATTACAAAAGAAGCGACACCGAAGATTCATCAAGCTACAATGTCTACAGCATTAACGTTAAATAGATTTAATCCTAAAAGATTATAGGTTTGGACCATAACCAATTGCATACAAAAGGAGAATTCGCAAAAAAAAAACAATGTTTCCGATTAGGGATGAGCGACGTTCATCTTTGTTAACGAAACATCGATGCTTCAATATCAATGTTGAAGGAAGGAATAAGGAAAATTCGTAAAAAAAACATCGATGTTTTCGATTGGACAATTATTAGCATCGACGACGAGTGCTCGATATTTTTCTCAAAACCGCCTATTCCTACTTAAGATCTCATGTGACTTTGACCTTTATTCATTTACCTTAACTTGCTCCAGCTAAGAACAGAGATCTACTTTAGGACCATAGTTTTCAAAAAACACAGAATTTGTTTTCCAGGGTGACTTCAGTTTTTTCAAAAATCGCTTTAGGAAAACCCTAGGGTGATTTCGGGGTTGAACGAACAAACCTATTAGGGGTATTCACGATCTGGTGTAACAAGTCTTGTAAAATTGTAAAATTTTATTTTTTTACAAAAGACTGTGAACACACCTTTTCTAATCTGTAGCAACACTGAAGCAAATGTCAAAATCTGTTTCACATTTGTTCTGAAATAGCTAGTTTGAGTTAAAATAATTTACACTCTTGTATTTTTCTGTTACAATAGGTTGCGGGTATAGTAAAAGTGTAAGACTTTGACATTCAGTATAATATTTTGACTTTGCAGTGTAATAAATGCTACACTTTTACACTTTTACAATGATACAAGACCAGTTACAACGGATCGTGAATACTCCTATTGTTTGGTAGGAAAAAATATGAAAATACGGGTGTACATATTCGTTTAACCCCCAATGTGTTTCCCTCCGAGAAAATGTGTTCTCATCACCAAATTTGTTTCGTTCAAGAGGATTGTATACTTAGCTTTAACCAGATTTTAATGAAATCCTCAACCATTTACAAGTGAAGGGGGAATTTATTGTCAAACTTGATAAATATTTAATACAATACCATTTTAAGTTCTTAATTTTGTGATTGTGTGTTTAGACAAACGAAGTGTGTTTCTGTTCTTATGCTGCACAAAAAGTTCTTTGTTAAATAATTTAATATCTACATTATAATATATATTGTGCCCTATCATAGTATCCGATCGGAACGGAAATTTCTCCGACTCATACAATTTTTTTTTTATTTTCCATTTTAATGATTCAAATTTCTCATAAATCGTTTACACCTCCGGAAAATTATTTCAACGTGCGTTTGAAAAGGGTAAAATTACAGTGATATTTCTAATATTTCTTAAAATTCGTAGAAAATTCCGTTCCGATCGGATACTATGATAGGAGACAATAAAAATTGTTTATTTAAATTACATAGCTGTTATATTCCCTAATTCGAGTTACCAAAAAATTAACATTAGCGAAAAATGGGGATTTTTTATTCCGTTGAGCTCAAATCCGAACACAGGAAAATCCACCATGTCAGCTTACGAGATATTCTCGTCATTTAGGCACGTTTGCTGATACGAATCATACATTTTTATGTTCAACTTAAAACGCTTAGGGGCTACTTTTTCCTGTACGTAAACCGTCACATAAGTGCTTAAGTAGAACTTAAATGCTTAAGTTGTGTATCAGCAAACGGGCCTTAAATTTGTAACGTATTCTTGTTCACAATATAGTTTAAAAATCTAATATTTACAATATCTGCTTTCAAACTAATACATGTATGTCGTGTCGTCACATTATACTGCCAGATTTCACTTGTCTTTGAAGACGTCGCTTAAAAAGATGGGTTGGTTATACTATATATATAATACTACTCTTTAATTACGTTTTTTTTATTTTTTTTTGTCAAGTGGTGTCTTTTCATGACAAGTGCAAATCTGGTACTAGCATAGACTTTAATATATATGCTTACCTAAATGCCCAACTCATTTTCCATGAGCGGATTGGGAGATCGAATCGGATCGGATTAAGATTTCGATCCAGGTGTAAGACCACACCGGATCGAGAGATGGGATTTAAATGGGAATCAAGTGTCGACACAGTGTAGTTTTATTTTTTTTTAAATTCCCTATACATATACATACATATATATTTTCGAATCAAAGTATTAAGTTAAAGTCAGATGTTCGATAACTTTAATTCTTTCAACATAACCGTATCTATTCGTCGCAAATATTTCGTGAAGTAATTGAAAACAAATAAATTTTAAAAAAATCAATAACGACACGCACTGCACAGAATATTAATTGAAATGCATAGATATATATCCCAAACAACTCGAGTACCCAAATCCTCGATCCAGGTCTACAGGTTTCGATTCGATTCAGCTAGCAAAGCAAAATATTATTTTTTTTTTTTTGAAATTTAATTTTTTTGAACAATTTACAGGCTATTGGACGATATTATTCTACTGGAGCAATTGTGTGTTGATGTAAATAAAATAAAAAACGTATAACATTGTAATACAAAATTGTAAATAAAATAAAATGACCACACGGTATTGTTCCTGGAATGTTATTTTTTTTAATTTTATCAAAAAATTATAGTAAAGAATTATAATACAAGTATACACAGTACAGCCAAAAGATGGCTCTGTAAAAGGCGATACTAATGCCTTTTTTTACAGTGTCTAATTTTATTTGTAATTATTCAATGATTTAAATCTTCATAAGCAACATTCATGTATCAACAAGTCTTAAAACAAATAACTGTTGAATAATAACCACAAGAAATCATAAGTTAAGTCATTCAAGTAGTATTGAATAAATCACAAGACATCATATTTATTTAAGTGTAAACATGAATTCATAATTCACGCCATTATAGCACTGTTTGTTTGTAATTTGTTTTACTTACTATTACTATTTTGCATTGTATTTAATTTGTGCTCTAATCGATAATACAAAATCCACAAAAAACAAATTTGAAAATCTTTTACAGACATTCAGAGGAAATAACAATTTCCCCAGTGACAACTGTTGAAGATCTCACTGAGATTAAAGAGGACAATAGTTCTGAGAAACGATATTAAAAAAAAAATAGAACTATTTGTTTCTCCTAATAATATTTGTCTTTAATTTCATATTATATTCAATTTTATAAAATATTTATTTATAATTACGTGTAATTAGTGTTATTTTTTTGTACATTTATCTAATTATTATTTTCTAGATCATTACTATAGATATTTGTTAGTTTTATTGTTAAGTTTTAATTTAAAAAAAAAAATAACAAAAAAAGAAATGAGCAAAACTTGTAATAAATTTGTTTCTTATTATTTTGCACTTGTAGTTTGATTTTATCTTGCAACTTGTACATAAAATACACACATATATGAATATTTTTGTAAATTTATTGTTGAAAATGCTTCTTTGCACACATTTGTTATTTATTAGCACTTTGATGTTGGTGAAAGTAATTGCAGTTTTAAAATTAACGACGAAAAAGGACAACAATTGAGTGACATAATAAAACAATAAATATAAATAAATCTGAGACAACAACCACTTCGCGCCACACATCTTTCCTATCCCTTTTCTCTTCTTCAAATGACGACCGCGCTCTGTTAAGAACATATAGAGTGTGTTTCTTTATTCATTCTGGTATGTCCAGAATATTCGGAATACCAGTTTTGCGATTCTTTATTCCATGGAATATTCCGGATAAACCATTTTGTTGTTTCTTTATTCATTCCGGAACGTTTGGAATCCATTCTTTTTATATGGAATAAACACGGAATGAAAAGAATATTCTCGGAATAACCCTTTCATATGAAAGCAAAACAAATGACAGCAGCCAAAGACGAAAACCAAGTAAGTAAACAAAATGGATGACCAAACATTGTTTATATTTTTATTATTGAAATAAATATACAAATAACAATTAAATGTGACTTCATGAATTAATAAATTAATAATAATTTATTTTTACTATTTTCCATAGAGATATCTATTTTCTTGTCATCATCACAACACTTTAAAAGAGCTGATTGATGTCATCTTTTTCTTTTCTATTCCGGAGACAATTTTTGTTTCTTTATTCATTCCATTCTGGATATTCTAGATAAACATTTCGTCTTTTCCATCCATTCTATTCCTTATCCGGAATAAATAAAGAAACACACTCATAAATAATCATAATCCCTTGAGCGCGTGTAAGATTATTAAAAAAAAAATGCGGGTGACTAAATGCGTTATGTACTGCACCGAATTTAAGCTCTGGACGAACTTGTGCAGTGTATGCTGGCCACCATACGCGATCATAGATTCTAGCCGCCGTATTCAATAGAATTTACTAGAACACATCTCAACAGTTGAATAGTGATTAAACATTAATCACTTAGCAGTGAATAAGCATATATAAGGGTCATATTTAACGTTACGTTAATTCACAATATGTATCTACATAAAACATTTTCCGACTAATTTTAGTTACAATGCCATGTGACAAAAAGTGGTTAAAATGCATGATTCGGTTTGGCCACAATAATTTTACTTTGAAGCAGATAGTCACGCGAAAACGGTAATAAAGAGAAATAGATTGCAGACCCTTCCTTTGCAATGCTTATGGGACATTTTTTTTTTAACTTGGTCGTACAACTATACATGCTTATCCACAACAATGTCAACCAATTTGTTTCACGTTGTCAAATAGCCGAATTATAAACGCTTAATCCAATATTTATTGATTTAATTTGTAATGACAGCCTGTAGTCATTGCATGTGGAGACCCAAATATTTAATTGATTAAGCAAAAATAAAAAAATTGTTTTCGACAAAACTTGAATTTCCCGCAATCAAACCTAGATTTATAAACTCCAATTTCATTTCAAAACAAACTTCCCAAAATAAAACCAACAAGCTTTTTTTAAATAAAAAAGAAAAATATTTTTTATAATAAATAATTTTCTTTTGTTTTATTTCTTACTTTCTTATATATTAACAACTCTTCAACAAAATTTAACTACATATTTTGTACAATGGCTATGTTTAATCAGTCTATTTAATTAGATATCACTTTAATCGACTTCTTCTACAGTGGGACCAGTGCGACCGCCGAATCCCCCAGATTCCTGCCCACATCCTTGTTGACTGCTTGCTCCACCACTATGTATCTTCGACATAATAGGACTGCAGGTACTCGACAAGCTCTTCATTTTGTCTTCGTATTCCTCCTTGTCGGCCAGTGTGTTCGCATCCAACCATTTGATGGCCTCCTCGCAAGCGTTTCGTGCAATTTCCTTCTCTTGGTGGTTGATTTTGTCTCCGGCCTGGTCAAGTGCTTGTTTCACGCCAAATACATAACTCTCAAGGGTGTTGCGAGATGCAATCTTTTGTCGTTGTTTCTCGTCTTCCTCCTGGAACCTCTCAGCCTCGTTTACCATTCTGTCGATCTCGGCTTGTGACAGACGACCCTTGTCGTTCTTTATGGTAATGTTCTTGGTGTTGCCTGTTCCAGTTTCTTTGGCGGACACATTTAAAATCCCGTTGGCGTCCATGTCGAAGGTAACCTCAATCTGTGGGGTGCCTCTGGGTGCTGGGGGAATGCCCGAGAGGTCAAATGTGCCCAGTAAATTGTTATCTTTTGTCATGACACGTTCACCTTCAAACACTTTGATGGTAACACCTGGTTGGTTGTCGGCATACGTGGAGAAAGTTTGTGTCTGCTTACAAGGTATCCTGCAATTGCGTTCAATGATCTTCGCCATTACTCCGCCTGCTGTTTCGATACCAAGTGACAACGGCGCTACATCAACCAAGAGAACATCTTGGATTTGGCTACTCTTGTCACCGCTCAGAATTGCTGCTTGGACGGCTGCTCCATATGCAACGGCTTCATCAGGGTTGATGGACAGGTTCAATGATTTTCCACAGAAGAATGACTGTAGAAGATTCTGTACTTTAGGAATTCTTGTTGAACCTCCTACAAGGACGATATCGTGGATCTGCTGTTTGTCCATTTTAGCGTCATTCAATGCCTTCTCAACTGGTTCTAGAGTTGCACGGAATAGGTCTGCACAGAGCTCCTCAAAGCGGGCGCGTGTAACTCTGGTGTAGAAGTCAATACCCTCAAACAAGGCGTCGATTTCAATTGTGGCTTCAGTACTGGATGACAGCGTTCGTTTGGCCCTTTCAGCTGCTGTTCTCAAACGTCGAAGAGCTCTTGGATTCGAACGGAGGTCTTTCTTGTACTTGCGCTTGAACTCTTCTGCCAGGTGAGTGACCAAACGATTGTCGAAGTCCTCGCCTCCTAAGTGTGTGTCTCCAGCCGTCGCCCTTACTTCGAAGAGGGAACCTTCGTCGATTGTTAATATGGAAACATCAAATGTACCGCCTCCCAAGTCGAAGATGAGGACATTCCGTTCACCAGAGAGATTCTTGTCTAGCCCATATGCCAATGCTGCTGCTGTTGGCTCATTGATGATCCTCAGAACATTCAGTCCAGCTATTGCCCCAGCGTCTTTGGTGGCTTGGCGCTGCGAGTCATTGAAATAGGCTGGAACTGTGATTACTGCGTCTCTCACTGTCTCACCCAAATACGCCTCAGCTGTCTCCTTCATCTTTGTCAGGACCATCGAGCTTATCTCTTCAGGGGCAAATCTTTTCTGTTCTCCTTTGAATTCAACTCCGATCTTGGACTTACCACCGTCGCTAACTACTTTGAAGGGCCAATGTTTCATGTCCTCTCGAATTTTCGCATCGTCATATTTGCGTCCAATCAATCTTTTAGCATCAAAGACTGTGTTCTTGGGATTCATGGCAACTTGGTTCTTGGCGGCATCACCGATTAGTCGTTCTGAGTCTGTGAATGCCACATAACTTGGTGTTGTGCGGTTGCCTTGGTCGTTGGCAATAATTTCCACTTTGCCATGTTGAAAGACTCCAACGCAGGAGTAGGTTGTTCCCAAATCAATTCCGATTGCTGGCATTTTGTTTTTATTTTAAGTTCTCTGCTTTCACGTTCAAAATCAATGCAAATTTTTACTTTTTTGTAGTCTTTAATGTTTTATAGGTACTTTTCTAATTTTTTGTATGTATGAAACTTTTTCACTTTGTATTTTAACGATTTAACGACTTGTTTACAATAACACTTCGTTTAGATTTTAACTCTTTGAAATATTTTTCAATAATAACTTAGAAGAGCACGACGACGGCTATTTATATGATTTTGTGCGAAGAGCGAACATTCTCGAAATTCCATCTAGAGGTTTGCGGAAAATTGTAGAAATAATTGAAACTAAAGAGATGATTCTAATTTTATGAAGAGAGTGATATTAATTGAAATATTGTAAATAAAACAAGAGAGTTTAGTTCCCCACCTAGAAATGTAAAATTTAGGAGAAATGTAGTTTTTATCCACCACATGCACAGAAGTTTCATTTATTTTTGTAAGATAAGAGAAAGTGAGAGCAAACAAAAGAGGAAGCTTTTCTCTTTGACTCTTGATAAATTCTCTTTTCAATATTCATTTTTTTGATGAAAATAAATAGGAGCAAGAAATGATGGATAAAGAGAAGATTTAAATGCATTGGAAATGGAATTACTGGAAGTTTCGGTTTCTATATTTTAATGTCGCGGACGAGGGACGAGTTCCTTTCTATTGTCGTTGAAAAAACGATAAGGTAGTTATTATTTAAATGGAGGAGTTTTACTTGCATAACTATTATTCAACTTTCAGGCCTATGTTCTCACACCACAATTTGGTAACTATAATTTATAGTAAAATATCAGATATTACATACTTACATAATATGTATACTTATATGTACTGTGCATCACAAAAGTCATGGGACAAGAGCAATTACATTATGTATCTAGCAATCTAATTAAAAATTAAGACAAAATTAAACACTATAGGCAATAGATTTACTGCTAAGTAGTAGCGAAGATAATCAAACAAAGAAAATTGTCAATTTATTAACTAACGGGAAAGTTACAGTACATAATATAAGCAAATACATAATTTTATCTCACAAAAGTCATGGGACAAGATTAGAAATATCGGCATTGTTTGTTTGTCTTTGATTTTTCATTCTGATTATTGCTTTTAGTTAATACTTCGTGGGGTTTCCCTTCGCTTCGATAACCTTTTGGAGTCTTCTTGGAACCGATTTTACTAAATTGGTTGTCTCTTCGGTGGTAATAAGGGACTATTCCTCCATTAAAATTCTATTTAACTCGGCCTTAGAATTAATGGTGTGCTTCCTTACTTTTCGCTCAAGAATATCCCAGAGATGTTCAATGGGGTTAAGGTCTGGGGATTGAGGTGGTGTTTCGATGACCTTAGGACAATTGTATAGTAGCCAGGACCGCACAGTAAACGATTTGTGTTTGGGATCGTTATCCTGGTAATAACTAAATGTGTTGCGAAGTCCCATTTTTTCAGCGCTTTGGTGCAAATGGTTTTTCATTATGTTTAAATACACCCACTGAGTCATTGTCTCTTCAATAAAAACCAAATCGCCAACACCACCAGCCGACATACATCCCCAGACCATAACTCCACCTCCTCCATGTTTGACTGTTGGAACTAGGTTCTTCTTTTTAAACTCTTCATTTGGCTTTCGCCATACTGTAATACGCCCATCACTCCCGAAAATATTGAATTTACTTTCGTCTGCGTATATAACATTTTGCCAATAGGTAAAATCGAAATTTTTATGCGTTTGAGCGAATTGCAATCTTTTCTTCCTATTTATTTCGCTGACATAAAATTTCCTCCTTGCTGCTCTTCTGTTGTAACCTGCCTTTCGTATAGTTCTCCTTATTGTTTCCGGATTCACTATTTTTCCCGTTGTTTCCTCTAAGTTTGCTGCCAGTTTTGGTGCACTAATCCTTGGGTTTTGCCTTATTTCTCTTAGGATCTTCCTCTCATCTCGAACATCTAACAGTTTTGGTCGGCCACTACGCGGTTTGTTTTCTAATCTCTTTTCTTCTTTATATCTTTTTATTATATTGAAAACTGTCGAATGACTTCTTTTCACTATACTTGCTATTTCTCTTACAGTTTTATGTTCCTCGTAATTTAAAACAATTATTTTTCGAATTTCTTCCGATGTTTCTTTTCGCGACATGTTGTTTATTAAAAACTGCACTATTACATTGACTTTTAAGCACCGGATTATTTTTTTACGACTAGCTAGCCAATATGGGAGTAGCGAAATGCACTAATCATAATGAAAAATCAAAGACAAACAAACAATACCGCTATTTCTAATCTTGTCCCATGACTTTTGTGAGATAGAATTATGTATTTGCTTATATTATGTACTGTAACTTTCCCGTTAGTTAATAAATTGACAATTTTCTTTGTTTGATTATCTTCGCTACTACTTAGCAGTAAATCTATTGCATATAGTGTTTACTTTTGTCTTAATTTTTAATTAAAATCCTAGATACATAATGTAATTGCTCTTGCCCCATGACTTTTGTGATGCACTGTACCTACATAGTTACTAGAAATTTAGGTATTATACCTGCGGAGATTCTCACTTAACCTACTTTAATTTGAGTCTAAACACAAAACGAACCTGAACTGAAATAATTCACAATTTTTTTTCAAAATGACCACTTACGTAGAAATATGCTTTTAAAGATGCAATTCTTAAATCAAATGGAAGAAGCATGGACAAAATTTTAAAAATTATAAATGAGCCATTTTGCAAGACTCAATTCAGTGTATGAATTTTAAACTTTAATACTATCTTTTCGAAGAGTTGGTGGCGACGCCCGCCGCCACGGCTCGTCGAGTAGGTTAGGTATATAGTGTTCAACCAGTAAAGAAAAAGTACTGTAGGTGCTGGATGTAAGAAAGTCTCATAGAAGAAATAGCACGTTTAGGATTTTGTCAACGTAAATGGGTGGATGATTTTCTTCAAACTTGGTACATATTGTTTTTGGCAAGACCTATGTCCAAAAGTTTTTTTTCATTTTTTAAGACAAAAAATAACGGTGCCTGCCATATTTTTTTTGGCAAAAAAGTTAAATTTTATTTTTCTCAAAAACGCCTCCAACGATTTTAATTTAAAAATTTTTTTGGTATCTCCAGTAGAACCATTATTTTTGATTTTCTAGGAAACGGTCCATTTGTTTTGTTTGAAATTGTTTTATGGCGAAACTCATGAAAAGCTTAAACAGTATTGTAAACCAAAATTGAAAAGAATCTTTGTTAACAAAATAAAAAAAATGAATATTTGGAAAACGACTCAATCAATTAGGTACTCCGAAAATTTGTATTTAATTGTTTTTTTTTATATTTTCTAGAACACTAAAAAATCTATTTTCCTAAAACATATATTAATAAATTACTTTAAATTGGAGTTTCAATTTTTTTGCCTAAAAATATTTTCAAAATTTTATAAATCCAAAATTATTTTTTTTTAAACCGCTCCAACGGTTTTTGAATTTAAAAAAAAAATATATTCATATCTGTCAAATGATCAAACTATAAAACTAAGCAATGTAAAAATAGTTTATTATGGCTATTATCCATTTATTCCACCTAATTATATTTCATTTTTGCACATTTTGTACATATTTTTGATATTCTAACAATCAAACATGACATTGCGATCATGGAGAACACCAAAAAAGTGGGTAACCCAATTCCGCCTGCATGTCTGTCTGTCCTCGAGTCGGCAGTCTAAACGGTTCGATGGATTTGCTTCAAACTTGGTACATATGGTTTTTTCGGTAATCTACACGTTTTTTTCATTTTTTTAAAGACAAATAACAGTAGAATTTTTTTGGGCCAAAAAACAAAAACCTTATTTTTCTCAAAAGCAGCTCCAACAATTTTTATTAAAAAAAATCAGTTCATTAATGAAGGGAAAGGGTACCTTGTTATAATTTTTTTTTGACAAAATTGCTATTTTTGTTTACGGTAGTAGAACCAGTTTTTTCTTCGATTTTCTGGGAAACGGCTAAATCGATTTTTTTTATGCAGAAGCTCCTAGAAAGGTTAAACACTTTTGTAAACCAAATTTTTTCAAGCAAAATTTTGTTTGGAAATTAAATTTTTTTTTTGAACAAAATTCGAAAACGACTTAATAGATTTTTTCGAAACTTTGTGTTTTGTAGTTTTTTGATATTATCTTGAATAGTTTAAAAAAAAAACTATTTTCTTAAAATAAAAAACAAAGGTACCTCCTATACAAAATTTAAAAAACCGTTAGGAAAAAAAATTATTTCTCAAAAACGGCTTCTAGAATTTTTATAAAAAAAATGCGTACTTATGTTCTTAAATGAGTACAGTCAACTTTGAAGTATAAAAATATTTTATTTTGCATACATATTAACGGTACTTCCAATAGAACCACTTTTCATATTTTCGACTTTCTCACAATTGGATGAACCGATTAAAAACAATTTTGTTTACACTAATGCTCCCTTAAAGTATTAACAAAACTGCATAAGTACTCAAGTTTTAAAAAAATCGATTTAAAAAAAATAAATCTCTGGTGTCTGGTAGAAAGGGGTTAAGTCAAAAAAATCGGTTTTTGGATTTTTCTTGGACTTAAGTCATATTTTTTTTCTGTATCGATTGACCCTACCGGCTTAAGTCTAGCGTTACTGCTTCATATAGAAATATTTCGGTACAAAGGGTGTAAGTCAGAAAGTTTTCAGATTTGTTTGGTATAAATGGTGTAAGTGGACTTAAGTCCTTTGTGTTTAATTATTTTAAAGACTTTAGTTATCTTATAATTCAAAAATCTTATTGCTCTTAAGGGCTTAAGTCATCTAGTATTCGGTTGCGATAGAAAGGATACACATTTTTAAGTTTAACAAGAGATAATAATAATAAATTTCGTAAATATCCTGAAAAAAATACAAGAATTCAAATCCAAAAAAGATTTGTGCCCACTTTTAACCTTAGTTCCACCTGTTTTTCCTGACTTTTACAAAAATTTAGCAACTTCGGAAGAGGCCAGATAATGATTCAGATTTGTTAGAAGATGACCAGATTTAAAATAACAATACTTATTATTTATTTGAATTAATTTATTGTTTTAGAGTTTATTTTTCAATTAAATTGAGTTATTTATGTACAAAAAGATTTTTTTTCTTGACTTAAGTCCCTAGAAAAAACTTAATTGAAACAGGTACATAAAAACAGGTGGATCTAAGGAGATAAGTCATCCGAAAATCGGGTAGGTACTCATATTTTGTTATCAATAGCTTAATGTTATTACAGAAGACCGCTTTGATGATTATTCTGCATCATTAATTTTTTGAAAAAGCAATATCAGGATTTAAAAATAAATATTCAATCTTAAATCGCATTCTGCGCAAAACTACTATTTCTGACTTAACCCCTTTCTACCATGCACCAGAGAAATAAAAGTTTTGTTTTAAAAAAATCTATTTTTCAAAAACCAATCACTGAATTTTTTTGAAATTTGAATTTTATAATGTACATTCAAAATATTTTTAAAATGGCGATTCACATTTTTGTTTTAAATGTTTTTAAAATGTTATACATAAAACAATAATTTTTTAAGAAACCGCTCCAACGATTTTTGAATTTATTTTTTGATATGTTCTTATTTATCTAGGAATTCAAATGGCATCTTTGTTTTCCCTCAAACTATAACAACTAAGCAATATAAAAACTTTTTATTATGTGTAGTATTATCCATTTGTTTCTACCTTATTATATTTCATTTGTACGAATTTTTACGAACATCACTAAATACTACACACAATGTAGGCCCTCATACTTATTTATATATAGAGGGTTATCCATTATGCGGTTTCAAGTTGTTAAACCAATTTTTTTTCAGTTGGAAGTCTGACATTTACGAAAATGATCGCTTAACTATCTCACAACGCATAAAAACTGTTAAAACCTACTACAAAAATGGTGATTCTGCCACAGCCACATATCGTGCTTTAAGAGGAGATTATGGTTTACATAATCGTCCAACTACGCAAGCAATTGGCAAAATTGTGAAGAAATTTGAAGAGACTGGATTGGTTGCAGATATTGTAAGGTCTGTGCATAATCGTTTCGCTCGTACCACTGAAAATATCGCTGCTGTGAGTAAAAGTGTTGCCGAAGACCCGAATGTGTCGATTCCTCGTCGCTCTCAGGAATTAGGACTGTCTTACGGTACATTATGGCGTATTTTGCATTTGAATCTACACCTATATCCATATATAAAGTACAGCTCACACAACAACTGAAGCCAGCTGACCATTCACAACGTCGTAGATACTTTGAATGGGTGTTTGAACAACAGACGTCGATTTTTCTAACAAAATTTTCTTCAGCGACGAAGCACATTTCTCACTCGGTGGGTATGTTAATAAACAAAACTGTCGTAATTGGGTTTCTGAGAATCCTCAAGTAATTGAAGAGAGGCCATTAAATTCACAAAAAGTCACTGTTTGGGGCGCTCTTTGGTCCGGAGGTGTGATTAGACCTTACTTCTTCGAAAACGACGATGGAACGACTGTCACCGTCAATTCAGAGCGTTGTGGTCATATGATAACCTACTTTTTTTTGCCTGCAATTAAAGAATTCGACTTGGGGAATATGTGGTTTCAACAAGACTGTCACATGCCACACAACTCGAGCAAATATGGCTGTGGCGATTTCAACTGGCCACCAAGATCATCCGATTTGACACCGCTGGACTATTTTCTTGTGGGGCTACGCGAAAGACTGTGTTTATGCAGATAAACCTTTAACTCTTGAGCACTTGAAAACCAACATTCGTTATGGCTGAGATACCGCCAATATGTGTCAAAAAGTGGTCGAAAATTACCTCAAAAGAATCGATGCTTGCAACAATTCGCGTTGTTGTCATTTAAATGATGTAGTGTTTCACACTTAATGTCAACGTTCAAACTTTATAATAAAAAAGAAATATGTATCATGAAAAAAAATATTTTATATGTGTTTTATTTACGTTTACTTTTGAAACCGCAAAATGGATAACACTTTTCATAATATATCTTTAAAAATCACATTAATCATATGTATGCATATCGTACCTAAATTATAAAGTTATATGCATACCTACCCACCTATCCTTTAATTTCATTATTGTATGTACATATTAATATACCTAATTTCCATCTATGTATGTAGCTACATATTACCCTCCTTACTTACATAATTAAAATCCATAATCTAGATTAAAATATATATGAATCATCCATTCGACAATTATTCATTATACTAAGAATCAACATCGGCTTTAAGCCTGCATAGGATAACCAATTACCTACCTACTAACAGCGTCAATGATTAACTACAGCAAGTTCGTTTCATTTCCCTATTCATCCAAACATCTATAAAGAATTATTTTTCTTGTGATTTTTTACTTCTCTGGCATCGAACATGTATTAAACAATATTCCATTCAAACAAATTCTGAGTCGAATATCCAGGAATTGTAGATTGAGTTAATTATTTTGAGATTTTATCCTATGAAATTTTTTGAGTGCTTGTGCAAGAAATTAATCTTGCACATCCTTGGTGCGATTTTTTGTTTTGGCTCAAATGAACATTTTTCTTGTATAAATGGTTAATAAGCTGATTTGTATGGATTTTTGTTGGGTTTTTCTGGAGGAATTTACCTTGCAAGCCTGGAACAACGTAATCTTGATGGAATATTTTATTTTTACTCTATTAACACTATGTTGTTTCTCGTGTAATTATATGAATGGCTTTTCGTTTGAGCAGATGAAATGGCAAATCAGTTCATTAATGAACGGAAAGGCAACTTTTTGGTAACTTTTTTTTGGAAAAAAATTATTATTTTTGGTACCTCTAGTAGAACCATTTTTTTTGGTTTTCGATTTTCTTAAAAACGGTTGACTTGATTTTTTTCACATTTTTTTATGCAGACGGCCCTAAAAAGTCTAAACACTAATGTAAACCAAAATTGTTCAAACATTTTTTTTTTTAATTTTTAGTATAAATCACCCACCGCAATTTGCCACTCAAACACCAACCGCTTTTAGAACATTTGAAAAGTCCTTACGCTTTCAATGACATGGCGGAACAAAAGCGAAACTTTTAGGATTACGAACATACAAAAGCGATCCGCCGCGATCCTTATAAGAACTGAGAACTGCGAATGTGAATAAACCTTTTTAACCAATTTCAAGTGGAAATATCAACTTATTTTTATTTTAACTTTTCAAAGAAGTTAATAAATTATCTTATTTACAAAATTAAAAAAAGAAAACACTACACACAAATTGCTTAAATATCAAAAATTACTTCTTAATATTTTCTAAGTGACCAACAACAGACTTCTGCGAAATGTCAAATGTAAATACGTAATCCACAACAACAGGACGCATTCCACAAATCGGCGAATAAATAATTCGCTCGAATTTAACCGCACATTTTAGACTTCACCTTATTTGGTAGTTGTTCGCTTAACAGGAATGTTATTGTTGCTGTTATTATTACAGTTGCTGCTGTTAATGTATTGGTATTACAGCTGCTGTGGTTATTAATGCTGCTGCTTTTAATGTTGTTGATGGCGGACATCACGTGTAAACCTCACGTGAAAACCGTCCCTAAATTGTTATGTCCACTCTGTCATCTAAACTAATGATATCCGGTCGAAGAGGCCGTTTTATTACCTTTAACAAAAATTAAAGTAATTGAATTGTAAAACTGCTTCTTGCTAGATGGTAACAAATTTGTAGTTTATTAATTACAATATAAAGGGTTATCCATTTTGCGGTTTCAAAAGTAAACGTAAATAAAACACATATAAAATATTTTTTTTCATGATACATATTTCTTTTTTATTATAAAGTTTGAACGCTGACATTATGTGTGAAACACTACATCATTTAAGTGACCACCACGCCAATTGTTGCAAGCATCGATTCTTTTGAGGTAATTTTCGACCACTTTTTGGGCCATATCTCAGCCATAACTTGACGAATGTTGGTTTTCAAGTGCTCAAGAGTTAAAGGTTTATCTGCACAAACACGGTCTTTCGCGTAGCCCCACAAAAAAAAGTCCAGCGGTGTCAAATCGCATGATCTTGGTGGCCAGTTGATATCGCCACGACGAGAAATTACCCGGCCAAGAAATGTCTCTTGCAATAAAGCCATATTCGCTCGAGTTGTGTGGCATGTGACAGTCTTGTTGAAACCACATATTCCCCAAGTCGTATTCTTTAATTGCAGGCAAAAAAAGTCGGTTATCATATGACCACAACGCTCCGAATTGACGGTAACAGTCGTTCCATCGTCGTTTTCGAAGAAGTAAGGTCTAATCACACCTCTGGACCAAAGAGCGCCCCAAACAGTGGCTTTTTGTGGATGTAATGGCCTCTCTTCCATCCAAATTTTCCAAATGCAAAATACGCCATAATGTGCCATAAGACAGTCCTAATTCCTGAGAACGGCGATGAATCGACACATTCGGGTCTTCGGCAACACATATTTGCAGTGATACGAGCGAAACGATAATGCACAGGCCTTACAATATCTGTAACCAATCCAGTCTCTTCAAATTTCTTCACAATTTTGCTAATTGCTTGCGTAGTTGGACGATTATGTAAACCATAATCTCCTCTTAAAGCACCATATGTGGCTGTGGCAGAATCACTATTTTTGTAAAAGGTGTTAACAATTTTTATGCGTTGTGAGATAGCTGAGCGATCCATTTTCGTAAATGTCAGACTTTCAACTGAAAAAAAAATTGGTTTAACAACTTAGTTTGACAGATGTCGAATTCCAGCCCTATACTTTTGAAACCAAAAAATGGATAACCCTTTATATTTAGCTATTTCTAAAAGGGATTGTGTGCTTACGATGTGATCACACATACGAACAAGTACGTGCGATTCAGTCATGCATTTTACTTTTAAATGTCATTAAAAGTCATATATTGGTGTTTATGCATTAGGGATTTAAATACATATTACATTTTTATACATATTTTATTTCATATTTTAACAAAATCCGTACGTTCTACATTTTAATTAAATACAATTTTAAATGTCTTGTTTTTTTCAGAAATCTTCAACCTTATGAGTTCATTCCAGGCAATGTGAATCAAAGTGATTCGAACCAAAGACGTCCCAATGCACCAATTGATGACGAGCAACTTCATCTCCCAGCTGTAGCTTGACATAGATGAAATAAAAATAATGAAAAATAACAAGTACATATTCCTTTATACCTTTCGAATGTGACACTATGCAATAAAAAAAAATTAAATAATTAAAAAATTATTTCTTGAAAATTTATGATACACAGTCTCCCCATATACATCGTAAATAACTGCTCTGGATTGCCAAGCCAATAATCCCTATTTGATTCCATCAAAACATTTCTATTTGCCCGAAATTCAGTAAGGTTCATGAATCTAAACAAGCCGCAGTCCTGCAAGATTTGCGTTCATGAAAGTGAACACCTAAACCACAAATAAGCCATAATAAAGATTGGAAACCTTCATACGTTTCACCCCCCAAAACCCATTTGTTTACATTGTTGTATTTGTAGCTTTGACACTCTATCCATGAATAGATGGGAAATCGAAAAGCAAAACAAAAACAAATTACTTGGGCTGTGTTGTCTATGTGTCTATAGGAAGAGGAACAGAAAAGATTCTTGTGTGCGTTTCTATCAATGTGTCTATAGGAAGAGGAACATAAAAGTTACTTGTGTGCGTGTTTTAGCTTGTAGGCAAATGTCAAATGAAAGCAGAGGTTTCCGGTCTTTACATTATTAGTTTATGACCTAAACTGCGTAATTTTTGTATAGCTTAAGTTTGCAACATTATTCATATACATATACATAAAACAAAAAACCAACATATCATGTTTGCTGTGGTTTTTGTATCTTTGCATAGTTGCAGGAAGACAGTGCTACCATATCCTGAGAAAGCATTATCCTACATTTATTTCGAAATTATCCTACCTGAGTAAAAATTATCTTATGCAAACAAATTTTTGAAGGATGCATTCAGGAGTCTCACTTAGTTGTGATTTTTATTCTCGTTTTTTGTAAAGAGTAGAGTATCACTGATTTTTAACGAAATATATGTTAAGATAAAATTAAGCAACATTCAACTTCAAGCACGATACATACATATGAAATAATCCTGCCCGGTAAATTATTTTTCCATTATGATATAGAAGACAGAGTACTAAAATGTCAGTGGAGTGAGGGGATCATACGAAGCTTAAACATGGACGCTGTTAGTAGGTAGGTAGTCTAGTTTTCCTGTGCAGGATTTAAAAACAAAATTTCAGAAAATATCGTCCACCCGTTTTCGAAATATTGAATTTTCAAAAAAAAAGAAAAAATATTAATTAAAAATATTGGTACGCAGTATAAATTGGGCAACCTAAGACTATATACTTATGTGTGAAAGAATCGGGAGCCGTTTATGAGATAGTCGAAAGCAAAAAAACGGTCCTATGGAAAGTACCGTTTTTAGACATTTAAAATTTTTTTTTTCAACCATATGATCGGTCGTATCTAAAAAGCTGTCTTGATTTTTTTAATCAAGATCGTTAGAGCCGTTTCCGAGAAAATTAGGCTTTAACGACCAAGTTTAAAGCAATTCGGCCCACCCGTTTGGGCTGTAGGTTTCTATACATACATACAGACAGACAGACATACAGGCGGACAGAATTTTTAGACCATCTTTCTTTGTCTTCGCTATCATCGTAATGTCATGTTTGATTTTTATCTCAAAAGTTTTTTTTTCGACGAATGCATAACTTGCCTTATAGTACCTATAATCGCAAGTAAAAAAAGCAAGGGAGACGGTCGAATCTTATTAGTTCTGACAACAATATAGAGGGTAAGGGAGAAAACCGAATAAGCTGTTTTTGCCATGGTGGGCCTATTCTGCCACATCTGTTATTCTGCTATGAATTTTCTTTTATGATGCATAACAGATCTTCACCATAAAAGATATTTTATAATTGTTATTCAGGAGTTCGATCTTTTATAAAAGTCTGTTATGTAACTTCGAAAAAGAAAAATTTATACGAACAGACCTAAAATCTGCTATCAAATTATCAGCTGTAGTAGGTAAATAAAAACTCTCGGCAGTAGGCACTGACTAATGAAAATATTAACCTGCGCCATTATCGTGTTTTGTTTCGCATAGATAAATAATATATAATCTTTGCAATTTGTCCATAACAGTTCCTGAATGTATTATATCCAATATAAAAACTTGTGCAAAACGAACTCCGGCAAGATAGGCGACACTTTCTTTTACGTTTCATCCATCAAATGTGTTCTGTGCTTTCGTGTATTGAAATAATTAGTTTGAAATTATTTACATGTTTGTGCTTGTTATTATGTATTTTAATAATATTTTGTTATATCTGTCCTTTTACGAACAATTCATTAACAAAATAAAAGTTTTTACTTCATATATTGAAATCTTTTATGATAAAAGTAACAAAAATGTGTCTTTTATTCTTTAATTATTCATAAAAGATTCCATAACAGATTGTGGCATGCTGAATACCAAAAATGCAGTTCGTAAAAGACTTGTTGAGAATTTCGAAGTTTTGACAGCTCAATAGCAGATTTCTTAACAGATTTCATAGCAGATTTAGCATGCAGAATACCAAAATTATAATTCATAAAAGATTTTTTGACAGCTTAAACTTTTGTATGAAAATTCATAACAGATTAGCAGAATAACAGAATAAAAGATCTCGCCGAATAGACCCAAATATCTTTTATGGTAAATATCTGTTATGCATCATAACAGAAAATTCATAGCAGAATAACAGATGTGGCAGAATAAGCCTAAATGTATCAGAAAGCTGTGCGACACCGAACGCCCTCACTGAGTGAACGTCCCCATTGTAATTAAAATTGTCAAAATATCAGCTGTTGTAGTGGATCCAATGTGGAAGAGGGAGGCTGTCGTTAAGGTTACGCAATACCGATTTAAAAGCGAAACGACTACAAAAACGAATATTGTCGATGAAGAGAAACGACTATCGCAATAAGGGTGATTAATTTTCCGCAATCAAACCAATAAACTCCAATTTCATTTCCAAACAAACTTCCCAAAATAAAAACCAACAAGCTTTCTTGTAAAAAATAAAACAGAATAAATTTTTTTGTAATAAATATTTTTTTTCTTTATTCTAACTTAATTTAACTATCTTACATATAACAACTTTAGCTTTAACTACTTATTTTGTACAATGGCTATGTTTAATCAGTCTATTTAATTAGATATCACTTTAATCGACTTCTTCTACAGTGGGACCAGTGCGACCGCCGAATCCACCAGATTCCTGCCCACATCCTTGTTGACTGCTTGCTCCACCACTATGTATCTTCGACATAATAGGACTGCAGGTACTCGACAAGCTCTTCATTTTGTCTTCGTATTCTTCCTTGTCGGCCAGTGTGTTCGCATCCAACCATTTGATGGCCTCCTCGCAAGCGTTTCGTGCAATTTCCTTCTCTTGGTGGTTGATTTTGTCTCCGGCCTGGTCAAGTGCTTGTTTCACGCCAAATACATAACTCTCAAGGGTGTTGCGAGATGCAATCTTTTGTCGTTGTTTCTCGTCTTCCTCCTGGAACCTCTCAGCCTCGTTTACCATTCTGTCGATCTCGGCTTGTGACAGACGACCCTTGTCATTCTTTATGGTAATGTTCTTGGTGTTGCCTGTTCCAGTTTCTTTGGCGGACACATTTAAAATACCGTTGGCGTCCATGTCGAAGGTAACCTCAATCTGTGGGGTGCCTCTGGGTGCTGGGGGAATGCCCGAGAGGTCAAATGTGCCCAGTAAATTGTTATCTTTTGTCATGACACGTTCACCTTCAAACACTTTGATGGTAACACCTGGTTGGTTGTCGGCATACGTGGAGAAAGTTTGTGTCTGCTTACAAGGTATCCTGCAATTGCGTTCAATGATCTTCGCCATTACTCCGCCTGCTGTTTCGATACCAAGTGACAACGGCGCTACATCAACCAAGAGAACATCTTGGATTTGGCTACTCTTGTCACCGCTCAGAATTGCTGCTTGGACGGCTGCTCCATATGCAACGGCTTCATCAGGGTTGATGGACAGGTTCAATGATTTTCCACAGAAGAATGACTGCAGAAGATTCTGTACTTTAGGAATTCTTGTTGAACCTCCTACAAGGACGATATCGTGGATCTGCTGTTTTTCCATTTTAGCGTCATTCAATGACTTCTCAACTGGTTCTAGAGTTGCACGGAATAGGTCTGCGCAGAGCTCCTCAAAGCGGGCGCGTGTAACTCTGGTGTAGAAGTCAATACCCTCAAACAAGGCGTCGATTTCAATTGTGGCTTCAGTACTGGATGACAGCGTTCGTTTGGCCCTTTCAGCTGCTGTTCTCAAACGTCGAAGAGCTCTTGGATTCGAACGGAGGTCTTTCTTGTACTTGCGCTTGAACTCTTCTGCCAGGTGAGTGACCAAACGATTGTCGAAGTCCTCGCCTCCTAGGTGTGTGTCTCCAGCCGTCGCCCTTACTTCGAAGAGGGAACCTTCGTCGATTGTTAATATGGAAACATCAAATGTACCGCCTCCCAAGTCGAAGATGAGGACATTCCGTTCACCAGAGAGATTCTTGTCTAGCCCATATGCCAATGCTGCTGCTGTTGGCTCATTGATGATCCTCAGAACATTCAGTCCTGCTATTGCCCCAGCGTCTTTGGTGGCTTGGCGCTGCGAGTCATTGAAATACGCTGGAACTGTGATTACTGCGTCTCTCACTGTCTCACCCAAATACGCCTCAGCTGTCTCTTTCATCTTTGTCAGGACCATCGAGCTTATTTCTTCAGGGGAAAATCTTTTCTGTTCTCCTTTGAATTCAACTCCGATCTTGGGCTTACCACCGTCGCTAACTACTTTGAAGGGCCAATGTTTCATGTCCTCTCGAATTTTCGCATCGTCATATTTGCGTCCAATCAATCTTTTAGCATCAAAGACTGTGTTCTTGGGATTCATGGCAACTTGGTTCTTGGCGGCATCACCGATTAGTCGTTCTGAGTCTGTGAATGCCACATAACTTGGTGTTGTGCGGTTGCCTTGGTCGTTGGCAATAATTTCCACTTTGCCATGTTGAAAGACTCCAACGCAGGAGTAGGTTGTTCCCAAATCAATTCCGATTGCTGGCATTTTGTTTTTATTTTAAGTTCTCTGCTTTCACGTTCAAAATCAATGCAATTTTTTACTTTTTTGTAGTCTTTAATATTTTATAGGTACTTTACTAATATTTTGTATGTATGAAACTTTTTCACTTTGTATTTTAACGATTTAACGACTTGTTTACAATAACACTTCGTTTAGATTTTAACTCTTTGAAATATTTTTCAATAATAACGTAGAAGAGCACGACGACGGCTATTTATATGATTTTGAAGAGCGAAGAGCGAACATTCTCGAAATTCAATCTAGATGTTTGTGGAAATTTGTAGAAATACTAGAAATTAAAGAGGTGATTCTAATTCAATGAAGAGAGTGAGAGCAATTGAAATGTTGAAAATAAAACAAGAGAGTTTAGTTCCCCGCCTTTATATATTTTAAGGAGAAATGTAGTTTTTACCCACCACACCAACATAGATTGTTTATTTCTTTTAAAATTTAGAAGAGATAAAATGAGAGTATATAAAAAGGAGAACATTTCTCTTCTTTTAATAATACAATTTCATTCTCACTTCTTTATTTTTCGTGGTTTTTTGAATATAAAAAGGGGCACGCATTGATAAGCAAAGAGAAGATTTAGAAGAAAAACAAAAACAGTAGAAACGTATCTATACCCAATGTACATAGAAATAGATGCAGTGTACGCACCTCTTTAATTTCTAGAAATTTCTACCATCGAGGATGAGTTTTTGCCTCCTATTGACATTGTAGTGTAGGTAGTTATATAAATGAAGGAACATTGCATTTGCATATTTATTATTCAACTTTGTGCACCTTCTAGTTTTAATTTACTTTTGTTGCAATAGACAACAACTGGCATCAAGCAAAAGAGTAGGTAGTTAGGTACTATGTTCTGTCATTATTTATAGGTATTCTATTATGAATGAATAATTGGAAAGCGGTTGAAGAATTATTTGGTTTTCATTCTTATTCGTTTACAAAGGTATCAGGCTTTGTTTTGAGACTTTAATTTGAGTTTGACAAAAACAACATATGCATATGCATTAGTGTATTGAAAAATAACATATAGGTAGGTACTTTTACACTTTAAGTTGAGTCTGAAATAAAACGAACTTATAAATTTCATTTGAAAAATAAGAAATCATTCATGATTTATTTGAAATGACATCCTAGATAGGTAGGTATATCCCTTTAAAAATATTGTTTTTGCAAAGCCATTCTTTAAACAAATAGAAAGCATTTTAAAAACTATCACAAATCAGGTAGGTGTTTTGTAGAGTGTTTTCCATTGGTAGAAGAATTTAATTCATTTTTAATACAAACCTGCCAAAACACGGATTTCGACAATTAAATCCTTCCATTGGGCAACACAAAAATTTTTTTTTTTTACTCTGAACATTGTATATATGTAGGTTTCATATACAAATCTCTGAATCAAATTAGCAGAATTTCGGTGAATTAACCCCTCTTTGCTAGCACTACTAAGCACTAGTACAATTGGAAGCATTTACTTTGACATCTAGCAGTTTTATAGACACGAATATTAGCCAACACCAAAATAATCTATTAAAAATGCGTTCCATTTGCCACGATAAAAATTAAATTCCGCATCAAATTATGAATTTACCAATGGAAAACTCCAAAAGTCAATTCAGGAATTTTTGGTTCTTCTGAATTGTGGCTTCATTATATTAAACTTAATACGAATCCGTATGAATTTTAAAGTTAAACACTGGGTGTGTTATATATAGGTACATTTATATACCTATCTAATTTTGTTATACATATTTATTAATCGTGGTTTTTCTTAATTTTAATATTATTTAGGTATGATATGCATATGATTTTTACTGTATGGGTATGCCTACGCAAATCAAATCGAAATGAAAACGCTGAGAGCTCCGAAATATCTACGTAATGATGGTAGGTACTCATGCAACTAGATAATTTTCGGCTTTGTAGAAAGATACCTATAACTTTCCGCTAGACGTTTGCATGAACACCCCCTAAAAATACTTGCGTAAATGTGGGAAATAATCAGTTGTTTGTTAAACTAACTTTATGAGCTTTTTTTCTTCTCCTTCTACATCAAATTCGTGAGATACATTTATCTGCTTTGCAGAATATTTTGTCCCATACAAACTTTGATACATAGATAATTTCTGTGGAGATAAAATTATCTGGTTTCTGAAGTTTATATGGGTTACCCTTAAAGTAAATTCGATGATTGAATGTTTGATGGGAAAATTACAGAGTAATTTTAGAATCATAATTTAGAACATAATTTATCGCAAATACGGCTTAAGTGACAAAACAAAAACTAAGTTATAATCAACTGCGCTTAAATTTGGAGCGTATATGTACATATTCACTAAATTATCCATACCAAGTAAACTGTCAGTTTCATTCTTCATTGGCTTCGCACGTATAGTTTAGACTGCTGCACAACAATGAGCGCAAAGTGCCAAAAATTCCTGTTTGACTTGGCCGCAGGCGATGCTGTGCCCTGTGGCATCTGCCAGGCTAGTTACCATCCTAATTTTATTTTTTTGAACGAATGTGAACTCAATTTAATAAATTCAAGTGCTAACATTGTTTATACTTGTGAAAAGTGTAAGAACTTTGCTATGACAGACTGCATAAATAAAACTTACACTATGACAAAAGAAAAAAAATTAATTTGCCTATACAAAAACAAAAAGTCAAGGAATTTGAAAGTCCATTGAACCTAAACGAAGTTTACAGAAAGGCAATTTATTAAACTAATCTCCTGTATTAGATCGCCTCATTCTAAAAAACAGCAATTTGTCTCCATTCCCTTCCTCCTCAAACAAAAGGTAAGAAAATTGTAAAGTCTACGTCACCACCTTAAAGCTCATCGGATGGAATACCATTGCAATCATCGATGCACTCTCACTCTTCTCACTTTCAATCGAAACTGACACAGAGTGTAGGTAATGCACAGATCAATGACGTTGATCAAGGTTTAGGTACTGCTCCAGCTGAAATACCTGAGGTAGTTGTTTCTCTTAACTCAACTCTTCGCAAATATGAAACTCATAAGACTAATAATAACTATTCAATCATCGTTCCTCCCACTCCAACTAATGTGATTGCTGCTCCTCACACACCAGACGATGACATCGTAGCTCGTGCTGACGAGACTAATGTCAATTTCGTTTCAATAAAAACATCGATCTGCCGTTCGGTATCAGCAAATAAAAACGAAATATTGATGTATTAACGAATTGAAGATTTGTTTTTCTTTTTAGAACTGCCAAGCAACACACACACAGAGAGATTAAATCAACGGCGGATCCAGGGGGGGGGGGGGCGAAGGGGGCGATCGCCCCCCCCCCCTCTCAGTCGCCCCCCCTCAGAGAATAATTGTATCCCAATAACCACCCAGCCATGGCAAATAACCACATAGCCAAATCCGAAATTAGGTATTCTGAATGGAATATGGAAAATAGTTTCACTAAATTAAAAAAGGTGCTATATGCTTTTTAGGTATAGTCAAATTCGCGGAACTCAATGCGCGCCTCGATGCGCGTTACTTGTTTATACATGAATCCAGAAAGCGGCTCTGAATTCGTGTCATGGTTGAGGTCCGAATGACCGAAGAAAGATTGATTGGATTAGCCCTTTTACATATCCATCATGATATTGAAATTGATGTAGATAAAGTTATAGATCGATATGCTGCAATGGGACCTCACCGAATAATCTTATAATTGTATTATGAATAAACTTTTACTTTTTGATTGAAAAGTAAATTGAAACTTTTGACTGTCATTGTACTGTTTAATATAAAAACTATTCCTTTTTTTTTTTTTTTTTTTTTAGTAATTCACATAAGATATGTCTCATTCGCCCCCCCTTACATTACGTCTGGATCCGCTGTTGGATTAAATCCGTAATCGTTCTTTTGAAAGCAAAAAATTATTGGATTTAGTAGCGAATCCTATTTATTGAAACGAAATCGACATAAAAAAATTTTTGCTGCTTCTAGTTCTGGCGGAGGCGAAAGTACTATCAACAATGATGAAATATAAATAAATGTTGCTTTTTCTGCATATAATAAATGCTCTACAAACATAGTTCTTATCGATCATGTATCAGAGGATGAAATGCATGGTGATGATGATAAAAATGGTAAAATCACGAAAACCTTAAACGACGTTAATCATCATAAGCATAATAATCTACACCCAGTCCCTAGTGTGCCCCCTTCAGTAAAGTATGGCATACATTCGAACCACATGGGTTTCAAAGTATATAATCAAATGAAATGGTTTCACTTAGCGAGTTTCGAATGTAGTACAACACCAGACTCAATAATTGCCTATATTGCTGCTAACACCAACCTAAGTCCCTCGCTTTTCCAATGCTATAAAGTATTGGCAAAACAAAGGAGAGATTCTGAGTCGCATCCAAGATTTATCAACTTTAAATTAGGCTGCCCACTGGAACTCGTTAAAATTATTTATAAATAGTTCGGACTCGTGGCCTAGTGGCATATTTTTGACTTTAAGCCAAAGAATGATTTATAGCTGAATGTTAATATACAGCATATACCTTTTGCTCATGTTGACACTCTTGATGATGTCGTTGTTGACGTTGTAGTTACCGATGTTGTTGTTGCTGATGTTCCAGTGGCTGGTTTAAATGCTGAGGTTACTGGAGTTGCTGTTCATAATGCTACTGTTATTGCAGATATTGTTTCCAGTCGGTATGATAGTTTTAATATATATTACCAAAATGTGGGACGGAAAAGAACTAAATTAAACACAATATATTCTTATTTTGCTTCTCAAGATTATCAAATAGTTGTATTCACGGAAACCTGGCTGAATGATAGTCACCTTACTAGTGAGATATTTAATGTATTTCGTATTGTGCGAGACAACTGGATTTGATAGAGGTTGAGGGGTTATGATTGCAGTTCAATCACAAATCGTCTCTAGCCAGATAGATAAGATATCTTGTGAATTAATTTTGATGTTGATCAAATTATTGTCAAAATATATTTTGGGAAAAATGTTAATTTATATGTATGTGTGAGCTATATTCCGCCAGGAAGTCCTTTTGGGCTGTATAATTTGTATTTATGTAATAGAAGGTCTTTATTATGTAATCTAGGTCCTTCTGACCACGTTATTTGCTTGGGAGATTATAATAATGTGGATATTGTTTGAAAGTTGGATAATGTTGAAAATTGAGAGTTTAGTTATTGATCCATATACTCAATTTAACTTATTTTAATTAAATTATGCTCCTAATATGCTTAACAGAATTCTTGATTTAGTCTTTGTGAATAAAGAACTAAAAGTGTACTTAGAAAAAAAAAATTTTCCAGCTGTAAAGAACACTTATACATCATGAACGTCTATCTTTTGAATGAAATTGTTAGTTTATATATCAAACCCTAATGAAGTTATTGAATTCTATGATTATAATCGTGGGGACTTTGATGCAATGAATACATACCTAAACTCCATTATTATTGGAAAAATATTTTTTTAAATCAAGATATAGCTCAACCGTTTGTAATATTTAAGTTGAATCTAAAACAATTAATTAGGTTCATTCCTAAAAAAATAAGAAACAAAACTCAAACCCACTTTGGTTTAACAAAAGATTATCTAATCTAAAAACATAAAGGGTCCGCCAAATAACTTTTTTTTTTTTGAAAATGCTATAAAAAAAACTACTGAATATTTTCTCAAATTTCTTTTTTTATTTGATTGATTGTACTCCTTCCGGTTAATAATGGAAAATAATTTCATTCAAACGGCTGCCTCGGCTGGCCATGCAGTAGCCTAAACGATCGGTCCAATTTTTAAGCACATTATCGATTGTGTGCAGCTGTATTTCACCAATGGCTTCACGAATATTGTCATTTAAAGCGTCAATTGTATCTGGCTTGTCGGCGTAACACTTATCTTTTACGGCATCCCACAAATAATAATCCAACGGTGTCAAATCGCAGCTCCGACGTGGCCAAACGACATCAGCTTTCCGGCTGATAATGCGATCTTCAAAAACAGGGCGCAAAACATCGAGTGTAGCTTCGGCTGTGTGGCACGTAGCGCCGTCGTGTTGAAACCAAATATTGCTAATATCCTCCTCTTCAATTTTTGTGAATAAAAATTCGTTCAAAATGGCCCGATAACGATTGCCATTGACTGTAACGGAAACTCCTTGCTCATTTTCGAAGAAAAATGGACCAATTAAGCCTCTGGACCAAAATCCGCACCAAACAGTGACTCGTTTTGGGTGTATCGGCTTTTCAATGTATGCGTGCGGGTTTTCTGTGCCCCAAATGCGACAATTTTGCTTGTTTACATACCCGCCAAGATCAAAATGAGCTTCATCTGAAAAGATAATTTTTTTGGCAAAGTCGGCATATTCTCTAAGTCGATCGCAGGCCCACTTAGCGAAGCGAAAATGCATTGGATGGTCAGTTGGCTTCAACTCCTAAACCAACTGGACTTTGTGTGGCGTCATACCAAGATCTTTATGCAAAATTCGTCTAAATGATGTCTCCGAAATGTTCAATTGTTGAGAACGACGGTCAATTGATGTTGATGGCGCTTCACGCACACTTTCTGCCACAGCAGCAATATTCTCGGGTAAACGAACTGTTTTTGGCTTTTCACGCTTTGGTTTATCGATGAGAATGTCAGTTTCTTTCACTTTTTTCACAAGATAACGAACATACGGAGCTGACGTTGCTTCTCTTCTTCCAAAATCCGTACGCAATTTTCGCACACATTTTGCAACATTACCATGATTTCAAAGTAATGTCGCAATATTTCCCAGCGTTGTTCAAGCGTATACACAACCATATTCGTTTAGCGGAAGGATAAAACTAATTATCTGTCAAATCAGACATGAGCTAAGTGTTACCATTCACGAAATAAGCACTAGTTGAAAAAAAAAGTTAGATGGCGGACCCGTTAGAAAAAAACAAAGCTTATAAGAACTACAAAAGGACAGGGAGAATCTGATAAATCGCCTAAATTATTTAACATTGCAAAAAGACTTTGCTATGCTAAATAAGTTTCTTTATAATAAATTTATCCAATCTGAGTGCCGAATCGCAAATAAAATCAAAATTACCACAGGGTTACCAAAATGCATGCAGTTTTATTATAAGTAACTTTTTTGCTGACTTTTTTGAATCGGTGTACTCTCTGACGTCACCCAGTAACCTCCCAGTGCCTCTTCCTAGTAATGTTGTTCATATTGGTAGCATTCATTTGAACAAAAACTTAGGTTGTGGACCTGATGATATATCTCCCAAAGTTGTAATGAAATGTGCAACATCCCTAGCGTTACCCATCATCTTATTATTTAATAAGTATTTACAAACTGGTCATTTCATCGACGAATGGAAAATATCCTACATTTCTCCTATTTTGAAAGCAGGTTGCAGACAAAAAGTATGTAAATATAGACCAATCTGTAAGTTGTCTGCCATTCCTAAAGTTTTCGAAAAGATTGCTAGTGACAAGCTTTATTTTTGCACTAAACAATTAGTTACAGAATCTCAGCATGGATTTGTGTCAGGCAGATCAACAGCTACAAATCTTATGAATCTGTGCAATTCGGTAGTTAAATTGTTTGAGAGTGGCTTTCAGACAGACGTTGTGTTCACAGATTTCGCTAAGGCCTTTGATAGGGTTAGTCATGAGGTTTTAATTCGCAAACTATCGATACTTGGGTTTCATTGTAATTTTCTAAAATGGATATATTCATATCTAAATAATCGAATTCAATTTATTAAAATATGCAGTTTTAAATCAAAATCTATAAAAGTAACCTTAGGTGTGTCACAAAGGAAGTCATATTGGACCTTTACTTTTTATTCTTTTTATACACGATATTCGGGATACTTTTAATTTTTCTAAATATTTGCTATTATGCCGATGATGTAAAAATTTTCAAAGAAAAAAGAGAACCTGAAAACAACTGAAAAAGAGAAGCATGGCGGAGCCAGTGTAATGGTATATGGGCTGGGCCTGTGCTGTATGTGTGCAGCAGGTGGTCGTCCAAATTTCAGGTTAGAAGAATTAGAGAAAATAAGTGCAAATATCACAAAGAAGTTTATTGTGCTTCCCAAAAAGACTACAGGCATTTGAAAAGCCAAGGAATGCCATGCCAAATATTAAGTTTCACTCAAACTTTAAGTTTAAGTTATTTATTAAACTCAGCTAATTTTGTATCAAATGAATTTAATTGAAATTTGAAAACGAGAGTTTTGAGTCCGTGATGAACTCTAAATATTGATAGAATTCTTAAGGATAAGGACGAGACTCGAAGAAGTATAAAATATTAATGATTTAATAAAGAATAGATAGACGACACAAAATGCGATGAGTTGACGTGTTTCTTGAGAAAAAATCAAATAAAAGGATGAAAATTCGCAAAATATACCAACATCATTTTTTTTTGCTTTCTTTGAGTTTTATTCTTTCACATATATGGAAATATATGTCCTTGTTTATAGGCTTTTCACACCAAACCCAAAACGGGGTTTTCAGCTGAAAGTTTAAGAAAACTCGAAAACCGTTCACACTGAACATTTACAAGTTTTCGTTTGACATTTGAATTATTTTGGCACCACAGAAAACAAAAGATACGTTGTGAATTGAAATTGAAATTACCCCAGACACCTGTTTTTTTGTTTTTCCTGACAGCAACCTGCCAGCTATTTATGTGACGATTAATTGAGCACTGAATGTTTCATAAGGTGTGTTTATTTAGTTCATCTTACAAATCCAACAGGTTTTCGACAGGTTTTAATTAATACTTATAGTTAGTTTATCAAAATGAGTGGTTTATCAAAAATGTATGGGAAAACTTGTGTTTTCGCTTTAGGTTTATCGCCAAACCGATAATTTCGCGAAAACCGTTTTTTGGGTTTGGTGTGAAAAGGCCATTAGACAGTAACCTTACACTACACCATGATAATAGGTTTGTTCCTAGAGCCCTGAAGTCGCCTAAAGCGTTTTTTGAAAAACCTGAAGTCACCTTGATAAACCTTGATCGCCTTCAACTCGCCCTGAAGTAGAACTCGGGTATTTTTTGAGAACCGAAAAACCCAAGTTTTTAAAAAAAAAACTCTTCGGGTTGTCAAAAAAACCTAGGTTGACTCTGGGTAAAGTTCAACGAATGAACCTAATTACAGTCTTGTAAGTGAATTCTGAGAGAAGGAGCCCCTCTTCTCGATATAAAAAAAAATTGTGATTAAACGGAAATTATAAGTACATATGTATATATTGATTTCAACTATCTTTGAACAGAATATTAAATAAAGTAATGAAAAAATAAAATAATTTTGCAAATACAAATCAATCAACACATACGAATTATTGAAAAGAACTAAAGTAGTGCTCGATATAAATGCTACACCATCGTCTGTTTTAACAACGCACGTTCCCTTTTTTTTAATTCATTTTTATTTAATATTAACTTATAACTACCTTAAAGCTAGACAAAAATGTTTAAAACTAGCCTAATTATCAATAACTTGTAACTAATTTACTGGCCCTTTACGGGCGCTCTAAACTAAACAATAACTCTTTGAACTAATGTCTTTCGACCTAAAAACTATTTTAATTAAATCTAGTTATTTTATTTTTTTTAACCAAGAAAACTTATTGCCAAAAAACTCGGTACCTTATATTTTCCTTTTTCATTCAAGCTTTTTTTTCTTTTGTAAAACGAAGCGATCTCAATGTTTAAAAAATGAATGCCGAAATTAATTTGGAGGATAACATAATTGCTATTATGTTTTTAAAATGTATGTATGTTTCCACAGCCTTATTTCACTATTCACATAATTACTACAAACAAAATCTTGTCAAAACGACGGCTGTCAATTGATCTGATGGTGTTATGGTATTAGTAAGAGGGGTAAATCTTGATCTGTTTGCCTATTGGAAGGCTTTAATTGTAAAAATCTGTGTTTTAACAGATCTGAAGGGGAAAAAGATTAATTTGTGTTACCAAACGAAAACCCCATTAGTCAATGTAATGGCCTTTTCGATTGGCTGTCCCGAACACATTCCTCTAATAAAACACCCGGAAACAATTTGACTGATTCCGAATTATATGTATCACTGTATTTGTAAGAATTAAATTTAAAAAACCACATCCGCTAAAACGAATTTCCAAAACACTTGATTTCAATTTAGATACACATTTTTTTGTATCAAAAATAATTAACTTGCTTCTTTTTATGTGTTCTGGTAAAGAACAGTAGTTAAAATTCAACACAGACATTGAAATTATACAAAACAAATCAACCCGACATTTTAATTATGTGAGTGTATTAGCGATTCATTTTTCGATTCTGAAATAAAATCCAGAATCGATTTCTGTTCTCTTTAGAGTAACAACTGTCATTTTGAGGGGGTCAGAACAGTTCTGGACGGGCAATCGAAAATGCCATAAGTTGTTGTTGTGGTGCAATAAAATAGTTGCACCTTTGCAAACTCTTATGAACTTAAAAAATAAAAATTGATATTTCGAGAATTGAATAAAAAGATCCATGTTTTTATTTAAACGCGAAATCGTTTCTAATTAGCTGTCAATGGCTGTTCTGGCAAGTTTTCTTAAAGACAAAAAAAGTGGGTCACAATTCTGTATTTCTGTCCGCAAGCCTACAGCCTTAACGGTTGGACGAATTTTCTTCAAACTTGATACATAATTTTTTTGTTGTAATATATTTATAATTTTTTTGAATCAAAAATAAGGTGTAACTTTTTTAGTTAGAAAAATATACCGGTTCCAACGATTTGTATAAATAAGAGGAAAATATACTTTTTGGATTTTTTTTAGAAAAAAAAATATTTAACTTTGGAGTCACTATAGTAGAAGCATTTTTTTCTGGAAAATGGTTGATTTGATTTATTTTTAATTTCTTATGTAGAACCTCCTAAACAATATTGAAAACCAACATTTTTCAAAAAAAAAAAATTTTGTTTGTAATTAAAAAAATTGGTTTTCATTTTGAAAACGACTTAATCGATTTTTTCGAAACTTTGTATTTAGTAGTTTTATGAAATTATCGTAAAAAAACTATGTTCCTAAAACAAAAACTTCAATACAAAATGTTAAAAAAATTTAAGAAACGGCTCCAATAATTTTGATAAAAAAATGTGTGCGCTATTGAACTAATATACATTCCAATTTTGTAAAATAAAAAAATTACTTTACATTCTTATTAACGGTACTTTCCCTAGAACCACTTCTCATATTTTCAACTTTCTCACTATTGGAAGAACCGATTAAAATTATTTTTTTTATGCAAATTCTCCTTAGAAATAAAAATAATATTGCATATTCAAACTTTCAAAGGAATGTTTTTTTCGATTTTTAAAAAATAATAAAAACCGATTTTTCAACAACGGTTTGGTGGTTTTTTTTTTTTAAATTTAAATTAAATATGCATATAAATTATTATTTTAAATTTGTATTTCAGTTTTTTTTCTAAAAATGTTTTGAATTTTGTTTTATATTTGTACAAGAATTGAAGTGGCATCTTGTTTCATTCAAATAATAAAAACTAAGCAATATACATAATAAATATAAACATAATAAATTTATTTCGACTATTATTGAATTTGTGTCTCCAAATAACAAATAAGAAATAGCCTACTCAGCACATCTGCTGCAGTTTATAAGTAATATCATGTTTCGTAAACAACAATCAAGATCCAGACAGATGACATCATCTTCTCTCACAACAAGACAGTGGGATAAGACTTAAGAATAAGATCTTAGAAGTTTTTGACCAAGTTGGTTTTTATTTGGACTTTGGAGAATTTTTAAAAAGTGATTCTCATCGGCTTTATTGGTCGTAATGATGATTAAATAAAAGCAATCTTCATTTTATTTTCCCAACGTTTCGACGGTGGTTGCCGTCTTCTTCAGGGGTGTCTTTATTTACACAAACTTGACACAAACTATATTTTGGTTTCTTATGACGCTGTTTCTCTTTTTACTAATGTTCCTGTTCAGCTTGCAATCAACATTATTAAAAAGAAATGGGAAATTATAGCTGAAAATACCAAGCTGAGCCAAAACAAATTTATCGAATTATTAAATTTTTGCCTCAAAGATAACAACTACCTGCAATTTAAGGACAATTTTTACAAACAAGTACACGGAATGTCAATGGAAAATCTTCTTTCACCGACGATTGCGGACTTGGTTTTAGATTTTTTACTCGAGGAATGTTTTAAACTAAGCTACAAACCTAAGTTTATAGCAAAATATATTGATGATATCTTTGCGATTGTGGATAGAGAAGAAATTGAAAATGTCTTACGATGCTTTAACCAGTTTAATGAAAAAATACAATTCACCGTAGAGAGGGAAAAAACAGATCGATAGCGTTCTTGGACGTTAAGGTTTACATCAAAAATAATCGACTTTCTTTCGACTGGTACCAGAAAGATATGGCATCTGGGAGACTTGTCAATTTGCGATCTAATAAAGCCAAGCACGTTCGTACTAACATTGCGTCGAACTTAATAAACAAAGTCTTTGCGTTGAGTGACCGAAAATTCCACTCCGCTAACGAAGAAAAAGTAACGCAAATACTCTTAGACAACAGCTTTCCGACAGAAGTTATAAGGAACTTGATACTTCGTCAAAAACATCAAGTTCGTTCTGAAATAAGTTGGAAGAGAAGAGATGTGTTTATAAGAGTGTCGTTTATGTTCCCAAACTTTCCGAAAATTTATAATTTGCATATAGCTACCTACCCACCTACATCCTACACTTTTATTATATATGTAGCTACATACCTGGGTTCCATTTATGCTTGTAGGTATTACCTTCCTAATTAACATAATTAAAAAATATAATCTAGATTGAAATATACATTTTGCAGGTATGTAACTTATTCCTTGAATAATCCATTCGACAATTCTTTATACTAGAACTAAGGTAAGCCTACCTATACCTCTTGATAGCAACACTACCTAACCTACCAACTAACATCGATAATGTTTAGTTACATTAAAGGTGTTAGGTACAAGAACAAGTTTGTACAATTCATACTTGCATTTTATTCTACCTGTTGTGGTAAATTGGATTCGCAAACTGTAAAACCAATGTATAGACAGTTCGACATAAGGCGAACGTTCGAATCAAGAACCTTAATATGTTATGTATATGTTTGCATTTACTAACTTGGTTTTGATAATGTAGAATCGCCGCATACTTGCTACATGTGTTCTGTTAATGAAAACACCAAATAAGTATTTTGTGCGTGGCATGTCTATTGTGCAACAATACTGGAACACGAAGTAAACCTTTATTAATGTTGGAACTTTTCAAGAAAACGACGTAAGTACAACCACAATACAGACGACGTTCTATTCCAAAACTAAATATTTGAAATTTCCACCAAAAAATTTATTTCTCACAATCAAACCAATAAACTCTAATTTCATTTCCAAACAAACTTCCCAAAATAAAAACCAACAAGCTTTCTTGTAAAAAATAAAACAGAATAAATTTTTTTGTAATAAATATTTTTTTTCTTTATTCTAACTTAATTTAACTATCTTACATATAACAACTTTAGCTTTAACTACTTATTTTGTACAATGGCTATGTTTAATCAGTCTATTTAATTAGATATCACTTTAATCGACTTCTTCTACAGTGGGACCAGTGCGACCGCCGAATCCACCAGATTCCTGCCCACATCCTTGTTGACTGCTTGCTCCACCACTATGTATCTTCGACATAATAGGACTACAGGTACTCGACAAGCTCTTCATTTTGTCTTCGTATTCTTCCTTGTCGGCCAGTGTGTTCGCATCCAACCATTTGATGGCCTCTTCGCAAGCGTTTCGTGCAATTTCCTTCTCTTGGTGGTTGATTTTGTCTCCGGCCTGGTCAAGTGCTTGTTTCACGCCAAATACATAACTCTCAAGGGTGTTGCGAGATGCAATCTTTTGTCGTTGTTTCTCGTCTTCCTCCTGGAACCTCTCAGCCTCGTTTACCATTCTGTCGATCTCGGCTTGTGACAGACGACCCTTGTCGTTCTTTATGGTAATGTTCTTGGTGTTGCCTGTTCCAGTTTCTTTGGCGGACACATTTAAAATACCGTTGGCGTCCATGTCGAAGGTAACCTCAATCTGTGGGGTGCCTCTGGGTGCTGGGGGAATGCCCGAGAGGTCAAATGTGCCCAGTAAATTGTTATCTTTTGTCATGACACGTTCACCTTCAAACACTTTGATGGTAACACCTGGTTGGTTGTCGGCATACGTGGAGAAAGTTTGTGTCTGCTTACAAGGTATCCTGCAATTGCGTTCAATGATCTTCGCCATTACTCCGCCTGCTGTTTCGATACCAAGTGACAACGGCGCTACATCAACCAAGAGAACATCTTGGATTTGGCTACTCTTGTCACCGCTCAGAATTGCTGCTTGGACGGCTGCTCCATATGCAACGGCTTCATCAGGGTTGATGGACAGGTTCAATGATTTTCCACAGAAGAATGACTGCAGAAGATTCTGTACTTTAGGAATTCTTGTTGAACCTCCTACAAGGACGATATCGTGGATCTGCTGTTTGTCCATTTTAGCGTCATTCAATGCCTTCTCAACTGGTTCTAGAGTTGCACGGAATAGGTCTGCGCAGAGCTCCTCAAAGCGGGCGCGTGTAACTCTGGTGTAGAAGTCAATACCCTCAAACAAGGCGTCGATTTCAATTGTGGCTTCAGTACTGGATGACAGCGTTCGTTTGGCCCTTTCAGCTGCTGTTCTCAAACGTCGAAGAGCTCTTGGATTCGAACGGAGGTCTTTCTTGTACTTGCGCTTGAACTCTTCTGCCAGGTGAGTGACCAAACGATTGTCGAAGTCCTCGCCTCCTAAGTGTGTGTCTCCAGCCGTCGCCCTTACTTCGAAGAGGGAACCTTCGTCGATTGTTAATATGGAAACATCAAATGTACCGCCTCCCAAGTCGAAGATGAGGACATTCCGTTCACCAGAGAGATTCTTGTCTAGCCCATATGCCAATGCTGCTGCTGTTGGCTCATTGATGATCCTCAGAACATTCAGTCCTGCTATTGCCCCAGCGTCTTTGGTGGCTTGGCGCTGCGAGTCATTGAAATACGCTGGAACTGTGATTACTGCGTCTCTCACTGTCTCACCCAAATACGCCTCAGCTGTCTCTTTCATCTTTGTCAGGACCATCGAGCTTATTTCTTCAGGGGCAAATCTTTTCTGTTCTCCTTTGAATTCAACTCCGATCTTGGGCTTACCACCGTCGCTAACTACTTTGAAGGGCCAATGTTTCATGTCCTCTCGAATTTTCGCATCGTCATATTTGCGTCCAATCAATCTTTTAGCATCAAAGACTGTGTTCTTGGGATTCATGGCAACTTGGTTCTTGGCGGCATCACCGATTAGTCGTTCTGAGTCTGTGAATGCCACATAACTTGGTGTTGTGCGGTTGCCTTGGTCGTTGGCAATAATTTCCAGTTTGCCATGTTGAAAGACTCCAACGCAGGAGTAGGTTGTTCCCAAATCAATTCCGATTGCTGGCATTTTGTTTTTATTTTAAGTTCTCTGCTTTCACGTTCAAAATCAATGCAATTTTTTACTTTTTTGTAGTCTTTAATATTTTATAGGTACTTTACTAATATTTTGTATGTATGAAACTTTTTCACTTTGTATTTTAACGATTTAACGACTTGTTTACAATAACACTTCGTTTAGATTTTAACTCTTTGAAATATTTTTCAATAATAACGTAGAAGAGCACGACGACGGCTATTTATATGATTTTGAAGAGCGAAGAGCGAACATTCTCGAAATTCAATCTAGATGTTTGTGGAAATTTGTAGAAATACTAGAAATTAAAGAGGTGATTCTAATTCTATGAAGAGAGTGAGCGCAATTGAAATGTTGAAAATAAAACAAGAGAGTTTAGTTCCCCGCCTTTATATATTTTAAGGAGAAATGTAGTTTTTACCCACCACACCAACATAGATTGTTTATTTCTTTTAAAAATTAGAAGAGATAAAATGAGAGTATATAAAAAGGAGAACATTTCTCTTCTTTTAATAATACAATTTCATTCTCACTTCTTTATTTTTCGTGGTTTTGTTGAATATAAAAAGGGGCACGCATTGATAAGCAAAGAGAAAATTTAGAAGAAAAACAAAAACAGTAGAAACGGATCTATACCCAATGTACCTAGAAATAGATGCAGTGTACGCACCTCTTTAATTTCTAGAAATTTCTACCATCGAGGACGATTCTTACATCCTATTGACATTGTAGTGTAGGTAGTTATATAAATGAAGGAACATTACCTTTGCATATTTATTATTCAACTTTTGTGCACCTTCTAGTGTTAATTTACTTTTGTTGCAATAGACAACAACTGGGATCAAGCAAAAGAGTAGATAGTAGGTACTATGTTCTTTCATAATTTATAGGTATTCTATTATGAATGAATAATAGAGAAGCGCTTGAAGAATTATTTGGTTTTCACTCTTATACGTTTACAAAGGTATCAGGCCGAAACAAACTGCAATATCAAGGCCAATTGAGCTGCATTATTACAGTTATCCGCGCAACGAAACTTTAACTTGAGTTTAAGTATAATAAATAAAACGAACTTATAAATTTCACTTCAAAAACAAGAAATCATTCACAATTTATTTGAAATGACATCTTTGATAGGTACATACCTATCAAAGATGTCATTTCAAATAAATATCCCTTTATAAATATTCTTTTTGTAAAGCCATTCTTTAAGCAAATAAAAAAAGCATTTTAAAAACTACATCCAAATAAGTTATTTCGTAATGTGTTTTTCCATTGGTACAAGAATTTAATTCTTTTTTGATACAAACCTGCCAAAACACGGATTTCGATAATTATGATGGTGTTATGAAATTAGTAAGAGGGGTAAATCTTGATTTGTTTGCCTATTGGAAGGCTTTAATTGTAAAAATGTGTGTTTTGACAGATCTGAAGGGGAAAAAGATTAATTTTTGTTACCGAAAGAAAACCCCATTAGTCAAGGTAATGGCCTTTTCGATTGGCTGTCCGGAACATATTCCTCCAACAAAACACCCGGAAACAAATTGGCTGATTCCAAATTATATGTATGGATTTGTAAAAATTAAATTAAGAAAAAAACACATCCGCTAAAACGAGTTTCCAAAACACTTGATTTTAAATTAGACACACATTTTTGTGTATCAAAAATAATTAACCTGCTTCTTTTTATGTTAGTTAAAATTCAACACAGCCATTGAAATTATACAAAACAAATCAACCCTACATTTTAATTATGTGAATGGTTTAGTAAGTCTGTTTTCGATTCTGAAACGAAATTAATCATTTTCTGTTCTCTTTAGAGTAACAACTGTCATTTTGAGGGGTCAGAATAGTTCTGGACGGGCAATCGAAAATGCCATAATTTGTTGTTGTGGTGCAAAAAAAAGTTGCACCTTTGCAAATTCTTATTCTTATTCTTAAAAAATAAAAATTGATACTACGAGAATTGAATAAAAAGATACATGTTTTTATTTAAACGCGAAATCGTTTCTAATTAGCTGTCAATGGCTGTAGGTATTCTATGGCAATTTTTTTTAAAGACAAAAAAGTGTGTCACAATTCTGTATTTCTGTCCGCAAGCCTACAGCCTTAACGGTTGGACGGATTTTCTTCAAACTTGATACATAATTTTTTTGTTGTAATATATTTATAATTTTTTTGAACCAAAAATAAGGTGTAACTTTTTTGGTTAGAAAAATATACCGGTTCCAACGATTTTTATAAATAAAAGGAAAATATACTTTTTGGATTTTTTTAGAAAAAAAATATTTAACTTTGGTTTCACTATAGTAGAAGCATTTTTTTCAATTTCCTGGAAAATGGTTGATTTCATTTATTTTTAATTTCTTATGTAGAACCTCCTAAACAATATTGAAAACCAACATTTTTCAAAAAAAAATATTTTTTTTGTAATTAAAAAAATTGTTTTTCATTTTGAAAACGACTTAATCGATTTTTTCGAAACTTTGTATTTAGTAGTTTTATGAAATTATCGTAAAAAAACTATGTTCCTAAAACAAAAACTTCAATACAAAATGTTAAAAAAATTTAAGAAACGGCTCCAATAATTTTGATAAAAAAATGTGTGCGCTATTCAACTAATATACATTCCAATTTTGTAAAATAAAAAAATTACTTTACATTCTTATTAACGGTACTTTCCATAGAACCACTTTTCATATTTTCAACTTTCTCACTATTGGAAGAACCGATTAAAATTATTTTTTTTATGCAAATTCTCCTTAGAAATAAAAATAATATTGCATATTCAAATTTTCAAAAGAATGTTTTTTTTCGATTTTTAAAAAATAATAAAAACCGATTTTTCAAAATTTTTTTAAACTTTAATTTAAATATGCATATAAATTATTATTTTAAATTTGTATTTCAGTTTTTTTTTCTAAAAATGTTTTGAATTTTGTTTTATATTTGTACAAAATTGAAGTGGCATCTTTTTTCATTCAAATAATTAAAACTAAGCAATATACATAATAAAAATATTTTATTATGTGTATCATCCATTTATTTCGACCATTATTGAATTTGTGTCTCCAAATGACAAATAAGAAATAGCCTACTCAGCACATCTGCTGCGGTTTATAAGTAATATCATGTTTCGTAAACAACAATCAAGATCCAGACAGATGACATCATCTTCTCGGGAACGTAATTTAATCCCGCGGCACGAAATCCCGCGTAATTAAATCCCGCGGATTTAAATTGAATTTTTTGGAATTACACACGTACGGATATATATTGAGATTGTTCACTACTATTAGACGGGATTTCCAATACTCTTTGGAAAATACTATTTGGTACTTTTGAAAAATAAATATATATTTTAAGTATTAGAAAAATATTTTTTTTTAAAGTTTTGGAAAAAACTTTTTTTACCAACCTTTTTTTTCGATTTCTTTTAAATAAAAATATCTCTTTGAAAAAAATCTTAAGTTCTGAAAAGAACTTTTTATGAAAAGGTGCCCTAGACCTCCATCTAGGGCAAAAAAATCGGCCAATTGGCCTGCTTAAGTACTTTTATTAGACGACGAATTTTTTTTACAGAGGGAATGAAATTCCTCGTCGAATACACAAGTATTTAAGCAAAAGTAATAGTGCCGTGTTTTTTTTGTGTGAATTATCAATAATTGTTGTGTTATTGTTGGGAAAAAAAGTACTTTTTTATTTCAATCCGTCCTTTTTAAGACGACCAAATGATCACAAAGAGATATTAAATGATTTCAGACATTTCTAACTAACTAGGATGCTAAGCCGCAAATCGAGTTAAAAAAAAATATGTCGATTTTAAAAACTGATACCGATGTTCACCGGAACCACTTATGTAGTTTCTTTAAGTCCAAAAAAATGTTTAATTCCAAAAAGCTTTGCATACACCCAAAATGAACCCACCCCAAATATTATAATTGGCCCAGGCAGGGGGGTTGCAGGGGGGCAGCATGCCCCCCCTTACGCATTGTGCTTTTTGCAGAAAAAATTTTATTTCGAGCTTAAAGAGAAAAAGTGTTAATTTTCAATGCTTTATGACGCTTAGTGTGGCTGCAAATTGAGTTTAAGGATTCGCCGATAGAAAGGTGACACTCAATAGATCACGAATATGCAATTTTTAAGTCGCCAGGACAAGCCGTTTAGCCGCAAACAGAGTTCAAAGTGTGTAAACTTTCATGCCTCTAGGACGCTTAGTTTCCCCGCAAATTGACTTTAAAGATAAACATTTTTTTCGAAATAAATTTAAAGTTTTAAAAAGAACTTTATAAGAAAAGTTGCCCTAGACCTCCGTCTAGGGCAAAAAAATCGCCTAATTGACCTGCTTAAGTACTTTTATTAGACGACGAATTTTTTTTTACAGAAACAATAAAATTCTCCGTCCAATAAAACAATTTTGGGCAAAAGTAAAAAAAGAAATCGCAGCAGCGGACACAAACCGCCAACCTACTACCCACACCAACCATCGCTCACACAAACCAGTGCCAAAAACCTAACCACCCCCAACAAACCCCTCGCCAACCGACTCCCAAACCCACCAAAACCCCTCGCCTACCACCCCACACACCCACCTCCATCCACAACCAGCCATTTGAAATCCATTCATATCTCTTAATGAGGTCTTGCCTCTACCGAGTTCTAAAAAGAACTGAAGAATTTCCGGAATCAATCCTCATTTTATACTTTTTTTTCCTTCGTTCTCCGTGCTTCTCACTCTTTCGAGTGACTAAAACTAAAAGTAGTGAAATTCTGAAAAAGAGCCGTCTTCTAAAAATGCAAAAGGGGAGGAGTTTTGATTTGATTGGTCAAAATAACAAAATCGTATGGAGATTGAAAATTTAATACAGCGCCGTCGCTTTGTATCAAGAAAGGTAGTAAATCGGCAGGATTTCGTTGCGCGGGATTTCGTTGCGCGGGATTTTGTGCCGCGGGATTTCGTTACGCGGGATTTAGTTACGCGGGATTATTTGGCGCGGGATTAAATAGCCAACCCCATCTTCTCTCACAACAAGACAGTGGGATAAGACTTAAGAATAAGATCTTAGAAGTTTTTGACCAAGTTGGTTTTTATTTGGACTTTGGAGAATTTTTAAAAAGTGATTCTCATCGGCTATATTGGTCGTAATGATGATTAAATGAAAGCAATCTTCATTTTATTTTCCCAACGTTTCGACGGTGGTTGCAGTCTTCTTCAGGGGTGTCTTTATTTACACAAACTTGACACAAAGGATATTTTGGTTTCTTATGACGCTGTTTCTTTACTAATGTTCCTGTTCAGCTTGCAATCAACATTATTAAAAAGAAATGGGAAATTATAGCTGAAAATACCAAGCTGAGCCAAAACAAATTTATCGAATTATTAAATTTTTGCCTCAAAGATAACAACTACCGTTTTATGACTTTTAGTCCAAAATGCGTTTCGCCCGGACGCGATAGTTGGGCTCATCAGACTTTTATGGACTAAAAGTCATAAAACATTTCAATTTGACTTAAACCCACACAGTCCACTAAACCAAAAACAAAAATAATATGTAGGTATTATTTGCGTTTTCTTCTATTCATTTACCACTAGCCAGACCACGGGCGTAACATACATATATTTCTGGGTGCATGAATTTGACCAAATTCCCCTAGAAAAATATAATTTTCAGTATGTATGTGCTGAAAATATTATTAGAGTTGGTAGTCATGAACCAAAAAATAGTGCGTCTTAGAGCGACACGATAGCATCTAACTGATGAGCCCAACTATCGTGTCCGGGCGAAACGCATTTTGGACTAAAAGTCATAAAACATTTCAATTTGACTTAAACCCACACAGTCCACTAAACCAAAAACAAAAATAATATGTAGGTATTATTTGCGTTTTCTTCTATTCATTTACCACTAGCCAGACCACGGGCGTAACATACATATATTTCTGGGTGCATGAATTTGACCAAATTCCCCTAGAAAAATATAATTTTCAGTATGTATGTGCTGAAAATATTATTAGAGTTGGTAGTCATCAACCAAAAAATAGTGCGTCTTAGAGCGACACGATAGCATCTAACTGATGAGCCCAACTATCGTGTCCGGGCGAAACGCATTTTGGACTAAAAGTCATAAAACATTTCAATTTGACTTAAACCCACACAGTCCACTAAACCAAAAACAAAAATAATATGTAGGTATTATTTGCGTTTTCTTCTATTCATTTACCACTAGCCAGACCACGGGCGTAACATACATATATTTCTGGGTGCATGAATTTGACCAAATTCCCCTAGAAAAATATAATTTTCAGTATGTATGTGCTGAAAATATTATTAGAGTTGGTAGTCATCAACCAAAAAATAGTGCGTCTTAGAGCGACACGATAGCATCTAACTGATGAGCCCAACTATCGTGTCCGTGCGAAACGCATTTTGGACTAAAAGTCATAAAACGGTAGTTGTTATCTTTGAGGCAAAAATTTAATAATTCGATAAATTTGTTTTGGCTCAGCTTGGTATTTTCAGCTATAATTTCCCATTTCTTTTTAATAATGTTGATTGCAAGCTGAACAGGAACATTAGTAAAGAAACAGCGTCATAAGAAACCAAAATATCCTTTGTGTCAAGTTTGTGTAAATAAAGACACCCCTGAAGAAGACTGCAACCACCGTCGAAACGTTGGGAAAATAAAATGAAGATTGCTTTCATTTAATCATCATTACGACCAATATAGCCGATGAGAATCACTTTTTAAAAATTCTCCAAAGTCCAAATAAAAACCAACTTGGTCAAAAACTTCTAAGATCTTATTCTTAAGTCTTATCCCACTGTCTTGTTGTGAGAGAAGATGATGTCATCTGTCTGGATCTTGATTGTTGTTTACGAAACATGATATTACTTATAAACCGCAGCAGATGTGCTGAGTAGGCTATTTCTTATTTGTCATTTGGAGACACAAATTCAATAATGGTCGAAATAAATGGATGATACACATAATAAAATATTTTTATTATGTATATTGCTTAGTTTTAATTATTTGAATGAAAAAAGATGCCACTTCAATTTTGTACAAATATAAAACAAAATTCAAAACATTTTTAGAAAAAAAAACTGAAATACAAATTTAAAATAATAATTTATATGCATATTTAATTTAAATTTAAAAAAAACCACCAAACCGTTTTTGAAAAATCGGTTTTTATTATTTTTTAAAAATCGAAAAAAAAACATTCTTTTGAAAATTTGAATATGCAATATTATTTTTATTTCTAAGGAGAATTTGCATAAAAAAAATAATTTTAATCGGTTCTTCCAATAGTGAGAAAGTTGAAAATATGAAAAGTGGTTCTATGGAAAGTACCGTTAATAAGAATGTAAAGTAATTTTTTTATTTTACAAAAGTGGAATGTATATTAGTTCAATAGCGCACACATTTTTTTATCAAAATTATTGGAGCCGTTTCTTAAATTTTTTTAACATTTTGTATTGAAGTTTTTGTTTTAGGAACATAGTTTTTTTACGATAATTTCATAAAACTACTAAATACAAAGTTTCGAAAAAATCGAATAAGTCGTTTTCAAAATGAAAAACAATTTTTTTAATTACAAAAAAAATATTTTTTTTTGAAAAATGTTGGTTTTCAATATTGTTTAGGAGGTTCTACATAAGAAATTAAAAATAAATGAAATCAACCATTTTCCAGGAAATTGAAAAAAATGCTTCTACTATAGTGAAACCAAAGTTAAATATTTTTTTTCTAAAAAAATCCAAAAAGTATATTTTCCTTTTATTTATAAAAATCGTTGGAACCGGTATATTTTTCTAACCAAAAAAGTTACACCTTATTTTTGGTTCAAAAAAATTATAAATATATTACAACAAAAAAATTATGTATCAAGTTTGAAGAAAATCCGTCCAACCGTTAAGGCTGTAGGCTTGCGGACAGAAATACAGAATTGTGACACACTTTTTTGTCTTTAAAAAAAATTGCCATAGAATACCTACAGCCATTGACAGCTAATTAGAAACGATTTCGCGTTTAAATAAAAACATGTATCTTTTTATTCAATTCTCGTAGTATCAATTTTTATTTTTTAAGTTCATAAGAATTTGCAAAGGTGCAACTTTTTTTGCACCACAACAACAAATTATGGCATTTTCGATTGCCCGTCCAGAACTATTCTGACCCCTCAAAATGACAGTTGTTACTCTAAAGAGAACAGAAAATGATTAATTTCGTTTCAGAATCGAAAACAGACTTACTAAACCACTCACATAATTAAAATGTAGGGTTGATTTGTTTTGTATAATTTCAATGGCTGTGTTGAATTTTAACTAACATAAAAAGAAGCAGGTTAATTATTTTTGATACACAAAAATGTGTGTCTAATTTAAAATCAAGTGTTTTGGAAACTCGTTTTAGCGGATGTGTTTTTTTCTTAATTTAATTTTTACAAATCCATACATATAATTTGGAATCAGCCAATTTGTTTCCGGGTGTTTTGTTGGAGGAATATGTTCCGGACAGCCAATCGAAAAGTCCATTACCTTGACTAATGGGGTTTTCTTTCGGTAACAAAAATTAATCTTTTTCCCCTTCAGATCTGTCAAAACACACATTTTTACAATTAAAGCCTTCCAATAGGCAAACAAATCAAGATTTACCCCTCTTACTAATTTCATAACACCATCATAATTATCGAAATCCGTGTTTTGGCAGGTTTGTATCAAAAAAGAATTAAATTCTTGTACCAATGGAAAAACACATTACGAAATAACTTATTTGGATGTAGTTTTTAAAATGCTTTTTTATTTGTTTAAAGAATGGCTTTACAAAAAGAATATTTCTAAAGGGATATACATACCTATCAAAGATGTCATTTCAAATAAATTGTGAATGATTTCTTGTTTTTGAAGTGAAATTTATAAGTTCGTTTTATTTATTATACTTAAACTCAAGTTAAAGTTTCGGTGCGCGGATAACTGTAATAATGCAGCTCAATTGGCCTTGATATTGCAGTTTGTTTCGGCCTGATACCTTTGTAAACGTATAAGAGTGAAAACCAAATAATTCTTCAAGCGCTTCTCTATTATTCATTCATAATAGAATACCTATAAATTATGAAAGAACATAGTACCTACTATCTACTCTTTTGCTTGATCCCAGTTGTTGTCTATTGCAACAAAAGTAAATTAACACTAGAAGGTGCACAAAAGTTGAATAATAAATATGCAAAGGCAATGTTCCTTCATTTATATAACTACCTACACTACAATGTCAATAGGATGTGAGAACTCGCCCTCGATGGTAGAAATTTCTAGAAATTAAAGAGGTACATTGCATCTATAACTATGTACAATACATAGATACATTTCTACTGTTTTTGTTTTTCTTCTAAATGTTATCTTTGCTTATCAATGCGTGCCCCTATTTATTTTCAACAAAACCACGAAAAATAAAAAAGTGAGAATGAAATTGTATTATTAATCCATTTATTTACTCTCATTTTCTTCTCTTCTATTCATTAAAAGAAATAAACAATCTATGTTGGGGTGGTGGGTAAAAACTACATTTCTCTTTAAAATATATAAAGGCGGGGAACTAAACTCTCTTGTTTTATTTTCAACATTTCAATTGCTCTCACTCTCTTCATATAATTAGAATCATCTCTTTAATTTATAGTATTTCTACAAATTTCCACAAACATCTAGATGGAATTTCGAGAATGTTCGATCTTCGCTCAAAATCATATAAATAGCCGTCTTCGTGCTCTTCTAAGTTATTATTGAAAAATATTTCAAAGAGTTAAAATCTAAACGAAGTGTTATTGTAAACAAGTCGTTAAATCGTTAAAATACAAAGTGAATTAAAGTTTCATACATACAAAATATTAGTAAAGTACCTATAAAATATTAAAGACTACAAAAAAGTAAAAAATTGCATTGATTTTGAACGTGAAAGCAGAGAAGTTAAAATAAAAACAAAATGCCAGCAATCGGAATTGATTTGGGAACAACCTACTCCTGCGTTGGAGTCTTTCAACATGGCAAAGTGGAAATTATTGCCAACGACCAAGGCAACCGCACAACACCAAGCTATGTGGCATTCACAGACTCAGAACGACTAATCGGTGATGCCGCCAAGAACCAAGTTGCCATGAATCCCAAGAACACAGTCTTTGATGCTAAAAGATTGATTGGACGCAAATATGACGATGCGAAAATTCGAGAGGACATGAAACATTGGCCCTTCAAAGTAGTTAGCGACGGTGGTAAGCCCAAGATCGGAGTTGAATTCAAAGGAGAACAGAAAAGATTTGCCCCTGAAGAAATAAGCTCGATGGTCCTGACAAAGATGAAGGAGACAGCTGAGGCGTATTTGGGTGAGACAGTGAGAGACGCAGTAATCACAGTTCCAGCGTATTTCAATGACTCGCAGCGCCAAGCCACCAAAGACGCTGGGGCAATAGCTGGACTGAATGTTCTGAGGATCATCAATGAGCCAACAGCAGCAGCATTGGCATATGGGCTAGACAAGAATCTCTCTGGTGAACGGAATGTCCTCATCTTCGACTTGGGAGGCGGTACATTTGATGTTTCCATATTAACAATCGACGAAGGTTCCCTCTTCGAAGTAAGGGCGACGGCTGGAGACACACACTTAGGAGGCGAGGACTTCGACAATCGTTTGGTCACTCACCTGGCAGAAGAGTTCAAGCGCAAGTACAAGAAAGACCTCCGTTCGAATCCAAGAGCTCTTCGACGTTTGAGAACAGCAGCTGAAAGGGCCAAACGAACGCTGTCATCCAGTACTGAAGCCACAATTGAAATCGACGCCTTGTTTGAGGGTATTGACTTCTACACCAGGGTTACACGCGCCCGCTTTGAGGAGCTCTGCGCAGACCTATTCCGTGCAACTCTAGAACCAGTTGAGAAGGCATTGAATGACGCTAAAATGGACAAACAGCAGATCCACGATATCGTCCTTGTAGGAGGTTCAACAAGAATTCCTAAAGTACAGAATCTTCTGCAGTCATTCTTCTGTGGAAAATCATTGAACCTGTCCATCAACCCTGATGAAGCCGTTGCATATGGAGCAGCCGTCCAAGCAGCAATTCTGAGCGGTGACAAGAGTAGCCAAATCCAAGATGTTCTCTTGGTTGATGTAGCGCCGTTGTCACTTGGTATCGAAACAGCAGGCGGAGTAATGGCGAAGATCATTGAACGCAATTGCAGGATACCTTGTAAGCAGACACAAACTTTCTCCACGTATGCCGACAACCAACCAGGTGTTACCATCAAAGTGTTTGAAGGTGAACGTGTCATGACAAAAGATAACAATTTACTGGGCACATTTGACCTCTCGGGCATTCCCCCAGCACCCAGAGGCACCCCACAGATTGAGGTTACCTTCGACATGGACGCCAACGGTATTTTAAATGTGTCCGCCAAAGAAACTGGAACAGGCAACACCAAGAACATTACCATAAAGAATGACAAGGGTCGTCTGTCACAAGCCGAGATCGACAGAATGGTAAACGAGGCTGAGAGGTTCCAGGAGGAAGACGAGAAACAACGACAAAAGATTGCATCTCGCAACACCCTTGAGAGTTATGTATTTGGCGTGAAACAAGCACTTGACCAGGCCGGAGACAAAATCAACCACCAAGAGAAGGAAATTGCACGAAACGCTTGCGAGGAGGCCATCAAATGGTTGGATGCGAACACACTGGCCGACAAGGAAGAATACGAAGACAAAATGAAGAGCTTGTCGAGTACCTGCAGTCCTATTATGTCGAAGATACATAGTGGTGGAGCAAGCAGTCAACAAGGATGTGGGCAGGAATCTGGTGGATTCGGCGGTCGCACTGGTCCCACTGTAGAAGAAGTCGATTAAAGTGATATCTAATTAAATAGACTGATTAAACATAGCCATTGTACAAAATAAGTAGTTTAAGCTAAAGTTGTTAGTTGTTATATGTAAGAAAGTTAAATTAAGTTAGAATAAAGAAAAAAAATATTTATTACAAACAAATTTATTCTGTTTTATTTTTTATAAGAAAGCTTGTTGGTTTTTATTTTGGGAAGTTTGTTTGGAAATGAAATTCGAGTTTATTGGTTTGATTGCGGGAAATTAATATTTTGGTCGAAATTTCAAATATTTAGATTTGGAATAGAACGTCGTCTGTATTGTGGTTGTACTTACGTCGTTTTCTTGAAAAGTTCCAACATTAATAAAGGTTGACTTCATGTTCCAGTATTGTTGCACAATAGACATGCCTTGCGCAAAATACTTATTTGGTGTTTTCATTAACAGAACACATGTTGCAAGTATGCGGCGATTCTAAACGGTGATTTTTTAAGAGCTTGGTTTTTGAAAATTCAAAAAAACAGAAACTTGTAAAAAGTGAATGAAATTTTTATTTGGATCGATAAATCAATTTCTGCCATTTACTTTTTAAAAATAATTTCACTTAAATGTTGCCCGCGGCTACGCTTCAGGTGGTCCATTCTGAAGGTCCAATTTTGGAAAACATTTTCACACATTTCGGCCGGAATCTCACCAATGACGCGTTCAATGTTGGCTTCCAAGCAACAATCGTGTTTGGCTTGTCCCCATAGACAATAGACTTAACATAGCCCCACAAAAAATAGTCTAACGGGGTCAAATCACATGATCTTGGTGGCCAATTGACTGCGCCAAAACGTGAGATCAACTGCTCACCAAATTCGCCTCTCAATTGATGCATGGTTTCGCGTGCAGTGTGGCATGTGGCACCGTCCTGTTGGAACCACATGTCGACCGAGTTCAATTCCTGCATTTTCGGCAAAAAAAAAATCTGTTATCATCGAACGGTACCTTTCTCCATTGACCGTAACCCTGCGGCCTTCATCGTCCTTGAAGAAGTACGGCCCAATGATGCCGCCTGCCCATAAACCGCACCAAACAGTGCATTTTTCGGGATGTATTGGTAGCTACTGAATTGCCTCTGGTTGCTCTTCACTCCAAATACGGCAATTCTGCTTATTCACGTATCCATTTAGCCAAAAATGAGCCTCGTCGCTGAAGACCATAAAACGGACGTAGCTTGCGCAACACAGAGCGCGAATTTTGATAATAAATTTCAATAATTTGCAAACGTTGTTCAGGCGTAAGTCTATTCATGATGAAATGGCAAAAAATACTGAATCGAAATGTCAAATGTTCGTGGAATTTGTCATGTGTGATCTGTCAAAAATATAAACGTCAAAAACCAAGTAGCAAAAAAATCACCCTATACATTATCAAAACCAAGTTAGTAAATGCAAACATATACATAACATATTAAGGTTCTTGATTCGAACGTTCGCCTTATGTCGAACTGTCTATACATTGGTTTTACAGTTTGCGAATCCAATTTACCACAACAGGTAGAATAAAATGCAAGTATGAATTGTACAAACTTGTTCTTGTACCTAACACCTTTAATGTAACTAAACATTATCGATGTTAGTTGGTAGGTTAGGTAGTGTTGCTATCAAGAGGTATAGGTAGGCTTACCTTAGTTCTAGTATAAAGAATTGTCGAATGGATTATTCAAGGAATAAGTTACATACCTGCAAAATGTATATTTCAATCTAGATTATATTTTTTAATTATGTTAATTAGGAAGGTAATACCTACAAGCATAAATGGAACCCAGGTATGTAGCTACATATATAATAAAAGTGTAGGATGTAGGTGGGTAGGTAGCTATATGCAAATTATAAATTTTCGGAAAGTTTGGGAACATAAACGACACTCTTATAAACACATCTCTTCTCTTCCAACTTATTTCAGAACGAACTTGATGTTTTTGACGAAGTATCAAGTTCCTTATAACTTCTGTCGGAAAGCTGTTGTCTAAGAGTATTTGCGTTACTTTTTCTTCGTTAGCGGAGTGGAATTTTCGGTCACTCAACGCAAAGACTTTGTTTATTAAGATCGACGCAGTGTTAATACGAATGTGCTTGGCTTTATTAGATCGCAAATTGACAAGTCTCCCAGATGCCATATCTTTCTGGTACCAGTTGAAAGAAAGTCGATTATTTTTTATGTATACCTTAACGTCCAAGAACGCTATCGATCTGTTTTTTCCCTCTCTACGGTGAATTGTATTTTTTCATTAAACTGGTTAAAGCATCGTAAGACATTTTCAATTTCTTCTCTATCCACAATCGCAAAGATATCATCAATGTATTTTGCTGTAAACTTAGGTTTGTAGCTTAGTTTAAAACATTCCTCTAGTAAAAAATCTAAAACCAAGTCCGCAATCGTCGGTGAAAGGGGATTTCCCATTGACATTCCGTGTACTTGTTTGTAAAAATTGTCCTTAAATTGCAGGTAGTTGTTATCTTTGAGGCAAAAATTTAATAATTCGATAAATTTGTTTTGGCTCAGCTTGGTATTTTCAGCTATAATTTCCCATTTCTTTTTAATAATGTTGATTGCAAGCTGAACAGGAACATTAGTAAAGAAACAGCGTCATAAGAAACCAAAATATCCTTTGTGTCAAGTTTGTGTAAATAAAGACACCCCTGAAGAAGACTGCAACCACCGTCGAAACGTTGGGAAAATAAAATGAAGATTGCTTTCATTTAATCATCATTACGACCAATATAGCCGATGAGAATCACTTTTTAAAAATTCTCCAAAGTCCAAATAAAAACCAACTTGGTCAAAAACTTCTAAGATCTTATTCTTAAGTCTTATCCCACTGTCTTGTTGTGAGAGAAGATGATGTCATCTGTCTGGATCTTGATTGTTGTTTACGAAACATGATATTACTTATAAACCGCAGCAGATGTGCTGAGTAGGCTATTTCTTATTTGTCATTTGGAGACACAAATTCAATAATGGTCGAAATAAATGGATGATACACATAATAAAATATTTTTATTATGTATATTGCTTAGTTTTAATTATTTGAATGAAAAAAGATGCCACTTCAATTTTGTACAAATATAAAACAAAATTCAAAACATTTTTAGAAAAAAAAACTGAAATACAAATTTAAAATAATAATTTATATGCATATTTAATTTAAATTTAAAAAAAAACACCAAACCGTTTTTGAAAAATCGGTTTTTATTATTTTTTAAAAATCGAAAAAAAAACATTCTTTTGAAAATTTGAATATGCAATATTATTTTTATTTCTAAGGAGAATTTGCATAAAAAAAATAATTTTAATCGGTTCTTCCAATAGTGAGAAAGTTGAAAATATGAAAAGTGGTTCTATGGAAAGTACCGTTAATAAGAATGTAAAGTAATTTTTTTATTTTACAAAATTGGAATGTATATTAGTTGAATAGCGCACACATTTTTTTATCAAAATTATTGGAGCCGTTTCTTAAATTTTTTTAACATTTTGTATTGAAGTTTTTGTTTTAGGAACATAGTTTTTTTACGATAATTTCATAAAACTACTAAATACAAAGTTTCGAAAAAATCGATTAAGTCGTTTTCAAAATGAAAAACAATTTTTTTAATTACAAAAAAAATATTTTTTTTTGAAAAATGTTGGTTTTCAATATTGTTTAGGAGGTTCTACATAAGAAATTAAAAATAAATGAAATCAACCATTTTCCAGGAAATTGAAAAAAATGCTTCTACTATAGTGAAACCAAAGTTAAATATTTTTTTTCTAAAAAAATCCAAAAAGTATATTTTCCTTTTATTTATAAAAATCGTTGGAACCGGTATATTTTTCTAACCAAAAAAGTTACACCTTATTTTTGGTTCAAAAAAATTATAAATATATTACAACAAAAAAATTATGTATCAAGTTTGAAGAAAATCCGTCCAACCGTTAAGGCTGTAGGCTTGCGGACAGAAATACAGAATTGTGACACACTTTTTTGTCTTTAAAAAAAATTGCCATAGAATACCTACAGCCATTGACAGCTAATTAGAAACGATTTCGCGTTTAAATAAAAACATGTATCTTTTTATTCAATTCTCGTAGTATCAATTTTTATTTTTTAAGTTCATAAGAATTTGCAAAGGTGCAACTTTTTTTGCACCACAACAACAAATTATGGCATTTTCGATTGCCCGTCCAGAACTATTCTGACCCCTCAAAATGACAGTTGTTACTCTAAAGAGAACAGAAAATGATTAATTTCGTTTCAGAATCGAAAACAGACTTACTAAACCACTCACATAATTAAAATGTAGGGTTGATTTGTTTTGTATAATTTCAATGGCTGTGTTGAATTTTAACTAACATAAAAAGAAGCAGGTTAATTATTTTTGATACACAAAAATGTGTGTCTAATTTAAAATCAAGTGTTTTGGAAACTCGTTTTAGCGGATGTGTTTTTTTCTTAATTTAATTTTTACAAATACATACATATAATTTGGAATCAGTCAATTTGTTTCCGGGTGTTTTGTTGGAGGAATATGTTCCGGACAGCCAATCGAAAAGGCCATTACCTTGACTAATGGGGTTTTCTTTCGGTAACAAAAATTAATCTTTTTCCCCTTCAGATCTGTCAAAACACACATTTTTACAATTAAAGCCTTCCAATAGGCAAACAAATCAAGATTTACCCCTCTTACTAATTTCATAACACCATCATAATTATCGAAATCCGTGTTTTGGCAGGTTTGTATCAAAAAAGAATTAAATTCTTGTACCAATGGAAAAACACATTACGAAATAACTTATTTGGATGTAGTTTTTAAAATGCTTTTTTTATTTGCTTAAAGAATGGCTTTACAAAAAGAATATTTATAAAGGGATATTTATTTGAAATGACATCTTTGATAGGTATGTACCTATCAAAGATGTCATTTCAAATAAATTGTGAATGATTTCTTGTTTTTGAAGTGAAATTTATAAGTTCGTTTTATTTATTATACTTAAACTCAAGTTAAAGTTTCGTTGCGCGGATAACTGTAATAATGCAGCTCAATTGGCCTTGATATTGCAGTTTGTTTCGGCCTGATACCTTTGTAAACGTATAAGAGTGAAAACCAAATAATTCTTCAAGCGCTTCTCTATTATTCATTCATAATAGAATACCTATAAATTATGAAAGAACATAGTACCTACTATCTACTCTTTTGCTTGATCCCAGTTGTTGTCTATTGCAACAAAAGTAAATTAACACTAGAAGGTGCACAAAAGTTGAATAATAAATATGCAAAGGTAATGTTCCTTCATTTATATAACTACCTACACTACAATGTCAATAGGATGTAAGAATCGTCCTCGATGGTAGAAATTTCTAGAAATTAAAGAGGTGCGTACACTGCATCTATTTCTAGGTACATTGGGTATAGATCCGTTTCTACTGTTTTTGTTTTTCTTCTAAATTTTCTCTTTGCTTATCAATGCGTGCCCCTTTTTATATTCAACAAAACCACGAAAAATAAAGAAGTGAGAATGAAATTGTATTATTAAAAGAAGAGAAATGTTCTCCTTTTTATATACTCTCATTTTATCTCTTCTAATTTTTAAAAGAAATAAACAATCTATGTTGGTGTGGTGGGTAAAAACTACATTTCTCCTTAAAATATATAAAGGCGGGGAACTAAACTCTCTTGTTTTATTTTCAACATTTCAATGGCGCTCACTCTCTTCATAGAATTAGAATCACCTCTTTAATTTCTAGTATTTCTACAAATTTCCACAAACATCTAGATTGAATTTCGAGAATGTTCGCTCTTCGCTCTTCAAAATCATATAAATAGCCGTCGTCGTGCTCTTCTACGTTATTATTGAAAAATATTTCAAAGAGTTAAAATCTAAACGAAGTGTTATTGTAAACAAGTCGTTAAATCGTTAAAATACAAAGTGAAAAAGTTTCATACATACAAAATATTAGTAAAGTACCTATAAAATATTAAAGACTACAAAAAAGTAAAAAATTGCATTGATTTTGAACGTGAAAGCAGAGAAGTTAAAATAAAAACAAAATGCCAGCAATCGGAATTGATTTGGGAACAACCTACTCCTGCGTTGGAGTCTTTCAACATGGCAAAGTGGAAATTATTGCCAACGACCAAGGCAACCGCACAACACCAAGCTATGTGGCATTCACAGACTCAGAACGACTAATCGGTGATGCCGCCAAGAACCAAGTTGCCATGAATCCCAAGAACACAGTCTTTGATGCTAAAAGATTGATTGGACGCAAATATGACGATGCGAAAATTCGAGAGGACATGAAACATTGGCCCTTCAAAGTAGTTAGCGACGGTGGTAAGCCCAAGATCGGAGTTGAATTCAAAGGAGAACAGAAAAGATTTGCCCCTGAAGAAATAAGCTCGATGGTCCTGACAAAGATGAAGGAGACAGCTGAGGCGTATTTGGGTGAGACAGTGAGAGACGCAGTAATCACAGTTCCAGCGTATTTCAATGACTCGCAGCGCCAAGCCACCAAAGACGCTGGGGCAATAGCTGGACTGAATGTTCTGAGGATCATCAATGAGCCAACAGCAGCAGCATTGGCATATGGGCTAGACAAGAATCTCTCTGGTGAACGGAATGTCCTCATCTTCGACTTGGGAGGCGGTACATTTGATGTTTCCATATTAACAATCGACGAAGGTTCCCTCTTCGAAGTAAGGGCGACGGCTGGAGACACACACTTAGGAGGCGAGGACTTCGACAATCGTTTGGTCACTCACCTGGCAGAAGAGTTCAAGCGCAAGTACAAGAAAGACCTCCGTTCGAATCCAAGAGCTCTTCGACGTTTGAGAACAGCAGCTGAAAGGGCCAAACGAACGCTGTCATCCAGTACTGAAGCCACAATTGAAATCGACGCCTTGTTTGAGGGTATTGACTTCTACACCAGGGTTACACGCGCCCGCTTTGAGGAGCTCTGCGCAGACCTATTCCGTGCAACTCTAGAACCAGTTGAGAAGGCATTGAATGACGCTAAAATGGACAAACAGCAGATCCACGATATCGTCCTTGTAGGAGGTTCAACAAGAATTCCTAAAGTACAGAATCTTCTGCAGTCATTCTTCTGTGGAAAATCATTGAACCTGTCCATCAACCCTGATGAAGCCGTTGCATATGGAGCAGCCGTCCAAGCAGCAATTCTGAGCGGTGACAAGAGTAGCCAAATCCAAGATGTTCTCTTGGTTGATGTAGCGCCGTTGTCACTTGGTATCGAAACAGCAGGCGGAGTAATGGCGAAGATCATTGAACGCAATTGCAGGATACCTTGTAAGCAGACACAAACTTTCTCCACGTATGCCGACAACCAACCAGGTGTTACCATCAAAGTGTTTGAAGGTGAACGTGTCATGACAAAAGATAACAATTTACTGGGCACATTTGACCTCTCGGGCATTCCCCCAGCACCCAGAGGCACCCCACAGATTGAGGTTACCTTCGACATGGACGCCAACGGTATTTTAAATGTGTCCGCCAAAGAAACTGGAACAGGCAACACCAAGAACATTACCATAAAGAATGACAAGGGTCGTCTGTCACAAGCCGAGATCGACAGAATGGTAAACGAGGCTGAGAGGTTCCAGGAGGAAGACGAGAAACAACGACAAAAGATTGCATCTCGCAACACCCTTGAGAGTTATGTATTTGGCGTGAAACAAGCACTTGACCAGGCCGGAGACAAAATCAACCACCAAGAGAAGGAAATTGCACGAAACGCTTGCGAGGAGGCCATCAAATGGTTGGATGCGAACACACTGGCCGACAAGGAAGAATACGAAGACAAAATGAAGAGCTTGTCGAGTACCTGCAGTCCTATTATGTCGAAGATACATAGTGGTGGAGCAAGCAGTCAACAAGGATGTGGGCAGGAATCTGGTGGATTCGGCGGTCGCACTGGTCCCACTGTAGAAGAAGTCGATTAAAGTGATATCTAATTAAATAGACTGATTAAACATAGCCATTGTACAAAATAAGTAGTTTAAGCTAAAGTTGTTAGTTGTTATATGTAAGAAAGTTAAATTAAGTTAGAATAAAGAAAAAAAATATTTATTACAAACAAATTTATTCTGTTTTATTTTTTATAAGAAAGCTTGTTGGTTTTTATTTTGGGAAGTTTGTTTGGAAATGAAATTCGAGTTTATTGGTTTGATTGCGGGAAATTAATATTTTGGTCGAAATTTCAAATATTTAGATTTGGAATAGAACGTCGTCTGTATTGTGGTTGTACTTACGTCGTTTTCTTGAAAAGTTCCAACATTAATAAAGGTTGACTTCATGTTCCAGTATTGTTGCACAATAGACATGCCTTGCGCAAAATACTTATTTGGTGTTTTCATTAACAGAACACATGTTGCAAGTATGCGGCGATTCTAAACGGTGATTTTTTAAGAGCTTGGTTTTTGAAAATTCAAAAAAACAGAAACTTGTAAAAAGTGAATGAAATTTTTATTTGGATCGATAAATCAATTTCTGCCATTTACTTTTTAAAAATAATTTCACTTAAATGTTGCCCGCGGCTACGCTTCAGGTGGTCCATTCTGAAGGTCCAATTTTGGAAAACTTTTTCACACATTTCGGCCGGAATCTCACCAATGACGCGTTCAATGTTGGCTTCCAAGCAACAATCGTGTTTGGCTTGTCCCCATAGACAATAGACTTAACATAGCCCCACAAAAAATAGTCTAACGGGGTCAAATCACATGATCTTGGTGGCCAATTGACTGCGCCAAAACGTGAGATCAACTGCTCACCAAATTCGCCTCTCAATTGATGCATGGTTTCGCGTGCAGTGTGGCATGTGGCACCGTCCTGTTGGAACCACATGTCGACCGAGTTCAATTCCTGCATTTTCGGCAAAAAAAAAATCTGTTATCATCGAACGGTACCTTTCTCCATTGACCGTAACCCTGCGGCCTTCATCGTCCTTGAAGAAGTACGGCCCAATGATGCCGCCTGCCCATAAACCGCACCAAACAGTGCATTTTTCGGGATGTATTGGTAGCTACTGAATTGCCTCTGGTTGCTCTTCACTCCAAATACGGCAATTCTGCTTATTCACGTATCCATTTAGCCAAAAATGAGCCTCGTCGCTGAAGACCATAAAACGGACGTAGCTTGCGCAACACAGAGCGCGAATTTTGATAATAAATTTCAATAATTTGCAAACGTTGTTCAGGCGTAAGTCTATTCATGATGAAATGGCAAAAAATACTGAATCGAAATGTCAAATGTTCGTGGAATTTGTCATGTGTGATCTGTCAAAAATATAAACGTCAAAAACCAAGTAGCAAAAAAATCACCCTATACATTATCAAAACCAAGTTAGTAAATGCAAACATATACATAACATATTAAGGTTCTTGATTCGAACGTTCGCCTTATGTCGAACTGTCTATACATTGGTTTTACAGTTTGCGAATCCAATTTACCACAACAGGTAGAATAAAATGCAAGTATGAATTGTACAAACTTGTTCTTGTACCTAACACCTTTAATGTAACTAAACATTATCGATGTTAGTTGGTAGGTTAGGTAGTGTTGCTATCAAGAGGTATAGGTAGGCTTACCTTAGTTCTAGTATAAAGAATTGTCGAATGGATTATTCAAGGAATAAGTTACATACCTGCAAAATGTATATTTCAATCTAGATTATATTTTTTAATTATGTTAATTAGGAAGGTAATACCTACAAGCATAAATGGAACCCAGGTATGTAGCTACATATATAATAAAAGTGTAGGATGTAGGTGGGTAGGTAGCTATATGCAAATTATAAATTTTCGGAAAGTTTGGGAACATAAACGACACTCTTATAAACACATCTCTTCTCTTCCAACTTATTTCAGAACGAACTTGATGTTTTTGACGAAGTATCAAGTTCCTTATAACTTCTGTCGGAAAGCTGTTGTCTAAGAGTATTTGCGTTACTTTTTCTTCGTTAGCGGAGTGGAATTTTCGGTCACTCAACGCAAAGACTTTGTTTATTAAGATCGACGCAGTGTTAATACGAATGTGCTTGGCTTTATTAGATCGCAAATTGACAAGTCTCCCAGATGCCATATCTTTCTGGTACCAGTTGAAAGAAAGTCGATTATTTTTTATGTATACCTTAACGTCCAAGAACGCTATCGATCTGTTTTTTCCCTCTCTACGGTGAATTGTATTTTTTCATTAAACTGGTTAAAGCATCGTAAGACATTTTCAATTTCTTCTCTATCCACAATCGCAAAGATATCATCAATGTATTTTGCTGTAAACTTAGGTTTGTAGCTTAGTTTAAAACATTCCTCTAGTAAAAAATCTAAAACCAAGTCCGCAATCGTCGGTGAAAGGGGATTTCCCATTGACATTCCGTGTACTTGTTTGTAAAAATTGTCCTTAAATTGCAGGTAGTTGTTATCTTTGAGGCAAAAATTTAATAATTCGATAAATTTGTTTTGGCTCAGCTTGGTATTTTCAGCTATAATTTCCCATTTCTTTTTAATAATGTTGATTGCAAGCTGAACAGGAACATTAGTAAAGAAACAGCGTCATAAGAAACCAAAATATCCTTTGTGTCAAGTTTGTGTAAATAAAGACACCCCTGAAGAAGACTGCAACCACCGTCGAAACGTTGGGAAAATAAAATGAAGATTGCTTTCATTTAATCATCATTACGACCAATATAGCCGATGAGAATCACTTTTTAAAAATTCTCCAAAGTCCAAATAAAAACCAACTTGGTCAAAAACTTCTAAGATCTTATTCTTAAGTCTTATCCCACTGTCTTGTTGTGAGAGAAGATGATGTCATCTGTCTGGATCTTGATTGTTGTTTACGAAACATGATATTACTTATAAACCGCAGCAGATGTGCTGAGTAGGCTATTTCTTATTTGTCATTTGGAGACACAAATTCAATAATGGTCGAAATAAATGGATGATACACATAATAAAATATTTTTATTATGTATATTGCTTAGTTTTAATTATTTGAATGAAAAAAGATGCCACTTCAATTTTGTACAAATATAAAACAAAATTCAAAACATTTTTAGAAAAAAAAACTGAAATACAAATTTAAAATAATAATTTATATGCATATTTAAATTAAAGTTTAAAAAAATTTTGAAAAATCGGTTTTTATTATTTTTTAAAAATCGAAAAAAAACATTCTTTTGAAAATTTGAATATGCAATATTATTTTTATTTCTAAGGAGAATTTGCATAAAAAAAATAATTTTAATCGGTTCTTCCAATAGTGAGAAAGTTGAAAATATGAAAAGTGGTTCTATGGAAAGTACCGTTAATAAGAATGTAAAGTAATTTTTTTATTTTACAAAATTGGAATGTATATTAGTTGAATAGCGCACACATTTTTTTATCAAAATTATTGGAGCCGTTTCTTAAATTTTTTTAACATTTTGTATTGAAGTTTTTGTTTTAGGAACATAGTTTTTTTACGATAATTTCATAAAACTACTAAATACAAAGTTTCGAAAAAATCGATTAAGTCGTTTTCAAAATGAAAAACAATTTTTTTAATTACAAAAAAAATATTTTTTTTTGAAAAATGTTGGTTTTCAATATTGTTTAGGAGGTTCTACATAAGAAATTAAAAATAAATGAAATCAACCATTTTCCAGGAAATTGAAAAAAATGCTTCTACTATAGTGAAACCAAAGTTAAATATTTTTTTTCTAAAAAAATCCAAAAAGTATATTTTCCTTTTATTTATAAAAATCGTTGGAACCGGTATATTTTTCTAACCAAAAAAGTTACACCTTATTTTTGGTTCAAAAAAATTATAAATATATTACAACAAAAAAATTATGTATCAAGTTTGAAGAAAATCCGTCCAACCGTTAAGGCTGTAGGCTTGCGGACAGAAATACAGAATTGTGACACACTTTTTTGTCTTTAAAAAAAATTGCCATAGAATACCTACAGCCATTGACAGCTAATTAGAAACGATTTCGCGTTTAAATAAAAACATGTATCTTTTTATTCAATTCTCGTAGTATCAATTTTTATTTTTTAAGTTCATAAGAATTTGCAAAGGTGCAACTTTTTTTGCACCACAACAACAAATTATGGCATTTTCGATTGCCCGTCCAGAACTATTCTGACCCCTCAAAATGACAGTTGTTACTCTAAAGAGAACAGAAAATGATTAATTTCGTTTCAGAATCGAAAACAGACTTACTAAACCACTCACATAATTAAAATGTAGGGTTGATTTGTTTTGTATAATTTCAATGGCTGTGTTGAATTTTAACTAACATAAAAAGAAGCAGGTTAATTATTTTTGATACACAAAAATGTGTGTCTAATTTAAAATCAAGTGTTTTGGAAACTCGTTTTAGCGGATGTGTTTTTTTCTTAATTTAATTTTTACAAATACATACATATAATTTGGAATCAGTCAATTTGTTTCCGGGTGTTTTGTTGGAGGAATATGTTCCGGACAGCCAATCGAAAAGGCCATTACCTTGACTAATGGGGTTTTCTTTCGGTAACAAAAATTAATCTTTTTCCCCTTCAGATCTGTCAAAACACACATTTTTACAATTAAAGCCTTCCAATAGGCAAACAAATCAAGATTTACCCCTCTTACTAATTTCATAACACCATCATAATTATCGAAATCCGTGTTTTGGCAGGTTTGTATCAAAAAAGAATTAAATTCTTGTACCAATGGAAAAACACATTACGAAATAACTTATTTGGATGTAGTTTTTAAAATGCTTTTTTTATTTGCTTAAAGAATGGCTTTACAAAAAGAATATTTATAAAGGGATATTTATTTGAAATGACATCTTTGATAGGTATGTACCTATCAAAGATGTCATTTCAAATAAATTGTGAATGATTTCTTGTTTTTGAAGTGAAATTTATAAGTTCGTTTTATTTATTATACTTAAACTCAAGTTAAAGTTTCGTTGCGCGGATAACTGTAATAATGCAGCTCAATTGGCCTTGATATTGCAGTTTGTTTCGGCCTGATACCTTTGTAAACGTATAAGAGTGAAAACCAAATAATTCTTCAAGCGCTTCTCTATTATTCATTCATAATAGAATACCTATAAATTATGAAAGAACATAGTACCTACTATCTACTCTTTTGCTTGATCCCAGTTGTTGTCTATTGCAACAAAAGTAAATTAACACTAGAAGGTGCACAAAAGTTGAATAATAAATATGCAAAGGTAATGTTCCTTCATTTATATAACTACCTACACTACAATGTCAATAGGATGTAAGAATCGTCCTCGATGGTAGAAATTTCTAGAAATTAAAGAGGTGCGTACACTGCATCTATTTCTAGGTACATTGGGTATAGATCCGTTTCTACTGTTTTTGTTTTTCTTCTAAATTTTCTCTTTGCTTATCAATGCGTGCCCCTTTTTATATTCAACAAAACCACGAAAAATAAAGAAGTGAGAATGAAATTGTATTATTAAAAGAAGAGAAATGTTCTCCTTTTTATATACTCTCATTTTATCTCTTCTAATTTTTAAAAGAAATAAACAATCTATGTTGGTGTGGTGGGTAAAAACTACATTTCTCCTTAAAATATATAAAGGCGGGGAACTAAACTCTCTTGTTTTATTTTCAACATTTCAATTGCGCTCACTCTCTTCATAGAATTAGAATCACCTCTTTAATTTCTAGTATTTCTACAAATTTCCACAAACATCTAGATTGAATTTCGAGAATGTTCGCTCTTCGCTCTTCAAAATCATATAAATAGCCGTCGTCGTGCTCTTCTACGTTATTATTGAAAAATATTTCAAAGAGTTAAAATCTAAACGAAGTGTTATTGTAAACAAGTCGTTAAATCGTTAAAATACAAAGTGAAAAAGTTTCATACATACAAAATATTAGTAAAGTACCTATAAAATATTAAAGACTACAAAAAAGTAAAAAATTGCATTGATTTTGAACGTGAAAGCAGAGAAGTTAAAATAAAAACAAAATGCCAGCAATCGGAATTGATTTGGGAACAACCTACTCCTGCGTTGGAGTCTTTCAACATGGCAAAGTGGAAATTATTGCCAACGACCAAGGCAACCGCACAACACCAAGCTATGTGGCATTCACAGACTCAGAACGACTAATCGGTGATGCCGCCAAGAACCAAGTTGCCATGAATCCCAAGAACACAGTCTTTGATGCTAAAAGATTGATTGGACGCAAATATGACGATGCGAAAATTCGAGAGGACATGAAACATTGGCCCTTCAAAGTAGTTAGCGACGGTGGTAAGCCCAAGATCGGAGTTGAATTCAAAGGAGAACAGAAAAGATTTGCCCCTGAAGAAATAAGCTCGATGGTCCTGACAAAGATGAAGGAGACAGCTGAGGCGTATTTGGGTGAGACAGTGAGAGACGCAGTAATCACAGTTCCAGCGTATTTCAATGACTCGCAGCGCCAAGCCACCAAAGACGCTGGGGCAATAGCTGGACTGAATGTTCTGAGGATCATCAATGAGCCAACAGCAGCAGCATTGGCATATGGGCTAGACAAGAATCTCTCTGGTGAACGGAATGTCCTCATCTTCGACTTGGGAGGCGGTACATTTGATGTTTCCATATTAACAATCGACGAAGGTTCCCTCTTCGAAGTAAGGGCGACGGCTGGAGACACACACTTAGGAGGCGAGGACTTCGACAATCGTTTGGTCACTCACCTGGCAGAAGAGTTCAAGCGCAAGTACAAGAAAGACCTCCGTTCGAATCCAAGAGCTCTTCGACGTTTGAGAACAGCAGCTGAAAGGGCCAAACGAACGCTGTCATCCAGTACTGAAGCCACAATTGAAATCGACGCCTTGTTTGAGGGTATTGACTTCTACACCAGGGTTACACGCGCCCGCTTTGAGGAGCTCTGCGCAGACCTATTCCGTGCAACTCTAGAACCAGTTGAGAAGGCATTGAATGACGCTAAAATGGACAAACAGCAGATCCACGATATCGTCCTTGTAGGAGGTTCAACAAGAATTCCTAAAGTACAGAATCTTCTACAGTCATTCTTCTGTGGAAAATCATTGAACCTGTCCATCAACCCTGATGAAGCCGTTGCATATGGAGCAGCCGTCCAAGCAGCAATTCTGAGCGGTGACAAGAGTAGCCAAATCCAAGATGTTCTCTTGGTTGATGTAGCGCCGTTGTCACTTGGTATCGAAACAGCAGGCGGAGTAATGGCGAAGATCATTGAACGTAATTGCAGGATACCTTGTAAGCAGACACAAACTTTCTCCACGTATGCCGACAACCAACCAGGTGTTACCATCAAAGTGTTTGAAGGTGAACGTGTTATGACGAAAGATAACAATTTACTGGGCACATTTGACCTCTCGGGCATTCCCCCAGCACCCAGAGGCACCCCACAGATTGAGGTTACCTTCGACATGGACGCCAACGGTATTTTAAATGTGTCCGCCAAAGAAACTGGAACAGGCAACACCAAGAACATTACCATAAAGAACGACAAGGGTCGTTTGTCACAAGCCGAAATCGACAGAATGGTAAACGAGGCCGAGAGGTTCCAGGAGGAAGACGAGAAACAACGACAAAAGATTGCATCTCGCAACACCCTTGAGAGTTATGTATTTGGTGTGAAACAAGCCCTTGAACAGGCCGGAGACAAAATCAACCACCAAGAGAAGGAAATTGCACGAAATGCTTGTGAGGAGGCCATCAAATGGTTGGATGCGAATACACTGGCCGACAAGGAAGAATACGAAGACAAAATGAAGAGCTTGCAGAGTACCTGCAGTCCGATTATGTCAAAGATGCATAGTGGTGGAGCAAGCAGTCAACAAGGATGTGGGCAGCAATCTGGTGGATTCGGCGGTCGCACTGGTCCCACTGTAGAAGAAGTCGATTAAAGTGATATCTAATTAAATAGACTGATTAAACATAGCCATTGTACAAAATAAGTAGTTAAAGCTAAAGTTGTTAGTTGTTATATGTAAGAAAGTTAAATTAAGTTAGAATAAAGAAAAAAAATATTTATTACAAACAAATTTATTCTGTTTTATTTTTTATAAGAAAGCTTGTTGGTTTTTATTTTGGGAAGTTTGTTTGGAAATGAAATTGGAGTTTATTGGTTTGATTGCGGGAAATTAATATTTTGGTCGAAATTTCAAATATTTAGATTTGGAATAGTACGTCGTCTGTGTTGTGGTTGTACTTACGTCGTTTTCTTGAAAAGTTCCAACATTAATAAAGGTTGACTTCGTGTTCCAGTATTGTTGCACAAAAGACATGCCTTGCACAAAATACTTATTTGGTGTTTTCATTAACAGAACACATGTAGCAAGTATGCGGCGATTCTACATTATCAAAACCAAGTTAGTAAATGCAAACATATACATAACCTATTAAGGTTCTTGATTCAAACGTTCGCCTTATGTCGAACTGTCTATACATTGGTTTTACTGTTTGCGAATCCAATTTACCACAACAGGTAGAATAAAATGCAAGTATGAATTGTACAAACTTGTTCTTGTACCTAACACCTTTAATGTAACTAAACATTATCGATGTTAGTTTGTAGGTTAGGTAGTGTTGCTATCAAGAGGTATAGGTAGGCTTACCTTAGTTCTAGTATAAAGAATTGTCGAATGGATTATTCAAGGAATAAGTTACATACCTGCAAAATGTATATTTCAATCTAGATTATATTTTTTAATTATGTTAATTAGGAAGGTAATACCTACAAGCATAAATGGAACCTAGGTATGTAGCTACAAATATAATAAAAGTGTAGGATAGGGTAGGTAGGTGGGTAGGTAGCTATATGCAAATTATAAATTTTCGGAAAGTTTGGGCACATAAACGACACTCTTATAAACACATCTCCTCTCTTCCAACTTATTTCAGAACGAACTTGATGTTTTTGACGAAGTATCAAGTTCCTTATAACTTCTGTCGGAAAGCTGTTGTCTAATGGCCTTTTCGATTGGTCTTTCGGAAGGCTTCCGAAGTCTTCCAAATGCTTCTGAAACTATTCGATTGGTATCGATATGGTCCGAATGACAGTTCCTCTCCTGGATGGAAGAGAAATTTCCTTCTGGATTTGAAGTCAGAATCAAAACCAGAAGCACGCACACACTCACACCCACTAAATTTCAAATTCAAATTAATTTATTCACGTCATTGTTTTGTTTTGGTTTGTCTGAAATTTTGTAGTTTCAATTTCTTCTCTTACGAGAATTGAAATTATGGATATCTGTTCCGAAGACAAATTGTCCCATCAATAACTTTAATTTCACATTTTCATCAGGAAAAACTCAGAAATCTTGTACATTTGTGTCAGCCATGGTTACAAAATAAAATAATCACAAACGTGCGTTTGACATTTCCCGTCTTACATATACAATCAAATAAATTTTCAGAATCTAGAATCAAGTGTTTACTTGTTCGATTGGAATCCCGGATCGGAGAGTTCTTCCGATTACCAATCGAAAAGGACATAAGAGTATTTGCGTTACTTTTTCTTCGTTAGCGGAGTTGAATTTTCGGTCACTCAACGCAAAGACTTTGTTTATTAAGTTCGACGCAGTGTTAATACGAATGTGCTTGGCTTTATTAGATCGCAAATTGACAAGTCTCCCAGATGCCATATCTTTCTGGTACCAGTCGAAAGAAAGTCGATTATTTTTGATGTAAACCTTAACGTCCAAGAACGCTATCGATCTGTTTTTTCCCTCTCTACGGTGAATTGTATTTTTTCATTAAACTGGTTAAAGCATCGTAAGACATTTTCAATTTCTTCTTTATCCACAATCGCAAAGATATCATCAATGTATTTTGCTATAAACTTAGGTTTGTAGCTTAGTTTAAAACATTCCTCGAGTAAAAAATCTAAAACCAAGTGCGCAATCGTCGGTGAAAGGGGATTTCCCATTGACATTTCGTGTACTTGTTTGTAAAAATTGTCCTTAAATTGCAGGTAGTTGTTATCTTTGAGGCAAAAATTTAATAATTCGATAAATTTGTTTTGGCTCAGCTTGGTATTTTCAGCTATAATTTCCATTTCTTTTTAATAATGTTGATTGCAAGCTGAACAGGAACATTAGTAAAGAAACAGCGTCATAAGAAACCAAAATATCGTTTGTGTCAAGTTTGTGTAAATAAAGACACCCCTGAAGAAGACGGCAACTACCGTCGAAACGTTGGGAAAATAAAATGAAGATTGCTTTCATTTAATCATCATTACGACCAATAAAGCCGATGAGAATCACTTTTTAAAAATTCTCCAAAGTCCAAATAAAAACCAACTTGGTCAAAAACTTCTAAGATCTTATTCTTAAGTCTTACCCCACTGTCTTGTTGTGAGAGAAGATGATGTCATCTGTCTGGATCTTGATTGTTGTTTACGAAACATGATATTACTTATAAACTGCAGCAGATGTGCTGAGTAGGCTATTTCTTATTTGTCATTTGGAGACACAAATTCAATAATGGTCGAAATAAATGGATGATACACATAATAAAATATTTTTATTATGTATATTGCTTAGTTTTAATTATTTGAATGAAAAAAGATGCCACTTCAATTTTGTACAAATATAAAACAAAATTCAAAACATTTTTAGAAAAAAAAACTGAAATACAAATTTAAAATAATAATTTATATGCATATTTAATTTAAATTTAAAAAAAACCACCAAACCGTTTTTGAAAAATCGGTTTTTATTATTTTTTAAAAATCGAAAAAAAAACATTCTTTTGAAAATTTGAATATGCAATATTATTTTTATTTCTAAGGAGAATTTGCATAAAAAAAATAATTTTAATCGGTTCTTCCAATAGTGAGAAAGTTGAAAATATGAAAAGTGGTTCTATGGAAAGTACCGTTAATAAGAATGTAAAGTAATTTTTTTATTTTACAAAAGTGGAATGTATATTAGTTCAATAGCGCACACATTTTTTTATCAAAATTATTGGAGCCGTTTCTTAAATTTTTTTAACATTTTGTATTGAAGTTTTTGTTTTAGGAACATAGTTTTTTTACGATAATTTCATAAAACTACTAAATACAAAGTTTCGAAAAAATCGAATAAGTCGTTTTCAAAATGAAAAACAATTTTTTTAATTACAAAAAAAATATTTTTTTTTGAAAAATGTTGGTTTTCAATATTGTTTAGGAGGTTCTACATAAGAAATTAAAAATAAATGAAATCAACCATTTTCCAGGAAATTGAAAAAAATGCTTCTACTATAGTGAAACCAAAGTTAAATATTTTTTTTCTAAAAAAATCCAAAAAGTATATTTTCCTTTTATTTATAAAAATCGTTGGAACCGGTATATTTTTCTAACCAAAAAAGTTACACCTTATTTTTGGTTCAAAAAAATTATAAATATATTACAACAAAAAAATTATGTATCAAGTTTGAAGAAAATCCGTCCAACCGTTAAGGCTGTAGGCTTGCGGACAGAAATACAGAATTGTGACACACTTTTTTGTCTTTAAAAAAAATTGCCATAGAATACCTACAGCCATTGACAGCTAATTAGAAACGATTTCGCGTTTAAATAAAAACATGTATCTTTTTATTCAATTCTCGTAGTATCAATTTTTATTTTTTAAGTTCATAAGAATTTGCAAAGGTGCAACTTTTTTTTGCACCACAACAACAAATTATGGCATTTTCGATTGCCCGTCCAGAACTATTCTGACCCCTCAAAATGACAGTTGTTACTCTAAAGAGAACAGAAAATGATTAATTTCGTTTCAGAATCGAAAACAGACTTACTAAACCACTCACATAATTAAAATGTAGGGTTGATTTGTTTTGTATAATTTCAATGGCTGTGTTGAATTTTAACTAACATAAAAAGAAGCAGGTTAATTATTTTTGATACACAAAAATGTGTGTCTAATTTAAAATCAAGTGTTTTGGAAACTCGTTTTAGCGGATGTGTTTTTTTCTTAATTTAATTTTTACAAATACATACATATAATTTGGAATCAGCCAATTTGTTTCCGGGTGTTTTGTTGGAGGAATATGTTCCGGACAGCCAATCGAAAAGGCCATTACCTTGACTAATGGGGTTTTCTTTCGGTAACAAAAATTAATCTTTTTCCCCTTCAGATCTGTCAAAACACACATTTTTACAATTAAAGCCTTCCAATAGGCAAACAAATCAAGATTTACCCCTCTTACTAATTTCATAACACCATCATAATTATCGAAATCCGTGTTTTGGCAGGTTTGTATCAAAAAAGAATTAAATTCTTGTACCAATGGAAAAACACATTACGAAATAACTTATTTGGATGTAGTTTTTAAAATGCTTTTTTATTTGCTTAAAGAATGGCTTTACAAAAAGAATATTTATAAAGGGATATTTATTTGAAATGACATCTTTGATAGGTATGTACCTATCAAAGATGTCATTTCAAATAAATTGTGAATGATTTCTTGTTTTTGAAGTGAAATTTATAAGTTCGTTTTATTTATTATACTTAAACTCAAGTTAAAGTTTCGGTGCGCGGATAACTGTAATAATGCAGCTCAATTGGCCTTGATATTGCAGTTTGTTTCGGCCTGATACCTTTGTAAACGTATAAGAGTGAAAACCAAATAATTCTTCAAGCGCTTCTCTATTATTCATTCATAATAGAATACCTATAAATTATGAAAGAACATAGTACCTACTATCTACTCTTTTGCTTGATCCCAGTTGTTGTCTATTGCAACAAAAGTAAATTAACACTAGAAGGTGCACAAAAGTTGAATAATAAATATGCAAAGGCAATGTTCCTTCATTTATATAACTACCTACACTACAATGTCAATAGGATGTGAGAACTCGCCCTCGATGGTAGAAATTTCTAGAAATTAAAGAGGTACATTGCATCTATAACTATGTACAATACATAGATACATTTCTACTGTTTTTGTTTTTCTTCTAAATGTTATCTTTGCTTATCAATGCGTGCCCCTATTTATTTTCAACAAAACGACGAAAAATAAAAAAGTGAGAATGAAATTGTATTATTAATCCATTTATTTACTCTCATTTTCTTCTCTTCTATTCATTAAAAGAAATAAACAATCTATGTTGGGGTGGTGGGTAAAAACTACATTTCTCTTTAAAATATATAAAGGCGGGGAACTAAACTCTCTTGTTTTATTTTCAACATTTCAATTGCTCTCACTCTCTTCATATAATTAGAATCATCTCTTTAATTTATAGTATTTCTACAAATTTCCACAAACATCTAGATGGAATTTCGAGAATGTTCGATCTTCGCTCAAAATCATATAAATAGCCGTCTTCGTGCTCTTCTAAGTTATTATTGAAAAATATTTCAAAGAGTTAAAATCTAAACGAAGTGTTATTGTAAACAAGTCGTTAAATCGTTAAAATACAAAGTGAATTAAAGTTTCATACATACAAAATATTAGTAAAGTACCTATAAAATATTAAAGACTACAAAAAAGTAAAAAATTGCATTGATTTTGAACGTGAAAGCAGAGAAGTTAAAATAAAAACAAAATGCCAGCAATCGGAATTGATTTGGGAACAACCTACTCCTGCGTTGGAGTCTTTCAACATGGCAAAGTGGAAATTATTGCCAACGACCAAGGCAACCGCACAACACCAAGCTATGTGGCATTCACAGACTCAGAACGACTAATCGGTGATGCCGCCAAGAACCAAGTTGCCATGAATCCCAAGAACACAGTCTTTGATGCTAAAAGATTGATTGGACGCAAATATGACGATGCGAAAATTCGAGAGGACATGAAACATTGGCCCTTCAAAGTAGTTAGCGACGGTGGTAAGCCCAAGATCGGAGTTGAATTCAAAGGAGAACAGAAAAGATTTGCCCCTGAAGAAATAAGCTCGATGGTCCTGACAAAGATGAAGGAGACAGCTGAGGCGTATTTGGGTGAGACAGTGAGAGACGCAGTAATCACAGTTCCAGCGTATTTCAATGACTCGCAGCGCCAAGCCACCAAAGACGCTGGGGCAATAGCTGGACTGAATGTTCTGAGGATCATCAATGAGCCAACAGCAGCAGCATTGGCATATGGGCTAGACAAGAATCTCTCTGGTGAACGGAATGTCCTCATCTTCGACTTGGGAGGCGGTACCTTTGATGTTTCCATATTAACAATCGACGAAGGTTCCCTCTTCGAAGTAAGGGCGACGGCTGGAGACACACACTTAGGAGGCGAGGACTTCGACAATCGTTTGGTCACTCACCTGGCAGAAGAGTTCAAGCGCAAGTACAAGAAAGACCTCCGTTCGAATCCAAGAGCTCTTCGACGTTTGAGAACAGCAGCTGAAAGGGCCAAACGAACGCTGTCATCCAGTACTGAAGCCACAATTGAAATCGACGCCTTGTTTGAGGGTATTGACTTCTACACCAGAGTTACACGCGCCCGCTTTGAGGAGCTCTGCGCAGACCTATTCCGTGCAACTCTAGAACCAGTTGAGAAGGCATTGAATGACGCTAAAATGGACAAACAGCAGATCCACGATATCGTCCTTGTAGGAGGTTCAACAAGAATTCCTAAAGTACAGAATCTTCTACAGTCATTCTTCTGTGGAAAATCATTGAATCTGTCCATCAACCCTGATGAAGCCGTTGCATATGGAGCAGCCGTCCAAGCAGCAATTCTGAGCGGTGACAAGAGTAGCCAAATCCAAGATGTTCTCTTGGTTGATGTAGCGCCGTTGTCACTTGGTATCGAAACAGCGGGCGGAGTAATGGCGAAGATCATTGAACGCAATTGCAGGATACCTTGTAAGCAGACACAAACTTTCTCCACGTATGCCGACAACCAACCAGGTGTTACCATCAAAGTGTTTGAAGGTGAACGTGTCATGACAAAAGATAACAATTTACTGGGCACATTTGACCTCTCGGGCATTCCCCCAGCACCCAGAGGCACCCCACAGATTGAGGTTACCTTCGACATGGACGCCAACGGTATTTTAAATGTGTCCGCCAAAGAAACTGGAACAGGCAACACCAAGAACATTACCATAAAGAACGACAAGGGTCGTTTGTCACAAGCCGAAATCGACAGAATGGTAAACGAGGCCGAGAGGTTCCAGGAGGAAGACGAGAAACAACGACAAAAGATTGCATCTCGCAACACCCTTGAGAGTTATGTATTTGGTGTGAAACAAGCCCTTGAACAGGCCGGAGACAAAATCAACCACCAAGAGAAGGAAATTGCACGAAACGCTTGCGAGGAGGCCATCAAATGGTTGGATGCGAACACACTGGCCGACAAGGAAGAATACGAAGACAAAATGAAGAGCTTGCAGAGTACCTGCAGTCCGATTATGTCAAAGATACATAGTGGTGGAGCAAGCAGTCAACAAGGATGCGGGCAGCAATCTGGTGGATTCGGCGGTCAAACTGGTCCCACTGTAGAAGAAGTCGATTAAAGTGATATCTAATTAAATAGACTGATTAAATGTAGCCATTGTACAAAATAAGTAGTTAAGGTTGTTAAAATGTAAGAAAGTTAAAAGTTAGAATTAAAAAAAAAATTATTTATTATAAAACAAATTAATTTTGTTTTATTTTGTATTTTAAGAACAGGTTGCTCGTTTTCATTTTGGGATTTTTTTAAATGAAATTGGAGTTTATGGGTTTAATCGTGGAAATTAAATTTTGTCGGAACTGCAAACTATTTTTGTGGCAGATTTATTCACATGCAATGCACAAAATGTTTATTTATTGCATTTATAAATAGAAAAAATGTTGCAAATATGCGGCAGTTCTGCATTATCAAAAAATGGCTTCTTAAATGCAAGCATAAAATGCTAGTAGAGTAATCAAAAGCTAAATTTCAGAATTTAAAATAATTATTTCAATGACGCGGTATTGTTTGGTTATTAGCGGCAAGACAACATTTGTGCAAAATGTTTGGTATAAATGTAATACGGTTTGCAGGTCTTATAGGCAAGCGTTTATGAAAATTCCCATATTGTATTTTGAGTGCCATTTGAAAGTAGAATCGTAAACAACGTTCGAATAGAATGAATAGTAGAATCGACTTTCATAGTAGGGCCAAAATTAAATTTTATTTCGAAAAATGGAATTCACTCTTTTTCTTCGATTTTACATCTGTTAAATAATATTTTATTTTTCCAAATTAAAAGATCTTGACTTACATTTTTTTTAAATATCTTAATCAGCAATTTTATTTTTTCTGCCGAATTCATTATTTACAAAGGTTTTACACTCAAAATATCAATGCAATTAACATCTTCTCCTAATCGTCTGCAGCCGTGGACAAATATTTCGTTGCAATCTCCGCGCCTTGCTTCACTAAAATCTATTTCCACTTTGCCACCGTTACCGAGCTTGAATTCCTCGCCGTAATAGTTTGTGCCTGGTCTACCGCACTGCGATATCCACTTGCCAACATTGAATGATATGAAATCGTTAGATGTGTTTTGTATTGCGACACTGTCTGCTCTGTAATTGTCCTTGGCACATCGGATCTCGGAACGTCCCTTCCATAATAGACACATGGTGGGATCGCAGATGACAAGGCATTGCAGAGAAATAAGAGCAAGTCCGAAGAGTAGCACCTTTGTATACATTTTTATTTAATAAACTGACTGAAAATTTGTTTAAAATCGCAATTTATACCAATTCAAAGTATATATATAGAATATATTTGGACATCAGAGCTTTTAGATGGGTTACCACTGCTTTAAAATTATGGCATATTTATTTTATTGACCTTAATAAAACGTATGAAAATTTTACATTTTAAAGCCGTGTAACACTCATCATTCAAAACAAATTAAATAAATCCACACAAAGAAAATCATGCATACTTATTTGTTTGTACTTTATTCTTTTTTATTTAATAAATTAAAACTGAAATTAGTCCACTGCATCTTAAACTAAATCCTGACTGCTGACAACAAACATCACACTGATAGATTTTTACAAAAATGGTAACCGTTACTGATGATGTGATTCTAATTCAATACCTTTTCATCGGCATGTGTACATACATAAACATATTAAATAGATAACCTTCAAGCGAACTGACTAAGCAAAACAGATTTAAAGCGTATCAGTATCAATTAAGATTGGTTTTAATTTAATTTATTAACTTTTGAAAATACCTTCTTCGTCATTCATCGACACTATTATCTTAGTAATACCCCAACTTTATATTATCTTAAAATGTATAATACATAAATGCCGGTTCCTCCCATGATACAAAAACAGTGACACCAGTTTAAGTGGAGCTACTATAATTGATTTAAATTTTAATTTCGATTTCTTTTTATTTTAATTATTGACTAAATTTTGTACTACTTCAAGTGTTTCCAGTACCAAAACATATTTTAGTATTTGGTCCAAATCAACATATGAATGCTTTTTTTAATATTAATATATTTTATTCTACGTTGTTATTCCTGGCTATCTCCGAAAAAATTTCCATCGAACAAAAAATCTTATGAGACAACAAATTTTTTTTTTTTGGAAATTTTATTCCCAGTCCCAATAAAATCCGGAGGAAACTTGCAAGTATGATCTTCGATTTTACGTTCGAATGAGGAATATGCACATGCATTTTTTTTTTAAACTGCACCTAACGTCGTTTTTATTTGGCAATCCGGAGTTCCCCTCCAAGCCGATAGATGTGAAAATATTTGTATATAGTTTCGATTTTGATTTCAAATCCATAAGCAAAATTCTCTTCTTTTCAAAGTCAGAACTGTTATTTTTTTCCAAGTGAACACTTTCAGAAGAGACCAGGAGGCTTCCGGGGTTGCAAAATAAAAACGACATACGACTTAAGGTGCATCAAAATAAAACCGTACGTCAACCTACCTTCTAATGAGTGTGTTTTCAAAATCAAAGATGTTATGATTAGAACATTACTGACTTAAATTTCTGGTTTTGGAGTCGAAACCTTAATAAAAAGGGGACACACATAATTGGAATCTGTAAAAGTGACTTGGTATCATATTATCGTATGATATTTACAGACAAAAAAAACACTTTCGTTATACATAATTATCATGTTTTGAATATAAAAGGACGCGGAAGAACCAGAAAAATGTCTACTTATAAGGTAGAATAAATTTGGCTGTACAAAAGTGAATTATATTCGGTACTGATAGTGATTAATAATAAATTATAATAAGTTTATCTATATGTCTGTAAGACCTGAGGTCTTTTAAATGCAACCTGAATTACAGGGCACTAGTTCGAAGGAATAGAAAGATAAGAAAGAATTTTTTGTGGGCACAGTGGATTTGAGAATTAGGTATTTACGATTTCATTTTAACACACGGGCAACATCCAATTAAAATTGAAGGTATAGAAAATAATGCTGCCTAGCGTGAAGCAAACAATTGCTTCGTAAAATAAAACATTTCAAGCATCAACATTTGTTTAAGAAATCTGAAAACTTACATATAAAAGCATTACTCCTTTGACCTGTTTGTTAGCGAGTGGAGACCAGTTCCGATTATAAGAAAACGTCGTATACTTTGTCTTGCCATCAAACCTATATTTTAATTCATCCCGTACCTTGTCTTAATCCTTTCTTTAACGGCTCATTGGTCTACCTGTCGACTTTGATGGAACATCGAGACAATATTTTGCAGAAGCTTCTTTAAGACTGAAAGCAAATCACTTAAAAAACACATTATAATTTATAAAAAAATATATTTTAAAAATCATCACTTTTTAAAGAATATGAAAATTACAAATGCGTTATTATGATTAATTATGACTAAAATAATAATTAACACACATTTACGAACATCGATTTGGACATTCAATTGTCGTCCATTCGTCTGAACCATCACAGCAATCACAGATGCCGTCATTGACCCTACTACTGGGAATGTAGACATCTCTGCCCCGACCAGTAATATGTCGCTTTTGGTATTTACAATAAAATCTTCCCAACTCACAAGCATTTGTGCTGGGTTCATCACTTCCATCTACGATACAATCACAGAAATCATCGTTAACTTCAACAAAAGGAATTCCCTTACTGCCATCTAGGCACTGAAATTGTCCTTCAAAATTCGGCTTATAAGAATCATAGTCGAAGAGTCGTATTCCACTAAAATCATATAATATGTACATTTAATGCAAGTTGAGACAATGCAATTGGTTGGAACTCACCGTATTATTTTAATTGGTTCGCTATTGTTCTTCTCTGCGCTAATCAGTTCGGCGGAGTGTTGATCATTGGTCTTTCCATTGCCTGGGTTCAGAACTATTATATATTTACTATCTTTAAATTCTAAAGTGTTATCTAAACTAAATGGTGTACTTGATATGGGTAGCTGGTTAATGGATAACACTTGGTAGATGAAGAACACAATCCCTAGGAGAAATATGCCGAGTAGAAGCATCTTCGACTTGTGTTTGTAAAAGGGTTTGTAATATATATTCTCTTTTTTAACCCATGTTTTCTTCATATTTTATTTGACAAACAGGAAAGGACAGTTTTTAGTATAATTGACGTGTTCTTTACTTGTTTATATACAAAAGGGTAACCTGTAAAATTATTTATTTATTTCTATTTTATGAAAACAGGCAGCGCAGCGATAAGGAATTATCGAATAGCGAGTGACAGTAAAGTGACGTTATGGTTTTGGCAGCTCTGTCAAGCAAATTTGAATTTTAGCTCTGTTTGATAACTACCTTTACTTTTTGATTGGTAATCCCAAAAGTAGGATACGCATTATCGAACTTGCGTGACATTCCTGTAGGATATCAAACATGTGTGAAAAGTTCTTACCATTTCACCCTTGTATATAGATATTAATAGTACTATCATCATATCACGAAGAAATTCAACCAGCCTGCAATAAGTTCTACTACTCATCATGGGTTCCACTACCAAATCGGAGGTTAGGTAGTGTTGGTGTGTTATGAAAATGCGTATGAAGAGAAATAGTGTTATAATAAATTGATGAGAGAACTATATACAAAATTTAATATAAGTTAGAGGAGAAAAAGAAAACAATTTATTTCATAGGTTTTTTTGTTTTTTTATGATGATTTTTTTTGTTGAGTAGGAGCTGGTTGTGTGTGTTTTTTTATTCTATGGGCAGATAGAATGAAAATTGTTTGATGGCTGTATGGAATATTTAAATATTCAGGTATACACTTGTGTGCAACAGTCACTACTCAATAAAATAAACTTCTTTACCAAATGAACTAACATGATAATAATTTAACAGTTAAAATTTGAGATTTCTGTTAATCGTTGTGCAAAACAAATTGTTCTTGTGACAGATTTTTTTTAATTTTAAATTAATATTTTTTTTGGATTTTGAAAAAAAATATTTTTTTTTTTGAAAATTCAGATTTGATAAGTAATTTCGGAAAAAATCGAGTTAAAGATTTTTTAAATAAGAATTGTTTATTAATAGGAATTATATATTTTTTCAAGTCGTTTTTTGCTTATTTTTGTTTTAAATGAGTATTGAACAATATATATATACATTTGGAAATATTATTTTAAAAAATCTTCAAAACATTTAATATTTATTTGCAAAATATTGTTTCTTTTCAAAATCCAAAAAATAAAATAAAATTTAATAACAAATTTTTTTTTGAAAATTCTTGGAGCCGTTGTGAGAAATACATTTTTTTCTTAACGGTTTTTAACATTTGTATGGGAGGTACCATTGTTTTTTATTGTAGAAAAATAGTTTTTTAACTATTAAAGATAATGTCAAACTGACAGGCAACTTTATGTTATTGTGATAATTAATTGTTATACCAGTATATAAAATGTTTTTGTTAAACCTTTTAATGAAATAAAATTATTTATATATCTATCTATCTATCTATCTAATGTCAAAAAACTACTTAATACGAAGTTTCGAAAAAATCTATTAAGTCGTTTTCGAAATTTTGAATTTTCAAAAAAATGAATTTCCAAAAAAAAATTTTTTCAAAAATGTTGGTATACAATAGTGTTTAAACTTTCTAGGAGCTTCTGCGTAAAAAATTAAAAAAAATCAGATTAACCGTTTCCGAGAAAATCGAAAACAAAAAAATGGTTCTAATAGAGGTACCAAAAAAACAATATTTTTCAAAAAAAAAATTATTAAAAGGTACCCTTTCCCTTCAGTAATGAACTCATTTTTTTTTATAAAAATCGTTGGAGCCGTTTCTGAGAAAAATAAGATTTTTGGTTTGGGCCAAACAAATGTATGGGAGCTACTGTTATTTGTCGTCTTAAAAAAAAATTTTAAAATGTGTGGGCATATTACCGAAAAAACAATATGTACCAAGTTTGAAGCAAATCTATCAAAGCGTTTAGGCTGTAGACCCGAGGACAGACAGACAGACTGGCAGAATGACAGACAGACGGAATTAGGGGACCCACTTTTTTGGTGTTCTCTATAATCATAATGTCATGTTTGATTGTTACAAAAAAAAAATTTTTCACAAAAATAATATTTACCTTTTTGATCAAAAAGAAAGTATGGCAGGTAGGTAGGTACTGTCATTTTTCGTCTTAAAATAAAACTGAAAAAAAAACTGGGGACATGTTTATGAAAAAAACGTTAAGGCTGTAAACTCGAGGACAGACAGACAGAGAGACGGAATTGCGGGCCCATTTTTTCGTCTTCGCTATCATCGTAATGTCAAGTTTGATCAAAATCTCGAGTTCGATTTTTTTCGAATCCATAACTTGTAATATAGTACCTACATATATAATATCGCTAGTCAACAAAAAATAAAAAAAAATACTACCTAGGTATACCTACGTTATTTCCTAATAAAACTGTCTTTGGAGAAAAAATTAAATTATTCTCAATAGATATTATATTTGAAAAAGAACAAAAAGTACCTATGTACATACATATTGTATGTAGATGGGTATCTGGGTACACATGTACCTACCTAAACAAAACATATTGAAATATCTCAACATTGCTTTGCTATTTTCGCATAGAAAAAGTGAAAAGTAGCAACATTGCTACATTTCAAACTCCTAAAATACACCAAATATCTAAAATTTGAAAGAAAAGTTTAAAATAAATTCTATAATAACCTATACATGCATGTATATCCATATACATTCTTACTTAAAATTCATGTATACGCCAATAGCCTTGATATAATTTATTTATACGCACCATATTTTGAAGGTTGCCATGGCAAAAACAGCTTATTCGGTTTTCTCCCTTACCCTCTATATTGTTGTCAGAACTAGTAAGTTTCGACCGTCTCCCTTGCCTTTTTTTCGTATTTGCCTCTACATTTACTTCTTCCACATCAACAATTCAATATCAAGAAAAGAGAAACTAGCGCCCTCATCGACGGAACTACTAGCTAAAAAATTCAGTCTCGTAGTAGTACTATAGGTTTCATATACAAAGATAAGGCGAAATTAGCGCCCCCTAACGAACTACTAGCTAAAGAATTCTGTCTCATAAGGCGTTTTTCTTTTTTCGTTCAGAGCAGAGCACTGAACAGAGTTCGAACACATATATTATGCACTGAACTTGTTCCAAATAGAGCGAGCTCTGAAGACTGATATGGTTTTTAAACACACAAAATACATTTTCATTTTTAACCATAAAAAGCAATACCAACACTTTTATGTACACAGATACAGAAAATCAACAAGCGATCAATTTCTTTCGCCAGCTTATGTATCTAATTAATTTTTTCTTTACATTTTCCTTCTTCGCACACATGGCAGTTGTTGCGTTCAGCAATTTACTCACATGCTCAGTCAATTTTTTTCGAGCACGTCGAGTGTGATCTACACATGGTCAGAACGAAAAAAGAAACACACATTTGAAACTCTGCTTGCTCTGAGTTAAAAAGAAACACAAACAATTTTTTTGCCAACTCAGACTCTGCTCTGAACTAAAAAAGATAAACGCCTATAATAGTACTATAGGTTTCATATACAATGATTCAACTCTATTTTAGAAAATAGAATAAAATAAAATATTATTTTAGGTAACTCAAAATGATTTCCAAGTATATCTTACTCTATTTGGTGCTACCATTTCTGTAATACAAACAATCCTCCTGATCATGGTCTCCACAAAATTCTTCCTCTTGTGGACTTTCGGGGACAAAGTTACTTGTCGAGGGTTTGTGACAATTATAGGTATTAAACATGGTTAAATATATAATATAGGACAGTTTATTTCAAATTATTACTCTTCGAAAGCAGCTAGACATTCAATAACGATACATTATGTTTTCTCTTATTTTTTTTTAATCGAAAACCTAGGAAACGAAAGTTTTTTTCGACTGATTTGTTTTACATTGGGCAAATATTTTACCGACCATTGCTATTGGTCGAAATTCATAATCTATAGTTTTTTCACGAGATATTGGATAAATGTTTAAAAATCAATGGAATAACGTTGAATATTTTTTATTAAAAAAATGTGTACTGTGGTTGTTTAGCGTGCATTTAAATTTGCATCACTTTCTATCCATGCACATGCACACAGCCAGTAAAAATAAGATTATACTAGTTCTCATTTTAAAACCGAATTCCTTCAAACAAAAAATATTGGCTGTTATAATTATTAAAAATTTGTAGGACGATCGCTTTTAAATTAAAATTTTAAAACAAAAAAAGTCTGAAACATTTTAAAGATATTGTACGATAAAAAAAATGTAAACAAATTTTTTACATGTTTTTATTAAATAATAATACATAAGGACAAAATAAACAACTAATATGCAACAGTAAATAAAATACCTACAATATGTTTCAGCTTGCGCCACATCTATTTTTTTTAGAAACAAACACGCAAACACTCATTTCAACCAAGTGATGCTGATGTATTGAGAAATTTATTTTTCTTTGCTTTAGCCATTTTGCACGAGTTAACTGTTGCAGCGAACCTGAGAGATTTAACAGACTCCACAAAACAATCTTGGAATGGAGCCACATTAATGAACATCAAAGTTTTCGAATTTCCTCCCAAACTTGGCATCAACAAGTGTGTTAACTTTGAATTTCTATACGGAATGTGGTCTTGTTTTTGCAGCAGGGCTAAAATAACATTTGTCAGCTCACTTAGTGAGCGGTTGATATTTTTTGTCTCATTCATTCGAATGCTGGTTTTTGGACTCTCCGAACCTGCCAAATCGACCAGGTTAATAGTTCCCACAGATATTTCATTTTTTCCAGCATGAGAACCAATAAGTTCAATTTTGGTTACTGCGTGGGACCGTGACGAACGATCATTTCCTACAGTAGCTGCAGTTGCTCGGTTCATTTTGGCTACATCCATTAATTGTCGCAAACGACTAGCACTATTGACTCTCTCTTCCGTTATGTTGGTAACGTAAATATCGGACTTGTTGTTTTTTGAAATTCGAATTTCCATATCTTTTTGTTCATTGCTCAGTAAATCATATAGAACCTCGTTGTAAATTTCCAGGAATGTCACTTTGATTTCGTATTCCCAACCAAGATTTTTATAATTCTTTACAGATTCGAAAAGTAAATCTACAGTTCGCGGAATTACACCAACATTAGAAGGAATTCCATCCATTGTGTATGTCTTTCCACTGCCAGTTTGGCCATACGCAAATATACAAATGTTGTACCCATCAAGGGCTGACTGAATCAGTGGTGATACCATTTCAAAAACATCTTGCTGAGTCGATCGGGAATGAAATACATGATCAAATGAAAATGTATGGCTCGATACCTTGTTTTTTGCTCCAGAGGCTTGCATTTCCAAATTGTGAATTTCCAGTGATGTCTCGTCCAGGTAATTCCAACCGCACGTTAATCGATCTTCTTCGTAATCAAGCGGCGGGCGTACACGACAGAACACCCGAATATTTCCACGAAGATCCATAACAGCATTATGTAAATCTTTGCGTTCCATATTTGCTTGAAATAGCTGGTCCTTGCATATTGCTAGTTCTTTAAGTAGTGTTGAATTTTCGTTTGTAAGAATAGATGTTTGTGAACGAAGTTGAAAAGCTTCTTTTTCAAGAACTGAGTGGTCGTTAAACAGTTTCTGTGAAATTGAAAATAAAAAAAAAATATGTTAAACTTTTTTAATACAAAATATATTTTTCATTTCATAAAAAATGTTTTTTTTACACAATTTCGAGCCTTATGAACATTTGCAATGCATCACCAAAATACACATGAGGTATAATTTCGTAATGTACATCTATTTTAATGAATCTTATAGTTAAAAACATACTTAGCCATTCTTTATACATTTCTATAGTACTACTATGGAACAAAAAAATTGGTTTCTTGCATTAGTCTAAGTTCTGGTGAACGTTTTTGAACCGTCATTGGGGCGAAGAAAATTTATAAGTCATCTTGTTAAACTTAGTTGAGAACCAATAAAATCAACATCTGAGAGTTACTAGCTGGGGCGTTTGAGCGTGGCTAAGCCACAAATAAATGACGCAGTTATGTCATTAATCCAAACCTGATTTTTTGTATTCTAGCAGTTGAGGTAATTATGTATATGATTTACATATTGCCAGACATTTCAATCGGGGTCAAAAGGGTGCCAGACGGTCTGAAACCTGCACAAAAAAATAAGGGTCGGTAATGTCATAAGAGCAAGGCTAATTTGTTTTGTGTCTGTTGGCATGTGCAGGAGACTGCATCCTTTAATGAGTTTGGGATTTCAGGAGCAAGAGTCTTTCGGTGTCAAAATAACAGATAAATCATTTTCTAGACAACCAATAGATTTGACATTGGAACAGACAGTAAATGCAGCTGCAGCTAGAAGGTTGACTGGAGTTATAATTTTTAAAAATTCAAAAGTTGAAAGTCCGACAGTACAGAATGTTGAAATAATCGATGAAATTTTTATGCTGCATCTACTAACCAAAGCCAACAACATTATTGGAAACACCTAAAAAAAATCTCGCATATGGGAACTAGACATTCTGCACCTAGAATCGATATTATTCTAACATTTTCTTAGAGACAACTTTGACAGTCACAACTACATAACATCGGGACCTGATCAAGTACGTCCAACAAATTTTGTCAAGAAGCTGAAAAATATCAAGTTTAAGAAAGCTATGGCAAGTTTCTTATCTATGCATTGGGCTAGTGATGAAATGTCACCATTTATCGGAACAAAGTGTTTATACTTAAACTATGACGTATGTTACTGCTTTAAATCTGAAAATGGAAAAGTTATTAAAGCTGTCGAAGACAATTTATCTTGCCAAAATCATGTAGAAGCGGACACTAAAATCATATATCATGTTGCAATATCGATAAAGATGCCAATGTTTTAATAAAATGCTCGGACACATGCGTTATTGCTATCAAGGTAGGTAATACGGACAATTTGAAGAGTTCCTTGAAACGTTTGGTTTGTTCATCTATCAGAATTGTTTAATGCTCTTGGAACGGCTTGTATAATTCAAATTTAAAAACTTTAATGCTGGAAATTGGCTTCCATGTAAATCTGAGCTGCGGCAACATTTTGCATGCACGTTTAAAAAATCCAACCAATTTATCCACAATTGAAAATGGATGGGTGGAATGTACATAATTATAAATATGAAACGACGTACGGTGAGCAATTACCTATAATTCAAACTCGTGATATTAATAAGGAAAATAAAAATTTAGGTATGTATGTACTTTCGTTATGTATAACACACAAATATTTCTAAAGAAAAATATAATTTTTAATTTGTTGAAAATAATTAGATTTGTACCTATATTAAAATTTAGTTATTTGGAGTATAATTTTCTTATTTTCATCGGGTAGAATTATTTAAGTTTTTATTTAAATGATATTTTCATACGACATAAGACTTTTATTGATAAGACAAACTTCGCATGTTCATCGAAAATTGATATTAGATACATTTGAAACATTGTGTTTATATAAGCTATACTGTATACAGATATTCAATCTTTGCTTGCGTCTGGCAGCATATAAGACACAATATTTTTGTCTGGCATTTGTGAATAATTAATCAGTAAGAAATGAATAAACAGGCACAAACAAAATTTGCCTGCCTCTTATGACGTTACCGACACTTTTTTTTGTTGTACATGTTTCATCTCGTCTGGCACTCTTTTGGCCCCGACTAAAATGTCTGGCAATATGTAAATCATATACATAATTACCTCAACTGCTAGTATACAAAAATTTAGGTTTGGACTAGTGACGTAACTGCATCATTTTTTTAAGCCTTTGTGGCTTAGCCACGCCCAAACGCCCCAGCTAGTAACTCCCAGATGTTGATTTTATTGGTTCTCAACTCAAGTTTAACAAGATAACTTATAAATTAATTTTTCTGTCCCGATGACGTTTCAAAAACGATCACCAGCTCTCCGACTATAATATGCTTCAGGTGTCGCTAGTATCGCTGATTCGCCTTTGCAGAGATTAACTCTGAACCACACTCTGCCAATTGGCATAAATTGGCACCAATTTCTGCCAAAACCTGTTCCAGACTTACAAATTTGGTAGTTTTTGGCAGAAGAGAGCGCTCTTGAGAGAGTAAAATATTTCCCCTTCCTGACAATTTCTTGCCAATTCCTGCCCAATAAATTTTTGTAGGCAGCAATTTGTGGGCAGAAAGTTTACAATTGTCAGACTGACGTTTGTCATAAACGAAAAAAAAAAACGGTTCGTAGTTGGTGTGGAAAAATATTTGTTGAACAAATAAATTAATTTAGAAACACTAAAATACAAAATATTTAGTTTGAAGGGAAAAAAATGTGAATTTACAGCAAATAAAGAAATAAAAAAAAAAACAAATTTGTTGACGTTTAAAAATTGGCAAAAAATTGTGCTCAAGCTGTTCCAGACTTTTTCGGACTTTATTTCTCAATGAGAGAATTTTATTCCCACTCTTCAAGTTTTGACAATCTACCAATTTCTGCCCAAAAAAAGTCTGGATCCGACCTATTATTTTGTTGACGAAGGCAGAGGAAGAAAGGGGAAAGATGGGGTTGTTTTATTTCGGTTCTGACAACAATAAAGAGTTTAAAAGAAAAAAACCAAATCCATAAGACATTTACAGTTTTATAATTTATATAAGAATAAGGAGGAGAACAAAGTTTGGCGTTCAATAAGGTTATGAATGTAGCAATGTTATGTTAGCAAATTTAGTACTCTTATTCTACACTATTTTACGTGTTTCTTATGGATATTTGGGGTAGGTTTGATGGTGTACCTACATACTCATTGAGTAAGTCACTAGGTACAAAAGTCATTATATTCACTTTTTTATTTTCGATAATAAACTGTGGCAAATAATATGGTGATTAAACTTCAAGGCCAGCATGCAGATTGTAGGTACTTCAGTTCGGACAACATAAATCTGCGCGCTATATAGGCTAGTAAAAAAAAGAAAGAAAATATTCTCAAACATCATAAAACTTTAGAACAAATAAAACAAAAATGCCTAAATATTTGTACTTGAGATACATTCACCCTTATTACGATTGGCGTTTACCTTGAACGACAGCTCTCACCATTTGTGTCGAGTCACTTTTTAGGCGTTTTAGTGTCGGTATTACAAAACAAAACGCCACTCGTTGTCGATCGATCGAAATACGTTGCACATAAGCAGATGATTTTGAAAAAAATAATTTTCAATGCAACTGTCATTAATTTTTAAATTCATATAATTTCTGCCGATTAAATTAATAATTTTCCCAAGAAATGCGAACAAGAAACCAACAAAATTGATATACATAATTAAAGATCCAAATTCCAAATCAAATCCGTCAGATTTGCCAGATACGAAGTAAGTAGATGGACAAATCAAATTCCTAATATTTTCAATTAAGATTATTCTCTTCTTTCCAGAATTGTAATGCGTAGATACTTCAAGCTGAATAAGGTAGCCTTTCTTTACTTCAATAAATAGCAGTACAAAATGCCAAAAGGAAGAAGGATAGTGTGTGTCAATTTTAAAACTTGGTGTTAAAGATTTCAATGTTGTGCCATGATTCCAATTTGAATTTCCTTTTTGTATTTTGTTACACCTCTTCCTCTCTTAAAATTAGTTCCAATAACTCCACGAGATGCTTCATTTGTTCGGCATTTGTAATTTTTACCTTTTTAATAAAAAGTGATAAAAAAGAATATACAAAACTTATATTTTTAGGCAATTTCGCGACGAGTCGTTTAAGCATTTTTGTTCGACAAAAAAGAGCGTTTTAATTGGCGTATAAACAAGGTGTAACGCATATTGTAATAACGATTTTTTTTTAGTTCCACTCGAATGAAGGCGTTAAGCTAGTATTAGACGGTCCTTGTAATGTGTTATTGCCGTGACACTCTGACGTCACAACAAAATAGGTCCTACCACCGTCATTGCCGTAACAAACGTAATCGTGTCATGGCTAGCTACAATGACTATCACACGAATGACACATGTTTGTCATTGTTGTCCCAAAATACAATGAACGTCAAAGTGTGTCACGGTGATATTTGTGTCTCGGTGTCATGGCAATGACATGCAAAACAATGACTATCACACGACGTGACAACTCTCAAACAGCTGATCATTGGCGCGGTGAGCCTAAACCTCAATGCCATTTATCATTTTTAGCAGTGACGATCACACGGCGTCGATCAATCGAGTCATTGTGTCTTGGTTGTTAAGAAAAAGTTTATTTTTCTAAAAACCGGCTCCAACGATTTTGATACAAAATTTTGAGAATTGGTACTAGCTATCATTTAATCAGAACAAAATCTACGGTATTTGCCCAAGAATTCATATGGCATCTTTTTTTCCCCCAAACTATAACTATAACATTTTTGCAAACGTCACATATATATAATTACCTAGCAAACCTATATCCTTCACTTTCATTATATATGTTCATATTTACATACCTAGGTTCCATCTATGTAGAAAAAGTACAAAGTACCCTCCAAATTTACATAATTAAAATCTATTTAAATATACATGACAACCGTGACAAATAATGGCATGGCAGAAATTCCTGCCGTGTTAGGTTGGGACACAGTCCTTTTAGCGACAGGCAACGTGTCACGGTGTCCCATCAACAATGAAAGGGCTATCACAAGGTCACGGCAATTTGTCATTACAATGACCTAAAAGTGACGTGTCACGGTGCCTGTCATTGTTTTTGTCACGGAAATGACACGCAAAACAATGACGATCACACGACGTGACACTTTTAGGACAGACAACTACGTCATAGTGACGTCAGAGTGTCACGGCAATGAGTCATTACAAGGACCGTCTAATACTAGCTTTACGCTGAGAAAAATGACTATACAACGCCAATCGTAATACAAATATTTGAAAATGACATTCGTTAATTAAGCGAAACGCCATTCGTAATTAGGGTGATTTTGTAGGCACTATTGAGTAAGTATTGTAACAATTTGGAAAAAATCTAATTCGAGATTTTCATCAAACTCAACATTACGATGATAGAAGCTGAAGCGATTTTTTTCAAACTTGGTATAGGCACATACTAACATAACTACTTCGTGATAATGAAAACCGAATCGAACGTTAGAATAAAAGCAAACGTTTCTTATGGGGTTTTCGTTTGGTAAAAAAAATTAATTTATTTTTGATTTAGGGCCCTATTACGACTGTCAATTATCAATTTGATTATTGATAAACACTGAAATTTGGTTTACAAACCTCGGCTTATTTTAAAACTGAACAACTATTTAATGTTAGTTATCGATTTTCTTTTAAATCACAATGGTCTGCATCATTCTCAATTTCCAAAACTCTTATCAATCAGGTTATTTAATATCAAATTTCAGTATTTATCAACCATCAATTGACAATCATAATAGGGGTGTTAGATTTGTCAAAAAACTGATTTTGACAATTTTTGCCTTCGATTGTCCAAGAAAATTGATTTATTTTTTGATTTTAAATCAATTTTGCAGATCTGGATTTTTCGGCAGATCTATCCCTCTTTTAATAACAGCACTATGCATCATAATTGACAGCCATCAATTCGACAAGACAGCTGTTACCGCTAGCTGGTGCACAGAAACAAATTTAAACTAATACTATAGCGAATAAAAAAATCAATCTGAAAACATTTGATTCGGCACGAAAAAATGTCAATTTATAGATAAAAATATAAATTTACCAAACGAAAACCCCATTTATTGACTGATTTTGACACATTGAGCGAATATTGGGGTAAATTCCTAAACGCAAATCTTGCGCATAAAGCAAACTGTCTCTAAACGCAAACAGGAAAATCTCTGCTAAGCACACTGTCCCAAAACGCAGTTCATTCTTTTTTCTTGCGCAAACTTCATTGCAATTGTGCAAGTTTTAAACTTGTGTTGCGCATTTTTTATTTTTATCGGGTTCATGCATTTGCTTAGCATGAGACTTGCTTTGCAAATCTTGCGTTTAGGAATTTGGCCTTGTACTGATCTGTTGCTCTGTTATGTTTTTTTTTTGTATCAAAAATTATATTTTTCCCCTTCAGATCTGTCAAAACACAGATTTTTTCAATTAAAGCCTTCCAATGGGCAAAAAAATCATTTTATTTTTTGATCGGAAATCAATTTTGCAGATCTGGATTTTTCGGCAAATTTACCCCTCTTACTAATGCCATAACACCACCAGAACAATTGACTGCTGCCATTTTGACAAGATTTTGTTTTCAGTAATTATGCGAATAGTAAAATAAGGTTGTGAAAACATACACATGTATTGGAAAAATAATAGCAATTGTGTATTAACAATTGTGTAATCATTCAACTTAATTTTGCCATTCATTTTTTGAACATTGAGATCGCTTCGTGTTACAAAAGAAAAAAAAAACTTGAATGAATAAACAATTATCGAATCATTTGCCATCTGATACCAATACTGTGTTTAAAAAAAATCTATTTGAAATCGTATACGATTCGCGACGAAAAAAAATCAAATTTCCGATCAAAATCTGAAATTACCAAAAGAAAACCCCATTGGGGGTGGCCGTGGCGCGATAGTTGTGTGCTCGCCTGCCAACCTCGTGGTTGCAGGTTCGATTCCTGCCGTTGTCTATGTTCTTATATTCCATTAAAAACCAATTTTCAAAATTGTCATAAAATAAGTTGCTGCTTTGCCCATAAAATATGACAACGAAATAAATAAATTAATGCGAATTAACGCATTAGTTCAGCCGCCATCCCTGTAGATAAATCTGAGACAACAACCAGCTCTAGTCTCAGAACATCGCGCCACACGTCTTTCCTATCCTTCTTTCTTTTCTTCCACCGGATGCCCGCGCCGTGTTAAGAAAAACATATAAAGGGTATTCATAATCCCTTGAGCGCGAAAAAAAAATTAAGTAAAATATTCGATAAATGTTAGCTTTTAGTGGAATGTTCGATTCGCTATTTATAATGACCACCACATCACATACTGTTTCTCTTTCAGGCCTTTGTTATGAAATAGGAAACGAACGGCAGAAGAAACGAAACCCAGAGAAACGATAGTAATAGACCGATTATGAGAAACGAAAATGGAAATGATGAAAATGTTGCAGACAAAATTAAAAATTTTTTTTTTGTTTTAAAACGCAACTAACTTCATACCTTTTTACAAATAATATCAAAATGTGAATGTTGGAACGACAACTGAAAGGCACTCATAAATTAAAATACTACTTTCGATTTTTCTTACGATTCTCGTTTCTCGTTATCTCAATTTAACAAGAACTTTGAATTAAAAACGAGTATCGTTTTTCATAATAACCGCCCTGAGTTCTTCACATAGTTGGATTGGGTAGTAGTAACGATTGATTATCTTTTGATATTCACTTAGGCATAAGATAATATTAATTTGGTTTTATATAGTTATTTTTAAATTGTTGATTTGTTAATTTGACAAAAAAAAATTACATAAGGTAATTTTGTTTTAGAAATAAAGGTTGAAATAGTTAACTAATTAAACTATATATTATCGTTATATTTCCATATGATTTTACAAAGTAGCGCTGAGTGTGTTGTTTTACTGCTTGTTGTAATTCGATTTTTATCAGGTTATGTGCCCAGACCATGCTTGATATATTTAAATTATAAGGACGAATATTTAATTTTTTGAAGAAAAAGATTTTCGCAGATTTTCATTATGTCACAGAACGTGTTGCCATCGATCGAAAAGCTTAAAGGACGTGAAAATTGGGATTCCTGGAAGTTTGCGGTTAAGACTTATCTGGAATTAGAAGAGCTTTGGGAATGTATAGAGTATGGAGCGAATGTAACACCGGATGCCAAGAAAGTGACGAAAGCCCGAGCGAAAATTATTCTTTTGATTGAACCAATAAATTTCGTACATGTGCAGTCTGCAAAAACTGCGAAAGAAGTATGGAACAATCTGGAACGAGCATTTGAGGACTCAGGGTTGACGCGAAGGTTTGGACTTTTACGTACCCTCATAACCACACGTTGGGAAAATAGTGATTTGGTTGAGTCATATGTAAACAAAATTGTAAGTACTGCTCATAAACTTAGGTCAGTAGACATGGAGATTAGTGACGAATGGATTGGCACTTTGCTGCTTGCTGGATTACCGGATGAGTATCGCCCAATGATCATGGGACTTGAAAGCTCAGGTGTAGCAATCACGGCGGATGTGATAAAGACAAAATTACTCCAGGATGTCAAAGAACGTCAGAGTGGCTCTGAAAGTTCTACAGTGTTCTTTGGTAGCAGAACATGGTTTGTATACTGCTTTTACCGCTTGTGAAGGAAAAATGACTGGTACATTGATTCAGGGGCGTCGGCTCACATGTCAATTAAGCGTGATTGTTTCAGTGAAATTGTTCAACCAGCAAAAAGCGAAATAATTTGTGACAATAACTCGCGCCTTTCAGTAGCAGGTATGGGTAATTTGAGTTTGCATGTTGCTGTTCAGAATGCTATCCGAGATGTTGATGTTAACGACGTATTGTACATCCCTGATTTGTGTGTCAATTTACTATCAGTAAGTCAGATAGTAAAGAAAGGGAATTCCGTGCATTTCGATACAAAGGGTTGTCGAATACACAGTAGCGATAGACAATTGATTGCCACTGCCTCGCATGTTGGTGATATGTTCAAATTGGATCGTCCGAATACAAATGCAAGTCTAATGGCAAACGTTAATGTCAAGGAGGCGAAAGTAGAATGGGTCATCTGAATTTCGACAGTCTCTCGAAGTTAAAGGATTGTGTATCTGGTGTTAATTTAAGCAAAATTAACAAGGAGAATTGTGAAGTTTGTGTAAAGGGCAAACAAACCCGAAATCCTTTTAAGGAAAAAGGGACTCGAGCAACTGAAATTTTGGAACTTGTTCACTCTGACATTTGTGGTCCCATTGACGTTGTTTCCCGTGGAGGTGCCCGATATATTATGGTTCTTGTTGATGATTTCAGCAGAAAAATTGTTGTTTATTTTTTGAAAGCAAAGTCTGAGGTTTTTCAAAGGTTTGTAGATTTCCAAAATTTTGCTGAGACAAACCAGCAAGAAAAATTAATTTTTTCGAACGGATAACGGTATGGAGTTTTGCAACAGATCGTTTGATAAACTGTTCAAGGAATGTGAAATTCGACATCAGACATCTACACCGTACACGCCAGAACAAAACGGATTGGCAGAGCGAACCAATCGAACAATCATTGAAAAGGCACGCTGCATGTTGTTCGATGCTGGACTTGAAATAATGTTTTGGGCTGAAGCAGTTTCAACTGCAGTTTATGTAGTCAATCGTTCTCCTAGCAATTCAACGAGTGGAATTACTCCTGAGGAGGCATTTTCTTCCCAAATGTAAGCCGTATTCGGGTATTTGGATGTAATGCAATGGTCCATGTCCCGAAGCAATGTCGTAAAAAGTTTGAACCAAAGTCGAAATCCTGTATATTTTTGGGCTACTGCGATGACACAAAAGGCTACCGTTTATACCAACCCGAAAAGGACAAAATTATAATTAGTCAAGATGTAATATTTTTTGAGAATTGTCGAATGGAAATGTGTAAGACCGATTTAAATAATGCTAAATATTCTTACAAATTCTCAGAGGAATCGAATTCAGTGGGGGATGGTTGTGAGAACGAATATTAAGTACAAATAATAAGGACAGTACTAGCAATAGTCGAGAAGAAAGTACCAAAATTTCGCCCATATCTGCAGATATAAATACAAACTTAACTTCAGAATTAAATGATATCACGACTGAAATTTATTACACGGACGATGATGAAGTCGAAGAAAATGTAGAAAGTGATCCGAATTATTCGCCATCAAGATCACGGAAACCTGTCCGAATGGATGATTATGTTTGTCAAGCAAAGTCTATTGAGCTTTACGATCCATTGACAGTTGAAGAAGCACTTAGCCGAAGCGACAGAAATTTTTATGTTGCAGCCAGAAGGGTTTAGTAATAATACTTTGAAAGTCTGCAAATTAAAAAAATCTTTTTATGGTTTAAAGCAAGCCAGCCGTATTTGGAATGCAAAGTTGGATGCAGCATTGCAGAGTTTCGGACTCATAAAGTCAAAAGTTGATACTTGTATATACTTCATGATATCAGCGGGAAAGATGCTTTATGTAGCAGTATACGTAGATGATCTACTAATATTTACAAATGATGAGAAGAAAAAGTTGGAATTACAAAAAAAATTGGATCAGGAGCTTTATATTAATGAAATTCTCAATCGATTCAATTTGTTTGATTGCAACTCAGCAACTACGCCTTTGGATGCTACTCAAAAGTTAACAAAAGAGATGTGTCCACATACGGAAGAAGAATGAGCTCATATGAATGATGTTCCCTATCAACAAGCTGTTGGAAGCTTATGTCGATTTCGTTTCAACAAAAACATCGATCTGCCGCCGATCCGCCGTCAATTTTTTTCTGAAAATCAAATTCGTTTCAAATTAAAACCAGTTTTTTTCTGGAAAAACAGATCCGTATTGAATCTCTTTTTGGAGACGGATTCAAAACGGATTTGTGCACAGATTCTTACACACAATACAATATTTGTTTTGAAGTTTCTCAATTGTTGTGTTGTGAATTAATTTTTATTTTGTGTCAGTGTACAGAAAAAGTAAATTAATATATTAAAAACTAAAAAAAAATGTTAAAAACTTCTTGAAAACAAATATTAAAATAGTGCAAGTGGGTTTAGGAACTCCCCCGCGTCGGAATCGGGAAATTAAAACGAAATAATGATGTTTTAACGAATTGAAGATTTGTTTTTTTTTTAGAGCTGCCAAGCAACATACACAGTCCCAAAAAGAGATTCGGTCCATAATCGTTCGTTTCAAAGCAAAAAAGTATTGGTTTTAGTAGCGAATCCTAATTATTGAAACGAAATCGACATTAATGTTCGCAGCTCAAGTTTCACGTCCCGATATAAGTTTTGCTGTAAGTACAGTAAGTCGTTAAAACCAAAACCCTGGAAAGGCACACTGGACTGCAGTCAAGCGAATTTTCCGATATCTTAAGGGGACTGCCAACATGAAACTAGTTTACACTGCTGGAGAAGAACATATTTCCGGTCTTTGCGATGCTAACTGGGCCAGTGATACGGATTAAAGGAGATCAGTAACTGGTTACAGTTTCTTGTTACATAATGGTGCTATTTCATGGAATTCAAAAAGACAACCAACAATTGCCATTTCAACAACTGAGGCTGAATACATGGCATTAACTGCAGCCACACAAGAAGCAACTTGGTTAAATAATTTGCAATAAGAACTTATCCCAAACTCACCAAATTCAACAACAATACGATGCGATAATAAAAGTGCTATAAGTTTGGTTCTTACCAATACATATCATGGAAGGACCAAACACATTGATTTCAAACATCACTTCATCAGGGAGAAAATAAACCAAGGCAAAATATTATTAAAATATGTTAAAATAGAAAAAATGACAGCTGATGTGATGACCAAGGCTCTTCCGCCATTAAAGCATATTACTTGTTGTGCTACACTCGGACTCAATTTTGGAAAAATCTAATTCAGTGGGGGTGTTGTTTTACTACTTGTTGTAATTCGATTTTATCAGAGTGTGTGTGCCATTACAAGTGGTTTGATAAATTCTATGGAGCTGGCTCAAAACATAATAGTTACATAAGCGCATTTATTTACAAGTTAAATAATTTATTATAAATCCAATTCTGAGTACATATATACTGTTGGTATGCAATAATATTCAAATTTGGATTTAAAAAAATATAATAGTAAATTTAAAGAAATCATTATTAACCTGTTTTTATTGTTATAATCCATGTTATTATTTGTAAAATTTATTGAAAAATTGAAATTTTTTCGCATTCAAAACACAGAAAAGTAAAAATTTTACAAGGAAAACAATAATAAGAACATACTGGGAATTACTTTTCCTTTTTATCCAAAGTATAATTGAGTTCCGATAATTAGTAAGTCTATTTAATCCTTTCCCTAATCTTTTTCACCTTGTATTTTTGATTCTTTTTGACAGAAAAATCCCTCTATATTAAAATAAATAAAATCAAGTTTCGTCAAAATGTTTTACTTTGCTGTACTTGATTGTCACGATAACACGACTTATATGTGCATGAATTTTTATAATTTTGATTAAAAAAAAAAGTTGGTGTTAAAATGTGCTGTTGAGACCAACCGATAGTAGAATATTTCGGTAACTTTTGTACTGTATTGTGAACTCAATATGCCCAAAAATCGACTTATATTGTTTTGACTTCATAGAATTATTTTATGTCTAATGTTATAATTTGTTTAATGAATTTTCTATTAAATATCAAAATAACAATTAAAAGTTAAAAAAAGAGTGTTTAATATAAAATTTCATAAATTATTGGATAAATTTTAAATAAAAATGTAAAGGGTGATTTTTTTGCTACTTGGTTTTTGACGTTTATATTTTTGACAGATCACACATGACAAATTCCACGAACATTTGACATTTCGATTCAGTATTGCTTGCCATTTCATCATGAATAGACTTACGCCTGAACAACGTTTGCAAATTATTGAAATTTATTATCAAAATTCGTGCTCTGTGAAAAATGTGTTTCGCAAGCTACGTCCGTTTTTTTTTCCGCTCATTTTTGGCTAAATGGATACGTGAATAAGAAGAATTGCCGTAATTGGAGTGAAGAGCAGCCAGAGGCAATTCAGCAGCTACCAATGCATCCCGAAAAATGCACTGTTTGGTGCGCTTTATGGGCAGGCGGCATCATTGGGCCGTACTTCTTCAAGGACGATGAAGGCCGCAGGGTTACGGTCAATGGAGAAAGGTACCGTTCGATGATAACAGATTTTTTTTACCGAAAATGCAAGAATTGAACTCGGTCGACATGTGGTTCCAACAGGACGGTGCCACATGCCACAGTGCACGCGAAACCATGCATCAATTGAGAGGCGAATTTGGTGAGCAGTTGATCTCACGTTTTGGCGCAGTCAATTGGCCACCAAGATCATGTGATTTGACCCCGTTAGACTATTTTTTGTGGGGCTATGTTAAGTCTATTGTCTATGGGGACAAGCCAAGCACGATTGCTGCCTTGGAAGCCAACATTGAACGCGTCATTGGTGAGATTCCGGCCGAAATGTGTGAAAAAGTTTGCCAAAATTGGACCTTCAGAATGGACCATCTGAAGCGTAGCCGCGGGCAACATTTAAGTGAAATTATTTTTAAAAAGTAAATGGCAGAAATTGATTTATCGATCCAAATAAAAATTTCATTCACTTTTTACAAGTTTCTGTGTTTTTTTGAATTTTCAAAAACCAAGCTCTTAAAAAATCACCGTTTAGTAAGGTAGTAAATTATTCATTTCGCGGTTTCAAAAGTATAGGGCTGGAATTCGACATCTGTCAAACTAAGTTGTTAAACCAATTTTTTGTTTCAGTTGAAAGTCTGACATTTACCAAAATTATCGCTTAACTATCGCACAAAACCTACTACAATAAAATGCACGACTGGATCGCACGAACTTTTATGTTCGATCACATCGTATGTAAAAGATTTCTATTAAAATACAAAATTTCATTAATTTTGTTATAAAATAAATTGGTATGACAATATTAAATATTTAATAATATAAACTTAACAACAAAAGATTAAATCTGTTTAATTAAAGAAAAAATAATTCAAAATTCTGAAATAAATACTTAAACTAATTTGAGCTCAAAAGAAAGTACGCCATTTTATTTCTTGGATAAATTTGAATTTATGAAAAAAAAAATTTCAATCTGTGGAGCGGTTTTTGAGAAAAAAAGTTTTTTTTTTAACTTTTTTGAAAATATTTAAAACATATTCAGAAACGCCAATTCATAGGTATTCAGAAAATACAAATAAATATAATTTTTGAAAAAAAAATTAATGAGCAGTTTTCGAATAATAATTTTTTTAAATTTGTTTCTTTAGAATGATTTTAAAAATAAAAAAAATATTAATTAAAAATATTGGTACGCGGTAATTTTTTGGGCAACCTAAACCTATAATTAAGCCATTTATGAGATAGTCGAAAGCAAAAAAAGGTCCTATGGAAAGTACCGTTTTTAGACATTTTTCTAATTTTTTTTCAACTATTTATATGATCGGTCGTAGCTAAACACCCACACTGATTTTTTTTATCAAAATCGTTAGAGCCGTTTCCGAGAAAAATAGGCTTGAACGTAACGGTTATATGGCAGGTACCGGTATTTTTTGGCTAAAAAAAAATTTCAATTTCCCCTCTGTACAATACCTAAAAAACTCTATATACCAAGTTTGAAGCAATTCGGCCCACCCGTTTGGGCTGTAGGTACCTATACATACATACAGACAGACGACAGACTGACAGACAGACATACAGACAGACATACAGACGGACAGAATTTTTAGACCTTCTTTTTTCGTCTTCGCTATCATCGTAATGTCATGTTTGATTGTTATCTCACAACTTTTTTTTCGACGAATGCATAACTTGCCTTATAGTAACTATAATCGCAAGTAAAAATGGTGATTCTGCCACAGCCACATATCGTGCTTTAAGAGGAGATTATGGTTTACATAATCATCTAACTACGCAAGCAATTGGCAAAATTGTGAAGAAATTTGAAGGGACTGGATTGGTTACAGATATTGTAAGGCCTGTGCATCATCGTTTCGCTCGTACCACTGAAAATATCGCTGCTGTAAGTGAAAGTGTTGCCGAAGACCCGAAAGTGTCAATTCCTCGTCGTTCTCAGGAATTAGGACTGTCTACGTCACATTATGGCGTATTTTGCATTTGGATCTACACCTACATCCATATAAAGTCCAGCTCACACAACAACTGAAGCCAGCTGACCATTCACAACGTCGTAGATACGTCGAATGGGTGCTTGAACAACAGGCGGTGGACGTCGATTTTTCGAACAAAATTTTCTTCAGCGACGGAGCACATTTCTCACTCGGTGGGTATGTTAATAAACAAATTTGTCGTATTTGGGGTTCTGAGAATCCTTAAGTAATTGAAGAGAGGCCATTACATCCACAAAAAGTCACTGTAAGGGCCGCTCTTTGGTCCGGAGGTGTGATTGGACATTACTTCTTCGAAAACGACGATGGAACGACTGTCACCGTCAATTCGGAGCGTTATGGTCATATGATAATCGACTTTTTTTTGCCTGCTATTGAAGAATACGACTTGGAGAATATGTGGTTTCAACAAGACGGTGCCAAATGACACACAACTCGAGCGAATATGGCTTTATTGCAAGAGACATTTCCTGGCCGCGTAATTTCTCGTCGTGGCGATATCAACTGGCCACCAAGATCATGCGATTTGACACCGCTGGACTTTTTTGTGGGGCTACGCGAAAGACCGTGTTTATGCAGATAAACCTTTAACTCTTGAGCACTTGAAAACCAACATTCGTTAAGTTATGGCTGAGATACCGCCAATATGTGTCAAAAAGTGGTCGAAAATTACCTCAAAAGAATCGATGCTTGCAAAAATTCGCGTGGTGGTCATTTAAATGATGTAGTGTTTCACACATAATGCCAATGTTCAAACTTTATAATAAAAAAGAAATATCATGAAAAAAAATGTATGTGTTTTATTTACGTTTACTTTTGAAACCGCAAAATGGATAACCCGTTACATACTTTAGCTAAGTGTACACGATTGGAAGATCTTCCAATATTGGCCGAACTGTCGAAAGTCTTCCAATTACAACCAATGAGCTGACAATTTTTAATCAAGTAAAAATTGTCCACGTATACGGTTGGTTGATTTTATCCAAAAATTTTACAGTTTATTGGAAGACAATTTTCTTGACAGATGATGGAGAATATAGGTCTGATCCAGACTTTTTTTGGGCAGAAATTGGTAGATTGTCAAAACTTGAAGAGTGGGGATAAAATTCTCTCATTGAGAAATAAAGTCCGAAAAAGTCTGGAACAGCTTGAGCACAATTTATTGCCAATTTGTAAACGTCAACACATTTGTTTTTTTTTTTTTTTATTTCTTTATTTGCTGTAAATTCACATTTTTTTCCCTTCAAACTAATTATTTTGTATTTTAGTGTTTCTAAATTAATTAATTTGTTCAACAAATATTTTTCCACACCAACTACGAACCATTTTTTTTTTCGTTTATAACAAACGTCAGTCTGACAATTGTAAATTTTTTGTCCACAAATTGCTGCCTACAAACATTTATTGGGCAGGAATTGGCAAGAAATTGTCAGGAAGGGGAAATATTTTACTCTCTCAAGAGCGCTCTCTTCTGTAAAAAAAAACTACCAAATTTGTAATTCTGGAACAGTTTTGGGCAGAAATTGGTGCCAATTTGTGCCAATTGGCAGAGTGTGGATCAGACCTTTAAAATAAATAAATTAATTTTGTTTTTTCCTCCCCCAATTCTAAAGAAAATTCATCTGCCAATTAAAAATTGGATGATGTTGTGGGCAAGAGCTTCATCCAATTTTTAATTAGCTGATAATTGTATAAGAAAAAATATGTGTGTAGACGAGTTCAAACGATTGGAAAAAGTCTGCCAATTTTTTGCTTGAAAATTGTAAGAGGACTGGTTGCCAATTTATTTTCTGTCAATTCTTACAGATAAAACTTGATGTTGGAAAAACTTTTTTTTGCGAAAAATCTGCCAATATTGGAAGATCTTCAAAACGTGTACACTTAGTTTTATTTACATTTGCAACCGTTAACATATTTTGCAAAATATATAATTACAATATTTAAACATAATCTTTAGTGAACTTTTTTTTTTAATAAACATAAGTAGTTTTTCATTTCAAATGTATTTAATAATAAAACTTGGCTTTACACCGTTTTTTTTTTGTACTTAAATGAATATTATATTATATTAAAAATTAAATTAAATTAAATTATATGTATGTAGGTATAAATTATTGAAGTCGATAAAACTGCTGGTACTTCTTTCAATACACTCGACTTTGTTAAAATGCACAAATACAAACCTTTGCGCTGCCGCGATATTAGGATTTTATTCATGAAAATATGTTTTGAGTAATTTTACAATTACAAACTTTGTTTATTTTTTAGATAAATTTCTCTAAACGTCTGAATTTAATAAAATTCGTATTCACATAAATATGCTAAGTGTGCAAAATACACATCTACAAAATTTTGAATAAGTTTTCTTTTAGAATTAAAAAGTTTATTCATCGCTTGTTTTCATACATAATACAATTTTTTAAGCTCATACAAATTTAAACTATCCGATGTTGGTTTGTTAAGGAACTTAAGTGGATACTTGAATATCTTATGTCGTTTTTCTTTGGCAATCTAAAAGCGTTCACTTGGAAAAAATGACAGTTCTAATTCTGAAAAGAAGAGAATTATGCTTCTGGATTTGAAATCAGAATCAGTACGGGAACACACTTTTTAATTAAAATTTAAACAAAAAGTAGTGATCACGCTCGTGACGAAAAATCCGATACATAAGGTATCGTATGACTATGTACCGATTAAATAAAAATAACGGATACATACATATTTGAGGGAAATTGAAAATGAATAAAATACACAACAAACCGACAGATGTCCGAATGACTCATAATACCCCTATTTTTAACAAGTTTAAACATGTTTCAGAGATTAAAATTGTTGAATAGTAAAATAAAATATTGTGTGAAATATTTCTTCGCGAAAATGATAAATACTCACTGAAGATATACATAAAGGGTATTCATGCAACGAGATAATTTTAAGCTTTGAAGAAAGATATAACAACTTACAGCTAGCCGTTTGCATAAGCCCCCACTTAAAAAAAAACTTGCGTAAATATGGGAAATAATCAGATTTTGGTGAAACTAACTTTATGAGATTTATTTCTTCTCCCTCTACATCAAATTCTTGAGATAAATTTATCTACTTTGCAGAATATTTTTCCCATACAAACTTTGATAGTTCATAGGAGAAAAAATGATCTTAATGAGGTTTATCTGGCTTTTTCGCCCTTTGCATGAATAAACTTAATATGAAATATGCAGAAAATATATTCTTAGATCCTGCTTACAAAAGACCTCAGTATGCATAGCTAATTCAAGATGAATTTAATTTAAAAAAAAATTACCTCATAGTCTTCCTTGAGTTTTTCGTAATCTTCTTTTGTAGATTCCAGACAATTTGTTATGGAAGTTATCTTAATGCTTTGCGAGTTCGTTTGCCTCTTCAAGCAATCGATTTCGGTTCGTGCATTTTTCAGTTCCTCTCGTATGGCAAAAAGCTGCACCTGAGATTCTTCAAATTGCTCAGGAAGATTTTCCATACTCGAAAGATTTTCTCGCATTTCTTCGTACTTTTCCTTGAGTGTTTTGTGTTTCTCTAAAAGATCATTATAACGCGCCTTGAAGTCATATGGTGGGATTCGTTTGTTTGTAGGCTTAGCTGCTGCTGTTGTAGATGAAGAAGTCGAAGTATTTTTGGCCTTCGACGCAGAAGTGGAAGTGACGCTTGCGTTACTTTTGGTATTTGTATATGTTGTTAATGCGGGTTTATTGCGAGTCGAAGGCAAAACAGTTCGGGGCGCTATGTTGGTGCTAGTGTTCATTCGGGCCATTTTCGATGGAATCGGAGCGTGGGTAGGTTCCAGTCTTTTTGGTGCTCGAGCTTCGTTCATTCGCAAATCGCATGCCGATCGGCTTCTTCGCATTTTTGCTCTGTGGTTAAATTTAAAAGATTCGTTTGTGGTGCCAGAGTTTGGGAATCCATTTAGAGCTAAAGGGAGCCGCAAGGATGCCTTTGTAGGTATGCTCTCAGACTTCGGAGGTCGACTTTTGGCGGTCACTTGGAGATCACAAACCGACCGGCTGCGGCGTAGTTTGGCTCTATTTTCCGGAACTCTTGGCAAGTTAGGTGATATAGGGCGTCCTAGATTTAACAATAAAAAAAAACACCAAATTAAAACCAAATTTGCCCAAAAAAAAACCGATTCACCTTTCAAATTAAATAAAGGAAGATTAGCTATATCTCTGGACAAAGGCACAGAATTCAAGGAGTTATTATGATGCATTTTTAATAAATTGGAATTTGATTTTATGCGATCCATTGGTAGAATATTTTTCGTTACAGAGATTGGCCTTTTCAGACCTGAAGGCTTTGGCAATCGAGATTCCATTGTTTGAGTTAAGTTTCCGTTTTTTTGTATGCAAAACAATCGCGCTATAAAATAATTATAAATAATATTGTTTTTTTTTACTTTTTCGTAAATTCCGATCCATCAATATTCAAAATTAAAATCCAAACAAAAATTTGCAATACCGCCCGTTGGAACTTTCAATTTTTTGAACTTCGAATTTCAATATCGAAAATAAAGGACAGTTTGGAAATTTTGGTTTACTTCGAAATGAAGCTGCAAACAGAAGGCATGCGCAATTCTATACACGAGTACTTTTACGATACTTTTTTCGTAGTTTGTATATATAATTGATCTAATGTTTGAGTTGAAAAATTATTGTATTTAAGCCTCGCGCAAGCCAAAGCGATTGCGTTATAGCGAAATTTGTTGCAAAAAAATACATCGATACGGCGGCAGATGCTGTATGCTGCGTTCAGTCACGCGACCTTTATCGTAGTACATGATTGCAATACACATATTGCCATTGTATATAAAACCTATATTACTCTTATGGAGTCGATTTTTTGTACTCTCGTGCGATCCATGCGACGGCGCTAGTGGAAAGAGAGGGTTCTATTTATCAGTTCGGACAATAATAGTACGAGTAAAAGAGATTCCTAAAACAACTTGAAACAAGAAACCTATTCGTTAAAAAGATGTTTTAAATCTCTTTTACGAATAGGTTTCTTATTTCAAGTTCAAGGAAGTATGTCAGTAGATGAATTAGGTTATTTATTTACTATTCCCTATTTATAAGCTATGTGATACGTTGCAGTAATTCACCATATCTATGTAGGTATGCGGTATATTTGGGAATAGTAGGTAGGAAGGTTGCATTTGGTAAGTTTTTACTTGTGATATATGTATGTAGGTAGGTACTAGGTATATCTATGGCAAGTTTAGCATTTGAAAAAAAAATCGAACTTGAGATTTTAATCAAACATGACAATACGATCATGAAGAACACCAAAAGAGTGTGTCTGTGATCCGTCTGTCTGTTAGTACAACGGTCTACAGCCTAAACGGCTGAAGCGATTTTATTCAAACTTCGTATAGGTACCTGAAATCAACTGAAAAAGATAACATCGGTACAAATTACCTCAACTAATTCTAACAGGTCATTTCAATGCTACAGTTTTAATTTTATCAATGTCTAGAAGACAGATAGCAAACAAATTTTTTCTTATGAAAATATGTCAATACGCAAGGTGTTTTCGATTTGTTAAACTTTGTTATTATGAAGGAAAGATTGGAAACCCTGGTCCAAAACTATAAAGAAGGTGCAAATTTAAGCTCTTGAATTTTGATAAGATTACAAATATTTAAAAGAAAGTATAGAGAAAGTGATTAATTTCAAAGTGCGCAAGAAGTCTCCTTTTATATAAAAAACACAAAAAAAAACAACAAAGTAAGTCATAGACAATAAGAAAAACTAAGGCAAAAATTACCCCTGCAAACAAATGAAATCAAGCACCTATGACCCATACGCAATCACATACATACTAATATAATATATACATATATGCTTACGCGAAAGCTAGGTGAAACTTCACCCGAGACCCATAATCCAAACAAAAAAATTCTTGTACAATGGGTGTAGGCGAAATGTCAGTGGAAGAATTAGAACAATTGTTTGATCGAAAAACAGCCAACCTCGCAACTAAGGGCGATCTTGTAGATTTGCAAAACAACATCGCAGAACAAAAGGCCCAAATAGATGCGCTGCAAAGCCAATTGATGGTTACCCAAGTTCAACTGCAATAATCACAAGAAGCTCTTCACAAAACACAAATTAGATGTTGTATCCAATTGTACGTGCCAAGAAATATGCGCTGACTTGCTAGAAACCAATGCAAATAAAAATGATTTAATTAAAGATGCAAGAATGCTGGGACGTGCAAACGAGAGAGGTGCAAATATTCTGGTACAGGTAAACAACACTGAAGATGTAACAACAATGATGGCCAAAGCCCGCATATTATGACACACTGGAATTGCAATTCGTAGAGACTTACCCAGGACAGTACAAGAACTACGGAGGAGAATATTTAATCTGAAGAAGAACCTACTATCGAAAAATCAAAACTTAATAATTCTACTTAAAGGCGAACATATTCAAGTCGAGGATAAAACATTTTTTTATGACGAAAATGATAAACTTATTTGGAAAGATGGAGATGGCGATGGAGAAGAAATTATCAATCAGCTGATATTGAGAGTGGCAAAAACACAAAAGAGAAGAATGTCTCCAACGATGGCAGGGACACCTACATCATAAACCAGAAATGATCCCGTATCCAGGACACAAACCCAACCTTTAACTCATTCCTAATAGTATTGCCGTCTGCCCTAGTATTAAAGTAGCTTAATCAAATAATAATTTAAATTTCAGAATTTTATCATATAATGTAGCTGGATTGAAAAATAAAAGTAAATATTTAGATTTTTTTGAATATGTTAAAAACATTAAATATTTTTTTTATATGAAACTTTCCTAATAGAAAATTATGAAAATTTTGAAAATAGTTTTAATGAATTTGAATTGTTATGGAGTGCTGCAATCCGAACACATACAGTAGGTAGAGCAAGTGGGGCGGTTCTTGGGATAAGTAAAGAAATTTCATCCAAAACAAATTGCTATTTTATAAGGAGAGAAAATAGAGACTATCTGAAAATAGATATCAAAGGAGAACCTATGGAGATTTGTCCAATCTACATAAACTGTTGCAACTGGCAAATGGAATACAACGATTTAATTGACTACTTACTCACTACAGGCTGCAAAAATATGCTTCTGGTAGGTGACTTTAACACTAGAGTTGGAAAAGAAAAAGTTGCACCTATTATGTGAGGAGAATGTGAGTCTTTTTGCAACGTTATTAGAGAATCTAAAGATGATACTATCGATGCTAAAGGCAAGCAACTTATTGAAGCATGTGAATCTTTTAACTTATGTCTTTTAAACGGTAGAACATCTAGCGATAGTAATGGTGCATTTACGTTTGTCAAGGGAAATTAATGCTCCGTAATTGATTATGCGTTTATAAATGGAAATTGGCACCAGTTGATAAAGGACATGGAAGTAGCAACCCAAATTTTCCCCCATCACCTGCCCATATCTATTAAATGTGGAACAGAAACAAACTATCTTCTTACGAACAATCTTTCGCTACCACCAAAACTTAAAAATAACTGGGTCTATGAGTATCATCGCCATCTAGATGAATACGTCACAATGCTGGAAATTGAGTGGGACCATGCTTTCTTATACCCTAGCTTTCTGACGAGCATAATAAAGCATATAACTGCATCTACAAGCAACAACAAATTAGTTGGAAGGCAACCTTGGTTTGATGAAGAATGCTCTAAAGCTAGGAAAAAATCGCTTGAATTTCTCAACTTGTTTAGAGAACTGAACACAGAAACATCGCAAAAAATGTATATTGAAGAGAATTTTAACTACAAATCAATTTGTGAATCTAAGAAAAACATATATTTTAATGGAATGGCGAGTGAAATAACTGAGGTTTCCAGTAGCAAGGATTTTTGAACCATTGCCAGAAGACTCAACGGAAACGCATTCAGAGTTCGCACCCGAGCTGAAATTGGCGCTCTAAGGAACCATTTCCGAACAATGCTAAATCCTGAGGGATTTACATATATGTATGCAGTACCACAAGTGTTTGCTGAAATTTTGGACACACCATTCAGCATCGAAGAGCTTTTTGAAGTGTTGCGAAAAGCAAAACAAAATAAAGCACCAGGTGAAGATCGAATCCCCTATGAGTTCTTCCAAAATGCTACAGTCAATTTTCTTGAAAAAGTACTTAAATCCTTAAATTATATATACAAAGATGCAAAGGTACCAGAGGAGTTCCAGAAGTCAACAATCTTCCCAATATTCAAGAAAGGTGATCCTAATAATGCGGCGAACTATAGAGGAATATATTTTATGAACACTATAGCAAAAAATTTTACTGGCTTATTGAATGCACGCCTAACAAAATGGGTCAAAAAAATAGAAAGTTAAGCGAGTTTCAGGCGGGACTTAGAGAGGGCTATTCTACTGTAGATCAGATATTTAATCTAACAAGTATAGCGGAAACCTACATTAATAAAAGAAAGAAATTATATGCTTTTTTCATCGACTTTCGTGCGGCATTTGATACGATCAACAGAAACTGTCTTTCCTACAAACTTTCCCAAATTGGTGTATCGACTAAGTTTCTAAATATCCTGATCAATTTATACAGTGCGAACAAATCAGCAATATGGAGTGGAAACCAGCTGTCAGACTGGTTCGGAATTGAAATAGGTGTAAGAAAGGGACAGGGGTGTTTGCTAAGTCCGCTAATTTTCTCACTCTTTTTGGATGATATCTCAGAGTGCCTGCCAGCAGGTGTCATGGTTGAAGGTATCGAAATCACTACATTGCTTTTTGCGGACGACCGGGTAATCTTAGCAGAATCACATAGTTCTCTACCGCTTAATATATCGCAAGTTAAAATTCAGTTGTTAACAAAACAATTTAATTATGTAGGTAGGAATACCTCTAATTTATATACCCACCTACCAATATGTACTTGTAAGAAAATTGTAAAGAATAAGAAGTATATATAGGTACCCATGTTTGCCACATTAATTTTTTTTTTAATTTAATTCTTCCGATTTGTTAATTAAAAAATATGGAAGCTCACAAATTTCTAAATCTTTGCAAGAATAAAATAAGTATGTAGTCATATTTAGTACGCTAATATATTTTTATAAATTTTGTTCCGTCTATTTGTTAATTTACCTAATCACCTATCCCAATAAAGGTTTGCCCTTCCAAAACAAAATTGCTTGGCACTCTCAACATTTTTTAAACCTTCATCAAATCTTTCCTAAATAAAACCATTTAGGTACCCATCGCCTCGCCAAAACATTTGTGTTGCTCACAAAATTAAGTTATATATTTACCTACCTACCTACGTATCCAAATTTTATTTAAACACTTTAAATATTTAAGATACTTACGATCTTTAGAACCACTTACTATAAAAAAAAAACAAGTTGTTTATTTTACATACCTACATATGTATGAATGTACCCACATATACTACCTACTTACTTCAATTTTATTGACTATACATGATAACTACATATCCTATAAAATAAAACATTCTTTATTACAAGAAAATATTTTTTGTGAGCGGAAAGCATGAATGATTCAAATTTATTTTTCCATAACTACCTACTATGTATGTAGGTTTCTTTTTTTCTATCGTAACAAATCGTCCACAAGGCAAAAAACTGTTTATTCAAAAAAATCTTGCCCTTCTTCAATCTTTTATTTTTCTATACCTACCTACATTTATGCATGTGTAAATTCAAATACAATCTTGCACTCATTTAATTTTCCCGTTCTTCTATCTTCTATTTCTTGCATTTTATTTGAATCAATACAAAATTGGATGTTTATTTCTCTCGCTCGAACTCTCATGAGTTAGCATTCAGTATTCCTGTTCTGCCATTTTAGCCATTTCCTTGGATTATATCCATATTCTCTTGTCTCCCAACTCTCCAATTTTATTAAAGAGCAATACCATCCTTGGACATACTAGATGCCGCCACAGTTGAGCCAATTCATGAGAGTACTGTAGGAATACGTATATATATAAAATGATATTGTGTATAAACATGTCATTTCTATTAATTTATGTATTATCATCCATTTGGTTATGGTGATCGCAACCACAATCGTATAGGTTTGCTAGAGACTTTAAGCAGAGCTTTAGCAAACAAATTTCGTTTTCGACCTAAACAGTTCCTCTCTCGGATACATTTTATACGGTTCCGTTTATTGAAAGTAAACATATCCACATAGTCCCAACTTCACAGATACAAAACATACGTTCGTTTGATATTATTCTCTCTTTCTTATGTTTCAAATTCCAGTATACGGATAGACATGCACACGTACTACTGTGTTTACGAATTCATAAGCACAAAAGGCAAGTTTCACCACTTGCTCGTTTGTGCGAAATTGAAAGTGCAAATATAAAGTTTGTTTTGTTGTATATTTGGTTTCATAATCCGTGCATGGTATGGAATGGGTTCCATCTTCCATTCAATATCTTTTTGAGATGGAACTTAATAGAGAAAGGGAACTATCTTTCGTTGTTAGTTCCAAAATTGAATGGCACTAAATAGAGAAACGGAACTATATTTCGTTGTTAGTTCCATCTCCTTTAGTTAGTTGTATCTCTCATGCATCTTGTTGTTATAGAACTATTATAGAAAAATAAGACAAATATAAATGTATGCACTTTTTGATATCTAACATTTCATTGTAGGTAGGTACTAAGGTGCACTTCTAGGGAATTTCTTACGGTTTTATGAATTGAATGTCTGATTTCATGGCAAAATTCGTTTAACACAAGAGATTCTTTTTTCGTAGTGATTTCATTGTAAAACTGGGTGTCCTGACATTGTTCCATGTGTCATTGGGCCAAATTTAAATATAAAGTTGACTACGTTGACAATTAAATAAAAATAGTAAACCTTATTTGTTATCATGTTAGTTTTTTTATATATACGCTTTAATACCTAGTTAGTTACTGATACGGAACTTAAGCTTTTACGATCGAAATTCTACTTTTTGTCTATTTTTCTTATTGTAAGACATACATATGTAGATATATATTATTAGTAATATGTTAAATCATTTTTAGTATGATACTAGGCTAAAAAGAGGATTTTGCTAATTTTAGACCAGTTTAGTATCGTACTATTTTCTTAATATTTTACTAAAGTTAAGATCACAAAATGACTACTTTATTTTTTATCGTACTAAATCCATATGCCACTTTGACATTTACAAACGTCAAAAAGTCATGTTCGCTTACTTTTTTGCAATATTTTAGGCGTGTTTAGTTGTAGTTTATTAAGAAAATATATTTAGTATGGTGCTAGTTAAAAAGTGTTTTTTAAGGGAAATATTATTAAAGTGCTTTAGTATTAGCAAACTGTTAAGTAGTATCATGCGAAGCCCTTAACATCAGGCTGTTTAAAATTTTGTGCCAATAGTTTCTGTTGTTTGCTTACTTGTCAAAATATAATTAATTTACAAAGAAACTCCAAACTACTGAATACAATTTTAAACCAAATAAAATGCACGACAAAATCGCCCGTACTTGCTCTTATGGTCGCTCACATCATATGCACAAGATTTTAGTGGAACTAGATAGATAGATAGTTTCTTTATTTTTTCATGATAAGGTTTTACAAAATTTTATATAATAAGGTCATGGTAACGCTGCCGTCTGCCTGAAATGACATTTCTTATGATATACATAAATAAAAATATAATAAAAATGCAAGTTATCAAAAACTTGTACAAAAAGCTAACTATTCTTTTCTTCATAATATATGTCTCAATTTTGACGTGATTTGAAACACAAATAAGTTTTGAATAAGTTTTATTGATTTAACAAACCAAGATTGTTTATAAATATAATGTACAATAAAATAGTTTTTATAATAAGAATTAGTTTATATAATATACAATTTAGGAATACCAATTTTGACATGATTTAGAGCACAAGAATAGATTTAATGTTTAGTGTGTTTATTTTACAGGTATTCGCCTTTTAAAACACAAAAAAAGAAAATTTAATTGGACTAAACTACTGCTTTTACAAATTAAATAAATAGGCAATCGAGCCAATCAGCTAGGGAATTGATTTCTATAATTAAGAGCGTCTTGAATATATTTGACTAGACACAACCATCCCTTTTCTCCATTAAGGAATTCGAAAAAAAATGTCTAAAGTAAAAAAGCAAATCCAAAGTGTAATCTTCGGACCTCTTGAAGAATGGGACACTTGACCACGAAGTGGTAAATATCTTCATTTTCTTTTCTATTACAAAGATTACAGAGCTTTGGCAAATCTTGTCGATGCGGGATGAAATTAAGATTTCGACTCTCTGCTCAGTTCATTTACAAGCTATAACACAAATTTAAATTGTTACTTGATAGAAGCTGATTATATTCTTATCAAATAAATTATTATTGCAGATGTTTTTAAGCAAATTTTAGGTAATTCATCACTTTTGTTGCTTGCAGATTATATTGATATTGTTTGTTTTGACAAATCAGCTAGCCACCATCACTAAGAAAATTCACCTTCCGGTGGTGCGTTTTCTTGTGAGGTTTCTTATGAGGGTCTCAACAGAATACGAAATTGTGACTGCCTCATAAGAAACCTCACAAAAAATTGTGACCTGTGAGCATCACAACGGCAGAATAGGGCTGTAAAGTTAAACTTTATAATACGACAATTCATGTAAATTCAATCATGCTTCATGATGCAATATTTCTTTTATTCTTTTATCCATCGTTGAATACATTCATTTTCATATCTGCCAAGTGACAATTGTAACAGACTTCTTACTTCTCCATTCACAATAGAAAGTTATTCGCAAAAGAAGAGGACAAAAATATATTAAATTGTAATAGTTTTTTGTTGTATGAGTCACGGAGCCAAAAACTTAGAAGAAAGTTTTTGTTGTGGTTACAAAAATTTAGTGATAGGTTTATTTTTATATTGGGCTCGATTAATAAATAAATAAAATTCAAACAACCATCAGTTTCACCCAATAAGCTTAGTGCAAAATTATACAAAATAAAATAACATTTCCATTTCACTCTATTGGTAAAGAAGTGTATCCGAAAGGAAATAGACAGCTGCTGTCAAATATTTAGCTAGAGAAAATACGGTAAAAAAACATGAATTTTATTTACAAAAAAGTTTATTTATTTGCAATTAAAGTTGTATTTATTAACAACGCAAGCAATATAATGTTATTTACCTCAGATATGTTCTGGATGTTTGCTATAATGATGTTTATTATTATGCTTAATTCGAATAGCAACAACTCGTGATGGTTGGTTTCCTTTATGACGAAATACTTAAAAAAAAATCTTCAATAACAAAGAAAGCAATGAGAGAATATCATTTTTAAAGTTCCAATCCGAACAAATCATAAAAGTTAAAGGGCAATAAAGTAGCACAACTTGTTGTTGCTGTTGCTTGCGACCTTAGCTCATTTATTGAGAATGAGACATGGATGCATTCTGGAGACCTTGAGATGATGTAGGCCTGTGGGGTTTGTACTATAATTTTTCATATTTTTACAAAATAAGAAATACAAATATTATAATTCTAAGCTTCGCTTCAAGGTCTGATTTGTTATATTTTTTTTTTATAATGATATGTTGTTTTAATTGAGAGTATTTAATATGCTTAGGTATTTACTTACTAGGAAGCTACAAGATGTTGCTAGTAGGTAGTAAATTTTGAGGCACGTTAGGGTATTGTTTGGTTTTTCTAAAACAATTTATCTTCGTAAGGCCTAATCCACGGTTTGCTTAGATTTCGTTTTTTTAAACTTTCAGTTACATATTATGCAGATCTTCTGTTTGGTTTTGAGAATTATTTTCCATTCGCTTTATAGCTATCGGAGCCCTTGCAGTTCGTATTACTCGTTTTTATATTCTTCTCATCGACTTGTACTAAACCTATCCATATATGGAGAGACGAATATGAAAGAATGAAATCTTGGGTGTTATTTTCGTTAGGTTAGGCTGCCAGCGGACTTAGACCATAACTTGGTTCACTGTGATGCCACGTGAATCGGGAGATTTCATAGAACTCGTTTAAATCAGCTTGAGCTTTTATAAAGCGCACCACACTAATAATAATAATTATTATTTTAACTATGTGCCTTTAACACCTAAGGTCTTTTAAATGCAAATTGAATTTTTTGTTGGCACTACTAATATCTGTGTTTACTAGATCACTCGGATCATTGTAAATGAAGTCTCCCATCCCATTGTGCCACCTCTATACGAAATGGTCGACAGTTTCCAGCTGGTATTGAGTTTTAAAAGCAGCTTGGCTCTCTTAAAAGATGCGGATGTCATAAGTCGGTATCACGCTTTCCTTTATCGCAATAAGTTCCGCCTGAAATAAATTACAATGGTTAGAAAGACAAAAGAAGAGATTTGAATTAAATTTATTTTTGTACACCTCTCCACCAACCCCATCCATGGGTTTTTGATCCGTCCGTGTAGAAATGTATAGATTCATCCTCTGGACTTATAGTTTTTATAGAAATGGAACTGCTGGTGTAGTCAATGATACTTGGAATTGATATGAATGAGTTCAGAATAGTTCAGTTGCCTATTTCAATATTAGTGCATGTTATATTCGTTAGCTAAGCTATGATTACACGTTCAATGTAATCGATCATCGCGTTGGACGTCAGTACAAAATTAATTTTCACTCTGTCACCATACCGTCAATGCCGTCACATCGAAAAATGTGTTAACGTTCACGTCAAGGTATTGTCAACATATTTCGTTGAAAATAACAAGACGGGCCACAATTATAATAGATTCTGATGTCATTTTTACGTGATGATTTTTTATCACACTTCTAGAATTCTTAGTGGTGTTCAGACAAAACCTACCCCATTAGCTACAGCCGTGTTGTTGGCTTCTTGACTATTTCACCACTAGTTTTCAAGGTTTGATGATAGTAGCATGGGACTATTAATAATATTAAGAATCAGCATCTTGACACATAATTTGTGTGATTTTCAAAAAAAAAAAGTGGACAAATTCCTAAACGAAAATCTTGCGTAAAATAAGCAAACAGTCTCTAAGCGCATATGTAAAAATATCTGCAATACAGACTGCCCCAAAACCTATCCAGAGATTTCTTATTCACCCTAGTTTCCATTAAAAATAGAATGTAGAATGTTTTTTAATGATTATTTAAATGGTAATAACTATTGTTAAATAAACTAAACAAAATAAATTGGTAATAATTGTTAATGAAAACCATAGGTATATATTTAGCAAACATTCAGAATTTCACATAACTCTGCTCTCTATTTCTTGGTTAACATTTTTATCTTGATTCATTTTTGCAGTTATGGATTTCGAAAGTCTTACCAGCAACTGTCAGAAAGAGCCACACGCTCGCACCATTATTCACTTTGATATGGATTGTTTCTATGCACAAGTGGAGGAGCTTCGCGATGTCTCGCTGCGTACTAAGCCATTAGGAATACAACAAAAACAAATTGTTGTTACCTGTAATTACGTAGCTCGACAATATGGTGTAACGAAATTAATGCTTATATCTGAAGCAAAAAAACTATGTCCCAACATTGTATTGGTCAATGGTGAAGATCTTACAAACTACCGACAGATGTCAAATAAAATCTTCGAAATAGTTGCCAAGTATACGCCATTGGTCGAGAAAATGGGCTTTGACGAAGATTTTGCTGATGTCAGTGATTTGGTTGCCAGTCGTTGGAAAGATAATATAGACGTAGATGTCGAAGGTTATATGCATCCTGTAGATCATGAACTAACAGAACCTTGTGATTGTGGTTGCGCCAAACGACTGGCTATTGGGTCACAGATTGCCAAAGAAATACGCCAGGAATTATTTGTCACACTTGGCATTACGTGCTGCGCTGGAATTTCATATAATAAACTTTTATCAAAGTTAGTTGGAAGCACAAATAAACCTAACAAACAAACAGTTCTAGTTTCTAACTATGCGGAAGAGTTTATGCGTGAAATAAATAACCTGCACTCAATAACGGGTATTGGCCAGAAGACCGAAGCATTGTTGCTCGAAAACGGAATCGCAAACGTGACTGAACTACAAAACTGCGATATTGATGTTCTTAAAAAGAAGCTGGGCTTCGAAACCGCCACAAAACTGAAAGAACTGTCATTCGGTCGAGACAATGGTCCTGTCCGACCAACCGGCAAACCCAAAACTATTAGTTTGGAGGACTCTTGCCGGCCTATTTCCGTAAAGAAAGATGTTGAGGAAAAATTTCGTATGTTGCTTATGCGCCTAATCGAGCAGGTCTCCGAAGATGGTCGTATCCCTATTGCAATAAAAGTAGTTTTACGAAAATTTGATTCTATCAAAAGATCAAGCCACAGAGAAACAAAGCAAGCCAATATATTACCATCCTTATTCAAAGCAAATTCCAATGGATCAATAACATTAGCCGAAGGTGCCCTATTAAAACTTCTAAAGATAATTATGCGATTGTTTGAAAGGGTTGTTGACTTAGAGAAGCCTTTCAACATTACTCTTATCGGTTTGGCATTTTCAAAGTTTCAACAGAGAAAAAGTGGGTCATCGTCCATCGCCAACTATTTAATAAAGAAAAAAGACTTGGAGGTTCAATCGGTTACTTCGATAACAAGCGATGAAGCGTTTCTGTCATCACCTCAAACTTTCCGGCCTAGTGATCAGTTCTATAGACGACGTACAACTGCATCACCGATTCCAATGAATGTTGATCTGGAAGCACCATCCTCCGATATATCAGACTTTTCGGAAAATGAAGTTGAGCCATCACCGAAGAAAAGTCGCTTTAGTCTGCTCATAGCTAAGCGGAGATGCCTCTCTAGCAATGATGTCAATGATATTGCGTCACCAAGTAAGCTTCGTGTATCAGATCTGCGACTCAATTCTCGTGACAGTGAAAAGGATATTTCAATGAGCCCGATTTCGTCGCCATCAACTTCGTTCCAAATACCTACAGCAAAATGTTCACCTCCACAATTTGTAAACTATTCACCAACATCATCTATTAATGGTTGTGATGAAAACCGTGATATAGGTGATATGGTGTGCGATTCAATCGCTCCCAAACCCGAACCAAACACATCTACTTCTCAGGTAGCATCATCACAAACTGAAGGGTCTGCGAATGCTGTTTCGAAAACTAGTATTACTAGAAACTTGTCGAACATTCCATGTCCCTCCGGTGTCGATCAAAGTGTATTCAATGAGTTACCACTTGACGTACAAAAAGAGCTCATAAGTACGTGGAGAAGTTCAATGGCAACAAAAGCTAACAACTTGAATTCAAATACGGCTGCTACAAATACTATAAGTACAAACACGACCATGGCTGGAGGCCAAAAAAATACGCTCTATAGGTATTTCCTAAGGAATAAATGAATCTATAAGGTCTTATGCTTAAAGCAATTTATTTGCCTTAATGTAGGTATATTATTTCAAACGTGAATTACATACGTATAAAATATATTTTTTTATTTTGTTACAAATAAAATAAATTTAAGAAGACATTTTTGTACCAATAAAATAGTTAACATTTTTTCAAATATTTTTCATTTTGTGTTTATCTGTACAAGGTAAACCCCCAGAGAAGTCTCTATGAACTCCTCGCAATCAAAAGTTACTAGTACCAACCAAACTTCATAGAGTTGCAAATAAGTCAAATTATTTCTCTCAGTCTCAATGAATCTATTTAGGATTGAGAATTAGGTAAGATAGAGAAAAAAATTACCGGTAACATAGGGTTATTTTGTTCAATTTTTTGCACTATTTTGAAACCTCTTAAAAATGATATATGTACAAATACTTTTGATCTATATTTTTTCCTCCCCGGTTCATTAATAATATGTAATGTAATGTATTTATTGCACATATACAATAATTTTGTTTGTGATTGAAAAATGGGTCAAAGTTGTCCAGGGGATGGGGTTACTTTGCTCCATCTGAAACTTTTGACTATATTTCCTAGAGCTGGAGCAAAGTTAGCAATGTATTTCAATACCCCTGAATCAAATAGTCATATCTGTTAAAAAAAAAAGAAAAAAAGTTGAAAAACAAAACAGCATCTTTTTATTTCATTACATGCTTATAAATTAAAGGATCGGCACAGAACTCATTGTAATCGAAAATCTGCTACGAATCCCGAAAAATCTATCATAGAATCCATTCTTGGTAGATTCCTAGTGGAAAATCTGATACTTAACAATATTTAAAAAATCGTAGAATTTCGTATCTCTCAATCCGAATGAAAAGGAAATATTTTAGCTTTCTGTACAAGTTATTCTTCTCGTAGTCAAGTGGAAAACGGTTGTCTTAATAAAAATATAGGTATTTTTAATAAATTTTTACTCAAATTCAAGTCATTGAAAGAAAATCAACTTAGGAATCCTTATCAGCACCAAGCTGGTAGCTACCTTCTCTCAAAAATCTCAGCTCAGCAGCCAACCGACAAACCAAGTTTATTAATGAGGAAAATCTAACTTCTTGAAACTCCTGTTGCAGCTCCTGTAAAACGTAGGTACTTAAATGATTGTTTATTCACTTGAAAATTTCTTATAAAACTGAAAAGTTTCGATTTAATCATTTTTAAATTTGTTGATTCATATCTATACGTAGGTACAAGATTTTATCCATATCAAATGGATTCCATGCATGCATCTCTCAGTTGGTTTCTTTGGATGTTAAGCTTTTGGCTTCGCCCTGCATCCTAGTTATTTGCAGCAAATCGCTATGTAATCCATTTTGTGTAAATAACAAAAATTAACACTAAAGTATATTCCGCCCTGTTGTACGTTTCGCCCGGAATTTCTTTTACCCGAAATATAATATTTATATAGTATATTCAATATTTACAATTGATATGAACTGAAATTTGTTTCTAATGGCAATTTGTTAATTGGTAATCCGGAATCCCTCTCTGATCCGGGATACCAACTGAACACTTTTTGATTCTGACGACTCTGAATTTTAATGTGATTGCATGTGTGAAAATAATGTGTTTCTAGAAATAGTCAAATTCAAAATGGGTGAGTGCTTCTGGCATAAACTACTATATGGCTTGTGGCTTGGTTACGATTCTGATTGGCCTCATTCAGAAACAGAACTATAGCTATCCGGATAGGTTGGTATTGGCCTCGTTCGGTGGCGCAACCTACCCATCCGGATTGCTTGGTTTTGTTTTAACGCCTAAGGAAAAAGCAGCTGATGAGCTAAATATATGTTGTCAAACACAAATCTCAAGCTACCCAAAAATTATTTTGAGGATCTTCCATCATACTCTACTTAAGATATTTGATATTTAACATCAATAAACTTAGAACTTGGCGTACTTTTAAATCTCGTTACTTTTCACGGCTGACTTGTTACGCAAAGGCTTTTCTATATAGAATAACTTGGCTACTTTTTTAACATTTATGTTTTTGGTGTGATTTATAATTCAACAAAAAGAAAAACTATTAAATTAACATTTATATCACAGCTCAGACTTCAGGTACTACAAAATAGTGTTTTTGTTCATCCTTTAGTTTTAAATTGTGGGCTATATGTACGGTGACCATATTTCTCTGAGGAAAACCCGGGACTTTGGAATTTTTGGTACAAAATCAACAAAATTCTCAAAAATAACAAAAATTAAAAAAAGAAAACAGCACAAAATGCAAATACTTTACATTTTTTTTTCAATATTCAACCTATCTTTTACCAAGTCTTTGAAACATAGACATTAATAACACATTACCAACACAATTTTTGGTACTGGTAACTTTTTTGCCTAACAAATTTCTTTGATGATTATTATCGTTTCCCATTAAATGTTTTTTAATTTCCTGACAGCTAAAATTATAGATTAATTTTACCATTAACATGGCTCTGAGCGTTTCAACATTTAGTTGTGTGTTTTCATTTGTCCAAATATTATTCATTATACTCGTACAAAGTACTTTTTCGGTTGGAGCATTTAAACCTGGCAGACAAAAGCCTAACTTGACAATAAGTTAAAGATTTTTCAAGTTTATTTTAGCAAAAATGTTTAAATATATCTTTCCATTTCTCGGGAACAGTTATTATGTTCTTTATCCATTTTGCTATAATTTTGTGACACACAAATTCGTCAAACAAGGTGGAATCATTATTAGTTGTATCCCTCTACTTTTAGTTGACGAAAGATAACGAAGATTCTATTTCTGGCCAGTTAGGAAAAAGGCATGTTTTTTATTTTTTTTATTTGTTAAACTACATGCCTGTAAGACCTAAGGTCTTTTAAATGCAACCTGAATTGCACGGCACTAGTTTGGCACAGTGGATTTGATAACCAGGTATTGACTGTCTCATTTTAAGCCATGGGCGGCATCCAATTAAAATTGGAGGTATAGAAAAGAATGCGCATAGCGTGGGGATCGAACCCACACGTCTAAGTTAGGAATCAACCAATGTTTCGAAGAATTACCCAACTAAAAACTTGATATTATTTAAAAGATACATTCCAATGATTTAATGGATATTGTAAAATTGATAATAATTTGCTTTACATTACTTTTGGTCAAATAATTTTTGTTTAAATTATTGATTGATCATTTCTTTGCAAACAAAATATTATCAATTGTTCTCCTAATCTTGATTTTAATTGTAATTTAATACATTTCATTGGTAGCGCAACTTTGAAAATGCAATTTTTTGGGGGGCTCTGCTAATAATATGCTCACATGTAAAATTGAGGCCTCGGATTGAATGAAATGAAGAAAGAAGGACCTAATATGAGGAGTTGTTAAGCAAATTCTTTAAAATAAGAAAAATTTCTCTTCAAGGATTATAAAGTTGTATTATTTTACCAATAGCTGGTTTTAGAAATAGCCAACTAGTTTCTCTATAACGAACTAGCTAGTTTGAAGTATTTAGTCTGAGACTTTTCGCAAATTTCCTTAAGTTTTTCAACATGAACGGTATAGAGATAAAAAACGAATAGTTATTTAAATCGTGAGCAGCACAATTAACTCCAATGAGATCATTACCGGTAATGGCTTGAAGTTAATCAAAAAGTGTTTTTCTTGCCTTTCCTTGCTGACCCGCCAAAATTACAGTTTATGTTGTAAGCACAAATTGCCAACATTTTACCAAAGTTTTATCTATGTTTTTTGAAGTGATGTCCGATGTTTCCCTTGGAAGATTTACAACCTACAAAGTCTTGACACGGATACCTAGTTGTGGTGTAAAATAGTGAACCAAGAGCGGACAGTTGTGTACAGCCATGATTAGAACAATCAGAAAAAAACTGTCAAAAAACTTACTCTGCGCGGCGAAGTTTTAATTCCTTTGATATAATTTGGTTCAAGAACATTGAACAGCGTGTGCACAGGAATATATTTGATCAAAGCAGCTTTTAATAAGTTTTGATGTTCATTGTGCAATCATTAGACCTGAATGAGTCCAGCTGCCTTCATTAATTGCATTCTTCCTTGAGGCCCTTAAAAATTTGTCGACTTAAAAAAGCATCATACATTTTGCTTGACGTGGCATCAAAGTCAGATTGCCTGTTTTTTTTTTTTTGGTTTTAAGTGCTGTTCAATATTATATCTTCCACCACTGCTTATAGAAAACCTACAAACGTATTTTAAACAGGTAACGGCATTGGCTTTTTCATTGTTGTTTATGAAGAAGAATTCCCTCTGAAGATCATCGTTCAATTCACATTTTCTATTTGAAGGCATTTCACAAATTTCTAAATTTATTGTAAATAATTAAAAGAAAAAAAATCCATTTGTTGGTACAAGCAAACACTCCCATTTCAAAATTAGAGGGGTATTCACGATCCGATGCAACAAAAAGGTGTACAATTGCGAAATTTTACTTTTTTCTGTAAATCGTGAACGCACCTTTTCTATTCTATTGCAACTCTGGGGCCCAATTCCGCAACTGTGAATGCTTTTCCGTGCAAAAAAATTATTCACCCTCAAAATATGCGTGAAAAAATTTGCCTATCTGTGTACACGTTATCTGTCAAAAAAATATGCATCGCACCCTTGCGGAATCGGAAAAATGTATGTGTACACAGAAAGTTGTGAGAAAACTCACGCTTGCGGAATTGGGCCGGAGTAAAAATGCAAAATCAGTTTGAACACAACCATTTCTGACAGAAAATAACAGCTGCCAAACTGTCAACAACACCAGGCAAATTTGACCTTTGTATTTTTCTGTTGTAATAGGGTTAGGGTATAGTAAAAGTGCAAAGTAGTAGTAGTAGTAAGCTTTATTGAGATTTTCTTTAAACTAATGGCGTTTTTATTTGGCAATCCGGAATTCTTCCCCGATCCGGGATCCCAACTGAACACTTTTGTGTGATTCTGACGATTCTGAATTTTAATGAGATTGTATATGTGAAAATAATTATGTACGTGAGAATATTCAAATTCAAAAAAAAAAAAAATGTTTGTTGCACAATTATGATAGAAAAAATGACAACAGTCGAGTTTGACGTTCAGGTATATGAATGTGTGAGTGCTTCTGGCATTGTATTTATATTACATAGTACTATCATGAAGCGGAACGTCCGAGGCGCCCTCTGGTGACCCCGCTCAGACTTACAACTCTGCTGATTGGGCAGACTCTCAGAGAGCGAGAATTTGAAGGATTGACAAATAAAAAATAAGGTAAGACAAATAGATAATGAGGGAGAAGAATGCAAAAAGCTAAAGCAGGATAAAAGAAAATATATTTTTTGCATTTTTCTTTCACATTTATCATAAACTGGAGAAAATACCTAAGTATGTAGTAAGAATATCCCAATTTCAATTTGTAAGTATCCCGTTCGACCTACTTTTGTTTAGGATATACATAGGTATGTATATTTCGCTTTGTTTTGGTTTTTTTAACCAAGATTTTGTGTAATTTTTCTTTGGCGATTGTAGGTATGTACGTGTGTGAAATATATTTTTCCGTCGGTTGTTTGTAAAAAAATGCAATTCGGTATTTTTTTATTTCTGTGTGTTTTTGTTTGTGAAGTTGAAGTTAATTCGTGATGTTGGGTGAAAAAATTGTGAAATATCTTTATACCTATATAGTAGTTACCTACCTATAGGTAGGTAGGTACATAAAAATATTTTTTTCAGATCAAAATACCTAGGTATGTAGGTACCTACCTGCAGTGAGTAAAAATGCATTCTTATAATAATAAAATGCGCCACTACTGGATCGTACAAACTGGATATTGTTGCTAACAACTTTAATGTAGGTAAGAATTGAAGCTCTTAGAAAGTAGGTATTCAAGTTATCAATTGAATATGCAATTTGAATATGCAAAATTACTAAACATTTTTGGAAGCATTTTCATTTTTTTTAAATTATTTTGATCGGTTCATTCAAAAATGATAAAGTATAAAATATGAAAAATGGTTCTATACCTACATACCTACATATTTGAAATTTGAATTGCACATATTATATATCAAGCCTTGAAATTGCTTTGAAATATAATGTAAATAAATCCGAAAGGAATACCTACATATACAAATATTTTATGCATTTACAAACATTTAAAATTAAAATTAAAAAAATTTTTCCATTATATATTAATAACAGATATTTAATAGAAAACCATTTATCTCTTTTTCCAGTAGGACAATTATATTTCACGTGCACCTATTGCAACCAGGATTGGATTTGACTTTAAAAACTATTCGGAAGATTGCCTATGAATATTTTTAACTTTTTTCAAAAATGCAAAAAAAAAATTGATTCATATTGAGGATTTCGAAAACCGTAAAAAAATGATTCCATGGTTCTTTTTTGTATGCACTAGAACTTGGAGTTTGCCTGCGTAAGTTAATATTGTCGTTATTATGAATAACCAATGGAGAATTCCACTGAAAGCTACCGTATTTCTATTACTAATTTTCACACATTTATTTAAAAAAATCGAGTTGGATTTTCTACCAATAACTAAGAGAATAGTTCAGTAGAATATTCACTCCATGTGTCAAAATCAATCAATTAAAAAAAGTTCGCTTTTCTTCTAACAATCGATTGGATTTTTATAATGATGAACAAAACAAAACTATGTAAGTATGTGTCTACCAAGATTGAAGAAAATCGCTTCAGCTTCTATCATTGGAATGCTGAGTTTGATGAAAATCTTAATATATATACATTTTTTTATTACATTACCCAATTGTGCCTAAATATATACACCAAATGTATCGCAATTAAAAAAAAAAGATTTTTGTTTTATTTTGTTTGTTTTATTTGTCAATAAATTCTAATTTAATATTTATTTACTTGTTTGGTTTTTGTTTTAAATTATGTTCTAATATTTATGGAGTCTGATCATAACAGCATAAGTCCATTTTTTTCGAAAATAATACACCGTTTTTTTAATCAGTTCATTAATAAAGGGAAAAGGTAGTTTTTGGTAATCTCTTCTTTGAAAAAAATGGTTATTTTTGGTACCTCTAATAAAAAACATATTTGGCTTTCGATTTTCTGCAAAACGGTTTATTTGATTGTTTTCAAATTTTTCAAAACATTCAACCTTCCATGAAAATAGATTAAGCACGAAAAGATGGTTTATCGTTTCCTATTTTAACGTTTCATTATAACAAAAGTATACTTATATATATATATATATACTTGATTGACATGGAGTTGTAATTTAAATAAAATGTTTTGTTTCCTTAACCTCTTTTTTCCAACTCTCCAAGTGCTTGGAGTGCTGTTCTACGGTACCTTTTGGAGGGCGGAATTGAAGAAAGGTTTCTTGGTTTTTCTTGGCGTTAGTGAGTCTCGCCACACAGATAAGCTGACAAAGCATATTTTTTAATATTGTACTTGATATATTCTCCTGCAAGGACAAACTAATTGGCGAATCTTACGGCAGCTATGTCTGGGGAAGTGGGTGGTGTTGAAAAGAAAGTCATTGATTCTTGTCCAATGGCTAACTCACGTTTTAAATTTAGTTTAATTCCGATCACTTAAAAATATATCGGAATTAAAAGTTTTTCTTGGCAGTGTTAATACTATTGTCCATTTTTTTTAACAAATCAACTAAATGTTCAAAACTTTTAAATCAAATAGCCAACTTACGAAAGCCTGGGTTATCGGAAACTCGCTGGTATTATCATTCGCGAATAATTAACGCCATTTTAAACTGTAGATTAGGTACAATTCTAACTTTTATTAGAATATTAGACAACCCTAGTGAATGGGACACTGACTCGCTTTCTATTGCCGAGAGCTTGTTAATTATATTAGAGACACTAGATTTTTGTTTTTTTATTAATAGTCTTTCTGAAATTTTTGCTAAGACTGACTTTCTTTACAATTGGTTCAAAATTAGCAAACGGATGTTGAATTTGCAAAAAGAGAAATCGAAAGTTTTGAGTCTTGGCATAGCTCTGACTCTTTTAATAAATTCAAATCCATTTTGGAATGCATACGAGATTGCGCGGAAACACCACAAAAACGAGAATTGCTCGAAATTGATTGCAAAACACGTTACAAACGTCGTTTTGTAGAAATAAAAGACAATATTATATCCCAAATAAATACAAGATATAAAACTTTCACGAATTTATTTTTTTAGATTTACTTAGTAAATTATAATATGATAATTTCGAAGTTTCCAATCAAAATTAAAAAAATCTTCTTTAATAAATTTTCGCCCTAGGCTTTTTGATTTTACAGCTTTAAAAAATGAACTTAAAGTTTTGTAAACAATTTCTTCTCTTCGACAACTTGACGTTTTAACACTTCATAACCTTTTAGAAAACGAAATATTGCGTGATACATTCCCTCAAATTTTTAACTTAACAATAAATTTATTTAAGATATTGTATTTGCATCCGCCAAAAAGTTTTCTTGCGAAGCCGCTTTTATCATGCATTAAGCTCATTGTTACATTTAACTTAAATGACTTAAGGTATAACAAATTTGGTTTAAATTGCTGAACCTTATGGTTTCATACTAACTTATGCATTGAACAAAATATTTTCAAGTAAACTTCCGAAATTTAATTTTTGGTGACTAATTTTCTTCGACCTACTTTTTGAAATTATTCACGCCTCGCCACTGATACATACCCACCAACATATATATTTCACTTTCACTATTATATGTACATATTTACATACATTATGTTCCTTCTATGTACATATGTATGTACATAAAATATAGCTTTACCTTCCTAATAATTAAAAATAAATCCATTTAAATATACATTTGTAGGTAGGTACCATTCAACAATTTATTATTCTATTTGAACTTGCATATGCTATACCTACTTACTAACAGCGTCAATGTTTAGCAACATTAAAGTTATTAGCTACAAGAGCTAGTTCGTACGATCCAGTCCTGATTTTAATCTGTCCGTGTACATTTTTATCTTAATGTCAATTCTTATTCCTTCACTAAACCACCGTCTTCGATGGTTTAGCGAAAGACTAAGTTGTTAAATGTGAAATATCAGAAATTCTGTTGTATTATTGCACACACCATATGGAATAAGTCCTAAACGTTTATTAAGACTTCCTTATTCATTCCTGTTTTTTTTAATATAGGTACTGCATTTTAATAATATGTTTTTTTTTAAGTTTTTCTTATTTTAAAGTTTTAATACCTACCTATACTTAACAACCTTAAATATGTTAAAAAAACATAAAATAATTTAACATAACAGGAAAGCACTTATAGTAGATAATAGCTATAACATGATACGTGACCTAGTTTCTAGGACATACATCACTCACATGCAGCCTATTTAAATAAAAAAATAAAATTCATTCAAAAATTAATTTTAATTAGAAAAAAAACTTTCAAATTTTGATATGCAGAATTAGTTTAAATTTGAGATAAATCCAATGTATACCGTTACCGAAAAACGCAAAAAATCGTTGGAGCCGAGAAAAATAAGCTTTTCCTTAACGGTTGTATGGCAGGTACCTTTATTTTTAGGTCCAAATTTGAAGGTAATCGCTCAAGCCGTTTAGGCTGCAGCTCGTTATACATACAGACAGACATTTTTTGTCGAGGCTTCTCTATCATCGTAATGTCATGTTTGAATGTTAGAATTTTTTTCTTGTTTTTTTACGAATGCATAACTTGCCTAGTACCTACCTATAATCGTAAGTAAGAATAGTTAGGTGTGTATGTAAGTACATTTGTCTTATACATTATAAATGTTAATTTACCTACCTACGATTGTTTTAAGCGCGACTGAGCCGCTTTTGGTAAAGTACCTACCATATATCAGAAGAAATCAACTCTAAAAGGCTAAATAAAATAATACTTAAAATTTGTTAGAATAATTTCTTCTTTTCACCAAATCCAAATCATAAAAAACTAAAATCCAAACATGTAGGTACACATCCAAACTACCCCAACAATTCAGTAACTAACTTATAATACGTATGTATCATTGTAGGTACGTATTCACGTATGAAGAATCAATAAGCGATGGAAGTAACAAAATTACTTACTTTGCTACATTAAGGCAAAACGAAAAATAAAATCCATTCATAAATTCATTGTATTTATATTCCTCTTTGCCTTATCCTCATATAAAATAGTAAACTACAAATGTGATGTAAAAAAATATACCACATTTGGTTTTCTCGCTTTTATTCAGTATTGCTATAAAAACAGAAATGAAACTACCTCATCTCTTCTTTTCCCTCTTTTATTTCACTAGCCCCGCTCTCAAACAATTGCCGGCAAAGGCAAATTTCTCGACACAAGCGCCATCTGCACAGGTACGCTAATAAACATATTTTCATGTTCCATGGTAGTACTATATAACGGGTGATTTTTTTGCTACTTGGTTTTTGACGTTTATATTTTTGACAGATCACACATGACAAATTCCACGAACATTTGACATTTCGATTCAGTATTGTTTGCCATTTCATCATTAATAGACTTACGCCTGAACAACGTTTGCAAATTATTGAAATTTATTATCAAAATTCGTGCTCTGTGAAAAATGTGTTTCGCAACTGCACGCGAAACCATGCATCAATTGAGAGGCGAATTTGGTGAGCAGTTGATCTCACGTTTTGGCGCAGTCAATTGGCCACCAAGATCATGTGATTTGACCCCGTTAGACTATTTTGTGTGGGGCTATGTTAAGTCTATTGTCTATGGCGACAATCCAAACACGATTGCTGCCTTGGAAGCCAACATTGAACGCGTCATTGGTGAGATTCCGGCCGAAATGTGTGAAAAAGTTTGCCAAAATTGGACCTTCAGAATGGACCACCTGAAGCGTAGCCGCGGGCAACATTTAAGTGAAATTATTTTCAAAAAGTAAATGGCAGAAATTGATTTATCGATCCAAATAAAAATTTCATTCACTTTTTACAAGTTTCTGTGTTTTTTTGAATTTTCAAAAACCAAGCTCTTAAAAAATCATCGTTTAGATATAAATACAATGCTTCTTGTTCTGATTCTGATTTCAAATCCAGAAGCAAAATTCTCTTATTTTCAGAATTAGAACTGTCATTTTTTCCCAAGTGAACGCTTTCAGAAGATTCTGGAAGGCTTCCGGATTGCCAAATAAAAACGACATAAGTTTTAAATAAATGATAATACATAATATGTATTACAGTTACAAATATATAATTTTTGTTTTTTGCCGACTTAGAAGTGGTCAAACTACACTGGATTATGTATATTTGTTCTTTAAATTTAGACAAACGAATTAAAGTACTTAGTTGTTAGACTTCGGTTTAAAAATTAATAAATATGTCCGCTCAAAAAAGACCATTACGATTTCAATAAAACTAAAACATAAAAACTTAAAACTAGGAGCGAAAAAAAGAGAAACAGAATTAATAAAGTCATCTCGTCTCTTGTGTGCAAGTTTACAAATTAGAATAAATATGCGTATGCACACGTAACTTCCGTCCAGCTGGATGAGCGAGAGTTCAATACTTTTATAGAAATAATTATTAATTCTCTAATTAGTATTCTGGTTGTTGAATGTTGAACTGTCGAATCCATTAAAATGACAAGAACTGGTTTCTCCGTTTTCTATATCGGTTCCGTTACATTAGCGAGAACTGCATGTATTTCGCCCGTTAATAACGGAATTATGCAGCCCATGTCCATTACGGTCTGCACTCATAAGCGATCCATAGGTGTTTCTATTTTCTGGGACAACGTCCCTATACGTATGCTGCGTCCATTGTGCGCGACACGCCAAGACAGGGCAAGGAAACTGAGAGTAGATGGGATTCGGATGGCTTCTAAAACGTGGAGGTAGTACGTTTGACTATCCCTCTCCAAGTTACATTTCCTTTGTGTTGTCGGCTTAGTACAGCATTATATTTTTATTGCAAGTGGCGTAGTAAGTGTAAGTTGTTGTTTTGAAAAGACAGCTCAACGAAGGTGACAAATTAATGCGTTCAGTGAACATGCTTTGATAGTAAATCCCTCTGAACAGGCGGATTCGCACTTTGACATAAGAATATTAAACACATGATTAAATTATTGTAAATAATTTTGTTAAATTTTTTTTAACGTTATTCAAATAAAATAATTATATGGGAGAAACCCGGGACAAAAAATAAAAACGGGACAGTTGTACGTCCCGGGTTTTCTTAAAATTTATCCGGGACAGTCGAGCGTAATACGGGATTGTCCCGGGAGATACGGGAAGGATGGTCACCGTAGCTATAGGTCAAAAAGAAGAATGATGTTGAATTTAATGCGACCAAGTAAGGTTATGTTCATTATCAGCCAAAAAAAGAAAAAAAAAAACAAATAAGTATATCAATAACAAACTTCTTCACATTCAAACACTTTTCTGTGTTTTTTTTTTAAATCAGCAACTGGCAGTTACACTTCACACTTCCAAAGCGATGACTTATACCTAAAAACTTTGCATAACATTTAACACCATTCTTCTTTTTGACCTATAGCTCAATTATCAATTTAACTGTTGAGAATTACATTAGGTTCAAATGTAGAGTTCTTTTTAGGAAACGGTTAATCACAACTATATCACGCATTTGCAGCAAGGGCGACATAAAAACAGAAAATAATTACAAAATTGTAGAGATAGTTATCGTCCATATTTTTGTAGTACCTCACAACCTGAAATATAAATTCAATTACTTACATATATACTATTCAATATAGAACTTTGTTTGTTAAATGAATATTTTAGTAGGTTTTATTGTTTTTCTGTTGTCAAATTATTTCCTCAAAATAAATATTATTATTCTGTTCTATTCGTTGAATAAAGTCGGGCCTTATTATTTATCTTCAATAGACGATCTACGAAAATCCATTACGCCCGTCTCTTCCTTAGCACTACAGGCATTTTTCCATAGCTTTTTCGTGAATACGAAAGTTTAATAATCGCATTTATCTCAAAACTTGAAATTTTAGGCAAATGCGCGATATAAAAATATAAAACTGCCCATCAAAATTCAGTTGTCCATCATTTCCAAGGTCATCTAACCTAGAATTTGGATTATGTACATTTTTTTTTTCAATTTTTGTCCGAGTGTTTTCCAAAACAATTTTAATAAATATCTGAAGCGTAACAAAAAGTCTTTTATAAGTGTTGTTCTTAGACTTAATTTTTTAAGCGTTTATTATTTATGTACATAATAAAAATTTATATACTGATTCTTCTCTTATGTGTATAAACTAAGTCCACCTTCCACCAACATAATCTATTATTTAAATATGTTATGTTAGCTACAAGCACAATAATTCAATAATTATATATTAATTCGTTCTTTTTTTATTATAGGAAGGAAACAAAGAACGAAGCCAAAGTATATTATAATAACTATTTATTATAACTTGTTGTATTTTGTTGTTAAATAGCATTTAATGGATATTGATAATTTTTAATATTAAAATTTACTACTAGCCTAATATAATATTGTTGAAATAAATGATAAGAGATCGGCGAGTATATAATAATCTTAACTTGATACAAGTGTCATGAGAATATTGAAATGCTTTTATATGACAAGTATATATGTGTGTATAATATTTTTATGTGGAATTATGTATTTAGATGTTTCTTGAATTACTTTGAACAAAAAATAGCATATTTCCAAATGCAAAGGTAAAAAAACGTATTTATCTAATTTAAATTAAAATCCAACATGTCATCTCGCCGATTAACAATAAAATATTTTTTGTATTCTAATAGCTTTAAATAAAATCAGCATTAAATGTGTATTCAGTTCAATTAAGGAAACACCTCGTCCTTAATGGCTCAACCATCCAGCTTTAATAAGATACCTTCTTATAGAATTTTCAATTGGCGACAAATTTGAAGTAAGCGGTGCCCCACTCAAAAGGATTGTCTTTAATGACAAGTAATGTGTTGGTGGAAGATTTAAAATATTACACAATTGTATCTCATTCGAGGAGAGCATGTTCTGTCCTAGTGGTTGAGGTAACTGTTTCAGTTCGTCCAGTTGGCTTTTGAGAACATTGCTTATTGGCTGATGTTGTTGTTGCGAGGGCTGCTGATGCTGACTTTTTATGTTTTCGGGAGTTGCTACCTGCTTTTCTTGTGCGCTTCCTCCTGTTAGATTGTAAATCTGACTGCTGTTCGCACTTTGACTGTTGTTGTTGTTGATCGGCGTCATGATCGATTGATTGCTCATCGTATGACCCGACGATCCCCGACAGCTATCCAAGTAACTTTTGTTGAGCGATAATACGTCGGAGTAAGTCGGGTCTGCGGTGTGGCAAGTGGAGTTTTTTGCGATGGAACTTAAATTTGCCTCGTTTACGCTTAGAAGTTCTCTATTTTAATTAAATATGTTAAGTTAATTTTTGTAATTATTTAAATAAATATATATGCTTGATATTAAACGTACGTTTGTTTTTTGCTGTGTGGAGAGTGCAAGAACGATCCGTGCCGATTTCCAGTGTTGTGATTGTCCTGTTAAACATTGTCTTATACATCCATTCATACGTTCACCATTTGATCCGATTATACACGTAAGCTGAATATCGCAAAGTATAACAATAAAAATATGTACATATATGTATATTTATTAAGGTTTAATTGAATCTAATGTTGTCGTAAACATAGTTTGAAATTAACCGTAACCGATAGTTAGATTTTTTTTTTAAACTTTAATATAGTGAATGAATGACACGATATTCAACGTTTCGTGTATTATCAGATTTTTGTTGCATATATAATATTATAAAATTAAATTTAATGATAAGTATTTATATAAATATATACATACATACATATATATATATATTTTAGGCTTAATATTTCTGTTCTGCTTGACACATTCAAATGTTATGTAACGTAGAACCAATTCTAACAATTTTCTTGTCTTAATATATTTCGAATCCTGTGAGATGAGCTTTGGAACTTTTTTTCCATGCTATTTTCACACATTTTGTATATTCTGTAAAATTTAGTGCGGACATACTTTCATGTTCGTTCTAACCATATCAAAGCAAACTTTTATATCTCGATTTATTATGGTTTTAATTTAATACTATGAAGATACTAATTTAAGATTTAACAAGAGTTCAAATATATTTAATGGCTCCCTTGGAGAATCTTGCAGAGAATTCCATTTCCACGGAATATGTTATAGCCTCGAACAAAAAACCGTATGAAATGACAGCAAAATTCCCTGGGAAAGTTATTCCCGATACCAATCATTCACGTTCCCTACTTTCGAAGAAGGCAAATTTCTATTCTATTCTATTTAATGAATAAAACTGAGCAAACACCCTAAAACGATCATGAAATTCCCTTTAGTTCTTTATTAACACCGGGTAGATGATGATATTTTTTTCTAAAATGATTTGCCATTAGTTGATAGTCTCGGACAATTCGTTTCCTTCTGACAAGCTCACGCATTCTTCTTGTTGAGATATCAACATCATCAAATTTATGATCCACAAGTTGCGGACGTTGTGATTGATCCGGAATCCAAGTGTGGTGACCGATTGCTACATTTAAATATTTATTTACATACTTTTCCTCACAACCTTCAGTACTCTTTGTTTCAATATGCTTACTTATGCCCCCCCCCCCCCCCCCAATTTTCGATACCGCATTTTTCAACGCCACTCTTCTCGTGCTGAAAACGAACATTTTCTTCATAAAATTGAAAAAATTGCGTCATTGAACTGGTAACCATGACTTAGTTTGTGGTTTCCAATTTCAGCACCACCGGCGAAACGCTAGGAACAGGAAGCAAACGCAAATACGTACATTATTTAGAATTTATTATTATTATTACAATTTATTAAACTTTACATAAATGCACAGTATAATATTTAATAAACAGGGCTACCAGGTCTAAGGGCTCCTAAATAAAAAAAAAAAAACAAGAATGAAGTAGGCATATATGTATACAAATAAAATCAGTTAAGTGGGATCTCGGGAGAGGGGTTAAAAGGATTTGAGACCTATCTTGACCACCCCTAAATCTCAAATGGGGCTAAAGATATTATAAGCCCTTCAAAACGTTTATTTTTTTTTAAGAATACATATTAACGTTTTTTTTTGTTCTGAGGCAACTTTAAGAGGAGTATGAGTTTGTTTGTTTAATTTAAAATATTTTATAGTTATATTAAGGTAAAGATCGCAAAATTGCCATGTCGGTGGAGGTTTCTTTTTAAGCACGTAACAATTTGTCAGCCTGTTGAGTCCGATTCGTAGTTCAAAAATTAAATGCACGAGTTCTTATGTTCGATCACATTGTAAGCACAAGATTATTAGTAAAAACAGCAAAATATATTTTTAAGGCCGTTTTTTACTTAGTGTCACAAAGTTTCTTAATTTTTTTTTCTAAAAAAAAATGTTGGTATGAGGATTTTAAGTATTTAACTATATAAATTCAAAAACAGAATTTAAAAAAAAAAACGTCCATCCATTTTTTTTTCAAGATTCCAAAGAAAAATATTTTTCGAAAATTTGGCATGCAAAATTTGAAGGCCCTGCTATATAAAATTTTTCATAGAAATCCGTGGAGCCGTTTGAGAAAATCTAAAATTAAATAAAATGCACGACTGGATCGTACGAACTTGCTCTTGTAACTAACAACTTTAGTGTCGCTAACCACTGACGCTGGTATAGGTTGTCTAGTTATCCTTTGCCGATGTAGGTAAGATTATCTTGATTCTTAATATAATGAATTGCGGAATTCATATGATTCAAGGAATGGTTACATTGGTACCTACATACATACAAATGTATATTTAAAGGGATTTAAATTATGAAAATTAGGAGGGTATTGTGTACCTACCTATATATAGACAACCTAGGTATGTAGATATGTACATTTACAGCGAAATCTCCCTTTGCGGACACCTCCCTTAGGCGGACACCTCTCTTAGGCGGACACATTTTTTTGTACGGAAATTGCTGCATATAAGTTTCATTGTTTTTAGTTTCTCTTGGACGGACACGGACAGGAATTTCACATATGAATGACAAAATATTTTCTCTTAGACGGACACCTGAGCAGGATTGAATATGTCATCAGGCTAATAATTTTTTCAACGGTATTTTTTTTAAGTTGCAGTCTACGTTGTTATCAGCAATGCTTGGTAGAGTTATTAATTGTTTCAAACATGCTGGTTTTGGAGAAAGCTCGAATTAGGCGGTAAATTCGATACAGAAGATGAATTTCCTATAGAAAATGCGGAATGAAAGAGAACCTGAAAGTTTTGTGGTGATGGATGAAAATGTAAGCGTGAAAGATGACTTTGATGTGATGCCCGAAAATATTGCAGTTCCTGTTGAAATCAATGTTTGTCATGTCATGAGTCTGGCAGTGAATCCGAGGAAAAGGATCAGACCTGATGTGAACATCTATTAATTCCTACCAAGAAGCAAACACTTCAATTGAAAATTTAAATATTTTTGCGGCCAAGAAATATGACGTTGAAGCTGTTCAACTTTTTGTTGACCTACAAGCCAGATTCCAAAATATTGAAAATTTTTTTAGGAAAAATACATAAATATCATAATACATATATTTTTGAAAAGTTTTTAGAGGCTGATTTTTTATATGTATTTGTATGTTAAATCTAATCATTTCATTCCACATCATGTGATAAAAAAACGAACGAACTTACTTATTTAGTTTTTTTTTTGGTGTTAATAAATTAATATAGCCATTATTAATGAAGTTAATTTTAAGAAAGTGAAGTTAATTTATTTTTGTTGTATTTTTTTTATTTCCTGTTAATAAATGAATGAATGTGCCGACAAAAATTCTTTCCCATCTTTCTAATTAGTGCCGCACAATTCAGGTTGCATTTAAAAAGACCTTAGGTCTTAAAGGCATATAGTTAAAATTATTATTATTATTAAATACTTTTAATTTTGAAAATTAGTGTTTTTGTTTGATTTCCCTTAAACGGACAACTCCCTTAGGCAGACAAAAAATTCTGCACCATGGCTGTGTTGAAAGGCGTTCTTAAGTATTGTTCTACGTATCGTCAAAAGTATGAAAAAGTTCTTTATAAAAGAATTAATTATTTATTGAGTATCTTCTTCTGAACAAATAGCAATAAGTAATGAATAGAAAAATTTAAATTAATCACAATAAAATATCAAAACATACACAGAAAAATAATTTACATAAAAAGTAAGTTACTTATAATAAAGAAGTTTTTCATGTGTAAATGTAAAACTCAACAGGCTGTCCGTCCAAGGGAGATTTCACTGTATATGTATAAATGAAAGTGAATGCTGTATAGGTGGGTAAGAATCGTTTTTTAACTTATATAAACTGCCAAAACCATCACTTTAACCGATTTCTCGAAAAAAACAAGAATGCCATTAGATGCCACGGATCAATGAAAATTTTATAAAAAGGTATGTCGAAAATTGTAGGACGGACTTTGATGAAATTCGGTTTTTTATTTTTAGTTTTTTGAAATCAAAATTTTTTGAAATGTTGGTATGCAGTTTTAGTGTTTAATAATATTCATATGACTATAAAATTTAAAATTATTTTGATATAATAAAAAATATAGATTTAAAAAAAAAATTTATTTAATTTTAATTATTAAAAAAAAAAAATAATACGCAGAATTAGTTTGGCTACTTAGATCTTCGCAGATATAAAATTTGACAGAAATCCAATGTACCGTTACCGAGAAAGCCAAAAAATAAAAAAAACCGTTATATGAAAGGTACTGTTAACAGACTTGATTCATATCAGATCATAGCTATTACCAAACAAAAATTCTCAAAATTTTTTATCAAAAAACGTTGGAGCCGTTTTTAGAGAAAATAAGATTTTCCCTCAAGGTTATATGGCAGGTGCCATTATTTTTAGGCCTAAAAATAAAATTTCAATTTCCCCTCTGAGGAATGCCAAAATAATCACACATACCAAATTTGAAGGTAATCGCCCACGCCGTTTAGGCTGCAGCTCGTTATACATACAGACGGACAGGCTGACAGACAGACAGACATTTTTTATCGATCACTTTTTTAGGCTTCTCTATGATCGTAATGCCATGTTTGATCGTTAGCATTTTTTTAACGAATGCATAACTTGCCACATCGTATTCAAAGGATTTCTATTTAAAATCTAAATATATTTTTAAAGTAATTTTTTACTTTATTTTTTATGCACAAAGTTTATTTTTAATGAGCGGGTTTCAAAATATAAATTTTTAAAATTTTTTTCCTTAAAAATGCTTTTAAAAATACAAAAAAATATTAATTAAAAATATTGGTACGCAGTATAAATTGTCCAACCTAAGGCTATATATGTACTGATGGAAAGTACCGTTTTTACACATTTAACAATTTTTTTTTCAACCATATGATCGGTCGTATCTAAAAAGCTGCACTGATTTTTTTAAATCAAAATCGTTAAGAGCCGTTTCCGAGATAAATAGGCTTTAACGTAACGGTTATATGGGAGGTACCGTTATTTTTTGAGCTAAAAAATAAATTTCAATTTCCCCTCTGCACAATACCTAAAAAACTCCATAGACCGACTTTGAAGCAATTCGGCCCAACCGTTTGGGCTGTAGGTTTCTATACATACATACAGACAGACTGACAGACAGACAGACATACAGACGGACAGACTTTTTAGACCATCTTTTTTCGTTTTGTTTGATTGTTATCTCAAAACTTTTTTTTCGGCGAATGCATAACCTGTCTTAGAGTACATATAATCGCAAGTAAAAATGGTTTTATGGCAGGTACCGTCAATAACAAAATATGCAAGCAAAATTTTGGACCGAAATGTAGACTATACCCAAAGCAGTGCACAATCATTTTTTTTTATCAAAACCGTTAGAGCCGTTTTCGAGGTAAATAAGATGATAGATGAAATTGTATGGCAAGTACGGTTATTTTGGCGCTAAAAAAGTGATTCAAAAATTAATTTAAGACAATCACCTAAAACACTTAAGTACCAAGTTTGAAAAAAATCGGTTTAGGCTGTAGATCGATCGATACAGACAGACGGAATTCTGGGACACAAATTTTGGTGTTCCCTATCATCGCAATGTCAAGTTGGATTAAAATCTCGTGTTCGATTTGTTGGCCAAATGCAAAACTGGCCCTATAGTATGTACATAGGTACATACATACATATGTATATATGTATGTATATCGCAAGTAAAAATTTGTTTGAAGTTGTTGTTGTATTTAAAGAGTTAAGGACTATTCGCATAAGAGCGACCAACGACCGACGAATAAATTCCATTTAAAACAATTTACCAACCTAAATTCTTCACAAATTCTAAACAAAATTGTAAAAATATAATTTATATTAATGTTTAGATACAAACATTTACTTTATAATCGTCAAAATAAGATAAATTTGAGAAAACAATATTGGTAGTCGCGAATTGAATCTGACTGTTACGAACAATCAAACTGTAATCGCGTTTCGCATACCATCCACCCATCGACAAATAAATTGTTATTTATAGTTTGCACAGTGCCTAGTAAATGTGTGGGCTAACGACAAGTCCCACGATAGTTTTTACTTGCGATTATAGGTACTATAAGGCCAGTTATGTATTCGTAAAAAAACATTTTGTTTTAACAATCAAACATGACATTACGATCATAGAGAACACCAAAAAAGTGGGTCCCGCAATTCCGTCTGTCTGTCTGTAGAACGATCTACAGTCTAAACGGCTGAACGGATTTGGTTCAAGCTTGGTGCTTAGGCGTTTTAGATGATTGTCCAAAATAGTTTTTTAAATCGTAGTTTTAGCCCCAAAAATAACCGTAGTTGCCATACAAATTTTTCTAGAATCTTAATTATCTCGAAAACGGCTCTAACGATTTTGATAAAAATTGGCATGTGTACTACTTTGGTTATGGTCTACATTTTGGCTAAAAAGAATTTAAAATAATTGAATTTCAAAATCCGGAAATGAAGAAAAAAAAACAAACTTGAATTTGATTTGCAAAAACTTGCATTTGATTTGAAAATACTGTATGAATCTAGTCAAAAAATACTAAACAGATTGACATGTTCATAATGTATACAATACAAGACGTGTTTACAATAAGTCGCGCGATATTTAACAAAATGTATATTAACAAGTTACAACACCAAAAAATTACCTAATAACTGTACATTTTATGTCGTCATGTATTCCTCTGGTACTTGTTCTTCCAAATCTAAACACTACAAGCATATAGTAATACATATTTGAATTAAGCCTAAATGATTGCAGTAACTCAAGGTATCTATCGATATTTGAACCAATTACGAATTTATGCTAAAATATCGTCCATCATACCTAAAATTTATTCAAATTTTTAGAAATGGGTTTTAAAATAGCATTAGTTCCTAAAATTTATGAAAAACTCCTGTCGAGCAAAGCAGAACATGAAAAATCAAATACGTACGTATGTATATTATGTATAAGAATGTTCAGTGACGAAAAAGTTAGAACAGAATAGAACAGGACAGTACAGAACAGATTCGTGAGAAACTTCAGAACAAGATAGAACAACTTAGAACAGTCAGTCGACTAAAAAATTATTGTTGTTTACCTACAATTCAAGTTCGTTTATTTTTACATAGAAGTTCTTAAGAATAATCTGAAATGGAGTTGAATTTGTTTATTTTTTCATGAAATTGAGATGATTCCGACACGGAAAATGATTTATCAACTAAATCTAAGACCGAAATATTTTTTTTTAACAACAATTGGTTTTGACAGTTCTCACAAATTTGTTCTAACCTGTTCTACCTAAAAAGCAAGTGCAGAAAATTCTGCTGTGTTCGAAACTGTTCCAAGCTGAATCATTGAACACCAAACCAGAACAGTATAGAACAGAACATTTCTGATTGAACAGCAAAATCCTGTACTTTTCTGTTCTAGTGTTCTAATCTGTTCCGAACAGCCTCATTGAACACACATTATGTGTCATATAAGTATGTATGTATATGCCGCGGTAAACCAATATATCAATCAATATACTTACAGTCTTCCCGTGGCCATACGGACCGAAATTACGGTCCTGAGCAATAGCTGCATGTTGCTCGAAATGCCTACATTCGTCAATTTTCGTCAGGCCATTCCAGCGGTAGCGACTGAGCTCCGACAGCCGGATTCGCAACTCCTTTTCGCGTTCCATTGAAGCCAGTAAACGCTCGTATTCATTTGATGAATAAAACTGAGCAAACACCCTAAATCGATCACGAAATTCTCTTTGGTCTTTACTAACACCGGGTAACTGCTGATTTTTGTGTCTGAAGTAATTTGCCACCAATTGATAATCTCGGACAATTCGTTTCCTTCTGACACGCTCACGCATTCTTCTGGTGTACATATCAACATGTGCCAACTTCAGCAGGTAATCTGGTTCCGTATCATCGATGTTAAGCGTTAACGAAGATATCAGCTGTTCTGCCGTTGGATCATATTCTCGCTTAAATCCATCTCTGTTTACCATGTAGCCAAGCTGAACTGATTCCTCAGGTGTTATATCGAGCTGAGGTAATTTTTCCATGGCACTACTGCCCAGAGGGCCAGTATCCTCAGTCGTGAGATCCACAAGCTGCGGCCGAGCCTGAACCCAAGTGTGGTGACCGATTGTGCCATTTAAATACTTACTTACATACTCTTCTTTAGAATCTTCAGCACTCTTTGTTTCAATATGTTTACTTATACCCTCCCAATTTCCGAAACCGTATTTCTCAATGGCATCAAGTAAACGAAGTTCTTCTCGAGCAGACCACGAACCTTTTCCTCGAAAAATTGACAAGATTGCAGTTCCTGTGTCCATAAATTGATAAGCATGGTTTTTTTGGTGGTTTCCAATTTCTGCACCAGCAGCGAAACACTAGGAACAGGAAGCAAAAGTAAATAGCAATTCTGTAGAATTCCAACAAAACATAAACAACAAAATTGTGATGTCATGAGTAATCATGTCGTCACATAAATATGAACCCAGAAAAAAAATTCTAGGGACCAAGGCCCAGACCCACCTGCAGACATAGGTCGAAAGCTGGGCATTCGGCACAGTGCACCCATACACCCGTGATATCATCTTCACAATTTGTGCAATTGTATTTGGTAAATAGGTCTGGAATGGTGAAAATTATTTAGAAAATAGAATAAATTTGTAAAAATTAATAGAACTCGATATGAAAAAGCCACTCACCCGCCATATTGGCTTTGTGAACCTAAATTCAGGGATGATATAGAGGGATGATTGGCAAATATTCACAATAGTAAACAATTTTTTTTTTTAAAGAAATTAAATAGTTTTGGATTGGATGAAAATCGCGTAAGCTAGTTTCTTTTGTTATTTTTCTAAACAAGTAGTTTTAATTCTAAAAGGTACACAAAATGACAAGAAATACACATGGACAAATCAACCTATTGATTTTGACATTTGAGCTTCTATTGCTGCTATTAACATGCGTGACAAAATGTGTTTGCTCGGAAAAAGTAACTGTGCATCGGAATTTGCGTTGTCAAGCATCTGTTCAAACATATGTTGGTTCGTTCGATGAGCCATAAGGTTATCAACAATTTTTTGAAATCCGTCGAGTGTTTTGGTCCAGCGGCTGTTTTTGCGTTTAAATGGTTGAACATTGAAGGGTGTCGAGCATGTTGGACCATGTAAATCCCATATTCAGGAGTAGAACTATCACTGGAGACGTTATCAGATCATTTCTGTACCACCAATCGATTAAGGAATATTGTAGTAGATTTCCTACGTGGATTTGGAATGGGCCCTTTATTTTTATTAATCGAATTTCAACTCGTCGATTAATTTTTATTCTATAGTTAGTAAAGTCATTAGATGTGGAATAAGCATATTTTATTAATATGGCTGTATATATAACAGGCTGCAATTTTGGCTTTACTTTTTTAATATGAATTCGGTTATCAGATCATAAAGAAAATATACTTCTTAAACCGAAACCGTTCACAATTGAAAATTTTCTTAATGTGTATACCGCTTAATATAATTACTTAAGAATATCAACTTCATCCTGAAACGCTATTTCTGTTATCATCTTCATGTCAGCCAGCTGACAATTCGCTCAGTGTAACCTTTGGACCAATTCTAAATTCTATATTAATTTAATTTTTTCTTTTTGGTTAGTGCTAATTTTATTTTTAACAATCTAAAAGTAATTAATTATTTAAATTGAGAAAAATGGCTCGAGTGTTGGTTGGAGTAAAACGTGTAATTGACTACGCCGTCAAAGTTAGTATCCAAGTTTCTTATCTGCAAACCTGTTGAAAATAAAAGTTTAACTTGTATTACATGCATTTGCGTAATCAAACTATTCTTTTTCTAGGTTCGTGTCAAGCCCGACAAGTCTGGAGTGGTAACAGAGGGTGTCAAGCACTCGATGAATCCATTCGATGAGATCGCGGTCGAAGAAGCAGTCAAGCTTAAAGAGAAAAAGATTGCATCTGAAGTGATTGCTGTTTCAGTTGGTCCAGCACAATCGCAAGAGGTCATTCGTACTGCGTTGGCAATGGGAGCTGATAGAGGAATCCATGTTGAAATTTCTGGCAAAGACTACGAACTATTACAGCCGGTTCATGTCTCAAAAATTCTTGCCAAGTTGGCTCAGGATGAGAAAGCAGAATTGGTAATCCTTGGCAAACAAGCCATCGATGATGACAGTAACCAAACTGCTCAAATGACTGCTGCTGTTTTGGATTGGCCTCAGGGAACTTTCTGCAATCAAGTTGATAAAACTGATACAGGTCTAACCATTAGTCGTGAGATCGATGGCGGTCTTGAGACTATCAAAACGAAAATACCAGCTGTCCTCAGCGCAGATTTGCGCCTCAATACTCCCCGGTATGCAACACTTCCAAATATAATGAAGGCTAAGAAGAAACCAATAAAGAAGACAACTCCCAAGGATTTGGCAGTCGATACTACTCCGAGGATTGATATAATTTCTGTTGAAGATCCTCCTGTGCGTCAAGCTGGTTCGATAGTTCCCGATGTTGACAATCTTGTTGCCAAGTTAAAAGAAGGAGGTTTTGTTAAGTAATGCAATTTTGATATATACAAAAATAATTATCCTAAGATTAAATTCTTTTCCCGTTCATTTAACCGTCATGTTTTTTTAAATTCAATTGGAAATAAATGCATTTATATTATACTCAGCTTAATCTTGTGTTTATAAATCCTTCAATTTTATAATTAAAATTATTAGCCTAAAAATTAATTTGTTTTTATTTTTTTTGGTATTAAGTTTTATTTCAGCTAATTAATGGATTCATTGAAGCCTTCATTTTTGTAATTTTCATTAAGAAATGTATGATGGAAAAGGTTTTCTTTAAGAATGTCCATGAAGGAGACATTAACTCCTGAATAAATGTCAGGTAAATTACATGCACACATTTTGGGTTAAAACATTTAAATTGACAAATAAATTATGTTTGGCAACTATAGTAGATTATTTGTAGTATTATCTTGGCACTTCATTGCAGGACCTTATCTAGCCAGTATGATGTCCTTTAAAATTATGTTTTTTTCAGAGCTGTGATTTTTAATAGACTTAATAAAAGACGTTACCAATTCGACCCGTATAGTAAGCAAATAAGGGCAACACGAGCAAAAGCATAGGGATGCCGATAGAAAGTGGTACCATGGGACAGAGAAGGGATAGAATGTCTGTTATGGAGGCGATGGCTTGCGCGTTGTGCTCGACTTAAATCGCCGAGTTAGGGTAGGGGATCTTACCCCCATATCCAGACCTCGCCTATTGCAAAAAAAACATATCATGCCAAAGAAAATTAATCTCACTTACCCACCACAAAATAATCAATCAAGAATTACCCTTAGTCGAAAACTATATCGTTACTGAACTTCGATTACCAGCCCTACCACTCCGCCCTCAAAGAGAATTTATCGATAAATGTTAAGAATTGGAAGCTCATAAAACAGCGTAAATTTTCATCATATTTAAAGTGATTTACAAAGAGATTTATTTATGAAAGGTTCAAAAAAAGAACTTGCATAAAATAATAAAAAAAGAAATTATTAGGTATGGATATGAAAGGTAGGGTTTATGATGAAACTTAAAAAAAAGTAAATTGAATTGCTTTCCAAATCTTTTTAACTTTCGAATTTCAGGTTAATTTGCCAAAAGTGTCGATATCCTATAAAAAAAACAACGGTCGAAACGGTGTCTATTCCGTTCCCACAAGGTCTAGTTCCCGTTTTCCATCGAGATTTCAAAACAGACCTTCCTTTCCATATGAAGGTATTCCTACCTACGTAATCCTACCTACACAGAGCTTCTTGTGGGTATAGCTAATGGCTTGCAAGATCATGCTACTACTACCGGGGTGTTTCGAGGAAGTTAATCCGCGCTGGACTGTTATTCCACTACCCGTAAATAAGAATAATAAAACATTAATAAAAAAAACTAAAAAGTTAATACTAAATAACAAAAAAAAATCCTAATATCACGCCAAGGTTTTTAACCCAAAGGCTACTTCTGCATATATTTACTTGTGAATGGCCAACCACCAGCATCCCGAATTATTTAACATACGTGCACGGAAGCACCATGCGCTATTGGTACAGGAGTAGGTATTCAATCTAATTATTATTTCGCCTCGTATCGAAATTTGTATATGTATATGTATGAATATGTTCGCAAGGATATATGTATATATATGGCCAACCTTCATGGCAATAAAAAACTTATGGGTTGACGGTAAGCAAAGGTTTTTAATCTTTCCATGGCAAACATTCCTCAGGCTTATTTAATAGAATCCTCTAAACAGATGAATACAATGATGTAGCCCTTCAATAAATTCCTATTTATAAATGGTGTTCCCATAAATATGGCCTTTTCAATTGGCCGTCCAGAACTTTTCTAACGGCCACAAAATGACAGTTGTTACTCTGAACAGAACAACAAACGATTCTGGATTTCATATCAGAATCGAAAACAGAATCATTAATACACTCACATAATTAAAATGTCAAAATCATCGGGTTGATTTGTTTTATGTAATTTCGATGTGTTTATTGAATTTAAACTACTTTTCTGGTAAAATAACATAAAAAGAGCAAGTTAATTATTATTGACACGAGAAAATGTGTATCTAAATTGAAATCAAGTGTTTTGGAAATTTCTTTTTAGCCGATGTGATTTTTTTAAATTTAATTTTCACAAATACTGTGATACATACAATTCAGAATCAGTCAAATTGTTTCCGGTTGTTTTATTGGAGGAAGGTTTCCCGGAGGGCCAATTGAAAAGGCCAATAGCATAGAGAAACTAACATAGAGGCACGACTTCGGGGGTTTAATCTCTTTCACCCTACAAGCTAAATTGAGAGGATTTCCTCCGTTTCGACAAGCATGTGTTAGTTGCCCGTGCATTTTAAATGGAGCAGACACCAACACAGGCTTATCGAAACGGAGGAGTGCGCATTTGCACTTTTGGTAGATATGGTGAGCTTATATATTTAAAATGGAAATCCGTTAAATTCAAAAATTGAAAAAATTAATTGCTTTTTAGTTAAATTGTATTTTTAAAGGCCTTAATCAAACATAAAACATACTAATAAAAGCTTTTTGTTGATTCTGGATAACAAATTAAGCAATATTTATGAATTTCATTTTCAAAATGAAGAAAATCCAATCAAAGAGTAGAAGCAAACCATAGCAAATTAATGCGTACGTGTCTAAATTTTCCACAATAAAAGACCAATTTACTCAATTCGAGGTGAGTATTTTGACAGATCACAAACCAATAAAAAAAAGAAATTAAAATTTCAAAACAAATATCGAAAGTGAGCGGGTTTAAATTTGTTTATTACGTATTTTACTATTTCTGTAACTTAATTATAATTTTTTATAATTTATTTTAGTTGTTTACATAACTTTTTTACTATTAAATTATTTTTTCCTATTATATTTCAGCCAACTTCGCTGCAGGCTGTAAAAAGGGCAGAGACAACATAGGAATTCTGTGAAAGGAGCCGCCCGCAAGTCAATAAATATTTTAACCCCGTCACGTGAATCCTGCCAGCTCAGATTATACTACACGTAGTTAGAAGTTTGTGCCTGGAGCACACATAGAAGTGGAAAAGCAAGGCAAAACCATTCTAAGTGAAGCATTACAATAAAAGGATTCACCGATGCATCCTACAAAGGAAGCTCATATGCTTACATCGGTGTTAATCAAATATACTGACGTAGATATTCTATTGCCAAGAATAAATCCGAATATTAAGACGGTGCCACTGGTAGTTAATTATTGGGACAAAAAACACACTTCATTATCTACATAGTTCTGGCAGCAGTGACAATTATATCTACAATTACATATTATGCCACAAAACACTTCATCAACAAAGTCTAAATAATTGTCTGCGCAACTCGAAAAAAAATTCTAGAATCTTGTAAAAACAACGCAGTTTTTACTAAGAAATGGGAATTATTCATAAATTCCTGTTTATCCAAATGAAAAATACAATTGATATGCATCTTGAGAAGTTCAGTGGACAAATTACGGATCAAGTGAGTAGTTTCGATTATAATTAGATTTTATAAAAAATTCTAGAATCTTGTAAAAACAACGCAGTTTTTACTAAGAAATGGGAATTATTCATAAATTCCTGTTCATCCAAATGCAAAATACAATTGATATGCATCTTGAGAAGTTCAGTGGACAAATTACGGATCAGGTGAGTAGTTTCGATTATAATTAGATTTTATTATAAAATATTTGAATCTCTAGGCTGATCTGAGTCTGAATTTTGAATTAAAATCCATCACCTTGACCAGCGCAGATTCCTGCATTAACTATTTGTATGCAACTTTGCGTAAACAAATTGAAAAAGTTGAATATTTTATCTGAAAGGCAAATAGTCTGCAAGTAAAGATAGTGTTTGAAGATGAACGTGAAATGAAGACCAAGGAACAATCGTTCTGCTCCAAATTAATACGTAATTTGAAACACTTTGCTGCATCTTTCTAAAGTCAGTCTTCCTTTGGTCACTTACATTGGTAATATCTACTCAGAAGTAATCAGAGCACAGGCTTATAAGGAGAGGTAAATCTAGACTCTCGTCCTTGGAGTTATTAAAGGACCTGGCCCTCCAGGTTGGGGGCTCCTGCCGCTGGGGTAACTGCCCGACGTAAGAGTATCTAGATAGTTATGAAACAACTACAAGCCTCGGATATGGATGATCCAAATGTTGATGACCCTGGCAAACGAAATACTGACAACGAATTTCGAATCTGCACGTGGAATGTCCGGACCTTAAACAGGCCACGTGCATCCAAGCAATTAGTGCAGACCCTGGATAAGTACAAAGCTGATATAACAGCACTCCAGGAAATGCGATGGGATGGAGAGGCCATGCGAAAAATTAAATACTGTGATATCTACTTTGGTAAGTGCTACAGGGAAAGGAGACAGCGGTTATTTGGGTGCGGCTTTGTGGTAAGAGGCAAACTTAGGCAAGAAGTTATGTATTTTAAATACGTTAGCGAGCGCCTTGTCACAATCCGCATCAGGGCCAAATTTAAAAACATCTCGCTGATATGTGTCCACGCCCCAACAAAAGAGAAAGATGACTCGATCAAGGAGGAATTCTACGAACTTCTCGAATAGACGTACGATAAGTGCCCGAAGTACGACGTTAAGATTGTTCTTGGCGACTTTAACGCCCAGATCGGAAAGGAGGGTATCTTTGGTTCGACGGTCGGAGGACACAGAGACGAAACTTCTGAAAACGGGCTTAAACGGATCGACTTTGCGGCGGGGAGAAATATCACCCTAGCAAGCACTCGATTCCCCCATCTCAATATACACAAGCGAACTTGGAAGTCTCCAGACCAAGGTACTGTTAACCAAATTGATCATGTCGCGATAGACGCCAGGCATGCATCCAGTATCCTGGATGTCCGAACTTTCCGAGGGGCCAACATAGACTCGGATCACTACCTGGTAGTATCTAGAGTCCGGATGCGGATATCCTTGGCGCCTCAGCGAAGAGAGGATATTAGGAGAAAGTTCAACGTCGGTAAACTTTTATCACCAGAGACTGCCACAACTTTTGCCGACCGCGTCGCCCTCAATCTCTCAGAAAACGCACCAGCAGCACCAACTATAGACGAACAGAGGAATCATTGCCAGCTAGCCATTAGAAGTGCCGCCTCTGATGTGCTGGGTTTCAATCGACAACCAAAGCGAAACCTCTGGTTCGATGAGGACTGTCGGCAGGCACATTCAGCCAAGGATGAAGCATATGAGTCAATGCTGCAAGCTAGGACCAGAACTGGTGAGAGAGCAGCCCGCGAGGTCTATGTGCAAAAAAGAAAAGAGGAACACCGACTCCTAAGAAGGAAGAATAGGGAGCACGAAAAGCAAGCGTTCGAGTCTATTGAGGGATGCTACAGCAGGGGTAACGCTCGAAAGTTCTATCAAATGGTGATCGAAAGTTCTATCAAGGGATGATTTACCGAAGGATTCCAGCACAGAATAGAAGCCTGCCGTGATAAAAATGGTAATGTCGTAGGAGATACGCAGACGGTGCTGAGAATTTGGAACACTTTTCCAAGCGGCGAAGACTGCCAACCATCCGTTGCTATGCAGAACAACCCATTCAACTTGAACGATGATGGTCAAAATATCCGTCCACCTGACCTAGAAGAAGTAAGAACGGACATATCTAAACTTAAGTCGCACAAGGCCGCGGGTTCATATGGCCTGCCAGCTGAACTGTTTAAGGCAGCGGGAGATGACTTGGTCAGGAGCATACACCAACTCATTTCTAGAATCTGGTCGGAGGAAAGTATTCCCAATGAATGGAAGCTCGGCATAGTGTGCCCTATCCACAAAAAATGAGATGCTCTGAACTGCTCCAACTACAGAGGTATATGTCTCCTCAACATCGCATACAAAATTATGTCGGCTATTTTATGTATCCGCCTAGAACCTTTTACCAACGACCTGATCGGATTTTATCAGTGTGGCTTAAGGCGAGGAAAATCAACTAACGATCAGATTTTCACACCGGCAGATCCTGGAAAAAACCCAAGAATTCCAAGTCGATACGCACCATCTCTTCATCGACTTTAAAACCGCCTATGATAGCGTTAATAGAGACGAGTTATACAGAGCCTTGTCACATCTCGGCATCCCTGCCAAACTTGTCCGCTTGTGCAGAATGACAATGAAGAAATTCGCTGATCCGTCAGAGTCGGTAAGAACTTCACCGACGACTTTAAGTTCGTTCAACTCATTGCTTATGCTGATAACATCACAGGCAGAACAAAGCGAGCTGTCAGTGGAGCATTTGCAAGTATTGAAGCGGCGAAGATGGGCTTGACTGTTAACGAGACGAAAACTAAGTATATGCTGTCATCGAGGAGAGAAGTCCACCACCATCGACTGGGACAAAACGTCACGATTGGCGGTTATAACTTCGAAGTAGTCAGATACTTTGTTTATCTGGGATCCACTATTACCTAGCACAACAATATCAGTGCGGAGATCAAACGAAGAATCACACTTGCAAATCGCTGTTTCTTCGGGCTTCGAAAGCATTTGAGTAGTAAAGCCCTCTCTCAAAGAACCAAAGAGACCCTATATAAAACTTTAATCATCCCAGTCCTGCTGTATGGGGCAGAGGCATGGACACTGACAAAATCGGATAAAACCAGCTGGATTGCTTTGAGAGAAAGATTCTTCGAGTTATGTTTGGCCCAGTGTACATCGGTAGTGAGTGGAGAAGAAGATTTAACGACGAACTACAGCGTATCAACCTGGTCAAAAACCTAAAAATACAGCGACTGAGATGGCTAGGTCACGTAAAGCGCATGCAATCGACGCACCAGCCCGAAGAGTCTTCGTATCCAACCCCGGTGGACAACGCGACAGAGGAAGGCCTTATCTTAGGTGGCGCGATCAAAATGTGAACGACCTCAACCAACTTGGTGTGCGTAACTGGTGGCAGCTAGCTAGTGACCGGGATAGCTGGAGAGGTTTGCTGGTTGAGGCCGTGATCCATCCTGGATTGTAAGCGCCATCTAAAGTAAGTAATGGATCGGAATTATATCTTGAATTTACTTTTTTCCATTCTGAAACTTCCATAAAAGGAGGACCCAAAGCGTTTACTGAATATTTCAAATTTTACCAAAACTCATTATTGGTTAAATTCTTGGCAATGTCATGTTTAATTTTCAGTAATTCTACCATTTCTTTGAACTGGTCTCTGTTAGTAGTTTGTTTTCTAAAAAAATAAGAAAATTAATCAACTTACGTTATATATTTCTTAATTCAGAATTAAATATTATTATCTTAACTTACATTTTTGTGTTATCCATTATGATTTTTGGACAAAAAGAATTTCAATACAAAGATTCGCGACACAATTGGCGCGGAAATAAAATGAGAAAGTTTGTATGGAGTGCGAAAGGTATGCGGGTTAAGTAATACCAAAGTAGTTGAAAAAAAAGGCGATGGTGCAGGTAATTTTACCAACATTCGTTCAATTTGCTTTCGATTGAAAATTAGTTAAATTGTGGCTATATATCATTCGCCGAATTCACTAATAGCTATCATTGGCTTTGTGTTGGCTTATTTTATTAAGTTGCTTATGTGTGCGATCATCATTGAACTAGTGACTAAACTATTTACTTTCGTAAAAATTGCATGTGTGCACCTAGCTTATGACCTTTTCGATTGGCCATCCAGAACTGTTCTGACGCCAACAAAATGACAGTTGTTATTCTACAGAACAGAAAACGATTTATTTAGTTATTTATTTCATCAATTGATAACAAAGATCTGCTGATTACAAAATCTTAACAAAATAATACAAAATATAGGGCTAGCAACCAAATTTACAATTTAAATATATTAACGAACAAATTTTAAGAATTTAATTAATCAATTACATAATTGAAGAACTTTCCTCTTAAAGCAATCTCTATTCATAGAAAGGTCATTCTCTTGACATACCGTATTAAACAATTTTAAAGAACGCGTTATTGGTTCATTTAACCCATAGTTGATTCTATGGGGAGCAGTATTAAACAACTCATTTCTATTTCGAAGAACTCGTATTGGGACGTAAAAAGACATTAATGAAAGCAATTCAATAGAGGTAATTCGATTATCGAAAATATCTTTAACAAACAAGATGCATTGTGTTTGCCTGCGACATTTAAGTGTTTTCAAGTCAATGAGGGAGCATCTTGAATTACAATCTGGTAATGATTCAGTCCAGTTGAGCTTTCGTAGAGCATAGCGTGTAAATTTTTTTGAATCTTTTCAATTCTTAAAATATTGTTTTCATAGAGTGGTGACCAAACAACACAACAATATTCCAAAACCAGTAGAACAAGAGACATAAATAAAGTCTTCAAAGTATAAACATCCTTGAAGTCAGTCGAGTTGCGTTTCAAAAAATCCTAGCAATGAATTACCTTTAGAGACAATACAATCAAAGTGACATTTAAAGACAAGTTTTGAATCAAAAAGCACTCCAAGATCATTAATAACATCAACTCTGAGAAGGCTATTCTGCATTTCATATCAGAATCGAAAACAGAATCACTAATACACCCACATAATTAAAATGTCAAAATCATCGGGTTGATTTGTTTTGTGTAATTTAGATGAGTTTATTGAATTTAAACTACTTTTCTGGTAAAATAACAAAAAAAAAGAAGCAAGTTAATTATTATTGATACAACAAAATGTGTATTTATATTGAAATCAATTGTTTTGGAAATTCTTTTTAGCCGATGTGATTTTTTTGAAATTTAATTTTCACAAACACATAGTGATACATACAATTCAGAATCAGGCAAATTGTTTCCGGGTGTTTTATCGGGGGAACGTGGTCCGGACAGCCAATCGAAAAGGCCATCAATCTTACTGAAATATCGACCCATCCCTATTTGTATGTGGATCCGCCAAAAATCAAATTGCATGTACCCATCTCAGAGACGTTTTGTCAAATATGACAACCGAATTTTTGAATTATGACATTCGAATTTTGACACATACGCAATACCATGATAAACAGATAAAAAGGTATGCTCATTGTGTTTGGACTGCTGTGGTGTGACGTCATCGTCAACTGGTTCGGATATAAGATGAAAGAAAAGAATACCAATTCATTGCATTGTTTTTATTATTTTTCTATTCTTACAGTTAATTTCACTTAAAAATTATTTGTTTAAATGCTTAATTCTAAGATACAGTCAGCACTTAAAAAATAGTTTTGTTACTATTATATCTAGAGGCACAGCTTCAGCATTTTTTATATTTTTTTCCAGGAACTTGCCTTCTGTGTATAGATGTTTCTTTTTGTGTTTAATAAAAATATTTTCCAAAAGTCTAACATTTTCAAGGAATGTATCGCTTGGTTTCTTAAGTCCACCTCCCGACTTTTCATTCACCCAAGTAGCTTTTAGAATCTGGCACCAGCAGAATATAGGAACATTGCTGAAGAAATATCCTTCCAGCGTGCCTTTTTATTGGGATGCTCTACTTGTTCTGCTTGGGTAGATGTAAATATCTCCCTAAAAGATATCCTCATAGCCGTCCTCATAGCCTCATCATTTTGTACCTGCTGATTCTTCCACTTCAGATTGCTCTTCAATCTGCTGCCTTGCCTTTCCAGTTCCATGCTTCTTAGTTCGTTGCTGCAGTTGTATTCAACTCTATTTTAGAAAATAGAATAAAATAAAATATTATTTTAGGTAACTCCAAATGATTTCCAAGTATATCTTACTCTGGGTGGTTGCTACCATTTGTGTAATACAAACAATCCTCCTGATCATGGTCTCCACAAATGTCTTCCTCTTGTGGACTGTCGGGGACAAAGTTACTTGTCGAGGATTTGTGACAACCATATGTATTAAATATGGTTAAATATATAATATAGGACACCTTATTTCAAATTATTACTTTTCGAAAGCAGCTAGATATTTTCATTAACGATCCTTTTGTTTTCTCTTATTTCTTGTCTTTTTTCTCTCGAAGATTGCTCAGGTTCATTTGGCAAATTTTTTGATGGTACTGATTCTTTGCTTAAAGCTCTCTTATTTTCGGGAACATTCAAAAGTATATTTTTAAGTGCATAGTCGCTTTCAGCAAAATATTCTGAGCAAACACGGCTGCTTTTTAAAGAATAATATTTTTTATTACCACAAGCACATTTTAGCGCCTTTCGGGAAGTAGTGAAATTTTAATTGTATTTCATTGTTTTTTCTGTCCGGTGAATTAATACACCCCCAAACAGCACACACAACCATTTTCAATTTTAAAATTCACTCTTTAAATGCGAAAACAAATAAAATATCAAAAACCAATTGATAAATTACAATTAATGACCTCGCTTGTCAAACTAGCAGAACACGATGACGTCACATCAATAGCAAGATGGCGAAATGAGTGTATCTAATGAGCATACCTTACTTCTGTTTATCGTCGGCAATACCTTAAAATGTGTATTGTAAGACTAGTTTTTTTCCTAGAAAACATTAGGGGTTTTCACGATCCGGTGCAACTGGTCTATTATCATTACGGGTATTCACGATCTGGTGTACCAAGTCTTGTAAAATTGTAAAATTTTATTTTTTTACAACAGACTGTGAACACACCTTTACTAATCTGTAGCAACACTTACCCCGTTTATATGAGTGAATTGAGGAATCGAATCGAATCGAATTGAGATTTCGATTCAGGTATATGGCCTCTTGGGATCGGAAGATTGAATTAAAATGGAATCGAAGTGACAATTTGAGTTTACAGAATAAACAACAAAAACATGCAACAGAAAAAATATAAAGAAAACGGAAACCCACTGAACACAAAAAAACACTATTGGTGCTCACACACACCAAGAATCAGATGTGAATTCGATTCTTCAATTCCTCGATTCAGGTATATAAGTACATTTTCAATTCGATTCAGATCTTCTAGTGGGATCGGATCGAGTAATCCTATTTTAATCCGATTCAAGTATACAAAGACCTAAATCCTGATTCAATACCGATTCAATTCTCCATATAAACGTAGTAACTGAAGCAAATGTCAAAATCTGTTTCACATTGGGGGCGTTCGGTAGCGCACAGCTTTGCTCTGCAATACGTTCGTTATTGTTGTAATACGTGTTAAATATCTGTCAATTAAGAGCCGACGACCATAACAACGAACAAAACATATGATTTCCAAATCGAACCCAAGCTAGCGCTAAATTTCTGGTATACTTAGGTATCGTAGTGCAAAGCTGACTACGAAATCAGCTGTCTTTTCAATTGTTGTTTGTGAACTTTAATTACGTACCTAATACATAATCTTCTTCCAATGAATCGGTTGAAACATTTGTGGTTACTTCCTGATTCATTTTAAATTTATATTTTATCCAACAAGTGTATGTTTAAGCCGAAGCGTAATCGTAAGCAATTAGTTTTTTTCTGTTTTGAATTTTGACAGAAATTGTTACCTATTGGGTTTTATACGTTCACAAACGCACAATATATATTTCAGCAATGTATCAGAAAGCTGTGCGACACCGAACGCCTCCATTTGTTCTGAAGAAGGCTTAGGTTGTGTTAAAAAATCTTATGTCGATTTCGTTTCAATGATTAGTATTCGATACTAAAACCAATACTTTTTTGCTTTGAAACGAACGATTACGGACCGAATCTCTTTTTGGGACTGTGTGTGTTGCTAGGCAGCTCTAAAAAAACACAAATCTTCAATTCGTTAAAACATCATTATTTCGTTTTAATTTCCCGATTCCGACGCGGGGAGTTAAAAAAGTTCCCACTTGCACTTTTTTAATATTTGTTTTCAAGAAGTTTTTAACAATTTTTTTTAGTTTTTAATATATTAATTTACTTTTTCTGTACACTGGCACAAAATAAAAATTAATTCACAACACAACAATTGAGAAACTTCAAAACAAATATTGTAGTGTGTGTGAGAATCTGTGCACAAATCCGTTTTGAATCCGTCTCCAAAAAGAGATTCATAACGGATCTGTTTTTCCAGAAAAAATTGGATTTAATTTGAAACGAATTTGATTTTTAGAAAAAAATTGACGGCGGATCGACGGCAGATCGATGTTTTTGTTGAAACGAAATCAACATCACACTCTTGTATTTTTCTGTTACAATAGGGTTCGGGTATTGAAAAGTGTAAGATTTTGACATTCAGTATATTTTGTTGTTGTAGTGCAAAAAAAGCACATGTATACAATGATACAAGACCAGATACATCGGATCGTGAATACCCCTATTGTAAAAATGCAAAAGGGCAACTTTTTTTTGCACCACAACAACTTACACTGACTAAGATTTTACAACACTTTTGCTATACCTTAACCCTATTGCAACAGAAAAATACAATGGTGCAAAATTTGGCTGGTGTCGTTGACAGTTTGGCAGCTGTTATTTTCTGTCATAAGTGGTTGTGTTCAAACTGATTTTGCATTTTTACTCCAGAATTGCAATAGAATAGAAAAGGTGCGTTCACGATTTATATAAAAAAATAAAATTTCTCAATTTTACACCTTTTAGGGGCTTTACATGGATCTGCATCTGCAGACTTGAAGAAAAGTAGAGCGGGCCAATAATATAAAACAAACATAAAAGTAAGACAGGGTACACACTAATAACTTAGTTGAACTCTGCTATATCTTTCTTGACACATCTCACAATCACATGTTCTTAGCGTTCAGGTATGTAGTTTTGAGAAGAAAATTTTCGCTATTTTCGTTGTTTTTAAGCAAACTGAGGTGAAATGGTAAAAAAAAACTTGAAAATTCGTTATCTGAACGAAACAAATTATGGTGCAGATGAAAATGCTATAATGAAGATGAACATGTTCATCTTCACTATAATCTGCAATCTTCAGGTTCGTACTTCCTATAATCTTCATACATGAAGATGATTGTGGTTTTCGCTCTCTATCGCACAAGTATGATTTTTTTATTTTGTTTCCTCTTTTTTTGCAGATGTCAATGCAGATGAAGATGCATGTAAAGCATAGAGAAACTAATATAGAGGCACGACTTCGGGGGTTTATTCTCTTTCACCCTACAAGCTAAATTGAGAGGATTTCCTCCGTTTCGACAAGCATGTGTTAGTTGCCCGTGCATTTTAAATGGAGCAGACACCAACACAGGCTTATCGAAACGGAGGAGTGCGCAATCCCAATTTTGGTAGATATGGTGACCTAATATATTTAAAATGGAAATCCGTTAAATTCAAAAATTGAAAAATGAATTGCTTTTTAGTTAAATTGTATTTTTAAAGGCCTTAATCAAACATAAAACATACTAATAAAAGCTTTTTGTTGATTCTGGTTTACAAATTAAGCAATATTTATTAATTTCATGTTCAAAATGAAGAAAATCCAATCAAAAAGTAGAAGCAAACCATAGCATATTAATGCGTACGTGTCTAAATTCCACCACAAGAAAAGACCAGTTTTCTCAATTCGAGGTGAGTATTTTGACAGATGACAAAACAATAAAAAAAATATCAATTTCAAAACAAATATCGGAATCGAATTTTATTTTGTACGTAATAATATTTTATACGAATAAAAACAGATATAAATTCTATTTTGTAGTTAATGATCAAATAAAAAAAAACTTAAATAAATGAAAGCACTCTATCATCAAATAAATAGATTTCCTCAAGAAATTGATCGAAGTTTTCAATCCTTAGCTAGCGCCCCACCAAAAGATTTTTCGACCATTGAAAATGATATCCACATGAAAATTACAACAGTTAATTAGAAAGCAACCTGACAATGAGTCTATTCACTTAATAAATTTCAAAACTGAATTACGATGTGATGTTTAGAAATTGCGATCGGGTTGATTTGTTGCTGTACAAAGTTCCAGTTACTCAAAGACTAAGTGCAAAAATGCGAATAGATCAGTTGTATGATAAGGTATTTACAGGTTGATATATTTTTATAATAATAAACCAGTTAAGACACATTAAACGTAGGCTTATTTTCTACAACTACATCGCCCTAGAAGTCTACAGACAAAAAAGGCAACGTCGCCAAGTGGAAATGGACGAAAGGCAGCAGGTATTGATTTACAGATTCGCTGAATCAGGAAACGTGCCTTGACACCGATTTTGCACCACAACAAAACACCTCACTAAATAACGCCCACACTGGTGTGGATGAAATGATTTCCACCGGTACGAACATTTTAAGAAGCCTTATAAATCAGCGCGAAACTCTGAAAGGCGCCCACCGAATGATTCTGGCAATTGGCAGTACTCTAGGCCTTTCGAACCACACAATGAAGCTGATCGAACTGCGATTTTTCAAGGACAAATACGGTGATGATTGGTGGCATGATAACAACCTTGCTTGATTATGTTGGTGATTTATTTTATTGTTTTTTAAAATGTTTTATCTTAAGGAATGAAAATGTTTCATAAAATTGACTTTAATGTTTGATTAGTTGGTCTTAACGATGTCTTGCTTTTTTGATAATTCGGGCGACATAAGAAGCGGAATTCGCGTTGCGCGAGTTGAGTTTGTGCTTAGCGCTGCCTCCCGGCCGGCGCGGCGTGGCCGAGTCTTTGTTGCTTCCATCCCTAACGGGTGTTGTTGTTCCACCTTCAGCTAATTAGTATTCATTAGTGATTAAATCTGATTCACTTTGTCGTTGTTCGCTGAAAGAATATTTTTTGTTATTACAAAGATACTCTAATTTATTCATCTTTACTTACGATTGCAGATAGCCAACGAAATGTTACTCAATTTCGAGAAAAAGCGTTCAGCTTCCTTGGACTTTCTATTGCGCTTATCAGCTTTAGATTTGCCTTGTTTGTAACCAAATAGCGCTCCCAACCGCGAATGATGTTTCCGTGCAACTGAGTGGCTTCAAGATATGATCCCTCGAAAGCGTAAATTTATCGTTCCAGATTCCACAATTGTTCCCATTGATTTCAATAGTTTTCATTATGGTATTTGCAAATGTTAAATAATTTATATTTTACCGAAGCTTAAGCTTTCTTTTTAATTAAATCGGCCAATTCGGCAGGAGTGTCGAGATTTGATGATGGATTTAGCCGTCATGTCACTATTTGAATATTCTTTTAATTTCCATTTCAAATTACGTACAAAACGCAAATCGAGTTAGTATAGTTTCTGCTATCGAAGTCACTGAATACTAACCTACATACATTAAGAACTAGGTAGGTTCTTATACATTTATAATATAAATCTTTAAAAATCAAATGACTATTATTTACATTACAACCATCATATAAAATTTTATATGCATATATGTATCTACTAATCATCACCAACCAGCACCTTCATTGGCCTCGTTCGGTGGCGCAACCTAACCGATTCGGATTGCTTGGTTTAGTTGTAACGCCTACGGAAAAAACGGCCGATGAACTAAACATATGTTGTCAAACACAAATCTCAAGCTACCCAAAAATTATTGGATTCGTTGAGATTCGGTTGGAAATGTAAGGAACAGCTGATTCAAAACTTCAGATGTGTATGCAATACAACTGACATAACGAGAAAGCTACCTGAATCGTTCGAAAATAAATCCGCTACAAAGGTATCTTGGATAGCCTATCGGCCGCGCACCGAACGAGGCCATTATAGATTATTATGTACCTACATACATATTTACATACCTAGGATCAGTGTGGCCAATTTAGCATTTTTCCTGCTAAATTTCGCCGGAAAAGTTTGCTTTTAGCATTTTTTATTTTTAAATCCTGCCCGCAGTTTTTTTTAGCAGGAAATTTAGTTTTAGCAGGAAATTTAGCAGGTTTTCATACATCTCAAGCCTAAAATAAAATGGTACTTTAAAAACTTAAGACTCAATAAGACATAAATGCGTATCGCTCATTACAGAGATTCAATCGCGAACTCCACAAAATCTACAAATTTTGCAGCAAGTAAATTTCTTTTAGAGAATATTAAGAATACTGTTGAATTTTAGTGCGAGGTAAATAGGTTCAACGATGCATCCAATTAAAACCAAGACTTATCAAACTTTGTCAATTCGTTTAATGTTAAATGAATCTTAAGGATCAAAGAAGGAATCGAATGAAAATTGATTTGCTATAATTTTTATCCGAGATAATTTATCTGAGAAACGTTGTGATGCCTTGATTATTCATCCTAATATAATCAAACAAGTTGCCTTATCAAAATTTATTTTACTGTAGAAGAAGAGCAAGAATTTAAATGAAGCAGAAAACGTTTGAGAAAAAAATTTATATAAATACCTTTGACTTCATTAGATTAACATACTCTGGACCTGATTTTTTTTGTTTCTTTATGTTGCAAAATGGATTAATAAATATTTGTAAGGTTATTTCCTTTTTTATACATAAACTTTACAAAATAAACAACATCTTTTTTTACAATTATTTAAAATTCAACATACTAAAGCAAAAAGCTACACAAAAATATACACTCGGTACCTATTTTAAACGTCACCCTAAGACAAGTTCGATTGGTCAAGGCATATATTTACGTTTTTTGCGTTCTAATTATAGAATTTCCTGAGTTGGCAGGATTTTTGGTAGTTTTTTTTTCCAAAAAAAAAATAGCATTTTTCTTATCAGTTTTTGTATTCAAAAAATCCTGCTAAAACCACTATTTTAGCAGCGACTAGGATCCATATATGTATGTAGTGTAGGTACATATTAACATCCTAATTTACAGAATTAAAATCCATAAAATAGATTTAAATACATTTGTACGTAGGTACGTAGTATCTATTTCCTGAAACATACATTCGATCCATTATAGCTTAGCTACATTAAAGAATACTCAAAGTTTAAAACTAGTAAATCGGCAATATCACCGCAAAAACCTATCATTGAATCCATTCGTACTGGAAAATCTGCTACGAGTTTTGTGTAAGAGAATCCGAATGAAACGGATATGAAAAATAATTTTTCTCTACGAGAAGAATAATTTGTGGAAAACGGTTGTCTTAGTAAAAATGTAGGTATTTTTATTCAAATTTTAGTCTTTTCTTCAGTGCATTGAGCACTTTTTTTTAAATCGAAATGAAATGTAGACGGTACATTGTCAACTTCGGAATCCTTACCAGCACCAAGCTAGTTGCTACCTTCTCCCAAATATCTCAGCTAACAGCCAGCCGACAAACTAAAGTTTATTGATAAGGAAAATCTAACTTCTTGATACTCCTGTTGCAGCTACTCTAAAACGTAGGTACTTAAACGCTTGTTTATTCACTCGGAAATTTCTTATAAAATAAATTTGGGTCTATAGGATACACATCGATTGCGCCTCCGTTGGACAGTCTGGGATTTAGTCGAGGATCTTTAACGACTCTACAACAAGATAATAGCGCCCACCTGCTGCAATACCTTGTTTATAAAACATTAGCCATTTCATTAGCTAATTCTTGTTTGTCTTCTCAAGCGGCAATTCGAATTTCTTCAGCCATCTGATTTTTTCAGGCATTTTTCATATCATCCGTATAGGCATTATGAGCGGTTTCAGTAATTATAATTCGACCAGTATCTTGATGAACAGTGAAAATACGTGGTGTATATTCTAGTGGATATGAAACTTGATTGAAAATTGTTCCTAATTTCTCCAATGCCAATATTCGCAATTTGTTTGTTGAAATCGCCACAATACCCTCATTACATTGTTCACTTGAAAATTCCGAAGCATACTCGAGGGTCTCATAAGACAGGGGTGTTAAATGGCACAGATTTTGATAGTAACACGAAAGCCAGGTTCGTCTTGACATTGCAAATACCGCCTCAGCACCTTTTATTTTGATTCGGAACAATTTCACTGCCTTTAGAATAAATATCTTATTTAGGTATCTGCTAAATCTCCTGACACTGGATCCAGTACATTTTGCAATAGCACTCTGTTACTTAATCCGATATTAAGATAGATCATTCCCTTGCCTTGGGCCTGGCCCTCTTCATTCAACTCACCATTACGCATTTCAACTAAGCGCAAGGACTCTGCTGGAGATGGCAAAGCTTGAATAGAACAATGTTTAGGAAACCCTTTGTTATTTTTAATTCAAAAACAAAACATGTGAGATGTCAGTTGTTACATATCATTTGTATACAGCTAATGTAATAATCGCTCTTTTTTTTGTCATACTGATATTATTTGTGTTAATATTCACGGCAACAATATGGGGGAAAATTCATTTAAGCTAAATAGCCTATTAAAACCTATAAAAAGAACGATCCCATTGACCCTGGGCCAAATTCATTAAGTAATGGACGAACAAAAGTGCTGCTGCTATAAACATTTGGTTGAAAAGGGACTAGTATGAATAAAAATTTGAAGAGAACTAGTTGGATGCTCAGAGTGGTGTGTGTTCCTGTTACAAAGGCCAGTGATTGGATTGGTCGTCCAGATAATCAGGCTTCAACATAAGTATGAACTTGCTTGGGATAAGGATTATGTTAACCCGTGGCGGCAGATGCGAAAACATTTTTTTAAGACCATTAAAAACAGAATATTTAACCAAAGAGGAATATAATGCAAGCAGGCAATACAACAAAGACCTTAAAGCTACACTTTTTTAAATGAATGTAAGGTTTAAGTCAAAATACTGTCACAAAGATATTATTTTCTCAAATTAAAAAAGCCAAAATAGTAAAATTAATTACTTACTTGATCCCAAATCAACCAAATAGGCAATATTTAAGTGCTTGTGAGTTGTGGTACACCAACGCTGCGTGTACCCTAGATCATGATTCATGATCAATACAAAAATCATTCATTTGAGCATTACGTCTAAACAAATACCATTTCTTTTCATCAACCATAAAGCTTCTGCACCAATTTGTCTTCTTTTAAAAAATCTAAATGCAAACCGTTTCAGTTTAAAGTAACTCATATATTCCAATTGAAATCTGTTTGGAAATTTTATATATTATATTATGCTTGAGCATGAGAATCATTTTCAAGCTCTGTAATTGCAAACTTTAAGATGGCTACGATGCTTCTGTTAAGAAGATACTCATAGCCATACGATGATCAACCCATAAGAAGCAGATACATTTGATATCGTACAGATGACCAAAGTAGAATCATACGGTCTCTATTATGTATAACTATTTTAACCATAAATTCCATTCAAAACACTACAAAATCTTTAGAATATGGCATGCCAGTGAATTTGTGAGCTACTCCTGTAGCGACTTAAATTGCAGGAATTTTGATTCTTGAATCATTTGATCAAGCTGACATTCTTTATACATTTTTTCCAATACTCTTGTTCTTCGTATGTTGGTTCTGGTTGACCTTCTGAACTGAGATATGAGTAGAGGTTGCTAAATATCCCAGATTCAGGTTTTTGACTGGGTCTTTCTAAGATCAATGTACATTTGCCATTCGGCTTACAGAAATCTTCAACTTCAACGAAAAATTTAGGAAATACTTTCAAATGAAACAGTTTAAGAGCCAAAAGCCTCCTTATGCCAAGAATCGTATCTCAAAGTAACCTTCGCCTGTACCTTGGCATAACCAATGATAACTGGACAATAAGCCCGTCGGGTGTCGGATATATCCAAGGCTGTTCGCGATTTTCTGTAAATATTTTAAACATAAGACAAACCCTTTTCTTCAATATCTTGTTTGCAGTAACTTACTTGATATCATTCAAACAAGTTGACATCTTCGGCAAGACGGCCATAGAGTATGTCAGCTTGCACGTTCCTCAGGCTTTGGTAGCGCAGCCATTCATCAACATAGTTTCTTACTTCACTGATATTTTCAAAGGATCCATAGGCATTCTCTAGGATCTTGCCTTCTGCCAATTTGGTCAATAAATTGCGATGAGTTTGAGATACCGGCTTGTCCAGGCCCACTTTCACTTGATATCTCTAACTTTGCAAGCGGTCTTGGGATGTTATAATGGCTTGCCGAGCAAACAGTTGCTGAATGATTTGGAAGCGAGTTTCTTCAGTCGATGGACTAGTTGGTTATGCGAATTTCGTGAATTGCATTTTGAATCTGAAGAAAAAACAATAATGCTTGCAGGAATCAATGATTTGAATGGAAAATTCATCTTACAAATGTGTAAGCACTATAAATGCATGTTTCCAAAGATCGTATATCAACATCGAGCTGTTCTTCGACCACAAGCAAGTCTTCCACCTATTCAAGAATTATTGCACTAAAATGTTTTGAGAAAAAAAACAAATCCCAAAATGGACTTACTTTCTCTTGGAATTAGGTGACACATTCAGGCAGTCGTTAAACATATGGATCTAACTTGTAGCTCTCCCAAACAAAAGTAATGCCCTCAGAGATCAAGGCTAGGACGTCTTTACGTAGTCCAGCAACACGTGGAACAATACTTGCACTATCCTCAATCTAAACAAAATATGTTTTTTTTAATAAAAAACAAAACTATTCTGAAGGCAAACTTATTGAGCATTCACAGCCATGGGTTGTATATTTTACATTTAGCAGATAAATAGTTTTTTTTAATATTAAACGGGAAATGAGCTTGCATGGAATTTTTTTAGTACTACAGCTAGCGAAGTAGAAGCGGGCCATTTTTCATCTTGAGAACTTCCAGCAATTCCAGCGATGGATGACAAATTCGATTGAGTATTTGAGTCTTTGTACTTTGCTCGACAATTTATTGCACCACGTATTAAAACAAACATAATATATTTTCTGCAATGAAGTAAATAAAAGACTTTTATAAAACTGAAAATAAAAACTGATTTAATTTCAATGAATTGAATTGAGAACTGTCAGACTTGACAAATTAACAGAACAAAAAACAAATGTCATTTTTGAGCAAAAATGTTTTTTATTCCACCACTCACATGCATTCACGGATAGGAAAAAATGAGTAATTTAAGAGTTTTCTCTTACTCACCTCCAAAAAAATTTGCGGGTGTTTAAGGCAAGGGGGGTACGAGTCGCGCCTCTATATAATTATTTTCTCTATGATGTAAAGCCTCCCTAATGGATTTTGTTTCACATATGACGTCATTAAAAAAAACAAAGAAGTGTCGTAATCTGTTTTAATTAATTCATGGATGGGAAGAATTAGCTGGTTATCTAGCTATTTATAATAATGTCTATAGCTGTGGCTGTGGTTTGGCGCTTGGCTGCTAGCATTTGTTTGGTGGCTAGCATCTTTTTGTTTTTTCTCGTGTTATTCGCATCATTCGCTTTCGCAGTCGGTAGTGTTTTTATTTTATTAAAATAAAATTAAAGTTCAATTCAAAATAAACAGTAGGTATTTAGAACAATATAATTATTTGTTTTATATCAGTAACCTATTTAACACAATTTTTTTTTAAGTTACAACCGGCAACATCAAATGAACGAAAATATACTCGTGCACTTGAAAATTCATATGTATCTAAAAAGTTTTTAACTCTGCATGGATTATTGACGAATATGAGTATATTTTTCTTCGTAAATCCAGTATTCCTAAACATAATTGTGTACATGAAAAACTATGTATATAAATTATTTCTATGAAGAGGATGCAGACTGAAAAGTAAAACAGCAACAAAACTTCAAATAGACCATGGTTGTCGAAAATTGCAACAAAAAATGTTATAATCTGATTACACAGAACTGATACCTAATTAATTATTAATATAAATTTCGACAGGTTTGTATTTTCTTGTATCTACTGTTTGTTACAGCGATAACGAAGAAAGTATTAAGCTATTGAATAACGACTAAAAAAATGTATAAAAACTGGCGTAATATTATTCTTGGATGCGATCAGAAAACGAGGAAAGCAATGGGAAGTCCAACCCCTTTGCATTTGGCATCTAAGAAAGGAGATATGAATGAAATAATTTCGCTTTTAAAATCGAATGCTGATGTTGACGCTCAGGCGGCCGATATGTCCACTCCACTATACTTGGCTATAGAACATTCAAAATTAGAAGTCGCTAAGTTTTTAATAAATTATGGTGCTTCAGTTGACGCTGTATCGCTAAGCGGTCAAACCGTACTTAATTTAGCTGTGTGCAGAGGCTTATCGACTATAGTCGAAGATATTCTAAAAAAAAGTCCAAGCAAGTGCAACGTGAGCAACATTGATGCCCTCAAAGATGCAGTAAAAAATCGGTGCCAGAAAAATATTGTTGAAAATCTTTTAAAATATGGATTTGGTGTTGAGCCATATTACATACATGATATCAATTTCTTACACAGCGCCATAGAAATGGGTTATATTGGTATTATTGAGGACTTAATTAAGAATGGACTCGATTTGCCTTGTAAAGATAAACTAAATAATTGTGCTTTGCACATTGCTGCAAAATACAAACAAACTGCTATAGCCAAACTGTTGCTTACCCATGGAGCCGATGTAAATGCATTTGACAGACATGGTAAAAGTCCTATATTTTATTCAACGGAAAATTCAGATGTAATCCTGACTAAGGTACTGCTCTCTCAAGGAGCTTTTGTTCCAAAAAATTCGGAACTGCTAAGGATTGCCTGCAAAAAATCTTGTAAAGAATTAGTAGAAATTTTTCTTGAATACAATGTTAATATTGAATCCGCTGATACGTATGGGAGGACAGCATTACACCTGACTGCTACAAGTGAATATGACGGATACATGGGGTCCCTTTTGACAAGTGATAGCCCTGACATGAAAGCTAAAGGGGAAATAGCAGAACTACTTCTTAGAATGGGTGCTAATGTACATGCTAAAAATGCAAATGGGCTAACAGCGCTTCATTTTGCATGTCAAAAAGGTTTTAAAAATGTCGTTGAAGTACTTTTAAAATACAATGCTGATGTTAATTGTGTTGTAAGAGATTATTCACCATTGCTATTTGCCGCGCAACAAGGAAATGCTTCAAGTATGGAAGTGCTTCTAGCAAATGGAGCAAACGTTAATATACAGCGATCAAATGGCGATACAGCTCTTCATATTGTTGCAAGACATGGCTATGCAGATGCTTTGAAAGTATTGATTAAAAATGGCGCTAACGTGTGTTCTAAAAACATCTACCGTGCCATCCCACTTCATGAGGCATCAAAGCAGACCAATATTGAAACAGTTTCTCTTCTTTTGGAGCATGGATCCCCCATTGATTCAACAGACTTAGTGGGTAAAACACCGCTCCATAATGCTGTTATTGCACGAAAAGTCGAAGTTGTAGAGTTTCTCCTAAATTCTGGATCGGATATTAATATTTTAACAAATTGTAATTATACAGTTTTTGATTTGGGAGATCCTATGTATAATGCGAGAAAAAATGTATATGACCCAATATATGATTATTCAGATGATGAATGTACGGAATATAACTATGAAAATTTTGAAGGTGCTAATAACGAGATGCTCATAGATGAAATTCTTAGATTACATTTGATAAAGTTACTAAATGCAAATTTGTATATCATGAAGAAACACCTAAGGCGCATGACTCGGGATTATAATGACGTAGAGAGTGCACATTCAGCTAAATGTAATGAGGAAATTCAACAGTTAAAACTCGATAAAATTGCAAACAATACATTAAGTTTTTATGATATTTTGACGGGAAATGTACATTTATTGGTTAAATACGCTAGAAATCAAGATATAATAACAGCATTGGAATCAGATTATATTAAAAATAAGTTCCCAATATACGCTGTTCATATTCGAAAAAATTTCGAAAAAAGTATTCGCAGACGTCTATTAATTGAACGGGCTCAGGAGTTCTTTTTAAAATATCATGTTAAACTGCCATATGATTGTTCCGATTACATATTAAGATATTTAAGTGATGATGACTTAGAAAACATAATAAATGCATAAAACACTATTTTAGCAATCAAAACAAAAAAAATATATATAAGTAAAATACTATATACATATTTTACTTAAAATTATTTTATTTTCTTTATGAATTTTTATATTCTTAACTTTTTTGTCAAAATTGTTTTAATAAAATGATTACATATATTAAAAATCAATGGGTAATTTTTAAAAAATGGACGGAGTCTTATCATAATCTCAAAAGCCAAAATCCTGAAAAAAATTATGAAGAAGAACAAGGATCAAATAACAAATGTCTCAAAAATAAAAACTAAAATATGCCTACTCAGGGTCCCAACTATGTAATTCGATTCTAAAATAAAGTTGGTGGAATTCGAAAAATTTCAGCGAATTCTTTAGTAAAGCACTTATATTAACTGAAAAGAACAGTTAATACTAGTTAACGCTAGGCGCATTCTTTTCTATACCTCCAATTTTAATTGGATGCCGCCCAGGGGTTAAAATGAGACAGTCAATACCTGGTTCTCAAATCCACTGTGCCAAACTAGTGCCGTGCGATTGAGGTTGCATTTAAAAGACCTTAGGTCTTACAGACATATAGTTAAAATTCAAAAAAAAAAAAATTATGTGGCGAAAAGTCGAATACGCTAACAGTGGATGCTACTTTCCAATACAGTACTACTGAAAAATAGCATTGAAATAGGGATGGCCATAAAAAAAATACATCGAGGTTTTTTTCGATGTAATACATCGGAACGTTACATCGATGTTTAAAGATGCATCGGTTAAAAACATCGATGTTTCCGATGCATCGAAAAATAAAATGCACGACTTTAATGTAGCTAACCATTGAGGTTCGGTTAGTTAGGTGTAGTTATCATATCCAGGTTTAAAGCCTTGATTCTTAGTATAATGAATTGTCGAATGGATGATTCAAGGAATTATTTACATACGTACCTACAAATGTATATTTAAATCTAGGTTATGGATTTTAATTATGTAAGTTAGGAGAGAAATATGTATCTACATATATACCAACATACAAGGATGTAACCTAAGTATGTAAATATGTACTTATGTATGATAATGAAAATGAAGGATGTAGGTGGGTAGGTAGCTATATGTATATAACTTTATAATTTATGTGCAATATGCATACATTAGATTCATGCGATTTTTAAATATACATAAGTACATATATAAATATAAATGTATGACGGCCTAATTGTATGTAGTATTCAGTGACGTACGCAAAAATTATTAATATGAAATATAATAAGGTAGAAATAAATGGATAATACACATATTAAAATGTTTTTTATATTGCTTATTCGTTATAGTTTGAGGGAAACCAAAGATGCAATTTGAATTCATGGATAAATAGAAATATATATAAAAAAAACTCAAAAATCGTTGAAGTGGGGTTTTAATATATTAATTTTTTGTGTAGGTATAAAATTTTGAAAACATTTTTAGAAAAAAAAAATTGTAATGCCATTTTGAAGATATTATTAATATATATAAAATTCAAATGTCAAAAAAAATTCTGTGACTGGTTCTTGAAAAATCGATATAAAAAAAATATTTTTTCTTAAATTTTCGTATGCAGTTTTATTAACAATTTTAGGGAGCAGTTGTATAAAAAAAATTATTTAAATCGCCAATATGGAGAAAGTCGAAAATATGAAAAGTGGTTCTATGGGAAGAACCGCTAATAAGTGAACTGTACGAAAATTATCAAAGGTACCCTTTCACTTCATTAATTAACTGATTTTTTTTGTAAAAATCGTTGAATCGTTTTTGAGAAAAATTAGATTTTGATTTTTTGGCCAAAAAAATGTATAGGAGCCTCTGTTATTTGTCGTCTTAAAAAAAAATATTTAAGAAAGTGGGCATATTACCGAAAAAAACAACATGTACCAAGTTTGAAGCTAATTTATCGAAGCGTTTAGGCTGTAGACTCGAGGACAGAATGAAAGACAGACAGACGGAATTAGGGGACTCACGTTTTTGGTGTTCTCTGTGATCGTAATGTCATGCCTGATTGTTAAAAACAAATTTTTTTTTTTACGAATACATAACTTGCCTTATAGTCCTATAATCGCAGGTAAAAAGGTTATCATGCCAGAAAAACAACATACATCAGCTAATATATGATAGGGAAAAGAAAAATGATATTCAAGGTTCTTTGTTTTACTGAAATAAAGTTTTATTAAAATTCATTGAAATTACAAATTCCAGTACTTGTTCTCTAAAGTCTAAATTCTGCATGAAAAGGATTTTTTTGACACACTTAGCCTTAATTCTGTTTCACTGCTGGTTCAGCACTTGAGACGCTTTGGAAAGCATTCGCTCCGATGGAACCGAACTGAATACAATAGTTAAATACTTAAAAGCAACTTTGTAGAACTTTGGAAACTGCACTTGTAGTCGCATGGTGAGATATGTACCTTCATTCGATACATCGGAACAAAAAACATCGATGCATCGTTAAACATCGAAATTATTCGATGCATCGGATTTATTCGATGCATCTAATGATAACCATCAATGTTTTCGATGTAAAATGAACAACCCTAATTGAAAACTTTCGAACAGATGCGGAAGTAGAATTAAGTTACATAGTAGGGCCCCAACTTTAAAATGAACAACCACCACCCTATTCAAATATTCATCAGGTTAAATTCGGTAAAATTGTGCGGTATTCTTCTATTTCCGTATTCTTGCGGATTTGGCATTTGTTTTCTGCTTAGCTGAGTGTTAAAAGATTAGCGGGTCTTCAAATATAATAAAATGGCTAGAAAACTTTGACGTTTATAAATAAATCTATAAGCTTCAAATAACAAATTTTCTATTTAAAATTTTGTAAGAAAATCATCTTATCATGTTTAAAGTGTTTCTTTAAATTCCTCCGTAGTTATCAATTTGGGAATTTCCTCATTTATGTTTGTGGTAGGGAAAAAAGTCCGAATGTCGGTGCTTACATACTTTTGTAACAAAAAACATTAACCACAAATTTGTATCCAAACTTCATACGAATTTCATATGAGTATCTGTTATAATTAGCTTCTCTTCTTAAAATTGCATCATTTAGCTGTGGTGATGGGATTCAACAATATCTAATACATACCGAAATTATCTTCTTTTTAACCAAAAGCTTTTGGTAAACCTATGACTTTTTAAATAATCGGATTTTGAATATAATCGAATGTATCTATTTCAATATGAAAAATAAATCAACCTAATGTCCTTTTCGATTGGTAATCCGGAAGAACTCTCCGATCCGGGATTCCAATCGAACAAGTAAGCACTAGATTCTAGATTCTGAAAATTTATGTAAGTGTATGTGTAAGACGGGAAATGTCGAACGCACATTTGTGATTATTTTATTTTGTAAGCATGGCTGACACAAATGTAGAAGACGTCGAAGTTATTCCTGGTGAAAATGCGAAATTACACTTATTGGAGGGAAAATTTGTCTTCGGAACAGATATCCATAATTTCAATTCTCTATAGATAGAAATTGAAACTACAAAATTTCAGACAAACCGAAACAAAACAATGAAATGAATAAATTAATTTGAATTTGACATTTAGTGGGTGTGAGTCTGTCAGAAGCACGGGTCATAGAGAAAATAATTAAATTAAATAAAAAAATGAAATAAAAAAAATTATAATAGCCGTGTTTTATTATCGCCAATAGCCCATATGGTTCACCCCGTGAAAATAAAACGATCTGGGTTATGTACTTACATGTACACTCTGCCGAATTTATTACTAATATTTGCAAACCCAGATAGAAACCTGGATCTCGTGCTGTTTTTGTAATACGTGTTTAAACATAACCCAGACCCGTGGATAATAAAACACAGCTATTGTTACCCCGTTTATGAGTGAATTGAGGAATCGAATCGAATCGAATTGAGATTTCAATTCAGGTATATGGCCTCGTGGTATCGGAAGATTGGATTAAAATGGAATCGAAGTGACAATAGGCGTGTTTTTTTCTAAGCCCCGGGGAAATTGGACGAAAAAAACGATGAGTAGGATTAACAATTTGCATACTAAATCCAACAACAATAAATCCCCGGGGGTGCTTAGCTTAAACCCAGAGAATTCTCGGGGCTTAGCTATTGGAGAGGATAAAAACTGTGCTACCAAAAACTTATTCACTAAGTTATCGATAAAATGTATAGAAACTTCAACACAGTGCTGACAAATCTTTTCACTAAGCACCTTGGTCATTTTTTTCAACCAATTCCCCCGGGGATTGCAAAAAAAACGCACCTATTGTCTTGATAAAATAGGTTAAACTATACCTCATATTACTTATGAAATGTTTGTTACGTAAAACTATGGTGTTGTATCATGATACAATTAAACAGAAGAATTTTGACATTAAAATATCAATTTCGTCTTGTCAGCATAAATACAAATACAAACTTTTCAACCAAATTAAACGATAAAATTTATTTTACAAAAACTTTTTTTTTTTTATTTAAGGACTGGGCTCTAATTTAGGAATGATAAAAGGATCGGGCACAGAAGAATCAAGCACAGGTGGTATATTTAAAATAGTTTTATCTTCAGATGCATCCGCTGCTTCTTGAGCGTATACTCCCATAGCTAAATTAAAAACTATATTTTCAATATGATGCTGTGCAATTGCAATATCATTATTGCTGCGATTGGATGTGCGTAGTTTATGAGCTATATGCTCGCCATAGATTGAATGTTCATCGCGTTTGTCACTTTCATCTAAAAGGGTCTTAATGCATTGTAGGGCATCTTCAAGAGCTGTTTCTTTGCCAGTTAGTCTTCTTCTTTTTGTATTTGGAATGTCATATTCTTCTTCATCTCCGTCGTTCTCGTCGTAATTAACAGAAGATTCAAAATCTCGGCTTTCATCTTGATGTTTATAAGGAGCTGTGAAGCTGTCTTCGGTGCCAAACTGTTTTGAGCTACAGTTTGATTCACTCTGAAATAAACAAAATTTATTTATAAACAATTAGAATATCAAAAACGAATCAATAGAAGTGGCATGATTAGGGTTACCAGATTAAAAATGTTAAAAAGGGGGACATAGCGAGTTGTCTAGTGGGAAAAATTTTCAAAAAGAGGGACAAAACATGTTTTTGAAAAATACAAAACGCGAGCAAAAAAAAATTTAACAAGATTTTTATGTCTTTGACGTTTCACCATGACGTTTCGATCTGAAAATCTAAATATGTAATTTCGTTTCTAAACTTTTTAATATTGCCCTTATTGGATGCATCCGTGGCGATTGAAAATAGTAGTTTTGAGTTTATTAGTAAGTAAACTGGTCGCAAAAAAGAGGGACATTTGTGCCCCCCTTTGTCATTTTTGGTTTTGGGGGACAATATGTAGCTTGAGGTAAAAAAGTGGGACAGCTTCTCTAAAAGGGGAGCGAATGGTAACCCTAGGCATGGTTCGGAGCAACCTGGCAACGAGAGTTTATAATGATTCAATGTTATAATCTAGATCACATATAATATATAAATATTGAAGTTACTCCGCTTAATGTATTTAATTTTACACAAAAATACACCTAGATATATTTATATTAGGGGTATTCATGTAACGGCGGAAAACGCAGATAAACCTCAGAAAGCAGATAATTTTATCTCCGCCGAAATGAACTGTCAAAGTTTGAATGGGAAAAATATTCTGCAAATCAGATAAATTATCTGACGAATTTGATGAAAGAGAATAAATAAACCTCATACATTTATTTCAAAGAACATCTGATTATTTCCCACATTTAAGCAAGTATTTTTAAGGGGGTATTCATGCAAACGTCTGGCGGAAAATTACATCTTTCTGCAAAGCGGGAAATTATCTCGTTGCATGAATACCATAATTGAGGGTATTCATGAAACGGCGAAAAACCCGGATAAACCTCAGAAACCCGATAATTTCAAATAAATTATCGGTTTCTGAGGTTTATACGGGTATTCCGCCGTTTCATGAATAACCTAATTGTTTTTAAGTAAAAAAAATTCAATAAGTATCTACATAATATAATCGGGTTTGGTTTTAATTAAATTAGAGAAAGCTTGATGATTTACATCTTATTACTTTAAATGATCTAAACTTGTATATTGTAAGCTTTATTTCTCGGAAATGGCTCTAACTATTTCGATTAAATTTTCGCAGAGCGAAAAAAAAAAAAAATTAAATTTCAAGGTTTATTTGCATGACATTTTCAGAGTTTGTTCTATTGTGCAAGAGAAAAATTTAAAATAACATTTCAGTAAAATCCGGCCAACCCACACGCACTCTATCATTTATTGGTTTCTATGAAAGGGTTCAAATGGTTTAATGAAACTTTCAACTTTATTTGTATGAATGAAAGAAATATTTAAAAATTGGGTTTGGTAAAGCCCGCCTACTGCCACGCCTTTTTTTATAATTTCTTGGTCTTTCGATTTGAATGAAAATTTCAGTTTGTGTTTATGAACAAGAAAACATTCTCAAAAATATTTAATGGGCCTTTCGTTTGGTAAATTTATATTTGGTTCTATAAATTAATTTTTTTTGTAGCGAATCGTTTTCAGATTGATTTTTATTTTCTATAGTATTTGTGTCTGTGAACCAGCTAGCGGTATCAGCTGTCTTGTCAGACTTATGGCTGTCAATTATGATGCATAGTGGTGTTAGTAACAGAGGGGCAGATCTGCCGAAAAATCCAGATATGCAAAATTGATTTAAAATCAAAAAATAAATGAAATTGTTTGGCCAATCGAAGGCCAAAATTGTCAAAATCTGTTGATTTTTCTTTCCAAACTTATCTAATTTCTTAGTTTCTCAGAAATGACTCAAACGATTAGAAAGAATGTTTTAAAGTTTATTTTAATAAACAAAATTAAATATTTAATTTTATAATATATTTAAATTAAAAATTAGGTAAAGTAATATGCGCTAACTACCAGGCCTAATTTTATTATTTCTTAGTATCTTTGGAAATGATACTATAGAAGATGGTATTTTGTATGTAGATTATAATTTATATTTCAAGTTTACCTAAGTAGGTATTATTCAAAGACATATCTAGGGGTTGCCAAGAAAGGTTGGGTCAAGGTTTTCTTTAAATATAGACTAAATTTCAAGCTGCATAAAAAATTATGCAAAAGTTGATATAAAATTTTTGAATCTCGAAAAATAATATATATCTTAGTGGTTTTATAATGATGAACTCTAATGTTCTTATTTTTGTTGAATAAACATACATACATCCATTCCTAGAATATGTTGTTAAAAGTGGAGTGGCGTTTTTGAAACAGCCCTCATTGAAAAACTCCAAGATTGGTCCTTCAAAAAAACATGATTTCGGTTTTCCCCAATAATTACATTCTTCAATTTTATCTTTACAATATTTTAAATCTTAATCTCTATCTCTACTAATAATTATATAAAATTGTTCTTTGTTTTGGATGTCAGTTTGTCTGTATATGGCAGACAAACTGACGACTTAGCATTTCCATCGTCATAAAAATGAATGGACATGCTTCCACTGTTCTTTGGTCAGGTTATAGGCTATTAAATATAATATATAAATTATATTGTATACTCGTATGTTTAATATACAAATCTTTTCACTTACATCTGAAATTTATCATGATTTTAAGATAGAATTTCCAAATTTATATTTCGTTTTGTTTACGTTTTGCCGTCTCCATGGATTATATATCCAAATTGGTGTTTGTTTGCTTCCGCTGTTGTCATGGATTTTTATTTCCCTCAAGGGTCGGTGTTAGGAACTCTGTTGTTTACCATATATATAAATGATCTTAAAAGTGTAATTAAATACTGCAAATTGGCTTTGTTTGCGGATGACGTAGTAGTTTACATATCTGATAATAATAAAATTGACAGTAAAAATAAATTACAAGAAGATTTAGACCCTATAGATCAGTGGTTCATGCAAAATATACTTAAGCTGAACATTGAAAAAACAAAAGTAATGGTGCTGAATGAGAGAAGCGGGGATAACAACAATGATATAAAGATTGATGGTGCTTCAATTGAAAAAATTATTTTAAAAAAAATATTTAGGTATAGTATTATGATCTAAGGCTTCCTAATTTTCTTAATGCGAAATCATAAAATTCCCTTATATATAAAGGATTTAAATTATACAATAGTTTAAACACTGATGCCAAAAATGAAAGCAACTTAAACATATATAAAAGAAAGACTATCGAATTTGTAAAATCTCAATATTGAAAAAAAAATCAATTATGTACATATAAATATTGTACAATAGTTAAATTGAACTAAATAAATAAACTTAAACTTTAATTTAAACTAAGTCACGGCCTGGGCAACCGAGGAAATAGCTGCGTTTATCTACGGGTCTTGGTTATTTTTTAACAAGTATTACAACAACGACACGAGATCCAGGTTTCTATCTGAGTTTGCAAATATAAGTATTAAATTCGGCGAACAGAGGATACATATCAGTACATAACCCAGATCGTTTTATTTTTACGGGGTGAACCATATAGGTTATTGGCGATAATAAATACGGCTTCCAAATAAAATAAAAAATTAAGAAACAAAATTTGTTAGAAAAAAGGATTTTCCTTTATTTTGTCGTTAATTTAACCAGGATTAGTTTTCTTATTAAATTTAACAAAGAAGATTTATTATTTCTATTTTTTTTACAAACAAATTATTCTTCATTTTGAGACTCTTCGCTTTCGTTTTTTAACTTGCGATTATAGTTGGTACAATAAAAGGCAAGTTATGTATTCTTTGAAAAAAAAAACAATTAGGCCTATTCTTCCACATCTGTTATTCTGCTATGAATTTTCTGTTATGGTGCATAACAGATCTTCACCATAAAAGATATTTTATAATTGTTATTCAGGAGTTCGATCTTTTATAAAAGTCTGTTATGTAACTTCGAAAAAGAAACATTAATACGAACAGACCTAAAATCTGCTATCAAATTATCAGCTGTAGTAGCTAAATAAAAACTCTCGGCAGTAGGCACTGACTAATTAAAATATTAACCTGCGCAATTATCGTGTTTTGTTTCGCGTAGATAAATAATATTTAATCTTTGCAATTTGTCCATAATAGATCCTGAATTTATTATATCCAATATAAAAAACTCCGGCAAGATAAGCGACACTTTCTTTTACGTTTCATCCATCAAATGTGTTCCTTGCTTTCGTGTATTGAAATAATTAGTTTGAAATATTTTACGAACAATTCATTAACAAAATAAAAGTTTTTACTTTATATATTGAAATCTTTTATGATAAAAGTAACAAAAATGTGACTTTTATTCTTTTATGATTCATAAAAGATTCCATAACAGATTGTGGCATGCTGAATACCAAAAATGCAGTTCGTAAAGGACTTGTTGAGAATTTCGAAGTTTTGACAGCTCACTAGCAGATTTCTTAACAGATTTCATAACAGATTTAGCATGCAGAATACCAAAATTATAATTCATAAAAGATCTTTTGACAGCTTAAACTTTTGTATGAAAATTCATAACAGAATAGCAGAATAACAGAATAAAAGATCTCGCCGAATAGACCCAAATTTGAGATAATAATCAAACATGACATTACGATGATAGAGAAGACAAAAGGCTGCCGTTCAAGTGCGGCTTAAAAAAATTGTCGGAAAGTTTCGCATTAGTGCGGTCTTACTTTAAACCTTTAAAGACCCGACATTTTGACTTTCACGCTAACAGGCTCCAAGCATGAAAAATTCCAAAGATTTCGATGAAAGAAATTCCACATTAGACGTGTTCCTTTTCTGTAATTTATGCGGTGCTTACACATGCATGAATTCATTGTCATGTTCAACTTTTCATGCGCCGGTAACAGCAGTTGCTAAGGTTTCGCAGTGAACTACCAATTTTTTTCGAAAATTTAGGAAAATTTAGTTTCGTGTCCAAACACTTACAATCGCGAAATTCTTTATTTTCACGGCTGCAGGCGCCGGTGAATTCATGCAATTTTTCTGGCATTTCTGCGTAATACTACGTTTCCACCGAACTTTAATCTCTTGTAGATTTACTAATCTCAAAAAGTGTTTCCACCGCCCCAAAAGTGGATTAATTTTGACAGCACTATTCAAAATGCATATAGCTTTTCATTTTCTCTTATGATGTAGAAGTGAGACAGGCAGCTTCATATGTATCAACCGAAGAGAAAAATTCACTTTCCCGATGAATGTGTTCATTTCTATATGGAAATAGGGTAATTCGATTGAAGATTTAAATGAGATTTATTTTAAATCTTCATCTCAGAAGATTAAAATTTGTATTGTAAATCCTCAAGATTTGTAGGAGATTTAGCTAGATCTACTTCAATCTCGGTTTAGTGGTCGGTGGAAACGTAGTATAAGGGTGAGCCTTTGGCACATGTTAGAAATAAATAGTTTGTTGAGAATTTTGAAATTAACCTCTTAACCGAGCTTACATCTGCAAGGATTCCTCAGCGCGCGCCGGTGGCTACTTTTGCGAAAGTAAAAACTAAGTTGTAATTGTAAGCTCATGTTTACGTGTCAGTTGATAAATGCATGAAAGTAAAACAAAATTTTGTTGTTCTCAACTTTTCATGTGCCAGCGAAAAGAGTTGGTAGGATTTTACACTTAACTGCAATCTTTTTCTTGGCACATGTTAAGTTTGCAAGGAAAATCAGTTTTCTGTGTTAACTTTCACAGTCCCGAAATGTTTACTTTCACAGATACTGTTTTTTTTTTCGTTTAGCCCATTTCACCCTACAAACAGCTTACAAAAAATATTTAACCCTTAAGCCACTTGCAAACTACAACCTTTCAAAACCAAAATTATTTTTTAAATTGGAGGGATAGTTTCTGAGTTTAGACATAGCAAACAAACTGGTACTGATATATGTACATAGATGAATTTGACTTTATGAGATTAAAATTATCAAAATCTGTGGAGCGGATTCTAGGAATTAATCCTATGCCTATTCTTACCATTTGAAAAAAAATAATGAGCTGTTTTGAAAATATTAACAAATCGATTCTATGGAAGGTACCGTTCTTAACTATTGTTGGTAATTTGTTTTCAAGCCATATAATTGTTCATACCAAAAAAACACTCTGATTTTTTTAATTCAAAATATTTAGAGCCATTTGTTACCGAATTGATTAATTATTTAATTGTTTCTCAAAACTATTAGCAAACAATAATAAAATTTACAAAAAAAAAAAGATGCCCGATGCCAATACAACGAGGGCGACGAGTTGTTGTTTTGACTTTTGTTTATGAAACTAAAATGAAGTGTCAAGGAAAATCTTGATCTAAAGAACGATCGTAAAAGCTTGAGCGTAGTAGATTTTTAAGATAAAAATATGGTCGCGTTCTAAAGTTCCGCTCAGTTATGGATTGTTGAAGATTCCCGACAGGCAACATTTTTGGCATAAGGCTAGATAGGCATGAGATTTGAGGATGTTAGAATGGAGAGTGAGTTTTCTTTCTAATAAACGTATAAATGTATTGGTGTTGGAAACTATGAGACGTTAGAGAGCTTAATTCTCCACAGGAATTTCCAAATCCTGGTTAAGATGGAATTGGCTAAACCTTTAAGACAGAGTAAAAAGTTCTCTGGTCAGAGCCAGTCGAGACAAAGTTCTTAAACAAAAATCCTTCACAAGTTTTCGCTTTGCAATTAATTGAAAGCCGACGTAGTGGATAACGAGGCATAGAAAACCGAATATACGGGTGAATAAATACATAAAAGTCGCTGTAAAGATAAAGGATAAAGGATATTTCAAAATTATCCCTATTGTTTACTAAGTTAATATCGCAAATATTGCATATTGGAGTTAGATTTTTTATTTAAAAAACCAACTTGTTTTTTTTAGGAATTTACAAGACGGTTGAGTATTTTCACCGCCTTTGATTTTTTCTTGCAAAGAATATTCAATTTTTATTGCCGTGGATTTTTCTTGCAAAAAGAAAAACAAATAATTTTCACCGCTTTCCCGGCCAAAAATTTACCGAATTACCAGGTCAACATAAAAAAAACGAGGTACCTACTAACCAAAACATATAGCCACCGTTTTGCCAAACTGAATCCAAGAGGAAGCGTAGCTTGGAGCGTTAGCGCGTCGAACAAAAACCACCAATTGCCAATTTTTTTTTGTTTTAATATTTTTTTTACATTTTGAAGTAAATTAACGCTAAATTTACCAAAAAAAAAACAAAACAAATAATTTTATTTGAATTTCGGATGCTGGTAGCTCGGTCGGCAATAGAAACAATTTAAATAAAAAGTATTAGATCGCGAAACGTACTGATAGAATTAAAATTTTCCATTCACGTATTAGTATACATAATATATATAATTCAAGTGATTTAAAGAACATTTTAAAAGTAACAAGTGCAACAACGACAGATCATATCATCTTTGAGTCAATCCAAGAGACAGTGGCCACTTCTCAAGGAAATTCGGAGGTAATTTTGGTATGCAATTTTATTTCATTTTTATTTACTTGAAAGATAAAATTTAACATATATTACATATACACTTCGTAAAACGAAACGAATAGTGAAATACTGCGCGCATGAAAAGGGGGTTTGATAACGGGGTACTAATGTGGTAAATCTAAAAAAGTGAATAAAGAAAAAGAGGTATTGAAAACCCAAATTTGTTAATAAATCGAAGACTTTTTAATTCGTTTTTAATTAAATTTTTATGCGATCAGCAGCAGGGTTGCCACTCAAAAAAATTAAAATTAACTTTTTGTTATTTTGAATAAATTGAAATTGAGTTCATTTTTGTTTATTGTTTTAATGATTTTTTTGAAAATTTGCATTGACATTACATAATACATGTTTATATATGTTATATTAAAAAAAAATAATGATATATAATAAATAATGAAATTGTATACATCGCACTATGAATTGTGAATACATTTTTTTTTTAAAGAAGGGTGAGGAGGATGAAATGAGAAGGATGTGATTCCAACGGAGAAGCAAGCCAACTAAAGGGGTTGCTCTGGCGAGGGAGGCAACCAGGTAAGGTGGGTGGAGGCGATATCTCGCGCATCGACAACGCTGAGCTAAGGGTTCGAAAACGATAGTCAGCATGAACCGTACGGCACAAGATAGCTCGTTACAAAATGACGCCCAACGTGTAGTCCACTATAAGGAGATAGTGTGACTACTTTTCTGAGCTAAATCAATTTTTTAAACATTTTTAATTCAACTTTTTTTTTTCAATTTTATTTCCATAATTTTTTTTCCACATTTTAATTATTCCTTTTGCAGATAGTTTTGATTTTGTTAATCGAATTTTGGTTGCAGTTTTCTTGCGAGTCCCGGTGACTAGGTGTTAAGCACTTGGTACCGCGTTGCCGCAGGGAAGTTGCAATCATAAAATTAAAATAAATAAAATGTGAGCGAGATTTTTCAAGTCTTGGACTATCAACAAAGTAGGTAGTCGAATTGCAGAACAATTTCGCTCGCATATATACATATGTTAAAGGTTGGAAGAGACTTGTTGGTGCAAGCTGCGTTTTCAGATGAATATTTCGTCTTTCGATGTCCTGGAAATCAAAGAGAAACCAAATTAATAAGTAAAGTAGTTTCAATAGTAATAAATTAACTTACAGAGCGTATTTCATTTTTTTTTGCTTTTTGCTCAATTGATTTTGGCTCTCAGAATAACGGCTTCGGAGATCATCCTTCTCAAATCAGAATCCTCATCCTTTTTTTTGTATTCTATGAATAAACAGTTAATATTCTTTTTAAAAAACTAATTTTTTTGGAAAATTTCGAATTGAAATTTTTTATTTATTGTTTTATATTTTCTTTTTTTTCAAATTTTTATTTTTTTTCTGAAATTTTATACCTTTTTGAGGTTTTTTATTACACATTATTTTTTTTAACATTTTCAAATATTTCCTTTTTTTTGAACAATTGGGCAAGTGGTGATTTTGAAAATAGGTTTTCAGTTTTTTAGTTTGCGGGCGGCAATTCTAGGGAACAGATTTTGGATCTTGAATTGTGCCTCTTTTTGTTTCGAATTCTTACGATTCACACCCGGTTTTGGAAATTTCTGTGAATTCTATTCTTTCCGAGATCGAGATTTTGTTTGATTACTTTTTCTTCTCCAGTAAGCATTTCGACAGGGTTTGGTCTTTTGTCTGAAGTTGAGTGGGGAAGATCGACACCAATTCCTTTTCTTGAGTAGGCATGAATAATAGGCTTCGAGTACCAATTTACGACGACTTAAGTGTAATAAACGCTCATTCTGAGGAAAGATTTGAAGAGTTTCATAAAAGATTTAGGAACACTATTGAACGCTTCAACCTTGACACTTCTTTTAGTTTTTCGGAGCATTCATACTCAATAATTGCAAGTTCAACCATGCAGAACGGTAGCAATCCAAGGGGTAGCAATGAGGCTTTGCAAAATGATTTACAAGATCAAAATCCTGTAGATGGTCAGAGGGCAGATCCGACCGAAGCATTAGCTGCACGTATCGAGAGAAATATGGTTGATAATCAAATTCGACTTTCCAACAAATGGATGTTTTTATGGTGAATGTCATAAAAAAATTGGAAGAGCTAAATTTAGCAGTCCTTCACAAAGCGTTCAGTCTAGGGAAAATTTAACTGGCGCAGGGGCTGAGTCCAGACCCAGCGAGAATTTTCAACCAATGCCGAGACCTAGAAGTTCCGTTTCTCCATCAGCCTTCAGTACACCTGAGTATAGCAAATGTCGATTGGACAGGTGGAACATCAAGTACGACGGAACAGATAACAATTCCGATTTTCTTTTTAAGGTGGATAGGATGCAATCATCGTCATCTTACACCGACGAGTAGATAGCTGCAAATTTCCACATTTTGGCGAAACGAGCTTCTTCCCAGAGAACTGTGAATGAGATTGCGGTCGATGAAGACCAATCGGATCTAGATTTAGATGGGGATGAACTCGCGGCCATTTCTTCAGGGCGAAAAACGATTTCAACAGCAAATTATATATGTTGGAATTGTGATCAAAAAGGACATACCTATCACTATTGGCCTTCTAAGGTTAGGAATCTTTTCTGTTTTCTGTGTAGGGCGAAAGGAGTTACTACCATCGAGTGTGGTAAACATTCGGGTAATGTTCAAAGGAACGAAAAGAGCGGGGAAATTCGTTCCTCACGCAACAAACCCGACCACCCACAGCAATAGAACCCGATAAGCCCAACACCGTTAGTGAGAGCGTTCCTAATAAGATCTTGGAACGGGATGAGCCTCTCAGCTCCCAAATCACTCAGTCTCATCCTATAAACACCTACGCGCTAAGATCTCTTCACGAGCGGAAACTAAATTATTATAAAGTTCGTTCTCGAATTTTCGGCATTAATAGTAGTTTAGCTAGCTCGAGTATCCAAAGATGCCGACGTCGGTATCGAAAAAGAAAAAAATTCGCAAAAAAATTATCGAAACAATTATCACTTCTCATTCAGATGGTAGAATGTTTGCAAAGTTCAATTAAACGATGAATTTGTTTATGGGTTGTTGGATAGCGGTGCTTCCATATCTGTGTTAGGGAAAAATTGTTGGGAATTGGTAAAGAGGGTTCGAGTAAAGGTAAAGTCGTACAAAAATGTGGTACGAACTGCAGACGGCATGGCTCATGACATCTAAGGCTTTTGTGAGATCCAGACCCAATATAACGGTTTAAAAAAAACTCTAACTTTTTACTTAATTCCCAACCTGACTCAGGAGTTGTACCTAGGGATGAATTTTTGGAGAGATTTTAACTTAATGCCCGAAATAAATGAGATACAAGCCGACGTCGGCTTAAGCGAAGAGGAGGTAAATTTTAAGGATGAGGCTGAGCTGATTAATCTAACGCCTGAACAAAATTCTATATTAGAATATACCAAAAAGTTATTTCCTAATTTTGTCATGTTAGGTTTGGGGAAAACAAATCTCGATTGTTACGTTATTGATACGGGAAACGCGGTCCCGATTAAATCATGTCACTATCCATTGTCTCGGGTTCGTCAGGAAGAGGTGTATAAGGTATTGGACCGCGTGCTAGGACTTGGTATTTTCGAGGTTAGTAACTCGCCTTGGAGTTGTCCTGTTGTTTTGGTGAGGAAGCCTGGTAAGGTTCGCTTATATTTAGACTTCCAAAGAGTCAACGCGGTCACAGTTAAGGATGCGTATCCACTGCCTCACATTGAAGGCTTATTAAGTCGAATCAAGGACACATATTTTATCACGGGAATTGACCTAAAAGATGCGTATTGGCAAATACCATTAGACGAAAAATCCTGAGAAGACGGCTTTTGCGGTGACTGGTAGACCACTCTACCAGTTTAAAGTAATGCCATTTGCCCTTAGTAATGCAGGCCAGACAATGAGTAGAGTGATCGACCAGGTAGTGCCACGTTCGCTCCGTGAAAATGTATTCGTCTACCTAGACGATTTATTAATTTGTACTACAGACTTCGAATCGCATATACGTATCCTTAACGAAGTGGTTGCTTGTCTTCGCAGGGCAAACCTGACTATTAACCTCGATAATAGCAAGTTCTGCATGCGGGAGATTAAGTATCTCGGATACATTGTTGGCCAAGGTACTTTGAAAACAAATCCTGATAAAATCGAAGCAATGGTAAATTTTCCAGTCCCCACTAGCATAAGACAGGTAAGGAGATTTCTAGGTTTAACCGAATGGTATAGACGGTTTATTAAAAACTATTCCGATTTAGCTGCGCCCCTTACTGACTGTCTGAAAAAGAAACGGAATTTCGAGATAACACCTGAGGCGGTGAAGGGGTTTAACGTGTTGAAGACTGCACTCTCCTCCGCTCCTGTATCGTCACAACCGGATTTTACTAGGGAATTCACGATCCAGTCTGATGCATCGTCAGAAGGTGTAGGTGGTGTTCTCTTTCAGTTAGATGAGAACAGCAACGAGAGGCCGATAGCATACATGTCTAAGAAACTTAATAATCAGAAAAACTACACGGTGACTGAGCAGGAGTGTCTTGCAGCAGTCTTAAGTATACGAAAATGTAGGCCCTACCTTTCAAGGTCATAACCGACCATTTCAGCCTTAAATGGCTGATGTCAATGAAAGAGTTGAGTGGAAGGCTCGCTCGTTGGAGTTTGGAACTCCAAGGTTTCAATTTTACTATTGAGCATCGAAAGGCATGCCTCAACGTAGTACCTGCTACCTTATCTCGTATGGATCTGGAAGAGATTTCTGCAAAAGCAACCGTAAAAGAATCTGAGATCGACGAGATTTCTTCGACAATGTTATGCGGTGAAATCGATCTAGACACAGCTGAATTTGATTCGGAGCAATATTCCCAACTGAGAGAGAACATCGTTTCGAAACAATCTGCACTTCCTGATCTAGTTGTACCGGGAAAATTCATATACAAAAGGGTTAGTTTCAGGAAGGGTGATGTGAAAGAGGAGGACTCGTTATGGCGTCTTTGGTTGCCGGATGCTCTCACTCACGAATGCATTGAATTGGCTCACAATGCGAAGCTAAGTTGTCATAGCGGTTTTACAAAAAGCTTTGCTCGTATTAGAGATAAGTTTTATTGGCCAAAAATGGTATCAGACATCAAGGCATTCGGGAGTGATTGTGAAACATGCAAAATGGTCAAGGCCCCTAACGCTATTCTTCGGCCGCCTATCACCAAGCAGATTGTTTCCGAAAGGCCTGTCGACATAGTCCAAGGAAGTCGACATAAAGCCGCTGATTATGTCGACTTCCTTGGACCTTATCCACGTACAAAGCGAGGAAATGTGTACGTTTTTATCGTGGTAGATCACTTCACCAAATTCACTTTTCAGAAAGCAATGCCTAAAGCAACCTCTGCTAGAACCATCAGTTTTCTAGAATCTGAAATTTTTCATACTTTCGGGACCCCTGAAATGATTCATTCCGACAACGGACGGCAATTCGTGTCCACTGAATTTAAAAACTTCCTGTCAGAGTACGGCGTTAAACATGTTCGCACAGCTGTGTATTCTCCGCAGGCTAACATTTCCGAGCGAAGCAATCGCAGTTTTCTGAGCAAACTTAGAGTCTTAATTTCGAAATAGCAAAATGATTGGGATGTCCAATTGTCTAAAATCGCTTGCGCCGTGCGTTCAGACATACACGATTCAATAGGATGTCAACCGTATTATGCTCTTTTCGGTCAAAACATGGTATCACACGGCGCTACCTATCGAATACTGCGCGACTTGAATGCTATTGAAGACTCGGAAATGTTAGTCTTGCCTAACGCACTAAAAACCACACTTGCCAGAAAGAAGTTGTCGGAGAATCTTTTCAGGGCATACGTTAAGTCTAAGAATACTTATAATACTCGTGCAAAACCAGTTACTTACCAGGTAGGCCAAGAAGTATTCCACCGAAACTTTGCACAGAGTAACTTTGTGAAATGAGTTAACGCCAAACTGCTCCCCAAGTTCATAAAATCCCGTATTCGAAAAGTTATTGGAAACTGCATGTATGAACTTGAAACACCAGCAGGAAAACCATAGACATCTTCCATGCCAAAGATATGCGGCAATAACATCCTGAAAACAAAAAAAATACACAAATAATCGATTTCAAGTTATTGGAAGTAAATTCTAAACTTATCTGACCCGGCTAATTAAGTGGGTTCGCGACACACGTTGTATTTCCACTTAATAAGGTTGATGCGCCCGGACAACCTTGTTTTTATTTATTTTTTTTATTTATGACGCCTTCACGATGATAAATGTTAATTTAAGCCGAAACAGAATATTCTTTTTTTGTGACGGGCTATAAATTCAAGAACCACACCCAACGCTGAGCTAAGGGTTCGAAAACGATAGTCAGCATGAACCGTACGGCACAAGACTGCACGTTACACATTTGCGAGAAAAATAAGCTTTAACATAATGGCAGTTTCACCAAAAAAAAACTCTATACCAAGTTTGAAGGATTGCGGCCACCCATTTGGACTCTAAGTGGCTACATTAGCATACAGACGGTCAGAATTATTAGACCAAGTTTGATTGTTATCTCAAAACTTTTTTTTCGAGGAATGCATAACTTGCCTTATATTGTACTTACCTATAATCGCAAGTACAAAAAACAACCTCCGCAAAGCGAAGAGTCCAAAAATGAAGAATAGTTCGTTTGTAAACAAAATAGAAATAATAAATCTTATTTGTTAAATTTAATAAGAAAACTAATCCTGGTTAAATAAACGACAAAATAAACGAAAAATCCTTTCTTTCAATTTCTTTTCATTTGGAAGATATTGCATGAAAAGACTTTTGCCTCGGGTGTCCGGGCAATGTCGAGGACTTTGTGCTAGTTTATAATAAAAGTATGTAAATACCTATATACATATGTCTATTATTGGATTACAAGTAATAACTGTTCCTACAAGAACTAATAACATAACGTTTTTATGTCAAATTCGAAATATCCCGGTCTCTAATTTATTATTCCATATGCAAACTATTAAACAAACATCTTACACATTGGCTAACATTAAATTTGACAGGCATTGGTCCTGTACTGGGTGTATAACATGATAACAAGGTTTATACATTTTGATAAAATATTGTGGCAATTAAAATTGTAGTGCAAATAAAGAAGAAATTGCAGTAAAAAAACAACTACTCAGAGAGAATGTCAATTATAACGTTGATGTACATTTTTTTTTTCAAATTGAGCACAAAAGGGATTTTGACTACCCTTAATATGATCAAGCTTAGTGCGGCCGTTTGGAAAATGGAGTAGGATTTAAAATGATATACCAATGAACAACTATAAGCTCATGACGGGAAACGGTGCGATTCGATGGAACGTCTCTCCTGAAACATCTTGACTATGTGGACGACGTATGATTGCTCTCTCATAAGATCATGGATCTTCAACAAATGAAAACAGGGGTGGAGAGAGAAGAAGAAATCTTGCGGCTGAAAATTAACTCCGGCAAAACAAAGATGATCAGCCTCGGAACCCAGGCATTTTCTCTCATAAATATTTCTCAATAACCGGTAGAGAAAGTATAGAGCTTCTTGGAAGTATAATCTCTACAGACGGTAGAACCGAAAAGGACATCAACAGCAAAATCGGGACAGGCAAATTCTGCTTTCGGTATGCTTAGAAATATATGCAGGGGTAACTCTCTAAGCTTAAGAACCAAGCTACGGCTGTTTCGATCCAACGTCGAATCCGTTTTACTTTACGGTTGTAGCACCTGGAAAGTAACAGTAGCTGTCAATCTGCAAACGTTCATTAATAGATGTCTACGAAACATCCTTAGGATTTTCTGACCCAATCGTATAACAAGCTTCTCAGGAAAACGGGTCAGAAAGATATTGATTCCATTATAAGTCGAAAGTGGCAGTAGATCGGACACACGCTTTGAAAAGGCGACAACTGTATTGCGGCGCAGGCAATGCACTGGAATCCGCTGACTCAAGAAGGAATAAATAAATAAATAAAAAAAAAGGACCTAATTAAGAACAAGCTCATATAACGACACCAACTCTGGTATAAAACGAGATATAACTCTTGCCTAAGACCTTAAGGTCTTTTAAATGTAACCAGACTTGCACAGGAATATTTCTTGGTACAGGGGAAGGAGAATTAAATGTTTATTGTAATCCACCCAAAGGTAGATGATTTTGCTTTTTTAATGGAATGTAGGTACATTGTCTTTATCTTTCTAAACGTCTGCATGCATATATTTCCAACAAATGAAGTTTTATTATATTTTGTGATATACCTAGCTTGGTGTTAAGAACTCTTGAAATTATGTATGTACTTCTATCATAATATGATAATCACCCTCAGTGCAAAAGAGCAATAAGTCAAAAAATGTCATTTTTGAGTTATTGATGAAGAAATATTTCTATTTAAATTAGCTTTCTTCTGAGGCGCTTGTCATTTCAAGAAACAAAGAAAATACAAAAGATATGAATATTTATAACAATTTTTTGTTATATAACATGTCAGACTGTTTCTTGATTTCAAATGCAAAACAGAGCTAACACAAAATTTTCATATTTTTTCTACTTGAAAACTTAAATAATTTCAATGCAATAGAGAGATAATCCAAAATAATCCCATTAGCCAGACAGATTTTCTTATTTTGACAAAAAAAAAATATATATGCAAGACAGAGACGTTTAAAAAAATGTCACTTCAAAAAATTATTGGTTCAAATACAAAAATATTTCATTTTGCTTAGTGCAATACAGCCATAAACTGAAATAAGTCTCTTTTTCTCTTTAAATGTTTCCATGCAAAACAGCGTGGCAAAAAATATATTTTTCTAATGCAAGATAGCCATACTCAAAATTTGGCAGGAGTTTTGGTTAATCAAATAATATTTTTCTGAAAATTACTTTTTATATCTGGTAATAATATCGATGAATGTCTAGATAAAATTAATTTAGATCTTCAAAATTTACAAGACTGGTTTGACAGTAATATCTTAAAATTAAATATAAATAAAACAAAAGCTATGATTTTAAATGGTTTTACTAATAGAAGAATCATTATAAATGGTAATAATATTGAAACAGTAAATGAAATAAAATATCTGGGTGTTGTAATTGATGATAAATTAACTTTAGATGCTCATGTTAATTATGTATGTAGTAAGATATCAAAGGAAAACTGTACTTCCTGAGTCGAATTCGAAAAAAAATGTCTATGAAAACAACTATTAATGTGTATAATACGATGATAAAACCACACTTTGAGTATTGCTCAAGTATTTTGTTTATGTGTAATAATCAAAAAATTAATCGATTACAAAAACTTCAAAATAGAGGTATGAGAATTGTTTTAATGTATAATGGATTTACCCCAATAAGAGAAATGTTGATTAAATTGTCATGGATGAGTGTTAACCAAAGAATTATGTTTAATGTGATAGTATTTGTATTTAAAATCAAATTTAATATATTGCCTAATTATTTGTATGAATATGTATCTTCTGTTGGTGTTGTACAACCTTTTGCCTTACGCAATACTGGTGATTTCAGGTTACCAAGATTTAGAGACTTTCGGACCACAAATATGATTCTACATAGAGGTTTAAATATTTATAACAACCTTCCTTATATTTTAAAAAATGAGCATAATTTACAAAGATGCAAAAACGAATTATTGGAAAATGTTAAAAATAGATTTATTTATTATGTATAATATAAAATGATTGTAATGCATTTGTTAAATGGCAAAATACTGCCAAATAAATATATATTAAAAATAAAAAATCAGGTATTTGTGGATTGAGATCATGAAAGTTATAAGAAGTTATAATAATTTTATAGCAAAAAAATGGAAAATAACCATAATAATTTATTTTAAAAAAGGTAGGAGTATATTTATTAAGTGAACAAAGGAATGCGAAAACTAAGAAACTATTATATTTTATTTTTGTTTTAATGTGCGACAACATAATCGTTGCAAGACTTTGTCATGGGCGTCAAGAAAAATGTAAATAAGGTAAATTTATCTTTTCGTTTTGTAGTTAGTTTTCATTATAATACCTATTCAATGAATTGTGTGACAGAAAAAGAATTGTCTATGTGAATCAGACAAAAGCACAAAAGTTGTCGGTATGGACCTTAAAGCAGTTATTCCAGTACCATGTGGCAAGACAGGGTCTTTAAAATCAGGTCCAATTTTCGATTGGCATCAACTTGCGCCGATTATTCAGCTGGCAAAAAAATCAAATTCAAACTAACGAGGTATGTATACGGCCAAATGACTTATGCTCGAAAACTGGAAAAAAAAGTTGATTGGACTGATATAAAAGTGCTAATAGTAGAAAAACAATGCAAACATTGTTAAATATAAAACTTTATTTGCGGTTGCCATGTACAAATTGATGAAGGTATATAATGAAGCTTAGCTCATTGAGTTAAATCCCGCATATCCAAATGGGCCACAAAAAATACCAGGAAACCAAATAAGATTATCATGTAATCACCAAGTTTTCAATAACTTGGAAAGTGATGAAACGGAAAGTCCTAAGTAAGCTGCCAGCTTAGAATAGTTGTAAATCATATTAAAACTTGTATTATCATATAACATAATGTATCTTACAATGCAAGTATTGAAATAAATAAATAGAAATAGTATGAAAAGAAGAAGAGTTGGAGCTCGAACATTACTTTTTCAAATACGTTTTCACATAATTTATAATATTTATTTAATTAATGAAACTAACTTTTTTCAAATAACTTTTCACTTAATTTATTGATTTTATATATATCACTTAGATTTATTTTGAATTGTAGCTTGAATTCAAGAAGAGTCATTTTGGCTTAGCGCTCTTTTACACTAAAATGTATTATTACTTTTGTAAACTATCTCAAAAACCTATAGTATTTATATATTATTTAAACAAATTGAACAAAAAATTATTAAAAACACAAAATATATATATTTTTTCTTTTCATAGTTTCAAAATTATAGAAAAAGATAAATTATGGGAAAAAGTTTAGTCAGTATTTTGTCGTTGCGTTTTCTCGAAATGCCATTTTTTGAGTTAACGCTCTTTTACTCTGAGGGTGCGATGTACTCGTATTTACTTATAGTAACCAAGTTATTTTATGTAACTTAAATTGTGTACTAGTTAGTTAGTTGGTTACGATGCTAATACGAAAGGTTATCGTATTCTAAATCCGCACAATAATCAAGTGAGAATTTCAAGATCCTTAAGAATAATTGAAACAGAAGCCAAATCATCAATGTCTGCAAAAGATTCTGAAAGAACTGCCCGTCTCCACCATCTAAAGGAAAACTATGCAAGTAAAAGTATACTCGTGGATTTCGCAGACGATAAGAAGATTGTGGATGACTCTACCGAAATGTTGGGAATGAAGATTCTGACACTGATATGCAAGAAAGTGAAGAAAGGCAAGAAATAGAAAATCTTGGAGCAAGTGAAGCAATGGAAGAATTGGAAAATACCTTCCAGAACCGGCGATCTGAGCGAAATAATAAATGTATTACACCTGTTCGTTTTTCTTACAAAATAAAGGTTAATAGTCTGGCAGAGCGACAATCATGGGAAGAAGTTTTACAATTGCCAGACCGAGAGAGGCACAAGTGCATTAATGCTGCTAATGAGGAGATTAAGTCACTTAAAGAATATCAAGTCTGGGAATTGACAGAGTTGCCACAAGTAAAGAAAACCGTAAGCTGTAAATGGGTTTTTAAAATTAAAACTGATGAAAAAGGAGAAATCAGCTCATACAAGGCTCGATTAGTGGCTCGAGGATTTTCCCAGAAATTTAAGGAAGATTATGACAAAACGTTTGCTCCGGTGGTAAAAGACGAAACAATAAGAACTCTATTTGTTGTAGCTGCACTTAGAAGATTACACGTACGGCAACTAGATGTAAAGAACGCATATCTTAATGGAGATCTTGAGGAAGAAATCTATATGGAACAACCACCAGGATTTGAAGAAAATTACCATAAAAGTCAAGTACTAAAACTTCGAAAAAGTATTTATGGCTTAAAGCAATCGGTGCGAACCTGGAACAAATGAGCTTCTGAAGTATTCAAACAAATCGGATTTAAGCAAGCTGATGCTGGCCAATGTCTATATTCAAGAAAAGAAAAAAATGGCGAAATAACATTTCTACTGCTTTATGTTGATGATATGTTAGTAGCTGCGAAGTCTGATGCTCTTACTAAATCAGTTGGTGAGCAGATTGCAAAATTATTAAAAATCAAGGACTTAGGAGAGTTGAGTCACTACCACGGTATTGAAATTAAAAGTGAAAGAAATGGTGCGTTCCAACTAAGACAAACATCAAAAATCATGGACATTCTAAAGAGATACAATTTACTTGATGCGTTCCCGGTAATGACACTGGATTTTTGGGAACATCAGATACAAGTAGTTCAAAGTTACCTAATAATACACTGTATCGACAAGCTATAGGATCGTTGTTGTACATCGGAACAGGGTCAAGGCCACATATATTGTTAGCCGTAAGTCTTCTGAGCAGAAGAGTAGAGTCTCCTACTGAAAGTGACTGGAAGGCAGTAAACCGCGTCATGCGTTACCTTGCGTCAACAATAGACCAAGATTTGGTATTGTCTTCAGTTGAAAGCAGTAAACTTATATGTTTTGTGGATGCAGATTGGGCTGGAGATAAAGCGGATAGAAAGTCAACGAGCGGGTACGTTTTTCAATATACAGGCAGCACTATCGCATGGTCAAGCAGAAAACAGTCTTCAGTTGCAATGTCATCAACAGAAGCAGAATACTTTGCGGCACTACAATAAAATAGATGCATGACAGACTTGCTGCAGCGAGAGGGGGTGTTCAAGTTAATGCGCTATACAGCAACTCAGCATTACTTAATTTTAGTTTATCAAATATAAATTCACTCTACAATATGATTTTTAATTAAATATTTTTTCATTCATTTAAAAAGCTTTCAATACGTTGTATCAATTTTCTTAAATAAATTTTTTCTTAATAAATGTTCTTAAATTAAAATGTAAATAAACCTTTGTTTCAATAGAAATCCAATATACCGTTACCGAGAAAGCTAAAAATTAAAAAAGTAAAAAAAAAAAATATGAAGGTACCGTTCAGACTTTTCCTGAAAACTTGGTTAAAAAATTTTCATCAAAATCGTTAGAGCCGTTTTCGAGAAAAATAAGATTTTCCTAAGCAGTTATATGGCAGGTACCGTTATTTTTAGGCCTAAAAATAAAATTTTAATTTTCCCGCTGAGGAATGCCAAAAGAATCACATACCAAATTTGAAGGTAATCGCTTAAGCCGTTTAGGCTGTAGCTCGTTATACATACAGGCGGACAGACATACATTTTTTGCCGATCACTTTATAATACTATAATCACAAGTAAAATGAGCATTTTTACAAACGAATTAGTGTAAATTGGATGAATGTGATACAAAGACTTATCTAGGTAGGGTAGAAGCGGGAGGCTTTGACACATGGGAGGCTTCGTCATATACATGTTTCATCGCTACCTCAAAGTTTATCCCTCTCGTTTCATGCAAGAACCTTTACTCAAATTATTAAGAAAACAGCAAACAAAATGTGCAGTGAAAGTTAACTGGTGGAATAAGTCGGACGCTAAAAACTGTTCTTCGCGAAAAAAATTGTCAATTTAAGCTGGTGAGTTGCAGTGTGTTTTTTCATAAATATTGTGTCAATTTATTCTATGTTTTTGGAAATGTTTAGATATATATGATTTGTATATGTTTGTCGGAAAATAGTTAAAAAGTACATGAGAAATGGGAGCATTTGACAAAGTGTCGAATGCTCCCTCTTCCTTTTTTTCATTCTTTTAATGGAAGGATTTATCCTGTTGTTTATTTATGTGTAGGAAAACTTATCGAAGCTTTAGCCAGACTTTAGGCATAACACTTAACTTTTTAATTAATAGAAAAAATGCCTAACTTTTACAAAAAGAAACATCCTGAGAAAATCATCAATGAAGAGGACATGGAAAAAGCGCTATCAGATGTAAAGAACAAAATAGAAACTCCTTTAAGTGCTTCCAAAAGGTACAATATTAAACGAACAACGATTTTGTCCCGAATTAAAAAACAGAAACACAATTCAGGACGCCCACAAGAATACCAATCGAAGTTCTCGTCCAATCAAGTCGTTACGACTGCACAAGAAAAAGAACTCACAAATTATTTTAAAAAGTGTTCCCATTTACATCATGGTCTTTCATATGATCTTGCAAGAAGATTCGTATATGAGTATGTTCGCCGTAATAATTTGAAACGACCGGAAAAGTGGGATACCGAAAAGAAAGCTGGAAAGGATTGGCTAAAATGTTTTATGAATCGTAATCCGGACATAAGTCTCCGCAAGCCTGAAAACACAAGCATTGCTTTCATTTCTGGATTCTCCAAAGCAGCTGTCGAAGATTTTTTTCTTAATTTAAAGTCCGTCTTAATGAAACATAACTTTACGCCGGACCGCATCTATAATATACATGAGACAGGAATAATCACTGTTCTTGATTCTCCAAAAGTAAGTTTTATTATAAGTTTCATTTAGTTGATTGTTGAAGACAATTTTTAATACTTGTAGATCATTTCTGAAAAAGGAAAACGAACAGTTTCCCAGGCTGCTTCGGCAGAGCGTGGAAGTTTAGTTACCATGGTAGGAATAATAAATGCATCTGGAAACCATATTCCCCCAATTTATGTGTTCCCACCAAAAAGAATGAATCCAAATTTCCTTAAAGATTGCATTCCGGGCTCACAAGCACTTCTTGCAAAGAACGGGTGAATGAATGATTTGAAAGTGTTCTCGCTCATATACAGAAGCACACTCGCTGTTCTTAAAGCGACCCAATCCTGCTTCTTATGGATAACCATGCATTGTGGATTAGACAGCATATTATACTGCCGTGATAATGGAATCTGTCTCCTTTCTTTCCCTCCTCATACTTCACATAAGTTGCAACCTCTGGATGTGTGTGTTTTTGGTCCTTTTAAGAAGTTCTGCAAGCAATCATTCAACAAATGTATTGTTAATAACCCTGGAACAAAACTCAAATTAACCGACATCGCCCATTTAACAAAAACTCCATTTATGAGAGCATTCTCATCAGAAAATGTTATCAAAGCATTTTCTTCAACGGGAATATTTCCTTATAACGATTTGATTTTCCCAGAATCCGATTTTTCACAATCTGATACCGTAGCTGACAGTTCCATTACCGATCCACCTGAATCAATCTCTTTCCAGCGTGATATTATATTACCAAGTTCACAATTAATTTCTCAGCAGTTAGAACAACAACCTTCGTCACCCATTGCCTCAGAAGAAACAATTTTGGTCTCCCAACAATCAGGTATTTTATCTCCAGAGATTATCCGTCCCCTTCCAAATGTTTTGAAAAGAAAAGCTATGTTTAAAAACCAAGGCAAATCAAGGATCTACACTGACTCGCCAGAAAAGACAAGAATTGAAGAGCTTCGTAACAGGAAAAATGAAAAGCCTCAACGTAAACAAAAAGCTAAAGTCAAAACAAAAACGCCAAACAATACAATTATTAAAAAAAGAATTGTCATGGATTCGACCTCTTCAAGTGGCAGTGAAGCTTTCAGTATTGCAGACTCGGATAAGTCCTTTAATATTTTCGAGGAATCAACAGAATTTCCTGAAATATCTGGAATTTGACCTAATCTTACCATCAAAGAAGACAACTTCGTATTGGTGAAATTCACTGACAAGACTGTTTTTTACTATATTGGGTTAGTAACCGAAATTAACGCTTCTGGGTGCGTTGTAAAGTTTCTCCGGAGATTGAGAAAGACACAATACTTTGTTGAACCTTTAATTGAGGACAAGTCATTAGTTTTGAGGCAGGATATAGTATCTATTTTACCAGTTCCGGCACATCCAGCAGGCACTTCTCGTGCCAAGGCCAAATTTATGTTTTCTGTGAATTTTGCAAACTATGATGTTCGCTAAATATAATTTGTTCATTATGTATTATAGAAAACAACGTTAATTTCATTCGATAAAAATATATTTCTGCATTTATTCATCTCTTTTGCTATTTATACATTAAAATTTCTTAATTTAACTTAGCATCCCAACCTATGTCGGATGCTCCCTAAAGGTCGACGAAGGCTCCCCAAATGGGGGAGGGTTCGGCAATTTCTCTTTTGTATAAGTTTTTAGAAAAGCATAGTTGCTTAATGAATTTTGTGCAGATATGTAACGTATAGTTAAGATACAAGTTAGAAGATATGAATATCTTATTTTGTTAAAAAATTAAAAATCAATAACTGTTAGGGTGTCGAAACCTCCCCCCTCTCCCCAACAATAATTTATTATTACCTTTGGCGATATACAGAAAACATCATAATATTTATCTCCTAGTGTTTAACTTCTTTTGATCAGAATATTTAATTATATATAGTCCGTTTAATCCCGTCTATCTAATTACTGTATTAGCTCTAATGTACAAATTATATAATTTAGATACAAGAATCATGTTTTGTTCATGCCCTTAGGTCACACAGAATAATATACATTATGTATGTCAGAAGATAAAGCAAACTTACCACATTACTCTCCGAGACAGCAGAACTACATTTAAATTCGTTCTCTTGCAACAAAAACATAAATTTTCGAAAGAATTTCCATGGATTTTGAAAATAATCATTCGGATTTTCTGCGTATCGTTTTACTTCAATAGCAAATTTCCTGCGCAATGCTTTGATTTTCTTTTGGACTTCATCTGATGTCGTTTCTTGCACTTCGGCAATGTGTGCCCACAGATTCATTCTCAGTTCTGGATTTTTCAGTTTAACATTGCTCCTCCACAAATCGGGGTACTGTTTGTACATTTTTATTAGTAAAGTTGTATTTTCTTCAGTCCAGTTTTTCATTTCGTTAGCGAAATTGCGGATTGTATTGATTGTACCCACCCAGAAAACAAATAAAAATAAAATTATATTGATGCACTTGCTGCGAAGTTAAATTTGATATTTGAAGCCAGACGTTTGAAGTGAGAGTTGTGCTTGTGGGTAAAGGAGAGTAAAAAGTACAATTCCGAAAAAAATACATGACAAGCAGTTGTTTGCAAAATTTTCGGATAGTCCTACGTTAACATAGTACTGAAAACTGAATGAGCCCATTAAAAACTGCCAAAGATCAATTTAATTTTTATGTTTGTTTTGGTAGATATGCAATTATTTTTAATTGCCTCATAAACAGAGTTTTGGTTGACAAAAGAACGTTGTGATTTGCGCAGAATAGACCATACAAAAAATAGGTGACCGCTTAAAATGAATCAATCATTCACTGCAAAAAAATTTTCGTTTTCAAGATTTTATGTGATACGAATAAAATAGATTTTTTAATTTGGTTGCGATAAATTATTTGCGACAAGAAAATCCCTGATTTGAATTTTTATTTTCACAAAGTAAAGTTTACAGCAGGCCTAACTGAATCTATAAAAAAAAACAAAATAATGTAGGTACTAAATAAGAATTTCTTGGTGAGTTAGGCTAGGCGCGCACATGCAACTTTCATTTATGCAACAGTTAGGTCCCCTTTCACACGGGGAAACCAGTTGCAGGAGATTTTTTTGACGTTTTCCTTTAATTGCTTTGTAGCTTTCACACGAAGAAATTGATGAGGAAACTGAGTAGCTCGTTTTTTGAATTACTTTTGATTTGACATTCGCTTTTTGTAAACAAACAATTTGCTTAGCGGCTGGAAAATTCTACACAATTTTGAGTTATAAATTAACAGCAGCTTATTTTTAGGAAAATAAATTCAAAATAAAGAAACCTGGTGCGATTATATAGCTAAATGTTGTTTTTTTATTGTGGTTGTTAATAATGGTTTGCTAAATTAATATATTAAAAGGTCACGGAAAAGCAATGAACCATGAGAAAATTGATTTGTGTGCAGATTTGTTGTGCGTTTCTCTTGCCATCCAAATCTTGGACCCAACACATGATAGTGATGATGGGAAAATTATATTGGGCTTATTGGAATGCACCGAAGCTTTATTGGTACAGTTGGACACATAAACTACTGTCAGGATGATATATATCTATCAGAGACAGAAGTCAAAATGGAAACCTAAGAAAATTTCAAAGCATAACGTCAGAAAAATCTCTTCAAATCGTTGACCGGGGAGATTTTTTTCATTCCCCTAAATTCTTGCCCTTCTCACCTACAAACTACCAGTTGCCGGCAACTCAGTTTTCTTGTGTGAAAGGGGTCTATGCAAAAACTATTCAGTCCGCAATTAGAGCAATTTGAAAGTTTGTGTTTTGGCACAAATCGGAGTTTGTATCACACCGAACAATATGTAACTGCGCGCACATTAACAGCCCTATTCTGCCGTTGTGATGCTCACAGATCACATTTTTTTGTGAGGTTTCTTATGCGGCGGTCACAATTACGTATTCTGTTGAGACTCTCATAAGAAACCTCACACGAAAACTCACCACCGGAAGGTGATTTTTTTAGTGATGGCTGCCAGCTGATTTGTTAAAACAAACATAATATCGAAATAATCTGCAAACTACAAAAGTGATGAATTACCCAAAATTTGCCTAAAAACATCTACAATAATAATTTATTTGATAGGAATATAATCAGTTTCAATCAAGTAATAATTAAAATCGGTGATATAGCTTGTAGATGAACTGAGCAGATGGCCGGGATTCTCAAGAAGTACTTTCGGAGCCATGCCAATTCATTTTCGAAATTTTGGTATGCAGTTTTTTTTAGAGATTATTAATATACATGTTATTATAGAATTTAAAAAAAATCAACTGTGAAAAACACAAATTAATTAAATCTTGTTGCGTATTCCTCAATTTTCTTGAAATTCCTTCGGATGTTTTATCTTCCGATTGTGATGCAGATATTACATATTGTACCTTCAGATTTATGCACTCGGGCATTGGTGTCGATCTGGTGCCTTGTTGCGGAGGAAAGAGTTGCCGCAAAGATGACACATTCGATTTTAGACAATTCTCTGTACGTTGAAATCATGAGATCTTAATTTCAGTTTATTTGGAAAGCTTAAATAATTAAAAATTTATAGAGATTTCTAATCGTGGATAAAAAAATATATCTTTTCCACCTTGCTGCTTAGCATTAGGTTCATTTAAATCATGAGTTTTTTCATAATTGTCTCGTACACTACAAGATATAAATTTTCTCGAACAATGTTTGCACTTGAAGAAATAACTCCTTTTCTTACTTTACGTGGCAAGTTTTCTTGTGGAAATCTAACGAAAACGAATCGATTGTCGATCTTCAAAAAAGTTGTGTCTTTAATGACAAACGGATCATTATCATATCCATTAATTATCTTAGAATTCTCCTGCGCTACAATCAAAGAGTGATTTATTAAAAAATCAATTAATACAGTTTTATCAATTCTTACTTTTCATTTGTAGATGTAACTTCTACTAAAATATGTATCAAATTTAATTCCATGTTTGTTCTTATTTCGTTTTTTTTTATAGTTTTGTTTCACAAATATGTCAAGTAGGTGAGTTGTGATGCGCCAAGAAGCAGATCATTATTTTCAAGTTTTTATGATGGTCACAAGTTGCGAGTTTTTTACCAGAATACCAAAAAAGTCACAAAAATTAGTTCACCTCAAGTTATGAGATTATTGTGACTTGTAAGGTTGCCAGAATAAGGCTATAAAACTGCAGTTCAACGGAACTACAATTCAAACCGTGTGAGGTTCAAAAATAGTTATATTCGGTTAGTTTATTTTGCGAAATACTAACTTATACTTGCTTATCCTTGGTACATATACTCTATGTATATGTCATAAAATTGAAAATGAAGAAATGAGTTGTTGTTGTGCTTGTCGCTTGTTGTGTTTTGAGTAAACCAAGCCGGTTCGGTACTAGTGCGTGTAATACTTAGTATTCTTTAATTCCCAATTGCACGTGTCTTCAATTTTGTTTCTTTATTTAAATCTTGTTAATAACAACAAAAAAAACTCTCGCGGTTTTCAAATGTAATTAACACATAAGATTCGATAAGTGATGACTTTAAAATTGCTCTGAAAACAACAATTTGCCGTTGCGCTAATTTTTGCCTCCTTTGGAATAGTAACTACCAAATACCGAAGTAAACAAAAGAAACTATTAGCTGCTGACATACCTACAGATATCAAAATACAAGATTTTGGCAATTCACTTCAATAGCAAAAGAGCTAAATACCGGCTTTTTACATAAATACTTTTTTACGAACATTTATGGTTGGGTGGGGCTCGAAGGATACTAGTTTTTTGTCATTTTAACCTAGCTTCTGATTCACATTATGGCACAACTTTCCGTTTCGTGTAGGTAGCATTAATTTGCACATGCGGATCCTTCTATTAAGTACTTATAACAATGAAAATACATAAGGGGTATTCACGATCCGGTGCAACTGGTCTAGTATCATTGTAAAAATGCAAAATTGCACCTTTTTTTTGCACCACAAAAACTTGCACTGACTAATAGCTAGTTTCATTAGGCGTTTTTCTTTTTTAGTTCAGAGCAGGATATAACTTGTCAAAAAATTTGTGTTTCTTTTTAACTCAGAGCATGCAGAGCTCCAAATGTGTAGATCGCACTCGACGTGCCCGAACATATGGCGTTTTTCTTTTTAAGCTCCGAGTAATGAACTCAGTTGTCAAGAAAAGATCTGTGTTTCTTTTTTTAGCTCGGACACATTTAATCTCTCAACTTGTGTTTCTTTTTCAAATCAGAGCTAAATCGGGGCATGAACCATTAGCTCAGAATAAAATGACTAATCAAATGGAGCAAAGTGCTGGGCGCGGCTAACTTTACTTATAATTTTAACAATAATCACTAAAGTAAAACCAATTAAAAATAAAAATAAATTTGGAAAACGAAATCTTTGGATTTGCTGGTAAATAAGTTTTAATAAAAACAAATATAATAATATATGACAGTTCTGCGCTTAAGTTTATTTCAAAATTAAATCGGAGATATATGACCATGCTCTACTCAGATCTAAATCGGTTTACTCAGGCTCTGCTCAGAGATCTGGTCGGAGATAAAAAAGAAAAACGCCAATAATTGACTGAGCATGTGAGCAAATTCCTGAATGCACCAAATGCCATGTGTGCCAAGAAGGAAAATGTGCAGAAAAAAATAATTAGATACATAAGTTGTAGAAAGAAATTGATCACTTGTTGATTTTCTGTATCTGGTGTGTATCAGTATACAAAAAAGGGTAGGTACTGCTTTTTATGGTTAAAAATGAAAATGTATTCTGATTTGTGTGGTTCAAGTGTGTTTAAAAAACATAACAGTGTTCAGAGCTCGCTCTGTTTTGAACAAGTTGCATACCATAATCTATGTGTACGAACTTTGTTCAGTGCTCTGCTCTGAACGAAAAAGAAGAACGCCTATTCAAGAAAAGATCTGCTCTTTCTGACAATAGATTTCATCTTATTGAATTTTGAGAGTTTTATTCCAACAAAAAGAGCAAATCTAGATCAAATCTCAACACGAAAGATCTGATCTTTGGTGGGTAGGCAGATTTAGTCTGAATGCACGCATACACGTCAAACGTTTTTTCTGTCAAACAACAAATGGAACATATTTTGTTACTAATTTATTGCGAAATTGTGCCAGTCCTTACTAACAAAGTTAAACTAAAAGAAACAAATAATAGACAAAGATGTTGATAGTTTGAATTTTATAAATTTAGTGAAGTTTTTTATTACTTTGTCTTCATCTTTCTCATCGTCTGATGATGAAGATGTTTTTTTTTTTCAGAGATGTGTGTGTCAGTCATTCAGCATTGGCGTGTTCGGTGCAATGCCGATAGGCTAGCCAAGATACCTTAGTAGCGGGTTTGTTTTCGAACGATCCAAGGTAGCTTTCTTTGTTAAGCCAAGTTGTATTGCATACAAATCTGAAGTTTTGAATCAGCTGTTATCAAATTAATAATTTTTGGTAGCTTGAGACTTGTGTTTGACAACATAAGTTTAGTTCATCAGCTGTTGTTTCCTTAGGCGTTACAACAACACCAAGCAATCCGGAATGGATTTATCGATTTATAGGAAAAAATAAAATTTTGCGATTACACTTTTACATTTACGTTTACATTTAGATTTTACATTTTTTTTTTAATTAACCATATGCCTGTAAGACCTAAGGTCTCTTAAATGCAACCTGAATTGCACGACTCTAGATTGGCGCAGTGGATTTGAGAACCAGGTGTTAAATATGCATTACTCGGGTAATATATTATAACAAAAATTTAAGTTTGCGATCAAGAAAAATAACCAAATACTCACGTTCGCGGTTAGAATCAGACTCAGCCTGGTTCTGGCGACCTACCTGGAACTTCTTGGTTAAACTTCCAAAATGCATTACTCAGCTTTGACCTACTGAGTTGCATTCTGGAAGTTGACTTGTCCCACTAAGCCATTGCGTCACAATAAGTGTGAAACCAAAAACTGTCACTATGCATAATAGTTAATTGTTATGCATTCTGACTCAGTGGGTTAGGAGGTGAGACATTTAAAGTTAATAAATATACGTATGTATAACATCCCTCCCCCCTTAGGGAGTTCAAGCCAGGTCTCCAGAAATAGGTTCGTCTTTCTTTATTAAATAATTAAATGTTAATACTAAATTTTACATACATAGGTATTTAAATTAATTTAATTTGTATATCATATTTTCATGTTGTTTTTTTTTTATAATACTGTTTTTTTTTTTTTTTACCCTTTTTACAGTTACAATACTTAATACCTAATTATGTATATTTTTCTCTAATTTTATTTCTAGTCGCTTCTTTTTTCTAATTTTAACCACAATACAGAACATAATATTAAATTACAAAACGATTTATAATGTATACGTGTGTATGTATAGGTAGTAAAGAAACTATTAGATTTGAGGAAAATTATGACGGTTTTGTTCTCGTTTAACAAAAATAATAATGAAAAATATATAATACGCTTAACAATGTATAACAAATTGCATGGTTTTGTTTTATTGTTTATATAGTATTTTAAAAATTTAAAGTTGACTTAAAAGCTTAGCTTTTTGGCAAATTTCCTTAAAGTTTTTTTTTTCTTATAATTATATAAATGTCAATTTATTAAATTTATAATATACTTGTTTACACCCGGGCAGAGGTGACGCTAAAACTCGCTATGTCTGCTTTAGGCTGTGGCGTTGATGGTGCACGTTTCCTTGGTGTTCGGTTGACTGTCAGCTCACGGAGTGGTAGAATGGCTGATGGTGCTTTGGCTCGGATAGAACGAATGGTTTGTGCTCTGGACCGGAGACATCGGACTAGACAAATGACAATAACCGCTACCGCTGCTAAGGTGACTAAGGTCAACATGGAGTAGCGATGTAGTGCCAACTCCCATTCTTGATCTGTCACTTTTCGCTCTGCGTTCAGAAGGTTCCATCCTTGTTCAAGCTCTTCCATACTCTTTTTCCCAACATTAAGTTCGTTGGCAAAATGCTTGTGGTTGCCAATAAGTATGGGAAGAAGTTTTGGTGTGGGTGCTCGTTTAACTGGAATGGAATTGGCTTGAAATGCTTTCACAAGTTCTGAGTGGTCCACCATTGGTTGTTACAGTAGTTTAAATCCTTTGGCACTGCCTTCGCAGGGCTGCTCCATTTTGAGGATTCCTGAACCGTTGAGGGTGGCTGTATATTGTTGGTCAGCACACTTCAAGTTCAAAACGAAGGAATCCTTTACTTTGAAAAGCCACTCGTTCGGTGCCGTCATCTTTAGGAATATTCCTTTGCTTGCTGGAACCGCAGTGTGTTTACACGAATCTTTTGATGAAGCTGCGTGTTGTAATAGTTCTACTAAGCATTCATTTGATCAGATGTGAGTACCGAAGTCTCGTATCGGCATACCGCAATGTCCTTTTTAGCATCTCTTATTGCAATATGTGAGCATCGGGAATACTGTTCCTCATTCAGCATTACGAAAAAGTCGTGGTTATCAGATTCTGCTATGTATTCATACTTTGTATCGATAACCAGATCCCATCGTTCCTCTAAGACTGTTGGTAAGGCGTACACTTTATGAATGTCAAAATGCAAGGAGTCTGGAAGTGGAAGCGTTACCTTAACAAACAGGTTTCCCTCATTTGCAAAGACTGTTGTTCTGGCCGCTGAATTAATGATGCCAAGGTTCTCGAATGAGAATCCTCCTTTGACCGATTTCTTAAGCAGGTCAGTAATGTTTCCTACGTCCAGGATGAAAGGGTGGAGTTTATTTTGGTTAAGGTCATCAAGTATGGAAAGCTCCAGGGATTGCCGGTTTTGGACCTCCATTATTTTTGCGGTGATCACTGATATCATTGCACTCGCTTCGCTCCTCATCTTAAGCATCGAAACTTCCTTGTTTGTGAATTGGCTGTAATTTAGGAAAGATTCACTTAGATTTCCCACACCTGCAGTCACGTTTTCCATTTCCTCCGCTAGTTGTGAAATTGGCTTAGTCAATGTATCGAAATTTGATTTCATGACAGATAGTTGTCGATGCATTAATTGGAACGAATCCTCATCCCGTTTATGTAGGAATTCCAACTGATGGTAGACCTTTCTAGCATCTTCGCTGTCCATCGTTCCGAAGGCCCATTTGGAAAATCCTCCGATAAACTCTAGTGCGCGCTTTTGACGCTTCGAGTGTATCAATTGCCTCATACGATTTGCTGTCTGTCGTAAGTTTACGATATTTGTCTCTGTCTCCTGGGCGACCAAATGGCAATGGCGTTGAAAGTCATCGTCCGCAATGCTCCTGCCCATGGTTTCTAGCCTGTTGTCACATTTTTGCACCATCTGAATTACCATTTCGTAGTCCATTGGTGTGAACTTCGTCAAAATTGTCCACGTATCACTGTAGAATACGGCTTGTTCTACCGTTTCAAACACTACTGGTGATGTTTTTTGTAATGACTGGATCTTGTATGGTTTCTCATACTGTGTCTGCCCGGGATAGAAGTTAATAACTATTTGTACAGTTAATGCAAAATACCGTAGGTTGAACATTTTCTTTTCAACTCGATAATTAACTATATATGTGTTTAAGAAGTGTTTTTAGGCAAAAAAAAAACTAAATAGAAAAATTACTTATAGTCAAAGATTTTATGTATTCTCAAAAAAAAATTTATATAGTACTAGATTTATCATATATGTATATTATGTAAATAATATGAATGTAATGTGCCTTTCCTTTTGAACTCGCTTTGTTTTTCCTTTGTAAAGAACTGAAAAGAGAAAAAAAAATTAGTTAGGTGAACTAAATTAAGCATATTAGAACTTTTCCGTTCCCTTTTAAATTTCCTATATTTGAGGCAGTGGGTAAAGCTTGAGTAGTTTAATTTCCGGTCCTATCTATACCTGTTAGCGTCGAAGGTTAGTGAGTGTAATTATAAGTGGTGAAAAGGTTTTTAGTTTAGGATATTATTCATAGTATGTGTTTAAATTTAACTATAATTACTTGATTATGATAAGCCTTAAGTTGGTTGTTGTGTACTCGTTTTGTTTTTCCACCTACTCGGATATTAGTATTAACAGAATCATTCACGGACACCACCTCATAGGGTCCCAACCAAATAGCTGAAAACTTATTCTTTCTAGTAGGATTTTTAAGCAAGACTTTTTCCCCAACCGCAAACGAGGCAGGATTGGTATGATGGTCGTATTGTTGTTTTGATTTTTGTTTTGCCAGTGCCAAATTTTTCCTCGCTAGTTCGTGCGTCTTCTGTAGTTGATGCTGAAGGATTTTTGGATAATCTTCCGCATTATACAGAAATGTAGCTGTTCTTTTTAAATTTGTTGGCATTTCGAATTCAAAACCATACAAACTCTTCGTTGGTGTCAGTTTAGTAGCTGTATGCACGGTGTTATTATGGACATGCATCGCCTGTCTCAACCATTGGTCCCAGCACCGATCGTCATTGTCAACAAAACTCCTTAGGTATTCCGCTAAGGGTCTGTGACTGCGTTCGAGTGAACCATTAGCTTGTGGATGATATGCGGTAATGTGAACTTTTTTAACTCCCAGAAGCTTACAAGTTTCTGAAAAAAGTTTCGAAGTAAAATTAGTTCCATTATCTGTTACGAGTGTTTTAGGTATGCAGAACCTTGTAACAATCTCCTCGTAAAAGGCTCTTGCTACTGTAGATGCTTCCGCATCTGGAATGGCCACACAAGTCATATACTTTGTCAGGTCGTCCTGGAATGTTAAAATATACCGGTTACCGGAATACGTCAAATGAAGAACACCGACCATGTCCATGTATACCTTATCGAATGGGAGGCATGGGGTGTCTGTCAAAACCATTGGCATTTTGGTTAGTTTGCCTGACTTATTTTTTTGACATTTTTCACAGTTCCTGATATAATTTGCAATGTCCTTTTGCATATTTTTCCATCTAAACTGACGACGAATTCGTGCATAGGTCTTCGCCATTCCCTGATGTCCTCCAAGTACGGATTTGTGGAAATCGCGAAGAACTGTTTGTATGTCTTCAGGATTTTTTAGAACCTGAAAGTCATCTCTACTTGCTTGCTTGTTGTTATCCTTTTCAGTAGTTTGTTTATTATTCTTTTCAGTATCCAAATTTTGCTTATTTTTTTGAGTCTTACTTCTTGTCTGTACAATTTTAATATTATCATTTTCTTTATAAATCCTACTTAACGCATCTGCATTGCAATTTGTTTTACCGGGCTTATAAATGATTTTATAATCGTATTCAGACAACTTGTGATGGAATCTAATAAGTCGTGTGGTTGGGTCCTTAACATTAAATACTCCTATGAGAAGACGGTGGTCCGTGTAGACTGAAAACGGTCGACCTAAAAGATATGTTCGGAAGTGCTTGCATGCCCAAACTATGGCAAGCAATTCCTTTTCTATAGTCGAGTAATTTTTTTCTGATTTATTTAGTGAACGGCTAGCATAAGCTATAGGCTTGTCTTCACCCACATTACCCTGGGATAAAACAGCTCCTAAAGCTTCGTTGCTGGCATCGGTTGTTAAAATAAATTGTTTTGTAAAGTCTGGATAAATAAGTATAGGTGGTGAAGAAATCGCTTTCTTAAGGAGCTTAAATGTTATCTCATAATCTGGGGACCATTTGAAACTATTTTCTTTTCTCAACAACTTTGTTATTGGGGCAGCTATTTTAGAAAATTGTGGAATAAATTTCCTATAATAATTCGTAAGTCCCAAAAATGATTGCACCTGTTTTATTGTTTTAGGTATGGGAAAATCTGAAACACATTGGGTTTTGGCTGGGTCAGGCGAAGCTCCGGCTTCAGAGCATATATGTCCCAAATATGATACTTCACGGCATAGAAAATTACATTTCTCGGTATTTAATTTGAGATTATGCTGCCTAAGTTTAGTCAAAACCTTTTAAAGCTTTTCGTTGTGTTGCTCTAGATTTTTACCATATATAACAATATCATCCAAATATACAAAACAATCAATGCCATGCAACCCAGTCAGGATGTGATTCATTATCCTTTGAAACGTTGCTGGAGCACCGGTTAGACCAAAGGGCATTCTATTGAATTCGTAATGTCCTGTGCTGGTACTAAACGCCGTTTTCGCTCTATCAGCTGGATCGATCAACACCTGATGGTAGCCACTTGCTAAATCCAAGGTGGTGAAAAATTGGCAGTGTCCCAACTGATCAAGAATTTCTTCGATTCTTGGTAGGGGGAATGCATCTTTAATTGTTACTTCATTCAGTTTCCTAAAATCTACAACCACCCTCCACCGTTTTTTGCCTTCAACCGATTTTTTGGGTACAATAAGCAAAGGCGAATTCCAAGGAGATTTGCTTTCCGAAATTATGTTTTGATCAAGCATCTCTTTCACTTGCTTCTCAATTTCTTTTTTATGGATCTCTGGCATTCTATATTGCTTTGTGTTGATCGGTGCTTGGTCAGATTTGGTGGGAATGTTGTGGGACAAAACGGAGGTATAACTTAAATTATCACCTTCTAATAGAAAGACATCAGAAAACTGAATGCATAACTCCTCTACAGATTTTTGTTCCTCCTTGGTTAGATGTTCATCTATTTTAATGGAGCTTAGAAGATTATTTATCCGTTCATTACTGGATTCCCTTTTAAAATGTGTTAATATTTTACCTCCGTATTCATTGTTTTCAATAATTTTGAAGTTTTTTAAATTTGAATAGGTAGGCATGAAATTTGTGTCCATGACATAGTCCCCTGTTGTGCAGTTTAAAACAGGGACATGGACGTAATCGTTATTTACCTTAACAATTGTGTTTCCCAAATAAATTCCATTATCAATTTCCTGCGAATGTATAAGCAGTTCATTTGATTTTGAATTTGGGATTTGGATCTTCACAATTGTCTGTGTCCGAGCCCCAATCTTGCATTGCACAACTTTTTCGTTCAGTGAAGACATGGTAGCTAGACTCGAAGGCAAACATTTGAGGGGTAAATCAATTAAGACTTCCCTTTTTCCATCTAAAAACGTTATTCGTTTGGAAACTGCGTCGATGATCGCGTTATTCCATAGGATGTCACGACCTAATATACCATCCGCAGGTATATCATCGTCATCGACTATGTTCCATTTAGTCGAAAATTTTGTTGGGAAAAGTAAATTAGTCTTAATTGTACCCAATGTTGTGCCTACACCACCAAAAACACCACCTAGTTGCTTTGTTTCTCGGGTGTTAATATTGCTAGCATTTTCTAGAGAACTTCGTTTAAGTAAGCTCGAGTCTGCCCCTGTATCAACAAGAAGAAGTACTTTTCCGTACTTAGCTAATGATGTGGGCAGCTCGACGAACACATCGTGCTTACGAATGTTCTTAAATGTATACAATATTTTCTTCTGGTTAGTTTTTTTTTCGTCATAGCGAACTGGTTCAAATACTTACAACAAAAACTAAAAATAAAGTTCTTAAACGTATTCGCCAAAAAGACAAAAAAATTATTAAACATTACGCGACACTTACTCACAACCAAGCGAATATTCGCAATTAATAACCATAAATTTACTTGATCTAGGACAACTTTTGCCCCAGATACAGGTTCTATAGTTTTTTGCTTCGTTTTGCTTACCGACTGAAAAGTAAGGAAATTTAACTCTTTTGAGTAAGTTTTCTGATTTATTTTTATTTTTTGTTGTTTTTTGTGCTGTAATGACATAGGTGGTATTTGGCTGCCTAGCTCTGATGACATCATTTTTTATTTGAAGAGGGATTTTTTGGCGGTGTATTGTTTGTGGAGTGTACATTTGGTGGGGCACAGTTTATTGAATTAAACTGGCCCCCGGGCCGTTTCCCGATTGTTCCTTCAGATAATTCCTTTTGGAGAAACAATCCTCCTCCACATGCCCCATCCTAGAACACCACTTGCATTTTATTCTGGGCTTTTGTGATGTTACTCGTGTAACACGTATTTGTGAATGTTGGCAACTGTTTTGATTATGCCCATAATCTTTGCAAGAATCACAGTATGGTGTTCTTTTGCGTATTTGACACTCGGCATAAGTGTGATTTTGTTTTCCACAAAATCCACATTTTGTAACAGAATTTGCCGTTCTATTTACGTGTCTAGTACTTGGATGGGGGGAGTCTAGATTTACCTGGTTATTTGATTGATGTAACTGATTGTTGGGTGGTTGGAAGTGATTATGATATTGTGGTGTGTATGAGTTTTGAAGACTATGTATATTTGTATGTGGTTATGTTGGTTGCGGTGGAAGTTGTTGAGGACAGGTGGGTGGGTACGCACATGGTGACATAGCACTGAACACATTTGATTGAACTCCCCAGTTGTTTTGAGTTCCCATTAAAAGGGATGTTCTCTGCGCCAAATCAGCCAACTTTGTTAAGTCAGTTTCAGCAGTTGTCAGCATAAACTGACGCAAAGCAGGATCATACAATCCCATTTTGAAAACCTTAACTAAACTATTATTGAGTTCAGCCACCAACGCTATTGATTGCGCTTCACTGTAACGTGAATCAATAATCTCTTTCGCTTTCATTTTCAGCGTGAGTAAGCGTCGAGCGAATGACTGGAAATCTTCATTCATCAGTTGGTGTGATTGATTAATTTCAAGCATCACACTGTCAAGAGTTATAATTGTTCTGCTAAGGTTTTGGGAGGATTAGATCTAATTAGTTCAAATGCATCCCCCGTTAGCCTTGTGGAAATGCAGGCCACATACAAGTCTTCGGCTTCACCTGCCTCTAGGCATTTCAACCCTAAATGGCAAGCGTTTATAAACTCGTATACTTTGCTTGACAAGTCCGGTGTCCTTTGCCCTGAAAATAGGGGTATGACACGGGAAACAATCTTTGTCACCTTTTCGTATGACATATTGTATATTTGACTGTTAATTGGTTGTACCTCCACCAATTCTTGTCTTAAGTTAATATGGTGCTTTTCGATACCTGTGACAGGAGTCTGAACACCCTTATTTACAAGATTTTTAGTGACACGGGTTTTTGGAGACGATGTAAAAAACAGGGGTAAAAATTTTTTTGAAGAATCAGATGAAGCTGACTTTGAATTTTTTCTTTGCAACTCCTTTTGGGCTGACAAGCTTTTATTCAACTCACTTGTTAGTTGGTCAAGTTGTTCGTCAGCTTCGTCTGCTACTTGTTGGAGTTGCTTTTCCGACTCCTAACGCAATTTCTCGCTTTTTTCAAGTTGCTTGACTAGCTGTTCTGTCTCTTTAGTGGTTCTATTTCTTATATTCTGTACGGCCTTAATATATTCCGTCAGAATCGCGTCTGTCGTTTCAATACGCTGAAATTGACCCCACTGAGAGCTAAGCTGAGACTTAACCAAACTAAAAACCTCGGGATTTAAAATATCCTTAAGTTCTGAAAGGAGTACCTCGTTGAGTTCTTTAAGTTGTCGCCGTTGCTCTTTTTTTCTCTTTTTTAAGAGTTTCTAGTTCCTCTATTAAATCATTAAGTTGGGCCTCAATTTCTCTCTTGGCCATTAACTTTATTGATATTTACAAGGAACTTCAGGCTTCAACCCAAACTCAACCAAAAAACACAATCAAACTAGTCTTATTAATATTCAGAAAAAAAATAAAATTTCTTTAAAGAAGAGGAGAGGAGGGTTGTGATTTATGTGTTAAAAAAAAATCAATTATAATGAAAAAATGTAAATTATGTTAAACTTAAATAAAAAACATCAACACAATATAATCATCAAAATTCTTACCAGACCATCTATTTTTAGTTCACTTTGTGATAAAATTAATTTATTTCACTTTCAAACTGTTTTATTTTTATCTATTCACTTTTCTCGTATGTATGTATGTATATTTTTTTTTTACTATAAATTTATTTATTTCACTTTACGACTGTTTTATTTTTATAAAAAGATTCGCGTACCGACTGCGCCAATGTTAAATATGCATTACTCGGGTAATATATTATAACAAAAATTTAAGTTTGCGATCAAGAAAAATAACCAAACACTCACGTTCGCGGTTAGAATCAGACTCAGCCTGGTTCTGGCGACCTACCTGGAACGTCTTGGTTAAACTTCCAAAATGCATTACTCAGCTTTGACCTACTGAGTTGCATTCTGGAAGTTGACTTGTCCCACTAAGCCATTGCGTCACAATAAGTGTGAAACCAAAAACTGTCACTATGCATAATAGTTAATTGTTATGCATTCTGACTCAGTGGGTTAGGAGGTGAGACATTTAAAGTTAATAAATATACGTATGTATAACACAGGTATTGACTGTCTCATTTTAACCCATGGGCGGCATCCAATTAAAATTGGAGGTATGGAAAAGAATGCACCTAGCGTGGGGATCGAACCCACACATCCTAGTTAGCAATCAAGCACTTTATACACTGCGCCATTTTTTTCTGTTTCCCCACTTTAAATATATCTATTACATACCGACTCCATTGTCAATAAATTTTCTCGTAATACTCATCCTGACATGAAATCACAAATGGAGTCGCGTAGTTTCTTGTTGCGTTGGGATGTCATCGAGCTCTCTCTTCGATTTTGTCTTGATATCGATGCCTGACATCAAATTTACGGCTGCGTTTTTTTTTTCTTTTTTCTGTGCTTATCTTATTAGTTTTTGTCTCACGCCGGTAACTACTCTGTTGGCGCACTTAAAAAAAAGTTTGTTTGTAATTAAATTCTTCAAATACACTATTTTTATTAGTTAATATTCATTAACAGGAGCATATCAGGTCAAAAAACATTTTTTTCATGAAATTAATGTTTGATAATACCTACAACTCAACCTCTATTGCATGAATGAATTGTCAAGACATCAACTTCCCAGCCAAGACAAAAAAAATGCCCTGATACTTAACGACTGATATTTCGTTGACGATACAGATATCAAGTGGAGTCGGCCTGTTACTTTGATACCAAGTAGAATTATCCGCGATTACATAGAGGAATTAGGCCTATTCTGCCACATCTGTTATTCTGCTATGAATTTTCTGTTATGATGCATAACAGATCTTCACCATAAAAGATATTTTATAATTGTTATTCAGGAGTTCGATCTTTTATAAAAGTCTGTTATGTAACTTCGAAAAAGAAACATTTATACGAACAGACCTAAAATCTGCTATCAAATTATCAGCTGTAGTAGGTAAACAAAAACTCTCGGCAGTAGGCACTGACTAATGAAAATATTAACCTGCGCAATTATTGTGTTTTGTTTCGCGTAGATAAATAATATTTAATCTTTTAATCTTTGCAATTTGTCCATAACAGTTCCTGAATGTATTATATCCAATATAAAAACTTGTGTAAAACGAACTCGTGTATTCAAATAATTAGTTTGAAATTAATTACATGTTTGTGGTTTTTATTATGTATTTTAATAATATCTTGTTATATCTGTCCTTTTACGAACAATTCATTAACAAAATAAATGTTTTTACTTCATATATTGAAATCTTTTATGATAAAAGTAACAAAAATGTGTCTTTTATTCTTTAATGATTCATAAAAGATTCCATAACAGATTGTGGCATGCTGAATACCAAAAATGCAGTTCGTAAAAGACTTGTTGAGAATTTCGAAGTTTTGACAGCTCATTAGCAGATTTCTTAACAGATTTCATAGCAGATTTAGCATGCAGAATATCAAAATTATAATTCATAAAAGATTTTTTGACAGCTTAAACTTTTGTATGCAAATTCATAACAGAATAGCAGAATAACAGAATAAAAGATCTCGCCGAATAGACCCAAATATCTCTCCACAATGTTTAGATGTAAGGTACCTATACTACGGATATAGAGAATAATAAAATACATAACTGGATTGTACGAGCTTGCTCTTGGAGCTAACAACTTTAATGTAGCTAAACATTGACTCTGTTTAGTAGGTAGTCTAATTATCCTATGCAGTTTTAGAGCTATGTAATGTAATGGCGATTTCGTTTCAATAAATGGGATTCGCTCATAAAACCAAAACTTTTTTGCTTTGAAACGAACGATTACGGATCAAATCTCTTTCTGTGACTGTGTGTTGCTTGGCAGCTCTAAAAAAAATCTTCAATTCGTTAATGCACCATTATTTCGTTTTTATTTTCTGATTCCGCCGCGGGGAATTCCTAAATCCACTTGCACTTTTTTAATATTTGTTCCAAGAAGTTTTTAACAATATTTTTATTTTTTATTAATTTATTTTTTTTACTTGCGATTATCAAGTAAAGTTAAGCATTCGTCGAAAAAAAAAGTTTTGAGATAACAATCAAACATAGCATTACGATGATAGCAAAGATAAAAAAAGATGTTCTAAAAATTATGTCCGTCTGTATGTCTGTATGTATGTACGTAAAGACAAATACAGCCCAAACTGGTGGGCCGAATTGCTTCAAACTTGGTACCTATATAGAGTTTTTTAGGTATTGTACAGGGGGGAAATTCATTTTTTTTAGCTAAAAAATAACTGTACCTGCCATATAACCGTTACATTAAAGGCTATTCTTCTCGAAAAAGGCTCTAACGATTTTGATTTAAAAAAATCAGTGCAGTTTTTAGGTACGACCGATCATATGGTTGAAAAAAAAAATTAAAAATGTCTAAAAACGGTACTTTCTATAGGATCGTTTTTTTTTGCTTTCGACTATCTCATATATGACTTAACCGATTCTTTCGAAATTTCACCACATACATATATAGGTGTAGGTATATTGCATACCAATATGATAAATTAATATTTCTTTGTATTTTTAAAAGCATTTACAAAAAAAAAATTATATTTTGAAAACTGCTCATTAATTTTTTTTTCAAAAATTTTAGTTACAGTCAAACTTCGATAACTCAAACAACCACTTGCCAAAAAAATAATTCGAGTTATCAATTAAAACAGAAAATTAATACGGACACGGTAATTTTTCTCCGCATTAGTTCAGCCGCCACCCCTGGAGATAAATCTGAGCCAACAACCAGCTCTAGTCTTAGAACATCGCGCCACATATCTTTCCTACCCTTCTCTTTCTCTTCTTTCACCTGATATGTTAAAACATATAAAGGGTATTCAGAATCCCTTGAGCGCGTGCAAGATTATAAAAAAAAAAAAAAAAAAAAGTATATATATATATAAATTACGTAATATTTATTTGCGAATAAAGAAAGTACAGTTGTGATTATTTAAAATATTTTGTTATAGTTGACTGACGAATTGAATTGCCTTGACGCTGGGTAAGTTCACAAACGTCAAATAATTGCGCAGCGATTCGGCATCACGGCTTGTTTATAATGCTAATCATTTCATATCTGTTGCGAATGCGATGCTGATGGTTTATTTGTTTGACGATGAAAAACAGTTGTGTGCTTCGAACGAAGGGCATAATACTTTTAAAAGATTTAATTGATTAAAAAGTTATATTTTTTTATACAAAATGCGCTAAGCGCAGCAAATAGGCTTTAAGAGAAATGATATATCATTCAAATGAATTGATTTCATTTTCATTCGCCATATTTATACCAATTGATCACCGGCATCAACACGATATTTCTTGATGCTTGTTTGTTTAATGTTTGCGCATCAGCATATACAACATTGCAATAATGAACAGTTGACGTTCAAATTGATGCGGAAAGTTTGCGTTTGTGAATGTTTGACGCAAATGATCGAGCATCATTACTGCAGCGATGCGTTTGTGAATTTACCCGCTATATTTAATAGCCACATCCTTCTTTCTTGACCCACTCTCCACCTCTTCTATTAATTTAAATTTATCGTCAAACGATGTTTTTAATGCTCGTTTAACGACATATCCACGTTAGCTTTACTTTTAATAAAAACACACTGCTCACATTGCTCTGTTAATATCTACGATAGTTTCTTTACACTTTTTATTTCGTCTGTTTTTTATTTTTAAAATAAGACTTTGAATTCGTATTGTAATAATACCTACATATATCAATCTAATAATGTGTGTTCTAACACCGGACATGACAGCTTTTACTCAGACTTAATAGGATCAAAATTTTCAACACACACATATGCATACAAAGTCATAGAACATACAAACACAGTGCCCACAAACGCAATGCATTATGAAATGATCTTGTAAAAATATACAAAATTTGATAATTTTCCTAAAAAATTCGAATTATCGAAGGTGACGCCAAATAATATCTTCGAGTTATCGAGACATTCGAGTTATCGAGACATTCGAGTTATAGAAGTTCGAGTTATCAAACAAAAATTACATGTAAACTTCAGGCTTCGCGACTTTGCCAACCAATTTCATTCGAGTTATCGAAGTTTGACTTTTCGAAGTTCGACTGTATATGTATTAGCATTGAATTGGAGTTTTTGAAAAATGTTTTCCAAAAGTTTTTTGAAAAAAACTTTTTTTTCTCAAAAACCGCTCTACAAATTTTAAAATTTTTTTCTCGTAAATTCAAATTTAACAAAGAAATAAAATGGCGTACTTTTTTTGTGCTCAAATTAGTTTAAGTATTTATTTCAGATTTTTGAATTATTTTTTCTTTGATTAAGTCGATTTAATCTTTTGTTTTTTAAGTTTATATTATTAAACATTTAAGATTGTCATACCAAGTTTTTTTTAGAAAAAAATAAAGAAATTTTGTATATACAAAATTAAGTAAAAAATGGCTTTAGAAGTATATTTAGATTTTTAATAGTAATCTTTTGCCTACGATGTGATCGAACATAAGAGCAAGTTCGTGCGATCAGTCGTGCATTTTATTCTGTACACTGCCATAAAATAAAAATTAATTGACAACACAACAATTGAGAAAATTCAAAACAAATATTGTAGTGTGTGTTAAGAATGTGTGTACAAATCCGTTTTAATTCGTCTCGAAAAAGAGATTCAATACGGATCTGTTTTTCCAGAAAAAAATTGGTTTTAATTTGAAACGAATCTGATTTTGTGTATGTGAAAATAATTGTGGTGTACGTGGAAATATTCAAATTCAAAAAAAAAAAAATGCTGTATCGCACGCACTTGCTCTCATGTTCGATCATATTGTATGCAAACGATTCTTAATAGAAACCGCTAAACATATTTTTAAAGTCATTTTCCACGTAATTTTCTATATAAAAACATTCTTAAATATTTTCAAAAAAAAAATTGGTATAACAATTAAGTATTTAACAATATTATAAATAATCGTCCCCCCGTTTTAGAAATATTGAATTTTCAAAAATCCAAAAAAAACTATTATTCGAAAATGTTGGTGTGTAGTATTATTTAGAATTCAAAGGACCTCCTACAGAAAAAAATTTATTGAAATTCGTTGAGTCGTTTATGAGAAAGTAAAAATAAAAAATGTTTGTATGACAGGTACCGTTAATAACAAAATTTCTAAAAAAAAATTCGACCAAAATGTAGACTTTACCTATAAAAATTGTTAGAACCGTTTTTGAGATACCGGTAGTTTTAGGCCTAAAAAACGATTCAAAAGTCTATTTTAGACAGTCACCTAAAACGCTTAAATACCAAGTTTGAACAAAATCGGATCAGTCGTTTAGGCTGTAGCTCGTTTTACAGACAGTAAGACAGTCAAGTAATGTCAAGTTTGATTAAAATCTCGAGTTCGATTTTTTTTCCAATTTCCAAATGCAAAACTTGCCCTATAGTACCTATGTACATACATATGTATGTTTTGTATTGTATTGTATTTTATTGAGACTTGAAATGAAATTTTACATGAGATCTTATATCTAGATCTTTCTAGTTTCTAACATTGAATATTCGGAGGCTGTAATGTATGGTCGTCTGTTACTTATTTTCGTTTACAATATGCCAACATGGCTTGTCTTTTTCTTTTATTTGTTATGAAGTTCTTGCTCTCTAAAAAACTAATTTTAATCGGTTTATCCAATAGTGAGAACGTCGGAAATATAAAAAGTGGTTCTATTCGAAGTACCTGCCTTAAATAATTACGCAAAGTAAAATATTTTTTTACTTAAAAGTGGGCTGCACTAATTTAAGAACACACATATTTTTTAATCAAAATTCCTGGAATCGTTTCTGAGAAATTTTTTTCCTCACGGTATTTTTAACATTTGTATGGGAGGTAAAGAAAATAGTTTTTTTTTAACAATTCAAGATAATGGCAAAACAACGACCAAATAAGAAGTTTCTACAAAATCCATTCAGTCGTTTTCAAAATTTTGAGTTTTCAAAAAAAAATTTGGTTTACATTTACATGTTTCAACTTTCTAGTAGTTCCGCATAAAAAAATTCAAAAAAATCAAATGAACCGTTTTCCATAAAATCGAAAACCAAAAAAATTGTTCTACTAGTGGTACCAAAATAACCATTTAAATAAGATTACCAAAAACTACCGTTGAAATGCTTTTTTACTTGCGATTATAGGTATTATAAGGCAAGTTATACATTCGTAAAAAAAAATTGTAACAATCAAACATGGCATTAGTATCATGGTTAAGGGTATATCTCATGGCAAACAATTGATTAGTGCTTTGCGCTAAGCTTTGTAGCGTTCACATTTTTTTAAATATTCAAATGAAATAAACGGGTTTTGATTGGAAATATATTGGGCAAAATATTTATTAAGTAATATAAATTTCAAAAAAATGTTTTGTTTCGTAAAACCACTATAATCATTAAAAAATCATTAAATTTTGGTAGGTACTTGTGAAAACCAATAATGCATGTGTTAAATATAATTTTTTTATAAGAAGTTTTTTTTTTAATAATACAAATCCTATATACTACTGAAATACATCAGCCAAGTAGAAGACTTAGCACTATTTGGACTTGTTGAATTATTGATTCAAAATAGCTTTTAACAGCCTTTAGTCCAACAAAAATTGGTGTTTCGTCCCGGCGATCTCACATGGACTCATCAGTTGACTAGTGAGGACCTTTGTCAATACGCAATTTTTGCCAAGTTCAGTTTATTTTAAATAGATTTCGTGAAGAACGTCTGGTGTGAACTATATCCAACAAGACTAGAATTCCTAATCATTAAATTGGAAATTTTTGTTTTTTTTGCCCGTGGCAAAAAATTTTGTCCAAGAGAAAATAGATTTTGAAAACGACTAGCCGTCTCTTTTTTTATTTATTTACTCCAAGAAAAATTATAGAAAACTGATAAATAGGGCAAATTTGCATTGTGGTATAAATGTAATATTTGACAAAACTTCCAAAGTATAACAGCCAGCTAGCTCAATTCAACATTTTTTTTTCAAATCTAAGGATGTGTGCAGATTTTTGTGTTTAAATTTTTTTTTTTTAAAATAGTTAAAGTAACTTGTTTTAGGCAAAATTCACTTTTTTTCCAATATTTTGCTCAATTTCATTTTGCGAACTGATTTTTTTAAATTTTATTTAATTTTTTTAAAGCAATGGACCATATATACTACTCCGAATAGACGCTTTAAAAAAAAATTGTCGCAACATAATTAAAAATGCATTTCAATATAACAACATTTGTGGTGCAGTTGTGAGCGATTGAGAGCTAATATAATTCCAACATATTTTTTTAATTTTTTTTGGCATTTTTTGTATTACATTTAAAAAAGTTAGAAGTTCTTGCACCCACTGTTTATTTAATTTAATTTTTATAAAAGAGGTCTATTTTGCATTTTTTAACAACAAATTTCTTTTCACACGCACACAGAGAAGGTTCAGTTCTCAAGAATTGCACTGCAATATCAGCGGCGCACGCTTACGAAGAGAATTCTTTGCAGAAGAATTTCGCGCGCCCATCCTCTCACAGTTATTTCTTGTTGTTTTTTTTTTGTTATTGGTGTCTTAGCTCATGTAATTTCTTATTCTTTGTTTTGTGGGCTTGCGTATGCAATGCAGATAATATAAAAAAAAAGTTTCTTAGAAATAATTTTTGTAGGTAGATACATACATATATGATGCAAGGTCTTGGAATCGTGATTTGAATGTGACGTAGTCAAGAATATAGCAGAATTTAATTTTTGGTTGAACTTTCAGCATGTTTTGTGGTTGCACATTGTATGACGGGGGGTGGAAATAAAGTTATAGTGTAAGTATAAAAAAGGGTAAATAGATGTAGTTATCGCAAATTCGCTGTAATTATATTTTGTTTTCTTGAATTTGGTTTGCACATCCTGTTTTTTTTTGTCAACGCGTAGGTAGGTATACCTACTTATGGTAATTTGTGGTCACTTTAAATGGTGGGATCATTATTTGTGTAATAGGTACATACGTAAGTACAAATGTAGGAAGAGTTTTTTTCTTTTCCTTTGTTTCAATGTGCTATATGACCTTAAACTCACGTTCTCAAAGAGGAGACAATTTATAAATGCTTGTTTTCGTTTCAATTTGAGATAATTTGAATTGGTGGTTCCTTCTACGAGGTTCAATTTTAAAATTCGGAAAATTAATTTTTGTTGAAGAAATAAAGTGAATTTACAATTTAGCTTAACTTATTTTAACTTACATACATTTCAAATTGTGTATTAACCTTCGTGTTTTGATTGCAAATCAATTGAAAAATAAGTGACAAACTTTTTAAGAGTTAGGTATAGGAGAAATTATTTTGGTGTTGTGTTTTGTGTTCCGGTGAATTTATTTGGGACATTCATTTATTTAAAACAACGCCTTTTGTATAGGTAGATATAATGGCTTCAAAGAAGACGGCCTTTATGTATGGAAAAAGGAAACACAAAAACCGATTTAAAAAAAAAAGGTAAGCAATTAGAAAAAATGATATTATAGGTATTACTACGTTTTTACTTTTAAATGACATTATTTCGTTGAAAATTTCCAAATTCGATACCAAATCATCTTTTTTCCCATACATATCATAAAATTAAGGTAGGAGGTTTAGAATTTATTAAAAAATTGAAACAAATTATATTTTGATTGAATTAAAATTTTAAAAAGAAACAAAAACACTTATAATGCCATGTTACACCTTTGTGTAAGGCCAGAAATTCCTTATTTTCTTTTCTTTTTGAATAAAGTTGTTTTAGTGAATCGTTTTTGGAAAATTAAGTTTCAAACTCAAAATTTTTAAAAAAATAATAAATAAAATATGTATCTATATTTTTTAAAATAACTCGAAAACAACTATTTTATTTGCTTAGGTGTACATTTCGGAAGCTATTCTTCCATCTTCAGTAAGTTTTGTGATTACAAAATACGAACAAATACCTATAGGTAAATCAGTTTTTTGTTGATTCAAAAATGCATGCAAACAAAAACAAACAGTGAAGATTTACTTCTATCATAAAACTTTTCGAAAATTGGATCTTTTATTTGTCCATCATCAACATTCATAAAATTATTTTTTTATTATAAATAGATTCTAAAGCATCTAATTTATAAGAATCGTTTGCATTACGAATTAATTTCAAGTTTAGGTAGAAGGAAATAAAACAAATATTTTCAAGTTGTTTTAAAATATATATTTTGTCTACTGAATACAAAATACGTTGAAGATCTACATCTCCACTATCAATTTTTTAGAATTTTAGGATCAACCACTCTTATCTTTTTCAGTAGCATTTTTAGAAATTCACTAGTTGTTATATTTATTAATTGTTTGGGAACTTTGTCTTTTACAATTGATAGCAGGAATCGACGGAGCCTGGCCACATAGATCATATGGTTCCAACTATAAGGCTTTATCAGGTATTGCTACAATTATTGGCCACAAAACAAAAAAGTTATTTTTTACGATGTTAAAAACAAATATTGCCATATATGTAAAATTAAAGAGAAAAAGGTTGATACACCTGAGCATTCGTGCAACAAAAACCACACCGGTCCATCAACTAAAATGGAGTGGGACATTTTAGTAGATGGCTTTAGATTTTGTTATGAAAAATATGGCGTAATTTTTGATAAATTCATTGCTGATGGTGACAGTAACGTCTACAAAAAGCTTTTGGAAGCAAAACCTTTTCCCAACCATAGCATACAAAACATTGAATGTGTTAATAACCTATTTAGGAACTTCCGTAAGACACTTGTCAATTTAACAAAAAATACAAAATACAACATCGTAAGCCGAAAAATATTAAACTCTAAAATGAATAATCTAATGAAGGGAATAAAATGTGCAACACAATACCGCAAAAACAGCGATTGTCAGGAGACTGAAAAGCTTATAATGCTTCAAGCTGATATTTCAAATGTCTATTACCACGTCTGTGAAAACCATTCAAAATGTGCTCAGTATTTTTGCACCGGTGGTGTGGACATAGAAGAAAAAACAACGTACAAAAGCCTGAAACCGATGGAATCTTAGACCTTGTAAATCTATATATAGCGAGAATGGTTCAAAAGTCTACTTGCGGCTACGATTCAAATGTTTGTGAACAATTTAATAGTGTAGTTTGCCAATACGTGGGTGTCAAAAGAATTAATTTTTCCTTGGGTCAGTCTTACAGCAATAGGTATGCCTTGGCCGTTGTTCAATTTAATTCAAAAAGAGCCTTTACGGAATTTGCGAAGACTAGTAACAACAATGCTAATACCGCAAGTCGAAAACTTCTTGTAAAAACAGAAACAAAAAATCGAAACACCCTGAGGAAAAAAAATTGTTTCGTACCCTTAAAAAACCCGCGCCAAGAAAACGAAGACGAAATGCTCCGGCCGATAGTAATTATGGTGACGTTGAGGACACTACAGAAATTGTCGACTTATCACCCGCAGCCATTGAAATGAAGAAAACAAAGAAATAAAAGACCGGAAAAAAAAACTATACACATAGACTTGAAATTGAAAAACAGACACAAGACCAAGCAAGTTGCAGAAAATGGCATGATATAAGGAAGGAAATGGTTACTGCTTCAAATTTCGGCAGAATATGCAAAGTCAGAATCGTTTCCACCTACCACAATATTATAAAATCTACACTCTATGGAACATTTTCCTCTTCCAGCGTGTTATGGGGCAAACAAAATACAATACAAATACTTCAAAAAGAAGCTGAAATTGAAGTCCAAAAATGTGGCTTCATAATTGGACCGTGAAATGCATTTTCTTGTACATGGCAATGTATTACAAATTTGAAATTTGTTTCCCCTTTGTCTTATCTTAAAAACATTTCGATTGGTGTTAAGTCGGATTTTAATTGTCAGCGGTATATTCTGGAAACGTTTCATATTATTAATAACAAAAACAGTATGAATCGTAAATAAGACAGTCAAAACATCTCATCGGTTTATTGCTCAGAAACAAATTTCAAATTTTTGTCAATATTTTGAAAGCAGAAAAAGATTTATGGAAATACAAAAAAGACGTTTTTGGCACTTTTTGAAAAGAAAAATCTCCATAAATTGTTCTAAATAATCTCCTAAAGAAAAACACGCACAAACAAATTAAAAACATTTAGGTATTGTTCCCATTGCTATTTTGGCAAGTAGGTATATTATTTTACAAATAATACCTACACAGGTATCTATTAGTTACAAAATATTTTTTTTATTTCTTTGGTAAGGTAGGTATTCGAAATTTAACACATTTTTCAGTTGAGAGCAATTTTTGATTGACATCTAAATTTAATTTCCTACACCAAAATAGAACATCAGAGCCAATTATCCGTGTTCGAAAATGAAATAGGTACCTACCTATTGGCTCCTTTTCTTTATTTTTTAATACCTACATACCTCTTGAAAAGTAAGACATACGACGTCTCCAAAAAAGTATTTTAGATTTTTTCCAATAAATAAAGTAGATACCTACATACCTACCTACCTATGTGACCATTACAAAATTATACCTGTATCAATTTTTGTTAAGAAAAAATGCCTTATTAATATGTAGGTACATAGGTATCATAATTCAAAAGTTTCCAGTATCAAGAAGTATCAACTTGCTTTTTTTATTGCAAGTAGGTATGTAATCAGTCTCAAGCACAACCTCGCTATGAGAGAAAATAAGAAAAAGAGACAAGGTACGAGGGGCGTTCAATATATTCTCGGTATCGGGGTGAAGCTGTGGTTATATATATAAATTGACTTATTTATCAAGTAATACTATTATTTTAGTGCATTCATATAAAATTTCATATAAATGTGATTATTCGCGTTTTATCTCTAGTTAAACAGAATCATAATGGCAACTGAGACAATGATGGTGAAAATTGAGAATCGCGCTGTAATTAAATTTTTCACTAAGCAAGGAAAAAGTCAAAAAACTATTCATGAAGAGATGGTGTCTGTTTACCAGGGTTCCGCACCTTCATTATCAACTGTGCAAAAGTGATCAAGTAAGTTCAAGAGAGGCAGAGAGAGCATTGAAGACGACCCCCGCGCCGGCGCCCCGGCTACTGCTTGTACGGGAGAAAGCATCAAAGAAGTCAAAAAACTTGTTCTTGAGGATGCGAATAAAGGTGAACATGATGGCAGAGATCACCAAGCTTTCAACTGGTACCATTCACACCATTCTTCATGACAATCTTAACCTTTCAAAGGTCAGTGCAAGGTAGGTGCCACGAATGCTTACAGCGCCTCAGAAAAATGTGAGAACCGCATGCTGTAGAGAGCTTTTGGAGTTGTGTAGTGAGAACGCGGACGGTGTTATGGATCGAATTGTTACTGAAGGCAAACAAGAGTCCATGCAGTGGCATAAAAAAGGAACAGACCCCCCGAAGAAGTTTAAAGTCACTCCTTGCTCATTTTGTACAAAAAAAAGGTGAAACCATCAACGCCACATACTACGCTTCCACTTTGCATAATTTGCGGGAGGAAATTAAAATAAAAGACGGGGTAAACTCGCAGCGGGTGTGTTGCTTCTTCATGACAACACTCCTGTTCACACGGCGCGAGTTTCCAACGCTGCTGCGCGAGATTGTGGTTTCGAAGAAATCCAACACCCACCCTAGAGTCCAGACCTTGCCCCTAGTGATCATTTCCTGTTTCCGGATTTGAAAAAATGTTTTCGTGGAAAAAGATTTTCGGATGAGTCGGCAATAAATGCGTATTTTGCAGAGAAAGAGGAAATTTATTTTTTTTGAGGGTTTAAAAAAGCTTATCTCAAGATGTAACAAATGCATTGATGTTAGGGGAGATTATATTGAAAAATAAAAACAATTTAAATTGAATTCGCATTTTCCTTCATAACGATACCGAGAATATATTGAACGCCCCTCGTATGATTTCCAAATCGAAGCCAAGCTAGCGCTAAATTTCTGGTTTACTTAGGTATCGTAGTGCTAGCTGTCTTTTCAGTTGTTGTTGTTGCTTACGTGCCTAATACATCATCTTCTTTTGAAACATTTGTGGTCTTACTTTCAGATTCATTTAAAATTTATATATTACCCAACAAATGTATGTTTAATTCACTTTGAGCTAAGGCGTAATCGGAAGCAATTAGTTTTTTCCCTGTTTTGACTTTTGACAGAAATGGTTACGTATTGGGTTTTATACGTTCCCAAACGCACAGAATATTTTTTAACAATATATGAGGAAGCTGTGCGACACCGAACGCCCCCATCGTACCAACCATGCTTTTTTGTTTTATAGAAATACCTCGTATCCTAAAGCCAAATTGTATTATGCCAGAAAAGTAAGACGCCAGTTATACAGGGTGTCCGCCGGGAAGGTATGCTACTTTGTTTGTTTATAATTTTTGATGAAATGAAAGAAAATTTATCTTATATTGATAAATGTTTTATTTAATGTCGGCAATTATGTATGGAATATAATATCAGGTAAATGTCCGACTCTGTTAGTCTCACAAATACGAGCCCTTTTGAGCATATTTTCACGCGGTATTTCATTAATTTCATCACGAAGTTGCTCAAGCGTTTCTGGTTTGTTTGCATAAACCTTGCTTTTCAGATATCCCCACAAAAAGAAGTCCGGAGCAGTCAAATCAGGCCACCGTGGAGGCCAATCAACATCACCATTTCTTGAAATAACTTGTTGTGGAAAGAGGTCTCGCAGTAATTCCATTGTAATCCTGGCTGTATAAGATGCGGCACCGTCTTATTGATACCACATGTTAATCAAGCCCAAAGCATGCAGTTGTGGCGTTAAAAAGTGTTCAATCATTTCAAGATATCGCTCCCCATTTACAGTTACCGTTACGTCGTTTTCATTTTCAAAGAAGTAAGGTCCAATGATTCCAGCTGACCAAATTGCACACCAGACTGTAACTTTTAATGGATGCAAAGGTGGCTGATGAATAATCTGAGGGTTTCCCATTGCCCAGAACCGACTATTCTGTTTATTCACATATCCATTCAAATGTAAATATGCCTCGTCACTCATTATGATTTTTTATGAAAATCGGGGTTGTCATGGGCTAGGTGTAACATCCTATTGGCATATATAAATGGAATTGAGGTTGATGGATTGTTTTGAACACTTCACTTCTGCTCCTGGAGCAGCAATAATGTTTTCAGCCGATCTTGCAGTACGTTGTTGTCCATGCTTGGGCCAATCACCTACATAACCTCTTTCTTTGAAATCATTACTACACGATAAATAGTGTTTTTTGTTGGCACGTTGTTTCTCCGAAAAATTTCACGTAAATTTCTCATCGTCACAGTAATCGATTATTGATTTTGATAAAATATTTTAACGATTAAACACGTTGCTTTATCTATGTCTATTTCACCACTGTCAAATATGAATTGTCAAGATTAATATTTACCAAAATGGCGGCAAAACAAAGTAGTATACCTTCCCGGCGGGCACCATGTAGCTTTAATTGAAACTCATCATTGAAAACTTTGACTATCAATTCTGAGGCACTTAAACAAATAAAACTACGTTTTGGTAATAAAATGACGGTAATAAGATACATAACATTTTTTTGTGAAAAAAAAATATTTCATTTGCTCTACTACTTTCTTGTAGTCACTTTTGATTTTTCAATAATGTCAGCTGTTCATTGAAAGTCTGTCTGCATGTCTGTCTGTCTGTCTGTCAGTCTGTCAGTCTGTCCGTCTATATGTATAACGAGCTGCAGCCTAAACGGTGTAAGCGATTACCTTCAAATTTGGTATGTGTTATTATTTTGGCATTCCTCAGAGGTGAAATTGAAATTTTATTTTTAGGCCTAAAAATAACGGTACCTACCATATGACCTTGAAGGCAAATCTAATTTTTCTCGAAAACGGCTCCAACGATTCTGATAAAAATTTTTGAGAATTTTTTGTTGCCTATTACCAACATCATTTGATATGAACCAAGTTTACGGGAAAAGTCAACGGTACTTTTCAAATAACGTTTTTTTAATGTTTTGGCTTTCTCGGTAACTGTACATTGGATTTCTGTCAAATTTTATATCTGAGAAGACCCAGGTAGCCAAACTAATTCTGCATATTAAAATTTTAAATAACTTTTTTTTTATAATTGAAATTAATTTTTGAATTTTTATTTTGAAAAATCAATATTTTTAAAACTAATCAAAAAAAATAATTTTAAATTCTATGGTCACGTGTATATTAACAAACTCTAAAAAACTGCATACCAAAATTTCAAAAAACATTTGTTTTCAAAAAGCTAAAAATAATAAACGGATTTCATCAAAATCCGTACTACAATTTTCGAGATACTCATTTATAAAATTTTCATTGATCAGTTGCATCTAATATTTTTCTTGTTTTTTTTCGAGAAACCGATTAAAGTGATGGTTTTGGCAGTTTAAAAAACGATTTTTCCCACCTATGCAGCATTCACTTTCATTTATACATATGTATGTACATATCTACATACCTAGGTTCTCTATATATAGGTAGGTACATAATACCCTCCTAATGTTTATAATTAAAATCCCTTTAAATACACATTTGTAGGTAGGTACCTATGTTACCATTCCATGAATCACATGTGTTCCACAATTCATAATATTAACAATCAGGGTTATCTTAACTACATCGGTTTTAATCCCTAAAGTTTTTAGTTACAAGAGCAAGTTCGTACCATCCAGTCGTGCATTTTATTTGAAAAGGGGTAGGAGGGTTGCGCTGTTACTATGATGCAAGTTACTATTTATTTTGTATTCATATAATTCGGATATTTTTTTCCTGTGACGAAGTAATTTGAGTTATCTATCTTTAAAACAAATTCTAAAAACTGTGCTAAAGACTATCGTTGAATACTTGATTTGTTTTTTTAAGTGAAAAGTGGTTTAAAACACTAATTTATTATTGATACACAAAATAAATACATTTAAAATAAAACTATGTAATAGGCAGAGTGTTTTATAGAATTTATTTCAATTTTATTTGTATACAAAAAAGTTTTAAATGCCGTCGAAAAAAACATCCAGAGTTTTTGGCGCCAAAAAAAGAAAATATTTATTTACAAAAGATTGGAGAAGGTGAGTACCTACCTACATATATATTATGATTTCTACCAAATAGTTTGTACATAATTTTATAAAAATTAAATTAAATTTTCAATTATGAATGGTTGCGAGCTTGTGAATTAAAAAATTATTAGCCGACCCAACCCTCGAAATTCGAGTGCCAATTTATTTATTTAATTCATTATCAATCAATAAAAGACAGAGAATTCATGATTTTTTTAAATTGTTGAATGCAATGAGAAGAACCTAATAAGCACTCAATCCTGTAGACCAAAGGAAAACAGTTAATGGTACATAAATTTTCAAACCTATACACATTTTTGACACATTAACAAATTTTTGTACAACAATTCCTTTCATTATTTCCATGCTAAACCAAAATACGTACATACAACAATACTAACGCCTTAAAAAAATTCAAGAAATGTCAAAATAATCCAAAACAATGAATTTAGATATGGGCACCCTTCACACACCTCGTATTTTCACCACACTTTACCTCTTACGCCACCACATATGAAATAAATAATGATTGTTTTAATTTGTATAAATTCATTATATTAACTTCGAAAATTAAACTTGATTATTTTCTAAATTTATTGTGACGGTCTTTGTTCAAGTTGTACATAAGTTTTTATTAGAAATTAAATATTTATTTACACTTTTCCACCACTTTCCTGTACTCAACTATTCATCATCCTAATATTACCCAGCACTAACACAATTAAAAAAATAAGTATGCAAGAGTTTGCAATTTCTAATTCCTTTTATATATTTCATTAAATTATCCAATGCACAAACCATTTTCTTTTTCGCAACAGATGTCGCTAGTGCAGTTGTGTATTTTTTGCATTTTCATTAAATTATCCAATGCACAATCATTTTCTTTTTACAGCAACAGATGTCGCTAGTGTAGGTGTGTATTTTTTGCATTTAAATTTATATTTAAATAATTGTGGCATTCTGCAATCTATGCAAAAAAATGCTTTCGTTTGATATGTAATTTATGCCCCTTCGGTTTTTGTGGGCCGCGAAAAGTGCTAGTTGTAGACTTTTGCCTTCAATCAAATTTAAAATGTTAAGTCGGAGAAATAGACATTTGTAAGCATAATTATTATGAAGACGATTTCCAAGTTTTTGAAGAATTTTGTGTGCGTTCTCGTTTATGCAGTGCATATAAGCCAGAAAGTAAACTTACTATTTTCATGTTCCACCAACTAGCTTATGAATGAAATGTTAAGAACTAGCAGCATAAATCTATCTTTGAAAATCTTCGGAAGCATTACTTTAGAAGTTGTGGTACAGATTTTCCAAGAATATAGAAAAAATAATTTGGTTGCTACTTTTTTAAACCAATATTATCTAACTATTTTTCTTTATCGATCACTAAAATTTTTGTTTGGATAGATAGATAGATTTTTATGTTTTTATTGCAATATTTTTTAAACTAACTAAAACCATAATTTATTTGAATTAAAATGAAAGGAAATGTAATAGAAGTGATTTGCAACCTGCTATTGAAGTGACAGCTGAGGAAGCAGTACTATCCGAAGCTCAATTCGTAACAGCAGAAAAAATGGACACATTGCAGGACACTGTCGATACTTTTGAATTGCCAGTTGAAGCCGAATCCTGAAGGGCGAAGAGTAATTGACCTTGATTTTTTTCTTACAAGTTTAAAGGAAATATCAAGTCATGGTCAATTATTTGGTTGCACATTGAAAAATCTTGTCCTGACGCATCAAGGTAAGAAAGGTACTTCAATAACTTTCTTTTAATAAATATATTACCGAAATTGTTGCATTTAAACCTTTACAGCATATCCAAAAGCTTACACAATACGATCACAGTTTTGCTACGATTTCAATCTTAGAATTTTAATTTAATTTATGAGTGGAAGCGATATAAAAATATCTAATCCTAGAATTTTAGGAATTTACTTTTTCCAATCCTGAAATTTATCTCTTTCGGTGTAATATCTCTTTTAATCTGTATGCTCTAGGTCTAAATTCTAAATTGGTTTTCCGATGTCAAACGTGCAATATAGAGCAAACTGTTTACATGCATTAATGAGGAGGATAAATTAGTAGCAGTAGATGCGTTAGTTAATAAGGAAGCGGTTGCAGGAACAATGCTGTCAGGCAATTGGTTCACACAGTGTAAGCGGGTGCTTAAATCCATAAGCGTTCCATTTATTACTCCCAAAACGTATCAAAAAATTGAAAACCAAATCAAAGAAGTTTGTAAGAGACTGTAAAAATCAAAATGAAAGAAGCTATAGAAGAAGAAAAACAAATTGCTGTAGAAAATGGAAATGTGGACAAAGAAGGTCATGCCTTGATAACTGTAGTTACAGATGGAGCATGGCCTCACAGATCATACGGCTGTAAATATTCTTCCCTATCTGGAATAGCTTCCATTATTGGATTCAAAACTAAAAACATATTATATTATAACGTACTACTATACTTGTCGCTTAAACGGGGTCAAAAATAAAACTATTCCCGATCATTTATGCAATAAAACCCATAGAGGACCTTCAACTCAAATGGAGTCCGATATTTTAGTGGAAGGATTTAAATATTGCTTCAAAGAGTATGGTGTAGTATTTGATAATTTTATTGCGGATGGAGACTGCCATGTACATAAGAAGCTGCATGAAGCCAAGCCATTCCCTGATCATACAATACAAAAAATAGAGTGTGTCAACCATTTGAATAGGAATTTAAGAAAAAAGCTTATAGATCTGACCAAAACCACTAAGTTCAACATATTAGGAAGAAAAACGTTGGGGTCGAAGGTTGACAGAATCATTAACGGGATTAAAAGTGCAGCACTCTATAGAAAAAATAGTAACATTGTTTTCCAAGAAAAATTAAAATTACTTTAAAAAGATATAGAAAATATACCATATCACGTTTTTGGCTGCCATACAAATTGTGCCCAGTATTTTTGCAACGGGAAAAACATTGAAGGCACAGGTATGATAGCACAATTACAAAAGGATGGTGTTTTGGATTGCATCAATTTATTTTTACAAGGAATGGTGCGAAATTCCATTAGCTTAATCCACGGATACGATTCAAATGTATGCAAGCAATTCAACAGTGTTGTGTGCCAATTGGTGGGAAACGAATTAATTTTTCTTTAGGACAGTCATACAGCATTAGATGTGCTGCAGCTGTTGTCCAATTCAATACAAGAAGAGCATTTACGGAATACACAAAAACAAACAATAACAGTGTAATAACGCCAAAACATAACCTTTTGGTAAGGACCGAAACTAAAAGACAGATATTGTTAAATAAAAGAAGGCTATTTTCAAATAAAAACAAGAACAATCCAAGAAAACGGAAAAGAAATGCTGATGCTGATTCCCATTATGGTAATGTCGAGATAACATCTGATATTCCAGATAAGACAACAGATAATATGGCAATTGAAAAGAATAATAAAATGCAGTTCATTGAAGAAAATTTTAAACGGAGAATTGAAATAGAGAACAATCGCGTAGTGAAAAATGGCTTCAGCGTCTAATTTTGGAAGAATCTGTAAAGTAAGAAGTGAATCCAATTACCACAACATTATTACAACATGTTTGTATAGCAGTTTATGTTCTGCGACAAGTATGTTGTGGGGTCTACAGAATGAAAAAAAATGCGGTAGAAAAGTTAGAACAAGAGGCTGGAATAACAGTTGGAAAATGTTATAAAGTATTCCATTACCTTGGTGCGACTCCTGATGACTTAGTTGGTGAAAATGCCATATGTGTAGTGAAATGTCCATCATCAATTAAAGATATGAAAATGAGTGATGCAGTAGATAATAAGAAAATCAAATACTTGCAAAAAATGGAGACGCAAACGAGTTGAAACAAGGGCATGATTACTTTTACCAAGTTCAAGGTCAACTTCACATAGCTGAAAAGGCATTTTGCTTTTTTGGAATCTGGACTAAATGTAATTTTGTGTTTTTGAAAATCGAAAGAGATGACAACTTATGAGAGACAAAAATGAAGAACAGGCTTGCCACATTTTAACACAACCATTTTTTGTTGGAACTATGTGATCCTTGTATTCCCAGAAACATAAATTCATTACCTGCTTACACCAATACTTACATCAGGTTTTGGCACCTGCTACACGGGAATTTCGTCTCCCGGCCCTTGGACCCCTTTGACAGACTCCACAACTTGTTTTTATATGTTCAGCTTATTGTATCAACTTGCTTGGATTTTTTACTTGTGATACATAAATTAAGTTAGCGCATTTTTTTAAATTCTATTAAAAATAATTTTATTCAAACTTAAAATACTTATACACTTATTAGTGGTTGGTTAGTTTAAGATAATTATGATGATACGAGTAATGATTATTCCTTCCTGGAATTCATCGAACCTAACTTACGCGATGTTGTTTTCTTAGTTTTATTATTGAAAAACTGTTTTTCGGTCTTACGATGGATTTTACGATCGGTCTCAAAAATAGAATGTCTGCAACCCTTAGATTGTTGAGGTCTGGATGATATTTATGGAGTTTGGGAACTAGAATGTTCACTTACATATGTAGATACATATATGGACAGTTATGGATTCGTAAAAAAAATCGAACTCGAGATTTTGATTAAACTTGACGTTACGATGATAGCGGATACAAAAAGTGGGTCCGCCAATTCCTTCTGTCTCTGTGTTTTTTGAAAACTCAATATTTCGAAAACGACTCAATAGATTATATATTTATTTAGTAGTTCTTGACATATTCTTCTATATTCAACAAATGTTAAACAAACCGTTAATAAAAAAAATTATTTCTCAAAATCCGCTCCTAGAATTTTGAGAAAAAAAATTAGTGTATAGAACCACTTTTCATATTTTCGACTTTCTCACTATTGGATGAACTGATTCAAATTATTTTTTTTATGAAAATGCTTCCTAGAAGTTTTTAGAAAACTGCATACTCAAATTAAAAAAAAAATGGTTTTTCGATTCTTAAAAAATAAATAAAAAGTCACCGATTTTTTTCGAAATTAAAATTTTATATTTATGTATATTGAAAATGTTTTTAAAATTTTATAAATAAAACATATTTTTTTTTTAAATTACGACTTGGAGAATATGTGGTTTCAACTAGATGGTGCCACATGCCACACAACTCGAGCGAATATGGCTTTATTGCAAAAGACATTTCCTGGCCGCGTAATTTCTCGTCGTGGCGAGACTGTGTTTATGTAGATAAACCTTTAACTCTTGAGCACTTGAAAACCAACATTCGTCAAGTTATGGCTGAGATACCGCCCAATATGTGTCAAAAAGTGGTCGAAAATTACCTCAAAAGAATGATGCTTGCAACAATTCGCGTGGTGGTCATTTAAATGAAGTAGTATTTCACATATAATGTCAACGTTCAAACTTTATAATAAAAAAGAAATACCATGAAAAAAAATATTTAATCCAAAATGGATTACCCTTTACAATTGCATTTTTTGCGAATTAAAAAAAACATTTAAACAAGACATGTTGTTTTTCTGTAATTAAGTTCACGGCATACAAAAAGCTCGGCGTGTAAAGGGGGACATGCTGCCCCCCGGCAACCCCCTGCTTGACCCTATTATAGGATTTGGGGAGGGGTGAAAGTTGGGTATATGCAAAGTTTGTTTTAGGATTTGACATGAAATAAAACAACAATAGTAGTTTAAATAACAATTTAAATTTTATTTATTAACAATTTAAAAATAAACGATTAGCTAACTTAAAACGACAAATGAAACGCATGTACAGAAAAAGTTTGATTCATCCCTTCGTGTAACGTTTTGTTGACTGAGAAAGGAATATAAATTCTGAAAACAATTTCATTATAGCCACCATCTTTTATATTTATTTTGAATCTAAAATAAAAAAAAAAACTTTTTGAAACAAAAACAAAATCAATTGGTATTCCACGTACTATGAAATACAAAAAGGATGCCTTTTTTTTTTAAATTATGCGCGCACTCAAGGGGTTATGAATACCCTTAACTTGTTTAAACACAGTGCGAGCGATTAGGAAAATGGGAAGGATTAGTCAGAAGATACCGATGTACATTGGTGTTAAATGCCTGATTATCGCAATGGGAGGGAAACATTCGGTCGGGTAAAGCATTCCACATTCGTGTTGTGCGGCTAAAGAAAGAATCTATGTGCTTGACAATACGCCCGAAGTAGGGCTCAGTTTAAACGTATGGGCATTCCTAGAAACGCGAGAGTTACGGTTGAACAGTTTAATGGGAGGAATACAACTGGCTATTTCACTAGAACACTGTATATAATAATACAGATAGAATAATGACAGGCATGCAACATTGCGACGGTGCGCGAGAGGGTCAATTGTTTTAGTTATTGTTTCATCACCTATCATTTTTAAAGCTCTTTTTTGGATTCCGTCCAGGAGACTTAAGTGCGTTATAGGAGCACCTGCCCAAATATGACAATTGTACTCAAGCTTTGGACGAATGAAGGCTTCATAGATTACAGCCAGATCATAAGGGGAGATATATTTTTTCCATCGTCTTAGAAAACCCAAACATCTTGCAGCGTTTTTGGCGACGTCGAATATATGTTCATTCCACAAAAGGTGGTCAGTGATGCACATACCGAGAACTGAAAGTTGTTCGGTTTTCTGACAACTGAATTGGGGGAGGGTACCCCTTTAACGACAAAAGGCAGCATTGGGTTTTTGAAGCATTAAATTCTACGCGGTTTTTAATTCCCCATTGGACAATGCTGTCTAGATCAGAAGTTAATGTGCTAATCATACGCTTCAAGTTCCACATCCGTAGGACATGGATCAGAACCTAAAAACGTGTATGAAAAGCTGAGGGTACTGTCGTCAGCAAAACAGTATATTGGATTAGAAGCTTCAGACAAGAAATCATTGATGAAATTGAGAGAGAGAGTCGGAGACAGAACAGAGCCCTGGGACACACCAGCATTTATTTTATGAATATCAGACTTGAAACCGTCCAATACAACTTGTATTGAGCGGTCCGAAAGGTAATTTCTAATCCAACGAAGAAGAAATACTTCGAAACCAAATGCACGCATTTTCGATAAAATTGCCTGATGCCAAACTCCTTCAAATGCTTTTGAAATATCAAACGCAATAATCTTACTTTCTCCAAAACGATGTAAAGATTTGTGCCACTGTTCGGTGAGATATACCATCAGATCACCAATGGACATATTGCTACGAAAGCCATACTGTCGGTCATTAAGGAGTTTTCGTTCTTCAAGATATTTCTTTAGCTGATAATTAATCAGCGTTTCCATGACCTTGGAAAGAAGGGACGTAAGTGCAATTGGACGGTAGTTAGAGGGTGAAGAAGATTCGTCTTTTTTAACGAGCGTTGGAACCGACGAGGAGGTGGAGTTTCGTACGTTTTTTACAAATGACCAAAAATGTTTACTACCTTTGGGACATTGTAGTTTTTTTTTGCCATGTAGAAAATTGGTTCTTTGACTATTACAGGTCTTTCTAGCTTGTTTGAACTTATTGCGGTTTTCCTCAGTTGGGTTGGCTTTATAACATCGGAAACTTACCTCTCTCAACCTGATAACCTCTTTACAGCTCAAATCGAACCATGATTTGGTTTTGCTCGGTGTAAAAGCTTTCATCTCCTTAAGAATTATATTTGTAATCATATCAGCGCTGGAGCTGATAGTTAACTATGCTTATATTAGGTTTGGCTAACAAATAGGACTTCACAATGCAATTACTACTAGTGTTATCCCTTAGCAGCAATTGAATTGATCCGCCCCTGTATTCCCAAAGCCAAGAACAGCAATATATCTGATATTACTTTGTCCCAATCCTTACCTACATTGTATGGGATGACCATACACTGCGTGTAATAATCAAGTCACAGCAACTGCGAGTGACTGAAGGGGAATGAAAGGAAATTTATTGCTCGCTTTGTGGTGTAGATGTTGATGGTGAGTGGATCATATTGTGTTTGTTTTAATTTTGTTAGCACAGAGAACACTGGCACCAGCACTGACACTGGGTATTTGTTTATATATTAATTGTATGTTTTCTTTCTTTGTCTATTCCCTACCTTTTTACTTCAGCTAAGCACAACATGCTACTTTGGTGATGAGTGAAATCAATGATAATTTCTCTTATATGACGGCTGTCTTATACGATTTCACCGAGCCATTTTTCAGTGAGGAGTGAATTTCTTACTGGGTAAGAATTGCGGTATTTTTACTTGCGATATAGGTACTATAGGGCAAGTTTTGCATTTGGAAAAAAATCGACCTCGAGATCTTAATCAAACTTGACATGACGTCGATGGAGAATACCAAAAAAGTGGGTCCCGCAATTCCGTCTGCCTGTCTGTCTGTCTGTCTTCACAACTCTCTACAGCCTAAACGGCTGAAGTGATTTTCTTCAAACTTGATATTTAAGCATTTTAGGTGAGTGTTCAAAATAGATTTTTGAATTGTTGTTTTAGCTCGAAAAATAACGGTACTTGCCATACAAATTTTTCTACCATCTTAATTATCTCGAAAACGGCTCTAACGATTTTGATAAAAATTGGTGTGTGTACTACTTTGGGTATGCTCTACATTTTGGCCAATTTTTTTAAATATTTTATTATTAATGGTACCTGCCATACAACCATTTTATTGATTTTCGTCTATCATAAAAGGCTCAACGGATTTCGATCAAAATGTTTATACAGGAGCTCCTTCAAATTCTAAATAATACTGCATTTCAAAATTTTCGAAAAATAGTTTTTTGGATTTTTGAAAAAAAAAAAAACGGGTGGACGATTTTTTCTGAAATTTTGTTTTTGAATTTATATTATTAAATATTTAAAATGTTCATACCAATTTTTTTTATATATAGCAAAATTAAGAATTTTTATACATAAAAAATTAAGTGAAAACGATTTTAAAAATACATACAAATATTTTTCTATTAGGAATATTTTGCATATAATAGGCGTTTTTCTTTTTTAGTTCAGAGCAGAGCACTGAACAGAGTTCGAACACATAAATTATGCACTGAGCTGAGGAGCAAGTACGCGCGATCCAGTCGTGCATTTTATTTACTTGCGATTAAGGCAAGTTATGTACTCGTAACAAATTTGTGTTTTCTAACAATCAAATATGACATTACGATCATAGAGAACACCAAAAAAGTGGGTCCCCCAATTCCGTCTATCTGTCTGTCCGTCAGTCTGTCTGCCTGTCCTCGAGTCTACAACCTAGACGGTTGGATAGATTTGTTCAAACTTGGTACATATTGTTTTTTCGGTAATATGTACCACACGTTTTTTTCATTTTTTTAGGATGACAAATAACAGTAGCTCCCATACAATTTTGTTGGCCAAAAACAATTATCTTATTTTTATCAAAAACGGCTCGATTTAACGATTTAAAAAAAAAATCAGTTCATTAATGAAGGGAAAAGGTACATTTTGGTAATTTTTTTTTGGGAACAAATTGTCAGTTTTCTTTCCTCTAGTAGTACCATTTTCATGGTTTTCGATTTTCTGAAAAAATGTTGATTTGATTTTTTTTAAATTTTTATGCAGACGCTCCGTAAAGTCTTAACACTAATGTAAACAAAAAATTTTTGGGGGGTGACCGTGGCGACCGTTGTGTGCTCGCCAACCTCGTGGTCACAGGTTCGATTCCTGTCGTTGTCTATGTCGTCTTATTTTCCATTAAAAACTAATTCTAAAAAATTATAAAATGAGTTGCTGGCTTACTCAACATGCTGTTTAGGCATTACACTAACAACATGTGATTCAGTAAACTAATATACCCATAAATATGGCAACCAAATAAAAAATAATGCGAATTATAAGAGACATACATAAATAAGACACGGTAATCATCACCATCCCTGGCGATAAATCTGAGCCAACAACCAGCTCTAGTCTCAGAACAGCGCGCCACACATCTTTCCTATCCTTCTTTCACTTGACGCCCGCGCTGTGTTAAAAACATATAAAGGGTAATCATAATCCCTTGAGCGAATGCTTCCGCACTGCAACAGGGGCATTAAAAACTACACCAATTGCAGCACTCCGAATAGAAGGGGGATATACTTCCTTCGAACAACTTGGAAAAAAGAGAGCAGTAAACATAATTAGCAATGATTAGAATAGCTGGCTTTTTACACCCCCTACATGCTACATTAAGAGAAACGATCCTTAGCAAAAAACCAAACCGAAAAAACTCCACATCCGCCTTGACCAAGATGGTATCCTTAATACCCACAAATCAAATAGCTTTTCCTGAAATCAGCTTACGAGAGAGTTTTAACCCTCAGCCACCTTGGAAGAGAAACCTCCTTAAAATCGATACTAGTCTAGCACAGCTTAGAAAAAATGAAACCCCAAATGAACAGTACCGTAAGCTTCACAAGGATATGTTAGCTTCAGTGAATGCAGATCGTGTCTTTTACACCGATGGCTCCAGGATAAAAATTCTTCATATGCAGTCATTGAACTTAAGAAGAATCCAACTAGGACTTTTGTTGGACTTTTGTTGGACCTAGCTGGTAGCTACATCTCAGAACTAACAGCTATTGAAAAAGCGATATCCATATCCCAATGCTCTAACGAAAAAACTATTATCTTCACTGATAATTTAAGTATCCTGTATGGACTTCGCAGTGGACTTAACAAATGTCCTTCACTAGAACACATCAGAGGCAACCTCAACTCTCATACCAACATAATGTTAGCTTGGGTACCTGCACACGTAGGAATCACTGGCAATGAATTTGCAGACACCTCAGCTAAAGAAATCCTGTGGCGATCCAAATCCCTGTCTCTTATCGACTCACGGGAAAAATATTTAAATCTGTCCAGAGAACACAAATTGCTGAGGACTGGAAACACTCCGAAAGCTTTCTTCGTAAACACCACGTTTCTCCAAACCATATACCATACAATGCAACATTCACAAGAAACGACTGTATAAAAGTGCTTAGAGGGTAGGCAAAACACTTTTCACGAGTCGGCGCCTGTAGAACCGAGAAACTCCAGAAGAATGCCAAAATTGTGAAATTGCCCTTACAATTTGGCACATATTGGTTACCTGTCCCATCTCCAAACGTATAAATGATCCAGAACTTATTGAGCAACAACTCGCTGAAATCTTAGATCCATCTAGTATGCAGTCACTTAAAAACATCAAAGAAGCAACACTGCACAATACATTTAACGATATTTAGATCTAATTGCCTTAAGAAACATTCCAATTTAACTTCTTCTATTTATCATCTTCAATTTTGTATTTTAAATCTATCTTTTTCTAATTGTTTGTATGTAATATCTATATCTATTTATGTCATTATTATGATAAATTTGTGTTAAAATGTACTTGAATCAGTTGTTACTTTAAACAGATGATATCATATGGCCCTGCTGCCCTGATGTCTTCATTAAAAAAATAGCTTATAAATTAATTTTGTTAATTATTTAGTTATAAATAAATAAATCCCTTGAGCTAGTGTAAAATTAAAAAAAATAGAACCGATTTACATATTTTCAACTTTCTCACTACTGGATGGACCGATTAAAATTTATTTTTTTTATTCTAATGCTCCCTAAAAGTGTTAATAAAACTTCACACTCAAATTTTCAAAAACAAAAGTTTTTCGATTTTTAAAAAAATAAATAAATATTTTTTTTTGAAAAATCGATTTTTCAAAAACCAGTCACTTAATTTGTTTGAAATTTGTATATTAATAGTATCTTCAAAATGGCGTTTCAATTAAAAATTTTTTTTTTGGTATATTCTCATTTATCCAGGAATTCAAATGGCATCTTTGTTTTCCCTCAAACTATAATCACTAAGCAATATAAAAACATTTAATTATGTGTATTATCCAATTTATTTCTACCTTATTATTATTCTCTGTTTAATAATTTTTGCTAACGTGACTGAATACTACATACAATGTAACCCCTCATACATTTAATTATACATATAGATTTGTCTTTAAAAATAACATGAATCTTGTGTATGTATTGCATATAAATTATAAAGTTATATGCTAATACATAGCTACATACTAACCTACATCCTTCATATTCATTATAATAAGTACATATTTACATACCTATGTTCCGTCCATGTTTGTAGGTACATATGAATATATCTCCTAACTTACATAATTAAAATCCATAACCTAGATTTAAATATAGATACATTTGTAGGTAGGTTCCTATGTAACTATTCCTTGAATCATTCATTCAACAATTCATTAGACTAAGAATCACGGTAATATTACCTACATCGGCTTTAAACCTGCATAGGATAACTAGGCTATCTGCTAACTAAAAGCGTCAGTGGTTAGCTACATTAAAGATGTTAGTTACAAGAGCAAGTTCGTACGATCCAGTCGTGTATTTTATTTATATTAGTATTTGGTTTAATGCGAAACTAAACGACAGGTTCAGAAAATAAAACATTCACAGTGTAGATACAAAGTTATCAAGTGATAAGTGATCTGATAAGAGATAAGTTAAAATTTAAATAAAAAGAAAAAGGATGGGTAACAAGAAAAAAACTACACGAAATACCCAGAAGGCAATAAGTAGACATCGGGCGAGAAATTTAAAAAAAAATGTGAGTTTCCTCTACATATTTCTTAACTATATTCAGTGTCTAGGTAATTATTATTTTATTTGGATGGTACATAAATTATGTAGTTGATTTCAATTTCAATTGGCAAAAAATTGAGTAGCTTCCTATAAGATTTTTTCAAAATAAGTGAAAAGATTTCTTGTAAATATTTGCTTGTAAATATTACGGTGAAGGGTAAAAAATAAACGCTATTAAATTATCTTTTAGGAATTTTACTCAGCTTTTCAAAACTGCCGTTAAATTTTTGTTGACATCAATATTTGCTGAAATATTAGTGATAACAGACAAAAAGGGACTTTTTCATTCAAGATCAAAAATTTCTAAGAAAAAATTTTTAGGAAAAAAATCAAATTAAATCCGAATAAATAAAATATCTGAAGAATACGTTTGATAAGCTTAAAAAAACGACAATTTTCCACAAAGATACAGCAATAAGAAATTTACACGGAAAGGTTTGTAGGTATTTGATAGGAGTTTTAAATAATATAAGTGGGTGGGAAATATTTTACCAAGGGTTGTAATATGCCGATTTTTTTTGTCTAGTTTACAAAATTTTACCAGAAATTGCAACGTTGAACAACTTACTTTCCCTGAAGAACTGCAAGAAGTTCACCAAGAGAATGAAATAACAACTGACAACAATGTTCTCAATATTGACGATCCAGTCGAAGAGATTATAAGTTCTAGTGGCTTTGTAATAGACAATAGCCCTCCAACATTTGATCCAGTTGATATATCAGAAGGAAAAAGGAAATCCAGAATTTTTTTAATGAGTTAAAAATAATCGACCAACACGCACCACAGTTCGGATGTATTTTGAAAAATCTAAATATTGTCAGGGAAGAGGATTCGAAAGTGATTTTATTTTAGTATGCAACATGTGTAAAATTGAGTTGCGTATGTCATCATCGAGCAAAAACACAGAAAATGAAATAAGTGTTAATACTTCCGCAGTACTTGGAATAACAAGTATTGGTTGTGGGTTCTCGGAGCTGGAAGAGTTCACATCAGCTTTAGACATACCGTGGTGCTCCAACAAAAAGTATAAGCAAATTGAAAACCATATTGCTGAGATTTGGAAAGACACTGCCCAAAAAAATATGTTGGAAGCTGCCAAGGAAGAGGCTATAAAAAAAATTTTTCGGCTTTGTCTGGCGCAGCTGGTGTTGTAGGTTTACATACAGCAAAGTGAGTAAGACAGGACTGCGGGGCTCATTACAAACAAAATTAGAGCGGATTCGAAAAGACATATTGAGTGCTGTAAAACACCGAAGGGAAGATGAGAACATTCCAGAAGATGAGTCCATAAAAATGGGGAGAGTACGATAACTTTGGCGCCAAGATATAATAACGGTTTTTGGTAGAGGGGCTTAATACAAGCATTTTTTACTATGGTAGGGGGGTCTATCTCCCCTCGTTTAGGCGGGAGGGGCAATTTTATAAAAATGTACTTAAAATCTTTAAAAAAATATTTAAAAAGAACGGCAACACTTACAGTTATAAATTATACCTTTTTCAAAAGTCAGAACTCTACAATTTATAATTAATTTTAAATAAAGTTGTTTTAGTCAATAGTTTTTTTAAATAATTGACTTCAAAGTCAAAATTTATGAAAAAAAAGTTACAAAAATCACTTTGAATATTATTTTTCTCATGATTATGGATATCGATAAAAAAAATAATTGATGTAGTTAACTGCTCCAATTATTTTTTTATTAAACACAGAAATCTACTTCTTTTTATGTCTTCTAGTTTTTAAGATATGTAATTGAAAAATAGTAAAACTATACTTGTTCTTTAAACCCAAAAGATTCTTTAATTTTAAAGAAACTTTGCATATAATAAAATGTTCACCCTCCCCAAAGTCTATAGTGAGCCCAAGCAGGGGGTTGCAGGGGTGCAGCATGCCTCCCCTTAGGCATCTCACTGTTTGCATCGTAAATTTCATATATACCTTTGTGGTTTTAGTACAGTTAATGCGGTTATTAAGTGTTTCTTTTTTCTATGTACATACGTTTATGTATATAATATCAATTATTTTTTTTAATCCAGATTCTTTAAATGCAAAAGAAACTACATGCACCCATCTGATACAAAATTATTTTTTTTTTGTTTTTCAATTTTCTCAAAAACTAGAAAACATAGAAACGAATAGTTTTCAGTATTTGATTAAAAAATATTTGGAACAGTTAACTACATCAATTACTTCTTTATTGGTATTTATAATCATGAGATAAATAATACTCAAAGTGATTTTTTTTATCTTTTTTTTTCATAAGTTTTGAGTTTGAAGTCAATTATTTCAAAAACTATTGACTGAAACAACTTTACTTAAAATTTATTATAAATTGTAGAGTTCTGACTTTTTAAAAAAATATAATTTATAACTGTAAGTGTTGCCGTTGTTTTTTAATATTTTTTTTCTAGATTTTAAGTACATTTTATAAAACTACCCCTCTCGCCTAAACGAGGTGAGATAGACCCCCCCTCCCGTAGTAAAAAATGCTTGTATTAAGCCCCTCTACCAAAAACCGTTATTATATCTTGGCGCCAAAGTTATCGTACTCGTGCCATAAAAATGATTAAAACAGATATCGCCAATGTTATACATCATGTATTCGGGGACCATAACGCTTGTCCTCCATATATTCATGATAAATGTAAGCTTAGAATTCTTTATTTCGTATTCATTTATGATTGAATATTTTATCGGTGAACCTCTGGAACATATTTCATTTGCCCCTTGGTTGGCTTTTATAGCTTCCTAGGACTTCTTAATTGTTACATGATATTATAATTAAAGAAATGATTTATATGTTTTTAAGAAAATTTAACACAATTTTTGTACGTACCTTTATTTTTATCGTTTTCTTTTTTATATTTATTTTTGAAAGTATAAGTAGCTACCTATTTACTACAAAAACACAGGCTGGTTATATACCTAGTATTTTTACTTTATTTTGAGCTATTATGTATTATTTATTATACATATTTGCTACGTCCGATTTATCGAAAAACTTTTCCGAACTGATAATCGACTATGCAAATGAAACTTTCGTCGCGACAATGACCCGTTATAATTACCCCTTTGTAAGAAGAAAAAAATACAAGGAAAAACAAAAAAGGTCTCCATATGAAGGATCCACCAACAAGATATGAGTGTCGTTTTTTCTATTTTTTTGACACGGAGAATGCATATCCCTTTGCGTCTCCCCGGTAAGAATTTGTAGGATCTTTATATACATTCATAATTCATTCAAAAAACTGAAGGTTTCTTGAATATTATTCTTCATTTTTGGTGATTAGAATCTGAAACTTCAGATAAATGTTTGCTGGGTAGGTAACAATTCTCAAATTTCAACAAAAGCATATATCCCTCTACTTGCGACAACAATTACTGTGCATTAGTATATGCCTACGAACAATTTGCTATGCATTTTGGTGCCTAGGTAGGGAAAATACGTTCAAATGTTCCATCGATCTTGCAGTGAATGAAAAAACAACCCCCCATAATTCACACACAAGACATAACATGATCATAGATCGGATACGTACCCGCCTATAAGTAAACACTGACGCATACACAAGACTCAATCGTTTTCTTCTAAACTGTGCATGGAACATCAGCATCACAGATATCAAACAGATACTACGTTTATATGGAGAATTGAATCGGTATTGAATCAGGATTTAGGTCTTTGTATACTTGAATCGGATTAAAATAGGATTACTCGATCCGATCCCACTAGAAGAGCTGAATCGAATTGAAAATGTACTTATATACCTGAATCGAGGAATTGAAGAATCGAATTCACATCTGATTCTTGGTGTGTGTGTGCACCAATAGTGTTTTTTTTGTGTTCAGTGGGTTTCCGGTTTCTTTGTATTTTTTTCTGTTGCATGTTTTTGTTCTTTATTCTGTAAACTCAAATTGTCACTTCGATTCCATTTTAATTCAATCTTCTGATCCCACGAGGCCATATACCTGAATCGAAATCTCAATTCGATTCGATTCGATTCCTCAATTCACTCATATAAACGGGGTAAGAGACGATGCAACAAAAAAAAAAATAAAATGAAAGAATAAGTTGTGCGTGTACTCTGTCACTCTGTTGTATGCCTTTAGCTTTTTTTTTCTCTATTTTGACTTTCAATGTTGAAACGTTACTACGTTTATATGGAGAATTGAATCGGTATTGAATCAGGATTTAGGTCTTTGTATACTTGAATCGGATTAAAATAGGATTACTCGATCCGATCTCACTAGAAGAGCTGAATCGAATTGAAAATGTATTTATATACCTGAATCGAGGAATTGAAGAATCGAATTCACATCTGATTCTTGGTGTGTGTGTGTACCAATAGTGTTTTTTGTGTTCAGTGGGTTTCCGTTTTCTTTGTATTTTTTTCTGTTGCATATTTTTGTTGTTTATTCTGTAAACTCAAATTGTCACTTCGATTCCATTTTAATTCAATCTTCCGATCCCACGAGGCCATATACCTGAATCGAAATCTCAATTCGATTCGATTCGATTCCTCAATTCACTCATATAAACGGGGTACATGTTGAGTGTCTGTGTGACTTTTTTCGTTTTATTTTTCTTCGAAGTTCCGATCTTCGAATCTGAGTTCGACATTTTGGGTAGAGGTAGAGGCCTCTTATACTACGTTTTCACCGACCACTAAACCGAGATTTAAGTAGATTTAGCTAAATCTCCTACAAATCTTGAAGATTTACTATACAAATTTTAATCGTCTCAAATGAAGATTTAAACTAAATCTCATTTAAATCTTCAATCGAACTACCCTATTTCCATATCGAAATGAACACATCCATCGGAAAGTGAATCTTTCTCTTCGGTTGACACAGATGAAGCTACCTGTCTCACTTCTACATCATAAGAGAAAATGGAACGAAAATGCATTTTGAATAGTGCTTTCAAAATTAATCTACTTTTGGAGCGGTGGAAACACTTTTTGAGATTAGTGAATCTACAAGAGATTAAAGTTCGGTGGAAACGTAGTATTAAGTAACCGGAAACAGTATGTGAAATTAGGTTCGCATCTGTCTAAAGCTATTTTAAATTATTCGGGTGTTCCACAAGGAAGCCATTTATGTCCTCTATTTTTCCTTTTGTTTATAAACGATTTACCTGATTTTATTTTAGACACCAGTGGATTACTTTTTTGCCGATGATTTTAAGCTATTTAGACAAATTAAAATCCGATTGTATTAAATTACAACAAGATATTAATATGCTTATGAACTGGTGTGATTTAAATTGTTTCTGAAATGTTCTGTTGTCATTTTCTCGATCCAAAAATCCAATTAAGTTTGAATATAAAATCTCTCTAAATGTCTTTTAACAAGAGTTATGATTCATTTTATATTTAATCTTGCATTTAGACTTTTTGATCTCGAAAGCAAATGCTATGCTAGGTTTTCTTTTTGGAAATTCTAAGGAATTCAGTGACCCTTCCACGTTGAAATGTCTTGTAAAAAATATGTTGAACGATAAACACAATATGAACAGCAAAATATAAACATAAAAAGTCGCTTTGTGTTGTTTCTGATATGATTGTACTTCGCGAGCAACTCTGGCATGCAACCCGTTACTGTGCAGGCTCCGCCGAACAGTGTTTGGGCTAAAGTTGACTCAAGGATATTGGCTAATGTTTTCACCAATTTTTACTGCACACTCCGCAGCATTTTTGTGCACTTCTCTCACAAAAGCGCGTTCATCAATCATCTCCTACGGAGAGTGTTTTTGGCCTTCCGGGACGAGTTCGATCTTTTACGTCTTTCAACTTTTGATTTCTTTTCAATTTTTTTTTTCAATGTGTTATGGCATCTGCCGACTATTTTGGCTATTCGCGGTAAGATTCTCCTCCCTTTCTTAATTTTATAACAAGTTCTCGTTTTTCAACTGCACTTTTCTCACCCATTTTAAGTTACGAGTATTTTGTTTAATAATTTTGAAAAAGCACTTTTAGGTGGAAATTAGCTCAATAAAATACACTGATCAACAAATTGTGAGTTAGGAAAAAAAAACAAAATAATGTTAAAGGTTGTTTCCCCGATAATACGAACTCTGTATAGTATGCCCGGAAACGTGTACATTTTTTACGCCATTAAAATGAAGTACGTACAAATTTTTGTTTTTGTTATTTTTTGTATTATATATTTTGTTAATTTTTATATGCCAATTCATTAAAAATGAATCGCCTTAAAACATAATAAAGAAAAAAACGCAAACAATATGTTAAATATTATTTTTGTTTTGTTTTTGTGGACTTTGTGAATTAGAGCAAAATTGAATAAATTTTATGACCTTTAGTCAAAAATGCGTTTCACCCGAGCACGATAGTTGGGCTCATCAGTTAGATGCTATCGTACCCTTCTAAGACGCAATATTTTTTGGTCGATGATTTCCGACTCTAATAAAACGTACAGCATACACACACTGCAAATTCTATTTCATAATTTATGTATAATTACATAATATACATAAGTATTTTACTTCAATATCAACCCCACAGAGGTGCAAAAATAAAGTTTATAGGTGTACACTTTTTTTTACGATCACTGTACCTACCTACCTACCTAATGGTAATAACATGAGTTTTACTTTTCAATATTAAATGTTCTATCCTTATGAGTAGTAGTAAAAGGACGTGACTAGGTGAATGTCAATTCATAACAGCAGCCGAACCTTCTGCGTTGGCTACGAGCTTGGCATCGACGGAACTTACCCCCAAACTAAAAAAAACTTAATGCGAGAATCTTTGTATTCGTTACTTATGATAACAATACGATGGTGGTGGTTCGCTGAATCTACAATCAGTACCTTGGTTCGAACGTCAGTTATAAAATTTCGGAGCAAGCAGGGAAATTTTCGGGAGTCGACTTGAAACGAACAGAAAATCTTTATTTTCAGGAAAAATTCTTTAATAATCGGTTAAGTTTAACCCCTAGACATGCATCCAAATATATTTATAATGAAAGGTGAACTTAGAACGAAGAACAAAATTAAAAAGTTTAAGTAATAAAAAAATAAATACAATTTCAAACATTCCAATCTAGGGTTTTATAAACAATATTTTCTGTGTGGAAAAAGTGGAGTAAATCACGAAATGTCGTATATACTATCGGAATACATTTTTTGTTTTCCTCAAAAGTGGAGCGAATTTGCTCCGATCGGAGCAAGGTTACAACACTGTTAGCACAGTACACATAATACATGTCTAAAATATACTTACCCGTTAAGTTTTCGTTTTTATTCAAGCTGCGCATGTTTCAAAAGAAAAGAGACAATTAATGTGTATTCAAAGTCACACTACTCTTGTAAATACTAACAGTCATTCGCTCTTATGGACAGCCATTATACACATTTCACAAGCACATTATAATCTTAGCTCGGTCCGGTGACCAAATGTAAGGTAGTATTAGTATCTCAGTTGTCAGGGTCACTCACTGAGATAAATTACCTCTGCTTTTTCCTACCTACACTTATAAAAACTTATGATACTCATATGTATACATATGTGTAGTGTAATTTATACAAAAAAAAACTTGTACAACTTCTTAGGGTGTATAACAAGCACATGCTCAAGTCCGCCGCATTGTCTAACTTTTAATATTGTACCAATGTGCATACATTATGGCCTTATTTGTGACCTCTACTTTAGTGTTGTGACTCTTGCTAAAACTAAAACATCTAATGTTTGTTTATAGAATAGAAAAAATATTCCAAAAAGATACCTATCTGCATAAGTACAAAAATTAGATTAGATAAATATGCGTTGTGCTGTTTATGGATGTTCTGTGAACAATAAAAAAAAGACGCATATTGAAAATAGACCTTCTTTTTATTCTTTCCCTACCAAAGATGAAAATTTGCGAATGAAGTGGGTTGCTTTTTGCAAAAGAAGCGATTCATTTGCTGTTAAAAATTCTAGAATTTGTGGTAACCATTTTAAAGAAAGTGATTTCCTTCCTGTAAATAAATTTTTAGGGCAGTATGGATTCTATTCTGCCAAACGCTTGAGGCGAAATGTAGTGCCGTCGATTTTTGCGCCAACAAAAAAAGAGGAACATATTTATACTCCGTTCGGTTCATGTTCATTGTGCGGAATAACTCCCAGGTAAATAATTACATACCTAGTCTTACAAAATATTTCTCTAATTTAATAAGTTGAGTCTTGAGTGGCTGATCTTGATTTTATCCGCAGTACCAACATAGATATAAACAATATTAAAGTAAATGCATAGAACGTAGGTATTCAGTATTCACTTATGTTTAACATATTTTACCCATTTGTCACTATAGATCATATAAATGTATGTGGTACATAATAATATGAAGAGAGCTTAGCCTATTTGTTTTATATATATTTTTTTTGGAAATTCTAACATAAGAGCAAGTGACCGTGAGCTCTCGTGGGCAGCCATGACACCGGATTTCTAAAATCCAGTGCTACCATATTGTTGACCATAAACTAATAACTTAAAGACCCGAAACTTCTGCTTTCATTTGACATTTGCTCACAAGCTGAAACACGCACACAAGTAACATTTCTGTTCCTCTTCCAATAGACACATAGACAACACAGCCCTAGTAATTTGTTTTTGTTTTGCTTTTCGATTTCCTATCTATTCATGGATAGAGTTTCAAAGCTACAAATACAACAATAGATGTGTTTTATTGGGAAATTTATCCGCCGTAAGTTTATCCGTCGTAGCATTTTACATACAATTCGCTACGGTTGATAAAAACCTAAAGTAGAAGCTACGGTGGATGGCTGGTTGACGTTCAGTCGAGTCTCGATTCTGATTTTGTTAGTTTTGTTGGTACGATTGATAATTGAATTGAATCTCGATGGATGTGTTTATGGAGTGTTATAATTTTTAATTTCATTAGTAAGACAAATCGATCTTTTTAATTCTTTTTTTTAATAGTTGGCCAGTTTATATTTCTCAAATCTTAGATAACTCCATTTTTTAATAAATTATAAGCTGTTCTTCTGAAAAGTTTCTGACTTTAACTATTAAAAACTGTATTCTTTGCTCAATTATTTTCTGAGGTACGTCTAAAATTGCACCTATATCTGCAATTTTGCATACCCCTAATTTCAATTAATCAATTTTAACAAATTTTGATATCCATTTTGAAAAAGAAACCAATATTTATCGAATGAATTCCGTTTTACTTCTATTTTTGACTTACCAAGCCCGGTGAAAAAAATCATCTTTTTATTTAGATCTACAAAAAAAGCAATTTGAGAAGACCGCATTGGGTGGAACTGCTCTATAAAGGAATTGCTTGACAATGCGCCGCAAAATATTTATTCGTATAAAATTCTATGAGTTATAAGGCCAGAGGCGCGCACTAATGCAACTTTCAGTTTTGCAACAGTTTGGTTGCTAAAGTGAATACCCTGGACTTATATGAGAGTGCGCGCACATGCAAAAACTATTCACTCCGCGATTCGAGCAACTTAAGAGTTTGTGTTTTGGCACAAATCAAACGATCTCCCCGAATAAGTTCTTCAGTTAACTATAATGTAACTGCGCGCACATTAAATCAAAATGATGTTTATGTGTTCGTTTATCTCGTTGATTGATTTTTAAGTTGCTTATGTGCGCGATCATCGTTCAACTAGTGATTAAACTATTTCATTTCGGCAAAATTGCATGTGCGCGCCTAGCCTAAACGCACTAAGCGGAAACTGAACTCACTGTGTAATGGACGTTGGCCATGGGCGGTAATCGATTCACTACATGGACATGGACTGGGCATATATTTTCGTGATCCAAAATGATGAAATGGCAAACCAAATGTTAACTTTTTGTTACTTACTCCGCGTATGTTAAGTGCAGTCTGATGAGTAAATATTGAATTGAAAGCAAAACATACTCAGAAAATAAATTTGTAAATTGACTTGAAAAATAAAACTCTAGCTATCGATAAGCTCAGAAAATAAATAAAAGCATGAAATATAAGAGGAGTGAACAATTTAAACTACGTTGTAGTGTGCGTTCCAAGCAAAGAAACATTAAAAGGAAACAATTAACTCACCGGCATTTTTGTTTGCTCGTGTGAAATGCATAGACCATTTTTAAAGCAATACAAAAATTGGACTGTGTAAAAAGGGACTTGACCATAGTCTATGAACAAAGCCATTCACTTATCATTTCCATTCTATTGGTGCAAAATGAATGTTCGAATTTAAAACTGCAATTGCAGAAAAAATTAAAACAAGGAACAAGAGGCTTGTAACATAAATTAAATATTGGTACGTTTTTCTACTTTCTATTTTATATGAATAAAAGTTAATTATTATTCATAACTTGGATATTTTCTTAATTTTGCTTTGCAAAAGACTGCAGTGCAGGGGTACCAATTTTACAAAAATAAAAAAGCTACGGTCCATGCTACGGTCGATGCGTTTTTTTGGGAATTACTTACGGTATAATGGATAGATTCCCAATAAAACACACATAATGTAAACAAATGGGTTTTGGGGGGTGAAACGTACGAAGGTTTCCAATCTTATTATGGCTTATTTGTGTTGATGACTATTTGGTATGAAGTGTCATTTCTATATATTGACACATTGAGTCACGGCACCTGCCAGTCAGCAGTTGGAGATAGATTTTTTTTCCATTTGACTTTCAATGTATTTCCCATAAGAGAAAACTATAAAAGGGACTCATTAATAATGCTTTTTCTGATTAATTTTATACGAACACGTATAAATATTTTAATAGTAATAGACTAAAACAGCATGATATATTTTAAATCAAGCGTAAGATAAATCGAAATTGATAACTAATGCTTTATTTTTAAAATAGAAAATAATAAAAAAACGTAAATGTGAAGATTTTGTTTAATTTCTTCTTTATATCGTAAACTAAATATGTCCATTTTTCCGGAGTCCGCGTAATTCAGGCTCCTTTTCTACCATAATTCGAGTAGGAGGTCCTCATCTTCACTGCTTCACATTTGTCTTTTTTTGGTTTTTTTTCTTTTCCTTTGCTGCCATTTGCTGGAAATAAATATATTTATTATCTATTTTATGAGATCTCTTTTTAATAATAACTTACCACAGACAATAACAAATATGTCGTGAATTGAAATTGAAATTACCCCAAACAGCTGTTTTTTTGTTTTTACTGGCAGCAACCCATTAGCTATTTATGTGACGTTGAATTGAGCGCTAAATGTTTCACAAGGTGTGTTTGTTTAGTTTATCTTGTAAATCCAAAATGTTTTCGACAGGTTTTATTTTAAACTTGTTGCTTATCAAAACTTGTGGGAAAACTTGTGTTTTCCCTTTAGGTTTTCAGCCAAAACAGATACTCGTAATTTCGCGAAAATCGTGTTTTGGTTTTCTTATTTTATTGATGTCATATGTGAAACAAAATCCATTAATCCACAAACAACAACAATTTGCAGATTTTGTTTCACATATGACGTCAATAAAATAATAAAAACAAAGAAGTGTCGTAATCTTGTTTTCTTTGATTCATGAGATCAGTATGCATGCTTTAGACATGCAATGAGCACGGTTATGGTGGGGTATACGATGTTTTGCAGGAAATTACCATAACAATTTGTGTAAGTTTGTCAGTGGATAGAATCCTTTTCAGTGGTAGTTTTTTTTTCAATTCATTGTGGTGACATTATACACAGGCACCACTGGTTAGTAAAATGCTCCCCCATAAGCCCTGTTTTGTTGGGCAGAGTAAAACGGTCAGTACGTAAGGGACAATAATTGTGACAGGCCATTCAGTCTCGGTCCTGAAGTGACAATTTGGGTAAGAAATTTCTAATATTGATGAAAGTGACGAAAAATTTGATGTAATTTTAGTGAAGAACGCTAACCTCGAATGTATACATATACATACATCTAGTATGAATGTATACATACATACGACATACATAAATAATATTGTAGATCAATTCAGCCTCCTGAGTACGTTACAAATTTGTCAAAATATAACAATGTCGAAATTGTCATTGTCACACTGGCAATTATTTCACCTGTCAATACCATATTAAATGAGAACTTGTCAGATAAGTGCGACAAATTTGTAGAATTGTCACTTGTCAATGCTTATGAAATAGGCCCCAGTGTGAATACCCCTATTGAATCGGAGTTACCACTGCTACGTTTGTGGCAAATTTAGTATGCTTACCACTGCAACCCTGTAAGAGCTTTAAAACAGTACGAACTTATTGGAATATAGTACAGTCAGAGTGAGAGGCAAGCGACCTATCTTCCCTGTACTGACCATTTTTGTTGAACAGAGTATATTCAGGTACACACATGTTAGACATATGAAATGTTTTTTTTTTTTTTAGCAACTTTAACATTTTTTTGCTATAGTCGTTGCCCCACTGTTGAGATTGCAGGCATCGATTTGGTTGATTATCAATGTTATTACTACAGATGAAAAAATAATTCAAATGTCTACATTTTAAACATTGAAAATGCCAATATTTTAACATTTGCGATATAGATACTATAGGGCAAGTTTTGCACTTGGAAAAAAATCGAACTCGAGATTTTGATTAAATTTGAAATTAACGATGATGGATTTTGGAACACAAAAAAGTGGGTCCTGCAATTTCCGATTTTTAGCCCCGCCCCAAAAAACAAACTGGACTTGCCATACAATTTTTCTTATAGGTGTTCGAGATTTAAATATACCTCTTTTGGCTGTTTTGGTCGTAATGTATTTTTAATGAAACAATTTCATTTCCTTTCCCGACGTTTCGACGGTGGTTGCCGTCTTCTTCAGGGGGTCTTTTATTAACAAAAATAAAAAGAACATATTATACACATAAGAACATTTAATTTGTAAAATTTTGGCAAACTTACATTTAGTACATATCACAGATAAACATAAATAATACAGTACAAATATAAAGCAATGATAAACAAAAAAAAAAAAAAACACTTCGATTGAAGTTAAATTGTCACAGATTCTGCTTGGTCACCAAAGAGCAGTAAACCGAAGAAATGTTCTGGCTGTCTTGTTTACGATTCATATTGTTTTTGTTGTTAATAATATGAAGCGTTTCTAGAGTATACCGCTTGGAGACATGTTTCTCCCTTACCAGGATTTCCACTCTGTCAAAATCTGGTTTGTGTCCATGCTCAATGGAGTGTAAGGCCAAGGCTGTCTTCCCAGTACTTTTTAAATTAATGTCGGATTTGTGGTTGGAAATTCGTTGACGAAGAAGTTGTTTCGTTGTACCCATATAGGAAAGATTGCAATTTTCTTCCGCATTGCCAAGACAGTTAATTTTATAGACTACGTCTGTGCACTTATTCTTTTCCGTTTTTGTTTTCATGTTGGTGAAAAGAGGTGCCAGCGTCCTATTGGATTTATACGCTAAACTGACGTCGTTAGTACTATTTTTTACCGTCTCTAAAGTTTTCTGACAGTTTGGGAACATACATTTTTCTACCATCTTAATTATCTCGAAAACAGCTCTAACGATTTTGATAAAAACTTGTGTGTGCACTCCTTTTGGTATAATCTACATTTTGGTCAGCAATTTTTTTTTTTGCATATAATTGTTAATAACTGTACCTGCAACACAAGAATTTTTTGATTTTCGACTTTCCCATAAACGGCTCTACGGATTACGGATTTCTTAGAAAAAAATTAAAGTAATTTTATAAATACAAAATTAAGTAAAAAACGACTTTAAAAATATATTTAGTCGTTTCTGTTAAGAATCTTTTGCTTATGATGTGATTGAACATAACACAGTGTCGACACGTTCTATATTTAATAGTATACTATCTGTCATTTTCATAGAAAGAAAACAAATGGAATGCTAAAAAATTTGGCAAAGCATACTATTTCAATTGCACAAATGTTGCGAAGACGTATCGATATGTTCTTGCTCTAGCAGCATTACAAAAATTGAAAAAACGGTCAACAAAAGGAATTAAACAAAAAAACAAGGAATTATAACAATAACACCCTCCACAAACGTTGATCGGCCACAAACGCGAAACATAAAAAAATGGCAGTCAAATAGTATACTATCCATAGAACGCTATGAGCTGAACTGCAAATTTTTATCGTAGGCTATGTGTGGTCCCCACGAGCAATTTTCAGTGAATGCTACCTAGCTAACTAGAAAATCTTGCACTAATAGCAAGTACGTGCGATACAGAGTATTTAAAAAAAATTCTTTATTATATTCTTTTTTTTAAATACATTTTCTTTCTCATATGTGCACTGCTTATGGTTATCATTCTACGAAAAAATATCTCATGTGGGTTTGTGCAGAAGCGAGTATTTCGAAAATTTTCAATTTCAAAATGTTATATATTTTGTCTGTATTTGACAACAAAACTGAGAAATATTGCTGAGGGGAGGGATCCTGCCATTAAATCACTTACAACTTAAACGATGGTTCGATCAAACGATCATTGTTTCGACAATTGTGCTCTATTTCATCAAATATAGGGCAATCGTCGAAACGATAATCATTTAGTCGAACGATCGTTTTAGTTTTACGTGATCTGGGCCCTGTTCATATGAAAAAGATAGCTGAGATCTCATTTTTTTCTGAACTAGCTTATGATTTATTACATTAGATTTCATTTGCAATTTATGACACAAGACTCCACATTAAAAATTAAAAAAAAAACGGAATAATAAATCGTCGTCGATTGGCGGTACCTGTTGCTGGCCTTATAATATATAAGGATGTTAAGCTTAAACGAGGAAGAAGTTCTTTTGTTGTTGGCCTTATTGGAAGACGAAAATAACATGTAAGCATTGAATAAATACATACATAATATACAGATTTCTTTTTTTTAAGTTGATTATCTTAATATCTACCTATATATAAAATAAATACATACAAAATATTTGATGCGCGTCATTCATTTAGAAATATGTAGTATTTATATAAAAACTAGCAGACCCGGCCGCGCGTTGATGTGACTTTATTGTATTGCGTTAAATTTTTAGATATTTAAATTGGTATTGTTAAGGAAGCTCTTATCTTAGATCTCCTCCGCCTGCTAAAGCGAAAGCCTAGTACGCTGCTGGTTCAAAACGAAAATTACGGTGGTCTCCACTTGGAGAGCGAATGCTAACGAAAACATGAACGAACAAATTTTCAAGAAGAAAAACAAACCCATCACAAAGAAAATACAAATAAACAAGCTTTTATGAAAGAAGCAACAAACAAAAAACACGGCTAACAACTCAAATGTAATTTTCCGCACACAATTTATTGGTTAAGGTAATAAATTTTCTGCGAAAAGTGAGTGTAGACTTTTTAAATTTGGTCATGGAACAGCGTACTACAGACCAAAATGCAGAACGAAAATTTTCGTTTATGATTTCGTTCTCTCATTTTTGTGTGGGATTTTTCATTTCGCAACAGAAGCGTACTAGGTTTAACCTTGGTGTACAAGCTTTTTGTCTACAACCCGAGCGAGTCCTTCAATTTCAAATATTCCAATGCTTTGTCCGAAACCTATGACGTAATTCGCATTTGCCTATACTCTGTCCAACATAAATATTCAGTCCAGGTAAGATAGGGCGTTTGCCTCTCACTCTGTTTACATTGGCTTCCATGAACCTATGTCAAGATAAAGCTCTAATAGGGTTTCCGTGCTTATTATTATGAATGGCCGCAAATATGAGGGAAAGTGTGTATAGGTTATCATCTACTTATTTAGAACAACGAAAATTAAAAAAAAACTACTTATCTTTTTCCACACCACCAAGCGAGCAGTAAGCCAATAGTCGTGTTTCTTTTAAGTTAACTTTTCTATTTATTTAACTAAATTTTACTTCACTATTTAACAAAGGCGATATCAATTATTCACTGTTGATAAAAAAAATCAATTTATAAAGCCTGTTGTAATCCAAGTAATTTGCTTTGGACGTTTCTTGTACAAATAACTTTTTCTGCAAAAACACCGAAAGGGAAGAAAATAAACTGCATTTTAACAGCTATTTAGAAAAACAACCAAATAAAAAGAAGAAAATCAAAGCGACAACACTTCTTCTCCTCACCTTATTAAATTTTGTTCTCAAAAGCTTAAAAACATAAACATAAAGCTCTAAAAAAAAAAACACTGAAAAAGCTCGTTTCTATTGCTTTCAATGGACATTGGTAACTCTCTTGGAATGTATATTTTTCCAACTTATACAGAGAACGTAGAAACGAGTAGATGATCAGTATGCTTGGGTATGCAATGTGGGCGGTCATATTGGGGTATAGTATATTTAGCAGGAAAGTACCACAATTTGTGTAAGTTGGTCAGTGGGTAGAATCTTTTTCAATGTTTAGTTTTTTTCAATTCTTTGTTGTGACAGTATAAACAGGCACCACTGGTTTGAAAAAAGCTCCCCCATAAGCCTTGAACTGACTATTTTTTTTTTGGACAGAGTACACAAGTTGAAACACCCACACAAATAACTTTTCCATTCATCTTCCAGTAGTAACAGATTGATAAAAACGCACACGAGAATCTTTTCTGTTCATCTTCCTATAGACACGTAGATAACTCAGCCGGGTGCCTGTTGTTTCGTTTTTTTTCACTTGGTATTTCATTGTTTCGCCCTTTCTTACGTCCATTTCTATTTACTTCGTTTTTGTACCACTTTGTTTTTCAATCATTTCACCCTACGATCACTTTGCATTTCTTTATTTCCCTTGTTTTCCGTTAAAAGTACAATGAGTTTTTTAGGTCGAGATTATTTCGCCAAAGGTTTATTTCGCATTTTGTTTGTTATGATATGAATAAACGAAATGTGAAATGACTAAAACGAAATAATACAAAAACGAGATGAAAAAAACGAAACAAACCATACCCAACTCAGCCCTAGAAATTTATTTTTTTTTGTGTTTTACGATTTCACATCTATTCATGGATAGAGTGTCAATCTTTTGTTTTGTTTCCAATCTTGGTATGGCTTATTTGTGATCTACATTATTATCGGCACTATATTTACTGCCTAAATTATTAGCACTTCTCCTTTGTTGTTGTTCACTGAATAAAATTTTGCTGCGCTGCCTATACATTTACCAATAAAAAAGGTCTTATATATTCTATAATGTATGGACATAATATATTCATATGTATATATCCTGGGAAAAGTCGTCGCTTTCATACGAATATCTAATACCTATTTCCCTCATTAAGGCCAAGTGGAGTGGATAATTATGCTAGGCAGTTCGAGCACATTGCAATGTAATATCGGTTTTTCAAAAATGCTTATAGGTAGTCAGTCTATCACTTAATATTTTATTCTTCTTGTCTTGCCAATGGATATCTATTAAGTTCCCTCGATCCAGGAACCTTCTGTGTTGGCTACGAGCTTGGATTCGACATTACGTAGGTAATTACTTATCCGTTGTCCTCTTGTTAGAAAACTTAATGAGAGAGCAACTAATTATTATATTTCTTCTGATAACAATACGATAGTGGTGGCTTTCTAACACTGCATTTACCGTCAATACATTACACATAATAGGCGTGTTTTTTTCTAAGTCCCGGGGAAATTGGACGAAAAAAACGATGAGTAGGATTAACAATTTGCATGTTAAATCCAACAACAACTAATCCCCGGGGGTGCTTAGCTTAAACCCAGAGAATTCTCGGGGCTTATCTATTGGAGAGGATACAAACTGTGCTACCAAAAACTTTTTCACTAAGTTGTCGATAAAATGTATAGAAACTTCAAAACTGACATTTTGACATGTCAGATAATTATCAATTTTGTTTGGTTTGGTTGAGCATTTGGTCTAAGTGTGTCAGTTGTTTTCCTGACGGCCATGTCAACCTAACCTAACCTACCTTTTAATATACATTCCGCAAAAACAAATCTATTTTAACATTTTTCGCTTTTGTATTGCCTCTACGGTTTTTTCCACCTCGCCATGAGCACAACCTTCTAAACTTGACTGTAAAATTATTATTAAATAAAAAAACATTTCCTGAAGTTGATATTCGTTCAATTAACAAGAATTGAATGAACAACAAAACAAAGGTTTCTCTGAGAAGACATAGGAACTAAGCATCCAGCCCGAATAAGCAACTCGTCCACTAATATCATGTCACCAGTGACCGACGAATGGGGTAGTTTTTAAGTAGTTGAATTCTATGTACCACTGTATTCGTGAAAATTAAATTAAAAGAAAATCACATCGGCTAAAAACAATTTCCAAAATACTTTATTTCAATTTTCAAATTACTTGATTCACATTTTTTTGTATAAATAATAATTAACTTGGTTCTTTTTATGTTTTTTTAATAGAAAAGTAGTTTAAATTCAATAAATATATCGAAATTACACAAAACAAATCAACCCGATGATTTTTAAAAGAATGAGGATGAGGCAAACAATGATGTTTATTTTTTTCTTGCATTACAGCTGTTCTTCAAATTTCATCTTGCAAATTAATAAATAGTGCTACCAAGTATTTCACTTAAGCGCCTTGGTCGTTTTTTCAACCAATTCCCCCGGGGATTGCAAAAAACGCACCTAATAGCTACACGTATAAAATTATACCTTTGCAAGTTCACTTTTATTCAAGCTGCGCATGTTTAAAAAAAAAGAGACAATTCATTGTATTAATTTGTATTCACATTTTGCTCTCTTTGACAGCCATTATACACATAATACAAACCCATAGAATCTTTGGTTCAGTGACCAAATGTTCGGTTGTGTTAAGTCACAGTTCTTAGGGTCACTCAGTGAGATTCAACGTGTTCAGTGAAAAAGAAGGATCCATTAAATAATAAATATCTACTTTTTCCTACCCATCTGTAGTGTAATTTATAAAAAACAAAAAATTTTACAAGTTCTTAGGGTTTGTAACTAAGCGCACATGTGGCCGGCGATGTCGCTCTATTCATTGTCCAACTTTTGATATTGTACCTACGTTATGGCGTCAAATGTAACCTTTAGTGTTGTGACTCTAGCTAAAATGAAAACCTTTACTGTTTATTTATAAAATTCTTAAAAAAAACATAGGTACCTATCCCAAAATAGTAGATACGTACATACATATATATGTAAGTACGAAAATATATTAGATACAAATGCGTTGTGCTGTTTATGGATGTGCTGTTGACAATAAAAAAAAGACGCGTTTTGAAAATGGGCCTTCTTTTTATTCTTTCCCCACCAAAGATGAAAATATGCGAATGAAGTGGGTTGCTTTTTGCAAAAGAAGCGATGCATTTGCTGTTAAAAATTCTCGAATTTGTGGTAGCCATTTTAAAGAAAGTGATTTTCTTCCCTTAGGGCAGTATGGATTGTATTCTGCCAGACGCTTGAGGACAAACATAGTGCCATCCATATTTGCCCCAACAAAAAAGGAGAAACATATTTATAATCCTTTCGATGCATGTTCATCGTGCGGAATAACTCGAAGGTAAATAAAAATTTTTACGTAATGTAAGGAGGTACATATATACTAAGACAATTCTTTTACAAAATATTTAAATAGGTGTTTAATTAGTTTAGTCTTGAGTTGTTCATTTATGTTTAATTTTACCCATTTGTCAAAAGAGATACACTTACTAACAGTACAAGTATTAAAGGTAATATGTATATTCCGGTTATTATTTTCGTTCAATTTTGCGCATGTGTCAGAACTCAGAGACACTCGTGTCACATTTGGCATGGGGTAGGCGTAGACATGGGCCAAACTGCTAGTTGCGATATATGTTACTGCTACTTTTAAATAAAAGTTATAAATACCTGTTACTAAAATAAACAATTATAGATCAAAAATTGTCAGTAAAATTACAATTTTAATTATTTATCACTTTATCATCTATATTCCGCTAGTCAAATAGGGAATATCGTAAAGGTACCTGTATTTTATTTGTTTTTTATTTTAATAATATGTATAAAGTACTATACAATGTAAGTATTTTTTTTACCAGGGAGTGGCGATGGGGATCTTATTATGCTTTTATTGATTTTGCATAATTGCGATTCTGCATGCTTATTTGCGATTTTAGAGTTTCAATTTAATTAATAGTGATTCTACCTGTTTTTTTTTACGATTTTATGTTACGGTTTACGAAGCAGTTAGAATCAAATGCACGAAATCAGTAATGAAATTGAAATATCATGTAACAGTGTCGAATTTGTGTGATTTAATTATGCTCGGGAATTAAGAATTACTAAAATCACAATTAAGCAAAATATGTAATTAGACAATAACAACAACAAAAAAAAAAGTTAAGCTAAATCAGTAGTAACCGTAAATAACTTTTTGTTAATGTGAAAATATTATCAAAAAGAAAGTTTAGAAAATTTTAAATCTTATTTCAATAACAGTTATTTTCGATCTGCTAATACCTGTTACTGAATGACTTACTGAAATATCGACCCATCACTGTTTGTATGTGGATCTGGCTAAAAGCAGAGTGCATGTGTCAAATATCAGATTCATTTTGTCAAATATGACAACCGAATTTAGACAATATACGCAATATATTACCTTAAAATATGTGTACTGTGACACCTACTTATATCTACATAATAAGAGGAATAGATATGGTATATACATATATATTGTATTTTTACTTTTTTTTGGAAATTCTGACTTGAGAGAAAGTGACCGCTCTCTTGAGCAGCCATGCCACTAGCCGTGTTTTATTGGGAATCTATCTATAGTACCGTATGTAATTCCCAAAAAGCGTTTTTAGTTTTGTAAGAATGGTACCCCTGCACAGCTGTCATCAAAATTATGAACAAGAATTGAATAGAATAATTGAAAGTAGAAAACATACTAATACCTATTAATTTATATTTCAAAATAATTTCTGGTTTGCCTTTTTTCTTCATTTGCAATTTTAAATTCGAACATTCATTTTGCCTCAATAGAAATGAAATGATAAATGGATGGGTTTGTTCGTAGACTATGGTCCTCTTACACAGGGCAATTTTATAATTGTTTCAAAAATAACCTAGACTTTTCACACGAGGAAACAAAATTGCTAGAGATTTTGTTGTTGTTTCCTTTTAATGTTTATTACACGTAGTTAAAATTGTTCACTCCACTTATATTTCCCTTTTATATTTCAATAAAATTCGAAAGACAAACAATGTAGCGACGTCCATGGCAAACGGAGTGGAGGAAACAAAAAAAATAAAAAATGAAACAGTGGAAGACAATAATGAAAAAAAGCATACTTTGATTTATAAAGGAAATATAAATCAATATTATTAAAAGATGATTTATATTATTATTGTATTTATAATTACCAATAAAAATTAAACACAAAAAGAAAATTGGGCTTAGTTAGTGAAAAGTGAAAGGAAAGCGGAATTCGTTTCATAATGGAAATCCAAATTTGTAAAAGTTGATTATTGACTTTTGTGTGTGTAATTGAGCAAAGAGTGCAACAACTTTGACTAACATTCGAAAGTTCAAACATACCTAGCAATTTAGGTATAGTGTTTACAATGACGCGTTGGGTAATATGTTACTAGTCGGCATATAGTGTACAAGCCAACGTAACATAAGCGACGTCAGCGCTCCAATTGAAAAAACTAAACTTTTGCGTGCGTTTTGACAATCGAGCATTTCAATGTTCTACATTGCAGCTTTTCATCCACACTCAAATTTTGTACATCCCAGCTAATTGACGTCTGATAGAAATCCCTAACTCCACTTACAATTATTTAGATTATTATGTATCATGTGTGTGTACGCTTAAAGTCATCTGTCAAGTGATTTTAATATTAATTTTTTTTTAATTTGAAGGCCACTGTAAGTGGTGCTAGTTTAATCAGTTTCCTTACTATTTTTCAGTTTTGCTTGTTTGCCACGATACGTCAATTAATTACGTAGAATGAACAATTTTTAAAAAAATTATGGAAATTTTATGGAAATGGGTTGTCCTTGCACAAGCATTTAGCGTGCTTTAATAAAAAAAACTGAGAGCAGATGGTACACCTATGAATGAAATCGCTCACGCCTTACGGTGTTCTAAAAGGAAGGTATTTACAGCTCTGCATTCAAGTCTCCAAGCAGAAACCATAGACAGAAAGCGAAAAACATCACTAAGTTTTGATAAACTTGGACTAGACGAAACCGTTTAAAAAAAGCGAGTCTTCCTAGGAGTCCCAGAAAAGAAACAATTTTTGAGCAAACAAAAAATATTCAACATAGACTACAATTTTCTAAAAAAAATTTTCAGGTTCTGGAGTTGGCCCAATTTTTTGGATAAAAGATAAAATGTGTGCTGTAGACTACGTAAGTTTCCTTAATACAGTAATTTTGCCATTTGCCGATGAGGATATGGATATGGATTACCATGCAGGGTAACGATCCCAAACACTCCTCAAATGATGCCAAAGAATTCTGTCAACAAAATAAAATAAGTCTTATTTAATTATCTTAACGCCCTAGCACATCTATGGGGCGTACTTAAACGAAATATAGGAGACTCCAGGTCCAAAAATAGGGAAGAACTATGGTCACGCATTCAAAATGTAAGGTACTCCATACCTGCCAAGACTTGTGCTAAGCTTCATTCCACGGGACGAAGATGTGAAGTCATTTTTAAAAATAAAGGTGGAATGACAAAGTACTAGAAGATTATTAAACAGGTTCACCATTAAGTAGCTTCTATCGAAAAAAAGAATATACAGTAAATGCAAAATGCCAATTGTTGTTTCTTATAAGCCTTTGTTTCTTATATCCTATTCACGGATAAGAAACAAGTTTCTTATAAAAAGAAAACACGGATAGAAGAAACAGTTTCTTATCTCTTGAATACCGTCGCACTGTTTCATGCGTTTCATTGTCTTATCGTTATGTTATAGATAATGCTCTAATGCCTAATGAAATAGTCAGCTGCATTCCTCTCCTCAAACTACTCAACCGTAATACTCGCGCTGAAGGCTTCTGGGAATGCTCATCACTCAGTTAACCCTTGAGTCCAATTTCGGACGTCCTGTTAAGTACAGAGATTCTTTTTGTTAGCCGTACAACTCGAATGTGGAATGCTTTACCCGGCTCTATTGCTCCCTCCCAGTTTGATTTTCAGAAATTCAAAACCATTCTCCATAGGTATCTCCTGTTACGTCCTTCCCTACTTTTCCTGTGCTTGATCATTTTAAGGGTAATCAAAACCCCTTTAGTGTGCCCATCATTATACAAAAAAAAAACAAAAAATGTTATCACAAAACAAAATATATGGTGTATACTGCAATCATTCTACAGCACATTGTAGGTGGCTAGCATTATTTTGAAGAAAAAAAATTAAATTTAGGTTTCTTAAAAATATCGCTCATTGGTGGCTTGAGTTAAGGATTCCTCCCTTTGTTTGAAAAGAAGAACTTCAATTTTTTCGAGGAATCCCTCATATTCCTCATTGTTGTCTAAATAAACATTTAAATTTTGTTGTTAATTTCTCACCAACTAAAATTTATTTCAGAGTGACATTTATGACATTTCTTTAAGAGTTCAGATATGCATATATGATTCTAAGGGTGTGCTGACATTTAAAGAACCTGAGGGGATTTTCTTATCTCATACAAAAGTTTCTTATACACATCCAATTTTACAGCAAAAGTGGGAATCGGTGTTGTAAAAAAAGTTCATTATATCAGTTGTTTTTCTTATAAGCGTGTTTCTTATAAGCGGCATTTACTGTACCATAATATTTTGTTTCTATTATTTGTTCCAGGGTGAAATCATGTTTACCATTTATCGTTGTTTTCTGTCACCATTTTGTTTGTTTTTATTAAACCATTTAATGCTTTACTTATTTAATATATTACTGAGAATTAATCTGTGCATTTTTAATTTTCGTCCTCTTCCGGATAATTTTTTTTATTTTGAATAAAAGACAGAGAAGAATCTTGTTCATATTATTTTTGCAATCACTGTATATTGGTTTTGAAGTTCAGGATATCAAATAGGGAGGCCAAAATAAAGACTGGTAAAGCATTCCACATACGTGGGGTGCAGCTAAAGAAGGAATCCATATACATCCGCTGGCCGGGAGAATATCCCTCCCATAGTTCTGAACATGTTTTCTTAAACGCTGACAAAACCACTACGTACGCTTTTCCATCTGTCTTACTCTACTGGTCTATTTCCGAGTGTATGGAAAACAGTCCTAGTGGGACATAAGTCTAAAAAAAAGAATTTTGGAATTATATCCCGCGGAGTTATGTCCCGGCACCTTGTCCCACCATATTGAAAAACGAGTTAGGGGTACTTAAAAAATTTCGTATGGCTGCTTTGCTTTACTGTGTCTTAATGGCAAGGTATATACATATGTATATCTATTCAAAGATATATTAAATCCTATATAATTCAAACACATTACATAAGTTCTAAGTTTGCTTTTGCCTTATGACCTGCGCATAATTATATGGGTAGCTTAAAATATGTATAGTGATACTAATGTTCAAATATTGCAATACATATTTTTCAATATTAGTAACTAATTTTTTTTTTTATTTTTTTTTTCAGAAAGTGTAAGAAACAGCCAATTGATCCTGAGCAGGAAAGCCTCTTTAGACATAACTATTATACAGACGGAGAACACTCTACCAATCCGGATTTTAAAAATGACGTAAGTACGACATTAACACAACATTAGCCGCGTTTTATTATGCTCAATGACACATATAGTTCACCCCGTGAAAATAAAACGATCTGGGTCATGAACATCAGCTGTGATTACCTTTTGACATTTAATTTTTTGTTTACATTAAATAAATTGTTTACTGCGGTGCTCGAAAGTTGTCCTTTCTTGTTTTATTTTAGTTAAATAAATATAAAATAATATATAAATAAAGTGCACTTCTATATGGATATTGCACAGCAACCCATCGATTTCGGAACAATATTAAAAGAAGTGAAAGAAGAACTGAAAGTTCTGCTTAAGGTCAGACCACTTGAGGATCTTATTCAAAAAATGCTTATACTTGTTGACAAATCACAGGTACTCAAGAATCCCCAGCATCGAAAAAAGAAAATCAATCGAATTTGCGTTTTGAAAATAAAAATTGTCTTCAAATAATTAGAACATGATTTTTTTTTTGCATTTCTGTAAAAGCGGAGTTGCCAGTTGTGTAGAAAAGAAAAGAAATCAACCCAGTGAGAAATTCATTCCTCAATGAAAACATGCCTTGATGAAATCCTATATGACAGCGGTCATATAGGAGACATTATCATTGATTTCACTCATGAAACGGCATGCAGTTGGTCACCAGTTTGCCATTTAAGTAGCATGTTGTGCTTAGCTCAAGTAAAAAGTAGAGAATAGAGAAGAACAAAAAAAACTTTAAAAACTTTAATGAATACACAATCCTTTTTCATTTTTTGTAAATTCATTTTTATTTCATATTCACTTATAACTATCTAGACAAAAATGTTTAAAACTAGCCTACTTATCAATAACTTACAACTAATTTACTGGACCTTTACGGGCGCTCTAAACTAAACAATAACTCTTAGAACTAATGTCTTTCGACTTAAAAACTATTTTAATTAAATCTAATTATTTTATATTTTTTTTTTAAACCAAGAAAATTTTTTTACAAAAAACTCAGTATCAGTATTTTTTTTTTTTTGACTTAAAAACTACCTAAACATAAACTAAAAATAATTTAAACTAGATATAACTAACTTATACTAACTAAAAATAACTTAAACTACTTAAAATACCTAATAATACCCAAAACTACTTAAAACTACTTCAAAACTAGAACAGCCACAGCAGCATTTTTTCGTTTTTTTTTTTAATTTTTTTGTTTATTTTTTATATGCATGCAGACACACAACATATAGCAACCCACCCATGGATGTACATACGTACATACATATACGTACGCACATACATGTACAGTTACGCAGGTACATGCACATATGCCTCCGCATACATACATATTTTTAATTTTTTTGTTGGTGCCACCCCGACTGTTCCCTATACCTAATTACCCTAAATGTATGTAAGTCGGCCAAGACATACCCTCTTAATCGACTTTAAATATCACGATGCTGTTCAGAGAGCCACCAGAACTGGTTCTCCTGTTTCACCCTATCCCTTCGGTCCCGATCGGACACAGTCTTACTAAACCGAAGGCGCTCCTCTCCACCTTGAGCGATGACATCTCGACCATACAGGAGTCGCCTATCTACAGTTTTACGGCTGACATGGTAAATAAGCGGAACCGCCATAGTATCCTGTATCAGCCCTCGACTGTCTAAATAAAGGAATGCCTCAGGAGGGATGTAACCACTTAACCGCGCACTCGCATATTCGTTATTGGGGTAATAAGCCCCAAAAATTAAGCTGTTATTTGAGGGCATCGCTCTTGCAACGTGACCCCGAATCAGCTTGAACAAAAAATTATCTATTCTGTTTATGTTGGCTCCGTTGTATAGAACCTGGTTGGAATAATATCTTGTGTACTCCGACTCTGGTGTTCTGTGTAATCCAAGGCAACGTCTAAGACATTGCCTCTCAAACACCCGAATCTTTTGCATTTGAGATGGGGCAACGTTGAACCACACCGGGCATCCGTAGGCAATCATCCGCCTGATGAGGGCCATGTAGCAAATCGCCTTCACCCTGCTGTCAAGACGGCTGCTATAAAACAGTCGTTTTGTCTAGGCAAAGGCTCCCCTAGCCCTGGCCAAAGCAGCACCTATATGTCTGTCGAAATACAGGCACTGATCCAACCAGATGCCAAGGTACTTTACTACACTTTTACTCGCCAGTGGATGTCCATGTGGCCCTACGATCACCAGCTTGCGGCAGTTCTTTCTCGTATCCCTTGAGGCGCTAGACAACGGAGTCCTAAACAAAATAGTTTCTCATTTCTGGAAGTTGATTTTTAACGCGGCCTAAAGAACACGAATCGTGTTTTTAATTGATTTTGTAGTTTTTTTTTTGCAAACTTTTAAATTGCAAATTTATTCTGAATGTGTATTTTTGCGTCAGAGGTCCCCGACGAAGATCAACAATTGTGTGGATGCAACAACCAGCAAGATGTTTTTTTTTTTTTTTGTTATCTGTCAAACGACGCGCGAAAAAACGGAAAATGCTAAACAATGTCTAGCGTCACGCCACACGGCCGCGGCTCTATTGTATTCACTCAACCGAGTTCCTATGCATTTTAACTTTGACAGAGCGGTTTTTGAAGTGCCGCGAGATCGACCGGGTTTCCATTCTGTGCAGCCAGTTACGGGGTGTTTTAATTGTATTTCACCGCGTAATAGTATCTTTCGAAAGGTGGTGGCGTGTTTGAGTAAAGAATAAGAAGTGCGGAAAGATGATTCTGTTTTACTTGAACAAAAGTAAGTTTTACTTTCCATTTCCATTGCTAAATATAGAATTTGATGGAAAGCGATTTGAAATGATTTTGTTTTCGATATGTTATTGGATTGTATTCGTGTATATTAAATTACTTACTAGTTGTCAAAGTAAATGCATTCAATTGTACTAGTGTTAGTAAAAAGAGAGGTTGATCCACAGAAAAATACGGATCTGCAAAATTGATTCAGAATAAAAAACAATTTTTCGTTGCCCAATGGAAGGATTTAACTTGGCAATGGGAAACCACATAAAAATTGCACTAGTGTAGAAGCAGACTTATAAATTATAAGGAGTTGTTTGGTTATTTGGCCGTGATTGACAATTCAAAATTGAAGTACCAACTTCAACAAGCTAAAAGCTAACCCTGGTGGTGAGATATGTAATTAAATTCTGGGTCAGGAATATGGAACGGAACCGTGAATTTTTCCGTGGTAAAAAATACTCTATGTGAATCGAATCCATATCTATAAAAATAGTATTTAATTACTTTGTTTAATGATAACTTAAAAGTTTAAATACCATCTAAATCAAATCTTAAGTAAACAATTTCTGATTTTTTATTTTGATTAATGTTATCACACGTTGTTGCCACAAGAAAATATTGATGTTGCAATCCATTTAACCCAATTTGCTATCTATTCAATGTAAACTCTACCTACTCGTTTTCACATAATTCTCCTGTTCAGCCAACCCCTTAAAGCAGAAAGCTTCCGTCAAAACAAAGGTATATATGGATGCATAACACATATATGTACAATGTTATACTAAACTAACGACTTTATCGTGTTCAACATGAACTAAAAAAAAAAAACAGATTGCTTGGCTGTACTACTCATTTGGTGTAGAGCTTGCTTGTAGCTTTGGCTTACCAGGAATAATGGATTGGATACTGGAATGGCAACTGCATGCTTTGTGTGGGTGTGTGTGCTTTTGGCTTCTTGTGAATAAAAGCTATGTTGGCTATTTGTAGAATGAGCAGATATGTTATATGTGCTCAATGCAAAATTAAAACAAACCTATCCAACGGAAAGCATATATTTTACCGGACTAAAAAGTAACCAATGTGTTATTCCAAACTATAGTCTATCTCTGTGCCAAATTTCATCCAGATCCCTTCAGCCGTTCTGGCGTGAAAGTGGAACAAACATCCATCCATTCAAACTTTTACTTATAAACGTAAAAGTTAGTAGGGCAGGATTTAAATCGATACAAAAATATAACTAATATTAGCTCATTGTCATTATTACATAATATTAAGCCAGTGTCAGTTTTTAGCAGGTAGTGGGTATGCAATCATTTTAATTCTTTTAAACATACCTAAGGTTTTGTATGGATTGTGTATTTGGTGTCTAGAAAACAATCTGCCCTATCGAGGTAACCGTCGCGAGCGGAATTTTCTCCGCAACGCATCTTCGTCGGAAATTCAATTTCAGTTCGAAGTACCTTTCATCGGAAGAATTTTTAAAGAAATACGACGACGCATTGCGATGGATATAAATTTCATGCAGAGATGTGCAACTTAACTGATATATCGAAAATGGGATACATTTTCGATAGTTTCTTATTAAATAAACACCATAATCGTTTTAAACCAAGAAAAATCGGGGAGAGAGTGTAATTTATTGTTTATAAAATATATTTTTTTCAATTATAATGCTCTAGCGTTTTTAAGAAATGTAATTAGATGTGCACCGATTTTAAAATTAAAACTATCGAATAAAGTCCCCTCCATATTTCCGAACATATGTGTTTTGTTTCCGTTTGAACTGTCAACAAAAGAATAATTTGAAAAAAAAATGTTAGCACAAATTTATTTATTTAGAAAATAAAAGAGCATTGCGTAAGTAAACGTATTGTCTAATCTAATTCTATTCAAGATTCAAGAAACACTTTCGCGTAAATAAAAATGCGTCTCCTTTTGTTTTGGAGCAGATTCAACACAAATCCAAAACAAATTATCGGTCTGATGGTGTCACTCCAAAAGTCCAAACCTTTAAAAAATATATCATGATGGAAAACCAAAACACAGCCACAACTTCTTGTGTCCTTCTTGTGTTATTTTATAGAATATCGGGATATTCGATTAGCAAATTCATTATCCGCTCATATTGCTGTGAACTTGTTTTTTCGTTCTGTCCAAAAACAAAAAGTCCACAAGTTAGCGTAAATAAGGTTTAGTTCTTTATTACTTACATTTTAGTTAACAATTTTTTTTAAATTAAAACACTTTTGTTTGTATGTCATAAATAAAACCATTAAAAGTACTTCATCGCATACAAATGGCATGCGTTGAATTTCGCCAGACAGAACTTCCAAACAGCCGATCGGAGAATTACCTCGAAGCAAAATGTCTCCGATTCGTAGTAAATCGTCGAGAATTCCGCTCCGACGCGACGATGGTTACCTCGATAGTGTAGAATATATTTAAATAAAATTAATTCATTACCTTTCATTGCCAAATCTACAAAATTTTCACATAACATTATCCTATGGTACAATCAAAACACCAAGTTCATTTTAATTTGCATTAAAAACTATTAATTCATAACAAACTTCCATCATCCCTTAAATAATGATACAAAATATTAACTAAAACTAGACCGATAAAGATGCCAATGCCAATTTAGCTTGTAGTTTGTAGCTGTAGGTTAGGTGGAAGAAGTAGAAGTTAATTGTGCAGGGAGAAGTCAATATTTTCTTGTGTAGGGAGAAGTTAATATTTTTCTATCGTAAATTCATACCTACTTCTTAGGGCGAAGTTAAATTTGTTATATCGATAATTCTCTATTTCCTAATTTTTTTTTTTATTTTAAATGAAATTAAAAAGAGTTTTTGTCGATAATTTCGCTTTAAAGATTTTGTGCTGTGTGAAATTTTGGATGGATGGATGTTTGTTACTCAATCACGCCAAAACGGCTCAACGAATCTGGATGGAATTTGGCACAGAGATAGATTATAATTTGTAATAGCACATAGACTACTTTTTATCCCAGTAAAATATATGGTTCCTTTGGAATAGATTTGTTTTAATTTAGCTAGAGCACATATCTACAAATATCCTACAGGGTTTTATTCACAAGAATCCAAAAAGCACACACGAACACACACACGACATGCAGCTACCGTTCTAGTATTCCAGTAAACCAAAGCAACACGAAAGCTCTACACCAAATCAGTTGTACAGAGTACATACAAGTAAGCTGTTTTGTTTTAGTTTATGTACATACATACTGAAAATAAATTGTTTAGGTTAGTTGTATGCTTTTGTAATTTAATTCTAATTAAGTAACGTGTAATTATTTAGTTATAATTGATTATTCGTATTCTTTCGAAATGCCCCGAAAACGCAAATCTAATCTTTCGCAGAGTAGTAATAAAGCTCGGGGTATGAAAGTAGCTAGAATTCGAGAGACGACTCTTCAAGCGGAGCTTAGAAGAATTGAGCAAGTGGAGCGACAGGCTACATCTAGATCAAATGAAACGCCGGAGCAGTCACAAATGAGGCGAATACAGCACGCCGAATATTTGAAAAGTCAACGTGCTGCTGAAATTCGGGAGCAAAACCAACAACGGCGACGACATTATGTCGAGTGTTTGGAAATTCTCCGCGTGTCGCAGCAAGTATGTATCTCTACAATGAAAATGTAGTATGTAGGTAGGTAGGTATGCATATAATCTTATACCATAAAGTGAAAGGCACATAATATCTATGCGATTTTTAAGAATATGTAATATGTACATTTGTATGGAGGCTTACATATATATGAATTCAGCTATGTAGATTATGAGGCAAAAATGTGTAAAAATGAAATGTGTAAGGAAAAAATAAATTATGATACACAAAATAAAATATTTTTAGATTACTTAGTTGTTGTAGTCTGATGGATAAAAATATGCAATTTGAATTCTTAAAAAAATTAAAAAAAATATTTTTGTGTGTATAACATTTTTAGGAACAAAAATTGAAACGCCAATAATTCAAAGTAGGTGCTACCCAAACGCAAAATAGTTGGCATACTCATCAATTAACAAATTAAAATTAATCCTTTTTATATTATGTACCTATATTTTCTGGTCAATAGTAGTCATTGTTTAATTTTTCTTATCAATGTAATAAATTACATTTAATAAGTAAATTAGACCAAACAGAACTAAATTTGAGAAAGCACATATGGCTCCGGTTTGCATTCTCTTAAGCATAGATAGAACAAAATACATAGTTGGACCACTCTCTTTGGAATGCAAATAAGCTGGCGATTTAAACAGATGTTCAGTTAACCGTTATTAAAAAGTAACATGCACTTGTGTTGTTGTCTATGCAAGCCAGCAACAGTTTAATGTCAACCATTGTGCGTGGCGTTGCATTATCAATAGACCTTAGGAAATCTATAATTAAAGCCTTCGAAACGGGATTATCGAGCTTTAAAATCGCAAAACAATTCAATTTACCGCCCTCATCATTTCGAAACATTCTCTCAAAGTTAAAAAATAGTGGAAATGTGGAGATTGGTAAAAAACGGGAAGCCCACCAATTGCGCAACCTCGAGATTGCCGAGTTTTAAAATAAAAATATTAAAGAAAATCGACGTCAAACTGCGGCTGCAATAACTGTTCAATTGAGAGAAGGAAAAGTGTTTCAGTCGACGTTTATAAGCGGGCAATAGAAAAAATTGGATACAAATGTTATAAGGTTTCTTTTAGATTTATTTAAATTAGTGCTATTTTAATTCGTTAAAAACATATGCTAAAGAAAAACCACTTTTAACACCTAAACAAAAGAAAAAGCGACTAGAGTGGGCCAAACAACGTAAGAACTGGACTCTAAGTCAATGGATGTCCGTTATTTGGAGTGATGAGTCCAGGTTTGAAGTTCGAGTGGGCGAAGAATGAAAACGGGACATTAGAAATTCAGGGGAGAGTACGATAACTCAGGCGCCAAAAAATAAAAATGGATTCTTGTAGAACAGTTACAAGTATTTTTTAATAAGGGAGGGGGAGGGGTCTATCTCCCCCCGTTTAGTCGGGAGGGGCAATTTCCTAAAAAATGACTTAAAATGAAAAAAAATATTAAAAAACAACGGCAACACTTACAATAGAAAAATTATAGGTTTTCTGAAAGTCAGAAACCTGGTCTTTTATATTTTGTTTCAATACAGTTAGTTGTGGTAACAGTTTTTGAAAAAAATACTTTCAAACTCAAAATTTAACAAAAAATTTTTTTTTTAAATATTACTATTTTTTATTCATAATTGTGAAAGAAATTACTGAATTGGATTTAATTATTTGGTGTTCCTATAAATTCTTAATCGAACACTGAAAACTAGATGGTTTTATGTCTTCTTGTTTATGAGAAAATTGAAAATTACCAAAACTAATTTTATACTTAATTTTTTTTCCTTATAGAAAGTCATTTAGCGTTATCCAGAATACACCGCGAGGAGGTAAACTTTCATTGCATTCCGCGTCTGAGTCAGCGAGTTCATGTGTAGTCGGTGTCTGGGTGAGTCAGTCAGTCAATTTGTTAAGTCCGTGTTCTTAAAAGTCTGAAAAATGTATGTCAGTTTCATCAATGAAGTCATCATCAATAGTCTCGTTTCTGTGGTGTTCGTAGAGTTCATTCAGTTCGTCGTTGATGGTAAGATGTCTGGGATGCTTTGGAGGAATTACATCCTCTAGATTTTCACTTTGAACATTGGGTGGATCAAAGTCTTTTGCGTGTAATCCCACACTTTCAGCTCTATCGATTGTATGTGGATAGACCTTTTTAATGTCTAATACAAATTACATGATTTGAGAGCCTAAATCGTTCTTGTATTCATACGCCGTATTTTATACGCCGTAAACTTTATATACCTATATACATATATGCATCTCTAAAAATTCCCTTTGAAGTGTACTCCGTAATGCTGAGTGTTGGCACTGTATTTATGAAAGAAGGCTTACATAAATCCAAAAAAAAAATAAAAATAGAATAAGAAAATAGTTTTGGTAATTTTCAATTTTCTCATAAACTAGAAGACATAAAACCATCTAGTTTGCAGTGTTCGATTAAAAATTTATAGGAACATCAAATAATTAAATCCAATTCAGTAATTTGTTTCACAATTTTGAATACAAAATAGTAACATTTAAAAAAAAAAAATTTTTTTAATTTTGAGTTTGAAAATATTTTTTTCAAAAACTGTTAACACAAATAACTATACTGAAACAAAATATAAAACACCAGGTTTCTTACTTTCAGAAAACCTATAATTTTTGTAAGTGCTGCCGTTGTTCTTTAATATGTTGTTTTTCATTTTAAGTCATTTTTTAAGAAATTGCCCCTCCCGCCTTAAAGTGGGAGATAGAGCACCCCTTCCATAGTAAAAAATGCTTGTTCTTGGCCCCTTTAAAAAAATCCGTTATTGTTTTGAGGCGCCTGAGTTATCGTATTTGTGCCGAAATTCAAAATAGGCTTGTCGTAAAGATTTATAATAATAATAAAACAAATCGGTTGAGTTTCCAGCATCTCTAATGATATGGGAATGCATGTCTGGGCGGGGTTTGGGCAATTTACATTTTGTAAATGGAATTGTCAATGCTGAAAAGTACAGGGAAATTTAGTAAAATGAGCTTCTCCGATCAATATCACGACTTCAAACTAGTGATGGAGAATGTATGGTGCTTCTTGCCATACAACAAGGTCCACAATTGCGTGGTTATCTGCTGAAGCAATCCCTTTACTGGAATGGCCTTGCAGCAGCCTTGACTTTTCACCAATTGATACTATCTGGCATAATATTTAGCAAAAACTGCGAAAAGAACCATCTCGGACCTAAAAGCTAAAATCACAAATATTTGGAATTTTTTGGTACCGAAGAATGTCAAACATTTTTATACGACTGCTCTATATCGTTATTTAATTGAAGTCATATTGTTTTTGTTATTTATTCCTATTCAAAATAAATGTATCTTGAGAAAAATACTAAAGTAGTGAGTTTATTTCCGATGGGATTTAAGAATCAGCAGATTTTTCTTTTTTTATCATAGGTAGTCCAACTATTTTGCGTTTGGGCTCGTACATATTTATGTAGTTATTAATGCAAGTATAACATTTTAGATCAAAAAAATTGACTGCCTCGTGTTTGAAAAATCCATTTAAAAAAAATGTATTTGTTTTTCTTTAAATCGAAAACATTTATTTTGTAAATTTGAAAACCTATACAAATTTTATCGGTTCATCAAATAGTAATACAGTCGGAAATATAAAAAGTGGTTAGTAGAAGTAGCGCTTATAAAAACGCAAAATTAAATATTTTTCTATTTAGAAGTGGACTGCACTAAATTAAGAGCACATTTTCTCTCCAATTCCAATCTTAATCTATCCAACCTAAATCCTTCTCGCTCTTTTATAATTTTCATTTAGTTTTTAAGTACACAATTGTTTATAGATTTAAGAATTACTTATGTACTTATGTGCTTGCATTAAACTCAATTAAAGTCATAAAAAACGATATACGATTTTATATAGGGCGTTGATTTGATTTTTTTAAACATTGAAATGGCTCTATGAGGACCGAAACACGTGTGCTCATAGGAGTGTGAGATTCTTATTGCACTAAAAACACCTCCTTCTCCCGATTACAACTAAGTTGAAACTTATCCAGCAATTTATTTTTAACGAATTTAATTAACGTTTGGCAGGTAACTATTGGGTGATAGTTCCTGCTTAAACCGCGATTTTAAAACGGATTCTTCTTTAGTGCACCAGGTCGGAAGGTTAATCCTTCGCAAGTGGCGTACTAAATTCGTCTCATCAATAATTTTGTTTATAGTACTATAACAGTGTTGCAATAGCCGTTTTCTATGATTTCGCGCAACTTTTTTTTATTTCATCGCGAACCGTGGGAATCCCAAGATCTCTGTGGAGATCTCGTTTCTAATGTACCAAGGTGCATTAACAAACGATCTTAGCAGTTTACTTTCACATGTTTGTTAGGTATTTAAATTAGAATCGCGCGTACACCCCAGAGTTGTATACCGTAAGTCCAGACAGACTTAAGCACCTGCCTGTACAAAATTAGCTTGTTTTCGATACTGGTTAAGTTAGGTTGAAGTGGCTGTCAACGTTAGAGTTGACACACTTAGACCAGAGTTGGTCCATTGTGATAACACATGAATCCTCAGATAAGCCTCCTATTCGTTGAACCACTTGGAGCTCCTAATGACGCGTAAGAGACTATAGATGCCTTTATTGTTGAGATCGCTGAGATCATCGAAGAAAAAGTCTCCAAGATGGAGCTTACGTCTTTGAGATAGAGCAGGACATCTTCACAGAAGATGAGGAACAGGTTCCACCTCCTCCTCATCCATGCAGCTTCTGCAGAAATCGTTTAAATAAAATGATTGACGTGTTTTCAAGATTTTAAAAAATAGTACCAATGCTCGGAATTTAATGAAGTTATTAAACGACATAATAAGGAGGCTCTCTTGCAAATGTGAAACGTGTCCATACCTTCTTAACCCAAAGATGTATCGAATGATACTATTAAATGCAATCCATAATTTGTTTTTGCTGATGGCATCGCAATTGTAATATATTTCGCATCCGTACATAAGAACAGGTATCACCAGTATCCTGCCAGCATTGTCCTGGTTTTTAGTGGAATTAATTCCTGGGCGGTCCATAAAGTTCTAAGAGTTCATTACGTCTTTCCTAACAGTTAATTAATGTGGTCATTCCAGGTTAATGTTCTGTTGAAAATTACACCTAGATGTTTAAAGGTATCTACAAATTCTAATGGGGTCTCGTTTAGATTTATGGTAGGAAATTATTATAAGTCTGATTCTTTTTTCGAGATGACTAGGCAATTGCATTTGTTAGGGTTGAGAATCAACTATCTTTTCCAATTCCTGGTTTAAGGTGGAGGCCTGAATTAAACCCAAAGGACAATTTCTGTAAATTTGTATCGGCATAAGTGTTTCGATGCTTGGTTAATAATAAATCCGATTTCATTGATATACACTGAAAATAAGAGTATGGACAATATTGAGCCTTGAGTAACTCCTTGTTGAAAATGATAGATAATCTGATAGTTTTTCAATTAAGACCGTACTGTCTACAAGCAGTTCTTAACAAATTTTGAGAAAAGTAAAGGTTTTGGGAGTTATTGAACAAAATAAAATAAATTATTATTTTTAAGATGGCAGCATTTCGCTTCCGGTTCCAAACTTAAAACTTGTTTTTTTTAATAGGACATGTTTGTCCAAACATTACTAAAAACAAAAAAATTCCCCACTCAAAAACATAAATTTATTAAATTTTTTGAAAAAATGTATTACACTCCAATGTTTTCGAACATTTTCTTCCAAATCGATCAATTCTACGATAAAAAAATTGTTAATCTTTTTTGTGTAGAATAACATGAGCAACAATGCGTACGTACAACTTTTTTCAAAAGAACCTTTAGTTTTTCAGTAATTTGGAAAAAAACTGAATTTTTCCTCCTTCCGCCACCCCGTGAAAATGTTTGCTCCGCTCTAAATTTATGGTACATTTAAGGAAATAAAAATGAAACTCCAACAAAATTCAGCTTTGTAGGAATTTTTTCGAAATGAATAACTTACTCGTATTTTCTTGAACTAATAAGTAAGATTATGATTATTTTTACGACATTTAAAGCGTCTGGCTATAAAAACCGTCCACGGGAGGTTTCTGGCAGTAGTCTTTCAACATTTCTAACAATGTACCGTGAAACATACGTCAAAATCAGCCATCAGAATATAAGTGAAGTGGGCAACATTTTTACGTGCATTTAACACCTGGTACCTGGGAATTGGCCGTCGGTCCAAACTAGCAGTTATGAATACGTTAACTGTACGTACTAACACTACGCTATCATAAACATTTTATCCATTAGAAAATAAGAAAGGTCTGGGGTCCCTGGGATTTTGCACGACTATGAATTCTTGCTAAAAACGCAAGATCTGTTTTGACAGCAAAAAATAGATTTTGTTTAGAAATAATTCGATTGGGTTTCAAAAAAAAAATAGGTTTGGGTGTTTGGAATTCGATATGAGAAATTTGGCTGAGGATTCCAGTTCAAATGAAATATATAACTTCTCTAAGGTTTTGTGGTTGTTTATATATGACATAGTTAAAATATTTACCGTATTCACCCGGAACGTTTCGCTTCGAATTGCATCGAGCGTGGTCACTGCGAAACTGCCAAAGAGATATTAAAAGCGAAGGTCCTATTTCGTATGCTGATGTTGCTGCTGGTTTGTAAGTTGGGACGAAACTATGCTCACTATATCCGCGTTGGTGTGCAGCGGCAATTGGATCGACCTTGTGGTGTTGATTATTGTATCCCATGTTTTCGACAACTTAAAACTGTCGTCAGGATTGAAATTATGGTATCGTTTAATTTCAATCGCTTTCATTTTTGGGTGCTATGAGTTCAGATGTTCGAGGAAAATCAAAATGGTCGAGTTTTTCATGATGCAAAAGGTTTCATCCGCATATCTCGGCTAAACTTTCGGTTTTTCTTTGATCTATTCAGAGCTATTTTCTCAAACTGAAAAGCTCAAAAGAAAAATCGAGAGTTTTGCTGAGATATGTGGATGACACTTTTTGAATCATGAAGAACTCGACCATTTTGTATTTCCTCACCCCAGCAGCTAAAAATGAAGCGTACGATTTTTGGATGTGAAAGTGATATGGAAACAAAATGGTACATTAGCGCACACAGTTTTTTTTTTACCGATTTAAGACAAGAAAGCTTTTCCGGCCAAAATCTCTCTGAACATCTCTTTGACATTTTCAAGGTGACCATGCTCGATACAATTCGAAACGAAACGTTCGGGGTGAGTTCGGTATTGAACTCGCTAAATATTTATTATTAATAACACAAATCTTAAAAATTAATTATGCCCACATATGAAAGAAATTTCTGTCATCTTATTTTCCTTAACTAGCGCAATAATATTAGTATCACATATACACGATAAAATGCCAATATTACTGTCAAATGTATGCAATTGCCATACTATTTTATTACAATCAATTGTTATTAAAAGGCAAAAGAATTGCCAAAATTCAAATAATTAAATAAATTTGTTGTAACTATAACTACATTTCATAATTTTTTTACAGATCGAACCAAATTGTAGCAATACACAATCGTCTGCCGAAGACATAAAGACAGTCCTACAAATAATCGAAGAAAATTCGGAATATAAAGATAAAGCCGATAGCAGTCTACCAACAGCCAAAAGAAGAAAACTGAACGATCATAACCGATTTCTCGAAAATGCCCTTGAATGTATGAAAACCTATATGAATAAACATACAAAACGTGACGAACATTCAATCTTTGGTGACCATATTGCACAAAAGATACGCACATGCAATCGGAGCAATAGGGAAATTGCCATTGCCCATTACCATGTTGAAAAAGTAATTTTCAATCTAACTATGGGATTATACAACAGAGTAATACCTCCAGCATCAAAAGACACAAGTAACTTAACGATACCTGTTACTAATGCTAATGGTGTATTGGAACATTTTGACTATGAGCTAATAATTCCCAAATCTGAACTTGAATAAAAAACAAAATAACTTTTATAATAAAATTCACTTATAAGCTTTCTTAAAAATACTTTTTTTTTTATTTTTTTAAGTTAAAACTTCTATAGGTAAAATGTATAGATTCATAAGATCATAAGATCGACATGCTAAAGATGTGCGATATTCATCCATGCTAATGAAATATCGATGTTAAAAAAACATCTGTCATTCAAAAAATCGATACCAATATGGTGTAATTCCATCAATGTTAAGTCATTTAAAACATCGGTATCAATGTGATGTAATTGCATCGATGTTAAGTCATTCAAAACTTCGATATCAATATGGTATAATTGAGAAGTGATCGTTGCTTCTTTCACTGCCTACTGACCAGCTGATCTATTTAAAGCAATGAGAAAGAGAAAATAAACAGCGAAATTACGATAATAAACGGTGATTTTTTAAGAGCTTGGTTTTTGAAAATTCAAAAAAACACAGAAACTTGTAAAAAGTGAATGAAATTTTTATTTGGATCGATAAATCAATTTCTGCCATTTACTTTTTAAAAATAATTTCACTTAAATGTTGCCCGCGGCTACGCTTCAGGTGGTCCCTTCTGAAGGTCCAATTTTGGCAAACTTTTTCACACATTTCGGCCGGAATCTCACCAATGACGCGTTCAATGTTGGCTTCCAAGCCAGCAATCGTGTTTGGCTTGTCCCCATAGACAATAGACTTAACATAGCCCCACAAAAAATAGTCTAACGGGGTCAAATCACATGATCTTGGTGGCCAATTGACTGCGCCAAAACGTGAGATCAACTGCTCACCAAATTCGCCTCTCAATTGATGCATGGTTTCGCGTGCAGTGTGGCATGTGGCACCGTCCTGTTGGAACCACATGTGGACCGAGTTCAATTCTTGCATTTTCGGCAAAAAAAAATCTGTTATCATCGAACGGTACCTTTCTCCATTGACCGTAACCCTGCGGCCTTCACCGTCCTTGAAGAAGTACGGCCCAATGATGCCGCCTGCCCATAAACCGCAACAAACAGTGCATTTTTCGGGATGCATTGGTAGCTGCTGAATTGCCTCTGGCTGCTCTTCACTCCAAATACGGCAATTCTGCTTATTCACGTATCCATTTAGCCAAAAATGAGCCTCGTCGCTGAAACGGACGTAGCTTGCGAAACACATTTTTCACAGAGCACGAATTTTGATAATAAATTTCAATAATTTGCAAACGTTGTTCAGGCGTAAGTCTATTCATGATGAAATGGCAAACAATACTGAATCAAAATGTCAAATGTTCGTGGAATTTGTCATGTGTGATCTGTCAAAAATATAAACGTCAAAAACCAAGTAGCAAAAAAATCACCCGTTATATAGAATATAAACAAGTATATCGATAGCTGTATGTAAGTATGACGTACATATATAAAGTATTCGGTGCTGTTTACATGTTTGTATAAGTAAATTTAAATTCTCCGTACGGAATCGGATAATTTTAATGCGTATGTTTCGAATCAAGAATTACTCTGCTGTATAAAAGTATTAAACATTATATTTTTCGAATATTGGAAAATGAATAAAATAAAAAAGTATGTGTCTTAAAATATCTCTAATAATTGTGTTAATATTTCCGTCCGAAATTTCGATATTATTTAATATTTAATTATTTTTGTTGCTTTAAATTATTTTTTTACTGCATTTTTAAATATTAAATTATTCGATTTCGTTAGATTTATTTTTATAGAATCATAGATATTGGTAGAAATTCTATAAACAAAAATATGTGCTTCGTTATTTTTTGTTAAATTTATACATACACATTTAATGTTCTCAGATCACAAAAAATTAAGTATGGATATTGTGTTATAAATATAGTTGTGTTATAATTATTTATATTCCATTTAATTGGGATTTTATAATTCAAGTTTTAGTTAGTAAGGAATATATATAAAGTAGAAATGTAGTTGAAATGCATGAGGATATTACTTGAAGTACAGGAGGGAGCGTTAATTTGAAAAAGTGATTTTTTACAAGTGAAAATTCCACCGGCTGAAATTAATGATAGTTTTCCACTGATACATAATAAATCTGGCCGTCAGCTAGGTGGAGCTAGGTGTAACGGCGGGTCAAAGTGGTACAATTTGTGTATTCAAAAAGTCATTTTACACCGCTCCAAAATTTGAGGGATGGTTATTGATGTTCTAATTAACATAAAAATTGCCGTCAGTCGCATGGATGGCGTTGGAAAAACCGTCAGCCATGCCCCTAAACTTGTAAACAAAATTAACAAAAACAGTAATTTTACACCGAATTAATTTTTTACAGATGAATCTTCAACCTTTCAACATAAAAAACAAGCCGTCAGCCGCCCATATAGCAGTGGAAAGACCATCAGCCGACGTCATCATCATGACGCGTGCTCAGTTGATCTGAATGTTACTCAGTCACTTTAAATGATAAACTCAAATCTGATAAGAATTATTCTGTGTAAGATGACTCGCAAAAACTCAACGCTACCTCCCGTATTATTGACTAGCTTTGTAGTAAAAGTTCCCGTGTAAGGATATTTTTTAACAGCTAGGATAGAAAGAAAACGAAACAATTATATAGAGGGTGTGTCAAAAGTCAACGTCGAAACGAAAATGGGTGATTGGGTAGGTGTTGGCAGTTATTTAAGCAAGAACAAAATTGAGGAAAATTAAGATTTGTAATCGAGGTACTTAAAAGACCGTCACAGGGTGACGATTTTTTTCGAATGCCTATACATAACTCACAAAATACATGGCTAATATTCTTTCTTATTATTTTTCTGATAACAGTCAACACTTATCCTACCACCCGTTTCCGTTTCGACGTTGACATTAAGGACTCCTGTACATGTATGTTTAATCAGTTCGCATTGTGCATTGAAACAGTAAACAACGTACCGCGGAAGAATTTAAAATCTAAAAATAACAAAGGGATAATCCCATTTTCCGTTGACGAGCAAAACAAAAGTTTTGTTAAAAATAAGTGTCGTGCGTGTTAACCCGTAAATTAGGGTAATTAAGTAAATGCCGAAAGCAGGAAGAAGCTTATCAATGGATGAATCTTTCACCATTAAAACCGCCTTGGCTGCAATCATGGCTTTATTACTCCGGATGAAAGACCTACCTGCTGAGCACATGCAACAAATAAGCGGACTAATCCAAGCCACATCCGTTAATGAGCAGAAGGAAGACAAGAAGGAAATCATTGACGAAGATACGCTAACTCTTACCGGAGACGAAGCCATTTCAACATCGGAAAGTGAAACAAATGTGGAAGATGAAGCAACTACCAAGAGCAAGAGACAGAAGAAGACATCAAAGAAGTCAAATAAAAAAATAAAAAGCTCAAGGAGAACATCATACCTTCACAAAGTAAGCAACTTAATACGCACTGCCGTACCATTCAACCAGCTACAGCCAATCAACAACCAGCCGCCATTAGCAACTACAGTAACACCAACAACATCATTAACACCAGGAACTACAGTAACACCAGGAACTACAGTAACACCAGCAACATCATTAACACCAGCAACATCAGTAACACTAGCAACTTCAGCAACACACTAAGTTAAGTGCCAATAGCTGAGCCTGCAACCATGAAGACGTATAAGCCAGGCATGCCTCCAATTATAGTCTTCTCTGGAAACATGAAGGAAATCAGCAATTACGCAAAGGAAATGAATACTCCAATCACCTTGAAAAATCTGAACACAACAAAAACCATAATTAACACAACAACACAGGAGGGTTTTAACACCGCGAAGGAGTACCTGAAGACAAAGGAGATTGAGAAGAGCTTCACCAGCCGAGAAGACAGAAAAATACTTCTTCTCCTAAAAGGAGTTCACAGTACTTTTTCATCAATAGAAGTCAAAAATAAGAGCTACAACCCCTTCGTGGTTGAAGTAAGCAAGTCTTGCGAAGTTGCTGACATGTACACTAAAGCTCTGATCCTCAACCAGAAAGTCCACTGGGAACGCCTCCAAAACACGGACATAGTGCAGTGCAGGGACTGCCAAAGGTTTTGTCATGTGGCGACCAATTGTGGTATAAAGTACGTCTGTGTTAAGTGTAACGAAGACCACAACCCAGGAGAATGCAAGCGGAAGGAAAAGAACAAATGAGTTTATTGTGGCAACTGCAAAGAGTTTGTACATCCGGCAAACTACCTTGGAAGGTTCTCCTGAAGGAGAAGGAAGAAAGGAAAAAAGCAGAAACCATAAAGAAAGCCCAGCAAGACTTCAAGGCCAAATCACTCTGCACCTTTATTCGCCCCACGTTAAGCTATGCAGCTCAAGCTAAGATGGGAAACCCAACACTCCAGCCTCAACAACTTCAAAAGCCTGCTCCAACAATCAACCAATATCAGTATATAGGAAACAAACCCAAAAGCCAAACGGACCACCAAGCGCTAGTAAGCCGAATCTGGATGAAGAAATGAGGGAGCACTTCGGGATCGATGTGACATCTGTAATGAAGACAGCTCGCTCTACAGTGCCCAGTAACTACCCTTCGCTGAGCAAGGAAAAAAAGTCCGTGGCTTTGGCCACCTCATATTTGAGCTATGCAGCGCGTAATACGCATACACCGGCTAAAGATAATCGCGTACAATGTTAATTCATTGTACAGCGTTTTAAAAAGAACGACATTTAACCTCTTTATGAAGGCAAAAGAGGCACAGCACTGTTCGTTAAGAATAATATTAAGGCCTCTCAAGTCGTGATCCCCAGCCTCAGATCATTCGGAACCACATCCGTCGTCATAGAAGTCGTAGATGACTCAACACTAATTATCTTCAGCATATACAACAAAAGCAGTGCAAGACAATCCGATATTAATCACGATCTTTCTATTTTCAGCAACATGGCCGCTCGGCACACCTATGGACTAATTGGAGGTGGTTTTAATGCCCGACATCCAAGATTGTACAATACAACATCATCCGACGCCGGAAACTATCTGGTGAAGTGGTTAGATGCTAATTTTGAGGACCATTCTTTCATATAGTGGTTTCTCAACCAAGGCCGACATTCCCAAGACCACCGTCCTGGCTGGACTTCTTCCTGGTTTCGTCCAACTTTATTAACATCGTTCCAGACAGATACCAGCATCTCCCAGAAGGGATTGTTCGACTTTACAATAATCGGCAGCGATTGAGAAAACAACTATAAAAGAATTCATAAAAGGAATTGGAACACGATTGGCAGCAATTATCAACTGTTGAAGAGTGAACTTCAATGTACGCAAGTAATGTTAAGAAATGCCCTTCAACATTTCAACAACAACCAGTTCCAAAAGAGGCTACCATCCATCAAACCTGGGCCCGAAGCGTTCAAGGAAATCAACAAGATCACCGGAAAAAGACAACAAATTCCAGAAATAATTTGTACCAGACAAGGGAATGTCATGCCCACTAAGGACAAGGCGGAAGCATTTGCCCGATATTTTGAAGAAAATTTCGCGCCAAACCCGACCAACGATCCTGCATTATTACATGAAGTGGATTCAACAATACGGCAGTTGAAGACATTCTCCACCGATAACCCAATCATTCCGGATGTGCAGTTCGGTTTTCGGGAGCAACATTCAACCTTACATCCAGTCTTGAGATTCCAGAAGGATGTTGTTGATACCCTCAACAACTACCAGGTTGCTGTTGGCTGCTTCTTGGATATTGACACAGCATTCGAAAGCATCTGGATACAGGCGCTAATACACAAACTAACCATTTTTCAAGTACACCAATTAAAATAATTTTTAGCTTTCTTAATTAGAAGAACATGTGAGACGCCTGTGGGAATTCTACACAAAATGGGGCATCAAAGTCAACTCAGCCAATTCCGAGCTGGTTTGCTTTAGAAGACCAGGGGGCATCGGAACACACCGTCAGCCACAAGTTGCCGAAGTATTATTACCAATCTGCCCGACGGGTCACAACTAAGAACCAAACCAACTGTGAAATATCTGGGTATCAATTTCGAATAGAGGTTTCGTTTCAACCCGCACGTGACACAGTGGCGCATTAAATACTAGGCTCGTGAGGCTCGAGCCTAGGGCGGCAACTGGTTGGGGGCAGAAAATTTTGTATAGTTATTTTAATCTAAAAAAAATGAAGCAAAAAAAATATTACCTAATGCCATTCAAATGTATCCGAAAATACGAAATTTAAATCTCTGTCCTGATTTTCCGCCTATTCTTGAAACGTCTGTTTGCGCGAACGGTTCGAAAACACTTAATGACAAATCGCCCGATAAGAAATTATTTGCTACTTGTTCCTTGTTATAAATTGCAAGTTGCATTAATACGGAATACGCGTAACGCATGAGAAATACGCGGCCGCTAAATAAGAATGAGCCAACATCATCGAGTTTTTCTCACTAATAAGGCGATACGATTAAGTTTTACATAAGGGTTTTATTTGGTAGAAGTTTCCCTTAATTTAATGTTATGGAAACCTCACGTAATTTTCTTTATTATATGAACATAAACATGGACATTAAACCTGAAAAGTTCTAAAACTCTTAAGAATAATAGTTAAATGTAAGACTTTTTGAACCTTAATCTACAATAAAACAAATGAAATGAAATAAAGTGTTACGATTCAGATATCAACAGTCAGCATGAATTTAATTTTATCGCTCTGTTCGCAGTTGTTAGTTAGTAGTTACTAGTTAAAAATGATCGGAAAGAAGCCATCATAGCTTGATTTTAAAGATCGTCGGACACGTTTTTAGCACTTACTTATGGGGCCTTAAAATTGCAAAAAAAACGCGTTTTAGACGATCTCGTATAGCCATTCACAGATAAATGCTTCCCTATTTTCCTAACGCTCGCACTCAGTTGGAACATATTGAACATATGGTAATCAAAATCCATTTATTATGTTTAATATGTTGTTGGTTAATTTATATTTTATACTGAAATGGGTAAAAATGTAAAATATGTACCTATCGTTTAATTTAAGAAAAAAATTCTTAAGATTTATATAACAACATTATTTGTCTCTTTAAATGGAGGGCAATTGTTCGGAAATTTCTTTCCTACACTTACTTTCGAGACAAACTAAAATGAATTATCTACTCTCACACCAAATTTAGGTTTCACACAAAAAGGTCTTGGAATTTTTATAAGAAGAGGCATATATAAATGCCATTTTTAATAGAATACCAAAAACATATAACAATTTGTCTATTCAACAACAAATAAATAAACCACCATGTAACATGCCAGCGTGGATCCAGAGGTGGTCAGTGGGTCATGGCCCCTCCTCTAGGACAAAACCATAAAAGGAATTAAGATATGCCCCATTTAATTTAAGACCAAAAGCAATAAACTTATATATATAAGGTTTTTTAATTAAATTAATTGCCACAGTCATAAAAATATATTTTCTCCACACTAGTAAACACTTAGTAATGCAATTTTGCTTACAATTCTATACAATTTATCAAAAACCAATCACAAATGACCTATAACATAATTCGAAAATTCTACCGCATTTAAATTCCTCACCCCAAAAAGACAATCGTGTCCCTTATTCTTCGAAATTAGCCCATTCAAATTACGATCCTTGGATAGTACTAAAAAAAGGGGCCGTTATCCCTGAGCGTGCCTCAGGGCGCCCAGAATGTTAATCCGCCACTGACGTGACAGCTACCCTAAAAAAGGCGAATTTCGTTTTTCACCGAATCCACCCCCTAATGCGGAAAAGGAATGGACTTAGTCAGAAGACGAAACTGCTTATCTATAAGCAACTTCTCAGGCTCATTATCACATATTGTTTTCCTGCATGGTTTACTGTATCCAAAACCAGTATGAGAAGGCTTGGAATGTTTGAGAGGAAAATCCTCCGGATATGCACGGGACTCCACTTTGACCAGCTACGACAAGAGCACTTCAGCAACAAACGACTTTTCGAGGAATAACACCCCTCGACAAGTACATGATCAGTGCTGCCAAAAGACTGACGAGCAACCTAAACAACAACCCAAACACCCTAGTGAATAGCATGACCAGCGAAGAGAGATACCCCGAGCCAAAATATCTAGATGTGACACCGATACTGGACGAAGGACTTATTTATATCAACGACGACGAAGCAATCCAATTCCACGACATTAACCCCCACATCACCACAAAACAGCCAGGTTTGAACAACTCGAGATTATCCACACAGGTTTTAGTAAGTAGTACAAGAAATTCAAGGACAATCTTTTTAATAATTTTAACAAAAAATTAAAACAATGTATAATATTAGCCCCTTTAAGTGCTAAAACAAATTAAAATATCAATGTAATATAAGTAATGTAAAATAGAATTAAGAGCCAATTGTATATATATCAGTTCAATAAACATTATTATTATATTATATAAGTATGTTTAATTTTTGAAGTAAAACTACTTTTGCGGCGTTAATGGTAAACTTTTGCTATGGAGCTGTCAAAGCGATAACACGACAAGACACGCTCTAAAAAAAAATTGTGTACCTATCCACACAAAAAAAACATCACACCAAAAAAAGTGTGTGTACTTACATAATGGCCTCGTTCGGTGCGCGGCCGATAGTCTATCCAAGCTACCTTTGTAGCGGATTTATTTTCGAACGATTGAATCAGCTGCCCCTCACATTTCCAAACGATTTGTGTTTGACATCATGGGGGCGTTCGGTAGCGCACAGCTTTGCTGTGCAATACGTTCGTTATTGTTGTAATACGTGTTAAATATCTGTCAATTAACAGCCGACGACCATACAACGAACAAAACATATGATTTCCAAATCGAACCCAAGCTAGCGCTAAATTTCTGGTATACTTAGGTATCGTAGTGCAAAGCTGACTACGAAATCAGCTGTCTTTTCAATTTTTGTTTGTGAACTTTAATTACGTACCTAATACATCATCTTCTTCTTCTGAGTCGGTTGAAACATTTGTGGTTCTTACTTCCTGATTCATTTTTAATTTATATTTTATCCAACAAATGTATGTTTAATTCACTTTGAGCCGAACCGTAATCGTAAACAATTAGTTTTTTTTTCTGTTTTGAATTTTGACAGAAATGGTTACCTATTGGGTTTTATACGTTCACAAACGCACAATATATATTTCAGCAATGTATCAGAAAGCTGTGCGACACCGAACGCCCCCCATATGTTTAGTCCATCAGCCGTTTTTTCCTTAGGCGTTACAACAACACCAAGCAATCCGGATCGGTTAGGTTGCGCCACCGAACGAGGCCAATGATTTGAACTATACTTGTACGACAAGGACAAGTGTATTCTGTAACAACGCAAAAGTGTTGTATTTGATTATAAATTTCAATTCACTTGTCCACAATGTCTGACAAGGGGCCAAAAATAAAACATGAGAAAAATTCCGGAAGGAAAATCATTGGTGTTTGAACAAAAATAAAAGCAGAATAAATACTCTTTTTGGAACTTTTAGCGATAAAGTGAAAAGTGGACAGAGATATTTACTTCGGCAAAAAGCCTGAATATTATTCCACAAAATAAAGACGAATAATTTTTCGGCAATATACATACTGTGGCGTTGATTTTGACATTCGAAATTTTTTGAGAAACAAATGATCGCCAACTTCAAAATTTATTCTTGGTTAAATCACTTTTAATCTGTACAAAGGTTCATTGTTTTTATTCTCATTGTGACTATGAAAATCAGAACCAAATAAATACATTTTAAATTGAAAAATTATTTAGGTATGCACATTAGGGGTATTCACGATCTGGTGTACCAAGTCTTGTAAAAGTGTAAAATTTTATTTTTTTACAACAGACTGTGAACACACCTTTACTAATCTGTAGCAACACTGAAGCAAATGTCAAAATCTGTTTCACATTTTTTTCTGAATTAGGCTTAAGTTTGTGTTAAAAAAATCTTACACCCTTGTATTTTTCTGTTACAATAGGGATCGGGTATTGTAAGGCCGTGTGTGAATTGCGTTAAAATATTGGTTAAATTTTGTACCTTGGTTAAAATTTGACACTAGCGTGGTGAATAAAATGGGTTAAAATGTAGGCAGCTGTAGAGCAGGCTAAATTTGCGTTAAAATTTAACGTTTCTCAAGATAGAGTAATTTGAAACTGTAAGCGATAACCGAAAAGAAAGATGAACTCCAAAAAGTCCAGATCTACTGGGAAACCATATAATAAATGTAAGTTTTAATTTATTCAATTGAAAAATTAAATTACATTATTATTTTTGTTTGTGTAGGGTCTCAAGAGGAAAAAAACAAATATTATAATCCGATGATATTTTAGCAAATATAAAATAATTAATTAAAATACCCATTGTATTTCATTTTGCAAATTGAATACAAATAGATTTATTTGTCAGCTTGTCAAATTCTTCAGCTGTGAAAACTAGTGTTTACATACTAAACCAACAAACTAACCATTATGGGAATTGTTTTGAAAAGATTTGGAATTGTTGTTTTAAAATATTAAATTAACGATATAAAACCGAAACATATTAGTAAAACTGAGAATTCGTTACTTTTTTCGTGCCAAATTATTAACTTTATATCTTCTAAGTCAGATTTTGGGAAAGAAATTAATTAACTTGAACAACAAAAAAAATGTTTTAGGGAAATTTCTTCAATCTTGAAGGAATTTTAGCCAAAATAGTGTTTTAATAAATCCCTTTTAACGCAATTCACACAGCAAAAAGCTAAATTTGATCCCACCACAAACCAAACTTAAAAATTTAACCAAGATAGAAAATTTAACCAACATTTTAACGCAATTCACACACGGCCTAAAAGTGTAAAAGTGTAAGATTTTGACATTCTGTATATTTTGTTGTTGTAGTGCAAAAAAATGCTACACTTTTACAATGATACAAGACCAGATACACCGGATCGTGAATACCCCTATTATATTCTTCCACAATTTAAATTCCTTATTTTCAAACTGTTTTTACTCAGAAAATACGCACTTGTAAACTAATGACAACTTTTAAATTACTTGTCACACACTAGCCATGCTTAAGCAAATTTTCTGTGACACTTGTAACTTTCTGTTACAAAAGGAGGGAAACCCAACAATTTGCCACTTGTCACATTATAAAATGAGAGTTGTCACAGAGCTTTTAGACTTGTCGTTCTGTGTTACAATTTTGTTTAAAACTTGTCGTATTTTACTTGCCCTACAATTACTTGTCGCGTTGTGTTATAGGCTATTGATCAAATAATTTGAATTTGTGAAGTAGTGTAAATAAAACTCTTTTTTACAGTTTCAAGAAGAAGAAAACCAAACGATTGAAGCCAATATAATAATGTTCTTGTGGTAGAGCTCAAAATGATAAGTGCAAATTAAACTGTATTTAGTGAAAATATTTTCATACAATTAATACATAATAATAACATACACAATTTCTGTTGCCATGTGTGGCAACTACCCAAAAACAACCCAAATGTATTTCATTACTTTTCAGTTCTAGTTAAAAATTACAATAACAGCATGAAAAGCTTAGGACCTAACTTTACACAAAAAGTAAAGAAACAGACATATACAACAGAGAAAGCCGCCCCCACCCCCAACGCCGTAAAAGAAGTTTTACTTCAATATGCTTTATTCCACATTTAATCCATGAGTTTAATGAGGCCAGTTATACAAACGTAGTTTAAATGTTTGAACCGTGATTCAGCAATTTTAACTCACGATTTTGTAGGATTATCGAGGGGTTCAACGATAATTCTAGTTGCATGTATGTAAGAGACGTCGTTATACGCCGAAATCGGCAGTTAAATTTACTGAACCATGGATTAAATATTTGAACCACGTTTGTAACTGACCCTGCCACAACAATTTAGTTGTTATATAATCGTGACAAAAAAAAATGATTCACAACGGTTTTAAACTCAAACTTTGGGAAGAAAAAGATAAAAAAAAGTTTTAAAGTGTAATTATTCAAAACTGTAAAATTATTTAATTTTTTTCAGAAACTCGTTGCTCTGATTAATTCTTAATCAAAAACTGAAAACTATATGATTTTATGTCTTCTAGTTTTTGAGAAAATTCTAGGGTATGTCTCCCTCCTTTAAGGCGGGAAGAGCAATTTTCTAAAAAAAATTATTTAAAATTAAAAAAAAAATTGAGAACGGCAAATGTTGCCGTTAAAAAAATTATATCTTTTCTGAAACCAGAAACTTGTCCTCTAATCATTTGTTTCAACCTAGTTATTTTTGTTAATAGTTTTGGAAAAAAATCTCATGAGGGACCACATATGTATATGTAGGTATTCAGTGACGTACGCAAAAATGAGTAAATATGAAATAAATTTAGAAAAAAATAAATGGATGATACACATAATAAAATAAAGTTTGAGGGAAAACAAAGATGCCATTGAAAAAAAATCAAAAACCGTTCGAGCGGTATTTTAAAAAAAAATTTAAAACATTTTCAGAGAAAAAAATGTAAACCCCATTTTGAAGTAATTATTAACATACATATCAAATTTTAATTTAAAACAAAAATCAGAATGGTTTTCGAAAAATCGATATTTCAAAAAAAAAATATTTATTTTTAAAAAATCGAAAAACGACACATCTTTTTTTAACATTTATGTATAGGAGGTACCGTTGTTTTTTCTTTTAGGAAAATAGCTTTTTAAGTAAGTCTCCAAGATAATAGGTGTATTCACGATCCGATGTATCTTTTCTTGTATCATTGTAAAAGTGTAAAAGTGTAGCATTTTTTTGCACTACAACAACAAAATATACTGAATGTCAAAATCTTACACTTTACACTTTTACAATACCCGAACTCTATTGTAACAGAAAAATACAAGGGTGTAAGATTTTTTTAACACAAACTACACCTTCTTCAGAACAAATGTGATACAGATTTTGGCATATGCTTCAGTATTGCTACAGATTAGTAAAGGTGTGTTCACAGTATGTTGTAAAAAAATAAAATTTTACAATTTTACAAGACTTGGTACACCAGATCGTGAATACCCCTAAGGTAAAAAAACTACTAAATACAAATTTTCGAAAAAATCGTTTGAGTTGTTTTCGAAGTATTGAGCTCAAAAAAGGAGATGTTTTAAAAATCAAAAAGTCCCTTCCAAATTCACGAACCTTTTAAAAAATCCCTTATCAAATTCCCCAACCGTTTTAAAAATAAAGGTAGCGAATGCTAAATACCTTTTCAAATTTCCCAATCATTTTAAACACTATGCGTGCGTTACTTCCGTAACGTAACTTTGAATGTTACCCCTGCAACGAGAGCTTAGAGCTTTCTTGCATCATCTCAGAAAACCCAAACACTTTACAGCATTCATGATATCGAATGTGTGGTCATTCCACAAAAGTGGTCGGTGATGCACATACCAAGAACTGAAAGTTGTTTGGTTTCCTCTATGCAAGCGCCGTTCATAGAAAACGATATTGGGGGAGGGTACCGCTTTAACGCCAATAAACAGCACCAAAGTACACATATTGTAATTAAATTGAATAATTAAATTTCATTTTCGAACTTAAATAATAATAGGGTGTTTTCATAAACGCAGACAATTGCGGGAATACAATCGCATTTCAAACACCTATAGCGGGACGTTTCGTCTGGCAGACACCTTATAAAATAACGTTAATCATCTTAAAGACGAAACGCCCCACTGTATGTATTTGACAAGTGTCAAACAAAGGCCAAATTCCTAAACGCAAGATTTGCAAAGCAAGTATCATGCTAAACAAATGCACGAACCCGATAAAAATTAAAAAGTAAGTGAACTGCGCAACACAAGCTTAAGCTTTAGCTCATTGCACAATTGCAATGAAGTTTGCGAAATAAAAAAGAATGAACTGCGTTTTGGGACAGTGTGCTTAGTAGAGATTTTTCTGTTTGCGTTTAGGGACAGTTTGCTTAGCATATTATGCGTAAGATTTGCCCAAAGTTTAAGACATTAGGTTCGTTCGTTGAACTTTACCTCGACCTAGGTTCTTTTTTTGACAACCTCAAACGTTGTTTAAAAACCTGGGTTTTTCGGTTCTCAAAAAACACTCGAGGGCCATTCATTTTATGTTGCAGAGCAGCAATTTATGTCATTTAATAATTAAAACTTGAAATATGTTAAATTTAAGTTCTTAAGTATTCTTTTTTGGCCCTATGCACAATCCACAACTAGGGTTACCAGATTGGAAATGTTGAAAAGGGGTCATAGCGGGTTTTCTTGGGGGGCAGATGGCCAAAAAGTGGAACAAAACATATTATTGAAAAATACAAAACCCGAACAAAAAAGGGAAGTAACATTTTTATTCGTTTTTTTTAAACATAATCACAAAAATAAAAAAAATTACTAATCAGCTAAATTAAATCAATGGAAACAAAAATAAATTACTTTTTCATTAAAAAATAGTAAGTTAAAGCAAGAAAACAGTTTCTTCACAATCAGTGTAAATTCATAATATAAGAGCTAGAGACATGAATAGTTAATAATTAATAGGCTAAGATTAAAACATAGTTTCAGTTGACTTTTTTTCTGTCATTTTGAATAATAAATTTGTAAAACTCCTTACAATTCAGCTTGTAATTTTGCTTTATGATCAATTCATTTTCAACGGAATCTACAAGCAAACGATTTCTATCTTTTCTCCAAGGGTTTAACATCAACCTGAAAAATCTTTCAGAATGGGCATTTGAGTGTGGAAGAGAAAAAATGAATTTTCTATTTTTTTTTTCAAAATTCGCTGTTAATAAAAGTCTCCACTTTAATTCCAAAGAAGCTTCTTTATTTTCCATTAAATCAAAACCTTCTTTGAAAGTTATGTACACTTGGGAAAGATTATCTTCATTTATGTTGGCAATTTTAAAAGAAGATACAAGTTCTAAGCAATCACTAAAAAGAGGAAATTCGTTAAATTTTAAATTTTCTAATTTTTTAAGATAGTCATAGGGTCAAGTTGGGTAATTGTGAACAGGGGAAATTGTAAACACACTTTATTCTATAAAAAAACGTTTATATTTCCAAGCATGCAATTACTTACTCATTATTAATTAATTACTTACAATTACTTCTTGGAAAAGAAACGAGTTTCAATATATTTAATTAATTCTTCTAAAAAAACATTAGCTGTTTTTATAAAAATTGTAATTTGTTGTTCGTTAACAAAAGATTTAATTTTTTGTTGAGCGGTTGAGCCCTAACAGCCATAAGCCTTGTTTTTAATGACGAGCTTAATTTGTATATTACTTATTACAAGTCAATAATTCCAATTTTCGGGTAGCATTATTAACTTCAGAACCAATGCTTAGAATTCAGCTCTTTTTTCCAAAAACATTTTAAGCAGTGGTGAACACATCTCTTTCCCTAAAAAGTATTCATTTATTGGTTCGAACCTTTTATAAACTCTTTCGACTGGTTCTTGATTGAAGTAAATGGATGTATCCAGTTGTGAAAATTGTATTTACTCTAATGGAAGTATTCACAGCTTTAATTTGGAAACCTGCAATTTTTTTTAAAAGGGTAGGTAGTATACTAATATTGTTTTAAGGTGCAAAAAATATTACATATGGGTGAAAAGAGGGACATTTGTGTCCCCTTTTGCCATTTTTGGTTTTGAGGACAATAAATATCTTGAGGTAAGAAGGAGGGACAGTCCCCCCAAAAGGGGGACGAATGGTAACCCTATCCATAACTTCAAAGGTTTCCGTTTTGCATGTCTGTGTCTGAAAATTAATGTGAGCATTCTTTTATTGCCATTTTAAAAATAACAAATCAAATCAGATCTCATGTGACTTTGAAGCTTATTCATTTACCTCAACTTGCTCCAGCTAAAAACCTAGATATACTTCTGGGCGAGTTGAGGCGACCCTAGGCTTAAAAAAAAACAGAATTTGTTTATCAGGGTTTCTTTAGGTTTTTCAAAAAACGCTTTAGGGCGACTTCAGGCCTCAACGAACAAACCTATTATCCCCTTGAGGATATCAAAAAATCAGCTTTGATAAAGTAACGTAATTGGGTATGCACTTTTAACACTGCTTATCTCCGAAAAGCCCCAGCTTTGCAAATTCGGAATGTCCATTCGTTTTTATCTACTTTGTTATCTATTCACAGAAAAAAAATCACCTATGATAAAATAACCATGGGATCTTGGTCTATTAATTATTTTATGTGCTTATTTTCTAAATTCATTTGGAAAGTTTTTCTTCAATTATGTGCCCACAGTACATAATTTTGCATTATAAATAACATATTTATTTACATTCGTTCACCTGTTTTCAATGTTCGGCTATTCACCATCCTAGTATAGCTCATCCCTAACCCAATTCAAATTAAAAGTATGCAATACGAACAACCGAAAGGTATGCAATCTACAACAGATGCTCTAAAGCCTAACCCTAAGCGATTGAAGTAAAATAAACAAATTGCGTTACAGATTGCCACGTTTCGTTTTGTTTTCGTTTCTGGCCCCCAGTTACATTAAGAAAATCGTTCTCACGCACTAAAACGTTTGATCGCTTCTGCGATAAAGAATGTCAGCCCGAGTTCATGCACTTTCATAGCATGAAACTTGCTTTAAAAATCTTGCGTTTAGGAATTTGGTTACACGAAGCCTTGCCATCAGAATGTTCCCCATTTGAACCATATTCGGAATTCGTAAAGGGGGTCCTCTAAAAACACAAACACCGTTTTCTCAAGTGTTTTTGAAAGCAAATTTAGCGGTTTGCCTTTTGGCAACCACAACACAAAAAACACGTTTTTTTTTAAATTGTTTTATGTGAGTTTTATTCTAAATATTAAAAAAAAACAAAAATAAAATAAACAAAATAAGGTACGTAACTAAACATTTATATTTATATTGTTTTATGTTTTTTTTCCTATAGCCACAACTTTTAGAATTTATTGTTTGCGTTTATTTTGCAGCATTCATTTCACATTTCTTTCTAATTTTGAGGGAAAATTGTTTTTTTTTTTTGTAAATACATATTGTGGTAATATGGGTGGTATATATATAAAATATCAATCAAAAACTTCTACAAAGCAAAAAATAACGAGAAAAAACGTTTGATCTATACAAAAAGTTATAAATTGTTTTCCACTGTCATTACAGATGTTATATTTTATTTTTAATTTCAATTCATCTCACTGTGGTTTCGGAAGTTAAAATATTTACTTGAATTAGAAGGGCGGCACTTTTTTTTAATTTTATTGTTTTTTTTTACAAATTGTGTTGTACGTTTTTTTATGGATTTTTTTAGTTGTTTTATATGAAAATTTTACCTTTTTCTATTATAATTAGTTCTTATATATAAACTTAATTATAATTTTAGTAAGTAATTTCATTTTAAGACTAAAATTGGTTTCATGTTTTTTTTTGTTTATAATTTTAAATTTATTACATTTAAATGGTTTTGTTTTTTTGTTGACGATTTGATTTCTATGTTTTTTGTATTATTTATTTAAATATTTGCTTCAAAGTAATTGTTTGTTTTATAATTTGTTGTTTATAACATTTAAAGCGTTGAAAAATAAATTCATTGAGGTCGTTTACTTAGCGTTTTTTTTTTAATTTTGGTGTTTTATCGAAATGAACATATACTATTTTTTATTTATTTTATTGAATACTGCGCACGCGATTTATTTCTGATTTGTGATGAAAACCAAAACGTTTCCGATAGAGATCTATTGAAAAAACAAATTGCTAGCGAGTTGGGAATAAATTAAATATTACTGATATTGAATAATTATTATATAAGATTTTGCAGTTTTGGCACTAGATTAATAGATTAATAGAAAATAAGTGAGTTTTTTTGGTAACTTGCAGGGATATTATGATGGTATGTATCTAATTTAATTATGCACCGTGAGTTAAAATTAATATTAAAAGTTAATAAAATGTATGTTTTGAAGAATTAAAAAAGAAACATTCAACATTTTGTTCAAATATTCAAATTACACATTTTAAGTAAAAACGATTTTTTTTTATTAAAACGGCATCTTAATTTGCTACACGTTTTAAATTAATAATCCAGTTTTTAAACAGGTCAAAAATAAATTCCGTTTTTATTCGTTTAAAATCTAGTGAACATTTTTTTATATTCAAAATTGATAGCTATTCATAATTATCACCCCTATTTTCCATTGTTCTCGATTAAAATTTAAATGTATTTATTTATTTCTTTATTTTAGCAACTTTTCAAATTTGAAATTATTTTTTATAAAATATAAAATTATTAAATAGAACAGAATCTTTGTTTTTAAATTTCATAACAAGGAAAATAATAATTTATAAATCATATCCCTGTGATAATGGTAAATGAACACTTCAAAACCGAAAATAAGTAATTAGTATTGAAAATTCCTAGCTGAGCAACATTTAATTACGGAACTGTCCATCTACCTACCATCAAGTGGTTTAAACCAGCGCGGAAGTGCTTAAAACAATCTAGATAACAACCGTTTCATTCTGTTTCAAATTTCACTGAAATTTTTATCTCATTCGAATTTTGGGAAGAGGGAGAGAGAAAAGATTCGTAATCAATTATAAGACCAATTGTTTTACTGAAAATAAACTTAACAATTAAAAACCGGGCTTAACAACACAAAGTTTTAAGTTACATTGTGAAATATTCGATAGAAACTGACATACACACATTATTCAATAGCTGGGTTATTTCTTAACACGTATTACAAAAACAACACGAGATCCAGGTTTCTATCTGGGTTTGCAAATATTAGTATTAAATTCGGCGAACAGAAGGTACGTTTAAGTACATAACCCAGATCGTTTTATTTTCACGGGGTGAACCATATGGGTTATTGGCGATAATAAAACACGGCTACTATATTTGTACTACGAATTCCGAAAAAGTATCGATTTTTTCTTCTATTGACGTAATCAGATGAGATGACTTTGAAACTACGAAAAAGGGATTTCTGTTAGGCAATGCTGTTTTGATTTCGTTCAGGGCTTATGATGTGAATTTATTCGTATTCGTAGCGAAACAAAATATTCGGAACTTTGCTACGAGGGACTCTGTGACAGGGGTGATTAACTTCTATTTCTTGATACCTCCTATATCTATTATTTTACATCCAAATTAATAAACGTGGTCTAGGGAAGGTTTAGGACTTATCCCGTGGACTAAGTCCAGAATTTCTTTTATTTGACGTTTACCAACTTAGTCCTTCGCTATACCATCGAAGACGGTGGTCTAGTGAAGGAATAAAATTAACATCTAAGAACAAAATTTACAGGGACATAAAAAAAGAGATACAGTTTATACTTATTGTAGTAGATTTTGTTCGATTTTTTATTAAAAGGAAATTTTAGTCCAGGTATAACTTTATTCCATCGTTAAGTCATGGGCTAAAGGTGGGCTACTTAATATACACGAATGGAAGATTTTCCAATATTGACAGATTCTTCGCTAAAACATTTAACCACTTTTCGATCAACCATGTAAACATCCAATTTTATCTGCCAATTTTTGATTAAAAAACTGGCCGTGTGAACTCGTCTAAACACACATTTTTCTTATTTTCAAATAATTGGACGATCGACTAATTGGATATTGGATGCCAAACATCATCCAATTTTTAATTGTCACATAATTTATTTTTTAAAAAGGACGAGACAACTACAAAATTAATTTATTCGCTTTCGAAAAAAATTGAAAGTGTTTTTTAAATCAACGAAAGTGCATGCGGTTCTTCACACACTTTCACAAATACTTCACTTCTAAAATAAAGTGTCATAGTCTCTATCATCTGTTAAGAAAATTGTCTTCCAACCAGGTAAACAAGACAAAAAAGTGTGGGCATTAACTTTCAACCGTTTTTCTACCAATAAATCGTCTAATTTTTGGATAAAATCAACCAACCGTATAATGGGACAATTTTCACTTGATAGAAAATTGGCAATTGTTAGCTCATTGGAAGGCTTTTGACAGTTCGGCCAATATTGGAAGATTGTCCAATTGTGTATACTTAGCTTTAGGCCAAATTCCTAAGCAAGATTGGCAAAACAAAACTTCATGCTAATCAAATGCACGAAGCCGATTAAAATCGAAAAGCAAGTGAACTCGCACAATTGGCTTTGGCACAAGAAAAACTAGTGCGTCACTCTGCTGCAGTTTAGCATATTTTGCTTAAGATTTGCATTTAGGAATTTGCTCTTACACTGCATATGTACTGAGCAGATGGCGTAATGTTTGAATTATGAACATGTCTTACCAAATCCCATTCCCATACGAGTAGATTTTTACCTTTTTTTCAAATAGACGTTAAGTCGTTTTCTATTGAACCCATGAACTATTTTATTTTAGCTGATAGGGGGATTCATTTTTTTTTATCAGATCCAACGAAAAAATAAGACGAAACTGCGATTAACAATGCGACCCCATTAAAATATTCCTTCGAAATTTATATAAAAAAGCGACAAAGATGTCAAATCACTTTTTTTTAATGCGAATTGAATTTGAAAAATTTGAAAAAAATTATTTATCTATTTTTGGTGAGCTGTAGATAGATATGTACGTAACACTTCTTTAAACAAATATTTTAACATAGCTATTAGCTTCACATTAGAATGATAAATGAACGATGAACACTTATTGATATTGCAGCTCTTTAGATCTCAACCTTTTATTAAATCTATTTAAAAACAAACATACAAAAAAAAGTTTAGTACTTTTAAAAAGAGTTAAGTGTAATTAGATGGCGGAATTTCATTCCATTTAGTGCATTATATAGCAAAATAGAGAACAGTGAAACGAGTGAAATTATGACTTGGACTATTTTTTAACTGATTCAAACTAAACTTCGTGTGGTAGGCAAGAAACTATAATGTGAAAGCGTATTAAATATAGTTCATTTTCCTCAAAAATAAAATCATTGTTTTTAGAGTTGTTAAAAAGGTTATGGCTTTTAATTATATATATAATTATTATTAATTCCATAAAATTATACTCCAGAGTTAAATTTTCATATGTGCCTTATTATAAAAATTAGAGCGATTCTTATTTTCCTGGCTTGTTAACCGCATATTAAAAAAATTCTTGATTTTTTGCTCTCAACAAATTATATAAAGCATGTAACCACAACAGGAAGTATAACATTTTAAGTAAACGAATATAAATAAAATACTAAAATAAAATGTGCTCATATAACAAATACAAAATAAAATGTTTTTCCAATTTATGGGAAATTAAAATATCGGACAGACTACTGCACATTTTTTGAATTATTCATGTACATAATGTATAAAAAAAAAACAATTAAATAAAATAGAGTATATTTCTATAGCCTATTTTAAAATTTGTTTATAAATTTTAGTTTTCCGTCGTCCTATGTAATTGCTTTTAGCTGATTTATTTATTATATTAAGTTATACATATGCAAGTAGATTTTTTTTGTTTTGTTATCTTAAAATTTAAATGATTCATTCTAAATTATTTACTCAATTTATTTTCTTACACACACACGCATCCGTTATTGTTATAATTTTGTTTATTTTGTTGTCCTGTTTGTAGTTTGTTTGTTTTTTTTTAATTTTGTATAGATAAATTTATTATTTTCCATTTTATTGCATAATTTTTGTACCAAAAAAAAAGCAAACAAAAATTCTAAATTTATAATGACATAAATAATTACATAATATTCATTTCCTTTAGACATAGTACATACTGTCGCAAAGTTACGTTTAAATTAATTTGTTTGATTTTGTTTGTTTTTATTTCATTATTTTGAAAGAGAGAACTATAATTTTGTATTTAATAGTTGTAATTTTTATTATGTTTTTGTTCTATTTTTTTTAAATATTTATTTTTTACATTTTTTGTATGTTTTATCTATTTTTTGTATTTTTGTTTTTTTTTTTTTTAATTTTTTTTATTTGTGTAATATAAACGTACGAACAATAAAGTTAAGTCTTTATTTTGCTTTTTTTATTGCGTTTTTCAGTGTTTTTCTCTTTTTTTATAATTTTTTTTTAATTAATATTTTTTTTTTACATTTTTTGATAAATTAAAAATACAAAAAAAAAATTAAGAAAACAAAACAATTATGTAGCATTATTTAGTTTAAAATAGAAAATAATAAAAATTGTTGACCGCAATTCATTGTTTTCTCTTCTTAAAAAAAATATTTAGTTTTTTTTAAAGACCAAGCTTTCATATTTTTCGTTTTATTTAAATAAAATTATTAATTTTAATTTTTTTGTTTTGTTTATAGGTTAATCGATCTTATAAAGATTAATGTGTGTAAATGATTATAAACGGTTAGCGTCGGTTGTAACTTTGACCACCACCTCCAGTATTGGAGCCAGAGTTTCCATTACCTCCGCGTGATTGGGATCCAGTTCCAGGTGGACCCCGACTGTCGTTGCGATTGAAGCCTCCTCCACCCATGCGCGGGCCTCCACTTGTACCACGAGGCAGACTGTTGTTACCTGGATTGCCACGCATCATACCACCAGAGTTAGAGAGCGAACGATTTGGGCCCATGTTGGGTCGCTGCGAATTGCCCATGTTGTTACCGTTTCCGCCATTGTTGCTAGACATGTTGTTTGATTGGCGTGGTGGCAAGTCGTTGGGGTTTCGCAAGCGAGGTTTCTTTTCTTCCACATTGAGTTTTTGACCGTCTGGAGAGTTTTCTGGATAGTAAAGCGGCTGGAATGGAAAAGTATTATCGTAAAAAAAAATTGATATTATTATTTATTAAGTTAAATTATACTTACGCAATGAGATAAGCAATTTTCAACAGATTGGGAGTCCTGGTATGTGATGAAACCATAATTTTGTGGATTACGAATTCCTGGAACTTTTGGGCCAGGCTTTGAATGAATTCTCAAATCCATAACAGTGCCGAATTGTGTAAATAAGGCTTTTAATTCATCTTCCGTAGCATGATGGGGCACATTACCTAAGAAAAGTTGATTGCTGTCACCAAACTGTTGATTGTTTGTGTTACCACCTGGGCGTCTCTGTTCAAAATCTATGCAATAAAAACAATAATATGTACTAGTAGTTTAAACCTGAACGATTGCGCCAAAATAAGATAATTTTTTTTGTTCGTGTTCGTTATTGCAAGGGCAAAGTTTGTATAAAAGAAAATTCAAAAAATTAATTAATAAAGTAATTTTTATGACATGGCTTTCTAATGTCGTTTTTATTTGGCAATCCGGAAACCTTCTAGACTCTTCTGAAAAGGTGCATTTGGGAAAAAATAACAGTTCTTATTCTGAAAAGAACATTTTTCTTCTGGATTTGAAATAAGAATACAAACCAGAAGGACTCCGGCTACAATCCGAGTTATAAGGTAATGGCGTATCTCTATTATCCAAATTAAAAATTCTTCTATTTGTTTGAAACTGCTTCCAACATTCAAATTCAAGGACAAATTTATATGGTATGATTGGACGATGGTGTACAAACGATCATTAGAAGCACTTGATCGAAAATTGAATGATTTAAGGCATTCCTCAATTCATCGTATTTCTGGTAATAAATGAAAACCATTCGATTTAGTATGAATATGCGAGTGTACCTGTAACAGGATAGAACCACTCAAGCTTTTTTCAATGCACTGCTGAGAATCGAAAATGAATTAGCTGTGGTATATATTTCCAGTGGTTTAATATCGATTGAACTTACCTGCCATTTTTGCCAATTGATTTCAACGAAAAATGACACATCAGTAAATTATATCCGAACATTGGTCCATTAATAATATAATAGCAATAAACATTATTGTAACCACGATTGGTTAAACGCATTTTTTTTGTTTTTAATTCAACTATATGCCTGTAAGACCTAAGGTCTTTTAAATGCAACCTGAATTGCACGGCACTAGTTTGGCACAGTGGATTTTAGAACCAGGCATTGACTGTCTCATTTTAACCCATGGGCAGCATCCAATTAAAATTGGAGGTATAGAAAGGAATGAGCCTAGCGTGGGGATCGAACGAACCCACAAGTCTAAGTTAGCAATCAAGCACTTTATCCACTGCGACATTGCCACCCACTCAGACCCAAAAAAATATTGATGTCAATGAATTGAATCATTCGATCACGAAAACAAAGACGCTCCAGAGCAAAAAAAAAAAAAACAATATTGTGTATCCGTTCGGAGAAGAATTTTTCACCGATCTGTTCGAAATCCGATAATTTTCTACCGAGTTATCCGTTCCGAATAACAAACCAGATAAATTGTCCAATGAAATGTAACGCACATCACAGTGATGCGATGAAGCACGTTCAGTAAAGAACGTTTTACAGCTGTGCTTTGAACATCTTCCGAAGTTTGTTCCGAATAATAATTGCGGAATCTGTTTCGAAATAGCGTCTACTCCAAAATTGTAAGTAAAATATTAATAATTTATTTTGTAATACTACAACCATATTTAAAAAAAAAAAAAACAACGACAACGGTTCAAAAAAAGATACTTGTTTAAATGTCGAAACATTGCAGATGAGGTCAATGAATTGCACGGCGCTATTTAGAAGGAATAGACAGATAGGAAAGATTTTTTGTTGGCACAGTGGATTTGAGAATAAGATATTTTAAGGTATTCTCATTTTAACCCGCTGGCAGCATTCAATTAAAATTGGAGGTATAGAAAAGAATGCTTCTTAGCGTGAGGATCGAACTCACGCGTCTAAGTTAGCAGTCAAGCACTATATCCACTGCGCTATTGCCACCCGCAATCATCATTTTATTTTGTTCTGCAACGGATACTTCGGATGCGTTTTTCACTTAACTTTTTTACATATAAAAAATCTCAAATTTTTTTTCAAAAAAAAAAAAATTATATGAACATTTTAAATATTTTATAATATAAATTTAAAAACAAAATTTCAGAAAAAATCGTCCACCCGTTTTCGGAAAGAAATCCGTTAAGCCGTTTATGAGAAAGGCGAAAATCAATAAAATTCTTGTATGGCAGGTACCGTTGATAACAAAAATATTTTATAAAATTTTTTGCCGAAAATGTAGACGATACTCAATGTAATACACACACCAATTTTTACCAAAATCGTTAGAACCATTTTCGAGATAATTAAGATGGTAGAAAAAATTGTATGGCAAGTACCATTATTTTTGGGGCTAAAACAACGATTCAAAAATCTATTTTGAACAATAACCTAAAACGCCTAAACACCAAGTTTGAACAAAATCGGTTCAGCCGTTTAGGCTGTAAATCGTTCTACAGACAGACAGACGGAATTGCCGGACCCTCTTTTTTGGTGTTCTCTATCATCGTAATGTCAACTTTGATTAAAATCTTGAGTTCTATGTTTTTCCAAATTCCAAACTTGCCCTATAGTACCTATATCGAAAGAAAAAAAATATATACATGGGTGTTTGTTGCGCATTCTGGCCTCAACCATTGGACTGATTTTAATGAAAATTGGTAAGCGCTGGATGATAAACTGGATTAACCTACAAAAATTATCGATTCATATGGAAGAGTTTGTGTATTTGTTCCGCTTTCACGCTCGACTACTGAACGATTTTAAATGAAATTTTGTAGGTGGATATTATGATGTCATTAGATCACGGGTATCTGCTAGTATACAATAAGTCAATGTTTGAACACAAATTCTTCTAATAAAAGGAATTCCTATATTGCTGTCCGAAGTTGTTGTTTTTTTTTATTGAAATTAGTAGGATAGTTCAGAGAAAAATGAGAACTCATTGTTAAGTCAAGTTCTGAGGAAGAAAGGTGTTGGATTAGCCTGCTCAATTTTAGATGGAGCGAAATTTGTTAGATCTTAATTTTCTAAATTGTCCAATTCTGTGGACATTTCGTCATTTGCGTACCCAATTTTAATTATATCAATTTTGTTTCTAATAAGTATAGTATTTACCTTTATTAATCCGTGTTGAGTTCGTCCTTTGTGGCAACGGAGCTGGTCCACTAACACCAGTTTGGATATTGGTATCAATCATTCGTGATTCACTTTTGTACACTGACGCCGATGCGGACAGAGAAGATTGTTGTTGGGACTGCTGATTCATGTTCATATGATTTTGGTTAACTGGTGGTAGTGGTACATATCCACTATTAGGTGAAGAAGGATTGATGTTTGCGGCTGACTTGAATAGATTAGCATAAGTTTTGGGCTCGTTAGCTTTGGGGGCTGTAAAATATAATTTTTTTAATGAATCTCAAACTTTGAATCGTCTTTTGCTTTTACTAACCTTCATATTTTTCTGGAGCAATTTGTGGTGGTTCATCGATGTATTCTTGACTGCTGGCGTGGTCACTGTAGTTACCAATGTCGTCGTCTTTCTGGCTACTGCTGCCACCACTTGTATTGGCGTTTGAACTCATACCCGAGTCGCATGGTTGAATGTTTTGTACAGGTCCGGTAGAAACTTGCGATACAATTGGCATTGCTTGACCCATAATAGGCAGAGGTGGTGAGTGTTCGGCTGCAGATGGTATGCTTGGAATTTGAGCAACAACCTGAGGAATTGCACCAGTAGCTACAACTGTAACCTGAGTTGGCTGTTGAGGCAGCACTTGCGGTGTAACAACTGATACAACAGCAGGAGCTACATTAGCTTGAACTGGAGGAGCCATTTGCTGCATCGCTATTTGGACAGTTGGCTGTTGTTGAACCGTCTGTTGTTGCATAGATGTAGCTAATAATTCTTCATGTACAATTCCTCCATTGATCTGAGTTTGCTGAACGGCGGTTGGTGCAGGGAATTGTGCAATTGGAACACCTTGAGCTGCAATCACTGGAACAGCTCGTGGGGCACCAGCAACAACAGTCTGCGGCATAGAGTAGTAAATTGCCTGTTGTTGAGCTTGAGGCTGAGGCACTACAATTTGTTGTTGCTGACTTGGTTGTTGAGGCTGTACCTGCTGGGTAACATTGTTGTCAGTGACACCGGCCATGTTATTTGGCGGTACAACTTGGGGTTGTTGTTGTTGCTGCTGCTGCTGTTCGATCTCGTGTTCTTCGTCATTTTCGGACCGACTTTCACCATCATTCTCCTCATCCGAGTACATATCTTGGTAGCGGAAGATGTCGTTATGCACATAGTACTTTTTAGGCGACTGCGCAGCCAACACAAAGGTTTGGGTAAAGCGCCTCATCGGTTGGCCATCGTTGGACAGCTCTCCAGTAACTTGAACAACTACACCGTTTCCCAAAGTAGCCTGAGCATCGACTTGACTTATCTTCGCATGGCAATCGCGAAAGTTCAACTGCTGGATGCGATTATGAATGTTCTTTTGTCCGACGACCAAAGTTGGTTCACCATGAATAAAGCTCGAGTTGTTGTTGTAAAAACGATGTAGATGACTTGGCGCCTTGTTTAACAGAGTGTAGTATTGTCGGACGAATTCTCGTCCTACGGATTGTGGTGACGGTTGTTGTTCCTCCATTACCATTTCTTCCACGATAGAGCGAGAGCGTGTCTTCGTTTTTCTAGAGTAATACAAATCGTAGTTTTCTGATTATTGTTTTCGTAAAATTTTGATTTTTGTTTGTTTTTGTTACAAGTGGCTTTTGGGAGATTTTCTAATACTAGACGTTTTTTTCTAATTAACAGTTCAGATGCTTATTGCGATGAAACAAATTCTGAAAATAAATTGACAAAATGTATTTCTAAAATATTTTATGAATATATTTTTTTTAATGCTTATTAGATCGAATTACGATAATTTGTAATTGATAGAGTGTAGTTTTCAAAATTTGTATCTACAGTATTAAGGTGTCTGTTTCACACTAAGCGTTTTTCTTCTTTATCTCCTAGCACAGATCCCTGAGCAGAGCTTGACATAAGTTATTAGCCGTGTTTCATTATCGCCAATATGGGTTATTGGTTATGGTTCACTACGTGAAAATAAAACGATCTGGGTTATGTACTTAAATGTACCCTCTGTTCGCCGAATTTAATACTAATATTTGCAAGCCCAGATAGAGAGAATTAAACGCTCAAAAATCAAAAGTATTAACCTTTAAAAACGGGTCAGGTCAACCAGCACGAAATGAGAAATGGAAGTTTAAATGACAACCATTGGCATCACACTTACTAATCTTAACATGAAAAAACACATAACTTGTAAGTTAGAAAAAGCCAAAGCAGCGATATCAGTTAACTGTAACTGAGTTTTTAGCAACAATTGTATAGCTCATCAAGCAAAATACAAAGTTTTTAAGGGAACAGCTAGAGCTATTATGTTTTATGGTCACAGAGTTGGGGCTATAAGAAATATGAGGAAGTAGAAATCTTACTAAGGTATTTCGTTAAGAAAATATTTAAATTAAACAGTACCAAACTACATGATAAATTTAGAGACTGCCCTGTCAGAGCTTTTCATGACCACACTCAAACTACAAGTGATTATCTGATACGAGCTATACAAATGGAAGATAATAGGCAGAATGGCAATATTTAGCCAGGCAGTGTGGATTCGAGTTACCTTGAAAGCATACATTCTTGAAAGACCCAACTTTACCAACTGATGCAGAAAATAGATGATAAAAAAAATCAAGATTTCATAGAAATAGCACAGAACTCTTCAGCTAGAATATGTAACCTTTGCGAGAAAAAACTATTTTAGCAGTTCACTCAAAGTACATGAAATATCCCCAATTTTTAAACTAAGAGGGGAATTGCTTGGTCTTAACTATCGCCCACATAGAGCTGATCTGGAAGAACTTTGCAGTTTGTGCAACTTAAGAGAGCGTGAAGATGTCAGCCACTTTCTAGGAAGATGTCCTATTCTCCAAGAAATCAGAAGAGATTACTGGAATAAATCAACTCTTGAAGAGGGAGAAATAAGGCTGATACTCAATCGTCAATGCTGGAAAAGGCTTTTTGGGTTTTGCAATGAAGCAATTTTATACAGATCAAATGTAATAAGAGAGTCGTTTTAGGTCAAATTATATTAATTTTATGTTACCTAATTATTTTTCCATTTTGTCTAAATATTTCTTTTTCCTTTTTATTTATTGAACTGTTATTTCCTAATCCACAATAAATTAATTACCATTTCATCCATCTTTAAAAGGTTGTAATAATTATTCAATGTAAATATCTATAAAATTGTGTTGTTTAAACAGGTTCTACACTTAACTTCAACAACGAGCGAACAGGGTCACTCGGGCGCTATGTGCATACCAAACGCCCATCGTCCTGGATAGAGTAAATCCCATTCGTGTTAATTGTGATGCCCTGTCTAACTCAACTTAATGTTTAAATGTACAAATAATGTATCTAAAAATCCTACTTTATTTATTTAAAATTGTCTTGTAAAACAAATAAATGTTACCTCTCAGACAGCCGGCAATCGGCCATGTCTTCATAATGTACATATGTAAGTCAAAATTTGTAAAAATCTTTTTGAAAAATAAACATTTTTTATATAATAATAATAGAAACCCCGATAGAAACCTGGATCTTGTCTTGTTTTTGTGATACGTTTTAAGAAATAACCCAGACCTAGACCCGTAGGTAACAAAACGTAGCTATTTAAATTTGTTTGTTTTATTATTAAAACTTATTTACCAGCAGTTCTAAGGCTTTCATTTTCCGAGTTCACTTTTGTTTTTAATTTGTTTTGGATTGTTCTGAGCTAATGGAGCAAGCCTCGATTTAGCTCTGATTGTAAAAAGAAACACAAGTTGAACGATTATACATTGTGTCTGAGCTTACTAAAAAAGAAACACAGATCTTTAGCCCAGTTCTTTACTTCGAGCTAAAAAAGAAAACACCTGTGTTTGACTAAAGTTACGATTATCTATCCATCACATAACATGTAATGTAGTCAGACATCAACATAAAATGTTATATACCGATAGTCGCTCTTTTTTTAATTTACTTTAAACACAGTACAAACTAGTAAGTCATAACATCGACAAGTAATTAGAAACCTGACTTATCCTTCCATTTAAACCATATGTGGTACGTAAAAATGGCGGTCAAGAGCGAACTCACAAAGTAGACGCAAGTACAGCTGGAAAACACCGTTTTTGATACCAAAAAGACGATTTTTAGTCGGAAAAGGGGAGATGGTAACCACTCAAGCGGAGCGTGGTTAGAGCCATTTCGTAGCGTTGAGGGAAGAGCAAAGGTTTTTGAAAGTGTTTTAGATCAGAAAAGAAAGCCGTTAGGTTTTTGGTATCAGAAAGTTCATTTAGATCAAAAAGGAAAACTTTTCCGAAGGATTGTATTCTCAGTTTGGCCAGGGCGAGACACTTGCAGATGAAATGAAACACTCTTTCTATTTCCAACTGATTTTTACAGTTGCAGCAGTAGGTGTTATGGTTTTAGTAGGTAGGCCCAATCGTTCTAGATTTGTTACAATCGATTAGATTACACCACCTACTGTTGGATTCCGAAAGGAAAATTGAGGAATTTTGCTTTCATAGCAGCAAGTGGGATAAAGACGTTCTTCGCAAGTGAGATATGAAGGGTTGATCCTTGTTGGGCCAGTTCATCTGCCCGTCAATTACCCTCGATGCACTTCGTTCTGGAACCCAGATTAAAGTGATTCTATGGTAAATGTCCAGGCTATCAATCATTCGGCATTGTCGGATTAACGGCTTTGATAGATGCTTGGCTGTCGGTAATTATTGCCGAGCTTAGATTTTGAGCTGGATTTAATTTAAGGTATCTATAACAACTCGTCGCCCTAAAATTGTTTTGTCGTAAAAGCCAAAATGCACTTTTTTTTAAAGTGGGTATGCAAACCTATGTTTCCGAAGGTCCTCTATCCATTTCTGCAATCATAATTGTCCTATCGTGTACCGATATTGAGATAATTAGCATATATTTTGTTGTAAATAACACATCCCTTAATTTTGGTCTGTGGTAAACGCCAGATTTTGGAATATATGACAAAAAGTCCATGTATTTTCACGATAATTTTTTTTTTTTTTGTTTTGTCGTACGTACAAAGGCTTAACACATACATACATACGATACAAAATGTCAAATGAAACCGCATAATTTGGCTTGGATCTTGCCGTACGTACCTATACCTATATGTGACTGGAGAAATTTAAAAGCAATCATACATATAAATATGCCAATAGCCATATGAAAATATATTGCAACTTTGGATTTTTGAATTTTACAAGCTGTCGGCGCGGTATTGGATCTAACACTATTAGACACTCATTAGAAGACATTATTGGGCTCAGTAAAAAATTTTCCAGTCTGTTATTTATAGCATATGTTCCTACTTAAATTTAGACAGGCAGGCATATAATATATTTATTTGTTGTCTGCAGTGAGCTTTCACTCCTAAGGCATTTGAAAAATTAAAATTGTTAAAACTACCTAATTCAAAAGCGAAAAATCGACTTTAATGCATTCGCTTGCAAAACAGGTCAGTTAAATTAACATTTAGTTAAATAAAACGTATAAAATTTGAAAAAAAAAAAAAAAAAAACTAGAGTTTAAACAAGCATCAATATCAAAAAATCATTACATAACAAGTTTATTCGTATTCATGGCTAAGTAGACAAAAAATATTATGAATCCTTATTCATAATATTTTTCATGCAAAATAAGTATTGAATTAGTCATCAATATGCACATTTTGTTTTTACTTGCGATATATGTAGGTACTATAGGGCAAGTTTTGAATTTGAAAAAAAATAATCGAACTCGAGTTCTTAATCAAAGTTGACATTAGGATGATAGAGAACACCAAAAAAGTGGGTCGCGCAATTCCATCTGTCTGTCTGTCTGTAGAACGATCTACAGCCTAAACCGCTGAACCGATTTTGTTAAAACTTTGTGCTTAGTCGTTTTAGGTGATTGTCCAAAATAGATTTTTGAATAGTTGTTTTAGCCCCAAAAATAAAGGTACTTGACACACAAATTTGTCTACCATCTTAATTATCTCGAAAACGGCTCTAATGATTTTGATAAAAATTTGTGAGTGTACTACTTCGGATATGGTCTAAAACAAAATATTTTATTTTTTTTTGAAAATTCAAAATTTCGAAAACAGGTGGACGATTTTTTCTGAAATTTTGTTTTTGAATTTATATTATTAAATATTTAAACTTTCCATACTAATTTTTTTTTGGAAAAAATTTAAGAATTTTTATATATAAAAAATAAGTGAAAACCGACTTTAAAAATACATTTATCCGTTTCTATTAAGAATCTTTCGCATATAATGTGATGGAACATAGGTGTAAGTACGTGCGATCCAGTTGTGCATTTTATTTTATTTTCATTTTCCCTATTTATTTTTACTTGCGATATACAGTTGTGTTCAAAATAATAGGAGTATGCACGACAACATTACATCTTTGGAATATACAGTAGGTATGGTTTACAAATTTAATTTCTCTCATATTACAAATTCATTCTAAACAAATTTACTGTAATGTTTATAACAAATCGTATTTATTACAACAGGTATCAGTCAACTTTGAGATTTCTGTTTAATTAGAGCTGTTCAAAATAATAGTAGTGTAAGTTACTTTTTAGAAATTCAAAACCTATTGACAAATTTTACTAGTTTTTTTGTTAATAAACAGTAAGGGCCAATTTTTCAATAGTCAGTTAAGCAGTCAGTTAGTAGATACATATTCTCCAGATAGAGCAAAAATCAGTTTTTCAAACAGTCAGATACAACTTAATCTAGGAATAAGTTGTCTGCTCATTTTAGAACGGAATAAGGAGTTAACTGAGGAATAAAATAAATAGCTATTTTCGATGTCAAAAACACTTTGAAAAAATGGTTGCTTTGAAATAAACGTTAAAAAAAAATAAATTTCTATGAAAAGTTCGATACTCGAAATAAAAGTGACGTTAAAATTAAATTATTCTATAGATTGTTTTTTTCTTGATTGAAAAATTCGATGTTGTAATCCGATTGTTTAACCGTCAAATAAGTTTATTCCTCTGGTAACTGGATGTTTATCTGGAGATTGAAAAATCGGCTCTAAGTAGAATAATAATTTTATAAAAGTAACAAAAAACCGAGTCTTTTCATCTTAATAGGTCCGTTCCCGTACACAATAAGACTGCGAAAATCTAGGAATTTCTACGAAAAACAGTCAAATCCTGTTCCCGTACTCCAAATTTTCGTAGTTTTTCACAGAAGAGAGCGCTCATGAGAGAGTAAAATATTTCCCCAGGCTGCTAATTTTAGTCCAAGATATTAGGTCTGATCCAGACTTTTTTTGGGCAGAAATTGGTAGATTGTCAAAACTTGAAGAGTGGGGATAAAATTCTCTCATTGAGAAATAAAGTCAGAAAAGTCTGGAACAGATTGTGCACAATTTTCTGCCAATTTTTAAACGTCAACACATTTGTTTTTTTTTTATTTCTTTATTTGCTGTAAATTCACATTTTTTTCCCTTCAAACTAAATATTTTGTATTTTAGTGTTTCTAAATTAATTTATTTGTTCAACAAATATTTTTCCACACCAACTACGAACCGTTTTTTTTTTCGTTTATGACAAACGTCAGTCTGACAATTGTAAACTTTCTGCCCACAAATTGCTGCCTACAAAAATTTATTGGACAGGAATTGGCAAGAAATTGTCAGGAAGGGGAAATATTTTACTCTCTCAAGAGCGCTCTCTTCTGCCAAAAACTACCAAATTTGTAAGTCTGGAACAGGTTTTGGCAGAAATTGGTGCCAATTTGTGCCAATTGGCAGAGTGTGGATCAGACCTATTTCTTTGGACAAAATTATGAAGACTGTCAAATGAAGGAAAAAAGAAAAAAAAAAAACAATACATAAGCTGTCAGTTGCCAAGAGTGTATCGTTACAAAAGTTGAAAATAATGGAATTTATAGTCTGGTGGGGCTTATCCGTGCAATAAATTGAAATTTGTGACATCAAATTGGTTATTTTAAGAAATAATTTCACGCAAATCTTTGATAAACCTTTTCAAAAATACACTTTTATGATGACGTTTAAAAAATGGCAAAAATTGTTGTTCAAGGCGTACCCGTACTTCTGTGAAAATTTGTTGCGCTCTGAGTGATTTTTACCCCCACTCTTGCAAAAATGACAGTCTTCATATTTTTGTGCACAAAGTACGGGAACACACTTAATATTTGATAAAGTGGGCAGAGGAAAGCATTGCACAACTAAAAAAGAGGACTCATACTAAAATTGAGAAAAGGAGGCAAACATATTTAGAAATCCAAACCATAATAGGATAGCGAATGCCATACATTTTAGCGAAAGAACCGAAACCCGCGACAGAAAGAGAAAAACGACCGCCATGGATGACAGGCGCATTGTCCGATATAGCAAACTTCAGCCTTCTGCTTCGTCGTTTGAGATCCAAAAGGGCTTAAATTTAGATATTAGTGCAGTAACATTGACAGAAGACTTCTAGATAAAGGTCTGCAGGCCCGAGGCCCCCGTAAAATACCGCTATTGACTGTTCTATAATTTTCGTCTAAATCATTCGAATATTACTATTTTTGTTTGTTTTGAATAGTGTAATTCATGAGTTGATTTAGTTTTAAGGTTGTTCCATTTTTCTTTGAAATAAAAGCAAATATTATAATATCTTTAAAATATGAAAAGACCTCTGTGATTTCTATTAAGATAAAATTTATACAAAGTTAGCTCAACATAACACCTTTATAAACCTTTTTAGCATTCTGTATGTACATACATAGGTACTATAGGGCAAGTTATTGCATTTGCAAAAAAATTGAACTCGAGATTTTAATCAAACTTGACATTAGGATGATAGATAGAGAACACCAAAAAAGTTGGTCCCCCAATTCCTTCTGTCTGTCGTATTTTCTTCAACCTTGGTATTTAAGCGTTTTAGGTAATTGTCGTATACATTTTTGAATCGTTTTTTCAAAAATAACGGTACCTGCTGCCATACAATTTCTTTTTTATTTTAATATCCAAAACGTCTCCAACGATTGTGATAAAAAAAACACCTTTCGCTTGTGCGACACCTTAAAGCTATGCTTTTTAAAAATATAACTAAATATAATTCAAATGCTGACAATTGGCTTCTAAAGCATTTTCGGCTAGAGCAGGCAAGTTAAATTTCGCAGTCATTCCGTTCATATCGCTGTATTAATTATACATAGAGCTTTGTACCAAACTCAAACCTAAACATAAAATTCGTTAAGTGGAACATAGTTTATATTTTAGAAAAAGAAGCAATTAAAATATATAAGTATGAAATAAGGGATTGACGCACTCTTAGGCCCGTTTGCTGATACGAATCATAAATATTTATGTTCAACTTAAAACACTTATGGGTTACTTTTTCCTCTATCTTTTTAACTATCACATAAGTGCTTAAGTAGAACTTACATGATTGTATCAGCAAACGGGCCTAAGAAACAATTTTTGGATAGGTATTTGGTTTTTTAGTTATCAACGCATTTCACATAAAAAATACATAAAAATGGATTTTTAAATTCTGGAGGTGCTTGGCGACGACGTAGAAATTCTAGAAATTTCATAAGCTTGAATTCCTCGTCAAATATTAGAGAAAAATTAACATTTTTCTTCATTTGATGACCTCTCTTTTAACAAAAAATTTCGGTTAACAAAAGAATAGTGAATAATAAATAAATGTTTGAAAATTCTATTATCTAAAACCACGCTCTACGAACAGCGCGTTCGAATTTGAATCCAGAGGTAACGTTAAAATACCAGAATAAAGAAAAACGAATGGGGCAATTAAAGTGGAACTATACTTTGCGACGTTTATAGCTTGTTCTCTTCTGTTTGTGTGCAGCTTATGCTGGTGCTTGTGCAAATTGCTTATTTTCTAAAGCCCCGCTTCACGAAGGCGTTTGCCATTAAACCAACATCAAAAAAAAATTTAATATCATTTCGCCCAAACGAAAACAAACTTTCTATCGTTTTCGACTGGATGTGAACGACACGATTCCGGATAAGTGTCGCTGACGAGACGGCGACTACATTGCCGGCATAAAACTGGTTGAGTCGGAAGACGAGAAAAGCGTTGCGGGTGGTGGTGATGAGAAATCTGCTTATGAAGGTGGGGACAATTCCACTGATGTTGCTAACACTACACTCAAATTATAAAAATGGTGGCTTTGAAAGTGCTGCCAGCCAGCAGCAGAAGCACATTCAGTAGCAGCAACACGCGCAGATTTACCGCACAAATCCCGATTTTTTTAAAATTTAAACCAAAAACCCAAACTAAAACATTATTTCACCATTTCAATTTTAAATTTGTATGCAATATTTTCAAATTTTGACATATCGCATAATTCGAAGTGAACTTAGAAGTATTTTACATCTGTTGCTTTGTTAATGCTACGTTTTTACCTAAAGATAATCCAGTTTAAATTGAGAAGATTAAAAATTAATCTTCAAGTGTTTTCACCAGTGAAAAAAAGATTAGTTTTCACTATGAATTGTCATTCAAAAGTCAATACAACAAGACAAAAACAAAATAATTGGGAAGAAGAATAATAATTTCGGTGCAGTAAACAAATTTAATTTCAATAAATAAAAATGAGTAATAACTTTAAAATATTTTTATCCCAACATCTTGTAGCATATAGATATATTTACTGTTTATTTATTAATACTGTAATCGCCTTTGCAAGGTTTTCGTTTTTATATATTTGGGAGAGAACAACTTCAAAGTATTACTGTAGGATAGCTAAAACATTTTCCATTACATATTCGAGGCACCGACCGCTTTGGTCTTTGTAGCTTTATTGCATTTTTACTTTTATACTCATTTATAAACAAAAACAGAATTTGAAGGCAACGAATACCAGACAAAAACAAATTAAATAATGTTGGACAGTTTTTTTTTTTTTGTTGAATGTCAATGGAGAAAATATGACATTAGAACAGGCGCGTTCTATGAAATAAGGTTTGTTTCTTTTGAGAATCTTCTACTTCGAAGAAGATTTCAATGAGATTAATTTCTAATCTTCATTTAAGGAGATTAAAATTTGTATGGGAAATCTTCAAGATTTAGAAGATTTCAAAGAGGATTTATGGTTAATTCACTTAAATCTGGATTAAGTGGTGTGAAAACGTAGTATAAGTTTCTCATACAGTGTTGGACAGAGAATTAGCACATTACACTTATATTATAGTTAGCAAAGCCCTATGCCAGTTGACAAATGGTTTTCTTTTAAAAAATTCACATTATTAGAATCTAGACAACATCACCCTATTTTTCTTCAAAATATGCCGTTACTTTCTCATGTTTGTTTATTTATTTCTAATAAGAATGTTGTGGAAACTAGAGTTTCAGTGGCCAAAGAATTAGCACATGTTGTTAAAAAGCGTTTGAAGTTAAAAAAAAATAGTATTTTAGCCAAATATTAGGAAAAAAGTTATATACATTGCAAAGTAAGTTTAATTTAACGTTTATACCGCAAAATATTATATAAATGTTCGACTAAATGGACAAACAGCGATCGTATACACCGGATCTCAGACAAATTATAATAACGATGAAAAATAACAGTAAAACAATACATGAAATTGCAAATGATGTGGGACGGTCAAGAAAGTTAGTGTACAATGCAATTAAATTTTATTAAACTCATAATACGACCAATGCCATCGGAAGAAACCTCCTCCAAAAAAGTCAAGTGCTGCTGATGATCGCATAATCGCTGCTTATGCAAAAAAAAACGTTCATTAAGTCAGCGGAAATTCGGGAAGAAATGATTCAAGACCATATGGCATAACACTAAGTAGCAGGAGAGTACGAAGAAGACTGAACGACAAAGATTTGCTCGGTTGCGTAGCCTAGCACAAACCACTGGTGTCAAACAAAAAATATTGCGGCCAGGCTTAAGTTCGCCAGAGTATACGGATTCAAATCCTTATCATTTTGGAAAAATGTTTTTTGGAGTGATCAGTTGAAATTTAATCGATTGGGCTCTGATGGAAGCGGCATGTTTGGCGTCCCCAAAGCAAGATCTTATTCCACGTTACACAGTAAAAACTGTGAAAAACGGTGGTGGGTGTATCATGGTGTGGGCTGCTTTTTCATGGCGCGGTGTAGGGCCTATTGTGAAATTAGCGCAGCGAATGGACCAGCATCAATATAAGAGCATTTGGTAAAACCATATGGTGCCTTTTGCACACGATAATTTACCATTATCATGGATATTCATGCATGACAATGATCCTAAACACACTTCCCGGCTGGTGAAACAGTGGATTAGTGATCACCGAATCAACATTTTGCCTTGGCCTATGCAGGGTCCTGACCTGAATCCCATAGAAAATCTATGGAACGATGTAAAATATCAGGCCTTACTAAGGAAGCCAAGGAATCTAGCAGAACTTTGGGAGGCAATTAGGGATGGCTGGAACAGCATTCCTATTCATCGATGCCAGCACCTAGTGGAGAGTATTAGTTAAAAGCTGTGTTAAATCAAAAGGTTACCCAACAAAATATTAAAAAATGACTACGTGGTCTAGTGATAAATTGAAAAAAATATCGATGTTTCAATGTTGAAGAATATGTAGAATAACGCAGCATGTCAACATTCAAAACATCGACCTAAAGAAAGGTTAGAATGCACTCAACGGAACTGCACTTCAACGGAACTACACTTCCCAACTATTTGTGTGAAATCGCACGAAGTTCAGGTGCCGCTTAGTGCTACAATTTTCAAAGCAATAAAGGTGCTTTGAATTTATAATATAGTACATTTTTTATCGATTTTTGAGCGTGCTATTATTTTCAAAAAAAAAAAAAAAAATGAATTAAAAAACATCAATATTTCAGATTCCATAATTTCTTACGTCGATTTTGGTTTTTTCGATCTTAACATCAATGTTTCCAATATCGTTCTTCCCTACACGACATTATTGTTGACATTTAATTCGAGTTTGCAATTAAGTGGGTGTGAGTGTGTGCGTGCTTCATATAAGAGAGAAAAAGTGTCATATTAAAATGTCAAACAAATGTTCTTCAAAATTTTATTATATTTGTATATTTTGATCTACTAACTGATTTTTTTTTCGTAACGAATCGAATACGTTTTCAGATTGATTTTTATTTGCTATAGTATTGGTGTTTATTGTGTATGTGAGCCAGCTACCAGTATCAGCTGTTTCAGCAAACTGTTGGCTGTTAATTATTATGTATAGTGGTATTAGTAAAAGAGAAATAGATCTGCGGAAAAATACAGATCTGCAAAATTGATTTAAAATCAAAAAATAAATCTTTTTTTTTGGCCAATCGAAGGCAAACTCAGTTTTTTGATAGATCTAAATCAAAAATAAATTGATTTTTGTTACCAAAAGAAAACCCCATAAGTATAATTTTTGTTTCCAAAATTCAATGCTCTTATTAATTTTTAATAAAAAAAACAGAGCACCGGATGCTAAAATGTATCTTATGTCGTTTTTATTTGGTAATCCGGAAGCCTTCCAGACTCTTTTGAAAGCGTTCACTTGGGAAAAAATAACAGTTCTAATTCTGAAAAGAAGAGAATTTTGCTTCTGGATTTGAAATCAGAACCAGAAGCACAAGCACTCACACATTCATATACTTGAACGTCAAACTTGACTGTTATCATTTTTTGTATCAAATTGTGCAACAAACATTTTTTTGAATTTGAATATTCTCACGTACACAATTATTTTCACACAAACAATCTCATTAAAATTCAGAATCGTCAGAATCACACAAAAGTGTTCAGTTAGGATCCCGGATCGGGATGCACTTACCATTTTTTAGAAATAGTTGAATACAAAACAATTTTTTAAAGGAATATAAATGATTTAATTGACTTACTAATAATATTAAATTGGAAACTAATATAACTAGATTAAAGCACTCAATTATTTATTTTGTAAAAGAAAACTATTAATGAATAATGAAAGATCTAACAAAAGCAAATTGAATGCTAAATAAATGTATACTAAACTAAATTAAAAAAATTAAAATTAATTAAAAATTAGTTTAGTTAGCAAGGTAATACAAAAAGGCTTAATTAACTATTAATAATTTTTAATATCTGTTACATTTTATCCTATTGTAATAAAAATTAATGATATTATAAGAAATTTTCGACATTATCCCCACTCTTCAGAAGGCAAAGATTGTATCTTCTTCTTATGGCTGCAGATAAATTTAAGTCCGCCAAATTCTCCTGCAATTTGGCTCAAGGGATTTCAATACGTTGTTTAAGTTGCTCTAAAGAAGAAATTTTTACTTTATATACGAGTTCTTCATGAATCATCAAGCGTAAAAATCCAAAGGATAAATATGGTGATCTAGATGGTCATTCTGTGGGACCTCTTCTTCTTATTTTGAGTGTGGCCGTGGCGCAATAGTTGTGTGTTCGCCACTCAAACTCATGGTCACACGTTCGATCCCTGCCGTGGTCTATGTCCTCTTATTTTTCCATTAAAAACTAATTCTAAAATAAATGTCATACAATGAGTTGCTCGTTTACTCATTACATGCTGTTTAGGCATATCACTAACAACATGTGATTGTGTAAAACTAGTATACCGATAAATGACAACGAATAAAAAAATAATGCGAATTATAGGGGACATAGAAAAATAAAGCACGGAAATTTCTCCGCATTAGTTCAGCCGCCATCCCTGGAAATAAAATCTGAGACAACAACCACCTACAGTTTTAGTTTTTCTTTCCTATCCTTTCTCTTCCATTACCTCATGCCGCGCTGTTCTGAAACATTTAAAGGGCAATATAATCCTGCCTTGAGCGCGTGTAGATTATAAAAAAAATCCAACGGTCCCTAAAATGGTCATCAAGCCAGTACCTTACAGTGCGGCTGTAATGTGCTGGAGCTGCATCCTGTAGGTACATATATTAAATTGTCTATTGCCAAAGGGACATTTTCTTATAAATATGACAAAAGGGTTCTTAGGAGTTGCAGATAGGGTTCTCCATTTAAAACCGTATTCAAAAACGTGGTCACACACACATTGCAGCTTAAGCGGTGCTGCGTTTTTTTTTTTTTTTTTAACATGTGAATTTTTGACTCCAGTAATGCAAGTTGTGAAAATTTGAATCTCCATCTCTGGTAAACTGCGCTTCATCTGTCCAGACTATCATTTTCACGTAGTTGTGTTCTGTTTCTTCCCTCAGCAATAGCGTTCTACAGAATTCAGTCTTTAATACCTTATTATCATTCGATGTAAACTCTTGCATTGGGGTACAGTGATATGGGTGAATGCTATCGGTATGAATCATTGTCCAAAATCTATTCTGGGGCAATCCAAGCATAATTGCTATTTTTCTGGTGCTAAGGGATCGTACCAAATTCAAAATCCGTTTCTCTATGTGTGTTGATCCACCAGATGACGTTTCTCTCCTTCGAGTCTCCAGCAGTCGATGTTCACGAAGATTAATGTGAAGTATTTTGTTTTTCAATTAAAAAAGGGGGAATTTAGTTAAAACAATTTTTTTTTATTATTCGCTAAACACCGGATGGTATGCAATAAAAAAATATTATTACAATAGGCTAAAATGTAACAGATATTAAAAATAATAATAGTGAATTAAACCTTTTTGAATTACTTGCTAACTAAACTAATGATAATTATGCAAAGATAGAACAAACAAGTGTTTTTTTTTTTTTCTTGGAAAAAAAGTAATTTTAATTTTTTTAATTTCTCAAAAACTAAGATACATTTTAGCACCCAGTTTTCTGTTTTTTATTAAAAATTAATAAGAGGATTGAATTTTGAAAGTAAAAATTATGCTTACTTGCATAAAATTTTGAAAAAAATTAGTTTGAAATTTTCCTTTTATTTTTTTTTTCAAAATTTTTAGTTTGAAAAATAATTTTTCAAAAACTTTTTTTTTACTAGCACAACTGAATTTAAAATTAATATTAAAGATATTTTTTTGCTTTCCAAAAACGCATAGCATGGCATTGTATGTTTTACCATTGTTTTTAAATCGTTCTTTTAATGTTTTAAGTCAATTTTTTTACAAAATTGCCCTTCCCGGCTAAACGGGGGAAATAGACCCCCTCCCATACGATTTTTTTCTTGTCTAACTCCAACCTATGCGCCCTAACATTTTGTCGCAACTTATACCGATGACCCTGTATTCATTTATTTTTAGGAAAACTGTAAAAGATAACAAATTAAGGCCCGTTTGGTAATATGAAACTTAAACTCTTATTTGTCCGACAACCGCTAATAACCAGTAGAATAGATTTCTCAACACCATCAAGGAAGTAGCCAAATACACCCTGCGTTTCGAACCCCTAAAAAGTAAGAAATCCATAGTATGATAGTAAATGTGAAAGGAGGTACAGATCTGGCAGAGAAAGCGCTGCAGAAAAAAACAAGGACAGAAAGGGAGAAAGGCCAGAGGAAGGGAAGACACGATCCTGCGAGAAAGAAAGAACCTACGCAAACTCCGCGAAACCAATCCAGCTAATATAAGGTCCGTTTGCTGATACGCATCACAAATATTTATGTTCAACTTAAAATGCTTAAGGGCTTCTCCTCTGCGTAAACTGTAACATAAGTGCTTAAGTAGAACTTAAATGCTAAATGTTTTATCAGCAAATAGACCTAAGAGAGCGAAGCAACTGGCTGCAGCTTCAAGACAGTTGCGCATACTCTTCGAAACAGCACTTCGGGAAAAATTTCAAGACACCAATGATCCAGTTGACCTATAATAAGTATACCAGGCCATAAAGAGGTTTAGAATAACAAAGCCGCAGGCTCAGATGGCTTACCAGCAGAGCTGTATAAGTGTGTAGATAATACTTTCGCCAGGTGTATACACCAAATTATCAAGCAAGTGTGGGAGGAAGAAAGTATGCCGGATAACTGGAAAATTAGAACTCTCTGTGCAAAGTAGGTACTGTGTGAGCGTCTTATTCAATTTTGTCAATCACTAATTTGCAACTACCAGTATGATTTCCGGCTCGACAAATCGACTAGACCAAAATTTCGCACTGAGGCAAATTCCAACAAATCGAAACTTGCCATCTTTTCATCGATTATAAAGCCGCATATCGCAATAAGAACTCTTTAATGCGATGAGTTACGAATCCCAGGAAAACGTAATTCAATTGTGCGGCGTGACTTAGAACAACACGCATAGCGTAATCAGTCCAATCACGAATTCCATCGAAATCGGAAACTTCTTACGAATACCCCAAAAAATCTTTCACAGAATCCATCGTAGTGGAAATGCTCATACAAACTGCCATTACAAACGGATTGTGCGATAATTTTTTCGGGATTCGTAAAACTTGATGGAACTCGTGATAGGGCTGAATAATTGGCTGCTATAATTTTGGAGGTAGTTGAGGAGTTTAAATATAAATCCCAGACACCGACAGCTTAGTGGATATACAACAAAGATTAAACCGCTGCTACTTTGGTTTGCAGAACAGCTGCTTCGAAATTTCTTACCAGAAAGTCAAAAGTAATGGTCTAAGCGCACATCGTACTTGTTTTGGTGTAAGGTTCCGAGTACTGGACATTAAGTGATAAAGCAGAGCTTGTGAACTCTCGAAAAAAAAATGCTTCATCAAATATTCGGTCCTGCATTTAAATTTGGTGAATGGAGGATAAAATACAAAGCGAACTCTGAGCTTTTCCATTATGTGGTTGCAGTACAACCAGTAAAAAACAAAACGGCAAGTACTATGACACAGCCAGCTAGAGCGAATGGACGAAAATGCTCTATCCAAGAGAATCTTAATCCCAGCCTTTGGATTCGAGGCGAAAAAGAAGGCTGATAGGTGATTCTTTAAACTGAAATCAACTCGCCCAGGATCAAAAGGATCAGGTGGCGTCCAAGGACTCAACTAATTAAACTCTTACGTGACAGATTTTGCAGAAAAATTATAGTATTCTAATCGTTTTAAGTGTAACCTACAAAAATTATTATGATTCGCTCAAACGGGTCTGCGACTACAACTCAACGTTAAATACTAGAAGAGCCTTAAAAGCATAAGGCAAATTCTACATCCGCCCTTTTATTTATGGATTCATATCAATTACCATCTGCAAACCTAAGAGAACAAAGAACCTAGTAAAGATCCTAGTTTTCGAGATTGTGCAATTATTTTGAAAATACCTACAAGAAAATAGACTTTTATTTTTATAATAATCCCAAGAAAACCCCTATATAAAAGCTTCAACATTCAGAAAAAAATATTATTTTAGCACCATGAGGATAAAAATCGCCGCCTTTTAAGCTGCCACCACAATGCCAGAAAAGAATCACATTGCCAAAGGAAAATCATGCACAATACATTCATCTCTCTTTAACAACCATGGCTTATAATAAACAATGGCAACAATTTACTGCATTTCTAGAAGATTTTTTTCAGAAAGCAAGCACTTGCAAATGAAATCAATAATTTCTGTCCCCATTCAATGAAAAAATATAAAAACTTCTATGAATAGAAACATTGCAACCCACGTGCAAGCAGGAGCGCACCACTAATGACACCAAATTGTTTGCCTTAAGGTAAAGCAGCCCCGACATTGCTCCATGAGAAAACAGCCACAGCGCGACCACAAGAAAAAAAAAGCATGCATTTTTACATATATATATATATATATATATATGTATAAATGTACTTTATTCCCGAGTGAAAAAAAATTCACTATCCATTTGTAAAGTGCACTTCAAAATAGCAAAATTCGCCGGAATTGACAAAAGCAAAGGATTTTTTTTAAGGTTAAGACACAATCGAAATAGGTAAAGAAAAAATATACATACCCCTAGCAGAGGTTACATTGGTAGATTAATGAGAAAAAAAATTATCGTTTACCTTCATAACAAAGAAAACTAGATAAATTGAACACTGTCTTACCTTTCTCCAAGTTCGACGACGAATTATTAAAAGAATTTGTCGGCTTTTAAACGTTTGTTTTTTTTTCTGGATAATTATCACTTAAATGTTGCGGCAAGGCTCTCGATGAATGATGATGAATTTGTGTGTAAAAAATATTCTCCCGTCTTTCTCTAATTAAATTTGCATTTTTCTTCTACTTTTTTAAATTATTTCTAAACAAATGATCACAGATTTAATAATTTAAGTTTAAGGTTTCTTTTTTAATTAATTAATTTATTTATTTTTAAAGTTGGGAAATTAGTTTTGTTTTTTTTCTTTCGGTAAGAAAAAAATGCGAAAATTTGCAATTAATTATATTTTGTGTGTGGTTGGTTATTAAAGAAAAGTGCTGGTAGTTCTTTCTTATTTTAACTTCAGTAGAGCGTTGTGTTGTAGAAAAGAGGAACAACGATTGAGTTTTTTCTTTCTAGAGCTAAAGTCCGACGAACGAAGATGGCTGCTGGCACATCGTTTGCTTGCTTGCTTGGTTGGTCGAGGGAGTAGATGAGTACGAGATTCGATGTTTTTCGACTATTAAATGTAGACTTGTGCTTGAAAAAGACAAGAGAAGGCTTATATGGAAATGAAGGAAGAGGATAGATATAAATATAAAAGAGAAAGTCATGGAATAGAAAGAAAAAAGCAGTATGGGTAATGTTTTTTTTATTTCAATTTGACGCCGGCTTGAAAGAGAAAGTTATATGCGCCAAAAAATGGCGCTAGGAAACATCGCAATGTTTGGTATAAAATATGCAGGGTGTGCCTAAATTGGCTTAATTCTGATGTCGGTACTATAGCTTATCGAAAATAAGTTAGTATCCACTGACCCTAGGCTTCCACTTGAAATAAATGATTGCAAGAAATGTGTCATGTAGTCAATATTTCTTGTGGAGGCCCCTTATGTCTGAATTTTTTTTATTTTTAGACATAAAAATCTGTATTTATTTCTTGTCTTCTCGGAAGAAATAAACGGAGAAATAAAATTTGACGTTTCCCACATAAATCGTGCAGATGAGACAGATTATACCTTTTCTAAAGTACATAAAGCGCTTAGCGCTTCTTGGAGAAGAATGAAATTTCACGATTTATTTTTGCCCACATATCAAAGAAGTATACATTTTTAGTAGTAGTGTCCGCAATAATGGCCGAAATAAATATTTCTAATGGAGTCGCGGCCTGAGGTTCCTGGAGAACCAACAACGAATTGGTTAAATTTGTATGGGTTTGTGCCACTGATCTCTTTAATATAGTCGATAGTGTATTCACACAAAAAAATCGACACCAATCGAAAACTGTAATAATTGTAGTGGGTCCATGTCAGTATAACAGTATAACATTTTTGTTGCCGAAGTGACATTTCAAGATGGTTGCTATGCTTCAAACTAAACTAAATTAAAATTCTTTATTTTAATCAAGCAAGGGCACCTTTTATATACATACATATATGTATTTGTTTTCTGTATTTACTGTAGTGTTAATGCAAATTGAGCACTACTTACGAAACTTCGTATATAAAAAATTAATATATTGAGCTGTTTTTACTAAAATCTTTTGCTTAAGATGTGATCGAATATGAGAGCAAGCTCATTTTTTGTTGCTTTTAGGCATAGTTGCTTACCAAGTTTTGCGTTTAATTTTTTTAAAAACAATTTGAAAACATACAATGCTTTTTTTATATTTCCTTTAATGTACACAAAATAAAAAAAATAATATGAAACAAAAAATTAACTAAATTATAAATAAAACTACTCTTAAAGCGTCTCTTCGATATTGTCCACTGAAACACCCGCATCCTTGTCGACAACCATTTCGCCAGACATCACTCTATCAAAATGCGCGTTTATTGTAATGTACTTGGTCATATTGCAGCCACACGGCATTGGATAATTGTACTTTTTCCGAACCTTTCCCTCTACTTCGAAATTATATTCGCGCACCTTTCTAGGTATCTACACGCCTCTTCTGGCAGCACAAAAATGAACTGTTTCCAATGCGTCTAAGGTGAGGGTAGATCGGTGGACAAAATAACAGAATCTTCACGAGTTTCAGCTGGACACAGTACATCGAACCAAATGCAAAATCCATTAAAGCGACCAAAGTATTCTATTGGCACTGAGGATTCAAATTTGATTTCTTCGATTTCATCAAGAGTTACTTCTTCAAGATTCATGAAATGAATAATCGTTCCCGTTGCCAAAACATCGTCTTTTCTTAGACCAAATATTTCTGTTTTTGATAATAAATATTGTGGCTTACTTAAGAAACATAATGCCGCCTGGTTTACGGAAGTTGTCTCTAGCATACATTACCGAATCCAGCATACCTAAGTGCAGCAAGTAGAAGCCAATCCATTGCGAAACTATAATATCGACTTTGCCCACCGAAGCAGGAAAAACGAATTCTTCCTTTTGGATCGGATCATCTTAACTACCGATGTGACTTCATTTCCTTTAGACTTCGAGAGCGATTTTAACTAAATCTAATGCTTCGGCGGCATAAACTACTTGGCCCCAGCCTTGGCACAGAAAGCTGAGCTAATACAAAATGCAAGTGCCTGCACCGATGAGACGTCTACGAATGTCCTGTGTTTGAATAGTTTTTTGTTGTTAGAAATTGCTTTGTAGTAAGCCTCTTGGCAGAATCTATCTTTAAGCATGATATTATGGTTCTGAATGGAAAAAAAAGTCGAAAAGAAATTAATAAATATAATGTATACTTACTTCAAGATCCTGGTACATAATAATAGTAAAAATACAAAATAATTCTCTGGCTTCTGTGTTGAAAGTTCACAAATCACAATAAAAATAAATTATTATAAATTAATTATCTATCTCGTTCTTTCTTTAAAAAAAACGAAATAGGCAATTGCATTGGTGCTATTGTCAAACTCAATTGGAGTCAATAAAACTGTTATACTTCTTAGGGAATACACTATCCAGTGTTATAGAGATCAGTGGATGTACCCAGTTCAAATCCAACAAATTCGCCAAGTATTTTTATTTCATAATTTAATTCAGAGAAAGGAATACTGACCGTAACGCGTTACGTAACGCATCGGTTTACCCTCCCATTAAAAGTTATCACTTCAAAAACACATCAAAACAGGTGAATGTATCAAAGATCTATTGTTTCGACATGATTATTTTCTAAATTATTTTTTATAAAATCATATTTTGTAGTACATCAGATCAGTAACCACAGCTCGGCCATTCCTTGTTGAGCATGCTAACTGATTCAAGAAATGCTTTACACATGACATTGAATATTGTTTTGCAGGCGGTTTTAATGAATCACCACAAGACACAGAATTCTTGTTGGACTATATGGTTGAAGAGGAATTGTCAATTGACAAAGTGATGAGTCTAAACAAAATCGAAAGCATAATCGATGAATTCAGGAAATACCCGATTTAGTGGAATTCAAAAATGTCTAGATCGAGAACAAATAGTGAGTGAAAAGGAGAACAATTACAGACAGATAACCAAATCGGTTAATACCAAGTTAAAATGAATTTATCGTACCAACAATTGCACGAACAAATTCTTGACCTAAAGCAGATATTATGGAAATGATTTTACGAGAAAGCAGAAGCATACCGTAAATATGACATGCTTTCAGAAACGGGCATAATGCTCATGGATCTGCATCTGCAGGTTTGAAGAAAATTATAGCGGGACCATACCGCTTTCACACGCCACATCGATCTATCATGTCGACGAATTAGTTCGTTATTGTATAAGCATTCACACGCCGACTTATAATTTTATGTTAAAACAGCTGGCAAATAGAAAAGTTGTCAAATTTCCTTTGAAAAAATAAATTATTAAGTGATAATTGGCCTTTTTCTTTTTTAGATTCGAGTAAAGAACTCAGCTGTCAAGAAAAGATCTGTGTTTCTTTTTTAGCTCAGACACATGCAATCTCTGAACTCGTGTTTTTTTTTAAATCACAGCTAAATCGGGGCATGAACCACATTAGCTTAGAATAAAATAACCGATCAAACGGAGCAAAGTACTGGGGGCGGCTAACTTTACTTAAAATTTTAACAATAATCACTTAAGTAAAACCAATTAAAAACAAAAATGAATTTCGAAAACTAAAGCTTTGGACTTGCTGGTAAATAAGTTTTAATAAAAACTATTATTAAAATATATGACAGTTCTGAGCTTAAGTTTATTTCAAAATTAAATCGGAGATATCTGACCATGCCCTACTCAGAAGCATTTTCATCTGCACCATAATTTGTTCGGTTCAGGTACAATTTTCAAGTTTTTTTTTAAAACTTCACCTCAGTTTGCTTAAAAACAACGAAAATAGCGAAAATTTTCTTCTTGAAACTACATACCTGAACGCTAAGAACATGTGATTGTGAGATGTGTCAAGAAAGTTATAGCAGAGTGCGAGTAAGTTATTAGTGTGTACCCTGTCTGACTTTTATGTTTGTTTTATATAGGGTTTTCCAATAAGAGGTGTTATTTTGATATTCAAAAAAAAGAAATGCGTTGTTGAAGCGTGTATCGTTCCATTTTTATTAATAGCGTAGTTTCTACTTGTCAAATGTTAAAAAATGACAGCTTCAAAAGTGACAGCTACCGAAATAGCGGGCTATTCAAAATAACACCTCTTATTGGAAAACCCCTGGAAAACCCTTGGGTTTTCCAATAAGAGGTGTTATTTTGATATTCAAAAAAAAGAATTGCGTTGTTGAAGCGTGTATCGTTCCATTTTTATTAATAGCGTAGTTTTTACTTGTCAAATGTCAAAAAATGACAGCTTCAAAAGTGACAGCTACCGAATTAGCGGGCTATTCAAAATAACACCTCTTATTGGAAAACCCCTTATTATGCTCCCGCTCTACTTTTCTTCAAGTCTGCAGAAGCAGATCTATGTAAAGCCTCCTTAAGTATGATTTTTTATTTTGTTTCCTCTTTTTTTGCAGATGTCGATGCAGATGAAGATGAAGATACATGTAAAGCCTCCTTAATCTTCATACATGAAGATGATCTGCATTTTGGTCTCCGCTCTCTATCGTACAAGTATGATTTTTTTTATTTTGTGTCCTCTTTTTTTGAAGATGAAGATGCATGAAAAGCCACCACATTATTTTCCATTCTTGTGGCAAAAATATTTGCAACTTTGCCTTTCGTGTAAGTCCAGCATAAGATTGGTGTATGTAATAGCACATTAATTTACCACTCATTAGACCAGTCGAACTTTTTCACCACAGTCATTAGTCCACCATTTTAGCTTTCAATTTGGTACTACTTTCACTAGAGAAGTTTTTTCTCAACGCGTCTTTTCCGGCCATTACCAAGTCGTCATCGCGTGAGAGAGTGAGTGAATAAAGTTTTTTCATACAAAGTATTAAATTTATTTAATAAATTTAACAAACAAAGTAGTTTATTAATTTTTAAGTTAATCTCTTAAAAAGAAGTTAGAAAAATAATCATGTCTGACAACAAGAATAATGACTGCGAAATGAATGGTGAAGATTTCTCGCAAGATGTGAATACCAATGACCAACAAAATGAAGAAAATGGTGCCGGTACAAATGGCAATTCGGCTGAATCACACGGTCGAGATGATGACAGGTAAATTATATTATTTCTGTGTATTTTCAAACCCTTTTTTTAAAAAACGAATAAAGTTAAATAATTTTTTATTTATGCTGTTACGTAAAAAATTCTCTACTTCTACTTTTTTTAAAGTGTCTAGAATACGATGAGTAATATTGAAGAGAAAAAAATCAATACTGCGCGCCACCATTTTCTTTTTTATTCCTCCGCATTCTTGTTCGTGTCTTAACCTTTACATTTTTGAATTTTTAAGATAAATTCCTAATCCAAACGCATCTGCATCATATACTAAGATATTTCTTTTGAAAATATCTAATTTTTCATTTTTCAGTTTGATACGTAATCATTTCAACTTAGTTTTGTTAAAAACATTTTATCCTTTTAACAAAAAGTATAGAAAAATATGTCATGTTATATCGTGAAATGGTCTTATCAATCGGAAAGTTAAAAATGGCCGCCCTTTTGCCGATTCTTCCATTATGCCGGTTTTACTTTGCCAGTGTTCTATTTCCCGCTTTGCAATTTTTTTCATTTTATCAAAAATTTCGCTTTTCTACTTGAACCTACCAAGAAATGAATGTTTTTTTTTGTATTAATTTTAAGGGTCGTTTGTTTCCTGAAGTAAAATATTGAAAAAAAAAATCGCAAAATAAAGACCGATTAATCTGAATTTTTATTTTTGGATTAAATTCTCCGTACTTTTTCAAACTTACACTTTACATTTTATTAATTGTTTTTTTTTTTTATATGTATGTATTGTGTTTTAAGCGATACGAATGGCGCGTTTGGCGATATATCTAGTATTTTTTGTATATACATACATTCGAGTCTCGATTAAAGCTACATTCATATTTTTTTTATTCTCTTCTGTTAAAAAAAAAAAGTTTTCATGTTTATATGTATGTATGTTTATGGTATTACACACTTTCATGTTTCATGTGTAATTTGGACAACTACCGGTTAATTATATCCACAAAAAATGAGAACAAAAAAGACATTGATTGGATTTGGCAGGACTTTCATAAGCTAAAGAACAATATTTTCATAATTACATTATGTACTTGTTATAATTTTAAGTTGATTTAGGTGCAAAAATGACGTAACGCAAGGTGTGATGCATGAAACGAAACCTATCGCCCAAAATAATTTGTAAGTTTTCTTAGTAACCTTTGGCTTTCGTAAGCTAGTTATAATTACATATACATTATTTTACCCGCTTAATTACAAGGACAACTTTTTCTAATTTTTTCGATAAGTCTTCAAAATTCGATTAACGAAAACTCCCTTAATTGCGTTTTAAGTGCTTTTTAAGGATCTACCCATTTGTAGAGGGGATATAATCAATAGCAGTGGTTTTTTCTTTAATCTATCACACAGCAGGATTTCCCAAAATAACTACAGTGAGCGTCCAGTATAACGAATTAATATATTAATATAATGCAGAGCCATTCGTTATAACGCAAAATTCGTTATAACGATCGTCTTTTTTTTTCTTTGGTTAATAATGCTAGAATAAAAAAAACAAGTGATTTTTACTGCAAACACAATCGAACACTAGAAATACTTCGCGAAATGAAATGCGTGAAAATAAAACCTAAAAAAACTAATAAACTAAAACGGTTAATTTTCCTTCAAAATTACATCATTAGGTGTGTTTTATTGGGAATCTATCCATTGTACCGTAGGTAATTCCCAAAAAAACTCATCGACCGTAGGATGGACCGTAGCTTTTTATTTTTGTAAAATTGGTACCCCTGCACAGCAGTCACAAGTAATGAAATAGTCTTTTGCAAAGTAAAATTAAGAAAATATCAAAGTTATGAACAATAATTAGCTTTTATTCATATAAAATAGAAAGTAGAAAAACGTACCAATATTTAATTTATGTTACAAACCTATTTCTTGTTTTCATTTTTTCTGCAATTGCAGTTTTAAATTCGAACATTCATTTTGCACCTTGAGTTAAACCAATTAAGCTAAATGTTTTTTTCTTTATTAAGATAGGGACAAAACGTTCTATTCCTTCAAACATACTTAATACTTAAAAAATAGTATACATATCTTCTAAGAATTTATTTTACAAAGAATTCTTCCAATTTACAGCATTACAGCTATTGAGCGCAATAAAATCTACCCTTGCATAATTATAAATTTTAAGGTCATTATTAGGCAAAACAGAAGCATATTCCAATGTCACACAAACAGCTTTATGGTGAATAGAATTGTTTACAAGAGGGAAATCCGAAATTTCTAAGTAGTAGTTTAAGTCATTGTTTATAAACACTAAATCTAAAATTCTACTCAAACTATTTTTACTTGCGATTATAGGTATAAGGCAAGTTATGTAGTCGTAAAAAAAAAATTCCAACAATCAAACATGACATTACGAGCATAGAGAACACCAAAAAAGTTTGTCCCGCAATTCCGTCTGTCTGTCTGTCCTCGAGTCTGCAGCCTAAACGGTTCGGTAGATTTGCTTCAAACTTGGTACATATTATTTTTTCGGTAATATGACCACGTTTTTTTAAATTTTTTTTTAAGACAACAAATAACATTTTTTTGGCCAACAAAAAATTCTTATTTTTCTCAAAAACGGCTCCAACGATTTTTATAAAAAAAAAAAACAGTTCATTAATGAAGGGAAAGGGTGCCTTTTGATAATTTTTTTTTTTCGAAAAAAAATGTAATTTTTGGTACCTTTAGCACAACCATTTTTTTGCTCTTCAACCGTTTCGAAACGGTTAATTTGATTTTTTTGAAATTTTTTACGCAGAAGCTCCTAGAAATGAAATAAAAGAAATAAAATTTTTCAAAAACATTTTTTTTGGAAATACATTTTTTCTATTGAAAACTCGAAATTTCAAAAACGACTCAATAGATTTTTTCAAAACTTCGTATTTGGTGGTTTTTAAACATTAGGGGTATTCACGATCTGGTGTACCAAGTCTTGTAAAATTGTAAAATTGTAAAATTTTATTTTTTTACAACAGATTGTGAACACACCTTTACTAATCTGTAGCAACACTGAAGCAAATATCAAAATCTGTTTCACATTTGTTCTGAAGAAGGCTTAGTATGTGAAAAAAAACGTACACCTTTGTATTTTCTGTTACAATAGGGTTCAGGTATTGTAAAAGTGTGAGATTTTGTTGCTGTAGTGCAAAAAAATGCTTCACTTTTTACAATGATACAAGACCAGATACATCGGATCGTGAATACCCCTATTATCTTGAATAGTTAAAAAAAAAACTATTTTTTTTAAATAAAAAACAACGGTACCTCCCATACAAATGTTAAAAAAAACCGTTAAGAACAAAATTTATTTCTTGAAAACGGCTCCAAGAATTTTAAAATTGCGTTTCAATTTTTTTTTCTAAAAATGTTTTCAAAATTTTATACATACAAAATTAATTTATTGAAATACCGCTCCAACGATTTTTGAAATTTTTTGTTTAATATATTCTTATTTATCCATGAATTCAAATTGCATCTTTGTTTTCCCGCAAACTATAACGACTAAGCAATATAAAAACATTTAATTATGTGTATTATCTATTTATTTCTACCTTATTATTATTCCCTTCTTACGAATTTTTGCGTACGTCACTTAATGCTAAATACAATGTAGGTCCTCATACATTTATATGTACATATGTGTCTTTAAAAATCACATGAATCTTATGTATGAATATTGCACTTAAATGATGAAGTTGTACGTATATAGCTACCAACCCATCTACGTCATTATTAAATGTACACGTTTACATACTTAAGTTCCATCAATACGTATATATATGTAGATACATTTAACTCCTAACTTACATGATTAAAATCCATAACTTAGATTTAAATATACATTTGTAGGTAGGTACCTATGTAACTATTCCTTGAATCATCCATTCGACAATTCATTATAATAAGAATCAAAGTAATCTTACCTACATAGGCTTTAAACCTGCATAGGATAACTACACCCAACTAACTAAACCTCAATGGTTAGCTACATTAAAGTTGTTAGTTACAAGAGCAAGTTCGTGCGATCCAGTCGTGCATTTTATTTATATTATTAATTTCGAAAAGACCCATAGCAGAAAATGAATCAACGAGTAAGGTCTCTATATCACTTTTTACATTAAAAGAGATCAAAATTTGATCATCTTCCATTAGGGCATCAGTCGATGTCACCAACGTTGAAATCGCCAAATACACATGGAGATTGGTGCATCGTTAGTTCATTTACTACTGCTTGAGCATTAGACACATGAAATACAAGACAAGAAATGACAATATCGTAGTTAACTTGCGCGTACACAAATTTGCTATACATTTGTTATGCAGAGCGTACAATTGTTAAACCAATCGTTATATAGAACCATTAATGGAAAAGAAAAATTCATTCGTTATATTGGAAATTCGTTATATCGAGCATTCGTTAAACTGGATGTCCACTATTCCTAGCGTCATGATTTTATGATTTTTAAGTTGCTACTGATCACCTGTCAAATAATAAAATGCAAAAAGTATAAGATAATTAAAAAATCCAAATAAAATGGAATATATTTGAAGCAGTAAGAAATAAAAAGTTTTCCACATCTAGCTATGTGGTCCTAAATATTGATTTTTAAATTATTTTATCAGATGTGCAAATAGAGGTATGTTCGCAGTGTTTACTTGCAAAAATTCATTATTTATTTAACTATTAGTTATTTGATGAACTTCTTTAAATCGATTTGGAGTACAGAAGTTAATTAAGAATGACTTATATAAAATATTGATAGAAAGCCGTTTTATTTACGTCTTTTATTAATAGACTTGGAAACGCTTATGGGCTACAACTGTCACATATGTGCTTAAGAAGATCTTGAACGCATAGGTTATGTATTAGCAAACGGACCTTAAGTCAGCTACAACATATTTCAATTTCATGGAAACCAGTTAAAGAATATCCAAGTATTTTTTATACCGGCCCTATGCATGCACAATTGCATACCCCATAACGACTTTATCTTTTAATAATTGTACAAACGTCACCGTCGATCGAATTTTGATTCATCGTTCAGCAATTTTTGCATTACATTAAATATTATACTACCATATCTAAGAAGTAGATACACTGAAGCACTGGCTACGAGACAATCGACTTAAACATTACACACATTAAAACAACAGAGAAAGAAAAAAAAATATTGTGGGTATACATTTTTTTCCCCGAGTGTCGTATCGTATTCTCGGTTTGAAAATGTTTACCCTTAACGCCGCAAAAAGAAGTTTTATTAAAAAAAAAACATCTATGAACATATTTTAATAAAAAGTATTTCGTAACCTGTTTATTGCCAGATTGCATCCACAGACATATCATCTGTCGCTCAATTAGCACCTAAAATAAAACACCAGGGCACAATTTGACTGATTCTGAATTGAATGTATTACTGTATTTTTGAAAAATAAATTTAAAAAAATATCACGTCTAAAAAGAATTTCGAAAGCACTTGATTTCAATTTAGATACACATTTGTTTGTATCAATAATAAATAAACTTGCTTCTTTTTATGTTATTTTTACCAAAAAAAGTTGTTTAAATTCAATAAATAGCTATACATCGAAATTGCACAAAACTAACCATCTCAAAGGTTTTGACGTTTTAATTTTGTGAGTGATTAGCAGTGTTGGCAACGTAAGTTTACCCATATAGTTAAGCGTAACTAATTGAAATTAGTTTTTTGTGAGAATTTAGAACTCAAAAGCAGCGACTTTTTGCCTCTAATTATATTCTGATGTGAACATTTCCGTGAAGAAATATCAAACACATGACTTCGTTGTATTTGTTACGTTACTTACATTATTATAGGTGTTCGAGATTTAAATATACCTCTTTTGGCTGTTTTGGTCGTAATGTATTTTTAATGAAACAATTTCATTTCCTTTCCCGACGTTTCGACGGTGGTTGCCGTCTTCTTCAGGGGATCTTTTATTAAAAAAAAATAAGAAGAACATATTATACACATAAGAACATTTAGTGTAAAATTTTGGCAAACTTACATTTAGTACGTATCACAGATAAACATAAATAATACAATAACAGACAAATATAAAGCAATGATAAACAAAAAAAAACACTTCGATTGAAGTTTAGTCGACTTTAAATTGTCACGGATTCTGCTTAGTCACCAAAGAGCAGTAAACTGATGAAATGTTCTGGCTGTCTTGTTTACGATTCATATTGTTCTTGTTGTTAATAATATGAAGCGTTTCAAGAGTATACCGCTTGGAGACATGTTTCTCCCTTTCCAGGATTTCCACTCTGTCAAAATCTGGTTTGTGTCCATGCTCAATGGAGTGTAAGGCCAGTGCTGTCTTCCCAGTACTTTTTAAATTAATGTCGGATTTGTGGTTGGAAATTCGTTGACGAAGAAGTTGTTTCGTTGTACCGATATAGGAAAGATTGCAATTTTCTTCCGCATTGCCAAGACAGTTAATTTTATAGACTACGTCTGTGCACTTATCCTTTTCCGTTTTTGTTTTCATGTTGGTGAAAAGAGGTGCCAGCGTCCTATTGGACTTATACGCTAAACTGACGTCATTAGTACTATTTTTTACCGTCTCTTTAGTTACTTACATTAGTTATATTAGTCAAACTAGTTACGTTAGTTACATTTCTTACGTTCGTTGCGCGTAACTTATTAAAATGTGTAAAACTCGCGTAACTTACCAACACTGGTGATTAGTGATGATTCTGTTTTCGATTCTGAATTGAAATCCAGAATCGTTTTCGTTCAGTTTAGAGTAACAACTGTCATTTTGTGGGGTTCCGAACAGTTCTGGATGACCAATCGGAAATGCCATTAATTAACACTCGATTCTTGATTCTGAATTTAAATGTGAGTAAATGTGTAAGGCAGAAAAAATAAAACAATGGCATGAAAATGTAGGAATAGGCGATGTTCATCGATCTTGGCAAAACATCGAAGTTAGACGAACAAAACATCTATGTTGAAGCAAATGAAAAATAGCAGCATCGATGTTAAGATAATATCAACTTAAAATAAGTTGAAATCTCTGTCAATGACCTCTTGCTTATAAGGGTTAGACCGTACTCGACGGAACTGTACTTCAGAGCAACAAAGATTTACAACTATTTATGTGAAATTGTATGAAGTTCAATTCATTTGATACCAATCGAACCGTTTTAGAAACATTCGGATGCCTTCCAGACGGCCAATCCAAAAGGCCGTTACTCTTACTGAAAATGGAAGAGCTCTCCCTATATACACTTCATGCAACACAATGCATTAAGTATAGAAACAAGCACTCCATTGCCTAGATTAAGATATTTTAGCGAGTGAAGAAATGCCTCGCTGAGTCATTCTCAAAATGCGAATGGCTATTACGCTGTGCATATAATGCCTTACTGTTAACTTTGCCGTCTGGGTTCGAGCCCCCACGTATTCAATAATTTTTTTCCTGTATTTATCTCCAGTTTTAATTGGATTCCGCCCGAGAGTAATACTGAGATAGAAAAGATATAATTCTCAAATCCACTGTGCCAACAAAAATTCTTTCCTATCATTCTATTCCTTCTAGCAAGTGCCGTGCAATTAAGATTGTATTCAAAGGACTAGTTTTTACAAGCATATACATATGTGTGTAGATAAAATTAAATTAAATGGATTTAATATGACGCTTTAAAAGTAAAATAGCCTTGTGGTGATTTTAGATTTTAGTAAAATGTACTAAATTAGAAGAATCCTCTTTTTAAACTTGTACCATCCTAAAAATGCATTTACGTCGTAAATAATTCTAATAAAATTTCAAATTTTATTCTTAATGCGATTTAAAAGAAACTATAACGTAAAATACATGTATTACCCGAAAAATACCAGTAATCGGGTGGGGGACCTTAACCTCCCCCGGATTAAATTTCACTCGGAAAAAAAATTGTAAATAAGGCGCTATTTCCAGATAGATTTTTATTCACGATTACCCACAACATATAGTTGGGTATCAAGAGCTCTAATTAGATAGAATTCGTTGAGCGAAAGCAATTCCTTCAAAATCCTTTTTTTACTTATAGTTTTAATGGGCTTATTTCAAATTTAACTTAACATAAGACAATTTGGAAACAACAAATGTAGCCATTTCTGCTTCCGGACAATGCACAGACAAAAAAACACCACCCTTTTTAATACAAACACCTTCTGTAATATACATAAGTACATATGTACAACCCTCAAACGTCTTTATTATTATATTGCGCGTATTCAACGTAACGCAAGCTACGTAGATATTGTTTGCGTTAAACTTGGGGTTAGGTATATGAAAAACTTAACCATAATGTCGAAAAGTAATGATTATAACATGTAAAGAACTTTAAAAATGGAAACAAATTTCATTGGATATTTGGCAGTTTGGGTATTCCTTATCAACTCTGACCGAAATTATTTCAGGGTGGTTAAAAGACAGAAGAAAATGGACTGATACAATTTTAAGTGTGGTCAATGACTAAATTGTTGTGGTGTGGTCATATTCCTTGCAAATGTGAATTTTCACAAAAAATTATCAGATTTAATAAATAGGGTTCAACACACTATTTTTAAATGCAATCCTTAGAACCAATTCAAGGATGGTCCTTGAAGACTTGGTTCTAAGGGTACTTCAAATATCTTCGAAACTTGGCAACTTGAAAAGCAAGGGGCTGTGAAAGGACTACCGGTCGTCACTGAAGAGTAAATAAGAAAGTAATTTTGGGTTCTAAATTATTAGTCACTTGAAAGAAATAGATGTCTTATAGAAGTTTTGGAAGACTTTCCAAGTCAAGTATTGTTTTAGCTCCTAATTATACAAGGATTCGTTAGATTACTGCTCATTGACTTTTGCTGTAATAATGACATTAGTGCAAAATTTTAAACGATGTAGTAATATGTTAAATCATTTTTAGTATGATACTATTTTAAACGAGTTTAGTATCGTATTATCTTCTTAACATTTTACTAAAGTTAAAATCACGAAATGGCTACTTTAATTTTTTAGTATCGAACTTAATCCTTAGTGTCATCTGATAGTATATCAGCCTCGCACGCGGGAGGCCTAGGTTCGAATCCTGCTGGTATACATTTTTTTTGTCAATAATGAAGATAAATCATTAAAATATAAACATCGAATATTTATTTAGAGCACACGTTTGGTTTCCATCAACATATAATTAATTTACAAAGCATAAACACAATAATTGTGTTCATCAAAATTCACACCCTACAAATGCTTTGCTATCTGGTTACTTAGCATTTTACTAGTTAACAAAATATTTTAAAACTATGAAAAGTTAGTAGGCTACTATGTAGTCTAGTAGTACTATGCCGAATTTAATACTAATATTTGCAAACCCAGATAAAATAACCCATACCCGTAGATAATAAAACACAGCTGTTATATCAAATTGCAAATAGACGAAGAATATAAATTTTCGACTTAAGGGCTGGCTGTTGGAGGTTGACACTTCAATTTTGAATAATACATTATTTTGTTTTTCATGGCAAATCCGCTAAAATTTCGACATTCCAAAAAAGCAGATAAACTGAAGGGGCCCACAGAATATTTAATTTCATCGACATTTTTTCTCCGATCCATAAGTTCGAATGAGACAAATTTTGTTTGCGAAAATATTATTCACGCCCAATTTTCTTCGGATATCGAACTTTGAATGTTTTTGAAACAGTGTGTTATATTTTAACACATTTCCAAAAAATTTAAAGCTTAAATTGTACGCGCACTAAAGTGGTTGTGAACCTTTAAAATATTTTAACACAGTGCGAACGGTTTTGAAAATAGGATAGGATTTAATAGAAGATTATTAGTTTTGATCGTTCAAATATCACAATGGGAGGGAAAAAATTGACGGTTAAAAAAGCGTTTCACATTCATGAAGTGCGGCTAAAAAAGGAATCTCTTGACACTACGTCCAAAGTTGGGGTTAAGGGCAAACGTATAATGAGCATTTCTAGAAGCGGAAATATTACAATTGAATTGTTTTTGCTTCCCATAGATCAGCGAAATCAAGTGTCACTGCCCGAAGTTAGTACTTGCATGGATGACTGCTGAAAACCAACCGCGTAATGTTACCTGTGTTACATCTGTTTGGTCTACTTTCTATGTCTCTCTGTTGTATTAATATTAATGTATGTAATGCGTAAGCCGATGGTCTCGTTTCCAGTGCTTCAGTAGATTAATCTACGTAGTAAAATGATAAGTAATGTAATTTATATTATTTATCCGGTTGATGTTTAATTAAGAATCTCTCAATGAAAGATACCAGATACATCGATTAACATCTTCTACCCGGTATCCCAATCACTCTGGCATTGGCTTAGTATTTAAATCAAAGTTGCGGTCCTCCTTTTGCTCCCAGCCTGGGGTTGTGATTTAATCATTCTATTTTTGTCTAGAATATTGAAATTACAAATTTGCTTGTAGTGTTGTTTTGTGTAGAATGCGTTGTTTGTTTTTCTTTTATTCCAATTCTTGTATGAGTATAGTGGAAATAAAACATCAAACATCACAAGCTTCATATTTTTCTTTATATCGTAAATCATTAACTGGTATTTGCCACCTGCGCTTGCGTCATATTGCACTCCTTTTTATAATATATGAAAACTAGGTTTTAAAAGAAATTGTAAGACAAATTATTAAACAAAAAAAAACTAGCATTTAAGTCTATTTTTGTAAGCATTGTGTGTTGTGTGTGTGATTAATAAATATAAAATACAATTGTAATAATTTTTTTCCAAATAAATTAAATTCTCTAAAATATACCGTTGTTTTAATTTCCTTAAAAAAATCCATTCTAAAGTAAATTAATCAAGCATTTATATTTTTTACAATCCAAATCCAATCATTGTGAATTCACAAAATTAACATTGTGTATGTACGTAATAATTTTTTAATTTAACTGAGTTACTTCAAATATAAATTAAAATTGAATTATTTTTATTTAAATTAGTTTGTTATCTTGTGTTTTGTTTTTAAGTCATAGGTAAATATTTAGTGTTAAACGAACAATAAAAAATACATAATTACAAAAAAATCAGTAAAATACAGAAATCTACTTTGGAAATTTGATGTCAATCTACATAAAATACTTCTCTTCTGTTCCTTCACAACAAGATCGATTTTTGGAATTTAAACTTAAAGTTATTTATTGAAATAAAATTTAACAAAAAAAAAAAGTAAGACAAGCTTCGGAAAGATCTCGCGGAAATTAACAACATTTTTTGCATAACAGGAACAAAGAAAATCGGAATAATTTTTTGCAAATTTTGAAAAAAAAAACGGTTTGTCATATTGTCAATTAAAAAAAGCTAAACAAAAGAGTAAATACCAAAATTCGGGCATAATTGGTCGATGATGATGAGAGATGGTGACGAGATGAATGTGTTTTAATTTCATATCCATTTGCTTAGGGAACCCTGTTGTGTATAGAGTGAACTAACCTTGTTCCTCTCCGGCAGGTATGAGTGAGAAAATCCGCCATCGCCACTACTAGAACTACCGCCACGCCACCAATGATTCCTCCTCTAGCTAGATCTGTGTGTGGAGAACCGAATCAGCGCAACTGAAGTGGGAGAAAAACAGAACAGAGAGAAAGAACGATGTGATGGTATTTATTAAACAAAAAAAAATATTACAAAAAATCATTGGATTTTAATAAAATAAATACACTGATCAAACTTTAAAAAAAACTCTTAAAATAGTATCTAATCTAGAATTGTTACTTGAAAATTCCGTTTAAAGTAAAGCTTGTGTTGTTGCTATATTATTGGAAAAAGAAAAATACTACTTGAAAAAAAGCTTTGAAAGTAATAAGAGATACACATAAAAATATTATCATCTTTGACAAATACTTTGGCCATTGTTGTTTTACTTGTTTAAAAAAAAAATGAAACAAAAAAAATCAAATTCTTGTTGTAGCTTTTTATTCCACTATTCGAAATATTCACTTCAACTTGATTTATTTATTCTTGAAGTAGAGATTGTTCTCTTTAACTATTGATTGATTGATTGTCGTTTTCACTATAGTGGAGCAAATATTTTTTTGAGATATAACTTGCAAAAAAATTTACTGAAAATGGTAATGTCTGTAAAAATAACGTAAAGTAGTTAAATTTTCCCGAAAATATACTTGAACGTATTTTTTTCTTTGCTTATTAAAAATAAAGTAAGAACAAAACAGTAAATTCTAACTTTATGAAAAAAATAAGAAACTAAAATTAAAAAAAAAAAAAAATAAAACCATTCCCTTCCCCACAGGATTGAAAAAAAATTCCTCATACTAATTTTATTGTTTGAATATTTCCAGGAAACTTTTTGTTGGTGGACTTAGCTGGGAAACCACAGAAAGTAAGTTAATCCGTAGGATTTACATATATTTTATAATATATTTATTAATATAATATTTACAGAGGAACTTCGTGAACACTTTGGGCACTATGGTGAGATTGAAAGCATCAATGTTAAAACAGACCCACAAACCGGTCGTTCAAGAGGATTTGCCTTTATCGTTTATACATCTGCTGACGCCATTGATAAGGTAATCGCTGTTAGCGATCACATAATCAATAACAAGAAAGTTGACCCCAAAAAGGCGAAGGCCCGTCACGGAAAGATTTTTGTTGGTGGTCTTACGCCTGAAATTAGCGACGATGAAATTAAAGCCTATTTCGGACAGTTTGGCCATGTAAGTTTTAAAATGTTAAAATAAATGTTTGTACATAAATATTAACTGACTTTAATGTGTTGTAGATTGTTGACGTTGAAATGCCATTCGACAAGCAAAAGTCACAGCGCAAGGGCTTCTGCTTTATCACTTTCGATTCAGAACAAGTTGTCAATGAATTGTTAAAAACACCAAAGCAAAAAATCTCTGGCAAGGAGGTAGATGTTAAGAGGGCGACACCAAAACCAGAAAATCAGCAAATGTCAACGATGCGCGGTGGACGCGGAGGTGGCCCACGAGGAGGTAGCCGTGGAGGTTATCGTCTAGGTAATTTATAATATTTTATTTCAACATTTAAACAAATTATACATAATATCAGAAGACGCTTTTTTTTGGACTGTGGAACCCAAAATAACTTGCAATTTTTATACAATAATAATGTACATTGAAATAGAAATTACATTCATGATAAATTAATGCACAGTAATTTGATAACATTGTATCGGCAGCCTAATTTTTTAAGGTTGAATAAATCTTGTTCCAATGGTAGGCCTTTTTGATAAGTATATCAAACCATGGCACTTTAAGTTCGATAAGATTTAAATTATACATTTCAAATGGTTTCCAAAATATAATTTGAGTACTTATTCAATTCTGCAGACGAAACTGCTCCTCATAGACACATTTCCTTGTGTGAGACACGTCAATTACTGCCTATACAACAAATGTACCTAATATATACTTTCCAAGTAGCTAGCTACCTATTTATAATTTGGTGAAATCTCGAGTACCTATTTTTTTTTTAAACTTTGAACAAATTTATAATGAGATAAAGTTTGCCAGAGAATATTCATACCTAATTTTCAGTTTTTTTTTTTTATTACAGGGTATACTAAAAAAAGATATTTTTTTTATTTTTTGTGTTGGCCTACTCAAATTTGACTTTTTATGGTTAATTTCGAAAACTTCGGCTTTTTTTATGAGACTATATTTTTCAGACTTACCACGAAAAAAAAATAGAAAACAATTTACAATTTTTGATTGCCCTACGTTTCGACAGGGTTACACTTGTTGTATTAACCGAAAGCTGTTTGAATGACTTTCTTTTTCTCTCCATATTCTTGTAACGATGTTTTTGTGCTATTTTTCGATTTTTTTTTATAAATTAACCAAATAAAACGTAGCAAGTCCGAAAAAATATAGTCAAAACTACGATAACAAAATTCTAAAATATAAAAAGACTTCGATGTGCTTGTTAGAAAATTTGTTTTCTTGTAAAGTTACAGGGCCAACCTATTAACATGGATATTTGAATGTCATATTAATAAATATGTAGAAGTACGATACAAATAATTTACGATCGCTATTGTAGATTTTCTTTATTGAATTTCGTTTGCTGATACGCTTCATAAATATTTATGTTCAACTTAAAACGCCTTTGTGCTACTTTTTCCTCTGCGTAAACTGTCAACTGTCACATAAGTGTTTAAATAGAAGTTAAATTCTTAAGTTGTGTATCATTAAACGGGCATCAGTCTTCCTTCTCTTTATATAATCCAAACAGTATACTTTTCTAGGCCTACACACTTAATCACAAGTCTTTTTTTTTCCTCTATTAAATATAATGTAGCAACATTTTTTAAAAAGCTTTAAATTCTTTTGTAGGTTATCCCCATCAATGGTCTGGTCAAGGTGCATATCCAGCTTACGGCTACAGTGGCGGCTATGATGCAAGTCCCGGCTATGACTACTACAGCGGTGGCTATTACAACGGCTACGACTATGGCTATGGTAAATACACTCAACAAAATACCAATCCCCAATCTACTTCTAATAACTATTATAATAATACATCATACCACAAAAATAATAGCTACCACCACTAATCAAAGTAAAAACTATAAGAATACTGTACAAAACGCCAACCACTACTACAGCAGTTATTTAAATAAACCAAGATTTCCAAATTATATGAACAATACTACTAGGCAACAACAATATAGCAATAATATTAATTACTCGTATAATTACAATAGTACTAGATCAAGACCAAACAATTATAACAATAACTACAGACAACAACAACAACGAACAGAACAGCCACAACAACAATATTATCAAAACAATATTTAGTAGATTGTTTATTTTTTTGTTTTTCGTTTATTATTTTCTTTTTATTTTACCTTAAAGGAAGAGTTATCGAAAATTTATAGATTTATACTAATTTGCACTTACGACGAAATTTAATAATCTAAATTTTTTTTTACCAAGAGAAAAGTAGTCTCTTAAAAAAAAAAGAATATAGATAAAATTCTTGTTCTTATCCAACCGAGTATAATTTCAAAATTTATTTCTTTTCTTAGTTTTATTCAATATTTTATTTTTACTTTGTGTGTAACTTTTAACAAAAAAAAATACAAATTATCTAAATGTTTAATAGCATTTTAAAAAAATGTCTAAACAATTAGATACATTTGTTTTAATAATAATAATAATAATAATAGTGTATGACTGGCGAAGAGTGTGTTGACTTAAAAAAAACAAAATACATTAGCAAACAAAATTTTAAATTCCTCCCCAAGACAAAAAAAAATCTCAACTTAAAATCAAATTGCATGTTGTAGTTCATGTAAAACATAATCACAAACCACAAACAAATATTAACAAACAACAACCACACACAACGTACACAAGCATACTTACGCGTATTCGTATGTAAATATACCTCAAGTATAATGCAACAGTTGGACCTGCAAAATGAGCAATTTATAAACTGTGCCAAAAACCACTTTTATAGAGAAGTAGTTGAGTCTTGGAATGCTGCTCTTCAAAATGAAATGTTTATGCTTTAATTACTGTTTAAAAAAGAAATTAAACAAGCTTGTTGAAATATAAAAAAAAAAGCAAGACATTTCAAGATCAACTTTTTCCACAAAAGTTTAATTGTGCCTTTTTATTATATAAAAAAAAAAACAAAAAAAAAAGCAAAGGAGTTATTAAGTTAACACCTAAAACACGCATCATCTATGAATGTATGTGTATAAAAAGATTGACTGTATTTAGTCAAGCCCGTAGAAGAGCTTATTATATGTATATACACAGACAATCTATGTATATTATTGTAATATCGAGCTAAATGCATATATTTTCGTATGCAATATTTATATTTATATATATATATATATTTTTATTTTAAACATACTATTTTTATATAGTATAAGGAATAGGAACGGACAATGGTAGCTGTTGCTTTTGCACAGCATACACTCGCCTTGTCCTCGTAAAAAAGAAGCAAAACAAAACAAACAAAAAAAAAACAGCGCCTACAAATGCGTTGGATACTTCTTTTATTTGCACGCATTTGTTTAAATATACATATTTTTTTAAAAAATTTTCCAAATCTTAAAAAAACACGACACTAATTTTTAATTTTTGTCTGTGTGGTGTTTAATTACACTTAGTTTTTTTTTTTTTTATTATTTTTCAAAACACATACAAATAAGAACACACTTCGTCAAAGATTAAAAAATATTTTGCAATATTTTCGTAGCTAACATACACGTATACATACAATTATTATAAAAAAAAGTAAATTTAATTATATTAAAAAAAGAGAACAGAAAAACGTTTTTGGCTGCATGTTTCTCAATGTTAATATTTCCTAAATTTTTATTATTTCTTTTAAAAAAGCGTATTTTGAGTCTTTTCCCATGTATTCTATTATTTTTCAATTATATATATATATAAAACTAAATCAATTATACATATAGTATATATTAATGGTAATTTTATATATATTTATGTATTCAATTTTAAAATTTTGATATGATGTAACATGTTTATTTTTTTATTTTATTTTTGTGATACCGAGTTTTCTAATGTTTCGCCTCACTTTGGATGATACAATGATAATTTTACTTTTATATTTTATTAACTTTCGATCTTTATTATGTATAGAAAACAATGTTTGATTCGGTTGTTTTTTTTTTATTGATCTTTATAAAACAAAAAAATCTGCTTCTGTTGTTGATGGAAAATAACATATTCGTATTCGTAGCCCCAAACACAAAAGAGCGAAAGAATGAAAATTTTAGTAAAACTTGGGAGTTTTTTTTTTCTTACATCTTTTAATCAATAATAACAATAGAGTACCTAGTAGTTCTTTATATATACATAATAACTTAAAAATAAATAAAATCAACTAATTGATAAAACCTTCCGCGAAAGGGGTGAGGTGAGGTGAGACATTACAAAGTTAATAAATTTGCCAACGCAAAAGTTGTGGAAAATAAGGTAAATAAAAAATTTCAATATATGTGGAAATACATTGTGAAACATGAGAATATTATTTATTTCTTTTGTAATAAGAAACAAAAATCAAACAAAATTACTAAAATACACAATTATAATCCAAGAATCATTTTATTAAACGATTTTTCTCTAAATGGTTAATCAAAAAAAAAAAAAAAACAATAATACAAACAAATAATATACCATCATGGTTTATAGTGAGTTTGCTTTTGGTTATATACACAAAAAAAAGTGAAGTAAAGAAAGAAAAATCATTACATATTGAAACGACAGTTTGACAAACAGAATATTATATAAAAAAAGAAGAAAATTGTATAACAACAGTAATATGGTAATGTTCTTTATTAAAGCAAAACAAAGAAAAGGCAAATAAAAGAATCAAAACAAACAATGTGTTTCTCATATATTTTTTATTTACCATATTTTCCAACGATGGAGGATTTTTTTCTTAGTCATCCGCTTTTTTAGTTAAACAAAAATGTGTGTTTTTAATGAAAATTTAATATTGGTGTTTATTTAATAATTTTAGTGTTTGGAAACGAAACAATTTTGTATCACTTACCTACAAATGTTGCTTTAGTTTTTTTTTTTTTTTTTTTTTATTCTTTGAAATTAAAACTTCTCACTGAAGGAAGAGAAATTGAAAGAGTTAGGGAATTATAACTTTTCTCGCACCACAGCTACCCGCGTAACTATTGCCTGTCGATTGTACGCTACTATATTTGGCAGCGGGGAATGTTCAGTATATATTTTATAATAATTAATTTACTATTTATTAAACTTCATACACCCGAACTCAACCCTACCCCAAACCTTATATTTACCCAAGCAGTGGACAGCATGCCTCCCTTACGCGGCGCTATGTAAGAACCACGAGTGTACCATCATAATCAGCCCCATCACAGATTCCATCGTGAAAAATCTCCGAATCGATTGTTACGCTACGCTCCGAAACCCCGAATGGAATCCAAAAAGCTTTGCCTCATTGAACGCTCACTCTCAATTTCGAAATCAGTTGTGTTACGTCAAATCACCTCCAATTATAAAGAAACAAATTTCAGTTCATATCAATTGTTAATATTTAATATAATATATACTTATATAAATATATTGGTTAAAAGAAGTTCAGCCAAAAAAACTTAGATTAAATTGATAAGGTCAATAAGCCACCTTAGTTGGTTTTTATTTTTTTTATTTTATTGAAGCGTTTCGGCTATACAGCCATCATCAGAAAATTCGACATTTATATAAATTTTTAATATAATTATGTAAATAATAAATGTATATAAATGTCGAATTTTCTGATGAAAGCTATATAGCCGAACCTCGTCAATAAAATAAAAAAAGACTAAGGTGGCTTATTGACTTTGTTAATTTATATATATATATATATATATATATATATATATATATATATATATATATATTAGTGTTCATTTTTATTATTTACGCATAAAATGCTGCAAATAACTATAAGGCGAAGGAAAAAGCTTAAAATCCAAAAAAAAAAAAAAAACTGAGATGAATGCAATCTGTTTGAAATGGATGAAAACTTGTACCTACTTAAAGATATGAATCAACAACTTTAAAAATAATAATAAAATCGAAACTATTTCAGTTTTATAAGATATTTCTGAGTGAACAAGGAGGTACTAAATACCTACGTTTTAGAGACGCTGCAACAGGAGTTTCAACAAGTTAGATTTTCCTGATCAATAAACTTGTTTTGTCGGCTGGCTGCAGCGCTGAGATTTTTGGGAGAGGGAGGTAGCTACCAGCTTGATGCTAGTAAGGATTCCGAAGTTGACTGTCGCAGTCTACATTTTCTTTTAATTAAACAAAAAGTGCTCAAATGTACTGCAGAAAAGACTTGAATTTAAATAAAAATTCATTAAAAATACCTACATACATTCTTACTAATATAACCGTTTTCCACTTGACTACGAGAAGAATAACTCGTCGTCAGAGATACTAATTTCGAAATTCGTCGCAGATTTTCCAGAACGAATGGATACTATGATAGATTTTTCGGGATTCGTAGCAGATTTTCGATTACGATGGACTCTGTGATAGGGCTGAATGTACTAAAAAAAAAGTAGTATTTGGCAGGCAAACGAACTATATGCTACGTTTTGCAGAAAACCCCGAAAAGTTATGATATCTGTCTTAGAATGTGGATAGTACATAAAATTTTTCAAGTTTAGAAAGCTAATTGTTAACTTAAAAAAAAAGATAATACAGCTGTCTAAAACTAATTTTAGTTTAGAAATGTTACATTTTCCATTAATGGCGTTATTATTTGGAAATTCAGGATCTTGCCGAGTCTAAAAGATTATTGTGTGATTGTATATGTGAAAATAATGAAAACCAAAAATAATTTTGTTTGTTGCACAATTAGGATACAAGAAATGAAAACTGTCGAGTTGGCTTATGGTCTTTTCGATTGGTTGTCAGGAACTGTTCTGAACCCCACAAAAGACATTTGTTATTCTAAACAGAACAGAAAACGATTCTCGATTTTAATTCGGAAGTGAACATACTAGGGATTTTCTTTTTCTTTTGTTCAAACATTATGTACATACATATTTGATTTGAAAGTGTTTTACTGAGACTAAAAAATTATTTACAGTACATTTACAACAGTTGTTCGTTGTTAAAAGTGTGAAATTACTTTCCGGGATTCGTAAAAGTTTCCAATTCGATTTTGACGAAAATCATGATGGGTCTCTATTATCGGTAAAAAATATTCCCATTTTTTTTTTTTTTTTTTTTTTTAAGAAATGACAGCTCCCCCTTGCTATAAGAATTCGCTACCATAAGCTCACCAAGCTAGAATTACATGGCCACGCGTTGACTCTGACGTAAAAATGTATCCTAATTGGGCCACCTTATGTGATTGGCAACGAAAAATGTATTAACCAGATTGACACCAATTTTTCCATCCACGCATTGACGATGTGGTGACAGAGTGAAAATGCATTTTGTGGTGACGTCAATGCGGTGACCGATTACGTTGACCGTGTAATTCTAGGTTTAGTGTTTTTTTAAGCTTAATTTAAACTTAGATTTAAAAAATATGTATGTATGTTCAGTTAAGAAAATGAAAATCTAAATACTTTGTAATATGAAGGAAATGAGGATTTTTTTATCAAGGTATGAAGGATTTAAATTAGTCGAGTAAATCAGGAGGATACAATGTCATGTCATTTCAATGTATCATTTTCGTTCGGCCCGATTCTACTTCTACGTCTTGTTTTTCGTTCATTTTCGTAATTTTTGCATATCATAAAATGAACACAAGTGACTCCAAAGGCTGAACCACAAAACTACAAGTACATATTGTGCAAATGACAGATTTTAACAAATACAAAAAAATTGTAATATTGACAATTTCTCTATTTTCTGAACCACAAAGCTAAAGTGTTGTTGAAGTTTAACAAACCCTGTTAAATTGTTAGAAAAACTTGACGACGTTGCATTACTTTTTCCCTTCCTTCTTGCATTTTTCCACCGTAGTCTCCCTTGAGCTCTATACACTTTGTCCAACGCTTCTCCAATTTTTTTTTTATCCCTTCCAAAGAAAATGATTTGTCGAGGTCCTCAAAATAGGCCTTTGTTTCAGAGATGACTTCATCATTGGAGTCAAATCTTTTTCCACCAAGCCATTTCTTCAGGTTTGGGAACAAGAAGTAGGCGCTCGGAGCCAAATCTGGAGAATAGGGTGGATGAGGGAGCAATTCATAGCCCAATTCATGGATTTTTGCCATGGCAACTGCACACGTGTGCACCCTTGCATTGTCTTGGTGGAAAAGAACTTTTTTCTTGGCCAAATGAGGTCGGTTTTTTTTTTCAAATCGTCATTGAATCGGTCCAATAAGTTGGCATAATATTCCATTGATTGTTCTTCACTCTTGAAGGTAGTCAATGTGGATTATCCCGCGTGCATCCCAAAAAACAGTCGCCATAACTTTATTGGCTGACAAACCCACCTTGGCCTTCTTTGGCGCCGATTCACCCTTAGAAACCCACTGTTTTGACTGTTGTTAGGTCTCTGGTGTGTTGTGATGGATCCATGTTTCGTCCACGGTTACAAAACGGCGCAAAAACTCCTCCATATTGCGATTAAACAACGCCAAACCTTCCTGTGAAGTTGTTACACGATTGCGTTTGTGGTCGACTGTGAGCAAACACGGCACCCATCTTGCGGAAAGCTTTCTCATGCCCAAGTGATCATTCAAAATTGAAACCACTGAGCCATGTGAGATCCCTACGGCTTCCACAATCTCTCGCACTTTCAATCTTCGGTCGGCCAACACCATATCGTGAATTTTTTCGATTGTTTCGGGTGTAGAGACCTCAACTGGGCGTCCAGGACGTTCGGCATCTTCAGTGCTTGTACGGCCACAACGAAATTCAGTAAACCACTTTTTTACCATTGAAATCGATGGTGCAGAGTCCCCATAGTATTTATCAAGCTTAGCCTTGGTCTCGGTAATGGTTTTTTTTCGCAAGAAATAATGCTTAATAAGCACACGAAATTCACTTTTTTCCATTTTCTCCTCAAATTAGTGAGTAGTCTGATACAAATAGCTGTCAAACACAAACTAACTGACGCAGCAAGTTTAAATTTTGACAGGAGTCAACTGACAGATGCCTGTTGACAGGAGCAGTGTTGCTGTTTCAGTAAAGAGGTCAGAAATTCAAAAAGTCGCGGACTTATTGAGCCGCCCTCGTATTAATGGAATCCATGTTTGTTTATATTTTTTTGTAAATCATATATTAGAATTTCTCACAAAAGAAAAATAAATAATTTATCTTGGAAAATTATAAATGAAAGGGGCCCCATCGCGAATTTCCCGTGAATATCGGATAATTTTATTCCCTCGAAATATTTCCTGCGATCGTGAATCTCTCACAGAATAAATTTCCCTCGAACTAAAAATTGGATGAAATTACAGCAAAATTCCTTGGGAACGTTTATTCTTGATACCAATAAATTCCGAGAGAAACTTCAGCATCGTTCACGTTACCAACGTTCGAATGAGAAAAATGTCCAGGGGAATTTTTATTCACGATAACACCTAATAAGAACTTGGAAATAGCCGACATTTAAATGGAACATTTGAACGATTATTTTTGTCGAACATGTTCGTTTTTGAGATAACCAAAAGCGAAACTGCGGAATTGATCGAAATTAAAGTATGGCTTTCAATACGAGCGTTTTCTAATCGGCAAACAGAACGGCATTCGACTTCCGAAAATTGTTTCTAACAACCACTTCCTAATTGCGCGAAGCAATATTTCACATTTTTAACGGCGAACAACTGTTATAAAACCATTCCAATTCTTATAAATTGACATTTCTCTAGTCTCGTTCATTTTAGACTGCATGTCATGATATTGCAAACGTAATTATCTTATTCCTCTCATGTATATACAATTGTCGCTGAGTGAAAAAATTCGCTTCACATTTGTTTTTGTCATCAAGTGATGCTTAGAAAAAATGAAAAAAACTTTTATTTGATATCACAATGGATTAGGACTAAGGCGCTTGGAAAAAGAAGTGATAAATAATTGCGATAGGCAATTGGTAAATACATACATATGTATACCCCATAGGTTGTCCAAATAATTACTGAATGTTTGTTTTTAAAAAGGTAAGTAATTTAATGGATGTGATTAATAATATTCAATCCTATAAAAGAGCGCTCCGAAGGTTAAGACTGACTACAACTTGTAAATCTTGAACTTGTTTCAATCATTTTTAATTAAAGTGAAACAGCTCTTTCCCATGTAAATATTTTATGGTGTTTTTTTTGTGCGTAATAAATGCAAGCCTCGTAAAGAACATTTTGTACGTGAACCATGTCAGCCGGTTTTTCCTTCCACGAGACAAATCAATCATCACGAATTCTGTTCATTATTGAAAAGTTGCATAAACAGATGCGGAAAAATTAAACAAAGTACTCGTATCATCAAGAAATATCGCGATTATTTGTTCATATCAAGTTGATAGACCATATAAATTGGGCGAATGAAAATGAAATTGCTATTTGATTCGCTTTACGCGTTGAAACTAGATTATCGTGGATTCTTTAAGCCGGGCACTATTAACCGGATTTTTTGGACACAAATATTTCATATAAATAATTATATTCCCTCAATATCCGTAACAGAAAAAATCATGTTTATTGGAATCCTCAGTCTATTATCAGTGAAAAGAATAAGGCCGGACTAGTTAAATTAATTTAAAAAAAAAAACGAAGGTACTCTAGAGATAGCCATCTTGAATTTGACAATGAGGTGTAAGTTCCTTGATGAATGAAATGATGTGCAATCCAAAAACCTTAAAATTGATGGGAAAACAAAGCAAAATCTACAGTTAAAAAAGACGTACTTTTTTAATTTGATTTTCGATTATCCGTGACGATGTCGATCTCGTTTTCCTGTTATTCGAATTTCAACTGTATACGAAATTATCTTCTTTTTTTTAAATTACCAATTTCAAAAAAAAAAAAAAAAAAAATGCCCCAATGATAATTGCGTGTTATTTGGCGTGTCATTTACTATTATGATTCTTAGTACATTTGAAAACTTCAAGCACTAATTCAAATAATAATTAATTAATGCACATAAAAATATCTGTTTTTCACTTTATATATCTAAACTGGGCTTAACTGCAAAGAAATGAGAGTTTAATGTTTGTTCTACAAGTCTGCTAAATTTGTGTCTAATATATTTATTATGTAACATGCATTGTTTCCTAATAATCTCTACAATAATTTATTAACTCTGTTTTAAATCATAACTCAAAATTATCTAAGAGTGTAACTGTATATTATAACCTTAAATATAATTTCAATTTCTCTTCCTGTAAATTTAAAAAATATAAATAAATTTATAAATAAAATTTCCTCAAGTCCACCCACCACCCAAGTCGATTTTTTTAAAATAAAAAACAAACAAAAAACATGTAGACATTTTTATGTAGAAATACCTAATACATTATAGATTTACGAGCAAATTTGCTAATAACACATTTTTTCCTTCTCTTATATCAATATACATAAATAAAGTAAATTTTGTTTAAAAGAAAATATTCAATAAATATTAAATAAATGTGTTGTGATAAATTTAATGTTCAGACTACGGCTATGGAGGTTATGACGGTGGCTACGGTAGCGGATACGGTAGCGGCGGTGGTCGACCTGGTGGACCACGGGGCGGTGCCAAAGGTACTACACACAATAATAATAATTTAACTTGATTTTTTTTTTAAATGAATTAAATATCGGTTTTTATATACATTCATACAACTAAATAAAACTAAATTCGATTTGATTTTTGAGTGATCTTGTCTAATGTAGAGTAAACTTTAAAGAAAAATAAATTTTTTTAAATGTACCTTATATATTTTTTTGTGTGCACCACCATTTGCTAAACTAAAATCCGCACTTTCTAAAACATCAATTTTGTCAAATAGAAATAATATAATTTGAAAAGAAAAAGATTGAAAGTAAACAAATTAAGCAGGGTGGTGTGTTCAGTGTTATTTTATTTTATTAATTTATTAAAAATTAGTTATTCCAAGCATGTTGTACAGTAGTAGTTTAGTTCTTTAAGTATTTCTTTTTTTTAATATAATAATAATACGTATCCTTTATTTATTTTGAATCTTTGGTAAAGTTTTCGATTTATTGGTGAAAGAAAGGACAGCGAAATTGTAACTAATTTATACTAAAACGAAATGTTTCATGTGCATTTTTGTTAATATTTAATCGAAACATTTTATTTCCATATGTACAAATATTTAGACATTTTACTGCTAAAAGCTCGGCCGATCATTTCTGGTAATACTTCTTTAAACTTCCTATTTAGAAGCCATCCGTTTCTAAAACTTAAAATTTGTAAAACAAAACATTTCGACAGACTAACAACTTACATAGAGGTTTGTCCGTTGAACTTTATCCTGGTTTTCTTGACAGCCCCAGAGTTTTCAAAACTGTGTTTTTCTGTTCTCAAACAAACAGAGGATTACATTTAATTTTATGTTGTAGAAAAGCAAATTATGTCATCTAATGATTAAAACTTAAAATATGTTAAGATTTAATTGCTTAGTGTATTTGCTTCGGCACTGTGCATATGTTTATCTATGTTATCGAAACATCGACGTTAAAACAAAATCATCAATATCGATGTTGAAGGAAGGAATAAAAGAAATTCGTAAAAAACATTCATGTTTTCGATTTGATATTTATTAATTAAGATCGATGATGAGTATTCGATATTTTTCTCAATATCGCACATCCCTACTTCAGACGTCATGTGACTGACGTTTATTCATTTACTTCAACTTGTCCCAGCTAGAAACCTAGATCTACTTCAGGGTGACCCTAGGTTTCAAAAAACACAGAATTTGGGTGACTTTTTTTTTTAAAAACGTTTTAGGGCGACCCTAGTACAAATTCAGGGCTCAACGAACGAACCTAATATGATGTTTTTTTTTTTTTTTTTTTTTTTTTTTTTTTTTTTTTTTTTTTTTTTGAAAATAAAGTAATAAAATTGATCCAATTATTTTCGAGTCCGTTAAAAATGGTTCGATTAGCCGGGTTACTCAGGACAGATTTCACTCTGTATATTCGAAAAACTTGGTTTAAAGTAAATGAGTAATTTCCTACCTTCAAAATCGTATTTTTCTAATAAAACAAATAAATACAGGAGTAGAATCCGCTAAGATTATAGTTGGTTGTCAATTTTTTGATAGTCGTCTTAACAATAGATGTCTCCTTCAAATCGCTTCTTTCTTACGCGATACTCGGGAATTTTATTTCAATATTTTATTCTACAATCGTGAATCTCCCACGGAATGAATTTCTCCAATAAAATATTCTCCGAATTCACAGCAAAACTCCATGGGGAAGTTCATTCCCGATATCAATAAATTCCGAGTTAAACTTTTGTGCACCAAAAATGTCCAATATGTTAACAAAAATATATAAGCTCATTTCTTCAAGCCATTATTCGCGTTAAAGCACCTTTATTTAGAACCGTAGCAAAACAAATACATTTTGAATTATTTACTTTTTTTCAAGATCAAATATTAATCTGATAAAAGTTATTAATGCACATGTTTAAAATTCGTTGCAATAGATTTGGACTTTGTTTCACCACATACATAAGTACATATATATATTCATATTCAGTTTTTATTTACCAAAAAAAAAAAAAAAATATATATCTGCCTGATCATAGTGTGCTAGAACTTAGACATTTAAAAATTTTGTTATGGTTTGTTGCTCATTTAAAATGTGGCCTAAAAGCATAGGTACATATATGTATGTCTATCATTAACATTAAGTCTAACTTGCTTATAATGAATATATCAGAAGAAAACAGAAATTATGTTTTTCTAAATAATTTTTTTATTTTATTTTCTTCAACAGGTTCCTATCAGGCAGGCAAGCAAAGGGGGACTGGACGTCAGCCAAGGCATCAACCCTATTAAGTAAATTAATAATCATATTGCCGTATTTTATAGTTTCTTGTGGTAAGTTTATAATATTTTTTCAAAACAAAACATTTCTTTAAATTACTAACTTTTCTTTAATTTCCAGCGTACTTTTTTAAAAATTAATATAATACACAATTTTCACCAACTCATATAAAACCAGAACTCTGACAACTTAATACAACAAAAAACAATACAAAACCCTACAGTTGCGTTTCATTCATTTTCTTCCATTCACCATTCCATTTGTTATGAAATAGGAAATAAAAACAAACACAAATTAACTTAAAAAACACATTGAACAAAATAAAAAAGGGTATATATATCACAAAACAAAAACAAATCAGTAAAAAAAGGAAGATGCCAACTACTCTTACAACAAGAAAACCTAACTAAAGAACAAAAATCTAGTTGGGAGTATTTTTTAATTATAAAAAAAAATACATACCAAACAAAAAGTTTCATGGTAATTTTATAATGAACATATTTTTCCGTACCAGAAGGAGGGAAATAAATTCTTAAAATTTTTTTGTTCGATGGAGGGTGAAAATGATCAAATGTTAATTTAAAAAGCAGAAACAAAAACACAAATTGGACACAAAATGTTGTCTTTAAAACATCAATATTACTAAAAATATATGTATTAAAAAAAGTCCAAAAAAAAGTTCTGTATCTTAAATTTAACGTCAAACAAAGAAGTTGCTTACGAAATTCTTCTATTTAGTTTATAAATAAATAAAACACAGTAATACATAGTCATATGTATATGTATCTTTAAATAAACAAAAAAAAAAGTAAAATAAAAATGTACAAAACAAAAGTAAATTAAAAATATAGAAACAAAATTTAGTTTATTATTTGTAAACCTACTATAGAATGAAAATATTTTGAGCAGAATACTAAAGTAAAATAAACAAAAGGAATCAGACTTAAATAAAATAAATAATAATAATAAAAAAATAAATAAGACATTTTGTTTTATCAAAAACCAATTAGTTTAGTATTTTTTCCGTAATCGTATTTAAAGTTTCTTTTTCTAGTATTTTTGTATAAATTACTGTGACTGATTACAAACAAAAAGAAAAAAAACAAATAGACGAAAATGAGAAGTCATTTTTATCTAAATTAATTAGTCTACACACAAGAAAAGAATGAAATGATTAATATTTACACTAAAGTTTATATATATTTACATTAAATAATAATAAGTATGTAGTGGAGATCAAAAAAGCAAACAAAAAAATAAAACATCAAGCATACATCAACCAACCAACCAACACTGGAGGCACATTCATTTAAAGGATTACTTAATATTATTTTTTTTTGTCTCATATAATGTAAAGGGATTAGTTTTTTTTATTCTCTATAATTTCCAATAATTATTTTTCAGTACAGTCAATTATGGAAGTTCAATCTCTCTTTTTTTAAATTAATTATAATTATTTGTAGTGTAATAAATTTAATTTTTGATAAACATTTCAGCATTGATTTTTTTATTTTATAATTCGAAAGATGTATCTTTGAGTCATCTTTTGTATCATTTTACAATTGTCATATTACGGGTTGAAATGGATGTTATCATAAAATTTGTGGTGTAGTATATACTAATTACAACAAACATAATAAGTGTGTTTATGCAACACGACGGGATTGTAGCTGTTTTTTTTTTCGCAAATGCTGTTGGACATTGGCAATACCAAAATTTAAGTAGACCGATCCCCGATCGGATCGCATTTAAAGCGATACCTTAATTTCAACAACTTTCGCTTTGAGTTCTCAAAACCGAATATGGGCGAAAATGATCGTTTCAATTTTCCATTTAAATACCAGCTATTTCTAAGTTGTTTCCAATTTCAATTCCAATTTACCCATTGGTATTCCGTAAATTTCAAAAATTATGATGGCAAGTTCCAACGAATTCTTTTTTTTCTCCTGTGAGAAATCTTAATACATAATTTATAAAAGATTTTGTGTTTTAATAGGGGTATTCACGATCCGGTGTATCTGCTCTTGTATCATTGTAAAAGTGTAGCATTTTTTTGCACTACACAACAAAATATACTGAATGTCAAAATCTTACACTTTTGCAATACCCGAAGCCTATTGTAACAGAAAAATACAAGGGTGTAAGATTTTTTTAACACAAACTTAGGCCGTGTGTGAATTGCTTTAAAATGTTTGTTAAATTTTGTAACTTGGTTAAAATTTGACACTAGTGTGTTGAATAAAATAGGTTAAAATGTAGGCAGCTGTAGAGCAGGCTAAATTTGCGTTCAAATTTAACGTTTCTCAAGATAGAGTAATTTGAAACTGTAAGCGATAACCGAAAAGAAATATGAACTCCAAAAAGTCCAGAACTACTGGGAAACCATATAATAAATGTAAGTTTTAATTTATTCAATTGAAAAATTAAATTACATTATTATTTTTGTTTGTGTAGGGTCTCAAGAGGAAAAAACAAATATTATAATCCGTTGATATTTTAACAAATATAAAATAATTAATTAAAATACTCATTGTATTTTATTTTGCAAATTGAATACAACTAGATTGATTTGTCAGCTTGTCAAATTCGTCAGCTGTGAGAACTAGTGTTTACATACTAAATCAACAAACTAACCATAATGGGAATTGTTTTGAAAAGATTGAAAATATTAGCAAAGAGTTTGAGCAAGTGACGCAACTGCGTGATGGTAATTTACTTCTATTGGTGAAATCCCAAAAAATTGCGGGAGATTTTCTTAAAGTTAAATCCCTTGCTAACACGTGTCCTGTATCAGTAAAATTACATGATCAACTTAACTCAACAAAAGGCATAGTTTTCGCACCATGTCTAATTAACGTACCTGAGTCCGAAATAATTAGTGAAATGAAGTCACAAGGTGTGAGTGAAATCTACAAATTTAATAAAAACGAAAACGGTAAGCAAAAACCATCTGGTTTAATATTATTTACTTTTGATCTTTTCACACTGCCAAAATCAGTAGAAATTGGTTTTTATAAAGCTAAGGTTACGGAATATATTCCAAATCCAATGCGCTGTAAAAACTGTCAGCTGCTTGGCCACACAAGCAAACCCTGCAGCCGAGACCCCACATGCGTTAATTGCTATCTTCCACCCCATTCAGGCTCTCACTCTACTCGCACCATGTGCGCAAACTGCAAACTTGCACACCCCGCCTCCTGTAAAGACTGCTCCGAATACAAAACGGCTAATGAAGTAATAACAATAAAAACCAATAAGAAATGTTCCATGACTGAAGCCAAACGTCTTCATGGGTTACAAAACCCAAAAACACAAACGACTAATGCATCAATAACTGATTCATTTGCATCAAAAACAAGACCACAAAATTTAACCTCAAATAACTCAAACAAAACCACAACATCTAACCAATTCAATGAGAAATCCAATAACACACTCCTTAAGAAACCCAACTATCCAATAGTACCTCCTCTAAAAACAGCAACAACAATCCCTGCACCATACACAACCGAAAAAACATCAACAATAACCCCTGCTGCGTCCACAGCAAACAAAACACTAACTAAACAACCAGAATTCGTTAAAAATACAGTCTATGATAACAACCAAACAAATACCCCTTTACTTAAAAACCAAAACACAGAATTAACTACAAACATTTCCAATATCAATTCATCTCCTATATCTAATATAACCTCAAACCTTATCAAAACGAATAACTATTACATGGACACATCGTGTAACGATAATACCTAACCAAATAAACACTATCAAAACAAAAGCCGCATTTCCGAACGTGCGACGTGGGCGGGAAACAAATCTATCCCGACCACGTCGCACGTTTCGAAATGCGGCTCCACACTTACAAAACCAGCTCAACCAAATCTTAAACTACCTTTCTTTTCTATTACCCTTTGCACAATATTATAAAAAAAAAACATATTGTGTCCAAGGGCCTCTCTCGCTTTAATGATGGTAAAAGTTTTGCAATGGAACATAAACGGCTTTTTTAATAATTACCACGAGCTGCAATTATTAATAAAAGATCAAAATCCATCAATCATTTCACTTCAAGAAACTCTAATACCAAATAACCCAGACCCAAACAAATTTATAAATTACTCACCCAAACAATACAATGCTTATTTTCATAATCTCCCCGCAAACGCTACGGCTAAGCAGGGGACTGGACTTTTAGTCCATGAATCAATTCACCACAAACAAATACAAATAAACTCCAATCTGGCTGCAATGGCAGTTGAAATAGATTTAAAGATTAAAATAACAATTATAAACATATATATTCCTCCAGACCAAGCATTCGCTGCCTCCGAATTAGAAAATATTGTGAATGGCTTCCTAACTCCAGTATTACTTACTGGCGACTTTAATTCTTGGAGCCCTCTATGGGGCTCCCACTGTAGCAATACAAGAGGCAAAATATTTGAAAATTTTTTAACAAATTCAAATCTTATACTCCTCAACAACGGCACTCCTACCCACTTTTCAACACATAAATCTCTTACTCATATAGATTTAACACTCATTTCACCTCAATTATACCCAACTTCAACCTGGGAAGTTCTCACAGATCTATATGGAAGTAACCACTTCCCGATCGTAACCAATATAATAATGAACTCGCAACATAATGTTGCCAAATTTCGTCCAAAATTTCAAACAGATAAAGCTAATTGGGACTTTTTTAATACCAGCGTTTCACACTCTTCCTCTGAAAGACAAATATCACCAAATATCAATCAAGAAGCAGCTAGAATCCTCAAATCCATCAAATCTGCAGCTAATATTTCAATCCCGCAATCTCGAAATAAAGCTAATAAGACCCATGTCCCTTGGTGGAACAAAGAAATAAGCGATCTGAGGACCACAAAACAAAACGCCTGGAAGATGTTTAAAAAACATCCGACAGATGCCAACCTAATACACTACCGTAAGTCCAATGCCCATTTTCGTAAGGCCTGCAAAATTGCAAAAAAAGACTGCTTTGAAAAATTTACCAGCAATATAAACCCTTACGCTTCACCCAGAAAACTTTGGACCGACATTAAAGTCCTCACGGGCAATTACACACCATATTCGATTAAAATTATAAAAACTGATTCACAAACTCTCACTGCACCCTCAGATATTGCCAATCACTTTGCAAACTGTTGGGCAAAGCAATCGCTTGATAGTAACTTCTCCGCGGAATTCTTACAAGCTAAGCACACCTCATTGCAAATATCTCCATCTCCAACGGCCACATCAACATCAGCAAATCTGATTGAATTACCAATAAATTTAATGGAACTGGAAAATTGCCTTCACCTAGTCAAGGGTAAAACACCGGGTTTCGATCGCGTATCGTACCCTATGTTAAAAAATACCCCTCTATCTTTCAAGCTTCGCATCTTATCCCTTTATAACCAAATCTTCGATAAGGGAATTATTCCACAAATGTGGAAAACAGCTACGATCATACCTCTGCCAAAACCAAATAAAAACCCTCTCGAACTAAACGGCTATCGTCCTATCTCCCTTCTCCCTTGCATTGGGAAACTTTTAGAAAAAATAATTTCCAAGAGAGTCCAGTGGTTCATCGAAAAAAATAATCTAATTAGCAAAAATCAAGTCGCTTTTAAACATGGCCGTGGAACAACTGACGCCCTTTTATATATCGACCAATATATAGCCTCGTCATTATCTACAAAAAACCACATCTCAATTTTATCAATCGACTTTGAAAAGGCGTTTGACAAAATTGGTATTCATGTGGTTTTAAACCAATTAATAAAATGGAGAGTAGGGCCTAAAATTTTCGGATACATTAAATCGTTTTTAACCAACAGAAAGTTCCGTACACGAGTAAACAATGAATATTCAAGTCTTAATGACCTCGAAAATGGCATACCACAGGGTTCACCACTTTCAGTGGTCATTTTTATTATAACTTTTAATGAAATAAGTAACATATTATCTAAATATCAAACTGTACGACACTCCCTGTATGCGGACGATCTAATAATTCTTCTAAAAACAAAAGAAATTCCTAAAATTATAGATTATTTTTCAAGTATTCTTGCTGACATCGATAACTGGTGCAAAGAATCTGGCTCAGTCATATCTTTCAATAAAAGCAATATCCTACATATATGCCGAAAAACAAGTTGTACAAAACATATAAACGTTAACTTCAAAAATATCGATATTCGTAATGTAAACTTTTTAAGTATTCTTGGAATCATCTTTGATAACAAATTTAGTTTTAAGAACCATTGTATGTATCTTAAGAAAAACCTAGCTACCAGGACAAATATAATAAAATACCTAACAAATAAATCTAGCTGTTCTCATACTAACACTATTTTGAGAGTTATAAAATCAATAATAATTTCTAAAATAGACTACGGGCTTGCAATTTATGGCAAATGCTCGAAATCTAATCTTCAACTTTTCAAACCTGAATACCAAACAGCAATACGCTTCGCCCTAAGAGCTTTCAGAACAACACCAATTATGAATATGTTGGTTGAATCGGGCCTACCATCCATTGAGCAAAGGCATGATTTTGTTACAGCGCAACTTCTGTACAAAATAACATCATCACACAACTCACCAATAACACAAGTGGCGAAACAATCATTCAATCGGAAAAGAACCCCTAAATGCCCTTCAACAATTAATAACATCCTCTCATTCGCAGAACAATTTGAACTTCCAATCACATTCAACAACGCAACAAAAGAATCTGCATATCCTCCATGGCTCCTGACACGAAACTCAATCATCACTGAACTCAACAAACTACCGAAAAATTCTACAAGCAATGAAATCTACAGAGCTGCTTTTACAGATTTAACCACCAAATACAGGGACGCAAACTGGAACTTCGTTTACACTGATGGCACCAAAAACCAGTATGGTACTGCGTTCGCGGTAGTTGATGCATCTGAACGAATTCTACACAAAAGTATACTGCCAGAATCCTCATCTGTATTGTCTGCCGAAGCCCTTGCAATCCTTTCAGCGACAAAATTCAGCAATAATCAGAAAACAATTATATGTACTGATAGTCTCTCTACACTTAACGCTGTAAAAAACATAAACAACAACTCACCAACCATACGATACATAAGAGATATACTCATTGCAAACAAAGATAGAGTAAAACTTCTATGGATACCTGGGCACGTTGGCATCAAAGGTAATGAGTTTGCCGATTTAATTGCTAAACAGGCAGCCAAAGAACCCCTCCTCACTTCTTTTATACCAAACAAAAAAAACACATCAATAACGATAAAAAAACATTTCCTAAAAATAAGACGAAACGAATGGGCAACATACCGCCATTACTACACCAGCATTAACCCAGGAGCGCAAATGGCAGAATATCCAACAAATTGCTCAACATCCATGATTCGGTGCTTTTTGCGACTCCGAATGGGTCACTCAAACATCACCCACAGCCACATATTCGAGAAAAAAGATCCACCAATATGCCATTTCTGCAACAACAGAGAAATACTCACCATCCACCATCTACTCTTCAACTGCAATTCAATCAACAATAACATTCTTCCTAAATTTATTAAAAACAAATCTATGCTTAATATTTTGAAAAACCCATCTGAAGAAAATATAAAATTAGTCCATCAAATATTAAAAACATTATATCTAGACAAGCTTATTTAACTTTTCCTCATTTCTTGTAAATTTTTTTATTTATATTTTTAGCTGATAGTCCTGGAGCTAGTGCTTTAAATTGTATTATCTTGTAATTCATTACATTGTAATAAAATAATAATAATAATAATAATAATAATATCTTCTAAGTCGAATTTTGGGAAAGAAATTAATTAACTTGAACAACAACAAAAAAATGTTTTTAGGGAAATTTCTTCAATCTTGAAGGAATTTTAACCAAAATAGTGTTTTAATAAATCCCTTTTAACGCAATTCACACAGCAAAAAGCTAAATTTGATCCACCACAAACCAAACTTCAAAATTTAACCAAGGTAGAAAATTAACCAACATTTTAACGCAATTCACACACAATTATAGTTTGTTTTTATAAAACAAAAATAATAGTTAAACTCACATTTTTATTTATTTAAATGAAAAAAAAACACCAAAATATCACTTTCGACCGTGTCGATAAACCAATCCGCCAAAGAAACAATATCGGAAATACACGCGCTAAAAATTGAAACGTCAAATCAAATTCGCTTTCGATTTCGAAAATTGGGCGAATGTAAAACGAAAGAGACGAAAACGAAAACAGTAATATCAAATCTCATTTTCGCCACCTAAAACGATTCGCTTCGTATTCCCCAATCAGGCCACTGGACTTTTTGGAGTTCATCTTTCGTTTCGGTTATCGCTTACATATTCAAATTACTCTATCTTGAGAAACGTTAAATTTTAACGCAAATTTAGCCTGCTCTACAGCATAGAGAAACTAATATAGAGGCACGACTTCGGGGGTTTATTCTCTTTCACCCTACAAGCTAAATTGAGAGGATTTCCTCCGTTTCGACAAGCATGTGTTAGTTGCCCGTGCATTTTAAATGGAGCAGACACCAACACAGGCTTATCGAAACGGAGAAGTGCGCATTTGCACTTTTGGTAGATATGGTGACCTAATATATTTAAAATGGAAATCCGTTAAATTCAAAAATTGAAAAATGAATTGCTTTTTAGTTAAATTGTATTTTTAAAGGCCTTAATCAAACATAAAACATACTAATAAAAGCTTTTTGTTAATTCTGGCTTACAAATTCAGCAATATTTATTAATTTTATGTTCAAAATGAAGAAAATCCAATCAAAAAGTAGAAGCAAACCATAGCATATTAATGCGAACGTGCCAAAATTCCACCACAAGAAAAGACCAGTTTACTCAATGTGAGGTGAGTATTTTGACAGATGACAAAACAATAAAAAAAAAAGATTCATTTCAAAACAAATATTGGAAGTGCGCGAGTTTTATTTTATTTATTTTGTATTTTGTCCTGTAATTTAATTTTAAAATATATTGTTTCGTCAGTTGCTACGAAAATATTAACTCAAAAAGAATACTTTCGTAATTTAACTAATTCTTATCTTCCATCATACCAAACCAATCTTAATCTTCCCGAAGTCATTGGTAAAGCTACTTTGAAAACAAATTTCGTTAAGCATCTTGTATTGGCTCACAGTAAAAACAATGTTAAACCAATTGAACGCATGAAGAATGCCTTGTTAACAGCAGAAATGGAGCACATGCGATTGAATAAAATGTATCGCATCCAAGCGTACGCTTGGTCGCATTTAGTTCGTGGCAATTGCTTTTGTGTGATCAACTCGAATAGAACTGGTAAAACCTGGTGTTATTTGCCTCTGGTTTGTAGCATGTTGAGTTTCCATCTAGAATCGAAAGGCATTCTGCCGACCTATGGTTCAGCTGTTATTATAATCGCACCATCGTCCGTTCAGGTTGAGAGTATTTCTCGTCATTGTCGACGCATTTTGGCTAGCACAACACCAAAAATTAGTATTGTCCCAGCATATGGACTTCGAAACAACGAAGATGTTAAAATTGAACTGCTTAATGGGTGTGGTGTGCGTAATTACACCACCGTGCGGCAGCGTTTGCTCGAGGCCAACGAGAAGGAAAACTTGGAGAGCATAAAATGAGAATCCCGAGTTTTATGAAACCCTCTTCAAGCTTATGTCTCCAGTTCTTCAAGATGAAAAGATTCCATTTCAACTGGTGGTCACTTTCAAGACATGGACTCGGCGATTTATTAATTTTGTAAGGATTGCTAATCAGCCTTTGTAGTGCATTGCAGACTATTTAGAAGCTGCAGTCTATGCCAAGGCTAAAGTTTCCACTAAATTGCAAAGTAACTCCGAAAAGATGTCGGTTGTTATGAAATGTTTGGATAAGTGCGCATATCAGTTGGAGCGTTGTGCAGTCTTGTGCAATTCGGCAGATGAATTACTGGAAGTTGAGAGATGCTTGCGCGAATCCGGATACATGTGTATGGTTTATACGGATCAAATGCCAGCTGATAGTACCGATATGATCAAGGAATGGAAGGAGAAGGTAGGTCTCATAGTATAGTATAGTATAGTATAAAAACCAAAAACTCCTGCTTTTTCTCCGTCATTATTAAATAAAATGCAAGACTGGATCGCACGAACTTGCTGTTGTAGCTAACAACTTTAATGTATCTAACCATTAAAGCTGTTTAGTAAATATGTAGTCTAGTTATCCTATGCAGGCTTAAGGCCGATGTAGTTAAGATTACTTTAATTCTTAGTATAATGAATTGTCGGATAGATGATTAAAGGAATAGTTACTTAGGTAAATACCAATCTACAAATGTATATTTAAATCTTTGTTATGGATTTGAATTATGTAAGTTACGATAGTAAAATATACATATGTATATATATATATTTATGGATGCTAAGTATGTAAACATGTACATATAATAATGAAAATGAAGGATGTAGGTGGGTAGGTAGCTATATGCATATAACTTTATAATTTAGGTGCAATCTGCATACATAAGATTCATGTGATTCTTAGACACATATTATTTAATATAGAATACGAATAGCTTTTGAACGGGATGTCCAATAAAGGTGAGCGATATCTTTTTAGAATCAGCACTTCATACTTTCAAAGGAAGCATCAACATTTTGTGCAAAGAAGTTGTATTAAAAAAAATAGCTCCAGGAATACGCATACATCATTCTAAATATGCGTATTTCAAGAGTGATTTTTTTGCAATAATCCTAGGCTTGAAAAAAAAAAAAACTCCTGCTCTTAAGTGATATTTAGGCTTGCTTGGCAAAAACAGTAATGGATTAAATAAAGATATAGAGATTAGTATGACTGTTGACAATGTAATTATGAAAGGCATCGTTATCAAAACTGCTAAGCTGAATATAACCTGTACTAAAGGTAATTGCAATGGACGTCAATTTACAGGGCAGTTTCTGGAAGATAGCAGCAACATACTAGCAGAATACAGTGGAATAGGGCTCGAAATATATGCGGATAAATCAATAATGCTTTTGCGTTCCTTAGGTATTAGTAAACTAATTAAAAATGGCAAATTGTCTTTTTATCTCTCTCCTCAGAGAGAAAGTGGAGAACATTATGGTACGTTATCCATTAGCAATTTCTACATCAAAGATGCTCCACTACTTAGTACTTTATTGTCGATGTCTTCATTTCCTGGCATTGTAAATGCCATCAAAAATGAAGGTGTATACTTTTACAAATGTAATGCACAAAGATGGCACTATTGAAATTGAAAAATCTTGGCTTGAAGGGGCGGAGTTAGGTATTAGCACTGGTGGTAAGCTCGATATTAGAAATGATAAATTCCAGGTTGCAGGACAAGTAATACCAGCATATTCAATTAATAAATCTTTGTTAAAAATTCCTATAATTGGAAAACTTCTTACTGGTGGGAAAAGTAGGGGAATCGTTTCAATAGACAATAAAGCAAGTGGTGATGACAAAAACAATAACGTATCTGTTGATCTTATCTCTTCGCTAACTCCAAACCTATTACAGAGGTTATTGGGAGTGTTTGATCGCATTATGACAAAAACTAACGAAAGTGGCTTAAAAGGTGGTGTGAAAAAGAAATTTGGTTCGATATGACCAAAAGGGAAGTTATTTAACAAAATTATGGACAAAAATGCAAGAATTTCAGAATGATCTACCTGGTTTTTTATTTAGTTGTTTAAGTAAGTTTAAGACAGATAAGTGAGTGAGTTTCATCCTACTTAGCTGCTTTATTTTTCGCTCTGATTTTGTTATTAATTTCTATTTGATTTGTCATTAATTAATTAAATATAACAACTAATTCAGACTTTTAAGCATCAATTCTCAATTGTGAAATTCACGTTTGTGCATATTAATAGTTTTTTTTTGTGCAAATAGTGTTTAAATTAATCATCTCTTGATTTTTTTTTTCCTTGGTTCTTGGTTCTTTATCTCTCGTGTTAGTGCTTTCTCTTTTTGTAAGTTTTGTATTTGTAATTTGCGGAAGTTTTTTATTTGAGTGAGTTACTTGTTTTTTTGTATTTTAACATATTTGTATTGCATACTTCGTTGTATAAAAAATCAAGGGATAACCTTCGCATATTTTTAGGCACTTATTATCTAAACACATCTATCTTTTTTTTTTGTCTTCATTGCATAATTTTTCTGGCAAGTTAATTTAAATTTATTTTTCTTTTAAATTAAATAAAAATGAATTGCCTTCATTGCAATGAAATCATTGGAGACGGTGAAAGAATGTGCATGTGTTGGATATGCGATGGTTTTGCTCATATGAAGTGTGCGGGACTTACTGTGAAGTTGGTTGAAGGGCTTCTCAAAATTGGAAATGGCTTGCGTTGGTTTTGTAAAAAATGCAATAATAAAAAAACCACCGAATTATTTCAAATGTTTAAGAAAACAAAAAGATTGTTTAAGGATATTTCAAATGATCTTACGAAAATGCAAGCAAAACTAGCTGATTATGAGATTCTGTTCAATAACCTAGAAATTGAGGATAAGGAGTTATCACCAAAGCGCAAAAAGAAGGATGAAAATAAAATTGTCTGCTTTTCATCAGATTCGCATTCTTCCTTTATTTTACCGCCCTATCCGAAACCTACTCCGATTATTGAAGAGATACCTAATTATCCTATTTTATCTACTGTGCCTGTAAATATCTCGCCTGGTGTAACTCCAGCTGATTCGCAAACCGTCGGCCCAATAGCTTCCGAAATGGATGAGGGTGTTTCGGCCGAATTAGTTGTTGTGCCACCGGAGAAATGTGTTTTCATATCTCGTCTTCATCCTGATACTACTTGTGACATGGTTGCGAAATATATAAAAAAGAAATTATATCCGTCGATTTCTTTAAAGTGTCATAAGATGCAATTTTCCTACGAACGTCACATATCCTCCTTCAAAATTTTTGCATCTGATACTGTTATTGAAGGCCTGCTATCTCCTGATTTCTGGCCGAAATATACAATAGCTCATGAATTCAAAAATATACAGAGAAGAATCAACGTAGCTCGGATTTCTGAAAATACACCCAATAATAAAACTGCCCTTCCAAAAAACTGAGCGTATATTACCAGAATGTTGGAGGTATGAAGTCGAAACTAAAAACTTTTTTCTTAAATTGTGTTGATGGATTTTTTGATGTTATTATACTTACTGAAACATGGCTCAACTCATCTATACTTGATGCTGAAATTTGTCCACCAGAATATTTTTTTTTTTTTTTTTTTTTAAATTCATTTTTATTTCATATTAACTTATAACTATCTTAAAGCTAGACAAAAATGTTTAAAACTAGCCTAATTATCAATAACTTACAACTAATTTACTGGCCCTTTACGGGCGCTCTAAATTAAACAATAACTCTTACAACTAATGTCTTTCGACCTAAAAACTATTTTAATTAAATCTAAATTTTTTTTTTTATTTATTTTATATTTCAAGAAACTTTTATACAGAAGACTTGGTATCTGATCATTTTTTTTTTTTTTTTTTTTTTTTTTTTTTTTTTTTTTTTTTTTTTTTTTTTAACCTATAAACTAAACTTAAATATATATTAAAAATAATTAAAACTAAATAAAACTAACTTATACTAACTAAAAATAACTTAAACTACTTAAAATACCTAATAATACTTATAACTACTTAAAAACTAGAACAGCCACAGCAGCATTTTTTTCGTTTTTTAATTTTTTTTTGTTTATTTTTTATATGCATGCAGACACACACTAGCATGCAACCCACCCACACATGTACATACGCACATACATATACGTACGCACACACATGTACAGACACGCAGATACATGCACGCATGCCCCCGCATACATACATATTTTTAATTTTTTTTTTTGGTGCCACCCTGACTGTTACCTATACCTAATGCCCTAAATCTATGTAAGTCGGCCAAGATATATCATCTTCATCGACTTTAAATATCACGATGCTGTTCAGAGAGCCACCAGAACTGGTTCTCCTGTTTCGCCCTATCCCTCCGGTCCCGATCGGACACAGTCCTACTGAACCGAAGGCGCTCTTCTCCACCTTGAGCGATGACGTCTCGACTATACAGGAGTCGCCTATCCACAGTTTTCCGGCTGACGTGGTAGATGAGCGGAACCGCCCCTCCATCCTGTATCAGCCCTCGACTGTCTAAATAGAGGAATGCCTCAGGAGGGATGTAACCACTTAACCACGCACTCTCAAAATATTCGTTATTGGGGTAATAAGCCCCAAAAATTAAGCTGTTAGTTGAGGACATCGCTCTTGCAACGTGACCCCGAATCAGCTTGAACAAAAAATTATCTATTCTGTTTATGTTGGCTCCGTTGTATAGAACCTGGTTGGAATAATATCTTGTGTACTCCGACTCTGGTGTTCTGTGTAATCCAAGGCAACGTCTAAGACATTGCCTCTCAAACACCCGAATCTTTTCCATTTGAGATGGGGCAACGTTGAACCACACCGGGCATCCGTAGGCAATCATCGGCCTGATGAGGGCCATGTAGCAAATCACCTTCACCCTGCTGTCAAGACGGCTGCTATAAAACAGTCGTTTTGTCAAGGCTAAGGCTCCCCTAGCCCTGGCCAAAGCTGCACCTATATGTCTGTCGAAATACAGGTACTGATCCAACCAGATGCCAAGGTACTTTACTACACTTTTACTCGCCAGTGGATGTCCATGTGGCCCTACGATCACCAGCTTGCGCCAGTTCTTTCTCGTATCCCTTGAGGCGCTAGACAGCGGAGTCCTAAACAAAATAGTTTCTGATTTCTGGAAGTTGATTTTCAACTTCCAGTCATCACAATATCGCTGAATCTTGTCGAAGTCACTCTGCAAGAGACTTTTGATGACCTCAACTGTATGAGCTGTTCTGTACGCAATTAGATCGTCGGCGTACGCAATTGCCTGAGTTAGACTACCTATCAGATCGCTGGTGTAAATGTTGAATAGAATCGGCGAGTTAACCGCTCCCTGCTGAAGACCATTATTAATATTAAAAATTGCAGTAGAAGTTACATTGCCACTCTTGACAACAAACTTTCTACCATTTAGCATGTCATAAAGCATATACAATAGAGGTTTACTTATACCTAGTCTGGTTAGCTTTAGATAGAGACCTTCTAACCATACGGTGTCGAAGGCCTTCTCCAAATCAACCAGACAGGCACCCGTACACTGTTTTTTAGTTTTGTTCCATTGGATATCAGAAACAAGTTTAGACGCGGCATGAATTGTGTCATGTCCCGCCTTAAAACCGAACTGATTATCCGGGATGATATTTTTGTCCTCCGCCCATTTGAACAGGGCTCTATTAATAACCTTTTCAAATACTTTGCTGATACTCGGAAGAAGACTTATCGACCGGAGATTCGCCGGATTGGAGTTGTCCTTTCCCTTTTTTGGGAGAGGGTGCACCACAGCTGTCTTCCACCGCACTGGATAATATGCATTATTCAGCGCGTTGTTAAACAGTGTGGTATAAATGTCAACTGCTTCTTGAGGCAAATGTCGTAGTACAACGTTGGATATACCATCGAGTCCTGCAGACTTCTTTTTCTTTAATGAATCGAAGATGAGCTGGAGCTCATTCTTCGAAATTAACAGGGGGCTGGGCCCATTTCGGTCGGCGATTATGGCGTTTGCCAAATCTTCATCATTAAACCTGGTAAAACCAAGGTTCTCAGATCGCCATTCGGTTATATCGTTCCGGAGCCATAAGTGATGAAGCAGAGCTCTGTTCTCCAGGTCATGATTCGGGCGAATGCTAGCATTCACCTTGTACACTTGCTGGAAAGCAGCCCCCACAGCCTCCACTCTCTCCTGCGGATCTTCGATTATATAGAGGTCATCGTCCAATACGGCATCCTCTGGGTCTATGCCTGCTGTCAGAAGTACGTCTCTGTTCTCTGTCGTCCTCTGGAGCTTAAGACACGGAAGATCGTTTTGATCCTTTCTTCTAAAAATCTTATTAATTTTTGGGAACATACTTGGGTCGCTGGAGTTAACGGCACGAATTTTATTGTCCCAGAACGAATTAATAGCCAATCTATAATTTTCTTTGATCAATTGGTTGATGTTTTTGATGGACGACTTCAGTGTCCTAATCTCCAGGTCTCGTGTATCAGTAAACCGCCTGTACAAGCGTTTTAGTCTTGTCAGTAGTCCACTTTTTTGTCTGTGAAGTGCGTCAATTGTCGCGTTACGGTACATGTCAGTTGTGTTACGTTCTTTGTATTTCGGTATTGTTCTGTTCATTGTTCGTAGAATCGTTTCGTCAATTTGTTCTAAGTATCTGTCGATTTCAGTATTTGTTAGGTTCCTGTCATTTGGTGGGGATATACCATTTGAATGTAATTCACTCAATAAGGCATTGGAGAAACGTGGCCAGCGCACCTTACTGTAATTGTAAGTATGCACAGGCACATACTCCTCCAACTCCATAAGCTGGTTCGGAAGTTGTATTACGGCTGCGAGTCCGCAGTGGTCACTGTCGTACTCGATCGTTCGTAAACAATTTCTTGGCCGTTGACCCACAGCGTCAGTAATTGTTAGTCTTGCGTCTTTAAGCAATAGATCCAGATAGGCACCGCTTCTTGGGAACGATGGCCTGTCTGTGGCTAGAAGATCGATGCGATACTCAAGGTTGTATCGACCCATCCAATTAAATAGATGGTTACCTCGAGGATTTTGTATTTGATTTCCCCAATCTGTGTGCTTGGCGTTTAAATCACCCGCCAATATATAGTAATTCTCTTCCGAGCTCAATCTTAAGCATTCAAAAAGCTTTTCAAGCTCTGTTATAAACTGCGTGGGCTGAGGTGTTTCCGGTGCATAGGCAGCGATCACATACATTCGCTTCCCCTGTTGGAGATGAATGCATATGATGCATGCCTCTAACGTCCGAAATTTTCGCACATCACTATTATATATTACCTTATGACTAATGCCTTTACGTATAAAGATTGCGACGCCTCCTCCTTGCGTGGAGTTGGGTCGGTCTCTTCTTACGATATTGTAATTGTTGTTAGTCAATTTATGTTTCTGGTTAAGCTTAGTTTCGCTAGCCATAAACACATCTGGACTTATGTCTTTAAGCAATTGGAATAAATTCGCTCTACGTTCGGTCCTAATCAATGAATTTACATTCACAGCTAGGATCTTAAAGGGCCTCTCCGGCAGCGCGCCCTTAACCTCTAAGTTGCGTTAAGCTCGGCAAAACAGAGTAGAGATAATCCACCCTAGTCGCCTGCTCCCTGATCTGGTTTTGGAGGCCGTTCAACTGGCCCTGGATGGCCAGTAGAACGCCCATAATATCCGCCTGTGCCGCCGGCGCCTTAGGCACGGGGGCCTGTTGGGCGACCTTTGGTGTAGGCTGTACCGTGCTTCCCCTTCCTGACGCCATTTGGGCGTAAGAAATTTGGGGGTTGACGGACGTTGTTGTAGGAGGGCGCACTGTTGGACGCTTTTCTACCACTGTTTGCTTTGCTGCTTTATTGTTTTTTATAAGCTGAAACGTCGGGCATCCCCGATAATTAGCGGGGTGTCCGGCGCCTCGGCAGAGTACACATTTAAGCTGGGTCCTATCTTCGACCCGTTCTTTTCCTAACTTGCATTCATCTGCATTGTGGTTCTCTCCACACTTAACGCAGCGTGACTGCATTTCGCAGTTTGCTGCGGCGTGGCCGAACCTTTGGCAGCGCATGCATTGAAGCATGTCGCCGCGCCTTTTTAATTTGTCCCAAGTTACAACCTGGCAGTTGAGGACGGATATACTCCTCAAACTATCCAGTTTGCTGCTGGGTGAAAGTTGAACGAGGAAGAAGGGAAGACTCCGCTTCTCCCGCCTAGCTCTAACTGTAGCGAACGGCTTGACCCCGATAAAGTCGAGATCGTCATTCGCTTTTTGGCGGAGTTCATTTAAGAGCACCTGTGGTTCCGTGTAGGAATCTATGCCCTTCAAAAGGACCGTTTGAAATTTTTCGGTTTTAGGGGTGAAACTAAAGAATTCGGTAGTAGTTTCTTTCAGCAACTCTTTAATTTTTTTGTGCTGTTCCAGTGTGAAGCACTGGATAGCATGCCTATCGTTATTTAATCTTTTAATAGTAAAATTTTGACCTATGGTCAACTTACATAGATTTATGGTATCCTGTAACTCCATTTTATAAGTATTAATGGGTGGCACCTTTTCTTTTTTCATGATCGGCGGCTGTGGCTGCTGCTGCTGAGACTGATTTTTCTGCGGCTGTTGATTCTGCTGCTTTTGAATCTGCTGCTGCTGTTTTTCTTGCGGTTGTTTCTGGACTTGTGTCTGCTGCTGTTGCTGTTGTTGTTGTTGTTGTTGTTTTTGCCGTTGTTGTTTTGGCTGCTGCTGTGGCTGTTGTTTTTGTATTTGTTCTTTTTTCTGTTGTTGTTCTTTTTCTTCGAGTTCTTTTAGTTGCCTCGCTCGGCGCGCTTCTTGGCTGGCCTTAACTTTACTTTTTATCTTTTCTATTTCTGCCTCCAAAGCATCAATTTGGGCGAACATTCTTTGTTCGTCCTCCTCAGATGACGCCTCTGATGTGGAGAGGTTCACGAAGGCAGTACTATCGCCCGTCGTGAAGTGCCCTTCTCCTTCTTCAGACATATATGCTATACCCTCTTCGGGTGAAGTGTCTAACTCGGTTTGTCTTGCTGCCTCTGACGTCTCGTCTATATCGGACGTATGCACCCCAGCTGGCAGCTTTGCTGAGGTGGCCGTGGATCTCCTTTTTACCAAATTTGGTGCGCACTTGATCCTCTTTCTGCGCTTTTGATTAGCATCGGATGATGTTGCCGTTGTTGTTATTGCTGTTGATGTTGTTGCTGCAGAATCACTGCTTGTAGTTGGAACATCTTTCGATGTTCCCTCAGCTGATGCCATCGCTGGCCTCATTGGCCCTAGGACACCTTTCGATGCCCCGGTGCTTAAACTCCTCCTCCTTTGCTCGTTTTCCCAACCAATAAAGTTAACTACTTCACGGTTGTGAAAAAAAGCTGATAAAGTTCTGATGCCCTCCTGGGAATCGAACTGGCGACCCTCGGATTCTCGGTCGGCCACTCTATCACTGTGCTACTGCACCACTTGTGAAATTTTGATTTAATTTAGAACTTAAGCTCACACACGAATTTTAATTGGAAAAACTGGGAAGCCGAAAACGTCTTAACACTTCCACAGTACGAGATCGACCCCACCAGAATATATTGTCTACCGAATGGATAGAAATCCATGTAATAGTATTCATAAACAAGGAGGTGGTGTTTTAATTGCTGTTAAGTGTTGTCTGAATTCTGAACTTGTATTAGCAAATAAGTTCATACATTTAGAACTTTTAACTATAAAGTTGACGCATTGTAGTTCTTCGTTTCTAATATCTGCTATGTATATACCGTCTGGTTCATCGTCTTTTGTATATGAATGTTATTCGTCAGCTATAAATGATATTGTGGAATATTCTGGAAATTTATTTGTACTGCTTTTTGGTGACTTCAACCTTACTAATTTGAGCTGGAAAATGGATGAGGATAATAAACGTACTTATAATGCTATTGTACAGGGTCCTGTTTATGAAAGGAACTTTGTTGAAGCCGTGCTGTTAACTGGACTCAATCAAATTAATGGATTGCCGAATGAGTGTTTGCGTTACCTCGATCTTGTCTTTACTGATTGTTCTGTTTCTTGCGAAACTTTGGATGTAGACGACTGGCTTTTGCCAAAGGTTCCACATCATAATGCTTTTCAGTGTTATTTGCCATTATGTGTTGATGAAAAGCCAAATGTTACAAATTCGTCTTCGTTAAAAAATTTCAACTTCAAGAAAATTCACTTGGCAAAATTGGAACAATATTTTTGCAATGTGGATTGGTCAAGTGTAATGGATTGTAATGATGTTAATTTATGTGTCGTGAACTTTTATGATATCTTGCAAAACTGTCTTAATCTTTGTGTTCCCGTTAAAAAGAAATTGTCTATAGCAGCATCAGTTCAATGGCTTTCTAAAGATTTAAGACGTATACGAAACCTAAAAAACTTATTTTTTAAAAAATGGAGGAGAACACACGCAATTAACTTTTATTATCAGTTCTGTTACTATCGAAAACTATTTAAAAGTTCCTTAAGGACAGCCTATAAGAACTATTTAAGTAAAATAAAGTGCAATATTAAAAATAACCCTAAGTACTTTTGGAAATATATAAACTCTAAAAGGAAAAATTTAAATTTTCCAACATCCGTGCAATATAAAAATAAGTCCTCTTCCTGTGATATAGATATAAGTAATTTATTTGCTGATTTTTTCCAACAAACATATACCTCGTGCAATCCCAAATACTGTGATAATTTAATCCGAAATCAATTTAACTGTGATATACCTACGTTAAGGCTGTCTGAAGTGGAAGTAGTGCAATATATTGACGGCTTAAAAAGTACATATTCGTTTGGTCCTGACAATATTCCGTCTATATTTGTTAAAACTTGTAAGTCTTACATTTGTGCTGCGATTACACACATATTTAACTGTTCCTTATCTTCTGGTGTTTTTCCTGAACTGTGGAAGTCTTCGTTTATTTTACCTCTTCATAAGTGTGGAAATAAAAACAATGTTGAGAATTATAGAGGTATTGCAAAACTTTCATGCATACCAAAGTTTACCAATTTTTCTGTAAGTCATTAATCGTTCCTGAACAACATGGATTTTGTCTACAAAAGTCTACAACTACAAATCTTCTCGAATTCCCAAACCAAATTAATATAAATATACAAAATAAACTCCAAACTGATGTTTTTTACGCTGATCTAAGTAAAGCATTTGATAGGGTCAGTCATTCTATACTTTTTCTTAAGTTGGAAAGGTATGGATTTCCAGCGTGGATAATTGATTGGATCAAATCGTATTTAAAAAATCGTATTCAATATGTTCGCTTTAAAAACTGCCTATCTAAAATTATTAATGTGCTGTCCGGAGTTCCTCAAGGTAGTCATATTGGTCCACTTCTCTTCGTCCTGTATATTAATGACATTGGTATGAATATTCTCTACTCAAAAATACTAATCTTCGCAGATGACTTCAAAATGTTCTATAGCTTTTCGAACTCAAATGGATATCTGTTTCTGCAGGATGATATTGACAGAGCCTTTGAATGGTGTGTTTCAAATGGAATGGAACTAAATACTAAAAAGTGCAAAGTGATGTCGTACACCAGGATAAAAAACCCCATTGATTCCTCGTATTACATTGATGAATGCTTGGTTGATCGTGTTGACACATTTAATGATTTGGGAGTCTTATTTGATGCAAAATTGTCATTTAACTGCCATATTGACGTTATCACTAGTAAGGCAAGAAGTCGTCTCGAATTAATTAAGAGGTTTTCTAAAGAATTAAATGACCCTTATATATCGAAAACCCTTTACTGCGGCCTCGTCCGTCCCGTCTTGGAGTATTGTAGCTGCGTGTGGTGTCCTATGTATAATGTTTCAATAAATAAAATTGAAAGTGTTCAAAAACAGTTTTGTTATTCGTCCTTCGTCAACTTCCATGGGATCCAAATCACCGTCTTCCGTCTTATGAAAATCGTTTGAATCTATTAAACCTATCGACGCTGAAAAAAAGAAGGGAAGTGAATAATGTTCTTTTCCTGTTTCAATTACTATCTGGATCAATTTGTTCCTCTCACATCCTCAGTATGCTGAATATAAATTCTCGATCCAGAATAAATCGTAACTCTGATTTTTTTATACTTCTTTTGCAAGATCTAATTATGGTTTAAATGAAACTTTAAATGTCATGTGCATTGATTTTAATTGTTTTTATGATTGTATAGATTTTAACTTGTCAAAGAACAGTCTTAAAAAAAATTGTTATCTTCCTAATTATTATTATAATATAATCTTTCCATTTCTTAAATTTTTCTTTTAAAATGTTAATATTTTTTTTATTATTAAATAATTATGTTTTTGCTTATCTATTCATTATTTTATACCTACATTTTTGATTCAACTGAAGCATAATGTTTGTGTGTAGTTGAGAGAAATAAATAAATAAATAAATAAATAAAAAAAGTATAGCATAGTATAGTATAAAAAAACAAAAACTCCTGCTTTTCCTCCGTCATTATTAAATAAAATGCAAGACTGGATCACACGAACTTGCTGTTGTAGCTAACAACTTTAATGTATCTAACCATTAAAGCTGTTTAGTAGGTATGTAGTCTAGTTATCCTATGCAGGTTTAAGGCCGATGTAGTTAAGATTACTTTATTTCTTAGTATAATGAATTATCGAATAGATGATTAAAGGAATAGTTACTTAGGTAAATACCAATCTACAAATGTATATTTAAATCTTTGTTATGGATTTGAATTATGTAAGTTACGATAGTAAAATATACATATATATATATATATTTATGGAAACTAAGTATGTAAACATGTGCATATAATAATGAAAATGAAGGATGTAGGTGGGTAGGTAGCTATATGCATATAACTTTATAATTTAGGTGCAATCTGCAATATGCATACATAAGATTCATGTGATTTTTAAAGACACATGTGTATATATAAATGTATGAGGTCGTACATTTTATGTAGTATTGTGACGTACCCAAAGATTAGTAAAAAGGGAATAATAATGAGGTATAGAAATAAATGGATAATACACATAATTAAATGGTTTTATATTGCTTAGTCTTTATAGTTTGAGGCAAAACAAATATGCAATTTGAATTCTTTAAGAATATATCAAAAAAAAAATCAAAAATCGTTGGAGCGGTTTCTTAATAAATTAATTTTTTATGTATACAATTTCGAAAACATTTTAAGATCTTATTAATACACATATAAAATTCAAATTAAAAAAAATTCTGTTACTAGTTTTTGAAAAATCGATTTTTCAATAAAAATTGTATTTATTTTTAAAAAATCGAAACCTTTTTTTTTTTTGAAAATTGGGTATGAAGTTTTATTAACAATTTTAGGGAGCATTTGTATAAAAAAAATTATTTTATTCAGTTCATTCAATGTTGAGAAAGTCGAAAATATGAAAAGTGGTTCTATGGGATGTGCCGTTAATAAGTACGAAAAAAAATTTAGAACTGAACCAAACAATTTTCGATCTTGTGGTTGATACATTCGTAATAAAAATTACAATCAAACATGACGTTACGATCATAGAAAACACCAAAAAGTGCTTCCCTCAATTACGTCTGTCTGTTTAAAAAAAAATATTTATTTCCAAAATAACTGAACTGAATACTTCATACGATGTAGGCCGTCATACATTTATATATACATAATTATGTATCTTTAAAAATCACATGGATCTTATGTACATATGCATATTGCACTTAAATTATAAATAATACAGTGAGGGTTTCCGTTACCTTTTTTTATTCAAAACATAATTCTAGGTGCATCAATCTAACCAAATTCCCCTAGAAAAATATAATTTACAGTGAGTAATCGCTGTAAGTTTTATTAAAGTCGGTACATATCGATCAAAAAATAATGCGTCTTAGAAAGGTACTACAGCATCTAACTGATGAGCCCAGCTGTAGTACCTGGGCGAAACGCATTTTGGACTAAAGGTCACAAATTCATTCAATTGGCTTTAAATCCACACAGTCCACTAAAACAAAAACAAAAATAATATAAACATATTGTTTGCGTTTTCTTCAATTAATTCACTGGCCAGACCACGGGCAAAACATAATTCTAGGTGCATGAATCTAACCAAATTCCCCTAGAAAAATATAATTTACAGTGAGTAATCGCTGTAAGTTTTATTAAAGTCGGTACATATCGATCAAAAAATAATGCGTCTTAGAAAGGTACTACAGCATCTAACTGATGAGCCCAGCTGTAGTACCTGGGCGAAACGCATTTTGGACTAAAGGTCACAAATTCATTCAATTGGCTTTAAATCCACACAGTCCACTAAAACAAAAATAATATAAACATATTGTTTGCGTTTTCTTCAATTAATTCACTGGCCAGACCACGGGCAAAACATAATTCTAGGTGCATGAATCTAACCAAATTCCCCTAGAAAAATATAATTTACAGTGAGTAATCGCTGTAAGTTTTATTAAAGTCGGTACATATCGATCAAAAAATAATGCGTCTTAGAAAGGTACTACAGCATCTAACTGATGAGCCCAGCTGTAGTACCTGGGCGAAACGCATTTTGGACTAAAGGTCACAAATTCATTCAATTGGCTTTAAATCCACACAGTCCACTAAAACAAAAATAATATAAACATATTGTTTGCGTTTTCTTCAATTAATTCACTGGCCAGACCACGGGCAAAACATAATTCTAGGTGCATGAATCTAACCAAATTCCCCTAGAAAAATATAATTTACAGTGAGTAATCGCTGTAAGTTTTATTAAAGTCGGTACATATCGATCAAAAAATAATGCGTCTTAGAAAGGTACTACAGCATGATACATATTATATATTAAATTATTCTAGTAATCAGTACGTAAATATTTTTTTATAATTCTGTTCTTATTAGAATGTCTTACACAATTGGATGAATGTTATCTGTTTTTTCTTTTCAAGTTTTAGTTCTTCGTTTCGATTGAAATATGTTCTGGGAATTGTTGTACACATATAAAAGTTTAATTAAGAAATAATTTCCCATTGATTCAAGTGGACTCAGGAATGCAGAATCTAGCTGCAAATTTTGTAAATGGCTTCGCCAACGCCGGATTTGTATTGGACAAGCTTTTGAGCGAGAATGGCAACAAATGACTGTACAGCAACAGCTCATTCGTTGCTTTCTGATTAAATTGAACAACAATTGCTTCATGCGTTTTGGTACAATTATGTGACTAAGAATTTCTTTACGCTGGATCGAATCGTTCCACCTTCATCGATACTGGGCTTGCTTTACTTGGGAAGACGGAAAGCCACCGAAGCTGTTATGAACGATCTGGAAGTTGTGCTTCACAAGTCTATATGGCCACTGCAATGGAGACATTTGTCCATGCGCTGCAGGAACTGGAAAAACTCCCACTCTGCCAAAGCAAAATTTTCCAATGTGCCATATAATTCATTGGTGCATACAAACAATAAACCGCCATATAGCTGTAGGTAAGTTAATTGAAACTTTACACAAAAATAAAATGTTATATTTAACTTCTAACTCCCAACAGTTCCTTCATCTTCATGGCAATCGAATTCTCCAAAGAGAAAGCATTGCCAGTAAAAGAAATATTCCGTGCTTCAAAGCAACTCCCACCGGATGTAAGAATAGTGTGAGACATAATCTTTTGTTAATATAACATTTCGTAATATTAAACCTTTTCTACTAACAATGTGATCGAACACAAGAGCAAGTACATACGATCCAACCGTGCATTTAATTTATTTATAAAAAATATGGAAACAATTTGCCGCAAGCTTTTACTTTCCGATGAATTTCCATATCAGGAACAAAGCAAATATTTATCAACCAACAAAGAGGTAGAACTACTCAACGACGAAAAATGAAAGGAATTCATAGTAAGTATAATAAGTTAAGTTTTTTTTTTGTTTAATGGACTGCTAGTATATTTTATTATAATAAGTTATGTTATAAAAAAATTAATTACTATAACAAATTTACTAAAAATCAATAAAATCAATTTTTTGTGATCTAGAATTACGGATTACCTTTTTGCAAAAAAAATCGAACCCGAAATTTTAATCAAACTTGATATTCCGTCTGTCTCTCTATCGGTCCATATAAATATGTATATCCATTTCTTCTACCTAATTATATTTCATTTTTACGCATAATAATGACTAAATTACATACATACACATGTTTTTGCTATCTACGTCACTGAATACCTACCTACTTACAGTATATACTATTTGGCTCTCATACATTTATATACCTATATATCTATCTACTTATCACCAACTTACACTTTCAATGTACATTGTATGTACAAACATTTACATGCCTACATATTCATATCTGAATGTACCTCTAGGTACACAATTATCATCCTAATTTCCGTAATTAAAATCTATAATCTAGATTTAAACATAAATTTGTAGGTATGTATGTACCTAAGTAACTATTCCTTGAATCATCCATTCAATCCATTATACTAAAAACTTACCTACATATTTGGACCAACCTACTAATAGCGTCAATGTTTAGCTACATTAAAAAATATTCAAATTTAGTTTAAAACTAATAAGTAAAAATGAAAAATAGAAACTTGAAGTTATGAATTTGGATCGGGCCAGAGCAAATTAAATTTATAAACTTTAAACTTTAAATTTATAAATTTGACTATTCTTTTAATTTCCATTTCAAAAATAATAAATTACGTACAAAACGCAAATCGAGTTAGTAGTTTCTGATATCTAGGTCACTGAATAGGTACCAACCTACATACATTACGTACTAGGTGGACTCTCTGACATTTATATAAATATATGTCTTTAACAATCAAATGAATATTATGTATAATAAAACTATCATATAAAGTTTTATATGCATATATGGATCTACCTAACCAAAACCATCCAACACTTTCATTATACATTATTATGTACCTACATATTTACATACCTAGGGTCCATATACATACATATGTATGTAATGTAGGTACATTTTACCATCCCAATTTACAGAATTAAAATCCAAAACATAGATTTAAATATACATTTTTAGGTAGGTGCCTAGTAACTATTTCCTGAAACATACAATAATTCTATTCATTATACTAATAACTTACCTACATCGGTTTTAAACTTACTTCATGATAATTGGACCTACATACTAACAGCGTCAAAGTTTAGTTACATTAAAGAAAACTCGAAATTTAAAACTAATAAATCGGCCCTATCACAGAATCCATCGCAATCGAAAATCTACTGCGAATCCTGAAAAATCTATCATAGCATCCATTAGTAGTCGAAAATCATAAAATCGGATTTCATAATCTCTAAATATTTACAGATTGTTTAATTTTTATTTTACAGATAGTTTTTGTGGGAAATTTGCTGCGTGTGAATCCAATTTCTATGAAACTGCTTGCGTATGCCATGGAGCCTTGTGTTTTGATTCAGTTCAATGGAGAAATATCTGCTGCAGTCAATGAGACCGATGACTGTTGCAGATGATTCTGCCTCACAAACTGCAAGACACCTCATCATCCACCTCATCCAATATTGAAATAAAAAAGGATCATAATAATTAACATTGATTGTGCTCTTGGCAAAAATGTGATCTTATTCTATTCTTCATAATGTTCTTTATATCTCTGTGAGCAGCAAACTTATTTGTAATGAATAATAATAATAATTTTAATTATTTTGTGTTGTCATTAATACAAATATTATATATGATTCTTTATTTTCGGGAATGTTTGTTCTACTTCACCTTTAAAAAAAACGGTCTAATTTTAAAAACACGAAAGAACTACTTTTAGATAGCAATTTTTCTAAATAATTGTTTGATTATAAAATGATTGAAAGGATTTAGAAGCTGAGGTTAATTTACACTCGATGATTGTAACTGTTCTGAGTGTTAATTTACCTCAGCATAGGGCTATAATACTTGCCTATGTGTCATTGAGACACACAACATTACATTTCCCTTAAAAAGAAAAGAATTTTTTTTAACACCCACAAAGACAATGTAATCGAAAAAAATTAAGTGAATCACAATTCTTAAGCTATATACATATAATATATACATAAGGAGAAAATATTGAGCCCAATGTATTTAATTATAATATCTGAGATGAATGGCAGGCGCTGTTTATCCTACAAAATTACAAGAAAAACAAATACTTAAAAATACATGAAATTAGGTTTTTTTGTATTTAACGTACCTTATTTCAGCTTGACAGACCAACAATCTGTTTAGAAGATACAGACCGAGGTGTTTCGGTCAACATGTGCATATCGGTCTCGTTCATGAGATTGCCACTGACGATATATTTCTTCCAAAAAGATAACATGGCTACTTTCTCAGCGATTCCTTCTTTCAGTTTATCGAGATCTCTGAAAGTTTATAAGAAAAACATCGATTAGATATGAATTTGCACTTGCAAAATAAAGGTTTACTTACTCTGTCATTTTGCTGGGGAAATTGTTTCCGGTACCAAAACATGTCCTGTCGAAGAATAGATTCCAAGAAAAGTTTTCTATATTTCTGTACTACAGCAACAACCCGCCACTACTAATGGCTCATTGTATTGTTGTTTCTCTTTACATAGACGAGACACTTCATGTGGCAGCGAACCGCTTATTCGTGAGATTTCACATTGTGTCCGCCAATGTGAAGCCTCCTTTTCTAAATAACTAATTCAATCTTCACTTTTTGTTGATGCATTGGTTTTTGTGTAAAGTCTAGTGGTTGGTGGTATAACTCCCAGATGAACTAAGTACGTCTTCACTCCCAATCTAAAAAAAACAACAAAACAATTATAGAAAACAAGAAACAATTGGGTTTGGTTTCTGAGTTTCCAATCTAAGATATACCTTTGGATGTACGCTTTCCATCGGATCTCCGTCATTGTGGCCCAATCTTTATCAAACAAACATAAAAAAACAATTTTTTTTTATATATATATATATTTCTGTTATTGAAATAAAGAATAATTAAATAAATATGAAAAAAAAACTTACCAAATGTGAAAAAAACTTATTTATGTTTTGGTAATTAGAAATGTCAGACAGACTTTTGACAAACCAAAAACAAAAAAAATTATCTGTCAGTTTGAGCAATAGTGTTTTTTAATCCACCACTCACATGTATTCACGGATAGGAAAAAATGAGTAAATTAAGAGTTTTCTCTTACTCACCTAAAAAAAAATTGCGGGTGTTTAAGGCCAGGGGGGTACGAGTCGCGCCTCAATGTAATTATTTTCTCTATGGTCGCGCCTCTGTAATTATTTTCTCTATGCGTCTGATGATGATCGTTACAAAAAGCGGAATAATTTTATTTCAAAATAAACAATAATACCAAATTGCACAAATAATGTTTTTCTACAAAATGATACCAAAACAACAGGTATGTAATTAATGTTCACAAACAACAATTGAAAAGACAGCTGATTTCGTATAGTCAGCTTTGCATTACGATACCTAAGTATACCAGAAATTTAGTGCTAGCTTGGCTTCGATTTGGAAATCATATGTTTTGTTCGTTGTTATGGTCGTCAGATGTTAATTGACAGATATTTAACACGTATTACAACAACAACGAACGTATTTCACAGCAAACTGTGCGCTACCGAACGCCCTCATTTTTCATTTTTACTCCAGAGTTGCAATAGAATAGAAAAGGTGCGTTCACGATTTACAGAAAAAAATAAAATTTCGCAATTCTACAACTTTTTTTTGCATCGAATCGTGAATACCCCTATAATAAGGCCGTGTGTGAATTGCGTTAAAATGTTGGTTTATTTTCTAGCAGGGTTAAATTTTGACACTAGCGTGGTAAATAAAAGGTTAAAATGTAGAGCAGGCTAACAGCCTTATTCTGGCAACCTCACTGAACCCTAACAAGTCACAATAACCACATAACTTGAGGTGAACTCATTTTTGTGACTTTTTTTTGGTATTCTGGTAATAACCTCACAATTTGTGAGCATCATAAAAACTTAAAAATAATGATCTGCTTCTTGGCACATCACAACTCACCTACTTGACATATCTGTGAAACAAAACTATAAAAAAACGAAATAAGAACAAACATGGAATCGAATTGATTTTAATACATCTTTTGGAGGAAGTTTCATCTATAAATGTAATAAGTAAGAATTAATAAAAGTGTATTAATTGATTTTTTAATAAATCACTCTTTGATTGTAGCGCAGGAGAATTCTAAGATAATTAAGGGATATGAATGATCCGTTTGTCATTCAAGATACAATTTTTTTATCTATGGGCCTATATTTGCCGACTTTTAGTGAAGATCGAGAATCGATTCGTTACGATTTCCACAAGAAAACTTTCCACGTAAAGTGGTAAATTATATCTTGTAGTCTACGAGACAATCATGAAAAAGATCATGATTTAAATGCAACTAATGCGAAGCAGCAATGTGGAAAAGGTACATTATAAAAAACACAAAAGTACAAATAACCGCGATTAGAATTCTCTATAAATTTTAAATTATTTCAGCTTTCCAAATCAACTGAAATTAAAATCTCATGATTTCAATGTACAAAGAATTGTCTAAAATCGAATGTGCCATCTTTTCGGAAAGATTTTTCTCCGCAATACGGCACTGTAATAGATCGACACCAATGCACGAGTGCATAAATCTGAAGGTACAATATGTAATATCTGCATCACAATCGGAAGATAAAACAACTCAAGGAATTTCAAAAAAGTCGAGGAAAACGCAACAAATTTGAATTAATTTGCGTTTTTCATAGTTGAATTTAATTTTTTTTAAATTTCACAATAACATGTATATTAATAAACTCTAAAAACTGCATACCAAAACTTCGAAAAAAAATTGGCTTGAGAATCCCGGCCATCAGCTCAGTTCATCTACAAGCTTTAACACACATTTTATTTATTACTTGATTGAAACTGATTATAATCTTATCAAATAAATTATTATTCCAGATGTTTTTAAACAAATTTTAGCTAATTCATCTCTTTTGTAGCTTGCAGATTATTTTGATATTAAGGGTATTCATGTAACGGCGGAAAACCCAGATAAACCTCAGAAACCAAATAATTTTATCTCCGCCGAAATGAATCGTCAAGGTTTGTATGGGAAAAATATTCTGCAAATCAGATAAAATTATCTCACGAATTTGATGTAGGAAGAGAATAAATAAACTTTATAAATACTTTGCTGATACTCGGAAGAAGACTTATCGACCTGAGATTCGCCGGATTGGAATTGTCCTTTCCCTTTTTAGGGAGAGGATGCACCACTGCTGTCTTCCACCGCACTGGATAATATGCATTATTCAGCGCGTTGTTAAACAGTGTGGTATATATGTCAACTGCTTCTTGAGGCAAATGTCGTAGTACAACGTTGGATATACCATCGACTCCTGCTGATTTCTTATTCTTTAGTGAATCAAAGATGAGCTGGAGCTCAATCTTCGAAATTAACAGGGAACTGGTCCCATTTCGCTCGGCGATTATGGCGTTTGCCAAATGTTCATCATTAAACCCGGTAAAACCAAGGTTCTCAGATCGCCACTGCGTTATATCGTTCCGGAGGTAAAAGTGGTGAACCAGAGCTCTCCAGGTCATGGTTCGGGCGAATGCTAGCATTCACCTTGTACACTTGCTGAAAAGCAGCCCCCACCGCCTCCACCTTCTCCTGCGGATCTTCGATTATGAAGAGGTCATCGTCCAAGATGGCGTCATCTGGGTCTATGCCTGCTGTCAGAAGTACGTCTCTATTTTGTGTCGTCCTCTGGAGCTTAAGACACGGAAGGTCGTTTTGATCTTTTCTTCTGAATATCTTATTAATTTGTGGGAACATACTCGGGTCGGTAGCGTTCACGGCCCGAATTTTGTTGTCCCAAAACAAATTAACGGACAACCTATAATTTTCTTTGATCAATTGGTTGATGTTTTTTATGGACGACTTCAGTGTCCTTATCTCCAGATCTCGTGTGTCAGTAAACCGTCTGTACAAGCGTTTTAGTTTTGTCAGTAAGCCACTTTTTTGTCTGTGTAGTGCATCAATTGTCGCGTTACGGTACATGTCAGTTGCGTTACGTTCTTTGTATTTCGGTATTGTCCTGTTCATTGTTCGTTGAATTGTTTCGTCCATTTGTTCTAAGTATCTGTCAATTTCAGTATTTGTCATGTTCCTGTCATTTGGTGGGGATATACCATTTGATCGTAATTCGCTCAATAAGACGTTCGAGAAGCGTGGCCACCGCACCTTACTGTAATTGTAAGTATGCACCGATACATACTCCTCCAACTCCATAAGCGCGTTCGGAAGTTGTATTACGGCGGCGAGTCCGCAGTGGTCATTGTCGTACTCGATCGTTCTTAAACTATTTTTAGACCGATGGCCCACAGTATCAGTAATTGTTAGTCTTGCGTCTTTCAACAATAGATCCAGATAGGCACCGCTTCTTGGAAACGATGGCCTGTCTGTAGCGAGAAGTTCAATGCGATACTCCAGGTTGTATCGATCCATCCAATTATACAGATGGTTACCACGAGGATTTTGTATTTGATTTCCCCAATCTATATGTTTGGCATTCAAATCACCAGCCAATATGTAGTAGTTTTCTTCCGAGCTCAATCTTAAGCATTCAAAAAGCTTTTCAAGCTCTGTTATAAACTGTGTGGGCTGAGGTGTTTCCGGTGCATAGGCAGCGATCACATACATTCGCTTCCCCTGTTGGAGATGAATGCATATGATGCATGCCTCTAACGTCCGAAATTTACGCACATCACTATTATATATTACCTTATGACTAATGCCTTTACGTATAAAGATTGCGACGCCCCCTCCTTGAGTGGAGTTGGGTCGGTCTCTCCTTTCGATATTGTAATTGTTGTTAGTCAATTTATGTTTCTGGTTAAGCTTAGTTTCGCTAGCCATAAACACATCTGGACATATGTCTTTAAGCAATTGGAATAAATTCGCTCTACGTTCGGTCCTAATCAGTGAATTTACATTCACAGCTAGGATCTTAAAGGGTCTCTCCGGCAGCGCGCCCTTAACCTCTAAGTTGCGTTAAGCTCGGCAAAACAGAGTAGAGATAATCCACCGTAGTCGCCTGCTCCCTGATCTGGTTTTGGAGGCCGTTCAACTGGCCCTGGATGGCCAGTAGAACGCCTATAATATCCGCCTGTGCCGCCGGCGCCTTAGGCACGGGGGCCTGTTGGGCGACCTTTGGTGTAGGCTGTACCGTGCTTCCCCTTCCTGACGCCATTTGGGCGTAAGAAATTTGGGGGTTGACGGGCGTTGTTGTAGGAGGGCGCACTGTTGGACGCTTTTCTACCACTGTTTGCTTTGCTGCTTGTTTTTTATAAGCTGAAACGTCGGGCATCCCCGATAATTAGCGGGGTGTCCGGCGCCTCGGCAGAGTACACATATAAGCTGGGTCCTGTCTTCGACCCGTTCCTTTCCTAACTTGCATTCATCTGCATTGTGGTTCTCTCCACACTTAACGCAGCGTGACTGCATTTCGCAGTTTGCTGCGGCGTGGCCGAACCTTTGGCAGCGCATGCATTGAAGCATGTCGCCGCGCCTTTTTAATTTGTCCCAAGTTACAACCTGGTAGTTGAGGACGGATATACTCCTCAAACTATCCAGTTTGCTGCTGGGTGAGAGTTGAACAAGGAAGAAGGGAAGACTCCGCTTCTCCCGCCTAGCTCTAACTGTAGCGAACGTCTTGACCCCGATAAAGTCGAGATCGTCATTCGATTTTTGGCGGAGTTCATTTAAGAGCACCTGTGGTTCCGTGTAGGAATCTATGCCCTTCAAAAGGACCGTTTGAAATTTTTCTGTTTTAGGGGTGAAACTAAAGAATTCGGTAGTAGTTTCTTTTAGCAACTCTTTAATTTTTTTTGTGCTGTTCCAGTGTGAAGCACTGGATAGCATGCCTATCGTTATTTAATCTTTTAATAGTAAAATTTTGACCTATGGTCAACTTACATAGATTTATGGTATCCTGTAACTCCATTTTATAAGTATTAATGGGTGGCACCTTTTCTTTTTTCATAATCGGCGGCTGTGGCTGCTGCTGCTGAGACTGACTTTTCTGCTGCTGTTGATTCTGCTGCTTTTGAATCTGCTGCTGCTGTTTTTCTTGCGGTTGTTTCTGGACTTGTGTCTGCTGCTGTTGTTGTTGTTTTTGCCGTTGTTGTTTTGGCTGCTGCTGCGGCTGTTGTTTTTGTAATTGTTCTTTTTTCTGTTGTTGTTCTTTGTCGTCGAGTTCTTTTAGTTGCCTCGCTCGGCGCGCTTCTTGGCTGGCCTTAACTTTTCTTTTTATCTTTTCGATTTCTGCCTCCAAAGCTTCAATTTGGGCGACCATTCTTTGTTCCTCGTCCTCCTCAGCTGACGCCTCTGATGTGGAGAGGTTCACGAAGGCAGTACTATCGCCCGTCGTGAAGTGCCCTTCTCCTTCTTCAGACATATATGCTATACCCTCTTCGGGTGAAGTGTCTAGCTCGGTTTGTCTTGCTGCCTCTGACGTCTCGTCTATATCGGACGTATGCACCCCAGCTGGCAGCTTTGCTGAGGTGGCCGTGGATCTCCTTTTTACCAAATTTGGTGCGCCTTGATCCTTTTTCTGCGCTTTTGATTAGCATCGGATGATGTTGCCGTTGTTGTTATTGCTGTTGATGTTGTTGCTGCAGAATCACTGCTTGTAGTTGAAACATCTTTCGATGTTCCCTCAGCTGATGCCCTCGCTGGCCTCATTGGCCCTAGGACACCTTTTGATGCCCCGTTGCTTAAACTCCTCCTCCTTTGTTCGTTTTCCCAACCAATAAAGTAAACCACTTCACGGTTGTGAAAAAAGCTGATCAAGTTCTGATGCCCGGCTGGGAATCGAACTGGCGACCCTCGGATTCTCGGTCGGCCACTCTTTTTTTTTTTTTTTATATATTCATTTTTATTTCATATTAACTTATAACTATCTTAAAGCTAGACAAAAATGTTTAAGACTAGCCTAATTATCAATAACTTACAACTAATTTACTGGCCCTTTACGGGCGCTCTAAATTAAACAATAACTCTTACAACTAATGTCTTTCGACCTAAAAACTATTTTAATTAAATCTAATTTTTTTTTATTTATTTTATATTTCAAGAAACTTTTATACAAAAAACTTGGTATCTGATAATTTTTTTTTTTTTTTAACCTATAAACTAAACCTAAATATATATTAAAAATAATTAAAACTAAATAAAACTAACTTAAACTAACTAAAAATAACTTAAACTACTTAAAATACCTAATAATACTTATAACTACTTAAAAACTAGAACAGCCACAGCAGCATTTTTTTCGTTTTTTAATTTTTTTTTTTTTTTTTGTTTGTTTATATTTTATATGCATGCAGACACACACCAGCATGCAACCCACCCACACATGTACATACGCACATACATATACGTACGCACATACATGTACACACACGCAGATACATGCACGTAAATTTTTAAATTTTTTGTTGGTACCACCCTGACTGTAACCTATACCTAATGCCCTAAATCTATGTAAGTCGGCCAAGATATATCATCTTCATCGACTTTAAATATCACGATGCTGTTCAGAGAGCCACCAGAACTGTTTCTCCTGTTTCGCCCTATCCCTCCGGTCCCGATCGGACACAGTCCTACTGAACCGAAGGCGCTCTTCTCCACCTTGAGCGATGACGTCTCGACCATACAGGAGTCGCCTATCCACAGTTTTCCGGCTGACGTGGTAGATGAGCGGAACCGCCCCTCCATCCTGAATCAGCCCTCGACTGTCTAAATAGAGGAATGCCTCGGGAGGGATGTAGCCACTTAACCGCGCACTCTCGAAATATTGGTTATTTGGGTAATACGCCCCAAAAATTAAGTTGTTAGTTGAGGACATCACTCTTGCAACGTGACCCCGAATCAGCTTAAACAAAAAATTATCTATTCTGTTTATGTTGGCTCCGTTGTATAGAACCTGGTTGGAATAATATCGTTTGTACTCCGACTCTGGTGTTCTGTGTAATCCAAGGCAACGTCGAAGACACTGCCTCTCAAACACCCGAATCTTTTCCATTTGAGATGGGGCAACGTTGAACCACACCGGACATCCATAGGCAATCATCGGCCTGATGAGGGCCATGTAGCAAATCACCTTCACCCTGCTGTCAAGACGACTGCTATAAAACAATCGTTTTGTCAGGGCAAAGGCTCCCCTAGCCCGGCCAGAGCAGCACCTATATGTCTGTCGAAATACAAGTACTGATCCAACCAGATGCCAAGGTACTTTACTACACTTTTACTCGCCAGTGAATGTCAATGTGGTCCCACGATCACCAGCTTGCGCCAGTTCTTTCTCGTATCCCTTGAGGCGCTAGACAACGAAGTCCTAAACAGAATTGTTTCTGATTTCTGGAAATTGATTTTCAACTTTCAGTCATCACAATATCGCTGAATCTTGTCGAAGTCACGCTGCAAAAGAATTTTGATGACCTCAACTGTTGGAGCTGTTCTGTACGCAATTAGATCGTCGGCGTACGCAATTGCCTGAGTTAGACTACCTATCAGATCGCTGGTGTAAATGCTGAAGAGAATCGGCGAGTTAACCGCTCCCTGCTGAAGACCATTGTTAATATTAAAAACTGTGGTAGAAGTTACATTGCCACTCTTGACAACAAACTTTCTACCATTTAGCATGTCATAAAGCATGTACAATAGCGGTTTACTTATACCAAGTCTGGCGAGCTTTAGATAGAGACCCTCTAACCATACGGTGTCGAAGGCCCTTTCCAAATCAACCAGACAGGCACCCGTACACTGCTTTTTAGATTTGTTCCATTGGACATCAGAAACGAGTTTAGACGCGGCATGAATTGTGTCATGTCCCGTCTTAAAACCGAACTGATTATCCGGTATGATTTTGTTGTCCTCCGCCCACTTGAACAGAGCTCTATTAATAACCTTTTCAAATACTTTGCTGATACTCGGAAGAAGACTTATCGACCTGAGATTCATGTACATGGTACATGTCAGTTGCGTTACGTTCTTTGTATTTCGGTATTGTCCTGTTCATTGTTCGTTGAATTGTTTTGTCCATTTGTTCTAAGTATCTGTCAATTTCAGTATTTGTCAGGTTCCTGTCATTTGGTGGGGATATATCATTTGAACGTAATTCGCTCAATAAGAAGTTCGAGAAGCGTGGCCAGCGCACCTTACTGTAATTGTAAGTATGCACAGGTACATACTCCTCCAATTCCATAAGCTCGTTCGGAAGTTGTATTACGGCGGCGAGTCCGCAGTGGTCACTGTCGTACTCGATCGTTCTTAAACAATTTTTAGGTCGTTGGCCCACAGTGTCAGTAATTGTTAGTCTTGCGTCTTTAAGCAATAGACCCAGATAGGCACCGCTTCTTGGGAACGATGGCCTGTCTGTGGCTAGAAGATCGATGCGATACTCAAGGTTGTATCGACCCATCCAATCAAATAGATGGTTACCTCGAGGATTTTGTATTTGACCACTTATGAAATTTTGATTTAATTTAGAACTTAAGCTCACTCACGAAATTTAATTTGGAAAAACTGGGAAGCCGAGAACGTGTTAACACTTCCACAGTACGAGATCGACCATTAATAGTACTATCATGACGACGAAATTCATCCAGCCTGCAATAAGTTCTACTACACATCATGGGTTCCACTACCAAATCGGAGCTTAGGTAGTGTTGGTGTGCTATGAAAATGCGTATGGAGGGAAATAGTGTGATAATAAATTGATGAGAGAAATATATAAAAAAAATTTTATAAGTTAGAGCAGAAAAAGAAAACAATTTATTTCATAGGTTTTTTTTATTTTTTTTATGAGGATTTTTTTGTTGAGTAGGAGCTTTTTTTATTCTACGGCTGATAGAATGAAAATTGTTTGATGGCTGTAGGGAATATTTAAATATTCAGGTATACACTTGTGTGCAACGGTCACTACTCAGTAAAATAAACTTTTTTTACCAAATGAACAAACATGATAATAATTTAACAGTTTAAATTTGAGATTTCTGTTAATCGTTGTGCAAAAAAAAAAAAAAATTTTTCTTGTGACAATTTTTTTTTTATTTTATATTAATATTTTTTTTGGATTTTGAAAAAAAAAATATTATTTTTTGAAAATTCAGATTTGATAAGTAATTTCCTAAAAAATCGAGTTTTCAAATAAGAATTGTTTATTAATAGGTATTATTTATTTTTTCAAGTCGTTTTTTACTTATTTTTTTTAATGAGTATTCAACAATATATATATACATTTGAAAATATTATTTTAAAAAAATCTTCAAAACATTTAATATTTATTTGCAAAATATTGTTTTTTTTTTTCAAAATCCAAAAAATAAAATAAAATTTAATAACAAATTTTTTTCTTGGAAATTCTTGGAGCCGTTTTTGAGAAATATTTTTTTTATTAACGGTTTTTAACATTTGTATTGGAGTAACCGCTGTTTTTTATTTTAGAAAAATAGTTTTTTTTAACTATTCAAGATAATGTCTAAAAACTACTAAATACGAAGTTTCGAAAAAATCTATTAAGTCGTTTTCGAAATTTTGAATTTTCAAAAAAAAAAAATTATTTACAAAATAATTTGTTTTGAAACACTTTGGTATACAATAGTGTTTAAACTTTCTAGGAGCTTCTGCGTAAAAAATTAAAAAAATCTGATTAACCGTTTCCGAGAAAATCGAAAACCAAAAAATTGGTTCTACTAGAGGTACCAAAAAAACAATTTTTTTCCAAAAAAAAAATTATCAAAAGGTACCATTCCCTTCATTAATGAACTCATTTTTTTTTATAAAATCGTTGGAGCCGTTTTTGAGAAAAATAAGATTTTTGTTTTTGGCCAAAAACAATGTATGGGAGCTACTATTATTTGTCGTCTTAAAAAAAATGAAAAACCGTGTGGGCATATTACCGAAAAAAAAGTGTTTAGGCTGTAGACTCGAGGACAGACTGACAGACGGAATTAGGGGACCCAGTTTTTTGGTGTTCTCTATGATCGTAATATCATATTTGATTGTCAGAAAATTTTTTTTTTGGAGAAAATTAATATTTACCTTTTTGGTCAAAAAGAAAGTTTGGCAGGTACCTAGGTAGGTACTGTGATCTTTCGTCTTAAAAAAGCTGATACAAAAACTGGGAGCATGTTTATGAAAAAACGTTTAGGCTGTAAACTCGAGGACAGACAGACAGAGAGACGGAATTACGGACCCATTTTTTCGTCTTCGCTATCATCGTAATTTCAAGTTTGATCAAAATCTCGAGTTCGATTTTTTCGAATCCATAACTTGTAATATATTACCTACCTACATTTATAATATCGCTAGTCAAAAAAAATAAAAAAAAATACTACCTAGGTATACCTACTTTATTTCCTAATAAAACTGTCTGGAGAAAAAATTAAATTATTCTCAATAGATATTATATTTGAAAAAGAACAAAAAGTACCTATGTACATACATATTGTATGTAGATGTGTATCTGGGTACACATGTACCTATCTAAACAAAAATATTGAAATATCTCAACATTACTTTGCTATTTTCGCATAGAAAAAGTGAAAAGTAGCAACGTTGCTACAATTCAAAATCCTAAAATCCACCAAATATCTAAAATTTGAAAGAAAAATTTAAAATAAATTCTATAATAACCTATACATGCATGTATATCCATATACATTCTTACTTCAAATTCATGTATACGCCAATAGCCTTGATATAATTTATTTATACCCACCATATTTTGAAGGTTGCCATGGCAAAAACAGCTTATTCGGTTTTCTCCCTTACCCTCTATATTGTTGTCAGAACTAATAAGTTTTGACCGTCTCCCTTGCTTTTTTTTCGTATTTGCCTCTACATTTATTTCTTCCACATAAACAATTCAATATCAAGAAAAGAGAAACTAGCGCCCTCATCGACGGAACTACTAGCTAAAAAATTCAGTCTCGTAGTAGTACTATAGGTTTCATATGCAAATCCAAGGTAGAAAATTTAACCAGTAATTTAACGCAATTCACACACGGCCTCATTTAGATTGTTGTTTGAAAACAGCGATGCAAATGGGGCAATGTATTTGATGTTTAGTTCAAGTCTTTTTGTATATGTTTTTGACATTTCTCATGGGATACAAAAAATATAACAACGTTTTTCGGATAACTTGAGATTTTTTTTTTTTAGCAACAGAAGTTTTGTTTCTGTTTTTTACACGGGATTCAAAAAAATTAAATTAATGCGGTCGGCTCTAGACATATTTCTGAATGCGGCCATTTATTTCATTAGGCCATTTTGGTCAAGGTTTGGAACACAACTTATGGATACAGAAGAAAGACCTGTCAAAACAACAAACAATGTCCGAATTGCATACATTTTATGAAAATCGAAAACTTTAAAAATTAATTAAAAGTACAACTAGAAGTGTGTCCACTTTAGAATTGTGATATTTATTGCTTTTAACAATTAATCTGCCGAATAAAAGTATCCGCGTGTGAAAATTTGTGCGAAAGAAAATATCAGCCATCGCCTGTAATTACAGGTAAAATGAACTGTTTGCATAAAAATACATTTAAACAAATTGAAACACTTTGGAATGTACCATTTTTCCAATGGTCAATGTATGTGCTTATGGTAACAAGTTGCATTGGAGCTGAGCAGCACCCTGCTGAAGAAGATGGTCCACTTCTAGTAGTGCAGACTGCAGTTGGCCTAGACGTTAACCTGCCATGTGAACTTACACCAAGTACCATGACAACGGACAAAGTACAACTTGTTATTTGGTACAAACAAGGCAGTGTTAAGCCAATTTACACTTTTGATGCACGCGGACGACAATTGCAACAGGCAATCCCATGGGCGGATGAATTCGTTCTCAAGAACAAAGCTCAGTTTTTTTATGATACTAGCCCTCCAGCTTTGAGGATTAAAAATGTTCAAATCAATGACGCTGGATTATACAAATGTAGAGTTGACTTTCATAAGTCACCCACAAGGAACTGGCGAGTGAATGTTACAGTTATAGTACCCCCAACTAAACTAACGATATTAGATTCATATGGAGCTGCCATTAAAAATAATATTGCTGGACCATATTTGGAGGGAAATAGCATAAACTTAACATGCCTTTCTAGCGGAGGAATACCGCCTCCAAAAGTATCATGGTGGAGCGAGCATGCTTTATTAGATGACTCATATCAAATACTTCCTGATGGGACTGTAAGAAACGTTCTACATTTGCCAAGCATCTCCAGAGCAGATTTATTAATGGTTTACACATGTCAGGCAAGCAATGGCCATGTTGTGGCAGTATTGTCAGCTAAAGTTCAGCTTGAAATGAATTTGCCCCCTTTGAATATACTGCTTCAAGGAATTAATCATCCGATAGTCGCTGGAGTTAGCACTCACATAACATGTACATCAGTAGGTGCCAGACCACCGCCCCGAATTGTATGGAAGAAGGGTGGTGTTGATATAAATGATGCAACACAATCAACCTCCGCTGATGGTAATTCAACGATATCTGAATTGGTTCTAGTTCCCGCTCCGGAAGATAATGAAAAAGAGATTGCATGTTTAGTAGCTAAAACAATACCAACTCATCATAATATGGGTTTGACATCTTATGAAAGCTCTTTTGGGGTGATGGAATTATTCTTAAAGGATTCTCGAGTTCTAAATGTTACACATGCACCTATTGTGTCCCTAAATTTAGGAGCTCCATTGGATGGAAACAATTTAATGAGTGGGTCTGATGTTTATTTAGAGTGTAGTATAGTAGCAAATCCAGCAATAACTCGAATTGAATGGTATCACAACAATAAGAAGTTGCATTCCGCACGCGGCATCTTCATTTCTAATCGGACTCTTGTTCTGCAAAGTATTTCTAAATTTTCACATGGAAATTACTTTTGCCTTGCTACAAATGTGCAAGGCAGTGTATCTAGCAACGAAGTTTATTTAGATGTTAAATATCCACCAATATGTGAAGCCGATACAACTGTTATAAGAGCCGCTATCAAACAAACTATAAATATAACTTGTCTTGTGGATTCTAACCCCTTGTATAATTTGCAATATAAATGGTTTTTCAATAATTCGTTAGACAATATAATCGAATTACCAGAGCCATCAAGCCAATTACAAGAATTTCATAGCTTAGCACCATCATCTCTGCCCCTTAAAAGTGTCTTACCTTCCGATCATCATATCAATCAATACAAATATTACCAGGAATATCAAAAACATCCATATCACCACAAAAAAATGCTTCAAAAAATCATAATCCAAAAACAACATAATCAGCCTTTAAATAATCTGAATGATTTTCACGGCAGAATACATTTTTCTTCAGTATTAACATCATCATTACATGGACCCCTCTACACATCGAATACATTAGAAAACCCTAAGAGGCATTTATTGCATGTTAGTAATAAGTCAAAATCAAATAATAACCATCATCATCATATAGAGCATAATGACTATAGTTTAATTGAGAATCAGAAACAAAATAATAATAACCAAGAAAAATCCTATGAATTTCCCCTTGCACAAATGCTTTATTCAAATATGGTTTATACAAATCAACTTGATAAGACACATCGAATACATAGGGAGCATTCTAAACAGCAAATGCAGCAAAATGAAAATATAAAATCACTAACAACTCGATATGGTCATAAAAGTGGTTTAAAGAATCCGGAATCACCTACATTGCAAAATGTATACCCTTATCATATTGAATCATACGAAAGTTTTGGTGCAATATCTTGTACGGCTAGCAATCAAATGGGACAGAGTCAACACTGTTGGTATCATATTCAACCAGCAGATCTTCCAGACCCCGTCAAAAGTTGCATATCCTATAATGCGACATCTAGTTCCATTCAAATACTATGCACACCTGGTTATGATGGTGGCATTCAACAACATTTTCATATACAAGTTTACGATGAACTCAATCGACAAATTCTATACAATGTAACTTTTAAGCATTACAGTTTTAAAATCAAAAGTCTACCTAGCGATTCGGTTTTTGTGTTGCGAATAACTTCAATCAATTCGCAAGGTTCAAGTAAGCTTGTATATCGGTTGAGAGCACGAACATTATCGGTGCCCCTATTAAGAACAGCTTCATCCACCGCTGTACTGGTCCAATTGACACCTCTTTTGGGCGCTTTAGTTGGATTAATTGTGACTCTAATATTAGTGGTTATATGCATTGTTATATTTATAAAATTTCGTAAAAAGCACATCTATCGATCAAATGGAAACACCATAGAAACAATAGATAAAGGAGGAAGTGTGGAGTTGCTTGGACGTAATCTTGGAAGTCGGCCAAGCTTTGAAGACACAAATCCAGACGTTGTTCCTCTAGAAAATAGTGACGATGAATTTCATGCTGAAGAGGAAGCATTTAATCGATTAAATGTTGATTCGTATAGACCCTTATGCACACAGGCTATGAAGAGAGATTCTCCATCCTTATTACTGCCTCCACTTCATTCATCGCAAGCGTTTAAGAACGCCGAAATATCTCTTACTACAAATCCAGCCTACAATATTTGCAATACTCCACAACGAATACGACGGCCTACCTACACTTGCCCTTCGAATCTACTCTCCAACAATAATGGATCGAACTATTATACAAGTGCTTCCGGCCGACCTAATGTACCTACTTACGAATCTTCATCGCCACCCACATCACCATATGGATCATCAAATATATGCATGATGCCTTTGTTGGAACAACACCAGTCTTCTCAGTTACAATCACTTCAAATCCAACAACCTACAACCAGTGACAATGTAAAATTTTACAATTACAATATGTCGCCCTGAAATTTACTCACCGAGAACAATAAGTTCCAAATAGTGAGTATTGGTAATAGTAACCGTGTATGCACGGGCTCCGCCGAAAGAACGACAATTGTTTAGCCATTTTGTTACTAACTCGAATAAAGTTTATATTAATAACTTAAAACTTCATGTAAAATAATTTGAATATATATGTAGCTTTATTTTATTTGAAAACTCTTCAAAAGTAAAATCTTACGATAAAAAAACAAAAAACAAAATATAACACCGTTTGTAATAATTTAGTTTTAGAAAAAAAAAGCGCAAAAAACTTACGAGCATAACTTTTTGGCGTTTGAAAATGTCAAAGTGTCATATGGATAGTATGATTCTAAAAAGATAAAATAGCCTTCTGGTGATTTTAACTTTTGTAAAATGTTTAAAGATAGTTCTATGATTAACTCATTTAGAATTAGCAAAATTGTATCTTAAAATGCAAAAATGCAAGTATGCAAATAAAAACAAATAAATAAAAATCCTCTTTTTAGCCTAGTATCATAATAAAAATGTTTTAACATTGTACTTAAATCGTCTACAAATTATTAAAACTTGATTTATATTGTTTGATCTATGTGGTGCTGGTAGCCTCATTATCCTAAAAACTTAATAGTAATGCTACTTTTAAGAAGGATGGTTGGCAGTTAAAAGAGCAAAAAGTTCATCTGTATAAATCTAAATTAATAAACAATAATTAAACATTGAACTCGAATTTTAAATGTGTAATAAATTTCCGTACTATTGGAATACGGTATTTATCTAAACTAATCCGTAAGTGGAATAACATCAACTGTATTTTTTTTTGCATTTCGAAACTTCTACAGACACCCATGTTCTGCATTTCGATCCCAAACACTTTTTTCTCGTGAAATGAAAACCCTTGTTCTACATAGTGGTCAATTTTGAAAACTTCGAAATTTCTTCGAATTGTCAAAACGAAATTACTACTACTTATAAAAATGGATACAATTTTATTGGCGATTTTAAGAGAAAAAAAGAAGCAAAATTTTAAAGAAATAAAATGCACGACGAACTTGCTCTTATATTCGATCACATCGTATGCTAAAGATTTCTATTAAAAATCTAAATATATTTTTAAAGTCGTTTTTTACTTAATTTTTTTATACATATATACAAAATTTCTTTAATTTTTTTCTAAAAAAAAATGGTTAATTCAAAATTCTGAAATAGATACTTAAACTAATTTGAGCTCAAAAAAAGTGCGCCATTTTATTTCTTGGATTAATTTGAATTTATGAGAAAAAAAAATTTAAAATCTGTGGAGCGGTGTTTGAGTACAAAAGTTTTTTTTTATACTTTTTGAAAATATTCTTCAAAACAAAATCAAAAACGCCAATTCATAGGTATTCAGCAAATACATAACTATAATTTTTGAAAAAAAATTTAATGAGCAGTTTTCAAAATATAATTTTTTTAAATGCTTTTAAAAATACAAAAGAATATTAATTAAAAATATTGGTATGTAGTATAAATTAGGCTACCTACACCATCGGTTAAGCCATTTATGAGATAGTCGAAAGCAAAAGAAACGGTCCTATGGAAATACCGTTTTTAGACATTTAAACAATTTTTTTTTCAACCATATGATCGGTCGTATCTAAAAAGCTGAACAAATTTCTTTTTAAATCAAAATCGTTAACGGTTTTATGGCAGATACCGTTAATTTTGAGCTAAAAAAAATTCTATTTCCCCTCTGTACAATACCTAAAAAACTGTATGACCAAGTTTGAAGCAATTTCGGCCCACGCGTTTGGGCTGTAGGTGTCTATACATATATACAGACAGACATACAGACGGACAGAATTTTTAGATCATCTTTTTTCGGCTTAGTTTTTTTTTCGACGAATGCATAACTTTCCTTTTAGTACCTATAACCGCAAATAAAATTTAGAAGACAAAATTTGACATTGCATCACAAACCAAATAAATTAGTTCTGCTTGACGTTATCGTGAATAAAAACTTCCCTGGAAATTTTTCTGCAGTTCGAATCTTGCGAAGGTGAATGATGCTCAAAAGTTTCCCTCGGAATTTTTTTGGGTATCGGGTATAAGCTTTCCCATGGAATTTTGCTGTCATCGCATACGATTTTTTGTTTGAGGAAAATTTATTCCTTGAGAGATTAACGTTCGCAGGAAAAATTTTGAGGGAACCAAATATTCCATTGGAAACGAAATTCCCTGGGAGATATGCATGTATGTAAATAAGAATTAAATTCTTAATTTTGTTTTAAGTTTTCACAGTAATTATACTGAACAAGTATACATTTTTATGTTTTAAGGGAATTACTCAAATTTGGTATGTGTGATTCTTTTGGCATTCCTCCGAGGGGAAATTGAAATTTTATTTTTAGTAAAAATAACGGTACCTGCCATATAATCGCTAATGAAGATCTTATTTTTCTCAAAAACGTCTCCAACGATAAAACAGAATTTTATCAAAATCCATCCTAGAATTTTCGAGATTTTTTAAAATTTGCATTAATCCATGGCATCTAATGGTGTTCTTGGTTTTTGGAAAAAACTGATTAAAGTGATGACTTTGGCAGTTTTTTAAGTTTAAAAAACGATTTTTACCCTCCTATAGACAACACAATTCTGTTTTTTAATCGAAGTGAATATAGAGTGGAATCGGTTAAGGTGATACTTGACTGTCACCGTTCCGATTTTCAATTTGTATTATCACCTAGGGCAAATTCATAAACGCATCACTGCAGTAATAATGCTGCAGATGTAGATATTGTTCACTCTAAACAAATTATGAACATACATACATACATATTCATTGATTAAAAACTTGTATCTTTTATTTCGAGAATATCTCAAAACTGCCGTTTAATCTGTCCGTTTGTATACAAAATATTTATAATTTCTAAAAATGATCTATAGTCAAATTCAATTTGCAAACCTACAAAAAATACAAATTTTAATAAAAATAAGACTTGCTTTAAAAATTTAGATATATGTACCTCTTTCATAACCAAAACATTTGCAAATAATTTCAAACTCATGACTGCTGATCATGTTGTTCATATCGCGCATTGTCAATGCTCGAAGAAACTGATTTTGTGTTACTGTACCGCAATTTTCTTTGTCAAAATCTTTAAATAACGATTGAAGATTTGAGATTTGATCTGGTTGTCTGGCTAGTTTTTGCAGAGCTTTTGATGCTATTGTTCGTTCTTCGAAATTAAGAAAACATTGAACACAGTCTACACAAGGGAAATGCTTTAAGGGAGCTGCTAATATGTTGTCTCGTGCAGGTTGTTCTTGAATAAAAATTTCATCAATTGCATTGCAAAAGTCATGGTAACGAACAGTACAACTGCGATTTGATGAACGGAATCTATAATAAACAAACAACAATATATAAACTTCTTCAATTTTATTGAAAAAATAAAAGCATTATCATTTTCTAAGGGCAAGTTGTACAACAATTTGGTCCGTGGTTTATCAACGTAACCCCACCGATTTTGGAGGATTAACTAAAGTTCAACGATGGCTCAAGCATCTATTAGTCTGGTATCATACACTTGAAATTTGACCTTGATTCTCAATTAATTAATGAAAATCGGGAATTGAAAATTGCTTTATTAAATATTTGAACCAAAATTATAAAACCAGCCCTAGGAATAACGTTAAGTGTGGTATTTAAATTTGAGCAAAATTCATCTTACATATCACAAATTATATCGGCTTCGGGGACAGTAAGTTTTACATTTGCATTATCCAACCCTCGCCGGAAGTCCATTTCAGGAATTTGACTTTCTCTGTGATGATCGTAGTCCGTAAAGAAGTCCACAATTTTCACATTATTGATGGCCGTTTGCCTTTTAATCTTAGAAAGAACATTAATTACATCCCGTTCTGTACGTTTGGCTCTTATCAAACAAGGTTGGTCACTTCCTTTAATTTCTCTCAGTGGCAGAGGTTCTTTCAACTAAAACCAAGAAAAACAAACAAAGTATATAAGTTTTTTTCTTTACCTAGTCATTTTTTAAAAGTACTTTTGGAATGGCATATTCAGCTGGATCAACGTCCTCTAAGAACCGCATGTAATTGAAACCCATGTCGTTACAATACCGTTTCTCCAGTGCTGCGAATTCCTCATCAGAAACCAAAATAGTATTACTTAATAAAGCTTGTAATGCTTGCTTAGGACGAACATATCCTTTGTTTAATCTATGTATTTTTTGTTTGTTATTTTAAGGCAAAATACAAAAATATTAAATATAAAAACTTACTTATCGTAATTTTTAAAAAAAGGATGCAAGTAAATTCTTCTTGTATTGATTTTATTTTGTATTCTTTTGATAGTTTCCTCACAAAGATCTCGAACAGATTCAGATTCAATTTGCCAATTATGTTGACCTGGCTTTGGTAAGGTCTTAATATATTTAAGAGGTGATTCTACAGAAAGTTGAGGTTGTTTGTCCAGATTTTTTTCAGTAAAAACTATTAAAAAGTAATTTATTTTTTAAATATTATATTAAGAAAAACAAATTAACCTCTATCTATTTCATCAGCGAATTTTTTCCATTTAATACGATTCAAGTCAATAGGATCAGCATATCTCGAGAAAATGTTCTCAATTTCTTGCTGGCTTAGTTTAAGGTTCTTAGAGGCAGAAATGCCAACATTATCTAATGCACGTAAAAATTGATTTCTTGTTATGCTGCCCACCTTCAGTAGATCGAAAGTTTCCATAAATTCTGAGATGCGAATACCATTTTCGAAAATATAACGTTGTATTCGAAATATCGCATCACAAACGACATTTCGCCTATTAGGAACTTCAAAGATATTGACGTTCTTGTCATCCGAATTTGGAAATGGCAGCTCAGGCAGTTCAAGATCAATCAATTGTCCGGGAAAACAAATTACATTCTATATAATATACAGAATACATGGATTTAAAAAAAAAAAATTTTTTTGCTTATTTTCATCATGACACTATACATACATCAGAGTTGTCCATTAATTTATTTTCTTTAAGGTATTTTTTTAAGCCATCGATATGCTTTACAAATGCTACATAATTAACGGTATACGAATCTTTCATGTAACGCTTCAATAAGAGCAAAAAATCCTTTTCAGAAAGAGCGTGTTTCATAAAATGCAAGAGCCTTGAAAAATGGGCCACAGTCACAGTACCAGAGTTTTTTGTTACCTATTTAAAATTTATATTTTCGAATAAAGGAAATGTTTTTATTGACATATTTTCTTGTAAAAAAATGATGCCGATTTCAATTATCTAATTAAAAAAAATACATAGCAAGACTCACTTGCTCTTAATCGATCACACCATCCTATACACAGGATTATTAGCAGAAACTGCTTAGGTAATATATTTTTAAAGTCGTTTTTTTCGTTTTTATACGAAAATTCTTACATTTTATTCCAATATTAGTAAGCCAATTTTAGGTATTTAATAATATACATTTAAAAACTTTTTTTTTTAATTTTTTCAAAAAAGTATTTTTATCCAAAAAACCAAAAAAAAAAATAGATGCTTCGAAAATTTTGTATACGTAGTATATTTTATAATTTTGATCGAAATCCCTTGAGCCGTTAAGAAAGTCAAAAATAAAAAAAAACGGTTCTATATGACAGGTACCGTTATAAACATTTAATGTAAAAAAATATTCCAAATTGTAGACTACCCCTAAAATAGTGCAATTTTTTAAATTAAAATCGTTAGAGATACGTAATTGAGATTTACCATTTTTGTTGCAAAAAAAATGAAAGTTACTGTAATTTTAGGGGCTAAAAAAAGATTAATATTAAATAAAAGGATCGAGCCGATCACCTCCTAGCTAAAGTACCAAGTTTGAAGAAGCCAACAGCTTAGGTAGGAGGTCGACCCACAGATACACAGACATACCGAATTGTGGGACCCACTTTCTTTTGTGTTTTTATCATCGTAGTTTTAATTTTTAATTTTGATTAAAATTTCGAGTTCGATATGTTTTTGCAAGTAAAAATTGTATAATCTATTCTCAAATTGTTTTTTTTTTGCAAGCTGAAGAGGAATTGGACGAAAAAAACGAAATTGGGAATTAAAGACGCCATTAAAGAAAAAGTTTGCAGTAACATACAAACTATCGAAAAGAGAGAGTTAATTATTGCTGGCACTACTTTTTTCTACGGAATGAGAGCTAAGTTGGGCATCGACAATTCTGTGTCGTTAGGAAGCCCAAAAGCAATTAGTTGTTATTGCATTCAACATGTCAATGCGCACTCAAATCTTTTTTGTCCAATTTTCTTCAGGCTTGAATAAATTCTAACATGATAAGTTTTCAGAAATATATAAAAAAAATATTTCTGAATTTTAAACTAAATTATTGCAGCTGCAACTTTACCAGTTTAGTTACAAATTCTACATATAAAAACTTACCAACTCATAGTCTTGAAAGTATGGAAGTAAAGGTATGATATTTGTTTTAGCAATTTTCATCAATAAGATGCAGCACTGACGTTTTTCTTGATCAGTTAATATGTTCACGTGCATCGGATCGTTCCATTCAAGGCCACACACTGTGTTAACATTTTTGCTATGGTCTTGACCTTTTAATGGAGATATGAAAGGTGTTCGATAGAATATAGTTTTTCTTTGTACTAACCTTCTTCGCACAGAACCCCACAAAATTGTTTATAAGCAATTCTTCCGTCTGTAACTCGATAATAGTCAGTTAGTTCTCGAATTTCAAAATCTGATAACCCAATGATTCTCTTGTACTTCCCCAAAACGCTTGAAAATTTTGATTCTTATAAAAATACACCGGTTAATCTATGATAATAAAATAATATATTTATCTACCTCCAATTAATCCATTTCCGTTAGGATCGTATTGAGAAAATTCAGCATTGATGTTGAAACCATGTCGAAATATAGAAGCTTGAATTTTCCGACAAGTCCGCCAAACTTCATTTAAATTTACATTCAAATTTAAAGAACAAAACTTTTGATTTTTCATATAGTATTAACTAAATAATACATTTTAAAAAAACTCACTTTTTGGTCATCCATTATGTTGACAAAAACTAAAATTCAAAGGTTAAATTTGTCTGCTCAATTTTTTTTTTTAAATATGAAATATATTTATATCGTAGACAAATAATACAAATAATATGCAAATTTAAACAACAAAGTGTTTGGGCATTGTACTTACAAACACAAGTGGTTTTAGCTTCATTTAAAAGAAAGAGCTATTGATGGAAGTAGAATAAATGTTGCTCCCATTAAGTATATTTTCTCTATGATTTAGATTGTAGGGTGAAAGAGAATAAACCCGCCTGAAGTCGTGCATCTATGCAGTATATTTTCTCTATGATGTACATAATGAAAAAATTGCTCCGTTTAGCAGGTTTTTTTAAAAACAACATTTAAAAAAAATTGCCAAAAATCCTAACAACTCTGGAAGTTCCTTAATTTTATACTGTATGATTAGTTTATTGTGTACGAACGTGTTTTTTTTATTCCTTCTCCATAAAATAAACATATATTTAAACTTACGCCATCTATCAAATTTGCTTCTTCAAAGATTTATTACTTTGGCGTTTTTTTAGGGAAAAGGGGAATTCCGAACGAATCATACAAAATTTCGATAACGGAAAGGCTGAACTATTCTTTAAGGGAGCACGAATTTTAACAGGCGGATACTTTTATTCGGTAGATTTATGCTTAAAAACAATAAATATATCAATTTTAGATTGAGGAAACTTTTATTTCTTTTTTAATTAATTTTTAAAGTTTTCATTTTTCATACAAAATGTATGCAATTGATGACCACCGACAATTTTTTGTTTGTGTTGACAGTTGTTTACCAATCCACATATGACTGTATGCAACTTCGGTATGGTAAGTGTTGTGGTATGTGCATTTTTCTTGGGATAATATAAATTGATTTCAAACTATGTACTATTGTTGTTTCGTTTCATGTCAAATCCTAAAAAAGCTTTGCACACACCCAACCTTGACCCCAACCCAAATCCTATAATTGGTCCTGGCAGGGGGGTTGCAGGGGGGCAACATTCCCCCTTAACCTCCGCGCTTTTTGTACGCTGTGAACTTAATTACAGAAAAACTTCACACAAGTAGGTTTTAATCTATACATACGTTTTGTTTAATGTTTTTTTTTTAATTGGCAATTGGTTTTTACTGAGAGTAAATAGGTGGGTACATATGTATTTTAAAAGTGATGCATAACTACTTTTCGAAAAATATGATATTTCATTTAGTTAAATGTTTTCACGTAAGTTTTATTATTGAAAAAAACTACACTTGTACTTTTAATCCAAAAAAGTTTCCATTAAAAATTCACAAAAAAAAGTACCTAGGTACAAAAAAAAGTTGTCAGAACACTACCAGTGGGAAGTATTTACAAGAATTGTCAAAACAGTTTTTCGTTGCAGCGAATTTTTTATATTGTGTATAAATATGTTAAAAATAGAAGAACTTATATTTTCATAAAACCGTTTGAATTTAAAACCGTTTAAATTATTATCTTTAGTAATAAATCTTCCGAATATAAGTATCCGTGTGTTGAAATACGTTATAATTTAAAGACAAATTGAACAAAAGTGTTGTACTAAAAAATTAAAACATTTTTGAATCATATTTAACTGTGTTTCCTCACCGTAATATTTTAAAGCTCTTTTATATAGACCCCTAGATCACTGTAAACAAAAAATCAAAGTTCTAATGGAAGTCGCCCCCTAATAAAATTAGTTGTTGTATTCAACATGTGGAAGTTATAAGTTAATAATAGGCGTTTTTCTTTTGCAGTTCAGAGCAGAGTCTGAGTTGTCAAAAAATTTGTTTTTCTTTTTAACTCAGAGCATGCAGAGCTCCAAATGTGTGTTTCTTTTTTCGTTCTGAACGTTTGTAGATCGCACTCGACCCGCTCGAACATAATTGACTGAACATGTGAGTAAATTGCTGAACGCACCAAATGCCATGTGTACCAAGAAGGAAAATGTGAAGAAAAAAATAATTAGATACATAAGTTGGCGAAAGAAGTTGATTTTCTGTATCTGGTGTGCATCAGTGTACAAAAAAGGGTAGGTATTTAGGCCTATTCTGCCACATCTGTTATTCTTCTATGAATTTCCTGTTATGATGTATAACAGATCTTCACCATAAAAGATATTTTATAATTGTTATTCAGGAGATCGATCTTTTATAAAAGTCTGTTATGTAACTTCGAAAAAAAAACATTATACGAACAGACCTAAAATCTGCTATCAAATTATCAGCTGTAGTAGGTAAATAAAAACTCTCGGCAGTAGGCACTGACTAATGAAAATATTAACCTGCGCAATTATCGTGTTATGTTTCGCGTAGATAAATAATATTTAATCTTTGCAATTTGTCCATAACAGTTCCTGAATGTATTATATCCAATATAAAAACTTGTGTAAAACGAACTCCGGCAAGATAAGCGACACTTTCTTTTACGTTTCATCCATCAAATTTGTTCTGTGCTTTCGTGTATTCAAATAATTAGTTTGAAATTATTTACATGTTTGTGCTTGTTATTATGTATTTTAATAATATTTTGTTATATCTGTCCTTTTACGAACAATTCATTAACAAAATAAATGGTTTTACTTCATATATTGAAATCTTTTATGATAAAAGTAACAAAAATCTGTCTTTTATTCTTTTATGATTCATAAAAGATTCCATAACAGATTGTGGCATGCTGAATACCAAAAATGCAGTTCGTAAAAGACTTGTTGAGAATTTCGAAGTTTTGACAGCTCATTAGCAGATTTCTTAACAGATTTCATAGCAGATTTAGCATGCAGAATACCAAAATTATAATTCATAAAAGATTTTTTGACAGCTTAAACTTTTGTATGAAAATTCATAACAGAATAGCAGAATAACAGAATAAAAGATCTCGCCGAATAGATCCAATTGCTTTTTATGGTTAAGAATGAAAATGTATTCTGATATGTGTGGTTCAAGTGTGTTTAAAAATCATATCATCGTTCAGTGTTCGCTCTGTTTGGAACAAGTTCAGTGCATAATCTATGTGTTCGAACTTTGTTCAGTGCTCTGCTCTGAACGAAAAAAGAAAAACGCCTAATGTCGATCTGTTTGTCCATTTTTCACTGCACTTAAAAAACGATTTTTTTCGCGAAAAAAAACAAATATAAAATCTATTGTAACCCTGATTTATTTTAGATTTTTGTGAATGATTTAAATTTTTTGACAATTTCTTCTTGAGATGACAGTGACAGTTTTTACTGTCGTATCGTAAATTGTTCCCCAGTATCCATAACCTTTGCAAACAAAAATCGTGCTAGGTATCAAGTTTAATTATTTTAATACAAGTTTGTTAAAAAAGTTGATTGGAAAAATGTACACAAATGTTAATATACGTTTGGCAATCGACCGAGTCAATATGGGCTTACTTTCTCAAAATGAAAACCAAATACCTCGGTTGTATACTCCCGGCGAAGTGGTTACCACTCAGCAAGGTTTCATGAAAGGCCACGGCACCTATGTTGAAGGAGAGGACATCAAAGCATCCGTAGCTGGGGTTATGGAGCAAGTAAACAAATTGATATCCATAAAACCACTCAAGAGTAGATATGTAGGTGAAATTGGAGATGTCGTCGTGGCGCGCATTACAGAAGTTCAACAAAAACGCTGGAAGGTGGACACTAATTCCCGCCTAGATTCAGTTTTGCTTCTATCTTCAGTTAATTTACCTGGTGGAGAGTTGCGACGTCGACAAGCCGAAGATGAACAAATGATGCGTAAGTACCTGCAGGAAGGCGACCTGATCTCAGCTGAAGTGCAAAACATCTATGACGAGGGAACTCTTTCGCTTTACACTCGTTCGCTCAAGTATGGAAAACTGTCTCAAGGTATTCTTGTCAAGGTATTCCCTTCATTAGTCAAAAGACGAAAAACTCATTTTCATAATCTACCGTGCGGTGCATCAATTATTTTGGGCAACAATGGATTCATTTGGATATCACCAACTGTCAACTCGGAAGTCGAGGGTGATGGTGGTTTCACTCAAAACTTGACGGATGTAGTGCCTCGATGCGATCGAGAAGTGATTGCACGCCTACGTAATTGTATCTTGGCCCTGTCACACTGCAAAATGGTTTTATTCGACACGAGTATATTGTACGCGTATGAGGAAAGTATGAAATATGAAGTCGATGAGCTATTGAATCAAGAGGCCATCTTTGATGTGGCATTTCTGACACAACATCGAATTCGGTTACAAGAGGAATAATTTTTGATAATATATATGTATGCAGTACTTTTTTTATTTCACAAACAAAATGCATTTTCTTTTATCCGTTACCTTATACATACATATTTAGGCATGTACCGTGAAAAGTAAGACAAAATTCTCATTGGTTAAAAAATACCCACCTTGTCTCCGAACATTTTTTTAAGCCTTTACACTCACATCATTAGATAGCACATATTTATTTTAATAAGCGTAACTTTTAAATAAGTTATCAAAAAATCGCTTATTTGAGACATAAGATGCCTACAAAAATGTTACAATTTTTTCTTATTCATTTAACTTTAAACCTAACTTAACTTACAAAATAAACCCGTTAATTTGTAAGTCTTTTTTTAATGTAATCATTTTAAGAAGTGAATAGAATTGAAGTAAAAGGAATTTAATACATTTTTACTGCGTGCATTCATTGATGTCTTTCAAAAGTCGTTTGCATTCTTTGCAAATCTTTAAGTCTTCATTTAACTGTAATTGGGGCGTTTTTACTTCTTGAAGCCGTTTTACTGCCTGTAGCCTATTAACTTTGTCTGTGTTAATTTTTTTTTGAAATAAAAAAACTTTTTCAACTTCAATGAAAGTTACAAAAGTTTGACCAAGAAATAATGTTTTTTTTTTATTTTGAAAGGATTCTCATAGTTCAAAAAATTTAAGCAGTTAAAAGACTGTAAGCAGCACAAAACAACGCAAAGAATTTGAATGACTACAAGCAGTAAAAACGACTGCTTGGGAATGAATGCAATGCAAACAACTTAGAGAACACAAACGACCAGAAAAGATTTCAAAGAATGCGGGTAGTTAAAATGTATTGAATTATTTCTTTTAACTCCAGTAGATGATTGCATTGCAAATGACTTCAAAACTTCTAAAAAGTGGACTGAGATAGGGATATTTTAGAAAACTGCTAAACCGATGAACTAACCAGAAATGGAACCCAATTACCAATTCAAAGTAAAATGCAAGAAATCGGTATGCCTATCGCTACATGTAGACTTACGTTACAACAAAACGCCGTAAAATAAACAAACATAAGATGGTCAAACATCACTACTTGGCTGGCTACCAGACAGATCTGGCCAGATATAAATCCAAAACGCTCAAAAGGTCTGCTGTCTTTAAATAGAAAACATCTATTAAGACGTAATAGATGCCATAATTGGACACTGATTAATTGTATTCTTTAGCAGCTCTATATAAGATCATACCTTTAAGAGAAAGTGTCTTCAATTTGGTGTTGGAACAAAAATGAACACAGATTGTACTATCTTTCCAAATCCACATAATTGTTGGATTTCGTAGACGAACAGAACATTATGGGACGTGACCAATATGTAGTAGCTGTCAACTGAAAAAGCATCATGAACAAAACGTAAAAATTGGAAACTACTAATTTGAAGCAGTAAGGGAGCTTACCTACCTTCGAGTAAATATAAATCCCGCAAATGTCATCTTTAACAACCGAAGCTTGGTTCAATACGGCTCATCCGAAAGTCAAAAGTAATGCTCTACAAAACGCTTATCGGACTTGTTTTGTTGCAACGCTCTGACTGGTGGACATTGAGTAAGAAAGCTGACCTTGGAAAATTTTGAAAGAAAAATTATTCGTCCAATATTCGGACCGGTGTGTGGCAAGGATGAATGATGGATAAGGTAAAACCGCGCACTCTATTAGCTGTAATAAGACGTAGACTTAGTGCAAAAAACAAAAACGACGGATACAATGGCTTCGCCACATCAAGCTATTGGATGAAAATGCTTCTGCAATAGAATCTATTGCGAAAGTTATAGCTTTCATTGAAACTCATTATTGAAAACATTGACTATCAATTCTGAGGCACTGAAACAAATAATACTGATGCCGTTTTGGTACCAAATTGAAGGTAATATGATATATAATATTTTTTGTCAAAAAAAAAGTTTTGTTTGCTCTACCACTTTCTTGTAAATTCACTTTTGATTTTTCAATTATCATTGAAAGATCATTGAAAACGCTTTCCATCATTCAAAAATCAAAAGTAAATTTACAAGAAAGTGGTACAGCAAATAAAATATATTTTGTTTGACAAAAAATAAAATACTATATCTTATTACCTTCAATTTGGTACCAAACCGACATCAGTTTTATTTGTTTAAGTGCCTCAGAATTGATAGTCAAAGTTTTCAGTAATGACTTTCAATGAAAGCTATAACTCGCGCCTATGACTCCAGACGAAAAGCAAGAACCAACAACTTAGGGTTAAGCATCAAGTTATCGCAGATGCCAGAAAACTTGATTTTTCAAACTGGAAGCAACTCGTCCCGGATCGACAGAGGTTGGTGTCTCCCGCCTCGAATCAACGTGGGATATAGAGCCCCCTAAGTAAATAAGTAATCATTCCTTTCATCAAACTTGAGTGGAGTTTTCCTATAATTTCGGTTCTATTTGAAAACACCGGCTCTGATGTGCTTATTTATTTAGTGCATTTGCCCATTGTTGGCTGATCGTTATTCACGCAATAGAGTAATTGGGGGTATATAAAAATTTCCATGGAATTTGTTCCCTCATTCGAATCTTGGGAACGTTAATGATGTACAAAAATTTCCCTCGAAATTTATTGGTATCATGAATAAACTTGCCCAGTGAATTTTGGCTTTATTTCATACGACTTTTTGCTCTAGGAAAATTTATTATGATGGAGATTCAGGGTTGCAGGATAGGGCCCATTCTATTTAGGACTCTTATGAAAGTGTTAACTTTGGAAAAATGACAGTCCTGTGTGAACTTGTGAAAAGAAGAGAAATTTGCTTCTGGATTTGAAATCAGAATCGAATGAAGAAGCACTCAATTCATATACTTAAACGCCAACCTCAAAAGTTGGCATTTATTGTATCCCAATTATGCAACAAACATTATTTTTGGTTTTGATTAATAAATTCATGAACCTACACAATTATTTTAACTTATACAATCAAATCAAACTTAAGAATTGTTGACAACCCTGGAAATACGAAACCTCTGATACCCCTGATGATGAACAATCATGCCAACATCAAGATTGAAACTACAAGATAAGTTAGATGGACAACGCATTCTTTTTCTGGTTTGAAAAACTTCTGGGCTTTTGACACCGTCAGTAAATAAACGTGTTTTACTCTCATTTTTTGTATTTAATAAATTAATGGATTTTTGTAATAAACGATATAGTATATATCCTTATAAATTCCGTTTCTGATTTTGTCAATAAGATCACAACAAGAATCGTCAGAAGCAAAAAAAAAAGTTTTCAGTTGGGATCACGGATCGGAGACAGATTCCGGATTGCCAGATAAACGCACATGTTCTGTATTTCAGTTTTTGTGAATTTGAGGAACGAAAGTGAATTTAGATATTCTGTATTCCATATAAAAATGTTCTGTATTCCACATAAAATTAAGTTTGTAAATAGCTCATTCCGAATGTTGAATTTTAGGGTTCTGAATACGAAAATTCGTGTTCTACATTCCGAATATGAACCGTTTTTATACAAATTGTCTGTAACAGGGGATTTTGCCAATTTGAAAATGAACTCGAAGTGAATTGGAAGAAGTTGAATCCACTCGAAATGCAGAACACGTTATTTCATTTTAAGTGAAATTGAAATTCGTTTTGAATTCATTTTCACTCGGAATGCAGAACATGTGTGAGTAACGCCATTAATTGTTTGGCCTATGGCCGTTTACCAGATTAACAATTTCTATATACATACATAAGCAAAAAAGGTTCTAATACTTATATACATACATACATGTAATCATAGTTTTGATTTTAAAATTCTTCTTCAATTATGGATTTTCTGTAATGTATTGCAGTAAAAATATGACTATTTAGTACACCCTATCCTTTCTCTCCTTTTAATACACTTAAGCAACTCGTCATCATTTAGTTAGCTCTTCTCAAAATATCTGATCCGAAACTCTTTCAAAACGGGGCAATGAAATGATAGGTATCTTCTCGCGTCTTCATATTGCAGAGGGTGCAAAGTATTGGAAGATCAGATCTGTTTGGCATATAGTTCAAATTCCGTCTAGTTTTAAAAAAAATACTGTCTATCATATTGATTGTATTGCCGCTAAGTAGGAACCTATTGTTGCCAAGGTTGTACTCAAGGCGACTCTAAAAGCATCTAAACGGCGAGGAGGCTTCCGTTAAGTTTCTGTCATACAAGACATTTCCAAGTTTCTCAACTTGATTCTTAGGGAAGACGGGTTTTCATTCAGTATGTCGATCCGTAAATTATAACCTTTTGATCGTATTTTAATATTAAAAATTAAAAACATGGTGCGAAATTTAAAATCAAACAAACTTGTTGGAAACAAGTCACCCGCGCGGTGGGCGCAATTGCCAAATGTGAATTTTCTCTGTGGTGAACACATTTTTTTGCTTGTCCACAAAAACAAAACTCTTAGAAAACATTGCCGTTCATACAAATAAACTTTGAAAATTTCATTAAAATCATTTGATTCCAATTCCATAAAGGTGGGCGTGGCAGTGCGCAGATCTCACTAAAAATATTTTTAGAATGTCTTGCTCATAAAAATAAAGTCGTTTCCGAAAACCCAAAAAATGATGAAAGTAGGTGTGATGGGGTGGTGGGTGGATTTTAATAAAATATTTTTTTTCTTACAAAAGAACAACTCTGAAAATGTCATCCAAATCATTTGAGTTTTCCTCACGACATGAGCTATTTTTGAGAAAACATAAAACAAAATAGTGGCTGTGAGACTGGCTAATATAAGTAACAAGTAATATGATTATTTAAAGTCGTATGCATTTTCATTAGATTAAAAAAGCAAATCTGGAGGAAACGATTAAGTTTTTATTAGTTGTCTAATATAGTAAAATTGTATACCAACAAATTAGGTAAAACAACAGAAATAGTTAAATCTATTAATACTTAAAAATCTATGTGAAAAAAAAGCCAATGTAAACCTGAAAAAAAGATAAAAACATCAAATGATGAATCTTTTTCATAATTTTCATTGACTTTTATTGCTTTACACTAACTGTACACAGTCAAAATTGTGCATGTTATTTTCTATATAAAAAAAATCCCATTAATACCCAAACTTGTCATTTAAGGACGTTATTCCATCGCCAGATTGATTCTCTGGTGGCACCCATTTTGAATATTTTTCTGTGTCCTCGTACTCGCCTTGATCTTCAATATCAACGTTATCACGTTTTCCCCTTATTCTTTGTCGCTGTCGTTTCCTTTTAACAGCTTGCGTTGTTGTTGTTTCGTCATTTTTAATTGATATTTCTGCCTCCTTACTTGGGGTTTCTTCATTTTTTTCTTCCGTTTCAACTGTTGGGTTGTCTTCTATATTTTCTTGAGTTACATTTGGTGATGTTAATTTTTCTGGAATAAATGCTGGTCCATACAATCTATTTGATGTTTCTTCTTTAGGGTCCTTTGGATGAGATTCCAAAGGTTTTTTATTGTGCAAGGAAGTGCTTTCTGTTAGTTCTTCTTCTTCATCCTCGACTTCTTCTTCATCCGATTTGAGTTCATTTTCAACAGTACCTGTTGTTGACGCCTCGTTAAATGCTACTCTATGAGGTTTAAGTGTTTTAAATGAAAACTGATTGCGTTTGCCAATCATTGGTAGTTGTCTCGGTTTTTTAGAAGGTTGTGTAACAAAAGATAAAATTGCTGGAAGATCAATAGGCTTTGCTATTTGAATCAATCTCTTTAGTTTGTTTTGATCAGCTAGTAATTGTTTTTCTTCCATTTGCAATTTCCATAAATCGGATTTTTCCAAAACTTTTGATGCATCAGTTAGTTTTTCCATGAATGCATCAAGATCTTCGATTTGTTGTGTTTTGGATTCCTTCATTTGCCTGGAAAGTTCCTGGTATTCCTCTATTTTGGTTCTGACTACCGTCAACTTTTCTTCGAGTTCCTTCTCTTGGACAAGCTAAAAAAATAAATAGTTCAAGTATCTAAAAAATCAGTCAGAATTACAAAAAAAAACAAATGGTTTACCAAATCATCATAAGTGAGAGTGACGCTTGTGTTTGGATTTGACTTTCGCATCTTCTTTCTTTCAACGTCCCCAGTACGATCAAAGAAGTCGTCTTCATCGTCCGAATCGGGTTTTACGATTTTACGTTTCAAAGGTTCTATAAACAAATCAAGAGGATAGAAGATTTAAATAAAATCCAGAACAAAGTGTCTCATTTTTATCAGAAAAGATAAATGTTATTGCGTCAAATGTTTTTTTCATATTACCATGGTTCGCCTGCCTAAGAACACCATGTCTGTCCAGAATTCTGCACGCCTCCAAAGCGCATTGCACAACACATTCTTTTTTCTTTCCTTTGTGACAAATTTCTGCAACAATTTGCTTTCCATTTAAATCGTCAACCGGAAGTTCAATGCGACAAACAAAAGTTCCAACTGACATTTCCTCGCATTTGTACTCTAAGTCGAGTCCTTCACGCTCAAAGAATCCACGAAGTGTTTTCTTTGGATCATCCAGAAAAAGTTCTTCATTGTTAGTACTTGCATAGGGATTAAACGAGAGATCGGTTTCTTCATCAGCGTCTTCGCCCATTCCCCAGGAAACATCCTCCCTTTCCATAGCTTCCAACTGAATCGAAGCGTTAATTTTTTTTTGCTCATCAGCGTTGATACGCATTTGCTTGAGTTCCGTCACAGACATCTCTGACTCCGGTTCCTGATCGAACTCGGGTCCCTGGAGGATGTAACTCCTCATACTAGCACCTAACCTTAACATATGACCTACTTTAACACGAATATATGCTTTTGGCGGGATTCGCATTTTATTGAGGAATGTCCCGTGGGTGCTACCTAAATCGTATATATACCAACCCTCTTCGATATGTTTCTTATTTTTAGCGGTATCATCATTATCCAACTTTGGTCTATATTGGAAAATTGCATGAAATCTAGACACCGTCGGATGAGCCATTTCAATATCATTTCCTGGAGAACGCCCGAATACCCAGAATGCTTTATTTTGTAGATTCTGTACTTCATCGATTATTTGTCCAGTTTTAAGAACTTCGAATTTGTATTCGTTTTCTTTGGAGGGACAAGCTGACCATTTTGGTTCTACATATGGACAACTGTGTACAGATTTTGATTCCGATCTTTCGTCGGTAGAATTTTTTTGAGCAGGATCCACATGATGATTTTCCTCTGAGAGTTTCGGGCTCTGTTTTGGAACCGCATTCGGAACTTTAAATTCTTCCATATTTTGTAAAAATCAATTGGTTGATAAAAGAAGGAGTTCTTGGCGAAAGAGTATAAACAAAAATTTCTGTAACTATGAAAAAGATGCTAATTAGCTGTCAGTGTCAACTTGAAGTTTGTCAAATGATATTTGATGGTACTCACATTGAAAGAAAGATGACGCCCGGAATGCATTATTTTAGCTCTAATTAACAGCCGTGTCTCTGATAATCGGTAACCCATTGCTTTGGGTTTGAAGGAAGAAGACGACGATGAAATGCCCAATTCCACAAGCGTGAATGATGTTCCGTGTACTCGATTACAATTAATAATTAAGTAGAACGTCTTCAAAGATTGAAGAATCATGTTTGATGTGTGACTATGCAACTTTAATCACAGAATTTACTAATATACACTTGCAGATGCATTTCATGTATTTAAACAATGTATATCTGGGTATGTATGTGTGCTTCTATGGATTTATCCCAAGTCATTCATTCATTTTGTTATTGTGATCACAACGCCAATTTTCTAAATTTCATGTGATCGTGTGTTGATTTTTGTGATTGTCAGCACAAACTCGTTCCCGTACTAAAAAATTGCACAGATTTTCACATGAGAGAATGCAATCTATGAAGGATAATGGATTTTAATGATTGTTTATCATTGCTTTCAACTCCAGCCTTTAACTCGGTGGAAACACATACAAACAGTAGTTGTTATTTAATATTGAAGAAAACTCAAACAATAAGTAAATTATTTTTGTTTTTGTGAACTGTGTGAATTAAAGCCAAATTGAAGAATTTTATGACCTGAAGTCTATTCAAACTCCATTATTTCATTCAAAACTTTCATAATATAAATTCACGCAACATATATCATTATAACTGCAAATAAAGCAACTTACAAACAATCAGTTCGTGTTAGTGATTGATTTGACATTTCTTCGCAAGAAGCAGTCACAGTAAATCCGTTTTTTTATTTGCCAATGTATAGTTTGATATTCCACATTTGCATATCTTATATAGTAATTTGCTTCAAATATTTTGGTTTTTACCTATTTTTTTATAGAATGAAAAATTAAACTATATATACCGTATTATGACTGGCATTGGACTGGGATTTGAACCTCAGACCTCTTTCGTGACAGGTCCATTATGCCACAGGCACTGGGTACTACCTAATGATAGCTCATTTGAAAAAATATAAATGTCCTTTTCTATTGGTAATCCTAAATAAATAAAAAATCGAAGAAGTACACACTTGATTCTTGATTCTGAATTTTAATGTGCGTGGATGTGTAAGGTGGGAAAGAACAAAACAGTGACATGAAAATGTAGGGATGCGCTGTCACTAATTTCTAATTTCAAAACCCTGTTTATGTGGGTTGAAATCGGCAGATGCTTTCGAGATAATTAAGCTTTTTATAACGGTTGTATGGCAGGTGAGGTAATTTTTTGGGCTAAGCAAAATTCAATTTCCCTCCTAAGAAATCATTTAAGAAGCTTAAGTAACAAGTTTTTCGTTTTTTTTCTATCATGTTTGATCAAAATTTTAAGTTCAATAATGTTTTTTCCAAATGAAGTACCCATTATGTACACATGAAAGTAAAAGCAAAAATAGGTATACAAAATGGATCTGCTTAGAGACTAGAGATCTGCAACGAATGGCTTGAAAGCACTTCCAAGCCGTTCTACATTTTTTCAAATACACTATTCGCTGCATTCAGATCTTGAAAAACAAGACTAATGAATACACAATTTGATTTTTTTTCCCAAATGCATCGAATACAGCGAGCTTATATCGAAGACACCGAATACACTGAATAAATAAACTAATAGCTTTATTCTGGCAACCTCACTAAGTCACAATAACCTCATAAGTTGAGGTGAACTTTTTTGGTATGCTGGTAAAACATCACAACTTGTGAGCATCATAAAAACTTGAAAATAATGATCTGCTTCTTAGCACATCACAACTCACCTACTTGAAATATCTGTGAAACAAAACTAAAAAAAAAAAACGAAATAAGAAAAAACATGGCATTGAATTTGATTTTGATACATCTTTTGGAAGAAGTTTCATCTATAAATGTAAGAAGAATTAATAAAACTGTATTCACTGATTTTTTTAATAAATACAGAAAAGAGTTTTTTGGCCCCGTTGGGTTAAAAGGGCATTCGATTACCGGAAATTAGTTTTTTGTTTCAGTAACTACCTTCCTCCCTTCCGCGTGAAGCCCGTGGAATATTTAACACTTTTAAGGTTGTATAACACTGTTAAAAAACTGTAAAACCTGTTATAATTTCTCAATCAAATAAAAAAAAAAACAAAAAAAGTGCGAATTATAGAGTTTTTAGGAAGATGAAAATCAACCCAGTTTAATCACTGTCGACCAATTTGCCCTACAAATTTTCTCATAAATATTAAACATTTACTTGGTATAATGATCCAAGCAATTTGTTGTTGTTGCTGTATTCCAGCTTTTTAAGCAGGTAATTTAGCAAGTATAATTAATATTTTATCTTCATGGTAAAGCATAGTACGCTGCTGATGCGAAACGAAAATTTTTGGTAGTCTCCACTAGGAGAGCGAAATAATAAAAAAATCCACAGCGGAAAAATATTTGCGGAGAGTTCTGTAAGCTGTCAAAAAAAGTTGACAATTTGTAAAGAAAAGGAGTTTTGTCACCAAATTACTTTTAGATGGAATTTTTTTTTATCACCAAATTACTTTTAGATGTAATTCTTATGAACTAATTCTTGGATATAAAAATGGTTCTGGTTACACATAGAGGATTTAAAATAAAACTCAGAAACGTTTAAATGATCCAAATTAAGCAATTACTTTTGGGTTTATAAACTGGTTTATCTGCTGATTTGATGAAATTTCTATCAATTTTAAGAAAATCAATGAAGTTTGGAGGTAAACCACTCTCAAATTCGAAAACTACGTGCCTGATTGGGATGGTGTAAACGTTTCTGAGTTCTAATTTATGGATTTCCGGATATCATTTTCAGGTCCAAGAATTATTTCAAAAAAATTACATCCAAAACTAATTTGGTGACAAAAAAATTCCATCTAAAAGTAATTTGGTGACAAAACTACTTTTGGTTTTGTTAATGCTTCCTTTGAAAGTATGAAGTTTTGATTCTTAAAAGATATCGCTCGCCTTTATTGGACAACCCGTTCCAAAGATATAGTCCAAAAGCTGTTCACTTTGAAATATATAATCTGAAAAATATAATCAGAAATATAATCTGGAAAATATAATCAGATTATATATTTCAAAGTAAACAGTTAATAGCTTTTGGAGTATATCTTTGGAACGGGTTGTCCAATAAAGCCGAGCGATATCTTTTTAGAATCAGCACTTCATACTGTCAAAGGAAGCATCAATATATTTTGCAAAGAAGTTGTATTAAAAATATGTAAGAACTCCAGGAATACGCATACATCATTCTAAATATGCGTATTTCAAGAGTGATTTTTTTGCAATAAGCCTTCTATCTAAAAACTTTTCATGCTGATTTTGAGAGTATCAAGAGTATATTACAAAAAGGTATCAACCAAGTTTTTAGGATAACCCGTTTAGGATACACTCCAAAGTATTTCAGATTATATATTTCAAAGAGAACAGTGAATAGCTTTTGGAATATATCTTTGGAACGGGTTGCATTTTCACTTGTTCATCAGTGAGTTTTCTTAGTGGGTTTGTACTTGACCGCTCTGCTGTGCTGCGTTTATGCAATTCGTTTCGCAAATGCTCTTTGATCGATTCCCATTTTAACTATAGGTCCTGCTTCCTCAATTAATACCAAAATCGAATGAATAGTATAAATACATGGCCTTATATGTCAAATCCAATCGACAAGTGACCAGCTTGCAAGCAGCTTGATTTCCTATCAAATCCACGAGCAGTGCATCTGCCATACGATGGTTCAATTACATTTAAAAACTTCATCCAGAAAAAGAAAAAGAAGGTAGCAATGGCAATGCGAGGTAAGTGATTTGTCATCATCTTCTTTCTATCACAACAACAAAGGACTATCGAGGTCATCACCAGAAATTGTATACTAAATAACAATGTCCATCCCGTGCTGATTTTCACGAAGTAAACATTAAACAGAATGTCTGAACTTGAGAAATATGTTCTTGGGTATGGTATAAAATCGCCAATCAATGAGATCGGAAACAGGCTTCCCAAATAGAGGTGGGTATCGTTTAAGATGGCCGTTTTGCAACCAAACATTGTTGTAGTAACGATGATTTCCCTAATTGTCGTTGGTGCAGCGGTAGGTTGCTTACCTTTGGCTTCCGGCCGGCATACAGCTTGTCCCGACCAGGTCGGAAATTCATATTCGTACTGACAGTAACGGGCGGTCCATTTGATTTTTTCTTTGAGGCAATTGAGTTAATTTATGTGTTGAATGTATGTAGTTAGAAATGGTGAGTGTTTTTTGATATTTATATGGGGTCAAAGGACGCATAGAATTTAAGAGTCGGAGTATCAAATGGATTTTAAAAATGGTGACATGGACAGTTCATTGCAGAACAAACTACTAAATCTTGTTTATAATATATTTATTTAGTAGTCACTTAAAATAAATTAATTTTAAAAGAACATAGGTTATTTTTAATCTAAGCACTAGCACTAGCTATGAGAAAAGTCGATAGTTGGTTATAATAATCACTCCAAATAAAGATCCGCTATAGGTATCTTGTTCGCCGATAAGATATTTGAAGGGTGTGCTTCTTTCCAACTTACCATTTTCATTTTGCAGATTTAGTTTAGTCGATTTTGAAATTGGTTTTGATACAAAAATTAGAATTGAATTTATTTTGAATAACTTAATACAGAAAATGCACAGAAAAAGCAGACACTAGAGAAAACCCAAAGCCAAAGAAAAATCAAATAAACAATACAATAGATTGACTTTTTTTTATAAAAAAAAATGAAATGTCAAAATTTCGCAAGCAATTAATGTGCAGGTCAATTAAATTGAGAATAAAATGAGTGGAGAATTGTACTAAGAAATCTAGTACAGCTATCTACTAAAATTAAACATTTCGTCGTTCAGCAACGTACTGGAAAACGAAAATTAGAGCGAAATTTTTCGTTCATGATTTCGTCGTGTCATTTTTGTATGGGATTTTTCGTTTCGCATTAGCAGCGTACTAGGCTTTAAATGTTACCAATCAGTGGATTTTCAACCATTATTCAAGCCCCGAAAATTGGAAGGATATATTTTTTACAACACTGATGGATATAATAAGACTTTGTAGGCAAATACAGGATTTTTTTTTATCCACGTATCATGCTTTAAACAAACTTCTTCGACCCTGATATCTACCTACAACTCGGAAGAAATCACTATAGGCGGTTTAGTGACAGTTTTACGATTAATTATTTACATAGCCAATCAAATGGTTTTCTGACGTCATTGAGTCTTATCCATAATCCAAAGTAATTTATTTTAGCTCACTAGTGTTCTGTGTACCTCTTTCCACCACCAAGGTGAATCGTTATATTCCTTCTACTTTGCGAGAGTGTTTGTTGATGGGGAATGTAGGGGTAGTTTTGTTTTGGTGAACACTTCAAAAGCGTCATATTACCCCAATCTATCGCATGGCTTTCAATGGGGAAAAGACTTCGAAAATACTCGTAGATTCATGATTAAACGTATGAAAAATTTGCATCGAGTTTTATAACTACACGTTATATTATGTTTATACGTATGAATAATAAGCATAGCTAAGAAGGTTATACGTATAAGTACATATATGTATATGCGAAGTTAAAAAACAAAATTATTTAATTATGTATGCACAGCTTTAATTAGAATGAAAGTAAAATTAATCATTTCAAAATAAAAAAATAAATTACTGGATTCAGTTCGGAAATACCACCTCTCTGATTATTGTGGGCATAGTTCAAGGAAAAAGTTTTCCGTTTTATAAATAAAAAAATAACTACAATGATGTGAGGAGTGAAACAAATTGGTTTAATACATATACAAATTTATTAAAAATCATTTAAATCATAAGTTCTAACCTAAAAACTCAAAAAATTGATACCATACACCAAGAACTCTGATTTTCTCTAAACTAGAAATATGGTATTTCTTAACGCATTGATGTTGTGAGTTGACAACATGTTTAAGATGTTTGTATAACGTTCCAATTGATTTGAAGTTCTTTTGTCTTTTCCAGAATTTATATGAGCTCAATGGTTTTATAGGATCTAGAGTCATGTGATTAGATAATTCTTAACAGAAACTATCTTCGTCTTTTCTCAGGATCGATTTTATTTTACTTCATGTTTTTACATCCCATTAAGTTGTCGGATATGTGATTATTACAAGAGTCGAAAATAATCGAATTTTCGTCGATATCGTATTCATTTTGAAAAGATCTTCACAGAAAGACTCTATTTTTTATTAAACATCTTAAAAAATACACTTATGTTTTGACGTAAAAAAATTAGTTAAATTTTTCTAAAATGCGTTCCCGTTTACTTTTGTGAGACTTATGTCGTTTTTATTTGTCAATTGTCAACTCGGAAGAAAATGACAGTTTTGATTCTAAAAAGAAGAGAAAGCTTTTGGATTTGAAAAAAGAATTGAAACCAGAAGTACCTACTCACACACATTTATATACTTTAACGTCAAACTTTACAGTTGTCATTTTTTATATTTTAATTTTGGAACACACATTATTTTTTGTTTGGATTATTTACAAATATACTAATACATACACAATCTTCAGAATCGTCAGAATTCAGAAAAAGTGTTCAGTTAGGGATCCTGAATCGGAAAGAGATTCCGGATTGCCAATTAAAAACACAACGACATAAAACTAGAAACCTTTGAAGTTGTGGATTGCGCATAGGGCCAAAGAAAATTCATTAAGGAATTAAATTTAAACTTATTTTTAATTTTAATTATTAAATGACATAACTTGCATTTTTGCAGCATAAAATTAATGGCAGTTTGTTGAGAACCGAAAAGCAGTTCTTTTGACAACTCTTGGGGTTGTCAAAAAAGCCTAGGTCGACCCTGTTTAAATTTAAAGGAACGAACATATGTAATTATTTGAGGTAATAAACAATTAATTAGTTAACAGTAAAACTCGTACAAATCAGTTGGAATTTTGCTTGACAAGTCGGCATACTATTTATTATATTATCTGAGTATATATGTATTTGTGAACGATTCGTATATTTTAGCTGAAAGCTGTCAAAATTCAAAACAAAACGCATTCAAAGGAATTTTGAAGACTAATATTCTAAGAATTTGTCGTCGGATATACTGCTTTTACATCATTCAATATGAGCTTGCGATTTTTAAGCACGTGTGTGAGGGACGTATGTTGTGGCCGGGGTCAGGTTGAAAAATTGCAGAGTTATCGCCCTTTTTTGTTTGTAAATTTTTGTTATGGTACGATTGAACTTTTCTAAAGTAAGAGGAGTAAAGAGTGCGGATTATTTTTGAAGAAAGTTATTAAATATCGCAGTACATTTAAAAGTATCTTTTCAACCGAGAGCAGTCCAAAACGGAAACATGGATTAAAAATCGCTAAAAACAGTAATAGCAAGTTATTTAAAAAATTGTTGGGATGTCTAATAGCATTGTCGAATAACGCCATTTCACGTTATTTAACTGTGGAATTGTTCATTTGTGCTTTGTACACCTTTATTGAAATTTAAAATCAAATCAAACAAAAAAGTATAAACAAAACATATCATATTCTTCGTCATCATCATCATTGAAGGAATTTACTAAAAGTAAAGACCAAAAAGTAAAAGACTACATGTAAAAGATAATTGCACAACGAAACAAACTTCGGTATCAAAAAAGTATTGCAACTTGTATGTTTGGCATTCCGGATCGGAGAGTTTCGGAGGAAGGTTCTTTAGGATTACAAAAAAAAAAAATAAATATACTATAAAGATAACTTTCATTACAACTGGTATTTTTTCATCAGCTGTTAATTTTTCTGTCTATGAAAATGTTCTTTATACAAAAACGTACATGCTTTGAGGTTAAAGTTGATCATTAAATAAAATACTGACATTATTTTAGTTTACTTGGACACCTGCTAACTACATATATGTTTATTGACAACATTAGTTTTGAACCAACCTATTAGTTTATTATACTGGCAACACTATCAATGTGAACGCACTTAAATGCTGCCGGTTCTAAATCCGTAAAATCCGTCTCATTTATAGAGAGGCCATCCACCTATGACCGCCGGAAGTTATTATTCTCCTTCGTCCAAGAGTCCAATTAAAACAAGAAACTTAAAATTATTTCACACTTCCTATCAGGTAGGTACCTACTACCAACCTATCTTTCCTTTTTTGCTTCTCCTCTAAAATTTAAACTTACCCTGGGGTCATCTTAAACAATAAACATACCCCAACCTCAGGTGAACTTAAAAGCTTTCCCTGTATTAAAATTCTTATTTACTTACACTATAAAAACCTTACGGAGCTTTCCCACTACCCACATTTGCCAATCGATTAGAGAGTTTGAGTGTATGCTTTCTAAACACCCAAAGGATATAGCGTTTTCGAAGGCCTAGCACAATTTGAAATTTCGAAAATCGTTGGCATTCATCAGTTACAAGTTTACCACTGAGCCTGTTAGATCGGTGTGAAAAAAGCTCGCTGTGTGTACAGAAACAGAATACTCCGCCGCCGCTATCACCAACGTTAACACCTCAAATTGAATTCCACCTGTCTCGTGCGCGCTCGTTTCTCTTGCTCTCGTATCAAAACTACCCTCCTCTAATTAGCCACCTACAAATAAAAGGGACTCCCGCAACTGAAAGTCCCATTTGTTTTTTTTTCTTCTTCTTCATTTAGGGACATATATATATTGATATGGAGGAAAGCAGCAACCAATCTAGCAATATTCTTTGTCTATCCATTGAGTCGAATTGATTTTTTTAACACTCACCAAAAACACCAAGAATCTAAGTGGAACAGAGAGTCCCTAAAAATTAACTTAAAATAACGTAAGATCTGAATACTGACGCAATAACTCTAGTAACGTTCGTTTATCTATATTACATAACACTGCAGACTATTCTATTCCGTCGGTGGCACCTGAAAACTTTGGATTAATTTCAAGGTGTCCATGATTTAAAATTAATTTTTTAATGCCTTCATCGAAAATATTCAATACTCGAAATCTTATTTCAAATGGAATAAATATAAATTTAATTGTTTTGCGAGCACATGTGCGGGCTACGTTTTAAAACGCGAAATAGTCCGTCTCAGAAGACGTCCTTGCGCTGGGGTGATAGCTGCGTTGCGTTGGTGCGTGTGCGTGTCTAGAAGTTCAAGTGAATTTTGTTTTCATTTGAAACCCAAGTAATTCCGTTCGTAAATAAACAATTTCCTATACAGCACGATTATATTTATTGTATTATCTAAATATAAAAAAAAATTAAATGACAACCTAAACTTTAAGTTTAAAAAATAAGAAAATCATAAAATATTTTTTGCTACCCACACATTACGCATATTATACATACATATACATATGTATAAAATGAAATTATATAGTTTGTGAAAATGTCTGTGATTTGTTTAAGTAAACAAAATATGATAGCAACAAATTAAAATTAACATTTGTTAAGATTGCTACAAATTTGTGGAAAAAAAATTAAAGAAATAATTAAACAGAAAAAAAGCTTTTCCTAAGGTAAGTAAGGCTATATATTATCCATAAATATACATACTTATTCAAACCTACAACCTGCTTTTAGGAAAACCCCCCATCAAAAGTTAAGACTATTGTACTGATGCCTTATGGGAATATATGAATATACCTCAACTTCACACACACACTTAAAGATTATTATTAATTTCCACTTCCCCTTTCTTTTAAAAAAACAGGAGAAACCGGAGAATTTTTGAATGAAAGCGTTTTTCAATCAAACTTAATGTTTTTTGAATAATCAAGAGCTTTAAGAAGTTCAACTACTGTTAAAAAATACTGATGAATTGAATAAGGCACAATTTGTTTGGTATAATAGAGAGAATGGAATATTTTGATCACATCCACATGGTTTTTGAGTGCGCGTGGTCGGGATTTTTTTTGTAGGGACTTTAGGTTAAAGGCTCCTCTAAAATGGTGTATAGGATTCCATTAGCAATATGTGTATGTAAATGTACATAATACTATAACGAAATGGTGATGTGCGCAGTAATATACATACATAAATAGATAAGTATATATCTACACATTCAAAATGGGAATTTTCTGATAAATAAAAAGAAAATGGTGTCATGTTTTTTGATTTTTTTTAATAAATTGTCAAATTTATAGTTCACGATAAAGCTAATGTAGATAAATATGTATATGTAAATATGTGCGTAGGTAGGTCGGTAGGGACTGTAGAATATATACATAAATATCTACAAAGTTCAAGAGATTTCCAGTATCTAATTATAAAGCTATACCTAAGCTGTAAGTTCGAAAACAAAGAATGAATTGAATATAATAATTGAGGAATTATAATAATTTACTCTATACAGTTAACATCATAGGAAAATTGTTGTCACTTCGCAAATAAACATGGCCTTCCCTCTTCCTGGTACCCCATTGATTATTTTTATACTGAAAGATGCCTTAGTTTTTCTTTCCCTTTATGTTCTTAGTTACCTACCTATTTTATACTTCAAAAGAAAGGTAAAATGACGAATTATATATTTCGATACAATCAAATAGAAAAAATAATATTTACTTGGTAAATATAAATAAATATTTCTTTTGAATTGACTTTCAATTGACATTTTAAAAGATACATTTTTACCGTTTTTTCCTGAAGTTTTAAATAAAGGGTCCGCTATCTAACGTTTTTTTTTCAACTAGTGCTTATTTAGTGAATGGTAACACCTAGCCCATGTCTGATTTGACAGATAATTAGTTTTATCCTTCCGCTGAACGAATATGGTTGTTTATATGCTTGAGGAGTGGCCGTTACAGTCAATGGCGATCGTTATCGGGCCACGTTGAACGAATTTTTGTTCACAAAAATTGAAGAGGAGGATATTGGCAATATTTGGTTTCAACAGGACGGCGCTACGTGCCACACAGCCGAAGCTACACTCGATGTTTTGCACCCTGTTTTTGAAGATCGCATTATCAGCCGCAGAGCTGATGTCGTTTGGCCACCTCGGAGCTGCGATTTGACACCGTTGGACTATTATTTGTGGGGTGCCGTAAAAGATAAGTGTTACGCCGACAAGCCAGACACAATTGACGCTTTAAAGGACAATATTCGTGAAGCCATTGGTGAAATACAGCTGCACACAATCGATAATGTGCTTAAAAATTGGACCGATCGTGTAGGCTACTGCATGGCCAGGCGAGGCAGCCATTTGAATGAAATTATTTTCCGTTATTAACCGGAAGGATTGTACTTTCAAATAAAAAAAGAAATTTGAGAAAATATTCAGTAGTTTTTTTTATAGCATTTTCAAAAAAAAAAAGTTATTTGGCGGACCCTTTACGATAACCGGGCTCACACTAATGTAGCTAGCTGTGTGAACCACAGATAAGTAATAGATACCAAGATGGGAATCTTTCGAAGGTTTCACCCTCCAAAACCTATTTGTTTACATTGTTGTATTTGTAAATTTGACTTTCTATCCATGAATAGATGAGAAATCTAACAATATGTAGTGTAGTGAAACTACACACACATGCAAACATATCAGTTATATCCTACACACAACTGTGCACAGATGCAAAAATATATATCAGTTTCACAATGATCCTAGCTTGTAGGCAAACCAAAATAGCTGGCGATATTTCCCATCTTTGTATTACCAATCTGTGGTGTGACCATGTCAAAAATAGTGTACCTATCCTATTCCTACGCTCCGTTAGTAATTCCAGCCTTGAGCTTTTTTACGGTTTGAGCTATAACTTCAAGTAAAACAAAATGCACGACTTGCTCTTATGTTCGATCACATCGTAAGCACAAGCGTCTTAGTAGAAACAGCTAAATATATTTTTAAATTCGTTTTTTTTTAAATTAATTTTTTTATTAATGTTGTATACCTAAACAAAATTTCTTTAATTTTTTTTTCTAAAAGTATTTAATAATATAAACTTAAAAACTTAAAAAAAAAATTTTCGACCGTTTTCGAAATATAAAATTTTCAAAAAAAATTTAAAAAATCCTAAAAAAAATATTTTTAGAAAATTTTGGTATGCAATTTTATTTCGAATTTAAAGGACCTTCTGTGTAAGAATTTTGATCGAAATCGGTTTACCTGTTCATGAGATCGAGGATTAGGTCGAACATCGAAAAAGACGTTAAATGGCAGGTACCGTTCAGAAAAATTTATTGATAAAATGTACAGCTATGATGGTGAACTGATGTTTTTAATTAAAATCATTAGAGCGGTTTTCGATATAATTGAGATTTTCCATTTTTGCCAAAAAAAAAAAAATTGTATGGCAGGTACCGTTATTTTTGGAGCTAAAACAAGATTTAAATAATAGAATCGATCCAATCACCTAAATCGCTTAAGTATCAAGTTTGAAGAAAATCAGCGGTTAAGGCTGTAGATTGATCTACAGAGAGACAGGCGGAATTGCGGGACCCATTTTTTGGTGTTCTTTATTATCGTAATGCCAAGTTTGATTGAAATCTCGAGTTCTATTTTTTTTTTGAAACGCAAAACTTGCCCTAGAGTGCCTATATCGCAGGTAAAAATTACTCGGTTAAATGTGGTGAGGTCATGCTAAGTTTCAACTATGAAAATAGTTTTTAAACGGCAACTTTTTGAAATAGTTCGCAACCTGGTGAATTGAGAAAAACAACAGACTCCAATGCCCACCAGCTTAAGAAATAATAATAATTTAGTAATTATCTTAGGGCCAGTTGTAGGAAACGTTGTTGAAATATTTGATCCGTGGTTCAGAAATTTTAACACCCGATTTTTTCGGATTAACTGAGGTATAACGAACTCTGTCAACTGGTTTCTATGAGATGAACAAATTCATTACACGGTCATCCAAAATGTCAATCTGTTCATTGTAATCAACATATTGACACTATTAATCGTTGACAAAATGTTTGTTCGTTGAGCCCTGAAGTTACCCTAGGTTTTTTTCTAAAACCTGAACTTACCCGCACACCGGCGACAAAATTTTGTTTTTTTTTTTAGACCTGGGGTCGTCTTGTGGATTCGCGTTTTGTTATTTTAAAAATTGAAATTAAAATAATACTTAAATTTAATTTTTGGCATTAGAAGAATTCGCCCAGGGGGCATGTAATAAGCAATTAAATTTCAACAGTTTTGAAGTTAAATGACACAGCTTGACTTATCTTACCCTAGAAACACCCCTCAAAACACGATACAATTAGGACATATGTATATTTATGCAATTTTTGCCTCAGATAGTCAACGTGTACCCATTTACGTTGCTTTGACCGTCTAACCAGGAGTTTCACGGTGGGAGCTTAAACTTAAGATCAACTGAATCTTAAACTGAGTTTAAATTTTTGGTTTAACTCGTCCCGTTTCATAGTGAAAAATGATCTTCAGATCAGTTGAACTTCGTTTAACTAGATTTTATGAAAAAGAGTTGGCTGCATTTTTCGTAATGTGTTCAGTGCGTAACTTTAACGGATTTTCCAACATTTTTTACTTGTCTTCCTATTCGCTCTCTCTCACAAAAAGAAAACGCGAAACAACAACAAATATGTTCTGCTTTTAACAAGCGAGAGAAGATTTATTGTGTTTCAAAGTACCGTCATTATTCTGATTTTGGTCAGCGAAAGCGAAACGAAAATAATAAATAATATCAAAAATGGATATAAATTAAAAAAAAAGAAGAAGAACCTCTCCGTCTTCACAAGCACAATTCTATGAAAGCCATCTGTCAAATTGAAATGTCACAATTTCACTACTGTGTGGTTAGAAAAGCTGAACTTAAACTACAAATTGAACTCAGTTCAAGATTTAAACGACACTGTGAAACTGGGGGTAATCGTAGTCCTAGCATGATACTAATTAGCAATTTGCTAATATTAAACCACTAAACTGTTCCTAATTTTAGGTAAGCTTAAACTAGATTCATACTGTAACCACTATTTTCTCGATGAACGTTTAAAAGAGTAAAAATAAGCACACATAACTTTTTGGCATTAATAAATTTTGTAGTTGAGGAAGAGTAAGAGAACTTCATGGAGAAACTTTTGTGAAAACATAGAGGACTCTTCTGAAGCTTCAAGACTAAGGAAAATCCTTTAAAAAAACCCCCGATACCTAGCTCCTTAAAAACAGCTAACGGTACATTTACTAACTCATGCGAAGAGTCGTTATATCCGTGCTACTAGATAGGTACCCACTTCCTCGGTAGCTCACAAAATACGTAAAGCATGTAGAAAATTAAATTTCCTACAAGTTGTACCTTAATTATTTTTGTGAAAAATCAAAAATGGCGAAGTTATTGGCTAAAATAAAATTTTCATTAAATTCAAAATGGTGGCTGAAGCTCCAGCGCGATCTTCTCGAAAAGCGAAATTAAGACTTCTAATGACCCCACCCCCCAACGAACTGTAAAAGAAAATTGTACGAATTATTTTTTTTAATTTCAAATGTTTAACGCGACTGGACTAAGTATAATAAACCCGAATCTCGTTTCTACTATATAAAATTTCCCAACTTATACCCCCATCAATAAATGGTACGCCACTGACTTTCTCAGATGAAACCAAGTATCTAGGTCTCATACTAGACAAAAAGCTAAACTGGAAATCCAATATACAAGAAAGATAAGTAAGGCGACAGTTGCACTCTTCCCTTGCAATAATGCCATTACGCACTGGTTGTATACAGCGGTTATCAGACCGATACTTACCTATGGGGTCGCAGTATGACGGACTGCATGAGAAAAAGTCACTTTTTGAGACAAATTAAATAAGGCCAATATTCAGCCAAATAATATATCAGTGGAGCACTCTGCTCTACACCCTCGCCCTAAACATACTACTTAACCATACACCCCTCGATATTTTCAGCAAACAAATGCCCGCGAGTACAGCTATTCGTCTCAAAGCCACCTCTCAGTGGACTAGTAGCTAGATATGACATTATAATATTCTGAACACATTCGGATCAAAACTAGGACGATCCGACTACACCACACTACAGTTAGTCTTCGACAAGAACTTCTAAATTTCCATCCTATCAATATCACGTTGGGAGTATGAGAAGTTCTTAAAAGATGAATCAGCTCACTTCTATATACGGACGGTTCAAAAACCGAAGAGGGAGTCGTTGTCGGTGTGTACTTAGACAGAGATTAAAGAGGTTCTATCCTGGCTAAGGGAAAACGTGATATCCGTATCTTCTTTGACAGTCAAGCAGCAATTTTAACCGCTCTTTGACTTGGGACAATCATATAAATGGAAATGTAGGCAAAGTTGATGGTGCATTACGTACATTATGGATAACCCAGTATTTCACACTAGTAAAAACACGCATGTTGCTTGCCATTTTGATATATGCATGTGAATTATATTGCAACTGTAGCTATGATAGTAAACGTAAACTCAATGTGGCTTTTAATAATATGGTTCGCTATGTCTTTCGCTTACGAAGATATGACAGTGTATCAAATTTTACCACTTTCCTGCTAGATATGCCTTTTGATGATTATCTTAAACTTCGTAATTTAATGCTGCTCTCTGATGTACTGCTTACACACCAACCACAATATTGTTTTGATAAGATTTATTTTCCTACCTCAAATAGATCTTGTCAATTTATTCATCCTCGCTATACATGTTTAAATCCAAGCGTCAATTTTTTATAAACTCAGTCCGTCTCTGGAATTCTTCCAACAATTAAAAAGGCCCTAAAAGATTATTTTTCAGTAAGCAATTAAGTACTTTAAATGAATAAATTGTATAAATTTGACTAGTCCCTGTTCCACTATTTGTCACATAAATAGCTTCAATTAATATTATTGTATCATCTAGATTGCTTTTTGTATTATTAACTTGTAACTCATTTATAAGATATTGTATCTTACGGTTATTAAGTATTCACGAATAAAAATGAAATTAAATGAAATGAAATCCCTTGGCGCTGTTTCCACAAACTATAACTGCCCGCAACTGTCGATCAACTCCAGGGCCGGTCCGAGCTAATTGAGCGCCCTGTGTGAGCTCTACGCTTAGCGCCCCATTCTTCAATTTACGTATTCAAATTAATAACATTTTTCACAATACACACTTTTATTTTTCACCTTTCACTTCGCTTTCCTAAAAAACTATCATTTAAAATGAAATTAAATGAAATTATTAATATAATAATTCTTATCATAAATAATAATCTAAAATTAATTATACAAATTGATAAATATTTCATAATTTAAAAAGAAAAATTCTTATCATTGATACCACAAATCAATATTTTAATTAAACTATTTAAATTTATAATCACAATAAACTTATATCAGATTTTAATATTAATAAATTTAATGGTAATCAATGTAAAAATAATAATAAATATTCACGATTAAATCCTATTCTAAAGGAATAAATACCTGAATATAATTTCCCATGTTGTCTATAAGAATATAAATATAATGTATAAGCTGCACTAAAAAAACATGTAAATATAAGAAAAAATATTCTTAATATTGATCAACTTATAATTCTGTTTAATAAAGAAATTTCTCCTAATAAATTTAAAGTTGGAGGAGCTGCTATATTAGCAGAACATAATAAAAATCATCATAAACTTATAGAAGGTATAAAATTTAATAATCCTTTATTAATTAATAATCTTCGTCTTCCTAAACGTTCATAAGTAATATTTGCTAAACAAAATAAACCAGAAGAACATAAACCATGAGCAATTATTAATATATAAGAACCAGAAACACCTCAATAAGTTATAGATATTAAACCACTTAAAACAATTCCTATATGAGCAACAGAAGAGTAAGCAATTAATGCTTTTAAATCAGTTTGACGTAAACATATTAAACTTACCAATACTCTTCCTACTAGTCTAATTCTTATAAATAAATAATTAAATTTATTTCCTAAATTTTGTAAAAAAAATATAAAACGTAATAAACCATATCCTCCTAATTTTAATATAATTCCAGCTAAAATTATAGATCCAGCAACAGGCGCTTCAACATGAGCTTTTGGTAATCATAAATGTACTAAAAATATTGGTATTTTTACTAAAAAAGCTAAAATTAAAGAAAAATATAATACAATAAAATTGAAATTATAATTATTAATTAAATTAAAAATTATTGTATTATAATTATTATAAATATAAAAAATAGCAACTAATATCGGTAATGAAACTAATAATGTATAAAATAATAAATATATTCCAGCTTGTAAACGTTCAGGTTGATAACCTCATCCTAAAATTAATAATAAAGTTGGAATTAAACTACATTCAAAAAATAAATAAAATAAAAATATATTTATACTTCTAAAAGTTAAATATAGAAATAATAATAATAATAATAAATTTATTATAAATAATTTTTCATAATTTTTATCTTTATTAATTATTCATCTTGCTATAATTATTAAAGCACAAATTCAAAAACTTAATATAATTATACCATAAGATAATAAATCTATACCTAAAAAATAAGAAATAATTATTCAATAATTAGTAAAACAATTATTAATTATTATAATAAATATAATCAAAAATAACATATTTTGTACCATTCAAAATATATTTCTTATAAAACAAATAGGAATTATTATAATTAATATAAATAATAATTTTAACATTGTAAAATATTAAAAGACTGAAAATAATCATTTCCATATATACGAATTATTGATACTAAAATTGATAATCCTAAAACTCCTTCACAAACTCTAAATGTTATAAAAATTATTCTAAAATAATTTTCATAATTTAATATATTTAAATAAATAAATAATATATAAAATAAAGATAAAACAATATATTCTAATCTTAAAAGTATTGATAATAAATGTTTACGATTAGAAATAAATATAAAAATACCTACTATAAATATAAATAAAGGTAAACCTCAATTAACTAATATTATCATTAGTTTTAATAGTTTAAAAAAAACATTGGTCTTGTAAATCAAAAATAAGAATTTTTCTTTTTAAACTTCAAGAAAAAAGAAACTTCTTTATCATTAATCTCCAAAATTAATATTTTAATTAAACTATTTCTTGATATCATACAAATTATTTTTTATATTACTATTATAATATTAGCATTTATATTTATACAAATAAATCATCCTTTAAGAATAGGAATAATATTACTAATTCAAACTATTATAATTTGTTGTATTTCAGGATTAATAACAAAAAGATTTTGATTTTCTTATATCTTATTTTTAATTTTTATTGGAGGAATACTAGTTTTATTTATTTATGTTACATCATTAGCATCAAATGAAATATTTTCATTTTCTATAAAAATTTTTTCTTTATTAATTATTAATTTAATAATTACAATAATTATGATTATTTTTATAGATAAAATAATTATTATATTTAACTCATTTAACAATGAAATATTTTCTATTTCATCATTAAATAATTATATTATAGAAAATACTTTAAATTTAAATAAATTATATAATTATCCTACTAATATAATTACTATTTTATTAATTAATAATTTATTAATTACATTAATTGCAACTGTAAAAATTACTAAATTATTTTATGGTCCAATTCGATCAATAAATTAACTAATGAATATACCTTTACGAACTAATCATCCTATTTTAAAAATTGCTAATAATGCATTAATTGATTTACCTAGTCCAATTAATATTTCTATATGATGAAATTTTGGATCATTACTAGGATTATGTTTAATTATTCAAATTTTAACAGGCTTATTTTTAGCTATACATTATACAGCTGATATTAATATAGCTTTTAATAGTGTAGACCATATTTGTCGAAATGTAAATTATGGTTGATTATTACGAACAATACATGCTAATGGTGCATCATTTTTCTTTATTTGTATTTATTTTCATGTAGGACGAGGTATATATTATGGTTCTTATTTATTTACTTCTACTTGATTATCAGGAGTAATTATTCTTTTTTTAGTAATAGCAACTGCTTTTATAGGATATGTATTACCTTGAGGACAAATATCTTTTTGAGGAGCTACAGTAATTACTAATTTATTATCAGCTATTCCATATTTAGGTTTAGATTTAGTACAATGAATTTGAGGAGGATTTGCAGTAGATAATGCTACATTAACACGATTTTTTACTTTTCATTTTATTCTACCATTTATTGTTTTAGCTACTGTTATAATTCATTTATTATTTTTACATCAAACAGGTTCTAATAACCCTATAGGACTAAATTCAAATTTAGATAAAATTCCTTTTCATCCTTATTTTACTTATAAAGATATTACAGGATTTATAATTATAGTTATATTAATAATTATATTAACATTAATAAATCCTTATATATTAGGAGACCCAGATAATTTTATTCCAGCAAATCCATTAGTTACTCCTATTCATATTCAACCTGAATGATACTTTTTATTTGCTTATGCAATTTTACGATCAATTCCAAATAAACTTGGTGGTGTAATTGCTTTAGTAATATCTATTGCTATTTTAATAATTATACCTTTTTATAATTTAAGTAAATTTCAAGGTATTGAATTTTATCCAATTAATCAATTATTATTTTGAATATTAGTAAGAATTATTATATTATTAACATGAATTGGAGCTCGTCCAGTAGAAAATCCTTATATATTAATTGGACAAATATTAACATTATTATATTTTATATACTATTTAATTAATCCTCTAATTAATAAATGATGAGATAATTTATTAAATTAATATTAAGTTAATGAACTTGAATAAGTATATGTTTTGAAAACATAATATAGAAATTTTAATTTTCTATTAACTTTACTAAAATTAATTATTTAAATATAACTAATTAAATAAATTTTTAATCCAATAAAAAATAATAAATAATTTAAAGAAAAAGGTAAAAAACTTTTTCATGCTAAATATATTAATTTATCATAACGAAATCGAGGTAAAGTCCCACGAACTCAAATAAATATAAAAGAAATAAATAATAATTTTACATAAAAAATAATGTTAAATAAATTACCTCCTAAAAAAATTAAAGAAAATAATATTCTTATAAATAAAATTCTTGCATATTCAGATAAAAAAATTAATGCAAATCCTCCTCTTCTATATTCAACATTAAATCCTGAAACCAATTCAGATTCTCCTTCAGCAAAATCAAATGGAGTTCGATTAGTTTCTGCTAAAGAAATAATAAATCAAATAAATATTAAAGGATATAAAATAAATATAAATCATAAATAAAATTGATAATAAAAAAAATTTATTATATTATAATTATTAATTAAAAATACAAATGATAATAAAATTAAAGCTAATCTAACTTCATAAGAAATAGTTTGAGCTACAGATCGTAATCCTCCTAATAATGCATAATTAGAATTTGATGATCATCCAGCAATTATTACTCTATAAACTCCTAATCTTGTACAACATATAAAAAATAATAAACCTATATTAAAAGAAAATAATTTAATAAAAAAAGGTATACATATTCATAATAATAATGATAAAAATAAAGAAAAAATTGGAGAAAAAAAATAAGAAATATAATTTGATATTAAAGGATAAGTTTGTTCTTTTGTAAATAATTTAATTGCATCACAAAAAGGCTGAGGAATACCAATTAAACCAACTTTATTTGGCCCTTTACGAATTTGAATATAACCTAAAACTTTACGTTCTAATAAAGTTAAAAAAGCAACTCTTACTAATACACAAATAATTAATAATAAACTTATAATTAAAAATAAAATAACTTCTATATAAAACAAGTACTATTTGTAATATTAAATTACATTTATAAATTCTAAATTTATTACATTAATCTGCCAAAATAGTTTTATATAATTAATTATATTCTATATTAAAAATAAATTATTTAAATATTTAATCCTTTCGTACTAAAATATTTTATTTTTATTAAAGATAGAAACCAACCTGGCTTACACCGGTTTGAACTCAGATCATGTAAGATTTTAAAAGTCGAACAGACTTAAAATTTAAACTACTGCACCTAAATTTATATCTTAATCCAACATCGAGGTCGCAATCTTTTTTATCAATATGAACTCTCCAAAAAAATTACGCTGTTATCCCTAAAGTAACTTAATTTTTTAATCACTAAAAATAGATCAATAATTCATAAATTAATGATTTTAAATTTAAAAGTTAATTAAATTTTAATATCACCCCAATAAAATATATTATTTATTTTATAATTTAATATATCTTTAAAATTAAAAAATTAAATATATAAAGATTTATAGGGTCTTCTCGTCTTTTAATTTAATTTTAGCTTTTTAACTAAAAAATAAAATTTTATTATAATTTTAAATGAAACAGTTAATATTTCGTCCAACCATTCATTCCAGCCTTCAATTAAAAGACTAATTATTATGCTACCTTTGCACAGTTAAAATACTGCGGCCATTAAAAAAATCATTGGGCAGGTCAAACTTTAAATTTAATTCTAAAAGACATGTTTTTGTTAAACAGGCGAATATTATTTTTGCCTAATTCTTTAAATAAACTTATCATATAAAAATATATTTATAAATAATATATTTATATACTAATTATATCATTATTAAATTATTTTTAAAATTAAAATAATTATTTTAATAAATACTTAAAATATAATAAATAATTTAATTATAAAAATTAATTTATAACAAATTTTATAAAAATTGATACTTTTAAACATATAATATTTTAATTTATATTTATTATTTATAAAAATTTATTTTATAGCTTATCCCATAAAATATAAAATTTAAAAATTTATTTAATTTATAATAAAAATAAATAAATAATTTTTAAAATTAAATTTAATTTATTTCTTAAAAAACTAGATACCTTTAAAACCGAATAACATTTCATTTCCAATAAATTATTTAAAATAATTTTATAACATTAACTTTAATAATTTATTAAATCATTTAAAATCGAGAAAAATATAAATTATATATTATTTATTTAATAAACTCTGATACACAAGATACAATAAATAAAATTTTCTTTTATATTAAAAATTTTTCATATTATTTCAATATTATTTTACAATACTAATAAACTATTATTAAAATTATTTATTTTATATATTATACTAAAACTTAAAATTTTATTATTATTTTAAATATATTAATCTAAATTAATTATTAAAAAAATTAATAAATAATTATTATTCAATTTATATTGATTTGCACAAAATTCTTTTCAATGTAAATGAAATACTTTACTATATAAGATTTAAATTGATTCTAGATACACTTTCCAGTACATCTACTATGTTACGACTTATCTTATTTTATTTTAATAATAAGAGTGACGGGCGATATGTACATATTTTAGAGCTAAAATCAAATTATTATTCTTTATAATTTTACTATCAAATCCAATTTCATTAAATTTTTCATATTTAAATTCATAAAAATTTATTTTATTGTAACTCATTTATACTTAAAAATAAACTACACCTTGATTTGATATTAATTTTTTATTAAATTATAGAAAATTATTATTCTTATAAAATATTCTAATAACAACGATATATAAATTGAATAACAATTTTAAGTAAGGTACATCGTGGATTATCGATTAAAAAACAAGTTCCTCTGAATAGACTAAAATACCGCCAAATTTTTTAAGTTTCAAGAACATAACTATTACTACTCAAATAAATATAAATTAAACTTTAAATAATAGGGTATCTAATCCTAGTTTTTAATTAAAAATTTTTAGTTTTAATTAAATTTTTAAATAAAAATTATTAATAAAATTAAAATTTCACTTAATAAATTTATATAAATTTTTATATTATAAATTATTTAACTATTATTAATAAAATTTATTTATATTATTTGTATAACCGCAACTGCTGGCACAAATTAAGTTAATATTAAATAATATTTCTATTTCTAAATTTCTTTAATTAATAATATTAATTATTGTAATTTTTTAGTTTAAAAAAATTGAAATATAAATATATTTTATATAAATATATGTATATTCACACAAAAATTTACATATAATATAAATTAATAATAAATTTTTAAGCTAAAATAAAACTTTATATAATAAATAAATTATATTATTATAAATATTTATTTTTTATTATATAAAATTAAATAATATTAATTAAGTATAATATTAAATAAAAATGAAATAATATTAAATAAAAATGAAATAATATTAAATAAAAATGAAATAATATTAAATAAAAATAAAATAATATTAAATAAAAATTAAATAATATTAAAAAAAAATTAAATAATATTAAATAAAAATTAAATAATATTAAAAAAAAATTAAATAATATTAAAAAAAAATTAAATAATATTAAAAAAATTAAATAATATTAAAAAAAATTAAATAATATTAAAAAAATTGAAATTTATTAAAAAAATTGAAATAATATTAAAAAAATTAAATAATATTAAAAAAATTAAATAATATTAAAAAAATTAAATAATATTAAAAAAATTGAAATTAAATAATATTAAAAAAATTAAATAATATTAAAAAAATTGAAATTTATTATTATTATTAATATCAATTTAAATAATTTTATATAATTAATAATAAATAATTAATTTTAGTATATTCTCCCTACCCATTTATATTTATATTTATATATATATATATATATATATATATATATATAAAAAAAAAAAAAATAAATTTATATAAAATAAAATAATATTAATTTATACTAATTTATATTAATTTATATACTATTAATTTATATTTATATATTAACCCCTTTTTAATATACAATAAAAAATAAATAATAATATAAATAATAATTTTAACTTTAATAAGAAATAATATTAAAAAAAAATTAAATAATATTATTATGAATATCAATTTAAATAATTTTATATAATTAATAATAAATAATTAATTTTAGTATATTCTCCCTACCCATTTATATATATATATATATATATATATATAATACAAAATAAATTTATTTAAAATTAAATAATCTTAATTTATACTAATTTATATTAATTTATATACTATTAATTTATATTTATATATTAACCCCTTTTTAATATACAATAAAAAATAAATAATAATATAAATAATAATTTTAACTTTAATAAGAAATAATTTTTAAAAAATTGAAATTAATTATTATTATTTATATCAATTTAAATAATTTTATATAATTAATATAAATAATAAATTTCAATTTTTTTAATATTATTTAATTTTTTTTTTTTTTTTTTTAAAAATTACATATATATATATATATATATGATCTATATATGTAAACAATAAAATTTTAATAAATATATTAATAATTTTCAAAAAAACCCTTGGTTCATACAAATAATTATTTAATATAGAAATTATTTAATATTAATATAAATAATATAATTCAAGAAAATTTTATATATTTTAATTAACTCATTATTTATATAAATATTAACCCTTTATTATTTAAATAGATAATAATTTATATATAATATATTTATATATTAACATTTATTTATATATAAATAGCAAGGTTATTTATATTAATTAAAATAATATTTAATAAATATTTATGTTAAATTTTAAATTACATTTAAAAAATATATTCTTGAATATATTTTTAAATGTAATTTAAAATTTTTAAATTATTTATATATATATATATAATTTAATTATTATGTCAATAAATTTATTATATATATATATAATATATTTATATATATATATATTAGAGATCCCTCCAATTATTTATAAATATATATGAATACTAAAAAATAAATAATTTAATATAAATATAATAAAATTATTTATTTATATATATAATATATATATATATATATAAACTAAATTTAATTATTTAATAATATATATATATATATATTTTTTTTAATTTATATTTTTTTTTAAAATTATAAATTAAAAATATATAAATTAATAATGAATTGCCTGATAAAAGGATTACTTTGATAGAGTAAATCATATAATTTATATTATATTCATTATTTTAATTATTAAATATAAATTAATAATAATTTATATTTAATAGAATTAAACTATTTCTATAAGTATCAAAAACTTATGTGCACCATACACTAAAATATATTTTATAAAAAAGATAAGCTAACTAAGCTATTGAGTTCATACCTCATTTATAAAGGTTTTAATCCTTTTCTTTTTAATTTTTAATAATTCATCAAAAATTTTATTTATTTTTATTGTATTAATTAGAGTGATAATTTCTATTTCAGCAAATTCATGATTAAGAGCCTGAATAGGTTTAGAAATTAATTTATTATCTTTTATTCCCCTTATAAGAGATAATAATTTAATATCTAATGAATCTTCATTAAAATATTTTTTAATTCAAGCACTAGCTTCTAATATTTTATTATTTTCCTCAATTTTATTTTTATATCAAAATAATTTTATAAATATAATAATTAATAAAAATAATTATTATATTAATATAATAATTTTATTAACATTATTAATAAAAAGAGGAACTGCTCCTTTTCACTTTTGATTTCCTAATGTAATAGAAGGCTTAAATTGAATAAATTCATTAATTTTAATAACCTTACAAAAAATTACCCCTTTAATATTAATTTCATATTTAATTATAAAATTAATATTATTTTGATGTATTTTATTATCATCTATTATTGGAGCATTAGGAGGATTAAATCAAACTTCTTTACGTAAATTAATAGCTTTTTCATCTATTAATCATTTAAGATGAATACTAATAAGTATATATTCAAATGAATCTTTATGAATTACTTATTATTTATTTTATACATTTTTATCTTTTAATTTAATTTTTTTATTTAATATATTTAAATTATTTCATATTAATCAATTATTTTCATTATTTTATTTTAATAAATATTTAAAATTTTCTTTATTTTTAAATATATTATCATTAGGAGGATTACCTCCTTTTATAGGATTTATTCCTAAATGATTAACAATTCAATATTTAACTTTTAATAATCAATTATTTATAATAACAATTATAATTATTATATCTTTATTAACATTATTTTTTTATTTACGTTTATGTTATACAACTTTTATATTAAATTATTTTAAAAATAATTGAAATTATAAAATTTATTTAAATAATTTTATAATTAATTTATACTTATTATTTTCATTTATTTCTACTTTTGGATTATTCATTATTACTTTATTGTTTTATTTAATTTAAAATTTAACTTAAAAACTTTAAGTTAAATAAAACTAATAACCTTCAAAGTTATAAATATAAGAAAAATCTTTTAAGTTTTATTTTTATTATATTAAACTTTAATAATTAATTTAATTATTCCTTTAGAATTGCAATCTAATATCATTATTGAATATAAAGTTTTAATTAAAAAGAAAAATTCTTATAAATAAATTTACAGTTTATCGCCTATATTTCAGCCATTTAATTATAAAATTAATTGCAACAATGACTATTTTCTACTAATCATAAAAATATTGGAACATTATATTTCATTTTTGGAACTTGATCCGGAATATTAGGTACTTCTTTAAGTATTTTAATTCGTACTGAACTTGGTCATCCAGGAGCTTTAATTGGTGATGACCAAATTTATAATGTAATTGTTACAGCACATGCTTTTATTATAATTTTTTTTATAGTAATACCAATTATAATTGGAGGATTTGGAAATTGATTAATTCCATTAATACTTGGAGCTCCTGATATAGCATTTCCTCGTATAAATAATATAAGTTTTTGATTATTACCTCCTTCATTAACACTTTTATTAGTAAGAAGTATAGTAGAAAATGGAGCTGGTACAGGTTGAACAGTTTATCCTCCTCTTTCTGCTAGAATTGCTCATGGTGGAGCTTCTGTAGATTTAGCTATTTTTTCATTACATTTAGCTGGTATTTCTTCAATTCTAGGAGCAGTAAATTTTATTACAACTATTATTAATATACGATCTAATGGAATTTCATATGATCGTATACCTTTATTTGTTTGATCAGTACTAATTACTGCATTATTATTACTTTTATCATTACCAGTATTAGCAGGAGCTATTACAATACTTTTAACTGATCGAAATTTAAATACATCATTCTTTGATCCAGCAGGAGGAGGAGATCCAATTTTATATCAACATTTATTTTGATTTTTTGGTCATCCAGAAGTATATATTTTAATTCTTCCAGGATTTGGAATAATTTCTCATATTATTAGTCAAGAATGTGGTAAAAAAGAAACTTTTGGATCCTTAGGTATAATTTATGCAATACTAGCTATTGGATTATTAGGATTTATTGTATGAGCTCATCATATATTTACAATTGGAATAGATGTTGATACTCGAGCTTATTTTACTTCAGCTACAATAATTATTGCTATTCCAACTGGAATTAAAATTTTTAGTTGATTAGCAACATTACATGGTACACAATTAATTTATACTCCTTCTATTATATGATCTTTAGGATTTGTATTTTTATTTACTGTTGGAGGATTAACTGGAGTAGTACTAGCTAATTCTTCAATTGATATTATTTTACATGATACATATTATGTAGTTGCTCATTTTCATTATGTATTATCTATAGGAGCAGTATTTACTATTATAGCAGGATTTATTCATTGATATCCTTTATTTACAGGATTAACATTAAATATAAAATTACTTAAAACTCAATTTATTATTATATTTTTAGGAGTAAATTTAACATTTTTTCCTCAACATTTTTTAGGTTTAGCCGGAATACCTCGACGATATTCTGATTATCCTGATGCTTATACTATATGAAATATTATATCAACAATTGGATCAACAATTTCACTAATAAGAATTATTATATTTATAATAATTATTTGAAAAAGTATAATTAAACAACGACAAGTAATTTATACAATACAATTAAATTCATCAATTGAATGATATCAAAATATTCCCCCTGCAGAACATAATTATTCAGAATTACCATTATTATCCTATTTCTAATATGGCAGATTAGTGCAATGAATTTAAGCTTCCTATATAAAGTATTTTACTTTTATTAGAAAATATGTCAACATGAGCTAATTTAAATATACAAGATAGTACCTCACCTTTAATAGAACAATTAATATTTTTTCATGATCATACAATATTAATTTTAGTAATAATTACAGTAATAGTATTATATATAATAATTATAATAATATTTAATAATTTTACAAATCGTTTTTTATTACATGGACAATTAATTGAAATAATTTGAACTATTTTACCAACATTTATTTTATTATTTATTGCTTTTCCTTCATTACGATTACTATATTTATTAGATGAAATTAATGAACCTTCTATTACATTAAAATCAATTGGTCATCAATGATATTGAAGTTATGAATATTCTGATTTCTTAAATATTGAATTTGATTCATATATAATCCCTACAAATGAATTAAATATTGATGGATTTCGTTTATTAGACGTTGATAATCGAATTGTATTACCTATAAATTCTAAAATTCGAATTTTAGTAACTGCAGCAGACGTAATTCATTCTTGAACAATACCAACTTTAGGAGTAAAAATTGATAGAACTCCTGGTCGATTAAATCAAACAAATTTCTTCATTAATCGACCAGGTTTATTTTTTGGTCAATGTTCAGAAATTTGTGGAGCTAATCATAGATTTATACCAATTGTTATTGAAAGTGTACCTATTAATTATTTTATTAAATGAATTTCTAATATAAATTAAACATTAAATGACTGAAAGCAAGTAATGGTCTCTTAAACCATTTTATAGTAATATAGCAATTACTTTTAATGAAAAATTAAATAATATTAAAAAAAAAAAAAAAAAAAATTAGTTAAAATATAACATTAGTATGTCAAACTGAAATTATTAATTTATATTAATATTTTTTAATTCCTCAAATAGCTCCAATTAGATGATTATTATTATTTATTTTATTTAGAATTATTTTTGTTTTAATAAATATAATAAATTATTTTTATTATTTTCCTTCAACTTATAAACTTGAAAAATTAAATAATATTTATACAATTCATATAAATTGAAAATGATAACTAATTTATTTTCTGTTTTTGATCCTTCTTCTAGAATTTTTAATTTATCATTAAATTGATTAAGAACTTTTATTGGATTATTAATAATCCCTTCAATATTTTGACTTATACCTTCTCGCTATTCAATTATTTGAAATAATATTTTAATAACTTTACATAAAGAATTTAAAGTTTTATTAGGAAATTCAAATTATAAAGGAATAACTCTTATTTTTGTTTCTTTATTTACAATAATTGTATTTAATAATTTTATAGGATTATTTCCTTATATCTTTACTAGTACTAGTCATTTAACTTTAACATTAATATTAGCATTACCTTTATGATTAGCATTTATAATTTATGGATGAACAAATCATACTAATCATATATTTACACATTTAGTTCCTCAAGGAACTCCTAATATTTTAATACCATTTATAGTTTGTATTGAAACAATTAGTAATATTATTCGTCCAGGAACTTTAGCAGTACGTTTAACTGCAAATATAATTGCAGGACATTTACTAATAACTTTATTAGGTAATACAGGTCCTTCATTAATATTTTATATAATTTTTATATTATTATTTATTCAAATTTTATTATTAATTTTAGAATCAGCAGTTGCAATTATTCAATCATATGTATTTGCTGTATTAAGAACTTTATATTCTAGAGAAGTATTATAATTATTATTATTATTATATATATATATATATATATATATATATATATATATATATATATATATATAAATGTCAACCCAATCAAACCATCCTTTTCATTTAGTAGATTATAGCCCATGACCTTTAACAGGAGCCATTGGAACAATGACTATAGTTTCAGGTTTAGTAAAATGATTCCATCAATATAATATATCATTAATAATATTAGGAATAATAATTACTATTTTAACAGTTTATCAATGATGACGAGATGTATCTCGAGAAAGAACATATCAAGGTATTCATACTTTTTTTGTAACTACAGGATTACGATGAGGTATAATTTTATTTATTTTATCTGAAATTTTATTTTTTTTTTCTTTCTTTTGAGCTTTTTTTCATAGTAGTTTATCTCCATCTATTGAATTAGGATCAATTTGACCTCCTTTAGGTATTATTCCTTTTAATCCTTTTCAAATTCCTTTATTAAATACAACAATTTTATTAACTTCAGGTATTACAATTACATGAGCTCATCATAGTTTAATAAAAGGAAATTTTTCACAAACTTCTCAAGGTTTATTTTTTACAATTTTATTAGGAATTTATTTTTCTATTTTACAAGCTTATGAATATTTAGAAGCTTCTTTTAATATTGCAGATGCTGTATATGGATCAACATTTTTTATATCTACAGGATTCCATGGTATTCATGTATTAATTGGAACAACATTTTTATTAATTTGCTTAATTCGTCATTTAAATAATCATTTTTCAAAAAATCATCATTTTGGATTTGAAGCAGCAGCTTGATATTGACATTTTGTAGATATTGTTTGATTATATTTATTTGTATCAATTTATTGATGAGGAAATTAATATAAATAATTTATATAGTATAAAAGTATATATGACTTCCAATCATAAGGTTTATTATTAATAATATAAATAATTTTTTCTATTATTTTAATTTCATTTATTATTATAATTTTATCAATTATTATTATAATAATTGCAATAATATTATCAAAAAAATCATATAGAGATCGAGAAAAAAGTTCTCCATTTGAATGTGGATTTGATCCTATATCTTCTTCTCGTTTACCATTTTCATTAAAATTTTTTTTATTAACAATTATTTTTTTAATTTTTGATGTAGAAATTGTATTAATTCTACCAATAATTATAATTTTAAAATTTTCTAATTTAATTATATGAAGAATTACTTCTATTATTTTTATTATAATTTTATTATTAGGTTTATATCATGAATGATATCAAGGTATATTAAATTGATCTAATTAATATAAATAATAATTTTAACATTGTAAAATATTAAAAAATAAAGGGTTTTAGTTAAAATATAACATTTAATTTGCAATTAAAAATTATTTAAATAAATAAATTTACCTTGAATATGAAACGATTTATTGTAATTAGTTTCGACCTAATTTTAGGTATTTTATACCCTTATTCTTTTAATTGAAACCAAAATAGAGGTATATCACTGTTAATGATAAAAATGAATTATTTATTCCAATTAAAGAAATATGTTGATCAAATAAAAGCTGCTAACTTTTTATTTTTAATGGTTTAATTCCATTTATATTTCTTAATTTATTATTTATTTATATAGTTTAATAAAACATTACATTTTCATTGTAAAAATAAAAAATTTTTTTTTATAAATTACTAAAATTAATTATTTAATATTTAAAGATTAATAAATCTCCTTAACATCTTCAATGTTATACTCTTATTATAAGCTATTTAAATTATAAAATTAAAAATAATATAAAAATATTAAATCATAAAATAAAAATTATTATATAAAGTTTTAAATTATTATTTTGTATATAAATTATTAATTGAGAATAATTAATTAATTTATTATATAAATTTTGTCTTCCTATATATTCTGTTCATCCTTGATCGAAATTTAAATTTACAATTTTTCCAATTTTTAATGAATAATTAATAATTCCATATGTAGAAATATAAGGTATAAATCATATAGACCCAAAAAATATACTAAAATAAAATAATGAAAAAGATTTATTTTTATTGTATAAAGAAAAATTTGAAATAATATATCCTATTAATCCTCCTATAATACAAACAAATAATGTTATAAATTTTATATAATAAGGTAAACAAATTGAATAAGGAGTTACAAAAATTAATCAACTTAATATTCTTCCTCTAATAATACTTATAAATATTAAACTAATCATACTTTTTAATATAATTCAACTTTCATCATGTAAAATATTTAAAGATCTATTATTTATATCTCCAGTTATTGAATAATATACTAACCGTAAAGAATAACAAACAGTTAATCCAGTTGAAAAAAAAAATAAATAATAAATAAATAAATTTATTATTCTTAAAGAAACAATTTCTAAAATTAAATCTTTAGAATAAAATCCAGCTAAAAAAGGTATACCACATAAAGCTAAATTAGCTACATTAAAACATGAAGAAGTTAATGGCATAAATATTCTTAATCCTCCTATTAAACGTAAATCTTGAGAATTATTTATATTATGAATAATTGCTCCAGCACATATAAATAATAAAGCTTTAAATAAAGCATGAGTTAATAAATGAAAAAAAGCTAATTTATAATAACCTATTGATAAAATTATTATTATTAATCCTAATTGACTTAAAGTAGATAAAGCAATAATTTTTTTTAAATCAAATTCAAAATTAGCTCCTAATCCAGATATAAATATAGTTAAACCTGCTAATAATAATAATAATTGACATATAAATGTATTACATAATAAAATATTAAAACGAATTAATAAATAAATACCTGCAGTTACTAAAGTAGAAGAATGAACTAAAGCTGAAACTGGAGTAGGAGCAGCTATTGCTGCAGGTAATCAAGAAGAAAATGGAATTTGTGCACTTTTTGTTATTGCTGCAAAAGTTACTAAAATTCCAATAATTATTATATCTTTATCATTTATTATAAATTCTAAATAAAAAATATAATTTCATCTCCCATAATTTAATATTCAAGTAATTGCTAATAATAAAAATACATCTCCAATACGATTTAATAAAGCAGTTAATATTCCAGCATTATATGATTTTACATTATTAAAATAAATTACTAAACAATAAGAAACTAATCCTAATCCATCTCATCCTAATAAGATACTAACTAAATACATATATATATATGTAATTTTTAAAAAAAAAAAAAAAAAAATTAAATAATATTAAAAAAATTGAAATTTATTATTTATATTAATTATATAAAATTATTTAAATTGATATAAATAATAATAATTAATTTCAATTTTTTAAAAATTATTTCTTATTAAAATTAAAATTATTATTTATATTATTATTTATTTTTTATTGTATATTAAAAAGGGGTTAATATATAAATATAAATTAATAGTATATAAATTAATATAAATTAGTATAAATTAAGATTATTTTATTTTAAATAAATTTATTTTGTATTATATATATATATATATATATATATAAATAAATGGGTAGGGAGAATATACTAAAATTAATTATTTATTATTAATTATATAAAATTATTTAAATTGATATTGATAATAATAATTATTTAATTTTTTTTTAATATTATTTCTTATTAAAGTTAAAATTATTATTTATATTATTATTTATTTTTTATTGTATATTAAAAAGGGGTTAATATATAAATATAAATTAATAGTATATAAATTAATATAAATTAGTATAAATTAATATTATTTTATTTTAAATAAATTTATTTTGTTTTTTTTATATATATATATATATATATATATATATATATATATATATAAATATAAATGGGTAGGGAGAATATACTAAAATTAATTATTTATTATTAATTATATAAAATTATTTAAATTGATATTAATAATAATATTATTTAATTTTTTTTTTAATATTATTTCTTATTAAAGTTAAAATTATTATTTATATTATTATTTATTTTTTATTGTATATTAAAAAGGGGTTAATATATAAATATAAATTAATAGTATATAAATTAATATAAATTAGTATAAATTAATATTATTTTATTTTAAATAAATTTATTTTGTTTTATATATATATATATATATATATATATATATATATAAATGGGTAGGGAGAATATACTAAAATTAATTATTTATTATTAATTATATAAAATTATTTAAATTGATATTAATAATAATATTATTTAATTTTTTTTTAATATTATTTCTTATTAAAGTTAAAATTATTATTTATATTATTATTTATTTTTTATTGTATATTAAAAAGGGGTTAATATATAAATATAAATTAATAGTATATAAATTAATATAAATTAGTATAAATTAATATTATTTTATTTTAAATAAATTTATTTTGTTTTTTTTTATATATATATATATATATATATATATATATATAAATATATATATAAATGGGTAGGGAGAATATACTAAAATTAATTATTTATTATTAATTATATAAAATTATTTAAATTGATATTAATAATAATAATAAATTTCAATTTTTTTAATATTATTTAATTTTTTTAATATTATTTAATTTCAATTTTTTTAATATTATTTAATTTTTTTAATATTATTTAATTTTTTTAATATTATTTAATTTTTTTAATATTATTTCAATTTTTTTAATAAATTTCAATTTTTTTAATATTATTTAATTTTTTTTAATATTATTTAATTTTTTTAATATTATTTAATTTTTTTTTAATATTATTTAATTTTTTTTTAATATTATTTAATTTTTATTTAATATTATTTAATTTTTTTTTAATATTATTTAATTTTTATTTAATATTATTTCATTTTTATTTAATATTATTTCATTTTTATTTAATATTATTTCATTTTTATTTAATATTATTTCATTTTTATTTAATATTATACTTAATTAATATTATTTAATTTTATACAATAAAAAATAAATATTTATAATAATATAATTTATTTATTATATAAAGTTTTATTTTAGCTTAAAAATTTATTATTAATTTATATTATATGTAAATTTTTGTGTGAATATACATATATTTATATAAAATATATTTATATTTCAATTTTTTTAAACTAAAAAATTACAATAATTAATATTATTAATTAAAGAAATTTAGAAATAGAAATATTATTTAATATTAACTTAATTTGTGCCAGCAGTTGCGGTTATACAAATAATATAAATAAATTTTATTAATAATAGTTAAATAATTTATAATATAAAAATTTATATAAATTTATTAAGTGAAATTTTAATTTTATTAATAATTTTTATTTAAAAATTTAATTAAAACTAAAAATTTTTAATTAAAAACTAGGATTAGATACCCTATTATTTAAAGTTTAATTTATATTTATTTGAGTAGTAATAGTTATGTTCTTGAAACTTAAAAAATTTGGCGGTATTTTAGTCTATTCAGAGGAACTTGTTTTTTAATCGATAATCCACGATGTACCTTACTTAAAATTGTTATTCAATTTATATATCGTTGTTATTAGAATATTTTATAAGAATAATAATTTTCTATAATTTAATAAAAAATTAATATCAAATCAAGGTGTAGTTTATTTTTAAGTATAAATGAGTTACAATAAAATAAATTTTTATGAATTTAAATATGAAAAATTTAATGAAATTGGATTTGATAGTAAAATTATAAAGAATAATAATTTGATTTTAGCTCTAAAATATGTACATATCGCCCGTCACTCTTATTATTAAAATAAAATAAGATAAGTCGTAACATAGTAGATGTACTGGAAAGTGTATCTAGAATCAATTTAAATCTTATATAGTAAAGTATTTCATTTACATTGAAAAGAATTTTGTGCAAATCAATATAAATTGAATAATAATTATTTATTAATTTTTTTAATAATTAATTTAGATTAATATATTTAAAATAATAATAAAATTTTAAGTTTTAGTATAATATATAAAATAAATAATTTTAATAATAGTTTATTAGTATTGTAAAATAATATTGAAATAATATGAAAAATTTTTAATATAAAAGAAAATTTTATTTATTGTATCTTGTGTATCAGAGTTTATTAAATAAATAATATATAATTTATATTTTTCTCGATTTTAAATGATTTAATAAATTATTAAAGTTAATGTTATAAAATTATTTTAAATAATTTATTGGAAATGAAATGTTATTCGGTTTTAAAGGTATCTAGTTTTTTAAGAAATAAATTAAATTTAATTTTAAAAATTATTTATTTATTTTTATTATAAATTAAATAAATTTTTAAATTTTATATTTTATGGGATAAGCTATAAAATAAATTTTTATAAATAATAAATATAAATTAAAATATTATATGTTTAAAAGTATCAATTTTTATAAAATTTGTTATAAATTAATTTTTATAATTAAATTATTTATTATATTTTAAGTATTTATTAAAATAATTATTTTAATTTTAAAAATAATTTAATAATGATATAATTAGTATATAAATATATTATTTATAAATATATTTTTATATGATAAGTTTATTTAAAGAATTAGGCAAAAATAATATTCGCCTGTTTAACAAAAACATGTCTTTTAGAATTAAATTTAAAGTTTGACCTGCCCAATGATTTTTTTAATGGCCGCAGTATTTTAACTGTGCAAAGGTAGCATAATAATTAGTCTTTTAATTGAAGGCTGGAATGAATGGTTGGACGAAATATTAACTGTTTCATTTAAAATTATAATAAAATTTTATTTTTTAGTTAAAAAGCTAAAATTAAATTAAAAGACGAGAAGACCCTATAAATCTTTATATATTTAATTTTTTAATTTTAAAGATATATTAAATTATAAAATAAATAATATATTTTATTGGGGTGATATTAAAATTTAATTAACTTTTAAATTTAAAATCATTAATTTATGAATTATTGATCTATTTTTAGTGATTAAAAAATTAAGTTACTTTAGGGATAACAGCGTAATTTTTTTGGAGAGTTCATATTGATAAAAAAGATTGCGACCTCGATGTTGGATTAAGATATAAATTTAGGTGCAGTAGTTTAAATTTTAAGTCTGTTCGACTTTTAAAATCTTACATGATCTGAGTTCAAACCGGTGTAAGCCAGGTTGGTTTCTATCTTTAATAAAAATAAAATATTTTAGTACGAAAGGATTAAATATTTAAATAATTTATTTTTAATATAGAATATAATTAATTATATAAAACTATTTTGGCAGATTAATGTAATAAATTTAGAATTTATAAATGTAATTTAATATTACAAATAGTACTTGTTTTATATAGAAGTTATTTTATTTTTAATTATAAGTTTATTATTAATTATTTGTGTATTAGTAAGAGTTGCTTTTTTAACTTTATTAGAACGTAAAGTTTTAGGTTATATTCAAATTCGTAAAGGGCCAAATAAAGTTGGTTTAATTGGTATTCCTCAGCCTTTTTGTGATGCAATTAAATTATTTACAAAAGAACAAACTTATCCTTTAATATCAAATTATATTTCTTATTTTTTTTCTCCAATTTTTTCTTTATTTTTATCATTATTATTATGAATATGTATACCTTTTTTTATTAAATTATTTTCTTTTAATATAGGTTTATTATTTTTTATATGTTGTACAAGATTAGGAGTTTATAGAGTAATAATTGCTGGATGATCATCAAATTCTAATTATGCATTATTAGGAGGATTACGATCTGTAGCTCAAACTATTTCTTATGAAGTTAGATTAGCTTTAATTTTATTATCATTTGTATTTTTAATTAATAATTATAATATAATAAATTTTTTTTATTATCAATTTTATTTATGATTTATATTTATTTTATATCCTTTAATATTTATTTGATTTATTATTTCTTTAGCAGAAACTAATCGAACTCCATTTGATTTTGCTGAAGGAGAATCTGAATTGGTTTCAGGATTTAATGTTGAATATAGAAGAGGAGGATTTGCATTAATTTTTTTATCTGAATATGCAAGAATTTTATTTATAAGAATATTATTTTCTTTAATTTTTTTAGGAGGTAATTTATTTAACATTATTTTTTATGTAAAATTATTATTTATTTCTTTTATATTTATTTGAGTTCGTGGGACTTTACCTCGATTTCGTTATGATAAATTAATATATTTAGCATGAAAAAGTTTTTTACCTTTTTCTTTAAATTATTTATTATTTTTTATTGGATTAAAAATTTATTTAATTAGTTATATTTAAATAATTAATTTTAGTAAAGTTAATAGAAAATTAAAATTTCTATATTATGTTTTCAAAACATATACTTATTCAAGTTCATTAACTTAATATTAATTTAATAAATTATCTCATCATTTATTAATTAAAGGATTAATTAAATAGTATATAAAATATAATAATGTTAATATTTGTCCAATTAATATATAAGGATTTTCTACTGGACGAGCTCCAATTCATGTTAATAATATAATAATTCTTACTAATATTCAAAATAATAATTGATTAATTGGATAAAATTCAATACCTTGAAATTTACTTAAATTATAAAAAGGTATAATTATTAAAATAGCAATAGATATTACTAAAGCAATTACACCACCAAGTTTATTTGGAATTGATCGTAAAATTGCATAAGCAAATAAAAAGTATCATTCAGGTTGAATATGAATAGGAGTAACTAATGGATTTGCTGGAATAAAATTATCTGGGTCTCCTAATATATAAGGATTTATTAATGTTAATATAATTATTAATATAACTATAATTATAAATCCTGTAATATCTTTATAAGTAAAATAAGGATGAAAAGGAATTTTATCTAAATTTGAATTTAGTCCTATAGGGTTATTAGAACCTGTTTGATGTAAAAATAATAAATGAATTATAACAGTAGCTAAAACAATAAATGGTAGAATAAAATGAAAAGTAAAAAATCGTGTTAATGTAGCATTATCTACTGCAAATCCTCCTCAAATTCATTGTACTAAATCTAAACCTAAATATGGAATAGCTGATAATAAATTAGTAATTACTGTAGCTCCTCAAAAAGATATTTGTCCTCAAGGTAATACATATCCTATAAAAGCAGTTGCTATTACTAAAAAAAGAATAATTACTCCTGATAATCAAGTAGAAGTAAATAAATAAGAACCATAATATATACCTCGTCCTACATGAAAATAAATACAAATAAAGAAAAATGATGCACCATTAGCATGTATTGTTCGTAATAATCAACCATAATTTACATTTCGACAAATATGGTCTACACTATTAAAAGCTATATTAATATCAGCTGTATAATGTATAGCTAAAAATAAGCCTGTTAAAATTTGAATAATTAAACATAATCCTAGTAATGATCCAAAATTTCATCATATAGAAATATTAATTGGACTAGGTAAATCAATTAATGCATTATTAGCAATTTTTAAAATAGGATGATTAGTTCGTAAAGGTATATTCATTAGTTAATTTATTGATCGAATTGGACCATAAAATAATTTAGTAATTTTTACAGTTGCAATTAATGTAATTAATAAATAATTAATTAATAAAATAGTAATTATATTAGTAGGATAATTATATAATTTATTTAAATTTAAAGTATTTTCTATAATATAATTATTTAATGATGAAATAGAAAATATTTCATTGTTAAATGAGTTAAATATAATAATTATTTTATCTATAAAAATAATCATAATTATTGTAATTATTAAATTAATAATTAATAAAGAAAAAATTTTTATAGAAAATGAAAATATTTCATTTGATGCTAATGATGTAACATAAATAAATAAAACTAGTATTCCTCCAATAAAAATTAAAAATAAGATATAAGAAAATCAAAATCTTTTTGTTATTAATCCTGAAATACAACAAATTATAATAGTTTGAATTAGTAATATTATTCCTATTCTTAAAGGATGATTTATTTGTATAAATATAAATGCTAATATTATAATAGTAATATAAAAAATAATTTGTATGATATCAAGAAATAGTTTAATTAAAATATTAATTTTGGAGATTAATGATAAAGAAGTTTCTTTTTTCTTGAAGTTTAAAAAGAAAAATTCTTATTTTTGATTTACAAGACCAATGTTTTTTTTAAACTATTAAAACTAATGATAATATTAGTTAATTGAGGTTTACCTTTATTTATATTTATAGTAGGTATTTTTATATTTATTTCTAATCGTAAACATTTATTATCAATACTTTTAAGATTAGAATATATTGTTTTATCTTTATTTTATATATTATTTATTTATTTAAATATATTAAATTATGAAAATTATTTTAGAATAATTTTTATAACATTTAGAGTTTGTGAAGGAGTTTTAGGATTATCAATTTTAGTATCAATAATTCGTATATATGGAAATGATTATTTTCAGTCTTTTAATATTTTACAATGTTAAAATTATTATTTATATTAATTATAATAATTCCTATTTGTTTTATAAGAAATATATTTTGAATGGTACAAAATATGTTATTTTTGATTATATTTATTATAATAATTAATAATTGTTTTACTAATTATTGAATAATTATTTCTTATTTTTTAGGTATAGATTTATTATCTTATGGTATAATTATATTAAGTTTTTGAATTTGTGCTTTAATAATTATAGCAAGATGAATAATTAATAAAGATAAAAATTATGAAAAATTATTTATAATAAATTTATTATTATTATTATTATTTCTATATTTAACTTTTAGAAGTATAAATATATTTTTATTTTATTTATTTTTTGAATGTAGTTTAATTCCAACTTTATTATTAATTTTAGGATGAGGTTATCAACCTGAACGTTTACAAGCTGGAATATATTTATTATTTTATACATTATTAGTTTCATTACCGATATTAGTTGCTATTTTTTATATTTATAATAATTATAATACAATAATTTTTAATTTAATTAATAATTATAATTTCAATTTTATTGTATTATATTTTTCTTTAATTTTAGCTTTTTTAGTAAAAATACCAATATTTTTAGTACATTTATGATTACCAAAAGCTCATGTTGAAGCGCCTGTTGCTGGATCTATAATTTTAGCTGGAATTATATTAAAATTAGGAGGATATGGTTTATTACGTTTTATATTTTTTTTACAAAATTTAGGAAATAAATTTAATTATTTATTTATAAGAATTAGACTAGTAGGAAGAGTATTGGTAAGTTTAATATGTTTACGTCAAACTGATTTAAAAGCATTAATTGCTTACTCTTCTGTTGCTCATATAGGAATTGTTTTAAGTGGTTTAATATCTATAACTTATTGAGGTGTTTCTGGTTCTTATATATTAATAATTGCTCATGGTTTATGTTCTTCTGGTTTATTTTGTTTAGCAAATATTACTTATGAACGTTTAGGAAGACGAAGATTATTAATTAATAAAGGATTATTAAATTTTATACCTTCTATAAGTTTATGATGATTTTTATTATGTTCTGCTAATATAGCAGCTCCTCCAACTTTAAATTTATTAGGAGAGATTTCTTTATTAAACAGAATTATAAGTTGATCAATATTAAGAATATTTTTTCTTATATTTACATGTTTTTTTAGTGCAGCTTATACATTATATTTATATTCTTATAGACAACATGGGAAATTATATTCAGGTATTTATTCCTTTAGAATAGGATTTAATCGTGAATATTTATTATTATTTTTACATTGATTACCATTAAATTTATTAATATTAAAATCTGATATAAGTTTATTGTGATTATAAATTTAAATAGTTTAATTAAAATATTGATTTGTGGTATCAATGATAAGAATTTTTCTTTTTAAATTATGAAATATTTATCAATTTGTATAATTAATTTTAGATTATTATTTATGATAAGAATTATTATATTAATAATTTCATTTAATTTCATTTTAAATGATATTATTTATTTTTTAGAATGAGAAATAGTATCTTTAAATTCAATAAATGTTGTTATAACTTTTTTATTTGATTGAATAAGTATAATATTTATATCTTTTGTTTTATTAATTTCTTCTTTAGTAATTTATTATAGAAAAGAATATATAATAAATGATTTAAATATTAATCGTTTTATTTTATTAGTATTAATATTTGTTTTATCAATAATATTTTTGATCATTAGACCAAATTTAGTTAGTATCTTATTAGGATGAGATGGATTAGGATTAGTTTCTTATTGTTTAGTAATTTATTTTAATAATGTAAAATCATATAATGCTGGAATATTAACTGCTTTATTAAATCGTATTGGAGATGTATTTTTATTATTAGCAATTACTTGAATATTAAATTATGGGAGATGAAATTATATTTTTTATTTAGAATTTATAATAAATGATAAAGATATAATAATTATTGGAATTTTAGTAACTTTTGCAGCAATAACAAAAAGTGCACAAATTCCATTTTCTTCTTGATTACCTGCAGCAATAGCTGCTCCTACTCCAGTTTCAGCTTTAGTTCATTCTTCTACTTTAGTAACTGCAGGTATTTATTTATTAATTCGTTTTAATATTTTATTATGTAATACATTTATATGTCAATTATTATTATTATTAGCAGGTTTAACTATATTTATATCTGGATTAGGAGCTAATTTTGAATTTGATTTAAAAAAAATTATTGCTTTATCTACTTTAAGTCAATTAGGATTAATAATAATAATTTTATCAATAGGTTATTATAAATTAGCTTTTTTTCATTTATTAACTCATGCTTTATTTAAAGCTTTATTATTTATATGTGCTGGAGCAATTATTCATAATATAAATAATTCTCAAGATTTACGTTTAATAGGAGGATTAAGAATATTTATGCCATTAACTTCTTCATGTTTTAATGTAGCTAATTTAGCTTTATGTGGTATACCTTTTTTAGCTGGATTTTATTCTAAAGATTTAATTTTAGAAATTGTTTCTTTAAGAATAATAAATTTATTTATTTATTATTTATTTTTTTTTTCAACTGGATTAACTGTTTGTTATTCTTTACGGTTAGTATATTATTCAATAACTGGAGATATAAATAATAGATCTTTAAATATTTTACATGATGAAAGTTGAATTATATTAAAAAGTATGATTAGTTTAATATTTATAAGTATTATTAGAGGAAGAATATTAAGTTGATTAATTTTTGTAACTCCTTATTCAATTTGTTTACCTTATTATATAAAATTTATAACATTATTTGTTTGTATTATAGGAGGATTAATAGGATATATTATTTCAAATTTTTCTTTATACAATAAAAATAAATCTTTTTCATTATTTTATTTTAGTATATTTTTTGGGTCTATATGATTTATACCTTATATTTCTACATATGGAATTATTAATTATTCATTAAAAATTGGAAAAATTGTAAATTTAAATTTCGATCAAGGATGAACAGAATATATAGGAAGACAAAATTTATATAATAAATTAATTAATTATTCTCAATTAATAATTTATATACAAAATAATAATTTAAAACTTTATATAATAATTTTTATTTTATGATTTAATATTTTTATATTATTTTTAATTTTATAATTTAAATAGCTTATAATAAGAGTATAACATTGAAGATGTTAAGGAGATTTATTAATCTTTAAATATTAAATAATTAATTTTAGTAATTTATAAAAAAAAATTTTTTATTTTTACAATGAAAATGTAATGTTTTATTAAACTATATAAATAAATAATAAATTAAGAAATATAAATGGAATTAAACCATTAAAAATAAAAAGTTAGCAGCTTTTATTTGATCAACATATTTCTTTAATTGGAATAAATAATTCATTTTTATCATTAACAGTGATATACCTCTATTTTGGTTTCAATTAAAAGAATAAGGGTATAAAATACCTAAAATTAGGTCGAAACTAATTACAATAAATCGTTTCATATTCAAGGTAAATTTATTTATTTAAATAATTTTTAATTGCAAATTAAATGTTATATTTTAACTAAAACCCTTTATTTTTTAATATTTTACAATGTTAAAATTATTATTTATATTAATTAGATCAATTTAATATACCTTGATATCATTCATGATATAAACCTAATAATAAAATTATAATAAAAATAATAGAAGTAATTCTTCATATAATTAAATTAGAAAATTTTAAAATTATAATTATTGGTAAAATTAATACAATTTCTACATCAAAAATTAAAAAAATAATTGTTAATAAAAAAAATTTTAATGAAAATGGTAAACGAGAAGAAGATATAGGATCAAATCCACATTCAAATGGAGAACTTTTTTCTCGATCTCTATATGATTTTTTTGATAATATTATTGCAATTATTATAATAATAATTGATAAAATTATAATAATAAATGAAATTAAAATAATAGAAAAAATTATTTATATTATTAATAATAAACCTTATGATTGGAAGTCATATATACTTTTATACTATATAAATTATTTATATTAATTTCCTCATCAATAAATTGATACAAATAAATATAATCAAACAATATCTACAAAATGTCAATATCAAGCTGCTGCTTCAAATCCAAAATGATGATTTTTTGAAAAATGATTATTTAAATGACGAATTAAGCAAATTAATAAAAATGTTGTTCCAATTAATACATGAATACCATGGAATCCTGTAGATATAAAAAATGTTGATCCATATACAGCATCTGCAATATTAAAAGAAGCTTCTAAATATTCATAAGCTTGTAAAATAGAAAAATAAATTCCTAATAAAATTGTAAAAAATAAACCTTGAGAAGTTTGTGAAAAATTTCCTTTTATTAAACTATGATGAGCTCATGTAATTGTAATACCTGAAGTTAATAAAATTGTTGTATTTAATAAAGGAATTTGAAAAGGATTAAAAGGAATAATACCTAAAGGAGGTCAAATTGATCCTAATTCAATAGATGGAGATAAACTACTATGAAAAAAAGCTCAAAAAACTTTCCTAACGACTTTGAAAAACTAAAATGTATGAAGATATTAAAAACAATAATTAATATTAAAAAGCCTATTAAACAGCAACTGAACTTAGAATTATACAGACGAACTCAAAAACAAAAACAATTGCAGAAGGACAAGGCAATAATGCACCGACGCTATCCACAGTTATTTGTTCTTTTTTTTTTTCATTATGCTTACCTTAAAGTATTATTAAAACAGTGTAATGGCTTTTCAAATTATTTTTCTAAAAATGTTTTTAAAATTTTATACATCAAAAATTAATTTCTGAAAAAAAAACACTCCAACGATTTTTGAATTTTTTTTTATATATTCTTATTTTTCTAGGAATTCAAATGGCATCTTTGTTTTCCTTCATATCTTTGTTTTCCCTCATATCTTTGTTTTCCCTCATATTCCCTATAACAACTAAGCCATATAAAAACATTTTATTATGTATATTATCCATTTATTTCTACCTTATTATATATCATTAATCAATACTTCATATACTTATGTATACATACATATATCTTTAAAAATCACATTAATCTTATATATGCATATTGCACCTAAATTATAAAGTTATATGCATACCTACCCACCTATACTTTATTTTCATTATTATATGTACATTTACATAACTAAGTTCAATCTATGTATGTAGCTACATATTACCCTCCTAACTTACATAATTAAAATCCATAATCTAGATTTAATTCTGCATTTGTATGTAGGTACCTATGTAACTATTCCTTGAATCATCCATTTTTTTTTTTTTAAATAACTTTTGCACGCGCTAAAGGGATTATGAATACCCTTTATATGTTTTTCTTAACACAGCGCGGGCATCCGGGTGGAAGAAGAGAAAGAAGGATAGGAAAGATGTGTGGCGCGATGTTCTGAGACTAGAGCTGGTTGTTGTCTCAGATTTATCTCCAGGGGTGTCGGCTGAACTAATGCGGAGAGAATTACCGTGTCTTATTTATTTATGTTTCTTATAATTCGCATTATTTTATTTATATCGTTGTCATATTTTATGGGTATGCTAGTTTACTCAATCACATGTTGTTAGTGTTATGCTTAAACAACATGTAATGAGCAAAGTAGCAACTTATTTTATGGTAATTTTTTAGAATTGGTTTTTAATGGAATATAAGAAGACATAGACAACGGCAGGAATCGAACGTTGTTAGATACAAGAGCAAGTTCGTACGATCCAGTCGTGCATTTTATTTCCCTATTCATCCAAACATCTATAAAAGTTCTTTTTCTTGTGTTTTTTCTTCTCTGGCATCGAACATGTATTAAACTCACAATATTCCATTCAAACAAATTCTGAGTCGAATATCCCATACGAGCAGCACGTTTCATTCAAATGAGTCCAAAGGAATTGTAGAATGAGTTTATTATTTTGAGATTTTATCTTATGAATATTTTTGAGTGCTTGCGCAAGAAATTAATCTTGCACTTCCTTGGTGCGATTTTTTGTTTTGGCTCATATGCACTTTTTTCTTGTATAAATGGTTAATAAGCTGATTTGTATGGATTTTTGTTGGGTTTTTGTGCATGAATTCACATTGCAAGCCTGCACCAACGTAATCTTGATGGGATTTTTTTTTATTTTTACTCTATTCACACTATGTTGTTTCTCGTGTAATAATATGAATGGTCTTTTGTGTGAGCAGATGAAATGACTTAATTTGAATTATTGGATGATAATTATTACGATCAAATAAATTTTAGAAATACATACATAGTCATAGGTAGCTGGTTAAGCGAACATAAATTTGAAGAATGAAAGTATGTGTAAACATAATTGTTTTTTGTATTATGGATTGACAATGCGCCCATAAAACTTGGCGCCCTGTGCATTTGCACATCCTGCACATATGGTGGGTGCGGCCCTGACCAACTCTCAAGGAGATGGCAGAACAATTTAACATTCACCTTATTTGGGTGCCGGGACATAGAGATATTTTTGGAAACTGCAAAGCCGATGAACTCGCCAGAAATGGAATCCAAATATCTACCTAAAATGGAAGAAATCGGTATGCCTATCGCTTTATGCAAACTTATGTTACATCAAAACGCCATTAAACAAACAAATTTTAGATGGTCAAACACCACTACTTGCCTCGCTACCAGACAAATCCAGTAATAGATCCACGACGCTCAAAAGGTCCAAGTTTGAAGAAAATCGCTTCAGTTTAGGCTGTAGATTGTTCTATAGACATACAGACAAACAGTCGAAATTGCGGGACCTACTTTTTTGGTGTTCTCTATCATCGTAATGTCAAGTTTGATTTAAATCTCAGTACTTATATCAAAAGCAAAAAACTTACATATATAGTTGATCTGCAGTCACAACAATTAGTATGTAACTCAGTGGTAATTTTCAGTGAGAATTTCAGCGACAGGTACCAGTGTGTTTGAAAAAGCTCTCCCCTAAGGCATGTACTGAAAATATAAGTTGAACACCGTTTTTTTTAACCCAGTGCATTTCTACTGTGTTCGATGCAAGCAATGGGGCATGGGGGCACACTGACCTATTCCAGTTTTTTTTTTTGTCTGGGGTACTGTTTTCAAAGCCGTCAAATCAACTGCATAAGGATTAGTTGTAAAAAATACACTTGTCTTAAATTATGTTATTTCTTTTTATTGTTTTTGATTTTCGTTGCTCATTTTATTAAAATATGTTTGTCACTGTAAAATAAGAAAACAAAATATATGGCGCCAGTTATAGCTTTCAATCAAACTCATTATTAAAAACTTTGACTTTCAATTCTGAGGCACTTAAACAAATAAAACTTATGTCGTTTTGGTATCAAAATGAAGCTAATGAGATATGTAATATTTTTTTGTCAAGAAAATATTTTATTTGCTCTAACACTTTCTTGCAAATTCAATTTTGATTTTTCAATGATCATTGACAACGCTTTCTATCATTGAAAAAACAAAAGTAAATTTTCAAGAAAGTGGTAGAGCAAATAAAATATTTTTCTGACAAAAAAAATTATATGTCTTATTACCTTCATTTTGGTACCAAAATAAAGGTAATGAAAGCTATAACTGGGGCCTATACTATAAACCAATAAATGAAGGACGCCCAAATGTTTTGTTCTAAAGTTTTTGAAGTGAAATAAAACTCCAGAAACAATTCAGTTTTAAGACAGCTGATTTAAATGCACTGATATTCCCCTGTGCGCCCTGTGGCAGAGAACGTCGAACAAACCCTTTGTTAAACCGGACATACCATGACATTTAACATTTTTAAATGTCAGAAAAGACTGTTCGCTTAAGTTTCTTTTTACATGCACTGCATTAATAGATTTGACATGAAATTTGCTCAAAATGTTTAAAATTAGAGTAAGGATCTTTTAATATAGTTACGTATATCGTTAAATGGGTTCATGCTATTACATTATAAACATTTCTCTTTTTAATTTTTTGCGCCAAATAAATTTATAAACTTTCTAAGAAAAAATACAGCCTTTTTCATTTATATTTATAAGTCGAAACGTTCCTTCGAAACTTTCAACTATCCATGTTGCATTAATTCAAAATTAAATAAGGATGCGGAATGCTGATAAATTTTACATTTTTTCTTCTTCATTTTTCGCCTTCACTGAAAAACTAGCCTGACACATCTACATAAACTTAAAGGTCTTCTTTTGTAATTAAAAAAAATCTCTTAAATGCTAAAGGTTAAATATATGGATGCAATTAAAATTAAATAACCAGAAGGGGCAAATTCTGTGAAGGTCATCCTCTTTTCAATCGTTCTTTAACAAGTTTCTTGTTAATTTTTCTCTGATATCAGATAATATTATTTTTTGTTTTGTTATGAAAACAAATTAACCTTCCTTATGTAAGCTCGTGAGAAACTCATTTGTTTGTTACTGGGATTTTTAATTATCTACCCTTTGTAAAGTTCACGGTTATAAAAAGGATCCTTTGTTTGAAATTTCTAGAAAATATATTTTTATTAAAAATTTTAAAGTTCATTAGGTAGATAGATTAGCTTATTTTTTTTCTCGGAACATTAATTTAAGAGTAATTGGAAGAGAATTTTAAATTCAAAAGTTATTGGGGCGTATTCTTAGTCATTTTTAAACTGTGTCTAAGTTAATCCTAGGTTTAGTTGAATTTTCGGACGTTGATTCTATTTTTTTAAGTTTATAATTCCAAAATATTTGAAGCTATTTGTGTAGTAAGACAATTTAATAATCTTATCAAAATATAAAACCAACAATTTGTAAGTAAAAAATTGAGCCAAAATTTTCTTAAACCTGGGCTTATCAGCGACTTTAAATATGCCCCATCGACTACATAATATGTTTATGCAAGGCATTATTGCTTGCTACATAAGCCTGTACAGGGTGGCGCACGAATCGAGTTACAAGCGATTTAAATCCTCAGGATTTGCCTTTTCGCCTGGAATTTCGCCGAAAAATGATTGCAATGGCCGAAGAAGAAAACACATTGATAAATTGTTTGTTCATGTCTGATGAGGCCTATTTTGACTTAAACGGAAATGTTAACAAGCAAAACTGCCGTATATGGAGTGAATCTACTCCATGAGACGGAACTGCACCCAGACCGAGTCACTGTGTGGTGCGCAGTTTCATCAAGGTGTATTGTCGGACCATACTTCTTTGAAGAAAACGGTGTAACACAAACTGTCAATGGGGACCGTTATTTAAAGATTTTGAAGGAATTTTTTTACCAGGAACTTCGCCGAAGACGTATCCCTTTTAGCAGGATTTGGTTTGAACAAGATAGAGAAAGTGCACACGTAGCCACACAAGTTATGGCGGAGCTCCAACGAAAATTCCCAAACAAATTGATATCCAGAAACTGCTGGCTTTCAGCTGGCCCCCAAAGTCACCTGACCTGACTGCACCAGACTTTTTTTTATGGCGTTATGTCGAGCAGAAAGTGTACAAAACGAAACCCAGAAATTTCACTGAATTAAAGCAGTCCATTGAGACAATAATTGAGGCGATCCCAATATCAACCCTTCAGGCCGCAATGAACAATTTTCTGATCAGGCGCCGCATATGCGAGGATGAGCGTGGATGTCATTTGCGGTCTATCATCTTTAAAAACCATTAGTTATTTAAAATAAAATTTAATTTTTAATCCAATAAAAAAAAATTTAATGAAATACATCGATTAAAATAAAAGTTATTTAAATTTCTTATTGTAGCACGATTCGTGAGCCACCCTGTATGTACTTTTCCAAAGGGTTTGTATGCACTGAACTCGAATCCAACATTCGAATTGTTTGATTGATTAATGTCGTGTTATTTTAGCAATCCGGAACCTTCTGGACTCTTCTAAAAGCGTTCACTTTGAGAAAAATGACAGCGATTCAGAAAAGAAGCGAAATTCGCTTCTGGATTTGAAATCAGAATTAAATGATGGTTATGTATGTATATGTATTCATATATATCAAACTTGAGATTACGATGATAGAGAATACCAAAAAAGTGGGTACCGTCTGTTTGTCTGTCTGTAGAACGATCTACGATTTTGGTGATTCTCTCAAATAGATTTTTGAATCGTTTTTTTAGCCCCAAAAGTAACGGTCCCTTTCATACACACTTTCCCAATTAAATTGGACATAAGTGCAAAAAAAGAATTTTGGATCGCACATTTGACATGTTTTGCTTAAGGCAAATACTGTACCTATTACGAACTGAAACATTTCCTAATCCAAGTGTCAATTAGGAGATATTCAGATGATATTAAAAACAGACTTAACCGGATTTTTCTCAGTTAATATCTAGCACGGCAGCCATATGTCATGAACTCAGCCCTATGTCATATGGCTAGAAAACCAAAGGTTGTTATTAGAATACCGCCCAGCTCTTAAAGGCTTAAATCTCGTGCATCGACAGAAGAAATTATAAATTTTCGAAATAAATCGAAAAAAAAGTTTGCATACACCCAAACTGGACTCCACCCCCTCAAATCATATAAATGGGGTGTTGCAGGGGGCAGCATGCCTCCCTTACTCGCAAAGCTTCTTATAGGCCGTGAACCTTATATACCTATGTGTATGCATCGCTGAAAATTTTCCAAATATAAGTACATTGTGTACAATTTGTGACCGAGATGAGAAAAAAACTGCTGTAAACTCGAGTATTTTTTTTAAAAGTTCTAAGGAAATTTTTAACTTATGTCTCACTTCCAAAACAAAAATATTTTTTTTGATATAAAATTTTGATTTGGACTTCTGTTACACCAAAGTGGTAGTATTGGTTAAAAGAAAATGGAAAATTCCTAGCAATAGAAATTTCAAGGGATTTTTACAGTGTCATCGGCGTTGTGGTAATAATTACGTATATTTACTAACATTCAGTTTCCAAAAATCTCTATTGCCAAATTTTAAACTCCAAAATTTTGCATGTGCCAAATCCTGAATTTTAATGTTCTATAAATCCACAATTCTAAATTTCAAAATTATGAAACCTAAAATATAAAAAAACTGTAAATTGGCAGTGTTGACTGCTTACCAATATTTTAATGTTTACATTACATTAAAATACATTGTTTTAAAAAATCAATATTTTACTTATTATTATATTTTACTACAGAATTTTTGCAACCAATTTTTGGAATACTAGATAATAGGGAGCTGTTGCCACACTTGGTCGACCACCGGGTTTTGTGAATATTTGACCTGAGGGTATAGATGAAAATTCGCTTCTTAATAGTCGCGATATGCATAATCTTACTGAAAGTTGAAGACAATTTTTTGTTTTACGTTCCAAAAATAACGGTCTATATCAGCGTTACCAGGCGTCCCGATATTAGCGGGACGTCCAGATTTTGTGTCCCGAGTGACATGCTCAGTCCTGATTTTAACTTGCGATAAAGGTGATCGAACATATGAGCAAGTAAGTGTGATCCATTCGTGCATTTTATTTCAATATATTTGCGCTTCCCTCTACTTCAAATATTTTCTATCGTTATTTAATGTTCATTCAATATACCACCATCAGAATTTTTTTTCAAAAATTGAAATCTAATTGTTTTTTTTTTAATATGTAATATATTTTACACTCTTTCATGCAAGCCCACAATTATTTTCAAAAATGAAAAATATTTTCATTCAAAAATGAGAGTAAAACGCATACTTTCTCAAATCCATTAAAACTCACCACAGCTATGTTGCAAATATTATCTACCAGAGCCAGTTGCAAATTTAGGCCGTGTGTGAATTGCGTTAAAATGTTGGTTAAAATTTCTACCTTGGTTAAATTTTGAAGTTTGGTTTATGGTGGGATCATATTTAGCCTTTTGCTGTGTGAATTGCGTTAAAAGGGATTTATTTAAACACTAATTTGGCTAAAATTCCTTCAAAATTTAAGAAATCTCCCTAAACATTTTGTTTTTGTTGTTCAAGTTAGGCCGTGTGTGAATTGCGTTAAAATGTTGGTTATATTTTGTAACTTGATTAAAATTTGACATTAACGTGGTGAATAAAATGGCTTACAATGTAGGCAGCTGTGGAGCAGGCTAAATTTGCGCTAAAATTTAACGTTTCTCAAGATAGAGTAATATGAAACTGATTTAAGAAATTTCCCAAAAAATATGTTTTTTTGTTGTTCAAGTTAATTAATTTCTTTCCCAAAATCCGACTTAAAAGATATAAAGTTAATAATTTGGCACGAAAAAAGTAACGAATTCTCAGTTTTACTAATATGTTTCGGTTTTACATCGTTAATTTAATATTTTGAAACAACAATTCCAAATCTTTTCAAAACAATTCCCATTATGTAAGAAGTTTTTTTTTTTTTAATAATACAAATTCTATATACTACTGAAATACATCAGCCAAGTAGAAGACTTAGCACTATAATATTTGGACTTGTTGAATTATTGATTCAAAATAGCTTTTAACGGCCTTTAGTCCAACAAAAATTGGCGTTTCGTCCCGGTGATCTCACATGGACTCATCAGTTGACTAGTGAGGACCTTTGTCAATACGCAATTTTTGCCAAGTTCAGTTCATCTAACATAGATTTCGTGAAGAACTAAAGGCCGTTAAAAGCTATTTTGAATCAATAATTCAACAAGTCCAAATATTATAGTGCTAAGTCTTCTACTTGGCTGATGTATTTCAGTAGTATATAGAATTTGTATTATTAAAAAAAAAAAAAACTTCTTATATAAATAATGCCAGACCATGGGCAAAAACAAAAATTTCCAATTTAATGATTAGGAATTCTAGTCTTGTTGGATATAGTTCACACTAGATGTTCTTCACGAAATCTATGTTAGATGAACTGAACTTGGCAAAAATTGCGTATTGACAAAGGTCCTCACTAGTCAACTGATGAGTCCATGTGAGATCACCGGGACGAAACGCCAATTTTTGTTGGACTAAAGGCCGTTAAAAGCTATTTTGAATCAATAATTCAACAAGTCCAAATATTATAGTGCTAAGTCTTCTACTTGGCTGATGTATTTCAGTAGTATATAGAATTTGTATTATTAAAAAAAAAAAAAACTTCTTATATAAATAATGCCAGGCCATGGGCAAAAACAAAAATTTCCAATTTAATGATTAGGAATTCTAGTCTTGTTGGATATAGTTCACACTAGATGTTCTTCACGAAATCTATGTTAGATGAACTGAACTTGGCAAAAATTGCGTATTGACAAAGGTCCTCACTAGTCAACTGATGAGTCCATGTGAGATCACCGGGACGAAACGCCAATTTTTGTTGGACTAAAGGCCGTTAAAAGCTATTTTGAATCAATAATTCAACAAGTCCAAATATTATAGTGCTAAGTCTTCTACTTGGCTGATGTATTTCAGTAGTATATAGAATTTGTATTATTAAAAAAAAAAAAAAAACTTCTTATATAAATAATGCCAGGCCATGGGCAAAAACAAAAATTTCCAATTTAATGATTAGGAATTCTAGTCTTGTTGGATATAGTTACACTAGATGTTCTTCACGAAATCTATGTTAGATGAACTGAACTTGGCAAAAATTGCGTATTGACAAAGGTCCTCACTAGTCAACTGATGAGTCCATGTGAGAATTCCCATTATGGTTAGTTTGTTGATTTAGTATGTAAACACTAGTTTTCACAGCTGAAGAATTTGACAAGCTGACAATTCAATCTATTTGTATTCAATTTGCAAAATGAAATACAATGAGTATTTTAATTAATTATTTTATATTTGTTAAAATATCAACGAATTATATTATTTGTTTTTCCTCTTGAGACACTACACAAACAAAAATAATAATGTAATTTAATTTTTCAATTGAATAAATTAAAACTTACATTTATTATATGGTTTCCCAGTAGATCTGAACTTTTTGGAATTCATCTTTCTTTTCGGTTATCGTTTCAAATTACTCTATCTTGAGAAACGTTAAATTTTAACGCAAATTTAGCCTGCTCCACAGCTGCCTACATTTTAACCCATTTTATTCACCACGCTAGTGTCAAATTTTAACCAAGTTACAAAATTTAACCAACATTTTAACGCAATTCACAAACGGCTTAAAAACAAAAGTAGTGGAAAATGAGCTCGATTGAGGAACTATGTATTGTTCCTTTATTGAATTTGTCTGGTAAGTTTATTTTTTTTTAAATGGTCCAAAGTGCTATTTCTATTCCAGTTGAAATAATCAGGCGATTTTTTAATTGATGATTTATATGAAAAATTCAACTTGACGTAATCATCGTTGCACGTAAAGGTTAGACATTCTCAAGATAACAACTTACAGGAATGGTACCAGCTCTTTAAACAATTCCCAAAAAATAATTCGACGAATATGTTTAAGCTCGTCTCCTTCATATTAAGTGTCCCAAATTCCAACTGATTTCCCGAACGCTTTTTTTCGCGAATGAATATTAGATGGTCCGATGTTAGAAATGCTCCGTAAATTTAATGAAAGCAGAAGCACTAATCCAATTCAATCTGGAGCAGACTTTTGAAGAATTCTTCAAATATATCATCGAGAAAAAGGAAACTTTGAAAAAGCCAAATCTTCAGAGAAGTATACATATGTCAATAGCTTATCTTTATCTACAAGGAATTTGCTACTTAAACTTTTAAATAATGTATATCTATCATAATTTTTCCCTGGATTTGAATCTCAAATTAAATGACAGGTAACAAAAAACTTATTTTATACTTTTTTGTATGTCCCGATTTCAACATGACAATCCCGATTTTATTAAAATTACGTGACTTTTCTGGGTTTTAATTACGTGCCAAGCAATCGACGTTTGATCTTGAAAATTTGCATACACTGGGAGATAAAGTAAAGAGTTGCAAAAAAGGAAACGTACCCCATAAAAGGTACCTCTCATCGACGCCGCCATGCAGTCACTGTGTGCTAATCTACATAATACCGTGGCGTAAAATTAATCTCCCTATCGGAAGATGATATACATTTTTACTTGCGATAGGTACTATACGGCAAGTTTTGTATTTAGGAAAAAATCAAACTCGAGATTTTTATCAAAGTTGACATTTGGATGATAGAGAACACCAAAAAAAGTATGTCCCGCAATTCGGCCTGTCTGTCTGTAGAACGATCTACAGCCTAAACGGATGAACCTATTTTGTTCAAACTTAGTGCTAAGGTGTTTTAGGTGATTGTCCAAAATAGATTATTGAATCGTTGTTTTGGCCCCAAAAATAATGGTACTTGCCATACAAATTTTTCTACCATGTTAATTATCTCGAAAACGGCTCTAAAGATTTTGATAAAAAAAAAGTGTGTGCTGTACTTTAGGCATGGTCTACATTTTATCCAAATCTTGTTTGCATATTTTGTTATTAACGGTACCTGCCATACAGCAATTTTATTGATTTTTGACTTTCTCATAAGCAGCTTAACGGATTTCGATCAAAATTTTTATTCAGGAGCTGCTTCGAATTCAAAATAATACGGCATTTCAAGCTTTTCGAAAAATTATTTTTTTTGGATTTTTGATAAAAAAAAGTATTTTTCAGTATTCAATATTTCCATTTTTATTTTGTTTTTAAATTTATATTATTAAATATTTAAAATGTTCATATCTAGCATTTTTTTTAGGAAAAGTTTAAGAGTTTTTTGTATAATAAATTAAGTGAAAAACGTTTCTATTAAGAATCTTTTGCATATAATGTAATCGAACATAAGATCAATTACGTGCGATCCAGCCGTATTTCTAATAGCGGCCGATGTCAGTCGAAACAATTATTCCGCGTTTTTTGAGTAGGTATAGTGATTCATGACTTCTTGACGTATCTTTTGTAGCCATCTTTAAAAAATTATAGCATAAGATGATTATTTTTACTCTACTTTGTATATTGTTGGGAATGGGCAAAATATGTTTAAAAGAACTCGCTTTTGAGCTACGGCCATAGAACCGCCGACTTGATAGACATCACATTCCATACACAATGTTAAAGATCATAATAATCAATCAATAAAATATAAATAAAAAAATTGTATTTCATTTAAAATTTATTAAAAAAACGCACTCTGTATTATAGTTATTGGTTATTAAGGGCGATTGTTGTTGGCCAACTCCTCAGGTGGTCTCAACTGCAAATTCTATCGGCAACGGCAAGTTTGAAAATACTTTTTTCACTATTTCAATTCTTATTTTAGTAGTTGAATTTCGAAAGTTGACCAACTTGCCAGTTTTCAAAATTTCCCTAAGACATTTGAGACAGATGATACATTAATTTCAGTCACAAGTTTGCATTTGACATGTTTTGTGTACAATTATTCATTCTGTAAAGTCTTAAAATATTGAAAAATAATTTATTATCTCAATAAAAGTAAAAAGTACAAATCAAGGGAAGTAAAAATTAAAATGAAGAAATGGATCGCCACGTACTTGCTTTTATGTTCGGACACATCGTAAGTACAAGATTCTTAGTAGAAACGGCAAAATATGTTTTAAGGTCGTTTTTACTTAATTTTGTATACCTATAAAAAATTTCTTTTTAAACATGGTGGTATGAAGATTTTAATTATTTTACAGAATAAATCTAAAAACAGTACATATTTAAAATATTTCGAAATATTTAATTTCCAAAAAAAAAACTATATACATTTTTCGAAAATGTTGTAATGTATACATATTTAGAATTTGAAGCTTACTTACTTACTTTTGATGGTGCTCACAGCCCAGGATGGGCTACGGCCTCAAACAACAAGCCCCCCCACTCAGCTCTGTCCCTAGCTAGCCGCTTCCAGTTTCGCACACCAAGTTGTTTGACTTAAGTTTGGATATCGCCAGCCGCACTTCGGTTAGGTCGGGTGGACGGAACTGTTGGCCATCATCGTCCAAGTTGAATGGAACGTTCTGCCTACTAGCAGTATCTTGGCTGTCTTCGCCGTTAGGCAATCTAGAAAAGTGTTCTTTCCAGATCCTCAGCACTGACTGTGTGTCTACTACCATATTCCAACTCTCATCTCGGCTGGCTTCCGTCCAAGCTTTGTATCCTTGGGTGGATCGCTTCACCCCCTGATAAAATTTTCGAACATCACCCCTGCCGCTACACCCCTCAATAGACTCGACTACCCGCTTCTCTCTCTTTTCCTTCCTGAGAAGTCGGCGTTCCTCTTTTCTTTTTAGCCGGTAGAGCTCACAGTCCACACTCTCTTCAGCTCTTCAGCGTCATAGATATCCGCATACGTAGTCTAGCTACCACCAGGTAGTGATCCTAGTCAATGTTGGCCCCTCGGAACGTTCGGACATCCAAGATACTGGAAGCATGTCTCGCGTCTATCGCAACGTGATCGATTTGGTTGACAGTTCGTTGATCACGCTTAGAATTTGAAAACCCTCCTATATAATTTTTCTTCGAAATCCGTCAAGCCGTTTATGAGAAAGTCGAAAATCCAAAAATGGTCGCATAGTAGATTAATAACAGAATATGTAAAAAAAATTTTGGACTGGAGAATTCATTGATCCAGTCATTCGATTTGCACATTTTCTTTATCATCGTTGCTCGAAGATAATGGCCAATCCTCTCAGAGATACTTTGAAAATATTTGACTTTATAAATACTTATATTTTATATTTTCGACATCGGAGAATATCCCAAGTTTGTTCTATTAACTTCTGCTATTTCTGGGAGTTGAGTGAATATAAAGCTTAAGTCAACTTTAAAGTTGGAAATTGAATGCTGAAAACGTCAACTTTGTGTGAATATACAAAAATTCAAAAGTTGATATTAAAAAATATATAAAATGTGTTAATTTTTTTTTGAGTTATAAGACGTGTTCTTTTATCAACAGAAATCGCCCCAAATTGTACCTGCTTCATAAAATAAATAATACATTTTCAGAAAAATACATATATTATTTGACGTTAAGATATACATAAATATATTTTTCTTTTAAGCTCAATGCGTCAAAAATCAGTTTCAAGAATTACGTTTAAAGTGAATAATTATAAGTAAAGATTCAAAATGCAACATTTTTGTTCAAGAAAATGTAAAAGTATTTGTTTGCAAACATGCACATTTAGTTTAAAAATCGTATGAGGCAGTTTCTAGCTTTTTCCGGAGTCGTTTTTCTGCCTAAAATTTTTAAAGTTTAAAGTTTATGATTTTCCAAATGTTCATTAATTTGGAACTAACACCTCTTTATTGTACTTAATCTTTTCTCTACAGTGTACTATCAATAAGTAGAAAATATTAGCTATAAGCATCCTTGAGAATAGTACCATCTTCAAGAAGTTGCAACCATGATAAATATCGCCGGAGTAGTGAGCATCGTGCTCTTTTACCTGCTTATCCTGGGTGTAGGTATCTGGGCTGGACGCAAAAAAGAAGCCGGCAATGATTCCGAAGAAGAAGTTATGTTAGCAGGAAGATCCATTGGATTATTTGTTGGTATATTCACAATGACAGGTGAGAAAAAAACTTCAACAGGCCTACCTAATTGAAAAACGGACTTATGTAATCATCTTTGGGGGATTTCTATAGCAACTTGGGTTGGCGGAGGTTATATAAATGGAACAGCAGAAGCCATCTACACACAAGGACTGGTATGGTGTCAAGCTCCATTCGGTTATGCACTTAGCTTGGTTTTCGGTAAGAATGTTTGGCTCCAACACATTGGTTGACTTATATCATTTTGTCTTGCAGGTGGCATCTTTTTTGCGAATCCTATGCGAAAACAAGGCTATATTACTATGCTTGATCCTTTGCAAGATTCATTTGGTGAACGAATGGGAGGTCTTCTATTTTTGCCAGCACTGTGTGGCGAGGTGTTTTGGGCTGCTGGTATTCTAGCTGCTCTGGGTAGGTCTATAGTTAAATTTTTAAAAAAATCAATTTATTTGTTAAGTAAAATTTTGGTTTTTGATTGATTCAAAAAGGGGCAACGTTATCAGTCATCATCGATATGGACCATAGGACTTCTGTGGTCCTTTCATCATGCATTGCTGTCTTTTACACACTCTTCGGTGGTTTATATTCTGTGGCTTATACGGACGTGATTCAATTATTTTGCATCTTTATTGGCTTGTGGATGTGCATTCCATTTGCATGGGCAAATGAGCACGTCAAGAGTTTATCTTCAATGGATGTCGACTGGATAGGATCCGTGGCACCTGAAATGAAATGGTTTTATATAGACTACGGATTATTATTGGTATTTGGAGGAATTCCATGGCAGGTAAATAAATACAAATACAATTTTAAGTAAGATAATGCATTAAATGCTAGCTGACAAAGCTTAGGTTGTTTACTTAACAAAACAATATCAATAATAATAGCTTGAACATAATGGGATGTATGTATGTAGCTGAAGCTATTGAAAGTCAAGTTTCTGGTTTCTGATTGGCCAGCTGCCAAAAAAATTGATCTTGATGCGTGTGATATGTGGCACTAGAAAAGAGAAGAATAGTCATTTATTTTAGTCTAGAATAAACTAAACACATGAGAACGACCAACGAATTATAGAATATTTGCTCATTTTGACATTTCGTTTAAATCGCTTTGTATTATTTGACAGGAATGATATTTTAGAAGCAATTTATTCCATGAAGTGTGGATTGTATGTGGAACGCGAAAATATGTTGACATTTGGTAATAATCAGATTGCAATTCGCAACCACAAATTTAGTTTCTTTAACTTATATTATTCTAGCAATTAAAAAGCAAATTAAAGCGTCTAAACATTATTATAAATTATTTGTCTATCATTTTGTTAAGAATTGGTAAAGAATTTAGTTCCATTAATTGTTTTAAATGCCGCATTTAAGCATTCGTTCCTTATGGTCGGTCTCATGTGCACAGTTTCTAATGAATTATCTCCTTAACAATCCCAACATCTCAACAACCAAGAAATAACAGGATTTAAAAAACACCATAGGGGTATTCACGATCCGATGTATCTGGTATTGTATCATTGTAAAAGTGTAAAAGAGTAGCATTTGTTTTGCAATAGAACAACAAAATATACTGAATGTCAAAGTCTTACACTTTTACACTTTTACAATAGGGGTATTCACGATCTAGTGTACCAAGTCTTGTAAAATTGTAAAATTTTATTTTTTTACAACTGACTGTGAACACACCTTTACTAATCTGTAACAACACTAAAGCAAATGTCAAAATCTGTTTCACATTTGTTCTGAAGAAGGCTCAAGTTTGGGTTAAAAAAACCTTATACCCTTGTATTTTTCTGTTACATTAGGGGTATTCACGATCTGGTGTACCAAGTCTGGTAAAATTGTAAAATTTTATTTTTTTACAACAGACGAACACACCTTTACTAATCTGTAGTAACACTGAAGCAAATGTCAAAATCTGTTTCACATTTGTTCTGAAGAAGGCTTAGTTTGTGTTAAAAAAATCTTACACTCTTGTATTTTTCTCTTACAATAGGGGTATTCACGATCTGGTGTACCAAGTCTTGTAAAATTGTAAAATTTTATTTTTTTACAACAGACTGTGAACACCCCTTTACTAATCTCTAGCAACACTGAAGCAAATGTCAAAATCTGTTTCACATTTGTTCTGAAGAAGGCTTAAGTTTGTGTTAAAAAAATCTTACACCCCTGTATTTTTCTGTTACAATAGGGTTCGGGTATTGTAAAAGTGTAAAAGTGTAAGACTTTGACATTCAGTATATTTTGTTGTTGTAGTGCAAAAAAATGCTACACTTTTACACTTTTACAATGATACAAGGCCAGTTACACCAGATCGTGAATACCCCTTATATTTTGTTGTTGTAGTGCAAAAAAATGCTACACTTTTACAATGATACAAGACCAGATACACCGGATCGGTGTAAGATTTTTTTGACACAAACTTAAGCCTTCTTCAGAACAAATGTGAAACAGATTTTGACATTTGCTTCAGTGTTGCTGCAGATTAGTAAAGGTGTGTTCACAGTCTGTTGTAAAAAAATAAAATTTTACAAGACTTGTTACATCAGATCGTGAATACGCCTCATGTAATACTGTCGATAAAAGCTTTTAAAACAGATTTACTGGCAGAACACAAAGACACGGAGCTGCACTCCGTGGAAATACGAAACCTCTGGCACCTCTGATGATGAACAATCATGCCAACATCAAGATTGAAACTACAAGATAGTTAGAGGGACAACGCATTCTTTTTGCGGTTGGAGAAACTTCTGGGCTTTTGACATAGTTAGTAACAAAACATGTTTTACTCTCATATTTGTTTTTAAATTAATTAATTGTTTTTTTTTTGTAATAAACGATATATTATATATGCTATTAAAGTTCCATATTCTGATTTTGTCCAATGTTTTCAGATTAGTAAATAAAATCAGACATCTTCATTAACGCACCATAGCGAGAACATAAGACTATGTTCTCTCTACAATTTCTCCAAATGCAAAAATCTTATTCATTACGTTGCATATCAGCAACATAAGCTAAAATCATTGTCATAGCCCATATCAATTGCCCTTTTCTTAAAGGTGGGTAAATGTGTATTTTTGGCATACACCAATCACTAATGACGATGTTGTGCGGAAGCCAATCTTGCCTCGATTGTTGGACGGTGAATAAGAGAGCAGGTATATATTCATATTTTTGTTGCAAAACTCTCTTGCGTGTCCCAAAGAGAAAATAAGAGCATGAATACATGAATACATGAATACTTTATTTTGATATAAGCACATTATAACTATAATGCGTAGAAAATTTCTATTGCATAAGGATTTGCATAGCGGCTACATAAGTCCTTATGCACTGCATATATTAATTATTACTTGTTGAATAAATTTAAAAAAAACTTAAAAAATAAACCGACATGCTTTAATTGAACTCAAATTCTTATTTCGGTAACAGGAAAAGAATGTTTGATATGTTTTGTTTAATTAAAAGTGACGGGGTCACTGAAAACTAATTGGTTTAACAGAGATGAAAAAAAGATGAAAACTAATTGTTTTTACAGAGAATTTGTTATAAATTAATTTGGATACAATTTCCATTTTTTTTTTCTAAATTGCTATCAGTCGATTTGGATAACCAAATGAATGCCCCTTGGCTTGAGTGATTCTGGTTTCGATTCTAATTTCATATCCAGAAGCAAATTTCATTTCTTTTCAAATCAGAACTGTCATTTTTTTCTAAGTGAACACTTTCAGCAGAGTCCAGAAACCTTCCGGATTGCCCAATGAAAACGACATTACATGGACTTTACTTTAACTTGGGAACTTCAAAGAAAAACGCTTCGCATCCTGTTAGAGCTTAAAAAGGATATAATCTAAAAATTATTTCGGTTCTCCTGAAAGTTCACTATAAGCAAGCTAAGAAGGCATCCTAAACTTCTTGGCTTAGAAAGTAGTCTGACGTCCAGATCTTACAATTACATTCATACGGAGACACGATATGCATGTAAGGATTAAGGTCTTTTTAGATGCAACCTAAATTGCACAGCACTAGTTAGAAGGAATAAAAGGATAAGAAACGTGGCAATGGCGCAGTGGATACAGTGATCGATTGCTAACTTAGACGTGTGCGTTCGATCCCCACGCTAGGCGCCTTCTTTTCTATACCTCCAATTTTAATTGGATGCCGCCCATGGGTTAAAATGAGACAGGAGATACCTGGTTCTCAAATCCACTATACCAAACTAGTGCCGTGCAATTCAGGTTGCATTTAAATGAACTTAGGTCTTACAGGCATATAGTTAAATTAAAAAAAAAAAGACTTTGTTTGGCACAGTACACCAGTGTTACTTTACATTATAATATAACCCACACGGTTGGCATTCAGTTAAACTGGAAGGTGTAGAAAAGAATGCTGCCTAGAATAAGGCTTGAACCCATACGTCTAAGTTAGCAGTCAAGACAGTCCAGTACTATATTCACTGCGCCATTGGCACAATTGCTGTAGGCAGTGCAATGATATCCAATAGACGAACAGAGAGATCTAAATGTCGCAGTACATTAAACCCCCCTTATTATCGATCTCTTCCGAACTATATATACAGCGTGCTATAACTACAACTAGACCATTGTGTTCGGCTAATAATTTAATTCGGGGCCTTATAAATTTGTTATTGTGTTCGATAATTTTGTTTTATATAATATTTTTATTAATATATTTACTTATTTACCGCAGGTCTATTTCCAACGAGTATTGTCGAGTAAGACTGCTGGCCGAGCACAAATTTTATCCTATGTTGCCGCATTCGGTTGTATCTTAATGGCCATCCCACCGGTTCTTATTGGAGCAATTGCAAAGTCAACTGGTAATTAAAATGCATAAATTCAATTTAATTGAATGATTTTCTTAAAAATCGATAATAAAATTTCTCAAAGCTTGGAACGAAACTGACTATAAGGGTCCATACCCACTGACTGTTGACCAGACCAGTATGATACTTCCTATGGTGCTGCAATACTTGACTCCTGATTTTGTGTCCTTTTTCGGACTTGGGGCTGTCTCTGCGGCTGTGATGTCCTCCGCCGATTCGTCTGTTCTGTCGGCATCGTCCATGTTTGCTCGCAATGTGTACAAAATGGTTTTCCGTCAAAATGCATCCGAAATGGAAATCATTTGGGTAATGCGAGTTGGTATTCTCGTTGTTGGTGTAATGTCTACTGTAATGGCTCTTACGATTCCTTCAATTTATGGACTATGGTATTTAATGCAAGATACGCTATATATATTGAAGTGTTGTAACAATTTTTTTTTTTTTTAGGTCAATGTGTTCCGATCTGGTTTACGTCATTCTGTTCCCACAATTGCTAATGGTGGTACATTTTAAGCACCACTGCAACACTTATGGCAGCTTAGCAGCATATTTGGTGGCCTTCTTTGTGCGGCTGTCTGGCGGAGAGCCCTTAATGGGCCTCGATGCTTTCATCTACTATCCTGGCTATGATGAAGAAACTAAAACCCAATTGTTTCCATTTCGAACGATGGCAATGATATTGAGTCTTTTCACATTGGTATTTGTATCCTGGTGGACAAAGTATGTACTTAAAAATTTATTTAAAAACCTATATTCGAATTATCGGGTTTTAATCTGTCCAGAATGATGTTTGAATCTGGGAAATTTCCACCGAATTATGATTATTTCAAATGTGTGGTTAATATTCCTGAGGACATTGTTAGGGTGGGCGAGCCATCAGAAGCTGGCGAGCAGGTAATAATGCTGAGCTCTTTTTGAACATGAAAATAATATTGTTAAGTTTGAAAGTTTAGTTGGATATTTATTTTTGTTTTTTTAAATAAAGTTGCATAGTTGTACAAAAAACCTAAATTATTTTTGTTGCTTATATTTTATAACAAAACTGAAATTAATTCTCCAATAGCTTTTAAGTAATTTTCCTTAAATCGCCTTTATTTATTTGCTACATAATTATTTATTTACAATTTTACATATCCTTACATACATTGCATGAAGTCCAAGTTAATTGTATATATGTATGTAGGAGTAGGTTAGGTATATATATAATCATATTGGAGTATTTGGCGTTATTCGAAAAAAAAGTTCAATTTCAAAGTCTTAATATACAGGTCACTTTTTGGTCCCAGGAATCATCGTCAGAAAATTTCCTGCAAGAATATAACTACATAATTCTATAAAATGTTGCAGAGTTTGTTTCAACCCCACCCACACACATTTTAATTATATTCGAGTTTTCTACTTCTTGTTTCCCGATGACGACAATGATTTCGATAAGGATTATCACTATCCCAATTTACAGTTTTACACCAGCGATAAGTATTTGAGGTTCACCTGGTTGGTTTGAGAAAACCTTTGCACACTTTGCGGTTTTGAATATAATTTTGGGGTGCTTGCATTTACTTGAAATATTTTTTTCACGGTCACACTATGGTTGGTGTTGCTATAACAAGTTGCTTTAGTTTTTTCTCTCTTCAGTTTCACAGTGTGGAAGTTTAAACTTAAGATCAACTGACCCTTAACTGAGTTTAAATGTTTGGTTCAACCCGTCCGGTTTCACAGTGAAATCTGATCTTCAGATCAGTTGAACTTCGTTTAACTAGATTTTATTAAATAGAGTTGGAAGCATTTTTCGTAATGTGTTCAGTGCGTAATTTTAATGGATTTTCCAACTTTCTTTGTTTCTCTTCCCTTTCTAGGCATGTTTTTTTCTAAGCCCCGGGGAAATTGGATGAAAAAAACGATTAGTAGGATTAACAATTTGCATGTCAAATCCAACAACAACTAATCCCCGGGGGTGCTTAGCTTAAGCCCAGAGAATTCTCGGGGCTTAGCTATTGGAGAGGATAAAAACTGTGCTACCAAAAACTTTTTCACCAAGTTAATTTGTTTGGTTTGGTTGAGCATTTGGTCTAAGTATGTTTTCCTGACTGCCATGTCAACCTAACCTAACCTACCATTTAATATAAATTCCGCAACACAACAACAAATCAATTTTAACATTTTTCGCTTTTGTATTGCCTCTATGGTTTTTTCCACCTCGCCATGAGCACAACCTTCTACAGCGGTTTTCATTTTTGCGTTTATTTTTATTATAGGTATATTAAAACTTGACTGTGAAATTATTATTAAATAAAAAAGCATTTCCTGAAGTTGATATTCGTTCAATTAACAAGAATGGAATGAAACAACAAAACAGAGGTTTATCTGAGAAGATTGTTTTCGGCTGCATTTTGTTGTACACGGGAGCAACCCAATACAGATTCCCGGCTACATCCTTGGCATACTTCAATCTTCTGGATCGTCGTCCGCTCTTGCTCAAAGCTATATTCCTAATGACATAGGGACTGAGCGTCCTGCCCGGAAAAGCAACTCGTCCACTAATATCATGTCACCAGTGACCGAAGAATGGGGTAGTTTTCAAGTAGTTGAATTCTATGTACCACTGTATTTGTGAAAATTAAATTAATAGAAAATCACATCGGCTAAAAACAATTTCTAAAATACTTGATTTCAATTTTCAAATTACTTGATTCACATTTTTTTGTATAAACAATAATTAACTTGGTTCTTTTTATGTTATTTTAATAGGAAAGTAGTTAAAATTCAATAAATATATCGAAATTACACAAAACAAATCAACCCGATGATTTTTAGAAGAATGAGGATGACGCAAACAGTGATGTTTATTTTTTTCTTGCATTACAGCTGTTCTTCAAATGTCATCTTGCAAATTAATAGTGCTACCAAGTATTTCGTTGGTTCGGTCGTTTTTTTCGACCAATTCCCCGTCGTTTCTTCTTCTGTCTCTGACACAAATAACTTGCAAAAAAAAAACAACAAATTTCTTGTGCTGCTTACAAGCGAGTGAATATTTATTTTGTTTCAAAGTACCGTCATTACTATGATTTTGTTCAGCGATAGCGAAATAAAATAATATTTAAAATGGATATCAATTAAAAAAGTAGTGCAGGTTAATAAAAAAAAACAAATGTCTTCACAAACGCAATCATATGAAAGCCAGCTGTCGAATAGAAATATCACCGTAGTGAAAAGTGGTTACATGCGCTGAACTGAAGTTTAAACGGCAGAATAATCAAGGTTAACTTAAACTACAAATTCAGTTCAAGGTTTAAACGACACTGTGAAACTGAATAAACTGTTGATCTGAAGCTTAAACCAAAAATGAAGTTTAAACTTGCACTGTGAAACTGTGGGTTAAAGTTAAAAAAAAGTCAGAGCAATTTTTAATAGGTGGCGTTGAGATACTAGGTATGATTAAGCTAGTATAACATTTATCCCGTGATGTACATGGTGCTCATAAAATAACCTATTACGGTTGCCCAATAATATTCAAATACGATATTATCGCATGAATGAAGTTTTTAATCTTTGCAGCCTGGCAAAATTGACCGTACTTTTTTGAAACACAATTTTTGAATTAATTATACATAATATTATATAAGCTACGTTTTTTTCTGCCCTATCGAGGTAACCGTCGGAGCGCAGTTTTCTCCGCAACGCATCTTCGTCGGAAATTCAATTTCAGTTCGAAGTAGCTGTTATCGCAAGAAATTTTAAAGAAATACGACGACGCATGGCGATGGATATAAACTTCAGGCAGAGATGAGCAACTTAACTGATATATCGAAAATGCGATATATTTTCGATAGTTTTTTTATTAAATAAACACAATAAACGTTTTCAACCATGAAAAATTGGCGAGAGAGTGTAATTTATTGTTAATAGAAAGAATTTTTTTTTTCAATTATATTGCGCTAGAGTTTTTAATAAATGTAATTAGATTCACCGATTTTAAAATCAAAACTATCGAATAAAGTCCCCTCCCTATTTCCAAACAAATGTTTTGTTTCCGTTTGAACTGCCAAGAAAAGAATAATTTCAATAATATTATTTATTTAGAAAATAAAAGAACATTGCAAAAACGAGATCAATATACGCTGACTACCTGACGCAGCTCTAATTCTATAATTCCCTTCAAGATTGAAGATAAACTTTCGCCTAAATAAAAATGCGTTTGCTTTTGTTTTGGAGCAGATTCAACACAAATGCAAAACAAATTATCGGTCTGATGGTGTCACTCCAAAAATTTAAAAAATATATAATGTATTCAAAACTAAAACACAGCCACAATTTCTGGTGTCATTCTTGTGTAATTTTAGATAATGCAATATCGGGATATTCGCTGGGCAGATTTATCATCCGCCCATATTGCTGTGAACTTGTTTATTCGTTCTGCCTAAAAACAAAAAGCCCACCAGTTAACTTACATAAGGTTTATTTCTTTATTACTTACATTTCAATAAACAATTTCTTTAAAAAGAAAACACTTTCCGCAACGAGAACTTGTCGGAGGACTTCAGAGAATATTTTGTTTGTATCTGTCATAAATAAAATCATTCAAAGTACTTCATCGCATTCAAATGGCATGCGTTGAATTTCGTCGGACAGAATTTCCGATCAGTCGATCGAAGAATTACCTCGAAGCAAATTGTCTCCGATTCGTAGTAAATCGGAGATAATCCAGTTCAGACGGTTACCTCGATAGGGCAGATTATCTACGGGTCTGAGTCTGGGTTATGTTTTAACACGTATTACAAAAACAATACGAGATTCAGGTTTCTATCGGGGTTTCTATCTGGGTTTGCAAATTTTAGTATTAAATTCGGCAAACAGAGTGTACATGTAAGTACATAACCCAGATCGTTTTATTTTCACGGGGTGAACCATATGGGTTATTGGCGATAATAAAACACGGCTATACTTACCATTTCCATATCATATTTTTTTCTTAGAGTTATGCCAAAGTGCGTCCTTATTACGAGTATATGTTTAATCTCTTCCTGTGGAGCTACAAAGTTGCAAAGACTACTAAATAAAAATGACATTGATGGTTTTCAATTTGACAATTTTTGACAAAAGAATATGTTAGTGGGTTATAAAAAACACAAATTCAATCTTTTTCGTTATTATTTTGTTTATAATTATTTTTTCTGTTGACTATAAACTTATGTTAGCAAATTTATTTTTTTAAATTATTTAAATAATAATATTTTCGTCAAACAATTACAAAGAAAAGTTAACCGCGACATTACGTACAAAAATTCGTAAAAAAAATCCCGAACAAAGCTGGTCCTGATTGTTACTACAATTTAATAATTAATATTATTAAAAAGTAAACAAAAAGAACGGAGATTAGCGTTTTCACAAAAGCTGCATTTATTTCTTATGGGAGTAATTTTTGCGCAACAAATGTTTTGATGTTTGACGTTTAAATTTTTGTATCGAGCTGTGAACTAACCCGAAACAAAATTATACCAACCACGAATATAATTCCACGAATAAAATTCCGAACTATCTTAACATTAATGGCCTTTTCGATTGGCCGTCCGGAACACGTTCCCCCAATAAAACAGCCGTAAGCAATTTGACTGATTCTGAATTATATGTATCACTGTATTTGTGAAAATTAAATTGAAAGAAAATAACATCGGCTAAAAAGAATTTCCAAAACACTTGATTTCAATTAAGATACACATTTTCTTGTATCAGTAATAATTATTACTTGCTACTTTGTATGTTATTTTACCAGAAAATAAGTTTAAATTCAATAAATACAACGAAATTACACAACAAATCAAGCCGATTATTTTGACATTTTAATTGTGTAAGTGGATTAGTGATTATGTTTGCGATTCTGAAATGAAATCCAGAATCGTTTTCTGTTCTGTTTAGAGTAACAACTGTCATTTTGTGGCGGTCAGAACAGTTCTGGACGGCCAATCGAAAAGGCCATAAGTAAGTTGGGTTGAAGACAGAATCCTGGAACAGGGCGCTTAAGGGGGATATGCTCAGGGCTGATCTCAGCCAAACTTGCACCATGTGCAATATTTGTAGAAAGCGCCCCTTCTTTATATCTTTGAAAATATGAAAAATAGATAACCTTAAAAATGGAGACCGTATATTTAATTTAATTTTTTTTCAAGTGAGCTGACAACAAACAGTGTGTGATGGAGATCGGATATGTAAATATATGGCGGACAATAGACGTACAATAATATTGGGCAAATAGTATGTCAACAAAAAATTCAACAATCATCGTATGAGGATGAAGTTGCACAAGTTAACCCATACAATATATTGCGACAACTTTCAATATCAAAACAATAAAAGATACTTTAAGTTAAATTCTCCTTGGATGCAACAATGGAAGTCATAATAGTAGTTAGTTTGCAAGGAATTAGTTGTAATGGATGCTATTTTGGGATTATTGGTAAAAGTTTTGTGGTTAAATGCAAATGTCAGTAGTTGGTTGCGCATAGATCAAATTACATTTTCTAGCTCATTATGGAAATGCGCTCCTGGAATTTTGCGCCCAGTTCATTTGCACATCTTGCAAATATGTTTGGCCCGGTCATGGGCATGCTGCCTCTACTTGTTCAGTTATAGGATTTGCATAAGCCCAAACTCACCAAATCCTATTTGTAGATTTTCGGGATTATAGATTTTTTAGGGATTTTGGTTTTCTGGATTGCGTCCGTCTATGAAGCTTATCAAATCAACCAATAGAAAAGAAAAATTACAAGAAGATCTGGTCTGCTTAACCAACTTTTTCATATTTTTGTATGATTTATTTCTTATATAAAAATTCTCAAAATAATACTATTAGTATTATTTTTTTTATATTTAGTAGACCACATGTCAAATCGCTTAAAACATCAAAAACTAAGAATTGTCACAATTACTCAAATTCCTAGGCGATATAACATAATAACATAATTTACAATAATGGAAACGTCAAATCTCCAACTGTAGAAATGGACGATTTGTCGCAAAATATTTGGGTTGTTTGACAACTTGATATAATAACAAAATTGTCCGTTTGATATTGACAACTGAATTGAGGTGTAGGTAAAATCCTTGTCAATGAAAACAGTGCTGTCAACTGAAAGTTCTATAAAAAAACCTTTTATTTTTGGGCGTGAATAATTTAATATTTTAATAATTATAAAACCTTATTATTTTATAATTACAAAAACATATTCATAAAATTTTCTAAATTGATAAATTGAGATGTCTTAAATCTAGACTGGGTGTTGTATTTCTTTTGGAAAAAAAATACTGAAAAACAAAACAAGTGTTTTTGAACCGCATAACACAAACAACAAGAAATTATTGTTCTATTCTTCATCCAGAACGTTATTGTTTATATAGATGTTTTACCACAAAGAGAATAAAATACAAAAAACAAACACCTTCATATCTTTTATGCCCAGCATTTTATTAGTATTTTTTTTTGGAGCGCTTACAAAATTTTTGTATTCCTTAAATAAACGCAAAACAACTAAAATTGTATAAATACCTGGCATGCTTTTTTTTATTTGTATACATACAACTTAATGCCCGCTTTAAAAATGGTAAAAGAAATCCATGTACATTTATGTATCTATGCATGTGTTATTTATATATATTAGTACATAGTAACTTATTTTTATTTAGACTTTATCTCATCCTTAAATATATGTTAAGTTTTATTTGTAAGGTTTTTTTTTTATAAAATCATATTTAAGGCTGAACACAAACTTTGTGTCAGAAGAAACCAAAAATTGAAATTAAAATTTTACAAAAAAAATAAATAAACAGCTTTCTGTAATGGCGGGCCCGCTGGCACGTTCTTATGGTGCGGCCACAATGGTTGGGAAAGACGAGCGCAATGGTCGAATAAATCCAGCTCTAGAACCAGACGATGACTTGCCAGTTGCCGAAGCACAACGTCAATTTAAATTGTCAATGGGAAGCGGCGGTGGCGGAGGAGTCCAACCAGGAATAGCTGTGCCAACTGCTGAGGATAATACATCCTTCTAATAGAGATACCCATATACATACATATATTAAAAGCATCATTAGCCACTCAACTACAGACGTAAATATTATACAACCAGATTATAACTAAACTCATAAAAACTAAAAACAAAATTATATATATCTAACTAAAACTAAACGACATTATTTTTATAATTATACTCGAAATCTATATTTTCTAATTTAAAAATCTAAAGTGATATTATTGTAGAATTATTTAAACTCCATTTTTTGTTTTTCATTTTTAGTTTATTTGTTTTTTTTTTTTGTGAATAATTGTTGGAAAAGTTAAGTGCTCAGGTATATTTATTGATGGATTGACATTGATTGTTTATTATTAAAAACATATTTAGTACAAAATATTTTAATACATCTTTAAACAAATTTGTAAAAACAAACATTCATTTTTGATTTGATTGTTATTATTTTTTAAAGATTACTTTTTATAGTTAAGTTTATAGAAATACATAAACGAAGTATTATACTATTATATTAAATGTAAAAACAATAAATCAAAAGACATATCTGCAATACTATAGAAACAAAAAAAAATACGAAAGAAGCCACTGCAACTGAACATATCACTGTGAATAATTAATTATTGTTTTAATGTTAAGGTTAAACTAAACCTTAAATCAAATAAATACAGGATTTATATTATAAATACATAATTTATAGGAATATTTTAAGAAAGAAAATTAAAACAAACAAGAATATAACTTTACCTATTCTAAATTAGATTTCAGGCATACCTACTGCAAAGTTAACACAACTCCCTTGACTTCAATTAAATTAAATTAATTTTTAATTACCTTTTTGTTAATATGCGATTTTTTAAAATTTTTACTCACTTTCCCGCCCTAACCTTCTAATGGATCTTATTTGCAATGCTCTACATATGCATATATTGAAATATTTGATTTATTTTTGAGTTTAACGTAAAAAAGTGGGTAGTTATAACGGGTGATTTTTTTGCTACTTGGTTTTTCACGTTTATATTTTTGACAGATCACACATGACAAATTCCACGAACATTTGACATTTCGATTCAGTATTGTTTGCCATTTCATCATGAATAGACTTACGCCTGAACAACGTTTGCAAATTATTGAAATTTATTATCAAAATTCGTGCTCTGTGAAAAATTTGTTTCGCAAGCTACGTCCAAACCATGCATCAATTGAGAGGCGAATTTGGTGAGCAGTTGATCTCACGTTTTGGCGCAGTCAATGGCCACCAAGATCATGTGATTTGACCCCGTTAGACTATTTTTTGTGGGGCTATGTTAAGTCTATTGTCTATGGGGACAAGCCAAACACGATTGCTGCCTTGGAAGCCAACATTGAACGCGTCATTGGTGAGATTCCGGCCGAAATGTGTGAAAAAGTTTGCCAAAATTGGACCTTCAGAATGGACCACCGGAAGCGTAGCCGCGGGCAACATTTAAGTGAAATTATATTTAAAAAATAAATGGCAGAAATTGATTTAACGATCCAAATAAAAATTTCTTTAACTTTTTACAAGTTTCTGTGTTTTTTTGAATTTTAAAAAACCAAGCTCTTAAAAAATCACCGTTTATAATGATTCCAACACATTCGGAAGTGCAACCTTTTGTTGCAGTCTAATATAACATTTGGTACTGTTACACATATTGATTCAAATAGTTTTCACGTGTTCTTGTGAATCGAGTGTATTCACAAGTCACTTATTGTGACTTATTCGGACTTACCTCAAAATAAATCGATTAAGTGAGGCCAATGTGAGCAGTGAGCACCGAAGAACATTGAGTGTGTTTCTTTATTTATTCCGGATAAGGAATAGAGTGGATGGAAAACACAAAATGTTTATCCAGAATGGAATGAATAAAGAAACAAAAATAATATCCGGAATAGAAAAGAAAAAGATGACATCAATCATCCGTTTGAAAGTGTTGTGATGATGACAAAAAAACAGTTATCTCTATGGGAAGTAGTAAAAATAACATAGTATTGATTTAGTAATTAATGAAAACTCACATTTAATTATTATTTATTTCAAAAATAAATATATATATCATTTTATTTATTTACTTGGTTTTCGTCTTTGGCTGCTGTCATTTTTTTTGATTTCATATTAGAGGGTTATTCCGAGAATATTCTTTTCATTCCGTGTTTAACATGGACTAAAAAGAATGCATTCCAAACGTTTCGGAATGAATAAAGAACAACCAAAAAGTTTATCCGGAATATTCCATGGAATAAAGAAACGCAAAACTGGTATTCCAAATATTCTGGACATACCAGAATGAATAAAGAAACACACTCATTGTCAGAGCATTCAAATAAGTCAGCTTTTTACGAGTAGTTGCTAGATACTTTTTTGACGTTTTCTTTTAGTGGCTGTGTTCATCATCACATAAAAGCTAAAGCAAGTCGGATTGCCTTGTGTTGCTGTATTACATTTGAACAAAAAAACTGCTGATAAACTAAACATCTTTTGCTAATCACAAATCTCAAGTTAGCGTGATGATATAGAAGTTAGACAGGCAGCTTGATCTGTGTGAATCGAAGCGAAAAATTCACTAGCGACGAATGCGTTCATTTCGATACGGTCATAGGTTAATTTGATGTGTACATCTATAGGCCCTTGAGATTTATAGCCCGCCTTCTTGTGAGGCATCTCAGGTCACAACCCCAAGATTTAATTTTGAAATAAACTTAAGCGCAGAACTGCCATATATTATTATAATTGTTCTTATTAAAACTTATTTACCAGCAAATCCAAAGCTTTCGTTTTCCGAATTCATTTTTGTTTTTAATTGGTTTTACTTAAGTGATTATTGTTAAAATTATGAGTAAGGTTAGCCGCGCCCAGCACTTTGCTCCGTTTGATCGGTCATTTTATTCTGAGCTGGTTTATGCCCCGATTTAGCTCTGATTTAAAAAAGAAATACGAATTGAGAGATTAAATGTGTCTGATCTAAAAAAGAAACACAGAAATTTTCTTGACAGCTGAGTTCTTTATTCGGAGCTAAAAAAGAAAAACGCCACTTGTTATGACTCGATAAAATTTATAGAGTTCTCAACTAATCTTCACAAGGAAACTCAGCCCATCATAGGTGAATTTTGAAGTGTTATTATCTTAAAATTGAAATTGCGCTAAGGGTTGTATTTATCTTTTTATATCGGAGCCTAACTCTAATTAAATCTCAGTTTAGCGTTCTCTGAAAACGTAGTATAAAGCCTTCTCCTGGAATATCAGTTCTCGTTCGACTTTTTGGTTTTATTTTAATATTGAATACGGCAATTTGATAACTTTATGTGAATTTTTGTATTAATATTTACACAAAATGGCTTCTCTTAAATGTATCTCATTAGTTGAATGACTTATTGTTATATCCTTAGGACCAAATTATAATAAAAGAATTCAAGGGACCATGGTTGGTTCATGAGTCTTATGCCAGCCGTGTACGATTCACTTGGATGTCAACCCAGTTGGTTTATGATCAAATCAACCCATGTGCCGGCATGTCATTTGATTAGTTTGACAGTTGATGATTCAGTTGACCAAAATTGAAAGAGTTTGACTTTGGTTTTTGGGTTAAAATTTGTATACAAGTCTTCCCACTTAATTGAACTGTGTGTAGACAAGTCATTTAATTAAACTGCCAAACCAAACCCATTCAAACTCCACGAAAGATCTACAAGAGGGTAAATGTGTAGCTTAACCTCATTTCAAACCTGATTTCTGCTGCTTAATCTTGTCGTATGCCTATGCCATACTTGTGAATTAAGGATTAAATATTTATAATAGAAAAACTAATAATAATGCTGAGATGATACCCAAGATAAATCATGTGTAAGCTGTTTTAGGTATTTCGTTGATTTTGGCTGAGTTTGATTTTAATAAAATTATCCAAAGGTCTATTAATATATTTCCATGTTTTGTTTTAATGAAAAGCTACATTTTACAAATCACAAAAAATAGGCCAATGTTACGAACCTAGGCATTTAAAAGTCAATATTGATCACAATATATTCTTAAGTATAAATTATACAAAAGGTCAGAAATATTACAAAAAAAAATATTTAGAATTAAAAAACAAAAAACGTTTAAAACAAATACATATCACTAATTGTGTCCTTCCTCAACAAAAAAGGAAACAATAGAATAATATCACAAGAGCAAAAACACTTGTTTGCTAAATAAACGAAACATATCATTTAAATGTGAATATACATTGTAGTTGTATAGAATATGTAGATAAATATATTATAAATAAATGTAAAATAAAATTTAAATCCTGTTATACAAAATGAATATTATTAATTAAATGTACCTATAGTGTAAAAACTAAACAAAAGAAAAAATAATCTCTAAAGATTCAAAAATATTAGATGTTATAAGAAAATAGTGAGATTATATTATATTATACAAAAATAGAAAAAAAGCTGAGTAGTACCTACCTAGGAACCTAAATCATAAATTAAAAACAAAAATATAAAATAAAATGTTGCAAAATTACACTGTTAATATAAATATTTACGAATCTTGTCTGTTATTTTCGATTCTATATATACACAATTTTTATTCTATAACTGTTAAAAAGAGTTTTTATCATGAAATTATTGTATTAAGTATTTTGTTATATTGTGTTTGTTTTATGCTTTTTAACAAAAAAAAAAAACAAAAGTTAAACATTAACCCAATAATTCAAGGTAATTAAATTCTTGGTGTTTTAATGCGCGTTATTTTAAAATAAATTCAAAAGTCAAATATTGGTGTTAAAAATGGTGTTACTTTAATGTTCTATGTAATTAAACAAAAACTATTGAAATATTAAATTTAATAAAATAAGTTGTGTTTGTATTGTTATTTTTATTGTTGCTTTAAACTATTTTCATACAGTATTGTCATTTATTAAATATCTAACGATAATGTATGTACAAACCACCTTCTTTGTTTGACAATTAAAAAAGAATTGAGTAAATTTTTAAAGATTTGTGCAAATATATTATCAAAAAGTGAAAACAAAAAATTATTTAAGAAAAAAAACATGATCAAAATTAATAAAGAAGAAAAATATATATTGGTTTCCTTGTTGATGCAATTTTGTCTTTTTTACTATGTATATTTTCTTAGAGGAAGTGTACGGGAGTACATTGGATTTTTTAAAACTTCTTTTACGACAAAAGGTAAGCCAACAATTTATCTTTGAGCCAGGTCCCAGAATTCCTGAAGATTTTACAATTAATAAATCTTTCATTTTGATATTATTTTGCGAAACTCCCGAAAGACTAAAATGCAGAAAAAAACATAATCCCAAAAACTCTTGTAATACCAAACGGCCACAATCTTTTAACTTTTCGTAAATACCCTACTTGGAGAGTCATGCACGTTACAGAGTTGATACCCTTGGAACGAAGTTGATACCCTTGGAACCAGTGAAGCAGGCCAGGCACTGATGATTAAGAAAACTGGCGAACATTTACTCAACGCTTAAAACACTTTATTAGCTTAAACAATTACTCTTTCTCAAAACACAGTGCACTTTTTTATAAAAGGTGTTTTTTAAAAATATTCGGAATTTTGATTTCGGGAAAAAATCGAGATGTTGGGCTTTTGGCATTTCGAAAGGCGGGTGATAAAGCCACTTTGATATATGAAAGTCCGAATAGGCAGACAGATGGACTGGGTCAAGCAAGGGTCGTTTTCTTTTGACATGTGGATTTAAACTTCCCCATATTTAAACAGAAAGAATTCTAAGAACAAATAAAAATAAAATGTACTACTGGATCTCATGTACCTACTTGCTCTTATGTTCGTTCACATCGTAAACACAAGATTCTTAGTAGAATCAGCAAAATATATTTTTTTAAAACGTTTTTTACTTAATTTTGTTTATACAAATTTATTTAATTATTTCCTAAATAAAATGTTGGTATTTCAGTTTTAAATAACTATTTAACAAAAAATATAAATTTAGAATAGAATTTTGTTTCGAAATTTTGAATAAAAAAATGCAAATACTATTTTTCAAAAATTATGGTATGCAGTATTACAAAAATTACAGGAATAGCAGGAGGTTGTTTTATAAAAAAATTTGATAATGCGCTGAGCATTAATGTATAGCTACCTTATTCTTTAAGTTAAAAATGGCCCTTATAGTTAAGGATTTGTGGTCTGTGGAACATATCTACATCACTGATCTCTATAATACACTGAATAGTGTATTCAATACAAAGTATAGCAGTTTTTTTGACTCCAATTGAATTTGACAGTAGCATCAATGCAATTGTCTATCTCGTTTTTTTTATAAAAAGAAAGAAAGAGACAGATTACACTCCTTTTCAAAAACCAACAAACAATTTATTTTTAGTGTCAGTTTCAACATAAGAACTACAAACAATACAATTCAGAATAAAGTAAGAAAGAAATAATAAAAATTGAAACATTTTTGTTTAATCTTTTTAAATTTTCAAGGTGATTGAGAACTTATTCATCAGAAAAATGGACCTGGTTAGATGGAATAGGTGCTATAATCATTTCCCCAACTTGAGGAATTGGTACACCAAATCTTTGAGACGCCCAAAAAGGTCGGAGCGCATCATGATTTTTTCGCTGGTTTAATTATTAGAGGAAAAAAATTTAAAATTCGAGAAAAATAAAATGGACCAGTGTAACATTAAAATGTGCACACCTAGACGTTAATTGCAACACATGAATGAAAAAAATCCACTGTTTGATGTTTTAACAATGCAAGTTTTGGTTCCTGATGAAGCTGATCGTTGTCTCGATATGGGATTTGAGAAAACAATTGTTGCAAACAGATTAAGTACATTTACGAAATCTTTTATAATTTGCGTCGTGGAACAAGTCTGCCGACACTGTATGGGACACTCCATCAGGATCGCAGAGTTGCTATATATCAGCAGTTTTGCCGGAAAGGTAATATGGTGTTGTTTGCAACTGATATCACCTCACGTGGTTTCGACTTTTCTACCGGAAATTTGGTAATTCAATTGGATTATCATGAAGATGTCACGCAGTACATCCATCGGGCAGGAAGGACGGCTCGTCATAAAGCCCATGGTAAAAGCTTACAGTGACAATTCCGACGCCGAAGATGATTTATTTAAGACCAAACGATGATGGCGACACCAAATTTGATGATGAGAAAGTCCTCGCTGAACTTATTGCAGCCAACACAAAAGTTGAGCTCAATGAAGACGGAACCGAAGTACTCAACACAAGAAAAAATTACAATCGAAAAATTATCATAGCTGAAATTATTGCAATACAATTGTTGGGAAAATAAAACAAGTTCTTTTTTTTTACAAATGGACGATAGTACTCTAAGCTTTTCATATTCGTTTTCAGATTCTCATCTTTGTTCATCGGATGTGGAACTGCAACAGTAGCGTATGATAAGCTCATTAAATTCTTATCTTGACAGCATTGTGCAATGGGGAATACAAAACCGCGTAGAATTTAATGCTTCAAAAATTCAATGCTGTCCTCTGCCGTTAAAGCAGAACCCACGTCCCGTGTATCCATGAGCGGCTCTTGCATTGAAGAAAATGATCAGCGTTAAGTCCTTGGTTTGTGCAACAGAAAGCCAATTGAGGAATGACCACATATTCGATGTCGCCAAAAACGCTGCTAAGTTCTTGGGGTATTTCAAAGATGCAAGAAATTCTACTCTCCATCTGATCTGGTTGTAATCCATAAGGCGTCCAAAACTGAAGTATAATTCTCACGTTTGGGCAGGAGATTACAAAAAACATTTCAACCTTTTGGATAGAACTCAAAATAAAGCTCTAAGAATGCATTTTGTACCGAGCAATATAGCCAAATTGATAAAAGCACACTGGAAACAATCGAACATATCATTATTATGGTTTTTTTTTATTGAGAAAAACTTAACCATTGTTCCTTTATGTGCTTTATGTGCTGACAATTTATTTTTATATTTTATGTATTTTTTTTTTTTTGAAAAAATTGCCTTTGCTTGATTAAAATGAAGAATTTTAATTTAGTTTAATTTGAAGCATTAACAACCATATTGAAATGTCACTTTGGCAACAAAAATGTTATACTGTTATACCTACATTGACCCACTACAATTATTACAGTTTTCTATTGGGGTCGATTTTTTTGTGTGAATACACTATCCAGTGTATTATAGAGATCAGTGACCTACATACATACATATATACATACCTAGAATCAACTATTTTAATGTATACGAGGTTCGTTTTATTTTGTAAAGCCTAGTACGCAGCGCGCCCTAAGGTTTCGTTCCCATGTAAAATTGCCACCAAAATTTAGCCAAGCTAAAATTTAGGAACGAAAATGAGAAATGCCAATTTATAACAGTTTTATAACAGTTATTCCCTACTAAAAGTGATGTATCAAACAAATATTTTCAGGAAGTCGAATGCCCTTTTCAACCTGCGAAATCACATACACTCTACTTTTCTGTCACAATGTTGTCATGTCTCGAGAAACGTCCATAGATTAAAAAAATATTAGGAAAATTTGTTTTCTTCTACAAGGCAACAAGAAGTTGTAATAGCTATTGTTATAATTTGCTTAGCAATATTCATTTTAATTACTACACTTGTTTGTTTTCAAAGCTTGAACTTTTTGAATTCGTCACTGACGCCATTGTAAAAAAAAAAACAAAGAAATTTCCATATAAACTATATTAATAACAAAGAACTAATTTGTGCCGGTAAAATACCGGAAATTCTGGCAATTAAAGAGGTTTTATCTTGGAAAAAACGTGATATCCACATCGGATATCCGTATTTTCTCAGGCAGCCCTCAAATCACTTGGCGCTGTTTCCACATCATCGTTTAACTCGAAACAAATCATTTTTAGTACCACGTGACCTGAAACGAGTTTCATTGTGAATTTCCGTTTAAAATGTTATTGTGAACTATTATACTGAAATGCCAAATATATTATCAATAAAGTTCTCTCACATAAGTTTCAAAACGAGTTTAAAATTATATTTGTTTGGTCCAGGACCGAGTGAAAGTACAGATGTATTTGAATGTGTGTATGTGAGATTTATAAAACAGCAAAAAACTAATTCGATGTGTTGATAAGAGTGGCATAGACAATGGGTTAGCGCACACGAGATGAATTCTTCCGGGTGGAAAACCAGTTCCATACTATACTTTAGGGACCAAGTTATGGCGATGAAAAAAGTTCTCATTTGCTGTCTGTGAGCAGAAAGCATTTCGACAGCGTATAATAGGTGCCATAGCTGGTCACTGTCTAATTGGGAGACACGTCAAAAGGCTTGCATGCAGAGTTATTAATAAAAAACGCTTAATCCACCTTTAGTCCAGGCTTACAAAACCATGGAATAAGAGTTAGACCATGAATTAAAATTCCCTATTAATAAAAAATCGAACAAAATTAGAATCTACTACAATAAGTATCAACTATATTTCTTTTTATTCTATATCCATATAAATTTTGTTCTTAAATGTCAATGCTTAGTGCTTCACTAGACCACCGTCTTCGATGTTCTAGAGAAGGACTAAGTTGGTAAACGTCAAATAGCAGAAATTCTGTTTTATTAATAGCATTCCGCACTTAGTCCACGGAATAAGTAATAAGCCTTCCCTAGCTCATGTTTATTTATTCGGGTGTTGGTGTATTCTTCAACAAATTTTGAAGAAGCTGCATGGATGAGGAGGAGGAGACTACCCGCTATCTTCTTGCTCGTGTCCTGCTCTCTCCCAAGGGCGCAGATTACACCTGGGAGAATACTTCTTCGACGACCCCAGTGATTTGATCACCAACCACACCGCTTCATTAGCGGCTCCAAATGGTTTAACTAAAGAGATAATTTTTTGTTGTTGTAATGCGTGCAAAAACACTTCTGATGAAAAAACAGTTGTTCTCATGGGAGTTATCTCAAGTTATCCCAAAAAAATTGGAATAACTAGCTATCCGAGAACAAATGTATAGAACAGCTGACTGCAAAATTCATTTGGTATGCTTTGTTTTCTGATTTTTTGACAGCTTTCAGCTAACCTATCTGATTCGTCCACAGATATACCCCGATAGCTTTGTATCCGAGATAAAATATCTAATAAGTGAGTGAACGTCCGGAATGTCTCTTCACGTCGTATCACAATTCACAATGGCCCTATCTGTGATCTAAGCGTGTTAGCCGTTTCACTGACATCCACCTCAATCTAACCTAACCTAACCTAGAGAAAATACGCGTACAGTCATAACATTTGGGTTAGAGGTGGGTTAAATGTGGCCCACGAATTGAATTATGTTCTTTTTGATTGGCTTTTCGGAGCTCATCTTTTTTCCTTATTATATTCTAACGCTACCTATATAATTTGGATAATTCGGAGTAAAAATAATAACTCCAAACTGCCAAATGTAAAAATGCCTCATATAACACATTCTCAAGCCCATTACAAATCTTTATATGTATATACATGTGCACATATTCTTAGAAAAGCAAGAGCGCAAAAACAAAGTTATATCATAGTATAGCGATTTCACAATTCCATAAACGACCTACAATGTCAGTATAATGATGAACATAATGTTACGACTAGCTGTTTCTTCTTTAAGCCCATCGCATCTTCAGAAGCCAGCATTCACAGTGCATATCATAAAGTCATAATAGATGTAATTATAATCGTCGAGATTAACTAATAATAATCTTTGATTGTTCGCTTTGTTCTGTTCCAGCTCAGAGAGCAGAATACTGAATCTTATATACATAATTTAAGCCAAAGCGTCTTCATCTTTCGGAAGTTGCAACTTACCTACATTATTTGTTAGAAAAAAATTAAGCGGTCTTCATTCAAAACCGAAACATGGTAACAAAATTCCAACAAAATTATTCTATCTAGAGATCTAAATGGGAATACTATTGACAAAAGAATCTGTCAGATAGAAAATTTAATGTTGATGTACGAGTATCTATTTATATGCATTCTTTCATATTTTTATTAATTATTTCGATATGTGATGAGGATTAGATGATAATCTTATTTTTAATGCAATCAGATTAATTTGATTGAATTCTTCTTCTTATTATTTTTTTTGCAATACCCTTATGACACATGGGTGAGCACTTCAAAATGTTGCACAATGGATTGATGAATAATTTGACTTCAACACTGACGAATGCGTCAATTAGTGTTTCTCTTTGTGAAAATCAAAATACACTAGTTTTTTTTTTGATACCAGTAATGTCATATAGTATACTTTGTTATTCAAAGTCAATGTGATTGGTCGTCAATAATTATTGCCACAATAGTCTAGGCTAGGTCAAAAGTGTTGTTCAAATATTTATGTTAGTATTTTTGCGCTTGTTGTTGGAGTAATTATTAGGACAGTAAAATATGGGTTCTGTCAGTAGTAATAATTCTTGTCTTATGCAAAAAAAATATTTAGCGGTGACTTGCTATAAGTTGAAAAACCAAAAGGCAATCATGGCTACAAGATTTGGGGTCTGTGATGATGGAGGTGGTGTTTAATCTTATTTCATAGTTAGGCGAGTCAGATCACTAGAATAATGAACTTAAAACTATAACGATGCAAAGCACTGATTTTCTGTCATGTTTTGTGTTTAAAATTAGTGGGCTTTCATATATAATTAACAATTACCCAAAAATAATTTGAATACAAAATAATTTCTGAGATAATTTATGTTATTCAAGCTTTACATGCGGTTTGGGATTTGAGCAACACAAAAGTAAATAATTGAGCAATAATTTTATTATTTCGAGTTATGATTACAGTATTCCCTGGATAACTACCTCTTATGTTATTTGCTTTCTTTTTTGTACAATTAATCGGGAAAGTGAATAACTGGGGCTGATAAAAGAACCCACGTTAAATTTTGTTTCGCTCAAATTCGTTAATGTAATTAAAATGCAAATTCGCAATCAACCACAGGACGTGGCAGATTTAAGAAAGATTTTGACGTAATTTTTACGTTAGAGAGTAAGCGCGTTGACCAATTACGTCGACAGTGTAATTGTATCTCAACAATGCCGATTGTTTCCATCAAATCGCAATGCTTGACATGTCGTCCAACCTTGGGTTTTTTCATGGAAGTGTTTTATGGTATACTACTACTACTCTCGGCAAAGCGGGAGGTTTTACTGATACGTGAGTAGGTATGCCACGTACAATTGACCATGAGATAAACAAGAGAAGATGCTACAAATAATTACAAATGATAATCAACAAATGATGTGCAACAAAATTATAATAGAACAGACTTTCAATTTCAAAATGTGTGGCGGAAGTTTGGAAAAGCCGAATGCATTAAGGCTGATTTCCAATAGCGCACTCGCGTTAGAGTCAGAGACGCTTATATTACTTTAAAAGGCATTACGGACTCGCCGATACGACTGATGACTTTAAGCGAAAGTGGAATTAGGAATATCCATCAGACATCAATTAGCTGTGATATATATATAAAATTCTAGTGTGGGATAAATACTGGGATGTAGAAAAATGCAATGCCGGAATATCAAAACGCGATCAAAAGGTTATTTTTTTTAACTTGAGCGTAGCTGTCGTTTATATTGCGACGGTTTGTGTACTTTCTAATATATACGCACGCAGGGACATAAGTCTCAATTTTGCTAAATTATACATATGTCCCAAAATCTTATTTAAAAATGTTTGGGACTTTTGGCAAACTATTTGTGTTTTTTTTTGCAATTGCACTCTTTTGTGTGGTTTATGGGTTGGTGAAATCATCGGCCAATGGCAAGCGCTGCCTGGGTTTCTGTTGCTGGAATTGACATTTTGGTTATTCGATATTTTTTTATTTATATTTTGAAGTACGGCGACACTTATGCGGTTTTCGCTTGGTAACAAAAATCAATTTATTTTTGATTTAGATCTGTCAAAAAATTGATTTTGACAGTTTTTGCCGTCGAGTGACCAAACAAATTGATTTATTTTTTGATTTCAAATCAATTTTGCAGATCTGAATTATTTGGCAGATCTACCCCTCTTTTACTAACACCACTATGCACCATAATTGAGAGCCATCACTAAACAGCTGATACCGCTAGCTGGTTCACAGACACAAATATACACAAATACTATAGCAAATAAAAATCAATCTGAAAACGTATTCGGTTCGTTACGAAAAAAATTAATTTATAGATTAAAATAAAGCCTAGGGCGGCAACTTGTAGGGGGCGGACAATTTTGTTGATTTTATCTTCTAAAAAAAATTAAGCAAAAAATAAAAGATTACCTAATGACATTCAAATGAGGTATTCATCATTTCTAATATCTGAAAAAACGAAATTTAAATCGCTGGCGTGATTTCCGCGAACGGTCCGAAAATACGTGATGACAAATCGCCCAATAAGAAATTATTGGCTACTTGTTCATTGTTATAACTTGCAAGCTGCATTATTGCGCAATACGCGTAACGCATGAGAAATACGCGGCAGCTAAATAAGAATAAGCGAAAATAGTCGAGCTTTTTCTCACTTAAGATAATACGAATACGACTAAGTTTTACATTAATTTAATGTTATGGAAACCTCACGTAATTTTCTTTATTATATAAACATAAGTTACAAAGAACAAAATGTAAAGTTCTAAAACTCTTAAGAATAATAGTTAAATGTAAGACGTTTTATACCTTAGTCTATAATAAGACAAATGAAATGAAATAAAGCGTACCTACGAGTATTAAGATATTTATTTTTATCGTGCTGTTCGCAGTTGTTAGTTAGCTTAGTTCAAAATGATCACAAAGAAGCCATAGACATATTTTAAATATTGTCGGTCACATTTTTCGCACTTACCTATGGGGCATTAAGATTGCAAAAAAAATACGTTTTAGACGATCTCGCCGAGGGTCGAGCCATTAACAGATAAATCATTCCCCATTTTCCTAACGCTGAACGTGTGCTTGGACATATTAAAGGTAGTCGAAATCCTTTTAGTACGCGCACAGTTATAAAAAAAGCACGCGTTTTGACTGACCGCGGAGTACATTCAGGGGTGATACTTAAGAAATTTTTTTATTTAGTGAAAAAAGAGATTACAAAAGGCTTTATAATGAAAAAAGTGTCCAAGATTTTTTCATAATGTAATGTGTAGGTAAATTAATATTTTATACTGAAATGGGTAAAAATGTTAAATATTTATTATTTAAATTAAAATAATAAATAATTAAAATATATATAAAAAAATTATCTTTCTCTTTTAATGAAGGGAAATTGTTCGGAAATTTCTTTCCTACACTTACTTTTGAGACAAACTAAAATAAATTATCTACTCTCACACCAAATTCAAGTTCCACTCAAAAAGGTCTTTGATTTTTCACAAGAACAAGTATATACCAATGCCATTTTTAATATAATACTCGTATTACCAAAGACCTATAACTATTTTTGTCTTTTCAACAAAAAAAATAAATAAACCACCATGTAACACGCCAGAAAACAATAAATGGAATTAAAATATACACCATTTAATTTAAGAACAAAAGCAATCAACTTCTTATATACATATATACATATATCTTACAAAGTATTTATTATTAAATTAATTGTCACAGTCTGTGGGTAATGCCCCTTTGCCATAAAAAAAAAATATATGACGGGATTCCAGTTTTAAAAATTAATAGGTTATTCGTCGAAATATAAGCAAAAATATATTTTCTCCATACTAGTAAGCACTTAGTAATGCAATTTTGATTATAAAAATTCTATCCAATTTATCAAAAACAAATGACCACGAAAATAATACCGCATTTAAATTCCTCTCCCCCAAAAAGAAAACCGTGTCCCATTACTGTTCGATGTTAGTCCATTCAAATAACGATCCTTGGATAGTATTAGAAAAGGGGGCGGCTATTACTGAGTGTGCCGCACGGCGCCCAGAAGGCTAATCCGCCACTATGTCTGCTGATTGTCATTTTGAAATTATAGATGCATTCTGAAAATTCATGACTTTTCTAAGAATTTGAGTGTTCGATGTGGAATTCTTCGTTAAAAACAATGGAAAAATGAAACATTTGCATATTAAATGGGTGGCAATGGCGCAGTGGCTATACTGCTTGCCTACTAACTTAGACTTGTGGGTTCGATCCCACACTAGGCAGCATTCTTTTTTATAACTCGGATTTTTATTGGATGCCACCTGTAGGTTAAAATGACATAATAAATACCGAATTCTCAAATCAAGTGTGCCTATAAAAGTTCTTTTCTATCTTTCTATTGCCTCTAACTAGTGCCTTGCAATCCATGTTGCATTTAAAAGACCTTAGGTCTTACAGGCATATAGTTAAAATTATTATTCTTATTATTAAAAAAAAACATCGTCGCATCTTCAACACTATTGCATTTAAATCTTTGCAAAAGAAATGGGATCAGATCAAAAACATAAGCTGAGTTCGTAATTTCAGGCTTTGTTGGACATGTCCTGCCTAAAATATGCTCAAATACGTTTATGAACACAATTACAACTGCATATGTGCAGTCATCATACTTTGTTTAAAATGAGTTCATAATAGCAACCGTTGACAAAATGAGAAGTACATATAAATTATTTGTTAGAATCCTTTGATTTGAATTGTAGTACCTATACATACATTTAAAAAATGACAATCAACAAAAATATTTTAAAACTTATTGTTCTAAGCTTTGCGGAAGAAACCGTTTTTGAAACATGGATCAACAATTGGCAGAAGTAATAGAATTAAAAAGCCGAACAAGAAAAAAAGTGGTTTTCAATAAGAAAACCTTTAGAACAATGTCAATACAACGATCAAGGAATTTCCGGATGACATTTTTCAAAACCATTTTCGGATGACCAGGTCTACATTTCAAGAAAATCGATTTGTATTCATAACTGTTTCTTACAGAAATTACACAGAACTTCCAACAGTTTGTTTTGAACGAACTTAAGCCATTTTGGAAAAACTGAAATTGCGGACGGCCGAAAATATGTAGATATGAGTCTGGAAGCTTACCTCACTATTTGAAAGCTTGCAAGTAATTTCTCTTTTAGAGAAATAAGCTGTTTATTCAATATTGCTAAAGGATTCCATTACGATTCCATTCCTAACCGAATGTCTGGTATTACACGTTAAAAACTAGATGCATGCGACTTTTCGAAAGATGAGACGTCAAATTGTTGCAAGGAAAACTTAAGTAGGGTATACACTATCATTTCTTAAATGACATTCCAAGACTTTCATTTCTGAACGTTTCATTTAATGCTACACATTATCATTTACACATGCCTATTTATATCCTAAGCACCATCATTTCATTCCATCATTTCAGCCATGCCCACGAAAAGTTTTGATCCTCATCATTTCACTCATCATTTTGTTCATCATTTATCATTTACAACTACACACTATCATTTTTTTCATCATTCCAGCAGAAATGATGTAAAAAAAAAAATGACAGTGTGTACCCTACTTTACCCACGCGACACATGGCAGTTATTTTTCGTCTCATCTTTTCGAATTTTTTTCTCTCTTATACTTACATTGTTCGAAAAGTCGCATGCATCTGGTTTCAACCATAAACTAATAATGTAAAGACCGGAAACCTCTGCTTTCATTTGACATTTGCCTACAAGCTGAAACACGCACACAAGTAACTTTTCTGTTCCTCTTCCAATAGGCACATTAATAAAAACGCACACAAGAATCTTTTCTGTTCCTCTTCCTATAGGCACATAGACAACACAGCCCTAGTAATTTGTTTTTGTTTTGCTTTTCGATTTCCCATCTATTCATGGATAGGGTTTCAAAGCTACAAATACAACAATGTAATCAAATGGGTTTTGGGGGGTGAAACGTATGAAGGTTTCCAATCTTTATTATGGCTTATTTGTGGTTTCAACGTGTATTACCTGACCATAGAAATGACTAGTTTGCTGTCAGCATCACACCAGAGTTTGGAATCAGACACAGTCATGTGAAAGAAAAATAATTAATTTCATATTAAAATCTAGGAAAACAAAATACTCTTACGATTATAAATAAATTTAATTAACAAAATACTCACATTTGCTCCTCTGCCATTTTCGTGCAAAATTCAGCAACATAATAAAAGCAAAAGGCAATTTGGCCGCAAATTGACTGTCGTTTTACTTTTATGAACACAAGTGTTGTCATGCTCATGTTGTTTACATTTATGTACGCAATTTTGGCAGGACTGCGGAAGTTTTTTCAATTACGAACTTGGCCATATACATACATCCTAAAAAAAGACCCACGTTCTTCTAAAAAATAGTGAGATCCAAAAGTACGCCAAGTTCTTATTTCATGAAGCTTAATTATGACTAAATTTTGGTGGGCTTACTTGGCAAGTTTTTAAAACCAAATAAGCCCACCAAAATTTAGTTAGTATTAAACTCCATGAAATATGAACTTAGCGTACTTTTAGATCTCACTACTTTTTACGCATGACTTGTTACATTGAGGTTTTTTCTTATAGAAGAACTTGGATCCTTTTTTTAAGATTATGTTTTGAGTCTGATTACTCGCTGTTCTTCGCCCTTTATTAATAAGAACGTGTTTTGTGCAATATAAATTTATTATAACCTGCTTAAGAAGGATATTACATACATATGCTTAAACAACTTTTATTTTTTCTATATCTTTCCCATACAAAACCACCTTATCCTATCTAAAATACCCTATTCCCTATGAACAACATCACTCACTACACGGTTAAAAATTTGGGGGTGTTTTTTAATACCGCCTCAGTATTACAGGCATATGCAATACAAGACGAATTTGTTTTTAATATTTTCAATTTATTATACTTTTTTTGTACGAATTTTGTATTAAATTTCAATATTTCTTTCATTAGAAACCTCATTTTAATACTAGTATTCTGAAATATAATCACACAATGTTTAAATTTAGTATTTTAATTCTACAAAATAACCCTGCCATAATTAAAATTACAGTTCAACAATTACAATTAAATTATAATTGACTTAAAATATAATGTCTACTCTGATTATATTTTAATATTCATTTGCAACGGCATTACTTTTTTAATATTTAAAAAATACTTGCTAATACTTTAATATTATATTTCAATGTTTTGGTATTAAATTTTTTAACAAAATATATCTTGGATTATTTGAAGCACGTCACCGTTATAAATGAATTACAATATTTCCTTTTAATAATTTGGATTTAATTTATTTTTAACCTGAAATTACTAGTTTTTAATCCTTAATACAAGTATTACATTTAAACATTTTGGTATTGCTTTAATTTTATCCCCGCTATCCCCGATTTAAATTTATACATATTACTTTATAATAATTCAGAATTACATTTTAATATTCAAATATTATTTTGAAGCCTTTTAATACTTTATTCAACATCTTCAGTATTACTTTCAAATACTGTAGAATTACGTTTTAACTCCTGAAGTATTAAATTATAATTTTTCGGTATTACTTTCAATACAAAAAGATTTTATTTTGTCGCTTGGTTTTTCTTAATAAGTTTAGTTTGTTTGAATGCGTGATTCTGTATGGACTTTTTGTTTCGACAGCTAACTTGCCGTAGTTATAAAAGTTAATAATTAAAAAAAAAATAGGACAACATTAATTTTGTATTGGCAAAATAGATAAATTAGTTCGGGGGAAGCCCGAAAAAATAGGTATGCAACCTCCAGCGCACTATAAGATTTGGAGTAGGGTCGAGGTTGGGTATACCTATGCAGGGTTTCTATATATCTGAAGGATTCCTAAAATACAAAACTAATTTTGCATATATCCAACCTCGCACTTACTCAAAATCCTATAGTAACCCCATAGCAGGGGGTTTGCAGAGGGGCCCCTTTTACCTATTAAAGAAATATTTCTCCGATTTCCCCGACCTGACCCCAGCGACCCAGTCGTGCCTATTTTTGATGAATGTGAATTATTTTTGCTTTAGTTCTGGAACGCAAAGAACTTGAGCTGGGTTAGTTCTTAATGATCGGGACTGAGATGAAATACTCGTACCTACATGTCAAAATTCTAAGCGATATAGTAGGACAATATTCAAGCAGTGTCGGCTTTTATAAAAAGATTGTTCCCGTTCTTCGAATGCCGGTTGGTCCTGACCGATATTTAAGAAATCAGGAGGCAGGAAGTCGTCTCCTTTTATACAGAGAAGTAAGTAACTTTTAAATAATAAATATGTTTTGCATAGTAAACATTTTTTAAAGTAAATATTTTTCAGAACTTTCTTTGAAATCAGTACGCTAATGTAATGAAATATATTCTTACTTACCTAGATTCTATATGACTTCTTAATTCGTTACCCTGGAAAAGAACACCATCTTTTGGAAAGTGGCCAAACTATACGAAGTTTGTAAAGGAAATGTTTGCCGAATTGTTTAGAGAAATGGCTTTTAAAAAATCGAAGGTTTGTGTAATTGTTTTTATTATTTATACTGTCACTTTAACTAAATACATGACCCTTTAAAGGTTGAAATCAAAAGGGTTCTTCATTTCTCTTATTGCTCTGGATGTTCTCATCAACTTCGCAAGGCCCAACATCTAAGGAGAAGAAGAGGCCATACTTTAAGAACACGATTCATAAACTTATTAAGTTTGAAAACCTCAACAGTCCCATATTATTGCAGTTGGACCGAACAAGCAAGCAATTTTACAAATATTTTTTTCTTGTGGACAAACACATGCCCAAATAAAAAATATGTATAACTTTTTTGAAATGTTCGATCTTTTTTTCACATTTTTTATAGGTATTTAACATCGAATTTGACTTTGGTTTGAAAACATTTTTTGATTTTTTTTCGATTTTCGTTTATAATACAAATTGAAATAAACACTACGTTTGTGAACAAATTTTTACAAAATAATAAAAAATAATAAAATTTTAAAATAGGAAAACTATGTTTTTTAAAACCATATACGCACTTTGAACTAAGAAACAAAATATTTGTATTTCAACCCTAGTTTTTAAGCACCTAGACATACTTTATTTTTATAAATAATTTTTTGAAATCTTTTAAGTGTTTATTTGAATAAAATATATGAATTTGAAAAATGAAACACTCGATTTTTTACTTTGGAAACTTGATTTTTTAATTGGTCGATGGGTCACAAAAAGGTATACTCTGTAGTATCTTGGTAAGTTATTTTCCTTTCAGTAAATTATATGTACATACACTTAAGACCTTGAATAAAGGTATGGTAATATTAAATAAAATAAAAGAAAATATAAGATATTTTGAATGATTTAATAATTAAAATGTAATACAAAAAGTATTAAATAATTAAGTTTTAATACTTAAAATTAATCCAATTTTGTGTTAGAATTAAATATATTTTGTATTATTTAATAATCTTTTGACATTGAAATCAAATCCTTTTTTGTATTAAAATGTAATATATTAAGTATTATAGTATATCTTCCCTATACTTTGAATTATTACAAATTTGTATAAAAATTTAATACATTTGGTGTTTAATTACATTCAATGGTATATTCAAAACAAATACGAATAAGTATTAGAATAAGAAATATTGTATTACATTCTAATATTCCTTGGAATTTAAACAAATAAAAGAAATATTAAATTTGAGGTGCAAATATTAGATTTCAATGTGCAGTATATTTATTTCTACTACAAATGTATTAAAACCATAAACACAATTTTAATATTAAGGGGTTGTTTTCAATACTTTTGGCATAAAAGCCAACCTTAACGTAGGTTAAAATTGGGTATTGTAGTTCCAATTTGTAATAACTAACATTATTTAATTTCAATAAAGGTTTTATTCAATTTTGAAATTTAATCCATCCAAAATATTCAATTCTAATATTTTTTCAGCGTTGTCATATATACAACCTCAACAATATTAAAATCAATGCCAGAATTTTGAACCATGCATCCATACCTTTAACACAGCCACCCACAGAATACATTATTGTCAAATTGCATTTATGAAATCAAGTATAAATAGTCATGAAAATGTATAATAAAGTCACTTATCATCTAAGAGTAAACTAGTTTGTTTCATTGTATTGCTTCCCATCACTAGAGGTAAGGAGTACTATCATCCAAAGTGATACATTCTAAGAGTCGAAATCAAAAGAGAATTCGAAGTTAAACAGATATAAATATAATAATCAAAATAGACGCCACCGACTTTAAATTGTTACTATTTGCCAGCGGAAAGCATAACGACAACACAAGAAAATAATGATAGTGAAAGTCAAGTGGTGTACTTTTGCTGTTTGAAATTAAATTGAAATGCAGAAATGTGATTGACGAATGGAGTGTAATGTCATTATTAATGTGTGGCAGAGGTGCCAAGCTTTTGGTTGTTTTGCTGCAATAAAAAATACACAAGGTGATTAATGTCAAACTAGGGCACATAAATTACACAAATACAATTTCCGCATCACCTTCAAGTTGAACTTCCATTGCCAATGTCTTAAGATTATGAAAATCATAATAGTCGTGATATTTTTCCAATAAAAATGAAGTACGGATAGGTTATAGTTATGATTGTTTGTATAGGTACGTAAGCCTTGAAGTAGTGGAAGCCAGTTCTTATAAGATGTATATAAGTACTATCATTCACAGAAAATGTTGATAGCACACCCTCGTAGTTGTACTAACTTACTTCTGTCCTCGGACCTATTATGTCTGGAGGTTCCCCTTGGGGGGCATAGGACACCACTATACTCCTACGCGCCATGCATCGTTTAGGGTTCCTGGAGATGCACCTCTTCCCCAGTTGCGCTGATTCCTCTTCGACTGTTGTTCCCCAAGTACTTCTAGGTCGACCCACTTTTCTATCTCGCTTGACTCGCAAGTAGAACTGGCAACGAGACGAGACCAGGCGAGACTTTTGTTAGTCTCGTCTCAGTTTTGGTCTTGGTCTCATCTTTAGGTAAGCCCTTCCCGATGCAATAGTCGTACATTCAGAAAAATCTTGGTCGAATACGACAAGTTCTACCGTGAATGGGCTGGTCGTACATCGGACTACGCGACAATAGACGGTCGCATGGTCCGTTGAAATTTTCTACGAACTTTGCGACACGACCAATCAGTTGTAAGGTAAAATGTGAATGTTTATGACACACACACACAACTTTACATTAGGTATGTTTATAGCGAATGAGATAATTTTTTGTCGCAATGAGAATGGTTACTTGCGACCTATGATACGACGATTGGTGAGACAATCCGTACGACCGTCGTCGCATCGTGAATGGTTACCTTTATAGTCTCGGTTTCTTTATGTTTTTTGGTAGTAAAACAGATGTAAGATAAGAGCGTGTAGGGTGTTCAGATTAGGCAAATAGATTACGGTATCTAAGAACTTAAGCAGTTTGTTGGTAAGAAAATGCGGAATTTAGAGTTTTGTGTGAAGCACGAAGAAAATGTGTAAAACAGATTTGTGTGTCAGTTTTGTCTTTTGTTGTTGTTTCAAACAGTGAAATTGTAAGATTTTTATTTTTTCTACAAATATATTTACATTTCTAATGTAAACACGATAAGATTTGCCAGTCAGTACTCATGTTTTCCATTGTCTAATGCATGCAATAAAAGCAGTTTTTTATTATCAGAATCGATCCATATGGAACATCGAAAGACATGAAATACAAAAACAACACGAGATCCTGCTTTCCATCGGGATCACGTTTGTTTTGGGTAAATGGCTATTTGTGTAAAGTGTAAAGAAAAGAGACAACATTAAAATAAAAATAAAGAAATACAAGAAAACATGGGATGGATATATAAAACTACAGTAACTCTGATTTTTATTGTTTTATTTTCACAAGATTATCTATATGGATCAAGAGCGATATTAAAAAACGGCTAAACGTGGTTTCTAACATAAAAAATATACGACTGGGAAGCACGTAATTGCTCTTAATATATATATTTATCAAGTGCATTTAAGTGCTTAGCAAAATATATATACAGCATCGAAAAATCGAGTTAGATTAGAGTTTAATACTCAACAGAGATTTTGTATAAAGGGTTTTTCATCCATTTAAGTAGGGACTATCCTTCAATGGAATTTGACAGTTCATGGCCTGACAGCAGAGTTGGGAAAAAATGATGTAAGAAAATTTCAATTACAATTACTTGTAATTGAAACTTCCAAACATTTTTTCAATTACTTTTAAATGTAATTGAAGAATTTCAATTTACTAATTACATGTAATTGAAAATCGTAAATTACAAGTAATTCAATTACATTAATGTAATTGAAAACACAAGTAATCATAAAAAAAAGAAGTAATTGTTCATTTTACAGTAATCATTACACAAAAATGTAATTGAAGTATTTTTTTGTCAATTACATTTTACGCAATATTATACAAATATTTGTTTTCAATTAATAATTAATAGACATATATTTTATTCGTTTTTATCAAGCTTTTAAATTTACATTTCGTTTGAAAACAATAATATTAATACTACAAAAAATGAGAAAACTTACTCTTACTCTTAGTATCTCGCTAAATACCAAGTCTGACCTGGTTGTGCAGAGTAAAGAGCATTAAAATTGCTTGACAAAACACACCAGGGGTGGAATCGCATAAGGTGATAGTTGATTATCAATTTGTTGATTGTCGTTTCTACAATCGCTCTCTCTATATGTATTTCTTTTTTGATATGATAGAGACAGCTGTAGTCAAAACGACAATCAACGAATTGATAATAAACTATCACCTTACGCGATTCCACCCCAGACTTTCTTAATATATCTGCGGACGTAAGTATTTATCATATGTGCACATGCAAAATAAAATTTGGCGCGTGGAAATTTCCGCGGGTTCCCAGGGAGGCAGGGAATCACCACGCTGTTCAATTGATAAACAAGTAATATGTATAATCCGATTATAACAGTTCTTAAGATTGTGCATGAATTCTATTTTGTTTTTGTAACTACTCAAAACATAACCACCTGCCAGCTGCGACTGAAAGAGGAACCTGTGACTAGTGTAAGGTTGTTGGTCTTTAATTCTTTATAGTAAATATTTTGTGTAGTTAAGATGAGTGGTACAGAAAGTGAAGCAAAGTCTAACAAAAGAAAATCGAATGAAGATTCTTCTCCAGAATTACCCCCAAAGATGAGGAAATATGCTGAAGAAGTTCTTTTTAATGAATATTTTGAAAGACACGTAAGTAACATATGTATGTGATAGTGGATATGCATAATTTACATTTAAATCTTTCTAATATTTAAATTTTTTTTGAGAACGTTGTTTTATTTTGTGATAATGACCATTGCAATGAAACAACCATGGGGACAGTTTTAATTTTAAGTTGCTTGATTCCAGCCGGTTGTCAACAAAGAGCCGAGTTAGTAGTATATAATTACACTTAAATAGTTAAAAGAATGACATTATATAAAATGTAGATTGTAGGGCTGTTTTTTGTAAAATAAATAAATATTAACGAGATATTGAAGACATTTTTTAAGAAATGTTCACTATGGCGTATGAGCATTTTTTAATATTATCAATATTATGTATTATTATATTTGTCTTGATTAGAATCAAATCGGTATTGAACTTAATTTATTGAAAATATATTGTCTGGTATACAAAGGTCAATCATTTACTATGTTTTTTGCATATCACCGCAACCAACAAATAAACAGTAATATTTGTGCTTAGCATGTTTAATAGTACTAAATATAATAAACGATAAATTAACAGAAAAATAAAATTACAAAATTCTGTTTAGAACGGAAGTGATGGAACATCAACATCTTCTGATCCATGTGCTTATGGTAAATGCCGAATTTGCAAAGAGAAAACAGTTGTTATTAAGTTTCATCCAGGAGTAACTTCCAACTTGATAACCCATTTAAAAAGAAAGCATCACAATGAGTATGAAACATATTTGAAAACAAAAAAAGAGGAACTTGAAAGTCGAAAAAACGTAACAAAACAGGAACATTTTAATAATGACATAGTGGATTTCATTGTTCAAACGGCATCTCCAATTACTATTGTAGAAAATCAATTTTTCAAAAAGTTGTTCCACAAAAGAATTAATTTAAAAGTACCAAATAGAAAAATAACAATACAAAAATTAAAAAATAGGTATGGGTTTATTAAGGAAATGATCAAAAAAGAAATGAGAGACACTAAATATTTTTGTACTGCTGCTGATATTTGGTCAAATAAGCATAAAAGTTTTTTTGGCTATACTTGCCACTGGTTGGATACAAATAACAATTACCAACGCAGATCAGCTGCTTTAGCCTGTAAACGTTTCACGGGTTCACATACATATGATCGTATTGCAGAAATGATAACATCTAAAAACAGAGAATTTGATTTGAATCCTTCTAATAATATCTTAACCATCACCGACAATGGATCTAACTTCGTCAAAGCATTTCGAGAATATGGTGTAGACACTGAAACATTAAGAGATATTTCAAATAACATCGAAATATGTAATCCAGGCCATGAAACGGACACAAGTTCAGACAATGAGGACCTTCCTGATAATGTTGCAGAAAATTATAACGAAAATATAGATTTTGTTGATATTAATGGAATCGCAAATAACCTCATTTTGTCAAAACATTTCCGTTGTGCAAGTCACACGTTAAATTTAATAACAACAAATGATTTCATCTCAGCTTTGAAAACAAAATTAGAAATTTTTAACATTCATTTACAGGTAAATTAAATATTTTTTTTATGTTCATCCAACTTAATTTATGTTTATGAAGGCGATTTCTAAGTGCAACCAGTTATGGAAGAAAACCAACCGACCAAAGTCGTCTGAAATAATAAAAAATCTTTTAAAAATGTCACTCAAAAGTCCAGTGGTTACCCGCTGGAATTCTTTGTATGACTCAATAGCCCAAATCTTGGAAGTGGAAGATCAACTAAATGAGCTTTGCATAGAGCTGAATTGCGAATTGTTTTCAGTTTCTGACAAAGCATATTTAAAAGAATATTGCAAGATCATGAAACCATTTGCTCATATTTTGGATTTTTTGGAAGGCCAAAAAGGAATTTACTTTGGTATGCTAATTCCATCTTTAGCAACTCTAAAAGTCAAAACTGACAGAATCATCAACGCCAACGACTTGCTATTTTTAAACGATATTTTAATAAAAATGCAACAGAGCCTTTTCGACCGCTTCAAACCCTTTTTTGAACTATCTGAAAAGGCACACGAGGCTGTTATTGCTGCCGTTTCCCACCCTACAGTCAAACTAAATTGGCTTAAGGTTTTGTCTCCAATGTCTGGTAAAACAAGAGCAGATATTTTGCAAATAATTGAAATGTACTGTCAGAAACACAAAACAACGTTGGATTTAAAAAAATTGGAAAAACCACCAGTAACAATTTCAACCATAAATATTTTTGATTATGGCGACGAGTCAATAGGTATATATTGTAAAATAATTGTTGTCAGGAAAAATCATAAACTGCCTTAACCATTTCAGACTCTTCTGACATCATTAGTAAACCTGTTAGTGCATCAGATTTAGAGTTTGAGAACTATTTTACAGATGGAGACACATCTCTCAACAACTTGAGAAAATACCCACTGGTGTCAAAAGTGTTTGAAAGGTCAAATACTCCGTTGACATCTTCGGCACCCGTTGAGAGGCTTTTTTCCTTTGCAGGAATTGTTGCTACTCCTCGACGACAAAACCTCAACGACGCTAACTTTGAAATGTTAGTAATGTTGAAGGCTAACCAACTCTTTTGCCAATAGTTTAGTTTCCATTTTTATAAAGAAGTTGAAAATGAATACAGTTTTTTATGTAGGTTTTTTTTAACAAAAATTCTATATATACCACAGAAATAAAACAGCCAAGAAGAAGACTTCGCGCTTTTCAATTGGGGACCACCAGGATAAAACGCCAAATTTTTGTGGATAAAAGGCCGTTAAAATCAACTCTGAATCGAATATTAGTTTAGTTTTTTACTTAAAATACCTTTTATTTACTTTCAGTATACCTATTAATCAATAAAAACTTGTAATGAATTACATTCAATGAAATTAATTACCTTAAATGTAATTAACACAGTGTTATCCTTCAAGAACTTGCAAAAACCCATTACTATTTTCAATTACATGTAACTTGTAATTGAATTTTTTCAATTACAATTACAAGTAATGGAAGTATATGTTTTTTTTCAATTACAATTAAGTGTAATTGTAATGGAAAACTTTCTAAAACTAATTACTTTTAATTGAAATGAAAGTTGAAATAAATTACAAAAAGTAATCATTATTTCCCAACTCTGCCTGACAGGTAGGCAAAAAACTATATTTTGACGTTTGGATAATATTTTATTTCCAAATGCCACCCAAAATATTATGTTGAATTCCAAAGATCTAAACATTCGATTTTTTTTCTGAACATAATCGAATTATTTCTAAACAAAATCTGTCAAAACAGATCTTGCGTTTTTAGCAAGATTTCATAGACTTTACACTCACACTAGTTTTTGCAAGTTCCTTACAACATACAAAAAAATCGATCTGAAATCGATTTGAAAAGATTGTTTGGATTTTAACGTCGAATAAAATCCAAGCAATCAATCTATTCCGGAGCTAAAAATAAAATAGGAAAAATTTCGAATTTTCTGAGGTAAAATTTTAATTTTGTAGTATGAGTAAGAATTTGATCCAAGGTCTAAGGAAAGTTTTTGGATTTTTGGCTGACTATAGCCGTATTTTATTGGTAACCAATATGTAGCGCAGTAATGAGAGCCTGAATAAAACAATTATACACTTTTACATATACTCTTATTTTACATCCCCCTCTGTCTACCAAAACTGATGTACAAGCTTTTTTTGTGTGCAACCCGAGCGAGTCGTTCCATTCCAAATATTCCAATATACACTATTATCGGCACTATTCTGACTGCCTAATTTATTCGCACTTTTCCTTTGTTGTTGTTTACTGAATAAAATTTTGCTGCGCTGCTTATACATTTTCCAAAAGAAAAAGGCTTATGACTCTATCATACGAGTTAATTATCTCCAAATTTAGAATAGATGATTTAGCGCAATCAATGGTTTAATAAATTATTTATTTATAAGATACTTAAGGGTATATACTTAACTAATACATTGGAAAACTTATTTTAAATATTTATCAGTGACGTAAAGAAATTATCCAAAAACCTATCTTTTCGAGTACAGTACTTCGAAGTCGAAGCTTCTACTTAAATTTTGGCATTAATTTCTGTGCGCTAAGCAAAACCAACTGATATTTGGAACACCAGTTCACTTGAATTTCGATATTCAGAATCAAATCGCAGGTGACATACATTCATCTCAAATTAAATGTCATTTAAGCGACGATTTGGGGGGAAAATACATGATGTTCTTTTTCCACCGATTCCGCTTACTCCAGACTATTTACCGTTCATATTTAAATGTCTTCAATTTCACATCCGTCGCTTTCGCAACAAGAATTAATAAATCCCTGGCAGTTTAACATAAAAATAAATATTAGAAAAAATAAACTCGTTTTTTTTACTGATGAATTAATTTTTTAACGTTTTTAACAAATATACAATAATAGTTTTTTTTTGCTTAAATTTTTTTAAAAATTAAAACCAGACATGGTCTGGTTTGGTCTGGTATATTGAATAATTTAATCATAATATTTTTTTTAAATTATTGAATAAAATTCAAAAAGTGGACTTTGGAGAATTTTTAGAAAGTGATGCTCATCGCCTTTATTGGTCGTAATGATGATTAAATGAAAGCAATTTTCATTTTATTTTCCCAACGTTTCGACGGTGGTTGCCGTCTTCTTCAGGGGTGTCTTTATTTACAAAATACAAAATTAAAAAGAAATATAATGTTCGAACATTTATATACAAGTAAGCGAACAAAATATGACTTTGCCGAAGGAGTTGTTTGGTGGTGCCGATGTAGCAAAGATTGCCAGATTCATCCGATTTCACTTGTCAATTTATTTTGTAAATTGCGTCTGAATGGCGATCTTTGTCGGTTTTCGTCTTCAGGTTGGTAAAAAATTCGTTGGAATTTAAATCCAAGGCAAAAGATTTTGTACTTGATACAAACGATACTTTGGTTTCATATGACGCTGTTTCTCTTTTTACTAATGTTCCTGTTCAGCGTGCAATGAACATTATTAAAAAGAAATGGGAAATATAGCTGAAAATACCAAGCTGAGCCAAAAACAAATCTATCGAGTTATTAAATTTTTGCCTAAACGATAACAACTACTCGTACCTGCCAATGGGACATTCACTTTCACCGACGATTTCGGACTTGGTTTTAGATTTTTTAATCGAGGATTGTTTTAAGCTAAGCTACAAACCTAAGTTTATAGCAAAAAAAGTTGATGATATTATGCGATTGTGGATAGAGAAGAAATTGATAATGTCTTACGATGCCTTAACCAATTTAATGAAAAAAATACAATTCACCGTAAAGAGGGAAAAAACAGACGTTCTTGGACGTTAAGATTTATCGCGAAAATACCGACTTTCTTTCGAGTGGTATCAGAAAGATATGGCATCTGGGAGACTTGTCAATTTCCGGTCTAATCAAGCCAAGCACATTCGTATGAACACTGCATCGAACTTAATAAACAAAGTCTTTGCGTTGAGTGGCCGACAATTTCTCTCCGCTTACCAGGAAAAAGTTACGCAAATACTCCTAGACAACAGCTTTCCGACAGAAGTTATAAGGAACTTGATACTTCGTCAAAAACACCAAGTTCGATCAGAAAATAAGTTGGAAGAGAGGAGATGTGTTGAGAAAAGTGTCGTTTATGTGCCCAAACTTTCCGAAAATTTCAAAGAAATGGTCGCGAAAAACAACCCGGAAGTCAACTTGGCATATAAGTCAAACTAGACTGTTGCATCTCTATTCACCAACCTGAAGACGAAAACCTACAAAGATCGCCGTTCAGACGTAGTTTACTAAATAAATTGGCAAGTGAAATCGGATGAATCTGGCAATCTTTGCTACATCGGCACCACCAAACAACTCCTTCAGCAAAGAATGGCGAACCACAAGTCAGATATTTGCCTAAAAAGTTCTGAGAAGACGGCACTGGCTTCTCACAGCGTTGATACCGGTCACACACCAAACTTCGAGGGAGTGGAGATCCTTGCAACAGAAAAACATACATCTAAACGTTACACACTGGAGACACTACATATAATTAACAACAAAAATAATATGAACCGCAAACAAGACACACCGAATATATCAGCAGCTTACTGTTCCTTAGTTTCTGACAGTAAATATCATTAAACATAGACTAATATTCAAATAAGAATTGTTCAAAATCTGTTTTTTAATCTGTTTTTTTTTTAAATATTTTAAACAAATTATTGTTTAGCTTAGTGCAATCTTAAAATTTATGATTATGTAAGTCATATTTTGTTCGTTTACTTGTATATATATGTTCGAAGATTATATCTCTTTTTAATTTTGTATTTTGTAAATAAAGACACCCGTGAAGAAGACGGCAAACACCGTCGAAACGTTGGGAAAATAAAATGAAAATTGCTTTCATTTAATCATCATTACGACCAATAAAGCCGATGAGAATCACTTTCTAAGAATTCTCCAAAGTCCACATAAAAATCAACTTGGTCAAAACTTCTAAAATATTATAAAATTCAAAACATAACTTTTAAGACTCCCTTAACCATAATTGTCAATTAAATAATTATTAATTAAATAACAATATGCATTAACTATTGTTTCTACGTCGTTACATCACAGTCTATTCGTAAGAGATTTGATTTAACTGAATAAAATATCTAAAATATCTAAATATTCAACCTACCAAACTGGGCGCCTCAGTGTCAAACCAATTATTGTCATAGCATCTTTTGATCTTCGGTCCCGGTAATCGTATGGTGTATTGCCACAAAAGCTTGAAAGATATCATTTGAAATTCATCGGCTATGCACGCTCACGTGTATATTTCTTTGTAACGCGCCGTCCGCGCCGCTTTTAATTGGCGATGGAATATTTGCAAGCTTAACCACAAATTAAAATCGCTAAGTTACAGTGTAAATTTCTTAAGGCACGCGCGCTGCTTTACGTAATTATTCAGGCAATTAAGCAAATTAATATTATGACAGTTGACAGATTTAAATTAGTAGGCGCAGATGTTAAAGATGATAACTTAAAAATCGTTCTTTTTGCATACAATTTATGAACAGGATTCATCTGCAAAATATGTAAGTTTTGCTGTCGAATACTTAATCAGAAATTCAGGTCGTGAGTTCTTTTACGATGGGGAGGCGATTCTTAAGAACTTTATACTTGAAGTAACTCCACAGAAAAAATTGCAGGAGTTTAAATACGATGACTCGAAGCAAGCAGATGGCATTTGATCAATTTGGTTATGGAAATGTTTTCTGTGTGTGATGTAGTCAATTCCTTTTGAAAACAATTTTCTCACAAATTAGTTTCCTCATTTAGTTCCTGCAATTGCTCTCCTAATTTACAGGTGCACCTGTTATTATAACCGTATGTCAATTCTCCTTAAAAAATCAAAAACTTGGATATGGCGTGCTAAACTGACTTTTAGTGGGTGAAGATATATTGCCCTGAGGTAGAGTTAAACTTGTACTGAAAATTGAAAATTGAAAATTAGAACGTTCTGGGGGATGATAAGTGTTATATGCGTACATTAGCCGTGTTTGTTTTTTTGGCAAATGCTATCCGCAGCAAAGCAGAATTTACATGCATTAATGATACAAGAACATGCTTCCGTTAAACGTAAAAGTAAAAGTCTACTTTGGATTTATCTTTATTATCTTGTTTAGGTGGTAGTTCCGATGACTTTCATGAATCTCCAAGCCTTTGTTTGTAGAGTTCTTCTATTGTCAATGGCCACGTTCACCCATTTATTTGATATAAGTTATCTCGGATACCAAACTATCTGAATGTATTTGTGAACGATTCGGAAAGGTTAGATAAGGCAGTCAAAAGTCAATAATCTTAGGTTAAGCACATGTTTTTTCTCAAAAAAATTGTTTCAAACCTATTCACATACAGAAAATAAAAAAATTACTAACGCAACGAACTAGGCCAAAAATACATTTTATTTATTTGTGTTGCTTTATAAATCATATGAATAAGCATAGGTAGGGGGCGCTCTTCTACTTTTAGTAAAGTTTAAGTTAGTTTATTCGTGCGAAACTGCCAGATCAAAGATATTTTAGTAAAAGATCATTGAGTGGCCTTGTTTCAACTGCTGTCAATTGCCCAAACAAAAATGAACTAACTAAAACTTGAGCAGCGACACTTACCAAAGCTCTATAATTGGAAAAGCAACAAGGATATAAGGAGCAAGCCAATGCATATCTTTTATTTAGTAATAAATAATCACTCATTAGCAGTACGTGAGTGTGAGTTATCGATCACTTATAAGATGTGGAAGACATAAATTGTCGCATTCCATTGAAAGATTATAAGAATTTCTTGCAAAAAATCTTAATTTTTTTGTACCAATAGTTGGACATTAACAGGAGTAGCTGAAAAGGGCTCTCTGTCCATATTTTATATAACTCATTTTGATTTAACCTCTCTACTGCAACTCGATCCTTGAACCGCATATAAACGAAGTTCAAAAAATACTTAGTAGTTAAATAATGAATGCGAGCATTTTTGCAAGAAAGCAATATACCCCTCCACTGACACAACATTTGATTTATTGAAAAAAAAAACGTCAAATACAGAAAGTAATTTTAAAATCATAAATTTATAAAAAATAACCCTTTGATATATTTTACTGCTTTATATTTCCATTTTATTTGGATTTTCTTAATTCAAGTGTTAACTTTCTTATATGCCTCTAATATGAAGAAACAAAAGCAAATCAATTGTTAACTTTTTGCATTTAATTATTTGACACATTGTCCCGCGGCTGCTGGAAATTTTTTTTTTTTTTTTTTGGAAAATCATGCTGTGCTGCTGATAGACTTCCCAAAAAAATGCGGCTACTAACTCTTTTGTTCAGTGCTGTTATTTAAGTGATAATGTTTCAAAATAAAATGTTGAAGATTAGTAGAAAAGAAATTGCGCAAGCGAAGATCAGCTAGTTATGTTCTTAATTTTTATATTTCTGTCGTTTAATTTTTATATTGCGAAATAAATAATTTATTTTTGTACGAAATATGTATAGTTAAATTATAATTAAAGTGAATTTATTATTGAAAATTTGTAAATTTATTCTAGATACTCTAATGCCCGTTTGCTGATACGAATTATAAATATTTATGTTCAACTTAAAACGCGTAAGGGCTGCTTTTTCCTCGGCGAAAACTGTCACATAAGTCCTTAAGTAGAACTTGAATGCTTAAGTTATGTATCAGTAAACGGGCCTTAAGGATTTATATATTAATGCATCATTGTTAACTTTATATTTTATTGAAATAAATTGAATGTAAAAATCAAAAAAACTGGCGTAAAGACTGATCAATTTGGGATATGAAAATATGTAGCTTCAAACCCAGTAACATGAAAAAGCTTTACTACAAGTTTCACAATAAAAGAAATTGTCATAATATTCTTTCCTGGGTGGCATTTTCTCATTATAACTACATACAATAGCCCAGAGCCCGCCTAAAATATAGGCAAAACAGTTCCACTACGGAAATGAATAAATTTTCGCTCTAAAACAATTTGCTGAAATCTGAGCACGAGATATTTTATTATATCCATTTCAGTAGATTTATGCATAGCTAGTGGGATTTATGAGATTCAGAGTGTGTGGCAGCGAATCCCAGTCCCATAGTACCAAGTGACGGAGTTCTATTCATATGGCGCGGTTTATGGTCGTTATTCTTGTAAGTTCATCATGCATATATTGCTGCACTATGAGATTGATTTAAAATCCCAAGTCAAATACAAAAGAAAATACAAGAAAGACAAAATGCCATCGTACAGTGTGGAAGCCAAATGGTTTCGGAATATTCTGTGCATCGCATTAATATGGCCCGATGATGAGGCAAACAAAAGCGTCTACCCTCTAACCATTGTTTTCTAAAAAAAAACAATCAAACCAGAAGAAGTGATTTGTATCTGTAAAATACTTGTTGTATTATTCCAAGGAGAGCACATCATAGATTTGCTTGCTTAAGTTTTTTTATTTCTTTTAAGTTAATATATTGTAAATAAATTGGCAAATTTGATGTTTGTCTGAATAAAATTAATGCACTATGGAAAACCACAATTTAAAAAGATAAAAGATATTAAAAGGCAATGTTGGCAGTAGAGAAGTTGGTTACATAGATGTAAAAACTACACAATTTTTTCGAGAAATCTGTACAATTTTAATGTAATTTATTATTTAATTAGCTGCGCAGCGAAATTCGGTTCGCTCAAATTCGATAATGTAAATAAGGCCGCGATTCCATTAGAAATATTTATTTCGGCCATTATTGCAGGCACTACTACTGAAATATACATATATGTATATCTTTGCTATGTGGGCAAAAATAAATCGTGAAATTTCATTCTTCTCCAACGTGCTTTAAGCACTTTAGCTTTTGGAATTGACATAACCCGTTTTTTTTAAACAAAAATTGGAAATGAACATGAAAATAAACAAACCTATGAACAAGATTCAAAATCTTGTGAGATATTTGAGCACGATAAATGTGGGATGTCAGAAATGTCAAATTTTATTACAGCATTTATTTCTTCTGAGAAGACAAGACATAAATACAGATTCTTATGTCTGAAAATTCCACAAGAAATATTGGCAACATCACACCATGTCTTGCAATGATTTATTTCAAGTTGAGGCCTACATTTATACATTTCTTTTTTTTGAGTTTCTGTCTTCACAATCAAACGCGTTCTATTATAAAGTTTTGATTGTCACTGAGGCGACTTTCAATTTTAAATTTTGTGGCGGTAAGTTCGAAAAATTAAAAAAATACGTGGATAGTTGGTGGTTTCCGACGGATTTGTATGAATGTGACTTACCGGTGATTAGATTCTGAATGACTAAATTCAAATCAACTGGCATACTAAATATCAGTTCGTTTCGCTTAACTCACAAATTAAACTCAATTGATAAACTTTAAGTATTCATTCATAAATACTTTAAGTGCAATGAAAATTAAAGCAAAAAAAAAAATGGAATGACGAAACGAAAAGGATACCTGTGATATTGCATAATGGCAAGTAGCGGATTTTCTAATCATCAACAAATCTCAAATCCAATGTGCAGCCCCATCTGTTTTCGAATAAATGCACTAAAAATCGGATTTTCTGTAATTCTACAACAAATTCCTTGTAGTACACCAGCAACCAAAATACTTCCTCGCAAAGGGTTACCTAATCTACTCTATATAATAAATGTCACTTTAAGGCTAGAGTACGTTACGAGAAAATGGAAAGTTGCGGAAGTTATAATGCTTCTCAAACCAGGATAACCATCACATGATAAATAATCTTATGGACCCATTTCGCTTCTGCCCATAATATCTTTGAAAGAATATGACTTCTGCACCTGCAGCCAATAATAGCAGAAAAGCGGCTAATACCTGAACAACATATTTCGGATTTAGAAGCAAGCATTCGATAATTGACCAAGTGCATAAGATCACTGACGTCATTGAGAAAACTCTTTAAGTAAAAAAAATTTGTGCGGCGGTCTTCCTAGACGTTTCGCAAGCTTTTGATAAGGCGTGGCACGAAGGCCTAAATATTAAATTAAAACAAATTCCGCCTGAAGCACTATATACGCTTCTGAAAGTATATATAGAGAATAGACTTTTTCGAGTAAGACATGGCAACAAATACTCGGATCTCAAAGAAATAATCGCTGGGGCACCACAAGGAATTGTTCTAGGTCCAATATTGTACCTATTATTTACACGTGAAATACCTCAAACAGAAGACACTATCGTGTCTACGTTTGCTGACGATACTGCAATACTAAATGATGTAACGACTAAACTACAAAAAGCTCTGTATAATGTCAATGATTGGACAAAAACATGGCGTATATCGCTCAACGAAATAAACTCAGTCCATGTAGATTTTACTTATAACGAAATTAATAAATTACCGATATTTGTTAATACAGTTCAAGTTCCGTTTGCAAATGATTCTAGACGCGAAACTAAAATGGAAACTGCATGTAAAAAGGAAATACGAAGAGTTAAATAATAAGCTCAGAGATATGTTCTGGTTGCTCGGGAAACACTCTTAACTCAGTTTCGAAACCAAGATAATTTTGTACAGGCATGTGCTTAAGCTTGTCTGGACTTACGGTATACAACTTTGGGGGCTGTACTCGAGATTATAATTATAATTAAGGCTAAGATCGTTTGTTAATGCACCTTGGTACATTAGAAACGAAGATCTCCACAGTGTTTAGGTCCTCATCGAGAGCCTTTTGAAGGTTGTACACCTACCCACGGAAAAAAGCAACCATTTTTATTTAAATGTGAAAACTGATATAACGTGTTTTACCCGAACAAATCTGTTTTCCAGAACGCTGGAAAGTGTTTGGGCTTTCTCCGAAGATGCCATTAATTCTTCTGCCCTTCTGCCCTGGCTGTAATCTATAAGGCCTTCATTCGTCCAATGTTCGCGTGTAACTCTCACATTTCAGCAGGAGCTCCCAAAACTCATTTGTATTTCTGAGATAGAATTCAAAATTAGAATGATATTTTGGAACTATAATGGAAACATTTACATCTCTCGAACATCGTCGAAATGTAAAGGGTTATCCATTTAGCGGTTTCAAAAGTAAACGTAAATAAAACACACTTGAAATATTTTCTTTCATGATATTGTTTTTTTATTATAAAGCTTGAACGTTGACATTATGTGTGAAATACTACACCATTTAAATTACCACCACGCGAATTGTTGCAAGCATCGATTCTTTTGAGGTAATTTTCGACCACTTATTAACACATATTGGGCGGTATCTCAGCCATAACTTGACGAATGCTGGTTTTCAAGAGCTCAAGAGTTAAAGGCTTATCTGCATAAACACGGTCTTTCGTAAAACCCTACAAAAAAAGTCCAGTAGTGTCAAATCGCATGATCTTGGTGGCCAGTTGATATCGCCACGACGAGAAATTACGCGGAAATGTCTCTTGCAATAAGGCCATATTCGCTCGAGTTGTGTGGCATGTAGCATCGTCTTGTTGAAACCACATATTCTCCAAGTTGTATTCTCCAATAGCAGGCAAAAAAAAAGTCGGTTATCATTTGAGTATAACGCTCCGAATTGACGGTGACAGTCGATCCATCGTCGTTTTCGAAGAAGTAAGGTCAAATCACACCTCCGGACCAAAAAGCCCCCCAAACAGTGACTTTTTTTAGATGTAATGGCCTCTCTTTAATTACTTGAGCATTCTCACAACCCCAAATAGGACAATTATGTTTATTAACATACCCACCGGGTGAGAAATGTGCTTCGTCGCTGAAGAAAATTTTGTTCGAAAAATCGCCGTCCACCGCCTGTTGTTCAAGCCCCCATTCGACGTATCTACGACGTTGTGAATGGTCAGCTGGCTTCAGTTGTTGTGTGAGCTGGACTTTATATGGATGTAGGTGTAGATCCAAATGCAAAATACGCCATAATGTGCCTTAAGGCAGTCCTTATTCCTGAGAACGACGAGGAATCGACACATTCGGGTCTTCGGCAACACTTTCACTTCCATCAGCGATATTTTCAGTGGTACGAGCAAAACGATGATGCACAAGCCTTACAATATCTGTAACCAATCCAGTCTCTTCAAATTTCTTCACAATTTTGCCAATGGCTTGCGTAGTTGGACGATTATGTAAGCCATAATCTCCTCTTGAAGCTCTACATTTGGCTGTGGCAGAATCACCATATTTTTAGTAGGTTTTAACAATTTTTTTGCGTTGTGCGATAGTTAAGCGATCCATTTTCGTAAATGTCAGCCTTTCAATTGAAAAAAAAATTGGTTTAACAACTTAGTTTGACAGATGTCGAATTCCAGCCCTATACTTTTGAAACCGCAAAATGGATAACCCCTTTATTCATAATTTTATCGTTATTTTTATAAACAATTTTCTAGCGAAATAGCCAGTTTTTATTTGAAGTTTATATAACGAAAATATGGTCTTGATGTTTTTTGTTTGTAAATATACCATTAGGGTTACCAATCATCCCCCTTTTGGAAGGATTGTCCCTCTTCTTTACCTCAAAATATCTATTGTCACTCAAAACCAAAAACGACAAAGACTGACATGACACAAATGTGCCTCTTTTTTACATATATGTATGTAATATTTTTTGGACCTTAAGGCAATGTTTGTATACTACCTACTCTTTCCTATTTAAAAAAATTCTTAGCAGGATTCCGCGCACAACTTCACTTCGGTTAATCTGTATCTGTCACTATCACTATATGTTTATTCAATAAATCTTAGCCATAATTATAATTCTGCAACTTGTACAAGCTGCTTGTTTCCGACCATATTCACTAACTCGGAAATTGCTGGTAAGAACAACAGAATATGTTATGTTAGTTTATCTGTGCCAGTTTACTTGCAGTCACACAAAATGCCAAGAAAATTGGCAACATTCCTGGAAAAGAAACTCAGAATCGCCTGATTATTGTCACTTCACCTTGTTTTGTTCGGGTTTTTAATTTTTCAAAAACATGTTTTATTCCTCTTTTTGAACATTTTCCCCCTAGAAAATTCGCCATGCCCTCCTTTTCAACATTTTCAATTTGGTAACCCTGTATACCATTCATGGCTTTTGTTATATCTTTGCAAATAGGCAATAAAATATTATACTACATATGTATAATATAAATTCGTTGTGGTGACCGGTTACTGTGGCGTATGTGCAATATTTAAAAAAGAAATATTACAAAAAAAAATTTGAAAATGCATAGGCACATAATTTTTATAAATGTTACTTAAATATATCGATAGTCTATCGAAAGTATCGATAGTAAAAACTATCGCGTACATCGTTAGTAAAACAAAAATTATCGTAAATACAATAATTAAATATATTTGAATGAACAACACCAACTTGAGTGTGATATACCACCAAGTCTTATTCTCATTATTTTTGGCGGAAATTTTATCCATTCCACGACATGTCAATAAGGTCGATCATCAGATTCATTTGTTTTTCTAGTGGTGCTGGTCTACTTTTTCATTTTAATTGAAAAACTTCGTATTTTTCTTTTATCAAGTATTGATACCAGCGCAGCGCTTAGAAAATCAAGTTTGGACTTGAATATAGGAAATACAATAATTCCAAATTATTTTACCACAACACTTTTCTGAACTGTTCAATTTTCAACTTCAACAAAACTAGAAATCTACTGGAAACCTTCACGTCTAACCATTGATCATTCTAATTAGTATTCTCTCCGATTTTTGCGTTTTAAAGATTATTTAATAAAGTTAAATTCTACAAAAAATGCAAAATTTATTTAGACGGAATAAAATTTGATGATGAAGTGAGAATTCCACAAAACACTGACCTCAGTTTCACTGTGGGGGCTTAAACTTAAGATCAACTGAACCTTAAACTAATTTTAAATTTTTGCTTTAATTCGTCCGGTTTCACAGTGAAATCTTATCTTCAAATCAGTTGAACTTTGTTTAAATATATTTTATGGAAAATAGTTGGCAGCATTTTTCTTGTCTCGTTCTCCCTGTATCTCTCTGAAACAAAAAACACGCCAAGCAGCGAGAATAATAAAATAAAATAATATTCAAAATCACTATAACAATTCGATAACATTTGAATACATAATTTTGTTTTGTTCATAATATTTTCTGAAAAAAAAAAACAATACAAATGCTGAACTGAAGTTTAAACGGCAGAATAATATCGGTTAACTTAAACTAAAATTGAACTCAGTTCAAGGTTTAAACGACACTGTGAAACTGAATAAATTGTTGATCTAAAGCCTTAACCAAAAATGGAGTTTAAACTCGCACTGTGAAACTGGGGTTGACAGTTTTAAAAAACTCGAAGCGTTTGATAAAAATCAACTAAATTTTGATTAGTTAGATTAATATACTTTTGAATATCTTGAAATTTTGCACAAATATATATATATATATTATTGCTAAACATATTCCATACGTGTTTGAGTTTAAAGTCATTAATTTGAGTTATAATATACGGTTACTAATATTATTTATCTTCAATGCAATTGTAAATTGAAATGATATACATAAAGTGAGCTTAGTACTAAGACCATAAACTAATAACTTAAAGACCCGAAACCTCTGCTTTCATTTGACATTTGCCTACAAGCTGAAACACGCACACAAATAACTTTTCTGTTCCTCTTCCAATAGACACATTGATAAAAACGCACACAAGAATCTTTTCTGTTCTTCTTCCTATAGAAACATAGACACCACAGCCCTAGTAATTTGTTTTTGTTTTGTTTTTGATTTCACATCTATTCATGGATAGAGTTTCAAAGGTACAAATACAACAATGTAAACAAATGGGTTTTGGGGGATAAAACGTACGCAGGTTTCCGATCTTAGTATGGCTTATTTGTGACTAAGACAGAAGTGCATTACGTCTTCATAGGTTTTGAAAAAAACCATCGATTTCAAGGGAATTGTGGATGGGATGAGATTATAAGAAAATGGCTGGAGGACGGATAACACTCTATAGGGTTCGTTAGCAGATTGTAGGCAAGCCCGTTTGAAAGCCGAGGATTCCCATCTTGGATGTTGGTATTTCTCATCTGTGTGTCAGAGGTTAGCTACATTAAAGTTGTTACCTATACAGGAGCAAGTTCGTACGATCCAGTCGTGCATTTTATTTAAAAAAAATACATATTTAAAAGCAAATTAACAATTTTATTGAAATGATACATTTCTAATTGCCTTAAATTTATTTAGTTAGTTTTAAATGTAAATATGTATGTATTTATAATAAGAAATTCATAATTTAATAGATTCTGTAATACCTTAAGGTCTTTCTTTAAAAGTGCGTAAATTCATTAATAATACTATCGATAATCGATATTTTTCCGTTATCGATAGCGATACCAACAGCGTTGAAAAATATCGAGGTTTAGGTAACACTATCTTGAAAGCAAATATATATTGAAATAAAAATCTCCAATTTGAAGCCAGGTCTTTTAAGGCCAGAAATTCAAAATGAAGATCATTTACGTTCAAAGTGCAACATCCACATATGAATATTATATCTATAAGTGAGTGTGAACTGATAAAATGACGAGTGTTATTGGCATCGTTCGGATATGCAATCATTTATTCCTGCCATTGGTGTGGTGTGTATATATTTAGCTGCATACGTATGGGGGCAATCACAGAGCTGGTAATCTTTTGCGGTGTTATAAGGTTTTATTAGGTTTATAGATCCCATATGAACACATTTGATTTGGCATACGAAAATAGACGTTTGTTTTTACATCTAACATGTAACATTTGCTGTACTGAAACTCAACACCGAAATTGAAAACAAATATTCATCAATTGAACATTATTATTGTCTTAATCATTGTATTTGTGTATAAATCAAATTGTTTAAAACTGCTTTGCAATATGCAATTAAGTGGTTAGGTTAGAGCAAATATTTTTTGTATGCGTACTTTTGTAAAATTAATAAATATAAATATTTTTTAATACAAAGAGTGTTCTGCGTACAAAATAATTTAATTTTAATTTCCGCTCCACCGTTTGCTTAATGAGCATAAACATTTTACTTTTTTCATTAGTTCATTAATGAACGGAATAATTCTTTGTATAATTTATTTTTGGATTAAAATGGTTATTTTTAGTACCTACCACTAGTAGAACCATTTTTTTGGTTTTCGTTTTTCTAGAAACTGGTTCATTTGATTTCATAAAAAGTTTAAACACAGTTCCACATTATTGTTCCTTGAGGCTTTGTACTTGGTATTTGGATACTTAAAAAAAACATTTTCTATAAATAATATTGTATTTTTAAATTTTCAAAAAACATTTTTCGATTTTTAAAATATAAATAATTTTTTTTTTTGAAAAATTGATTTTTGCAAAACGAGTCACCGAATTTTTTTGATATTTAAATTTTGTACGTCAATTAATAATTACTTTAAATTGGTGTTACAATTTTATTCCTAAAGATGAATTCAAAATTTTGTAAATAAAAAATATTTTTTTGACTGTTGTATTACATCAGTTCTGTTTCATAGGTACGTTCGGTTTTTAGCTGTAGTACACAAGTGTAGATACGGAGAATGTACTAGAGTTATTGGAAAAATGTATGATTCAATTTCACAGTTTTTGATGCTACATTGTTGTAGTACAAGTATGAGTCAATTCTTGCTACACTCTTACAATAAAAAATAATGATGTAGCAACGAAAATAATAGCTGAAAAATATACGAATGTTAGTAGTTTTTGTGTGCTATTATGAAAAGTAGTTATAAAGTATTTTTTTTTCAAATTTTGTAGTCAATTAACAAAGAACAAATGGTTTTTCTGAAGAATTTTTATTCTTCGAAGAGCGATTTGTTTGGTACGTTAACTCGCCTTTAAGGAAATACGAAACTGTCAAAGATCTATTTATTGTGTTTTTAATTGTGTCTAGCTTTGAAGAAGTAAAGAAACAAGTGCTGGATTAACATGTTGATTTCATCATATCAAAAATCAATTAATCAGCTTTTCTTAAGTATATGGTATACTTGTATACATTTTATATTTTACACTTTTCTTTTTTGGAGAATCCAAATCAAGAGATATGGAAACCCACTATTAGAAACTTCAAGTTAACTACATCATACAGCCACATCATACAGCACTTCCAGTTATAGTTGTGAAAGAGGAAAATGTAATTGATATAGTTGTAGAATGTAATTGTATGATGTAGTAGATGTAGCTGATGTAGTACTGCTGAAATAGGCCCAGATCACCAGTAGTACTGTTAATTTATCATCGTAAATGCAATACGTTGGTAGTTTAAAGGGGGAAGAAGATTCCTCTTGTTTACGGATTATGTTAGACAAATGTACTTAATCTACACGGAAATAGACCAGATGATTAGAAAAGATGGAAAAGCTTACGGTGTTGTTTTGCCGGAATGCAAGAATATCATTTCAGAACATAAGTGGGTATACTATTCGGGACAGCGGATTTGTGAATGCCAAGATTTTGCAAAACTCAGCATGAGTGCGAAAGAAGATTTGACCTAACGAATCATTACATTTATAAACTCAGAAAACAGGAGGAGTTATGACACTTAATATGTCACTGTAGAGTTGGCAGTAAGCTGCCTTCTTAACAGATTAGCTTTCTTTTGATAGCTAAAAAAATGAAGGTCATTGAGAACAAGAGTTGAAACTGATGACGAAGTTGAATTTCGTATGTTTTTTAGCCATTGTAATATTTTTTTGTATTAATTTTTAGTCAAACAAACAAACATTTGGTTTGTCGAATAATGGTGGTTGTCTTTCAAGTAAACTTAAACTTGAAAAAAATATTATTTAATTTCTGAAATTTGATATTGTTCTGGGCACATAAGTATGTACCTTAAACAAAAAAAAATACTTCTTAACTTTTATTCCGAACAAAACTGTGTTAGCGGTTTAAGAATTTTAATTTACTCATGAAATATTTAATTTATTTTATTTTCCAAAAAGCAACAAGTACCGTTTAATTCTGTTATTGATAGTAAGTAGCACGCATTGCATGCTTACTTTTTCCCGGTAAAGATTTGCCCGAATAACCATTGCCCGCAATTTTTTTTGGAATTATTCAGGATAGTTTCCCCTATAAAGAAATATTAATTCATGATTGCGGGAAATTTTGGAAAAGTACTATTTCGTACCTATCAAAAATATTTTATTAATTTCATGTACTGATTTTACTTATTTCATATTGTGCTTATGGAAAAATATTTTATTTATTTATTAAATATTTTTAAGATTTTTGGTTTTTCTTGAAATGTTATAAAACAAATTTAGTTACTAACTTTTTTTTTTTAAATTAAACTATATGCCTGTAAGACCTAAGGTCTTTTAAATGCAACCTGAATTGCACGGCACTAGTTTGGCACAGTAGATTTGAGATCCAGGTATTGACTGTCTCATTTTAACCTATGAGCGTATAGAAAAGAATGCGCCTAGCGTGGGGATCGCACCCACACGTCCTAGTTAGCAATCAAGCACTTTATCCACTGCGCCATTACCACTTGTTTTTGGTTTTTATTTTAAGTAATTATATCTCTGTTTATTAAAAGTGCCCAGACCCAGACGCCGTGCTTTTTGCAAAAAAAAAAAAATATATCGAGCTTAAAGGGATAAAAGTGTTTTCATGCCTCTATGACACTTAGTTTAGCTGCAAATCGAGCTTAAAAAGAAAAAATTATGATTTTGAAAAATTATTTGGCAACCCTTTGCAGTTTCGTTGAGTCCACAAAAATCTTTAAATCCAAAAAAAAAAACTTTGCATACACCAAAGCTCGACTCCACCCCAAATCCTATATTTGGCCAAGCAGGCTGCTTACTCGCCGTGAGGACAAAAACAAACCCATCGTCCCAAATTAAAAATTAACAATTCATTTCTGCATACTGTTAAAAATCAAATAGAGTAGATATTAGTTTCACAGAGAAAGGTAGCAAATGCGAGAAATAATTGGAAAGATAGAGGAGATACGGGAAATTCGTTTTGCGAGCATAATCGTTATCTGGGATATCGTTATCCGGTGAATTAATTTCCGGGAAATCATAGCCAACCCAGTGCAATATTGTTCGCTGATTTGCAATAATATCCTCTCATTGAGATTCTAACCCAATTATCTAAGCTATGCATTTTTATGAAAAATATTCTTAATATCAATTTTATTTTGTAACACCCTGTTAACACTAAGATATTATTATTTTTATTTTTTTAATATTATTTTTTCACAAAATTTCTAAATTGTTTTTAAATTAAAAAAACCTTTTGAATTTCGTTAAACAGCTAACAAAATTAAAGCGATATTTTTTATTCATTCAAAAGTAATGATTTTTCCAATTAAAAATAAACGGTGATTTTTTAAGAGCTTGGTTTTTGAAAATTCAAAAAAACACAGAAACTTGTAAAAAGTGAATGAAATTTTTATTTGGATCGATAAATCAATTTCTGTCATTTACTTTTTAAAAATAATTTCACTTAAATGTTGCCCGCGGCTACGCTTCAGGTGGTCCATTCTGAAGGTCCAATTTTGGCAAACTTTTTCACACATTTCGGCCGGAATCTCACCAATGACGCGTTCAATGTTGGCTTCCAAGGCAGCAATCGTGTTTGGCTTGTCCCCATAGACAATAGACTTAACATAGCCCCACAAAAAATAGTCTAACGGGGTCAAATCACATGATCCTGGTGGCCAATTGACTGCGCGGAAAACGTGAGATCAACTGCTCACCAAATTCGCCTCTCAATTGATGCATGGTTGCGCGTGCAGTGTGGCATGTGGCACCGTCCTGTTGGAACCACATGTCGACCGAGTTCAATTCTTGCATTTTCGGCAAAAAAAAATCTGTTATCATCGAACGGTACCTTTCTCCATTGACCGTAACCCTGCGGCCTTCATCGTCCTTGAAGAAGTACGGCCCAATGATGCCGCCTGCCCATAAACCGCACCAAACAGTGCATTTTTCGGGATGCATTGGTAGCTGCTGAATTGCCTCTGGCTGCTCTTCACTCCAAATACGGCAATTCTGCTTATTCACGTATCCATTTAGCCAAAAATGAGCGGAAACAAAACGGACGTAGCTTGCGAAACACATTTTTCACAGAGCACGAATTTTGATAGTAAATTTCAATAATTTGCAAACGTTGTTCAGGCGTAAGTCTATTCATGATGAAATGGCAAACAATACTGAATCGAAATGTCAAATGTTCGTGGAATTTGTCATGTGTGATCTGTCAAAAATATAAACGTCAAAAACCAAGTAGCAAAAAAATTACCGGTTATAACATACTTTGTACCACAGTATGACGTAGGCCCAGTGGCGAGGCGTGAATAATTTCAAGAATTATGTCGAGGAAAAATTAGTCGCCAAAAAATTAAATTTCGAAAGTCTACTTGAAATTATATCGTAAATTGCATAACTTGTATCAAACCATAAGGTTGTGCAGCTCAAACCAATTTTTTTCTAGCTTAAGTCATTTAAGTTAAATGTAACAATGAGTAAAAAACGCATTATAAGAGCGTTTTCGAAAGAAAACTTTTTTGGCAGATGCAAATACAATATCTTATATAAATTTATTGTTAAGTTAAAAATTTACGGGAATGTTTCACTCAATATTTCGTTTTTTAAATGGTTATGAAGTGCTAAAACGTCAAGTTGTCGAAGAGAAGCAGTATACAAAACTTTAAGTTCATTTTTTAAAGATGTAAAATCAAAAAAATCAAGGGAAAACATTTATAAAAGATCATATTTTTTCATCTGGATTGCAAATTGCGAAATTATCATATCTTGATTTATTAAGTAAATCTAAAAAAAATAAATTCGAGAAAGTCTTAAATCTTGTATTTATTTCGGATGTAAAATTGTCTTTTATTTATACAAAATACGTTAATAACGAGGAATCAATTTCGAGCAATCCTCATTTTCCTGGTGGTTCCGCGCAATCGCTTTTGCTTTCAAAAATGCATTCAAATTTATTAAGAAAGTCAGAGCTAAGCCAAGACTCAAAACTTTCGATTTCTCTTTTTGCAAATTCAACATGCGTTTTATTATTTTGAATTAAATTGAAAAGAATGTCAGTCTTAGCCAAAATTTCGAAGAGAGTATTGGGAAAAAACACAAATATTTTGGCTCTAAATTAATTAACAAGCTCTCGGAAATAGAAAGCGAGGCCTTGTCCTATTCGTTAGGGTTTTCTAATACTTACTTACTTAGGTGGCGCTACAGTTCGGGACGAACCTAGGCCTCAACCAACATGCCTCCCCAGCTAGCTCGGTTCTTGGCTAGCTGTCTCCAGTTACGCAGTCCAAGTTGGTTAAGAGCATCTTCCACTTGAGCGCGCCACCTTAGGCGAGGTCTCCTTGACTGCGTCTTACCTCTGGGTTGGAATCGAAGATCCTGCGAGCCGGAGCATTGTTATCAATACGCTCTACATGACCTAGCCATCTTAAAAGTGATATACGTATTTTTTGGTCAATGTCGCTGTACAGCTCGTATAGTTCGGGGTTGAACCTTCTTCTCCAAAGCCCGTTAACGCAGATAGGGCCGAAAATCTTGCGAAGAACCTTACGCTCGAAACGACTAAGGATATCTTCCTCCGCTTTCGATAGAGTCCATGTCTTTGCGCCATAGAGCAAGACTGGGATGATTAGGGTCTTATAAATAGTCTCCTTTGTTTTTCGAGAGAGGGCTTTACTACTCAATTGCCTCCCTAGCCAATAGGAACAGCGATTGGCAAGAGTTATTCTTCGCTTTATTTCTAACGAGATGTTATAGTTAGATGTTATAGCGGATCCGAGGTAGACAAAGTCCCTAACTACCTCAAAGTTGTACCTGTCTATTGTGACGTTTTGTCCAATCCGCCGGTGTTGTATGTCCCTTTTTGTGGAGAGCAGGTACTTCGTTTTGGCCTCATTGACTGCTAGTCCCATCTTAGCCGCTTCAGCTTCAATGTTAGCAAACGCTCCAGTGACAGCTCGCCGGGTTCTGCCAATGATGTCTATGTTATCAGCGTATGCTAACAATTGCACAGACTTGAAAAACATTGTGCCAGTAGAGTTGACTTGGGAATTTCTTACAATTTTTTCAAGTATTAAGTTGAAGAAATCGCACGATAGCGCATCACCTTGTCGGAATCCTTTCTTGACATTAAAACTTCTGTGAGGTCAGTACCAACCTTGACGGAGCAACGAGAGTTCTCAATCGACATCCTACACAGTCGGATGAGTTTTGTGCGGATGACAAAACCAGACATGGCTCTGTATAGCTCGTCTCTATAAATGCTATCGTACGCGGCCTTAAAATCGATAAAAAAAATTCTTTTTTATCATTTTATAATAATTAGTTGTTCTAATTCATTTTGTTAACCTAATGTACTAAGTGTGACAAAAAAGACACCATGCCTTAACATGCTTACTGTTTTATTCAGGAGTTTTTGGGTAGTTTCCAGGATCTGACGTAGGTTGCTGACAAATGGTTTCAGACGTTCACCTAATACAGCAGAAAAGATCTTGTACGCGATATTCAGGAGACTTATTCCTCTATATTTGGCGCAGTTTAGAGGGTCTCCTTTTTTGTGGATAGGGCAAACGATGCTCAGGTTACATTCATCAGGCATACTTTCTTCTGACCAGATTTTAGAGATGAGTTGGTGTATGCACTGTACCAGGTCATCTCCCGCTGCTTTAAAGAGTTCGGCGGGTAGTCCGTCGGGGCCAGCAGCTTTGTTGTTCTTTAGTTTAGATATTGCTATCCTCAATTCATTTTGGCCAGGTGGAAGGAATTTTTTTTTGTCATCGTCCATCTTGAATGGTTCATTCTGCCTGACAGCGGGATTTTGGTCTTCATCGCCGTTTAACAGTCTGCAGAAATGGTCCTTCCATATACTCAGCACCGACTGTGACTCTACTACGAGGTTTCCATTCCTATCTCTACAGGCTTCTGTGCGGGTTTCTTTTGCCTTGACATGTTCTTTTTACCTATTGGTAAGACTTCCGCACGTTGTTCCTGGAGTAGCATCTCTCAATATCTTCGCGCTTCTCATGCTCTCTCTTTTCTTCTGGAGAAGCTGGTGTTATTCCCGTCTTTTCTGCTCGTAGAGCTCGCGAGCAGCTCTCGTCCTTCTTTGCAGCGCCGCTTTATATGCCATTTGTTTAGCTGCAGGTGCCTGCTGCATTCTTCATCGAACCAGGGGTTTCGTGGTGGAGGTCTGGTGAAACCTAGCACATCAGTTGCGGCACGTCTGATGGCTTGTTGGCAGCGTTGCCACTGGTCTTCGGCACTTGATGCTGGCGGCAATGGATTTCTTGAGAGGTTACGGGATATTCGATCGGCATAGGCTCTCTCGGTCTCTTGCGATTGCAGTTTTCCGACGTCATACTTCCTCACAGTATTACTCCGTTGTTGGGACGTGGCTTACCTTGGCTGCAACAAGGTAGTGATTCGAGTCGATGTTAGCTGCTCGGAATGTAGGAACATCCAAAATACTGGAGGCGTGCCTTGCATCGATCGCAACGATCAATCTGATTAACGGTTATTTGATCTAGATGCCGCCAAGTCCCTTTGTGTATCTGGAGATGAGGAAACCGTGTGCTTGCAACGGTGACTTTACGTGCCGCCGCAAATTCAATTAGCCTAAGTGCGTTTTCAGACGCTGTGTCGTGTAAGCTATGTTTTCCGACTGTCCTACCAAAGATTTCCTCTTTACCTATTTTGGCGTTAAAATCGCCTAGTACGATCTTAACTTCATATTTGTCGAGGAGCTCGTAGAAGTCATCGTGGTCGCGTCATCCTTCTCTTCTGTGGGGCGTGAGCGCATTAGACTAATGTTGGCGAATTTAGCCTTGATACTGATTGTCATAAGTCGCTCACTCACGTGTCGAAAGCCCAAGACTTCTTGCCTAATTCTGCCGCTTATGTCGAATCCGCACCCAAATAGATGCTGTGGTCTTCTTTCACAATCGCCGTAGTAGACGTCACAGTTTTTCATCTTCCTTTTGCCCGGCCCATCCCATCGCACTTCCTGGATGGCAGTAATTCCTGCTCTGTAGTCTAGGGCCTCCGCTAGTTGTTCGGCTCCACGTGGTCAGTTAAGAGTTCTAACATTCCACGTGCAGATCCGAAGGTCATTGTCCTTAAGGCATTTCGCCGGGTAGTCAGCAGTTAATCCGTCCTTTTCCGAGGCTATTGGCCTTTGGCAACTTATATTTTCTTACATGGCGGGGTTGTTAACCCCACGCACAACCCCCTACCTGGAGGGCCAGGTTAGACTCCTTGGACGAAAGGAGCCGGAAAGTCTAGAATCAGTAACCCGCTTCAATGATATGAGCTCTGTCGTTGGCCCATTAAGGGCTCATTCGACACCATCTCTATTTCAATGCCCTGACTTGCATTTAATTGTCCCAATGACCTTATCTCCAAATACGTCGAAGTAGCTCATTAGGGCATCTGCTTTGTTGACTGTTGAAGCCGCCGTTGGTCCAATTGCTTGGGCTCATCCGCCGTACTTCCTCTTTCTGAGGAGCTCATGCAAGACTTCTGCGAGTCGATCAGAACAGTCATTAAAGCAGAGCATTATAGTGTTGCTTTCTTTTCTGTGTTCAACACTCGCGCTTATAAGTTTAGCAGGAATGTCCGGATTGACAAGCCAGCACCTGGAGGTTACGGCAAGGAGGTAAAATAAGCACAATTGATGTGTATGAGATAGTTACAACACAGGGCATCGCCTGGTTGACGCCGATCAGGGTTATCCCTATTCATACACACCCAACCATTCTAACAAAAGTTACTAGTATATGTATATCTAATCTAAAATTTAAAATGACGTTTATTATCCGCGAATGATAATGCCATCGAGTTTCCGATACCCCAGCCGTCGGTTGGGATTTATTAAAAAAAAACCGACAATAGTATTAATACTGCCGAAAAAAAATCAATTCCGATATATTTTCAAGTAATCGCGATAAGACTAAATTTAAAAATTGGACAAGGATCAAGGACTTTCTTTTTAACACCACCCACTTCCCCAGACATAACTGCCGCACCATCTTATGACTGAACAATTAGTTTGTTCTTGCAGGAGAATGTATAAAGTATATTAAAAATTTGCTTTGTCAGCTCATCTGCGTTGCGAGACTCATAACGGTAAAAAAAAAACCAGAAACCTTTCTTCAATTCCACCCTCCGAAAGGTACCCTAGAACAGCACTCCAAACACGTGGAGAGTTGGAAAAAAGAAGGCTAGGAAAACAAAACATTTAATTTAATTTACAACTCCCTGTCAATCAAGTATACTTTTGTTACAATGTATTTTCGTTTTTAATCTATTTCCATGGAAGGGGTAGAGCGTCCTAACTCTACAACTTTTTTTTTCTGAATAAATCTAAGCTGATTAAAATTATTTGACTCCTCTAAGAGAAAATCTGTTAAGCATCACTTATTACTATTAAAGCCATATTCACTAAAACTTACTATACCCAAAAACTTTTCACACTTTTAATTTGAATGTTTCAAATCTAAATGTTTAAGATTTTCAAAATTCCCAAAAAACACAACATTAAGGCATTGCACTGCGTTCTCCTTGTAAGCTTAATTTTTAAAAAAAGCTTAAGTGTCATTGGGATTTGCTGAATACATTTGGGCCAGTTGTGCCACATTATTGAATTGCAGTTATTTTCTGCAATTTCTGCCAAAAATAAATTAAATCTAATATCATTGGGCTAATTCCTAAACGCAAATCTTGCGCATAATATGCTAAGCAAACTGTCCCCAAAACGCAAACAGAAAAATTTCTGCTAAGCACACTGCCCCAAAACGCAGTTGATTTTTTTTTCTGTTCGTGCATTTGCTTAGCATGAGACTTGCTTTGCAAATCTTGCGCTTAGGAATTGGCCATTGCTAGTGGATAGTGGAGTGGCAACCTTCAACCTTAAGATACAGGATTCAGCCCAAGGGGAAGTACATATAAATTCATAAAATAAGTGAAAAGGAAGCTGCATGTTTTTTTGTGCTATACCAATTTTTTTCTTTGAATTAATCATTTTTTATACAAGCAGAATGCAAAAACCTACCTCATTGTACATAAAATCTATTCTATATACAATGTCTCAACGGCAACCAACCCGCCCTATACATGTTGGTTCATCAGCGCAGCGATTGAGAGATACATACAAATTTGCAAAAAAGTCGAGGGAAATCGAGTTATAATTCTTTCTATGAAACATTATGTACGTCAAGCAACATTGACATGCGCAGCCCACTGCGCAACACATATGACATACGATCTTTGTATATGAAACCTATAGTACTACTATGAGACTGAATTTTTTAGCTAGTAGTTCCCACAAATAAGCCATAATAAGGATTGGAAACTTTCGTACGTTTCACCCCCCAAAACCCATTTGTTTACATTGTTGTATTTGTAGCTTTGAAACTCTATCCATGAATAGATGGGAAATCGAAAAGCAAAACAAAAACAAATTACTAGGGCTGTGTTGTCTATGTGGCTATAGGAAGAGGAACAGAAAAGATTCTTGTGTGCGTTTCTATCAATGTGTCTATTGGAAGAGGAACAGAAATGTTACTTGTGTGCGTGTTTCAGCTTGTAGGCAAATGTCAAATGAAAGCAGAGGTTTCCGGTCTTTACATTATTAGTTTATGGTAGTTCCGTCGTTGAGGGCGCTAGTTTCTCTTTTAGTCTAAGAGCCCACAGCAAATTTTGTGGGTGAAGATATAACCAAAAGTGGTTTATATGAGTATGAAGCCCTCAAATAACTAACGACAAATATGGAAGTCTGGCAGCATTTTTTTGCAGCTAAGATTAATAATAGTATGCCAAAGATACATATTTTTCTAAAATGTGGATCATAAGTATAACCACTTGAAACTGGTATTAAATTAAAGGGCAGAATGCACTGAATACAAATAGATAGGTGCCAGACGTTTTAGGTGCAGCTTTCCCCTTGCCAGACGTACTAATAGAGTCCTAAAAATTAAATTATTTTATAGATATAATAAATTGATTTTTATTTTATAATAGGTACGAGTAGGTAATAGTAAGCAATATTCCTGTCAAATTCTAAATTATTAGCTTCCTGAAGAAATCTAGCAAGACATATTTTATGATACTTCAGTTCATCGTCTCCGACACTATTTATCAATACTTGGTACACTGCATCATTCCCAAGAAGTATTGGTTCGCACACAATGTGTTCTAAAGTAGATCTTCGGACACATATAACCTTTTCTTTTTTTTCATATGAGTATTTCGAAATGCAATTACAAAAAAAACATTTGTTATTCGGATCCACCGTGATATTGTATATAGTCCGAGTATTTTTAATTGCAACACTTGGACTGCATCTATTATTTTTGGTAGTTTCAGGCACTATTTAACATACATATACGCGATTATGAGTAATATGGGATTATATAAACTACAAAAAACAAGAATATAACTTACATTCCACGTGAATTGTATCTATCGGAGATGTTATCAATTTTTTGGAAATTGCAGTAAAGAGCCGGTAGCACGCACTATGGTACCCAGTTAAAGTATCAACCTCAACTGGAGGCTTTATATCAGAAAACTTAAACTTGCGATTTGTCGTAATTTTCAAAACTTCAGAGCATTTCTGCAATGTTTTTTCAGTAAACAAAATTATTTTACCGCATTGTTTTGGGCTATCACTTGAATGGAGAACACATTTCTTATTTACTTCGTCAGACATATTCACTTTGCGGTCAACAAAACTACTACTGCAACTAAGTTCTCTTATCAGCAAGGTTGTTTATTGTGTCATGTATTTTTTTTGTTGTCAAAGTATAGCGGTACAAAACAGATTGCTGTTTCGCATAATCAAAGTAGAGAAATCAGAATATCATTTGGTGTAATAACGACTTTTGATTATACCAATTGTTTAAAAAAACGATTTTTTGCGTACTATTAGTACGTCTGGCAAGGGGAAAGCTGCATATAAAACGTCTGGCACCTATTTATTTGTGATAAGGACAATTTTACAAATTTTTTGATGTATCACACATATGGTTATACCAGTTGTTTAAAAAAATGATTTTTTGCGTACTATTAGTACGTCTGGCAAGGGGAAAGCTGCACCTAAAACGTCTGGCACCTATCTATTTGTATTCAGTGAATTCTGCCCTTTAATTTAATGCCAGTTTCAAGTAGTTATACTTATGATCCACATTTTGGAAAAATATGTACATTTGGCATACTATTATTAATCTTAGCTGCAAGAAAATGCTGCCAGACTTCCATATTGGTCGTTAGTTATTTGAGTGCTTCATACTCATATAAACCACTTTTGGTTATATCTTCACGCACAAAATTTGCTGTGGGCTCCTGGTCTATTTTCTTTATAGTGAATTGTTGATGTGGAAGAAGTAAATGTAGAGGAAAATACGAAAAGAGCAAGGGAGACGGTCGAATCTTACTAGTTCTGACAACAATATAGAGGGTAAGGGAGAAAACCGAATAAGCTGTTCTTGTCATGGCAACCTTCAAAATATGGTAGGTATAAATAAATTATATCAAGGCTATTGGCGTATACATGAATTTGAAGTAAGAATGTATATGGATATAGATGCATGTATGGGTTATTATAGAATTTATTTTAAATTTTTCTTTCAAATTTTAGATATTTGGTGGATTTTAGGATTTTGAATTGTAGCAATGTTGCTACTTTTCAATTTTTCTATGCGAAAATAGCAAAGCAATGTTGAGATATTTCAATATGTTGTGTTTTATGTAGGTACATGTGTACCCAGATACCCATCTACATACAATATGTATGTACATAGGTACATTTTGTTCTTTTTCAAATATAATATCTTTTGAAAATAATTTAATTTTTTTTCCAGACAGTTTTATTAGGAAATAAAGTATTTATTTTTTTTTTGACTAGCGATATTAAATATGTAGGTACTATATTACAAGTTATGGATTCGAAAAAAATCGAACTCGAGATTTTGATCAAACTTGACATTACGATGATAGCGAAGACAAAAAAATGGGTCCGCAATTCCGTCTCTCTGTCTGTCCTCGAGTTTACAGCCTAAACGTTTTTTCATAAACATGTCCCTAGTTTTTTTATCAGCTTTTTTAAGACGAAAGATGACAGTACCTTCCTACCTCCCATACTTTCTTTTTGACCAAAAAGGTAAATATTATTTTTGTCAAAAAATTTTGTTTTCTAACAATCAAATATGACATTACGATCATAGAGAACACCAAAAAAGTGGGTCCCCTAATTCCGTCTGTCTGTCATTCTATCTGTGTGTCCTCGAGTCTAAAGCCTAAATGCTTTGATAGATTGTCTTCAAACTTGGTACATATTGTTTTTTTTCGGTAATATGCCCACACGGTTTTTCATTTTTTAAGACGACAAATAACAGTAGCTCCCATACTTTTTTTTGGCCAAAAACAAAAATCTTATTTTTCTCAAAAATGGCTCCAATGATTTTTATAAAAAAAATGATGATTTAATAATTTTTTTTTTGGAAAAAATTGGTTTTTTGGTACCTCTAGTAGAACCATTTTTTTTGGAATCGGTTAATCTGATTTTTTTTTAATTTTTACGCAGAAGCTCCTAGAAAGTTTAAACACTATTGTATACCAAAATTTTTCAAAACAAATTATTTAGGAAAATTTTTCTTTTTGAAAATTTAAAATTTAATTTTATTTTTTGGATTTTGAAAAAAAATATTAAATGTTTTGAAGATTTTTGTAAATAATATTTTCAAATGTATATATATATTGTTGAATACTCATTTAAAAAAAAATAAGTAAGAAACGACTTAAAAAAAATATAATACCTATTAATAAACAATTCTTATTTGAAAATTCGTCAACTCGATTTTTTACGAAATTACATATTAAATCTGAATTTTCAAAAAAAAAAATTTTTTTTCAAAATCAAAAAAAAAATATTAAAATAAAATAAAAAAAATTTTTTCGCAACAAAATTTTTTTTTTGCACAACGATTAACAGAAATCTCAAATTTTAACTGTTAAATTATTATCATGTTTGTTCATTTGGTAAAAAAGTATATTTAATTGAGTAGTGACCGTTGCACACAAGTGTATACCTGAATATTTGAATATTCCCTACAGCCATCAAACAATTTTCATTCTATCTGCCCGTAGAATAAAAAACACACAGACACAACCCGCTCCTACTCAACAAAAAATCCTCATAAAAAAAACAAAAAAAAACCTATGAAATAAATTGTTTTCCTTTTTGTCCTCTAACTTATAATAAATTTTGTATATATTTCTCTCATCAATTTATTATCACACTATTTCCCTTCATACGTATTTTCTAACACACCAACACAACCTAACCTCCGATTTGGAAGTGGAACCCATGATAACTAGTAGAACTTATTGCAGGCTGGATGAATTTCGTCGTCATGATAGTACTATTAATATCTATATACATACAAAGATATGAGCGACAAGCATGAGGAGTACATCCAAATTCACCAAGAAAGTCGATGAACTTCGTGTTACTTTTTTCCATAAGAAAGCGTGTATTGAACAGAGAAGTATCAAACGCAGTGAACAGTATATGAGAAGAGAGGAAGGAAAACAAATTTGTTATATCCAGCGAGAAACTTTATAACCCGAGAGAGACATTGCGTGTTATTTTGTTGCTGGTATAGTTTTATGTTTGTTTAGGCGTGAGTTGCAAAGCAGCATGTGTATGCAGAAGCACTGAAGGCAGAGTTGTTAAAGTAATGTTGGTAGCATGTGCAGGTGTAGGGTGAAACTAGATTCATGTTGTCAGATGTTTAAGTTGTTATGAATATTACTGTGGGGTTGTTGCACTGCGACCTTGAGATCTATTGTTCCCCAAGTTGTTAAGGATGAGACTTTCAAAAGGTAAGACGCAAGGAATCGAGTTATATGGACGCTTCGCGCCTGCATGTGCCTCATATTTCTTAGAACTGAAAAACAAGAGCTCCTAACAAAAATATTGTTTTGCTGAAGTTTCGTCAAAATCAAATAAAAACAGACCCATTATTTTACACATTGGTTTTATTCATTGGCAGTGGCAGCTTAAATAATTCGTTACAAAACTTTTATACAAAGATTAAACAAAAATAAAATTAAATAAAAATATATAGGTACGTAAAAAACTTAATAATAAAATGAGAAAAAAGGGATGTAACAACTCTTAAAATAAAAATTTGAAAAATTTAAATTTTACATTTTACAAAAATATATATTTTGTAGCAAATTTAATATTTAACAAAAATGATCGCGTTATCTATAGAGTATGTTCGTTTATTAGACTAAGTACTGAATGTGAATGATGCAAGCTTTAGATAGAAAATAAGTTTTTAAACACATAACGGAGGTTTCGTTCAATAAGATTGTTCATAAGGCACTTGTATGGTGAATTTGGTGAAATATGTCACCTTCCCGCTGATCATCTACTTTCGGTATTTGTAGCCTCCGTCCGAAGAGTAGCTTTGGGGAATAGTTTCTGGAACAGAACTGGGAGCACCATACGTGCTTGAGGGAATAGACGCTGAGGGGTAGCCACCAGATCCGCCAGATCCACCAGTTGAAGGTGCACCATAGCTAGACGATGGAGCCGACGGACCAGACGCAGATGGTGCTCCATAGCTGCTGGATGGTATAGATCCAGAGGAACTGTATCCACCTATCGGTCCCTGTGGGGCGTCATAACTAGATGAGATTTGGGAGCCTGAGGAGTATCCGGATGCTGGACCGGAAGCTGGAGCTCCGTAGATTGAAGATGGTGGAGAGGGTCCAGATGGAGCACCGTATGAAGATGAAGGCACTGGACCTGAAGCTGGAGCCCCATAACTGGAAGATGGAGATGATGGACCAGATGGGGCACCATATATTATAGATGGTGCTGGCCCAGTTGGTGCACCATAGCTACCGGATGGTGAAGATGGAGCACCATAACTGGAAGAAGGTCTGGATGGTGCAGCTGGGGCTCCGTAGCTAGATGATGGTGCTGACACTGAAGGTGCACCATAACTCGATGATGGCCTTGATGGTGAGGGTGCCGAAGCTGACGGGTAACCTCCAGAGCCTCCCGAAGAAGGAGCACCATAACTGGAAGATGGTTGCGATGGGAATCCTCCAGAACTTCCAGATGAATATCCTCCTGAACTTGAACCACCTGATGAGTAGCTTCCAGAACCTCCCGTTGAAGGAGTACCATAGCTTGATGATGGAATATTAGCAGTTGGAGCGCCGTAACTAGATGAAGGAGCCTGAACAGATGGGGCACCGTAACTTTCTGATGGAGCACTATAGCTGGAAGATGGACCTGATGCAGAAGGTGCTCCATAGCTGGACGATGGCCTTGATGGGGCTGGGGCCGACGGAGCGCCATAACTGCTAGATGGCCTTGATGGTGCACTGTAGCTTGGTGATGGTCTTGATGGTGCAGCTGGGGCACCATAGCTCGACGATGGAGAAGGATATCCACCAGAACCACCACCTGAAGAGGGATATCCCCCAGAACTACCACCAGATGATGAATATCCACCAGACCCACCTCCGGAAGATGCGTACCCGCCAGAACTACCGCCAGAAGAAGGTGCACCGTAGCTGGAAGAAGGAGCTAAACTGAAACTTGGGCCAACTGGAGCATTGTAGCTTGATGATGGAGCTGAAGGAGCACCATAGCTTCCCGATGGAGCTGATGGACCACTTACACTTGGAGCACCATAACTTGTCGAAGGAGCGGGGGCTGAGGGAGCACCATAACTTGAAGAAGGTGCTGGTACCGAAGGTGCACCATATAAAGATGATGGGCGTGATGGGGCTGCAGGGGCTCCATAGGACGAAGACGGCCTTTGCGCAGATGGAGCATTATAGCTGGAAGATGGTCGAGATGGGGCTCCATAGCTTGGTGAAGGCTTTGAAGGTGCTCCATAGCTGGGAGACGGAGCTGATGGAACTCCATAATTTGTTGATGGAGGGGATACTTTAGGTGGGCCGTAGCTTCCTGATGGTGTAGATGGTGGTGCTCCGTATGAGGATGATGGTCGTTTCGGTGGTCCGTAGTTTGAAGAGGGACGTTTTGGTGGACCATAACTGGACGCTGGTGGCGAAGCTGGTGGACCATAGCTAGAAGAAGGCTTTTTTGGTGGCCCGTAGCTAGATGATGGAGGTGCTCCATAGCTAGGTGAGGGACGGCTAGGTGCTCCATAGCTTGATGACGGCGGAGAGGCTGGCGGCGCACCATAATTTGTTGACGGTCGACTCACAGTCGGTGCACCATAACTGCCTGAGGGTTTCGATGGAGCACCATAACTAGAAGATGGCACAGATGGTGGTGCACCATAGCTGCTGGACGGTCTGGATGGTGCACCATAGCTTGAAGATGGTGGTGAAGGTGGGGCGCCATAGCTGCCAGATGGCCTTGAAGGTGCACCGTAACTTTGTGATGGTGCTGCTGGTCCGGAAGGAGGTGGAAGATACGAATTAGATGGTGCAGTATACCTCGTTGATGGTCTTTGTCCAGATGTCGGAGGTAAATAACCATTTGACGGAGATGGAGGTTCACTCAAGACCATCCTCATGCAGCACAATATCATACAAAGTACCTGACGAAACACACAAAAAATACACACATGATAGTTTTGTAAAACAAAATTGTGAAACAATAGTGGAAACTTACCGTCGTCGTCAACCTTATCATCCTCATCGTGATTGAACTAGTTTCTCACAGAATTAAAAACCTGAAACAAAAAGAGAAAAAAAAATAGATGAGATCTATTTAGTCCAATTAAGAGCCTCCCAACTCCCATCAGTTAGGCTATGTTCATATGTATGTACGAGTGTATACGATGCAACATTGCGTAAGGCCTCAAGGTATATCTAAGCAATATATCTAATTTTGTGTATAATATACTCGCACACACAGCTGCTACGCCAATCGAAGCGACTAAATTTTTGTACGCATGCGTAACCGCATCCCGTATAATTATATTGCGTTATTTAACGCTTCTCAGCCAAAGTTAATTGATTTCGATTTCTGATGCTCTACGGTAGCACTGTCATTTTGTACTCCCCGAAGAAGATGCGACCGACCAAGACATGAAGTGAAATTGACTTCCAAAGTTGCAGTCACTTCTTCGCGTTTTTTTGCAAACAAAAGCGAAAGTAGGTTCAGAGTATAAAAATATATATTAGTTTGCGACTAGATGGTAAGCCAGACCTTGTTTTGTTTGTGTTTTTCTTTTAACTATCGGTAAACGTTACAAGTTCGGGCTTCCGCCAGTAGAATCTTCATTTTCCAGACTTTCGATGCAAGTCGTGACTCAGACACCCACAAATCGTGATTTGTTTCATTTTTATACTTATAATAGATTCGTTTTCAGGATAATTCCGTTTGACACATTCCATGAAAAGTGAAATCGATGGTTCCTTTTTATAGAAATAGCTACTTAAGGAATGTAACTCTTAAGCAGAATCGTGAAATTGAAGTTGCACCACATAAATGCATGATTATGCATACAAACATATATGTATGAGATGCTATAATGAATTAATCATTTCATAAGCAAACTGAACAACATTTAAATAAATGAATTAAATGTATGAATAATTGCTATAACTTTTATTCCAGATGTTAAAATGGCCGGCGGAAATTAATAAGAAGTGTCAAAAATTGTGTGTTTTGCACAGTAGCGATTATTTTTAATGGAAAAACATACAATGAATGTGAATCATCAGTAATCATCATCATCAATATAAAAGTGTCCTATCCGAGATGTCAAGAAGCCTCATGAGATCGAAAGACTTATGATGCAGGGATATTATTCATTCGGACACATGTTCCATTTTTTTCGTGTTAGGACTTATGGTCTACAAAGGTGACACACAAGTTGCAAAAAGTGGTAAAAGTCGTATCTATATATAGATCCCGAATTAGATTTCGGGACTTATGTCTCAACTATTGGGAGAAACAAAATAAAAATCGCAAATTTTGTAAACTAAAGTCCGTTAAAAACTATTTTGAATCAATAATTCAACAAGTCCGATTAAATATAATACTAAGTCTTCTACTTGCATGAATAACTTCAGTAGTATATAGAATTGTATTATATAAAAAAACACCTTCCTAATTGCTGGTTTGTATTCCAACCACAATCAACCAATAGGTCTGAAAAATGATCTTAACTATTGATTTATAAAAAAATTAAATTCATTTCTTAATGGTCGAATCTTTAAGATATAAGCTTCTTTGAATTAAATTAAAATTGTAAAGTAATGGATGCATCGTTGCCCCTTCGAAAAATAAAAGCGAAGTAGATTTGACTGAAAAAGTTAAGTAGATTCAAGCAAACGGAAGTAGTTTTCAAAATCATAATTTTAATAATATATTTAATTCCAAATTAGTTTTATATGTATTTATCAATAGCAACATAACATTTTAAAGACAAAGTAAAATAGTATTAACCTTCCCGAAATATGCGCTCTTCTTCTTCAAGGTCCACTGAAGTCACAGTACAGACAAAGACACTTCATTTTTACTACTTTTGGGAAATCTTGATTGTCCAGAGCTTTTTTTACTTCGAAATATCTTTTCATAGCGTATTTGGCTATTAATCACATTCAATTTTCAACAGAGACATACAGGAATGAAAGTAAACACAAATGAATTACTTTTTTCCGTGTTTAAAAGAAAATTAAAGGAAAAACAGTAATAAATGTCAGAAAATTGTAATAGTTTTTTTTTGTTTGCAGTGAAGTTAGGTGCAATTTATTCTTTCGAAATATGAATCTGCGCTTACATGACAGAGTGTAAAACACTCTTTTAATAACTTTATTTTTGAGGTATATGCAAGTTGAAGTGTATAAAAAAGGAATTTCTAAAAGTGAAGTAGATATAAAAAATTTACAATAGTGCGAACTAGGGAGCAGTTTTTAATTTATTTTTTTTCTGAAATTGATTGAAGTACAGTGGTATCGCTGATTGGATTGTTTACAGTCTGAAATTCAAAGAAATATATAGTGTTTTGCCACAATGCTCCGTTTTGTTCTCGACCTTCTTATTCATAAATATCCTACAATTGTCAATAGAAATAATAATAGTTTCATTTTTGGTTTTAATGCTAGCAGCTTTTATTTATGTCAGCTGTCTTATATTCAGTGTTTTGTTCCGTTAATTGAGAAATATTTTTCAATCAGATGATGCTATTAATATTTTTGAATGGAATAGGTGGATATTTTTTAATTGCTTGTATGTCAGTTCTTATTGGTCAAATTTTGGCCAGAACGATATCGTTTTGATAATAGCTGCCTCTATCTATGATAAAAATGATATCTTTCGATCGTTTTTTTTCTTACCCCGCAAGACTTATCAGTTTTAAGGCTCAGCGAAACATTTTTGGATTTGCCTTCTCACTTTTTGACGGGAACAAAATTGTGAGATATATTTATAAAATAATATTAGAATTTAAGTTGTGCCAACAAACAATTCTTTCCTATCTTTCTATTCCTTCTAACTAATATAATGCCATGCAATTCTGGTTGCATTTAAAAAAGACCTTAGGTCTTACAGGCATATCGTGAAATTATTATTAGTATTATTAAGTTATTATAAGTCTCAGAAATTAACCAAAATAACAATTATTTAGTTATTCATATGTTTAAAATCAATTCAAATCGAATTGCGCGCCTTTTCTACATTTTCTGTGCATTTAGGCGCGTGTGGTGATATGAATTATATATATATTTATGATCAACATAGAACATTAAAGGGCTACTTTTTTTTAATGCTTAAACTGTCGCACAAGTGCTTAACTTAAATATTTAAGTTCGATTCAGAACGGGTAAACGGGTCTTATTCTTATACAACTTGTGGATATTTCTTTTTGAAGTGTCAAGGTATATCTCACAATTGTCAAATCTGTTTTCGCGTTTTTCTTTTCTAGGTCCGAGTAAAAAAAATAAGCTTTCAAAAAAAGATACGTGTTTCTTTTTTAGCTCAATCACATCTAATCGCTCAATTTTGTTTCAGACCTAAATCGGATCATGCTCCATTAGGTCAGAATAAAATGACTGATGAAATGGAGCAAATATCAAAGCGCGGCTAACTTCACTCATAATTTCGTCGTTTACGAAATAAAAACGCCATTTTGACGCGCTTGTTAAGGATGGGCGATGTTCGTCGATTTAAACAAAATATCGATGTCTTGAGAAGTAATGTCTTCTATTAGTTTATCTACTAAAATACACTTAGGAAGGAGTTGTAATATTCCTTACTGTGGACAGCCTTTTTGTGTCATAATTTTCTCTTTGAGCTTACATTCCTTCAAGATTCAAATTTAGAACAGATATAGTCTCTTACTTTCAATATGCAGATGCATCCGCATAGAAAGTCTTTAGCTAAACAGTGTTCCTCATGTTAGATTAGATCATAGTGCAGCACGTAACACTGTTTATTGACCTCAAAATTCAAAATCATCAAGAAGAAAAAAACCTATTAACAAACTGTGAGTTACGAGCTATGTTAATGTATGTATGTAATTTGATGGCGTTTGACGCGGCACGTCATCCAATAGAGTGTATCTAATTTTCTGTTTCCCTATATGCTATTTGATTTATGAATACCTATATACAAGGTACAGTGCAAAGTGCATCTCATGTCCAAGACTGTTTCGAAGTAATTTCTGTTGGCAATATTGATGTATCATCATTTTTCACTTAATGAGCTTTGTGAGGGTCTTCATTATAGCTCATGTCATGGTACAAAGTCATTAGAAGCATCCATGTGGCTAGGGTATACTCATAGCTGTCAATTTTTCATCTTCAACTTGTGTTACTTAATAAGTTCCGATATTATAGGTATGCATTTTATCTCATGGATGAACATTAGATTTCCGCTATGTTGCATTGCAGTTGGAGTTTCTTTTCCTATATTTGTTTCCAATACGCTTTCCATTCAACCCCGCGCTGCCGAATAAATTTGAGCAATGTGTTGTTGTAATAGCGTAACTCAAGATGTTTTTATTTTTTGAACATCATTTTATAATTAGGCAATTCATAAGAATGTCGTGTCGTGCGAAAAGACGAACAATTTCATTTGTTTTTCCCTCTTCACGTAGCTTCACCGTCGTCTGTTAGATTGCTTGTGAGATTTTAGTTTTCATTCATAAGTAGATTTAAGGGGAAGTTATGCATTCACAAAATAATCGAACATAATATTAGATGTGTTCGATTTTTCTATTGGGCACAGAAGGGTGCACTGGATTCGCTCTTGATTTGCAGTTGATTTTTTTATTTGCTGCAACCACTTAATACGTACAGAAGAGCCAAAAAACACGATGTTCCATTTGGCCGCAATCAAAGGATTTATTTTGATGTATGCCCAATGATTCTTGTTCAGACAAAATAGGTGTGTTCCGAAAGACTGTCAAATCCTGTTCCGGTACACAAAATGTTCGTAGTTTTCGAAGAAAGGAATGGCGAGAGTGTAAAACATTTTCCCAGCCTGCGAATTTTAGTTCAAAAAATTTCTTTGGACAATATTATGAAGAATGTCAAATGAAGGAAAAAAAAATACAATTTGGCAAAAGATGAAAACAGTCAACTTTATCGTGTGGTCAGTAAATTCAAATTATTGATAGTAAATTAGTTATTTCAAGAAAACTTTTCACAAGAAAACAAAATTATTAAATATTTTTAAAAATACGTTTTTATGTTGACATTTAAAAATGGCTAAAATTTTTATTTAATGCGTTCCCGTATTATATTGAAACTTTGTCGTTCTCTGAGTGGTAAAGCCCATTCTTTGAAAGTCTGTGCATCGTTGCGCACAAAGTACGGGAACATAATCTAATGAAGCTTATACACATCGGACTTACAATAACTCGTGATATTAATTGAATCAGTACATGTGTCTGCATAGCAAATCCAGTCAATACTAAGATACTAAAAAATCCAGCTTCAATTCGTCATGTCACTCTAACTATAAAGAGGGGCAGAGATACGGCTCATAGACGTCAAAATAAATCGGTTGAGTGAGGCAAATGAAAATACAGCCCATGGGTTTTTTTCGAGAAAACTTCCAGTGCTGTCAAATGTCAAATCAGCTGTAGGCGAGTAGAATAATAGTTCAATAGTTTTTTTGGGCTCGTGGTCAAATTGAATGATAAATATTTGTGTTAAGTTTTCTTATATTTTACCATTATAAATTCTACAATTTGTATTATTTAACTCAGCAAACAAATATGTAAAATAATAGTGTTCGCCAGAAAACTACGAATCTGCAAAAAAGTTTTGATCAGAACGTACATTTAATGTTTGGTCGATGTTAGGGCCCACAGAAGTGTTCGATATCACACTAGTTTTGTTTCATTCTGTTTGAGTTCTATGTTTCTTCGGCTGTTTCTTCTCAGGTTGTTTTCTTGGGAAAAATTTTGAGAGCTGTCAAATAAGCTGTTCGCAGCAAGATTAATCTTGCAAAGAAAATTATCTTTTTGCATGTGTCAACAGTTCAAATAGTAGATATTAGACATTTGTCTTAAATGTTGCTATTCCTTTTTTTGCTTTGCTAAATGTCAATAAACAAAAAAAACTTTTTTAAAACTTTTTGAGTTTAAATATTTGCGTTGAAATGAGTTTTATGACATTTTCCAGTTCACCATTGTGCAGAGAACATTAAACAAATCTTATATTTTTGAAAGAGATCGAAAGAGAAAGTTGTGCATATTTTTCAAACTTTGTCAATTTTCTGATAAGATTCAGATATTACTTGTAGTAATACTAAGACAAAATAAATTTATCTAATTGTCAACTATAGATACAAATCAAAAATGTTCAATTTAAAAACAAATCTCAAACACATATTCAATTTCTTGGCAGTTCTGACATTCCTCACGGCGCGCGGCGGGCGACGGGTGCCTTGGGCTGTGGCAAATAATATGGAACAAACGCGTTTAATAATTGAATCAAACTAATATCTGCATCTGTTGTATGATTTGAATAAAATATTAAAAACATAAGGAATGAGAGAAAAATATTAAAATGTAGTTCCTAACATAATCAAACATAATGGAACCCGATAAATGTCAAAAAAGGTTGTGTTTGTTTATATATTGCACGAACTGTCACTATATTCAACGTGTTCGGCTCTGTGTTTAGAGAAATAGTATTAACCCAGTTACAAAATGTTTAAGACTGAACTGCTTCAGATTTATAAAGCATGACTTTGTTTATTTTAAATAGTATATGATTGTTTGTAGTGTCCATAATTCTAGATCAATCCAAACCTTTCAGCAAGTACATGAAACTTATAACCGTGCATTTTACTTTTCATTAATACATAGAAAAGGAAAAGGCTGTTTGCATAATTTCCTTTTGTTTGATTATTTAATTTTGTTTTACCATGCGAATGAATGGAATTTGCAACATTTTTATGTGCGCAGCAACAAGTTGCTGATTGTTTGTATTATTAAATAAAAAAAAAATAAGGTACAAAAAACCCCAGGTAAACATAATTTTATCGTTTTTAGTGCAAATTATTTTTACTTTGAATTTGCATATTTGTATTTTGCTAATACATTTAAACCTCCGTATTTACTTCATGGAATAAAGTAAACGTTAATATTTAAATAATCATAAGCTATGCGGTTGCATCAGCTTTGTTTGTGTAAAAAAAGTAGGTGGCCAGACGTTTGTTGGTTACCTAGCCAGTTGTTGGTTTAGATTGCAACGATGACGACAACATAAACCTGCTAAAAAGCTATAGTTGATGGTATAGTTTTTTTCGAATTCGTGCGAAATGAGACTCAAATGATTTTATCTCGATATAAGAGAAAAGCCGAAAAAAAATTGCACTGTTTATGTTTTGTTGCGAAAGTTAAGTTGGGCATACAACAGCGATCTTATCCATTAGGGTGCAACTTCAATTATGTGTATTTGAATATTTAAATGATCGGGCTTGGAATCTTAAATGATATCAAATTTCCATAGTAAACATTGAGAATTTCCTCACCTTGATGAGCCCTGGATACATTTTGAAAGCATCACAACTTTACAAGTAACACGTTGGGTAATGCCTCTGAGCTCGAAAATCGTATTTATAAGCCTTATGCAACCTTCCATGGAACCATTACAAGCTAAACGCTTTTATAGGTTGAATATAGCCCACATGAGGGAATTATAGTTTCAAGATGTCATTTTGAGTTTGAACATAAAACCACAAAAAAAAATGTCATTAAACTTTGTGTCATTTTTAATTAATTTAAATGCTATACTTCCAACGCCAAGAAAATAAAACTGTATAAAATAACGGTTCAATCCAATGAATCTTAGAAATAAAGACTTCAAAAAAATACATGTTTTTTAAAGCAAATATGATTAAAATAATTGAATTTGTTCGCTTGGATCTCAGCAGCTACAATAGAGGATGCTACATATCAATACATCTGCAAGTAATGCCTTCAATCCGCAATTGGGGATGGATTGATATATTTGTTAATAGTTTGGAATAGCGCTAACTATATTGTAAAATAGGAAGAGCTTAAAGCTCGAAATGTGTACAAAATTTTTTGGTTACAAGCAGCTGATTTATTCATGACAGCTAAATGGAATAGATTTCGCGTTTTTAGTACTTTTTGAACATAAACCCTGCATAACTATAATTTATCGGAAAATGTTTTATAAATAAGAATTTATGAAAGGTAACATAGATGCTACATAATCCTTTATTGACTGCATAACTATTCATTTGTTTAGAGCATTCTATTAAATAAGACTATAAATGATTACAGTGTTTGACGTTTAATGAACAGTTGACTTATTCACGAACTCAGGCTTATGGCGTTCCGGAAACTTGTGTTGGAAACTTTACAATTTTAATAATATATACCCTTATTGATTCCTTATCGAATACTGCACTATGATATTTTTCCAGGCCTATGTACTGCCAAAATATCTTTTTTTCCAAAATATTGATCAAACAAAATTCAATTTATTGGTATTGAAGATTTCCGCTTATGCAAAAGAGTAATGTCAAATAATGAAAATATGTCATAATTTTTGCAAAAGGCGTTAATGTCATTGTGCTTTGACATTAAACAAAATATTTGACATTAGGCATGAATGTGTATTACATCTGCATGACGCATTCAGCATCATGTGCGTCATTTAAAAAAGTAATAATATGCAATAATATCTGCTTGAAACATGAAAATATAATGGACACAATCTATGGTAACAGTTCGATGCATTTTGACATTTCTGTGGTTGTTTAACACTTTTCTTTTACTGATAGACTTCAACGTTGTGAAAATTTTGTGCTACATGAGAGCGGGTTCAATGACGGTTTGCTCTAAACTCTGAAGCTATTCCTATAACTTGCAATATCTCATTCTTACGTAAACCACTAATTTCATTATTTTCTACTGCACTCACTTCACAAAAAAAAATGTAACCGCCATTTTGGAATAAACGAAAAATCTAAGTTCTTCTAAGTGCTGTCGGTTTATTTAGAAAATTTAAATAATTTAAGCAATTTTAAGAGTGACTCATGATTTTATTATATTTTGATAAGTTTATTTTTTAATATTTTGTATCACACTATCTAGTGTTTCTTATTTTATTTACAACAAACCGGCGTTGAACGGCATGAAAATGGTAAACAAAATAAATAAAATCAAACAACTTGTGTGAGAATTTTGCCCAATTAAAAATGGCGTATGTGGTTCAATTTTTCTGTATTGCAAGGTGTACGTTAGACTTAGGTATATGTATTATATTAAAGTCATTTGGCTATTTGAACTGGCCGATCACATATTACAAGGTATGTTCTTGCGTATGTTGTCAAAAGTCGGTTGTCATATATGACACAAAGGTCTCTGAGATTTGGGACATCCTCATACAAATAGGAATGGGTCAATAAATCAGTCAGAGGCATACAGTAACAGCAGATCTTAAGTACACGTGATTGAAATAAAATTTAAAATTGTAGTTTATTAAAATTGATATTTTACTGACAATTTGTGTTGGTATTTCGGTAATAGTTTTTTATAACTGCTATTTTAAAGTGCCCCATAACTATGCATATGGCCATACCATGAGTAACACACATCACGAATTTCAAACAAAATGGAAATTCGGAAAAGCATACCTTGTAATATGTGTACTAGTTCCGCGGGATCTGTTGGCGCCAGACTTCTTCCTTAGGCGCTTCTCATAATTTCGCATATATCACAAGTTTCGTTTTAAGCAATTAATTTACACAATGGAGTTCTTTTGCTGCACCTTGTGCTTAGAAGGCCTTACTCATAAACATGATTACATTGAATTTAAATCAGGTATCTACATGAAAAAATGCTTAAATTCAATGGCGCAAAATTTTAAACAGCCTGATGTTAAGGTTTTAGCATCATACAACTTAACAGTTTCCTAATAATAAAGCACTTTACTAATATATTCCTAATTTTAAACACTTTTTAACTAGCGCCATACTAAATCTATTTTCTTAATAAACTACAACTAAACACGCCTAAAGTAATGCAAAAAAGTAAGCGAAAATAACTTTTTGACGTTTGTAAATGTCAAAGTGGCACATGGATTAGTACGATACTAAAAAAATAAGGTAGCCATTTTGTGATTTTAACTTTAGTAAAATGTTAAGAAAATAGTACGATATTAAACTGGTTTAAAATTAGCAAAATCCTCTTTTTAGCCTAGTATCATTCTAAAAATGATTTAACATATTACTAAATCCTTTAAAATTTTGCGCCATTAGTTCTTATTCCCAACTAAATAGTGATATTAATGATTATGTTTTATGAAAAAACAGGAAAAAACTTCAAACGAATGAGCTTATTGTATTTTGAAACCGTACCTTCAATGGCGATGACATGGGTCGATTTCAAATAATAAAATTAAATCAAGTCTAATAATACTACGGTTAACCTTAACCACTCAAACATAAATCATTTGAACAACGATGATTCTCTTCTATAATAGACAGTTAGTCAATCAAAACCGGTGATTAGGTCAAAATTCAATTACAAAAATAGTCAGGTCTGTCTAGTAAATTATTATTTCATGTATGAGTGAAGAGTTTTAATTTACAATGGGTATACAATTAAGGTAGTCGAAGAAATCGATTTCTATACAATCATTTTAGAATGCAGCTTCCTTATCCTTGACATTAGAGTAATCAATATGAAATTGAATAGACTTAACTATATTTGAAAATTGGGCAACATATAATGTAGGCGATTGAAAATTGAAGGCTCTCTATTATTTTATGCGGTTTTTTAAACAGTTGTATTTTAATTCATATTGAATAAAACCGTGCAAAATAGAATATGTCTTGTAGTAAATAAAAATTTCGTTAGGAATATTTCCCTATCATAAAACGTTGTTAATATTTATTGGAAATAATCTTTTCAGGGGAATTTGGCTGTCATTTCAACAATACAATTTTTGTTCGCATAAAATTAATTCTGGTGGAAACTTAATTAGAAAAAAAAACTTCCTGTGGAAATTCCCAATAGAGGAATTATTATCAGAAAGGCTTATATTTATGAGAGAAACTTATTGGAATATACCAGAAGAAATAATAATTATTTGAAATTCTATCTGTTCTGTCATCAGAATCGAAAAAATCGCTTTTTTGATATATACCCGATGTGTCTTAAAAACTTAAATAAAATTGGTGGCGCTAGTTGTCTAGAAGACCCAATGCTTATAGTCTCTTATACCTGTCAACTGTTCTTGATTACGTGTTACTCCCTTGTTGGTAGGATTTTATGGACCTACAATTTATTGCTGGATCCGGATGGCTTAAGTGAAAAAGTGTGGAAGATTTGTTATTTCCTCCCAAGAGGTAGTGCTATTACCTAATTGATGCTTTGAATCATTTGAATGTATGAATAAAAATTAAATATTTTGTATTTATTTCAAATACAGTCATCGGCATAATTATTTTGACAGCAATATGTAATCGATCTTCTTAGTGAAAAATTGACAATGGAAACTATCACAAATTTACGGTTTATAATCTTATATTAAGATTTCCTAGTTTTTAACATTGAACTACAAATCATTGCTTTATCACCAATATCCCTGAGATTGCAAGTAAAGAAATGTACTCAAAATGCCGTTAGTTAACGACAACACGCAGGAGTCCGATGTCGAATCTAATCTAGCAACAAAGGAAAGCGGGTACAATTTATCGAAACAATATCTCCATAACTCTCTTAGCTTCTGAAACTGAATTTTATGGACTGAGTTTATTTGAGTTGCAAGGATCCCATAAAAAAAAGATTTGATCGACTGCCAAAAGAACACAACATAACATAACATAAGAATAAAGTTCCAGTTTTGATTATGCATTCCCTGCCAGAGCAGCTGGAGGCGGGAGTAAATTATTCAGCAGGACAATGTACCTTATGCCGCAGGAGCCAAATGATCATTAACTTTTTGTAGGACATCGGAGTAGAAACACTTGAATGGGCACCGCAAAGTCCCGATTTAAAAGAAACAAGATGATGTGTAATGTGGGTATGTAAACGGAAAAAGGAGTTTTTGGCACTAATTAGAGAAGACAAGATTCTGGAACTAAAATGGCTTTGGGAGAAAGTGTCTCAAAAAAGGCTTCAAAATCTTAGGAACAATCCCTCTGGCCATGCCGAAAAGATTTATGTTTAATAAACATTATTGCTTTTGTAAATTTAATTTTTCAATGAATAAATAAACCTAATCTAATCTAAACACAAAATATAAATCTAATCTAACTTTTGGGGATGCTGTGTCAAGACATCTTCAAAATATTTTACACCTTAAGGTTGGATACAAATTTTATTTAGGAGTGGTAATTTTATTTTAATTTTCTAAAGATATTTGTTAGTAAACATAAACTGTTTTGTCAAAGTAATTATGTTTAAAATCAAAGTCATTTTTTTTTGTTATTTAAAGATTGAATAAATTATTCAATGGAAAATACTTAAATATTTTTACTTTGACATAACAATTTCCAATTTTTAATTTTTCTGATTTATATCTGAAACTCGAAAGATATAAATTTTTCACTTTGCAGAATAATTATTCCGACTATTGTATTTACAGAAATTAGTTATTTTAATTCAAATAATTCTTAAATCTTGCATTTAGTAACAACTAAAAATATTTTAAAATAAAAAAAATATTAAATCTGTTTTAAATTAAACGGGCAGGAACAAGCAAAAGTGCAAGATCTTTATTACTATTTAGGGCTTTTTCATAATGTATTAGTAAAGTTATTATTAGTTGCCGAAACCCTTATTTTGGCGCCAAGTTAAAAGTCGACAGGATAAAAAAAAATTTTTTGATTGAGTGCTCTTGCTTCTAATCTTTAAAACTTTACTTAAAAATCCCTTATTTATGATGGTTATTAAATCCTCGCTTTTAAAACACACAACGTTTGCAAAAAAAAAAAAATAATTTAAATTTAGGTCAACTTAAAATAAAATATTATTTTTTAAATTATTGACATTTACTTTTTTAATTAAAATTTTCAAATTTGCAAACCAATTGTTTATTCTTAATAAAAGAAATTAAAACTTTAACATATCGAACTGATTTCGATTAGTACGTCAAGGTTGATAAAAATGAAATTGAATACGAATTACGAGTATAAAAAATATAAGTATATTTTTTGTTTGTTGTTCAACTCATAAAAAAACACAATTTCAAATAAAGCAAGCGCCTTCACCGAGGTTAATAAAGTGCAACCATATTTTTTTGTATCAACATTTCATACAAAAATATACGAGCGATATTAAGAAATCGTTTTTTTTTAACTCTCAACAGATCAATTGTTAAAAATTGTATCGAGTAAAATCCAATTAAGAAATTCTAATTACATTTATACTTTTATTACACAAATTCACATCCAAGATCAAAAGATCATTTCAAACCACAATGCTCGCGAGATGCATTTATAATTTATATTTTCACAACTCCAAGTTCACTTAATTCAGGATCATTGATCACACAATTCAAATGTCACTCTAATTAGATATCTCTTTAAATTTATTAAAACATTCATATAACTAACCAGAAATATTGTTATAACCAAGCTCCGTGCTTCCTCGATTCGATAAGTTAAGAAAGGTAAAGGATATTTTATGACAATTAAATATAAGGCTCTAAGGTTGGTTTATTCCGATAGTTAAATGCAAACTACATAACCTACACCGAGCAACGAGCTATTTTATACCAAAATTGCATATTTTCCTACTTTTGTCGAAACTGTAAGTTATATTTCTTACAATTGTTGTTGTGTTTATATTTTCGTTTTTGTTTTTCTAATTTTGCTTTCATACTCATAATCATTGGGAAAAATGAGTTTCTTTTTCATTTATTTGAATGTGGATACATATATCCACTGTCATAGCTCAATCATTTGAAGAGATTATGGAGACGAAAAAGAAACCAACAAAAAGTGCATCTTCAAATTTTCAACAATAGATTGAGATACTTTGCGTTTGCAGCTTTGGCTGTTTTTGTTTGAGAAAAAAGCTCCTCAAGTCTCTTTTTCAATTAAATTCATTGAGAAAATGAAACATTCACCAACAATCACCCACCGCCACCGCAAAGATGGGACTACGCTAATCCACCAACACTAATCTATCTACACTTTGCCTTTGGTTGAAGCTATCAGGTACTCTATAACTATTGTTGTAAACTATGTTTTATTTCGGTAAAGAGCATTAGAGCAGAAACACCATAACACCGCATGTGATGTGAATGTGCGCATCTTATAGTTTGGCCGAGATGCAGATGATGAATCTTTAAGATACTTTACGCGGTCTTAATTGGATACAATATGGTTTGGCAATAGGATGTGCTTTTATACCCGCATATATTAACATAGGTTAGGTGCAAAGTACTCGAGTATTTGTACAATCTACTATATGACAGTTAATTATTAGCAAATTTGTTAAAAATCGTAGTTTTGCAGTTTGAATTAATTAACTATATTTATGTGCGCAGATGAGGACGTGTAATCTTGGATAATAATGAAGAGTTTTTTTTTATTGTTTCTTCTTCTATGAGAATATAATAAGTTTGGTATGTATTTCGTGGCACGTTGTAAACCATCAGGTTCAGCTGCAAACAGTTGACAAAGTGATTATAGGTGGATGGCTATGTTTATTTGGATAGAAATAAGGAAATGTGCGGTAACGGATTTTTGCAAACAAGATGTTAGATGTATCTTATGCATGTGTAATCGGCGTATTCGAATGATTTTTAGAATTGATTTAGCTGCGATACTGGTTAATTATTTTTGTTTTTCACCTCTTGCATCATTAGCGAAATATTTTAAACTTTTATTGCTCTTGTCATATGAGCTTTAAGTCAATTTGAATTTATGTAGGTATAGATGTACTGTAGGTACATACACACACGTCCTCGAGAAATTTAATTTTTGGGATATGTACATCGGAGGAGTTCCGAAAACGTTTGTAAATATAATCTTGGGCATGTATTAGGAGCAGTGACAAAAGTAAAATATGAAATTTGAAATCACATTAAGTGTGCATCAAAGAAGCGTCTGAACTCCTCTTCTCTACTGAGATGAATACGGATCACAATGGTGTGCAATTGAAAAATGTGCTAAAAATAATGTGAGAGTTAATTGAACGCAGTTGAGTTGGAGAGGCTTCATATGGAGTGATCTTGATAAATTTATTTGCAGTACGACAATCCAAGGAGGCCTCCAGTAAGGAATACCATTTCACAAAAAAATTGTACACCACCGGAACATGGATGGTATTCCTATGTGCAAATGAGAAATTCTGAGAACCCCATTAAAATGCTGTTTCGATAAGATCACGAAGCAATAACAAGAAAGACAATAGTAAAAACTCCTGATTTAAGGCACTTGCATTTATTGTTGACCTTTTCGGAGGATTACCCGGCGAACCAGGGCAGATCACTATTCTCTTCTATCAGATCAGGCATTACTTAATTCTTCAAAGCCGTGTTGATGTCACACGTCATCAACATCCATATTCTTGAATTTATCTAATTCGTGGAATGGTATCTCCACATACTCTCTATACACAATTACCATATATTTGTTAATTTATCCGCCGTATTTTATTTAATTTTATATTATTTTATTATATAATATTCAACCGAATTTTAGAACAGGGAACCATTCCTAACCAGTTCAAAGAAGCCCTGATATTCCCAATTCATAAAAAGGGAAGCACCGAGGATATGTCGAACTATAGAGGAATCTCGTTTCTGAACACATCTTACAAGATTTTTACTTCGGTACTCCTAAAGAGGCTGAATAAATGGATAGATTCGAATAACCTTCTTAGTGAGTTTCAAGCTGGTTTCAGAATGGAATACTCAACTGTAGATCACATTTTCGTGCTTCGTACGATCGCTGACTCGTTTCTATCGAGAATTAAAAAACTTTATACTTTTTTGTGGATCTCAAATCTGCTTTTGACACTGTCGACCGAAATGCATTATTCTTCAAGTTATTTCAAAAAGGAATGTCGCTCAAATTCGGACGAGTATTGCAAAATTTATACATGGACACCAAAGCAGCTGTTTGGAATGGCAAAAGTGTATCCGACTGGTTTCAAACGAATTCCGGAGTCAGGCAGGGTTGCGCACTGAGCCCAAGTTTATTCGCACTCTTTATGGAGGATATAATTGAAGCATTGCCTGGAGGTATCGAATATGCAGACACTACAATAAAAGCACTCCTTTTTGCGGACGACATTGTCTTGCTCGCGTTCACACCACAGTCTCTTCAGTGATGATAAACAGACTAACTGATTATTGTACGAGATGGAATTTGGTGGTAAATTTAAATAAGTTGAAAGTGATGGTTTTTAAAAAGGTTGGAGGCAGAGTTGAGGCAAATCAGCACTGGCATTTCAACAATGAAACATTGAAAGTTGTTCAAGAGTACAAATACCTCGGAGTCTGCTTTACAAAAAACCTCAATATGGAAAGGCACCTAACCGAAAACCTCTTGGAAGCAAAAACAGCTATAAATGTAGCATGGAAACAATGCTTCAGCAATAAGGATATTGCACACAGCAGCAAGCAGTTTCGGACTCGGTCCTGTTTTATGCAGCGCAGGTGTGGGGAGGAAAGAAATATGAGCAAGTGGAAAAACTCCTCTGATTTTATATTAAACGGATTTTTCGCCTTCCATCAAACTCACCAAACTACATGATTATGTTGGAAACGGGCTTATCACCTTTGTTTATCAAAACGTTTAAACTTTAAGTCGATTACATCCTTAAAGTCTTAAATATGCCAGATAATCGTCTTCCAAAGAAAGTAGTTCTTCAAGCCATTCAAACCCAAACCGGATGGTTCAAGGATTGTATAGAATTAGCCGAGCAGGTGGACTTTGAGTTGAATTACAACGAAGCTGTTTCGTGGGAACCAACTCTATATAGTTTGATCGCCCGTTTGAACGAAGCCGCAAGGGAATCGTACATGGAGCAAGCAGAAGGATCACTGCACCGAACGATTTATAGTAGAATGGACTACAACCTTAACCAAAGAAACTATTCTCGCGACGATTATACAATAGAACAGATTTCTATCATGTTCCGGCTTAGAGGGGAGCTCCTTAATTTGAATTATATACCACACCGCGAAGACTTACCGCTAATATGTAACCTTTGCAATATGGGTGAACGGGAGGATGTTTTCCACTTTCTTGGAAGGTGTGCAGTTCTAAGAGAAACAAGAAGATACACGTTAGGCAGCGACTATCTATCAGAGGAAGCAGTCTTGGACCTCCTTCAGGAAATGGATGTATATAAGTTATTTATGTATTGCAAAACAGCACTCAGGTACAGAAACCAAATATTAAATTTAGCGTTTTAGTATAAACTGTAACTGACTCTACTTTTATAAAGAAATAATTAGTTGTCAATCATGCAGACGGCAATGCCATGTAATTTAGATTGTAATTAACAAAGTGTAATAATATTTTGTAAGAAAAATAAAATCTAATCTAATCTATTATTTAATTTAATTTAATTTAATTTAATTTTATTTTTTTTCTTTATTTTATTTTATTTTATTTTATATTATTTTATGTTGTTTTATTTTATTTTATTTTATTTTAATTTATTTTGTTTTATTTTATTTTATTTTATTTAATTTTATTTTATTTTATTTTATTTTATTTTATTTTATTTTATTTTATTTTATTTTATTTTATTTTATTTTATTTTATTTTATTTTATTTTATTTTATTTTATTTTATTTTATTTTATTTTATTTTATTTTATTTTATTTTATTTTATTTTATTTTATTTCATTTTTTTAACAAATGATTCGGATAAGAGTGGTATGTGATCAAAAAAAGAAAGACAGACCAAGAATTTAATCGTTATGTCCTGTTCCGTTAATTTCATTTTTTATACGTATAAGCTTAAAATAATCTGAATAATTAACGTTCACTACAGATAAATTATTGAATAATTACGAAATTCATCAGTCATCCTCTTCACATATAAGTCTTCTATAAATTTAAAAATTAATGACCATAATGTAAGTGATACACACAAATGCATTTTGCATTAGATTGCATTTGGTATAATGTAAATTTAGTTAAGCTCATTGTAAAGGACCTAGTGGCGCTTCAGTAACAAACAATAGTCGAGTACCTTACTACATTGATTCCATATTTACTAAACAAATTCTTTTACTTTGACACAAATTACTAAATTAAAAATAGCGAAAATCACTCACATTAAGTTGATTTGAAGTAGATGGCATTAATCCAATATCGATGTTATGTCGCTTTCGATTGGATTTTCGGAGTTAGTCGTTTTTCACTCCGTAGGTTCTATTCCTAAAGCATATGGAGAATTCGGAGTAAAAAAAGTTACTGTAAGACTTCACTCGAAAACGTCCGTAGTACAACAACTTGACGTATAATTTCTGTCACACACAATTCTGTTAGGACCTCCCTACTCTACCTATAAATGTTCAAGTTCAGAGTTTTATTTGTGTTTTCGGTTTAAAGTGAATTTTATTACCAGTAATTGTATTCGGTGTTGCAATTATTTTATTTATATGGCTCCTTGTAGTACTGCTTATTTTGACTTTTATTGTGAACATAACTGTTAGAAAATACTCGTATGATACTATAAACTGTAGTAATTTAAAGTTAACAGATATCACAGATAAATAGAAGAGAGGGGTCCTTCTTCATATTACGAACGATAATGAATTAAATTTTACTGACAAAAAGCGATTATGTGAAACGAGAAAGTCGTTATAAAGATGTACAACCTGAAAAAAGATAAGTAGTCAGAAATTGTTTAAAGTACCTAAATCAATGAAAATCAATCGACAAAACATTTTATTTATGTTGTTTTCGATTACACGTTCGGAATCACTCTTTTTCCACTCCCGTTGCTCCCAAAATGTTTGATTAGTAAGGTTTTCGGTGTTACCGATTTCATAAGGGATATAAATAGAATACACATACGTGTAAACAACAATTTTTATATTACGACGGCGAAATTACGAAATTTTCATACACGATTGGAATCAAAACGGAGTAGGAAATTCCAAAAATCCAAAAACGAAATTATTAAAGATGTGTTTCTTCTTTTTTTTTGGTTTGGTGGATCAACTTATGACTATTCTCAGTCTAAGCGACTACCGTCTCCGTCGTCATTTTTTTTGATAGGCTGAACACTGAACAATGGTGATAAGTGAACTTGGCTATTTGGTGCCCCAACATATTTTTTCCAAGGCTGTAACCAACTTTTTAAATGTGATTCTGGGTATGCATTATAGCCTTGGATGATGATACTATGTGTTATCCGCTGAAGAAGGAAGCAGAAAAGAACACTTCAACACCTATCATTATAAATGTAAATCGAGGTTTAGATAACTTTTTGGGCAGCTCCATTACCATTACACACCAGAAAACGCCGATTTGTTACTGAAATTTATTTTAGGATTGAGTACAGAGAGAAATCACTCGGTGCTTATCACAGAGCTCAACGAGCACATTCCCCGGCAAGTTCAGATATTGCTCAAGCATACTATTTCTACCGGGTGTCCCTTACTTTATCAACAATATTTTGGTTTGTGTGTGTAGTATAGCATATATGTACATACATAGATGTCTAAAATTAATTTTTTCACATTTGTAATTTGTACACATGGCGGAAACAAGAAGAGAATAAAAATTCGTTTGTGGACATGATAACATTCATTTTTAATTTTTTAGAACTTTGGTTATTGTATTTTAAATATTATTTATTTAAAATTTTGAATTCTTATTACTTAACTTCGTCAATATATTTTCAATTTTATTTTCTCTTCTTTTCAGGCGAAGAACCGTCACTATGTATATCAACAGAAACACAGGATTTACACGCACTCTGATCTCCGAATTATTCCGAATTGCCAATCTGAACGAATCAGATAGATGAGCTGAAACTGTCAAAAAAACAGAAAAAACTCATACAAGTTGTTCTATACATTTGTTCTCGAATAGATAGTTTTTAGCTCAACAAGACAGCTTTAATAAGAACATTTGTTTTTTTTTCATCAGATATACTTTTGCACAATATATACAATAGATATACTTGCAACAACAGAATAAATGAGTCAAAGGCCTTAATGTCTTATCTTTAATTGACATTTAGTTCTTAAGAGTTATTAAGATTGTTCAGTGACGAAAGAGTTAGAAGAGAATAGATTAGAACAGGACTGAACAGAACATATTCGTGAGAAACTTCAGAACAAGATGGAACAACTTAGAACAGTCAGTCATCTGACAAAGATAATAAAAAAATATTTTTGTTGTTTACCTACAATTCAAGTTCGTTTATTTTTGCAGAAACATTCTTAAAAATAATCTGAAATGGATTTGAATTTATTTAAAAAAAATATTTTTATGAAATTGAGATGGTTCGGCACGGAAAATGATTAATCAACTAAATCTACCACCGAAATGTTTTTTTTTTTTAACAACAGCAATTGGTTTTGACAGTTCTCACAAATCTGTTCTAACCTGTTCTACCAAAAATCAAGTGCAGAAAACCCTGTTCTAAAGTGTTCCAAACTGTTCCAAACGGACTCATTGAACACCAAACCAGAAGAGTTTAGAATAGAAAACTTCTCATTGAACAGCAAAATCTTCTACTTTTCTGTTCTAAGGTGTTCTAATCTGTTCCGAAAAGCCTCATTGAACACACATATTGTAAGCCTAAAATAACATACGAATGTAAATCTATACGATCAGTCAGTTGTGTGTTTTATTTCATTTTAATTGTCATCTTTTAGTTAAACAAAAAAATAATATAATTCTTTAATGAAAAAGACTGCAGTTTATTCCCGATACAGGCCTAGTGTGCGTATCGGTAATTGGTACGAAGACATTTGTCTCGAAGAGGTTGGTATATTTTGCATTAAAATTCAAATTTAATTTTGAAGAAATTTCCTTTCAAATTTAAGGACGAAATAAAAGCATTTCTATGCAAGCGTCAAAAAACGGAGCTCCTCATTCAGAAGACTCGTTTGCTATTCTTAAATTTCCATGCCAAAGTCGAACTGGATGCATTATGTGATCATATTCGATTTGGAGCTGTAGTTCAGATTTTATCATGCCTGCAGATGTGTCCTGATAACTCAAATCTTAAATTAGCCTTATCTGTCATTATTAATGAAGAAGTTGTACGACAAAGTGTTCGGATCAATGACATATGTGAATTGACTGTTGCGCCATCTGTGCAACCTTGTGTTAGAAATTCTTTCAAAGTTTTGAGGTTAGTATCGTAACAATCAAATTAATACCAGACTTAGCTGGAATTAGCTACATGTACTTTTAACTCTTGTACCGGAGAAAACATTCGTGTTTCCACAGGCAATTGCTTATTTGTCATCCATAGTTTAGAAATGTCGATTTTAACGGTAATAACGCCCCTAAGCCTATATGTTGTTTTTTTTTTATATATTTTAAATACCTTGAAGTATACAAAGCTGTGGTTATTCTTTTGTTTGATGTTCTTTAATATTAAACTTTGTCCCTAGTGGAGATGACAAGAACCGAAATGGCGAACCTCTACGTTTTGGTGATAACTTTACATTGCAGTGTGTTGATGCGGAGGAACAACCTCTTCTATTGTTCAGTATGCAAAAATCAGCCGATCTTACAAGCATGGTTCGAACGTCTTTTGATTCTCGGAAACGTGGCGAAGTCAATCTGCCGGTTGCATTGCGCTTAAAAAAGGTTAATATTTGAATTAGATAACCAAGATTTAAATTTGTATGATTTATTTATAAGTAGAACATTGGTTCCGGAAAGAGCATCCCATCTGCATACGTTAGATGGCGCTGTTATCATGCAGATCCCAAAATGCGTTTTGAAACAGATGGTCAGCCTGTCCCAGTATGTATCTATTAAAAGAATGATATTAAGGTTTCGTTTAAATTGTTTTTCTTTTTATTTTTCATTCAAAGTCTAACTGCCCAATTGTAATAACGCATTCAGCAACAAATCGAAATTTGGCAGCTGAAAATATTGTTATTCAGACACTATTCGGACCGGTTTGTGTGACTATAATAAAAAAAGATATAAATTATAACTTTTAATTATTAATTTCATAGGAATATATTGTTTCCGTTCAAAATTATATAGATATTTTTAGAAGGCAGAATCTTAAAAATCTTTGGATTATTTCCATTGGGAATGAAAACAAAGCTGATGAATTGCCGGAAAATGGGAACATATCTGGAGAATCTACTGGAAATGAAAAAATCTCTGAAGAATTGCCTGAAAAAATATCAAAAAATGACAAATGAGCCATTTTCTTTAAATTCAGAAATATTAACACTTACAACATTCTTACTCAATAATTGTTTGGGCGATATAAAATAAGTGGCGGGACAATTAAATTTTGAGTGAACTTTTAGAAAAACAAAATGAAATGTTTTAATTATTTTTTCAGTTAACAGTTCATTTCTGACAGTTAGTTTCAAACATGTCCAATGAAAATTTCCACACCATTTTACAAATACCACAATACCATCATAGTGAGTTATATAATTATGTAGAGCCCACTTAACTGAAAGGACAATTTGTCTTTTGTTTATTTTCTTGGCTTATGCGTGGCTGTCATTACAAAAATAATATATCTAAAAACTTAATCAGACAGTTATCTATGCTGATATCTAGTTCAGGTTCTAATAGAACTTCAAAATTTAATTACTATTCTTAGTGTTATTACTAAATAGTAAAATAAATTGATCCGTCACTGCATTCCCATAACTCCAAGAACACCAACTGTTAACCTTAAAACTTATTAAAGTTTATAAGCAGTGAGAAATGCTGTCAAAATTGACAGACCAATCAAGTGAGCGCATTCAGTGGTTTTATTTCAGCTTTGAAGGACTGTTTCAATGTTATTCAACGAATTTCGTTGTTATAATTTTTGCAGTAAAGCGGGGTTTAATTATGACAATTGCGCATATACTTATAACAGAGTTTAAAAAACAATATTTCGGAGCCCTATTCCGGTTGTGAAATATTAATGCGATATTTGACGTATATCAACAAAATCGCTGCTTCAGTATTATCGTTATCAAACAGCAATTTTTTTTTTATAAATTGTGAATGGTGCTCCTAGATAAGATCTGTTGCAAATTGTTCTAGCAAATTATTTCCAGCGTCTACGAATGCAATTTCTAGGCGCAATACATACACAGCGACATATATTGATTAAAATTAAACGATGGTTGAGATTTCAATTCAAAACTCTCATGTCAACAAAATTTGCATGAAATTTCCCAAGGAATCTTGTTTTAGTTGAATTGAAATGTCAAACTAAGAATGCACCATATTCACAATAGTGCGAAATGACATAATGCCCAAAAGCTTTATGAACATTTGAAAGTTGTTATATTTTTTGGGATATATGTCATTTTATTAAATTTGACTGAAATATGGAAACTGTACATTTGTATATAAAATGTACATCTAAAATCAGTTTCACTTTGCACAACTGTCATAGGGGTGACGTAGGAAATTAAATGAATAAACTAATAGGGAGTTTCACTCAAATTTCAAATATCCTCTCAAAATCAATATTTGATCTTTTCAATGAAACTTGTTTCCAGATTTAATTATGTATTATTATTGGAGAATGGATGACACACGCAACACATCAAGTTATTGTATGTAGAAGGTAATTAAACTATAATTGACATATACCGTATACAAATCTCCAATTCTGAATAGTTTTAGACGATATAAGGAATAATGTCCTTTATCCAGTGTTAAGTGGTTCCCATTCCATACATTTCTGGAAAAAACATCTTCATCATATGATGATCAGATGACAAGAAAGACGAAGACGAATCAAACAAAAACTACGCTAAATTTATAAAATATAAATTATTTACTTCTTCATTTATTTATTTTTTTAGCACGGACTGGCACAAGTTCACAACAAATTAATAACAAAATATTTTCCAATTGACGTTTGACAGAAAAGACATGTATGTGTGCATTCTGAGCAAACCAGCCAACCCATCAGAGATCAAATCTGTCGCAATGAAACTCTCAAAATTCCAAAAGATCAAATCTTTTAACAGAAAGCGAAAATTTTGTCTTGAATGTCGCTATAAATGACTGATTCGCTTCATATTCACACATTTAAGCCTCACTCCATCAATTGTTTTTTATTTATTTTTTCATCACACTGCAAATCTGAGATTCATTAAGTGGAAAATGCCACCAAATTTCTACATTTTATTAAAAATATGAAGAGGTGTTAGATGGAATAGATTATCCAATCTAGCTGAAGAGGTTGCGCTTGTATGAGACGAGCATAATATTATAAATGAATTAAGCCTAGATCCACATCGTTGAATCTCTGACGTAAAAATTACATCAAAGTCAGTCCTAATTGCTCCACATCTTGCAATGTCAATTAAAAATATTGTCAATGTGTTGACAGGACAAGAATTGACGGTGTGGTGACTTTTTTATAAATAGCTAACAGCTAATTAGCATTGATCATTATCCAAAATGGAAAAATGATTGGGATGTGAGATTTTTGGCAACATTTACAAGACTATTGTCTAGTTGAAAAATATTTTACAGTCCGCAGAGGCAGTTGCGGATTTATAATGTCAAATTGAGTTTTGGGTTATCAGAGTCGCCCGTCATAGTTAAGGGAAAGCTATTAATTTTTGTTTACAATGGGTACATTCAAATGTCTGTACGATAGCATATCGAAGACATGTTAGTATCTACTTAAGTTCCTTAAGTTTGTATGGATGGGTTTGCATTATGTTCTTGACATTTTTTTTTGGCAGCAGCTGTTTTATCATCAGCTGTGCTGTTACATATGGGATTACAACAACACAAACCTATCCGGCTAGCAATGGTTCGATTTTTGAATGAGTCCAATTACACGAGACTTTAAGATTTCTGAGCCTTAGGGCTTAATTTTATTGTGTAATTTTGGGCTCTAGACTCATGAGCCTACACCGTTTATGTTTCGCATTGCAATATTATAGATATGGAAAAAAATGGTTATTGAGAATATAAATATAAATTGGCAGCACTTTTTTCATTGACATCTAACTTGTTTTTTTTTTAAGTGTATAACATGATTAACCCAAACAAATAAACAAAATTGATTACTTCTTCATTTTGAAACATTCACTGACCAATTTTAATTTTCATAAGCATTAAATTTAATTCTTTTTGAATTCGTTAAAAGTTTGGGCACTTTTTGTATGTCTGCTTCTTCAACAAAACGATTCTTAATCCTTGTTTCTGTTTTGGACTCCCTACAGTTGCAAAGGGATTCCTCTTAAATTAGCTGCTAAAAACAAAATTTGCCTGCTTAATTTAGCAGGAAGAATGCTAAATTGGCCACACTGAGCGCAAGATCGAGGAAGACTAAGATCCGAATGAGTCCATCCGCCATCGTGCACAACAATTAGATATGTTTCTATCTACTATATGGAACATTTTGGGGAAATATCTCTGCTTACAAAACCCAACTCTAATATGAATTGAAACTTCACGACCACTGGGCAGGGCGTACTTTTGTTGAATGGACTCGAAAAAAATTGTTGAGCGATGAAGCTCATTTTTGGTTGAATGGCTAAAAGCAAAACTGTCGTATTTAGAGTGTAAATAATCAAGTCATTGTTGAGACGGCCCGCGCCGGATGGCTGGGCTATTGCATCCATACAAAAATGACAGTTTGGTTTGTTTTAACGTTGTCGGTCAGAGGCCTTAGCTAAGTGCACACGATTGCCAGTATCTTCCAATATTGTCAGATTTTTGTCAAAAAAATGGATCAATTTTCTATCATGGTTGATAGAAAGTTGGTCAGTAAACATCCAATTTTATCTGCCAATAGTGACAGAAAAAAATTGTTATTCAATCGTCTGCCAATTTTCTATCAAAAAATTGGCCGACTTCTTCCAATCGTTTGACCTCGTCTAAACATACAATTTTCTTATTTTAAAATACCGACGTGGGGACGCTATTGAGATGGCCGTCAACGAATGCAAGCCAAATGGTCGAACCTCCGCATTAGCTTCAACTATAACCTCTAAAAGATGCGAAAAAATCGGGCCAGGGGACGAGCGACAATTCTACTAATATTAGCTGTGTTTTATTGGGAATCTATCCATTGTACTGTAAGTAATTCCCAAAAAAACGCATCGACCGTAGCATGGATCGTAGATTTTTTATTTTTGTAAATATGGTACACATGCACAGCAGTCACAAATAATTAAAGAGGCTTTTGCAAAGTAAAATTATTAAGAAATCAAAATTTTGTGAAGTTCAGTTGCCGCTTAGTGCGTTTGGGCTAGGCGCTCACATGCAATTTTTCCGAAACGAAATAGTTTAATCACTAGTTGAACGATGATCGCGCACATAAGCAATTTAAGAATCAATCAACGTGATAAGCCAACACACAGACAACATATTGATTTAATGTGCGCGCAGTTACGTCATAGTTCGGTGTGATTCAAACTGAAGAACGTATTTTGGTCGATCGTTCGATTTGTGCCAAAACACAAACTTTTAAGTTGCTCGAATCGCAGACTGAATAGTTTTTGCATAAGCGCGCACTCTCATATAAGTCCATGGTATTCACATTAGCAACCAAACTGTTGCAAAACTGTAAGTTGCAAATGTGCGCGCCTGGCATTATAGCTCTTAGAATTTGAGTAATTTGAATTTGAATAATGCGGTTTGTCTTCTCAAATTGCTTTTTTGTAGATCTAAATAAAAAGATGAGTTTTTTCACCAAACTCCGTTTATTTACAACTATCAATAAAAATTGAACACAAAACGAATCTTGGTCTTAGTTAGTCAAAAATAAAAGTAAAACCGAATTCAATCCATAGATATTGATTTTTTTTTTCAAAATGGAAATACGTACGTACGAACGTACTCCAGAAAGTAATTGAGCAAAGAATATATTTTTTAATAGTAAAAGTCAGAAACTTTTCAGAAGAACAGCTTATAGTTTATTAAAAAATGGAATTATCTAAGATCTTAGAAATATAAACTGGCCAACTATAAAAAAGAAAAAAAAAAAAAGAATCAAAAAGATCGATTTGTCTTACGAATGAAATTAATAATTATAACACTCCATGAACACATCCATCGAAATTCAACCCAATTATCAATCGTACCAACAAAACTAACAAAATCAAATTCGAGACTCGAATAAACGTCATCTAGCCATCCACCGTAGCTTCTACTTTAGCTTTTTATCGACCGTAGCGAATTGTATGTGAAATGCTACGCCGGATAAATTTCCCAATAAAACACAGCTATTATAAATGGGAAGTTTGGATGGATGTATGGATGTTTTTAGCTAAATAACTCCGGAACGACTGAACGGATCTTGATGAAATTTGGTACAGAGATAGATTATTATCTGGAATAGGACACAGGCTATCTATTTTTATAGCGGAAAAATGTATGGTTCCCGTGGGATAGGTTTGTTTTATTTTTTCTTAGAGCTCATTCTACAACTAAAAGCACAAGGATTTACATGAAATTTTATTGGTAGGTGGTTGGAGTACTGGATTATCACATATGTCATTTTTATCTCGAAAAATGGAGCCGAACAGTTCCTATAGGAGAGACTTATATATGAACAAAATATATACTTGGGTGTTTGTTCCGCTTTCATGCCTCAACCATTTTACGATTTATTTTTTCCAGCTTTATTTTTGTAGTTCTCAGTTTTTGAATCCATTACAAAATCTTCGCATTCTTCGCGAACATGACCATACATCGAAGCCAACGAATACGACAACATCTAAATTTTTCGAGATCATGCAAGGCGAGCATGTCCGAAGTTTTTGCCTACATTCAACGACTGAACGGTTTTAAATGAAATTTTGTAGATGGATAGATGATTTCATTAGATTCCGTAGCATCGCATTTTATAATTTTTTTATTTTAACAACTAGCTGCTTTTAGTCTTTCACAAATACTTCACTTCTAAAATAAAGTTTCATATTCTCTGTCATCAAGATTGTCTTCCAATGAGTCTACCAATTTTTTGTTTTCTAAAGCCTTCCATCTTCGAAAATTGTCGGCAATTGTCGGCAATTGTCAGCCGATTTCTTACCAAATAATTTTCCAATTGTTTGATAAAATCAAAAAACTCTATAGACGGATAATTTTCACTTTGATAGAGAATTGGCCATTGTTGTTTTTGGAAGACTTTTGATAGTTCGACGAATATTCGAAGATCGTCCAATTGTGTATACTTAGCTTTGCAGTTATAGACCATTATATAGCCAACCTCCAAGAATTTTTTCGTTCCTGAATTGAATCGCCTTGACGTGGGGGAGCTATGGTTTCAACAAGACGACGCTATGTGTCACACAAAGTTACATTTTATGAATAATTTATTATTTGAAGGAAACGTTGGAACTGTGAGTTGAGCTCCAAAATTGTGTGATTTAACACCAATGAACTATTTTTTGTTGGAGTTATGTGAAGTCACTAGTATACACGGATAAGCTGGAGACGATGGACAACTTGGAAAAAATCCGCCGCCAATAACGACCCCAAAAGCTGGAAAGTGATCGGAAATTGGACTACATCCGAGCTATGTCAGAAATCATATTCAAATAAAAAAGGACCAAGGCTTATCTTTCAAAAAAGTCAATTTTATGGAAATTAATACAATTTATATGCGTTTTATTTCATTTTATAGTTATACACCTAACAAAACACCCTTTAATTGGAATAAGCAATTTCTAAGACTAGCACACATATTTCATCATGATTAATTACTCAATGCGGTCTTGAAGAATATTGAGTCCAGACAATAAAAGCCAAGTATGATCACCTAAAGAGAGTATAAATAGACCCTTCTCAAGTCAAAACATTTTTCTTTTGTGTCAAAGTTGTTTTTTTTTGCACTATTTGTGCGTAGGTACCTACAAAAGATCGAAATCAAAACTATAACCAATGTCAAATCAAAGCATTAATATCAAGCCCAATGAAGTTAGATTGTAACAAACTCCAAGGTTATATCCAATCATCAATCATCAATCATCACTCATCAATGAGAGCAAATTTCTTGCATTGATTGCACTTCAAAAGATAATAATCGCTTTTTACTAAACTTTTTCGAGTCATTGAACACACTAAACTTACATATCGCACTTAAGGAAAAAAATCCAAATCCAAATCGATGTGTACCTAAGTAAAAGGCACTTGAAATAGTTGTCGACTGCAATGTCATCATCACGCTGCCGGTGGTATGCGCCATCGCATCATCGGCATGAGGCCAAGCGAAACCTATTGTCATCATCAACCTACTCGCTCATGATTGCTTTGCTAAAACATTCAGTAAGACATTATATAACACTCTTCCTCTCCTTCTGCTTCTAATGCAACATACAATCGACAATTAAATTAATGATATAGCTTCGTCAAAGGCAGAAGCATTAAGCAAGAAACAGACGTAAACAGAACCCGCGTATAGCTTGAACAACTTAGTAGTATACTTAAGCTGCTCGAAGACCGATTTAAATGGCCGCTTTAACGCAAGGGGCGTACTTTCACCTAAGAAATTTGTATCTACTCGTACACTCGAGAGCTCAACTTCAAGTGCTTGTCGCTTATACGCTTCGTCACATGACAAATTATAGCGGTGGCATCGTGGGTCATCTTCTTGTTTCTTGACAAGAGTGCCTACAATTTTGTAACAGTTGCAAGTACCGCACGGATTATAAAGCTGCAGGTGGATGTTGATGATGTACTTGTACCAATTTAGTGCGGATAGGATGATGTTTTAACTATTACCTACTCTTTTCAATTTTTTGATCATTAGAAGCTGCAAAAATTTGGACTAGCTATCGCAATAGAGTTAGAGTGCGCATCTTTTTAGCTTGAAGTAGATTTTTCGAAAGGCATTAGACCAATTCCCCATCACAGTCGCGTTCACTTATTGTGAATAAAATATTATTGCTCTTGAGTGTGTACAATAACCATAACCATTATTTTGTGCTTAAATTAACTAATCCAAATTATCCGAAAAAAAAACAAAAATATCCTAAATGTTGGGGTATTCGTGGAGGCAATAAATTGGCAGCTGCTAGATGGTGCCAGAATCGCTCGTTGGATGTAACTTGCAACTTCGCTCACAATCACCCATATTCATAAATTCATTAAGCTAAATACTGACATGGTTGCCAGAAGGGTTATTTCTAGCAGATGGAATTATTTATATATATCTGGCTTATATTTTTTATTATTAATAATATATTATATTGTTTCTAATATCGTCATTAACCTTCCTGTACTCGCGCGTTTTGACGGCAAACATACATATACTTGCGAACGGTCTCTCATGCCGAGATCTTATCTCTTCTGTATTTTTTTTTGAATATGTATTTTCTAGGTAGTTTAAAGTTAAATAAAACAAGCTGAAAAATTCATATATTAAACTTTTACTTTATTTGGCAGAAATAACCTCTCAAAAAATAAAAATAAATATTTTCTTTTATTAAAAGAAACAAAAACTTATTATAAAAAAGTATAAAAAAATATTCAATCTTCATATGAATGCTCGTTTTTTTTTAGAGGGAGTATTATTAAATCGTACGAAAGCATTTCAATAAATTTTCCGCGGTTTGGTTTTGTGTTCACGTAGCGTAAGTGATACAATTATTGACACAGCAAAGTTTCAGCCTAGCTATTGACACCCTCTTCTTTCAGACGTTTCATTGGTACAAATCTGAAATCTTCCTATAAATATTTCTTTTAAGTTCTTCCCTGTTTCTTACTCTTCAACTCTTTATTTTTATATAGTTAGGAGCTAGTCAGTTTTGTTGTGAATTCCCAAACCTAAACATGACTGTTACGCGACTGTGTATTTTGTGAAATAATGAAATATAATGCCCTGGAGGAGGATTTACCTTATATTTTATTGTTTTTTTGTTGATTTATATTTAATAAAATGGGGTATCAACTATTGTGTTAAGATTTTAACAATTCCTATAATTGACACCTCTGTGTCAATAACTGTCTTCTATAGGGTTACAAACGTTGACACTGTGATTATAGTTGCACTTATATATATTATTTTTTTAAATTAATATTTAGCTGGAAAAATGCCTAAATGTACTGAGAAATATACCGAAAAGGACCTCGAGAAAGCGCTTGAAGCTGTGAGGACACAAAAGATTTCCAAAAAAGCTGCAGCAAAATTTTATAATATTCCTCGAACTACACTTGCCAATAAAAATTCTTTCCTATCATTCTATTCCTCCTAACTAGTAATTCAGATTTCATTTAAAAGACCTTAGGTCTTACAGGCATATTAGAGTTAAAACTATTAAAAAAGAACTGCACTTATAATTTCGATTGAGTTCTAATTTCGTTAAAGCAAGGCCCAGTACACAATCTGTTGTGTCCTCTTATAGAAGAAGAGTGTTTGGAACAATGGATAACCACATCCCAGCGAAAAGCTTTCCCGACGTGAAAAAAGGATGTGCTTCATGCTGTCAAGGATTTTCTTGGAGAAAGTATTCTTTTGGGCCACAACATTTCAGTGAATAGCTGGATTAAGGCGTTTTTGAGCCGACAGCCTTCAATAAGCTTAGAACACCAGATCCGGTTACATCGGTCAGTGCAACCGTTGAATTACCAAACATCAAATAATGGTGGTTTATATTAATAGAAAAATATCTTGAGGAGCAGAATATGTTGGCCATTTTAGCGATGCTACCAGAGTTCTTAATAAGGATGAAATCAATTTTTTATTGTGGCCAAAAACCAAAAGAGTGTTGGCAGCCTACACAAATGAACATAAGTGTTATTTTTATTTTTTGTTTTTAAGAATTTAATAATAAAGCAACATACAGGTTTAAAAAAATGATTTAAGCCAACCTCAACCACACTATCGCTATTTTTATTCTTTTCTGTCTATTCAAAGATATGTCAATAATTGTTAAAATATGTGGTGTCAATAGTTGTACGTAAGTGTCCATTACTATACAATTATGTGGTGTCAATAGGTGTACATGAGTGTCAATTACTATATATTTTAATAGGGTTTTAGAAATATAAAAATTTAGCAATATCACGAAACTCTTACTCGCTTGTAATACAAATAGCATGGAAACCAATTGAATAATGTATTTAGAAATGAACTCAGAGTTTCATATATCCATATCGAATATATTTGCCTATGAATTTATTTCAGCCACATTCATAAGGCTTTAGAATAACCATAGATCACCGATTAGTTCGTCTAGCGCAGTTAAAAGTCTAGCACATTTTGTCTACCGTGTCAACACACCCTTTTGTAACGTTGTAATCCAAATCCATAATTATCTCCAGTTTTCGAGTTTCTTCATTTATTTGTGAATCACATTTCTATTTTTTTTTTGGCAAACATGAAACTAGTGTGCAGTTTTTACGGTAACTAAATTAACTGGATTTTTCTCTACAACTTTTACATCAGTGAATTCTTTTGGCAATTAATTTTTATTTTTTCGAATTGTTCCTATCACAGTTAGTTTGTTATTCTGCATCAATCTGTCGATTAAAAGGATGCTTGTATAAAGAAGTTATCAAAAGTTACATTTCGACCAGATCCATCAGTTACAGAACAAAGACGCTTGACTTATGCCTGGGACCCGTTGTCAAATTTATATGGCCCTTCAGGTTTTGTCCGACATAAAATTCGAAAATTGACGTAAAAAATAACTTATCATCTGTGAGTGCATAGATCTTTATATCATATTTATTAAGTTTCGAAGGTATATACTGTCGGAAGCTATACAACGGAATCTAAATGCCTCCAATTTCTCGTCGATAGTAACGAATGCAGAGTGGCTGAAATATTTTTTTTAAATATGACACAATTTCTTCAAATAGGTCTATTTTTGGAGCAAGCTTGTTTACCGAATTCATATTTTTTTTATTTCTAGTTTGTTTGCTATCAAATCTGAAACATCTCAATAGGAGGTAAAACTACTCTAACTCATTACCAATAGGAAATTTTCTGGCGATAAACCATCAGTCCGGAAAAGATTTTTAGCATTGAGCCGACTATTTTTCCTCCCCCCAGCAAACAAGAGAAGACTAAGCAAGGCTTTAATTCCATCCTCGTCAGTAAGACGGCAGTCTCCAGCTCGTGAAAATTCATGCGAGAGCACTGTAATCCTGCGAATAACTGATTGTGAAATAAAAAGTTTCCAAATCTTACCTGGATCTTTCAAGTTTCTCTTGCTTCTGTTCTTATGTCCGGAAGTTGTATTACAATGTTCTCAGATCTTGATCTGAATGCAGACGAAGGGCAATTTTTGCTCCACCTAGTTGTTGTATCTTTGCCAACATAGTAGTTTTGAAATATGTGTGAAACTGCGTCGGATTCGTCTGTGGGTTCCCACTTCTGCTGTGTCTGAGATTTTCGTCTTGAAATTCTACAGCGTCTTTTACCGCACTGTCACTCCCGTCATCATGATTAGAGTAGAACTCTTCATTTTCTAATAGCGCTCTTATTATATGTTCTTCGTGCATTGTGATGAAAAAAACGACTTAAAAGAATTAAAAACGGTTCTTAGACATGTTATATTTGTATATCTAATGCTCAGTGAAATGTAAACACTCCTAAAGTAAAATAATATTTTTAACTCACTAATTTTCTAAAAAAACTTAACCACAAATAGAAGTGGGCCAAGATGGCTGCCCTGTGGAACACCTGAAGATGCGAACATTGGAACACATACTGCATTTCTGAAGACAACCTTATACAGAATGGTTCTCAAGGTATGATTTAACCCATTCCTTAAGCAATGGTGGAAAACTAAAGGTTTTAATCTTAATATATTCATAATTTGGTGATTGATCTTATCGAATGTGGTTTAAAATTAGTAACTGTTAATGTTATCGAGGCCAGGCGAGAAGTCATCATTCAGTAGGATTAGTTATTTAGTTAGTTTGCTTTATTTCAGTTCTTAAACAAAAATACAAATTTATAATGCAAAAGCAATATTAAGAGTGGAGTTGCAGTCTCCCGAATTGACAATTGTTTTTTTGTTTTATTTTTTAAAAGAAACATAAATAAAACGGTTGATTGAAATAATGAATACATTATTAAAAAACATTTAGTAAATTGTAGTAATTGTTTGTGAAGTTTATATTGGAGAAACATAATCGACACATTCATCATTTAATAAGTTTTTCCCTAAGATACTGTGGCTTGTCAAATGCGTCATCCCTGTTGGTTATGTAGTTAAGTCGTTGCAGTTCCCAACTAAGTGTGCAACTACATATGGACACTATTTTTGTCACGAAAGTAATTTTTCTGGAGCTGGTTATGGCTTAAGCGACTGTATTTTGAACGATATATTGACTCTGAGGCATCCGTTTTGAACTATGTTACCCACTTTCATCCACTTTACTAATTAATCTATTCCATTCTGGGGCTTATAACACAAGGCCACAAGTACTTGTAGGAAAGTAAAATATTACAATTCTTAAAAAAATTGAAACAAAAAACGGCACGTCTAGAAGCTCTGTGACAATTGTCACTTTAAAATGTGACAAGTGGTAAATTGTTGGATTTCCGTCCTTTTGTTACATAAGGTGACAAGTTTGACAGAAACTTTGCTTAAGTATTGCAAGTATTGTCATTAGTTTACAAGTTTGTATTTTTTGAGTAAGCACATTTTGAAAATAAAGAATTTAAATTGTGGAAGAATATACATAATGTACCCAAATAATTTATATATTTGTTTTCAACAATATGCAATTTAAAATGTATTTTGTTGATTCTGATTTTGACAGTGACAATGCGAATGAAAACAAAAACGCATTAACTACATTCAACACACTTTTGTACAAAATGTTTGTCTTTTTCTAACATACAGCTAAATCCTATCTCATATTTAAATTTAAAAAAAGTAAAAGTTAGACTTTTACTTTTGCGCAAAAGTGGAATACTTTTATAAAATTTGAAATATGAGAGAGGATTCAGCAGTACCTATGTTTTAAAAAGACAAAAATGTTTGTTTACTTTTGTACAAAAGTCTGTTGAATGTATTTAAGGCTTAAACCTTTGTACAGATTAAGACTTCTTAAAACAATAGAAACATTTTCGAATGTCAAAATTAACGGCACAGTCAATATTTTGCAGTTAAATTATTCGAGTTTGCTTTATGGAATAATATTAAAGCTTTTTGCCAAAGCAAATATCTCTATCAAATTTTCGCTTTTTATTCTCTTGCGTAAAAAGTTATAATAGTTCCAATAATTGAATTTTTTCTTCTCTTATACTTGTTAAAACAGCAATTTTTTTCTTCCGTAATTTTTGCCATGTTTTATTTTTGGCAATTTGTCACACAATGTGGACAAGTCAAGGGAAATGTTTTATTCTGCCAAGTGCAACAGTTTTGCGTTGTGTTACAGAATACAATTATCCTTGTCGTACAAGTATAGCTTGATAGGTGAATTTAGACTTGTCGACTTGTCACGTTGTGTTATAGAACCCTGGGGCCTATAACACAATACATATAGTGCTTGTTGAACAATTGAAATTCAAGAACTTTTAACAAATTATGTAACATGGAACAACAAGTCTAAGAGAACTATAACAATTGTTTTGGCTTCTTTCAACAAGTGGGAAATTTTACTATTTCAGTGCTTCTATAACTGGAAATAACAAGAGTTAAGAAAAATGAAAATAAAGTTGTTAAATAGTTGATAAATTTCAACCGACGGTTCCGGACTAGTTCAAAGTCAACAAGTTAGAATTAAACACTAACAATTAATTAAGTGATAACATCGTACGGATTTTGAGAATTTATTTAGTGGCCTAGAGTTTTGTAGAAAAAATGTGTTTTTTTTTATTCTGAATTGGACAATGATAGTGAGAGCCAAGGACAGGAAAAAGTGTTCAAGGAAAGAATAAACTTTGAAATACAACCCCATGTGTTCAACATATTGACTATAGTTGACTTGTTGTTCTGTGTTATAGGCCCCTGATCTCCAGTTTTTTGCACTTTCTATGCTTAAATCAACTGCCAAATCATTTTGCTTACCAAATCTACTTTTTACTTATTGTTCGTAAAGCCGTTTTTTAGAAGACGTAAATCTGACATACTTAAGACTCTTAAAATGTAGTCAACCAGAAGCTTAAGCGTTGCAGTAAATAGAGGTGGAAGACCTATTTCCAAGATCAACAAACAGTTTGGCGTATTGGATGTTAAATGAAAAGCTCGTTTTAGATATTACATCAGTAATTTTTTCCACTGCATCCTATTGCTTGTATCCCCATACATGAGCACCATAAAACAAGACTGACTCTGTCAGTACCGTGAAGACTTTGAACTTACTGATCTGGGCTATATATATAAATTGCCGAAAGATCCTTTCCACGTTCTATTGATTGCTGTTTTGTCTTGGAAAATTTCTCTTTTTTAAGTTATAGATTCTACAAACGGCAGTAATCATTCAATCTGTTTTCCGTGAGTTGCATTGAGCCTGAAGTGTATAACCAAGCCACGTCATAAGCACACTTAATTTTTTTCTTATTCAAGTACCGGCATATTCTACACCACCTGGTAAGCAGTCCATGAAATCATTTAGAGACCGTTAACAAAGTTGGGACTTAATGCACATCCCTGTCTTACGCCAGATTTTGTTTCGAACGAATGTAATAAATTTTCGCAATCCCATATACTGCTGCTTTCGAGTGATCGTACAAGTTTTCTATCACACGGCCAAACTGCCACGACATTCGTTTACTATAGAACATTCACCTTCTATCAATAGAGTCGAAACTCGCTCTAATTTCCATAACATTTCTTTTTTTTTGCTGCAGGAATGACTCAGATATGCTTGTTTTAAAAGGTTTTCTTCTTCTATTCACGTCGTCAAACTTTTTTTTAACACTGCCGTAAATATTTTGTAAGAAGAACTTAGGAAGAAGATTCAGCTATAATTTATCGGGTCAGACAGAATTGTTAATTTGAAAAATGAGCGCTTCTTGCCTTATCTCTAAAATGGTAAAAATTCAAATTCTTCAATTATAAGGCTTATCCGGTACTTATATAACTCCATTGATAAGCCATCAGATCCAGGGTTTTTTCCATCTTCAAGTGTTATGAGTGCATTCCGTATTTCTTGTTGTTCTTGTTTTTTTTTTCTAAATACAAAACTTGACCTATAAGTACTTATCTACCATTATCGGAATAAACATTTTTTTGACAACCTGGCAACATTAATAGCGGTAGTATTGGGACATCAGGTGCAATATGCTTCTTTATGGTTATAGCTACTTGAGACGACTAAGAAATGCTGTTAAGCTCTTAAGAATTACAAAATTTTCGAGAAATAATAAATACCTTAAGAAAATCTTTAGATTTACAAAGCAAACTCAAACCGATTGCTTAAAGAAAATTCTTCAAATTATTTATTTAAAGAATGAGCTCGGGAACTCAGCTCTGCTTTGCATTTGCCAATATTAACTAAGAAGGTCATTCTTTATTTCTTCTATATGATTGTGAATGTTTACTCAGATCTTTCTAATTCTAATTCAATCAAGATTTCTCATTCCTTCTGCCAAGAATCGCAGCGACTGTTAGGTAATTTGTTCTCATAAGTTTAATATATTGTCCAACAATGTGATTTAGATGTAAGCGCAGGACGAGATCAATCATAAGTATTGTCTTTTATTTTCCTAATGTGGTTGATATTCTTAAAGGTGTTAGATTTGGGTGCTCACTATACCAAAGAAAAACTGATTTCCTTTCTGGTTAATAAATTATCGCATTTTCCTCCACTGATTGGTCACCACTCATCACCGATAACTTTTAAGATGAGAATCATTAAGCTTTTCTCTTCAATTTTCATAAGATTTTCGGTCAACAAATATTGTCAAAATATTACAAGGGTCCCTATACATACAAAATTATATCCAAAGATACTAAGACATAATAAAATTACGCGTGTCAGTTGGCGGATTTTACTTAATACTGTATTTATTTAATTCATTTTCTCATCCAAATCGTTAGAGGCGTTTCCAAGAGACCAAGAATATATTTTAATTCAAACTTCTTATTTATTTTTGAAAAAATCTTTAAAATTATTTTATTCGTTTCTGAGAAATTAGATAATTGGACGTGACAGAAAGCGGATCCTACTTAGAGTATTTCTGAAATGTTATTCTTGCTCGGAAAAACAAACTCTGTAATTGTCATGAAAATCATTAGAGTCGTTTTCGAGAAACCGAGAAATGATAAAAGTGGGCGTGGCAGTAGACGGACTTTACTAAAACCAATTTCTTAATTTTTGTCGTTCACACAAATATCTTATTTGGAAAATGGAAATTTCATTTGATCATTCGAATCGTATTCGAAAAACAAAGCAATACGAAAGATGCATGTGTCGGTGGGCGGATCTCACTTAAAATGCATATTAAAACAATTTTGTTTTTGCTTACTAAAACGAACTCTGAAATGTTTATCCAAATCGTTAGAGTCGTTTCCGAGAAACCAAGAAGTTATAAAACTAGGCGTGGTGGTGGGCGAATTTGAAGTGGGGAACACACGACACGATGAAAAAACAATGGAATAAGAATGTTTCTGTTCGCATTTGTTTAAAAATAGACCTAAAGTGCCTAATCATTTACAGTAGAAAAATTACAAGAAATAATTGGTAAAAATCATGAAAGAATGTTTCGTTTAATTAACCCCCAAAGGCATATATTTCAAATCATGAACTTGAAATAACCCTTCAAATCCCTACCCAAACACTAAACTAAATGCAAAACAGAACCTTCTACAACGACACAATTACCTAGTACCATTGCAATGTTTCATCCCATGATTACAATACACATGTAAATTTGATGATGCATATCTAGGTATACAATAAATGATGATTAAATGAAAAAAGAATTAATTACTTTTACACATAATATCGTAGATCCTTGATGGATTGAATTCAAAAGAAAGGAAGACTTTAATTATCTATACTATTACCTCTTGAATCCATGACAAAATGTATCATAGTGAACATAATGAAGAATGAACTAAGCTTAAGCATTGATTAATGTGACATTTGGCCTTTCAATCACCGCGATGAATGTATGTAGGTAGTGTTTGACAATTAATAATAAACAATATTGATATGTTTTATGACATAAGTTCGCCTTACAAATTTCAATTCAATGTCAAAGTTAGTACCAAAGGTATTTTTTTTGCCTTGATGTGAATTTATAGTTTGAATTTAGACAGTATTACAAAACTATTGTAAAAAAAAGATTAATGTGAGTACGGAGTACTAACTACCTCCTACGAGTATACCTACTCTCATGGGTGTTGCTTGGACATACAAAGTACCTACCAATTAACAAGAATAGTAAAAGGATGATTAATATAATCATTATAGGCTTGGTAAAAGGTAACTTAAGCCTTCAGTTCATAAAGTTATATCAGCCTTACCTTTCATTAACAGATGCGTTTGCCTAAAAGGTCACGTCATCAGAACAGCATACGGAGGTGATAGTATGTACAATTGAAATAAATCAATCTAGTAAAAGTCTAAGCACTTAATTAGAATTGTTGATTTATTAATTCAAAATAGGTTTTAAGGGCTTTGGTCTATGAAAAAAATTAAATAGTTTGGTTTTGTTGATCTTGCTGGATATGTTGAGAGTGAGAGCTTCGCTATTTTGGGCAAGTTTTTAATTTGAATTTTGAGAGGAACACGAAGCATCTGTCAGCACTAAACTTATTTCTTACTCATTCAAAATTGGAGTTTATTAAGGTTTCCCGTAGCGCCCTCGTTTCCTCCTCCTTGGTCATCCTCGTCTACTTGAATTTGTGGTCCAAAACTAGAGTACACTTCTGACTAGATGGGGCATTGTTAGTTTAGAGTTCACCCAAGACCAATAAGGTTGCTGGATCCCCCGTAGGTGTTCTTCATAGAGTTAATGTTTACTGCAAGGTAGATAAAGTACCTATATTATATAATAGCTTAAGGATCTGAGTCAGACAGAAATTAGCTAAGATAGGCCTCAGAAACTTATGCACAACAACATTAGTAGTCAACATTCGCCCATAAGAATTCCATATATATTATGGGGGTGGCCGTGGTGCGATAGTTGTGTGCTCGCCTGTCAACCTCGTGGTCGCAGGTTCGATTCCTGCCGTTGTCTATGTCTTCTTATATTCCATTAAAAACCAATACTAAAAATTGTCATAAAATGAGTTGCTGGTTTGCTCATTACATGCTGTTCAGGCATAACACTAACAATATGTGACTGAGTAAACTACTCATAAATATGACACCAAATAAAATAATGCGAATTATAAGAGACATAAAAAAATAAGACACGGTAATTTTCTCCGCATTAGTTCAGCCGCCATCCCTGGAGATAAGATCTGAGACAACAACCACCGTCTCAATACGTCGCGCCACACATCTTTCTATCATTCTTTCTCTTCTTTCACCGGATGCCGCGCTGCGTTAAAAACATATAAAGGGTATTCATAATCCCTTGAGCGCGTGCAAAATTATAAAAAAAAAAAAATTGATTTCAGGCATACGTACTTGTGGAAACTATTTTTGATAAAGTTATTATAATGTGAAATTTAAGTATTAACAAAATGCGTGACTGGATCGCACGAACTTGCTCTTATGTTCGATCACATCTAAGGCAAAAGATTTTTAGTAGAAGCAGCTCAATATGTTCTTAGTCTTTTTTACAATTATCTTACTTAATTTTATGATTTAATTTCTCAATTTTTTTATGTATGTAATAATATATGGAAGTTTGAAAACTGATTTTCAAAAAAAAAACAATATATCCATTTAGTCGTTCATGAGAAAGTCCAAACTCAATAAAATGGTTATTTTATTCCAGGTACCGGTAGTAATAAAATTTGTTAAATTTTCTTTTTAACCAAAATGTAGGCTTTACCCATAGAAGTGCACATATTGTTTTTAATGAAAATCGTTATAGCCGTTTACGAGATATTTAAGATGATAAGAAAAAATTGTATGGCAGGTACCGTTGGTTTTGGTCCGAAAAAAAAAACGTTTCAAGAACCTATTTTATATAATCACCTAAAACGCTTAAATACGAAGTTTGAAAAAAATCGCTTTAACCGTTTAGGTTTTAAAGCGTTGTATGTACAAACAGACAGACGGAATTGCGTGACCCACTTTTAAGGTGTATTAAATCATCGTAATGTCAATTTCGATTTTTTTTCTAAATACAATACTAAAGAATTTATATCGCACGTAAGAATTGCATCAAGTATTGCTGAAGTTGGTAATATGATCGGTTGCGATTGTACTGAATTGAAAAACTAAGCAAGTCCTTTTACAAGTGGAATGCAGTGCAAGAACACAGCTTGTACCTACTTTTCCCCTAACATCTTCATCCGTTGAAAGATATTTTTCAACACTTAAAGAATAAAGACCTATTTGAGAACTACAATTGTAGATTATGAAACCTATCAATGATTACCATTGACAAAAAAAAACGTTTGCGAGAAACACAGTTGGAAGATTCTTTTTATGGAAATGTAATAACTAGAGTATTAAATTTATGTAATGTTTAAACTTGAAAGACTGCATTTTTTATTCACGCGTCACCTCTGGACTTACGTATATATCTACTATGAAGAAAAAATGGCAGTTTTCGCAATCTGAGAACTCGGAACTCTTCAAACTACTTAGTCGTAGTTGACCAAAGAAAATAAGGGATGTGTTTTTCGAGTAAGAATCTCACACTACTATGAGCACCGGGCACAGGGATTCTTCACCTACCCACGCAAAAAAAATAAAATGCACGACTGGATCGCACGTACTTGCTCCTATGTTCGATAAAATTATATACAAAAGATTCTTAACAAAACGGCTAAATATATTTTTAAAGTTTTTCACTTAATTTTTTATATTTTTTTTATATATAAAAAATTAAGTGAAAACTTTTTTCTTAAACTTTTTCTAAAAAAAAGTATTTATGAACACTTTAAATATTTAATAATATAAATACAAAATCAAATTTCAGAAAAAATTGTCCACCCGTTTTCGAAATATTGAATTTTCAAAATTTTGAAATGCAATACTATTTAGAATTGGAAGGAGCTCCTGTGTAAATTTTTTTATCGATATCAGTTTAGCCGTTTATGAGAAAGTCGAAAATCAATTAAACGCTTGTATGGCAGGTACCGTTAATAATAAAATATTTAAAAACTTTTTTGGCCGAAATGTAGACCATACCCAAGGTAGTACACACACCAATTTCTATCGAAATCGTTATAGCCGTTTTTGAGATAATTAAGATGGTAGAACAATTTGTATTACAAGTACCGTTATTTTTGGGCCTAAAACAACGATTCAAAAAACTGTTTTGGACAATCACCTAAAATGCCTAAGTTTAGGCTGTAGATCGTTCTACAGACAGACATACGGAATTGCGGGACCCACTTTTTGGTGTTCTATATGATAGGAATGTCATGTTTGATTGTTAGAAATTTTTTACTTTACTTTAATTTCTTACGAATACATACATATGTATGTAACTTGCCTTATAGTACCTATAATCGCAAGTAATAAACTGCACGAATGAAAAAATTCTTAATAGAAACAACTAAATATATTTTAAAGTTGTTTTTTAATTAATTTTTTATATACCTACACAATTTTTTTTCGTTTTTTTTTTCTAAAACAAATTGGTAGTCTTAAATAGTTAATAATATAAACTTAAAAACAAAATTTCCAAAAAATCACCCAGCCACCCGTTTTCAAAATATGTATGAATTGAATTTTCCAAAAAAAAAAATATTTTTTTCTTAAATCCCAAAAAATGTTTTCGAAAATTTTGGTATGCAGTATTCTTTAGAATTCGAAGGACCTCCTATGTAAAATTTTTAATTGAAATCCGTACAGCCCTTTATGGGAAAGTCGAAAATAAACAAAAAGATAAAACAAAAAAAAATTGCACCGAAATGTAAATTCGACCAAAAGGAGTGAACACACTAATTTTTTAACAAAATCGTTAGAGCCGTTTTCGAGATAACTAAGATGGTAGATAAAAATTGTATGGAAAGTACCGTTATTTTTGCGACTAAAAAAGCGATCGAAAAATATTTTTGAGCCAATCACCTAAAACGCTTAAGTACCAAGTTTGAAGAAAATCGCTTTAGTCGCTTAGGCTGTAGATCGTTCTACAAACAGACAGACGGACATACGGAATTGCGGGACCCACTTTTTTGGTGTTCTCCATCATCGTAATGTCAATTTTGATCAAAATCGCGAGTTAGATTTTTTTCCAAATGCAAAAATTGCCGTACTTACCTACATACATATATCGCAAGTAAAAATGATTGTATTAAATGCCTCTATAAAAACACGTTATTAATTTGCGCCATCACAGTTTTGGTACTCTCCCTCAAAAATTACCGTAAATACAAAAAAAAAAATTAAAAATCTCATAGAAAAAGTAGTTCTCAAAAACTAGAAGACAGAATTTCATACAATTTTCAGTTTTTGATTAAGAATAATTAATTAGAGCAACTAGTTTTATAAAAGAAAAATAGTATATAATTTTATAGTTTTGAAAAATTACACTTTAAGCTTGTTTTTTATCTTTTTCTTCAGAAAATTTGAGTTTAAAGCTTGTTTTTCTATGCATAGATTGCCTTAAATTAAAAATAAGGTATTGATTGGCTTTACGAAAAGTTATAACACTTGTTTATAAGTTTTACAGTTATTTTTTAAATATTTTCGACCAATCTGGGGAAGATATACAAGAATCCATTTTTAATTTTTGGCGCCTGAGTTATCGTACTCTCCTCCTTTGCCAATACGCCATAAACGAACCGCGACTTCAAAGTCAACACAACACGCCCTTAAATTTAGCGTAATCTAATCGCCAGTCATCATGGTCAAATTAGACATATTAGATGAGCGCCACCTGGCGAAGGCCCTGCGGCTATTTAACCGATGTCATATACCACACAAAACGTACGTCATCTCATGTTGATTTCTCACACAAAAAAACATTCAATTTTAATACGAGTATTTACATGTTTCTATTGAAATTGCGTATGTGTTTAAATCCGCTTTTTTCTTGCGTCATCTCTATCCCAAACTTATATTCTTTTGCAACCAGCACTTTCTTGCCAAAAAATGGTAAAGACAAAATACCTATCTTTAACCTAAACACATAATTTGCCATTTGTTTCTGTAAGAGTGTTTATGAACCGTCAATTAAAAAATGAAGATAAAGGTTATAAGTACTTTGGATTTGAAACGTAACTGTTACCCTCAAAGCAAATTACTATCAAATTTGGCAAATCTGTATAAATTTCGTCACATTTTCTTTTTCTATTCAAACTCCTCATTAAAATATGATTTAAATAAACCTGCCAGACAAATTACTCGTAAGACCATATGGAACCGAAATGAAGAAACGAACACTATGGCAACGCCTTTGGGTTCAAAAAAAAAAAAAAACTTGACCTAAGTGGTAATTTAATTTTACGTAAGTAAGACAAGCGATTAGAGCTAAAGGCTTATAGAAATGAATGATTTTGAATAGATACATTTCCACTGAACGCTCTTTAAAGAAGCAATTAAACAGCAGTTTTTATTTTTCCAAGTGGCACTCGAAAGACTTAACTTTAATTCGAAGAAATTTGGTTCAAATGATATTCCATACAAAAAAATGGGTTGCTCACTTCAAGGTCAACTAATTGTAGATAATACCAATAGCTGTGATTTTCCTTCAAGCTAAATTGGATACCATAATTGTTGAGTGAATTCTGAGTTTTTTTTTGACAAAATTGCCTTAAGCTTAAAGATTGATTGATTGCGAAGAATGATATTCGTATAATTGGTTGCATCGGGAAGCCAATTATTCAGAGTCTCGATTGGGAACAAGGGTACTGTGTGGAGTAAGCTTTTCTGAACTTCCGCAATTTAAAAATAAAACAAAATAGAAAACTTTTTCTTGCTAAAAATTAATATTTTATTTTTTATACTCCATTAAGCATAAATATTTATCAAACTCAAAATATGGTTTTATTATTATCATATCTCGTACTAGCTTAGTGCATTTCTACATAACCATAGTAATTGGATCTACGGGTGCAGTCCACTTCCAGTGTCCCCAGGGAACACAGTTTCTCACCACATGCTGGTAAGCTGTACCATCTTCACAGCTGTGCAAAACTGCTGGTACTCCAGGTTCGTCGCAAGTCCAGAATTTTGTGGGATCATTATTGTGTTGGAATTTCTGATTGTGCTCCTTTGGGTCTTCACATGCTGATTGTCCACTGTGACCATGAGTATAATCGGCAGCAATGCTAACCAGGACAAGGCCAAGAACGAATAGAACAATTGCTGAAAAGATACAATAGAATTTTGTTACTAGAAATTTACATTGGAATACGTTTTTAAATGTTATGTACCGATTTTCATAGTGAATTGTTTTGAATTCGTTATAAGATGACAAAACTTGATGTGTGTTTTAAAAAAAATTGATCGAACTTTTTATACTTTCCGAAAAATCAGAAAATGATAAGATTTTATCGAATTTTTCAGTACTTATCTTACGGTACATCAATAAGATTTTAGCTGATAGCAATTTTACGCAATCAAATACATAATGCTAGGAACAAATTAGAAGGTTTTCTGTTATACATTTTTGAGAGGGCCACTCCTTTTTGTTTTGCTTGTTAACCAAATTATAAACACAATATCTGGAAACGGAAAATAAGTTACTGATATTTAAAATTGAAAACAGGAGAAGGATTTATGTATTAACTCAATACTATTACTTGTATAATATTTAAAGTTAGGATTTTATGTTAATTTCAAGATTTTTCAGTGATATATTTTATGTCCGTGAAGGAAGTTTTAAAAATTGAATTTATAAACGTTTTTACGGTAGATTAAAAATAGAAAGCGAAAAACAAATATTAAAACGTTAATACATATGCTGTACTTTTGTTATTTATTCTATTAATTGATTAAGCCTTTATAAATTTGTATATAACTATGTATATCGTTAGAGCTATACGAAAAACGAGAGTTCTGAGATATATATGGACTAGTAATTTGAGGCTCCTGGAAATTACGCCAGAATTTTTTTTGTTGAAAAAACTCCAGAAAATTCTGTATACATAATTCTAGTTTTCAGGTATTTCTTCCTAAATTTCTGACCTTTTTTCCAAAAAAATTCAGGCGTTGTTCCCTTTCCTAAATGGATATTGGGGTTGATCTAATTGCAAAAAACACTTCACACAAGCCCGAATTTTTTTTTGGCTTTTTTAAAATATATTGTTTACATTTGAAATCTATTTTGTCTTGAATAAAGATTTCACAATATGTCATGTGACCTTTAAAAATTTTATTGCCTTTCTTCCAAAACGTTATTTGGAAATTAGGCCATAATATACAAATTACCTGGCTTAATTTCAATTTTGCTTTCAGGCTCTTTTACCACATTTTACCAATTTTTGGCTTATTTTCAAAAAAAATTCTGGTGCAATTTCCTCTGGCGTAATTTCTGGGAGCCGTAATTTGAAATGCAATACATTATTATAAAATACAAGCCAATCGAATAAGTTCACCCTGTAATTAGCAAAGAAGAGTTTATGAAGCTATGTGTTCCATATCGTTATATTCCATTAAAAACCAATTCTAAAAATTGTCATAAAATAAGTTGCTGCTTTGCTCATTACATGCTGTTTAGGAATAACACTAACAACATATGATTAAGAAAACTAGCATACCCATAAAATATGACAACGAAATATATAAAATAATGCGAATTATAAGGGACGTAAATAAATAAGACAAGGTAATTCTCTCCGCATTAGTTCAGCCGCCATGCCTGGAGATAAATCTGAGACAACAACCAGCTCTAGTCTCAGGACATCGCGCCACATATCTTTCCTATCCTTCTTTCTCTTCTTCCACCGGATGCCCACGCTGTATTAAGAAAAACATATAAAGGGTATTCATAATCCCTTGAGCGCGTGCAAAGTTATAAAAAAAAAAAAAAACATCCTTACGTCATTTTCGATTGGCTGTTCGGAGTTACTCTTTTTTCATTCCTGTTATTCCAAAAATGTTCGATTAGCGTTTCTGAGTAAGGTTTCGGAGTATTTTTCTGTTTTCGATTTCATAAGAGAGTCAACAAAGAAAAATCCCATTCAAAGTATTTCGTCGAACTATTATTTGCCAAAAGGAATAATTGTTTGAAGAATCCATTTTTTCTAAGGCGACCTTTAAGTGCGTATGCGTAAATTTGTCAATACGAAATACCATCTACACATTTGTATAATTTTATCCACTTTTATATTTACTCCGATTACTAAACTTATTTATATCCACTCTTATTGTTGTTATTGTTTGCAAATTTTGCTAAGTGGCTATTCACTTATTCAAAAAAAAAAAGAAACACGACTTATAAATTTGTGAAATTTTTTTTCGATATGTTTACTAGCACTGGCAAGACTGTAAGACAACTTTTATAAGCCTGAAAGTATCGACAATTACACCGTTTGGATTTGGCTTGTTGTTTACAATTTGTTGTTGTCATTTTTAAAAATAAATACATATATATAAACACTGGTACAGCTAGATTAACGAAGTTTCTTTTTATATTTTGAAACTAATAAAAATAAATAATTTTAGTACTTTCAGAAGGCTTAGATAACGAATTAGAGCGATTGACTTAATTGTAATTTCAAGACAAATACATTTACATTTAGTTCGATCTATTTTTCCACATAGTCTTTAAATTATCCATTTAAAATGCAAAATTAATTAATTGAAGTCATTTTTTTATATTTATTTAAAAGTGTAAACTTTTGATTAATTTAATCAGTTTTTAATTTTATTTATTCTTTAATTTGTATAAACATTTTCTTTTAACCTAAATTGTACTTAGTAGTACTTAAATGTTATATTATGCTAATGTTTAATTTATGTGTAAATAAATACAAAAATACAAATAAAATTACTTTTAGCTGATAGTCACGCATTCTTTGAATTCAAAAGAATATTTTTCGCGAATAAATGTATGTAAATGTAACTCAGGGTTCAAAATAAAATGTATACATATACATCACAACATAACATCCCAGACTATCATCTCTGCAATCTGTCAAAATTGATTTATCATGTGAATTTGAAAACAAAAAATGCCGCAACAATGGCGTAGAAGATCAAAAATGCGCCGGTGAAGTTTTATATTTTTGTTTTAATTATTTTAAATATTTTTGGACATATCAACACCATTAGGTACATTGAATTGATAAGAATCATTTGTCATTTGTTGTTGTTAAATTTTCCATGTTAATTAATTTGGTGTGTATAACAAAGTTTTTTACATGCTTTGGTGTTTGAAAGCGAACAGGAATTGCTTTTTTATTTTCGTAATTTGGCGGCTAGTATAATTCCGAAATATAATAATGACATCCGAGAATATGAAACACTCATTTTATTACATTAATCTTCTATTTTTATATATTTTACCGTCTGCAACATTTCACATTTTTCATTAATTTATGTTTTGCCTAAAATTACATAACAAGTTGACGGCAGAAATCATAAACAATTTATTGAAACTTGTGTGATAATACAGTGCGTCGCATGGGTTTCATTCATCACCTGTTTTGTTTTATCAAATAATTAGATCTGAGGAGGATCAATTTCAGGTCGTTGAATCTTATTTAAATACCTTTTATACATTGCATATAGACACAACCAACTTAGATTATTTAATAAAAAGCGCTATTCAGCGTATATAGCTACAACTTTTATATCTTGCATGAAATTGAATTGAAAAAAATAAGTTTTTCTAACTTTATGCTAAGGCCTCTTATGACGATTTTCACCGTATGAAAGCCGTTGATAGTAAACTGCCGAAAAGGTATACATGATAGTAATTTAATTAGTCATATCCCTCATACAAGTCACCCACCGAATCAACTTTAACAACATAATATACAACGATGCAACGTCAGAGCAGGTAGTTTACATTTGTCATTCTTATAGTTCACACTGTGTTAGAAAAAGATATATTACAAGAGGAGGTAATAATTGACAATGGAATTAATTAGTCGAAACTTATAATACACCCGTAGAGATAGAGAATCCTAATCGCCAATTGGGATCGGTGAGGAATAAAGTGAAGGTTTCTATTGAACATATAGTGGTGATTGGCAATTTGAATCTCATTAACTCGCACAGAAAAATCAGCTTCCTGTCCTGCAAGGGAAATGGCTTGGTAATTTTCAGGAAATTTCAACTTAAAGTTCTTTACCAAAAAGAGTAATCCATTACGTTTAGCTATCATAAAGCAATCCTGTTTGTCAAAAAAAATATAAATGTTAATTTTTCAATTCAATTTCTGAACTATTAAATGTTATATAAATTGTATGTATAACATTTACGCATTTAAGAGCAGTGTCTTAAATGCGTTTATGAATAGGGTTCTGACTTCTTTTTATAAATCATCAGGAACAAACAGTAATTACTTTACTCTACCCGTATTTTTTGTTTGTATATTTTAATGTTGCAATTTCTAATCACCTGTTAAATAAGTTGCAAGAAATCAAAATATGATTTGTTTTTGTTTCCTCAGATTAAAGGCAAATAACTTAAATAAGAAATTAAAATAAAATGGAGCATATATGAAGAAGAAAATAAAATGCACGACTGTATCGCACGTACTTGCTCCTATGTTCGATCACATTATACATGCAAAAGATTTTAATGAAAACGGCTAGAAGTATTTTTAAAGTCGTTTTTTAATTAATTTTTTATATATAAAAATTCTTAAATTTTTTCAAAAAAAAATGGTATACAAATTTTAAATATTTTATAATATATATTTGAAACCAAATACCAAAAATAATCGTCCCCCGTTTTCAAAATATTGAATTTTCAACAAAAAAAGGAATATTTTTTTTATATAAAAAAAACTATTTTTCGAAAATTTTGAAACGCAGTATTTTTAAAATTTGGAGGAGATCCTGTATGAGAAAGTCGAAAATAAATAAAATGGTTGTATGGCAGGTACCGTTATTAACAAAATATTTTGAAATTTTTTCCTCCAAAATGTAGACCATACTCAAATTAGTACACGCACCAATTTTCATCAAAATCGTTAGAGCCGTTTTCGAGATAATAAAGATGGTAAATTTTTGGAGCTAAAACAATGATTCAAAAATTTATTTTGGACAATCAACTAAAACGCCTAACCACCAAGTTTGAACAAAATCGGTTCAGCCGTTTAGGCTGTAGATCGTTCTACACACAGACAGATAGACAGACAGGCGGAATTGCCGGACCCACTTTTTTGGTGTTCTCTAGCATCGTAATGTCAACTTTGATTAAAATCTCTAGTTCGATTTTTTTTCCAAATGCAAAACTTGCCCTATACTACCTATATCGCAAGTCAAAATAACACAAAGTTAAGTTCTTCATATCTGAGTGGTCCTAAATTTTGATATTAAATTTAAAATTATTTTATGTGTTTGAGGTTTTTTTCATTTAAATCAGATGCTGTGAAAGTAGAGGAGTATGTTCGTAGAGTACTTGTTTACCAAAAATGTTAGCTCATTATTTAAATATTTTATGATCTTCGTTTATATTTATATATGGTCGAATTGGATTAGAGAAGTTGTTTGAGAAAACAGATTGACTGGCAAGAAAACAACAAGATCAACAGCATACAGTTTAGTAGTACTTAATTTTAAAGAGAAATGTAAAAACAATACAAACGCATGTACGTAGGTATTGCTTTTTTTTTTGTGGACTTAAAATTTTAGAAGTACGAATGTGTGTTCCAAGTAGCTTAAGCCATTTTTAATTCTAACAAAAATTTCTACAGGCCGCCAGTTATAAAAGTGTGGTTAAAGCAATTTAATCGATCGATAATTCACAATTTTAACTTAATTTCTACGAAAACTTCAAAGATGATTGAAGGTTCAAATTTAAATATTTTTACAATTGGCCCTTAAAATACATCAGTATAGTACTTTACCCATTGCATGCTTTCTAAAATAAAAATTGATAGAGAAAGAACGCCTTACATAGGACATCAGGTGAACCAACGAAATAACGGCAGCAATATATTGTATTTGTATTTGCTTCGCTACAGATAGCTTTTGACAAAAAGAACTAACTAGCTACTCTTTTTCCACACACTTTTTTCCAAACTTAACTTTTTTTATTTTAATTTTTTAATTAAATCTCCCACGTTTAAGTAGAAGATAGTTATTTTTTATTTAAATAGAGTGGCAAGCGTTTTCCCTTCCCCGCTGTATTAAATTGAAAAATGATTGACGAACGGTATTAATAGCAAGATTGCTCGATTACAATTAATTTTGGGACAATATCGTCTTGGACGTGTTTTTAAATAAATTAGCAAAATGAAATGTCAACCTGTTTAAATTAAAAAAAAATTAAATTAAGCTTCAAAACTAGTGTGAGGATATTTTTTACTGGGTCATTATTTCATGATAAAAACATCAAATTGAAATAACGCCCAAAATCTGGATAATTTAGTGTGTTGTTGTTCACACATTCTTGGAGCTTTATTTCGCAGAGATATTTAGCGTTAAAAATATTTTACATATTTATGTATACCTACAATACATAAATCCATAGACCAACATATTTTAGGTACCCAAAGACCCGTTCCCCTCCTGGATTAAGTATACCATTTAGATTGTTTAGAGCAAAATACAATGCTATCTCAAAAACTGTGAAACTTAAAATACTTAGGTACACAACATAAGTTATCCATTAGTGTCAAAACATGTACATACATTGTTGTCTACATAAAATTAATTATCTTACAAATTTGGAGCTTTTGTTTTCATGTTAATTGCTTTTTTTGGTCAACCTTGAAAAAATGCCATTTCTTAGAAAATATTCCGTAAGTTACACATCCACACATACATAATCAAGAACGTCTGCAATATTGTGATGTATGTAAATGATACTTGGGAATAAAACAGACCTAGACCTTGAAATGGAGTTCAAGACGAAAAATATATATACTAAAAGGCGTTCGCCGCCGCCGTATTTAAATCAAAGCGGGGCAAACTCATTAAATATCTAGTACAAGAACAAACAAAATGCACGACTGGATCGTACGTACTTGCTCTTATGTTCGATCACATCGCATGTAAAAGATTCTTATAAGAAACGGCTAAATATATTTTCTAAGTCGTTTTTTACTTAATTTTTTATATACAAAATCTCTTTAATAAATAAAAATAGGTATGAGAATTTTAAATATTTAAAAATTATTTAAACTTAAATACAAAATTAAAAGAAAAAAATATTTTTTTTTCTAAAACCAAGAAAAAAAATTTCGAACATTTTGGAATGGAGTATTATTTAGAATTCGATGAACATCCTATATAAATATTTTGAACGAAATTCATAGAGCCGTTTATGAGAAAATTCATAATAACAAAAAAAAAAATGTTTGTATGACAGGTACCGTTAATAACAAAATATGTAAAAAAAAAATTGTTGTCCAAAATGAAGACTATATCCAATGTAGTGCACAAACTTTTTTTTTAAATCAAAATCGTTAGAGATGATGTTTTCGAGATAATTAAAAAAGTAGAACAAATTTTATGGCAGGTACCGTTATTTTTGGGGTTAAAAAAAACGTTTCAAAAATCAGTTTGATAAAATCACCTAAAACGTTTAAGTACCAAGTTTAAAGAAAATCGCTTCAGCCGCATAGGTTGTAGATCGATCTACAGACAGACAGACAGACAGACAGACAGACAAACAGACGAACTCAAGTTTGATTAAAATTTTGAGTTCGATTTTTTTTCCGAATGCAAAACTTGCCCTATACCTATACTACCTGTGCATATCGCAAGTAAAAATCGCAAGCTATCCGAATAACTTTGGCAGGTATACTAATATATCCCATGAGAAAAGTCAAAAACATATTCACAAACCCATACAAATTTTACCTATCCGATGTTGGTTGGTCAGGAACTTACGACATTTGAATGTACCCATTTCTCCGTTAATAAATACTTCATATTAGGTATGTTTGTTAAATTTGTCTCTGAATTTCAAATGGCTTTCATAGAAGCTGAGTTTTGTTGCGGTGTAAAAATAATATATTACGTTTTCACCGAACGTTAATCTCGTGAGATTTATTAAATCCGCTCCGAAAGTAGATTCATTTTTACAGCCCTTTTTAAAATGAAAATAGTGTTTTATTTTCTACTTGATGTCGAGCAAGACAGATAGCTACCATGAATCAAAGAAAACAAGATTACGACACTTCTTTTTTTCTTATTTTATTGCCGTCATATGTGAAACAAAATTTGCAAATTGTTGTTGTTTGTGGATTAATGTATTGTGTTTCACATATGACGTCAGCAACAAAAACAAAACCGAGAAGTGTCGTAATCTTATTTTGTTTGATTCATGGGTAGCTACATCTAAGTCAACCGAAGCAAAATATTCACTTTCCCGATGAATATGTTCATTTGGATATGGGAATAGGTTAGGTCGATTTATACATTCTATAGGTCCTATGAAGATTTAAATGAGATTTTTTTTAAATCTTGATTTAAGAAGATTAAAATTTGTATGGAAAATCTAATACTGCGTTTCCACCGAACTTTAATCTCTTGTAGATTTATTAATCTCAAAAAGTGGTTCCACCTCTCCAAAAGTAGATTGATTTTGACAGCACTATTCAAATATATCTTTTCATTTTCTCTTATGATGTAGAAGTGAGATAGGCAGCTTCATCTGTGTTAACCGAAGAGAAAAATTCACTTTCCCGATGAATGTGTTCATTTCGATATGGAAATAGTGTAGTTCGATTGAAGATTTAAATGAAATTTATTTTAAATCTTCATCTGAGAAGATTAACATTTTTGTGGAAAATCATAAAGATTTATATTCTAAGGCTAAATACAACTAAATTTAGGTTTAGTGGTCGGTGGAAACTGGAGGCGTAGTATAAGTTTAGTTTGAAACTGTTTTAGTTAATCATTAATCACAACAGTGCTACAATACGAAGAACCATCAATTAGTGTCTTTTCTAAAAAAGCTTTTTGTGCTTTGTATGAAAGCTTTAAAATATATAACAAAGTGTATGAAAAGTGTCTTAGCTATATTGCGATTTCCTCCATTTAATTTATTTGTATTTTGAAAATAGAGAAAAAAACATTTAAAATAATCAGTTTTCTCAATTTAAACAACTTTCACTTATTATATCTTACTTATACTACGTTTTCACCTACTACTTAATCCAGATTTAAGTGGATTAACCATAAATCCTCTTTGAAATCTTCCAAATCTTGAAGATTTCCCATACAAATTCTAATCTCCTGAAATGAAGATTAGAAATTAGTCTCATTGAAATCTCCTTCGAAGTAGAAGATTCTCAAAAGAAACGAACCTTATTTCATAGAACGCGCCTATTCTAATGTCATATTTTCTCCATTGACATTCAACAAAAAAAAAACTGTCCAACATTATTTAATTTGTTTTTGTTTGGCATAATTTGTCGTTGCCTTCAAATTCTGTTTTTGTTTATAAATAAGTATAAAAATAAAAAATGCAATAACGCTACAAAGACCAAAGCGGTCGGTGCCTCGAATTTGTAATGGAAAATGTTTTAGCAATCCTACAGTAATACTTTGAAGTTGTTCTTTCCCAAATATATAAAAACGAAAACCGTGCAAAGGCGATTACAGTATTTATGTAAATTATCTATATGCTGCAAGATGTTGGGATAACAATATTTTAAAGTTATTACTCATTTTTATTTATTAAAATTAAATTTGTTCACTGCACCGAAAATATTATTCTTCTTCCCAATTATTTTGTTTTTGTCTTGTTGTATTGACTTTTGAATGACAATTCATAGTGAAAACGTCAAACTAATCTTTTTTTCACTGGTGAAAACACTTGAAGATTAATTTTTAATCATCTCAATTTAAACCGGATTATCTTTAGGTGAAAACGTAGCATTAGTCTCTTTATCAGCTGAACACGCCTAAAATAGTTAACTTTTCAACAATTATTAATGTCAAAGTGACATTTCAAGTAAGCGCGATTATGCGATTACGTGCTTCGTTTCATATTTTGTCTTTTTGACAAATTGACTGAAGGGTGATCAAGGATGTACTGCCCCCTCTGCGTACGTCCATGGTATATACTGAGAAAAATGATATTCTTAAAGATGAACGAAATTGTGTTCCACGGGGATCAATCTTGTGGTTAAGAACAATCCAACGTTGAATAATATTAAAATAATTATTCAAATCTCCATCTCAAATAAATGAAAAGATAAAATTGACACAAATTCTAATTTCAGACACACATCTTAATTAAAACATTAATAAGGTGATATAATTTGATTAACCAATGAACAGAAAATTGAAATGTTGATGCCAGTGAAATGCTAATTTGTTTATTCCAACACATAAACTTCTGTCTTAATGTTTATTATTCCATCCACAGCTATTGTTACAAATATATAGACTGAAATAGTAATAGTGGTCATGATTTATGTTTTGAAAATAATGTGGACGCGATTCCACTCAGTGAGTCATCTTCAAGAAACAAATAATAATTCCAAACACTTTATTGATTATGTCGTTATCGTGTCAAAAAACGCTGCGACATAGCACGTGGCTGTAAATCAAATATTTAATTAGATAATCGCAGCTATGAATGATAGTAATATTGTAGTTGGATTTGGTGTTAGATTAAGTCATCATTGTTATCAAGTGTGAGCTTTTGAAAAGTTGGAAATGTTGAAAAGCATGACCGTGTGGCCTAATGGATAAGGCGTCGGACTTCGGATCCGAAGATTGCAGGTTCGAGTCCTGTCACGGTCGTGAAGGGTGTGATCTGTTTTTTCTTAGTAAACTTTTTTTTTTTTTAATTATAATTTGAAAATAGTGTTGATAAAATAAAAATAAATTTATTTGGTATTGTTTTGTGGAATTATTTTGACGATTTTTTTAGAACGATTTTAAAAATGATGAGACATGGTATTATTACGCAGCACACTGTGTTATTTGTAATTTCAAACAAATTCTAGTTACTTACATTATTTTGTAATAGAAAAATATGTAGAAAATCTTTAATGTTACTTCTTCGGATTAAAGGTTGTAAGTATTTTTACTTGAGATATACATATGTACATATGTATTCTAGGGCAAGTTTTGAATTGAGAAAAAAATAAAATGCACGACTGGATCGCACGAACTTGCTCTTGTAGCTAACAACTTTAATGTAGCTATAACCATTAAGGTTTAGTTAGTTAGGTGTAGTTATCCTATGCAGGTTTAAACCCTATGTAGGTTAGATTACCTTGATTCTTAGTACATATAACGAATTGTCGAATGGATGATTCAAGGAATAGTTACATAGTTACCTACCTACAAATGTATATTTAAATCAAAGTTATGGATTTTAACAGTTAGGAGAGTTAAATGTATCTACATATATATATAGACGGAACCTAAGTATGTAAACATGTTCATACATTAATGAAAATGACGAATGTAGGTGGGTAGGTAGCTATATGAATATAGCTTTATAATTTAGGTGCCATTACAATATTGTGCATAAATAAAATTCATGTGATTTTTAAAGACACATATGTATAAATATATGTATGAGTTCCTAAATTGTGTTTAGTATTCATAATATGGTAGAAATAAATGGATAATACACATAATTAAATGTTTTTATATTGCTTAGTCGTTATAGTTTGAGGGAAAACAAAGATGCATAAGAATACATCAAAAAACAAATTCAAAAATCGTTTGAGCGGTTTTTTAATAAATTAATTTTTTATGTATAAAATTTTGAAAATATTTTTAGAAAAATAAATTTGAAACGCCATTTTGAAGATATTATTAATATACATATAAAATTCAAATTTCAAAAAAAATTCTGTGACTGGTGAAAAATCGATTTTTCAAAAAAAAAAAATTTTATTTATTTCTTAAAAATTTTCGTATGCAGTCTTATTAACAATTTTAGGGAGCATTTGTATAAAACAAATTATTTTAATCGGTTCATCCAATATTGAGAAAGTCGAAAATATGAAAAGTGGTTCTATGGGAAGTACGGTTAATAAGTACGCAAAAAAAATATTTTTATAATTAAAAGTGGGCTGTACATAAGAACACACACATTTTTTTATAAAAATTCTTGGACCCATTTTTGAGAAATAAATTTTTTTCTTAACGGTTTCTCAAAATTTGTATGGGAGGTACCTACCCTTGTTTTTTATTTTAGGAAAATAATTTTTTTAACTATTCAAGAAAGTGTCAAAAAACTACCAAATACGAAGTTTCGAAAAGATCTAAAAAAAAATAATTTCCAATTTTTTTTTTAAATTTTAATTTACAATAGTGTTTTAACTTTCTATGAGCTTCTGCGTAAAAAATTTCAAAAAAATCAAACCGACCGTTTCCCAGAAAATCGAGAACCAAAAAAATGGTTGTTGTACTAGACGTACCACAACTAGCAATTTTTTTTTTCCAAAAAAAAATTATCAAAAGGTACCTTTTCCCTTCAATAATGAACTGACTTTTTTTTTTTATAAAAATCGTAGGAGCCGTTTTTGAGAAAAATAAATATTTCGAAAACGGATGACGATTTTTTTGAAATAATGTTTTTAAGCTTATATTATTAAATACTAAAAATTGCCATACCAAATTCATTTTTGGAAACAAAGTGAAGAAATTTTGTATATAAAAAATTAATATAAAAACGACCTTAAGAATATAACAGTTGTATTTTCTTTTAGCTGCTTGATAGTGATTTGAGTGGTTATTTCATTGAATTGAAATATTCCATTGGAGATTAATTAAACATAATCATAGGACATGTTAATTGATTTACGAAGCATTCTTTTATGATTTTAAGCAATTTTTACTTGCGGTATACTTACCTTCTAATTTTGCATTTGGGAAAAAAAATAGAGATATTAAGATTAATCGTTCTTTTAGCCCCAAAAATAACGTAAAATATTTATTTTTTTTTAGATTTTTGAAAATAAAAATAGTTTTCGCAAGGTTTCATGAGTACTGCACACTTGGTCAGGGGTGTATAGTTTTACTACTACGAGTATAAACGTGCTAAACTTTTATACATCTATGTTGTATGTATATATAACGGGTGTTTTTGAGAAGTTTCGATGAATATTGTCTATGGTTTTATAGTTGAGAATGTCAAACTTTGAAGAATCGAAAGATTTCAAATATATGTATGAAAGCATAATGTCGACCCAAATTTCAACAAGGAAAACTGCAAGGAAGTTTTGGACAAAGGTATTTATTAATTAAGAAGTAGATTATATTATATTATGTAGCTACATTAACAAACATATTGATTTTATTGCAGCTTCTGGGGAAGGAAGTACAGAGAGTCTAATAACGATTTTTCAAAGAATAATTAAGTATTGACCGGTGGACATTGGCTTTACTATGCACAGAGCTAAAAGTGATAGTAAAGAAATAAACGCGCTTCTTAAAACACATTTGTCTCGAAAAAGAGTATGAATAGCAATGTATTCACTGGGATCTTCCCCAGAATATAAAACAATTGGCGTTGGAAAATGTACCGTGTTCTACATATTAAAGACTTTTCTTTCCATCGTCTTATCCATCTATTAAATAAAACAAACTCATTTGGATTTTAATAATTTATTTTACTTTTTTTTATGTTTTTATTTTTTCATTGACTTCTTATAATGTCAACTTTGACATTTTTTATAGAATCGTGTTCAATTGTTTTCAAATAAGAGGTCTGATCCAGACTTTTTTTAGGTAGAAATTGGCAGATTGTCAAAACTTGAAGCGTGGAGATAAAATTCTCTCATTGAGAAATAAAATCCGAAAAAGTCTGGAACAGTTTGAGGACAATTTTCTACCAATTTTTAAACGTCATTTGTTTTTTTTTTTAATTTCTTTATTTGCTGTAAATTCACATTTTTTCTCTTCAAACAAATTATTTTGTATTTTAGTGTTTCTAAATTAATTTATTTGTTCAAAAAATAATTTTCCACAACAACTACGAAACTTTTTTTTTCGTTTATGACAAACGTCAGTCCGACAATTGTAAATTTTCTGCCCACAAATTGCAGCCTAAAAAAATTTATTTGGTAGAAATTGGCAAGAAATTGTCAGGAAGTGGAAATATTTTACTCTCTCAAGAGCGCTCTCTTCTGCCAAAAACTACCAAATTTGTAAGTCTGGAACAGGTTTTGGCAGAAATTGGGTCCAATTTCAGTGTGGATCAGACCTAATGTGTGTTCGACTTGTCATCACTCAATTTGCAACCAAATTTTGCCGAAATTAGGTTGAAATGAGATAATTTCGAAATGAGATTTTGCATGGGAAATGAGATGATTTAGAATAAAATTTGGAAATTTGATATGAAATAAGCTCATTTGCTCTAATGAAAATGTAAAATAATACGTAGTTAATATTAGTTTTGTGTTTTATTTGATAACTCGAAGTCTAGATAACTAGAATTATTTTTTTGGCAATTGATGGTTCGAGTTATCGAAAAACATTCTAAGTGCACAGAGTTAAGAATACATTTTGAGCTTGAAAAAAAAAACAGTTTTTAAAAAATTTACTTAAACTTTTCAGTAGCTTCTTTACAAAAAAAATTAAAATTTACAATTTTAAGGAAAACACAAATCCAAAAATGGTTCAGCTAAACGTTATAATAATAACCATTTTATGACAAAAAACAATAAGCAAAAAGTACTTTTTGCTAAATAAGATTTACATTTCAGGTAAGAAAAATGTATGTCAGGTATCTACCGTTATTTTTGGTCCTAAGAAAAGATCTACTTTTTTCCTCTTCCCTATCATCGTAATTGTTTGAACCGAATTTTTAGTTCAATTTTATTATGGAATTCAAAATTGACATATATGTAGAAGTACTTTTATGTAGCGAGTTAAAACGATTAGGGCATTTCTAAAAATGAAAAAAAATATTCGGTTTTAATTCGATTTTTAAATGAATGAACCAATTCTCAAAACTGTCAAAATTCATATTCAAATAACTTGTGGCGAAAATTAGTATAAGTTGGCTATTTAAGGATTTGTAGGTCTCTAATCTTGAAAACCTTTATTATTTTTTATTAAATATGTGGTTGGGTTTAATATCCCGCTTTTTTATGCCGCATTTTTTATCCCGCTTTTTATAACCTTGATTTTATAATCACGCTTGCTTTTCAAAATCCCGTGTTTTACCATCTCGTTTATTAAATCTCCGCTTTTGTAAACAACACAATGTGCAAAAAGGACGCCAAATAATGATTAAGGCTGGGGTTGAGTTTGGGTGTATGCAAAGTGTTTTATGTAACATTTATCAAAATACAAAACGATCTAAGCGGTATTAAACGGGATTTTATAAAGCGGGATTATAATAAATAGTGATTTTGAATAAATCGATTTTAAAAGGGATTTTAAAAAATCTGTATTTTAGAAGACAGGATTTTAAAATATTTTGTTTCGACATTTGTGAAAAACCGAAGACAAAGCGGAATTCCGATACAATCCCTTAAATATAAATATTCAATGAAGGTTTGAAATAAAAGCAACTTATAAGTCAACTTATATATTTAACTTTTTTAAGAAGAATACGCAAACACATCCAAAACAGAACATGTATAAGAAAATTGTTCTCAAACATGACCTTTCTGACAGCCTTCTATTAATCAATTAATGGAATTAATAATAACTTTTTCATATATTATACAAAGCAAATAATTCACTGTGAATTTATGAGTACAATTAATTCAAATCCGCATCAAAAGCAAGAATATATTAGAACTAAAATTAGAAAGGAAGTCAGATATGAGCACATGTCTAATAATTGCACAGTCACACATAACCATAACCGTCAGCCGCCAGGCGATTGTCAATGTCATTGCATTATTAAACTTGAATTTTTAATTCTGTGACAATAATTCCAAGTTACAAATTGACATCTTCTTTTTTGTTTAATACTTTTTAATTCTATGACAAGAAAAATTAAAATTGAATTAAAACTTTATAAGAAGTACAAATACGAATTCCTATCTTGCGAATTTATTTTATCAGGAGTTATTGCAATTAGCAAGGACTCATACTTGACCGATAAATATATAGGAATGTCATTTTCATTGATCAAACAGAATCGTAATTAATTTTAGTGCCTACAACTGATGTCTGCACTATTTCTATTAGACATGAAATATTGTTTGTTTTGAAGAGTTATCCATTCGGTTTATTGATTGAATGCAATGCCTTTACCGGTGGCGGCTGATATTGCAGTTAAGGTTTTGATTAAATGGAGAATCGTGAAGTCAAGTCGAAGGTGAAGAAGCGACTTTTCTGATATTAATGCATATTAAGCTTTAAAATTTACGGTACAGATATTATAATTCTTAATGGAGATAGTTGAAACAATTAATTGAAACATTTCAATCATGCTAACAACTGCAGAACGCGTGATTTCCAACGCATGGTTCTAAAGCTATATAATAAATAAAAAATGATTAAATTATTAATTATTAAATTAACCTATATGCGATTTTTCCTAGGCAATGCTGCAATTTAAATTAATAAAAAAGAAATGAAATTTAAATGCAAACAAATAGAATTTAAAAATTGCAGCGATGACAAAAAAATAAAATGCACGACTGGATCGAACAAACTTGCTCTTGTAGCTAACAACTTTAATGTAGTTATACGTTGACGCTGTTAAGTACTTAGGTAGTTGATTCTTAGTATAATGAATTGTCGAATGGATGATGCAAGGAATAGTTACATAAGTACCTACCCCCAAATGTATATCTAACCCTATGTTATGAGAGAAATATGTACGTACATACATGGATGGAAAATAGGCATGTAAATATGTAAAAGGTTTTCCAATAGGAACGGGTTGATTTTGACAGCTCGTGGCGGCCATATGGTTTCTTTTTTTTCTGTCACAATATCGCAATTTAATCAGTCACTAAAGACAAATCATCATGGCAAGTCGAGCGAAGCGTAGATCAACACGTGCAAATGATAAAATCTTATTATCAGAATGCGCGCGTTGCGCCTCTTCAGCGTTGAGGCACATTTTTGGATGAATGGGTAGGTGAACAAGTAAAATTGCCAGATTTGGGACGACATCAATCGAGGTGTTAATGCATCCGAATAACGTTACTGTTTGCTGTGGGTTTTGGGCTGGAGGCGTCATCGGTCCGTTCTTCTTCCAAAATGATGCTGGCCAGGCCAGCACCGTCAACGGCGATGACTATAGGTCGGTGATCACCAACTTCTTCCGATCATCACTGACAGATTGACAGAGTAACAGACAGACAGACTGACAGACTGACGGACTGACAGACTGACAGACTGACAGACTGACAGACTGACAGACTGACAGACTGACAGACTGACAGACTGACAGACCGACAGACTGACAGACTGACAGACTGACAGACTGACAGACTGACAGACTGACAGACTGACAGACTGACAGACTGACAGACTGACAGACTGACATACTGACAGACTGACAGACTGACAGACTGACAGACTGACAGACTGACAGACTGACAGACTGACAGACTGACAGACTGACAGACTGACAGACTGACAGACTGACAGACTGACAGACTGACAGACTGACAGACTGACAGACTGACAGACTGACAGACTGACAGACTGACAGACTGACAGACTGACAGACTGACAGACTGACAGACTGACAGACTGACAGACTGACAGACTGACAGACTGACAGACTGACAGACTGACAGACTGACAGACTGACAGACTGACAGACTGACAGACTGACAGACTGGCAGACTGACAGACTGACAGACTGACAGACTGACAGACTGACAGACTGACAGACTGACAGACTGACAGACTGACAGACTGACAGACTGACAGACTGACAGACTGACAGACTGACAGACTGACAGACTGACAGACTGACAGACAGACGGATTTGCTGGGACCACTCCTTTAGTGTTCTCTATGATCGTAATGTCATGGTTGATTGTTAGATTTTTCTTTTGCACAAATCCATAACTTGCCTTATAGTATACCTATTCTAGAGCCCAACTGTAGTACCTCGGCGAAACGCTTATTAATTTGGACTAAAGATCACAAAAAAACTCAGTTAAAATTAAAAGCACACTCCACAAAATAAGGAACAAAATCAATACCTACGTATGCACATGCGTTTGTATTGTTTTTGTTTTTGCATTTCTTCTTAAATTTAATCTACAAGGCTTTTATTCGTCCAAAGCTGCAGTATAACTCTCACATTTGGGCAGGAGCTCCCAAAACCCATTTGAGTCTTTTAAATAGAATTTAGAAAAGAGCTCTAAGAATGATAGGCGATAGAATTATAAGGGAAACATTTACAACACTATCGAAATATTATATGTATCTTATCGCTATTTTTATAAACAATGTTCTAGCGAAAGTGCCAGATGCATTCCTCACCTTAAACTACTCGCGTTTCTAAGGCCGTGTGTGAATTGCGTTAAAATGTTGGTTAAATTTTCTACCTTGGTTAAATTTTGAAGTTTGGTTTGTGGTGGAATCAAATTTAGCTTTTTGCTGTGTGAATTGCGTTAAAAGGGATTTATTAAAACACTATTTTGGCTAAAATTCCTTCAAGATTGAAGAAATTTCCCTAAATCATTTTTTTTTGTTGTTCAAGTTAATTCATTTCTTTCCCAAAATCTGACTTAAAAGATATAAAGTTAATAATTTGGCACGAAAAAAGTAACGAATTCTCAGTTTTACTAATATGTTTCGGTTTTACATCGTTAATTTAATATTTTAAAACAACAATTCCAAATCTTTTCAAAACAATTCCCATTATGGTTAGTTTGTTGATTTAGTATGTAAACACTAGTTTTCACAGCTGAAGAATTTGACAAGCTGACAAATCAATCTATTTGTATTCAATTTGCAAAATGAAATACAATGAGTATTTTAATTAATTATTTTATATTTGTTAAAATATCAACGGATTATAATATTTGTTTTTTTCCTCTTGAGACCCTACACAAACAAAAATAATAATGTAATTTAATTTTTCAATTGAATAAATTAAAACTTACATTTATTATATGGTTTCCCAGTAGATCTGGACTTTTTGGAGTTCATCTTTCTTTTCGGTTATCGCTTACAGTTTCAAATTACTCTATCTTGAGAAACGTCAAATTTTAACGCAAATTTAGCCTGCTCTACAGCTGCCTACATTTTAACCCATTTTATTCACCACGCTAGTGTCAAATTTTAACCAAGGTACAAAATTTAACCAACATTTTAACGCAATTCACACACGGCCTAAGAATGTTCATCAGTTTAACCTTGAGTCCAATTTCGGACGTACTGTCAAGTACAGATATTCTTTCTTTAGTCGAACAATACGATTGTGGAATGCGTTACCAGGCTGTATTTTTTCCTCCTATTTTGATATTTTGAACTTTGAAATGTCGGTATCTTCTCTTAAATCCTTCCCTATAGTCCTAATACTCCGCACTGTGCTTGATCATCTAAAGGGCAGTCAAAGCCCTTTAAGTGCGCGCTCGTAATACAGAATACACATTTTAATAGTGTCAATCTTTCAAGATCAAGGTAGGTTAAGATATTTAAACCTGTCCTCCTTTTTCCATTCTTTAAAAATGCATGATTAAATTCTGAAATCGAGGGTGCATGCTACGCCCCCTGAATGTAAGTCCACAAATTAAAATTATTTGTTTACTTGCATTTTAAGCCCTACCGCTCTACCAAATTTGAGCATTATACGCAAATCGAAATGCTCCAGATAATTGATAGATATCAATTCTGCGAAAATAGGCGGATTCCACGCCTCTGAATACAAAATTTCATAAAATTGATTTTTTCCGCTACCGTGTCTCTTGATAATATCTTTCAAATTCTTTCACTTATATTGATCTATGTTCTGTATTTATTATTAATTATAATTAATATACCTTTTTATTTTTGTCATTATACATACCTAACCCATGAAAGTTAAATAAATAAGTAAAAAAAAAAAAACAAATACCTGCCCCAACTTCAAATAATATCCAATGTTCTAGTTCCATTGATGAAATATTTAAATGTGCAAGTAGGTATACATTTACGTTTGAAGTTGCGTAACGTAATTAAAATGCAATTACAACGAACACAGAAACTACAAAACAATAAATAGTTGCTGAAGGTCATACACTTCAGGTTCAACAAACGTCTTTGTATTTTTTTTTATGGTAGAAGCTTTCTATACAAATAAATATTCAAATATTTTTATTTCAAAATACCTAACTATGTAAATATTTAAAAATAGAGGTTCGTGTTTAAGAAATATTAAATGCTCACTTTTTTTTCTATCACATTAAAAATGGAATGAGAACATGGTATTACAAGAAAACTTCGAATAAGAGGGGTGGAAATTCAACTTCTTGAGTTGAAAAGCTCCATGGGAGAAAATGTGGTTGGGGAAAAACGAAGGAGATTTCGAAAATGGAGAAACTGAATAAAATTCACCCCATTTCGAAGAGAAATTAGCTTTAAATTGAAACCCTGACAGCTTTTTTTAAAGGGGTTTTTATGTATGTACTTAAAAAAGTTTCAGGACTCCCCAATTGTTGGAGTTCAACTGGATTCTGCTTTCCTAATCACTTTTATCTGCTCCGCCTTTTCGACAGAAACACAAAAGTTATTTCAAAGGGCAATTGCCTGATTTTTTTTTACTTCTTCATCTTAAGGGATAACCACTCCCTCGCAGCCATGATGGAAAAATGGTCGATATCATTTTCAAGTATTTTGCTCTCTCGCTCTCTGTGCGGCAAGACAGTTTTTTTTTGTATAAAAGGCTCCTCTCTCTTTCCCTAAGGTCATCGAAATGTCAAACATTGGCTAGAGGTAGTCGCTAGCTAACACACTTTGGGAAATCTAAAAACTGCACCGACTTTCCAACTGACACATTCATCGCGGACAAATAGAAATATTATTCATACACAAAACCAAATATACCTAACTGTTTGTTAGAAAATTTTGGCATCTTCTTTTAATTGTCGTTACACGTACTAGATATATGACGTAAAGATATGTATCTACGTACAATAAATAAAAACGAAGCACGTAGTTGTGAAAGTTTGTTTTTGTTTCATTCCAAAAAAAAAAAAAATGGCCACACAAAAGTTTGCCCTACATCATTCTCGTATATATCAGAAAGAAAGTTCATTTATATTTATGTAATGTACCTACCTATATACAAACGTCCTACATATGTGGTTTTTTGTTGTTGTTGACGGCTGGAAACCGCGCCATTGCCAAAATTTTTGTGCGCCATTTCTATAGAAATCAACGGTAATAACTACGTAGTGACCGCATTTAGAGGATTTCAATTTTGTTATTTTTAATTGGTTTTGTTGACGCTCCTGCTCAATGCGAGAAAACATACAACAAAAATAAAAAACTAAAGTGCAAAGTGCAATGTTTTTTTAGGTTCGTTATCATGTTTGTGACATTTTTCATTCAGTTTGACAAATTGGAGTTAATAAAATATTAAAAACAAAGAAACATGAATAGCCTTCCTCCTGCGTTTGTTATCTATCGCATTGTATTAGGATCGGAGTAATTTGACATATGATTGAGTGACTTGTTTGCAGGAGTACTCTTATGCAGTGTAAAGAATAAATTATTTACTTTATATCTAGGTACTTCTATTCTAAATAATTAATAGGAATTCTATACCTACATTAGCTGTGAGGGGTTTATGCCGACGAGTGTTATTATATTCGGATTAGGGTTTATTTTTCAATTATCAATTAAACATTCAGTTATAACTGTCAGAGGAATTAAGTTATCCGTCTCCGTTCTATCTGAAGTACATAGGTAATAAATAAATAATTTTTTAATTGACTTTTGAATAAAATAATCAAGAAAAATAGCAAAGGAAGCGACGTTGGTGGTACCCAAATCATGGATCTGTCAGCTGTCAGCTGTCATCTTGTCAACTATTGGCGTTTTTCTTTTTTATCTCCGAGCAGATCTCTGAGCAGAGACTGAGTAAACCGATTTAGATCTGAGTATAGCATGGTCAGATATCTCAGATTTAATTTGAAATAAACTTAAGCGCAGAACTGCTTTAGTGATTATTGTTAAAATTATGATCGGTCATTTTATTCTGAGCTAATGGTTCATACCCCGATTTAGATCTGATTTAAAAAAGAAACACGAGTTGAGAGATTAAATGTGTCTGAGCTAAAAAAGAAACACAGATCTTATCTTGACAGCTGAGTTCTTTACTCGGAGCTAAAAAAGAAAAACGCCATATGAGTGCCTAAATATTGACAACTATCACCGACATGCATATTTTGATGCAAAACCATTCCATTTGATTTCAAAGAATTTTCTTACTACATTTATTATGTTCACTTCAAATTTTCTTCAAAACCACAAATTCCACAAAATAAAATTCGTTGTGATTATACTTTCCAGACTAAAACGAGGCCAATGACGACAGAGACCAATTTCATTCTGAATAAAAGAAAAAAACGAACAAAAAACATAGTAAACAACATAAACTCATCATTAGAGCCGACTAATTGGTCCATGTACATAGTTAAAATTATACATCACGAATCAATTTGTTTGTCAAATCGCAGCTGTTAAATAAATTGAGTTGGGCCACAATCTACATAAATTCATGTCGTTTTCAATCCCAATCGAACAAGTTAACACCAGATTCTCGATTTTGAAGTTAAATGTGTGTGTGTATGTGTAAGGCGGGAGATTTCAAGCTCACATTTGTCATTGTTTTACTTTTTAAGCATATAGCCTACCCAACACTGAATTGGGTTTGACATTAGATTTAATGAATGTGAGTGTGTGCCTGAATGTTGTTTTGATTTTGACTTCAGAATCAAATTTCTCTTCTTGCAGGAGAAAAACTGTTATTGTTTTTGATACCAATGGAACACTTTCAGAAATATTCGGAACAATTCGGAAATCTTCCGGACGGCCAAATTGACATCAATTGAAAACCTTTTGCATTAACTGTCAAAACGCTTTTTTATTATGTTTTGTCACATGTTACATGACCATTTTTCATTTTCATTTATATTTATTTATTCGTAAGTGCTTAAAAACTGTAAGATACAATATCTTATAAGCTAGTCTTAAGCTAATTTTTGCATAAGAGAGCAAAATAAAAATTTGTCCATATGGTTTGTTATATCGTTAATAATTTTCTCATACATTATAATGTTTAGTAGAGCTTAAATTGGCACGAGATTAACTATGAGTAAATAATACACGAATAATGTTGGTACTTTTTTAAGGTTTGAAGTGAGATTGAACTAACTTTGTTCATAGTAAGGCACACTGGATTCGCACTAAAGTGTTTTAATTACGTTTTTTTTCTACCCTATTCGTTGTTTCTTCTGTGACATCTCAGAGTGCGCACTGACCAAGCTGACTGGGATAATGCTTTCAGAACCGTCAAATGTCAAACCACCTGTTAGTGGCGTGAAGATTTTACAAGGAAAGATAATCCTTTTGCGATTGTCGACAATTTTAATAGTAAGAAATTAGATATTTGCCTTAAATGTTGTTATTTTTTTTATTGATTAATTTGTAACGGGTGATTTTTTTGCTACTTGGTTTTTGACGTTTATATTTTTGACAGATCACACATGACAAATTCCACGAACATTTGACATTTCGATTCAGTGTTGTTTGCCATTTCATCATGAATAGACTTACGCCTGAACAACGTTTGCAAATTATTGAAATTTATTATCAAAATTCGTGCTCTGTGAAAAATGTGTTTCGCAAGTTACGTCCGTTTTTTTTCCGCTCATTTTTGGCTAAATGGATACGTGAATAAGCAGAATTGCCGTATTTGGAGTGAAGAGCAGCCAGAGGCAATTCAGCAGCTACCAATGCATCCCGAAAAATGCACTGTTTGGTGCGGTTTATGGGCAGGCGGCATCATTGCGCCGTACTTCTTCAAGGACGATGAAGGCCGCAGGGTTACGGTCAATGGAGAAAGGTACCGTTCGATGATAACAGATTTTTTTTTGCCGAAAATGCAAGAATTGAACTCGGTCGACATGTGGTTCCAACAGGACGGTGCCACATGCCACACTGCACGCGAAACCATGCATCAATTGAGAGGCGAATTTGTTGAGCAGTTGATCTCACGTTTTGGCGCAGTCAATTGGCCACCAAGATCATGTGATTTGACCCCGTTAGACTATTTTTTGTGGGGCTATGTTAAGTCTATTGTCTATGGGGACAAGCCAAACACGATTGCTGCCTTGGAAGCCAACATTGAACGCGTCATTGGTGAGATTCCGGCCGAAATGTGTGAAAAAGTTTGCCAAAATTGGACCTTCAGAATGGACCACCTGAAGCGTAGCCGCGGGCAACATTTTAGTGAAATTATTTTTAAAAAGTAAATGGCAGAAATTGATTTATCGATCCAAATAAAAATTTCATTCACTTTTTACAATTTTCTGTGTTTTTTTTAATTTTCAAAAACCAAACTCCTAAAAACTCACCGTTTAGTATGTCACTGTAGTAATACGGAAGCAAAATAAATTAATTATATTTCAATAAATAAAGAATGTCCTAATGATATGGAATCCGAACAAAATCGAAACTAATAGAGAGAGAGAGAGAGGACAATAAAATCTATAGTTAAACTAATTAAAGACAAACTGCTACTAAAAGATATTGATTTTTTCGGACAGGAAGAAATTCAAATTGGGGACACTATTTTCTCTAATAGCCGACTTAACAGTTGTCGTTTTTTTTTTGTTTTGGCAATTCATAACGAATAGACTCACTCCGTCGGATCAACATGAAAAACATGGTTCAGCGTTCGAGATACTCATCGGGCATTTGATACTTTTACTTGTTTGGTGCTGATCACAATTAGCTTACTAAAAATAATTTCACGAAATGAAGCAGTTAATTAAAAAAAATTTACAACTGCATTATGGGTGTGTCAAATAAAGAACGGACAATACTTTTTGACACCTATTTCAGGTACGGGTCATTTTCCGATTGTAGCACTCTATTGTGTTCTGCCTTTTAATCCAGCAACGGAAATGGCTCTAACGATTTTAATAATAATTTCTGTTAATTGCTATTATTTATAGAATCTTCGAAAGTTGTTTTAAAAACGCTGTAAAACGCGCTGTGATTTTTTCGTTGCTTAGATGTTAAATGTAATATATTTTTCATGATTGACATTTTTGATGATTCACCAAAATTTTGTGTATTCTTGTTTTATTTTGACGTCAGCGTCTGTTTCTGATAAAAGTTGAATGAAGTTTGATGTAGTTGCACAACACAATTTTATAATAGGTATATAATAACGATAGTAAATAGAAGTACGGTGACTCCTTTAATGTCATTTTATAACAGTACTGTTTGTACAAGTACGTACTGTTTATGTGGTTTGTTTTAATGTGAAAAATTATTTTAAAATTGTTTTACAGTGAACATTGGAAAACGTGAATCCCCCAAACTGTGAACTACGCCAAAACGTGAACACTGTATTTTTTATATTGAGTGCTCTAAAACGTGAACAGGATTTTTTTCAACATTTCTACATAATATAAATATTTACAACGTTCCAATGTGAATATGTGAAATTCAAGCAAAAATAATGAAAATGTGTTTTATTTTAAGAGCAATAGTAAGACAATACGGTAGGAATAGAATAAATCATAAAGTGTTACATTCCAAAAAATGAACAATCTCAAGAACATGAACATACTCGGTTTTAATTAGTTCACGTTTTCCAATGTTCACTGTATTAGCATTCATAATTTTGTTCAACTAATGGGGATGAATCCTGGTTTACCGTGAAATCAACAGATTTTTTTAATGACGCAAATTTAAATAAGTTCTTACAGATTGAAGCATAGGTATAAAGAATATATAGAGTCTACGATCAAGAAAATTTTACTTATTATTGCAAATAAGATTTTTTTCACACCACGATGCATTGAAATTATTTATGATTTTTTATTCACTTACCAATAGTGTTTTTTTTTATGAATTGAGTAACAGCACTTTGAAAGATTGTTGAAATGAAAATAAATTAAAGAAACAATTTTTTGATTCCACGTTTGGGGAGTGGTGATCTGAGCATTAGGCTGGCATTTACAAATTTTGAAAAAGAACGGCACAATTTGCACAACTACAATTAAAGAAGAACTATCATTCAATCTTTAAATTTGTATCATTCGCTAAAAACTTATCTACAAGAATTTGATGTCCATAGCACCAAGCTCTCATTACAAAAAAAGAGTGTAAACAGCTTGAGTTACACTGTTTAACTAATTGTTAGGAAAAGATACACATGTATTGAAGACATACATATTTATAATTTGATAATGACTTAGGTATCTATACTGGCATATTTGAGTAAACTTCTTAATTGACATTAGCAATGAAGACTCTTCAATATTTTGAAAATTCAACTCTAGTTTATGTTTTGCTTAAGTCAATATATCATGATTTAACAATAGATATATTTTATTTATGTACACACAACATTATATCATAATTTTTGGAACTGAAGTCAAATGTTATTGTGCACATTTATGTTGATGCAGGTTTTCGTTGCATCGATTTTTGGGTTCAGACCTAAAGATATTCTCAGGAGGATTAATTTTGAAGCCGTGTGTTGTGCCGTTTTGGCGATTTGAACTGTCAAAACAGAGCAAAATGGCATCCAATTTACGTTGTATTTAAAAGTTTAGCTGAAGATTTCAGGAGTTTTTTTGATTTTTTGACGTTTTAAAACTTTTTTACAAAACTTTATGGTTCACTAGACCGAAGTGAATTCCACACGAGAAGGAGTCGAAATATGTACGACCAAGATTCACATACCGTTGTCGCGTGCAATAGAATCTATCAGTGGTTTAATAATCTCCATAGTCTTACTAAGAAATGGTTTATCCTTCTTCATAAACGCAGATTTTTAATCCAACTAACATTTCTGAACTGCATTAAAATGGTTCAAAAGGTCGGCGTGCGTAGCGGATTATGCAGGCATAATTGTTTGTCTAAGTGATTAAGGAGAAAAAAAAATAAACGTAGATAATAAAATATTTTGTTGCAATTGTTGTCAATTTTCTTTGACGTTTATAAATGACGAATTGTACATGTTTAGTGATTTGTCAACTAGGTTTTAAGAACCGAGTCAAACCGAGTTGTACCCATACCGAGTTATCTCGGGTTACATTTTTGCAAACCGAGTTGGAGAACGAATGAAACAACCGAACTGAGAACCGATCAATTGAATGATGCAAAGGTAAACCGACTTGAACATAATCAAAACTACCCTCGTTTTGTTTCGGCTCGTACCAAACACAAGGCACTTATACATATAAAGGCGACAGTCGATTTGGTAGTAATTTAACCCAGCAAACATTTATCTGAAGGTTCAGATTCTAATCACCAAAAATGAAGAATAATATTCAGGAAACCTTCAGTTTTTTGAATGAATTATGAATATATACAAAGATCCTACATATTCTTACCAGAGAGACACAAAGAGATATGTATTCCGTGTCAAAAAAAAAAACAACAACACTCAGATTTTGTTGTTGGATCATTCATATGGAGATCCTTTTTTTCATCCTTTTATTTTTCTTTTTACCAAGGGGTAATGAAGACGGGTCATTGTAATGGCAAAAGTTTCGTTTGCATAGTCGATTATCAGTTCGGAAAAGTTTTTCGAAAGATCGGTTTAGATAGGTATATAACCATCAGCTTGTGTTTTAATAGTAAATGGGTACCTCCTTACTTAACAAAAAATATATATAAAAAAGCAAATGATAAAACATAAAAGTATGTAAAAAATGGTGTTAAATTTTCTTAGAAATATAAAAATCATTTCTTTAATTATAGCATCGTGTAACAATTAAGAAGTCCTGGAAGCTATAAAAGCCAAACAAGAGGCAAATCAAAAAATGTTCCAGAGGCTTACCGATGAAATATTCAATCATAAATGAATGAGAAATAATGAATTCACTTATGATGCAAAATCTTTTTACCTGGGCTCTTAGACACCGATTTGAATCATACTAATGATTCATTCATGATCTGAAAATTCTGCAATTAAATGAACGTATATAACTATATTCCTTTAAATGATTAATCCCGGAACCTTTTCTGAATCGCAAAAATGATTCCTGTACGATTAATTAAAGTGAAGGTATATACTTAGAAATCCTTCACTTAATTGAATTTTATTGGAATTATTTTTATGATTTAGAAAAGATTCAGCCATTAATCATTTAAATGAATATATGGAGCTCTTATATACGTTCATTTAAATGACGAATTTTCAGATCATAAATGAATCATTACAATGATTCAAATTGGTGTCTAAGAGCCCAGGTAAAAGGATTCAAATTGCATAAAAAGTGAATTCTTTTTCGGCCGGTTTCTTCACTTTTATGAATTAATTATCGTTCATTTCTGAATTAAAATGTTTACTGGGAAACGACTGCGGCTCGGTTTCTCCCATCTTTCGTTATTGTAGTTGCTTTTCTTAGGCAGGCAATTCACGACACAAAATAACCACGCAAACTGACATTTCACTCAAGTCGGTTTGTGCAAAACACGATACAAGTAAACTGCACAGTTCTCAGTTTTAAAAAGTTTCCATTCAGTAAGCATGTGTTCAAAATTAGCTCTCTATCAGGTCTACCTTTGGGACTCCTTTTCGCCATGTTGCATGGGCACGACTTTTGTAAAATAGTCGTAAATTGACTCCTTTTAAAAGTTCAGGACTCTTTTTAACAATTTAAATAATTTTGTTAAACAAAACTTCGTTGAAAACTTCAAAATTTGCTCGGATTCTTCTCTGAATTCAGCCCTTTGTGAACTCATTCAAATTTTTGTCTACATTTTCTCATGTTTGACATTCAACTTCATGTGCCTTGTCTAAGTACGAGTGCATTAATTCCTTTCTTATAACAGATTACAGTATAAATAATACCTACAATCTTCATTTGTTCAATTTTGCCAATCCATGAGCAGCTAGAAGACTGGTTTCCTGGCCTACTTTTAGTTAAGAACTATAGGCAAAATATTCCCAACAAATTATATTTTTAGATTTTTATTTATTAACTGACTTTGTTAATTTGTTTTACATATTATTATAAAGAAAACTAAATTGTTGATTTATTTGAATAAATAAATTGTTTTAAGTTGTAGCCTTTATTTATTTTGTTAAAAATATTGTTTTGTTATGTTTATACAATATATAAGAATATATTTATTGATAGAATGTGTCTTTATTATAGTTTTTAAGGGACTAATTTTTATTAGCCAGGACTCACTTTTTGGACACCTTCGAAAATATTTCAGAGGTAACCCTACTCTCTAGAGCCCCGGGTCTTCTTTATAAAATTCGAGGAACTCGCTCCAGAACTTTTGTTCAGCAGCCATTATAAAAAAGAAACAATGTGAACTGCGTAAATAAAATTTTTCAACTGAGCAGTTGCACAGTTTTTGACATTTACGATACAAATAACTGCACAAATTTAAGACTTGAGCAAAATTATTAAAATTGTGCACAAATCGCTCAAACAATCCCATTCATAACACAACTCAGTTATTTTTTGTCGTGAATTGCCGGCCTTAGACGTATGCAAGCGCTAAAATGATCTGATCTAGTAAAGTTTTCTTGGTTAAATAAAAATAAAATAATTAGATTTAAATAAAATAGTTTTTAGGTCGAAAGACATTAGTATTAAGAGATAGAGTTTAGTTTAGAGCGCCCGTAAAGGGCCAGTAAATTAGTTGTAAGTTATTGATAATTAGGCTAGTCTTAAACATTTTTGTCTAGCTTTAAGATAGTTATAAGTTAAGGTTAAATAAAAATGAATACACAAACAAAAAAAAACGTAAGCAAGGGTTTTTTGTTTTTTGTATGCGCTAATTTTGCTGACATGGCATACATATATATGAAGCGTCAAACCAAGTGAATTGATCTTAGGAATACACATATATCGGTAGACTATAGCTATCATAAGTAGGAATGATGTTGAATGTTTTGTTACCTACACGAGTAAGAAATGAAATTTCGGTAAAATAAACCGAGTTACACTGCGCATTGGGTTGCGGTTCGGTTTTTTCATTGTTTTTGTATAACTTCGTTTATCAACTTGTAGTAACTCGGGTCTTTTTTATAGAATTTTAAATAGGCAGAGTCAAACAAAGTTGCTTTTAAAGAGTTGCAATATAATTGAAAATTGAATATCTGAACTCGTATTCGTATTTTTTTAGTTGTGTGGCGGTGTTGTCGAAAAGTCAAATGTTAGTCTGGTTTCGGTTTTTACCTAATGAATCAATATTTAATTATGTAGGTATTTAAATTTGTATTTGTACCCTTATTAGGTATGTTTTTCGTTTTTAAATAAATTAATTGAAAAAAAAAAATAGTTTTGCTTCGACCTGGTTAACCCGGTTTGGGAATTTTTCGGTTTGGCACATCATTAGTTCTGTCTTCATAATGATTGCAAATATTCTGCATTATGAGAGTGTTTAATAATGCAATTGAAAAGAATTTTGGTTGAACTAACTCCCTGCCTCTATATGTTTCGGTCCGAGAAACAGACGTTTAATAATTTTTGGCAGGTGTAAATGTATATGGATCTGGGAGCGACATCTTGAGGTGTTGTTTAATTGTATGTTTGTTTCTGATTTAAGAGATACTATTGCCTTCAATATTAAAACGTTTTTTTTTAGCTATGCCAATGCGAGTCTTATAATGCTAAATTTCCCGTATAGGGGAGAATGATTATTCAAACATGATTTATTTGCATTCTGCTATACTTTCCCAGGATATATTTTCCGTCGGTAACTCAGTTTGCATTATCTCATAAATGAGAATTTTAATCTGCAATTTATTTGTCGTGTTTGTCGATTTAAAAAACGGTTAATTGACACAAATATGAATAAAATTAATTGATTATTTTTTACAAATACATTTTTTAGGAAGAAAATAACAAATCCTTACCAATTTTCGAAGATAATTGTTATTATGAAGAAAATCATGTTGATTGCTGCAAGAAATCTAAGGCATGCCTTCTATTATTGAAAAAGTACTTGGAATATTTCTTAAGTAACTTACATCTATGTATGTACATACATACATACCTACCTCTCATCGGTCGTGTCTATAACATCCTGTGTACATTTACACATGTCATTTCGTATTTTTGATAGACATACTTGCGAATTTGATTAGCAATCTCGAAAAAAAATCACAACTGTCTCCAATTTATTTAAGAATAGATGTTCTTTAAAATATATTCTATTTTTCAAATAATTTCTTAAAATATGAATGTGACACTTAATTCAAAATTCGATAATCGAAAGGTTTGAACTATTAAAGTAGTGTCTCCGACGTTCTGCAGAATATGGGCGACTATAATGAACGTGAATTAATAATATTAATCGAACATATGCTCTCCCGTTGAGCAGAATTAAATTTGATATAAAAATCGGTCATGTTTTAGTCCTTGAATATTGAGATAATACTTCCTCATAAACATCCGATAAGACCGCAAGAATATATTGTATTTTCAAACGAACATCTTATAACTTCTAGTCCCTAAGACTAGGATAGGTTCTTCCGAACTTTGATAGTTGATAGCGGCCATATTCTTGAACCAAATTTGTCAAATTGACTGTCGCTTATCCGTTCTGTTCTGTTCAATTACCATGGACGGATCTATCGTTCAATAACAATTGTGTAAATGATAAAATTTGATTACTAAAATGGGTGTTCTGTTCTGACAACGTTCCTTGAACTTCGCTCATTTTTCGGTCGTCATAATCTGAATGAATGGGTACGTCAAAAAAATTGTCTTATTTGAAAGGATACTAATCCAATAAATAAAGCGTCCAATAGATCTCGAAAAGTCACTCTTTAGTGTGGATTTCAGACGGTCTTTTGAGATATTTAAAAATAAGATACATTTCCTTTAATAATGATTTGGATTTTTATGCCAAATTTGAGACATTTGTCAATTTCACAGGTATAAGAATGCCAACGTTTTTAACTCCTATGGTTGTACAAAGAAAATCCATATCAAAAGTACCTATTTGCAATAAATTAATTAACCTTATCTGCTTCAACTAAAGTTTTCAACAGACAATAAGCAAACTAAATGTATGATATTTTTTTAGTATTTGGACAAATTTGCTTGACATTTTTTTGTCTTTTTAGCAGTTCAACTATTTCTAGCTTACAAACTTAAGTACAAGCACAATTAATTAAATTTTTACATTTTGTAAAAGGAAACAAGACTCTTGCACATTCCCTTGACAAATAAGTGAAAAAACTGTATGTACTGTAATAACATTGTTTATAATGATATGAATTTTATGTTTTAAATACCATTATTTCTCTACAAATGCTAGACACAATATTAACATACATTTATGTATGTACCCAAAAAAAACAATATTTTTTCATCACGTTCTCAAAATAATGTGCTAAGCTTGGTTTATTCCCGCATCAGCAATTCGGACAAAAATTTAATTCACAACTTATCCCATAGCTACATATAGATTTGTGGTTGTATTTCGTACGTGTATTTGACATGATGTTCTGTGAATATTAAATTGTTTAGCCAACTACCAACCCCAATCCCAACTCCAAGCCATAACCATACATCCCCGTGTGTGACCAATTAAATTACGACTGACGACGCCGCCGGTATCCATAGCCAGACACCTCAATAACATTTCGTCCACCTTTCACACACATGTATGAAATATATGTACCTACATATATATATGGGGTGTTTTACCCCTTCTCTAACAGCACCGAGAAACAGAAAATCAATATCGGTAAATTTTGTGGCTATGCCAAGCGGATGAGGTTTCATATATTTTAAGCTTGTGACATTTTCTCATTAAACCCACAAGGTATGAAATTGTGTAATATACAGATACTCTCTTTCGTCATCGTCAATGTAATAATTAAAAACAAATACCTCCACACATAGTTAAATTGAATTTTTAGGGGTTGAAATTTTGGCACAAAATTATCACTTTGCCAAAGTAAAATGTGAGCTGAATTGGGTATTTCTCTTACTTTGCAAACCCCAACAGATAATTGTGACGTTGGGCTAATTAATGTTTTCGTTAACATAAAATACCATAATTGGATTATTTCGTGATCAATTTGATTACATCATTAGATATAACAGCTATTAAAGTTTCGAAGTTTGTATAAAATGTTGCTGATGAAACCGCATACAAAATTTTATTCTAATAGACCTACATAAATATGTTTGAGTGAGTATATTATTTTGTTTTTGGTTGGTTTTAATGATATTTCTGTAAACAAACAATAAATACACAAATTTATGAACAGACAGGCTGTTGAACATTTATAATTAAAAAAAAAAACAATATATAGAGTAAGAGCCCAGGGCCGGCAGACATACGTCATTTTATCATAGCTGATTTTTTTGTCTGTGAACAGATGCCAAAGTAGATAAGAACGAATGTACATAAGATATCACCTTAAAGGTGTCTGCCAGACGAAACGACCCACTGTAGGGGTTTGACAAGTGTCAATCAAAGCTTGAGATACTATCCCCTTAAACATATCAAAAAATCTGCTTTGATAAAATAACATACAGTAGAATTCAGTTATGACGACCACTCATGGGAGACAAATTTTCCGTCGTTTTAAGCGTCGTTTATCGCTATATCCGAAAGAATAAAACACATTGATATGTTGCCGAAATTGACAGTTTCCTTACTTTAATAAACTTTGAAGTATGTACCATAAACAAATAACACTTTTCCAGAAAAATAACTAGCACAAGTACAACTGATTCAAATTTGTATCAACCAAATTAAACTAGGGTCCGCCATCTAAAGTTTTTTTTTTTCAACTAGTGCTTATTTCGTGAATGGTAACACTTAGCTCATGTCTGAATTGACAGGTAATTAGTTTTATCCTTCCGCTGAACGAATATGGTTGTGTATACGCTTGAACAACGCTGGGAGATATTGCGACATTGCTTTGAAAATCATGGTAATGTTGCAGAATGTGTGCGAAAATTGCGTACGGATTTTGGAAGAAGAGAAGCACCGTCAGCTCCGTATGTTCGTTATCTTGTGAAAAATGTGAAAGAAACTGGCATCCTCATCGATAATCCAAAGCGTGAAAAGCCAAAAACAGTTCGTTCACCCGAGAATATTGCTGCTGTGGCAGAAAGTGTGTGTGAAGCGCCATCAACATCAATTCACCGTCGTTCTCAACAATTGAACATTTCGGAAACATCATTGAGACGAATTTTGCATAAAGACCTTGGTATGACGCCATACAAAGTCCAATTGGTTCAGGAGTTGAAGCCAACTGACCATCCAATGCGTTTTCGCTTCGCTAAGTGTGCCTGCGGTCGACTTAGAGAAGATGCCGATTTTGCCAAAAAAATCATCTTTTCAGATGAAGCTCATTTTGATCTTGGCGGGTATGCAAACAAGCAAAATTGTCGCATTTGGGGCACAGAAAACACGCACGCATACATTGAAAAGCCGATACACCCAAAACGAGTCACTGTTTGGTGCGGATTTTGGTCCAGAGGCATAATTGGGCCATTTTTCTTCGAAAATGAGCAAGGAGTGGCCGTTACAGTCAATGGCGATCGTTATCGGGCTATGTTGAACGAATTTTTGCTCACAAAAATTGAAGAGGAGGATATTGGCAATATTTGGTTTCAACAGGACGGCGCTACGTGCCACACAGCCGAAGCTACACTCGATGTTTTGCGCCATGTTTTTGAAGATCGCATTATCAGCCGCAGAGCTGATGTCGTTTGTCCACCTCGGAGCTGCGATTTGACACCGTTGGACTATTATTTGTGGGGTGCCGTAAAAGATAAGTGTTACGCCGACAAGCCAGAGACAATTGACGCTTTAAAGGACAATATTCGTGAAGTCATTGGTGAAATACAGCTGCACACAATCGATAATGTGCTTAAAAATTGGACCGATCGTGTAGGCTACTGCATGGCCAGCCGAGGCAGCAATTTGAATGAAATTATTTTCCATTATTAACCGAAAGGATTTTACTTTCAAATAAAAAAAGGAATTTGAGAAAATATTCAGTAGTTTTTTTTTTATAGCTTTTTCAAAAAAAAAATTATTTGGCGGACCCTTTATGTATATAAATATGTAAGCCTAACTGTATTATGTTTAGACACGCAGCACAGGAAAAGGAAAAAAATGGGAACATTCGCTTTAATTTTGTTTTCGGTCGTTATATCCGAATTTCATGACAAACAGAGCCCGTCATAATAGTCGTTATAACCAAAATGGTCATTATAAGCGAAGTCGTTGTAACCGTAAGATATTATACACTATTTAGTTCGAAACCGAAATTTACCTTTAAGTTTCGTCTTTATAACCGAAATGTCGTTATAACCGAAGTCACTTTAAGCGAATTTAACTGTAGTTGAGAATGGACTGTTAAAACTGCATATCTCCGAAAACCCCAGCTTTGAAAATTAGGAATGTCCATTCGTTCTTATCTACTTTGATATCTATTCACAGAAAAAAATCAGCTATGATAAAATGACGTATGTCTGCCGGCCATGTGATTTTGGTCTAATATGTGTGTAGCGTTCTGCGTTTTGATAAAAAAAGAGAAATAAATGGGCAATATTCTTTTTTTTTAAATTAAATTACATATACGGCACAGTGGTCGGAATATATCGAAATTTATTTTTGGGGTTGTGTTGCATATTCCATCGCATTACAATTTTTTTTGTAATTAACTATTTATGAAATACAAGATTTATAAAATAAAACTGAGTATTAAAAGAAAATAGCTATCATATCTCATATGTCTGAGTTCATCACATAGTAATTACTTACTTACTTAGGTGGAGCTACAGTTCGGGGCGAACCTGGGCCTCAACCAACATGCCTCACCAGCTTGCTCGGTATTTGGCTAGCTGCCTCCAGTTACTTGAGCGCGCCACCTTAGGCGAGGTCTTCCTTGATTGCGTCTTCCCTCTGGGTTGGAATCGAAGATCCTGCGAGCCGGAGCATTATTGTTCATACGCTCTATATGACCTAGCCACCTTAAACGTGATATACGTATTTTTTGTACCAGGTTAATGTCGCTGTACAGCTCGTATAGTTCGTGGTTGAACCTACTCCTCCAAAGCCCGTTAACGCAGATAGGGCAGGAAATCTTGCGAAGAACCTTATGCTCGAAACGACTAAGGATATCTTTATCCGCTTTTGATAGAGTCCATGTCTTCGCGCCATAGAGCAGGACTGGGATGATCAGAGTCTTATAAAGAGTCTCCTTTGTTTTTCGAGAGAGGGCTTTACTACTCAATTGCCTCTCTAGCCCATAGGAACAGCGATTGGCAAGAGTTATTCTTCGCTTTATTTCTAACGAGATGTTATTGTTAGATGTTATAGCGGATCCGAGGTAGACAAAGTCCCTAACTACCTCAAAGTTGTACCTGTCTATTGTGACGTTTTGTTTGTGTTGTGTGTCCCTTTTTGTGGACAGCAAGTACTTCGTTTTGGCCTTATTGACTGCTAGTCCCATCTTAGCCGCTTCAGCTTCAATATTAGCAAACGCACCAGTGACAGATCGCTGGGTTCTGCCAATGATGTCTATGTCATCAGCGTATGCTAACAATTGCACAGACTTGAAAAAAATTGTGCCAGAAGGGTTAACTTGGTATTTATATTACATAGTAATTAGCTAAGAAAAAACCGGTTAAGCCTGTTTATATCCTCTGAATTTCTTCTAATTGGTACTTGGTTTAGGAAAAGTTTTAGATCTTAATATATACAATATTTTCAACAATAAAAACATGTCAAATGGGACATAAGTACAAAATTCTTTGCTTTTGTACTTGTGTCTCATCAAAGTGGTATATAATTCTCAAATTCGATGTTAGACTTATGTGCCGAGGATTTATGTCCCTGTACCCATTTCATATTCTTGCGGCTTTCGAATTTGGCAAATGCCTCCTTGGTAAAATTATGTTGCTAAAACTGTAGAGGCAAGAATTAAATTATAATCGCAATATTGCCATACATATCGAGAGACAGGTTGCTATAAAATTCATTATTTGGCTATGATATCATGGGAACTGGTCAACAATGCCATTACAAGCTCGCCGGCATTAATACAAATCTGAAAGTCACTCTTCTTTGGGTTTCAGGGCATACTAGAAATGATGGAAATGAACTGGCCGATGAGCTGATCAGGCGGCGGCGGCCGGGGTATGGTCCTGAACTCAAGGGTACTTTGCTTCGATGGGCTGAACTTTGCTCTTAGTTGCCTGAGGAACATGTATACCATATCAACCAATCCAGAAGAAACTGCCTTACAAGCAAACTGCCTGTAAGCACAGAGAGCTCTGTGGAAGGTTGCATACTGTTTACTGTACATAATGCTGTCAAATTCAATGAGCAGGAAATTGTTCAGCACAGTGTATGAAGTGAAGATCTGTGCCGATATACAGTTTGGCAATACGCGACCAACTGAAGATCCGACCTTCAAAGCTCCACGCGCATTCCGCTGGGTGATGTGAACGGTAGTATATTCTTTAAATTATCAGAGTCCAGACGTATCTAGGTAGACAAATTTAACGAATTCTTTCATATCAAGGAGGATGTGGTACACCTATGGAAATCATACGTACGAATGAACATATGTACAGAAAAAGGCAGGTAACTATTAGGATTGCTGCTATCAGTACGAGAACCAAGCCAATAAGAGAGTGTTCGAAAAAATCAGGAGTTCCGTACAACAGTCGATGCCGAAGCTGTGGGGACGAACAAAAAAGTTCAAATTAAGACTCCAACTGCTAGTTAAAATATCTTTGACGACCTTCACTAGCTCACTGGAAAGCAAATCAAAGATTGCGCCGCGCCATACAGTTGAACTGATAAAATTAATGTTTTGTGTAGCGTGCAGTTGTCTTTCGAGAAAGGAGTTTTGAACGCATTTGTTTGGCCAAACCGAAGTATGAGTGGTTCGCAAGGGTAAATTTTATGGCTTTATTATAAATAAAAGTCAATATCATATTTGATATTATTAATTAAAAAAATTATAAACAGTTCTTATTTATTTGAGTTTTTAAGTTGGAATCAATTTTATATTAATATTTTTGACAAATTTTATTTATATTTTGCTAAGAGATATAAACTATTATTAAAGCAAAGTAAAAAGTAGCTTAAAACAAAGTGAAATTATAGTAGATAGCTACATGATATATTCTTTTCGTCGGATTTCTACTAAGCTGTCGTTCGTGGAATTGATGTTTGTTCTGTGGTAGGTGAACTCCTTAACAACCTCGAAATTACTGCTACCAACAGTGACGTTTTGTCCTAGGCGATGGACAGATGAAGCTTTGTTTGTTGATATCATATACTTTGTTTTGTCCTTATTCACTTCAAGACGAACCCGTTTCGCATGTTCATCAATAGCTGTGAATGCTTCTAGTACATCTCGCTTGGATTGACCGATGATGTCGATGTCATCCGCATAGCCAAGCAGTTGAGAAGACCTGTTGAAGATAATGCCTTCCAGTTTAGCACCACTCTTGTTCACTATCTGCTCCAGGACAATATTGAAGAAGTCACATGATAGCTCATCTCCTTGTCTGAACCCTGTACACATCTGGAATAGGTCAGATGAGCTGTTACTTATTTGCACGTTTTAACCGCGTATTTTGTAACCTCATGCGGCATAGCTGGATCAGTTTTTGTTTTGGGATCCCGAATTCCGACATCGCCAAGAGAATCTCTTGGTGACTTATGCTATCATATGCGGTCTATCATTGATCTGCTTGGCCTGAGGCCACACTGGTACGTGACGATCATAGTGTTGCAGAAAAGTTTTAGGCGCTCACATAGTATACGTTGGAAAGGATCTTGTAGGCAACATTAAGCAGGGATAAGCCTCTGTAGTTTTTGCAGGACATAGGATCGCTTTTTCTGTAGATTGGGCATATGGAGCTATTTGACCAGTCGTCGGGCATACTTTCCTCCTCCCACACTTCTTTGATCAGCTGGTGCATCCACCCTATCAGGACATCTTCTCCTTAATTGAAGAGCTCCGTAGGTAGTTCATTCGAGCCGGCGGTACTTAAGCTTGTGGATGGGTTTTGTTACCCTCTTCAGTACTGGGCGCTGGGAATCGACTCATTGACTAGTCGACATTTTAAGCCATGAAAACTGGTTTCAAATGGTTTCAAAACACAGCAAAATCTATCTGCTCCTGAAATGTTTCTCTCTTGCTTACTTGTCTCTAAGCCCAGCAATCTCTCATGGGGCATAAACAAAGGGCTCCAACACGGGTAAATACCAAAAGAGACACTAATGATCTTTCCTTCCTTCCACAACCTTAATGAAAACTTAAACTTAAGCTGGGGCATCTTAGAGAAAGCGTCTGGATGTAAAGAAGACGAGGCTACAGCTTCGATTATACAGATGGCAATAGGTGCATTTACAATACATATATATGTAAGCAATATTCCTTATACGTAAGCAAATCCCACAAATGATCATATACCGGAAACTCGCCAAGCTTGGCACAACGCGTTCAGGCATTATTCCCACCAAGGTAATGCCACAGACCCTCTGTCACACCTCCACAAAAACTTTCAATAGTCAGTGGAAATGCGAGTTATGGTATCAAAAGGGCGCACTGAGTATCGAATAACAACCGCAATTTTTATCTACCTACAGATGAGCCTGTCTGTAATATCACAGACAGTAATGAAATACTTACAATGAAATGTGTACGTTTAAAAAACCCACTAATGAAGGAATAAGAAAATTAAAATCCTTTCTCATATTTTATTTACGCATCAAAAGCTCCTTTTAACTGCAATTAGGGAAATAGAATTTATAATGTTTTTTTCTAAAAAAAATCAATTCATTAACTTAATAATGTGTACTGCCTTTTCCTCTTAATTCAGGTAAGCATGCTGCTCTCGGATTCCTTCCAAATGTGTATTGTAACTTCAACTTGGGTTTGAAGAGTCAAATTTCGATTAATTAGCTTTTTTCCCTTTTTTTTTAAATTTGCTTTAATCATCAAAATTAATTACAAATATCCCAAGTTTAATATCCAATACAGTATTTCATACACCTATTTTGGTTTTAAATATTTGACCCATTAAAGATAATAATCTTGATACTTGAGTCAGTTTTGTTTTACAATATTAAAAAGGCTTAAAATAATTATCACGATAGGTAGGTACTTCATAAAATGTGCCTCCAACACGCAACCTGGGAAAAACATTAAGAACCCTCCAAAGAGAACCTTGTCCTATGAGTGAAGAGGAACTCAAAGAAGCAAAACATTCGCGAATACTTGGTTGGAACACACAACTTACTCATGAAAATCGTGGCTACTCTTAAAGGTGAACCTTGTATAGGAGGCTTGTAGTAGCAAAACGGTACGAGAATTCTTATGAAATATTCTATACAAATTAGGCTTAGTAAATATACATACATATGTAATTGACCCACTACAGCCATTTTTATCGAACGTACAAGTACAGGGTGGGACAAAATTAATGTTAAAATGTAAATTGGATGTGATTTTGTTAGTAAGGCAAAAAATTGGGCTGGAAAATGATATTTCTATATCTTAATCGTTGCACGAGGTGTGAGGTGAGCGATTAAAAAACCCTTCCAAAATTCCACCTAATCAACGTTTGCTGATGTGTGGTCATTTTTGGAAGTTTTCTGCCACAACTATCATTTTATGGAATTTGAGACAATACGGGGCTTCTACTTCCTATGTAGAGATACCAGTTTGCCCGAGACTATAAGCTTAAATGTTTTCAGGACGACTAAATTTACGCTGCGTTAAAACAACAGATGAACAATTGGATGTGGCAGTTATAATAGAATCTTGCATGTGCCTCGGTCCAATATTTCACAGTACACATATTCCAAGGTATTATCTGACACAAAGGTGTCTCAGATTTGACATATCCACTGTGGCTTTTGACACAACCACATACAAATAGGGATGTCACATTATTTCAGTAAGATGTATTCAGCAACAGCACAGGTACCAGCAGATTGAAAATACCTGTTATTGAAATAACATGAAAAATTTCTAATTATTTTTTTTTTTAATCGAACCGATTTTTAAAATGATAAAGCGATGAATAATTAATTGCAAAATTCGAATAAAATGTAGTTGATTCAAATTGTTATTTTACTGCCAGTTTCCGCTGCGTAAATTTTACTTTAGTAACAGGTATTTGTAACTGTTATTTAAAAGTAGCAATAGCCGATATTTAGACCAACAGTTAGGTATTGAACCATGCATTGTGTGACACAATGGTCTCGACGATTTCAAACATGCGCAAATTTGAACGGAAATAGAAATTTGGAAGAGCATACCTTGTTATAACAAAGTGTGTTGCCGTACTTTGTGCACAATAATGTGAAGACTGTCATTTTTGCAAGAGAGGGGGTAAACATCTCTCAGAGAGCAACAAAGACTTACAAAAGTACGGGAACACTTTGGACAACATTTTAAACATTTTTTAAACGTCAAAATAAAAGTGTATCTTTGAAAATGTTTATTAAAGATTTATATGAAATTATTTCTTAAAATAACCAATTTCATATCGTAAATTTTAATTCATTGCTCGAATAAGCCAGACCAGACTAAACATTCCAGTATGTTCAACTTTTGCAACGATACACATGGCAGCTGCCATTTTAGGTTTTGTTTTTTTCCTTCATTTGAAAGTCTTAATAATTTTGTCGAAAGAAATTTCTTGGACTAAAATTCGCAGCGTGGGGGAAATATTTTACTCTCTCGTGAGAGCTCTCTGCTGTGAAAAACTACAAAAATTTGGAGTGCTGGAACAGGATTTGACTGCTTTTCATAGAAATTCGTAGATTTTCGCAGTTTTATGGAGTACGTGAATGCACATTGTTTAATGTGCAATTACATTCTGTAAATTAATTTTTTATCTGTCTACAACATAAATGGCAAATCACATTGGTCAAATGTCATTGTGATTTGACAATAATAATTGTGTAATTGTTTCTGTCATTTTTCAAATCATAGTTTTCCATTAAATTCCTATTAGTAAAAAATGCTTACTCCACATTTAATCCACGACTTATTCACGCCAACGGAAAGAAGGTTAACCGTATGTTAAAATTTCCGATTAATAAAAAAAGGGTCCGTCCGAAAATCCATGAGGACAATCTACTACAATAATTATGTCTCTATAAATTTTGTCAAATCTCATTTTTTTGGTTAAATTACTGACATATTTCACTTAATCCACGTCTTAGAGATACGATGTGACTAAATCTTGTTTTTTTTTATGGGTTCGTAAGAGATTTAAAATCTCCTTTGATAACAGTATTCCAGGAGATTAGCAATGTTCTGATAAATAGTGGATTTGAAAAGAAATTAGAACGGTCGTTCAAAATATCATAGCTTTGCTATGTCGAATTGCGTTTTTTTTTCAATTTAGTGACTGATACTCGTGGTTGTTACTTCTGGAAATGTATTAACCCTAAGTGAAATCTACAGAGTCCTGTACTGTATCAACTAAGTACTCAGGAACATCAATAAGCAGTTATTTTCAATTTATTTGCTACACACTTTAAATAATTTCACTCAAGAACTTTCTCTTAAAAATATCAAAGCTTATCTTAAAGATTCTATTTGGGATTTTTTTATGGTATTGAAGAGGGAGTTCTTATATATAATTGTCTGATGGACACTTCACGATTAGTTAAAAAAAAGCTGCTTTGCAGCCAAATTACTGTCAATTTTTTGTTTGTTTTATCTTTCTCTTGATACACGTAAATTTTTGAAAGAAAGAAAAAAGAATGCAGATCTATTTGCCAGATTTTAATCATCCCCAGAAGTTTTAAAACATTTTTAATGAACAAAATATCTTTCCATATTTATTAACTGTTGTAACCTAAGTCAAATAAAGGAAACGATTTCGATTTATTTTAATGTCTATTCTTTTATTTAAGTATTTCTTAGTTGGAAATATGAATTTGAATTATCATTTTGCAAGAGGCTTACTGACAGCTGCCAATTGCTGACAGCTTCTATGTTGAGAGTTTTCTACAGGTTGTGTCTGTTTATCACATTAACCATGTACATGGTATAAAGTTTTGAGAACAATATGTAAACTAATATTACTTCAAGGATTTTGCGAGGGCGTTCGACAAAGTCAATCATAAGATTTGAATTTTTCTGAGGAGGGTATTAACGACTAAGGACAGATTTTTAATCACTGCCAATGTCTTTGTCCACTGATGATTTAAAACTGAACATTAACTCAATTCTGAACTGTTTCACTTCTTCAAAGATTTCGTATGTGTGATAGCATTAAATGAAAAGCTAAATATCAAGCCCTTACTTGCTCAAAGAAACATAATCTTATATTTCACACCTATATTTGTGTTCTTTAGTCCAATTCGTCCAGGTATGTTGTTGGAAATGGCAATCTCCATTATGTCTAAAACTTTCTTTATTTCGCTTTTTGATAGATTGATAGGTAGTTGATGGGTTCCTCTTCTCTTCTAGTCTTTTATTAGTTTTATTAAGCTTAAATATATGTGCAATATTTTGTATTAGTTTATTTGAAAAGTATTACAACAATTTATTATATAATGAGCTAGAACACAATTTAAGAAAGTTTTTTTTCTTAAACCACATTCCATATAAACAGTAAATGTTTTCATCATTTCAAAAAAATTATTAAACAATTATTAGCTTTTTTGTATATTGGAAATATTTTTTTTCACTTCAATAAAGAATCCTTCGGCAATCAGAAATACAATTTTATTTGCTCCCAAAATACTCATTTACACAAGCAATTAAATATTCATATGTGTGGAACGGATAACAATTATATATGAGAGAAAAAAAAAACGGACAAAAACATGGTTGCGTGCAAATTTTTCCTTCGTGAGTGATATGCGTTAAGGAAATAAAGTTTCCTTTTTCATGGTTGTTCCTTTATCTTCAACCACAAGTATTAGGGAGCTGGCGGTTGCGGTAGGAATAAGAAATAAATTAATATACTACTGCAAAATTCTAAAGAATAATACTAGTATATATATAGCTGCGGTCAAAATAATAGCAGTAAAATGGGGACGCCAAGAAAATTGAATAAAATAAAATACTCAATGATTATTAATCGTTATAAATATTTTTATTAATAATTTTAATCCAGGTTGTGACAAGAAATGTTTATATTTTATCAAGTAAATAAAAATAAAAAAATGTTTAAAATCAAGTTAAAGATTTGCTCCGGTCAAAAAAATAGCAGTAGTCATAAAAATGAAGGAAAAGAACCAAATGTTGATAAATATTACAATAAAATTTGTTAATATTTGGTTGTAGACCCGTTATTGCTTATAACGGCCTCATATCGTCGCTTCATAAAATTAACCAAAGCCTGATATATCTCCAATGGGATACCTTTCCATGCAGTCTCAACTGTAATCCAAAGCTGATTAATGTTGGTGGGTTTTGAAGCTGCAACTAATTTTTTAACATGTGGCCAAGGGTTCTCGATTAAGTTGAAGTCAGGTGATTATGGGGAGGCCAGTCCAAAACAGAAATATTATTGATCCGAAACCACTCCTTGGCTTTTTGCTGGTATGCTTCAGGTCATTGTCTTGTTGGAAGACCTATCTGATTGGCATTTTCTCCTCTGCGTAAGGCAGCATGGTTCCCTGAAGAATATCAACGTAAACGTGTTGGTCCATCACACCATTATTCCGGTATATGGGACCTACACCATCATGGTATGAGAAGCAACCCCGTACCATAATGTTAGATCCACCATGTCTTACGGTTTTCCGCGTATACCTTGGCACGTATTCAACATTTGGTGGTCGTCGCACATATTCACGAGAACTAGGGCTGCCAGCAAAACGATTTTGCTTTGATCCGTCCACGAAATATTTCGCCAATCCTGAAGGGGCCTTTGAACATGGGTCTTGGCAAACTGTAGTCTTTTGTCAATGTGTTTTTTTGTCAAAAGTGAATCTTTTCTTGGGCTTCTGGCGTTGAGATTATTTCGTCTTAATATTCTTCTAAATGTTTCCACACTTGCATTCAAATTTTATGATTTTCGTATCTCAGGAGAAGGCAAGTGGGGTAAGGCCTTCGAGCATCTTATAATCCTTCTTAGCAATTTTGGAGACAAAACTTTTTTTCTGCCGCGGGTTTCAGGTTTTTCTCTATAATTTTTTGCATTTAAAATAATATCATTTACTCATAATACTTAAGATAACAAACCTTAAAGTTGTACTTTATGGCTTGCATAAAACGAAAGAAGATTATCTTCAAAATGACCTCATGCTACATTTAAAACTAGATGTGCTTAGAGTTAATGCTATGAATGTCAAAAATCCTAAATTTAAAACCAATGGGGCACAATTTTAAACAACCTATTATTAAGGCCTTAGCACGATACTAGTTAGCAATTTACTATATACATAGTAGTCTACTAACTTTTCATAAATTTTAAACCTTTTGTTAACTAGTAAAATGATAATTAAGCAGATAGCAAAGTATTTGTAGGGTTTGAATTTTGATGAACACAATTATTGTGTTTATGCGTTGAAAATTGATTATATGTTGATATAAACCCAACATGTGCTTTAAATAAGTATTCGATGTTAATATTTCCATCATTTTAACTTAATTATTTAAAAAAAATTAGAAAAAATTGACACCAGCAGGACTCGAACCTTGGCCTCCCGCGTGCAAAGCCGTATACTATCAGAATGACATGTGGATTTAGTACGATACTAAAAATTTAAAGTAGCTATTCGGTGATTTTAACTTTAGTTTTAAGGAGATAATACTATACAAAACTCTTTTAAGATTAGCAAAATCCTCTTTTTAACCTAATATCATACTAAAAATGATTTAACATATTACTAAATCATTTAAACTTTTGCGCCAATATAATTATCTTATAAACTTGAAAAATAAAAGCGTCAAGCTTAATGATCTGCGAAAGAACTCTAAAATAGTCTTTCATGTGAGTGTTTATTGGGATTACTATAGAAAAAGCCCCTCTTCGACCCGCAATGCCACAAATGTTTAATGTTTGGTCATGACTCTGCCATGTCAAAGTAGCCTGCTCTCTTTGTTCGCATAACTTAATCGCTTGTCCAAATAAAGGAACTTTAAATGCGTTAACTGTGACGATAGTCACTCAGCCACCGATGCAAACTGCAAAAAAATCCTGGAATACCTTGAACTTTAAACTCGTTTGCGTGAACGAAACAGAAACCGAAACAGCAAGCACTGCATCAATCCCCGTGATGCTCTTAAGCCATATCAACAGATGTAGAATAATTTTGTTCTCCAAACAGCCGATTTTCCTCTGATTAAACAACGTCCACCTATACCTGTTCAACTCCTAATTCCCATCCTGATCCCATTAAAAATAAAATGTTATTATCCAACCAACTTTTGCAAATTCAATTCCAAATACTCCAAATGTGTCAACGATAAATAATAATCAAAATAATGAAAATAATGGTCTATTTACTTTTGAAGATTTGATTACTTTAAAAAATGAAATGTTATTTAAACTATCCAATTGCAAATCAAAACAAGAACAATTTAATATTATTGCCGATTTAAGCATCAAATATCTCTTAAGTTTACACAAGTATACTTAATGTGGAATGCCAAGAGTTTGAAGAAATCTTCCTTGGCATTTCTCTACGATAGGATAGATATTGCCACAATAAAAGATAGATGTTACATAATACATAAGAACTTTATAAGCAAATGCTTATCTAATCAAAACCCAATATTAAAAATATGGCCAACTAATATGTATACATTTTTCGTTTTATGTTAGTTTTAAGACTTTATAAGTCCAATGAGTTTTTTTTTTTATAAAATCTTTCTCATAACAAATCACATTTGTGGTAATTATTTCTCCATTTTGTTAAATTTATAGTTGCTAAGAATGTATATTATTCTCATCACTATGCTTTAAGTATCTTAAAACTAATGTATCATGTGTATATACTAAATAAATAAACATTAAATAAATAAATAAAATCATTTTTGGAGAGATTTGTAGAGTTTTTTGGATCTCCGCATTAGTTTTACCTTCAAAGAAGTTGCCGAATGATTCGGCGTTTCTCCGGAGTGCAGTGTTTCTACGGCCCACACTGTAAGTGTGTGTGTATAAATATGTAAATACTATAAGGCCTTAAAAGCTTACCTTGAAACTATTATAATTTGAATAAGCACAGGATCAAAAAACAATACACAATAACGTTAAGCTAATTAATACTGCTATTATTTTGACCGCTAATATACACACTTAAAGATCATTCGATTGACATTTGGGAAAAAACCGTTAGGTCATGGAATTTTTTTTTCCGGAAACTTAACACAAAATGTTCTAGTACCAAAAAAATAGTGAAGAATGTAATTGATTGCGCATATATTGCATTGTACTAGAATATATTAATCGGGAGGTTACACTGGTATTATTTTGACATATATATATACGACGGAATAGTTTGTTTTTCTGAATAAAGAGTGGCCCAACGACAACATTTCTTAATTTTTTGAGTAAGACACTTAATGTTTGTATCATGCTGAGTTTCTATCATTAATACCACATAACATATTACTATGTATTTCAACAATATCGGTTTGATTTTTATAGAATTGTTTCCAATTTGTGGCAAAACAACTTTGTGTACCTATGTACATATTGTAAGTTGGATTTATAAAACTTTACCTGATAAGGTAACGGATAAGTTCCGTATAATTAAACAAACTCAGAGTAACTTAAATTTTATTTATTTCATGTAAGTCAAATATAGCAATTTTTCTGTATTGGCAATTAAAACAGTGTAATTTTTAAGAGAAACTGACACAATGTGTGCCGTGTACTTACGAATATCAAATTTCGTCCAAAATATTCTTCAAATACCACAAGCTTCACATTTACATTTACACAGGTGATGAATTGCCATTATTTCCTCCATTTTCTTGTGAAGCCATACAAGAGCTCCAACAAAATTGAGAAAACCCATAAAAACCTCAGCAAACGTTTTGTTTTGTAGTATAGAAAATGAAGCTGGTAGCACTCTTTTCAATGACAACCATTTTGTCACCTGAAATAGGTACATTCAAATGTCGGTCCGATAGCCTAACCTATATAATAAGTTAGTATTCATTTAAGTGCCTGAACAACCAACATCGTATAAGTTAAATTTGTATGGGTTTGTGCATGTTTCTAACATTTCTCATGGCACCTACAGCCCAAACGGGTGGCCGAATTGCTTCAAACTTGGTTTATAGAAGGTTTTAGCTATTATACAGAGGGGAAATTGATTTTTTTTTTTCAAAAAATAACGGTACCTGCCATATAACCGTTACCTTAAATCCTATTTTTCTCGAAAATTGCTCTAAGGATTTTGATTTAAAAAAATCAGTGAAGCTTTTTATGTGCGACCGATCATATGGTTGAACAAAAAAATTAAAAAATGTCAAAAACTGTACTTTCCATAGGACCGTTTTTTTTTTGCTTTCGACTATCTCATATTCAATATTTAATATTGATATTTCTTTGTATTTTTAAAAGCATTCAAAAAAATTCAAAATTTATATTTTGAAAACAGCTCATTAATTTTTTTTTTAAATTATAGCAATATGTATTTGCTGAAAACCTAGGCATTGGCGTTTTCGAATTTTATTTGAAAGATGTTTTTAAAAAGTTTAAAAAAAAAAAAAAAAATTTCTCAAAAAATTTCTCATAAATTCAAATTTATCGAAGAAATAAAATGGCGTACTTTTTTTGAGCTCAAATTAGTTTACGTATTTATTTCAGAATTTTGAATTATTTTTAAGTTTTTAAGTTTATATTATTAAATATTTAAGATTGTCATACCAATTTTTTTTTAGAAAAAAATTAAAAAAATTTTGTAAAAAAAAATAAGTAAAAAACGACTTTGAAAATATATTTAGATTTTTAAAAGAAATCTTTGAATACGATGTGATCGAACAAGTTCATGCGATCCAGCCGTGCATTTTGTTTTTTTTTGCAGCAGCTGTTTTGTTAACAGATGTGTTCTTACATGGGATTACACCAACATCAGCCTATCCGGATAGATATGCTTCGATTTTAGAATGAGGCCAATGTAATTTATCTTTAGTATGGTTTGACATTTGATCATGAGTCGACTGACGCCTGAACAGCGCAAGTAAATTGTTTTAATTGTTCAGATTGGCTACGTCAATAAAGAAAACTATCGGACATGGCTGAGACGCCATTACACCCAGAATAACAGTACGGTGTGTTTTAAAAATGATGCTGGCCAGAGGGTTCCAGTCAATGAAAACCATTTAAAGTGTAATGATCAATTTTCGTTCCTAAATAGAATCGCCTTGATGTGGGGCAGCTGTTGTTTCAACAAGACGTCGCAAATGTCTCACAGCGTGTACCACAATTGATTTGTTGGAGGAAATATTTGATGACCGCATAGATGGTGCCATTTGACATCGCTATTACGGACGAATTTTGTAAATGGTCCACAACCTGATCATAGCAAATAGTGACAAGTGACGACGTTTTATTTATTTTACCGAAATACTGCTCTGTGTAAGCAAGATACTGTAGCATTTCACATACTACGAGTATAACAGTTCTCAATTAGAAATAAGATCGATCTATATCCTATATGCAGTTGAAGCGATTTTCTTAAAACTTGGCACTTAAGCTTCTTAGGTGATTGGTTCGATTTTGTTCTAATCTTTTTTAGCTCCAAAACTAACGTACGCTGCAAAACAATTTTTTGAAGCAAAAATAGTAAATCTTAATTATTTCCAAAACAGTTCTAAGGAAAAATAAATGCACCATTATAGGTATATTCTACATGTTGGTCAATAAGAACTTTTAATTAATTAATTAAATAATACCAAAAATAATACGGCATTACACGCCGTCAGCAGGGACTGTCTCTCAATGGCTAAAACACATAACTGAGTAAATTATCCGCCAGGCATTGCACAATGCACTGCCGTTTTTGGACAGTTTCTATTATTAACATGGATATCGATATGACAAACTGCTTCTTTAGTCGACAACATCTATGTTTCCAGTGTTCGTTTGGTTCGCAAATGTTCGAGCATTATCCCCTCTCGTCTAAATTGTTGCATACACTAGATAAGTTACGTGGTCTTCCCATCGTTTCCTCCTAGAATAATAAAATTTGTTCGAAATGCGAGATGCGCACGGTTTACCTTAGCTTCTAGGTGATTGTAAAATCACCAGAAGAAAGTGTATCTTTCACAAATTTGACCCCGTTAGCTTACGAGCAATTCAAATTTAAGCTTAAAAAACGCCGAAGGACCTTTTCCATATTTAACTGAATTAATTTCACTTGCATTTACGAACTAGGTTTATTCCACGTCTGGAAATAGTTTTTATAATGCTGCCAGGTATTAAACCTCGAACGTAACATTATAATCGCCACCAGCTCCATAACAAACCTACTATCCACGCACATTTCCCCGTCCTTCTTCTCTTTTTCATACAACAGTTGATTATATTTTTGGTGAATAATTTATTATAAAAACGAAAACTCTCTACTGCTGAGACAAGCGAACAAAAAATATCGATCCTTAAATAAACGAATTTCTTTTTTCATGTAGTTAGTATACCTACGCTATGTACGTCTTGAGAGGAAAAAATAAAATACGAATCGTAAAAATAAGGGTTCCTTTCAATTCGCATTCTCATTTCCGAAATCTGTTTTTTTATTTTATTTTTGCACAAGGATATCGGTGTGGGTTGAAAATAAAATTAAAACACAAAACCAATTTTCTGAAGCTTTCATTATTTTTGTTATTTTTTTTAAGGAAGAAAATATTGTGTTTTTGTTTTGGTTTTTCGTATCATCATGAAATTAAATTACAGGAGAAAAAAATACGTACAACCTTAAGTGTTGGATGTTTTATAGGAATATTATTTTATTTGAATTTTATTATCCTTTAATTTCATCATGTAAATATAAATGAAAATATTGCATTGTTTATGTTTGATGTTGTAAAATGTTTATTAATTGTTTTGAAAAGGTATATTTTTTATTATTGTTTGTTGACATATAAATAGCTTTTAATTTCATGTCTCTAATTAAATTTTAGAAAGGATGCTTCTGACCTAATTTGTTGTGTTTATCCTTTAACAAACAGAAAAAGCACAGGTCCGGTCTTACTGTGTAACTGACTTCAAGGTGCTATGAAGTTGCTCCTTTCTTTTGTTTAAGTGTTTACTGGTGTGCAACTTGTGTGAAAGGTAACCCCCTTCAATTTCGTTTCTACTAAATGATAACTTAATATTTTGGGTTTGTGGAGTTTGACGAAACCAAACTGCAACATTTCGTAGTTCGATCAAAACAAAAATCCTGTTTCAGTATTTCACGGAAGCAGTAGAGTGTGATTATATATTTTTGCAGGATGTCTGCCTAAGACATTCAGTTTTAAGCGTCTAGTCGCGACATCGCCCAGTTCATCAAAAAAAGTTTTCTCGATACCAGGGCCCAACTATGTAATTCGATTCTACAATAAAGTCTTTCGAATTCGCAAAATCTCAACTCTCTAATTCTTTAGTAAGGCACTTATTAACTGAAAAGAGCAGAGGTAATTGGAGATTGTGTGGCGAAGAGTCGAAACGGCGAACAGATGATGCTACTCTCCAATACAGTACCACTTAAAAATAGCGTTGAAAACAACTTTCGAATAAATGCGAAAGTAAAATGCAATTACATAGTAGGTCCCCAGCTTTCCTAGTCTTGGCTCGGCTGAGCTATTCACAAAGGAAGTGTATGAGCTCTCTTCCCCCTCTTCATCCATACAATCACTAAATAGGTCAGATGTGCTGATGCCCATTCTGGTCATGTGGGTTCCCGGATTAAGTTGTGATCAGTTAGGATGTCCATCGAGAAGGGCAATTGTCTAGTTAAGCCCTAGTAAGTATTCTGTTTTTTCTTATAGATATCTGGCCAAATATTCCTCAAATCTGTGGATTTATTAATTCCTGACCATCTGTCCTTTTGGTTTTGAGGAAAATTCGATTAATTCTAATCTTTTCTTGGTCCAGTGACACAAGTATCGCGCAAGCGATTTGGCTTGATTCTAGTGATAATACGGTTTTAGCGGGTGTTGGCTAGTTCATTTGCATTTTCATTCCCTTGTGCGTCAGTGTGTTCTGGGACTTGGATTAGGGTGACCAAGCTCGATTCGCTGAGCAGTCTAAGTGCGTTGTAGCAAAGATCTACTAGTTTGGACTTCGTGACAATTGAGGAATGTCACCTGGCTACCCCCATTTCTTTCGTCCATAGGAACCGAAACATTATTTATATAAATGGCCCGTTTTTCCTTATAGTGATCGCTTAAAACATATATGGAAAACTTAAAGGGCTATTTCGAAAAAGAATCCACAACATATTTATAATATTAAGATTAAAAGCCGGACATGAGATATTAGTTCATTATTCTCAGAGGAATTCGAAGTCGTCAGATCAATCAAGGTTGTTTTCTTGAGATATAAAAGTTGAAAGTGGCAGCATTGTTTCCATTGATTGACATTTTTCCATGTGATTTATCGATAGTTTGGTATACCATCTTATCACGCTCGACCACAGGACACGTCGTACATTGGGCGAATGGGCTCGAAACGAATTGTCGTTTAGCCTGATTATCACAAACAAATTTTGTTCAGTGATAAGCGCATTTTTAGTTCAATGGCTAAGTCAATAACAAATTGTGATATTTAGTGTAAATAATTCTCAAGTCATTGTCATTGTCACCGATAAGCCAGAGACGATTGACGACTTAGAGAACAACATTCACCACGGTGGTCATGTGCCAGAAATCATATTCAAATACAAATGGCCTTGAATAGTCTTCTAAATAAAGTCAATTTTATGACAATAAAAAATGTTTCATTTATTTATTTAATTTTATATTTCTATGCCTCTAAACACCCTTTATAAGAATATCGGAATTAAACTAAGTCCCGACATTTTTTAGCTGAAATTAATATTTCACAATGACTTCTTACAAAAAATGAAGCATCAAGTTCAGGTACTTCACTTACGCAACTGAATCTCCATTAAATAAACTAACTAATATCTTACCACAATACTGCCCAGATATCAACTGTAATCCACGTACGAGGAAAATAAGCAAATTAAATTGGAAGGTTCATCGTGATGACCTCTTCCAGTAAACTGCACAAGGGAAAAGATGTGATCCATTTTCTTGGCTCCTGTGTCCTCTCCTACCATTGAGAAAATAAGATGAAGTTATTTTAGAACGGGCATTCTGCGAATATAAAATATAAACTTAATCACTTAACACTGGTTGGGACCAGTCTATTTATTCAATCTTCAGCCAACCCGGATTGTAACAAACGAAAAATATTTTCATCTTCTTCAACACATTGTAGCACGCTATTTACTTCCAACAGTTTTGCTTATAACAAAACATAACAAAATGGTAAGATTGAAAACTTCGGAGAAACTTAAATGTTATTTTTCTTTAGGAAATAAAGAAGGAATTTAGAACGAATTTGCAACTGAAACACAATTTTTTTCTGTGCTGATGGTGAAACCTTGTTCCCAGCAACTTTTTGAAGTGAAAACTATTCTATAGGCACGTTGTGCATTTTCATTCCGTGATGGTCAGAAGTGCTCCAAATAATGTATATCAATTCTATGAAAATGGGTGGATACCACGCCCAGTGAAAGAAAAATCTTAAATTTTAAAATGTTGTCTTTGCCTGCACTTAAAACCCTACCGCTTTACCAAATTTCATCAATTTACGACAATCCGAAGTGCTCCAAATAATGTATATCAATTCTATGAAAATGGGCGGGTACAACGCCTCCTGAATGGAAAATCTAAAATTTTCAATTTTTTTAATTGTATACACCACCAAGCCTACCGTTGTGCGAATTACAAGATTCTACGATGAATAGGGCAAGTTGCCTAAGCCTGGTGAGCTTAGCAAATGCTGAGAGTTTGTTGTTTCTGACGTTATTGGTACTGAAGTTAGAGAGGGTCGAAAATCGCCTGAGTTTGTTCATGTAAATAGGATGTAGTGCCAGAACTTGGCTGGGCACTACCGTACCCTTTGATATGAGAAGCGTCAGTGGCATTGTGATTTAACATTTATGGATTAGTTGGAGACTATAACCGTCTACTAAACAAAAGAAAGAAATCAACCAATCACTTTTTCAATATTAAGGTAATCTAAAAATCGTTTTTTTTGACATTAACAAAAACAAGACAAATCATTTTTTAAAAACTAAATTTAAGAAATACAGCATAAAATAGAAAAAGCCACATGATAGGTAACTAAATTATGGTAGAAGAAAGTCCAATTTTTGCTTGCAATTCACGTAAATACATAAGACTAACTTAGAAAAAACGAAAAAAAAACCTATCAAACTGGTTTGGTGCGATATCCTGTTTTTTATAATCTCGTTTCTGAAAATTCCGGTATTAAAATCCCGCTTTTAAAATCCCCTCTGTTATAATCCCTTTTTTATAATCGGGGATATTAAAATTTTTTTCCGGATTTTCGAAAAGCCGGATTTAAAAAAGCGGTTTTAAGAAACGCTCCATTATCAAACTTATAGCCAAATGTAATGTGTTATGGTTGATTCCATTAATATGGGAATAGAATTGTCAATTTAGAATTTAATTATTTTTAAGAAATACATACAATGCCTATGAAATTTTTTTCACCAAACCGGCTCGTGAAAGGTGATTAAAAAATGTTCCTCTAAAGTTCAATTAACTTGATAATGGAGATTTTTAACGTATTTTTTTATTTTAATAATCTCTATAAAGTTTAAAAAACTGTGGATGTGAAAAGAAAAATCCCATTATGTTTCGTAGTTTAAGGGATTGATTGAAACTGATAATTGTATACAAGATTATTGTAAATATTCTCCACAGAATTTATTGTATTGTATTTATTGAATGTGAAATAATGCATTTTTGTTATTTCATTTATTAAAAAACGCTTTTTGTATAATTTGTTTCTAATTTTTGTTGAAATTGGTGAAATTCTAAAGGAATGTTTTTTCTTTGTTTTCGTAAGAATTTTTCTTTCTAATTAGTCCCCAACGAAAACTTTCCTTAAACGCGCTAAGTTTTAAATTTCCAACACACTTTTGGTAAATTTTGCTACAATAATGAGGTCGTAGGTTATTCGAAATGAAGCTTTAGTTGTTTTAATTATAAGATTATTGATATTTTTGTATGTGAGTTATATTGTATAGTCCTTAAATAACCATGCTTTAATTAATGAGAAAGGAGTATTAAGTCCCGTAACTGCTGAAATAAAGGGTTGAATAATACTAAACATTAAAAACTAATACCTAAATTCTTTATCCTAAATCTAATTGCTACATGCATTTTCCATCGCCAGCTGTCCTTTAAGATTATCTCAAAATATCGATGCAAAAAAAAACAAGAATTAGTTACAAACTAACAAATGGGTATATAAACTGTCAAAGGTCCTTTGTGCACCATTTCAAATAGAGTTGCGAACAATTTTCTAAACGATTACGATCGACATTGCTCCAAACTTAAAAGCAATTCGGCCATTGTTTCCTTAACGCGATGAAATCAGTTTTCTTTTGTTTTTCTTTTTAGTTCATGTGGTACAAATACTTTTCTAATAGAACAAAATAAATAAACTTTTTGCTTTTGTTTATTGAAAAAAAAAGAAGAAACATTAAATACACATGCAATCCTATAGTGGCAATAATATAATGTATTTTAGAGGACAATAGCACTTATAAATTGCTGCTATGACGTAACGTGTGAAAAAGTTTTCCTTTTCTCATCCAATTGGATACACCAGAAAACACCTTTATCGAGACTTGCGCACGAAAAAAAAGTTTACCCTCTGCTCCTTGAAGGCAGGGGTAAAAAGTTTTCTATTCCTAGCACATACCAACCAGTCTAAGGGACTCATTTCGCCAACATAACATACAATTTCCCACACACAGGCAAATTATGTTCAATAGGACAAAAGTGGAGAAGCCAGGGGAGGCTTCCAAAAAGGAATAACTAGGGCGCTTTTGAATGTTTTTGACTCTCTCGCCAACTTGGGGGGTTGGATTTTGAATACAGCCAGGCACAAGGCAGACAGAAGTTACCTTTGCTGCGGCCTGGACGAACGGTGGTCGTTGTCGTGTGCAGGATTTACCAAATTGTGAATTAAAAAAAAAAATATTAAAAAATTTAATTAAAACTACATAAAAGTTTTATTAAATGAATTTAACAGTAGAGGCCATTTTTATTTGGTTTTGTGTAAAATAATTTAGTTCAATTTAGTTTAGATATTTTAGCGTGTGCAACTAATAAACAAAATCAAAAAAAAAACACGGGTATTCGAGAGAATTGAAAAGGATAAAAGTAAAATTCTATATATCAAATAGAAAATCCTTATTTGAAACCACAAAAAAAGTAAAAAGAAAAAAAATATACAAAAAACGCGATTTACTTATAAAGTGAACATTAGTTAATTTTAGTTCGAAAGAGAAAAAAAATAGTTAAAAAAAAAGGAAAAATCGACTCAATAAGTGTTTAAGTCTATCAGAGGACAGTGGCGTCTTCCGAGGGTACTAGCAGTGGTGGAGAGTCCGCCCTGTTTTCCAAATTAGGCGGATCTCTGTTCGGAAGCGGTCCAAATTCTCCACAGCGAGTGGTTTCAAATATACGTGGATTTCTATCAAATCGACTGAGTAATATCGCTCCTCCAGATACAGGTATGTCCTTTTTTTAAGTTTGTGTGTTCATCTTCAGTTATATAATTAAAAATCCGTCGGAATCAATGATCGACAGTGGGGTCTTTCTTTTTTGGTCTTATTTCCACCATTTTCCGACACTTGAATCTCGGATTACATAATAGCTTTTTTCACAATTATGTACCTGACATTTGGTATCTACACTCGTTTGTAGGTGCTTATTGATCGATAAAAGGATAAGGAGGAGAAAGCAAATGAAAACCCTTATACCTACTGCCTTTGCCTTTAGTATCTTATGTAGGTAGGCAATAAAGAGGAGCTTTTCGTTGTGCTCTCTTTTTTCAATTTTCCTTCAAGCACTTTTAGGGACAATTGAAAAATTATGCCATTTTATATTAGTAGGGGAAATTTCTGTGTGCTGGAATTTATTTTGATCAACTTTTGGGTTTCATTTTATTAAATTTTCTTTCGGCCTACATGAAAGATCTTTCGCAAGAAAATATTTTGGGTTGACTTTATAAGGAATTGATTATTTTGTTCCTGCAGCGCATGATCGATATTTTTTTTCTCTTTGCCATGTTTCTTATAGCCGTTATCAGAGCAGTTAAAGAATACCCTAAACTCATACCTAGCTTGGCTCTAATATGAAAATTTCAAATTATTCTGGCTATATTTAGAACGGTAGAGTCTGCGTAGTAAGAATTTTAGTAAGGTTTTATTTCATTAAGAAAATCGATACAAGTGTACGTACGTAGGTATCTAATTTCAAAATATTTTTTTTTCAAATTCATTTTTCGGCGTTGGTTGGAAATAAAAAAAAATAAATGTTAATTGTGTCAAGCGATGCTCTTCTCACACGGTGTTAACATTGACTTAGAGGGTACTTCTAGTTCTCCAAGCCTTACGCAATCTTAACCTTGCTAATCATAGTAAAGTGGGTAAAAATAAAATACGAATTTTTTTTTATTAATAGAACAAAGCACTGATGTTTTGAAATTTGAACCTCAAAATAGGCTTGATTTTTTAAATTAATGCTTAAGCTGTATTTTTTTTAAATGCAAAAAAAAAATAAAAAAGTTGCCTGAAACTAAATTCAATAGTGTTAATCTTTGAACAACATTAACTTATTTTTAGACAATGACAAATTAAGAAAAAAAATCTTTTAGCTTGTTTTCAAATCATTAAGAAAATTTTCAAAACTAAGCACAAAAGTTTGTAATTATATTAGTGTTGTTTAGCCTCTTCTTTTCCGAATAAAACTCATGTTTTTTTATTACTGAGATCAATATATTTCGGCACTAAATGCAATCATCGGGATCTAACAACAAAATGCAAGAAAACATTATAAGTTGTATAAGACTTAACAATAAAAATTAAAAAGATAAAATTGTATATTGTATATATTGCTGGTATATATTTTTATCACAAATTTAAATTATTTTTGACAATGACTTTGACATTTGTCAATGAATGCTTCAAAACATAAAAGACAAGAAACAAAAGGTAGATGTCAGCACTAAATATGATGTGCAGTGCTTACAGGGTGTGTGTCGCGTTGTGAACTTTTTGTGTTTATACGATGTGTGACTCGTTGTGAATCTTTTTCATTAGTATATGAGATGAGATTGATATATGTATTTGTGTCCGTGTTAAAATTAAATTTTAAATAGCCTGATGTTAAGAGCTTAGCATGCTAATACTTAACAGTTTGCTAATACTAAAGCACTTTACTAATATTTTCCTAATTTTAAATACTTTTCGACTAGCACCATACTTAATCTATTTTCTTAATAAACTACAACTCTAAACACGCCTAAAATAGTGCAAAAAAGTAAGCGAACATAACTTTTTGACGTTTGTAAATGTCAAAGTGGCATATGAATTTAGTACGATACTAAAAAAATAAAGTAGCCATTTTATGATTTTAACTTTAGTAAAATTTTAAGAAAATAGTACGATACTAAACTGGTTTACAATTAGCAAAATCCTCTTTTTAGCTTAGTATCATGCTAAAAATGATTTAACATATTACTTAATCGACTAAAATTTTGCGCCATATTCTTCAAATTTAATTATTTGGTTTACCTCGTGAACCTGTAATTTGAATTTATTGCGTTTAAATTTTATCATTTCGGTATTATCAAACTTGAAAGAGTGTTCAGTGTATGTATTGTGTTTATGGTTAGCCAGTGCCGCACTAATTCTCAAATTAGGGATGTTTGAGTATACCTTATCACATTCATTTGAGTGTTGTTCAAGTTTCAATCAAGGCTTTTCAATAGATATAGTATATGAAAATGCATCAACTGACTTTCTTATTTGATTTGGAATGTTTGTCAATGACAATATTTGTGCAATATTACATCTTTCAAATGACCGTCTAGTCGTTTCGGTGTAATCAAATATTCAGATAATCTGGGGCATAGATTAGGCTGAATTTCATCACTTAAATCTATTCGATGGCTATTTTTACTTTGAGGGTACAGATCGGTTGTGGTTTGTTGGTATAGACATGCGACTTAATCAAAACGTAAAATTGCCAGTTCACGCCGTCTCTGTCCGATGTAGCCAAGTCTTCTGCAGAATTTCCGTTGTAGTATAAGCTCTGTTTGTCTGGTAGTGCCGTTTTTTTCAAGTCCAAAAAGTAACAATATCGCCATGAAAAAGTGTAATTATTATCTCGAAAACGGCTGCAACGATGTAGATAAATATAAATTCTTGGTGATAAAAAATATAAACATAAAATGTTATTAACGGTTGCCGATTTCTACCTAAACCATAAAATGTTTTGTTTTTACTTTCTCATTATCTGTTTTCCGATGTTAATTATTTGTTTACTCAAGATGGCCTTTAAATTCGAAATAGATAATACATACTTTGTATTTATTATTTATTCGGATTTTTAAATTTCGTCTTGATATTTTAATACATATTTTGAATTTATATTTTAAAAGTTATATTATTAACGGAGCAGTTATAGCGATCAGGAAAATGCATTATGGAATTGTTGAAACAGTATGAAAGTGAATATTTTTTCCTTATGTACTTACATATACATAAGTATGGAACAATAATAATACTGAAAAATTGACAACCCTGATAAAACGACATGGCCACCATTAACTCTCAAAATCTGCTTGTACCGCTATTGAAAAACTCTTTAGAATATCGGCAAGTTGTTCCCCAATCAATTTTCCCTAATAAAATTAGGGAAAATATGCCGGCCTTATATTTAAAAAAGAAAAATAATATTTTGTATTGATGCAAAATTGCTTTTCCATTCGTAAAACCATAACACACTACTATATTTTTCTCGCTGCCTTTAACTTTTTTTACATGCGTCATATGAAGTGCAAAAAAAGGAAGTGGAGGTGCGTGGAGGTTAACGTATAAAATAAAGTGCACGACTGGATCGCATGCACTTGCTCTTATGTTCGATCACATCTTAAGCACAAGATTTTTAGTAGAAACAGCCCTTTTCCTTTTATTTTTTACTATTTTTTTAATTACAACATCTCGTATTTTCTTTTTAATTTGTTAGTATGACAATTTTATGTATTTAATAATATACATTTAAAAACTGAATTTCAAAAAAAATCGTCTACCCATTTTCGAAATATTGAATTTAAAAAAAAAAATCCAAAATAATATTTGTCGAAAATTTTGGTGTGTAGTATCATTTTGAAATTAAAAGACCTCATACATAAAATGTTTTATTTAAATCTTTGGAGCCGTTTTTGAGATAATTAAGATGGTAGAAAAAATTGTATGGCAGGTACCGTTAGTTTTGGGCCTAAAAAACCATTCACAAATCTGTTTTAGACAATCAGCTAAAACATTTAAATACCAAGTTTGAACAAAATCGCTTCAGACGTTTAGGCTGTAGAGCGTTGTACAGACAGACACACGGAATTGCGGGACCCCCTTTTTAGTGTTTTCTATCATCGTAATGTCAAGTTTGAATAAAATTTCGAGTTCGATTATATGATAGTAAATGAAGCAATTCAGGACCAGATCAATTTATTTTTGTTCGATTTCTAATTTTTCACTTAGCCAAATTTGTCTCTAAAGAAAAATAGAAAACTTGAAGGGAGTTCTTATAATTTTTGGAATTATTAAAGGGTAAATATTACAAATTCCGTACCTCGAGTAATTGGAACGAAATACATCTCTTAAGAGTGGAGGAGTTATCACAAAATGCTCAAAATAAAACTAAATGGGAATCAATAACCACAACATTGAACTATATAATGCTAAATTGTAAAATTGGTGGGACACACAATATACTTCTTCTTGTGGAATTTTGTCACGTACTAAGAACTAACCTATATTCCAGAGACTGTTTTAAGGAAAAATCTGAATTACCAACAAATTAAAAAAGTCATTATTCAAAGGTTTTGAAACTGCAAATGTTCGTGTTTATTCAAAATCTTCCTTTCTATTCGAAGAATACATATACATAACATTCTGTTTTAATTCATTGAAATAGATCGGATTTTATTTCGATGTCACACTAAAGCGAGTTTCATACAAATTTCAAAGATCTCTTAAAATCGAATTTTGATCTTTTCAATGAAACTTTTTCCAGACTTAATTGCAGTATTGGTGAGTGACTGACACACATATTTCTAACAAAGAAAAAAAAAACACATGTTCATCATCAAACAACAAGTAAGACGAAGACGAAACAATCATAAACTCCATTAAATTTACGAAATCTAAATTATTAACTCCTTCATTCATTATTTATTTTGTTTCTCACTTTTTAGGACTGACTGGCACATTTTCACAACAAACTAATAACAAAACATTTTCCATTTGTCGCTTGACAAAAAATACTTTACATGTATGTGTGCATTCAGATCAACTCTACGAGCCCATTAGATTTCAAATATTTCGTTTTGAGATTTGATCTAGATTTGCTCTTTTTGTTTCAATGAAACTTCCAAAATTTAAAAATACCAAATCTTTTGACAGGAAGAGCAAATTTTTTTTGCAATGAAATTCGTTATTATATTCATCTTCATCGTCCTTACAATTATTGAATATTCCCTTGAAATACGGTTGTTTCCTGGTGGTACTTGTCTCTCTATCGATTGAACGAATTCGACGCAACGCCGACAGCCATTTTTTGATGGATGATCTCAGGTAACGAGACCTAATTTTCCAAGTTCGGTAAATTGAAATAGATATTAAATACTTGATCTCAGTCCCGATGTACTGTTATTGTTTTTTTTTGTCAAGAGATTATTAGCATTTATATGCATCTTTCAACATCTGCAGAATGAGGCGAGAAAGCAAGCAGACGTGCTAATATTGTTCTGAACTCTTTAAAATGATAGTATCGTTCAGGTTCAGCCAATTTTTTTAAAGGTAATTTGATCAGCATTTTATTCTGGTAAAATGCTGATCAAAGTTATACTGGAGATAAGGCTTTGCTTCAATTCACTTACTCAATTTTTCAACGTAAAATTTTAAGAAAACCTCAAAACCAGGCAAAAGATCTTTGCTTTCACATTGAAATCATTGTTGCAAGTACATGACTAGTTTATCGCTAACATTTTCACGAAACTCATCGGTTGTACAACCATCGATTTCGTGAGTTGAGCTTAACAGTATTTGTTTATTCGGTGAAATTAATAACAACAATAATAGAGAATTCATCAATAAATAAAAATTGTTGACACGAAGAAAATGGAAAATTGAATAAAAATGAATAACAATTCTATAAATACTATTTTGTGGTAATCGTATTATGTTTACAATTGAGTAATTAAAATCAAATATCTTACATAGAAGTCCTAATGAAAATTAACCTAGGATATAAATATTATTCTGGAACCCTTTTGATTTTGCTTTGAGGATTCTTTTTAAAACATATCAAATCAGAGCATATCAAACCCTTTTGGTTAATTGAAGAATGTCTTAGATTTCTTTGAAATTAAATCGCATGAACAATTCATAAAGCTTTCCAATCATAAAATCATTGAAATGATTTGGGTTAATCGAATAAATAATAATTTTAGATAATTTAAATAATTGTAGATAATCTTAGACGTTTTCAACATGCTTCGAGAAATACTAATCACACCAAAAACATAAATGTTAAAAAAGTAGCCAAGTTATTTGTTATGCAAAACCTTTGCATAACAAGTCAGCCGTGAAAAGTACTGAGATCTAAAACTACGCCAAGTTCTAAGTTTGTTAATGTTAAATATCAAATATTTTAAGTAGATTAATATGGAAGAACCTCAAAATTATCAGTGAAATCTGTGATTACTTGGCAAATTTTCTTTTATTATAACAAATTACTCAATTTTGAAATGAAAATTTGCCAAGCAAATCAACGCAATTTAAGTCAGTAATCATTAAATAATAGATTTCTCTGATAATGTTGAGCTTCTACCATATTACTCTACTTAAAATATTTGATATTTAACATTAATAAACTAAGAACTTAAGCCTTTTGTATGTACAACAAGTCCTACCCCTCTACCAATTTTCATTAGTTACAAGTGTTCTATTGAAACAGTAATAATTGATAAGAAGTGGGTGGATGAAATGCATGAAAAATTTCATAATTTCAACTTTTTCTTTGAATACACCTGAAAGCTGACTGCTCTAACAAACATAATCCTGCACCAATCGGAAGTGCCCTCAATAATAATAATAAGTAGTTCTCTACATAGTTGATATCAATTCTATTCAAATGGGCGGGTACCACGCCCCTGAACTTAAAATCTCAAATTTTAAAATGTTGCCTTTGCTTGCACTTAAAGCACTACTGCTGTACCAAATTTCATCGCTCTACGCCGGTCAGAAGTGCTTCAAATAATTTATATCAATTCCATGAAAATGGACGGCCACCACGCCCCCTGAATGGAAAATCTTGAATTTTCGATTTTTTAAAATAATTTTAAATAATTGAAATTTGGTGAATTGCCTAATCCTGGTGAGCTAAGCAAATGCTAAGAGTTTTAAGTTTCTGACTTTACAGGTACTGAAGTTAGAGGGGGGTCGAAAATCCCCTGAGTCTTTTCCTGTAAAAAGGGTGTAGTGCCAGAACTTGGCTGGGCACTACCGTTCCCTTTGATATTAAAACCAATCTATTCGTTGGAGAGTTTAATTTAATTTAATTTTTGGTTACCTTCGAAGATTGTAGGTACTATTAAAAAAAATAAAAAAGGAATCTCTACAGAAATGTCCTACATTATGTACCTGCAAATAGTGCATACGTTTTTCGAAGCTATACAATTCTAGATAATTTTCAAATGGCACCATGAAATCCAAAGAATAAGCATTGAGTTGTCTGCGAAAGGAACGTTTATTTTGTCTCTGAACTATACTCTCGAAGGCCTTAGATAAAAAATACAACATCGTTATAGGCCTAAGATCATTTCTTTTACCATTTTTGGGAAGTGGTAAGATTTTGATCACTTTCCAAACATTCGGATACATTCAACACATCAGAAGGTTATTGAAAACCAAAAGTAATATATGGCAGCCTCCTTGACAGAATGATCGATGTAGGAAATTGAACTTGTGGTACTGAGCAAAAGGACCTGCCTTGAATGAACAGAAATAAATGTTATATTGAGGGTATTTTCATCGATATCGTTAGCTGGTACAACTTTTGGCTTACCAATGCCAACGTCTTGAAGGGTTTTCCACAGTTGAGAGAAATTAAGGTTAGACATAGTGCTGGCAACGCAACGGCGAGACAACTTCAGAAGCACCCGAGACGAGATCGTATTTTTGGTACCGAAATTTGCCGAGAGTCTCGCTGGTCTTGGTGGTTTTATTTCGGTTTTTCGCTGGAAAAAATATTTTTTTTATTTAATTATTTTTTAGTACCCGTGTTCAATTTTTATAATATTCACATTTTTTTTTTTTTTTGCAAAATATTTGATGTGCGTTAAAATGTGAACATATTTACAGAATTATGCTCAGATGAGCGCACTGCGGAAATACAGAGAAGAAAGAATGGACGATTTATGTTTGCATATCTTCTATTCTATTCCAATTCGCTCATTTTGTAGACTTTGTTGCCACGTTCGAAAAAAGGCGACTTTAAGACCTTTAAGTTGACACTTGGAAAAAATTATAATCGAAGTGTCAAAATATTGTTAGTTGCCTACCTATAAAGCCATGAACTATCAAAATCCATTATAGGAAGGCTCTGATTTAAATGCATTAAAAACTTAAAATAATCTAATTTTACCTCAGGAAATTCCAAATTTGTTGGTCTATTTTTTGTTTAGGAAAAAACACGAAAGAAACTAAGACTAAGAAGGAGACCAAGGCCGAGACCAACACGAGACTGCACATTAAAATTTTCACGAGAAAAAGGCGAGACCAAGATCAAGACGAGACTTTGTTAGTCGCGACCGAGACCGAGGCGAGACTGAAATTTTTCTATTTTGACGAAACCGAGACGAAGCTAACAAAAGTCCCGCTTGGTCTCGTCTCGTTGCCAATCTTAGCCAGGGACTTTACGATCCTGCTGATCGATATATTAAATGGAACTTTCGGTACTGAGCAAATTCCCCTTTAACGAAGGGAAAACTACCCACTATAGCTTACATTAAACTCACTATCTAGGTGTGCCCGAAGGACGAAGATTCCATTTTGGGACCCGTTTAGTTTTTGGTTTAAATAAATTCACTATTTGCATTTGATTTTTGAAGTATACATACCTACTACTTTTTTTTGAAGAGCATAATCCGAATTCCAGTTTGTCTGCCTTATATAATTATAAAGCCGAAACTTTTTTTCGTGATCCTGAATATTAAAAATTTAAGCTATCGAACACAAAAAAAAATAAAGTTTCAAAATGTTTCGATGTTCTAAACAAATTTTTGTTTCAAAGTTATATTTTATCAGTTGAATCTAATCTAAAAAAAAATAGTAAATCCTTTTGGTCTTATATCAAAAACAAAAAAAAATCTTGTGGCATTCCAAGCTGTATGAATTACCTTATTTCAACATTTTCTGATCTATCAAGTATTTGTGATTCCTTCGCAAACTATTTTGAATCTAATTACACTAAACGTAATGTAAATTCATCCTGGACAGCTGAATATTTCTCTCATGAATGTAATGTAAATATCGGTTGTTTAGAGTTAAATATTTCAGAAATTGAAGAAGGTCTCTTGAGTTTAAATGATGACAGCAATCCCGGTCCAGATGAAATCCCACCGATTGTTCTTAAAAAATGTGCTGCTTCTCTTTCTGAACCGCTTTTCTTTATTTTTAAGAGCTCTCTCGAGAACGGTGAATTTCTTCCTGCATGGAAGAAATCATTCTTAAACCCAATTCACAAATCTGGGTCTAAACATAAAATATCCCACTACCGTCCGATTTGTAAATTGTCATGTATACCAAAACTCTTCGAGAAATTCATATATGAAAAACTGACATTTTTAGTTAAAGAATACATTTCACCGCGTCAACATGGTTTTGTTGCGGGAAGATCAACAACCACCAATCTATCTATCTTTACCAATTTCATTTTAAATAATCTCGAAAATGGACATCAAATTGATGTAATTTATACTGATTTTGCAAAGGCATTTGACAGAGTAAGTTATTTTATTTTAATAAAGACGTTGAAAAACTTTGGTTTTCATTCAAAGCTCTTGAAATGGTTGGAATCATATCTCACGGGTCGAATTCAATTTGTTTGCATTGACGAAGTTATCTCGAAACCAGTTTTGGTCTCATCTGGTGTACCCCAAGGTAGCCATCTTGGACCCCTTCTTTTCCTAATTTTTATAAATGACTTACCTAGTATTTGCCTTAAATCTAGTCAACTTCTTTTCGCTGATGACCTAAAGTTATTTCGGTGCATAAAATCTATAGGTGACTGCCATCTTTTACAAGACGATATTTTAAAATTGTCCCAATGGTGCACGAAAAACCAATTATATCTAAATGTTTCTAAATGTCAAAGTTTTTCATTTTGTCGCAACTTTTCTGAAATTCCATGCTAGGTTTTATTAAACGTAATAGTAAGGAATTCACAGACCCTTTTGCGCTTAAATCGCTTTATACGTCTTACGTAAGACCAATCTTGGAATACTGCTGTGTAATTTGGAACCCTTGCTATAACAGCCATTCTAAGGGAATTGAAATTGTCCAATAAAAGTTTACACGGTTTACTATTCAGAAATTTGGCTGGAACATCGATACTCCATCGCATAATATTAGATGTCAACTTTTAGGAATTCAATCACTTGAAAACAGACGCAAAATTTATTCTGTGATGTTTATTAATGAAATTTTATCTTATCATATCAAATGCCCTTATCTGTTGTCTTTAATCAACTTATATGCTCCATCACGTCAGCTTCGAGTACGTTGTTTGTTTCGAGAAGATGAACACAGAGTTAACTATGCGAAAAATGAACCAATAACTCGTTGTGTCAAAGAAACAAACCTCATATTAAATCTTGTTGATTTTGATTTTCAATTAAGTAGATCTTCTTTGAGAAATAATTTAATAATGCATTTTCATTTTAATTGATTATTAAATTTAGATTATGATTTAAAAAAACAATTTTTGTTTTTCATACTTTTAATTATAGGTTTTTTAAGTATTTATATTTAAGTTAAGAATTTTTTAATAAAATGTACACATATATTTATATTTATCTAGTAATCTAATTGTAGATTTTAAATCTCATATTGATGAAATAAATAAATAAATAAAATCAAAAAATAAAAGTTCAATCTCTGGCTGTCAAAAGAGAACAACACCTCATTTCCTTTGCAAGTTATCTTATTCAACATATAACAGATATCGACCCCGCCCCACTGCGAATCACACTTCATTGAAACTTCTCGTTAAGATTTAGCAGGTATCCCAAACGGCCGATTCATCATAACTACCACAAATCTGACAACTTAATTGTTCTTAAATTGTCATAAAATTTGAGACCTAATTACAATCCAATAAATCCTTAGAAACCCCGTCTTCGTATGAACTTCCCAGTTAATTACAACACAAAACCATGGAGCTGTGATACACGAAGGAATCACATAGCGAAAATAACTTACTTAGAGCCCCCGTCAATCCACCGCATATAGTTGTGTTGTTTGACAAAAAAAAGTGTGATTTCATTAAAAAAAAATTCCAAAGCACCAAACTAGCTAGAAATGTGTATGTTTGTAGCATCCCCTTAGTCTTTATTAAAATACAACATCAAAATAAAAATAAAAAAAAAAAACCAACACCATTTCCTCCTTTGTGCCATAACGATTATAAGGAAAGGGATGCGTGCATAATTTCTTGTTTACCCTCAAAATTACTCGCTCCTTCTTAGGTTGATGATGGAAACTGTTGTCTTTATCATCACCCCTTGTTCTTGCTGTATGTGGTGTGTATACTAGATATATTTGAATCTTCAAACCAAAGCGCTATCCTAGCAGCTTATTTCATCCCCCAGCCCCCTGCGACGCGTCGCGGCCGTAGCCCTGGTCGTTACATATACCTCCTTTCCTGCCATCATCTTAGTTGTCGGCTGCTATGCCGGTGTGGAACAAACAATACCCAATGTGGTTGTGTAAAATAGCAACCCCTCTGCAAAGTTAGCGGTTGTATGTCAAAACAAAAGGATAATAAGGAATACAAATTGCTTTTACGGTTGTTCTTTGATACAATCGGCTATAGTATACTAGAAGTTCGTGGGGTTGGTGTAGCTGTAGGAGGAAATCCTATCCGCTGATATACATATACCTACCTAACGTCAAAAACAATTTCAAAAATTCAACAAAGAAGGATATTTTGAAACATTTTTGACACCAACGATCAGAGGGAGAATATATGTACCAAGTATACTCGTACAAGTAGGTATGTGCGTTTTAATGGCAATGGGAAAATATTGATTGGAAAAGAATTATAGTAAGTTTGTTTTGCGCTCAAGATATCCCACTCTACTCCTCGAATGTCCTTGTTTGCATACTGATCACCAAACAGCCCGGATAATGACAATCTTGACTTGTGACAGGTTAGCCCGGGATTAGTATTGACATTGTTTAAAGTGGTTTCTGTATAAGGATAAGGGATTGATATTGGAATAGGTATAATCCTCAGTTTTTTGTTCCTTAATTCTTTTTACGTGTTGTTGCTCTGGTCTCTGGAGACTTTTGATGGTTCTTATTATTTAATTTAATTTTCTCCAATTTTTTGTCTTAAAAGGATTCTTGTTTAAATCCGTCGTACATGCATGTTAAGGATGGGAAATGAAATAAATTTCACTTGAAACTTTGATTTCTTCTTTGGTCCTTGGAGTTTTTTTTTGTTGATGTTTCTGATAAAAAGCCTTAAAGAAGCTTATTCTGCTATAGAGTGTCTTCTGCTTCTTCGTATGTAATGGGATGGAATCGTAAATTTCACATTTCATGGATAATGTGTTTCGTTTTCTTATAAGGATGCGAGAAGGATATGGGATACATTTTTTTTAGTTCTGTTACTAGAAGTCCTGTATGTTCCTTTGTGTTATTTATAGGCAGCTATACTTACGTCCAGGAGTGTATAATGTTTTATTTTAGGTAGTTTTGTCAGTTTCAGTAAATGATTAGGACAGCTCTATACCCCTGAGGGTAGAAAATATTAGCTCAATCACCAGAGAGACAAGATGGAAAGCACAATGAATAACTTATTATGTTTGGCTTAGTATCCTTCTTAGAAATAAAACTTATTTCTGTTGTATGATATATTTGTGTCCATGGGGTATTTATAAATTTGTTAAACAAAAATAAGTTTTAGGTTCTAACAAACTTAATATAAACTTTATCTATGCAACGACTATAATATAGAAGTTTATGAAGTATAAGTATAGATACGTATAAGCTTCGCATATCTTCAACTCTATAGGATATAACTCGGCCTATCGCATAGAAATGTATGTACAAAACTTATAAATGTTCATGTACTATTTTTTTAACTGTTGTTTTGTTTTTAGGTAATTTTTTTTCATAAAAAAGGCAAGTTCCCATAATTCCTCTACTTTAAAAAATTCCAAAACACTAAGGCGCAAAATTTTAAACAGCCTGATGTTAAGGGCTTAGCATGATACTACTTAATAGTTTGCTAATAATAAAGCACTTAACTAATATTTTCCTAATTTGAAACACTTTTTAACTAGCACCATACTAAATCTATTTTCTTAATGAACTTCAACTAAACACGCCTAAAATTATGCAAAAAAGTAAGCGAACATAACTTTTTGACGTTTGTAAATGTCAAAGTGGCATATGGATTTAGTACGATAATAAAAAAATAAAGTAGCTATTTTGTGATTTTAACTTTAGTAAAAAAAAATAGTACGGAACTAAACTGGTTTAAAATTAATAACGCGGAATTTAAAACAGTTCCCGTTTATTGAAACACAAGACTCTAGTTAAAGAAGTCGGTTATTTGCGAGCCCTTATCTAACTGTTTGGTAATTTTAAACACTTTAAACATTTTTTCTACGTTCTAGCTAATATACAGTTTCAATTGAACGCGCTTATTTTTGACAGATATAAGAATCAAACAGAACCAGAATTAAACACAAACACATGAAATATTTACATCAATTTCAAATTAAAATTAAATGCATTGCATTTGCTTTCGCATTTACTTTGTAAATGTGGATTGTGAAAACGACGACTGGTATTCGAACTATAAAATCGTGGAAAAAAGAAAATCCATGGCCTTTCTCGCACTTGGCGAAATAATTCTGTGTAGAGTGTTGACGTACATCTCGATATGGATTGCTCCTAAAATATTAAAATAAAACCATTTCTTCCGCTTAGGTTGAGGCATTTTTCTTTAATTTTTGTTATGAAATATCAAACGTCAACTGGATAAGGCATACTTCACAAAATTGAAAAAATACTGGCCTTTTCGATTGACCGTCCAGAACTGTTCTGACTTCCACAAAATAACAGTTGTTACTCGAAACAGAACAGAAAACGATTCTGGATTTCATTTCAGAAACCGAAAACAGAATCACTAATACACTCACATAATTAAAATGTCAAAATCATCGGTTTGATTTGTTTTGTGTTATTTCGATGTGCTTATTGAATTTAAACTATATTTTTTCTCGTAAAATAACATAAAAGAAGCAAGTTAATTATTATTGATACAAGAAAATGTGTATATCTAAATTGAAATCAAGTATTTTGGAAATTCTTTTTAGCCGATGCGATACCAATAGCCGAGAGTGATACATACACAATTCAGAATCAGTCAAATTGTTTCCGGTTGTTTTATTGGGGGAACGTGTTCCGGGCGGCCAATCGAAAAGGCCATAATTATTTTGCTGTTTTTAAAGTCAGAGGACCTATTTAACGTTTAAATACACTTTTTATTGCTTACTTGTAAAATTATCATAAAATATACTCGTTTTAAAACTTTTTTCTAGAGTAGACTCGAATCTAATCTCAAAACTGATTTAGAGTAGGTTTTTATTTCAAAATGAACTCATTCATTGGAAAAGTGAATTTTTGCGGAGAGGTACGCTTCTCCAGCTAAAAGAATCAATCAAATCTATACAAATTTAGCGCGGGGAACAAATGTCAAGCACATTAAGTTTCAAATTAAATTTTGACAGATTGTTTTTATGTTGAACATTGTGCGAAACCCAAAAATTTTAACAGTTATTATCTATTGATAGCTAATTTTGTAATTTTGTGTTGAATTTGTAATGGATTAGGTAATTTGAAATTGAGAGATATTTACTTACACGGGCTGCGAAGACACCCTTGTGATTCCCTTTTCCTAGTATATAGATGACCTCGTAAGAAAATTGGGGATTTTGTTTTCTTCATTCTTGCATCTATTTTCACAAATCACCAAATCTTCTTCTAGTTACTCAATATTCATTTTAATACAATTTTTGACATATTCTTCACAGAACTGCGTGGTGTGTAATTTCAAGTTACCCAAAACTTTTGTATGTCAAATTTTAGCTAGAATTTTACCAGTTGTTTGGAAAAAGATGTCGGAAGGAAATTCTAGTGCGAGCTGCACACTAGACTTAAGGTGGTAATTATAAAATACCCTGGAAGCATTACAGTATCGATTCTTAAAACTACCTTATAATAAATCAAACTTTTTTCGTTTAAAAAACGATTGAATTCGAAATCGATCCGATTCGGCCGTCCTGGATCGTAAATTTAATCCGTTCCGATTCGATCTCCCAATGCACGTATGGAAATGGAGTATATTTAATTCAGTCGTGCATTGACAACTGACAATTGTCATTCGTTCATTCATTCACACCCAAAACACCAATTGATTATTGTTGTTTATGAAATGTCTTTCATTTCAATGAATATATACATGCTTTGCAACAACATTATTGTTAGTCTTAAATCCTAAATTTAAAAGAACATTTAAAACAAGAAATTCTAATAATTGTTAAGTTGTTCATAATTGTCAGTTTGTGTGTTTTTTTTGTGTGAAAATCGATGATTTAAAATGTCAAAACTTACATATGGAGTGCGTAAAAGCTGAAGTATTCAGCAATCTTAAAATATTCAAACTATATTGCTCTATTTGACTCTATTAATAAAAACTAAAACAAAATTGTCGGACGTCATATGAAGACCGCATTTAACTGATTATGTAGTCGCAGGTATTGTTGCCACAGTGTTGAAAATTTTCTACTGAAAAACCGGTGCAGTTATGGGTTTTTCCAGTTCACTTTTTGTACAACAATTCTAAGTCTTAAAAACAGAAATCATGCAGCAGTAAGCAACACCACTGAAAGAAGACAAATTATTTGGAATTATGCCATTAATAATTAATTAACGCCTTATAACGCGGATAATCCTTAAAAGTTATTAATGGCATATGCAAGCAACCGTGAAAAACTTACAAACTATATTTGGAATTAATCGTAAGATTTCATAATCGTCCGGAAAAATCTTCCCTGGGTTTGTTAAAACCCGTAAAAAATCAGTTGAGGTTATATTATTATGTATAAATCGTCTAAAGCCCCAACCTCGTTTAAATGTTAATTTCTCATGCTTGACAAAAAACATGTAAAATGTAAATATACATTTAATTTCCTCGAGACTTAAAAAGAAACGACTTTGTAATTATGCTGCCCAACTTCGTGTTTTAGTCATAGTATACCTTGGGCCTTGACATAGTCTCCATGAAAATTCTTTAGAACCAACCACAATTGTTTCGTGAAATTATTTTCTTTAAATTATAATTTAAGGACAATTGCAAGTTTCATCTAATATTATTTTTTTATTTATTTTTCAAGGGGAATGTATAATTTTTTACCAGTTAAGCTTAAGCTTTACAGCTCCCCGGATTTCAACTGTGCGCGTGGCCCTTATCCTTATATGCCATATTGCTCTGACGTGAATTTGCTGCTAGGACAAGAAATGTTATTATTCCATCTCATTTGTTTGTGAAATGTATAGGTATTAGCGTTCTGAATAGACTATGGTTTGCGATCCATCTCTCTATTCATCGCTAATAGTTTCTGAAATAATTAGACACAGGGCTGTACAGTACACACTACAAACTACTTAATTCAATCCCAAAGAGTCATGCGCCATACGAAAACATATAATTCCTTAAAGTCGTAGACATTATAGAAAGACGGAAATATATATATTTTTAACATTCTATTGTTAGAAAATCAATTGTCAGGTAGGGAGTTTAGGAACCGGTAATTAGAAAATTGTCATCCTATATACGTCAATGCACCTTTTTGTTGCAATAAGGTCATATTGGTTTTTTTCAATCTTTAATTACCCAATAATTACGCAACTTAATGTTTGAAAATATATACTATACCTACTAATTAGGTGTCTATAGATATTTCGATTAAAATCTATGTAGACATATGCAATTTACACAACACCAAATATTTGTAGCCTTAGTTTTCTAGAAAGCATCAGATACATTGAACCTTCTGGCTTTAGAAAACAAAGTCTAATTTATTGAAATTTCGCTCTAATAATATTCTAAAACATTAAGTAATCAATAATGAGACTTGTCATATCGCAAATATTATATACTTAGGCATCTTTCTTATTTTCACAAAATTTCTTTAAATTGTGTATAAAGTTGACCTTTCATTAGAACTGACTTTCACCCCTTTTTATTTACATATAGGATCATTATCTTCAACTACAGTCGCGACATTGCCAATCCATATTAACCCTTTAATACTTAATCCTATAGCCGCAGTTAATTCTTTTGCAAACTTGAACTCAACTAATGCGCTTTACGTAACCGCAAAAGTTAAATTTACATATGCACACAGCTTTAAAGTCCTTAAGAATGAAGTCAAGTTCTCCTAGTCTTATTGGATAAAAATAATTTATCCAAACACTATCCTTCCCTGAAATAGAGTCTTAATTAGACTTAACCTACTTTTGGGGTTGATTATCGTCACTTACTTATACTATCCCCCCCCCCTTCCCACCACTTTCTAAATGATAGATTTTTAGCTAAAAACAAAACAACGCAAGTTGTAGCACCATTTGTATCTTGACCGTGCTCCTCTCAATTTAACTACTATTACCTGCTTATCCGGTGGTATATTGATTCGTAGGGTGTAATAGGTGGAATATATAAATATTACCATTTTATTTTAAAGGGTGTATGGGAACTCGTTACTGTATAGTCATTATATACATGGCTATTTGATGAAAACCCTTACAAAGTGGGCGCAATTGTGCTTCCCACATTCAATTTGTGGTTCGTCGCCAAAAAGAATTACTCAATGGCTTAGCAAATTGTTTCCAATTCATTAATCACCACCCTGAGGGAGAGGGTGCTGCAGTAGTTTTTTTTTTTTGGTGGGGTAATATTTCACCCCTTTCGAAGGTAACTTCCTTGGTGCGGCCGGCCGGCCGGCGGTGAGAACTAAGAACTATTCTATTGAAGTTTCAAGGTTTATTTTAAGATATGTACATAGAATACAGAGAATATAAACACATAATTGGCCAACAAAACATTATAAGATCTATAATAAATTATGCTGCGATAACAACGTCCATCATATTGAATGGGATAACCTCAATTCTTTCAGATTCAATAACAAAAGATCCCCCCAACACAACAAAAATACAAAAGGGAAATACTTAAATCCAAGGATAAGAACCAAAAGGAAAAGTTCAAAGAAATAAAAAAATAATTGCTAACTTGTACTTTGTGAGTATTGCGATATCAAAAAATTTTTACTGGCTGTGGTGGTGGTGGTTATAGAGCGGTCTGGAAGTGTTTGAAGTAATCCTCATTTATTAAGGACTTAAGGAAGCCCTAACGGTGTTTTACCGAAAATTAAACGCAGCTCTACAATTTCCTTAATCCTACATTGCGACAAGAAGTCGAAATATATGTATACCAAAACAACAAAAGAATTTATTATTGTTGATGTTGTCCGTGAATGTAAAATTAAACAAACAAAAAAAAGAAAATCAAAACCTTAAAAGAAAATACAAAAATTAAAATAATTTAATTTGATTTTCTTTTTTTATTTTTCTATTTCAAGATTTCTTGAAGATTTTATTTTACTTTGAGAGCATAATAATTGAGTTCTTGATTTTATATATCTACTAAAGGAAATTCATTACATTCGTTATTATTTTCTTTCATTTTTCAAATTTAAAAAAAAGAAGGTAGAATTAATATTAATTAGGGACATAAACGTAAGATAAACATTTCGTTTTTTGATGCCTGAGATAAATTAAGGGGATTTGTACAGTACAATACTGTTATAGGAAACTGTGAAGATCCCAGAAATGTCTTTCTCATCTCTCTACATTTTTATATGATGCATGAACATAAAGCATTGAAATACAAGAGATAATACATAAAATAATTTTTTTAAAAAAGAATAAATACTTAAGTAAAATTCTAGCGCACTTATTTCGTTTAAAAAAAAACCGTGGTGGGACAGCGTCAGCATTTGCTGCTATTTCTAGCGGTAAGTTTGTTTGAATGTGTAAATTAGTGAAATTAGCTTGAAAAAAACGCCATCTCTGAGTTGATGTACATTTGCGCTCATTTAACTTTTCTTATTTCCCCAGTAAAAATAATCCTGCATTCATCACGTGGACTAATTCCCTATATAGACAATTGCACATTTTCGAAACTTTAAATTTGTATGTTTCAGTTTATTAAGAATTGTTTAAGCTTCTTTCAAACTATAACGCTGACAAGTGACGCCATTTGTAAAAAATTCACATTAGCGTTGATCCACAATATAGGTACACACTTTGTTCAAAAATGTGAGAACCAGCGGCACGAATTCATTCAAATTTGGTATTTTTAGACAGAAGAATCTGCTCATAATAGAGTATGTGAAACATTTCGCTTTTTTGAAAGGTTCTTTTTTGACGTTTCAATTCTTTCATCGAACTATAATACTGTGAATCACAGATGAGAAATACCAAGATAGGAATACTCGGCTATCAAACGGGTACAAAGCTGTATAAGCTGCTAATGCACCACAGCTATCCCCATAGAACGCACACATCCATCTGTCAGCCATTTTTCATACAATATACCCCATCAGGCATAATACAAAAAAACAGCGCATTGGGTATCATGGACACAGGATGACGTCTTTCACACACAATTTTAATTTGTATGAAAAATAAAGCAATGATTCTTAGACGTAAATTTAATAATTATATATGAAATATTGTTCAAAGGGCAGTTTCTATGTCGATGACGTAGTGGCGCAGAACTAAACGAAAATAAACACGGGAATGGTACTATCTTGTGAAATTGTATCATGACCATAAGGTATATTTAAATCGGTGGGTATGTTCAAAAACTATGAGAAAGTAATGCAGTTCTTTTTTAGTGCTAACCTCACCTTAAATGTATACATTATTTCAAATTAGAATTGCATTGCAGATACATTAAATTAAAGAAAGTTTAAATAAGTTAAATCAATATTTTTGAACTTAAATGAATGTCCAATCTGTTTGGCAATTGCTTGAAATGATTCAAAACTACATATACTTATATATTTGTGAAATCTTGAAAAAAAGGGTTTTTATTTAGCAATTTAAAATTTAGTTTAAGGGATCATCTTTAATGCATTAAGCTTACATTTTTTTCATACGCTTTTAAATTAATACAACAAATTAAATTCCGTGCACATGAGGTACGGTTTAAATAGACCCCGTATCAAAAAGGGTTATTTAAGACTACCAGTTTTTTGGGGATATACCACTTTGATATCAATTTTTCTGGACGAAATTGAACATTTTCTGAACAAAATCGATATTATTCCGTAAACAAAAATTTGCAATATTAGCAAGAAATTATTGACTTTACGCACATTACCAAGATTTGACGTTTATCTTTTATTAAATTCCAAATAATATCAATAATTTTTTTTTTCGAAATCAGCAATTTTTGGAAAATATCGTTTTCATTTCAACCAAAAAATCGATTCCTCGTGGATGTTTTGATCCCAGGCCAGTTTTCGTTTTCTTTTCATGGTCAAAATCACACATTCATATTTTTTATATAAAACACGAACTTTCACACACACTAAAGTAAAGCTAAATTTGCTGAAACGTCAAAAGGTTTAGTTTACTCTACTAGAGAACTATTCTTTTTACGTAGGTACCTCTAAAACTTTTTTTTTAATTTATCGACAAATACAGATACCTAACTTCACAAAAAAAAAAACTATAGGTAATCCAAGGAATAAACTCACTCAACTGTCCAAAATAGTTAGACGTTTTGATTCCATCTACCTAACCTGTATTAGTTTATAAGAAACATACCTTTATGCCAACTTCTATCGCCCTTTAAATTGCACCAGTACTTTTCACATTTCGCTCTTGACACACATGATATTTTCTCTATTCAGCAAATCATTTAAAATGGTAAATGGTCTTGTTAGATCTCATCGAGTGTGATTTTCAGACTTAAAAAAGAAACTTTCAACGTCATGAAAAAGGAGCAATCATTTTTTTTGACAACTTTGTTCTGAACTAAAAAAGAAAAGGTCTTATTGGATTTTTCCTGCTTCAATTTTATTTGCCTTGAAAATTCTATGGCCATACCTAATCAAGAAGAAATGTAAAAACAATACAAACATATGTACGTAGGTATTGCTTTTGTACTAGAAAATATAATTCACAGTTTTGAAAGCTGTACATTTTATTTGTGTCGGTAGCCATCGACTAATATTTTGCGTCTTCGAAGGGTACTACAGCATCTAACTGATGAGCCCAACTGTAGTACCTGGGCGAAACGCATAATTTGGACTAAAGATCACAAAAAAAACAAAAATCATACCTAATCAACGCCACACTGGACATTCGCAACATAAATTATTTAATAAAGACAAACAATAATTATATTGCATTCACATAAGAAAATTGGACATCGACGTCGGAAACTATCTACGCCATTAAAAAAAATTTAATTTCCATACAAACTATCGATAACACATACGTAATTCCCGTCGGTACCATAGTTTTCCACGAAAATTCTTTGAGTTTTTAAAGAGTTTGAACAATCGGTCAAAAATATTATGACCCATTTATTTAGTTCTGTCTACTGTTTGAAAAAAACAAAGATTTCACAACATTGTTTGGTAATATTATAAATTTCTTTCAATTTTATTCATGTAAATTAAAAAGTAGCGGGGCTTAAACAGTTAATGTTCCATCAACATATTTGGTGTAAAAAAGTTTCCCGTAAGAGTGTCGGAGGCATTAAGTTGCTAGTAACTAAGCAATCTGATAGCTACTGAACTAAAAGGAGCTCTCCTCTATTACTCTACACCTACGGAAAATCATATCTTCTTCTTCATTATGATTCCAACAAATAAATTATACATCCGGATAAAAGGGAAGGAATAAATTACTCAGCTATATAAATAAAAATTCATAAATATCGACCGCTGCCAGAGCCAGTAGAAAAAACAAAAAAAGCACATCCCCCTGCGGGTAAAATATAAGAACCATCATATACCTACATAAATATGTACTTATATACCTACTGAAAACCATACCACAATGTTGATGTACAGAACATACTCCTACCTTTCGGTCTTCTATGGTTCAACATCAGCCACATCCACTCCCACATCGCACAGTGTCTGATTCCTGTGCTCTGCTCTCTTATTCTGCCATATGCAATGTCATAAAATATTCACATGAATATTATACATCAATGTTTAATGATATTTCAGTCACGGCGCTTTGAATGTGTACGATATAACATCCCCATAATAATATAACGGTATTACATTAGGCTAGGTTTCATATCTATCTATTTGTGTTGCCGCGTTGATTCTTGTATTTCAAGCTGGGATAATTCCAATGCTAAAAGTATACCAAACTTTTATTTACCTCTACAACATGCAGGCTGACGGAGAGGAAAAGGTAGATAGCTATTTTATTTACGCAACTTCCTTTGGCACGTTGTGCTTTCCCGTACATTTAAATTGGCATGAAGAGGGCGATGAGAAAAGCAATGCAATTATTTTAGTTACAAAAAACATTGAATTTTTGGGGATCTTTTTACCACGCTCGCAGTGTTGCAGTTGAAACAACAAAAAAAGTCTACACTCTATGACATAACTTTTGATTGCAAACATCAGATGGAAAATTGTTTCTGCATTTTGAGGAGAGACTTTAAAGTCTTCTAATTGCCTAATTTAAATCAGTTGTGCATTGCAAAACTGTAGAAAAAGAATATTAACAAGCAATCACATGATATTATTAGTTTTTAAAATTTGACAGATGTTGCTTTCACAAATAAGCCATACTAAGATTGGAAACCTTCGTGCGTTTCACCTCCCCAAAACCCATTTGCTTACATTGTTGTATTTATACATTTGGCACTCTATCCACAGCGCTGCCGAAAGTACTACTATAGTAGTATTGTACTACTTTCGACACCTCCGTACTACCGTACTCCTCCTTTCACACTTGTACTAGTTTTTTCAAAAGCCAGACAAATCTTGCACATGCAGTAAAGTGAAACGTCACCATTTAAAAATGTTTTTCGTTTTTAAATTTAATGCTGATTTCGGAGCATTTTAATTAAAAAGTCGTTAAAAAGGGAATTCCCTCTCCTTATTAGTTTTTGTCATGGTTGGCCAAAAAAGTGGAGTTCGATCTTTTTTTCTAAAGGAGGATCCAAATATGCTTATGTTAGGCTGTGTGTGCTGTTCCTTACATCTTTGGGTGTTTTCATTAATACATGGTTGCTTTGTTTACTTGCGATCATGTTAACGTCAGAAAAACTTTTTGCGCATGCTATGGAGCAGAAGCAATTCTGATGTGTATTTTTTGAATTTTCTAACGGAAATTTGGACAGCAGATGTTAACAGTAAAGGGTAGGTGTACCACCGTTTACATAAATAATACTGTCACTCAGCCTTATCACGAGTTCCATCGTAATGGGAAAGTTCTACAATTCCCGAAAAAAGGTATTTCTGAATCCGTTCGTAATGTCAGTTTGTATGAGAATTTCCACTACGATGGATTCTGTGATAGACTTTTACGGGATTCGTAACAAATTTCCGATTACGATGGAATGCGTGATAGGGCTGTTTTTCTTAAAGAAAACAAATCGGAATGCATGTGAAATTTTATATTTGCGCATTTGCGATGCAATTATTTGCGTTTTACATTTATGAAACTCTGATATTCATCATTTGCATTTATGAATGCTATGCATTCGTCGTACTTTCGCAACCATGCGTTTATGAAAGCACCCTTTGTTCCTCAGCCGCAGCTAAAAAATTGCCACAGAATATTGATTTTTTTCTAAAAAAAAAAACTTCTATGTATACTTTGCACATTGCCCAAAAACAAATCGAATTTAATGAGTTTCAGGACTATTTCAACGTTGAAAAATATAAGATTTTAAAATAATCCCTTACTCGGTGGCTAGCACTTCAACAGGTTGCGGCAAGAATATTGAAACAGTGGCCTGCATTGGTACACTACTTTTTGCAGAATTCTTTTGAATCTTCTGACAGCAACCTAGATCTTGTCCACAAGATTCAGTAAGAGCTGTCTGATACAACGAAAAGTTATTTATTATTTTTAGCCTATGTTCTTCAGTCAATTAAACAGCCTAACTAAGAGTTTCAGTCTCAACCCGTACGAATACATTTATTTTTGCCATATATTAAAACATTTTACAAAACCATTTTCTAAAATTTTATCAAATCGGAGTTTTTAAGTGACGGCCTTATATATAATCCAAGTTTTTCTGAACATTTTCTTTTAAATATCGATTATGTATATGTTGGGGCAAAAGCTGAACTTTGTCTTGAAACAAAAAATTTAAAATAAATGAAATATTCGAAATTAAAGGAGTTTGTCCATAATATTTATAACACGACCTTATGTGAGCTTTCAAGCGCATTGATTTTGATGACAAAATTTAAAAATAAATTCAAAGTATTAAACCTTCAAACTTAGCAGAAAGCACAACTTCCATAATTTTATATATGCTTGATTTAACAGATAAAACCAATATTAAAATCCTTGATTTGGAATGGCGAAATTTCTTAATCAAAGCATGGTATTCAATTCATTAGATATCGAATAATTTTGGTCAGAGATATTTATTTAAAAAAATGCTCTTATTAAAATACTTTTTCCTCTAACGCGGGATTTTGCGAGTGCATTATTGAGTTTTTCAACTTTTCCTTATAAAGGATAAAAAACCAAATAGATTTGACATAAGCGCATTAAACGCAGTTATGAGTTTCAAGGAATTACTAAATGGAGTAAATGGCATCCTTTAAAAAGCCTTTTGAAATCATATAAAAAATAGTTTTTGATTACTTTTTAATACTTTCCGTTACCTTTGAATATTATGATAATATTGATAAATCAAAATACCTTAGCACATTAGCTATTTTCGATCTAGGTTTTAAAATACAAATTTTTTTCACAAGCTCATATTTGAAAACTTTTACAATTCTGAAAAGGTACTACTATTTTGTTCAAAATACTACTCTTTTTTGGCTTCTGTGCTCCTTTTCAACATTTCTCTCCGGCAACTCTGCTCTCCATGAAAAAGATTTGAAAGCGAAAAATAAAGCAAAAACAAATTACTAGGGCTGTGTTATCTATATTGTCCGACCGAATGTCGATTTCTAGCCGAAGCCGAATATTCGGCTAAACAGCAACCTTCGGCCGAAGCCGAAGCTTCATCAACTTACAAGAATTTCCGTTAAAGATTGACTAAAAGTGAAAAAAAAAATGTTGTTCTGCAATGTATACATCTAATAAACAATCTAACTGAAAAACTAACTTTTCAAAAATAAAATAAAATTAAACTAATAGGTATCAATTTTAATATTTTATTGAAATAGTTCAAAACAAAACAACAAATAGCTAATAAGTTATTGTTCACTAGGAATACTTGTGGGATGAGGAGATAAATATTTAAAAGCAATTGGCCGTAGATAAATGTATGTGATAGAAGCCCAATATTCCTAGACATAAGCATTCCTTAAAAGCAAAGGTTCTCTCAAGAGACATATTGTTGAGAGCAAGGACAATTATCCTGCTTAAGCACCACTGCCATAATTTAATTACAATTTGAATTTAGTGCAATAAGATAGAGGTACAATTTTGCTATATGTACATGTGCATTGTGCATATTGATAGTCTACATTTTATACTTGATGGCATTTCTTCTTGCAGTTAACGGCTTAACCGAACTCATTCTTTAATACTTGTGTTTTAAATTAAATTGTTAAAATATAATTTATTGTTTTCTTGTATGACTCAAGGTCATACCATATATTAGATGTTCTTAAAATGGAGGATGATCAAGTCAAAAATTCACCATAAAATAAACCTTCGTCTTCGGCCAAAACTGCGGCCTATTTTGGCCGAAGCCTAAAGCTTAGCCGAATGTATTTTTTAGCCGAATTTGGACGAAGCCGAAGCTTCGGCCGGACACTAGTCATCTATATGTGTCTATAGGAAGAGGGACAGAAAAATGCTTGTGTGCGTTTTTATCAATGTGAAAGCGTGTTTCAGCTTGTAGGCAAATGTCAAAAGACAGCAGAGGTTTCGGGTCTTTACAGATGTTATTAGTTTATGGTTGCTTTGTTCCATAAACAACATGGCCGCTGCTAACAAATTTTGAACGTCCCAATTGAATTATTCATATTTACTCGTAGTTTTTAATGTGAAAACTTTAAAAATGCAAATAGCGGATTATGAATTAATATAAAACCAACAACTTTGAAACTCTCATAGTTTTGAGCAAGATGTTTCATATCGAATTAAGCTTTTATCCATCCATCTTATTGTTTATAAGTAGAAAAAGTTTATTCTTCTGTCATGAGAAAAAACGTATTATTGGCGATTGAAAAATTCACTCTTAAAGTTTTCTTTAACCAAAAGAATGAATAGGTACTTAAAAATGTTCATTAATAAAAACCAAACTGTTTTATCCGCTGATAGGATAAATTTATAGGCAAAACTGTAATTGGGACAATACACATTTAGGCTTCTGCTGTTGTTTTTGGGCAAAAAAAAAACAACACACGATTTGTTTTTATTTCGTCAGGTTACTTGCTTGAATCAGAAAATCGAAATAAAATGGAATATATATGTACAAACCTACATAAAAGTCAAGTTTTCCACATCTAACTGTTAATTTTAAAATTATTGGGGGTATGTTCATATATGACTTGCTTGCAAAGATGTTGGCGTTCTTTATTTAAATATTTTATGACCTTCGCTTACATGCGGTTCAATAATCGAGTTGGAGTAGAGAAGCAAATTAAGAATTAGTAACGCATATAAAGTATGGATGGAAAGCTTTTTAAGCTACTTCTTTTATAAATAGATTCAGTTTAATATTTTAGTTTAAATATCAGCATTATATCTGTTTTGTATGGTTTCAAAAATCTAACACCGAAAAAAATCACACTAAAGCAAAATATTCGAATTTCCTGGCAAAAAGCATTCACTCTGAAAAAAAACATCTTAAACTAGCGTCCAATTGTACATATTTCCGTCCCTTTCTTCCATGGATCGATGAAGAAATGATGAATCCTTAATTACCGCGAGTACGGCTTTTGTAGCCGTATAATGGCAAAAAGCTTTAGATCATCTTAAGAAAGCAAGATTATTGCGCTTGACATTTCAAGAGCATTTCATCAAGTTTTCTTATTAAAAATGCATGCATTTAGCACTGATTAATTACTTCTTCCCTGGATTAGAAGTTACCTTTTCGACCATTCAATATATGTATGTATATCGTCTTGGACGAAATCCACAAAATAAGTGCTGGTGTGCGCCAGGGCTCCGTTTTGTCTCCGACAATTTTTTCATTTCATTTTTATGTACTATCAGTTTTTTATTTTCAGATCGCCGTAAAATTAAAGCGTAAAACTACATGTACATAATCAATTGCATCGGAGTGTATTTATAGAATGGCGTAGCGGTGCTTATAAAATCTGTATAAATGGTATAAGGTACTAATAATTCTAAAACATCTCGCTTCAAGTATTCTTTTTTCATAACTGAAAATTCGTTTCCACTTCAGGTAATTTTTTTTTTGCTGATAATGACCGGAATATGGGTCGGTTATACTCGTATGTTATGCCCTTGCACTCGTTCGGGACAAATAGAAAAAACATTAGGAAATTCTATTTTCCAATTCAAAACCCAAAAGGATACTCGAAGAATAACTCAAACTGTACATGAGTATCCTCTCTAGAAGAACGTATCCTTGTATTTGTAAATGTACGAGTATAGATAATACACAAACGTTTATACATTGGTAGCTTGTATGATTCATATTGAGTCGGAATATAGACAAGTAGGTGGGAGTTGGCGCTGCCGCTGGGTCACGAACCCACTTGAGTTCTATCTAGTTTTGCTGCGGTCCTCGTTATTCAAAAGAAACAACTGTCCGTTGCGGCCCCTTTGGAGCCCCCTCTTACTAACAAGCAAACAAAAACTTTCTGTGGTCTTGTAATGTAACTTAAGGGAAGTTTATATATATATGTATGTATATCTCCCAACTGAAACATTCATCATCATATTTTGTGTTGTATACTCAAACCCTAGAATTAAATACATTTTGCCAAGTCCGTATATATTTTTCTCCCCTACTTCATAATGTAGAAGAAGCACATCACAGCACAGACACACCTGACGCTTTTCCTATGGCCGAGTCATTGCCGGATGTGAAATAACTTTTCGTTTAACGAAACCCAACCTTTTGTAATTCGTAGAGTCTCTATGAAAATGGATAGGGTATAAGGTATTGCTAAAGGGCGAAAAAGGTTCATCTTCAAGTTTCAAATTGTACTTAACTATAGCTACGGAAGACAGGTAAAATTTCAAACTCATGTTCATGTTGCATGGAAATTATATTGATTTTTTTCCGGAAGCTGAAGATGAGCAAAATGAATAATAAATTACCAAATGGGTAGAACAAGTTGTTCCGTTAAAAAATATTCTTTGATTTTTATATTTGGCTTTAAACAAATGATATACCTAAGGGAAGGATATTTGTGAAGAGAAAAGTTTTTAAGATGTAGAGTAAAATTCGTGACTGAAACGCCAAGAGCCCCGTTTATAACTGCTTCTGCTCGCTAAAGATGAGTTTCAGCAACACACATTCCTATTTAAATATGTATGTCCAAAATGGACGCTTTCTTCAGTTCTGTTTATGGCCTTTTCGACTGGTAATTCGGAAACATTCGGTGTACGTGTAAACCATTCTGAAAGTGTTTTATTGACATCCAGAGTGACAGTTCAGAAGAGAAAACGATTCTGGATTTCATTTCAGAATCGAAATCAGGATTACTCACACATTCAGTTTTCAAAGGTGGACGTTATTTAATATAAACAATAATTTCAACTTCAATTTTAATATTGAAAATATTTTACAAAGTTTTTATTATTAAAAATAAAATAACCAAACATAAAATTGGATTTTAACATGTCCACGAACGAAATTTTAATGTTTTCTTGTCTCCGCCATTTTTACAATTAACAAATGCGAAAAAAATATTTGGGATATCTATGTGTGAACATGTACATCGATACAAAAACTTCAGAATAAAATTGGTAGTCTTTGTTTTATTGGTTTCTGAATCGAAGATTTTTTCCGAATTGCCAGTTGAAAAGCCTACGTACGGCAATTTAGCAGCTGTCGGTCTCGCATTAAGAAAACCGCATAAGTTATGAGAAGCTCTTATTAGCATTCCCCGTTTTAATGATGCTTCTCGTAACGTCTCGATATATTTTGACCCGCCGTAGCTAATTATGGTTAATAGTTACAATATATAACGCGATTAACCAAATATTCGTGAAAAACATTAAACCAGCTAGAGCAATGATGCCAGCAACAGCGGTCGACATTTGGGCGGTTTGTTGTTGACGATGCTGATACAGATTTAACTTCAGCGATAAAGTGTGAATAATAGTCAACTATATCTTTGTTTGCAAAAAATGTTTCGTAACACTTCGGTAATAAAAATATAACTTTCTGTCTGACGAAAAAGCAGTTATTGTCAAAACTTGATCTGAAACGCTCGAAGTGTTTGTTATCTTTAAGCTGATTGCACATCAGCTCCTGAATTGGTGTCATTGCCTCATAGACAAGCATGCAACAATGCTTGGCGTTTACTCAAACGATTTTAGCAGAAGCGGCATGGACGAAGAAGAGGTTAAATATGCCTCATCTTCTGTGTACATGCCCTGCTATATCTCAGAGATGTAAACTCCATCTTGGAGACTTTTCACTATTGACTATCTGATGCAGGAGATGAATGAAGAAGTCACTTGGTAGCGCATCGCCATCATGCGAAAACACTGTTTGGAATAGTTTGGTAGAGCTTTTTGTCAATATGTTTTCTGCTATCACGCAATCCATCAGCTGAAGTGCATGAGTAGACTTAACTAACTTGGCAAGAAAAACAATGTGACGCTCTATTGGATACCAAGCCATGTACTCGTAGCTCGTACTTATTAAAGGCAATGAAAAAGCAGATTTTTTAGAGAAAATGTGATTAAATACAAAATCAGAAAAGAATAACACACCAAAGTGACAAGCCAAACTCTTTCTATCTCTCCGTTACACCATGTTCTTCAACAATGCAGCTCGATGAAACTGCAAACCACATAGTGACTCCTTCTCGATGCACATCCAACTCATCGAGTATCTTCAGGTTAGATTCACTCCATATTCGTGACAATTTTGCTTACTAACATTGGTGTTGAGAATTGAGATAAAATTGGGATTCATCAGAATAAATTAAGCAAGGTTTTGTCAGCGTAGATACCATTTGAATCAACTTCTGGCAAAATTCTAGGAATTCGCCAATCAAAAGGGGTTTAATAATCTTGTAAATAAAACTTTATATGGAAATAAAAGTTCAAGTCGTCGTGTGAACGTTTGTGTCAATAAATTCTTGATGGAACCGCTGGCACTGTCATTCGTCTATAAGACAAAAACCGCCTCAGTAATTGTATATCATCGACGCGAAATGATGGATTCTCGAAATACTCCCACGGTCAGCACGAGATTTTAACATCGGCTCGGAGGAGTGCCACTAAACAACAGCCTTAAATATCTTTGGACTGAATCTGTTCTGTTGACTCCGAAGAAAGAGAGCGCAGATCTAATCCTAGTCCCAAATGTTCAATTTTGATAACTGTACTCAACAGCCTGTGAAATAAAAAAAAATCAACCCAAATTTCTCACATGCAGTTTATTAAGGAAATAGGTTTAGTATGGCAATGGCACAGTGGATATAGTGCTTGACTGCAAACTTAAACGTGTGGGTTCGATCCCCAAGCTAGGCAGCAATTTTTCCATACCTCCAATTTTCGATACCGCCCGTGGGTTAAAATGAGATAGTAAATACCTGATTCTCAAATTCACTGTGCCAACAGAAAAATTCTTTCCTATCTTTCTATTCCTTCTAACTAATGCCGTGCAATTCAGGTTGTATTTAAAAGACCTTAGATCTTAATGGCATATAGTTTAAAATTATTATTTAATTATTATTTACGGGCATAGTTAAAAAGTGTTTATAAAATTGGGAACATTTAAGTAAAGTGCTTTAATAAATAACAATCTGTTACATAGCTTCGCGCTAACCTTAACATCTGTAGTCCGATTCCAAAAAGCGCGGCGGAACGCACTGAAAGCGATACCTTAATTTCGACAACTTTTAAAAATTATGACAGCAAGTTTCAGACGAATCGTTTTATTTTTTCTTTAAGAAATAAGTATTCATTAAGGGTTTTGTATTTCAATGTTTAATAAGATTAAGATAAAAATAAAATGTACAACTGGATCGCACGAACTTGATCTTATATTTAATCTCATCGTATGCAAAAGGTTTCTGTTAAGAATTTAAATAATTTTCACAGTCGATTTTCACTTCATTAAAAAAAAAAAAATGTTTTTTTGAACATAAAAAAATTATTCAAAAATGTATCTGTATGAGTAGACACACTTTTTTGGTGTTTCCTATCATCGTAATGTCAACTTTGATTAAAATATCGAGTTCGATTATTTTTCCAAATGCAAAACTTGCCCATAGTACCTTTGTATATCGCAAGTAACAATATATATTCCATTAGTGTTTTTCTGCATGCCGAATAGGAAGAAGGAAGGGCAAAATGGTATGTAACTACCTGAAGATCCAAAGGAATCTTCTTTAGAAGTTGGGCTTCTCGTTTTAGGCTATCAAATTAATTTAGTAAAATACTTATGTATTTATTTCAGCGTTCGGAGTTCAAATGAAAGAATAAGCTCTTTGCCTTCTTTATTGAAATTTGGTGCCATTCATTTTTAGCAGAAGGATCGTACCCAAAGATCGTTAAAAAGACACATTGTCATGGCTAAGCCCACAATTTCGAAGGTTATGAATGAAGTGTGAAGTTTTATTTAATATTTACTTACGTTTTACTATAAAAAAAACCCACCGCAATTTGCCGCTCAAAAACCAACCATTTTCAGAATATTTGGAGACTCCTTTGGCCTTATATGAAATGGCGGAAAAGAAACGAATCGGTTTTAGGAATATGAAAATACAAAAGCCCCATCAAAAGCGATATGACTCGCTTTTTGGAATCGACCTACAGGCTGTTTAAAAATTTGCGCCATAAAATTCAATTTCTTGAAATATTTAAATAAATAATCTCTGTTCTCGAAAGATTAAGAAAATCAGAAATTAGACACATTTAAATCGATTTTTACTCGAACTAGATTTCTAAAAAAATGTACCAATACAAAAAAACTGGAACTACTAAACCACTCGTAGTAACGAAGAGGTCGTATCTTTTTTTTTTTTTAACTTTCAATATCAACTGCGCATTCTCCCTTCAATTAAAATCTCGGCAATGGAAGTTTACTGTTCACTTTATGTAATTAAATATTAATTTATTAATAGCTAAAGACGACACAAAAGAAAGTTGAACAAATATTAAATAATCATTAAAAATGTCTAACAACATTTCTTTGGAACAATAGAAAAGCCTTTGGCGAAATTAACGAAATGCAAACAATTTTACGCATGAGGTAATAACTCACGAAGGCCGAACCGAACCCTAAAATTCAGCCCACGGCCAAACAGACAGGTAGTTTTTTTTTGTTACAAGGATGAATGCTAAGCTTTTCAGATCTAATGGTAAATGTGAATTATTGATTTTTTTTCCTTTTTAAAGTTTTCTTATTCAATATCCAAGGATTTTCGCTGAAAATTAATTTGTTAATTAAAGTTGGGGTGCCTAGGTACCTGTATTGTAGAAATTGAATAATAAACAAAAAAACATATTCTTCGAAAGCAGCAGAATTACGAGTTTTAAAAATAAAGTAACTACGCACTGACGACCAACGACGACGCACGCGAGAAGTGAGAGCAAAAACCATAAGGGTTGATTTATCATCATAGAAAAATCGACCAAACGACTTTACTGGCCTTTCCGAGTTCGTGTTTGAAGTCACATATCTTTTGGATTACATTTATTTTTTTTGTTCGCTTTTCAAAAGTATCTACAACACGCTCCTGTACTTGACTTGGGCTCTTTAACACAGAATAGAAATCAAGTGAGCCCATGGTCATGAAAAAAAAAACACCCACTGTAATATTAAAGCGTATCCAATTTACAAGGATATCGTGGGGTGTGTGCCTGTGCAGGTGGTTAGTATGTCGCGTTATGTCTGACGTGTATGCGAGAACATAATAATAATTATAATTACACTTTTACCCCCTGGCAAATAAAATGAGTTCAAGGAGCTCAAATAATTATTGTTGCATGACGTCGTAGTAGACGTGTGGCCTAGCCACTTCAAAACCAAAAGCTTCTATTGTTACATATACATACATATGTACATATACATGTATGTACGTTCATAGGTATAATAAATAAAAATAGCGGGATGTATGCCTTAAACCACGACGAAACATCAGAAGGGTCTACTTTACGAGTTCATTCCGAAAACATCTGTATACCTATTTGGAAAATATCATTTTCCCTTGCAGGTACGTTTTTTTGTAGAATATTATTCTTATGGGTAGACGAAGCTGCTTCTCTACTCTGTTTAATGCTTAAACCGATGTAATTTAACCATCAAGCCTAGTACGCTGCTGATGCGAAACGAAAAATCCCATACAAAAATGACACGACGAAATCATGAACGAAAAATTTCGTTCTACTTTTCGTTTTCCAGTACGCTGCTGATCGACGAAATGTGTAATTTTAGTGGATAGCTGTAGTAGATTTCTTAGTACAATTCTCCACTCTTTTCGTTCTCAATTTAATTGACCTGCACATTAATTGCTTGCGAAATTTTGACATTTCATTTTTTTTATAAAAAAAAAGTCAAGCTCTTGTAATGCTTATTTGATTTTTCTTTGGCTTTGTGTTTTCTCTAGTGTCGGGTTTTTCTGTACATTTCCTGAATTAAATTAATCAAAATACATTCAATTCTAATTTTGTATCAAAACCAATTTTAAAATCGACTAAACTAAATCTGCAAAATGCAAATGGGAAGTTGGAAAGAAGCACACCCTTCACATATCTTATCGGCGAACAAGATATAGCTGATCTTTATTTGGAGTGCTGATTATAACTAACTATCGACTTTTCTCATACCTAGTGCTAGTGCTTAGATTAAAAATAACCAATGTCCTTTTAAAATTAATTTATTTTAAGTGACTACTAAATAAAAATATTATAATCAAGATTCAGTAGTTTGTTCTGCAATTAACTGTCCATGTCATGGACACAAATACATTTGTTACTCCGACTTTTAAATTCTATGCGACCTTTGACACCATATAAATATAAAAAAAACACTCACCATTTCTAACTACATACTTTCAACACATAAATTAACTCAATTGCCACAAAGAAAAAATCAAATCGACCGCCCGCTACTGGCAGTACGAATATGAATTTCCGACCTGGTCGGGACAAGATGTATCCAGGCCGGAAGCCAAAGGTAAGCGGCCTTCCGCTGCACCGACGACAATTTAGTGAAATCATCGTTACCACAATAATGTTTGGTTGCAAAAAGGCCATCTTAAACGATACCCACCTCTATTTAGAAAGCCTGTTTCCGATCTCATTGATTGGCGATTTTATACCATACCCCAGAACTTATTTCTAAGTTAAGATAATCTGTTTAATGTTTACTTCGTGAAAATCGGCACGGGATGGACATTGTTATTTAGTCTACAATTTCAGGTGATGACCTCGCTAGTCCTTTGTTGTGTTGATAGAAAGAAGATGATGACAAATCACTTACCTCGCATTGCCATCGCTACCTTCTTTTTCTTTTCTGGACGAAGTTTTTTAATGTTATTGAACCATCGTATGGCAGATGCCCTGCTCGTGGATTTGATAGCAAATCAAGCTGCTTGCAAGCTGGTCACTTGTCAATTGGATTTGATATATAAGGCCATGCATTTTTACTATTCATTCGATTTTGGTATTAATTGAGGAAGCAAGACCTATAGTTAAAATGGGAATCCATCAAAGAGCATTCGCAGCGTAGCAGAGCGGTCAAGTACAAACCCACTAAGAAAACTCACTGATGAACAAGTGAAAAATGCAACCCGTTCCAAAAATATATTCTAAAAGCTATTCACTGTTCTCTTGGAATATATAATCTGAAAATACTTTGAAGTGTATCTTTGGAACGGGTTACCCTAAAAACTTGGTTGATACCTTTTTGTAATCTACTCTTGATGCTCTCAAAATCAGCATCAAAAGTTTTTATGTAGAAGCCTTATTGCAAAAAATCACTCTTGAAATACGCATATTTAGAATGATGTATGCGTATTCCTGGAGCTATTTTTTTTAATACAACTTCTTTGCAAAAAATGTTGATGTTTCCTTTGAAAGTATCAAGTGCTGATTCTAAAATGATATCGCTCGCCTTTATTGGACAAGCCGTTCCAAAGATATAGTTCCAAACCTATTCACTGTTCACCTTGAAATACATAATAAGATATAAGATTATATATTTCAAAGTGAACAGTGAATAGGTTTGGAACTATATCTTTGGAACGGCTTGTCCAATAAAGGCGAGCGATATCATTTTAGAATCAGCACTTGATACTTTCAAAGGAAACATGAACATTTTTTGCAAAGAAGTTGTATTAAAAAAAATAGCTCCAGGAATACGCATACATCATTCTAAATATGCGTATTTCAAGAGTGATTTTTTGCAATAAGGCTTCTACATAAAAACTTTTGATGCTGATTTTGAGAGCATCAAGAGTAGATTACAAAAAGGTATCAACCAAGTTTTTAGGGTAACCCGTTCCAAAGATACACTTCAAAGTATTTTCAGATTATGTATTTCAAGGTGAACAGTGAATAGGTTTGGAACTATATCTTTGGAACGGCTTGTCCAATAAAGGCGAGCGATATCATTTTAGAATCAGCACTTGATACTTTCAAAGGAAACATCAACATTTTTTGCAAAGAAGTTGTATTAAAAAAAATAGCTCCAGGAATACGCATACATCATTCTAAATATGCGTATTTCAAGAGTGATTTTTTGCAATAAGGCTTCTACATAAAAACTTTTGATGCTGATTTTGAGAGCATCAAGAGTAGATTACAAAAAGGTATCAACCAAGTTTTTAGGGTAACCCGTTCCAAAGATACACTTCAAAGTATTTTCAGATTATGTATTTCAAGGTGAACAGTGAATAGGTTTGGAACTATATCTTTGGAACGGCTTGTCCAATAAAGGCGAGCGATATCATTTTAGAATCAGCACTTGATACTTTCAAAGGAAACATCAACATTTTTTGCAAAGAAGTTGTATTAAAAAAAATAGCTCCAGGAATACGCATACATCATTCTAAATATGCGTATTTCAAGAGTGATTTTTTGCAATAAGGCTTCTACATAAAAACTTTTGATGCTGATTTTGAGAGCATCAAGAGTAGATTACAAAAAGGTATCAACCAAGTTTTTAGGGTAACCCGTTCCAAAGATACACTTCAAAGTATTTTCAGATTATGTATTTCAAGGTGAACAGTGAATAGCTTTGCAACTATATCTTTGGAACGGGCTATATCTTTTTTGAATCAAAACTTCATACTTTCAAAGGAAGGATTAACAAAACAAAAAGTAGTTTTGTCACCAAATTACTTTTAGATGTATTTTTTTGTCACCAAATTTCCTTTACATATATTTTTTTTGAAATAATTCTTGGACTTGGAAATGGTATCCGGAATTAGTAAGAAACCATAAATTAGAACTCATAACCGTTCACACCATCCCAATGAAGGACGTAGTTTTCGAATTATAGAGTGGTTTAACTCCCTATTTCATTGATTTTCTTAAAATTGATAGAAATTTCATCAAATCGGCAGATAAACCAGTTAATAAGTCCCAAAGTATTTGCTTAATTTCCATCATTTAAACGGTTCTGAGTTTTATTTTAAATCCTCTATGTGTAACAAGAACAATTTTTAAATCCAAGAATTATTTCAAGAAAATTACATCTAAAAGTAATTTGGCGACAAAAAATTTTCCATCTAAAAATAATTTGGTGACAAAATTACTTTTTTTTTACAACTTGTCAATTGTTTTTGACAGCTTACAGAACTCTCCGCAAATATTTTTCCGCTGTGGTTTTCGTTAGCATTTCGCTCTCCTAGTGGAGACCACCGAAAAATTTCGTTTCGCATCAGCAGCGTACTAGGCTTCAGAACATTTCCACCACAAAATCTATAACACCCACCACACAAAAGCGAGGAAGTATACTATACCATGTTTTTTTGTATATTTTGTCGTTCATGGCACAACGATTCTCTTGTAATTATCGGCTCCTTCCGGTAATGGCCTCGGCAGCGTGTAGCTACTTCAATCTAAATGCACGAACAAAAATAATGTTTCACTACATTTCGGAAGGGAAAATAAATTGGATACTTTCGAAACGGTAAATTAGGATTTGACCCCGAAGGGTGATTTGCTCCGGTTACAATCGGTGTATATTGAAGGACGATGTTTATTTCCGGAGGATTTCTAAAATATTTATGTTCATCATTACTGATTTTCAATTGAAATTGAAGTTTCAAATTCCGTCTGTAGATACATTGGCTATTCATTCATTATAGACGTTTGATTAAAGAAAATATTATAGAAAATGTTCAACTGATATATTAACAATTATTGTGCTATATGAAGATAAACTTTGGCCGCCGGATTCAACAGAATACAAAACATATCTCAACGGATTTTAGATACAATGGCCTTCTGTCAAATAAATAGTTCAAAATGCCACTAGTTAACGTTACGTAAGTCGTTTGAATAACATTTCGGAGTTAAGAGGCATTGCTGATTTCCGCAATGTACGTTTATGTATAAGGCTTAATCGGTTTTGACTTTGGATCGAGTTATACATTTGGTTGTGTTCAAATTTGTTACCATTCGATACACATTCAAAAATAATATAAATAAGACGAAATGTTTATTTAGAATATCCAGGGCCCATGTTCTGTAACTCAGGCGATAACTTTTCCTCACTTAACCCTCTTGAAAAAATGAGTTTCTGAGGCGATACCTTAGATTTTTAATTTGTTTGACTGGGATTTTCCAATGGAAGGCAATAAATTGAAAAAGTCATTTTGGCATCATACCAACAAAAAAACCTTTTTTTTTGGTTTCTCCATTACTTTTATCGATTCGAAAGTTACAGAACATGGGCCCAGAAAGGAATGAATAAACAAACAAAAATAATATCCGCAATAGAAAAGAAAATGATCAATCAGCTGTTTGAATGTGATGTGATTATGACAAAAAAAAACGGGTATCACTCTGGGGAATAGTAAAAATAAAATATTATTGATTAATTAATAAATGAAAACTCACATTAATATTTAATTACTTATATATTTATTTCCTGAATAAAAATGTAAAAAATGTTTGGCCATCCATTTTATTGACTTGTTTCCGTTTATGGCAGCTGACATTTTTGATTGCTTGGCATTGGAATGAGGGGGATATTCCGAAAATATTCTTTTCATTCCGTGCTTAACCTGGAATATAAAGAATTCATTCCAAACGTTCCGGAATGAATAAAGAAACAACAAAATAGTTTATCCGGAATATTCCGTGGAATAAAGATACGCAAAACTGGTATTCCGAATATTCTGGACATCCCAGAATGAATAAAGAAACACACTCCTGTAAGTTCCAGTCAAAGTTCATTTAATTTAAAGTACTTTCCAATGTTATTATGTGGATTTTCCATAATTCACGCAAATGGAATCAAATGTCATTATGCTTCGACATTAATGGCCGCATTGGCAAAGCAATCCGGATTTGTTTATCTTGTTGCAATAATGCCTTTGTGTTTGTGCTCGAACTCGAGTAATGTTGGAGAGTTTAGAGACGGAGCGAAACACAGGCAATAATAGAATTGTTGTTTCAGCTAAGGGGTCAGTGAATATTTTTTCCCTGATTTTCGATTATAGCAAACAGGAAAAATATGTCAATTAACAAGCATCACTATCATATCACTGCCATCAAGTTTTCCTGATTGAAACACACACGAACAAATTTTGCGTCCACAATTCTATCAGTGGAACGAGAGAAATTGGAACCCAAATTATTGGAATGATTTGTTCCACTTTGTGTCAAATGGCACGAAAAATGAATTTCCACCAGGAAAATAATTAAATACTTTTTTAACAAGAAATAATCGTTCTATTGCAAATATTTCTTGCAAAAAAAATTCCACTGAGTTATTTGTCATCGATTAGTGTAGCATTTGTATTGTTAAATGCATGAAACATCTTAAATTATCCATTACAACATTTTTCCTAATCGCTGTAACTGGTCCCCTATTTTGCGGATTTCGCGTTTTTTTATTCAGTGTGAATTTCAGCGTCCTCCTGCTCCTGCAACATTTGCACAAATGAAAATAAAATATTTACTTGATTTATTCGTAAGGAACATACGAGTATTTTAAAAACAACAACAAAACAATGAAGAAGAGCTGACAGCTACAATATGAGGGATTTAAGAGATCTTGGACTTCGAATAGACATAATAGCCGTATTTTATTTTCAAACTAAATCATTTTGTTGTTGTAACGCAAATAAATAGATGATCTGATCTCTATCACGTTTAAAATAAAATATGGCTAATATAAGCCTTCATCGAGATATTTATACTCGTTGCGTTGTGAAACGTCAAAAAAAATGCAGCTGCATTCCATTGTATTCAGCAAGAAGGGAAACATTGCGTACCCAGATACATATAGGAATTTACAAGTTCACAATATGCCTACGAAGCTTACGAAACTTGGGTTTTTTCTCCTATGGCTTTTGACAGTAAAATGTGAAAATTCGTACAAATGCGTAAGAATTTTCACGTTACCAAACACACCTTATATTGATAAAATATTAGCTCTAATTTTAGCCCACAAAAACACAAATTTAGAATTATTAGATTTTCATTTTTTTTCATGTCATAATTAAATTGAAGATTAAAAAACGTAACTTTGAGATAAAAACTTATGTAACAAGACCAAAGAAACACATTCAAGAAGATATGAAACATATAGGCAGTCATTTCTATAAACTTGAATCATATTTTTGCAATAGTATGCGACACATCTATATTGACCAACTTGATTGAAATTTTATAAGATGTAAAGAAATAAGAGAACGAAAATTCGTAGAAAACAGAGTTGTCAACTCGCAACTGATCTTACGATACTTACGATATATACGATCTGCATTAAGCCTGAGGTAAAATTTCAGCTGCCTAATTAATATGATTTTATTGTCAAAAGCCGCGACCGAATGCCATATTATGGTTTAGATATAAATGCAATGAATGATTTAAACCAGTTATTTATTTTTTATTTAAATCAAGAAAGCTCGTGCTTGCATTGCTTTGCAATTTAGTTCAGATTAATCAGCAAGATAGTTTCTGATATTACGCGCGACAAACTAAATAATGTTTACACCGTTATACATACAATATAAATAATTGAGAGCCTTAATATTTGTAGTTACATCTGGCATTTATGCAATGGTCGAGATAAGTACTATTTCTATGTGTTTTTTTTTTTATAGATTTCTGTAAAAGGTTATAAAACCATAAGTTTTCCTGAAATCTAAATACATTATTTTCGTATTTTTTTTATCATTTTCTCAGATAATAGATTCACTAACTTTGTCTAGGTAAAGCTTGAAAATTGAAAAACTTTGACCAAAAGCTAATAAGACCTTCAAACTTTGTATTTAAATACATAAACTTAGATAAAAAAAAATATTTGCAATTTATTTATGATTGAAATGTGTGTTTATAGTGAAAAAAAGAAGATATTATAAATGTAGCCTAAGCTAAAACAATCGAAAAAATACTACTAGAAATATTAATAAATGAAAAATGTTCTTAAACAAAAAAAAACTGTTCATTAAAATCCTCTCTCTATAGGACAGCCTTTATCTTCACAGAAACGACATTTCAATCATAAAACAAATTCAACTCAAATATTCTCATTGTTTAAAAAAATAAAAAAAAATAAAAATCATTCTTGCTAAATTAAAAATAAACTAACATACAAAAAGACAAAACAAAAAATATAATGTGAAAAATTGTTTCTGTGTCGTTAAAGGTTGTCCCATCAGACCCGATGTCACCACCTCAACCAAACATCTTTAAACCATAAGTCCAACATGAATTCGACGACAGGAACACCGAATTCCAGCCGCCTTACGTTAGCAGTGGTACAACTGCGATGATACCTCGAACCAGAGTGATACTAAAAAGTGCTACAATTTAAGGATCGTGATCTTCCAAGAATAGCTGCGAACTACGTTTGTATTAAAGCTATAACAATATTAGTACAATTTTCCGAATTTCACATTAAGTAGAGTGAAGCGTAAAAAACAATATCACAATGTCGTTCACAATACCGGTAATAAATTTGGAGTTCCGCGAGGTGAGGGAGATCGTTTGGGAGAAAATCCAGGAGCCGATCATGCAGCGCAGGCTGATCCTTGTCATAGTGTCCATTGCCCTGCTGCTCGATAACATGTTGTACATGGTCATCGTTCCGATTATCCCGGACTATCTGCGTTATGTCGGAGGGTTTGACGATGGCACTCCAGCACCTCTGCTGATCGACAATATCACCGGAAAGCCAATTCCAATGAAGCACGATCACCATGGACAAGATTCAGCCACGGGGGTACTATTTGCGTCAAAAGCCATCGTTCAGCTTATGGTAAATCCATTTTCGGGAGCACTCATCGACAGGATCGGTTACGATCTACCCATGATGGTTGGTCTGATCATAATGTTCTTGTCGACGGCTGTATTTGCCTGTGGCCGTAGCTACAGTGTGCTCTTCTTCGCGCGTTCGCTTCAAGGTGCTGGATCTGCGTTTGCCGATACCTCAGGACTTGCCATGATCGCTGATCGGTTCACAGAAGAAAACGAGCGTTCACAGGCACTCGGAATAGCCTTGGCTTTCATAAGCTTTGGCTGCTTAGTAGCTCCACCATTTGGAGGAGCTTTATATCAATTTGCAGGCAAAGAGGTTCCATTTCTAATTCTGGCACTGGTATGTCTTATCGACGGCTTGATGTTGCTACTCGTAATGAAACCGTTCAAAGAACAACTAAACATGAGTAAGGAAGTTCAACAGCAGACGATACCCATATGGAAGCTTCTCATTGATCCATACATAGCCGTGTGTGCTGGCGCGCTTACTATGTCAAATGTCGCCCTGGCCTTCCTCGAGCCCACAATATCACTTTGGATGGAGGACAATCTTACTACGGATAATTGGAAAATTGGAATGGTGTGGCTTCCAGCCTTCTTTCCGCATGTTGTCGGAGTTATCATTACCGTTAAAATGGCGAAAAAATACCCGCAGCATCAATGGTTGATGGCTGCAGGTGGATTGGCACTTGAAGGGCTGAGTTGCTTCATCATTCCTTTTTCAAGTTCGTACAAAGTTCTAATGATTCCCATTTGCGGAATCTGTTTTGGCATTGCGCTCATAGACACTGCCCTTCTACCCACACTGGGTTACCTCGTAGATGTCCGATATGTTTCGGTTTACGGTAGTATCTATGCCATTGCTGACATCTCGTACTCGATTGCTTATGCAGTGGGACCAATTATCGCCGGTGGAGTTGTCGAAGCGATCGGCTTCACAGCCCTTAACTTCCTTATAGCCTTCTCGAATTTAGCTTACGTACCGGTTCTTCGAAAACTACGCAATATTTACGACTTCAAGCATTTCGAAAACGAAGCAAATATTTTAATGCAAGATCCCCCCAATAAAGAGTATCAAACTTACGTAATGCATGATCAGCAGCCTGTTGATGGTGAGTTCAAGAACCATCTAGAATACGGCCAGCAGTACCAACAGGATAATACTCAAGAAACCTCGTTAGATCAGCAAAACTACGAATATCAACAACAACAATCCGAAGCAGCTGCTGGTGGCTATCAAAATACAAACTCTGGCTATCAACAATATCAGCCAGGCTATCAGGAACAAGGTGGTCAATACCAGCAACAACAAACAGAGCCTACAAGTCGACATCTTCCACAACAGCGTGTTGCGAACCCCTTCCAGCATCAACAACAGCAGCAACAACAACATCAATTACCAGAGCCACCTAGTGGTGCAGGTGCACGAACAGTATCAAATCCATTTAGGCAAGGATTTTAAAATATTGTCTTATACAAATTTAGCTGTAGTATATTTTTGTTTATATATTTTCGATCGAATATCATACATATTCCGTTGATCTCAGCAAATTAATATGACGTGTTATGCAAAAAAGAAAAAAAAAACAACTATAAATATTATTATATTATAGTTTTCTTGTAATTTTAAACACAAAGATGAACTATAGGTACACTCTTATTGCAAGGCTGTATGATGGAAGTTTTAAAATGTAAGTACTTTTTTTGAGTGTATGTTGTTATAACTGTGTTGTAAGCTTTATAATGGACAGTGCGCCATTATTATATTAATGAAAAGAATGTATGTTGTATTACTTTTACAGTTAAAGAATATTTATGTAACTTATAACAATTAAATAAAAATCTGATGGTGTATATTTTAGAGACGGAAATGTGAGGAACTAATTTTGACAATTTGAACTTTGTACAGAAATATGTAGAAAGCACTTAATATGATTTTAAAAATTTAAATGTAAAATACTTTAAAAATATTCAGTGTTATTGAAAATTCATTTAGTTCTGTTTTCTGACTGTGGAATATTTTTTATCGAATTGATTATAATTTTTTTAAATGGGCTTGAATATGAAAACTCCAAGCTCGAAACCTATAGCAAACGTTGACTAGATTTTTTTTTAATGAAATAAGAGTAGAGTGAAATAAAAAACAAAAACGTTTTAACCTTTAAGCCTCTTAGTATTCAGAACTCTAAATTGAATGCGTTCTAAAATCTAGTCTAAAACATAGTACGAATTTCTGAGAACTTCAAAAAGTTTTACCTATTACGTGTTACTGCTCATGCGCATTGCTCCTATTTCAAATCATGCGGCCTAAGAAACAACGTTATAGCGTTTGCAATGTCGTTGAACTTGATACTCTCCGAATGTTGACTCAACTTCTCGAACCAGCATGTATACGCATCACGAAACACAATCGAAAAGTTTGTCCTAGTTTCTGAACTTCAAAGAAGAAAAGAAAAGATATCTTAAAAAAAGATTTGAAAACAAACAAGTGCATGTTCAGAATTCTGTGGCTTTTTAAAATCAAATGCAGATTTTTGATCTCGAAAAAAAAGTAAATTATATGCATACATATATGACACAAATGGATGTAAATTCGACCTTATAAATACTATATGTAAGAGTAATCGCTGGATTTAATTTCAAAATGTTTCTTTTTTAAATATTATGTTCACAGTATATACATGCATACACATATCATAATCAAAAATATAAACGACTATGCTGGGATGAGTGTGAATAACGAATAATCGTCCATTTTGACATTTCGTTCACATGGCGAACAACGTATAACTTTCCCATCTTTTTAATTGATAATCATCCCGATTACAGAATACGATGAAAAAACTGTGGAAAGAGTCAGACTCAATTTTGACATCAATTTTTTATTCGTTGACGTGTGGTTGATAGTATGTGGAACGCGAATAGAGATTTACAGTTCATAACAATCAGATTGCAAAACAAAATAAATTTCCCCCAAACGAAAAATTATTTCTTGAATGCATTCCCGATACCGCCATAAATCCCGGACAACTCAAGACAAGAAAATCTAGAATGAAATGAAAAAGTATCAACAAATGGATATTTAAAAATACTACATAGTGTCTAGGAGGTATGAGAAAGTAACTTGTAAAGTGATGACAGGAAAACTTAACGAAACTATTAATAAAATTACAGTAAAGAAAGCCTTGTCCTTATTAGTTCAAAATTTAGATTTCCGAAACATAAAAAATTAATTGCCAAGTAATTTAATTTAAGTTCAAGCAACCTCAATTATAACCTGTCAAGATTACAAAAAATGTAAAATATGAAGTCCCTTATACTACGTTTCCACCGACCACTAAACCGAGATTTAAGTAGATTTAGCAAAATCTCCTACAAATCTTGAAGATTTACAATACAATATTTATTCTTATCAGATGAAGATTTAAAATAAATGTGACTTAAATCTTCAATCGAACTACCCTACTTCCATATCGAAATGAACACATTCATCGGGAAAGTGAATTTTTCTCTTCGGTTGACACAGATGAAGCTGCCTGTCTCACTTCTACATCATAAGAGAAAATGAAACGATATATGCATTTTGAATAGTGCTTTCAAAATTAATCTACTTTTGGAGCGGTGGAAACACTTTTTGAATATTATTAAATCTACAAGAGATTAAAGTTCGGTGGAAACGTAGTATTATCTAGATAATTTTTGTTTATAATCTTTCGAATGTGGAATAGGTACCTTTAATAAAATGTTACCACAAATTTATATGTTTATCAATATCGTTTTACAATTCTATTTTGTAGTGACACTGATACCTACAGTTGTTTACATTTATTAACTTATTTTGATCTTTATTAGTAATATGAGAGATATTACTAATACAGATCTAACTTACATAAAAACTGAGCGAAAAAAATGGCAAATTGAACCAGCGCCAGCGATGGCATTTCCATACAAACTACCGATAACAAAAAAGTAATTGGGGTCGGTGAGGCAGTTTTTCTCAAGGATAAAAGATAACCCACGAAACTTCTAATTTAATTATGTATAAGTGAAATATGTATGCCTAGGTCTAAGTTTGACAGCAGAGTGTACTACGTAATGCAGATGATGTCAAATGTCTTACAACCAAATTAACTTACAATATTTTCCCGGCCATTATCAGACGGCCAACTGAAATGAAATGACCATGTACGCATATGCGACAATATTCTTAATATGTTTGAGAACGCGGATTTTATTATAGTCCGACCTTTAGGATATTGTCAGAAACTCATTCAAAATTGAATGATATCGTAGCTTATGGCTTGTTCAGCGATGGAAAACAAGTAGAAATAAAATTAATCATTTTGTGGAAAAGGAAAACGATGACAGTGCCGTCATCTAAAAAAAAAAAAAAAATACAATACATTTCTTTTCTAAATTAGTCGCAAGTGAAACTTTTTGTTCCAATTTTATTGGTATTTTTTGTATATATTTTAATCTAATCTACAACGTCAATTTGACAGTTTTCAGCTTGTCAACGTTGTCACATAAGTCATTGTCAGGCCAACCACCTATTAGGATTTGATAAATCTACCAATCTTATATGAACTGACATTGTAAGGCAGTTGTTCATTGTCAGCGCATTCACATATCTGACAGCTTTTAAAATCTGAAAACTGCATTGACTGTATCTGCCTTAAGTTGCAAGTATGCTAATTCAGTAACTTCCGGAAAGTGTGTATTTCTCCCCGTTCCATGATTTTTTTTGAAAGAAGTCAACAAGAATAGATTAGGGTTTCTATGTCAAAGCTAAATTTTAGATCTTACATTTCCTCCCTCTTAAAAAATTTACGAATGGAATGAAAAATATATTATTTAATTTTAAAATACAATTTTCTTACACATTAAGTTTTCATAGTTAAATAATTAAATGCAATTAAGAACCAACAAAAATATATATTTAATAAAAATCACATTTGCATTGTTGTATAGGCACATTTAAACTAAATCTAAATAAAAGTATATCAACAAAAAAACAAAATATTTATATCTGTATATTATGTATATTTACAACAAAAAAAAACTAGATTAAGCTCCAATTTAAAAGTCTATAGTCTCGGAAGCTGCATCAATATCGCATACATATCAGAAAAGTTTGCACAAATCTATTCGGGTGCAGTTGATGAGTGTGTTTTTAACATGATGACTTTATAAATTGGAAATATTATTTAAACAAATATTTAAACTTTTAATTTTATGTTTCACTTGATTAAATTTTATCCTGTCGAACTTATCTCGACGGATAATTTTCAAAATTAAGTGTTGCAAAAATGTTCTTAACATAAGACACAACCAAGGTAACGATACATATCAGAGTCGAATGACTCGCCTGTTTAAAATTACCAAAGTGATATTAACTATTACTATATACATATATATAAGTACATATTATGTATAAATATAATTATATATTTATATTATTCAAAACACATATACATAGATAACTTTAAAAATTGTACATATTCTATACAAATACCTATACAGTCTACTTAAAAAAAACATATTAAAATTGTATTTATATTTTATGCACTCTTTTCAAAACAATTTATATCATACACAATTTTGAAAAAGCTTTTATCTTTAATATATAGATGTCAATTTATATTTCAATTATATTATTAAATGAAAATATACAAAACAAACGTTTAATGGAACTGTTATATCCGTAAACATATCAGAAGATACGGCCATTTTATATTCTCAACCAATCGCGCATAGGCATTACCCACACTTATACCATTCACAATCCACTCATACATAAGTATTTTTCTAATTTAATTTACAAACAACCCGCGAATTCAAACTAAATTTAACTGTTTGTTTTTTCCTAATTTTCACTTTTAAATACATTTTTGTTTAGTTTAATATGTTTATGCTTTGCTTCAAATAAAAAATATATTCACACGTAAACAACAAAAAAAAAAAAACTATTTGAAATAAGTTATGCAAAAGTATAAAATATATTTTTTTATAATATATAAACAAACATATATATGTAAACATTATAGAAAAGCTCATGAAAAAATCTCCCATCAAAAAGAATCAATTAACGAAATATATAAAAAAGTAAACAAAAAAATTATAATAAAGAAGAAAATTCAACTAAAATATTTTATTCGTTGCATAGTTATGTTTACATACTGTGTAACAATAACAATTAAATAGATCACTAAACATCTATTAATATTAATTAAAAACATTTACATATGTATAAAACACAATTATATTATAATATAAAAATATGTTGTATAAAAACAATTATCTACATAAATAATAATATTGTTTTAAGATCAAAATAAGTATCATATTTTTATCTGAAAAAAAAAATTACTAAATTAATGTATGTACAATTTAATTTAATCATAATTATACCAACAACAAATGCAAGAAATATGCAACGTTTTATAGCAACTGTTACATAATTAGTAGTACAATTTTAAACAAACCAAAAACAATTTATTAAGACAAAAATTAAGACTACATCAAAGTTATGGATTTAAATGAGAAATAAATAAATAATATCAACAACAACAAAAAAAACGATTACAGCAAATGAAAAAGCAATATTTAAAAATAGTTAAAATGCGAATAAAATATATATAAAGGTTAGTTAAATTAAATCCAATGGCATTTTTATATTGTTTTTTTTTTATCATTCATAGATTATTTTGGTTATAATTTTTTTGTTTAATTAACAGACGGACGAATTTTTATAATTATTTACATACAAAAGTGAATAAAAAATAAAATAAAAAAAACGGTAAGTGAATAAGTTGAGTTGAAGAAAATATAAAATGTCATAATTTGGGAATTATCCAACTATTATATCAGTAGGATACATGTCAGAAAAGGGGTAGGGAGCTTTTGCCACGTTCCATTCACCAATTATATTTCACATGTTTCGTATAACCAATTTTATTTCAGCATATGGTTATTTCGCTTTTTTCTTATTTACCATTTTATTGGTGGACTAAACTACGAGTAATGTTATTTAGTTTAAAAATTTATTTTATTATGTTAAAAAAAGTTTAAAATGAACAAAATCTAAAATTAATGGTGCAACATTTTAAACAGTTAAGTTTTTAAAATGATGTTATTTAGCAGTTTGCTAATATTAAAGGTACTTTACTAAAATATACCTAATTTTAAACACTTTTTAATTAGCACCAAACTAAACCTAATTTTCGGATAAACTGCAGCTGAACACGCCCAAAAGAGTGCAAAAAACTTAGCTAACATAACTTTTGACGTTTGTTAATGTCAAAGTGGCCTATGTAATTAGTACGATACTAAAAAAGAAAAAGTAGCCATTTGGTGATTTTAACTTTAGTAAAATGTTAAAAAGATAGTACGCTCCTAAGCTTGTTTAAAATTAGCAAAATCCCTTTTTTAACCTAGTATCATACTAAAAATGATTTAACATGTACTAAATCGACTAAAATTTTGCGTCAATATTTGTTTATTTTTAAAGAAAGGGTTACAATTCGAGTTACGCGAAATATGTGTAGAAGCAAACTGTTTTCATCGATAACAATAGCTTGTGTGACTCAAATTACAGATCTGAAACATTTCAACTTTATTGTTGAGTCACCTGTGTGGTAAGTGTTATTTTGCCAGCTAAACGATAAGCGAAATAACGGCCCACAAAATAAATATTAGGATACAAATATAAGCGAAATAATTATTCGCAAAACTATTTTGGCGAAGTGATAACATTTTACGCGTTAAATAAAAAGCCAAATGAAAATTCACGGAGATGAACAAAATATCGCGAGAATTAAAAGTTTGCTAAATAATTTTTGGGGGAAGGCTATACGCTCAAAACCAGAATTTCTCTTTCGTTCTTAGCTTAGAGACAGGAAAATCATCTGCTAGGTTTCTTTTCCAATCAAAGCTAGGTCCCTTTTATGCGCTCAGAATATAAGGAATGATCAAGCAAGTCTGTCAAGTCCAAACAAAAAAAACAACACGTTCAACTGAACACAATTGGGTAATAATAATCTGTGTCTTTTCTCTTTTAAACTTGACATTTAAAGAATAACAAAATTCATTGTATTCCGTGATAAATGGGTAATTTTTCTACATCGCAGCTATTATGGTGCTAAAGAACACGGACACTCTACTGAAATAGCTGTTAACATATTGAATACACAAAACAAAATGTTAAGAATAGAACGCAACGCACTTGGAGGCGGATTTGCAAGACTGGGCAGAATATTTAAATCAACTGACACAAGCAATTAAACCTAATTATAATTAAATTTAAAAAGGCTGTAGTACATTTTGTACGCGTTTCTAATACTGACGCTTAAATTGATGGGATTTTCAGTTCAGTTGTCAGTTAAACTTATATTAAATAAGTTTCACTTAGAGTTGATCAAAGCTTTTGAGTTTATATAAATATTTTTGTGTTTTACATAATTATAAACGAAAATACCGTAATAAGCTGTGTAGTAATATGTTCGGTTTTTTCTAAGTTTGTACTAAAAAAGTGATAATATTTCTCAGAATATGATGATAGGAGAAGTTGTATGCATTGCGTTAATGTTTATTTGAATATTAATAAAACAAGAACCCAATCGACTGCTAAATTACTCTAGATACACAAAGTCTTAAATGTAAAAAAATGCAGGTCTCTCTCTCATCATCAAATTTGCTTGCCGAAAACACAAATTGAAAAGGCATTTTAGAGCTTGATTCGGTCCAAAACCCATTAAATTTAAAACCTTGAAAAATTTAGGGGCTCAACCTGGATGGAATAAGTAATCAAATTAGTAATCACTAATAAAATGAGTTATCTTCAATTAAAACGATTATGCTTCTGACTAATTAGCCTGATATAAATGTAGCTTATGGAAATATGCTTTTAAAGGTAGAGAATAGAAAGATGTCATTTACCTAAAATATGGATATTAAAAAGAAAATCTATCAAACAAACAGGTTCCCTTTCCTTGTGTCAGTTAATACGATCATCTGCTATTTCAAATCTCATACAACACAAAATGGTTACTCAGACTAGGATTTGAAGTACGAAATTAGGAAATTCTCTCTACCTTACTTAATGATTCTTAAAAAATATTTTTATTTTTGTTAAGTAAGCATATGTAAGGTAATTTTTTTTTGTTTCTTGAAAATCTTTAGTTAACAACAAAGTTGTTATCAAACTATATCTTTCTTATTGAAATTCAAGTTTTTAGCAAACATTAGATTATAATTGATAAGTTTTAATACATCTTATCAGTTAAAGTGTAATTGGAATGTACCTACATCTGAAGTAGTAAATTGTTTGCTTTTATTTTCGATGCAAGAACGAATTTGTGTTGATAGTCATTCCGTTATTTCATTGTGGACACACTGCCGGTTGTATTGAAATTTTTAAGTTTTGATGTATCATTAAAAATATTTCTAAAAGTTTCATGTTTTATTACTGATAGTTAAATTGTATAAAAGGACTATTTTTCAATACCTATTTCCGAGTTCCTTAAAATTGAAAGAACTACAGAGTTTCCTTTGAAGTTGAATTTTGGAGTGTAGACAATTTGCCGAGGGTTTTGGGTGAGACGTCAACCCGGTCTGCAACGTCGGCGAACATAGTTCTGTATTCAATGAAACTGTATTCATATTTTTGAAAACATCATGAATTATATCAAAATGTTTTGTTTAGTATTACGTCAAAAAATGGTAGGCCCTCTCGATTCCTACCGATTAACTATACGTACACTTAGGCATCGTTGAAAGTTGTAAGTCTTGACGAGAATAAACTTGTTTTTATGTTTCTGCACGCACAAAATAGGTTTTGACCACTCTTCAAAAGAACAAGCACAGAACCAGCGTTATGAAAGTAAGGAAAGATTTGAAAGAAGATATAGATGCACATTGGTTTTGAAATTCTGAATATCAAAATAGGAAAAAAATAGAACCAGATAAAGCATTTCTCATTCGTGTTGTACTGTAAAAGAAAGAAACTCTAAGCATGACAGTACGGCCGATGTTTGGTTCGTTCAAGGGTAAACTGAAAAATGAGCATTCCTAGTTACGCAAAATAGAAGAACTATACCTGAGTAGTTTCATTTCCTGACCGAAAAACTAAACATTTCTAAGGAATTCGCCGTTAAGAGCTATATTATAACGACGACGACATTTTAATCTTCTCCAACTTTCTCAAAACAACTAATTTCAATCCCTTGAAACTATTTTTGGTATGATTTTTCCACTTACTACTCAACATATTATGTACTGTTAAATTCAATTCAATGTTTTCAAGAAAAAACAAAACATAAAAAAATCAATTTTTTTTTTGTAAGTTATTATTTTATTGATTTTTAATTTTTGTATTAGTTTTTGTTTTCTGAAACAACTTCGCAGCACATTTACATTAGAATAAGTATTTATCATTACAGTTAATGTTTAAAATACGAATATTTAAAATTATAAGATTATCTATATTCGTAAAAATACATTTTAATTGTAATGTACGTAATCTTATAAATAATATATAAATTATACACAAAAATATAAAAAAGTTATTCCAGCAACAAAATTAAACTTAATTACGTTAATCAAATTATTATAAGCTAAAACCTAAAACCACCTTTAGGATAAATAAATTTTAAATAACACAACCAATAAAAAAAAAACAGCTAATCTGAAAGCAGTATAGTGCCGGAAACGTGTAATATGTATAAAGTTAATTATAGTTTATAATCTAAAATAATTATAAATATATATGTATGTAATAAAAAAACAGCTTTCTAAAAACAAATTTAGGATATCAAATTTATAGACCCACATACATATACATAAAATGAAATAAAAAATTTAAACAAATATTTAAGCGTTCGTCTTACAATAATCACTTGTAAGACAAACTACACATACATATGTATATGTTTGTAAAAAAATTAATTAAACAAAAACCCTTAATTATTATTTTTCATTAGTCAATTTTTTTCATTTATAGTTGGTTTCTATTATAAATATTATCATTGATTGTTGTTAATCTTCAATTTTAAGAATAAATTTAACGCAAAAAATTATATGATTAATGAAAACAGGCTGTAAGTTCTACTATACTCTATTCTAACTCTATTTACTTATAAAAAAAATAAATTTATAAAACTGTCCTTCACTAGTAAATACTCCTCTTCATAAACACAAAACAAAATTCGACCAACAAAAAAAAATCTATATATTCGCGTTCTTATCAATTTTCCTTCCTATCCCATGTTTTCAAGTTAAATATTAAAATTGATTTTAAATTAACAAAACAAGAATATTAAATGTAAACAAAATTAATACTGAAAAAGTTTAATTAGGTAATAATTAAATTATATTAAAGAAAACAACATATATACATAAATACTTTTCACGAATTAAATGTAAAAATTTAATTATATTTGTATTGTAGTAGCTATACTAACATAAATAATACTCCTTTTCAGATTTTTTTTCCAAGTGTTAACTTTTATTGAATGATTTCAATGTAAGGACATTTAAAAAGAAAAAAATATATACAAAAAAAAATTACGAAAAAAGAATAATTAAGATACACAAATTGATGCTAAATTAAAGAACCAAAAAATATGTTCTTGTATCGTATTAAGTTATTATTATAAATTTAATTCTGATGTTATATAAAACGGTGTAAAATGCTAAAAAAAAATATACTATTAAATTATAATTGTTAACCAAAGATTTTTGATTTTTATTTGGCCAATTGAGTGAATTTCTTATTAGTTTCAAAATTGTGCGACATTATTTCCTTTAGACAAAAATTTTATAATGATAAAATTTTATTAAGACAAGAAAAATGTAGGTATAGAAGATATTTGAGTTGTGCTCAGCCTACAGGATGATGCACTGAAAGGCGTTGGAAATATTTAAAAAAAATTACTGGGTTTTTCAACTAATATAATGTAATTCAATGGAACGCTCAGAACTTGTTGTATGGCAATCACAATTAAAGGTTACGACTAAGGTGACTGACCCAACCCAGGTACTACACTACAAATTAAGTAAAATGACAGTCCACAAAGTAAAGAAATGAAATGTTTTTCTTATATTGTGACTGACTAACTGTATCGAAATTGAACGTTTGTACCGGAATCAATGTAGGCAAATCATTGATAAGTTAATTCACACACTGATCTCTATAAGGCTAGTTGCACAAAAGCATCTTTCAGTTTTGAAGCAGTTTGATTGCTAAATTGACTACCATGGACTTATATGAGAGTGCGCCTACATGCAAAAAATATTCAGTCATCGAGAAACTTAAAAGTTTCAGTCGAACGATCCCCCCAAATCAGCTCTTCAATTCGTGTGACACCGAATTATTTTATATTTAACTGGGCGCACATTAAACCAAATAATTCACCTTTTTCTTTGAGTGCAAGAGAGAAAGTCATCGCAGTCAATAGTTCCCTTTCACCAAAAGTTCAGAAGGAAGAAAACTGCCTTACATATTCCCAATATCATTGGTTTTTCTTTTTCATCTGTTGATTGCTGTATCATATATGTGATTAAACGTAGATGCGCAACATGCAACTAAATAGTTTCTCTGCGATGTGTGTCTATTAGGCGCAGGGACATAAGTCCCAAATTATAATGTTAGGACTTATGCCTCACATCGGTGGGATATAAGTCCCAAAAACTAATTTTGGTGTGACATAGGTTCCAACTTTTGTTTTGTGTTGATGGGACAAAACTCCCAAATTTTATAAGACATAAGTATGGGCACATGACACATTGTGAAATCTTTATTCAAACAATAAATTTTTAAAAGTTTCGCGCGTACGGGGGGCATGTTGCCTCCCTACAACCCCCTGCTTGGTCCAATATAGTATTTGGGGTGGGTACAAGTTTGGGTATATGCAAATTTTTTTTGAAACTTTTATAAAAGAAATCTTCAAATCCAAAAAAAAATGTGCATATACCCAAACTTGTACCCACCCTAAATCCTATATTGGGCCAAGTAGGGGACCGAGCTTTTTGTACGCCGTGAACCTAATTGCAAAAACCATTTCACATAATTACCAAAAAAAATCTAATAGTGGGACAAAAGTCCTATTTTTTGTCTTTTGTACTATTTGGGACTTATGTCCCAAGGTGAAACACAAGTACCAAAATGCTAATTTGGGACTTATGCCCCTTCGCTATAACTTTCCACTAGATATTTGCATGAACACCCCCTTAAAATACTTGCGTAAATGTGGGATATAATCAGATGTTCTTTAAACTCTTTCTGCATCAAATTTATGAGGTAAATTTATTTGCTTTACAGAATATTTTTCCCACACAAACTTTGACTGTTCATTTCTGCTTAGATATAATTAACTGACTTCTGAGGTTAATCCGGGTTTTCCGCCGTTGCATGAATACCCTTATAAATAGAAAATAGAAACATTTGAAGTTGTGGATTGTGCATAGGGCCAAAGCAAATGCAATAAGGAATTAATTTATTACATAATTATATACATATTAAATTTATACATATTTAAAGTTTTAAAAATTAGATGACATAACTTGCTTCTTAACATAATAAATATTAATGGCCGTCGGATGTTTTAAAGAGCCGAAAAACATAGACTTTTTTGACAAATCGTGCGGTTGACAAAAATATCTGGATCGCACTGGGTTAAGTTCAACGAACGGTGCTGTTGTACAAAATCATTGCGGCTGTAGGTGAAGCTTTGACGCAAAGATGTATGAAAAGGCGAGACAATCCGTGCATAGAGAAACGTATTCGACGCTGCCCTATCTACTCGGAGAAAAGTCCTATTTTAGCAATCAATATAATACGGAAGATATTTCAACTATTTTTCAAGCGGTGAGCCGTTGAGACTGAATTTCGTGCTACCTAGAGAAGATCTTACACTCTTCTGTAATTTCAGTAATGCGGGTGCAAGGGAAAATTACAATTCCTGAAAGAATGTGCGATATTTAGAGAAATTAGAAGAGTGTTTTGGAATGCAAAATAGCACTCTAACAACGAGAGATATGTGATCTCTTAAACGGGAAATACCGTGTAAAATTATTCGAATTCTGCAAGGAGCTGCTTCACTATCGTACCAGAATAATAAATGGCCTTTTTTAAATAACTCCTGTTAATTTTCGTGTTACACTTATAAAATTATGCTTGCTCAAACTTTTATTCAGTATATTTTCAAACTTTGTCACTCAGGCAAACGGCCGTAAGTCATTGCTAATGATTGTAAGATTGTTAACAAAAAATTATGTAATGAATAAAACTACAATGATGAATGAAAGTTCAACGAAGGAACCTTTAATAAAACCCAAAAATAAAATAATCAAGAGAAGTCAAATGAAATAGCGGAGCAAGTTACTTTTGCGGGGTGCTCCTCCATTAGATTACTATCTATATTGCACGACATCCTCCTTGAACCACATCTCTTAGAGAATGCAAAATCATTAATCATGTTCTTATAGCGAATACCACAGGCCATAATCCGCTGATAAGTATCGTTTTCAAAAAAAAGAGGAAATATGGCTCAAAGAATTCATTTTAAGGTAATGGTTAAGGGCGATTCGATAATCTCATGTGAATTATCTTCCACATCCTCCAAATATGAAAATTTCGTTATTAAATATCCTATTATTTCAGCTTCTTTGTATATTCAGATACCACAATACTTTAATTGGTGAAAAATTAATCAAATCTCTTTTCTCACTTCTTGCAAATGTTGTTAATATAAATGTTTGTGTTTTTCATCAAACTAGAGTCCAAAAATAGAATTTCTTCTAAATAACACAAGATACAGCTTCAATACATTTCTTATATGTTGATCTTATTTTTTACATTTGCTTTATCTGTTGACAGAACAGAGTAGAACACTCTGTTATCATAAATATTTTTATGAACATTTAATATTCAAACATTAGAAGGGAACGACCTTAAAAAGTATAAAAGAATGGAAAAACAAGGAAGGATGACAAAGTATACCTATACTTCTACCAAGAAATCAACATCCCCCACCCGCTATTAAAACAGACCGTTAAAGTTTGCTCCTTGATGGTGGCTGTTGCCTGGAACTGGCACTGACACCCGCCCTTATATTGTAACTATGTATAAGTGCCTCGTATTATTAATCCGTTAAAATCAACATACCACCAGCAATAGCACCAGCAGTGCCTGCTGATGGTCTGAATTCGCACCAGGGGTTTAGCCACCCACAACGAAACAGAGGGCGGTGGAAAATAAAAACCAAAACAAATGGATTCGTGCCAGGAAGTGATGGTGTTTGTTGAAGTTCAACACACAGAAGAAAACAACTACAAAACAAGATGCTTATAGTCAAATGGGGTAAGGGTATATGAAACAACAAAAAGACCTCCGAAGAATGTCAAATGGATTTGGTATGATTGTTCATTTCGATTCGCCCCGTTTTTTTTTTTTGTTCGTTTATGCCCTTCTTAATAGAGAGTGCGCCCCTTTTGGCGTTTCATTCCAATCTTGATTTATTTGAAATTGGGGAATTGCCTGAAAAGAACCAGATGTAGATTTAATAGGATTATGATTCGTAGCGATGTTATGGTTAACTAGCTTTATAAGTACATGTATGTTTTTTTATGTTGGATGCGTTGTAAGGGCTATTATCGTGCTGGTAGGTGTCAACTATATTGCCGGTTATTATGGAACTTACGTATGCCGAGCAGAGCGCATTGTGTTTTATTTTATTTTTTTGTTTTTTGAAGTGGCAGTTTGTTTCTTGTACAATTTAATGATATACGTTAGTAGAACGTAAATATGTATCTACATAATATTATTTTAAAATTTATGGAATAAATTAGTGAAAACGAATTTAATGCGATACAGTACTTTACGGATAGAAGAAATACTTTTATAAGAAAAACTCGCTTATAGTAAACGCAATGAGAAACACCCTGCCTTTTTCTTTATATTTCTTTCGAAATTAATCTATATAAGAAAGCCTTTCTTACACACCAAAATCAATTCTAAGAACAAACAAGTAAGCTTATAAGAAATTTACTTTGTTAGACAAACCTCTGCCAAAACCTTTTGAATATACATCTTTGTGTTATGACATTCCTTCCAAAGGAATGACAGCTGAAAATTGGAAAAGCCGCGAATGTTCTAACCACAGATGAGCAATACAAAGATGGGAAATTTCTACAACTACTTGTGTTTGCTTTCAAGTTATTTCCGTTATGAAGCTGATATTTTTGCGCCTGTGTAGCATAAATCTGATATTTTTGCATTTGTGTGGTTTCACTACACCACATTTTGTTGTTAGATTTCACATTTATTCATGGAGAGAAGGTCAAATTTACAAATAAATCAATGTAAACAAATGTGATTCTGACATTTGCGCTTGACTTCTTTTTGCAAGTTGTGTTTCGATGATATGTTTAAAGATTACTACCTGTAATACAATATAGTTCCTGTATATTTATGTAGATATGTATCAACCTAAATTATATAGACTCACAATATTTTCTTAATTTTATTTATTTGAAAAGAAGACTTATTTATTTTATTTGTTTTAATTGTTGAAGAAGACCTTTTCCCATAGATTTTTAAAGAAATTTTCTTTCTTATATCCGTGTTTCTTATATGAGAAATTTTCTTTTTTACATCCACTGTTTGGATATAAGAAAAACTCCGATATAAGAAAGACATTTCTTGGATTTTCAGAGTTTCTTATATGCGTGTTGTACTGTATAGTTTAGATAGGAAATGCTGAAATTTAGCTTTATAAGTTTTGGTCGTTAAAATTTAATTTCACATATTATATTATTCATAAGCCTAGCACTTGATGGAAATGAGAAAATATTAAAATTTTGGATATCACCACTTACTTGAAGCAGACATTTCTTTGATAAGGTTATGTCCCCATCCCCAGTAGTCGAACGATTAGGGGCGATGCGAGAAGCGGTTGCGTGCGAGAAAAATATTTACATTTATTCGAGAGACTAAAACGAGACCGAGACGAGACCGTATTTTTAGTACCGAAATTCGCTAAGAGTCTCACCGGTCTCCGTGGTTTGGTTTCCATTTTCGCTAGAAGAAATATTTGTTGATTTAATTATTTTTTAGTACTCATGATCAGGTTTTGTAATATTCACAAGTTTTTTTGTGCGAAGTATTCTATGCGCGTTAAAATATCAAACCGCATAATGTATACATTAATAGGTGCACTGCGAAAATCCAGAGAAGGATTAATGTATGCATTTCGTTGGAAAAGAAATCGCTCATTTTTCAGACTTTGTTTCCTTCTTCAGAAAAAGATGTCTTTAAGACTTTTAAGGAACATTAGGAAAAAAATATTATCCAAACTTCAAAATATACATTACATTACATATTACGAGTATACTACTCCGTAGATAAATCTACGAAATAGATACGAAGTGAGACACTAAAGCACTGGCAACGAGACCATTGGCTTTAAACACCACATACATTAATACAACAGAGAGGGACAGAGAAAGAAAGCACACACAACAGACGAAACACATGTCAAAAGCACGTGGTAGGTTTCCGACGGTCCTCCATCGAAGTACTAACCACGCGCAACTGTGCTTGATTTCGCTGATCTACGGGAAGCGATGCTTTCATCGGAGCCAAGGCCGTTGACGTTCAAAATATAGTATGTTACTTACCTGTCAAGCCGCATGAACTGTCAAAATCAATTGAGGTATGATTTAAATGCATTAAAATACCTCTACAAACTTCAAACTTTACCAAAGAAAATTCGAAATTTTTCCGATTTAATTTTTAACTCCGAAAATGATTGATTTTAATGTTGAATTCCAAACAAACATTTCAAATCGACTTCAGATCGATTTTATTGTATGTTGTAAGAAACTAACAAAAACAGTATGAGCGTAAAGTCTTTATGAAATGTTGCTAAAAACGCATGATCTGTTTTGACAAATTTTTTTTAGAAATAATTCGATTGTGTTCACAAGAAAATCGAATGTTTGGTTGTTTGGAATTCGACATAAGCTTTTTGGGTGACATTTGGTAGAAAATATTATCTAAACGTCGAAATATAGTTTGTTGCCCACCTGCCAGGCCATGAACTGTCAAAATCAATTGCAGGATGGCTCCGATTTAAATAGATTAATGGATCCACACCCCTCATTTTTACAACCAGTAAGCTGCTGAGATACCGTACACTATATTTTCAATCTGAACACGCGTTTTAACTTACATTTTTTTACTACCAAAAAACACGAAAGAAACCAAGACTAAGGTTGAGACCAAGACCGAGAAAAGACTGAGCCGACACTAACAAAAGTCTCGCCTGTCCTCGTTTCGTTGCTCATTCAACTTCTTCAATGTAGTCAAATTCCTAGGTTTCGTTTTGTACACCTCCTGTTTGACATAACTATTGAAATTATTAAGAATATTGAAAGCTGTTGGCAACTCCTAATACATAACTCTATGCTTTTATATACCCTTATATTAAGTATCAATATTTCTTTGATACTTCACACTGAAAATTAGATCCTTGTTGAACTCAACAAAAATCGATTATCTTTTCTTTTTTCAACAATAACCCCATGGAATATAGTCCGGTACAGTCAGGTCAGCTGAATTTGGGGGCCAGCGAAAAGCTTAGCTTCGGGAAATTTATTTGTTTGGAAATTGTTGTTGGAGCTCCGTCATAACTGGTACGGCTATGTGTGCAGTTGCTCCATCTTGTTGGAACAAAAGAAGGGATATTTAGTTGTTTTTCTGCTTGCAACGCTTTAGGCACACGTCTTGTAACGAATTTAATCCAGGATGTATATAATCAACATACGATATCTGATTAGGCATAGGAAACTTTTTGTTGGAAAGGAAATTGAAAGTCAGGTATTTGATGCAAAATTATTGTCTCCAAACCGAACGTAATAAAAATTTCATAAAAGTATTTATGCTTTGAAGCAAAGCAGCTCTTTATTTAAATCGAATAATAACAAAGGTTTTTATAAAAAATCATTTATTCATAGATGTTTGTTTAGAAGAAAAATGAGAGATATACCAAAGTTTTTTCAAGCAATATTATGTGTAGCCAAATTATGAAAATCCTAAAAGTGATTCAGATATGACACTGTAAATGTAAAGAGACATTCGAAAAAAATATAGATTTCTATTTAGAACTAGTGAAACAAAGAGGACTTTTCAATTCAATGGTAGCAGATCATTGATATAATTTATCTACATACATAATTCAAATTCTGACTCACTCATGTTTGGTTTGGTTAGTTATAGAAATCAACCAATCTCTAGACCATGACTACAATGCAGAGATTGCAATGTAGTGGCGCACCTATATCATGCTAACTTCACAACCTGCAGCCTACAAAACCTTTTTTCTCACTAGCCCCGCTCGATCTATTTACGAGGAAATGGCGCCCAATTGTGAGCCGTTCCTTATATTATACAGTGCAACAATGAGGAAAGATATTTCTTAGGTAAACAAAAAAAAAAAAACAATTAAAAAACAATCTATTATTTGAAACTACAGGGTTGTACGCAGCTCAAGGCTGCTGCGTACACGGGGGCCTATTGGTCCATTGTGATCCCCTTTCACAAAGAGCTATTCCAAACTTAAGTTTCATAAAGACTGTTTCATTTACGAGCCAGCCCGTACTATCTATATATTGTTTCATATTTACCATTGGTATATGCACTAGGTCGTCAAGTTCATGAACAAACCTGTTTCCGAAGATTTGGACAGTCGCAGAGCATGGTTTCTGTTTCATCAGCGTCTTGATAGCTCCTGCAGAAGTCGGGTGCCAATACACCCAATCTAGTGGCCATTGTACCTATGGCACAATCTCCTGTTAGTACACCTATCAAGGTTCTGATGCTCATTTTACTCAGTGATAAAATATTCTGGGTTTTCAGTTCATTTATTCTAGGCCATAAACTTCTAGAGATAACACAGTCGATCCTGGGTATCAATGACTTATTTAGTTGCTCTTTCATTATTATTTTCCTTTTCACTATGCGAAACGGGACTTCAGGACCTTTACCCAATAAGTTGCTGCTGTCCCTATTTGCTATTAAACCCTTCCTTGCCATTTCATCAGCTATATCGTTCCCTTCTACATTGTGGTGTCCAGGAAACCAGCAAAGTTTGGCTTGGTTGGAGTTACCGATGACATTCAGTACGCTTCGGCACTTTGCCACTGCCATGGATCTTATTGTCTCGCTGGATAGTGCTTTGATTGCTGTTTGGATGTCCACGAAAAATGTGATCTCTGGTGACATCAGTTTTCTCCTTTGGTCTCTCCATGGCCTTTGGTACTGTGCTTCCAAGAGCCCGTTTCTTTAAGTCGAAGTGCACTCTTGGCTGCTGTGCTCGTCCAGACCTGGAAGATTTAAAATAATTTCAAGGCCTGTTTGTGGCGTAGACCTCCATGCCCCAGGTATTTCCATACAGGCTAATCTCTGTACCTTGTTTGGGTTTTTGAGATATCTATCTTTCTATACAGCTTTCCACCACACAATCGAACCGTAGGTAAGTATAGGGTCAAAGATCGCTGTATACATCCAATGGATGACTTGCGGTCGCATGCCCCATTGTGCTCCAAAGGTTTTTTTTACATGTATAAAAAAAACACATTAAACAATAATGGGTTATCCATTTTGCAGCTTCAAAAGTAAACGTAAATAAAACACATATAAAACATTTTTTTTCATGATATCTCTTTTTTATTATAAAATGTGAACGTTGACATTATGTGTGAAACACTACATCATTTAAATGACCACCACGCGAATTGTTGCAAGCATCCATTCTTTTGAGTTAATTTTCGGCCCAGTCGTTCCATCGTCGTTTTCGAAGAAGTAAGGTGCAATCACATCTCCGGACCAAAGAGCGCCCCAAACAGTGACTTTTTGTGGATGTAATGGCCTCTCTTCAATTACTTGAGGATTCTCAGAACCCCATATACGACAATTTTGTTTATTAACATACCCACCGGATGAGAAATGTGCTTCGTCGCTGAAGAAAATTTTGTTCGAAAAATTTCCGTCCACCGCCTGTTGTTCAAGCACCCATTCGACGTATCTACGACGTTGTGCCGTAAGTCAGTCCTAATTCCTGAGAACGACGAGGAATCGACACATTCGGGTTTTCGGCAACACTTTCACTTACAGCAGCGATATTTTCAGTGGTACGAGCGAAACGATGATGCACAGGCCTTACAATATCTGTAACCAATCCAGTCTCTTCAAATTTCTTCACAATTTTGCCAATTGCTTGCGTAGACGATTATATACACCATTATCTCCTCTAAAAGCACGATATGTGGCTATGGCAGAATAACCATTTTTGTAGTAGGTTTTAACAATTTTTATGCGTTGTGCGATAGTTAAGCAATCCATTTTCGTAAATGTCACACTTTCAACTGAAAAAAAAGATTGGTGTAACAACTTAGTTTGACAGATGTCGAATTCCAGCCCTATACTTTTGAAACCACAAATTGAATAACCCTTTATAATTGGTATTTTCATAAGGCATAACCAATTATCACAAGCTATAACCGGGTGGACCATTGTTGCAATAAAACTTAGATTACTTATGGCAACGAACAAATTTAACTTTCAGAGGAATAACAAGATAAATGAATTTGTCAAAAAAGGGGATCATATTCGAATTCGAGAAAGAATAGAATTCACCAGTGATTTCTCAAGGCCACCATAACGGTACATGCTCAGCAATTGAAACATATCTGGTTTTAGAATCCTGTCACAACTCAATTGGGACTCGCATAAGCATAATGGATATTTCCACAGAGTGTGGAAAAACCGAAGGAGTTCTCTCCGTATTTAATTTTGTGAATGCTTCAGTTTATCAAAAATTATAAGATCAGCGCTCGCAGAATGCGACTCTGCAGGTTTGTCTAAGAAGGCACCCGAAACCCGATGACCCGATACATAAGCTTCCATAAGTACTACTTTCCCTATAGCTATGCTGTATATAGCCTTATGGGACCACAATGGATTTTGATGAGACCAACACGAAAAGCAAAAATTCGGCATAAGTAGCATATTTTTATTAAATGAAGTACATTATTATTAGTACAGAAATTACATACATGTCTGACATGCTAACTTCTTGCTGCTTTTTGCGTTGAATAATATATTTTAAAAAAATTATTTATTTTTTCGCAGCGATTTTATTTGATTATCGCAATAAAAGCCCTTTCAAACACGTACGTCAACGCGTCCAATCAATGTGATCAAACGTTTTTTTTTTTAAGTTTTAAATATCAACCTTTCCCAACCCTAATCTAACTGACTGATGGTTCAACAGTCATCGTTTTCAATACCCTCGAATGTGCCACATTAAAAATTTATACAAACAAACGTGTGTACTAGGAATTGCTTCATATGGCAGTGGCAGACAGGAGCAGCAGGAAGCCACCATATAAGATTCTATAGAAACGTGCAACAGAGAAATCGGATATCATTTGATGGAATCACGTCCGGACTATCCTCAAACTCAAAAATACGGAGTATACCTAGTCCTATGTATAGGTATACACATCCAATAGATTTTATCTATGATGTTAAATATGTATAAAGGTATAGGTACAGCGCAAGGACGAGGGTTGTAGCTTTTTTTGTGACCGTCTACCGATATACGAGTAGCATGGCTCATGAAATTTACTCGACCAGGGGGCTATTCCGGGTCCAGGATGTTGGCTTGAATGAGAAAACCTTTCGCATAAAGGAGGCACTCTAATCAGAGCTCTTCTATGTTTGTACAAATACATAAACATATTCGTACATATATTTTTTTTCGGATGTTATGATAGGAATCATAATTAATTGAAGGCAAAACTAATGACAAGAGATCTGTCAGTAATGACAAATTAATCGAAATTGTTTGATACAGCAAACAAAATAATCAGATCCACATTAGAAAAATGAAGGCAATCTTGTAAGTTTTATTTACACATATATATTATGTGTGGATTAGTAGCCGCGTTTTATTGGTAAATGGGAAGCCAGTCCAGCAATCGATTACCAATAAAACACTACTCACTCGAACACTCAACTTCAATTTATATTTTAAAATTGATACCCGTGGTAGTAAGCGTCAAAAATATTTCTTTATAGGTGTATTACAGCTTTAAAGAGTCTTGGTTTCCCCATTATTATAAATTAATAATTAAATAAATTGAAATTTGCATTAAATTTGTTTAATTTTAATTACATATTATTGTTTACCTTTTGCAATTCTTTTTGTTGACAAATAAAATTATAGCCCACGGAATCAAAACAAAAATATCTGAAAAATCCGAGATAAAATTTGTCCTGGAAAAAAATATTATGAGAAATAATAAATGGTGTTTTTTTTAGACGTTTGGTTTTCAAGAAAAAATAAAACGCATATAAAAATTGTTTGCCATTATGTTTTAAAGTGATTTTGGGCAAGTGACTGCCGCGGCTGGCTCGAATAAATTCCAGCCGAGAAGCCCCATTTTCGACCACTTTTTGCTGCAATTGGGGCCGTATGTCAGCAATAGCGGACCGATTATTCTCTTCGAAGGCGTCAATCGTCTAGGACTTATCTACGGAGACAAGCGACTTCACTAACCCCACAAAAAATAATCCAGCTGTGTTAAATCGCCCTATCTTGGGAGCCACGCCATCGCCACAGGCCCACGATGTGAGATAATACGCTCACCAAAAGTGTCGTTCAATAAATTGATTGTTTCGTTGGCCGTATGGCATGTAGCGCCGCCTTGTTGGAACCAAATGTTGTCTACATCAACATCCTCCGATACCGGCACGAAAAAGTAATTAATCATGACTTAAGGGCCGACTTCATTTTTGAAGAAATTTGTACCAATGATTCTCTATCTGCCCATAGAGCACACTACACAGTGATCTTCTGAGGATGTAACGGCGTCTCAACAATGGATTGTGGATTGAGATCACTCCAAATACGACAATTTTGCTTATTAACGTACACATTTAACCAAAAATGAGCTTCGTCGCTGAACAAAATTTTCTTGTAAAAATCGGGATCGGTGGCCATCTCACTTTGGGGTCATTCACCGAACGTTCGATGCGTTAGATGGTCGTTCAGCTTCAATTCTTGTACGAGTTGGACTTTCAAAGCTTCCATAAAGTTAATGGGCACAGCTCCAATTGTTTCGCGCGATGGCGGATGGACCCATTCGGATCTTCTTCGAAACTCTGCTCCACACCAGCAATAGTGTCTTCGGATTATTCACTAGAGTAAACTTGGTGCGAAACCGATGAATGGTTACTCGAATTACAGACTCTCGTGGGCGATTATGTCGATCGTATATTCGACGCAGTACGCAATATGTAGCGCGAACCGAACCATTATTTTGGTAATAACTTTGCACGATTTCCAAACGTTCTTCAGTAGTAAGTCCATTCATTATGAAATGGCAAACCAAAATGAGCATAAAGCGCCAGTTCTAGCTTTTATCGAAACTCATCATTGAAAACTTTGACTATCAATTCTGAGGCACTTAAACAAATAAAACTGATGTCGTTTTTCAAAATGAAGGTAATAAGATATAATATTTTTTGTCAAAAAATATTTTATTTCATTTACCACCTTCTTGTAAATTCCCTTTCGATTTTTCAATGATCGAAAAAAATATTGCCAGATTGAAAACCAAACGTCTAAAAAAAAACACCCGGCATTAAGAAGTTGAGAGATGGTTTTCCTTCATTATAGGAAGGCTCACTAAGGACTTGCGATAAGTGGAGTATTGAGCGAAGAAGTTCGTTGACCGAAGATTGCGTAAGGTCAGGATTCACTTTGATCTTCGATGTACTCTCCCAAGACGAGAGATTTGATGATCTTCAACAGCGTTTTCGTGTGACCATTTTCTACCTCATGATTGACACTATATTATCAAAGCTTGCGAACAGATTCACTGAAATGAAGATTCTTTTAAATAATTATTAAGCTTTGCAAACACGTCAAAGAGTGACGTGGAAAAAAGTGCATATATTTTTTGAAACATTTTCGAAGAACATACGAGTATCATCTGAATTTTCAACATTTTTGAAAGATGTAAGTTCCATGAAAAATGTTTTGGAATTGGCTATATCTTCGAGCTATACTGATGTATACATCGCTCTTTTAATATTCTTGACTATTCCTGTTACCAATGCAACGCTGACAGATCTTTATTGAAACAAATAGATGTAAGTAGAAAGTAATTCATGAGTTCGCTTCTGTCAAGGTGAAAAAAAAAACATTTTAATAAGATTTTATTTTTGTCAGCAGAAATAATTTTATCAACTTAACAAATGCAAAACATAAAAATAATTTTATTTCTTGAAATTCATTTAACCAATATTTAGAAAGTAACTGAGAAAAAGGGGGTCAACCAGCTTAAGCTGCTCCCAGCCCTAACTGTATTACATATGGCAGCCAAAGACATTGAATTATAATGACAGGAAACCGTGGCTGCTATTGGGTACATTCATATGTCGGTATATTTCTAAGATAGTTTAGTATTCACTTAAGTTCCTGAAAAACCAACATCTGATAGGTAAAATTTGTATGGATTTTTGCACATGTTTTTGAAATTTCTCATGGGATACAAAATTATACAAAGTTTTTGCGATAGCTTGAGATTTTTACTTGGGCAAGTTTGCATTTGGAAAAAAAAACAAACTCGAGATTTAAATCAAACTTGACATTGCGATGATAGAGAACACTATATAATGGGTCCAGCAATTCCGAATATCTGTCTATCTGTCTGTCTGTAGAACGTTCTACAGCCTAAGCTGCTGACCCGATTTTTTTCAAACTTGAAAAGGCGTTTTAGGTCATTGCCTAAAATAGATTTTTGAATCGTTGTTTTAGACACAAAAATAACGGTGCTTGCCATACAAATTTTATCTACCATCTTAATTATCTCGAAAACGATCTAACGATTTTGTTAAAAAAGTATGTGTACTACTTTATGTATTTTCAACATTTTTTGGCAAATATTTCTTTTATTACCGGTACCTGCCAAACAACCATTTTTGTGATTTTCTACTATCTCATAAGAGGCTCAACGGATTTCGATCAAAATGTTTATGCAGTAGTTTTTTCGAATTCTAAATTTGCATTTCAAAATTTTCGAAAAATAGTTTTCTTGGATTTTGAAAAAAGAATATTTATTTTTAAATTCAATACATATTTCGAAAACTGGTGGACGATTTTTTCTGAAATGTTGGTTTTAAGTTTACATTATTAGATATTAAAAATTATCATCACAATGTTTTTGTTAATGTAAGAAATTTTTTATATAAAAAAAATTAAGTATAAAAATGGCTTTAAAAATATATTTACGCGTTTCTTTTAAGAATCTTTTGCATACAATGTGATCGAATATAATGCAAGTACGTACGATCCAGTCGTGCATTTAATTTTTTTTTTTTGGAAGTAGCTGCTTTGTTATCAGCTCTATTCCTACAGCGGGTTATAACAACACCAGTCTATCTAGATAGCTATGGTTCGATTTTTGAATGCGGCCAATTCTACTTGGCTGTAAACTCGAAACACAAATAATGCTCACATTCTTGTAAATATGTATATTGTATATGCTTAAGCTCGGTAGTTTCAGGTTTTTTTCGAGAAGTTTAACTAATTTGAATATGAATTTTTTATAATGAATTTCTTAAATAAATAATGTATCCCTTAATTAAATCGTGCAATTAAATCTATTGTTTTCGTTTAATTGACGAGAGCGTCTATTAAGTGGAGTTTCGGATATTGAAACACACAAATAATTAACCGAAAAATCATAAAATATTGTCATTGCAATTAAGCTGAAAATACTATATACCTCTTCATAGTCTATTTATCATTTATCTATTTTTTCCGTAATTGACATGAATATTTCAGTTCGGTCACAAAATGCATTGAAATATATGTAAAACTTGGCCACTGAAGCTTGTTAGAGGTGCCATAATCAAGCATTTTTATGTGGCTGAATGTCAGGTCCACCTATCAAAATATCCGATTGTTGATTGTCATTCTCATTCTTCCTTATTCTGAATATTGATTTTCTCACAATCTTATCAACTGCCTACTTAATCAAATATTTACTCGTAAAATAAAAAAAAAATAGCCTTGAATCTTCTTTAAGTCAATCCAATCAATGCAGTAATAACAAAAAAGGACGTGTGCCAACTGATACTGAACAATTTCTTGCCAAATGTTGAAATCCTCATTATGAATCAATTGATATGCAACATACGTTTCCACATCTTAGGATAATTCTCCTTGAAATTCTTTTACATAGCTCAGACAAAAAAAACGAGACCATAACCAAGGCAAATCGAAAAGTTGTATGTCAAGATAAGTCCCAAGAAGGATTTACGGCTCAATTCATTCATCCCTTTGGACCATTAGACAAAGATTGGAATTGGTAGCGACACAGTCTGCACTTCACCCCCATTTGATTTGGAAAATTACAGAGCAAAAAAAAGTATGCCATCGAACGCATTCCAATTGCGCCCTTTCGACAGAACAATGGAATTTTTTTGGGTTTATCTTTGGCTGGTGTGTGCCGGTCCTAAATGGCTTGGATTTATTGACATTTAAATTCTTCCCGTCGAATTATTCTAAAGCATGGCGTGAGCATGGGTATACTAGTTATCACCAATCAACCCCTTGAAAGAAACTTATTTTATATTTGTCTTTAACGAAAAATGTGGGTTTCATTTGGGAATGGATTTGAATACTAAGGGGCTTACATTTGTATACATATGAATTAGCATAAGTCTTAAAACAAAAACTTTAAAATTTCGTCCTTGGAATGTGCCTTATGATTGATGGTTGAAAAAGTACTTGTTTTTTTAAATACTGATAAATGCAACCTTATCAATAGTTCTCCATCACTTGTTTCCTTTACATATTATGTTATATTATGGCTAATAATTGTCCTTATACAAATTAAATTAAATGTTTAAATGGCGCCCAACGCCGGCCTTTTTCATATTTTTGCAGTATTTTGTCTTCAATGCGATAAATAAAGCGGAGTAACAATATGAAAAGATTTATTTTCACAAATAACATTTATTAATAGGACGTCACAAGAGAGATATCAATTTATGACAGTCTTATAATATAGTTGTTCGCCAGTAAAATTGTGAAATATTCAAGGTCATTTGCGTGATTTGTGGAAAGAACCAAGTTCCTTAAGTCTATGCATATCTCGTGCTTTTTGGAACACAGCCGCACGGCATAAGTCTATCGTTTATGTAAGCTTACCATTTGGTTAATGAACTGTAAAATAAATACCTGAGAAAAAGTTGACACAAATTTAATAAAATTTCCAAACGGATTTGCTGGCGAAAGTAAATTTGATATGGTTAAGCAAACATCAATTGCACTAATTTAATGAATAGCTCTTTGAAGCATATAAGAGTTCTACAAATATCTTAATAACCTTTGATGTAAGTTTCTATGCGTAAATTTATCGTTTTACACAAGTGGTAAATTGGCGGCGCGGTGCGTTTCGAGAGTTACTGTGTTTTTTGTTTGATATTTAACTTTAAAAAAAATGCCGATAATTTTTAGAATTTTGTATATCTCATCTCAATGTAAATTCCGAGTTTTTTTATAGCAAAATGTATAATACATTATGTAGCTTCAATCTTCGAATTATGCTTTATATTTGTACATACCTACTCAAAGCTACAAGATAAGTGAGAAATTGAATAATGCTTAAATTTGCTAATGGATAAAGGTATAGAAAGGCAATAGCTTTCTGTTTTGTACATCCTCCCTCGGTTGAAGTGCGCACAAATTGTTACATTTTGTGGTACCTTTATCTACTCAACCATTATATATATGTACATCTCCCAACTCAACTCCTCCAATCCCACAAACACGTGTGTAAAAACCAATTCAATCAATCAAACGGATCAAAATTTAATAATGATAAATTGAATTCGACTTCGATTTCGAATAATGTCTAAACAAATAATTCATACATACGAGTACGTACACTCACATAAGTATGTATTATATTCAGAAGAAGCCTCATATTAAGGATAAGGACCCGTTTTTGGATGTCTGAACCTGCTCTTTATTTTTATAGGCAAACATTTTATAGAACCAATGGAACACAATCATTTCACTGAGTAGTATTTCTTTAGGAATGCTCAATTACTTCACGATCCTGGTATTCTATTCGCCATACACATTCTGCTTTTGTAAGCATTTCTTGTGTTTTGCCTAACAGTACTTAAAGCATTTTTTTGGAGAAAATATTGATGAACATTGGCCACACTCAGAAGACGTAGGCAAGTTTCTAGTCTCCAATTGGCCAGCTGACAAAAAATTGCCTTCGAATTAAGACAAATTTTATTGGAAAATCACTGCTTCCAAAAAATGTCTTCCTTCATTATAATGACATCGCGTCGGCGGAATTATCAGCTGTCTAACAGTTAAATTTTATATGATTTTGTTTGTACAGCCAAGTTATTAGAAAATTATAATATTTAATTTTGTATAATGTCAAGGATTCTGAAGAAATCTTATTGAACGTGTGTCGACTGAAAAGAAATGTGTGTAACTCACCCAAAACTGATTACAAGATTTTAAAAAGGTCAACTAAACATCAATCTGTGATGTAGAGTTCAAGGTTTGGTATCGAAAATATGTCAAAAATAAACAGTGTTACCACATGAATCTATGGAGAATTCCTCCCAACTCGTTAAAAAGATTATGGAGGTTCTTATGAAGCTCGCGAGACTGCTAACATCTGTGTTTATTAGATTTTTGTTTGTAGAAGAAGTCTCCTAGATGGTGCCTGCATCTTTTCGATAGAACAGGGCATGTGCAAAGAAGATGAGAAATCGATTCTTATACTTATTTGTCCATACAGATTCTGAAAAAATCGTTAGCGAATACTACAAGCGTACTTGCAGTGCCCAGTTGTGACACCAATTACGGTGCTGAAGTGCAATATATTTTAAGATATCAAACACTTAAAGCGCTTGAGTTTCAGTGTTGACCAGATCTCCTTAGCCGTCAAGAAAGTGCTGATGCTCTTCTACCTAAGGTTTGTTCTCTTTATAGTTAGCATCTTTGCTTCAGCAAGCTTACATGTTGGTTGAATAGATAGTGTTCTTCCGGTTTTGGCGAGTTTGTCAGCCCTACAATTCCCTGGAATGTCCCTATGGCCCTGCACCCAACTAAGGTGAATATTGAAGTGCTTTGCCATCTCTATAATAGATGATAGACAATTTCGGGTTGTTATAGAGTTTGTAGAAACAAAGTCCAGAAATCTTATAGCAGCTTGGCTATCTGAGAAGATGCGGATATAATGAGTCGATATCACTTTTGCTTTAACCCAAGATAACACTTCCTTTATCGCCAAAAATTCCGCCTGAAACATAATACAAAGGACAGGAAGACGAAAGGAAAGACTACGCTTCCACCAAACCCTTCCCCAGTTTTTGGTCCGTTTGTGTAAAAATGTTTCGATTGGACCTTCAAGAAAGTGAGTATTCCCAATTGAATGTGGAAGTTTTTGTCGAACTGGAACTATGGAATGTAGTCGATATTTTCCTGGGTTAGCGATTGGTGGTGGAATTCCTTTAATTGTGGAAGGGTAAATGTGGGGAATTTAATATTTCCTGGAGAACAGAAAAAGTTCGTTTTTGCGACGGTTGACGCTCAGTTGATTAACTTGTTTAAGTCATTCTGTAAGAATTCTTTCGAGACAATATCCGTGTTTTATTTTCCCCGTGATCCAGATCAGATCATCTATTTTTCTGCGTTACAACAACAAAACTTCCTACTCCTTTTGTTATTGTAACGCAAATAAATAGATGATCTGATCTGGATCACGGGGAAAATAAAACACGGCTATTGCAAAGGCTATCATTCTGTAACTCTCCGACTCCAGGCGGTCAATATCTCGTTGGCTATCAAGTTCCAGAGAAATAGAGAAAGAACACCACTTTGTGACCAGTACTGGCAGACATTCTTGCAGAAAATCCGCATCGTTTGGAAATTATAATCTTGCAATTCATCAGCATTTTTTTTATCACACTCACCAATCACCAAGCGAACCGTCTACTTTCAGATATGAAAGTGCAGATTTGATTGACAATCTCTCAATAATATTAAAAGCACCCTCTATATCTAGGAAGGTAACTATTGTGTTCTCTTTATGATGTAGGGAGTATTCGATGTTTCATACCAACGTGGTTCATGATATCAACTTTTTTTTCTACTTTATTTGACATAAGGGCGTTTTAACTAAAATGGATCGGAACATTTTAATAAATATGCATTTACGTAACGTTGAATAGTGCCTTAATAAATACTTTTTCACCTATTCGTAATTGAATGTCACTGTAAATCTATGTACCTTAAGGAATGATTTTTGAACTTCTTTTGCGGCGCGGCGTTAGGGGTAAAACAATATATATGAAGCTGTCAAAACCAAGTGACACCTAACGTGACCCGACATATGAGATGTTTGTTTGTTTTGTGGATTTTCATAAATGAGTGCAGATAATATGTTTGTATCTGCATTGTGTGTATTCGCTGAGAATATTAATTTTGTTTTATTGGTACGTGTTGTGGATTTGGTGTGTATTCAACGAGAAATTGTATTTTTTGTTACTTTGTTTTTTTAATTCAATTTTCTTTTGTGGGTTCGTTGTGAATTCGCATAAATTAATGTAGTAGGTATACGCATTGTGTGTATTCGACGAGGAATTTTTTTGTTGGTTCGTTTTGTTGATAAGATTAGATTAGTACGTATTGTGTGTAATTGATGGCGATTTTTTTTGGTTTCTTTTGTTGATGCTCATACATTAGTGTATATGTGTTGTATTATTGTATGTAATGTTTAAGTCGGTCTCGTTGCCAGTGTTTCATTGTATCTACCCAGTGACAAATTTTCAATTTTTCACCAAGGAATCACCACTAAATTCACCAAGGAACAGAGCCTTCACCCATGAATTTTTTGGTGAATCATTTGGTGAAATTAACATTGGGATGTCATTGGAGTTAACCAATTCTTGAATATTCATAGGTGAAATCATTGAATATGAGTTTGCTGCGTTTTCATTTGTTCTGTTACTTAGGTGATATATAAAATTGATGAATTCATCTCTTTTTTGAAAGTTGAATTTCAACAACAACGCGACGGTGACGTTTGTACAACTTGAAGGTAGGCTCGTTATGGGCGATCTATTCTTGCAAGTTCTTGGCTAGTATCAAAAAATGTCAACTTCTACGATCTTTGACCGGTTTCCATAAAATTGAAAGTTATTTATGTTGTAGCTGACTTAGAATTACGAAACAATAAATTGTTTCAAATTAGGAAAGTTTTAATTCTGCCGCGTGTATGTAAGTACACACACTCTTTTTTTATTGCTTAGGTATTTCAAATATAACAGTTTAATCAAATGTAAGCTTAAGCGGGTTGGGTTCGAAATCCCGCTTCTTATAATTCCGTTTTTTACCATTCCGTTTATTAAATTCTCGCTTTTGGAATCAACATAAAGTGCAAAAACGATGGCGCGGCGTAAGTTGCCACTGCTTTGCCCAATATAGGGTTTGGGGTGAGTTTGAGTTCAGCGTGGGGCTAAGCGGGATTAAACGGGATTTTAAAAATCGGGATTATAATTGATCAGGGTTTTGATTAAGAAGTATTTTATAAATCGGGATTTAAAAAAGAAAACAGTATTTTAGAAGACGGTATCTTGAAACTTTTTTTTGGGTTTTTTAAAAACGGGATTCCGACACGCTCTCAGCTTAAACATTTATTTTTTTATGAAGCCAATGTGAACCCCATTACAAATATCCGTTGAATAAAAAATCCTAATAATATCCTCTCAACATACACATGCGGATATGATATTATTTTAAAGCCAAGTAATACGCACAAAAGACCAGAATAATCGCCTTCTTGTCGTCCTTCAATCCCCACTATCAGAATCCTTCAATATAGATATGTTTTATGATAAAAGCGAATTTAACAATAATGTCAAATTTAATGCAATTTATTATCCTTTTTTTTTATTCTGCCCTCACTCGCACTTCCGTCCGTCTTGCTTAGATCTCAGACTTCCGATTTGGGTAATGAAGGACAATACAACGGAGGTAATTTACAAAGAAGACACGTGGCTGCAATTTTAGAATGACCGTATTCTATTGGAAATGGAACCCTTCTTTGGTTTAACGGTATTATGTATAAGAAGAGATAGATAGAGGTTACCACCAAAGTAGATTCAAATTAAGTAATTAACATGGCGCTAGACATAAAAAGGCCTCTACACACCCACGACCCCCTTTAGAACACTGATGCTGTTGTAGATAAATGTATCTATGCCGAGATATATAATGCTAATGGCAATCTATCTAACCCTCGCCCCGTATATCTCTTGTCTTAAATCGTGTCGAAAACAAAAGATAAACGGGATTTTCGCCCGTTCTTCCTATAGCAACCATTGAAGGTGGATAGGCGAGTAGATTTTGTGGCAACGACGAGGGCAGATTTAGATGCTGATATTTGCTTTAAAATTTTCCCTGTAATAATGCGGCTGCCTTACACAGCATGGTTCTAGGTGAATTTAATTTCACGTGTACCAAGGTAGTTATGTCTTTCTCTTTGACGTGTTGGATGTATAATAATGTAAAAGTTTGCGCCACTGGCAATAAAATATGGAAATCTCGCTTGCCGTTTTAGTTGTCTGCTGCATGGAAGGAAATGAAAGTAAGCAAACACGAACGGTATCATCATCATAGCAACACGATGGTTTATACCTATTTTTAGATATATATAAATGTAAAAATAGTATATTTGCTATTTTCCACCCTTTTTAAACTTTTTCTTTATTTAGGGTTCAACTTTGTGATGAGGTGTGGGTGGGCAGAACGATAAACTTTTTCTTTTTGATGTACGAGCAGTAGTATCTTTATTTGGGGAGTTTTTCCTCTTCGTTAGTTACTATTATTACAGGGCGAGCTCGAACTTGGCAGTCTAGCCTGCAGGTGAATCCTAGCGATTTTAGTGTTTTTAGATGTTTTACCCTTTGAAATAATTTCCTCATTACCAACAATTTTTTTGGAGGAAAGGCATATTTTATGGTGCTCTAAGAGTTGTGTGCAAGTCTATTAGGATTGCGATTAGTGTTAAAGTATTATTGTGTAGAGTTTTTTTTATAAATCAACTTTTAGCAGAACGAGTTACGTACGATGTTTGAGAAGAACTGTGAAGAACAAGCCTCAAAAAATAATTTCTTTTATGCACAGGCTTCACAATCCCGTCATATAAAGTTAAAAAATCGATGAAAAAGAAGCAATTATTTGCATCGAGAGAATAGATAAAGCCTGAGAAAAATTCCAATATCTTAGCCTTATAAGCACAGATGACTCTACAAAAGAAAGGTTGCACACACTACAATATGTTAAAATACTTTTTGGAGACTTAAATGCCATAACTGGAAAAAGTATCATTGGTCCGACAATCGCTGCACCCAGTATTTTCGTTAACGAAATCAGAAACAACGATTTTGTAGCGGGTGAAAATATGGTGATAAGTACCACAACAAATCCACATCCCCAAATTAAAATGGTGGAAAAATACCACCAACCAATGAAGCTATATGAGACGTTCAACAAATTCCCAGAGAAAATTCAACGTTAGAAGGCTTCAACTGAAAGTGATCGAGTGCTCCCCAATTTGCACAAAATGCTCACACGATTATGTCTGAGCACACCAATCGCGCTCTGAACATGTTCAGAACGAAAAAAGAAACCAATATTCAGAGCTCTGAGTGAAAACTAAACACAAGCCATTTCTTTGACAACTCAGACTCTGCTCCGAACTAAAAAAGAAAAACGAGTATTTTTAATAAGTTATACTCTTTAGTATGAGCCAAATGAACAAACGATAAACGGAACGGTAAACGTCTAGCGGCAAACGAAATGGCCCAGCTCACTGACCATAGATAAATGATATCCTCGGCTGTCAAACGGGTTTGCCTAAAAGCTGAAAATTGACTAACTGTTAAAATTGGTTTTGTCAGTTAATGTTTGCGATCAATCATCGCATTAAATTGTGTTTATAATTCACATTTATTAATCGACACGACTCAAATTACAAATACTACAATGTAATCTTGATATTACTCATCTGTGGTTGCGACTACGAGAAAAGAATACACGAATTGCGTATATTGTTGATTTAAGCCTAGTACGCTGCTGATGCGACACGAAAAATCCCATACAAAAATGACAGAAGCAAACCATAAACGAAAATTTTCGTTCTGCAATACGCTGTTCCATGACGAAATTTAAAAAGTCTCCACTCACTTTACGCAGGTAATTTATTAGCTAGACCAATTGATTAATTGTGTGCGGAAAATTAGATTTCAGTTTTTAGTCGTCTTGTTTTTGTTGTTTCTTTTATCCAAAGTGTTTTTTTTTTGAATTTGTTCGTTCATGTTTTCGTTAGCATTTCGCTCTCCTAGTGGAGACCATCGAAAATTTTTGTTTCGCATCAGCAGCGTACTAGGCTTAAATAGCATTTTGTGGTGAATTAATATAGATATAGACTACAAGAGTGTGCGTAAAAAGGGACAAGTGTGTGGTGTATATGTTCAAGAAAATGAAAAACTCATGTTATTTGAGTATAGGAGCAAAATTAGGTTACGAAAAAATTATTTGGCTCTTGAGAACTGTACAACTTTACTTCAATTAGAGTAGATTTGCTTCAATTTCTGAAAAATGAATACAATCTGATCCCTACTTCGCACTATTGTTAAATTCTTTATATCTACCTCAAGTTTAGAAATCCCTTATTAATCCATTTCAATTTAAACAAACCAAACTTGAATCTACTTTAATAAAAATCGTAGTTATTTAAAAAATGTTTTACACTTTTTCATGTAAGCCCAGATTCACATTTCTAAAGAATAAATTGCATCTAACTTTACTTCAAACAAGAAAATTATTACAATTTTCTGACGTTTATTATTGGTTTTCTTTTAATTTTCTTTCAAACAAGTAATAAATATGTTTGATTCTACCTGCGCTCCTGTCAGTCTGAGCTGAAAAATAAATGTGGTTATTAGCCAAATACGCTATGAAAAGATATTTTGAATTGATCAAGAATGTGGATAAAAATTCTTAGGCAAAAATATAATTTAGTAAAAATATCGTTGTACACCATTTATATTTTAGTAGTAAAAATGAAGTGTCTGTGGTGAATTCAGTAAACATTGAAGAATGATATGAACATATTTCGGCAAGGTTTTTCTTAATATTAATTTCATTCGCCTTTCAAATGTGTTCTGTTGCTAATGATAAATAAATTTGGAATTAAATATATTATTAAAATTATGATTTTGAAATCTACTATCCTTTTCCTGAATCTACTTCACTTTTAGGTCAAATCTACTTCGCTTTTTTTTGAAGTGGTAATGCTGCGCTTCAGTCCGACTATTGGCAGTGGTTTGGTTGTAGTTTATAAATGTTAAAAACATGAACTTAAGTTGAAACGATACTTCCATTCAATCTAAGTACTTTCATCCCATACTTACTAGTTATCGCAAATAAAAATATCGATTCCTAAAGTCCTTGATATGGAATCAATAGTATCTATCGAGTAGGTACTCTTATTAACTTGTATCGATTCATCTCTAATTCGAAGAGCAGTACAACTACTTCGGGTGGATTTTATCAGTTGATGGGTTAAAGGTATGGACATTAAATGCGGAATAAATAAAGCTCACTCTCTCTTCCGTACTCGGTTCAGTCAAAAATATCCTTCTACGAAACTAACGGTAAATCCATTCTCCTTTTTGTCATACCTAGAAGAATGGAAGCGTTTAATTGGCACCCTATGCCCCACCCGAAGTTACAGGATGATAGGAGAAAGTTTTCATATTGCTGGGGACCTGGCGTCCTGGCATTGAACAAATGTGGGTTCAAATTCACCACGATCCAGAGTTTCTTGGAGTACTGTCCCTTGGGAGGAAAGACCCTCTTTGCCACGATAAAGTGCCTCTCATTGCGGCTTTGTTACACAAAAAAAATAAAACTTACAAACATACATAAGGACATTGAAATCTATAGATATAATCTGTAAGACAAATGAAACTCATCGAAAGAAAGCACACAAAGTTTCAAGTGTCATAATTAACTTATAAAATAAACACAAAACAAGTATGTACAACATTGACTTAACAAATCCGTTAATTAAACCCTTAGTAAATATTTTTATTAATAGGTACATATATAAACGGGTAATACATTGCGGCTATAAAACCTAATCTTATCATTGTAGTTTACAGTGGGTTTTGCTAATTCAAAAACTCGTTCATATCTTATTGATAAGTAAGTTGCAATTGAATTTAGCTAGACACTACTTACTATAAATACAAAAAATCATTTCTACATTCGGATAGTTCTGAATTGTCTTTTGATTTTTAAAAATGAAATTTTACGGTTTGTAGTATTTGAGAAAAATAAAAAAAATATAATAATAGTGTAAATTTCCTTGTCTTATAGTTATAACAATCTTTGTCCTGATCGTGGGACTTTCATCAGCCGCCTACATTCATGACGATGGCCAACCTGGATGTAAAGAACCTATTGAGCTAGAAGTTGTGCATTATCGAAACATTTGGGATCCCACTAGGTACTGGGCATGTCAACAGCGGGGAATAGCAGCTGTTTCTCTTAAATGTCCAGAAGGTCAGGCATGGCTTGACAGCGCGAAAAAGTGCGTTGAATGGCATAATTGGGAATGGGAGGAACCAAATCATCCCCCAAGCAGGCCTTAAAAAAAAACACGTGTCATGTTTCATTTGTTGCTGACAAAAAATATAAAAATTATTCTTTAAATTCATCTGTAATTATTATAGTTGTACAATGTGGGGAAAAGTAATGTTATATTGACACCAAATATCCTTGTGTTTTGATATTTAGGATGTAGGCAAACAGGGAATTAATTTACAACAAGCAAGAGACTGAATTTCGTCATCATTGCAATCGTCGGCTGCGTTATGTGCGGTAATAATATTAAGCATTTGGCCTTGCGTCTTCTAAAAACTGTTTTAGTAGTAGTAGTATAAGTAGTAAAATGTTTTTATTTCAAACTTAATATCAGATACATAACAATTTTCAATTTCATACTTATAATTCTAAATCAAGTAAAAAATACAAAACTTACGACAATGACAAAAGTCGTCTGTCGGGTAGCTTAACTTCATACCAAAAAATAGCTTTACTCAAGAATGAGTTACACTTTATTTGTAATTAAGAAAATTATTACTGATTAAATTCTCTGATAAGTTCATTACGATATGGTAATGCTAGAGTGATATAGCATGTGAGTTTATCAAAATCGGTACTGCTTTCACCATTGAGTATATTGATAATTTCAACTTCTGTTAACGGAACACTCCCAAAGCAATGCAACCTGAATTCTCTTAAGCCTGGGCATCTACCTAGGAAGTGTTGGATGTTCTCTTCTTCCCTTAAGTTGCACACTGTACAAAAAGATATTTGGTTTTCCACAAATATATTGCCATTTAGAAGAATTAGATCGCACCTTGCCTTAAAGATCCATGTAATTTTGCTGAGTCTTAAATCATCGGTGATGTAAATTTGTCCTCTTGAATGATCCAGATATTTAAAGATTCTTGTACTACTCTCGGATGCCCTACGTTCATTTTCCCTTATGCCCTCAGATTTCAGCTGCTCAATTTCTTTTGTCTACATGGTTTGAAAACGACATTTGCGGTGACAATAAGACTCCTAAGTATGCCTAATTAGGAACAATACGTATGTTATCTCCATTCAATTTACAATTTTCTTGGCAAGACAGCTTCTTGGCCCCATTTATCGCAGTACATTTCTAATCGCGTAATCATCTGCTGTAACACCTTACCATCATCCGCCATAATAACCATATCGTCCGCATATAGCAGCAATCTTATATTGAGCGAATCGATATAAAGTCCTCCTCCTAGGTTATCATGCAGCTCGTTTACATAAATATCCATTTTGCGGTTTCAAAAGTATAGGGCTGGAATTCGACATCTGTCAACTGAGTTGTTAACGCAATTTTTTTTTTCAGTTGAAAGTCTGACATTTACGAAAATGGATCGCTTAACTATTGCACAACGCATACAAATTGTTAAATCCTGCTACAAAAATGGTGATTCTGCCACAGCCACATATCGTGCTTTAAGAGGAGATTATGGTTTACATAATAGTCCAACTACGCAAGCAATTGGCAAAATTGTGAAGAAATATGAAGAGACTGGATTGATTACAGATAATGAAGGGCCTGTGCATCATCGTTTCGCTCGTACCACTGAAAATATCGCTGCTGTAAGTGAAAGTGTTTTCGAAGACCCGAATGTGTCGATTCCTCGTCGTTCTCAGGAATTAGGATCGTCTTACGGCATATTATGGCGTATTTTGCTTTTGGATCTGCACCTACATCCATATAAAGTCCAGCTCACACAACAACTAAAGCCAGCTGACCATTCACAAGGTCGTAGATACGTCGAATGGGTGTTTGAACTACAGGCGGTGGACGGCGATTTTTCGAACAAAATTTTCTTCAGCGACGAAGCACATTTCTCACTCGGTGGGTATGTTCATAAACAAAATTGTCATATTTGGGGTTCTGAGAATCCTCAAGTAATTGAAGAGAGGTCATTAGATCCACAAAATCTCACTGTTTGGGGCCTTCTTTGGTCCGAAGGTGTGATTGGAACTTACTTCTTCGAAAACGACGATGGAACGACTGTCACCGTCAATTCGGAGCGTTATGGTCATATGATAACCGACTTTTTATTACCTGCTATTGAAGAATCCGACTTGGAGAATATGTGGTTTCGACAAGACGGTGCCACATGCCACACAACTCGAGCGAATATGGCTTTATTGCAAGAGACATTTCCTGGCCGCGTAATTTCTCGTCGTGGCGATATCAACTGGTCACCAAGATCATGCGATTTGACACCGCTGGACTTTTTTTTGGGCTACGCGAAAGACCGTGTTTATGCAGATAAGCAACATTCGTCAAGTTATGCCTGAGATACCGCCCAATATGTAGCAAAAAGTGGTCGAAAATTATCTCAAAAGAATCGATGCTTGCAACAATTCACGTGGTGGTCATTTAAATCATGTAGTGTTTCATACATAATGTCAACGTTCAAGCTTTTTAATAAAAAAGAAATATCATGAAAAAAATTATTTTATATGTGTTTTATTTACGTTTACTTTTGAAACCGCAAAATGGATAGCCCATTATAATGCAAAAAGCAATGGCGAGAGCAAACACCCCTGTTTAACTCCAAATAGTGTCTCAAAGTTTTCGGAAAGTTCCTTTACTGTCCAGACCGCCGATTGAGTATTTGCGTATATTGCTTCTATCAGATTTACAAATTAAGTCGAAACTCCCATTGAATGCAATTTAAAGATAAGCAATTATCTCGGAACTTTATCAAATGCAACTTTTAAATCAAGAAAAAAAGCGTATACTTTCTTTTTTTCGGTTCTGCTCACTTCAGATGAACAACTGATGCCAGATTATAAATATTATCTGCAGTTGAATATTTTTTTCTAAAGCCCGCCTGAAACTCTGTCAAGATATCATTATAGCTCATTCGCCCGAGAAAATGTATTTTTAATTTTAGCAGAATGGATTACCATTCCCGCGGCGCGTGATATCACATTTTAGTGTTTTGAGATCTCGTGTTTTGCAGAACATTCAATAAGAATTAAATAAGAAATTGCCAATTTGGAGCGATATGTTTGACAAGCAACAATTTAAAATGCCGTGCGTTGACGCTTGGCAGTATAAATGACGTCAAAATCTCTCCAAATAGTGTCACGTCGTGCGATTGTTACAGAAAAATTGATGTCAATATATTAACAGTTTAGCTCCCTTGGTCTTCAAAATAAGAGAGAAACTATTTTTAATATAAATTTGATTTTATTTCAACTTAAATTATAAAAATATTTGAAAGTTCGTTATTATTTTAGAATGAAATTGTAAGATCGACTTGTCAGGCCTTAGAGAACGATGACTGTACACGTCCACGGTCCACCGATGGGCATTGATTGTAGTCGCATTCATCTCATGATGTGGTTTGATGTGCGGGACATTTGCATCATATGTGCTTTTGAACGCGTTAAAACTACAACAGACAGTTATTCTAGATTGTTCACGAGCACTTTGAAAACCCCAAGAAGAAACACAGCTATTAACTGTTATCTTTTCAAAAAAAGGAGTGTGTAAATTTATAAGTTTCTGAAGCTTCTAATCTTTTGAAATAAGTATAATGATAAGTGAACAAGCAAAATTTTCTAAAAAAAAAAATTATAAAATTTTTAAACTAGAAAGCGGAATCCAGAATAGAACCCATATTAATTTATCAGGCGAAAACATACAAAATCAGTTCAAATGGAATAAAATACACCAAAGGCAATCTCCGTATTGATATCTTAAAGGGAATCGGAACAGCCTGGCAAGTGTAGGGCACTATTCACATGAGACTGAGCAACGTCCGAGGAATGAACGAATAAATGTGATTTATAACAACTTAGAAACCTAATTTTTTTGCATTCTAAACTTAGTGATAGAAATATAGTATATATTAATATTTGTATACCAAAAAATTATTTGCCAAACTAAGATAAATTTGAGAAAAGAAAGTGGTCTTCGCGACCAGAAGCACGCACACACTCACACTAATTGTCAAACTCGAATTCAATGTCAACAACAGTGTTGTGTAGGGATGAGCGATATTGAAAAGCTTGGATGTTAAGATCGAAAATCCAATATCGATGTCAGAAATTATCGAATCAGAAATATCGATGTTTTTTTAATGCGTTTTTTTGGAAAATAATACCACGTTCAAAAATCATATATCATAAATATATAAATTCAAAATATCTTCATTGTTTTGAAAATTGTAGCAATGCCCTTTATCGCAATTTTTGTTCCCTTTTCATGTGTATGAGCTACATGTTGGTATATATATCCCGATAAGCGCCAAAAATTGAACTTCATAAAATTTCACATAAAGAGTTGTGAATCGTAGTTAGGCTGAAGAGCAGTTCCGTCGGTTGCGGTTTTCAGCTTATTCTAAGTCAATGTTCTTCCGGATAAACAATCCAAAAGGACATAAGTATTACTAAACGAATTGTCAAACTCTATTCGCATTCCATATACCATCCACATTTTAACGAATAAAGCCTTGTGCAAGCGGTAGCATTCATAATAACGTTAGTTGTGTCAAACGCAAAACAAAGCAGTGCCGGTTGCTTTTATGATTGCGTTGGTCGCTCGATATACCTAAAAATGCCATCAAAAACCTGCTCACATCCATGCGATATTGCGATACATGTTATAGCGCGCAAGCTGTTAAAAAACAATAACTCAAGTACTGATTCCAAATAGATATCAATCAAAATATTTTTTACAAAACTAGATTTTGCAATCAACTTTCGCTGGTTTATTTGTTCCGACTTAAAACTGTCTTGGCCGTTATTTCCTTTATAAAATAAGCCAAGAAAAAATAAATTTTACTTATATACAATATTGAATGCACTGCCACAAAAAAATAAAATTCATTGGTTACTGACACTCTTTGTTTGATAGTTGCGATAAGGCGGCCAAATGGTTCATGTGAGCGTTCAATTAGAGTCGTTAGACTCAACGCTGCTGTAGAAAGTATTCGCAACCCTCTTTGTTTTGCGTAAAGATTTAAGATGCGATTAAAACCCTACTTAACGTAGGGATACGTCATGATAAATAAAAAAGAAACAAGTGAACGAAATGTCAAAATTGACGAATATTCGTTAATTCCGTCGTAGCTTTCATGTGAATAGTCCTAATAGCTTTTGGAAAATAATAGGTAAATATGTACTAAATAAAACAATTCAGATTCTGTTCCTTTTACGTTATGCCTTAATGAATATTAATTACTAACCTGCTAAAATATTCTACATTAGGTATTATCATTATTATTTTTTTTTAAACCGACCTTGAATGGTGATTAAAAATAAATATACATTTTTCACAGTAACTGCCTTTAATTCTCGTTCTCGACTTGTATGTATAATGCTCGTGGACAGATAACGGTCCGGGGCTGTAAAAAGCATTGTTTCAATCAGCAGATTAACCACCAAGATAAGGTAATGTGTTTTTATATTGAAAATAAAGCTGGTTTTTGGCCAGTTAGATTGGCCAAATACTCCTACGCTTCTAAAACTCAACCATTTTCATTGTGTTTTTTTTTTTTATTCAAAAGAAGAAAATCAAACTTTTTTGAACATGCATTGCATTCTCAGATTTAAAGAAAGGTTATGCAGTATAATAGACAAAAGTAATGGTTTCGGTAAAAGTGTGTGCAGTTTTGTTTTTTGTCGCACCAAACAGTGTTTAAACAAAATAAATTATTTTTGTTGTTATATAAATAAAGCCTAAAACAGCTGGCCTATTTTAATAACGTTTTACGTCGGTACTAAGCTTGTGCCCTTTTAGATTTGATGTTGCTTTATAAATTTCCTACACTCAGCGATTCCAGTCAGACTAAAAACCGATAGCATTTTGAGAAGAAGTTGTCAATACCTGTAACCGTATAATTCATAAAGATTTTGTCGGTAATCGTTATTCAGATAGTGTGGCAAAGTGTTATGAAGACGGAGTTTAACTTTTATTCAGGTAAATTCGGGATTACAAATAAGAACGCAAACTGTTGTTTTTCTGATGAACACAGTTAGTGGTGGTGGTAATAAGTTTTGTGAGAGGTTTACATTTATATACTCATTATTTACACGCGTATAAAGTGATTCGTTTAACTTGTCGAATTTGTTATAAGTGACAGATAATGACCGAGGTCTTACTTCTTGACAGTGAAAGTATTCAGCGATATACTGTGGCTGTGGTGGACCTTCCCAATAATCTTCGATTGGATTAATTTTTTTTATGCTAATTAGTTTTATTTTTTTTTTTTTTTGTAAATTATCAATCCGTACAACAGAGGAATGCGAATTTATTTGACTTTCTATTGATAAAATAAATCAATACTTTTTGATACAAATCTGTTAAAACACAGATTTTGTCAACTAAATCCTTCCATTGCGAAAAAAAATATTTTTTTAAATTCTTTATCAATTTTTTTAGATCTGAGTACAAGTGACAACTGACGGTTTAACAGTGTTTTTTCTTATTAATTTATTTCAGTAGAGAAATGAATGTGTTGTAAAAGCTTAAATGTACAATTACACGCTCAACGTAAATAGTCAACGCTTTGAGCATCTGTCGTAAAAATAGCGTCAACATTTAAGTCAATTGTGCCACTCGACGTGTAATTGTCAACGAAAAATGCTGTTAATGCATTCACTAAATCTATAGGACCTGCGTTACCACCACGAAGTTTTGGATCAACGGATTGACGGTTGGTGACAATGCGCAAATAGATTTTGTGGTGACGTCAGATAATTAAAATGAGAACCGATTTCTTTGACCGTCTAATTTAGCTCAAACATTTCTGGTGCTTTTAAATCGTTAACGGCGTTCCATTAGCGATGAGCCCTGTTTTGGGTATTTCCGCCCGGGGAGCACTATACTTTCACAAACCGCGAACTACTTTGTCGATCTAATGTTTTGACACGGTTTTTTTGTCGTGTGAAAAGAAAATATGTCGAAAAAGCAGTTCGATTTCTGGAGATCGAAGTGGTATGTTGAAATGACTTGCACAGTTTCTTGTTTGTTGTTGTTGCTGTCTGCTCACGTTGATAATTTACATATATCTTATATGCATTCTTTTTTTCTATACATAAATCTGCTATCATTTTCACCTGATTAATTTATTTTTTGCTTTTACATTAATTTATTTCTTCAACAATTCTTTTCCCACAACAAACAAGATTGGTTTTGTTTTCTTCTATCACAAACGTCAACCTGACAACTGTATTATCTGCCCACAATTTGATGCTTACAAAACATTTGGTAGAAATTGTCAAGAAATTGTCAGGAAGGGGGAATATTTTACTCTCTCAAAAGCGCCCTCTTCAGTCCAATACTACTATAGCAAACTCTCCATATATGACAACATATACTCGTATATGAGGACATATATATGACAATGATTTTGAGTCATATATGTATAAGACTTAGTGTAATTTCAAATAATATGAGTCATCATATATATATGGAAGTTTTATGTCATACAGTCATATAAGAATCCCTTATTTTTATATGTTTCATACTTGCCATATAAAGCAATATTATTTTGCATATGCACGATTACGTCAATAATGTATTTTAATTTGATTTTGTGGATTAAATTACATGTCTTTCACGATGATTGCGATTCTCAATAGAAAACTCACATTTTATATTAAATAACCAAATTGATAAGAGTCTTGGCCATGGAGAATGATTCAGATCGTTGCGAATTACAAGAAAATCAATAATTACCAATAAATAAATGTGTGGTTCTTTAATAAATTGAGGTTGTAAAGCGAATTTCAGTATTTATCAATGATGCAATTGATAACTGACAGTCGCATATGGCAATAAGGCCCTTTTTTGGTGGGTACCTATCTAAGAATTATTTAAAATAATGGAAAACCAAGAACTTATTAAGTGCATTTGCTGGTGTAGTGATATGATTTCGATCTATCTATCTCAATCAATGAGAAAGCACAGAAAACATTTAAGATAAAATTGAAGAGATTAATGAAAGTATTTTATGTACTACATACGCATTAGGCCTACAAATGTTGAACTTTTAAAGATATGTCTCAGCATTCAGGAAAGATTGGGGCTGAGAGATGAGAAGCAAATAGGTTTAAGACTATCAAAAGTTGCACACTATCTAAATAAGTTTGTTCGTTGAGCAGTGAAGTCGCCCTAAAGCGTTTTTTGAAAAATCTTAACTCTACCTTGGTGAGCAAATTCTGTATTTTTTGAGACCGGTCACCCTAAACTGGCGCTGAAGTAGATATAGGTTTTTTATGTTGGGGCTAGAGGTAACGAATAATCTCTTAAAGTCACATGAGAAGAATGAAGAATTTAATTTTTTTTGTGGATTCGCGTGCTGTATGCAATATTTAAAACTGAAATTCAAAGATTACGCAAATTTAATTTACGAAATACCAAGAGAAAAAGGAAAGCTTTTTAGTTGTGGATTGTGCATTGGATCAAAGCAATTCACTAAGGAATTAAATTTAAACAGTTTAAGGCCCAATTGCTGAAACGAAACTTAAGAGTTTATGTTCCACATAAACCCCTAAGTACTACATAGAGCTTTGCACCAAACTGAAACCTAAACATAAAAGTCGTTAAGTCGAACATAGTTTATGATTTAGAAAAAGTAGCACATAAAATATTTAAGTATTACATAAGGGATTGAAGCACTCTTAAAAACAATTTTTTATAAGTATTTGGTTTTTTTAATTATCAACTTATTTAACATAAGAAATAAATAAAAATGGATTTTGAAATTCTGGATGTGCTTGACAATGACGTGAACATCTCTCAAATTTCAGAGATTTGAATTCCTCGTCAAATATACCAGGAAAATGAATAATTTTCTTCAATTGATGACCTCTCTTCTTACAAAAAAATTTGGTTAACAAGAGAATAATGAATAATAAAATAACTTTTTGAAGCTTCGATTGTATAAGATCGCGTCCGAATCTGAGTACAGGGTGACCTTAAAACCTAAGAAGAAGATTGGAGCAATTAAAATGGAACAATTTGCGATATTTCTCGCTTGTTCTCTTGTGCTTATTTATAGGATGTGCTGATGCTCGTGCAAATTGGACTTTTTTTCAAACATCGTTTCACGAAGGCGTTTGCCATTAAATTTAACCCGACGTCCCAAAAAAATCGGAAATTATTTCGCCCAAACGAAAATAAAGTGGACCCCACGATTTTAGATGAAAGAGTCGACGGTGTCGCCACGAAACTGGTTGTCTCGTACCGCCGAAGAAGAATCAATAGAAGAAGAAATTGACTCTAAATTCGAAGAAATTATGATTGTCTCGTTATTACCTACACGGCATCTACCTCGATTCAACAGCAAGAACAGTTGTCAATCCAGAAGATTAACAAGTTGCGGTTTCTAAAATTTCCGGAAGTAGTTACCGGCTGCTCCGCCACCAACACCGTTGGCCGTTACCAATAATTCGCGATTGCATGAATTGTGAATTTGTGTTCCGCACAAGTACCGACAGGAACAGGAATTGACAGACATTAGTGCTAATTTGTGCCAATTGGCAATCCTGGGCAGAGTTTGGATCAGACTTAATAATTACGCCACACTAAATTAAATAATAACGTCTTGAATAAACAAAGACATTATAATTGTCGATAACTGAATAACTATCGCTGTTAATAAAAATCTGTTTCCCAAAATTCCAAGATTCAATGCGGAATTTGTTGTTCTTATAAAAACAAGTGACAACGCAAATGCCAAACTGAATGTCACACTTTGTATATTGGGATTTTTAAACAAAACTGCCATCTATGTAAGCTTCCGGTAGGTTTCCCAATTTTGTGTATACAAATCTTGTCCTGGAAATTACGAACACAACAAAGCATTCGCCCCAAAAGTTCTAGTTCATGCGATCTAGTATTGAATTTTTTGACAATCTATATAATGTGCATATGTAAAAACAAATGTGTATAAATTGTGGACTGAACATTTACTAAATAAAAATACCCGTCCAAATCAATATTGTTTTTATATTTCGAATATTTACTCTTTTATTTGGTTCCGCAATAAAATAATAAATACAGTCTTAGTTCAATTAAACTTGAAAATATAATTAGATATTAATGCTATTTATAACGTTTATTTACCTACATTTAATATGCGTTTGTCATATTTAGATACGAAAATTAATTGTGTAGCCATAAACAAAAAAGTGAAGGTATAGATTTGTTTATAGACTATGACTAAAGTAGCTTTGTTTGTTTAGACCAGTGTTTTTCAAACTTCTTGAGTTCGCGATTTTAGTAAAACCATTTTGGCTACCACCACATTATTAAAAATACTTTGTCAGCTATTTAAAAATATTAATATATATTTGGCAGTCCGGAATCCCTCTAGGTATCGGGATCCCAAGTGAACATTTTTGTGATTGTATATGTGACCCTAATTGTGTACGTGAAAATAAAAGTTTGTTGCACAATTATGATACAAAAAAAATGACAACAGTCGAGCTTGACGAAGTATATGAATATATGATCGCTTCTGGATTCGATTCTGATTTCAAATCTAGAAGTAAAATTCTCTTCTTTTCAGAATCAGAACTGTAATTTTGATATCCAAGTGAATAGTGAACACTTTCAGAAGAGTTCAGAAGGCTTCCAGATTGCCACATAAAAACGACATAAGTGTTGTGTGCTCGTATCTGTAAGCTCTCAAATTCCTCTCATGATACTGAGTTTGCATAATTTGAGGAAGAAACTCTCAAGTTACTAAATCTTTTTTTTGAATATGTCAATGTCAAGCCAAATCGCGAAGTTAAAGATTAAATCTTACAGATTTAGCTGCGGATGGCATGCTGAGAATGTAATTAAATTCGAAAAATATTAGTAATTTCGAGAAAAGGAGAACATCCAGAGCTGGCAAAAGAGGCTTTAAGATTGTTAGTGCCATTCGCGACTTCATACCTATGTAAGTTCACGTTCTCTTCAGTATGGTAGGTATAAAAAATGTATAGGTTTAATTTGAAAAATGATTTGATTGATAACGTCTCACAGATAAAACCAAGGTTTTAACATTTCTTAAAAAATAAGCAGACGCACCCGTCTGACTAAAAAAATTCGATATTTTCTTAGTACAGAACTTACAACAGGCAAATTTCTAAACACAAATCTTACGCAAACAACAGGCAAATTTCTAAACACAAATCTTACGCAAAATATACCAAGAAATTCTCCTAAGCGCAATGAAGAATATCTCAACACACTGTATTTTTTTGTCATGCGCAAAATCTAGTACAATTGTGCAGGTTTAAAGTCACTTGCGTTTTTATTTTAAGCGGGCACGTGTTCGATTTAGCATGATACTTCCAAATCTTGCATTTAGGAATTTGGCCAACCATTCTTTTTTAATCTAACCAACTTGTTCCTGTGACCCAAACTTTGAAAAACACTGGTTTAGACTAAAGCAATCCAGAAGCGGACCCAAGCTTAAGAAAAAACTGGAAATCACACCGGCAAGCTCATTCAAGCTTTGTTCAGTGACATGTGCTGAAATGTTCTGGAAAGAAAAATACAGAGTCTTGTTATTAAGTGAGGAATTTTCTGTTCTAAATTTCTATTATGTGATATTCGGTAAAGTGCTCTGGAACAAGAGGATTTCTTCTGGCTTTTTAGTAAGATCAAACTAGAACAGAATCCTAAGAACTACTCCTTCTGCAGACATTTGCCCAAGAAGAATAAAACCAACAGTCGGTAAAAATAAACAAAATTTCATAACAAATAAATAAACCCATACATATATACTTGTATCTATTTGAGGAATCCGTTTTTTGTCTTCTCTAATATGGCAGATCAGCTTCAATTTTTGATGCGATATTGGCTATCTACGTAGGTATGATATAGAAATCTATGGTTGGCCTTGGTATTTGATGTCGTGGAAATGCCTTAGTATGCGCGAATTTCTTGTTATCGCTTTTTATAAATTTGGTTAATAGAACGAAGCTTTTCCTTCCTGTTCTTTTTGCCGCATTCAGAGTTCAGTAGGATAGCCTATATGGATAGATAAGTATCCATATACTTTTCTGAAAATAAAAAGCCTATTAAATCTGTTAGGCAATCAAAAATCAAAATAGCTGACACAAAACACATCCAAATATTTTCTTGTTTTAATTTTGAAATGTAAGTATTTAGTGAAAAGTAAGTGATTTATGCAATAATTGAATTAAAAAGGGGCAACCGACTAATAATTAAGAGGATAAAATATATTTTTTTAAGAGCTTTAAGTAATAATACAAGGTCTGTTTCTTTACTTTTTGGGTAAAGTTTGGGCCCAAGCTTTTACATATTGTTGTTGCAATTTTCAACCAGAAACAAAAAGTAAAGAAACACATTTGGGTTGTTTCTGGGTACTTGCTACATTTAACAACAAAAATTATATGTGGTGGACTCAACATGCATGAAAATGTTTTCACGAAATACAGTTTAATTTGCATCTACTATCATTTTGAACTCTACCGCAAAAGAACCTGGAGATAAATTTATTATTATATTATCTTCAATCGTTTGGTTTTCTTCTTATTAAAATTGTAAAAAAGAGATTTAATTAGGTAAACAACGTTACAAATTCAAATTCAAATTATTCGATCAGCTGATTTCTTGTTTGACAAGTACAGTAGGTATAGCTAAAATGCTCTGGTAGATTCTTACAGGAAGGGAAATGAAAAGAAATTAAGGAAAGTCAAAAGCTCTGGCATTTTCGTGCCAGAAAAAAAGTAAGGAAACACGTTTTGGGTAAATTTGGGATCTGGCGGGATCCCGAACGTGATTAAAGAGACAGGCATATTGTTTGTTGATAGCGCTCGCCATTCAGCATAAAGTCAGCGCCTTCCTCATTTCCATAAAAAATAAGGACCGATGCTGCCGCCAACATGTAAGCCGCACCAAACAGTCAATGTAATGGTGATTTATTAATGCCTTAAGGATTGTCTTCGATCCATATAGGGCAATTTTTTCTTATTGACGAAACCATTTAACCATTAAATTTTCAAAGTAGATTTCCAGAATTTGGAAGCGTTGTTCCGGCGTTAAGCGATTCATGGTTAATTTCCAAAACTTACTCAACTGTAATGTCAATAGAATTTTTGACATTCTCAACTTTCAAACCATAGACAACAATACAGGCTGTACATTTTCCCCAAAGCTACATTTAGGGAAATATTCAATTATTTTATTTTGTTTAGAAACAAATTCAATTACATACCGGAAAGTATTTTTTTGCAGAAAATAGTCCTCAATTTATTTATTCAGCACTATTTAAATTAATTGTATTTTGCTTCTTTCTTTTTTCCTTTTGGTTATTCAATTTTTTCTTGAAACATAGCTAACCCAATGGTTGAAGCCTATGTCACAGCAAACCCACAGTTAGTACTTTTATTGAAAATTTTTTCCAGGCAAAAATGTGTTTCTTCATTTCAATTCAACTGTATTTCTGTCAGAATTTTTAGCTGTTAATTATTTACCAACTTTATATGAATTTTTCGTGCAGCCAAGTTGCTGCAAGATATTAGTTTCCCCAAATTGCAAGGATTTTTTTTTTTTTTTTTGAAAAGTTTCTAATTGTGAAGAATTTCTTAAGCGTGTATTGGCTGGTAAGAAATTTGTACAACTTTACAAAAAAGTAAAAACGTGTAAGTTAATGTTAGTATAACATCTATGACATGTCAGAAATCATCTAGTTTCCTTACTCAGATCCAACGGTCTTATTCATTAAAATACGCTAAACGCGCATATGCAGGGTAGCAACCGCTCTGCAAATCCTTATAAAATAAACATTTTCTGCCCATTATAGTTAACATGTTCTTATGTCAAAATAAAGTACTGGTATTCATAACGATATTTTGGGAAATTTCGGCAATTATTTTGGATTGCCTACAAGCTATTAATAGACGTGTTTTATTTTCCCCGTAATCCAGATCAGTTCATCTATTTATTTGCGTTACAACAACAAAAGGATTTAATTTGTGAAACTTATATTTTTGCATCTGTGTATTGTTCCAATCAGATTTTACGCAAACAAGTGCAAACTATCAGTTTCACTGCAACACAAATTGTTATTGGATTTCGCATATATTCATGGATAAAAATTTATATTTACAAATACAACAATGTAATCAATTGGATCTTGGATGGTGAAATGTACGAAAGTTTCCCATCCTGGTATTGCTTGTCTACGGTATTCACGTGTACTCTTGTTTTCTCTTTGTAATTGTAACTCGCAAGACAAAAAAAACAAGGTATTTTCTCTTATGAATAATACAGTCGCCAGAAGTAAATTAACAATTTGTCAAATAATTACGGCAAAGATTACAAGCATGTTTTGAAAAACGAATCAGAGTGTTCGGAACTCGCTCTGTTCGGATCAAATTCAGATCGTACTTATACATTTTACTGTCGAAATCTTTTCAGAGCTCTGCTCTGAACGAAAAAAATCCTTATGATGTTCTTATTTGACAATCCGGAATCCTTCTCCAATCCGGGATCCCAACTGAACACTTTTGTGTGACTCTAACGATTCTGAATTTTAATTTTAATGAGATGTGTGAAAATAATTGTGTACGTGGAAATATTCAAATTGAAAAAAAATGTTTGTTGCAATGCAATGTTTGATACAAAAAATAAATGCTTCTGGCTCTGATTCTGATTTCAAATCCAGAAGCAAAATTCTCTTCTTTTCAACTGTCATATTTTCCCAAGTGAACACTTTCAGAAGAGTCCGGAATGCTTCCGGATTGCCAAGTGAAAACGACATTATAATTTGTTTTGTTGACAGAAAAACGTCCAATACAAGAAAAAGCTATAATTTAAATTTAAAAAAATTACATTTTATGAGAGAACTCACTTGTCCACAAATCCTTCACTTTAATTAGTTTTTTTTTATTTAGGTACTCGTACTTCTTCATGTCTTAGCTACTACTTAACACCAGGTATAACACCAATCTCACTTCTGACATTAAGATACCCAAGTTAGTTGCTTTTTCTTTTTGTTACCTATGCGTACCATCTTCTTGAAATAAAAATAGAATTTTTCATTTGATTTTGCAATCTCAGTCTATCTTTTAGTGAACTGCACACCCAAGCCATCACAGTCTGCAACCCTGAATATTATATTTTTTTATTTTCCTATTAAAATACAATTTCTTTTTCTTTAACACGATTCGAGGTTAAATGTCTGGCAGACAAGGGGCTTTTCCCGCTGAATATATAGCCAACATCAAGTCTCCCGCTAGCAGCCAATCTTTCATGTTGCTAAAAATGAAAGGGTATTTGTATTTCATTCAAAAGCTATGTCTGCATTTGACTGACTTGCCGTTGAGCTAAAGGAAGAATTTTCTCCTTAATGACATTTCAGAGAATATTGTCTAAAATTTTTTTTGTATGGAGTTTTTCAGTGTCTTAAAAAAGAATGTAGGAAAAAGTGAAAAGGAATATTTAGGTAAATTATGTTGTAGTAGGATGATACAATAAAATGACATCCGGGATGTGTTCATCTACACGAGACATCCCATTAAAGCTGACCTCAGTTGGACATACGACTACTACATACGTGTAGTAGCAGTCATCCCTATAATAATTGAGAGCAGGAAATTGCAAAAATAAAAGCACTTCCACTTTTCTCCCCCTCCCAACATTTATACCATAAGATAGGTATGACTATGAAACACAATAAATTCTTCAAATACGGTAAATTGATGCTGTATGTGATATAAAGGTAGGTACACACTTTGTCAAAAAAAAAAACACAGAAAGAGATAATCCAATGGACTATTCCACATGCAACATGCGAGGAAATAAATCTTTTGTTCAATTTTACTTAAAGTTCTTGAGGGCGATGGTACAATGCGGAAAAAGAACACTCTTGCAGCGGGGGAAGATAATAACAAGAGATAATAAAAAGAAAATGAACAAATCGATAGGATGTACACTTCCGAAACACGATTGCAGGTATAGGTAGAAAAAAATATCAGTCTCTTATAGAAATAAAGTTTTAGCTTTTCCCCTTTGCACTATTTTTTTTGTTTAAGACTTATTCAGCTGGTTCTTAAGTGTTATGCCCAACAAAAGAATTGTCCTTGCTGTCCCGGAAGAATGATGTCCTTTGCTTCCTTACATGACTTGAAGATGAATTCGAACGTTTTGTATTGGATGTCGTGGGGGGAAGCAGGGATCGAGAGATGTAGGATTAAATAAAATGCATGAATGAGTCGCACATACCTGCTTTTGTGATTTAATTCTAAAGAATGTTCCAATACCGACGAACGGGTCGATTTTGACAGCCTGTTGCATCTGTCAAATCTATTGCTAATTATTCAGTAACTAATGCCAAATCAATATGCCAAGTTACAAAATGTTTTGTTTATTTGAAACATATCTTTAGTGACAATACACTTTCGATTAATAGCTGTATTCAATTGGTGCGTAGAATGACGTCACTGCACACGAGGTCCACTAAATTTAAAAGTTACAGTTTGGTGCGGATTTTAGGATCTTGTTCTTCCTAAACGATATTGGCGAGTGCTAAAGATCAAAGATAACCGATTAGCACCAACAGTAATCGACACATTCGGGTCTTCGGCAACACTTTCACTTACAGCAGCGATATTTTCAGTGGTACGAGCGAAACGATGATGCACAGGCCTTACAATATCTGTAACCAATCCAGTCTCTTCAAATTTCTTCACAATTTTGCCAATTGCTTGCGTAGTTGGAAGATTATGTAAACCATAATCTCCTTTTAAAGCACGATATGTGGCTGTGGCAGAATCACCATTTTTGTAGTAGGTTTTAACAATTTGTGTACGTTGTGCGATAGCTAAGCGATCCATTTTCGTAAATGTCAGACTTTCTGATAAAAAAAATTGGTTTAACAACTTAGTTTGACAGATGTCGAATTCCAGCCCTTTACTTTTGAAACCGCAAAATTGATAACCCTTTACAAGCAAAAAAAAATCTGTGCAAAATTTGAGGCAAGCGGGAAGAAAAAGAAAATTTCCACCACTGCCCTCCAACGCCAAAAGATGACAGAAATCTTCTGCGCGAATTTGTTAAAAATCCTTCACTAACACCACCGGCAAGCTTTGGGTTGCAAATGAAGTAATCAACTCAAAACGCCGTTAGTGAACAAACAATACGTAGGCGTCTTGTTGAATTCACATTTGGATTGTTTCCACTTAGGAAAATATGGAATATAAGTCTCTAAGATTCCAGAACCCAGATGAGAGTTCATTTGAGTTTCGTAGATCTCATACAAATCGATTTGTTGGATAGCCAAAAGAACATCAAAAGAAAAAGGTTCCAGTTTCGCAGGCAATGAGGCACTTAGGAGGTTCAGTAATGTTTTGGGGTTGTGGTTAATGAAACCAACATAAATATTTCACAGTCTTAAATGATTATGCATTTCCAACTGGCGACAGACTTATCGTTTATTTTTCAGTAGTTCAATGTTCAATTCTTTTTTATTATCTACACGCGCTCAAGGGATTATGCCTACCCTTAAATGTTTCAACGCAGCGTGGTCGTGCGGTTAAGGAAGAGAAATAAGGATAGGAAAGATGTGTGGCGCGATATTCTGAGACTGAAGGTGGTTGGTGTCTCAGATTTTATCTCCCAGGGATGGCGGCTGAACTAATGCGGAGAAGTTTCCGTGTCTTATTTATCTATGTACCTTATAATTCCCATTATTTTTTTTATTCGTTGTCATTACTCAATCACATGTTTTTAGTGATATGCCTAAACGGCATGTAATGAGTAAACCAGCAACTCATTGTATGACAGTTATTTTAGAATTGGTTTTTAATGGAAAAATAATAGGACATAGACTACGGCAGGGATCGAACCTGTAACCATGAGGTTGACAGGCGAACACACAACTATCTCGCCACGGCCACAATATCCGAATGATTAAATACAAATGCCCGAATTAGACGAGTAACAAATTGTCATTATTTCTTCAATTTCATTGTCATTAATGGCAAAATCGTGTAAATGATTTGAAAATTTGTCATTATTTTCGTCATTAAAGAACTGGCAGGGAAAACTGGCATAAAATATTGCCATTAAGATGGCGTCATTTTAATGCACTGTGACACCATTTTAAAAATAATAACACACCGCGAGGCAGAATGAACTTGAGCATTCTTTAGTGGCAGATTGTCATGATCAATCAAACAGTCTTTATTTTGCCCTCTGTAAATGCTTGTCATTAATGATTTGATTTTACCATTATTTGGCCAGTTTAATAAGATGAATTAATGACAATTTATAACTCTTGTAAATCCATAACTTTTTGTTGAACATCGGAGAAAAGACACTTGACTGGCCAGTGGCAAGCGCAAAGTTCCGATTTATGTAAATACATATTTTCTAGAATCTATGGGCGTATGTAAAGGAAAAATGAGTTTTTCTTTGTCACGAACAAGATAAGATACGATTTTGGAAGTAAGAAAGCTTTTGCCTCCCCAAGTTCCTGTAGAATTGCTTCTTTAACTTCTTCAAGAAGTCATACATCCTAAGGGAGGATACATATTTTATTAAAAAGTGCTAATTTTATTTTTTTAATTTTGTAGAGAAGTTTCCTAGTAAGCATAAAATAATTTGATATGAAAATATAATATTTAAAAATCCAACAAATTATCCAATGGAAAATACTATTTTTAGCTAATGACCTAATAACAATTTTCAATTATCTCGATTTATATCTGAATCTAGAAATATATACATGTATCACTTGTCAAAATAATTATGCCGACCATTGTATCTTTAATGCTTAATGATGAAACTTAAGGAGTTGAATATTAATGCTTTTATTTACGTGTACGGTAAGAGACTGGAAGCTTGGACCCCTAATTTCCTTTCCAGTATAGATACTTTCATTATTTATTCATAAACTGTAGCGTCTTAATTAAATTTCTCCACCATAATACCCATCAGATCACACTCACACAACAAACTATAAGTAGGTATACATTTTATTTTTTCGTTGGACAGAAACTTTCTAGAACATTATACACGTCATGAATATAAATCGTCTCAAAAGTCCCATAGAACTAAACCCGATCCTTTTTCTTTATCCAACCGCCAAAATTCACTTATAAAATTACTGACATTATTCTCTACACTTCTACGAGCTGGTCTTTAAGTTAAACTTCAACATATACCAATTAAAAAGTTTTTCCCATTTATAAATTTTCATTTTGTCCTTTGAAGTCCATGTATGCATGTCGCCCACACACATCTTCTAATGACAGCAAGAAGAAAACAAGGAAAAATTGTCCTAGATCTTTCGCACCCCAATATTCTTTTTAGGAACTTTAATATTATGTTCACATCAAGTCGTATAGTAATAAATTGTGGTCTTGTGAGTGGAATTACGCACGACAAGCATGTGAAGAACTACTAAGTCTATATATCTCTTTATAAAGTATACAACTAGGTCGCACGTTCATGATGCTTTTAACGTTCGTATGGGCTTCAAGGAGTATCCATTAAAATAGAATTTACTTCAAATACTCATTAACCTATAGTGAAGCCGTTTTTGAATGATGGCCAAACTTTTAAAACAAAACCACTTTCAACAAGATTTCCAATTTTCCATCGACATGACACGCACGGAACGAACACTTTGTAAGCAGGTATCAAGTTGGAAGAAAAAAAAACTCTTATAAATATGGTAAAGCTTGGAAACTTCGTAATACTTACGTTTTTTTTAAGAAATTCCAAACTTGTCCTTAAAAAAAACACACACTATTTCCCAGCGAAAAAAAGCTACGACTAGCTATGTGCTGACGAAGAATTTCAAACATAGAACCCCTTTATAACCATTGAATGTAGGTACATTCCTTTTTTTATTGTAAGTTGGATCTTCTATTCAGTGTACCTCGATTACTCGAACCGTTCCTTCACCTTCGTGAGCATAAAAAATCCTCATGAGCCAAATGAAAATGCTTAGAAATTATTGTTTCCCTTTGGCCAAGCTCGTTACAAAAAGTGTTATAATTCTATGGGGCTTAGCATAGATCTCGGGTCAATATTGGCCTCGTTATACCCTCAAACAAAAAGGTATACATATACATTTATATCTAGCCAAAGCCTGATGATTTGGAGTAAAAGGGGTCGGTGTAACATGCCCGTCGTTTTTATCCGATGATAAAACGAATGCAAGAAAAACCGCATGTTATTATATTTCTGGGTGGTAGTTTTGCACGTTTTCTATATTGTTGATTGGGGTTTGGCTACACTATATCGCTTTTGTATGTATAGAAAGAGGATGTACGAAGGATATTGGGGACGACTGGATAATGCCAAAGATACAAAATTGTTCGATGCCGAATTAAATGATTAAACGAGCAGGTCGGTCGATAGGTAGCAGAGGTAAAATTAAAAGCGCCACGTGCCGTTTCAAATGGAAAATTGCTCTCGGTTCTGTTCATTGTTTGTATAGCTAAGTAATAGGTAATAGCGAGGAAATGATGAAGAAATGAAGGTGTGTTCGTTGAACATGATGGATATTTTATCCACATGCCCTTTTGGTGACGGGTTGGGGGTGGCGTGGCGCAGCGGGAGATTTTTCAATTATTTTTCCATCCTTTCTAATTTATCATTTCCATTTTATATTTCAATATTATGTTTGTGTGTATGTGTGTAGATAAAATATTATACGCTATTTAGGTATGGAGGCTTGGGGATATAATAATTTAGTCAGAGGTTGATTATAGCAGATGTTTATGGAGGTTCAATTGGATAGAAATTTTAATTTTTAACCTGATTGTCAGGAAGGACAGTTCAAAGCTTACGTAGGTAATATAGGATATGTACTAAAAGATTCATGGCAATAATGCTATAAGGATCGATATTTCTAAAAATCATATTTTATTTTTAAATTACTTATGATAGGTAGATTATCTTTCACTCCAACAACCAATTATAGAAAAAGAAAGCGGGAGAGTGGAGTATGTTGGTGGGAATATAGTAAAAAAAAAGTTGGCACTCAGAATTTCAGTCATATATTGATATGAGACCAAATTATGAATGTTCTTTTCCAAAGTCGAGCTAATCTATTGAAAATATAGCTTTGTTCAATAAAGAAAAAGTCAGCACAGAAAATATCACAAAACAGCACAGGACATAATCCTTTAGAACAGAAAAGTCAGAATAAGATAAAGAACAATCAACTGATGAGTCTATGTAAGATCGCAGGGACAAAATGCCAATTTTTATTGGACTAAATGCCATTAAAAGCTATTTTGAATCAATAATTCAACAAGTCCAAATATTATAGTGCTCAGTCTTCTACTTGGCGGATGTATTTCAGTAGTATATAGAATTTGTATTATTAAAAACCTTCTAATAAAGAACAGTCATTTAAACGTCAGTTGTCACATTGGGCATATGGAAAAACTCTTCTCGCATGTTAGGCACTGCCGAACAGGCTTGTTCATTGTGATGTGCCTCGTATTTTGTATTGCTACAGGAAGAGAGAATATAGTACTCAGTTGCGCTTATCGCCATTTGTTGGTGACAGAATTAACCCAATTGTCAATTTCTTAATGTTTCTTATCCCTTACCAATATTTTCTCTTTCCCATACAAAACGGAATCTTTAACGGCCAGGAAATATAGCTTTAACTTGAAAGGAAAATATAATTTAATTTTAATTACTTATGATCAAGCTTCTTATAAGTTGAAACCTGCAATGAGTGGTGCTTGTGGCATTCTATATACCTGTACTATGCCTACGGTAAGAAAGTAAAACTAAAAACCCCATCCACGGTAGTGTGGTTTTGGATAAATTTGTTGAAATGTTAAGATGATTACATGTAGCTTGAATCGATTTTCGTTTCGGAAAGTTTTGGTAATTATATTTTATGGAATGCACTCCCTCTTTAAAGAAATTAGATGTGTATATTTTTTTCTTCGAGATCCATATGCTAGATCAGCTCATTTTGAAATATAAAGCCTAAAGAGATTCGAATTCATTCATACATTATGTAGGTAGTTATTTTTTGCAATAAACACTCATCCGCTCGTAGGCATGAGTTACCGAAAGATTAAATCGTGAACGCTATAAACGCTAAGTATACGTCCAAATTTAGTTTATTGCTTATATGTCGAACCATCAACTTTCGGATTACGTTAATGGATGGCTGAGATTTCGATGGATTAAAAACCCTCATTTTTCCCAGTGAAAACTCTAAAAAAATGTATTTCTTTGCCGCGGTAAAAGGTTTTTTAAAGGCTTTTGTGTGACATTTGAAAAAAAATTTCTAAATACATTAAAATACAGCTTATGCCTTAACCTAGGAAATAAGATATTCACTTCGAAAAAGTTTTAGAGGGGGAAAGTGGTAAATTTTGGTACGCTATAACTTAAGAACGAATTGACACACAGAAGTCGTTAATATGTCGCTTTGTAGTTAATTGCACTGCTTCTAAGTTGTTCTTAGAAAATTTAAGGAAAAATAAAGTTTTTGGGAGTAATTGAACAAAATAAAATAAATTTTAGTTTTTAAGATGGCAGAATTTCTTTTCCTGTTCCACACTTTTTTTAAAAGAACATGTTTTTTCCGAACATAACTAAGAACAAAAAAATTCTCCCTGTTGGTATGTCCCGATTAACGTTCGAGTTTACTAGCATATTTCAAGCGAAAGTACACGCCATCGGAAAATGTGCGGACCAAATTTCAAAAGGGAGTAGCGTAACCAAGCTGCTTAAAGCAGTAACCCCTTACGCCATTAGTTCCAAAATGGTGTGGGAATGCATAGCAGACTACAGGTGAAAGGTATCTGGGATTTGACTCATGCATTTTGTCAATATTTCTGTAAGAGAAGAGGTATTCAGTAACAGGCTACATTTAAAATTTCAAAAGTTTTTTTCCATCGAACCAAATATTGGAATATAGATGAATACTTAATTGTAAAATTCGAGTTAAAAAATAGTTAGAAAAAATTGTTATTTTACAGGCAATTTTTGTTCCATAGTTGTTATTTCAGTAACAGGTATTTAAAACTGTTATTTAAAAGTAGCAATCTCAGATATTGTAACTAGCAGTTTGGCCCATGCCTGTACCAATATCATATGTGACACATAGGTCTCTGAGTTTTGACACATGCGCTATAACTAACGAAAATGTAAACTTGAAATATGTTACCTTGTAATATGTGTAATCTGACCAAATACAAGACATATGAGCAGCTCAATGGCTATGGAATTAAAATTACAACAATTTAAATAAATGGTTTTTGGGGGTTAAGCGTACGAAAGTTACCGATATTGGTTTGACTTATCTGTGGCTAAAACTAAGTGTAAAAAATCTGCTTTAGCTGAATGGTACCTCAGTATTGTATGCAAAACATCTGAAGTGCGCCAACCCCATAAGCATAAATCTCCTTAACATCGTCTTAAAGATTTTTCTCCCTTACTTTGTGAACGTCTGAAGCCCTAATCATATGTCCATATCAATGAGGCTTTAAGCTAGGAAAGCATATCAAAAATTCACATTATGCCAGGTTTTGGAAAAAACTGAGCCGGACTTACAAAATTATCATGACATTGAACTTGAATACCCTTAAAATGTTTATACACAGTGCAAGCGATTAGGAAAATGGGATAGGATTAGACAGGCGATGCCGATGTTCATTGGTTTTAAATGCCTGATTATCGAAAGTAGAGGAAAAATTCGTTTGGGTAAAGCATTCCACATTCGTGTTGTGCGGCTAAAGAAAGAATCTCTATACTCGTCAGTACGTTCGAAATTGGGCTCAAGGGTAAACTGATGGGCATTCCTAGAAGCGCGAGTGTTACGGTTGAATAGTGTAAGGGGAGGAATGCAACTGGCTATTTCACTAGAACACTGTCTATAATAATACCGATCGAATAATGAAAGGCAAAAAACATTGCGACTGTGTTATTGTTTCATCACCTATCATTTTAATAGCTATTTTTTGGATTGTGTCCAGGAGGCTTAAGTACGTTATGGGAGCACCTGCCAAAATGTGACAATTGTACTACAGCTTAGGACGAATGAAGCTTAAGATTGCAGCCAGATCAGAAGGGGAGCAATATTCCTTGCATCGTCTCAGAAAACCCAAATATCTTGCAGCGTTTTTGGCGTGATGATGCACATACCGAGAATTGAAAGGTGTTCCGTTTCCTCGATGCAAGCGCCTCTAATGGTAACGGTATTGAGGGAGGGTCCCGCTTTAACGACAAAAGACAGCATTAGGTTTTTGAAGCATTGAATTCTACGCAGTTTTTTATTCCCCATTGAACAATTCTGTCAAGATCAGAATTTAATAAGCTAATCATACGCTGCCGTTCAATTTACACATCCGAAGGACATGGGTGAGAATATTAAAACGAGTATGAAAAGCTAAGGGTACTGTCGTCAGTAAAACAGTATATTGGATTAGAATATTCAGACAATAGATCATTGATTAAAATAAGAAAGAGATTGGGAGACAGAACGGAGCCCTGGGGCACACCAGCATTTATTTTATGAATATCGGACTTGAAACCGTCCAATAAAACTACATTGAGTGTTCCGAAAGGTAATTTCTAATCCAACGAAGAAGAGTCTTTTCGATACCAAATGCACGAATTTTCAATAAGAGAGCCTGATGCCAAACTCTATCAAATGCTTTTGAAATATCATGCGCAATCTTCCTTTATCCGAGACGATGTATAGATTTGTGCCACTGTTCGGTGAAATATACCATCAGATCACCAGTGGACTTATTGCTATGAAAGCCATACTGTCGGTCATTAAGGAGCTTTCGTTCTTCAAGATATTTTCTTAGCTGATTATTAATCAGCGTTTCCATGACCTTGGAAAGTAGGAACGTAAGTGCAATTTAACGGTAGTTAGAGCGTGAAGACGATTCGCCTTTTCCTGGACTAGGTGTATGTGTGTAAAGCTATATACAATGTAAAATGTAATTGAAGGATGTAGCAGATAATTTGCTTGATCTCGAAGTTCAAGTCAAAGTGAGAGTCAAGGCTTTGGCAGTGAGTGTTCTACATCGATGATTACACGACTTGACAATTTTGTTTTTTTTTCTGAGTTTCTTCAGAGTTATTTGACGATTTACTTTCACCGTATAATCGTAACTTATTTATTTATGTACTGGACATCAATTGTATTCTGTGAAAACTAGGTTAGAAACGAACTTTCAAATGCTCCCAAGTACTTTTCAGTTAATTTGCATCACGATTGCCAACTTTAAAATTAATAAAACCAGAGTAAAAGTGATTTTAATCGATTTTCTAAATTTTTTTTCCTGCGCTGGCTATAATCTTCACGAACATACAGCTAAAATAGAAAGTATGAAAACATACAAAAATATTAATTTATATTTAAAATCTAGTTTTGTTTGCCTTTTTTCTTTATTTGCAATTTTTAATTCGAACATTCATATTGCATCAATTGAAAGGAAATGAAAAGTGGATGGGTTTGTTCGTAGACTATGGTCAAAAAATTATTGATTAATAATAGTATTGAATCCAATGCAAATCAAAATTTGTCGATAGATGTTTATTCTTCAACTCATATTTATCGAATCTGTTGTTGTTTTACCTATTATATCAGTATCAGTTGCATTCGATATTCTTCACTAAACTATAAAAGTATGCTCATCCGAGAAAATTTGACAGTTCTTCTGCTATCTACTTTCTTCGGTTGCTATTGCTATAAATTTATCGCCAATGAAGTCTACATGCAAGGGAAATAAATATTCAATAAAAAAACGGAATTCGTTCAATAGAGATTGATTTTTTTTTGAAATTTTTAAAAATTGATCAATTGACATTTGCGGTGGCAGAGTTATAAAAAGCTGCAGATATAATTGAAATTTTAGACGCGAGCAGAAAATAATTGAGTAAAGAGTGCAACAAATTTCACTCACACTTTTTAGTACCTAGCAAAAAAGAGAAACTTTTGAGATAAGCTTTTATATTTATTCAAAAATTCGAGCTATCTAAGATTTTAGGAATATAAGCAGGCTAACTGAACAAAAAAAAACAAAAAAAGATCGATTTATCTGCCCAATGGAAATGAAAAATTATATCTACACCATGAACACGTCCATCGAGGTGCAATCCAACGATCAATCGTCCCAACAAAACTAACAAAATCAATTCCGAGAACCGAGAGTCGAAAAAACTTCAAAAAACCATTCAGCAGGATTTTACTTTAGTTATTTCTCGACAATCGGTTGTAGAGATATTAGCGTTGTTGTATACAAAATCCTATTAAAAATAGATTTCCCAATCTATATTTCTCAAATGTAAAAATCTGCATGTCTAGTATAACAGAATATACACACGAGTTGTGTTCGTTTACGGATTCGAGACTCTATGATCATATTGAGAATCTAAATACTAATAGTTTGTGCACAAGACTTACACATCAATTTAATGATTGCAAAATCAAAGCGGCATTTAGTGAGTCTTTTTTGGCCATTTTTGGTGAGAATGTTTCCTTTTTTTGATTTTGGAACCTAACCAAGCTTCAAGGCAAGTAAATAATATTTTCAAAGGAAGTTCCGAACAACATTGACAAAGTAGTTACTTTTGCTTAAAGGAAAAATCCTTACTTCAACTTCAACATTGTCTACGTTTTTTTTTAATTATTTTTAAATCAAGCCATTAATTAATTAAACTTTAATTATGTATGTTAATAAAATCACCACCCAACATACTATTTTTTGCTTCTCTTACAAATCAATGTTGTATTTTTTTTGTCATAATGGAAATGACGTTATTAAACTCTCGAGGGCCTAGTCATAATATTAAATTACATAGACGAAATAAGATATACAACAATAACTAAAACCTTGTCGTCTTTAGCTAATAACTCAAACGGACAAGCAAAAAAAAAACTTCATTACCAACACTGTTACGGTACTGTCGATTCTAATATACACGATATACATCAAACCATTATTATATCCAAACACATCTTATTTGTCCGATTTGTTCGTTACCCATTGAAGAAACCAATAAAGAATACACAGCTATCATTAATCTTGCGGTCACGACTTAAATTGTCTACCAGCATCCTTAGTCTTGTTCTTGGCTATTTTTACCCTCCTCCGTCAGGAGATGAAATGCAGAGAAAAGAAAGTCGTTAGTCGTGCTATAGCAGGACCTGGACCTAGCGAAATGATTGAACAAATCGCCTATGTCAGAGCCAATCTATCATCGCCTACCCCTAATACGGTATTTGGGGTTGTATGAAATTACAAGCAAAACGGGGATGAATGACAGGTAGTGCTTTTTTTTTTTGTTCATATATGACACGTGATGTAATCTATTTATTTGCTTGTTCACCGACAATGAAATAACAAGTAGGAATGTATTGTCATTTAGAACCTAATCAGTGTAAATATTTCGGTTATATTATTGTATTTGTGTAAGTAGCTGTACGGATATTAACCTCAAATTTTTTTTTCTGTTTATTTTGCAGGATGGAGGGACTCAATACTCTCGATCCCGAAGAAATGGCTCTCTACTGCCGAATCAACCGACGAATTTGGATTCCCTGACGTAAGTAGTATTTTAAATACGGCAATTAGAGTATAGTGAGAGAGCGATGTAAGCTAAACATACAAATATTTAGATTTGGTTGGGAACTGGCAAATATTTTGATTTAATTATTTAAGATGGCGCTACAGCCCGTTGTGGAGGTGTGGACTTGGTTCGAAACTAAAACACTTTGCCAGTTGTTGAAGTCCCAGTCAACTTAAGTGCGCCACTGCGATGTCTCTCTCCCCATAGTGTGGGTACGAAGAATGTCCAGGCTGGAGGATTGATGTACATCCCGTGCACATGACCCTACCATTTTAGTCGTTCTGGCTTTACTATTTGGTTAGATCTATGTTATACGCGGCCTCTATGAAAAACCTAAAATCGATAGGTGTTCTGTATCAGTCTGATGTACACGAGTGACAAATTGCCATTAATTCTTCCATTTCAGTGACATTAATGACAAAATCGTGTAAATGGTTTGACAATTGTGTAATTAGTTTCTTCATTAAAAAATGCCAGGGAAAACTGGCATTAAATATTACCATTAAAATGGTGTCATGTAAATGCACAGTGACACCATTTTGAAAATAATGGCACACCGCGAGAAGGAATGAACTTGCTCATTCCTTTGTGACAGATTATCATTATTGACAAACAGTCATTATTTTGCCCCGTGTAAATGTTTATCACTAATCCTTTGATTTTATTATTTTGCAAGTTTAATGTCATGATACTTTTGTAAATCCGGCTTAGTTTTTTTTCCAAAATCTGACATAATGTGAATTTTTGACTAATGGTTTGCTTTCCTAGCTTAAAACCTCATTCATATGGACATATGATCAGGGCTTCAGACGTTCACAAAAGAAGGCAGAAAAAATCTTTAAGGCGATGTTAAGGAGATGTATACCTATGGGGTTGGCGCACTTCAGAGGTTTTTCAAACAATACTGAGGTACCATTCACCTAAAGCGGATTTTGTAGGCTTAGTTTTAGCCACAGTCAAACCAATATCGGAAAATTTCGAACGCTTAACCCCCAAAAACCATTTATTTAAATTGTTGTAATTTTAATGTCATAGCCATTGAGCTGCTCATATGTCTTGTATTTGGTCAGATTACACATATTACAAGGTAACATATTTCAAGTTTCCATTTTTGTTAGTTATAGCGCATATGTCGAAACTCAGAGCCATATGTGTCACACATGATATTGGTACAGGCATGGGCCAAACTGCTAGTTGCAATATCTGAGATTGCTACTTTTATGGAGAAAAATTGCCTGTAAAATAACAATTTTTAATAACTATTTTTTAACTCGAATTTTACAATTAAGTATTCATCACTTTATCATCTATATTCCAATATTTGGTTCGATGGAAAAAAAACCTTAGAGATTTTAAATGTTACTGAATACCACTTCTCTTACGGAAATATTGACCCATCCGTATTCATATTTGGATCTGTCGTCAAAAATCAAAATGCATGAGTCAAATCTCAGAGACTTTTCACCTGCAGTCTGCTATGCATTCCCACGCCATTTTGGAACTAATGGCGTAAGAGGTTACTGCTTTAAGCAGCTTGACTGACTAATATTTTGGTTACGCTACTCCCTTTTGAAATTTGGTATGCACATTTTCCGTTGGCGTGTACTTTCGCTTGAAATATGCTAGTAAACTCGGACGTCAATCGGGACATACCAACAGTGTGGCAATGTGACACAAAAGTTGAGTTTATGCGGCCCGTAGGGTTAAAAGGCAATCGACTTCCAAAAATTAGCTAGTTGTTTTATTCAGCAGCCCCCCAACTGAGCGAAGCCCCGGGAATATTTAAGACTTTAAGGGCGATCAACTGTTATAAAAATGGTATAACTCTTATCAATTGGCATTTCTCTAGTCTCGTCCTCTCCCATCAGTATGGACATTTTGGCTGAAGAAGATCCAAAAATGTTTCCATCCGTCATTTTCTATCTATATACTGATGGATTTGGATTTGAGGCCGTTGCTCGTTGTTTCGATTACTAACTCTCTTGCTACTTAAACTTCGTTTAAAAGTTGTCTTCGAAGTTTTAATTTTTGAGCATCCCATCTCTCAGAATGTCACTGAGGTTTGTTATTAACTTTTTAGTAAGGGTCTGTATGGTTTTCCAGATATAATGGGTTATCCATTTTGCGGTTTTAAAAGTAAACGTACATAAAACACATATAAAATATTGTTTTTTCATGATATTTCTTTTTGATTATAAAGTTTGAACGTTGACATTGTATGAAACACCACATGATTTAAATGACCAACACCCGAATTGTTGCAAGCATCGATTCGTTTGAGGTAATTTTCGACCACTTTTTGACCCATATTGTAATGTATCTCAGCTATAACTTCACGGATGTTGGTTTTCAAGTGCTCAAGAGTTAAAAGTTTATCTGCATAAACACAAAACGCGTAACCCCACAAAAAAAAAGTCCAGCGGTATCAAATCTCATGATCTTGGTGGCCAGTTGATATCGCCATTTATACATTTTACGCGGCCAGGAAATGTCTCTTGCAATAAAGCCATATTCGCTCGAGTTGTGTGGCATGTGGCACCGTCTTGTTGAAACCACATATTCTCCAAGTCGTATTCTTCAATAGCAGGGAAAAAAAAGTCGGTTATCATATGACCATAACTCTCCGAATTGACGGTGACAGTCGTTTCATTGTCTCTTTCGAAGAAATAAAGTCCAATCACACCTCCGGACCAAAGAGCGCCCAAACAGTGATGTAATGGCATATCTTCAATTACTTGAGAATTCTCAGAACCCCAAATACGACAATTTTGTTTATTAATATACCCACGGAGTGAGAAATGTGCTTCGTCGCTGAAGAAAATTTTGTTCGAAAAATCGACGTCCACCGCCTGTTGTTCAAGCACCCATTCGGCTTCAGTTGTTGTGTGAGCTGGACTTTATATGGATGTAGGTGTAGATACAAATGCAAAATACACCATAATGTGCCGTAAGACATTCCTAATTCCTGAGAACGACGAGGAATCGACACATTCGGGTCTTCGGCAACACTTTCACTTACAGCAGCGATATTTTCATAGTACGAGCGAAACGATGATGCACAGGCCTTACAATATCTGTAACCAATCCAGTCTCTTCAAATTTCTTCACAATTTTGCCAATTGCTTGCGTAGTTGGACAATTATGTAAACCATAATCTCCTCCTAAAGCACGATATGTGGCTGTGGTAGAATTACCATTTTTGTTGTAGCTTTTAACAATTTTTATGCGTTGTGCGATAGTTAAGCGATCCATTTTCGTAAATGTTAGACTTTAAACTAAAAAAAAAATGGTTTAACAACTTAGTTTGACAGATGTCAATTCCAGCCCTATACTTTTGAAACCGCAAAATGGATAACCCTTTACTATATTTATAATTGTTTCCATCTAGGACGTCCCAAATATCAGCGAGGAAATGATGCATACATGGCATCAGTTTGACAGATTTGTTGGGTCTGAAATATTGTTTGTTCCAGTATCGCTTCTACCACAATAAATCGCAAAACCTTTGAAGTTTTGAAAGCTAACATTGAAACCAATCACCAATATCATTTTTTCATCTTAATGTCATCAATTTCAGATCTTGCATACAAATAGAGCTTATTTTTTTTGCATATTAAACAGAATGGATGTGAATTCACTTTATAATACTTTTGTAGGCACTTTTGCCCCACCTTGTGTATTTATACGGATATTATATGAGTTGACAATGATAAGACAAATACTGGTTGTTTTGTTTGTGTTTACTTAAATTTCTCATTCTTGTCTAGCTGTGTTGTATTTATTTTCTCCATCTGGAAGATTTTTGCTTTGTTTAAAATTATTTATTGTTCGTATTATTTAATTTAATATTGAAATAAATAGACAGTCACAAACAAAAAGAAAAATAATGTTAACAAAAAACGATAAAACAATTTTAATATTTTTATTCATTTTAATTAGACTTTAATAAATTTTATTGATGAACCTTGAATTTAGAATTTTTGACATAAGTATGGCACAAATTCTTTTACGTTTGTAACTCGCCACGAGTTTCGAAGTGCATACCTACTTAACGGAATAAGTGACACTTGAGTTTTTCATATTGATTTTATAGCCTCAGTTTTAGAGTGCCTGAGAAAGTACACCTAAGTGGTCCAAGTGAAATTCTTAAAGATTTTTAGTCTTATTTGATTTATTTTACATTTAATTTTTGTCATTTATAAAAAAAAACTGCATACCCTAACGATAAATCCACCATCCTGCACCTGCAGCAGTTTTTCAATTGAACGAATATCACAATTTGCTTTAGATTTAGGCATTTCCTTGGAGTCCAAGTGGTGAACTCAAGCTGCTTACTGTGCGATTTTTCGTACGAAGAAACGTGAGCAACTATAACAATTGCTACAACCATGCGATGTGTAGATTAATAACATGCAGTTTTAGCGCATCATGTAGACCCAATGTCGTATTATAATGAACCACTATTTTAATAAAGAACAAGGTTAGGAGCCTGAACTTCTATGCATATGGCTTGCGGATTAATCTTTTACGATATCGCCGATTTTTATAACAGTCTTACGTCATCATAATGTCGAAATATCGCTGAATTGTATGAAGTCGTAAATACGCATATGATTCACGGTCCTGTGACTTCGTTGATGGAAGGCATTTCAAAATAAGCTTAACGTTGGCGCTCAAAAACATATGCTTTTATCTGACCTACACTGATAGGGTCAAAAAAAAAGCGTTGACCAGCGCCCCCGGGACATGAACGCCATGCTCCAATACAATTATGTGGACATGTTAAGACATGCCCATATACCCCTTCTTAAAGAGCCAGGCATATCCAAAAACTCTTGCGACCAAGGTTCTTAGATGGTAAACAGAAACCTTGGATAGGATTCGTTCCTGCATATGGGGACAAACACAGTCACCACGTTGCTGGTCCCACTAGTGGACCAACCTCACAGACAGGCTGGTATTAAGACTCTGGGTGCCAACCAGAAACCAGAAACGAGTATGACACCAAATCGAAAATACAAAAACAACAACAGCGTAACTTAGTTTATGAAATCGAATGCAAAGGAAAAGAGAACGAAAGATGTGATCTGGTATACATGGGACATACTAAGAGAAACTTAGGTACTAGATTACCCGAACACGAAGCTGATATAAGGAAAAACAAAGGGACAACAGGGCTTTCAAAACACATAGCAGAAACTGGACACTCGGCGAACTTCGAAGGGGTAAATATATTAGACAGAGAGAGAAAATTGAATACAAGACTTACATTGGAAAGCTTGCAAATTCAACAAAAATTAAAAAGGATAATGAATATAAGGAAATCTTATGAAACGTTGGGTAAAGAGTGGAATAAAGTATTTTTAAAGTCGAATTCAAAAAACAAATAGACCAAAAACGCCCAATATATCATCTAAAAAAAAGGCATTTGCACCATAGCGAGTATCAAGGCGAAGTGAACACCCCGCTGTCAGTGAGCTGCGTAGTCACCCTCATGCCCAAATAGCCATCAGTCCGAAGTTCAAGGAGTTGCTATACTGATAGAGAACTGGGAGCCCTGGAAGAACACAGCCGCAGCTAACCCACACCCACGCAAATCCCTTCTTGTAAACAGGGAGTCAAGTCTGGCCAAAAATCAGTAATGGGTTAACCCCTGATAACACAACGGTGTCTACGACAAGGACTAAGAGAATGTCATTATTGCCGCCGAGTCCGGAAGACACGATCAGCAAAGATGTCACGATTATCAGTCGTCACCCTCGAAATAAGGATCTGGTTTATATCCCAGGTATTACCTACCGCACAACGGCCAACTCTTAGAGATTCCTGATGTAGCCATTATCGCCTACAATCTTCTCTAGAAGCTCCACACGCACACTCCGAAGAGCCAGCAAAGACCATCTGATGCAAGAAAACATTCAAGGGGCCATGATCAGTCAACAGAAATCTCGCACGGAGTGAGAAGTCCATAGGCATATACGTTCACTCGTTCTAACTAATTAGGGGAAGAACACGAAAGTAGCCCTTTTCGCTTTCAACTTCAATCTTACTATCATAAAGCTAGGAAACTTGTTGCCAACCATAATTGCAGTATTTTTACACACTTATTAAACCTACATATTTAGTGTGTAAATAATAAATATTTTATGTGTAATTTCCAATAAAGCTTTAAAGTAAAAATGTGTAATTCTACACCTAAACTTAATGTATATATACATAATTTATGTTTAAGATAATCAAACTTTTTGTATATATAAGCATAAAATGTGTAAATTTATACTTTTTTGTTCAAATTTATAGCGAAATTCAACAAAAAATGTTAAAACTAAATTAAGTGTTACAGCGCTTAAAATTAGACCTTATTTATGTGATTTCGCTATAAAATGTGTAAACTTAAACATTTTTTGTTCAAATTTATAGCGAAATTAGACAAGGAATGTCCCCAAAAGAAAATCCCCAAATAAGAACCTTATTTGGGGTCAAGTTTAACAGCATTTATTCCTTATATGAAATAATTATATAATTATTGTCTTCATCCTTCTTTTTTCATAAAATAAAAACAGTGCTTTTTCTATTCCGTTTTACTTTTATTAAACAAACAAAAAACCTGATTTCGAAATTAAATAAAAAGCAGGTTATCATAAAATTTATAAAAAGATATTAAAACTTTCATTTCTAGAAAAAAAATGTATTGACATTAATCAATGAATAGAATATAAAGACAGGTGTATGATATCCACTTCAAAAAATTTGTTTGTAGCCGTATGCACACAACATTTTTTTTACACGATCATTTGAGGGCAAAAAATATTACGTTCTATGTTCGCCAACGGTCTGATTACGAAAGAAATAAATACTGAATCGTATCATCATCGTCACAAACGAATTAAATATTTACACATAAAATATGTAACTTACATCAAATGATAGTAAGTCAGGTATTACACAGCGCGTGACTGTAACGCGCAAGTCTTGGCTATTTTCTTTTGAACTTCTATTCGAAAATGCGTGTGTTATTACACTAAAACTTTTACTCATTTTCAGTACTGCGCGCTTATTTGACAGTTATATTTCATTTTATCTTCTTTGCCCAGTGTAGATATTGAACAAAAAATATTTTTTTTAAAGAAAAATGGAAGACAAAGTAATTTATATAGGTATTCCGGATGACAAAGACAAGGATTGTAGAGAATAGGGTTTATTTGGTAATTTAAAATAAGCTTAGAAGTTTTTTTCTTTACTCCATTTAAATTCGTCAGCCATTTGGATTGGTGTTCATTCATCTACAGCGAAAATTAAATGAAGCAAATCCGAAAAATGAAGAAAGAGTAGAAAGAGAAACGTCAAAAACACGCAAGGAAAATCCAACCCGCGCGTGTTCAGATAGATTTATTTCTGTTTTATCTTTTGGTTTTTTCTTTCCCTTTCACACTGCATTCACGCAGGGGTAAACACACGCTGTGTAATACCGGACTAAATATAAGCATTGATTGTTTAATTACAAACACTTTATGTGTAGTCTTCATAAGGTGTTTGAATTTAAACAACCTTTGTTTAATTATAAACATTCTGGGTGAAATATTTAAACATTATTAGTTTAATACTGAATAATGGCGATTGAAAGGTACACAGAGGGTGAATATTCGCAACAAATGTTTGTAATATCCAACATTATGTGTTCAATTTTTTTTACCTAATGTTATGTGTATAAATACGCAACTGCCCACTTTTACACTATAAATTGCATACATTTCATGGTAAATTTACACGCAGTTTTTAGAGTGTAGTTTGAAATTCGCTACAGTCGTATCCTGAGATCTGCCGCTATCTCTTAACCTTAGAAGCAATACCTTGTCTTATTACCTCTAGGTTCAGAGGACGCTTGATGAATGGCAGTCGGAGTTTCATTCTTTCGTGAGAGAGTTTCGAACTTCGAATCGAAAGGGACATTGAACATTTAATTAATCTTTGACGGAAAGAAGTTCGTAGTTTCAGCTAGTCGCCAATAATTATTTAAATTGATATGACCTAAAAGTAAGACCAATTTTTGTGGATCAAATATTGTTAAAAACTACATTTAGCTTATTTTATATAAAATTTAAGATAAAGTCGTTTTACAAAAAGACGTATCTAGCAGGATAGGAAGATTTGTTGAGTATAAGACAGACATGGGTAAATTCCATTTAAAACTCGAGAATCGGGTTTCCAAAAATCCAAAGATTTTAATTAGCCAAGTACTTTGATACTTAATGCAAATTCGAATAGAGTAAGCATCTTCAAGTTCTTAGCAAAACTTATTCCTACAGCTTAGAATGAATTATGTAATTACATTTTATTATGTATGTTGTATATACAAACTTATCAAGTTAAAATGCAAAACTTTGCAAACATTTACTTTTCTACATTCATATAAGGGCAGCCTTTTGCTATAAATGGTGTTTTGAAGAGGCCTACTATCATATTAATAGACTTTTTTTGCAATTCAAGAAAGGACTAAACTCAGAAGACCTTATTGACTTTAACAGAGACCACTTCAACCTATAACTTACTGAAGTACACGAAACACATTCCTTCTTCAAACATCTTCGTTCCATTTGTATAGGAAATGCTATCGGCTTTCTTGATAAAAAGACCCAAGTAGAGTGTCAATGTTATTTGACCAGTAATTGAAAACCAATCGAACAGATATTTTGGGAAGTCCTCAATAGATTTTACAAGTATGTGACATACTATTTAAAATAAGAAATCGTCTCAAATCGTCTGTTATGGGGAGAGTTAATAATTTGGTTCATGGAAATGAAAATAGAGCTTTTTGGATAATATTAAGTAACAACGAGAAATCAACGATTATTCTATCACTTGCCGCCCTTTATTATATTTCATTAAATAAATCCTATTGTGTATGAATCCCAATACAAGTGGTGAAGTTTGGATTTGGACTAGATTATTATTTTTATTTTATTATTATTCTGTTCTTTTTTCTTTGTTAAATTAAAGTTCACACCCAGTTTCTAACTCAGCATGTATGAGATAAGGGATAAATAACGGGCGTTTTTTTTAGATGTGTGGTTTACAATCTGGCAATACTGTTTCCGGAGTTGGTCTTTTTGACTTGATTTATGCTCAGTTTGGTTTGCCATTTCATAATGAATAGACTTTCTCCTGAACAACGTTTGTAAATCGTACAAATTTATTACCAAAACGAGTTGGCCACCAGTCCCGATTTTCACAAGAAAATTTTGTTCAGTGATGAAGCTCCTTTTTGGTTAAATGGATACGTTAATAAGCAAAATTGTCGTATTTTGAGTGATCATAATCCACAAGCCATTGTTGAGATGCCGTTACATACTCAAAAATCACTGTTTGGTGTACTCTATGGGCAGAGGGAAACATTGGTGCATATTTCTTCAAAAATGAAGCCGGCCATAATAATACAGTCAATGTGGAACGCTATAGAATAGAGTCATGATTAATATTTTTATCGTGCCTGAATTGGAGGATGTTGATGTGGACGACCGCTGGTTCCAACAAGACGGCGCTATATTCCATACAGCCAACGAAACTATCAATTTATTGAAGGAAACTTTTGGTGAGAGCATTATATCGCGTCGTGGGCCTGTGGCGTGGTCTCCAAGATCGAGCGATTTAACACCGCTGTACTATTTTTGTGGGGTTATGTGAAGTCGCTTGTCTACGTAGATAAGCACGAGACGATTGACTATTGAATTCTAATTTTAAATTCTTCTCCATGACATTACATTATATGCGTTTTATTTCTTTTTGAAAACCCACGTCTAAAAAAACACACGTTTTAAGGATACCATTGCCTGCCCTAGTTGGAATAGATTAAGGTTGAAACACTTACATTTTTTATCTGGCACCGAAACAAACAATCAAGTTTGTAGGTTCTTTGTCACAGGTCGTTGGCTACGGCAGAGATATTCTCGAACGAAAGTTGTAGTTTAATACCCAAATTTATACAAAAGTAGCCCAATACAAATACAAAATTCATAACGTCAATCACAATATTTTTTTGTTTTGAAAAAGCAGTAAGATGAGTTTATCAAAAAATGAGTGTTGGCAACGCCCTCACTAGTCAACTGATGAGTCTAAGTGGGATCGCCGGGATGATACTTCAATTCGACACATAAACTGAATGACATTAAAGTAAAGATTAGTTAATTTGATATGTCGAAACCAATAATATATTTAATGAATTAAAAGTCGTGCCAAAATGTAGAATGCGTTAATGGCATATTTACGAGGAAAAAAGTGTTTCATTGGAACATTGTGTGAACAACAGTTATAAGACAGGTATAACTTTTATAAATTGGCATTTCTCTATTCTCACCCTTTATTTGTACGTATGATTTATTTTTAGGCAGTTACGTACTGAAATTGGTTTTTGGCAATTTTGGAAAAAGACAGCCCGCTTTCAGAGAACTTCGTACCACATCGTTATTGGGTTCAATTTGCACGTTCATTGGTAACTCTTAGGCAAATGCTTATGACGAGGAAATTGGCGAAATTCAAACTACGTTAGGAAACCAACACGAAAATTTGTCTAAAATGCCGTAACAATAAGTTTGTGTCTTTCAATTGTGTTTAGCAGACTATCTATCTTCCTGCATCAAACAAATGTGCAAAGATAAATCGCATTTGACGACATTTGCATAAATTAAAGATCATTCATATTCTAGTATTTCTCTGTACTCTAAAAACTTAAGCCTCTGCCAAGTAATTGTCCTGTCAAACTTCTAGGTCTTATTTTTACAACTATCTGTTAACTATTCAGTATCTCTCTCCCCTTTCTTTTTCTTTTCACACCATCTGCAAATATATCATTTAAGATTTCCATAAAGCAAAATTTCGCCAAATCAATTAACATCTTCAAGTTTATCTCAACTTCGATTACCTATCCGTAAAATATGGTTTAGTCACATTTTACAGAGAAATTTATCATCAATCAAAAATTAGGTGGTTTTCCTACAATTGAGGAGAGAAGGGAACTTCTTACATCTCGACTTGTAAGTAAAATATACGATTCTTTTTGCTCACCGATTCACTCCGACGTAGCCAAAATTGTATACCGACGCAAGTCCCCAAAAACACCCTCCACTCTTTACAATGCTATGGAATACGCCAAAGAAATGGGTCTCCCCATTAAAGTAAAGCCAAGAATCTTTGAAAAGTATCCCCCATGGGCGCTTCTACTAAAATCAATCAACATTTAGCTCTCTAAGTCCAAAAAGGACACAACATCGAATGAAGAATACATTCAATTTTTTTACGACCACATGTTTTGCAATAGTCAATTCAGCAACCACCTCTTAGCTGCAGAAAAATTACCACCATACTTCTCCATATTCTTCACCGAAGCTCTAGCAATTTTAAGAGCAACAGAGTTTGCTATGAAAACAAAAAAAAGACGATCATCTGTACAGACAGTCTTTCAACCCTAACAGCGATACAAAACATAAATAACCGCTCAACGATCTTAAGCAAAATTAGAAACATCGTCACAAAGCTAGGACCAAACTTGAAATTGTTTGGACACCAGGGCACATTGGTATGAAAGGTAACGAACAAGCTGGTAGCTAAAGCTAAAGCTAAACCAGTATATTATTCTGTACATTAATTGTCTAGAAATAATAAATAATAATAATAACAATTTATCATTCTAATTCAGCTCAAAACTTCGCTGAGTAATAAAACGAACAAGTTATGGTCAATTTTGCTCCGCACTCCATCTCCTACTGATTCTTGTTACTATCATGGTATGTATCTTTAGTTTTGCGAGCTTTATAATTCATTTTACCAATGATATGTAATCGAGACATATAAACCAACCTTATCAATAATCCTTCCTAGTCCTTTTTTTTAAATTTGTCAATTACAAAAGATAATGCGACTGCTATTAACCCCCTGTCTCTTTTTATAATAAAACACACTATAGCCTACTTCCTTCAAACAATCTTTCACATATGACACCTTTGTACCTGAAACCGATTATTTCAATTATTTACAATCTTTACCAAATTTCTGCAGAGAACAATTTGTGCCTCGCATTGTCGCCCCCTTCTCGTAATGGATAAATTAAATCAGCTCAATTATTAATTGAGGTATTTTTTTTTAGAAATGTTCCTCATCGCTTTCTTTTCCTCTCTCAAAAAAGTTGTGATTATTCCTATCTCAAGGAGAATTCCCTCAGGTATGGAAGACTCTTTTATATTTCCAATTCACAAAAAGTTTTCTAAAGGCGAAGTTATCAATTCTCGTCCAATTGCCAGACTCTCATGTATACCCAAGCTCTTCGTTCATCATTTTCCCAAGACAACAGGCTTTTTATTAGTGTAGATCAACAACCACTTATCGGCCCTAGAGAATGGAAAGGAAGTCGATGTCATACGAGTATCAAGCGATTTTAGCAAGGCATTCGATAAAATTTTCCGTAGACCTAAACTTTTCAAACTGTCCTCCCTCAGAGTTGAACCCAATCTACTGAAATGGATTTCATATTATCTGGTAAGCCGTGTACATTATAGATCTGCCTCCTCTAGCCTTTTCTTATCAACTTCTGGCGTCCCTCAAGGAAGCCACTTGAGCCCTCTTCTTTTTATTCAATTACTTTTTCAAGAAAACGTATCAAATCTTTCCCCCGTCTTTATATCTTCAGGATCACCCTGTTTTTCTATTTTTTAATGGTTTCGGGATCGGGACCTTGATAGATTATGCGTTCAACGTCTCAACTTTATCTCCCAGTATGACGACAAAAAGCCAATTCAGCAATCGACTTCGTTAAACGTTTATCCAATGAAATCTCCAACCCATATGTGACTCGATCCATCTATACAACCTTTGTTCATCCCCTGCTCAAATATGCCAGCCAATTATAGTCCCCTTACCATAATAACCAGGTTAGAGAGTATCCTATGTCGAAATTCTCTTCATTCATCGACTCTTTACATGTTCTGTTGACTGAATAACTCTTCACAATTCTGTACTTATTAATACCAACCCTCTCAACATACGAAATCCGCTTCTCTTTTATATACCTAACGAAAGTCTTATGGCTCTAATAAACCAATCCCTCGTATGTTGCGACGTGTTAGCTAATACATTACCAACTTCGACTTTAACATCAATACCTCTTGCCTACTAATACTCTACCTCCTGAATCAAACTCCTCATTAACCCCATATTGTAAGTATAAGTTAGCTTAAACATTAGCTTGTATTAAGCCGAATAAATGGGGGTTTTGCCGCCATCAAATTTAAGTTAAATTAGTGGACGGAAATAAAATATTAACAATTTCTAATTCCATTCATTAAAATAGGTGACCATCTTATGAAAATCGCTTAAGTGGTTTTGCGTTCATGAGTTTCAATAGCTCTCACAAGCAAAGTGCAAAAGGTACTAAGGTAATAAAATGTTCACCCTAAATGAAGTGTGAGAATTTTTCGTCCATAATTCTTTGTAGCAATTTCAACAGCTATGATCTTATCATATTCTAAATTTATGTGACTAAAATATTTATTACTCATGAAAAGCTCAAAATACCCAAAGATATGCCGCGCAAACCATAAAATTTCCCAAAAAAAAATATATTAAGCACTTGGGCGTATACGCATTTTTTATGATTTTTTTTGCTGTTTAAAGTTTTCTTTTTGTTAAATTTTTATTTTTTCATGTTTTGTTGCTTTCTTGTGGTCTTAAACACTCATACTTTCTATAACTTATTTTGGAAAAGTTAAATTTTCGTACTTTTCAAATGGACATTCTTCTGTTTATACTCTCATCGTTGAAGACTTAAAGTTTTTATTCACTAACTTATTTTTACTTATAAGTTTTTTTTTATGGATTATCTTCCCCAAAAAGTTGCAACTTTTTCCAAGCACGTATAACGTACGCTTTTATAGAATTCCCTTATGACAGGACTCGCCTCGCTTCATTTCCCAAATAATACTCGTATATAGCTCCCGCTCCGTAGAAAATGTGTTTCGTTAAAATGCAAATGTTTGACACTAACACAATAATGGCAATTGCCTATACCTTGTTTAAGAGGGCGAAAGGGGTTCAAGTTCTGGTCTGAGCTGAACTAAGTTTCCCCCTAATGCAAACATACCTGCTAACATTTCGGTGAGCTATAGAACCCCACCTTCGAAATAACGCCCGTAGTTACCGCCGAATGGGAATGATTTTTTTTTGTTTCTTATTTTTATTTTATTTTGTAGGGCGAACTGGTGCAAAAGATGAATGGAATTCCATTTTGGACAAGAACTCCCTTGGGGCACAATACAAAAAGTTATTTTCCATCGTGTCGCATACAAAAGTCTCATTCACTCATTCACTCACAAACATTCCTTGCCTACTTTTTATGGACGAACTGACTTCAGCAGAGAATTTCAATCTTTTGTTAAGTTAGGGATTGGAACTACAGGTACAGCCTTTCGACATTGAAATCGAAATGTCACCCCAAATTCGAAGTTTCCAAATGCATCACATTATTTGTAAGAGGAAGAACTCTAGCAGCAAAAAGTTAATGTGTGTAGGTATGTTATCCTCTTTCATACAACTATATATGCTGCTGCCTACTTACATCACTGACTAATTGAGATGCCTTTTTCTTATATCTCTATAAGGGACTTGTGTATTCTGGACAAACAATTGTTTAAACAAAGCATCAAAAGGAAGAATTCTGTAGGGTTTTTTGTGTGTAGATCTTGTTGTTGTCGATTCTTCATTATTGTTATTTGTTAGCTTCTGTTGTTTTGTATTTAGACGTGTAGGTTTGGTATGTATTGAAATGTTTGTTTTAGACGGGGAGACGATTGGTATTTTGTTGGTTATTTGTGTTTGCTATTTGAATTACTAATTATATAAAATGGGATTAGCTTTTTTTGGCTTGCAGTTTGTTCAATGACAGAAGAAGGAATAATTTATTTTTAGACCAAGTATTTGTATGCATAATGTTTAGAAAACATACAAGAAGCTTAACATAAATCGCAATGGTATTGTGAGAGAGGAAATTTTAGGGATATTATTGATTTGAGGATAATGAATTTTGAAGGTTCCAAATAAATTGTATGGGGTTTTCGTTTGGTAAATTTATATCTTGATCTATAAATCGACATTTTTCGTAACGAATCGAATACGTTTTCAGATTGATTTTTATTTGCTATAGTATTGGTGTATATTTGTGTCTGTGAACCAGCTATTTGTATCAGCTGTTTTGTCAAACTCATGGTTGTCAATTATAATGCATAGTGGTGTTAGTAAAAGAGGGGTAGATCTGCCGAAAAATCCAAAAATCCAGATTTGCAAAATTGATTTAAAATCAAAAAATAAATCTATTTATTTGGCCAATCGAAGGCAAAAATTGTCAAAATCAGTTTGTTGACAGATCTAAATCAAAAATAAATTGATTTGTGTTACCAAACGATAGCCATATTAAAAAATTGAATAGCGTATATACTGACAGTGACATATTTACTGTCAAATGTCATTGGGATGAATGCTGTCAAACATAGAAGTATATGAGATGTATTCGGGTATTATATGGATAAAAATCTCCACAGTCAGATTAATTAAAATTCCTGTTTGATCTCTCTCAGAGTGCCCCGATTTTTTACCATTTAATTTGGAATAGATTGCTGTTCGTTTGTGCTTAGTAACGGTTAGTAATGGTTGGCAAATTCCGGGTTGACTATGCAAACATACGCGGGCTAAGATCGAATTTCTGCGATGTGTATAACAGTGACTGTTTGAAGTGGTAATAGTTATGTTTTCATTTATTTGAAATTGGTAATTCTAGGTCATGTTTCTGGTTATTACTATTTTGCACTACACCCTATTATTAGCTCTTCTTTATCTTTTTTAACATGACCCACACTGTGAAATAATATCAACTTTTACTTAGTTCAAATACAAACTTCCAAACAAACAGAACTAAAATGTGATGCAAAAATTTCCTCTAGATAAACAACTCGCGCTAACACACCTACCTACCATTTTGTATCAAAACAAGTGTCTTTTATGTGAATGCTCAAATAAATTCTTCTCATAGCAAAGAAAACCAACACTGGACGCATTCGATAGCATACCCAAAGCCTAAGGGAAATATAGCTGATATATTTATAAACAGTTGTTGCCAAACACAACACAAAATCAAGTTATATCCAAAAATTATTGGATTTTTGATTCGTTTAAAAATTTGAGGGATTCAAAATTGCAGCTGTATATTATGTAATATAACTGACTTGATAGAAAAGCATTCGAAAACAAAGCCGCTAGTAAGGTAGCTTGGCTAGCGAAGCCGCTTCGAACTCGCGGGCACTGACAATCATGAGCTGTTGATTTCATTGTATTGTACTTTTCTGCTCTGATTCATTGACAGTTAAGTTATTATTATTTGGGTGTAACGTGTAATGAAGCAAATTCTGAGATCTACTGCCCGTCAGAATACGACGCTCTCTTTGCAATGGAAGATATTTTCGGACACTTTTTCTTTAGTAGTATGACGTTATTCTGAAAAGGATCTTTTCAATTTGCACTGACAGAACCAATAAAGTAGCGCTGAATGAGGTTGCATGTGTGATTTTGGAAAGTACATACAATACAGATAAGGTAAATACTTACAACAACGATTTCAATATGAAAGCGATGAGTTTTTGAACGCTATTGAAGCTTTCTTCACGTTGAATGCCACATGACCCACCGGTGGGTCATGCTCTATATATTTTTGTCCCGACATTATTTAAATGGTTCAGGAGTAAAACATTATTTTTTCTTTCTGCGCACCTAGTTAAAAGTCAATTACTTCAATATAAGAAAAAGAGTCCGATGTCGTAAAAATTTTGGATGTTATTGCCAATTTTATTTGAAAAAAAAATAGTAAAAACAATTCCAAAAGAAATGAAGTTCTTTGACTTTCATCCAAAAAATAACAAAATAAATATTTTAAGTCTTAGAAACAATATATAAGTTATAAAAATAAAATGCTGATTGACATGGAAGCAGAGGGATATAAGGTAATAGCATATGCCGATGATGTTGACATTGTTGCCAAATATCTAGGTCTCAGATAAAAAGCTAAGTTGGAAATCCAATATACAAGAAAGAGTAAGAAAAGCAACAGTTGCACTCTTCTCTTGCAAAAAAGCCATTGGAAATAAAAGGGGATTATCCCCACATATTACCCATTATACACAGCGGTCGTTAGACCGATACTTACTTATGGGGTAGCAGTATGGTGGACTGCATTGGACAAAGTCACATATTGTGACAAATTAAATAAGGTCCAAAGGTCAGCCAGCTTATGTATCAGTAGTGCACTCTGCTCCACACCCTCGGCTGCCCTTGATATACTACTTAACTTTACACCCCTCGACATTTTTAGCAAACAAGTGGCTGCGAGTACAGCTATTCGTCAAAGACATCTCTCAATGGACTAGCAATTCGATAGGCCATTCTAATATTCTGAACAAGGTCGGATCAATACTAGGACGATCCGACTACACCACATACCAGCTTACCTTCGACAAGAACTTCCAAGTTACCATCCCACCAAGATCAGATTGGGAGGATGAGAGGTTCTTAAAAGATGAGTCAGCCTAATTTTATACGGACGGTTTGAAAACCGAAGACCATTGTAGCGTGTTCCAAGCGGAAATTCTGGCGATTAAAGAGGTGTTATCCTGGCAAATGGAAAACGTGATATCTACATCGGATATCCGCATATTCTCTGACAGCCAAGCAGCCCTCAAATCACTTGGCGCTGTTTCCACAAACCCTATAACTGCCCGCAACTGCCGATCATCTCTCAGAGAGATGGCAGAACAGTTTAACATTCACTTGATATGGGTGCCAGGTCATAGTGATTTATTGGGAAACTGCAAAGCCTACGAACTCGCCAGAAAAGGAACCCAAATACCTATTCTACCGAAAATGGAAGAAATCGGTATGCCTATCGCTATAAGCAAACTATTGTTGCATCAAAACTCCATAAAACAAATAAATTTTAGATGGTCAAAAATCACTACGTGCCTGGCCACCAGACAATTCTGGCCAGTAATAGACCCAAGACGCTCAAAAAGTTTACTTTCTTTGAGCAGGAAACATCTTGGATGCGTAATAGGTGTTGTAACTGGACACTCTTTAATTAGGAGACACGCCAAAAGACTTGGCGTTTTCTCCAATGACTTTTGCAGAAGCTGCATGGATGAGGAGTAAGAAGAGACTATCTCATATCTTGTTTGTTCATGTCCTGCTCTCTCACAAGGTCGAAGATTACACCTGGGGAAATACTTTTTCGACGATACCAGTGACCTTAGACACATTGAGATTCACCGACTTCACCGCTTCATTCGAGGCTCCAACTGGTTTGATTAAAGAGTAAATTTCTCATAATGTAGTATCACAATGGACCTGTCTAAGGTCTAAGTGTGTCAGCTGTTTTCCTTGCGACCACTTCAACCTAATCTAACCTATAAAAATAAATAAAAATAAATGTTTTTTTTTAAGCATTCCAAGCAAAGTACTGGTTTTCCTTCACATGTATTGCAAATCTTTTTTGACTTTTTTCCCTGCTTCATTCCATTTCATAATTTTTGAAAACTCCTCGTAGCAGTTCGAACAACGTTTTCTGAGCTTACGATTGCTTCGGTCTCTTGTTTCGAATTCTTCGAGGGTATGAGAAGAACAACGCTGGGGTTCCAGGCGGATAGTGCCAATTCTTTGGTCACGTAATGCTTTGTTTTTTCCTTGTAAATTACCAACGCATTGACTACAGACATTGACAACAAATATTCGAAGGCAATTTTGTAGTACCAACTTATTGTTTTCCTCAACGGAGAGAAATAGCAAGCCATTTGGTCCGAGATGTCTATGCCTTGTTTGGCGTGGTTATAGTCGACTATTACTTTTAGTTTTGTATGGCTTCATTATGTCGGTTATTTTTTCCGGTAGCTATTACCAAAAGGTCATGCTTTGTGCTCAGCATCAGAACTTCCCTCTTATCTCTCCACTTGGCTACTATTACAGATGTATTTTCCCGTCCGATAATATCTAATTTCTTTCGCTTCGCCGTTATTATGTCCATCGGATTTCCTTTTCGATCTTAACGCAGGGTTCCAATCAAATGCGTCTTACGGGCAAGTAGAGTTCTTGCTAAGCTGACAGAAGTATAACAGTTGTCAGTTGCTATGGTTCTGCCCCCGTCCAGATAGCACTCCGCTAAATCTACTACTATTTGCGTACTATGTGATGTTAATCCCGATGGTACACCTCTTTGATTACAACCGTTATTTTTCCCAGCATAAACAGAACTATTAAAGGTGTAACCAGTAGGGTCGCATAATTTGTAAATTTTGACCCCGTATTTGTGGGAATTACCGGGATTTTGCCGAAACTGAAGCATTCCCCGCCAGAGTATCATCGATTCGTCCACGGCTAGAACCTCACCAGGTGTTCGAGAATTAACAAAATTCTTTTCCAATATATCCAGAAGGCCACTGACTTTACCCGATTGTTACCAACCGTCGAAATGTCGGAAAAGTGGATAAATCGTAGGATGATTTAAAAGCGGTTTCGGGACATATAATCCTTTATAGACGAATATTTGACGATACCCATATAAATAACAAGGGCCAGGAACGTTTTTATTTCACTGACGTCCGTATCAACCCATCTTTTCAGTCGGGAATTGCGCGTTATTTTTCTGTTGGCTAAAGTATTTTGTGCGTTTTGATTTGTATTATGAACTATCAGCTCATAAACTTCTTGTGTCACCATGAGACAAAAAAAATTACAGGGTTCCTTTGTAGCACGGAAATCGACAACAGAATCTGATGTTTCCTCAAAATCAATTTTTTCCAAAGATCTTCCATCAACAGGCGTCCAAATATCAGCTATTGACACCTCCTGTTCCTCCTGTTCCTCTTCACCCGAATCAGGTTCTATTGCGTTGGAATCGCTAGATGGTTAACCAGAATCAGTTGGAATGTACTCATCATCTGAGTCCAATCCTTCAAATTCAGCATCGTTTTCTTCATCTAAAGCTGCGACAGAAGACGAACCATAAAATCGTCTAGGATCTATTTAAACGAATTATATCTACAAATCGTAAAACAAATAAAAATTTGCACAAAATAAAACAGTATAACCACCGGTGGGTCATGTGGCACTTGTACACATCAATATATTGCCTAGGTGCCACATGACCCACCGTTGGTCAAGGTCCAAGAACACTGAAAAAACAATCAAACACATAAATCATACACTATATCTCAGGAAAACACAGTTGGCACTTTAGTAATATTTTTTGACTAGCGCGTGGGCATTCATTCAGCACGAACATTTGCCGTTTCATTATCTTTGAATAATAATTTTTTTAATTTGTTGGTAATTCAGATTTTCCTTAAGAAAGGCCAGCTATTTTTGCACAGAGTGAAACTCAGATATGTGAAAATACAGAATATTCTGAATAACTTGAATCGATTTTTCTTATCTCACCACGGTCTCGCCGTCTATATTAACACAATATGGTCAATATCTAAACTCTAATTTTAATTTCATGTAGCTAAATTCTACGGTCAACAAGCGCATCATTTAAACATGTTTTATTTACCGAAGTCCAAACCTGGATAGAAATCCGGCTTCAAACAAAATCGATACTATGTCCGATTCCATTCAAAGAATGGAGTATCCCCGCACTGAACTCGCCGGGGAGTTTAATGTACTTGGCTTCACTTTTCAGGCCAGACAACACCCGAAGTGCGTGAGTTAAATCACCTTTCTCAGCTTGTGGACGTGCCAACACGAATATCGAACGTTGATGGCCGAGCCGTAAATACCCTAGACTTGTTTCTTAAATCTGACCCATATAAACATAGGTACTATCAGTGTATTATCGCCTCAAGGCACATCAAAGTCAAATCACCCAATTACAGAAAACGCTCCTAGAAGAGCCGTCTGACAATACGAGAAAACCAAGTGGGGTGGTCTTCAGGGCCTTTAATTGATCAGTATGCTTCCTCGACAGTGACGTACATAGATTCTAGCGCAGATATGGTAACGAATTTAATTTTCTCGGGAATGAAAACTTTCATTACGAATCAAAGGGGACGATAGTGCCCAGCCAAGTTCTGGCACAACACCATTTTTACAGGATCAAACTCAGGCGATTTTCTACCCCCCTCTAACTTCAGTACCAATAAAGTCAAAAACTTCAAACTCGCAACTCACAAGGTTTAGGCAACTCACCAAATATCAATTCTTTAGCATTAGTGGTAACTGACTGCCTATATCACTCACTCACACATACACTGAGAGATCATCAAAATTATGGAGCATTTCCCGCAATTTCTATTCAGGGGCGTGGTACCCGCCTATTTTCTTAGATTGGAAATAATTAACTTGGAGCACTTCTGATTATTGTAGATTGTTTGGCACACTACCCTACCGCGCTTAAAGTTCCGGAAAAGGTAAACTTTTAACCTTTTAGATTTTAGTTCAGCGGGCGTGTCACCTGCCCATCTGCATATAATTTATATTAAATATATTGAGAGCACTTCCGATTAGTGCAGGAGTATGAAATTTGGTAGAGCTGTAAATTTTTGGGTGTATATAAGGAAAAAGTTGAAATTATTATTCATGTAGTGCCGTTTCATCCACACTCTTCTTATCAATTATTATCATTTCAATGGAACACTTCTAACTTATGAAAATTGGTAAAGTGGTAGGATTTGTAGTACATACAAAAGGCATAAATTAAAAACTTAAGTTTCTTTATGAGGCTCTCATTGGGCATTTATTCCACCCAATTTTCCTGATAAAAATTTATTTAATTTTAATATTTAATGATTACTGACTCTAATTGTGTTTGTTTGCTTAGCAAGTTTTCATTTCAAAATTGAGTAATTAGGTAAAAAAAATGAAAACATGCCATTAAATAACAAATTTCTCTGCTAATTTTGAGGTTCTTCCATATTACTCTACTTAAAATATTTGATATTTAACATTAATAAATTTAGATCTTGGTTTAACTTTAGATCTCACTAATTTTCACGGCTTACTTGTTAAGCAAATGTTCTTATATAAAGAAGAACTTGGCTACATTTTTAACATTTATGTTTTTGGTGTGATTATGTTGAAAACAGCACTGAAAGAAAACGCATTGTTTGATTCGAGCCTGTACAACAGGTTATCAGGATCAGCAAAGTAAGCTTTAGATTTTATAAAGCCAACCCCTCTAAAAAAATCGGATTAAATTCAATTATTCTGGAGTATGATCATTGCGCTTCAATTTCAAAAGCATTTGATAGAGTTTGGCATCAAGCTCTCTTATCGAAAATGCGTGCATTTGGTATGGATGAATCTTTTCTTACAAGTAGTATTAGACAGTTTCAAGTCTGATATTCACAAAATAAATGCTAGTAACTGGTGTTCCCCAGGGCTCCGCTCTGTCTCCGGGTTTCTTTCCCATATACTCTACTCTATATATACTCTGATCTCTTGTCTGAAAATTCTAATCCAATATAACGGGTTATCCATTTTGCGGTTTCAAAAGTAAACGTATATAAAATATTTTTTTCATGATATTTCTTTTTTATTATATAGTTTGAATGTTGACATTATGTGTGAAACACTACATCATTTCAATGACCACCACGCGAATTGTTGCAAGCATCGATTCTTTTGAGGTAATTTTCGACCACTTTTTGACACATATTGAGCTGTATCTCAGACATAATTTGACGAATGTTGGTTATCTGCATAAACACGGTCTTTCGCGTAGCTCCACAAAAAAAGTCCAGCGGTGTCAAATCGCATGATCTTGGTGGCCAGTTGATATCGCCACGACGAGAAATTACGCGGCCAGGAAATGTCTCTTGCAATTAAGCCATATTCGCTCGAGTTGTGTGGCATGTGGCACCGTCTTGTTGAAACCACATATTCTCCAAGTCGTATTCTTCAATAGCAGGCAACAAAAAGTCGGTTATTATATCAACTCCGCTCCGAATTTACGGTGACAGTCGTTTCATCGTCGTTTTCGAAGAAGTAAGGTCCAATCACACCTCCGGACCAAAGAGCGCCCCAAACAGTGACTTTTTGTGGATGTAATTGCCTCTATTCAATTACTTGAGGATTCTCGGAACCCCAAATACGACAATTTTGTTTACTAACATACCCACCGAGTGAGAAATGTGCTTCGTCGCTGAAGAAAATTTTGTTCGAAAATTCGCCGTCCACCGCCTGTTGTTCAAGCACCCATTCGGAATCGACACATTCGGCAACACTTACAGCAGCGATATTTTCTATGGTACGAGCGAAACGATGATGCACAGGCCTTACAATATCTGTAACCAATCCAGTTTCAAACCATAGTCTCCTCTTAAAGCACGATATGTGGCTGTAGCAGAATCACCATTTTTGTAGTAGGTTTTAACAATTTGTATGCGTTGTGCGATAGTTATGCGATCCATTTTCGTGATTGTCAGACTTTCAACTGATAAAAAAAATTGGTTTAACAACTTAGTTTGACAGATGTCGAATTCCAGCCCTATACTTTTGAAAACCGCGAAATGGATAACCCTTTATTAATTTTGCTGACGATAAGCACTCTCAGTTTTTCATATATGTACGTTTTCAAATTCATCTTCTTGTTCTTCGCAAGCGTATGATACTCTCATTAAATTCCGATCTCGACAGCACTGTCCAATGGGGAATGAAAAACCGCATAGAATCTAATGCTGTCTTCTGTCGTTAAAGCAGAACTCACCGCTATCCATGTGCTGCACTTGCATTGAAGAAACCGATCAGCTTGCCGTCTTTGGTATGTGCATCACAAGCCACTTTTGGTGAAATGATCACATATTCGATGTAGTAAAAAACGCTGCAAACTGCTTGGGCTTTTTTTCGAAGATGCCAGAAATTTGTATCCCCGTATGATCGGGATGTAATCTAAAAGACCTTCATTCCTCCAAAGCATGAGTATAATTCTCATATTTGGACAGGAGTTCCAAAAACTCATTTGAATCTCTTGAATTTAGAATTCAAAATAGGGCTCTAAGAATGATAAGCGATAGAACTATGATCGAAACATTTACATCTCTAGAACACTGTCGAAATGATATACATGTCTCTCATTATTGTATCGCTATTTATAAAAACAATGTTCTAGCGAAATAGCCAGTTGCGTTCCACCCCTTAAAATATTCAACCGTAATACCCGCGCTTCAAGGAAGGCTCATCAGTTTACCCATTTACCTCCCATTTTGTTATTCAGAATTTCAAAACCACGCATTGGTATCTCTTTAACTTTTTCGTGCAGTTTTTTTTTTGACATTTCAAATCACATGCACGATTGAATCGAACCAAGGGCTTATATGGAATTGACGAAGCTTCAAACTCTTTCCAACCCCGGCGAAAATTTACAGCTGACATCAAATAGGTTTTAATGTGAGAAAGCTGCAAAGTTGCATTGTGCGCGAGTAAGATGTAACACGTACGATTTTTCCTAACAGGTCTTCCAATTACGCATCCATTGTATTCATCCAATTAATTTTTCACTTATGTCGAAATGTATTTCTAAAAAAAAAAACGAACTCTTTGTTTTTTTTACTTGCGATTATAGGTACTATATGGCAATTTATGGATTCGTGCAAAAAAAAATTCTAACAATCAAACATGACATTACGATCATAGGGAACACCAAAAAAGTTGGTCCCCCAATTCCGTCTGTCTGTCTGTCAGTCTGTATGTCTGTCTTCGTGTCTACAGCCTAAACGGTTGGATAGATTTGCTTCAAGCTTTGTACATATTGTTTTTTTGGTAATATGCCCACACGTTTTTTTCATTTTTTTTAAGATGACATATAACAGTAGCTCCCATACATTTTTTTGGCCAAAAACAAAAATCTTATTTTTCTCATAAACGGCTCCAACGAGTTTTATAAAAAAAATCTGTTCATTAAGGAAAAGAAGGGGTATATTTTAGTAATTTTTTTTTGGAAACAATTTGTTAGTTTTGGTACCTATAGTAGAATCGTTTTTTTGGTTTTCGATTTTCTAAAAAATGGTTGATTTTATTTTTTTATACAGACGCTCCTATAAAGTTTAAACATTAATGTAAACAACAAATTTTCAAAAAAAAATTTTTTTTTAATTAAAAAAAAAAACTTTTTTTGATGGATTTTTTCGAAACTTCGTACTTGGGATTTTCTGACATTATCTTGAACAGCTAAAAAAACTGTATTCCAAAAATAAAAACCAACGGTACCTCCCATACAAATGTTAAAAAAACCGTTAAGAAAAAATTGTATTTCTCGAAAACGGCTCCAAGAATTTTTTATTAAAAAAAATGTGTGTGTTCTTATATTTCTACAGTCCACTTTTAAGTATAAAAATATTTTATTTTGCGTACTTATTAACGGTACCTCCTATAGAACCACTTTACATATTTTCGACTTTCTCACTATTGGATGGACCGATTAAAAATTTTTTTATGCAAATGCTCCCAAAAAGTGTTAATAAGACTGCATACTTAAATTAAAAAAAAAAAGTTTTTCGATTTTAAAAAATAAATAAATTTTTTTTTGAAAAATCGATTTTTCAAAAACCAGTCACAGAATTTTTTTGAAATTTTAATTTTATATGTATATTAATAATATCTTCAAAATGGGTTTCAAATTTTTTTTCGAAAAATGTTTTCAAAATTTTATACATAAAAAATTAATTTTTTAAAAACCGCTGCAACGATTTTTAAAATTTTTTTTTGATATATTCTTATTTATCCATGAATTCAAATTGCATCTTTGTTTTCTCCCAAACTATAACGACTGAGCAACATAAAAACATTTAATTATGTGTATTATCCATTTATTTCTACCTTATTATTATTCCCGTTTTACGAATTTTTGCGTACGTCACTTAATACTAAATACAATGTAGGCCCTCATACATTTATATGTACATATGTGTCTTTAAAAATCACATGAATCTTATGTATGCATATTTCACCTAAATGATGAAGTTGTATGTATATAGCTACCTACCCACCTACGTCCTTCATTTTCATTATTAAATCTACGTGTTTACATACTTAGGTTCCATCAATACGTATATATATGTAGATACATTTTACTCTCCTAACTTAGATAATTAAAATCCATAACTTAGATTTAAATATACATTTGTAGGTAGGTACCTATGTAACTATTCCTTGAATCGTCCGTTCTACAATTCATTATAATAAGAATTAAGGTAATCTTACCTACATAGGCTTTAAGCCTGCATAGGATAACTACACCTAACTAACTAAAGCTCAATGGTTAGTTACATTAAAGTTGTTAGCTACAAGAGCAAGTTCGTGCGATCCAGTCATGCATTTTATTTCTTTTTTGCTCGGTGCTTCCAAAATTTCTCAAAATAAAACGTAATACCTTTTTCTCTTAAGTTTGCATTCAATAATTTACCTTAAATTCTAAACAAATTATTTTCCGCTTTTTTTAATTCTGAAAAACAATCTGTTATATCTCATTCTCGAAACCAATCTTGTTTACTTCAAATTATTTTGAACTCGGTCCTATAGCAACTGTCTCCCTTACTTGAAAAAAAAAATTAAAAAAATAAAGAAAAACATAAAAGAACTCATTGCACTTGAGCAACTTGAGCTGTACTTGAACATGAACTCCTTGGGTCGATTGAACAGGGTTATTCGTTTGTCAAAGGACAATTACGTACGAAATTGGATATCCTGAATGAGTTTGTACATTTTACTACAAGGGATGCTTTCGACTCGCAATGTTCGTTGGGCTCACCTTTGGGTTGAATTCAAGAACCCTTTGTTTTTTTTTTTGTGTTAGGTATGTTCTTATAAATTTCAAAATTCACTGAAAAAAAACTCATAAAATTCCATCCCCGATGCTTATTAGTTGGGGAATGTATTTTTAAGCTAACCCACAACGCATAGCTTCATATTCAAAAACACTTGTCATAAACCAAAACAATGACAATACAAATTTATAAGAATTTAATTCATGCATGACTTTCTATTGCTGTATTGCTGTGTGTTTGTATTAAAATTTAACTATTCAAGAAATTTGAATATTTTCTTTAAATTAAAGTTGGGAAGAGGCAAAATGATGATGCTGCGTGGTGACAATCACTGTTACAGGCAGTGTCAACATATATATAACCCCATATTGCAGGAAAGTGAATAATGTTGTTGATACTGCTTTATTGTCACTCTTACATTTTACAGCCTTAACACTCCGCACCACTATATGCATTCGTATTTGTACATTGTACCTTTGTCTGCGACAGGCAGCGTAGTGCCGGTGATTTGAAAAGGGGAATTCTGAAAGAGAATTTTGAATTCTTATGCAGATTAAAACACCCCTGGTTTAGGTAAGGTTCTTCTAATATTTTCGGCAAGCAAAGGGATTATCTTTTCATGGTTCGTTTTGAAAGTCTGTTGTTATAGCCGACGACCCCTACCCGCCGTGTACCTTCGTTTTGCATTACTTTAAAGTGTAAAAATATTGTTGTGTAATATACAATACTCGTACATATGTACATATACATACATACCTACAAAATATTTTATATCCTAGTGGAGATGAATTGAAAGGTTACTTGGTGAACAAAGTCATTGTATTGAAAGGATATTCTTGTCGCATTTAGGTATAAATTATTCTGTTTAAATTAATATTTATGGTTTGTTGAATTGGGAGGGAAATTCGACAGGTGAACACAATATTTATTTCCATCATACCGTAAATAATTTTCTACGCAATTCCTTGAAGGGGGAATCTTTAATAATAAAATTATTTTTTTAGACTTTATATTGACGATATGTATATGTACACATGTACATACAGTGAAAGCTCTACTTGCGGACAATTCCAATAAGCGTACAATTCCCTTAAACGGACACATTTTCGGGAACAAATTTCTTTTTTTTTTTGAATTTCTCAAACAATTTACTTTCTTATAAGCGGACACTCTCATAAATGGACGCGGACACTTTTTCATGCTCATTTTAGATAAAAATCGCGGACGCATTTTATTTTTTATCAACAAATCAAACAACCAAAAAAAAACACAAATGATTAAAGAAACTCAGTAGATAGATTGATAAGTAGATAATAAATCGTATTATTTGATTTTAGTATACAATTTACGAAAAAGATTTGACAAAAACGAAAAACTCAGTAGTTAGTTTCTTTTTTATTTTTAATGTAAGAAAATCCATAGAAAATCTCTGATAACCGGACGCAAAGCTCTAATAACTGGACAGATCGCTGTTTTGTTGAAAACTTAGGCTGAAAACACGCCGGATCAAACAAAACGTTTTTCATTCGATACTAACAAAAAATAAAATGCACGACTGGATCGCAAGTACTTGCTGCTATGTTCGATCATATTATATGCATATGCAAAAGATTCTTAATGGAAACGGCTAAAAGTATTTTTAAAGTCGTTTTTCACTTTTTTTTATATATAAAAATGGTATGAACATTTTAAATATTTAAGAATATAAACTTAAAAACAAAATTTCAGAAAAAATTGCCCACCCGTTTTCGAAATATTGAATTTTCAAAATTTTTTTTCAAAAATCCAAAAAAATATTTCTCGAAAATTTTGAAATGCAATATTATTTAGAATTTGAAGGAGATCCTGTATATAAATTTTGATCGAAATCCGTTGAGGTGTTTATGAGAAAGTCGAAAATCAATAAAATGCTTGTATAGCAAGTACCGTTAATAACAAAATATTTTTAATTTTTTTTCGGCCAAAATGTAGGACATGCTCAAGTTAGTGCACACACCAATTTTTATCGAAATCGTTGGAGCCGTTTTCGAGACAATTAAGATGGTAGAAAAATTTGTATGGCAAGTACCGTTATTTTTGCGGCTAAAACAACATTCAAAAATCTATTTAGGACAATCACATAAAACGCCTAACCAAACAAAATCGGTTCAGCCGTTTAGGCTGATAAACAGACAGACAGACAGACGGAATTGGCGGACCCACTTTTTTGGTGTTCACTATCATCCTAATGTCAAGTTTGATTAAAATCTAGAGTTCGATTTTTTTACCAAATGCAATACTTGCCCTATAGTACCTATATCGCAAGTAAAAACGTTTTTATTTGAACACACACTAAGAGAAACAGAATATAACAAACCAAAACTTTGTTTTCTTGTTTAGTGTTGTGTGCGTTGAAATGAAACAAGATGGAATTTGCGACTTGCTTTAAGTGTTGTTCAACATGAGAAAATAAAAATAGCGGAATCAAAATTTTGTTTTGCAAAAAACAAGGAATCAGCTATCGCCAACGAAACGCGTTTTTCTGTTTTGCTTCGATTTTTATTTTTCGTTTCGTTTGGTGTGTTGCGCCATAAAAAAGTTGCCAATAATCGTCAACGACGTTGGTTTGACAAAGTTTTGTTGCATTCGGTGTGTGTTGCTCGTACACAATGTTATGTGTTTTCGACAACCACCACCAAAACACATCAAAATAAAAGCATGTGCTTTGTATCGTTTTCTTTGGTTAGTGTAGTCTCATAAGAAACAATGCTCTCTTGTTTCACGAAACAAAAAAAAACTCAGTTTGCTTTATCATATTTCGTTTTCAGCCTTATTTCTGATCGCGTTTCGTTATTGCGCATGTCATTTCCTTCCCTTATGCTATTCATTTATCAAGGTCAAGTCATTTAATTTGCTATTAAATATTTCCATTAAGCGGACACAAATTGGGGGACCATGAGTGTCCGCTCATTAGAGATTTCACTGTATATACAGTGCGTTTCACATGGTTTTTCTCAATAAATGATAATTAGTTTTTTAGTATACTACAAACCAATGCATTTTTTTAGTTTTTTTTTTTTTGGGCGCGCTCAAAGGATTATGAATACCCTTAGGGCCATTTTCTTCACTACAAGTTGAACTTAACTTGAGGATTTTTATTCTCAACTTGTAATTTTGTTTTTCTTCACTCAAAGTTGACAGTTTCAACTTTTGATTCTCAACTCTCGAGTTGAACTTCTGGTTTTCTGAACTTCCAAAAATAGTAGAATTTGAGAGAGCAAACTTGAGAGTCTTCTGTCAAATTCAAATTTGTAATACATTTTGTTGAAAATTCTGTGTAACATTTATCAACATACATAACGGGCTAAGCGGGATTAAACGGAATTTTAAAAAAGCTGGATTACTTGACTATAATTTCGCCTCATTTGGTTTGAATATTTCTGACGGTATAATATAATTCGAATATGGTTACACCATAATCTTGATTTTCAGTATATGATGGGAATTACGGAAACTCTGCAAGAATTCAAAAAAAGTGGTTTATGCAAGACCAGAGCACATAATAATTGATCACAATACCGTTTCAAAGGTCTTGTATTTAGAGCTCGGGGCAACATTCCAATTTCAATTGATAGCAAGATATAAGATATATGTATGACCTTACCTCGTACAAAAGATTAGAGCAGAAATGACAAATACGTCAAAAGAAGACAGAAAAGTCAATTAAACGTCAGTTTTCAAAACAAAAACAAGAAAAATGTAGATTTTCTTGTTGAAAATGCAAATTTTTGATTTTACTACCAATCAAAAATAACGGGCGTTGATAATTTAGCTTGCAGTAGTTCCTATTTTCAGAATTTCGCAGACTTTAGCTTGAATATAGCTTGCATATGGCTTCCTTTTGCAAATTAAACATTTTCTTGACATAACTTTCTAAATCAACTTGTAAAAGCCCTTCTAAAGGCCTGTCAAAGCTTTTAGTTTGAGCGCAAAAATGAATAGCTTTCACATGTCCATTCTGTTATCTTTAAATGATTTAAAAACCAAACAAATCTAATTTTGTTGTTTTGTGAATTTTTTTTAATAATTAGGTAATATAAAAATAATTTTATTTTAATAATTAATTTATAAAACAGGTTTTTTTTAAATTGTAAAATTATTTTACAATTTAATTCAATTTGTAAAAACAATGCTTATATTATTATTACTATCTATATTTATCTATAGCCGTCTTATACAAGCTATAGCTTGTATAAAGTAATTTGCATTAATTTAAACAAATAGAAAATATCTCATCAAGTGGTTTATTCACTACAAAATATACGTTTTAGTTTTAATTTTACTTTATTAGTAGATATGTTTATTTTTTCAACAATAAATAAATTACATTAGGTATATAAAATGACAAGTATTTGTTTCTGTGTTGTTATAATTGAAACGTTTATGTTTTGGGATTCGCTTTAAAGATATATGGTCAGCATATATTGTATGAGTTCGACACCATTAAACTTAATTTTAATGTCTTTTTAACAATCAAATACAGAATGAAATTTACTTATGAATTAATGCGTCTCGTTCCATAATATTGTATCTTATTCTTTAAATCAATAATTGAGAATTATGAATGCAATAACAAATTAAGAAACAATCTTTTCCATCATTAAACTTTTTATTTAAATTATTATTTTCCATTTTCTTTTGCAATTTTTAATTGAAAAAAAAATGTGTCTTCAGTCTTATAGCAGTTTGTAATGGCAAAAGCCAAGCAAGGAAATATCAGTTGCGAAGTAAAATTGTTTAAATACATGCATATTATATCAAATACATAGATAAAAATCATAAATACATTTCGTTCGTTTTCTATTATTTGTAGACACTACCTAAAGTACCAGTCCCACCTCTGGAACAAACAATGACCGATTACGTCCGGGCCATAGAACCAATTGTCACTCCTGTTCAACTTGAACGCACCAAAGCCATTATCAAACAATTCACTGCACCCACCGGGCTGGGTCCAAGATTACATCAGTACCTTCAGGAAAAATGTGAGGCCGAAGATAATTGGGTAAGTGCTTAGTAACTTATTTAACTAGAAATTTAAGCATTACTGCTCAAACAAAAAAACTCAAAAATCACCCAAAAATTTTTAAACATCCAATTTTTTAAAGAAACATTATAGTCCAGTAGGTAGAGTTTTTTTGAATGCAAAACGTGGGGTAGTAGCGATTTTTTAGTATGTTGTTAGGCTTGAAAAATGAAAAATCCAAGTTTTCAAACTCGAGGCGGATGCGCTCGAGACGCCATCTTGGATTTTTGGTACAAAAATTTGGTTTTTTGATAAGAACTCAAAAACGGTGGCTTCTACGATAATAGATGTTTCCACAAAGTTAAAGGGGATAAAATTTCCTACATTTTTTGTATAAAATATTTTTTGTAGCACATATATGTTAGGAGTTACAGCTCCGTGAAATTGTACTTTTTGGAGCAAACGGACTTACAGACTGACAGACTGACAGACTAACAGACTGACAGACTGACAGACTGACAGACTGACAGACTGACAGACTGACAGACTGACAGACTGACAGACTGACAGACTGACAGACTGACAGACTGACAGACTGACAGACTGACAGACTGACAGACTGACAGACTGACAGACTGACAGACTGACAGACTGACAGACTGACAGACTGACAGACTGACAGACTGACAGACTGACAGACTGACAGACTGACCGACTGACAGACTGACAGACTGACAGACTGACAGACTGACAGACTGACAGACTGACAGACTGACAGACTGACAGACTGACAGACTGACAGACTGACAGACTGACAGACTGACAGACTGACAGACTGACAGACTGACAGACTGACAGACTGACAGACTGACAGACTGACAGACTGACAGACTGACACTACTTTCTGGAACGGACTCTCAGACTCGTCGACATGATACTTACCAGATGATTTCCAAGGCCAATGACAGTCATCAGATGGTTGAACATGTAAAACCTGGTTTGTGTCAAAGTGCTTGAGAATATCCAATAAAGATGTTAGTTTGTCAACACCAACAGCTTCCCAGAAAAAATTTAACGATGGAAGGCTTCAAACCGAATTGACCGTAAAAGCTTAATCCGACCGAACATTTTTGAGCTCGGATGAAACGCCACGAACAGTGTTAACGAATGCCCGAAGGGCCAATGGCAGTGATGAAAATATACCATTCGAAACGCCGCTTTAGAATTGTAGGGACTCTAACAACCACCGCTGAGAAAATAATGGTTCGACTCCGAGTGCACAAAACAAAAAGGGAGGTGTTAAGATTGTTCTCCAATTCACACCAACTCTATGTCGACTCATAGGGAAGATCGAAGATCAGCATCGTGATATCGAGGGATGCAGAGTTTTAACTGTATAAAAGAGGTGCGAAACTTGTATAGACGAGAGAAGCAAACTCCAAAAGGATTCTTAAATTGACCTGAAATCTGCAAGAATGGTAGTGGGATACACAGTTAACATCTAGGAAAACTACTGCAATCAAGAAAGTGATTACGACGATTGGAACCTCAATAATATCCTCCCGATCCACAAAAGGGGAAATCACCCCTTATTGACGAGCTGATATAGGTATCATAGTGGCCTTAGAACTATAAAATAAACCAACTCCGAATCTACACAATGTGCCAGATCTTGGAGAACACACAATAATTCAACATTGAAACCCATAAACAGTTAATCGATTTTAAGACCGTGTCATTTCCAGTTAGATATTCCTTCCAAACTGAAAGGCTTCCTGTTTCAGGGAGAAGAGTTTTGAATTCCCTTGAAGAAATGATCACGCACTATACGAACATTAGGGATATAAGAAATAGATTTTAAGGAAGGACATCCAGGTTAAAAATTATACTGGTAAGATTTGGTCGAATGAAGGCTTTATAGATTACCAGCAGATCAGTTGGGCAAACAAATTTCTTCCATCTTCGAACAAAACTTAAAACACTTTTCTGCACCATTTTTGGCAAACTTTTAATATTTGATCATTCCATAACTAAAAACTGATCCGTCTCCCCTTTAACGACAGACGACAACATTGGCTTTTTGAAGCATTAAATTCTACTCGATTTCTGATCAGAATTTAATGAGTAAGCAGATCAATGGTGGAATACAACTTCGTGGTTTTAATTTTCTAACGTAGATTATGCAAATCAGCTACACAATGTGCCTACCTGACGATTTCTTAAATACAATTTCCACGGAGAATTCCTCCTATTGATAAACGACAGAGAACACGGAGTTGACAATTGATGTTTCGGAGTAGAAAGAATGACATTTCTCTTAACCCTTACACACATGAAATCCCTAACTACTACATTTCCAAAAATATCTATCCAAAGGACAAGTTCGTATGCCATCTTACACGTGAGTAAAGGAATATATAGTGGTTATATATATATACGACTGATAACTTCCCCGATTTTACAGCAATTTGTTAACCAAAATCCATCTTAAAAGGATTTGGAAAGTTTCTTTGAAGTGAAAAAAATGTCTGTACATAAAAGTCCAAAATTATGTAATGTTTTTCGTATTTTATTTTAAGAGTTGCTAAGAAATATGTAAAAGAAAAGGTTTCTATTTTCACGGCTTTATCTACAAATTTTTGTAAAAATTACTAGACTCTCAGTCGAAATAGGCACTAGCTTTTAAACAATAATTATAATTGAAATTTTGGTGTGAACAATAATGAATTTTATTTTAAATATCACGGAATACTTTTTTTTATTCAAAACACAATGACAAGGCATTTCTCCAATGCGCTATCTAATTTTCAGAATTACTTGGAAGTGTTATTCCAACAGATGGTGGACTATTATCAATGACCGGTGGCGTGGGAGCCGGAGTGTTTGGCATTGGAACACCTGTTGCTGGAGGAGATGGTGGTCCTGGTACTCCAGGGCCTGCAGTGGGACGGCTTGGTGTAGGCGGGCCAGGTGGGCCTGAAGTTGGTGGTCCTGGTGGAGAGCCAGTTGGTGGTGCTGGTGGAGAACCAGTTGGAGGTGCTGTTGGAGAACCAGTTGGTGGACCAGGAGCTGTTGGAGGACTTTTAGATGAAGTCGTATTAGCCTCGGTAGTGGTAGATTGAGTTGTAGGTTTTTCTGTTGGCGGTTGACTCGATGATGATGGGGGATGTTGAGGTGTAGGCAAAGTAAATGGCGGCTTAGTTGAAACTGTTGTTTCAGCAGGACTTGGAGTTACTGCTGTACCGTCAAGTGGTAAGCTATCAACTGGTGGTGGTGGAATATAATCATCGGGTAATACACAGCCTTGATAGACAAATGTGAACACGGTTCCAGCATTACATTTCATTTCCAGAGCTTTTCCAATTTCAGCGCATCTAATGTACAATGCGTTATTAGCATAGATAGGCCACAATATATCCTTTTCCTTTTCAGTGCATTTTAATTCATACTGCTGCGCTGAACATGACACAATAAGGATCAGCGACAAAAGTGCTAATTCAACTTGAATAAGAAATTAAAACAACAAATCAATTAAAATACATCCTTTAAATTTTAAACTTGTGAGAGAGTCTTACCTTTCATGTTGAAAATTATTTTCTTATCCGTTTCAAGAGATCTTTGCAATTTTGTCCTCAACCGAAAGCAAGAGTATTTATCAAAAACTAACCCAAAAATAAATTGATTTTCAATTTATATAGCAGACAATAAATTTAGTTAAGATATCATGGCCAGCAAATAGATTTGATAAAACAAAAAAAAAACTTGATTTTATCATTTACCGACTATATGATAAGAGACGAAATTCTTCATGGTAAACTCATGTCAAGAACTTGAACTTGTACGCTATTATTTAGTAAATTAAATTGATGTTGAACTTGCATTTTTCGGGAAGTAGGTGTAGTAACATTTTATTTCACAATAATTTATCAATGAAGTTCCAAAGCCATATACATTATGTACCTACATAACTTTAAGCATCGATAACACACTCAAAGCCGTCAGATTCGGTTCAATTTTTAAATAAGTATCAAAGATGTGGCTGTCTTATTCGTTGGAATTATAGGTAGGTTCGTCCATTTGTATAATCTTTTATATCTGATTTTGAAGTGTGGATGGTATGTGTACCGCGAATAGAGTTTTCGTTTTTTCTAATTTCATCAAATTTATCTTGTTTTGGCAATAAAAAAGCACAGTCTTAGTATTAAAATATTCATATAAGATTTTTACCATGTTGTTAAGAAATCGAAAAGAATTTAGTTTCATAAATTGAATAAATTCAATTATCGGTTGTTGTCGCTCTCAAGTGAATAATCTTTTGACACTATTTCGCTCAATTAAATATGTCCGAAGGAAATAAATTTTATTTGTTCATTAATGTTTGAATTGCCTTATATTGCCTTATAAAGAATATATATGACAATACATTTTTGACGAAATTTAATAGTACAAACATAAGTCTTGTTCTCGTGACAAGCAAGTACAGCTAAGTAAATATTAAACAAGGAAAACAACAATAAGAATATGCTGGCAATTACTTTTTCTTTTCATCCGAAGTATAATTGAGTTCCGATAATTAATAGTCTATTCAATCATAGAGGGCACTGAAGTGATTTTTTTTTTAACTATATGCCTATAAGACCTAAGGTTTTTTAAATGCAACCTGAATTACACGGCACTAGTTTTGCACAGTGGATTTGAGAACCAGGTATTGATAGTCTCATTTTAACCCATGGGCGGCATCCAATTAAAATTGGAGGTATAGAAAAGAATGTGCCTAGCGTGGGGATGGAACCCACACGTCCTAGTTAGCAATCAAGCACTTTATCCACTGCGCCATTGCCACCCAAAAAAAAACAGATTTGAAAATCCCTCCATATTAAAATAAATAAAATCAATTTGGAGTGTGGATCGTTTTCGTGAATATGTCTTACTTTGCTTTAATTGATTGCCACGAGAATACGAATATTCTTGAAAATGAATCAGGAAAACGAATCAGGAAAAAACTACTAATGGATAACTTATAATGTTTTCATGCGTTTTAAAATATAAATGCTACACTAATCGATGACAAATAACTCAGAAATTTTTTGTTTGCAAAAATATTTGCAATAAAACAATTATTTTTCCTTAAAAATGTATTTAATTATTTTCCTGATTAAAATTCAAAGTGGTACAAATCATTCCAATGTTTTGGGTTCCAATTTCTCTCATTTCATTGATAGAAACATTGACGAAAAACTTTTTTTGTGTATTTCAATCAGGAAAACTTAAAACTTGATGGCAGTGAGGCTTACCAACTGACATAAATTTCCTGTTTACTATAAACGATCATCAGGAAAAAATATTAATTTTCATACTGTTTCAACTTTTCCTGATGCGTTTTCCTGATCGTTATAACTGGCCCCTAAGTTGTAAGTTGAAACCGAAACACGTAAAATTGAAATATGTTTGTGTTCATTGATTCCTAACAGGCTGCCTCCACAGGCCATATACAGAACTATGAACGTGCCATGCGTATTCCAGAAATGTTTTTTGTCAACATTGATTCGTGTTATAAAAAATGTTTAATGATTGTCATCGCATTAACAGCATTTTTGGTTAACTTTTACATGACAACACTTTTACGTCGCTACTATTTAAGTAAACATAATGCATATTGTAGTTTTATGCGGGATATACAATGTTCAAATGCATGTCATGCATATGAGAGTGTATTCGTGAAAATAAGTCACGTATACATTAGTGTGCTTGAAGCAAAATCAAAACGTTTTGATTTTTGTTCAATCAACGCATACACTCTCATATGCATGACATGCATTTGAACAGTATATATCCCGCATTAAGCATCAACTATTATTTATGTATTTCAGATGTAATACAACCATATTTTGTATAGATATGTACTTATAATTCTATATAAGTTGGTTCACCCTTTAGAAGATGCTTTATTTTTTGTTGCAAATGGCAGCAAATGTCAATCGAAAAAAATAAATAAGTATAGCCATTCATTTCTTATTGACATTTATTTTGTATCTATTAACTTCAAAAATGTCAAGTAGAATTGACATGTTCGGCCATTTGTACAAATTATACCATCTTCTGATAGGGCGACAACTATTCTACTCGTATTGTGCTATCTAAAATTATACCTTCGCAAATATGACGATGAATCCAAATAAGATCACTGACCGTTACAAAATTAAACTTTTCGCCATTTGATTTAGTCAGACCTGGTCACACTGACAAATATTTTCGGGCTAACAATATTACATTTTTGTTGCGCACATTTTAATTTTTTTTAGTTTTAACTTATGATAGCCTATCGCAAATTGACATCTAATCAAACATTGTATTCACATTAAAGGTAACATCTTCAAAAAAAATTGATCAATAAACACGAAAAAAGATAATTGATTAAAAAAAATCATTTCATGAACTTGTCAAAGCACACATCTACGAGTATACAGTAAAGAGATATAAAAACGAAGGGCATTTTTGGTGAATTATAGCATTAAACTGCCAATTTACAACCTGTTCTAGTCCCTGTGATAAAGTTTAACACAATTATCGGCCCGTGCAGTAATTTTATAATGTACCTATTTATACCTTTTAGAAATCATACTTGTTTATGACGATAATAAACTTATGTACATGTTTGTACTATATCCGTATATATAATTTAATTATATTATCTATTTTCAAAAACTTAGATAATGACGAAACATCAATTCAATTAATTCGATTAAAGTATTAAACCATAATACATATACCTACATAGCTCACATTTTGGACTTAATGCTATAATCAGTTAAATAAATAATTAAAATGGAAGAATTCTCATATACCAATTACGTTGACAACAATATTTGTCATGGGATTTTTTTTACATATACAAATCTAATCATACTTATTATGAATCAACAGTATTTAATAATTTAGGAATAGTTTATATTCAATAGCCCAGCAAAATGAAAAATAGCGAGAATATGAGTTTAATTGCTTGTTCTTAAGTACAAGTTGGGGGTAAAAGTACATCCTAGTTTAAAAAATTCGTTTCTCGACCTGGACAGATGCATTTTGTACGTGGCGTTACAACTTAGGTCTCCTAAAAAGCAGACGGATGCAGCGTGGTGGAATGATAACTTTGACCAAGCGTAAGAAAACTCTTCAATGAGAGATTGGAGGGAAATATGGCGACTTAGAAAGAAAAGTATTGTGGCATTTTGAGAGGGCAAGGGCATCGGTTAAACGCCCGTCGGTCGCATCAATATTGCAAAGATCAAGCGAAAGAGAAAACGCTAACATCATTTACGGTTCTGAACCCTGATGGTAGCTTCATAGAAAATAAGAAGCAGTCATACCATATTGCTAAGCCCTCATTTTCCGGGTATAGGACTCTGTCCAACAAAAATATTCAGTACAGGGACGATAGGGAATTTGCCTTTCACTCTGGTTGCATTGGGTTCTATAAACCTATCTCAAGTTAAAGCTCTCATAGTTAAAGTTTCATAGGGTTTCCATACTTATCATTGAATGATATAAATGTGAAATTGAAGATTTTAATGACCTGTAGTCCAAAATGCGTTCCGCCCAGGCACGATAGTTGGGCTCGTCAGTTAGATGCTATCGTACCCTTCTTAGACGCCATGTTTTTCGGTCGATGATTACCGACTCTTATAAAAATTGCAGCATTTACACAATGCAAATTATATTATTTTGGGGAATTTGTTTAAATTCGTGCATCTAAATGTATGTTATGCCCGTGGTCTGGCCAGTAATAATTTTGAAGAAAACGCAAATAATAATTTAATATTATTTTTGTTTTTGTTTTTGTGGACTGTATGGGTCGGTAATCATCGACCGAAAAACATTGCGTCTTAGAAGGGTACGATAGCATCTAACTGACGAGCCCAACTATCGTGCCTGGCGAAACGCGTTTTGGACTACAGGTCATTAAAATCTTCAATTTGGCTTTAACCCATACAGTCCACAAAAACAAAAACAAAAATAATATTAAATTATTATTTGCGTTTTCTTCAAAATTGATTTAAATGTGTGTATGGGTTAACATCGGCTTATTTAAAACAATGAAAACTTTTATTAAATTTAAAAAAAACTATGTACATATCTTTTTCCATACCACCAGCCGAGCAGTATATTAATAGCCGCGTTTTTTTAAAGGGTATCTGTGAAAAACTTAAAAGTTTAATATTATAAGTATTACTTTACTATATATTTAACTCAATTTTACTTCACTATTTAACAAACGCAATATCAATTATTCACTGTTGGTAAAATAACATTTCACTTAATAAAACCTTTTGTAATGAATATCCACTTAATAATAATTAAATAGAGCTTACTGACGATGGAAGCATAGCTTCCGAAATGTACATTTAAGCAAAAATAAATAATTTGTGTAAGTTTAGTTGTTAAAAATAAAATCTTTAATTAATAATAAAAAAACACGTTAACAAATCTCCACTATCAAATTAGTTCAGCTAGTATTAAACTATTTAGTTTCGCAAAAATTGCATGTGCGGCCTAGCCTTTAGGCCAAACTATTACTTTCAGACTGTAACCAAAAGCGAATTAAGACCTGTATCAAGCTAAACTGGAAAAACCTTAAAATCATAGCGGGCCTAATCATTGAACACTACAAGCTTAGAAAGCATCTAAATATCCTTGGTCTATCGAGCAGTGTGAAGGGCAGATTCTGAGCGCTCCAATAGGAAGAACCGGCCCACATAATAAGCAAATGTAACGCACTTATGCGTTATGCATCATATTCATAGGCAGAAATGTTTAGGAAAGTATACCAAATTGAGGAATATATGCGTCAGAAAGATAAGGGTAGATTGAATTGAAAATTTGTTCCGCTTTTGAAAAAAGTCTTTATTTGTGTAGTGCTTAGCTTGGAAGAAAAGAGGTACTTATAGCAGTGTTTGGAAAAGCTGACGCTTTCGCAGTATAGTTTTCAAAAATAAGCGAACTCTCGGTAATCCTTCTGACAGGAGTGTGTTTAATTATGATGATGATGAACAGCCAAACCAACTAGCTTCACAATAACTGACATCTATTGTCAAATCGGCTGTCATAACAGCATTACGCTTCAAATAGATTAAAACAGTTCCAGCGGCCGTCATATCTTAGAAGCAATAGGATCACATACTAGAACAGCACATACAGGAACGTCAACACCGTCATTAGGCGAAAGTGTTTATTCATGATGTTGATGAACGGCCAAACCAACTAGCTTCACAATAACTGACATCTACTGTCATATCGGCTGCCACAACAGCATTATGCTTGAAAGAGATTAAAACAGATCCAGCGGCCGCCAAATCTTAGAAGCAATAGGAGAAATACTAGTCCAGCACCAGAAACGTCAACAACGTCATTAGGCGAAAGTCCTAAGATTAGTGTTGCACTGATGTATTGCTTACAACTTTCCCACTACGAGACTACAACATTATTTTGAAACATACTGCAAAAAATAAAAAATGGAAAGAAGTTGTTGCTGTTTATTTCGATACGAAATGTCAGACATTTGGAAATGACGGTGATCGTGGTAATGTGTTGGAAAAATATTTGCCAGTGTGCTATTTGCTGTTGGCGATGCTGGTGTTGGTTAATCTGTTCCAAGGAATTATTTCGGTCTTCTTCATTCCTATATTTCAAATGATCGAAATTTTCTAAGCAAATTTCATCAAAATTACGGTTCTCATTGTGTCGTGTGCTTCTCTTCGTAATAGTTCTACGAAGCCCAATTCCATGCCTTTTTTCTAATACAAAGCTTTTCAGTAGAAAATTTAGATTAGCGGTACTAAAAAGCTGTCTTACACAACCCCCTAAATGTGTAAATAGAAAATCCTATTTTTTTTAATAATTTGTAATGTCAAACTAAACATAAAATAAATTCTGAAATTATAATAATAAATTATAATAAATAAAAATAAAAACTTTTTGTTATTATATTTTTTAGGCCTATTACTATTGGCTAAACGACATGTATATGGACATTCGAATACCTTTGCCAATTAACTCCAACCCTGGCATGGTGTTTCCACCCAGAAAATTCACCACCGTACATGATGTAGCTCGATTCGCAGCACGCATCATTGAAGGAATAATGCAGCACAAAGAAATGCTTGACACGTAAAATTAAAATGTTTCCATATAGATTACATATTAATATAGTTAGTACATTTTTTATTTAAATTTCAGAGGCAATTTGCTACAAGAACGTGCCACATCCCGCGAAAAAGGCCAACCTCTGTGCATGGCACAATACTATCGACTGCTTGGTTCATGCCGCAGACCTGGTATTGAACGTGATTCACAGTACTTGCCACAACGAAGTGCAGATCAGCATATTATTGTGTTCTGTCGCAATCAAATGTACTGTGTGGTGCTTAAGGCCAGCGATCGTGGCAAACTCTCCGAGAGCGAAATAGCTTCACAAATTCTATTTGTTCTCAGTGATGCGCCATGCTTGCCGGCCAAGCCACCACCAATTGGTCTATTAACGGCTGAACCAAGATCACGTTGGGCACAAGATCGTGCCACACTTTTACTAGAAGAACGCAACCAACGAAACATTGAACTCATAGAGAAGGCGCTCATTGTCTTGGCACTGGATGAACCACTTGTGAATACTTTTAACGCACGAGGTTTTACCGGTGCAACGCCATCTACACATTTTGCCGGGAGTCGTGATGAAACTAACATGGCCCATGAAATGATCCATGGCGGTGGAAGTGAATTTAATTCATCGAACAGATGGTTTGATAAGACTATGCAAATTATTATTTGTACGGATGGTACCTGGGGCCTCTGTTACGAGCATTCTCCGTCAGAGGGTATTGCTGTTGTTCAGTTGCTTGAGAAAATCTATAAGAACATTTTGACCATGGGTGATGCGGATGATAGCGTGCCACAACACCATTTACCTCCACCTGAACGAATCGAGTGGGAGGTGGCTCCAGAAATTACAAATCGGATGTCCCTTGCCGCCATTACGGTTGATAAGTATGTAGTAACAATAATTATATACTCTCGCCCATAACAAACCCTTTTTCAGAGCCATTGATAACTTGGACTTCTACGTTTATCGTTACAAAGGCTATGGTAAAAGCTTTATTAAGTCATGCCAAGTAAGTCCCGATGTCTACATCCAACTATCCTTACAGCTGGCGTACTTCAAGTAAGTATATACTTAAGTGGTTGATTTTAGAACAATTACAACTTAAGTGTCTTCTAGACTTTACGGCCACTTGGTTGCAACATATGAGAGCGCTTCAACAAGAAGATTCCTACTGGTATGTTTTCAATTAGATCTTGCAGTTGATAGTTTGATGTTAAATAAATACATTCCCATTTATTAATTTCAGGGAAGAGTGGATTGCATTCGTTCAGCCAGTACTGAAGCTTTAGAATGGGCGAAGGCAATGTGTCAAGGAGAAGGCCCTAATGTTGCACTAGAAAGTGACCGCGAAGAAGATGAAGACTCACGCAAAGTGACATTTAGCATTTATAGCGTACGATAAACGCATGAAATTTTATATATTTCAACTACATATATAATTATTTTATTTAATTTTTTTATTAATTTAGAAAGATCATTTACGTGAACTTTTCCGATGCGCTGTAGCTCGCCAAACAGAAGTGATGGTTCAGAATATTTTGGGACATGGAATTGATATACCATTGCTGGGATTACGTGAAGCTAGTCGGGAACAAACGGGCTCCTTGCATGAGCTCTTTAATGATGAAAGCTATCAAATTGCCAACTGTTTCTTATTATCAACCAGTCAGGTATAGAGGCACAATTGCTAACTTAAAATTATAATTATTTTTGTGCCTTGCACTCATGCGCACTGTTGCACACTGGAAATAAGTTAAAAAAAGCACCTTATATGTACTTAATCGAATTTGCTAAAATGTAAAATTAATGTTGCTTTTTGTTCTTTTCTTTATTTATTTTTGTTGTAAATCTCATTTCATTTTTTCTTATCCATTAAAGCACCTGCACTTTTTGTACATTTTATTACAATAATAATTTATTTGATAAAAGTGTTATATTCTGCTGTGACGATTTACAGAAGACTAGAAAAGAGTAAGTGATAATTATTTGTATTGGTATAGTAATGCTGGCCAACGCAAGCAATCAACGCGTTGACACTCTGACGTAAAAATAACAACAGAATTTTTCCAAATGTCGTTATCGATTGGCTGTTCAGATTTACTCTTTTTATTCCAAATTTTCCATATTATCTATACGAATAGAACATTAAAGAGTGAAAAAGAGTAACTCCGAACGTCCAATAGAAAAAAAGAACATAACTATACCACATCGTGTGATTGGCAATTAAAAATGTTGTCAACAATGTGACAAGAACGTTGACAACTGCAATAACACGAATTTTTGGATCAACGCATTGACCGCGTGAAAATGCACTCTCTGGTGACGTCAGAGGGTCAACGCATGACCAATTACGTTGTAGCTTTAATTGTTTACAATTAAATTAGCCATTTTTTTAATATTACAAAATGTTGTTGGGAGGGAATATATATGGATCTGAAGGAATCGGCTTGTTTTTGTGCCGTTGTTGGGCGCCATTTCAGTAAAATTAATTGTGTAGGCATGTAAAATAACAACAATAATTTTAAAGATAAGGTCACAGTCATTCATATACTCGATGAAACTGAGTTAATAACAATATTTAATTTGTTGGAGAGAAGGGCAATAAGTAAGAGATTTCTTGAAGTTTTATTTTCATCGCCACAATTATATAGACAGGTTGAAGAGGTCAGACGAGCAACTTAGTTTCCTTCGTGAGAAAGCAGAAGATAGTTTTAAAACTTTAAAAAAAAACGTCAAAAAATATCCACCGTCTAGTTTACATGTGGTGAAGGAAGTAATGCAAGAATTAGAGGACAGAGTTCTCTATACTCTTATATACTTCAAATATGGCGGTTCGGTTTGACCTTATAAGTTTTTTGAGTGACGAAAAAGTTAGAACAGAACAGATTCGTGAGAAACGTCAGACAAAGATAGAACAACTTAGTCATCTGACAGAGATTATGAAAAAAAAATATTTCGTTTTACTTACAATTCGAGTTCGTTTCTTCTTTTCAGAAAAATTCTTAAAATAGTAATCTGAAATTGAGAGTGATTCCGACACGGAAAGCGATTTATCAACTAAATCTAAATCTAACATCGAAATGTGAAGCCATGAAACCAACTTGTGGTTTTGACAGTTCTCACAAATCTGTTCTACCTAAAAAGCAAGTGCAGAAAATCCTCTATTTCAAACTGACTCATTGAACAGTAATCCAGAACAGTTTAGAACTAAAAATTTCTCATTGAATAGCAATGGCCATATGTATATCTTACAAGATTTGGGAGTTGCAAAAAAAGGAAAATTGGGACTTATGTCCCGGGGACTTATGTCCCTGCACTGATTGATCACTGGAAATTGAAAAAATGATATCGCTGTATTAGATTATTGTGTTGTATCAAATTTGTGCTCGTTTTACGGCATTTTGAACCGTCGTCGAACGGTAGTGGTGCCCAAATAAATTCCAAACAATAAAACAATCGATTTTTTTTCTGAACACAATCGATATATATCTAAGCAATATCTGTCAAAACTTAGCACGCGTACTATTTTTTGCAAGTTCCTTACAACAAATAAAAAAAATCGATCTGAATTTGATTTGAAATGGTTGTTTAGAATTCAACATTACTAAAAATGCAAGATTTGTTTTAACAGAATAAAATAGATTTTGATTAGACATGTCGTAAGAACTTCGAATTCTATTTGTCCACTGTTAAAGTTCCATGAAAATATTATGCCACAGTCACATGATGAGAATACAATCACACCAAAAACCAAGTCAAGTTCAAGTTATACAAAAACCTTTGCGTAACAAGTCAAATTTTAGTTAAAGAATTTTTAACTAGCTAAGAAAATTTGTTTAGTTGCTTAAACCTGGTGAGCTTAGCAAATGCGAGCTTGAAGTTTCTCGAAAATCGTCTGAGTTTGATCCTGTAGATATAGGGTGTAGTGCCAAACCTTGGCTGAGCACTACGTACCCTTTGATAAGAGAAGGAGTACGCTTAGACGCGCAGTTAAAGAAAAAAAAAAACAATATATAATCTAGAAATTCTAAAAAAAAATATGAAACTTCAACTGAGAAAACGAGGATTTTGGCCCTGTCTTTTGTCAATTCAGAAAAGAATATATTACAGCGATATGTAAATGTTTATTCACATACTGAACCCAGTATATGTGAATTGTGAACAAAAATTGTATGTTAACTAAGAAACAAGCCTGTTTTGTTTAACTGCATTAAACCACACATAATGCATTGGCATGACAGGCCCGACTGTCAAAATAAAAATAAATTTGTTCAGTGATGTGCTCAATCATAGTACACACAATAAAGGGAATATAAATGTTATATGTTCCCGTACTTCCCACAATTTCCCCATGCTGCCATAACAAAAAAAAACTTATAAAAAACGAATTTACAGTGTAACAAATTTTTGATCTAAAACATTTTTTTCACAAGAAACTATCTATCAATCGCCTATGCATAAACTATAAAAAGTGCTTAAAATTGTTCTCACATTAGAAAATTAAAGATAGTATACTTTTAAGCGGTATACGTATTTCGTAGGTGTAGTACCTCTAGTCATGTGATATTTTGTTTTCTACAATTAGAAGATTTTTATTCGACTTAAATAAACAAGACTAAATGTAATGCTTTGCGTATCACGTTCCGAACCCACGTTATCAGTAATATCCCAATTTCTCAAAGGACAAGACTGGAAAAATTCCAATTTGCCAAAGTTTATTACAGCTAAATACGAGTTAAGAACTTATGTGACAGTTTACACAGAGGAAAAAGGGGCCCTTGAGCGTTTTAAGTTGAACATAAATATTTATGATGCGTGTAAGCAAACGGGCCTTAATTAATAAGGGTATTCATGTAACGGCGGAAAACCCAGATAACCTCAGAAACCAGATAATATTATCTCCGCAGAAATGAACTGTCAAAGTTTGTATGGGAAAAATGTTCTGCAAATCAGATAAAATTATCTCACGAGTTTGATGTAGAAAGAGAATAAATAAACCTCATACCTCATTTATTTCAAAGAACATCTGATTAGTTCCCACATTTACGCAAGTATTTTTAAGGGGTTGTTCATGCAAACATCTGGTGGAAAATTATATCTTTCTGCAAATCGGAAAATTATCTCATTGCATGAATACCCTTAATGTAAATATTGTTATTAAGATTAATCACCACAATTAATTCCACGAGGTGTTTTCAGGGAGTGCTTGAAGCAATTAATGCTGCGGACGAATTATTTGTAAAACTCATCGAAAATTAACTCAAAATAAGTCAATTGATTATTTATATTTATTTTAATATTTTAACTTATGAAAATGTTATAGTTCTAAGATCTTCAAAATGTAAAAGATTAAAAAAAACAGCTTTTGGTATGAATCGCTCATTTTTAAAAATTTTGTATTCACCATCTTAACGCACATTATCTGCCTCCATATATTTTTGTTATTTTTATTTTTTTAATTTAACTGACTAACATTAAATAATTTTGATTAATTGTTTTATTATGTCGAATAAAAAGGTCGCATGTAGTACGGATTCATTCATGGGATACGGGCCCGTTACTCCACGAGGTTATGGATGTTCTTATAATCCTCATGCAGATGAAATTGTATTCTGCGTTTCTGCATTCTACTCCTGTGAGAATACTAGCGCATCCAGATACGCAAAATCCTTACAGGATTCCTTGGATATTATGCGAGACTTATTAAAAAATTAATGCATTTGCCCAAAACAATAAAAGATACATATTATGGGTGCATTATTAAATACTTCCTAACATACATATCAACTGTAATGCCTTGACAAAATGAAAACAAAAAACATATCACTTAACTAGAAAGTATAACAAAAAAATAAGACATATTGAATATACACTCTTTAAAGAAAAACAATATTAAATAAATTATATTTACAGAAAAAAAAAAAAAAATATTATGTATATGTGAAAATATTAGATAAATGTACACCGGTAGGAAAAATATGCAATTTTAACAAAACACAAAAATATAATTCAAATAATTGTTCGAATTAGTCAATTATTAAAAACGTGGTAGAACTGAAAATTACATAAAAAAAAATATATTATTTATTGCAAATTAAAAAAAAAATGCATTATAAAGGCATAAACAAATTATATTCAAAGTGTTGCTTTATTCTACGAAATGTTGTTATGTTTAAACAAATGTGTATCTTATTGTTAAAGCAAATAATATCTATTCAAATACATTTTTAAAATGTATGTTATGTTTATAAATAAACTTTTACGTTAAGCACAAATAATAGCAATATTGTTGAGTTAAATTTCTGAAAAAAGTTGACTCTTAAAACGAATTTGTACCTTAAACAATAAACTGTTAAAATTAAATGTTAATTATACCTTCCTATATTTAAAACTTTCCATTATTATTATTATTATTGTTGTTAAAACCCAATTTGTTACATGTTCTACGAAAACAAAATTTTAGGGGCTGAAAGCAGTTTATAAGATATTAAATGTTGTTGTGTGATTTATTTGTCAAATTTCATAAGCAAAAAATTGTTATAAGTTGAATAATATGTAATGTTTATTTTGGGTTATTGTTAGAATGAAATATGTTATATTTTTCTTCGTTATATAATTTTATTTTTAAAAAATGGACTTTAAACAAAATGCCTTTATTTGTGCATAGAACTACAATATGTAAGAATTAATTAATTAATACAGTTTTTAATATTTATGCATTTGGTTTTTTATTTAAATTTGGTTTAAATTTATAAATTTTTTATTTGTATTATAAATGGCAATGACTCTAGGAACTGCCAAATTATAACAGTTCTGGCAGAAGGGTGGTTTATTTCCGGAACTTAAATCTGTACACAAATCATTCCAGACTTTTTTCCATTTTATTTCTCTCCAAGATAGTTTCATGTTCAATCTTTAAAATTCGATAAACTGCCAAAAAATGTGTAGACCTATTATCTAAAAGTTGGAAAGATTTCATTACATACGAATAACCCTGAATGGCACCTATTCATAATAAAATTGTAAAGTAGAATATTTTACCTATTTGAAAATATGTATCTACAAAACATATAAAATCTACATTTGGTGCCCCCTTTATCCCACCTGATGGGTAATTATGATTCCTTACTTTTCGCTTAGGAAAGCATAATTTGTATGCCCTTTCCACGTTTCTCATGGATGCACTATGGACTACACTATCTAGTAGTTGATTCATTTTATTTTATTTTCCATTGAGATTAATAAAGAAAAACCAAACTAAGAACTCGTATTCTTCCTTTTTGTCGAAAATGAAACATATGCAATGCATGTGTGTCATTTTGGGTTTATTATCAACATAGTTTCTGATTAAAAAAAAAAAAAATTAATCGTAACCTACGACCGTGACAGGACTCGAACCTGCAATCTTCGGATCCGAAGTCCGACGCCTTATCCATTAGGCCACACGGTCAGTTGAAAAGTTTGTGCTTAATGAAGTATACGAATTTGTTTGGCTGTTGTTTATTTTATACAAATTTCATTTTTATTATTCTTTTTTGCTTGTTAAATGAATAAAACAAAAAAACTAATCGAGTCTATTTTTAACAAAGAAAGGTAAACACTTTGTTTAACCCTAAAACTTGTCTAGTAATTATTTTTTGTTTTATCTGTCTATTAATGCCCGCACAGTATCTCTTGTCCACTACTAAACAAATACATTATATCATAGCTATTACATATATACAAACATTACCACATTATATACATATATATATTAAAAATGTGTGGTATACACAAATAAATTACAAACATTGTTAGAAAATATTAAGTAATGTATGATTAGTTGAGTAAAAAAAAATAAAAGTTGATGTTAACTATAAAATAAATTACATGAAACATATCAATGGATAGACTTACAAATTAATTAAAATACATATCATAATAATAGTAGGCTTATAATAATTATAAAAATACATTGTATACACAAAAATATAAGACACATATATAATTATGTATATTATTTGTTGGTTAAACAAAAAAAAAAAGAAATGTGTTGTTTATGAAAAAAAAAACTACTGAAAAATTGTGTTCACTGTTTGTTTGTCCTATATAATATACATAATTAAAGTATATTATATATTATTTAATGTTAAAATTAGATAATAACAATCAAACAGTCTTAAAAGATACCTATTATATTGGATGTTAGAAATTTGTTAGTTTGTACCTACATAATTTTTAGTTTGAATGCTAAATAAAATTTAGAATTAAATAAATTTGTTAAACTACAGATGTATTCCAAAAAATAATAATGTATGTAGGTGCGACGTAAAATTTAAATGTTAAAATTGAAATTATTATATTTTGTTTGAAATAAAATGTTTTTGCCATTATAAGACCCATCATCATGTATGTATGTCTGCGTATTTAGGTACATATAAAAAAGGTTAATTAAATGAATTTGAAATGCATTGGAGAAATATATTTGATTTAGAAAATATATGAAAAAAATGCGGTTTTTTTTTAAGCAACCCAGCTCCAACTTCAGGACTGTAATAAAGTATTAGCTTAATAATATAAAATGTCATCACGTTACGGCTTGTTAATAAGAGTAAGTATAAAGATTTCTTATGGGGTTTTCGTTTGGTAAAAAATCAATTTATTTTTGATTTAGATCTGTCAAAGAATTGATTTTGACAATATTTGCCTTCGATTGGCCAAAAAAATTGATTTATTTTTTAAATTTAAAACAATTTTGCAGATCTGGATTTTTCGGTAGATCTACCCCTCTATCTATCAAAAATAGCAAGAAATTAAAATAGTTTTAAGTTTAAATGGAAGCAGATTTAAGTAAATTTATTTATTCGTCCAGCTCATCTTCGGACTTACAAGCTTGAAACTAAAAACAACGTTCTATTCGCTAGCTTTGTCACATACACAAATATGCTTTATAGCAAATAAAAATCAATCTGAAAACGTATTCGATTCTTTGCGAAAAAATTAAATTTATAGATCGAAATATAAATTTACCAAATGGAAAACTCATTACTTATACTGAGAGTAAAATGTAACTCATTCGAGTCGTTCCGTTTGAGAGTATATACACCAATTCGAGTTAACAATGCTCGTTTTTAAGGCATTAGTATTTTGACTAAAGGTATATAGTGAAGATTTGGTAAGATTATTTTTTTCATAAAATTTTAATGGTTTTCTCTTAAAGAAATATGGGTACAAAGCAAAGTTTAGCAACCTAAGAACAATTTGTAGACAGTAAAAGTACAAACATTTTCAAAAAAATTCCCAGAAAAAACGCGAATTACTCGTCTTTTTACTGGACGAGGAATTTCATTGGTGCTTGTAACGGGAGCCACCTGAGATATCCAAAAAAACAAAATCTCCATCGCACCAAATCACCAAAAAACTATATCCACCAAGACGAAATCACCATGGGTAAACAAGCCCTATGGACAAAATACTATATACTTTCTTTTTCGCCAAAATTTTCAAAATCTCAAATAATCCCCAATATATCTTTTTTGGCTTAGGGCGATTCAGTTAATAAATTAGTTATTATTTGATACATTTTAATTCAGTAAGTAAGATAAATTTTTTGAAGTGGATATCATACACCCGTCTTTGTCATCTATTCCCTAATTAATATGTGTGTTCAGTGAGGCTGTTAGGAACAGATTAGAAAACTTTAGAACAGAAAAGTACAGGATTTTGCTGTTTTCAATTTTCTGCTCTAAGCTGTTCTGGATTAGTGTCCAATGAGTCAGTTTGGAACAGCTTGGAACACTTTAGAACAGGATTTTCTGTTTTTTAAAGAAATTTTCTGCAAAAATAAACGAACTTGAATTGTATTTAAACAACAATAATTTTTTTTATAATCTTTGTCAGATGACTGACTGTTCTATAAGTTGTTCTATCTTGTTCTGTAGTTTCTCACGAATCTGTTCTGTTCTTCCTGTTCTGTTCTAACTTTTTCGTCACTGAACAATCTTAATGTCAAAAAAATGTTTTTTTTTTCTAGAATTGAAAGTTTTTATATTTTGCTTTATTTTATCATTAATTTTTTTAAATTTCGAAATCAAGTTCTTTATTTGTTTAATAAAAGTAAAACGGGTTAGAAAGCACAGTGTTTTTATTTTTTCAAAAGAGAAGAAAGGGTCCGCCAAATAACTTTTTTTTTTTTTTGAAAATGCTATAAAAAAAACTACTGAACATTTTCTCAAATTTCTTTTTTTATTTGAAAGTACAATCCTTCCGGTTAATAATGGAAAATATTTTCATTCAAATGGCTGCCTCGGCTGGCCATGCAGTAGCCTACACGATCGGTCCAATTTTTGGGCATATTATCGATTGTGTGCAGCTGTATTTCACCAATGGCTTCACGAATATTGTCCTTTAAAGCGTCAATTGTCTCTGGCTTGTCAGCGTAAAACTTATCTTTTACGGCACCCCACAAATAATAGTCCAACGGCTGATAATGCGATCTTCAAAAACAGGGCGCAAAACATCGAGTATAGCTTCGGCTGTGTGGCACGTAGCGCCGTCCTGTTGAACCAAATATTGGCAATATCCTCCTCTTCAATTTTTGTGAACAAAAATTCGTTCAACATGGCCCGATAACGATCGCCATTGACTGTAACGGCCACTCCTTGCTCATTTTCGAAGAAAAATGACCCAATTATGCCTCTGGACCAAAATCCGCACCCAAACAGTGACTCGTTTTGGGTGTATCGGCTTTTCAATGTATGCGTGCGGGTTTTCTGTGCCCCAAATGCGACAATTTAGCTTGTTTACATACCCGCCAAGATCAAAATGAGCTTCATCTGAAAAGATGTTTTTTTTGGCAAAATCGGCATCTTCTCTAAGTCGATCGCAGGCCGACTTAGCGAAGCGAAAACGCATTGGATGGTCAGTTGGCTTCAACTCGCTGAACCAATTGGACTTTGTATAGCATCATACGAAGGTCTTTATGCAAAATTCGTCTCAATGATGTCTCCGAAATGTTCAATTGTTGAGAACGACGGTGAATTGATGTTGATGGCGCTTCACACACACTTTCTGCCACAGCAGCAATATTCTCAGGTGAACGAACTGTTTTTGGCTTTTCACGCTTTGGTTTATCGATGAGGATGCCAGTTTCTTTCACTTTTTTCACAAGATAACGAACATACGGAGCTGAACGTGCTTCTCTTCTTCCAAAATCCGTACGCAATTTTCGCACACATTCTGCAACATTACCATGATTTTCAAAGCAATGTCGCAATATTTCCCAGCGTTGTTCAAGCGTATACACAACCATATTCGTTCAGCGGAAGGGTAAAACTAATTATCTGTCAAATCAGACATGAGCTAAGTGTTACCATTCACGAAATAAGTACTAGTTGGAAAAAAAACGTTAGATGGCGGACCCGTTTTTATATAATTGTTACATAAAAGAATAAATGTTGTTAAACTTGACCCCAAATAAGCAGTGCAAGTAGTGAATCAGCAATAAAATCGCATGGTCTTATTGCTTGATTCACTACTTGCACTGCTTATTTGGGGATTTCCTCTTGGGATTTTTTTGTGAGATTTTCTCTTGGGGAATTTGTCTTTGCTCCATTTTCACTTGCGGATTTTGTCTTTGGGGATTTTTTTGGAGTAAACATTACCAAACGTCTTGTAACTACTTGAACTACTTTTCAGAACTTCAATTTTTTGTAAATGATATTTAATTGTTTTTGTTTTTTTAAATCACAAAAAATAGTTGGTAAATATAAAGTATCAAAAAGTATTGGAAGTTCCGCCAAATAGGACCGAAAAAATCTCTCGGCTAAAAAGTATGGGTTTTCAAGATTCCAATATTTTCCTGTGCGTGTGTCACTCCTAGTGACGAGATCTCTGGGATCTCATTGCGCGGGATTTTTTGGTGCGGGCTATAGTATCGTTCCCGACTGAACTTTTACGAATGTTTGGCAATAAAACTAATAGAACAAACCAGTCAAGAAATAAGGTAGTACATAATGTATGCATGTGTAAATAATTTTAATTACCATACATAAGGTTCAAAAAGACAACTTAAAAATCTGCTAGATATTTTGTATATTCCCACAATTGTAATCATCATTTATTTACGTTTTGTTGTTCGACCTGTAACAACTGGTGGGGTAGCTGCTGTGACCCTTGGAGTCGGTGGTCCTGCATCGATTCCCCCACTTCCTCCACCGGCTGATGTGGGTGGAGTTGGTGCTGCTGTTGGAATTGTTGGAACAACAAATGAAGCCCTGGCGTCAATTCGTTCATTTGGCTTAGCATACACTAGAACAGCGGCCAGGACAACCAACAACAGAACTGAAACTATTTTATTATTAAATATTATTTTTTTATAAATCCTACTTTTTTTTAATTTTTTGTTTATACCTCTCATGATGTCCAAATTGAAGGAAAGAAGTTCTTATTTGAAGAGAAACGAAAAACTATGAACAATCAAACTTTGGATGATCTTTTTATACGGTTTTTGGTTTCTTATCGCCTTTAATTTGCACCTTGGTTGTGTTAAACAATTATTTTTTTTTGTTTCAATCAAGTGATTAAAAACGATAATATCGTGTATTTAACCCATATCATTCATTAATTGAACGGTTATTATTTCACGCTCTAGAATTGTACGTATTGTCGACGTATTAACAATATTTCTTTATGGACTGTGACATCACTGAAGGTATGTTATAGGCTTTAGAATTTATATACCCTTTTTTCTTATTAACAAAAATTACTCATTTTACCGATGGTATCATGTTTTTTTTTATTCATCGCAAAATATAATTTTAAAGGTATATGTATACATTTATGGACACATTGCAACATATTACATATGACAACTCTTCAGCTTAAGAATGATCTAGTTCAGAAGACATGCGGGACTGCAGTCACTTGCTTTCATTGCACTAAAATTTGGAAGAACAGTTTTTGACAGGCCAATCACATAATAGAAACTTGAATTTCTTTCAAGTCGTCTTCATCTTCTGAACGTGGGTAATACAGACCCATCCAAAACTGCGTACATAAAGATATATTTATCAACAAAAATTGGCCACGTTCAGAAGACGTAGGCAGCTTGAAAGAAATGCAAGTTTCTAATCTCTGATTGGCCAATGACCAACTGTCAAAAATTGCATTCCATAATCAACAACTAGGTTTCCATTTTCTATTTCTATTTATTAAATCAAATTTTAGTATTCTTTCAATTTCCATTTTAAAAATTAAATACAAACCAAGATCTTCTGGACGAGTTCAGCTAACCCCAGGTTTTAAAGAAACAGAGAATTTGCCACCGGTAATGACGCTCAATGAATTTTGAAGCGAAACATTCGGGATGAGAATTCTATTGAACTTATGGCCTTTTCGATTGGTCAGCCAGAACTGTTCTGACCCTCTCAAAATGACAGTTGTTACTCTAAACAGAACAGAAAACGATTCTGGATTTCAATTCAGAATCAGAAACAGAATCACTTATACACTCGCACAATTAAAATGTCAAAATCATCGGGTTGATTTGTTTTGTATAATTTCGATGTTTATTGAATTTAAACCACTTTTCTGGTAAAATAACATAAAAAGAAACAAGTTAATTATTATTGATACAAAAAAATGTGTATTAAAATTGAAATCAAGTGTTTTGGAAATTCTTTTTAGCCGATGTGATTGTTTTTAATTTAATTTTCACAAATACAGTGATACATACAATTTTGAATCAGTCAAATTGTTTCCAGATGTTTTATTGAGGGAACGTGTTCCGGAGGGCCAATCGAAAAGGACATTACTAAATAGTTACCATTAGGTTCGTGCGTTGAACTTTACCTAGGGTCTACCTGAGTTTGTTTGACAACCCCAAGAGTTGTCAAAAAAACCTGGGTTTTTCTGTTCTCAAGAAAACATCCGGGGGACATTAAGGGACATTATTCATGCAACGAGATAATTTTTCGCTTTGCAGAAAGATATAATTCTCCGACAGGCGTATGCATGAACACCCCCTTAAAAATACTTGCTTAAATGTGGGAAATAATCAGACGTTCATTGAAATAAATTTATGAGGTTTGTTTATTCTCTTTCTACTTAAAATTTGTGAAATAATTTTATCTGATTTGTAGAATATTTCTCCCATATAAACTTTGACAGTCATTTCTGTGGAGATAAAATTATCTGGTATCTGAGGTTTATCATGGTTTTCCGTCGTTGCATGAATACCCTTATTAATTTTATGTTGCAGAAAAGCAAGTTATGTCATTTAATAATTAAAACTTAAAATTTTATCTCCATTTTAAAAATAACAAATCAAAACAGATCTCATGTGATTTTGACGTTTATTCATTTACCTCAACTTGTCCTAACTAAAAACCTATATCTACTTCAGGGCGAGTTGAGAATGGCCCTAAATTTCAAAAAACACAGAATTTGCTATCAGTGTTTTTTTTCAAAAAAACGCTTTGGGGCGACTTCAGGGCTCAACGAACAAACCTATTTATAATTAATCTTTAAGTTAATAATTCAAAAAAAAAATATAATGACATATGCAAACAACCGCGAAAACCGTTTAAACTATAACTGTTTTTGTTTCCTTATAGACTTTTCGATTGGCAATTCTGAACCGTTCGCAGTGCGTGTGACCCATTTTGAAAGTGTTCTATTGACATTCAGAGTGACATTGCTTCTCTGGATTTAATCACGTATTCAAACACAACTAGTTTTCACTCACACATTCGTAAAAAAATTGATTTTTTTTTGAAAAATCTATTTGAAATGCTTGTAAGGAATTCGATATGCGGGAAGTTGTAGAAAGATATTCGAAAACAAAAAGTTCTGAGAAAGAATGTAAAATTTGGAATTTTTGCTGGAAATCTAGGTTACGTAACCGCTAATCGCGAGTGTTAGGGGTTGTGAAATGTTCGGTTTTCGTTACATCGTAAGTGCTTGAAATGATCGCATATCATCATTTGTCCGCAAACAGCGTCATACATTGTTAGTGAGGATGTGCACTATGACAACTTATATAATACCAACATTTGAACCATGGTTCGTGGTTTAGTCTTGGTTCAATATTGTAACCACTAATCAAAAAAAAAAAATACACAAAAACAAACAGTTAATATATAATTTACAGATCGTCTACTTATAAATATGTTATTACTTTGTATTTTTCATAAAAATTTGTAACAAGCTTTTCACTAGCTTAAAAGATATTTAAATCTTACTATGTATAAGCAATATCATAAATAAAATAAATAAACGAATAAATGCGCTTCAAGAGTTATTTAGGCTTCAAGTATGTGAGAGTAAGCCGTGGTTGGAACTTAATTAATTCGCCGAAATCCGTAGGTTAAAATGTTGAACCTATGCTAAACTGTTTTAAATGATGCCGTAATAATACCATTAGACCCCCAAAGTTTGTGATCGTTGCTGGAAATTCAAAATCATGAAATTTGTTTCCAACCTGTTGTTTTCGGTGATATAATATAGCTACCGGATTACCAAAGAAAACTGCTGTTATTTTCCCAGTATTATGTCATTTAACATTTAACCTTAAGATTATTTCTGTATCGCAAGTTGGATAACACAACACTTTTGAATAGAACCCCATATACCTACTTATTTTCGAATCACTCAACTTAATTAACTCATCATCGGTAGTTGTTTTGTTACGATATTATCTTTTCTAAATCAGTTGATTAAAGTAAAAAAAAAAACAAAGAAAATTAATTGACAAACTAAGGTGCAAATTAAAATTCCAAGAAATATATTTAGGCGATAAGAAATCCCATCATCGTTATATAAAAAGATCATCCAAAGTTTGATTTTTCATAGTTTTTCGTTTCCCTTCAAATAAGAACTTGTTTCCTTCAATTTGGGCAACATGAAAGGTATAATTAAAAAATTGTTTTTGGTACAAAATAATAATTCGATAACAAAATATAGTTTCAGTTCTTTTGTTGATTGTCTTGGCCGCTGTATTAATTTATGCTAAGCCAAATGAACGAATTGACTCCAGGGCCTCATTTGTTGTTCCAACAATTCCAACAGCAGGACCAACTCCACCCACATCAGCCGGTGGAGGAAGTGGGGGAATCGATGCAGGTCCACCAACTCCAAGGGTCACAGCAGCTACCCCACCAGTTTTTACAAGTCGAACAACAAAACGTAGATAACGTAGATAAACGAAGACCAAAATAAAAGCCAATAAAGGACTATTTAACATTAATTTTGATTTGAACCCTTAATAAAATTTTAATAAATTATAAAGCTTTTAGAGTTATTTAAGACGGATTTCTCATTGGCTTCACACAGCTAATTTAATTTGGCATATATGAGCATTATCGCACAAAGTGAGGCAGGTTTTTTTTTTAATTCACTGTATTTTTTTTTCTTGGTATTCTGACGTTATTTGTAGATATGCATATTCCATAATACTCTTTTCTGAACCGGGTTACAATATTTTGTGTATTTTGCCATTGGTAATCCGAAAGAACTCTCGAATTAATTTCGAGATCGAGATTTTTTCAGCTTAGAAGTTATTTCTTTAATATTGAAAGTAAGCTATGAATAACTAGGTTTTAATGAATATCCGTATAATGCACTTTAATCCTGTTAAGTACACATTGCAACATCAAATCTAAAGTAGGCTGTTTCCAATTTATAAACTTATGCCCAATTTCTTAACATCGGATACTATCACATTACACAATTACAAGGTATGCTCTTGCGCATGTTGGAAAAATTCGGTTGTCATATATGACACAAATGTCTCCGAGATTTGACACATCCACTTAGATTTTCGACACATCAACATACAAAAATGGATGGGTCAATAGGTTTGTTCGTTGAGCCCTGAAGTCGCCCTAGGGTCGAACTAAAGCGTTTTTTGAAAAACCTGAAGTCACCCTGACAAACAAATTCTGTGTTTTTGAAACCTAGGATCGCCCTCAACTCGCCCTGAAGTAGAACTATGTTTTTAGCAGGGGCAACTTGAAGTAAATGAATAAACGTCAAAGTCAAATGAGATCTGAAGTAGGAATGGGTGATATTGAGGAGAATACCGAGTACTCATCATCGATGTTAATAGTTATCGAATCGAAAACATCGATGTGTTGAAGGCTTTTCCCCTATTCTTCCTTCAACATCGATATTGAATCATCGATTTTTTGTTTTAATATCGATATTTCAATAACATAGATGGACTTATACATCATCCCTAATCTGAAGCATTTGTTTTGTTGTGAATTCTCGTTTTGTATACAAATTGTTATTTTTAAAGTGGAAATAAAACAATACTCAAATTAATTTTCAGACACAGGCATGAAAAATGGAAAGTTTTGAAGTTGAGGATTGTGCATAGGTTCACAAAAATGTACTAAGAACTTAAATTTAACATATTTTAAGTTTTAATTAATAAATGACATAACTTGCTTTTCTGCAACATAAATTTAATGGCACTCGGGTGTTTTTTGAGAACCGAAAACCCCTGGTTTTTTTTACAACTCTTGGGTAAAGTTCAACGAACGAACCTAATATTTCATTAATGGCGGTTTGAACTGGCAATCCAGAATCCTTCTCCGATCAGGGGCCTGTACCACAAAACTACAAGTATTGTACAAGAGACACATTTTAACAAATTTTAACAAGTGTACATCAAACTTTAACAATTGGGAAACTAACAATATCCCAATGTTCTGTACCACAAAGCTACAAGTGTAAATAAAATTTAACAAATCATTGTTAAATAGTTAGAAAAACTTAACGTACTAATTGAAAATTTGTAGGTAAGTAGTTACAAGTTAAATTTTTGTAAGTTCTTATACATAAATTTCAATATTTTGTCTCACATAAGGACATTACATACTTTTTTGCTTTAGATTAACCACCTTTTTTTTAAATAGGCCTTACAAATCATTTTCAAATACCATTGAGGTAGTGTTTTTCTTGCCTTTTAATACGCTATACAGATCCGCGAGAGTTACTATTAAGAAAAATAAAATGCACGGCTGGATCGCACGTACTTGCTCTTATGTTCGATCACGTCGTATGCTAAAGATTTCTATTAAGAATCTAAATATATTTTGAAAGTCGTTTTTACAAAATTTTTTTAATTTATTTCTAAAAAAAAATAGGTATCAACATTTTAAAAATTTAATAATATACACTTAAAAACAGAATTTCAAAAAAAAACTTTCACATGTTTTCGAAATATTGAATTTTTAAAATATTTTTCGGAAATTTGCAATATTATTTATATAATTTGACGGACCTCCTATATAAACAAATTGATCGAAATCTGTCGAGGCGTTTATGAGAAAGTCGAAAATAAAAAAAAAATGTTGTATGGCAGGTACCGTTAATAACAAAATATGTAAAAAAAAATGTTTTACCAAAATGTAGACAATATTTAAAGTAGTGCACACACTTTTTTTCAAAATCGTTTTGAGATTATTAAGAGGGTAGAAAAAATTATACAGCCGTTGGTACCGTTATTTTTGGGGCTAAGGAAACGATTCAAAATTCTATTTGAGATAATCACCTAAGACGCTTAAGTACCAAGTTTGAAGAAAATCGCCTTTATGATACAAAAAAAAATGACAACAGTCGAGTTTGACCTTCAAGTGTATGAATTTGTGAATGCTTCTGGTTTCGATTCTGATTTCAAATCCAGAAGCAAAATTCTCTTCTTTTCAGAATCAAAACTGTCATTTTTTCCCCAGTGAACACTTTCAGAAGAGTCCAGAAGGCTTCCGAATTGCCAAATAAAAACGACATAAATGCGACTGACGTCAGTGTATATAATATGTATACAATGCTTACACCTTACATAATCTAAATCCAAAATAAAATTATTTTCAAATTCGAAGTTTCAATTCCAACTAAAATAAACTCCAATAGATACACCATTGTATATGAGGGTGCTTGGAAGAAGCCCACTTTATTCTAAATTTGAAAATCCATTTCCTCATGCAGTAATCACGCCTATTTGAAGAAACTCAGCTCCTGAAATAGGAAGATGCAATAGAGCACATAAACCAACTCCGAGATTTATAAAAAATGTAATCGGAATTTTGAAGGAGAAATTTCTATGCCTGAAAACCTTCGGGATGCAACCTATAAAAGCCACAATGTCATAAAATGTTGCATTTTTTTAACAAACATTTTACGACTAAGAACTGATAACTGTAGCCAGAGAGCATTCGCTTATGACGATGAGGAATAAAGCATAGAAACCCCAAACTAAAATGATGATGATTCTAATCGCAGATTGCATTAGAATATTTTCTAAATTATTTTCGTGAAAATTGAATTACCTAAATCTTAAATGGAAAATAAAATATATTAATTCATTTTCTTAAACATATTGCGCATATTTTTTTATAATTATAACAATTGATAGTCCTCTCAGCAGCCTCTGAGTTTTGCCTATGATATGTATGTAGATGTTGGTGTCCTCTAGTGCATATTGATGTTTCCATCACACGCTCAACAATATTAGCTGCGTTTTATTATTACCTACGGGTGGTCTGGGTTATTCTATAACACGTATTACAAAAACAACACGAGATCCAGGTTTATATCTGAGTTTGCGAATACAGGGTGTCTGCCGGGAAGGTATACTACTTTGTTTGTTTATAATTTTTGATTAAATTAAAGAAATTGGAACTTATGTTGATAAATGTTTTATTTAATGTCGGCAATTATATATGGAATACAATATCAGGTAAATGTCCGCCTCTGTTAGTCTCACAAATGCGACCCCTTTTGAGCACATTTTTTATTACATTCTCACACATTTCACGCGGTATTTCATTAATTTTATCACGAATATTTTGTTTTAGTTCCTCAAGCGTTTCTGGTTTGTTTGTACAAGCCTTGCTTTTCAAATATCCCCACAAAAAGGAGTCCAAATCAAATCAGGCGACCATTGACGCCAATCAACATCGCTATTTTTTGAAATAACTTGTTGTGGAAAGAGGTCTCGCAGTAATTCCATTGTAATCTTGGCTGTATGCGATGTGGCACCGTCTTGTTGATACCACATGTTAATCAAGCCCAAAGCATGCAGTTGTGGCGTTAAGAAGTTTTCAATCATATCACGATATCGCTCCACATTCATAGTTACCGTTACGCCGTTTTCATTTTTAAAGTAGTAAGGTCCAATGATTTATCCTGACCAAATTGCACACCAGACTGGAACTTTTAATGGGTGCAGAGGTGACTGATGAATAATTTGAAGGATTTCCATATTCCATTGCAAAGAACCGACTATTCTGTTTATTCACATATCCATTCAAATGAAAATGTACCTCGTCACTCATGATTTTTTCATGAAAATCGGGGTTGTCATGGGCTAGCTGTAACATCTATTGGCCTATGTGCGGCGGCGTAAATGGTCTTGTGGAAGAATCTCTTGTGTCAACTGAATCTTAAATGGAAACAAATGTAAATCCTTGCGCAAAGTTGTGGCCAAAGTTGTTCTTTGAAGACCAAGCTCCTGAGCACAGCGTCGAATTGAGGTCGATGGATTGTTTTGAACACTTCCTTGAGCAGCAGTAATGTTTTCAGCCAATCTTGCAGTACGTTGTGGTCCATATGCTTGGGCCTATCACCTACAGACCCTCTTTCTTCGAAATCATTCCTTACACGATAAATAGTGTTTTGTTGGCACGTTGTTTCTCCCAAAAATTCCACGTAACTTTCTCACCGTCACAGTAATCGATGATCGATTTTGATAAAATGTTTTAAAGATTAAAACATGTTTGTTTATCGAATATTTTTCCTTAATAAATTTGCCACGTGTCTACTTCATGACTGCCAAATATGAACTGCAAAGACTAATGTTTACCAAAATGGCGGCAAAACAAAGTGGTATACCTTCCCGGCGGACATCCTACATTAGTATTAAATTCGGCAAACAGAGGGTACACATACATACAGTCGTTGACAACTAATTAGAAACGATTGCATTGTTGTTTTGTTTATGCATAAGCACTTTGACAGATTGGATCTATTGCATAGCGGAAAAATGTTGCTGCACTCCGGAGTCGCGAAAGGCAATTGTTGAGCTTAACAGGCCTGGCATATCATATAAAGTATTGCAACACAATTAAATTGTTCCAAAAAGATGGTATTCAATGCCATAAGTCATCTTAAAAAATATAAGACCACAGAAAATGTTCCACGTAAAAAAGGCTACGAAAAACATCAAAACATTGACAAGAAAATAGTACGACTGTCGAAAACAGACCCCAGAAAAAGCGTCAATGTCATTCAACGTGAAATTGTGGATGGAACTGGTACCAATATAACAAAGCTGGACTTTACGGACGACTCGCACACATGAAACCGCTTGTCAAATTAACTCAAAGCAACGCATAGAGTTAGCTAAAAATCATGGTGATTGGACGATAAACAAATGAAAATTGTATTGTGGAGCGACGAAACAAAGATTAATCGGGTTGGTCCCGAAGGCAGAAAATACGTCCGGTGCCCAAAAGGTAAACAAATTGATCCCAGATACACTTCACCAGTAGTAAAACATGGCGTGGGATCAATTTTCGTTTGGGAATGTTTTTCTTGGAACAGCGTTGGCCCAATTCATCGTATTGTTGGAACTATGAAGAAAGAAAAAAAAAAAAAAAAGTGGAGACAAAACATAATAAAGCATAATGGCCCGAAGAAAACATGCTGGTCATTTGGACTTTTCAGCAAGACAATGAACCAAAGCATATCGCAAATATTACGTAAGAATTTTTGATCGTAATGCTATTCGGGTACTTGACTGGCCATCGCAAAGTCCCGATTTGAGTCCAATCGAACACCTATGTTAAAAAGATCGTTAGTACGCAAAACATCACGAATTTGGACGCTTTGTATGAAAAAGCAAAGAAACCGTGGTATGCTATTCCAGTGGAGCGATGCCGGGGACTGATCCAGTCTATGCAAAGGCGATGTGGAGCTGTATTGAAGCAGAGAGGATTTCCGACTTAGTATTAGCCATTATAAAACATAATACCTACTAAGTTCAATAATTTGTTGGTACATTTGAATTTTTTTCTTATTATTTTATTCGCGTTTCTAATGAGCTGTCTCAGTCAAATCTGAGATCTTAGTGTAAAATTAGGTTAAAAATTAAATATTAAAATAAAAACATTTTTTGTTATATTTTTGTCAAAAATGTTCCGAATATATGTAAAAAAAAAGAAACAATAAAGCATCAGCGAAATAAATAAAAAATACACTACTTTTCAGTAAAAAAAATAATCGTTTCTAATTAGTTGTCAACGGCTGTAAGTGCATAACCCAGATCGTTTTATTTTTACAGGGTGACCCATATGGGTTATGGGCGATAATAAAATATTGTGAAAAAACAGTTGTAAATTACAAGTTAACTTTAATCCCGGTGAAACGGAAATTTTGAACACTTGGGATCTACAATATTTTTTTAAGAACTTTCGTTTCAGTTGGTGAAACAAAAATCTGGATCACAAATTTGTAACTGTAAATTAAAAGTATACAAATTTGTGATTGTAACTTGTTAGCCACAGATGTCATTCAGGGTTATCGTGAACCTCTTTTTTCATGATGATTTTATTTTTAAACAATGATTTGATAAAAAAAAGTAAAAAGGAGGAGGAAAAATGTCAGAAAAATTGAAACAATAAAAAGCAAGTAGTGGAGGCTCAAATAAGGAATACAAATTAAGTGGGGGAGAGTACAATAACTCAGGCGCCAAAAAATAAAAATGGATTCTTGTAGAACAGTTAGTTACAAGTATTTTTTTAATACAGGAGGGGTATATCTCCCACCGTTTAGGCGGGAGGGGCGCTTTCCTAAAAAATGACTTAAAATGAAAAAAAAATATTAAAAAACAACGGCAACACTTACAATAGAAAAATTATAGGTTTTCTGAAAGTCGGAAACCTGGGCTGTTTGAATATAGTTATTTGTGTTAACAGTTTTTAAAAAAAAAATACTTTGAAGCTCAAAGTGTAACAAAAATTTTTTTTAGTCTCGTTTCTGTGGTGTTCGTAGAGTTCATTCAGTTCGTCGTTGATGGTCAGAAGTCTGGGTTGTTTTGGAGAAATTACATCCTCTAGATTTTCACTTTGAACACTGGATGGATCAAAATCTTTTAGGTGTAATCCCACTCTTTCAGCTCCATCGATTGTATATGGATAGAACTTTTTAATGTTTAATAAAAATTGCATGATTTGAGAGCCCAAATCGTTCTTGTATTCTCTCTCAAGACAATTTTTTCTGTAGAAAAAAGGGCTATGTACTGGTAAATGTGGTTTGTCGTTCTTCGGCATAAAATATTTTTTTTTTTTTAAGTTTATTCTGATTTTCCAGATCATTAATGGTGTTGTTTGGATCGGTTTCACTCACATATTCACCTCTACTATGGTTCGTGGTTTTATAGACAGTATTCCTTTGGAATATTTGTTCAATACCTGCATACAAATATAGCTAGTGTTGGAGTTTACGAATTTGTGAATGTAAGGCCACAAATCTGCCTTGCATTTTGAATTGACTTTAAAGAAGAGTCCTATTTTGTCCTCCTTACAATACAACCCCAACACCACTATTGTCATTTGCTCTGTTATATGTCCTCGGTGATATTATTATTTTTTTTTTTCGAAAAAGTTTCATCGATTTGCACCGTTTTCCCTTCGCCGCCGATATAAATATCAGTGTGTGAGGCAATAACTTCGGTTATCTCACGGCAATAGTTATAGTAGTCTATTATTGTTGATTTACTCAGTGTACGTTTATCGTCGTGATGACCCCAGGCGATTAAATGCTACATTAAATTAAAAGTGATAAAATAATACAAAACTTTAGTAATTTTAGTTTATGATTAAATTTTTTACCTGAAAAACTGTATTCACTGGTATTTTAATGACGAACGAGATAATTATAGCTAGAACTTCCCGAATATCTAGCCGACAATGTAGCCCATGTAAAAAATTTGCCTATGGATGGGTTGATAATGTTTCTGCAATTACGCTCACCTTTTTTAATGCCTTTTGTTGAGCACCGCCAAATCCAGCCGAATTTACTTTGCTTATAATTTTCCACTTTCATTGGTAAGTTGCAACATGATGGGGGAGTTGAGATCTTTGATGGAATTAGGCCAACTTCTTCTAAGGAAGTGATGCTTTTAACTTGCGATTATAGGCACTATAAGGCAAGTTATGCATTCGTCGAAAAAAAAGTTTTGAGATAACAAGCAAACATGACATTACGATGATAGCGAAGACGAAAAAGATGGTCTAAAAATTCTGTCCGTTTGTATGTCTGTCTGTCAGTCTGTCTGTATATATGTATGTATAGACACCTACAGCCCAAACGGGTGGGCCGAATTGCTTCAAACTTGGTATATAGAGTTTTTTAGGTATTGTACAGAGGGGAAATTGAATTTTTTTTTAGCTCAAAAAATAACGGTACCTGCCATATAACCGTTACGTTCAACCCTATTTTTCTCGGAAACGGCTCTAACGATTTTGATTTAAAAAAATCAGTGCGGCTTTTTAGCTACGACTGATCATATAGTTGAAAAAAATTTAGAAAAATATCTAAAAACGGTACTTTCCATAGGACCGTTTTTTTTTCGACTATCTCATAAAGGGCTCAACCGATTCTTTCGAAATTTCACACATATAGATTTAGGTTGCCCAAATTATACCGCGTACCAATATTTTTAATTAGTATTTTTTTGTATTTTTAAAATCATTTAAAAAAAATTTAATTTATATTTCGAAAACTGCTCACTAAATTTTTGTCAAAAGTTATATTTATATGTATTTATTGAATACCTATGAATTGGCGTTTTTGATTTTTTTTTGAAAAATGTTTTCAAAAAGTTTTTAAAAAAAACTTTTTTTTCTCAAAAACCGCTCCAGAGATTTTTTAAATTTTTTTCTCATAAATTCAAATTTATCTAACAAATAAAATGCCGTACTTTTTTTTGAGCTTACATTAGTTTAAGTATTTATTTCAGAATTTTGAATTATTTTTTCTTTGATTAAGCCGATTTAATATTTTGTTTTTAAGTTTATATTATAATATTTAAGACTGTCATACCAATTTGCTATAGTCAAAAATTAAAGATATTTTGTATATATAAAAAATGAAGTAAAAAACTGCTTTAAATATATATTTAGATTTTTAACAGAAATCTTTTGCATTCGATGTGCATTCTATTTCATTGGTGGATACCAAATCCTCAAACGAAGTAGTGGATGCTTAGTCGCCATTGTCTTTCGCAAAAGAAAAATACCTTATTGATTCAAAGGTTGAACAAAGAATGACCTAAATATAGTATGTCAAATTGAAATATTTTATGACCTTTAGTCCAAAATGCGTTTCGCCCGGACACGATAGTTGGGCTCATCAGTTAGATGCTATCGTGTCGCTCTAAGACGCACTATTTTTTGGTCGATGACTACCAACTCTAATAAAATTTTCAGCACATACATACTGAAAATTATATTTTTCTAGGGGAATTTGGTCAAATTCATGCATCCAGAAATATATGTATGTTACGCCCGTGGTCTGGCTAGTGGTAAATAAATAGAAGAAAACACAAATAATACCTACATATTATTTTTGTTTTTGGTTTAGTATGTATTACGGTATGTACGGTGCAAAATTAGAATGTTTGTTCGTTTTTTTTTAATGATTCAAGTAGGTATATACATACTTTGAACATTACAGTTGCATTATATAGGTATGTTACATAAACATGGGTTAAGTGAATTTTGTATAATGCATTACATTTTAACGTATGAGCATTTTAAATGTGCAACTTTGGGCCACGTACCTATATATGTATATATTTAGAAAACAGCTATTAACATTGGATATATAGGATAAATTGAAAGTTTCTATTAATTCCGATTCTTTAAATGTAAAAGAAACTTTGCATACACCCAAACTCGTACATACCCCAAATCCTATAATTGTGCTAAGCAGGGGAGTTGCAGGGGGGCAACATGCCCTCCCTTACGCGCCGAGCTTTTTATTTGCCGTAAACTGTATATACCTATATACAAACATGTTTCCCTAAAAAGTCTCTTTGAACAGTACTCCTTAATGCTAAGTGTTGGCATTGTATCTACGAAAGAAGGCTTTCATATATCAAAAAAAAAATAAAAATTGAATAAGAAAGTTGTTTTGGTAATTTTCAATTTTCTCATAACCTAGAAGACATAAAACCATCTAGTGTTCAGTGTTCGATTAAGAATTTATAGAAACATCAAATAATTAAATCCAATTCAGTAATTTGTTTCACAATTTTGAATACAAAATAGTAACATTAAAAAAAAAAATTTTTTGTTAAATTTTGAGTTTGAAAGTATTTTTTTCAAAAACTGTTAACACAAATAACTATATTGAAACAAAATATATAAATGACCAGGTTTCTGACTTTCAGAAAACCTATCATTTTTCTATTGCAAATCGTTGTTTTTTTAATATGTTTTTTTTCAGTTTAAGTCATTTTTTAAGATATTGCCCCTCCCGCCTTAACGGGGTAAAAAATGATTGTTTTTGACCCCTCTAAAAAAGCCCTTATTATTTTGGGGCGCCTGAGTTAAGTGTTTTGGAGGAAACGAAAATACGAATATGTGCTTTAGAAAAATCGATGAAAGGATGCCCACATGCTTTAGTTGGTTCTAATGGATTTTGAATGAGCTCTTAACCTTAGCATTACCGTTCTTTGTTTAATTCGTTCTTCTTGTTGTATTTCATTAATTAATAAAAAAAGGATATTCTTTACATTTTGAATTCAGGATTAGCACAAAAACAAACACTGTGTTCGAAAATTAATTTATTATTTTTATGTTGATAAAACTTGTTCCCAAGGGAAAAAAATTCCGTGGGGATTTCTCGATAATAGGACCTGGTGCCCGGGAAGGGAAAAATATTGCCTTACGAATTTCCGATAAGGCCGATTATTTGCGACTTTGAGCAGGCCATTAAAAGATTATCATTTTGTACAGGCTTGCAATGGCCACCAAATATGGGCAGAAGGCTTCACAATAGAAGTTCGGATGCTGAAATCAGTGGCATTTATGCCAACCGAAGAAGTAGACGACTACTTTAAGGCACTCTATCCTTCACTGCAACACATTGAGTCTTAAGCTGGTCATATGGTTCAAGAAGTATGTTGATACCGCATCATCACCACGCAATACAGGTCAACATTTTGGAGCACTGGAGCCTCGTCAAGTGAAAACAATTGCCCAAGGGCACAAAACAGTGTGGAGGCGTGGCACAGGTGCCCAAAAGTTGTTGTACACCAGATACATGCTGGATTATATAAACTTATAGGAGACCTGGCGAAGGGGTCCATTGCAGCCAAATTGGTCATCGAAAAACTTAGCTGATGAGAGAAGCCACCTACAACTAGACAAAATAACTAAATAAATACTTTCTGTACTTTACAATTTATCCAAGGTTTAACCCGAGATTAAACTTTCATGAAGTACGAGTCTTGGATTGTTATACGCGAGGAATTCAGATGGTAATTTCGCTAGAACATAAGTAACTATTAAATCTAAAATGATACCGTGTATTTAAAAATTAAATAAGAATTATAAAAGAAAGTAGGATTTGGGCGGAATAGATTAAGATTATTTTTGGATAGCATGTTTGGAGACGATTTTGAAAGGTTTAAATCACAAATGGATAAGATGTTTGCTTTACGGAGCAATACTCGTTTTGACCATAATCAGTACGATGGAAGCGAATCCAGAAGAGCAGTATGGACCTCAGAATATTAAAATTATTTGAAGATGATATTGTCAATTGCTAATACGAAATAAAGAAGAAAATTGTTGTAATTTTAAAATCGCTTTATAGTGAATTTTCATGTATACTTATTTTATTCAAACGTGTTCAGTTGTATTAAAAATAATTTAACGTCATTCTTTATATGACACACACACTTAAATAACAACCTACATTATACTTCTTGCATCTGATTATTGTCATCACTTAAAATACTAATTAAAATTAAAAACACAAATAAAAAAAAACATAATTAAATTAGATTAATCCCGTCGTATGAACAAATGCAATTTTTAATCCTGCCAGTGCTACCTTGGGGCTAGAGGTCTGTTTAGTTTTCTTTTAGTCTACGAAATGAAGGCTAATAAAAAAATAAATGCACAGGCTTATAATCATTTAAAATCATAACAATATCCTAATCGCTCCTTCGAAAGGAATGCCGACCACGATATTGCAAATTACAATCTTCGTCTACAACCTTTAAATAGAGAAATAATTGAAATCGTGAAAACGAATATGTAGAAAAATATATATACACACCTTGCAAAAATTATGTTCTAACAGTTGAACTGCCGACAAACGGTGTTTGGGATCATTCTGCAATGTCATTTGTAAGAAATCATGCCCTTCCTGTGACAAGGTATCGGGAGCTTTTGGAGCTTCACCCATGCCCACTTTGAACATAATTTGGAAATTGGAATCGTATTGCCACCAAGGACGCTAAAATAAAATAAAGATACACAAATAATAATAATGTTGTTGTATGTTACTTAGTACAGTATAAAAAACTCACTTTTCCTGAAGCCATTTCAACGACAACACACCCTACAGACCATATATCAGCAGCTCGACCATGTCCATCGCTTTTAGATTTTGTAAACATTTCTGGTGCCATATAAGCTGCAAACAAAAACTAGAATCTTGAACCTCAAATTTACACATTGGTCTTACCTTGTGTTCCAACATATCCCTGCAATTCACCAGGTACTGTTGTGTGAGCTTGAATTTTAACCGCAGAACCAAAATCACCTAATTTAAGGCTATTGCTTTCATCGACTAGAAATATGTTTGCAGTCTTAATGTCACGATGCACTATACCGTGCTTATGCAATTCTTTTACGCCAGATAGTAGTTGGGCAGTAAAACGGCGAGTAAGACCCTCTGGGAACACATCAGACATCTCAACAAGAGACTCCAATGTTCCTTCAGAACAAAGTTCCATAAAAATAAGCAGTTCCTCCTTAAAAAAAAATACTCGTATGTATAATAAAATGTCAATGCTTGAATGCAAGAATTAGCAACAACGTACCCTGTGCACCTCAATTCCATAGTAGCGAACAAGATGGCGGTGTGTAATACCTTCCAGAATTTTTAATTCGTCAGCAACATTTTTCAAAGCCCGAGTTTCGCCCGGCTGTACTGCAATCTCTTTCATGGCCATGAGCTCGCCTGTGGAATTATTAACAGCTGTGTAAACTTTACCAAAACGACCTTGGCCAATCTATCAGGAGACAGGGTTTAATAATTATATACAACATTAAAATAGTCAATGTCAAATCTACCTTGATTCCTCGGTGCCAGTGGAAATTGACACTTTTCGCTCGAATATGAATATTGTCAGAAGTATTTAAAGCTTTCACTTGACCTATAAGATTTTTTGTCCGTAGCGCATTTTCAATTTCCATATCTAGCCGATTGACAGCATCTCTAACCCTTATTTGCCGCAATACTAGACTATCTAATCCCATTTTGCCTGGAACAATCAGTCTTAAAGTATTTAATTTCGTTGAGTCACAATCAGGGGTATCAAGTGAACTATAATCCGACGGAGAAGATGGCTCTTCTTTCAAACTCAACTGGGGATGTAGGAATTTTTGGGATGAAAAATCAACTACAGTGCCAGCTGATAATGGAGATCGTGTAGGTGTCCGAGATCGACTAATTGCGGGCGAAGATGACTTACGCGTTCGAGGACTCGCCTTTTTCTTGGACTTTTCTGGTTCTGAATTGATTCCAATTACATGAGATATACAATGATCCATTTCGGTTTTCAATTCTTCAAACTGATGATCGTCTAGAAATCTTGTAATCTGAGGATCACATGCTAATATCAGAAACTCTAAACCTTGAGATGCCCATCGAGGACGAACACCTCTTCCTCGTTCGCAACGCTCCGTCACAAATTGCATCCACATCCTTGAAAAATCAACAATTCCTAGGGCAAGATCTTTGTCACATGTTACATCACGATTTTTCATGATCTTTTGTTCGAACAATCGAATAACATCCTTGTTGTATTCAAAGCCAAATTTAAAACCTTGATGGAGAATTTCACGATATCCCGAGAACACAGCCTGACGATCTTGTTCGTCCAATTCAATAATATTCTTAATACAACATTGTGCTTGGACACCTTCGATTATTTGTTTAAGTCTATTGCGCACATCGAGGACATCTTTTTGAACCATCTTAAATTCCTGTTTTACTGCGGGACAAACGAAATTGTTTAATTTATTTCGATTAAGATACTCTTCGTAGTGTTCGCGATGAAAATCTGAGTGCTCGACATCACGGCAGAATGTTTTGGCAAAAAATAAAACCTTTAGGGAGGTTTCTCGTTCGTACGTAAAAAAGCATTGTGTATCACGGCAAATTTTAAATAGTTCTTTCTTTTTGTCTTCGGGGTGGCAACTTGTGCTTTCGACTCTAATATTGATTTCACGTGCTTGATTTATTAGACGTTCACTGATGTTCTTAAGAAGTTTGCGAATAACCAAACTAAATCATAAAACAGATAATGTTCGTTAGTATTAATAAAAACTGAATTTTTTTTAAGTTTTCAACATTAAACCATTTTAAAATTATTATTAAATTCAACGCGTGTTTTATTCCCCATTGGACAATGATATCGAGATCAGAATTTATCATACGTGGATAACTTTCATTAGTGGATTAGAAATTTTAGACAAGAGGTCATTAATAAATATGAGAAAAGAGACTAAAGATAAAACTGAGCCTTGGGCACTCTAAATGTTAGAATTTTAGACTTGAAACCGTCCAATACAACTTGTATTGAACGGTTCGAAAGGTAATTTCTAATCCAACGAATAAGAGATTCATCGATACCAAATGCACACATTTTCGATAAGAGAGCTTGATAGCAAACTCTATCAAATGCTTTTGAAATATCAAGCGCAATAATCTTACTTTGTCCAAAACGATGTAAAGATTTGTGCCACTGTTCGGTGAGATATACCATCACATCACCAGTGGACCCATTGCTACTAAAGCCATACTGCCGGTCATTAAGGAGCCCTCGTTCTTCAAGATATTTGTTAAACTGATAATTAATCAGCGTTTTCATGACCTTAGATATAAGGGACGTAGGTGCAATTGGACGCTAATTAGAGGGTAAAGAAAATTTGCCTTTTTAGGGAAAGGCTTGGAAAATGCTGTTTTCCATCCGCTCGGAAAAGGACCAGTAGAGTAGAACAGATGGAAAAGTTTACGCAGTGGTATTGCCAGCGTTGAAGAACACCTCTTCAGAACTATGGGAGAGATACTATTTGGGCCAGCGGATTTGTGTATATCAAGGTCTTTAAGGATTCTAGCACATACACGAGTTCGTAAAATTCATCCCATGAAATCATTTACACTCTCAAGTACTGGATGAGTAATAACACTTTCTGGCAGTGTCGAATTAATAGCTTGACTTTTTTACTAGAGCTGGCAAAAAGGGTGTCATTAAGAACGAGCGTTGTAACCGAAGACGCAGTGGAATTTCAAATGTTATTTTAGAAATGACAAAAATGTTTACTACCTGATGGACATTGTAGTATTTTTTGTCTTAATTTTTAATCATGGAAACATTTTTTTTCTCTGAATGTGAACGTTGCAAGTCTTTCTAGTTTATTGAAACTTATTCAAATTTTCCTCAGTGGGGTTGGCTTTATAATTCAGGAAACTTACTTCTCTAACCCTAATAACCTCTTTACAGCTCAAATCAAACCATGGATTTTCTTTTGGTTTGATAGATTTCACCCTATTCAGGATCAAATTTCTCATTCCGTGAAAAATTGAATGTTATCATATGTGCGCTGGAATTTACGTCACTAGGTACAGAGAAAGCATAGTGACCACTTAAAGTTCCTGAAGAAATTGTTGACCGTCCCAGTTGGATTTCTCATACTGTACTTAGGTAATTTTTTATTTACCTGAGTGTTGTTGGCATGAGAAATTTGCAGATATGACACAATGGTCTGATGTGCCTGGAAGCGATAATACACTTAAAGTGTATTTATCAGGGTCAGAGGTAAGAAACAAGTCTAGAGCGTTGGCGGTGTTGGCCAGCAACGTAAGGGATTCGAGTTGGCTCGTCAAAAAGCTGAATCAGTTAGTTTAACTCAGCAAAGACCACATACAAACCTTCCCCTGGGTGTTGTCTGGCTCGTAAAACGGAGCCAGCTAGAAATGTGCACATTGAAATCGCCCGAAATGACGATTTCAGTGCGAGGATAATGGGAAACAATTATTTGAATGGAGTCGGACAGAGCATCAAATTCGTTAAAAGTTGAATTTCTGTCAAAATTTGGGCTGCGATAAATGAAGCATGTTTGTATGTTTTTGTTTACCGAGATTTTTAACCACATGAAATTAAAATTTGTGTTTGAAAACAAATCTTATTGTGATCGAAGTTGGTACGCAATATCATTTCCTAAGGGCCTAAGATTTACCCAAATAAATTAAATTTCGAAGGATCAGAACTTTCACCTATTTGAGTTTTACTTATGCCGTTTTTATTTGGCAATCCAGAAGCATTCAGGACTCTTCTGAAAGCGTTCACTTGGGAAAAAATGAAAGTTCTAATTCTGAAAAGAAGACAATTTCGCTTCTGGATTTGAAATCAAAATCGGAACCAGAAATACTCAAACATTCATAAACTTGAACGTCACAGTTGTAAGGGGTTTTCCAATAAGAGGTGTTATTTTGAATAGCCCGCTAATTCGGTAGCTGTCACTTTTGAAGCTGTCATTTTTTGACATTTGACAAGTAGAAACTACGCTATTAATAAAAATGGAACGATACACGCTTCAACAACGCATTTCTTTTTTTTTGAATATCAAAATAACACACACCTCTTATTGGAAAACCCTTTATCATAATTGTGCAAACAAACTTTTTTTTTTTAATTTGAATCTTTCCACGTACACAATTATTTTCACACATCCAATCTCATTATGGCTATCGTTTGGTAACACAAATCAATTTATTTTTGATTTAGATCTGTCAAAAAACTGATTTTGACAAATTTTGCCTTCGATTGGCCAAATAAATTGATTTATTTTTTGATTTTAAATCAATTTTGCAGATCTGGATTTTTCGGCAGATCTACCCCTCACCAAGCATTACAATTGACACCAATTACAGTTTGACAAGACAGCTGATACCGATAGCTGGTTCACAGACACAAATAAACACCAATACTATAGCAAATAAAAATCAATCTGAAAACGTATTCGAATCGATCTATAAATCAATTTATAGATCAAAATATGAATTTACCAAACAAAAACCCCATAAAATTCAGAATCGTCAGAATTACACAAAAGTGTTTAGTTGGGATTACGGTTCAGAGAAGAATTCCAAATAAAAACTCCATTAGTGCCAAAACAGCTAACATGTATTTCGCAATATGAACGTATGCAGAACAGAAATGTTTCCTAAGTCCATGAGTTTTGCTGTAATCCACTCTAAATTTTCCAACATTTTAAAATATTTAAAACCCTACTAAAACGCAAGCCGGACAATCTTCTAAAATGAATGTTTAATCCAGTTCCCAATTTCAACTTTCCAATAACAATTTCAACATTCATTTGTTGGATAAAATATAAATTTAAAATGAATCAGGAAGTAAGAACCACAAATGTTTCAACCGATTCAGAAGAAGATGATGTATTAGTAACGTAATTAAAGTTCACAAACAACAATTGATTTCTGCTGATTTCGTAGTCAGCTTTGCAATACGATACCTAATGTCGTTTTTATTTGGCAATCCAGAAGCAAAATAAAAAATGACAGTTCTAATTCTGAAAAGAAGAGAATTTTGATTCTGGATTTGAAATCAGAATCAGAACCAGCAGCACTCACACATTCATATATTTGAACGTCAAAATCCACTGTTGCCATTTTTTATATCATAATTGTGCAACCAACATTTTTTTTGAATTTGAATATTCTCACGTACACAATTATTTTCACACATACAATCTCATTAAAATTCAGAATCGTCAGAATCACACAAAAGTGTTCAGTTGGGATCCCGGATCGGAGAAGAATTCCGGATTGCCAAATAAAAACGCCATAAGTATACCAGAAATTTAGCGCTAGCTTGGCTTCGATTTGGAAATCATATGTTTTGTTCGTTGTTATGGTCGTCAGCTGTGAATTGGCAGATATTTAACACGTATTACAACAACAACGTACGTATTGCACAGCCAAGCTGTGCGCTACCCAACGCCCCCATTGTCATCCAAATCGTAAGAGTCGTTTCCGAGAAACCATTTATACATGTATATATATTTATATATATACATGTTTTATAATATACATATACAAGTTTTAAAGTAATAAAATAGTTCATGTAAAATTTATTAATGAATGACGCAGACGGCAAATGCCATGCAAATTTGTTTTTAAAAATAATATTGTAGCATAATGTATTTGTATTTGGTGATAAAATAAAATCTATTTAATATCTATCTATCTATCTACCTATCTATCTATCTACTTAACAGTCAGGTCGACATTTTGTAAAAATATTTTGGTTGTAGATATAATTTAAAATTTCTTACCAAAATTTCTTAGTTGCCAAGGTATGCATTCCATGAATCATTGGACTCACAAGTTTAGTGAACATCCACTCTTTTTCCAAGGCTGACTTTTGATTGTTCTCAGATGATGCTTCTAGCACCATTTGGTCAACATAATCTAGGTACACCTATAAAATGGCCAAAAACAAAAAAAAAAATCAATCACATTTATAAAACTAAATTACAAATCAAAATTCTCACTCCAAAAGTAGTTTTAACAGTCGAATCAAATTGATCCAAGATTTTTAAATGTTTTTCTAACTCATCTTCATTATCTTGCAGAGCTGTGCTAATGTGTCTATGATAATTCTCACGATGGGTTAGGGCCAAAGTTAAACCTTCGCGAAGTTCTTTCATTAATTGTTTTAAGCTTAGAGGATTTGGTTTTTGTGGACGTGTTTCAAGACGCATCCGTAAAAATTCATGCATAAACTGCAACGGAATAATACTGAGAAATACAAATGTAGGAATGTACGAAGGTAATGCGATTGATTTTGATTCGGGGCTCCAGTAACCATATCTGCGTAATTCTTCAATTTGTTCTTTGCTTATTTCAGGTTCCAAGCGAGGCAGATCCTTCTCATGTAGATCAATTTCGTAATCATCGTCTTCGGTGCCCATTTTTTCAAGAGATATTTGAGCTTTATGCAAAACTAAGCTGTGCAGACGCTGAAGGAATGATAGGGACTTTGCCAGGCCCTTAGATTTAAGTACGTTTTCAATAAATTTTCTGAAATAATAATTAAATTAAATTACTTATTGAAATTCTTTAATTAAAAGCATTTAAAATAGGTTTTTGTTTGCGAACGATAAAATTGGAATAGAAATAGCAAAGTTAATTTTAAAGCTACATAATTACAAAATACAAATAATATTTCACAAATTGAGTTGATATAGAATGTATTTCAAAACCCCTTCTCATTCTAAAGGGTCCGCCATCTAACGTTTTTTTTTCAACTAGTGCTTATTTCGTGAATGGTAACACATAGCTCATGTCTGATTTGACAGATAAGTAGTTTTATCCTTCCGCTAAACGAATATGGTTGTGTATACGCTTGAACAACTCTGGGAAATATTGCGACATTACTTTGAAAATCATGGTAATGTTGCAGAATGTGTGCGAAAATTGCGTACGGATTTTGGAAGAAGAGAAGCACCGTCAGCTCCGTATGTTCGTTATCTTGTGAAAAATGTGAAAGAAACTGGCATCCTCATCGATAATCCAAAGCGTGAAAAGCCAAAAACAGTTCGTTCACCCGAGAATATTGCTGCTGTGGCAGAAAGTGTGCGTGAAGCGCCATCAAACATCAATTCACCGTCGTTCTCAACAATTGAACATTTCGGAGACATCATTGAGACGAATTTTGCATAAAGAACTTGGTATGACGCCATACAAAGTCCAATTGGTTCAGGAGTTGAAGCCAACTGACCATCCAATGCGTTTTCGCACCTCGGAGCTGCGATTTGACGACGTTGGACTATTATTTGTGGGGTGCCGTAAAAAATAAGTGTTACGCCGACAAGCCACAGAGACAATTGACGCTTTAAAGGACAATATTCGTGAAGCCATTGGTGAAATACAGCTGCATACAATCGATAATGTGCTTAAAAATTGAACCGATCGTGTAGGCTACTGCATGGCCAGCCGAGGCAGCCATTGGAATGAAATTATTTTAAATCATGAAATGAGTCAAAAGATGAAGTCAAATCATTATCCTTTGGATCTGCTATTTTTTTCTTTTAATAGTTTTGTTGTGGGATACAAAATTTGATCAAATTTTCATTATATTTGCTTCCTTCTTCTTTTAAATTTCCTTTCCGAGAGATCTCATTATGTCCTTGTGTGGTAAAAGTAACAGCCCTACATATCTGAATTTGAAAATTCTTCTGAAGCATACGCCTTTACTGAATTGTCGTCAAACTTATTTCGCTTTACCTTTAGCACATATAAAAACCCCTTCTCTCCAAAAACCCTAAGATGCATAAGATCAGGTTTTGAATCATCTTTCATATGGTGTGTTTTTCTGTAGAGCTAGTGATCAGCCGATTTAGCAAGTAGTTTGCTGTTGAAGTTGCTTTTACCCTATAGCATCTTTAGAAGTTCTGCATGCCTGTACATTCTGATATTGTTAGAAATATCTGTGCATTTTGCGAAGGAGAGTATAAATTTTCTTTAATTTTTGATACAGCAACCGATTTTCCATCCTTGCAGATAAGTCACGCATCATTATTAAAATTGAATTTGAACCTTTATTTCTTTACGGAAAATAGATTCATTTCAACTGATGGAATTTATAAAACTTCTTGAAGCTTTTCACTTATTTCCTTATGAAATTCAAAGGTTTTATTTCTCCGTCTCTTTGATTCAATATGTGACCCGTTTGCAGTGTTGTTGATGTCAATCAATCAATTAAATTGAAAAACAAAAATCATTATCTTAGCAAATATGACAGAAAGCTGCCGAGTCCACAATCCATTTTCCATAAGAGCAATGCAAATCAGAATCAGAAATAACCAACAAAATTGGGGACCTTCTCTGCTGCTACATTAACCTTTGGTTTTGGCTGTTTTTTCTTCCGTTCAATGTATTTTCTTCCTTTAATGCAGTAAGATGAAGTCGCCTGTACTCTTCAATTATTTTGACACGACAAAACTTATCGTCAATTTTTGTTCCGGTCTTGATTTCAATGCCATTATTAAAGTGAAAGTCTGAAGCCATTCGCACTACGGAAAAACTTGGAAAAAACCAAGGAGTTTTAAATCGATATTCACCACCTTTTCATCAATTTCAAGGCCGCGTATGACATTATCTATAGAGACGAGCTATGTAGAGCTATGTCTAGTTTTGGCATCCCTCCCAAACTCGCCCGTTTGTACAGGATGACGATGGATAATGCACGCTGCTCCATCAAGGTAAGCAAAGACCTCACCGACACCTTTGAAATCAAAAAAGGTTTTAGAAAAGGTGACGCGCTGTCATGATTTCTCACACAAAGTAGTGCAAAACTCTCACGTCAACACTAGAGGCACAATCTTTCAACAGTCCCTCCAGCCACACCGACCTAACCACAAACGTGAAAAGCCAACGACTGAGATGGCTGGGTCACCTAGAACGAATGGATATCAATGCTCCGGCCCGGAAAGTCTTTGAATCCATCCCCGTGGGACAGCGCAGTAGAGGTTGTCAGCGTAAAGGTGGCGCAAGCAAGTGCAAGAGGACCGCCAACTTAAGTAAGTTATTAAATTATCAAAACTGCGAGACAAACTACTTAGAAGGGTTGCAACGTTCCAGCTTTCGGTGAAAGAATTTTCTCCTGTTCCCTGTAGTTTAGTGAACAAGTTCCGCATTGTTGTGATATGGCTCTCAATATTGCCCTCTTCTTCCATATGAAGACTAGAAATAACGCGCATGATGCTCGCCGTACTGCTTAATGTGTTCCGTTCCTGATATTATTGTAATATTGACCATACTTCCTTCGCTGTAGAACATCTTCGAACATGATATAGTTGCTCGTCTTCAAACAAAAGACTGCTTTCTTCTCTGAAATTAATGATTTCTTCTGAAATCGTTCCAAATAAGCCTTCTGTCATTAGAAGCATATCTATTTTATGTTTCCATATAAAATAATTGGAATTATTCAGCTTGGCAATCGAAAAATGTGTATCTGCCATTGCTTTTCTTTTATTTATGTACAAATGGTTTGGGTGCCTAGGCCCATAACCTATTGAAATTCTTTAAAAGTATTTAAAATTGGACTTTATTTGGGAACGATAAAATTTAAATAATAATTTTAAATCAAACCTACATTATTACAAAATTCAAAAAATATTTAACAAAGTGTGTTAATGAACAACAATCTAGTTTTTCAGAATAACTCACCTATAAAATGTTGTGGAATTTTTTCCCCTGTCATCGTAAACGTTCATCAAGGGTTCAATATTAAAGATATTGAAAGTATTAATATGAGCAGTGAACTCCTGAAACTCTGAACGGTGACTTGATTCTGTTGATGTAGAACTGAAAACAAAATGAAATTATAATTATTATTTCAGGACATTCTCTTCAACATGCATGCTAATATTACTCATTACTACTTAAAGGAGTTGTACAACATTTCTCATCCAATTGGAATTGAACTTTAGGAATTCGTTGTTGAAATTCTTTTGATGATGAGCTTTTTGAATCAGTCGAATATATAGCTGAATCTTCATTTTCCAAGCCCGAAGATGAAGAAGAGCTATCGGTTGTTGATGTTTTTACAGGCCAACTAAACTTTTCGCCTTGCAATCTAAAATTGTATTCAAACATAAATTATGATTGATTTCATTTCCAAAAGAAAATTGAATAACCTTGTAAAAATTTTACCCAACAGCATGAGCTTAAGCCGAGTTTGACGAGTTATATTATACCATAAGCACATTGCTTTTATTCTACCAACGAAACTCTCACTTTTATAATTGGGATGAAAACTTCCCATGGCTTGGGATGACGGGTACAGCGCTTCGGCAGCTTCGAGGCGTGTTAGAAGTTCTTCGACTTCTTTTAAAGCAGTTCTTTGTTGTTCGGCACAATCTCTACAATAGAGTGACATGCAACCGTGGCAAGATTTCACACATAAAGCTTAAAACATAAAATTGTTTTCTTTTTTTAATATACATCAAGGGTTTTAAAATGTATTAAGACTTACAGTCGAGCTTAGAGGCAGTGTCATTTCCCGATTCGGTGCTCAGCCCACTATCAGTACTAACTGCGCTTAATTCTCTTTCAAACAAAGGTCGAAATCTGAAATAAATATTTGACAATAAAAAATTGGTTTCAAAGAATGAAAAAAAACGTGCAAATTTAAGAAAAATTTTTTAGTACATATGAAAAATATTTTTAAAAAATGATTGAGTCTTCAAAAAGACAATTTATTTTTAAATTTTGTTTGTATTTAAAAAAAAAAAACTATTAGTTTATCGTTTAAGACTGATCATGATCATGCATCTGCAATTTTTCTTCTCTAATAACGTAGGGAAAATTATAGACAACTTAAGAGAAGAAAATGATAAAGTGAAATTAATGCAAATACGCAACACGGTAAATGGGGAGTGATATCAGAAATTTCCCCAACTTATGAGGGTCATGGAATTTAATTAGTAGTAAAGTAAAAAAAATTATCATGCAGAAATATACAGAGTTGATGTTTTTTAATGGCGGCAGTTTCTTTTATAACTTATTCCTATCTGACTAATGTCATCGGATCTGTCCTAACGACTGCGGTAAAGCGGGCATTATTACCATCAAAGAAATGACTCCCCCACATAAGAGAAAGAGGATATCACCAAACAGTTGCTCTACGAGTTCTTGGACAAGACTTACGAGCAGTGCCCTAGCTACGAGTATGATATTAAATGTAAGATTACGATGTAAATTTGTTAATTGGGGATTTTGATGCTAAGCTAGGAAGATAAAAAAATCTTTGGTGGTGTAATCGCAAAGCACAGGCAACACGACGACGAACCAAATCCTACAAAGGATTCAGGCTAACCGACTTTGCTGCAGGGCGAAACACCATCGTAGCTAGTACGCAGTTCCGCATCTCAACATTTACAAAGGGACATGGAGATCTCCCAATCAATCAACCGTCAACTAGATTGATAATTTTCGACGCAAGGCACTCATGGACAAAATACTGGGCGGAAGTTTGACGTCAGACAGCTACGGTTGCAAGAGATCGTTAGTTTTCCGATCCAGTCTCTAATAACCAAGTCCCATACTCCCAGCACCAAATATAGCAATCTAGTGGCAACACTACCAAAACGCCATCAGAGGGTCCGCCTCTGACGAGTAGTTAAGTTAAGATAGGCATAGGCGTTTTTCTTTTTTTTTTCGTTTAGAGCAAAGCACTGAACAGAGTTCGAACACATAGATTACGCACTGAACTTGTTCTAAACAGAGCGAGCTCTGAACACTGATATGTTTTTTAAACACACTTGAACCACACAAATGAGAACATATTTTCATTTTAACCATAAAAACAATATAACACAAAACCTACCCTTTTTGTTCACTGATACACACCAGATACAGAAAATCAACAAACAACTTCTTTCGCCAACTTATGTAGGTATCTAATAACTTTTTCTTCACATTTTCCTTATTGACACACATAGCATTTGGAGCGTTCAGCAATTTAATCACATGCTCAGTCAATTATGTTCGAGCACGTCGAGTGCGATCTTCACATGTTCAGAACAAAAAAAGAAACACACATTTGGAGCTCTGCATGCACTGAGTTAAAAAGAAACATCTGTGGGTGGCAATGGCGCAGTGGATAAAGTGCTTGATTACTAACCAATTTTAATTGGATGCCGCCCATGGGTTAAAATGGTCTTACACAAACAAATTTTTTGATCACTCAGACTCTGCTCTGAACTAAAAAAGCAAAATGCTTTCATATAGAGACTCAAGTCCAATTAAGCTCTGATAGCTTAGTAACAGAGCTCTTCAGAGCGACCGACAATAATTTGGTTAGGACTTAGGAGTATGCACCAACTTATCTGCAAGATATGATCGGAAAAAGCATGGCCGACGAATGGAATCCTAAAATTGTTTGCCCGATCTTCAAAAAAGGGACCCCCTGAACTGTGCAAAGTATATAGGTATCAGTCTTCTTAACGTCGCATAGAAGGTCTTCTCTATTGTATTGTGTGAACGCCTAAAACAGTTTCTCAACAAGTCGATCTGTGAACGCCCCTCCTAACCTAACTAAGCCTAAGCTAGTTGTAAATTTGTATTTTGTTAAAAAAAAAATAAAACTTAAAGAGCAAACGTAGGTATATAGTTCACGCATATTGGTGTAACAGATAATGTAAGCTATTCAAAACGATTATGAAGCAGTGAGATCATAATGAAATTGTATAAATCTACACGAAAGTGCTCAATTAGAAAATAAAATAATTTTGTGCTAAATCAATAAATTAATTTTTAAGGTCGTTCAACACATACACCCAAGACATATTTATATAAAAAAAAAACAACACACAATCAATGTTAAACAAATGCATGCATTACTTGTAATTTATGATCTCATTTAAAAGATCAGGAACACCTTGCCGCGATGAGAATAAGAATCTGTCCTGTTGTTCCATGGTGCGATCTGCTTGACAAGCTTGTAATTCAAGCCATATTAGGTCTTTAACTTCTGTCTGCCAAGTCTGTTCTTCCTGAGTGGGCTAATTAATAAGACAAGCATTTTTTTTTTATTATTTCATAACTAAATTAATAAAAATATAAACAAAACTTACTTTAATCTCTTGCCTGTCAATGCTGCCTAGTTTTATTAAATTGGCAAATGTCTCATGAAATTCTTTACGAGTGTGCAGTGCTGGTGTTTCCTTGGCAGCCATACCAAGATTCATTGCAAAAGCTAATGGTGGTGCAGATGACCGACATCCAATGGGTCTTGAAGACACACTCATATAACGGTTACACGATTCAATAAAAGTAGGCGCTTCAGATGTTCTGCAACAAGGATTTGCCGTTAAACTGTCAACGGTATCAGGATTCATCTCGTGGAAGCTGGCTACACGAGTTTGTTGATTTATCACTGCTGTTTTCATATCTCTTTCGGCATCACGCAACAGCGCCTGTGAACGCTTATCACTACGTTTTACTTCTTCATCAACAAATATCTCATTTAACAAGGCACAATCCATAGTGTTACGCCTTAAAACTCTAGACCTGGCTGGACGACTCATTCCTCTTTTTGGAACTGGATCATTACTATATTAAAAGAAAAATATATATATATTAGTTTTAGATGACGAAAATGTCGAATGATATTTTAAGTTACGGCTTTTGTTTCCTTTCCCAGTCACGGCTTTTTTTGCTCATTCTTGTTCTGGGTGGAGTATTTCCATATTCTTCAAATCTCGCAGCGATGACATCATCCGGATGTAATGTATATTCGTCTTCAGGTATAACTCGCTCAATGGCTTTTGGAATTTTTTTCGCAGAAGATTTCACACGAAATTCCACACTGGAATGAAAATTATTAAACAAAAAAAAAATAAACAATTAAATCAATTCGATTTATAAACAAAATTTAAATTTAATCCCTAAGCAATATGTGGCTAACCTTTTTTTCTTCATTTCTTTTTTATAGAAATTCAAAGAGCACACAGAACAATCCTTTGTAATCGTTCAACCATTTAAATTACTATGATTAGATATTTGCTCTTGCGTGCTTAATTGTAGTAATTTATGCATATTTAATGAATACCACTTGAAAATTTCGAAGAAGACTTGACTTATCGATACCTGGGTCGACTGATTAGATATTTTGTTATCTAATGTTTCATTTGTGTAGAAGCAAAACCCTTTAATCTCATTAGTTTATTGTTATCAGATGCACAGGGTGGAAAATGTATTGATAAGTTAATTTGAGGAAAATCAACTGGAAAAATTTGTTTTAGTGATAACTTACAACTTACTTTTGGTGGCGCTACAGTCCGGTGTGGACTAGGGCCGCTAATACCAAGACTTCCAGATCGGTCTCTCGCACAGCAAATTGGTTGAGATACTCTCCCACTTGCCGCAGTCTTACTCGACCATGCAGCAGATCGGAGATGGTCGAATATGTATTTTGTCGGAATATTGGTGTCATGCCATGACATGATGTGGTGTCACCTCATTCGTTGGGCTTTAATAACTAGTTTTGTTACACGGCAGTATCAGCTTAATGCGTTGGCATCCAGCTTTGTTAGGCCCAATACCTCTGATACATTTAGCAAGACTAGAATTATTAGTATCTTCTAAAGGGAGACTTTAGTTGCTCGAAAAGAATTTGCTACTCAACTGGCTCCAAGGCCAATGAAGCAGTTATAGGCAAGAATCATTTTTCGTCAGATCTCAGAACAGTTAACATTGTGTGAATTTATAGCAGATCCTAAGTAGTAATTAGTGCCAATCTAGTTGTTGATCATGTGACGTTGTTTCCAAGACGCCGGTATTTGGATGTTTATAATAGGTCTTGCCCTAATTGACCATTCAGCTCATTATCGTTTTCGCTTCAATACTATTGAACGCTGCCATTAAGGTCACCCTGTGTTCTTTCCATTATGTCATCTATAGAATCACAAGTCCAAAAATTTCTTTGGTTCCGAAGTTCATGTTAAAAGAGCGGGTACCACTGTGTGAAATTAAAACAGAGACTAGTTAGTTATAGGTGTGGATGTAATTGCCGATCTAATGGCGTTTTCTTCAAGGTGTGAGTATAGTCTCATTTCTTGATGATAGCATCTTGCCCACATAGACCATTAAGCCAGATCTTCTCAATACAACTAGAAGGGCATCCGCCATTAAGATCACAACGTCCATATAGTCGACGTACTTTCAAGAGGGATGTTAAAGAAATCGCATTACAGCGATTCGCAGAAATATTTTGTTGTTATTAATTACTAGCTGACTCGGCGAATTTCGTGCCGCCCAACAGTCAATAAAATTTAGTGATCACTTTTAGTTAAACTTAAATTATGATTTTAATTAACGTAATAAAATGAATCCAAAAATAAAATAATTCATTATGATAATATATATAAAGAAAATAAATATGCAATAAAAGTACAAAAATCAAGTATTTCAATGGAGTGTCGGCAAGACATCTGGTTTGAAGAAGTTATGTATTTTGCTGCATGGTTTTCAATTGAATTCGTTTAAACACAAAGTGAGAACTTCTCATTTGAATTGTCGCGTGAATCGCACTGATCATCAGTTTTCTTATCATCAAACGCGTTCCATTATATAATTTTGATTGCTTTAGATTTGGAAGCATGATTACTACCGAATATACCTTTAGTTGTAAATTATGCGGTTGTAAGCCAGGCACATCCAAAGAATTTAAAAATTCAGTATTAAATTGGTGGCTTCATCTTCGCTTGTTACACTTGTCAATAGATTTAAATGAATTCAGAATACCAACGATTTGATTCTGAATTACAAAGTTTAAGTCATCCACATCTTTATTCTTAGCCGCTTAGATTGCTCGCTCACTCAACCATTCGCTATTTTTGTGGTTAGTAATTATGTGCGGGAATACTTCGTTGATGAGCTTGTCTTTTTATGAAACAAAATAGCGATTTCAGAACAATACATTCTGCGTTGTCAATCTTGTGGTTTGAATGACTGATTGACGGAATGATGTGGAATAACTAGGTTTGTTCGTTGAATCCTGAAGTCGCCCAAGAGTCTGCCCAAAGCGTTTTTTTCTTGAAAAACCTGAATTAGCCGTGGTAAACAAATTCTGTGTGTTTGAAACTTAGTGTGGCCCTGAACAAGATCTAGGTTTTTAGATGGAGAAAGTTGAGGTAGATGAATAAACTATCAAGGTCACAAGAGATCTGAAGTAGGGATGAGCGATTTTGAGAAAAACATCGAAGTAACATCGAATACTCATCATCGATGTTAATAATTATGGAATCGAAGCCATCAATGTTTTTAACGAATTTCCATTATCCTTCCTTAATCATCGACATTGAAGCATCCATTTTTTTTTTAATATCGATGTTTTTCGTTAACATCGATGAACATCGCTCATCCCTAATGTGAAGCATTTGTTTTGTTGTGAATTGTCGTCAATATTTCCGATATTGTAATAGTTTTTCTGCTATTTTGGGCGGAGACGAATTTAAAAAACCAGAGATCATTAGAATCGACCCAGCAGTTCTTGAGTTATAAATGCTGTAACACGATTCTGTTTTATTTATGTAGATATAAATTGCAGATTATTTAGTCCATATTATCAGCATCGACTAGGAATCTTATCACGTCTAATCGTCCTCGTAGGCGTTAGTTTGTGCTCTGTATCCTTGAGTTATATTTTTTACCTTTTGAGAAAACTTTCGAACGTCATTCCAGTTATGGCATCTCTCTATTTTCTAGATATCACGCTTCTCATCCTTCTGGGATTTAACCACACCTGGGTCCATGTTCTGTAAATCAGTCGATAACTTTTCCTCATTTAACGACTCTGAAAAAATGGGTTTCTGTTGAGGCGATACCTTAAATTTTTAATTTGTTTGACTGGGATCTTCCAATGGAAGGCGATAAATTGAAAAAGTCATTTTGGCATCTTAACAACAGAACAAACATATTTTTTTTTGTCTCTCGACTAATTTTATCGATTCGAAAGTTACAGAACATGGGCTCTGTTCTATTCAAATCGCTAGCAGCTATGATCTTCCTATGCAACAGCGCTTTTTAGGCTTTTCGTTTAGCTACATGCACTTGGCGGTAATCATCGTTTAACTAGGGCTTTTGTTGTGGTGGTCGTGTTAAACCCAGCACGTCAAAGGCATCATCTTAGATTGCTTCCTTGCAATTTTGCCACTGGCTGTCAAGACTTGAGAAATTGTTAGCGACTCAATCGGAGTCTCCTCCGATTTCCGACAGTAAGTCCTTATACTTTTCGATTATGTCACCAAAGATGACAACTGTATCCCTATCATACCAGTAAGATCATCTAAAACAATTTTAATATGATTTGATTATTATAGATAGGACAAGAATTGAAATGAAACCTACATTAAAGAGTTTTTGGTATAATAAAGTTAACTAGATATCATTATTATAAGTAAATAAATTCGTCGCACTTCCGACACGCCTAACTGCGTAAAGTATTAGCTATACGCTTTTGGAACCATAGCTATGATAATATAATAACGAACAGAATAATGAATATGTATTCAAGTTTGCTATGATCAAAGTAAGTATGTAATAATTTTTGTATTAACTTGAACATGACAACATTGTTTATTCTTTTTATTAATTACACTAGACCTATAAAGCAGAAAATGATCACATTCTCACACAAGTCATCTTCTACCCTTTTCATTTTAGTTTAACAAAAGTTAGTAAAGTTAATTTGCTTAAAATAAATTCAATAACAATTTGTTTACACTTTTATATTGTACAAAATTAATATTCTTACTTTTTTTGTGTTTTCTTCATAGCAGAAAAATAAATTTCACGTTTGCCAAAAAAAATACCGTGTCTCCTACTTTTACTTTTACTTTGTAGCGAATACAAGAAAAAACTATTACAAAATGTAATAACTGTTCTGCAAAATTAGATAACACCGCCTTATCTTTGGAGAAATGCAAATGCACAAAATCGAGTAGGAGGACATTCCCTATTTTATCTTTCGAAGGGGAATTACTTTCTCAATTAAAATACACTTTTCGGGATAAGGTGGAAATAGCTTCTGAGTTATGAAGTACTTTTGCTCTCTTGTACTCCCCCAATAGATCTGTCAAATAATAAATGTATATGCCAAAGCTTCTGTCAACATTATGTTCTTTCTTTTCACAATATTCTCCCATCATTAGCCGGCGCGGCGGTGGGGGTAAGTAAATAAATAAATTCCCCATACTCAGCTGGATTTGTTTTCTATTTTGTGATTAAACGTGCTCAAAACGTAGTTGTGTGCAATGGTAATGAATGCTGTGTACTTAGTAGAAATAACATTTACAATTTTATGGGGTCAGTCGGTGGTAGTGGTGGAGCAACGTGCCGTCCGGTCTACAGTATAATGTTTGTATTGGAAATTCTGACAAAAAATTATTTTTTTTTCAAAGAAATTAAGTCGAAAACTTGAAAGTTAAGATAACATTAAATATTAAATAATTCTAAAATATCAGTACATTAAATCTCCATAAAAGGTCAAGTTTCGTACATTATACATATTCATTGTATGGCGATAAACGATATATTGCAATGCAATACGATAACGTTTTGTTGCGTTATTTCTACTTTTTCAATATAAAAATAAATAGATACGAGGAGTAAAAATTAATTAAATAGAAATGTCATGTTGTTTCTCCAAATTCGTTTTGGAGAAAATAATACATACATTAATATCACGATTTACGATCTACATTTTGATAGGGATCAGGCAAAGGGTTGCCCTAGGAAAGCTTTGCTACTGGGCGCATGTTCTGTAACTATCCATCACTTAACGCCTCTGAAAAAATGGGTTTCTGTAAGTTTAGGCGATACCATAGATTTTTGATTTGTTTGACTGGGATTTTCCAATGGAAGGTGATAAATTGAAAATGTCATTTTGGCATTATACTTACTTTTATCGATTCGAAAATTACAGAACATGGGCTCAGGTTGCCGAAACAATGGGTACAAAACTCCTAATGATTAAGACGAAGTGGTCGCCCAACAAAACACTTACACTACCAATCCAAATTTGAGTGTCATTGATTGTTGAGTAGAACTGTTAATATGCTCGACGAATTTTCAATCCTGTCTACGAAGAGAGGGCTTGACTCTAGTACAGACAGTAAAAAAACGACGACAAAATTATATCGGCAACATTGACTTAATGAATAAATTTACAGCAAAAAGTCATCGTATTTTGTCATTGTCGATGAACATTGAAATTTCGTTTTTAAGACATAGTTCTCAACCTCAATACGATAAATCTGATAAAGATCCAATCATATTTGAAATAAGGTTATTAATTGTTTCAAGTGACTGCCAGCAGAAAAACTGATACACTTCTTAGTTGATAAGTGAGATACCGCTAATTGTAATAAGATAATTGTAACAGAAATCTCGAAAATCCATACAGAGATCTCTTTGAAAGGAAAATGCCCTTTCCCTACCAAAACGATTTTTTAGCATAGCTGCTTTAGTAAAAGTTTTTGAATGAACAACAACAACTTGAATGTGCTACCACCAAGTTTTTTTCTTATTATTATTGGCTATTATATATAGCTATTTCACGACTTGCCAGGTCGATCATTTGTTTTTCTAGTGTTCTACTAGTCCTGTAGTCTGGCTGGTTTACTTTTTCATTTTTAATTGAAAATCTTTTTATTTTTTTTCTATCGAGTATTGATCCCAGAACAGATGGTTTAGACGCCAATGAACTACGCATCATGCCACCAAGCCCACATGATCAGGTGCAACCCAATGCCGGTTTTATTGTTGTTTATCAATTCCATTGAGGCCCATTTGTTAACACGAGTCATAAATATTTATGATCAACTTAAAACGCTTATGGGATAATTTTTTCCCCTGCATAAACTGTCACATAAATGCTTAAGTAGAACTTAAATGCTTAAGTTGTGTATCTAGCGGTTTTTTTAGCCACACAAGTTTTATTGTTTGTCGGGTTATTTCTTATCTTATCTAGTTGCTCGTTTTTAAGCCAACATTGTTGATATATCGAGGAAGATTTTTTTATATTATTCAATGCTTTTGAATGAAGAACAACAACTTGAGTCTGATACCACCAAGTTTTTTTGTATTAGGTTCGTTCGTTGAACTTTACCAACCCCAAGAGATGTCAAAAAAACCTGGGTTTTTCGGTTCTCAAAAAACACCCTGAAGCCATTAATTTTATGTTGCACAAAAGAATGATATGTCATTTAATAATGTGTGTTCAATGAGCCTGTTTGGAACAGTTTAGAACACAGGATTTTCTGCACTTGTTTTCTAGGTAGAACAGGTTAGAACAGATTTGTGAGAACTGTCGTTGTTAAAAAAAAAAACATTACGGTGTTAGATTTAGTTTATGGATCATTTTCCGTGTCGGAATCATCTCAACTTTATGAAAAATATTTTTTTAAATAAATTCAACTGCATTTCAGATTATTTTAACAATGTTTCTGTAAAAATAAACGAACTTGAATTGGAGGTAAACAACAATAATCATAAATTTTTTATAATCTCTGTCAGATGACTGACTGTTCTATAAGTTGTTCTATCTTGTCCTGAAGTTTCTCACGAATCTGTTCTGTTCTGTTCTATTCTGTTCTAACATTTTCGTCACTGAACAATCTGTGTCTGAAAATTAATATGAGTATTCTTTTATTTCCATTTTAAAAATAACAAATCAAATCAGATATCATGTGATTTTGACGCTTATTCATTTACCTCAAGCTAAAACCTAGATCTACTTTAGGGCGACTTCAGGGCTCAACGAACAAACCTATTATTTTGGCTGGAATCATAGCTATTTCACGACTTGCCAGGTCGACCATCAAAACAAAGGATGATCGACCTGGCAAGTAGTGAAATAGCTATATTTCCAGCCCAAAATAATAAGAAAAAACTTAGCGGTAGCACACTCAATTTGATGTTGTTCATTCAAAAGCATTGAATACTTTAAGTATGGAATCATAAAAAAATTGGATATAGTAAAGCAAGAATAAAAAAAGCGTAAAACTGACTTGACCTAAATTCCACTTAAAAGTCAACTTTCCTTTTAATAGTACACGAAAAACGAACAAAAAGTTATAGGCAGGTACACACTTTTAAAACATTTGAAGCAAAAAAAAAATTATAATTTTGTCCAATTGTTTTACGCAAATATTCTACTATACGTCGTCAGTGTTAGTCGATAGTATTATTTACTATTTTATTGAGAAACTTCGCAATGGGCAGCCGCCAGGCCCAAACCACAATTCTTGTCAATTCCACGCTTTGTTGTGTTCGATAACTACTCGTAGGTAAACAATTTATAATAACTTTTCATATAAACGAAGCTCTAAAAAAGTACATTTGTGGTTTTGTATTTTTTTTTATAATTTTTTACTTACCCCAAATATTCATCGTTGTTGATTTGATTGGCGACATCGGTAGAACCGTTGTCGACCCCCTTGGCAATTATTGGTTGTCCATCATATTGGATTTCGGTGTCTTCGTGATTAGGTTTTTTGGTAGCAGCACAATTGGCACAGTCAGCATTTGTGGGCACTTCAGATTGTTTTTTCAATATGACTGTGGCTATGTTTTTATACATTTCACAAACTATTCTATCAAAACAGGTTTATTTTTTTAAATTTATTTTTATTTTACGCACTTTATTATCGATTGTAATATTTTTTTTATGTATTTTACCGGATCAGGTGGTCTACCTTCTGAGAGCCATTTTTTAACCTTCGTGTTAAAATATTTTTTGACAGATGATAACAAACATTTTTGACATTTTATTGTGTTCCTTAATGGCAGCCTAGAAATATGCAGCATTTTAAAGATATCCGCTGTAATGAAAATATTGATGTTTAGGTACAGTAATAAAAGAAAGCTTGTGACATATATTTATTTAAAATTGATGCGATTTCTTACGTTTTGCTACTGGCTTTCGCCACGAACGGACGTCCACCAACGCACATCTTCCGCAATGAATGATGCTTTACAAAACTGAAGCATCTTCCGGATAGCATATAGCAGAGCAGCCCGTAGGGAAAATATGATGCACAGTCCGCTAATTAACGGACCGAAACCTATGTGTCTAAGAAATTGAAACAACAAAATCTGAGTCCGCTAACTCAAGTATTTTGGACATTGTTTTTGGCCGATGTGATTTTCTTTTAATTTAATTTTCACAAATACTGTGGTACATAGAATTCAACTATGTCCCCTTTCACACAAGAAAACTGAGTTGCCGGCAACTGGGAGTTTGTAGGCGAGAAGGGCAAGAAGTAAGGGGAATGAGAAAAATCTCCCCAGTCAACGATTTGAAGAGATTTTTTTGACGTTTTGCTTTGCATTCCAATTAGCCCAACAAAATCTTCCCAGTTTCCTCCTCAGTTTCTTGGTGTCAGTTTCTTCGTGTGAAAGGTATAAGGCAATTAAAGGAAAACGTCAAAAAAATCTCCAGCAACTGGTTTCCCTGTGTGAAAGGGGACTATGAGCCATGAGCACAACCTTCTAGAGCGATTTTCATTTTTGCGTTTATTTTTATTATAGGTATATTAAAACTTGACTGTGAAATTATTATTAAATAAAAAAGCATTTCCTGAAGAAACAAAGGTTTCTCTGGGAAGATTGTTTTCGGCTGCGTTTTGTTGTACACGGGAGCAACCCAATACAGATTCTCTGCTACATCCTTGGCATACTTCAATCTTCTTGATCGTCGTCCGCTCTTGCTCAGACCTATATTCCTAATGAGCGTCCTGTCGTGAATAAGCAACTCGTCCACTAATATCATGTCACCAGTGACAGAAGAATGGGGTAGTTTTCAAGTAGTTGAATTCTATGTACCACTGTATTTGTGAAAATTAAAATTAAAAGAAAATCACATCGGCTAAAAACAATTTCCAAAATACTTGATTTCAATTTTCAAATTACTTGATTCACATTTTCTTGTATAAATAATAATTAAATTGGTAGAAAAGAAAAGAAAAGTAGTTTAAATTCAATAAATATATCGAAATTACACAAAACAAATCAATCAAAGTGATGTTTGTTTTTTTCTTGCATTACAGCAGTTCTTCAAATGTCATCTTGCACATTAATAGTGCTGCCAAGTACTTCACTAAGCGCCTTGGTCGTTTTTTCAACCAATTCCCCCGGGGATTGCAAAAAAACGTACCTAATATTGCGGTAAGGATGGAAATACTCTTGGATTTGATTAAAAAATGTTTAATTTTTTTCATTTTTATAGTTTTTTTGTTCTTTGGCCCATTTTTCTTTAAAAAAGTACGACGTTTAACATACGAATACTTTTATTCTGTAGATTTACCGTTTTCTATTTTTAACGAATTTTTAAAGGTTTGAACAATATAAAAACGCGGCTACGAATATCTAATACTTCGCTATGGTTAGTGTTATGATATTAGATTTGTTTTGTTGGGGAAATTTTAATGATAAAAAAATACTTTGTGCTTTTAACTTTTTGCAATTAAGTGCACGGCCGGCGTACGAAAAGCTCGTCCCATAAGGGATGCAATGGTAAACCCAGTATGCAAAGTTCGTTTTGGATTTGAAGACATATTTTTAAGAATTATACACTAGTGTGTATTGGTAAGGAACTGTCAAAACAAACAAACGCAGTTGCTTGTAGTCAACAATATCATACCTACACTTTTTATGAAAAATGAAAACTTGCAAAATTAACTAAAAATAGAAATTAAAGTTTCCTCACATTTTAATTGTGATATTTAATAATTTTAACCATAAATCTAATAAATAAAATTCGTGCTTGCCTAAAGGAAGCCCAATTTTTGTCCAGCTTGGAAAAAAGATTCCTAATGTTTGATAATGTTAATGTTAGCAATAACTAAATTCATTTTCTCTTAGCCAAACGCAAAGAATTTTTGGGAATTAAGCATTCACATTGCGGTGTTAAAGTACGCGTTGGTAGAAGGATTATAAAAAACATATACGTATTTTTCTATATTTATTTTGTGTAGAAGCATTGTATGGAGATCGCACTAATGTCGTTTTCGATTGGTTATCATAAAGGCTTCGAAGGCTGACAAATGCTTCTGAAAATGTTCGATTGGTATCAAGTGACAGTTAGACTCCTGAATAGAAGGAAATTTGCTTCCGGATTTGACGTCAGAATCAAAACTAAAAGCTGCGAACGCTGCGAATGTGAATGTCCTAAATCTTTTTAAGAGATTTCAAGAGAAAATATCAACTTGTTTTTGTTTTAACTTTTCAAAGAAGTTAATTAATGATCTTATTTACAAAATTAAAAAAAAAAAAAATACTACGAAAAAAATGTTTAAATATCATAAAACTACATTTTATTATTTTCTACGCGACCAATAACAGACCAATAACACAAAAACAGGACGCATTCCACAAATGGGCGAATAAATAATTCGCTCGAATTTACACTCAAATTTTAGACAACACTTTATTTGGTTGTTCTTTGAGTTTGTTAGTTTAAATTATTATAAAATGAATATGAGTGCTAAGCACCACTTCGGCATCTACCAGTCTTTCCATTTCCATTAAAAGTTAAATTACAATGGTTGCTGTTCTGGATACATCTCGAAAAGATTATAACTTTTGATTTATCCGTGTTAATAATAAGAAGTCCCCGTTTAAACTTCTAAGTTCAATAATTTTCGTGGCTTAATTTTTCCGTCTTGCCATAATAAATTCCAAAAATGAAATTTCTTATTGTGATTGTGTACACATAACTTGTAAGAATATAAAAAACTCTTTTTATAACAAATCTACCATATTCTAAATGAATACAACATAAAGAGTGAAAAAGATTAACTCCAAGAAGAAAATCGAAAACTGCACAATTTAAAGAACTGAATTTAAATTCGTTTTTTATTGGATGTTCGGAGTTCTTTTTTTTACTCCTTATGTTCTATTCATATAGAAAATGAAAAATTCGGAGAAAAAGAGTTACTCCTAACAGCCAATCGAAAACGATATAAATAAAAATAAATAAAAACTGGAAAAAGTTTTTTAAAAAAATCACATTCAATATGCAAAGTAGAATTAGGACTAATTTTTCAATAGTCAGTTAAGCTGTCAGTTAGTACATATTTTCCAGGTAGAGCAAAACTCAGAGTTTCAACAGTTAGATACATCTTAATCTAGGAACAAAGTTATCTGCTCATTTGAAAACAGAATAAGGAGTTATCTGAGGAATAAAATAAATAGCTATTTTCGATGTCAAAAACACTTTGGAGAATTATTGCTTTGAAATAAAAGTTAAGTAAAAATTAATTTCTATGAAAAGTTCGATACCCGAAATAAAAGTGACTTTCATAATTAAATTATTCTAAAGATTGTTTTTTCCTCATTGAACAATTAGATGTTGTTACCTGGTTGTTTAAAGTAGGATACACACTGTCATTTTTTTACATAATTTCAGCTGGAATGATGGAAAAAATGATAGTGTGTAAATGTTAATGATAAATGATGAACAAAATGATGAGTGAAATGATGAAGATACAAATTTTTCGTGGATATGGCTGAAATGTTTTTTTAAGAAATGACAATGTGTACCCTACTTAACAGTCAAGTAAGTTTATTCCTCTGACAACTAACTGGATTTTTATCTGGAGATTGAGAAATCTGCTCTTACTATAATATTTTTCAAACTTTATTCTACAAGTACCTATTTGACTATTATGCAGTCGTATTCAATAGTATTCAGCAAAAGAGAATTCTCAATATCTTAATAGTCGCACTGAATATGTATCTATTAAGGTTCTATTCAACGTTGTGCAAATGCATACTCATAAAACATTTTCTAACCCATGTTAATTACACTGACCTTGTGTCAAATAGAGTATAAATAAAAGAAATCTACATTTAGACATCATAACGCAATTGTTGAGATAAATCAAAATATTGCGCGTGTTGGTTTTGAATTGAAAGTATCCTTAGGTGCGTTCCCGTACTCCCTAAAACTGCGAAAATCTATGAATTTCTACGATAAACAGTCAAATCCTGTTCCCGTACTCCAAATTTTGGTAATTTTTTCACAGAAGAGAGCGCTCATGAGAGAGTAAAATATTTCCCAAGGCTGCGAATTTTAGTCCAAGAAATTTATTTGGCCAAAATTATGAAGACTGTCAAATAAGTTAAAAAAAAAACAATATATAAGCTTTCTGTTGCCAAGTTTATCATTACAAAAGTTGAAAATAAGTTCACTCGTTGATCTTTACCCAGAGTGTACCTAGTTTTTTCAGACAACCCCAAGAGTTGTCAAAAAACCCTGGTTTTCGGTTCTCAAAAAACACACGAGGGCCATAAATTTTATGTTGCAGAAAACCAAGTTATGTCAATTAATAATTAAAATTTGAAATATGTTAAATTTAAGTTCTTAGTACATTTTTTTTTGGTCCTTTGCACAATTCACAATTAATTTGAGTATTCTTTTATTTCCGTCTTAAAAATAACAAATCTAATCAAATCTCATGTGACTTTGACGTTTATTCATTTAGCTCAAAACCCAGTTCTTTTCCAGGGCGAGTTGAGGGCGACCCTAGGCTTCAAAAAACACAGAATTTGTTTATCAGGGTCACTTTAGGTTTTCAAAAAACGCTTTAGGGCGACTTCAGGGCTCAACGAACAAACCTAATAATGGAATTTATAGTCTGGTCGGGCTTATTCGTGCAATAAATTAAAATGTGTGATATCGAATTGGTTATTTTAAGAAATAATTTCACTCAAATCTTTAATAAACATTTTCAAAAATACACTTTTATGTTGACATTTAAAAAATGGCAAAAATTGTTGTTCAAAGCGTTCCCGTACTTTTGTGAAACTCTGTTGCGTTCTGACAGATCTCTTTATAAATGAATTGCATAATTTCTTAGAAGGATGTCTGCAAATAGAAAATCTAAATATAAGGTTGCTACTGTCGGCAGATGATTTGGTTATTCTGGCAGTCGACTTGAAGAATACTGCAAAAATTGGAATTTGGAGGTGAATATATCGAAATCGGAGATGATGGTGTTCTGGAATGGATGTAGAATATTAACCAAGAAAACTGGACATTCAAAGGAGAACAAATATGATTTACCGCAAAGTATAAATAGCTGTTAGTTCTCTTAACGCCAAAAATGACCTATACAAAACACGTTGAAACTCGAAATAATGCAGCGAAAAATAGCATTAATGTCATTTGGCAATGTTTTTTATCAAGAAAACACATTAATCTGAAATCGAAGTGGAAACCCTCTCAGGCAGTTATGGACAAACATAATGTGCACAAGATCGGGTATTTGGGTTTTTTGATGAAGTATATAAGCCTCAGCGGAATTTTTTAACGACAATTTTAAAACTACCATCAAGTACGCCAAACTATGCATTGACGCTAGAAACCGGAGCTGAAGATAGTCACTTCTACACTCTAGATCTTCACCTGAGGTATGTCGAAAAAACTTTGTTTGATTATGGTGAAAAAAGTCTTTTTCTGAACCCATTTAGCTTAAAATGCATGTACATACACTTTATGAATAACATTTCTACAATTAAAGTCATTGAACTTTACGCAGTAACTAATCTGTGTTTATGAATAGAAAGAAATAAGACAGTGTATAAACGTATGTAAAGGGTCCGCCAAATAACTTTTTTTTTGAAAATGCTATAAAAAAAACTACTGAATATTTTCTCAAATTTCTTTTTTTATTTGAAAGTACAATCCTTCCGGTTAATAATGGAATATAATTTCATTCAAATGGCTGCCTGCTGGCCATGCAGTAGCCTACACGATCGGTCCAATTTTTAAGCACATTATCGATTGTGTGCAGCTGTATTTCACCAATAGCTTTACGAATATGTTCCTTTAAAGCTTCAATTGTATCTGGCTTGTCGGCGTAACACTTATCTTTTACGGTACCCCACGAATAATAGTCCAACTGTGTCAAATCGCAGCTCCGAGGTGGCCAAACGACATCAGCTCTGCGGCTGATATTGCGATCTTCAAAGACAGGGCGCAAAACATCGAGTGTAGCTTCGGCTGTGTGGCACGTAGCGCCGTCCTGTTGAAACCAAATATTGCCAATATCCTCCTCTTCAATTTTTGTGAACAAAAATTCGTTCAACATGCCCGATAACGATCGCCATTGACTGTAACGGCCACTCCTTGCTCATTTTCGAAAAAAAATGGCCCAATTATGCCATTCCGCACCAAACAGTGACTCGTTTTGGGTGTATCGGCTTTTCAATGTATGCGTGCGGGTTTTCTGTGCCCCAAATGCGACAATTTTGCTTGTTTACATACCCGCAAAGATCAAAATGAGCTTCATCTGAAAAGATGATTTTTTTTGGCAAAATCGGCATCTTCTCTAAGTCGATCGCAGGCCCACTTAGCGAAGCGAAAATGCATTGGATGGTCAGTTGGCTTCAACTCCTGAACCAATTGGACTTTGTATAACGTCATACGAAGGTCATTATGCAAAATTCGTCTCAATGATGTCTCCGAAATGTTCAATTGTTGAGAACGACGGTGAATTGATGTTGATGGCGCTTCACGCACACTTTCTGCCAGAGTAGCAATATTCTCGGGTGAACGAACTGTTTTTGGCTTTTCACGCTTTGGCTTATCGATGAGGATGCCAGTTTCTTTCACTTTTTTCACAAGATAACGAACATACGGAGCTGAAGGTGCTTTCTTCTTCCAAAATCCGTACGCAATTTTCGCACACATTCTGCATTATTACCATGATTTTCAAAGTAATGTCGCAATATTTCCCAGCGTCGTTCAAGCGTATACACAACCATTTTCGTTCAGCGGAAGGATAAAACTAATTATCTGTCAAATCAGACATGAGCTAAGTGTTACCATTCACGAAATAAGCATTAGTTGAAAAAAACAACGTTAGATGGCGGACCCTTTATATATCCAATAATTAAACAAATGAAATTCTAAGCCAAGTTTATAAGCTTATGAGCCATAATCATAGAAGGAAGTAATTCCTGGCATTTTCAGTTCTCTGTTTGTTTTATTCTATAGAAGTGCAAAGCGCCCCTATTCTAATTGTCATTGGCCGAAATAAGCTTAACCCTGCCGTTTGGAGATTGTAGTTTGCTACAACATTGTTATTTAAACATTTTTCATGAATCCTTAAAAGGCACCCATAACCAGACGTCCCTAAAATTTCTTAAACAATAACTATTGATAAAGTTCTTAAATAAAGTGGCTTTTGAAATGCATATTCTCAAAGCTTAACACAGCAAAGAATCAACTTCTTGTTCCCCTTTGAATTGTGAATCGTACATGTTCATTATAAAACATATTTTAGCAATGGAAGAAAATGTCCTTGCGCAAAGGCGGAGCCAACCATCACCCCATAGCGGCATAGTCGATAAAATAAACTTATTCAATAATTCCACCCTTCCGAACGAAAAATTTGAAATAAACCGTGATAATTACCAGTACTAGCTCAACCTACTCGACACAGCAATTATATAAGGAGTAATTCAAGTAAGTATTATTTTCTGAGACAAACGAATCAACCTACGAAATGATTAGCAAGGATAAAGGAGGAGTTTTGTGAGCTTCCCTCTTATTACCAAAGGATAACGACAAGGGGTGATTGTAAATTCTGGCCAATAAGAGATGTGTCGCACGTCGACGTCATACAAATTATCATCACTTTCCAACAGGCAGAAAACACCTGACACTTTGTCTATGCTCTACCATATCGGTATGTCGGTATCCATGTGTCTGGATGAATGAAGTGACGTTCATGATTTTAATAGTGTGATGATACATCCTGTCAAAGTGTTATTAGGGTGGTAATTTAATACAATTTGCGTACGCCTTTCCACTTGTATACTACTCCATGTCTAAGTCGGTGGTGCCGGTTAATCAGAAAGGATTGGATACTTACTATACATATACCGTAGAACATCAGAAGATTATGAAACGGGTGTCAGGAAACAATTTTTTCTTCCTTCATTCCTCTCACTGCGAGGGTGTTTCTGGCTTGTGGAGATCCTTGTTTTATCGGTCAGGTGCGATTATAGTTGAGGATACTTTCTTTTACATTGAAAGGTGAGGAGGATTCGCCAGTGGTCAGTTCCTTAGAAGCGGTCGTTTAAAGAGCTTATGCGTGCGGATGTTATTATTTTGCTGGTGTGATTTTTCTGTTTAAGTTTCGTTTTATGTGTGGATATTATTCTTTTTGTTTTTTTTAAAATGCAACCGGTTAATAAGAGTTTTCAAAAAATTTCGCCCAACTCCCTATTAGCGATGAACTCATCTGTTGTGCCAACACATAGGCCCTCGTCACCGCGACATTTTTTCGAACGTCTTTACGGTCATTTAGAAACAACTCCAGCGGTGAAAAACAATGAAAGTCCGAAACATTCTCAGCCAATGGAAATAATCAAAAGTGACTTTTCGAAACAAAAGTTTGATAATTCATATCAAAGTGATATAAGTTCTTCACCTGATATAGTTACCGATGAAAGGTTGGTTTGGTTTAATATAATAATAATAAAAAAAAAGTTTCCTGTGAAAGTTATTGAAATGTTTATAAATCGATAATCCTTGTTGTAGGCAATGTGATAACAATTCTGTGTATTCCAACTACCCCACGGATCCATCAGTCAATGGTTTTAATCCGACCCAAGTACCTTCTGCTCAAATACCCTACTTATCGGATAGATTGCATGCAAAATCGGCTTTTGGATTTCCTTCAGAATCACATTTCCCCGTTGGATTGACGGCTTTTCGTAAGTGTTTCTTTTTTTCAACTATTTAATAATATCTATGTATGTATTAAAGGCTCCTTATCAAGCTCCCTTATCTTATTAAACTACAGATACAAACTGTATTTAAGGCTGACTCAAGGATAAAGAAAACTGTACGCGCCCGAAAAAAAATGAATTAAAAAAAAATCAACGAAACTAACTAAATTTCCGCCGAGAATTTTCGGCGCTTGAGTTTCCGGGGAAAACAAAACTGTTTTACCGTCGCTAATTACCCATGAATCAAAGAAAACAAGATTACGACACTTCTTTGTTTTTCTTATTTTATTGACGTCATATGTGAAACAAAATCTACAAATTGTTGTTGTTTGTTGTATGTGGATTATTGGTTTTTTTCACATATGACGTCAATAAAATAAAAAACAAAGAAGTGTCGTAATCTTGTTTTCTTTGATTCATGCTAATTACCTGTTTTCTATGGGTGCGTTCAAAAATCGAATCATAGATATCCGTATAGGTTGGATACTAACCTATCTAATGTTGAATTTTAAACAACCAAACATTAAATTTTTTTCTGAACACAATCGAATTATTTCTAACTCTTTTTGTTACACCTTTTACAAAAATATTCACTCATCCGATGAGTGCCATGTGGAAGTAATTGCACTCAGTTTCAACATTTTCAATATTTTAGAAATGTCAAATTCAAGTTTGATTTTCTCCGCAGTTTATTCATCGAATTCTGTACTCGGTGTGCTCAAAAAATAAATTTAAACAAAATTTCAATTATGAAATAGCTACATATATGGCCATATTTGAAAATTTACTGTTAATCAATATGTTCATTTTTCCAACATTCGTATTTTGGTACGTATGTGTACCTACATATGTATATTTGCACATTTGAGATAACAATCAAAACGAAAAAAGATGGTCTAAAAATTCTGTCCGTCTGTATGTCTGTCTGTCTGTCTGAATGTATCCATGTATAGACACCTACAGCTCAAACGAGTGGGCCGAATTGCTTTCAACTTAGTATAGAGTTTTTAGGTATTGTACAGAGGGGAAATTGAAATTTTTTTTACCATATAACCCTTACGGTAAAAGCCTATTTTTCTCTAAAACGGCTCTAAAGATTTTGATTTAAAAAAATTATTGCATCTTTTTGGGTACGAACGATCATATGGTTGAAAAAAAAATGTTAAAATGTCTTAAAAACGGTACTTTCCATAGGACCGTTTGGTTTTGCTTTCGACAAATTTCACACATATATAGGCGGTCAATAGACACATTTTAAGCTAACCATGTTCCGATGTTGAATATTGGTTACAAAAGAATATTTACAATTCACAATAAATAAACACAAGATTTTTTTGATAGAAAGTTGCTTAATGATTTTTAAACCTAATAGATAGTCTTTGGCAGCTAGGCTCTATACAAAATTATTGTCAATTGTAACTCATTTACTTGATAATAAATAAATAAATAAAAGTAAATAAGATTTCTCTTTTTGGTACTTTATTTGACATAAGTGCAGTAACTAAAATGCATCGAAAACTGTTTTATGAATATTAACTGTCGCATTATTAAAAGAGCCTTAATAAATGCTTATTCAACTGGTAACTACTTAACCCATTAACAGTGCCTTAACTATAGGGTGGTAGGGCTGGCAAAATGCCACGGGCCCTCAACCAAAGAGGGCCCCGGCTCAAGAGGTCACGAACTCAGAAATAACCTAACACTTTAACAAATGTTGTACCTAAGTATTATTATAAAAATTATAATATTTTTAAGTACTTAAAATCAATCACAGTGGGGCACAACTAAAGTTCTTATACAAATTCAAACCAAGCATTAAAATTTCAACCCATTCAAAACAAAAAGATGTCAATTTTCAGAACGCATCCATTGGTTGTTTAATTTTTTGTCGCGGTACATTGGTAACGCGGGCAAGCTACTGACGGTCGGGGAATTCCCTCATTTTGTTCACCAAAAAGGCTAGAGGCCGGTGACACTGAAAGTCCCGTCATCGCGGATTTGAAAAATTATTACAATTACACGAATAAAATCAACTTGGTACGCATTGACTCTGTAAGCCGAAAATATGTCAAATAAAATTTATTATTATAAAAAATCAAAAATGTATTTATTGTTATCACGGATTTTGATGAATTATAGTTCATTTGACAGGAAATTTCGCAAATTAACCGCAAATCTTGCTGACAAACTTCATTTGGCCGGAAGGGTATAACGTGCTTATTTGAACGGTTTAATAGGGGGTAAAAAAATTGTTCTCTTAAATCACGCAATTCTCTATTTAATGCACTAAAACTCATCAAAAACTGACATCAAAAGACATTTTTGTTTTTTTATAATAATACATTTTATTAAACATATTTTCAGCTTACTAAACCAACGCGAATACCATTAACTATCGATTTACATATACATTTTTCAAATCCACGTGACGGGACTTTTTTTTTTTGTATCCGATGGAAATCTTCAAAAAACACTTGGTAAGAATCGGTACCGAGTAGTGTGAGACTCTTACCGCACTAAAACCACCGGTGAAATCAGGACCAATCTATGAAAGATCGACAAATGATTTTACTATCTTAATTTATATGTAAATCGCATTGGGGGATTAAAGTTATTACACTTTGCCATAGCTTTTAGACCATCAGCTCATGAGGCTTGGTTCTTCTTAATCTCCGAACACTGTCTCGTACATTTAAGACGGTCTCCATTTCGGAGTTGGTTTGACCTTGCAGTCGCTGGTTGTGTGATACAGCGTGTTGTTTAACCACGTCTGTAACCATTTCAATTTGAAGGTCACGATGTAGATCGCTATTTCTTATATACCAAGGGGCATTTATTATTCCACGGCATTTATTATTCTTTGGAATTTTTGGATGGGTTCAGCATTTGTTTTCTTTGTACAGCCCCATAGTTGGATGCCATATGTCCAAACGGGTTTCAGTACTTGCTTATATAACATTAGTTTGTTCTGGATAGATAGGTCAGAGTTCTTTCCTAGTAACCATTACATTTTTCTGTACTTCAAGTTTAGTTCTTCTCGTTTCTTTTTGATGTGCTCTTTCCATTTAAGCTTTGCATCCAGTCATTCCAAGGTATTTGGCGGTATTGGAGAAAGGTACTGCTGTATTGTTTATAAATATTGGAACATTGTTTATGTTTTTGTTAGTAAAGTTTATATGCGTCGATTTTGTTTCGTTTAATTTGATACGCCATTTCCGCGTCCAATCACTAACTTTATCGACAGCATTTTGCAGTTTTAGTGTAGCTTTCGTAACGGATTTATCTGGCACCAATATTGCCGTATCGTCAGCAAAGGTGGCCATGATAGCGTTGATGTCCACCCTGGAATATCCCTTGTATATAACAGATACAGGGTTGGTCCTAGGACACTTCCTTGTGGTACACCGGCTTCAATTTTATTTAGTTCCGAGGAATTTTGGTCGTACCATACTCTAAAGAGTCGGTTCGTAACGTAGGATTTCAGTATTTCGTAGTACTGCCTGTGAAGGCCCTATGCAGTTTGTACTCAAGTCCCAAGTGCCAAACCTTGTCAAAGGCTTGAGCAACATCTAAGAATATAGCCGAGCATACTTGTTTTTCTTCAAGTGCCCTTTCCACGATATCCGTAATTCGATGCACTTGGTATATCGTGGAATGTTTATTTCGAAATCCAAACTGATGGCTCGGAATTAGTCTTCTTTCTTCTATTATTTTGTTAAGCCTTTTCAGTAGCAGTTTTTCAAAAACGTTTGCCATGATTGGTATAAGCGATATTGGTCTGTAAGATGTTACTTCTGTTGGTGGCTTACCTTGTTTAGGTATAACAATGCCTTCTGCAATTTTCTGCAATGATGTGGAACATATCTTAGTTTAAGGCATGCGTTAATTATAAATTGGAGTTTCTTGAAGGCTATTGATGGCATTTCTTTCTAAACCTGAGCAGATATTAGATCGTACCCTGGTGATTTTTTGTTAGACAACTTATGTTGACACATGCTTCTTACTTCTTTGAGTGTGACAAAAGATATTTCACATTCGTCGTTTCTATCAATAAATTGTAAGGGATCTGTAGTTGTGTTTGCTGGGAATGGTTTAAAAACATTTGCGAGATGTTCAACGAAGAGATCAGCATTTTGTTTCGGGTTTGCGATCCATTTACCATCTTCAGATCTTACTGGCGGATTTTGTGTCTGAGGTCTTTTTAGGCGCTTAGCTGCTTTCCATAAGGAGTATTCGGAAAAAGTATCCGTCATCAGATTTTTCAGGAATCTACTAAGTGAATCATTTTTGAACTTACAGATTCTTTTTTTTAATTCGTTGTTAAGACGGTTAAAAAGTGCCTTATCACCAGGAAATCTCGTAGTTTGCCACTTTCTTCGAGATCTTCTTTTTTCCAATATTAGCTCCTTTATTTCGAAATGAAATAACAAAAGTCTTCGTGTATTAGAGAACTTGCTAATTTATTAATAATACAGAATAATTTTATGTCGTTCGGCTTTCCTGAAATTGATGTTGTTTGTTCCAATTCCTGTGACTACAGCTAGCGCTGAAAGATCATTTTCGAAACTTAAATTAATAAAAACCTATTTAAGAAACTCTATGGCACAAGACAGACTATTCTGTCTTTTGAAAATTCTATGGCCCGATCTTTAAACTTTGATGATGTTATAGATACTTTTGCGGAACAGAAAGCTCGGAGAAAACAATTTTATTAATAAAAAAATCTTATTGAAAGTAAATTGTTACTTCATTATAAATATTTTTTTAAACCTATGCTCTTGAAAATAAGACTTATAAGATATTTAACTAAAATGCACATAATATTATTAATAGTTTTAGGCAACTACTTACATCAGGGGTTTTTAAAATTAAATTCTAAGGTGACTATTTTTACTGGGACGCCGGAGGGCCATATGCAAAAAATTTGCCACAGGCCTCAGATGATATATTTAGTTACGCCACTGTCCATTGACATACTAGAAATGCACGGAGATTCAGCTAATTCGAAACCGCAGTGATTGAGTGAAATGGGTCACTTTTGATTAAAAATCGATTCAGCTACTAAAAGTGAGGGAGTGGGTGAGGGAAATGAAATGTCAGATTACTCGCCTAAGGTTTCAGCATTTGTTCGCGTATTTACGTGTTTGGTTAAGTATTTGTTCTTTTCTCAAAGAAATTGTTGCATACCTATTCACGTACACGAAATAAAAATAACAAACACAACTAACTAGCCCAAAAGAATCCAACAAACTATAAACAATAGGGACAAAATGATTTGCAATAATCATGTAAATCAAATTAATAACAATGTAGGACTTGTGCATTTGGATTTAATTTATTCAACATTTTCTTACTCATTTCACTTAAATAGCTGAATTACTTTTTGGCGGAAAGTGAGATGAGTCGGCGAAGTCAGTAGATTAATTTTGACAGCCCTATTTAAAATGCAAATGGTTTTTCATTTCCTCCTATGATATAGAATGTAGAAGAGTAACAAGCAGCTTTAACTATGTCAACCGAAGCGAAAAATTCACTTTCCTTTCAAATGTGTTAATTTGGATGTTTTTTTAACGGATTCGCGCACTAAAGGGGTTTTGACTACCCTTAAAATGAACAAGCACATTTGTTTTGAATTTTTGAATATCAAAATGGGGGGGGGGGGGATAGAGCCGGGTAAAGTATTCAACATTTGAGTTGTACGGTAAAGAAAGATTCTCTGTACTTGGCAGTACGTCCGAAGTTGGGCTCAAGGGTAAACTGATGAGCATTCCTGGAAGCGCGAGTATTATGGTCGAATAGTTTGAGGGGAGGAATGCAACTGGCTATTTCGCTGGAACATTGCTTATAAAAATAGCTATAAAATAATGACATATAACATTTCGACGGTGTTCTAGAGATGTAAATGTCTCCACTATAGTTCTATCGTCAATCATTCTTACAGCTCTATTTTGAAATCTATCTAAAAGATTCAAATGAGTTTTGGGACCTCCTGCCCAAATGTGAGAGTTATACTCCAGCTTTTGACGAATGAAGGCCTTATAGATTACAGCCAGATCAGAAGGGGAGAAGAATTTCTTGCATCTTCGAAGAAAGCCCAAACACCTTGCAGCATTTTTGGCGACATCGAATATGTGGTCATTCCACAAAAGGTGGTCGGTGATGCACATACCAAGGATTGAAAGCTGATCGCTTTCTTTAATGCAATCACCGCTCATGGATAGCGGTATGGGAGGTGGTTTCTGCTTTAGGTGTTTTTCTTTTTAGCTCAGAGCAGTGTCTGAGTTGTCAAAAAATTTGTTGTAAAAACATATCAGTGTTCAGAGATCGTTCTGCTTGGAACAAGTTCAGTGCATAATTTGTGTGTTCGAACTCTGTTCTGTACTCTGCTCTGCACGAACAAAGTAAAAACGCCTTTTAACTACAGAAGACAGCACTGAGTTTTTGAAGCATTAAATTCTACGCGGTTTTGAATTCCCCATTGGACAATACTGTCATGATCAGAATTTAATGAGCTTATCATACGCTGCCGTTGCAGTTCCACATCCGAAGAACAAGGAAATGAATCGGCAAACGAATATGAAAAGGTGAGGATATTATCGTCAGCAAAACAGTTAAGTGGATTAGAAGTTCCAGATAAGAGATCATTAATAAAAATGAGAAAAAGGGTCGGAGACAATACGGAGCTTTGGGGCACACCAGCATTTATTTTGTGAATATCAGACTTGAAACCGTCCAATACAACTTGTATTGAAAACGGTTCGAAAGGTAATTTCTAATCCAACGAATTAGAGATTCATCGATACCAAATGCACACATTTTCGATAAGAGAGCTTGATAGCAAACTCTATCAAATGCTTTTGAAATATCAAGCGCAATAATCTTACTTTCTCCAAACGATGTAAAGCTTTGTGCCACTGTTCGGTGAGATATACCATCAGATCACCAGTGGACCCATTGCTACTAAAGCCATACTGCCGGTCATTAAGGAGCCCTCGTTCTTCAAGATATTTCTTAAGCTGATAGTTAATCAGCGATTCCATGACGTTGGAAAGAAGGGACGTAAGTGCCATTGGACGGTAACTAGAGGGTGAAGAAGATTCGCCTTTTTTAGGGACAGGCTGGATAAATGCTGTTTTCCATCCACTCGGAAAGAGACCAGTAGAATAGGACAGATGGAAAGGCTTACGAAGTGGTTTTGCCAGCGTTGAAGAACACCCCTTCAGAATGATGGGAGGGATACTATCTGGGCCAGAGGATTTGTGTATATCAAGGTCTTTGAGGACTCTGGCAACTGCACGAGTGCGAAAGGAGATTCGTCCAATGAAATAGTTTACGCTCTCAAGTACTGGAGAAGTCATAACACTTTCTGGCAGCTTCGAATTAACAGCGAACTGCACTGCAAGCAAATTGGCTTTTTCACGAGAACTGTCAAAAGGGGTGTTATTAAAGACGAGCGTTGGAACCGAAGACGAAGTTGAATTTCGAATATTTTTTTACAAATGACCAAAAATTCTTACTACCTTTGGGACATTGTAGTATTTTTGCCTTAATTTTTGGTCATGCAAAAATTTGGTTCTTTGAATGTGAACATTGCAAGTCTTTCTAGCTTCTTAAAACTTTTTCCGGATTTCTCATTGGGGTTTGCTTTGTAATAACCTCTTTACAGCTCGAATCAAACCATGCATTTTCTTTCGGTTTGATAGATTTAACACTATTCGGGATAAAATTTCTCATTCCGAGAAGAATTAAATTTGTTATCATATCTGCGCTGGAGTCTACGTCGCCACCGAGGAAGCATAGTAACCAGTTAAAGTTCCTGAAGAAATTATTGAGACCGTCCCAGTTGGCATTCTTATATTGCCAAACGGTTCTCTTAGGTGATTTCTCTGAGTGTTGTTGGCATGAGAAATTTGCAGATATGACACAATGATCTAATGTGCCTAGAGGCGATAATACACTTACAGTGTATTTATTAGTGTCAGTGGTAAGAAACAAGTCTAGAGTGTTGGCGGATTGACCTGCAACGTCAGGGATTAGTGTCGGCTCGTCAACAAGCTGAGTCAGTTGGTTTAACTCAGCAAAGACCTCAACATACCTTCCTTCGGGTATTGTCTGGCTCGAAAAGCGGAGCCAGCTAGAATTGTGTTTTTTTTTTTTTTTTTTTTTTTGTATGCATTTTAATCACACGTAACGACGATTTCAGTACGAGGATAATGGGAAACAATTCTTTGTATGTAGTCGGACAGAGCATCAAATTCGTTTAAAGTTGAGTCTCTGTCCAAATTTGGGCTCAAATAAATAAAACAAGTGTGTAAGATGTGGTATTTACCGTGAATTTTAACCACATGAAATTAAAATTTGTGTTTGAGCACAAACCATATTGTGGTTGAAGTTGGTACGCAACATCATTTCTAATGTAAGCGGCGAGACCATGGTGGGAAAAGAATAATGGCATGTGAATATGGTAGTTCGATTTGTACATCTTAAAGATTAAATCTTCATTTGAGGAGTTTGAAATTTGGATGGTAAATATTTAAGATTTGTAGGAAATTTAAGCTAAATCTACTTAAATCTCGGTTTAGTGGTCGGTGAAAACATTATAGTGAAAAGCGTTTCTTTTTTTGAAAATCCTGAACTCACCCTGGGGCCCAATTCCGAAAACCTGAATACACGTTATCTGTCAATTAATTTGAATCTCACATTTGGGGAATTATCAACATGTATGTCTGTGTGTCCGACTTTTTGTGTACACAGAGAAAACTCCCGCTTGTGGAATTTGGCCCCTGGTGAACAAATTCTAATTTAAAAGACCTCGGGTTGGCCCTGAACTCGCGCTGAATTAGATCTGGGTTTTTTTCTGTGGCGGGCTGAGGTAACGGATAAACTTTCGAAATCACATGAGATCTGAAGCATTTGTTTTTGTTGTGACTTTGTGTTTTGTATACAATTATTTGCAATTACTGCAATTTACTTGCGATATACATAGGTAGGTCTAGGTACTACATATACATAGGTACGGAGATCATTTTTTCAGATGCAAAAAAGAGGACAACCTTTAATTAACTAAAACAAGTTTAAGAAGAAACGATATTCATTCAAATTATTTGTACTTCAGATTACATACATCAGTTCAGTATTAAAAACAAAAATAAAAATACTCATAACATACAAAAAAAATAATCAGCCGTATTTTGCTGTCCGATTCGATCGAATCTTTCGATTCACGTGAATATTTTACTCAATCATTTACTATTTATTTTCAAATGTCTTATACCTTTTGAGTCCAACGCTTTACTAGTTTTTTTTTTTTTATTTAATTCTTAAGAGAATTTAATTGTTAAAATTTATTTTTGATCGAAATTTATATACTTTTTGGAACAATTCGTTTTTTCCGTAGGATAGCAGAATATAAATATTCACGTGAACATTTAACAGAATAGGTTGAATAAATACTTAAGTACTTAATTTAATTGCTCAATTCAAAGGGATTCTGAATTTTTGTATTTTCCTCCGCAGTGTATTTTTTTTTAAGTTGTCATCCCGACTTCTTAAAACAGTCATAAGTGCACATTGTTATCAACGCTATCTTTAGTAAATATATCAAATTTTAATTGCGATTTTTCAGATGTCCAAATGTTATTAGAAATTGAAAACACTCTTTCCGTAGTGGCATTTGAAGCTGGAAGCGACAGTGAAAACACTACAAGTCAGTAAATTTTCGTACTTTTACATTTTCTACATCAGTGTTTGAAAATTTCAACAAATTTCTGACTTGGTGACAAATTGTCCGTTTTCTATTTTTCACTTTGTTTCTTAAGAAGGGAACACAATATCGAACGTGCGTGACAGTTTTGTTCTTAACATGACGATGATAGAGAACACCAAAAAAGTGGGTCCCACAATTCCGTCTGCCTGTACTTCAAACTTTGTACTTAAGCGTTTTAGGTGATTGTCTAAAACAGATTTTTGAATCGTTTTTTTTAGGTCCAAGACATACAATTTCTTCTACCAGCTCAATTATCTCAAAATCGACTCTAACGATTTTGATAGAAAATGTGTGTGCACTATTTTAGGTATACTCTACATTTTGGTCAACATTTTTTTTTGTACCTGCCATACAACCGTTTTTGTGATTTTGAACTTCTCATAATCCGCTCCACTGATTTCGATCAAAATTTGTATATAGGAGGTCATTTAAATTTTAAATAATACTGCATACCAAAATTTTCGAAAAATATTTTTTTGGATTTTTGAAAAAAAATATTGTTTTTTTGAAAACTCAATATTTCGAAAACAGATGGATGATTTGTTTATGAAATTTTGTTTTTAAATTTATATTATTAAATATTTAAAATTGTCATACCAATTTTTTTTAGAAAAAAAATTGTTAAAATTGTATATATACAAAATTAAGTAAAATACAACTTTGAAAATATATTTTGATTCTTAATAGAAACCTTTTGCATACGATGTAATCGAACATAAGAGCAGGTTCGTGCGAATCAGTCGTGCATTTTATTATTTTTAAAATGGAAATAGAACATAGAAACATATCTTATTCCGAGGGGTTCTAATTGTTTACTCTTAAACATACTATATATGCATATTATTTCTGTAATAGGAGACATAACTAGACTATCTGCTCTATCGAGGTAACCGTCGGAGCGGAATACTCTCCGATTTACTACGAATCGGAGACATTTTGCTTCGAGGTAATTCTCCGATCGGCAGATCGGAAATTTTGTCCGGCGACATTCAAGGCACGCCATTTGTATGCGATGAAGTACTTTGAATGATTTTATTTATGACAGATACAAACAAAATATTCTCCGAAATCCTCCGACAAGTTCTCGTTGCGGAAAGTGTTTTCTTTTTAAGGAAATTGTTTATTGAAATGTAAGTAATGAAGAAATAAACCTTATGTACGTTAACTTGTGGGCTTTTTGTTTTTAGGCAGAACGAATAAACAAGTTCACAGCAATATGAGCGGATGTAAAATCTGCCCAGCGAATATCCCCATATTGCATATCTAAAATTACACAAGAACGACACCAGAAATTGTGGCTGTGTTTTAGTTTTGAATACATCATATATTTTTTAAAATTTTGGAGTGACACCATCAGACCGATAATTTGTTTTGTATTTGTGTTGAATCTGCTCCAAAACAAAAGCAAACGCATTTTTATTTAGACGAAAGTTTTTCTTCAATCTTGAAGGGAATTATAGAATTAGAGCTGCGTCAGGTAGTCAGCGTATATTGTTCTCGTTTTTGCAATGTTCTTTTATTTTCTAAATAAATAATATTGAATTTGAAAAGTTTTTTTTTTCAAATTATTCTTTTGTTGGCAGTTCAAACGGAAACAAAACATGTGTTTGGAAATAGGGAGGGGACTTTATTCGATAGTTTTGATTTAAAAATCGGTGAATCTAATTACATTTCTTAAAAACTTTAGCGCATTCTAATTGAAAATAATTCTTTCTATAAACAATAAATTACACTCTCTGGCCAATTTTTCATGGTTTAAAACGTTTATAGTGTTTGTTTAATAAAAAAAACTATCTAAAATATATAGCATTTTCGATATATCAGTTAAGTTGCTCATCTCTGCCTGAAGTTTATATCCATCGCAATTCGTCGTCGTATTTCTTTAAAATTTTCTTCCGATGACAGCTACTTCGAACTGAAATTGAATTTCCGACGAAAATGCGTTACGGAGAAAATTCCGCTCCAACGGTTACCTCGATGGGGCAGACTATCTTATAAATAAGCACACAATGCGGTAGGGTACATTAACGATATTTCCGGAAGCTGTACGGACAAGGAAGAAACTATTTCTCATCTTCTCTGCACATGCCTCGATCTATAACAAAGGCAACATTTGGGAGACTTCTTCTGCGATGATCCTTGTGACTTAACAAATACATAAGCATCAATAGCCTCGCACGCTTCAAGGAGGCTTTACATGCATCTTCATCTTCATCTGCATTGACTTCTGCAAAAAAAGAGGAAACAAAATAAAAAATTCATACTTGTGCGATAGAGAGCGAAAACCAAAATGGAGATCATCTTCATGTATGAAGATTATAGCAAGTACGAACCGGAAGATTGCAGATTATAGTGAAGATGAACATGTTCATCTTCATTATAGCATTTTCATCTGCACCATAATTTGTTCCGTTCAGATAACGAATTTTCAAGTTTTTTTTAACCATTTGCTGAGGTGTTTGCTTAAAAACAACGAAAATAGCGAAAATTTTCTTCTCAAAACTACATACCTGAACGCTAAGAACATGTGATTGTGAGATGTATTAGGAAAGTTATAGCAGAGTTCGAGTAAGTTATTAGTGTGTACCCTGTCTTACTCCTATGTTTGTTTTATATTATTGGCCCGCTCTACTTTTCTTCAAGTCTGCAGATGCAGATCCATGTAAAGCCGCCTTTATAAAGAGCTCCAAATGATTTTACGTATTGTGAACTAATATCTATTCATATGGTATCATGGGGTATTCTATTGATAAAGGGAACAATTTTATTTCAGCGAAACTTTCAATAGCTTTTAAATTTACGGGCGAACAAAAACATTTTTGGTGAAAGATATTCAGGGCGAAACTCACAAAAGGGTTGAATGTAAGTACACACACTCAACTTTAAAATTTTGATATTTTAACTAAATTTCCCGGGAAAAAATTATATCTCGGATACTTTCAATATCTATGAATTTTTAGTGATGCCATTTAATTTATATGCTTATCTTAAAAACAAACTGGATTTTTATTTTTGTTTTAGCCTTGTATACACTTCCTCGACAAAAAAAACTACATGTATGTCTTATGGGTGTTCTTTTGGCGCAAAAAAGAATATTTCACATTTATTATTTTTTATCGAACTGTGAACTAGCCCGAAGAAGAAAATTATACCCACCACGAATATTTTTTCTGCAAAACAATGTTACAGACACATTTTTCGCTCTAAAAAAAAGAAACACAAATTACTTGGGATATACAATACATACATACGTACTTACATAGGCACTATAGGCCAAGTTTTGCAGTTAGAAAAAAAATAGAACTCGAGCTTTTTTAATCAAACTTGACATTACGATGATGGAGAACACCAAAAAAGTGGGTCCTACAATTCCGTCTCTGTCTACATGTCTGTATGTCTGTCTTCAGGTCGATCTACAGCCTAAACGGCTGAATTGATTTTCTTCAAACTTGGTACTTAAACGTTTTAAGTGATTGTCTCAAATAGATTTTTGAATCGTGTTTTTAAGCCCCAAAAATAAAGGTACTTGCCAAAACAAATTTTTCTACTATCTTAATTATCTCGAAAACAGCTCTAACGATTTACAAAAAAAAAGTGTGCGCTACTTTAGGTATAGAGCACATTTTGGTACACATTTTTTGTACATATTTTGTTATTAACGGTAGCTGCCATACAACCATTTTTTTGATAACTGCTCCACGGATTTCAATCAAAATGTTTATATAGAAAGTCCTCGGAATTCTAAATAATGCTGCATACCAAAATTTTCGAAAAAAAAATTGTTTTCGAATATGGATGGACATTTTCTTTTTGAAATTCAGTTTTTAATTTTTTATATTATTAAGTACTTAAAATTATCATACTAAACATTTAAAAAAAATAAATAAGAAATGTTGTATGAACGTAAGAGCAAGTAAAGGGTTATCCATTTTGCGGTTTCAAAAGTAAACGAAAATAAAACACATAAAATATTTTGTTTTCGTCATATTTCTATCTTATTATGAAGCTTGAACGTTGTCATTATGTGTGAAATACTACATCATTTAAATGACCACCACGCGAATTGTTGCAAGCATCGATTCTTTTGAGGTATTTTGCGACTTTTTGACACATATTGGGCGATATCTAAGCCATAACTTAACGAATGTTGCTTTTCAAGTGCTCAAGAGTTAAAGGGTTATATACATAAACACGGTCTTTCGCGTTGCCCCACAAAAAAAAAGTCCAGCGGTGTCAAATCGCATGATCTTGGTGGCCAGTTGATAACGCCACGACGAGAAATTACGCGGCCAGGAAATGTCTCTTGCAATAAAGCCATATTCGCTCAAGTTGTGTGGCATGTGATAACGTCTTGTTGAAACCACATATTCTCCAAATCGTATTCTTCAATAGCAGACAAACAAAAAGTCGGTTATCATATGACCATAACGCTCCGAATTGACGGTGACAGTCGTTCAATCGTCGTTTTCAAAAAAGTAAGGTCCAATCACACTTCCGGACCAAAGAGTGCCCCAAACAGTGACTTTTTGTGGATGCAATGGTCTCTATTCAATTACTTGAGGATTCTCAGAACCCCAAATACGACAATTTTGTTTATTAACATACCCACCGAGTGAGAAATGTGCTTCGTCGCTGAAGAAAATTTTGTTCGAAAAATCAGCGTCCACCGCCTGTTGTTCAAGTACCCATTCGACGTATATACGACTTTGTGAATGGTCAGCTGGCTTCAGTGAGCTGGACTTTATATGGATGTTGGTGTAGATCCAAATGCAAAATACGCCATAATGTTCCGTAAGACAGTCCTAATGCCTGAGAACGACGAGGAATCGACACGCTCGGGTCTTCGGCAACACTTTCACTTACAGCAGCGATATTTTCAGTGGTACGAGCGAAACGATGATGCACAGGCCTTACAATATCTGTAACCAATCCAGTCTCTTCAAATTTCTTCACAATTTTGCCAATTGCTTGCGTAGTTGGACGATTATGTAAACCATAATCTCCTCTTAAAGCACGACATGTGGCTGTGGCAGAATCACCATTTTTATAGTAGGTTTTAACAATTTTTGTGCGTTGTGCGATAGTTAAGCGATCCATTTTCGTAAATGTCAGACTTTCAACTGACAAAAAAAATTGGTTTAACAACTTGGTTTGACAGATGTCGAATTCCACCCCTATACTTTTGAAACCGCAAAATGGATAACCCTTTACTTGCGATGCAGTCGTGAATTTTATTTTCTCGTAAGATAAAATTGTGTTTAAGGCTTTGTGGATAACGAAAACTCTTATCCCTATAATAAGGGTTTAATTAATGGCGTTTTGGATGTGCTGTTCTTAATGGCTCCTTACGTATGTCGGTCGGTTTGGAATAAAAATAATAATTTTAACTGTATGCATGTAAGACCTAAGGTCTTTTAGATCCAACCTGCACACGTCTAAGTTTGCAGTCAAGCACTATATCCACTGCACCATTGCCATTGAGTAACTCCGAACAACCAATCAAGAACGAAATTAGTCAAAAAAAAAATCGTTGACACATGAGTTTTTGTGTTTAATTGTTTTAATTTCAAATTTTCCTATCTATGTATATAAACTAAGGTAATAATTGTGATCTACTTTTCTTTTCCATCACTATCTTTGGTTTTAATATACTTTAGTTCTATGCTCAGAAACATCTTCAAATTGGGATCACTAATTTTATTTAAAATTAATTCTCGGGCTCTTTCGTTGTTCCCCTTAAATAATTTAGATAATTCTTCAGCATACGCAATCCAAACACAATTTGCACATCCGGACATGCAGCAAGTTGTCGGTTCCGGTGGAAGCTAAGCACAATAAAACAAAAAAAAAAACATAAAAGTACAAATTATTTACATGGCCAAAGTATTTTCCCAACATCTACTCATACCTCAATGTCGTCTGTTTTTTTATTCCACAAAGTCCTCCCTATCGTAGTATTCAGTCTTCTGATAATGATTCTCAATATTTTGTCCCTCAAGCTGTGGGATATCAAAGCAATATGCATTATCTGAAAAAAAGTAAGATATTAAAACAGATGGGTATAAGTTCTCAGATTATAATTATTAAAAAAAATCAAATATATTAAAATCTTTAAAAAAAAAAAACGGTAATGTTCCGGAAAAACGAGAATAAACGGATACGTTATGTTGAAAAAAATGCACAAGACTCAGATTATCGCATTTGGATATCGAGTTTCATAATATCCGATCAATGGCCACTCATTCATTGAGGACTTCTTTGGACAAATTTTAAATAGAGGACAGGTAAAAATAGTGCCCAAGGGCTTATACGACCAAAAAATGGTTTCATCGTATTGCTTTTCAATAGTACTTTTTTTTGTTATTTTTTTTTGTTGTTGTCATTTTGTCAATGGTAGTAAAAAAAGGAAATCACTTTCGGTGGCCATATGTGGTTCGATCGATTATGGGATTGCGTTATGTTGTGGTACAACCTGTTAAACCCTATTTGAAAACAGAGGGGACCTGGTCTTGTAGTTCTTATGTTTTTTTTTTTTGTACAAATAATTAAATATTTATGGTGTTCTTAGTTCATTTGTTGTGTACGAGTATGTGTGCAAAAAATTATTGAAATCGATCTAAAGAGGAAGCCATCAAAACGACAAATTGCAATCAGCATGTATCGAATAACCATGGTGGATTTGCAAAAAGACCAGGAATCCTGTTTGCAGACGCAGACAGACAGATCGCAAAAAGGATTTACCACAAAGACATTGAGTAGAAAATCAGAGAAATTTATCGAATGTCAGGTGTCAGGAGTTACATAAGGTGCTCGCTCAAACCTTGAGGGTAGGGCGAAAATAAAAATTATAAACGAAACCTAGCTCCTGAAGGCTGTAGGTAAACAAATCACATCCTTTTTAGGTTGTTTTACTTAGTATTCCATTACTTTTACATATAATCAAAAATGAAGTACCGCTCATGCATAAGGATATTACTGGAAGTGGGTTAAACTTTAGCGAAACAATACAGCATTGGCCACGTTTTCAAGTTTCTAGAATGTGATTGGTCAACATTTAGTTATCTACCAGTTCAACTTTATATGAATTGTATTTTGAGTATTTTCCTGAAACTCCAACCGATTTTTTTTTTCGAATGTAGAAGATTGGGAAGAAATCTTTGAACGCTTATCAAATGGTAAGAATTTTGTAAAATTTATCAAAAATGTTATTTTGTATCACCCAAAAATATTGGACATAGCTACTTTCTGGCAAAATCAACTTATTATACAGGCCCAACATTTTATACGACTTAGTAATATGTTAAATCATTTTTAGTATGATACTAGGTTAAAAAGGGGATTTTGCTAATTTTAAACGAGTTTAGTATCGTATTATCTTTTTAAGATTTCGCTAAAGTTAAAATCACACAACGGCTACTTTAATTTTTTAGTATCGTACTGAAAGTATATCGGCCTTGTACGCGGGAGACCCTGGTTCGAATCCTGCTGATGTACATTTTTTTTGTTTTTTTTTTTGTAAATAATGAAGTTAAATGATTAAAATATAAGCATCGAATACTTATTTAGAACACATGTTGGGTTTTCATCAACATAACTAATTTACAAAGCATAAACACAATAATTGTGATCATCAAAATTCAAACTAACAAATTCTTTGCTATCTGGTTAATTAGCATTTAACTAGTTAACAAAGGTTTAAAATTTAAAAAAAAAAATGAGTAGACTACTATGTAAATAGTAAATTGTTAACTAGTGTCGTGTTAAGGCCTTAATAATAGATTGTTTAAAATTTTACGCCACATTTTTGAAGTAAGGTTCCAATTCCAAGTTTGACATATATAGATGACATATGAAAAATTTGTTAGATTTCTGAGTGAAATTTGCGTCGGGTCTTCTAAGCGTAAACATTTTGTTCTTGAAGCATTAAATTCACCGGGATTTTTTATTCCCCATTGGCCATTTGGCAATGCTCTTAAAATTATAAATTAATGAGCATATCATACGCTGCTGTTGTGTCTCCATATAAACAAAGGACAAGGCGAATCTAGAAAACAAAAATGACATATACATACGTATAATAGTTAAGTGGGTTTGAATGTAATGTGATGGGGTTTTCCATTGGTAAATTCAGAATTTGATACGGAACTTGATGATTACTATAGCGATGGAACGCAATGGATTTTTTGTGTGCGTAAATTCATGTCTGTGAAACTGGTAGTTGTCAAACTGATTGCTTCTAACAGTACTATTGTTTAATATAGTGTTATCTATATTCACCGAAAAATACGGATTTGTAAATTTGATTCAGAATTAAAACAAATGTTTTTGTTTGACCAATGGAAGGATTTAACTGTCTGTTTTGACAGATTTGTATCAAAAACCATTGAGTTCTTGTACCAGTGGAAACTCAAATAGGGAAGATAGTTGCAGACAAAACGGAGCCCATCTCTTGAGAGTAATTCGAAATAGCTAACGGAATGTTCATACAAAATCACCATTTTCCGATTTTGTGGTTGGAAAACAAAAAAAAATATTCATCTACATATGTAAATCGTTCAAGAAGTTTTTGAGTCTTAGAATTTTATTCATTAAAATTCGCTATACCACTTTTCAACGGTTGAATAGTTACGCCGGCAATAAATATTGATTAAAGCTTTTATTCAACGTGTCAAATAAAGTACCAAAAAGAGAAATCTATTATGTTCAGATTTGATTGTTGATTGTGAATTGAAATATTCTTACATAGCATTACAATGTATCTATTCAACGCTATATAACTTTTATGAGTAAAATTTCGGCGTTAAGTGACATTGTAACTTTACGCAGTCTCAACAATTTTATTAAAAAGTGCAGAGTTATGCTGTTTCCGTTTCGTTGTTTAGAGCGATTCTTCTTCCACTCTTGTCGCCGAATTACGCTAGCGTGAATGATTATGCGTGATTAAATTTATCTATCTATCTATTCTATTTTTAAAACTTTATAGAAGAACTAGCTCTAATTTCTTTAAAACACTTTATCTTTCGGCGAACAAACAATACAAACGAGTTTCCAAAGAAAAGCAAAAAAAAATTCTAAACACTGCTGCAAAAAGTCTGGTGTCTTGCAGAAACTCTAAATCATTTTGGCATAAGGTTCGAGTATTGGGTGGGTGTAACCATTTTCTGTTTCAAGTATGAGTGTGGATACCCTTGCAGCTTATTTCAAAAACCTCCTTTGTCCAAGTGATAATCCCTCTGCCTTCCACTATGCTCTACCAGATCACTACATAGCTGAACTAGATGATCAGATAACGATGCTTGAACTTCAAATAAGTTTACAAAAAATGAAAAACAACAAAGCAGTAGGTGTGGATGGAATTCCTATTGAATTTTATAAATATGCCACACCTTATTTTCTTACAATTCTTCTAACATTTTTTAATAAACTTTTAAATGAAGAGACAATTCCCCAATCGTTTTTGAAGTCTATTATTTGTGCAATATTTAAAAAAGGTGACTGTACTCTTCCAGAGAATTATAGAGGAATTTCAATTTTACCGGCTTTGAGAAAGATATTTACCAATATTCTATATCATAGGTGGGTTAACTGGGTAGAAACAAATAACCTCCTTAGTTGTTGTCAAGCAGGCTTCCGTATAGGTCTATCAACGGTTGATCAGATATTTGCTCTATCTAGCATTGCTAAGCGATATGTCGACAATAACGAGCAGCTCTACACGTTTTTTGTAGATTTTAAAGCCGCGTTTGACACTATTAATAGAAGCTCCCTACTTTATAAACTTTCTAACATTGGTATTTCATCTAAGTTCCTTAGAATATACAAGCAATTGACAACCAACACTTGTTCTTCAATATATAATGGCATTACTATGTCTGAATTTTTTGACACCACAACAGGTGCTCCACAAAGTCCAATTTTATTTGCCTTATTCATTGATGATGTAACTAAAATCATAGGTGGCGGAGTGAGGGTGGGTGACGAACTTATAAGGATCTTGCTTTACGCAGACGATATGGTCTTACTTGCTGAATCCCCTTCCTCACTTCAGCTCCTTATTAATCGACTTAAAAACTATTGCAACCTATGGGATCTACAAATTAACACCAGTAAGTCGAAATTTATGATTTTTGAATCCATAAACAGGAGGATTTTACCACAAAATAAGTGGTTTCTTGGTTCAGACCCCATAGAAGTTGTGAAACAATATAAATATCTCGGTTTTTTAATAACAAGCAACTTGGATTTACGTCCTCATATTAAAGAAAAATGTCTGGTTGCTAAAACTGCTATTAATATAATGTGGAGCAGGTTCTTTTGTAATCAAAAAGTGGATTCCTCTTCCAAATTCAGAGTTCTAGACGCAACGATAAATACCTGCCTTTGCTACGCAAATCAAGTATATGGTTTCAGGTTTGTTGAAGAATTTGAAGGAGTACAACGCTTCTTTTTCAAACGTATTTTTAGGCTGCCATCGACAACACCTACTTATGCTTTGTATGTAGAATCAGGTATACCACAAATCTATACAAAAAACTTGAAAGCAAATGCTGACTACATAGTCAAAGTAATGCTGCGACCAAACACGAATTTGCAAAAGAAAATAATGATGCATGCCTTGAGATTTAGCCTAACTCCTTTTCGAGAATGGTTCTATATTGCGGGTAAATATGGAGTAGATCTCAGTATATCTAATCAGCCGATTGAATTCTGGCGTGATGCATTTTACAAAACTGCATTGCAAAAGTAGATGAGCATTTTTATCTACAATGCATTCATAGCGCACAATCCTCTTCAAGTCGGCTGATATACAGAGAACTGAACCACTCCTTAGGTAATAGAAATTACTTTAATAACTATCTGTCCACCTACCAAATTAGTATCATATTCAAAGCGAGAGTTGAAATCGTAGGACTTAACTTCAAACCGCACAGGCCAGAAATTTCACCAATTTGTAATCTATGTAATAGAAATGAAAATGAAGACATTTATCACTTCGTAGCTATCTGTCCGATTCTGCAAGAATTACTTTCAAAAGAGCTTTTTATATTTTTCTGAAACCAAAGATATTTTAAACGGTAAAAATGGTTGGAGAGTAATTTTTAGTTTTTGCGATCTGCACTTAGATATCGAAATAGTTTTGACCCGTAATCTCACTTTTAAATTTTTTTGTTAGCCATCCCTAATTATAACTTTAATACCCATAATTTATATTAAATTTGAATTTATTTAACAAAATATTCAATGCAAATTGTTATACAAATAAAAATTTAGTACAAAAATTTAAATTATCAAAAAAAATGTATCAATAATTCTTTTTTAGTTTTTTTTTCATTTACAAATTAATGAATATATGTCAAATTATTTTCGACAGACGGCACTTGTTGCCATGTTCTATTTTCTTTTGAATATTTCTTTGTCATTCATATATGTATTCTTAAATCTAAATAACGAATTCGTAATAACAATAATAATAATAATTTATCTATCTCTGCATACTTTATGTGTCAGAAAAAAATTAATCTCAGCCTCTATAGTTCATATTTAGACTAGATTAATGTTGACAGCACCGCAAATTGTGTATCATTTTCTCTTATAATGTAAAAGTGAGCTTCATCTGTGTCATATGTATCAAATTAGGGGTATTCACGATCCGATGTATCTGGTCTTGTATCATTATAAAAGTGTAGAATTTTTTGGCACTACAATAACAAAATATACTGAATGTCAAAATCTTACACTTTTACAATACTGGAACCCTATTGTAACAGAAAAATACAAGAGTGTAAGATTTTTTTAACACAAACTTAAGCCTTCTTCAGAACAAATGTAAAACAGATTTTGACATTTGCTTCAGTGTTGCTGCAGATTAATAAAGGTGTGTTCACAGTCTGTTGTAAAAAAATAAAATTTTACAATTTTACAAGACTTGGTACACCAGACCGTGAATACCCATATTATTTTAAATCTACATTTAAGAAGAATAATAGTTATTTGTATGGTAAATCTTCAAGATTTAAGCTAAGTATACATATCTAAGCTCAGTGAAAACATAGTATGAACCACCTTCTTTGGTGGGTTAGAGAGGGAATAAGTTTAGAAATGTCAAATAACACACATTTTGTTTTATTAATGACATATTTCACTTAATCCACGTGTTAAAGTTAAACTGTTGTTAAACCGTGTTTTTTGAATATGCGGCGGCTTATTTATCGAAAGTAATAAATGTTTGAAGATGTCATTTTTTAGGTGAAGACGTTCAGTTCGGTATGCGTACATTTGTGAATACGACATTTTCATATTCGATTGATATTAATAAACAGTAGAACATTCAGAAAATCGAAACGCCTTAAGGTAATCTTTCTAATTCGAATTTTCTATATTCTATATCTATAGGAATATCGCATAGAGTGAAAAAGAAGCAACCCCGAACAGCCAATCGAAAATGACATAATAATCTTTTGATATCAATTTAGGTCTTTATTATCCCTTGTTTTTTGAAAATATACATGGATTGAGTAGTATAAGGGTACAATGCATTCGTGCTAAAAAAAAAGAGAGAAAAGAATGTAGAATGTTAAGTCCAACTCATTTATATAAAATACATATATAAAGGAATCATTTTTAAAGAAATGCACAATAGGTATATTTCTATCACGATAACGAAACGTTTATCCTCAGTCATCTGAATACCGAAATATCCTTTACGCAGTCAGCCAACTGCGGCGACCACTTGGTTGTTGCAACTTTTTGTTGTGTCCGTCTCCGTATTCAATGAAACTAGGGTGTACTGTAAACACGACATTGATGACTGATCTACAGACTACAGGAACTACAGGGGCTACATCAGGGAATAATTAATTAAATTGTAATTCATTATGGATGATTTATTTAAGCGAGTTATGGATACGTTCATGATTGTGCCATTGCAATGCCGCAAACGATAAACGATACCTATTTTAAGTTTGGTCATCAGTCTGCAAACGAAACCACCCTCTTATTCCAATTTTGGTATATGAACGTTGGCTTACTTAAGAAGCACAGACGAAATTTCGAATTTCCGGAGATTAATTTTATTTTATTGTTATAAATGTCTGATAATTTCTGTGGGAATGTTGTACAATTGTGTGCATAAGGTTTAGCAGAATGTTTCACAATACAAAAATCTTCCCTTCGTAATTGAAATGTTTGTAAAACTACTTAAAAATGGGTTTATATCACACCCCATTATTGTGGTCGTTATGATGTGTATTTATATTGCTATTGACATGCGATCAAGATGTGTTGGATGAACAAGTTTTATTTTATTGCATAGATAAATCTTGAGTTAAACAAACTGAAAATAATTGACTGTTATAATGTACTCACATCTGAAACTTGATAATTGGAACCCAATTAGTATTGTAAAAAGGCGTTGATGTGCGTTCTATGATTTAACACGAAAAATTCCTGTAATCCTGTCCTGCTAGATAACATCGTGTCTTAATGTGTAGGGTTTACTTTTTTAGTTTCCGGGGTGTACACAATGGAGTAGCTGAGCAACTATTTCTGAAGCTGCAATATCGAAAATAGTTTTTTTTTTTTTTTTTTTTTTTTTTATTTTTTTTTAAATTCATTTTTATTTCATTTTAACTTATAACTATCTTAAAGCTAGACAAAAATGTTTAAAACTAGCCTAATTATCAATAACTTACAACTAATTTACTGGCCCTTTACGGGCGCTCTAAATTACACTATAACTCTTAAAACTAATGTCTTTCGACCTAAAAACTATTTTAATTAAATCTAAATTTTTTTTTTATTTTATTTTATATTTCAAGGAAATTTCACAAAAACTTGATATCTGATCATTTTTTTTTTTTTTTTTTTTTTTTTTTTTTTTTTTTTTTTTTTTTTTAACTTATAAACTAAACCTAAATATATATTAAAAATAATTAAAACTAAATAAAACTAACTTATACTAACTAAAAATAACTTACACTACTTAAAATACCTAATAATACTTAAAACTACTTAAAAACTAGAACAGCCACAGCAGCATTTTTTTCGTTTTTTAATTTTTTTTTGTTTATTTTTTATATGCATGCAGACACATACAAACATGCACCCCACCCATACATGTACATACGCACGTACATATACGTACGCACATACATGTACAGACACGCAGATACATGCACGCATGCCCCCGCATACATACATATTTTTAATTTTTTTTTTGGTGCCACCACGACTGTTCCCTATACCTAATTCCCTAAATCTATGTAAGTCGGCCAAGATATACCATCTTCATCGACTTTAAATATCACGATGCTGTTCAGAGAGCCACCAGAACTGGTTCTCCTGTTTCGCCCTATCCCTCCGGTCCCGATCGGACACAGTCCTACTGAACCGAAGGCGCTCTTCTCCACCTTGAGCGATGACGTCTCGACCATAAAGGAGTCGCCTATCCACAGTTTTCCGGCTGACGTGGTAGATGAGCGGAACCGCCCCTCCATCCTGTATCAGCCCTCGACTGTCTAAATAGAGGAATGCCTCGGGAGGGATGTAGCCACTTAACCGCGCACTCTCGAAATATTGGTTATTTGGGTAATACGCCCCAAAAATTAAGTTGTTAGTTGAGGACATCGCTCTTGCAACGTGACCCCGAATCAGCTTAAACAAAAAATTATCTATTCTGTTTATGTTGGCTCCGTTGTATAGAACCTGGTTGGAATAATATCGTTTGTACTCCGACTCTGGTGTTCTGTGTAATCCAAGGCAACGTCGAAGACACTGCCTCTCAAACACCCGAATCTTTTCCATTTGAGATGGGGCAACGTTGAACCACACCGGGCATCCATAGGCAATCATCGGCCTGATGAGCGCCATGTAGCAAATCACCTTCACCCTGCTGTCAAGACGACTGCTATAAAACAATCGTTTTGTCAGGGCAAAGGCTCCCCTAGCCCTGGCCAGAGCAGCACCTATATGTCTGTCGAAATACAAGTACTGATCCAACCAGATGCCAAGGTACTTTACTACACTTTTACTCGCCAGTGGATGTCCATGTGGCCCTACGATCACCAGCTTGCGCCAGTTCTTTCTCGTATCCCTTGAGGCGCTAGACAACGGAGTCCTAAACAAAATAGTTTCTGATTTCTGGAAGTTGATTTTCAACTTCCAGTCATCACAATATCGCTGAATCTTGTCGAAGTCACGCTGCAAGAGAATTTTGATGACCTCAACTGTTGGAGCTGTTCTGTACGCAATTAGATCGTCGGCGTACGCAATTGCCTGAGTTAGACTACCTATCAGATCGCTGGTGTAAATGCTGAAGAGAATCGGCGAGTTAACCGCTCCCTGCTGAAGACCATTGTTAATATTAAAAACTGTGGTAGAAGTTACATTGCCACTCTTGACAACAAACTTTCTACCATTTAGCATGTCATAAAGCATGTACAATAGCGGTTTACTTATACCAAGTCTGGCGAGCTTTAGATAGAGACCCTCTAACCATACGGTGTCGAAGGCCTTCTCCAAATCAACCAGACAGGCACCCGTACACTGCTTTTTAGATTTGTTCCATTGGACATCAGAAACAAGTTTAGACGCGGCATGAATTGTGTCATGTCCCGTCTTAAAACCGAACTGATTATCCGGTATGATTTTGTTGTCCTCCGCCCACTTGAACAGAGCTCTATTAATAACCTTTTCAAATACTTTGCTGATACTCGGAAGAAGACTTATCGACCTGAGATTCGCCGGATTGGAATTGTCCTTTCCCTTTTTAGGGAGAGGATGCACCACTGCTGTCTTCCACCGCACTGGATAATATGCATTATTCAGTGCGTTGTTAAACAGTGTGGTATATATGTCAACTGCTTCTTGAGGCAAATGTCGTAGTACAACGTTGGATATACCATCGACTCCTGCTGATTTCTTTTTCTTTAGTGAATCAAAGATGAGCTGGAGCTCAATCTTCGAAATTAACAGGGAACTGGTCCCATTTCGCTCGGCGATTATGGCGTTTGCCAAATGTTCATCATTAAACCCGGTAAAACCAAGGTTCTCAGATCGCCACTGCGTTATATCGTTCCGCAGGTAAAAGTGGTGAACCAGAGCTCTGCTCTCCAGGTCATGGTTCGGGCGAATGCTAGCATTCACCTTGTACACTTGCTGAAAAACAGCCCCCACCGCCTCCACCTTCTCCTGCGGATCTTCGATTATGAAGAGGTCATCGTCCAAGACGGCGTCATCTGGATCTATGCCCGCTGTCAAGAGTACGTCTCTGTTTTGTGTCGTCCTCTGGAGCTTAAGACACGGAAGGTCGTTTTGATCTTTTCTTCTGAATATCTTATTAATTTGCGGGAACATACTCGGGTCGGTAGCGTTCACGGCCCGAATTTTGTTGTCCCAAAACAAATTAATGGACAACCTATAATTTTCTTTGATCAATTGGTTGATGTTTTTTATGGACGACTTCAGTGTCCTTATCTCCAGATCTCGTGTGTCAGTAAACCGTCTGTACAAGCGTTTTAGTCTTGTCAGTAAGCCACTTTTTTGTCTGTGTAGTGCATCAATTGTCGCGTTACGGTACATGTCAGTTGCGTTACGTTCTTTGTATTTCGGTATTGTCCTATTCATTGTTCGTTGAATTATTTCGTCCATTTGTTCTAAGTATCTGTCAATTTCAGTATTTGTCAGGTTCCTGTCATTTGGTGGGGATATATCATTTGAACGTAATTCGCTCAATAAGAAGTTCGAGAAGCGTGGCCAGCGCACCTTACTGTAATTGTAAGTATGCACAGGTACATACTCCTCCAATTCCATAAGCTCGTTCGGAAGTTGTATTACGGCGGCGAGTCCGCAGTGGTCACTGTCGTACTCGATCGTTCTTAAACAATTTTTAGGCCGTTGGCCCACAGTGTCAGTAATTGTTAGTCTTGCGTCTTTCAACAATAGATCCAGATAGGCACCGCTTCTTGGAAACGATGGCCTGTCTGTAGCGAGAAGTTCAATGCGATACTCCAGGTTGTATCGACCCATCCAATTATACAGATGGTTACCACGAGGATTTTGTATTTGATTTCCCCAATCTATATGTTTGGCATTTAAATCACCAGCCAATATGTAGTAGTTTTCTTCCGAGCTTAATCTTAAGCATTCAAAAAGCTTTTCAAGCTCTGTTATAAACTGTGTGGGCTGAGGTGTTTCCGGTGCATAGGCAGCGATCACATACATTCGCTTCCCCTGTTGGAGATGAATGCATATGATGCATGCCTCTAACGTCCGAAATTTACGCACATCACTATTATATATTACCTTATGACTAATGCCTTTACGTATAAAGATTGCGACGCCCCCTCCTTGAGTGGAGTTGGGTCGGTCTCTCCTTACGATATTGTAATTGTTGTTAGTCAATTTATGTTTCTGGTTAAGCTTAGTTTCGCTAGCCATAAACACATCTGGACTTATGTCTTTAAGCAATTGGAATAAATTCGCTCTACGTTCGGTCCTAATCAGTGAATTTACATTCACAGCTAGGATCTTAAAGGGCCTCTCCGGCAGCGCGCCCTTAACCTCTAAGTTGCGTTAAGCTCGGCAAAACAGAGTAGATATAATCCACCCTAGTCGCCTGCTCCCTGATCTGGTTTTGGAGGCCGTTCAACTGGCCCTGGATGGCCAGTAGAACGCCCATAATATCCGCCTGTGCCGCCGGCGCCTTAGGCACGGGGGCCTGTTGGGCGACCTTTGGTGTAGGCTGTACCGTGCTTCCCCTTCCTGACGCCATTTGGGCGTAAGAAATTTGGGGGTTGACGGGCGTTGTTGTAGGAGGGCGCACTGTTGGACGCTTTTCTACCACTGTTTGCTTTGCTGCTTTATTGTTTTTTATAAGCTGAAACGTCGGGCATCCCCGATAATTAGCGGGGTGTCCGGCGCCTCGGCAGAGTACACATTTAAGCTGGGTCCTATCTTCGACCCGTTCATTTCCTAACTTGCATTCATCTGCATTGTGGTTCTCTCCACACTTAACGCAGCGTGACTGCATTTCGCAGTTTGCTGCGGCGTGGCCGAACCTTTGGCAGCGCATGCATTGAAGCATGTCGCCGCGCCTTTTTAATTTGTCCCAAGTTACAACCTGATAGTTGAGGACGGATATACTCCTCAAACTATCCAGTTTGCTGCTGGGTGAGAGTTGAACAAGGAAGAAGGGAAGTCTCCGCTTCTCCCGCCTAGCTCTAACTGTAGCGAACGGCTTGACCCCGATAAAGTCGAGATCGTCATTCGCTTGTTGGCGGAGTTCATTTAAGAGCACCTGTGATTCCGTGCAGGAATCTATGCCCTTCAAAAGGACCGTTTGAAATTTTTCGGTTTTAGGGGTGAAACTAAAGAATATCGAAAATAGTATACAGCGCCTCAATGGGAAGCTGCATCAACAAATTTCGCTCCCGCCTCCGTTTAAATCAAGTTCAACTTTCTGCTTCAAAGCCATGAATGTCACTAAATTTTTGTATGGAAGTGATTCCAGATATGCCAATTTGTAAAGGTTCTGTTTATAAAAGTGCTGAATACTTTTTGAAGTAAAACTTCTTTTCGGCAGTGGGGGTAAACAATTGTCTATGGAGCTGTCTACATTATGTGTATTCGCTGAGGATTTTTTTGTTGGTATGTCTTGTGGATTCTCATGCTGTATGTACCTACATGAATTGTGTGTATTCAACGAGAAATTCTTTTTTTTTTTGTAGCTTTGCTTGATTTATTCAATTTTTTCTTTGGAGGTTCGTTGTTGATTCGCATAGATTAATGTAGTATTAATAAGTATTAATATGTCTTATGTTTAAGTCGATGGTCTCGTTGCCAGTGCTTCAGTGTATCTACTTCGCAGATTTATATATACGGAGTAGTATAATGTGTAATGTACAGTCGCGTGCAAATTAATTGTAACAAGATTTTTTTTCTTTCTTTTATTTTGGCATCATGAAACCATACCTTGATTACCCCACTTATCATCTTCGTTGTCGTGCTATAGTCCATCTTTGAGACGTGGTTTTTACAAATTGCGCATAAGTTTTCGATGGGGTTTAAATCAGACGACTTACCCGGCCATTCCAAAACTGTTACTTGTTTAACACTCAAGAATTGCTTTACTTTCTTAGAAGTGTGACAAGGTGCCAAATCATGTTGAAAACTTCCATTGTTAGAAGGGTATGTCTTACTTTATTCAGAAATCATTCTTCTGTATAGTATTTGGATGTACTGGTCTGATTTCATCATCCCTCCAACTGGTACAAGTGGTCCAGTACCATGAAAGGAAAAACATCCCCAAAACATCTTCTTTACTGGGTGTTTCACTCTCTGGTTCAAATGGGCGGGTGAAACGGCTTCAGATTGTACTCGTCGTACGAACTGAACTCTTTGTCACTGCACAAAAAAATGTGTTTCGTCAGAAAACACTACTTTTTTCCAATCTTCTACTGTCCATTGCCGATATTTTTTTACCCATAACAATCGTTTCTTCTTCATAACGGAAGTTAAGAATTGTTTTCTAATGGGCTTCCTTGCTTTTCTACCCGCTTCAAGGAGTCTCGGTCGTACTGTCGTTACGTGAACATCAGTCCCATCCTCAGTTAATTCACGGTTGAGGTCAACAGCACTTTTCCTTGGATCAATTTTACTTTTTCTTACCAAAAGTTGATCATCCTCCTTGGTTGTCTTTCTTTTTCTGCCACATTTTCCCTTTCGTTTAACATCCAGATCCGCCGTTTGCATATGTTGCTGTCCTGATATTTCACGATACGTCATTGAAGTGTGCTCAAAGAGAGTAACTATCTTTGTGCGTTTTCTTGGTGAAATATCCATAATAAAACTCAAAAATGAGAACCCAATTCTATCAAAAAAAAAACTTTCTTAAATGAAAAAAATATAGCTTATTCTATAAGAACTATGAAAAATCACCATAAACTGCCTTAAGTTACGTTTGAATATGTCATTCGCATTGCTTAAATGAATTGCTATGACAGAAGGCCAACTTAGGTCAAAAAAATATTCAAATAAATCAAGTACCGGTAGCATTTTCAAAAGTTATCGAAAATGTTTTGTTTGTTCTAATTAATTTGCACGGCACTGTATATACGTATATCTGTCAATCAATTGGATCACGAGTTGTGGACTAGGGATTAACCAACGCAAAACAGAATTGTTACTCTTCACTACCAGGACTAAGGTTTCCACTTTCACTACCTCGATTAAATGGCCACAATCTTTCACTATCTTCCAGTGCGAGATATTTAGGAGTCACCCTGGACCCTAAACTAAACTGGAAACTCAATATTGAAGAACGGGATAAGAAGGCTAGCATTGCTTTCTACGCTTCTAGTAAAACATTCGGTAAAAAATGGGGTCTTCAATCGAAAATAATCCTATGGATATATACAGCAGTAGTATACGACCAATCCTGGCTTATGGTTCGATTGTATGGTGGCCCGCTTTAAGCAAACAATAAAACATCAATAGACTTAAGCAAATTCAGAGAACTGCTACCGCTGGTACCACAGGGGCCTTAAGACCTCCACATTAATCATCTGGTATGTTGCAGTGCGTTAAGACTCAAAGAGCCAAAACGATGCTTTGCCCAACCTTACGGCCATAGCACCACAGCAAATCTGATTCCACCAGATATTCTGTCGACAAACACTGACTACTGCACCCCTATTCTGAGCATCGGCAAAGGTTTTAAAGTTATGTTTCCATACAGGAAGAATTGGGAAGATGACGAAGTGTTTTTTTTTTTTTTTTTTTTATTCATTTTTATTTAATCTTAACTTATAACTATCTTAAAGTTAGACAAAAATGTTTAAAACTAGCCTAATTATCAATAACTTACAACTAATTTACTGGCCATTTACGGGCGCTCTAAACTAAACTATATCTCTTAATACTAATGTCTTTCGACCTTAAATCTATTTTAATTAATTCTAATTATTTTATTTTATTTTTGTTTTATCAAGAAAACTTTTTTTAAAAACTCGGTCTCGTATCATTTTTCATTTTTTACTTATAAACTACCTAAATCTAGACTAAAAATAATTAAAACTAGATACAATTAGCTTATATACTAACTAAAACTATATGAGAACATATAAGATCTTCACAACAATGTTACAGAAGCGAATTACAAGGTGGATTACAAAGCAAAAGGTGTTGAACGAGTGTCAAGCCGGTTTTAGATCCGGTTACTCTACAATCGATAATATCTTTGTCCTGAGAAGCCTGGCCGAAAGCTTCTGCATACAGGGTAAAAAATTGTATGTATTTTTCATTGACTTCAGAGCAGCTTTTGACACCATCAACCGAGGGGCTTTGTTTTACAAACTGTACAATTTGGGATTGTCGTTGAAGTTCGGTTTAATACTTGAAGAGTTGTACAGAGGAACACGGGCTGCAGTTTGGAACGGAACGAATCTTTCGGATTGGTTTGCAACTTCATCAGGAGTGAGGCAAGGCTGTACACTGAGTCCTACCCTCTTCTCACTCTTCATAAATGATTTAATTGATTTCCTTCCTGGAGGAGTTGACTTTGCGGGAGAGCGTATTAAAGCATTGATCTTGTTTGCATACTCCCCAGAAACACTTCAACTTATGATTAAAAGGATTTATAATTACTGTCGTTTATGGAATTTATTTGTTAACATTCCAAAAACCAAAGGTAATGATTTTTAAAAGAGGAGGTGGACGAAACGCATCGAACGAAAACTGTGTGTTTAACGGAGAAGTCATCGAATGTGTCAACGAGTACAAATACCTAGGAGTCATCTTTTCCAGCAACTTAAGCATGGAAAAGTATCTAGTAGAAAAACTACAAAAAGCAAAAACAGCCATAAATATAGCTTGGAAAAGAGTTGTTATGAACTTCAACATAGCACATAGCAGCAAATTTAAAGTATTTGAAGCTGCAGCGGAGAGTATCCTATTATATGGCGCCCAAGTTTGGGGATGTAAAAAGTATCCCACAGTGGAGAAACTACTAACTTACTACGTGAAAAGAGTATTTCGTCTGCCAAGTAACACACCAAACTACGTCATTATGCCAGAGACAGGATTTTCACCACTATTCGTCAAAACCCTTAAATTGCAAGCAGACTATTTACTGAAAGTCTTTAAGATGAATGAATCTCGACTGGTCAAGAAAGTAGCTCTTAAGGCAGTACAAAATCAAAATAGCTGGTACAGGCAGTGGAATTGCCTAGCCGAAGGAGATAACGTGGTGTTCAATTTAAACGTTGGAAACATATCAAGTTGTAAGGAGATATTATATGACGTGATTGCGAAATTAGATGATAAATGTAGAGAAGATTATATATCTGAAGCTTCAGAGTCCTTATTCAGAACAGTTTATGGAAGGCTGAACCACAATCTTGCAGAAAGAAATTACTTCAGTGATGCAAATAGTGTGAACGAGATTTCAACAATGGTTAGACTCCGAAGCGAACTTATAAGCCTGAATTTTATACCGCACAGACCCGAACTACCATTGGAGTGCAGTATGTGCAATCTTAGAGAAGGAGAGGACGTTCTTCATTTCGTTGGAAAATGCCCTACTCTTAGGGAAACAAGAAGGAGCTTTTCTGGAAGTGACTTCTTATCGGATGAGCAAGTTGTTGACATTCTAAATGAGATGAATGTCGGCAATTTGTACAAATTTTGCAAAATCGCGCTAAAATATAGATCCAGAATTATGAACGAAGATTTCTGATTTATTACAAAATATTCTACTTAAATGAATTCCAACTTAAAAATTGTGAAAATAACTGCTTTTTTAAATCCATATTCAATAATTATAAAAAGCTTATTACAATACTTGTATAATTTATGTTTATTGTCAATCTGGCAGACGGCAAATGCCATGTCATAATGATTTTTTGTATTTTGTATTACATATATATGTAAAACCATGATTTAAAAATGTATTTATTTCCTTATACCTAATTTACCTAAATCTACTTAAGTCGGCCAAGACATACCATCCTAGTCGATCCTTATGTATCATAATGCTGTTCAGAGAGCCACCAGAACTGGTTCTCTTGTTTCGCCCTATCCCTTCGGTCGCGATCTGAACCGAAGGTGCTCTTCTCCACCTTGAGCGATGACGCCTCGACCGTACAGGAGTCGCCTATCCACAGTTTTCCGGCTGACGTGGTAGATGAGCGGAACCGCCATTCCATCCTGTATCAGCCCTCGAAGATGACGAAGTGTCCCAAGATATCGATGTAAAGATTTTTACCGACGGATATAAAATGGAGTGCGGTTTAGGAACAGGAGTCTTCTCAGAGTCACTGAAAGTCTCTAGATCTTTCCGACTTCCAATTTTGCTAGCGTCTTTCAAGGTAAAGTACTAGACATAATAGAAGCATGCAAAATTCTTAAATTAAGCCCAACTCAAAATCTAAATTCGGCAAATTCAACAAAAATATCAAAAATGCTCCAATTATGCCGAAATGAGCTACAAAACCTGTATATTAACCACAGAATCACTTTAGTCTGGGTTCCAGGACACAGTGGTATCGAAGGCAATGAACGGGCAGATGAGTTGGCCCGACAGAGATCAGCCCTTCATAGCTCGCTTGCAGAGAATGAATATATACCACTCGCTGATATGAAGGGCAAAATTCTTCAGTGGTATCGAGGGCAATGAACGGGCAGATGAGTTGGCCCGGCAGAGATCAGCCCTTCATAGCTCGCTTGCAGAGAATGAATCTATACCACTCGCTGATATGAAGGGCAAAATTCCAGTTGGAAAAGGAAACAGTGCTTCACTTCCTTTGCAAGTGTCCCGCTTAGGCCAGGCTAAGAATGCAATCCATTGGAAGGGCTTTCTTTTCTGATCTAAAAGAACTGTCTGACACAAAAGTTAAAAACTTACTCTCTTTCCTCAACGGGTCAAAATGACTCTAGCGTCGCTGCGCGTGAGTTGTGCTCTTTCTTTTTCCGCAAAAAAAAATCTTTTATTCAGGTCCGTACGATTTTTTTGGTATCAAAACGGCGCTTCCCAGCCCTACTTGGGTTTAGATGCGAGTTCGTTCTGACCACCATTTTACCTACCTAACATAATGTATGTAATGTAAGATTGCTGAACCCTAAATCACAGTTCGAACAACGCTACCGACGCGACGGTGACGTTTGTACAATTGGAAGATAGGGTCGTTAGGGGCGATGTATTTTTGCAAGTACGGGCCTGGTACCAAAAAATGTTAACTTCGTTGTTCTTTGACCGGTTTCCATAAAATTGAAATATGTTAATATACATATGTTGTAGCTAACTTAGAATAACGAAAAAACGAGAAAAAAAATGTTGCAAATTAGGGAAGTTTTACATCTGGCGCCTGTACATAAGTACACACACTCTTTTTTTATCTTTTATAGAGAAGAAAAGGGAAGAGCAGAGCACCAAGCCACATTACAGGGTCCGAAAAGAGCTCTTCGAAATATCAAAATTAAGTCTGACTCCCTCAGCAGAGCACTCACCGGGAATGATTTTCCGTGGAAAAATCTATTCACCCTCAAACAATACGTTAAAAATTGCCTATGTGTGTACAAGTTACTTGTCAAAAAAAAATAATATTGCCGAATCGTAAATATGCAGGATTATACGTTTTCTGTGTAAACAGTAGAGAAAGCTCATGCTTGAGGAATTGGGCCCCAGCCCCAGCGTGATTGTTTTTTTTGGCTCAGAGGCGATTACTTGTGTTTCCTTACTCAAACTTAATTCAAAAAGATCGTTTGAACCATTTAAATAAAAACACAAATAGCCAAAGCAATTTTCCAACCTCAGCAAATGTATCTGCTTCCACCACCATATAAACATAAATACCTTTGCTATCACATACCTACTAATGTCACTTTCGCTAAAGTAAAGTATCTGTTCGTAGTCACTCTTTTTACTCCGAATTTTCCATATCCTATAGGAATACAACATTAGGAATGAAAAAAGAGCAACTTCAGACATCCAGTCGAGTACGACATTAATAAGGTTTTCATTTGGGCCCCTTTGTGAGATGTAATTACATAATACATTTTTTATTTAATTAAAAATGTAACAAAAAAAACTAATAATTTAATATTTTCTTTTTTTGCTATTTTGAAGTTGCAAGACGTCGTCGAAAAGAAGGTCGGCCACGACGACAACGAACAACTTTTAGCACCGAACAGACTCTCCGCTTAGAAGTGGAATTTCATCGCAATGAATATATTTCCAGGAGTCGAAGATTCGAACTGGCAGAGAACTTACGACTGACAGAAACACAAATAAAAATTTGGTTTCAAAATCGACGTGCCAAGGATAAACGCATTGAAAAAGCGCACATCGATCAACAGTACAGGTAAAAATATTTTTATTTTTTTTAAAAAACATACTTGCACATTAGAAATAATTCAAATTTATGTACATATAACTAGTGGTTAGATTTGACAGTCCAAAATCATACTGCCAAATCGAAAATCTCACCCAAAACAATTTTGAACAGTTTTTTATTGTACATTTTAGCACATTATGACATAACACATCTAAAACTTTATGTTCGTTTTATCCATAAGCTTTCTGGAATTTCTTGGAAAGATCTTTACGTTTCTACATCACAGCATTTATGACAGTAAAATGTTCTACATTTCAAAAAATTGACATTTGGTGGAATTTTCAGTGCGCCTTTTTACTTTGGAATTGGCGTTTGGTCTTATCGCCCGAAGAAATACGTCGAAATAACAAAATAAGGCATGCCGCCGAAAAGCAAAGTTGTCAAAATTGACGTCAAAAGCAAAAAAATAATTTTAATATCTTACAACATCCCCTAATATAGATGGAATCTGTAAAAGATCTGTAAAATATTTTTTTATTCTTTAATTTTTTTTGCCCCGATGAATAATAATAATAACAATAACATTTACGTCATTTTCGATTGGATTTTCGGATTGTTTTACTGTTTTTGGAATCAAATGTGTGTTTTTGGCATACTCCGAGGACGATGCTGTGTAGAACCAAGTCTTGTATCAATCGTCAAGCTCGACCGAGCTTTATTTTGACATAAACACATTATAACTGTAATGGGTAGCAAAATGTCTATTGCATAGGGAATTGCAAAGCGGTTACATATAGTATCTTTTTCGGAGTGTTCTACTCTTTTGGGTTCTAATCGTATATTAAAATGTAGTATTCACAAATTTATGCATACGCACTTGAACATCGCCATCTAAAATAAAATGCACGACTGGATCGCACGAACTTGCTCTTATGTTTGATCACATCGAATGCAAAAGATTTCTGTTAAAAATCTAAATATATATTTAAAGCAGTTTTTTACTTCATTTTTTAAATATACAAAATATCTTTCATTTTTTTCTAAAAAAAAATGGTATGACAGTCTTAAATATTATAATATAAACTTAAAAATAAAATATTAAATCGGCTTAATCAAAGAAAAAATAATTCAAAATTCTGAAATAAATAAGCTCAAAAAAAGTACGCCATTTTATTTGTTAGATAATTTTGAATTTATAAGAAAAACATTTTAAAAATCTGTGAAGCGGTTTTTGAGAACAAAAGTTTTTTTTTATAAACTTTTTGAAAACATTTTTCAAAAAAAATTCAAAAACGCCAATTCATAAGTATTCAGTAAATATATATAAATATAATTTTTGAAAAAAAATTAATGAGCAGTTTTCGAAATATAAATTTAAATTTTGTTTTAAATGATTTTAAAAATACAATAAATACCAATTTAAAATATTGGTACGCGGTATAATTTGGGCAACCAAAACCTATATATGTGTGAAATTTCGAAAGAATCGGTTGAGCAGTTTATGAGATAGTCGAAAGCAAGAAAAACGGTCCGATGGAAAGTACCGTTTTTAGACATTTTTTTTATCAAAATCGTTTGAGCCGTTTCCGAGAAAAATAGGTTTGAACGTAACGGTTATATGGCAGGTACCGTTATAATTTCCCCTCTGTACAATACCTATACACCAAGTTTGAAGCAATTCGGCCCACCCGTTTGGGCTGTAGGTGTCTATACATACATAGAGACAGACTGACAGGCTGACAGATTGACAGACTGACAGACTGACAGACTGATAGACTGACAGACTGACAGACTGACAGACTGACAGACTGACAGACTGACAGACTGACAGACTGACAGACTGACAGACTGACAGACTGACAGACTGACAGACTGACAGACTGACAGACTGACAGACTGACAGACTGACAGACTGACAGACTGACAGACTGACAGACTGACAGACTGACAGACTGACAGACTGACAGACTGACAGACTGACAGACTGACAGACTGACAGACTGACAGACTGACAGACTGACTGACTGACTGACTGACTGACAGACTGACAGACTGAAATACTGACAGACTGACAGACTGACAGACTGACAGACTGACAGACTGACAGACTGACAGACTGACAGACTGACAGACTGACAGACTGACAGATTGACAGATTGACAGATTGACAGACTGACAGACTGACAGACTGACAGACTGACAGACTGACAGACTGACAGACTGACAGACTGACAGTACCAAGTTTGAAGGAAATCACTTCATTCTGTAGAGCGAAAAACATTAAAATTATTATTCCTAACAGGTGATTCAGAATGTGCATTGTGCATAACTAAGCTCTCAAGAGCTAAAACTTCAAATCTTAATTGTGATGGAGCAGGTTTCTTTTTTCTTTATGCTATCTACATAGGATCCGTTATAGAAGTACCTATACTTTAATGACTAATATAAGTATTATTTTTTATTAATTCTATTTCATTACCTAATAAAATAAAACACCCTCAAACATTTCTCAGTAACACCTTATTTTCTCCATTCTGCAGGAATTTTGTTGTAGCGAATGGTTTTATGACATCGATTATGGGACAAAATGTATATCCTCCAATTATATCGAACCTTCAGCAGCACTTTCATACCCAGAATGGTCTTCCAACAAGAATGGTTCCTGGAGCACCTCTTTCCTCAACATTATCGACTAATCACCATCATCAACCACCAACTACATCCGCACCTAATCGAAACGATCTTAATTACAATGAAATAAGTGGCTTTTATAAACCTAACGCAGTTAACTCATGTTAGCAGTAATTTTATTGTTAAATGTTTATTACTTTTTATTACCTTAATACATATACTAGATATTATTGTATCTAATTTTGTTTGTCGAAATTTTTGTATAATGAATGTGTGCGTTCAGGCGCATCAAGCCCCCGCCCGCCATGCAAAACTAGTCCAAGGTGGGCGCGTTTATTTTGAATATATAACACTCTTTCTGTTTTCAATTATTGAATGAAATATGTATTTCTTTTGTACCACATAATATAGAGATGTAAATAATTTTGAAACTTTTTTTAATGATAAGAATGATTGTATGCCTTTTTCCAGGGAAGTAAGATGAACAAATAAAAGGAGAAGAGTTATTACATGGAGGCATGATTTTTATTTCTATTGTAAGTTTTTTGAACCACGTGGATTTAAATTGGTTTTATGGAAGGAAAACAAATCGCGGCGAATGGATTTGTGGAAGTAATAAAGGGATGAAAACAATCTAAATATACCATCATAATTTGTTTTTTGCAACGGTGGGTTTGAAAGGATTTGCAAGTGCTTAAGAAATATCTTGGTTTTTTTGTAAGAAAATGCGGAATCTGTATTACAGATGAATGGTTTTCGTTCATATAAATATCTACAATAGAACGTATATTATGGAGTATTTAAATTTAAGTATGGGAGGAATTAATACCAGGAAAATTGAGTTTTTGATAACTATTTTATTCGACTTGTTAATTAAGCAATACATATATATATAAAACAAATATTAAAGTAAGACAGGGTACACACTAATAACTTCATCTAACTCTGCTAGTACTAGTGTTCGGCTAAAAAACCTACATTCGGCTAAGCCTTAGGCTTCGGCCAAAATAGGCCGAAGTTTTGGCCGAAGCCGAAGGTTTATTTTATAGTGAATTTCGACTTGATTATCCTCCGTTTGAAGAACATCTAATATATGTTATGACCTGGAGTCATACAAGAAAACAATAAATTATATTTTAATAAAACAGCAATTTATTAATTTAAAAGACAAATATTAAAGAATGAGTTCGGTTAAGCCGTTAACTGCAAGAAGAGATGCCATCAAGTATATATAACGTTGACTATCAATATGCACAATCAGCGTTGCCGAAAGTACTATTATAGTAGTATTGTACTATTTTCGACACATCCGTACTACCGTACTGCCCATTTCACATTTGTACTAACGGGTGCGCCATCTAACGTTTTTTTTTCAACTAGTGCTTGTTTCGTGAATGGTAATACCTAGCTCATGTCTGATTTGACAGATAATTAGTTTTATCCTTCCGCTAAACGAATATGGTTGTGTATACGCTTGAACAACGCTCGTTAAGTGGGCCTGCGATCGACTTAGAGAAGATTCCTATTTTGCCAAAAAAATCATCTTTTCAGATGAAGGTCATTTTGATCTTGGCGGATATGTAACAAGCAAAATTGTCGCATTTGGGGCACAGAAAACCCGCACGCATACATTGAAATGCCGATATACCCAAAACGAGTCACTCTTTGGTGCGGATTTTGGTCCAGAGGCATAATTCGAAAATGAGCAACGAGTGGCCGTTACAGTCAATGGCGATCGTTATCGGGCCATGTTGAAAAAATTTTTGTTTACAAAAATTGAAGAGGATGACATTGGCAATATTTGGTTTCAACAGGACGGCGCTACGTGCCACACAGCTGAAGTTACACTCGATGTTTTTGAGCCCATTTTCAAAAAAAAAAGTTATTTGGCGGACCCTATACTATTTTGTTTTCAAAAGCCAGACAAATCTTGCATATGCAGGAAAGTGAAACTTCACCCTTTAAAATGTTTTTCCTTTTTAAATAAGGGAAAAAAAAGAAGTATGATACGGGCTTTAGGCTGTGTGTGTCATTCCTTAGCCCGTATAATACTTCTTTTTTTCTCATAATGCATTAAAAATGCAAACAGAGCACTACCACAATAGGCAAATGGTTAATCCCATTAAGTGTGAGTGTTTACACAATACAAACAAAAATGCAAAACTGTCAAGAAAAAAGTACTACAAATGAACTAACTAAAAATGAAAGTGAGATTACATTTTTCAGCCATTGGCAACTTTTTTATGACATTTATGCATTAAAATTTGACAAATCAAAAGAAGTTTTTTTTTTTATTAAAGTTTTGGTTTTGGTTCAAAAATTATATTGAGCCAGATGAAAGGTTACAATTAACCTTAAAGTATTTGGCGACTGGTGGGTATTTCTTCGACTTTATTCAAAACAAAATTTAAAAATGCCAATATTTATTTAAGCACAAAAACTCTATATATACGTAATGTTGGCAAATAAAAGTGCAAAACATTCGCAGGATAAGCAAATGGAATTGCTAAAACCGACATCAGATCAAATTTAAAAGAATCAAGTAAAGAAGGTTTACTTTCGCATCAAGATTTTATCAAGACAATTACATACATACATTAATTATTATTAGCTAAACGTATTTTTTCTCAATTGAATAGTTATATTTTTGAATAATCGTCTAATTAAAAAATCAAACTAATAAAATCATGTTTGGTGGATATACCATACATTATACAATGTTTCTGTTTCGGTAAAAAACACATAACACACTTTCACACAAAACTGACACTTTCATGTGATTTAATGCATTAAAAATGGGAAAAAAGAAGTATGTCCCCTTTCACACAGGGAAACCAGTTGCTGGAGATTTTTTTGACGTTTTCTTTTAATTGCTTTATAGCTTTCACACGAAGAAACTGACACCAGGAAACTGGGAAGATTTTGTTGGGCTAAAGTAGGCTTTACATGGATCTGCATCTGCAGACTTGAAGAAAAGTAGAGCGGGCCAATAATATAAAACAAACATAAAAGTAAGACAGGGTACACACTAATAACTTACTCGAACTCTGCTATAACTTTCTTGACACATCTCACAATCACATGTTCTTAGCGTTCAGGTATGTAGTTTTGAGAAGAAAATTTTGGCTTTTTTCGTTGTTTTTAAGCAAACTGAAGTGAAATGGTAAAAAAAAACTTGAAAATTCGTTATCTGAACGGAACAAATTATGGTGCAGATGAAAATGCTATAATGAAGATGAACATGTTCATCTTCACTATAATCTGTTTACTTCAGATTTATACTTCCTATAATCTTCATACATGAAGATGATCTCCATTTTGGTCTTCGCTCTCTATCGCACAAGTATGAATTTTTTATTTTGTTTCCTCTTTTTTTTTGCAGATGTCCATGCCGATGAAGATGAAGATGCATGTAAAGCCTCCTTAATTGGAATGCAAAGCAAAACGTCAAAAAAGTCTCTTCAAATCGTTGAGCGGGGAGATTTTTTTCATTCCCGTTACTTGCCCTTCTCGCCTACAAGCTCCAAGTTGCAGGCAACTCAGTTTCCTTGTGTGAAAGGGGGCTATCATACGGACTTTACATCTTTCGGTGCTTTCATATATGGATGGTTGCTTTGTTTACATGCGACCATGTTAACGTCAGAAAAACTATTTGCGCATGTATTTTAATATTAATTTATGAATACTGATTTGCTTCATTTTCCTGTGGAGACAATTCTTATGTGTATTTTAAATTTTGAGTTCAACTTTGAATTTTCTAGCGGAAATTTGGACAGATATGAGCAGTAAGGGAAGGTGTACCACCGTTTACATCATACAGTCTCTTTCTTTAAGAAAAAAATCGGAACACATGTGAAATTTTATATTTGCGCTGTAAATATTTACGTTTTACATTTATGAAACTCTGATATTCATCATTTGCATTTATGAATGCTATGCATTTGTCGGACTTTCGCATTTATGAAAGCACTCTTTGTTCCTCAGCCGCAACTAAAAAAATGCCACAGAATATTGATTTTTTTTGTAAACGTTTATGTATACTTTGCACATAACCAGATCGAAATTAGAGTTTCAGGACTATTTCAATGTTGAAAAATATAAGATTTTAAAATCATCCCTTACTCGGTGGCTAGCTCTTGAACAGGTTGCGGCAAGAAAATTGGAACAGTGGCCTGCATTGGTACACTACTTTCTGCAGAATTCTTTTGAATCTTGTGACAGCAACCTAGATCTTGTCCACAAGATTCAAGAAGAGCTGAATGATACAACGAAATGTTATTTATCATTTTTATCCTATGTTCTTCAGTTAACTAAACAGCCTAACTTAGAGTTTTAGTCAGCGTTACCATTCGTCCCCCTTTTGGAGTGACTGTCCCTCTTTCTTACCTCAATCTATTTATTGTCCCCCAAAAATGACAAAGGGGAACACAAATGTCCCTCTTTTTTACACATAAGTAATATTTTTTGCACCTTACAGTAATATTTATAATATAATATAAAAAAAATTATCAGTTTTCCAAATTAAAGTTGTGAGGACTTCCATCATAACAAATATAATTTCCACAACTGGATTCATCCATTTACTTCATTCAAGAAGCGTTGTCAACTTCACTTCTTAGCTGACGAAGAAAAGAAGCAGACAAACACAAAAAACAAAGGGTTTTTACAACAAGATGTGAGAAAAACTATAATTGGGTTGCCAAAGTGCAGAGAGCAATGAATACGCGAAATGTGTTCTGTGCAAATCAGATAAAAAAATACCTAACGGAGGGCAATATGACTTAAAAAAGCACGAAAACCAAATAAAACATCAGACAAGGTCAAGTCAAGTTTAGACAGAAAATATCTTTAGCTTTTTGAATAGATTAGGACAATCAAGTTCAAATTCTGCCTTATCCGAGAATGAAAAGAAAACAACTGGAGAAGTAACTTTCTCCTACAATTCAATAATTAATAGCCATACTTATAACTCTTCCACTTGTACCCTTCCGATTATATTCACGGACTAGGACATTGCTGGTAAATAAATAACACAGAATATGTTATTAATTAGTTTATCTGATAGTTTATTTTCTTAGGCCAGTTTACTTGCGCTCGTACGAAATGCCAAAAAATTGGCAACATTCTTGCAAAAGAAACTCAAAACTCAATCGCCGAATTGTTGCGACAAGATCATACATTTTCAATCGCCACGGACGCATCCAACAAAGGCAAACTGTGATGTAACAGTTTGCTTGTTTTTTTTTTAATGAAAAACTAATTCATTTTTGTTGTTTTTGTTTCCATTGACTTACATTAGTTGATTAGTTATGATTTTAGTTAACATTTTTGCAATTGTGTTTTAATAATAAAAAGTCGAATCAAAATATTGTTACTTCATTTTTTTTGTTCGGGGTTTGTATTTTTCAATGTTCAAAAACATGTTTTGTCCCCCTTTTTGAACATTTGTCCGACTAGAAAACTCGCTATACCCCCTTTTCAAAATTTTCAATCTGGTAACCCTAGTTTCAGTCTCAGTCCGTACGAATACATACATTTTTGCCATATATTGAAACATTTTACAAAACAATTTTACAAAATTTTATCAAATCGGAGTTTTTAAGTGACGGCCTTATATCTAATCCAAGTTTTTCTGATTTTTTTTTTTAAATATCGATTATGGCAAAAGCTGCACTTTGTCTAAAAACAAAAAAAAAATCAAATAAGTAAAGTATTCGAAATTAAAGGAGTTTGTCGAAAATATTGCAGGATCTTTATGAGCTTTCAAGTGCATTGATTTTGATGACAAAATTTAAAAATCAATTCCTTCAAATTTAGCAGAAAGCACAACTTCCATAATTTTGTCTATACATGATTTGATAGATAAAACCAATATTGAAAACCTTGATTTGGAATGGCGAAATTTCTAAATCAAAGCATGGTATCCAATTCATTAGATATCATATATATTTACATTTAAAAAAAAATGCTCTAAATGAAAAACTTTTTCTTCTATCATGGGATTTTGTGAGTGCATTATTAGAATTGTTCGACACAGCGGCGAAACGAGTTTTTTCTCAACTTTTCCTTATAAAGGATAAAAAAGAAAATAGATTAAATTTAAGCACATTAAACGCAATTATGAGTTTCAAAGAATTACTAAATGGAGTTGCTTTAACTGCAATAGAATCCTTCAAAAAGCCTTTTGAAATCATATAAAAAATAGTTTTTGTTTCTTTTTTAATGCTTTTCGTAACCTTTCAATATTATGATAATATTGATAAATCAAAATACCTTAACACATTAGCTATTTTCGATCTAAGTATTTAATACTGATATAAAGTCTCCTTAAATGTTTATACAACAAAGATAATATTTTTTTCCGAAAAATAAAGTTTTAAAATACAAATTTACAATTCTGGAAAGGTACTACTATTTTGTTTAAAATAGTACTCTTTTTAGACTTCTGTGCTCCTTTTGAACATTTCTCTCCGGCAACACTGTGTACAATGCACATGTGTAGCAAAATTGTATCTCCTTCTTATTGCAATAAATTCAGATGGTAATTAAATATGCCAGTGTTGCCTAAGCAGCATAATTGTCCTTGCTCTCAACAATATGTTTCTTGAGAGAACCTTTGCTTTTAAGGAAAGCTTATGTATAGGAATATTGGGCTTTTATCACATACATTTATCTACGGCCAATTGTTTTTAAATATTTATCTCCTCATCCTACTAGTGTTCCTAGGAGCAACAACTTAGTAGCTATTTATTGTTTTGTTTTGAAATATTTCAATAAAATATTAAAATTGATACCTATTAGTTTAATTTGTTTTCATTTTTCAAAAGTTAATTTTTCCTCTTAGATTTTTTTTATTGGATGCATACATTCCAGAAAAACTTCCAAAAAACATTTTTTTTTTCACTTTTAGTCAATATTTAACGGAAATTCTTGTATGTTGTTAAAGCTTCCGCTTCGGCCGAAGGTTGTTGTTTAGCCGAATATTCGGCTTCGGCTAGAAATCGACCTTCGATCGGACACTACTGCTATCTTTCCTGATATATCTCACAATCACATGTTCTTAGCGTTCAGATAATTAGTTTTGTAAGAAAATTTGCGCTTTTTTCGTTGTTTTTAAGCAAAATGAGGTGAAATGGTAAAACAAAACCTTTGTATATGAAAACCTATAGTACTACTATCAGACAGAATTTTTTAGCTATACTCTGTTCAATTTATATTTTCAGTACAGGGAAAATAGGATATAGGAAAAAAATACCCAAAAAATAATATATAGCTGCATTTTAACCGTTTCCCAAAAAACAAAACCAAAAGACGCAAGCAGAAAAGAACGCCGTGTCAACACCTTTTTCCTTAAATATAAAATATATGCTCTCAAAACCTCTAAGAAAGCTTCGATTCTGAAAGCTCCATAGCGAAAACCAATGAAAAGGTATTAGAATTTGCATCAACGGACCAATGGTAACTCTTAATTAATGTGTTTATTTCTTTAAAATAAACACTACAAGCGAGAGTCAAATTGGATATCAGTCACCTCTCTCCTCTCAGCCGGGGAGCACATATGTCATTGTGGAATTTACGTGGGTTTATGGAATATTTGAGTAGCAATTTCTTAAGTTGTGTGCCATGCAAACGCCAGCCGGCACCAGTGTGTTTGAAAAAGCTCTCCCATAAGGCCTGTACTGAAAATATAAATTCAACATAGTAGTTCGTTCGATAAGGGCGCTATACTCTGTCCCAGAAAAAAAAATTGCATTGCATCTGACGCAGATCCAACGTCCTACTTAGCGCACATCTGAGTGTCAGTGTGGACTCAACACTGAATTGCGTTTGTTGTGCCCTGTTGCTGCTGCTGCTATTCAATCCCAATTAAATATTGATGTGCTTTCAGAGTTACCCGTGTCGATTTGTTAACACGTTCGGTTTTTTTCCTTAGGTTTCTGTTGAGTTACTTTTGATTTGAGGGCTTTAAAACAATTTTAGAATGATGAGTGTTATCGTGGAGTATTTTCATTTTTTGTACTTCTTTTAATGTATGGAAAATACATTAAAAATGCAGTTAATGAATTTTAAGCTGTTTTCGTTGAAGAAGAACATTATTTGCGTAGATTTTCGTAGCGCGCGGTTAATTAATGTGAAGTGAAGTAAAAATGGCATCGGTGTGTCCAACACGTCGAGAAGGTGTTTTTTTATATGTGCGCGCACTAAAGGGATTTTGACTACCCTTAATATGTTCAAGCATAGTGCGAGCGTTAGGAAGGTAAGGAAGGATGTAACAGGAGATACCGATGCACATTGATTTTGAATATCAAAATGGGAGGGGAAAATAGAGCCAGGTAAAGTATTCCACATTCGCGTTGGACGGCTAGAGAAAGAATATCTGTACTTAACAGTACGCCCGAAGTTAGCCTCAAGGGTGAACTGATGAGCATTCCTAGAACCGCGAGTATTACGGTTGAAAATTTTAAGGGGAGGAATGCAACTGGGTATTTCGCTAGAATATTGCTTATAAAAATAACGATAAAACAATGAGAGACGTATAACATATCGACGGTGCTCTAGAGAAATAAATGTTTCCACAATGTTCTATCGCCTATTATACTTAAAGCTCTATTTTGGATTCCGTCTAAAAGATTGCAAATGAGTTTTGGGAGGTCCTGCCCATATGTGCGAGTTATACTGCAGCTTTGGACAAATGAAGGCCTTATAGATTACAGCCAGATCAGACGGGGAGAAGAATTTCTTGCACCTTTGAAGAAAGCCCAAACACTTTGCAGCATTTTTGGCGACATCGAATATGTGGTCGTGCCACAAGAGGTGGTCTGTGATGCACATGCCAAGGACTGAAAGCTGATCGGTTTCTTCAATGCATGTACCGCTCATGGATAGCGGCATGGGGGTGAGTTCTGCTTTAACGACAAAAGAAAGCATTGATTTTTTAAAGCATTAAATTCTACACGGTTTTTTATTCCCCATAGGACAATTCTGTCGAGATCAGAATTTAATGAGCTTATCATACGCTGCCGTTGCAGTTCCACATCCGAAGAACAAGGAAGTGAATCGGCAAACAAATATGAAAAGCTGAGGATATTATCGTCAGCAAAAGAATTAAGTGGATTAGAAGTTCCAGATAAGAGATCATTAATAAAAATGAGAAAAAGGCTCGGAGACAATACGGAGCCTTGGGGCACACCAGCATTTATTTTGTGAATATCAGACTTAGAAGGTTACAACTTGTATTGAACGGTCCGAAAAGTAATTTCTAATCCAAGGAATAAAAGATTCATCGATCCCAAATGCACGCATTTTCGATAAGATAGCTTGATGCCAAACTCTATCAAATGCTTTTGAAATATCAAGTGCAATAATCTTACTTTCTCCAAAACGATGTAAAGATTTGTGCCACTGTTCGGTGAGATATACCATCAGATCACCAGTGGACCTATTGCTACGAAAGCCATACTGGTGGTCATTAAGGAGCTTTCAGTCTCTAAGATATTGCTTAAGCTGATAACACAGGGCAACAAAAAAATATATCTTTTTCGTTTCTGTGTTCAAATAGCGATTTTCTCAATCTTTGTATTGAAACATATTGTATATTTGTTCTTTTTTTTCGAAGTTTGTTTCTATATCTTTTAGGTATATAATTTTATTTCATTAAAAGGTTTAACAAAAACATTTTATATACTGGTATAAAAATTAATTATGACAATAACATAAAGTTGCATGTCAGGTTTTAAATTTGACGATAAGCAAATTAGTGATTTGAACAAAAAAATTATTATGAAACTTCATTTAATATAAGATAGCGATACTTCAGTGACGCGTTTAAAAACTTATAGAGATTAAAGTAGCAGCTGCCATTTAAAACGTTTAAAAATTGTGTGCGTGAAAGTACGTCATTTCCAAGAAATATCCTTCTATACATTTTGAAGATTACGCAGATTCCAACGAAGTGATAGGTATTTTTTAAAGGCGTCTAAATTGCAAAGTGTGCATAAACCATTTGTATCTCTTTGGTAGGATCTTCCATTTAGACTAAGAAGTCCACAGCGAGTTTTTAGGATAAGGGAAATCATATCTCGAGGGTTTGAGTCATGAAAGTAGTTTGGTACTTCAGAGTAAAGCAGATTACAGTAATCATCATGGAATTGGGACTGATTGGCGTTGCTGATAAAACTATTCCCATGTTTTTCCTTCAGCTTAGACAAGAGGATCTTATGCAGTTCTTACCATTCATTTAAATTTGTGGTGAAAGAAAAGTCCATTGACGTGAAATGAAAAAGATCCAGCCATTCCTTGGCCCAGAATATCTTCTTACTAATTATAGCTTCTGACAAGATTCTTGGTAGCCTGCCGTTTGTAAGATGTAGTGTTTTCCGTATAAAAGAAAAATGCAAGTCTAGGGTCGTTAAAAAAGCTTTAGGAAGTCCAGTTTCAATATGTAAGGCACAATTTGGTGTTGTTTCTGGTAGGAAAAAACATCTTTTAATGAAAAATCGTTGCAACTTTTCAACTTGTGTGTGTTCTCTATATCCCCAAACTTGAGCACAGTACAACATTATAGATCTCGTTGCAGCATCGTGAATTTTAAATTTTGTTGAGTGTTGAACTGATTTATTTCTGAGGAGTTTGGACCATGTAGCGTTTATGGAATTTTTTGAGGATGCAAGTCTATTATTTAAATGTTCGTTCCAAGACATATTGTAGTTGAAAACAACTCCCAGATATTTATAATGGTTTGATACAGTAATATCCTTGCCGTTGAAAAACCATTTCTCACACGCAGCTCTACGTCCTCCGTTTCGAAAAATGACTATTTCAGATTTTCCAAGATTTACTTCAAGATTCCACTTGATGCAGTATAATTTAAAGCTGTCAATAAGTTCTTGTAGCTTGGAAGGATTATCGGAAAGCAACACAATGTCGTCGGCATATAATAGGCCATTAATTCCGAGACCATTAATAGTTAACCCAAAGGGTAGATTAACGTGCAGATCATTTAGATACAGAACGAAAAGCAGTGCACTGAAAACACAACCTTGTTTGACTCCTTTTTCGGTGCAGAAGAAATCTGACAAGCCTTGACCATCCCAAACCACAGCAGACGTATTCATGTAAGGTGCTTTGATAATAGTTATCATTTTTGTAGAGATTCCTGAAGCAGAAAGTTTGTAAAATAATGCATTTCTGTTAATTTTATCAAAAGCAGCTTTAATATCTATAAAAAAACGCATAGTTTCTTTTTTTGATTGAGTTGAAGTTGTACGAGGCAGGATAGGTTATAAACTTGATCAACAGTAGAATAGTTAGATCTATAAGCAGCCTGAAATTCATTTATTATTTTGTTTTCTTCTAACCAAGTCGTTAGTCTACTTAGAAGAACAGTGGTAAATAGCTTATAAACCGTGTCAAGGAAGGACAGTCCTCTATAATAAGATACCAAGTTTACATCTCCTTTCTTAAAATAGTTTATGAATTTCAGTGATTAGAGATGGGCTTGCATTTTTATAAAATTCGAATGGAATTCCATCCATACCTGGGGCTTTATGATCTTTTGACGAGGATAATGCAGAATAAACTTCTTCAAGCTCTATTGTGCGGTCCAACTGAGGTGTTAGTACTTGAGGTGAACAGGAACTGGTATCAACATGGTTTGGCAATAGTGACAGCAACTTTTAAAAATATATGCTGAATTCAGTAGCTGATAAGAATGTTGGCATGTTGAAATTATCGCCTCGTATCTTTCTGGCAATCTTCCACCAATCTCGGGCTGAATTAACATTTTTTAAACTATTTACTAAGTTTTGGAAGTAAGCTTCCTTCTTATATTTACATAAATTCCTGTATCTTTTGTTAGCAGCATTATATTTATTTCTACAGGTTTCAAGATTGTGTTCTCTAAATGCTTTGAGGTGTTTAAACGCACTTTTCCTAGCTGAGTGGCAAGCTAAATCAAACCAAGGCTTCTTGGGCGAACTTAATTTTTTGGGTGACAGGTGCACCGTTTGCTTCATATATGCAGCATTTGATACCATTACAATGCTCTTCAATGCAATTAGTGTTTGCAAGTTTTGACGGTACAAGTAACTCAAGTTTTGTTTGATAGGAAGTGTGTATATTTTCTGACCACTTTATTCGCGGAATGGCGCACAAATCATTCTTATGCGTGCTCGATTCAGAAGATTTTATGGAACAAATCATTGGCATTCAGAGAAAGTTTCGCAACCTACACAAAAATCCAGAAGATCCCCTGCTACTTACGAACGTGTATTCACCAGCTTTGTCTTTGAATCCTCTTCCATTTAGGATGTATGCACCAATATTATCAAGAAATTCTATAAACGTATTGCAGTTACTATCGCAGGTTGAATCCTTAGAGCTTCTTAATTCTTCAACATTAGCTGGAGGAATGGAATGTAGTCGACTGTACCTTTCGTGCCAGTTCTTACGTTAAAATCGCCACCAAGAATGAAATTGCTCAAGTCAGATGTCGAAAAAAGCTTTTGAGAGCTACAATGTCTCTATTCCAATGCCTACAGTTTAAATATAATGGAACCAAAGTCAAGTGATTCCCAGCAAAACAGCCTTGCAAGATTACCACGTCTTCAAGGCTTCAAAATTTTAGTTTGTAGAAAGATTCGATGTCTTTTCTATAGAAAAAAGCACATCCCCAACTATCTCTTCCGAAATTGTTTGTTTTAGCTGCAGAGATCCATCTAAGTTTGAAACCATCAAAGAATTTTTCGAAGTTCTTAAAAATTTCAGCAAGTACAAATGTTTCAAATAAAAAAAAGATTTCAAATTTACAAATATATTTAAAAAAGTTACATAACAATGATTTATTAACAAGACCAGCAATATTATAAAAAAGAACCTGACAGGCAGAGGGTTGCTAATTATTTTTAATCTGATAATTATTTGGTAACTTTAAATTGACAGTAAATGCATTTGAGTTGTTTTTTTGCAAAATTTTAACAATAAATTCCTTATCAGTTTCATTAAAAGCTGAGATTTTACCCTCTTTGTTGCATTTATATCGACAACCATCATCGAAAAGGGCCCATCGTTTAATTTTAAGCCGTAGACTAGGGTCAGTCCCATGCAGGCACCTCTTCAATTTCCGAAGATTATAACTTTCAGCACGTTCATTCTGCGTAAGGTCTTTATTTATGGAAATAGATGTATTTTTTAACTTAGTAGATGATGATAATACAGACTTTACATCATTCATGTTGGAAAGCTCAAAAATGTATGATTAATTTGGTTGATTAGCGAGACTGATTTTTTTAACGTTTTTCATGGTTGCAGATACTTGAAGGGTTGTGTTACAAATTTGTTGAAACTCCAGTTTTGCATCATCTTCACTTTTTGCACTCAATCCTGTAACGATGACATTTAGCCTTTTTGAGTACTTTTCTGCTTCGTCGATTCTTTTCGCAAGTATTATTTCACTCCCTTTCAGCTTTAATATCTCTTGCTTTAGTTGCTTGTTCTCCTCTTCGAGTGCAGTAACTTGTTCAATAATACAGCTTATGTCTTTCTTTGTTGCGATATCTTTCAATTTAATGTCTAACAGCGCATCCATTTTCGATATGATTGCATCCATTAACGTGACATCCGCCATGACAGTGTCCAAACAGTTCTTTTTCACCGAAAATACTTCAAACTCTGGGGATGTCTCACGTAACGATCTCTTTGTATTATTTGAATTTGCATTCATGAGGTGAAATAGATTCCGGTTGTTGTATTGGCTAAACGGGTGTGATACAGACTACGATCTTTTGTCGATGTTTATTTTTGGCTGAATTACAGAATTGTGGATATTATTTTATAAGCTTTTGAATATTGTTCACCAGACGTTGACAAGAAAGGCAAAAGGAGAAGGCAATATAGGTGGAAGTATTTGTAGATTTTAGGCTATTTCTCTTGCGGTGAATTTTTAATGTATTTGTATAAGTTCTACTTAAAAAAAATGTGGTCTACTCACACAATTATTCACGCTGCATACGCTGAAGAGAATGTGAAAGCACTCAAAGCTGAATTTCGCTATTATTTTTTATTATTATTTTTTTTTCTGACACCAACAATTTATGAAAAAATTTTTTATTTTTATTTTGTGCACCAAAGCTTAGGCTATCAATAGAAATCACAATATAAGCAGGCTGCTACACTCAGTCACTCGTTCACCGCCACAAATGTCTCAATTTATTAACTTTTATTAAATTAAAAGATGAATTTTCAGGAGCAAGTCCAAAGCACAGGCACTCACTTGAACGTAACACGTAATACTCCCAACCACGACTATAAGTTTTAATTCTTCTCTTTAGTAAGAGCGCAATGAGCGGTAAGAGAATAATGAAGCTTAACGCATCACGTGGTGTCAAATCAATGCTGAAAATCACATTTCAGCGGTTCATCTTAACGGTACATTAAAACTGGCCTCTAGAATATGAAAATATTGTTACATTTGCGGCGAATTAATTAAATCAAAAAAATACAAAATTAGCTTTAAGTACTAATTTAAGGCTTTGTGGAGCCTTTGAAGGTTATTTTAAGCTTCCTATTCGAAGCTTAGATAAGTACTGGGCTCCAGTGCTGCTTTTTCTACTGTTACGACAGTAGACTACTTTTTTTCCGCTCCAAAAACTTCATATCTGCTGTGGAAACAGGTTCCACGACATTCGACGAAAATCATATCAGGAACCCAGAAACAAAAATAGTGTTGACCTGTGTAATTAATCAGCGTTTCCATGACCTTGGAAAGAAGGGACGTAAGTGTAATTGGACGGTAGTTTGAGGGTGAAGAAGATTCGCCTTTTTTAGGGACAGGCTGGACAAATGCTGTTTTCCATCCACTCGGAAAGATACCAGTAGAGTAGGCCAGATGGAAAAGCTTACGCAGTGGTTTTGCCAGCGTTGAAGAACACCTCTTCAGAACGATGGGAGGGATACTATCCGGGCCAGCGGATTTGTGTATATCAATGTCCTTGAGGACTCGAGCAATAGCACGAGTGCGAAAGAAAATTCATCCCATGAAATCGTTAACGCTCTCAAGTACTGGAGGAGTCATAACACTTTCTGGCAGCGTCGAATTAACAGCGAACTGCGCTGCAAGCAAATTGGCTTTTTCATGAGAGCTGACAAAAGGGGTGTCATTAAACCGGAGCGTTGGAACCGAAGACGAAATTGAATTTCGAATATTTTTTACAAATGACCAACAATTTTTACTAGCTTTGGCACATTGTAGTATTTTTTGCCTTATGTTGGTCATTCAAAAATTTGGTTCTACGAATGTGAACATTACAAGTCTTTCTAGCTTGTTGAAACTTTTTCCGCTTATCCTCAGTGGGGTTGGATTTATAATTCCGGAAACTTACTTCTCTAACCCTAATAACCTCTTTACAGCTCCAATCAAACCATGCATTTTCTTCCGGTTTGATAGATTTCACCCTATTCGGGATAAAATTTCTCTTCGTATTTTTTGGCGAAAGTACTAACACTACTAAACACAAGTACAATTGGAAGCGTTTATTTTGACAGCTACAAGTTTCACTGTCGCGAATATAAGCCAACACCTTAACAAAAAAAAAATGGCTGAACTTTCCTTTAGGGGAACACGAATTTTAACACGGATTATTTTATTCGGTAGATTTATGCTTAAAAACAATGATGAAACTTTTATTTCTATTTTTAAATAATTTTTAAAGTCTTCATTTTTCATACAAAATGTATGCAAATGATGACTACCATATAAATTGATTTCAAACTATGTACTATTGTTGTTTTGTTTCATGTCAAATCCAAAAAAAATTTTGCATACACCCAACCTTGCCCCAACTCAAATCCTATAATTGTCCCAGGCAGGGGGGTTGCAGGGGGCAGCATTCCCACCTTACCCACCGAGCTTTTTGTAAGCTGTGAACTTAATTACAGAAAAACTTCACACAAGTAGGTTTTTATCTATAGGGTGATTTTTTTGCTACTTGGTTTTTGACGTTTATATTTTTGACAGATCACACATGACAAATTCCACGAACATTTGACATTTCGATTCAGTATTGTTTGCCATTTCATCATGAATAGACTTACGCCTGAACAACGTTTGCAAATTATTGAAATTTATTATCAAAATTCGTGCTCTGTAAAAAATGTGTTTCGCACGCAAATTGTCTTCAGCGACGAGGCTCATTTTTGGCTAAATGGATACGTGAATAAGCAGAATTGCCGTATTTGGAGTAAAGAGCAGCCAGAGGCAATTCAGCAGCTACCAATGCATCCCGAAAAATGCACTGTTTGGTGCGGTTTATGGGCAGGTGGCATCATTGGGCCGTACTTCTTCAAGGACGATGAAGGCCGCAGGGTTACGGTCAATGGAGAAAGGTACCGTTCGATGATAACAGATTTTTTTTTGCCGAAAATGCAAGAATTGAACTCGGTCGACATGTGGTTCCAACAGGACGGTGCCACATGCCACACTGCACGCGAAACCATGCATCAATTGAGAGGCGAATTTGGTGAGCAGTTGATCTCACGTTTTGGCGCAGTCAATTGGCCACCAAGATCATGTGATTTGACCCCGTTAGACTATTTTTTGTGGGGCTATGTTAAGTCTATTGTCTATGGGGACAAGCCAAACACGATTGCTGCCTTGGAAGCCAACATTGAACGCGTCATTGGTGAGATTCCGGCCGAAATGTGTGAAAAAGTTTGCCAAAATTGGACCTTCAGAATGGACCACCTGAAGCGTAGCCGCGGGCAACATTTAAGTGAAATTATTTTTAAAAAGTAAATGGCAGAAATTGATTTATCGATCCAAATAAAAATTTCATTCACTTTTTACAAGTTTATGTTTTTTTGAATTTTCAAAATCCAAGCTCTTAAAAAATCACCGTTTATATACATACGTTTTGTGTGATGTTTTTTTTTTAATTTCCAATTGGTTTTTACTGAGAGTAAATAGGTAGGTACATACATATGTATTTTAAAAGAAATGCATAACTACTTTTCGAAAAATATATTTCATTTAGTTAAATGTTTTAAATAATAAAACTTTTATTGGAAAAAAATCACACTTGTACTTTTAATCCTAAAACTGTTTCCATTAAAATTTCCCCAAAAAAAAAGTACCTAGGTACAAAAAAAAACTTATCAGAACCATTGACATACTATACATGGCCTGCTATATAGTCGCTTGTCAGTTCCATACAAAAGCTCTATTGTAAATATTGAGAACGATCTTTACGCCCCTCGGAGCAAAGTAGCAAACAAATATATTACATTTAAAATGCATCTATTGCTACTCTTGGCAAGCGCACCATATTTAGTAAACAGACAAAGAAACTAGGGCCATATATTGTTATTTTGTATAAGATAAGTGCTGACATCTTTTGTTTATAGAGAGTAAACAATGCTGTAGTGCTGGGGGGAAAATTCTTTTTTTTTCATTTTAGGAAAGAGATTGCTTTTAGATTTGAATTCGAAATAAAACAAATAAAAATCTAATTTTTATTTTCCAATTAAATTTTTTTATTTCTTTATTTTAGATCAATTTATTTAAAAAATTGTTTCTCTTTTGTTAGTTTTCCGTTTCGGTAGTGCTTTTAAGGGCTGCGATTTTTGTTCTTCTTAAAAAATGCAAAATTTTATATAAACAATTAAATAATAATTTCGTATTACCATACTTTTTTGTTTTATTTGCATCGGCCAGAAAATTAATAAAGCAAATAAAATTTAAATAAGCCATGTACTTCCCATATATATGTACATACATACTTGTATGGAAGAACTAAATAACTTTTGAGGTTTGCGGCTCGAATTTACTTCTGATGATTGATGCAAATAGTAGATATATGCGACTTCAGTATCTGCTTTATACATTAAGAGTATTCATGAAACCGTGTAAGCCTTCCCACATCGGAAAATGAAGAAGTTACCACACATGTTTCATGAATGCACCTAAAAATTAACTTGTAAACGAGGTTAATAATTTTTTTTCTTCCTATATTTTAACTTGACTAATAACGGTTTGTTTATTACTCTCATTTAAAGTGTCGGCCAAAAATAATACGAGGAAGAGAGATAGTTATACCAAGCCTATGACACATAAAACGTCAAAATTAAATGTCAAACGTTTTCCACATTTAACAAATTCAGGTAAGCTTTCCCACACAAAATTTTGCGGAAAAGTTCACCATTTTTTGGTAAACTTTTCAATTTTGGCAGCTCATTTACTATTTTACCCCTTTAACTTATATCTCGCACTTGTGTTAAATGTTATAGATTTTATCCATTTCGTCGCAAAGTTAAAACAAAAACTTAAATGTAGTTTAAACTTAAAAGCGTGTACTAAATTTTATTAGTCGCGTCGAAAAGTAAAGAAAAAATAAGTTGATATTTGATCTAGCATAATTGCGTCTGAGTTGTCAAACAATTTGTGTGTGTTTCTTTTTAACTCAGAACTTGCAGAGCTCCAAATGTGTGTTTCTTTTTTCGTTGTGAACATGTGTAGATCGCACTCGACGTGCTCAAACATAATTGACTGAGCATGTGAGTAAATTGCTGAACGCACCAAATGCCATGTGTGCCAAGAAGGAAAATGTGAAGAAAAAAATAAGTTGGCGAACGAAGTTGATCGCTTGTGGATCTTTTGTATCTGGTGTGTATAAGTGTACAAAAAAGGGTAGGTATTGCTTTTTATGGTTAAAAATAAAAATGTATTCTGATTTTTGTGGTTCAAGTGTGTTTAAAAAACATATCAGTGTTCAGAGCTCGTTCTGTTTGGAACAAGTTCAGTGCATAATCTATGTGTTCGAACTCTGTTCAGTGCTCTGCTCTGAACGAAAAAAGAAAACCGCCTTTTGTTGTTTCTTTATTCATTCCGGAACGTTTGGAATGCATTCTTTTTATTCCATGTTAAACACGGAATGAAAAGTATATTCTCGGAATAACCCCCTCCTATGGAAGCAAAACAAATGACAGCAGCCAAAGTCGAAAACCAAGTAAATAAACAAAATGGATGACCAAACGTTGTTTATATTTTTGGTATTGAAATAAATAACAATTAAATGTGACTTTTCATGAATTAATAAATTAATAATAATTTATTTTTACTATTTTCCATAGATATCTGTATTCTTGTTAGCATCACAACACTTTAAAACAGCTGATTGATGTCAAACTTTTTTCTTTTCTATTCCGGAGAGAATTTTTGTTTCTTTATTCATTCCATTCTGGATATTCTAGATAAACATTTCGTCTTTTCCATCCATTCTATTCTTTATCCGGAATATATAAAGAAACACACTCAATATGTCAATGATCAGAACACTACCAGAGGCAAGTATTAACAAGAACTGTCAATAAAAATTTCCTTGCCGTGAATTTTTTATATTGTGTATTAATATTGCAAACTTTTAAAATATGTTAAAAATAGAAGAACTTATATTTTCACATTAAACCGTTTTAATTATTATCTTTACTGATAAAACTACCGAATATAAGTATCCGTGTGTTGAAATACGTTCTAATTTAAAGACAAATTGGACAAAAGTGCTGTACTAAAAAGGCCAAAATTGAAAATTAAAATATTTTTTAATAATATTTAACAGTGTTTCGTCACCGTAATATTTTAAAGCAGTTCTATAGAGACCCCTAGCTCACTGTAAAAAAAAATCAAAGTTCTAAGCGTGCTCCCCTAATAGAGTCGCTCCAAAAAAATTAAATCCAAATAACATTCCATTCGCCACGAAAAAAAATCAAATTCCGCATCAATTCTTCATTTATCAATGGAAAACCACGTAAATATAAACTCAGTTCCTTCCATTTATATATTTACTTATGGGAAGAATCGGCTCTTTACCCTATGAAAACATGGCGAATGCCTCAATTTTTTATACACGCTTGGGTATCTAGCTATATATAAATGTCTATGGTTTGTATATAGAAATCTGATGCAAAATGAGAATATGCATGCGCCAGAAAGAACGAAAAATAGTTTGTATTACCTATGTATATATTGTAGTAAATATTATTTCACAATTCATATGATTTTAATAAAATACAACAATTGTTATATTCCTTATATTAATTCACTTTTTTCTTTATTAATATATTACATCACAATAAACACACTGACTTAAGTTTTCGTTTTGTCAACAATACATAATCGAAAATAGATCTGTTCAGATTGCAGACTTCTCGGGCCTCATTTCATTGTTTGGGAATAACATACAAACATTGATTGCTTTTACACCAAATGTTTTTAGCAGGTTATCGTTATGGTTCAGGGAACTTTTGTAAATTAATCAGGGCCAATTGTACAAACGTGGTTCAATTTACCCACCCTCAAAAAAAGGAAAGTGGTATGGCGTTTGGGCGATGTCAAATGTGCGCCGCGGGAACGTAACTTCATTCCGCGTAATTAAATCTCGCCTATAAAAATTGACTTTTGGAATAACACATGTACAGATAAATGAGATTTTCGCTCCTATAAAGCGGGATTTCCAACTTTTTGGCACTTTTGAAAAAAAAAATTATATTTTTAAAGTATTACAAAAATATTTTTTTTTTTTTAAGTTTTGTAAAAAAATTGTTTACCAACTTTTTTTCGATTTCCTTTAAATAATTATATCTCTTTGAAGAAAATTTTAAATTCTAAAAAGAATTTTTTATGAAAAGGTGCCCTAGACGTCTAGGGTAAACAAATCGACCAATGGACCTACTTAAGTACTTTTATTAGACGACGATTTTTTTACAGAACGAATGAAACTCCTCGTCGAATAAAAAAGTATTTAAGCAAAGGTAATTCCGTCTCGTTTTTTTTTTTTGTGAAAATGTGAATAATCAATAATTGTTGTTGATTATTGCTGGGCTAGGAAAAAATATTTTTGGTATATTGAAAAAAAAAATACTTTTTTACCGACTTTACTTTTACGTATCCCAATCCGTCCTTTTCAGGACGACCAAACAATCACAAAGAGAAATAAACTGATTTCAATCTAGTTAGCTTAGGTCCGTTTGCTGATACGAATCATAAATATTTATGTTCAACTTAAAACGCTTAGGGGCTTCTTTTTCCTCTACGTAAGCTGACACATAAGCATTTAAGTTCTCGTTCTACTTAAGAACTTAAGTTGTGTATCAGCAACGGGCCTTAGTTAGCCGCAAATCGAGTTTAAAGACAAAAATATGTCGATTTTGAAAGCTAATCGGTGAACCCTTATGCAAGTCCAAAAAAATGTTCAGTTCCAAAAAGTTTTGCATACACCCAAACTGAACCCCACCCCAAATCATGTAATTGGCCATTGGTTTCAATTTTGAATGATCACTTGGGCATGAGAAAGCTTTCCGCAAGATGGGTGCCGCGTTTGCTCACAGTCGACCACAAACGCAATCGTGTAACAACTTCACAGGAAGGTTTGGCGTTGTTTAATCGCAATATGGAGGAGTTTTTGCGCCGTTTTATAACCGTGGACGAAACATGGATCCATCACAACACACCAGAGACCAAACAACAGTCAAAACAGTGGGTTTCTAAGGGTGAATCGGCGCCAAAGAAGGCCAAGGTGGGTTTGTCAGCCAATAAAGTTATGGCGACTGTTTTTTGGGATGCATGCGGGATAATCCACATTGACTACCTTCAAAAGGGAAGAACAATCAATGGAATATTATGCCAACTTATTGGACCGATTCAATGACGATTTGAAAAAAACCGACCCCATTTGGCCAAGAAAAAAGTTCTTTTCCACCAAGACAATGCAAGGGTGCACACATGTGCAGTTGCCATGGCAAAAATCCATGAATTGGGCTATGAATTGCTCCCTCATCCACCCTATTCTCCAGATTTGGCTCCGAGCGACTACTTCTTGTTCCCAAACCTGAAGAAATGGCTTGGTGGAAAAAGATTTGACTCCAATGATGAAGTCATCTCGCAAACAAAGGCCTATTTTGAGGACCTCGACAAATCATTTTTTTTGGAAGGGATAAACAAAAATTGGAGAAGCGTTGGACAAAGTGTATAGAGCTCAAGGGAGACTACGTTGAAAAATAAAATAATTTTTTTATCAAAAAATCTGTGTTTTATTCCAAAAGTCACGGACTTATTGACCCGCCCTCGTAGTTTGGCTGCAAATCGAGTTTAAAGATATACATATTTCTTTGAGATAAATTTAAAGTTTTGCACACAACTTTTTAAGAAAAGTTGCCCTAGACCTCCATTTAGGGCAAAAAAAAAAACGGCTAATTGAACTGCTTAAAGTACTTTTATTAGTCCAAAAAAAAAATTTAAACAAAAAGAAGTTTGCAGCAGTGCACGCAATCCGCCCATCTACCATACCTACCACCCACCCTACAACCATCCATTTGAAATCTATTTTTTATCTCTTATTGAGGCTTGCCTCTACCGAGTTCTAAAAAGAACTGGAGAATTTCCGGAATAAATCCTCATTTTATACTTTTTTTCCTTCATTTCCTGTGTTTCTCACTCTTTGGAGTGACTAATGTCGATTTCGTTTCAATAAATATGATTCGCTACTAAAACCAATACTTTTTTGCTTTGAAAAGAACGATTACGGATCTAATCTCTTTTTGTGACTGTGTGTGGTGCTTGGTAGCTCAAAAAAAAAAAAAACAAATCTTTAATTCGTTAAAACTTCAAGACATCATTTTTATTTGCTGATACCGCCGCGGGGAAATTCCTAAATCCACTTGCACTTTTTTAATATTTGTTTCCAAACAGTTTTTAACAATATTTTTATTTTTTTACAATAATAATTTACTTTTTCTGTACACCGTCACAAAATAAAAATTAATTGGCAACACAACAATTGAGAAACTTCAAAACAAATATTGTAGTGTGTGTAAGAATCTGTGTACAAATCCTTTTTTAATCCGTCTCCAAAAAGAGATTCAATACGGATCTGTTTTCCAGAAAAAAATTGGTTTTAATTTGAAACGAATTTGATTTTCAGAAAAAAATTGTTGGCGAATCGACGGTAGATTGATGTTTTTGTTGAAACGAAATCGACATATAACTAAAAGTAGTGAAATTCTGAAAAAGAGCCGTCTTCTAAAAATGCAAAAGGGGACGAGTCAACAATTTTGATTTGATTAGCGAAAATAACAAAATCGTATGGATAACGAACATTTAATACAGCGCCGTCGTCTTGTATCAGAAAGGTAGTAAATAGACAGGATTTCGTTGCGCGATAGTTTGTGGCACATTTCGTTACGCGGGATTAAATAGTCAACCCGTGCGTCGCGGCTACGAGTTACAGTCCATTCGGTCAGTCCAATTGTTGACTAATTTTTCCAATAAATCTGGACGTATGGCTTCAATGGTGGCTTGAATATTAGAGGTTATCATGAATAAAAATTCCCTGGAAGTTTTTTTCCAAATCGAATCTTGGAAACATGTATATCAGCTCTATTCTGTCCTTCGATTCACGTGAATATTTCACTCAATTTTCACTATTTATTTTCAAATGTCTTCTATCTTTTGAATCCAAAGTTTTACTATTTTTTTCTTTAATTCTTAAGAGAATTTAATTGTTTAAATTTATTTTTGATCGAAATTTCCGTATTTTTCGATCAATTGGTATTTTCGTTTAAGTATTCAAGTAACAGAATAGGGTGTGTGTATAACCACTTACTTTCCGATTACAATGGACGTAATAGGGCTGGTAGAATTTGATAATGGGTGTTTTCATAAATGTCTGCCTAAGACCTGCGTTCAAAAAATCAGATTTTCGGTCCGATTAACCTAGTTGAATTGTAGTTCTACTGTTCATAAACGTCCAAAACCAAATATCATCGGGATCGAGTAGATTGCGGGGCCATTATTTTTTGGCTGCGAATGCGAGAAATTTCTTTTTATTAAAACAATCCTTTATGAAAACAACCTAAATCTCGCATACATTACTATTCTTGTTAGTTTGATGTAAACGGTAGTACACTTTCCTTTTTTTGTTCACATCTGTCAACATTTCCGCTGGGCCCCGGCACGTAACTTGGCACAATCATGTTTTGTCGATACAATCGAGAATTGTCGATTCAATCGAGTGTCCTCGACTGTATTGTTAGAGAAAACTCGATTGAACCAAAATAGGCGCTTCCAATTCCCGATTGTATCAAGTTGCATGCTGAGGCCCCTGAGTATTATTTCTGATCTACAGGTAAATAATAGGCGATTTTTTTTTTCGTTAAGAGCAGAGCATTGACTCGAACAAATAAATTATGCACTGAACTTGTACCAAACAGAGTGAGCTCTGAACACTGATATGTTTTTTAAACACACTTGAACAACACAAATCATTTTCATTTTAATCATAAACAGCAATATAACATAAAACATACTCACATGTTCAGTCAATTATCTTCGAGCACGTCGAGTGCGATCTACACATGTTCAGAACGAAAAAAGAAACACACATTTGGAGCTCTACATGCTCCGAGTTAAAAAGAAACACAAACAAATTTTTTGACAACTCAGACTCTGCTCTGAACTAAAAAAGAAAAACGCTTAATAATAACGACGAGCTCGAAGAGCTTTATGAACTTTAGTTTGTTCGTCACTCCGACAACAACTCAAGACTAACCACAAATGCCGATCCGGGGGAAATTTCATTCGGTTCGGTGCGGATTCGCCATGACAGCAATGCCGATTGGGATGTCCACATTAATTCGGTATTGCCGATCGGCATAGTGTGGATGGAGCCTTATAAACAAGGACTTCCAACTGCATCATGATGTTTTTGTGTAAAGAATTTTGCAACAAAAATGAATATTTTTTTTCCATATACAATTTTATTACTTTTTTTATTATTAATATACATACTAACAAATTTAACATTTGTGATAAACACACGGTATAACTAATACCACATTCTCTGTAAAGTAAAGGTTAGTTTAAAAACTCACCACGCAACGCCGTTATCCTTGGTTAGAGTTATTTCCAAAAGCAGGGGGAACCACCAGCAGTCGGACAATAACTGTTCACAACGCCTTAGTTGGCGGCGCGGCTAACGATCAGGAAATGTACATAGTTGAACAAACCTAAAATGTTCTTGGAACGAGAATCATACACAAGCAATTCATTAGTTTAATCGGTGGATATAAAATTGATAGTAATTTTTGGTTTTCCTGTTTTCTTTCTTCCTGGCTGTGCATATTTTTGCAATTTGATAAAAACTTCACTTGGTAAAGCTCCTGCTAACTACCTCACATCATTGAATGGTTTTTTTTTATATTCAAATGATATTTTATGGATAGAAGAACGACCTTTTGTTTTGCTGACTGACTACCTCGTCATATTTGTTGGTGAATCTCTCTCTCTCACTTTTATTATGTCTCTTGGATTGTTGTGCTGTGCGTTTTAAAATTAGCTTCTACAACAAATAAATTATATATCTGGAAAATTGTTAATGAGCGCAGCAAAAGGGAATCTATTTGCATGATGACAAATAATACATAGATCAAATTATTTGACTGTGAAGAACTCCCCTCGCTCAAATTATGGTTAAAAAAAGGCTTGTTTCATTTGTTTTTTTTTGTATCTTCATTTTTTGGTTTTATTAATTCTTACAGATAGTTGTAGTAATTAATGTCTTACTAATAGTACTTATTATTTATATTTAGATTATTGGTGGACGAAGTCTAAAAACAGAAATATAGCGTTCTTGTCTCTCGATATTTCTTAAATATGTTACAACAAAAAAAAATCAACGCTATTTGACAGAAGATTTGTTTTGTTTTCGTTTTCTTTTAAAGAGGGAAAGTTATTTTATGTTTAGTGTCAATAATATATCTTTTTTTATTTATTTATTATATTAATAAATAATCATTGGTAGATTAATATTTTCTTTAAAAAAAACTTTAAAACTAATTTTTGTAAGTTCCATTTTTTTCTAAAAAAAAAAAAATCTAATGTGGTTGTCAAAAGAAAATAAATGCAAAATTTGTGTAAATAAAAACAAAACGATGGGACTACATACTACCTATTGTTTGTAATAAATATTTAAATATGATGGTTTCGGCTATGCGCACGTAGTAAAACTTTGTTTAGCTTTCTCCTTTTCTTGGTTTTATTTTCATTTTTATTTTTATTTTTAGTCAAGGTAGGAACTAAATTCCTCAGTTTAACTACCTCAAACCTTGTTTTACTTTTGTATTTTATTTCTTAGGAATTCTGCCTATCTTCTGTCTCATTCTTCTGTCTGTATATTTGCATTTTTACCTATATTCGTAAAAAGAAAAAATATTTAAATTATAATTTTTATATTTTTTTTTCTTTAACTTATGTTTAAAAAGAAATAATAGTGTTAAAAAATGTGTCCGTATTCGTGCTACAAACAAACAAAAATCCGGTTAATATGTCAAATTATTAAGTTAATTTTAAATCGATAATTATGTATAAGCAGCAATGTTCACTGTGAGCAAACGAAAAAAAAAATACACAGTGCAAACACTTTAGAATACCGGCATATATATAAATCTATTCAACAGATGTGTTCATAAGAAAATTGTTTGGAAAATGATTGAACTTTTATTACACCTAAATTCTATGTTTTAGAGAAAAATAACTTTTACAAGAATAATTTGAACCCTAAAGCAATAATATTAAAGAATTTAATGACTCAGCTTTAAATTTCGAATATTTGGTATTTACAAACTTGTTTGTTAGTTTTACAAAAAAATCTAAAGAAATTCATTTTCTACTAATTATTTTTTGTACACAATTTTGAGGATGCAGTCTAATAAAATCGAGTATACGTGTTTCAAGTTCTAATTTTCAACCTAAAACAACTTGCACAGTACATTGGTTTCGTAGAACAAGAATCCTAATTACTTGCAGATAGTGCCAATGCATTTTGAGATGTAATTTTTTGTATTGAAATAAATCAAGCAAGAATAATTAATTTAATTTCCAACGATCTGAGAAGTTATGAAGAACAATCAAGTATGTAAGTAAAAAGTGCTACGGAATCTACTACGGTATCATTACATACATACATATGCATAAATATACATACATAGAAATTTATATTTTTAGCTATAGCCTGTTAAGCAGATTAAGTCGACCTGTTTTTTATATACTGTCTAATATTTGTATCTTGACTAGTTTATTTGATTTATATTATTTTTAACACTCAAAAATAGCTTGTAATAGTTTTTTTTATAGCTTTTAAATCTTACTGTGGCAACAACTATAACTACCTTTTTTCATAAAGAGAAGCATGTATTGTATGATAAATAGAAAACTCACCTATTAATATCTTCTGTTTCCACCGCCCATGTTTCCTTGTCCACCGCCAAAGTTGCCGCCTCCAAAACCACCTCCACTGCCGCCACCTGGGCCTCCACCCATGCCACCGCCCATACCACCACCAACTTTATAAAGGAAGAAAAATATTAGATCACGAATATTTGGCCCTGCTAACAAAAATAATTACCACTTTGATTTTTGTGGAAGCCACCGCCGACACCGCCGCCACCACCGCCACCACCACCACCACCATATGGAGCCGGTCTGTTATTTCCGAAATTATTTCTAGCTGGACCACCACCATAACTTTGTTGGTAGTCGTTACCAAAGTTGCCGCCGCCACCACCGCCGCCGCTTCCCCAGTTTCCTTGGCCACCACCATTTCCACCACCTCCAAAGCCACCACCACCGGATCCACTGTTCCAGTCGTTTCCGCCTCCTCCACCGCCGGCGTTGTTACTCCACGGTGCAGGCTGACTATTCCAGTTTCCACCACCTCCACCGCCGCCTTGGTTGTAACCACCACCACCACCTCCGCCGTTGTTTCCAAAGTTACCTGAATTGCCACCCCAGTTATTGCCTTGGCCACGGCCGCCACCACCGCCGCCGCCACCACTCCAGCTACCTTGCCGATCTCCACCACGACCGCCACCCATACCGCCACCCATACCACCGCCCATGCCGCCGCCCATACCGCCGCGACCACCTCCACGAACACCGCCGCCACTACCGCCGCCTCCGCCGCCACCGCCACCACCACTCATGTCCTGTTTCGCTATGGCTTTCTTAACATCCAACTGTTTGTTCTTGATGGTGTGGTTCTTTTGCACTAAATGGGATATTAAATAAATAAAAATATATTACATATTTAGGTTCCAAATTTTCGATATTAACTGAATTAACATTATATTTTTCTTACACGGTCTAGCTTTTTTTCAAGACTAATGCATAAAAAACTTGTATAAAAAACTATATAACAAATAAAAGAATAACATGGGGTTCAGCCAGAAGATTTGTTGTTGATCTTAATGGGGTTATCGTGAATAAAAATTTACCTGTAATTTTTTCTTTTATTCGAATTTTGGGAACGTGAATAATTGCAAAAGTTTTCCTCAGAATTTATTATGTGTCACAAAGACAAGTATGTTCATTATTGTGAAAGAAATCTCAATAAAATTACTACTACTAATATACATATTATTTTGAAAAACCCCTTTATTATAACTTAGTGGGTGCAAAAATGTGTATTGCAGCGCCTACAATATTCATTACACGCCGTGTTTACTCGCGATACATTCATCGAAATCGCAGTAGCAGCAGCAGGAAGCAGATAACAAAAGAACTGTTTGTATTAAATTTTACTTGCGTATGTATTTTATTGAATACGAATTTTTTATTCAGTTTCTGTACAAAAAACCCCAAGTAGTGTCATGTTTTTTTTTTTTTTAGCTTAAACCAATATTTCTTTTTTATTTAAAACCCCAAGTTATTTCGTTTTTTTGCTCGTCACTGTTAACAAATTTTTAATTCGTTAAAACAGTTATTCAGTCTTATATCATCATCGAAACCGGAAAGTATTAAGTACCCAGTTATAGCTTTCATTGAAACTCATCATTGGAAACCTTACCTATCAATGCTAAGGCACTTAAGCCCGTTTGTTGATACATAATTTAAACATTTAAGTTCTACTTAAGCACGTACATATGACAGTTTACGCAGAGGAAAAAGTAGCCCAAATATTTATGATTCGTTTCAGCTAACGGCCCTTAAAGAAATGAAACTACTGTAGTTTTTGCACCAACATGAATGATTGATTTTTTTGCTCCACTACTTTCTTTTTAAATCACTTCTGATTTTTCAATCATGGAAAGCGTTTCACAACACAATTGTTGCATTCATTTGTTTCCTTCTTTTCCTGTTCTCATGTCAGTTTTTCTTTCAATGATCAAATATAACCTCAAAATTACATTGATATTTCAATGATAGAGTAGTGTTTGTACAGCATTTAAAAATGTTGCTTCTAACCTGAAGTTAGATATGATTGTTATTTTGCATACCAAGCTATTGCAGTATATCTGTGAACAGAATCAGATAGGTTAGCTGAAAGCTGTCAAGAAATCAGAACAAAACGCATACCAAATGAAGTTTGCAGTTACCTGTCCTATACATTTGTTTTCGGATAGCTAGTTATTCCAATTTTTTTAGGATAACTTAAGATAGCTTGCAATGCATTACAACAACAGAAAGTTATTCGAGATATCTGAGAATAATTGAGTGAACCAGAACATTTGGCACCAGTTTTAATAGCTACCTACTCGCATTCATAAATTAATATTCGTATTCATTCTCTATAGTATTTTCAATGCCGCTTAAGGTTTCACATTTCAATCAGGTATGCGCGTTCATTTAAGTTCACTGTCCTCCATGCATTGCCTATACTTTTTGTAATATACATTTTTTGTCATCAAAAGGGCAAAAGCATGAATTATAATTTTGATGATAAATGCAGCAAATAAATGCCAACCGAAGTCTGTTTATGTTTTTATGTAAGTAGTATTTTCGCTATTAGACGACATTAAAATTATTATTGTGTAGTCTTAGAATTATTAAATAGACACACGAATAATCGAATACGCGAACAGTGGATGCCACTTTCCAATACAGTGCCAACTTAAAAATAGCATCGAAACAATTTTCGTTCGGCTCTTAAGCCAACAATTTATCTCGGCTTGGGGAAGCCTTCTACCGATTTGCCAACAAAAATTCAACCGTTTCACTTATTTGTGTTTCAATGATGAATTTCAACCCGCACGTAACAGCTACCCTAAAAAAGGCAAATTTTGCTTTTCACCGAATCCACCCCCTAATGCGGAAAAGGAATGGATTCAGCCAGAAGACGAAACTGCTGATCTATAAGCAACTTCTCAGGCCCATTATCACATATTGTTTTCCTGCATGATTTACTGTATCCAAGACCAGCATGAGAAGGCTTGAAATGTTTGAGAAGAAAATCCTCCGGATCTGCACGGGACTCCACTTTGACCAGCGACGACAAAAGCACTTCAGCAACAAACGACTTATAGAGGCGTGCGGAATAACACCCCTCGACAAGAGTACACGATCAGTGCTGCCACAAGACTGACGAGCAACCTAATCAACCACCCAAACACCCTAGTGAATACCATTCCAGCAAAGGGATACCCCGAGCCAAAATATCTGGATGTGACAGCGCTACTGAACAAAGGACTTATTTATGTATATCAACGACGACAAGAAATTCAAGGACAATTTTTTTTAACAATTTTAACAAAAAATTAAAACAATATATAATATTAGCCCCTTAAGTGCTAAAACAAATTAAAATATCAATGTAATATAAGTAATGTAAAATACAATTAAGAGCCAATTGTCTATATATCAGTTCAATAAACATTATTATATTATATATACTAAAAACATAAGAAAAATTATACTAGGTGCTCCACAGTCGCCCCCGCAGACATAAACCGTGGGTTCCTGAAGTCATTCTAAAGCTCTATTCACATGAGACCGACCAACGAATTAATGAACATTCATCCATTTTGACATTTCGTTCACATGGCTTTAATTTTATTCGTCACGAATATAGGTTGAAAATCGGATTTTGAGATTAGACGCGAGCGAATAAATTGATCATTGAAGGGTGGATGGTATGTGGAACGCGCGAATAGTTTGACTGTTCGTAGCAATCAGAAGCAATTCGCGACGAACAATATTGTTTTCTCAAATTTATCTTATTTTGGTGATTAAAAAGTAAATTTTTCTGTCTTAAAGATAAATATAAATTATATTTCTACAATCATGTTTAGAATTTAGGTTGGTAAATTGGTTCAAATAGAATTTATTCGTTTATTCGCCGGTCGTTGCGTTGGCCACTATCATGTCAATAGTCCTTAAGTCAAAAAACTAATTAGGTAATTTTCTCGTATTCGCTCCGTTTTGGAGTAATAACGGTTTTTATGATCTTGGCTGTCTTTTCTTTAAACTGGCCTTATCTTTGCTAAACGACGTCCGATTCGTAAGATTTTTTGTATCTAATCAAGAATTTATAACTCTTATAATTTGCCTACAATTTGTTTTATTAAAAAAAAAAAAAAAAAAACGTTAGTAAAAATAGTATTTTTTATACCTAAATCGAAATCTCAATTCGGTTTCGATTCGATTCCCCAATCCACTCGTATAACCGGGGTAAGTAGCGAATCCTATTTATTGAAACGAAATCGCCATTAAGGAGGCTTTGCATGGATCTGCATCTGCAGACTTGAAGAAAACTCGAACTGTGCTATAACTTTCTTGACACATCTCACAATCACATCTTAGCGTTCAGGTATGTAGTCTTGAGAAGAAAATGCTCGCTATTATAGTTGTTTTTAAGCAAACTGAGGTGAAATGGCAAAAAAAAATTGAAAATTCGTTTCCTTAACGGAACAAATTAAGATGCGGATGAAAATGCTATAATAAAGATGAACATGTTCATCTTCACTATAATCTGCAATCATACTTCCTATAATCTTCATACATGAAGATGTACTCCATTTTTGTCTTCGATCTCTATCGCACAAGTATGATTTTTTTTCCTCTTTTTTTGCAGATGACAATGCAGATGAAGATGAACATGAAGATACATGTAAAGCCTCCAGGAGGAGAGCGAAGACCAAAATGGAGACCATCTTCATGAATGAAGATTATAGGAAGTATGAATCTGAAGATTGCAGATTATAGTGAAAATGAACAGGTTCATCTTCATTATAGCATTCTTCATTATGTGGGTGGCAATGGCGCAGGTAAAGTGCTTGATTGTTAACTTAGACGTGTCGGTTCGATCCCCACGCTAGGCACATTCTTCTCTATACCTCCAATTTTAATTGGATGCCGCCCATGAGTTTAAAATGACAGTCAATACCTGGTTCTCAAATCCACTGTACCAAACCAGTGCCGTGCAATTCAGGTTGCATTTAAAAGATCTTAGGTCTTACAGGCATATAGTTAAAATTAAAAATTATAGCATTTTCATTTGCACCATAATTTGTTCCGATCAGTCAACGAATTTTCAAGTTTATTATTTTACCATCTCACCCCAGTTTGCTTAAAAACAACGAAAATTTTCTTCTCAAGACTACATACCTGAACGTTAAGAACATGTGATTGTGATATGTGTCAAGAAAGTTATAGCAGAGTTCAAGTAAGTTATTAGTGTGTACCCTGTCTTACTTTTATGTTTGTTTTATATTATGGTCCCGCTCTACTTTCATTCAAGGCTGCACATGCAGATCCATGTAAAGCCTCCTTATGCTGGATATACACTGTTCAAATGCATGGCATGCTCAAGTTTATTAGTAAATTCAGATTGAAGTTTCATATACACACATCAAGCATGAGGTTTCAATATTTTATTTTAACATCCAGCGTGGTGCGACGTTCTTCTATATAAAATAGATTTCTTTAATTTTGTCGAGTAATTTGTTTTTGTCCATTTCATCATACAATTTTTGTTTCCTATTTTAATATTTAAACCGATAAATTCTAATATACATTTTTTTCCATTTTTTTTCTTTACTTCTCCGCTTAGTATTTTCTTATTACTTCAACGTACTATACCCAAATGAGCCAATTCATGCATGATCAATCACCAATCTTACATATACATTGTTTCAATGCAGTACGCTTGATTGAAGGAAAATCAAAAGGATTTGATTTTACTTCAATCATACACCAAATCTATACGTGTGAATTTTTCATTAATCCACTTGCACGTGCATGTCAGGCATTTGAAAAGTGTATATCTGGCTTTAGTGCGAGACTGCGAGTGTTTGATTATGAAATTTTGTACGTTTGGATATTTGTTTCGCTTTCATGTCTCAAAAACTGGAGGAATTTTAATGACATTTTGCAGGTACCTATATAGATGATGGCATTAGATATTTTTATATATGTATATACCTAATCAACTCCATATTTTTGTCGATTAAAATGATCTCGATCAATGTTTATCGGATGTTTTCATTTTTTTAAATAGCTTTGTAACTAAAATTTTATCATGTAATCAACTTGAATGTATTAATATTTTTTTATAACATACATACCTACTTTATATAGCTAAATATAATACATATATATATTTTTATTGTACTTACACACAACTTTGTCCACGGGATCGTAATCATCGAATTCAACAAAAGCAAAACCACGTTTCTTGCCTGTTTCTTTGTCAGTCACAATATTTACACCCAGAATTTTACCAAAATCATTGAAGTATTCACGAATGCACTCTTCATCATGATCATCACGCAGACCGCCAACGAACAATTTCTTAACAGTGGCCCCAGCATTAGGACTATCGATTTCTTGGCGAGGTACAGCGCGCTTGGGTTCCACGACACGTCCATCGATTTTATGGGGGCGCGCATCTTGAGCATTGTCAACCATATACGACTGGGAGTAGGTTATGAAACCGAAACCCCTTGAACGTTTGGTTTTTGGATCTTTCATTACAACAACATCTACAATTGTACCCCATTTCTCAAAGTGACCTTTAAGAGAATCGTCAGTGGTGCGATAATCCAAGCCACCAATGAAGAGTTTTCTCATATGCTCGGGTTCATTGATACCCTAAATGGAATAAAATGGAAAAAATAAAAATTAAATATGGCTTCCCTTTTTTCTGTTTTTTTTTTTTAAGATGGGATGTCACACAAATAAAAAAAGTTAAAAGAAATTATAATTCATGAAACGAACTGTGAAAATAAAGTCAAAAATTATTAATTTCGAAAAATTAATTTATTTTAGTATATTCTTGTTTCAATACATATGTATGTATATATGCATCCAGCCAAAAAGAAAGCCGGCCGCGATGGCTTGAAAAAAAATCCGCCATTTTGTATTGTGAAAAAAAAAAATTCAAATTTTACCGAACTTTATAATTTGAGGATAACAAATATTGCAATAAAAAAAAAACAAAGCATTTAACAAAAATAAATAAAGTATTAAATGTATCTCCGTATATATTTACATGTATTAATTATGATACAAGGTGCATGAAAATTTCTAACCAAATTAATAATAGTACTACACTTGCACTTACCTCTTCATCATAGTTACCGTTCGAATTACCATTACGATTATCGTTGTCAGGCATTATATTTTTTTATAATAAAATAATGCGATGCAAACAAAACAATACTTTAACCAAGTAAATTTCTCACAAAAATTGATTTTTTTAAAATTATTCAGAAAAGTTATCCCACGCACGAGACACGAGGAAAGAATACTTCGGTCGAAAAGATGGTGGAAACGAATGAGATCAAATGGCTGCGCAAAAAAAATAGAACGTCTGAAAACGCCAACCGGCCGGCAGCAGTAATCAGCTTGCGGCTTATTGCGAGACTCGAAATCAGTAATTACATTAGACCCCGATTACACTGTGGCTCTAATTGAAATATTTGAGTCGGCAATGGGAATACAAATAATTAGACCTATTCGGCGAGATATTTATTATTCTGCCATTTTGTTATGAATTTCCATACAAAAGTTTAAGCTGTCAAAATTTTTTTTATAAATTAGAATTTTGGTATTCGCCATGCTAAATCTGCTATTAAATCTGTTAAGCCATTAGTACCAAGGTTACACTAACGCAAAAAAGAATTAGTTTTGTATCTACTACTTCGCCACTAAAATAAAAATGAAAATATCTGTCGAACGTTTAAAGGCTTATACTATGATCCCACCAAAACGATATCCGAGATTTTAGCCCCAAGCTTCCGTGATTTCAAGGCGGTGTGCCTTATTCACAATTTCGTCTCTCAAAAAGCAAAAACAACAACCATTTTTGTTTATCTAATCCATCAACCCAAGCCACGTTGTCAAATAAAAATTCATACTCTCCCTTTTTATTTTCTTATCGTTAGAGTGAAAGATCGTAGTTTGCACATAAAAAGCTTTTCACCTAAGTATGGTGAAGTTTAAAATGGACTCGTTCACTATCAATGACCCGCATCGCCGGATTTCGTTGTGTTTTCAACGAAATCTCGGATTTCGAAATCCCAAGACTATTTGGTGGAATGCGTAGATTTGTACTGAAATCTACGAAACCCGAGATTTCAGCAGGAAGCTTTCGAGGTTTCAAATTGGTGTTCACACGGCCAAATCCACGTATTCGCCCCTCAGAAGCACAAACAACAACCATTTTTGTTTATCTAATCCATCAACCCAAGCCATGTTGTCAAATAAAAATTCATACTCTCTCTTTTTATCTCCTTATCGTTAAGCCAGATCACACGACAAACATAAATGTTAAAAAAGTAGCCATAAGTTCTTCTGTATACAAAAGCCTTTGCGTATCAAGTCAGTCGTGAAAAGAAGTGAGATCTAAAAGTACGCCAAGTTCTAAGTTTATTAATGTTAAACATAAAATATTTTAAGTATTACTTATGGAAGAACCTCAAAATTATCAGAGAAATATGGTGTTTTATGATTACTGACTTAAATTTTGTTGGGTTACTTGGTAAGTTTTCTAATAACTCAATTTTGAAATAAAAACACCAAAGAGCTGGTCGTACAAGTTCGGGTAAATGCTTCACTCTACACCGAGAACGAACTACGATTCCAATAAATTCAGAAGGAATCTTTTGAGCATCATTCACTTTCCCTAGAAATTTGTATTCACGATAACCCCAATTCCCGAAAGGGCCCATTAGATGTTGAATTTGACAGAAATGTAGCCATAGTTTGGAGTGGCTGGCTATTTTTAGAGACACCGGTTAACATGATAGATATTATAATGTCAAATATACTTAGAAAAAATAAATACAAAAAATGCATCCTATAGATACTACTTATTTATATTTTTCTAAACAAAAACAACAATAAAAAAGCCTATTGGCTACACATAATAAATAAAACGGTTTAATGGCATTATTGTCTCATAAAAGGAGTATTTTATAACACCATTATAATATTTTATTGATATGGAAATTTCTTCATATAGATACATGGCCTTTAAAATAATTTTCTTAATTATTCTTAATATCACTTTTACTCTGAATGAATTCTCATTCGTGTGAAGTGACTTTTCGTCGGCCAGATATCACATCATCCAGCATTGCGTCAATTGTGCGTTTGCTTACAGCTTGCAAGCTAGCTATTTTATTTTCTAAAGCTGATTTCAAGTCTGAATTCCCATGGCTATGGGCTAAGAAAAGTGATGCAAAAAGATCACCAGTACCAGTAAAACATATATCGTTTCCCTGCAGTGAAATGCTGAGTATATAACCAGGACCATTCTTTTTGCTTAGAAGTGCCAAAAGTTCTCGGGGTGAGCTCAAATTTGTGCTCGATAAAACCACAGTTTCTCTATTTTTATTTTGAAACCAATCCATTGAATTGCATCTTACGCAGTAAGTATTTTACTATCAGTTAGAAGCTCGACTTCATATTGATTTGGTGTGATAATATCGGCAAGTTGAACTATTTTACCCCAGTATGTTGGCAATAATTCTTTTGGAACGTACATTTGGCCGTTGTCACCCATAACATTAATCGCAAACTATCGAATAAAAAAATATATTAAGGTATGTTGTTTTTTTTAATATTTTTGAAAATAGACTAAATCAAAAACAAAATAAATACATTGAGCCTTATAATTGTAGTCTTGTTAAATGATATGTATGTATTTTTAAGCTATCTTTCTAGTGGAAGAGTCGATTGAATTTTATTAAATTGATTGCCTTGATGTAACCTATTTTGAATACCTACCTGCCTATAACAAAAAGCTGAGCAATGTTTAATAAAGTAGTGTAGGTATTCTATATTTAGAAAGATGAAATATTTTGATAACTGATTGACTTACTAATGATTGGACCTTTTTGAATTTTCAGAGTTTCATTCCAAAAAAAAGATCAGATCTAGATCAAATCTTAGCACGAAAGATCTTATTTCTGATGGGTTGGCAGATTTGTTCTGAATGCAAATATACATGTAAAAGTCTTTTCCGTCAACGGTCAAATAGTAAATATTTTGTTATTAATTTATTGGGAACTTGTGAAGTAGTGCTAAATAAATTTAAAAAATTAAAAAATAATGGACCAAGATGTAAATAATTTTGATCTTATAAATTTAGTTGAGTTTGTGATTGCTTCGTCTTCGTCTTCCTCGTCATCTGATGATGAAGATATGTGTTTTATCGGGAATGTGTGCGTTAGTCATTCACCAATACTACAATTAAATCTGGAAAAAAGTTTAATTGAAAAGATCAAATATCGATTTTGAGAGGAGTTCTTTGAAACTTGAATAAAACTCGCTTTAAATGAAAGCGGTGCATACAAAATTTCAAACGTTTAAAATTTGTTTTATTTAGATCTGACCTTATACTTTTATATATATAAAAATGTTCCTCAGCAATACTGAATTATAATTAATAAAATATAGTTCCAGGTTGTAATCAAACAATATTTCAATAGATACATTAATCCGGGTGTGAAAGAAACCCATTTTGAGATATTTTAGCTTGTTAATACATATAATGGGCGATTAGTAACGGCAAAGTAATAATAATTGTTATTGTACTTACCGTAAACAACATTGGAGTTTATCTCTTTCAATTATTTTACGATAGAACTTATTCGAGAATAGTAGATGTTAGCTGTGTTTTATTGGGAACCTATCCATTGTATCGTAAGTAATTCCCAAAAAAACGCATTGACCGTAGCTTTTTTATTTTTTTAAAAATGGTACCCCTGCACAGCAGTCACAAGTAAGGAAAGAGTCTTTTGCAAGGTAAAATTAAGAAAATATAAAAATTATGAACAATAATTAGCCTTTATTCATATAAAATAGAAAGTAGAAAAACGTACTAATATATAATTTATGTTTCAAACCTATTTCTTGTTTTCATTTTTTCTGCATTTGCAATTTTAAATTCGAGCATTCATTTTGCACTAATAGAAAGGAAATGATAAGTCAATGGGTTTGTCCATAGACTATGGTCAGATCCCTTTTTACACAGCGCAATTTTTGTATTGCTTTAAAAATCGCCTATCACAGGAGGAAACAAAATTGCCGGAGATTTGCTTGTTTCCTTTTAATGTTTCTTGGTTCTGAACGCACACTACAACGTAGTTTAAATTGTTCACTCCCCTTACATTTCCACTTTATATTTCATGTTTTATATATTTTCTGAGTAGATCGATAGCTAGAGTCTTATTTTTCAAGTCGATTTACAAATTTATTTCCTGAGTATGTTTTGCTTTGAATTTAATATTCACTCATCAGTTCAGTTGCCGCTTAGTGCGTTTAGGCTAGGCGCGCACATGCAATTTTTCCAAAACGAACGAAACACACAGACAATATTTTGATTTAATATGCGCCCAGTTACATTATAGTTCGGTGTGATACAAACTGGAAGAACTTATTTGGGGCGATCGTTCGATTTGTGCCAAAACACAAACTTTGAATTTGCTCGAAACGCGGACTGAATAGTTTTTGCATGTGCACGCACTCTCATATAAGTCCATGGTATTCACTTCACAACCAAACTGTTGCAAAACTGAAAGTTGCATATATGTACGCGCCTAGCCTTATAGCACATATATTTTCATATGAATATTTTGTGGCGCAGTGTCGAGCAGTTCCTCTATAGTGCAGTTCCACCCAATGCGGTTTGTCTTCTCAAATTGCTTTTTTGTAGATCTAAATAAAAAGATAATTTTTTTCACCAAACTCCGTTTATTTATAATTATCAATAAAAATTGAACACAAAACGAATATTGGTCTTAAGTTAGTCAAAAATAAAAGTAAAATCGAATTTATTCCATAGATATTGATTTTTTTTTTTCAAACTGGAAATCGAAATTTGTTAAAATTGATTAATTGACATTAGGGGTATGCAAAATTGCAGATATAGGTGGAATTTTAGACGTACTCCAGAAAATAATTAAGCAAAGAATATAGTTTTTAATAGTTAAAGTCAGAAACCTTTCAGAAGAACAGCTTATAATTTATTAAAAAATGGAATTATTTAAGATCTTAGAAATATAAACAGGCCAACCATAAAAAAAAAGAATCAGAAAGATCGATTTGTCTTACGAATGAAATTAATAATTATAACACTCCATGAACACATCCATCGAGATTCAACCCAATTATCAATCGTACCAACAAAACTAACAAAATCAGAATCCAAACTTGACTGAACGTCAACCAGCCATCCACCGTAGCTTCTACTTTAGCTTTTTATCGACCGTAGCGAATTGTATGTAAGATGTACGATGGATAAGCGTACGGCGGATAAATTTCCCTTTAAAACACGGGTAATGGCCCAATAAATAAATCGAATGGAGTCGCGGCCTTAACAATCACTCGCTCTCTTTCTTTACAGGATTACTTTTTACGCTCATGAAACCAGGCAATACGCATATTTCGATTATCGAATGTCGAGAATCGTTTCGATTCCAGTGAATTCATTTTTGCTCCTGCTATTTCTCATCTCGTTCACATTTTCTTGGTTTTTTGTCTTTCGTTAAAAGGTTTGTGGCGTGAAAAGGTGTAGTCCAGAAGCTTATCCACTAATTTAATTGAATTAATTCTTTTATTAAAAAAAAAAAACTACAAAAATGCATAAAGATAGTTATATGAATAGATCGATTAGTAACGGCATGGTAAGTTAATACTTTTTACTATTTCTATTTTAAAATTTGAAAGTCGCATGAAGCAAAAATCGATTAAATTAAGCTTGGCAAATACACATTTCAAAATGGCGGCTGAAAATTTCTTAATTTTTTTTAATAGGAGGAAACTGCCTCCGATATGGAACATTTACGAAAACTTTTCATTGGTGGCCTTTCACCAATGACCACAGAAGACTCACTTAAATCATTCTATCAACAATGGGGTGATGTTACGGATGTTGTAGTGATGCGAGATCCACTTACTAAACGTTCCCGGGGATTTGGCTTTATCTCATTTGCCAAATCTTCAATGGTTGATCAAGCACAAGCTGCACGGCCACATATAATTGATGGAAAGTAAGTCGCAATTCGCAAAACGTATACAAAATGTATACTGAAAAAAACTTTTTTTTTGTCTAGGACTGTTGATGCTAAAAGAGCTCTTCCGCGCCCTGAATTAGACAAACCTGAAGCAAGTGCTACTGTTAAAAAGATATTTGTTGGGGGATTAAAAGAAGTACATGATGAGCCATGTTTGGAGGAATATTTTCAACAATTTGGAAATGTTGTCGGGGTTAAGATTCTTACAGATAAGACCACGGGCCGCAAGCGTGGTTTTGCTTTCGTGGAGTTTGACGATTATGATGCAGTCGACAAGGCAGTTTGTAAGTACATAAACGAAATTATCATTTTATCTTCCAATTTTTAAAAATTAAATGTGAGAAAAAATTGTATTCCCTTCTAAATTACTTATTTATGCATGTATAATTTTAAGCGGTAGCTTTTTTCACTAAGCGACGTACACCTAAGCTATGTATTCAAAATTCATTGAACATGGCAGACTGCTTATATGTATACATTATTATTATTCTTATGCATACATATACATATGTATGTCGTTTTTCAAACTTAAAACGCACCCACTCGTAACGATAAAAGCACCCCTAAACTTTTTCCAAAATTGAAATACACAATAGAATAAGATTGTTCAGTGACGAAAAAGATAGAACAGAACAGGACAGAACAGAACAGATTCGTGAGAAACTTCAGAACAAGATAGAACAGTCATCTGACAGAGAGTATAAAAAAAAATTATTGTTGTTTACCTACAATTCAAGTTCCATTATTTTTACAGAAACATATTCTTCAAAATAATCTGAAATGGAGTTGAATTTATTTAAACAATTTTTTATTTTAATTTGTGAGAACTGTCAAAACCAATTGTTGTTAATGTCGATTTCGTTTCAACAAAAACATCGACTTGCCGGCGATCCGCCGTCAATTTTTTTCTGAAAATCAAATTCGTTTCAAATTAAAACCAATATTTTTCTGGAAAAACAGATCCGTATTGAATCTCTTTTTGGAGACGGATTCAAAACGGATTTATGCACAGATTCGTACACACTACAATATTTGTTTTGACGTTTCTCAATTGTTGTGTTGTGAATTAATTTTTATTTTGTGGCAGAGTACAGAAAAAGTAAATTAATATATTAAAAAATAAAAAATGGGGTGGCCGTGGCGCGATAGTTGTGTGCTCGCCTGTCAACCTCGTAGTTGCAGGTTCGATTCCTGCCGTTGTCTATGTCTTCTTATATTCCATTAAAAACCAATTCTAAAAATTGTCATAAAATAAGTTGCTGCTTTGCTCATTACATACTGTTTAGGCATAACACTAACAACATGTGATTGAGTAAACTAGCATACCCATAAAATGTGACAACGAAATAAATAAAATAATGCGAATTATAAGGGACATAAATAAATAAGACACGGTAATTCTCTGCGCATTAGTTCAGCCGCCATCCCTCGAGATAAATCTGAGACATCAACCAGCACTTGTCTCAAAACATCGCGCCACACATCTTTCCTATCCTTCTTTCTCTTCTTTCACCGCATGCCGCGCTATGTTAAGAAAAAAACATATTAAGGGTATTCATAATTCCTTGAGCGCGTGCAAATTTATAAAAAAAAAAATTGTTAAAAACTTCTTGGAAACAAATATTAAAAAAGTGCAAGTGGGTTTAGGAACTCCCCCGCGTCGGAATCGGGAAATTAAAACGAAATAATGATGTTTTAACGAATTGAAGATTTGTTTTTTTTTTTTAGAGCTGCCAAGCAACACACACAGTCCCAAAAAGAGATTCGGTATTGGTTTTAGTAGCGAATCCTAATTATTGAAACGAAAATCGACATAAAAAAAACATTACGATGTTAGATTTAGTTGATAAATCATTTTTCGTGTCGGAAGCATCTCAATTTCATAAAAAAATATTTTTTTAAATAAATTCAGCTCTATTTCAGATTATTTTAAAGAAAGTTTCTGCACAAATAAACGAACTTGAATTGTAGGTAAACAACAATATTGTTTTTATAATCTCTGTCAGATGACTGATGTCGATTTCGTTTCAATAAATAGGATTCGCTACTAAAACCAATACTTTTTTGCTTTGAAAAGAACGATTACGGTTCTAATCTCTTTTTGTGACTGGGTGTGTTGCTTGGTAGCTGTAAAAAAAAAAACAAATCTTCAATTCGTTAAAACATCAATATTTCATTTTTATTTGTTGATACCGCCGCGGGGAAATTCCTAAATCCACTTGCACTTTTTTAATATTTGTTTCCATACAGTTTTTTAACAATATTATTATTTTTTTTTTACAATACGAGTAATAATTTACTTTTTCTGTACACTGTCACAAAATAAAAATTAATCGGCAACAAACCAATTGAGAAACTTCAAAACAAATATTGTAGTGTGTGTAAGAATATGTGTACAAATCTTTTTTGAATCCGTTTTCAAAAAGAGATTCAATACGGATCTGTTTTTCTAAAAAAAAATTGGTTTTAATTTGAAACGAATTTGATTTTCAAAAAAAAAATTGACGGCGGATCGATGGCAGATCGATGTTTTTGTTCAAACGAAATCGACATGACTGTTCTAAGTTGTTCTATCTTGTTCTGAAGTTTCTCACGAATTTGTTCTGTTCTGTCCTGTTCTGTTCTATTCTGTTCTAACTTTTTCGTCATTGAACAATCTTACTGACTCGTAGCAATCAAATCCCATTTACACTATTTCCCAAACTGATAGGTAAGGTTTGTTTACGAGTATAATGTTTATAGTATACTTTCGACGAAAAAGTCGAGTCAGGACTGCATTTTGTACAGTTTTAAAATGTTTGAAAAATTAAATAAATAAAAATTAAAGTATATAGGTATTGTAATTTAAAATTGTAAAAAAAAACGCATTATGAAAGTAGACACAACGCTGTTCATACTGAAGGTTTATATTATTTGCATTTATGTTTAATGAGGCTGTTTGAAATACATTAGGACACTTTAAAACAGAAAAGTACAATACTTTGCTGTTCAGTGAGTTTGTTTGGAAACAGTTTGGAACACTTTAGAACAGGATTTTCTGCGCTTGCTTTTTAGGTAAAACAAAATTTGTTTTTTTTTTTAAATTCAATTTAACTGGTTTTAAGAATTTTTCTACAAGAACAAAAGAGCTCGAATTGTAGGTAACAATTTGGCGCAAAATTTTAAACAGCTTGATGTTAGGGGTAGGTGAAGTAGTATGATACTTAACAGTTTGCTAATAATAAAGCACTTACTAATATTTTCCTAATTTTAAACACTTTTTAGCTAGGACCATACTAAATCTATTATCTTAACAAACTACAACTAAACACGCCTAAAATAGTGCAAAAAAGTAAGAGAACATTACTTTTTGACGTTTGTAAATGTCAAAGTGGCGTATGGATTTAGTACGATACTAAAAAAATAAAGCAGCCATTTTGTGATTTTAACTTTAGTAAAATGTTAAGAAAATAGTACGATACTAAACTGGTTTAAAATTAGCAAAATCCTCTTTTTAGCCCAGTATCATACTAAAAATGATTTAACATATTACTAAATCGTTTAAAATTTTGCGCCCTTAATTTTTACTTCAATTTTACTGGCGAGGTACTCTAAGGCAAGTTATGCATTCGTTGAAAAAAAAGTTTTGAGATAACAATCAAACATGACCTCATTATGATAGCGAAGACAAAAAAAAGATGGTCTAAAAATTCTGTATGGCTGTGTGTCAGTCTGCCTGTATGTAGAGTAAGATCGGGGAATATGGAGTAGGCTGTTAATGTGGACCCCTGCATTTATCTTTTCCTGGAAGAGTGAGAGATCTGTAATTGCTAATACACGATAGTTCTCTTAAGCAGAAAGGCAAATCATTTATTGCCACGTGTATATGAGTTGTAGGTTTTGCTCAATTTGACACTTGTTTTGATGTGTGGTCGATATCATATTTTGGACAGCGTTAAATGAGTATACCTCCAAAAATAACGGCTGAATTTTAATAAGTGTTTCTTATTCGTGCTCGTTATATATTGTTTTATGTTTACATAAGGTGAGTTTTATTGTTTTGCTTCAATTTATATAAATAAATTAGATTTTTTTTTACTATATATACCTGTCGGCTAATGTGGAGTACGTACAGGTGGGTAAGTGGGAATATTGCTCCACATTTCACATATATATATATATATATGTAGGTGTATATAGCCCAATTTATACTGCATACCAATATGTTCGTTTAATAATTTTTTTTTGTGTTTTTGAAAGCATTTAAATTTTAAAAATTGCTCATTAATTTTTTTTCAAAAATTATAGTTACATACATATATGTATTTGATGAATACCTATGAATTGGCGTTTTTAAATTTTTTACTTGCGATTATAGGTACTATAAGGCAAGTTATGTATTCGTAAAAAAAATGTCTTACAATCAAACATGACATTACGATCAAAGAGAACACCAAAAAAGTTGGTCCCCCAATTCCGTCTGTCTGTCTGTCTGTCTGCCTGTCCTCGAGTCTACAGCCTAAACGCTTTGATAGATTTGCTTCAAACTTGGTACATATTGTTTTTTTCGGTAATATGCCCACACGGTTTTTTCATTTTTTTTAAACGACAAATAACAGTAGCTCCCATACAAATGCTAAGAAACCGTTAAGAAAAAAAGTTATTTGTCGAAAACGGCTCCACGAATTTTTATAAAAAAAATTGTATTCTTAAATAAGTACAGTTCACTTTTAGGTATAAAAATATTTTTGTTTGCGTCTTATTAACGGTATTTCCCATAGAACCACTTTTCATATTCTCTACTTTCTCAATATTGGATAAACCGAGTAAAATAAATATTTTTTTATACAAATGCTCCCAAAAAGTGTTAATAAGACGGCGTACTCAAATTTTCAAAAAAAAAGTTTTTCAATTTTTAAAAAAATAAATAAATTTTTTTTTTTTTTTTTTTGAAAACTATAACGACTAAGTAATATAGAAACATTTAAGTATGTGTATTATCCATTTCTTTCTACCCTATTATTATTTCCTTTTAACGAATTGTTGCGTATGTCACTGAATACTAAATACAATGTAGGCCCTCATACATTTATATATACTCGTACATATGTTCTTTAAAAAACACATGAATCTTATGTATGCATATTGCACCTAAATTATGCAGTTGAATGTATGTATATATCATTTTCATTATTATGTGTACATGCTTACATACTTAGGTTCCATCAATATGTATATATATGTAGATACATTTTACCCTTATAACTTATATAATTAAAATCCATAACTTAGATTTAAACATACATTGAATCATCCATTCCACAATTCATTATACTAAGAATCAAGTTAATCTTACCTACATAGGCTTTAAACCTGCATAGGATAACTACACCTAACTAACTAAACCTCAATGGTTAGCTACATTAAAGTTGTTAGCTATAAGAGCATGTTCGTGCGATCCAGTCGTGCATATTTTAGATTTAAAGAAAATTTTTTCTCATAAATTCAAATAGAGCTCAAATTAGTTGTAAGTATTTATTTCAGAATTTTGAATTATTTTTTTTTTGATTAAGCCGATTTTATCTTTTGTTTTTAAGTTTATGGACGTATTCATAAATACAGAAAATCAGCGCTAGTACAATCGCAGTTCTTTTCTATTGCATTTGTGAACTCACTATAAATGCAGAATGTCTGCAGGCCTGAATTAGTTCAATTTGGATGTAAACTGAGCTCATAAACGTCAGAGAAAAATGACAGCCAAACAATTTTTTGTTGAACTTGATTTTTGATCTGCTTACCGAAAAAGAAAAGAAAATTATAATTGGCACAAATATCTTGCAAAGAAAAAATATTATAACGAAAACAAATTTAATCTTGAAAAACAGCTTAATGTGGTTAGTTTTCCACACAGTTACTTTCATCAACCCTTAAAAAACAATACCTAATTTAAATTATTTCCCATCAAAAAATTAATAAAATATTTGCAGTAACTTACATTCTTTACAAGTCAGTGCCGCTTTGTCTTTCTGGTGACTGTAAAATGAATTTTATAAATTCCCGCTCTTTCTGCAGCCAAAAAAAATTCAGCTGCACAATCTGCCCGACGCTGACGACATAATGACGTTTATGAATGGTATGTACTGCAGTTGGGCTAAGTTAGTTCGATCGAAAATCTGACTTTATGAACGCAGATAATGCAGTTTTTAGTTAGACTGACGATTATGAACTCACCCTATATTATTAAATATTTAAGATTGTCATACCAATTTTTTATAGAAAAAAATTAAAGAAACTTTGTATATATAAAAAATAAAGTAAAAAACGACTTTAAAAATATATTTAGATTTTTAATATAAATCTTTTGCATACGATGTGATCGAACATATTCAGTCATTCATTTTATTTTTTTTATAATCTGTGACAGATGACTGACTATTTTAAGTTTCTCAGGAATCAGTTGAACAAATAATAACTAATCGAGTAGAAAATTGTTCAAACAAAATATACTTGAAACTTTTATAGAAACAATCTATTTTTGAATGTAGACTGGGCTTTACTTTTCCTAAAAAGGCCAAATTACAAAGTACAATGTCTTGGTACATTTTTGTGCCTGTGATCGAATCACTATTAACAACAAATTAGAAAAAGAATTTGCTTAAATTGTTAATTTGTACCTAAAAACAAGATTATAGACAGTAAAATTATCTACAAAATGACATATTAACGACTTCTGTATGTTAATTCGTTCTTAAGTTAGGTATAGCGTATCAAAGTTAATTATTCGTAATTAAAAGTGTAGACAGTACAATTATCTACAAAAGGACATATTAACGACTGGTGTATGTCAATTCGTTCTTAAGTTATAGCGTACCCAAATTTAATTGTTCGTCAAAATGGGAGCTCTGTATATTAAGCCTGGTTGCTTTAACGAATGAATTTAATCTGTATATCCATTTTGAAGAACAATTAAACTTTACGCTATAACGTAAGAACAAATTAACATACATAAGTAGGTCGTTTATATGTCATTTTGTTGATAATTTTATTGTCTATAAGTTGTTTTTAGAAAATTTTGCGCAAAATAACGGTTTTAAGAGTTATTGTTATTGAATTATTGAGTTATTGAACAAAATAAAATAAATATTTATTTTTAAGATGACAACATTTCCCTTCCGGTTCCAAACTTAAAACTTGTTTTTTTGTTATTAGAATGTTTTTGTCAAACATAACTAAGAACAAAAAAATTTCCCCACTCAAAAACATAAATTTACTGCATTTTTTTTTTTTTGGAAAATGTATTACACCCAATGTGTTCGACCATTTTTCTCCAAATCTATCAACTGTACGATAAAAATCATGTTGATCTTTTTTATGTAGAATAACATGAGCTACAATGCGTACCTACTTTTTTCAAAAGAACCTATAGTTTTCGAGTAATTTGGAAAAAAAATGACTTCCCCCTTTCCTCCCTCCTAACCCTAATTTAAGGTACTTTTTAGGAAATGCTTAGGACATACAAATGAAGCTCACCACCAAAATTCAGCTTTGTCGGAATTTTTTCGAAGTGAATGTCTTATTTTCCTGGACTATATAGTCCCTATAATCGCAAGTAAAAAGTGAACATTGCTATGCAAGTCGTGATTTTGTCATACCCGATTTGGTATGCCGGATTTTGTAAGTAAAATAATTAATTGAACAAAAAAAATAAATACAAATCCCTCATTTGCTACAAAAACATTATACTTTCAAGCTCCCGAAATAAATACGATTAAAAATTTTCTATTCACAAAAAAAGCTATGGAAAAACGCCTGTAAAGAACCACCGTAGGTAAAATTGAAATGAGATATTTTGATGTTCTACAAAAATAAGGGCAACACATGTTCCTCCACAATTTTATTCTTAGCTTAGAATCTAATGTTTTGAATTTTGCCGTTCTTGCAGCAAATGAGCAATATGCATGTATAAATGTTTATTAATTTTATATAATGCTTCTGACTCGGTTCACATTTTTATGAGCAGGAAGTATCAAGTAAAATTATTTACAACTAAGTTTTGACAAACAAATCATAAAGTAAGTACACCTATTAAAATTGTGTGGTGTTAATTTAAACAGATTAATTCTGTATTTCCACACCAATCCTCCGGTAAATTTTATACACATCATTTTGTCGGATTTCTCATACAAGTTTCATTTCTATAAACGACAAAGGCGCTTTTTTTCTTGTTTTAAAAATAAAAACAATTCCGACCTGACACCTCATTTTATTTAAAAGTTATTTTTGTATCAACAAATAAAACCGAAATGAACAGAATGGCCAGATTTCTTTATAGTTTCAGTTTTATTGTTTTTAACAATTTCACTATCCCCATACAAATGTATCTACATTAATTATTTGTTTTTATCTACACGTGCTATGAATCATATTTAATACATAGAACTTGTTTATATTTATACCTGTGTTTCTAGGAATCCATGAATCATATAATATACATTATGTATATGATTTAAATTATTGAAAATAAGAGTTTTCTACATTTCTATATAAATTGGTATAAAATCACCTCTGCGTTCAGCTTTTTTTATTTGTTAAATATCATTGCGATTCATTGGGCTAAAATTACATTTCATTGTTGTGATGACTTTAATTTTATGCGCATATATAATACACACATGATATAAAATGATGATAAGAGATGATTACGTTATAAAATGTAGTTTTGTTCATTAGATGTGATTATAAACTTTAAGAACATGTTATAAAAACACTAAATTTCAATTAGATTTTTTCTTATCTTATCAGTTCGTATTTTTTTTCTTCTTTTTTGATACGTTATCTATTGTGAGATTGTGTAGGTTAATGTTTACTGATAATAATTATACACGTTTACAAATGACACGAATTTAAATAACTAGGTTAAGTTAGACTAGATGTGGTGATGATACAGCAAGCCGCATGGTCTCATTTGGATCTCAGTGGATCTATTCTGTTCCCCAAGGTATAGAAAAGGAAAATATAACGGCGGAAAAGAAAAAGATTGGGGGGACTTTTATGTGTAGGGGCCTCCCTGAACCAACCTGAATTCAGAGTGAATTTCAGGAAGTGCCGTGACGATATGTCGCTCATGTCGTCGAAAAATTATTTACCGAGAATTGTAAACTTGACTTATGTGGAACATTACGAACAAATTGTACCCATCTTCCAGCCACTAAACAGAAAATGAAAAAATAGCACCATTAGGAAAACCAGATGGCGTTTAAAAATGAAGTTTAATATAATCTTTTGAGGAACATTTTGAATATGCGTAAAGCTTATATTAAGGCAAAAAAAAATCACATTGCTTCATCGTACAACTTAAAACTAAAACATCATAAAAATGATTTTATTCTTTAGGGGTAGTCCAGCAAAATTAGTATTTCGTTGAATAGCCTTTGTTGGTTATTACTGCTTCACAACGTCTGGTCATTGAATTTACCAAATTTTGGACCTTTCTACCGGAATATTCTTCCAGGAGACCTTTACTGAAGGCCATAGTTCTGTGTTACTAGTCGGTTTGGTTTCAGAGACTGCTTTCTTCACGTCAGCCCACAGATTTTCAATCGGATTTAGGTCAGGCGATCTCCAAACCATTTTTTAGCTTTCTTACTGGTGTGCTTGGGGTCATTGTCCTGTTGGAAGACCCACAAAAGGGGCATATCTTCCTTGACATAAGGGAGCATGACGTTTTCGAGTATATTAACGTCAACGTTTTGATCCACGATGGGTTTAATCCAATATATGGGCCCAACTCCATAGTAGGAATACAAGCCCACACCATTATGCTTGAACCTCTGTGCTTAAATACTTCATTTGTGTATTTGGGATTATATTCCACTTTCGGACGTCTTCTCACGTAGGAACGAGATCCTTTACCGCCTTTACTTCCATCCATCCATAAAACATTGCGCCATTTCTCTACTGGCAAATTCAAATGATGTCTTTTTAACATGTTTTGCAGTTAAAAGAGGGACTTTTCTTGTACTACAAGCAGTTAAATTATGTTCCTTCAATCTGTTGCGGACGGTTCCCAAGCAAGCTGTAATATTCAACTCTTTTTTTTTTTTTAGCTCAGTTGCAGGCTTAAAGGGATTTTTATGGCTTGATGAGAGTTGTCGCCAGAACAGGTTTTCGTCCACTAGATTCGGTTTTAGGTGTGTATGTTATTGAATTTCGAATCATGTTGTTGGAACAGGCAACAAACCGTCGAACTTCTCCATACACCTTCCGATATCATTTTTTAAATAATTTTTCGTTTTTCGTTGGTACAATGCTTTGCACGACCCATTTTCTTTGAAAAAACTGTAAATTTTGAATTTTAAATGAAGATACCAAATAAATATAAGCAAATTCTAACACTTGACCGCCTTACCTTGAAATATGCACAAGAATGCACAAGTTGATAGACCGCAAATGACCTCCACGCTCATCCACGTATATGCGGCACTTGATCAGAAAATTGTTCATTGCAGCCTGAAGGGTTGAAATCGGGATCGCCTCGATTATGTCTTAATGGACTTTCGTTTTGTACACTTCCTGTTTGACATAAAGCCATAAAAAAATCTGGTGCAGTCAGGTGACTTTGGGGGCCAGTGGAAAGTGCAGTTTTTGGATATCAATTTGTTTAGGAATTTTCTTTGGAACTCCGCCGCCATAACTTGTGCGGATACGTGTGCACTTGCTTCATCTTGTTGAAACCAAATCCTACTGAAAGGGATACGTATTCGGCGAAGTTCTGGGTAAAAAAACTTCAACATTTTTAAATAACGGTCCCCATTGACAGTTTGTGTTTGTGTTGTTTTCTTCAAAGAAGTATGGCTCGACAATACACCTTGATGAAACTGCTCTTCACACAGTGACTCTTTCTGGGTGCAGTTCCGTCTCATGGAGCATTTCTGGATTAGATTCACTCGATATACGGCATGTTAACATTGCCGTTTAAGTCAAAATGGGCCTCATCAGACATGAACAAACAATTTATCAATGTGTTGTCTTCTTCGGCCATTTCAATTCCAGGCGAACAGTCAAATCCGTAGGGCTTAACTTGCTTGTAATTTAGACTTTGTACGGAAACAAGTTTAAGTCATCATGAAGTATCCGTTGTAATGACTGTCTGCTAACTCCAATTTGGCCCGATACGTTTCGAGTCGAAACACTTGGATTTGCCTGTATTGCCGATGCAATAGCCATGATTGTATCCTGAACCCGAACATTGGGTTCTCGATGATACGGTCTTCGTTCGATGCTTCCAGATTCGGCAAACATGTTCACCAGCCTCATAATGGTCCATCTACTCGGGGGAGTACCGCCAAACTCCAGCTTTAATTCCCTTTGGACGGAAATGACGGACTGCAAAGAATGGTATCGCTGCACTATCCAAATCCTTTTTTCAGTATTCCAAGCATTCATTTTCATAAATCTAAGTAGTAGCCTATAAAATAAAAAAAAAATAAGCCGATTACTCACACTGAAAAAAAGTTATTACGTTTTATTTTTGTAGCACGATTCGTGTGCCACCCTGTAGAAGAACGGACATGGAGAACGTTAGTCCGCATTATAAACATCTTGAAAAGAAAAAAATCAATGTTACTACTCCATATAGATTTTTATAAACTTTTATGAACATAACATGTTACTTGTCAGTCTCAATTTAAATTGTTAAGTTATAGAGCATTTTTGTTGTATTTGTACGATATAAATTTAATTAGTGTAAGTAATTAATTTATTGTTATTCTTAATGTGTTATCAATTTTAATTTGTAATTTTTCAATGCAAATATAGAACATTGTGATTTCACCTGATGATGTCCCCATAGACATGGAAACGTCGTGAAAACAAATACAATTTTGTTTCATTTATTGACCTAAAGCCCAATTGGAAAAAACAAAACTCTACGTTCATAAAAGGTCACTTGTGTGTTACTGTGCTAAAATGATAAACGTGATGTCCTTACGCTATCTAATTGCTATGGAAATTAATCGTCAGCACTAAGAATATGAAATGTTAAAAAAAAATCGGGTGTGGCTGTGTCGGGAAATACAACCGACATGTCACAAAATGGCTTTTAGTTTTAAAGATTCAAAAAAAAAAAAACATAAAAGCAATACATCCATACAAAATTTCCATTTGATTTTTTCAATTGTTTTTATGTGTTTCCCTATTTTGTTTTCTTTTGAACCACACCTCTATTAGAGCGAACAAAACTGACCACTTTCGCTTTGGGTGGTTATTCTCAAAAGCGAACATGGGCGAAAATGGTTGCTTCAATTTTCTATTTAAATGTCAGCTATTTCAAAGTTGCTTCCATTTTAATTATATTACCTACATTTTGGTCCTCATTATGAATAGCGACACGTTGAACAAATGTTTTACCAAACTATATTGTTATTGGTTGAAAATCAAAACAGATATATTTTTTTTGATAAAATATTCGATACATTTTGAAAGTTGTTTCGATTTCAATTTTTTGGAATACGTAAATACAAAATCGCCATCCAAAGCGCTTTTTGAAATCGGCCAAATGGTACCCGTATGTGTGATTGTAAAAACGTGTCAGTCAAAAATGTAAGCAGGGCCGTTATGGATTATAATACATAACGCTAAAAAAGACAGATGTAGCAGATCAATTAGTTTGTTTGCTTTTATGAAAAAGCTTCAAGCTGTAAAAAAAAATTGCTGTAGACCTTTCGTTTCGAGTTTCAGTTATTAATACAAGATGCATAATAACAAATTTATGTATGTACAGTCCGGGTAGGAGCAGGACCTCAACCAACTTGTATCTCCAGCCAAGTTGATTTATTGGCTCTACATGAACCAACCATCCAAGTCGTTGGACCTTGACTCGTTTGAACAGGTCTGTATCGCTGTACATCCGACACACGAGCCACGGCTTTATCTTCTCCACTCTCCATCTATTTAGTATGCAGTCGGTTTCAAACATTTTTCAAGATGATTTTCGTCTCGAAACATCTTGAAGCGTTCTTATCCATGATAAGGTCCATGCCTCTGCACCATATACATACATATAAGGGCCGGGATGATAAGCGTCTTATAAAGAGAAGTTTACTGCTCAATTGCCTTCGTAGTCCAAAGGGAAAGCAATTGGCAAAAGAAGATATGTTGGACGTAGAATAGTTTTTATTTAATATATGTGATTCTCGTGGACGTAGAAAACATTGGACATTTTATGAATTGACTAAAAACTTACTATCAAAGTAATATAAACTCTTAAGAATAATAATATATGAAGAAAATCCTTATTTTTGCATATAACCGCAACCGAATTCCTACGCAAAATGAGGTACATATTTTAAAATAGGGGTTTTTCATATCAACACTAATTTTAAGTCTTGTTCTTAATAAATAAGAACCGGCGTTTATCTATTTATAATTTGTATATGTACATTAACAAAAATATTAAAGCAAATACTTTTTTTATTTTTTTTAGTGAAGAAAAACCACACAATCAAATATGTTTTCGTAGACGTTAAGAAGTCGGTTTACAAACAAGAAGTCATGCGAAAACATCAATTACAGCAAGGAGCCGGTGGCATGGTAGCGCAAAATAATGGACAATATGCAATGCCAAATAATATGACACCTGCGCCACAAGGTTATGCAAATAATGGATGGGGAATGAACAGCTACGCCAATGCATACAGTCAGCCACCACCAGCAGGTGCTGTACCACCACAAGCATATAGCTACCCACCACAAAACGCCGCTAATGGCTGGAATGCCGCCCCAGCTTACCAAGGAGGCTGGAATCAGGCACCAGCCTACGGACCTCCCGCTGCAGTTCCACCTCAAGGTCCACCAGCTGGCGCTGCACCACCCACCAGTTGGGCTGGTGGTAATTTTGGCAGTGAGTATCAACAAGCTTATAATGGTGGTCCAACAAAGGCCGGTAATTTAGGTGGAAATCGTATGAATCCGTATGGTGTAACGGCAGGAAATAACTATGGTAAGAAATCAAACACGGTTTGTCTTCTATAATTGGGGATCTATGTATATATGTATGTTTGTTATGACACTTTACTGGGTGTGTATTATTGATTGATTGATAAATAGGTTTCTAGCGTTGGTGTATAAAATTATATATGAAATAACTTAAACAGGTGCAACATAAAGATCATCATTATTGCGATTTAATATGTAATCCATTTATATCATACATCGCTTATTTATTATAAATAATAGACAAGAGAACAACAACAAATCTCTTGCAATCCAGCTTTTGTCAGTTTAACTCTACTTTTGTGTTCGTCTTTTTGACATTTTGTCCTTACTAACTAACAACATACAATAGACATTTTTTTTATGAAAATAACATTTATACTTAGGAATTGTCTTTAATGGACGGCACAAATGAGAAGCTGCTATCAAAATGTAAACTTATTTTCAGGCACCATTCCACAGAACACATATGGTTCTGCTCAGAGCTACTATAATTCATATAGTACGCAGCAGCCTACGGAAAGTAGTTATACACCAGTTAAAAGTGGTGCCGTAACAGGACATGCATCAAATCGGCAATATTAAGAATATATTTGCAGGTATGTTTGCAGTAATTGTCCCAATGAATTTGTGTTGCAATATTGTCAAGATGAATTTGTATATTCGTATATTAGTATACCAATTTTTTTTGTGTACATATTTAAGTGTAATGCAGTTATCTAAATCCAAGCACAGCCTTAATGTCTAAATACTTTTAATGCTTTATTTAAGAAGTAGAAAACATTTCGATTTTTTTGTTTGTATATGTATATTATGTATTTTATGAGGAGATATAAATACATACATACATATTTAAAACATTAATCTAATACTAAGTATTAATTTTAAAATAATATTTGCTTGCGATTAGCGGATTATTTAGGTTTCATTTTATTTTTAGTCTGAAGGTAAAATAAATTCTCAAATATCAAGATTATTTTGGAAGCAGTGATATTTTCATTTTTATAATTCCAAAATCGATATTTTATACATGCATCATAAAAAGTTGGTGTATGTACGTCTCCCTAACCAAACCATTTATGGGAATAATAATTAGCTTTAATAGCAGGTTCAGTTACAACTTATCGATAAACACACTTTGGAATTTACCAACTGGAAAACAAATCACTGCTTTCATTATTATGTGCATATGTACTATAACTGCTCTCGTTAGGGGTGTTTTTATTATTAGCCCGAAAGGAATTGGACGGTAAAAATGACATGTATAATTAAGGGGACGCCATTACAAGAAAACAAAATAGCTTTTCTGTACAAACTATCCCTTCGGACTTTGATAAATTTCACTCCTATTATATCATAAATCTTTATACAAAATTTTGCCCTGTCGAGATTTCCGTTCGCAAAAACTTTTTTATCCAAATTCAAATGGCGGTACCCGTTTTGATTGAGATATCGTAAAGTTCTTGCAAATTGTGTGAACAAAAATAATTTTTTCTCGTTATTTCAGAATGAAAATTAACGTCGAAAATACATACATACATATTGAATCATTTATCAGATCGAATTTCTCCTGTGGAACTAGCAGGGGATCCATACATATGTATTTGTGTATGGTTTTATGTGTGTACGTATTTTATGTTTCACTTGTTTTGTTTTGAAACGGATACTTCCTCCAATAATATTAAATGGCATTTTCGATTGGTTATCCAGTAGCGTTGGAAGATGAATGCGTGCCATCTTCTGAAAATTATCTACATATTCCCATTCGGAATGATGTGTACGAGTATCTTCTTTTTTCTTTTTTTGAATGTTGCAGAATGTGCAAGTAGCTCTGCTCACTAAGCGAAGAATGTTCAGATCGCTTTTTAGCTTACGGCCAGGAGACCAATTTTTTTCTTTTCAACTTTTCAAACTAATACTGGATACGAGCCGTTTTGCAGCTTCAAAAGTTCTTTCTGTTCTCGTCATCTGTTTTGATTCTATTTTTGAACACAATAAAGAAATTTGTTTACAAGATACTTGACGCCATCATGTATTGTTGCACAAATCGAACGAACTGATTAATAAAAGTAGACAAGTTGAAGTGCAGATCACGGGTTTAAGGCTTAAAACAGAAATACTGCATTTTGCATTTAATACAATCCAGGCATAACAAAAGTTCTCTTATAACCAACATATACATATTTTATTTACTATATTATCTTATTTACATATATAACATATTTTTCTATAAATATCTTATCTTTTTTACTTTAGGCATGTAAGAAGTATACCTAATTATATGAAAAAAAAAATTCTTATAAAAAACCAGAACAAAACTGACGTCATGTGTTTATCTCTATCCCTTCAAATAAGGTCGCAGATTAAATTTAAGGATCTCTTAAAAATATATTATAGTAAAACAAAAACACTTACCAACAACGTTTTCAAAAATACTGAGACATCAATAATTATTATTTTTTTTTTTAATGAATTTAAAGAACAATTATGAAAAAAATATATATTCCACACAAGACACATATCCATACGTATGTATCTAGTTATATATTTCAGGAGCATACTAAAATTCATTGAACAGAAAAAAAATTAAAAAAATTAATTATAATAATTAAATTTGATACCAATATCAGCATCAAAAAGTAAATTTCCATTAAAAACATTAAACAAAAAAAAATCATTTATTTGAAATATTATAAAGTTTGAGAGGTGTTGTAGGGATAATAATGTGTATTATTTTTCTTTTTTTTTATAAATATTTGTATTTCCAATAAATTTTTCATTAAAACTACATTTGCATTATTAACAAACAAAACAAGAATAAAAAAAACGGGACGGATTAATTGATGTCTGCAAATATGCATATATGTAAAATTATTTATATAATACATAAAATGAATATAATAAATATATAAGTTTATTCCGATATATACATAATATTAAAATTAAAATCCTGGCAGGAGCATTCTTATTTACAAAACAATTATACAGTTATTTTCAGCAGATTTATAATAAATTATATAAATATTATACATTTATATAAATATTTATATTATGGTGATATCATAGGTATGTATATTTATATTACTGATTTATTTATTTAAATTTACATCGATATACAGAAATAAGAGTAATATTTACCCCCATATAATCGATATGATGTATATTATGCACAGCCATGGCCAAAATAATAGTAAAGATCTATAATTTTTAGTAATATTTTATGTACTATTTATAGGTATTAGGCAAATACTCAAAAATGTTTATATGTTATACATATGTACATATATTAGTGGTAAGTTTTATGTAAGATTTTCTGAGAACTTAAGAGAACTTATAAAATTTCCGAGTCCCATTGCAGCAAGCTTCCCCACAAGGTGGACATAATAAAATTGCAACGCCTAATTTAATTAAACGAAACAAAAAAATATACATTCTGAACCAATGTCATTTCTCTTTAGCACATATACACATACAAATTTAATATTTTGTTGAAAAACTTTTATTTTTTAAACTGCATACTTGTCTTGAGGAAATCAAATACCAAACTTCTTGGTCAATTCCCCAGGGATCAGCTCTGTTGGAAGGTTCCATTTTAATAACATCAATATTTAGCTGATTCCAGAGGTCTGTAATAGGATTAAGGTCTGGTGATTGAGAAGGTCCATTTTAACCAGACGTTAGACATGTTCATTAAGGTCGATTTTCTGTCAAACTAACCTAGTCGAATTGCAGCTCTACTGTTCATAAACGTAAAAATATCATCGGCATCGAGCAGATTGCGCAGCCATTCATCCTTATTGTTTCACTTTATCGACAATTGTCGGTTTTGTAGTCGTGTAGCTTTTAAATCGGTATTGCGTAACTTAAACGCCAGCCTTCTCGCCACTCTTAGATTCCACATGAGATCCACTACAACAGCTGATATTTTGACAAATAAATTTTAATTGAAATCAGTGAACGTTTGGTGTTTGTAGCATAGTTTTAAATTTATTTAGATTTGATCCAAAATATTAATGTAGATAACACTATTAGGACAGATAAAACTAAAAAGTAAGTTTTTTCCTAAGTAAGGAATTGCATCAATTCGCAATTAAATTAAGCACGGTTCGGTCGTTGTTTTGGTTCCACAAAATTTGTTCTTAACTATTTTGTGAAAATTTGTTTACCACAATACAAATTTTTGAAAAAATGTACAAAATGTAGGTACGTGTGTAGCCAGCTATTGCTCATGAAGCAGTGACAATGATGACCACGGGGAAGAAAGAAGGAAAAAAGATTTAGTATTGTGAAGAGGCGATGGATTCGATCCAAAACAAATCTAATGGATTTGCTTGATTAGTAATTATTATGTTAACAAAATGTGTATACTGGCTTAATAAAAATAAACAACTTTTTTGTTACCTATAATTAATAAAACAAACGAAAAAAAAAATTACATTGTGCCACTATTTTTGGCTCTGTCGTTTGCAATTTTGTGAACGTCTAAATTTGGCGTTTTAACAGGCTTTTTCGCTTTAAAAACAACGAACGCAATACGAAATTACGACAAACGTCACTAAATGAATACATTCCACATGAACATAAACGCCAGTTGGCGTCCAACGCCATACGCAATGACAAAATCTTGTGTCGTGTTTTGGTATGGCGTTGAACGACTATCGCAATAAGGGTGAGATTAATCCATGAAAAGAGAAATACAATTGTACTAGCGCAGATTTTCGGCGTTTATGAAAACGCCCGACACCTTCCTTGGGAATTTAGCGTGAGAGTCAGCATCCATTAGAATACAACGTATTTCTCGCTGCAAATCTTTTGAGGACATACTCCTAAAAGGGTGCGTTATATCTTTTCTCACCAACTACACTGTCTCTTGCAGTTATTTTAGATGGGTGCGCCCTCTTTGGCTTGTTCTGAATTTATTGCATTAAATACCATTCTTGCAGGACGTCCAATTTTCTAATTGAATTATCCGTTGTTATGCACAATGCATGAATAAAATGGCTCCACCATTTCTAAGTGCCATTTAAAAAACAAGAAAAAGTAACAAGCAACCTTTTTCAAATGCCGCTATTTTTTTTGACCAGCTAATTTTGTAGTTGCAATCAATTGAGTGGAAAATATTATAAATATAGATGGGTGCGCCCTCTTTGGCTTGTCCTGAATTTATTGCATTAAATACCATTCTTGCAGGACGTCCAATTTTCTAATTGAATTATCGGCTGTTATGCACAATGCATGAATAAAATGGCTCCACCATTTCTAAGTGCCATTTAAAAAACAAGAAAAAGTAACAAGCAACCTTTTTCAAATGCCGCTATTTTTTTGACCAGCTAATTTTGCGGTTGCAATCAATTGAGTGGAAAATATTATATAATATTGTTTACTCAGAAGGTCAGACGTTAAACAATAGATTAACAATATAACGACCGTTTCATTTATTCACCTAACTTAAGTGTAACATACAGTATTACTTAAAAGTAAGGAGTATTGATATTATTTTGGCCATGGCTGCATGTATATTGTTGAAAACAAAAGTTTAATGAGTTCATATCCTTCTGTTCTGCATTCCGTCAGTCTATATATATATTTTACATACATATTATATATCTCGTCCCTTATCTTACGAAGTGACACATCACACCCAAATTATCATTACGCTTTGTTTTAGCTTTATGTAAACTATTTTTTTTTTTTTCTAAATTTGAGATTATTCTTAAGAGAAAAATCAACACTACCCTTCTCATTTTCTTGTTTTGAAAACGTATGTAATGTTCAATATAAACTCAATTCATCATTTTATGCAAACCTAGCACTCTGTATCTTTTCAAGCAATTGCTATAAAAATAACTGAAAAAATACATTTAGCATAATGTGCCCTAACATAGTATCCGATCGGAACGGAAATTTCTCCGACTCATAAAAATGTTTTTTACTTGCGATTATAGGTACTATAAGGCAAGTTATGCATTCGTCGAAAAAAAAAGTTGAGATAACAATCAAAATATAACGGTACCTTCGGTACGTTAAAGCCTATTTTTCTCGGAAACGGCTCAAACGATTTTGATTTTAAAAAAATCAGTGCAGATTTTTAGGTACGACCGATCATATGATTGAAAAAAAATGTAAAAAATGTCTAAAAACGGTACTTTCCATATGACCGTTTTTTTTTATTTCGACTATTTCATAAATGGCTCGACCGATTCTTTCGAAATTTCACACGTATATAGGTTAGGTTGCCCAATTTATACTGCGTACCAATATTTTTAATAAATATTTTTTTGTATTTAAAAAAAAAAATTTTTTTAATTTATATTTTGAAAACTGCTCAATAATTTTTTTTTCTAAAATTATAGTTATATGTTTTTGCTGAATATTACTATAAAACTTTTTTTCTCAAAAACAGCTCCACAGATTTTTAAATTTTTTTTTCTCATAAATTCAAATTTATACAAGAAACAAAATGACGTATTTTTTTTTTAGCTCAAATTAGTTTAAGAATTTATTTCAGAATTTTGAATTAATTTTTCTTTGATTAATCCAATTTAATTTTTTGTTTTTAAGTTTATTCTATTAAATATTTTAGATTGTCATACGAATTTTTTTTAGAAAGAAAAAAATTAAAGAAACTGTATAAAATATAAAGTAAAAAATGACTAAAAATATATTTAGATTTTAAATAGAAATTTTTTGCATACGATGTGATCGGACATAAGAGCAAGTTCGTGCTCTTATTTTAATGATACAAATTTCTCATAAATCCCAATTACGCTTCCGGAAAATTATTTCAACATGGGGTTGAAAAGGGTAAAATTAAAGTGATATTTCTAATATTTCTTAAAATTCGGAGAAAATTCCGTTCCGATTGGATACTATGATAGGGCCCAATATTTAAAGCTGGCTATAACCGATGGATTTCATTCGTCCAGATGTGTGTATAGAGAAAGCTCAAAAGTAATTTATTAGTTTTAGTTAAAGGGTACTGAGGGCGAAGACAAATAAGTACTATGCACATGAGAGCGACCAACGATTTTACGTATATCGTCCATTTTGACGTTTTGTTCACATGGCTTCAATTTTATTCGTCATGAATATAAATTGAAAGTCTGATTTTGATGTTAGACGCGCGCAAAAAATTAATCGTGATAGGGTGGATGATAATCAGCCCTATTCTGTCAACGTTCACTTGAATATTTGTATTCTGCTATCCGACGGAAAAAGCGAATTGATCCAAAAAGTATATAAATTTCGATTAAAAATAAATTTTAACAATTAGATTCTCTTAAGAATTAAACAACAAAAATATATTAGTAAAGCTTTGGACTCAAAAGATAGAAGACATTTGAAGAATAGTAAAAAATTTAGTGAAATATTCACATGAATCGAAAGATTCGATCGGATCGAATAGCTGAATAGGGCTCAATATTTGGAACGCGAATAGAGTTTGACTGTTCGTAACAATATTGTTTTCTCAAATTTGTATCTTATTCTGTTGATTAAAAAGCAAATTTTTGTTTCTAAACATAAATACAGATATGGCCAAAATAATAGGAGCGCTCCCTAATTTTTGGTAATGTTGTGTGTAGTACTTATACTAGGAAAATATTTTAAAAATATCAGTACAAGTATATGTTGTTAATCTATTTTATATAAAAATTTTTGAAAACTAAAAGGGTTCTGCAAAATTTCTAGTCCGTTTGATTTAGGCTTCCAAACAAGCTGGTCATAAAAATAGGAACACTTGATTAATTTAACCAAAAGTGAGACATTTTGATAAACAACGCATTTTTTTATTTATTAACAAAGATATTTAATATTTCGTTGAAAAACCTTTATTTGTCAACAGTGCATCCATTCGATTTGGCATAGAGTCTACCAATTTCAGGCACTTGTGGAATCCAATACCACACTTCTTGGACAATTCTCAAGAGATCGGTTTTTTTTTTTGGAAGGTTTATGCTAACTAACCTAAATCTTCAGCTTATTCCAGAGGTTCTCAATAGTACTAAAGGTCCGGTGATTGAAAAGGCCACTCCATAACGTCCAATTTGTTTTGCTGAAACCAGATCTTTGTTGGCTTTGCCGTATACTTAGGGTCGTTGTCTTGCTGGAAAAGTGTAAAACCCATTTAAGTGGTATATTTTCGTCAGCCCACGAAAGTGCGGTGATTATTTAAGAGCTTGTTTTTTGAAAATTCAAAAAAAAACAGAAACTTGTAAAAAGTGAATGAAATTTTTATTTGGATCGATAAATCAATTTCTGCCATTTACTTTTTAAAAATAATTTCACTTAAATGTTGCCCGCGGCTACGCTTCAGGTGGTCCATTCTGAAGGTCCAATTTTGGCAAACTTTTTCACACATTTCGGCCGGAATCTCACCAATGACGCGTTCAATGTTGGCTTCCAAGGCAGCAATCGTGTTTGGCTTGTCCCCATAGACAATAGACTTAACATAGCCCCACAAAAAATAGTCTAACGGGGTCAAATCACATGATCTTGGTGGCCAATTGACTGCGCCAAAACGTGAGATCAACTGCTCACCAAATTCGCCTCTCAATTGATGCATGGTTTCGCGTGCAGTGTGGCATGTGGCACCGTCCTGTTGGAACCACATGTCGACCGAGTTCAATTCTTGCATTTTCGGCAAAAAAAAAGTCTGTTATCATCGAACGGTACCTTTCTCCATTGACCGTAACCCTGCGGCCTTCATCGTCCTTGAAGAAGTACGGCCCAATGATGCCGCCTGCCCATAAACCGCACCAAACAGTGCATTTTTCGGGATGCATTGGTAGCTGCTGAATTGCCTCTGGCTGCTCTTCACTCCAAATACGGCAATTCTGCTTATTCACGTATCCATTTAGCCAAAAATGAGCCTCGTCGCTGAAACGGACGTAGCTTGCGAAACACATTTTTCACAGAGCACGAATTTTGATAATAAATTTCAATAATTTGCAAACGTTGTTCAGGCGTAAGTCTATTCATGATGAAATGGCAAACAATACTGAATCGAAATGTCAAATGTTCGTGGAATTTGTCATGTGTGATCTGTCAAAAATATAAACGTCATAAACCAATTAGCAAAAAAATCACCCGTATATATATATTATATTATATACATATATTATATATATTATAACATTAAACCTAAAAACAACCCCATAACATTATGCTGCCACCTCCATGCCTTCATGAAGCACATTCCTCCACTGCTTCTGGGCCTGAAGTGGGTCGTTTTTCATGTGATGCATTTTAGCAAAACATATCCGCTTCTGGGAGTGTTTTTTTTTTTTTGTTTTTTTTTTTTTAATAAGGACACCTTGGAGATCGTGCGTGAAGGTCAGCATCTTGCAAGATACGAAGAACACTTCTAGAACTGACTGGCGTCTCTGTTTCTCGCTGCAGATCTTTTCTGGACATGAACGGATTCGTTTTATGTTTTTTCACCAACGTAGCTTTCTCTCTTGCAATCATTTTAGACAGACAACCTCTGGTTTCTTCAAAGTTTTTGGAGTTTATAGCATTTCACACCTTTCTTGAAGAGCGCCCAATGTCTGCTGCGATCTCAAAAATTATTCTCAGATAAAAAAATCTCACCAAATTCAAACTAATAACAAAATTTTGTCAAATCTTCCTATTTTTTTGACCAGCAAGTCTTGTAGTTGCAATCTACTATGGGCATAATATTACAAATGCCTTTTGTTTAGTCACAATATCATACGTTGAATAGATTGACACTATATAAACCGTTACAATAACACACCAATTTGTTCATATGTTCGCCTAACTAAAATACAAGATACAGTATTACCTAAAAGCAAGGAGTGTTCCTATTATTTTGGCCATGTCTGTATAAATTATATTTCAATAATTTTGTTCAGATTTTGTGAAGGTAATTGGAATTGGTAAGTTAGGTTGGTAAATTGTTTTAAATGGAAATTATTTGTTTATTCGTCGGTCGTTGTCCGCTGCAGCTTTGATTCTGAATAGAAATTTGGTTCTGGTTTTGAAATCAGAATCGAAACCAGAAGCACTCACACATTCATATGCTAGAACATATTCATTCACAGCGAACGAATCATCAGAGTTCAAAATTGTTCAGTTGGGATCCCGGATCGGAGAGAGATTTCTGATTGGCAAAAGTTATCCTGAATAAAAAAAAATCCTGGAATTTTTTCTCGAAAATTACTCGGAATTTATTGGCATCGCGAATAAACTTTCCTGGGGAGTTTTAAGGAGAGTATTGATGTCATTTCGTAGGTTTTTTTTTCAAAAAGTTATTCCGTGTGAGATCAACGATCGCAGACGAAAATTTGAAAGAATAAAATATTAGTTGGAAACAGTTTCCCATAGGGCCACTTAACAGACAAGAATTAAAAAAGAAATACAAAAAATTTTGACTTTATAAAAATTCGATTAAAAAATGTTAAATCATTAATGCCTTTTTGGCTGTTCGGGGTTACTCTTTTGATTCCGAATTTTCCAGATTTTATAGGAATAGAATATAAGGTGTGAAAAAGAGCAACTCCGAAAAGCCAATCGAAAACGACATAAGACTAATGTAGTTTCGTTTAAACTGGTAAACGTTTTTAAACTAGTTTTTTTTTCAAATGTTTGATTAAATTTAAAAATAATTTTGACCGTAAATTAAAATATGTACGCTTTAGTGCGATTGATTTTAAGGGGATTTTGTTGGTATGCATTAAGGTTTTTTGTTATGTAGTTAAAAAAATGTTCGTAACTTAAAACCTAATACCCTCATTACTGTTGTCAATTGCCAACGATAGTTGACGTTTATCCAGAAAATTATTCACACTTATTGCGATAGTCGTTCAACGCCATACCAAAACGACACAAAAATTTGCCAACTGACGTTTATGTTCATGTGGAATGTATTCATTTAGTGACGTTTGTCGTAATTTTGTATTATATTATATAACATATTTTTAAAGCAAAAACGCCTGTTAAAACGCCAATATTAGTCGTTCACAAAATTGCAAACGACAGCCAAAAATAGTGGCACAATGAAATTTTTTTCGTTTGTTTTATTAATTATAGTTATAGGTAACCAAAAAGTTTATTGGGGTAAAAATAACAAATGAAAAACATATTGAGCTCATGGAAGCAAATTAAGAAGAAACCTAGACAATAAATTTAGAGGATGCGTCCACAGAAGTCAACAAACAAAGTTGGAGTGGGAAGTCCTTGGCTAGGGCATTAAATTGTATTGGACCACCAACACGAAATGAAAAAAAAACTAATTTATTTTTATTAAGTGTATAAACAGTTTGTGAGCATCATAATTACTAATCAGGCAAATCCATTAGATTTGTTTTGGATCGAATCCATCGCCTCTGCACAACTAAATCTGTTTTCCTTCTATCTTCCCCGTGCTCATTGTTGTAACTGCTGCTTCATGAGAAATAGCCCGCCACGCGTACCTACATTTTGTACATTTTTTCAAACATTTGTATTGTGGTAACAAAAGGTGTGTTTGGAATCTTTTTTGTAGTAAGAAGTGTAACAACTGTCAAACTTCAAGAGTGGGGGAAATTTTGTAAATCTTGCAACAAAGTAAACTAACGCAAATTAGCCACATTTGTGTATAAAACGTCAATGGACACAAAACGAATGTAGCGGTGGGCATAATTGAATGACAGTTTTTGCAGCAGTCAAAAATTCTTGTATTAATGGCCTTTTCGATTGGCTGGTATTACAGTTGTCAAGAATCAACATTTTTGATAGGCAGAGAATGATCTTCAGATTTGAGTTATATTGTGAATTGGTCCCTTGGTAATTTTGGTATTCATGTCTATCACGAATTCCATCGTAATCGAAATTTTTTTCCGAACCCCGAAAAAAATCTATCAAAGAATCCATCTTAGTGGAAAATTTCCTACAAATTGCTATTACCAACGGATTCTGCGTAACTTTTTTCGCAATTCGTAAAACTTTCCGATTATCGTTGTCAAAATTATTGGTGGGTTTCAAATTGTAAAGCAATTGAAAATTCGGTGTTTATAAAACTAATTTACGGATCGCATAAGCTTTTAATTAAATAAATATGACCCATAGAATTGTTTTTTTTTTTTATCACCAGTTGCGACAATTTCGGATTTTTTTTTTAGATTTTACATTTTAAGGTGGTTTAAGTTGTTTTTCTTTGGTATTACCTCGGTATTCTGGACAATTTGTATGTAAAAAAAACTTATTTAGTGCCAAACAAAATCGGGAAAAAGATCTTTAACACTAAATTCTTTCCGCAAATAATAGATTGTTCAGAAATGTCAATCTAATAGAGCAATAATCCAAATAGTATTTTGATTGTTGTTCACAGTGGTTCAAATGTATCAATTATTATTCATAATACTGATTATTCAACTGTGACAAAGCAAATCTTGTCAATGGTCAACTAGTTGATCGATAGGGGTGTAAGTCATATTTTTGTTAGAAAATTGTGCTTGCCCTTAAAATATCATATCAATCAAAGGCTGGATTTAATATTGCTTTAAAAATAACACAAAAACTAAGACTTTAATTCCAGGTTGTCTATTCGGTATTATTCTTGGCAAAAAAAAATAGCTGTATATGTCGCCTAGTTTGTAAATCGAAAAATGTTTTAAAAATTTAGAAATCGAAACTTTTATTTACATATTATATTTTGTGCAAAAAATGACTTCGTTAATTTTTCTTCGTCGTGTTTTGATTACTTAACTTGTTCTTTTCTTATTATTAAGTTTATTTGGTCATTTAAAAAAAATTATTACAACAAAATTGAGAAATATTAGTTTAAGTTTATGGGTTACCGACAATAATGGTAAATTAAATTTCAGTTAATGTCTTAATAAGATGTTTTGTTATAACTTCAGTCTTATTAATGCTTGTGTATTGATTTCCAGCTAAATTATCATATTTAAAAGTCTTTTTTTCTGAACACAATATTCTAACAACACAGGCCATAATTTATATTTAAATTGTCTATTAATAAGTGCAATCTCGATTTTTATTTCAAAGTAAGCATCGCGATATTATTAAAAAGAAAAACTAAGAAGCACTATTGATGTAATATATTAAGGACTTTTAGAATTAGTGGAGTTAACATCCAAATTCTTAAAACAAAACTGTTTTCCCTTTTTTCTTTTCTTCAAGCGAGCTACAATTATTAAAGCATTGCCTCCCGGTTAAATGGAAGACTACAAACGCAGGTAAGTCTCATTTTTTTTCACGGTTTCAGCTTTTCTTTGACGCTTTGATGTGATCATTCGTTGGTGTCACTGTGATATTGCCGTTAAGAGTTTCTCAGTTTGTTAAATAAAATTTTAAAATAAAAAGTTATTTTTATATAGAAAACAATTGTTTGTATTTTTGATATAATTTTTTCTCAGAATGCTCAAAATGAAATGGCAAGCTTAAGTCACATTTTGTATTGGATCTATGCACATAAGATTGCATTATAATATATGATTTTGATAAAGTCGGCTTGCAATGCTTTGTAAACTAAGCAATTCCATAAAAACATGATTGAGTTCATAAAGGAAAGGTCCGAATTGCGCAAACGTATATGGTTTTGCGTGAATAAATTTGCCGTTATCCGTCATGTTTTTATATTCAAATCACAGATAAAAACAAGTCCTAGCTTATAGGCAAACCAAACGATTTCCCATCTTTGTATAAAAACTATAGTACCATCACCATAGAGAGGTGCTGCTAGTATGGGATGAGATTCATTAATTAAAAGTCGCTATCGAGGTAAGACGTGTTGAAAGTTAGCGAGCCCTTGGATATATAAAAAAAGGAGTACGTGGGTTGGAAACATCACCGAGGGAATTTTGAATAGCAGCCTAACGAAAAGAAAAAACTAAGCTGCCTGGTAACGTTTTCTTGAATAAAATACATATTTGCTAGGATAAAGTGAATAAACAAATAAACTTTTAGTGGTTTAATTAAACGCCCGGTCCGAGTTTGTTGGCCACCCATTTATCTCTTTATATTAATAGGCAGCCGATTAACCTTGGAATATTTTTATATTTTATGTTGGTATAAATAAATAGATAATTTCCCTTTGCATACTTGGTTGAAAATAAAATAACGATTTAAGGAGAATTAAAAAAAAAATCAGCCCTATTATGCTATCCGATCCGATTGAATCTTTCGATTTACATGAATATTTCAATCAATTTTTCATCACTTTCAAATAATTTCTATCTTTTGAGTCCAAAGCTTCACTATTTTTTTTTTTTTTGTTTAATTCTTAATGAAATCTAATTGTTAAAATTTATTCTTGATCTAAATGTATATACTTTTTGGAACAAATAGGATAGCAGAATACAAATATTCACGTGAACGTTAAACAGAAAAGGGCTGATTGTCTCAAGTCGGGCCCCATTTTATTTTGTAGGTAATTAACAAATTTGGTTTTCTATTGGTACAGGAATTTGATTCTTTTTTGATACAAATCCGCCAAAACGGATTTTCACAGTTAAATCCTTCCATAGGGTAAAAAAAATATTGGTGCAAAATTTTAAAGAACCCATTGTTAAGGGCTTAACATTTTACTAGTTAGCAATTTCCTAAGTGCTTATTGATTGAATAACTATTTAAAAAAATTTAAACCTTTTCTAAACTAGTAAATTGCTAATTAAGCAGAAAGCTGAGAATTTGTAGGGTTTGAATTTTGATGAACACAATTATTGTTTTTATGCGTTGTAAGTTAATTATATATTGATGAAAACCCAACATGTGCTCTAAAAAGGTATTAGTTATTTCTATTTTCATAATTTTAATTTCATTATTTACAAAAAAAAAAAACAAAAACAAATTGTGCACCAGCAGGATTCGATCCTGGGCACCCCGCGTACAAGGCTGATATTCAATAAGATTCCATAATGGATTTAGCAAACTGCTAAATTGCCATTCCATGATTTTAACTTTAGTAAAATGTTAAAATCGTTTAAAATTAGCTCAATCATCTTTTTAGCTTAGTAAATTGCTAAAAGTGGCCATTGTCGCAAAATTTTAAACGATTTAGTAAAATGTTAAAGCCACTTTTAGCAATTTACTAAGCTAAAAAAATGGTTGAGCTAATTTTAAACGATTTTAACATTTTACTAAAGTTAAAATCAGGGAATGGCTACTTTAACTTTTAGATATTTGTTAAATCCATTATGGAATCTGATAGTATATCAGCCTTGCACGCGGGGTGCCCAGGTTCCAGGCCTGCTGGTGCACATTTTTTTTTTTTTTTTTTTTTTTTTGTCAATAATCAAGTTAAAATGATGAAAATAGAAATAACTACGAGTAATAACTTTTTAGAGCACATGTTGGGTTTTCATCAACATTTAAATAATTTACAACGCATAACAACAATAATTGTGTTCATCAAAATTCAAACCTACAAATGCTCAGCTCTCTGAATAATTAGCAATTTACTAGTTTAGAAAAGGTTTAAAAATTTTGAAATAGTTATTCAATCAATAAGCACTTAGGAAATTGCTAACTAGTAAAATGTTAAGCCCTTAACAATGGGTTGTTTAAAATTTTACGCCATTATTTTTTAGTCTGGCGCTAGTACAATTGGAAACATTTAGTTTGGCAACTACTAGATTTGCAGATACGAATATTCGCCACCACCATAAAACAATCAGAAGCCTGTTTCATAGAAAATACATCACATATATTGTATTGTTTTGTCAGCTGTGATTCATTATTTCTATTTCATAGAAACGTTGTATGATAAACTGACACACCATTGTATGAACGGACTATCGACTGGAAGGATTCCAAACTTGTATGTTCCTGTTTCATATAATTTTATCATACATCATTTTAATACAAATATTTGTAAATTTGTCATATATACATTTCAAACAGCAAAACGTTCTGGTGTAAGGAAGATGAATTCTATTAAATGAAACTACAAAAGGCTTAGTTTTAAGTTTATAATTAAAATTTAAGATGTTTATAGATTATTCTGTGTGTTCTAAAAGCAAACTATAATTTATTTATTTTCTTTTATTCAAAGTCAGGCATGCCATACCACTTACTTACATTAAAAGCAAATGGAACTAATAATGAGTATATGCATTGTTTATAGAATTTTATTTGTGTTTTCACAATAAATCCGAAATGAGTGAGCAAACTCTGTTCACAGGGAAGCGAAGTGTGCAGTATGCAACGGACTGAAATTTTAACCCTAATGGCCTTTAGTCCAAAAATTGTTCATCCCGTGTGTGCAGGCCCATTATCTTTGTTGTTTTCGAAATTTTTGTTTCTTTTGAAGAAATCAACATTTATCGAAAAATGTAAACAATTTATTTAAATCAAATGTCAAAATAAATACATAAAAAACAACAAAATAGATTTTATACATTACTTCCAGTCAAATCTATGAAACAGAAAATTGTATGAGGTGTACAAAAATAATTTGAATGTATGTTGTATGTGATGTATTTTCTATGAAACAGGCCCCGGACTATCATCGTAACAGATCGGATAAATCTCGGATCGGACTAGTTATTTGCTCCATGCTATTTGAATCGGAAAAAAATGATCAGGTCTATTATCGCAACAGATCGGAGAAATCCCGGGTCGTTATTCAGCCCTATCACAACTTCCATCGTAATCGAAAATATGCTACGTTTCCCGATAAATCTATCACAAATTCCATCGTAGTGGATTTGGAGTGAAAAATTCGCTTACGATTTCCGAAGTTCGTAGAAATTGGTATCACTGAATTCGAATGGAATGAAATGAAACAGATTTTTTCTACGACAAACTATTTGTGTCGGACACTGAAAGTAATGCGTCGTTAACAGTTAGTTTAAAGAAAAATGTAAGTATTTCTACAAATTCAATGGTTTTATGAATAATATTTGATTTTAAGTTTCAATATGAAAGTCTCTAATGAGCGAGATAGGCGACCTAGCCTCCCAAGGCTGTTAGAAACTGGCAAAGAAATTGAAAATGTCTGACAAATTGTAAAAGGCAACCTTGGACTACAAGATTGTTTTAAATGTTCACATAATCATGTGTGTAAGCTTAATTAAAATTGAAAATAGCACGGTATTGCTATTTATCCTTTCATTTGGCATACACCGCTGATATCGAAAATAAGAATATTCCACTCGGATTTTGTGCAAGATGGTTGTCGTAGATCGGGGCGTAACTGTCCGTGCGGGGAATTATTACGATGGAATTTGTGATAGGTCGGATTTACTTCATGCTAACTGAATCGGAAAAAAATAATCAGGTTTATTATCGTAACAGATCGGAGAAAATTTCCAATCGGAGTAGATATTTGCTTCATGCTATCTGAATCGGAAAAGAAATAATCTGCCCTACCGAGGTAACCGTCGGAGCGAAATTCTCTACGATTTACTACGAATCGGAGACATTTTGCTTTGAGGTAATTCTCCGATCGGCTGATCGGAAATTCTGTCCGACGAAATTCAACGCATGCCATTTGTATGCGATGAAGTACTTTTAATGGTTTTATTTATGACAGATACAAACAAAATATTCTCCGAAATCCTCCGACAAGTTCTCGTTGCGGAAAGTGTTTTCTTTTTAAAGAAATTGTTTACTGAAATGTAAGTAATGAAGAAATAAACCTTATGTACGTTAACTTATGGGATTTTTGTTTTAAGGCAGAACGAATAAACAAGTCCACAGCAATTTGAGCAGATGATAAATCTGCCCAGCGAATATCCGGATATTGCATAACTAAAATTACACAAGGACACCAGAAGTTGTGGCTGTGTTTTAGTTTTGAATACATCATATATCTTTTTGCTCCAAAACAAAAGCAAACGTATTTTTATTTAGGCGAAAGTTTTTCTTCAATCTTAAAGGGAATTATAGAATTAGAGCTGCGTCAGGTAGTCAGCGTATATTGTTTTCGTTCTTGCAATCTTCTATTATTTTCTAAATAAATAATATTGAATTTCAAGTTTTTTTTTTAAATTATTCTTTTGTTGATAGTTCAAACGCAAACAAAACATGTGTTTTGAAATAGGGAGGGGACTTTATTCAATAGTTTAGATTTTAAAATCGGTGCATCTAATTACATTTCTTACTATCGAAAATATATCGCATTTTCGATATCAGTTAAGTTGCTCATCTCTGCCTGAAGTTTATATCCACCGCAATGCGTCGTCGTCTTTCTTTATAATTTCTTCCGATGAAAGCTACTTCGAACTGAAATTGAATTTCCGACGAAGATGCGTTGCGGAGAAAACTCCGCTCCGACGGCACAAATAAACCATAATAAGATTGGAAACCTTCGTACGTTTCACCCCCAAAACCCATTTGCTTACTATTGCCGTTTTTCTTCTTTTGCTCCGAGTAAAGAACTCAGCTGCCAAGAAAAGATCTGTTTCTTTCTTAGCTCAGACACATTTAATCACTCAACTCGTGTTTCTTTTTTTAAATCAGAGCTAAATCGGGGCATGAACCATTAGCCCAGAATAAAATGACCGATCAAACGGAGCAAAGTGCTGGGCGGGGCTAACTTTACTCATAATTTTAACAATAATCACTAAAGTAAAACCAATGAATTCGGAAAACGAAAGCTTTGGATTTGCTGGTAAATATGTTTTAATAAAAACAATTTATAATACTATATGACAGTTCTGCGCTTAAGTTTATTTCAAAATTAAATCGGAGATATCTGACCATGCTCTACTCAGATCTAACTCGATTTACTTAGGCTCTGCTCAGAGATCTGCTCGGAGATAAAAAAGAAAAACGCCAATTGTTGTATTTGTAGCTGTGAAACTCTATCCATGAATAGATGGGAAATCGAAAAACAAATTACTAGGGCTGTGTTGTCTATGTGTCTATAGGAAGAGTAACAAAAGATTCTTGTGTGCGTTTTTATCAATTTGTCTATTGGAAAAGGAACAGAAAAGTTACTTGTGTGCGTGTTTCAGCTTGTCGGCATATGTCAAATGAAAGCAGAGGTTTCGGGTCGTCACAAATAAGACATACTAAAATCGGAAACTTTCGTACGTTTCACCCCCCAAAACCCATTTGTTTACATTAGCTGCGTTTCATTATCTGAGGATCTGGGTCTATCGGGGTTTCTATCTGGGTTTGCAAATATTAGTATTAAATTCGGCAAACAGAGGGTACATATCAGTCATAACCCAGATCGTTTTATTTCTACGGGGTGAACCATATGGGTTATTCGCGATAATATAACGGCTATTGTTGTATTTGTACATTTGGTACGGGTTGGCTATTTAATCCCGCGCCAAATAATCCCGCGCAACGAAATCCTGCCGATTTACTACCTTTCTTGGTACAAAGCGACGGCACTGTATTAAATTTTCATTCTCCGTACGATTTTGTTATTTTGGCCAATCAAATCAAAACTCCTCCCCTTTTGTATTTTTAGAAGACGGCTCTTTTTTCAGAATTTTACAATTTTTTTTATATACAATTTTATTCAGCTCAAATTTTTACAGTGTTACATATTTACAAATAATTAATTCTTAAGTCTAACATTATATATCTGCGAGCACAGAAGGGGCTCTGCTTCGTTAAATTGTTGGTTTATTTTATACATTTTATACTAAAAAGTGTCTTAAGTCTAACATAGGTTTTTTTTAAAATAAAATTTGAATTTATCTCGTCGGCTTGAGCAGTGCTGACTGTCGTTGATTGGTGTGGTTGAGATGGGGTTGGAGGGCCTTAACTCATGTTGCTTGTCAGCTGGTTTGGTCCTGTGGTGGCTTCAACCTCTGTTGTACTGCGTTCCTGAAGCTACGTAGAAGTTTCCGAAGCTGTCATCTGACCATATTCCAAATGCTGGATAGCACGTGAAGGTACCGGTCTTCTGTGTCTGGGTCACCTGTAATTAAATTAATAAGAGGGCTGGGATGGGATGGGATTTTTTGCAGCATCTTAACGCTGAGGTTGTACATGTATTTGTCTATGGGGACCATTCCTGAAGCTTCGTATAGCCTTGAGTTGCTATAAAACTTAACGGAGTTTGGTTTGCGGAAAAGGGAAGTGCAATGGCGAAGAACTTTTCGCTCGAAAATTAGCAGTTTTTTCATGTATGATGGACTTATGGTGTACCATATAGGAAAGCTATAAGTTAAATTGGGACGAATGAGTTGCTTATAAAGCAGAAGTTTTGTCTTTCTTTGGAGACCGCCTCTTACTTGCATAAGAGATCGTAGTAGAGAAAAGGCATGGTTTGCCTTACGTAGGGTGAATTTGGAGTGTTGATTAAATTTGAACCTTTCGAAGAAGTGAACTCCTAGGTATTTAACCGTTTTCTTCGGCTTGATAACTGAGTTATCGGGAAGGGTCAGAGAGAGGTTATTGCATTTTTTGGCTAGGCCATTTTTCGAAGGCGTCCTAAAACACTTCAACTCTGTTTTAGTAGGGTTGATTTTTATTCCCCGCTGTAGCTGGTATTCTCAGAGTTTAAGGATATATTCCCTTACTCTTCGGAAGGCTAGGTCTGGGCTAGAGGATGCGCTGTAAGTGATGGAGTCATCAGCAAATAGTAGGGTATTTGTCCTAGGTATGTTAAGTGGTTGGTCAGAGGTATATATATTGAAAAGATCGGGTCCAAGGCGAGATCCCTGAGCAACAACAGCGGAAATGCTCATGAGGCTTGAATTTGAATTCCCCACTCGTACGTAAAATTAACGGTTAGTGAGGAAACTGTGGATGATTAGGATAAGATGTCTGGGCAAGTGAAGAGACTTCAACTTGAACACCAGGCCATCTATCCAAACCGAGTCGAATGCTTTTTGGATGTCGAGCAGACAAGCTACGGTCGTATATCCTTTGTTAAGGGCCAGCGTCGTATCAGCATGTAGCTTCAACAACGGGTCGAATGTCGAGTGGGATGCTTTGAACCCGAATTGGTTATGCTGCACTATACCCATGGATGAGCAAAAAGTGAGCGAAGTTTGTAAAGGATCAGCATTTCAAGAAGTTTGCTGAAGTTTGGAAGAAGGGAGATGGGTCGATAATTGTTAACACAATTTGCACCAGGTTTTTTTGGTATTGGGAAAATTTCGGCGATTTTCCATTTATTTGGGAAGTAACTGTTCTTAATGCAGTTATTAAGTATAATCGTGAGGATTATAATAGCTGTCGGCGGTAATTTTTTTATTAGATAGTTAGAAACCTTGTCAGGTCCTGAAGATTTCTTGGAATTGCCGTTTTGGATAGAACCGTAAAGGTCTAAAGGGTTGGTAAAAATATCATCTGTTGTCGTGTAGACTGATGAATTTTGTTGTGAAAAGGTGGTAAGCGGGCTAGGGCTCTGAGATATCAGTCCTGTGACTTCGTTGTTTACGTTGGAGAGAAAGTCGGGTAAGTGGATTGGGAGATTAGGTTTGAAATTGCTTTCAAAGAAATCTGCGAAGGCATTCGTTTTTTCTTGGTCCGACGAAAGAAAGGTGTCATTATATTGCAATTGTCCGACTATAGAGGATTTCCTCCCTATGATTCGGTTAATTTGCTTGAATGTGTCCGGTCCAGGTTTTATGACGTTAAGTCTTTTCCTGAATTGGGAGTCTATGAATGCTTTTGTGTTTTGGTCGATAAGGGTATTTAGGCACTTGAGTTGAGAGAAAACACTCTGGTATTCATCTCCGTGTGTACTTAGAGTATGGTGAAAAATTCCCTGAAGAATTTTCCGAAGCTTTTGCCTGTACTTATACATATTTTGAATATGTTGGGGAAGGTCTTTGTATTTCGAATTAAACGTTTGTTGTTGTGAAGTGCTAGGTGTGTTATTCCGTAGCTTATCCGTTAAGGAGCTTTGGAATACTGCCCAATTGATTTTTGTATAGTTAATAAATTCTTGCTGTGGGGTAGCAAGTATGTTAAAGTTTATCCTAAGACGAAGGGCTAGTTGAACTGCTAAATGATCAGAATCTGATGCAATCGCAGTGCACGAGAAGTTTTTGAGTGTAGGAAGTCTACAAATCAGGTTAGGGGAGCACAGGAAAAAGTCAAGTGTCAAGGGAGTTTTGGGATATGTTGGGATTGGTTGAGATACAACCTCAAAAGAGTGGGTGTGGGAATTAGCGCATAGCCAGTCAGACATAACTACTCCTTGATAAGAGCTTAAAGTGTCCATCCACAGTTGGTGGCGAGCATTGAAGTCACCACCAATAATAAAGTGAGTGTAGTTTTGACAGAATGCGTTTAGCAAGCCAAGATCGTGATTTATGTTGATTCGGGATGCGGAACATTGATTGTACAAAGATATCAGAAGGATATTTTCGTAATTTTCAAGTTCAATTACTACGCAAGTTACTTCAAATGTAACCAAGTCTTGGAAAATGACTTTTCGGCATTGAAAAGGAGATCTTACCAAAATAACAGTGCCAGTTTTGCCAAGATCTATGTCTGTCCGGAATAAGGTGTACTTTTCAAAGTAAAGCCGATTTCTCGAAGCTAGTCTAGTTTCGGAGAGCAGAACGGCGTCGGGTTCAGAATTTTACTACTTTAAGTTTTAGTGACTGGGAGAACGAAGGAAAAAAATGTATAAAATGAGGATTGATTCTGGAAATTCTTCAGTTCTTTTTAGAACTCGGTAGAGCTCAAGACCTCAATAAGAGATAAAAAATAGATTTCAAATGGTCGGTGGGTGGTTGGTTGGCTGGTTGGTAAGTAGGTAGGTATGGTTTATGGGCAGTGGGTATGGTGGGTGGGCGGATTATGTCCACTGCTGCAAAGTTACTTTTGGTCAAAATTTTTTTATTGGACGGAGAATTTTATTGTTTCTGTAAAAAAATTCGTCGTCTAATAAAAGTACTTAAGCAGGTCAATTAGCCGATTTTTTTGCCCTAGATGGAGGTCAAGGGCAACTTTTCTTATAAAGTTCTTTTTAAAACTTTAAATTTATTTCGAAAAAATGTTTATCTTTAAACTCAATTTAAAGTTTACACACTTTGAACTCTGTTGCGGCTAAACGGCTTGTCCTAGCGACTTAAAAATTGCATATTCGTGATCTATTGAGTGTCACCTTTCAATCGGCGGATCTTTAAACTCGATTTGCAGCAAACTAAGCGTCATAAAGCCTTGAAAATTAACACTTTACTCTTTAAGCTCGAAATAATTTTTTTCTGCAAAAAGCACAACGCGTAAGGGGGACATGCTGACCCCTGCAACCCCCCTGCCTAGGCCAATTATAATATTTGAGGTGGGTTCATTTTGGGTGTATGCAAAGCTTTTTGGAATTAAACATTTTTTTGAACTTAAAGAAACTACATGAGTGTTCACCGATCAGTTTTTAAAATCGACATATTTTTTCTTAACTTTTTGCGGCTAACTAAGCAACCTAGTTAGTTAGAAATGTCTGAAATCATTTTATACCTCTTTGTGATTATTTGGTCGTCCTAAAAAGGACGGATTGAGATAAAAAAGTACTTTTTTCCATAACTTTACGAAAAATATTTGTTCGTAGCCCAACAGTAATACACAACAATTATTGATAATTCACAACAAAAAAACACGGCACAATTACTTTTGCTTAAATACTTCTCTATTCGACGAGGAATTTCATTCGCTCTGTAAAAAAAATTCGTCGTCTATTAAAAGTACTTAAGCAGGCCAATTGGCAGATTTTTTGCCTAGATGGAGGTCTAGGGCACCTTTTCATAAAAAAGTTCTTTTCAGAACTTAAAATTTTCTTCAAAGAGATATAATTATTCGAAAGCAATCAAAAAAAAAGTTGGTAAGAAAAGTTTTTTTCCAAATTTAAAAAAAAATATTTTTCTAATACTTAAAATATATATTTATTTTTCAAAAGTACCAAAGTGTTTTCCAAAAAGTATATTGGAAATCCCGTCTAATAGTAGTGAACAATCTCAATATATATCCCTACGTGTGTAATTCCAAAAAATTCAATTTAAATCGGCGGGATTTAATTACGCGGGATTAAATTACGTTCCCATTTGGCACTCTATCCATGAATAGATGTGAAAGCGAAAAATAAAACAAAAACAAATTACTTGGGATGTTTTATCTATAGGTGCGTTTTTTTGCAATCCCCGGGGGAATTGGTTGAAAAAAACAACCTTGCAAGATGACATTTCATGAACAACTGTAATGCAAGAAAAAAACAAACATCACTGTTTGCCTCATCCTCATCCATCTAAAAATCGTCGGGTTGATTTGTTTTGTGTAATTTCGATATATTTATTGAATTTAAACTACTTTTCTATTAAAATAACATAAAAAGAACCAAGTTAATTATTATTTATACAAGAAAATGTGAATCAAGTAATTTGAAAATTGAAATCCAGTATTTTGGAAATTGTTTTTAGCCGATGTGATTTTCTTTTAATTTTCACAAATACAGTGGTACATAGAATTCAACTACTTGAAAACTACCCCATTCTTCGGTCAATGGTGACATAATATTAGTGGACGAGTTGCTTATTCATGACGGGACGCTCATTAGGAATATAGGTCTGAGCAAGAGCGGACGACGATTAAGAAGATTGAAGTATGTCTAGGATGAAGCAGAGAATCTTTATTTTGTTGCTCCCGTGTACAGCAAAACGCAGCCGACAACAATTTTCTCAGAGAAACCTTTGTTTTGTAGTTCATTCAATTCTTGTTAATTGAACGAATGGCAACTTCAGGAAATACTTTTTTATTTAATAATAATTTCACAGTCAAGTTTTAATATACATATAATAAAAATAAACGCAAAAATGAAAATCGCTGTAGAAGGTTGTGCTCATGGCGAGGTGGAAAAAATCTACGACACCATAGAGGTAATACAAAAGCGGAAAATGTTAAAATTGATTTGGTGTTGTGTTGCGGAATGTATATTAAAAGGAAGGTTAGGTTAGGTTGACTGGTCATCAGGAAAACAACTGACACACTTAGACCAAAAGCTCAACCAAACCAAACAAAATTGATAATTATTTGACATGTCAAAATGTCAGTTTTGAAGTTTCTATACATTTTATCGATAACTTAGTGAAAAAGTTTTTGGTAGCACAGTTTTTATCCTCTCCAATAGCTAAGCCCCGAGAATTCTCTGGGTTTAAGCTAAGCACCCCCGGGGATTAGTTGTTGTTGGATTTAATAATGCAAATTGTTAATCCTACTCATCGTTTTTTTCGTCCAATTTCCCCGGGGCTTAGAAAAAAACACGCCTAAAGTAAGTAATTTTGATACTTCCATCGCTTATTGATTGTTCATACGTGAATACGTTCCAACAATGATATATACGTATTATAAGTTTGGTACTGAATTGTTGGGGTAGTTTGGATATGTACCTACATACAATCGTTTGGATTTTGGTTATTTTATGATTTGGATTTGGTGAAAAAAAGAAATTATTCTAACAAATTTTAAGTACCTAAGTATTATTTTATTTAGCTTTTTAGAGTTAATGTCTTCTGATATATGGTAGGTACTTTACCAAAAGCGGCTCTGTCGCGCTTAAGACAATCGTAAGTAGGTAAATTAACACTTATAATGTATAAGACAAATGTACTTACATACATACTCGTACCTACTATTCTTACTTATGATTATAGGTATGTACTAGTCAAGTTATGCATTCGCAAAAAACAAAAAAAAAATTCTAACAATCAAACATGACATTCCGATCATAGAGAAGCCTATAAAAGTGATCGACAAAAAATGTCTATCTGTCAGTCTGTCCGTCTGTATGTATAACGAGCTGCAGCCTAAACGGCTTACGCGATTACCTTCAAATTTAGAACGTGGGTGGCATTCCTCAGAGGGGAAATTGAAATTTTATTTTTAGGCCTAAAAATAAAGGTACCTGCCATACAACCGTTAAAGAAGAGCTTATTTTTCTCGAAAACGGCTCCAGCGATTCCGATAAAAATGTTTGAGAATTTTTTTGTTAGCTATCATTTAGTAAGAACCAAGCTTACGGGGAAAGTCTATTAACGGCACCTTTCATATAACGATTTTTAAGTTTTGGATTTCTCTCAAATTTTATATCTGAGAAGATCTAGGCACCCAAACTAATTCTGCGTATCAAAATTTTGAATAATTTTTTTTTCTAATTAAAATTCATTTTTGAATGAATTTTATTTTTTATTTAAATAGGTTGCATGTTGGTGATGTATGTCCTAGTTAAACATATTTAAGGTTGTTAAGTATAGGTAGGTATTAAAACTTTAAAATAAGAAAAACTTAAAAAAACAGGAATGAATAAGGAAGTTATACGCCTATAGGTGTATAAGTCCTATTAGGACTCATTCCATATGGTGTGCGGAAAATGCTAATAATACAACATAATTTCTGATATTTCACATTTACAAACTTAATCCTTCGCTAAACCATCGAAGATGGTTTAGTGAAGGAATAAGAATTGACATTAAGATAAAAATGTACATGGACAGATTAAAACCAAATGCACGACTGGATCGTACGAACTTGCTCTTGTAGCTAATAACTTTAATGTAGCTAAACATTGACGCTGTTAGTAGGTAGATATAGCCTATGCAGGTTCAAATAGAATAATAAATTGTTGAATGGTACCTACCTACAAATATATATTTAAATGGATTTATTTTTAATTATTAGGAAGGTAATAGCTATATTTTAAATACATTCATACATAGATGGAACCTAGGTATGTAAATATGTACATATAATAGTGAAAGTGAAAGATATAGGTGGGTATGTATCAGTTGCGAGGCGAAAATAATTTCAAAAGGTAGGTCGAAGAAAAATTAGTCACCAAAAAATTAAATTTCGTAAGTTAACTTGAAATTATTTCGTTCAATGCATAAGTTAGTATGAAACCATAATGCCGGACTTACACGACTGCCAGACTGGCAGTATTACTGTCAAAATCTTGCAATTATTTTTGTTGTCTTGTAAATGGTCGAAAATGTGGCAGTATATTTGTCATTAAAAAACTGCCATCCAGAATTTTCGATAAGTTGTGGCATTACTGGCAACGTGTAAATTCAGTACTGACAAGAATTTTCAAATAATCGCAATTTGCAATAAAGAATGAAATTGCTCATTCTTTACTGTCAGTGTTGGCAGTATTTTTATCTGTCATTATTTTAGCTTCCTGTAAATGAATGTCGTTAATTAAATTAATGACAGCAGTATTTTGGCAGTAAATACTGCAAACTTGGCAGCATTTAAACCAAATTTGTTATACCTTAAGTCATTTAAGTTAAATGTAACAATGAGCTTAATGCATAATAAAAGCGGTTTCGAAAGAAAACTTTTTGGCGGATGCGAATACAATATATTAAATAAATTTATTGTTAAGTTAAAAATTTGCGGGAATGTATCACGCAATATTTCGTTTTCTAAATGGTTATGAAGTGCTAAAACGTCAAGTTGTCGAAGAGAAGAAGTTGTATACAAAAATTTAAGTTCATTTTTTAAAGCTGTGAAATCAAAAAGCCCAGGTCAAAAATTTATTAAAGAAGATATTTTTTAATTTTGATTGGACACTTCGAAATTATCATATTTTGATTAATTAAGTAAATCTAAAAAAATAAATTCGTGAAAGTTTTATATCTTGTATTTATTTGGGATATAATATTGTCTTTTATTTCTACAAAACGACGTTTATAACGTGATTTGGAATTAATTTCGAGCTATCCTCGTTATGGTGTTTCCGCGCAATCGCTTATGCTTTCCAAAATGGATTAAAATATATTAAGAAAGTCGGAGCTATGCTTTTACTCAAAACTTTCGATTTCACTTTTTGCAAATTCAACATGCGTTTGCTAATTTTGAACCAATTGTAAAGAAAGTCAGTCTTAGCAATAATTTCAGAAAGACTTAAGAAAAAAAAACAAAAATCTAGTGCCTCTAATATAATTAACAATCTCTCGGCAATAGAAAGCGAGTCAGAGTCCCATTCACTAGGATTGTCTAATATTCTAATAAAAGTTAGAATTATATCTAATCTACAATTTAAAATGGCGTTTATTATCCGCGAATGATAATACCAGCGAGCTTCCGATAACCCAGGCTTTCGTTGGCTATTTGTTTTAAAAGTTTTGAACATTTAGTTGATTTGTTAAAAAAAAAATGGACAATAGTATTAATACTGCCAAAAAAAACTTTTAATTCCGATATATTTTTAAGTGATCGGGATAAAACTATATTTAAAACGTGAGTTAGCCATTGGACAAGCATCAAGGACTTTCTTTTTAACACCACCCACTTCTCCAGACATAGCTGCAGCACTATCGTAAGATTTGTCAATTAGTTTGTCCTTGCAGGAGAATATATCAAGTACAATATAAAAAATATGCTTTGTCAACGCATCTGTATGGCGATACTCACTAACGTCAAAAAAACAAGAAACCTTTCTTAAATTCCGCCCTCCAAAAGGTACCTTAGAACAGCACTCCAAGCACTTGGAGAGTTGGAAAAAAGAGGTCAAGGAAACAAAACATTTTATTTAAATTACAACTCCCTGTTAATCAAGTATATATGTATATATATAAGTATACTTTTGTTACAATGAAACGTTAAAATAGGAAACGATAAACCATCTTTTCGTGTTTAATATATTTTCATGGAAGGTTGAATGTTTTGAACAATTTGAAAACAATCAAATGAACCGTTTTCCAGAAAATCGAAAGCCAAAAAAATGTTTTTATTAGAGGTACCAAAAATAACCATTTTTTTCAAAGAAAAAAGATTACAAAAAGTACCTTTTCCCTTTATTAATGAACTGATTAAAAAAACGGTGGATTATTTTGGAAAAAAATTGACTTATGCTGTTATGAGCAGACTCCATAAATATTAGAACATAATTTAAAATAAAAGCAAAACAAATAAATAAATATTAAATTAGAATTTATTCGCAAATAAAATATAAACAAAATAAAACAAAAATCTTTATTTTTATTAGCGATATATTTGGTGTACAAATTTAGGCAAAATTGGGTAAAGTAATAAAAAAAATCTATATATTAAGATTTTCATCAAACTCAGCATTCCAGTGATAGAAGCTGAAGCGATTTTCTTCAAACTTGGTAGACAATACTTACATAGTTTTGTTTTGTTCATCATTATGAAAATCCAATCGATTGTTAGAAGAAAAGCGAATGTTTTTTAATTGATTGATTTTGACACATGGAGTGAATATTCTACTGTACTATTCTCTTAGTTATTGGTCGGAAATCCAACTCGATTTTTTTTAATAAATGTGTGAAAATTAGTAATAGAAATACGTTAGCTTTCAGTGAAATTCTCCGTTGGTTATTCATAATGACGACAATATTAACTTACGCAGGCAAACTCTAAGTTCTAGTGCATACAAAAAAAGAACGATAAAATCATTTTTTTATGATTTCCGAAATTCTCGATTATTTTATTTTCTTTATCGATATGAAACAATTTTTTTTTGTTGCATTTTTGAAAAAAAGTTAAAAATATTCATAGGCAATCTTCCGAATAGTTTTTAAAGTCAAATCCAATCCTGGTTGCAGTAGGTGCACGTGAAATATAATTGTCGTACTGAAAAAAGAGATAAATGGTTTTCTATTAAATATGTTTGTTATTAATATATAATGGAATCATTTTTTAATCTTAATTTTAAATGTTTGTAAATACATAAAATATTTTTATATGTAGGTATTCCATTCGGATTTATTTACAATACATTTCAATTCAATTTCAAGACTTGATATATAATGTAATATGTGCACTTCAAATTCCAAATATGTAGGTATGTAGGCATAGAACCATTTTTCATATTTTATACTTTATCATTTTTGAATGAACTGATCAAAATAATTTTTTTAAATGGAAATGCTTCCAAAAATGTTTAATAATTTTGCATATTTAAATTGCATATTCAATTGATAACTAGAATACCTACTTTCTAACAGCTTCAATTCTTACCTACATTAAAGTTGTTAGCAACAATATCAAGTTTGTACGATCCAGTAGTGGCGCATTTTATTATTATAAGAATACAATTTTAATCACTGCAGGTAGGTACCTACTTACCTAGGTATTTTGATCTGAAAAATATATTTGTATGTACCTACCTACCTATAGGTAGGTAACTACTATATATGTATAAAGACACTTCACAATTTTTTCACCGAACATCACTAATTAACTTCAACTTCACAAAAACACTTTATCACACAAAAATAAAAAAAAATACCGAATTGCATTTGTACGAAATCAAATTAAATCTTTTTTTTACACACAACCGATAGCAAAATATATTTCACATACGTACCTACAATATCCAAGTAAAAATTATACAAAATCTTGGTTTTAAAAATAAAAACAAAGAGAAATATACCTAGGTAGTATCTAAACCAAAATTAGGTTGAACGGGATACTTACAAATTGAAATTGGGATATTCTTCCTACATAGGTATTTTCTCCGCTTATAATAAATTTGAAATAAAAATGCAAAATATATATTTCCATTTATCCTGCTTTAGCTTTTTGCATTCTTTTCCCTCATTAGCTATTTGTCTTACCTTATTTTTTATTTGTCAATCCATCAAATTCTCGCTCTCTGAGAGTCTAAACAATCTGCAGAGTTGTACTTTTCAACGACGTCACCAGAGGGCGCCTCGGACGTACATGATCTTCTTTTTGGTCTTCGCTCTCTATCGCACAAGTATGATTTTTTTATTTTGCTTCCTCTTTTTTTTTGCAGATGGCGATGCAGATGAAGATGAAGATACATGTAAAGCCTCCTTAAATCTCGGTTTAGTTGTCGGTGGGAACGTAGTATTAAGAATTGGACCCTGCTCTGGATTTCGTTCCCAGTCATTCCTATTGTAAAGTGTGTTCCGTTCCGCTTTTGAATTGGTACTTTTGAATTGCATGAAAGTAGTACCTACTACCTTTTGTACTTCCGGACTAGTTTTTTTCGAGTATCGAATAATTTGTTTTGAGATAGGCTAATTCCACAAGCGTTAGCTTTTTCCTGGCAAAAGATATATTCAACCTAAAAATGAAGGCTTATTTCTTTATTTATTCCGGATAAGAATATATTTTTGGAAAAGACGAACATTTATCCAGAATGGATTGAATAAATAAACAAAAATACTACCGGGAATAGAAAAGAAAAAGATGACATCAATCAGCTGTTCGAAAGTGATGTGATGATGATAAAAAAACAGCAATCTCTATGGGAAATAGTAAAAATAAAATATTATTGATTTATTAATTAATGAAAACTCAAATTTAAGTATTGTTTAGATAATTATTTCAATAATAAAAATATAAAATATGTTTGGTAAACAATTTTCCTTACTTGCTTGGTTTCCGTCTTTGGCTGGTGTCATTTTTTGCTTGTTTGATTGACATTCAAATATAAGGTGTGTTCCGAGAATATTCGTTTCATTCCGTGTTTAACTTGGAATAAAAAGAATGCATTTTAAACGTCCCGGAATGAATAAAGAAACAACAAAATAGTTAATCAGGAATATTCTGTATTTGTATTGTATTGTTTTTATTGAGACTTGAAAACGATTTACTTTAATACATGAGATCTTATATCTAGCTTTTTCTAGTTTATTTTAACTTTGAATAATTGGAGGCTGTAATGTATGGCCGTCCTGTACTGTTGCTATTTTTCGATTGCCAACATGGCTTGCATTTTTCTTTTATATGATAAGTAGTTCTTGCTCTCGGAGCTATAAAAAAGTTTCTTTTAGACGATTGTCTTTAATAGTAGTATATACAATAAAATAAGATAGGTACATAATAATATACAGAATATGAGATGTGTATACGAAATAATCGAATATATTTATTTTTCCCTGATTCTTTTGAGGTAACCTATATGCTGTTAGTTGTTGGTTAGGTTTGTTTATTTATTTTGAAAGTTTGCATATTTGTTTTGGGATTCTTGATGTTTGCGTTTTGTTTTACATAGTTATACGTATTTAGCCATGCACATATATATGATGATTTTTTTTGTTTGGATTTTAATTGGTTTTAGTTCCCTTGTTTAGTTTTTAGAGTCTATACATTTACATAAATTGAAAAGTTGATTCGTTTTTTTTTTAATATTTACATGTATGTACGAGTATAAATATGTAACACTTAACTTTTATTTGATAATGAGTAGCGAAATCTCAAAGTTTATAAAAATGAATAATTACATTTTTTTTTTTTAATAAATGAATATGTTCTTTTCTTTTTGTTAGATTTAATTTCTTTTGATACCTAATTGTCGCGAATAGGTTAATAGAATATACATATAGAAAAACACTTGTACATTTATGCATGGATATTTATGATAAACATAATACACTGTTGCTTGGTGGAATTGTTGTAATTTTGATAGTTCGATTCAAGAACTGTATTTTGGTCCGTTGGTTATAGCGGGTTTTATGGCGTGTCTTTTGCGGGTTTCGTTTTCGGTAGCTCCAATTTTGCGGGAAGGGCTGCTATATAATATGCTATCCTGAGGATGCTTCAGTTTTAATACAGCATCTTCCATTGCGGAAGATGTGCACGGTTGTGGTCAATGTGCGAAAGCTGGAACTTGGAATTTATGGAGATTGGTTGGCTTTTTCTGTTACTGTTCCGATCGTTAGTTTCGGCACATCACCATTACGTTTGGTTAATTTGCACAACATTTATGAAGGCACGGTTTACTTTTATGTGTAATTTTTATTTGTTTAAAACACACTTTTTTTTTGTTACTGTTTCTTAATTTTTGATGTGTGACGAGGCACACACATGTCCTTTCCTGGCGAAATCCAGTAGCCAACGTTCAGGAATAATCCGTGTAATAAAGAAACGCAAAAATAGTATTCCGAACATTCTGGACATCCCAGAATGAATAAAAAACACCCTCAAGACGAATAAATTTGCCTATTTGTGGAGCAATGAGTTTTCTCTGTGTGCACAGTAAAGTATGAACAGTTACATATTTGCGATTCCTCAAATTCCGGTTGAATAAATTGTTTTTTTTTTTTTTTCTTTATTCATTTTTATTTAATCTTAACTTATAACTATCTTAAAGCTAGACAAAAATGTTTAAAATTAGCCTAATTACCAATAACTTACAACTAATTTACTGGCCCTTTACGGGCGCTCTAAACTATATAATACTAATGTCTTTCGACCTTAAATCTATTTTAATTTGCACCGAAATGCATTCATTTTGCCAAAATCAAATCAAAGAAAATAACAGAAAAGCAAAAATTATAGTTTTTAAACAAAGCATTTAACATAAAACAAGGCTGCATTTTTGACTTAGCAATAAAGAGGCGAACGGATTAAGCGAAAAATTATCTGAGGCAAATTCAATAAATATTATGGCAATGTATCATAAATGTTTAGTTCTTAGGAAAATTAATGAAGCTGACAGCACTGAAAAAAGCATGACTGGTATGGCATCGTTGTATCGCAGAAAACTGCACTAGAAGTGAGCAACTCTGTTTAAAAAAAAAACGGAAGCAGTCGTTAGGGTGTTACGGCCGCCCGAAGAGGAGTGGTCCGGTGTGGCGCATGCGCTGGCCAACACCAGCATGTCCACTCGAGTGTGCCAGCAGTAGGAAGCGAAAAGGCCGAAGAAAGTATCCAGTAAACAGGTAGTGGATCCTTTCGGATTTCACTTCCTGCCTATGAGAGGGTGGCCAGTGACTTACCTGGTAGGGTCCGATTCCCTGGTGCGATCGGATGTGCTCGTCAAAGTGTTGCAGGGGCGAGCCTGGGTATCCCTCCGGTTTCTTGTCCTGGTGGCGGGGTGTGAAGCATCTGCTTTGGAGTGGTTTTTTTTTCTCTTTTTGGTTTAATTTTCCTGTTCGAACATACTTAGGAAAATGGAAAATAATGTTTCCAAATTCTAAATTCGCGAAAGAAAACAAAATTGTCAAATTGACAGCACAGCTGTTTTCTTTCATTAGGAGCGAACGCATTCAGGCAAGGCATATAGGGGAAATTTAATAATGGTTTGGATATGGGATTATTGGTTGGTGTGGAACGTAGTGGTTGAATGTTGCTATTCGTGCGCGGGGGTTCCATGCAGGGAGTGCTCCTTCAGTAAATGGCAAAAGGAACCGAAACCAAACGGCTCTCATTTATAAAGATGGACAAAGGAAATGTAGGATAGGTAATCGTAGGTATTGGTATTGCGGGTTAGTAGAAAGCAAACCTTATTAGGATACGGTCCACATAATTCGCGAAGTGCGGGATTGTTTTTTTTTTGAAAATTTATAATACCTACCATTATTTTTCTTTAGATGTAATATAAAAGAGTGACAGTTTAAATTTGTGTTGCATTTTTGTATAGTTGTCGTTTTTTTTAGATAAAACTGTGAGCGTTTTTTTTTGTTTTCTCAAATTCCCGTCTTAATGGTAAAATAAGTCAGGATATAATTTATTGGTAAGTGATTTTATTTTTTTGTCTTTTTTTGAGAGCTGGTGGTATAACATAACAGTTTAGATAAAGTTGCCAACGACTAGCGGCCAACTGGGCGGTCGAAGAAGAAACCCCAGAACCGGCGTACGGTGCCAAAAAGACCGTTATATAAACGCTCGATCTGCACCCGCCCTTTTACCATTCGGAGTTACGGGATGTAAACGAGAATAGTTTTAAAATTGCACCAACACGCTGAAAGAAAAATTTTTATTTATTTTTATAATATTATAGCAAGCCGATCTAAGAGTACATTACCCTATTACCGGAGAAACTAACCAGTTTAAAGCTGAAAGAAGAACCATAGTAACATTTCCGCCTGCGATGAGAAATTGCCTAGTTTTAGGGATTTTATTTTTGGTCGTTGGCATATGATTAATTTTAAATTTCAAATGGATTTTTTTTTTCATTTCCGTTTTTTTTTTTTTTGTTATTTAATTCATTTTCAACCATAGTACTCTGATACCTTTTTAATTAATTTTTCTTGTTATTTATTTATTATTATTGATTTTTGGCTTTGTGAAAGAGGAGAGAAAGGTGGTGAAGGGAGGCGTATCGCTGAAACCGCAAGTCGACAGGCTAAAGCGGGTTTCCCCCTATTGACATACGCGACGCTGAAGGCACCAGAAGGTGCGACCACCTACAGAGCGCTCTTTAGGTAGGGATCGTATAAAAAGGACGAGAAGTGTCTCTTCGTAAGGGTCGAGGGTGGAACCGGGTTTGGTATTTCAAAAAAAAAATATTTTAAATATAGAACCTATAGGGTTGGTTGTCGTGGACCGACCGGGACTAGAGGACGTGCGGAAACCGCACTGCGAGCGGCTGAAAGCACCGCCAGCGATTTGAGCTTCCTGCCGGCACAATTCTGCCTCTTCTTGGAACTTAACTTTGCTTACCTTTACCTTTGGTTTCATGTTTTTTTTTGCTGCTCAACGTAACGTATCCGTTCCCAGCTATTTTAACGTCCAAAAACAAATAAAAACCTTGTTATTATCTTGTTAGTCGTTTTTATTAAGCTACAAAAAAAAATTAAATGCTATATGTAAGATAAAATATTTTCATAGTAACTCGTAACTGATTAATAAAAGGATTAGATGTTTTGTGAGCCACGCCAATTTGGATTTTTAATGGGTTCATGAGAGTCCAAAAATGATATTGTAAGGATTTAGAATTTCAGGGGGTGTGGAGGAAGAGCGGATAAAGAACGGAGGGATGTGATGGGACGGCCGAGGTAAGAGCATAAGGGGAATCTGACAAAATATCGGCCACCAGATTCCAGGAGTGGCGAGGGCACGGCCCATCGGTATACTACCCGACCGATGTGACATCCACAGTGGCAACCAAGTAAAAGGGATCGGTAAGATTGTTGGCATGAAGAATTTTTTTTTGTAGCGAGGTGAGGTTTAGTGGGAGGGCAAGATCCCCCCCTACATCCGGAGAGCTAAGCCGCGCAACGCCAGCATGCCATCGCCCTTTCCACTAAGCATTCAAACCCTTCCTGTCCTATCCCGACCCAATTCTCGATATTTCCGTTTCCGGCCCCGTTCTCTTCGATTCCGAGTTGCTATCCAGTTCCAATCCCAAACCTCAAGCCCTCATCCTTTTGCCCCGTTACAAATGGCGCCCATACGTACGATTCGAATGTGTTGTGTATGTCAATATTGTGTTGTTAAATCTCTTTCTGGGTGTAGACGTTGGTATCGTCGAGACAACTTGTAAGTCGTGATTAGGAAAGCAGTGGTGCATACCAAATCACATGCGACAAAGGGTTTTGATGTTGCCGGCGGATGCAACCAGAAAGTAGATTGATAAATGTAAAATTAAACCCGCTGTCGAAAAAAATCTTTCGTATGTCTTTGATAGGAAGGTTTAAACGTACCTTTCAAATTGCGACGAAGGATGAAGTTCGATGGCGGGGGTGATTTAAGTCCTGTCTAAGTTTCATTGGTTACTGCGGTCGGAGACGAAAGGAAACGTAAGTCTTGATTGGGATAGCTCGTCAGAAAGCCCAATCAATCGCGACGAAGAATTTCGAATCCGACAGCAGGAACGGATGAAACATGGGTGTATGTATATATGTTGTGTGTACTTTGATTGGTTGCCACACAGTGAATGAAATTTTTGAGTTCAGTGCCCGGCCGTTATGTCACATCCTCACTGTAGCAGAAAAAAAATAAACTTCCGTTCAAGGCTATCCGAAGCACTCCCGCATTACATACAAAACAAAAATATAACGTAAACCAGTTACTAACGAGTGAACAAAAATAGGCATTTTCAGAAAAAATTTTAAGAATTTATTGCTTAGTTTGAAAATAAATATACAGATTACGGAGAACCGAATTAGACAAAAATAAGTGTGCATAGTAAAGTAGTTTAATAGTCTTTAGTATAGGAGATAGAGAATTAAGTATTAGGAGTAGTATAAGTATTAAATTAGTTAGAAAAAAAAAATAATAATAATAATAAAAAAAAAAAAATATATATATACATACATAGAGTTAGAGTATTTTTATAGGTGATAAGAAGTAAATATTTGTTAGGTTGTAAGTTGATAGGTAAATAAGTTTTTTTGTTATTATAGGAGTTAGATTTTATAAATAGTATAAGTTTTAGTTAAGTTTAATAATAGGAAGTCCTTAATTATAGTTCAGTAGGTATTAGGAAGAGTAAATAGGTATAAAAAAAAAAAAAAAAAAAATAAATAAAAAAAAAAATTCTTTTGATTTATAATTAGGTTTATTGTATTAAGAATATTTAAATACTTGTTAGCTTGTAGGTGTATAAATAGTTTTGGTCTTTTTTTTGTTAGGTGCAACATAATAGGATAGGATAAGTCTTAGTTAAGCTAGAATAGTAGGTATATATATATATAAAAAAAAAGGGAAGTTTGGTAAAATTATTTAACATTATTTGAATGGTAAAATTATTTAACATTATTTTAGTGGTTACATACGAATACAGGTGAAAGTTTAGTCTATATAATAGGTAGATGAGAGCCGTAATCCATTCGGGGATTGATTTTTGAGTTGTTAGCTATTGGGAGCATTCTCTCATCAACTGGAATTTTCAACTTTATCGATCGTAACATCAGGTGATGAACCCTGAAAAAGAAAAAGAATTATACAAGGCCATTTATGATCAAAACCGCAGCACCACTCGTGCTCACTTAACTAGTATATTAGATACTGTAAGTAAAATGCCGTTAAGTCACACTCCACCGAAGAAGCCTGAATCCGAAAACCCTGCAAGTGGGACAGGTATTATTCCGCCGATGTTTACGATTCCTCCACCGGCGATTTCGGGGCCAAACAGTCGTGATGGAAGTTCATCTGATTCGTTAACTTCGCCAGCCTATAGCGACTTAACTGATGCCGGAACTAGAGCAGTTGGTGAACAAGGCCATCACTTAGACACAGTAGGGGCCGACAAGAACCTTGTTTCAGAGGGCTCCAATCATCAGGGAGTCGTGTCAACTCAGGCACAGCCTGGAGTATCCGAAGTCCGAGTCGATATGGGGGTATCGGCTGAACTTATAGCGGCTATTAACTCAGCTGTATGCACCGCTTGCGAGCGCTATACTACGGCAATTAGAAGCCAATTGTCCGAGTCCCTGAGATTGGAAATGAAGAAACAATTTAATGACTTGACGGAGACATTGAGCACGGCAACACACCGAGCGCCTGAAGTAAGAGGTCGCAGCTTGAACGTGTTGGACGTCGATGCCGAAGTTCGGGACGGCAGCATATCCCGGCGGTACAGCGGCAGTCGCAACTGGACCCAGTGGCCAGTCATTTTGTGCCTGTGGGAAATCCGATAGGATTGGGCCATATTCCCGAGGGCGAGCGTAACCTGATAGCACAGGATGCCGGCTGGCTAGTTATCAGGAAGCAAATGGTGGAGCGCGAAACCCTTATGGTGGGTGTCTCCCTCAGCAGCACGTCAACTCTCGCACTTTTTTGAATTTGAACGGCAGGACTCCTATTAAAGTAAATAAATGGGGGTTAAATTTCGATGGGAACTTAGAGGTACTCACCGTAGAGGATTTTGTGTTCCGGTTGGAAACTCTGCAGAGTCAGTATGTCTGTCCCTGGGCTGAGATTCTAAGAGATTTTCATCTTCTGCTCTCCGGCGCTGCTCAGGAATGGTATTGGCAATTCCAGCGGTCCCATTATCGTCCCGACTGGCCAATGCTACGGGACGCATTAATGCGCCAATTTCGGAATTCGAAATCCGATTATGAAATAATGAGGGACATGATGGACCGCAAGCACGGCGCTGGAGAAACCTGTGATGAGTATTTTGCCGCAGTGAACAGGCTTAGGTCCCAGCTCAGGGTGCAGATTCCTGAAACGGAGCTGGTTCTGATTTTGAAGCGGAATTTGAATAAAAAACTAAGTCAGCTGGTATACCCACAAGCCATTTATACGCTGGATCAGTTGCGAAGGGCCTGTAAGGATGCCGAATATGCCTTCCCGGACAGGGATCGCGAATTTCCGAAACCGTATAGGACAAATACTCGGTACGTGGCCAATGAACTGGAGATGGAGGCCGAGCAGGGGTCGTTCAGCGATGAGCAGCTCGCGGCGTTTCAACAGACAGGAGCTCGACCGAGGACTTCTCGTACGTTGGTTGATTCCAAATTCATGACGTGTTGGAATTGTAAGATGCAAGGCCACTCGTTCATGGATTGTCCATCAACGACAAGGAATCTGTTTTGCTACCGGTGTGGGTTGGAAGGTGTTATTACTCCACGATGCCAGAATTGTAATCCGGAAAACAGGTTCAGGAATACGAAGTCGGTGGGGGAATCGTGTTCCACTCAGACTACGCCCCAATCCAAAGAATAGAGGAACCTACTTTGAAGAATAAAAATATTAAGATATTAGAGCGTGATAAAGGAGAGGCGACAAAGGACCTAATAAATACCACCGTAATAAAACCACTGCATGTAAGAATAAAAGAGTATGAGTTGGCTAGAAGGAGAATTTTTGAAGGAGCGAGTAAAGGGGTTACGAAGAGAATTCTGAAAACCAGAGCCAGATTTAAACTTAGAAGGGAAACAAACAAAAATATTTCGTCGACAGTGTTGGATCTGAATACAGACCCTAGACCTTATGCCAGAGTTGGTATTGGAGGTAAAGAGATTCTTGGGTTATTAGATAGTGGAGCCAGCGTGAGCATTTTAGGAAAAGGGAGCCTGGACCTGGTGAAGGCAGCTAAAATAACTATTCTGCCTTACAAAGCGGGGGTTAAGACCGCTGATGGCAAATCTCAGTGCATAATAGGGAAAGTCCAAACAGCTGTGATCTATAAAAACACCGAAAGGGTTATAACGTTTTATCTTGTACCAAATTTAGAACAAGAACTATATTTAGGCGTAGATTTTTGGAAGGCGTTTGAGATTGCACCAAATGTCATTAGCTCTGTTTCATTTCTGGAGGACGAAGCAGGTCTGTTGGATGCTCACCAACTAACATCAGAACAGCGATCGGAGTTGGAAACGGTCAGGCGGAAGTTCCTTGATTATGATCGACATGGCATCGGAAAAACATCGTTGATGGAACATGTCATCGATACTGGAGACGCGGAGCCTGTCAAGCAGCGACACTATCCTGTTTCGCCGGCGGTACAAGCCCTATTATATGAAGAAGTAGACCGGATGCTTAAGCTCGGCGTTATTGAGGAGAGTGAGAGTCCTTGGTGCTCACCCGTTGTCCTTATCAAGAAGCCAGCAGGAGACGGTACTATGAAGTATCGCTTCTGTCTGGATTCGCGTAGGGTCAATGCGTTGAGTAAAAAGGACGCGAACCCTCTTCCTCATATCGAAGGGCTTATCAGCCGGCTACCCAATACCTACTTTATTAGTAGTGTAGATCTGAAGGAAGCGTTTTGGCAAATACCGCTGGCGAAGGAGAGTAGAGAGAAAACTGCGTTTGCGGTACCGGGGAGGCCCTTATACCAGTTTAAAGTAATGCCCTTTGGGTTGTGCAATGCAGCTCAAAGGCTTTGTCGATTAATGGATAAGGTGATCCCTGCACGACTCAGGGACAATGTTTTCGTGTATTTAGACGACTTGTTGATCATCGCGCCAGATTTTACCACCCATATCGCCTTGCTGGGAGAAGTAGCTGAGTGCTTAAGAAAGGCTAATCTCACTATCAACCTTAAAAAGTCCCGTTTTTGCTTTAAGGAGTTGAAATATTTGGGGTTTATCGTTGGTGGTGGGAAGTTAAAAACTGACCCGGCCAAGGTAGAAGCAGTGGTCAATTTCCCAATGCCGAAAAACGCCAGACAAGTTCGCCGGCTGCTTGGCCTAGCGGGGTGGTATAGGAGGTTCATCAAGGACTTTCCAGCTTGACCGCACCTCTAACGGACACACTCAAAAAAAAAAAGGACGCCAAGTTCAAAATGACGGATGAGGCCGTAAGAGCATTTGAGAAGTTGAAGCTTGTTCTGACTACTGCGCCTGTTCTTTCGCATCCCGACTTTAAGAAGCGATTTTATATCCAATGTGATGCTTCGGACTCCGGAATCGGAGCAGTTTTGTTTCAAAAGAATTATGAAGGAGGGGAAGTTCCGATCTCATACTTTTCTCAAAAGTTGAATTCCTGCCAGAGGAATTATAGTGTGACCGAGAGAGAGTGTATGGCGGCAGTAATGGCAGTCAAAAAGTTCAGGCCCTATGTCGAGGGTATGGACTTTACAGTCATCACCGATCACTCCAGCCTCAAGTGGTTGATGACGATGAAAGACTTGAGTGGGAGGCTGGCCAGATGGAGTTTGGACTTACAAGCGTATACCTTTGACATAGAGCATCGCAAAGGAACGCTAAATGTCGTGCCGGACACGCTCTCACGGGCACACGTCGACACTATGGAGATTGGAAACATTGCTCCGTTAATTGATTTGAATTCAGAGGAGTTCCAGTCGGACGAGTACAAAGATCTAATCAATACGATTAGTTCAAATCGTGAGAAATTGCCCGATCTGAAAATAGAAGACAATTTTGTGTACAAGCGTTCTTTCGCGATCAATGACAAGGCAATGTATGAACACAATTGGAGATTGTGGGTACCGTCCGGTCTGACTGAAAGTATTATTGAACGAGCGCATGACCCCCCTCAAGCCGCCCATGGAGGCGTCGCGAAAACACTTCATCGTATTCGCCAATATTTTTACTGGCCGAACATGACTGTTCAAATTAAAGAGTTTGTTTCAAAATGTGCAATATGTAAACAGTGTAAGCCATCTAGTCAAATTTTACGTCCTCCTATTACCAATAGTTTCAGTGTCGATCGTCCGTTTCAAAAGTTATATGTGGATTTCTTGGGGCCGTACCCAAGATTCAGGTCCGGAAATGCCTACGTCTTTGTTGTGTTAGAGCATTTGTCGAAGTATGTTTTCCTGAAACCCTTACAATCAGCCAATACTAGTAGTGTAATTAAGTTTCTCCGTAACGACATTTTCAATGCTTTTGGGGTGCCACAGATAATCCATTCTGATAATGGCCAACAGTTTCTGGCCAAAGATTTCCAAACTTTAATGCAAAAATATGGCATTCGGCATTTCCGAACGGCTAATTACTCACCACAATCCAACGCCTCGGAAAGGGTAAATCGAACGCTGTTGGCGGCGATTCGCTCTTACCTAAAAGAAGACCAGCGGGACTGGGACATGCACATTAGTGACATTGAATGCGCGTTGAGGAGTTCAATTCATTCGGCTATCGGTGTATCACCATATTTTGCCCTATTTGGCATAAATATGATGACTCACGGAAGCGGATATGAATTAACTCAGAAGTTAAGTAGGGTTGATGATGTTGAACTTTTGATTCTGTCTAGACAAGACCGCCTACAGTGCATTCGCGATAGGATCAAAGACGGAATATTAAAGGCCAAAGAAAAAAGCGACAAAGTATATAATTTAAGGAGCCGGAACGTACAGTACGTTCCTGGACAAGAAGTCTATAGACGCAATTTCGTCCTTAGTGATACTTCTAAATATTTATCCGCCAAATTATGTCCGAAATTCGTGAAATGCAGAATAGTTAAAGCCGTGGGTAAGAATAATTACGAGTTAGAAAATTTAGGCGGCAAGAGTATCGGAATATTCCATGCCAAAGACATTAAGCAATAAATATTTTAAATCTGTGATAGGTATGTATATGATAGTGGTGTAGTTTTTTTTTTTGGTATCTCAACAAGTGCAATATGGGTGTTTATTTAATTGATTTTATGTAGATAAATTAGTTCATAGATTTTTTTTTATATAATTTGATTGGTGTTTATTTACGTGAGTGCAATATTAGAGTTTATTTATTTATTAGAGTTTGTTTATTTATTAATTTATTAGAGTTTATTTATTTCTATATAGTTTTATTAGAGTTTTATTAGAGGTTATTTATTTATTTATCCAATTTTAGCCATAGTTTAGAGTTTGCTTATCAATTTATTTACTTTTATTTATTTATTAAAGCTTATATATTTTATTGCTGTGTAGTTAATTATTTCTTTTATATCAGAATTGTGCTAGAATTCCTATTTCATTTACTTGTTTTATTAATGTTATGTATTTGATTATATTGATTTATTTTACTTGTTCGTTATCTCACATGGCGTGTCAAACCTTCTGATTATTCAAATGAATGTCAGATTGTTCGATGCCTAGTTAGTGTTATCCAATATTATGTTAGTTATTACTGCAATCTTTATTATTACGAGTTTTTTTATCATTAGGATATGTATTGTATAGTGTAATCAGTTTACGAAGGGATATACTAAGTGTCAACATTGAGAGCAGAGAAGTTAAAGGTAGCAATAGTGTTTTTTTAGTATTGTTCACACTGGTATTAGTCATGTTACACAGGTAACTTGGTGATAATTAGTAAATGAGATATGACCCAATAGTTACTTTTGTTTGCATCTAGGGTTGTAGGCATACTGTTAAACACAAACCAGTGTAGAATTCCAGGTACGAGGTTCTCATCCAAATCCTCAGCGAAAAGTTCCTTTGTTCGCATTACTACTGCTGAAGCGTGAGTAAAGGAAAAAGTCAGAAGAAAATAAGTTGACTAGAGATATCGATAGGAGCTCTGTCATCAGGTAAATCTGGTGCGTTATAACCTAGTATGCGTTAAAAAACTTAACAACTTTGCGATATCCTTGTTGTCCATAATGTGATTGATAATTGTGAATTGTATTCCTATCCGAATTATATACACAAAAAAAGAAAACCCGGCGCTACACTAGTGTACATATAGTACACTTAATGAATTAAAGATTACTCGGTCAATTTCTTGAAAAAAAATTGGATATCCGGAGGCAAATTATGTTCAGTAAAGTATCGAAACTGGGCCTTCCTGGACATACAAGGAGATAGTTGTTAATCTTTTACTGGTAGCACGTAAGGAATAGAGCAAATAAAGGAGATATCGCAAACTGCAGCGTAACGAGATACTAGATTCGTGGTACCAGAAACGTTTTAATTGCCCGGCTCTATTTAGTGGGTTCTTCCCCAACGTACTTATTCGGGTAGGCCAGCCACCGTCTCTGGTGCGCGTTAACGTTTACCAAATCCGGAGGTTTGTTACGGCCGCCCGAAGAGGAGTGGTCCGGTGTGGCGCATGCGCTGGCCAACACCAGCATGTCCACTCGAGTGTGCCAGCAGTAGGAAGCGAAAAGGCCGACGAAAGTATCCAGTAAACAGGTAGTGGATCCTTTCGGATTTCACTTCCTGCCTATGAGAGGGTGGCCAGTGACTTACCTGGTAGGGTCCGATTCCCTGGTGCGATCGGATGTGCTCGTCAAAGTGTTGCAGGGGCGAGCCTGGGTATCCCTCCGGTTTCTTGTCCTGGTGGCGGGGTGTGAAGCATCTGCTTTGGAGTGGTTTTTTTTTCTCTTTTTGGTTTAATTTTCCTGTTCGAACATACTTAGGAAAATGGAAAATAATGTTTCCAAATTCTAAATTCGCGAAAGAAAACAAAATTGTCAAATTGACAGCACAGCTGTTTTCTTTCATTAGGAGCGAACGCATTCAGGCAAGGCATATAGGGGAAATTTAATAATGGTTTGGATATGGGATTATTGGTTGGTGTGGAACGTAGTGGTTGAATGTTGCTATTCGTGCGCGGGGGTTCCATGCAGGGAGTGCTCCTTCAGTAAATGGCAAAAGGAACCGAAACCAAACGGCTCTCATTTATAAAGATGGACAAAGGAAATGTAGGATAGGTAATCGTAGGTATTGGTATTGCGGGTTAGTAGAAAGCAAACCTTATTAGGATACGGTCCACATAATTCGCGAAGTGCGGGATTGTTTTTTTTTTGAAAATTTATAATACCTACCATTATTTTTCTTTAGATGTAATATAAAAGAGTGACAGTTTAAATTTGTGTTGCATTTTTGTATAGTTGTCGTTTTTTTTAGATAAAACTGTGAGCGTTTTTTTTTGTTTTCTCAAATTCCCGTCTTAATGGTAAAATAAGTCAGGATATAATTTATTGGTAAGTGATTTTATTTTTTTGTCTTTTTTTGAGAGCTGGTGGTATAACATAACAGTTTAGATAAAGTTGCCAACGACTAGCGGCCAACTGGGCGGTCGAAGAAGAAACCCCAGAACCGGCGTACGGTGCCAAAAAGACCGTTATATAAACGCTCGATCTGCACCCGCCCTTTTACCATTCGGAGTTACGGGATGTAAACGAGAATAGTTTTAAAATTGCACCAACACGCTGAAAGAAAAATTTTTATTTATTTTTATAATATTATAGCAAGCCGATCTAAGAGTACATTACCCTATTACCGGAGAAACTAACCAGTTTAAAGCTGAAAGAAGAACCATAGTAACATTTCCGCCTGCGATGAGAAATTGCCTAGTTTTAGGGATTTTATTTTTGGTCGTTGGCATATGATTAATTTTAAATTTCAAATTGAATTTTTTTTTCATTTCCGTTTTTTTTTTTTGTTATTTAATTCATTTTCAACCATAGTACTCTGATACCTTTTTAATTAATTTTTCTTGTTATTTATTTATTATTATTGATTTTTGGCTTTGTGAAAGAGGAGACAAGTCGACAGGCTAAAGCGGGTTTCCCCCTATTGACATACGCGACGCTTAAGGCACCAGAAGGTGCGACCACCTACAGAGCGCTCTTTAGGTAGGGATCGTATAAAAAGGACGAGAAGTGTCTCTTCGTAAGGGTCGAGGGTGGAACCGGGTTTGGTATTTCAAAAAAAAAATATTTTAAATATAGAACCTATAGGGTTGGTTGTCGTGGACCGACCGGGACTAGAGGACGTGCGGAAACCGCACTGCGAGCGGCTGAAAGCACCGCCAGCGATTTGAGCTTCCTGCCGGCACAATTCTGCCTCTTCTTGAAACTTAACTTTGCTTACCTTTACCTTTGGTTTCATGTTTTTTTTTGCTGCTCAACGTAACGTATCCGTTCCCAGCTATTTTAACGTCCAAAAACAAATAAAAACCTTGTTATTATCTTGTTAGTCGTTTTTATTAAGCTACAAAAAAAAATTAAATGCTATATGTAAGATAAAATATTTTCATAGTAACTCGTAACTGATTAATAAAAGGATTAGATGTTTTGTGAGCCACGCCAATTTGGATTTTTAATGGGTTCATGAGAGTCCAAAAATGATATTGTAAGGATTTAGAATTTCAGGGGGTGTGGAGGAAGAGCGGATAAAGAACGGAGGGATGTGATGGGACGGCCGAGGTAAGAGCGTAAGGGGAATCTAACAAAATATCGGCCACCAGATTCCAGGAGTGGCGAGGGCACGGCCCATCGGTATACTACCCGACCGATGTGACATCCACAGTGGCAACCAAGTAAAAGGGATCGGTAAGATTGTTGGCATGAAGAATTTTTTTTTGTAGCGAGGTGAGGTTTAGTGGGAGGGCAAGATCCCCCCCTACATCCGGCGAGCTAAGCCGCGCAACGCCAGCATGCCATCGCCCTTATTTCCACTAAGCATTCAAACCCTTCCTGTCCTATCCCGACCCAATTCTCGATATTTCCGTTTCCGGCCCCGTTCTCTTCGATTCCGAGTTGCTATCCAGTTCCAATCCCAAACCTCAAGCCCTCATCCTTTTGCCCCGTTACAAGGGCTGCCGATAGAAGTAAAAACATTAAACTATGAAATAACAGCAATTTTTCAAATTAAAATTACTTGTCATATCAAAAATTTAAATGTAGGAACTTCATCTCTATATCGCTTACACCTAATCTGATTTTGTAATTTTCTTTTTTTTAAGTTCCCCTTGATTCTTGTGCTTGTATCGCATCATTAAATATCTGAAAATGCAATATACAAATACATATTAAAAAAATATAAAGCAACAAAAATAAATAAAAAAATATTAAATGATATCTAATTTTATAACGTAAATATTAACACATTTATTAGAGATATTTAAAAAAACATGCTTTTTATATTTTTTTTCCAATATGAGAAAAACATCATATTTAATACTTACTATTATACTGCACAGTAATTTTTGAATCGACAATTTTAAATAATTTAATCAAAATACAAACAACGCACATTTAACTGCGGAATGGTAGAATTCAAATTTACTTATATAAACACACATATAAACAGCACTGAACACTTTATATACTTACATTACGTCATACTTATCTACCGCTATCGATATAATAGCTTGAACCAATTCACTTGGCCAATATACTGCGCGCCTCCTCAAATTTCTTTCTTTGTCTGATTAATTTTTAAAGATAGGTACACATACACACAATCGCCTTCCAGAGATAGACCTTTTTTACATGAGATATGATCGTGATTTATTGTGCAATTTTCAAAATAGTATTACGTCTCTGGCACTGTAATCATTATCTCTGGCGCAACATTTTTGTTCTATTGAATCCTCTTTCTGCGCAACCGAAACGCGACGTTGGCCAAGTAATTTGGTTCGAGCTATACTTGTTTATTTTCTATGTTTTATCGTAATTTTGCTGTTTATTTTCTCATTGTTTGAAATAAATCACCTGATGAGTAGGTAGTGGAAGAAGCATTGGCCTCTTCTCAATTAAACCATATTGTTATAGTTATTCTGCCACATCTGTTATTCTGGTTCAGGAGTTCGATCTTTTATAAAATTCTGTTATGTAATTTCAAAAAAGAAACATTTATACAAACAGACCTAAAATCTGCTATCAAATTATCAGCTGTATTAGGTAAATAAAAACTCTCGGCAGTCGGCACTGACTAATGACAATATAAAATTAATCTGCGGAATTATCGTGTTTTGTTTCGCATAGATAAATAATAATCAATCTTTATAATTTGTCAATAACAGTTCTTTAGTTTAATATATCCAATATAAAAAGTTGTATAAAAACGAACTCCCGCAAGATAAGCGACACTTTCTTCTAAGTTTCATCCATCAAAATGTGTTCTGTGCTTTCGTGTACTGAAATAAATAGTTTGAAATTACTTTCAGATTTGTGTTTGTTATTATGTATTTTAATAATATATTGTTATGTCTATCCTTTTAAGAACAATTTATTAACGAAATAAAAGTTTTTACTTCATATATTTGAAATCTTTTATGATAAAAGTAACAAAAATGTGTCTTTTATCCTTTAATGATTCATAAAAGATTCCATAACAGATTATGGCATGCTGAATACCGAAAATGCAGTTCGTAAAAGACTTTCTAAAAACTTCGAAGTTTTGACAGCTCATAAGCTGATTTCTTAACAGATTTTATAGCAGATTTAGCATGCCGAATACCAAATTTATAATTCATAAAAGATTTTTTGACAGCTTAAACTTTTGTATGCAAATTCATAACAGAATAGCAGAATAAAAGATCTCGCCGAATAGGATAGGCCTATACATAGATGAATATCGCACATATTTAGCTTGTCGATTTTATCATCTTATGAATCTATACTTTTTACCCGTACCGGAGAATGCACAACGTGTCTATAGAAGTTTTCACTTCAAAAAAAGAAAAAACAAAAAAGCTGTTGTTGATTGCAATATATCATTCAGCCTTCAACTCTAAATGCATTTAGTGTGAAATGCCTCTTTACTGATGTTCAACGATGGTAAAAGCTTGAATCTTAAACCATCGTTTTTCCTCGTTCATTCACCAAAATCGGAAGTTAAAATCGCTAAATCCTAGATTTGTATTCATTTACTTATAACATTTATTATAGATACAAATATTCCGTGTTTCAATGTTTTGACATTACAATACCAGATTTTCACTCTCAGAATTGTAAATCCGAAATAGTAATATTATAATCCGAGTTCAAAATAGAAATAAAGAGTGCAAAATATTTCATTTCAATCATAGCTATATTATTATTTTTTCATACCTAACTACATTTTGTATTCATGTTTTTTTACTTTGCCGAAAATCGTCTGTCCGCCATCCACAAAGAAAATAACATAGTTCATACTTACGATAAAATTCTTTCACCGGCAAAACGCTCATATACACCTTCAGAATATTGTATTCAATAAAATATAGTGCTCTTCTCTCCCTGTAACTCCCAAATGTTTTTGTTAACAGCATCCCTATTCTTTAGTTATTTTTTGCTACTTTATATTTTTATTCTTTTATTATCTTGTCGCTGTAATCGTTCCCTGCATGACATCTAATACTTTTAAGCATATAAACCTAGTTGTATCTGTATAAGGCGTGTTTCTTTTTAGTTCAGTGCAGAGTCTGAGTTGTCAAAAAATTTGTTTGCGTTGCTTCTTAACTCAGAGCAAGCAGAGCTCCAAATATGTGTTTCTTTTTTCGCTCTGAAGATTTGTAGATCGCACACGACGTGTTCGAATATAATTGACTGAGCATGTTAGTAAATTGTTGAACGCACCAAATGCCATGGTGTGTCAAGAAGGAAAATGTGAAGAAAAAAATTATTAGATACATGAGTTGGCGAAAGAAGTTGATTTTCTGTATCTGGGTGTGTATCAGTGTACAAAAAAGTTAGGTTTTGTGTTATATTGTTTTTATGTTTAAAATGAAAATTGTGTTCTGATTTGTGTGGTTCAAGTGTGTTTAAAAAAACATATCAGTGTTCAGAGCTCGCTCTGTTTGGAACAAGTTCAGTTCATAATCTATGTGTTCGAACTCTGTTCAGTGCACAGCTCTGAACGAAAAAGGAAAAACGCTTATGCGGGATATACACTGTTCAAACGCATGACATGCACGTCCAAGTGTATTAGTAAATTCAGATTGAAGTTGTATATAGACACTTCAAGCATGAGTCTTCAATCTTTAATTTTTACATCCACAGTGTGGTGCGACGTTCTTCTATATAAAATAGATGTTTTTAATTTTGTTCGAGTAATTGTTTTTGTCCATTTCATCATACAATTTTTGCTTTCTATTTTAATATTTAAATCGTTAAATTCCATTATAATTTTTTTTTCCATTTTTTTTAATTCTCCCCTTCCTATATTCTTATTGCTTCAACGTACTATACGCAAATGAGCCACATAAGGCATGATCGATCATCAATCTTGCATATACACTATTTCAATGCAGTACGCTTGATTGAAGGAAAATCAAAAAGATTTGATTTTACTTCAATCATACACTCAATCTATACGTGTGAATTTTTCACTAAATACTTGCACGTGCATGTCATGCATTTGAACAGTGTATATCTGGCTTTATAATAAAAATAATTGGGTACGGTGCTTAAGAATTGATTCGTTTAACATCGTTTATCTTTGTTTTAATGTGTTACCACCTTACCCTTTTACAATTTTATGGTGCATAATTATTTCCGTTTCAGTTCATTTATGTTTCATGCCACCATGCCACGTAATTTCCGTTTTCGCTTGCCATCTGTTTCCAAGCCAAGCCGTTGTGGTTGCTTATTCATTTCATTTTCTAAAGAGAAGGTGAAAGGAGAAGACGTGTATTTCTTTTTTCTGTGCGGTTGCATATAGCTATCCATCTTTTGGGCTTAGAAAAAATAAGCTCATTAATTTCATATTAAAAAAAAATTATTAAAAATGCCGAATTCAGATAAACAATCTAATGGAAATAATTACAACAACCGTAGTGACGATGATGTAAGTAAAATTATATATTTTTAATTTTTTTGTGCGTATATTTTTATAGAATGAAGTAATAAGTACATATATAAATGTTTGTATGTACAACATGGTGGAAATTTCGTCCACCATTTTATTTTTCAGCATTCATAAATTGGAATTTACATATTTTAATCTTTTTTTTTTGTTTTTACAGGACATCCACGAGCCTGAACATTTGAGAAAACTTTTTATTGGTGGTCTGGATTACCGCACCACTGATGATTCATTGAAATCCCATTTTCAAAAATGGGGCAAAATCGTAGATGTAGTGGTTATGAAAGATCCTAAAACGAAGAGGTCACGCGGTTTTGGCTTTATTACTTATTCCCAATCTTTTATGATCGATGATGCCCAAAACGCTCGTCCTCATAAAATTGATGGTCGTGTAGTGGAGCCAAAGCGGGCTGTGCCACGTCAGGATATCGATCGACCAGATGCTGGTGCTTCTGTGAAAAAACTATTTGTTGGTGGCCTTAGGGATGAACATGACGAAGGTTGTCTGCGGGAGTATTTCGGCGAATACGGCAAAATTCTTTCTGTCAATATTGTCATCGATAAAGAAACTGGCAAGCGAAGAGGCTTTGCTTTTATTGAATTCGAAGATTATGACCCTGTTGATAAAATTGTTTGTAAGTATAAATTATTTAATAACTTAATTAATTTTATTTAATACTTAGAAAATTAAAATCGATAAATTGTGTATACAGTCCCAGCTCCGTACTATTTCTTTCAATAATTTAGTACGGCGTTCAGAGACTGTAAAATCAAACATTTAGCTGGTATTATATTATTGTTTTTTTACTTAATTATAGTAAACTGATGAAAAAGTATCTGCTACAATATATTCAATATAAGAGACTTTTTTTTCCATAAAATATATCATTAGACTTGGGGACATCACAAATACACCTTAACTTAGTCTGGCTAAAATTTAATTTAATTTACACTAGCCTTATAATTAATATACCTATGTATGTTATAAAAAATAATTTATACAGTCTAAAATAGTTGGATCGGCGTTCTAGACTTGGACCCGTTTGCAAGCATTAAAGTTGAGTATATCCACTTATTCAACTGTTTAAGCTAACGTAAATAAAAACCCATAATCATTTTAAGTTGAACATAAATATTTATGATAAGGCTAAGGCCGCGACTCCATTAGAAATATTTATTTCGGCCATTATTGCAGACACTAATACTAAAAATTTATACTTCTTTGCTATGTGGGCAAAAATAAATCGTGAAATTTCATTCTTCTCCAAGAAGCGCTAAGCGCTTTATGTACTTTAGAATAGGTATAATCTGTCTCATCGGCACGATTTATGTGGGATGTCATGAAACGTCAAATTTTATTTCTCCGTTTATTTCTTCCGAGAAGACAAGAAATAAATACAGATTTTTATGTCTAAAAATAAAAAAAATCCAGACATAAGGGGCCTCCACAAGAAATATTGACTACATGACACATTTCTTGCAATCATTTATTTCAAGTGGAGGCCTAGGGTAACAAACGCGAACATATTCTAAATCGATAAGAGAAAGTATCTGCTATTATTATTTTTATGCCTATTTAGTTTTCAATAATGCAGGGATGTACACTACCAGTAGTAATTTAATTAAAAGTGCATACCACAGTGTACGGATTTACCATTGTACAGTTGACTTGATATGCAGGTAGCAAGCATGCGCTTTGAATTAGACAGGTTTTAGTAATATTGATTGATTCCATACACAGTCCCAGCTCCGTACAGTTTTCACTAATATACTGTATGGCGTTTTTTGACTGTAAGATAAAAGAATTGGCGGATATTATATTAATTGTTGGTTTTACCTAAATATGGTCTACCGATGAAAAAGTATCTGCTACAATTTCAATACTAATTTAAATTAGGGGTACACCAACCTATGTATGTAAGTACAAATATGTGTATTTTTAAAGTATAAACGTTCGAAAACAATGCAAAATACTATAGCACATGTAATAAACTTTATTTTTATTCTATCCGCTTTCGTTTGAACCAGATAAAAAAGATTAAGGTACATATCATGATCAGGGCCCATGTTCTGTAATTTTCGAATCGATAAAAGTGGTCGAGAAACCAAAAAAAATTTGTGATTTTGAAGTAGTCAGCCCCTTGAGTTTCAGTTGTCGGCCACTTGAGTATCCAGTAGTCAGCCCCAGTTAGTAAATGCATATTTGCAGATTATTAACCATTGTAAAAAGCATATAACAAGCCGTTCTTTCAAAATTTTATAAATAATTAAAGAGCACTCAGTAAATACATATATAGGTTATTTATGAAAATGGAACTTTTATTTCAGTCATATCGTATTCTACAAACTAATGTTCCAAAGCAACAACATATACAGCTGCGGTTAAAAAAATTGCATCATTACGAAAACCAGATTTCGTTTAAAAATTAAGTTTCAGATAATCTTTTGAGGAACATTTTAAATATGCGAAAAGCTTATATTAAGTCCAAAAATTCACATTTAAAAAAGAATTCCAACTTTTATTCATCAACTTATTAAAAAAAATATTTTTGTTTCGAAAAACTTAAATAAAGAAGCGGTACAAAAAATAGCACCATTGCTTTATCATACAACTTAAAACTAAGACATCATACAAATAAAAAAATATTCCAGGAAAATTAGTATTTTGTTGAATAGCCTTTGTTGGCTATTACTGCTTCACAACGTCTGGTCAGTGAATTTACCAAATGTTGGCCCTTTCTACCGGAATATTCTCCCAGAAGACCTTTACTTCAGCCCCTAGTTCTGTGTTACTAGTCGGTTTGGCTTCAGAGACTGCTTTCTTCACGTCAGCCCATAGATTTTCAATCGGACTTAGGTTGGGCGATTGCGCTGGCCACTCCATCACATTAATTGAATGATCTCCAAACCATTTTTTATCCTTCTCACTGGGGGGCTTGGGGTCATTGTCCTGGTGGAATACCCACAAAAGGGGCATATCTTCATCTGCATAAGGAAACATGACGTTTTCGAGTATATTAACGTCAACGTGTTGTTCCATGATGGGGTTAACCCAATATATGGGCCAGCTCCATATTTGGAAAAACAAGCCTACTACATTATGCTTGAACCTCCGTGCTTAAATACTTTATTTGTGTATTTGGGATTATATTCCACTTCCGGAGCTCTTCTCACGTAGGAACGAGATCCCTTACCGCCAAACAATACGATTTTACTTTCATCTGTCCATAGAACGTTGCGCCATTTCTCTACTGGCAAACTCAAATGATGTTTTGAAAATATTAAACGCTTTTTAGCAATGTTTTGCAGTTAAAAGAGGGACTTTTCTTGTACAACAAGCAATTAAATTATGTTCCTTCAATCTGTGGCGAACGGTTTCCACGCAAGCTTTAATATTCAGCCTTTTTTTTAAACTCAGTTGTAGGCTTAAAGGGATTTTTATGGCTTTCTCGTACTATGTGCCTGATGAGAGTTGTCGTCATAACAGGTTTTCGTCCATGAAATTCGGTTTTAGGTGTGTATATTATTGCATTTCGCATCATTTTGTTGAAACAGCCAACAAACCGTCGAACTTCTCCATACGTTTTACCTTCCAAGATCATTTTTTTAAAAATAATTTCCCGTTTTTCTTTGGTACAATGCTTTCTACGAACCATTTTCTTTGAAAAACTGTAAATATTGTGTTTTAAATGAAGATACCAATTAAATATAAGCTAATACTAACACTTGACATCCATACCTTGAAATACGCACAAGAAAAAATATTTTTTTTGTAACGAAAACTGCGATTAGTGCTATTATTTTTACCGAACAAAAAGTGGGATTTTCGCCATTTTGGCCTCGCAAGAAAAGAACCGTTACCATTTCAACGCCAGAGATATACAACAGAGATAGGTGATAGTTCAAGCAATAACATAATAATAGTAGAGACTGTAAATATTTTTTCATCACTCATTTAAAGAAGTTAAAGTGAAACTTGTACCAGTGTTGCTATTTTTTTTTACCGGCACTGTATATGTTATAAAACAAAATGAAAAAGATCAAATAAATAAAAAGTATTTAGGTAGGTATGTAAAAAATATACCTGCTTATTAATAAAAAAACACACATATAGTTAAAAGAAAACAAATAGATGGAATGTAGATCAGGTATAGATACACAACACTTGACACTTACACACAAGTTACCAATAATTACAATTTTTACTTTGCACAATTTTCACATGCAATAATTTCATCTTCGATTGAAAATCCTCTAAGCATCGTCCAACACGTCTGCCGCATCTATTTTCTCCAAATAACTTTTTAAGATCCCGGAACCACTTCCTGACGGACTCCTCCGTCACTACGGCTCGTCCTTTTGATAGTCCCTCTGGAGTTCTGAGGGACAATTCCGGGTGAAGTTTTAAAAAGCCGTAGTACCACGACTTCCCGGGTAAGTCATCTTTAAAAGGGTTCTTGCGTTTGTCGTCCTTAATTATTTTTAGTACGGTATTTAAAAGGTCTGTGGGTTTTTGTGGAAAACACATTTTGCTATATTTATGAGCCAGTTTACAAGTCTGTTCCTCAGCGGCCTTGAGAATTGTTTCAGGTCCCATTCTTCTAGATTTCTCCATGACTCTACCATGAATTCGGTTCTGCAACGTGCCTCGGGGAATTCCGAATTCCCGGCTTGCCTTTCTTATGGACCATTTTTCTTCACGAATTTGCCTTAAGGCTTCTGACAATGCATCTTCCGAGTACTTGTGGAATTGTTTTTTAGGTTTTTGTATTTCTGCCATTTTTAAAGTCCTGTAATTTAAAATAATTTTGGAAACTCCTCTAAGTCCTGATATTCTTTTCCATAACTAATAAAAAACGTTGGGAGTGAATTGTTCACTCCAAATTTTATTTTGAAATAAAAATAGAGTCAGTTAAATAAATCAGTAAAAATGTCCGGATGGATAATTTAATGTGCTATCATACGATTTGAAATCGTATGTATGAATTGATGACAAATCCCTTATCCAACAAAAAATGGAAATTGAAAAAACTGTCTCATAAGGTCAACCCCTCCTGTAAATAATTGTTTAACAATATTTTATATTTTTTTTGTAAAAAAAAAGTGAAAAATTAACTATAAATGACCCCTAACGAATCCTAAAATGCACTTACCTTCAATAATTTTGTAATTATAGATCTTTTTCCAAAATACTTCCACTAATTTTTCTTTTTTTACTAAAAAGTCACACAACCTACACTTCCGAAAACTTTAACCAAATGGGCATTTTTAACAAGATAACCAGCAGCTATATCGACATAGAATTTTGCACCCAGACAGAAGAACAGTTAGGCTTTTATAAAAAAAAAGTTTATGAAAAACTGTTTTGCTAGACTTTATAACGAAGTAGCTGACTACTGGCGGGGGCTGAACTTACGTGCCATCACACTATATACAAAAAAAAAAATAAAGTAAAATATGACTAAAAATATATTTAGATTTTAAATAGAAATCTTTTGCATACAATGTGATCGAACATTAGAGCAGGTTCGTGCGATCCAGTCGTGCAATTTATTTTAGAGGCGTTAATTGAGGAAAAGTTATCGCCTGAGTTACAGAACATAGGACATTTTCCAATTTGTCGGAGAAATGTTCCGCACAACTGTTGGAAGATTACCTCGAAGCAAATATTCTCCGATTCGGACGATTTCGGAGAATTCTCCGCTCCGACGATTACCTCGCTAGGACCCGTTATCGGGATATTCGCTGGGCAGATTCATCATCCGCTCATACTAATATTGCTGTGAACTGGTTTTTTCGTTCTGCCTAAAAGCAAAAAGTCCAAAAGTTAACGTAAATAAGGTTTATTTCTTTATTAAAACAATTTCCTTAAAAACACTTTCCGCAACGATGACTTGTCGGAGGACTTCGGAGAATATTTTGTTTGTATCTGCCATAAATAAAACCATTAAAAGCACTTCATCGCATACAAATGGCATGCGTTGAATTTCGTCGGACAGAATTTCCGATCAGCAAAATGACTCCTATCCGTAGTAAATCGAAGAGAATTCCGCTCCGACGGTTACCTCGATAGGGACGAATATAAGGTGTAATGTAAAGTATGGGAAATCTCGAGGGGAATTTTGCGATTCCCCGAAACTGTTAACGAGATTCTACCACCAATTCATCATTCACATTTCCTACATACCCAAAATTGAATACTGCCAGGCAATTTTTATTTAATAATAAAGAAATTAATAAATGTATTTTATAATCAAAAAAAAATTACCCATAAAGTAATTAGGTACCTTGCTTTTTTTTTCAATTATATTTAAATCAAATTGATTAATAGGGCCAGTCTTTTGCCTTACAATTTTAAGATCTTGATTAAAATCTCATCAAATATAGGTAATTAATACTTTACTTTCTTTTTGGAAAATTTCAGTACAAAAGAGCCACACAATTAAAAATAAAAACCTTGACATTAAGAAGGCCTTGCCTAAACACGATATGGATCGCGGATCTGGAGGAGGTGGTCAGGGCGGCGGTGGTGGTGGTATGCGTGGTGGTCGCATGGGTGGCGGCGGTGGTGGGGGTCGAAATGATCGTGGAAATAACCAAGGCAACGGTTGGGGAGGAAATCGTAACCAAAATGATAATTGGGGTGGAAATAATAACTTTGGTGGCGGCTTCGGTGGTGGAAATCAAGGTGGGGGTGGAGGAGGCGGTGGTAATTGGAATAATCCTTGGGATAATGGCAACCAAGGAGGAGGCGGTGGTGGCTGGAACCAGGGTGGCGGTGGTGGTGGCTTCGGTAACGGAGGAGGAGGCGGCGGCGGCCCAGGTGGAAATTGGGGAGGTAATGATAATTTCAATGATGGATTCCAACAAAACTTCGGCGGTGGCCCAATGAGGGGTGGCAATAACTTTGGCAACAACCGCATGAATCCTTACGGAGGTGGTGGCGGCGGCGGTGGTGGTGGCAATTTTGGAAAACCTATGGGTAAGTAGATACATATGTATATTTTAGTAGAAGATACCTTGTTTCCCTTGTTCCCAAAAGTCCAAACAAAGACTAATAATCGCAGTACCTGACAGATTAACAAAACTAAATTTAATTGTTTGTTCAGTTTGATACCTATATATGAAAATGCTGCGAGATTAAAGGAAGAGACGTTGACTTTCGCTATGTTATACGAATTAGAATATACCACGTTCGATGTAACACGCAGTCGCGCCACAATTTTAATATCCCTTAGATCCTTTTTTTTTTGTTCTAAAAATTAGTTAGTTTGAGTTTAGTTTAGGTTAACATGGCAATGTTATTTCAGGCAACAACGGTGGCTTCGGAGGTGGTGGCAATCAGGGTTATAATGGCCCCAACAATATGATGATGGGTGGTGGCGGCGGCGGCGGTGGAGGCGGCAATAGGAGATACTGAGGTGAGCATTAAAGAAAAAGCTGCAAAAATAACAAATATGACACCCTTCTATTCATGATTGAGAATCGGTTAAGAGATGAAACTAGATTATTAAAAAAAACAAGAAACATCCTTCTAGATTTTAGACACAGGTTTTTTTAGACTGCATTACCCGTTTTTAATGTTTAAACATCCACCTAGAAGCGGAGTAATTAACCTCATCTATTACTGAAAATAGTTTTCAAAAGTCTAGCTCTGCTGATACCTCAAACAAAAAAAAAATTCATGATAAAACTAAAACTTTCAATTTCAATAATATTTATTTTTTATGTGTTTATTCTTTTATCTTTACAAATAGGTAAAAAGTTGCCAGGTCACATTGAGTCTTAAAAAAATTATGATAACAAAAATCAAGGCAGAACAGAGAGAGAGGCAGTGAAGCGAATAAAAGGTTGGAAGTCAGAAAGAAATAGGCTTGTGTTGATGAATATAAATAGATTATTGCTAAGAAAACCAAGAAAAAAGAAAGCAGTTGTTTTAAGTAAATTATATTTATAATAGAGTACCAAAATTATCAACCAAACAAAAAAAACAAGAAGAATACTTCAAATTATTAATAATTTGTGACTTACGGCAAAAGAGAAGAGAACAACAAGAACAAACAATTTCAAACTCTCTAGATCTGACCATAAGTCACTTCCAAAAGAAACCAAGCTCCGCTCCGTAATATTATTAGAATATTTATACCTAAACTTAACGAAAGATGTGTAAGAATTTCTTTTAAATTTCTTTGTTTCATAAACAATTTTTTTTATACATTTTATCAAAATAATCTTAATTAAGTAAACTAGTTATTTAAGCTTTGTTCTAATCATTCAAAAATATGCAACACTTTCTATAAAATAGTAGAAAAATTTACAAAACAATACAACAAATGATGATTAGATTTAAACAAAAAAAAAACCGATGATGATACACAAGAATAAAAATTATGTTCATGTATTTATTGTACATACATAAGAGAAAGGAGAGAAAGTAAATTAAAATTAGAAATCTATGAAAAAATTGAAACTAAAGTAGTTTTGTCTATTTTAGAATGTCTTAACGCGAAAGGCGGGAAGCATTATTTGTAGAATATTTAAATTTTTATTTGTGTTTTATGTATTTAGCAACAGCTTATGAGAAACTTGTAAATTAGACAAGATTGAATGAAAGAAATTAAGTTACAATTTGGAACCAGAGAAAAAGGGGAGTGCTACAGACAGGACAGTCGATAGAGGGAAAGTGAAGAGGAAGAGAAACAAGAATTTGAAAGAAAGATTAATCTAATCGTATCGGCATTCATTAAGAAGAAGAAAGGAGAAAAAATGAAATAGGATTTTGTTGGCCAGAAGAAAACACAATTTTTCTTATTTACAAAATTTGTTTTAGAAAAAAAAAAGTTGTATGTATTATTAACTTTGAATTTTTTACAAGACTGACTGATGGCGTCATGGCGACGAAGGCGAAACATCATTTGAAGAAGTAGCACCAGCTTATTTGCAATTGTGCCATCAGATCCAGCTAGCTATAATCATCGTTTTTGGTCGTGCGCAAATTCGAATGGTTGAGAGCCGAATTGTGGATGGATTAAATAAAAATTCTAGTAAGTGGCATGCATCTTCAATTATTTCTTGAAAGTGAAATTATAAGAAACGTGTTTTTTAATTATGAAACCTAGTCATTTTAAATTTAAATTTTTGTTTAAATACATACATATGTACATATATGAAATTTAAGATCATGGAACCATTTGGTTTTAAATACTTGGTAATTTTCTTATGGTTTCACATTCATTTACATAAATTACGATTACTTATTACTTTTTTTTAAAAATAATAATGAAAATAAATGAACGATAAAAAATAAAATAAATTTGTCTTTTAATTGTGTACTTAGGATGAGTTTATCAGAAGTTCTTTGCAAACACGCTACATTTTGTTTTAAAATCCAAGAGTTTTGATTTAAATAAATTTTCTTAGCTATAAATTGGTGGTACAAAACGCATTTATCCGGGATACCTGCATTTGATGCAATCTACTATTGTTATCATCAACTTTGCTTCAATCGAATTTTCGATTTTATCGGTAGAATTGGTAGAGGATACTCGCAAAAAATCGTTAATTAAGAATACACAAATTAGTCAAATTCATATAAAGCAGCAAGTCTCGTGCCAAGCAAAAATGAAAAGCAAGTGTGCGACAGCTTTCACAAAGGTGATGGATTTACGCCAGAAAATGAATTTTTATGTTTGTGTTAGAACCCAGAATGAGAGCTTTCATATAAGCGGGGGCCTATTTCTGAATACGAGTTAAGTAGGTGGTCTAATTATGGAATACGAAGCGAATCGTTTTAGGTGGCGAAAATGAGATTTGATATACTGTGGGCTGATTAGGGAATACGAAGCGAATCGTTTTTAATTCGATATCTTATTTTCGACTCGCTTCGATTTGATCAATTAACGATTTCGAAGCGAATCGTAAATTCTACTTCCAAGATTTCCAGATAATTGACAGCTGATAGCCAGTGAATATTTAATATTTCAATCAAAATCATTTGTGTTTTGTCCAACTTGCATTAACTTTGTAATAAAATATTTATTTAAATAAAAAATGGACTCAAATGTTATTTACATATATAAATGCTTAACGTGAGGAAGAAAAAGAATTTTAAAATTCAAACTTGAGAAGAAAATTATTAAGAAGTGCTTCTTCACCTTTTGATCTTCCTTGCTTCGTGTCAGTGTTTTTGCTTAACGTGTTTATTATTTGTTAAATTAGCTTTATTTTATAAAAACTTGGTTCGATAAGTTGTTTCGCCTTTCAAAAGAAACATTGGACGAAATAAAATACAAATATAGACCATAGAACAACAATGGGACACCACCAATTATGAAATTAGCTGCAACATTGAGATTCCTTGCAGACGGATCATACCAGACAGTGGTTGAGCAGGACACAAACATTGGAATGGCGCAACCCACAGTATTCAATTCAATGTCCGAAGGGCTAGACATATTGCAGAGAACGTTATATTTTGTGTCCTTTGGCCATCCCTTCGTTTTCCCTCATAAATTCCATGAGCGGAGAAAATTGTTGCTGGTTGGTGTCTTGCTTTCTTGGGCGCCTACACGTTTATTACAAAAAAATTATTGTTTATTTCTTTAGTTTGTTTTTATAAAAAAAAAATAATAGTTAAACGCACATTTTTATTTATTTAAATGAAAAAAATCCAGCAAATATCACTTTCGACGGTGTCGATAAACCAATCCGCCAAAGAAACCCCTATCGGAAATGCACGCGCTAAAAATTGAAATGTCAAATCAAATTCGCTTTCGATTTGAAAAATGAGGCGAATGTAAAACGAAAGAGACGAAAGCGAAAACAGTAATATCAAATCTCATTTTCGCCACCTAAAACGATTCGCTTCGTATTCCCTAATCAGGCCACTGTTTTTTCGCTTTCGTCTCTTTCGATTTACATTCGCCCTATTTTCTAAAGCGAATTTGTTTTGACATTTCAATTTTTAGCGCGTGCTTCTCCGATAAGGTTTCTTTGGTGGATTGATTTATCACGGTCGAAAGTGACATTTGGTGGATTTTTTTATTTAAATAAATAAAAATTTGAGTTTAACTATTGTTTTTTTTTTTATAAAACTAACTAAAGAAATAAACAATAATTTTTTTGTAATAAACGTGTATGCGCCCAAGACAGCAAGAAACCAACCAGCAACAATTTTCTCCGCTCATCGAATTTATTCCGTCCAAGGCAATTTTAAATGTTTCTTTTGAAAGGCGAAACAACTTATCGAACCAAGTTTTTATAAAATAAAGCTAATTTAACAAATAATAAACAAGTTAATCAAAAACACTGACTCGAAGCAAGTTTATTTCCTTTCTTATAACAATAATGAGTATAAGGGAGGAAACCAAATGTGGTGTATTTTTTCGACATCACATTTTGTAGTTTTCTATTTTATATGAGGATTAAGGCAAAGGGGAATACAAATATAAGATACCATATGGCTGAATTTTTTTTTCTTTTTGCTTGTAGTAATTTTGTTACTTCCATATCGCTTATATGTTCTGCATATAGGTATCTACAATGATACTTACGTATTATTAGTTTGGTAATGAATTGTTGGGGTAGCTGTGATGTGTATATACCTACATACAATGTTGTGGATTTTAGTTATCTTATGATTTGGATTTGGTGATTTTGAGACCTACAAATCTTAAATAGGTAATGTCGTTTTTATTTGGCAATCCGGAAGCCTTCCGGACTCTTCTGAAAGCGTTCACTTGTGAAAAAATGACAGTTCTAATTCTGAAAAGAAGAGAATTTTACTTCTGGATTTGAAATCAGAACCAGAAGCACTCACAAATTTTTTGTATCATAATTGTGCAACAAACATTTTTTTTGAATTTGAATATTCTCACGTACACAATTATTTTCACATATAGAATCTCATTAAAATTCAGAATCGTCAGAATCACACAAAAGTGTTCAGTTGGGATCCCGGATCGAAGAAGAATTCCGGATTGCCAAATAAAAACATAAGTAACAATAAGAAATTATTCTAACAAATTTTAAGTAGGTGCTTCACCAAAAGCGGCTCAGTCGCGGTCACAAAAAATCGTATGTAGGTAAAACACAAATTTGCGTAGGTTAGGTATACATACCTAATCAGCCTTATCACAGGCCCCGTCGTAATATATTCGGGAACGTAATTAAATCCCGCGCCACGAAATCCCGCGTAATTAAATCCCGCCGATTTAAATTGATTTTTTTGGAATTACACGTACGGATATTGAGATTGTTCACTACTATTAGACGGGATTTCCAATACTTTTTGGAAAATACTATTTGGTACTTTTGAAAAATAAATATATATTTAAGTATTAGAAAAATATTTTTTTTTTAATTTGGAAAAAAACAGACAGAATGTGTCCGTAGACTTTGCCGCAAGGTTCAACTACGACGTTGACCAAATCCTTCACCATTTTGAAGGAGAGCAACAACAACAATTGCTGGAAACGACGCTGAACAAATGGAGAGCGAGGCAGACATCCCAACGCCAGCATATGAAAAGAGGCCAAAAGAAGCCGATTCCAGCTAGAGGCAAAAACTTGCTGTTGCAATCGAAGCCAATGATGACGCTGAATTCACCACTGTGGGCCCAGCAAAAAGGAAGCAAGCTGCCAACAAGCAGCAACATCAGCATCAACATCAGCACAACCATCGGCACCAACAACAGTACCAACAACAGCACCAATAACTCAAAAAAGCCCCGGAAAAATGCAACCGCCCATAGTTTGCTACAATTTAGCAACGGCGGTTATGTATAGGCATTTCCAAATGTCAACCAAGAAACCGAACTATACTGTAGTGAACGTCAAAAAGACGAAAACTATTTTAAAATCGGCCACAAAAGAGGACTTCAATATGGTCAAGTCCTATCTGGTGGATACCAAAATCGAACATCATACGTTCACCTCCAAAGAGGACAGGAAATGCATCATCCTGTTGAAAAAAATTCACCATAGCCACCAGCCGGAGGACATAGTAAGCAACTTGGGTGCTATGGAATTCAAAGCCATCAAAGCTTCACCCGTTAAATCACGGAGGGAGAAGTCATCGAATTTCAACGCCTTTGTCGTCGAATTCGAGAAAGGCACCGATTTGGTGGCAGTCAGCAGAATAAAGAACCTGCTCGGGGAAGCAGTGTAATGGGAAAAACTGCAACCCAACATCATAACACAATGCCGAAACTGCCAGGCGTTTGGCCACGTCAGCATGAACTGCCATATGACGCATCGCTGTATGAAGTGCAGCGAAAACCACGAAGCAGGTAAATGCTTAAGAACTGATCCCACCGTTGGAAAGCCTTACTGCGTGCAATGCAAGCAGGAAGGGCACCCAGCCAACTACGAAGGATATCCTTATCGTAAAAAGCTAGTAGCAGCCAAGAAGGAAAAGGAAATGGCAAGAGCCGCTACCAAACTTTCCCTGGTAAGTCGTTCTCTGATTGCTTTCACGCAATTAACAAAAGCGTGACAAATATAACAAATAACCAAAAGCCCCTACCCAAGCAACAAAAACAACCTAAACCACAGCAACCTAAACCACAACAACCCAAAATTCAACAACCAGCAAAACCCACCCCTGTTGCTCGTACAGAGCCCCCTAAGCCCGCCAAACCAGCCATTTCTAGTGGTATTAAAGGCACAGCGAGTTCGTTCCTAAACGACTCACTTCTTCGGTTGCGATTTCGTCATACTGTTGTCGAAAATAACCGATTTTCTTCGTCTATACGAGGCCTGCCCCGACGAAACCGGCAAGAAACATATTTCTTGACTTCTGCTTCCGAGTATGTATACAACAATAAACAACTTTAACGTTATTGCGTATAACGTTAATTCACTAATCCTTTGTATATATAATCTATAGTAATATCATGTGGTGCCTAATTATGTTAGCCACCTAGTGTCCTTATCCAAAAATTTCTCTCAACACTAAAAGTTGCGGAAAAAGTGTTTAATGTTGAGGAAAATGTGAATATGGTGGAATAATTGACAATTGCCAGAATGGGAACATTCCATAGAAAATGTTTAAGAGTGCGAGTGAACAAAAAATAGAACATTATATGCAAAAAAGCGGTATTTTTCGGTATCGGATTGCATGCATATACCTAAATATACCTATATGTGAAACATATAAATAAATTTTTGTAGGGGTAGATACGTGGATTTGGTTTGGGTGTGTAGTTCCTCATGAATGAAAAAAATATTTTTTGTTTAAAAGCGAGAAAGTAGAAATACAGTGTTTTTCTGTAGATGTGGATTTCGTTTGGGTGTATAGATTTTTACGAATTCATTGATATTTTTGTAGGTAATATCATTAGAATTTTGAATTTTGGTGCGCAATCCAGCAACGTTGTAGATATAACTATATAAATGTGGGATATAGGTATGGTTGTAATGTTATTAAATGGTTGTCGGTTAGAATAAAAAATAATGTCAACAGAAAATCGAGAAAAAGTTCAAAAACCTTTAACTTCTGAACTATTTTAGATAGTAATTTTTTATAAGATAAAACTGTATGTAGTACTAGGTATACTATATGTACATTTTTGGTTAAACATCTTTTACTACTTCAGATTTTTTTGTAGTTATGCATATAGGTACATATGTACCTACCTATTTTTGAATTTTTGTGAAGGAAGGTATATTTCTAATAATAATACATATAATAATAAAAATAATATTTCTAATCTAAATTTGAATTCTGATACCTTTTTAGGGTAGGTATGATTATATACAAAAATTTCCAAAAATCTTGGAGCGGTTTTTTTTTAATAATTTTTACTTGAAATTGTAGGTAGGTATTAAGGCAAGTTACATACATATGCAGCCTAAACGGTTCGGTGGATTTGCTTCAAACTTGGTATACATATTATTTTTTCGGTAATAAGCCTACACGTGTTTTTCATTTTTTTTAAGACGACAAATAACAGTAGCTCCCATACATTTTTTAGCAGAAAACAAAAATCTTATTTTTCTCAAAAACGGCTCCAACAATTTTGATTTAAAAAAAAACAGTTCATTAATAAAGGGAAATGGTACCTTTTGATAATTTTTTTTTGGAAAAAAATTGTTATTTTTGGTACCTCTAGTAGAACCATTTTTTGGTTTTCGATTTTCTCGGAAACGGTTTATCTGATTTTTTTTTTTGAAATATTTACGCAGAAGCTCCCAAAAAGGTTGAACACTATTGTAACCAAAATTTTTCAAATAAATTTTTTTTAGAAAATCATTTTTTATTTTAAAAACTCAAAATTTCGAAAACGACTCAGTAAATTTGTTCGAAACTACGTAGGTATTTGATGGTTTTCTGACATTATCTTAAATAAATAAAAAAAACTATTTTTCTAAAATCAAAAACAACGGTACCTTAAAAACAGCTCCTAGAATTTTTATAAAAAAAAATGTTTGTGTTCTTATAGTAGTACAGTCCATTTTCAAATATAAAAATATTTTATTTTACGTACTTATTAAGAGTACTTCCCATGGAACCACTTTTAGTTTTTATTAACACACTTTAATATTTTCGACTTTCTCGCTATTCGATGGGCCGATTAAAATTATTCTCCTAAAATTATTCTTGCTAAAAGTGTTAATAAAACTGTTTACTCAAATTTTCAAATACGAGTTTTTCGATCTTTAAAAAATAAATAATTTTTTTTTTGAAAACCCGATTTTTCAAAAACCAGTCAGTGATTTTTTTTTAAACTTGAATTTTATATGTACATTAATAATATCTTCAAAATGTCGTTCCAATTATTTTTCTAAAAATGTTTTTAAAATTTTATACATAAAAAATTAATTAAAAAAAAAACCGCTTCAACGATTTTTGACATTTTTTTATATATTCTTATTTATCCAGGAATTCAAATGGCATCTTTGTTTTCCCTCAAACTTTAACAACTAAGCAAATGAAAATATTTACATTTGGTATTATCCATTTGTTTTTAGTCGATAAAAAATGCGTTTTTAATGAAGTTTTAGCGTCAAATCATTTTGTATTGTAACAAAACTTAGCTTATATTTATTTGGTGTTTAATATTTTTTTCAAAAATGTTTGCCTTCTTTCAAATTTCATATTAAGAAAAACATTAATCAGAAACTTCTCTTTTGTCAAAAAAAAAAACTATTTGAAAATTTTTAGCCAATCAAAAAATATAATGTCGATTTATATAGCCTTTCCAAATTAAATTCACGTTTTTACAAATCAAGTTCAACTTTTTGCAAATCAAATTCACGTTTTTGGAAATTAAATCGTTTTAAATAAATTTTTATGAAAAAAATGTCAAACCATGTCCATAACAACGTAAGAAAGCAAACATTTTATTACATGAAATTCAAATAAAATAATTGCATATTAATATGGTGTAGACATAAAAACGGAAAAATTCTTTTTTGAGAAAACAATGTAGAACAGATAGGTATGTAGGTACAAATATACAAACAAAAATATATTACCATATTAATACAATGCTGCTGGTCATTTATCTTGGTGTGGAGGATAAATCACAATAACTGCAGTCATGAGTCCAGCGGTTAGTTATTCCATTATCACAATTGTTATATTTTAAGATACTACACAAATTATAAGATACTGTTTGATGTAATTTAAAAGGCTGTATGTATTTATTAAAAAGAACAGCTGACTTTTAATTGTAGAGGCTATACTTCCAATAAATTCACACATCTTTCTTTATTATTATTTAAAAAAACACTTAATACAAGCACTATACGAAAAAAAAACAAAAATACATGTTCACTCCACATTAAAGATACCAAATAAGGTATGTAAGTATGTACATATATAATTATTGACACTTCACAGATTTTATAATATGTTCACAACACTTAAAATTAATAAAATTCCATTTGCAAATAGAATTGCATTGTAGGTGTTTTAATTATATCTAAATTTTATCCACGAAATTCACACAAAATGCTACCTACAGCACAAACTGAAATTTACAAAACAATTATGTAGGTATGTAATCTACCCATATTCAACTGGACATTTTTCACTATTTCATTATTATTAAGATGTTGTTTTTCTTATTCTTATCGAAAGACCTTGAAACACCTTGAACTTAAACTTAAAAAAAATTGCCAAAAATAAATCAAAACAAAACATAACAACAAAACGAAACTAAATGTAAAATTCACACACACGCACTGAATATTTTTCTATTTACTTGCAATTTATCTGTTCTTTGTCCTTGATATGACAAAAAAATATATATTTTTTAATGAACTCTCTTACTCCTTTATTAATATAGGTAATGTACATAATATACCCTGCTCTTTCTAAAATGGTGTGTATATTCAAAATGTTGCGACAAATCTGACAATGTTGCTAATTTTAATGTAGAAACTAGCGCCCTCGTGAGTCCTTATCCAACGTAAATAAAAGCTACCTCATGATATTACTATAGGTTATATATACAAAGACTAATCTCACATCCTAAACGGATTTCTCTTGAAAAATTCCTTTACAAAAACAAACCCGACGCCGTTCTGCTCTCCGAAACTAGACTTGCTTCGATGCATCGGCTTTACGTTGAAAAGTACACCTTATTCCGGACAGACATAGATCTTGGCAAAACTGGCACTGCTATTTTGGTAAGATCTCCTTTTCAATGCCGAAAGGTCATTATCCAAGACTTGGTTACAAACTTGAAAATAACAAAAATATCCTTCTGATATCTTTGTACAATCAATAGCTGTGTTTTATTGGGAAATTTATCCGCCGTAAGTTTATCCGTCGTAGCATTTTACATACAATTCGCTACGGTCGATAAAAAGCTAAAGTAGAAGCTACTGTGGATGGCTAGATGACGTTTATTCGAGTCTCGAATTTGATTTTGTTAGTTTTGTTGGTACGATTGATAATTGGGTTGAAACTCGATGGATGTGTTCATGGGGTGTTATAATTATTAATTTCATTCGTAAGACAAATCGATGTTTTTGATTCTTTTTTTTTCTTTTTTTTTATAGTTGGCCCGTTTATATTTCTAAGATCTTAGATAGTTCCATGTTTTAATAAATTATAAGCTTTTCTTCTGAAAAATTTTTGACTTTTACTATTAAAAATTATATTCTTTTCTCAATTATTTTCTGGAGTACGTCTAAAATTCCACCTATATCTGCAATTTTGCATACCCCTAATGTCAATTAATCAATTTTCACAAATTTCGATTTACATTTTGAAAAAAAAAATCAATATCTATGGAATGTTATCGGTTTTACTTTTATTTTTGACTAACTAAGACCAATATTCGTTTTGTGTTCAATTTTTATTGATAGTTAGAAATAAACGGAGTTTGGTGAAAAAAATCATCTTTTTATTTAGATCTACAAAAAAGAAATTTGTGAAGACAAATCGCATTGAGTGGAACTGCACTATAGAGGAACTGCTCGACACTGCGCCGCAAAATATTTATTCGTATGAAATTCTATGAGCTATAATGCCAGGCGCGCACATATGCAACTTACAGTTTGGCAACAGTTTGGTTGCTAAAGTGAATACCATGCAAAAACTATTCAGTCCGCGATTCGAGCAACTTAAAAGTTTGTGTTTTGGCACAAATCGAACAATCGCCCCAAATAAGTTCTTCAGTTTGAATCACACCGAATTATAATGTAACTGCGCGCACATTAAATCAATATGTTGTCTGTGTGTTGGTTTATCTCGTTGATTGATTTTAAAGTTGCTTATGTGCGCGATCATCGTTCAATTAGTGATTAAACTATTTCGTTTCGGAAAAAAATGCATGTGCGCGCCTGGCCTAAGCCCACTAAGCGGCAACTGAACTTCACAAATTGTGCTTTTTCCTCACTGTTTAATGGACGTTGGCCATGAACGGTATTCGCTTCACTACATGGACATGGACTGGGCGTACAATTTTGTGATCCCATTATTTTTTTTCTCTAGATATGTGCATGGAAATTGCAAACCAAATGTTAACTATTTGTTCCTTAATCCGCGTATGTTAAGTGCAGTATGATCTCTGTTGAGTGAATATTGAATTGAAAGCTAAACATACTCAGAAAATAAATTTGTAAATTGACTTGAAAAATAAAACTCTAGCTATCGATCTACTCAGAAAATAAATAAAAGCATGAAATATAAAGGGGAAATGTAAGGGGAGTGAAGAATTTAAACTACGTTGTAGTGTGCGTTCAAAACCAAGAAACATTAAAAGGAAACAAGCAAATCTCCGGAACTTGTGTTTCCTCGTGTGAAAGGCATAGACTGGTTTTAAAGCAATACAAAAATTGCCTTGTGTAAAAAGGGGCTTGACCATAGTCTATGAACAAACCCGTTCACTTATCATTTCCTTTCTATTGGTGCAAAATTAATGTTCGAATTTAAAATTGCAAATGCAGAAAAAGTGAACACAAGAAATAGGTTTGAAACATAAATTAAATATTGGTACGTTTTTCTACTTGCTATTTTATATGAATAAAAGCTAATTATTGTTCCTAATTTTGATTTTTTAATAATTTTACTTTGCAAAAGACTCATTCATTACTTGTGACTGCTGTGCAGGTGTACCATTTTTACAAAAATAAAAAAGCTACGGTCCATGCTACGGTCGATGCGTTTTTTTGGGAATTACTTACGGTACAATGGATAGATTCCCAATAAAACACAGCTAATGTGTCTCATCCCGAATCAATATAAATCACGACCTTGACTTGCTTAACGCATTCTGTCAAAACTACCTAGCACTTCACACAATTTGAGCAATCAAAAAATCGAATCCACAATCGAGACTATTGAAAGTTCAATTGCTGTAACAATTGCTGAACAAGCACAACAACGAACGTTTAATTCGAAATACAAAGACCTTCCCCAACATATTCTAAATATGTATAAGTACAGGCAAAAGCTTCGGAAAATTCTTCAGAGAATTTTTTCACCGTACTCTAAGTACACACGGAGATGAATACCAGAGTGTTTTCTCTCGACTCAAGTGCATAAATACCTTTATCGACCAAAACACAAAAGCATTCATAGACTCCCAATTCAGGAAAAGACTTAACGTCATAAAACCTGGACCGGACACATTCAAGCAAATTAACCGAATCATAGGGAGGAAATCCGCTATAGTCGGACAATTGCAATATAATGACACCTTTCTTTCGTCGGACCAAGAAAAAACGAATGCCTTCTTTGAATGATTTCTTTGAAAGCAATTTCAAACCTAATCTCCCAATCCACTTACCCGACTTTCTTTCCAACGTAAACAACGAAGTCACAGGACTGATATCTCAGAACCCTAGCCCGCTTACCACCTTTTCACAAGAAAATTCATCAGTCTACACGACAAAAGATGATATGTTTACCAACCCTTTAGACCTTTACGGTTCTATCCAAAACGGCAATTCCAAGAAATCTTCAGGACCTGACAAGGTTTCTAACTATCTAATAAAAAAATTACCGCCGACAGCTATTATAATCCTCACGATTATACTTAATAACTGTATTAACAACAGTTACTTTCCAAATAAATGGAAAATCGCCGAAATTTTCCCAATACAAAAAAAACCTGGTGCAAATTGTGTTAACAATTATCGACCCATCTCCCTTCTTCCAAACCTCGGCAAACTTCTTGAAATGCTGATCCTTTACGAACTTCGCTCACTTTGGTCATTCATGGGTATAGTGCCGCATAACCAATTAGGGTTCAAAGCATCCCACTCAACATTCGACCCGTTGTTGAAGCTACATGCTGATACGACGCTGGCCCTTAACAAAGGATATACGACCGTAGCTTGTCTGCTCGACATCCAAAAAGCATTCGACTCGGTTTGGATAGATGGCCTGGTGTTCAAGTTGAAGTCTCTTCACTTGCCCAGACATCTTATCCTAATCATCCACAGTTTCCTCACTAACCGTAAATTGTACGTACGAGTGGGGAATTCAAATTCAAGCCTCATGAGCATTTCCGCTGGTGTTGCTCAGGGATCTCGCCTTGGACCCGATCTTTTCAATTTATATACCTCTGACCAACCACTAAACATACCTAGGACAAATACCCTACTATTTGCTGATGACTCCATCACTTACAGCGCATCCTCTAGCCCAGACCTAGCCTTCCGAAGAGTAAGGGAACATATCCTTAAACTCTGGGAATACACCCTACGTAAGGCAAACCATTCCTTTTCTCTAGTACGACCTCTTATGCAAGTAAGAGGCGGTCTCCAAACAAAGACGAACCTTCTGCTTTATAAGCAACTCATTCGTCCCATTTTAACTTATAGCTTTCCTATATGGTACACCATAAGTCCATCATACATGAAAAAACTGCAAATTTTCGAGCGAAAAGTTCTTCGCCATTGCACTTCCCTTTTCCGCAAACCAAACTCCGTTAAGTTTTATGGCAACTCAAGGCTATACGAAGCTTCAGGAATTGTCCCCATAGACAAATACATGTACAACCTCAGCGTTAAGATGCTGCAAAAAATCCCATCCCATCCCAGCCCTCTTATTAATTTAATTACAGGTGACCCAGGCACAGAAGACCGGTACCTTCACGTGCTATCCATGATGGATCCAGCATTTGGAATATGGTCAGATGACAGCTTGGGAAACTTCTACGTAGATGCAGGAACGCAGTACAACAGAGGTTGAAGCCACCACAGGACCAAACCAGCTGACAAGCAACAGGAGTTAAGGCCCTCCAACCCCATCTCAACCACAGCAATCAACGACAGTCAGCACTGCTCAAGCCGACGAGATAAATTCAAATTTTATTTAAAAAACCTATGTTAGACTTAAGACACTTTTTAGTATAAAATAAACCAACAATTTAACGAAGCAGAGCCCCTTCTGTGCTCCCAGCAATATAATGTTAGACTTAAGAATTAATTATTTGTAAATATGTAACACTGTAAAAATTTGAGCTGCGTTTAATGTCCAATTGAGAGCTGCTTCGAAGAAATGAATCTCCTTGCAATTAAGAGTTTCTCGCGATAGAATTGATTCGAGTGTCTTCAAATCGACATCTACGCATCCTTCGGATTTAATGGCATCTCTGCATCAGTTTTGGCTACTGAAATAGACGGGATTGACTGAGAAGTAGACAGGCATTGTCTACTTGGTTGCCAATTTGGATCTGCAGTATCAACTGCATAGGATGATCCATTACTTGATGGGAGACAAAATGATGGGAAACTGCTTATAGCACCAGGCGATGCCAACGGTGATGATGGGACACTAATTGGTTGTGTGATATGAATATTATCACGTTGATGATGTTGCTGCTGTTGTTGCTGCTGGGGATTCTGCTTTTGTAGTAACAACAACAGCACAATCCCTGATGTGTTGCAGAATTGTAGAAGATTAGAGCGAAGTAAGTTCCTCGTCGCAAACGGTTGCTTCGTTGACCGAAATAACTTGCTAATTGGCTCCCATATACACAGGCTCAGTTGCTGACTATGTGTAGTATTATCTTTTTGGGGCTGGCAGCATTCACGTGACAGGATGATGCGGCCGTCTCCTTCCACAAGATCCCCTTGCAGTTTCTGCCCTATTACACTGCCTGCAGCGGCTGTAATATAATACTAAAAAAATAATTTAATAGCAAAATAGATATGGGAACAATATATTTTATGATTAATTACAGAACAAAATACAAAATAAATGAAATAAAACTCGCCCACTTCCGATATTTGTTTTGAAATAAATATCTATTTCTTATAGTTTTGCCATCTGTAAAAATACTCACCTCGAATTGAGAAAACTGGTATTTTCTCGGGGTGGAATTTAGACCCGTACGCATTAATATGCTATGGTTTGCTTCTACTTTTTGATTGGATTTTCTTCATTTTGAACATAAAATTAATAAATATTGCTTAATTTGTAAACCAGAATCAACAAAAAGCTTTTATTAGTATGTTTTATGTTTGATTAAGGCCTTTAAAAATACAATTTAACTAAAAAGCAATTAATTTTTCAATTTTCGAATTTAACGGAATTCCATTTTAAATATATAAGCTCACCATATCTACCAAAAGTGCAAATGCGCACTCCTCCATTTCGATAAGGCTGTGTTGGTGTCTGCCCCATTTAAAATGCATGGGCAACTAACACATGCTTGTCGAAACGGAGGAAATCCTCTCAATTTAGCTTGTAGGGCGAAAGAGAATAAACCCCCGAAGTCGTGTCTCTATGTTGGTTTCTCTATGAGTTCAGTTCAGGATCATTTGGGAAAGTGTTGTATGACACATCTTCTGTTCTTAATTTAGTTTTTTATTGTTGTAATTATTACATCCACAAACAGCACACAACATTTATCTATTTGACAAAATATATAATTTCAAACATAAAATTAAAACTTTTCAATTTCAATTTTTTCCGGCTTTCTTATTATTGCTCACAAATATTCCTTTGTCTCGTGTGACGTCAAACGACTGGTCAAAAATTACAACAACGACGAAAACATAAAAGTGTCGGAATCTTATTTTAATTGATTCTCATGAAGTGTGAACATCGAACGAAGCTGATGAATTTCGAGTCTCGTAAAAAAAAAGAGTTGCCTCGATTAAGTACAGTACACCCATTAATTATTTCATTCTTTTTCTTTAGAAAGAAGGAGTGAAAAGGTGGCCAGACGGGTATTTGTTTAAAAGTTCATTAATTTGTTAATTAATTTCACTAAAAGTAATTAAAATGTTACAACGTAATCGTCAATCAGTTGTAATTAAAGACGAACCATTAGAAGCAGAAGAAATTTTGGAAAGCGATGAAGAGCAAAATGAAGAACAAAATGATGAAGAAGTAAGATATAAAGTTCGCAAAAGTAACAAAAATTTAATAATTGTTTTTACCAAAGCATATTTCTGAATTGGAGCATCTACGTAAACTCTTTATTGGAGGGTTGGCTGGATCAACAAATGAAGAATCACTAAGATCTTTCTATGAAAAGTGGGGAAAAGTAGTTGATTGCGTCGTTATGCGGGATTCTGTGACACGAAATTCACGAGGATTTGGTTTTATCACTTACCTCAAATCTTACATGGTCGATAAAGCGCAAGACGCCCGTCCGCATACTATAGATGGAAAGTAAGTACATAAATATACATACAGTATGTAAATATAATAGTATATAGTATAGGAAACAATACACCTACACTGATAAAAGTCGAGTTAAAGTTTCCAATTTTTGTTTTTTTATTATCACATTTTTTTTAATAATTTATATTACCAGCCATATTATGCTATCCGATCCGATCGAATCGAATACTTCGATTCACGTGAATATTTCACTTAATTATTTTCAAATGTCTTCTATATTTTGAGTCCAAAGCTGTACTAATATTTTTTTTTTTTGTTAATAGAATCTAATAATAGAATAAAAAAAAAATGATAAATTAACGAATTGAAGATTTTGTGTCTTAAAGCTGCTAAGCAACACACACAGGCACAAAAAGATATTCGATCGGTATCCGTTCATTATGAAGCAAAAAAGGATTGGTTTTAATATGGAATCCTATTTTTTGAAACACAATCGCCATTAATTAATATTGGATTGAACATATTAAATAATTTTTGTTTTTAACTAATCTGGATAATTTGTTAATGTATTGAAAGTAATTTTAAGCGTTCACATGCTGTTTTATATACATATTCAATCTATTCAAATTCTATATTTAGAAGTTCTATTAAATAGAATGAAAATAACTGAAGTACCTATAACAATGTCGATAAGTTTAAATCAAACCTTTTTCTTTTTCACTAACATGCACATTTTTCGTTATATTTTGAGGCACATGCATGTACAAAGCAAGCAATTGACTGTGAAAAACTTGGAAATTCAGAATTTATTCCACAAACATCCAACGAGTGTTTTTGCAAATTTTAAATTGGGTTAATCACACGAGCTCTGGTAATCATTTGCCGTTTTTATTTTTTATCTCCGAGCAGATCTCTAAGCAGAGCCTGAGTAAACCGAGTTAGATCTGAGTAGAGCATGGTCAGATATCTCTGATTTAATTTTGAAATAAACTTGAGCGCAGAACTGTCATATATTATTATAATTGTTTTTATTAAAACTTATTTACCAGCAAATCCAAAGCTTTGGGTTTCCGAATTCATTTTTGTTTTTAATTGGTTTTACTTTAGTGATTATTGTTAAAATTATGAGTAAAGTTATCCGCGCACTTTGCTCCGTTTATCGGCCATTTTATTCTGAGCTAATGGTTCATGTCTGAGCTAAAAAAATAACAGATCTTTTCTTGGCAGCTGAGTTCTTTACTCGGAGCTAAAAAAGAAAAACGCCAATTATTTCAAAAGCTGAGAAAGGATTTTGCCTGAGTTATCGCTTACATTTAGAAATGTGGCTCATTCGGCTTGGTCAATGAATTGTATTTCTTGCACAATAAATGAAAGAAATCATACGAAGGGCGAGTGGTTTTTAGTTTATTTGGTATGTAGGATGGTTCGTTGATGAAATTTACAAATCTTCATAACCACCGTCCTTCGGGGTTCTGAATTATGACTTTCATATTCATTATCCTATTTTGAAGCCTTAATTGTCTTACAAGTATTGTAAAAAAAAATATGTCCCAAATGTCACACAATTTTTTTTTTTAAGAATAAGGCAAAGATTTGATGTTTAAATAAAAAATAATAATAAATAATAATTTATTTGGAATTATCTGATTTCTGATAATATTCTGGTGTATACGGGTTTTCTGCCGTTTCATGAATACCCTTATTGTTTTTTCCAAACTGTATAGTACTTGTTATTATTTAAATACCAAAAAACTTTTTTTTAATGGGTCCTATCGGGAATCTCCTAGGGAATTTCGATTCCCACGGAATATTTTTTTCTCGAAATTTTTCCTTCGATCGTGAATCTCGCACGAAATAAATTTCCCTCGAACGAAATCGTATGAAATGACAGCAAAATTCCCCAAGAAAGCTTATTCCCGATACCAAAAAATTCTGAGGGAAACTTTTGAGCTCATTTACTTTCACATTCCCAAGATTCGAATTGGAGATAAAATTCCAGGAAAATTTGTATTCCCGATAACCCCCATTAAAATAATAAAAAATAGGAATAGCTTTATACCTGCGTTTAGTTACATCATGAATTTTGTCTGACAATATTGTCGAAAGTCTGGCAAGAATCTACCCGAACATTTTACCTAATATATGTACATACACTTTTCTCCTTGTCATAAAGAAATCAACTGGTCGAATAATTCGAAATTTATTCTGTAAAGGAGTGTGCATAAAACGATTATATATAAATTTAAGACGAAGCAAACCAAACAAAAAGAAAAACAAACCAATAAATAATGGGTTATCAATTTTTCGGTTTCAAAAGTAAACGTTACTAAAACACATAACACATCTTTTCATAATTCTTTTTTTATTATAAAGTTTGAAAGTTGACATTAGTGTGAAATACTACATCATTTAAATGACCACCACGCGAATTGTTGCAAGCATCGATTTTTTGTGGTAATTTTGACACATATTGGGCGGTATCTCAGCCATAACTTGACGAATGTTGGTTTTCAAGTGCTCAAGAGTCCAGCGGTGTCAAATCGCATAATCTTGGTGGCCAGTTGATATCGCCACGACGAGATATTACGCGGCCTGGAAATGTCTCTTGGAATAAAGCCATATTCGCTCGAGTTGTGTTGCATGTGGACCGTCTTGTTGAAAACACATATTCTTGAAGTCGTATTCTTCAATAGCAGGCAAAAAAAAGTAGGTTATCATATGACCAGAACGCTCCGAATTGACGGTGACAGTCGTTCCATCGTCGTTTTCGAAGAAGTAAGTAAGGTCCAATCACACCTCCGGACCAAAGAGCGCCCCAAACAGTGACTTTTTGTGGATGTAATGGCCTCTCTTCAATTACTTGAGGATTCTCAGAACCCCAAATACGACAATTTTGTTTATTAACATACCCACCGAGTGAGAAATGTGCTTCGTCGCTGAAGAAAATCTTGTTCGAAAAATCGCCGTCCACCGCCTGTTCGACGTATCTACGACGTTGTGAATGGTCAGCTGGCTTCAGTTGTTGTGTGAGCTGGACTTTATATGGATGCAGGTGTAGATCCAAATGCAAAATACGCCATAATGTGCCGTAACACAGTCCTAATTTCTGAGAACGACGAGGAATCGACACATTCGGGTCTTCGGCAACACTTCTTACAGCAGCAATATTTTCAGTGGTACGAGCGAAACGATGATTCACAGGCCTTACAATATCTGTAACCAATCCAGTCTCTTCAAATTTCTTCCCAATTTTGCCAATTGCTGGACGATTATATAAACCATAATCTCCTCTTAAAGCACGATATGTGGCTGTGGCAGAATCACCATTTTTGTAGTAGGTTTTAACAATTTGTTTTCGTAAATGTCAGACTTTCAAATGAAAAAGAAAATTGGTTTAACAACTTAGTTTGGCAGATGTCGAATTCCAGGCTTATACTTTTGAAACCGCAAAATGGATAACCCTTTATATCTAAGTACAAGCAAATTAAATTGTATTTCATGAAAACATTTTCATACATGTTAAGACTAACTAATCCAGGTAAGTCAATAGTGGCAAGGATGTGTACCAGTTATCAAAACATAATTTATAGTTGATGCCTTCAGGAATATTTCTTGAAAGTCGGAGAACATCGTCACTGGATGTACTAATTTTGACATATTGCTGACTCAATGTACGGGTCTTTGAGCTCCATTATACATTTCAAAGTCATAGCTGAAAATAGACCTACCAACATTTTATCGTCGAGTTGGTGTTGAAATGTATAAAGCGTTTTAATATTTCGAAACAATTGAATTTCACATTACACTATTTACTTGTCTATAGCCTAGGCTTTCATTGTAATAGAACCCGGTTGAGGGAAGTTGTACTATTTTTTATTTATTTATTTTTATATTTTATTTGTAATTAACCACAGTTTAAGAACTAACAGTTAAACTTAACTTACAATAATAGATTTACTAATGAAAATTCTGTTTTAAATAATTTAACAAATGTGATTTCATGTATGAGACACTGGAAGAAAAATCACAAATAACATTGAAAGTCTGGCAACATCTCCTCAACGGCTCGTTGGCTAAGAAATTACTCCTCTGAAAGCTATATGGTGTATTGAACCGTGTCCGACGAGCAGTATGTTAAATTTAATTAACGATGTAAATATGGTGACGAAATTTCACCATTGACGATTTTTATTGTTGTTAAGCAATTGAACACATTCCTTCTGTCCTCGAGTGTGTTCATTTGTAACAGTAATAACCTTTGACGGTATGGTGGAAGCGAACATCGATTTTCCCAGTTTAAACCACGAAGTGCATATAACAAGAATTGTTTTTGGACGGATTCTATCCTTTGAATATGGGTTGCATATGTGGGTGACCATATTTGGCAAGCGAACTCTAAGCAGCTTCGTACGAGACCAACATAAAGAGACTGTAACAAATGGGTCGTTAAGTTCTTTCGACCATTTTGACGAGACTCCCTTATATTAAGACTAGTGAGGTCTTGGGACGGAAGCTTTTTTGATTTATAATTTTGGATCATACTTTCCGTAGTATTTGGCGAAAGACGAGATAGAAAGACTCTTTACAGGATGAAGGGCTATAAGTTCTTCGACAGTATTCGTTCCAGAATAAATAGCAACAATGAAATCCACTGCCGGGTCAGAAATCCCCTCATCCATAACGGAAGCTATTGGGGAACCTGGAGGCCCGGTATTGGAAATTCTATTGGATTGGAAAAAGGACAAGTGTTTTCAGAAGAAGAAGAAGCTGTAATAAGTTCTGTATTTTTAGCGGAACCTGAACGTAATTTTCTATTTGAATTTTGTTGTGCTATAATAGAAGAAACAGAAACTTGTTTAGTTTGTTGGTTTTGAAGATTATCTTCCCTTTTTTGTTTTGTTCCTGAGACTTTCCTTTCTGCTGTTTCTTGTTGGTATGCTGATTTTGGTTTGGTTCAAATATTGCTGGGCGTGTGTTTGGGTTGGATGTAATGAAATTGATTCTTCTTTTTGCTCAGTTTGTTGGGGTGTTGGAGTAAGCATTATTAAATTTTGTTGTTGTTGTTGTTGTTGTTGTTGTAGTGGTACATTTAAAGGCAGAATATTGCACTCGATGGATTCAAAAGCGCAAGTCATTTGGGGTGGTATGTCAAAAAAAATATCTTGCAACTCTGAAAAGATAGATGACACACTTTTGAACAGCTTTTGCAGTTTGATTATTTTCCAATAAAGGTAATCAACTGAGAGCTTTTCGTATTTGCTACAGTAAAAACGCAAACCAGTAACTGATATAAATTTGTCAGCGTCTTTACCCTTAATTCCAATGTATTTTGCATGAAATGGTTGAAAACATACTGCACAGGAGACACTTACATTATCTGAATCACTTATAAATCTTGCAGCAATCCATGATCGAAAAAAAATTAATCAAGTAACAATATTAATAAAGCGACCGACAACGCGACGTTACAATATTATTAAATTAATGAGGGCGTTTTACGTGAGCTACACAAAAAAAAATTATAACTTTATATATAAAAATAACAAGGGCACTTGGCAACCCTAAAATTAAATGTCAAATAAAGCAAATAATTTGATTTCAAGTAAATAACAAATAACTCGAGTTATATTTACTGCATAAATATTTTAATTTTTCTATCTTGTCTTGAGACAGAATTCAAAAAGTATTTGAGAATAAAATTGCACACACTGCTTATATGGAGGTAACAGGACTGTATGCCTGCACTAAAAGTGAGTAAACACAGCGAAATTTCACTATTTAAATACACAGTTGCCTTGAATGGAGTTGTTTAAAATATCTTTGATATTTTTTATAGCCCGTGGCGAATAATAAATAACGAAAATGATAGAGCGAACGCAATACACTTGATGATACAAACCGAGTTGCCAACAGACATGTATGTAAATTCGCATGCCAATGAACTCTTCAATTTCTTTTGGGACGTTTTTCAACTGAACTTTTTAACTGATTGTTTCCTGTTCAATGTATTGGTAGATTCCATCAGTAAACAAGCACAAGAAAAATTGTATTGCCGTCTCTGAGTTCCTTATTTTCTCAGACAAGTTCATATCACCAGAGAATGCAATTTTATTCCGTCATCTTTTTCCAATCGCCATCCAGGTTTTTTAGCTCTCTCACTTTTATTTGAGAAAGATGATTAGACTTTGAATATAAAGATGTGGTAGATGTTGATCTCTGCTTACCTCATTTTCATCATCAGACAGATCTTCCTCCTTGCTGTTGTCGGGAAAATATTGTATATTTGTATTTTTATGTAGTCGAACCAAATTTCTTCATGAGCGAAAATTAAGGCAAAAAATACTACAATGTCCCAAAGATAATACAAATTTTTGGTCATTTGTAAAAAACGTACGAAATTCCACTTCCTCGGCGATTCCAACGCTCGTTTCCAATAACATTCCTGTGGTAAGCGCACAAGCAAAAGCAAATTTGCTAGCAGCTCAATTTGCTGCTAGTTCTACGCTTCCACAAAGAGTCATGACTCCTCCTGTACTTGAGAGCATAAACAGTTTCATGGGACGTATCTTCTTTCGTACTCGTACAGTTGCTAGAGTTCTTAAAGATCTTGACATACACAAATCCGCTGGTCCAGTTAGTATCTACCCTATTGTTCTGAATAGGTGTCCTTCTACGCTGGCTAAACCACTGCGTAAGCTTTTCCATCTGTCCTACTCAACTGGTCTCTTTCCGAGTGGATCGAAAACAGCATTTGTCCAGCCCGTCTCTGAAAATGGCAAATATTCTTTACCCTCTAACTACTGTCCAATTGCCCTTACGTACTTTCTTTCCAAGGTCATGGAAACGCTGATTAATTATCAGCTAAAGAAATATCTTGGATAACGACCGACAGTATGGCTTTCGTAGCAATAATTCCACTGGTGGTCTGATGGTATATTTCGCCGAACAGTGGCACAAATCTTTGCATCGCTTGATATTTCAAAAGAGTTTGGCATCAGACTCTTATCGAAAATGCGTGCATTTGGCATCGAAGAATCTCTTCTTTGCTGGATTAGAAATTACCTTTTGGACAGCTCAATACAAGTTGTATTGGTGGGTTTCAAGTCTGATATTCATAAAATAAATGCTGGTGTGCCCCAGGGTCCCGTTCTGTCTCCGACTCTCTTTCTCATTTTCATCGATGAACTCTTGTCTGATACTTCTAATCCAATATACTGTTTTGCTGAAGACAGTATCCTTAGCTTTACATACTCGTTCTTAGATTCTCATCCATGTCCTTCGGATGTGGAACTTGAACAGCAGCGTATGATTAGCTCATTAAATTCTGATCTAGGACAGCATTGTCCAATGGGGAATAAAAAACCGCGTAGAATTTAATGCTTCAAAAACCTAATGCTGTCTTTTGTCGTTAAAGCGGGAACCTCCCCCGGCGGCGTTTGCATCGAGGAAACCGAACAACTTTCAGTTCTCGGTATGTGCATCACCGACCACCTTTTGTGGAATGAACACATATTCGACGTCGCCAAAAACGCTGCAAGATGGTTGGGTTTTCTGAGACGATGCAAGAAATATTTCTTCCCTTCTGATTTGGCTGTAATCTATAAAGCTTTCATTCGTCCAAATCTTGAGTACAATTGTATAAGTCTCCTGGACAGAATAAAAAAAAGGACTTTAAAAATGATAGGTGATTAAACAATAACTAAAGCAATTGAGCCTCTCGCCTACCGTTGCAATGTTTCATGCCTTTCATTATTCTACCGGTATTATTATAGTCAGTGTTCTAGTGAAATAGCCAGTTGCATTCCTCCCCTTAAACTATACAACCGTAACACTTGCGCTTCTAGGAATGCCCATCAGTTTATCCTTGAGCCCAATTTCGGACGTATTGTCAAGTACAGAGATTCTTTCTTTAGCCGCACAACACGAATGTGGAATTCTTTACCCGACCGAATATTTCCCTCCCATTGCGATAATGAGGCATTTAAAACCAATGTACATCGGTATCTCCTGTCTAATCCTATCCAATTTTCCTAATCGCTCGCACTGTGTATAAACATTTTAAGGATATTCATAACCCCTTGAGTGCGCGCATAATTAAAAAAAAAATGTACATATATATTGGGTGCGTTTTTTTGCAATCCCGGGGGAATTGGTTGAAAAAAGTGACAAAGGCGCTTAGTTAAAACTTGGCAGCACTATTAATTTGCAAGATTACATTTGAAGAACAGCTGCAATGCAAGAAAAAACAAACATCACTGCTTGCCTCATCCTCATTCTTCTAAAAATCATCGGGTTGATTTGTTTGTGTAATTTCGATGTATTTATTGAATTTAAACTACTTTTCTATATACATAACATAAAAAGAACCAAGTTAATTCTTATTTATACAAAAAAATGTGAATCAAGTAATTTGAAAATTGAAATCAAGTATTTTGCAAATTGTTTTTAGCCGATGTGATTTTCTTTTAATTTAATTTTCACAAATACAGTGGTACATAGAATTCAACTACTTGAAAACTACACCATTCGTCGGTCACTGGTGACATGATATTAGTGGACGAGTTGCTTTTTTGGGCCGGACGCTCAGTTCCTATTTCATTAGGAATATAGGTCTGAGCAAGAGAGGACGACGATCAAGAAGATTGAACTATGCCAATGATGTAGCAGAGAATCTGTATTGGGTTGGTCCCGTGTACAACAAAACGCAACAATCTTCTCAGAGAAACCTTTGTTTCTTCAGGAAATGCTTTTTTATTTAATAATAATTTCACAGTCAAGTTTTAATATACCTATAATAAAAATAAACGCAAACATGAAAATCGCTGTAAAAGGTTGTGCTCATGGCGAGTTGGAAAAAATCTACGCACCATAGAGGCAATACAAAAGCGGAAAATGTTAAAATTGATTTGGTGTTGTGTTGCGGAATGAATTAAAAGGTAGGTTAGGTTAGGTTGACATGGCCGTCAGGAAAACAACTGACACACTTAGACCAAATGCTCAACCAAACCAAACAAAATTGGTAATTATCTGACATGTCAATATGTCAGTTTTGAAATGTCTATACATTTTATCGATAACTTAGTGAAAAAGTTTTTGGTAGCACAGTTTTTATCCTCTCCAATAGCTAAGCCCCGAGAATTCTCTGGGTTTAAGCTAAGCACCCCCGGGGATTAGTTGTTGTTGGATTTAACATGCAAATTGTCAATCCTACTCATCGTTTTTTTCGTCGAATTTCCCCGGGGCTTAGAAAAAAACACGCCTATTATGTATATACATATATATCAGTTAGCGGACTCAGATTCTGTTGTTTCAATTTCTTAGAAATGTAGGTTTCGGTCCGTTAATTAGCGGCCTGTGCAGCATATTTTCCTTACGGGCTGCTCTGCTATATGCTATCCTGATAATGCTTCAGTTTTGTACAGCATCATCCATTGCGGAAGATATGCGGTGGTGGACGATGTGCGATACCTGGAACTGGGAGTGTATTGGAAATTGGTTGGCTTGCTATGTTTCTGTTCCGATCGCTAGTTTCGACATCGACACATCATTAATATGTTTTGTTAATTTGCGCTACTTTAATGAAGGCACGATTTGCGTTAGTATGTTACTAATTACTTTATTTTTTTTTTCCTTATAAAATTTTTGTAACTTTTTTTTGTAGTCTTTGATGTATGCCGAGGCACACACACGTCCGGTCGTGGCAAAAGCCAGTAGCCAACCCCCAAGAATTAATTTGGCAACTAATTTATAAATGTCACTTATTAATAAAATTTTAGATCATATATAAGTGTCCGCCAAATAACTTTCTTTTTGAAAATGGGCGCAAATCATCGAGCTGTGTGGCACGTAGCGCCGTCCTGTTGTAACCAAATATTGCCAATATCCTCCTCTTCAATTTTTGTGAACAAAAATTCGTTCAACATGGCCCGATAACGTTCGCCATTGACTGTAACGGCCACTCCTTGCTCATTTTCAAATTATGCCTCTGGACCTTTTGGGTGTATCGGCTTTTCAGTGTATGCGTGCGGGTTTTCTGTGCCCCAAATGCTACAATTTTGCTTGTTTACATACCCGCCAAGATCAAAATGAGCTTCATCAGAAAAGATAATTTTTTTGGCAAAGTCGGCATCTTCTCTAAGTCGATCGCAGGCCCACTTAGCGAGCGCTGTTCAAGCGTATACACTACCATATTCGTTCAGCGAAAGGATAAAACTAATTATCTGTCAAATCAGACATGAGCTAAGTGTTACCATTCACGAAATAAGCACTAGTTGAAAAAAAAAACGTTAGATGGCGGATCCGTTACATATTATATTACATATACTATTTTCGTACTGCATTTGTACATGCTCAAGAAAATTTGTTGAAAATTCAAAAATATTTCAGATTAATATGGTTTGGTTCATATATGTATGAGCCGACATGCGGTAAAGGATTATTAAAGTTGTTTTTCCTTGAGATTTCATCACAATATTCAATATTCCCCATGACTTGGGTGTTAATTCTAAACAAAATTATATTTTGTGAATGTGCATCGGTCTCTCGTTGATAAAATTTACTAAATGAAAGTCCGTTACAACGATAACAAAATACAAATTTATTTTTAAGCAAACGTTCATTTTGTTTCAGGTTTTCTTTTCACTATAATATTAATTATTTCCAAATTTATTATATAGTAACAAAAGATACTTAGATTTATATAATTTACAAATTATTATAAAGGTGTTTTATTGTTCGGTGATTTATCATTCACTCCTTTTAAACCCTTCCCTATATTCTTAATGTCCATACTGTGTGCTCAACTTCCCTTTAGTGTGCGAAAAATATAGAAAAAATAACTTAATTTAATGCACTATTTAATCAGGTTAATCGTAACAAACAATAATGGCAAAGAACGAACAACAGATGACTATGTAACAAACGATTCCGAATAATTTCTGTCTTTCATTCAATGGTGTATAGACTATGTCGTCTTCTTTTTATCTTTTGAACATTACATGAATGATTAACTACAATTCTTACACATGCAATATTTTCAGTGCGTTCGATAAATCAATTATAAAATAAATATCCACTCGTTAAAGCTAAAATGTAACAACATCGGTGAATGTATTTTCGGTAGCAGCAAGGGTACATAACGTATGCCTACGAAATTCCTCAAATGTTTTGAGTTGGCTTTTTTTTTTTTTTTAATAATGTGCTCGCACCAAAGGGGTTTTTGGCTACCCTCAAAATCTACAAGCACAGAGCGATAATAAGGGCAATAAGGAAGGATTAAAAGGAGATACCAAAATGGGAGAAGAAAAGACATGTAAATCATTCATTCTCGTGCGACAATTGAACTTTCTTATTTGAAACGCGCGCCATCTAGTGATATTTATTGCGAGAAGGGGGGTGTAGGTTTCGTCACCCTCTCCCAAAAAAGGGAAAGGACAACTCCAATCCGGCGAATCTCCGGTCGATAAGTCTTCTTCCGAGTATCAGCAAAGTATTTGAAAAGGTTATTAATAGAGCCCTGTTCAAGTGGGCGGAGGACAAAAATATTATCCCGGATAATCAGTTCGGTTTTAAGGCGGGACATGACACAATTCATGCCGCGTCTAAGCTCGTTTCTGATATCCAATGGAACAACACTAAAAAGCAGTGTACGGGTGCCTGTCTGGTTGATTTGGAGAAGGCCTTCGACACCGTATGGTTAGAAGGTCTCTATTATCTAAAGCTAACCAGACTAGGTATAAGTAAACCTCTATTGTATATGCTTTATGACATACTAAATGGTAAAAAGTTTGTTGTCAAGAGTGGCAATGTAACTTCTACCGCAATTTTTAATATTAATAATGGTCTTCAGCAGGGAGCGGTTAACTCGCCGATTCTATTCAGCATCTGATAGGTAGTCTAACTCAGGCAATTGCGTACGCCGACGATCAAATTGCGTACAGAACAGCTAATAATTGAGGTCATTAAAAATCTTTTGCAGAGTGACTTCGACAAGATTCAGCGATATTGTGATGACTGGAAGTTGAAAATCAACTTCCAGAAATCAGAAACTATTTTGTTTAGGACTCCGTTGTCTAGCGCCTCAAGGGATACTAGAAAGAACTGGCGCAAGCTGGTGATCGTAGGGCCACATGGACATCCACTGGCGAGTAAAAGTGTAGTAAAGTACCTTGGCATCTGGTTGGATCAGTACCTGTATTTTGACAGACATATAGGTGCTGCTTTGGCCAGGGCTAGGGGAGCCTTTGCCTTGACAAAACGACTGTTTTATAGCAGCCGTCTTGACAGCAGGGTGAAGTTGATTTGCTACATGGCCCGATGATTGTCTTCGGATGCCCGGTGTGGTTCAACGTTGTCCCATCTCAAATGGTAAAGATTCGGGTGTTTGAGAGGCAATGTGTTAGACGATGCCTTGGATTACACAGAACACCAGAGTCGGAGTACACAAGATATTATTCCAACCAGGTTCTATACAACGGAGCCAACATAAACAGAGATAATTTTTTGTTTAAGCTGATTCGGGGTCACGTTGCAAGAGCGATGTCCTCAACTAACAGCTTAATTTTTGGGGCTTATTACCCCAATAACGAATATTTTGAGAGTGCGCGGTTAAGTGGTTACATCTCTCCCGAGGCATTCCTCTATTTAGACAGTCGAGGGCTGATACAGGATAGAATGGCAGTTCCGCTTAACCTTAGATAGGCGACTCCTGTATGTTCGAGACGTCATCGCTCAAGGTGGAGAGGAGCGCCTTCAGTTTAGTAGTACTGTGTCCGATCGGGACCGAAGAGATAGGGCGAAACAGGAGAACCAGTTCTGGTGGCTCTCTGAACAGCATCGTGATATTTAAAGTCGATTAAGATGGTATGTCTTGGCCGACTTACATACATTTAGAGTAATTAGGTATAGGGAACAGTCGGGGTGGCACCAAAAAAATTAAAAATGTATGTATGCGGAGGCATATGTGCATGGACCTGTGTAACTGTACATGTATGTGCGTACGTATATGTATGTACGTATGTACATGGATGGGTGGGTTGCATGTTGTTGTGTGTCTGCATGCATATAAAAAATAAACAAAAAAAAATTTAAAAAACGAACAAAATGCTGCTGTGGCTGTTCTAGTTTTTAAGTAGTTTTAAGTGGTTTTGAGTATTATTAGGTATTTTAAGTAGTTTAAGTTATTTTTAGTTAGTATAAGTTAGTTATATCTAGTTTAAATTATTTTTAGATTATCCTTAGGTAGTTTTTAAGTAAAAAAAATACTGATGCTGAGTTTTTTGTAAAAAAAAATTTCTTGGTTTAAAAAAAAATATAAAATAATTAGATTTAATTAAAATAGTTTTTGAGTCGAAAGATATTAGTTCTAAGAGTTATTGTTTAGTTTAGAGCGCCCGTAAAGAGCCAGTAAATTAGTTGTAAGTTACGAGTATTGATAAGTAGGCTAGTTTTAAACATTTTTGTCTACCTTTAAGATAGTTATAAGTGAATATGAAATAAAAATGAAAAAAAAGTGTAGGTTTCGTAACGATTATGACGTAGACGATGGAGAAGCGCGCATTTGCCGTGGAATTATACTTTTCAAGCGTCCGTTCAATCATCCTTAGTGGCCAGCGCGTTCGCCTAATTTGGCCCTGTGTGATTTTTTTTGTGGGCTATCTGAAATCTTTAGTTTACATCGAACGTCCAATAACCCTGGATATTGAATATAATTTTTTTTGAATAATATTTTTATTAGCTCAAATTTGCTATTTATAATTTACAGATAATTATGGTTAATACATACATATCATATATACCTATACAAATTATTATGTTATTTACAATGGCATTGACATTTATATATTTAGTTGGACAAAGTTTATTATTGCTTATTTAAATTTATATTTATCAGTCAATTGTTTTACATTATTTGGCAAATCATTAAAAAGCTTAAAGCCTTTATTAATTAATTTATTTTGTGATCTTGAATTTCTATATAATTGCAGTCTTAAGTCATCTCTATTTCTTAACAAAAATGGTTGAACATCTCTGATGAAACGAACATGTTTTGACAAATATTTAAGGTGGAAACTATTTTTAATTTTAAATACAAAACATAAAACATTAAAATAAATTCGCTGTTTAACATTCATCCACATCAATGATTTAGCATAAATATTATAGAAGTATATTTACTACATCGGAGTATTGTACGCATTGCTTTATTTTGCAGTTTTTGAAGATTATTCATTAAACTTTCATTTTTTTAAATTACATTGTAAATATTTATAGCGGTAATAGTGCCTACTTTATTTCTAATTTTTCGTAAGAAACCTACTTTTTTTGAAATTTTCTTTGAAATGTACTGCATATGAGATCCTAAATTTAATTTATAATCTATAATGACATCTAGGTACTTAATTTCTAATACTTGTTCTACTATTTCTCGATCAATTGTTACGTTAACATTTACATTATCATTTAAAACAATACATTTAGTCTTTGAAACATTAAGTTTTAGTTTATTAGGCATAAGCCATATATTCAATACTTCAAGGTCTTCATTCAATAGTCGTTCACATTCCTGAACTGTTTCAGCTTCAACAAACAACAGTGCGTCTGCAAATAGAGCTAGCTCGCAGTTATGAATAGTTTTGTTCATATCGTTGATGTAGCAGTTGAAAAGAAGTGGTCCCAGTATTGAGCCTTGAGGGACTCCCAGTTCATTCGGTTCAGGTTCTGATAAAACGTTATTGATTTTGGTTTGCTGAGAACGCCCCAACAAGTAACTTCTAAACCAATCATAGGCGGATGCGGTAATTCCATAGTAGTACAATTTATCCTAGGATCGATTGTCTCAAAGGCTCGTTTAAGGTCAAGAAAAACACACAACCTTTCTTACCTTTTGAGATAGATTCTTTCCAACTTATTAACACCATATTTACAACGGATTCGCATGAATGTGATTGGCGGAACTCAGATTGATTCTCAATGATGATTTTGTTATCACTCAGATATTTTGAAAGTTGCTTATAGACGACTTTTTCAAGTACTTTTTCATAGACCGGCAATGAATTTATCTGTCGGAACTCTTCACACTTAATAATTTTTTTTTTATTTTCTTAATAGGTGTCACAATAGAGTTTTTCCACGTTTTAGGAAATTGTCCTTCTGTTAATGATACATTAATTATTTTTAACAACGAGGGTCAAACTACATCAAAAGCGTCAAGGAATAACTTTGGACTTAGTGAATCACTGTCTTTTTTATTGTTTAATTCTGTAATTATTTTTATTAGATCATATAGCTGATGATGATAGACACAAGTTGTGAAAGGTTTCTATGTGGTAGTGATTTTGCCTCGAGTGGCAACGGCATGTTTTACTGACATAACGTAACAGGAATCGAAACACGGCTTTTCAGAAAAAAATATTTTAATAGATATTATTTAAACAAAATAAACAGCGAAAAATGTGGGAGATTCACGATCGCGGGAAAAATTTCTAAGGAATAAAATATTCCGTGGGAAACGAAATTCCCTGGGAGATTTCCGATAGCAGAGTTGTAAAAGAATGCAATCATATTTGGAATTTAACTCATTTGATTTATCTCCAAAAATATGTAACTCATGAATTCACTTAAAGACTTCAACTTCAAAATATGAAGTCATTATTCATTTTGAAGTCATTTATTGGGAATTTATTTTAGCTAATTCAAATTCAAATGAATGCAATCTTCTGTGATTTCAGTGACGTCATTGAAGTCTTTTTGAAGTCACAAATGCATTGAAGTCATTGCAGTCCTTTTAAACTATTTGAAGTCCAAATGAGTTGATTTGAAATAAGAAAACTATATTAACACTTTAAATAAGCTTATTATACGTTATTTAAAAAAAACTAGTACGCAAAGTAAAAGAAAGCAATTAAAAACCATGAGTCATGAGGGAGCATACTGAAATACTTCATTGTGGCAATGGAAATTTTTTTGTGGATATGTGATTAATATCTAACAAAGAAAATTTATTTTGTTTATTATGAAATGATTACGTTTTATTTTTAATTACATTTTTTTATGAAAAATAAACAAAATGATAAATGACATTTATTTCTTTTCTTTCAGTATGCTCCCTCATGACTCATGGTTTTTAATTGCTTTCTTTTACTTTGCGTACTTTTTTTTAAATAACGTATAGTAAACTTATTTAAAGTGTTAATATAGTTTTCTTATTTCAAATCAACTCAATTGGACTTAAAATAGTTTAAAAGGACTGCAATGACTTCACTGAAAAGAAGATTGCATTCATTTGAATGCAGTCTTTGAATTGACTAAAATGAATTCCCAATCAATGACTTCAAAATGAATGGTGATTTTGAAGTTGAAGTCTTTAAGTGAATTCATATGATTGCAGTCAATATGAATTAATTTTTCCTGAATGGATACATTTCAAACTGATTGCATTCTTTTAAAACTCTTCCCGATAGGGCCCATTCCCTCGTAATTTTTCCTCCGATCATGAATCTCCCACGGAATAAATTTCCCTCGAACAACAAATCGTATGAAATCACAGCAAAATTCCCTGGGAAAGCTTATTCCCGATACCAATAAATTCCGCGGAAACTTTCGATCATCATTCATGTTTCAATATTGGAATTGGAGAAAAATTTCCAGAGAAATTTTTATTCACGATAATCCCCATTATGTAATTGATTCACTTTTAATTCAGGTCTCTCAAATAAAAATTAATTAAAATTATTATTAATAATTATTTTTGAATTATAAAACTATGTTTTTATGTTGGTGTATGTATATATGTACACATGTATATTTTAAGTTTTTTTCTATAAATTAAAACTAATAAACAATTTTATTTTATTTTAATCACATTTAAGAACTGTTGAATCAAAACGAGCTCTCGAACGCCCACAGCGCGAAACCCGTGCAAGCAATGCGTCTGTTAAGAAATTATTTATTGGAGGACTCAAGGATAATCATGATGAAGATTGCTTGCGAGAATATTTCTCGAAATTTGGCAACGTAGTTGGTGTTAAAATTCTAACCGATAAGTCAACTGGCAAAAGGCGTGGCTTTGCATTTGTCGAGTTTGATGATTATGATGTTGTTGACAAAGTTATGTGTAAGTTGTTTACTTCAACACGAATTTTAAGTTTTTTTTTTAATATTTTATATTTTTTTAATTCTTTATAACAAAAGTACAAAAAATACATTCGATTAAATATGTGACGGTCGATGTCAAGAAATCAGTTTACAAACAAGAAATAGAAAAACGGAACGCTGCAGGCTTGCCCATGGACGGAGGACCAAATAGACAATCTCGTCCACCAATGAATGGTCAATCTAGAAATGGTCCACCCATGAACGGTCGACAATTGAATGGTCCATCCATGAATGGTGCACCTATGAATGGTCCACCCATGAATGGTCCACACATGAATGGTCCACCCATGAATGGTCCATATATGAATGGGCTACCCATGAATGGTCCACCTATGAATGGTCCACCTATGAATGGTCCACCTATGAATGGTCCACCTATGAATGGTCCACCTATGAATGGTCCACCTATGAATGGTCCACCTATGAATGGTCCACCTATGAATGGTCCACCCATGAATGGCCCTCTACAGCCTTATCCGAATTTCAACAACTGGGGCCCCCCAAACAACTATGGCTACAATCCCATTAACAATTGGAACTGGAACCAACCACCTCAAAATACCTGGAACGGACCACAGTATCCTCCGTGGAACCAGGGTAACTTTGGGGCCCCACATCAACCAAATTGGAATGCTGGTCCTGTTCCACCACAGGGTAATTGGAATGCTGGTCCTGTTCCACCACAGGGTAATTGGAATGCTGGTCCTGTTCCACCACAGGCTAATTGGAATGCTGGTCCACCGCAGGGAATGCCGCAACCACAAGGACCCCCACAACAACAAGGACCCCCACAACAACAAGGACCCCAACAACAACAAGGACCCCAACAACAACAAGGACCCCAACAACAACAAGGACCCCAACAACAACAAGGACCCCAACAACAACAAGGACCCCAACAACAACAAGGGCCCCCACAACAAGCACCCCTACAACAGGGATCCTCAACACAACAAGGATCTTCCCAAAATCAAGGATCCTCACAACAACAAGGAGCCCAACAAGAACAACGGCCTTCACAACAACAAGGATCTTCACAACAACAAGGATCCTCACAACAACGAAGACCCTCACAACAAGGACCCCCATCACAACAAGGACCCATACAACAACAAGGACCCCAACAACAACAAGGATACCCACAACAACAAGGATATTCACAACAACAAGGGTATCCACAACAACCGGGATATCCACAACAGCAAGGACCCCCACAACAACAGGCATATCCACAATCGTTAGGATATCGTCAACAGCAAGAACCCTCGCAATTTTTCGGAAGTGGTTATCAACAAAATTATGGAGGAGGACCTCAAAAAAGTAATTTGAATAACAATATTCGTAAGAATCCATATAGTACTTCATCAGGTGGTAAGTATCTGGACTTCATCAGTATGTATTTATTATACATAAATATTTTTTTAGGAAACACAAATTCTCCACGGCAACAACAACCTGTTCCTCCTGGCGTGTCGTTAAACCGTCGTTACTAGAAGGAAATGTGACAAAAACGTAAGTATTAAGCTGACAAAGCAATCTTTGGTGTATAAAATTAAGTTTCCCGATATCATTTTCATCATTAGAATATTTTATTTAAATATCATCTAATTCTAAATGATTTAACGTAAACTAAGATTTATACATTACCCTGCCAAAAAATTCTTTACACTTTAGGAGTACTATAGCTTAGAAAAATAGATAATTTTATAATTTTGACATTAAAATTTAATTGTTATACACAGAATTTCATGTGTATGTAAGTTTTGAATGTTTTTTGGCAGTGTACTGGGGAAACAATAATAATAATTGTATGTATTAACTTAATCATGTTACACTTAAATATTACACAGTGCGATTTGCTTCAAATACTTTCGTATTTTTCTATTTAACTCGATAAGCCAAAGAAGCATACAAATATTACTTAACCGCTGTGATCGATATAAGGGACTACATGTTTAATGCAGAGTAGACTTCGTTTGCGCGAAAATCAATCAAATATTGTTTGAGCCAACACATTATATTTTCTTAATTCCAAATCGTATATCAGCCATTATTCTGAAGATATTTTTTCATGTTGGGATAACATTCCTATGACTGCTTTTACACCAGAACGATTTTTAATTCTAGTTTCTGTATTGCGCTAATTTCGGTTGGACTGCGATATTTAATAGATGTTAACTTTTTTCAGACATACATTTGTATGTACATATATATATTATATCCACGCACTTTACACCATTTACTTTAAAAAAGTGCAATCGTACCATAACGAAAATCAAAAAAAAAAAGAAGAAAGGGCGATACTTCTGCAATTTTGTAATAAAACTAAGTCGAAGGGTCGTTAGTTTAGGGACACGGGCATTTATTCAATCGTACCCAGGAGCCTTATTATTATTAAGATTTTTATAATTGTCTTTTAAAACTCGGGTAGTGAGACATCTCGAATAATAAAGTTCTCAGATAACGATTGAATCTCATCAAGTTCGTTTTCTAACTCCCGTCCGTCAAATGGCTTAAACGTTTCCGAAAGGCGTTCACCGCATACGACCCTCATCCAAAAAATCGCAATCGCAATGAAATTGCATGATATAAAAGTAGTCTATCTAACCTATTCATTTTCTTAGTTAATGGAAACTCTTGTTAACAATCAAAATTTGGTACTTTATAAACCACTTCCGGATGCGTTTTATTAGTCGGACTTTACAATCTTTTTTCGAATATGAGCGCCTAACATTATAGAAACTTAATTATTTGAAAATATGCCCTTGGAATGGTTAAACATTTCGCATGGTATTATGAGAGGATTCATAATATGTACTTAATAGGAAAACCAACAGGTTTACCTGAACTGTAGAATTCGTGCTGCTTAGTACCTACATATTATTAAAATGAAAGTTTTCTAAAATTGCAGCTTGTTTCTTTAAGCTTAACATGATCAATAGTTATTTTAGTTAAACACATATCAATAAGCTTATGGATAGTTTATTTTAAGTATTTATTACATAGTTTTTTTTTGTAATATAACAAATATTATATTTATTTATTTTCTTAAATTTCAATAGGCCTGACATCTACAATTAAAAAAAAAATATACAGTGTGTGGTGTTTAAACACAAAACCTAATCTTATCTAAGTTTAAAATTATGGAATAAGACGTCTTCAATATCGTTTACATACTTAGGTACTTAATGTATGTATTATTTTTATATACAATAACAAAATTGATTTAAAATATCTTATGATTTTAATTAAGTATATCTTTGAAATCAGAAAATTATTAATAAAATTATGTGTAAAATGTACACAAAATCATTATAATAAATTAGTATCTTGTTATTATAGTCGTCAGTCTATGAAGTACGCAAGTTTATTATTATTATGTATCTATTATTTGGAAATAATAAAAGTAGAAATTTTATTAATTAAATTAATTTAATGTTTATTCATTTTATCTTAAGTATGTATTGCATTAATAAAGAACTAAAAATAATTTTCAACTATTTTAAAAGTCTTATGTATTTTTATGACAATTTATTACACATTAGATTATATATTTTTGCTTCTAAGTTAATGTATTACTCGTATTTATTTAATGGTTGGCCAGCTAACGAAAAAACAATAAGCTTAATCACATAGTTTTATATGATAAGTCTTTTTTTGATTTCTAGTTTTTTTCGGTTAAAATTGGAAGGGGCTTAGAGTGTATTAAAACCAAATATTTCTGCATAAAAAAAGAGCTATTGTAAGTTTTCATTAATTTTGGTACCTCCACCCGAATTAAAATCATTCATAACGTAACCAGAGCCCGTATTACGAAACGAAAGGCAATAAAATATAACAAAGGAAACGTTGGTCATGAAATAGACATATTATGATTTACTAGAATGGGTGCTTACAGAACAGACCGTCAACAAACGTACAAAATATATGCCCCATATGGTCCAAAAGCAGTCGTAAAAGAAAACGAGTATCGTCTAAAAAACGACTGTCGTAAATTGTAATAACAACGCACGTACTCATTATCGGTACGGAATTTTGAACGACAATCGTAATTCGTAGTACGGGCCCAGGGAACAACCGTGGGTGCCAGCACGTAAGTTAATGCAATCCTGTTTTGTTTTTTCCATTTTTGTTCAATCGAATGTTCTCGATTGTATCGTTACAATTGGCAGCATACAAACTCGGAAATTACGTTTGAGACAAATGAATTTACTCGACAGCAAATAGTTATCATCGGCAGACTATGGAAGCAAATAAACAAAATAGTATGTCGATAAATAAAGATCAGACAAAATTTTAAATTAATTTAATTAGAAGTCAAACATTAGGCAAGGAGATTACTTTCAACTGCCTAAGGGAGGCAAAGTAAGTAACATTTATTGTCCAAGAGAACCAACCACCGCGGAAATAATTTGCACAATGTTGTGCCACTCTTATAAACACATTTCCTCCTACATTATATTAGTTTGGAAACTGCCACTGGCTGGCAGAGGCTTATGCGGGATTTACACGAATGACAAATTGTCATTAATTCATGGCATTAAACTGGCAAAATAATGGTAAAATCAAATCATCATTTACAAGGGGCAAAATAATGGGTGTTTTATTGATAATTTCAATCTGCTACTAAAGAATGAGCAAGTTCATTCTCTCTCGCGGTGTGACATTATTTTCAAAATGGTGTCACTGTGCATTTACATGACGCCATTTTAATGGCAATATTTAATGCCAGTTTTCCCTACCATTTTTTTAATGACGAAAATAATCAAATTTTCAAACATTTACACGATTTTGTTATTAATGTAAATAAAATGGAAGAAACAATGGCAATTTGTCAATCGGGTAAGTCCGGCATTAAAGTTGCGCAAAGCTGAACAGCTGGTGGAACTGATTTTATATCTTAAAAATGGTTGTGTCTCAGACATTCCACTGTATAATAGTTATGTTTATAAAATTACAGCGTATGTGGCCCCGGTGTGTCAAAGGACATTTGGCTTCCGGAACACAGTTGTTTTTTCCCAGTAGCCCCCCAATTTATATATATATTTAACAATTTCGAACAACTGTTATAAATTGGCATTTCTCTGGTCTTGTCCTTTAAAAACCGCTTCATTGATCATACATTGCTCTATAATGCTAAACAAAGTTGCTGGAGATTTTTTTGACGTTTTCCTTTAGTAGTCTGGCACCAAAAAACTAAAGAGAAAACTGGGAAGATTATGTTGGGCTTATTGGAATTCAAAACAAACCGTCAAAAAAATCTCGTGAAATCGGTGACCGTTGAGATTTTTTTATTCCCCTTATTTCTTACCCTTCTCGCAATCAAACTACAATGATCTCGATGATGTTCTTTTTTTTCAATATGAATATTTATGTTCACCAAATTTATATCTCCCACCTTGTATTAAATCAGATAGTAAACTGAAAAAGTATCTTAATGAGTACTTTTTCAGTTTACTATCTGATTTAATACAAAATTTAAACTCGTTTTGAAAGTACATACGTTTTGAAACGTTTGATATCCATTTGGCATTTCACTTTATAGTTTACAATGAAACACATTTCAAGTTGCATACTGCCCAAAAATTATTTGTTTTGTTTCGTGTTGAACGAGGACAATCGTCGATTGTATCAAGTTGCGCGCTAGCACCCCAGAACTCTTTCTACGAACGGTTGCATTTTTCTAAGCTGTTCGAGTATAATGCCGACACGGATCTGGGGCCGAATTACCGCTTCAGCTTTCGAGTAATACGTCATGTTGTCATCCCATAGTGGTCACTCGTTCATTCGACACTGATGGTGCTCACATACTGGGTCACGCGGTAATTCCGCCCCTGATTTCAGCTCTGTGGCCAAAGACTTACCGATTCGCCCACAGTCTCGTCGTCGTAAAATCACACCCAAACGTTAGGTGTGCGTCTATTTAACTTGAAAAAACATCCTACAAAGGTTTGACATTTGCATAATGAAGTATATTGTATGTAAAAAATAAATTAGAATGCAACTAGAGTTTATATTAATTCATATGTAAGTGCTCCAATTCTTAAACGTAAAATAGTATTCTTCAAATATGCTGGAGACCAAGGATACAATAGTAAAATACAGACATGATTATGCAGTTTAAATACCATAACGCTCACTGAGCAATCGAATCCAATGTTTTCTTTAGAATTTTACAACAAAACTGGGAAATTTTGACAATTCTTCTTATGAGCCTTCAAAAATATAAACTCAATAAATAGTAATATAATAAAATGCACAAATGGATCGTACGAACTTGATCTTGTAGCTAACAACTTTAATGTAGCTAAACCTTGGACGTTGTTAGTATGTAGGTAGTCTACAAAAAAAAAATATCGTTGAAGCGGTTTAAAAAAAAATATTTTTATTTTTTTTTTAACATTTTTAGAAATTAATTAAAAATTAGTGATTTATTTATTTTTTAAAAATCGAAAAAAGTTTTTTTTTGAAAATATACTAATTTTTAATATATGCAGTTTTATAAACAGTTATAGAGGGAGCATTTGTATAAAAAAAACAATTTGAATCGGTTCATCAAATAGTGAGACCGTCGAAAATATGAAAAGTGGTTCTATGGAAAGTAACGTTAACGCAAAAAAAAATATTTTTTTATTTAAAAGCTGACTAAAATTCTTGGAGATGTGTTTGACAAAATACTTGGTTTTTTTTAACATTTGTGTGGGAGTTACCGTCGTTTTTTTATTTTATGAAATTTTTTTTTTAACTGTTCAAGATAATGTCAAAAAACTACTAAATACGAAGATCCAAAAAAATAGATTGAGTAGTTTTCGAAGTTTTTGGAAAAATGATGGTTTAAATTAGTGTTAACTTTCTAGAAGATTCTGCCTAAAGAAAATCAAATAAAATGAGAAAATCGAAAACTAAACAAAAAAATATTTCCTATCTTTCTTTTCCTTCTAACTAGTGCCGTGCAATGCAGGTTGCATTTAGAAGACCTTAGGTCTTACAGGCATATAGTTAAAATAAATTTAAAAGAAAATTGGTTCAAAAATAACCATTTTTTCAATAACAAAATTAACAAAAAGAATCGGTATCCCTTCATTAATGAATTGATTTTTTTGTAAAATTCGTTGGAGCCGTTTTTGAGAAAAATAAGATTTTTCTTTTTGGCCAAAACAAAAATGTATGGCAGATACCGTCTTAAAAAAATGTGAGGGCATATTCCCGATTACAGACAGACAGACGCACCCAATTTTTCGTGTTCTCTATCGTCGTAATGTCAAGTTTGATTAATATCTCCAGTTAACATGTTTTTTTTTTTTTTTTTTTTTCAAATGCAAAACTTGCCATATCGCAACTAATAAACAAATGTTCGTTTTACATATACTCACTCAAAATTGAGTTTTAATTCTTCAATTGGGATCTCGGAGAATTCTTCATAGCTGGCGAGACACTTCTCAATGTCTATTTTTTTTTCTTGTAGTCCTAACATAGCTGATGACAACAATCGACTGCTTACACCTCAACAGTAATAATAATAATAATTTTAATTTTACCTATATGCCTGTAAGACCTAAGGTCTTTTAAATGCAACCTGAATTGCATGGCACTAGTTAGAAGGAATAGAAAGATAGAAAAGAATTTTTTGTTGGCACAGTGAATTTGAGAATTAATTATTTACTATCTCATTTTAAGCCACGAGCGGTAGCCAATTAAAATTTTGGGTATAGAAAAGAATGCTGGCTAGCGTGGGGATCGAACCCACACTTCTAAGTTACCAGTCAAGAACTATATCGACTGCGCCAGTGGTGGTTTGATTTACTGCGAATTTTTGAAGTTGCAAAAAAAAACCACAAATTTGTAAGATGCGTACTCTGGAAATCAGTTGCATATTTTAGTTTTGTTGAATGTACACACTGAGTTAATCGCTTACTCATAAACAATGCAAATATTTAAGAACATGATTTTTCTGTCATCTATATTATTATTTTGTTTTATATATTATTTTGTTTACATTCAATATTAGTATTCCCTTCTGGAAGGTTCTTTTGTTTATAAATTATTTCATAATAAAACTTGTAAATTGTTGCTTGTAACTTTTGTCTGGTTACTGAAAATCATTAAGTTTAACATTTAACACGATGAAAAAACTTGTGCTTACACCTGGGGTGGTGGAAAGTACCGCTTACAATTAAGGGAAGTTGGTTCCCCTCGTAGTGAATTGTAACCTAAATATTATTTTTGACTTAAAACCTCGCGGAAGAAAAATGTTGCAATTGAATTTCGTAGAGAATTCGATAAAGAATAGGGGAAAAATAGAGCGCCCTTTAAGAAGTTATCTTTTGCCCAAAAAAGTGAAAAAGAGGGGAAAACACTTTTAAAAGTTTTGTTCTTATATATCTCATAAACTACATGCATTTTCATAAATATGATAAAGCAATTATAGATTTCATACAAACATATATCATATAATAAGATAATAGAAAAAATTGGGGGACCCGGGGGTAAAAGTACCCTTTTTACGCATCTCTAAAACCAAATGTAATTCAAGTGCTTTTTTCTTCTGAAGTTTTTTTTTTTTTTCATAATAATAATAATAATAATAATTACACACACATAAAATGAGAGGGGGAATACTTTTTCTATTTTTTTATATTTACACAAATTCAAAACAAATCGAAAACAAAATTCAAAAGATGGATAAGAATAGTCACATACCGTTATATCTACCTACCTGGCATTATTTCCTACTTTCCCCTCTAAAATGCGTATACGAAGTTAACGAAATATCACGAAGCATTTTATTAAATTGCAACCAATTTTAAGCGGAAGTGAAGGTTATCATTCAAAGTGCTTGAGCAGTGTTGCAAGTTAATTGCATTAAATATAAAATATAAACAATGTGAAAATGAACCCAGAAGTGAACCTAATATATCGGGACTTTCAACATCTGATATTATATAGCTTATATCTAATCTTCTTATATATAAAGAACAATCCAAATTATGTTTGTGCGCTATCTTCTTTTTTTCGGCTCGATCGATTTGAATGAAATTTTCAGGAGATCTTAGGACATGTTTGAAGAGTGCATATTATAAATCTGTTTGCTGTGTGATGTCTAGAACCGGAGCACAATGGAGTAAATGCATGCTAAAACGAGACAAAAGTCGATTTTTAAAATTGCAAAGTTGAGAAATAAAATTTTAACCAAACGGTACAGAAATATCTACAGATTAAGAAACTGTATATTTTTTTTTACTCCAACTTATTTGGCCAAAGCATTAGCTGAAAGTTAGTGACAACGAGAGCATAAATTTGTTTGCACCATATCGAACAAAAAGGTAGCAGTGTTAATTAATTATTTATTTGATATTTCGCAACATTTGTTTAAATTTTTAACATGAATAATTCAGATGCAGGTGTGTTCTAATATATTCATTATATTTTTTGTTAAAAAGTTGTGTTTTAGTATTTTTTTTAGATTTAATTAAAAAATGTCTATTAAATGAATTTGTCTATTTTTTTGTTGTTTCTTTCTTAATCGGGTTGTTGTTACTTCCCATTAAATTCGGTTGAATTGTTTTGTTTGTGTTGTGCTGCAGTTGCAAAAAAAATTGGGTGCACCTTTTTGCAACCTTAGTGATTTTTGTTAGAAAACTTGATGTTTTATGCATTTTTAAGCTTTTTCTTAAAAACTTAAATTTTTATATATTTGAAGGATCATCTGGCTTTATAGTTTTTACAAAAAAACGTTTATATGATGTGATCAAAACGTGTTCTGATGTTGGATTTAAAGCTAAAGTTTAAGGTTTGAATATGAACTAAAATAATGAAATGTATTTTGGTTAATTGGAAGGCTTATTTATAGATTTGAATTTAAAAGCAGGTGGCTTCTAAAAGAGTTGAAAATCGGTTTTTACAAAAAAATAAAACTTGGCTAAAGGGAAGCTTTGAAATGCCAAATAAATCTGGACTGGGTCGGCCCTCAAAATCGTTTTGATGATCTTTGCCCTCGTAGTAAATGCAGACGAACTGAAGAGCATCGCGGATCTCATCAAACCGAAGAACTTACTTTTGCAACACAAATAAAGTTGCGGGAATCTGGTAAGGCAGTATCTGCAAAGATCCTGAAAGAAATAACTCATTCTCCAGGAAGAGCCAAAGTTTGTCAAAATGCATTAAAGAATATCCCAATTACTAAACGAGAAAAGATGTCAACTCTTAAAGCGCTTTTAATTTTTGTTGAGGCAGGTTTATCCCGAAAGCAATACGAAATTGTAACTACGAGTGACAAGAAAATGTTTCCGAGTTACAGTACACTTACAAAAGCTAAAAGTAATTGCTATCCTGACCCAGTCTTTTACAGTTACGGAAACCTTGGCTGAGGTTAAATTGCAAAGCTTGCTTGATCACACCATTAACCGCTTACTGATGTATTTGGATATTCGACAAACCTTAACTGAGGAAGAAATGAAATCTTTAGAGCTTATTTCAAAATGGGGTTGTGATGGATCACAACAAACCCAATATAAACAAAAGGTTGAAAACCATTCCGATTCTGAAGATATTTTTTCATGTTGGGATAACATTCCTATGACTGCTTTTACACCAGAACGATTTTTAATTCTAGTTTCTGTATTGCGCTAATTTCGGTTGGACTGCGATATTTAATAGATGTTAACTTTTTTCAGACATACATTTGTATGTACATATATATATTATATCCACGCACTTTACACCATTTACTTTAAAAAAGTGCAATCGTACCATAACGAAAATCAAAAAAAAAAAGAAGAAAGGGCGATACTTCTGCAATTTTGTAATAAAACTAAGTCGAAGGGTCGTTAGTTTAGGGACACGGGCATTTATTCAATCGTACCCAGGAGCCTTATTATTATTAAGATTTTTATAATTGTCTTTTAAAACTCGGGTAGTGAGACATCTCGAATAATAAAGTTCTCAGATAACGATTGAATCTCATCAAGTTCGTTTTCTAACTCCCGTCCGTCAAATGGCTTAAACGTTTCCGAAAGGCGTTCACCGCATACGACCCTCATCCAAAAAATCGCAATCGCAATGAAATTGCATGATATAAAAGTAGTCTATCTAACCTATTCATTTTCTTAGTTAATGGAAACTCTTGTTAACAATCAAAATTTGGTACTTTATAAACCACTTCCGGATGCGTTTTATTAGTCGGACTTTACAATCTTTTTTCGAATATGAGCGCCTAACATTATAGAAACTTAATTATTTGAAAATATGCCCTTGGAATGGTTAAACATTTCGCATGGTATTATGAGAGGATTCATAATATGTACTTAATAGGAAAACCAACAGGTTTACCTGAACTGTAGAATTCGTGCTGCTTAGTACCTACATATTATTAAAATGAAAGTTTTCTAAAATTGCAGCTTGTTTCTTTAAGCTTAACATGATCAATAGTTATTTTAGTTAAACACATATCAATAAGCTTATGGATAGTTTATTTTAAGTATTTATTACATAGTTTTTTTTTGTAATATAACAAATATTATATTTATTTATTTTCTTAAATTTCAATAGGCCTGACATCTACAATTAAAAAAAAAATATACAGTGTGTGGTGTTTAAACACAAAACCTAATCTTATCTAAGTTTAAAATTATGGAATAAGACGTCTTCAATATCGTTTACATACTTAGGTACTTAATGTATGTATTATTTTTATATACAATAACAAAATTGATTTAAAATATCTTATGATTTTAATTAAGTATATCTTTGAAATCAGAAAATTATTAATAAAATTATGTGTAAAATGTACACAAAATCATTATAATAAATTAGTATCTTGTTATTATAGTCGTCAGTCTATGAAGTACGCAAGTTTATTATTATTATGTATCTATTATTTGGAAATAATAAAAGTAGAAATTTTATTAATTAAATTAATTTAATGTTTATTCATTTTATCTTAAGTATGTATTGCATTAATAAAGAACTAAAAATAATTTTCAACTATTTTAAAAGTCTTATGTATTTTTATGACAATTTATTACACATTAGATTATATATTTTTGCTTCTAAGTTAATGTATTACTCGTATTTATTTAATGGTTGGCCAGCTAACGAAAAAACAATAAGCTTAATCACATAGTTTTATATGATAAGTCTTTTTTTGATTTCTAGTTTTTTTCGGTTAAAATTGGAAGGGGCTTAGAGTGTATTAAAACCAAATATTTCTGCATAAAAAAAGAGCTATTGTAAGTTTTCATTAATTTTGGTACCTCCACCCGAATTAAAATCATTCATAACGTAACCAGAGCCCGTATTACGAAACGAAAGGCAATAAAATATAACAAAGGAAACGTTGGTCATGAAATAGACATATTATGATTTACTAGAATGGGTGCTTACAGAACAGACCGTCAACAAACGTACAAAATATATGCCCCATATGGTCCAAAAGCAGTCGTAAAAGAAAACGAGTATCGTCTAAAAAACGACTGTCGTAAATTGTAATAACAACGCACGTACTCATTATCGGTACGGAATTTTGAACGACAATCGTAATTCGTAGTACGGGCCCAGGGAACAACCGTGGGTGCCAGCACGTAAGTTAATGCAATCCTGTTTTGTTTTTTCCATTTTTGTTCAATCGAATGTTCTCGATTGTATCGTTACAATTGGCAGCATACAAACTCGGAAATTACGTTTGAGACAAATGAATTTACTCGACAGCAAATAGTTATCATCGGCAGACTATGGAAGCAAATAAACAAAATAGTATGTCGATAAATAAAGATCAGACAAAATTTTAAATTAATTTAATTAGAAGTCAAACATTAGGCAAGGAGATTACTTTCAACTGCCTAAGGGAGGCAAAGTAAGTAACATTTATTGTCCAAGAGAACCAACCACCGCGGAAATAATTTGCACAATGTTGTGCCACTCTTATAAACACATTTCCTCCTACATTATATTAGTTTGGAAACTGCCACTGGCTGGCAGAGGCTTATGCGGGATTTACACGAATGACAAATTGTCATTAATTCATGGCATTAAACTGGCAAAATAATGGTAAAATCAAATCATCATTTACAAGGGGCAAAATAATGGGTGTTTTATTGATAATTTCAATCTGCTACTAAAGAATGAGCAAGTTCATTCTCTCTCGCGGTGTGACATTATTTTCAAAATGGTGTCACTGTGCATTTACATGACGCCATTTTAATGGCAATATTTAATGCCAGTTTTCCCTACCATTTTTTTAATGACGAAAATAATCAAATTTTCAAACATTTACACGATTTTGTTATTAATGTAAATAAAATGGAAGAAACAATGGCAATTTGTCAATCGGGTAAGTCCGGCATTAAAGTTGCGCAAAGCTGAACAGCTGGTGGAACTGATTTTATATCTTAAAAATGGTTGTGTCTCAGACATTCCACTGTATAATAGTTATGTTTATAAAATTACAGCGTATGTGGCCCCGGTGTGTCAAAGGACATTTGGCTTCCGGAACACAGTTGTTTTTTCCCAGTAGCCCCCCAATTTATATATATATTTAACAATTTCGAACAACTGTTATAAATTGGCATTTCTCTGGTCTTGTCCTTTAAAAACCGCTTCATTGATCATACATTGCTCTATAATGCTAAACAAAGTTGCTGGAGATTTTTTTGACGTTTTCCTTTAGTAGTCTGGCACCAAAAAACTAAAGAGAAAACTGGGAAGATTATGTTGGGCTTATTGGAATTCAAAACAAACCGTCAAAAAAATCTCGTGAAATCGGTGACCGTTGAGATTTTTTTATTCCCCTTATTTCTTACCCTTCTCGCAATCAAACTACAATGATCTCGATGATGTTCTTTTTTTTCAATATGAATATTTATGTTCACCAAATTTATATCTCCCACCTTGTATTAAATCAGATAGTAAACTGAAAAAGTATCTTAATGAGTACTTTTTCAGTTTACTATCTGATTTAATACAAAATTTAAACTCGTTTTGAAAGTACATACGTTTTGAAACGTTTGATATCCATTTGGCATTTCACTTTATAGTTTACAATGAAACACATTTCAAGTTGCATACTGCCCAAAAATTATTTGTTTTGTTTCGTGTTGAACGAGGACAATCGTCGATTGTATCAAGTTGCGCGCTAGCACCCCAGAACTCTTTCTACGAACGGTTGCATTTTTCTAAGCTGTTCGAGTATAATGCCGACACGGATCTGGGGCCGAATTACCGCTTCAGCTTTCGAGTAATACGTCATGTTGTCATCCCATAGTGGTCACTCGTTCATTCGACACTGATGGTGCTCACATACTGGGTCACGCGGTAATTCCGCCCCTGATTTCAGCTCTGTGGCCAAAGACTTACCGATTCGCCCACAGTCTCGTCGTCGTAAAATCACACCCAAACGTTAGGTGTGCGTCTATTTAACTTGAAAAAACATCCTACAAAGGTTTGACATTTGCATAATGAAGTATATTGTATGTAAAAAATAAATTAGAATGCAACTAGAGTTTATATTAATTCATATGTAAGTGCTCCAATTCTTAAACGTAAAATAGTATTCTTCAAATATGCTGGAGACCAAGGATACAATAGTAAAATACAGACATGATTATGCAGTTTAAATACCATAACGCTCACTGAGCAATCGAATCCAATGTTTTCTTTAGAATTTTACAACAAAACTGGGAAATTTTGACAATTCTTCTTATGAGCCTTCAAAAATATAAACTCAATAAATAGTAATATAATAAAATGCACAAATGGATCGTACGAACTTGATCTTGTAGCTAACAACTTTAATGTAGCTAAACCTTGGACGTTGTTAGTATGTAGGTAGTCTACAAAAAAAAAATATCGTTGAAGCGGTTTAAAAAAAAATATTTTTATTTTTTTTTTAACATTTTTAGAAATTAATTAAAAATTAGTGATTTATTTATTTTTTAAAAATCGAAAAAAGTTTTTTTTTGAAAATATACTAATTTTTAATATATGCAGTTTTATAAACAGTTATAGAGGGAGCATTTGTATAAAAAAAACAATTTGAATCGGTTCATCAAATAGTGAGACCGTCGAAAATATGAAAAGTGGTTCTATGGAAAGTAACGTTAACGCAAAAAAAAATATTTTTTTATTTAAAAGCTGACTAAAATTCTTGGAGATGTGTTTGACAAAATACTTGGTTTTTTTTAACATTTGTGTGGGAGTTACCGTCGTTTTTTTATTTTATGAAATTTTTTTTTTAACTGTTCAAGATAATGTCAAAAAACTACTAAATACGAAGATCCAAAAAAATAGATTGAGTAGTTTTCGAAGTTTTTGGAAAAATGATGGTTTAAATTAGTGTTAACTTTCTAGAAGATTCTGCCTAAAGAAAATCAAATAAAATGAGAAAATCGAAAACTAAACAAAAAAATATTTCCTATCTTTCTTTTCCTTCTAACTAGTGCCGTGCAATGCAGGTTGCATTTAGAAGACCTTAGGTCTTACAGGCATATAGTTAAAATAAATTTAAAAGAAAATTGGTTCAAAAATAACCATTTTTTCAATAACAAAATTAACAAAAAGAATCGGTATCCCTTCATTAATGAATTGATTTTTTTGTAAAATTCGTTGGAGCCGTTTTTGAGAAAAATAAGATTTTTCTTTTTGGCCAAAACAAAAATGTATGGCAGATACCGTCTTAAAAAAATGTGAGGGCATATTCCCGATTACAGACAGACAGACGCACCCAATTTTTCGTGTTCTCTATCGTCGTAATGTCAAGTTTGATTAATATCTCCAGTTAACATGTTTTTTTTTTTTTTTTTTTTTCAAATGCAAAACTTGCCATATCGCAACTAATAAACAAATGTTCGTTTTACATATACTCACTCAAAATTGAGTTTTAATTCTTCAATTGGGATCTCGGAGAATTCTTCATAGCTGGCGAGACACTTCTCAATGTCTATTTTTTTTTCTTGTAGTCCTAACATAGCTGATGACAACAATCGACTGCTTACACCTCAACAGTAATAATAATAATAATTTTAATTTTACCTATATGCCTGTAAGACCTAAGGTCTTTTAAATGCAACCTGAATTGCATGGCACTAGTTAGAAGGAATAGAAAGATAGAAAAGAATTTTTTGTTGGCACAGTGAATTTGAGAATTAATTATTTACTATCTCATTTTAAGCCACGAGCGGTAGCCAATTAAAATTTTGGGTATAGAAAAGAATGCTGGCTAGCGTGGGGATCGAACCCACACTTCTAAGTTACCAGTCAAGAACTATATCGACTGCGCCAGTGGTGGTTTGATTTACTGCGAATTTTTGAAGTTGCAAAAAAAAACCACAAATTTGTAAGATGCGTACTCTGGAAATCAGTTGCATATTTTAGTTTTGTTGAATGTACACACTGAGTTAATCGCTTACTCATAAACAATGCAAATATTTAAGAACATGATTTTTCTGTCATCTATATTATTATTTTGTTTTATATATTATTTTGTTTACATTCAATATTAGTATTCCCTTCTGGAAGGTTCTTTTGTTTATAAATTATTTCATAATAAAACTTGTAAATTGTTGCTTGTAACTTTTGTCTGGTTACTGAAAATCATTAAGTTTAACATTTAACACGATGAAAAAACTTGTGCTTACACCTGGGGTGGTGGAAAGTACCGCTTACAATTAAGGGAAGTTGGTTCCCCTCGTAGTGAATTGTAACCTAAATATTATTTTTGACTTAAAACCTCGCGGAAGAAAAATGTTGCAATTGAATTTCGTAGAGAATTCGATAAAGAATAGGGGAAAAATAGAGCGCCCTTTAAGAAGTTATCTTTTGCCCAAAAAAGTGAAAAAGAGGGGAAAACACTTTTAAAAGTTTTGTTCTTATATATCTCATAAACTACATGCATTTTCATAAATATGATAAAGCAATTATAGATTTCATACAAACATATATCATATAATAAGATAATAGAAAAAATTGGGGGACCCGGGGGTAAAAGTACCCTTTTTACGCATCTCTAAAACCAAATGTAATTCAAGTGCTTTTTTCTTCTGAAGTTTTTTTTTTTTTTCATAATAATAATAATAATAATAATTACACACACATAAAATGAGAGGGGGAATACTTTTTCTATTTTTTTATATTTACACAAATTCAAAACAAATCGAAAACAAAATTCAAAAGATGGATAAGAATAGTCACATACCGTTATATCTACCTACCTGGCATTATTTCCTACTTTCCCCTCTAAAATGCGTATACGAAGTTAACGAAATATCACGAAGCATTTTATTAAATTGCAACCAATTTTAAGCGGAAGTGAAGGTTATCATTCAAAGTGCTTGAGCAGTGTTGCAAGTTAATTGCATTAAATATAAAATATAAACAATGTGAAAATGAACCCAGAAGTGAACCTAATATATCGGGACTTTCAACATCTGATATTATATAGCTTATATCTAATCTTCTTATATATAAAGAACAATCCAAATTATGTTTGTGCGCTATCTTCTTTTTTTCGGCTCGATCGATTTGAATGAAATTTTCAGGAGATCTTAGGACATGTTTGAAGAGTGCATATTATAAATCTGTTTGCTGTGTGATGTCTAGAACCGGAGCACAATGGAGTAAATGCATGCTAAAACGAGACAAAAGTCGATTTTTAAAATTGCAAAGTTGAGAAATAAAATTTTAACCAAACGGTACAGAAATATCTACAGATTAAGAAACTGTATATTTTTTTTTACTCCAACTTATTTGGCCAAAGCATTAGCTGAAAGTTAGTGACAACGAGAGCATAAATTTGTTTGCACCATATCGAACAAAAAGGTAGCAGTGTTAATTAATTATTTATTTGATATTTCGCAACATTTGTTTAAATTTTTAACATGAATAATTCAGATGCAGGTGTGTTCTAATATATTCATTATATTTTTTGTTAAAAAGTTGTGTTTTAGTATTTTTTTTAGATTTAATTAAAAAATGTCTATTAAATGAATTTGTCTATTTTTTTGTTGTTTCTTTCTTAATCGGGTTGTTGTTACTTCCCATTAAATTCGGTTGAATTGTTTTGTTTGTGTTGTGCTGCAGTTGCAAAAAAAATTGGGTGCACCTTTTTGCAACCTTAGTGATTTTTGTTAGAAAACTTGATGTTTTATGCATTTTTAAGCTTTTTCTTAAAAACTTAAATTTTTATATATTTGAAGGATCATCTGGCTTTATAGTTTTTACAAAAAAACGTTTATATGATGTGATCAAAACGTGTTCTGATGTTGGATTTAAAGCTAAAGTTTAAGGTTTGAATATGAACTAAAATAATGAAATGTATTTTGGTTAATTGGAAGGCTTATTTATAGATTTGAATTTAAAAGCAGGTGGCTTCTAAAAGAGTTGAAAATCGGTTTTTACAAAAAAATAAAACTTGGCTAAAGGGAAGCTTTGAAATGCCAAATAAATCTGGACTGGGTCGGCCCTCAAAATCGTTTTGATGATCTTTGCCCTCGTAGTAAATGCAGACGAACTGAAGAGCATCGCGGATCTCATCAAACCGAAGAACTTACTTTTGCAACACAAATAAAGTTGCGGGAATCTGGTAAGGCAGTATCTGCAAAGATCCTGAAAGAAATAACTCATTCTCCAGGAAGAGCCAAAGTTTGTCAAAATGCATTAAAGAATATCCCAATTACTAAACGAGAAAAGATGTCAACTCTTAAAGCGCTTTTAATTTTTGTTGAGGCAGGTTTATCCCGAAAGCAATACGAAATTGTAACTACGAGTGACAAGAAAATGTTTCCGAGTTACAGTACACTTACAAAAGCTAAAAGTAATTGCTATCCTGACCCAGTCTTTTACAGTTACGGAAACCTTGGCTGAGGTTAAATTGCAAAGCTTGCTTGATCACACCATTAACCGCTTACTGATGTATTTGGATATTCGACAAACCTTAACTGAGGAAGAAATGAAATCTTTAGAGCTTATTTCAAAATGGGGTTGTGATGGATCACAACAAACCCAATATAAACAAAAGGTTGAAAACCATTCCGATTCCGATGCAAATATATTTCAAAGTTCTTTTGTGTCTTTGCGTTTGTTATGTGCTTCAAATAGGAAAATCGTTTGGCAAAATCCGACACCATCATCACCAAGGTATTGCCGACCTATAAGAATATTTTTTTCCAAAGAAACTAAAGATATTACCCAAAGTGAAATTAATTATATAGAATCGCAGATCAATTCTCTAACGAAAACAAGACTGGATTTTTTTCAAGCCATGGAAGTTAAAAATACGTTGACATATACAATGATTGATGGTAAGGTCTGTAATGCTGCAACAGATACAAAATCAACTATGATGTGCTATATTTGTGGAGCAATATCTAAGGAGTTTAATGATTTGTCAAAATCAGGAGATATTCAAACAAATACATTAAAATTGGGTTTATCATTTCTACATGCAAGAATTCGTCTTTTCGAAACTATTTTGCATATTGCTTATAAGCTTCCTTTAAAGAAATGGCAAATTCGAACACAGAAAGATAAAGATATTTTTAAAGAAAAAAAAACGAGAATTGCAAGAAAAATTCAAAAATCAACTCGGTCTAATAGTGGATGTACCAAACCCAGGTTTCGGTAGTTCAAATGATGGCAATACAAGCCGTAGATTCTTTAATGATCCACAAATTTCTGCCGAAATAACAGGTGTCCACCTTCAGTTAATTTATATGCTGAAGGTAATATTAGAGGTTCTATCCAGTGGATATAAAATCGATATTTCCAAGTTTGGTAAATATGCATTCGATACAGCAAAACTTTATTTAAATTTGTATTCTTGGCATCCGATGACACCAACAATGCACAAAATATTAATCCATGGAACAGACGTGATTGAAAATACGATTTTGCCAATTGGACAGCTTTCGGAAGAAGCAGCCGAAGCTCGAAATAAGCATTTCAGACTCTACCGCATTAATTACTCAAGGAAAAATTGTAATATAGATAATATTAATCGTTTGTTATTAACATCTGACCCCCTAATAACAACCCTTAGACCTCATCCTTTAAAAAAAACAAAATCCTTTTCGAAAGAAGCAATTGAAATGCTTAAATCTGAGGATTCGATTCCATCTCCATTAGATGACTCTGAAGATGAAGATAATAATAACTGAGGAAGAGAGCGAGTCTTGTTCTCTCTCGGAATAGAAATTTATTTTGAAAAAAAAATCTTAAAATTTTCAAAATAAGCGTTATTTTGAATTAAAAACACTTTTTTTTACTTATATATAAGATGAAATGGATATTATACGTCATAAAATATCGTTTCAGATGGATATCTACCCATTAAAGCAAACAAATAAATTTGTCTCGTTTTTGCATGCATTTACTCCATAGTGCGGAGTTATGACCAAAAATGCACCCACATGGTTGTTTATTGCTTTATAATTATAAATAATCAGCCTTAGTTATAATTGCATTATAGCGAGTATATAGCGCTATGCACTCTTTATAATGCCTCTGAACTCAAAAATCTCATTTATTAAATTTATGCAACGTTAAATAGAGACATTATACGCTTAACGAGTTTATAGGTTGAATAGTGACTACATAAGAAAATTATAGTATCGAAATTTCATTTTGAGTTTGGACATAAAACAAAAAAATACAAATGGCTCAAAATTTAAACGATTTAGTAAAATGTTAAAGCCACTTTCAGCAATTTACTAAGCTAAAAAGATGATTTGGCTAATTTTAAACGATTTTAACATTTTGCTAAAATTAAAATCACAGAATGGGTACTTTAACTTTTTAGCAATTTGCTAAATCCATTATGGCATCTGCAAGTATATCGCTGATGGACCAAGGTCCCAGTTTCGAGTCCTGCTTGTGCACATTTTTTTTTTTTTTTTTTTTTTGTAAATAATGAAGTTAAAATGATGAAAATGGAAATATCTAATATATATTTAGAGCACATATTGGCTTTTCATCAACATATAATTAATTTACAACGCATAACAACAATAATTGTGTTCATCAAAATTCAAACCCTACAAATGCTCAGCTTTCTGCTTAATTAGCAATTTAACTAGTTTAAGAAAAGGTTTAAAAATGTTGAAATAGTTATTCAATCAATTAGCACTTAGAAAATTGCTAACTAGTAAAATGCTAAGCCCTTAACAATGGGTTGTTTAAAATTTAGCGCCAATGCTTTAAATTTCGTATCCTTTTTAAGTGATTACAATAATTTAAATGCAAATAAAAAGCAAATATGCTTAAAATTATTTTGTGTGACGAGGCACACGTCTGTCCACGGCGAAAGCCGGTAGCCAACCTGCTTAAATTAAAGCTGAACCTTAGATTGTTGTGCTTAAAAAACAAATTCACAACTTCTAGAATAAATACAAAAAGCAAAAAGGTGCGTTTGCTACTCAGTACCTGACCGTGAAAGAACTGAAACCAGAAACCAACCTCACCCTACTCATCCACATAATACTCTACATATATGACATAATGGGTACTACCAATCTAAACAGGATCTTAGGGATGGAAAACTACGATCCAATATTTATTATTATTTTGTATTTATATTGTATATTATTTATTTTGTTTTCATTAAATCACAATCATAACACCAACAAAAGTTCTAGCTGCGTTTTCTGGCACACATCTGATTTGATCATGACAGCCAAATGGAATAGATTACCTGTTTTTGGTACTTTTTGGACATAAGGCCCTGCATAACTATAATTTATGAGAAAATGTTTTATAAATAGGAATTTATGGAAGGGCTACATAAGACTTTATTCACTGTATAACTATTCATCTGTTTAGAGCATTCTATTAAATAAGACTGAATGTGTTTTGTTTTGTATACACGCACTTCATTTTGCTGTTGCCGCGTGTAGGCTCACATATACAGCATTTGATTACCATTAAATGGATTTTGATATTTTATTTTGTCTAACTCTCTAGAATGTTCCATGCATTTTTTGGACGACTTAAAGGTGGAAAATTCGTTGTGGAGCTTGGAAAATGTCGGTTAATTGTTAAATTCATTGTGAAAGAAGACGTTTTGCGTGCATTTTGGGCGGAGAAAATTATGAGATATACCTATATTAGATGACGCTGTGCTGCGATCAATGCCAAACCCGATAGATTGGGTTATACATTGACTTAGGCTGTGCGCGATTTAACAGGTGTCCTTTTTTCTTTTTAATTTTCTATTCACAAAATGTGCTGTTTTTCCAGCTGAAATTGATTCGAGTTTTGCGTATTATTACACTGATTCCGATGTAACCTTAGATGACGTACACGTTTTGCAGTAATTAACTGAACGTCCGTGATAAGCAAATGCAAGATTTACTTGCAGAAGAAATAAATGGATATGTGCCTATATTGCACAGCTTCAAATGCATAATCACCACCACAAATTCGACACAAAGTTATTTCAAGAGGAAAAGTAGTAAACGTAGTCTTCAATCGGGCTGCTTTGGAATACGATTCCGCAATCAAATTTACTTTCCCACCGGGAGGTGGGACATGCAAGACATTCGTCATTTGGTTGATTGTAGCAACAATTCGGCCAATGTCTCTTTCGTTGCCTGTCGAATCCTATGGTATCTATGGCATTGCTGAAACACTGTTTGAAGGCAGTTGACCTAACAATGAAGGTTTAAAAGGTGATTCGAGGTGATTTGGTGAGGATATGATATTGCTCAGCGCAGAATTTTGTCAAACTCTTCCCGTCATCCCCAAAATCTACTGCTGCCGATGAATTTAATGCATGCTTGAAATCGTCGTCTTTGTGCGGACATGTCAAGAAGTTGAAATTGACAAGTAATATGAGTCGCATTGCAGAGCGACCCATCGGCTGCTGAGTTTTTAAGAAAACAGCTGGCACTTGGCAATTGCCAAATTTCTGTTAATGTCTCGACTGGATTGATATCATTCCCGGCAAATTTTTGCGAGTTAAAAACGTCGAAGGAGAAACTCATCACCAAAGTAAAGTGTTCCCCGGAATTGCAAGAAATTATAAAAATCTCGATTGGATTTGTGAACGGTCAATACTAGCAGTGAAGAGAAAGGACGACGTCGAAATCTTGGTAAACGGTGTTTGTTGTTTGTTTTTGCGCCGGAAAACAAATTGAAAAATATTGTTTATCATATCACTATCTCCTTGTTTTTATTCCATTCCAATAAATCTCATTGAAATTTTAACTATCTGTGTTTTATTATAGCTCTGCAGTTCATTTGGAGGCGTTAAATTGGGGTGAGACGAAATTCGCCTGGTCCGCTAGTTTATAACACAATGACGCGCCTGACTCTGATGGAGTACCAGTTTCAGTTCGTAAAAAATGTAATAGTCATTTGTCGGTTCCCCTTGCTGTTCTTTTTAATCGTTCACTGATAACTTGTAAATTTCCTAATTTATGGAAACAATCATCTATTATCCTCTCCATTAAAAAGGAAAAAGGACCAAATAGTCAACTATCATCCGATAACTAAATTGTCATCTATTCCCTGATTTTTTAAGCAATTATTTTCAAAACATTAAGCTTTTACACAAAAACTGCACAGAAAGATGCTTCGGATTGGAAGCAGATACGAGATAAAAGTAGCGCAGTATTTGGGTAAATTTGCCTTTTTTGTGGAAGAAACTATCATTCAAAACCAAAAAATGTATTTTCTCGACTTCATCCAAGCAATTTAAACTGAATGTCTTACTCGTTCAATAATTTCGAACGAATTGTCGACCGACACAACTAATGGAAAGGATACTCTTCACGATACCGTTGGAATCATTTTCCAGAACATTGATGATGAATCAAAAAAACTCCCAAGTCAGGACAAGTCAGGATTCTGTTGAAGAAGATCTATCTTCTTTAATGGAAAGATTTGCATATTCACACGATGTTTTAATAATATTATAATTTTTAAATAAAACAAAATTAGAAAAGAAGAAAAACATATATAAAAATTGCGATGTGAATTATTGGTCTTCTGTTCTCTATGTTGTTCTTTGAGGGATTAAGGTGACCTGCAAGTCGCAGTTGCACTAGTAATGATAATGAATTAAGGAACAAGCAGGTGAGCACCAGCGAAGATTCCGACAAAAGGTCTACGAATATAATAATACAAAAATTATAGATGATTTAATCTAGTGTAACTTTTTTTTATAAGCTTATAACGACAACAAAATACAAAGTAAGTAGAAAGAGGTTTAAAACGGACGGAAGGAAGTATACTGGGAATAACATTTTATATCCGTTAGTGACTATTCTTATTCATCTTTTGAACTTTGTTTTCGATTTGGTTTGAATTCGTTTGAATTTGTGTAAATATCATTAGGTTTAAGAGATGCCTAAAAAGGCTACTTTTACCCCGGGACCCCCATTTTTTTCTATAATCTTATTATATGATATATGTTTGTATGAAATCTATAATTGCTTTATCAGATTTATGAAAAGAGAGTGTTTTCCCCTCTTGCCCATTTTTTAGGGCAAAAGATAACTTATTATATTTTTTCCGCAATCTTTGTCTAATTCTCCATGAAATTCAATTGCAACATTTTTATTTCGCGAGGCTTTAAGCCCAACAAAAAATATTTAGGTTACAGTTCACTACGAGGGGAACCAACTTTTCTTAATTGTAAGCGGTACTTTCCACCAACCCCCAGGTATAAGCATACGTTTTTTTATCGTCTTAAATGTTAAACTAAAATATGCAACTGGTTTCCAGAGTACGCTTCTTAGACATATTTTGTGTGTTTCTCGCAACTTTAGGCCCTTGGCAGCAGTACACCCCACCACAGTACATGTGTAAGCAGTGGTTTTCAGTTATCAGAGGAATGCCAAGTCCAATTCTTAAACAAATTTACTGTTTTTTTCGCAACTTCAAAAATTCACAGTAATGATCTTTTCGATTGGTCGTCCGGAAAGCTTCCGAATGCTTTTGAAACTGTTCGATTGGTATCAAATGACAGTTCTTCTTTTGGATTTGAAGTCAGAATCAAAACCAGAAGCACGCACACACTCACACCCACTAAATTTCAAATTCAAATTAATTTATTCACGTCATTGTTTTGTTTTAGTTTGTCTGTAATTTTGTAGTTTCAATTTCTTCTCTTTGAGATATCTGTTTCGAAGATAAATTTTCCCTTCAATAACGTAAATTTCGCATTTTCATCAGGAATAACTTCGAAGTCTTCTACATTTGTGTCAGCCATGTTTACAAAATAAAATAATCACAAATGTGCGTTTGACATTTCCCGTCTTACACATATACTCAAATAAATTTTTACCATTCGAAAAGGACATAAATCAACCCACCCGGTTATCTATAATGGCCTTTTCGATTGGCTGTCCAGAACTGTTCTGACCCCCACAAAATGACAGTTGTTACTCTAAACAGAACAGAAAACGATTCTGGATTTCATTTCAGAATCGAAAACAGAATCACTAATACACTCACATAATTGAAATGTCAAAATCATCAGGTTGTTTTGTTGTGTAATTTCGATGTGTTTATTTAATTTAAACTACTTTTCTGGTAAGATAAGGTAAAAAGAAGCAAGTTATAATTATTAATTGATACAAGAAAATGGGTATCTAATTTGAAATCAAGTGTTTCGGAAATTCTTTTTAGTCGATGTGATTTTTTCTATTTAATTTTCACAAATACAGTGATACATACAATTCAGAATCAGTCAAATTGTTTCCAGGTGTTTTATTGGGGGAACGTGTTCCGGACGGTCAATCGAAAAGGCCATAAGTGTGTTCCCGTACTTTTTGCACCAAAATTAGAAGACTGTGATTTTTTCAAGAGTGGGGGTAAAAATCTCTCAGAGAGCAACAAAGTTTTACAAAAGTACGGTATCGCTTTGAACAACAATTTTAGCCATATTTTAAACGTCAAAATAAAAGTCTATTTTTGAAAATGTGTATTAAAGATTTACGTGAAATTATTTCTTAAAATGACCCATTTGATATCACAAATTTTAATTTGCTGCACGAATAAGCCCGACCAGACTATAAATTCCATTATTTTCAACTTTTGTAACGATACACATATGGCAACTGACATCTTATGTATTGTTTTTTTTTCTTTTTTCCTTCATTTGACAGTCTTCATAATTTTGTCCAAAGAAATTTCTTGGACTAAAATTCTCAGCATGGGGAAATATTTTACTCTCTCATGAGCGTTCTCTTCTGTGAAAAACTACGAAAATTTGGAGTACTGGAACAGGATTTGACTGTTTTTTGTAGAAATTCGTAGATTTTCGCAGTTTTATTGCGTACGGGAGGGTGCCTTATATGTCGGGCACCTAATTACACAAAAAACATAAAATCATGAATCCGCAAATCTTACACTTTTTAGTGTCAGCTCCCGGACTATCAGGATTACTGTTCGAAAAGGGTATTAACCGATTATTTTTTTTTATCTACAATTTTATATTTGCCTGAATACAAATATAAGCGTATTATTAGGTATTTTATTTAAGCTTGTTATACACATAATGTAGGTATGGATTTGTTTGTATATTTGTTATATTTTTTATTTTGTTTGAAATTTAAGTTTGTGTCGTTTTTAATAACAAAAATTCCCACATTCCGATTAGATAAAGTGAATACCTGCAACGTTGCTTGGAAAATTGATGATTTTATAGGAAAATTAAAAAATTCAAACATTTGCGGCGATATTCTATATATTAATATACGTCTATCACGCATTCAATCGTAATCGGAAATTTGTTCGGAATCCCGATCAAATCAAAGAATCCATCGTAGTAGAAAATTGCTGCAATAACTTTTTACGCAATTCGTTAAAGTTGCCGATTACGATTGAATTCGTGATAGAGCCGAATATGTTCATTGAAATTAATTTCAATAGATTTGATTTCGAATAAATTTGTTTTGTTTTAAGGTGTATCATGTATGTATGTATAATCAATGTGTAGGAAATATGCAAAATGCTTTTTTGCTAATCGCCTTTGCTCGCCGTTATTGTTGTCAGAATCAATACACGAATAGTGGAGTCCGCTTAACTGAAACGCCAATTTGCCATACTTTTTTTTTCAGTTAAGCGGTATTTTCAATTAAGCGATCTTTGAATAACTGAAAAACAATACTTTACCGGAGTTTAGATAACTAAAATACAATTTCCCCAATCCAATCTAAGAATGCAAGTACATTACATACAGAAAAAGCAACAGCAGTGCTCTAAACCAAGTTAAATGTTTTTACTAAATTAGTTTTAAAATAACACAATAGCTAGGTAAGTAAATAAAGTACAAATAAAGAAAGTTTAGTTTTAATTCACAGCTCATTTCTAAATATGTATGTATTCAAAACATAATTAAATGTATTTTTTGAACCAACTGTTTGGTTAGACGGCTTATAAAAGTCACATATCTGCATTTGCTTATGGTTCCGGATATTGGTTAAAGACATTTTGTCTTCAAGGTCGTCCATTGAATCGGCGACATCGAAGTGCGAAGTTTATTGGTCACGTTCAGTTCAGAAAAAAATAATCTAAGTGGTGGATGTATTAAGCTTTTTTTCGGTAATGCGGAGCAGTCTCAGTACTAAGAAATGATTTTTGCCGTAATCTGCAAAGCTGAATTTATCGCCACAGCAGCACTCTCTCGTACGGTGAACTTAAAAAAAAAACCAATTGTTAATTTAATGCATTTTTATTTGGCAATCCGGAAGGCTTCTGGACTCTTCTGAAAGAGGTTATTTGGGGAAAAAATTACTGTTTTCATTTTTTGTATCATATATTGTGCAACAAACATTATTTTTGACTTTGATTATTTTCACAATTGCACAATACACAATTACATATGTTCACATCTAAATAAAGGGTTATCCATTTTGCGGTTTCAAAAGTATAGGGCTGGAATTCGACTAGGTTATTAAACCATTTTTTTTTCAGTTGAAAGTCTGACATTTACGAAAATGGATACCTACTACAAAAATGGTGATTCTGCCATAGCCACATATCGTGCTTTAAGAGGAGATTATGGTTTACATAATCGTCGAACTACGCAAACGATTCGCAAAATTGTGAAGAAATTTAAAGAGACTGGATTGGTTACAGATATTGTGTAAGGCCTGTACATCATCGTTTCGCTCGTACCACTGAAAATATCGCTGCTGTAAGTGAAAGTGTTGCCGAAGACCCGAATGTGTCGATTCCTCGTCGTTCTCAGGAATTAGGACTGTCTTATGGCGCATTATGGTGTATTTCGCATTTGGATCTACTCCTGCATCCATATAAATTCCAGCTCACACAACAACTGAAGCCAGCTGACCATTCACAACGCCGTAGATACGTCGAATGGGTGCTTGAACAACAGGCGCTGGACGTCGATTTTTTTAACAAAATTTTCTTCACCGACGAAACACATTTCTCACTCGGTGGGTATGTTAATAAACAAAATTGTTGTATTTGGGGTTCTGAGAATCCTCAAGTAATTGAAATAAAGCTATTACATCCACAAAAAGTCACTGTTTGGGGCGTTTTTTGAAGATATGACTTGGAGAATATGTGGTTTCAACAAGATGTTGCCACATGCCAAACAACTCGAGCGAATATGGCCTTATTGCAAGAGACATTTCCTGGCGGCGTAATTTCTCGTCGTGGCGATATCAACTGCCACCAAGATCATGCGATTTGACACCGCTGGACTTTTTTTGTGGGGCTACGCGAAAGACCGTGTTTATGCAGATAAACCTTTAATTCTTGAGCACTTGAAAACCAACATTAGTCAAGTTATGGCTGAATTACCTCAAAAGAATCTATGCTTGCAACAATTCCGTGGTGGTCACTTAAATGATGTAGTATTTCACACATAACGTCAACGTTCAAACTTTATAATAAAAAAGAAATATCATGAAAAAAATATTGTATGTGGTTTATTTATGTTTACTTTTGAAACCGCAAAATGGATAAACCATTACAATCCCGTTCAATCCCGATTTAGATAAACACTTAGAGCCAATTATAGCTTTTGAAATTAAATTTTTTTCATCAGATAAAACATCACCTCAGTACTGTTTTTTCCAGGTCATGTGATTTTTTATAAAAATTCAATCGGTTTTCTTATCGTTCACTGTTAAAGGGGCTTTCTTTTTAAGTACTAACGACATACATTACACACAGGACGGAAAAATTTACTAGTTTTATCCCAGCTTATTTCCTTATCTTAGGAATAGAATACGAAGAATTAAATGCACTCCTTTCGATCTTCTATCAATTGCGAACATTGCACGTTTTTTTTTAAATAATACGGTGAGGAAACACCGTTGAATACGAGTATGATTAAAAAAGTGATGGAGACTTTCCATTAGGGGAGGACGCGTTGAATTTTGATTTTTTTTTACAGTGAGCTAGGGGTCTCTATAGAACAGGGGGGTCATTCCGTAATTCGATTATCGTCAGACAATATCGTCTGAACTATAGCGAAGCCCTTATTTGCTTCACGTAAGTCGATAATCGTCAAAACGCTATCGTCAAAATGATAGCGTTTGGACGATAGCTTAATAGGTAATGTCGTGCATTAATTTTGAAGTTTGAGGTGACTGTGTTTGAATAATTGAGTAGCCACTGTAGTTTGACATCTTGTTTTTTGTCTGTCTGTTGTATTTACAAATTAAAGTTAAAATGTTTCGGCGTAACAATTTTCTTGTATTAGAAAGCGCAAGTTGGGAGAAAATACAATTAATACGAATGCGAAGACAGTTCAGAGACAAATCGGGATGTTCATCCATATATCGAGTCAAAATACCAACCTGAGACTGTGTGGCTGCCCTATAAATAAATTGATTTATTTACATTTATACATATCAATTTGTTAAAAATATTACAATAAAATAACTTACATTTTTGTCCAAGTATATGACTATACGCACCAAATACAAAACAATACACAACTTTATTGACATTTATGGCAGTCCATTTGATAACTCAACAAAAGTTTGAGAGTTTCTGAAATCTACCAAATGCTCTCAAATTATAAACGATTGACGAGACGATAGTGGTTGAGTTACGTAAGGCAAATTAAAGACGATCTCGTCGACGATCATCGTTTTGACGATTATCGCTTTGAAAATTACGGAATGACCCTCCATCTGAGGAAACACCGTTAAAAATGATTAAATTTTTTTTAATTTTTCAATTTCGGCCTTTTTGTAAAACACTTTTTCAATTTTTCACCAAATTAGAACGAATTTCAACACACGGATACTTTTATTCTGTTGATTTATCATTTAAGATAATAATTAAAACGGTTATAATGTTAAAAATTAGTTTTTCTATTTTTAAGGTTTCCAATATTATTACACGATAAAAACAATTCGCGGCACAAAAACAGTTTTGACAGTTCTTGTTAATACTTCCCTATGCTTAGTGTTCTGGTATTAGTTTTTTTTTGGGGGGGAAATTTTAATGGAAATAATTTTTGGGTTAAAAGTACAAGTGTAGTTCTTTTCAATAATAAAACATACTTGAAAATATTTAACTAAATGAAGATTCATATTTTTCGAAAACTATGCATCACTTTTGATATAGTCTCAAAAAAAAAAACGTGGGTACATATAAACGGCTTGCATGAAGTTTTTCTGTAATTAAGTTCATGGCGTACAAAAAGCTTGACGCGTAAGGGGGTGGTATGCTGCCCCCCTGAAAGACCCCTACTTGGCCCTATTATAGGATTTTGGGCAAGATATACAGAAAACAAGATAGTATAAATATAAAAGTACTTCCTTAATTCGTTGCAATTCTACACCAAAATTAACTCATTCTGCATTAAAGATTTATATATTCCCAGATTCATTTTAATATACATAAAAGTTAATGTCAAAAGATGTAGATTGCAATAAGAACTCATCACAACGATTAAATGCAACACCTTCAACTTACCTATTCATTTCATCGTACACTCATTTAAAAAAAGTACAATTTACTATATTATATGTAACTTTAAGAACAGTTTTTTTTTAATTTTCTTTTAAGTTTATTTTTTTCTTCCAAACATTGTTTATTATATTTTTATTTTGAACTGTGATTCTAAAATACATCTTATAGCGAAAAAAAGTTTTTATAATATCAGAGTCCAAAGAGCAGTCGGCTGCTGAAGAAAATAATTTTTTATGTAATTGTTAGATGGTTCGAGATCGTATTCTTCTTGGGTATTGTTAAATTTGTTGAAAATAGAATCTAATTTCTTCAGTTGCATAATAAAGGATTCGTTTGGCTTCTGAAGACCCCCTTCAACTGGTGATTGGAAGATTTACTGTTGGAATGGCGTCGGCTTTAAGTTTTTTACAACTTTTTGGCGAATATTTCAGAAGTTCGTGTTGTAAATTACGAATATATTGATCCCGAGTGAAATGATTTGAGCAAATGTAAGCCGTTTTCAAATTTATATTGTCTTTTCTGCCACATTTTCTTTTCCAAGCTTTTGCCACCATTAAATCTTTTGGAAAACGAAATAACTTCACAGGCACATTATTCACTTTATTTGTGTATTGTTTTCTTTTTTTATTATTGTTTGTAGAACAACCAAAAACAAAACAAACTGCCATATTTATTTATTTAACCAAATAATTTTTCAAACCACGACATACGCGGTTAAACTCACAAGCGAAAATAAAGGAAGAAAAGCGCAGCTGTCAGTCGACAGTAATTCTGATGACGTACATGCGCAGAAGATACACAAAATATTGCGCGGGAATATATTACCTTTCTATTCTGTTTATCTTGGATTTGGGGTGTAAAACGACCTTAAAAATGTATTTTTAAAGTCGTTTTTCACTTAATTTTTTCTAAAAACAAATTGGTATGAACATTTTAAATATTTAATAATATAATATTTTATTAAATATTTAAAATATTCATACCAATTTTTTATATATTATATTTTATTATTATATATATTATATTTAAACACAAAATTTCAGAAAAAATCGTCCACGTTTTCGAGATAATTAAGATGGTAGAAACATTTTTATGACAAGTACCGTTATTTTTTGGGCTAAAACAAAGATTCAAAAATCTATTTTGAACAATCACCTAAAACGCCTGAGCACCAAGTTTGAACAAAATCGGTTTAGCCGTTTAGACTGTAGATCGTTCTACAGACAGACAGACAGACAGAAGGAATTGCCGGACCCATTTTTTTGTGTTCTCTATCATCGTAATGTCAACGATTTTTTTCCAAATGCAAAACTTGCCCTATAGTTCCTATGTATATCGGAAGTAAAAAAGCATTTAAACAAAACGTAGTTATATAAAATCCGACTTGCATGAAGTTTTTTTGTAATTAAGTTCACTGCGTACAAAAACCTTGGCGTAGGGGGGCATGCTGCTGATGCTAAACTTAACATATTTCAATTTTTAATTATTAAATGACATAACTTGCGTTTCTGCAACATAAAATGAATGGCCCTCGGGTGTTTTTTGAGAACCGAAAAACCCGGTTTTTTTTTATATTTTTTGGGGTTGTCAAAAAAATTCTTGGACAAAAAGCGTAAATTTTGTTCTGATTAAATGACAGCTAGTACTAATTCTCAAAATTTTGTATCAAAATTGTTGTAGCTGTTTTCGAGAAAAATAAGTTTTCCTTAACAACCAAGACACAATGACTCGATTGATCGACGCCGTGTGATCGTCACTGCTAAAAATGATAAATGTCACTGCAGTTTGAGCTCATCGCCAATGATCAGCTGGTTGAGAGTTGTCACGTCGTGTGATAGTCATTGTTTTGCATGTCATTGCCGTGACACCGAGACACAAATATCACCGTGACACACTTTGATGTTCATTGTACTTTGGGACAAAAATGACAGACATTTCACTCAGTTATTCTCACCAATCTAGAATAAGGGCACATTTAAAAAAAGGCAAATAAATAAATATGCTAAACAAACTGTCCCTAAACGCAAACAGAAAAATCTCTGCTAAGCACACTGTCCCAAAACGTAGTGCATTCTTTTTTCTTGCGCAAACTTCATTGCAATTGTGCAAGTTTTAAACTAGTGTTGGGCACTTCACTTGCTTTTCAATTTCTATCGGGTTCGTGCATTTGCTTAGCATGAGACTTGCTTTGCAAATCATGCGTTTAGGAATTTGACCTAACATTCTGGTGTTATGCAAAAGCACATCTGATGAAAAAAACAGCTGTTCTCATGAAAGCTATCTTGAGTTATCCCAAAAATTTGGAATAACCAGCTATCGGAGAACAAATGTATAGAACAGCTGACTGCAAACTTCATTTGGTATGCATTTTGTTCTCATTTTTTGACAGCTTTCAGCTAACCTAACTGATTCGTCCACAGATATACTCCGATAGCTTGGTATCTGAGATAACATATCTAATAAGTGAGTGAACGCCCGCATTGTAGCTAGCCATGACACGATTACCTTTGTCACGGCAATGACGGTGGTAGGACCTATTTTGTTGTGACGTCAGAGTGTCACGGCAATGACACACTACAAGGACCGTCTAATACTAACTTAAGTCCTCAATTCGAAACAATAGTAAAGCTTTGTAAAGCTTTGCTCCAACAACTTAATCACACTAATTAATAAAAATCACTCGATTTAAGCCTATAAGTAAACAAATCTGAGTGGAACGAAAAGTAACGACATAATTGGTTTTGGGTTTATAATATTTTCTTTAAAAATTTATTCTCTTTCTAATGCCATTTAAAAAAATCCGTTGAGTTAACTAAGTTGGGAGCAACATCTATAATAGGCTCTCAAAAAGTGTTTACCTATTCAATTGAACGGGAGTGTACAATCACATTAAAATTCAGAATCGCCAGAATAAAAAAAAGTGTTCAGTTAGGATTCTAGATTTGCAAATAAAAACGCCATAACTATACTAATATAATATTAATACAAATTTAAATTTTTTTCACAAGGCAATAAATAAAAAAACGACAGATTTCGCTGAAAGAATATAGGTAGGTATGTACTATAGGAAGAGCTTGTCTCAAATTGTGCACTTTTTTCGAGCAAGTGACAACTCTGAAATTTGGAAGCTTTCACCAATGATTATCGCAGGAGTAGCGTTATCATTATGAAAACCTATTACATACATGTGGAAAGGCTAGAAAAAGTAATCTTCGCCAATGAAGACATATTCTTCTGAATGGCTTCGTAAATGAACAAAATTCTCGAAGTTGGGGTTCAGAAAATCTTCACACGATGAAATAGAAATAAATGCATCAACAATAAACGGATTATGGCCAGGCTGCGTAATTGGCGTCACGTTTTGTTATAAATGAGGTCGAAATTGCAGCAAATATGAACGGCATACATGGACATGATAACGTGGTCATGGTCAAAACAACTGCAACAATTAATGAGCTCAAGGCCGAGTTCCAACGCGTCATACAGGTACTTCTTTGTCAAAAATAGGCTTTATTCAAAGATCGCTTCTACATACATTAAGTTTTTTTTTGTAATACAGAAAACAAAAGAAATCAAAATTTGAAACCGCAAATGTCATTTGAATTTTTAAACGTACGTCGAATTCCAAACAACCAAACATTGATTTTTTTCAAGATTTCATAGCTTTACACGCACTGTTTTTTGCAAATTCCTAACAACACGAACAAAAAAATCTATTTGAAATGGTTGTTTGGAATTCGACATTAATTTCCAAAAAAAAAAAACTTCATAAAGGATAATATCGTTCAGGAAAGTGGTAAGTCCAATAATATTAATAATTTATAACGAAAAAATTGAAACAAAAAAAAAACAGCCGAAATGTCATTTTTGAATCGCACATGTTGTGAATTTGAGGAACGAAAGTGAATTTAGATGTTCTTTATCCACATAAAAATGTTCTGTATTCCACATAAAATAAAGTTTGTTAATTTGCTCATTCCGAATGTGGAATTTTACGGTTCTGAATATGAAAATTCGTGTTCTACATTCCGAATACGAACCATTCTTAAACAAATTGTCCTTAACATGTGTTTCACAATTCGAAAATGAATTCGAAGTGAATTTGAAGGAGTTAAATCCACTCGAAATGAAGAACACGCTATTTCATTTTAAGTGAAATTGAAATTCGTTTAGAATTCATTTTCACTCGGAATGCAGAATATGCGGGAATATCTTGCTCTTTTACAAAGATTTCATAGATTTTAAACACTATTTTTTGGAAATTCCTTATGTGTTTTCGTAATCAATTCCTTCACTCCAAAATAAAATTCGGAGTACAGAATTCACTCAATAACTTCATTACATACTTGAACCGGTATAATGGAATTCAGTTCAGTTGTTACATTTGGCATAAATATCAAAATCGTGGCAACTGATATTTAGTAGGATTTGTGCATTAAATTTATTGATCAAGAAAAGTTATTTTAAAAATACAACAAAAATAGCAATTTATGCATTGCGCAATATTGTTAAATTATTGAAGTTTTTTTAACTTAATCGTACATACAAACAGAAAATGATTGCTTATGTGATAAAAACTAGTTTAGGAACGAAATTTATAAAACAAAACTTGATATTTTTTAAATACAAAATGTATAGTAAATAACCCTAAAATGTTTTATTTATAAAATATATGTTGAAAGTTTGTCATTTTCTTAACACAATTATTTTTTCATTTACTTCCCTTCTATTGATGCAATCCTCATTGTCGTGAGGAACAAAAATAAACGATTGTCAAGTCCATAGTGTTTGTTTTTTTTTCTTCATTTTTAGTGCATGGCTACACGGGCGTGGAACATGAGCATCAACAGAGATACTGCCCTTTATTTTGCTTTTCACGTGAATAGTGAATCCGATTCCCTTCATACTACCTACTCATTCTACTGTCCGTCGGGTGACTGAACTGCATTATCCCAAGTTCATTTTGACATCTATATTAAGCTGAAACCGAAAATTGTATGAAGTTCGGATAACACCTCATGGTTCTTTTTGTTTTTACAAAAGTAAGTATATATTGGATCAGTCCTACTGGGAAACAAGAAAAAACTTCGTGAAATGCATTTCCTTAAATATGAAATGTGTTATTTGAAGCCCATAGATTTATTTATACATATATGAACGTTTGAATTGTATAGCTTGAACCAAATCACTTGGCCAACGGTCGGTTGCGGCCATTGGGCGATAGCCTATCTAAGATAGGTTAGTATTCACTTAAGTTCCTCAGAACAACCAACATCGGATAGGTTAAATTTGTATAGGCTTGTGCTCATTGACATACTAGATATGCACCGAGATTCAGCTAATTCGAAACCGCGGTAAGTGAGTGAGATGAGTCACTTTTGATTAAAAATCGATTCAGCTAGTAAAAGTGAGTGAGTGAATGAAATGTCAGATTACTCGCCTGAGATTTCAGCAGTGACTAGCGAGTCATCTCACTTCACTCACCGAAATAGCTGAATCTCGATGATGGACTGCTAGGAGCCAACTTCACGATGGTTCCTTTTGAAAAAAGCATCACCAGCGACACATTTCAGACCTTGCGGTAGTCAGTAATATTTTCAAGTCAAACAAGTGCTTAAGATATTTTTTTTCAAGGAAATCCCTACACGAATCCAAAAATTTCGTTTTTCTATTTTCTACAGAAAACAATAAACTATATATTATTGTTATTTGCGGATGATATCAATTTAGTTTTTTTTTTTTTACTTTTCGCCGAAGAAATAAAATTTAACACACAGTCGCACATGTTCTGTATTTCACTTTTGTCAATTTGAGGAACGAAAGTGAATTTAGATGTTCTGTATTCCACATAAAACAAAGTTTGTAAATAGTTGCGTTTTATTATCTACGGGTCTGGGTTCTTTTTTAACATGTATTACAAAAACAACATTCGATATGTCTAGTCGTTGGTTTGTTGGACCATCATTTCTAACGCATTCCCAGGATAGGTGGGCTGGAAAATTAACACAGATCCCAGACACACCAGAAGAACTCAAATCATCTCTTATTCTACCATGCGGTTTCTGATTGTGCCTCAGTTGAACCCAAACGATGTTCTAAGTAGATAAGACCGGTACGTATACAAGCATATGTTTCTCGTTTCTTATGGAATGTAACGACAAGGAAAAAGAATGGTCTTACAAAGGAATGATGAGTTCATAACAAGTGAAGATTATGTCGAAGCCGAAAACAACTCAGTTGGATTCATACCGTGATGAGATAGCAATTTAAAAATACAATCTTAATTCGCCTATAGAGCTACGTAAATCGTTCGATAAGTCGAGCCAGATTCGCAAGTTATCTCCATACATAGACCGAAAATGGTTTGAACCTGTAAAACCGATTGCCGTGGGAGATGTAATAGAAACGGATGAAGCAAATCCTCGAAATTTATGACCTAAGGGACGAGTAATAGATGTAACCATGGAAAAGGATGGACAAGTCCGTAGGGCAACTGTTCAAACTGCATCAGGGTTATATGAAAGGCCCGCAGTAAAATTAGCTGTACTCGATGTTTCAAAGTGTAAGTCGATCTCGCAGGACTCGTTGATCGTCATACCGGTATGTTGTTGAGAGTGGCATCACCGACATCTCGAAGAAATTTTGGTATAACTATTCGTTCTTTAGTTAAGATTAATTGAACGAAGATGTATGTAAATCGTTAAGTTGGCGGGCAGATGCAGTACGAGGAAGAAGTGAATGAGATCACCAAGACGCAGTATATTACAAAGTCATTGAATTCAAGATTATCCACTACATTTTATCTTGGAAAAGCATTGTCTGAAAATAAGCAAGAAATAATATAAGAAATTTGTAGTGCACTTCAGGTGTATTTACATTTACCTATCGCAAGTAAAAATATAACCTCCATACAGTGTACCTTCCCCTGCTAATTTTAATTAATAAAAAAATTTCCGATTTTTTCTTTTTTTAAACTGCCCTATAAAATTAAATTACAACAAAGCTACTCTATTATTATATAGTTAACGCGTGTGTAATTATTTATTTCTAACTATCGTTCAGAAAAGAAATATAAATAAATTAATTTAACTAATGCATCATATTGCGATTTGAGTGCTCTCTAATTTTTCTAATTAATCATCCATCTCTTTCATCCAAGTGCTATTCTTTGTTTTTGGTATATGCTCTGCCAAATTGAAGCAAGTTTTGATACTACACACAAAATATAATTTCTTTTTATGTTGAACTAAAATACCTACTTTTGGATGAATCTCAACCCAAGGAAATTTGCTGACAACACATTCAATGCATTATTTTGAAATCGAGGCCCATTCACAATATGCAATATTAACTCATAGCTTAGTGCATTCCTAAACCTTCATCGATCTTTTTTTTATATTGGAACCACACTGAAGAAGAACTACACTGCGAAAAAGTTTTTATAGATTACATCTGAAATGAAAAACTCACCTACGTGTGCAAACAGCAAATGTACCATCATTAAAAAAACGCATGAATGGTTTAAATGTAGCGGCATCTGTAGCAAAATTTCTCACCCTTTATGCTCTGGCCTTAGTAGAAGCGCCAAGGTTCATCTTTCCGAATATTCCGAACTCTTCAATTATTACTGTGCAGAGTGCAAAAACATAACTCTTTCACATGTTATGCTCGCATTAAAATGTAACAACAAGCAAATTAATCAACTTTCTGATGACATAGCTGAAATTAAATCTTACTTCCGCAACAGCTTTAGTAAAACAGATGAACTTATAGCTGAAAATAGTGATTCCACCGCTAAAAACGTGGAAAACTACCAAATGAGTATTAAATCACAACTCTCCAACATCGAAACGCTCTTGAACAAAAACTTCCAAATATTCTCCGAATCTCTTGATGGTTCATATTCCATCTCTAACAATCTGAACTCCCAGTTGATTTAGATTACAAACTCTTGCTTCTATCAAATCACTAGAAGTACCTACAAATTGTTCAATTGAAGAAAGTTGTTCAAGGATAGCTGAATGCATAAAAGAGCAATCGATATCCCTAACAATAATTGATACAGACTTCACTGCCGCTAAAATCAGAATGTCTAACGAATCCATTATTCTTGCTGAAGGCATAGCAAAAGAATCTGCAGCCATTCGTTCCGCAATCACTGAATTGTCCGAAGAGATGAAACTTTTATCATCTAAAAATAATGTTGCACTTGAGCCGCATACACTGAACAACAAATCACTGCAAATTGAACTTCAGGATTTCGTCAATTCGTATTCATCTGATATAGCCAACGTCCACCCACAAGCTGCTATAAAATGTATGCAACCATCATCTACTGCTCCTTCAACATTGACTTCAAACAACATTCCTAACACTAACTCGTTATTTGCTGAATGACAAGATCTCGATACCTCGAAACTCTACAGATTTGTTACATCTTGGACTCATCTTGAATGGGAAAATCGTCTTATGCGACTGAAACATTCGAATGATAAATCATTTTCTTCTTTTTTTATAAAATGCGCTCCAAAAATAGCTAACATATCTTTTATAAAGGTTTGGTTTACCATGTATTTCCGATGTACTTGTTCGGCTAGTATCAAAAAAGGCTCGTTCATTCAAAATCGAGATCCCCATAAAGTATGCATGGCTCTTTCTCAACCATATCAACAACGAACTAAAACTAGAGGATTTAGTGATAAGGCCATGGAATTATCAATTTTCTTTTAACTTTAGAAATAAGTCTATCTCTAACTTTGTTCCTCGCTCTTATTATAATTTCTCACCCACTAGCAATTACAAGAACCTTTACCTGCCCATAAACCTCAACCGACCTCAACTTCTAGCTTATCAAAAAATAAAAAAGTTTCAGTTTATCCCAACGCCCTAATTTATCTAAAACCGACTTTTCTTCTAAAACTAAATATCCAAATTTCATTAAATCCCTTACTCTTTACCCCCCGCGTAGCTTTACTTCCAAAATTCCTACCAATATTTCATTTCCTCCACCCACTTACCGCTTTCACACGCCACGAACTATACTTCGTCGATCTATAGTGTCGGCACAGTTTTTAGGTCGTGTGAAAAGAAACTGTGTCGACACAGCAGTTCGATTTCTGGAGATCGAAGTGGTATGTCGACATGGCGTGTAAAAAGGATCGAACCAGCCACCGGCACATTATCCGTTTTTTGTTGTTGTCTGCTCATATGTTCATAATTTGAAGATATCTGATTTGCATTTTTCTTTCATATAAAATTAATCCGTTTAATTACTTCTTGAAAATAATATGGCGTACAGACAATTTCACTTCAATCATTTATTTTTTTAAAAGTAAATTTGACAACTTTTCTATTTGCCAGCTGGTTTTAACATAAAATTATACATCGGCGTGTGTGTGTGAATGCTCATGTAACAGCGAACTACTTCGTCGACATGATAGATCGATGTGGCGTGTGAGAGCGGTAACTGAGAACAATGTTTTGCCATCAGTTTCATTTACTACCGCTGTTAATCATAACTTCCCAAACCGTCTTATTTCCTTAATCCTCCTTTTCCTCCGAAGGTTGAAATAACGAAGCAATTCGCACATCTAAACAATGATGTCATATGTCCTATATCGTCTAAGAAATCGTCGCATATATGCAAACGTGCGTCTGTATCTTGCATATCTTCATGACAAACCCGACTCTATCTGTGTAGATGGTGCAACCAGAACAAATATTTTAGTATCTATACATCAAGAAGGTTTGCCAACTAATACTAATGAACTTTTGTAAATACTTACTCTATACCACAAAAGTTTCAACGTTTGTCCTTCTGATATTATAAACGACTTATCTGCCTATGCATCTTACGTCAATTCCAAGTGGCTTCCGCAGTATCAGAAAAAACATAATCCGTTTCGTTCTTAATAATTGTATCTCGTGTTTGCCAAAACCACAATTCTTATCTATCTACTATCAAAATATTAGAGGTCTACGTACAAAAAGTTCCAATGTTTTCTTAAATTCACAAAAACTCCCTTTCGATGTATTTGCGCTCACTGAAACTAACCTTACACCTGATTTTCATTCCAATGAATTCTTCACATCTGATTTCAACGTCTTCCGGAAAGATATTTTAAGCCTTAATATAAGTCATAACATCGATTCTTTTGGTAGCTCTCCATCAGGACGTGGCGTTCTATTAGCACTTCATTCTAACTTTAATCCTTCAATGGTGATTATTCCCAATATATTAAACCTTGAAGTTATTTGTGTAAAAGTCTATATCCCACCGTTTTATTTATATTTTATGTTGCTACATTCCACCTTCCAACCAACAAGTGAATATCTGCTTCTACTCGATGAAATTGATTATGTAGTTGAACTTTCCAATCCCGTTTCATCCAATGATACAACTGAAAAAGAAATTGTTTTTACTGACCGTCTTCTTTCTTCCAATCTGTCTCAAATGAGCGGCGTTAAAAACTGTTTACAGGGACAGTTAGATCTGATTTTCTCTTCAGATGCTCAAAACACCCAAGTCATCCAAAGTCAAAATATCCTTTCAAAGATTGATAATTTTCACCGTCCAATCTCGGATACTTTTGCCTTCGAATGTGATAATATCCAACCTTACTCCCTCACAACACAGACTTTAAACTTTCGTAAAGCTGACTTTGCTAAACTGAATGAACTCATTGGAAAAATAAACTTTGATTTTATATCCAATGACTCTGATATTGACAGCAAGATTGTCACTTTCTATGATGAGATTCGAAATTGTTTTTCTCATTCTATTCCACTGTTTCCTAAAAAGTATTTTACTTCCTCGCCTTCTTGGTATAACAAAGAACTTCGTTCACTAAGAAATAGGAGGAACAAACTTTGGAAACAATTTCTTATTTCGAAGTCAAATCATGACCTCTTAAATTATATCTCATGTTATAACAAGTTCTCCATCTTGAGTGAATCTTTATACGCCAGTCACCTTTCCCAAATTCAATCAGACTTAATTTCGAACCCTATGCACTTTTTCAAATTTATTAATTCAAAAAGAAAATCTGATGGTTACCCTTCAACACTGAAATACAACGATTCCTCATCAACTGATCCTCAAGTTATCTCGAATCTTTTTGCAGATTTCTTTGGCGAAGCATTTTCTCCTAGCAACAAGGACGTTGATATAAACTACTTTTACTATATGAATGGTTGCACCCAAACAACTTTATCTTCGATAAATATGTGTTCCTTCAATAAATAAAAACATCCGTCTGCTGAAGGATGATTACTCGTCGGGTCCTGATGGTGTTCCCCCCGTTGTTCTTAAACAATGCGTCTCTAGTTTAGCGCAACCACTCACTTAGCGGTTCTTAAATGTAATAAATTTGCTAGAAAACTCTGATGGAGTTGTTTATAAAAACATCTTAAGCTTCAAATAACAATTTTCTATTTAAGCATTAAAAACAAACATCATACCACGTTTCATTAAGTTTTTCTTTATGTCGTTCCTTCGTAGTTATCAATTTGGAAATTTCCTTATTTATGTTTGTGAATTAAATTCAATTGAATTTATTGAGTCTTTTCTCTTGAAACTTTAAATAGTAATACAATTTTTCGATAAAAATATAGGAATAATTAGGGTTATTCTGCCACATCTGTTATCCTGCTATGAATTTTCTGTTATGATGCATAACAGATCTCCACCATAAAAGATATTTTATAATTGGTATTCAGGAGTTCGATCTTTTATAAAAGTCTGTTATGGAACTTCGAAAAAGAAACATTTATGCGAACAGACCTAAAATCTGCTATCAAATTATCAGCTGTAGTAAATAAAAATTCTCGGCAGTCGGCACTGACGAATAACAATAAATTAACCTGTTGAATGGACGTATTTTGTTTCGCGAAGATAAATTTTTGTTTTCTGTAATTTTTCCATAACAGTTCCTGAATTTAATATATCCATTATAAAAAGTTGTACAAAACGCACACCGGCAAGATAAGCGCCTAATTTCTTATGTTTCGTGCTTTAGTGTATTGAAATAATTTAGTTTTCAAATTATTTAAAGCCGCCTTTACATGCATCTTCATCTTCATCTGCATTGACATCTGCAAAAAAAGAGGAAACAAAATAAAAAATTCATACTTGTGCGATAGAGAGCGAAAACCAAAATGGAGATCATCTTCATGTATGAAGATTATAGGAAGTACGAATCTGAAGATTGCAGATTATAGTGAAGATGAACATGTTCATCTTCATTATAGCATTTTCATCTGCACCATAATTTGTTCCGTTCAGATAACGAATTTTAAAGTTTTTTTTTACCATTTCACCTCAGTTTGCTTAAAAACAACGAAAATAGCGAACATTTTCTTCTCAAAACTACATACCTGAACGCTAAGAACATGTGAGATGTGTCAAGAAAGTTATAGCAGAGTTCGAGTAAGTTATTAGTGTGTACCCTGTCTTACTTTTATGTTTGTTTTATATTATTGGCCCGTTCTACTTTTCTTCAAATCTGCAGATGCAGATCCATGTAAAGCCGCCTTATTTGAGTTTGTTATTATGCATTTTAATTATTTTTTGTTATATCTGTCTCCTTTTAAGAACAATTCATTAACGAAATAAAATTTTTTACTACATATATTTAAATCTTTTATGATAAAAGTAACCAAAATGTGTCTTTTATTCTGTTATGATTCATAAAAGATTCCATAACAGATTGTGGCATGCTGAATACCAAAAATGCAGTTCGTTAAAGATTTGTTAAGAATTTCGAAGTTTTGACAGCTCATTAACAGATTTCATAGCAGATTTAGCATGCAGAATACCAAAATTATAATTCATAAAAGATTTTTTGACAGCTTAAGCTTTTGTATGAAAATTCATAACAGATTAGCAGAATAACAGAATAAAAGATCTCGCCGAATAGACCCAAATAGCGACTATAATGTATATATGCACGCCTCTTGGCTGTTGTAACTTTGTATAGTTGAACTGCTTTTGCTCAGGAGCTGTGTATTATTTATGTTTGTGAAAGGGAAAAACATTCGATAAATGCATACATAAAAATTTGTATCCAAACATCAGACGATTTCCGCACGAGCATATGTTTTAAATGGTAATATGAACTTGGGATAGTGCAGTTCACCCGATGGATAGCAGAATACAAAAGTGAGTGGAGACTTGTTAAATTTCGTCTTTTAAGTGATCGTTAAAGGGTTATTTATAACGTGAAATTGCAGAATTGAAAAAAATAGTTGTTTGCTCGATTTGACAGATAAGTGCTTGTCTCACTTCTAATGCCTATTGCCTATTTGGTGGACTGTTCGAAAGTACCCTTTTTTCACTCTGAATTGTCTATTCCTATAAAATATAAAAAAACTGAGTAAAAAGAGTAACTCCGAAAAGTTGATCGAAAACGACTAGATAAATCTAATTTTTGGTGGAAAAACCATTCAACCCTATCACGAGTTCAATCGTAATCGGAAATTTTTACGAATACCGAAAAAAGTTACACCAGAATCCGTTCGTAATGGCAATTTGTAGGAGCATTTCCACTACGATAGATTCTATGAAAGATTTTTTCGGGCTTCGCAACAAGTCTCCGGTTACGATGGAATTCGTGATATGACTGATTATGTCGTTTTGATTGGCTGTTTAGGGCCCTTATTACGTATTACGATTATCGTTCAAAATCCCTCGTTAAGATTAATTTACGATTACGTTTTACGGTAGTCGTTTTCTCTTACGACTGCGTTTGGCTCTCGTATTTTATTGTTTTGACACATTACGGTATGAATAGTTGTAGTATTGAACGAATGAAGTTGGATGCGTTTAAAAAAATAGATTTTTTTTATTTCAGCTGGCAAATATTTATTATCGTAAACCATAAACGGTCCATGTCATGACTATCGTTTTTTTGCCTTTCGTTTCGCAATACGTAATAAGAGCCCAGAGTGACTCCTTTTACTCCGAAATGTATATAGGAATAGAATAAACATTGAAAAAATTGGCTCCGAAAAGCCAAAACGAAATGGTCGGTATTCCTTGTTTTGCAAAACAGAGAACAAACTACTTTCACTGAATGATGAAAAAAAAGTGTAAGTGCAACCTTAAACTGATTTAATCGATTTGTCGTCAAACGCGGCCATTTGCAGGCATAATAAAAAATTGAAATGTCACCAACTGTCACGTTGGACTAGAAAGATTGTCAGCTCATCAGTCAGCACTTCTAACAGATTAGTTAAGAAGTTGGCTAGTTTTTTGTTCTAATTTAATTATTCAATATAATATATATTAAAATAATTTTGTTGAAAAATGCCTAAGAAAAAAACCGGTCAGCGAAAAAAAGCCGAGAAGCAAAAGCTTCGACTTAAAGAAATACGCAGCAAAGATATACAGCTTGCTGAAGCTCCATGCAATGCTCCCATGGAATGCGAAAAGTGTACGAAAAAGCAAAAATCACGGGCATTTTGCTATTTCTGCCAAAGTTTGCAGCGTCTTCCGATTTGTGCTCAATGCGGTAAGGTAAAATGTATGTTAAAGACTGGAGATTGTGTAGTCAAGCATCCTGGCGTTTACACAACCGGATTGGGAATGGTAGGAGCTATTTGCGATTTTTGTGAAGCCTGGGTATGTCATGGTAGAAAGTGTCTCCAGTCGCACGCTTGTACATGTCCATTGCAAAACGCAACTTGCGTTGAATGTGAACGCGGCGTTTGGGAGCATGGCGGTCGTATTTTCAAGTGCTCCTTTTGCGAAGGATTCCTCTGCGAGGATGACCAGTTCGAACATCAAGCCTCATGCCAGGTTCTCGAGTCGGAGAACTACAAATGTCAATCGTGCAATCGTTTGGGGCAGTACTCATGTCTGCGTTGCAAAATTTGCTACTGTGAGGACCATGTTCGACGTAAGGGATTTAAGTATGATAAAAACAAAGCTATCCCATGTCCCAAATGTAACTACGATACTTCAGTTACAAAGGACTTGAGTATGTCGACTAGAAGTCATAAATTCGGAAGACAGGCGCAATACGGTGATGATGAAGAAGAATACGAACCTTACTATGCATCGTCATCATATCAACCAAGTGGTTATTCTGCATCTGGTTATGGAAACGATGAAGATGATGATGACGACGAGGATTACGATGATGATGATGACGAAGATGACGATGACGACGAGGATAGCAGCCAAGAATCTGAAGAAGATCTAGCCAAGGGGACAGATGCAAAAAAGTCCGAAACTAAATAAAACTCTGTTGTTTACATTTGTTTGTTTTCAAGAAAGTGTTTTTAATTTGTATTTTAGCACGAATTGTTTTTGAAAAGACCAAGTGAATAAACTTCCAACAGTTAATCAAGAATTCTCCGATTCTTTGAATCTGCGGAAAAAAATACTATATATCGTTTTTTTCATTTTAATATTACTTTGGTACACTTGCTTGCATTTAAGACATGTAAAAAATACCGTCTGACCTTCATCTGCTGATCGCAACTGTAGTGTTGCATATGACATTTTATCGTGCCCACATTTTGGGCATTTACGATCTACCACTGGACCTTCAGCTTCTTCCTCTTCTTTCTTAATCTTTGTTTTATTTTTTTCAGGATCGTACGAGTTGAAGTGTATTGTATACTCCACTTCCATATCCCCAAACACTGAAATATTAGTAAAATTATTAATTACATATACACTGTACTCTCGTGTGGATTTGTAAAATTCATGTTATTTTTTTCATAAAAACGACATTGTTTTGAATTTATAGTAAAATCGTTTGTTTAGGTTCATTATTATATACACACCGTTTGCTTCGAAATTATTTTTGCAGTTGTAGCAGTTGATATTGTCTGTAGTCGTGAGCTCTGGAAATATAGAACCACATACGGGACAGAAGCCTGGTGTAGTTAAAAATGATTCCATAACAAAACAAGTAACAAATTAATAATAGAATTCAAAAGAAATAAAAATACTACACGTGAATTTGAAGTATTGAAATTAAAAATTATATGTCAAATTTACGTTAATTATAAATTAAATACGCCACCTGGCTCTGAAATCTGTACATTCAAAATGAATGTATTCAAAACCTACTATTTTTTTCATACACTTCAACTGAGCTGAGAACTACTTTTATACTACGTTTTCACCTAACACTTAATCCAGATTTAAGTGGATTAGCCATAAATCCTCTTTGTAATCTTCTAAATCTTGAGGATTTCACATACAAATTTTAATCTCCTTAAATGAAGATTAGAAATTAATCTCATTGAAATCTTCTTCCAAGTAGAAAATTCTCAAAAGAAACAAAACTTATTTCATAAAACGCGCCTATTCTAATGTCATATTTTCTCCATTGACATTCAACAAAAAAAAACTGTTCAAAATTATTTAATTTGTTTTTGTCTCGTATGATTTGTCTTTGCCTTCAAATTCTGTTTTTGTTTATAAAAATGCAATAAATCTAAAAAGACCATAGCAGTGGGTGCCTCGAATTTGTAATTGAAAATGTTTTAGGTATCCTACAGTAATACTTTGAAGTTGTTCTTTCCCAAATATATAAAAACGAAAACCTTGCAAAGGCGATTACAGTATTTATGTAAATATATCTATTTGCTGCAAGATCCCAACATAACAATATTTTAAAGTTATTACTCATTTTTATTTATTGAAATTAAATTTGTTCACTGCACCGAAATTATTATTCTTCTTCCCAATTATTTTGTTTTTGTCTTGTTGTATTGACCTGTGAATGACAATTCATAGTGAAAACGTCAAACTAATCTTTTTTTCACTGGTGAAAACACTTGAAGATTAATTTTTAATCTTCTCAATTTAAACCGGATTATGTTTAGGTGAAAACGTAGCATTAGATGGTTGCGTTGGAGGCGTTCTGTGTTGCACAGCTATCTGAAACATTTCCGGAAAACTTATTAGGGGTATTCACGATCCGGTGTATCTGGTCTTGTATCATTGTAAAAGTGTAAAAGTGTAGCATGTTTTTGCACTACAACAACAAAATATACTGAATGTCAAAATCTTACACTTTTACACTTTTACAATACCCGATGCACAATGATGCCATTTTGAAAATTATGGCACACCGCGAGGAAGAATGAACTTGCTCATTCTTTAATGGCAGATTGCCATTATCAATCCAGTCATTATTTTGTCCCGTGTAAATGCTTATCATTATTTACCCCGTTTATATGATGTCGATTTCGTTTCAACGAAAACATCGATCTGCCGTCGATCCGCCGTCAATTTTTTTCTGAAAATCAAATTCGTTTCAAATTAAAACCAATATTTTTCTGGAAAAACAGATCCGTATTGAATCTCTTTTTGGAGACGTACTCAAAACGGATTTGTGCACAGATTCTTACACACACACCAGAATATTTGAAAAAGTAAATTAATGTATTAAAAAATAAAAAAAATTGTTAAAAACTTCTTGGAAACAAATATTAAAAAAGTGCAAGTGGGTTTAGGAACTCCCCCGCGTCGGAATCGGGAAATTAAAACTAAATAATGATGTATTAATGAATTGAATATTTGTTTTTTTTAGAGCTGCCAAGCAAGACACACAGTCCCAAAAAGAGATTCAGTCCGTAATCGTTCGTTTCAAGGCAAAAAAGTATTGGTTTTAGTGGCATCATGGGATCGGAAGATTGAATTAAAATGGAATCGAAGTGACAATTTGAGTTTACAGAATAAACAACAAAAACATGCAACAGAAAAAAATACAAAGAAAACGGAAACCCACCGAACACAAAAAAACACTATTGTTGCGCACACACACCAAGAATCAGATGTGAATTCGATTCCTCAATTTCTCGATTCAGGTATATAAATACATTTTCAATTCGATTCAGCTCTTCTAGTGGGATCGGATCGAGTAATCCCATTTTAATCCGATTCAAGTATACACAGACCTAAATCCTGATTCAATTCTCCATATAAACGTAGTAATTGATTTGATTTTACCATTATTTTGCCAGTTTAATGGCATGAATTAATGGCAATTTGTCACTCGTGCAAATCCGGCATAATACACGAAGCTAAAATAATGACCGATAAAAATACTGCCAACATTGGCAGTAAAGAATGAGCAAGTTAATTCTTTATTGCAAATTGTCCTTATTTGAAAATTGTTGTCAGTACTGAAATTTACACGATGTCAGTAAAATGCCACAACTTAACGAAAATTCTGGCTGCCAGTTTCTTAATGCCAAATATTCTGCCACATTTTCGACTATTTACACGACAAGAAAAATAATGCCAAGATTTTGACTGTAATACTGCCAATTTGAAAGTCGTGTAAATCCGGCATTAGTACTATGATGAAGCCAAACCATCGAAGCGGCACCTAGACTTACCAGCCGACCCTTGCTCTGTAGAGGTATTGGAGGATATGTATACAGTGAAGGAATAAGATAAGGATATTGGTATGAAGTAAGAATAATAATAATAATTGAAGAATAGGAATGCTGTATACAGTGCTATAAAAGTTGGAGTGAGATAAAAAAAACAATAAACTGAAGAAACGAAAACTTTGATAGTGAGGAAGATTTTTTTGTAGGTAGGTATGAATGATTTGTATTTTATTCTCTGTGGGTAGGTACGACGATTTGTGGCGATAGAAAAAAACATGCCACAGCTGAGTACAGGAAAGTGGTGAAAAAGTGTAAATAAATATTTAATTTCTAATGAAAGCTATGTGCAACTTGAACAAAGACCGTCACAATAAATTTAGAAAATAATTAAGTTTCATTTTCGAAGTTAATATAATTGAATTTATACAAATTAAAACAATAATTATTTATTTCATATGTGGTGGCATTTCATAATAGGTAAAGTGCGGTTAAAATACGAGGTGTGTGAAGCGTGTCCATCTCCAAATCCATTGTTTTGGATTATTTTGATATTTCTTGAATTTTTTTAATCGAATCGAATTGAGATTTCGATTCAGGTATATGGCCTCGTGGGATCGGAAGATTGAATTAAAATGGAATCGAAGTGACAATTTGAGTTTACAGAATAAACAACAAAAACATACAACAGAAAAAAATACAAAGAAAACGGAAACAAAAAAATATTATTGGTGCACACACACACCAAGAATCAGATGTGAATTCGATTCTTCAATTTCTCGATTCAGGTATATAAATACATTTTCAATTCGATTCAGCTCTTCTAGTTTCAAGTATACAAAGACCTAAATTCTGATTCAATACCGATTCAGAGATCCGATCTTACCATCATCGCGAGGAGACGTGTGTCGGAAAGTCTAGTGACTCGCTCGTTATCCAGTTGCCCCTTCTTCCCCCCTAAAAAAAAAAATATCACAATAAAACTGAAAAAAAAAATACAAAACCAAACTTATCCAAAAATAAAAAGAAAATAGCCCAACAAATATAAAATTAAAATATAAACAAGTTTCAGTGCTATTGCCAGTGTTTCTCTGTGCTAAAATAATTAAATAATTAAATATTAAACACAAATTAAGCGCAAAAACAAAATAATAAAATAAAACCCAATATGATGCCCTCAACATCAACATTTACACCACAAAGCGAGCGGTAAAATTCCTTTCCTTCCCCTTCATAGTCACTCGCAGTTGCTTCGACTTGATCATTACATACAGTGTGTGGTGGTCATCCCACACAATGTAGGTAATGATTAAGTCAAAGTAATATCAGATATATTGCTGTTATTGGCTTTGGGAATACAGGGGCAGATCAATTCAATTGCTTCTAAGGCATAACACTAGTAGTAATTGTATTGTGAAGTCCTATTTGGTACCCAAACCTAATATTAGCATAGTTAACTGTCTGAATTGATTTTATTTATGTTTATTTTTTCGTAATGTGTAGTGAATTCAAGGTAGAGTATTGTAACATACGTGGGCTTAGGAAGAATTTCTATGCTGGGTATGTTCATACTGCGAACAGCAGGCCAGCTGTTTTTGCACTAAGCGAAACCCAAGTAGGTGAAGATTCTGATCCCTCAGAATTTAGCCTACAAGGATATAGTTTAGTGCCACTCTTTTTTCCACATCATGGTATCGTCGTATATGTGCGAAAAGATGTTGCTTATCAGCTTCAACCACAATATGGCCATTGCTTGAATACAAATTTTAACTTCATGTGGTTCAAATTTACCGTCCATAAGCACATCATTCACACATGCTTTATTTATCGTAGCCCAAATTTGGACAGTACTTCGACTTTTAACGAATTCGATGCGCTGTCCGACTCTATCCAAAGAATTGTTTCCCAATATCCGCACAGTGAAATCGTTGTTACGGCCATTCTGGCCAGACAACACCCGAAGGAAGGTATGTTGAGCTCTTTGCTGAGGTGAATAATCTGACTCAGCTGGTTACTGAGCCAACAAGAATACCTGACATTGCAGGTCACTCCGCCAACACCCTAGACTTGTTTCTTACCTCTTTACCTGGTAATTATACTATTAGTATGTTATCGCCTCTAGGCACATCGGACCATTGTATCATATCAGCCAATTTCTCGTGCGCAAAGTTCTCAGTTAAAGAAAGCATTCCGAAGAGGACCGTATGGCAATACGAGAAAGCCAACTGGGGCGGTCTGAATAATTTCTTCAGGATCTTTAACTGGTCACTATGCTTCCTCGATAGTGACGTTGACTCCAGCGCTAATATGATTACAAATATAATTCTTAAGGGGATGAAAGCCTTTATACCGAACAAAACCAAAAGCATCAAACCAAAAGAAAATTCATGGTTCGATTTGAGCTGTAAGGAGGTTATCAGGTTGAGAGGTAAGTTTCCGATGTTATAAAGCCAACCCAACTGAGGAAAACCGGAATAAGTTCAAACAAGCTAGAAAGACCTGTAATAGTCATATTCAAAGCACCAAATTTCTACATGAGCAAAAATTAAAGCAAAAAATACTACAATGTCCCAAAGGTAGTAAAAATTTTTGGTCATTTGTAAAAAACGTACGAAATTCCACCTGCTCGTCGGTTCCAACGCTCGTTTCCAATAACACTTCTGTGGTAAGCGCACAAGAAAAAGCAAATTTGCTAGCAGCTCAGTTTGCTGCTAATTCTACGCTTCCACAAAGTGTCATGACTCCTCCTGTACTTGAGAGCATAAACAGTTTCATGGGACGTATCTTCTTTCGTACTCGTGGAGTTGCTAGAGTTGTTAAAGATCTTGACATACACAAATCCGCTGGTCCAGATGGTATCTCCCCTATTGTTCTGAAGAGGTGTTCTTCTACGCTGGCAAAACCACTGCATAAGCTTTTCCATCTGTCCTACTCTACTGGTCTCTTTCCGAGTGGGTGGAAAACAGCATTTGTCCAGCCTGTCCCTAAAAAAGGCGAATCTTCTTCACCCTCTAACTACCGTTCAATTGCACTTACGTCCCTTCTTTCCAAGGTCATGGAAACGCTGATTAACTATCAGCTTAAGAAATATCTTGAAGAACGAAAGCTCCTTAATGACCCACAGTATGGCTTTCGTAGCAATAGGTCCACTGGTGATCTGATGGTATATCTCACCGAACAGTGGCACAAATCTTTACATCGTTTTGGAGAAAGTAAGATTATTGCGCTTGATATTTCAAAAGCATTTGATAGACTTTGGCATCAGACTCTCTTATCGAAAATGCGTGCATTTGGTATCGAAGAATCTCTTCTTCGTTGGATTAGCAATTACCTTTCGGATCGCTCAATACAAGTTGTATTGGACGGTTTCAAGTCTGATATTCATAAAATAAATGCTGGTGTGCCCCAGGGCTCCGTTCTGTCTCCGACTCTCTTTCTCATTTTCATTAATGATCTCTTGTCTGAAACTTCTAATCCAATGTACTGTTTTGCTGACGACAGTACCCTCAGCTTTTCATACTCGTTTTTAGATTCTCATCCATGTCCTTCGGATGTGGAACTTGAACAGCAGCGTATGATTAGCTTATTAAATTCTGATCTAGACAGCATTGTCCAATGGGGAATAAAAAATCGCGTAGAATTTAATGCTTCAAAAACCCAATGCTGTCTTCTGTCGTTAAAGCGAGACCCTCCCCCAATGCCGTTGTCCATTAGCGGCCGGCGCTTGCATCGAGGAAACCGAACAACTTTCAGTTCTCGGTATGTGCATCACTGACCACCTTTTGTGGAATGAACACATATTCGACGTCGCCAAAAATGCTGCAAGATGTTTGGGTTTTCCCAGACGATGCAAGAAATATTTCTCCCTTTCCGATCTGGCTGTAATCTGCAAATCCTTTATTCGTCCAAAGCTTGAGTACAATTGTCATATTTGGGCAGGTTCTCCCATAACGCACTTAAGTCTCCTGGACAGAATCCAAAAAAGAGCTTTAAAAATGATAGGTGATGAAACAATAACTAAAACAATTGAGCCTCTCTCGCACCGTCGCAATGTTTCATGCCTTTCATTATTTTATCGGTATTATAATAAACAGTGTTCTAGTGAAATAGCCAGTTGCATTCCTCCCCTTAAACTATTCAACCGTAACACTCGCGCTTCTAGGAAAGCCCATCAATTTACCCTTGAGCCCAACTTCGGACGTACTGTCAAGTATAGAGATTCTTTCTTTAGCCGCACAACACGAATGTGGAATGCTTTACCCGACCGAATTTTTCCCTCCCATTGCGATAATCAGGCATTTAAAACCAATGTACATCGGTATCTCCTGTCTAATCCTATCCCATTTTCCTAATCGCTCGCACTGTATATTAACATTTTAAGGGTATTCATAACCCCTTGAGTGCGCGCATAGTTTAAAAAAAAAAAATTCAATTCTCCCTATAAACGTAGTGTCTATTAAATTTTTTCATGGCATGTTCATACTTCTGCGATCATTTATGGTTGATCTCGGACCAGTTTTCTCGTTCTTTTAAAATGTATGTATTTATACTTTAATTTAAAGTTACGTTTCATTTGTTTATAGAGCGAGAGCTCTTTTAAGTTATATAAATTAAATTTTACTTTTGGAAGCGATGTTTTATATTAAATCAAATATAGAAATTAAATAATCACAATGCTAGATAGCTGTTGAATCCGTTAGGTACTTCGGGGAACTTGTTTCATTGCTGTAGGTTACTGTTAAACGCATAGAGATAAACTATTTTAGTATATAGTTTAGCTTCTCTATGGTTAAATTTTTGCTTGGATATGCCCCATGTCCTAGCGGGAACTTTCAAACAGCCCTCAGATGGGCTTTCTGTCTGCTTTTTGTCAGCATTTAGTGTTAGGAATATATGGGGTATTGCTTCTTTTTATAGGTTTTGTTTCAGTTCCGTTAGTTTCAACTTCCGAGAACTGTATGTTTCGGCCCGTTAGTTAGCGGTTTGTGCAGCTTGTATTCTTTACTGGATGTCTTAGCCTTCAGATGCAGGTCTGTATAAGGCCTTATACAAGCTAATTGTTTCCATATAGCCTGCAGAAGCAGGCCTGTATAAGGCCTTATACAAGCTAATTGTTTCCATATAGCCTGCAGATGCAGGCCTGTATAAGGCCTTATACAAGCTATTTGCTTAAATATAGCCTGCAGATGCAGACCTGTATAAATCCTTACAGAAGCTATTTTTGCAAGTAATTGCTTGCAGAATGTGCGCCAAAATGACTTGCAAAATGACTGTATGTGATCCTAAGGATGTTTCAATTTGGGGACAGCATCATCACTTACGGAAGATGTGTATGAAATAATGTGCGGGAACGGGAACTGGAGAGATGTAATTTGGTTTGCTTTTCGATTGCTGTTGGAATGCGGCCGGTAAAGGTTTTAAAGGCAAAGTTAATCTAATTAAAATGATGAGCCTACATATAGACGGTCACTCAAAAACTTTTAAGAATAATTTAAAATAACTGGGTGTGCAAATAAACTATCTGTTAAAATTAAATGAACATGCTCGGAAAAATATTGGTAAGGCAAAGAATGTATTTCACATCCTTGCGCCTTTCTTAAAAAGCAATAGTCTTAAGCAAAACACAAAATGTTATTTTATAAATCTTTTATTCGTCCATTATTAATCTATGCATTTCCCTGTGGGTTTACCATATCTCTAATAGTAGCCAAAGAAATGGAAATTTTAGAAAGAAAAATTTTAAGATTTTGTGTGAATGCACACTACAAACCTAGATACAAAAAATATTCTAATAAATACATTTACTATAAGGCAAGAGTGGTACCCTTGTTCAAATATGTTTTGAACTTAATGAACAAAATTATTACCAACTTGAGTGTGAGCCAAAATAAGCTAACTAAGGAAATATATGATACACAATGTAATTTCGTGTGGCACAAATTAAATTATCCATCTCCAGTTGGCATAATTCATAAAAACTTGGAAGATTCGACGGTCTCTGGAACCATGTCGCTTCTATCTGCTTTTTACCAAAAAAACATTGAACAACCAAAATCGGCGAAGAGCTCCTTAGCACCTTTTCTTCTTATATCCGGAAACGCAACTTTCTTGAGTAAAAAAAGGGCGAAAAAACAACAAAAACAAAAATAAAAAACAAAACAAAAATAACAAGAAAATATCAAAATTGTAAATTAGGTATTGTATGTAAAACTAATTAAGTATATTTGTATATTAAACTCAAAAAATTATTTAAAAAATAAAAAAATATATTAAGAAAACAAAAAATACTCAGCAAAAAAAATGAATCGCAATTAATCTCTTAATAAATAAAAATGTTAATAATTTTTAACGTATCACTCCTTTTCCAACTTACTGGCGGGAAAAGAGGAAACTATTGTAAACTTTAAATTATTAAAAAAAGGAAAAGAAATCGCATTGTAATCAATTAATTAGATCATGAAAAAGAACTAAAACATTAAAAAAAAATAAAGGGAAAAAAACTATCTGTAAAAGCAATATATTTAACCAAACCCTGGAAAACAGGAATTTTACCAATATTGAAGAAAATAGTATTCCTGAACTGCTTTACTGCCAGCTGCATCCACAAGACAAAAGTATCTTTTGCTCAACCGTGTTGAGTGTCAGGATGCTCTCTGTCTTACCCTAGTTCTTTAAGTTATTTTAAGTTATAATAGGTTAATTGACTCTAACGTCAAAGAAAAGAACAAACATATCTTCGGGAGCAAAAAATATATAAAAACTCAAAAGCACTGAATATGTAATGTAACAAAATGAAACAAACGCCATGGGGCAAATTAAATGTCAAATCGATATGGTAGAGCCACACTTTTCTAGATCTAAGTATTAATATGTAACAGATAGAGAATGTGCAATCAAAAGATAAATGACGCAATAAAATTTACTCATACTCTGGATTTCATTTCAGAATCGAAAACAGAATCTCTAATACACTCACATATTTAAAATTTTTTCGATGTGTTTATTGAACTTAGTCTACTTTTCTGGTAAAATAACATACAAAGAAGCATAAGTTATAATTATTATTGATACAAGAAAATGTGTATCTTAATTGAAATCAAGTGTTTTGGAAATTCTTTTTAGCCAAATTTTTTTAAATTTAGTTTTTACAAATACAGTGATATATACAATTCAGGTGTCTTATTTATTCGGGTGTCTTATTGGGGGAATGTGTTCCGGACGGCCAATCGAAAAGGCCATAAGACAAATATAAAACGCACTTGCACAGAATACAAAGCAACACTACATTTGCTTAAACGTCAAACGTTTTTGTGTGCATGTTATAATGAAAAAATACACACTAAAGGTATTCATGCAATGAGATAATCTTTACAGATAGATGTAATTTTCCGCCAGATGTTTGCATGAACATCCACTTAAAAATGCTTGCGAAAATGTAAGAAATAATCAAATGTTCATTGAAATAAATTTATAAAGTTTATTTATTCTCTTTCTACATCAAATTCGTGAAATAATTTTATCTGATTTGTAAAATATTTTTCCAATACAAACTTTGACAGTTCATTTCTGCGGAAATAAAATTATCTGGTTTCTGAGGTTTATCTGGGTTTTCCGTCGTTGTATGAATACCCTTACTATGTTTTGTTATTTAGGCAATTACGGAATATAATCTTTTTTGGCAAATACATAACAAAGTAGTCAGTTAAGGCAGTTGCAGCATTCGACGCTACATTGTGCTTACGGAACAGTCGTCAAATTCACATAAACGTCATTTAAACGTCAACCTGTCAGCTGAGAGCTGATAAGCAAATAATTGTTTGTTTCTAGTTTTAATAAAAAAATAATTCTTTAATTCTATTCTTTTAAACAACTTTTTTAAAATGCCAGTATTGTATAACACAGGGGATTGGTTTAGTCTTGAACCGGATACGTATCGGTAAATTAAAAACAATTTAATTGTAAATTTAACTAGGTATAAAGATAAAAATTATTCTTTCACAGGAAATTCGATTTGTATGCCTTCAATTGGCCTATCGATGTTAATTTGGATTACATGCGAGTATATGCGGCACCATTTGGTGGGCCGATCGCTGTTATTCGAGATTTTTCCCAAATAGCACCCGTCAAAGGAAATGCTAAAATTGAAATCAAAACATTTGATTCATCAGGAACGTTATTGGGGATAATTTTGGCAAGTTTCTATTAAACTTAAATTTGTTCGCCTTGTATTATTATGTATGTAGTTAATTCTTGTGATATGTTCAAGTTAGAAGTATCCAATTTATGTTATTCTTAAAACTTTGCATCCTCAAACGAACAAGATTGATCAAGGGACTGCTTACATCTAAGTGTATTCCTTTATTGAAGAGAAAAACTCAACACAAAAGTTATGATAAGTGTGTTACGAGGCAGGGAATCTTGTAAAATAATATCGTTTAAGAGTTACTCCTAGTTTATTGAATATGTTATATTCCTATTGAATATTTGCATCTGAAGTAGGAGGGAATGAGGGTCCACTCAAAAACGACATAGGATTATGTATTTGAGTACTCGGCAGAATAAAATATCGCAAATTAGTTTAATGCCTAAAATCAAATTATACCTTACTTACTTTTAATGGCGCTACAATCCGGGCTAGGCTTGGGTCTTAACCAACAAGCTTCTCCAGCCAGCTTGGCTCTTAGCTAGATGCCTCTAGTTTCACACGCGAAGTTGGTTGAGGTCCCCTTTTACTTGCGTGTGCTACTTGAGCTTCGGTATTGCTCTACTTTTCTGGCAAGACAGGTGTCACTGTACATCCCATACACTCTTTTTTGTATCTTCTCTTCCTCACACCGTTTATGCACACGGGACCAAAAATCACTGTAAGAATCTTTCTCTCAAGGCAGCCTAGAGCATATCCACCCACTTTTGGAAAAGTACATGGCTCTGAACCATACAGCAGTACCTGGGATGATTAGTGTTTTCAATTCAATTCTTTCTTTATTTTTTAAATCATAAAATACAATTTTAGATATAAGAAATAATTACAAAGCATGGCAAATATGCCTTCTGCCGTAAAAAAATTACTTATACAATAAAAAAATTTAAAATATAATAAGAGAGTTTGATTTAACAAATTTGTGCTCATTTAAAGTCAATTATAAGTTATTTTTATACACATATATTTAATTTGGGATTAATAAATAAACAAAACTGTGACTTTTAGTTTAGTCAATACAAAGATAAATTAATTTTGGTTAAATATTTTAGATATATTTAAAGCTTAGAACCGTTTTGTATATAAAAAGTTAGAAAGAAAGAAAAAATAATTAATCTGGACTTTTAGTTTAGTCAAAACAAAAAACATATAAAGAAGTGAAAAAGGGCTTTTAGTTTAGCTAAAACGAAAATAATCTGCGACATGCGCTTTTTAAAATACCTATTCAAATAGTAGTGGTGACTTTATTCTTCAAAACATGTTCGAATACTCATCTCGATACTTTTTTGCTACGCTATAAAATGTAAGATATTTTCATTCGTACCAAGGTTGCAAAGAGAACAGATAGGATTTGAGTCAGATCTATATGGTCTACAATTCAGATCCAGCATTTCAGTTCTGGCTTTGAAAATTAAGCTCATTTCTGAAACTGAAAACTCGTTTCTAAAATAGTTATCCTCGCCTAGAGTAAAATTTAATTGCCTATAAACAATCCTTGAAGCTGCATGAGAACCACGTTCTATACATTTCTGTAAAAGTGTCTCATCTATACAAGCTATGCAGTCGTATAAAGACAATTTTAATTCTTCATTATTATCAGTTCGTAATGAGATCGGAAAGTCGTGTGTAACAGCTAGATCGTACCAATTTTTTACAGGACTGTAAACTTTATTAAAACAAATATTAAGGATCCGTTTTTGGAGGTTTTGGTCTGATCTATTCACTACCTTTACAATGTAATCCGCATTTGCCTTTAAGTTTTTCAGAAATATTTGAGGTAAGCCATACTCCACATGGATGGCATAATTTGGGGTGTTCTTAGGTAACCGGAAGATTCGTTTAAAAAAATATCTTTGAACATTTTCTAGTTCTTCTAGCTGTTCATACCCATAAACTTCGCTTCCATAGCAGAGGCAGCTATTCACTGTAACTTTGAATTTTGAAACTGAGTCTACAAAAATATTGCTAAAAAAATTAGACCACATGCTGTTTAAAGCAACTTTAGCAGCTTTTATTTTTTCTTTAGCATGAGCGTGCGTATTTAAGTTATATGTTAGTACATACCCCAGATATTTAAATTTATCCACGACTTCTATAATATCGTTCCCTAGAGTCCAGTTGCGGCCATAGCCTATAGACCTGTTGTGTGATCTGAAGATCATAATTTTCGACTTCGAGCTGTTGATCTTGAGATCCCAACTATCACAGTATTGTTTTAGCCTATTTATTTGAAGTTGTAAAGTAAAGTTGTAAAGTAAGCGGGCTATCTGACAGGATAACAAGATCGTCTGCATAAAGAAGAACCTTAATAGTTACATCACCTATTACAATATCTCCTGGGATGTGATTTTCAACATCATTTATAAATAGAGAGAATAACAAAGGACTTAAAACACAGCCTTGGGGAACACCAGTTTGACATTTGAAATCTCTCGATTTCTTAGGGCCGTTCTGAACAAAAGCATTAGAGTTCTCTAGCATCTTCTCATAGAATTTTATGAACTTTGTTGATAAACCTATTACTGAAAGCTTGTAGATCAATGACTTTCTATTGACTGTGTCGAATGCAGCCTTTAAATCGACAAAAAAAGCATACAAACATTTCTTTTTATCAATAAATCGCCTAGCCACTGTGTTTAACACAAAAATTTGATCTATAGTCGAAAGGTTTACGCGAAAGCCAGCTTAGCAGCAACTGATTATATTGTTTTGCTCAACCCAATTTGTAAGCCTTAAGTAAAGTAATTGTGAGAATAATTTTCTCAATGAGTTTAACACAGCAATACCCCTATAGTTTTCCGGCTGATCCCGATCGCCTTTCTTAAAGATAGCTGATATTTTGGAACACCTAAAGTTTTCAGGAACTATCTCCTCAATGTATAACCTATTGAAGAAACTTAAGATGTATTCCAAAAACTCTGGAGTAGCATATTTATAGAATTCAGCTGGAATACCATCAGGACCAGGTGCTTTGTTATTTTTTATTTTCATTCGAGATGATTTTAATTCCATCATTGTAAATGAGGAATCTAATTCTGGTATGGTAACATTTGGGATGGCAAAACTAATCATGCTAAAATTTGGATTGGGCAACAGAAGTTTTTCAAAATAAGCCACGAGAACATTAGCATCATTCAAAAGTGTATTATTATTATTCTGACCATTTAAAAAGCGAACAGAATTCCAAAAAGATTTTGAATCTTTACAGACACTCAGTTTCGAAGCTACGTTTTGAAGGTATCTATTCTTTTTTTGAGTACAGATTCGTTTGTATTCTTGGTTTGCTTGGAAATACAAATATTTGGTGCCAGGGTTATTTGTTTTTCGGAAAAGTTTCAAAAATGCAAAAGATTTTTTCCTAGCCTTTTTGCAGTCATTATCGTACCATTTAGAATAAAAAGTGTTCCTAACACTTTTTTGATTGTTGAAATTTGAGGATTGTCTAATCGTTGTAAGTATCGAAGTAGATATTTCTTCTAAATTGGTCGCTTCTATGAATGGTAAGCTTGGTATATGTTGATTAAGCTTTCTAATATAATTGTTTAAGTTTTTATCACTCCATTTCAATCTGAGAGTGTTTTCTGTCGACTGTAGGCTTATAAAGTTATCTAAACCGCAAGTTACGAGAATAGGGAGGTGTTGCGAGAAATTTTCTGGAAGAATTTCAAAGTTTCGTGTTATGCTTAGGGATACTTTAGGTGCACGAGAGGGTTTTGCTACTCAATTGCCTTCTTAGCCCAAAAATGCAGCAATTGCCAATAGTTATTCTTCGTTTGATTTCTGCGCTGATATCGTTGTTTTTATTTGGAAGCCGATTTGGAGTTCCTCACTACCACAAAGTTATATATTCTATAAACTCTTTTTTGACATCAAAGGTATCGGTGAGGTTTTTACCGATCACAGCTTGAAGTGCTATTGAAACACACCTTTGCTAAGGATCCTATAAACTACTGTGTGAGCTTCTAAACGCGTTCCGCTACATTTTAGAACATATATACCAAGTCTTCCCACTGCAATGGATCCACCTTAAAGATTTCGTTTTTAGATATTACTTTACCAAGTTATAAGTTGAATTAAGTTAAATGAATGTTTTAAAGTTCTATGTTTTCGTATTTTATTTGCAGTGGAATCATGGCAGATTTATAACCATGGGCTGGTCTGATACCGAAGAATTAATTTGTGTTCAAGATGATGGATTGGTGATAACCTACACGATGTTTGGTGAAGAAAAACATACGTTCAGCATGAGTCCCGAAGCAAGCCGAACAAAAGTTACAGATGCCAGAATTTTCTCATCGAGTTCTGGAACAGGAATTGCCGTTTTAACTACGAGTGGAAGGGTTTTCTTAAAAAGCAGCAACATAGCAGAGTTTAAAACACGTCAATTGCCTGATATTCCAAGTAAAACTAAATGCTTCTAAGTGATAGTTCTTTAACTCACTACTTCAATTTTTTTTAGAATCTACTTCTGAGAACATTTCTTGCTGGCAAATTGTTTCAGAAGATCGCAATAGCTACTGTTTAATTGGACGAGAAAAGGAAATTATCAAACTTGTACCGGGTCAAAGTGTTGGAATTATTCATGGAAAACTCTTCGATGATCCATTTGAGAAAATCGTCCAAATGTCTGTGTCCTACAACCATCAGTTTTTAGCTCTATACACCAACAACGGCCTCCTTTGGTTGGGAACAGTTGATATGAAAAAAAAATTCTGCGAATTCAAAACAGGCCGTCTTGATCAGCCAAAACAAATTGAATGGATAATGGATTCTGATAATATTCATTTATCCGATGCCGTTATAATCACTTATCCATCGCTTTTGCTTGTTGTCAACACAAAAGGTGATGAAAACGTCTTTACTTTTGATCCAGCGATATTTTTAGTGCCAGAATTGGATGGTGTTCGAATAATTACTAATAGCTCACATGAAATGATTCAGAAGGTTCCGAAGTGTGTTCAAAATATCTTTGCTATTAATAGCCAAGAACCTTCGAGTTTTCTGTTTGAAGCTCAAAAGAAATTTCAAGAACGCAGTCACCAAGCTGATGAGTATTTAAGTTTATTCAGAGGCAAGATGGAAGTGGCTGTTGATGAGTGTATTGAAGCGGCAGGATATGAATTTTGCTCAGAAACACAAAAGTCTTTAATTAGGGTACGAGTGAATATAACTTCTTTTTATTTTATAAATTTTATCCTATTATTACAGACGGCATATTTTGGCAAAGGTTTTATAGCTTTGCATAATCCTGACAAATATATGAGGATCTGCCGAATACTTCGAGTACTTAATGCTCTGAGACATCCGAAAATCGCAATACCGCTAACTTATAAACAGTAAATTGTATATTTTTATTATTTTGTTTTGTAAAACAAAATATCTTTTTTTCTCAATAGGTTTTGTCATCTTAAACCAGATGTTATTTTATCACGTCTAGTGTTTCGTAAAAATTATGCTGTAGCAATTCAGGTAGCAAAGCATTTGAAGTTGCCCGAGTCATGGATTTTAGAGCATTGGGCAATACACAAAGTTTACAACGACAGAAGTAAGTTTTAATTTCTTTAGTTAATTTCCAACAAAATTTACATATTATCTATAAGTTAGTTATCAATTTTGTTCAAATAATAACCTAGGATGTGTTTTATATTATACATAAGTTGGGAGGGTTTATCGCTTTTCTTTTAAAAATGTCGAGATTTTAAAAACGCATCTATCGGAAATCATCGCAGTTATGTAATATTTTGATAAATTTGATTATAAATGAATAATTTCATCTTATTCTCAATGTGTAAGAGTTTCCAAATTGGCTTTCTTTTCCTAAATAAGACAGACAGATTCAATTTCAACTTTCTTGACATCCTCGTGTATTTCTTAAACTCTGCGCGTCATTCGCCAAAATCTTGTTCGCGATTATTCCCTGATTCTGTGAGTGAAACCAATTCGAACTGAACGTTCAAATTTTTTGCTCCTGTGTATTTCGTGTATATTTCATTTATTCTTGCGAATTAATGGCATTTTCGATTGGTCGTCCGGAAGGCTTCCGATGTCTTCCGAATGCTTCTGAAACTGTTCGAATGGTATCAAATGATAGTTCTTCTCCTGGATAGAAGAGACATTTCCTTCTGGATTTGAAGTCAGAATCAAAACCAGAAGTACGCACAGACTCACACCCACTAATTGCGTTTTTATTTGGCAATCCGGAATTCTTCTCCGAACCGGGATCCCAACTGAACACTTTTGTGTGATTCTGACGATTCTGAATTTTAATGAGATTGTATGTGTGGAAATAATTATGTACGTGAGAATATTCAAATTCAAAAAAAATGTTTGTTGCACAATTATGATACAAAAAATGACAACATTCGAGTTTGACGTTCAAGTATATGAATGTGTGAGTGCTTCTGGTTCTGATTCTGATTTCAAATCCAAAAGCAAAATTCTCTTCTTTTCAGAATTAGAACTATAATTTTTTTTCAAGTGAACCCTTTCAGAAGAGTCCGGAAGGCTTCTGGATTGCCAAATAAAAACGACATAAATGTCAAATTCAAATTATTTTTTCATGTCATTGTTTTGTTTTGGTTTGTCTGAAATTTTGTAGTTTCAATTTCTATCTTTAGAGAATTGAAATTATGGATATCTGTTCCGAAGACAAATTTTCCCTCCAATAAGTCTAATTTCGCATTTTCACCAGGAATAACTTCGACATCTTCTACATTTGTGTCAGCCATGCTTACAAAATAAAATAATCACAAATGTGCGTTCGACATTTCCCGTCTTACACATACACTCACATACATATTCAGAATCTAGAATCTAGTGCTTACTTCTTCGATTGGAATCCCGGATCGGAGAGTCCTTCCGGACTACCAATCGAAAATGACATAAATTATAAAATTCTGTCTATTACACAAAGAGTGCTTTCTTTAATAATAAACTTTTATAAATTGAAGAAATTTAATAAGTGAATTAGTGAATTAAACAAATTAATAAAACCAAATTTGCATATACTTACATAATTCTAAATTTGAGTGAAAATGGAAGACAATTGTAGTGGTGAAAACTGTCACAAAAGAATAAACAGAAATGATGATTTTGTGTTATGTAGCGGCATGTGTGGAAAAAAAATGCATATCAAATGCGCTGAATTAAGCAAATTTGATATAAGTCTCCTAAAAAATAACTCAAGAATCAAATTCATGTGTATAATTCGTGTGATTGTCCAAATATTTTATCCGCTCTAAGTAAACAAATAGCAGAAATCTCAAAAAATAACATTGACTTAAAAAAACGTGTTGATGAACTAAAAATATTAAATGCACCAACACCACCACAACATAAGGGATAGATGTCGTGTGTACCAATACGTAAGAGTGCATAAATGTTATAATTTTTGTGGATATAATCATATTTCAAAATACTGTAATAAAAGTAAAGTATGTATGAAATGTGCAGGAAACCATGATGTGAAAGATTGCAGAAGTGAATTAAATAAATGTACTAATTGTGCTTTCCTAAATGAACAAACCAACCAACATTTAGACATACAACATGTAGCATCTGACAATAATTGCCCTGTGTTTTTGGGAAAAGTTAAGGCCGCTGAAGAACGCGATAGGTTCTAGCAACTAGAAACTATTAATTATTTTTTCACTAATATTGAGGGGCTTTCAAATAATTTCACTAGTCTGCAAACAATAATTAATGAAACCAACTGTGATATAATAGTATTAACCGAAATCCATGTGACAAAAAACCATGACGTTGCTGAAATGCAGCAACATGTAAAGTAAATTTATACAAAACAGCCATCACATCAAATACCTTTAGTAACTGGCCAGCATATCATCAGTATAGAAACTTCTACAAAGGACAAATTGAGACTGCTAATTCTACTTTTATATCTAATAAAATATATATATAGTGCAAATAATCAAAAAGATATGTGGAGTCAATTAAAAAATATGTACTAAAAACTAACAAAGATGAAATAACTGAAGTGCAATTTGAGAACTGTGATATAGAAAATAGTAGTGCAATAATCGCTGTAAAACTTAATAATTTCTTCATTAAAAGCGTGAATGATATAACCAATTCTGTGATATTTTCCGAATATATAAGTATAGTAGAAGAGTGCAATATAGAATTTAAGTTTACTTTAGTTGATACCAATGATATTACCAATGCCCTTACTGTGGTAAACTCTAAACATGACTTTAATTTAATGAATGTGAAAATGCTGGAAGATGCTTTAGAAATTGTTGGTCCTGTCCTTATCCGTATAGTAAATACTTCATTCATCTCTGGTGTTTTTCCCGAAACTTGGAAAGAATCTCTTATTCTAAAAGAAAGTCTCCAATTCAATTAAGTGTAGTGATCATCGTCCCATAAATATGCTCCCATTATATGAAAAAATTGTAGAAAAAATTGTATCGAAGCAACTTCAACAACATCTCAACAATAATAACATTATAAGCATCACCAATCTGGCTTTCGCTCGAATCCTTCGTGTGAAACTTGTATCAATTTTGTGGTTAGTGACTGGAAAAGTGAAATTGACAGTAAAAATTGTGTTATAGCCGTTTTCTTCGACCTTACGCGAGCCTTTGAAACAGTAAATCATATTATTTTGTTAAATAAATTGGAAAAGTGTGGTGTAAAAAATACAGAACTAAAGTGGTTCAAAACTTTTTTGTACAACAGAACCCAGAAAACAACAGTTAACAACAATGTGTCCAACCTGGCAACAGTGAATGTAGGAGTTCCACAAGGAACGATCTTGGGAGTCCTTCTCTTTATCCTTTATAAAAACGATATGGAAAGAGTAATACAATTCTCTAAGCTTGTGCTATTAGTCAATCGTTCTCCTAGCAATTCAACGAGTGGAATTACTCCTGAGGAGGCATTTTCTGGACGAATCCCAAATCTAAGCCGTATTCGAGTATTTGGATGTAAGGCAATGGTCCATGTCCCGAAGCAATGTCGTAAAAAGTTTGAACCAAAGTCGGAATCCTGTATATTTTTGGGCTACTGCGATGACACAAAAGGCTATCGTTTATACCAACCCGAAAAGGACAAAATTATGATTAGTCGAGATGTAATATTTTTTGAGAATTGTCAAATGGAAATGTGTAAGACCGATTTAAATAATGCTAAATATTCTTACATATTCTCAGAGGAATCGAATTCAGTGGGGGATGGTGGTGAGAACGAATATGAAAGTACAAATAATAAGGACAGTACTAGCAATAGCCGAGAAGAAAGTAACGAGATTTCGTCTATAACTGCAGATATAAATACAAACTTAACTTCAGAATTAAATGATATCACAACTGAAATTTATTACACAGACGATGATCAAGTCGAAGAAAATGTAGAAAGTGATCATTTGAAGTCGGCTTAGATCATGAACCCCGACGATCTGAAAGAACACGGAAACCTGTCCGAATGGATGATTATGTTTGTCAAGCAAAGTCTATTGAGCTTTACGATCCATTGACAGTTGAAGAAGCACTTAGCCGAAGCGATTCAAAATTTTGGAAAACTGCAATGAAAGAAGAGTATGACTCCTCAATAGAAAACAAGACTTGGTTGTTGACCGATATTCCACCCAAGAAGCGACCGATCGATTGTAAATGGGTTTTTTAAACTAAAAAGGATTCCAACGGTAAAATATATCGCTATAAGGTTCGTCTTGTAATTAAAGGATGTGCGCAAAGGAAGGGGATTGACTAAGGGGAAACTTACTCCCCTGTGGTACGATATACCTCAATTCGATTCCTACTAGCAATGGCGGCCAAGTACAACCTTGACATTGATCAGATGGACGCGGTGAGCGCTTTCTTACAAGGTGAGCTCAGCGAAGAAATTTTTATGTTGCAGCCAGAAGGGTTTAGTGATAATGCTTTGAAAGTCTGCAAATTAAAAAATCTTTATATGGTTTAAGGCAAGCCAGCCGTATTTGGAATGCAAAGTTGGATGCAGCATTGCAGAGTTTCGGACTTATGAAGTCAAAAGTTGATCCTTGTATATACTTCATGATATCAGCGGGAAAGATGCTTTATGTAGCAGTATACGTAGATGATCTACTAATATTTACAAATAATGAGAAGAAAAAGTTGGAATTAAAAAATAACTTACAAAACAAAATGAAAGACATTGGAGAAGCCCGTTATTTTTTGGGAATACAAATCAGCAGAAATCGAAATAAAGGTTCCATTTCATTGGATCGGGAGCTTTATATTAATGAGATTCTCAATCGATTCAATTTGTTTGATTGCAACTCAGCAACTACGCCTTTGGATGCTAATCAAAAGTTAACAAAAGAGATGTGTCCACATACGGAAGAAGAACGAGCTCATATGAATGATGTTCCCTATCAACAAGCTGTTGGAAGCTTAATGTTCGCAGCTCAAGTTTCACGTCCCGATATAAGCTTTGCTGTAAGTACAGTAAGTCGTTACAACCAAAACCCTGGAAAGGCACACTGGACTGCAGTCAAGCGAATTTTCCACTGCTGGAGAAGAACATGTTTTCGGTTTTTGCGATGCTGACTGGGCCAGTGATACGGATGAAAGGCGATCAGTAACTGGTTACAGTTTCTTGTTACATAATGGTGCTATTTCATGGAATTCAAAAAGACAACCAACAATTGCCCTTTCAACAACTGATGCTGAATATATGGCATTAACTGCAGCCACACAAGAAGCAACTTGGTTAAATAATTTGCAGAAAGAACTTATCCCAATCTCCTCAAATTCAACAACAATACGATGCGATAATAAAAGTGCTATAAGTTTGGCTCTTACCAGTACATATCATGGAAGGACCAAACACATTGATGTCAAACATCACTTCATCAGGGAGAAAATAAACCAAGGCAAAATATTATTAAAATATGTTAAAACAGAAAACATGACAGTTGATTTGATGACCAAGGCTCTTCCGCCATTAAAGCATATTACTTGTTGTGCTACACTCGGACTCAATTTTGGAAAAATCTAATTCAGTTGGGGTGTTGTTTTACTACTTGTTGTAATTCGATTTTTATTTATCATTTTTATAATTTTTTCAATAAAATGTTGATTCTTGTTTTAGCGTTTAAACCTTAAACACGTTTCTATTATAATTTAAAACGATTTTTATCAATATTATACATGCGACTACAGGCCTACAACAATCTTCCATTAAATATTAGAAACATCAACATCAACAACAATCAATTTAAAAATAAAATGTTTGTATATGCAAAATCTTTTATTATTTAAAATTCCAAGAACAGTTTTTGAATGTAATTTAAACATGAAATGTAAAATATTACTAATTTTAAATGGCCATTGGGCCAAATAAAATTCAAAATTCAAAAATTCTTTCATAGTTATCGTTGGTTGCACATGCGAAGTTTATTGATTCAATCAGTAGAATTATTTTTGTTCGGGAGTGTGGTTAAATTTCTCGGTAAACAAGCACATCATACACATTTGCTTATTTATTTATCGGAGCCCAAATTTGGAGAGAAATTCAACGTTTAACGAATTTGATGATCTGTCCGGTTCCTTCAAAGAATTGTTTGCCATTATCCTTGAACTGAAATCGTCTTTACTGGCGATTTCAATAGGCGTTTTCCTTTTTTAGTTCATAGCAGAGAGTGAGTTGTCAAAAAATTTGTTTGTGTTTCTTTTTAACTCAGAGCATGCAGAGCTCCAAATGTGTGTTTCTTTTTTGTTCTGAACATTTGAAGATCGCACTCGACGTGCTCGAACATAATTGACTGAGCATGTGAGTAAATTGCTGAACGCACCAAATGCCATGTGTGCTAAGAAGGGAAATGTGACGAAAAAAATAATTAGATACATAAGTTAGCGAAAAAAGTTGATCGCTTGCTGATTTTCTGTATCTGGTGTGTGTCAGTGTACAAAATGGGGAAGGTATTGCTTTTTATGGTTAGAAATGAAAATGTATTCTGACTTGTGTGGTTCAATTGTGTTTAAAAAATATATCACTGTTCAGAGCTTGCTCTGTTTGGAATAAGTTCAGTGCATATTCTATGTGTTTGAACTCTGTTCAGTGCTCTGCTCTGAACGAAAAAAGAAAAACGCTTAATATACACAATTCTAGTTGGCTCCGCTTGTCGGGTCAGACAAAACTCGAAGGAAGGTATGTTGAGGTCTTTGCTGAGCTAAACTAACCGAATCAGCTTCTTGACGAGCCAACTCGAATCCCTGACATTTTAGATCAAACCACCAACACTCTAGACTTATTTCTTACCTCAGATTTTGATCAATACATTGTAGGTGTATTATCGCCTCTAGCCCCATCAGACCATTGTATCATATCTGCAAATTTCTCATGCCAACACCTCCCAGTTAAAAAAAAATCACCAAGGAGAACCGTTTAGCAATATGAGATGCGTAAAATTATTTCGCTTGACATTTCGAAAGTATTTGACAGAGTTTGGCATCAAGCTCTTTTTTCGAAAATGCGTGCATTTCGCATCGATGAATATCTTCTTCGCTTTATTAGAAATTACCTTTTGGAACGCACAATAGAAGTGTTTGTCTGTCTGTCATGCATAAAATAAATGCTGGTGTGCGACAGGGCACCTTTCTATATCCGACTCTTGCAAAGTTGCTGAAAAATTGTTGGGTTTTCTTAGACGATCCAAGAAATATTTCTCCCCTTTTGACCTGGCTGTAATTTATAAAGCTTACATTCGGTCAAAAATTGACTGCAACTGTCATATTCCTGCAGTTGCTCCCCTGAGATAATTACATACATAAGTCTCTTGGACAGAATGCAATAAGGAGCTTTAAAAATGGTATGTAATAACGGAAACAATGCATCTATTGAACACCGTCGCAATGTTTCATACATTTCATTATTTTAGCTCTATTTTTATAGACAATGTTCTAATGAAACAGCCATTTGCAATATCTCCCATAAAACTGTTCAACCGTAACTCGCGTTTCTAGGAATGCTCATCAGTTTACACTTGAGTCCAACTTTGGACGCAAATTCAAAACCAATGTGCATCACTATCCCCTTTTAAATCCTTACATACTTTGCATTTTCTTAAAGCTCGCAATTTCTTCATCATTTTATGGCAGTCGTTATGAATGGGATTTATCTCAATATACTTTCATTAAAACAAATAAAAAAAAACACCTGTCAGATACTACTGTAAATAAAACAAACAAAAATCAAGTAGTGCATTATTGGAAAAATATTAAGCTTGGCGGAACAAGTAAAAACAAGAAAATTACATTTCTGAAGAAATATTTCTTGGAAAGTTCTAGGAAGATTATTCATAATTATAAGGAAAAATAGAAAACCATCATATTATTCCCAGGCAAAAGCAAATTGTCCCAGCATGTCACATTTTTGCAATTCAAAATATAATCTAAGGCTGGGTGTTGCTAAATGGCGAATAAAATTGTTTTGATCCATACTATTGACCATCCGCGCCACCGATGTCATTAGATCAATTCAGTTCTGATATCGATAACATTGTTTTAAATCCCAGAAATCATTCCTTCTATCGTTCCGAGCATTTCAAATGGTTAAAAAAAACAAGCCTTAATTATTCTATATGCAATTAATATTGTGTTGGCTCCAGTTGTGTTCTTCCAAAATTTTAAAACATTTAAAATTTTAAAAATCCGGATCTTTTCTAAATTCTAATTTTTTCCAGAATAATCTATAGTTAGTTGTGAATTGTTTGATTTAGCTTGTAATTTTCTAATGCTAATTTTTCAATTTCAAGTTTAATCATATTTTCTTTAAGTGTTTATTCTGAGAAATTAAAACGAAGGTATAAATTTAACTAAATCTAACAGGACCACGAAGGATATGTGCGCACATTGACATCAAGGATCCATGTAAAATACCGATATTTCACACAATGGATACATACTTAGAGTAATACAATTCTTGTTTTTTTATAATCTAATCTTTTTATCTAATCTATATACCTATGTATATAATTAATCATAATTTTGAAAATCGAAAGAAATAATTAACAATTCTATTTTGCAATTTGACTAAGGTGATATTTATGATATTTATCATTTATCCTACACCTTAGTTTTACTATACTTTATCCTATATTTGTTTTATCGTATAAGAGTTCACAATTTAATCATTTCAGTATGTAAATTTACCTTAAAATTAAAAGAATATGTGGAATATTGGAATGTTTTAGATAAATTGAGTTGAAGGGTCGCTGAAGATGTCTGTGGGTTAAGTGATTTAAGACAAAATAGGGGTAAACCTAAAATTAGGAATACTAGGGTTACCAAGGCGCTAAACAGGGGGGAGAAGTGTATTTATATTAGCCGTGTTTTATTATCGCCAATAACCCATATGGTTCACCCCGTGAAAATAAAACGATCTGGGTTATATACTTACATGTACACTTTGCTTGCCGAATTTAATACTAATATTTGCAAACCCAGATAGAAACCTGGATCTCGTGTTGTCTTTGTAATACGTGTTAAAACATAACCCATACCCAGACCCGTAGATAATAAAACGCAGATAATATATAAGATCAAAATGCCCATTTGCCAATGTTTTAACATTGTCCGTCGGCTTCAGCCGTCTGGTCCTTCAGAATCCCATAGAAAGTCTATGATAAGTCCTGGCATGATTTTTATTTGTTATTCTTGAGAATTTGGCTTACAAGAACCTTCCCCACCGACGAGCTTAGTCAAATCAAGCATGCCACCGTAAGTTAGAATTCTCTAATACGAACATCCAGAAATAGGAATAACAACAATTAAATTCTGCCTCAAATATGCCTTTATTTAATTTTAACTAAACTGCACTTTCATAAACAGAACTGTTATAAATTGGCATGCTTGGAATCACTCCCTTTTATTTTATTATATTTGTCATAGCCCTGTTGTCTATTATAAATTGAAATTACCGACTAAAGATTCGGAACTTTATACATGCCTTTTATGATACCACATATGCTAAGATGGTTGCTTAGTTTTTTAACGTTAATTTATTTTAGGCTTTACTTAATACAGACTATTTTTTTTTATTTAGATGATAACGAAGTTGCTCGAAAAATCACAGAAAAGTTTAAGAATCCATCAGTTCAAGGCATTTCCTACTGCAACATTGCTGAAAAAGCGCACGATATTGGAAAAGATCAATTAGCTATAAAGGTTAAACCTTACTTTACAAAAACAAATAAAACATCTAATTTAGTTATAAATTTAAATTGTAGCTTCTTGAACTAGAGCCCCGTTCTTCTTTGCAAGTTCCTTTGCTATTAAAACTTGGTAAATTCGACAAAGCACTTTTCAGTGCAACCCAATCTGGTGACACTGATCTTGTTCAGATGGTTCTACTTAAAATTAAAGAGAACATGACAGTTACTAACTTCCATGTAAACAAGAAAGAAGTTAATTGAATATTTATATTTACGTATTTGTTTATTAGATGATTATTCGAGATTTCCCAATGGCATTTAATTTATATCGAAAAGCAATGGCACAATGCAGTCGAACTGCATTAACTGATAGTTTTCATACAGAAGATGACCATCAATCAATTGCCGAGTATACATTGCGATATGCTCTCAAAGATGGAAACGTTGAATCAAACTTATTGATTATTGCCAATCGCTATAGCCAGGGAAAGCGAATTGTTGAAGCTGACTTATGCACAGAAACAGGAAAAATACTTAAGTTACAAAAAGCATTGAATCAAAAGTAATTCTACATCAATATAATTAGTGGTTGAAAAATTAAAATAATTTATTTTTATTGTTTACAGACTGCGAAATACGCATTCTGATGTGGAATTGTGCAGCGAAACTATTCATGATACGATATTGAAACTCCTTCGTTTGGGGGAACTCAAAGAAGCGGAAAAGATAAGAAACGATTATAAAATTCCAGAAAGAAGGTTTATTTTTGTTCATTATTTTATTTATATTTCCAATAACCGTAAATGTATTCTCTTAGATTTTGGTGGTTGCGAGTTCAAACTCTTTCTGAAAAGGGGAAATTTGAGGAATTAGAAAAGCTTTCAAAATCAAAAAAGAGTCCAATAGGCTACGAACCATTTGTTGAGGTTTGCCTTAATTCCGGAAATGTTCATGAAGCAAGAAAGTACATTGCGAAATGCAGAGAAGATAAAAAAGCTAAATGGTACTATCGCGCTGGGTAAGTAAGACGAATTTTCAGACATCAAACATTTTTTTTTAAATTCTTTATTTACTATTTCTTTTCGAATCAAGCTTACACGAAGATGCAGCAGTAACAGCATTTGAACAGCGAGATATAAATTCATTACAATCCATTATGATGGCAGCTGCAAAATCCAAAAACAAAATACTCACAGAAAAAGTCGATGGATACATTAAACAATTAAAATCAAAAAAATAACGAGCATTGAAAAATTGTTTGTCTACTCGTATATTATCAACAATATTATTATTCAAGTTTTATATTATTTTTTTAATTAGGTAGATTTAATAACTATGCATGACCTCATGATTTTATATTATATAATATTATATTCAGTGTATAACACTATTTATATATACATATGTATATCGTTCGAAAATTCCAAATAAAGTTAAATGCGTAATTTATTTAAATTAATTTGATTCGAAGAACGTTATTTGGTATTCTTATCCACTGTTTTAATGTTAAATGGGGATGGTATTTATTGTTGGTCGCAATCTGCCAAAAGAGGAAGCAGTGACGAGCAAATATTTGTCATTTTATTAATTTATCATCCATGGTCGTCGGACACATTTTGACGAACCTATAACTAGGCGTCTTATTTCCTAACATATTACCTTCTCCTATTCTCTTTCTCATAATCTGTATTTGTTTTTATTTTTCAAAATACATATTTACTTAGCATGTCAAATTAGAATTACATGGTGTATGAAGTTAGTTAAGCTAGGATTAAACCGTCAACGTAATCGGTCAACGCGTTGGCTCTCTGACGTAAAAATGATGTCAAAATCTATCCTAATTGTGCAACGTCTTGTGATCGTCTTTGTGTTGACGAAAAAGTTAACACCTGCTGTCACATACAAATTTATCTTTAAAATTGGATTAAAACGCGTTCGATATACATGCGAATTTTTGAAAGTAGGTGTTCATTTCCTCTTTTTACAAACTGTTCAATTGTAAATGTAAATAATTAATAGACTTACCAAAAGATTCCAGCGATGAAGTGTCACAATTCCAGCAACCTTGTACCAAAGTTTATGAAAATCTCTCACGGGTGTTTAATGCCCGTTATTTAATAATATTTCAATAGTTGAAAAAGATGCTTTTTGTTCCTTCGATCATCTGTTCTAGAACTAAAATCATACAGCTTGTCACTAAACGTACCGATTTAAGCGTCTGCTGCAGTTTGTTTCCCCCAAATGCTAAATGTATGCATTCTCAAGTTTCAACGGCTGGCTAAAAATTTCAAATCCAGGGTCCCTACTATGTAACTTCGTTCTACTTTCGCATCTATTCGAAAGTTGTTTTCAATGCTATTTTTAAGTGATACAGTATTGGAAAGTAGCATCCACTGTTCGCATTTTCGACTCATCGACACTGAATCTCCATTTAACTCTGTTGTTTTTATTTAATAAGTGCTTTAATAAAGAATTGGCAATTTGAAATTTTGCGAATTCGAACATTGTAGAACCGAATTACATAGTTGGGCCCCAGGACCAGGGATCCTACTACGTCTTTTATAAAACTCTGACGAAATTGTAAGAACATTCGAGAATTATTTTCAAATTTCTCAATTAAAGGAACTCATCAGGGTAACCACGGAACAATCTTCGCTTGAGCAAATAAAATATTCTAATGAGCCATATAGGGCATGTCTAGGGAATTTAGTTCGCCACGGAATATTATATTCCCTCGAAGTTTTTCCTGCGAACGAAAATCTTCCATGGAATAAATTTCCCTCAAACAAAAAATCGTATGAAATAACAGCAAAATTCCCGGGGAAAGTTTATTCCCGATACTAATAAATTCTGGGGAAAACGTTCAAGCATCATTTACGTTCCCAAAATTCGAATGAGAAAAAACAGTGGGCTGAAGAGAATCGTTTTTAATTCGATATTTCATTTTCGACTCGCTTCGTTTTGATCAATTAACGAATTCGAAGCGAATCGTAAATGCTACTTCCAAGATTTCCAGACAATTCACAGCTGATTCCCAGTGAATATTTATTATTTCAATCAAAATCATTGGTGTTTTGTCCGAGGTGCATTAACTTTGCAATAAAATATTTATTTAAATAAAAAATGGAATCAAATGTTATTTATATAAATGCTTAACGTGAGGAAGAAAAAGAATCTTAAAATTCAAACTTGAGAAGAAAATTATTAAGAAGTGCTTCTTCACCTTTTGGTCTTCCTTGCTTCGAGTCAGTGTTTTCGCTTAACGTGTTTATTGTTTGTTAAATTAGCTTTATTTTATAAAAACTTGGTTCGATTAGTTGTTTCGCCTTTCAAAAGAAACATTTAAAATAAAATTGTCTTAAAAGACAAATATAGAACACGAAACAACAATGCGACACCACCAATTATAAAATTAGCTGCAACATTGAGATTCCTTGCACACGGATCATACCAGAAAGTGGTTGGGCAGACAGGATACAAACATTGGAATGGCGCAACCCACAGTATGAAATTCAATGTCCAAAGCGCTAGACATATTGCAGAGAACGTTGTATGTTGTGTCCTTTGGCGATCCCTTCGTTTTCCCTCATAAATTCGATGAGCGGAGAAAATTGTTGCTGGTTGGTGTCTTACAGTCTTGGGCGCCTGCATGTTTATTACAAAAAGATGATTGTTTATTTCTTTAGTTTGTTTTTATAAAAAAAAAATAATTAAACTCACATTTTTATTTGTTTAAATGAAAAAATCCAACAAAATATCACTTTTGACCGTATCGATAAACCAATCCGCCAAAGAAACCCTATCGGAAATGCACGCGCTAAGAATTGAAATGTCAAATCAAATTCGCTTTCGATTTCGAAAATAGGGCGAATGTAAAACGAAATAGACGAAAGCGAAAACAGTAATATCAAATCTCATTTTCGCCACCTAAAACGATTCGCTTCGTATTCCCTAATCAGGCCATCCGTTATCCGATCTAATCATTCGAATCACGTGAATATATCACTCAATTGTTCACTATTTATTTTCAAATATCTCCTATCTTTTGAGTTCAAAGCTTAACTAATATTTTTTTTGATGAATTCTTAAGAAAATCTAATAACATTTACAAATATTCTGAATCTTTACCTTTTCAAGAACCGCTAACCTTTTAACACTCAGCCAGACAGACACAAAATACCAAGTCCTCAACATTTAATATCCGGGTTTTAATTATATGGTGTGCTTTCACGTGAATAACAGAATACCGCACAATTTATAGACTTTAACTAAATACCTGCCATAGAGCATTTTTTTTTTATTTTCCACTTTCTCAATAACGACTCAAAGGATTTCAATTAATATTTTTATACAGGACATCACAAAATATTTGTTTTGATATTTGAAAATAAAAATAATTGTTTAATTCAATATTTCGAAACAGGTGGATGATTTTTAGAAATTCTGCGTGGAGACTAATGGCGTTTTTATTTAATCCGAAATTCTTCTCCGACTGGGGATCCCAACTGAACACTTTTGTGTGATTCTGACGATTCTGAATTTTAATGAGATTGTATGTGTGAAAATAATTGTGTACTTGAGAATATTCAAATTCAAAAAAAAAAAAAAAATGTTTGTTGAACAATTATGACAATAGTCGAGTTTGACGTTCAAGTAAATGAATGAGTGAGTGCTTCTGGTTCTGATTTCAAATCGAGAAGCAAAATTCTCTTCTTTTCAGCATTATAACCATAAACTAATAATATAAGGACCCGAAACCTCTGTTTTCATTTGACATTTGCCTACAAGCTGAAACACGCACACAAGTAACTTTTCTGTTCCTCTTCCAATACGCATTGGTAAAAACGCACACAAGAATCTTTTCTGTTCATCTTCCTGTAGACCCATAGACAACACAGCCCTAGTAATTTGTTTTTCTTTTCGATTTCCCATCTATTCATGGATAGAGTTTCAAAGCTACAAGGTTTCAAATCTTATTATGGCTTATTTGTGATTAGAACTATCATTTTTTCCCAAGTGAACGCTTTCAGAAGAGTCGGCAAGGCTTCCAGATTGCCAATTAAAAACGATATAAGCTGATGTGGATTGTCAATTTTTTGACTATCGTTTTGATGAAAGCTGTCTCCATCATTCCTATAAGGAACGATAGAGGGAAGATTCATCAAAACGAGTCAATTGATCGAGCGATCGCTTTTGTTTTACGCAATACGGGCCCTGTTTTCTAATTCATGTTAAATACTTTAAATTGCCAGAAAACAAATTATAGAAATTTTGTATGTCCAAAATTAAGTAAAAAACGACTTATTTATCTATTTCTACTGAGGCCAGACACTGTTCAAATGCATGACATGCAAGTGTATTAGTGAAAAATTCAGACGTATAGATTGGGTGTATGATTTAAGTAAAATTAAATCTTTTTGATTTTCCTTCAATCAAGCGTACTGCAATGAAATAGTGTATATACAAGATTGATGATTGATCATGTATGACGTTGAATTAATAAGAAAATAGGAAGCGGATTAGTAAAAAAAATGTATGTTAGAATTTATCGATTTAAATATTAAAATAGGAAACTAAAATTGTATGATGAAATGGACAAAAACAAATTACTCGGACAAAATTAAAAAAAGTCTATTTTATATAGAAGAACGTCGCAGTACACTGTGGATGTAAAAATTAAAAATTGAAGACTCATGCTTGATGTGTGTATATGCAACTTCAATCTGTATTTACTAATACACTTGGACGTGCATGTCATGAACAGTGTATATCCCGCATAAGAACTTTGTGCTTTGTGATTGAACATAAGAGCAAGTACGTGCGATCCAGTGCATTATATTTGAGTATATGATGCTTACATCGCTGTTACCAATGCGATGCTGATCGTTCATTCGTTTGACGTCAAAAACGCTGCTTTCAGTGATTGATGTACTATTATTAAAAGCTTTAATTGATAATAATTATGATTATTTTTGATACAAAATGCTTAAAGTATTGTTAAGCCGCTATAAGATAAATCTTAAATTATTAAAATTCATGTCCATGCGTCATACTTGTATCCGATCACCGGCATGCCGCGATCGCGATTATGCCTGATTGGTAATGTTATGACCTTGGGTCATACAAGAAAATAAAATAAAATACTTTTGAATTTCCAAAATACTTATTTATTAATTAATTTAAAATAGACTTCTTCGGTTAAGCCGCCAAATGCAAGGGAGGAAAAGACAATGCAATCAAGTATATATCTATTAGAGCAGATGGCGATTGCCCAGGGATGATCACTTGACAGTGCTGCCTAAGCAGCATAATTATCCTTGCTCTCAACAGGTAACCTGAAATGTTCACCAAGTTTCCCAAACTTAGATTTTTTTCCTATATGTTTTGGTGAAAATTTTTACAATATTACGAACGAATTTTCACGTTACCAAACACACCTATTATGTCTTGATACTCTTTGTTCAATTTTTGGGTGAGCTTATAAAACTTTGCAATAATGACCAATTATTGATGTCTAAAGATCAAACGTTCGAGCATTATGACTTCCTAAAAACGCAAGATTTGTTTGACAGCCTAAAATCCATTTTGTTTAGAAATTAATTTAATTGTGTTCAGAAAAAATCGATTGTCAACTCAATTTATAGCGAAAGATTTAAATTTAATTGCGTCAAAATTAAACTGTCAATAATATGGTTCGGTGCAAAAGTTCACTCCCTCCGCTGCTGCAATTGTATTATTAGTGATTTTGAGAGATGAAATCTACTATCTTCTTAGGCATGTATGCATCTTCAGCATATTTTAAGTTTAAGCCACATCCGAATGATCAATCAATTTTCTCATTTATTAATTAATATATATGTTCACATTTAATCACAAAAAGCAGAATAAAAATGAAGAAAAATATTTTTCTAAATATGTATGTAATATATATATATTTTTTTTTTTTAGTTTTTTGTTCTTTTTGTAGTTATTACATTAATGTGTTTATAATTAATTATTATTATATACGAACAATACAGCAGTCTTATTTAAGATGAATTTTTTTTTATAATTTTTTGTTTTTAAATAATCATTTATTTTATTTTATGAAACTTTTAAATTTAGCTTAAATTAAAAAATATACAACAACTTTTAATTATTTAGTTTTAGATTTGTATGATTATTTCAATAATTTGTTCAATGTTTTTCACTTCGTTATTTAAATACATATGTTTGTATAATGAAAACAATGTTTTATTGTTGTTCTTAATTTTGTTGTTTAATAATTTTAAGGAAACAACGGTTCATCATACGCCACGAAACAAACAATTATTTTATTGAATAACCTATTAAAATATTATCAGCCAAGTTTTTTTTTTTATTATAAAGAAAAAGATTTTAATAGTATTGGGGGAGTAAACAATGTTTTGTTCTGCCTGTTAAATAAAAAAAAATATACTCTAACAATAATACACAATGGGAATTTCAGTAATTTTTGTTTGTTTGTTTTGATTTACCTACTAAAATAGTGACTAGGTGAAGAATTACCCTTCAGAAAATTACATTTTTATACAATTAATTATAAAAGTTTTGTTAATTTCCAATGTAACAACACAGAAAATAAGAAGTTTTTTTTTCATTATGGTTAGTGTAAATTTGCCTATTTTTTAATTATGTTTAATAGTTTAAGGATAATATAATTTAGGGAGGGTTCCCGCTTGTCATATACAAATTATTATAAAGCTCTTATTTTGTTTTCAATTTACGTGTAGTATATACTATTTTGCAAAAAATAGAAGAAAAAAAATGGAAACAATCAGAAATTATGTAGAAATAAAATTACTCGTATATACAATATTAATAAATCTATTAAATAATTTTACGTTTTCTTAAAAAAAAAAATTATACAGAAATAAATAAGAACTTTTCGAAAGTTATATAAATACGTGTATTTTTTTTATAATTACATCATTATAATTTAAACAACAGATAAAATGATAATTAATAAAGAAACTAAAAATTAAATTAAAAAAAATTAACATGACAAAGGTTGTTCACATTGCTCAGAGCCGATACTTTCTGTAGCAAAAGGGGTGGCATTTGTTTGCGAATGAATTATACTCCCATGAGGCAGGGGGCTCTCTGCAAAAATATATATTTGTTGTTTTTGTTTTGTTAAGAAAATAAAAACGTGAAGCTTAAAGTAAAAAAATATTTTGAAAAATATAAATAAATAAACACAATATTACTCTGTAACCTAAACCAACCAACAAAAAAAGCAGTGTGAAAAAAAAATAATTAAAGGGTGTTTGGGAAAGACCGAAAAAAGTTGCTTCACGTTTTGATAGTGCTTTGCAGCTTCTTTCTGACAAAAATACAAGGACACAAAATAGAACAAAAGAAGAAAAAAACATAGTATAATGAGGACAAAATACAATGAATTCCTTTGCATGAAATTTAAAAGAAAAAAAAATAAATTTTAAAAGTGTATAGTATACTCGTATTTAAAAATAAAAGAGGTGATAAATATTGCACTAATTAATACTAACACGAAGTTTTTTTTCCAAATATTTTTCTAATTTTTTTTTTTTAGTTTTGTATAGTTTTTATTTTGTTTAAAGCGTAACTATCTATAATTAAACTAATAATCTAATACTTTAGTTAGGGTCAGTTTTGTTTGTTTGTTTTTAGTCTGAAAATTAATTTCGTAGTAATTGTGCCGTAATTTGCGAATACATTAGTAGGTGTTTTCAGGTGAAAGTAATCAGTCAAGATTTTTTGCTAAAATATTAAAAAGATTACTGCACTCACTCAATTTTAATAATGAAAGTAAATCATATTTGTAATGTAACCTATTATTTTTTTTTATTAAATTAAACAGCTCTAGTGTTGCAGCCCTTTGGCTCAGATTGCGGTTGTCGATTTTCTAATCGATGAATGAATTTTTATTCAATTATTGATTCCTGCATTTCATTCCAACCAGAAATGGGAAAAATATTCTACAAAGCAGATAAATTTATCCCACGAATTTGATGTAGAAATAGAAGAAATAAACCTCATAAACAAATTACTTTCCAATAGATACAAACATCTAGCGAAAAATTATTTCGTTATATTAATGCCCTTAATATAATTTTGGTTTTTGATCGAAATTTGGCGATTCAAATTATCTGACCAATGAGCCGTATATGTAACCCGACGTTTCTGGGTTCGAATCCTGGTGGTTTCCACACACATGCTTTTCTTTGTTGTAAAAAATTAATTTAAAATAATGAAGATATTAACATTGAATACTTATTTACTGCACAAGTTAGGTTTCCATTAAAAACTAATTATTTACACCGCACATAAACAATAATAATATTTTGTTCATTAAATCCACAAATGTTCTTTTGGTTCATTCGATTGTGTTAACATAATACCAACCATGACAACCAATGGAAAAAATGGAGAATTTTCGATTCTATTGGCAATCGACATTCGCAATCGGACAATAGCAATTAGGCAGAAATTTATTTAAAAACACCCTTAAGTTTGTTATGCTTCTCGTTAAGATAGCACTACGAAACAAAATCTTAATGAGGGTTAAACATCAATTTCCAGAAGGCAAGATATTTCGTGGCCCAATACGACCGAAACATTCCATTCACGTTAATGTTTCAATCAAGTAAATTTTTCTTTTGAATATTATTTTTGAAAGTGTGCCTAGTTATTACGCTAAAGCCAAGCTTTTAACAGAATTTTCGTAAAGAAAAAAATATCGTTTTATAAATATTCAATCGAAATATAATTTCATTTTCAGTTCAATGAATGCTCAAGAGTGCAGTACTATCTTAGGAAAGTATACCGGCAAAATAAATGGCATTTACATATACGAGCACTTCTTTGTAATCTAAATATATGTCCAAAATCTATTAATTATACTTAACAAAATGTAAGGAAAGAACAATAATCCCTTTCAAATACAGAGATATCACAAATTAAACGAAAAAAAAACTTTGGAGAAACCTAAACCAACCTATTTTGTGCGCATAGTAAAAATACATACATTTTACTGTTCTGGCAGGAATAATACATATTTAACGCCATGATTCCCTTTTACATGGTATCAAATGGTTTAAGTTGATTTACTTAAATACATCATAGCGAAAACGAAAGTCAATAGATATAGATAAAAAGAAATCCAAGAAAATACTGAAGAAAAAATACTATTTTCGCTTAACTTTACTGGACTATATTCCTAAACTAAGATCAGCAAGATATTTTAAAATTAGATAAAAAGAAATAAACTATAGAACGATAAACAAATAGATTTTTTGTTTTCATTAAAAATAATAATACTCATATTAACTCAGTTTGCATTTGATTCTAATTTAGGAAGCTATTTCTTACAAATGCATATTATTACGACAGCTTATTTAGATTTGTTTTTTTTTTTGTTTAAATTTATTATTTAGTCAATTTTAACTCAACTATTGGCAACAATTGCTGCCGACTTTCTTCTAAAAAAAATTAATTTAACCCATTTAAAGTGCTATTTAACTTCATAAGATTATATTTGTGAGCATGCGAAAGCTTATTTTTATATTTTATGTACTTATTTGTTTGTATTTTTTTCATCTAAGGGTATAGCATTATATATATATTTAATGAATGAATAAAGCTTGCACAAAATATTTGCAATCTTTGAAATAGAATTTAAGTAAGTTATGATTATTATATCAAATAAAAGAAAATCTATGTCTTTCTTCGCATAAGTAATGTCTTGAGTATAGGCTACGTCTCTTCAAGACTGCCCGAAGTAGTCGCTAAATGAATACTACCCACAATGCTATTGGTACTGATAGTTAAACCTCCGCCATTGGATGTACCAGTGGCAACTGAGGCAACTGTCACAGTTTTCTGAGCTTGTTGTACAAGATTTGGGTTAATCGAAGTAACTGGAAGCGAAGTGTTGTTTTGATCATGTTGACCATTATTTGGGCTTAGAGCATTTATGTTATTTTGATTACTAAGCAATTGGGAAGAAGTGACAGAGGAAGCCGTGCAGGAAACTGAAGAATTGGAAGATGAATTTAAATTTAAAGTGCTCAAAACGCTAACACCACCACAAGTGGTTACTGTGCCACCTGACGAAGTTTGAAATGTTGTATGTTGTTGTGATTTGTTATTTGGTGAGGTGGCAGGTGTTAGAATGCCCAAATTAACTAAATTTGGTAGAGTCATTGTTTTGGCTGTTGGCGTTGTCGTCGATGGTGTAGCGGTGGTGCATGCTTCAAATTTTAATTTACCGTTTTCTAAAATTGCTGTGGTGCCCTCATTGCTGCTTGCAGCAGCTGAAGCCGCTGCTAGTTTCAAAATCTTACTGGCGGTCACATTGGCCGCAATAAGATTCGTCGTATTGGTTTTGGATGATGACTTAATGGAGATGAGACCAATGTTGCCGCGCATTAAATGATTGGAAGCAGCAACTGTAGAACCAGCAACAGATTGATTGATACTATTTGTGGTGGCGGAAACAGATGCATGTTGTTGTATACTACCATTATTCGATAGATGGTTAACCTGTGGATTTTGTTGTTGACTGTGTTGCTGTTGAATTGAAGGTGGCTGAGGTGCCTGAGTAATGCAGTTACCATTCGTGCTCTGGTTGTTTATGTTATTACAGCTGCCATTGCTGCTGGACATGTTGCTGATACTCGACGGACTTAGCGAGCCTAGCGACTGTGAGGGTGATGTGCTGCGGGCCATGACATTGGTAACATTTTCAGGTGACGAATTGTGTGCCACCAATGCATGGCTTTTCAGTCCTTGGGCAGTTTTGTAGCTCTTGCCACAATGACACTTGTAACCCTTACGAACTCTGTTTTATTACAAAAAGAAATACAAATTTCAATTACAAGCATCGACAAAGTATTTTAGTTTCTACTTACTTGCCATCCTTCTTGTGGCCGTTCTTCGAGTGATACTTTATGCCATTGACATTCTTGTATCGTTTCTTACATCCGGGAACAGGACATGCGAATGGTTTCTCATTCCCTGGTGTCCCATTACTCGATCCGGAATGCCTTTTGCATTGCAAATAATTCGAAAAAAGACATTTTATATATAAAAGATTTTGTTTACAGTGTTTGTGAGCATTCACCTGCTCCCATATCTCATAATGAATTCTGAACTAAATTCCTCTGTAGTCCAAGAATCATTACTATCCTCCGACTCAGAGACAATCATTTCATCTTCATCCAGCTCACTACCTGTTGATTAAAATTAATAAGCATTTTTTTTTCGAACACTGTTAAACATAATATATGTATTTTTAAACAAATCTTCAATATTATAAATTGACAGGAAACACAATGACGAACCGGTTGGGGTGTTGCTCCTATTCGAAGACGATAAGCTGTAGCTGTGATGTTTGATAGCCAACTTTCGTTTGAGCTCCACGCCAGAGGAGCCCAGAAATGGACTCTCTTTGCGAGCTGCATCCGATATGAAACGCAATACATAGCTGAGAGGCAAACAAGCAGGCTGGGCTTGTTCTTTTTGTTCAACAACTTTTGGATCATAGTCTGTAATTAGAAGTACATAAGAAATATTTAAAAAGAAAAATTGTTTTTTGTGTCCAACAACTTTCGGATCATAAACTGTAAAACAAAAGTAGTTATTTGGTTATAAAAGGTTGTCATTTAATCGTAGTTTTTCTATCGATTAATATGAACAAAAATATATTTACTAATTTGTATAAATACATTTATAAACTATAAATAAAACTTTATTAAATATGTATAATACCCCAAAGTAATCAAGTACATTATGTAAGCGTATACATAAGTACACAAGTCTAGAAAGGGCTTCTGTTGTCTCCCATCATTAATTTTCAATTCACTTGTCTACATTAATATATAAATACATATGTGTGTGTATAATGTTTGCTATTGCACGTAAGAAATATACTAATATCCCTATCGATATCCTTACAAGGTAATTAAGATATCCGTATATTTATACCAGTCTTTTCTGGGGGGAAGCAAATGCTATTGACGTTGTGTTTGAATAATTTGAGAAATTTAGGTAAGGGTATTTTTTGTCCATATTAATAGTTGATGGTTCTAAATAATTTATGTATATTATAAGCAAGTGAAAGCATGAATAAAAAAAACTAACTTGATAGAAATTCATAGAATGTAATCTACTAAATCAATAATTTGTTTATTTTTACTAAGCGAGTCGCAAGCTGGGTTTCGAAAGAATTATTCGACCATAGATCAAATCTTTTCGCTTACCAATATAGCTGAAATCTTTATAAAATCTAAAAGAAAACTGTACGGTTTTTTCATCGACTTCAAGGCGGCATTCGATACCATAGACAGGAAAGCACTTATGCTGAAGCTGTGTAACAAAGGAGTATCGTCAAAGTTTTTGAACGTTTTGGAAAACCTCTATAACTCAACAACTTCTGCAGTCGCTTTTGGATCCAAACAATCCGAACAATTCGAAGTGGAAATAGGAATGAGGCAAGGATGTAATCTGAGTCCTTTATTATTTGCTCTATTTATAGATGACTTAGAAGAGGTATTGCAGGGTGGAGCACGAGTTTCAGCGGATCTTTTAATCAAGGTACTAATGTTCGCAGATGATATTGTGATGCTAGCGGAGTCGCCTGGTAGTCTCCAATTGATGATCAATAGATTGTTCGAGTACTGCAACAAATGGAGGCTCCAGGTGAACCTAGAGAAGTCTAAAGTCATGATTTTTCGTAGAGGAGGCGGCCGAAACGGTTTGGGGCCATAAGGAGTTCGATGAAGTTGAGCAGCTTCTGCGCTATTTATTAAAAAGAAGCTTGAAACTACCTAATAGTACTGCGAATCACATACTAATGCTAGAGACAGGTCTACCATCTTTATTTATTTCAACTCTGAAATTACAGATAGACTATATTTTAAAGACTATAGCAATGGATGATAGGAGACTACCAAAGAAAATTACGATGCTTGTGATTCAAAAACAAATATCATGGTTCGAGTCATGGAGAGAACTAGCAGAGTACTGTGGACATCCACTATTACTCCGAAGCGATAGGATGGAAACGTGGAAAAGCGAACTCTATAGCCTCATATCGTTAGTGGACGAAAGAAAGAGAGAGGATTATATTATGAAAGCCAGAAGTTCATTACACAGGGACATATATGCAAGGCTAAACTATGACCTGTTACGAAATAACTACTTCAGGGCGGAGTATCCCACCGATATCATGTCACTGGTTTTAAAAGCAAGAGGGGAGAAACTTCCCCTGAACTATGTTCCTCATAGGAGTGATTTGGAAGAAATGTGTGGATTATGTAACACTAGAGAACGCGAAAACGTGTTCCATTTCGTGGTAAGATGTCCTGTTTTGGTGGAAACCATAAGGAGTACACTTGGAAAAAACTACCTCAGCGAAGAAGAAGTCATAGATATTTTAAACGGAGTTTTAGACTGGGAATCCCTTTACAACTACACCAAGCTAGCACTTAACTACAGAAAACGAATCTTAGAAGAACTTTTTTAATTTTATGTTTTAATTTTGTATATTAAACAAAATTAATTAATTAAGTATTAATAATTGTCAACTGACAGACGGCGTAAGCCATGTTTAAAAAATGAATGATACACTAAACTTTTGTGATTTGTATGAAATAAAATCATTTGGAACCTAACCTAACCTATATTTTTTTAGTAAATTTAGAACAGTTCTAAATTATTTCGTTTTATCAAAAGCTATGCTTTGGGGTATTTACACAAAATATTAGGATGTCGAAATATTTTCCACATATATGTATTTAAAAAAAGAATGTATTTCTAAGTGTGCATATTTAAGTAAGCGATTATCCCATCAAACTGAAAAGGAACGCGTAATGAACACAACTATGACTTTCCATAAACATAAAACAGTATACCGTACACTTATACAAACAGCAATGGTCAAAATAATAGCAACTCTCCTTACATTTAATAATAGTGTATGCAACTCTTTAAACTAATTGAGCGTGCTAGTACTCCACGTGAGCCCTAGGCTCAATAAAAGGAAATCCTCGTGCACACCAGTAGAGAGAGTGAGTAACGCTAACGTGTGATGACCGAATTGATGGCGGGAACGGGATAAGCAGTCAAGTACAAGTGATGCTAGTCAGGGCACTAACTTGTCCTTGGTATCATTAAATGCCCCCAAAAGACGGAAGAAGGTAGGTGGCGGTCAACGGCATGTAAGTTTGGTGGCGGAGGAGCTTTGCTTGAAAGTCCAACGGCAACAGCAAGTAGCGTCTATAATCTCATATTGGGCGAATACAAAGGGCGTCTGTTTTCCCATAATGGGCGGCATTGTTCAGTTATGTGTTTGGCCATTAAAGGGCGGGTGTACCTGACAACTCCGAGCTTATATGTTTTTAATCATATCTCGCTAAAAACCATGGTAATAATAAATGAATTATCAAAAAATACAAGAAGTCTTCCAAGATACGCAAACGTCACTTTTGGCTACCGCATAAGTCCGAAAATCGGAGTATGGAACGTTCGATTCTTGTATAGCAAAGGTAGATACGAGCAGGTTGAGTGTGAAATGCTTCGCCTAAAGATCAGTATCCTAGACATAAGCGAAACTGAGAGAAGGAAGAGCTGAAAACAGATCTGACACTGGACAACAAGAATGCTGTATTCCGGAGAGGAATAAAGATAGTGTGGCCAGAGAATGCATTGCGTCGGTACTATGTTGAGCGATAAAGAGGGGCGCAGTCTTATTTCCTGGGCGCTTATTTCTGCGATATTAGTTACTGCAAGACTTCTTTCAAAAATTCGTAAAATAACAATTGTTCAAATGAAGCGAGTGGGGAACTCAAAATCGCATTCTAAACACATCTTAACTATGTTTAAAGGTGTGTTCCAAGAGCCGATATCATTATCGTCATGGGAGACCACAATGCCCTGATGGTAGAAAATTGCAACAAAATCACCTATGTGCATCCGGAAAGTCAAACTGAAAACCATATAATGATTCCGCAGCGATGGAGGAAGTCAATGTGTGATGTCCGAAGTCGGAAGTGACCACCATTCTGATGAGTCTCAAACTACTCCCACCGATGCCGTAAAAAGACAAGCGCAGTATGCAACAGAATTCGAAATTTAATACGAATGCTTTAAATGGTACCAGTATAGAGGATAGAGCCGGAGTATTCCACATTCGCGTTGTACTGCCTTGACGATTTATATGACCCAAGTTGGTCTCTAGGGTAAACTGATGAGCATTCCTAGAATCGCGCGTATTACGGTTAAAAAAATTAAGGGGAGGTGTGCAAATGGCTATTGCGCTAGAACATTGTTTATAAAAATAGCGATAAAATAATGAAACAAATAATATTTCAACGGTGTTGTAGAGATGTAAATGTTTCCATTATAGTTCTATCGCCTATCATTCGTAGAGCTCTATTTTGAATTCTATCCAAAAGATACAAATGAGCTTTGGAAGCTCCTGCTTAAATGTGAGAATTATACTCCATATTTGAACGAATGAAGGCCTTATAGATTACAGCCATATCAGATAGAGAAAAGAATTTTTTGCACCTTCGAAGAAAGCTCAAACACTTTGCAGCGTTTTTGTTGACATCGAATATGTGGTCATTCCACAAGAGGTGGTATGTGATGCACATACCAAGGACTGAAAGCTGCTCGGTTTCTTTAATGCAAGTACCGCTCATGTATAGCGGCATGTGCGGTCAGGTCTGTTTTAATGACAGAAAACAACACTGAGTTTTTTAAGCATTAAATTCTACGCAGTTTTTTATTCCCCAGTGGACAATGCAATGTCAAGATCAGAATTTAACGAGCTGCCTTTGCAGTTCCACATCCGATGAACAAGAAGGTGAATCTGAAAACGGATATAAAAGCTGAAAGTACTACCGTCAGCAAAACAATTTAGTTCCAGATAAGAGAACATTAATGAAAATGAGAAAAAGAGTAGGATACAAAACGGAACACTGGGGAACACCAGCATTAATTTTGTGAATATCAGATTAGAAACCATCCAATATAACTTTTATTGGGCTTCATTGGCAAGTTTGCTTTATTATAGCCAATTCGGAAGGTTATAAAAACTTGAGAAGTAAACCTACCAAAATTTAGTCAGTATTAAACCTCATGTCAGTATTGAACTTGGCGTACTTTTACACCTCACTACTTTTTACGGAGGACTTGTTATATAGAGTTTTTTTTATAGAAAAACTTAGCTCTTTTTTTAGAATTTATGTTTTTGGTCTGATCTCACCCTTTTTTGTATAGATTTCAGTACAATACTTGTTGAGGATGTGTTGATGTTTTTGTTGCAAGTTTACGTCGCATTTCTTAAATGAAGGTAGCCAACCAATTAATATGTAAATGTTTTATTTTATTCATTGTTGTTAACATAGAATACCACATCGAGCGCTCTAATTCTTAGAAAAGTCATGAATTTTCCAGATGCATGCATAATTTCAAAATGACAATAAACACACTTCGAATTTTTAGATTTTCTATTTGTGTACACACCAAGCTGTACCGTTCTACCAATTTTCATAATTCGACGACTATAAGAATTGCTCCTCATAATTGATATCAATTCTATTTAAATGGGCGGGTACCACGCCCCTGAACGTAAAATCTCAAATTTTAAAATTTTACCGCTGCACCAAGTTTCACTATTCTACGACAATCAGATGTGCTTCTTATAATTGGGATAAATTCTATGCTAATGGGCGGTTGCCCCTGAATGTAAAATCTCAAATTTTAAAACTTTGTCTTTGTTTGCCTGCACTTTGGGCCCTGCCGCTGTAGCAAATTTCATCATTCCACGACGATCAGAAGTTCTCCTCATAATTGTTATCAATTCTATTCAAATGTGCGGGTGCCACGCCCCTGAATGAAAAATCTCAAATTTTAGAATGTTGCCTTTGCCTACGCTTTAAGCACTACCGGTGTACCAAATTTCTTTTATCTACGACAATCAGAACTGCTCCAAGTAGTTTATATGAATTCTTTGAAAATGTGCGGGTACCACGCCCCCTGAATGGAAAATCTTAAATGTTCAAGTTTTTTTTTATAACTTTCACGCGCTCAAGGGATTATGAATACCCTCTATATGTTTTTCTTAACACAGCGCGGACATCTGTTGGAAGAGGAGAAAGAAGGATAGGAAAGATGTGTGGCGCGATGTTCTGAGACTAGAGCTGGTTTTTGTCTCAGATTTATCTCCAGGGATGGCGGCTGAACTAATGCGGAGAGCATTACCGTGTCTTATGTATTTATGTCCCTTATAATTCGCATTATTTTATTTATTTCCTTGTCATATTTTATGGGTATACTAGTTTACTCAATCACATATTGTTAGTGTTATGCCTAAACAGCATGTAATGAGCAAAGCAGCAACTTATTTGATGACAATTTTTACAATTGGTTTTTAATGGAATATAAGAAGACATAGACAACGGCAGGAACCGAACCTGCACCACGAGGTTGACAGGCGAGCACACAACTATCGCGCCACGGCCACCCCCAAGTTGTTCCTTTGTATTTTTTTTTTATTTTTTTTTATTATTCATTTTTATTTGATCTTAACTTATAACTATCTTAAAGCTAGACAAAAATGTTTAAAACTAGCATAATTATCAATAACTTACAACTAATTTACTGGCCCTTTACGGGCGCTCTAAACTAAATTATATCTCTTAATACTAATGTCTTTCGACCTAAAAACTATATGAATCCAAGCTTATTATTTTATTTTTTATTTTCACCAAGAAAACATTTTGAAAAAAAAAACTTAGTATCATATCATTTTTACATTTTATTTTAACTTACAAACTACTTAAAGCTAGACTAAAAATAATTAAAAACTAGATACCACTAGCTTATACTAAATAAAAATAACTTAAGCTACTTACATCTACTTAAAAACTAGAACAGCCACTGCAGCTTTTTTCGGTTATTTTTATATATTTTTTTTGTATATTTTGTATACACATGCAGGCACACAGAGCCATGCAACCCACACAGCCAAGTATATACGTACATACATATTCGTATGTACATACATATTGGTATGTAGATACATATTCGTATGTACATACATACACAGGCACGCAGCTGCATGCACAAATGCCCCCGCAAACATACATATTTTTAATTTTTTTTTGTGCCACCCCGCTGTTCCTTATACCTAATTTACCTAAATCTACTTAAGTCGGCCAAGACATACCATCCTAATCGACTTTATGTATCATAATGCTGTTCAGAGGGCCACCAGAACTGGTTATCTTGTTTCGCCCTATCCCTCCGGTCCCGATCGGACACAGTCCTACTGAACCGAAGGCGCTCTTCTCCACCTTGAGCGATGACGTCTCGACCATACAGGAGTCGCCTATCTACAGCTTTCCGGCTGACGTGGTAGATGAGCGGAACCGCCATTCCATCCTGTATCAGCCCTCGACTGTCTAAAAAGAGGAATGCCTCGTGAGGGATGTAGCCACTTAACCGCGCACTCTCAAAATATTCATTATTGGGGTAGTAAGACCCAAAAATTAAGCTGTTGGTTGAGGATATCGCTCTTGCAGTGTGACCCCGAATCAGCTTAAACAAAAAAATTATCTATTCTGTTTATGTTGGCTCCGTTGTATAAAACCTGGTTGGAATAATATCTTGTGTACTCCGACTCTGGTGTTCTGTGTAATCCAAGGCAACGTCTAAGACATTGCCTCTCAAACACCCGAATCTTTTCCATTTAAGATGGGGCAACGTTGAACCACACCGGGCATCCGTAGGCAATCATCGAACTAATGAGGGCCATGTAACAAATCACCTTCACCCTGCTGTCAAGATGGCTGCTTTAAAACAGTCGTTTTGTCAAGGCAAAGGCTCCCCTAGCCCTGGCCAAGGCAGCACCTATATGTCTGTCGAAATACAGTTACAGATCCAACCAGATGCCAAGGTACTTTACTACATTTTTACTTGCGCCAGTTCTTTCTCGTATCCCTTGAGGCGCTAGACAACGGAGTCCTAAACAAACAGTTTCTGATTTCTGGAAGTTGATTTTCAACTTCCAGTCGTCACAATATCGCTGAATCTTGTCGAAGACATTCTGCAAAAGAATTTTGATGACCTCAACTGTATTAGCTGTTCTGTACGCAATTAAATCGTCGGCGCACGCAATTGCCTGAGTTAGACTACCTATCAGATCGCTGGTGTAAATGCTAAATAGAATTGGCGAGGTAACCGCTCCCTGCTGAAGACCATTATTAATATTAAAAATTGCGGTAGAAGTTACATTGCCACTCTTGACAACAAACTTTCTACCATTTAGCATGTCATAAAGCATATACAATAGAGGTTTACTTATACCTAGTCTGGTTAACTTTAGATAGAGACCTTCTAACCATACGGTGTCGAAGGCCTTCTTCTTTGTTCCTTTGCATGCACCACATGGCCTGCCGTTGTGCGAAATTACAATATTGGAACGTTGTCAGGAAGTGCCCCATAATTTTGATGATCGTCAGTCAGTTGGTTTTGGCAATTTTTTTTCTTTTATCTCGGCAACCACTAATGCTAAAGAATTTAAAATTGGTGGTAAGCCTTAGCAAATGCTGCAAGTTTGAAGTTTGACTTTATTGGTACTGAAGTTAGAGGGTGTCGAAAATCGCCTGATTTTGAACCTAAATAAAAAAAGCTGTAATGCTAGAACAGCACTACTGTGCCCTCTGATCAGGTGTTGCTATTTTTATATCCAGCCATTGGGGAATTGGAAAATTTTGAATTTTGTAAATACCCTTAGGTTTACAAAAAATCTTACATAATACATATTAACAAAGTACTACCACTAGCATTTAAAATAAACATTTTTTAATATTTGGCTAATATACACAAGTTCTACATAAAACATTACTAAGAATTAGAAAGCGTTGCTATTATTTTCGTCATGACTGTAGCTATTGTTTTTTTCTGAAAATAAAGGTACGTACTTATTAAAAAACAAAAACATGACCAAAAATTAAAACATTTTAGGTATTTTATCCAGATCCTTAATCCATGGAAATACCCAAAGTAAACAATAATGAACATACATACATATTTACCTACTTATAAACTACTATTGTTCTCAGCACTAGTTGTTAATGTAATTCATACACTGCACACTACTTATACCTGTTAACACTTTTTTTTTAAATACGTATATATGTATATATATGCACATAATTCAAACGTAAAACCTATTTTCTAAATACATAATTTCCAAGAAAAGAAGGAATGTATCCTTTGTCATAGATTTTGAAATGATACCTGATGTGCCTACGCACATTAAGTACAGTTGTATGTATGTACATAATGTAAATACTTGGTACCCATGTACTTTACAATAAACATGTGCGAAAAAGGTCAACAATACAATGAATGGTGGTCTCGATATTCGGGTGTAAAAAAAATACTGCTTAAAAATGACACTGACAGGTTACCACCTCGCAAAAGGTTCAAAATAAGTTTGGAAACTCTGAATTTGAACTATCAATTAGATCTATCTCAACTTTGGAGTTTCTGTAACAAATATGAACATGATGATGTTTACCATTTCATACCTGTTTGTGCAACGCTGCAAGAACAAATTGAAAGCAATATACATTTATAATAAAATATCCTGTGAAAGGAACAACTGTTTCAAGTTTTGAATGGATCCAAGTGGTCAATGTATTGTGATCAAGTATTAAATTTTAAAAATATACAGCATCTTAATTTCGTTTTCCTCTCGGCAGGTTAACCTTGCAATCTGTTAACCTTATTTTTATTTAACTAATTTTTTTTATTAACTCTTTAAAGATTTGATTAAAAAAAGTACATATAAAATATAAAAATTTAATTTTCGCAAATTTGAAAAAAATTGAAATCTATCAATTTTATTGTTTACTTGCGATATACATACATAGGTACTATAGGGAAATTTTTGGTATTTGGAAAACAATCGAACTCGAGATTTTAATCAAACTTGACATTACGATAATAATAGAGAACACCAAATAAGTGGGTCCCGCAATTCCGTCTGCATGTCTGTCTGTACAACGCGCTACAAACAAACTTGGTATTTAAGCGTTTTAGGTGTTTGTCTAAAATAGATTTTTGAATCGTTGGTTTAGGCCCAAAACTAACTAACAATACAAATTTTTCTACCATGTTCATCTTCGCCATCTACGTTAAAATGAGCCAACACAAATTTCTTTCCTATGTCTCTATTCTTTCAAACTAGTGCCGTACATTTCAGGTTGCATTTAAAAGACATTAGGTCTTACAGGTATATAGTTTAAATTATTATTATTCGAAAACGGCTCTAACGGTTTTGTGTTATTAATGTTATTATTTTTTTGTTTTGGACTTTCTCATAAACGGCTCAACGGATTTCTATAAAATGTAGGAGGTCCTTTGAATTCTAAATAATACTGCATACCAACATTTTCGAAAAATATTTGCACGGATTTTTGAAAAAAAAACTAATGTTGAAAGCCGGCGAGAAAAATTAAATTTTTTTTTATTAAAAAACCTATATTTGACCTAGAAACCTTTTCTTGTAAGATGTATAACAACGAACAGTTTAACGTACAGATCCCCTTCTTTGCACGCAGATATATAATGTTAGAATTAGGAATGAATTATTTGTAAATTACATTTTGTAAAAATTTGAGCCTAATAAAATATATATATATATATAATAAAATATTCTTAATTTTTATAAGAATTTTTCTGATACTTGTTTCTTTAGTTAACTTTGTTGGTTAAATCAGAAAATTATTTTCGGAGATATAATCAGAAAATTAAGCTAGAGTTACACGTTTGAGGTGTTGACTCTCTGACGTCAAAACTGTCCTACTTTTGCCACATTTTGTGATTGTCAACCAAAAATGTTGTCAATGTGCTGACGAGAACATTAACACCTACGATGACAGGAATTTTTCCATGAACGCATTTGACCCTGTGGTGACAAAGCGAAAAATAAATTTTGTGGTGAAATCATTGCTTGCGAAATTTTGACTTTTTGACAAATCTAAGCGATGACCGATTACGTTAACTGTGTAATTCTAGATTTGCAGTTGAGAAATATGTAAAAATATACCTATACAAATTTTAAAATTATTAACTTTTTGATTTTTTTTACTTAAGTAATTTAATCGCAATCATAGACTAGCTGGCTTCTTTTATTCATTCCAGCTTTATCGAATTTTCTTTCTCTGACATATCTAAAGGGTGATTTTTTTGCTACTTGGTTTTTGACGTTTATATTTTTGCAAGATCGCACATGACAAATTCCACGAACATTTGACATTTCGATTCAGTATTGTTTGCCATTTCATCATGAATAGACTTACGCTTGAACAACGTTTGCAAATTATTGAAATTTATTATCAAAATTCGTGCTCTGTGAAAAATGTGTTTCGAAAGCTTTTATCGCAAAATTGTCTTCAGCGACGAGGCTCATTTTTGGCTAAATGGATACGTGAATAAGCAGAATTGCCGTATTTGGAGTGAAGAGCAGCCAGAGGCAATTCAGCAGCTACCAATGCATCCCGAAAAATGCACTGTTTGGTGGGGTTTATGGGCAGGCGGCATCATTGGGCCGTACTTCTTTAAGGACGATGAAGGCCGCAGGGTTACGGTCAATGGAGAAAGGTACCGTTCGATGACAACAGATTTTTTTTTGCCGAAAATGCAAGAATTGAACTCGGTCGACATGTGGTTCCAACAGGACGGTGCCACATGCCACACTGCACGCGAAACCATGCATCAATTGAGAGGCGAATTTGGTGAGCAGTTGATCTCACGTTTTGGCGCAGTCAATTGGCCACCAAGATCTTGTGATTTGACCCCGTTAGACTATTTTTGTGGGGCTATGTTAAGTCTATTGTCTATGGGGACAAGCCAAACACGATTGCTGCCTTGGAAGCCAACATTGAACGCGTCATTGATGAGATTCCGGCCGAAATGTGTGAAAAAGTTTGCCAAAATTGGACCTTCAGAATGGGCCACCTGAAGCGTAACCGCGGGCAACATTTAAGTGAAATTATTTTTAAAAAGTAGATGGCAGAAATTGATTTATCGATCCAAATAAAAATTTCATTCTCTTTTTACAAGTTTCTGTGTTTTTTTGAATTTTCAAAAACCAAGCTCTTAAAAAATCACCGTTTATTTGATTTTTTTACATCATTATCTTTATTCTGGACCATGTTCAATATTTTTTACGTGCGATTATTTGTTACAATTTACTATTCCTCTCATACAAAGGCAAACGCTTTGTTTGCTTAAACATGTACGTGAAGTTCATAAAACATTCCTGCTGATGGTTTGTAAACTATTTACCAATTACTTACAGATTTACTTAATATATGTTCATATTCACACAGTATATACATTTATACCTACATAATCTGTCGTGAGGTAATGTTGTTTCTTCCTTATCTTTTGTAGAATTTTGTTTAGCTTCTACTTTATTTTATTTAAACAAAATTAAGATTCATTGTAATTTGTTTATCATGCAAAAAAATAGTATGTATGTACATAATATACATGTTTATTTAAAAACAATTAATTTAAAATTGATTATTGGTATTATAAAAAAATAGAGTTTCAAAATATAAATATTGAGTACTTTTGATTCGCCAAATTTTTGACAGGGAACATTTGTGAGATGTCAGTTTTTTTAACTGCCCTACTGTATTTTTTCTCCTGTTTTATTTTAATATTGTTAGAATTAAAATTTTTATTTATTATTATCATTTAATTTATTAAATAGTAAGTAAGTACTTAAGTTAGAATTAGCTGTCAGGGATATCTATTTCTACTAAATTTCAGTTTTGTTGGAGGTACACATTGTAGCACATGCCCTACATAAAAAATTGATATATTTGGAGAAAAACGGTTGAAAACATTGGAATGTAGTACTAAATTTAAGTTTTTGAGTGGGATTTTTTTTTTATTTTTTAATCAACAAAAAAAGTTTGGAAAAGATTTTCTATTAAAAAAATGCTACAATCTTTAAAAAAAAACGGATTTATTTTTTGTGTAATAACTCAAAATTACATATTAACGACTTCTGTACGTCAATTCGTGTTTAAATTATAGCGGTCCAGTTTAAATTTTTGTCTAAATGGAGTTTGGAAGGACTAGTTCTGAGATATCTTCAATTGTTCGTTCCCTTCTCTTTTTTTGAATAAAGATTGTAAACTTTTTTGTAGTGCTCCTATTAACTTTCAAGATGAGCTCTGTATCATGAACATCTGACAAATGATGTACCGTCAATTCAACGCTACACCGTTGGGATATGGTGTTTGTATAGTGGTTGTTAGCGTTTCTTTTTGTACTTTAATGATCTTTTTGCTGAGTTCATGAGAGGAAACCGAACAACTATCAGTTCTAGGTATGTGCATCATCGGCCATATTCTGTGAATTGACCACACATTCGATATAGCCAAAAACGCTACAGTGTTTGGGTTTTTTTTTAGAAAATGCAGGAAATGTGTCTTCCCTTCTGATCTGGCTGTATTCTATAAAGATTACATTCGTCCAAAGCCTAAGTACGTACAACTGTTATATTTGGACAGTTGCTCCCAAAACTCACTTAAAAGAAAAATATTAAAGCCCATTTGCTGATACACAACTTAAGCATTTACTTAAGCGACAGTTTAGTAACGGGCTATGCACAGCTCTTAATGTTAAGACAAAAGCTTTCTAACGGTATACCTACACATAAATTATGTCCATTTTCGTATTGAAAGCTTTAAAAAAGTGTTTTATTTTTATCATAATTTATAAATGTTGTGATATGGAATGTATTTACATATAAGTAATTAAGTTTTTATTAAAGCATGCTTGTTTGCAGAAGCTTCCACTCAGACAAATTATATTGTAATATTTATTTGGCTTAAACAATGTCATTTCAATTTACACACATATTTTACATAAATAAATTATAACAAAAGTAATAAAAAAAAATTACAACAAAATAATTTATAACAAAAGTTTTTATAATATATATTTACATATATGTACATATTTTACCGAAATTCAAATATAAAATTTAAAATTTAAGAAACTTTAGAAATTATTTAGTTTTGATATTAATTATTATAAATTATTGTCGTTTGAAACTGTTTATGTTGCTGGAACCTTTTATGTGTGGAGGCAATTGATTGTACTCTTGAAAACCACTGTAAAATATAGACCTTTGACCTATTGATGTTCTCATTCGTTGAATTACCAGATCATCACTATTTCGCAGGTTATATAAATTGCATTTACATTTGTTGTTGCTAGATCATTAGAGTATTAAGGGCACAATTATTTTTTATTTTAAATATAAATGTCATCGTTAACATGTATAATCTTTGATTGATATTGAGCCAGTTTAATGACTCAAACATACCTCTTATATTGACGTAATTGTCAAGTTTTAACAAAACACGCATAGCTTTATTATTTTGCAGGATTTGAAGCCTGCTTTTTTGGGTTACGTTACAAAAAAAACAATGTTTGGACAGTACTAAAAATGGGGTTTAATTATCACATTATATACTTTTAGTGTACTGCTCATTGAGAGGCTGGATTTTGTTTTACGAAGCGTCCTATCTTTTTTGATACTGTTTAAATTTACAGGACCTTGGAATTTAATTTGGTTTCCGATAACTACTTAAAGTATTGCCAAAGATTTCACATACTTTAGAGAAGGAGGAGTGGCTTTTGTTAAATTTCGTGCCCCAAAAAAGTGACCTACCGCTCTTTTGCTCAATATGCAGCATGGTACAATGATATAATTCCGTACATTTCATAAGAATGTATACCCAGCATTTAAGACAACAGAGCGAGTGAGAAAACAAGATGAAGAAGTGGACTTTATTGGAAAGCTATCGACAAATTTTATAAAACTTCACGAAATTACCGAAAAAACGACTATTGATGAATACTTTTGAATTCAAATTAACCGAATATTTTTAATATTAAAGAATTAAACTTAATTTGAATTAATAAATCGAAACTTATGTATGCTAAAACTCTTAAATAGTGTTACTAGTAAATTTAAAAGAAAAGAGAAATAACGTTATTAAAACTCATGATGTAAATAATGTACTCAAAAATTGTGGGTTCTTGACAGACTGCTTTTAGCCATGTCCTTAAGATAGATGGAATTAAAATGTTAAATTGTACACTTATTTTATGTAAATCTATTTTTTGAATGTTTGTTTATTAAGTAAGTTTGATTGCTTAGATTTAAAAATTATGTAGATTTGAAAAACAGTCAAATATATGCATGGAAGTCCTAAAATGTGATTTACACCCAAAACTGCTTGACAGCCTACTCAAATAAGAGTACACAATGTATGTACATACTTTGAAAATAAAGTACATACGTTTTCGAGAATTCATGTACACACATTTTTGTTTTATTAATGAAACAACGATTTCATTTAATTTCGTCATGTTTTAACAGGTGGGTTCTTTTTTTTTATAAAATAAAATAAAACATGTTTAATTGACATACCTATATACATGTTGCAGTTGGTTAATAAGTACATATATATGTAACTGAGAATTATTAAAATTATTTGTTAATTGTTTGCTTTGAAAAAAAAAACATACTAAAAGAACTTAGTTAAAAAAACAATAAATTTAAATAGATACCTATTAAAACAAACACATGCTGCATATTATATATGTATGTAATTTTATTTGTATGCACATATTATATACTACTTATATTTAACATAACGAATATTTTAGATGTGAAAGTACCCAGTAGGTAAGTACCTATATATACATTTGTTTGTCATCCAGTATAGCTCCCTTTAATACCTGAACATGCTTAAATGAAAGTTTAGGTAGAGACGATTATGCAGGGAAATGGCCATTTTTGTATTATTATAATTTACCTTATAATATATAAACAAAACTAATATAAGGATATTCTAATGGTCCAGATTAAGGGGTTTCTTAGTCTTAAGGACTTTAATTTAAGGATTTAATAAAAGGTAAAGCGGTTCCTTGGACCGGTAGGTTAGCAAAACGCTAGAATAACTGGATACAAAATACTCATATATACAGGCAGGCATAATATGTATTTTTTGAAATAAAACATCAATAAATTATAAAATTTTAAATGCCTGCGAACATTTACCTTAACAATCCTTTGATTCCTACATTATGTATATACCTTTACTAGGTACGTAGGTACCCTTTTCTTTAAAAAAAAAAATGTAGATTTATCATAATCTATTGCATTTATGTAATAAGGTTGCAGTGAGATAGTTGAACAAGCATATTAATTAATATCATATTGTAGTATTTTTTTTTTTCGACATTTTATCGAAAAGCAGCTGACTGCAGAACAAACACACTAACCACCAACCCTGGGCACAGCCATTCACATAAACAGAGAAATCAATAAAATGTTTAATTCAGTGTTTATTTAAATTTAACAGAGTGATGCACATGCGAAATAGGTGATGGATATCAACACTAATCGTAAACTGGAGCTTCCATATCAAAATACACAATTTAATAAACTACCTTCTGGAACTTATCAAATTAAAAAAAAAAGAATCTACCTATGGAGTCTTGGGGCTTTAAAAATTATATTTATTTGATTCAACTTTATCTACCTATGGAGTTCTTTTAGCGCTTGCTCACGAGGTCTTCTTGTATGTACCTTTATTCAGACACACACGAATGCACATATTGCTGGTGTATAATGGTTTCGTTTGCCAGTTCCCTCACCCCCATGCCTTTGTCAATTAAAACCAGGCAAATAATATCAAATATCAATTAAATTAATTAATATTATATACATATAAACATAAATCTGTGATTCTCCATGCAGCACAATTCATGAAACCACTGACCCCAAACAGTTGCAGCCCCTCCCAATATCACACAATATGTTAAGAATGTTGTATGTAGTAGATAGGAAGATAGATATTTATGTACGTACCAATGTGAGTGTCCTCGATGTGCTGGATCAAATCACCCAAACTAGGAAATGTGATTCCGCAGCCATTGAATTTGCAGATGTTGATCAAAAACACGGCCATGTCCTCTCGACTATGACTGCGGAATCAATGGGATGCGATGGGACGTTGTCGAAATTTCGACGTCGCTCTCGCTCTGGCTCGCTCAGTAGCTTTCGTCAATTTCAACCACAAATTTCTGCGGCAATCTTTGCTGTGGATGGTAATCCTTTTTTGCTACGGCTACTTCCCGCTGGTAGCGGCTGTCCAGATTCTGGCAGTACCTCTACCGCGCAGCGCAGCAATAACAATCAATTTCCCAGATTCCAGTCCAATTCCACCCGATGAAAGCCAAAGACGATAGCCGACAAAAAGCACAAGCCAAAGGCAACCACTAAAAGCAAACTAACAAACACCGAAACACAAAAACACCCGAATCCGAATAGTACCACACAACAAAAATATGTTATGCAATTAGTTTCTTCTCTTTCTAGGCAACGACGATGTCCAAATCAAACGAAAACGAATAAACTACGATTATTGCGCTGATGATTAATATATTTACAAAATGTCTGAAATTCTGTAATGCGTGCTGATTGCTGTTGACTCAAACGAAAATGAGTCGAAATCGACCCGAATCACAATCACATACGTTGCCTGGCAATTGCGACGTTGACAGGAATGGCAATGGCGACAGCAACATGATTGACGAATTATGTTTTATAAACTATTATTATTGCGGGGGCTGGTAGATTACAATAGAATATCCCTGGCCAGCCTCTGCCTGTCTATTGCCTTCTGTTGCTTGGCTGGTACTGGGATTCACCTCCATCTCGTAACGCTAATCTTGTGACATTTTGAGGGCTTCTTCTGAATTTGTTACAATAGTTAATTTTACAAGATTTTTAAGGAGGAATATGTACGGAACGGAGATTAACTTTGTTCTAGTCGCAGAACGAGAATAATTTTGATCGAATTTTACTTTACGGCGAATCACAGCCGCAGTGGAAAGTAAATTTAATGTAATTTTTAGAGTGAGTACTAGAATCGAGTCGACTTTTGGATTTTGAACGTACTGACATCTATCATGGGATAGATAAAGCAGTGTAGTGGTGCTTGGCTCAAAATGGCTGAGAGAATAGTGACAGTTTGCAGAGTAGATATATCGAGTGTGTCCAAAAAGCGATAGATTTCTTTTTCAGCGCTTACACTAAAGTGTTATTACTGCTTTTACACCAACAGACTGTAATTCAGTTTCTGATTTGGACTTCTTTCGGTTGCAGAGATATTTATTACTAAGCACTGCGGTATTTAATAGATGTTAATTTTCTTCAAATATATACCCGCACTCTTTACTTCACTTTTTTTGTTTTTTATTCAGAGCAGAGTCTGAGTTGTCAAAAAAGTTATTGGTGTTTCTTTTTCACTCAGAGCGTTTAGAACTTCAAATGTGTTTTTCTTTTTTCGTTCTAAACATGTGCAGACCGCGCTCGATGTGCTTGAACATAATCGCCTGAGCATTGCTAAGCACACGAAATGTCATGTGTGTCGAAAAGGAAAATATGAAGAGAAAATAATCAGATACAATTAAATTGGCGAAGTAAGTTGGTTGCTTCTTGATTTTCGGAACAAGTTCACAGCATACTTGTGTATGCACTCAAACTCTTTTCTGAACGAAAACTAAAAACGCCTAAAGAAGAAATGGTGATAGGGCTCTGTTATCTATGGGTCTATATCTATAGGAAGAGGAACGGAAAAGTAGCTTGTAGACAAATGCGCATACAATAAAGATAATCATAAATATAATTATAAACTTCTAATAGCTGTAATTTTTAAGTGTAGTTTATTTTGTATGTGACCTTTTTGTTTAACTGGCTAGAAACTATTTCCTGCGGGCTTTAGGTCAATAAAAGATGTTATTTTTATGTTAAGACGTTTCGAACATGTGTATGTTCTTCATCAGGCTTTATTTCTACGGATCAAGCATAAAAACAGAAAATACATATATTAGTACACCACATGATGTGGAATGTCAACTAACTTACAAAAGTAAACAAAGAAATTATTTTAATATTTTACAGCATATTTAGGTAGTTTACAATTATAATTGTATGAAAACCTATTACAAACTAAAAATGCAAAAACAAAAATATTTTAAAGTTTAATTAACAAGTATAAATCATTTCACAAAATTACTTTTTTAAGCACACACACAACAAGGAACAGACAGTCGTCATCGACCACGAACAAAACGTATTTAATTAAGTAAACTTGTTGTTTCTCTTAATAAGCTGGCTGTATGCACTGCTTAAATTTTCACAATCTGAACGGCGATTCACAGTATTAACACAAAGAATACTGTGAATCGCCGTTCAGATTGTGAAAATTTAAGCAGTGCATACAGCCAGCTTATTAAGAGAAACAACAAGTTTACTTAATTAAATACGTTTCGTTCGTGGTCGATGACGACTGTCTGTTCCTTGTTGTGTGTGTGCTTAAAAAAGTAATTTTGTGAAATGATTTATACTTGTTAATTAAACTTTAAAATATTTTTGTTTTTGCATTTTTAGTTTGTAATAGGTTTTCATACAATTATAATTGTAAACTACCTAAATATGCTGTAAAATATTAAAATAATTTCTTTGTTTACTTTTGTAAGTTAATTGACATTCCACATCATGTGGTGTACTAATATATGTATTTTCTGTTTTTATGCTTGATCCGTAGAAATAAAGCCTGATGAAGAACATACACATGTTCGAAACGTCGTAACATAAAAATAACATCTTTTATTGACCTAAAGCCCGCAGGAAATAGTTTCTAGCCTGTAATTTTTAAGCTTTTATAATTTGAAAAAGTTTAAAAGGTGTTAAATGGGTCTTGTGACTAAAGAAACGAACGTATATACATTTTATTGCATTTGTGCTGCTGCTATTTATTTAGTTAAATAAGCGATAAAATAAACAAAAACAAATAAATTCACAAAAAAAAATTAATTCAACACAGATTAAGTTTAATAAAAAAAATACTAGTATTATTCAGTATATACCTACATGGTACAAACATATTTAAATGATATTCAAAAAATTAATATTTTACAAGTTTCAATAAGTAATCAGTAACAGTTTTGACACAAGTCAATATTACGCTCTGTACAAATAACTTTTTTGCACTTTGTGCATAAAGCGTTTGCACTTAGTTTGTAAGGACAATATGCACAGTAAGATCGTTTTTTTTTGGTAAAGGTTCTTCTTGAATATGTTGTTGTATACTAGAGCTATTTTGAAAAACTGATTTGTTTATATCGCCTCGTAAATGTCTTTTCAAAGTGGGGACTTCCAGTCTTTTTTGCAATGGCTAGTCAAGTTTTTCATGAACATTTTCCGATTAGCCATATTACCTCCCTTAGAAACATTATGCGGGAATATAACATAAGAATTGATACAAGCGATATTTATTATCCCGTAGACAGTGGCGTAACTATACCATCTGATGCCCGTAACAAATTTTGTGGATGGGGCCCTCCGGCGTGGTGGCCCTATATTCAAACGCACTCTGATTTAGATTTAGTGATCAAACAGTGCTTTTCAAAGAAACTAATTGTCAAGATATAGTTATCTCTTTCTTTGTTATTTTTTGGTTAACTTCTACCTTTTTTTCCGTTGTAATTCAATCTATGTACAAGTTCAGTTGCTTTTGGAAATAAACTATTCAATAAATACATTTCATTTTAATTAAGCTTGATTTATTATTTCAATTGTTGGTAAACTGGAAATTCACTTCGCAACACGGCGTCCCAGTAAAAGTAGTCACGTTAGAATTTAATTAATAAACCACTGATGTAAATAGTTTCCCAAAACTATTAATAATATTATGTGCATTTTAGTTAAATATCTTATAAGTTGTATTTTCTAGAGCATAGGTTTATACAAATATTTATAATGAAATAACAATTTACTTCCAATAAAATTCTTTCATTAACAAAATCCTTTTCCCCGAGCTTTCTGTTCCCCAAAATTATCTATAACATAATCAAAGTTTAAAGATCGGGCCATAGAATTTTCAATAGACAGAATAGCCAAAAGTTACGTAGCCTGTATTGTGCCATATATTTTCTTAAATAGGTTTTTCTTAATTTTAGTTTCGCAAATTATCTTTCAGTAGCTTGCTGTAGTCACAGGAATGTAACAAATAACATTAATTTCAGGAAAGCTGAACGCAATAAAATGATTATTTATTATTAATAAATCAGCAAGTTATCTAATACACGAAGACTTTTGTTATTTTTTTTTTTTTTTTAAATTCATTTTTATTTCATTTTAACTTATAACTATCTTAAAGCTAGACAAAAATGTTTAAAACTAGCCTAATTATCAATAACTTACAACTAATTTACTGGCCCTTTACGGGCGCTCTAAATTAAACTATAACTCTTAAAACTAATGTCTTTCGACCTAAAAACTATTTTAATTAAATCTAAATTTTTTTTTTTATTTTATTTTATATTTCAAGGAAATTTCACAAAAACTTAATATCTGATCATTTTTTTTTTTTTTTTTTTTTTTTTTTTTTTTTTTTAACTTATAAACTAAACCTAAATATATATTAAAAATAATTAAAACTAAATAAAACTAACTTATACTAACTAAAAATAACTTACACTACTTAAAATACCTAATAATACTTAAAACTACTTAAAAACTAGAACAGCCACAGCAGCATTTTTTTCGTTTTTTAATTTTTTTTTTGTTTATTTTTTATATGCATGCAGACACATACAAACATGCACCCCACCCATACATGTACATACGCACGTACATATACGTACGCACATACATGTACCCTAGCCCTGGCCAGAGCAGCACCTATATGTCTGTCGAAATACAAGTACTGATCCAACCAGATGCCAAGGTACTTTACTACACTTTTACTCGCCAGTGGATGTCCATGTGGCCCTACGATCACCAGCTTGCGCCAGTTCTTTCTCGTATCCCTTGAGGCGCTAGACAACGGAGTCCTAAACAAAATAGTTTCTGATTTCTGGAAGTTGATTTTCAACTTCCAGTCATCACAATATCGCTGAATCTTGTCGAAGTCACGCTGCAAGAGAATTTTGATGACCTCAACTGTTGGAGCTGTTCTGTACGCAATTAGATCGTCGGCGCACGCAATTGCCTGAGTTAGACTACCTATCAGATCGCTGGTGTAAATGCTGAAGAGAATCGGCGAGTTAACCGCTCCCTGCTGAAGACCATTGTTAATATTAAAAACTGTGGTAGAAGTTACATTGCCACTCTTGACAACAAACTTTCTACCATTTAGCATGTCATAAAGCATGTACAATAGCGGTTTACTTATACCAAGTCTGGCGAGCTTTAGATAGAGACCCTCTAACCATACGGTGTCGAAGGCCTTCTCCAAATCAACCAGACAGGCACCCGTACACTGCTTTTTAGATTTGTTCCACTGGACATCAGAAACAAGTTTAGACGCGGCATGAATTGTGTCATGTCCCGTCTTAAAACCGAACTGATTATCCGGTATGATTTTGTTGTCCTCCGCCCACTTGAACAGAGCTCTATTAATAACCTTTTCAAACACTTTGCTGATACTCGGAAGAAGACTTATCGACCTGAGATTCGCCGGATTGGAATTGTCCTTTCCCTTTTTAGGGAGAGGATGCACCACTGCTGTCTTCCACCGCACTGGATAATATGCATTATTCAGTGCGTTGTTAAACAGTGTGGTATATATGTCAACTGCTTCTTGAGGCAAATGTCGTAGTACAACGTTGGATATACCATCGACTCCTGCTGATTTCTTTTTCTTTAGTGAATCAAAGATGAGCTGGAGCTCAATCTTCGAAATTAACAGGGAACTGGTCCCATTTCGCTCGGCGATTATGGCGTTTGCCAAATGTTCATCATTAAACCCGGTAAAACCAAGGTTCTCAGATCGCCACTGTGTTATATCGTTCCGCAGGTAAAAGTGGTGAACCAGAGCTCTGCTCTCCAGGTCATGGTTCGGGCGAATGCTAGCATTCACCTTGTACACTTGCTGAAAAACAGCCCCCACCGCCTCCACCTTCTCCTGCGGATCTTCGATTATGAAGAGGTCATCGTCCAAGACGGCGTCATCTGGATCTATGCCCGCTGTCAAGAGTACGTCTCTGTTTTGTGTCGTCCTCTGGAGCTTAAGACACGGAAGGTCGTTTTGATCTTTTCTTCTGAATATCTTATTAATTTGCGGGAACATACTCGGGTCGGTAGCGTTCACGGCCCGAATTTTGTTGTCCCAAAACAAATTAATGGACAACCTATAATTTTCTTTGATCAATTGGTTGATGTTTTTTATGGACGACTTCAGTGTCCTTATCTCCAGATCTCGTGTGTCAGTAAACCGTCTGTACAAGCGTTTTAGTCTTGTCAGTAAGCCACTTTTTTGTCTGTGTAGTGCATCAATTGTCGCGTTACGGTACATGTCAGTTGCGTTACGTTCTTTGTATTTCGGTATTGTCCTATTCATTGTTCGTTGAATTATTTCGTCCATTTGTTCTAAGTATCTGTCAATTTCAGTATTTGTCAGGTTCCTGTCATTTGGTGGGGATATATCATTTGAACGTAATTCGCTCAATAAGAAGTTCGAGAAGCGTGGCCAGCGCACCTTACTGTAATTGTAAGTATGCACAGGTACATACTCCTCCAATTCCATAAGCTCATTCGGAAGTTGTATTACGGCGGCGAGTCCGCAGTGGTCACTGTCGTACACGATCGTTCTTAAACAATTTTTAGGCCGTTGGCCCACAGTGTCAGTAATTGTTAGTCTTGCGTCTTTCAACAATAGATCCAGATAGGCACCGCTTCTTGGAAACGATGGCCTGTCTGTAGCGAGAAGTTCAATGCGATACTCCAGGTTGTATCGACCCATCCAATTATACAGATGGTTACCACGAGGATTTTGTATTTGATTTCCCCAATCTATATGTTTGGCATTTAAATCACCAGCCAATATGTAGTAGTTTTCTTCCGAGCTTAATCTTAAGCATTCAAAAAGCTTTTCAAGCTCTGTTATAAACTGTGTGGGCTGAGGTGTTTCCGGTGCATAGGCAGCGATCACATACATTCGCTTCCCCTGTTGGAGATGAATGCATATGATGCATGCCTCTAACGTCCGAAATTTACGCACATCACTATTATATATTACCTTATGACTAATGCCTTTACGTATAAAGATTGCGACGCCCCCTCCTTGAGTGGAGTTGGGTCGGTCTCTCCTTACGATATTGTAATTGTTGTTAGTCAATTTATGTTTCTGGTTAAGCTTTGTTTATATCTAACACATCTGGACTAATGTCTTTAAGCAATTGGAATAAATTCGCTCTACGTTCGGTCCTAATCAGTGAATTTACATTCACAGCTAGGATCTTAAAGGGCCTCTCCGGCAGCGCGCCCTTAACCTCTAAGTTGCGTTAAGCTCGGCAAAACAGAGTAGATATAATCCACCCTTGTCGCCTGCTCCCTGATCTGGTTTTGGAGGCCGTTCAACTGGCCCTGGATGGCCAGTAGAACGCCCATAATATCCGCCTGTGCCGCCGGCGCCTTAGGCACGGGGGCCTGTTGGGCGACCTTTGGTGTAGGCTGTACCGTGCTTCCCCTTCCTGACGCCATTTGGGCGTAAGAAATTTGGGGGTTGACGGGCGTTGTTGTAGGAGGGCGCACTGTTGGACGCTTTTCTACCACTGTTTGCTTTGTTGCTTTATTGTTTTTTATAAGCTGAAACGTCGGGCATCCCCGATAATTAGCGGGGTGTCCGGCGCCTCGGCAGAGTACACATTTAAGCTGGGTCCTATCTTCGACCCGTTCCTTTCCGAACTTGCATTCATCTGCATTGTGGTTCTCTCCACACTTAACGCAGCGTGACTGCATTTCGCAGTTTGCTGCGGCGTGGCCGAACCTTTGGCAGCGCATGCATTGAAGCATGTCGCCGCGCCTTTTTAATTTGTCCCAAGTTACAACCTGATAGTTGAGGACGGATATACTCCTCAAACTATCCAGTTTGCTGCTGGGTGAGAGTTGAACAAGGAAGAAGGGAAGTCTCCGCTTCTCCCGCCTAGCTCTAACTGTAGCGAACGGCTTGACCCCGATAAAGTCGAGATCGTCATTCGCTTGTTGGCGGAGTTCATTTAAGAGCACCTGTGGTTCCGTGCAGGAATCTATGCCCTTCAAAAGGACCGTTTGAAATTTTTCGGTTTTAGGGGTGAAACTAAAGAATTCGGTAGTAGTTTCTTTCAGCAACTCTTTAATTTTTTTGTGCTGTTCCAGTGTGAAGCACTGGATAGCATGCCTATCGTTATTTAATCTTTTAATAGTAAAATTATGACCTATGGTCAACTTACATAGATTTATGGTATCCTGTAACTCCATTTTATAAGTATTAATGGGTGGCACCTTTTCTTTTTTCATGATCGGCGGCTGTGGCTGCTGCTGCTGAGACTGATTTTTCTGCGGCTGTTGATTCTGCTGCTTTTGAATCTGCTGCTGCTGTTTTTCTTGCGGTTGTTTCTGGACTTGTGTCTGCTGCTGTTGTTGTTGTTGTTTTTGCCGTTGTTGTTTTGGCTGCTGCTGTGGCTGTTGTTTTTGTAATTGTTCTTTTTTCTGTTGTTGTTCTTGTTCGCCGAGTTCTTTTAGTTGTTTCGCTCGGCGCGCTTCTTGGCTGGCCTTAACTTTACTTTTCAACTCTTGGATTTCTGCCTCCATTGTTACAATTTTAGCGATCATTTTTTGTTCCTCGTCCTCCTCAGATGACGCCTCTGATGTGGAGAGGTTCACGAAGGCAGTACTATCGCCCGTCGTGAAGTGCCCTTCTCCTTCTTCAGACATATATGCTATACCCTCTTCGGGTGAAGTGTCAAACTCGGTTTGTCTTGCTGCCTCTGACGTCTCATCTATATCGGACGTATGCACCCCAGCTGGCAGCTTTGCTGAGGTGGCCGTGGATCTTCTTTTTACCAAATTTGGTGCGCACTTGATCCTCTTTCTGCGCTTTTGATTAGCATCGGATGATGCTGCCGTTGTTGTTATTGCTGTTGATGTTGTTGCTGCAGAATCACTGCTTGTAGTTGGAACATCTTTCGATGTTCCCTCAGCTGATGCCATCGTTGGCCTCATTGGCCCTAGGACACCTTTCGATGCCCCGGTGCTTAAACTCCTCCTCCTTTGTTCGTTTTCCCAACCAATAAAGTTAACGACTTCACGGTTGTGAAAAAAAGCTGATAAAGTTCTGATGCCCTCCTGGGAATCGAACTGGCGACCCTCGGATTCTCGGTCGGCCACTCTACCACTGTGCTACTGCACCACTTATAAAATCTTGATTTAATTTTGAACTTAAGCTCACACGAAATTTAATTTGGAAAAACTGGGAAGCCGAGACGTGTTAACACTTCCACAGTACGATATCGACTGACGACTTTTGTTATTTCATCTCTGAAAGTGGACCGAAAACTGAGAATTTCGCTGGCAAATGATTCAGATATGTCTTTTTTATAAATATTAAAAAATTCCAGATCTTTTTTAAGAGAAATCAATATCAAGTGTCATTTAAGATTTGCAAAGTGGAAGGTTGCAAAACACAGACATTAGGTTCGTTCGCTGAACTTTACCCAGGATCGACTTAGGTTTTTCTGACAGGTTTTTTTGACCTCAAAAAACACCCGAGGGCCATTATTTTGATGTTGTAGATTTAATAATTAAAACTTGATATATCGCTGGCCGAGAACTATAAGGTTGTAAGGTTGTATTTAGCTGGCTGGTTTTTGCATTAAATAGTTAGATATCAATAAAGTATTTTTGCAATATGATAAAGAAGCATCAAAAAATCATATAACCATTAAAAACTTGGTAGTTTAATCACTTTAGATGATTTTACAAGTGATTTTTCTTTGGCTTTGGGTTTTCTCTAGTGTCTGGTTTTTCTGTGCATTTTCTGTATGAAATTATTCAATTTCAAAATCGACTAAACTAATGGCGTTTTTATTTGGCAATCCGGAATTGTTCTCCGATCCGAATTCCCAACTGAACACTTTTGTGTGATTCTGACGATTCTGAATTTTAATGAGATTGTATGTGTGGAAATAATTATGTACGTGAGAATATTCAAATTCAAAAAAAATGTTTGTTGCACAATTATGATACAAGAAATGACAGCAGTCGAGTTTGGCGTTCAAGTATATGAATGTGTGAGTGCTTCTGGTTCTGATTCTGATTTCAAATCCAGAAGCAAAATTCTCTTCTTTTCAGAATTATAGCTGTCATTTTTTCCCAAGTGAACACTTTCAGAAGAGTCCGAAAGGCTTCCAGATTGCCAAATAAAAACGACATAAATCTGCAAAATGAAAATGGGAAGTTGGAAAGAAGCACACACTTCAGATATCTTATCGGCGAACAAGATATAACGGATCTTTATTTGGAGTGCTTATTATAACCAACTATCGACTTTTCTCATACCTAGTGCTTAGATTAAAAATAACCTATGTTCTTTTAAAATTAATTTATATAAGGTGACTACTAAATAAAAATATTATAAACAAGATTCAGTAGTTTGTTCTGCAATGAACTCTCCATGTCACGATTTTTAAAATAAATTTGTTACTCCGACTTTTACATTCTATGCGACCTTCGACACCATATAAATATCAAAAAACATTCACCATTTCTAACTACATACTTTCAACGCATAAATTAACTCAATTCCCACAAAGAAAAAATCAAATCGACCGTTACTGTCAGTACGAATTTGAATTTCCGACCTGCTCGGGACAAGATGTATCCAGGCCGGAAGCCAAAGGTAAGCGACATATACCGCTGCACCAATGACAATTAAGGAAATCATCGTTACCACAATAATGTTTGGTCGCAAAAAGGCCATCTTAAACGATACCCACCTCAAAATAGCTCTCTATCTAAGAAGCCCGTTTCCGATTTCATTGATTGGTGATTTTATACCATACCCCAGAACTTATTTCTCAAGTTCAGACAATCTGTTTAATGTTTACTTCGTGAAAATTGGCTCGGGATGGATATTGTTATTTAGTCTACAGTTTCTGGTGATGACCTCGATAGTCCTTTGTTGTGGTGATAGAAAGAAGATGATGACAAATCACTTACCTCTCATTGCCATCGCTACCTTCTTTTTGTTTTACTGGCCGAAGGTTTTTAATGTGATTGAATCATCGTATGGCAGATGCACTGCTCATGGATTTGATAGCAAATCAAGCTGCTTGCAAGCTGGTCACTTGTGGATTGGATTTGACATATAAGGCCATGCATTTATACTATTCATTCGATTTTGGTATTAATTGAGGAAGCAAGACCTATAGTTAAAATGGGAATCATAGAGCATTTGCGAAACGAATTGCATAAACGCAGCGTAGCAGAGCGGTCAAATACAAACCCACTAAGAAAACTCACTGATGAACAAGTGAAAATGCAACCCTTTACAAAGATATATTCCAAAAGCTATTCACTGTTCTCTTTAAAATATAATCTGAAAATACTTTGGATTGTATGTTTGGAACGGGTTATCCTAAAAACTTGGTTGATATCTTTTTGTAATCCACTCTTGAAAGTATGAAGTGCTGGTTCTAAAAAGATATCGCTAGCCTATATTGGACAACCCGTTCCAAAAATATGGTCCAAAAGCTATTCACTCTTCACCTTGAAATACATAATCTGAAATTACTTTGGAGTGTATCTTTGGAACGGGTTATCCTAAAAACTTGGTTGATACCTTTTTGTAATCTTCTCTTGATACTCTCGAAATCAGCATCAACAGTTTTTAGGTAGAAGGCTTATTGCAAAAAATCACTCTTCAAATATGAATATTTAGAATGATGTGTGCGTATTCCTGGAGTTATTTTTTTAAATACAACTTATTTGCAAAAAATGTTGATACCAAAGTATTTTCAGATTATGTATTTCAAGGTGAACAGTGAAAGGTGACGGCCACCCCCAACATGGAATTGAATTTGATTTTGATACATCTTTTAGAGGAAGTTTCATCTATTAATGAAAAGTAAGAAGGAAGAATTAATAACACTGTATTAATTGATTTTTTAATAAATCACTCTTTGATTGTAGCGCAGGAGAATTCTAAGATAATTAATGGATATGATAATGATCCGTTTGTCATTCAAGATACAACTTTTTTGAAGATCGACAATCGATTCGTGTTCGTTAGATTTCCACAAAAAAACTTTCCACGTAAACAAGGAAAAGGAGTTTTTTTTCAAGTGTAAACATTGTTCGAGCAAATTTATATCTTGTAATGTTCGAGACAATTATAAAAAAAACTCATGATTTAAATGAAACTAATGCGAAGCAGCAATGTGGAAAAAGATACATTTTTTTTAACCACGATTAGAAATCTCTATACATTTTTAATTATTTCAGCTTTCCAAATAAACTGAAATTAAAATCTCATGATTTCAGACAGAATTGTCTAAAATCGAATGTGTCATCTTTGCGGCAACACTTTCCTCCGCAACACGGCACTAGATCGACACCAATGGCCGAGTACATAAATCTGAAGGTCTTATCTGCATCACAATCGGAGGATAAAACATCCCAAGGAATTTCAAGAAAATTGAGGAAATCGCAACAAAATTTAATTAATTAGTGTTTTTTAATTCTATAATAGCATGTATATTAATAAACTCTAAAAAACTGCATACCAAAATTTCGAAAAAAAATTGGCTTGGCTCCGAAAGTTCTTTTTGAGAATCCCGGCCATTTGCTCAGTTCATCTACAAGCTATAACACCGATTTTAATTACTATTTGATTGAAACTAATTATATTCTTATCAAATAAATTATTATTGCAGACGTTTTTAAACAAATTTTAGGTAATTCATCACTTTTGTAGTTTGCCTCGTTCGGTGCGCGGCCGATAGGCTATCCAAGATACGTTTGTAGCGGATTTATTTTCGATCGATTCAGGTAGCTTTCTCGTTATGTCAGTTGTATTGCATCTCAACGAATCCAATAATTTTTGGGTAGCTTGAGATTTGTGTTTGACAACATATGTTTAGTTCATCAGCTGTTTTTTCCTTAGGCGTTACAACAACACTAATCAATCTATCCGGATCGGTTAGGTTGTGCCACCGAACGAGGCCAGTGTTAGTTTCTAGTTGTTATCCTTTTTCTATAGGGCTTTTTACAGAATTACATTTCGCCCATACCGAACTTGTTAAGAAGATTTTCAATTCTTGTTTCTTGAAAATTTTTTAAAAAACCTTCTAAAAAATCCATCTTTATGTCCAAAAAGAATCTTAAGGGTCCACAGTCAAACATTTCAAATTATAATGATAGTGCAGTCTTAAGTTTAGTTATAGACAACAATTTATTTCCATTTATTAACAGGTCATAGCCATATACTACCAAAAACTAAATATCATTTTCTTTGTCGTTAAATTTCGTGTAAGGACAATAATCATCGTTTGATCGATGAAATCCAAAACTACCCAAACTTTTATTTAGTTTATTTTTCCATCAACAAGGTGACTGCTTTAAGCCATAAATAGACTTGAAGTTTGCATACCTTTCCCTCTATTGCTGGTAAGCCCTCAGGTATTGCCATATAAATTTCTTTTTCAAGGTCACCATGAAGAAATGCCGTCTTTATGCCCAGTTGGTGAATGTTATATTTTCGGTAAACATCAACTGCCAGTAGCACACGAATCGTGGTCAACTTTGCTACCGGTGCATATGTTTCTTTATAGTGAATTCCGATTTTTTCAAGAAACCCTTTAATTGTGCCTTGTATTTAGTTTGGTTACAATTTTCATCTTTTTTAATCGTAAATACCCATTTTGTCTTTAACAATTTTATATTTAAGGGTTTGTCTACCATTGTCCAAATTTGTTTTTCTTTTTAGATTGCAGTTTTATATCAATGTCCTTCTTCCAAAGATCCGAATAAAGACGATAATAAACCGAGGGTATTTCGGACTCCTTTATCTGGTGCAGTCCATGATTTATAAATATGTCCATGAGTGCAAGACATCTAGATAAAATATACTCTAGTATAACGTGATAACCGTTGCAGAATATGATTGTACCATTTATAAAGAAGCGTTGCAGATATTTTAAACAGGCAAATTTTTTCAAATTACCTATTATTTATTTAATTAATTACTTGTTGTTTATCCTAAGTATTTAAAATCAGAACACTTATTTAATCAAGTAAATTTTATTCAGGAAAAATGTTCCTTCTAGGGGAATTTTTCAGAACAAAAAATTACTTACTCAAAAAATCATAATAAACTTATTCGAGGAAGTTGAAACGTGAACCGTATTTTGCTGGAGGCCTTGGAAAATCATCAGGCAGACCAGGTGTTGCATCGGGATATACTGCCTTTTCCTTCTTTGGAGGAGCTGGACGTTCCGATGCATGAATCTTATTTAAAACAAAAAAAATGTTTTACAGTTTTCATCCAACTTAAAACACGTAAGATTAGGCTTACCTTTGCTCGTGTAAAGTACCCGTAATCTGGCCTTTCGATACCCAAGTTATCTAATACACATTTATCTAAAACACCCTGAGTCTTACGGCAACTAAATCAAAACAAAATTAAAAACAATCAAGTTTTGAAAATTATAACTTACTGTCCAAAAGCCATGTTACCACTACTTTTGTCTAGACAAGTTGCATATTGCATGAATTCTTCATAACAAGTTTTCTTTACCTTGCGAAAGAAGTCAAGAGCACACCCAGTAACAGCTTTGCCCTCGTTAATACAAGCTCTTGGATCGTCTAACTCTTGCCGACATAACATGAATTCCTGTGAATAAAAGTGGTGTATATTATTTGCTAGTTGAGGTTAAGTTTTTGCCATTTATTACATAATTTGAAAGACTTTCAATAGTTTATTGAATAGCAAAACAAAACTTAATTCGTGGTTATTTAACTTACATTGTTCTGAAATTCACAATGCTTTCCTAAATGAAAAGACCCAGCTCTCAGGGCTGCCGTGGAAAGATTCAATTCCTGAACAGTCAGTTCTTCTTCAGTAGGCAGATGAGTATCATTGGTGATAACCATTTTTAAATAATATTAAAACCAGGCAGTATTGAATTACTGATTTTTATCCTCTTTAAGGAGGGATTTAATTATATTTTTCAAAATTTATGAGTTTTTGAAAATATAACTTTTTAAAGTATTTTTCCTGAAAATTTTGACATTGACAGATGTAGAGAATTTGATATGTCAAATTTTATTCGTTAAATATAATGGGTTGCGGGTCGAAGACGGTCAAAAACCGAATTTCAACACGGTGAATATCAAACTGTTTCTTACATTATTTTCCTTCGTCAAACCTTTCAACACCAACCTATCCGGATAGGTTGGTGTTGTAATCCCGCCTTCAAACAGCTGCTAACAGCTGCGCGGCCGATAGGCTATCCAAGATACCTTTGTAGCGGATTTATTTTCGAACGATTCAGGTAGGTTTCTTGTTATGTCAGTTGTATTGCATACACATCTGAAGTTTCGAATCAGCTGTTCCTCACATTTCCAAACGAATCTCAACGAATCCAATAATTTTTGGGTAGCTTGAGATTTGTTTTTGACAACATATGTTTAGTTCATCAGCTGTTTTTTCCTTAGGCGTTACAACAACACCAAGCAATCCGGATCGGTTAGGTTGTGCCACCGTACGAGGCCAATCTCAAGCTATTCGAAAAACGTTGGTATACTCTTGTATCCCATGAGAAATATCATAACATTTGTACGAAAATATACAAATTTAATCTATCTGGTTTTTGATATTCAGTAACTTAGATAGATAGTAACCTTTCTTAGATAGGCTATCGTATCAACATCTGAACGATCTGAACGTGCCCTGTTAGAACAGTCATTATGCGGTAAAAGATTTTGAATTAATTAAAAAAGGATGTTAAATGAAATTAAAAGAGAATTCTTTTAATTTCATTTAACATCCTCATTCTCATTTTGTCCCTCTCGAACCTTATCATTTAAGGATTTCCTCCCAATTTTTAAATCATAAAACAAAAAATATTATTTTTCTAAGTCAATATGAGTAATGCCACATGCGAATTATTTCAGATTTTTTTCTTTGCTGTTGTGGTTGGAATGAAACTTGTTAGCCAATTTAGAAATAAAGACATCGTACAGAGAGGGCTGCATGCAGCCTTTGGAATATGTCAATCCTCATAAGAACCTGTGTAATTTATTTTCGCTGCATGTAAAAAAGCTGCACATCTGTTAAGGGCATTATAGCTCTACGCTTGCTATATCCCTGACCGATTATTCATACACATTTTAACCCTGCGTTGAAAATGTATCGCAAATGGAATTTTTCCAAGAAATCGTTATATTTTTTTACCTTAGCAAATTACTTAATATGTATTTAACTTTATTTAAATTTTAAGGCCGGTATTTACGGACCGCTATTAGGTGCCTCTTAAGTTTATGAGGCTCATAACTTAAGAATTATTTGAGCTATTCACCAACCACTCATAACTATTTTAAGTTCGAAATTGAGAATAATTCTCTCTTCATCAGGCAAACTCAAACTGTAAATCAAACTGTTTTCGAAAACGAGTGCCAGCCACCTGACGGTAAACTGACAACAAGATGCCAAGAAATGAAAACATTAAGAAACAACTTTTATAAATTACTAGAAATTCGTAAGTTTATTTTAAGATTAAATAAATTGAAAGATGTATTTTCAAACAAATTATTTTTTTTTAGTTACCTTCAAATCCATGATGAACCACCAGAGATGCCAGTAGCCGGTGCTGATCCTATAGAGTCTGCATACTTCAATTAATATTACAAATCCTTTTAATGCAACAAATTAGAAGAGTGGCGATATTCCCATGGGACTACCTTGTTTTGTATTATAAGGCTTATTCTTTATAAGAAACTTGCTATATTCAAAGCGTAATTAGACATCAGACGGTCGAATAACTCCAGGCACGGAGTTCGTCAATTCGAAAACCTCGAAAGTGCTGGCCATTTCAGAAGGTCATTATTTCCTGGATGTTAGTTCAATCAGTGCTCTCCCCGATTCGATTGTTCATTTTGAAAATCTAGCTCCACCATCACCGATGGTAGTTCCTCGATTGGACTATAACCTCACTGGATGACAACTCAATGGAAGACAATATGCATCTCCTTGCAGCATTTGCCTCAGAAGAGAGTCTCCTTCGGACTGTGGACGATCTCATGAAGGTAGGCATGAAGCAATTGGATCATGATCTGCCACATCCGCCTCAGCCACAAATCATTCATTATGATCATGGCAGTGATAATACCGTTAAAACGGTTTCGATGAAGGAAACCTCGAAAAGCACACCCATTCTCTCGTTGGATTTATTTCAGTTTAATAGCAACTAAAAATTTAACAAATATCTATACCATTGTATATGTTAAAGGCGATGGTGGGAAAACGGAGAATGAAAATACTGGCCTTAATAAGGAGAATGAAAGTCTATACACTTTATGGTGTTCCGGTCGAACATGCTGTGAAGCATGTTAGTCGAACTTAAGATGATTAAACGCCAAGATCTGGTAGCTCATTTTGCTGGTCTAATGAGACCACAACAAGACCAAATCCATATAAAAGTGGAAATCTCTAAAGATGCAATGGATTCATTTGTGTTCTGCGTTGGCTCTAAGAAAACAGTCACTAAGTTCTTTAAAGATCTTGCTGATCTGGTGACTAATTTATAATCAAAAATGGCTAGATGTATTTCTTAACATTTCATTTTACTTTATAAAACGAATTCTGTATTCTAGTCAATAAACCAGACGATAGATTTAATTTTTGTTTTGGTTTAAAAGTCAAAAGCTGAAAAGAATCGTCTACGTGTAGAAAAAGAGTTTCTTAAAAGTACTCATGCAGCTTGTGCTGAAGCAGCTGCCTAACGCAGGGAAGATAAACGCAAACAAGAAAAGGAACGTGTTCTTGCTGAAGACGATTGGAGCTCAAGGAACAGAAAAGAGAAGCAAAGACGAAGGCTCCCAAGATGAAGCGTTTGGCAGTCAGATCACTTTAAATGTTTTTTCTTTTTGTCCACATAATAAGAAATGCATACTATTTTAAACTGCTTATGTATTTCAACATTTTATTGGAATACATTGATAATTGGATAAAAAACTTATATGATTTGATTATGAGTTTTTTAATTTGATTTTGAGCCGAATCGAAGCTATAAGCAAGATTGCTGAGTTGTATTTGCATTTCTTTGATAATAGCTTCCCGATCGAATATGGAGAGACAAACAATTGCCCTGCATTGAGCCAGTTCGTTCTCAAGTGCACCAATTCTTGAGTTCATTGAAGTTTTTGTCACTTCAAATCTTTCCTTTATATTTGCTATAATTTTGTAATTAATTTGTAGTGCACTTCTAATGTATTTAATGCAATTTAAGGCACTTTAATTGCACTTCTAATGTATTTTATGTACTTTAAGGCACTTCCATTGCGCTTTGAATTACACTTTGTATAAAATAAAGGTTCAAAAAGTCACTGACAATGGTATTGTTAATTTTCTTCATCTTCGAGGATCTCTTCTGTACCGATTTCTTCCTGCTGAAGTGGAGAAAGATGGTCTTCGGCAAAAGCTGCTTCCTCAGGTGGAATGGGCTGGCTTGTATTCTCTTTTCAGAGAAAATCAAAATTGTTTGTCAAAGACAAGTTGTCTCAGGACGGATGAGAGAAATGTCAATTTATTTCGAAAGTTTTCGAACTAATTTTCGATGAGAGCGCTCATAACGCGACCACTCTTAAGTCTTATGAGCACTCATAAATTTTCACAATTAATGCCTGGTGTATTGGTTTATGAGCCTCTTAAGTTATGAACGCTTCGTGAATACCAGGCTAAGTATTTAACTTCCATTTAAGTGTTTTAAGACCTTGAGAAATTATTCATGATGAATTTATTTATTTCGGGTACATAAGACTTTTAACTCGAGTTCTGTTAACTCTATCTGGAATTTATGCAACGCGATCGAAGTTAAGCCTGATGGTTCATATGAGATAACTACTTAGCTGGTTCGTGCAATATTTAATTCGTAGTGCACAAATTTTAATTCACCAGTTTTTGGCGGATCAAGTCGAGGTTCATACGATGGTTCAGATTTCATGTAAAAGTGAAAAATATCCAAATCAAATTTTGCCTTTCAGTGGCATGATAAAACTCGGACTTAAAAAAAGATTTTTGTATTGACAAATGGAGGCACCGAAAATAGTTACAAATTAAAGAAGTGATACAATAAAAACAGTTTAAGCGCTATGGTTTTAAGTTTACAAACTCACCACAATATTGATCAAAATATTTCGTTCAGCTAGCTGAACGAAGAAAAACTTGTCGAAATTCACCTCATGAACCGGCAGTGCTGCAATTTTTCATCTCCATTTTTCTGTACCTACACCTTGTCCATTCTTGATTCAATTCGGCAAGTCGACCACTGTTGTAAGGGTTCGTTCGAAGTGAGTTCTTCTAAATTATATATCCTCATTTAAAAGTGTTAAATAATCATTTTTTCCAAAAGAAAAAGTTAAAATCGATTGAATTTTCACATCTTTCAATCCCATCGGCTGTTACATTCTGTGTTTTAAATTTCATTAAACCTTCTTTTTTGTGTTGAAATTTTTATTTCTGGTGAATTTAACTAGTTAAATTTATTTCTTGTCTTAAGAAAATGAGATTTTTTTTTTGGTGCCATTTCAATAGATTCATGGCGGCCATTTTGTCTCCGGTATTTTCTACATCAACTTTTTATTCAATTTTCTTTGAAGTACATTTTTATGTTTGGAAATACATTTAAAAAGTGAATGATATTTTATTTGTTTAAAAGATGTACAATTTGAAAGATTGTCATTACATAGAATTGGGATAAATTTCAAAAAAAAAAAATTCAAGTTATGTAGCCGCTCTCAATGACAAGATGAAAAAGATGGTTACGTAACTAAAGCCGTCCAATGACCACTGCTAGGAATTGATAAAAAAAATTATTTTCAAACTTCCTTTATTTGAACTTGTTTATTTATTTAATTAAAATCTGATTAAAAAATATAACTTATTTTCTAATTTCAGAGTTGTTGCGCTAGCATATCCAATCCACTTTAAAAAATACATTCGAAGATGTTCGTGTCAACAGTATCTCGCATTGCCCCAATTGCCAGGAGTGCCGTAAGTAAATTTATTTTAAAACATTTTCTTTAATATCAAATACATTTAACAAATATTATTTAATTGATTAAAAATAGGTTTTATGTTGAGACAAGATAGAAAATTTCAATTACATAAGAAATCGATGCATGTGCACTTGGAAGAAATGTTGTCAAGTTACATAATTTTGAGGTTGGAATAAAGTTTTTCTATAGTAAATTGATTTTTTTGAAATATTAGGCTCAAAATATTAGAAATTTCTTATGAGCATTTCAATAATTTTAATAATGTAACAAATTTAAAAGTGTTTGTAGGTTCTTTTTAATGGCTTAGGGACAAATCAGTATGTATACTGAATTATTGGCAAAGAACAAATATGAATTTGTATTGCGAGAGTAATTAATGTAATGTTTTATTTTTAAAAGGTTTCTCTAGAGGATTTTTATTTGATTTATATTTCCTTGAATTCAAGAATCAAGTTCATTGACATATGTGGCGTGTACATTTACCAAACGGAACACATACATAATTACTTCCAGTTAAATATAGAGATAACTTGCCTAGTTTCTAATTTAATTTGTTTGTTAAATGTTAAAGTTTGTTTATTGAAATTTTTTGGTATGTTTCATGTCATGTAGGTATTTTGTTTAAATAATTTTTCTCATTACAAATTCTTACATAACCTTAAAAAAAGTGAAAACACCCTTTTGTGTTGAAAATCTACTTTGTTTGGCAAAATTCAACATTTATTTAATACATTCTTCGTCAGGATTACCGATTTTGCCGCTCCTTTATCTGTTTTATGTATATCTAATAAGTGCCTTCATTTATCACGTGGAGTAAACTTTTACGTAACCTTCATGTGAATTGGTTAGTAATTGGTATATGTACATAACGTAGGTAGGTACTTCCAGTTTTTCCTTTTCACTACTTGAAAATTAGGCAATTTCTTCGGATGAGTGTTTTTTTCTTGTATATATACTGAACAATCACAAAACACTGGACAAATCCAATTTACTCTTTATTTTTTTTTTTTTTTACATTTCATTGAGAAAACAAATACCTAATGCTTTTTAGTAATTAAATTAATAAAGAAAATACCTACATGGATTACTTTCCAGTTGTCAATATGATGAACTGAAGATGTCAATATTGAAGACAATTAAAATAAATTTAGAAGTAATTTATATTGAAGATATTGTACCTATTACATACTTACATAATAGTTTGTGGGTGAAACCTAAAAAGTGATTATAACTGGGGCAATGAAAATGAAATAGGTATGAATGATTTTTTTTTCCAAACATTTAGTAATTTTATTTCGTTTTCGATTTTTTATTTGCAGACTGTTCGGCTCATTTTAAATTTCAATTCTTCTTTTGAAGACATTTCTTATGGTACACACGTTTTATATTTATTTATCTTCTCTCTTATGATGTGTATATATAAAGGCTCTAAAAACAACTCACATTTTCGGAGTTGTAAGAATAACACCGAAACTACCAAACAAAAACAACATTAAAATAATAATGTCGTTGTCGAGTGGTTAAGTATAATATTTATGCTCGGACTCTTAAATATACTCCAAAAACGACGATTTTTGTTTTTTTTTTTTTTGTTTTGATGTTTTATGACACCTCGACTTAACCTTATTCAACTTTCTTACAAGACAGCGAATCCAGCTTTTCGCATCCACATTATTATGTTGCATTAATAGAATACATTGAACAATTCATATTATGTTTCATTTCAAATTTATATACAGCCCAATTCTAAAACATTTGAAACAACCTATTAGGCCTTAACATAATTTTGGTTAACAATTTATTATATATGTACATAGTAATTTACTAACTTTTCATAAATTTTAAACTTTTTATTAACTAGTAAATTGTTAAGCAGATATCAGGACATTTGTAGGGTTTAAATTTTGATGAACACAATTATTGTTTTATGTGTTGTAAGTTAATTATATGTTTATGGAAATCCAACATGTGATCTAAATATGTATTCGATGTTTATATTTTCATCATTTACAAAAAAAAAAAGTTTTGCACCAGTAGGACTCGATCCTGAGCCCCTGGGTCCATCAGTGATTAAATGTTAGATGCCACATGGATTTAATAGGATACTAAAGAGATAAAGTAGTCATTTGGTGATTTTAACTTTGGTAAAATGTTAAGAAGATATGTAGTACGATAACTCGGTTAAAATTAGCAAAATCCTCTTTTTAACTTAGTATCATCCTAAAAAAATTATTTAACATATTACTAAGGCCCGTTTGCTGATTAACAACTTAAACATTTATGTGACAGTTTACGCAGAGAAAAAGTAGCGCTAAGCGTTTTAAATTGAACATACATAAATATTTATGATTTTTATCAGCAAACGGGGCTAAATCGACTAAAATTTTGAGCCATTGCTTCCCATTTGGCGCTCGTTTGTTCTCGTCACATTTGCTGGAGAATTGAAAAAAAATTTAAGTTTTTTACTTTTTGCAACTAAAATATAAATGAAATTTCAGTTGTTTTTAAGAGGTCAAATGTGCCAGCTATATAAAGGAAAGTTATGTTTCGGGTAAAACGCCAAAGCAATTTTTCTTTTTTTCTATGACTGTTTTGCACATTGTATCCATTATGGACATATCTGCTCCTCACGGATTTCCAGTAATTTCGAAAGCACTGCCAGAACAAGGTTGGGATAAACCAACATTCCAGTCTAACTGGCTGAACAGAATGGACGCGCGGTCGATCTCGCGGCACTTCAAAAAACGCTCTGTCAAAGTTAAAATGCATAGAAACTAGTTTCAGTGAATACAATGGAGCCGCGACCGAGAGTTGCGACGCTAGACATTGGTTAAATTTTTCATTTTTTCCGCGCGCCGTTTGACAGATAACGAAAAAAAAAACAAATCTTGTTGGCTGTTGCATTTGTACAATTGTTTGCCTCCGACGCAAAAACACACATTCAGAATAAATTTACAAAATAACTACAAAATCAATTAAAACAACAATTTCTCACCGCTGTTTTAAAATGACCACGCGGTCCATTGTGTAAATTTTTTTTGGTTCTCGCGGCGGCGGCTAATGTGAGCGAACGACCGCGCGTCCAGTCTGTTCAGCCAGTAAGCCCGTATTGCGTAAGACAAAAAAGATCACTTGATTAAATGATTGTCGGTTTGATGATTTTTCATTCTATCGTTCCTTATAAACGGTGATTTTTTAAGAGCTTGGTTTTTGAAAATTCAAAAAAACAGAAACTTGTAAAAAGTGAATGAAATTTTTATTTGGATCGATAAATCAATTTCTGCCATTTACTTTTTAAAAATAATTTCACTTAAATGTTGCCCGCGGCTACGCTTCAGGTGGTCCATTCTGAAGGTCCAATTTTGGCAAACTTTTTCACACATTTCGGCCGGAATCTCACCAATGACGCGTTCAATGTTGGCTTCCAAGGCAGCAATCGTGTTTGGCTTGTCCCCATAGACAATAGACTTAACATAGCCCCACAAAAAATAGTCTAACGGGGTCAAATCACATGATCTTGGTGGCCAATTGACTGCGCCAAAACGTGAGATCAACTGCTCACCAAATTCGCCTCTCAATTGATGCATGGTTTCGCGTGCAGTGTGGCAAACACATTTTTCACAGAGCACGAATTTTGATAATAAATTTCAATAATTTGCAAACGTTGTTCAGGCGTAAGTCTATTCATGATGAAATGGCAAACAATACTGAATCGAAATGTCAAATGTTCGTGGAATTTGTCATGTGTGATCTGTCAAATATATAAACGTCAAAAACCAAGTAGCAAAAAAATCACCCGTTAGAAGTGATAAAAGATACAGCTATCTTCAAAAAGACTATCAAAAAATTGATATTCAACTATCACCTTAGCCAATTCCACCCTAGTTTCAACTCCCGTTTGATATGCTCCTTTACAAAAATTTAAACTCAACTTTTGGAACCTAAAAATTAAATGATTTAAAAAAGATTGTTCAGTCTTCAGTGACGAAAAAGTTAGAAGAGAACAGATTCGAGAAAAACTTCAGAACAAGATAGAACAACTTATAACAGTCAGTCATCTAACAGATTATACAAAAAATTATTGTTGATTACCTACAATTCAAATTCGTTTATTTTTGCAGAAACATCCTTAAAAATAATTTGAAATGGAAAATTTTGTTTAAACAAAATATTTTTCATGAAATTGAGATGCTTCCGACACGAAAAATGAATTATCAAGTAAATCTTACATCGAAATTTTTTTTTAACAGCAGGTGGTTTTGACAAGTGCAGAAAATCATGTTCTTAAGTGTTCCAAACTGACTCATTGAACACCTAACCAGAACAGTTTAGAACAGAAAATTTCTCATTGCAAACTCCTGTACTTTTCTGTTCTAAATTTTTCTAATCTGTTCCGATAGCCTCATTAAACACACATAATGTTACATAACAAAAAATACAAAAAGTTGTGTTATGGACGTACATGTATGTATGTGTGTATGTATAAACTTTGTGGCATCTCCAATGAATTCGATGCATCTTAGGGCTCTTCTTGTCGGTCTTGGCTGTCGATATCGGTTTTCTTCAACTGCTCTTCATTCAAAATTCTTAGTGCTATGCTAAACATTTCAAAGAATGAAATATTTCGATATACATTATTGGACCACACAGTGTTATAGAAACATAAAATTCATAATTAATGTCTGGTTTAAAGATTGAAATGAAATTGAATTTCCAGAAACAGGTAAAAATGTTGAAAAAATTACGTAACATCAAATGTCAGTTTTCATTTGTCTCCAAAACTTATTACAAAATTGGTGTCCATGCATTAATTAAAAATGTCAAGAATTTTTTTGAAAAGAAGGCTTCAACATTTTAATATTAAAACTTTAATCTGACAAAGGAAAAAAGAATAAACTTTTTGATGACAAATCGATGTGCCACTCGATTTGCTATCAATATTTCTAGAAACTATTGCAATTAAAAGACCTTAGGACTTACGCAAATGCATAATTACTATACGATTTAGTAAGATGTGAGAACATTTTTTAATATTAACAAATTTTATGTAGTATCAGACTACTTTTATAATATATATTTTTTTTTTTTGAAAAATAGAATTTATAATTTGGTAACAATTTAAATTGCAAATTAACAAATTTATAATAATTTAAAAAATCTTAATTTTGCTTTTAGATGTTCGCTGGATCCAGGGCTTACTTGCGACCAATCAGCAGCGCAGTTATCAGCCAAAGCCAAACCTTGGCTGTCCAGAACACAACCCCAGTCTCGTTACTGCCACAAGTCAGGTCATTCCAGACCTCTCCAGTCACCCGTGACATTGATTCGGCTGCCAAATTCATTGGTGCTGGTGCTGCAACCGTCGGTGTAGCTGGTTCCGGTCAGTAAATTTCCACTTGGCCATTAACAATCTTATCAAATACACCATTCATTTAGCTTAGCTCAAATTATATTTTTGTTGTTGTTATACATTTTATCCAGTCAGTTGCAACCTAGCATCTGGGGCATCCATACGAGTATCTGATTACTCAAAATTTGCCTCGGGAAGGTCTGAGAATTGGTCAATAGCTAAAGCTTCGAGGTCTTGTTGTTGATATCGAAATTTGCTAAAATTTATTCCCCAGCAGGGAACTTGTATAATTAAAAGGCGAAGGGACAAGAAAATATGTAACCAAGGGTTGAAAGAAATTTCACCTTTTAATTGCATTGAAATCTTTCGTGACCAGCTGTTTAAGTGCAATATGCTCGCTGAGAAGAAAAAATAGAATATGTTTCTGTTTGATCTCTTAGAACTCGATTCAGACTAATCTGTGACTGACTGAAAAAAAAATAAAATAACAACCAATGATTTGATTTGCGCGAACCATTTCCATTTCCCACAAAAAAAAAAATTGCGAGGCCACTTTTTGTTTTAAATTATCTGATTGTATTAATCATTTTTTGTATTTCTCTTTTATTCCCACTTAAAATAGGTGCTGGTATCGGAACAGTATTCGGTTCCCTCATTATCGGTTATGCCAGGAATCCATCTCTTAAACAACAGTTGTTCTCATACGCTATCTTGGGTTTCGCCCTTTCCGAAGCTATGGGTCTTTTCTGTCTTATGATGGCCTTCTTGCTGCTCTTCGCTTTCTAAAGTGTTTTTGTCGGCAGATAATCATCACTACACATCCACCAAACTTATATTGTTTTTAAAAAACATCCAAAACAAAAATATATTGCAACAACAACATCTATCAATCTTAAGTTCTAAAATCAATTAAAACTGAAGAGGTGAAAAATTGTAAAGACTCATCTCAGTGCAATTTGAAAAGAAGAATTGTTCAAAAAAGATCAATGAATAATTTTGAGATGAATTACAGTTCTTAATCGAAAAAAGTACAGATTAATAAGTATAAATAAAAAAGGAAAAAAACCGAAAAAACTGAAAATACATTTTATTTAATTCTCTTTTTATTTAGTCCTAAATACTGTTTTTTTTTTATTTTTAAACGAAAAAGCTCATTAAATGTTTAAACAGTGACTCGCTCTTAAAAACGCTTATTCAAATTAATAAAAAAATGCATGTGTGCTTTATAGAAAGTTACAAATAAATAAATGATAACGATAAAAGGACGAAAGTGTAATAATAATAATAATAAAAAAAAAAACAGAAGTTACTGATACGACATACGAATAAAAAATTGTTCTTATAGATTTCGTTTAGTATTCCTCTATACATTTGTATAAAAGATGTGTTCAAATTGTTGTCTTCATCAGAAAATAAAGAAATGGTGAGGATTTTGAAAACTGCTCGTTATTGAAGAAAGTGATAGAAGAAATGTTTACTCAGAGGTGACATTCTGTATCGCACACGCGATTAAACGTTTTCGTGCATGCGAACGATTTTCTTCATGTTAGATGTTACTGCAAAAATGATAAGATCCATTCGCACATGCGAACAAAATATGACGACAGCAAATTACTTGACGTTTTTTATTGTTAGGTAAAAACGCGTTCATTTTTAAACATCAATTGTAAATACAAAAAAAAAAAACAATCCTAAAACTAATGGCCTTTTCGATTGGCTGTCCAGAACTGTTCTGACCTCCTCGAAATGACTGTTGTTACTCTAAACAGAACAGAAAACGATTGTGGATTTCATTTCAGAATCGAAAACAGAATCACAAACTCACATATTTAAAATATCAAAATCATTCGTTTTTTTTTTTTTATAATCTACACGCGCTCAAGGGATTATGAATACCCTTTAAATGATTCAACACAGCGCGGGCGTGAGGGTGAGAATGATAGGAAAGATGTGTGGCGTGATATTCGGAGACTGTAGGTGGTTGTTGTCTCAGATTTTATCTCCAGAGATGGCGGCTGAACTAATGCGGAGAAATTTCCGTGTCTTATTTATCGATGTCCCTTATAATTCGCATTAATTTTTTTATTCTTAGTCATATTTTATTGGTATACTAGTTTTATTCAATCACATGTTGGTAGTTCTATGCCTAAACAGCATGTAATGAGTAAACCAGCACCTCATTGTATAACATTTATTTTTTTTTAATGGAAAAATAAGAAGACAGACTACGGCAGGGATCGAACCTGTGACCATGAGGTTGACAGGCGAACACAACTATCGCGCTACGGCCACCCCCACGGTTTATTTGTTTCGTGTAATTTCGATGTCTTTATTGAACTTAACTATTTTTTGGTAAAGTAACAAAAAAATGCAAGTTAATTATTATTGATACAATAAAAGTGTGTCTAAATTGAAGTCGAATGTTTTGGAAATTCTTTTTAGCAGATGTGATTTTTTTTAAATTTAATTTTTACAAATACAGTGATACATACAATTCGGAATCAGTCAAATTCTTTCCGGGTATTTTATTGGGGGGACGTGTTCCTGCCGGCCAATCGCAAAGGCCATAATGTCACGAGGGACCAAGAGAAAGGCGCGGGTTGGCTAAAATTTCCCGGAAAACGATTGCCCGCAAAACGAATTCCCGTATTACGATTTCCAATTCCCCGCATTTGCTACCTTTATCTGTGGAAAAACTTACTATTTTTGATTTTTCACAGTACGCAGAAATTAATTTATGAATTTTGGAAAGGAATTTCGTTTTGTCATCACAGCGCTCAAGGATTTAGATCCCACTACGGGTTTTCAATGATTTAAGGGACTTAAGTATACATATGAGAGCGGCCAACGAATTAACGAATATACGTCCATTTTGACATTTCGTTCACATGGCTTTAATTCTATTCGTCTGGTTTGACGTTAAACGCGAGCGAGCAAATTATTCATTGAAGGGTGAATGGTATGTGAAACACGAATAGAGTTTGACTGTTCGTAACAATCACAATTCGCGACGACCAATATTGTTTTCTCAAACTTATCTTATTTTTGCGATTAAAAAGTAAATTTTTGTATGTAAACATTAATATAAATTATATTTCTACAATTTTGCTTAGAATTTGTGAAGAATTTAGGTTGGTAAATTGTCTTAAATGGACTTTATTCTTTTACTCGCCGGTCGTTTCTTCGCTCTCATGTGAATAGTCCTTTATCTTGTCACCAACAGAAACTGTAGTGTGGAGGGCGTTGTAAAATCGTGATTTAAATATTTGATCCGGGGTTCAGCAATTAAATTCCGATTTCGCCGGATAAATTCAAATTTTACCGATGGTTTTAACTTTTAATGATTAATAGTTCAAAAAATGCTTGAACCATCATTAAATCTCATCGCCTTTTCGATTGGTCGCCCGGAAGGCTTCCGAATGCTTTCTGTTTACAAAATAAAATAATCACAAATGTGCGTTTGACATTTCACGTCTGTGTATGTGTACACTCACATAAATTTTCAGAATACAGAATCTAGTGTTTACTTGTTCGATTAGAATTCCGGATCGGAGAGTTCTTCCGGATTCCCAATCGAAAAGGACATGAGTTAATCAGCAGAAAACGGTGAGTTAACACCGGATCAAATATTTCTACAACTGGCCCTTATTGTTACTCGCGAGTCGAACGTTTGCCTCAAGGCGAACTACTTATTCCGTGTGTCATCGCGCCATATAATGACTTATTTTAAGTTCTATTAAATTATTGTCTTACTTTTGAATAATGGAATACATTTAAGTAGAAAACACTAGTAAATGTTCTTAATTTTTGACTTATTTTTAAAGATGAAAGAGCATGTTATGTTAATTAGATATTTGTCCTTTTCTTCAAAATTAAATTCAAATTAAAATCCACTAGACAGACAAAAAAACGTAGAACAAAGAAAAGGCACTCGTGATTGAAATCTTGTGTTAAAAAGATAAAATTTAATTTTTGCTGAATTTGGTAATTTGTTGCAAAAATTTAAATTTTATATATAAAATATAAGAAATGCTTTTATAGATACCTATCATCATTTGTTAATTATAGTTGTGTGAACAAATTTGTGCAAACAAGACTGCTAGGAGTGTGAGTAAAAGAATGTATGTAAAGTTTTCAATTTATTGTAAGTCTAATTAATATGCAGTAAAATAAAATTGGATTTTCTCATGGTTAATCAATAATAAAAAGAAAAGCGTTCTCCAATAGAATACTTATCTATGCCAATCTAAGGTAACCAAATTTGTCGTAACAACACCGTGTAAATAATGTAATGTAAATAAGAATAGGTTAGATCTCGGTGTATGGCTTAGAAAAAATTCTGTATCAAGTTCATTCAAGGAAACTGATTTGTCAGCAACTTTTAGTTTGATGGAAAAGGGCAAGAAGGAAGGTGAATGGATAAAATCTCCCCTGTGAAGAGATTCTTTTGACGTTTTCTTTCAAAATGCATGTAGTGTGCCTCAAACCAAGAATATCATTAAAACGAAACGAAAAAATTTCAGTCAATTTACTTTTGAAAGGTAAAGGATATTTTTCAAGCAAACATCACTCGAAACTAGTTTTTCTGTGTGAAAGAAGGCTATTCTAGTAAATTGACGCTTATTGTTAATGCAGGGCTCCACTATATGTAACTTCGCATCTATTCTAAAGTTGCCTTTAATGAGTATAAATGCTGAAACCTCGGCTAATTCTACCGAAGCGAGTGAGTGAGATGAGTCACTTTTCATTGAAAATCGATTCAGCTAGTAAAAGTGAGCGGGTGAGTGATTGAAATGAAATGTCAGATGACTTTATTGGAAATTAATGATCAGTTTGATTAATGAATTTAATTGAAAAACTAATTCATTTTTCCCTGCGTTTCTCATGTTGTTTTCCAGCTTCTTCAGGGGTTAAACTGTATTGTCTTACAAAGAGAATACAAATAATAAGGTTGTTAATTATATTATCAAGTTAATAAAATCTATTAATTTGGTATTGAAATGTTATTAATTTTACTAATGACTATTGCACTTACTTTTTGTATTTATGTCACAAGGTACAAATCACAAATATGCCATAAAAACAAAAACAAATTACTAGGGCTGGTATATGTCTATAGGAAGATGAACGGAAAAGTTACTTGTGTGCGTGTTTCAGCTTGTAGACAAATTTCAAATGAAAACAGAGTTTTCGGGTCCTTATGTTATATGTTTATGGTACAAATAAAACAATGTAAACAAATGGTCTTGGTGGGTGAAACGTACAAAGGTTTCCAATCTTATTATGGCTTATTTGTGCTTGATTGTCATCATACAAGCACAAATAACATAACATGACACGCATGTAGGACTGCTCACAAAATTTTTTTAAATTGCCTGTCCGGCAGCGTTCTTGATCAATGATGTGTATGCAAATCATTCATCGAACAACATTCAACAAGTATTTTTGTTGTTAGTTAGTTCATTTTTGAATCTCTGTTAGTTTGGAATAAGAAAAATAATATTTTGATGTATTTATTGAGCTAGATTTTGGATTGAAAATGAAAATTTTGTTTGTCGAAAGAACAACAAATCTGATAAATGTGTACCCTGTTGTGTGAGACGCATAACATTTAATAAACAAAAGTGTTAAGCTCTCACATCACCATCCTAAACAATCATTAAAATAATAATATGACCACGACCTTCCATAACAAACATTAAAAAAATATCAAATTAACATCAAGGTCTACACCAACAACAGAATTGTGTGAATCAGCCAAACGATACGCGATCGGGTGGTGTATACAAACAATGCACTGAAACTATAAGCGATCGTTTGGTATGACAAAAAAATGCACTGGTCAATGACCAACAATTAAATTATGAATGCTTTTTTCTAAAAACAAGCATAACTGGGTCAAGCAATGAAATTGATGACGCTAAACGTATGTGTATTAACGTTAATAATAATTGAGTAATGCATTTAATAAATATTGCATTTAAATAATATTTATTGGGGAATGCTTATTTAGCATTCCAATATTAGGGCAAGTAATTGCAATACATTACAAATTTGTAAACTCAAAGAAAATGTAAATTGGTGGGGATGATAGGTTAAGAATATTTTTGTATAAATAGTGTAGGAAAATAGTAATAAATCAGCAGAATCAGTTGAATCAGTAGAATCGATTGAACCAGTTAATCAAAAAAAAGTATTAAGTCTTTCATTTGAAATCTCTTATTTTCGATTGAATACCTAGCTCCTATCAAAGGTAAGCTATTAATCCAACTTTGGTTTATTTTCAGGTAAATTGGCCTTCTAAGGCCACATCAAATAGCCGCCAGTGGCTATTCAAATATACTGGCAAAACATAGAGGCCTTCTAAGGCCACCCAAAATGGCCGCCAGGGCCAGTTAAACAAACTGGAATCCCCTTACATAGGTAGGCACCTCTCTCTCTTCTAGTATGGCAACACAAATATTATTCAACAACCCGAATCTTTTCACCCATGTTCGATATCCTACAAGAATGTCACGCAAGTTCGATAATGTGTACCCTACCTTATGTTTGACCGTTTGTCGGCAAATATCGTACCAAAATAAAATAATAAAAAGCAGCTGTACAAGACGAGACGTCAAACTGTAAAACCGCGCGAAAGTGAAGGGCAAAGCGAAAGGAATTACATGAACCACAGCACACAGTACATCAAGTGAAGAAAAAGCTACTAAAACCAAAAAGTCGCGTTAGTTATATTTGATATAAATTTATTTTTTCCACTAAATCCATGTTTCTTAAAAATACCAACATCTTTTAGAAAAAATCGAAAGGACTTATAATTATAAAAAAATAAAAGAGGTAAGCAGAACTTGTATGAAATCTTTGATTTAAATAAGTTAATTTTCTTTTTTGTCATCGACAAACATTTTTTGTAATTAACTATAAGGTATGTTTTCAAAAAAACTGAAAATATTTAATTATAATTTCATTTTATAGAATATAATGGTTTTTAGCGACAACTTGATGTCAGTCGAAAGTAAATCACCTCTGAAGGATTCTGAAAATCCAAGTGGATATTCATGGGCCGAAGAAGTCATTGCCAACGAATATGGCCAACATGAAATGGAAAAGGTTCGTATTGATAAATATTATTAATAACTTATTCTTAAACTAATTTGAATTGATGAATTTGATCAATAATTTGTTAGTTCCGCTAGACATACAGTGGTGGGCACCAAAATAGCACTTTTTTCTTTATTGAAATTCATTTGGTTTAAAGTTACCAAAAGAGTATAACATACTTCTTTGGCTTAGAAACTGACGATATCAAACTTGATATCTGCCGTTTCTGTTCTGTTCTAAATCTAGTACATAAGCAGGAAAAATGATATTTCACTTAAAAATATTAAATTTGGAAGCTATTTGGTGGGAAATCCTTTTCTTATAGGTATTAGAACTTCATAAACTTTCCTTTATTTTTCTGCAAAGTTCTATTATATTTTTAATTTTAAAAATAAAGTTTTCTTGTCTGATTGTGCTTGTTACAAAATTTGTAATGAACAATTTATTAATTTTCTATTTTTATATAATAATAAATTGCAACTTAAATTAAACAAGTAATTTACGAATAAAGTTGATTTCATATTAACGAATTCAACACTTTCCTTTGTTAATAATGAAATAACATAAATACAACTATATAAAACGAACATTATAACAACCTCATCTTATTACAAGGAATAGTCAATCGTGTTTTGGCAATGGTTTTGTCATAATATCTTCAATTTTGTGTCCTTCATTAACTTTTTCTCGAATAAAGAAATGTTTTAAAGCTATATGTTTCGTTCTTCGATGAAATTCAGGACTCTGAGCTAACCTCACAGCTGCAGTGTTATGTTGATAATGCCTTTGAATAGTCTGGTTATACAAATACTTTCTTTTGCTGCCTCATTAGCTGCTACAATTTCCGCTTCTGTTGTTGACGTAGCAACCATAGTTTGACTGAACCAAGAAATGGCACCTTCACCATAAATAATTACTATTCCTGAAGTTGGTCTACCAGCTTGTATGCATCCTCCAAAATCTGCATCACTGTAGCAGTCAAATACTCCCTTTTTAGCATTTAAACGATAAGTAATTCCTGTATCTTTTGTACCTTTAATATAACGGAAGACTCTTGACTCTGCAAACGGCCTCTAAAGTTGGATTTTCTAACGACCTTGATAAAAATCCTATACTGTACGCCAGGTCTGGTCTAGTTCCTAGCATAAGGTACATAAGAGCTCCTACTGCTTGTCTGTATGGGAAATTATGATCCTTCGCATTTTTTTTTTTCCTGTTTTAGATGTCTCAGAATTTTTCAACGTCGGCGTTGAATTTGGTTTGCAATCAGTAAAATTAAATCGCTCTAAAATTTTACTTACATATGCTTTTTGACTGATTTCGAATCATTATTTAAATATTCAATCTCAAGACCTAGGAAGTATTCAGGCATTTTGAATTCTTGTTTTAGATTTATTATGAAATCTTCAGGGTCTCTTGCTGCGACTAATCCATCATCTACATAAAGAACTAGAATAAGTTTCTTTCCGTCCTTTTCTTCTTGTGTAGAGACATGGATCTGCTTTGCTCACTTTGAATCCCAATTTAGATAAAAATCCTCCAAACAATAGTTGCAACATCGTGGCGCTTGTTTTAGTCCATATAAACTTTTGTTAAGCTTACATACTCTTTCTGTCCCATCTTTGTAGGCTTCAGGTTGATACATATAAATAACTTCTAGTAATTCTCCATAGAGAAATGCTGTCCATACATCAAACTGAGACAAGTGCATCTTTTCTGTTGTGTATTTCTTCATTCATTGCAATTTGCCACTGTGATCTATCTTTACACTTCAGAGCTTCTTCAAATTCTTCTGGATTTTCTATTAGAAAGGGATCTTCTATCTGAAAAACAATCATCCAGGTACTTTGGCTTGTTAAGTTTAGATCGGTCTCTTAGCTGTTTTGTTATTGACGATGGTTCTTTTACATTATCTCCTGCATCAAAATATTCATACTGTTCATCACTAAGCATATCTTGATCTGTATTAAAATGATCATTTTGTTGATCGCAATCTATTTCTGATCTTGAATGTTATCGATTTCTTTGTTTTCTTGATTATTATGTTCTATTTCATTTTCTAAATCTTGTTCCTCATAGTCTTTTTCTAATCGCATTTTTCTTCGTAACTTTTGATTGGAAATTAAACAGTGTTGTAGACATTTGAAAGCTCTCTGATTATAATGCAATCATTATGTATTTCGGTGAATAGAACATCCCTAGATAAAATTGCTTTATGTTCTTCCTTAATATAAACTCTATGCCTTTCATCTCCATCATACCCAACAAGATATCCCTTTTCAGCTTTTGCAGTCATTTTCTTGCGTTTTTGAACTGGTATATGGACATAACAAATTGAACCTATTTTCGAAGATGCTAGATGTTTATTCTTAGCTTTGAGTCCGTTGTTGATTTCGCTCCAGAGACTTCTTAACTTTGCTGCTATATGTGTTGAAACGTCTTCACCTTGAGTCCAATCAAACGTAAAAAGATCAGTGCACTTTTTAAAAAGCAATCTTTTGATGTTGGCTCAAATTGATGTTTGAGTGCTTGCCATGTTTCTTGAGCTGTTCCGTTATCCATTACCTTTTGATACACCTCATCAGACATCGAACTGTTAAGCATAGTCTTTGCATAACTATTTACCTTCCGACATAAATCGCTCTGCAATTTATGCTTCTTGAGTTCTGCTTCTGATGCGTTCGATGTTAATGGCTCAAGATGTTTAAGCTTTAAATCAATAACGTCTAAAGCTCCTTCATGGTAATCTAAAAGATCACGAATCTTTCTTTTCCAAACTGGCCAATCCGTTTCTCCAGATAATTTTTTTATATTTCTTGATAATTCCATTTGAAGAATTTTTCTTTGTTGTAGTTGGTCTTTGAAAAAGTTCTTTATTATATTTTAGATGTTAAATTTTCTTTTAAAATCCTCTTTGTTCACAATTATTTTCTTGAAATCGTATATATTTTTAATTTTAAAAATAAAGTTTTCTTGTTTAAAAAGAAAAACATCAAATTGTGTTTGTTAGAAAATTTGATATAATAATAAATTGTAACTTAAACTAAACAAGTAATTTACGAATAAAGTTGATTTCATATTAACAACCTCAACAGTTTCCTATTCTAGCCAAACATTTTTTGATGATTTGCAATGACCACAATAACTTGAGTGTGCTACCACCAAGTTTTTCTCATATTATTTTTGGCTGGAATTATAGCTATTTCACAACTTCCCAAGGTCGATCATCCAATTCACCAATGGTGAAGTATGCTTTGGTTCATGTCGGATGAAAATTGATTTTTGACAATTTGATGAGGCCTTAGAACTCGTGATTATTTTCACAATTGGCCTCACCGTTTCATTGTGATTCAAGATACCATATTAAATTTATTTGGTAGTCTGAAAAGCGTCGACAGTAGAAGTTGGTCTTATCTTACTTTTACAATCATAAACAAATTGTATTGTCATAACATAACCATTATAAAATGTAAGCCTTCTATTAAGAGTGCAATCACATTTCAGCGGTTAAACGTAGCAGTTGCATCAAAAATGGAATCCAGACAACCTTGTTATGGACCCGTATCGCGTAAGAAAACGTGACTTTCATTTTAATGATTCTTCTTTCTATTGTTCCTTATAGAAATGACAACAACAAAAAGACAAATATTGCCAAAATCATAATAAAAAAATTGATAATGAACTAATACATTAGCAGATTGCATACCTGCATTACGACCGAAATCGAAGTGAAATCAATTTCTCTACAATGAAAATCCTTGGTCTACATTTCGGAAACTTTGAAATTGCTTCGAACAGTCAGACTATGTTTATCCATTTATTTCTCTAATTAGTTTCAGTGGGATTTTTGGTTAATTTGCATTTGAATGCAAATAAAACAATTTTATTCCATTTTTTCCCAACGCTTGGAACATTAAACTATTATTGAAAAATAACATTAATTTTAATTTATTACCTAATTACTCAATTTTGAAAAGAAAACTTGCCAAGTAAACCAACATAATTAAAGTCAAATTATTAAATAACAGATTTCTCTGATAATTTAGAAGATATTCCATATTATAAAATAGTTGATATTTAACATTAATAAACTAAGAACTTGGCGTACTTTTTATTTCACTACGTTTAACGGCTGACTTGAAAAACTTGGCTACATTAATGTTGTTGGTGTGATTTAATTACGTTTTGCAAAGATTCTTTTTATTAGAAAAAGTGGGCGGAATAAACGCCCAATGAGAGCCTCATAAGAAAACGTAAGTCGTTTGTGTGTACCACAAGTCCACCCTTCTACCAATTTTCATAAGTTAGATGTGCTCCATTGAAATGATAATAATTCAGAAGAAATGGGTGGAAGAAACGCCCAACGCGGATGCGGGAGCGTGCCTGAATGCTAATTATCAAATTAAAATGTAGCCTTTGTTTGCAGTTCAAGACCTACCGTTGTATCAAATTTCATCATTCTACGATAACCAGATGTGCTCCAAATAATTTCTATCAATTCTATGATAATGGGCGCGTAACACGGCCCCTGAATAGAATATCTTAAATTTTCGATTGTTTCTTACCCCACAAGTCCTACCGTTTTGCGAAATTACAAGATTCTACGAGTCGGGAATCGTTTAACCCTAAAAATAAATCTGTCCGCAAAGTTCATAGAGCACTTCGTGCATTTACGTTGTTTAGTGATGAAGCTCATTTCTGGTTAAATGGGTTCTTCAATAAGCAAAATTGCGATTGCAAAATGGCCGTTAATGAATCACCATTATATCCATTAAAATTGACTGTTAGTTGCATTTTACACGCTGGCGGCATCATCTGCACTTATTTCTTTCGAAATGAGGAAGGAGCTACCGTTACGGTGACTGATTTTTTGTTTCCTAAAATTAATCAGCTAAATATCCATTACATTTAGATCCAACAAAACGGAGCAACTTGCTATACAGCCCACTTAACCATAAACGTATTGCAAAATCAATTTGGTGACAACTTTATTTCCAGAAGTGCTCCTGTTAACTACTGACACCCTCGTTCGTGCGACTTAACGCCTCTCGACTACTTTTTATGAGGCTATGTAAAGTCATTGGCTTATGCCGATGTATTTGAATATTAAGTTATATTCAACACTCCTCCTAATTCGTATAAGTCCACATTGTTTCTTAGTTCTCTTATTCTTCTGGGTCCTAATGGTCTTGTCAACATATCTGTTAACATTTTATTTGATGAACAATATTTATATAATAGATAATGAATTTTTGTTTGGTTTGGTTGTGATGTTTTCTGGTCTCGTGTTGGCAGCTATGTATAGCAGACATCCTTATAAACGTTGATATTCTTTATCGTGCAGTAAAATGTTCGAGTCTTTGCTTGACTTGTCATATCCGTGTTCAATAAGAAATTTTGAAATGCTTGCATCTTGTAAACCAAAGTGTTTAAAAACCTTTTCAATGTACTGTTTTTGTCAGATCATGTAATTTGGAAAATTGTCTTTACTAACTTCAATCTCTAAGTACTTTTATATTTTTCCAAGATTATTTATTTCAACATTTCTCTTCAGAAAATCTTCTACTACTTTCATACTTTGTTCGTTTTTGCTTGCTACCAGAATGTTATCTACATAAATTAGATGTAACAATATGACTTACTCTATAAGCACTTGTCAGTCTTGCTTAGTATGAAACCGCGGCGCATTGCGCAAATACTTTATGGAGTATTTCATTCCCAACATGGGCTGCCTTCTTCAAGCTTGCGATCTTCTCCTGATTCGAACTACCCGGTTTTTTGCTTCATATAATTTATTTCATTTAGTTTTGCGTTGATAAATGCAGACTTTAAATCTAAATGATTTATTTTCATTTGTAGTTGTCCCGCTATAGAAAGAAGTGTTCTGAATGTTGATTGCCTTACAATCGGTGAAAAAATTTCTTCATATTCGTGACCATAATTTGGACTATATCCTTATGCTACTAGTCCGGCTTTAAATATTTTAACTTTGTCGTTTATATCAAGCTTTACCTTATAAGTCCATTTACATCGAAGCATTCGCTCCCATGACTAATGCCCGTTTTTCTCAATGATTTGAATTTCCTCCTTCATTGCAACTTTACATAGTTCAATCTCATTGCAGGATACAAATTCTCTGAAACTTCTCGGTTCTTGAATAGTTTGTGTCTGTGCTATGAGTATTTTTTTTAATTAAACGTCATGGTGGTTTGCCTATGTTTAAAAAAAAAACTTTCAGAAAATGATAAATGTACATCAAATTCAAATTTGTCTTTTTCTCTTTGTTTTGAGAGTATCTATGTTTCTATTTACTTTTCCACTTATTTAATACTCACCACTAGCGTTCCTCAATAGGAAGGCAAAATAAGTTTAAAATTGTTTTTTGGCCACCTAGTGTAGATCAAAAAACAAAATACGTCATAATGTGATGTTAGACAAACCCAAATGGTGTGTTCGCCTTGAAATCGATAAATTTATATCTGTAACACTTTTTAGTGATAGAAAATGTTTTTGTAGGGCGAAGCCTTAATACATTTGTAACAGGACCAATCTCTGACTTTTTCTTACTCTTACTTTTGTGAAACATTGAAACTTACTAAAAAATCAATATTTTCATAGTAAGTTTTTAAAATTCTAAAACGCTAAGCGATTTTCAAACAACTTTTAACTAAACAAAGCTATGTCAAATCCAGGCAATGTATTGGATGACCCTATATTGATATATCAGCCAGGACATCAAACATAAAAGAGAATTCTCTGGTGCTCAGTCTATTTCGACCAGTGTCTTAAAAAATTATTACGAGCAGAATGTATTAGTTCATCTTTTGTTGGGAAAACATGGTTTCAACTGTTATAGACTTAGCTGTACCGCACACGAGTTATTTTTTCATTGAAACTTTCAGTATTCACAATGATAGTGAGAAACGCCTTGAAGCTTTTACTTCAATAATTTTTTAATTTGTATGTAAAATGTTAATGTAAATGTTAATACATATTATGTAATTGGTCATTTCCAGATAAAGAAAGAGCTAGATGAATGCAATATTAATAATTCGGAAAAAATAAAACAAGAATCAAAAACAATAAACTTAAAACGAGAAATCAAATCGGAAGAACGTGAAATTTCTCTAGATTTTATAGGTATAATTTTATATTTTAAGAAAAAAATGTACAATACCATTCTTTTTGTCCCCAAAACTCTTAGATAGTGTAAATGAACAAAAATTCGAACGACTCATAAAAGAAGAAAAACTAAAAACTCCTTTCAAAAGACGTCATTCGAATACTCCCAGTAATGAAAGCCGCTCTGGAAGCCCAAACAGTAGCGTTCAAAGTGATAATGGAGAAATCAAATTAAAACATCATCGTAGAAGAGTTGATGAGAAGCGCGCTAGACGCAGCAGTCAAAGTTCTTCAGCGTCATCGACACAAGTCAACGAAACTGATCAAGCCATTTTGGCCAGAAGACAAAAACAAATTGATTATGGGAAGAATACAATTGCCTATGACAATTACCTCGAAAAAGTCCCAAAGTACGTCATTTTTCTCCATCTAATTAATTTATTATGTAATTGTTTTTTTTTTTTTAAGATCTAGCAGAACTAATGAACACCCTCGTACACCCAATAAATTTGGTAAATATAGTCGCCGTGCATTCGATGGACTAATTAAAATTTGGCGCAAACAGCTTCACTATTATGACCCACCTCAAATAGAAAATGCAGAGGCGGCCAATAGTACGGACTCCGATAGTGAATCCGAACAAGTTTGAGCTTAATGTCTTTCATAATTTAATAATACTTATAATACTGATGAATGTCATCAAAATTTAACATATTTTCTTCTCAGAAAAAACTTTGTATTTTCCTAAGGTTTGTGTTGCCGTGAATTCGATTTCGACCTCAGAACTGATTCATAAATAAAATACTTATTTCTCTGTATTTGAATTTATCTTATTACGTAACTAATCAAATCCAGTTTTGGAAAAAAAAATATTTTGTTATACAAATCAATTTGAACTATTGTGAAAAATGAGTTTGTTGGAATCATATTAGATAAATATCTCAATCCTTGATCAATTCTGAGTTCGGATTCTAATTGCTGGCATCTTCTTCTTTGAAAAGTACTCTGAATTCAGTGAACAATTGTGTTGCATAGTTTAATGAAAAAATGAAAAAGTTCATTTTTTTTTATAAACTTCTTAATTTATTTGTTAAATGAAGTAAAAGTTTTCGTTATAAGTAACAACCCTTATGGTTTATTTTTTTTGTATTTTCAATGTTAACTATTAATATATTTAAATAAATTTATATTAATATTTTTGATTGTAAAAATATCTGTTTTTTTTTTAACTGAATCAAATCGTTGTATAAACTGGAAAATTTTCGTGAGTGTGAACGATTTGCTTTATGTAACTGCAAAAACGATAAGATTCATTGCCACGTACGAACGAAATAAAACGACAGTAAATTCACGTTTTTTTTAATATTCAACCCTATCACAAATTAAATCGTAATCGAAAATATGGTACTTTTCCTGATAAAACTATCACAAATTCCATTGTATTGGAAGCGGAGTGAAAAAATCGCTTACGATTTTTAAAGTTCGTATAAATTGGTATCACTGTATTCAAATGGAATGGAATGGAACACATTTTTTCCACGACAAATCATTTGTCGAAAATTGAAAGTAAGACGTCGATAACAGTTATTTTAGAGAAAAATTAAATATTTTTACAAATTGTATGGTTTTATAAACAATATTTGATTAAAAGACAAAAACAACAAACAAAGTCCAATGTGAAAGACTTAGCTAATGGGAGAGAGAGCTGACCCGGCCCAAGTTCAAAATTTCTGGGAAATTGTTAAAGGCGAATTAAATATTCTTGTAACACAAGGTTATTTTAAATTTTCAAATATATGTGTAAACTTAATTGAAATTCAAAATAGCCAAAGTTTTGTTGTTTATCATTTCGTTTTGACATAACAGATGATTTCGAAAACAAGACAATTCTACTCGGATTTAACTCTATAACTGCCCGCAACTGTCGATCTTCTCTCAGGGAGATGATAAAACAGTTTAACATTCACCTTATTTGGGTGCCAGGACAAATACATATTTTGGGAACTGCAAAGCCGATGAATTCGCCAGAAATGGAACCCAATGCCTAACTCTAAATGCAAACTTATGTTACATCTAAACGTCATAAGACAAACAAATTTTAGATGGCCAAACATAACCACTTGCCTGGTATCAGACTAATCTGGCCAGTAATAGATCCAAGACGCTCAAAATGTCTGGTCTCTTTGAGCAGGAAACATCTTGGCTCCGTAATAGGTGTCATAACTGGACACTGCTTAATTTGCAGACACGCCAAAAGACTTGGCTTATTCTTCAATGTCTTTTGCAGAAGTTGTTTGGATGAGGAGAAAGAGGAGACTATCTCCCATCTTTGCTCATGTCCTGCTCTCTCCCAAGGACCTAGAGAATACTTCTTCGACGACCCCGGTGATCTAAGACACATAGAGATTCATTAGGTACACCGCTTCTTTAGAGGCTCCAATTGGTTTAATTAAAGGCAAATATCTTCATGTGGTATAACAATGGTGTGTCAGTCGTTTTCCTGACATCCACTTCAACCTAACCTAATCTAAGCTACTCGGATTTTGTGAAAGCTGTTTGTCGAAAATCGGGGCGTATACGATGGAATTTGTGATAGGGCTGATTAGGTAATAAAATTCGCTTGTTTTAGGTGAAACGGACAAAACAAAACTCATTAAGTTTACTCGTTGAGCCCTGAAGTCGCCCTAGGGTCGCCCTTAAGTACTATGTACATGAGAGCGACCAACGAATTAACGAAAATTCGTCCATTTTGACATTTCGTTCACAAGGCTTTACTTTTATTCGTCACGTATATAGGTTGAAAATCTGATTTTGAGTTAGACGCGAGCGAACAAATTACTCGTTGAACGGTGGATGTGGAACGCGAATAGAGTTTGACTGTTCGTAGCAATCAGATGCAATTCGCGACGACCAATATTGTTTTCTCAAATTTATTTTATTTTGGCGATTAAAAAGTAATATTTTCTGTCGTAAACATTAATATAAATCATATTTCTACAATTTTGTTTAGAATTTGTGAAGAATTTAGGTTGGTAAATTGTTTTAAATGGAATTTATTCGTTTATTCGTCGGTCGTTGGTCGCTCTCATGTGAATAGTCCTTAAAGCGTTTTTAAGAAACCTAAAGTCACCCTGAGGGTCGCCCTCAACTTGCAATTTCATTTCAAGTCATTAACGATGTCGGCACAAAAAATAAATGTCCTAATAAATCGGAAAAAAGATGCTAAACCCATAATGGGTTTTGGGGGGTGAAACGTACGAAGGTTTCCGATCTTAGTATGGCTTATTTGTGCTTGTGGCTTCATCATCACATTTGGAATGACGTTCCTGTATTAACAAGCAGCAGCAGCAGCAGGCAGCACCACAGGTATCAGTCATATCATCCTGTCAGTGGTTTATGTGTCCAACTGTACCAATAAAGCTTCGGTGCATTCCAATAAGCCCAATATAATCTTCCCATCATCACTATCATGTGTTGAGTCCAAGATTTGGATGGCAACAGAAACGCACAACAAATATGCACACAAATCAATTTTCTCCTGGTTCATTATTTTTCCGTGACCTTTTAATATATTAATTTAGCAAACCATTATTAACAACCACAATAAAAAAAAACAACATTTACCTATATAATCGCACCAGGTTTCTTTATTTTGAATTTATTTTTTCTAAAAATATGCTGCGGTTAATTTATAACTCAAAATTGCGTAAATTTTCCAGGCGCGAAGCAAATTGTTTGTTTACAAAAAGCGAATGTCAAATCAAAAGCAATTCAAAAAACGAGCAACTCAGTTTCCTCATCAATTTTTTCGTGTGAAAGCTACAAGGCAATTAAAGAAAAACATCAAAAAAAATCTCCAGCAACTGGTTTGCCTGTGTGAAAGGGGACTTACGGTGGATGGCTGGTTGACGTTTATTCGAGCCTTGTATTTGTTTTTGTTAACTTTGTTGGTACGATTGGTAATTGGATTGAATCTCGATGGATGTGTTCATGGAGTGTTATAATTATTAATTTCATTCGTAAGACAAATCGATATTTTTGATTCTTTTTTTTATAGTTGGCCAGTTTATATTTCTAAAATCTTAGATAACTCCATTTTTAATAAATTCTAAGCTGTTTTAACAAATTTTGATTTCCATTTTGAAAAAAAATCAATATCTATTGAATGAATTCCGTTTTACTTTTATTTTTGACTAATGGGCCAGTTATAGCGATCACGAAAACGAATCAGGAAAAAAGTTCTAATGGATAATTTATGATAACTCCACGCGTTTTAAAATACAAATGCTACACTAATCGATGAGGAATAACTCAGAATTTTTTTTTTGCAAAAAATATTTGCAATAGAACAATTATTTTTTGTGAAAAAAAAATGAAAATTAATAAAAATTCATTTTTCGTGCCAGCTGATTGCCATTTGACACAAAATGGAACAAATCATTCCAATGATTTGGGTCCCAATTTCTCTCGTTCCACTGACAAAATTGTGGACGAAAAACTTTTTCGTGTGTGTTTCAATCAGGAAAACTTGATGGCAGACTAGAAATGAGACTTGCCAACTGACATAATTTTCCTGTTTGCTATAAACGACTATCAGGAAAAAATATTCACTTTCATATTGTTTCAACTTTTCCTGATGCGTTTTCCTGTTCGCTATAACTGATCCTTAACTTAAGACCAATATTCGTTTTGTGTTCAATTTGTATTAATAGTTATAAATAAACGGAGTTTTGTGAAAAAAATCATCTTTTTATTTATATATAAGGGGTTTTCCAATAAGAGGTGTTATTTTGAATAGCCCGCTATTTCGGTAGCTGTCACTTTTGAAGCTGTCAAAACCCAAGGGTTTTCCATACAAGAAAAGCAATTTTAGAAGACAAACCGCATTGGGTGGAACTGCACTATAGAGGAACTGCTCGACACTGCGCCGCAAAATATTTATTCGTATGAGAGTGCGCGCACATGCAAAAACTATTCAGTCCGCGATTCTAGCAACTAAAAAATTTGTGTTTTATCACAAATCGAGCGATCGCCCCAAATAAGTTCTTCAGTTTGTATCACACCGAACTATAATGAACGCGCGCACATTAAATCAAAATATTGTATGTGTGTTGGTTTATCTCGTTTATTGATTTTAAGTTGCTTATGTGCACGATCATCGATCAACTAGTGATTAAACTATTTCGTTTCGGAAAAATTGCATGTGAGCGCCTAGTCTAAACGCACTAAGCGGCAACTGAACTTCACAAAATGTGCTTTTTCTTCACTGTTTAATGGACGTTGGCCATGGACTGTATTCGCTTCACTAATTGGACATGGACTTGGCGTACATTTTTGTCATCCCATTGTTTGTTTATCTGGACATGTGCATGGAAATGGCAAACCAAATGTTAACTATTTGTTCCTTACTCCGCGTATGTTAAGTGCAGTCTGATGAGTGAATATTGAATTGAAAGCAAAACATACTCAGAAAATAAATTTGTAAATTGACTTGAAAAATAAAACTCTAGCTATCGATCTACACAGAAAATAAATAAAAGCATGAAATATGAAGGGAAAATGTAAGGGGAGTAAACAATTTAAACTACGTTGTAGTGTGCGTTCAAAACCAAGAAATATAAAGGAAACAAGCAAATCCCCGGCAATTTTGTTTTCTCGTGTGAAAGGCATAGGCGATTTTTAAAGCAATACAAAGATTTCCCTGTGTAAAAACGGACTTGACCATAGTCTATGAACAAACCCATTTACTTATCATTTCCTTTCTATTGGTGCAAAATGAATTTTTGAATTTAAAATTGCAAATGCAGAAAAAATGAAAACAAGAAATAGGTTTGTAACATAAACTAAATATTGGTACGTTTTTCTACTTTCTATTTTATATGAATAAAAGCTAATTATTGTTCATAATTTTAATATTTTCTTAATTTTACTTTGCAAAAGACTCTTTCATTACTTGTGACTGCTGTGCAGGGGTACCATTTTTACAAAAACAAAAAAGCTACGGTCGGTGCGTTTTTTTGGGAATTACTTACGGTACAATGGATAGATTCCCAATAAAACACACCTATTTTTCCCCTTACATTTCCCCTTTATATTTCATGCTTTTATTTATTTTCTGGGTAGATCGATAGCTATAGTTTTATTTTTCAAGTCAATTTACAAATTTATTTTCTGAGTATGTTTTGCTTTCAATTGAATATTCACTCATCAGACTGCACGTAACATACGCGGAATAAGGAACAAATAGTTAACATTTGGTTTGCCATTTCCATGCACATGTCCAGAAAAAAAAAACAATGGGATCACAAAAATGTACGCCCAGTCCATGTCCATGTAGTTTTGCGAATACCGTCCATGGCCAACGTCCATTAAACAGTGTAGAAAAGCATATTTTGTGAAGTTCAGTTGTTCAGTGCGTTTAGGCTAGGCGCGCACATGCAATTTTTCCGAAACGAAATAGTTTAATCAATAGTTGAACGATGATCTCGCATATAATCAACTTAAAATAAATCAATGAGATAAACCAAGACACATACAATATTTTGCTTAAATGTGCGCGCAGTTACAATATAGTTTGGTGTAATACAAACTGAAGAACTTTTAAGTTGCTCGAATCGCGGACTGCATGCGCGCACTCTCATATAAGTCCATGGTATTCACTTTAGCAACAGAACTGTTGCAAAACTGAAAGTTGCATATTTGCGCGCCTAGCCTTATAGCTCATAGAATTTCAAACGAATAAATATTTTGCGGCGCAATGTCGAGCAGTTCCTCTATAGTTCAGTTCCACCCAATGCGGTTTGTCTTCTCAAATTGCTTTTTTGTAGATCTAAATAAAAAGATGATTTTTTTTCACCAAACTTCGTTTATTTATAACTATCAATAAAAATTAAACACAAAACGAATATTGGTCTTAAGTTAGTCAAAAATAAAAGAAAAACGGAATTCATTCGATAAATATTGATTCTTTTTTCAAAATGGATATCAAAATTTGTTAAAATTGATTAATTGACATTACGGGTATGCAAAATTGCAGATATAGGTGCAATTTTAGACGTACTTCAGAAAAGAACGAGCAAGGAATACAGTTTTTAATAGTAAAAGTCAGAAACTTTTCAGAAGAACAGCTTATAATTTATTAAAAAATGGAGTTATCTAAGATTTGAGAAATATAAACTGGCCAACTATTAAAAAAAAAGAATCAAAAAGATCGATTTGTCTTACGAATGAAATTAATAATTATAACACTCCATGAACACATCCATCGAGATTCACTCAATTATCAATCGAACCAACAAAACTAACAAAATCAGAATCGAGACTCGACTGAACGTCAACCAGCCATCCACCGTAGCTTCTACTTTAGCTTCTTATCGACCGTAGCGAAATGTATGTAAAATGCTACGTCGGATAAACTTACGGCGGATAAATTTCCCAATAAAACACGGCAATTGTCTTTTTAACAACTGAGTTTTAACTTGCGATAGGTATATGTATGTAGGTAGGACAAGTTTTGCATTTGCAAAAAATCGGACTCGAGATTTTCATTTTAATCAAACTTGACATAAGTATGATAGAGAACACAAAAAAGTGGGCCTCGCAATTGGGTCTGTCTGTGTGCCTACCCTCGAGTTTACAAGCCTAAATGGTTGGATGGATTTGCTTCAAACTTGGTAGGTATACAAATTGTTTTTTTTCGGTAGGTAATATGCCGACACGTCTTTCTATTTTTTTTAAGACGAAAAATAACGGTACCCTCCATATATTTTTTTGGCCAAAAACATAAATCTTATTTTTCTCAAAAAGGCTCTAACGATTTTTACACTAAAAATTAGTTCATTAATTAAGGGAAATCGTACTTTTTGATAATTTGTTTTTGTATTGTTATTTTTTGATTAGGAAGGTAGGTACCTCTAGTAGAACCATTTTTTTTTTGGTTTTGGATTTTCCCGAAAACGATTTATTTGATTGTTTTGAATATTTTAATGCAGAATCTCCTAGAAAGCCTAAATACTAATTTAAACCAAAATGTTTCAATTTTTTTAAGCTAAATATTTCGAAAACGACTCAATAGATTTTTCGAAACTTCGTATTTAGTAGTTTTTAACACAATCTTGAATACTTAAAAACGACTATTTTCCTACAACTAAAAACAACGTTACCTTCCATACAAATGTTAAAAAAACTTTAAGAAAAAGAGGATATTGTTTTTCATCCATAAAAATGTGATGGCTACCTGTAAAGGTATAGATTATCTAAGGATTAAGAGGGACCCATATCCGAAATTTTCCTGGCCAAATATTCGATGAACAGCTGTCCTGCGACTTGCGAAATACAGCCAGGCGAAACGGTGCAATACCTTCATATGTAATTATTCAAAGCTGGTCGCTGGGCTCCCATCCATATGCATCCATGGGAATAAATTTGTGTGTGAGGGCTGGGTGTCGGTCCGAGAGAGCCACCCGTACCCGGCGGAGTAACACGACGCAAGAAAATTGGCAACAATTGCCAATTGTACCTGCCTGCATATACTAGGCCGAGGGTAGTTCAATTGTCCTCCGGTCTTAAAGACTAAACTGCTTTTGGTGGCATTCATGGCAGAAAGGTTTTACAATTTTACAATTAAATTATTAAAAAAAAGAAAAAAAGAACAATTAAACAAAGCTACGCGTGAGCCCGGAGAAATGTAAGTAGGTAGGGCAGGGTTTTGTGGAGTTGTTCCCAAACTGAGCAAAGTGGTTCGCGTCAAGAATACAGTTTTTTTTTGGTGGGTAAACTAGGAACGCCTGAAAGTATAATATAGACTTTCGGATAGGAAGCTATATGTTGAGGTAGGCCCAGTTTTATGTATTTTGATTTGAATGTAGGTCAACCTAGTTCGTTGAACCAGAAACCTGCAAGAAATTTACTTTCGTAAAGGACCCGCAATGTGATCATGTGAGTCGAGTACGGTACAGGGTAGCGGTGTAGTTTTTTTTTATGAATATTGCATTGCGAATCGAACCGTCATAGTGTTAAGGAGGAACACTTAGGGAAAGTGCTGCCGGTACAAAAATAAGAAAATTAAAAATAAAGTAAGAAGCTTGCGATAACGACCGTGTAGTTAAGTAAAGGCATATATTGCCAAGTCCTAACATTTTTTTTGCGAAACTAGGATTTTATATAATTTATATTATGAATAATTCTACTGTGCGAAAGGGGTAAGATGAGATAATTAGATAATTGGTGATTTAAGGAATATGGTGTAAATCCATTTATATCTTGTTCAGGTGAATTTTTGGCTGTTACGTGCGGAGTTCGTAGTGGGAGCATCGAGATGAATGGTGTCTTCATCTGAGCAAATTCATGACATTTTGTTGGGTTGGCGACCATCAAGGGCGTATTTTGAAATCCTGCCTCCTAGGACGTGCCAGAAACTGGCAGCAAGGGTGCCGTCCGAGACTGGAAAGCCTATATGAAATTTACCCCACGCACAGTGGGAAGTTATAATAACGTTCAAAAAAAAGGCAAAGAAGGGAACAGCTAAATTATTTTCGACCCGGTTATTTAAAGAAGATTAAAGTCGGCTATCCCAGAGGGTCCCATCTGAAAACACCGCAGGAGCGTAACCTGTGTTTAAGACTAGGATTTTTATTTTGTTTCTTTTGCATATCCGAATTGGCGGAATATATTTTAGAATTATTTTTTTTTCTTAAGTATACATATAAATATCTTTAGTGTGCTCATATTGTGATCAATTTTATTCAAAAAAAAAAGGGGAATGAATTCGGCTCGTATCAAAAAAATCGCAAATTACCCAGGAAAGAGGTCAAAAGGCCGATCGGTGCGTTACGTTATATTCCAACCCTTCTCTGCGTTTGTAGATTTGTTTCGAGGCGCGATTTGACCTCCCCTTTTGCAGTTATTACCCACAAAGAGCTCTTCGTAGGTAGGCTACTCGCGTGTAGAATTTTGAATGGATCGCCTACCGGGCAGATCAAACTTAAGAGATATAAGTGAGGGAGGGGAATCTATCGTCGGGCAAACGAATCCCACAGTTGGATCGGTACTTCTACTCCAGAGCTGTTGCGAATTTTCGGATCTTATCGAATTTTCCTTATTTTAGAATGTAATAGTTATAAAATATTTTTTTTATTTTTTTGAGTTTACGGGAGTTAACAAGAACTAAATACGAATTGTGATCTCCATCAAGTTAAGATTAGTGTGTTAACTTCAGTATATTAGATGTCAGAGGGTTGATTTTATATCATACTTTTTTTTTGCCACCTTAACATTTATAACTTATCCCCATATTCTGAATCATATATTTCTTTTTGGATTAATAAATAATAGTGTAAACCACGCCAATGAATTGGAATTCTGTGTGTATTACTGGGCTTACACCAAGCTCAATGGCTGTTTAGATTTTTCAGGGGGTACCGAAGGGGGCGCAGTAAAAAGGTAGCGTGATGATCTAACAGCAGTATTAGAGAACGAAATGGGGAACGCGCAACTATGGCCGAGCGAGTTCCAGGATGGGTGGGGGAAAAGGGCCTCCCTACGATAAGACCTGTAGGGCTTCTGGAGTGTGGTTCGTCTGTTCTTGTGGTGGTGAGTGTTACATGAAATGGCATGATGTATGTTTTTTTTTTGAAACAGGTGAGATCTGCCTGCGGGGGTAAGAAACACCCCTATTCGGACGAGCTCAGCCGTGCCTCGCTTGCATGCCTCCGCCTTCGCAGCAGATATTCTTTTCCTCCTCCGTCTTCTCCCATCCCTTCCTGATCCCTAGTTCTGTCGCTAGACCTTCTACATGCAAAGCAGCCCGATGTTTGGAAATTTTCTAGCTTTCCTGCATATCATTTGATTCCAGGATCCTTCTACAGCTAGCATACAATACCCTCGACCGATCCCCAAGCCCTTACCGTCCTGACCCCTATCCCTAATCCTCTCCTAATTGCCTCGTTTCAAAAACTTATTTTTTTTTTCATCTTCACCTTCTTAGCTGCATTACAGAGTTCACGTGTATGAGAGGTCATGCTGTTGTTGATGTAGATTTGTACCATCATAATCATCTCAAAATAGTTTTGTTGTTAATGCCGCTCCCCTCTTTTGTTTCATCTTTATTATAATCTGTTTGGTATATCGACAGGTCAAACATAACCAAGATGTTAGCAGTTGATGACGAGTGAGCTAAATTAGTTTAGTCCACTTTTACGTAAAAAAATATATTATTTTGCGTAATTATTAACGGTACTTCCCATAGAACCACTTTTCATATTTTCGACTTTCTCACTTTTTGATGAACCGGATAAAATTATTTTTTTTAATGCAAATGTTCCCTAGAAGTGAATAAAACTACATACGCAAATTTAAACAAAAATTGTTTTTTTTTTCTAAAAATGTTTTTAAAATTGTATGCAAAATTATTTTTTTGAAAACCACTCCAACGATTTTTGAATTGTTTTTGATACATACATATTTGTCTATTAATTTTTAATTAAAAAAATCTCTAATCTGTTTCATACCTAATAAAAATTAATTTTTTTTTAAATCGAAAAAACATTTTCTTAAAAATTTGTATATGCAATATTATTAATATCTACTTTTAAGAAGCACTTGTTAAACAAAAAAATTTGATCGACGAATAATGAAAGTTCGAAAATATGAAAAGTATTTCTATGGGAAGTAGGTACCTTATCTACCTACTTACCGTTTATAAGAACGCAAGAAAAATGTATTTGGGTAAATGTAAGCTGCATTAAGCACTCTCATTTTTTTTATCAAAATGTTTAGATCCGTTTTTGTTAAAGGAAATTTCTTACCGGTTTTGTGAAATTTTTATATGGCAGATGCCGTTAAAAATGAAAAGAACGTGTCGGCATAGGTATTAGCTGCGTTTTATTATCTACGGGTCTGGGTCTGTGTTATTTGTTAATTACAACACGACATCCAGGTTTCTATCGCGGTTTCTATCTGGGTATGCAAATATAAGCATTAAATTCGGCGAACAGATGGTACATTTACATATCGGAGTGCATAACCCAGATTGTTTTTGTCGTAAACTACGACAAAAATCTTCCCACTGAGTAAAATATTTTGAATAAAAAACAAACAGTTCGGGATTGATCATTTATTAATGGCTTTAATTTCTTGTTTTAATTCTTAAATTTAGTTATTTACTTTTAAGTGGAAATAAGTGTTCCCTTTCGTCTTTCTTTTCTTCTTAAAAAATACCCATTCATATTATCGCCACGTTAACTAAATGCCGCGCGCCACCTTTCTTTCTTGTAGGAACTATTTTTGCTCTGTTGGTTTACTAATTCGATGTCGGAACTATTTCGATCTGTTGCTCTTCACATTTATCCATGACAGTTTTATTTTTACTGGGTGAACCATATGGGTTATTGGCAATAATAAAACACGGCTATTATATCCACTTTTTTTCTCGGCTTCGCTTTCATCATAGTAATGTCAAGATTGATCAAAACCTCAAGTATCATTTTTTTACGAATCCAAAACTTGCAATAGACCTACCTACCTACCTGCATATTTTATATAATGTAGCTAGGTATCAACTTTTATATAAATAATAATAGCTGTGTTTTATTGGGAAATTTATCCGCCGTAAGTTTATCCGTCGTAGCGTTTTACTTTCAATTCGCTACGGTCAATAAAGAGCTAAAGTAGAAGCTACGGTGGATGGCTGGTTGACGTTCAGTCGAGTCTCGATTCTGATTTTGTTAGTTTTGTTGGTACGATTGATAATTGAATTGAATCTCGATGGATGTGTTCATGGAGTGTTATAATTATTAATTTCATACGTAAGACAAATCGATCTTTTAGATTCTTTTTTTTTAATAGTTGGCCAGTTTATATTTCTCAAATCTTAGATAACTCCATTTTTTAATAAATTATAAGCTGTTCTTCTGAAAGCTTTCTGACTTTTACTATTAAAACTGTATTCTTTGCTCAATTATTTTCCGAAGTACGTCTAAAATTGCACCTATATTTGAAATTTTGCATACCCCTAATGTCAATTAATCAATTTTAACAAATTTTGATATGCATTTTGAAAAAGAAACCAATATTTATAGAATGAATTCCGTTTTTCTTTTATTTTTGACTAACTTAAGACCAATATTCGTTTTGTGTTTAATTTTTATTGATAGTTATAAATAAACGGAGTTTGGTGAAAAAAAATCATCTTTTTATTTATATCTACAAAAAAGCAATTTGAGAAGACAAACCGCATTGGGTGGAACTGCACTATAGAGGAACTGCTCGACATTGCGCCCAAAAATATTTATTTTAAGAAATTCTATGAGCTATAAGGCTAGGCGCGCACATATGCAACTTTCAGTTTGGCAACAGTTCTGTTGCTAAAGTGAATACCATGGACTTATATGAGTGCGCGCATGCAGTCCGCGATTCGAGCAACTTAAAAGTTCTTCAGTTTGTATTACACCGAACTATAATGTAACTGCGAGCACATTAAAGCAAAATATTGTATGTGTGTTGGTTTATCTCGTTGATTTATTTTAAGTTGATTATGTGCGAGATCATCGTTCAACTATTGATTAAACTATTTCGTTTCGGAAAAATTGCATGTGCGCGCCTAGCCTAAACGCACTAAGCGGCAACTTAACTTCACAAAATGTGCTTTTTCTTCACTGTTTAATGGACGTTGGCCATGGACGGTATTCGCAAAACTACATGGACATGGACTGGGCGTACATTTTAATGATCCCATTGTTTTTTTTTTTTTTGGACATGTGCATGGAAATGGCAAACCAAATGTTAACTATTTGTTAATTACTCCGCGTAAGTTACGTGCAGTCTGATGAGTGAATATTGAATTGAAAGCAAAACATACTCAGAAAATAAATTTGTAAATTGACTTGAAAATTAAAACTATAGCTATCGATCTATTCAGAAAATAAATAAAAGCATGAAATATAATCGGAAATGTAAGGGGAGTGAACAATTTAAACTACGTTGTAGTGTGCGTTCAAAACCAAGAAACATTAAAAGGAAACAAGCAAATCTCCGGCAATTTTGTATCCTCGTGTGAAAGGCATAGACGATTTTTAAAGCAATACAAAAGTAGTCCCGTGTAAAAAGAGACTTGGCAATAGTCTATGAACAAACCCATTCACTTATCATTTCCTTTCTATTGGTGCAAAATGAATGTTGGAATTTAAAATTACAAATGGAGATAAAATGAAAACAAGAAATAGGTTTGAAACATAAATTAAATATTGGTACGTTTTTCTACTTTCTATTTTATATAAATAAAAGCTAATTATTGTTCATAATTTGGATATTTACTTAATTTTACTTTGCAAAAGACTCTTTCATTACTTGTGACTGCTGTGCAGGGGTACCATTTTTACAAAAATAAAAAAGCTACTGTCCATGCTACGGTCGATACGTTTTTTTGGGAATTACTTACGGTACAATGGATAGATTCCCAATAAAACACACCTAATATAACTATGTAACTTCATAGATACTTACACCACACGATTCATAATGTTTGTTTTTTAAATTCATAATGCAAAAGAATAACTAAAGCTAGTATTAGACGGTCCTTGTAATTTGTTCTTGCCGTGACACTCTGACGTCACAGCAAAATAGGTCCTACCACCGTCATTGCCGTGACAAAGGTAATCGTGTCATGGCTAGCTACAATGAATATCACACGAATGACACATGTCTGTCAATTTTGTCCCAAAATACAATGAACGTCAAAGTGTGTCACGGTGATATTTCTGTCTTGGTGTCGCGGCAATGACAACTCTCATACAACTGATCATTGGAGGTGAGCCTATAATCTGCAATGACATTTATCATTTTTAGCAATGACGATCACATGGCGTCGATCAATCGAGTCATTGTGTCTTGGTTGTTAAGGAAAAGCATATTTTTCTAGAAAACGGCTTAAACGGTTTTGATACAAAATTTTGAGAATTGGTACTAGCTATCATTTAATCAGAACAAAATGTATGGTATTTACCCAAGAATTGAAATGGCATCTTTTTTCCCTCAAACTATATAACTCAAACTATTATATAACGTATTTTTGCAAACTTCGCATATATATAATTACCTACCCACGTATATCCTTCACTTTCATTATATTTATATGCCCATATCTACATACCTAGGTTCCATCTATGTAGAAAGGTACAAATTGCCCTCCAAATTAACATAATTAAAATCTATTTAAATATACATTTGTAGGTAGGTATCTATGTAACTATGCGCAACCGTGACTAACAATGACAAGGCAGAAATTCCTGCCATATCACGGTTGGGACACTGTCCTTGCAGCGACAGGCTACGTGTCACAGTGTCCCATTAACAATGAAAGGGCTATCACACGGTCACGGCAATTTTTCATGGCAATGACCTAAAAGTGAGGTGTCAAGGTGCCTGTTATTGTTTTTGTCACGGCAATGACATGCAAAACAATGACTATCACACGACGTGACAACTCTCAAACAGCTGATCATTGGAGGTGAGCCTAAACTGCAATGACATTTATTATTTTTAGCAGTTACGATCACATGGCGTCGATCAACCGAGACATTGTGTCTTGGTTGTTAAGGAAAAGCTTATTTTTTTGGAAAACGGCTCCAACGATTTTGATACAAAATTTCGGAGAACTGTTACTAGCTATCAATTAGAACAAAATTTACGGTATTTGCCCTAGAATTCAAATAATAACATTTGTGCAAACGTCACGTATATATAATTACCTACCCACCTATATACTTCACTTTCATTATATATGTCCATATTTACATACATAGGTTCCATCTATGTAGGTAGGTACAAATTACCCTCCTAATATACATAATTAAAATCTATTTAAATATACATTTGTAGGTAGGTACATATGTAACTATGCCCAACCGTGACAAATAATTACATCGCAGAAATTCCTGCCGTGTCACGGTTGGGACACAGTCCTTCCAGCGAAAGGTACGTGTCAACAATGAAAGGGCTATCACACGGTCACGGCAATTTGTCATTGCAATGACCTAATAGAGACGTGTCACGGTGCTTGTCATTGTTTTTGTCACGGCAATGACATGCAAAACTAACTAAAACTTGAGCCGCGCCCCCTACCAAAGCTCTGAAATTGGAATAGTAACAAGCATTTAAAGAGCATGTCAGTGCATAACTTTATTTAGTAATAAATAAGCACTCATTAGCAGCACGTAAGTGTATGTTATCGATAGAGCACTTATAACACGTGCAAGACATAAACTGTCGAATTCAATTGTGAAGATTATTAAGATTTCTTCTAAAAATCTTAATTTGGTTATGAGATTTTATACCACCTGCAGAAAAGAGTTATGATTTATACTATGTTCCCACCAAATCGAAATCTGATATTTCAGCAGGAAGCTTTCCAGATTTCAAATTGGTGTTCACACCGCCTAATCCAAGATTTCGTCTCTCAAAGAGCACAAACAACAACCACTTTTGCTTATCTAATCCATCAACCCAAGCCGTTTTGTCAAATAAAAGTTCATACTCTCTATTTTTATCTGCTTATCGTTAAAGTGAAAGATCGTAATTTGCCTAAAAGCTTTTTACCTAAGTATGGTGAAGTTCAAAATGGACTCGTTCACTATGAATGGGCCCCATCGTAAATGGGATTTCATTGTGATTTCAAAGACATCTCGGATTTCGAAATCCCAAAACTATATGGTGAAATGCGAAGATTTGGGCTAAAATATACGAAATCCGAGATTTCGCTTCGGTGGCAACATAGTATCAGAGCTTTTCACTCGTGTAAGTCCGGCATTATTGCCTAGTCAGAAAATGTCAAATTTTATTGATGGATGTCGTAGATAATTTACTTGACCATAAAATTCGTGCCAAAACAGATTTTGACGATATTACGTCATTTTGAATTCGGAGTCGAATTTTCAGTGTTCATTTGTTGAATAATTTTTACCAAAACAGGACTATTTACCCCAATTATGAGATTCACAAAGGAGATTTCTGTCCATATTTCATATAACACATTTTTAATTAACCTCTCTACTTTTGAGCCGCATGTAAACGAAGTTAAAGCATTTTAATAGTTAGGCCGTGTGTGAATTGCGGTAAAATGTTGGTTAAATTTTGTAACTTGGTTAAAATTTGACACTAGCGTGGTGAATAAAATGGGTTAAAATGTAGGCAGCTGTAGAGCAGGCTCAATTTGCGTTAAAATTTAACGTTTCTTAAGATAGAGTAATTTGAAACTGTAAGCGATAACCGAAAAGAAAGATGAACTGCAAAAAGTCCAGATCTACTGGGAAACCATATAAAAAATATAAGTTTTAATTTATTCAATTGAGAAATTAAATTACATTATTATTTTTGTTTGTGTAGGGTCTCAAGAGGAAAAAACAAATATTATAATCCGTTGATATTTTAACAAATATAAAATAATTAAATAAAAAACTCATTGTATTTCATTTTGCAAATTGAATACAAATAGATTGATTTGTCAGCTTGTCAAATTCTTCAGCTGTGAAAACTAGTGTTTACATATTAAATCAACAAACTAACCATAATGGGAATTGTTTTGAAAAGATTTGGAATTGTTGTTTTAAAATATTAAATTAACGATGTAAAACCGAAACATATTAGTAAAACTGAGAAATCGTTACTTTTTTCGTGCCAAATTATTAACTTTATATCTTCTAAGTCGGATTTTGGGAAAGAAATTAATTAATTTGAACAAAAAAAAATGTTTCTAGGGAAATTTCTTAAATCTTGAAGGAATTTTAGCGAAAATAGTGTTTTAATAAATCCCTTTTAACGCAATTCACACAGCAAAAAGCTAAATTTGATCCCACCACAAACCAAACTTCAAAATTTAACCAAGGTAGAAAATTTAACCAACATTTTAACGCAATTCACACACGCCTTAAATAATAAATGCGATCATTTTTGCAAGGAAACACAATGCAAACATACCCTTTCATTGCCACAAGATCTGATTTATTGAAACACATAAAATAATTTTAAAATGAACATTTGGAACACACAGACGTAGAAAATTCAACTTTGTCTTATTTCTATATATATTCCATTTTATTTGCATCTTTTAATTCAAGTTTAGTATTCTTAAATGCCTTTAATTTTAAGAAATAAAAACAAATCAATTGTAGAATTTTTGCATTTATTTATTAGACACAAGTCCGGTAATACCAACTTAAAGATTCAAAAAATCAAGCTCTGCGGATCGTTTTTTGGGAAATCCTGCTTTGCTGCCGATAGATTTACCAAAAGAACAGGGCTATTCACACAATGCAAAGTTCAAAAATTCTTTAACCCCAAGAAAACTGAATTATATGAATATAATTAATATTATATTCATATGGGTAAGAAGAAAGATTTTTTAGTACAGACATTTTCTATTGATTGGATTAAAATCCTTAGTCCCATATATTATAGAATTTTTAACAAGTCCTTACTAACGGTTTATTTCTCTAACAGATAGAAGGAATCGCTAGTATCAATTCAAAAGTTTCCAAATACAAAGTTATGTGAGAAGTAGCGGGTAGCGGCCTGGTAATATACTGCCAACGTACGAACGAATTTTGGAGAAGCTTGTTAAAAACAATTTATGGCTTATCTGGATTATTTGATTATGGTTTCCGAAAAGATTATTCATGTGAAACTAAAACCTACTAACGCTATCACGATTTCCATCATAATCGGAAACTTGTTACGAACCCCAAAAGGGAAAAACCCGAACTATTCAGTGATACCATGTTTCGGGTTTCGTCCAAGTTATCGTGAATAAAATTCTCCTAGAAAATGTTTTCCTCCTTTGAACGTGGAGAACGTGATTGATTGTCGAGAGTTTTCCAAAAAATCACATGCAAAATGTATGTACAGGCATGGCAATCTCGGAAATAATATCAGCGGATATTGTAAGATTTCTCACAAAATTAAAGGTTTTCATTGTAGCGACATAGGGCTAGGTCACATAAATTGTTACACAGATAAAGATATGGATAAATTAAGGAATTCATCTTTGTGTATTATAATATACCAAATGACAAAATATAAACAATTTTAAAAATCCAAATCGAGAAATAAAAACTTAAATAATTCCAGCCAAAAATAATTGAGAAAAACTTGGTGGTAGCACACTCAAGTTGTTGTCGATCATTAATAGTCATTAAATGATACAAAAAGTGCTTTTAGGAAAGTATGTAATCAAAATTGAATAAAAACTAAAATAATTTTATTGTAATTTAATTGTATATTTTATTTGGAAAGCGGAAAAACAAATTAATTTTACGTGATTACTTTATATTTAATAATCAAAGGATATTATGGGGAACAGACAATTTGAATTTAATCTTCAATATATTCAAATGGCTCTGGTGGCTCAGGTTCCTTGGCATCATCATTCTTAGGACCATAAGCAGCAACTGGTTCAACCAATTCCTGGTCTGTTTTACCGGTATGTTGCATAACAATAATACCACCGATTGTTACGTCCTTCAGAGCGACAAATGTTTGTCCCTCGGGAACAGTCAATACCTTTAATTGTTGACGCATAACACGAGCTGGATTCTGTAAAATCTCAAAGTTTGGCTCGGGTTCTTTTTTCTCTTTTTTGTCAGCTGACGAGTCTTTGTCTTTTACATCTTTACTTTCCTTGGATTCCTTTGAGTCCTTAGATTCTTTCGAGTCCTTGGAGTCTTTTGAGTCTTTAGAGTCCTTTGAGTCTTCATCTTTTTTTTTCGATTCCTTTTCTTCTTTCTTTTTCTTATCGTCAGCAGCGTTGGCAGTTTCCTTAGATTCTTCTTTTTCAACAGCAGTGTCTTCTTTTTTTACTGATGTGGTTGCTTTAGTGGTGTCCTCATCAACGTCCATCTTATTATCTTCCTCTTTTTTATCGGCTGTCTCACGACGCTTTTGCCGAGCAGCGATAGACAGAACTGCAGTGGCAACCTTTTCGCGCTCTTCGGATTTCTTCTCTTCCAAAGCAGCTGGATATGCATAGAGCGACGGCTTTGCATTTGATCGGAATTCCATTTTAGGCATTTTTAATTCAGAATTTAGACCAATCACACAAGTTGGAGTAAATGCCAAGCAAAGAGAGTGGGCTAATGGGAACCAGTACCAGTACTGGGTAAATACGAGCATTCCGACAACAGCTTGAAGATTAGTGTGACCTGTACGAGACTGAAGACTAAGAGTGGCATTGCGTCCTCCAGCATCGATAATACCTTGAGCTAAGATAGCTCCGTACTTGGCCATAACATCTTCGTGCTTATTGCTTATCACCTCTGAGTATAATTGACGGAAGAAGTTAGTCTTTGGGCAAGTTTGGTCAGTATGTTGGATGAGAATCATAGCCGAAGCGATCAGGGCTCCTTGGCGTACAAAATTAACCGGATCGAACTTAACCATTGGTTCCAAAAGTGCGATGGCTTCTCTTAAGCCAGTACCTGCGCAAGCAATACCCAAAGCCATTGCAGCACCATAACGGACATGTGGATTATATGATTCAGCCAAAAGACTTACCACCGATGGGCATTGCTCTGGTGTGCGGAACAAAATGAAACCAATAGCAGTTACGGCGGCACGACGTACATCGTCATTGACATCAGATACAGCAACGTGCAACAAACGGCGAATTGCCTTATTACTACCACTTCCATTGTAGGCCATAGCAATCGTGTACATTCCGGAACGACGAAGAACTGGATCCTTATCAGTTGACAAGCTGGTGACCAATGGATCAGCCTCCTCCAAACGAGCAAACATAGTCAAAGATATACCAACAGCCAATCCTCGCAAAATCTTTTCGTGCTGAGTTTCCTGGGCATAAGAAACCATATCCTCAATAGATTGAGCATTTTTCGAACCAAGCATAACCATTCCCATAGCAATACCTGCTGCTTCTCCAGTTACAGCATCGTCCTGATATAAATTGAATTTTAACTGCTCATACAAATCTTGTCGATGAGTTCCCATTGCAGCTAAACCCAAACCAAGGCAACCTCCATGACGAACATTCTCATTTTGTGCATCTTTTAGTTGCTGCAACAAATAGTCAATGATGTTTGCACCATGGTTAGCATGAATCAACCCAAGGGCATACAAGCCACCGCCCTCAGAATATCCCGAACTAGGTCCTGCCTCCTTTGGCAGATAACTCTGCATTAAGGCCAGTGAATCTTTTTCATGGCCCCGATGAATGACTCCCAACGAAGCTGTGGCCGTCAACTTAGCCCAGTTTGTGGCTCTTGCTAACCAGTCCAGGTTATCGCGCAAGAACTGATCACTGGTCGTACCGGCATGCATAAATGCATTTGCTATAACTGTGGCTGTGTGGCAAATCGATACGCGAACAGCTTCCTTGGTTCCGCGAAGAATCTGCAAATCAGCATGATTACTACGGATCAAGAATTGAAGTTGCAAATCAATTGTAACTTCTCCAGACAAAATTGAGATGAGTTTTTCGACGTTCTTTTGATGAGCCTTTTCAGAGTCGTTGAGCGATTCGATGGTGCGTTCAATTTTTGCATCACCTGAAAGACAAACAAAAATAAACGATTTTGTTTAGGGTAAACGTTATACATATTGAATATTTAACCTAAAAAATGTAACAGCTTTTTAATGTAATTTATTTAGGGTTTGTTCTATATGGTCTGGCGAACGTTCTGGTTATATTTCTGAGATATTAATATTGACGAAGGCTCATAGGTCCACAAGTCCAAAGTATGAAATTTAAGATTATAAATAAATTTGAAAATCAACAGGGATGTAATATTATTAACAAGTATATAGTACTTGTAAACACATTATAATACTGACGTACAAAAATTGCAACCACTGGAAAGATGATTTCAAATCTCTATTATATTGTCTGTTTTAGGAAAAAAGAGAAATTAATGTTGATAGTGGATCTTAATGCAATGATTGGAACTGAACGAGGTTTCTTTATGAAATACCATTCGCAACTAACTCACCAAAGAGCATCCAAAGACACAAAGTTAAATAGAATAAAGAGTGTGCCACGACTTTACATAGGTCCGTCTGCTGATCCGAAACTTACTCATTTAAGTTCTACTTAAGCACTTATGTGACAGTTTACCCATAGGAAAAAGTAGACCTTAATCGTTTTAAGTTGAACATAAATATTTATGATTCGTATCAGCAAATGGGCCTTAATCGTTTAACATAAAGCTAGTATTAGACAGTCCTTGTAATGTGTCATTGCCGTGACACTCTGACGTCACTATGACGTAGTTGTCTGTCCTAAAAGTGTCACGTCGTGTGATCGTCATTGTTTTGCATGTCATTGCCGTGACAAAAACAATGACAGGCACCGTGACACGTCACTTTTAGGTCATTGCAATGACAAATTGCCGTGACCGTGTGATAGCCCTTTCATTGTTGATGGGACACCCTGACACGTTGCCTGTCGCTGCGTGGACTGTGTCCCAACCGTGACGCGACAGAAATTTCTGCCATGTCATTATTTGTCACGGTTGGGCATAGTTACATATGTACCTACCTACAAATGTATATTTAAATAGATTTTAGTTATGTTAATTTGGAGGGCAATTTGTACCTTTCTACATAGATGGAACCTAGGTATGTAAATATGGACATATATAATGAAAGTGAAGGATATAGGTGGGTAGGTAATTATATATATGTGAAGTTTGCAAAAATACGTTATATAATAGTTTGAGGGAAAAAAGATGCCATTTGAATTCTTGGGCAAATACCGCAAATTTTGTTCTGATTAAATGATAGCTAGTACCAATTCTCAAAATTTTTTTATCAAAATCTTTGGAGCCGTTTTCTAGAAAAATAAGCTTGGTTGTTAACCAAGGCACAATAGGTCTGATCCATACTTTTTTTGGGTAGAAATTTGGGAGATTGTCAAAACTTAAAGAGTGGGGATAAAATTCTCTCATTGAGAAATAAAGTCCGAAAAAGTCTGGAACAGATTGTGCACAATTTTCTGCCAATTTTTAAACGTCAACATTTGTTTTTTTTTATTTCTTTATTTGATGTAAATTGACATTTTTTTCTCTTCAAACTAATTATTTTGTATTTTAGTGTTTCTAAATTAATTTATTTGTTCAACAAATATTTTTCCACACCAACGAACCGTTTTTTTTTTTCGTTTATGACAAACGTCAGTCTGACAATTGTAATTTTTCTGTCCACAAATTGCTGCCTACAAAAAATTTATTGGGCAGGAATTGGCAAGAAATTGTCAGGAAGGGGAAATATTTTACTCTCTCAAGAGCGCTCTCTTCTGCCAAAAACTACCAAATTTGTAAGTGTGGAACAGGTTTTGGCAGAAATTGGTGCCAATTGGCAGAGTGTGGATCAGACCTAATGACTCGATTGATCGACGCCGTGTGATCGTTACTGCTAAAAATGATAAATGTCATTGCAGTTTAGGCTCACCGCGCCAATGATCAGCTGTTTAAGAGTTATCACGTCGTGTGATAGTCATTGTTTTGCATGTCATTGCTGTGACACCGCGACACAAATATCACCGTGACACACTTTGACGTTCATTGTATTTTGGGACAACAATGATAGACATGTGTCATTCGTGTGATAGTCATTGTAGCTAGCCATGGCACGATTACATTTGTCACGGCAATGACGGTGGTAGGACCTATTTTTTTGTGACGTCAGAGTGTCACGGCAATGACACATTAAAAGCACTGTCTAATACTAGCTTAATACATCTGAATGGAAGATCTAAAAGTGGTGATCAATCAAAATTACAGAGCGCTGCAGGTGCTGCGAAGGATACACCCATCTACGCGTAAAGGACAAGAATGAAATACGTCCTCTTTTAAAACATCGGTAAAAAGGAGCGATCTTCTTTGGTTTCAAATAGAATTCTATATGCAGATGGATCATAAACAGAGATTTACACTTCATACTTAATCACCGAGCTCATGTGCTCGGGATGTATGTACATGTGAAATTTAGGTTGGCACCTACAGTGGCAACAAAATAAATAGCACAGATTTGTTAAAAAAATTGAAAAAGCCTTAAATCATAATTTCATTTCCAATGTCAATACTGTAAGAACTTTTTTGTTGTGGCTTTTGAGTGTAAGGTAACGGGATATTACCTATCTTCAATTTATTTAATAAATACAGTAAAACCTGCAAATCCGGACACTATAATCGGGCCACCTCATATTCGGACCGCACCTTATGCATTCCCTGATATTTTTCATACAAGTTTCCCCTTATAATCGGGGAACCTACTAATCAGACCATGGCCCACTAAGATAACATGCGTTTCTTAATGGTAATCACCTGTCTAATTGGTCCAATCGTAGGAAATATGAAATATGTACGGAAGGCATTTTTTTTGTAATTGACCTACAACAAGTAGCCCATAAGAGTTTAAGTTAAACATAAATATTTATGATGCGTATCAGCAAACGGGTCTATGTGTTTCGAATATGCACATTTGTATCAAAGAGATCTTGCAAAGAAAATTGATTGCAAAAAATATCAAATCCAAATAATTTTGAGACCGAAGAAGGAATTCAAACTGTCATTTGAAAAATTCGTTGGCTTGACAACAAAACGTATGAAATCATTTGCATCTTTAACAAGCCAAAAGAACGTGTCAATTTGTGATACAATTCTCCAAGCAAAACCACTTGCTATTTAATTAGTTGTATATTTTCTGCAAATTTATAGGTATATGCAATGGCAGTCTAATTTTTATGTACATAATATAAACATAGGTATATTATATATACTTTTAACATACATGTATGCATGAGGGAAAAACCTTTCTAAGTGGACCGGTCCGATTAAAATTTTTATTAGTTTCTTAATAGAATTGGTAAGATTTTAATTGTTAATATATAGTATGGGTAGTGGCAAGCATTCCACAGACGAAATGTCTCTATGGAATGCTTGCTACGAGTTCTCAATTTTAAAAATGAAGTTCACCCAAATTTTTCAATAAATCCAAAATTAACATGTTCGAGGAAGAAGGCTTTTCACCATTGCCAAGAAGCAGGAAGTGTTCGAAACAAAATACAAAAGAACCGAACTGATGTTGGAATCGCCCGCATAAGCAAAACAGATCCATTCATGACTGCTCTAAAAATTAAACAAGCAATAGAGAAAGATCTTGGAGTGAACGCCTCCTTTAGCACTATTAAAAACCGCAGAAAAAAAATTGTTTGGAAGAATTGCCAGAAGATGCAAAGGAGCTAATTTCAAAAGTTCAAAATTGGTGGACGAATATCTTGTGGGCGTATAAATTAAGTTTGGATGGCAAAAAATATGTGCGTAATCAGGAATATTATCCAAAGTATACCATCAAAAGTGTTAAGCATGGTGGAGGTAGCCTTCTTGTTTGGGGATGTTTTCCTAGTATGGCGTGGGATCAGACAAAATACAAAGAAATCCTGAGTACAATACTACTGTATGCTGATAAAGAAAGGCCCTTGAAGTGGAAATTTTAACAGGCCAATGGCCCAAGGTAAGGCCGCTAGGTCTGTGAAGTGTTATCCATCCAACAATCGCAGTCATGGAATGACCAGTTCAATCCCCAGATCTCAATTCCATTGAAAACTTGTGGAATGATGTGAATAAAGCAATTAATAGATCCGCTAAATTTGGACAAACTTGGGCAGAGAGCTTAGCTTAGCTAGCCTGGTACTCGGTAACTGTTGAACAATTTGATAGTCTTTTTTTATCTATGAAACGTTTGTGTGTTGCTGTGATTAAAAATAAAGGTTGGCTGAGTTCGTAATTGTAAAACTTCCGCAGTACTGCGGAAATTGAATTCATAAATGTAAACAAACAGCATAAGCTCTGCATGGGCATGGAAACATGAAATCTGAGTCCAAACTGTGGCGTGATGCTGTAATGAATAAACCAGCAACTCATTTCATGAAAATTTTTAGAATTGGTTTTTAATTGAAAATAAGATGACATCTACAATGGCAGGAGTCGAACCGCGACCACTAGGTTGATAGGCGAGCACACAACTATCGCGCCACGGCCAGACTATTTTCGTATTCCCAAAAACGATTAGCTTTTCTTCTGCCATTTCATGGAAAGCAAAAGGGCTTTCCAAATGTTCGGAATGCAGTTGGTGGTTGAGTGGCAAATTAAGAAGGGTGATTTATACGGCCCTATCGGGAATCTCCCAGGGAATTTCGTTTCCCACGCAATATTTTATTTTCTCGATTTTTTTCCTGCGATAGTGAATCTCCCACGAAATAAATTTCTTTCAAAATTCCCTGGGAAAGCTTGGGTGCTTTCATAAATGAATGGTTGCGAAAATCCGACGAATGCATAGCATTCATAAATGAAATGATGAATGTCAGAGTTTCATATGTCGATTTCGTTTCAATAATTAGGATTCGCTACTAAAACCAATACTTTTTGGCTTTGAAAAGAACGATTACGGACCGAATCTCTTTTTGGGACTGTGTGTGTTGCTTGGCAGTTTAAAAAAAAAACAAATCTTCAATTCGTTAAAACATCATTATTTCGGTTTAATTTCCCGATTCCGACGCGGGGGAGTTCCTAAACCCACTTGGACTTTTTTAATATTTGTTTCCAAGAAGTTTTTAACATTTTTTTTTATTTTTTAATATATTAACTTACTTTTTCTGTTCACTGCCACAAAATAAAAATTAATTCACAACACAACAATTGAGAAACGTCAAAACAAATATTGTAGTGTGTGTACGAATCTGTGCACAAATCCGTTTTGAATCCGTCTCCAAAAAGAGATTCAATACGGATCTGTTTTTCCAGAAAAATATTGGTTTTAATTTGAAACGAATTTGATTTTCAGAAAAAAATTGACGGCGGATCGACGGCAAGTCGATGTTTTTGTTGAAACGAAATCGACAATAAATGTAAAACGAAAATATTTGCAGCGCAAATATAAAATTTGGCATGCATTCGGATTTTTTTCTTAAGGAAAGAGACAGTATGATGTAAACGGTGGAACACCTTCCCATACTGTTCACCAGTGCTGCCACTAAGAAACTAAAAAACAGTTTTAAAACATGATTTGGGATAAAAAAAAACATGACGGACCTATCTCGTAGTTAGATACGCGTTCAATGAAAAACAAAAGAAAGAATTCAAATAGACAATTTCGAAACCATACCATGAGTATGTAAAACAAATATAGACATTAAATTAACAGTTTTTTATGCAATTGCTGAAGCAATTCCCTAGAACGTGGTCAAGAAGTTGATTGTGTATACACAGACTTCTCTAAAGCTTTTGATCAATTGTCTCATGAGATTATCAAGTTTAAACTTAATTCATACGGGTTTCCTCCATCTTTCATCAAGTGGATATCATCGTATCGTGAAGATAGGTCATATCAAGTCAAATTTAGAAATTCTTACTCCAGATCCTTTATCGCCAAATCAGGTGTTCCGCAGGGAAGCCATCTTGGACCATTACTCTTTACATTTGCCATTAATGATGCTCCTCTTTGTATACGCAATATCGAAATTCTTATCTTTGCAGACGATATGAAGATTTATAAAAATATATCATCCTCAAAGGATCGAACTCTATTGCAAGAGGATATTAACCACTTTACCTTGTGGTGTAAAAAGAACAGTTTGAATCTTAACCCGACAAAATGTCAAACAATGACATTTTCAAAAAAACGTTCTCCTTCTTCTCATGACTATATTATTTCACGGCACATTTTAACTCGTGTTATAACTGTACGGGACTTTGGAGTTCTCTTCACGCAAAATTTAGACTTTTCTGTCCATATTAATATCATAGTTAACAAAGCCAATTCAATGTTAGGATTTATTAAACGTTGGTCCAAAGAATTTGTTGATCCCATTGTTACCCGTGCTTTATACAACTGCTTGGTTCGTCCCCATATTTAGTATGCATCGCAGGTTTGGACTCCTCTTTACGATGTTCATATTGAGAGATTAGAATCTGTTCAAAGAAACTTTACTCGTTTCGCATTGAACGATCTGCAGTGGAGTGATCCTTCTAATGCCCTCCCTTATGACCACCGTTTATCTATTCTTCAAATGCAAACACTGGCACAGAGAAGAACAAAGAATGATTTGGTATTCTTCCACCAAATAATAACAGGTGTGTCACAGATGCACCAGACCTACTATGTTCAGTTTTTTTAAATTATTGGGGTGGAGGTTATAATCTTCGTGGACTCGACTTGATTAAAGTCCCAACACATAGGACCAACTATGGGATGCATGAGCCATTGACACGTATGGGTAGACTTTTAAATTGGAATTCAAACGTTATTGATTTCAATATCAGTAAAATTAAATTAAAAAATCTACTCAAAACCAGTATTCCACGTTCCTAAATGTTTTTTTGTTTATTGTTATGTTCTTGTTTTGTATTGACGTAATATTATATAGATTATATTTTCATGTTGTACTTGGGTTAGTGTTATTTGTAATAGAGTTTGCCTACTAATAACTAACACTGCACTAAATGATGAGCCGGTGGTATAACACAGTTTTCTGTGTTGGCAAACCATTGGTCGCAAGACGGAACTTGCTATAAGCTCTCTTCGACCAATTCTGATAGTGTGTAAAAAGCTGAACTCAATGTTCAAAGCAAAATGGTATCAGGAAAATAAAAATGATTGAAAAAGGAGAGAACGATTGAAGCTTTTAATAATTGAAAAATGAAAAAAAACATGATTTTCGAATCAAAAACATGAAAACATTATTTGGGTCTAAAAAACATGAAAATCAAGATTTCTGGCAGCCCTGCTGTTCACATCTGTCCAAATTTCCGCTAGAAAATTTAAAGTTGAACTCAAAATTTAAAAAAATACACATCAGAATTGTTTCTGGTCCACAAGAAAATGAAGTAAATCAGAGAAAGTATGAATAAATTAAAATTAAAATGCATGCGCAAATAGATTTTCTGACGTTAATATAATCGTAACTGATCGCTTGTAAACAAAGCAACCATGCATTTATGAAAGTACCCCTTATTCCCGATAAATTCCCAAGGAAACTTTTGAGCATTATTCACGTTCCTAAGATTCGAATTGGAGAAACATTTCCAGGGAAGTTTTTATTCACAACAACCCCCATTATTAAATATAACAATAATCCATTTATGTGATTTCAAAAACAATTGTGTCGGATAACTAACCAGAACTTTGATCAAACATTAGGTGTGTTTTATTGGGAATCTATCCATTGTACCGTAAGTAATTCCCAAAAAAACGCATCGACCGTAGCATGGACCGTAGCTTTTTTATTTTTGTAAGATTGGTACCCCTGCACAGCAGTCACAAGTAATGAAATAGTCTTTTGCAAAGTAAAATTAAGAAAATGTCAAAGTTATGAACAATAATTAGCTTTTATGCATATAAAATAGAAAGTAGAAAAACGTACCAATATTTAATTTATGTTACAAACCTTTTCTTGTTTTCATTTTTTTCTGCAATTGCAGTTTTAAATTCGAATATTCAATTTGCACCAATAGAAAGGAAATGATAAGTGAATGGGTTTGTTCATAGACTATGGTCAAGTCCCATTTTACACAGTCCAATTTTTGTATTGCTTTTAAAATGGTCTATGCATTTCACACGAGGAAACAAAAGTGCCGGTGATTTACTTGTTTCCTTTTAATGTTTTTTGGTTTTGAACGCACATGACAACGTAGTTTAGATTGTTCACTCCCCTTATATTTCATGCTTTTATTTATTTTCTGAGCTTATCGATAGCTAGAGTTTTATTTTTCAAGTCAATTTACAAATTTATTTTCTGAGTATGTTTTGTTCACTTCAATATTTACTCATCAGACTGCACTTAACATACGTGGAGTAAGTAACAAAAAGTTAACATTTGGTTTGCCATTTCACCATTTTGGATCACAAAAATGTATGCACAGTCCATGTCCATGTAGTGAATCGAATACCGCCCATGGCCGACGTCCATTAAACAGTGAAGAAAAAGCACACATTGTGAGTTCAGTTTCCGCGAGTGCGTTTAGGCTAGGCGCGCACATGCAATTTTGCCGAAAAGAAATAGTTTAATCACTAGTTGATCGCGCACATAAGCAACTTAAAAATCAATCAACGAGATAAACGAACACACAAACATTATTTTGATTTAATGTGCGCGCAGTTACATTATAGTTCGATGTGATACAAACTGAAGAACTTATTTGGGGCGATCGTTCGATTTGTGCCAAAACACAAACTCTTAAGTTGCTCGAATGGCGGAGTGAATAGTTTTTGCATGTGCGCGCACTCTCATATAAGTCCATGGTATTCCCTTTAGCAACCAAACTGTTGCAAAACTGAAAGTTGCTCATTGCTCATAGAATTTTATACGAATAAATATTTTGCAGCTCAGGCAATACCTCTATAGTGCAGATCCACCCAATGCGGTTTGTCTTCTCAAATTGCATTTTTGTAGATCTAAATAAAAAGATGATTTTTTTCACTAAACTCCGTTTATTTACAACTGTCAATAAAAATTGAACACAAAACGAAAATTTGGCTTGGTTAGTCAAAAATAAAAGTAAAACGGGATGCATTCGATAAATATTGGTTTCTTTTTCAAAATGGATATCCAAATTTGTTAAAATTGATTAATTGACATTAGGGGTATGCAAAATTGCAGATATTGATGCAATTTTAGACGTACTTCAGAAAATAATTGAGCAAAGAATACAGTTTTTAATAAGTCAGAAACTTTTTACAAGCTTATAATTTATTAAGAAATGGAGTTATCTAAGATTTGAGAAATATAAACTGGTCAACTATTAAAAAAAAAGAATCAAAAAGATCGATTTGTCTTACGAATGAAATTAATAATTATAACACTCCATGAACACATCCATCGAGATTCAATTCAATTATCAATCGTACCAACAAAACTAACAAAATCAGAATCGAGACTCGACTGAACGTCAACCAGCCATCCACCGTAGCTTCTACTTTAGCTTTTTATCGACCGTAGCGAATTGTATGTAAAATGCTACAACGGATAAACTTACGGCGGATAAATTTCCCAATAAAACACGGCTATTAACCGTTTTTATTGGGAAATTTGTCCACCGTAAGTTTATCCGTCGTAGCATTTTACATACAATTAGCTACGGTCGATAAAATGCTAAAGTAGAAGATACGGTGGATGGCTGGTTGACGTTTATTCGAGTCTCGACTTTGATTTTGTTTGTATTGTTGGTACGATTGATAATTGAATTGAATCTCGATGGATGTGCTCATGGAGTGTTATAATTATTCATTTCATTCGCAAGACAAATCGATGTTTTTGATTCTTTTTTTTATAATTGACAAGTTTATATATCTAAAATCTTTGATAACTCCATTTTTTAATAAATTATAAGCTGTTCTTCTGAAAATTTTCTCACTTTTAGTATTAAAATATGTATTCTTTGGTCTAAAATTCCACCTATATCTGCAATTTTGCATACCCATAATGTTACTTAATCAATTTTAACAAATTTCGATTTTCATTTTGAAAAAAAAAAATCAATATCCTTTGAGTGAATTCCGTTTTACCTTTATTTTTGACTAACTAAGACCAATATTTGTTTGTGTTCAATTTTTATTGATTGTTATAAATAAACGGAGTTTGGTGAAAAAAATCATCTTTTTATTTAGTTCTACAAAAAAGCAATTTGAGAACACAAACCGCATTGGGTGTAACTGCGCTATAGAGGAACTGCTCGACACTGCGCCGCAAAATATTTATTCGTACGAAATTCTATGAACTTAATCGAACGATCACCCCAAATGAGTTCATGCAGTTTGTATCACACCGAACTATAATGTAACTGCGCGCACATTAAATTAAAATATTGTCTATGTGGTTTGTTCGTTTCGGAAAATTGCATGTGCGCGCCCAGTCTAAGCACACTAAGCGGCAACTGAACTTTACAAAGTGTGCATTTTCTTCAATGTTTAATGGACGTTTGGCAATGAACGGTATTGGCTTCACTACATGGACTTCGACTGGGCTACATTTTTGTTATCCCATTTTTTTTTTTTTGGACATGTGCATAGAAATGGCAAACCAAATGTTAACTATTTGTTCCTTACTCCGCGTATGTTTATTGCAGTCTGATGAGTGAATATTGAATTGAAAGCAAAACATACTCAGAAAATAAATTTGTAAATTGACTTGAAAAATAAAACTCCTAGCTATCGATCTACTCAGAAAATAAATATAAAGGGGAAATGTAAGGCTTTGAGCAATTTAAACTACGTTGTAGTGTGCGTTCAGAACCAAGAAACATTAAAAAGAAACATGCAAATCTCCGGCAATATTGTATCTTCGTGTGAAAGACATAGACGATTTTTAAAGCAATACAAAAATTGCCCTGTGTAAAAAGGGACTTGACTATAGTCTATGAACAAACCCACTCGCTTATCATTTCATTTCTATTAGTGCAAAATGAATGTTCGAATTTAAAATTGCAAATGCAGACAAAATGAAAACAAGAAATAGGTTTGAAACATAAATTAACTATTGGTAAGTTTTTCTACTTTCTATTTTATATGAATGAAAGCTAATTATTGTACATAATTTTGATATTTTCTTAATTTTACTTTGCACAAGTCTCTTTCATTACTTGTGACTGCTGTGCAGGGGTACCATTTTTACAAAAAAAAAAAAGCTACCGTCCATGCTAAGGTCGATGCGTTTTTTTGGGAAATAGTTACGGTGAAATGGATAGAATCCCAATAAAACACAGCTATTGTGGAACACGCTCTTATTATCATTTTTCCTCAAAAAAAAAAAAAAAAAAGATTAAAAAAATTTATTTTAACCAGGTAAAAATATGGGGTTTCTTAAGAAAGCTTATATTAATAACAAGGTTTCAACAACACAAAAACCGTGATAAATAATAGTGAATTTAGGCTAGAGTTTACCAATTGATAAAATCTTAAGACAAAAGCAAGTACAGTTAAGACTTACCTTCACTATCCTCGACTGTGGTATTAGCAGGTTCTTCCTCAGCAGTTTTTGCTTTCTCTTCATCCGTCTTAGATTCATCGGCCGAAGTACCTTGGGGCTTAAATGTGCTTGGCAAAGCAGCTGGAATTGGGGCAGTTTCCTTCAAAGCTTGTAAAACTTTTCCCAAAAACTCTTGCGTGGCAGATTCATACAAATCGAAGGCGATCTGATAAGCCATCAAGCTGTTTCCCTCCACCGAAGTATTCGTCAGTTTGTCCAATACCTCTGCAACAGCAAGTGGATCTTCGAGGAAAATTAAGCATTGACACATATTCACATAATCGGGGACACCAAGGTCGCTGTACAATCCCACCAAGCAACGCAACACTTCATTACGGAATCCGCGATTCTGAATAAGAGACATGGTTACGTTATATGCATATGCCAACATGCCTGCGACATCATCGGACTTCATAATGGAAGCCTCGAAAATGTCCATGCGACGAGTTTCGAGGGCAATTCCTAGCGCTTGACGGAATTGTCCATCGTCCAAGCACCGTTGGATCATACGGTTGACGATTCCTTCAAGTCGGTTATCCACCGGTTTGGCTTCCTTAGGATTTTCAATGAAAGTCACTCGCTGAGCGATGTAGAAATCAATGCATTTAGCGATGATGGTTTCGGTATACTCGTTGCGGGCGTTCACATCAAATAAGTCACCAGCGCCGAGAGCATAAGTAAGGGCATCCTCAAACGAACCTAAATGATAGAAAACCTTCGATGCAACAATGCCAGCCAGCTTGTTCTCTGGGAATGCTCGATCTTCATGGAGCATTTCAATTTTCTCAATTGATTCCGATATTTCTGGCCAAAATTCATCTACGATATTATCGAGCTTCTTAAGAGCAAACACCTTCAAGTCTGGCATTTGCTCGTCCAGAAGGGATATAATCCCTGCGGCAGAGGTTAGACTCATTTTATTGGACTAAAAAATTATGGAAAACTAGTTGAAAAACGGGTACAAAGTATACAAGACAGAGGAAAAAAATTACAAAATGGCACTCACTTTTTATTTCCAGAGATCACTGTTTTTCAAGCTAAATTCGCCGATAAACTTGTGACGTTATATTAAACTTTTAATGCACAAAATGAAAAACGATTTTTATAGAGTTTATTTAATGATTTTATTTTATATTTACTTTAATATTTATGTTAAAATATTTTTGCCGAAATGATGTGGTGGATGTGCGATGGAGAATAGGCTTTATTGAAATTGTGCAGAATCACCTTTTCACCTTTTTCTTTTCTTTTTTTCTCAATTCTCAAACTTTTTGTGACGTTTCGATTTTGGCGACCAATGTTCGAGAATCGAATTATAGGTGTGTTCCCGTACTTTGTGCACAAGTGAAGACTGTCATTCGACAGACAAAGCCATATAGAAAATAATTACAATTGTTAGTTTCTCTATGAGACAAAGCCATGCAATACGAGAAGCGAATTCTTTAGGTTTGATGCCACGAAAGGATGAAATAAAAAACAACATAAGCACTCAAATAGTTTGATTTTTTTTCTTAACGTTTAAGTCACACAAACTCGCTTGAAAAGTGGTCAGAAGAGTTTGCGAGCGATATGCTTGCGATAGGTATGTGATAAACTCGCAACACTCGCATCAAATTTCGCTTCACTGTGCGTATATAATGCTACGTTTTCACGTAGAGATAATGCGGTTTAAATTGAGAAGATTATAAATTAATCTTCAAGTGTTTTAAAATTTTAAATATTGTTATCCCAACATATTGCAGCAAATAGATATATTTACATAAATACTGTTCTCGCCTTTGCACGGTTTTCGTTTTCTATTTTTGGGAAAGAACAACTTCAAAGTATTACTGTCGGATAGCTAAACCTTTTCCATTACAAATTCGAGGCACCGACCGCTATGGTCTTTGTAGCTTTATTGCATTTTTTATTTTTATACTTACTTATAAACAAAAATAGAATTTGAAGGCAACGACAAATTATACCAGACAAAAACAAATTAAATAATTTTGTACAGTTTTTTTTTTTTTTTTTTTTTTTTTTTTGAAGTCAATGGAGAAAATATGACATGAGAATAGGCAATAGGCGCGTTTTATGAAATAAGATCTTCGAAGAAGATTTCAATTAGATTAATTTCTAATCTTCATTTAGGGAGATTAAAATTTGTATTAAGAATAAGTGTACAAACGCTTCTCGCATCGCATCGCTTTGCCGCACCACTCTACGCGCAGCCTAAGAGAAAGATACGAAACCTCTGATCTCATTTGACATTTGCATACAAGCTGAAACACGCGCACAAGTAACTTTTCCGTTCCTCTTCCAATAGACACTTTGATAAAAACGCACACAAAAATCTTTCCTGTTCCTCTTCCTATAGACACATAGATAACACAGCTCTAGTACTTTGTTTTTGTTTTGTTTATTAATTTCACATCTATTCATCAATAGAGTGCCAAATGTACAAATACAACAATAGTCTTTGTTTTATTGGGAATCTATGCATTGTACCGTAAATAATTCGCAAAATAATGCATCGACCGTAGCTATTTTATTTTTGTAAAAATGGTACAACTGCACAGCAGTCCAAGTAATAAAAGTCTTTTGCAAAGTAAGATTAAGAAAATATCAAAATTATGAACAATAATTAGCTTTTATTCATATAAAATAGAAAGTAGAATAACGTACCAATATTTAATTTATGTTACGAACCTATTTCTTGTTTTCATTTTTTTTTGCATTTGCAATTTTAAATTCGAACATTCATTTTGCACCAATAGAAAGTAAGGGCCAGTTTCACACTTTATCCCTCAGTGCCAATTGCCCCCTTATTTTCACTCAGGGAAAGATTTCAATTTTACACCCGCCTAGTTGAAGTGGGAATTAACGGCCAGTTTCACACTTTATCCCTCACTGCCAATGGCCCCCTTAACTTCACTCAGGGTAAGATTTCAATTTCACACCAGCCAAGTTGAAGTGGGAATTAAGTGGCCATTAAGCGAATGATTTTTCAAATGAAAGAAAGGGATGAAAAAAGAGACCAAGTTTCTTCATTTTCAGATATGAGTATTGCGTTAAAAAACATATTTCATTTAAAATGTTCCCCTTTGGCAGATATTTTCATTTTTATTTTGCCGGCGAAGGAAAAGGTACATTGTATTTAAAAACTTTTATATACAATCGGAAGGTACTACCCAATACAATGGAAGGTACTACCCAATAGAGCTTTGTTTTCCTCGTACGGTTTCCATTTCGTTGTATTTGTAACAGACTGGGTTCCTAATTTACCATTCAATTCCCTTGCATGCTCACTCAATTCGTTTTCTGTGTGTATCCACAAAAGTGATTTTTTTTACGTTCGTGTAATCAGGCTCTTTCAAATCGCAGTGGCTCACGTTTGAACATTGCAGAATTTGGATGAAGCGCTTTTAACCAGATTAATGAGTTTTGTTAAAAACAACCAGACGTTTTTTTTTTGTTTATGAAAACCGTCAACCTGGAATTTGTAAATTTTCTAACGCAAATTACTTTCCTGCAAGAATTTATTGCGCAGAATTTTAAGGGAGGGGAATCATTTTACTATTGCGAGCGCTCTCTTCTGCCCAAATGTTTCAAGTCTGAAACAGGAATTGGTGTCAATTATTGGCAGTTTTGGGCTGCGAGTGTGAAACACGACAAGAATATCGTATGATTTCTGAAATTACCTATATAAAATTTATATAAAAAAAAAAAACAATTTCAAAAATATTGAAATTTAAAAAAAAAAACAGTTTTATCGAAATCTGTTATTAGCTGTGTCTTATTGGGAATCTATCCATAGTACCGTAAGTAATGCCCAAAAAAACGCATCGACCGTAGCATGGACCGTAGCTTTTTTATTTTTGTAAAAATGGTACCCCTGCACAACAGTCACAAGTAATGAAAGAGTCTTTTGCAAAGTAAAATTAAGTAAATATCAAAATTATGAACAATAATTAGCTTTTATTCATATAAAATAGAAAGTAGAAAAATGTACCAATATTTAATTTATGTTACAGACCTATTTCTTGTTTTCATTTTTTCTGCATTTGCAATTTTAAATTCGAACATTCATTTTGCACCAATAGAAAGGAAAACAGTTTCATATCGCATAGGTATGTACCGTTAATTACATTTCCTGTTAAACATTTTCTTACCAAAGTACACTCTTTTATCAACATCGTTTTGTTATCAACAACCGTTTTCGAGATAATTATAAGCGTACTACCGTTATTCTTGGGACTCAAAAACTTTAATTTCTAATAAAGGGAATCGCCTAAGAACGCCATTTTGAAGCAAATATTAATATACTTATAAAACTTTAAATTTCAAAAACATTCAGTGATTGGGTTTTGCAAAATTAATTTTTCAAAAAAAAGTCCAAAATATATAAAGTGGTTCTATGAGAAGTACCGTTAATAAGTAGGCAAAGTAATATATATATATATATCATTTTCTTTATATTTTTATGGGGAGTATCATTGTTTTTTTTTGTATTTTGGGAAAATAGCTTTTTTACCTGTTCAAGATAATGTTATGGCATTTTCAATTGGCCGTCCGGAACACGTTCCCCCAATAAAACACCCGGAAACAATTTGACTGATTCTGGATTGTATGTATCACTGTGTTTGTAAACATTAAATTAAAAAAAATCACATCGGCTAAAAAGAATTTCCAAAACACTTGATTTCAATTTAGAAATACATTTTCTTGTATCAATAATAATTATAACTTGCTTGTTTTTATGTTATATTACCAGAAAAGTACGAGTAGTTTAAACTTAATAAACACATCGAAATTACACAACAAATCAAACCGATGATTTTGACATTTTAATTATGTGAGTGTTTAGTGATTCTGTTTTCGATTCAGAATGAAACCCAGAATCGTTTTCTGTTCTGTCTAGAGTAACAACTGTCATTTTGTGGGGGTCACAACAGTTCTGGACGGGCAATCAAAAAGACCATTAAAAAACTCCAAATACCAAGTTTCAAAAAATTCCTGTCGTTTTCGAAATATATCAGTTTACAAAAATAAAGTTTTTTTTTTTTTATTAAAAAAAAATGATAAATTTTAGCTTACATGAACATTTTAAAAAAGTTCAAAAAATCAAATGACCCGTTTTCCAGAAAATCCAAAACAAAAAATGGTTCCAAAAGAGAGGTACCAAAAATAAAATTAAAAAGTACTTTTACCTTCATTAATGAACTGATTTTTTATCATAAAAATCGTTGGAGCCGTTTTTGAGAATAATAAGATTTTTTTGTCTGGCAAAAAAATTTATGGCAGGTACCGTTATTTTTTATCCGAAAAGATAATGTACCAAGTTGAATCAAATCCATCCAACAGTTTCGGCTGTAGACTCGAACTCGAGGACAGCCAGCCGGAATTGCGGGATCCATTTTTTTCGCCTTCGCTATCATCGTAATGTCAACTTTGATAAAAATCTCGAATTCGATTTTTTTCACGAACCCATAACTTGTCATAGTATCTACCTATATATTTGCAAGTAAAAAATCGAATGCATTTATGTTTGGAATTCGATATTTGATTATTTCAAATTTAAAAACAAAAATAATATGTAAATATTGTTTGCGTTTTCTTCGAATATATTTTTGATTATTTACGTTCATGATATTTTCACATAGTTATGATCCCGGATCGGAGGGATTTCGGATTGCCAAATAAAAACGCCATTAGAGTTTGAGGCTAGCTACTCGAGGTACAGACAATAATAGACGGATTGTAGGATCCATTTTTTTCAAGTTATCTATCCTCGTAATGTGTAGTAATATCAAAATCTCGTTTTTTTTGCAAATGCAAGACTTATGGCGTTTTTATTTGGCAATCTGGAATCCCTTTCCGATCCGGGATCCCAACTGAACACTTTTTTTATTTTGAAAATTCTGAATTTTAATGTGATTGTATATGTGAAAATAATTGTGTACATGGAAATATTCAAATTCAAAAAAAAAAATGTTTGTTGCACAGTTATGATACAAGAAATTACAATCAGTCGAGTCTGATGTTCAAATATATAAATGTGTGCATGCTTCTGGTTTCGATTCTGATTTCAAATTCAGAAGCAAAATTCTCTTCTTTTCAGAATCAGAACTGTCATTTTTTCCCAAGTGAACACTTTCAGAAGAGTCGAGAATGCTTCGGATTGCCAAATAAAAACGACATTATTATAGTACACATCCATACATACATAATGTATCCATAAGATTAGGTACGTCTTATTATAAAAACAAAGTTGTATGCAGTAGGGTAAACAAATTTTAAAAATTTAATTCTATTCGGGTTGGAATAATTCGTTGGAAAAAAGTTAGTCATACTCAAGTGTTGGAGAAATGAACGCTTGATAGAATGCACAAGTATTAATAGAAACTTTTGAACCTATGTAATATTGGAAACAATGAATGTAGAGAATGCAACTTGGATCAATTATTGGAATCAAAGGACAAGTTTTACGATTTCATTGTGGGTCCACTATTAAAAGGTTTCAAATTTCAAATGTCCGTTAATTATATAAAATTGTATTTCGTATTCCCTTTATTTATTCGATACCGAAAGCGGGATATTTATTTGTTGTTACTCATTTGTGTATTCATCTGATAAGATGATTAATAACATCATATCAATAGACATTTTACAAATTTGTTAATTATTTACGATTTAAAAAAAAAATTAAGAAAAATAAATTTGAAAGTCTTTCCGTATTTATTTAAGCGCATTAAAATCATTAACATTTAAATTAAAACCACAATATTTTAAACATTATATATATATATATGTATCTACTACTTCTTTTTTTTAATTGGTTTCGCTAAGTCCAATCCAAGAATATTTTTCGCTGGAATCTTATAAGTTTCTGTAAGCAGATTGAATATGAAGCGAACTTGATTTCCTTGAACTTGCAGCATTTCACGATTCTGATTGGGCACTTTGACTATTGTTGTTGAAGCCGCAGCACCCTGCTTGCACAACTTAATGAATTCTGGTAGAATAATGCCATAGCATTCGATGTTACTGACAAGAGTAACTTTCTTATTTCCAGAACGAGTAGCCAAGGACATTTGAATTAATGGTTTATTTTTGGGAACATCCTTTGTGCTTCGCATTTCATAGGTATGCTTCATTTTGCTGATAATGATATTGTAGATTGTGTCGAGAGGAGCATCCGGTCGACCACAAATCTGCTGGAGACATTCGTCGAGTTTTATCGATTTTTTGACGGGATCGGCAACCGGAAGATTATTTTTACTCACGTATTCTCGCAAAAGTCTCTTCACTTGAACACTCGAAATACCTTCGCCTCTCTTGAAGTTTAATTTTGTAAAGAAAGTGACCACTGCATCTGTAACCAAGTACAGCTCGGTCATTTCAGAATGATACAGGGGCTGTTGACCATTTTCCTTGTCCTCTCCAGGAGACTTAGCGTCTGCTATAAAGTTCACTAGATCCGGATGATCGTAATTGATCGATATGATTTTATCAATTCCCTTGGTTTCTTCGCGAACCACAATGAAGCCCTCTTCAATCAACTCATTAAGAAAGTTTGAAAGTTTTTTATACTTTGTTTTCTTCAGATCGATTTGGGTTTTTGCTTCTGGCACCACATGGAGGCGATAGAAATTACTCGTAAGCAGAGGCAGTGTAATATCTTTACCATGGTGCTTAAGGGCAGTCAAAAAAGCATTCCTTAGAATATTATCAGCGACTGAAACTGCGTCTGGTGTTTCAGGTTGAATTTCAAGACTTTCCAAATCTTCAGATAAATTATTTTCTATGAGTTCTAAGTTGTGTGCGGTATTTTCGTTTCCTTCAGTTGCAATCATTTGTTCATCATTGACAATTGGAATTTCTTGACTTACCTTTGTTTTAGCTAGAGGTTCAGAACCCAGGGCAGGGAAGTCATCTTCTGTCAATTTCGCAGGAGCTTTGTCAGGAATTTGTGATACTAGAGAGGGTTCGTGTCCCCACAACTTGTCTCCAAATATGTGCAACATCTTAACTGCGGATCCATGTCCACCGCACATATAGAGATCATCACTGGATCTCGTAAGCACTCCAACTCCAACAGCTGAGTCGTTTGTTGTCAGATTAATCGCAATAATTTGTCCTTTTTTATACCGACCATACATATTCATTCCAACACCTTGATGGACAACACCCGGCAGCATGAGATCAGCTCCGTTAGAGAGCTTGGGCAAAACACCGGCGTGTGTCTTGAAGTATGGCAGCAAATCTGGAACGATCCACATAGTGTACAAGGTAGGAACCAGTATCCCACCTTCAGCTTCGAAAAACATTGGTCGTTTATCGACACAGTAAACAGACGTATGGAAGTCGGAGTGAGTAGTTATTTTCAACATGCTGACGGCTGCTTTGTTTGGAATTAGTTGTAGAATTTGTTCATTGGTCAAATTGGGAAACGATTGCTGGATACGAAGACGAAGACGCTTGCTATCAGAACCCTTAAGTGGGGCATTGCTTTTTAGCTTATAAGATTTTAAAAACATTTGTAATTTCTAGGTACCTATATTTTTAAGGAAGGATCAAGAATAAATTCAAGCTACAAACACAAATTTGACATCTGACATTTTGACGTTTTGCTGCAGTCAAAAATGTATTCAGCGCTTTCGGAGTATGACCGAGAAATAGTAATAGAATAGTTTCAGGTTGAATAAAAACATTTCCTATACATAGATTTCGTTAAGTTCGCCTTTACACGGCAATTTTAAATGAAAACTTTTCGAACAATATTTATTCATTACTACACAAATTAAATCATACTTCTCATTTTATTAAATTTAAATAAAACCTTTGTATATGAAACCTATAGTTACTATGAGACAGAATTTTTTAGCTAGTAGTTCCGTCGATTTGGACACTAGTTTCTTTTTTCTTGATATTGAATTCTTGATGTGGAAGAAGGAAAGGTAGATGCAAAAAGGAAAAAAAAGCAAGGGAGACGGTCGAATCTTATTACTTCTGACAACAATAGCCGTGTTTTATTGGGAAATTTATCCGCCGTAAGCTTATCCCTCGTAGCATTTTACATACAATTCGCTACCGTCGATAAAAAGCTAAAGTAGAAGCTACGGTGGATGGCTGGTTGACGTTCAGTCGAGTCTCGATTCTGATTTTGTTAGTTTTGTTGGTACGATTGATAATTGAATTGAATCTCGATGGATGTGTTCATGGAGTGTTATAATTATTAATTTCATTCGTAAGACAAATCGATCTTTTTGATTCTTTTTTTTTTAATAGTTGGCCAGTTTATATTTCTCAAATCTTAGATGACTCCATTTTTTAATAAATTATAAGCTGTTCTTCTGAAAAGTTTCTGACTTTTACTATTAAAAACTGTATTCCTTGCTCGTACTTTTCTTAAGTACGTCTAAAATTGCACCTATATCTGCAATTTTGCATACCCCTAATGTCAATTAATCAATTTTAACAAATTTTGATATCCATTTTGAAAAAGAATCCAATATTTATCGAATGAATTCCGTTTTTCTTTTATTTTTGACTAACTTAAGACCAATATTCGTTTTGTGTTTAATTTTTATTGATAGTTATAAATAAACGGAGTTTGGTGAAAAAAAATCATATTTTTATTTAGATCTACAAAAAAGCAATTTGAGAAGAAAAACCGCATTGGGTGGAACTGCACTATAGAGGAACTGCTCGACATTGCGCCGCAAAATATTTATTCGTTTGAAATTCTATGGGCTATAAGGCTAGGCGCGCAAATATGCAACTTTCAGTTTTGCAACAGTTCTGTTGCTAAAGTGAATACCATGGACTTATATGAGAGTGCGCGCATGCAGTCCGCGATTCGAGCAACTTAAAAGTTCTTCAGTTTGTATTACACCAAACTATAATGTAACTGCGCGCACATTAAAGCAAAATATTGTATGTGTCTTGGTTGATGTCGTTGATTTATTTTAAGTTGATTATGTGCGAGATCATCGTTCAACTATTGATTAAACTATTTCGTTTCGGAAAAATTGCATGTGCGCGCCTAGCCTAAACGCACTGAACAACTGAACTTCACAAAATATGCTTTTTCTAAACTGTTTAATGGACGTTGGCCATGGACGGTTTTCGCAAAACTACATGGACATGGACTGGGCCGTACATTTTTGTGATCCCAATGTTTTTTTTTTTGGACATGTGCATGGAAATGGCAAACCAAATGATAACTATTTGTTCCTTACTCCGCGTATGTTACGTGCAGTCTGATGAGTGAATATTGAATTGAAAGCAAAACATACTCAGAAAATAAACTTGTAAATTGACTTGAAAAATAAAACTATAGCTATCGATCTACTCAGAAAATAAATAAAGGCATGAAATATAAAGGGGAAATGTAAGGGGAGTGAACAATTTAAACTACGTTGTAGTGTGCGTTCAAAACCAAGAAACGTTTAAAGGAAACAAGCAAATCTCCGGCAATTTTGTTTTCTCGTGTGAAAGGCATAGACTATTTTTAAAGAAATACAAAAGTTGTCCTGTGTAAAAAGAGACTTGACCAAAGTCTATGAACAAACCCATTCACTTATCATTTCCTTTCTATTGGTGCAAAATGAATGTTCGAACTTAAAATTACAAATGGAGATAAAATGAAAACAAGAAATAGGTTTGAAACAAATTAAATATTGGTACGTTTTTCTACTTTCTATTTTATATGAATAAAAGCTAATTATTGTTCATAATTTTAATATTTACTTAATTTTACTTTGCAAAAGACTCTTTCATTACTTGTGACTGTTGTGCAGGGGTACCATTTTTACAAAAATGGTCGATGCGTTTTTTTGGGAATTACTTACGGTACAATGGGATTCCCAATAAAACACACCTAATATAGAGTCTAAGGGATAAAACCGAATAAGCTGTTTTTGCCATGACAACCTTCAAAATATGGCGGGTATAAATAAATTTATATCAAGGCTATATTGCCGTATACATGAATTTGAAGTACGAATGGATATTGTTATACATGCATGTAAGTATAGGTTATTATAGAAATTATTTTAAATTTTTCTTTCAAATCTTGAATATTTGGTGGATTTTAGGATTTTGAATTGTAGCAACGTTGCTACTTTTCACTTTTTATATGCACAAATAGCATAGCGATGTTGAGATATTTCAATATTTTTTGTTACATACATATGTACCCAGATACCCACCTACATACAATTATGTATGTACATAGGTACTTTTTGTTCCTTTTCAAATAATATCTATTGAGAATAATTAATTTTTTTCTCCACAGACAGTTTTATTTGGAAATAAAGTAGGTACCTAGGTAGTACAGACTATTTTTTTGTATATATTTTTACTAGCGATATTATATATGTAGGTACTAAAGGGTTTTCCATTTTGCCGTTTCATAATATTTCTTTTTTATTATAATAAAAACTTTATAAAGTTTGAACGTTACATTATGTGTGAAACACTACATTATTTAAATGACCACCATGCGAATTGTTGCAAGCATCGATTATTTTGAGGTAATTTTCGACCACTTTTTGACACATATAGGGCGGTATAACAGCCATAACTTGACCAATGTTGGTTTTCAAGTACTCAAGAGTTAAAGGTTTATCTGCATAAACACGGTCTTTCGTGTAACCCCACAAAAAAAGTCCAGCGGTGTCACATCGCATGATCTTGGTGGCCAGTTGATATCGCTACGACAAGAAATTACGCGGCAATGTCTCTTGCAATAAAGCCATATTCGCTCGAGTTGTGTGGCATGTGGAACCGTCTTGTTGAAACCACATATTCTCCAAGTCATATTCTTCAATAGCAGGCAAAAAAAAGTCGGTTATCATATGACCATAACGCTCCGAATGGACGGTGACAGTCGTTACGTCGTCGTTTTCGAAGAAGAAAGGCCCAATCACACCTCCAGATCAAAGAACGCCCCAAACAGTGACATTTTGTGCATGTAATGGCCTCTCTTCAATTACTTGAGGATTCTCAGGACCCCAAATACGACAATTTTGTTTATTAACATACCCATCGAGTGAGAAATGTGCTTCGTCGCTGAAGAAAATTTTGTTCGAAAAATCGACGTCCACCGCCTGTTGTTCAAGCACCCATTCGTCGTATCTACGACGTTGTGAATGGTCAGCTGGCTTCAGTTGTTGTGTGAGCTTGATTTTATATGGATGAAGGTGTAGATCCCAATGCAAAATACGCCATAATGTGCCTAAGACAGTCCTAATTCCTGAGAACTACGAGGAATCGACACATTCGGGTCTTCGGCAACACTTTCACTATTCACTACAGCAGCGATATTTTCAGTTGTACGAGCGAAACGATGATGCACACACGACCTTACAATATCTGTAACCAATCCAACCTCTTCAAATTTCTTCACAATTTTGCCAATTGCTTGCGTAGTTGGATTATGTAAACCATAATCTCCTCTTAAAGCACCATATGTGGCTGTGGCAGAATCACCATTTTTGTCATAAAATAAGTTGTTGCCTTGCTCATTACATGCTGTTTAGGCATAACACTAACAAAATGTGATTGAGTACACTAGCATACCCATAAAATATGACAACGAAATAAATAAAATAATGCGAATTATAAGGGACATAAATAAATAAGACACGGTAATTCTCTTCGCATTAGTTCAGCCGCCATCCCTGGAGATAAATCTGAGACATCAACCAAGTCTCAGAACATCGCGCCACACATCTTTCCTATCCTTCTTTCTCTTCTTCCACCGGATGCCCGCGCTGTTTTAAGAAAAAACATATAAAGGGTATTCATAATCCCTTGAGCGCTTTGAAACCGCAAAATGGATATTCCAAGTTATGAATTAAATCGAACTCGAGATTTTGATCAAACTTAACATTACGATGATATCGAAGACGAAAAAAATTGGTCCTGCAATCCAGTCTTTCTGTCTGTCTGTCGTCGAGTATACAGCATAAACAGTTTTTTTTTCATAAATATGCCCCCAGTTTTTTTCATTTTTTAGACGAAAAATGACGGTATTTAGGTACCTACCTGCCATACTTTTTTTTTGGTAAATCTTATTTTTTTCAAAAACGGCTCCAACAATTTTGATAAAAAAATTAGTTAATTAATGAAGGGAAAAGGTACTTTTTGGTAATTTTTTTTTGATTTTTTTATGCAGAAGCTCCTAGAAAGTTTTAACACTATTGTAAGCCCAAATTAAAAAAAATTGCACGAAAATTTATTTCTCAAAAACAGCTCTAAGAATTTTCAAAAAAAAATGTGTTATTAAATTAGTATATTTAATATTAAAAACATTTTGTTTTGCGGAGCGGACCTTCTTCGCAATGGTACTTCTCATAGAATCACTTTTCATATTTTGAACTTTTTCACTATTCGATGAAACGATTAATATTATTTTTTATGCAAACGCTTCCTTAAAGTGTTAGTAAAACTGCATTTCAAATTTTCAAAAAATGTTTTTTTTTTGATTTTTAAAAAAATAAATTTTTTTTTTGAAAAATCGATTTTTCAAAAACTAGTCACTGATTTTTTTTCAAATCAAAATTTTTTATGTATATTAACAATTTTTGGAATTTTGAAAAAAAAATCAATAAATTTGAAAATTCAACATTTTGAAAACAGTTTTGACGAATTTTTTTGAAATTACATTAGTTTTAAATGTATATTGTTAAATACTCAATATAAGCACACCAAGATCATTTCTAGAAAAAAATTTAACAAATCTTGTAGGTATTTAAAAAATGAAGTAAAAATAAAAATTAAAAAAAAATAAAGTCTTTAAAAATATAGATATTTACTCGTCTACTATAACCCTGTGTATACAATGTGAGTGAACTTTAATTTAATTTAAATATTAATATAGATAATAATAATAATTATTAAATTATTATTTAATAATTAAATTAATTAATATGAAATAAAACCTGAATTTTGAAAAACTGTTTTTTTTAATTATTTTTTTTTCTTAACAAACAAAAAATACATTATATACCCCATACATATTTCTTGTTTAATATTATTATTTAATTTAAAACAAATAACTTTAATAAACAATTCTTATTTGAAATTTCGTCTCTTCGATTTCTTACGAAATTACTTATCAAATCGAAATCTGAAATTTTAAAAGAAACCCTTTCGGATAGAAGACAAATTTTCCTTGGACAACGATTACCATAAATCTCAAATTTATAGTTGATTAATTTATTATAATGTATGTGTATTTGGGAAGAAACTTTTTTTTTGCAACAGTAACCGTTGCACACAAGTGTATGCCTACATATTTTTAAATTCGCTACAGCCAGCAGATTTAAACTATGCGTTTCGCCCAGGTACTACAGTTGGGCTCATCAGTTAGATGCTGTAGTACCCTTCTAAGCATCTAACTGATGAGCCTAACTGTAGTACCTGGGCGAAACGCCTAATTTGGACTTAAGGTCACAAAAAAACAAAAATTAAAATTAAAAGCAGAGTCCACAAAAAAAGAACATAAGCAATACCTACGTACATGCGTTTGTATTGTTTTTACATTTCTTGTTAAAAAAGAACTCTGCCCGTAGAACAAAACACAAACACATCACACCAACTCCTACTCAACAAAAAAAAAAAAAAAAAAAAAAAAAAAAAAACCTAAGAAATACATTAGGTGTTTTTCTTTTTTAGTTCAGAGCAGAGTTTGTCAAAAAAATTGTTTGTGTTTCTTTTTAACTAAGAGCATGCAGAGCTCCAAATGTGTGTTTCTTTTTTCGTTCTGAACATGTGTAGATCGCACTCGACGTGGTCGAACATTATTTACTGAGCATGTGAGTAAATTGCTCAACGCACCAAATGCCATGTCTGCCAAGAAGGAAAATGTGAAGCAAAAAATAATTAGATACATAAGTTGGCGAAAGAAGTTAATCGCTTGTTGATTTTCTATATCTGGTGTGTATCAGTGTACAAAAAAGGGTAGGTATTGCTTTTTATGGTTAAAAATGAACACGTATTCTGATTTGTGTAGTTCAAGTGTGTTTAAAAAACATATCAGTGTTCAGAGCTCGCTCTGATTGGAACAAGTTGAGTGCATAATCTACTCGTATGTGTTCGAACTCTGTTCAGTGCTCTGCTCTGGACGAAAAAAGAAAAACGCCTATTGTTTTCTTATCCTCCTCTAACTGGAATAAATTTTGTTTATAGTTCTCTCATCAATCTATTATCACGCTATTCTTCTCCGTATTGGCTTTTCTTGCACACCAACACTACCTAACCTCCGATTTGGTCCACTACTCATCATGAGTTGGTAGTGGAACTCATGATGAGTAGTGGACTTTATTGCAGGCTGGATGAATTTCGTCGTCATAATAGTGCTATTAATATTTATATACAATGATAAAACTCAGAGTTGTTGTAAAAAGTGATGGTTAAAACAAGGTCGAACTAAATGCCATCAAATATTTACATGAAATTTTTATTTATTTTTTAAATAAAGGCATTCATGCAATGATATAATTTTCCGCTTTGCAAGAAGGATATAACTTTCCACAGGATGTTTGCATGAACAGCCCCTTAAAAATGCTTGCGTAAGTGTGGGAAATGATCTGCTGTTCTTTAAACTAACTTAATGAGGTTTATTTCTACTCTTTCTACATCAAATTCGTGAGATAAATTTATCTCCTTTGCAGAATATTTTTCCCATACAAACTTCAACAGTTCATTTCTGCGGAGATAAAATTATCTGCTTTCTGAGGTTTATCCGGCTTTTCCTCCGTTGCAAGAAGACCCTTGATGTAACGCAATAAGTATAACAGTTTTTTTAAAGCAATTTTAAGATAACATAAGATGCGCTGGTATAGCTTGAACCAAATCACTTGACCATTCTACTGCGCAACTCTCTTGAAATTTCTTTGCTCATTTCATTAATTTTGAAAGATTTACACAATCACTTTCCAGACATGGACTTTATTTATATGAGGTATGATCGTGGTTTATTGTGCTGTTTTCATAAAGTATTTTATCACTGGCATGGTACTCATTAAATCTTTTGCGCACCTGTTTTATGTCGTTTTTATTTGGCAATCCGGAAGCCTTCCGCTTTCTTCTGAAAGCGTTCACTTGGGAAAAAATGACAGTTCTAATTCTGAAAAGAAGAGGATTTTGCTTTTGGATTTGAAATCAGAATCAGAACCAGAAGTACTCACACATTTATATACTTGAACGTCAAACTCGTTGTCATTTTTGTATCATAATTCTGCAACAAACATTTTTTTTTGAATTTGAATATTCTCATGTACACAATTATTTTCACACATACAAAAAGTGTTCAGTTGGGATCCCGGATCGGAGAAGAATTCCGGATTGCCAAATAAAAACGCCATTATTCTCTTTATATATTGACATGGTACCTCATCTTTTTGTAGAGAGATCAGTGAGCGCAATTGCTATAATAAAGGTTTTTGACGAGTATATAGAAATGCCAATTTATAACATATCAGTTTTAGAAAAGTGTTGTTCACTTACATTAAAGGTGTTAAATATGTTTGAACGTTTGGTTGTTTCAAATTGGATATAATTAAATGAAATTTGTCACACATACAGCGTAAGTGAGTGTGGCAGATAGTTGTGACTTGAAATGTCAAATCAGCGACTGAATCGAAACAAACAAAGAAAATAAGAGGTGATCTAAATTTAAAAACATTAATTAAGCATTAATAAGTTGGAAAATATTAAATGCTTGAAGTATTTTAATTATAAATTGTGTATATTTTCTTATAACAATAAAAAAATAAAATGCACGACTGGATGGTACAAACTTGCTTTTGTGTCTAACAACTTTAATGAAACTAAACATTGACACTGTTTAGTAGATAGGAAGGCTACAGTTATCCTATGCAGGTTAAGTAGGTATGTAGGTAAGATTGCATTGATTTTTAGTATAATGAATTGACGAATGGATGATTCAAGGAATAGTTACATATAGGTACCTACCTACACATGTATATTTAAATCTACATTATGGGCTTTAGAAGTTTTTGACCAAGTTGGATTTTATTTGGACTTTGGAGAATTTTTAAGAAGTGATTCTCGTCGCCTTTATTGGTCGTAATGATGATTAAATGAAAATAATTTTCATTTTATTTACCCAATATTTCGACGGTGGTTGCCGTCTTCTTCAGGGATGTCTTTATTTACAAAATTGAAAAGAGATATAATATTGTACATATTGATACAAGTAAACGAACAAAATATGACTAACATAATGTTAAATTTTAAGATTTTTAATATACATAACAATAATTTGTTTGAAACATTTAAAAAAACAGATTTTGAACACTTCTTATTTGAAGATTAGTCTACGTTTTATGATATTTATTGTCAGAAACTAATGAACAGGAAACGGCAGATATATTTTGTGTGTCTTGTTTGCGGTTCATATTATTTTTGTTGTTAATTATATGTAGTGTCTCTAGTGTGTAACGCGTAGATGTATGTTTTTCTGTTGCAAGGATCTCCACTCCCTCGAAGTTTGGTGTGTCACCGATATCAACGATGTGAGAAGCCAGTGCCGTCTTCTCAGAACTTTTTAGGTGAATATCTGACTTGTGGTTCGCCATTCTTTGCCGAAGGAGTTGTTTGGTGGTGCCGATGTAGCAAAGATTGCAGGATTCATCCGTTTTCCCGTGGAAATTTATTTTATAAACTACGTCTGAACGGCTATTTTTGTCGGGTTTCGTCTTCACCTATATGCCAAGTTGACTTCCGGGTTGTTTTTCGTGACCATTTCTTTGAAATTTTCGGAAAGTTTGGGCACATAAACGACACTCTTATAAACACATCTCCTCTGATGTAGTTGATAATCGATTTTCAAAAAAAAACTTTTTTTGAAAATTTGAGTATGTACTCAGTTTTATTAACAATTTTAGGGAGCATTTGCGTAAAAAAATTATAATCAGTTCATCCAATAGTGAAAAAGTCGAAAATGTGAAAAGTGGTTCTATGGGAAGTACCGTTAATAAGTACGCAAAAAAAAATTGATACTTGAAAGTGAACTGTACTAATTTAAGAACACACACATTTTTTTATAAGAATTCTTGGAGCCGTTTTCAAAAAAATAAATTTTGTTCTTACCGTTTTTTTTTTACGTTTGTATGGGAGGTACCGTTGTTTTTTTTATTGAAGGAATAACATTTTTTTTAATTATTCAAGATTTCGAAATTTCGAGAATTTTTTTTTTTAATTTGAAAAAAAAATTGAAAAATTTTGGTTACGAAATGTGAAAAAAATCGAATGAACCGCTTTCCAGAAAATCGAAAACAAAAAAATGGTACCACTAGATGTATTAAAAATAAGCAAAAAAAAAAAATTACCAACATTTTCCTTTTGCCTTTATTAATTAATTTGATGACTTTGAATGCCCAACAACAACTTGAGTGTGCTACCACCAAGTTTTTCCTCAATTATTTTTGGCTGGAATTATAGCTATTTCACGACCTGCCAAGGTCGATCATCAGATTCCTTTGCTCTAGTGCTGGTCTACTTTTTCATTTTAATTGAAAAACTTCTTGTGCTCACTAGAGCAAAGGAATCTGATGATCGACCTTGGAAGGTCGTGAAATAGCTATAATTCCAGCCAAAAATAATTGAGAAAAAATTGTTGTTGGGCATTCAAAGTCATCAAATGATACGAAAAATGGCTTTAAAAAGCAAGTATGTAATCATACAAAAACTGAATATAATACTTTATTAATTAAGTGAAGTCTTGTTATAAAAATCGTAAGAGCCATTTTTGAGAAAAATAAGATTTTTGATTTTAGCAAAAAAAAAAAATGAATGGGAGCTACTGTTATTATTGTCGTCTTAAAAAATAAAAAAAACGCGTGTACACATAACCGAAAAAACAATATGTAGAAAGTTTGAAGAAAATCCATCCGACCGTTTAGGCTGTAAACTCAAATACAGACAGACAGACGGAATTGCGGGACCCCTTTTTTTGGTGTTCTCTATCATCGCTTGATTAAATTATCGAGTTCGATTTTTTTTTCCAAATGCAAAATTTGTCCTAAAGTACCTACTATCAAGTAAAAATTAAGTGACATGGAAGGAAATTTAACAATAGATAAAACGGAATGGAAATGGTACGAGGAAAACCAAGCGATTGTGTAGTTTATTTTTAGTATTTATTTTATCTTGTATGCATAAAACAAAAGTTTTTATTTGATTGTAAATGCTTTGAGCGAGTACTGAATTCGTTGAAGCAATTATTTACTTATAAAATAAAAATGGATTCTTGTATAACAGTTAGTTACAAGTATTTTTCAATAAAGGATGGAGAGGGGTCTATCTACCCCTATTGAGCGGGAGGGGCAATTTCATAAAAAAAGTACTAACAATGGAAAACGAAATACTAATAAATAAGTGTTAGAGTAAAACCCGGATAAGTGCCTCACGCTAAATGCCCCAATTTAATATGCACTTATGCGGGTTAGGCAGTTATAAAAAGCCCGTTTAAGTACACATATGTACTTATCTCTATATTTACATATACAAAAATTAAAACAAATATTTTTGATAAGAAAACATTTAATTCAAAATAGCTTTTAACGGCCTTCAGTCCATAAAGTTTGCGTTTCGTCCCGGCGATCTCACTTCGATTTATCAGTTACCTAGTGAGGGCCCTACCAATACGCACTTTTTGTTAAGTTATGTTCATCTTACATGCATTTTTTAACAAGAAACCAATGTGGACTATAGCCAACAAGATTAAAATTTTTAATCATTAAAATTGAAAGATTTTGTCCTGGGTCGAAATAGTTAATTAGAAAGGTGTTTTGTATAATATTTAATCAGGCGTGTTGAATTATTGATTCAAAATAGATTTTAACGGCCTTTGGTCCACGAATTATTATAATAGATTAGGGTTGTTACTTTTTTATTTATGAATTTTGAAGCCTAAGACAAAAGGAAGCGCTAAAGGAAAACAAACTGTGGTAATTTACCAGCTAATTTCAAATGCGTACTTAAAAGAATTTTTGTCATGTAAATTTCAATAAAAGTAGTATATATTAGTAACAGGCAGTTAAGCGGGAAAGGTAGTTTAGAATTTTGGTTCTAAAAAATAAGGAACTTTTAGGGGTATTACTGTATAACTTTTTGTAAAGCCAATATGTTGCTCTAATTAATTAATTTTTAAATCAAGCGAAATCTATGCATAGTTTAAAAAAAAAACAAATTTTGGGAAAAAAAATAAGAACATAATTTAAAGTGTAATTTTTCAAAACTGTAAAATTAGATTTATTTATTTCTGAATCAAAATTGAAAATTATATGATTTTATGTGTTCTAGTTTTTGAGAAAATTGTAAATTACTAAAACTACTCTTTTATGAGATTTTTTTTTTTTTTGGTATTGACGGTGATTCCACTCTAGGCATTTTTCTTTTTTTGTTCGTTCAGAGCACAGCTAAGCAGAGTTTGAGTATAGAGTATGCTGTAAACTTGTTCCGAACAGATCAAGTTCTGAACACTGATTTGTTTTATATACCAGTCCAGAATAAATTTTCATTTTAATCATAAAAAGCAATATACCTAACACAAAACTACTCAGATTTTGTACACAGATACAGAAATCAACAAGCGACCAACTTATTTCGCTATTTTAATTTTATCTGATTAATTTTTCTTCACATTTTCCTTGCGGCACACAACAAGAAATTTAGTGTGCTCAGCAATGCTCAGACGATTATGTTCAAGCACATCGAGCGCGTTATGCCCATATTCAGAACGAAAAAATAAAACCCACACATTCGGAGCTCTAAACGCTCTAAGTGAAAAAGTAACAAAAACAATTTTTTGACAACTCAGAAACTACTTTGAACTAAAAAAGAAAAACGCCTTTTGAGGGAGAGTACGATAACTGCGATGCCACAAATTAATAACGGGCTTTGTAGTGGGATTTATTACAATAATTTTTTCCTACGGAAGAGTGGGTCTATCTACCTCCTTTTAGGCGGCAAAGGCAATTTTTCAAAAAAAAAAAATGACATAATTAAACAAAAAAAAGATTTGAAAACAACGGCAACACTTACAATACAAAAATTCTAGGTTTTCTGAAAGCCAGAGGTAAGTCCACTTATCATTTGTTTCAACCGTTATTTGCGTAAATAGTTTTTGAAAAATATTACCTTCAAACTGAAAATTTATCATTTTTTTTTTATTAAATGTTACTGTTTTTTGTTCCAAGCAGTGAAGTTAAGTACTAATTGGCTTATTAGATTATGAATTCTTAATCGAACACTGAAAACCAAATGGTTTTATGTCTTCTAGTTTATGAGAAAATTAAAAATTACTAAACCTACTATCTTATGAGATTTTTGTTTTTTCTTTTTGTAGTTACTTATGGTGATCTCACTTTGAGGGGTTGAGTTTTAGAAAAAAAAAATATAATCTTACAGTTTTGAAAACATTACACTTTAAGCTTTGTTTTTTATCGTTTTCTTCCCAAAATTTGAGTTTAAAACTCGTTTTTTTAATATACATAGATTTCACTCGATTTAAAAACTTAATAGAGCACGGTATTGACTTACCAAAAAGTTATTACCCTTATTTATAAGTATTACCGTTAAATTTTAATATTTTATTTTTTATTGTTGGTACTTTTTTATGAAATTACCTCTCTCGCCAAACGGGGGGAGATAGACCCCACCCCCGTAAAAAATTCTTGTTTTTCACCCCTCTAAGGAAATCCGTTATTTTTTTGCGGTACCTAAGTTATCGTACTCGAGCCCAAAAAATACATCCCAAAAAATTAATTGCTTTTAACTGAATTAAATACTTGATTTTAAATGTTTACCTGCTCCATTTTATTGCATTCCAATATTAGTATTTACTAAGCATGTACATAAATCCTCAAAAAAAAAACATTAACTGCCTCACCCATCAAGCCATCACTGACCTACCACAATAATACCAAACTGGTAATACCTCTTTCTAAATAATTGTTAGCAATTTCTTGATTATGTCTATGCAACAGCATAGTTGATCGAATTTTTTTTTGTGAAACCATTGTCTTTCTTGAAAATATATGTTCTCTATCTCTTCACAGTATAACATAGAAGTTCACTCAAATGTAATTCTCGTCAATGAGTTTGTTTTCTTTTAATTTTCGTGTAGTCCAAAGGCTAAATACTGTATTATTCTAGGTATCACTCACGGCGAATTATATCGCACATTCGCCCCAGTGGTTGCTCTGTTCATACTTCGTAAAAATTCGTACCTTATGTTGCTGTTGATCGCTCCCACATGTGCCAAAGTAAAGTCCTATCCTAACCGGCAACGATGTCGACAACGACAACCAGCAACTAGCTATTGTGTGTTTTGAAAAATATTTAGATTTACACCATAACTTAGTCACTGTCACTATTTACTATATAATACAAATGCACAACGAAACAACCGAACGCGCCAGCAATTGTTGGAGGTTGGACTGGTTTTTTGATTAAAAGGAGCCCTCATTTTTACACGATTGAATGCTATTGAACAGTTTATCAATAGTCGTGCTCCTGAGCAGACGTTTATTAAATGTGTCTCTTTTGACTATTGGTCTTCCGTTTAGTAAAGAAAGTTCTGTTATAATAAATTTGATGCTGTTTGCGCGTTCAGAATATTAATTCTTCCCAAGATTTGATTAGTGTGACAACTGTTCGGAAATGTGTAACATTAATTAATTCCTGTTGAAATTAAAATAAAATTTATATGTACAAATCAATCAATTTGAATAACATAGATAGTCGCTTTTGTACAAATCTACATAGCATCCCCATGTAGGACAATAAATCAGTGTAAATCCTGTCAATTTATGCACTTACCTATCACCTTCGATAAAGTCCATTACGCGTTTATTTAAAAAAATGTGTGAAATGATTGTTGATTTATTAGAATAAATAACATACTTAATATACATAGTACATTTAAAATTTAAAACTGTTAGGTATTTCTTTTTGAAGATTTACACTGCGAAGTTTAAAAAAAGTGTGTTTTCTATTCATTTATATGTGCGTTAAAAATTAATTTTATTACTGTCTCTGTTCTACATATGTGATGTGTTCCGTTTTGAAAAATAAACAGTTGTGTTAAGCTTAAACGGTAATTATCGCTAATATTTCAGAATAATAATTCGTGAAAAAGGAAAAGTTTTTTTTTTATTTCCCAGAAAAAAAAAAAGAACAACCCCATATTTTCTTAAAGCAGAATAAACAAGTTGAATTGGTAAGTTCGGCACGGAGTAGGTACATATGTATTTATTTTTACTTTTAAATTAGGTAGGTACTAAAAACCGAAATGGTTCGCTCGCAAATATCCACTAAACAAAACAATATTTAATTCAGTGCACTAAATTTGTGCTAATAACATTAATATCATAAACAGGGAAGACTGCGCGCCTCGCGATACACATACAAATGTCAGTGCGTCATGGGACTCAATGAATTAGTCGCCACGAGGGGCACATTTATGGAAATAAAAATTAGAAGTAAGGCTAAGAATTAGACAGACAAGGTGCGGCGCTGTCATCGCCGCGCGCTTCGCGCCGGCCGGCTGGTGTATATTCGCTGGGGATACGAGGGACTAAGGGGAACCATCTATCAGTAGCAGAGGCGCACGTTCTAGCTTTCGCCTTTTATTATATCCAATTTATAACTTATTAACGGACAGCGTGGTGTGGCAAGTGCGGTATATGTATAGTTACATTTAAGAACCAGGTGCAATATGGTATTTTTTACTTGCGATATATATGTACATACTTATGTAGGCAGATACTATAGGTCAAGTTTTGCATTTGGAAGAAAAATCAAGCTCGAGATTTTAATCAAACTTGGCATTACGATGATAGACAACAAGAAAAAAAGTAGATCCCGCATAATCCCTCTGTCTGTCTGTCTGTAGGTCGATCTTAAGCCTAAACGGCTATAACGACTTTCTTCAAACTTATGGTACGTACGCGTTTAAAGCGATTTGGTCGATTCTTGTTGTTTATTTTTCTTTTTTTTTGCCACAAAAATAACAGTACCTGACATCAGTGTTACCACATGTTTAATTTTAGAGTCCTAGAGGTTGACAAAATGAGTCCCTAAGCATTTTCTAAAAAGTACCCTAATTTTGGAGCGGAGTAAAAAAATTTACAGGGGTGGAAAGGGGTTAAATTCAGTTTTTTTCCAAATTCATCCAAAACCATTGTGTTTTTTTTGAAAAAAATGTTGGTACAAATCAAGTCTGGTTGCTTGACTAATGAATTTATTCTATATATCAGTTTTGACGAAGTTTGGTGCGCTATAACTTAAGAACAAATTGACACACAGATTAGATGTCATTTTGTAGATAATTTTTTTGTCTATAAGATGTTCCTTAAAAAAATTTCAGAAAATTAAAATTTTGAACAAAATAAAATAAATTATTATTCTTAAAATGGCAACATTTCCTTTCCGGTTCCGAACTTAAATCTTGTTTTTTTTTTAATAGAAACATAACTAAAAACAAAAAAAATTCCCCACTCAAAAACATACATTTATTACATTTTTTTTTGAAAAATGTACTACACCAAAATGTTTTGCACCATTTTTCTCCAAATCTATCAATTGTACGAGATCTTTTAATCTTTTTTGTGTAGCAGAACATGATCTACAATGTTCACCAAGATTTTTTTCAAAAAACCCATTTCAACCTCTAAAATTTTTTGCTCCCCGCCAAATTTAGGGTACTTTTTAGAAAATGCTTAGGATGTTAAAACTAAGATCTCCACCAAAATTCAGTTTTGTCGGTTTTTTTTCGAAGTGAATATCTTATGTTCCTGGACTATAAATACTATTAAATTAACTGAATTTAAATAAATCACATATGTATATGTATTACAAATATGTATAAAAAAAAATGTTTTTTCGATAATAAATATATGCAAGAATATTATGAAATTAAAAAAGTCTTAAGAACACATTTTTTAAAATGTAAATAAAAAGGAACAATTCAATAATAAGACAAAAATAAGAAAAGAAATAAAGGAAAGTTCAAACTGTATCAGTTGAGGCACATAACCCCTTTGCAAACATAATTGCTTCAACAGTTTCTAATTTAAATCTATTTAACTTTATTGTTTTGATTAGTTGAGATCTGAAAATTTTCTTTCTGCGGCTGCAGAAATTGAGGAATTGAGGAAATGTAATTTTAACACATCCATTCAAAACTATTATATGTTTTATTCAAAGGAAGGAAAGGAAATAGAAACGTAGTTCAGATTATTCAATCTTTTTAAAATATTTTCTGCAAAATAAAATAAAAGTGCTTTAAACTATAAGTCCGCTCGTTCTTAAAGAAATGAGTCAAATCTAAAAAAGATGAGTCCCTGAGCCATTGTATTTATATAATTACAATGTCTGAGCCAACCTAAAAATAATAGTCCCTTTTAAATCAAATGAGTCTCAGTGGTAACAGTGCCATACAATTTCTTGTACCAAAATTGGTAAATCTTAATTTTCTCGAAAACGACTCTAACGATTTTGATGAAAAAATTCACTAAATAAGAGTACTATTATAAGAATAGTCTACATTTTGGTTTAAGTTTTTGGAGGCCCTTGGAATTCTAAGCTATTCATAAATATTTGAACAATAATGTTTTCGGATTTTTGAAAAAAATATGTATTTCGAAAACGGATAGACGAGTTTTTTTTATATTATTTTGTTAAATTTATATAATTTTTGTAAAAAAAATTTAAATTAACAAAATTTTGTGTTTATATAAAAAATTAAGTTAAAAAACGATTTTAGAAACATATTTAGCTTTTTCTATTAAGAATCTTGTGCTAAGGATGTGATCGAACATAAGAGTAATTACATGCAATACAGTCGTGCATTTTATTCATATTCAAAATAATTCTGAATATTACAATATTTTTTTAAATCTATACCCATTTTTTGAAAATTTTAATTTTTAAAAATTCATTAGTTCAAAAACCACTCGATGATTTTTATATGATGAGCAGCAAAATAAAAAAAAAAACTTAATAATTTTAATAAAGAATTCCATAACACGTCATTTGTCACAAAAAATCAAAACAAAAGTTTTGGAATATCGCCCATTGATAGCTGACTGCTTAGATGTGTGGATGAATGTCGATCAAATCTCCCAAACTAGGGAGATCGGTCCTTTCGTCTTGAAATTTTATCTAGAATTTCTCTTTTTACAATAAAACATAACAAAAACTCCAAAAATAGCAAATCTTTTTCCAAAAGACCAAATCTTTTTTTTTTTAATTGAAAAACGTCATGCTCAAAAAAGCAGTCGTTGGCTCGTTGTTGCAAGAGCTTTTTTTGATTGATGTTCTGTAATGCAGCTTACAAAAGTCACATGTTTAAAAACATCATCTGAGATTTGACGTTTATCAAAAAAGAGTTTGTCCAAGCAGAGCGATTGCATATTTGACGATAATTAGGGCGTTAATTCGTTTACTAAATATAACTAAACTATTCAAATTTGTTTGAAAAACGATTCGAACAGATTAGCTGATATTACATCATGTAATTTCAGCTTGTTACTATTAAGGCCGGTATTCACGAAGCGCTTATTACTTAAGAGGCTCATAAACCTATTCACCAAGCATTAATAGTGAATATTTATGAGCGCTCATAAGACTTATGAGTGATCGCGACCACTCTTAAGTTATGGGCGCTCTCATCGAAAATTTGTTCGAAAACAAATCAAACAAGAATATGTTTTCTATTTTTGTCTTCGCGACAATTAATTTATAAATATTTGTATAAGAAGTTGACAAGTTCTATTGAGCTTGCCTTTTCCAGGGACCATCCTCGTGTTTAGTGTGTATATCTGGAAGCAGTCGGATTGATTTGCACATTTGTTTTTACAAGGAGCATGGATATCTTTCAGATTCTGCCTTCAAAAAACACGACTCGACTGTCTGTTTTATATATAAAGGGGTTGAATCTAACTAAAGAAAATACATTTGTTTGAAAATATATCTTTTAATTTATTTAAATCTTAAAATTGTAAATTTATATTAATTTATAATAATTGTTTCTTGGCATCTTGTTGTCAGTTTACCGTCAGCTGGGTCTATTCGTTTTTGAAAAGAGTTGGATTGTGCAGTTTGAGTTTGTCTGATGAAGAGAGAATTGTTCTCATTTTCGAACTTCGAAAAATAGTTATAAGTGCTTGGTGAATAGCACAAATAATTCTCTAGTTATGAGCCTCATAAACTTAAGAGCCACTTAATAGCGGTCGATGAATACCGACCTAAATATTGTAGTGTTTAAAAGTAGTTCTGTTTGTATCTTTTTTGTAATAAGAAGTCAGACAACTATCAAACGCCAAGAGTGGGGAACATTTTGTAAATATTGCAACATAGTAAACAAACAAAATTGACCACATATATGTGTAAAACGTTAGTGGACACAAAGACAGAAAGTAGTGATGGGCATAATTGAATGATTACTCCAGACATACCAAAAATAAACAACAAAGAACAAACATTAAAAGAAAAAGAGAAAAACACTTCTCGATTATTTGTGTTTTCCTTACTGCTCACTTACCAATCACTAACACAATGAAATAACAGAAAAAAAACTTGACAGCTTTGTGTTTTGACAGTTTTTACACCAGATACCTTAAGAAATTCGTGTAGTAAAAATTCATAAAACTTTTTCTATGTAGAGGAAGTTTATTTCCACCACTTTTACAGTCTTTTTAGTAATTTGTTCGAGTAAACAAGCAACATTTTTTTTTAATTTGTAAAAATTGTTACGAATTCGTACGAATTCACATAATAACAAATAGATGTAGTATCTTTCCAACCGAAAGGAGTCAAAACAGAAACATGGATTAAAAGCAGTTGATCTAGTTAAATCAAAGAACCAAACTCATCTCAATTGAATTTTACTGTCAGCGGTTCTTTACATTTATCGTCGGTTAGCTAGTTAATTGAAAATTCTTGGGATAACTCAAGATATATTTCATGAGAACAGCTACAAGTTGAAAGTTATTCCAGATTGGTCAGAATAGATCTTCGCGCAAATCGAAGCGGTGGCGCTAGCAATTGCGATTACAATAAAGATTCTGCAAATGTTAATCAATATAAGGGTATACATAAGGGTGATAAAGTCAATTGCGAATGCGTTCACTGCTGCGTTATGTCACGGGACTTTTATGGCCGCCGGTATCGCACTGTCAAACAAAGTATCAGCAACCAAAGAATTTTAAATTATTCTTTTTTTGTTGCGGTTCATTCAATTAAATTATATTTGTAAAATTTATTTTTCTTTTGCTTATTTTATAAATTAAACAACAATTAAAAACAGTTTTAAGTCGGAGCTTTATGCCACTGAGCGGCAAAAGCAGCCTGCTAAAATCTAATTTTGTAAACATATTGTGAATCTCTAACTGAAAAAAAATAAGAAATACGAGTATATTTTTTCTGTATGACTAAATTTAAATTTTATATATGTACTTAACTATTGAACATTTGTTTTGCTTCAATTTTCAACGTGTATTATTGTTTTTTGACAACTTGCTCGCTACAAAAATGTGATCGGGATATCGCATTGATGTGAGCAGGCTATCGCGATCGCTACTGCCACCGATGCGGTTTGCGTGATCGCGTGGAAAGCAGCTTTGTCTAAAAATTACAATCATTTAACGATCAAATTGACTTTGATTTGACGTTTTCGGAAATTGACAAATATAAAAGGTGTGTTGTTTAAATTACAGAAAAAAATGACATTTCCAAGCAAACTATCACAATTTTTTAAGTCAACTGCCAAAAATTCTCTGCATTGATACCTATGAACAAAGCAAATTAGTTGTTGTTGTATTTAAAATGTAAATTATGTTTAATCTTATGTTTAGTCAAAACCTCGTTTTTTCGTCGATTTTTTTTTGTTGGGGCTTGGAAAAAGAACACGCCTAATATTATGCCTAAGATTCATACGTGAACTGTTTATTTAAAGTTACTGTATTCAAATAAATACCTACAATATAATCATTCTTCGAAACTTTTAATTTTTATATTCTATTTTAGAAATAATTCGCTAAGTAGGTAACCATAAATTCAAGAACGAGAATCCAAGTGGCGCACTCCTGTTATTATAATTTTCATCGACGTATTATTTTTGCTCTGCAATTAGTAAAAAAAAAATTGGGGTACAATGATCTGCTCTGCGTCTTCAATGATTTCTCGTATTATTGTAGGTGCAGTGCATTATACATACAATATTTTAAATTTTTTTTAAGGAATATGGTTTTGAATAAATTCAAATTGGCGCCAATTATTTTATGTACATGTAGATATTTCTAAAATAGATTTTTTGTAAATAATTAAAAATATATGAAATATATGTTGGTTGTGCATTAAGTTATTTTTAGAGAGGTAGCAATTATTCCATACCAACACACACTATATCGAAAACGACTGGAATTTCATTGATGACCAAATATGTCACACGACGCGATCAACAAAAAAAAACCACATTGAGCATAATATTTGTCTGAAGCTTGGCGAAAATTATAAATAGTCAAATTTAATTTTATTTATTTAGAAAATTGGAATTAAATAGTTCATTAATTTATGACAAAAATATCGTATAGCAAATTGATGATCTGTGAAAAGAACACAAAAGTTTTCCTTTTGTCGTTTGCTGGCGGATTATAAATTATCGCAGATGGAGATGAATGATCGTAAAATATTTTTTTTGTTAATTTTTTTTTAATGGTCAGGGTTAAATTTGAATGAAGAATAATGTGAGTCATAAATGTTTACATTCGAGTTCAAATTCATTGATCTTTGCTATTGCTAGGTAACAAAAAAAAATTATATTAGGAATACTATAAAAATGTGTATTGCATATATTAAATTTGATGACTTATTTATGATGGTACTATATCTTTTGACCGTAAAAATGTCTGGTGTATACATAAAAATAAAAATCGTCTGACATAATGATGGATTTTTGACAGCTGAGATTAAATATAAAATAGTAAATTTTATATATTAAATAATAATACAATGTATTGTGGGAAGCTTAGCAAATGATGGAAAGGACATTATTCTTTGGGCAAAAGCAATATTTTTAACGTGTAACCAAAAGACTCAAATTATTTTTGAATAGAAATATGATTTATCTACCTTCTACTTAAGCATGTCCAGATGGTGTGGTTAGGTTGCTGCTTTTTCTGTCAATTATAGTGAGTTTCATTCGAGAAGGAATGAATTTTTTGAAAGAAAGCGAATTGCGCCGATGTTTAAGCAAGTCTTAAGCACATCACCTACAGCTTCATGGGAAAATGCAGCAATTCAAAGTTTATTTCAAGCAATTCCAAGAAAAATGTATCAAGCTATCCGAAAACCTTTGGATACTTTTGTATCCCATGAGAAATGTCAAAAACATATGCACAAACTCATTCAAATTTAACCTATCCGGTGTTGATTGTTCAGGAACTTAAGTGGATACTAATAGCTATCTTACGTAGGCTATCGTACCGACATTTGAATGTACCCATTGAAATTTATCATTGAAAACATTTCAGTGAATTTTTTTTAGCAAACCGGTTATAGCTATCATTGAAACTTGGTTGTAATTGAAAAGACCTTTTATAGCCAAATTTAATTTTGAGCTTAGATTTGATAACTGAAAGAAAAACTGACATACAATGAGAACAGGAAAAGAAGGGAATACAAATTATTGGAACGATTGTGTTCCACTTTTGAAAATAAAATGTCAGCTGCTTAAGTGATTTTATAAGAAAGGAGCAGAGCAAATAAAATATTTGTTTAGCAAAAAAAAATATTCATATCTTATCAGCTTCATTTTAGCACCAAAACCATATCAATTTCATTTGTACATATTATGTAAGTGCATTAGAATTGATAAACAATGTTTTCAATTATGAGTTTCAATGAAAGCTATAACTGGCGACTTATACTTGTCATAATCATGTTTTTCATTAGTTTCTTAACAGCGAAGCTTGTCCGATTGCATATTTCGACATTACTCCTTTCTTCACTCCTTATAATATTCCATTCCTATAGGTTATACAAAATTCGGACTTAAAAGAGTAATTCTAAAAAGCCAATCGAAAACGACATAACAGACGATAGTTCTGACATTTTTTGATAGCTTTCCAGTAAATATCCAATAAAAGTTCCCTTAATTGGAAGTTAATTTCTTGGCAGGTGGCCAATCACGTATTAGAAATATGCCGTAATTTTAAGTCGCCTATGTCTTCTGAACGTGATTTATAATTAAAATTAAGACCGTTTATTTAGTGGGCAGCTGTCAAAAATGCATCCTGCTCTGTAAGCAAGATACATTTTTAGCTGCAGCATAATTTATAAATGTGAAAGTATCACAATCGACACAACTATATTTTGCCAAAGCTATTTTTCTCACCACACTCATAAATGTCAAATTCAGTTATTTATTGCTTATCCCAATTGACGCACGAGCTTAAGCTGAAGTTTTTTTCTCTAGTGCCGCGTCGTTTATTGTTTTTGTTAATACATAATTCGATATTTGTCGTGTGTCGTTTTCGATTGGACGATCGGAGTTGCTCCTTTTTTACTCTTTATTGTCCTATTCCTATATAATATAGAAAATTCGGTGGAAAAAAAATAACTCCGAACAACCAATCGAAAACGACATTAAGTCGACGAAAAGTTTCCTTATGTTTTGTCAAAAGCATAAGCTACACATAATTCACTTTATTGAAAGAACAAAGAACTCATCCATCTTTGTTTTTTAACGGCACCTGTTTCAAGGGGAATTTTTAGCGAACTTGAGAATTTCAGTAGATACGAGTACCTACATTTGAAACCATTTCAGCTGCATTCATAGAGAGTATTTTTGTGATTTGTATAATCAGGCATATCAAGTGTCAAATGACTATTAGTCACTGTTATTAGTTACATACATCAAAAGTTCAAACAAAACCAGTGCATCTTTGTGGCAGGTATATGTTACTTATTTCATTTACCCTTGAAGCCGTATACAAGCATACATAAGCCTTGCCTTGCTACACAACTTCCATGTAAACGAGGAAACGCAACTAAAATCCTTGAAGACCAAACGCCTAAAACCATCAAGTCATGTGCAAAAGGTATGCACTTGTGGCGGGTAAATATATCATTCATCGATTTTTAGTAGGGGTTTAACATGGATACGATCAAGTGAAAATATGCATTCATATATTCCGAGACAGCAGTAACAAGTTCGATTACAAAAAAAAAAAAACTAAAAAAAAAACGAATAACTCAATTGCACCAACCAGCATGCACGGATTAAATTTCTTCTTTTATTTGTTTTTTATCCTTCAAATCTGTGGCACAGAATTAACCACCGTATTAACAACTAAACAACGCCCTCCACTTCCTTTTTGCTTTATAGTAACCTTGTCTTAGGGGTGAATGAACAAAAATTCCCTTACGGCAGGAAGTATCATTGTATAATTACATGGAATTTTATTTGTGTAACACAATCCTTGCGGCTAGACCTTTACTTCCAATGAAATTCTAAGAAGCGAAATCGCTTTTGGCTCATTACCGAAACAATTAAACTGCTCCTTTGATATAATTAATTCTGGTATGTGTATTTAGTATAGACTCAATATTGCAGCTTAAAGGCTATTTAGGTACTCGTATTGTATAAAACACAACATATGGGAACTGCACTGGCATGTCATAGATTTGTTTAACTAACCAAATGTACCTGAACTACTATTTACGTTCTCCCAGGAGAATATGCTTTGCATATCCCATAATTTTTACGAGCGGGAAAATGGCATTAGGAAGGTATAGTCAAATAGAGTATATAATGTAAAAATCTCTAGATAGGAAAAATAAACATTAAAAAGGAAATAGCTTTGGCTTTTGTGCGAAAAGTGTTGTTTTTTTGTATAACTCTAATTACTGAAGACAGAATACTAAAAAAAAAACAAAATTCCACAAATACCTATACTTTTTAAATCTCACAAATTTAAACTTGTCCAATAGTAAGGGAGCATTTATAGTGATCAGGAAAATGAAACAGGAAAACATTTAGAATGGATAATTTATAATGTTTTCACGCGTTTTAAAATACAAATGCTATATTAATCGATGACAAAATATCTCAGAGAATTTTTTTGAAAATTCATTTTACGACAGCTGATTTCCATTTGACACAAAGTGAAACATTCCAACGATTTGGGTTCCAAATTTCTCTCGTTCCACTGACAGAATTGTTAACGAAAATTTTTTTCGTATATGTTTCAATCAGGAAAAATTAATTGCAAACTGGTAGTGAGGCTTACCAACTGACATAATTTTTCTGTTTGCTATAAACGACCATCAGGAAAAAATATACTTTTTCAACTTTTCGTGATCGCTTTAAATGGCCCCTCAAGACCAGGAAAAATGTTTTAAACAAAAATGTTTAATGCCAAATAACAAGATTGTTAAAACTGCATTTATTTTCCCAATGAACATTTATTTTCGTGACAGCTGATTGCCATTTAAACGAAAACGGAACAATTCATTCCAATGTTTTAAGTTAAAATTTATTTTGTTTCTCTGACAGAATTGTGGACGAACAAATTATGAAAATTGGATATATGTCGATATTTGGTTTATCAACTGTTATCATTTTCATATTCCCTAAGAACTACCATCACTTTTATACTGTTTCAACTTTTCCTGATGCATATTATTCTGATTGATATACCTCAGGTCCCGTATAGATTCCCACTTTTCACTTATATACGACGATGGTTTGTTGAAACAATATCCATTTTGATAACAATATCCCCCCCCCCCCCCTGAACATTTTTGCAACGCACCAAATTTAGGGTACTTTTTAGGAATTGCTTAGGGCATTAGGACATTAAAATCAAGCTCTTTACCAAAATTCAGCTTTGTCGGAATTTTTTCGAAGTTTCATCATATTTTTGTCTAATTTTCCTGGATTACAGTGTTTCTCGATGAATCTTATCGATGTGATAGTTGATATAGCTTTCATTGAAATTTATCATTGAGTCACAAATAAGTAAAATGGTCGAATTTTTGTTAACGAATCGGTTATAGCTATCATTGAAACTTGGTTGTCTTTGAAAAGATCTTTCATATACTGCTTTTACATCATTCAATTTGAGCTTGCGATTTTTAAGCACGTGAATGAGGGACGTTTGTGGTGGCCGAGGTCGACAAAATTGTTCAAGTTTGAACAATTGCAGAGTTGTCGCCGTTTCTTCTTTACAAATTTTCGTTATGGTACGATTAAACTTTTCTAAATTAAGTGGAGTAAATAGTGTAATTTTGAGTTTAGATTTGATCATCATTGAAAAAAAACCCACCTGAGAATTATAGGAAAAGAAGGTAACACAAATTATTGGTACGATTCTGGTCCATTTTTGGAAACAGCAGTTCATAGAAAACGCTTTCCATCATTGATCCATGTGTGATCATCCATTAGTGATCTTATAGGAAAGAGGTAGAGCAAATAAAATATATTCTTGGCAAACAAAATTATATATCTTATCAGCTTCATTATGATACCAATACGACATCAATTTTATTTGTTTAAGTCCCTCAAAATTTTCAATGATGAGTTTTAATGAAAGTTATTACTGGCGCCATATACCAAACATGGGTAATGGACTCGAATTAAGCCTGGAACGCTGTTCGAGTTTAATTTTAGCTCCCACTTTTCGTTCCAAACCTTAGATAAAATGTCTGTTAAATTTTGACATTAGAATATGCCTCAGAAAACTGGTGAGGTGACCGCTGCAAAAAAAAATGTATTCGTTCATTGTAAAGAATTTTTACTTGCGATTATAGGTACTATAAGTCATGTATGCATTCGTCGAAAAAAAAAGTTTTGAGATAACGATCAAATATCACATTACGATGATAGCGCAGACGAAAAAAGATGGTCTAAAAATTCCGTCCGTCTGTATGTATGTCTGTCTGTATGTCTGTATGTATGTATATGTACAGCCCAAACGGGTGGGCCGAATTGCTTCAAATTTGGTATACAGAGTTTTTTAGGTATTGTGGGGGTGGCCGTGGCGCGATAGTTGTGTGCTCGCCTGTCAAACTCGTGGTGGCAGGTTCGTTCTATGCCGTTGTCTATGTCTTCTTATATTCCATTAAAAAACCAATTCTAAAAATTGTCATAAGATAAGTTGCTGGCTTACTCATTACATGCTGTTTAGGCATAACACTAACAACATGTGATTGAGTAAACTAGTATACCCATAAATATGACAACGAAATAAATAAAATAATGTGAATTATAAGGGACATAAATAAATAAGACACGGTAATTCTCTCCGCATTAGTTCAGCCGCCATCCCTGGAGATAAATCTGAGACAACAACCAGCTTTAGTCTCAGAACATCGCGCCACACATCTTTCTTATACTTCTTTCTCTTCTTTCACCGGATGCCCGCGCTGTTTTAAACACATATAAAGGGTATTCATAATCCCTTGAGCGCGTGCAAAATTATAAAAAAAAAAAAAATGTACAGAGGGGAAATTGATATTTGTTTTTTGGCTCAAAAAATAACGGTACCTGCCATATAAACGTACGTGAAAGCCTATTTTTCTCCCAAACAGCTCAAGAGATTTTGATTAGAAAAAAGCAGTGCAGCTTTCTAGGTACGACCGATCATATGGTTGAAAAAAAATTTTAAAATGTCTAAAATCGGGACTTTCCATAGGACCGTTAGTTTTGCTTTCGACTATCTCATAAATGGCTTAACCGATTCTTTCGAAATTTCACACATGGGTTTATGTTGCCCAATTTATACTGCGAACCAATATTTATAATTAATATTTTTTTTGTATTCTTAAAACATTTAAAAATTTTTTTTTTTTAATTTTATTTTAAAACTGTTCAGTAAATTTTTTTTTAAATTATAGTTTATGTATTTGCTGAACACCTATGAATTGGAGTTTTTAAATTCTGTTTGAAAAATGTTTTCAAAAAGTTAAAAAAAACTTTTTTCCTCAAAAACCGCTCCACAGATTTTGAAAATTTTTTTCTTATAAATTCAAATTTATCCAAGAAATAAAATGGCGTAATTTTTTATAGCTCAAATTAGTTTAAGTATTTATTTCAGAATTTTGAATTATTTTTTCATTGATTAAGCCGATTTAGTCTTTTGTTTTTAAGTTTATATTATTAAATATTTAAGATTGTCATGCCAATTTTTTTTAGCAATAATTTAAAGAAATTTTGCATAAGCTCAAATTCAATGGCCACATTTACTTCAAAAATTTACTTTTTTGTGATCTCGCTAAAAAGTAACTCCGATAGGCTTTTCTTGTGATATAAAATTACGGGTTTTAGTAAGTTTTACAAATTCCTTACCATTCGAAGATTTTTTCAGGATTAGTTGAAATAGGGTTACACGATATTAAATAAAGAATATTGTTCAACCTCGTGTAAGTGAGTACATATGAACCCATTCACAATTTTTGGTGGAAATTAGTTCATTGCGAATTAGATCATGGGAGCTGCTATGCGAATCTCAAATGGTGACGCAGTAATTATTATTAGAGCTACTAATAGTACCATAATATTTCTTTTTAATTGAATTAGGTTAAGTTGCCTTTGAAAGTTATATTTTGGTATAACAAAAAATGTTTTGTTTTCATTAGGTAAAGAATTTCTTTGTATTTCTATATTTAAATGAGAAAAGAACAAATTTGAATATTAGCCACTAAGCACTTAGCACCTGGAAGTTTTAACAAAGAGCGTTATTTGAATATTTTTTTTCCTAAGCATATTTTGATGTGCCATTTTTTTCTAATTCCATTTTATAAAAAAAACAAATACTTTTAAGTAAAAGGTTGCCGTTCCAAACATAAAGAATGTACACAGTAGTAACATACAGTAGTAAATACACATCAGTCAATCAGAAATAAAATGCACGACTGGATCGCACGTACTTGCTCCTATGTTCGATCTTATTATATGCAAAAGATTCTTAAAAGAAACGGCTAAATGTATTTTTAAAGTAGTTTTTTCACTTAATTGTGTATGTATAAAAATTCTTAATTTTTTTCAAAAAAAAAATGAACATTTTAAATATTTAATAAAATAAATTCAAAAACAAAATTTCAGAACAAATCGTCCACCCGTTTTCGAAATACTGAAATTTCAAAAAAAATCCGTTGAACCGCTTATGAGTAAGTCGAAAATCAATAAAATGGTTGTATGGCAGGTACCGTTAATAACAAAATATTAAAAAAAAATTTTTAGCCAAAATGTAGACCATATCCAAAGTAGTACATACACAAACTAATTTTTTATCAAAATCGTTAGAGCCGCTTTCCAAATAATTAAGATGGTAGAGAAATTTGCATGGCAAGTACTGTTATTTTTGTGGCTAAAACAACGATTCAAAAATCTATTTTGGACCATCAGCTAAAACGGCTATTCACCAAGTTTGAACAAAATCGGCTCAGCGACTTAGCCTGTAGATCATTCTGCATACAGACAGACAGACAGACAGACGGAATTGCGGGACCCACTTTTGGTGTTCTCTATCATCGTAATTTCAACTTTGATTAAAATTTCGAGTTCGATTTTTTTCCAAATGCAAAACTTGCTCTATAGTACCTACATACATATATTTCGCAAGTAAAAAATTATTGACAGACTGCTTGTGAGGTTATATTTGGCTTGGAATATATCTGTGTCCATGTTTTTGCTATTCCCTATAACCAACCATCAAGAAAAAATATTCTCTGCACATATTCATACTGTCCGTTTTCGAAAATGTCATCTGCATGAAAACGCCAACACGAATTTTGCTGCATAATGGTGGATTTATATAAATCTCCAAGAGGGATATAGAATTTACTGCTGTCGGATAGAGAGAGAAAAGCAGATCTCAGAACATCTTCATAAATGCAGATTATAGAAAATGTAAAAAATGCAGTTTAATATTATAGTGAACATGAATCAAAGAAAACAAGATTACGACTCTTCTTTGTTTAACTTATTTTATTGACGTCATATGTGAAAAAAAAATCTGAAAATTGTTGTTGTTTATGGATTAATGGATGGAAATAAGGCGCCAGTTATAGCTTTCCTTGAAACTCATCATTAAAAACTTTGACTATCAATTCTGAGGCACCTTAACAAATAAAACTGATGTCGTTTTGCTACCAAAATGAAGGTAATAAGATATATAATATTTTTGGTTAAGAAAATATGTTATTTGCTCTACCACTTTCTTGTAAAATCGCTTTTGATTTTTCAATGATGGAAAGCGTTTTCAATGAACAGCTGACATCATTAAAACATCAAAAGTGAATTTACAAAAAGTGTTAGAGCAAATAAAATATTTTTTGACAAAAAATATTTATCTTATTTTTTTATCTTCATTTTGGTAGCAAAACGACATCAGTTTTATTTGTTTAGGTGCCTCAGAATTGATAGTCAAAGTTTTCAATTATGAGTTTCAAGTAAAGCTATAACTGGCGCCTAAGAAAACAAAGAAGTGTCGTAATCTTGTCTTCTTTAATTCGTTAACGTTATGGAAGGTGTAACAGTGCAGTACAAAAATCTTGCTCCTAAAATCATTATAATAGTATACAGTGGTGTTTCATATCCAAACGTGTGTGTGAACACAAAATTTAGCATTTTGTAAATATTTTTTCTATTATTTCCTATTTTTCTACGAGTTCCAAGGCCATAGTCAACTTTGATAGCCAGTCAAGTTTCTGGTTTCTGATTATCCAGCTGCCAAACAACAAGGAATATTTTTTGGCAACTGACAATCAGAAACCAGAAACTTGACTATCTTTGAAGTCGACTACGTCTTTTGGATTCGACCGATTCATCTTTTTTCTCGGGCAAGCGGGAAGGTTGTATTTATGACGAGATAGCAGTAGCTGCGTCGAAAAATGACTATCAAGTTGAGATTGAATTAATACATTGAAAACGGTTACTAATTCCACTTTTCCTGATCGCCTTAACTGGCCCTTAATCATACATACCAAATAGCGATGCAACAAAAAGGTGTACGATTGCAAAATTTTATTTTTTTTTGTAAAACGTGAACACATCTTTTCTATTCTATTGTAACACTGGAGTTAAAATGTCAAAATCAGTTCGGCGCTGACTCTGATTAAATCCACAAACATTTCGGACAGAAAATATCAGTTGCCAAACTGTCAACGACGACGCCAGGTAAATTTTACTACATTAGGGGTATTCACGACCCGGTGCAACTAGTCCAGTATCATTGTAAAGTGCAAAAGTGCAACTTTTTTTTGCACCACAACAACAACTTACACTGATCTTTCAATTCTTTTGCACTTTTGCTATACCCTAAACCTATTGAAACAGAAAAATACAATGGTGCAAAATTTGCCTGGTATCGTTGACAGTTTGGTAGCTGTTATTTTCTGTCAGAAATGTTTGTGGTCAAACTGATTTTCTCATTTTTACTACAGAGTTGCATAGCATAGAAAAGGTGATTTCACGATTTACAAAAAAAAAAAAATTTCGCAATACACCTATTGCATTATTCTGTTGCAATAGGGTATAGCAAAGTACAAAAGTGTTGTAAGAAGTCAGTGTAGTTGTTTTGTGGTGCAAAAAAAAGTTGCATTCTTGCACTTTAACAATGATTTTAGAGCAGTTGCTCAGGATCGTGAATACCCCTAATTTCCTTTAAAATACACATGTACATAAATGTAGGTACTGAACGTGGCGACCACGTTCTGTTTTCATTGAACTATTATGAAACAAACCAGTGAACAATTGGATTTTTTCATTTTTTGTAATTCTATTATAGGATTCAAGCAATAATTGATAATTGCTTATGTCTTTGACGTCTCCATATAAAAATGAACTTTGAGGTTAGAGTTGGTTATTCAAAGAAATAATGACATATGAAAACAGATAGAAATAAGAACTCAACCCATTGCAGAAATGGGTGCATTCAAATGTAGATATGTTAGTATCCATTTAAGTTCTTGAACAGCGAAAATCGGATTGGTGATATTCGGAAATTCTCATGGATACAAAAGTATACCAAAGTTTTTCGGATACCTTGAGATTTATTTTTTGTCATCAGCTGTTTCGGGATAACAATAACACCAACCTATCGGTATAGCTATGATTCGTTTTTTGAATGCTCCCATTAGCTTTGTTTAATCGCTCTGTTCCCAAGTGTTCATAATAAGGTTTTCTGGCTATTGAAATAATAAAATTGAGTTTAATGGAAAGTGACAAAAGAAATAGTGAGAGTCTATGTAGTATTAATGAAATAAAACCTTAAAACACAATTTAATTGCAGTTAAAAAATAGCAACTTAGCAGTGCACGATAATAGGGGTATCTATAATGCGAAGAATCTGCCCTTATCAATATGTCACATCACTGTGTCCAATTGTAGAGAATAATACAAGCAGCATGGTGAATTACGCAAACAATTTCAAATTGAATTACCATTTTTATTTCTTATTTAAGAATTTCTTTTTTTGCGTGGTTAGAATATTGTATTCGTGTGTTTTTTTAATTTTTTTTAAATTTGTTTTGTTTTCTGCCATGTTTTTTTTTGCAATTGATAACCTTTGTTCGCGATGTGTGATTAATTAATTCTACCGGAACGGAACTACATACATGAAATTTATAAAATAGTATTGATAGTAGATACTATACTTTGTACATATATTGACGTTTACCAAGCCCCCATTTTTTATTTGGCTTTCTTGATAGGGGATGTATTGGTTTTTGTAGAAAAAAAAAATATTTTAATTAAATTAAGCTTTACTTTATATTTAAACGGCACGCATTAAAATTAGGTATCGTACTCGGGTACTAAGCCGTTTGAAGTAAATAAGAGGGGGGGGGGGGGGCAAAAGGAATTGCAAAATGTGAATGCACGTTTGCAAATGATGTCAAATGTCATTAAGCTTTGACATTTATATTTTAGAAAGGCTTATGTAATTTTCTGAAATTTAAGAAGTGACTCCTAGTGATATAATAGGGCAGTTCAGAGAAAATGAGATCTTACAAACTTTGTTGGGCCGAAAAGTGAGTAGACACATTCAACATTCTTTTTTTTTCAGTATTTGACAGCAAAACTGAAAAGTTAAGTTTTCGAGAAAATCTTGCACTGCTAATTGTATTTAGGATACATGCATGTTATTACCACCACAAAAGTCGTATGGTTTTGAAAAGTAGCTAACGTCATCTAACATTTAACCAATACATACGCAATACGTCAAATTACTCCGTTTGTGAAAAAAAGCAAATTCCATAGAAAACGGAGTGCTCCCAATAAGTAATATAGGAAAACGATAGCAGATAATTAGTTCGCAACGGCATGTGACGTTTTATTTGCCAAATTTCGAGTCTGTTTCCAGTCAATTTCACCTATGGGTGTAAATTGCACTATTTTCTTTCAGGGGGCCGTAACTGGTGACCGTTTCAGGCAGATGTAAGATAAGTTCTTTTTGTCGCATGTTCCTTAATTGCATTTGGAGAATTGTTGGTTCTAGAATGACAAAGCAACTGCTCGCACTGCTCTGCTTCGGAAACGATAAAAATTTTGAATCAACTTTTTTCAACATATTGGATATACATTGTTTCTCCCCGAAACCTTATTTCCTGACTACGGCCTTGCTGCCTATGTCTTCTTTTTAAAAGTGAAGCCTTACCAATTACAATCCCAACCCAAACCATTTTCGTTGTTTCATCGACCTGCCTCCGGAATGACACCGCCGCCGATGGGCGACCACTCAATATTCAAGGAATTGAACGCTTTTGCTTATTCGGTGTGTAGATACATATACAAATACATACTCGTAGTACACATTATGAAGTATCGCTTTCGTTTACGACACGAACGTAATCGGTTATTGAAACAGCTTAAAGCGAATGATCCCCAATCTCTATGCATATGTTGCCGGTTGCAATTGTGTGTAAGCTCTTGGTTAATCCACCTACCTGGGGTATTTTTCCTTTGCTTATGTTTGCATTCGCAATCGAAGCAGATTCTAATTTACATAAATAACGCCGCCACACGGAAGTGACGTTTCACATCTGAAATTGAATAAAAATTCGAATCAGAAATTTGAATTCTACCGACATTTATGTACATTATGTATCTGATTCTGGGGAATTTACTACGTGTGTGATATTTTTCTGAAGGTCAACTGGAAAAGTGAATTTTGGTCGCTTGGCTATTGTATAAATGTTTGTATGCATATGCATACATACATTTATAAATACAATAGTATACAAATTGATATTCAAATTGAACGAATTATTTTAGAGGGTCAATTTATTGCATTTGACTTATTGCTTAACTGATCCTCATAAGAATTATTCGAATCAAAAACACAATGATATTATGTACATTTGAGAATTCTGTGTTTTAAATTGAAAGTCAATCACAAAATGCATATGTAAATGTTTAAATCTTAATTGGTTGATATATTTTGTAGTGAAAATACGATTCTATAATTTATATTTAATCAAATGCAATCAGTTGATCAGATAAAGCTAATAGAAACCCAGGAGAAAATAATATGATTGATAAGTTTATAACGATAAGTTGCTTTTACTGAGGTTACTTGCGTCAGTATTATAAACACTGGGTCATTTATAGTTTGTGCTCCGGATATGACATCCCTGTTTCCATACGTCGAACCGAATTGTATTCCGATAATTTGTCGAATAATTCAAAAGCTACATTTTTCTTTCTCATGTCACTGAATGTTTTGCAATTTGGTCGTGTGTTGTCATTCGTCAATACTTTTTTTCAAAAATTATGAAGGTGTAACCGTCGCTATAGCCAAATTTTAACCGAAATCGGATATATTTGGAAGACAGTCCCAAATCTCACAAAACACGAAATGTAATACTGGTTTTTTTTCGTTCAAAGCAGGGTCGCTGAACACAGTTCGAGAACAAAGTATGTGCTCTGAATTGATCCGAACAGAACGAACTCCGAAAATTCTGATTTGTTTTTTTTTTTAAATTTGATCTCTTAGTTGTCATTTACTAACATTTTGTGTTTCACTTCCCTACTATAGGGCGCATGAAAAAATCGGTGCGTTAGCCTATCTTAGATAGGTTAGTATCCATTTAGGCTCTTGAAAAACCAAAACCACATAGATTAAATTTGTATGAGTTTGTGCATATGTTTTTGACATTTGTCATCGGATACAAAAATATACCAAAGTTTTTCGGATAGATTGAGATTTTTTTTGACAGGACCTGTTTTGTCATCAGCTGTATTCTTACATGGCATTACAACAACACCAACCAATCCGGATAGCCATGGTTCAATTTTTGAATGCGATCATTGGCACCAATTTCTGCCAAATCCTGTTACAGACTTAAAAATTTGGTAGTTTTGGGCAGAAGAGAGAGCTCTTGAGAGAGCAAAATATTTTCCCTTCCTGACAATTCTTGCCAATTTCTGCCCAATAAGTCTTTGTAGACAGCAATTCGTGGGTAGAGAATTTACAATTGTCAGATTGACGTTTGTTATAAATAAAGAATGATTAGTTGAACAAATAAATTACTTTAGAACCACTAAAATCCAAAATTATTAGTTTGAAGAGGAAAAAATGTGAATTTTAAACAAACAAATATATAAAAAAAACTGTTGTGTTGACGTTTAAAATTTGGCAGAAAATTGTGCTCTAGTTGTTCCAGACTTTTTTGGAATGTATTTCTTAATTAGAGAATTTTATCCCCTCTCTTCAAAATTTTATAAGCTGCCAATTTCTGTTCAAAAAATGTCTGGATCACACCTATTAATGTAAAACATTATATTCTGGCAACGTTTCCGCCATTTTATTCATATTTAGTATTTTTTTCTTCATATTTCGCTCTTGATCTGTTCAATGCTCAAGTCGATCGTACCTAAGCTTATCAGGCGCGCTCTGAACATATTCAGAACGAAAAAAAACAAACATTTTTTTTTTGAAAACTCATGGCGTTTCCATTGGTTTCACTCAGGTATATTCACTCATTTTGAAATTTAATGGAACATTGCTAATTGCTTCTACTAAACTCTGATTTGTGAGTGGGTTTTCAATTATGAATTCATCATCTGATGACGAAGATGATCAAGAACCAAAAAAAATATGAGGTTATACATTTAAATATGAATATAATTAGCGCTTCTTGACTGGATTCCGATTGAAAATCAAGTAGAGAATTTCTCTTCTCATAATCTTCAGAAGAGGAGAAAACGCCTTATGTCTTTAATGCACGCAACATTTCCTGAACAGTTATTTCGCATTTTGACAATGTCAATTGACCAACAAGGTGGTGGGATTTATCGCCGTTGAATTGTTTACACTTATATGTATCGAAATTACCTCTTCAGCTTGCAAGAATTCCAATTAGGAATTATGACACATACGACTACTAAACTCCCTATATTTCCGCCATTTTCTACCAATTGTTTATCAAAAAAGATGGCGAAGGCAGTTTTTGGTAAACAATTAGTATAAAATGACAGAATATTATGGCATGTGTGAATGTGGTATTCGTGATATCGCTCCACTCATAATTTTGCAACATCTAAATCATAAATGTGATTTATTTAAATTTATTGGAATCACAAAATTAATTATCCTATATAATAAACCAAATAGAATAGTGATTTCCTTTAAATTATGGCTACTGATATAAATTAGTAAATTAATTTTTTTTTCATGTTGAATTGAAAGGAAATATGAAGCAACTTGAAAAATTTGACTATTAAACATCATCGTCATTTAAGAAACTTGAACTTGTTTGCGATAAGAATATTATTAATACTGAATCGAATGCAAATTTGTGACAAGTGCTAAGACATTCATAAAATAACAATCAGTTCCGTTTTTTTTTTGCTTTTGAGTTGACATATCGAATTGAAAATGATACGAAAAGTTCATTATCATTCAAAATTAAAAGTGTGCTATGTTTGGAAAATGGGCACTCATGGGGTTATCCAATAGGCTTTAGATCTGTCAAAATACCGACAATTGACAATTTTGGACTTAATGGCCAAATCATTTTTTGATATCAGCAAACAATGCAGCAGATTTCCCCTCTTTTTTTGTAGTTGCCAATATAGGTTCCAATTACACGTCACTTTCACTTACATAATGTCATAATTTTGGTTGACAATAATAGCGTCAGATTTTGATTCACTTATGTCGAATTCCAAACACCAATTTTAAATTGATTTCAGATCGAGTTTTTGTTGTTTGGAACTTGCAAGAACTAGTGTGCGTGTTAAGTATCTACCTAACTGAAATCTAGCTATAAACTCAAGATCTATTTTGAGAGCATATGTTTGGAATTCGACATTACACCATGAATTACAAGCAAATGGAAGTAATTTGACATTCGTGTGAATACGACATAACAGTTAAACAACAGTGTTGAACCGACATATTCCACTATATTGATAAGAAACATAAGTTGACTGTCTAAGTTGATGAAATATTTTGTTATAAAATAACAAAAGTGTATGGATAGTGTGATGTTGCATTTCATATTAAAATATGTCATACCCTATAAAATCCTGAAAGTAAACACACATAGCAAGATCAACACATAGCCACCTCTTTAAGCTACACACATTTGCCCATGAAGTTTATAAATAATAAATGCAGACATTTTAAAATAAAATTAAACACTAAAAATACAAAAAAAAAATAATAATAAATTGTTGCAAAACTGCCAGACATTTAGGCAAGGCAAACAAATGTACGTCTTCGATGTTTATTTCGGTATACGCTTATGATCTTCTGAAATACATAAATTCTGCAGCTCGTAAATTAACTGTGCGCTCGCACATTCTTAATTTTAAAAATTTACATTCATAAATAAAAAAAAACATTAATAAGCAAAAGTAGCGCCTTTTAAAACAAAACCAAAATAGGTGAAGTTGTAAACAAGGAACCCATCGGAAGCCATTAAGCTGATTTTTTTATTTACGTATTAATTAAATTACTACACTGAATATGCAACTACCTCATTTGACCCTATACTATCTAAAGGCATGTGTTTTTTTTTGCAATTGTAATTAATTAAGTTATTGCATTCATATACTTGTAGTATTTCTTATAGCAGTAATAGCTATGTTGCATCATCCTACATATAGTTTGAGCAGTTGGCTGGCGTTTGGAAATCTTGAATGAAAATTTCTGAGAATAATCAGACACACACAGCATGTATTGCCTTAGGTCAATTGCTACAATTAAATAGAGATCAGAAAGTCAAATATGATATGCCATTGCCATGTGAATAATAATATGAAGAGGGGGACGTTTTTATTTCAGAAATCCATCTTTTGTGGCGGGAAATTAATGTTTTAGTAAATTTTTTCATTAAAAATAACCAAATTAATCAAATGACGTTTTCCGCTAGTGTGATCGACTTTTATATTTACTTTGGGATTGTTCATTGAACCCTGAAATCAATCTTCTATAGGGTCGCCGTAACCGGTTTTTTTTTGGAAGCCTGATTCAGTGATTTTTGGATGTGTTGAGTTGAAGAAACAAAGTGCCATGGTGCTGAAGCCGGTGTTTTCCTGTGGAGTCGCATTTTGTATGCAATTTAAAAAATAAACAGAAATAAAAAGCGGAATACTTTGATGTGCGATTGTGCATCGTGTGAATCCGCCCAAACCAAAAGCACTCCAGAGGAGAAATGCAATACAGTTTAAGTTTAAATTATAAGATGAAATAACTTCTTTTTTATTGCTTTAAATGTCAACGCAAATCTTTGGTTGTTTTTTGAGAACCAAAAAAATAGTTATTTTTGACAATTCACTTAGTTGTCAGATACACCTCTCTTAACCCTGGGTAAAATTTAACGAAAGTCTTGTGTTGGGCCCATTTTAAAATAATAGGCAATTAGTTGCTATTGATTTTTTTTGACGTTTTCTTTTAATAGCTTCAAGAATCTCGTGTACCTTTTATACGAGGAAACAAAATTGCCGAAGAGTTTCATCATTTCTTTTTAATGTCCGCATTCAGATTTCAGTATACACAAACATACCCCATATACTTTATTGAACATACAAAACCGAATATATAGGTTATGTTGTGAACAATTAAAACAACACACATGCAAATATTATCGCAAAAAATTGGTTCGGCAAATTTGTTTTAATTTTTTGATTTTAAAGTATATTTAGTTTGTAAAGTAAGTGTTTCATTCAATGTTTGAATTAAAAAATGGCAAACAACAAATGTATGTAATATTGAAGTGGATGAAACACTATCCCTTTAGTTTAAATCGTTGACCGGAGATATTTTGTTCACTCCCCTTACTTCTTGCTATTCGTTATAATAAACTAAAAGTTGCTGGCGTGTCAGTTAGCCCGTGTGAAAGTGAACTTACAACTAAATAAACATACAAAGTTGCAAAAGGTTTGTTCGATGTTCTTTGCCCCAGAACGTAATGTCATCAACAAACTTGCTTTTGAGTTGATAACATACTTTACCTTGTGTTCATTTTACAGCATTTAGCTTGGCAATCAGTATTTTAGCTCATTTATATGAGTGACAAAAATTACAGAAATAATGATTTCCGATCATTTGTGGAAATGGAGATTTTTTGATGTTTATTTTAATTTCCTTTAAAATGTCTTGTATATTTCACAGAAACACATTAAACAATATACATAGGTATTATGTAATACTTTAAAGGACTATTCACATGGGATCGACAATGACCGACGAATAAATGAATAAATTCCTTTTAAAACAATTTACTGAACAACCCAAATTCATCACAAGTTTTAAACAAAGTTTTTGAAATATAATTAATATTAATGTTAAGACACCAACATTTACGTTTTAACTGCTAAAACAAGATACATTTGAGAAAACAATATTGGTCGTAGCATATTGCATCTGATTGTGATTCGTGTTCCTCATACCATCCACACTTTAAAGAATAAATTATTTGCGCGTGACTAACCTTAAAATCAGACCATCTTATGTCGTTTTCGATTGGCTGTTCCGATTAAATCTTTTTTCACAGATGTACACATGTTCTATTTCTATAGAAAATAAAATATACGGAGTAAAAAGAGAAACTCCGAGCAGCCCAATATTTATGTATTCAAAATAAGCACATTCATTATTCACAGGAACAAATATATTTATCAATTAATGTCGTTTTCGATTGGCTGTTCGGAGTTGCTCTTTTTAATGTTTTATTCCTATAATATATGGAAAATTCGGAGTAAAAAAAATGAAACCCCCAAAATGTAACAGCCAATCGAAAACGACATAAGATAAGATGCTTTCGACTTTTGCCGCATTGGCATTTGAACGACATCAGCAAAGGGTCTCAATCGACCTGCAGCAGGCAGAATTTGGTGGCGGTCTGGCCTTTTTATTGAATTACATCTTCAGAAAAACTCGGGGCAGATTAGGGATCAAAATTCCCGCCCCGGGTCTTTGAGGCCACAATACGGTAATTTGTGCCAATAGTAACTCACTTACTTTTCACATAGACCTATATTTGTGATGAGCCACCCCCCCCCCCCCCCCTCCCTAAATGAATTCTTGGGGCTACAGCAGCTAAGAATTTTCTTTGGGGTTCTATCGGGTGTCATATAGGCAAGAAAATATTCGCGGGTAATTTCCCTGCTTACGTGTTATCGTGAAACTAATTCTATCGATGGTCGTGTAGGAGCTTGTTTTTCGGTCGATGACTACCGACTCTTATAAAATTTGCAGCATTTACACACTGGAAATTATATTATTTAGCGGAATTTGGTTAAATTCGTGCACCTAAATGAATGTTATGCCCGTGGTCTGGCCAGTAATAAATTTGAAGAAAACGCAAATAATAATTTAATATTATTTTTCCAAATAGCTTTTAACCGGCCTTAAGTCCACAAAATTTGCGTTTCATCCCGGCAATCTCACTTGAACTCATCAATTGGTTAGTGAGCGCCTTACCAATACGCAATTTTTTGTTAATTCAGTTCAACTTACTTGCATTTTTTGACAAAAAAGCAATGTGAACTATATCCACATTGCTTTTCCAATTGCGTATTGGTAAGGCGCTCACTAACCAACTGATGAGTCCAAGTGAGATTGCCGGGATGAAATGCAAATTTTGTGGACTTAAGGCCGTTAAAAGCTATTTTGAATCAATAATTCAACAAGTCCAATTAAATATAATGCTAAGTCTTCTACTTGGCTGAGTAATTTCAGTAGTATATAGAATTGTATTATAAAAAAAACACCTTAATATTATTTTTGTTTTTGTTTTTGTGGACTGTATGGATTAAAGCCAAATTGAAGATTTTTATGACCTGTAGACCACGAGCTTAACATACATTTAGGTGCACGAATTTAACCTAATTCGCCTAAATAATATAATTTGCAGTGTGTAAATGCTGCAAATTTTATAACAGTCGGTAATCATCGACCGAAAAACATTGTGTCTTAGAAGGGTACGATAGCATCTAACTGATGAGCCCAACTATCGCGCCTGGGCGAAACACATTTTGGACTACAGGTCATAAAAATCTTCAATTTGGCTTTAATTCATACAGTCCACAAAAACAAAAACAAAAATAATATTAAATTATTATTTGCGTTTTCTTCAAAAAAAAGGTATAGAAGTTACAGCTGCATTCAAGGGCAAACACAAATGTTGCTTTAATGCTTTTTTAAATCAATTCAAATACCACAAGAATTTGTAGGCGCTGTTGCTTAATGAAACGTGAAAAAAAACTACAGATTTAATTATAATTGAAGCCAGAGTAATAAAAGCCACCTCAAACAAATTTCATAGAAAATATGTTTTGTAAAATTGTAAAATCATATTTATAATGTACAACTGAGTTGCATGTGCGCCTATAGTTTACAGCTTGAAAATAATTAAAAAATAAAGATTTCAGTCATTGTTTATGAATATTATATTTATAAAGAAGAAATCTATTTAACTTTTATGAGTTAAGGCTGTAAACTGCTTAAACAATGAAATGTCAATACGTTTTAGTTGTTAGTAAATTATAAAGAAATGAAAGTAGTAAACGAATTGCACCTATTTTTAAAATAAAATTAAGATAAAATGTGAGATAAATGAAGCTAGCTGCAAAAACAGTGCCAGAAGACAAGATAATGTTATCGAGAAAACTGATTTGTACGACTGGCGAAATGCTAACATTATTTTATCATTTTATATCAGTTGGTATGTCATCAAAATAGGATTGTTGTAGTTTATGAAAAAACCAAATGGTATAGAATGGCAGAAATATTGGGATTTTACAATCGTGTAAATGCGGCACCGCTGTAAGTCTATTTTATATTCTTAGCCAGAAAGCAATTATACTAATGGCTTCTGGTAGCGATGTCAATTGTCATAAGTTGAACCTTTCCACACAAATTTTCATTCAACAAATTACTATCCAAATTTCAAACTTTTCTGGTGAATTTTCCAAAATAAATAGTTTGTCCTCATAAACATGTTTTTACAGTTATTAGTATAGATTCCGAGTTAACTGGGTAAATTTGTAGAGTTTACTCTGAATCAATGATGTATATATTTCTGAAAGATGTTTGTCCAAAAAACTATTAAAATCAATATGCGAAACGATAGAAAGTGTGATTTCGAAAGTGCTGCTATCTTTATTTCGAAAATGAAGTTGCGACTTCAATTGTGCACATCGATTTCAATAGATTTGTTGACACCTTAAAATTATCCTTTACTGAATAAAACTGCTTTCCAGTTAACTCGGGGTTAGTTCATGTGCAGGATTAACTAACTCTGGTTTAAATAAGTGCTAACCCAGCCACTGAAAACCGCATTTATATTATTTATTTACTGTACAATATAATTCCACTGGCGATCTGATTATAAGATTATCGCGTTATTTGAAAAGCATTTGATAGAGTTTAGTATCAATCTGTTTTATCGGAAATGAGTGCATTTGGCATGGATGAATCTCTTCTTATTTGAACAAGAAATTACCTTTTGGACCGCTCAATACAAGTCGTATAGGAATTTTGGAAGGTTTAAAATCTAGCATCCATAAAATCAATGCTCGTGTGACCCACGGCGCCGTTCTGTCTGACTTTATTTTTAATATATTTTAATAATCGGACGATCTGATGTAAGTATCCTCAGCATTTTTCTTTCTTCGGATGTGGAATTTGAACGGCAGCGAATGATAAACTCATTAAATTCTGATCTTATGTCTTGGAACAAACAAATTTGAACAAAATTAGGCTTTTTTAAATATTAATTGGTTTTTGGAGTAAAACTGCTTTTGTGGTGTTTGGGAAAAAAATTGTATATGGAGCAGAATTTTTAGCGACAGATTTTAGATTAGCTCTCTAAAAACATCTTGCACTCCAATAAATATTAAGAAAGAGCCACAAAGATTAACCCGTCCAAAACTTAAACACATATTCTCAGTAAAAAAAATTCTAAAATTAATTTCAATAAGAACAATCAGCAGAACCAAAAAAAGATTTTCTTTTCTAAAAAAAAAACACCAACAAATATCTTTTTAACAATTTATTTTTTATTTAAATCAACAAAAACTTAATTCTAACACTTTTTAATAATTAATTCACAGTTAGATTAACATTTTAAAAATTAACAAATACATGTTCGTATATAAAAAAAAAGACCAAATAAACAAAACTGTTTTGTTGACAAACGTAGATCAGCATTGCCATATACGGGGAATCCGAAAAGCTAGTTTCATTCAAGTAAAAATTGGCTCTTTCTTTCAAAAGACTGGATCTTTTTGAATTTTCAGAGTTTCTTTCCAACAAAAAGAGCAAATCTCAACACAAGGGATCTGAGACCGGATGGGTTGGTAGAATTGTTCCGAATGCACACATACATGTTAAGTCTTTTCTATCAAGGATCAAAGGGAAAATATTTTGTTATTAATTTTGTTGTGAACTTGTGAACTAATGCTAAAAACATAAAAAAAATAAACAAATAATGGACGAAGATGTTGATAATTTAGATTTTATAAATTTAGTGGGGTTCTTGATAGCTTCGTCTTCATTTTCCTCGTCATCTATGATGATGAAGATATATTTTTTTTCAGAAATGTATGTGTCAGTCATTCACCAATACTACAATTAAATCTGGAAAAAAGTTTTATTGAAAAGATCAAATCTCGATTTTGAGTGATCTTTGAAATCTGAATGAAACTCGCTATAAGTCTGCTGACAAATCTAAAATAGCTTTGCAATGCATTTGGAATAATTTTTTATTCTTTAACACAATTTGTGCGATAAAAAAGTGAGAAGATGAGTGTGAGGAGATCTGGTCATCCTTGTTAAATTAGTCTCAAAGGATACATATAATAAAGCATTTCATGTCGTCACGTTACGTCAAGTTAACGTACAATACAAAGTCTTAATATAGATTAAGACTTTGCATTGTAGGACTAAAGGACTATTCACATGAGAGCGACCAACGACCGACATCTAATTGCAAGTGGTCACAATTACGATGATAGAGAACACCAAAAACCGCCTGTCAGTCTGATAGTCTGTCAGTCTGTCTGTATGTAGAGTGTAAACACCTGCATCCCAAAAGGGTGGGCCGAATTACTTCAAATTTGGTATATAGATATTTTTAGGAATTGTACAGAAATTGAAATTTTTTTTAGCTCAAAAAATAACGGTACCTGCCATATAACAATTACGTTAAATCGTATTTTTCTCGGAAACGGCTTAAACGATGTTGATTAAAAAAAAATCAGTGCATCTTTTTAGGTACGACCGATCATATGGTTGAAAAAACAATTTTAAAATGTCTAAAAACGGTACTTGCCATAGGACCGTTGTTTTGGCTTCCGACTATATCATAAATGGCTTAACCGAATCTTTCGAAATTTCACACATACATACATATGTAGGTTTAAGTTGCCCTATTTATACTGCGTACCAATATTTTTAATTAATATTTTTATGTATTTTCAAAACCAGGTTTAAAAATACATTTTTTTAAAATTTATATTTTGAAAACTGCAGATGATTTTTTTTTTCAACAATTATAGTTATATGTATTTGCTGAATACCTACGAATTGGCGTTTTTTTTTAAACCGCTCCACAGAACTTAAAATTTTTGTTCTCATTAATTTAAATTTATTCAAGATATAAAATGTCGTACTTTTTCTTGAGCTCAAATTAGTTTAAGTATTTATTTCAGAATTTTGAATTATTTTTTCTTTGATTAAGACGATTTAATCATTTGTTTTTAAGCTTATATTATTGAATATTTTAAATTCTCATACTAATTTTTCTAGAAAAAAATGAAAAAAGACATTTTGTATATAAATATAAGAAATTAAGTAAGAAACGACTTTAAATATATATTTCGATTTTTAATTAAAATGTGATCGAACATATGAGCAAGTTCTTGCGATCCATTTGTGAATTTTATTTTTCATCGTAGTCACAAGTTTGATCAACATTTTTTCGATTTTTCTTACGAACATGTACAAAACATATGGAATTATGTTACATATGGAAATTTTCGTTACAAATTGCACAACATTCATTATTTTAAAATCATTTCTCGTTTTCCGTGCAAGATGAAAAATTACAAAAAATTATTCATTGTCAATTAGAAAATCATATAAAAACAAATATAAAAGTAAACAATTTATTATGATACACTACACACATTATGTTATGTTATTCAAACATAAATAATTACCTACTCTTCATTCATTAGCTATACCAAAAGAAATCCAAAGAGAAAACATTGGAAACAAACATTATATGAAATAATACCAATATAAGAACGCTTTTGAATGTTCCCTTTTAAAATTTATTTTCAAACCATCACCCACTCAGAAGATGATAGCATTAATCCTGTAAATTTAAATTTATCACGCGATTTTATTCACATCTGTTTGTCAATATTTGTATACATGTATACATTACGTCTATCATCTAAATCTCTATCCTGTGAATGAGTGAAATCATCGCCCGCTTTTGGGATGTTGGGTTTTGGTGGATGTTTAAATGTCTATGGTATCTATCACAGCTCACAGCAGCCCGCCCAGCCCAACCTTATAGTAAATGGAAATCTTCTTCGCAGACTATTATCGCAAATGCTGCATGTGTGTTTACATGGTAACACTTTAAGTTGTTAATATTTAGCATTCTCCTCGCTAATGAAATACAAAATCGAATTGCTTTCATTAAAAAGTTCTTAAAATGAAACTATAAATTTAAAATAAATATGCCAAGAGCTCTCTCATAATTTATATTGAAACATTTTCGAATTCGAATTAGATTTATTAGTTAACATATTATACTCGACGTACGTGTGTACTTATGGCGAGCTTGTTTTGACTGAGATCATAACACAATCTCTTCTGTTTGCTTTTTGGGGATTGAAATTATTCAATTTATTATTGACTCAAATATTTTTTGATGGTAAATTAAATCACAATATTATAGATTTTGTGGTAAAAATAAAAATGTTTGAATGACTTTAATCAAGATGATAGATTAATAAGCTTACCGTATTAAAATAGTTTTTAAATGCATAAATAGCATTAACGCCCAAATTTTAAAAAAAGTCATAACGCACAAAAATTGACGTATAGATTTCAAAAAGTCAACCTAAAAGTGTCAAAACACCCAAACTATATTTGAAATGTCACAGCGTCCAAAAGGTGAAATGTCATAAAGTCCAAATAATTTCTTGTTTGGGCATTGTGGCATTAGTTTTGGGCTTTATGACGTTTATAGGTTTTTGATTCCAGAAATCAAGTTCATAACTCCCATATCCAAAAATTTGTCATTATAACCAAAATATAACCATATCTGCGAATTCAAAAAAAATCTTTGCGTACACTCAAACTCGACCCAGCCCTTATATTGGGGTTGCAGCGCGCCCCTTTAAGCGCCGTGCTTTTTGCACTCAATAAACTTTATATTCCGATGTAATATATATGCAACAAGTCAAGTGGGGTCGAGCTTACGATCCATGGAGGGTCGCTGCCTGACATATTGGGGTCTTCCATCGATTGCGGTCTCTCACACGCTCCCTACAGTCGTCGAGAACAAGCGCTCTTGCGTCTGTAACCGCCTGGTCCCTGTAGTGGATGTTCGGTCTTCCTGGTCGTCTCGAACCTGCGGGCTGGGATTCGAAGTTTTTTTTTAGCTGGAGCGTTGTTGTCCATTCGCTCGATGTGGCCGAGCCAGTGTAGTCGACGCGCTACCAAGATGTGGATGTAGTTCAAAAAGCCAAAGCGCGTCGACTACACTGGCTCGGCCACATCGAGCGAATGGACAACAACGCTCCAGCCAAAAAAATCTTCGAATCCATATTCTTGGTTTTGTCCTTATTCACTTCAAGGCCAACGCATTTCGCACGTTCATCAATAGCTGTGAATGCTTCAAGTACAGCTCGCTTGGAGCGGCCGATGATTTCGATGTCGCTGTTGAAGATAGTGCCTTCCAGGTTAACACCACTCCTTGCCTGGACCCTGTACACTTCTGGAAAAGCTCAGATGAGCTGTTTCACATTTACACGTTGCACCGCGTATTTTGTAACGTCATGCGGCATAGCTGGATCAGTTTTTTCGGGATCCCGAGTTCCGACATCGCCAATAGAAGCTCTCTCTTGGTGACTTATGCTATCATATGGCGGCTTTGAAGTCGATGAAAAGATGGTGCGTCTCGACTTGAAATTCGTTGGTCTTTTCCAGGATTTGCCTCAATGTGAAGATTTGGTTTATCGTTGATCTGCCTGGCCTGAAGCCACACTGGTACGTGCCGATAATAGTGTTGCAGAAAGGCTTTAGACGCTCACATAATACGTTGGATAGGCAACGTTAAGCAGGTATATGGCTCTGTAGTTTTTGTAGGACATATGATCGCCTTTTTTGTAGATTGGGCATATGGAGCTATTTGACCAGTCGTCGGGCATGCTTTCCTCCTCCCATACTTGGTTGATGAGCTGGTGCATGCGCCCTACCAGGACATCTCCTCCATACTTGAAGAGTTCCGCAGGTAGGCCATCCGAGCCGGTGGATTTGTTGTTCTTAAGCTTGTGGATGGCTTTCTTAACTTCTTCAGTACTGGGCGCTGGGACTTGATCTTCATTGACCGGTCTCATGCTTCTTTGTTCTCCCGTTGCTTCCTCTACATAATTCTCATTAAGCAGTTGCTGAAAGTGCTGCTTAAACACGTCTACAATTCCCTGTGCTTCGGTGACTAGGTTCCCTTTGCTGTTTCGAATAGCTTGTTTGCGAGTCCTATAACCAGATGCCAGTTGCTTGGCAGTTTTGTAGAACCGGCGGGTGTTAGTTGCGGTTCAAGATTACTCGAGATACCTGAGCTGAGAGGCTGCTGATGCTCTTTTCTTTCTTCGCAGGGTTTTTTCGCGTTCCTTCTCTCTTCACGGTACTCCTTCCTTGCTGCTCTTGTTTTCCGTTGTAGCATTTGCATTCGTGCATTTTCCGTCTCCTGCTTCAATATCGCGCATTCATCATCATACCACGGGTTCTTTTTCGTGGGTGGTTGGTAGCCTATGGTAGTCCTGGCTGTCTCCTTAATGATGTCGCGATACTGGGTCCACTGGTCATTGACGCATGCGGCTGGGGGTACGTCAGAGAGTTTCCCGGTCAATTACTCACTGTAGTCTCTGGCTTTCTCAGATGTGCTAAGGCAGGCGATGTTGAATTTCTTCCTTTGGGCGGTCTTCGTTTTCTTTTCGTTTGACAGTCGGGCTCTGTACTTTGTCACAACAAGGAAGTGCTCAGAGTCCACGTTTGCACCTCGAGGTCGAGTTTAGGTGTATGCAAAATTATTTAAAATGCATTGTGCTGTAAAGGTGCGAAGTATTTGTCATATTAATTTACCATATTTGCGCTGTATCTGTATGACATTGCAATTGGGTTTGGTACCACTTTTAGTTTGACTTTTTGGACTTTATGCCATTTAAAAATTTATGCGTTATACGAGTAGTTTAGTTAGTAAATACATCGTGCGACACTTAAGCGAATTTCTCAAGCTATTGGCTTTATGCAATTTCCTAGATTTTTTCATTTGAATTTGTTTTATAAAAAGGAGTGATTGTAAGCCCCTGTTTTGATTGTCAAATGAGAATTGATATTTGATAAATAGTGAAATTTAATATTAAACCATCTAACTGATTAATGTTTTTTTCTTTTATTTTTGTTATTATTTTTATTTGCGACAAAGGTACTAAAGGGCAAATTTTGCATTTGGAAAAAAAATCGAACTCGAGATTTTGATCAAACTTGCCATTCGACTGTCTGTCTGAAGCAAATTTTTTTTGAAAATTCAATATGTCAAAAAAACGGATTGAAGATTTTTTTTGAAATTATATTTTAAGTTTATAATATTAAATACTTAAAATTTCCATGCCGATATGTTTTTAGATACAAAAATTAAATAAATTTTTGTATATAAAAAAATATAAAAAAACAGTGATTTGAAAAATATATTTTGCTGTTTCTACTATACGATGTGATCGAACATAAGAAGATAAGAAGAAGCAAGTACATTTTATTTACTTAAGAATAGTGACATGGGGTCTGCCTCGAGGAGTCGAGATGTCTTTGTGTTTATCTTCGTCCTTGCAACCTCTGTATATGTCATCATTAATAAGCCCCATTTTCTTTCTGTTGTAGTCAAAAAGATTGTGTCCGGTGAGTAAGCTTACAAGAGTTCGAAGGGAATTTTTGTTAAGAAGATAATACTTTCTGTTCTTTTTTTATCCTGTCGATATAAAAGGTGATATCAGTATGTGGTATCGTCAACATTCACACGTGTTTTTCAGCATTTGTCACTGCCAAGACCACCGGCTGGAAAACATTACTGCAACCAGGGATCCTAGCGGAACAGGCTAGTTTAACGTTTTCTGAGAAGAAGCAGAAAAAATGTTTGAATCGTTGTTTTAGCCCCAAAAATAATGGATTTTTGAAAAAAAAAATATTTTTATTTTTTGAAAATTCAATGTTTCGAAAACTGGTTGACGATTTGTTCTGAAATTTAGTTTTTTAGTTTATATTAATAAGTGTTTAAGATTGTCATCCCACTTTTTTTTTAGAAGAAATGTAAGAAATTTTGTATATAAGAAAAATAAGTAAAAGATGATTCTATTAAGAATCTTTTGCATATAATGTGATCGAATATAAGAGTAAGGATCTGCGATCCATTCGTGCATTTTATTTTCCCTCTATTTTTAGGACCAGCTCAGTCCTTAAGTGATTAACCGTTAAACTACATTTCTTTGTCCAAGTACAGACTTCGGCTAAAGATTTTTAAGTTGTTTACTATTAGTGGTTGGGAAATTATCTGTCGCAAGTAGAGCCAAGTCATCGGCATAAACTACTACCTTGAGCCCACTGTTTTTGAGCATAGTTAGTATACTATTCATTACAAGAATCCATACAAGTGGCTATAGAACTCATCTTTGAGGTGTTCCTTTTGACACTGATACTTTTATTTGGGTATCATCAGGTTCACTGAAAATCTGTCTATTTCGTAACATACACTTGATCGAGTTTATGACTGAACTATCTACTTCGAGATATATTATGTCATGTTCAACTGCGCTACTTTTGACGTTATTAAGTGCTCATTCAATGTCCAGAAAAGCAGAATTTTACTTAAGTTAAAATCTCCAAAAGACTATTTGGCAGCATACTAAATCCACATAAAACTTTTACATTTCCAAACTCCAAGAGGTTATGTTCCCTTAGTTCTATTTTAGACGCGTTCAGTTGGTGTTTGTATTGAAAATCGGTTTAGTATGGTGCACATCAAAAAGTATTTAAAATTTTGAAAAATTTAGTAAAGTGCTTTAACATAAGATGTTGCGCTAATAACATTAAATGTTTCTTATATTATACGAATAGTATAACGTCGCTTTCAAATTCATATAGTTTTTTTCTTTCCAACAAAAATAGCATAGAAATTAAATAAAAATTCCTTTTATTTCCTTCTCATTTCAGATCTATCGAGGAAGATTAGAAGATATTTCTTCATATGATTTCTTCAGATCCTAAATTAGTTTAACCGGAAATCCCATTATTAAAAAAAAATCTTCATAAATGGTGCTGAAGGATATGCACGTACGTGAAGACCTTGCCATGGACAATCGTAATACAACATTTACTACCCGACGTGGATGCATGGTCTCATTTACAACGATTATCCTTGTGGGAGCCATTTTCGTATGCACTCTGTTGGCGGTTAGTTTCATTATTTACAACTTCGCTTCCTGTGCTCACTTGACGCGAGATGGCGATGATATAGTGTGTACATCACATAAACCACATTTGCAGCCGGGTCAAGAAAGAAGTTCGTCTTCTGATGATGATGATGATGAGACTCAGGAAAAGGTCTTGGATAAAGATGTCAGATTGCCCAGGTCCGTCGTCCCGGAGAAATATAACATTTCATTAATCCCTCATCTATTCAACAATACATTCAAATTCGATGGTGAAGTGCAAATTATTGTGCGGGTGGTAGAGGCTTGTCAGAATATTACCATGCATGTGACAGAACTGAGAATAGCCCCAGAGGATGTAGCTGTGCGAAAATCGAATGACAATGGAATGCTGGAGGCAGGCAGCGGCGATAGTCTCCGGATACGGAAGCAGTATTTTGTCGAAGCGAAGCAGTTCTTTGTCATTGAATTTTATGAGAAATTACAAAAGGATTCTCATTACGAGATACGGATCAAGTTCAATGGGGACATACTGGACTTTTTACAAGGATTCTATCGCAGCTCGCATCAAGTGGGAAACGAAACAAGGTGAGCTCGATGACTCGAGGACATCACACTTTATAGTCAGTCTCTAGCTGCTCAAAATATAATATAGTGTGTGTTTGATAAGATCTGTGTAATTTACATAATTGTGTTTTCTATAATATTTCAGGTGGTTGGCCTCGACTCAATTTCAGCCAACAGATGCCCGGAGAGCGTTTCCTTGTTTTGATGAACCAGCACTTAAGGCTACGTTCACGTTGAATATTGCACGCCCATTGAATTTAACTTCCATATCCAACATGCCCAAGAAAGGGGGACCATTGAGGAAAGTGTAAGTAATCTGAAATCTGAGAGAATTATGTTTGTTTATAGATGATGAAGTGACTAGGCTGCGGGGTGGTAGGGTATATCCGTATTGGTTTATATTTATATTGCATAGTAGTATTTCGTAAGGTAGGAGTACAACTTGTTGTGTTTTGAATCTAATATAGTTTGAGCAGATATAGAGTTTGAGTGATTTTTGGATTTTAATTGAGTGGATAGTTATTATATATTTACAGTGAAGACTGTGAAATGTGTTCACTTAAAATTTTAAATATTTGAATAATGTTCTGAAAGTTGAATACATATTTACTTTTGAACAAAAACAAGTGTAAGATTTGATCTTAAATAGATAATTCAGATAGTTTAAATTTTATCTCCGCAGAAATGAGCTGTCAAAATTTATATGGGAAGAATTTTGTGTAGAGCTAAAAAATTTATTTTATGGATTTGATTCGGAAAAAGAAAAAAATACGCATGAATAATTTAGAAAAGCCATTTGTTTAACGAACATCCAGGCCCGTAGCTAGAGTTGAATTTTAAGTAGGGCAGTGGTGGCTTATTGATTTAAAAAAAATTTAAATTTGTCTTTCGTAATCGGAAACTCGGATAAAAGAAAATATTTTCATGGCACTTGCTAGTTTTTTAAAATGCGTATTGGTTTATAATTGTAAGGGAGTGTTCTTAATAAACCAAAAAGGGTTATAGATTGAAAAGTGGTATTAAATAAAGTGGTAAAAAATCATTTTCTTAAAATAATTGAATTCTTCGATTATTAAAAATATTAAAGACTTTGTCGATATCGAGAAGTTGTGTTTCTTTTCATCGAATGTAACAAAATACAAGCCCGACTTTCGTTCATGATTCATTGAAAACCTATGAGGTCTGCTCACTGAATTAAATGTAGAAAATGTTGACTTACAAACTGCAGTGCTGCAGCCTATGGTAGCCACAGATGCAAACATTTTTGACACTTGTCCCTTTATATTACGAAAGGAGGGAAATCCAAAAATGTCTTACTTGTAACATTTGAAAATGGCAAATGTCACAGAGCATGTAGTCTTGTCGGTTTGTGTTACAATTTTGTTTAAGACTTGTCGTATTTAACTTGTCCTACAATTACTTGTTGCGTTGTATTATAGGCCCCGAACAATTGGGTGAAACGTTTGGAATTTTTCAGAAAAAAAAAATAACAGGTTAAAGAACATACAACTTTCCGGCAAATTAGTTTAATATCTAAGATAGATTTTTACGTTTGAGATAATTGAGGTTAAGACCTCTAAATATATCGTTTTTGAAGCGGTTTTTAAAGCTATGCAAAATTTATTTAACTTCGCAAAACTTGTCTGACATTTTTCAGTGCATAGGCGTTTTCTTATTTTTATTTAATTATTCATGAAATCAAATCGCTATAACTAAGGAAGTGGACTTCAAACAAATTTATTATCAAATACAAGCATTGAACTGAACATATTTACATACTTACATGACGAAACATTTTTGGAATGTGGTATGTGGATATTTTACATAGCCGAACACCTACGATAACGTCACTGCTGTTTTTGCTCTAATGAATGCATACAAAATATAATGCACTACTGGATCGCACGAACTTGCTCTTATATTTGATCACATCGTATTAAGAATCTAAATATATTTTCAAAGTCGTTTTTTACTCAATTTTGTATACCTATTTAATTTTTTAAAAATATTTTTCTAAAAAAAACTTGGTATGAAAATTTTAAATATTTAATAATATAAACTTAAAAACTAAATTTAAAAAAATCATCTACCCGTTTGGAAATATTGAATTTAAAAAAAAAAATGCTTTTTTTCAAACATCCAAAAAAATATTTTTACGAACATTTTGGTATGTAGAATTATTTATAATTTGATGGGCCTCCTATATAAAACTTTTGGTCAAAGTCCGTCAAGCCGTTTATGAGAAAGTTCAAAATAAAAAAATGGTTGTTTGACAGGTACCTTTAATAACAAAAAATTTGACAAAAATGTAGAATATATCTAAAATAGTGCACACACTTTTTTTTATCAAAATCGTTAGATCCGTTTTCGAGATAATTGAGATGGTATAAAAAATTGTATAGCAAGTGCCGTTAGTTTTGGACCTAAAAAAATGATTCAAAAATCCATTTTTGACAATAACCTAAAACGCTTAAATACCAAGTTTAAAAAAAAATCGATTCAGACAGAAAGGCAGACGGAATTGCGGGACCCACCTTTTTGTTGTTCTCATCATCGTAATGTTAAGTCTGAATTAAATATGGACTTAGATTCTTTTTCCAAATGCAAAACTTGCCCTATAGTATCTATATCGCAAGTAAAAACAGCAAAATGACGATAATTTTGTCTATAGAACAAAAAAGGGAAATAGGGAAATTATAGAAACTGAGTTGATGGTGAAGGTAGGCATTGGATATTTTAAGGTATGGCATTGTTCTCAATATCGCCTCACCCCTAGCTTCAGCCCTGCGAACAGCTGATTGATTCCCACATTTATTTTAGTTACAGGACCTAAAGATCAGGCTGAATTGTGGTTGGAAACAGATTAAACCACATCCAGCAGGAGCATCGTGAACAGGAAACATAACACTGGCCAAAAATTAATTTTTTTTTTCAAACACATTTCCACCAGCACCGTCATTTTCAACAGTTTGACATTTTCGTATCGAAGCAAACACATCTACAGTTTGAGTTGAAAATGTGTCGAGATGGCATTTCTCTTTTATGTTTAAAAAAGTTTATTCATGGGGTATGTTTGGGAACAAAATCCAAGAGAATGTACAATATTCGAATCTATTTACTTACAAACATATTGTGGTGTTCAATTTAAAAATCTAACCCTCAATTCAAGCTAATTTCGTTTCAACTCGATACTGGTATACAAAGCTTTGAATAGGTGACCAAACTTGCTTCAGACCAGCATTTACACGAAGTAATTTGTGTAAGTAGTTTTAAAGGGTGTTCATTACCTTATGTAACGTTTCATAGCAGCAACATAAGTTAAACGCATTGAAAGGTTGCATAGAGCCTACATAAAAGTGAATTTGTATCAAAAAGTCATTTCACTTTGACATCGCCCGTATGAATTTTTCTTAAGGGTCGGTAAATGTCTATTTTTTTTATATGTATCAACGGCGATTCTCGGTGGAACAATGGAACAAGTCTTGTCTCGATCCCAATCGTCGAACAAGCAAGATATGTTTCGGAGAAGGGATTATGTATTTATTTGTCACAAAGAGAATACAAGACTCTTTTATTTTGACACAATGCCATTATAGCTATAATGGGTAAAAAAATATCTATTGTATAAGGATTTGCATAAGGGATACATACGTCCTTATGCACTGCATAACTTTGGAGGTATTAAGCGTATTTTATTGAATAAGACTGTATAGGTATATATGTATTTATATTACAAAATCAATTCGTCCTTTTCTCGGCTTCTTTTTTACAAACCCTTTCATAAGGAAAATTTTGGTTTAAATAAATCATTAACGCCTTGCTTAAGGCAGGTAAACTCAGTTTGTGACGGCTTTAATGCTTATATGTTCTTTAGCAGAGATTACTTTAAGGGTAAACCATTCTTATTTTTTTTAAACTTGTGTGTTGGCGCAAAATTTTAAACAGACTAATGCTGAGGTTTTAAAAGCATGATAGTATCTAATTCCTAATTTTAAATACTCTTTAACTAGCATCACCGAACCTATTTTCTTGATAAAATGCATTTGAACACACCTAAAACAGTGCACAAAGTCAACACAACTTTTTAACTTTTGTAAATATCAAATGTCAAACTGTCATATGGATTGAGTATGTTAAATGTAAAAAGATATGGTTCGATGACTAACTCGTTTAAAACAAAATCAAAATCCTGCTTTTGCCTGGTATAATATTAATAGTGAGTTTCATACAAATTTCTCCTCTCAAAATCGAGATTTGATCTTTTCAATGAAACTTTTTTCCAGATTTAATTGTATTATTGGTGAATGACTAAGACATATTTCTGGAAAAAAAGCACATCGTCATCAAGCAATCAAAAACTCCACTGAATTTATAAAATATAAATTATTAACTACTTCGTCCATTATTTCTTTATTTTTTAGCACGGATCAGCACTAGTTCACAAGTTCACAACAAATTAATTACAAAATATTTTCCATTTGACCCTGGACTGAAAAGACTTTGCATGTATGTGTGCATTCAGATCAAATCTGGCAACCCATCAGACATTCAATCTTTCGTGTTAAGATTTGATATAGATTTGCTGTTTTTGTTTGAATGAAACTTTTATCAAAATTAAAAAAATGAAATCTTTTGTCGGAAAGAGCAGATCTTTTCTTGAATGATACGTATACGAAATCCTTTAAAAAATTGTCCCCATTATTATTACTTAAATATACGATTTTCTACGAAAAAGTCTGATCCACACTCTGCCAATTGGCACAAATTGGCACTAATTTCTGCCAAAACCTGTTCCAGACTTACAAATTTGGCAGTTTTTGGCAGAAGAGAGCGCTCTTGAGGGAGTAAAATATTTCCCCTTCCTGACAATTTCTTGCCAATTCCTGCCCAATAAATTTTTGTGAGCAGCAATTTGTGGGCAGAAAATTTACAATTGTCAGACTGACGTTTGTCATAAACGAAAAAAAAACGGTTCGTAGTTGGTGTGGAAAAATATTTGTTGAACAAATAAATTAATTTAGAAACACTAAAATACAAAATAATTAGTTTGAAGAGAAAAAAATGTAAATTTACATCAAATAAAGAAATAAAAAAAAAACAAATATGTTGACGTTTAAAAATTGGCAGAAAATTGTGCCCAATCTGTTCCAGACTTTTTCGGACTTTATTTCTCAATGAGAGAATTTTATCCCCACTCTTCAAGTTTTGACAATCTACCAATTTCTGCCCAAAAAAAGTCTGGATCAGACCTAATAATTGATTTGTAATTTGCGACGGTGTGGGGCACCTGGGTGTATGTGGAACCAACTGATACCAACACTCAACCAAAATATACATAATCATGTCGTTTTGGATTCTTGGTTCGGATGACTTCCGAATATATTTGAAACTGTCCGATTGGTATCAAATGACAGTTCTTCGTTAGGAAAGTCAGAATCAAAACCAGAAACAGGTATACACCTTTTAAATGTCAAACTCGAATTCAATCTTCTGTCGGCATTGTTTACAAGATAAAATATTCACAAATCTGCGTTTTAAATCTCCTGCTTTACACATCCGCTCACATTAAACATCAGAATGGATATTTAGCTTATTATTTCGATTGGGATCCCGGAGTTCTTCGACATTGAATATATAAGAAAATGTTTTTTCATTCCCAAATTATTAGGAGATAGATATAATATGAGTATATACTTCCTACAAAATTACAATAACTAGATATCATAGAGCAGCTTCTAATTTATATCATACTACTTTTTTGTTTTGTTAACAATATTTTTACTGACTTCTTTTGTATTATTTAAACACCCTGTTAATTCTGTTAATTTTAGTGATGGCCATCCCGATTATGTTTGGGACAACTATATGGAGTCACTTCCAATGTCCACATATCTGGTAGCATATACCGTTTCAGACTTTGCCAATCTTACCAAAGGAAGCTTTTCCGTGTGGGCACGTCCCGATGCAATTCAATCTGCACAATACGCTCTGATTGTTGGTCCTAAGATTTTAAAATTTCTGGAAGAATATTTTGACATTCCATATCCATTGCCAAAAGTCGATATGATGGCATTGCCAGATTTTCATGCAGGTGCCATGGAAAATTGGGGCCTTATAACATTTAGGGAAATTGCCATGCTCTATGAAGAGGGGGTTTCGCCAACAACCAACAAACAACGCATAGCATCTGTTATTGGCCATGAGCTGGCGCACCAGTGGTTTGGAAACCTAGTAACACCAACTTGGTGGACAGACATTTGGTTGAATGAAGGCTTTGCCAGTTATATGGAATATCTGACTGTGGATGCTATTGAGCCTGAATGGAAAACTATGGATCAATTTGTTGTTTCTGAACTTCAAAATGTCTTCTATTTGGATGCGTTTTCGTCGTCGCATAAAATTTCCGTCGAAGTCTCGAATCCTGACGAGATAAATGAAATTTTCGACAAAATCTCTTATTCCAAAGGAGCTACAATTATACGTATGATGAGTAATTTCTTGACATCGAAAGTTTTTCGATCCGGATTGACAAAATATCTTCGAGAAATGTAAGTTATCTTTTAATTTTTTCCAAATTGTAATAATATACAACATAATAAATAAATTGCAGGTCATACAGTGCTGCTGAACAAGATGATCTTTGGCGATTCCTAACCAATGAGGCAAAAGCAAGTGGTTTGTTAAACAATTCTTCTGTAAAAGAAATTATGGACACCTGGACCTTGCAAATGGGATTCCCAGTTTTGATTGTCAAGAAAAAACCAAATTCTTTTATCATTGAAATGGAACAGATGAAGTTTGTGTATGTAAACGAGAGCAGTCCTGAGGAAGCAAACTCCTTATGGTGGATTCCAATCACTTATACAACATCCAAGGAATTGAACTTTGAGAACACGCGGCCCATTACATGGGTTCCAAAAACAAGAAATTTCGCCATTAACAGCCAGAAACTTTCAACAGCTGAATGGTATATATTTAATATTCAACAAACTGGTTACTATCGTGTTAATTATGATGCGGAAAACTGGGCGGCAATTACAAAACATTTATTACTGCCGTCCAAGTTTAAAGAAATCGCCCCATCAAATCGAGCTCAGCTGATCGATGATGCAATGAATCTAGCTAGAGTTGGGCTCATAAGCTATGATGTTGCATTAAATTTGACCACATATCTGGTTCATGAAGACGATCATGTTCCTTGGAAGGCTGCTATTGTGGCTTTCAACTTCATTGATTCAATGTTTGTCAAAGAAGGCGACTATCATCTTTTAAAGGTTTGTTGTTGTAATTTTTTTTTTTTTTTTTGATTTTGTATTACTATTGCGTTCATTCATTCTCGGTTAGACCTACCTATTAAAGCTTCTCAACAAAGTGTACGATCAGGTGGGATTTACGGACAATATTGATGAAAAGGATATGCTTATGTTGTGGAAGCGTAATGAGATCCTAAATATGGCATGTCATTTGGGACATCAGAAATGTATTAGTGATTGTAGCAGACATTTTCAAAATTGGATACAAGATCCAAATCCAGATTTGAATAATCCGTAAGTGTTCCTTTTTTTAAATCTCAATAGCCAATTAAGAACAAAAGTGATCCACGTGACATTAGAAAATAAACAGCTAAATGTATGTATGTATGAGCGTTTGCTGCACAGATGAGAAATACATAGATTTGAATCTTTCGTACGTTTCACCCTCCAATCCATTTGTTTACATTTTTACTTGCGATTATAGGTACTATAAGGCAAAAAAAAATCTAACAATCAAACATGACATTACGATAATAAAGAAGCCTAAAAAAGTGATCGGCAAAAAATGTCTGTCTGTCAGTCTGTCAGTCTGTCAGTCTGTCAGTCTGTCAGTCTGTCAGTCTGTCAGTCTGTCAGTCTGTCAGTCTGTCAGTCTGTCAGTCTGTCAGTCTGTCAGTCTGTCAGTCTGTCAGTCTGTCAGTCTGTCAGTCTGTCAGTCTGTCAGTCTGTCAGTCTGTCAGTCTGTCAGTCAGTCTGTCTGTCAGTCTGTCAGTCTGTCAGTCTGTCAGTCTGTCAGTCTGTCAGTCTGTCAGTCTGTCAGTCTGTCAGTCTGTCAGTCTGTCAGTCTGTCAGTCTGTCAGTCTGTCAGTCTGTCAGTCTGTCAGTCTGTCAGTCTGTCAGTCTGTCAGTCTGTCAGTCTGTCAGTCTGTCAGTCTGTCAGTCTGTCAGTCTGTCAGTCTGTCAGTCTGTCAGTCTGTCAGTCTGTCAGTCTGTCAGTCTGTCAGTCTGTCAGTCTGTCAGTCTGTCAGTCTGTCAGTCTGTCAGTCTGTCCGTCTGCATGTATAAGGAGCTACAGCCTAAACGGCTTAAGCGATTACCTTCAAATTTGGTATTTGTGATTATTTTGGCATTCCTCAGAGGGGAAATTGAAATTTTATTTTTAGGCCTAAAAATAACGGTACCTGCCATATGACCCTGAAGGAAAATCTTATTTTTCTCGTAAAAGGCGATTTTGATAAAAATGTTTGAGAATTTTTTTGTTGGTAATAGCTATCATTTGATATGAATCAATCTTACGGGAAAAGTCTATTAACGGTACTTTTCATATAACGGGATTTTAAATTTTTGTCTTTCTCGGTAACTGTTCATTGGATTTCTATAAAATTTTATATCTGAGAAGATCTAGGTAGCCAAACTAATTCTGCATATTAAAATTTTAAATAACATTTTTTATATAGTTAAAATTAATTTTTGAAAAATCAATATTTTTAAGACTAATCAAAAAAAAATAATTTTAAATTTTATAGTCATATGTATATTGATAAACTCTACAAAGCTGCATACCAAAATATCAAAAAAGTTTGTTTTCAAAAAACTAAAAATGAAAAACCGGATTTCATCAAACTCCGTCCTACAATTTTCGAGATACTTTTTTATAAAATGTTCATTGATCTGTTGCATCTAATGGCATTCTTTGCTTTTTCAAGAAACTGATTGAAGTGATCGTTTTATCACTTTTTATCAGTTTAAAACACGATTTTTACCCACCTATACACCATTCACTTTCATTATTATACATATGTATAATATATACATAAATATGTACATATATTTACATACCTAGGTGCCATCTATGTAGGTAGGAACACATTACCCTCCTTATTTACATAATTAAAATCTTTTTAAATATACATTTGTAGGATGGTACCTATGTCACCATTCCTTTTTATCATATGCATTTGACAATTCATTAATCAAGGTAATCTAACCTATTCCGGCTTTAAACCTGCACAGGATAACTAAACTAGACTACCTATATCTACTAACAACTTCAGTTGTTAGCTACTATTTTACACTAAAGTTGTTAGCTACAAGAGCACGTTCGTACGATCCAGTCGTGCATTTTATTTATGTTGAAATTTGACAATCTATCCATTAATAGATGTGAAATCGAACAACCAAAAAAAATGGGACTGATTTAATAAACCAAAAAATGGCTACCGGAACAACTTTAGGCATAATTGTGCGTTACCGGTACTACTTTAGGCATAGTTGTGTACCTTAGCAGCTTTAGGCAAACCTCTTTGACACCCGAGGATTCCCGTCTTGGTATTTCTCATCCGTACAGCAATACGGACATTGTGCAACCATTTTTAAAACCTCTTTTAGGCGATCAGTTGTCAGTTTTGCAGAGCAGACGTCAGTTTAGGTTTCATTGAACGCTTCTCTTTTTACCATTTTATGATCAAATGGACTATTTGCTTTATGTATATTCATTAAATTTCTATAAAATAGAATATACATAAACACTGATGGTCGGTAAAATTAGACTTTTTTTTGTTCATAACATGTCAACTTTTCCATATATTCTGGTTAATAAATAGCTTTTTAGATATTTTTGAGGTTATGTTATTTCTAACGATATTCAATATTATTTTATTCATTGAGAAATTTTTAATTGAACTTTATGTGTGTTCATAATTTCTCTATTCCTTATATGGCCAGCAGAACGGTCCTTAGTTGAACGTGGTAGGTGTTGACGCGATCAAAAAATGTACTATTGGTTTTGAACAGCTTGCTCAAAAAATCATATGATCGAAAAGATCATCTGGGGCAAAATTAAGGTGATGTGAATTAATTTCACATTTTTGATTTTTTTTCCATTATCTCAATCTTTCAACAAAATATTTGTTTCTCACAAATATTCTTTTTTTCTTATTGATCTTGAACGTCCCAAAAAGATCTTCGGTTCAAATTTTAGTGTTTTGTCATTTAATCTTTTTTGAAAATTTGAAATGCGATTGCAGAAAACTCGTTTAACGTTTATCAAGAAAGAGTTTGTGCAAGAGAGTGATGGTTACATATTTGACGATAGTTGGATCGTTTAGTGAACTTTGCACATGGTTGACCCAGGTTTTCTTGACAATCCAAACAATATTCCTTTTTATCGGAAAATAAGGTATATGGTTCGTTGATAATGAACAACTCAATTTGTTTGATTAACAACCAAGTGTTCAGCTAGATGACAACTGAACTGAAATTTATGTCGCTCTCAATTGGCTTATCGGAGTTACTCCGCTTTTTGAATAGAACATACGAAATGAAAAGTAGTAACTTACTCCTAATAGCCAATCGAAAACGACATTTATCATCAGTTTTGACATTTATATATCAATTTAAATAAATGACTAATTATTAATTAACTGATAATGAAATATCATCTTCAAGGAACTTAAAAATATAGTAATATGATATTTTGTATAATTATTTTCATGGCACAATTTCTGTTTTTTTGGAAGGTATTTGGATCACTTATCTTTTATTAATGTCCTTTACGATAGGGTGTTCGGAGTCTTTGTCCACTCCTGTTTACACCAAAAACGTTCAATTAGCTGTTCCGAGTAATATTTATCTTTTCTCGATTTTATAATGGAGTCAAAATAGAACATACATATTTATTTAAATTTAAAACGACATAACACTCTAAATATTACTAAAAGGTTATTTGGGTTTAATGGAAGAACAAAAATACTCAATCCTAATAATTTTTAACAGAATCTCTCCAAATCTACGAAACATAGTGTATTGCACAGCAATACAATATGGAACGGAAGCAGAGTGGAATTTCGCATTCGATCGTTATATGCACTCAAAAGTATCCAGTGAACAAGAAGTTCTATTAAGTGCCCTTGGTTGCTCCAAAGAACCATGGATTCTATCGCGATTCCTAAGAAGAGCAATATCTGGGGAAGGTATTCGCAAACAAGATGTGTATCGGGTCTTTGCTGCAGTTTCTAATAATGTTGTCGGGCAACAAATTGCCTTCGATTACATTCGAAATCATTGGGACAAAATGATAACATAGTAAGTTTTCTCACATTGATCTCAAACGAAAATTGCATTTAATTCAATATATTTATCTGTCTAATTTAAGCCTTGGAAAGTCAATGTCCAATCTAAACGTTATTATCAAATTCCCAACGAAACTCATGAATACCCGATTTGTTTTAGCTGATTTAAAGAGTTTTGTAAAAAATGATCTAAAAGAAGCAGGGCGCACCATTCAACAAGCTGTTGAGCAGGTTCAAATAAATGTTGACTGGATGGATCGCAATTATAATACAATTGTTGAATGGCTTAAACAGCAAGAGGTTAACAAAAGTTAAAATAAATACCAGACAAGCCAAAATTATAATTTAAAAAAAAAACAAAGACTGGTTTGAAACAACCTTTGTTTTAGAATTCCTTTTGTTAAAAACTAATTATAATTAACTTAATATATGTAAACTAATGAAAACGAATCAGCACGGCTAAGGTAAATACCAAATGCCAATATTTTATTTTATTTTTGATGGAAATTAATTTTTGTTTAATATTTTATGTAATAGGTAAACCAAAAAGAAATATTTTAATCCGTCTATTGTAAATATTAAATAATTCTATATATATTAAATTTTATATTTTAAGTAATAATGTTTAAATATGTATACATAAATAAAAAAAATTAGATTTTAAATTAGAATTTAAGAAATTTACACTCCGATTTAAGTCAGCACAAGCCAGATGCCAGAGTTCATGCATTTTAAATGTTTCATTTCTTTATTCATTGTATGTTAACATTATAAAGTATTACATATTAAGCATTTAATTGTATAAATTAAAGAAATTGTGTACTTAAAATAAATAAACATAAATGGAGACTTTTGAATTTACGTATGAGTGAAATTAATAAAAAAGGTAACATCAGGGCAAGGCTATTGGGTACAACATACAATTTTAAGCAATACATCTTACACTAAACCATCATTCGATTTTCAGCTCAAAGGAATTGTTTCCCATAACACCAACATGACAGTTGCGGTTAAGTGAAGATGGCTTAAATGTAAAGCCCAGTGTCGCTCGAAAAAATCCTACGGTAAATCTTAATAAGATCGCTTTCACACGAGGAAATTAAGTTGCCAGCAAACTTTTAGCTTGTAGGAAAGAGGGGCAAGAGTAAAGAGCGTGAACAAAATCTTCCCGGTCAACGTTTTGAAAAGATTTGTTTGACGTTCCCTTTTAAACTACGTGAAATGTGCCAAGAAACATTAATAGGAAGCGAATAAAATCTCGGGCAATTTTGATTCCTCGTATGAATGCTACAAGAGATTTTTAAAGCAATTTAAAGGAAACGTAAAAAAAATCTCCAGCAACTAGTTGGCCTGTGTAAAAGGTGACTAACGTGCTGATACGGAACGAATGCAAAGCGAAATCTAACAACCACAACGGAAAAATATTATTAGATAATTCAGTCTGCTATCAAAAAAACACAATTGACAAGTTATGACTTGGCATGAGCCAAACTACTATAGTTTTCTTCTTAAATTTCGAATACATACTCAGAAATCACCGATAAAGAGTTATACAATTAAAATGATTAAAAACAACTTTTTGTTTCGATTTCGATTTTGTAGGATGACAATAATCTGTAATAGCAGGCAGAATCGCAACTACGCGAAATCAATCAGAAATGAAATAGAAGGTTCGTTCGTTGAACTCTACCAAGGGTCAACCCAGGTTTTCCGACAACCCCAAGAGTTGTAAAAAAAAAACTGTTTTTTCCGTTCTCAAAAAACAAGCGAGGGCTATTAATTTTACGTCACAGAAAAACAAGTTATGTCATCTAATAATTAAAACTTAAAATACGCTTAAATTTAATTCCTTAATGAATTTTTGTATGGGATCGCTTAAAATTAACAATGCTAATTCATTAGCTATATTGGCAAACCCAATTTAATTCGAAAATAAACCATGCTGCCGCCATACATTGATTTCTATATATTATACCTAGCCATCTAACTTCATCAAGTGGATCAACAAATGAAATCGAACCGCAATCTTGGAGAACAGGAGAGAAGCAGATTTTTGTCATACAAGTATAAGAGAGTTCTGTGATTTTACTTAAATTTCTATAATATAACAAATTTCGAGTCGAATTGAGGTTTTATACTTCTGAGGCAAATTTGTCTACGTTTAAAATTAGTATAGTTATGCTTAAACGTTGATATATCTTTAAAATTAATTATAGAATTGTTTCTTAATGCAATATATTTCTATATTGCTTCTAAGGACCACTTTTTCAGTGGTTGAGTTAAATCTAATTTAAGCCTGAGTTAATTAATACTGTTAATAAATTAACGCTGACTTAACTAACGACCAGTTTTTTAGTCGAGGATTAAATTTAACCTTCAAATATGGATATCATCCATATTTCATTCCACTACGAATTTGTTGAACTTACTCTAGGTCCAGATTGACTGAAAAATCTCTTTGCAGGAGTTAACTCAGACTTGAACCTGAAACTAGGATCAAGTTACACTGAAATACTGGAGTAAAGGTTAATGAAGTTCAATAAACTAGAAACTAATTATCAAAAAACATTTAATTTTAAAGGGATGGGAACACCTTTTTAAATATAAGGACTAAAACAATAATTTCCGTAATATTTAAAAGTAAGTATTTATGTAGTGCTACTGACCCAACTAAATTTGAGGAAAAAGTAAGTATTTCGCTAGGCATATTATGTATGTACCACTAAAGCCCGTTTGGTGATACACAACGTTAGAATTTAAGTTCTACTTAAGTACTTATGTGACAGTTTACGCACAGGAATAAGTAGCCCATAAGCGTTTTAAGTTGAACATAAATATTTATGATTCGTATCAGCAAACGGGCCTAAAACCACTAAATTCGGAATACAACCTAAATGACACTTCTGGTGCTCTATAGTTAATTGACAATGATATTAAAAGCAGTGGACTTTGGTAGTATGTATAAGAATTCAATTCTGTAGTCGACCTTATTTCAAAAATCAAAATACATAATTTCTGCCTTTATTGTCATCAATATTCGATTTTATCTCCAAATACCTACAAAAATACAATTTTACATACAAAGTTTCATGAAACCATGTAGTACCTATATACCCAATTTAAAAAAATGTTCATCAATAATATTCTGACTTGACTGAAAGAAATGTATGTTAACTTACTATTGTTGTATAGCTCTAGAACCATAAAGCAATTATTATAACTAGTGTCCGACCAAAGGTCGATTACCGAAACCGAAGCCTTAACAACTTACAAGAATTTCCGTTAAGGATTGACTAAAGGGAAAAAAAATATTATTTTTTTGAAGTTTTTCTAGAATGTATGTATGCATCCAAATTAAACAAATTAAACTAATATGTATGTATCAATTTTAATATTTTATTGAAATAGTTCAAATCAAAGTTTTGTTCACTAGGAACACTAGTGGTAGGAGGAGATAAATATTTTAAAGCAATTGGCCGTAGATAAATTTATGGGCTAGAAGCCGAGTATACATCAGCATTCCTTAAAATCAAAGGTTCTCTCAAGAAACATATTGTTGAGAGTAAGCACAAATATGTTGCTTAGGCACCGCACTGTCATATTCAATTACAATTTAAATTTACTGCAATAAGAAAGAGACACAATTTTGCTATACATGTACATATTGATAGTCTACATTATGTACTTGATGGCGTTTCTTCTTCGGTCGGACACTATAATTATAACTTGACGAATTCCAGAACGCTAAATACAGGTACATTTTGATAAAATATGATAGAAACATAAAACTTCTCTTCTATCCTTCTTACTAATGCTTTGAAATGCAGATTGCATTTATAAAACCTTAAGTGTTATACACCCATATGGTTACAATTATTATTATACATCGCGAATAAAGAGGACAAAAAATATGTTTTCCTTTTTGCAATATTGCCATTTCACTTTCGACATATATAATAGAATTGTTCCCGTACTCTCTAAAACTCTCAAATTCTGTTCCCGTACACTAAATTTGCGTAGTTCTTTACAATAGAAAGCTCTGAAGAGAGAGTTAAATACAGCCCAGGCTTCGAATTTTAGTACGAGCAATTTCTTTGGACAAAATTTTGAAGACTGTCAAATGAAGCAAAAAAGTAAAAAAAAAACACCTGCTAATTGATAGGTGTGTCATTACAAAAATTGAAAATAATAGAATTTATAGTGTATGGTCAATCGTATTCGTATAATAAATTAAAATTTGTAATAGCAAATTAATTATTTAAAAAAATAATTTCACAACAAAACTTTAATTAACATTTTCCGAAATGTACTTTTGTTATGACATTTAAAAAGTAGATACAATTTTCGTTTAATGCGTTTCCGCACCTTTCTGAAATTTTAACGCTCACTGGAAGAGTCTTGCCTCCATACCCCTTTCTTTTATTTGCTTAAGTTTTGTTCACATTCACATACTACATATGTCATATTTATTTATTTAAACATGCAATTTGAATACATACATGTGTGATATGTACAGAAACAATTCTTTTTTGTTAATTACAAAATGGTATATTTTATTTGTAAGTTGGCATTCCCGAATAAATTGATTCTTTGATTTAAGGTCATTACAAGACAATAGAACATTCCACCAGTCCCTCCATTAAATATTTTTATTTCAATATAAGAAATACAATAACTGATCTTCTCATAGGAGCCGCAAATTATTGCAGAGAATATAAAATGCACGACTGGATTACACGTACTTGCCCTTAAGTTCGATCACATCGTATGCAAAACATTTCTTTAAATTAGGTCGAAAGACATTAGTATTAAGAGCTTAGCTTAGAGTGCCCGTAAGTCCCCTTTCACACAGGGAAACCAGTTGCTGGAGATTTTTTTGACGTTTTCCTTTAATTGCCTTGTACCTTTCACACGAAGAAACTGTCACCAAGAAACTGAGGAGGAAACTGGTAAGATTTTGTCGGGCTAATTGGAATGCAAAGCAAAACGTCAAAAAAATCTCTTCAAATCGTTGACCGGGGAGATTTTTTTCATTCCCCTTACTTCTTGCCCTTCTCGCCAACAAACTCCCAGTTTCCGGCAACTCAGTTTCCTTGTGTGAAAGGGGTATAAAGGGTCAGTAAGTAAGTTGTAAGTTATTGATAAGTAGGCTAGTTTTATGAATATTTGTCTAGCTTTAAGATATCTAGTTATAAGTTAATAATAAATAAAAATGTATTTAAAAAATTTTCTTTCAAGAATCTAAAAATATATTTTTGTTTTCTTACTTAATTTTGTATATAATAATAATAATTTTAACTATAAACCTATTTATATATAAAACTTCTTTTATTCTTTACTAAAAATAAAATTGGTCGTTGGGTGTGTATGAATAGGGAAGGCCCTGATCGGCGTAAACCAGGCGATGCCCAGTGTTGTAACTATCTCGTACACATCAATTGTGCTTATTTTATCTCCTTGCGGTAACCACCGGGTACTGGCTTGTCCATTCGAACATTCTTGCTAAACTTATAAGCGCGAGTGTTGAACACAGAAAAGAAAGCAACACTATAATGCTCTGTTTTAATGACTGTTCTGATCGACTCGCAGAAGTCTTGCATGAGCTCCTCAGAAAGAGGTAGTACGGCGGATGAGCCCAAGCAATTGGACCAACGGCGGCTTTAACAGTCAACAAAGCAGATGCCCCAATGAGCTACTTCGACGCATTTGGAGATAAGGTCATTGGGACAATTCGATGCAAGTCAGGGCATTGAAATAGACATGGTGGCGGATGAGCCCTTAATGAGCCAACGGCAGCGCTCCTTTCGTCCAAGGAGTCCAACAAAGGACCTAGCCCTCCAGGGGGTTGTGCGTGGGTTAACTACCCCGCCATGTAATAAAATATAAGTTGCCTCGGAAAAGGACGGATTAGCTGTTGACGACCCGGCAAAATGCATTAAGGACAATGACCTTCGGATCTGCACGTGGAATGATGGAACCCTTAACAGACCAGGTGCAGCCGAACAACTAGCGGAGGCCCTAGACTGCTACAGATCAGGAATTACTGCAATCCAGGAAGTGCGATATGATGGGCCGGGCTAAAGGAAGATGAAATACTGTGACGTATACTACGGTGATTGTGAAAGAAGACCACAGCGTCTATTTGGGTGCGGATTCGTCATAAGCGGCAGATTTAGGCAAGAAGTCTTTCGAAACGTGAGTGAGCGACTTGTGACAATCTGTATCAAGGCTAAATTCGCCAACATTAGTCTAATATGCGCTCACGCCCCCACAGATGGCGCCACCAAGGATGACTTCTACGAGCTCCTCGACAAAACCTATGAGCAGTGCCCTAAATATGACGTTAAGATCGTACTAGGCGATTATAACGCCAAAATAGGTAAAGAGAAAATCTTTGGTAGGGCAGCTAAACAAATGGCATATAATGCGGCGCGAGCTCTACGAGTAGAAAAGACGGGAAGAACACCGGCTTCTCCAGAAGAAAAAGAGAGAACATGAGAAGCGCGCGATCGAAGATATTGAGAGATGCTACTCCAGGAACAACGTGCGGAAGTTTTACCAACAGGTAAAAAGAACGTGTCAAGCCAAAAAAAACCCGCACAGAAGCCTGTAGAGATAATAATGGAAGCCTCGTAGTAGAGTCACAGTCGGTGCTCAGTATATGGAAGGACCATTTCTGCAGACTGTTAAACCGCGATGAAGATCAAAATCTCGCTGTCAGGCAGAATGAACCATTGAACATGGAACAGTGCATAAACCAACTCATCTCTAAAGTCTGGTCAGAAGAAAGTATGATAAATGGAACCTCAGCATCGTTTGCCCGATCCCCAAAAAAGAAGGCCCTCTAAACTGCGCCAACTATAGAGGAATAAGTCTCCTGAATATCGCGTACAAGATCCTTTCTGCTGCATTATGTGAACATCTGAAACCATTTGTCAGCAACCTGATTGGACCCTATCAGTGCGGTTTCAGGCCAGGAAAGTCCACAATCGATCAAATGTCCACGCTACGGCAGATCCTGGAAACTACCCAAGAACTCCAAATCGATACCCACTATCTCTTTATCGTTTTAAGGCCGCTTACGATAGCATTTATAGAGACGAGCTATACAGAGCCATGTCCATCCGTCAAGGTTGGTACTGTCCTGACAGACGCTTTTGATATCAAGAAAAGATTCCGACAACGTGATGCGCTATCATGCGATTTCTTCAACTTAATACTTGAAAAAATTGTAAGAAATTCCCAAGTTAACTCTACTAGCACAATTTTTGTCAAGTCTGTGCAATTGTTAGCATACGCTGATGACATAGACATCATTGGCAGAACCCAGCGAGCTGTCATTGGAGCGTTTGCTAACATTGAAGCTGAAGCGGCTAAGATGGTACTAGCAGTCAATGGGGCCAAAACGAAGTACCTGCTGTCCACAAAAACGGACACACAACACCGGCGGATTGGACAAAACGTCACAATAGACATGTAAAACTTTGAGGTAGTTAGGGCCTTTGTCGACCTCGGATCCGCTATAACATCTAACAACGTTAGAAGTAAAGCGAAGAATTACTCTTGCCAATAGCTGTTCCTATGGGCTAGGGAGGCAATTGAGTAGTAAAGCCCTCTCTCGAAAAACAAAGGAGACTCTTTATAAGACTCTAATCATCCCAGTCCTGCTCTATGGCGCGGAGACATGGACTCTATCGAAAGCGGATGAAGATACCGTTTCGAGCGTAAGGTTCTTCGCAATATTATCGGCCCTATCTGCGTTAACGGGCTTTAGAGGAGAAAGTGTAATCACGAACTATACGAACTGTACAGCGTCATTGACCTGGTAAAAAAAATACGTATTTCACGTTTCAGATGGCTAGGTCATGTAAAGCGTATGGACAACAATGCTCCGGCTCAAAAGATCTTCGATTCCAACCCAGAGGGAAGACGCAGTCAAGGAATACCTCGCCTAAGGTGGCGCGCTCAAGTGGAAGATGACCTCAACTAACTTGGAGTGCTTAACGTTTAGCCGTTTATGCGAAAGTCAAAAATAAAAAAAAAATGGTTGTATGCTATGTACGGTTAATAACAAAATATTAAAAAAAATGTAATGTAAATCCATTTGAAGGATCAATATCAATTTTGTTCAGACATTGTTTGATTTTGTACAGAAAAATGCATGATTGAATGGAATTCCACAAAAAAAACAGGCACAATCAATTAAATAACCTTTTTGAAAGTGGCTGGTATTATAATTATACCTCCTTTGCTCGGAATTTATTGTTTTGTAAGAATGAATTACATATATGAACATAATATCAACTCAGCACATAAACACTCTGTTTTCTGCAATCAATTCTTCTCTGTAAGATTTAATTTTATTCTGAAAATTAATAAATCATATTTTATTCTAGTCTGTTCTCAGTATCCAAGTGGTGTGTTTAATTTGAATTTTCTCGTTGTTTTTTCATCAGGTTATAGGCCCAGATTCCGCAAAGAATTTTGTTTAGAAATTTAAATTTAAAAACTATTTAGAAACAAAACTGAACGTGGCTTCAAATGTTGTGTCTGTAGAAAAACTGAAGGGACGAGAAAATTTCGATGTGTGGAAAATTGCAGCCAAATCATATTTGGTAATTAAAGGACTGTGGCAAAGTTTCGAGAAAGAATTAGAAGCCACATATAAATAGCAACTGATCTGAAGGCGAAATCTGAATTAATTTTGTTGCTTGAAACACAAAATTATTCTTACATAGCGGACACTTCTTCAGCCAAAAGTGCTTGGGATAGCCTTACCAATGCGTTTGAAGATACTGGTCTTTGTAGGAAGGTGGATTTGCTGAAACAACTCGTACAATTAAAACTGAATGAGTGTGATTCCATAAAGTTAAGAAAAGCAGGTCTGAAGATCGACGACGAAATTGTTGCTTCACTGATGTTGGCAGGTTTGCCTGAGGATTTCAAAGCATTAGTTATGGCTGTTGAACATTCATCAAAGGTGTTAACTTGTGATGCTGTGAAGACTCTTTTACTAGAACAAGTAAAATACAACGCAAAATCAACTGAAAGTGCCATGTTTGTTAAATCGAAATTCAAATCGCAAAAACAAAAGCCACAACAAAAATTTGGATGCCACAACTGCGGTGAAATTGGTCATTTTGCAAAACAATGTCCAAATAAAAAGAAAGTAAACAGCAAATGAAATGAGATTGCAATGTTTTCATCTTTTTTAGCCAAAAGTGAAGTCCCAGAATCTGCGTGGTATGTAGATTCAGGAGCAACGGCCCATATGACAATGTGCAAGTCATTATTAAGTAATATAAGATCACCAAAGCACAAGGAGATTGTTGTTGCTAACAATGCAAAGTTGGCGGTCGAATACATAGGTGATGTTAATATGTCTCTTGTGAATGGTAAGATGAAAACAAGTGCTACAGTATACGATGTCCTATACGTTCCGAATTTATGCACAAATTTAATTTCCGTAAGCCAATTAGTCAAAAGTGGGAAAATTGTGCGTTTTGAAAAAAAATGTTGCAAAATTTTGAACGAGTGTAAGGAGGTTATAACATCAGCATCCCTGATAAACAACATGTATCGTTTAAATTGCATTATGCCTAAACCATCGCTTCTACACAATTCTGTCATTTTGGTTGCACAGAATGAAACAAATCTATGGCATCGACGAATGGGTCACATCTGCAAAGACAATTTAATGAAACTGAAGTCAGAAGCTACTGGTGTTTCTTTTGGTGGAATAATGGATGACAAATGTATTATATGCGTCAAGGGGAAACAAACAAGAGAACCTTTCAAGTCAAGTGGTACTCGGGCAAAAGCTGTTTTAGAATTGATACATTCCGACGTTTGTGGACCAATGCCAGTCAAGTCGTGTTCAGGATCTTTGTGACATTTGTTGACGACTTTAGCCGAAAATTATTTCTTTACCCACTGAAGCAAAAGTCTGATGTTTTCGAGACTTTTTAACATTCAAGGCTCTTGTTGAAAACCAATGTAGAAAGAAAATAAAAAAAATTCGGACTGATAACGGCACGGAGTACTGCAATTTAAGGTTTGGACGATATTTATCCGAATGTGGCATTCAACACCAAAAATCAGCCCCGTATACCCCGCAACAGAATGGAGTTGCTGAAAGGATTAATGAAAAATTATTGAAAGGTTGCGCTGCATGTTGTTTGATGCCAATCTAGGAAAACATTTTTGGGCTGAAGCAGCATCTACAGAAGCATATATTTTGAATCGCATTCCTTGCAGAGGTGAAAGAACAAAAACACCTGAAGAATTATATTCAAGAGTAAAACCAGACTTGAAAATGATTCGGGTGTTTGGATGTAAGGCTATGGTACATATACCATGTGAAAAACTCCAGAAGCTAGATACAAAGTCTGCTGAATGCATTTTGTTTGGATACAGCACAGAATCAAAGGCTTACCGTCTGTACAACTTGAAAACGAAAACAATTGTTGTAAGTCGCGATGTGGTTTTCTTTGAAAATTGCCGCAAATCAAAATATGAATAGCCCTTTTGTTTCATTATTTGAAGAAGAAACTAGAGCAAATGCCAATTCTATGGGAAAAGTTAATGAAGAATCGGACATTGTGTTTGAAGATATGAATGCTACCTCAATACCTGAAGTTGAAATTGAAGAAAACAGCAGCAGTTCTTATGAAACAGATGAAGGTGATAGATTATTTATTATTATTCAATAGACCTTCAATTTATTTATTTATTTACATCTACAAGCAATTTACAGCTAAGAGATTATGGATAAAATTAAAACTAAGGTTATATACATATACATATAATGCTAAACATATACATATAATGCTAAATGCTAAAATTTCAACACGATACCGGAGATACAACAGGCATCGATGATGATATCATCGTAGAAGATGCTGTCACTGTTCGTAAATCCAATAGAGTCCCAAAGCCAAATCCAAAATACCAGACAAGTTATTATGTTAAATTTGAAAATAATGATCCTGAAACTGTTCAAGATGCTTTGTCACGCCCTGATGCACATTTGTGGCAAAAAGCAATGAACACAGAATTTGAATCGCTCAATTTGAATAGAACATGGGATTTAGTAGATCTACCCAAGGACAAACATCCTATTAAATGCAAATGGATCTTTAAAATGAAACGAGATGTAAATGGTAACATTTTAAGACGCAAGGCACGATTGGTGGTAAAAGGTTGTTCCCAAAAAGAAGGCATCGACTACCAAGAAACTTTTTCACCTGTCGTTAGATACTCGTCAATTCGGTTTTGGATCGCGATATCATCGAAATTCGATCTCAACATTCGTCAGATGGATGCTGTTACTGCATTTCTCAATGGAGAAATTAAAGAAAATATTTACATGGTACAACCAACAAATTTTAGTGATGGATCCAATAAAGTATGTAAGCTGAACAAATCGTTATATGGCTTAAAACTGTCAAGTCGAGTATGGAATGAAAAATTGAACGATGTTTTACTGATGGCTGGTCTCAAGCGTTCGGATGCTGATCAATGCATTTATTATAAAATTACCAAAAGCAACATGACGTTCGTCGCTGTTTACGTAGATGACGTTTTAATATTCTCCAACGATGAAAGGCAAGAAATGTTTTTAAAAGAATGCTTAATGAAGAATTTTGAAATGAAGGACTTAGGTGATGCATCGTCTATTTTAGGAATTCGTATCACTCGGAATAGATCAGCTGGAACAATTGCGATTGACCAATCTCAATACATTTCTGAAATTTTAAGTCGATTTGGAATGTTCGATTGCAATCCTGTATCAACACCTTTGGATTTAAAGTTGTGTGTTTAATTTGAATTTTCTCGTTGTTTTTTCATCAGAATTAGATTTTTTTTGTATTCATTTAAAAGTTTTTGAAAAAAATCTAGCCTTAATGCAATACGGTTGAGCCGTTAAACTAAATATTTAAATGTTAGATAAAAACAACTTTTTTCAGGATTTTTTTTTCTTTTTTCGCAAATATAATGGTCAGTTTTAAACTTTAGTCATTTTTAAACTTTGTCTAAGCTGAACCTAGGCTTAGTTCAATTTTCGGACGTTGATTCTATTTTTTTAAGCTTATCATTCCAAAATATTTGAAGATATTTGTGTAGTAAAACAAGTTAATAATTTTATAAAAATATAAAACCAACAAGTTGTAAGTAAAATTGTTCTATACTCATTGAGCCAAAATTGTCTTAAACTGTAGTTTAGTAAAACCTGGGTTTATCAGCGACTATGAATATGCCCCAATTTGTATTAAGGATATTTATACAACGAGATAATTTTCCGCTTTGCAGAAAGATATAATTTTCGCTATACCTTTGCATGAACACCACCTTAAAAATACTTATGTAAATGTCGGAAATAATTAGCTGTTCGTTAAATTAATTTTTTTGAAATTGATGTGCTTTGCAGAAATTTTTTCCCATACACTTTAACAGTTCATTTCTGCGGAGATAAAATTATCTGGTTTCTGAGATTTATCCGGGTTTTCCGCCGTTAAATGAATACCCTTATTGTTATGCATTTCGAGTAAAAAACTTTAATTTGAATTATAATATGTTGTTACTAATTTTATTTATCTTCCATGGGAGAAATTGTCTATAATTGTCATTTTCTATTCAACCAAAGTAATCTATCCCTCAGGGATTTTTTGATCCCGGACCAGATTTCGCGTTCTATTCTACAAAAATTGTCGATTTTTTTATCCGGGATAAAAATCACAGATCTGGATCACAGAGAGAGATTTACACGTAATGAAACACGCACTTGCCACAAACGAAAGTATAGTTAAATTTGCTGAAACGTCAAAGGGTTTTGCATACTCATAATATAATAATCATAATAAAATACCTATATAATCACAAGTAATAATAAATACACTGTGAAGGCGACAAAGCAATTAAAGTAACAGTCCAAAAAATCTCCAGCAACTGGTTTTCCTGTGTGAAAGTATAGGAAGAGGAACAGTGCGTTTTTATCAATGCGTCTATTGGAAAAGGAACGGACATTTTTTTGTGTGCGTATTTCAGCTTGCAGGCATATGCGAATGGTAGCAGACGTTTCGGGTCTATTTACTTGGTATACCCAAAATCTGCCAATATTTTGACATTTTAACTAATAAAAATTGGTTAATAGCCACGTTTACAAGGCGAGTAGATCTGAAAGCTAATCAGGGTTCTGATTAGCCAGCTGTCACAAAATAAACGAACAAATTGGAACACTTTTGATTTTGAAGTTTGTTTGTTGTATTTGTGTGATGAAACATATTCACATACCTGTTTCTCGAAATGGTTCTAGACCACTGATGAGATCTAAAAGATACTGGATTGGGCATTCATACAAACAAAAAAACATGAGGCAACTTGAAGACCGTTATAAGTGTGCTGGTAACATGCCATAGTATAACCTTATAACACTTCGAATCACTTTCAGAAGTCACCTTTAGCGATATTTCAAATGCAGGCATTCTTTATTTGAATAAGACAATAAAATACAAAAATATTGTACACAACACATTGTCAACTTACTTTTTTTTACTCGGATAGACGTCAAGGATGTTAACAGCGCACCTTATATCATCTTCAAATTACGTCAAAAATAACTGTTATAGAGAATACACTATCCACTGTATTATAGAGATCAGTGTTCTAGACTTCCAAACAAAAATACGATATTAGTTTTTGTATTAAAATAATTTTCGTTTTCATTTTATCTTAATTTTTTGTATTTCAAAGATGAATTTCAATGAAATCTGTAACTGGCGCCTCAATTTTGAACTGACATTTTTAAGCATCCATGATGAGATTTTAATTGACCAGGATTAATACCGAATAAAATATGACAATTTTGGGAATTAGCAACATCAAAAAGACAAAATTTGACATTTCTTACACCACGCAATTTAAAATAAAACAATAACCTTATCTATTCAAAATGGCTTTTAACGGCCTTTAGTCCACACAATTTGCGTTTCGTCCCGGCGATCTCGATATCTCTAATTTAACTAAAACATTTCTCTTTTTCTACTCCATAGTAAATTTATATTGAAAACCGTTTACATTTATATTTTTTTCGTAAATATATGCTACTCTACTACAAGCCTAACAGGCACTTTTTAAATAATTTCAAATTTGTATCCCAGTTTCATATCGATTACAAGAAATATTCCGAATTGTTTCTATTTCCACTTCCTGTATTCAGCACACAGAAATGCAATCTGCTGAATTACCTAAGCCATGTACCATATCTGACTTTTCTGCAAAATGTCAAATTAAAATAACCACCCAAACGTCATATAAACAATTGAAACACCTAAAATCGTTTCTTATTTTGTGCGTTTTCGTTGGCATTGGTCAACTTTTTAACTTCCAAACTTTATCGTTCTTTTCTTGTTTTTTTGTGTCGAAATGATTCAATTTAAATCTATTTATGTGACTGTGGGTACCACTAAGTTCGACGCTCTAATTGAGAAGATATTTTCCGATGAAGTACTGCTATTATTGCGAAGAAGAGGTTGCAAGCGGATTACTGTACAGTATGGAACCGGTAAAGCTCCACCGGTAAACAAAGCCCAAACTTACGGCATAGCGGTAGAAATTTATCAATTTAAATTCGGACCAGAGCGTACAGATATAATAAATTCGGACCTGACGATTGGGCACGCTGGCGCAGGAACATGCATGGACATTTTGAAGAATAGAAAACCCGGCTTGGTGGTTGTAAACGACTCCCTCATGGAAAATCATCAAGTTGAGCTAGCTGAACAACTCGCCAAAGACAGCTATATATTCCAATGTAACTTGAGTTCACTGGCAAAGAGTCTCGAAGTACTTGACTTTGAAACTTTGGTTCCATACGAGAAGGGCCGCGGAATGCCAGCGTTCATTTCTCACCTTAGGGAAATGATGAGAACGTGACTCTCAAATAGTCAAACTTTATAAACAATAGAATTATAAAGAAGACATAATAAAAATTACAAATGACTATTCCAAATGCAAAGTTTTATTATTTTTGTGTAACTGTGATCGCTTTACATATATTTATTTTTTCCAAACAGGTACATAGATATCTGGGTCTGTAAATTGATGCTGGATTCCAACATGGCATAACGATCGTTTGAAAAGGATGGTCCTGAAAATTAGTCGAACTAATACAACATTTTAAAAACTTCGAATCTTATGGTTTGAACGCCCGTTAGGCAGTACACCGTTGTTTTTTGTCATTGCCGTTTATTTACTGGATATTTGCTTTACTTCGTTATATATTATAAATTACAGGACTTTTGGTTTTTTTCTAGCATTCTGTGATGGTTCAGATAAAGTTTATTATTGCAAAAATTCGCATAAACTGATGCTCAAAAAATAATCAAAAAGCCATCAAGAAATACCGTTGTTGACTCAGGTGTTCTAATTTGCATTATGTTTAAGACAAAATCAAAGTTTTTGCATCCATCATTAAAAGCCAATAGTCAAATAAATCACCCAGGATCACATCGGCAAACGCTGTTTGCATCAGTATCGTAAAAATCATTGATTCCGAAATGGTATGCGCACATATTTGGCGTAAGTAAACCTCAGAACAGCTTGGCATATATTTTATTTTATAGAAAAAATGTATGCTTAAATATGAAGCATAGGACGTTGGTGGGTAATGTGCTTGGTTCTAGGTTCGACAATGGGAAATAGCCTTAATTCAAGTGTAAATCTTGGTGTTAGAACACCTTAATTTTCATATGTATGCTAGTACCACAGGCAATTAAAATAGGTACAAAGATTTAGAATGTTGTCTGCATATAGTTAGTTTAGCCCTGTTCTTTGTCGTATTAGGAAATTGTATAAAAAATGGTTTTAATCTACAAAGATATATATTAACAATTCTTTATTTGAATTTGGATTGTTAGCAATTACAAAGATCTAAAAATATAAGTTTTTTTGTCTGGTAAACATTTTCCCGATATTAATATAAGTACAATAAAACTACTGTACTATAATTTTTCCGAAGATAGGTATTTGATTTTGTTGCTATTAAATATAGGTAAATCTCTTACACCATTAGATTTCCAATTTTCTAGGTCATAATTTAAAATAAAAACGTTTTTAAACATTTAAAAATATAAAACACAATTTTATCGTGATTTGAAACACAACCAAAATCTAAATAGCCATAACTAGTAGAATTTTAATTAAAAGATTAAAATAAAGATAAACTATTAACGCATGCTTAAAAAATGTTAATAGATTTGATTCGACCCATTTAGTTTAGAAAAAAACAAACTGGTGCCTAGACGGAACTGCTATGAAGTGGGCTAGATCTTCAATTCTATTTTATTGCAGAGATTGTATAAATTATGCGAAACGACCATATATCTAAAAGTGCTATCGCGATATGGCTTTTGCAGATAGGTCTCTCCAAAAATATCTCAATTTTGATGGCAATTCAATATAGAACTGCAGCGGCAGCGTGTGATAAGCTCATTAAATTCTGATCTCGACAGCACTAGGAATAAAAAACCGTGTAGAGCTAAATACTTCAAAAACTCAATGCTGTCATCTGTCCCAACGTCCATGCAACAATCAGCTTATAATCCTTGACCATATATTTGATGTTACCAAAAATCCAGGAAGATGCAAGAAATTCTTCTACCCTTCTGATCTGGCTGTATTCTATAAGGCCTTTTCATTCATCCAAAGCTCGAGTATAACTAGCATATTTGGGTAGGAGCTCACAAAACCCATTTGAATTTCTTAGATAGAATTCAAAATAGAGATCTAGAAATGATAGGCAATAGAACTATAACAGAAACACTTGCATCTCTCGAAGCGATGTGATTTGTGTTTTCCTCCCATTTTGGTAGGAATGTTTCATATCTTTAATTATTTTATCGTTATTTTTATAAACAATGATCTAGCGAAATAGTTAGTTGCAATCATTCCCTAAACCTATTTAACCGTAATACTCTCGATTTTAGAAATGCTCCACAATTTACCCTTGAGCCCAACTTCGGACTCACTCTCAAGTAAAGAGATTCTCTCTTTAGTCGTTTAACACGAATGTGAAATGCTTTAAAAGGCTCTATTTCTCTCTCCCATTTTGATATTCTGATTTTCACTGTGCTTGATCATATTAAAGTGTATTCTAGACACCTTAGTGCATGCACAATTTTATATAAGAAAAAATTGTTGGTTGATGTTCTTTTATGTACTTTGTTTATGTTGCTTGATGAATTCTTTCCTATCTTTATCCTTCTAAGTAATTACTGCAGTGCAATTCGTTTCATTTAAAATCTCCTTAGGTCTAAAATGCATTATACATAGCTATTTAGTTGAAATTATTGTTATTAGAAGTTCATTTAAAATAATGAAAATATCTGGGGTTATGCTGAATCTCCCAGCGATTATTATTTACTTCGGAGTATTTAATGACTCGAAATTTATTCTGCGAACATGAACCAACCCCGGAATAAATTTGCCCCGAACAAGAAATCATATAAAATGACATTGAAATTCCCCTGAAAGTTTATTCCCGACAACAATAAATTCCGAGTGAAATTTTCAGACATCATTCAGGATCCGTTTGTTCGAAGTAGCTTTATGTAAATTAACTTAAATTGGCACAACTTTGTTAAATCAAACTCTCTTATTATATTTTAAAATTTACTAGTACTAGTAATTTTGTTTACGGCAGACGGCATATTTACAATGCATGCTTTGTAATAATTATAAAAAAAAATTAACTTCCATTTGTAGGTATTACTTTGATTAGATGGTCAGAATGGTAAAGCTTGAACCTATTCATTTGGCCATTTTACTGCGCAACTCTCTTCAAATGTCTTTGCTCACTCATTAATTTTGAAAGATACACACAATCATGTTCCAAGGTAGGATTGTATTTACATGATGTATGATTGTGGTTTATTGTGTACTATTCAAAAAAGTATTTCATCTCTGGCATCGAACTCATATCATCTTTTGCGCACCATTTTTGTTCTCTTGAATCCTCTCTCTGCGCAACCGACCGTTGGCCTTGTGATTTGGTTCAACCTTTATCTACGGCTTTGTATATAAATCGGTGCTATCCCAGAATCAAATTGTGTAGCATATGTTGGTGTTGGGAAAGAAAATCGGAAAATTCTTTTTAAAGAAATATCTCTGTCTCTGAATTAAATATCTGCACACCATCATATGGAGAAGTATTAACTGTAGCATTGAACACTCGGTATTTAAACGATATGTCTATGCAGGTACTTATTACTACAAACAATTGCCACGCATCATATACATACATAGCTTCCCTACTTTTCTCCTGAAACACATTCAAAATTTTCTGCCAGTCTCTTGGCTTGGTTCAAAAATCATAATTTTAGTATTCTTTTTACTATAGCCTGGTAGCTTATTGATTTAATTTTGAAGTCAGCAAATAATACACCTTCCGTTATATTAGCGGATACTTCATATATAGGGCAAATTAAATTGGACTGAAAATACAACCTTGTGGTACCACTGTTGGAGTCTTAGATCTCTCTGATATTTTGTTACCATCCCATACTGCAGTCCTAGTTGATGCTTGGAAAATAAATAAAGAATTATAAATTTTCTCAAAATTTTTCAAAAGCAAATTTACAGTCCGATGCTCCCAAACATCACTGATACCTCACAAGTCACAAGCAGAGGTGAAATTAATTTTGTGTACTTTTTCGGATCCCCCCCGAAGTCATAACTTGTGGGTCATAAAAACAATTGAAATTGTGTGTTTAGTAGTAGTAGTAAAAGAGGGGTAGATTCGCCAAAAATACGGATCTGCGAATTTGATTCAGAATCAAAAAAAAATTAATTTTTGTGGCCCAATGGAAGGATTTAATTGTCAAAATCATTGTTTTGATTGTTTTGATAGATTCGTATCAAAAACGAACTTGATTCTTGTACCAATGGAAAACCACATAAATAAACACTTTATCAGTAATCACACAATAGTGTGATTGCCTGTAGCTATTCTGTTCATTCTATACCATTCCAGATCAAATATAAATGCGTTTACATTTTCTTGTTTGAAAATTGATTATACGGATTCTCTTTGATAGTTGTTTATTTGTTTAAACATAAATAAATTCATTTATATATATTTGCTTATCTTTATTATTACATCTATAATAAATAATCCGCATCAATTTTAATTTTTGTTTTGTTTTTAATATTCAGGTGTTCCAATAATGCCACTACGCAATTCAGCTTTAGCTGTGGTAAGTTACTTTGTGAGTTTTCTTGTGACGATTGCGGGAGAATTCGATAAATGTTATCGAGTCACAATAATCCTCTCAAGGAATAGTCACAAATATACAAATATATTTGTGTAAGAAACTATTGACTTCTAGTATCATCACCGTCCTAGATTTTTCTACAACTAGATACAAATCAAATAGTTGATTTTGTTAGATCTTTTGTTTGGCATTAAATTAATTAAATTCGAAATGGATTTCAAGGCTGTATCACAAATCTCCATTTCAAATCGACTTACGTTCTATTTCAATATTAAAAAATCGAGTGTTAGTTGGCACAACCAAGCCTAAAATCTTCACAACATCGGTAGTATAATTTTACATGAATAAATAATTTTATTTCTTATTTTCCTTTTACTTAAAAACATCAATTTTTATATTAACTTCAATTCATATACAATTAACAAACATAGCCTGCTATACTTGAATTGTTAGGCCAAACTTTACCTATGATAATCTAAATAGCATTTTCTTAAATACTTTTTGTTGATTTTCAGTTTACTTGGCTTTGCCTTGGGCAGCAACAGATTCAATGGCTTTCTTAACGGTCTCTTCGTCGCCCAAGAATTTCATTGAAACAACAGGCTTAAAGTTTTCATCCAATTCATAGACGAATGGAATACCGGTGGGCAGGTTGAGAGCCATAATGGCATCATCGCTCAAATCTAATTGGAAAATTCAAAATAAAATTTTAATTTTCTGCTTTGCATCATTAACTTACTATCCAAATGCTTGACTATTCCTCGCAAGCTGTTACCGTGGGCAGCAATGATGATAAGTTTGCCTTCTTTTAATTGTGGAATGATTACGTCGTTCCAGTAGGGGAGAGTACGTGCAATGGTGAGTTTCAAAGACTCAAACATTGGGAACTCATCGCCCTTTGGACCTTCAGCATAACGAGGATCCTTAACAATGGTATCATAGTAGGCATGCCCAGGTTCCATTGGTGGTGGTGGAGTGTCGAAGCTACGCCTCCAAATTTGCACCTGATCCTCACCATACTTGGCAGCAGTTTCAGATTTGTTTAAACCAGTCAGTCCACCGTAATGACGTTCGTTCAATCTCCACGTCTTGTTGATGGGGATACCGGTTTGGCCTGATTCCTTAAGGATATTGTTCAAAGTTACCTGAGCTCGGGTAAGCACTGAAGTGTGAGCAACATCGAATTTAAGACCAGCCTCTTTGACGGCTTTTCCTGCAGCAACGGCTTCTTGCTGACCTGTAGTTTTAGTGAAAATTTGTTGTTTAATTGATGTAACATGAGGTCAAGTATTTTCATACCCTTTTCACTTAAGTTAGCATCGAACCAACCGCAGAAAAGATTCTTTTGATTCCATTCGGATTCACCATGACGGACCATAACAATCTTATATTTAGCAGCCATTTTCAAAAGGTTTTTAACTTTTGATTGAATTTTAAACTTGAATTATGGAAGATCGAACCGATGGGATGATCTAGGACTTAAAATAAAATCTGGAAACTCAACTTGTGCAATTTTTAATTTGACCTCAAAATGACATACACAAGGTTATTTCGAAATATCGGTGATGCCAGCATTAATTACACGAAAATATTTAAGTTTGCTTTTACACGTCCAATTTACGTTGTTTAACTTTTATTGAATATCAATTAAATGACGTAAAAACTAAATTATTGTGAAGCGTGGGCCAAATACATGTGACTCATTTTTGAAATTACTCTTTTCATTGTTTGTTATTCTAATATAACGCTTCACTTTTTTCATTTTTTGCGTACGCATGTATACAGTGTCAAACAAAGATTGTCAGTAACCAAAGAAATTTAAACTATTTTGTTTTCTTTCTGGCGATTCATTCAATTTTTAATATTTACAAAATTTATATTTCCTTGACTTATTTTATAAATCAAAAAACAATAACAAACAGTTTTAATAGGGAGTTTAAGCCACTGAGCGGCAATAAAGTTGATGCTAACGATATCGCCACTGCTTCAAATTGCTCAAGGATGAAGCAAACCTACGCGAATGAAGAGTGGCGATCACGATAACAAAATAGATGGCAATAGATACTTCAATAGAAAGGCACACTATTTGCACTGGATTTGGGTTATACACCTGCAGAGTTTAAAAAAAAAATGTATTACCAAGATGTGCACAGATGCAAAAATATTAGTTTCATAACGGCACTTGCAGGCAAGGCGAAATAGCTGCAGAAATTTCTCATGTTTGTATTGCTCATCTGAGGTCACTACACAAGGGTTGTCTTGTACACGAAAAACAGGAATATATTAGGCGTGTTTTTTTCTAAGCCCCGGGGAAATTGGACGAAAAAAACGATGAGTAGGATTAATAATTTGCATGTTAAATCCAACAAGAACTAATCTCCGGCGGTGCTTAGCTTAAACCCAGAGAATTCTCGGGGCTTATCTATTGGAGAGGATAAAAACTGTGCTACCAAAAGCTTTTTCACTAAGTTATCGATAAAATGCATAGAAACTTCAAAACTGACATTTTGACATGTCAGATAATTATCAATTTTGTTTGGTTTGGTTGAGCATTTGGTCTAAGTGTGTCAGTTGTTATCCTGACTGCCATGCCAACCTAACCTAACCTATCTCTTAATATACATTCCTCAACACAACAAAAATCAATTTCAACATTTTTCGCTTTTGTATTGCCTCTATGTTTTTTTCCACCTCGCCATGAGCACAACCTTCTACAGCGATTTTTATTTCTGCGTTTATTTTTATTATAGGTATATTAAAACTTGATTGTGAAATTATTATTAAATAAAAAAGTATTTCCTGACGTTGATATTCGTTCAATTAACAAGAATTGAATGAACAACAAAACAAAGGTTTCTCTGAGAAGATTGTTATCGGCAGCGTTTTGTTGTACACGGGAGCAAGCCAATACAGATTCTCTGCTACATCCTTGGCATACTTCAATCTTCTTGATCGTCGTCCGCTCTTGCTCAGACCTATATTCCTAATGACATAGGAACTGAGCGTCCCGCCCGAATAAGTAACTCGTCCACTAATATCATGTCACCAGTGACCTACGAATGGGGTAGTTTTCAAGTAGTTGAATTCTATGTACCACTGTATTTGTGAAAATTAAATTAAAAGAAGATCACATCGGCTAAAAACAATTTCCAAAATACTTGATTTCAATTTTCAAATTACTTGATTCACATTGTTTTGTATAAGTAATAATTAACTTGGGTCTTTTTATGTTATTTTAATAGAAAAGTAGATTAAATTCAATAAATATATCGAAATTACGCAAAACAAATCAACCCGATGATTTTTGGAAGAATGAGGATGAGGCAAACAGTGATGTTTATTTTTTTCTTGAATTACAGCTGTTCTTCAAATGTCATCTTGCAAATTAATAGTGCTACTAAGTGTTTCACTAAGCGCCTTGGTCGTTTTTTTCAACCAATTCCCCCGGAGATTGCAAAAAAACGCACCTATTGTTTTTTAACGAATTCTACTATTGGTATTTTAATAAAGTTTAAGGTAGACTTAACATTTAAAAATATAAATTGTATTTTGGTTTCACTGCGAAAATTAAATACGTCAAATATGACAGCCAGGTGGAGCGCTTTAAGCCACAAATAAGCCATACATGCTTTAAGCTTTCGTCAAACCCGTATGAATCGAACACAACAAAAAATAAACAAAATAACCAAGTGCAAAAATTCTTTGTGAATTCCCAAATCCTAACAAACACAAAGGCGTTTTAGTCGAAATGGATGTGAATGCTCAAGCGACAACAAACTGGATCCTAATTGGAGGCACAGACCTGGCCAAGGCCATCGAAACTAATATAACCACTACAGAAGATTATATCAAGTGACTACTAATATTCCTCTTAGTTAAAAAGAAACATCCCCATAATAAATTCTTTATTTTAGACCAAATTTGGACGATATAATTTCATCAGAAAGGGCGATTCTTCTTAGCAGTGGAACGAACTCAAATCAGCCCACCTGTGAACTTACTATTCGAGTGTTTCCAAAGTTCAAAATTGATTCACTCACTGTTGTTTGTACATCACCAAAAATTGAAATATTTTCTGGAATACTGAGTGAGTACGTGGAAACTCTTTATGGAACACATTTGGAAGATGACAATGACTCTACTGACGACGAAATCGAAGGATACAGATACGACGTTGAAATTAAAAAATCAGGCATAACCCACTTGATGATCAAGGTAATTGCAAATAAAACAAAACAATTAGTCATTATAAAGAAAGCTGAATCTCATAGCTTATAACATCCTCCAATGAACTTTGTATATATGGAATCCATTTGAATGTTGCACCCAATCCAAATGGCATTACGACACTATTACCAAATCGAATAAACCTCGACAATGTTAATGAATTGCTGATCAACTCAAATCAAAAATTATCACCAAGTGCAGAAAAGTGCAAGACGTTCTTGGAAACATACAATAATGTTATGAACAGTGGTGGTTCTGATTTGATTGAAGGGTTTAAAAACAGAATGAATCTTCAAAACGAAGTGAAAACAACAAAACCCATTGAAACGAGTATAACGGAGTCACTTCATAACTCGGACATTTTGAAAAGCTACATCGACACAAAAATACAGGAATCTGAAAATCGAATTCTCAAAAGATTGGACGAGATTGAAGAAGCTCAGAGCTTAAAATTGGGCCAAATTTTAAGATTATTAGAAAATAAATCAGAATGTAGTTAGTAATAGTTAGTACGTACTATTAGCGCTAAGAAATATACGTATTATCCAAGAAGATTCCTTTTGTTTAGTATAATACACTTCTCTTCTGTTCAGAAGGTTTAAAAAAGCAATGAAACAATCTTCAAAATGCTCTGCCATTCATGAGAAATAACTAAATGGTCCGCCATCTAACTTTTTTTTTCAACTAGTGCTTATTTCGTGAATGGTAACACTTAGCTCATGTCTGATTTCACAGATAATTAGTTTTATCCTTCCGCTGAACGAATATGGTTGTGTATATGCTTGAACAACGCTGGGAAATATTGCGACATTACTTTGAAAATCATGGTAATGTTGCAGAATGTGTGCTAAAATTGCGTACGGATTTTGGAAGAAGAGAAGCACCGTCAGCTCCGTATGTTCGTTATCTTGTGAAAAAAGTGAAAGAAACTGGCATCCTCATCGATAAACCAAAGCGTGAAAAGCCAAAAACAGTTCGTTCACACGAGAATATTGCTGTTGTGGCAGAAAGTGTGCGTGAAGCGCCATCAGCATCAATTCACCGTCGTTATCAACAATTGAACATTTCGGAGACATCATTGAGACGAATTTTGCATAAAGACCTTGGTATGACGCCATACAAAGTCCAATTGGTTCAGGAGTTGAAGCCAACTGACCATCCAATGCGTTTTCGCTTCGCTAAGTGGGCCTGCGATCGACTTAGAGAAGATGCCGATATTTCCAAAAAAATCATCTTTTCAGATGAAGATGATGATCTTGGTGGGTATGTAAACAAGCAAAATTGTCGCATTTGGGGCACAGAAAACCTGCACGCATACATTAAAAAGACGATACACCCAAAACGAGTCACTGTTTGGTGCGGATTTTGGTCCAGAGGCATAATTGGGCCATTTTTCTTCGAAAATGAGCAAGAAGTGGCCGTTACAGTCAATGGCGATCGTTATCGGGCCATGTTGAACGAATTTTTGTTCACAAAAATTGAAGAGGAGGATATTGGCAATATTTGGTTTCAACAGGACGGCACTACGTGCCACACAGCCGAAGCTATACTCGATGTTTTGCGCCCTGTTTTTGATGATCGCATTATCAGCCGCAGAGCTGATGTCGTTTGGCCACCTCGGAGCTGCGATTTGACACCGTTGGACTATTATTTGTGGGGTGCCGTAAAAGATAAGTGTTACGCCGACAGGCCAGAGACAATTGACGCTTTAAAGGACAATATTCGTGAATCCATTGGTGAAATACAGCTGCACACAATCGATAATGTGCTTAAAAATTGGACCGATCGTGTAGGCTACTGCATGGCCAGCCGAGGCAGCCATTTGAATAAAATTATTTTCCATTATTAACAGGAAGGATTGTACTTTTAAATAAAAAAAAGAAATTTGAGAAAATATTCAGTAGATTTTTTATAGCATTTTCAAAAAAAAAAAAGAAGTTATTTGGCGGACCCTTTATTTATGATAAGAAGTAAAACTAAAGTAAACTGATTTTACTTTCAGACTGCCGTCGTTGTAACGTGTAAAATTCATCAGTCTATTTCAAAAACATAAATCGATAGAATAAGAAATACCACAACGATGCCGACGGCGACAGTGTGAGATGAACGTCGATTATAGTTATAAACAAAAAGGCGATATGATACATAAACATACAACAGTGCCAGTGTTGGCAATGAATGACTAATGGTCGATTTAAGGTGACCCAATGTTTTTTGGACCCAAACAAATGTTAAATGTTTTCTTGTCCAAAGCAGGTTATTTTTTTTTTATTAGAAAGAAAAAAGAAAGAGTTTGAATTATCATATTATCACATCTGACATCTCACCTTGATTTTTTTAATCAAAATTAAAAATATCCCTAGAGAAGTTTCCTAAACATTAAAATCCATTTTTACTTTTTCTTTTTTTAATCGCAAGATCATAACAATACAAACAATTTGGTAAAATAATTTTCTAAATATCTCGAAAAATGACAGAGTTGGTTATAAATAAAATGCACGACTGGATCGTACGAACTTGGGGTCAATTCCCTATCTGTGAAATTATGAAGTGATAAAAAAAATATCATTTCAGTTTTCACAGAGGTTTATCATTTTCCAACTTCACACACACGCCTAATGCGATTCTAGAACTCATTGTGATAAAGTTTGTACTAAAAAGTACTAAATGATAAATTCTGTCATTTCTGATTAGATTTTTTATTGGGAAAGGTAAATATTTCATTTCAGTTTCTAAATTTGCTTAAGAATAATGTCCGGAATAATAATTCGTTTAATAAATTAAAAAAAGACGTCGTACTGAACAATTGTGGGTTTTATATTATATTCAATAGTATCTTTGTTTTGAGTAAGATTTATTATTTTTTCATGTGAGGATATTGAGGCTTTCCCTTCGAGATGGGCAGAATCTATTCGAAGTTACAACTAGGAACACTTTATTGAAATTTATAGATACTTAAAACATTTGTGCATGGATTTAATACGTGAATTGAGAGCATTTTAAATATGGTAAAGTGCTCTGCATTTTTTTGCAATGGGTAGTTTCCAACGATCTGTCGCGGGAATGAGCACCGTCGCGTCGGCTGTTGTCAATCTGTTGATTTAACAATTTCGTTATTTACTCGAATAAACACAAATATAACTTATAACCAAAATAAATTTGTGTATAAATATAATTGTTGCTTACTTGTCATGTGCCAAATCCTGTTTTTCTTCTTAATATTCGATTATAAACATTTTCTTCACAAAACAATTGACTGTGATAAAAAAATTATCATATGAAAAATGTTTGGCATTTAACTTCACTTTTTCACGAATCGAGAATCGAATTAGACGTGAAAGCGTGATAAAATTTATCACTTCACATCTTCACAGATCGGGAATTGACCCCCTTGTTCTTGTAGCTAACAACTTTAATGTAGCTACCCATTGACGCTCTTAGTAGGTAATTAGTCTAGTTATTCTATACAGGTTTAAGGCCGATGTAGGTAATCTTACCTTGATTCTTAGTATAAGGAATTGTCGAATGGATGATTCAACGAATAGTTAGATAGGTACCTACCTACAAATGTATATTTAAAACTAAATTATGGATTTTAATTATTTAAGTTAGGAGAGTAATATGTAGTTACCTAACTACATAGATGGAACCTATATACGTAAATATGTACATATAGTAATAGTGAAAATGAAAGACGGTGGGTAGGTAGCTATAATTATAGTATATGCATATAACTTTATAATTTAGGTGCAATATACATATGTATACAGATATACAGATATATAAATGTATGAGGACCTATATAGAATCCATGCGCACAAATGCGTAAAAATAAAATATAATTAGGTAAAAATAAATGGATGATACATATAATAAAATCTTTTTAGATTGCTTAGCTGTTAAAGTTTAATGGAAAAAAAAGATGTCATTTGAATTTTTGAACAAATATGAATATTTCAAAAAAAAATCAAAAATAATCGTTAAAGCGGTTTCTTACAAAAATAGTTTATTATTTTTAAAATTTTGAAATGATTTTTAGAAAAAAAAAATTGAAACGCCATTTTGAAATACATATTTCATAAAAATTCAGTGATAGGTTTTTGCAAAATCGATTTTTCAAAAAAATGTTTATTTATTTTTTAAACATCGAAAAAATATTTTTTTTTTGAAAATTTGAGTACCTACATATCTTGGTTTATTAACACTTTTATGGAGAATTTGCATAAAAAAAAATAATTTTAATCGGTTGATAGTTTAGGAAAATTAGGCAAAATAAAATGCACGACTGGATCGCACGAACTTGCTCTTATGTTCGATCACATCGAATGCAAAAGATTTCTGTAAAAAATCTAAATCATAAAGCAGTTTTTTACTCCATTTTTTATATATACAAGATATCTTTATTTGTTTTCTAAAAAAAATGGTATGACAGTCTTAAATATTATAATATAGACTTAAAAATAAAATATTAAATCGGCTTAATCAAAGAAAAAATAATTCAAAATTCTGAAATAAATACTTAAACTAATTTAAGCTCAAAAAAAAGTACGCCACTTTATTTGTTAGATAAATTTGAATTTATGAGAAAAAAATTTTAAAAATCTGTGGAGCCTTTTTTGAGAAAAAAAGTTTTTTTTTTAAAACTTTTTGAAAAAAATTCAAAAACGCCAATTCAATAAATACATATAAATATAATTTTTGAAACAAATTTACTGAGCAGTTTTCGAAATATAAATTTAAAAAACATTTTTTTTAAATGATTTTAAAAATACAAAAAAATACTAATTAAAAATATTGGTAATTTGAGCAACCTAAGCCTATATATGTGTGAAATTTCGAAAGAATTGGTTGAGCCGCTTATGAGATAGTCAAAAGCAAAAAAACGGTCCTATAGAAAGTACCGTTCTTAGACATTTTTCTAATTTTTTTTTCAACCATATGATCGGTCGTAGCTAAAAAGCCGCACTGATTTTTTTTAAATCAAAATCGTTAGAGCCATTTCCGAGAAAAATAGGTTTGAACGTAACGGTTATATGGCAGGTACCGTTATTTTTTGAGCTAAAACAAATTTCAAATTCCCCTCTGTACAATAGCTAAAAAACTCTATATACCAAGTTTGAAGCAATTCGGCTCACCCGTTTGGGCTGCAGGTGTCTATACATATATACAGACAGACTGACAGATAGACCATCTTTTTTCGACTTCGCTATCATAGTAATGTCATGTTTGATTGTTATCTCAAAACTTTATTTTTCGACGAATGCATAACTTGCCTTATAGTACCTATAATCGCAAGTCAAAATGATGAAAGTTCGAAAAAAATTCCGACAAAGCTGAATTTTGGCGGAGAGCTTTATTTTAATGACCTAAGTAGTTCCTAAAAAGTACCCTTAATTTGGTGCGGAGCAAACATTTGTATGAGGGGGGGAAGGGGGAAAAATTCAGTTTTTGCCAAAATACTCGAAAACTATAGGTTCTTTTGAAAATGCGTACCTATAACTGTTTTCAAAAGAACCTATAGTTTTCGAGTAATTTGGCAAAAACTGAATTTTCCCGCCGTCATAAAATTTTTTCCTCCGCGCCAAATTTAGGGCACTTTTTAGGAAATGCTTAGGACATTAAAATGAAGCTCTACCAAAATTTAGCTTTGTCGGAATTTTTTCGAAGTGAATGTCTAATTTCCTAGACTATGATCCAATAGTGAGAAAGTCGAAAATATGAAAAGAAGTTCTATGGGAAGTACCGTTAATAAGTACTCAAAATGAAATATTTCTTTACTTAAAAGTGAATTGCACTAATTTAAGAACACACACATTTTTTATCAAAATTCTGGGAGCCGCTCTTGGGAAATATTTTTAACATTTTTATGGGAGGTACCGTTGTTTTTTTATGTTAGGAAAATAGTTTTTTAACTCTTCAAGATAATGTCAAAAAACTGCCAAATAAGAAATTTCGAAAGAATCGATTGCTTCGTTTTCGAAATTTTGCGTTTAAAAAAATGATTTTTTCTAATACAAAAGATTATTTTTCGAACATTTTGGTATGTTCATACTATTATTTAGAATTCGAAGGGCCACTTTGTACAAACATTTTGATCATCATCCATTGAGCCATCAATGAGAAAGTTGAAAATAAAAAAAAGTTCCATGTCAGATACCGTTAATAATATTTTATATAACCGAAATTTAAGACCAAAATGTGGACTACACGTATTTTTTATCAAAATCGTTAGACCAATAAAAATATCGAGCCATAATCACCTAAGCCAGAGAATGTTACCAAGTTTGAACAAAATCGCTTCAGCCGCTTAGACTGTAGATCATCGACCTACAGACACACGGAATTGCGTGGCCTACTTTTTTCGTGTTCTCCTACGAAATAACTCTCACATATTAGAGTAGTGAATGGAAAGATTTTACAGATCATTCAATTTCAATTTTACCAACCCATGATACAACCAAGCAAGGTAGCAAATTCCCGTTTTTATTTCTGTCTCGTTCTGCGTTTCTACGTCATCGACGCACAGCATGCCCTATATTTTTTCACTTGATATTTACAATAAAACCTTGTGTTTTGAATTTAAAAGACTAGTGTACTGTTTTTAAACAATACTTCATATTTAATTATTAAATTTAAGTATGTTTTATGTTTCTCAAAAATAAAATTTGTGTACGTCGGTGAAGTCACTTCATTCTAGATAAATGCTGAGCAATGCGCTATCTGTTTAGTAAAATGCCGCTTTGAAAAAACGGAACTTCAATTTTGTTTCTGGAATTTAAATTTCGTGTCTGTAAATAGATGTAAATTCATCATTCAAAAATTCACGAAGAAAGGAACACATACTATTATAGAAATTATCATTTTAAAAATGGATAATGTTATTTGAGCTCAAATTATGTTTTCATGTGCCAGCGTTGAAAAAACAAAAAAAAAATCTAAGACATTGGTAACAAATGGTGCGTTTTTTTCCAAACCCCGGGATAATTGCTTGGAAAAAACAACCACGGGCTTGTGAGGAAGCAGTGTTCCATTTGAAAGAATGAAAATAATGAAAAAGAATTTGCTAGCACAGTTTGTATTCTCTCCAAAAGCTAAGTCCCGAGAATTGCCTCGGCTTAAGCTAAGCACACCCGGGGATTAGTTGTTGAATTTAGCATGCAAATTTGTTAATTACACTTTTTGTTTTTTTTTGTCCAATTTCCCAGGGGCTTAGAAAAAAACGCGCCTAATTGTGTTTTTCAAAAGTATTGAAGCAATATTTGATATTTTTCATTCAAAAATAAAAAGCTCTGAAAAAATAAGGTCTGATCCACACTCTGCCAATTGGCACAAATTGGCACCAATTTCTGCCAAAACCTGTTCCAGACTTATAAATTTGGTAGTTTTTGGCAGAAGAGAGCGCTCTTGAGAGAGTAAAATATTTCCCCTTCCTGACAATTTCTTGCCAATTCCTGCCCAATAAATTTTTGTGGGCAGCAATTTGTGGGCAGACAATTTACAATTGTCAGACTGACGTTTGTCATAAACGAAAAAAAACGGTTCGTGTGGAAAAATATTTGTTGAACAAATAAATTAATTTAGAAACACTAAAATACAAAATAATTAGTTTGAAGAGAAAAAAAATGTGAATTTACATCAAATAAGGAAATAAAAAAAAAACAACTGTTGACGTTTAAAAATTGGCGAAAATTGTGCACAAGCTGTTCCAGACTTTTTCGGACTTTATTTCTCAATGAGAGAATTTTATCCCCATTCTTCAAGTTTTGACATTTTGCCAATTTCTGCCAAAAAAAAGTCTGGATCAGACCTATATTCTACATTTTATATTATATTTTATAATTCTATATCTGTGTTTGTCAAACAAATTTGAGTATGTAAGCCCCCAAAGTGACATCTTTTTTCAATAAAAATGCGCATTCTGTGACAAATTCATATCTACTTGACCAAGTGTGTAAATATGAATCTATTGTGAACAAATTGAAACAAGTCAATTCACAATAATTTGCTTTTGCTTCAACTTTACTTCAATCGGTATCAGAATTCAATATCAGTTCAGCACAGCAGTTCAATTCCTTTTCCTCCGCGGTGTAGATGTAAGTGTGAATTTATCAATCTAATTTTTTAATAAAATAATTTTGCAATAACTTATTGCAACTTTGTCTAGAAAATAAGTGATTAATAAGTACATAGTAATCTACAAATAATATCCTATAGTTTCCTAACCTTTTGAAAAGCTTGTAGAAGGCTTTTTAGGGGCGTATATAGGAATAAAAGAATATCGATTTTACATTTTTGAACAGATTTTCCACTTACATATTTATACATATGAATATTTTCACAGTGCAAACAAAGTACATTTTGGACTAATAGAATGACTCAAAAAGTTCTGTCCATTTGTTGCAAATACAAAAAATTTAATTCCAAAAAAATTGTGAAGACGCAACAAAAAAACTAAAGAAAAACTTTCTCCATTGTTGTGAACCTGACCGTATCAGTATTTGAACGTAATTACAACAAATTTGAGTAATTACCACTGAGTGTATGTACACTTAAGTACACACGTTGGCAAATGTTTTCCAATCGATTAAATTGTGTATCGCTATTTAAAATCGTTAAAATGGCAGTTCGTTCCGACTCAATCCAGAATTACATTTTTTAGTTTAATATTTTAAGGATTTATCGACGTTTACGTCAATGTCATCTGCATCATACCTATTTATTTATCACAAAAATAACTAAATGGGATGCAAAGCGGAAGCGAGTTCCCGGCCGATAAATCACTAATAATACGCCGGAGACAATATTCTGCACATGACACAGTGATGCTAAAAAATTCTTCCTGTACGTTATTAAAATTAACTACTTACATATATAAGTACCTACTTTTCTACAATTTAGTTACAAAGTAGGGAAACTATGGTTTTCTGATTAGAAACTATAGTTAAATTTCAATTTTTCAACTGAAAGAAGAGACCAAAAAATAAATTGGAAACTTTTTTGGGCTGAACTTTCCTTTGGGGGAGCACGAATTTTAACACCCGGATACCTTTATTCGGTAGATTTATGCTTACAAACAATAAATATAACAATTTTAAAGTGAGGAAACTTTTATTTATATTTTTAATTAATTTTTAAAGTTTTCATTTTCATACAAAATGTATGCAAATGATGACTACCGACAACTTTTTTTTGTTGTTGTGTGGACAGCTGTTTACCAATTCACAGATGACTGTTTGCAACTTCGGCATGTAAAGTGTCGTGGTATGTGCATTTTTCTTGGGATAATATAAATTGATTTCGAACTATGTACTATTGTGGTTTCGTTTCATGTCAAATCCTAAAAAAACTTTGCATACACCCAATCTTGACCCCGCCCAACCTTGAACACAACCCAAATTCTATAATTGGTCCTGGCAGGGGGTTACTTACCCTTACCCGACGAGCTTTTTGTACGCTGTGAACTTAATTACAGAAAAACTTCACACAAGTAGGTTTTTATCTATACATACGTTAAGTTTAATGTTTTTTTTTTTTAATTTGCAATTAGTTTTTACTGAGAATAAATAGGTAGGTACATATGTATTTTAAAAGTGATGCATAACTACTTTTCGAAAAATATGATATTTCATTTAGTTAAATGTTTTCACGCAAGTTTTATTATTAAAAAAAAACTACACTTGTACTTTTAATCCAAAAAATGTTTCCATTAAAATTTCCCCAAAAGAAAGTACCTAAGTACAAAAAAAAACTTATCGGAACACTACCAGAGGGAAGTATTAACAAGAAATGTCAAAACAGTTTTTAGTTGCCGCGAATTTTTTATATTGTGTATTAATATTGCAAACTTTAAAAATATGTTAAATTATATTTTCGTATTAAAACCGTTTTAATTATTATCTTTAATAATAAATCTACTGAATATAAGTATCCGTGTGTTGAAATACCTTCTAATTTAAAGACAAATTGAACAAAAGTGTTGTACTAAAAAGACCAACATTGAAAATTAAAACATTTTTTAATCATATTTAACAGTGTTTCCTCACTGTAATATTTTAAAGCTGTTCCATAGAGACCCCTAGCTCGCTGTAAAAAAAATCAAAATTCTACGCGTGCTCCCCTAATGGAAAGTCGCCCCCTTTTTGTTTTTATTTAAATGTTAAAAAATAAATAAATTATTCCTTAACTAGCTGCAATTATGTTTTACATAAGTTGTGTATGTAGGTACCTTAATTTATGTAAACATATCTACAGTGGTCGCATAATTATTTTGAAAAAAAAATTGTAGTAGTAATAGCAAAACTCAAGATTTCAAATTGTAGTTTTATTAAAATATAAATTATTATTCGGTGATCTGAATGTAATTTAATATGATTTGTTAACTATAACTTAGGCTTACAGATTCTTGGTTACCGAATGCAAATAAAACATTTATTTATTTCTCTTTCCGACGTTTTGTGGGTATTTTCCAACTTCTTCAGGGTTATTTGTATTTATAATAGTGAAATTTACTTTAAATTATCACGAAATATTTATATTTAGATTAAAATATAAAAGGATGCTATTTTTCAACAAAAGTTAAAAATACATATATAGTCGAACTTCGATAAGTCGAACCATCACTTGCCAACAAAATAATTCGATCTATCAAGACTTCGAGTTATCAAGTAAAACAGAAACTTAATATAAATTACGTAATATTTATTTGCGAATACAAAAAGTACAGTTGTTGTGATTATTTAAAATATTCTGTTATACTTGACTGACGAATGGATATGCCGGAATGCTATATTTAATAACCACATACTTCTTTCTTGACCCACTATCCACCTCTTATTAATTTTAATTTACCTTCAAACGATGTTTTTAATGTTCGTTTAACGACATATCCACGTTAGCTTTACTTTTAATAAAAACTTCACACTGCACTGTTAATATCAAAGTCAGTTTTTTTACTCTTTTTATTTCGTTTTTTCTTTTAATTTTTAAAATAAGACTGAATTCGTATTATAATACATACGTATATAAACCTAATAATGTGTGTTTTAACACCGGAACATTACAGCTTTTACTCGCACTTAACGGAATCACAATTCAACACACACATATGTATACATGGTCATAGAACATACAAACATTTATGAAATGAACTTGTAAAAATCCACAGAATTTGATAATTTCCCTAAAAAAATCGACTTATCGAAGGTGGCGCCAAATAATATTTTCGAGTTATCGAGACATTCGTGTTATCGAGACATTTGAGTTATAGAAGTTCGAGTTATAAAACAAAAATTACATGTAAACTTCAGGCTTCGCGCTATTGCCAACCAATTTCATTGGAGTTATCAAATATTCGAGTTATCGAAGTTCAACTTATCGAAGTTCGACTGTAATTAATAAATACAACATTAACACAATTAATGACGACAGGAACCTTAAAGCATCACAGACTTTTGCGTTCATTTTTAGACTAAACTTCTTATAACAAGGAGTGCTTTAAGTATTTTTTAATTTTAATCATTCATTTTAATTTTACAAACAATGTAAAATTTTATTTTTTATATGTAAATAATATTCCAAGTGTAAGGCTTCAATTATTTTTTCTTTGTTGTATAAAATTGTTTATTGCTTATTTTCTTTTTTGTATATAATAAAAAGTTCCCCCTGAAACGTCGGGAAAATTTAATGTAACCAATTTTGTTTCATTACTAAAATTTTTGTGGCCATGATAGCCGAAGGGAAAGTTTTTCAAAATAACATACCTATCAACTAAAATTAGTCAACAATTTAAAAATTCATATGTAGGTGTATACATCCCTACGATATTTTTACATATAAATGTCAAACTATCACACAACTTCGGAATGCAAGCCAACATAAACGGCTCAACGGATTTGGATACAAAATTTTATACAAAAGATTCTACAAATTTTAAATAATAATGCACACTTAAATTTTCCAAAAAATATTTTTTTGAATGTGTAATATGTTCTTAAATGTATGTATATTGTTAAATACTTTAATTGTCAGACCACCATAGTTTTTAAAATAAAAACTTATATTCAAAATTATGTAGAAATCGACCTCTAAAGCATTCATATGAATTAAGCTCTTTCTACTAAGAATCTTGTGCTTTGGAATATTTATTGTGAGCCATTTTGCATTTGCTTTTATTTTGTTCACTTACGTTTTAAGCAGTTATAAATTATGTTGTTAATTAAACAAAAGTGAATACATTTTAATTGCAAATTAAAGACTAATATGAGCAAAAGGGTATTTGACCGGCGAGATACTCGTTAAACTTATAAAAAAAAACGTTTCAAACTCAACCATTTTTTATGATTTAAAAGCTACCTACAATGAAATCAGCAACAAAAGAAGTAAACAGCTGCATTATAAAATAAACAATATATCTTGTTTTTGTTTGTTTTTATTTATTTTTATTTTGAATCATGTGACAATAAAATTAATGAGTTCGCGAGTTCAAATAAAATCACCTCGTTTGAATATATTAACGGATTATTAGATATCATTACAAAGACAAAAACTAGATTTTGATAAACATTCTAAATGATGAACAGTTTTCCTTTTCAAAAACAGAGTAAATATACATATATTATAATTATGTGGTAGAGGGATGTTTTGCCGATTAGCTAAATGCCGATAACTGAAAAAAAAATTGTAATTTATTCTAGTTTTGGCCGCATATCAATAATATTATTATGAATAAATAAATATCAATACGTTTTGTTGCGAAATACATCATACATTTAATTAAGGTACATTTTTTTTAAACGAAAACAAATACATACATATTATTTTTATTTTAATAAATATATACATAAAAAAAATATGTAGATCGGTCATCGTCAAACATTTACTTATCATTACGTATCACTGCTTTATTGGTATATATATATGTACATGTTTAATGATGCGATTAGTTACATTCTTTTTTAATATAATGGGATGTATTCATACTTTAACTAAAGTTTAAGATTAAAATTAAATCAATGAATAAAGAATCTATTTATAACCATTGATTCGCATAAGGTGCGACAAAAGCTAGAGCTAGGCCGAGACAAGAAAAAAAAATTTGGGATGGTTCAACATATAGGGAAGTTCAATAACTTGTTGGGCTTTGGTCTAAAATGGTAAGAAACAAACTAAAATTTGAAAAAAGCATGTTCGGTCTTCGAATGAACATCCTACTGCAACAGCTTCCCAGATTGTGGATGTGTTAAAACATGATAAATCACCGAACAATAAAACACCTTTATAATAATTTGTAAATTATATATATCTAAGTATCATTTATTACTGTATAATAAATTTGGAAATAATTAATATTATTATGAAAAGAAAACCTGAAACAAAAGGAACGTTTGAATATAAATAAATTTGTAATTTCCGTGCAACAAGTGCAAGGAACTTGGACATTGGGCTGCTGAATGTCCACAGAACAAACCCGGACAAAGCGGCATCAAGAAAAATCAAAAATACAATGCTTTATTGGCAATCTCCTTGAATGCAATAACGAAAAATTTATTAAGACCAAATCAATGGTATTGTGACAGTGGGGCTTCCAGGCATATTACGCCGAACAAATCGGATTTCGAAACATATAAGCCATTCGATGTGCCAGAAATAATTTGCCTAGGAAAGCAAGACGTCACAATGAAGGCGTATGGTCAAGGGAACATTAGAATTCAGGTGAGCATTAAATAGGGAAATAGCAACTTTGAAGGATACATGGTACGTCCCTGATGCAAGTGCACAATTATTTTCTGTGAAAGCTGCAGCTCGAAATGGTTTTCGAACAGCAATGGACGACAAAACTGTTACATAGAAATAATGGAGTAGCAGTAGAGGGGTATCTCCAAAATGAGTTGTATGTTCTCAAAATACAAGTAATGAAACCTCAAGAGCAGGTGTACATGTCAAACGTATCAGAAAGCCTTCAAGTATACCACGAAAGATTTGCCCACCAGAATAAGCGACATGTCAAGAAAAATCTTACCAAAATGAACATTACCGTTTCTGAAAGCGGGGAAGAATTCTATGATGGATGTGCTGCTGGTAAAATGCACCGACTTACTTTCAAGCCAAGAAGTGATCGACCAGTTAAGGTTGGCGAACGCAGATGTTCTTGGACCGGTTGAAACAACATCAGTTGGAGGATCGCGATATTATGTCTGTTTTAAAGATGACTTTAGCAAGTTCCGTAGGCTTTTCTTTTTGAAACATAAAAGCGAGGTATGTAAATCTCTTGAAACTTTCTTGAATGAAGTCAGAACCTTTGGGCATATTGTCAAAAGGTTAAGATGCGATAGCGGAAGAGAGTTCGACAATAAAGATGTTGCCACAGTGTTGTCAAAATTTGGGATAGAACAATGTATTGGAACTCCTTATTCCCCACAGCAGAATGGAGCTGCAGAACGTGAAAACCGAACACTTGTGGAAGCAGCTAGAAGTATGAGAGTTTCCAGTAAATTGCCGAAATACCTTTGCGCAGAGGCGTTTAATACAGCAGCATATGTGTTGAACCGCACAGGAACAACACCAATTCAAAATAAGGTTCCGTATGTATTATGGCATGGCAAACAACTAATAAGTCTAAGTTATTTACGCATCTAAAAATTGTCATAAAATGAATCGCTGGTTTACTCATTACATGCTGTTCAGGCATAACACTAACAATATGTGCTTGAGTTAACTACTCATTAGTATGTCAACGAGATAAATAAAATAATGCGAATTATAAGAGACATAAATAAATAAGACACGGTAATTTTCTCCGCATTAGTTCAGCCGCCATCCCTGGAGATAAAATCTGAGACAACAACCACCGTCTCAATACATCGCGCCACACATCTTTCATATACTCTTTCTCTTCACCGGATGCCGCGCTGTGTTGAAAACATATAAAGGGTATTCATAATCCCTTGAGCGCGTGCAGAATTATAAAAAAAAAAACTTTGGTACTGGATGTTATGTACGTACACATACCAAAGGAACTTCGCAAGAAGTTTGATGAAAAGGCTATGTATGGAAGGATGGTTGGCTACGTAAACGAAAAAGACGGATATCGAGTCTGGATTCCAAAACTAAAGAAAATAAAAATTATTAAAAATTAATTTTTAAGCCAGAATTAGTCTGCAATGCGAAAACTCAAGGTGCAATTCTAGATGAAATCACAGAAGACGAAATGCAGAAAGAAAAACAAGCCGATATTTTGATTACGAGTAAAGCCAATGTTGAAGAAATTGTCGACGTTGAAGGCACTGCCGATGCTGATCAAGTAGCAGATTCTGAAGAAAATTTAGCAAGTGATGAATTTTATAGTCCTATTAAAGAAAGTGTGGAACACAGAGTCAACATTAAAGCAAGAGTCAGAAAGAAGCCAAGTTGGATGACAGGAGGAGAGTATATAATGTTAACAGAAGGTGAGTCCAAGCAAGAACCAAGATCATACTGTGAAGCCTTGAAATCAGCAGACAATGTGCATTGGCTTTCAGCGATGAAAGATGAGCTATCATCACTGGAAGAAAATCAAACTTGGGATCTTGTGAAACGACCTAAAAACGTAAAAGTCGTTCAAAATCGATGGGTCTTCCGAATAAGGAATACAGGGAAAGAAGAATACCGACGATATAAAGCACATACCCTTTGTTGCCAAAGGGTATGTGCAACAAAAAGGTATCGATTATGATGAAACATTTAGCCCTGTAGCCCGATATGATACTGTTCGTATGCTCTTAGCCTTAGCCGCAACGAAGCGATTAAAAATTGAGCAATTTGATGTTAAGACAGCATTTTTATACGGTATTCTTGAGGAGGAGGTATACCTAGAACAGCCTGAAGGATTTGAAGATGGAACTAGCCGGGTATGTCGATTAAAAAGAATTTTATATGGACTTAAACAAGCTCCACGTTGTTGGCATAAATGTTTTCTGGACCTTACGAAGAAAGAAGGACTGAAGAATAGCACAGCTGATCCATGTCTATTTTATGGAAATAATAATGGAAAAGTACTTTATGTAGCAATTTATGTCGACGATGGACAGGTTCTTGGCAACGACGAAGCAGAAATTAAAAATTTTATACATGCACTCCAAATTAAATTCAAGATTACTATTGGATCTCTTAACAGTTTTCTCGGCATGAAAATACAAATTGAAAACGATGGCTCAATAATTAAGGTAAGCCAAGAAAACTATATCAACAAGATATTAGAACGTTTCAATATGGGAGAATGTAATCCAGAAATGACTCCAGCTACTAAGGAGGAAGAAAATTTAAAATGTAAGGAAATAAAAGAACAAGTTCCTTATCATGAAGCTGTTGGGAATTTGATGTACTTGGCAACAGCAACACGACCAGATATTGCATTTGCAGTCAACTATACAGCAAGAGAAATGGAAAATTAACATAAATCGTATTTTTCGTTATCTTCGTGGTACTATCAAATCAGCTTTAAGATACCAAGGAAAAATCAAACAAGAACTGTCAATTTACAGTGATGCTGATTATGCGGGTGATCTTAAAACTAGGCGGTCAACTACTGGAATAATTTCCTTATTTGCTGGTGGACCTGTATCATGGACCAGCCAACTTCAACGCACCATAGCATTATCAACGACAGAAGCGGAAATTATGGCTGCAAGTGAAGGTGCTAAAGAAGCTATGTGCTTAAACGTCTTTTGCAAGAACTTACAGGACATACAGATCAAACACCTATATTACATGTCGACAATGCAAGTGCTGTAAAACTAGGAAAGAACCCAGAATTTCATAAAAGAACAAATCATTTTGAAGTTCGCCATTTTTATGTTCGAGAGCGTTTCCTTGAAAAGGACATAAGATTTGAACATTTTGCCGGTACTGAACAGTTAGCCGATTTATTAACAAAACCTCTTGAACGAGTTCAATTCCAGATGTTACGAAAGAAAATAGGTATTGACGAGTTATAATCATTTAATTATTTTGTTTGGTGTTTATGGAGGAAGTGTTAAACATGATAAATCACCGAACAATAAAACACCTATATAATAATTTGTAAATTATATATATCTACGTATCGTTTGTTACTATATAATAAATTTGGAAATAATTAATATTATTATGAAAAGAAAACCTGAAACAAAAGGAACGTTTGAATATAAATAAATTTGTATTTTGTTTTCGTTATAACGGACTTTCATTTAGATAATTTTATCAGTATGAACTAGATGAAAAAACGAAAAGAAGAAAAAAATTAAAAAAAAAAATTAAGATGAACTAGATGTGCAATGCGGTCTCCATGTAGCGAGAAGACGATTGAGAAAACCACAACTCAAATGCTCGCAGTCCACCAAAAGTTCCACTTTTGAAGAAAAACTACATGCAATAGAATGAAGTTTGTTCGAGAAAAGTGGATGGTGGTAAGGTTGTTCAGTTCGTAGGATGACCACCAAACAAAATATAAACCTAGATGCACCGCAAAAACCAAACGTGGAGGATCCAGTATTATTGTGTGGAAATGATTCTCCTTCTAAGGAGTTTTTCCAATAAATTGGACCAACACTACAATTAAATGTAACTCGTACTTTTTAGACTTTGTAAAACACTATGCTTCCATACGCCGACTTGGTGATTTATACAATGCACTATGAAAGGAGAGACACAAGATCCACTCACAACGATACATCACACAAGATAATTTGGTCAATGATATACCTACGTGACGAGTTCAGTTTCCGTTTCAGCTCAAGAAAATCTGATCGAACTTTTAATTTGGTCATCTACTAGATCAATCGTGAGGTTTGCTAAAATTGGAAGATCTAAATATTTTGTTAGCTATTTTACCTATTTAAACACATCTATTACATACATAAACATGTTTAACAGTTTGCAAAAATATGTCTTCATATTTTTTAACTTTTTTAAGTTTCGTAATGTTTGCCCTTGTCAAGCATATAGTGCTAAGCTTTGTTGATCCGATGTGATAAGCTTATCTTAGGTTACTGTGTTGCTTATCGCCAATCGCTTGGATATAGTTTATTGCAGAAAATCGGTTAAAAAATGTACTTGACAAATAATAATACATATTAATAATATTTCTAAATTTCTATAAGCTACATTGAATACAATTTTATTTACTTTTATATTGCAGAGATAAGTAAAATCAACCACAAACTTCAGTTGAATTGACATTTTTGTTGGTTGTCCTCATTAATTTGTTTATTGGAATTGACCGATAAGCATCATGGGGTCGTTGTTTCGGAGCGAGGAAATGACTTTATGTCAGCTTTTTCTTCAAAGTGAAGCTGCGTATGCTTGTGTGTCTGAGCTCGGTGAACTTGGATTAGTTCAATTTAGAGATGTAAGAAAAAAAAAATCCTTATTTAAATAAAAAAAAGTAACCAAAAATTAATTAAAATTATTTCCTTTTAGTTAAACCCTGATGTTAATGCATTTCAACGTAAATTCGTCAATGAAGTTCGTCGCTGCGATGAAATGGAAAGGAAATTACGTTACTTAGAGAAAGAGATTAAAAAAGACGGTATTCCAATGCTAGATACCGGCGATAGTCCTGAAGCTCCTCAACCTAGAGAAATGATTGATCTTGAGGTAGATTTATTAATATTTTTGATTGATTATTATAATTTATTTTGTTTATATTTTAGGCAACTTTTGAAAAACTCGAGAATGAGCTTCGTGAGGTTAATCAAAATGCTGAAGCATTAAAGCGTAACTTTCTTGAACTTACTGAATTAAAGCACATCCTGCGTAAGACTCAGGTCTTCTTTGATGAGGTGAGTTTCTAATTGACATTTATAAAATCAGTTCTGATTGTTCTCTAAAGTTCTAAATTCATTAAACATTTCACGTTGGTAATATTCTTTTTTTTATGTTTAATAATTTCATAATCGAGTTAACAATTTCTTAGTTTTAATTTTTGAATAAATATCTTATGATTTGGCATACGACTTGTGCTGCATGCACATTATTCATAAAACAAAACAAAAAATCTAATGCTTGAATGGCACAATTATTTGCTAAATCATTTCATCTTTGTTTAATAAATAACAATTTCATAAATAACTAATGCCCCGACAACACAACTTTATTTAATTTTATTCTTATATAATATTATTATTATTATAATTAGTTATTAAGGTTTAAATATTTTACAATTTTATAGAAACCGAATAAGTTTGAAAGTAGTTATTTTGAATTGGAACTGTATATTTTTACTTGTTTTTTTTCGCACTTTTAATTCTAATTTTCCATTAACATCTTAATCTCTCCAACACACTAATTTCACAAATAAAAAATAAATTTCCTTGTAAAAAAAAAACGAAACTATGAACAAGAAAATACAAAATGTATGTGCATTTTTCCCCACCAATATTTTTAATTTTAAGTGTGTATTCCAAATTAAAACAAAAAAACAAAAAAAAATTAGTCAGTTGTGGTATGAAAAATTGCAATTGCCATACAAAAAAATCAAAACATTTTTATTCTCTAAAAATAAATCTACGAGAAAGATTATTCAAAAAAAAAAACGGAATTAAATTATTTCATTAACACGGATATCACAAAGGACTCACTTAACAGCACGTTATTTATCAATAATTCGTAAATTTTAAATTGTTATTTTATTGTTGTATGCGCTTGTCTAGAACTTAAAGTGCCTATTTACTTGTATATATGTTTAATTAAAATTTAAAAAAATGATAACTTTTATAGCGTTATATGCTAGGCATGTGGATCTGGAAAAAAGTTGACCTATACATGTCGGTGATTGCTGGGTTCCTGCAGCGAAATGTGTGGTCGTCATTTTTAGAGGTGATGTCTAGGACTTCGCCTTAATCGTATATCAATTTTTGATTACTGTTAACTTCATTGTTAACTTTAGTATCGTTTTCGATTGGTCGCCCGGAAAGTAAATATCATCGGGTGGCAATGGCGCAGTGGATAAAGTGCTTGATTGCTAACTTAGACGTGTGGGTTCGATCCCCACGCTAGGCGCATTCTCTCTATACCTCCAATTTTAATTGGATGCTACCCATGGGTTAAAATGAGACAGTCAATACCTGGTTCTCAAATCCACTGTGCCAAACTAGTGCCGTGCAATTCAGGTTGCATTTAAAAGACCTTAGGTCTTACAAGCATATAGTTAAATTAAAAAAAAAAAAAAAAAAAAGTGTTTGATTGATATCAAATTTCAGTTGTTCAGTTGGAAAGAAGATAAGAATTTGGTCATACTTTCTATGCAGGATAGTATGGTTATTTGAATTACTATTTCTGCTACTTAATGATACTAATTTATTTGGTAAATTGGTGATTGTGCTTTGGCTTTCATTAGGTTTTTTTTTAGTTCAGAGCCGAGGTGGTTGTCAACAAATTTGTTTGTGTTTCTTTTTCAATCAGAGCCTTCAGAGCTCCGAATGTGCGTTTCTTGTTTTTTATTGAGCATGTCCAGAAGGCGCTAGATGAGGTCAGAAAATATTGTCTGACTACTGATTCTAAGTTAATTGCTTAACAGACCAATATATTGCATACAAATTGATTTGATTAAGGGTTGGTAGGCATTTATGTTTGATTAAGTTTTAATTTTGATATAGTAATATTTTATTCTGGCTATGAGTAAATGAATTCCTGCTAGATTTCCTGCTAAAAAAATGTCGCCAGGGTTTGAACAAAAAATAATGCAAACACCAAATTTGTCTGCCAAATTTAGCACAAATAAGGCTGAATTATCGCTAATCTAACTCACTTATTTTTCAAATGCTATCGAATTGAAATATGTAGTGAATTGTGGCGCCGTATTTTTTTTATATTTTTGGTTTTTGGGCCTCGACTTTTCGGGCCATACAAAGGAATTGTCTGGCTAGATCCGTTATTTCCGATAACCTGCGTATTATTCGTTTTGGTAGGCGACTATCTTTCATGTGGATTGCTCGTTGTGCGTAATCGATTTGTAGCTTAAGAGTTATTCTTAATAAACCTGTTTCTAACTGAAGAAAAAAAGGCGAGCTACGGAGCACAAGAAATAAAAAACGTGTTCTTAGTTCGAAGGAAGGCGGAAAAAGGAAAGAATTTATTCAATGTAATTGACAATAGAAAATTGTGACAACTTAAGAATTCTAAAATGTATTACATAAAATACACTTGTATTAATTTAAAGTATACATTCTATTACAATACTAATTTAAGCAAAAAAGACAAAAGCATAAAATCTAAAGAATACATGGAGTAAAATTTTTGAATCGAATATGAAAATTTACGAATTATTAATAACGTTATGTATTTAATTTATTATTTATTAAGGCTTATTTCACAAAAAAACTTTTACAAATACTCGTACATATGTATCAATATAATTTTTTTTTAGTTTTGGCTTTTCAAAAATGAAAGTGACTCCAGGAATGTCAATTTATTACAGTTCTGTTTATGTAATTCTGCAGGGTCAGTAATTTAGTTGTGTATTTTTGACGTCCCTAATCGCTCGAAGTTCGCCAATATTTCACAGTTTTAACAACAAACAACTGTGATAACAATTGTTATAAATTGGCATTTCTCTAGTCTGTCCTTAAAATGAGTTTAGAAGATGGAGTAATATCTCGAAATTATGAGCATGCTGCGTTCCATAATTTAAATTTGAGATAGTAAACAAATTTAATTTAATATACATTGTCCCCGAATCCTTACTAGCCAAATGCAAAACATTAAAAAAATAAACAATATTCTAGAGCTGCATCTTCTAAGTTATTATTTGTGTGTGTGTTTAGATTATGTATGTGTATTTATTTACTAACAAAACTAACATAGTTCTTAAATGTATTCGCTTTAATTAACACCTTTTTATCCGCCTGCTAGATAAATTATTATTTTTCAAAATTTACATCCTCCAGCTAAATGCTCGTTTAATGCAAGTAAAAAGTTCTTTTTTTAGTTAAATTAGTGTCTCAGAGACCACAGTTGATAGATATCCCTCTCCATATAGTTTAAATGTAAGTAGAAAATAAGTGTGCTCTGTTATTATTTATAGTGGCTTTTTTTTAATTTACTTAATGTCCATAAAATAGATGTTGCTATTTAAAAATACGCTTCCTTGATTTTTATGTTTATTTAATTTTGGTATAAATTTACCACGCAATGAAGGTGGGTATTGGCTAATACGCGGAACAATCTTTTTTTAAATACAATTATTAAATATATAATTTTATTTGTCTCCATTATTTAAAAATAACGTTAAAACCACCATATCAAATATCTCTTCAAAAGATTCTAAATATAAATATCCTGAAGAGGATTTTCAAAAGATCCTAAAAAGAGTCTACAAAAATGAAAATTTTTAACAAAAAATGCTCACCTTCAGAAAATGTTCTCTAATTTTTTTTTTCGTTAAGTTTTCCTTTTATTTTGGTTTGTTTTCCTTTTCGGTTTACCCCTTACGTTGCGTTCCGTTTGCGTTTGCCTTTCGTTTGTTTTCCTTTCGTTTCGGTTGTGTTGCCAGGCAGTGCCATCAATTTCCTTCACTAAATCACGCTATCAACAGATGGCCGACAACCAAAATGAGGATGAGCAGGCTCAGCTCTTAGGTGAAGAAGGAGTGCGTGCCAGTCAACCGGGACAAAATCTTAAACTTGGGTAAATATAAGCTCTCTCTATCACTCTCTTTGCCGTTCGTTTTCTCTCTTAAACAAAATAAATAGAGAAGCATATCAAATTATTACTGGAGGAAAAAAAAAAGAATTTATTTTTAAAATTAACTTTTTTATGTTTATTTTAACTGTTTTTTTTTACCGTCGTGATGTATTGTTTTTTTTTTATATGTGTTCAATGTTAAAGCTTTATTTTTGATTTTTTTTAAATTTTATGAATTATATATTTTTAAATAATTTATTTCATTATACATAAATTAGAAAAGCTTAAGTAAGCACTGGGATAGAGTATCGTTTCCTCCTGCTGAATCACCGACTCCAACCGTATTATTCGGTCCGATTCGGTCTCGTTTAAGGCAAGCTTTTTTGCTGGCTGTTTTAAATACTTGTTATTAATTAATTAGATTTTAAGAGAATATTTTAACAAAAAATTGAGAAGTTTTTAAAAAATGCACATATTTTTTTGTTTTTTTTTTCTTTTTGTTGATCTGTAAACAACTTGCTGCATGGTGATGGGTAAAATAGACAAAATACAGAAATAAAATCATTTCTAAAACTGTTGGGTTATAATTTGTCAAAATCATAAAATTGGTGTTTTGGATAACTTTTATTTTTATCTTAAATCATCTTTCATTTTTGCTCTGTTTTTTCTCATCCCTGTAAATCTTAACGCACGCTTAGTTAATTATTATTATTTTTTTTTTTAATCACAGAGATTGTATGTAGCTATAAGTTCAGTACGCATGAGAGACAGTGTACATTTTTTGATGGGATTTGTGAAAACAATTTTCGTTTTATTTTCAATTTAAAGTATTTTTTTTTTTGGGTAAGATTGAGATTTTTTAACACCGGAATAGTTGAGAAAGTTTATTGAATAAGAAGATTTTTTTTTCGTTTTAAGTTCTTTTCAAAAACAAACTTATTTTTTTTTCTGATTTAATTTCACATCATTCAAATCATTCATACGAATAATAAAGTACGTTTTGTGATGATAATAATAATAATAAAATCTACGTGTAACTTTTGAACTAAAACTATAATATCTGTCTACTAATGATTAATTTAAAAAAAAAATAAAGTAAACAAAAACGAACAAATATACCCAATGAACCAAATATGAATCATAATTATTATAGCAAGAAGGTGGTCTAAATACCACAACCGAATCGATGACTCGTGCTCTAATTACGGACGAATCACGAACTGGGCATTCAATGGGTCCTGTCCAACTTGGGTAGGTATTTTGCTTTTATGTTTATTATGAGTCGACTTAGTTTTTTTAAAGGTTTTTTTTATATTAAAAATGTGTTAGAAACAAAGTTGCACATTATTTTCAAAAAAAAAAAAATAGATGCAAAGAAATATATTTTATTTAAGAAAACAATAGGGGGCATATTCATAGTCTTTACCTAACTATATTTTATATGTAGGTAATAACCAAGCGGACTACTATATAGCGGACCAAATATAGGTTCTATTAACCAGTTTCCTTATGTGTTAGAAAATTTTAAAATATTGAACTTATCTATCTCAAGTATTGCCATAACATTTAAATTAAACGTATTTTTATCTTAGTAACATTCTAAAAATGGATATGAATAAGCCCCAATTTGTATTTTTAAATTGTAATTTGTGATGCTTTAGACACGCCAACAGGTTTCATAATATTATATTAAATCTACAAAAGTAGAACAAATTAAATAATATGGATACGGGATGTTCCATTTTTAGATAATTGATTGTACTGGGAGTAAGCGTTGTCTATACCTGAAGTATGATTTACCATTGTAAAGGGTGTTTTTTAAGAGCTTGAGAACTTTAAATAATACATACATAAACACTGTTGGAATGGAATGAATATTTTATGGCATTATTTTTTAAATATGATTTCCGGCACATGTCCGCCGCGGCCTCGGGTCAAATAGTCCATTCGATCATTTAAATCATTGAATCTGGACAGGGCTTGAATATTAGCTTCTAATGGTTTCAAGGGTTGCCGGTTTATTGGCATAAACCAATGACCTAACATATCCCCATAGGAAGTAGTCGAAAGGCGGTAAGTCGCACAAACGAGGGGGCTAGTTAACAGGACCTCTTTTGGAAATAAAGCTGTCACCAAATTGATTTTGGAATACATTTATGGTTAAGCACGCTGCATGGCAAGTTGCGCCGTATTGTTGGAACCAAATGTCGTGGATGTTTAGCTGACTCATTTTTCGAAACAAACAAAAATCGTGAGCATGGCTCGATGGCGCTCGCTATTCACCGAAACGGCAGCTCCCTCCTCATTTCGAAAGAAATTAGGACCGATGATGCCGCCAGCGCCAGCGCGTAAACAGGATCAAACAGTCAATTTAATGGCTTGCGAATTGTCTTCGCTCCATATATACGGTAATTTTGATAATTAACGAGTCCATTTAATCAGAAATGAGCTTCATCAGTAGACCGATTATGTTGACCGTAAAATGGACGAAGTGCTCTATGAACTTAGTTTTTTTTTTTAATAAATTTTCACAATTTGGAAGGTTCAGGCGTCAAACAATTCATGATGAATTGCTAAACCTTATTGAAAAGAAATTTGAACAGAATTTGACATTTTCAACTGTCAAACCATAGACAACAACCATCGAAACTTCTCATGCACCTAAGCAAAAAACACCCTATAAAATGCTTAAAGAGAAAATTTCCATAAAGGGAATTCATCTAGGGAATCATAAATCATCTGTATCAATGTTTAATCAAATCGGTCGATTCGTTTTCGATTGTTGGTCCAGTAGGGTTCTGAAAGCTGGGAAGCCCACTCCCACTGAACCAAAAGATTTCAGGCCTGTAAGCACAGCTTCCTTCCTATTGCATACGCTGGGAAGACTCATAGATGTATACATATTTGCCTGAAGCTAAATGATGGTGTTTCTCACAGGCCCAGCATGCATACACTAAGAGCAAAACTATTGAGACAGCACTTCACGAAGTGGTAGGCACAATTGAAAAATCTATCTAATTCAAAGAGTTTACGGGTGGTGCAATTTTTGACATAGAGGGGGTCTTTAACAATGTTGAAAATAAAGCAACTCGACAAGCCCTGGACTCTAGTGGCATTGACGCGCTACTGTCAAATTGGATCGACTTTATGTTTCAGTCCAGGATCGTGAATAGAGAATTGGGCGAATGCAAAGTTAGGACATGCAGAGGTATGTACTCCACAAGGGAGTGTCCTATCTCCCCTTCTTTGGCTTCTGGTCGTTAACTTGTCTAAATTTACTTGTCGAACTATACTTGTACAACAAGGACAAGTGTATTCTGAAACACAACGCAAAACTGTCGCACTTGTCAAAATAATAAATTTACCTTGACTTGTCCAGATTGTGTGACAAGCGGCCAAAAATAAAACATTGCAAAAATTCCGAAGGGGAAAAAATCATATTTTAACAAAAAAATAAGAGAAGATAAAAATAAAAAATAAAACATTGCAAAAATTCCGAAGGGGAAAAAATCATATTTTAACAAAAAAATAAGAGAAGATAAACTTTTTTGGAACTTTAGCGATATTTAAGCGAAAGAAAAAAAAGCGAAAGGTATACAGAGATATTTACTTTGGCAAAAAGCCTGAATATTATTCCACAAACCAAAGAAGAATAATTTGTCGGCAAGATGATCGTCAATTTCGAAATTTATTCTTGCCTTAATCACTTTTTAAAAGGTTCATTGTTTTCCAATCCAACAGCTTCCCACTTGTCAAATTTTAAAATGACTCTTGTCACAGAGCTTGTAGACTTGTCATTTTGGGTTATAATTTTATTTATGACTTGTACAAGTACTTGTTGCGTTGTGTTATAGGTCCCAGACCTTACTAAAGCTAAGTCCAACTGTTGTCAAAGTCGTGGCATATGCTGATGACAACGTGTTATTTGCATCTAATTGCAATTCGTTCACATAATGTGCGAATTTCTTCAAAACGACCTTGATAAGCTCAGTAATTTGGGCCAGTAGTTGGGGACTAAATATAAACCCATTACTTACCGAACTAGTTTTGTTCACGAGGAAACGTGAAGACCCCACATAAAGGCTGCAACGAATAAAGATTGCTAAACGAATCGAACTTGGTCACCCTAATCTGGGTGGTGGACATAGTGGCATACAAGGGAATGAAATCGCAGACGAACTAGCCAAAACCAGTTCATTACTTGAACCGAGCCAAATGTTTTCCGGGATACTTGTGTCACTGGAAAAAGAAAATTTTAGAATCCAGACCTCAACTGTCCCTCCTGATAGGCATCTCAATGGGAACCTAGATAACCAGAATAGGCATCAGCACATCTGACTTATGTATAGAGGTTGAATGGACGAAGAGGCGGAAGGGGGCTCATATCACTTCCTTTGTGAATGCTCCAACCTAGCCCGAAAAAACCAGAAAAGAAGTCCTCGGAGATTACTTCTACGACGATCTGGGCAATGTCTCTAACAAGCACTTAATTATATCCTAATATGTATTCAAATGTCTAGGAGGTACCTCAAACCTAATCTCCCCATTTACTCCCCTCCTTAAACTTCCCCTTTCCTACCCTGGGGATCGCAATGGACCCATTGAGATCCGAGTGTAGTGAGGCGGCTTGCCGTTTATCCACCCGTTCTAACCTAACCTAGGGTTCTGAACTTCTCAACGGCCTTGGGTTTGATGAAATCGTCGCTTCCCATCGATCAGCGAAATCAAGTACTATTGCGCGTGTTTAGTACAGTTTCTTCTGTTTGTCGACGGCCCTAATTACCCACTGCCTACCTCGTAGATTTATATTTCCTTGCAGCAAGAAATATACATATAAGCGCCGTCACATTATTGTATTGTAAATCTGTGGTTTAGAAATGTTCATGGGCAGAGTTGGTATTGTTACCTTCAAATTTTGATCAATGCATATCCATTGTGATAACCTAAAGTTGGAAATGCTTCCCTCGTTCGAACGTTGGGAACGTGAATGCTGCTCGGAAGTTTCCGGTATCGGGAATAAACTTACCAGGAGAATTTCGTTATTTTAAACAGGAGAGGTACACGACCGCAAAACAAATTTCGGGGTAATAAAATATTCCGATGGGCACAATATTCTCCGGGAGATTCCCCTTATAAGGTCTAATAAAACTTATGACACCAATTATTAATCCCTTTGGAGGCATTGACAAAGTTAAGTTTAAAAGATTGGTGTGAAAACCTCAAAAGTTCTAGTCAGTTTTTAAAAAAAGTAATTTTTTTTAAATTTAACTATATGCTTGTAAGACCTAAGGTCTTTTAAATGCAACCTGAATTGCACGGCACTAGTTTGGCACAGTGGATTTGAGAACCAGGTATTGACTGTCTCATTTTAACCCATGGGCCGCATCAAATTAAAATTGGAGGTATAAAAAACAATGTGCCTAGCGTGGGGATCGAACTCACACGTCCTAATTAGCAATCAACTACTTTATCCACTGTTCCATTGCCACCCACAATTTAATTTCCCAAATATTTTCTTCTCAAGTGGAAGAGTGATGAATTCGCACAGCAAATATCGGGTTTCCCAATAGGGACTTGACAACTTTGAATTTAATTTGTGAACGCACCCTTTCACTAATCATCAAACTGTCATTGTCAATTTATTCAGTAAACTCCCTCAAACATTTTCATTATGTTAAAGTACACCAGCGAGCAACGTCTGCAAATTATAAACATTTTCTACCGAAATTCGGAGTCGATGGCCGCAAATTTAAGAGCGTTAACTCCAATTTTCGGTCGAAATTCTCGCCCTAGTAGACGGGTAATAACAAGTTTAGTGCAAAAGTTTGAGTACATATTCATTGTGTGATGTTGCCGTATCAGTGAGACAACGGATTATTCGAAGTGTCGAAAATATCGCTGCCGTTCAGGGGTAGCAAACGATCCAAATCAGTCAATTTCACGGCGGCATTCTCAAGAATTGGGCATCGCTCAGACCACATTATGGCGTATTTTGCGCAAGGATCTTGGTTTACACCAATACAAGATCAAGCTAACTCAATATTTAAAGCCGATCTACCATTTGAAGCGACATACGTTTTCCGCTTGGGCTCTGGAGAAGATGCGATAAGATGATGAATTTCATCGCAAAATCAAAGTCGTCAGTGACTAAGCTCATTTTTGACTCATGGGTTCGTCAAAAAACAAAATATGCGTTTATTGGTCGGGTGAAAATCCTCATTTGCTTCATGATTCACCACTTCATTCACAAAAAAATAAATAAATCGACACGTTACTGTGAATGGCCAGCGCCATGATTACCGATTATTTTTGGAGAGTAAGTTTGAGGAGCAAAGGAGCAAAAAATGGACCAGTCGATTGGCAATCTTGTTCGTGCGATTTAACGGCTCTAGACTATTTTTTTGTTGGGGCTACGTTAAGTCATTGGTTAATCCCAAACCGACGACGTTGATGAGCTCAGAGCCAACATTGAACGCGAAATAGCGGACGTTTCGGCCGAAATGTGTGGCCAAGTCCAACGAATTGTCAATTTATTCGGCGGTGGATATATGAACGAAGATGTCGAGTTCCATTTATAAATGTTTTGATTGTACTTCAAGCCAATAATAAAGTTTTTGACATATTTCAAATGGTTTGCGTTTTATTTAAAAAAAAAAAGTTGTCAAGTCCTTATTGGAAAACCCTGTATTTCGGAGTCCCCTATCAGCTGAGCCTTATTTTCTTTGTATGGTGTCTCAATAGATTGTTCACAGTGGTGGTAATATGTGCTTACAAGAAGACGGATATGGAGCAAGTTCCAACTTTCGTTAATTTTCACGAGTAATCTCCGTGTCAAGTATTACCGGGCGGAATCTTAATATTTGGTTTTGCCTGGTGTATCAAACGATGATCCAATTCTTCAGACATCGCTGTGTCTAGGGATCTCGCAGTATATAATATTATGCTGCATGCAAAGAAACCTAAAGCGACAGTAACAACTTTCAATTCGATTTCGGTAAAGTTCGGATATCGATGAAATTAGCCACCTCATGTTATCGTCATCATTCAGCATTTATTCAGCAGCTTTTGTCAGTCAGCTTTTAAGAAAGTTTAAAAAAGTTGTCTATTGCAAAATGGTTATCGTAGAATCTACATAATTTGCATTATCCTATTCATCATTGCTGTGGACAGTAGACATAATAGGCTTATGGAAGATGTGGTGTTTGTATGTGCTTATTTCCCGTAGGATTCTGTAATCCACAAAATACTATATATAAAATGATGCTATTTTTTACAGCAAAGTGGTAGACAAAAATGGCGGCGACTGGTAAGTTTGGCACCATAAATCGCCATACCTGTAAATAAGAGGATTACTCGTTCAATGTTTTTGAATGAACAACAACAACTTGAACACCAAGTTTTTTCTCTTATTATTTTGGCTGGAATTATAGCTATTTCACGACTTTCCCAGGTCGATCAATAGATTCCTTTGCTTTTCTATTGGGTCTACTTCTTCATTTTAATTGAAAATCTTCTTATTTTTCCTCGTTCCAGTATTGAACCATGATGAAACTGCCTTAGATTACTTGTTATTGTTTTGCGGAAATACCCCTCCGGATATCGGCCTTAATTCTGGGTTAGGTAGTAATTAGCCAAGTTACGCCGCTTACTGGCCGTCGCAGAAACGTTTATGGTCTGATCCCTCAGGAGGATTGTTCAGTTACGTCTTCAGATGACAAAATCCGCATGACATCAGAACAATACAGGGGTCACCATTCAAACGTGAGACCAGACAAAATCCTAAGGTTGGTTTGGGGCAAAGATATTTGTTCTTGTTGTGGACTTGTATACTTGATAAAGCCATTTTATTGGGTTTCAGAGCACTCATTCAGCTGGACTACCAATTGCATCGGAATAATTCTGCAGCTTGTTGATTGGTACCGGAGCAAAACTACATGCCAGGTTTAAAACCAGAAGCCAATTTCTTGGCTCTTTCTTATAGAACTTCCGCGTGTTATTTCGACGTCTTTGCCCTTCTTTTTCCTGGCTTGGTACTCTCCTCTTGTCGCTCTTGTTTTATGCTGCAGCATTTTTGTATATGCATTTTCATCATCATACCACTGGTTGGTTTTCTCAGGTTGTTGATAATCTACTGTAGTTTTGTTAGAGAGTACCAGGTAGCTTTTGTGATTCCTGGATTACAGCCAGGCGATCACTTATCGGTTTGAAGTCAATCACATTCTTACTTAAAAGATTATCTTCTACGATTCTGTATCTTGACATATTCAATCTCTTAACACAGTTTTAATTATTATAAGTTTCACATTTTTTTTTCTCTTCATCAAACCTGATCCTATGCACAGCATCTCCTAAATTTTTTAATGTCTGCCTTATATCGCGTGGGGACAGGTTCAAGTTTTTGAGTAGCCCCTGCAGTGTTGTGTTCTCAGCTTCCAGGCGCATATGTATGTATTTTCAAATCATCTTTAATTTATATCTTAGGGCCATCGTATCTCTCTTTGGCAAAATGCAAGTGTTCAATGACGTTCGACGTTTAATGTCCTATTCGATTGGTAATCCTGAAGAACTCTCCGATCCGGGATTCCAATCGAACAATTTAACACTCGATTAATGATTCTGAATTTTAATGTGAGTGTATATGTAAGGCAGAAAAAATCAAAACAATTACATGAAAATGTAGCGATGGACGATCTTCATCGATGTTGCCAAAACATCGAAGTTACACGAAAAAACGATCGATGTTTCAACACCGATGTTGAAGCATGTGAAACATCGCAGCATAGAGGTTAAGATTCAAACATCGACATAAAATAAGCTGAAATCTTTTGTCAATGAGACAATGACCTAATGCTTATCAAGGTAAAACCGCACTCGACGAAACTGTAGTTCAGCGGAACAACGCTTTACAACTATTTATGTGAAATTGTATGAAGTTCAATTGGCGCTTAGTGGGATAAAAAGAAAAAGAAAATTGCTAAAAAACATTGCTACAATTTTCAAAACAAAAAGGTACCTATTTTGAATTTATAATATACAATATATTATAAATTCAAAATACCTTCATTTTTAATCGATTTTTTTTTTTTTTATAACTTTGCACGCGCACAAGGGATTATGAATACCCTTTATATGTTTTTGTTAACACAGCGCGGGCATCCGGTGGAAGAAGAGAAAGAAGGATAGGAAAGATGTGTGGCGCGATGTTCTGAGACTAAAGCTGGTTGATGTCTCAGATTTATCTCCAGGGATGGCGGCTGAACTAATGCGGAGAGAATTACCGTGTCTTATTTATTTATGTCCCTTATAATTCACATTATTTTATTTATTTCGTTGTCATATTTATGGGTATACTAGTTTACTCAATGACATGTTGTTAGTGTTATGCCTAAACAGCATGTAATGGGCAAATCAGCAACTTATGTTATGACAATTTTTAGAATTGGTTTTAAATGGAATATAAGAAGATATAGACAACGGCAGGAATCGAACTTGCAACCCTGAGGTTGACGGGCGAGCACACAACTATCGCGCCACGGCCACCCCGTGATATTGAACGTGATATTATTTTTCATAATAATGCATACATCTATATTTATGATATCGATATTGTATTTTCGATGTTAGCATCAATTTTTTTACATATCGCTCATCCCTACACAACACTAGGCGTTTTCCTTTTTTCGTTCAGAGCAGAGCGCTGAACAGAGTTCGAATACAAAGATTATACACTGAACTTGTTTCAAACAGAGCGAGCTCTGAACACTGATATGCTTTTTAAACACACTTGAACTACACAAATCAGAATACATTTTCATTTTAACCATAAAAAGCAATACCTACCTTTTTTGTACACTGATTCACACCAGAAACAGAAAATCAACAAGCGATCAACTTCTTTCGCCAACTTATGTATCTAATTATTAGGGGTATTCACGATCTGGTGTATCAAGTCTTGTAAAATTGTAAAATTTTATTTTTTCCAACAGACTGTGAACACACCTTAACTAATCTGCAGAAAATGTCAAAATCTGTTTCACATTTGTTCTGAAATATCTTAAGTTTGTGTTAAAAAAATTTTACACTCTTTCTATTTTTCTTTTACAATAGGGTTCGGGTATTGTAAAAGACTTTGACATTCAGTATATTTTGTTGTTGTAGAGCAAAAAAATGCTACACTTTTACACCTTTACAATGATACAAGATCAGATACATCGGATCGTGAATACTCCTATTTTTTTCTTCACATTTTCCTTCTTGGCACACATGGCATTTGGTGCGTTCAGCAATTTACTCCAATGCTCAGTCAATTATGCTCGAGCACGTCGAGTGCGATCTACACATGTTCAGAACGAAAAAAGAAACACACATTTGGAGCTCTGCATGCTCCGAGTTAAAATGAAACACAAGCAAATTTTTTGACAACTCAGACTCTGTTCTGAACTCAAAAAGAAAAACGCCTATTGTTGATGACATTGAATTCGAGTTTGAAATTTAGTATGTGAGTGTATTCGTGCTTCTGGTTTTGATTCTGATTTCAAATCCAGAAGGAAATTTCTCTTCTATCCAGAAGAAGAACTTTCATTTGATACCAATTGATACCAATCAGAAATATTCGGAAGCCTTCGGAAACCTTTCGCACGACCAATCGAAAAGGCCATTACATAGGGGGTGAATATAATATGTAAGTGATAATTTACAAATTCTGGTTAATAATGATAAAACATGTCTGCCAAATAACCGCTTCAGTTCTGCTTACAAATGGTGATTGGGTCACGATCAGAAGACATTATTGACTTAATTCAAAGGTATTCATTGAACACAAATTTGATTAATGTCGAATTCCTTACTACCAATTATTTGATATTTTTCTGGGCACAATCGAATTATTTCTAAACGAAATCGATTTTATGTGTGTGGTCGTTCTGGCATGAACAGAAACAGCATTTTGTGAAATCTTGTACAAATTGTTACGAATTCAAAATATCTTTATGTTGAATTCCAAACAACCATTTTAAATCGATATCAGATCGGTCCCAGGCCCCAGCATCAATCAAATTGTGTCCGGGTGTTCTATTGGGGGAACGTGTTCCGAGTTACCAATGGAATATGCCATTAGAATATAGGTATTGTTTGACAGTTAGTCAAAAGATTTCGCTCCACACAGCTTAACAGAGTTGAAATGTTTTCAGATCAACTTGAAAATTATCAAAATAATCAAAGTCAACCGTCAGATTGATCAAATGACAAGCCCACACACAAGTTCGATTAACTTGACATATAATTGGCAACTAAATTGAAACATGTATGGGAATGGGGTGCATAAGCACTAATAATTTTTTTAAAATGAAATTCGTATAAAAGCATCACAAATTAATTTAATTTTATTATATTATTATATTGAAATTAAAAAGGAAAAATGAAAAAGTGGAAAGCTCGTAAAAATGATCTTGAAAATTGTAATTGTAATACAAATTACAAAATTGTAATATTGCTAATGGATTCTTTTTGTTTAAACAATATTTTCTACCTTTAATTACTTTTTTTGTTTAGTTTTCTGGAAAAGTCACAAGAGCGTGGTGAAGATTATCTGCCATGGTTGGTACAATTAAAAAGAAAATTAAAATCGAAAAAAAAACTAAACATTTTGCTAACGTTAATCAGTCTTCATCGATTTTTTTTTTGTTTTTTTTTTGTTTTAATTTTTTGTTTTTCCCATTACTACTAGTGCTTTCCTTCGATTGATTTATGTATATTGCCTTCCAATTAAATCATTCATTCAACATACATATTATAAAAGAAACCATATTCATGATTAATCGAAATGCATAAACATAATTAAACATTATGATTACCTACTGAATGAATGTTGCCCGTGTAAGCTTATAAAATTAAAATGTTTTATTATTTTTTTTAATTTTGCTTTTTTTAGTGAATTGTTATTTTTTTATGTTTTTATTTTAATTTAAAATTAAACTATATCATAGTCTTACATATTTATTACCATTTGTGATGTAGAATATAGTGATTGATTCTTTTGTTTTGCCATTTTTTATGATACGACAAATGAATATGTGCATTTTTTTTAAATATAAAAATATTAATTTTAAGAAAACAAACTGTGTCGTATACTTTTATAGTTAAAAAATTTAAAAATAAGAGAACAGAAGAAAACATATCAGTTTCTTTACGTTTTGGGTAAGGTTTGAGAAAAAAGAAAAAAAAAGTAAAAAGCCCTGCCATTTTCGTATCTGGAAAAGCTAATGAAACACATTATGGTTAAATTTGGCGGGAAGAGAGTAAATAAACAGATCTATTTCCAATTTACAATAAATATGCATTGTAATTTTGACGCATGGAGTCACGGCACCTGGCAGTCAGAGCGTGAACTTTCAACTGGAGATAGATTTTTTTTTCCAATTGACGTTCAATGTATTTTCCATAACAGAAAATCAAAAAAGGGTCTCATTAATATTGCTTTTTCTGATTAATTTTGTATGAACATGTATAAATATTTTGACAGTAACAGACTAATAAAGCATGAAAGATTCTAAATCAAGTGTAAAATAAATCGAAATTGATAACTATAATGCGCTACTTTTAAAATGGAAAACGATAAAAAAACAACCTTTTAACGAGAAACAATAACAACATCATCGGTTACGAAAAAACAAGCCAGGGTCGTAGCCAGGATTATTAAAATTAAGATTTTTTTTTACAAAAATTATGTTTGTTTTTAAAATGAATCTTTTTGAATAATTGAACGTTTGCTTAGAGAATAAATAAATTCTTCATACCAATTATGGGAAAAAAATCTAAGAATTTTTAAACCTAAAAAAAGCATTGTTTTTTGTTTGCAGGTGTAATAATTTATTGAAAGCCTACATTTTTTTGAGAAACTGAGGCATTTTATTTTTGTTTAATATATTATTTATGTATGTAATTTTTATATCAATAAAAGCTACAAAAATTGAAAATTCCTTATCAAAATTTAGCAACAAAAATAATAATCATTTTTATTGGATCCACGTACAAATGGGTTTTTCTATTATTTATATCTTGAATATATCAAATGCTTATGTTTATTGAATAGATATATTTTTTAGTTCTTTTTAGAAAATCGAACTATTTTAATTAATTTCACAAACGAACGACAAATGATTTCATCAATTTTCTGCTAATAAAAAAAATTTAAAAATTTCAATTTAAAGAAATACCTTCACCCATATTATAAACATATTTGCGCAAGAACCACTCCCTCATTTTGACATATTGAGCTTTTGCTTTATAAAATATGGAAACATAAGGGGTATTCACGATCCGATGCAACAAAAAGGTGTAACATTGCGAAATTTTATTTTTTTCTATAAATCGTGAACGCACCTTTTCTATTCTATTGCAAATCTGGATTAAAAATGCAAAATCAGTTTGAACACAACCATTTCTGACATAAAATAACAGCTGCCAAACTGTCAACGACACCAGGGGGTCAATTCCGGATCTGTGAAGTTTTGAAGTGAAAAAAAATATCATTTCAGTTTTCACAGAGGTTTATCATTTTCCAACTTCACGCACACGCCTAATGCGATTCTAGAACTCATTGTGATAAAGTTTGTACTAAAAAGTACTAAATGATAAATTCTGTCATTTCTGATTAGATTTTTTGTTGGGAAAGGTAAATATTTCATTTCAGTTTCAAAATTTGCTTAAAAATAATGTCCGGAATAATAATTCGTTTAATAAATTAAAAAAAAGACGTCGTCCTGAACAATTGTGGGTTTTATATTACGAGTATATTCAATAATATCTCTGTTTTGAGTAAGATTTATTATTTTTTCATGTTAGGATATTGAGGCTTTCCCTTCGAGATGGGCAGCATCTATTCGAAGTTACAACTAGGAGCACTTTATTAAACTTTATAGATTCCCAAAACATTTATGCATGGATTTAATACGTGAATTGAGAGCATTCTTGAAAACACTCAACTTATAAGTGCGTTTCAAAGCCATTTAAATATGGTAAAGTGCTCTGCATTTTTTTTAACGATCTGTCGCGGGAATGAGCACCGTCGCGTCGGCTGTTGTGAATCTGTTGATTTAACAATTTCGTTATTTACTCGAGTTAATACAAATATAACTTACTACCAAAATAAATTTGTGTATAAATATAATTGTTGCTTACTTGTCATGTGCCAAAACCTGTTTTTCTTCTTAATATTCGATTAGAAACATTTTCTTCACAAAACAATTGACTGTGATAAAAAAATTATCATATGAAAAATGTTTGTCATTTAACTTCACTTTTTCGCGAATCGAATTAGACGTAAAAGCGTGATAAAATGTATCACTTCACATCTTCACAGATCGGGAATTGACCCCCAGACAAATTTTGCACCATTGTATTTTTCTGTTGCAATAAAGTTAGGGTATTGCAAAAGTGCAAAAGTGTTGTAAAATCGTATGTGGTTTTCCATTGGTACAAGAATCAACTTTGTTTTTGATACGAATCTATCAAAACATGGATTTTGACAAATTAAGCCTTTCATTGGGCCACAAAAATTAATTTTGTTTGATTCTGAATCAAATTCGCAGATCCGTATTTTTTGGTGAATCTACGCCTCTTTTACTAACACTACTAAACACAAGTACAATTGAAATCATTTATTTAGACAGCTAGCAGTTTCACAGACGCGAATATAAGCACCTTCACAAAAAAAAATAAAATCCAATTCCATTCGCCAGGAAAAAAATCATTCCGCATCAAATTCTCCATTTACCAATGGAAAACCACATTAGTCAGTGTAAGTTGTTGTGGTGCAAAAAAAAGTTGCACTTTTGCAGTTTTACAATGATACTAGACCAGTTGCACCGGATCGCGAATACCCCTATAGAAATTCATTAACCCCTATTTTCCATTAGTTTCTTAAACCCCCTTCCTTTACTACACGCATGACATCACGACATGAGCTTATTAAAAAAAAAACAACAACAACAGTTCGGTCTTGTTTGCATTTTTTATCTGCAAAATAAAGCTAATTAAAATTAAGTTTTGATATATATTCTTCTTTATTTACATATTCACATGTATTCTTATTATATTAAATTCATAATATGGGTCCCCGTTCATATAAAATTAAGTAGTAAAATGAATGTTTTTCAGGCCCTTTTTGTTTTTTTTCTTATGGGCAGTACATTGAACGTCAAATCGAAAGAAAATCTATCTCCAATTGAAAGTTCACGCGCTGATTTCCAGGTGGCGTGGAAAGCAACTTACCAGGTGTCAATAAAGCATTTTACGGCAAGGGTACTATAACTCAGGCGACAACGGATGTTCATCAAACAGTTAGATACAGTGGAACTTTTATACGTCGAACTTTCAAAATGAATTCAATTCAATTCAATTTTTATTGAGACTTTTCTTTTGTTTGACATTTGGTTTTAGTTATACATATATATTATATACTTATAAAATAATCCTACTGGCTTAGAATTGGCCTAGCTTATACATTTTTCTTGTAGTTATAGATGTAGTTACCTTATGCTACGTTTTCACCTAAAGATAATCCGGTTTAAATAAATTGAGAAGATTAATAATTAATCTTCAAGTGTTTTCACCAGTGAAAAAAAAGATTAGTTTGACGTTTTCACTATGAATTGTCATTCAAAAGTCAATACAACAAGACAAAAACAAAATAATTGGGAAGAAGAATAATAATTTCGGTGCAGTGAACAAATTTAATTTCAATAAATAAAAATGAGTAATAACTTTAAAATATTGTTACCCCAACATCTTTGCACAATACTGTAATCGCCTTTGTACAGGCGGCTTTACATGGATCTGCATCTGCAGACGAAGAAAAGTAGAGCGGGCCAATAATATAAAACTAACATAAAAGTAAGACAGGGTACACACTAATAACTTACTAGAACTCTGCTATAACTTTCTTGACACATCTCACAATCACATGTTCTTAGCGTTCAGGTATGTAGTTTTGAGAAGAAAATTTTCGCTTTTTTCGTTGTTTTTAAGCAAACTGAGGTGAAATGGTAAAAAAAAACTTGAAAATTCGTTATCTGAACGGAACAAATTATGGTGCAGATGAAAATGCTATAATGAAGATGAACATGTTCATCTTCACTATAATCTGCAATCTTCAGGTTCGTACTTCCTATAATCTTCATACATGAAGATGATCTCCATTTTGGTTTTCGCTCTCTATCGCACAAGTATGAATTTTTTATTTTGTTTCCTCTTTTTTTACAGATGTCAATGCAGATGAAGATGAAGATGCATTTAAAGCCTCCTTACGGTTTTCGTTTTTATATATTTGGGAAAGAATATCTTCAAAGTATTAATATAGGATAGCTAAAATATTTTCCATTACAAATTCGAGGCACCGACCGCTTTGGTCTTTTGAGCTTTATTGCATTTTTTATTTTTATACTTACTTATAAACAAAAACAGAATTTGAAGGCAACGACAAATTATACCAGACAAAAAACAAATTAAATAATGTTGGACAGTTTTTTTTTTTTTTTTTTTGAATGTCAATGGAGAAAATATGACATTAGAATAGGAGCGTTCTATGGAATAAGGTTTGTTTCTTTTGCGAATCTTCTACTTCAAAGAAGATATAAATGAGATTAATTTCTAATCTTCATTTAAGGAGATTAAAATTTGTATGGGAAATCTTCAAGATTTAGAAGATTTCAAAGAGGATTTATGGTTAATCCACTTAAATCTGTATTAAGTGGTAGGTGAAAACGTAGTATTAGGCGGTATTGTTTATATAGTTTTTAAATTCATATTTTTAGCGTTGTTCAAAGACACTTTCAGGTATTATATAATATACGACTTAGAACTAGGTAAAAAAAAATAAAGTAAATAAAAATAAAAAAATAGATAAATTAAGATAATGGCGATAGTAACAAGTGCTCTTTTAAGTATATTTTGTTTTTTAAGAATGTGCTTATTATTAACGGCTTAAGTATTAAGGTTTTGTACATATGTGGGTATTTCAAATAATTTCATTTTTAGGTTGTTTTTTTTTTCTTTTTAATTCTTAGGTATACATATTTATGTTAATTTCAGGTTTTATGAGTAATTGTGTCATGTTTGTGGGTTTGAACTTTGTTTCATTATTCTTTAAGCTGTTATCCTCGATAAGTAAGGGGGTCTATCCCCTGTAGAAGCCAGAAAGGAACTCGTTTTCAGTGGTTTGGAAGAGATGCTCAGATGAGGGATGGGCTATACTTATTGGGGACTCGTAGTACCTATCCTCCATTGTGTAAGTTGATGTTTTCATAGAACATATTTTGTGTTAAGGGGTTTTCATGGGAACTGTTTGTACCGATTAGTTTTATTGTTAACTTATATAAGTAGGAATGTAAAGGTGTTATTTTCGAATCTTCGTATATTACCGAATTTCTAAACCACTTTCCGCCTGGTCTTCTAAATTTGGAGATGCATTTTCATTTTCTTAATACATATCTTTCAAATTTTTGTAGTTCTTTTGCAACAGTGGGTGATATTTTGAACCATATTATGTAACCAAATGATAGTATTTGTCGAATAAGTGCTGAAGAAGAGTTAAAGAGGAATTTAAGCTTGGCAGCTGCAGCTCTGCTTTTATTTAACGTAAGTCTAAATGTGTAAATTTATTCCAAGGTACTTGATTTGATTTCTTAATGGTATGATATTACCATTTATTGATATTTTAAGTTGTTTGCTCTCTCTTACGGCGAGGTGGTGACCTTTAGGGGAAGCGTTCCTAAAGCAAATTAGATCGCATTTTATGAAATTATTTGATAGCTACTTCAAGATGTTTTTTGACATATTTTAAGGCTTCGTGTGGTCTTTCATGTGAAGCTAGTAGAATCGTGTCATCTGTGTATTGAATTCCATAGGAAGGCACGATTGATGACGGGAAGTCATAAATAAAAATGTTATATAGAAATGGTCCCAAGAAAGATCCTTGGGGGACTCCTGAATTTACCTCGATAGCATCTGAATATATTGTTCCTAATTTAATTTTGAGAGTTCGGTTGGGTACGAAGCTGTTCAAAATTTTAATAGTATATTAACTGGGAAATTAAGAGAAATTAGCTTATATATGAACTTTCAAAATGAAAGAAAATAAATTCGATTTATAGAAACTTTGATTTTTTTTAAAGAAATGAAAAAATAATGTTTGTTTTATTTTATTTTATTAAATATGGCAATATTCATTTCATTTCGATTTGTCAAACGATTCCTCCTCAAACAAATTTCCAATATAAATCATCATGGTAGCGTACAAAAATTAAGACAATTGATAAAAGCGGGTTTCCCTTTTCAGTGCAAAAGTTCGAGTTGAAATAAGTATGTAAACTTAATCGCAGTAGAATAAAGTAAATTTCAGAAAAAAAATAAAATAAAATGGATTTTGCCATTAAATTCAATCTAAAAAAAATGAGAAAGAAACAAAACTCTAGTTATAGAATTTCGAATTATGGAGGGCAAAATCTTTGAAAAGAAAGTTGAAACCGATAAATTCACAATAAAAGTTTGAGTTATAGAGAAATTCGAGTTAAGGTAGTTCGAGTTATGGAAGTTCGACTGTATAGAATAAAGAAGATGAAAGGAGAGACTCTTAGCTTTAAAAAAAACGTATTGAACTTATTTATAAGTATTACCGTTGTTTTAAAATATTTTTTTTTTTTAGAAAATTGCCCCTCTCGCCCAAATGGGGGCAGCTCTATCTCTCTCTCTGCCCATAGGAAAACAAAAATGCTTGTAAATAACTCTTCTGTACAAATCCGTCATTAAACTTTGTCGCCTGAGCAATCGTAATCTCCCCCATTTTAATGTGGGTTTCCATTGGTAAAAGAAAACAATTATTTTTTAATACATATCTGTCAAAACACAGATTTTGACAGGTAATTTCTTAATCGGTTAAACAAAATTGATTTTCTTTATTCTAAATGAAGCCTATCCAAATTTTTCGGTGAATCTTCCCCTCCCTTATCAACACCAGTACAATTGATATCCGAAAGTTTTACAAATGGTTGTTTTCATTAGCCACGTTCTGAGTCAGTCAACTTGAAAGGTATTAAAGTTGTTTCTAATTGGCCAGCTACCAAACAATTCCTTGTTATTTGGCAGCTGGCCAATTGGAAACCAGAAACTAGACCAGCTTTCAAGTCTACTACGTCCTACGTAAAGTCATAGCTATTAATTTGTGCGGTTCAGAAAACTGAGGTCTGACAAATTTCTCTTCGCCAACAATTGAGAATGCGAATCCAACAGAAAAACTGAGAAAATTTGCTGAGAAATTCTGAGATTGCCGATATCTCATTTTTCTGAACTAGCCTATTTAATTCGGTAGAGAAAAAATTACCAGACGCATAAATATACATCAACACCTAAATTCAAATCGCATTCCATTCGCCACGAAAAAAAAATCAAATACCGAATCAAATTTTGAATTTACTAATGGAAAACCCCATTATGAAAAGCTTATTCCCACAAGCCAATCAAATCGATTTAAATTGTCAATTTGAATTTTTCTTTCGCTTTTTTTTTGTTTCAGTTTAAAGATCTAAAGAAGAGATTTATAGAACTTTGTTATAGGAATATTTTTATTTAAAACTGGCTTAAGAAATAATTTATAATATAATAAGATACATTTGTAATTAATAACGCCTAAATATTGATAACATTTAAAATACTTAGAAATAAAAATAAGACACTAAAAAACTTTGTAACACAGTCAGTTTATCCGTTAGTCCATTCATTCAAATCCTGTCTTCATGTACTTTCAAATGTGCATTCAATCGCAAAGAAACTTAAATGAACTCTATTTATTCTACTTTCATAAATATGTTCATACGTATTTTTTTTTCAAAATTTTAAAATGAGCGACACAGTTTGAGAAAAAAATCTATAATTATGTATTAGATTTTATCCCCAGTGAATAATAAAAAAAAGCCGAGTGTGCGATAGTAACAAAAAAATAAAAATAAAATTAAAAAAAAACATTCTGTTAATATAATATTTTCCAATTTTATGAATGGTTTAATCTAGCTTCGTTGCTGGTGTGATTCTTCGTGAGCGTTTGCCAGCTTTTGAGAGAATGTTATGGCGTGCATGTCGTGGTAATGTATTTTTGCGACAAGCAATGATTGAATCTCCATTGGAAGATCCAGCTAATGTAAGTCATACACAAAGTTGTTTTTTTTTTTGTGATTTATTGTATCTTTTTTTTTTAATGTAGGGTGATCAAGTATATAAGTCAGTGTTCATCATTTTCTTCCAAGGAGACCAACTTAAGACTCGTGTCAAAAAGATCTGTGAAGGATTCCGTGCTACACTCTATCCATGTCCTGAGGCGCCAGCCGATCGTCGTGAAATGGCCATGGGTGTGATGACACGTATTGAAGATCTCAACACTGTCTTGGGACAGACCCAAGACCATCGTCATCGGGTTTTAGTTGCTGCTGCTAAAAATCTTAAGAATTGGTTCGTCAAAGTTCGCAAGATTAAAGCTATATACCACACTTTAAATCTTTTCAACTTGGATGTAACACAGAAGTGTTTAATCGCCGAATGCTGGGTGCCAGTTTTGGATATAGAAACTATTCAGTTGGCATTGCGGCGTGGTACGGAACGCTCCGGTTCATCTGTTCCACCCATTCTGAATCGAATGCAAACATTTGAAAATCCTCCGACGTATAACCGAACTAATAAGTTCACGAAAGCCTTCCAGGCTCTTATTGATGCATACGGTGTGGCTAGTTACCGGGAAATGAACCCGGCGCCATATACAATTATAACTTTTCCATTTCTCTTCGCTGTGATGTTTGGCGATTTAGGACACGGCGCCATTATGGCACTTTTCGGTTTATGGATGATTCGCAAAGAAAAAGGACTAGCTGCACGCAAAACTGACAATGAAATCTGGAATATTTTCTTTGGTGGGCGATATATTATTTTTCTGATGGGTGTTTTCTCTATGTACACTGGACTTATTTATAATGACATCTTTTCCAAATCACTTAACATATTTGGATCACATTGGAAGATTAGTTATAATGAATCTACAGTCATGACAAACAAACAATTACAATTAAATCCTGCTCTCATCGAGGATTATGAAGGTTATCCTTATCCTTTTGGAATGGATCCTGTATGGCAGATTGCAAGTGCAAACAAAATCATTTTTCAGAATGCTTACAAAATGAAGATATCTATTATTTTCGGTGTAATTCATATGATATTTGGTGTCATTATGAGTTGGCATAATCATCGTTACTTCAAAAATCGCATTTCGATCTTATTCGAATTTATTCCACAGATGATCTTTTTGTTGTTTTTGTTTTTCTATATGGCTTTATTGATGTTTATTAAATGGAATCGATATGCTGCCGATAGAGATCGTAGGTTTAGGTAGATTTCTTTATTTTTATAAATGGATTAATATTTATTTTTTTTTACAGCACCATTCTCGGCCTCTTGTGCTCCATCTATTTTGATTACATTCATTAATATGGTTCTCTTTAAGGCACCAAATGAACCTGCAGAGGATTGTAGCCCTTATATGTATGCGGGACAAGAATATTTTGAGAAATTGTTGGTACTTATTGCTGTTGGATGTATTCCTGTGATGCTACTCGGAAAACCGTTTCACATTATGAAGCAAAGGAAGCTTGCTAACGTAAGTTTATTACTTGTCTTATTATAAAGGAAAAAAATTAATTCATTTGTAGTCACCCGCTTGCTAATTGGAATCTATTTGAAACAAATTTCAATATCAAATAAATTCCACAAAACGCCTAACTACCCATTAAAAATGTCATCTAATATTTAATTAAAAAAAAAAAAAAAAAAAAAAAAACTTAATGCTTGTTTGCGTGTGTTATAGACATATTCCTAATTAATTTTTTAATCTATTTGTGTACACCAAAAACATTCCCAATCAATTCAAAAAACACTAGGAAGAGGTTAGTTTGATTGTTTAAGCAACTACTCTCGATGTATTTAGTTTTGTTACGATTTTTACTTTTGAAAATGTCTGATAAAACCTTCTTGGAAAGTATTAATATACCTAAAACTATTTTACAGGTACAACCCATTCATCCAGTTGGAAATGGCGACGCTGAAGCTGGAATGAATCCTGATGGTATGACAAACACCGAAGGTGGACATGGCGGAGGAGGTGGCCACGAGGAAGAAGAGATGTCTGAGATATTTATTCATCAGGGCATCCATACAATTGAATATGTTCTTGGATCTGTATCCCATACAGCTTCGTATCTTCGTTTGTGGGCATTGTCATTGGCTCATGCTCGTGAGTTTAACAATACTCTCATTATAAACTGTTTGTTGTATTTTTGTTGCTTTTCTTTTTAGAACTTGCTGAAGTCTTGTGGACTATGGTTTTATCTATTGGATTGCGCCAAGACGGTTGGTTAGGCGGTATAATGTTATGGATTGTATTTTCATTTTGGGCTATTTTAACTGTTGGCATATTGGTTTTGATGGAAGGATTGTCGGCTTTCTTGCACACTTTACGTTTGCATTGGTAATTTTTAACAAAAACTAAACTTAACTCACAGGTTTATAATTGTCGTGTTCTCATTACAGGGTTGAATTCCAGAGCAAATTTTATTCTGGTCAGGGATATGCTTTTACACCATTTGCATTCGAGGCTATTTTGGAAACTGGCGCTGTCACAGCAGAAGAATAAGTTTAAACCATTTGGAAGTATTCGATGAATTTAAAATAAATAGAGAATTTATTAATTATAAATATAAACATTATATACCAAAATACCAAGAACATTGAGATTATTATTATGGCAAGCGAAAGGGCACCTAATAATATAACTTAGTTAAATACATAATATGTATAATTAATTCGGCTTGCATTAATATACTAAAGCTATCTAAAGCTATTAGGTATCTTATTCTTCATGCTTAAAATATATAAACTTACATATTCTAAAAAAACGTATTTAATAATATTCCATCATAACTTCAGATTGCGTATTTATTGTTGAAAATATTAAAAGTTGTAATGAATTGCAAATTATTGTAACAACTTCATTTATATATTAATAAAAGTTCAGTAGTTTTGCCTTTAAGGTAATGGTTGAGTTATATCTTTCAAGTTTCACTCAAGCTTACAGGTATTTATATATACACTTTCTCTCCACTGTCCTTAAAACTCTGATGGGTTGAAAGTTGGCCAGTATTACGATTATCTTTCAAAATTCTTCCTTATCGTTATGTTGATTATTGATTCCGATTTATGATAATAATTTTTTAAGCCTTTTACACCTATCCGATGTTGGTTGTTCCGGAACTTGAGTGCATACTAACCTATCTTAGATAGGCTATCGTGTCACACTTCAACGTCAATCTCGACAGTATTCATTTTTTGTATCCTAATTGTAGGTCTGATCCAGACTTTTTTTGGGCAGAAATTGGTAGATTGTCAAAACTTAAAGAGTGGGGATAAAATTCTCTCATTGAGAAATAAAGTCAGAAAAAGTCTGGAACAGCTTGAGCACAATTTTCTGCCAATTTTTAAACGACAATACATTTGTTTTTTTTTTTTTTATTTATTTATTTGCCGTAAATTCACATTTTTTTCTCTTCAAACTAATTATTTTGTATTTTAGTGTTTCTAAATTAATTTATTTAAACGTCAGTCTGACAATTGTAAATTTTCTGCCCACAAATTGCTGCCTACAAAAATTTTTTGGGCAAATTGGCAAGAAATTGTCAGGAAGGGGAAATATTTTACTCTCTCAAGAGCGCTCTCTTCTGCCAAAAACTACCAAATTTATAAGCCTGGAACAGGTTTTGGCAGAAATTGGTTTCAATTTGTGCCAATTGGCAGAGTGTAGATCAGACCTTGTGCAACGAACATATTTTTTTTTAATTTTGTTTGTTTTCACACATATGTACATTTATTTTCACATATTCAACCACACGAAACTTCAGAATCTTCAGAATCCAAAAAAAAAGTTTTCTGTTGTGATCCCGTATCCCGTAAAGTCGATGAAATCTGGCTAAAAACGCAAAATTTGTTTTGGCACCATAACATCGATTTGGTTTAGAAATAATTCGATTGTCTTCAGAAATAAAAACGCCAATTCATAGGTATTCAGAAAATACATATAACTCTAATTTTTGAAAAAAAAATTAATGAACAGTTTTGAAAATATAATTTTTTTAAATGTCTTTAAAAATACAAAAAAAATATTAATTACATATATTAGTTGTGTTTGGTATCTTTTTTGTAGTAAAAAGTGAAACAACTGTCAAACTTCGAGAGTGGGGGAAATTTTGTAAGTCTTGCAACAAATGGCCTTTTCGATTGGCCGTCCGGAACACGTTCCCCCAATAAAACACCCGGCAACAATTTGACTGATTCTGAATTGTATGTATCATTGTATTTGTGAAAATTAAATTTAAAAAAAATCACATCGGCTAAAAAGAATTTCCAAAACACTTGATATCAATTTAGATACACATTTTCTTGTATCAATAATAATTAACTTGCTTCTTTTTATGTTATTTTACAAGAAAAGTAGTTTAAATTTAATAAACACATCGAAATTACACAACAAATAACGCGATGATTTTGACATTTTAATTATATGAGTGTATTAGTGAATCTGTTTTCGATACTGAAATGAAATCCAGAATCGTTTTCTGTTCTGTTTAGAGTAACAACTGTCATTTTGTGGGGGTCAAAACAGTTCTGGACGGCCAATCGAAAAGGCCAAAAGTAAACAAACGCAAATTGGCCACATTTGTGTAATAAACATCAGTACACACAAAGAAAGAATGTAGCGATGGGCATAATTGAATGAACACTCCAGACAAACTAAAAAAATAATAAAAAAAGAGAAACACAACACGCAATACAATGAATAGTGCACACGACAAAAATATTCTATAGAATAAAATGAGAAAAGACTCGATAATTCCAGTGAACAAATATTAAAATTTTCTTCTCGATTATTTGTGTTTTGCTTACTGCGTTTTTTCCTTATTCCTGTTTGTCTCTAGTTTTCAATACAAACATTTCATTCTGGTTCACAAATAATGAACTTTTCGCTCAAGTTCTCATATCTTTCGAATGTGTCCATCACTAACACCAGCAAATGGCAGAACAATCTTGCCGTCTTGTTGCTTTGGCAGTATTTGTATCAGTTACCCGCAAAAATTCTTGTAGTAGAATTCGCAACCTTTTCAACGTAGGGGAAGTTTTTCTACTGCACTTTGACAGTTTAGTTTACCTTGTCCCAAGATTTACAAAATTTCGCCCACTCTTAAAGTTTAACAGTTGTTACACTTCTTACTATAAAAAAGATACCAAACACACCTATTGTAACGAATTCGTACAAATTCACAAGATAACAAAAAGACCTATTGGTACGCATTATAAATTGGACAGCCTAAACCTACTATATACATATGTGTGAGATTTCGAAAGAATCGGTTAATCCATTTATGGCATATGGTTCGTTCGTTGAACTTTACCTAGGGTCGACCTGGGGTTTTCGGTTCTCAAAAAACACGCGAGGGCGATTAAATTTATGTTGCAGAAAAGCAAGTTATGTCACTTAATAATTAAAACTTAAAATTTTTTGTGAACCTATGCACAATCCTCAACTTCAAAGCTTTCCATTTTTCATGTGTGTGTCTGAAAATTAATTTGAGTATTGTTTTATTTCCATTTTAAAAATAACAATTTGCATACAAAACGAGAATTCACAACAAAACAAATGCTTCAGATTAGGGATGATGGATAAGTCCATCTATGTTATTGAAACACCGATATTAAAACAAAAAATCAATGATTCAATATTGATGTTGAAGGAATAATAAGCAAAACTCTTCAACACATCGATTCGATAACTATTAACATCGATGATGAGTACTCGATATTCTCCTCAATATCGCCCATTCCTAACTCAGATCTCATGTGACACTTACCTCAAGTTGCCCTGCTAAAAACCTAGTTCTACTTCAGGGCGAGTTGAGAGCGACCCTAGGTTTCAAAAAACACAGAATTTGTTTATCAGGGTGACTTTAGGTTTTTCAAAAAACGCTTTAGGTCGACCCTAGGGCGACTTCAGGGCTCAACGAACAAACCTATAGTCGAAAGCAAAAAAAAGCGGTCCTATGGAAAGTACCGCTTTTACACATTTTTTTTTATGTACCTAAAAAGCTGCACTGATTTTTTTAATCAAAATCTTTAAAGCCGTTTCCGAGAAAATAGGCTTTAACTTAACGATATGACAGGTACCGTTATTTTTTAGCTAAAAAAAATTCTATTTCCCCTCTGTACAATACCTAAAAAACTCTATATACCAAGTTTGAAGCACCCACCACGCACGGAATCTATTACGACGAGGGCTGGGATAATACTGAATATTTAAAATTGGTCTGATAAAATTCCTGCATATTCATATTGGGATGTTTATTATGTTTGGGTTTAGGGATAGTTTGCTTAGCATATTTTGAGCAAGATTTGCGTCTAGGAATTTGCCCACAGTTTTTAGAAATGTGTTCTGTTTTCAATATACTGTAGACCGATTCCATCAGCTTCCAATTAAGTTCGAATGCATTCTCGATTTGAATTTCATTTACAAAAATATCTTTAACACGCATTTAAATGTCTGCATTGGGATGTAACATGTGCCCCACCCATTAGCTCCAGGCTTTTTGATTGCATCACCTTAAAGTTAATTCGATTAAAAACAAGAGACCTTGAGATATGAAAAAGGAAGGACAAAAATAAAATAATAATCCATACTTCAATATAAATAATTGTTTTTATTGCATTTTTTTTTATTTAATTTTTTTTCAAATCAAAAGGTGCTGTGAGCTTATAAATTTTGCCTTCACATGCGGCTTACTAAGTGCTGGTAATGAATAATTTGGTAAGATGCCGTGAGAAGATTCCATTTCTAGCTTTCGATTTAGATGTAGGCTACATTCGGAGTGCTTGTAGTGCAGCAAATTCATTTTGTTTTGACGCCATTCATAATACATTTCATCATATGGGTTTATGTCCACGCTAGTATTATTTGACGAAGTTTTATCTTCACTAGTATCCCCCGAAGCTTCTTCCAAAGATAATTGACATTTCTCTATACTCTTCTGAAGTGTACCTCCATCGATTTTGAAATTTGTCGAAACCTTCTTTAACTTTGGAATCATCTGAGATATTGCTAACAATCTTAATTCAAGAATATTTATTCGTTTTTCTAAAATTGAAAAATTTTCTTTCATCACTGCATCTTCATCACATGATTTTGCCTCCACAAATTGTATGGTTACTTCATTTGGAGATGGTGTGATTGGAATTAAATTGCTTAATTGTGCACCAGGACGAATAGAAAGTTTGTCTGCAATACATTGACTGATTATGTCTGATAGTTCTTCCTTTTTCACACAATTTTCGATACTGGACTCTAAGTTTTGAAGGCTCTGTTCAACTTCTTCTCTTACCAAGTTGGTTAAAGATTTTGAAATTTCGTCTAGACTGTCTATACTGGATAGACTTGCACTGTTGAAATCCTCCATGATAAGCTTTATTTCACTAGTTAGAGGTATAAGACGTTGATTAACTGGGCTCTCTTCAGAAAGACTATTTTCCATAAACTATAGAAGAAACAATTTTTTTTTTATTTTATTTTTTGTTTTATAACTTAAAATTTCGTATTTGTTTATAAATTTTTTTGTTTATGACAAATTTTTTTTTCTTGATGAATCAAGACGAAATGACGATCTTGTTTTATTTATACTTTATCTAAGCAAAGTGCGTCTTGTTCATTAGGTACTAAGTTAAGCCAAAGTTGGTTAGCCCTATTTATAAATTATTGTTATTCATTATAAAGGTTTACTTTTATTGTTATTCACGACAACCGCCCATAACTCGTTGATCCTGTAATTGTAAGATTGTTTATTTGTGTTGAGAAAGATTAAAACCCTTCCGGCAGATCCCGGCAGACGCCCGGGTGTAGAAAACAATATTCCAAACTAGGAATTCTGTTTTTGTTTCTGTTTAAAAAAGGAAAATATTGTAAGAAGAAGATAAGTATTTTAGATAATCGTTGCAACTTAACGCATTCTTTCTATTATTGGCGTTTAAATTTTCACCATGTTTTTGCAATTTAAGTTCTGATATATTATTTTAATTGAGTTTTTTTGCGACCTTTAGTCCAAATTAATATGCGTTTCGCCCAGGTACTTACAGATGGGCTCATCAGTTAGATACTGTAGTACCTTTCTAAGACGCAATATATTAGTCGATGGCTACCGACACAAATAAAATTTGCAGCTTTAAAGTACTGTGAATTATATTCTTCTAGGGGAATTCGATCGAATTCCGACACCTAGAAAATAATACCCGTGGTCTGGCTTGTTTAAATTTAAGAATAGATGCAAAAACAAAACAATAGAAACGCTTTTACATACGTAGGTATTGTTTTTGTTCCTTATTTTGTGGACTGTAATTATGAAAGTTACTACAGCATCTAACTGATGAGCCCATCTGTAGTACCTGGGCGAAACGCATATTAATTTGGACTAAAGGTCGCAAAAAAACTCAGTTAAAAACATAATTACAGTCCACAAAATAAGGAACAAAAACAATACCTACGTATGTAAATGCGTTTGTATTGTTTTGTTTTTGCATCTATTCTTAAAGTTCTGATATATTTAAAACAATAGAGTAAACCGTTTTCCCTTCAACCCCAATAGATGGTAACAAAAAGAAAAAAAAATATTTTTTTTATTACGATTTTATTTCCACTTCAATGAATTCTTTGCAGTCTTAAAAATTTCTAAACAATATTTTCTTTATTATTTTAAAAATTCATATCTCATTTAACGCTTCTTTACTAACAGCCATTGAAAATAACGTAAAAACGAAAATAAGTATATAGTATAATTATTACATACATTGATTCTGTTCTTTTGTTTTTTTAAATCTCTCATTATTTAAGACCGAAAAATAAGCCGTTAAGATTTTGTATGAGTAAAAAATTTTGTTTTTTTTTATATGTATTTGGAATAGGCAATTATTAATAGATAACTTCTATTTAAATTCTTGGAAGGTTTGTGCATTGGGTTTAAATAATAAGACAAAATCTGTGAGGACATTTATAATTAAAAAATTGTAATAATATAATAATAATTGTGTAAAAAACACTAAAAATATATATAAACTTTTATGTTAGTGCTTAAAAATTACATTTTTGTTTATGTATGTAAGTATTTTTCATGTTTTGTTTTTGTTTTTTTGTTTTTGTTTCGGTTTAAGTTTTAGGGTAGACGTTTATATTAAATAGAAGACGATCATTAGTTAAATAGGATAAAAATTCGACATCACATTAATTCCCTTAATCCATAAAAAAATGTTTTAATTTTGTTAAAACAATTTTTTCTTGTTTGCATTTTTAAATTACATTTTCTTCTTTAAATTTGCTCTTTCTTGATACAATAAATTTATTCTCGTAGGGGGTATTTTACGAAATATTTTACATATTATATAAACCTGCGTTCAATTGTTTGTATGTTTGTTTGTTTTTTTTTTTTTTAATAAAATGTTACATTTCTTGTTTTTGTTTTTTTATGAAAAGTAGAAAATACGCAATTTGTTAACAACAACCATATTGTTTTTTTGGTTTTCTCTAATATTTTTGTTTAACCATTTTTTTTACACAAATAATTAAATATATATAAAATACATTCATATTTCACGATTAACAAAAAACACTATATTCGTTTGGACGCTCGCACGCTGAAATTTTGTTTTTGGATGGTAATAAACAGTTATTAAAGTTTTTACTATAAACTACCTCTGATAGGAAAAAAAATATACATATACATTATGATATTGAGCTGAGTTTTTGTATTTGTTTTTATTTGTATATTTAAGTTTGTTTGTTTTGTGTGAGATAAAGATAGAGATAGAGAGAGGGAGAGGATCTTACACACATAGAATTTTAATTTTAAAATTTATACGATTGATTTAGAATTGTTTTAATTTTATTCTTATACATATGTATTTGATTTGATAACTTGTGTTTTGTTTTTTTTTTTAAAGAAATTTTTACTAAATATGTTTATTTATGGTTCAAAAATATTTTGTTCTATTAGTATCAAAATAAAATTTGCAGTGTTAGGAATTTTTTCGACACACATCCTTAGAAAGCAATATTAATCCTATTATATCTCAAGTTAACCAATAGACAAGATTGATGGATAACAAATTTTACAATTTTTGATTGACTCGTTATTCGTAAAATAAAATGCACGCTCTACATAACCTTTATACTGATTTAGGTGACGTGTAAAACATGTTTATAAGATTGCTTGGGTCACATCAAACGAGTGAAGAATAATGTTTCAGAGAGTCTTCGAACCCGAGACTCTAGAAGGAGTCTAACCTCTGATCTGGTTTAAAGACCAAATCATTACAAATGCTGAGCGCTGACTAGCTGACTCGAAGCAGCCTGCTTTGGATTGTTGGGGATGGAAGCGGCAGTGTCTCAGGAACGTGATAACTAAGTAGGAAGTAAAGTTATAAGTTGCATTGAAGAATTCTTTTTGACGCATGAGTCAAACCAAATTTTAGTAATACATTATGTATGTGTCATGTTATAAAATAGTTCGAGAGCCTATGTGATTTTTCATTTTGTTTTTTGTCTTCCAGTTTTCATTAAACAAAAAATCAAAATCAATGTAAAAATATTACTGCTATAAACTTGAATGGTTATTTTAAGAGAAGAAGAAAGCAGAGATCTAAATAAAAACACAAGAAAAAAAATGTAGGTACTGCACCTGTCTGAGATAATGAAAGAATGATTGTGTCTGCAAGGTAAGAATATTTCTTCTCGCCGTATTCTCCTTAAAAATAGATAAATCAATAGCGACATTTTTATTTCGAAATTTCTTTCACAAATCCAATTTTGACAGAAGTATCAACTAATTTCTTAAAGGTACCGACCATAAAATCTAGAGGGAATTTGTAAAAAAAAAAAAATTTAAATTGTCAAATATGAAATGTCAAAATATTTAACATCTAACCACTGTACATAATCGCCACTATGCATTTTCTTAGCCGAAAATTTAGAAACGTATTCAACGACTCCGATGGTTGGGTAAGGTAGAGGTTTTAAGTATTTACGGATCAGCTGAATATTCCTAAGGTGGCTCAACTAAAAGTATAAAGAGCCAACTAACTAAGAACAAGAAAAAAAAAATAATTGCAGTGTTGATATCAAGTGGACCAGAAACACTTAAATAAGTTATTGTTATTTGCTGCTATCAAATCTCAGCCATAGGTTCTCTGTACAAGACTTATTAAAAACTAATACAAAAGCTCATAAGAAAATGCTACAATTTAGACTAGTTAACCAATTACATTTTTTTTAAATATTGTAATTTTAGTTTCTTTCCTTTTTTATTTAAAATTATTTCACTTTTAATTATATTGCTAAGCAAAAATTCGTTCCGATTCCTAAAATCGAGATTTATGCATACATTTAATTTTTAAAGTTTGACGAAAATATTTAAAGCAAAAAATGTATTTGTCCCTCTTTCGGATGTGCTTTTTTTAAAAGTTGAGATTAAAAAATTAAATTTAAATTATATATTTAACAACATAACACAAACAAAAACATTCTGTATCTGGACAGAGAAGAATCGGCTTCTCATTTCTCATATTATTTTTTTACAATTTTATATTTCCTAGCTTTCATTTTTTTAAATCACTTTTTTCTATTCATATATTCTTTTTTTTATATTTATGTATATAATAATTATTCTGTTGCAAATATCTATTATAAGATTTTTTTTGTATTCTTTATAATATATTTTAAAGCTTTCTAGCGCCCAATTTCATTGGACCTCGCTGAGCTCGACGTGCTTCCAATTCTCGTTGACGTTGAAGCTTTTTTTCTTCTCGTTTTCTTCGAGCCTCATCAAGTTTTGGATTTCCTTGTATTAAAATATTAATTATAGACATTTAAGATACATATATAGATTATTTCTTTTTTTAATTAAAAGTGTTTTGACCAATTCAATATGTTCAATTTTAAAATTTGAAGATTTCACTTCTTTGCAAAGTCTTAACGCATTCAACTCCAAAATCCAATTCACGGTGGAAAAGGAAAAAAATAAAACGATAGCATTTTTGGACGTAAAAATTAATCGTGAGAGAAACAGACTCACCTTTGACTGGCATCAAAAAGAGACAGCATCAGGAAGAATCGTAAATTTTCGATCAAATCAAGCGAAACATATTAAAGTCAATACGGCTTCCAACCTTATTAAGAAAGTCCTTACGATTAGTGAAAAGAAATTCCATCCCGCCAACAAAGAGAAAATAACAAAAATCCTTATTGATAATGGGTATCCGCTAGATATGATTCGCGAATTAATAGCACAACACCAAACCAATCACCAACAACGCAATAAACATGAAGGAGCAGGTTATTTCAAAAGTATGGTTTACGTGCCGAAACTTGCTGAAAGTTTTAAGAAAACCATCGCTAGCAAAGCCAAAGATGTCAATGTTGCTTACAAATCCAACCAAACACTTAACACACTGTTTACAAAACTTAACAAGAAAAGTGAAAAGGATCAACGTACAGACGTTGTATATAAGATCAATTGCCTAGGCAACGAAAGAGAAAATTGTGAACTATGTTATATTGGCACTACCAAGCAGCTTTTAAAACAAAGGATCTCAAATCACAAATCTGATATTAAGTCCAAAAGTTCTCAGAAAACAGCTCTTGCTAGTCACAGCTTAGAAAAAAATCATGCTCCAGACTTTAAAAATGTGCAAATTCTTCAAACGGAAAAACATACGTTAGAAACTTTGCACATTTTGAATAACAAAAATAACATGAACAGGAAGCAGGATACACAGTGTATCTCGTCGGTGTACTGTTCCCTAGTCTCTAAATAACTGCGATACATACATACATACATCAATAGTTTTGTTGCTCTTTTAAAAGAAAATTTTATTAAACAGTTGTTGACTTAACTTCTAACTAAGAAGAAGTGCTTTAATTTAAATATTCAATTAAAAAACTGTCATTATTTTTAAAATTTTTATATATATATATGTAATTTGATAAAATAGTTTCGTTCATATAATTGTAAGTGTAAAATCTTAACAACTAAATGTAAGCATACAAATGTTTCTCTTATTTTTTTTTTTCATGGTTAATAAAGTGCCCCTGAAGAAGACTGAAAACTCAGTCGAAACGTTGGGAAAACTAATGAATATCTTTCATTAATAAATTATCACGACCAAAAAAGCCGAAGAAGTGAAATCTTCAAATTTTAAAATTGATTATTTTTTGTTTAACTTACCGGTAAGAGCATCTTCGATAGGTTCGAATTCGCCATCGGCCCATGAGTCACTATTCCAATTGGCATTGTTGGTATTGTTTATGTGTCCGTGTTCGTCGTCGTGGTGAACTGGACTGATATTGTTGCAATTTGTTAGTGCGTTTGATACGCTAGGCAAATCGTTTGGTCGCTGCTGCTGCTGACTTTTGTTATTTGGCTCGACATCGTTATAGTGTTGGTTTTGTTGTATTTGCTCCTGTTCTTGTTCCTGTTCTTCGATCTATAGATTAAAAATAAATTTAAAAAAAAAAACTGTTATTTGAAAAAAACTAAATTCTCAAAAATCATCGTATTACCGGATCCTCTTCTAGGCTTCCCCATTCTTCGTTATCCCAACCATCTCTAACATCAGCTAAAGCAGCAGCAGCATTAGGTGATCCGCTGTTTGGAACAACACCAGCTAAGGGACTGCTAGGATCCTGTGATGTCTAAAAAAAATATCAAAAATAGCAATTGTGAAAAAAAACAATGTATAATTTAAGAATATAACTCACATCCATTTCACCCCAGTTCTCGTTATCCCAATTATCTGCTCCATAATCGCTGGCAGATGCTGATGTGTCATTACTTTCATGTTCCAAAGAAGTCATAGATGTTACACTAGAAGTTGTTGTCGATAAACTGCTACTTGATGGTTGTTCTTAAATAATATTCGAATTTAAGATTTTGTAATTGTTTGGAAAATAAAAACTCACCTAATGATGCTGGTTTTGAGAGATTCCGACCTGTGAGTGGCGGTCGCGGCCTTGACGAATCGCTTTGGCTTCGATAGAACTTCGCCGTTACTGCAGTAACTGCCCAACCAGCCCAAGTGGCAGCAGCATTACCTATTGAAGGTGTTGCCGTATGAACATCAGCCTCTGACAAAAAAAAAAAAATAAAAATATTTCGAAATGTATCATGCAATTTATATACTTTAAATAACCTACCCATTGTTTCACGTAAACTGGGATCTTCAGAAACTTTCTCTAGTTTCCCCAGAAAACCACGAATTGTCTTAAACGCTGGATCTCGAACAGATTTTTCTGGATCGACAGTTAGCGAACACAAGGCAGGTAAGACACGATTTGCGACCTCACTAAAATTTAAAGAAATTTTTCGTTAAAAAAAGGAAAATGTTAAATTAAAGGCACGACGTACCTCAGTAGGAAATACTGTTGTGTTGCAGCTAACGCCAAAACACCAGCAACTCGCGCTGGTGGGAATGGATCCCGCATGGCTCTTATAAATGCAGATACTAGAACTCGTTGTCGTACCTTATTAATATAAAAACAAACTCTTAAACGGGAAAATATATAAAAATATTAATTGTGTAAATTACCTGTGGATGCAAATGTGGAGCAATCTTTCCTAAACACACTGTCGTATTGGTGCGTATGCCACCTTGATCGTCTCTTGCTTGCAGCCGTGCAAAATGCCGCAAAACTTCGACGTTTAAATTATTGTAGTTTAATTTTGGAGCTAAGTGAATAATAGACTGAAAAGAAAAGTTATTTAAAATTTGTGTGATTAAGTTAAGGTGTTGAAAGATAATAATAATTAATGATAGTGTGTTTGGAAATATCATATAAAAATTTGAAAACTCTGTCAATATTGGGTGTTATCGTCAATACAAATTTCCCTGGACATTTTTCTCTCGTCCGCATCTTGTGCGAACGTAAATGATGCTCAAAAGTTTCCCGCGGAATTTCTTGGTATGGGGAATAAACTTCCCGGGGAATTTAGTTGTCATTTCATACGATTTATTGTTCGAGGGAAATTTATTCCTCGGGAGACTTACGATCACAGGGAAAATATCAAGGGAGTAAAATATTCCGTGGGAAACGAAATTCCCGATAGTTCATCACTCACGCATAACCTTAAAGGTAAACGACATACCAGCTAGTACTAACCTTTGAAAAATCAACTTAAAGAACTTTCAACTAATTTGCAACACGATCATCTGTATATTTTACGAATGAAACAAAAGAAAGTAATTTTACCTTAACTGTCTGTTCCCGAATTGTAGCATTTGTGTCGAGGAAGCCATGGGCGACTTGGGGAAATATCTGATCATTTACTACTTGAGGTTGCAAATGTGCAATAAAAAGTTCCAATTGTTGCAGCAAACGAGAACGTGTAACACGATCTGTAGACGCAAAAAGTTTCACTACGCATGGAACTATTCGCTTTTGGTATTCGTTTTCATCTAATAATTTTCCTAACTGAAATTGAAAAAAAAAAACAAATCAAATTTAAAAAAATGTTAATTATGTATTACAAAATTAATATACTTTAAACATTGGAGCAAGAACTGCTGATCCAGCATCACCATATTCATAAGCCGTTATTAACTGTGGAAGTATTTTGTGCCTGAAAAGAAATGAAATATTTCAATTTTTCTTATCAAGAACAAAATATTCTGAATAAACATACTTGCAAACATTCTCTGGGAAATTCTCCAGGTGCACGGTTAAACCACTGAAAAATCGATTCTTTTCAGCTTTGTCCTTTATTTGAATTTCTTCCAGGAACAGCAAAGTGTCCACTAGATCGTTTTTAAAAAATCCCCCAGGCTTGCGACAACGTGTTATTATATCAGCGGGATTTGGACGATTAGATGGCGATGCACCAACAAGTTCGCAATATAAAGATTGTAAAGACTTTGGAACGTTGTCGATATCCTTTAAATTGCTGCGCACTTTTAATGGGCCATTGAAAGATTCCCATACAAGGCATCCTAAACCCCACATATCAACAGAGCTGAAATGTATATACAAAAATATTAGTTTCAGTTTTAAGTTGGAAAAAGTGATAAGTTAATAAATAAAGCAATATTTATTAAATATAGAATTACAAATTTGTATACCCAAAATATGAGTTGACGGCGAGATGATGAACAAAACATTTTATTTCAAAGATATGCAAAATTTTAACAAAATCAAGCAAAAAATATGTAATTGGTACAAAATCGAATGTAGGCTGTTTTGACTGAAATTGTTACCTATTGGGTTATGCGTTTAAAAATCGAACAATATATTTTTCAGTTATTGAATCACAAATTTCTACGACCCCGAACACAGGCAATATAGCTCGAAAACCTAAACAGATAAATTAAAAGAGCTGTGCCAACTAAACATGTAAGTTTTTCCCAGGAGTTTTATGTGAATTAAATTGAATATTATTATTAAGTTCGTTCGTTGAACTTTACCTAGGGTCGGTTCTCAAAAAACACCTGAGGGCCATTCAATTTATGTTGCAGAAAAGCAAGTTATGTCATTTAATAATTAAAACTTAAAATATGTTAAATTTAAGTTCTTAGTATATTTTTTTGTGAACCTATGCAAAATCCTCAACTTCAAAGCTTTCCATTTTTCATGTCTGTGTCTGAAAATTAATTTGAGTTTTGTTTTATTTCCATTTTAAAAATAACAATTTGCATACAAAACGAGAATTCACAAACAAAACAAATGCTTCAGATTAGGGACGATGGATAAGTCCATCAAAGAAGAATAAGGAAAAACCTTTCAACACATCGATATTTTCGATTCGATTACTATTAACATCGATGATGAGTACTCGATATTCTCCTCAATCAATATCGCCCATTCCTACCTCAGATCTCATGTGAATTTGACGTTTATATTCATTTACCTCAAGTTGCCCCTGCTAAAAACCTAGTTCTACTTCAGGGCGAGTTGAGGGCGACCATAGGTTACAAAAAACACAGAATTTGTTTATCACGGTGACTTTTGGTTTTTCAAAAACACGCTTTAGGTTGAACCTAGGGCGACTTCAGGGCTCAACGAACAAAATTATTATTATTATTAATGAGAATGAGAATGCCCAAAGGTACCTGTGGGCCAGGCATGCTGAAGTTTAAGCACTGATTTCTGCTGTGCAGAAGAGGCCAGTTGAGGAGGTGGGACGGACGATGTATGGAATACAGGCTCTCGAACGTAAGGCTCGACTGTTGTCAGCAGGTTGTGGACGATCGTGGGATCCCCAAAGTGTATATCAAGGAGGCGCCCAACAAATGGAATATAATCCGCAGCCCGTCAAATTATTTTGGGAGCGTCGTACACATAGTTGACAAACTTAGTGAAATGTTGAACACCCTCGTACACCTAGTTCATCAACTCATTCAATTGTTGGGCAGCTCCGTACACTTAGTTGATCAACGTATTCAATTTTTGAATAGCTTTTTACATATTCAAATGTTTAATAACATTGTATACTAGTTGATAAACTGGTTCGATTTTGACAAAATAAAAAGTTTTTCAAGTTGATCAACTGCAGTTTTGATATGGTTATTCAACAAGTTGATGGGCGAGTTGATACCTTGGTACACCTAATCAAAAAGCACTCGAAGAGAAACGCGTTCAACACACGCACTATATGACAACTCAGATATTGGGGACGTTCACCCAGTTATTCTCAGCAATCTGGAACAACTTTCTGCTGTTGTAAAGAGTGCAAAGACGCAGTTGATGGAAAAACGGCAAACAAATTTATATTAACTAGCTATAAAAAACAAATGTATGGAATCGCTGACTGCAAACTTCATTTGGTATGATTTTTTTACAACTTTCAGCTAACCTATCTTAGCCATCCACAAATATACTCGGATAGTTAGGTATATGTGATAACATACATATCTAATAAGTGAGTGAACGCCATCGTTGATGATAATTTTGACTTTATAATTGGGTACACATTTTTAATGTCAGTGTCACACACATCTTTGTTGCAAAATATTGAAATTAAACTTTGTCGAGATTAAGCATGATTTAATCTCAAAGAAAAAAAATTGTCTGCCGCATTAATAAAATCGAAAAATTAACTGCAAAAAAAAAAAATAAGAAGAGACAAAACACAATGAACTGTATATAACAACACATCGCCAATTTGGTAGTTGGTGTCAACAGAATAGTTCAACTCATGCACGCACAAACATTAAATATTTTATTGAACGTTTACCCCAACCAACACCAGAAATAAAATTAAAATAAAATAAATGACTGGATCGCACGTTCTTGCTCTTATGTTCGATCACATCGTACGCCCAAGATTCTTAGTAGAAACGACTAAATATATTTTTAAAGTTGTTTTTTTACTAATTTTTTTTTATAAACAATAGGGTTATTCACGATCTGGTGTACCAAGTCTTGTAAAAGTGTAAAATTTTATTTTTTTACAACAGACTGTGAACACAACTTTACTAATCTGTAGCAACACTGAAGCAAATGTCAAAATCTGTCCTCGGATATGGATGATCCAAATGTTGATGACCCTGGCAAACGAAATACTGACAACGAATTTCGGTTTTGCAAGTGGAATGTCCGGACCTTAAACAGGCCACGTGCAGCCGAGCAATTAGTGGAGACCCTGGATAAGTACAAGGCTGATATAACTGCACTCCAGAAAATGCGATGGGATGGAGAGGGCATGCGAAAAATTAAATCCTGTGATATCTACTTTGGTAAGTGCTACAGGGAAAGGAGACAGCGGTAATTTGGGTGCGGCTTTGTGGTAAGAGGCAAACTTAGACAAGAAGTTACGTATTTTAAATACGTTAGCGAGCGCCTTGTCACAATACGCATCAGGGCCAAATTTAAAAACATCTCGCTGATCTGTGTCCACGCCCCAACGGAAGAGAAAGATGACTCGATCAAAGAGGAATTCTACGAACTTCTCGAAAAGACGTACGATAAGTGCCCGAAGTACGACCTTAAGATTGTTCTTGGCGACTTTAACGCCCAGATCTGAAAGGAGGGTATCTTTGGTTCGACGGTCGGAGGACACAGCCTGCACGACGAAACTTCTGAAAACGGGCTTAAACTAATCGACTTTGCGGCGGGGAGAAATATCACCCTAGCAAGCACTCGGTTCCCCCATCTCAATATACACAAGGGAACTTGGAAGTATCCAGATCAAGGCACTGCGCCAACTACAGAGGTATAAGTCTCCTCAACATAGCATACAAAATTATGTCGGCTATTCTGTGTATCCGCCTAGAACCTTTTACCAACGACCAGATCGGATCTTATCAGTGTGGCTTTAGGCGAGGAAAATCAACTAACGATCAGATTTTCACACTCCGGCAGATCCTGGAAAAACCCAAGAATTCCAAGTCGATACGCACCATCTCTTCATCGACTTCTATCGATGATAGCGTTGATAGAGACAAGTTATACAGAGCCTTGTCGCATCTCGGCATCCCTGCCAAACTTGTCCGCTTGTGCAGAATGACAATGAAGGAATCTCCCTGCTCCGTCAGAGTCGGTAAGAATTTCACCGACGACTTTGATGTCGAGAAAGGTTTGAGACAAGGTGATGCGCTATCATGCAATCTCTTTAACATCGTGCTGGAAGCAATTGTGCGCAACTCAAATGTCAACACCAGAGGCACAATTTTTTAAAATTCCGTTCAACTCCTTGCTTATGCCTATGACATTGACATCATAGGCAGAACAAAACGAGCTGTCAGTGGAGCATTTGCAAGTATTGAAGCGGAAGCGGCGAAGATGGGTTTGACTATTAACGAGACGAAAACTAAGTATATGCTGTCATCGAGAAGAGAAGCCCAACACCATCGACTGGGACAAAACGTCACGATTGGCGGTTATAACTTCGAAGTAGTCAGAGACTTTCCACTATTACATCGCACAACAATATCAGCGCGGATATCAAACGAAGAATCACACTTGCAAATCGCTGTTTCTTCGGGCTTAGGAAGCATTTGAGTATAAAAGCCCTCTCTCAAAGAACCAAAGAGACCCTATATAAAACTTTAATCATCCCAGTCCTGCTGTATGGGGCAGAGGCATGGACACTGACAAAATCGGATGAAAACCAGCTGGGTTGCTTTGAGAGAAAGAGTCTTCGTGTTATGTTTGGCCAAGTGTGCATCGGTGGTGAGTGGAGAAGAAGACTTAACGACGAACTTTACGGGCTCTACAGCTATATCAACCTGGTCAAAAAGCTAAAAATACAGCGACTGAGATGGCTAGGTCACGTGGAGCGCATGCACATCGACGCACCAGCCCGACGAGTCTTCGTATCCAACCCCGGTAGACAACGCGACAGAGGAAGGCCTTATCTTAGGTGGCGCGATCAAGTGGTGAAAGACCTCAACCAACTTGGTGTGCGTAACAGGTGGCAGCTAGCTAGGGACCGGGCTAGCTGGAGAGGCTTGCTGGTTGAGGCCGTGATCCATCCTGGATTGTAAGCGCCATCTAAAGTAAAGTAAAGTAAAGTAAAATTTGTTATATTTTCACCGCATCGAATAACATAGATAATCGGAAGAGAATCAAGAACAAATTGAGAGAATTATTGAGTGCGGTAATTCATACTATCTGGTACACGGTATGATTTTCGTTTTAAATTGAATGGTTTCCAAAAGGCATGAGAGTCACTATTAATATTATTTTCAATAGAGCGCATATAGTTACTGTAGACAGACTTTTTTAGAGTTTAGTATTCTACTCTACACCGTAAATATGGACGTAAGTAAGGATCTTTTCTATATTTTTTACGCAACTTGGCAATTTTATTTTTAAGATTACTTAATCTGTTAATAAACCAACAAGACTTATTTCTAGACTTAATCTCTTTAAATGGGACAGACAAATTATATGCTTCTTCGATTATGGTAATAACAGAATCATAACACTCCTTTAAGTCACCAGAGCAAATAGCTTCCTCCCAATTGATCGCGTTTAAAAAATGTTTAATACCAGTAGTAGTTTAATTCATTCTTATTAAATTTCATTGGGGCGTATTCATAGTCATTTTTAAATTGTGCCAAAGTTTAACTTAGGTTTAGTTAAATTTTCGGACATTAATTCTATTTTTTTAAGTTTATCATTTCAAAATATTTGCAGCTACTTGTGTAATAAAACATGTTAATAATTTTATAAAAATATAAAACTATTATTAGTTGAGCCAAAATAGTCTTAAACTGTAGTCTTGTAAAACCTGGGTTTAACGGAGACTATGAATGCATATTTAAATCAAATTCCAAAGCACAATGATGCATACTATATTTAAAAATAGCAACTTCTGACAATTAAATAACGTCTAGTTCCTTATAAAATTAAATAAAAATTAATCCTGGTGGTTAGCCTATAAGTATTTATATAATTGTAAATTAGTCTATAAAATAATATATTATTAACATTTTATATAGTTCTTGATGAAATTAAAAAAAAGAAATAAATAATAATATGTAGGTAGAAGTGTCGATTAAGAAGAGGAATAATTGGGTTTGAATCTAGAGTTGCAATATTTACCTACAAACGTATACCCTGCAAGAATCATATTTTTGAAAACATTCAAATACCCACTTACCACTTAGTTGCTGCTTTAAGTTTTGTCTGGTCATTTTTCTCTGGAGGATCATAGACTTCGAGAGCTGGAGGTATTTTGATAGGAGGCATTGGATTACAATCAGCAGACGACACATACTCCAAGCCTCCCAGCTTCCATTCTCCTGAAGCATTTACAAATACCGACCAGACTGACACGTTGTTGTGTCTTAAGTTGCCATCGTTATTAAGAAAAGAAAGAGCTCGCTGTAATCAATACTATCAAGTTACATTGGCTCTTCGATTACAATAGAGTATACTATACCGTAATTTGAAACACTCCCCAGGCTAAATAAAGATCCTTTTGTGGTCCATCTGAAGCCAATTTGGATATATGCGTACCCAATGGTTCAACTGCTTCTGTAGCAACATACAAGACTTTTTCCGTTTCCAAACTGTCCAGAAATTGCAAAATACTCGGATGACGAAGCGTCTTTAATCGTTTCACTGCGGCTTTGGCCAAATCGAACTTTGCATCCGAACCGTTCTTGATGTCGTACAAAAAAACCGAAACCTCCTCGTTTGTGGTCTTTCGTTTCGCTTTGTGTTGCGACCATATCGAACGCGACTCGTACCCGGGAACTTGTTCGCCAATTTCGTAGGGGAACTCTTTGGAGGAGTCGCGCGAAAAGAACGACCACATCATGTGTTTTGCCCGTCGGGTTAATATCTTGTTGGCCAAAGCTAAACAATGTTCGGAGGTTAAACACCAAGATTTTCTCGCCTGTCTACACTTTTGTGAGTATCCCCCTTCGTCGACGTCGTCGTCGTGGTCACTTACGACTACGTGCGTCGCAGCAGTCTGTTTACGCCAGACTTCAAACGAGTTCACGAAAACCGAGTTATGGAATTAAATTTTCTATGTTCTTAGCTGATATAGGAACAACAAATTCGATATAATCTGTTTTAACAATATCGTATTGTTGTTTATCCAATAAAGTATGTTTGCTAAGAATAAACATTAAAGGAAAAAAGAACAACTATCTACTTAAATATGTTGCTAACTTTGGTATATTTCGAACTGATTTTTAACAATTAGATCATTTTCTTTACAATAAATAAGATTTTTGATTAACTTTAAACGCGATTTTTTGTTTTTTTCCAAAAAGAATTTTTTGCTTTTTCCGTTTTTCACAGTTTTCTTTAATGACGTATGACGTTTCTCGTTTGGATGTGGACAAGAAAAAATTAACTGCGCGAAATGTCACAAATGTCAGTGTCAGATAAAGCCAACTGCACGAATCGAATGAATCAACAAGACAACAGCTGACAGCGAAATTAGAGTAGATTCTTGTAAACAAAAAAAAATGTAGCAGAATGCTGAAATTTTTAAATCTTAAATTAAATCTAAAATTTTGGTTTTCCAATTTTGTTTTTCTGTATTGTATTTCGGGGGCGACTTTCCATTAGGGGGCACGCGTAGAACTTTGATTTTTTTCACAGTGAGCTAGGGGTCTCTATAGAACAGCTTTAAAATATTACGGTGAGGAAACACTGTTAAATATGATTAAAAAATGTTTTAATTTTCAATTTTGGCCTTTTTAGTACAACACTTTTGTTCAATTTGTCTTTAAATAAGAAGGTATTTTAACACACGGATACTTTTATTTAGTAGATTTATTATTAAAGATAATAATTGAAATGGTTTTAATATGAAAATATAAGTTCTTCTATTTTTAAAGTTTGCAATATTAATACACATTATAAAATATTCGCGGCAACGAAAAACTGTTTTGACAGTTCATGTTAATACTTCCATCTGGTAGTGTTCTGATAAGTTTTTTTTTGTACCTAGGTACTTTTTTGGGGGGAAATTTTAATGGAAACATTTTTTGGATTAAAAGTACAAGTGTAGTTTTTTTCAATAATAAAACTTATGTGAAAACATTTAACTAAATGAAATATCATATTTTTCGAAAAGTAGTTATGCATCACTTTTAAAATACATTTGTACCTACCTATTTACTCTCAGTAAAAACCAATTGCAAATTTAAAAAAAAAAACATTAAACAAACATGCTGTATAGATAAAAACCTACTTGTGTGAAGTTTTTCCGTAATAAAGTTCACAGCGTGAAGAATTATAGGATTTGTGTTGGGGTCAATGTTGGGTGGGGTCAATGTTGGGTGAGGACAGGTTGGGTGTATGCAAAGTTTTTTTTAGGATTTGACATGAAACGAAACCAAAATAGTACATAGTTTGAAATCAATTTATATAATCCCAAAAAAAAATGCACATACCACAACACTTACCATACCGAAGTTGCATACAGTCATCTGTGGATTGGTAAAAAACTGTCCACAAACAAAAAAAAAGTTGTCGGTAGTCATCATTTGCATACATTTTAATGAAAATATGAAAACTTTAGAAATTAATTAAAAATAGAAATAAAAGTTTCCTCACTTATATTTATTGTTTTTAAGCATAAATCTATCGAATAAAAGTATCCGCGTGTTAAGATTCGTGCTCCCCTAAAGGAAAGTTCAGCCGTATTTCGTATTGGGCTAAGTACTTGTACTGAAAGTTTTTTTTATTGGGGGCGACTTTCCATAAGTGAAGCACGCCTAGAATTGTAGTATACTTTCTCTATGCCTAGACCATAGAGAAAGTATGTAGTATTGTTTCTCTCTTACCTAGACTTTTGATTTTTTTTACAGTTTATTCAGGGTCTCTAAAAAATAGTTTTAAAATTTTATGGTGAATCGTTAAATATGATTAAAGAGCCTGTGGTACTGTTCTATAACTATCGAAGCGATAAAAATAGTCCAGAAATGGTGAAGATCGGAACAAAAATCAATTTATCGCCTCATCGTCTTTCTGTACTGTTTGACAATCGTTAACTTTATCGACTGAAACGAAAGGAACTGAAATACTGGAAAAATGCGATAAAATGTGTTTCTGTATCCTTGAAAATCGTTAACTTTTTCGATTTAAACGTCAAATTTTATCACTACCAAAATAGCTAGTGAGATAAAAAATTATATAAGCAAAAATGGTTCTGCTCTAAACAAGACGTGTTGTATATATTAGAAATAATTGATATTATCTTACAAAAAAAAATATTACCTCTGACATTTTAAATCGATGCCGCTGTGAAATTGAATGCGTGATGCAGTAAAGAATATTTTCATTTAGCATAATTGTACACAAAACAAATGAGAAAATAAAAACTTTTAATTGTTCTTTATATAAAAATAATAAACTTTATGCAAAAAATAATAAATGAGAAGTGTGAAGATCCAATCAATATTATGACACCAAAACCACTGGAGGGCATGCAAGGCCTCATGTCTCGATTTCTACACCTCGGACAAGAAGGTGGCACTTGCATGAATACAATTTCATTAGAGGTACTACTTGGATTGTCCGATAATGCACGAACTTCAAGTAACTCTAAATGGTAATCACAGCAAATTGCAGACGCTTATTTTACAATTAAGTTATCTCTGAGTTACAAACCAATAAATTGGGGCTTTTAATAATGTACTGTTACAGAATCTGGATCACACATCAGATATTGCAACACTACACGCTACACCTACGGAAACTCAACCATTCTTGGTTCTAACAGATGATCGGCTTCTCCATGCTGCACGTCACAAAATCTTGATTAAACTTAATCGACATTCAAATGGTATTTTGGTCAATTTCATAGAGGTTAATTTACATGTCATTATAGATAAATATTAATTTCTTATAGGCTGCCCATAGTTAAAGAGAAACCTTCTGCTACAAGTGAAATAGAAAACACTTTCCATTTCGGCTTCGTAAGTTATAATATATTTGAGTCCGATGATTTAAACGATCAACCACCTCAACTCTTGCGTCCGATTGAATTCGATACTTTTGTTACAACATAATATGGTCCTGGCATGTATGTTGATGATAAGGAGCAAGTATATACCAACTAAGTGGGATGTCAACCCTTATCTCATTCCATATGCAAGCAGACAATCCTTGTTTCCCCATTGAGTTGTGTTTGACTTTCTAATCGAACTAATTGAAATTATAATAAAGCTCCATTTGATAATGTTTTTCTGGAAAAAAAATTGCATTTTCTGATTTTTGCTTATTAATTTCAACTTTGGTTATGTTATGTATGTAAGTATATTATGCTCTAAAAATCTGCTTCAAGCTTCATTCATTTATTTTACTTGCGATATATTATATAGGACAATATTTTTGCATTTGAAAAAAAAAATCGAACTCGAAATGTTAATCAAACTTGACATTACGATGATAGACAACACCAAAAAAGTGGATTCCGCAATTCCGTTTGTCTGTCTGTCTGTAGGTCGATATACGACCTAAGCGCCTGAAGCGATTTTTTTTCAAACTTGCTACTTAAGTGATTTAGGTGATTGGCTTGATTCTTTTTAGCTCCAAGAATAACGGTACCTGATATACTTCCCGAAACCGCTCTTCGTGCATATTAAAGGAAATTGTATTGTCCCGCAAATTTCTTTTATGAATCCTCATTAAGTTCGGTCTGTCGTTGGCTTCCTCTACCAGCAATGTTGAAGCGATCATTTTTGTTTTTAGTCAAGAAACAAATTTCATTTTTACCGTAAAATTTTATTTTTAGCAAAAACAAGTTTATAATTTACAACTATTTTACCCTTTAAAACCATTTATTTGTTTTTGAATTCTCTTTTCTTTTCTTTGATTTTGAATTTTTTTGAATAAAACATTATTGCAATAAAACTAGGTATTCAATATGTCCACCGCTTCCATTAACAATAATACTCCTAACAAAACACGCTTTTCTTATATTACGAATTGTATATATATGCATGTGGAAGGGGGGTATCTGCAAAAACAAAAATATACATACAAATATACAGACGAAATTAACTATAAAACAAATAGTAACTTTATGAAACTTTCGTTTATCTTTAGAATTCTTCTTTTTCCGTCCATGTTTCTTGCTTGCTTTGAATGCAACATTCTGCCTCAGAATCTCAAGGTTGTGTTTGCTTCATCGTCCTCATCTTCAATATCAACTCTTTTTTCGTGCTTTTCATTGTCTGCAATGCTTTTTCGGGATGATCCCATTTTATGTGGAGCACTGGTATTTCAAGAAGGAATTTCTTTAGAACCCACAGGATCAAGCTTATATTCCAAAGGAGTAATATTAAGTCCAATATTTGTGTCAATTTCTGTTATACTGTTCGCGTGGCGAATTTTACGTGAGAAGAATTTTTTATAATGGCTTCAAAAGGCAACATAGATCTCCACGTAATAACAATTCTTGTATCCATTTGGTTACGAACGGGAATGCACCGATTCTCTTGTGCCTTACGCACATAATGATCTAAGCTTATAACTAATTACGAAAAAGAAACGATTTACGACACTAAACAATTTTAAACACATTAACCATTTAAATAACAAAACAAGAAAACAAATATTTGTTTTTTTTTAATGTCAATGCCAAATGACATTTCAATTTATCGCCTTCCATTGGAAAATTCCAGCCAAACAAAATGGAAAATTTTAGGTATCGCCTCTATTTGCAGAAACACATTTTTCCCAGGAGGCGATAAGTGAGGAATGTTACGTTCCATTTTTTAACGATGGGAAAAGTTATCGCCCGAGTTGCAGAACATTGGCACTGGTTACACGAGCGTTAAAAGTAGTCAACTTAAGAAAGAGAGCGGATGATTTGCGAATTAGAGAAAGGGATGAAAAAAAGGCCAAGTTTTAACATTTTCCTCATTTTCAGATATCAGTATTGCGTTAAAAATCATATTTCATTCTAAAACGTTCCCGTTTGGCAGATATTTTCATTTTTATTTTGCCGCCGAAGGAGAAGGTACTACCCAATACCTTTGTTTCCTCGCACCATTTCCATTTCGTTGTAACAGACTTGGTTCCTAATTTACTATCCAATTCCCTTGTATGCCCCCTCAATTTGTTTTCTGTGTGTATCTACAAAACTGATTCTTTTTTATGCTCGTGTAAGGGGCCAGTTATAGCGATCAGGAAAACGCATGAGGAAAAGTTGAAACAGTATGAAAGTGAATATTTTTTCCTGATGGTCGCTTATAGCAAACAGGAAAATTATGTCAGTTGGCAAGCCTCACTTCTAGTCTGCCATCAAGTTTTCCCGATTGAAACACACACGAAAAAGTTTTTCGTCCACAATTCTTTCAGTGGAACGAGAGAAATTGGGACCCAAATCTTGGAATGATTTGTTCCATTTTGTGTCAAATGGCAATCAGCTGGTACGAAAAATGAATTTTCATCAGGGAAAATAATTAAATACATTTTTAACAAAAAATAATTGTTCTATTGCAAATATATTTTGCAAAAAAAAAATTCTCCGAGTTATTCGTATTAGAAATTTTCATAAAATATCCATTAGAACTTTTTTCTTCATTCGTTTTCCTGTTCGCTATAACTGGACCCTAACCTGAGTTTTGACAATGTTTGTTATTTGGCTCAACTTTTCCTTTAAGATAGTACGAATTGTATGCGGTAGATTTTTATTTGCCAGTAATAAATAAAACAATTTTAATGTAAAAATATTTTTTCTGCTATTAATAATATATTTTTAAAGTTTACAACAAGGTATACGAAATCTACGGCTCTATGGTAAGTTTTTTATTTGGTACTTTAGTTGGGGAAATCTTAATGTAAACAATTTTTTGATTATATTTACAAGCAAGTGTAGTTTTTTCAATTACTTGCTGCCCACCTACAACACCCTGCTTGGCCCAATTTTGGGATTTGTGGTGGGTACAAGTTTGGGTGTAAGCAAAGTTTTTAAGGATTTGACGCTTTTTTTTAAGACCAATAAAAAAAATCCACGTACTACAACACTTTACCATAAAAAAGGCGCACAGGTATACAATACCCCTGTAAATTTCTTGCAATTTCTGCGCAATAAATGTTTGTAGGCAGAAATTTGTGGGCAGACAATTTACAATTGTCAGGTTGACCCATGTCATAAACGAAACAAAAAGTTTCATAATTTTTATGGGATATTTGTTTAACAAATAAATTAATTTAGATACACCAACATACAAAATAATTAGTTTGAAGAGAAAAAAATGTGAATTTTAAGCAAAAAAATAAAAAAACAAATGTTATGTTGACGTTTCAGAATTGGCAGAAAATTGTACTCAACCTGCTCTAGACTAGTTAGGACTTTATTTCTTAACGAGATAATTTCATCCCTACTCGTTATAATCTTATAAGCTACCAATTTCTCCCAAGAAAAGTATTGTTCTATTGTATGACACATTTTTATACAATAGAACAACACGACCTATTCAAATCGCGCCGCAAAAGACAAAAAAGATATTTTTGTATTTATAGTTTTGGATTTATCGGTGTAATAATATTCGAATTATCTTTTTTATAATAAATTACGAAACATATAAATGTGCATTTCTTGTTTTACTTATGAGCTTCTGTCATCAGTCGAAGTAAGGTTGTAATAGAATACAACCTTAAGCCGGGCTATAATTGGCCTCATTCAAAAACCGAATCGGTTAGCTGAGGTTGGTGTTGGTGCAATATCATGTAAGAAGCTATCCAAAAAACTGGTATACTTTTGCACCCCATGAAAAATGACAAAAAATATGCAAAAACTGTATCCACTTAAGCTCATGAACGACCAACATACATAGGTTAATTTGTATGGGTTTGTGCATATTACGTTTTTGATATTTCTCATGGGATACAAAAGTATACCAAAGTTTTTCGGAAAGCTTGATATTTTTTTTTCGGCAACAGCTGTTTTGTCATCAGCTTTGTTCTTACATGGAAATACAACAACACCAACCTAGATGTGTAAAAGAAATTAACATGTTCAAATGACATTTAATGGGTCTGGTCCAGAAAATTGTCAGCTTATCGAATTTTGAAAAGTTGGGCTGAAATTCTCTAATCAAGAATAAAGTATGAAAAAGTCTGGGATGGCTTCTGCAGTCAGTATAACATTTGTTTTTTTTTATATTTTTGTTTGTTTAAGATTCACATTCTTTTCTGCTTAAACTAATAATTTTGTATTTTATAGCCTATTCACACCAAACTCGCTTACCCTTTTCGTTTACTAAGAGGAGTAGAGTGTTCACACCGAACATTTACTTGTTTTTGTTTGACATTTCGGTTTTTTTTTGAAAATGCTGTCTTTGCTACATACAACATGAATGCTAAGCAATCAAATCTTATAAAGCCGCGTAAAAAGAGAGCAGAACTAAATATGAGGATTTAACCAACTTTATTATTGAGCCAGAAGTATCTACCAACTGGAAGAATTGTCATCTTCATTGCTAAAATAATAATTGAACTTATAAAGAAAAGAAAAATAATAGTTCAAAATTGTGCAATGCATAGTAACATGTGGAAAAAGGTGAGCTTTTAATAAGAATATTCAGCCCAAAGTTCCATCAAGAACTCCTCGTTCCCACTTTCCAAAATTCATTTAGTTTTTTTCTTTTGCATTTTCTGTAAATAAAAAGAATTCATGCATTAAAAATTTATTACAATTAAGTATTTGAAAAAAATGTCCTTACCTCTGCCAAACCTCCCCCAATGAGGACGTTCAGTCAGTTATACTCAGCAATATAGAATAACTTTCTGTTGTTGTAATGCGTGCAAAAGCACATCTGATGAAAATACAGCTGTTCTTATGAAAGCTATCTTGAGTTATCCCAAAAAAATTGGAATAACTAGCTATCCGATAACAAATGTATAGAACAGCTGACTCCAAAATTCATTTAGTATGCGTTTTGTTCTGATTTTGTGACAGCTATCAACTTACCCATCTAATTCGCTCACAGATTTACTCCGATAGCTTGGTATCCGAGATAACATATCTTATAAGTGAGTGAACGCCCGCATTGTTTGAATGTTTTGAAATAAATTTTTTTGACAGCAAGCAATCAGCTGTTGTTTTTCTTAGGGCCTATTCACAATCATATCAATTTCCCTTGACGGAAGATCTGTTCGTTTAATTTATCTTTGAATTGCTACTCGTTTTCAAGTCGTTTTACCAAAAATGAGTCGTTTTGCAAAACAAGTTGTTTATGAAAAATGTATTGGAAAACGCATAGTTTTTGTATTCGTTTTGAGGAAAACGAGTAAGATCTCGTTTAAGGTTTGGTGTGAATAGGCTATTAGAACTTTTAAATTTACTTATTTGTTCCAGAAATCTTTTCCCACAACAACCAGGAGATGTTTTTTTGGAAATTGGTGACTGCGTGCTATAGATCTCTTCGTCTGGAGATGCATATGTATTGACTGAGGCCCAGGAGCACCAGGCTTTTTAGAGCATAATAAAGTATAAACGTAAGGAAATGGTAATACAAATTATGTTTCCTTCAGTAAATGTTGTTTTTAATTAATGCAATAAATGTATTTAGTTAATTTTATCAAATTACTTAATTGGCAAATTTTTTGTGTATTTCCCATACTTTTTGGAAAAATTGCTTTATCACTGTTATCAACATATGAATATCTTAGTTTTCATAAAGACAATTTGGTATAATACTCGAAACGAAATCACTAAAATATTAAAAGATTATAACTAGCGCAGGAAATAAAGTTAGATAAAACCATTATAATCACTTTTATATTCACTCTCTAAGAAAAACAGCTGATTTCTTTCAAACAGGAATTAATTCCAGAATAAATCCTAGGCAACCATTTCGAAACAAACAATTTTTCTGCACTCAAATTAAGCGTCATCAACTTCAACATTTGAACAATTTTGTATGTTCCCTCCGATTGCTGAGCTAAATAATATCCACTCTTGATTATATTATTGTTTGCATCCAACATTTGCTAAATTTGACAATTCACTTTCCAAAAAAAATCCTTTTAAATATCACGTATACGCCCGAGTGGAGCATATGTTTCCCTTATCATATATTCCAGTTAACAGTAATTTAACATAAAATGTTGGCCGTTCAAAGATTAAAATAATGGAAAATATGAACATTGATTTGTTTTAACTGATAAGTTGCTCCGGGTCCGGGAACGTAAATACAATTTTTTCTTTCCAATATTTAAAGAATGCAACATGTTTTATTTTAAAATTTTGAAAATTCAAAAGAAAAATCTTTTACGAAGTGAATATACAAATTAACAGCCCTATTAATAAAAAACGCTTAGTGCACCTTTAGTCTATGGATTTACAAAACCATGGAATACGAATTAGACCATGTACTCAAATTTCCTATTAATAAACAAATCGAACTAAATCTGCTACAATAAGTATCAACTCTACCTCTTTTTATTCTATGTCCCTGTAAATTTTATTCTTAAATGTCAATTCTTAGTCCAGCGTCTTCGATGGTCTAGCGAAGGAAACGTCAAACACCAGAAATTGTGTTTTATTAATAGTATATCGCACTTAGTCCACGGAATAAGTCCTAAAGCTTACTTAGTCCATGTTTATTAATTTGGTTGAAAGCGTTTAGAGGTTTAATAGTGGCTTTAGTATAAGGATAGGTTAGTACTGAAATGTCATTTTGACATTAAAATTGTTACACATACCTATTACTTTTATTGTAAGATTGAAGATCGTAATATTCTTATGGCCTTTTCGATTGGCCGTCCGGAACACGTTCCCCCTATAAAACACCTGGAAACAATTTGACTGATTCTGAATTGTATGTATCACTGTATTTGTTAAAATTAAATTTAAAAAAATCACATCGACTAAAAAGAATTTGCAAAACACTTGATTTCAATTTAGATACACATTTTCTTGTATGAATAATAATTATACCTTGCTTCTTTTTACCTTATCTTACCAGAAAAGTAGTTTAAATTCAATAAGCACATCGAAATTACACAACAAAACAACCCGATGATTTTGACATTTTAATTATGTGAGTGTATTAGTGATTCTGTTTTCGATTCTGAAATGAAATCCAGAATCGTTTTCTGTTCTGTTTAGAGTAGCAACTGTCAGTTTGTGGGGGTCAGAACAGTTCTGGACGGCCAATCGAAAAGGCCATAAGTCAAGGATATATGTAAGTAAGTTTTTTTTTAAATTAAACTACATTGTGGGTTGAATAAAGATGTACGTGTTCAATATAGCGGTTTGTGTTAAGAATTTAAGCAATTAAGAAGGCCACCAGCAATAATTGAATATTATTTTGTTTTTTATTATTTTGTGAACGGTATTGATATAATGTCAACTTGAATGTTTGTTTTATGACCTATAGTCCAAAATGCGTTTCGCCCAGGCACGATAGTTGGGCTCATCAATTAGATATAATAGTACCCCACCAGGAAACGTATTACAAAGTATGCTCCTACGCATGTTACGTAGGTTGTCATGTATGAATGTCATTGAGATTTGTCGCATCCACTCTGATTTTTTTCACATCCAAATACAAAAAGGGATGTGTCAATATATATTTCGGTAACAGGCAACATCAGATTGAAAATACCGGTTATTGAAATAAAATTTAAAATTTCTAAATTTTATTTTAATCGAACCGAATAGCGGAATATACATAGATGATAAAATGATAAATAAATTAAATGAAGATTGGAATAGAAAATATTTTATAATGTTTGGCCCATAATTATTATTTCAGTAACATGAATTTATAACTGTTTTGTAAAAGTAGCAATAACCAATATTGCAATGAGAAGTTTGGCCCATACCTATGACTACTCTTAGGCCATGTGTGGCACAATGGTCTCTGAGTTTTGACACATGCGCGTACGAAAATGGAAAGTCGGAAAATGTGTCTTGTGATATCGTAACCTTCTAAGCAATATTTTTTAATTGTTCAAATGGGCCCAACATTTTTGACTATATGTCATAAAAAGCTTTCAAGTTGACTTTAAATAAATACAGCCTACAAAGGAAAAAACAAAACAAAAAAATGTTCGATTATTCTTCGTGTCGGCAATCATTGAAAAATAAATACTTGCGTCTTTTTTAAACATATTTACTCAACCTTTAGTGAAACATTTTACTGCCAAAGGAAAATATGAACAGTAGGTACAATCAAGCTTGATAACTGTCAGATTTAGGGTTGCTGAGTAATTTTCGGAAGCGGCACTAAACAATAATAGCTCTTCCTTTTTGGACTTGAAATCGTATTGAATTCGCAAGAGGTAAGTCGTGTTCATAGCACGCCATTTAGTCATGCAGGGAAACAGTTAGAAAAACAAAAAAAGATTCAAAGAAAGAGATATCATATTATTTTAGTCTCAATGAAACATTTGGTTTACATCTAACACGATAAATTTAAGGACTAACAGCCCTATTAATAAATAACGCTGCTTACTCCACATTTATTCTATGAATTTACAAAATCATAGACTAAGCGTTAAGCCATAGATTAAAATTTTCAATTAATAACAACATAATGTTCGTGGAATAGTAAAATGACATTTACCGGAAATCCATTAAGAAAATCTACTACAAAAAGTAAGATTTGTAACTTAACACCATTTTACGATCCAAGTATCTGATGGAAGTTACCTGCAGAGCCACAGGAATATTTCCATCTTTATCCCTAATTAGATCATCTTAAACCATTGATATGAGTTTCTCATATTTTCCCTTATTTCTTCCTGAAATCCTGCTCATTACGCATTTGCTGTGGATTATATCTGGTTTTGTAGATTTTTCTTTTTCTTATTGTTGATGGTTATAATCATCCAATATCTGAAGATGTTTTAGGAACTCAATAAATACTCGTACATTAGCCATTATTATTTTTATTCAAAATTCAATTCACAAATCTTCACTTCTATATTTTTACTTCCGATTATAAGTACTATAAGACAAGTTATGGATTCGTGCAAAAAAAAATCTAACAATCAAACACCAAAAAAGTGGATCCCCCAATTCTGTCTGTCTGTTTGACTGTCTGTCCGCGAGTCTGCAGCCTAAACGGTTGGATGGATTTACTTCAAACTTGGTATATATTGTTTGTTCGGTAATATGCTCACACGTATTTTTCATTTTTTTTAAGACGACAAATAACAGTAGCTCCCGTACATTTTTTTCTGGCCAAAAATAAAAAAAACTTATTTTTCTCGAAAACGGCTCCAACGATTTTTATAAAAAAAAATCAGTTCATTAATGAAGCAAAAGGGAATATTTTAGTAATTTTTGTTTTGGAAAAAAATTGTTACTTTTGGTACCTCTAGTAGTACAATTTTTCTGGTTTTCGATTTTCTGGATTGTTGAAATTTTTTGCGCAGAAGCTCATGAAAAGTTTAAACACTTACTTACTTACTTAAGTGGCGCTACAGTCCGGAATGAACCTGGGCCTCAACCAACATGCCTCTCCAATTAGCCCGGTCCTTAGCTAACTGCCTCCAGTTGCGCACTCCAAGTTGGTTGAGGTCGGTTTCTACTTGTGCGCGCCACTTAAGGCGAGGTCTTCCTCTACTGCGTCCGACGTCTGGCCGATGATCGAAGACTCTGCGAGCCGGAGTATTGGTGTCCATTCGTTCTACATGTCCTAGCCATCTTAAACGTCCAATGCGGAGTTTTTTGACCAGGGGCATGTCGCTGTATAGCTCGTATAGTTCTTGGTTGAATCTTCGTCTCCATAGCCCGTCAACGCAAACGGGACCGAAGATTTTTCGAAGAATTTTCCTCTCGAATCTACCAAGGATTTCTTCATCCGCTTTTGATACAGTCCAGGTTTCAGCGCCGTAGAGCAGGACTGGGATGATCAGGGTCTTATATAGGATCTCCTTAGTAGTTCGAGTGAGGGCTTTACTACTAAATTGCCTTCTTAGCCCGAAGAAACAGCGGTTGGCAAGAGTAATTCTTCGTTTAATTTCTGACGAGATGTTGTTGTCAGAGTTAATAGCGGAGCCGAGGTAGACAAAGTCCCGCACTACCTCAAAGTTATATCTGTCAATGGTGACGTTCTGTCCAATTCGTCGATGTTGTGAGTCCTTTCGTGATGGCAGCATATACTTAGTCTTACCCTCATTTACTGCTAAACCCATTTTCGCCGCTTCCTTCTCTATTCTAGCAAACGTGGCTATGACATCACGTTGAGTCCTACCAATGATGTCAATATCGTCAGCGTATGCTAGTGGTTGCACCGACTTTTGGAAAATTGTGCCTCTGGTGTTGGCTTTGGAGTTTTGCACAATCCTCTCAAGAATCAGATTAAAGAAGTCACATGACAGCGCATCGCCTTGCCTAAATCCTTTTTTGGTATCGAATGTGTCGGTGAGGTCGTTTCCGACCCTGATGGAGCAGCGAGAATTTTCTATCGTCATCCTACACAAACGGACGAGTTTGGGCGGTATACCAAAACTAGACATGGCTCTGTACAGTTCGTCTCTATAAATGCTGTCATATGCGGCTTTGAAATCGATGAATAGGTGGTGGGTATCAATTTGGACTTCTTGAGTTTTTTCCAGGATCTGCCGGAGTGTGAAAATTTGATCGGTTGTGGACTTTCCTGGCCTAAAACCACACTGATAAGGGCCAATCAGGTTGTTGGTAAACGGTTTCAGGCGTTCACATATTACGGCAGATAGGATCTTGTAGGCGATGTTGAGGAGACTTATGCCTCTGTAGTTGGCGCAGTTCAGAGGGTCTCCTTTTTTGTGGATCGGGCAAACGATGCTGAGGTTCCATTCTTCAGGCATATTTTCATCTGACCAGATTTGGTTTATGAGTTGGTGGATGTTACTTACCAAGTCATCTCCGCCGGCCTTATAAAGCTCAGCGGGAAGGCCGTCATTTCCGGCAGCCTTATTAAGCTTTAGTTTAGATATTGCTATCCTCACTTCACTCAGGTCGGGTGGTTGGCAGTTTTCGCTGTCGTTGCCAATATTGAATGGTTCGTTCTGCCTGACAGCGGAATGTTGTTCGTCATCGCCGTTTAACAGTCTGCAGAAGTGGTTTTTCCATATCCTCAGCATCGACTGTGTCTCAACTACAATATTTCCTTGTTCATCTCGACAGGATTCTGTTCGAGCCTTGTATCCTTGGCTTTGACGTTTTACACTCTGGTAAAACTTGCGAACATCGTTCCTGGAGTGCCACCTCTCTATACCCTCGATCGCGCGCTTTTCTTGCTCTTTTTTCTTCTTGTTGAAAAGCCGATGTTCTTCCCTTCTTCTTTGCCTATAGAACTCAATGGCAGCTCTCGTCTTCACCTGCAGCTTAGCCTTGTAGGCCTCGTTCTTGGCTGCGAGCATCTGTCGGCATTCCTCATCAAACCAGGGGTTTCTTGCTGATGGGCGCGAGAAACCTAGCACATCAGTTGCGGCTGATCTAATGGCCTGTTGGCATCGTTGCCATTGCTCTTCGACATTCGATGCTGGTGGTATGGTGTTAATCGAGAGGTTAAGGGATACGCGTTGTGCGAAGGTCTTGGCGGTCTCTTGCGATTTCAGTCTTCCGACATTAAATTTTTTCACAGTATTTCTGGATTGTTGTGGTGTGGTGGATATCCGCATTCTTACCTTGGCTGCTACAAGGTAGTGATCCGAGTCGATGTTAGCTCCTCGGAATGTTCGGACATCCAAAATACTGGATGCGTGCCTCTTATCTATCGCAATGTGATCAATTTGGTTGACCGTTCGTTGATCTGGAGACCGCCATGTCCCCTTATGGATATCGAGGTGAGGAAACCGTGTGCTGGCTATAGTGGCATTTCGTTCCGTAGCGAAATCAATTAGCCTAAGTCCGTTACCAGACGTGTTGTCGTGTAGGCTATGTTTTCCGACAATACTTCTAAAGATGTCTTCTCTTCCTACCTTTGCGTTAAAATCTCCCAGCACGATTTTAACATCGTACTTCGGTAGTCGCTCATAGGTTTTGTCAAGGAGCTCGTAGAAGCAATCCTTAGCTATATCATCTTTTTCTTCCGTCGGAGCGTGAGCGCATATAAGGCTTATGTTGGCGAATTTGGCCTTGATGCGGATTGTTACTATGCGTTCGCTAATGTCTTGGAAACATAAGACTTCTTGCCTAAGTCTGGCACTTATAACAAATCCGCATCCGAATAGTCGCTGTTTCTGCTCACTATAACACGGTCCGTAGTAGATGTCACAGTTTTTCATCCTCTTTTTGCCCGGCCCATCCCATCGTATTTCCTGGATGGCAGTAATGTCTGCTTTGTAGCAGTTTAGGGCTTCCGCTAGTTGTTCGCCTGCACCTATCCTGTTTAATGTTCTCACATTCCAGGTGCAGATACGAACGTCGTTGTCCTTTTTTCGTTTAGCAGGGTCGTCAACAATAAAATCAGTCCTTTCCGAGGCTATTGGTTGCTTCGTAACAATATTTTTTTTCTGTGGGTGGGTAGTTAACCCAAAGCACAACCCGCAACCTGGAGGGCCAGTTCCAATTTATTAGATACCCCTAGGACACGGGGCCATCAGTATCCACTACGGGATTGAGCGCTGCCGTTGGCCTTTCGGTTCATCCGCCACAATCTCTGTTCAAGGGGCCTGACTAACCCTTGAAATTCCTAGACAACCTGTTGTCCGAATATGTCAGAGCAGCTCATCTAGGTTCGCCTGGGACAGCAGGCCGGGTATTCATCCGTGCCATTCTCACCAGGGTGTTTATAGTGTTGCTGTTTTTCGTCGTGTTATCAACACTCGCACTTATCGTTTAGCAAGTCAAATCCGGTTGGATGAGACCAGTACCCGATGGTTACCACTTGGAGGTAAAAATAAGCACATTTGATGTGTAGTCAGAGTTGCAACACTGGGCATTGCCAGGTTAACGCCAATCAGAGTCTACCCTCGTTCTACAACACCCAACCATCAGTTTAAACACTAGGTAAGCCAAAATTTTTCAAAAATAATTTTTTGTGGGAATTAAAAAAAAAACTTTTTTTTTTTTGTTGAAAACTCAAAATTTCGAAAACGACTTAATGGATGTTTGCGAAACTTCGTATTTGGTAGTTTTTTGACATTATATTGAACAGTTAAAAAAACTATATTCTTAAGATAAAAAACAACGGTACTTCCCATACAAATGTTAAAAAAATCGTTAAGAAAAACATTTATTTATCGAAAACGGCTCCAAGAATTTTTTTTTTAAATGTGTGTATTCCTAAATTAGTACAGTCCACTTTTAAGTGTAAACCTATTTTTTTTGCGTACTTATAAACGGTACTTCCCATAGAACCACTTTTCATATTTTCGACTTTCTCAACATTGGATGAACCGATTAAAATAATTTTTTTTATACAAATGGTGCCTAAATTTGTCAATAAAACTGCATACGAAAATTATCAAAAAAAAGTTTTTCGATTTTTAAAAAAATAAATAAAATTGTTTTTAAAAAATCGATTTTTCAAAAACCAGTCACAAAATTTTTTTGAAATTATAATTTTATATGTATATTACTCCAAAATGGCGTTTCAAGTTTTTTTTTCTAAAAATGTTTTCAAAATTTTATACATAAAAAATTAATTTATTAAAAAACCGCTCCAACGATTTTTGAATTTTTTTTTTGATATATTCTTATTTATCCATGAATTCAACTGGCATCTTTGTTTTTTTCTCAAACTATAACGACAAAGCAATATAAAAACATTTAAGTATTATCCAATTTATTTCTAACTTATTATTATTCCTTTTTACGAATTTTTGCCTACATCACTGATTACTAAATACAATGTAGGCCCTCGTACATTTATATATACATATATATGTCTAAAAATCACATGAATCTTATGTATGCATAGTGCACCTAAATTATAAAGTTATATCCATATAGCTGTCTACCCACCTACACCCCTCATTTTCATTATTATATGTACATGTTTACGTATCTAGTTTCCATCTATATATGTATGTACATACATTTTACTCTCCTAACTCACATAGTTAAAATCCATAACTTACATTTAAATATACATTTGTAGGTAGGTACCTATGTAACTATCCCTTGAATCATCCATTCGACAATTCATTATACTAAGAATCAAGGTTATCTTACCTACATAGGCTTTAAACCTGCACAGGATAACTACACCTAACTAACTAAACCTCAATGGTTAGCTACATTAAAGTTGTTAGCTAAAAGAGCAAGTTCGTACGATCCAGTCGTGCATTTTACTTTTAATGTCAAAACAAATTTGACACATTATTCGTTCGCTAAGTCACTTTGTTCGTTGGCTTAGCTTAGTAAACGTCATTTAGAAAACAATTTGTTTTTTTAATACCATTTCCGGAATAAGGTTAACTTCCCTCATCCACGTTTATTAATTTATGTGTTAAAAACTAACAGCCTTATTCAATTACGTAACATAGATAGAATAAAAGGTTATGATCTCTTTATAATTTCTCTATAGGCACACATCTAATTTTTTGTTGAAGAAAAACCTTCAACTAAAATTATTTGACTTTGGTACAATTTGTTTATATAAAAAAAATATCCACAAAGCTTCGTTAAAGTTGTTGGAAACATTGGCATACTGATTAATGTTTAAATGCCAAACAGCGCACAAATTGTTTCAACAGGCGACTTCCTTTTTTCCATAAAAGTACTCTTACATCTAACTTAAATCGGCCAATTGAACCTTCTGACTTCAGCGATCCCATTGATCACACATTAATTGAGCGCGTAGTTAAGGCAAGCTGGGTGACCAACGACAACAATACAGCTGCTGGCTATGAAACGCGCTAAACCCAGATCAACACTTTAATTTTAATCGACCACTGATTGCTAACGATCCGATCAGTTTTGTTGTTTCCTTCCGACGTTCGTTGGTGGTATTGAATTGCAATTGCAGTATGATATGTACATTCTCAGGTGTGTATGGTGTCGGTTTAGTGCAGTAGAACAATGTCGGACATTAAATCCATTTGCCATTGTTTTGTTTGGCACTGTGTAATATTAGCTTCGTGATCTCTGTCTCTGCATCATTTTGACGTTCATTCCTAAGCATATACCTATACAACGCGCAGGCGCAAGGCGACTCTAATCGTCGCTATTATTGATGTTTCAGATGACATTGAATATGAATCGGAGGCGGCGGCAGATACAATTAAATGATTTTTTTTTCAAATAATTTTTAGTAGCAAGACTAACAAACACTTTGGCCTTGCATATCCACACGTTCGTGAGTGAAAACAATTATTTTATTTTATTTCTTATTTTAAGCTCATGAATTTCAAATAAATAGTACATATGTACATACTATGTATGTACCTACAGTTTTATAATATCGAGGACATCGTCACTTTTTGTAATGCCAAGGGATTTAAATTATTTTTTAAATGATGTAAATTTATTAATTCAGTAAGCAGTTAATTATTTTTTACTATCATTTTCAATTAAATTATTTTTTAAAAATTTGAATTAAGTATGTATACGAAATCCAAAATGACAAAAAATAAGAAAATTATATTTAATTAAATAAATAAAAAGTGTGATGATAGGTGCGTTTTTTTGCAATCCCCGGGGGAATTGTTTGAAAAAAACGACCAAGGCGCTTAGTGAAAGACTTGGTAGCACTATTAATTTGCAAGATGACATTTGAAGAACAGCTGTAATGCAAGAAAAAAATACACATCACTTACTACATTTATATGGAGAATTGAATCGGTATTGGATCAGGATTTAGGTCTTTGTATACTTGAATCGGATTAAAATAGGATTACTCGATCCGATCCCACTAGATGAGCTGAATCGAAAATGTATTTATATACCTGAATCGAGGAATTGAAGAATCGAATTCACATCTGATTCTTGGTGGGTTTGTGCACCAATAGTGTTTTTTTGTGTTCAGTGGGTTTCTGTTTTCTTTGTATTTTTTCTGTTGCATGTTTTTGTTGTTTATTCTCTAAACTCAAATTGTCACTTCGATTCCATTTTAATTCAATCTTCCGATCCCACGAGGCCATATACCTGAATCGAAATCTCAATTCGATTCGATTCGATTCGATTCCTCAATTCACTCATATAAACGGGGTAACTGTTTGCCTCATCCTCATTCTCTAAAAAACATCGGGTTGATTTGTTTTGTGTAAGTTCGATATATTTATTGAATTTAAACTACTTGTCTATTAAAATAACATAAAAATAACCAAGTTAATTATTATTTATACAAAAAAATGCGAATCAAGTAATTTGAAAATTGAAATAAAGTATTTTGGAAATTGTTTTTAGCCGATGTGATTTTCTTTTAATTTAATTTTCACAAATACAGTGCTACATAGAACTGGTGACATGATATTAGTGGACTAGTTGCTTATTCGGGCGGTACGCTCAGTTCCTGTCATTAGGAATATAGGTCTGAGCAAGAGCGGACGACGATCAAGAAGATTGAAGTATGCCAAGAATGTAGCAGAGAATCTGTATTGGATTGCTCCCGTGTACAACAAAACGCAGCCGAAAACAATTTTCGCAGAGAAACATTTGTTTTGTTGTTCATTCAATTCTTGTTAATTGAACGAATATCAACTTCAGGAAATGCTTTTTTATTTAATAATAATTTTACAGTCAAGTTTTAATATACCTATATTAAAAATAAACGCAAAAATGAAAATCGCTGTAGAAGGTTGTGCTCATGGCGAGGTGGAAAAAACCATAGAGGCAATACAAAAGGGAAAAATGTTGATTGATTTGATTTGTTGTTGTGTTGCGGAATGTATATTAAAGTAGGTTAAGTTGGGTTGACATGGCCGTCAAGAAAACAACTGACACACTTAGACCAAATGCTCAACCAAACCAAACAAAATTGATAATTATCTGACATGTCAAAATGTCAGTTTTGAAATTTCTATACATTTTATCGATAACTTAGTGAAAAAGCTTTTGGTAGCACAGTTTTTATCCTCTCCAATAGCTAAGCCCCGAGAATTCTCTGGGTTTAAGCTAAGCACCGCCGGCCGGGGATTAGTTGTTGTTGGATTTAACATGCAAATTGTTAATCCTACTCATCGTTTTTTTCGTCCAATTTCCCCGGGGCTTAGAAAAAAACACGCCTAAAATCACATAACACACAGTACAAGGTATGGCCTTGCGCATGTTACAAGTTCTCCGAGATTTAACACATCCACTCTGATTTTTGACCAGGAATAGAAATAGGTTAATATATCAATAAGAAGTATTCAGTAACAGGCAAGAGTAGATCGAAAATAACTGTTATTGGTTCATATTTAAAATTTAAAATTTTTATTTTGACCGAACCGAATAGCGAATAAAATTCGAGTAGAAAGTAGTTTATTAAAATTGTTGTTTTACTGACAATTTTTACTCCATAATTATTTTATTTCCGTAACAGGTATATACATATAACTGTTCTTTAAAAGTAGCAATAACTGATACTGTAACTAGCAGTTTTCTCATGCCATATGTGTGAAACAGTGATCTGTGAGTTTATGATACATGCGCGAACTTGACGGAAAATGGAAACTCGGGACAGCTTAACTTGGGAATTTTAGTCCAAGAAATTTCTTTGGACAAAATTATGAATACTGTCAAATGAAGGAAAACAAAAAAAAACACAATATATACGCTGTTGCCAGGCATGTTATTAACAAAAGTTGAAAAGTCGAATTTATCATATGGTCTATCATATTTGTGCAATAAATTAAAATTTGTGGAGCAAATTTGTTACATTAATAACCTTCTTCACTAAAAAAAAACTTTGTTAAACATTTTTTCAGTTAAAATAATATATCCATTCATCAATAGAAGACTTACACTTATTCTATATGATAAAATCTTAATATTTTAACTATGGTATGTTTTTGCAGGGTGAGGAATTCAACTAATGTTTGGAAGTGTTAGAAAACTTTGTATCTCAGGTGATATTGTGATATTCCGTAGTTCCAGCCGTAGTCAACATAGTCAACATAGCAAAACAATTTTGCACCTTTACAATTATACTAGACTAGTTGCACCAGAGCATGAATACCCCTATTATTTAGATTTCAAAGAAAACTTCGGGACTATTTTGACTACGGCTGGAACTACCGAATATCACAATATCGCCTGAGATACAAAGTTTTCAAACACTTCCAAACATTAGTTTGATTCCTCACCCTGCAAAAACACACCATAGTTAATATATTAAGATTTTATCAAAGTATATGGAATAAAGTCTTGCAACACTTTTACTATACTCCAACCCTATTGCAACAGAAAAATGAAACAGAGTAAAATTTGCACTCGTGTATTTGAGCACACACATCATTTTTACTGTCAGCTGTTATGTTATTCATTTGTGAAATTTTGTGACTTTACGCTTCTTACACCAGTGTTTTCACAAATTAAGAAAATGCGTTCAGAGATTAGATTTAGATTACTGTTAGTTTTTGTATTAAAAGAAGTTATTTCACCTTTGCATCATGGTTTCATTAGGCGTTTTTCTTTTTTTAGTTCAGAGCAGAGTCTGAGTTGTCAAACAATTTGTTTCTGTTTCTTCTTAACTCAGAGCATTGGGAGCTCCAAATGTATGTTTCTTTTTTCGTTCTGAACATGTGAACTGTAGATCGCACTCGACGTGCTCGAACCTAATTGACTGAGCATGTGAGTAAATTGCTGAAATTACAAAATGCCAGTGTGTCAAGAAGGAAAATGTGAAGAAAAAAATAATCGAAAAAGAAAAACGCCTATTGGTGGAAGAATTTTTAGCAATTATGTCTTAAGTTTCCTTTAACAGTGTTTTCAATGTGACACAGTTAACACAGATTTTTCAAGGGCCTTTGATAGATTAGATCACTTTTCGCAAGCTGAATAAAATGTTTTTTTTCACTTTAATTTATTAAAATGGGTAAAATTTTATCTTACAGGCAGAGTTTATTTCGTAAGAATAAATAACGTTCTTTCTGATCCCATTGAAGTGAATTCCGGTGTTCCCCAAGGAAGGCACTTAGGTCCACTTATATTACTAATTTTAATAAATGCCATTTCAAGATTTCTTACGAATTGTCTGTGATGGATGTACGCTGATGATGTGAAATTATACTTAAGCATCAGATCATCTCTAGATTGCATTGACCTTGAGAAATATCTATCAAACTTATCTGCTTGGTGTAATAACAATTATCTTCATCTAAATGTTCCAAAGTGTCACATTATGATATTTACCCGAAGTAGTGCAACGATAACTGTTGAGTATAATAAAGGAGGAACTTCCCATTGTAAAATAAATGAAAAGAAAGATTTTGGTTTTTTATTTGATGGTAAGTCATGTCGACTATATTGTTGCTAAGGGCGAACTAAATGCTGGGGTTCATTTACAGAAATTCCAAAGATTTTTCAGATTTTCCAGAGGAACAAACTTACTTCACTGTTAAACAACCGGATAACAACATCGAATTTTTCATCAAGAAAAAACCATCCATAGAATAATTTAATTTGAATGTCACTTTTATTTCGAGTATCGAACTTTTCATAGAAATTAATTTTGGCTTAACGTTTATTTCAAAGCAATATGTTTTTAAAATTTTTGGCATCGAAAATAGCTATTTATTTTATTCCTCAGAATAACTATTTATTCCGTTCTAAAATGAGCAGATAATTTTATTCATAGGATTAAGCTGTATCTGACTGTTGAAAAACTGATTTTTGCTCTATGTGGAGAATATGTACTAACTGAATCCTAAGCTTAACTGTCAATTGAAAAATTGGCCCTAAGTGAAATATGTTTTCCACTTATCCAAGATCCGCTCACCTGGAATTTTTACTTGCTTTATAGATACTATAAAGCAAGTTATGGATTCGTGCAAAAAAAACAATTCTAACAATCAAACATTACATTACGATCATAGAGAACACCAAAAAAGTGGGTCCCCCAATTCCGTCTGTCTGTCCTCGAGTCTGCACCCTAAACGGTTGGATGGATTTGCTTTAAACTTGGTAAATATTTTTTTTTTATAATCTACAGGCGTTCAAGGGATTATGAATACCCTTTAAATGTTTCAACACAGCGCGTGCGTGAGGGAGAGGTTAAGGAAGGGAAAGAATGATAGGAAAGATGTGTGGCGCGATATTCGGAGACTGTAGGTGGTTGTTGTCCCAGATTTTATCTCCAGGGATGGCGGCTGAACTAATGCGGAGGAATTTCAGTGTCTTATTTATCGATGTCCCTTATAATTCGCATTAATTTTGTTATTCTTTTGTCATATTTTATCGGTATACTAGTTTTACTCAATCACATGTTGTTAGTTCTATGCCTAAACAGCATGTAATGAGTAAACCAGCAACTCATTGTATGACATTTATTTTTACAATTGGTTTTTAATTGAAAAATAAGAAGAGATAGACTACGGCAGGGATCGAACCTGTGACCATGAGGCTGACAGGCGAACACACAACTATGGCGCCACGGCCACCCCTTATTAATTTTTTGGTAATGTGCCCACATGTTTTTTTCATTTTTGTTTAAGACGACAAAATCAGTAGCTCCCATACGTCTTTTTTGTCCAAAAAAAAAATTATTTTTCTCAAAAACGGTTCCAACGATTTTTATAAAATAAAAAATTAGTTCATTAATCAAGAGAAAATTAACATTTTAGTATTTTTTTGGGAAAAAATGTTTATATTTGGTACCTCTAGTTGTACCATTTTTTTAATTTTGTTCACACTTTTTATGCAGACGCTCCTATAAAGTCTAATTACTAATGTAATCCAAAATTTTTCCAAAAAAAAATTTTTTTCAAACAGATTTTATTTTTCGTACTTATTGACGGTACTTCCCATATAACCACTTTTCATATTTTCGCCTTGCTCATTATTGGATCAACCGATTAAAATTATTTTTTTTATGCAAATGATCCCTGAAAGTTTTAATAAAACTGCATACTAAAATTTTCAAAAAAAAAAGTTTTTCGATTTTTAAAAAATAAATATTTTTCAAAAACCAATCACTGAATTTTTTTTTGAAATTTGAATTTTAAATATAGGTGTATTAATAATAGCTTCGAAATTTTTTTTCTAAAAATGTTTTTAAAATTTTATACATAAAAAATTATACCTACTAAGAATCAAGGTAAACTTACCTATACATCGGCTTTAAACATGCATACGCATAGGATAATAAGACTACCTACCTACTAAACAGCGTCAACGTTTAGCTACATTAAAGTTGCTAGCTACAAGAGCAAGTTCGTACGACCCAGTCGTGAATTTTATTTTTTCAATTATCCGAGGACAGCGGGTTTCACCGTACACATATAACTAAGGAAAATAATCACACTTAGGGCATATCTTTTATGGTTTATTAAAATCTAGCACGTGCGCCAAAAGAACTTAAATTGACATTTTCAAATGTACCTTACTCACGATATTCGCACGATGTTAACATACATGGACATACCTACGATCAAGAAGTATCTATATGTAGGTACATACACATTCGTTTTTTTTGTGCAAAATTAGCTTCAATTGTAGGTTCATTTCTGTTTTTTATAATTTTGCCATATTGTTGAATATCTGACCAAACCGCAAAACTAACGAATTCATTCATATAATATATAGGTACCTAAGTAGGTGTGCGCAACCGCACAATTCAGGCTCACGTACCAACTCCAAGTCCACACAGCAGCACACTACGTTTGTAAACGATTCTTCAGAATAAAAAGAACACAAGCCAAACGCAAACCACAACTAGATAGGTATATAAACAAAAAACACAAGTACGAGTTTACAGGTGACTCATCAGCAATAACTATTGCAGGAAAGCCCCATTATTCTTTTCCATCAGTTGCCTATGTCTAAAAAAAAAGAAATTGGAAAAAAGATAAGTCTATACATCATCATGATAATCATATATGGGTCAAAAGATAAGACCATTAAGAGAGAGAGACATTATAAGACACCTTTGGTGCGTTCCATTTCATAAGAAGTCAGAATCAGAAGTAACTTTTTGACAGAAAACTATCAAAGAATTTTCTTGCAATGTTTTCTCCAAGCTTAGCATTCATTTAGCCCATTTATACCTAGATGTTAGTTATAGTTACCCTTGGCATTCACCAACATCGGTAGGTACTTCTTCAAAAATTTAATAAATGCGTTGAGGTGCTGATAAGTTTTGTTTAGTATTGAAATGTCAACTTTCAAAAGCCGCCGCGCCCGATTGATATTGAACAACAAACTGTAATCAAAGATGAGTCAGAGTTCCATTTAACCTTCGATATTAAAAATGTATTTAGGTATGCATCATCTATCGTTTATTTAATTACATACCAACTTCAAACATCTGAAGCTACTGACGTCACAATCAGAAACCACAAATATCAAGGACGATGTGACGAAGAAGGAAGAAATAATAGTTTAACTTATGAAAATTTGACAAAAACCTAAAAAAAAAACAAAGCTGATTAGCATAATGAGAAACTTATCCATGTTGCTCGTCGCTCCAAATACCTATTGCCTCTACAATAAATAGCCACTTTAATTTTTGATATCTTTTTCATCTTTGCTTTCAAAGTATACCTACGACGACAAGAACGACGTTGACGAGACAGACAGCACACAATAAAAGACTACATTGGAGATTGGAATTCCAACAATTTCCGGAAAGGGAAGAGTGTTTTGTATTCAATATGGTGAATAATAAGAAAACGAACGAACACGCAACCAACAAGTGTTTTACTTTTCAATGTTTTGCTCCGCCCTCATTTTCTCCTACACTTTCGGCCGAACCGACAGAGAATTCGTTTTGATTGCTTCTTTACTTAACAATAATCACATCAACACTTTTGTCTCAATGGAAAAGATGAACGTTAGGCATGCTCTTTTGTTTAAAACACAGTGGGCCCTATCAGTGGCATGTCAAATCCAAAACTTTTAGTTTAACATATGTAACCCTCAGTACACTTATTACAAAATATGCTCTTGCGCATATGTGGTTAAATTTCGCAATGTCTTTGGGATTTAACACATCCACATCAAAATAAGGTTGTGTCAATATTATTGCATAATTAATTGTAAAATTCAAATGTTATTTTACTGACAATTTTTGTTCCATAATTGTTATTTCAGTAACAGGTACTTATAACTGTTGTTTAAAAGTAGCAACTATATGACATAATGGTTTTTAACTTTGACCGAACTTAAACGAAAATGAAAACTCGGAAGAGCATACCTTGTAATATGTGAAGAGTGTAAAAACCGCCTACTTTTCAAATCGAAAGCAAGAGAGGGCTAGTGTGTTTTATATGCCTACGACACCTTCACATGAAAATTGAACGCTTGAAACAACAACAACTTCATAGGCTGAAGTTAAGTTATGTCTATTTAATAGAACGAACTTCTGCATGATATTCATTTAAACTAGTTAATCATCGAACTACCTTTTAACATTTTACTAAAGTTAAGATCAGCAAAAGGCTATTTTATTCTTTCAGAATCATATTCAATCCATATGACACTTTTCACATTTGCAAACGCCAAAAAGTTATGTTCGCTTAGTTTTTTCGATTATTTTAGGCCCGTTTAGCTGCAGTCTATCAAAAAACTAGGTTTAGTATGATGTAAGTTAAAAAGTGTTTAAAATTATGACAATTTGCTTATATCTTAATATCAGGCTGTTTAAAATTTTGGACCCGATTATTTATTTAAAACAAAATTAAGAAAGAAGGTAAGGAGGAATGATAACACTTAAAGTTTTTTTTTAAAACCCCAAGAGAGTTGCCAAAAAACCAGGTTTTACTGTTTTCAAGAAATAGCCAAAAATTACCAATTGTGTGTTGTTGACATTTAAAGCATGGAAGTTACCAGAGTAAGTTCAAAAACTAGGGCGACTTTAGGGCTCAACAAACAAACCAAATTTTAACAGCTAAATATCAATTATCCATTTTCTGATTCCGAAAGCAAATTTAACTTTTCTGGTTTAGATTTCGATAAAAAAAATTATTTTAATATACTCGTATTATTTAAATGAAATGAAATACATATACGAACATTTAAATGCTTTTTGTAAGCCCGGAGAGAATTAGCGACGCCACAGAAAAATTGACGCTTCCATTCGCATCAGTAGTGTATTAAGTTAATCCCGAAAATTCTCTGTGCTTCTAGATAAGCTTGAAACAGGGCTGCCATAAATCATGATTTATCATGATTTTTCTGTTTTTTTTATACTCAAAACATGTTTTCATGTTTTTGAGTGCAAAATCATGTTTTTTTTCTGACACAAATTTTGTCCCTATAATCGCAAAAGCCAACACGTCCAAACCTACCCTACATAAGCACAAACACGAAAATAAAAGCAAAGATCAGGATGAACACTTCATTTGTAAGTATACTTTTTTTTATTTGTATATAGTGTCTTTGAGTGTGAATATATATAGGTATGTGAACTGTACCAACTAAATAATGACGAGAACACATATTATTTTTCAATATTACACTTTATCTACGCACTCTTTCTCCCGCCTCGGGCCTTGCAATATTTTTGACAGCTTAGCTATCACTAGCGTTGCAGCAAACAAAATTTTGTAAGTGCCAATTCTGACAGCAGAATGTGCCATTTAAGGTCACTGCGTGCCACCAACAAAAAAGTAAGAAAATTCCGAAGATTTCATATGTAATGTTTAGTTTTATTTATTGCACCTCAAAATTAAGGAATAATAAGAATAAATAAACACCAAATTAATAAATAATAAATTAATAGACAAAATAAATGAACTTCATTAAACAAAACACAACAAAAAATAAATAAAGCTAACAATATAAGTTTTTACGTGATATGAATTGCTGGCAAGTTTTAGCCTTTATTATTTCATTAAACGATAAAAGTGATTTTATTACTTTATGTGCATTTTTTTCTAAATCCCGGTATAATTGGTTGAAAAAATATGAAGTTGGCAGCAGTGTTCCATTTAAAAGAATGAAAATAATGAAAAAGAATTTGGTAGCACAGTTTTTATCCTCTCCAAAAGCTAACACGCGGTGTCCATTAGCGACGAATTTAAAAGCAAACGCAATAGCAAAAGCAGATAGCAGAAGAACAGAAAAATTTTCTTCGGTTAGCATTTCATAGCATGTTTTTTTAGTTACTGAAGAATGTCGAAGGCAACTGATGCTGGTAACAAATGATATTTGGAAACGCCATAACACGGTGCTTCCACCTTCTATACTTTATAGTATACTATCTGTCATTTTGATAGAAAGAAAGAAAAATAGAATGCTACAAAATTTGTATTGGGCATTTCATAGCATACTATTTCAATCGCACAAATCTCGCGAAGGAATACGTTTCGCTGTATTCTTGCTCTAGTAGCATTGCAAGACTTAAAAACCATCAACAAAAGGAAGTGAACAAACAAAAAACTATGAATTGTAACAATTCACACACAACAAACGTTCACCAGCCACAAACGCTAACCTCAAAGTGAACACGACAGCCAAATAGTATACTATCGATAGAATGCTATGAGCTGTGCAATGTCTAGTATAAAATGTTTTATATGCTATTTCTGGTCTCCATGAGCAATTTTCATAGAATGCGACCGAGCTTGATAGAAAGTCTAGATCGTATAGACCCCATGTAACAAAATGAGAGTTCTCCTTGCGATTAAGCAAGCGGTCTCCATTTGCGATACTGAAAGCATTCTCTAGATTCATCGCTAATGGAGACCGCATGTAAGCCCCGAGAATTCTCTGGGCTTAAGCTAAGCTCCCCCGGGATTAGTTGTTGTTGGATTTAGCATGCAAATTGTTAATCCCACTCATCGTTTTTTCGTCCAATTTCCCCGGGGCTTAGAAAAAAAACACGCCTTTTATAAGCAAGTCGATTCTTATTATGGATTATAATGTTATTTAAGCGTACAACAACCCTTTCAGCTAATGCACTACCTGATCTGATCATGAACTTGGATATATTTGAAAAAATTTACTCGTCGATTCCTAGAGTGCCATTTGAAGCGTTTGAGTGCCACAGTACCATTTAAATTAAAAAGTGCCAAAAGTGCACGATCGTGCCACTTCGGCAACGTTGGCTATCACCTGGAGTAACGCAATGATGATGAGTAAAAGAGATAGAAGGATGAAACTGTTTTTATTTTCATTTTTCAATTATTAAAAGCATCAATCGTTCTCTCCTTTTTCAATCCTTTTTATTTTCCTGATACCATTTTGCTTTGAACATTGAGTTCAGCTTCAGCAATACTTATGATATGGTTTCCAAATTGTCTATTTGAATTCTTTCTTTTGTTTGTCATTTAACGCGTTTTTAACTACGAGATAGGTCCGTTATGTTTTTTATCCCAAATCATGTTTTAAAACTATGTTTTTTTGAATTTCTTAGTAGCAGCACTGGCTTGAAATTAGTTAGTTATTAGCTGCGTTTTATTATCTAAGGGTCTGGGTCTGGGTTTTTGTTTTTTTTGCAATTATTATTACAAAAACAACACGAGATCCAGGTTTCTATTACGAGTAGTAATAAGTTTGGTTAACATAGGGTAAATTTAAGTACAATTTCTTTATAACCCAGATCGTTTTATTTTCACGGGGTGAACTACATATGTATATTAATTATTAGCAATAATAAAACACGTCTATTGTTGCATTAAGCATATGAATTGTTCACCTCATCCAGATATCTCGTTTTTTCATCAAATTTTCTTCGAACTTGAAAATAAACAAGCCTTTATTTAATTAAATACTAGTGGTGTGGCGTTTTGTGGTTGCAATGATCTTTTGACAGTTAAAGCATAGTATACAGTTTGCGCTAAATGTGAAATCCCATATAAAATTCTCTCCAAAATTATCGAACCACATTATTATGTATATCTGTAAAAATATAGCTCACGAGCGCATATGTCTGATCCTGTACTTTCTGCACAGAAACTTACAAAATGTCAAATCTCTAAGAGATTTAAGCTTTAAAGTTTAAGCCTTTAAACAATAAATTCGCATACAAACAAAATCCAAGTGACAGCCGTACTCGACAGCTGCTTGATTTTTCTGTACAGTCATTTTCTGTTCGGAGAAATTTCTTGGACGGAAAAATCACAGGTAACGAAATTCTTTAGCTCTCTCGTAAACATTCTTTTTTGTCTAAAATTTTGCAATTTTTGAGTATATTTGGAATAAAAATCATACAAATGCACAGAAAATCACAACAAAATTAAAGTACGGGATCAGACCTATAATTATTAATCTAGTTAAGAAAAATGGGATGTCTGCAATTTAATGTATGCGAACAGGATTCCTCAGCTTAATTTCTCAGTTTTGGTGTCATATACTGAGGAAACAAAATTTTGGATTCACCTCCTTAACTTCTGACGGACCGAAATTTGAAAGATCTCAGTATTTTGAACTCGGAAATTGTAGGGCTACAATTTTATATTGTTTTATTTAATTTGTGTGAAAATAAATATTAGGGTCAAAAAATATGTATTTTTATTATCAGACCTAAATAAGAGGATCCATTTTATATCATTTAATTTTCTATACCTCGACACTAAACTCATATAATTCGCCCTGAACATAAAAGCCGAGCCGCCATGTTATAATATTATATCGATCTAAAATAATTTCACCATTCATGCAAAATAATCGAACTAGAAAGAAAGTAAAACATTTTCTACATCCACGAGATGAAAGATCTGTGTTAGATGACATTTCCAGAGACTAAAGTTTGAATTGCAACCAAGCATTCGATTTTTTTCTGAACACAATCGAATTATTTCTAAACAGAATCGATCTTATACAATCAAAACAGATCTTGAGTATTGTTTTTAGCAAGATTTCATAGAATTTAAACGCACATTATTTTTTGCAAGTTCCTTACAAAGAAAAAAATTGATCTAAGATCGATTTGAAATGGTTGCTCGATATCACTTTTCATTTTCTCTTTTTTAATTTTGACACTGTGATCTCACATATTTTGCTCCGTCAAAACTGTGTTTGACAGCCAAACTGCAAAATTTTGCTTAGAAATCCTGTTCATATGAAAGAGATTGCTGATATCTCATTTCTCTGAACTAGCCTTATTTAATTATATGTTTAAAGTAAAACTTAATTTTGAAGAAAATTCATTTTTAAAGATTAAGGGGTTGTTACGTAACTGTACAGAAAAATTGAAAAAAAACGTTAAAAAACTTTAAAGTCAAAGTCGTAAAATTTTTGAAGAACCTGATATTGAGGTATCATGACACTACTTAACTATTTGCTAATATTTAAGCAATTTACTAAAATCCTAATTTTAAACAACTTAACTAGCACTATGGTAAGCCTATTTTTTTAAATAAACTACATCTGAACACGCCTAAAATAGTGTACAAAAGTAAAAAACATACGTTTTTCTCGTTTGTACGTGTTAAAGTGTCATATGGATTTAGTGTGATGCTTAAAAGATAAAATAGCCTTCTGGTGATCTATATATCTTAAGAAATAGTTCCATGAGTAACTTGCTTAAAATTAGCAAGCTCAGCTCTTTTTACCTTAGCATCACGCTAAAAGTGCTAAAAACTGCGTTTTGAAACTAAGGCATGGCAAGTTCTGTCTTCATTTTCTAGATCTTAATTTTTTATGATTAAAGTAATTGTTGTTTTACAAACATCTTTATTACAGTTCGGTTCCAATAATATTTAAAATACACAAACTGCTTACTAATATGTAGTTAAGTGACCAGGCCATAGCTCTCAAATTTCATGCATGCGTTAAACTAACAAACAAATTACATTAAAAACTACTGATATCGTGATACTCAATAAAACGTGCATAGTCATACTAGATGTGAGTTAATTAGTACATATTCCGTCACAATTCATTTATGAGAGAATCATAAATAAATTTATCATCGAAAACCGAGTGAATTTATGAGTGCGAACACTCTATCAACTCAATTGATACTCTTACTCAACACAATTCCATTTCTAGACTTTGTTTTCATCCCCTAATTAGCAGCGATGAGTGTCAATGATCTTGGGGCTTGGGGCACCCGCATGGTCATAAACAATAACTCGATGTCGCTCTGTGTATTTCTAATTGAACATTCGTGCGGCACAACTCTTTCAAGAGAGTGATCCCCATTTATCGGCGGCGACACAAGGGCGACCGACAGTCTTAATGTCATGATTACACATTCATTCATTGTGGAAGAATTTTTTTTTTTTTTTTAATATTTACAAAAGCCAAAAAAAAGAGGTTGAATTTTCCTCGTGTTGACTTTGTTTGTATCTTCAAAAAAAAAAAAAAAAAAAACCCTCTCGCGCGCTCAGGTTTATCAAATTTTAGTTACCGCTCGGACTGTCAATTTGATTTTAGCCTTCCACAAGGTAGGAACTATACACAGTACGGCACCGCAGCACAACCACGACAACATCACGTATTATTCTGAGTGTCCCCGGCCGGGATGTAGATTGAGTGTACTTCTGTTTCGTACTCATGCTCCTCGTTGCTTGATCAATTTGGCGCGCGCTATTTTCGAATTTGAATATTCGGTCTCGGAACTCGTAATAGCAATAAACGACTACGACCAACGACACCACCGACAGCAACAAATAAGAGAATTTCACAAAAAAAAAAACATCGATGACGTGTGTGATATTGTGCGGTGATTCATTGCGTATAGAGTAATTTAATTTTAAAATATATTTTTTTTAATCTCATTCTACATTATATATGTAGATACCTACATAGTTGGAAAGACTTTCTTTAGTGTTTCTTTTTTTTGTGCTTGGTTGGTAATATTTGTGTACGAATCTAAATGATTTATTAGAATTTTAATTGCATTTGAAGGTTTGATTGGGTGGTGATCGGATCGGATCTGTCCCCTTTTTTTCCTTTGTCGGTATTTTAGTGTTTCAAGTGCGAGCAGTGTGAATTTGTTCTCTGGGGGCAAATTAAAGTTAATGATCTATAATCATTTGTGGTATTTGAATGAGTGTAGTGTAAACACACCCTTTAAGCGATCATGCAAAATCCTAGTAATTATTATTCGTGTAATTCGAATGGGGGTGCGGTAATGCTGACTCCAGCGACACAACTTGGCAATGCAAATCAGCAAAACATAAATAGCAATGATCAGTTCCAGCAACATCAACATCATCAACATCAGCAAGTGCAACACTTGTCGCAGCAGAGAAGTCAGCAGCAAATCATGATGCAATTGCAGCAACATCAATATCAACAACTACAGCAACCTATTTTGCAACATAATCCGCATCATTTGCAACAGCAACAACAACATCAACAGCAACCTAACATTCAACAACAGTATATCCAACCACCATCAAATAGGCTATATCTGCCTTACAATGCTGTGGATATGCAGACCTACGATAGGAATGTCTACGAAGCACCATCAACTCCGGCGCCATACTATCATCAGCAGCACCATCATAATCGGGTGAGTCTGATTTAAGGTGGTCATAAAATTCGGAAACGAAAGGACTTCCTTTTTTTTTTTTGTTTGTGTTTATTTTTTGCCTAATGGGTTTCTGGATGATTTATCCAGGTCATTCATGGGAGTGATATTTTGGGTATAGCTGCGTAAGCAGGCAGACCCAGACACTTGATCTCGCTTATGATTATGGTGTTAAGATTTGTGGCTACTTAAGGACACTTTAGCTAAAATCTTTAAGCTTCCAATTAGTGTTTGTTTTGTATATTCAAAACAAATTTAGGCATAGAAAAAATTCCATTTCGATTTCCATCTACAGGGTGTTTTATTTTTTATGGACAGAGTTAACATTGGCCTCGTTCGGTGGCACAACCTAACCGATCCGGATTGCTTGGTGTTGTTGTAACGCCTAAGGAAAAAACTGCTGATGAACTAAACATATGTTGTCAAAAACAAATCTCAAGCTACCCAAAAATCATTGGATTCGTTGAGATTCGTTTGGAAATGTGAGGAACAGCTGATTCAAAACTTCAGATGTGTATGCAATACAACTGACATAACAAGAAAGCTACCTGAATCGTTCGAAAATAAATCCGCTACAAAGGTATCTTGGATAGCCTATCGGCCGCCCACCGAACGAGGCCATTTGTTTGGAACAAAACGCATGAGATTTCATATTGACCATTTAATTGCAGTGAATACGTCTTGTTTATACAGTTGTCTCTTAATAAAAAAAACCAAACATTTTCACTTTTTCGACGGAAAAACCTTAAATGTTGTCTAGTGTATACTTATTTTTGTGACGGATTGTACTTACATATTTGAAATGTGAATTGTACAAAACACATGTTTTAAAAGTTATCAGTAAATGTGCTTGTTTGAACCTGAAAAATAATGTATGTATGGAGATTTTTATTATTCACTGTTTAGAGTAGGTAGACAGTTTAAAAGTTTTTGTGTTCACTAAACTGGATAGTTCAATAAGTAATAAGATAATGAGATGCATTAAATAGAAATTCATTAATAGAAATTCGTCTACTGAACTCAAGAAGAAAAGAAGAACCAGTTACGCCTGACAAAAAATTCGATAGCAGATATACACCCAAATTAATACACTGGGCCGGTGACTAAGTGCGAAATACTATTAATAATTAATAGTATTTCGTATTTTAATTAGTCCTTCGCTAGACCATCGAAGACGTTTGTCTAGTGATGGAACTAAGTATTGACATTTAAGAAAAAAATTACAGGGACATAGAATAAAGAGTGATAGAGTTGATACTTATTGTAGTAGATTTTGTTTGATTTTTTATTAATCCATGGTCTAGTCATGGTTTTGTAAGGAAATGGACTAAAGGTGGACTAAGCGTTTTTTTAGTAATAAGGCTGATAAAGTTTAATTAGTCATAGTTGTCTCTATCATATTGAAACTATCATCAAAACGACACGCAGTGGAGCGATCACAAATCGATAATGGTAAATTACACGTTCAATAAGTCGATTGTTTCATTTGCCGTAGATTTGCATATAATCGTATACGTAGCGCCATTTTCTTAAAATTCTATTCCACACCGTAACATGATAATGGTGATTCGGCTTCAGTTCTTGACTGATTCTTGCAAGATTTTCTTCAACACTTCTCAATGGATGAACTATTTTGTTCAGTGCGCACTTTTATTCTTGGTTCTATGTAATTTATTACTAGGGTTTACTTGGACCAGCATGCTCGACGACATGGCTCGGTGGGGGAAAAATAACTGTATTGCGTTTACATGGATACTGATATTGTCGAACAGCAATGTTTTTAAATTTTCGAAACAAGTAGACGCAGGATGGCGGAAATATTTTTTTTTTATTTTCCACACCTCTAGTACATTTTAATATCGGTCGAAAAATTCTTTCAGCTCATTATTAGATATTTCTGCTTTTATTATTATTTCCGGCACATTATATGTGCAGAGAGAGAGTTTTTGAGCATCTGTTTGCACAGGTTCGCTGATTAGACGAGCCAGCAGGTTTTCAAAAATTTTTAACATCAATCCAGCATGTTGGTCCACCTGTTGTTTTCGCGTTTAAATGCTCAACCAATTTTGTTATACTGCTTTTATATCATGCAATTTTAGATTGCGATTTCTAATCATGATAGTGAGGGACGTATGTGGTGGCCAGGTTAGACAAAATTGCTCAGGTTAAAAAATTGCAGTTATCGCCCTTTACTCTTTGAAAATTTTCGTTAAAGTACTGTTGAACTTTTCTTAATTAAGTGGAGTAAGGACTGCGGATATATGTTTGAAGAAAGTTAACATCTTTTAAATATCGCAGTGTTTAAAAAAATGTTTGCAATCGAAAGGAATTCAAAGAAACATGGTCGGTCTGGTGTAAAAGCAGTCTTACCATCTTAGCAAGCTATGTTATTGAGCATGTTGTTTAGACCTCACTATTGATAGTTTTCTATATTTACTAGATATCCAACTTCGCATGAGACAGCGAAATATCCAGAAGTCATATTTTTATAGGCAAAAAATAGATCCGTTACAATCAAGTAAATGGAGAGTTCTATAAGATTATATACATTTTTTTAATTTCAATTTTCTTGGACAATTTTAAGGCCGATTGACGTATTTTTCTGGATCAGTTTGATGTAAATAAAATTACAAAAAAAATTTAATTAAAATGAGACACTGACAGTTTGCAATCTGACAATATTGTATCTTTTAATAATCCAAACGACAAGGGGGTGTCTATTTGTATTATCTAATAATTCAAAATAATTTAGATACATACACACCTATATTTTCTTAACTTTTTTATTTTAATCAGCCTACATCACACGGACACCCCTGACAAAAAAATATGATATGACATATAATTTATTCTTTTTGTTTGATTCAAGAAAATCAAAAATTAAGCAATCAAATATGTACATATGTATGCATGTATATACTAGGTCCTTTTTATTTTCTCTATAAATTATATGGAACACGATTAATGATCTTGCATAGATCTAGTTTGCATCTATTTAACAGAACTTGATCAGTTAAAAAGATCACATGACATTATTTCTTAAGAAAATTTTTATTTGTTTAGTCATGATTTTATTTGTTGTTGTTGATTATTTAAGCTTATTTATTAGTTAATATTTTGAGTATAAGATTAATAGAACATTTTTTTAAGTTTATATAATCTTCAATTATTGCTATTGTGTTTTGTATAATTTTTTTGTTGAGTAATACCAAAATGGGACATTTCGGCAGCTATTTTGGTTTGCCAACAAGCCATTGTGAAACTGATATTTTTGCATCTGTGTAGGATAAAACAGATATTTTGCATCTGTGAGTAGTTTCACTTCACCCCATATTTTTGTTGGTTTTCACATCTATCATGGATACAAAATGAAACGGACGAAAGTTTCCCATCTTGGTATTACTTATTTATATTCCTGGCCATAAACATATTAGAACCGGATTGTTCGTCTTTTCATTTTTATAGCCAAAGGCAAAAAATTAAAAAAAAAAAGAACAAAAAGAATTTTTGTAAACGCTAAAAGCTAACATATCAAAAAACAAATAATCCATTTAAAAATCGCTGGAGAAATGTCAATTTCGGGCGTGTATACTTGTAATCTGTAAGTTAGCTTAGAAATAATTCCGCTTAGTTCGATGCGAAAAACATACATATCCGCTTAAAAAGAAAGCTAGTTTGTAACAGATTAGAAAACTGTTATACGAAGGTGAAATGTTGTTCAGTCGACGAACTCTATACTAGGCTTTATATAAAAGGCAGTCAAAACACGTTAACAAACGTAATGCAGGAAACAGATTAAAATAGCGCAAGCAAATAGAATGCTGGCAACCAATAATCTTCGAAACCCATTACCATCAGGACTGTAATTTCTGTCTGCTTGACATTTCGAGAAAGAAACACAGCAACAAGTTCAATGCATTGTTTTTAATTTTTGCACTATGGTTACATCAAATATCGTAGTAAGAAAGTTGTGAGCAGTGCGCCAATAACAGCAATTTTGAGACTTTGGTTTTACGACGATGTGAAGTTGCTAGTTCTTATATACTTTACGCTGAACAATTGAAATATGTACATTATCTTAAATAATGGCGACTGGTGTTGCCAAAAACATTAATGGTGCTCGTGCTGGTTAAATCTGTTTCACGCATTACGACAAAATAATTTTACCAACGCTTTAAAAAAGTTGGTTGGAATTATATGGATGAAAATTAAAGGCCAACTTTGCTTAATGACTCATAATAGCAAGACTCATTATTGTCTTAACAATTATTGTTAAATAAATTTTAAAAGTACAAACTGAGAACTGAAACTTTACACACTTTTTGCTTAACCACGAAGACAGGATATGCCAGAAACCCTTGCGTAAGTTAGTGCGTTATGAACTGACACTGTGGAGATCTGCGGCACGAATCTCAGCCTTGCTATACTACCTAAAACTAAAAAAAAAAAATTCACAGGCAATGCATCTTGCAAGAAAGTGATAAGTCTTCAAAAAAAAACCCTTGTTAACTTAATTCCTCTGACTGTGTTTCTCGGAGAAACTTTCTCCGTATATTTTTGTTAACCTTCCTTTCATAATTATGTATATAGACTTAGTCCACTTGTACAAACGTGGTTCAATATTGGATCCCTGGTGCAGGAATTTTTGCCAGTTCCCGATTTTGTCGGATTGACTGAGGTTCAACGATTGTTGAAGGTTCAAATATCTGACCCATCATTAAACCTTAGTTAATCCGTCGAAAACGGTGTGTTAAAATTGATGAACCACGGATCAAATATTTGTCAAACGACTTGTAATATGTATATATCCACATTTATACTCCGGAATTCTAGAATTTTCTTATTTAGTTTACGTGGCCGGGAGTGGGGGTGGCCGTGCCGCGATAGTTGTGTGCTTGCCTGTCAACCTCGTGGTCGCAGTTTCGATTTCTACCGTTGTCTATGTCTATTCTCCATTAAAAACCAATTCTAAAAATTGACTTAAAAATGAATTTCTGGTTTACTCATTACATGCTGTTCAGGCAAAACACTAACAACATGTGATTGAGTAAACTACTCATAAATATGACAACGAAATAAAATAAAATAATGCGAATTATAAGAGACATAAATAAATAAGACACGGTACTTTTCTCCGCATTAGTTCAGCCGCCATCCCTGAAAATAAAATCTGAGACAACAACCACCGTCTCAATACATCGCGCCACACATCTTTCCTATCCTTCTTTCTCTTCTTTCACCGGATGCCCGCGCTGTGCTAAAAACATATAAAGGTTATTCATAATCCCTTGAGCGAGTACAAAATTATAAAAAAAAGGGCTCCCGAAGTGTAACACTTTTGTTCCTGGAAGCTCAATATGCTGTTTCCAAGCGTTTTGCGCTTCCAGTAATCAAGGGGGTTCACATTCTCAAATGTGTTTGTCGATCTCTGCATAATTGCTTCGATTTTGATAATTTCAACGCTCCATCATGCGATTTGTCAGCATGCTGCCTGATCAAAATAATTTGACATTTCTGGAATGACAAGCATATTTGAAAAATGTGATAGGATGCTTGTCATTCCGGAAAGAAATTTAATTTTTAAAATTTTCAACCGCTGAATATACATAATAAAAATGGCTGTAATCGGAAATTTCGATTTTGAAGGGAATTTTTTGAAATTTCTGAGGTTTGTCAGAATTAAAAGACCAACATTTTTGACGTTTTCAAGCACTCCAAATTCATTTGATCTACTTTTGAGTTGTTTTGGTTCTTCTTTGCTGCTGATAATAATGTCAAACGGGAAGTGATTTTGACAGCATGTTTGATAAATGTGAATTGTTTTCATTCATCAATCTTGCATCATGCCGGGATTGACAAACATAATTGAGAATGTGAACCTCCCTATCCAAACCCATAACTCGCTGGTATCCACGATGGGTTGATTTCTAAACCAGAAGTTCAGTCTTTCTTGTTACCTCGAACATGTGTTGTCCCAACACTTTTAGTTGGAACATTGTTGTCTATTCGCTCGATGTCGCCTATCCCTTGATATTTGTAGAACAGCTAATTACTTAATTAAACCCACGCTGAACCTGACTTAACCAGTCAATTTCGATGAGGTCAAAATGTTGAACCAAAGCTAAACCATGGCTGAAATATTTGAGCAAGTGTATTTATATTTATGTTTCAGAGTTTTTGCAAAAGCATTGAGAAAATTTGTATAAATATGTACTGACGCTCAATATTTATCTTAACTGATTGTGAATTAAAACAAAAACATGATAATGATAACTGCAACATATCTAACTATGTATGTTATGTAGAAATAAAATTTAAAAACCACATTTAAATAGATACCTACACGTGCGTACATACAACTGACTTCTTTAGCCGGCCATTATATCAAACAAGCACAATGTAACATGTTAAAATGTCAGTTTCAGTGATAAATCTGTCATTCGTATTTTATTTTTTCATAAAAGCCTATTTTATATTGTGTTAGGATATTTGAATTGTGGATGCCATGTTGTCTGCGTAAGGTTTCTTTGAATAGAAAGTTTCATGTACATATGTATATTTCTTAATAAAAAGATTTTCTTTGAATATGTTTTAGTGAATATGCGTCTAGTTGCGAAATATTATTATACATTTTTTTTCTTTATTAAAAAGCCTTTTGACACATAGAATGACAGTATTTCCGTTATATGTTAAGCTTTTTAATCTTAGGTGTCAAATGCGAATTCAGGTTCAAAACAAAGAGCTACTATATCTGTTTATAGTTCGGCCCATTATTATTTGACTTATGATTTGGTTAAGATTTGCAAATTGTTAATAACTTTAGGGCGTCAATTCTACCATCTAATTTTAGTTACCTAGAAAAAAGTAGCACCCTTCACGCGTTGGTCTTTGGGCCATGTTACAAATAATAAATTACTTATACTTAATCAAGTCGGAAGACATTAGTTTTCTCCACCTAGTTCGGTCCCTAAATAACTGTATCCAGTTTCGAACGACAAGTTGAATATGGTTCCCTTTTACTTGGACACGCCTTCTGAGAAGCATCCACCCTTTACTGCGCCATCTTTCGCCAGAGCATTGATATCCATATCAGCTCTACATTAACCAGCCATAATTTAGTCGTTATAATAGGTGGCACAAAAGTTGTCCCCTATCGGAAGATGATATAAGACATGTTCATTGAACGTTGGCCCATTTTTTTCTTGTCTCAAAAAAACTTGGCTTTTCAATACAAAAAAAAGCAACGCGTTGTTTTGACATTTTCGGCCATTTGCAAAAGTTACAGCATCTTCCCATATAATTATTTATTAGGCCCAGTATGCTGCTGATGCAAAACGAACATTTTCGGTGGTCTCCACCATGAGAGCGAAATGCGAAAAAAAAAATTTAAAGCAAACAAGCTGCGATGAAAGAAACAAAAAAAAACACGACTTAAAACTGAAATGTGATTTTCCGCACACAATTAATTGGTCTGGATAATACATTGTCTGCGAAAAGTAAGTGGAGACTTTTTAAATTTCGTCATGGAACAGCGTTTATGATTTAGTTCTGTAATTTTTATATGGGATTTTTTTGTTTCGCATCAGCAGCATACTAGGCTTTAGTTTTATGTTGCTGGTTTACACCGTTATTGGTATCTTTTTCTGAACGCACCTTCTTTATAGAAAGGAAGATTACATTTAGGTATAAAACAGCACCTTAAGGCTTTTTTCTTTTTTCGTTAAGAGCAGAGCACTGAACAGAGTTTGAACACATAGATTATGCACTGAACTTGTTCCAAACAGAGCGAGCTCTGAACACTTGAACCACACAAATTAGAATACATTTTCATTTTTAGCCATAAAAAGCAATACCTACCCTTTTTTGTACACTGATAAACACCAGATAAAGAAAATCAACAAGCGATTAACTTCTTTCGCCAATTTATGTATCTAATTATTTTTTTCTTCACATGTTCCTTCTTGGCACACATGGCATTTGGTGCGTTCAGCAATTTACGCCCATGCTCAGTCAATTATGTTCGAGCACGTCGAGTGCGATCTACACATGTTCAGAACGAAAAAAGAAACACACATTTGGAGCTCTGCATGCTCTGAGTTAAAAAGAAATACAAACAAATTTGTTGACATCTCAGACTCTGCTCTGAACTAAAAAAGAAAAACGCCTTTAGTTAACTTTTGACAGGATCCATGCTTCTGCACCATATAGGTAGCAGGATGCTTAGTGTTCTTCTTCGTTTGGTATTAAAAAATAAAAATATGTTTGTTCAGAACTTTTTGTTTGTTCAGAAATTGGTAAATTATTGGTCCCTAAGTTAAACCAGAGTTAGTTAATCCTGCAAAGAATCCAGTGAAGGATTGACTTTAACTTTTAATTGTCAAAACCTATAGAAATTGATGTGCGGCACTATCTATGTAAATCACCATTTCACGATCGTAACAGAGATTGTGACACTATCGAAATCGCCTTTTCCATTGTTTCGCAAATTGATTTCAATAGTTTTTTGACAAGCATCTTTTAGAAATATCAATTGAGTTAATCCAGAGTTAAGTGTATGAATTGGTTAAATTAATTTAGGATCCAAATGGGCTGAAAACTAACTTTACTGGAGATAACTAAGACATAAACCTGCAACAAGGATGATTTTACACTAAAAAATGGCCACGGTATAAAATGCGGAAACATCTGGAATAGGTTGAGTACAATTTTATGCCAGTTTTTATACGTCAATATAGTTTTTGTTTTTATATATTTTTTTGTTTCCTTAAACAGTTCTTTTTGTCAAAATAGAGTTTTTGCTGTCCTATAGGTTCAGAAGGGCATTCTATTTCCGGAAGTTTTGATCCAGTAGTCATTTAGCATTTCTCTAGTATTGTCCTTTGAATATATTGGGTTAAATAAAATTGTGCATGGCAACCAAAAGACGTCAGTCTAACATGATGAAGATTTGGCAAACGCCATAATCGCCGAACGAAATGGGGCCAGTTCCCTGTTAATTTCGAAGACTGAGCTCCAGCTCATCTTCGATTCATTAAAGAAAAAGAAGTCAGCAGGAGTCGATGGTATATCCAACGTTGTACGACGACATTTACCTAAGGAAGCAGTTGACATTTACACCACATTGTTTAACAACGCGCTGAATAATGCATATTATCCAGTGCGGTGGAGCCAGCTGTGGTACATCCTCTCCCCAAAGAGGGAAAGGACAACTCCAATCCAGCAAATCTCCGGTCGATAAGTCTTCTTCCGAGTATCAGCAAAGTATTTGAGAGGGTTATTAATAGAGCCTTGTTCAAGTGGGCGGAGGACAAAAATATCATCCCGGATAATCAGTTCGGTTTTGAGGCGGGACATGACACAATTCATGCCGCGTCTAAACTGGTTTCTGATATCCAATGGAACAAAACTAAAAAGCAGTGTACGGGTGCCTTTCTGGTTGATATGGAGAAGGCCTTCGACACCGTATGGTTAGAAGGTCTCTATCTAAAACTTACCAGACTGGGTATAAGTAAATCTCTATTGTATATGCCTTATGACATGCTAAATGGTAGAAAAATTGTTGTCAAGAGTGGCAATGTAACTTCTACCGCAATTTTTAATATTAAAAATGGCCTTCAGCAGGGAGCAGTTAACTCGCCGATTATATTCAGCATTTACACCAGCGATCTGATAGGTAGTCTAACTCATGCAATTGCGTACGCCGACGATCTAATTGCTTACAGAACAGCTCATACAGTTGAGGTCATCAAAAATCTCTTGCAGAGTGACTTCGACAAGATTCAGCGATATTGTGATGACTGGAAGTTGAAAATCAACTTCCAGAAATCAGAAACTATTTCGTTTAGGACTCCGTTGTCTAGCGCCTCAAGGGATACGAGAAAGAACTGGCGCAAGCTGGTGATCGTAGGGCCACATTGACATCCACTGGCGAGTAAAAGTGTAGTAAAGTACCTTAGCATCTGGTTGGATCAGTACCTGTATTTCGATAGACATATGGGTGTTGCCTTGGCCAGGGCTGGGGGAGCCTTTGCCTTGACAAAACGACTGTTTTATAGCAGCCGTCTTGACAGCAGGGTGTAGGTGATTTGTTACATGGCCCTCATCAGGCCGATGATTGCCTACGGATGCCCGGTGTGGTTCAACGTTGCCCCATCTCAAATGGAAAAGATTCGGGTGTTTGAGAGGCAATGTCTTAGACGTTGCCTTGGATTTCACAGAACACCAGAGTCGGAGTACAGAAGATATTATTCCAACCGGGTTCTAAACAACGGAGCCAACATAAACAGAATAGATAATTTTTTGCTTAAGCTGATTCGGTGTCACACTGCAAGAGCGATGTCCTCAACCAACAGCTTAATTTTTGGGGCTTACTACCCCAATAATGAATATTTTGTGAGTGCGCGGTTAAGTGGCTACATCCCTCCCGAGGCATTCCTCTTTTTAGACAGTCGAGGGCTGATACAAGATGGAATGGCGGTTCCGCTCATCTACCGCGTCAGCCGGAAAACTGTAGATAGGCGACTCCTGTATGGTCGAGACGTCATCGCTCAAGGTGGAGAAGAGCGCCTTCGGTTCAGTAGGACTGTGTCCGATCGGTACCGAAGGGATAGGGCGAAGCAAGAGAACCAATTCTGGTGGCTCTCTGAACAGCAGTTCGATAGCTAAAGTCGATAAGAATGTAAATATGTCTTGGCCGACTTACATAGATTTATGGAAATTAGGTATAAGGAACAGTCGGGGTGGCACCAAAAAAAATTAAAAAATATGTATGTATGCGGATTCATAGGTACATGCATCTGCGCGGCTGTATAAGTATGTGCGTGCGTATCTGTATGTACGTATATACATGTATGTGTTGGTGGCATGTTGTTGCGTGTCTGCATACGTATACAAAATATAAACAAAAAAAAATTTAAAACGAAAAATGCTGCTGTGGCTGTTTTAGTTTTTAAGTGGTTTTAGGTATTTTTAGGTATTTTAAGTAGTTTAAGTTATTTTTAGTTAGTATAAGTTGCATCTAGTTTTAATTATTTTTAGTATAGCTTTAGGTAGTTTTTAGGTAAATTTAAAATGATCCGATACTAAGTTTTTGTAGTAAAGTTTTCTTGGTTAAATAAAAATAAAATAATAAGATTTAATTGAAATAGTTTTTAGGTCGAAAGACATTAGTATTAAGAGATATAGTTTAGTTTAGAGCGCCCGTAAAGGACCAGTAAATTAGTTTTAAGTTATTGATAATTAGGCTAGTTTGTAACATTTTTGTCTAGCTTTAAAATAGTTATAAGTTAAGATTAAATAAAAATGAATACAAAAAAAAAAAACGTCAGCCTAACAAACATATCCTTGTTGCCTGCAAACATTTCTTGAGCAGTAATTTGAAAGAAAGAAGAAATATTTTGCTCTGTCATGTCGCGTCTGTCCAAAACTACCCAAATTCGTATCTCTGGAACAAAAATTGACGTGAATTTGTGAAAATTGCAGTCTTGGACAGCATGTTGTGGACTGGAACACATTAAAAGTATTGTCAAAGTAGAATTGACATTTGGCGCCATTTGCAAAAGTTATAGCATCTTCCAAAAAGGTGACAACTTTTTGTTGGACTTTTATACATTCACGGTAAATATCACCTGCGTCCATATACTCCAGACGTATTTCAATTTCTGCACTGTGATGGTAAAGTACGGTTACATGGTGAGGGGGGGGGGGGGGGTTCGACTTAACCGGTCGACTAAGCAAACATATCTCTCCGTTTTTTGATGTCCCAATCCCAATAAATGCCATTAACAAATGGACAAACAATCTGCTGCCTTCGCGTCAGTTTGTTTAGTGTTGTGCTCGTACCACATCTAGTGATAATATAGATCACGAAGAAGTGAGGCGAAAAAAAACTTGGGAGGAAAAGATCCTCGGACTTGTCTTTGGAAGAATATATTTTTCTTACAAGAACCGAGAACTGTTTAAAATGAATAAGAAAACGGAATATGTACCCGTTCAAACGTGAGGTTGTCATCAGCTGTTAGTGAAATCAGAGAATTGTATTTGGAAGTTTCAGAATTTTACCTACAAAAAAAGCATCATAAACGTCAAAGAGGAGCTATGAGATTAGTGTAAGAAATGTCAATCAAATCAAAAATTAGAGTTTTTTGTCTTAAGCACAATACGAAAATATTCTTACTATTTTTGCATTATTTAAAGTATCTACGGATAAACAAATAAAAATATTTAAAATGTGTATAGAGATATTATTCGGGATAAAAACTAAAGTAAATAATATAGAAAAATAAAAGTAGGTAGATAAATATATGACAACCACTTTTAAATAAAAAAGTCTCCTTCAATGTCGAGAGTCGAAATCTAGAGAACATTTCAAAAGCATTCATGAGGTCATTTAAAATGGTTGCAAAAGTTCAAGGCTAAAACCCAACAGCTACAGCATTTCCAATCCAGCAGCTACTTAACTCAACGGTGCGCCCGCTGCCGGCCGTGTGGAGGTGATGAGAATTTACGTTTTACTTCACTTTATTTTATATAAATGTATATACATACATATATATCATTTTATTTACTTTTTTTTATAATAATTTTCGGGATGAAGTTGCATTGAAAAATAAAAATTAAGACTGTGTGAAGTTATTTTGAGAATACTAAAACATGAATGGGAGTGGCCACTGTGTATAATTAAGATACTGTTCACTCATTAAATTTGAATTGTCTCTTGGAGGAGCAAATTCAATCGAGAGTTTAAATTTATGATTTTCAAGCCAGACATAAAATAAGAAACTGTTTTGAATGAGGTTCCTACTTATATGTATTCGACATTTGTATGACTCTATACTCAATTATTTAATTGGAATGAACTCCCCGTTTCTTCAGCTACGATGTCAAAGGTTATTCATTTTTATTTATTTACATTTTGCAGGTTATAGAGAATTTTATCTAATGCTTATAGATATGCATACAAGGTGACACAAAAGTTATGTCAAAATCTGAATTGGCTGCCAGCTTATTAGAAATCACATGAATTGCGCCTTTTGTGAGCTTCAGGTGTAATTTTTAACTAATACCATATTTGGGCAACAAAATATTAAAATATTGGGGGCTTTATTAGTACGAGGTTTGTTGATATAATTTGTTGATGAAATTTGGAACAGTAAAATTAGGCAATTTAAATCGTCAAAACGAGACATTAGGTGAAACTTACAGTTGCGACAAAATAAATAGCACACATGTATCCTACGATTCCTTTAACCAAAGTGTTGAGTACTTTGTTACACTTTAAAGAACTGTTTGACTTGTGAAGTAGTAAGAATAACGATATGTTGGATTTATTAAGAAAAAAATTATGAATATTGAATTGAAACAAAGAAAAAAAACAAAATTTTGGAAACAGGTGAAGTTATTTTAGGACAAAATAATTAGCACACTTCATTAGAAATTAAAATAATTAAGTTTACATAACATTTGATCGTGATACAAGGAAAATTATGAGTTAATTTTTAGTGAGATAACCTTTAATTTTAATCACAGCGACACACAACGTTTAATAGTTAAAACAAGACTCTCAAATCGTACAACAGGTACCGAGTACCAGGCTAGCTAAGGTACCACCTGCCAAAGTTTGTCCAAATTTGAACTAGCGGATCTATTAATTGCTTTCTCCACATCATTCCACAAGTTTCCAATATAATTGAGATCTGGGGATTGAGCTGGTCACTTCATTACCGCGATTTTTTGGGTGCATAACAAGACCAAGCGGTATGCTTTGGATCGTTGGCCTGTTTAAATTTCCACTTCTAGCGCATATCTTCATCAGCAAACGGTAGCATTGTATTCTTCAAGATTGCTTTGTATTTTATCTGAACCATAATACTTTCTATACTATGAAGTGAACTCACGCCATACATGGAAAAAGATCACCAAACAAGAATGCTACATCCGCCATGCTTAACACTCTTGATGGTATACTTTGGATAATATTCCTGATTTTTTCCGCATCGCAAACATTTTTTGCCATCCGATCCAAAGCGACTTAACTTAACTTATACGTCCACAAGATATTTTTCCACCAATTTTGATCTTTTGAAATATGCTCCTTTGCAAACTTCAACCGACGACGTGGCAAATTATGTTTGAAGACATGTGGTTTTCTTCTGGCAATTCTTCCAAACATGTCCTGACAGACATGGTCACAGCAAGATCTTTGTCTATTTGCTTGTTTAATTTTTAGAGCAGTCATGAACGGATCTGGTTTGCTCATGCGGGCGATGGAAACATCAGTTCGGTTCTTGCGTATTTTGTTTTGAACACTTCCTGCTTCATGACAATTGTGAAAAGCATTAACAACCTTCTTCCTCGAACATGTTAATTTTAGATTTATTGAATAATTATGGAGACCTTAATTTTTAAAATTGAGAACTCGTAGCATAAATGCTTCTGTGGAATGCTTGACCACATGCACGACCCATACTACATATTAACAAATAAAATTTTACCAATTCTATTAAAAAACTAATAAAAAACTTAAAGCTTTCCCACTTAGCTTTAAAATGATTAAAATATTTACCAAAAATGCATTATGTTTACAATGAAAACAATATGTGCTAATTAAATTGTCTTCACTTGAATTCACCTTGCTTACCTTCTGACTTACATTTGACTTTATTTAATATCCCTCTACTTTACACTCAAAAGCCACAACAAAAAAGTTCTTACAGTATTGGCATTAGAAATGAACTTATTATTTAAGGCTTTTTCAATTTTTTTTAAACAAAGCTCTGCTATTTATTTTGTCGCCACTGAAAATGCAGCCCTCAGAATCTCTGTTGTTGTTCTTACAATGTGAATCACTTATTCTCCAGTTCCAGTTCATCAAATAAAAAAAATTGATATTACGTCCGAATCTGTGCTCAAGTGTTAACTGACGAGTATTGAGTATTCCTAATGTAATGCTTTAAGCCAGAATTTAATCCATCTTCGAAGAAACCCCAAAACTTAGCTGTATTTTTGACAACATCGAATATGCAGTTATTCCACAAAATGTGATGTATGATACACATTTCAAGTAATGTAAGCTGATCGGTTTCTTTGATGTCAATTTCGCTAATGGATAGAGACATTGTGATTGTGTTCTACTTTAACGACAGAAGACATTACCTACTGAGTTTTAGAAGCATTAAATTCTATGCGGTTTTTTAATTTCCCGTTGATAACCTGTCGAGATCAGAATTTAATAAGCTTATAATACGCTGTCGTTGCAGTTCCACATGCGTAGAACAAGGAGGTGAATTTGAAAACGAATATGAAAAGCTGATTCTAATTTAGTATAATATAATAATAATTTTAACTGTATGTCTCAGAAAAAGGCTCGGAGACAAAATGGATCCCTCCGGTACACCAGTATTTATTTTATGAATATCACACTTGAAACATAAAACCACATACGACTTGTATTGAATGGTCTGAAAGGTAATTTCTAATTCAACGAAAATTAGATTATTCCACACCAAATATACGTAAATTCGAGAAGGGAAGTTAATCTCAACTCTCTCCAAAACGATGTAAGGATATGGCTACTATTCGGTATAATATACCACCAGATCACCAGTGGACCTATTGCTAAGAAAGCCGTCCTGCCGGTCATTAAGCAGCTTTCAAAATATTTCTGAAGATGATAATAATTGATCAGCGTTTCCATGACCTTGGAAAGAAGGGACGTAAGTGCAATTGCCGGTAGTTAAAGGTAAGAGGGCGACGAAGATTCGTTTTTTTTAGGAATAGGCTGGTCAAATTCTGTTTTATATGCACTCGGAAAGATACCAGTCGAGCAGGACAGATAGAAAAACGTTGAATAATACCTCTTTAAGGACTCTAGCAACTGCACGATTGCGTAAGCAGATTCATCTTAACTTAGAACTAAAAGCGAACTGCGCTGCCAGAAAATGGGCTTTTTTACGTGGTCTAACGAAAGCCGTGCCATTAAAGACGAACGTTATTCACATATCGAAAAGAATTGATGATTTTTGATGAAAAGTTTTCTAGTATTCGAGATAACACATTCTTGGCGATTAGCAATTAGCAGCAGTTCACTTTGAAAGGGAAAAACTTTAAGATTTTCACCAATATTAACTGAAAGGACCGCTGATTGGTACCCAATTGGGATGCATGTCATCTGGCTTATATTTACTTCAGGGCCATTGGCGCCATCTTCAACCGCAGTTCTGAAGTTATTTTGCCTCATACTGTTCTAGGCGAGCGGATAAAAGTGAGATAGTGTTTTCCTAATTCGTGCAGTATCACCGGAAAATCTGCGCCAACATTCACGCTGCGCCAATAGTAGCGGCGAATTGTCCCGCAAAAAAACTCAAAACTATAATAGTCTGCGTTATTTAACAGTATAGCTAAAAAGCTGAGTCCTTTTTGACTTGTATTTTGTATCTGTTTACTTCAGAAATGTCAACAAAAATTAACACATCTTCCTATAGGGCAATGACTTTTGAGCCATCTTTTTATAGGCAAATAATGTCGATTTTCTGACAAGAATAAATGAGCAGGAGCCATGTTCCTTGGATTTACAGTATTTGACAGTAGATGAAAAAACAGTAATCTAGTACTATCATCATCTATACATGATCCCATGTGCTATTATAGATGAGCGTAGTAGTTACGCCATGTATTGTTTTTGGCGTTTCTGGTCTATAGTATTTCCTGAAATTTAAAATGTATTCGTTTTAAATTAATGGTGTCGCTGTAAATTGTATAATGTTTTATTGTTTTAATCTTTTATCTCGCTTTAGACAATTAATGTACCTACATTCACGTTTTTTTAACAATTCCTTTGCCCCACTCTTACAAACTTTAAAAATATTCGACGCATTCCATTTAGTATTCGTTAATATATGTTTGTAAAATTTGACCTTGCTTTATGTGAATTTGATAAAAAATAATAATTTGTGGTCAAAATCTATCTTGAGTAATTTAAATCATTTTGTATTGCATTCAAGCAATGCAAATCAGTTCGCCACAGAAAAACCCATCGGGTAAACCCCAATAGTAACTGCGTTGTGTTTTGCATTATAATTAACTTAATTATATATAATGAACATTGAAGATAAAATCTTATGAGCAACAAAGGCATTTTCTCTATTTACTATTTTGTTCAATATATATTGGCCAGGCAAAAGTTTTTTAACTTTTCTTTTCAGTATATGTAGGTTAAGTTAAGTTAGAAGACGTCGTCGGCAATTATAAATGGTTAGCGTTAGATATGCCACCTCACTTTGATCTCATCCGAACAAATTGTGCTCCCCTATGTGTATTGGTAATGGATGTAACTTTAAAGAGTTATAGCGGAGAGTAAATAAAAATGTATTTAATGGACGCATCCAATGAAACATCTAGAACTCATGACTTTCAGGCACTAGTAGTATGGTCCATTTCGTTTTTCGATTGGCTTTTCGGAGTTGCTCTTTTTTCAATCTGTATCCTATATTTCTATTCAGATTAAAAGAGTAAATCTGAACGTGTACTCTTACTCTAAAATGTCATGAGTCATACTCAGTACTTACTTAACCTTGCAGTTAGATTATTCTGAGCGACGCGACGCGACCCAAGATGAAGTAACTTTATTTAGACTTGACATTGCTAATGTCGAATTATGAGACGTCATGTAATGGAGATGTATCAACCAGTGTGTATTATTTCAAAAGGTAGTTTTTTTTTATTTCACTTTCACAAATGTTTCCTTTCATTCAATACTGTTGCGACCAAGCACTTTAGTACATTTATATTCAAAACAATTCTTCGTCAAGCATGAATATTTTGACACAATGTCACTATACAATTATGTCGTTTTCGATTGGTTATCCGGAAAAACTCTGATCTGCCAAAATGGATATAAAGATTAAATTCATTCATTAAAGCAGCCAGACTTAATATAGCTCCCATTTTAACGAACAATTAAACTTTGATACGCTATAACTTAAGAACGAATTGACACACAGAAGTCGTTAATATGTCATTTTGTAGACAATTGTTCTGTCTACAAGTTGTTCTTAGATAATTTTGAGAAAAATAGAGATTTTGGGAGTGATTGATTAAAATAAAATAAATTATTATTCTTAAGATGGCAGCGTTTAACTTCCGATTCGACACTTAAAACTTGATTTTTTTATAGTTTTTCAAACATCAAAAAACAAAAATTTCCCCACTCAAAAACATAAATTTATTAATTTTTGTTTGAAGAAATGTATATAATACACCCAATGTTTTCGAATATTTTTCTCAAATGTATCAATTCTACAATAAAAAGTGAATCTTTTTTGTGTAGAATGACATGATCTACAATGTGTACCAACGATATTTTTCAAAAAGCCAATGGTTTTCGAGTAATTTGGAAAAAAACTGAATTTTACCCCATATAAATTATTTTGCTCCGCTCCAAATTTAGGGTACTTTTTAGAAAATGATTAGGATGTAAAAACTTAGCTCTCCACCAACATTCAGTTTTGTCGGAATTTTTTCGAAGATAGTGATTATTATTTTGTAAATACGACCAACATTGAATTCGAGTCTTACATTTAATGGAAGTGAGTTTATAAGTGCTTGAGGTCAGAATCAATAACAGAAGCGAATTTCACTTCTTTCCAGGAGAAGAACTGTCATCGAACATTTTCAGAAGCCTTCCGGACGACCAATCGAAAACAATATTGGATAGAAGTAATTGTGTCAAAAGGTATTCTAAAGTATCTAAAAAATCCTGGCCTAGTGGTTGAGTTCAGTTCATGCGTTTTCTTTAGTGTCACATATTTTTCAAGAAAGAAGTCCCATATGGGACTGATCCCTAGAAAAACACCAGAAAAGGTTTGAGAAGCTTGTGAGATCCTTATTGTGCTATATTGCCCATTACTTTGGGAATGCTCTTTACGAATCTGTTAACTTCATAACAGAATACTTTGAGACAATTGTAAGCTCGTTGTATATGATAGATCTATTTAAAACAAAGCTTTTTTGTTCCAGAGCGTTTTTTTTTTTTTAGGTCTTCATAGCAGAGTCTGAGTTATCAAAAAATTTGTTTGTTTCTTATTTTTCAGAGCGCTTAGACTTCCTATGTCTGTTTCATTTTTCGTTATAAATATGTTCAGAGCGAGTTCGATGTGCTCGGACGTAAACGTCTGAGCATTTTTAGTAAATTGCTGAGCACACTGAGCACATGAAATGTCATGTGTGTCAAGAAGGAAAATGTGAAGAAAAAAATAATCAGACACAATTAAAATGGCTAAATAAGTTGGTCGCTTGTTGATTTTCTGTACCTGGTGAGTATTAGTGTTTAAAATAAGGGTAGTTTTGTGTTATATTGCTTTTTATGGTTAAAATGAAAATTCGTTCTAGTTTAAAAGTCCAATCAGAGTGTTAAGAGCTCGCTCTGTTCGGAATAAGTTCAGAGCATAGTCAATGCGCTCAAACCGCTCAAACAAAGAAAAACGCCTATTTTGGGAGGAACGACATGATGGGAAGGAATAAACTTAATATTTACAATATTTACACCCTTCCGAAATTACTTTGGAAGTACTAACAAAGAATTCACCATTTACTACACTAATTTCTTAGCGAATCGGAAGTATATGCATATACATTCATATGTATATCACAACGATATAACTAAAATTATTACAAAAAATAACACGTACCTATCTACATACGAGTATGAGTATGTATATCGCAAACAAAAAAATATCAACTTAACACTTTCAATTGAACTACTATACTTATAACGTAAATTGAAAGAAATTCAAATGAATTTCTTTGTTAATCATAATATTGATAATACAAAATCAATAGGCAATCAGAAAAAAAAGGGGCTTGATTTTTCAATTGAAACCTTTCAAATAACAATCTTATCTGAAAGTTTCAGGACAAAGCAGTCAATGACAGACTGTACATCGTCGACTTCCAATTTTATCACGATTAACATCGGTATAGTTGCAATTCCCAGTAGCTGAAAACAGAATACATATTTCGTCAATTATACTTCTGATTCAGTTCACTTCAGTTATTGGTTTCCAGAAGCTCTATCTAATTTCGTTGAAAAAAATATATGCGTAATATAAAAATAAAATAAATAGTTATTGCGAATATGCCTGAACTTACATATATTTAGTTGAAGATAAAAATATTGGAGAAAGAAATGTTGTTTTTTTTATAAAATTTTTTGACAGAAGCACTCCTTTCGTACGAGTATATCATTTTGAAATTATTAGGTTTGTTCCTTGAGCCCTGAAGTCGCCCTAGTGTCACAATTAAGCGTTGTTTGATAAACCTGACATCCTTTGTCAATCCTAAGTAAAGTTCAACCAACTAATTAATTGAGGTTTAATGTGGTGTGTATTGGTGAAATGTTAGATGTCTAGCTGTTAGGCAAGTTCAGAAAAATAAGATCTCATTTATATGAATAGGATTCGTCAGCAAAATTTTGCTCAGTTTTGCTGTCAAATACTGATAAAAAAGTGTTTGAATTCACCTCCTCAATTTTGATGGATCGGTGAGATCTCAATTTTCTGAACTCATCACACCATACTACTTTGACAACTATAGTTGACTATTAAATCCATTAAAGAAGATTTGTATGTATTAGAACCAATCAACACATGATTGGCTGTTGGCGCTGGTGTGTTTTTGTTGTAATACGGGCGTGCAGTGGATGTGACGCTTTCAATTTACACAGAAGTGACAGTGAACAGTCTTTTTTGTCATTTCTAATTTTACGGATATGCATTGCACATAGTAAATAAATCATTACAAAACACAAAATGTGCTTTTGTACAAAAGTAGTGTAACAATGAGAATGTGCAAAAATATTTGCAAATCTTGCGAATTAATTTTTAGTACTTCCCGGTATATAATTATTGAAACGATTGCACAATATATTATTACTAAATTGCAAGCGTAAATATTTGCATTATTTTTTGCTCCGTCAAATCCAACAAACCATGTACATTATATTCGTGTTATGACAGTGCCGCCGCTTTCCCGTATGCAATTCGTAACAATATTCATGAAATACTTCGAGAATAGAGTTAACTACGTTTCACCCACCATTAAATCGAAATTTAAGTAGATTTACCTAAATCTTCTTCTATTCAAATTTAAATCTTAATTGGACGTATACTTTTACAATGCAGTAAAAGGTAGCAGTTGATCACAACTTTATATGTTTTAGTTCTGTTACCATACCTTTGCACACAAATTCACAGACTCTCATTTTTTCAAGAACAGGAGTAAAAATCTCTGAGAAATATAAAAAATTTTCACAAAAGTAAGGCAACGCATAGTAGGTACGCAAAATTTAAACATTTTTAAAACGTCAAAACAAAAGTATATTTTTGTAAGCCTTTTATAAAAAGTTAAGACCTATGAAATGTCTTTTTTTTCAAAGAAATAATTTGCTATCGCAAATGATCATAAATTGGAAGGATAAGGCCGATGGAACCTAAGTTTGATTATTTCCAACTTTTGTAAGGACACATAGACACTTGACAGCTTTTTTCATTCATCTGACAGCTGCGTAGTTTTTTTCAAAGATCTAAAATTCGCAGCCCCAGGAAATAGTTTACTCTCATTTCTGAAAAACTAAAAAAAAAATTGGTGTACAATGTCATAATGCCGCCGAATTTACAAGAGTGACAAAATGCCATTAATTCATGGAATTAAACTCCCAAAATAATGGTAAAATCAACCATTAATGAAAAGCATTTACACATTGCAAAATAATGACTTTTTGACAATAATGGTAATCCGCCGCTAAAAAATGAGCTTCATTCTTTCTCGCAGTGTCCCATTATTTTTTGAAAATGGCACCACTGTACACTTACATGCCTCCATTTTAATGGCACTATTTAATGCCAGTTTTCCCTTTAATTCCTTAAGAATCAACAACACCTTTCAAAAGGCCACAATTCGCAATACGTTTGGCTTTCGCGGTGAAGATAAATAAGTCGCAAGGCCAAGCAATGACAATTTGTGACTTGGACTTGGAGAATCCGTCTCCCATGGTTAGCTGTATGTTGCATGCTCACGCGTTTGAAAACCATCAAATGTATTTGTTTTAACGAAATACAGATTAACGAGTAATATTGTCCATCCTTTATATCTTAATTAATGGAAAGCATTGAGCTCCTAATTAGAATCATTACCAATCACTTCCTTAACAATTTTAATATCTAATAAATAAAAGCAATACAATAATGCCGTAGCAACGCGCGGCCGGGTCTGCTAGTGTAGCTTATAGGTATTTTAAATACAGATCGCCCATTCTTGTTGATGTTCGCAAATAAATACAAAAATCTTAAAGTTTAATACAAAACGTGCAAAATGCATTAAGTTTTCAATTTATTTCAATGTCAAGAACAACATAATCACTATACTGCATCTATACAGACAGAGAAACAAAACGCTTCTTTAAAAATAAAAGAAGACGAGGATTTCTTCCCCTGACAACAAAGAGCAATAATACAACGACAAAAAAAAAATGCTTTGTTTAGTAGATGGTAACACATGTTCTTTTTGCCTTCACAAACAGACGACAGCTTTATTGAAAGTGTTAAATTAATTAGCAGCAGCAAATACAAAGTTCACACGATTTAAGTATCAATTCGACAAAGGGTTTTTTTTTTTCTGAAGGGTAAGTTAAGTCAAGTTACTGCTACCTTCAAAAGGAAAACTTCAGTTTTGTGAGTTACATGTAATGTTTGTATGTATCGCTATAAATATTTTTTCATTTGTCACGGAAAACAGCGGTATTGAAACAAGTTGACAAGGTTTTTTATTTTTAATGTATGTACACAAAAATGAATAACACAAACTAATTAGTAAAGGGTTATCCATTTCGCGGTTTCAAAAGTATAGGGCTGGAATTCGACATCTGTCAAACTAAGTTGTCAAACCAATTTTTTTTCAGGTGAAATTCTGACATTTACAAAAATGGATCGCTTAACTATTGCACAACGCATAAAAATTGTTAAAACCTACTACAAAAATGGTGATTCTGCCACAGACACATATCGTACTTTAAGAGGAGATTATGGCTTACATAATCGTCCAACTACGCAAGCAATTGGCAACATTGTGAAGAAATTTGAAGAGACTGGATTGGTTATAGATATTTTAAGGCATGTGCATCATCGTTTCGCTCGTACCACTGAAAATATCGCTGCTGCAAGTGAAAGTGTTGCCGAAGACCCGAATGTATCGAATCCTCGTCGTTCTCAGAAATTAGGACTGTCTTACCACACATTATGGCGTATTTTGCATTTGGATCTACACCTACATCCATATATAAAGTCCAGCTCACACAACAACTGAAGCCAGCTGACCATTCACAACGTCGTAGAAACGTCGAATGGGTGCTTCAACAACAGGCGGTGGACGTCGATTTTTCGAACAAAATTTTCTTCAGCGACGAAGCACATTTCTCACTCGGTGGGTATGTTAATAAACAAAATTGTCGTATTTGGGGTTCTGAGAAGCCTCAAGTAATTGAAGAGAGGACATTACATCCACAAAAAGTCACTTCTTTGGTCAGGAGGTGTGATTGGACCTTACTTCTTCGAAAAAGACGATGGAACGACTGTCAATTCGGAGCGTTATGGTCATATGATAACCGACTTTTTTTTGCCTGCTATTGAAGAATACGACTTGGAGAATATGTGGTTTCAACAAGACGGTGCCACATGCCACACAACTCGAGCCAATATGGCTTTATTGCAAGAGACATTTCCTGGCCGCGTAATTTCTCGTCGTGGCGATATCAACTGGCCACACAGATCATGCGATTTGACACCGCTGGACTTTTTTTTGTGGGGCTACGCGAAAGACCGTGTTTATGCAGATAAACCTTTAACTCTTGAGCGCTTGAAAACCAACATTCGTCAAGTTATGGATGAGATACCGCCCAATATGTGTCAAAAAGTGGTCGAAAATTACCTCAATAGAATCGATGCTTGCAACAATTCGCGTGGTGGTCATTTAAATGATGTAGTGTTTCACACATAATGTCAACGTTCAAACTTTATAATAAAAAAGAAATATCATGAAAAAATGTGTTGTGTTTTATTTACGTTTACTTTTGAAACCGCAAAATGGATAACCCGTTATAAGAGAAATCAGTTTAATTTTTTTTTCAAGTTATAACAGACAACACTTTGATGAGTTTTTTTTTAATATGTTTTGAAAATTATATCATTAAATTGGCCTCTTTTCTGGTCAATTCATTGAGAATGTCGAGTTTTGAATTTTCTCTCCCGCAGCTTATCAGCATATCGTCGTATATTCTGTCGGTAGCAGGTCGCTATTGTTTTTGATATCCCCACAAAAAGAAATCATTTGGGGCTAAATCAGGCGAACTCTGCTGGGCACTAAAGAACGCCCCCTATTGTCAAGAACGGCTTTGCATGCAATTTTTCTTGAAAGAAAATGGTGTGGATTAAGTTTTTGCACCACTGTGATGCTTGTGATTTTTTTTAGTTTAAAGCTGAGGTAGCGGTTCCAAGGTCTGACCGAAGAAAGCTATAAAACTGGGTGCGTGAAGTGTTAAGTGCCCCGTTTAGATTATGCCTTGGTTGGAACCAAAGGCACAAAATTTACGGGATAGAATCCCCGGCCCTGGGCGAAACCAAAGGCACAAAGTTCGCCGGATAGAGTTCCCGGCCCTGGTCAAAATCAAAATTTACGTCACTAGGCCTAAAACTGCGAAACTCCTAGCTAGTTCACCACGCACTCAGCTGTATGTTCCTAGGCACTTCTCTTATGTACACTAGATTGGTACATATAACACCCAAGGTAGATGTCCATACTTTTGCAAACAAATGTTACCTCGTCTTGATATATTTTGAGTAACAAGAAAGTGTTAATTGTAAGAGTGCAGAAAAACTCATCCCATGTAAAAAATATAGCATGATGTTTGACTTGATGATGATGTTCTGCTTTCACTATAAATCGTATGGTCACATGTCTGACGATGCTCTCCATATCTGCTTTTTGACGGTTATAGCTTTAGAATTTGAAAATTCGATTGGACAATAGACTTACTTATACGCCACGAGCAGCAACCAACGCTTTTTCTAAGTTTGCAACACCAAAGCTGGTCATCTCGGTTTTTTATAGCCAGTCGACAACCCTAACTCCGTTGTATCATACCATTTTTGAAAAAAAAAAAATCGAGAAAGATCTCAAGAGAAATGGCTCCTGAAACGCTGCCGTCAATGCTATTTCTGAGCGCATCTTTGACAAAGAAAAAACAGGCTTGGTTCCTAAAATTTTTTTTGAATTTACTTTTAAAAAAATTAATTTTCTGGTCAAAATACGCCCAAAAATGAACCTCCGGAAACAATTCCATGATGAAAAATCAACGTCCTTATGAATGTGTAAGTGACGTTATAGGTTCAAATCCGGGCTAGGGAGATGATGTTGTCAAACTGTGAGATCCTTTGATCTGTTTGTTATTACTTTTTTGAATTTCAAAAAAAAATTTAAATAGTTGAATAATTTCCCACACTTTTTCTTTGCTAAAAATCTGACAATTGTTTTTAAGCGTACACCAACTGAAATGATCACCTTAATAGTACAATGGGAAAAGTTTATGGGAGCCTTCGGCTCCTTCGGATCAATCAAAACTTTATTCCTACGAAAACAAAATTTGTGCTGGCAGAAAAACCTTTTGATTCCTGTACTGCTTTATTTTCGTGGGGTTTTCAACGATTTAGACTTATTGTTGTCAATAATAACATTGCCTGTATTATAAAGTGTGTTTTTCTTAGTCGTGCGGTTTTCAAGAAGAAATAAAACGCATATAATTTAAGGTTATGGCCAAAAATGTAACTGTATTATAAAGATAAGGGTTTGCCATTATGTTTTAAAAATGATTTCGGGCAAGAGATGCCTAATTTTCGACCACTTTTTGCATTAGATGGGGCCGAATATACTCTTCCAAGCCGTCAATCGTCTCGGGCTTATCTGCAGACAAGCGACTTCACATAACCCCATACAAAATAGTCCAGCAGTGTTAAATCGCACTATCTTGGAGGCCATGCCACAGGACAGCGACGCTAGATAATCCGCTCGCCAAAAGTTTCCTTCATTAAAGTGATTGTTTCGTTAGCTGTACGGCATATAGCGCCATCTTATTGGAACCAAAGGTCATTCGCATCAACATCCTCCAATTCATGGCTCTATAGCGTTCCTCTTTGACTGTATCATTACGGCCGGCTTCATTTTTGAAAAAATATGGATCAATGATTCCCTCTGCCCATAGAACATACAAAACAGTGATTTTTTGAGGATCTAACGGCGCGCGGTGTCTCAACAATGACTTTTGGATTATGATCACTCCAAATACCACAATTTTGCTTATTAACGTACCCATTTAACCAAAACAAAAAACGTTGAACAAATTTTCTTGTGAAAATCGGGATCGTTGGCTATCTCGTTTTGGGCCCATCACCTAACGTTGTTCCGGAGCAAGTCTAATCATTATGAAATGGCAAACCAAACTGAGCATAAATTAAGTGACAGCTGTCAAAAAGACCAAATCCGAAAAACGTTTTGCCAGATTAAAAGCCACACGTCTAAAAAAAAACACCCGTAATATAACTTTCATCCATGCTTCGGTCTATTAGAAATTATTTTGTGGTTGCAGTCTAAGTACATTATTGAAACTTTGATTACTTAGCTACCAGTATCTAATAAATAGAGGCTTAGTTCAAGGGTTAAAATTTCACAGGTTTATTAACTTAAAGCGACTAGAAAACAGCAATTAAAAACTGAAAAAAAAACGATTCTACAACTTTTTAGGTTGACATGAGTTTAATTATTAATTTTTAACTGAGTGATTTTGAAAAACGTTTTTCGAACTTACTTATTAATATTTTTAAATTTAAACAAAAGCTGTAGACTTTGAGACAGTTATTTTTGGTATGCATGTATTTTATTTATTCCATGATAAAATGTAATCTCTATCACCATTTTAACATCATCATACACCTCCTTAGCTATACCTAGCCTTGTTCCGCATGTTTCAATATGTACCCTACCTAGTTTCATCAACAACTATACACGAAGATCAACCTATTTGTTTTTTTTTTTTTAAGATTTGAATTAGATTAATATTCAACAAAGTGAATAACTTGCGGTTTCACATAGACAATACAGGGCAATTGCCCGAACAATCAGGAAATACCAAACTTTGTCATTCTGTGTGAACTTGAAGCTCAATTTCTCTCTCTTTAATTTTTGTAAACAAATTTAAAAGCATTTCGAGTGGAATCACAGTAAGCTTTTTTAACTTGAGTTAAATTGGAAATTAAACTCAAATGAAAAATTGACTTAAAAACGTCCAGTATGTCTTGTAGTACAATATAGTTATTGTCTAGCCAACTCGGTTTCGGTGGAAAGTAAAATGTTTTTTAAAAGGGGGTGGTGATAGGGGCAGTGATTATTTGTGACATCGGAAATTGCGATCAAGCGCAAACGCCATTTCCAGTTGGTGATTTCATTGAGAATTCTTGGAAAAGCTACGAAATACGCTAAATCTTTATAAATATATGTACATATATGTACATACATAAGTATAGGGAAGAGTAGGTAGGTAGGTATTTTATGTCTGATACTGTTTGTGAGCAGATAATGGCTTTTAGCGACTGGTACGAGAATTTCGAGATTTTTCATTTCGTCAAGCAAATTAGTGCCACCAACCCTCAAAGTCGCAGTGAAAAACAAAGAACATGCTTTTATCAGATACAGACATCATATTATTTAATTTCATTTGAAAAAAAATTCTTTGGGATCTTAAAGTCACGGATTAAGCGATTACATTCAAATTTGGTATGTGTGATTCTCTTGGCATTCATCAGAGGGGAAATTGGAATTTTATTTTCAGGCCTAAAATAACGGTACCTGCCATATAACCTTTTCGGAAAATCTTATTTTTCTTGAAAACGGCTCCAACGATTTTGATAAAAAATTTTGAGATTGTTTTGTTAGCAATAGCTATCATAAAATCTGAACCAAGTTTACGGGAAAAGTCTGTTAACGGTACCTTTCATATAACGTTTTTTTTTATTTTTTGGCTTTCTCGGTAACGGTACATTGGATTTCTTTCAAATTTTAAAACTAAGAAAATCTAAGTAGCCAAACTAATTCTGCATAACAAAATTTTGAGTAAATTTTTTTTTTAAATTATAATTAATTTTTAAACTTTTTTTTTCAAAAAATAATATTTTTAAAACCAATCAAAAAAAATAATTATATTGTTTATAATAACATGTATATTAATAAAGTCTAAAAAACTGCTTACCCAAATTAAAAAAAAAAATTGTTTTAAAAAAACTAAAAATAAAAACGGGATTTAATCAAAACCCGTCCTACAATTTTAGAGATACTTTTTTATAAAATTTTCATTCATTCGTGGCATCTAATGGTGTTCTTCGTTTTTTTTTTTCAAAACAACCGATTAAAGTTTTGACAGTTTTAATAAGTTTAAAAAACGATTTTTTCCCACCTACATACATATACACCATTCACTTTCATTATATACATAACACATATGTATGTACATATTTATATTATTACCCTCCTAATTTACTAAATTAAAATCCATTTAGATATACATTTGTAGGTAAGTACCTATATAACTATTCTTGAATCGTGCATTCGGCAATTCATTATACTAAGAATCAAAGTAATCTTTACCAATATCGGCTTTAAATGTGCATAAGATAACTATAGGCTAAGTTGTTAGCTACAAGAGCAAGTTTGTATGATCCAGTCGTGCATTTTATTTGAGGAAATATTCGGAACGAAGATCTTGTCAGCCCGCAAACCAAACCAATTAACGGTGTTTACATGGCCTTATTCAACTGATTAATTTTGACGTATAAAACAGTGTTCAGGTGCAGGTGAAGTATAAAACAATGTACAGGTGCCTGTCTGGTTAATTTGTAGAAGGCCTTCGACACAGTATGGTTGGAGGGTCTCTATCTCAAGCTGACCAGGCTAGGTATTAGTAAATCCCTATTGCATATGCTGTATGACATGCTAAATAGTAGAGTTTTGTTATCAAGAGTGTCAATGTAACTTCTACCATTGTTTTTAATATTAAAAATGGTCTCCAGCAGGGAGCGGTTAACTCGCTGATTCTATTCAGCATTTACACCACTGACCTGATAAGTAGTCTAATACAACGTTCTCACCGACCACTAAACCGAGATTTAAGTAGATTTAGGTAAATCTCCTACAAATCTTGAAGATTCACCACACAAATTTTAATCTTCTCAGATGAAGATTTAAAATAAATCTCATTTAAATCTTCAATCGAACTACCCTATTTCCATATCGAAATGAACACATTCATCGGGAAAGTGAATTTTTCTTTTCGGTTGTCACAGATGAAGCTGCCTATCTCACTTCTACGAGTACATCATAAGAGAAAAAGAAATGATATATGCATTTTGAATAGTGCTGTCAAAATTAATCTACTTTTGGAGCGGTGGAAATCCTTTGAGATTAGTAAATCTACAAGATATTAAAGTTCGGTGTAAACGTAGTTAACTCAGGTAATTGCGTATGCCAAAGAAATAAAAATGAATTAGAAAACCAAATACTAAAAAAATACCAAATAGAGAGAGAGACTCGTGTGTATTGTGATATTTCCAAATCTGGCAATTTTGGTTTATCTAAAAATTACCTTAACAAGGGTATGCAACGGCGGAAAACCCGTATAAGCCTCAGAAACCAGATAATACATATATTTGAAATTATCTGGTTTCTGAGGTTTATACGGGTTTTCCGCCGTTTCATAATTGCCCTTGTTGTATCATTTGCGCGTGTTGCTCAAGCGTCAAGCGACGATGTAAAATATAATTGTTATTTGTGTTTAGTCTGAAAAACAAAATAAAAATAATAATATAGAGAGAAAGCAACATGATTGAATATAACTGTCAAAATCTATCTAATATCCTTTTACTGGGGCAAAATCGGTATCTAATTCCGGATTATTATTATTTCTTAAGGATGTAAGATGGTGAAATTTCGTAGGGCCTTAAGTCCATACAAGAAATTAAGAATTAAGATTTTTGTATTCTGTATGCGTGGATGTTTGTAATGTAAAAATAGATGCCCATGAAAGTACATTTTTATACAACATTTTTTTAAAATTTATGTCTGTTTGGCTTTCTGTGTATTCCAGCTAATCTCGGAAATGGCTGGAACTAATTTTTTACAGGACTTTCAATGGCATAAATGTAAATCATATGTTGTAATAATTAGCTTGGGCTATTTTAATTAGCCCCTAGTTGGCGCGGTGGTAGCTTTTTTCGTAAATTCTTATTTATGTGCTGATTTTGTCTCTAATTCAAACCGTATAATATTTAAATAAAAAACAGAGTATTTGAGAGAAAAAACAATAGGTGGTGCTGGGGATGAAGAACAATTTTAAATTTCAGGTGAATTTATATTCATTTCATTAATTCATTCATCATATTCAAATTTTTGAAAAAAAAAGAAAAATTACGAATGGGTAAGCACACGAGAAATACGAGACATTTACAAATACGACGCATCCCTGAATGAGACTAAGTGAATTTAAGGATGTTCCTTAGTGTCATTTAAATAGTTCAAAAAATATTCTCTGTGGACTGATTTACTAGTTCGGACTAAGATATCGATTATAGTATTCACAGAGAAGTGGGAAGAGTCGCACATTCATTTTGACACCCTCTGCACAAGTCAGATACGCTGATATGCCCAATTGGCTCATGAGTATTTTCATTGAGTTGTTGAGATCCATTAGGCGTTTTTCTTTTTTCGTTCAGAGCAGATCACTGAACAGACTTCGAACACATAGATTATGCACTGAACTTATTCCAAACAGAGAAAGCTCTGAACACTGATATGTTTTTTTAAACACACTTAAACCACACAAATCAGAACACATTTTCAATTTAACCATAAAAAGCAATATAACACAAAACCTACCCTTTTTTGTACACTGATACACATACCCAGATATATAAAATCAGCAAGCGATCAACTTCTTTCGTCAACTTATGTATTTAATATTTTTTTTCTTCACATTTTCCTTCTTGACACACATGGCATTTGGTGCCTTGAGCATTTACTCACATGCTCAGTCAATTATGTTCGAGCACGTCGAGTGCGATCCACACATGCTCAGAACGAAAAAAAGAAACACACATTTGGAGCTCTGCATGCTACGAGTTAAAAAGAAAAACAAACAGATTTTTTGACAACTCAGACTCTGTTCTGAACTAGAAAAGAAAAACGCCTATTAAAGCTGATTCCCAATACCGCGTTGAGCGTCGCTTTGGGAGATTTATTCACCCAAGGCGATAGATCAAACAGCAATTTATGTTAAGTGATTATTATGACACATTGGGTACTAATGTTACGATTTGGCATATATTATAGCAAGTACACAAGCCAATGGCCTCGTTCGGTGCGCGGCCGATAGGCTATCCAAGATACCTTTGTAGCGGATTTATTTTCGAACGATTCAGGTAGCTTTCTCGTTATGTCAGTTGTATTGAATACACATCTGAAGTTTTGAATCAGCTGTTCCTCACAATTTCCAAACGAATCTCAACGAATCCAGTAATTTTTGGGTAGCTAGAGATTTGTGTTTGACAACATATGTTTAGTTCATCAGCAGTTTTTTCCTTAGGCGTTACAACAACACCAAGCAATCCGGATCGGTTAGGTTATGCCACCGAACGAGGCCAATGTAACATAATTGACAGGAAATTTCAAGTTAAAAAAAAAATAAACGTTTGCGAGCGTTTTGAGCATTTCATTCTTCTACATCCCAGAATTTAAGGGGTTTTACATGCATCTGCATCTGCAGATTTGAAGAAAAGTAGAGCGGGTCCATAATATAAAACAAACATAAAAGTAAGACAGGGTACACACTAATAACTTACTCAAACTCTGCTATAACTTTCTTGACACATCTCACAATCACATGTTCTTAGCGTTCTCTATTTGCGCTATTTTCGTTGTTTTTCACCAAACTAAGGTGAAATTGTAAAAAAAAACTTGAAAATTCATTATGGTGCAGATGAAAATGATATAATGAAGATGAACGAACATGTGTATCTTCAGTAAAACCTGCAATCTTCAGATTCATACTTCCTATAATCTTCATACATGAAGATGATCTGCATTTCGGTCTCCGCTTTCTATCGCAGAAGAATGATTTTTTTATTTTGTGTCCTCTTTTTTGACAGATGTCGATGCAGATGAAAGATGAAGATGCATGTAAAGCTTCCTTTATCCCACACACTTAAATTTTCTACATCTCAGCTAAGTTACGACTGATGGAAATTCTTAATTCCACTTTACAGTTATTTATAGGTTATTATACCTTGTGTGTGTTGACTTAAAGTCATATGTCACGTAGACGCGACAGTAATGCTTGTTAAAGTAATGTAAGCGTCTCTTAAGTGAATACGGATCTTAACTAAAAGATTAATCCTGCTTCTTTTTTGTTGAAACAATCCGACTAAAAATTTCTCTAAAACTGATAGGTGTCAATTACAGACCGTGTGTCATTCGAAACCTTCCGGAAACGTTTGGTGAATTCCCAAGTGATGACTGGTTTTTGGGAAATTTATCAGCCTAATTTTTCATGTATACATACGATATTCTGGAATCCAATATAAGGGTAACTGTATATGTTGTGCTGTAATTAGTCTTAGCTCGTTGCCACAATGGTCCACTAGTTTTGACTTTGTGACGAATGAAGAAATGTCCTTAATTGACACCATGCTGTATCAATATTATTGTTGTCTATTTCACATATTGCAACACTCTTTACAGCATCCAAACCTGCAAGTACATACTTCCTCTTGAGAGACACTCTAGTAATAATGTCGTTTTCGATTGAACTTTCGCAGTGTTCTAAATCTTTTCCGATCCCAATCGAATATGAAAATGTCGTATTTACAAATTTATGCCTACACATTATAACTTTTGAATGTATAATCGTGTTCTATATTTACTCCCTTATGAAATCGATGCATGCAACGGGAGTGAAAAAGGAATAATTCCGAATATCAGCCAATCGAAAACGACATTAGCTTTAATAATCTATTTTTTTTTTTTAATGCGCTCAAGGGATTATGAATACCCTTTATATGTTTTTTTTTTTAACACAGCGCGGGCATCCGGTAAAAGAATAGAAAGAAGGATATGAAAGATGTGTGGCGCAATGTATTGAGACGGTGGTTGTTGTCTCAGATTTTATCTCCAGGGATGGCGGCTGAACTAATGCGGGGATAATTACCGTGTCTTATTTTATTTATGTCTCTTATAATTCGCATTATTTTTATTTATTTCGTTGACTTATTAATGAGTAGTTTACTCAATCACATGTTGTTAGTGTTATGCCTGAACAGCATGTAATAAGTAAACCAGCAACTCATTTTATGACAATTTTTAGAAAAGGTTTTTAATGGAATATAAGAAGACATAGACAACGGCAGGAATCGAACAGGCGAACACACATCTCTCGCGGCCACCCCCATGATTTAAGAGAGAATTATCTGAGAAGATACCAAACCCTACACAAAAATCCGTCTTGGAACCATAAGTAAGTACTGTCCACTGCCTGGACTTTTTCAATCAAAGTTGCCTTGTAGAGATGTTAACGATACTGGTATACGAGTACTAAATGAATATACGGCAACGTGTGGTTTGACTTGATTTCTATGTCCGTTAAGTTCATAATTGTTTTATGACTATACCGTCATCAAAAGTACTGTAAATTTTTCAAGTTGAAAAATGATACACATCTTTATTTTTATATTCAAAAAATTGAAACTACAAGTAGGTATGTATGTATACAAATATTGAATCTCCTTTACAACGGTTATTATTTTCACTCTTGTGATACGTAGGTAGGTTAGAACCATTGCCCTTAATAGAATAGATATTTTTATGCCAACAAAGTAGAAGGTCAATGGTCAATAATAAGGATCATAATTATACATACCTATTTTCAATTCCGTAGGTATGTATGTGTTCAAAAACCAAAATAATAACTCCTTATATGTAAAACAATTAAAATTGTTTTTGTTTTTCTTTTTTCATCTTTTACGATAAATCTGTGAAATATTTTATGGTTTTGAAAGTTCTTTCAGAGAGAGATAAACAAATAAAGCACGTTGGTCGTTGGCGTTGTTGGATTGAAGGAATGTAAATGGCTTCATAAAAATAAACAAACAAAAAAACAGCAAAGAAATTATTATTTTAATGGAATTTGTAACTGCGATGTGATATTTTATTTGTTTATTGTTGTTGTTGTTTTTTATGATCAACTTCAGCATATGCCGATTTAATGTCTTAAAAGAATTACATTTAAAGCTATTTTAATCGGTGCCAATTTTAAGTTGACTCCTCTAAAATTGTTGTTGAAAAAAAATAATAATAATAAAACTTCTCGTCTTTTAATTGCACTTTAACGTTGTGAGTACAAAACTGTTGTAATTTATAAAGGAACGGAAATACCTACCAACCTATGATGCGAAATTTAGGATGGAGGAAAAAGATCGTAGACAAGAAAGTAGATATGTATGCATACTGTGCTAGATTAGCCACTAAGCAGGAGTTGCAAATGCTACGGGGCCCGCGCATTGGGGGCCCGCGCATTGGGGGCCCTGCGCACCAACGTTTTCTGACAATAAAAAAGTATTATTTATATATTAGATTTAGTCACAACTCCTTGCATCAAAATGATCAACTATAATTTTATTTTTCTATGTGCTGGTCACACCAAAAATCATGTTTCGCTCCGCACTACATGCAAGTTGGCAATACTGCTAAACAAAACGGGGAATTCCCTAATATTTTCTCCATGCTAGTCGTAATAACCCGACCGATTTGAAAAGGGTTATATTGACTACTAATCTAGATTCTAGAGTTGTGCAAAACAGTTCCAAAGGCGGAACGAACATGGAGCGGTTCTTTTTTTCAGTCGGAACTAGTTCCTGGAACCACGTCCGCGGAAATATTAAGGGAACTATGAGCATGATAAACAAATCGGACCAATTTACATTTAGCCGACCATGAAGGCAGAAAGAACTACAACAAATGAACTATACTCCATACCTAGTAATAAGCGTGGACGTGGAAGGTGGAACTAAGAAGAAATGTTAATCGGTCCGACCTCTCATCATGGAACTACCTCATTTAGTTCCGTAGCTTCTTCAAACACATTACCTATAACATTTGTTATAGTTCCGATCACATTATCATACTCCTAGTTCCCTTTATAGTTCCATGTCTTTCTTTTCGTTGTATTTCCATTCTTTATTATCAGGAATAGGATAGGAAGCAAACATGCTCGAGGCAATGTGCTTGAAGAAAATGTGGAACTAAGGGAGGAACTATTTGCATGATGAGAGGTCGGACCAATTAAGGTATAGTTCGTTCCTGTATGCATATGCTATACTCTATGGATACTGTCTCCCCAATTCCAATCCAACTCGTTCTCATTCTTGTGCGTTGGTGGTGGCTTTGGCTGGGAATTTCGCAACATATGCGTGTGTGTAATAGTATTTCAATTTGTAACTAAACAGAGACATGTTCGATCTCTTCTTGTTTCTCGTTCTCGTTCTTGTTTTGTGTCTACGTAGTCGGAACTATGTTTAAATTCAGTTTGTGGAATGAGTGGACATGTTTGATGTATCCGAGCGAGGACATAGTTCTTGGAACTATTTAGGTCCGGAACAAACCAACTGCCAACTTGAAATTATTATTACTTTTTACTCTGAGCAGCTACTGGGTTCATCTGAAAGATCTGACCGTAGCCAACCTTATACACTATCAATTATCTAATTCAGACTTTTTTTAAAAATCAAACTCCTGGACAAGGGTATGAATTCAGGTGATAACGTATTCATTGAATTAGGTAAACGTTTCAACAGTTATCATAAAATTGCTGACATTTTCGGAACATTCCGAGAACTAAGATCTCTTCCACCAGAAAAATTTTTGAAAAAAATCTGCAACCTTAGTTAGTGCTTACGCAGATAATTTAGAGAACAGCCTGGGCGACGAAATAGTGCACTTCGCTGCAATGCTTAATTCTGATGTGGCTAGTTTTATTGACAGCAGGAATGATGAGGTTCTGGGAATGCAGGTTTACAAGCTGTTGATAATAAATTCTTTACCATCTCGTTTCCCAAACGTTGAAATTGCTTGGCGCGTTTATATGTCTCTCATTATCACTAACTGCAGTGGTGAACGATCTTTATCAACATTAAAACGTGTTCAAAATGAATTGAGGAATACTATGAACCAACAACGTCTTAATCACTACACTTTAATGTATATTGGACATAATTTACTCCGGGAAGTCGATATCAACAGCATTATTTATAAATTTGCCCAAATTAAATCAAGAAAAGTTTGATTGTAACAGTTTGTTTTATTTAATACCATAAACTCGATAAGAACTTGTTATATGTCTCTTTATTACTGTTAAATTTTGTTTTAATGTAAATTTAATTTTTAACCAAGAATGTACAATGTATAACAAAAAAGATACTTCGTCTTAATATACTTATGTTTTAAATCAATAAATACAAAAATACAATACCTAACATAAAACAGTCCAAGGGCCCCTTGATAGAATTTGCTACAGGCCCCGCGCTGGCTTAATCTGGTCCTGTATGCGTACGTCTATATAAGAAAACGCAAATAATAATTTAATAATAATAAAACAAAAATAATATTAAATTATTATTTGCGTTTTCTTCAAAATTATTACTGGCCAGACCACGGGCATAACATACATTTAGGTGCACGAATTTAACCAAATTCCCCTAAATGATATAATTTGCAGTGTGTTAATGCTGCAAATTTTACAAGAGTCGGTAATCATCGACCGAAAAACATTGCGTCTTAGAAGGGTACGATAGCATCTAACTGTCGAGCCCAACTATCGTGCCTGGGCGAAACGCATTTTGGACTACAGGTCATTAAAAAACGCTTAGTCCACCTTTAGTACATGGATTTACAAAACAAATTTCTTATTAATAAAAAAATCGAATAAGATCTACTACAATAAGTATCAACTCTATCCCTTTTCATTCAATTTGTCCTGTAAATTTTTTTCTTAAATGTCAATTCTTAGTCCATCGCTAGCCCACCGTCTTCGATTGTCTAGCGAAGGACTAAGTTGGTAAACATTAAATACCAGGAATTGTGTTTTATTAATAGTATTTCGCACTTAGTCCACGGACTAAGTCCTAAACCTTCCCTAGTCTATGTTTATTAATTTGGGTGTGGAAGTACAAGTCCACTGGAATTGATACTATAAATAAATACGACAGAATCTCTTTAAGTTGTTCAATATTCATTTCAATTATTACACTTTTTTGTTTTTTTAAATTAGAAGTTTTTAAATTTAAATAATGAAATGTGTAAGTTTTTAGAGAACAGTTGATTTCTCACAGAACTCTTGTGTCAAGTCAATAAGGCCAGTAATAATTTGGTGCACGAATGAGATATCAACGAATTCACAACGTTTCACAAGGGTATGCATAGGTTAACAGATTTGAGTCGATCTCTACAGGTGGGTAGGTTATAAAGAGATCCGCTGAGGAGATACAGCGTAAGGTAAACTTTCCTTGCACAGCTTCAGAAGCAATAATTGATTTCAGAAAATTGGACAACAAATTTGTTGTATGTATAAGTAACAGTGAGTTAAAATTGAGCATTCGAGGTTCGAGCAATAATTTTACACTGAATCCAGAAATAGAAATGTCTGCAATTATTTCTGAAATAAAGATTTAAATAAAAATTTCATCATGAATGAAGAAGAATGAAACTTTGTCGCTAAAATGTTTCTAATTTTAATTGATATATAACAATATTATATATATAACTAAAGTGTTGAACATATTTTCCATTACCTTAGGGATAGAAGTAAAATGCACGACTGGTTCGCACGTACTTGCTCTAAGGCTAAATATATTTTAGTCTTTTTTAATTAATTTTTTAAAATATCGTTAAATTTTGTCTACAAAAAATGTGCATCTATGTCAATTTAAGGTATTTAATAATATAAATTTAACAACATAATATCAAAAAAATTGTGCACCCGTTTTCGAAAATCCAAAAAATTATTTTTCAAAAATTTTGGTATGGAGTATTATTTAGAATTTGAAGGACCTCCTTTATAAAAATGTTGATTGAAATCCGTTAATGAGAAAATCGAATATAAAACTATGGCAGGTACCTACCGTTAATATCATTTTATGTTTAATAAAATGCACGACTGGATCGTACGAACTTGCTCTTGTAGCTAACAACTTTAATGTAGCTTTAACCCTTGAGGTTAAGTTAGTTAGGTGTAGTTATCCTATGCAGGTTTAAACCCTATGTAGGTTAGATTATCTTGATTCTTAGTACATATAATGAATTGTCGAATGGATGATTCCAGGAATAGTTACATAGACACCTACCTACAAATGTATATTTAAATCTAAGTTATGGATTGAAAATGACGAATTTAGGTGGGTAGGTATAGCTATATGCATATAACTTAAGAGTTAGGAGCAATATACAATATTGATTCATCTGATTTTTAAAGACAAATATGTATAAATTGTGTTTAGTATTCAGTGACATACCCAAAAATTCTAATAATAAGGTAGAAATAAATGGATAATACAAATAATTAAATCTTTTTATATTGCTTAGTCGTTATAGTTTCAGGGAAAACAAAGATGCAATTTGAGTGCTTGATTGCTAAGTAGGACGTGTGGGTTCGATCCCCACGCTAGGCGCATTTTTTTCTATACCTCCAATTTTAATTGGATGCCGCCCATGGGTTAAAATGAGACAGTCAATATCTGGTTCTCAAATCCACTGTGCCAAACTAGTGCCGTGCAATTCAGGTTGCACTTAAAAGACCTTAGGTCTTACAGGCATATAATTAAATTTAAAACGCCATTTTGATATTAATATAATAAAGTGGTTCTATGTGAAGTACCGTTAATAAGTACGCAAAAAAACATACTTTTATAACTAAAAGTGGGCTGTACTAAATTAAGAACGCACACATTTTTTTATAAAAATTCTTGGAGCCGTTTTTGAGAAATACATATATTTCTTAACGTTTTTTTTAAAATTTGTATGGGAGGTACCCTTGTTTTTTTATTTTAGGAAAATATTTGTTTTAACTATTGAAGATAGTGTCAAAAAACTACAAAATACAAAGTTTCGAAAAAAATCTATTTAGTCGTTTTCGAAATTTTGAGTTTTCAAAAAAAAATTTATTTCGAAAAAAAATTTTTTCTTCAAAAATTTCGGCTTACAATAGTGATTAAACTTTCTAGAAGCTTCTGCGTAAAAAAATTTCAAAAAAATCAAATTAACCGTTTCCCAGAAAATCGAAAACCAAAAAAAATGTTTGTACTAGAAGTACCAAAAATAACAATTTTTTTCAAAAAAAAATTATCAAAATGTACCCTTTCCCTTCATTAATGAACTGATTTTTTTTTATAAAATCGTAGGAGCCGTTTTTGAGAAAAATACGATTTTTGTTTTTGGTCAAAAAAAATGTATATGAGCTACTGTTATTTGTTGTCTTAAAAAAAATGAAAAAACGTGTGGGCATATTACCAAAAAACCAATATGTACCAAGTTTGAAGTAAATCCATCCAACCGTGTAGGCTGCAGACACGAGGACAGACGGAATTGGGAGACCCAATTTTTTGGTGTTCTCTATGATCGTAATGTCATGTTTGATTGTTAGAATTTTTTTTCGTAGCACGAATCCATAACTTCCCTTATAGTACCTATATTCGCAAGTAAAAATGTAGAATACTCCTATAATAGTGCGCACTGAATTTTGTTCATTAAAATCGTTGGAGCCGTTTAACTTTAACCACTTTTCGTACAAAAAAAGGTAGCACGTTTAAAGAAAATCGCTTCAGAAATGAAATTTGAGAGACATAGACAGTTGTAAATTATTGTATGTTGTAAGGAGCTGAGAGAGAGCTCTTGCTCATTTTTTGGGGGACTCTTAACGGAAGTCAGGGTTCAAACCTCAGTAGTAAAATATTGGAGCAAATTTGATAAAAGTGGACCAATTGAAAAATGTACGGTGTAGATTCTTATTGTAATCTTTACTTTTCAGGAAAATTTCTTCAATAAACGTTTATTTGAACACAAAAAAAAATTAACTTAGAACGAAAAACAAAATTTAAAAGGACGTATAGGTACAGGAAAGAAAGAAAATAAATACAATAATTTCAATTTCAAACATTCCCATTGAGGGTTGTTTTGTAGTTTAGGTAAACAAAATTTTCTGTGCCGTAATATCGAAAAAATCGGAACTTCGGAGTAGATTTTTTTTTCTCAAAAATGGACACAAAATGTTTCCCATCGGATAAGGTTCGAACGCTGCGGCGGAAGTCCTTCGGGCCAGGAGAAAAGTCATCTTTAAGTAACAGACTAACAGTTGTTATGTCAACTCAGGTTAAAGAGGATTGAACACAGTTAATCTTAACAAATTAGCAAAATGTTTAGCATTTTTCGTGACCTTGGTTTTACGGATCAATCTGTGGGTTAGCATAACAGAAAAGTGCAAAAGTAACATTATAATTGGTTTGTTCTGAGTTCTCTTAGGCTTCAATGATCCTTCTGAGATGTCACCAAAGAAACATCTGCACTGGCAAAAACAGTATCATATAGTGTACCCTAGTGCGAATGTTCAATTATTTTTGCAAATGTCATTGTGAATTCTACTTTGACAGTTATTTGTTAATAGCACAAAAAAACATTTGAATAACACAGAATTCTTATGGATATGTTAATCGATGTAAGATTTTAGGATATCTATGATTTTAGGAAATTACTCCGTCATCAGCTCGCAATTGGTGAAATGGTCACTCAGGGTTGCACGATCTCAGGGGTGGCAACCCCATACGTTTTTGTTCCAATATATTTTTTTATTTCATTTGACACCAATTCTAACCTGAAATCACACGAGCTAAGGCAATTACCGAAAAAACAGTGTGTTTCAAAATAGTTTGTCAAAACCATCTGACATTTATCAACCCTATATTTTTCGATCTCTCTTCGCCTATCTAGTTATGGTCCAAAAAAATTGAAACCTAAATGGTCCAGTTTTAGACTATTCCAGAATTTCCAAAAAAAAAGTCCATTGGTATTTTGTCTTCTTATCGATTAAGTGGCATACAAATCCCTAACCTGATGTGATGATCTTAAAGATTTGACAGTCAGATGTTCGCCTATATAATACATGTACATATGTTCATATTTATTTTAGTTTTTTTTTATTTAGTTGTCAATAGACTCGCTGTTTAAATTGAACTCAAAAGATTTGCGACGGAAACGCCAATTCACTTAGATACACAATTGAAAGAGTATCAAGTTAGAGTTCACGAAATCCGGGTCACCTTTAATTAACATATCATCTATGAGACTATGCAATCAAACCAATTGTTATAATGAAAGTTTTAGCTTATTGGTTTATTTATTATTGAATACTATCTACATACATGTATACATGTAAAAAAGTACAAACTCGATATGATATGACTAGGACATAACGCATGACTATGAGGAAGAAATTAATAAGATAAGTCCATAAATTCATTGAATCTCAGAAAAAATCTTTGATTTCCTACATACAAGTAAAAAACTAGGATTACTAAAAGACTTCTATGGAGGATCTCTTATTAAAATCGTTTAGGAAGGCAATAAGCAATTTGAAGCAAAAGCATTTCATTGACATGGCAAGAATGTTTATGTAACGTATCTCATCTTAGTTTTACATAGTATGAGTATTTCATTTTAAATTTTAATTCTCAAGTCCTTGTATAACTCATATTCAAGTAGACTGAATTCTGGCTCAGTGATTATTGCAAAGGCATTAATTACACCGTTCTTTCCTTAATTAATGTATCCTATTTTTAGGTATTAGTAAGTAATTAGTTAATTTGTTCTAACAATCAAATATGACATTACGATCATAGAGAACACCAAAAAAGTGGGTCCCGCAACTCCGTCTGTTTGTCTGTCTGTCTGAAGAACGATCTACAGCCTAAACCGCAGAACCGATTTTGTTCAAACTTGGTGATTAGGCGTTTTAGGTGATTGTCCAAAACAGATTTTGGAATCGTCGTTTTAGCCCCAAAAATAACGGTACTTGCCATACAAATTTTTCTACCATCTTAATTATCTCGAAAACGGCTCTAACGATTTAAATAAAAATTGGTGTGTGTACTACTTTGGATATGGTCTACGTTTTGATCTAACACTTTTTTCAAATATTTTGTTATTAATTGTACCTGCTATACAACCATTTTATTGATTTTGGAATTTCTCATAAGCGGCTTTCGATCAAAATTTTTATACAGGAGTTACTTCAAATTCAAAACAATATTATATCCATACCAATTTTTTGGAAAATATTTGAGAATTTTTATATATAAGAAATTAAGTAAAAAACGAATTTAAAAATACATTTAGCCGTTTCTATTAAGAATCTTTTGCAAATAATTTAATCGAACATAGGAGCAAGTACGTGCAATCCAGTCGTGCATTTTATTTATTTTACTTTTCTTAGCAAAGTTTAATAAACAAAAATGTGCCGCATTCATAGTCATTTTTAAACTCTCTAAGTTTAACCAAGGTTTAGTTTAATTTTCGGAGGTTGATTCTATTTAGTTTAGTTTTTCGTTCCAAAATATTTGAAGCTTTTTGTGTAGTAGGACAAGTTAATAATCTTATAAAAATATAAAACCAACAATTTTTAAGTAAAATTGTACTGTATTCATTGAGCCAAGATTGTCTTACAGTTTAAGACAATAGTAGTAAAACCTGAGTTTATCAGTCACTATGAATATTTCTGAATGAATTTAAAAGCTATTGCTTTGCCTAGAGCTCGGTTAGCAATTTTTATCTTTATGTACAAATAATAAATTTAATTTAATATTGAATATAATAGCAGAACAATATAGTTAAATTATTTCGGTTATTAATAACATCCTATAAATTCATCTGGAGTTCCTCAAGGAAATCACCTTGTGCCACGTTTTTTTTTTATATTTTTGTTAATGATTAATTTTTTTCTTCTAAATACTTCAATTTTGTTGTATGTTGACGACATAAAAATATAAAACGAAACTGCAATATATAAATATAAAACGAAACTGCAATGCATTCTGCAACCCTTATTCATTAAAATCAATTTATATTACTCTAGTACGACCCATCTTAGAATACTGTTCAATTGCATTGTGTCCTTTTTATACCATTCGGATAACGCGTATTGACAGAGCTCGAAAGTTCTTTACAAGATTTTTAGTGGTGAATTGATTCTCCTTCAAGTGCATCTAGGTGTTGATTGGAATAGATACTTTAGAAAAAAGATGGGTTGTTCAATTGCTTCTACATCATTTATTTTTAAACTTAAGACATATGTAGATGTAAATATAGTTGCAATTAATCTTTTTCGAGATGTATTAAATTTTTTAATTCTATATGGAATCAACTTGATCTCTCAAATAACAGAATAGAATTTAAAATTAAATTACAAAATATTATAAATAAAATTACAGTTGCAAATTAAAATAAGAGTTTCCGATGTCCTAATAAAGAAATATTAAAGCTCAACGCATTTCAAAACGAAAAGAGATTCTGGTGTCAAAAAGGAAATCACTGCTAAAACCCAAATTGTACTTTCTTATGTGGTAAATAGTACCTACTATTATCAGTTTAAATTTTTTTATTAAGAATAACCAAAGGCTTTCTGAAAATAAGGATTCCTAAAAAGAAACTCCCAGTCTATTTATTATTTCAATATTGTCCGAGATATTGAACTAAAATTAATTATATAAAAACTTTATTTGTTAATTAAAATTAAATTTAAGTATCACATACATTTCATTTCATTTCATAGACTTTCATGTGCAGTTTTAATATACATTAATTCATTAGTTGGATCTAGATAGGTACAGTATTTTATAAGATAAAGTTTTAAAAGAATTGAATTCAAATTTAATATATAATTTTTCAGTCTTTTGTTAACTTCTCCAATATTTTTCTCAAGAGATTTTCGACGTTTGTTCTCTTTTATATTCTTTCCTTGTGAATTTGTTCCCTGTGCTCCGGTCGATCATTCTTTGCTTGGAAGGTCGGCTACAATTACACTTTGCTGTACCAGTTGCATTACACCTTCAGGAGAATCGTTGCTGCGTTTGATATAAAAGGATTTATCTCCGTATTAGTTTATTAGGGCCTATAAAAACTTCAGGAACAATTGAATCACAAATAAGCCAAATAAGATTGGAAACTTTCATACGTTTCACCCCCCAAAACCCATTTGTTTACATTGTTGTATTTGTAACTTTGAAACTCTATCCATGAATAGATGGGAAATCGAAAAGCAAAGCAAAAACAAATTACTAGGGCTGTGTTGTCTATGTGTCTATAGGAAGAGGAACAGAAAAGATTCTTGTGTGCGTTTTTATCAATGTGTCTTTTGGAAGAGGAACAGAAATGTTACTTGTGTGCGTGTTTCAGCTTGTAGGCAAATGTCAAATGAAAGCAGAGGTTTCTGGTCTTTAAGTTATTAGTTTATGAATTGAATCGTCATTCGAAATTATAACATGCATTTATATTTTACTTATTGCACAATTATATTCCTTACAAACGCTTCTATAACCCGAGGATGAAACTTGCTTGATGTTGCCCTCTCCACATTTAATTTCACATAACTGGAACATTTTTCTTATGGTTAGTTTCAAATCCAAGCACCTATGTATTTATATAGTAGTTTTTCATTTGCACTTATTCTCATTACACTTTTACGACTTACCTTGTATCCCTGGACCAGTGGACAAAATTTTGTTTTCATTATTAGAAGGTAGGTACAATGGCGAACAGTAACAGTTGACGCATCCACCTTCACACCAGCTAAAGCATCCACTTTCACACCAGCTAAATTATCCACATCTGACGCTCGGAACTTGACTTCGTGACCTTGCTAGTCCGAACTATTGTTTTGTCCCCGTATGCAGTGGTTTTCGTTTCCGGGCGCAATGTCCATTCCAATTTGTTTAATTACATTTTTTTGTTGCAACCTTTAGTCCAAAACAATGCATTTCGCCCAGTTATTACAGTTAGGCTCATCAGTTAGATGCTGTAGTACCTTTTTAAGACGCAATATACTCGTATTAGTCGATGGCTACCGACCGATAATTCCGCTTTGTTGTAATTGGAATTGTTGCCTTGTGAAAGGCAATAATCCTTGCAAAATTTGGTTTTTCAAATCCAACGCCAACCGTTTTCTTACAAATGGTGATGGCTGTATTCTTATGTAAAGTAATGATCTTGCCCCGTTTTCCGTTGAGATATCCATAATGAAATTCAAATGACCTGATACCTACATATTCTTAAAAAAAATAAATACCTACGTTATTCCTTAAAAATTAATAATGTGACTTACCTACATATCAGAACAGCCGAAAATAAATTGCAAAATGTGTATTAAAAAGAGCATACATATACAAACCATAGCCTACTACAAAATGTAGGAAGAATATAGGCACCTACAAAAAGACGTTATTCAAAAAAGACCAAGTCCTATTGATACCTACATGAGTATTACGCCTTTAAAGATTACATTTAGGTACTTACCTAAATTTTCAAAGTCCAAGTCAAAATTAAATTATTGATACTACTTACTTACATACCTACATAAACTTACCTGATAAACAGCATAACCTTTATATCCGTCCCGCCATAATTAATAGCATCGGGTTCAATCAATCTAAATACATACCTATGTAACCTCCAACTTCATTTACCTGGACCTCTATATCTGAAAGAAGCGAAAGCGACCGTCGTCGTTCTTCAAATTCAATCACCTTTTCCCATTTTATCACTGATTTTATTTCCCATCATACAGTTTGTTTAAAAATAAACTCAATTTCCACTCATAAAAAACTCAACATTTTTTGCCATCCCACTAGCTAACTACATTGCAATTTTGTATTCAAAAACATACTTTGTTCTAGTAAGCAGCTCGGGTAAAAACCAGATGAGTCATCGTTTAATTTAGCATTGCTAGCTATTAATCGCTTTTGGAAGAAACATGTTATTTTCATTTCTCATTCTCGTCTGTTGTCAACATTTTATTTGTTCTTCTCCACTCAAGTTCCACACTTTGTTTCACCATTCTCTGAATATTTGTTGGCCTACACTTGTGTGCGTGAGCTTTCGTCAGTATGGGAGTGGCATTGACAGTTGATGCAATAGTATATGTGAATACTATCGCTGCTTCGTTCCATCCCTGCTGATTTCCAGAGTTGGGAAGAAAAAGAAGAGTATAGTTATTTTTTGTATTTCGTTTGCTTGCGACGAAAATTGTGATTGCGACGTGTTTTGTTGTCACCGATAAATAAGTGAATAAAAAAAATCTAAATCCCCAAATTAGATAAACTTTTCAAACTCAAAAAAAAAATATATCGAAGGAAATTTAATTCGCACGAGTTAAATATTTACTAAAGTAAATTGTGGACTTAAATTACCTACTAGCTTTAATCCAAGCCAGCGAAAAACGAAATCGAACATTTTAAGGCGTGTTCCCATATTTGTAAAAGGGGGTTGAGTAGACGTGTACACTGCATGGCAATCCAATGTGCAAGTGCAACACTTCCAATTCCAATTAGAAAACGAAATTTTCCTTTTTAATCGTTTTAAATTTTTTTTTTATTTATGTGAAAATCCAAACGGGTGTGGTTCTTTTATGTCAAAATATAATACTAAGTGAAAAAGTTAATCGTAATTATTTATCAATAAATATTGTTGGATAAAAAAACATAAAGTTGTCTGTATATGTATACTTAACGACCGACGTAGTAGAATAATTTAAAATTTTTGACGTCGTCGTTTTGTTAGGTCATTGGACAACCGAACGACCATCGTAATCATACCATACCAGTGAAAAACAGCAAAATCTAGGGACACGGTGACTCCAAAAGCGATAATTTGCGAAGTTTAATTCTGACAATCGGTGTCAGCAACAATCTGAAAGAGTTGCCAAAGTATATTTTGGGGCTATAGTGTTCTTTTATTTTGTAATTTTGGTGTAACCTGTGCTTAATAGTCTATCAGCTGTCAAAATGAAGGTGAAGGTCGAATTATCGGAGAGTGCAAGTGCATCTAATTCAAACACCTCATATACAAGTGAACAAGAAAATAGTCAAAATTCTGTTGATTTTACTATTGGCGGTACTGCGCAACAAAGGAATAATCTTATCGTAAGTTTTTTAATAGATAAGTGTTCCTCTATTTCTAATCAGAACAAACAAATATAAATAAATAACCTTTGTTCAGAAAGGGGAAACAATAAAAAATGATATTTAAAAACTTAAAAAAAAAATTTCCTTAGTTTAGTGTGAGTTGTGATTGCCAAGGGTTGATTATTTGACACACATGGCAATGGGTAGATTCCTCTGGCCAACGGTCGCTCTCACCCGGTGGTTGTTTTTCTTTTATTTTCCTTGTCATGTGTGAAGGGGATATAATCATTTTTTTTTCTGTGGGAAAAAATGGTGATTGCGATTTGCGAGAAGATTTTTGGAATTCTTTTCCTTTGGTTTTCTGTTGACAGCACGCACACTCTTTCAATTAATGTGTTCTTATATAGCCTACACCGATATACCTACCTACTATTCATGGATACGATAGTAAAATGGTATCTATATCGAGTATGTGGGACTTATGTTATACGTATGTATGGAATATTCTTTGGAATTTTACTGACGGTCAGAAAAAGAAAATAATTTGACTTTGGATGGAGTAAAAGAGAGGATTAAAATGTCGCAAAAAATAAAATGTGCAGTGAGTCGCAGTTGTTTTGTTTGCAAAACCGGCCTTTTTGTTTATTTTTTTTTAGCGAAAATTTTGCAATCGACAATATTTAGAATTAAATAATAGCTGCGTTTTATTATCTACGGGTCTGGGTCTAGGTTATTTTTAACACGTTTTACAAAAACAACACGAGATCCAGGTTTCCATCGTGGTTTCTATCTGGGTTTGCAAATATTAGTATTAAATTCGGCGAACACAGGCTACATTTAAGTACATAACCCAGATCGTCTTATTTTCACGGGTTGAACCGTATGGGTTATTGGCGATAGTAAACACGGCTAATATTAATAGATATAAAGCCAATTTAAAAATTGCCTGAGTTGCCACAACTATAAAACAGAATATTAAAAAAAATTGTTTGTTATAGGTACATATTTTGAAATACTAAAGTTCACTCCAGCGCTGATATAACAAATTCAATTCTTTGCGGAATGAGAAATTTATTTCGAATGTGGTGAAATCTATCAAACTGAAAGAAAATTCACTTGATTTGAACTGTAGAAAAGTTAAATTCAAAGAAGCTCGAAAGACATACAACGTTCATATTTAGCAAACCAAATTTTTGCATGACCAAACATTAAAGTAAACAATATTGCAATGTTTCAAAGGTAGTAAAAATGTTTGGCCACTTCTAAAGTACTACTTCACTTTTAATGACATTCTTTTCGTGTTCGCACTGAACATTTACGGTTTTTGTTTTGATATGGCTGTCTTCCTATTTAGGTATAATACTACGTTTCCACCGAACTTTAATCTCTTGTAGATTTACTAATCTCAAAAAGTGGTTCCACCGCTCCAAAAGTAAATTAATTTTGACAGCACTATTCAAAATGCATATATCTTTTCATTTTCTCTTATGATGCAGATATGAGACAGGCAGCTTCATCTGTGTCAACCGAAGAGAAAAATTCACTTTCCCGATGAATGTGTTCATTTCGATATGGAAGTAGGGTAGTTCGATTGAAGATTTAAATGAGATTTATTTTAAATCTTCATCTGAGAAGATTAAAATTTGTGTGGTAAATCCTCAAGATTTGTAGGAGATTTAGCTAAATCTACTTAAATCTCGGTTAGTGGTCGGTGGAAACGTAGTATAAGTTAACAGCTGGGATGTAGAACATTTACTTACGGGTTAATTACAGATAATTTTAAGCAAAAGTATAATACAATTGAGTGCTGAATAATTTAATTTTTGTCGTATTGACTAGTTTTTGCGAAAACAAGTTGTTTATAAAATTGTATGGTAAAACTAATGATGTAGGATTTTGACGAAATCCGTTTTTTTTAGGGAAAAACGGGTTTTCGGTTCGGTGTGAAAACGTTTATTATCAACTTAAGAAATTTAGGCGACAAATTTATCCTTTAAACTTAAACTGTTTGGGTTCTGAAAACGAAGTTTGGACGTGAAATAAAACACAACTTGCTCGGTCGGAGGTCGATTCCAGAATGAATCGTTCTTTATTCTTCTCTTCGCTTGTACCGAAAACTTACATCTAATTATATATGTATAGGTATAACAATAGTAATGAATGGAATTATATATTTGTATAACAATAATATAAGAAGTTATTTTTTATTAATACAAATTCTATATACTACTGAAATACATCAGCCAAGTAGAAGACTTAGCACTATAATATTTGGACTTGTTGAATTATTGATTCAAAATAGCTTTTAACGGCCTTTAGTCCAACAAAAATTGGCGTTTCGTCCCGGCGGAATATATAGTGGATATAGTTCACACTAGATGTTCTTCACGAAATCTATGTAAGATGAACTGAACTTGGCAAAAATTGCGTATTGACAAAGGTCCTCACTAGTCAACTGATGAGTCCATGTGAGATCGCCGGGACGAAACGCCAATTTTTGTTGGACTAAAGGCCGTTAAAAGCTATTTTGAATCTATAACAATAATAGCATAACGAAACGAATATTGCACTGGTTGGTTGATCAGTGTTGCCACTAGGCCTACATAATTACTACAGAAATATCTTGAGGAGCGAAAGCCTTAATTACTGGCATGCATACGGCAGTAAGTCTTTTGGTGGGGATCTAATTGTATATTTCAGAACGTTCGAATATGGAAGGTTGCAACTTGCAAGTCTAAAATCCACGAACAAAATTCTGGTGTACCCCATGGCTTCTATTTGTCTCCGACTCTCTTACTTTCTCTGACGACTCAGCCTGGAAGAGCAGCAAGATAGATATACAAAGAATTTAAAGATTGACTAAAGTTCAAAAAATGCAATAACTGAAAACAGTTTTAATGTGTATATAAATGAAAAACACATTTAATATTTACATGTTTTATGTATTATGTATTATTTTCATTGCGAATGATTTGCGAATTTTATTGTTTTCTTTTGAAACACACCAAAAATTTAAAGTTATAAAATCTTTTCTTTCTCTGCCATTTTGCTTGACTTTTATGAACGATTAATTGAACGAACTAAGTTTGGTCGACCACAAAAACAAATTCTGCATAAGTGCTTTAAATAATGCAATAGAAAAGAAGTTCGGTGAAGTTACTCAGATTTTTGACGTTTATGAAAACAGTATTCATCGCCAAGCAACGCATGAATTTGACTTTTCAAGGACCATTATTTGGATCTGAACGGTTGGTCTATGAGAAAGGCTAATGTGTGCATTTTGTATATACCCCTTATGTATGATAGCTTGAAAATATTTTGCATGCAATATTCCACAACAATTTCACCTAATTCAAGTACTCTTTATGCGACACGCAAGACCAGAGAGCCAGTACTACACTTTCGGAACTTAGTTGTTTTATCCACTAGTTAAAAGTATTTTAAAATTTAGAGACTAAGAAATATTATTCTTTTCCGATTAACCGCGCAATTTAAATATTGACTTTACTTTTCACCCCGAACGTTTCGCAATCAAATTAAAATATTTTTTAATCGTATTTAAAATCATAAAGATATGGGTACCGATTATAATTTGAAGCTTATTTATCTATGAAATATTTTATTATAAGAATATAATATCGATTATTTTGCTTAAAAAGTACATATGTATTTACCTAATGTGTCATGTTAGTATGCATACTTCTGTATGTATAAAGCAGTCATATAAATATAGATTCAATACCAATCCATACGACACCAGCTACCAGAGACAGCTGTCATCATTTCAGGGGTTAAATATTTACAACAAAAATATAGGCAGGCACGACAACTGGAAATTGAATTTTTTAAGGTACCATCCACTTTCCAACGACATTTAATTTACAGGTTCGTTGAACTTGTCGACTAGGTATTTATTTGCCACACATTCTCAAGTGGCTCTCTACAAATAGGTCGAACATTCGCATAATATACTTAGAAATGAGGTTTTTTCAATAAATAAATTAATAACTGCGCCATGAAATGTTTGTTTAAAAAAATGAAGGTTAGTATTTCCCAACGGCCATTAGCCTAAAATATTAAAATTTTATAGTTTCGAGACAGTTGGCTAAAATGTTGTAAACAAATCGATTATCACGAAAGTTAAATTTCATTAATTCTTGTTAAATGCTGATGTATCAAGTTCTGGCAGTACACCCTATTTACATGAACAAACTCAGGTGATTTTCGACCCCCTCTAACTTCACTACCAATAAAGTCAAAAAAACTCTCAGCATTTGCTGAGCTCACCAGGCTTAGGCAACAGATATAAGACTGCAAAAATCGTAACTCACTCACTGACAGATCATCAAAATTATGGAGCACTTCGCGACATTGTAGAATATTGTAATTTCGTACAACGGTAGGCCTTGTGGCATGTACAAAGGAAAAATCGAAAATTTAAGATTTTTCATCCAGGGAGGGGGCGTGATACACGCGCATTTTCATAGAATTAATATACATTATTTATAGCACTTCTGATTGTCGTAAATTGATGAAATTTGGTACTGCGGTAGGGCTTTAAGTGCAGGCAAAAACAACATTTTAAAATTTAAGGTTTTTCATTCAGGAGGCGTGGTATCCACCCATTTTCATGGAATTGATATACATTATTTGGAGCAATTCTGACCGTCATGGAATGATTAAATTTGGCACAGACGTAGGGCTCAAAGCGCAAGCAAAGCAAAATTTTAAAATTTGGGATCTTACATTCAGGGGTGTGGCAACCGCCCATTTGCACAAAATATGATACTAATTGTAAGAAGCACATCTGATTGTCGTAGAATGATGAAATTTGGTAGAACGGTAAGGCTAGAGGTGAAATGAAATGTAATATTTAAAAATTTGAGATTTTTCATTCAGAGGCGTGACTACCGCCCATTTGCATAGAATTGATATCAACTATGTAGAGAACTACTGATTGTCGTAGAATGATGAAAATTGGTAGAGCGAAAGGATAGCGATAAACACCCATTTTTACAGAATTAATATTCAATATATTGAAAGCACTTCCGATTAGTGCAGGATTATGTTTGCTAGAGCAGTCAGCTTTAAAAAGAAAAAGTTGAAATTATGAAATTTCTCATGCAGGGGCGTTTCATCCATGCACTTCTTATTAATTATTACCGTTTCAATAGATCACTTCACAAAAGGCAAAAATTAAAAACTTACGTTACCTTATGAGGCATTCATTGGGCGTGTATTCCACCCACTTTTCCTGATAAAAAAATCTTTGCAAAAAGTAGTGAAATCACACCAAAAACCTAAATGTTAAAAAAGTAACCAAGTTCTTCTATATACAAAAACCTTTGCGTAACAAGTCAGCCATGAAAAGTAGTAAGAATTAAAAGTGCGCCAAGTTCTAAGTTTATTAATGTTAAATATCAAATATTTTAAGTAGAGTAATATGGAAGAACCTCAAAATTATCAGGGAAATATGTTATTTAATGATTACTGACTTTAATTGTGTTTGTTTAGTTGGCAAGTTTTTATTTCAAAATTGAGTAATTAGGTAATAAAAGAAAACTTGCCAAGTAAACGAACACAATTAAAGTCAGTAATCATTAAATAACAGATTTCTCTGATAATTTTGAGGTTCTTCCGTATTACTGTACTTAAAATATTTGACATTTAACATTAATAAACTTAGAACTTGCCGCACTTTTAGATCTCACTACTTTTCACGGCTGACTTGTTACGCAAAGGTTTTTGTATATAAAAGAACTTGGCTACTTTTTTAATATTTATGTTTTTGGTGTGATCATTTTTACGCAAGAAAAGTCAATTGTTGAAGTTGTTGGGCAAGAAGTTTTATTCACTTAATTTTATTGAAATGTAAATGAAAACTCTACTGCCTTTAAATTTCATATAGAAATCACTGGTCAGTTATAATCATAGCAGTAAATATCAGTTTGATTTGTGTATTCAGTCATATATTTATGTAGGAGAAGTACGTCCAAAATGACATACTGTTAGCTATTTTATTAACAAAAATGTATTTATGGTATTTATCGTAAACATTGGTTTCGACACATAATAACATCAACATCAAATTGAATACATATTTAGCCCGAAGATGAAGGTACACTCCGAAACGCGTCGCTAACCTAATATATATTACTATAAAGTTGTGATAATTATTTGCTAAGTAAAATTTAAATTTAAAACAAAAATATATGTTTTTTTATTTTTATTTATTCAGTATAAAATTTTATCGTAATGTAATGTTTATTACGTCATATTTCAATTCATTGCACACATTTAAAAATATTTTTTCCGTTGTTTTATAATTATGTATGAGGGATAATTGTTGGTTAAATTGAAACAATATTCATGTAAGTAGGTATGTCATTTTGTCCGTGGTTATGGTATGTCATTTTGTCCATATAATAGTTTTGACAAAATTTTGTTAATAAATTCCATAAAACTTTGTGATTTTCTATTATCAATTTTGTCGTCAACTATAGATATGGTCAATAAAAATAACTGAACACTGCATAAACTCACCAAAATAAAAAAAAAAACTATCCAGAACAAATAAATATTATTTTCTTCTTAAATAATGTTTTGTTTTTTGCGACTACACAATGCTGTCAAATGAGACAGAATTTTCAAAGGCTTTATCAAATCATCAAAGCCAACTAGTGACAATGGAGTGGATTGTATAAGTATAGTAGATTTCAAGATAAAAGCAGTATGTCATTTGGTCCGTAAATGTCATTTTGGACGTACTTCCCCTAAGTGTCACAGTTACCAAATTAGCCATGTTCCTTTAGGTGTGTCTTGGTCACTCTACTTCAGCCTGAAAAGTTACTCTTCAAAATATACAAGTTTAATTACATTATATCTTGATGTAAAACCTGAAACAATTTTGTGCGAAATTTATTTTCAACAGATTCCATTTTGTTTTGTTGACTGGGCTCAAAAGTCAAATGCGCTTGAAGAAAAATTATTTGACGCTTATGAAAAACGAGTATGTGCTTAATTAAAAATGCTAATTAAAAACGACGATTGCATAATTGAGTATCAAATTGACGTTTTCGAAGAAAATTTGTAGAAAGATTCAGATCTTAGACTTAGAAATGTAATAGTTTAGGTCATCAGCATACACCAAACAAGGACCATTATTTAAAACACTCGGAAAATAATTAATAAACCAAAGAAAGATAATGGGTTCTAAGTGACTTCCTTGATGAACCCCAGTTTGTACAAGAACCGCGCTCGAACGTATTGAATTCTACTCGTAAGAAACAATTCGATCCATTTTAATAAGTTAGAATGAAAACCTAACTAAGTAATATTAAGTGATCAACCTTATAGAAAGCTTTACAGAAGTCAGTCACACATCACGGATTTTCGAATTACTACCACAGCACTGTGTAGCTCGACTTCGTTTTGCCGGGCAATTGCTGATTGGACGAAGGATCAGTGGAAGAATGTACTGTTTTCAAGCGATAGTGAAATATCATTAAGTGGTCCAGATGGTCGTGTGTACACATCCACTTATAGATATTTGCTATATGTGCACATAGTCAAAACAGTTCGCTATCAGGAAGAGTTCATAAATCATAATACTATGGGGAGGCTTAATTTACAAACTCAGGAACTCATAGATAAGGTGTTAGGCTGAGTTCCAAAAACAAATCTCTTTTTCAAAAACGTTTCGGACGCCTTATCGAACTGCGTTGACTTTACCACTATTTACTTTTTCGATTTTCGCATTTGATGCTTTTAGAAAGTCAGCCCCTCAGCCTAACTGTTGAGAGATATGTTGAGCGTGAAACATATTCAACCAGCATCAGCATGATTAACAGCAAACAGAATGCTGGTCAGCGAAATTTTTGCCAACAAATATTGTTACCAGGACCGTCATTTCCAACTATGTATCTGCAATGCATAAGCAATATCAGTTTTACGGATTTGCAGACATTGCTGGAGTTTGGCTAGTTTGTGCTGTACAATTCCTCGTAAACAATTGTATGGAGAGAGGCCGGTCATTATTAAGTAAAATTTGAAGTACTTCAGTGATTTGGATGAACAATTTTTGTATGATTTATATGTATATGGTGTAAATAATCGTCATAATATTATATTTCGACCTGGTAAGTCGTGAAAAGGCTATAATTCCAGCCAGACCGACTTAAACGATTTTGATGAAATTTTCTTGTATGGTAAAATAGTATATGATAAATGATTTCAAATAATATTCACCCACTGACACGCCCATTTAAAACAAAAATTCATATTAACGCCAGTAATAGATTGGATCGCTTCGAGGTCAATTAAAAGTTATAAAAGTTAATCTGCAAGTTTCTACACGATTAATTCTATAAAGTACAAAACCAAGCCTTTTTGGCAATATATAATTTTGATGTGGCGTAACATGACTTAATAGTTAAGGTTTAAAAGCAAAACACAGAAACGCTATGTCAGCGGTAGGGTATGCGAAAGATATGGGTCTAACGTGTACTTTCCGTGCCGCCCGTTATGGTTACACGTTCCATGTAGACCGTTAAAGTTACACGTTTCGTGTAAAACGTTACCTTACAGAAGATTGCATTTAAGACCCTGTTTACATTGGGAATATTGCGTACTATCACGTGCTTACACGTTTTAACCGTGACTCCCGGTATATTACTAAAGTGTTTTTTTTATATTTATTCTTAGTCTGAGAACCCATTACACTAAGATCTTTGGCCTTGGCCTAGGGTGGAACAATAGTTTGACGATGTGCGCATTAGAATGAAAAAATCGATTATAATCGACAACTAGATTTCTCATTCGAATGATGTCTCATTTCTAGTATCCTTGTTTTTAAATGTTAAAATGGTTGGTAGTTTTAGAGTCGATTATACCAATATTCGCGGGCTTAGGAAAAATTTTTGTGCCGCGTATGTCCACACTGTTAAAAACAGTCCAGCTGTTTTGGCACTGAGTGAGACCCAGATAGGCGAAAATTCTGATCAATCGGAATTTCGTCTGTTTGGGTACAACTTAGTGCCATTATACTTTTCCCACCATGGTCTCGCCGTATACGTATGAAATGATGTAGCGTACCAACTCCAACCACAATATGGCTTGTGCTCAAACACAAATTTTAATTTCATGTGGTTAAAATTCACGGTAAATAAGCACATCATACACATATGTTTTATTTATCGGAGCCCAAATTTGGATAGAGCTTCAACTTTTAACGAATTTGATGCTTTGTCCGACTCCATTCAAAGAATTGTTTCCCATTATCCTCACACTGAAATCGTCATTGCGGGCGATTTCAATGTACACAATTCTAGTTGGCTCCGCTTTTCCAGCCAGACAACACCCGAAGGAAGGTATGTTGAGGTCTTTGCTGAGTTAAACCAACTGACTCAGATTGTTGACGATCCAACCCGAATACCTGACGTTGCAGGTCAAACCGCAAACACTCTAGACTTGTTCCTTACCTCTGACCCTAATAAATACACGCTAAATGTATTATCGCCTCTAGGTACATCAGACCATTGTGTCGTATCTGCAAATTTCTCATGCCAACAACACTCAGTTAAAGAAAAACCACCTATGAGAACCGTTTGGCAATATGGGAAAGCCAACTGGGACGGTCTCAATAATTTCTTCAGAAACTTTAACTGGGCATTATGCTTCCTCGGTAGTGACATAGACTCCAGCGCAGATATGATAACAAATTGAATCCTTTATGGAATGAGAAATTTTATCCCGAATAGGGTGAAATCTATCAAACCGAAAGAAAATGCATGGTTTGATTCAAGCTGTAAAGAGGTTATTAGGGTTAGAGAAGTCAGTTTCCGGAATTATAAAGCCAACCCCACTGAGGAATACCGGAAAAAGTTTCAACAAGCTAGAAAGACTTGCAACGTTCACTTTCGTAGAACCAAATTTTTGCATGACCAAAAATTAAGGCAAAATATACTACAATGTCCCAAAGGTAGTACGAATTTTTGGTCATTTGTAAAAATTATTCGTAATTCAACTTCTTCTTCGGTTCCAACGCTCGTCTTTAATGACACCCCTTTTGTCAGTTCTCGCGAAAAAGCCAATTTGCTTGCAGCGCAGTTCGCTGTTAATTCGACGCTGTCAGAAAGTGTTATGACTCCTCCAGTACTTGAGAGCGTAAACGATTTTATGGGACGAATCTTCTTTCGCACTTGTGCAGTTGCTAGAGTCCTCAAAGATCTTGACATAAACAAAACAGCTGGCCCGGATAGTATTCCTCCCATCGTTCTGAAGAGGTGTTCTTCAACGCTGGCAAAACCACTGCGTAAGCTTTTCTATCTGTCCTACTCTACAGGTCTCTTTCCGAGTGGATGGAAAACAGCATTTGTCCAGCCTGTCCCTAAAAAAGGCGCATCTTCTTCACCATCTAATTACCGTCCAATTGCACTTACGTCCCTTCTTTCCAAGGTCATGGAAACGCTGATTAATTATCAGCTCAAGAAATATCTTGAAGAACGAAAGCTCCTTAATGACCGGCAGTATGGCTTTCGTAGCAATAGGTCCACTGGTTATCTGATGGTATATCTCACCGAACAGTGGCACAAATCTTTACATCGTTTTGGAGAAAGTAAGATTATTGCGCTTGATATTTCAAAAGCATTTGATAGAGTTTGGCATCAAGCTCTCTTATCGAAAATGCGTGCATTTGGTATCGATTAATGTCTTCTTCGTTGGATTAGAAATTACCTTTCGGACCGTTCAATACAAGTTGTATTAGACGGTTTCAAGTCTGATATTCACAAAATAAATGCTGGTGTGCCCCAGGGCTCCGTATTGTCTCCGACCCTCTTTCTCATTCTTATTAATGATCTCTTATCTGGAACTTCTAATCCACTGTAATTGCTGACGATAGTACTCTCAGCTTTTCATATTCGTTTTTAGATGCACCTCCTTGTTTTTCGGATGTGCAACTGGAACGGCAGCGTATGATAAGCTCATTAAATTCTGATCTTGACAGCATTGTCCAATGGGGAATTAAAAACCGTGTAGAATTTAATGCTTCAAAAACTCAGTGCTGTCTTCTGTCGTTAAAGCAGAACCCACCCCCCATGCCGCTATCCATGAGCGGCACTAGCATTGAAGAAACCGATCAGCTTTCAGTCCTCGGCATGTGCATCACAGACCACCTCTTGTGGAATGAACACATATTTGATGTCGCCAAAAACGCTGCAAAATGTTTGGGCTTTCTTCGAAGGTGCAAGAAATTTTTCTCCCCGTCTGATCTGGCTGTAATCTATAAGGCCTTCATTCGTCCAAAGCTGGAGTATAACTCGCACATTTGGGCAGGAGCTCCCAAAACTCATTTGAATCTTTTGGATAGAATTCAAAATAGAGCTCTAAGAATGATTGGCGATAGAACTATAGTGGACACATTTACATCTCTAGAACATCGTCGAAATGCTATATGTCTCTCACTATTTTATCGCTATTTTTATAAACACTGTTCCAGCGAAATAGCCAGTTGCATTCCTCCCCTTAAATTTTTCAACCGTAATACTCGCGCTTCTAGGAATGCTCATCAGTTTACCCTTGAGCCCAACTTCGGACGTACTGTCAAGTACAGAGATTCTTTCTTTAGCCGTACAACGCGAATGTGGAATACTTTACCCGGCTCTATTTTCCCCTCCCATTTTGATATTCAGAAATTCAAAACCAATGTGCATCGGTATCTCCTCTTGCCTCCTTCCCTACTTTCCTAACGCTCGCACTGTGCTTGTTCATTTTAAGGGTAGTCAAAATCCCTTTAGTGCGCGCATCCGTTTAAAAAAAAAAAAAAAATCTAGTCTTAGACTACATATTTAGGTACGTGTACGTGTACATGTAGGTTCGAATTGGAATTAAAGATTTTTATATATATGTTTTTATTTATTTTATCTGTATTTTTATCTGTTTTTATTTTTTAATTTAATGAAGCACAGTGCGAGTATTATGAGAACTCATTATTAGAATGAATTAGTAAAATAGTAATAGTAATCACTTGGTCCTCGAATACAGTTTGTTACATGTTGATTGTTGGTTGATCACTCGAAATAAAAGTAGGTAATGCATCTGAGATTTTTTTTATGGAATAACCGAATACAAATGAAAGAATAAAGTGATTTCATTTCGTTTAAATGAAAAATACGAGTGAGTGTTTTTTAGAGTTTGTTGTTTTCTTGCACCAAGGTTGTTCTGAGCATTTCATATGTATTTCTATAGACATTTTGTTCTCTTTGTTGCTTGTTACTATTATGTTTACCGCTATAAAATTTTTATTTAACAAAGGAGAAAAGAATTTAGGATTTTCATTTTATATTTTTATTTATTTCATTTCATTATTTAGGATCATGTACTTTCGCAAATCGCCTTGCTCAGATCAGTCATGACATGACGGTATTCCATGGTCAGCATGCAGTCAGAGAAGACTTATTTATTCTAATAAGTGTATCTCTCAGGTCAGGCTTTAACTCCGAAAACAATCTTTAGCCAGAACTAACGACCAACGCCCGTATCACATATTAAGAAGAGATAAAACCCAATTTCGGTTTGTTGAATTTTGAACCTGACATATTATTTATTTCATACAAAATATTCACTTTGGGCGAACGAAAATGAACAGTAGAGTCAGACATGTCCAAAATGTTGTGCATCTATAACATCAGCAATATTCCAGCGTCTAATTCGACGGTTGTTTCCTCTTGCATCTGCCTTTAGCAAGTCTTAATCATTTATTCTTTTTAAAGACGATGTTCAACGGTGTGCTATTAAATACTATTATTTAATTAATAATATGTAATTGAAAGTGTATTGAACTTTGTCTTATTAATAAAATTTGTTACCTATGTATGTAGGTCTGTAGTTCCTCAAAAAAATTATAGGTACCTTAATTCTTGTTTTCAATTTAAAATAAAGAGCATCTGGATCCGATTTGGGCGTTAACTAAAGTTTTTTTTTTTTTTTTTAAGAATTTTCATAAACGTGTACGCCCACTTAACGAAGTTCACAACAAATCGACAAAAAAAAATACAAATGCAAAATTTCGCGGCTTATCGCCGCCGCCTTCTTGTGCGTTGTTAATGCAACAATAAACCACCAGTATGGCGACGCTAAGACGAGTGCCGTGCTTATAACATACTTGTTGTTGTCATGTCATAAAAACGTCAAATGAAGCAAAAAAAAAACAGTACCAAAATGCGGATTTAAATGAACAAAAGAAAAATATAAAACAAAACAATAAAAACATCGAATACAAAACTTTGTCCATTAAGCAAATCGGTTTTATAGTAATTCGATGCACTGTCATTATCGTATCGGTTTAGTGCTACGTCTACGTCTACCTGTGACATAAACGTAACAAAACGCCATTGACCTGACTGCGATCACATTCAAATGCCTCACTGAATGTACATACATACATACTTGCCAGTGGCGGCAACGAAGACAGCCGCTTATATCCCGCAGATGAGGGTGTTGATACCTAGTATACTTTCCAGATACTTGTGCTGCTTGATTAAGTGAACGTGCTGCAACATGTTTACTTGACATTATTCCGTTGTACGGAGATTTCAATAATGACATTTTTTGTAAGAAATGGGACTTGATCGAACATGTGCGAAATTTTAAAGCAAACAATACTAGGTAGGTATGTAAGTTGTTCTAATAAAAAAATAGATAAATAAGATCCATAAATAGAAAACTGGAAGATAATTCAAAGACACTCTTGACTCTTATTTTATAACCTATCTACATATTTCATGGCTAAAATTCAGAATGACGTCATGGTTTATTTATGTTACGTGACAACAAAGTGTGCGTGTGGAAATGGAAATCCCCAATTTTCTACTATACTGTGATTTGTTCTTAGCGTGTGCACGTCGCGTTGCCTCGTCTTATTGTGTCCCTTTTTCATTATTCTCTTATTGTTATCTTTTTTTTTATCGTTTTATTTTTCTTGCAATATAATTTTTTTTCTGCGCATGTTAACAAGAAATTCTTGGAATTCTTGGAGCATGAATAAATCGACAAAAGGTGAAAACACCGGTTGCATATATTCTAAGGTGGTGGTGCATTTGAATGAGAAATTGGTGATGGAAGTCAATTGAATGCATCGCTCTTCATTTAATCGGAAGTTGAAATTATAATTTTTTGCTTCTGATTACACTTGCGGTAAAACATTTTCAAACGAATTAAAAAAATATTTAAATTTCGTATTTTTTTTTAATGAAACTACAAAACAAAATACCTATAGGTATGTATATTCAGTAGTTGAACAAACAAATTAACATTATGCGTGTTTTATTGGGAAATATATCCATAGTAGGATTTTACATTACATTTTTGAAGCACATTTTATGCTTTTCTAGAAATGTGGTGGCGACTCCAGTAGAAATATTTATTTTTGAAATTTATTGCAGACGCTGTTACTGAAATTTAGCTATATTTCTTCAGCTATAAGTCGTGAAATTTCATTCTTCTCTAAGGACCGCTTACTGCTTGAGATACTTTAGAATAGGTAAAACCTGTTTTTTAATGAAATATAACATGAAATAAACAAACTATGACCGAGATTAAATGTCTTGTGATAAATTTGTGCACGATGAATGTGGGTGTGGGATGTCACGAAACGTCAGATTATATTTCTCTATTTATTTCTTCTGAGAAACCAGTAAATAAATACTGATATGTAAGTATGTATGTCTGAAAAAAAAACAACAACAAAGCCGTTAGCCGAAAGCCATATGAGTAATTAAGGCTCCGGCTCCAATGGGCATGAACAATGTCTTGTTCATGAACATGTCTTCAAAAAATCAAGTTAATGTAGAAAAATGAAAGGGCACGGTAGTGCCCAGTCAAGTTCTGGCACTACATCCTTTTTACAGGAACAAACTCAGGCGATTTCCCTCTAACTTCAGTACCAATAAAGTCAAAAGCTTTAAACTCTCAGCATTTGCTAAGCTAACCAGGCTTAGGTAGCTCACTGAATTTCAATTCTTTAGCATTAGTAGTTCCCAAGATATAAGACTGCAAAAATCGCAAAAAACATAACTGACTGACTGACTAACTCACTCACTGACAGATCATCAAAATTATGGAGCACTTCCTGACATCGTAGAATCTTGTAATTTCACACAGCGGAAGGCCTTGTAGTTTATACAAAGGAAAAACAATCGAAAATTCAAGATTTTCGATTCAGGGGGCGTGGTACCCGCCCGTTTTCATGGAAATGATATAAATTATTTGGAGCACTTCTGATTGTCGTGGAATAATGAAACTTGGTACAGCGGTAGGGCTCAAAGTTCAGACAAAGGCCAAATTTTAAAATTTGAGATATTAAATTTTAAAATTTGAGATATTAAATTCAGGGGCGTGGCAACCGTCCATTTACATAGAACTAATACCAACTATGTAGAGAACTACCGATTGTCGTAGAATGATGAAATTTGGTAGAGCGATTTGATAGCGATAAACACCCATTTTCACAGAACTAATGTTAAATATATTGAGAGCACTTCCGATTGGTGCAGGATTATGTCTGTTAGAGCAGTCAGCTTTCAGGTGTATATAGAAAAAGTTGAAATTATGAAATTTTTCATGCACTTCATCCACCCACTTCTTATCAATTATTACCTTTTTAATAGATCACTTGTAACCAATGAAAATTGGTAGAGGGGTAGGGCTGGTTGTACATACAAAAGGCTTAAATTAAAAACTTACGTTACCTTATGAGGCATTCATTGGGCGTTTATTCCACCCACGTTTCCCGATAAAAGGATTCTTTGCAAAAAGTAGTGAAATCACACCAAAAACATAAATGTTAAAAAAGTAGAGAAGTTCTTCTATATACAATAAAATGCACGACTGGGTCGCACCTACTTGTTCCTATGTTCGATCACATTATATGCAAAAGATTTTTAATAGAAACGGCTAAATGTATTTTAAAGTCGTTTTTCACTTAATTTTTACATATAAAAATTCTTAAATTTTTTCCACAAAAAAATTGGTATGAAAATTTAGAATTTATTAATATAAATTCAAAAACAAAGTTTCAATAAAAATCGTCCACCCGTTTTTCGAAAATTTTGAAATTCAGTAATATTTAGAATCTGAAGTAACTCCTGTATAAAAATTTTTATCGAAAGCCGTTTATGGGAAATTCGAAAATCAATAAAATGGTTGTATGGCGCAGGTACCGTTAATAACAATATTTTTGAATTTTTTTTTGGCCAAAATGTAGACCATATCCAAAGTAGTACACACACCAATTTTTATCAAAATCGTTCGAAAAATACGCCCAAGCACCAAGTTTGAACAAAATCGGTTCAGCCATTTAGGCTGTAGATCGTTCTACAGACAGACAGACAGACGGAATTGCCGGACTCACTTTTTTGGTGTTCTCTATCGTCGTAATGTCAACTTTGATTAAAATCGCGAGTTCGATTTTTTTTCCAAATGCAAAACTTGCCCTATAGTACCTATATCGCAGTAAAAACCTTTGCGTAACAAGTCGAAAATTTGCCAAGTAAACCAACACAATTTAAGTCAGTAATCATTAAATAACAGATTTCTCTGATAATTTTGAGGTTCTCCCATTATACTCTGCTTAAAATATTTGATATTTAACATTAATAAACTTAGAACTTGGCGTAATTTTAGATCTCACTAATTTTCACGGCTGACTTGTTACGCAAAGGTTTTTGTATATAGAAGAACTTGGCTACTTTTTTAACTTTTATGTTTTTGGTGTGATGTATGTCTCCATAAACATCGTATATAGAAAAATCTTGTATTTCCAACACGACATGAGGACTGTTCAAATGCTGGGCATGAGAATTGACATTTGCATTATAAACATGCAAAGTTGTTTGTATGTATATGTAGTGATAAATAATATGAATTTTAAGAAAAGGTTGTGGTAGACCGACATTGTCATCTGTTTGTTTACTCTTGTATTTTGCCTAACTGTCAAATGAAACAACTTGACCTAATTTGCGAGAGACAAAAGTTCTGTTTATCGTTGAGATTCTTGTTGTGATGTTTGAAATTTGCATGACCTGTGGGACCTGTGTATAAATGGTGGAGTTTTCCATTAAGGGCGGGTCGATTTTAAAATTGAATAAAACAAGTTGTATATGGGATACCAATAAGGTTTTAGCTTTATATGAGAGCCCTATCAATGACATTATGTGTGAAATATAACATCGTTTAAATGGCCGCAGCGGCTTCCAGGGTGCATTCGATAGGTAGAGCTCTCGATGACTTTGGGCATACCTGATTTGGCCGACGATGTCATGTCATGATTGTGTTGTCTTTGATGGCCGCGGTGGTTTGCGGCTCATTTGCATAGACTTGCCACTTAAGAATGCCCACAAGAAAAATTCTAAATTGGTCTAATCACACGATCTTGGTGGCCAATTCACGTCGTCTCGGCCCGAGATAACCATGCCATGAAACCGCTCGTGCAGAATATCGATTGTGTCTTGAGCTGTGTGGCACGTAGCCGTTCGTTCTGATTTTACCGATATGTTTTATTAAATTTTTGTTCGATTTCGAAAAAGTAAGAAACAAATAATAAGTATACGCCACGTACGCCCATTATTGTTTCTTTAATTAAATGAAGCATCAGACATATTTCCTTACTCTGCTTTAAATTGAATTATTCTTCATGAACTAACTATTTAAAATCTGAAGTGAATTGTTTAAATTCGAATATTGAAATGGAAAGTTCAGTAAAGCAAAGACATTTTATTCAAGTTGGCACTATACTTCTAACATTGACTTATTATATATGGACTGCTAGAAGTTCACAGCTTCTTATGAAAAATAATAATGGATCACCTTAGAAATATTATTTATGTCCACAACTTATGGGACAAAAAAGGTTTCTTATTTTCACTGTTTAGCCCGAAAAATAATGGAATCATATTCCTTGCAAATTTTGCATTGACACAGAAGATACAACTAGCTGTCAATATTATAATACACAAATAAATGATTTCTAATGATAATAAATATAGATACAAACGGAACAATTTAGTTTGGTTGGGCTGTCAAGTCAACATTGAAAGGTTTTTTCATATTTTTTTGAAGTTTTTAAAACTTAAACTTGGATATTTAAAATGACATTCTGGAAATGGTTTGGTCCACGAATAATACTTGTGCTTATCATATACAATTAGATTGTCCTGTCTGTATGGACATTTTGGTTCTAGATTCCTGCACCAGTCACGATCTATCAGTTGGCCACTTGACGATATTTGCTTTGAGAACGTAGTTTGTTGTTTCGTTTACGTACACTCTCTCTCTCTCTCTCTCTCTCTCTCTCTCTCTCTCTCTCTCTCTCTCTCTCTCTCTCTCTCTCTCTCTCTCTCTCTCTCTCTCTCTCTCTCTCTCTCTCTCTCTCTCTCTCTCTCTCTCTCTCCTCTCTCTCTCTCTCTCTCTCTCTCTCTCTCTCTTGAAACTACACATCATTTGATTGATTTCTTGAAGTTATAATTAAAAATGCCGCGAATAGTGACTCGCCCCACCAAATATTCGGTAGCCGAACATTCGGCCAACGATGTGTATCTATCTCCTACGTGACATTTGACATGTTATAACATGTCTTATTGGATTGTATTTCATTCGGCCAACGACGTGTTTGTGATTGTGTATCTATCTTCCTACTTCGTGACTTTTGACTTGTTATGATGACCTGTCTCATTGTATTGCATTGCATGTGGGCCGAAAGTTTGGAATTATTTATTTCCATTTGCGAGTAGATCGTGTCGTAATCATTGCTATCAACGAATGCCGAAAAAGTAGTTTTTATTCACCACAACTTACCATTAGTAGATTTTAAATACTAAGGACGTGTGTGAATTGCGTTAAAATGTGGGTTAAATTTTCTACCTGGGTTAAATTTTGACACTAAAAATTTAAAATTTGACGTTTCTCAAGATAGAATAATTTGAGAAAAAAAAGATAAACCCCAAAAAGTCCAGATTAAAATATGAAATTATATTAATATTTTTGTTTGTGTAGAGCCTCAAGAGGAAAAAACAAATAATATAATCCTTTGATATTTTAACAAATATAAAATAATTAATATAAAATACTTATTGTAGTTCATTTTGCAAATTGAATACAAATATATTGATTTTTCAGCTTGTCAAATTCCTGTCAGCTGTGAAAACTAGTGTTTGTATACTGAATCAACAAACTAACCATAATAGGAATTGTTTTGAAAAAATTTGGAAAAATTGTTTCAAAATATTAAATTAACGATTTTAAACTGAAACATATAAGTAAAACAGATATTTTGTTACATTTTTCGTGCCAAATTATTAACTTTATATCTTCTAAGGTATATTTTGCGTAAGAAATTAATTAACTTGAACAACAAATAAAAAATGTTTTAGGGAAATTTCTTAAATCTTGAAGGAATTTAGCCAAAATAGTGTTTTAATGAATCCCTTTTAACGCAATTCACACAGTAAAAAGCTAAATTTGATACCACCACAAACCAAACTTCAAAATTTAACTAAGGTAGAAAATTTAACCAAAATTTTAGCGCAATTCATCCACGTCCTAAAATACTAATTTTTGAATAAAAGAAAACATTTATTGTAAGATAATAAGCTTTTTTTATTCTCCATTTATTATTCGGAATGGTGTGAACTATTCGGCCAAATACCGAATATCAATAATATGGGCAGAATGACGAATATTCGCGGCATCTCTAGTTATAATTGTGAATATGTCATTCCTTGATGAACCCCCCAACTGAGTTTTTTGTTTGGTGTGAAAAAGCTATGTATGCAGCTAAAATTAAGTATTTACCTCATAATAAAATAATAAAATACTCTACATCGCATCGCAGCTGTTGACGTAAGTTAGGAGGCACAAAAATTGACATGTCAAATAAAAAAACATAAGGGGTATTCACGATCCGATGCAACAAAAAGGTGTAAAATTACGAAATTTCATATTTTCTAAAATCGTGAACGCACCTTTTCTATTCTATTGCAACTCTGGAGTAAAAATGCAAAATCAGTTTGAACACAACCATTTCTGACAGAAAATAACAGCTGCCAAACTGTCAACGGTAAGGGTATATCAAAAGTGTTGTAAAATCTTAGTCAGTGTAAGTTGTTGTTGTGGTGTAAAATAAAGTTGCACTTTTGCATTTTTACAATGATACTAGACCAGTTGCACCGGATAGTGAATACCCCTATAATTGTGCAGTATTTTTTGCCTAAAACTGTGTTTTTGGTTCGGTGTGAAAAGGCTATTAGTATGTCAATGAGAAAATGCAGCAGCAGCTTCTATCCCTAATATCTACCTACTTATACATTTTCCCGCCGAATTCCCTCTTTGGACATTCTTAGTGGCTCCCTTTGCAGCAGCACGTTCGTTTTTTTTTTACCTAGCTAGGTACCTACTGTCTAATCTCGTTGGATTGAGAAATCGATTTATATTTGAAGGTATTAAAATGACCTTCGTCTGTCACTGTATCCCGAAAATTGATATTTGCTGAAAGCTTTGACCGGGAAACATATCACGTTGGTATCTACATAAGTGTATATATAACTTCATGCGCAAACTCCATCAGCGTAAACAACTCCCCAGTGTTGCAGTATTTTATACCCATCGACATATGAAGCGACCATTTCCAGCATCCACAAAAGAAATCACCTCAATATTTCTCATTTCTCTTCTTCTAAGAAATCGTAAACATTCCTAAATTCGAAGGTTGTTTTCCATTTGTATCGGAATGCCAAACAAATTTTCATGTTTCATCTTGTTTCCTTTTTTTTGTTTAAATATGTATGTATGTATGTATTGTATAGGTATGAAATGTATGTTAATTTTTGCAATTTCACAAAATGATTTCACTCGTTATGATTGTTGAATCTTAAATGCTTGAATGAACGCGTAAACCTACATAGTTTTACATCAGCCACCCTTTGAAACACTTCACAATTTAACTCATCGGATGTGTTAATCAGACTCACGCGCTCGAAAAAGGTGGATTGGCAGAAATTTGAGATTCCTCTTGTTTCACTCATTCGTTTTTGGGAATTTCCGATTGTAAATTGATGTACCTTTACCTGATACCTATCTTGTTCAGTTCTCTTTTCATGAGTGAGCTCTCATTTCACTACCAACCATTTTGCTCATATTTTTCGTTCACCTTCCACTTTCCATCAACTATATAAAAGTGTTGTCTGTATTTTATTTTTTTTTGGATTTTGTTTGCAGTTTTGACCATGTCCGTGAATTTTTTATTTCTTTTGAGTGATTTTTTTCTTTCTTGGCTTGCGTGCAAAATGTTGAAAGGAATGTTCAAAGAAAGCAAACAAAAAGAAAACGACGAATGGTTAATTGGATGAGTCAGCGGATTTTTTCGGGGATACACTATACTTCTCATGTAGGTACTGTCAAATCGTAAAGAAACTTACGCTACTACACACAGTGGAATGAGTAGTAAAAAAAATCGGACATAGTTAATATCGTTGTCGTTCTATGAAAACTCCCTAAGTCCATTTTTAGCAAAAAAGGGATAAATATGCCAAGTTTATGCAAATGACAAAATGAATGTTCTATCAAAACTCCCTAAGCTCTACGTTCCTCTGTTATCAAACTATAAAGTATTAAAACTCCCGAAATCCAAAAATGTTTGTCTATCAAAAGTGCCTAACTGGACTTAGGGAGATTTGGCTGACAAACTTATTGTTGTTGTGTGTTTCGCAATTCACTTGTTGTTGCATCAATCATTTATTTTTTAACGTCATAACAAACAGTATTTTGATTGACTCTAGCTATTCCGTTATTTTTCACATCGAATTTTATTTCGTTGGTAATTTGTAGAGCAGTGAGTGTTATTCGTAATGTAGAGCCGAGGTAAAAAAAACTGGTTAACTTAGCTTTACAAGAAAATGGTAGAGCAAATCAAATATTTTTTTGATAAAAATATTATATATCTTATTACCTTCATTTTGGTACCAAAGCGACATCACTTTTATTTGTTTAAGTGCCTCAGAATTGATAGTAAAAGTTTTCAGTGATGAGTTTCAATGAAAGCTATAACTGGCGCCTAACCGCGCTTAAAATTGAACCACTGCCAGTATCGTACCAAAAAAGACTTATTGCATTTTTATTTCGAATCGAAAGCTTGTTTACCTTAAATTCTGATTTGCTTTGTTTTTCTTAACAACTTATTTCTTTAATTTTAAGTTTCAAGATTGACTTGATTTCATATCTATTCATTAAAAAATACAAATGTTTATTTTTTAATAATAAACAATAATTTTGTACTTGTAAGTTGTCAACGTAATATGGCTTTAAGTAATAAAAAAGTTGAACGAAAATCATACTTTTCCTGCTTTTTCTTTCACAGAACACTCCTTAAGTCCATTTTTCCCATTAAATTCATTTCAGATCAATTATTTGCAACACATTTTATTGGACAATGGTTAAGAGAAACCTGTTCTTCAATTGAAGCTCAAGATCATGCAATTCTGATCATTTTTGGATTTTTTATATTGATTACTAACTTTAAATGGAAATATCTCAAAACACAAAAATGGACTTAGTGAGTTTTAATAGAACGGCGACGATAAGTTTTCTATTAAGATAAGTAGGTAGACATCTCCCGCTAAATCTTAGATTGAACGTTTCTCTCCAAACATCAGCTGAGTTATGAAAAAAAATTACGAAAACTAGCTGCCAAAAACAAATTGTAGCAGAATAAAGTTCAAACAAGCTAGAAAAACCTGCAATAGTCATATTCAACGAACTAAATTCTTACGTGAGCAAACATTAAGGCTACGTTAGTAGTATATGTGGTGAAAATGTTTGGCAATTTGTATATGAAAACGTATACGGAATTCTACCTCGTCGGTTCCAACGCCCGTTTTCAATGTAATTCCTATGGTAAGCTCACAAGAAAACGCAAATTTGTCAGCAGCATCGTTTTCTTCTGCTACGCTTCCACAAAGTATTATGATTCATCCTTTACTTCAGAACGTTAACAGTTGCATGGGTCGTATCTCTTTGGAGAAAGTAAGATTTTTGCGCAAAAGCATTTTATAGTTTGGCATCAAGCTTTTTAATCAAAAATGCATACATTTGGTTTTAATTAATCTTTTTCCTCGTTGGATTATATATTACCTACAAGTCGTATTGGACCGTGATAGAGCAATAACGGAAACAATTGGACCTCTTGAACGTCATAGTAAATTTTCATGCCTTTCATAGATTTATCGCTATTTTTACAGATAATATTCTAATGAAATAGCCAGTTGAATTCCTCCCCTAAAACTTTTTAACTATAATACTCGCGCCTCCAGCTGTTTACACTGGAGCTTAAATTTGGGCTTACGTCAAGTATAGAGATTCCTTCTTCAGCCGCACTACACGAATGTGGAACGCTTTACCCAGCCCTATTTTTCCCTCCCATTTTGATATTAAAAAAGTCAGATTCTTTAAATCCTGTATTATTTTCCTAGTCGCTCGCTCTGTGCTTTAACTTTGTAGGATATATATATAGCTACTTATGCCGGTCGTCCACTAGGCGATCAATGCATAAATTTCAAGTTCAACACATTCAACTCTAATGTGGTTCAATGTGTTGAGAAACATATTCAAGATAATGTTGCACATTATTTGTTCAACTCGTTGATCAACGTTTTTAATTTTGTCTGGTGTTGGTTCCGGTAGACGTGCAAATATTTATTGTGCGTTGAAGGCGTTCCCCATCTAGAGAACAATGGCTAGCTATACGAAGGTATCAAACCGCCCACCAACTTGATAAACTTTTTTTTAAGTCAAAATCGAACAAGTTTATTAACTAGTGACGAAGTTATGTAACATTTCACTAACTTTTTCAACTGTTTGGGGCTCCCAGCGGGTTTTGTTCAATTTTACGTCTGGTTTCGTTGATCAACGTGAATGACGTAAAGAATGTTCAAAAAAATTTAAATAAACGTATAATTAATATTTTTTTTGTATAATCTACAGGCGCCCAAGGGATTATACTACCCTTTAAATGTTTCAACACAGAGCGGGCGGTTAAGAATGATAGGAAAGATGTGTGGCGCGATGTTGTGAGACTGTTTTATCTCCAGGGATGGTGGCTGAACTAATGCGGAGAAATTTATATGTCTTATATATCTATGTCCCTTATAATTCGCATTAATTTTTTTTTAAATATTTGTCATATTTTATCGGTATACTAGTTTTACTCAATCACATGTTGTAATGAGTAATCCAGCAACTCATTGTATGACATTTATTTTTAGAATTTTTTTTTTTAATGGAAAAATAAGAGGACATAGACTTCGACAGGAATCGAACTTGTGACCATGAGGTTGACAGGCGAACACGCAACTATCGCGCCACGGCTGCTTTTTGTCTTTCTCGGATGAGAAGCTACGTATCTAGGTATTACAGATATCTGTGGTGATGGCTAAAATCAGATGTTTTGGTGACTTCACTTAAGTATGGTTATGTCAATTGTGGGGGAAGAGGCACTTTTGCAAGTATAAAGAATTAGCTTTTTGACTTGTTAAGTTTGCTTGTGACTTTAATAGTTTGATCATAGATATAAAACCTTTAGTTTAGAGTTACCGGTTTTTTAGATGATCTAAATCCAAGACATTTTTGTTTGCTAGAAAATAACATTTTCATGTTTGTCAAATTTAGTTGAAATAAGTCCACCTGTTAAGACTGTACTGTACTCAGTGTAAAGTAAATAGACAAACGTTAAATAATATGTACATATTTGTGAAATTTAAAGAATAGAATGATTAACCGAATCAATAAAAACTGTTAATTCAATTAAAAGTTTTAGTCTACTTTTTCAGATTTTGGTACCACTGTAGTGGTAGTGGAAGCACATTTTTCTTGGAAATCCAAGAAATAAAAATTGCAAAATATTCAGTAAGAAAGAGTATAAAAAGAGAGGGATCACCATGAGACTGGTTAGGTTAGGTAATGTGGTCGCGGAAAGGTAGCCTGATTTGATACACCACGTCCACGATGTTTCATACAAATTCCTGGAAAATTCGGATTGATTACAAAAATACGTACATATACGCACTTAAATCTACCCAGAATTTTACTGATATTAATACAATCAACAATGATAACATGTTGGTTCTTCCTTTTATTTCAAAATATGATAAGAAGTATAAATGTAAAAAGATAATTGACTTCCTTTTTGCAAAATTTACCAAGAAACTGCCTTCTATGCACCTAAGGTAGTAAGATAGGAAAACGCAATTGGCGCGTAATCGGATGTCGCCAATATGTCTCTTTGATTTTTTGTTTTATAAGGCTTTTTATTATTCACTTAATTTATTTCAATGGCAGATACAGATAGGCTTGGTTGGTATTTCCGATAGTGGGTATATACCCACTTCCGTTTTTCTTGGAAGCTTGTGACCTTATTTCCGTGGCGCTCGTAAAGAGCCAGATTAGGCAAGTTAGGTAGGTATCTCATCTAAAATATAATATTTGTTTACCCGCGTGTACTTTTTCCCAAAGTATCTTAATATGCATAGACCATATATAGTCGACTTACTCGAGTGGTTAAAGCTAAGAAGCAAAACTTAGTTTGAACTTCAAGACTTTCATACGTTTTGAATTTTTTGTTGTAGTTCGCGAGATATTTGCAAGAGTTAAAGTAAGATGATGACAAAAAATATATCAAAATATCCATAGATGGGGCCGTTGGGACTAAGAAAATTCAGCAACTTGAGACAAGCAATTTATTTGTATTGATTTCTCAATGATATTCTTGACCAAACGGACACTGTTGTGTAATCTATACTTTATCCAGCTTGAAAGATAAGCTAGCCTAAATGTTAAATTGCTTGCATGAAACAGAACAACGAGGAAAACGAGTAAGAAATTAACTCTTCGTTAAAACATTAAATCGGAAATTGAAGTCAAAATATTACCACGTTCTTTAGGTTTCATTCGCTACATTGGGGCGTTCACTCAATTATTAGATATTATGTTATCTCGGATACCAAACAATCCGAGTACATTTGTGAACCAATCAGATAAGTTAGCTGAAAACTCTCAAAAAATAAGAACAAAACGCATACCAAATGAAGTTTTTAGTCAGCTATTCTATACATTTGTTCTCGGATAACTAGTTATTCTACAATTTTTGGAATAATTCAAGAGAACAGCTGTGTTTTCATCACAGATACAAGCGTTACAACAACAGAAAGTTATTCCAGGTTGCTCAGAATAAATGAGCGAACGCATAATTGTAAACTAATTTTCTATTGGTCTAAAATGAAATGTGGCTTTCCATTGGACATCCAGAAGCATTTCAAAGCGTCCGGCTCCGGAAGGCTTCTGAAACCATTCCATTGGTAAAAAATTCCTCTTCTGACGATTCTCAGAAGAGGAATTCTCTTCCTGATTTGAAATCAGAATACACTCCAGAAGCACTACATTCATACACAAATGTCAAACCTCTGATTTTCTATTTGGTTTTTCGTCATCAGAAGATGAATTTATAATAAAAAACACACACACACACAAAGACAAAACATCAGAATTGATTAGAAGCAATAAGCACTGTTCCATAAGATTTCAGAATGAGTGAAAACCCGAGTGAATGGAAGATGGAAAACGGAATAAATAAGTGTAAAAACACAATGGCATTTGAATTTTCAAAATAAACCAACGAGTATGCTACGTTTGTAAAACGATTTATTTGATTGAAAAATAGACATGCCAACATTCTTCGAACTTAAATACATTTTAATATTTCAAATTTTTGTTTTCATTTCCTTTCATTAAACTCAGTGCCGAATCTAAGTGACATTCCTATTGACAATTTCTCAAATGACGAAAATATAAGTATTTCTTATGTCGTTTTCGATTGGCTGTTTAGAGTAAAATTTTTGAAGGATTTTTCAGTTCTCGATTTCATTAAGGAGTAAAAATAGAACATACATATAATTATGTTCATATAAGGTTTTCCCCGGACTATTTGTCAAAATAATTGTTTCAAGAAGCCATTTTTTTAGATGGCGACTTTTGAGTGTGTATGCGTTAATTCCACATTGTCATATTCCATTGTAAAAAAAAGAACACTCCGAAAATCAATAATCGAAAACGACGATTAAATTGTAAAGGGTGATTTTCGGTTCTATAATGAACAGTGTGACGAACAGATCTACTTGACCATAGAATGGCCATGACATATGGCAATATGACACTTGCACAATTCGGCATATGCCCGTATTCGAACATGTGGCCATTTGGCGCTTTTAAAAAGTGTCATAAGGCCATCATTTTTTGCGACTATTTGCCATATGAAATTTTTTAAAAGCTTAAAATGGCCATATGTATGAAAATGGCCATATGACACATTGTGCAAGTGTCATATGGTCATATGACGCATAGCCATGTGTCACAGAACCGTTCTTGTTTTTTTTTTTTAAACAATTCAAATCAGAAGCTCCCACACATGTGCACACTCATAACCTCAAAATTGTGAAATGTCAAATATTCCGAGATAGAGGAAAATGTACGTTTCATCACACAACAATCCAAAAAATAGTTTCAACTTGTTCGTTTAGAATTCCGGATCGGAAAGTTCCGGAAAGTTCTTTGAGATTGACAGTTTCAGCTTTATAGTGATATTATATAAGGAGAAAATTCAAATTTAAAGCAATATGTATGGCAACTTGCGGAAAAAAATACGCAAATACGTTGATAATGCCACATTTATACGAGTGAAAAACTGTCATTATTTCTTTCTCTGTTAATGGCCGAAAATCTGTCATTATTTTTGTCATACAAAAATGGTGTGAAATACAAGTGACGTTTAATGTTAACATTTTACATGCATCGTTTAAATAAACTGATTAGACGATCAATAACGAAACAGTTAAATTTTGGCAGTAGGGAATTGATTTTATTTGCATTATTTTGCCAATTTTCAGACGTAAATTAAGTCGTTCAATTCAAGTTGCATTTAAGAGATTGACTTAGAGCTAGTTTTTCAGTACGAGGGCATTCTTGTTTCAGTCAGAGTAAACAAATGAATCCACAGTTAACTCAACATATTCTTAAGTCTGAATTAACTGGGTAAATATTTCTGAAAGATGCTTGTCAAAAAACTATTGAAATCAATATGGGAAACAATGGAAAGATGTTATTGTTAAATTTGTTTTTTTTTTCTTTTTTCAAATAAGTTTAATATAGTGAAAATTTATTACAAATATTGAAACCTTTATGTAGGCTAATTTCATGTTCGTCCTACATTGCAATAACACTTCATCTGGAATAGCTTCCTTTTTATAAATATAGATTTCCCCTAAAGAAGACGGCAACCACGCCGTCGAAACGTTGGGAAAAAGGAATTGAAATATATTTTTTTTCTTTTTTTTTAACATCATTGAAATATATTATATTCATTTTTTCATTGACATTTCGAAGTTTAAGTTAATCCTCTACTGAAAAATTATTTTCTGGTTAACTCGGGGTTAATTTATTTTGTAAAATTAACCAACCCAGCCACTGAAATATATATGTATGATATATTTTTGTGCTAGCTTTAAGATTCTGTGCCAACTTTCCATTGGCTTGCTTCCTTCACAGTCCAAAAACTTATGAACTCCAGAAGTACAGATTCTCTTTTTATATAATTTCTAGCTGACATATAAATCAAACAAATATACAAAGCTTTACTGATCATTTCTATGTGATCAAGAAGAGTTGATAAACACAAAGTATATTTCGTCTATAACACGGCCATCCTGCAGTTTTTATCGTTTTCGATGAAACCATTCAACCAAACCAATTTTCAATACGCAATTTTTGCCAAGTTCAGTTTATCTTTTTGTTGGACTAAAGGCCGTTAAAAGCTATTTTGAATCAATAATTCAACAAGTCCAAATATTATAGTGCTAAGTCTTCTAATGGCTGATGTATTTCAGTAGTATATAGAATTTGTATTATTAAAAAAAAACTTCTTATATAAATAATGCCAGGCCACGGGCAAAAAACAAAAATTTCCAATTTAAAGATTAGGAATTCTAGTCTTGTTGGATATAGTTCACACTAGATGTTCTTCACGAAATATATGTAAGATGAACTGAACTTGGCAAAAATTGCGTATTGACAAAGGTCCTCACTAGTCAACTTATGAGTCCATGTGATATCGCCGGGACGAAACGCCAATTTTTGTTGGACTACAGGCCGTTAAAAGCTATTTTGAATCAAACCAATTTTTATTATTGGAACGTTTTGTTATCAGAAGTTAAGCTTGAAAACTTAACTCACCATTAACCATAACAGTTCAGAGGTCATCAGCATGACTGTTCTTAACATATACTAATAAGATCAGAGGCTTAGCACGCTGGCTAAAACATGCCTCATAATATCTGTTCGCAACCCACAACTAACTTCAAAATAAAATCAATAAACAACCAACATAATGCTTCAATCTTGTTTCAAACGAAACCTATATATAACATGATTTAATATAATTTACTAAGGGTATGACGTATGAGTTTTAATTACATACTTCGATTATAATTTGCTTTTGAAATTGGTCTAATAGTTTCTCTTGTAGAAATAACAACTGTCTTAGAATTAACATTTTTTTTTTAACTTGTACCTGTCATTTGGCAACAAGCCTATTATTTCATAAGGACCTCTGAATTGAACCTCTAATTTTGATTTGTGTATCTGATTAGTTTTATATAGAACAGTTGTTCCTGATTTTAATTTTGTTGGAGTACATTTACCTTTATCGAATCTTGTTTTCAATTTTTAAAAGCGTTTTCTTGAATACGGATATGTGCTTATTGACGGTTAGCATCGACCTCTTCATACTAATGTTCAATCTTAAGATTTGCCAACAAAGCACTCATTTCAGTTGTTCGTCCAGTGATTCCAGTTAGTATTTTCAGGTGAAAATTCGGTTGTCTTATTGATTGTTGTATTTTGGCCCAAATGAACTCGACTAATAGCTTGTCCACTCCATATGAACTTCCAGATTAGTTCTCAAAAGGTTCGCCATGGTGCCATAATATTTTTAAACTTGTCCATTAGATATACTAATTCCAAGTGCTATTTTTTTATGTTGACTTCCATATGATTTACAAATATTTTGAAATTGGTCGTATGTAAAATTTGTTCCTCTGTCACTTATAATTTTCGCAGTAATACAAAATAACAAAATACCAAATACATCCGCTGTGTTGTCAGATTTTGAGGAGTTAGTACACAGATTGACTTTTTTTCTTAGAATTTTGTTCAGACCAACAGGTTCTTGATTAATGTCCCGTCCAGTCCTATTACAATATGAACATATTTTCATATTTTCGATTCTTTCACATTAGTAGTGCTTTTTTGAAACTATTTGAGGACAATTTATTTTCAGATGACTGGTTTACCACACTTAAAGCAATATTTTTCTTGATAGCAAGCGAGGGCGCTTCTTTCGATTGTTTTCATCATTTTGCCTATTATTATTCAACCTCTTGATCGAAACGCCATTATATTGGCAGTCATCTTTGTGAAAATGCATCAAATTTTATATCGACCAATTAAGGAGGTTCGAACATGGGGTATGACGTCAAAATCTTTCAAAACATCGCGTTCTATTCTGGCATCAATGTCGGAGCACCATTTCAGGATGTCAACCCTCCAATGATCGGGATAAAAAACTGGACCCCCAACCATATCGTCTTTTTTTTCGCTCTGTCCGCTGAGCAATCTGAAAAATTTTGATAAAGCAATTAATTGTTATGATCATGATATTATTGGTATTTCGTTTTTCGTAAGTTTCCTTTTTTTCTAGAATCGTTAGCTTCTTCCATGTCCCATTTTTTTTTTTTATAATCTACACGCGCTCAAGGGATTATGAATACCCTTTAAATGTTTAAACACAGTGCGGGCGTGAGGGTGAGGTTAAGGAAGAGAAAGAATGATAGGAGAGATGTGTGGCGCGATATTCGGAGACTGTAGGTGGTTGTTGTCTCAGATTTTATCTCCAGGGATGGCGGCTGAACTAATGCGGAGAAATTTCCGTGTCTTATTTATCTATGTCTCTTATAATTCGCATTCAGTTTTTTTATTCTTTGTCATATTTTATCGGCATACTAGTTTTACTCAATCACATGTTGTCAGTTCTATGCCTAAACAGCATGTAATGAGTAAACCAGCAACTCATTGTATGACATTTATTTTTAGAATTGGTTTTTAATGGGAAAATAAGAAGACATAGACTGCGGCAGGGATCGAACCTGTTAACATGAGGTTGACAGGTGAACACACAACTATCGCGCCACGGCTACCCCATTGAATTAATTTGTATTATTATTATTATTATTTTTTGAATTATATATTTTTTTTTTCGGTTATCCCACTTCTGATGATATATTTTTGTGCCCGCTTTAAGATTCTGTGCCAACTTTCCCTTGGCTTGCTTCCTTCACAGTCCAAGAACTTATGAACTCTAGAAGTACAGATTTAATTTCTAACTGACATATAAAACAAACAAATATACAAAGCTTTACTGATCATTTCTATGTGATCAGGAAGAGTTAATAAACACAAAGTATATTTCGTCTATAACATGTACCTATATTCTGCAAACCTAAAATATAAAATAATTTATTATTTTTAATTGATTTATCATAAAATGTGCAAACATATTTGTAATTAAGACTTTATTTTTATTTTCAGGTAAGTTTCCATTGAATTTGTCGTAAAACGGTGACACGTGAGTATAAAATGTAGTATGATATATTGTTAAAAGTAATTGTTTACTTTAAAAATTCTATAAAAAAAAAACAATGGTATTTTTTTTTAATTTTACTTCAAATTCGAAGTGGTATGTATATGAGTAGATCAGGCTGAGTTTGAGCAATAATCATGAGCTGTGCTGAACTTGGAAGGAGCTGTCATCCCAAGACATAGTCCATTTCTTTTTTTCCTGATGAGTTCTTACTTCCGATATAAGTACTTACTATAGGGCACGTTATGTTTTTATTATCAAGTGCCTATTTGTTGACTTTTTACTTTATACAATTGAGACTTCTTGCAATAGGAACTAACCATCAGAGTGCTAAAGGTGTGTTCTGTGAAAAAGGATTGCTAAATTTAACAGCAAAATTTAACACACTTAATCTTCATGCCTATGCAAATCCAAGACAGATCAAACTTGGACACAAATAAAATACAGCTATTGATGGAAAGTGAGCGCTGATCAATTAAATCATCCAAAATATATTTTAACAAAGCTACACATTCACACCCTTACCAGCATTACATTATCAGTTGAGTTTTGTTAAATGCAGACAATCTCCATAAAGGCAAACACTAAGCTATGTATCTTACAGTGGACTCTATCCCACAAAACCTTGTGCTATATCTTACGTTAGTACCGGGAACTCTCTATACTATGTTAGATTATTTAAACTACCTAGGTATATTCCTGCTAGCAAATAAAATTGCTGCAATATTAAAAATCGAATAAATCTAGATAGTTCTGAACTCTTCACACACCAAGTTTTATTGATTGCTTCGGTTAGACCCTGGATCCACTGACGGTACCTCAGCTATATCCTAAAAAGCATCAAAATATTTATAACGAACATTTTCTGCTAGGAAAAAACTCAAAATAATTTTGGCGCCAAATTCTATTTTCCTATTTTCATCATTCACTTTACTATAACCCTCAAAACCACCCACCTCTTTAGTTTTTTCAATGAAGTTCTGCTGCCTCAACTTCGACATACATTATGTAGGTATCTTTTGTTATTTTATTTCCTAGAAACAATCCCGCTGTTGTTGATAACCCCCAATACACATTTAACGAATTTCTGAGAATTCCGAATTCACCACATCCACATTCGCCCACCATATTTATAATTTCCAACGAATTTTTCAATTAGCTTTTTATTTTTTTTATTTTGTGTTGTGTGACGTAAAAGCTTGCAAACCAAAGAAAAAACACCCAAAGAACACAATCCATATCCAATATTTAAAGGTTACTTTTAAGTGATTTTATTGTTGTTTTTTATATCGTTTTAATAAGAAATAATGCTCCAACAAATATTTTTCTTTAAATTCACTCAAATATCTAATACTTACTGGTTTGTGTTTTTGAAACTCGTATTCGATAAAATAGGTACCTCACTCAAATAATTTTCTTTTATCTCAAACTCAAAATAAAATGATAAACATTTTTATTGTACGCCTTTTCCCGCTAATAAAAAAAAAGTTTGAGTTATAATTTTCTGGTTTTATTTCTGTATCTCACTCAAGTCTTAAAAACTGAGTGAGATATATATAAAAACTTGGCTGACGATGACGCATTCAGTCATTGTACAATTACGGTTCGTGCCGATAACATATTCTGTATATCATCCATCCAGTGACGGTAACATTTACCTACATATTTCAAACAGAAGCAAACTTACAAAACATATTCAGTTGAGTGAATTTTTCTATATATTCAGTTAAAAATTGTTGTTTAAATTATTGAAAAACAAAAATAAAGAAAGTATTTCGTCAGTTAGAAAAATAATAATTAAAAGTTGTTAAACTAGATACCTACATACGACAACAACAAAAAAAAACCGGGAAATTCCATTGCACAGATACAAACACCCGATCAATTGTATCTATGTATCTATCTTCATACCTGTGCCTCTATAAATGTTATAAAATGAATTTTCATTCATAAACGAAACAAACAATTCCTGATAATTTCGTTCAAAACACTGACTCATTGTTTATATTCTGTTCTGTGATATAATTTATTGTCAATTGTCTTGTTTTTGCTCTTAGATATATTTCGGGGCTAGTGAAAGACCACTTTTGTACAATTTTATACAGTGCGGTTTTTTGTAGATTTTTGTTGTTTTGTTTGAGCAAGCAAAAGTAGAAAACAATAACTCAGCGGTTATGACGTTGGATAATTATATTTTCAACGACGATTATTTAAATTTACCTTTCAATATGCCATTGTCTCCGGTGCCAAAATTGGTAAGTTTATTAATTTGCAAAAAAAATAAAAAAGAAATTTCTAGATGGTTTAATATCGAACCAGTAGTAGTTATGTACATACATACATACATATATTAAAAATATGCCATGGAAAAAATTAATTTAAGACGTTAAATAGAATTGAGAATTTTGTATGATATCAGCCACCTACCCTTATTGCCTTACCTACCTGTTCTGTTTGTTGTGATTTTTTTTTCTTTTTAAATTAAATCGTTATAATTTAAGGAATTAAGGGACACGTGTTAAAAAGCAGGGTTGCATTTCCAGTCAACGGTTGAGTGCCTTCTTAAGTGCTTTCAATTAAGATGGAAAGTTGTTTTTGTTTTTTTTTTGTGTGTTTTTTTTTTATGAATACAAATATGAGGTTTAAAGGACAAGGACAATTTACATAGGTGCCTTTTTACTTTCGAGGGTTAAGTAATTATGAGCTTTATCGGTTGAAGCCTTTTAATGCTCAATTCCTTGAAGGCTTCTAATCGAGTTCATTGAGTGCTCTTTATTTATGAAACACAAAACAATGTGAATATTAAATGGCAGCCGGTATAAGTACATACTTATGTATAAACAAAAAGGGCAAGTATTGGTTTCATGTAAACAGGATGATGAAAAATTGACAACAAATATAGGTACATCATACTTCGAAACCTGAACGATTTCTACAACGAACGGCTCTAACGATTTTTACTTGACTAGTTTAGCTTGTTGAATTTAACTAGAACATTAGAAAATATTTTCTTAAAGCTTGACCGAACTGGTATTATTTTTGCTATTTAGTGCTTCTAAGTAGCTTAAACAATAATTGCGTTTAAACCTTAATTTTGGTTGTTATACAGGGTGGCCAACGAATCGTGCTACAATAAGAAATTTAAAAAACTTATTTTAATCGATGTATTTCATTAATTTTTTTTTATTGGAGTAAAAATAAAATTTTATTTTAAATAACTAATTATTTTTAAAGATGATAGACCGCAAATGACCTCCACGCTTATCCACGCATATGCGGCACCTGATCAGAAAATTGTTCATTGCGGCCTGAAGGGTTGAAATTGGGATCGCCTCAATTATTGTCTTAATGGACTGCTTCAATTCAGTCAAATTCCTGGGTTTCGTTTTGTACACTTCCCGTTTGACATAACTCCATAAAAAAAGTCTAGTGCAGTCAGGTCAGGTGACCTTGGGGGCCAGCGGAAAGTGCAGTTTCTGGATATCAATTTGTTTGGGAATTTTCGTTGGAGCTCCGCCATAACTTGTGTGGCTACGTGTGCACTTACTCCATCTTGTTGAAACCAAATGCTGCTGAAAGGGATACGTCTTCGGCGAAGTTCTGGGTAAAAAAACTCTTTCAACATCTTTAAATAACGGTCCCCATTGACAGTTTGTGTTACAAAGTTTTCCTCAAAGAAGTATAGCCCGACAATACACCTTGATGGAATTGCGCACCACACTGTGACTCGTTCTGGGTGCTGTTTCGTCTCATGGAGCATTTCTGAATTAGATTCACTCAAGTCAAAAAGGGCCTCATCAGACATGAACAAACAATTTATCAATGTGTTGTCTTCTTCGGCCATTGCAATCATTTTTCGGCAAAATTCCAGGCTAATCCTGAGGGTTTAACTTGCTTGTAATTTGGACTTTGTACGGAAACAAGTTTAAGTATCCGTTGTAATGACCGTCTGCTAACTCCAATTTGGTCCGATAAGTTTCGAGTCGAAACCGAACATTGTCCCAAGCATTCATTTTGATAAATCTAAATAGTAGCTTATAAAATAAAAAAAATAAGCCGATTACTCACACTGAAAAAAAGTTTTTACGTTTTATATTTGTAGCACGGTTCGTGGGCCACCTTGTACATACAAAGACAAATCAACACACAAATTATTTGCTTGTGAAAAAGCACTTCTAATTTTATATGTTTATTTTGTATGTAATTGTATCATTACATTATTGAAGCATTATCCTAAATCCATAATATATAAATACAGAAAGTATTTGAGCTTCAAGATCAAGTTCGTGCAACCCAGCCAGTATGCATGCTGTATGTCCTTTAGCGATCTAGAATTCTGCATTTCTATGAGTACAAGCAAGGCAGACAGCTTAGTCCACTACTTTTTTTTATTAATTTTTGTAATATTTAATAATAAACAAATTGATTGACAACAGTCGAATCTTTGTAATGGTTGGCAACTTAATTGTTAATATTTTGCATTTAAGTATTCATAAGTTTTCCCTTATAATGAACCCTTGTGTCTCGTTGTTTAGGCTTAAGCGATTGTATTTTTCGAATCTAGCGAAATAATGGCCTTTTCGTTTGGAACCGTTCGGAGTGTGTGTAAACCTTCTGAAAGTATTCTATTGACATTCAGAGTAACAGTTCTTCAGCTGAAAAGAAAAAAAATCGATTTTGGATTTCATTTCGGAATCAAAATTAGAATTACTCAAAAATTCAAACGCAACTAGTTTCCAAAGGTGTGGAACGTCATTTAATGTAAACAGCAATTTTAACTTCAAAATAAAAATCTGATTTTGCAATGTTCACAAATGAATTTTTAGTTTCTTCTTGTTTCCGCCATGCTTACAAAAACAATTTTTGATATCTATGTATGTTCATGTGATACTACACATATACAGCCATATAAAACTTCAAAATAAAACTGGATGTATTTGTTTGTATTCTTGTTGTTCAAAACGCATTTCAGGTATGTGTCAAATACCAATGACATTTAATCAACTGACTTTAAGTTAAATTTATCATATGCCAGAACAACGATGCGTGCAGAGCTACCTGTCAAAGTAATTATGTTTTCAATGAAAAGAACTTTTTAATACTTAATTTTGACTTCTTAGATGCTTAAGAACCCTCGCATATACAATGCTTTGGGAAAGTAATTCTTGGTTAGTGAAAGAGGTAAATTAAATTTCAAAACTTTTGCTCGATCAATTGTAATGCTTAATATTTGAAAGCTAAACTGATAAATTTTCTGTAACGAATCATGTTCACATTTCTGCAAAAGCTGAAATCTGAATTTTCTGATTTTTTTTTATTTATTTAAAGTTAAAACTATAGTTGACGATTGACAATATAAGCCAATATATTGAAGTTTTTCTATTGTAAATAATAATTGATACATTTTGTATGCAAACAAAAACTATTCTGAATGACATTTCAATTCAGGTAAAGTGTAGTGTAAATCGGGTTGAAATGAGTTGCATACTCTACGTTTACATAGTGGATTGAATCCGAATTGAATCTGATTTCGATTTGAATCGATGCTATAAACCTGAACTGAATCGAAATAGAAATCAATCCGATCAGATTGGAGTTGTTTGTTGCTATGTGTACATCTTAATTTTAATTCGTAACTGATGAATCGTACATGTTTGATTTCGGTCACCATTTTGAATGCAGCCATAAAATGTATTCCTAACTCACAAAATTAGAATTATCAAATACCTGCATCGAAATTTCGATCCGAAATCGATTCGATCTGCTAATCCACTCATGTAAACATGGTAAGATGTTGTGTTTAAATTTGGAAGTGTTTTTCTTAAAAAAATGTAGTAGTTTTGTACAAATTTAATACGAGCCATATTTTTACTTCAATGCAATTTCAAAAGATAAACACATCTGATTTTTTTTTCAAGTATACAAAACTACGTTTGAATATTAAGAAAAATATCTATCAACTACTAATATGTGATTGAGTAAAAAATTGATAAATAACAATTTTATGACAACGATAATACCAAATTTGTCAATTGAACAATTCACAATAGGTCTTAACTAACCATTCACGATAATAAATATCCTAAAAAAGGGCTGATATATTTAAATCTTAAAATACATTTATGCTTTTCCTTCTTTGTATTGCATGGTTTTTAATTAAAAAAAAAGGGGGAGGACAAATTAATTTAAAAAAAAGAGAAACTACTAAAGCTTTTACTTTTTTTCTCTTTATATATGATTAACTCAAATAACAAAATAACTGAAAAAATTTAAATAAAATACACAAGTCTTCGTTCAGTTTCAATAATGACCCTGGAATATTTGTTTAAGTTTAAATTATTTTTCTTCGAAACTTATTAATATTTTATTTTATAAATTGAATGATTAAATTCAAGTTTAAATTAATATGACGTAATACTCTCGAAAATGTGTGAAATTATGGTAGGTTTCAATGATTAGGCGAAGTTAATAATCCATCCCTCACTCTCACTGAACATATGCTGCTTTATCTCAACGATACGAAAAAAAAATAAATAATGTCAGTTTTCATACTGACAGCCACTTCAACCTATCCTAGAAGGCTTTTGCTCAATTCAGAAGTACTTTACTTTGTTTTCTCCATTCCGATTAACAACATGAATAGTTTCTTCTGCCAATTTGCAGTAATTTTATTTTCACTAAGAATGATGATTTATGATAAACATCAGGTATACTGGAGCGTATACGTACTCTTTTTATATTATTGAAGTTGCAAACGCTTTATACAATAATTATTGTACGTAGGTTGCTTATAGGTTAAATTAAATTTTTATGTACATATGTACCTACTTTCAAATTGATCGAGAAAATTAAGTCTTTAATAATCTATTTTATCATTCAACCACTTAAGAAATTTTAGTAGCGCGGGTGTTGTTGTTCTTTTGTTGTTGGATTTATGTAGGTAAAAACAAAGAAGAAAGTTGTCTACAGCTTGTGTTTTTTTGGAGTACTTTTTTTTCTCAATATAATCGTTTTTTTTTTCTCTACTGTTTTGTTCGAAATTTGAAAATAAATGTCGCCTCAGGGTAAAACAAAATATCGAAGGTTGAAGTACTTTTTTTGTGCAAAAGCAATCTGTGGGTGACTTTTACATAGAGTAGGAGGATTATAGTTTTTTTATGGAATTGACCCGGATTATTATTTCCTACAGTAAAAAAAATAGTATGTACAGTATATAGTATGTAATGTACATTTGTCTGTATGTACATACATCTGTACATAAATCGATGTCGATTTTGAGTGGGATTTTATGTTTTTTTTTTCTAAATATTTCTTTGTTTCAATGCAAGGAAGAAACACAAACGTTTTTTCCGTTTGCTGCATTTTGTAGAATACTTATTAAAATGAAGATCCTCGGAGATTTTTCCTTATGGATAATAAAGCCAATGTTATGTGTCTGATTACTGTATAATGTCGATAGTGAAATTTTTTGAGTTGAACACATATGTTTCACTTAAAATATAATTAGATAAATTTTCATGAAATTTAAATAACGACAATATATTGGCAGTGCTTGACCAAAGATTATGGAAAAAAATACTGTAATGTTCCAAAGGTAGTAAACATTTTTTGTCATTTGTGAAAAAACATTCGAAATAGTACTTTGTCTTACGTGTCAGCTTACGTGAAAAAGTCAATTTGTTACAGCGCCATTCGCTGTTAAGTCCACACTATGTCAGAAAGTGGTTTGACTCTTCCATTACTTGAGAGTGGAAATAATTTCTTGGGATGAATCTTCTTTCGCACTCATACAGTTGATCGACTCCTTAAAGATCTTGATGTACACAAATCAGCTGGCCTCTTTCCGAGTGGATTGATAACAGCATTTGTCTAGCCTATTTCTAAAAAACGCGAATCTTCTTCAAACTCTAACTGCCGCCCAATTGCGCTTACTTCAATTCTTTCAAAGGTCATGGAAATTCTGATCAATTATCAGCTTAATAAATATCTTCAAGAAAGCTCCTTAATGAACGGCGATATGGCTGGTGATCTGATGTATTATCTCTTCGTACAGTGGCACAAATTCTTACATCGTTTTGGAGAAAGTAAGATTATTGCGCTTGATATTTCAAAAGCATTTGATAGAAATTAGCATCCAGCTCTCTTATGAAAAATTAATTATTAACGACGAATCTCTTCTTCGCTGGATTAGAAATTACCTGTCGGGCGGCTCAATAAAAATCCTATTACACAGTTTCAAGTCTGATATTCTTAAATAAATTCTGGTGTGCCCCAGGGTTCCGTCTTATCTCCAACTCTTTTTCTCATTTTCATTAATGATCTCTTATCTCGAACTTCTAATCCACTAAATTATTTTGCTGGCGATATCACTTTCAGCTCTTCATATTCGTTTTCAAATTTACCTCTTTGCATTGTCCAATGTCTAATATAAAATAGCGTAGAACCAGCCTGCCATGTCGCTATACATGAGCGGGCCATGTATTGAAGAAACCGATAAGCTTTCAGTTCTATGTGAAACACAAGCCACCTTTTGTAAAATGATCACATATTCGATGTTCTTCGAAATAAACGAGTAAATTCGATTTAAAACAATTAACCAATCTAAATTCTTCAGAAAATCTATACAAAATTGTAGAAATACAATTTATATTAATGTAAAAACACAAAAATTTACTTTTTAATTGTCAACATAATATAAATTTGAGAAAACAGTATTGGTCGTCGTGAATTCCTAATTGTTACGAGCAGTTAAACTCTGTACGCGTTCCACATAGCTACTATCCACACTTCAACAAATAATTTGTTAGCACACGACTAACCTCAAAATCAGATTATATGAACTTACAGTCGCGACGAATAAAAAAAATCCAAGTGAACGAAATTTCAAACTGGACGAATATTCGTTAATTCATTGGTTGCTCTCATGTGTATAGTAATATAGACTATTTAACGGTAATACTCTTGCTCATCAGTTTCAATTTCAGAAATTCTTTCTTTAGCCGAACGTCAAAAATGTGGAATGCTTTAACTGGATCTATTTTGTTTAACATTTTGATATTTATTACTTGAAATTCAATGTAAATCGAAATCTTCCTTGTAATCAATGTTTATTTCTTAACGCCCGTACTGTGCTTTTACATTTTAAGGGTAGTTAGTATCTCTTTAGTGCCGTCATAATTTTATATAAAATCAACGACTTTGTAAGGATTTTAAAAAGCTAGTTTCACCTTTTTCTTCTAGAATCAAAGAAGAAATAAACTAATCAAAGCTGACAAAATGTGTGCAATTCATTGTTTTGTCTCACTCCACAACACTGATTTATCATTTATGACAAATGAAACAAAACTATAAAAAGGCAGCCATTTTGTGAGTTTCCTGTTTTGACAAACAACTTGTTGTAATTGATAATCCCTTTCACTGATATTTGTTTTTACTAATTCAACCGTACCACGAACATTTTAATTATTAAAATTAAAAAAAAAAACAATTTTGTTAAAGCGAAATGCACAAAAAAAAACTTAATGATTGCTAATTTAATTTGCATCATAAATTGAAACTTCCTCAAAGTTTATTATTAATTAGAAACTGTTAATGTCTTTCAATGTCGTTGTGTGCACCACAAAATTTTCCACAGATTTTTTTATTTTTATTACGAGCAATATTTTTAAAAATTTGCACTCGGATTGTTGTTAAAACAAAAATCTCACATCCACTTAAACCAGTTCAACAGTAAACAAAAGATACCTAATTTATTTTTACAACAATTAACCAAAATAAAAAAACAATCCGGTTTTTAATAGTTACCAAATTTTATTTGTATTTTTTTTTTGTTCAAAAATACTTATTCACCTTGAATAACATTGGCAGCACAACTGTGATTTGTTTAAGTTTTGTTTTATAATTTACGCACATCACATTCAGGCTATAAATTATTTGAACTTTAAAATTCTTGGAATAGAAACACTTAAAAGACATACTACATACATATACCTAGATACATATGCAATTTTATTATAAAAAAAAACTCAACTTGTGAATCCCCCAAACCTTTTTGTCTAAAACTATATGCATATACGTAGTAGGTATGCATGCGCCATAATTGCTGTCTTCAATGAAAAAATAAAAAAAAACCCAAATGATGTTGTACAACAACAACAACAACAAAATTCATAAGCAACTAACAATTGAAATTGAAAGCGAAGTCAACCGTAAAAAGGAAAAGCAGCCAACAAGCGTTAGCGACTGGACAAAAAAAAAACCTTCTGTTGACAGAATATTTTACGAACTTTTCCAATGAAAAGGAAAATTCGTTAGCTTCATGGTCAATTGTTTGCTCTGGAGTCGTTGGTAGACGGTTAAAGTGGCACAAACACAAACTATGTGCATTAAATTCAATGAGGGATAGGGGATGGGTGGATGGCTGGGGGGTTGAGTTAGTCGAATATTTAGACTTTAAACTGGTATCTTGGGATTTTTATTTTGTTGGTTTTAGCCAAGTTGGACAGATCTATTTCTTGATTGTATGTATTTATTTGTACGCACAGGGCCGCATTTAACCATTTCTAATTTGCTTTAAGTTAATAATAAAAAAGCCATGCTTGGTTGTTTCCTGGGCACGTAGCTTCTAGATCAAATGCTCTGGAGTCAGCGATACTTGGTCTCTAAGCCCTAGGTTCGGCCTTCCTTGTCGCATCGAATCTGGGGCTGAGATTCAATAAGTCTTTTTTGGTTGAGCATTGTTATCCATTCGCTTGATGTGCCCAAACCAATGTAGTCGACATCCACATTTTAGTCCAGCTCACAGAGCTCGCAGTTTTTGCTTCTTCTCCATTTAATTTTCACTCCCACAGGACCAAATAACCTTTGAAGAATGCTTCTTCCAAAAAAGGCAAGTGGCTTATGATCCAAAATTCGGCTGCGTAAATCAAGTATGGCAGTATAGGTGCTTTGTAGTGTATGCACTTAGTATTTCGCCAGTCAAGTTTTGAACCCATTTGTTTCACCAAACCGAAGAAGCAGCAGTTTAAAAAGTTCATTCTGCCTCGAAATTCTCCTAAAATGTCATTCGTGAGGTCTAACGAAGTAACAAATTTATACTTACCGCAAAATCAACATTCCAACTTCCACCACATAGAGCATTCACGGAAAACTTACCTGCCATTGCAACAGACGACAAGCTTCATATATAGCATAAACGACAAAAACACAATATTCGATAATTACATGAATACCATCTGCAGCAAAAGTTTGTTTGCTCTGTTACAATTCACATCGTCTTATTCTCACAAATATAACAAGAGGAAGTGAAAATTCGTAAAGGCATGGACTTCTGCATATAGTAGTTTACGTACCAATCAAGTGTACTGAAGTTAAGTACCTAGGTACACACTGCTGAGTGCGTAATGCACTAGATAAAAGTTTCGCAATTGTTTGACTTTAAATCATAAATTTTGAACCATAGCTTCGGCTAGGACCGGGGATTCTATCCCGGTAAATTTGTGCCAAAGCTTCGTCTAGGGCCAGAGACTCTATTCCGCTAAACTTTGTAGCTTCGGACCCAGGGACCCTATCCCGACTTATATAGATTATATTATGTAAGGAAAGTATATTCAACATCTGTTACCATATTCATTTGGAGGTGGCCGTGGCGCGATAGTTGTGTGTTCGCCTGTCAACCTCATGGTCACAGGTTCGATCCCTGCCGTAGTCTATGTCTTCTTATTTTTCCATTAAAAACCAATTCTAAAAATAAATGTCATACAATGAGTTGCTAGTTTACTCATTACATGCTGTTTAGGCATAGAACTGACAACATGTGATTGAGTAAAACTAGTCTGAATAAAAAAACTGAATGCGAATTATAAGAGACATAGATAAATAAGACACGGAAATTTCTCCGCATTAGTTCAGCCGCCATCCCTGGAGATAAAATCTGAGACAACAACCACCTACAGTCTCTGAATATCGCGCCACACATCTTTCCTATCATTCTTTCTCTTCCTTAACCTCACCCTTACGCCCGCGCTGTGTTGAAACATTTAAAGGGTATTCATAATCCCTTGAGCGCGTGTAGATTATAAAAAAAAATACATACAATTATTTAATTTTATAGATACAAAAAGCAACACAGGGATTAATATTCATTGCAAGGTAGGTGAACTCCTTAATTCACTCGAAATAACTGCTATCAATAGTTACGTTTTGTCCTAAGCGTCGGTTGTTTGTTGCTATTTGCTCATTTCCTTGTGTAATTCAATACCAACAAATTTGAACTATTCTTCAACCAGTTGTACCAATGTACACCTATGTTTTCTAGTATTACGCGACACAACTGGATCAGTTTTTTACGGAATCCCGAGTTCGACCTACTCCATATAGAGTGGTGTTGAATTCGATACAGAGATGGTGAGTCGCGACTTAAAATTCGCGGATGTTTTTCAGGTTGTATCTCAGGGTAAAGATTTAGTCTATGGTCGATCTGCCTGTTCGAAAGCCTCACTAATATTTCCCGATTAAATTGTTAAAGAACTTCTTAAGACGATCACCATTTGTTTTTGTAGTTGGCGCATGTGCGACTTATTGTCAACCATCGGCCATGCTTCATAATTTCAAATTTTTCATATGTAAAGTTGATTGAATATATTTCGAGAGACAAACTTTTGAAATAGGTGGTGCAATAACTTGTAAAGAACCAAGAACAAGCAACTCTCTACCATTTATTTGTGCTTGTTGTTCTTCAACAGGAATTGTGGGAACCCAACATTTTTTTGCCGAATTAGTACTGATGTAAGAAGTTCTTTTGCTTGAGGTGAGAAACCTTTAGAGTATTCATCATCTGGCAATTCCCGACTTTTTATATTCAGGTAATATACTCATAGGATGGGAGTCGAACCTCAAACATCTGGCGAGACAATCCAAGCCACTAGCCATATTCTGACAATTTTATGATTCAACAATTATCGTTTACAACTTACAATTGGGTAGGTATTGTAGTTTTTGAATGTCCAACTTATATCGTTTATTAATTAGGTACATCTACTTCGGGAGTTTTTGGTGTAACAATACAGTAATTAAATAACACGAGTACACATGTTATCCATTGCTTCTCCGGAAATGCAACCTTTTTCATTTAAACTTCTTGCAAATCTATACAACCAGGCCCCTTCTAAAACAGATGCATATTCTTGTTGCATATACATTTTTAATATGTACGTTCCGGCTCTGTCTAAATTATACCCAGCATTTATTCGGAACCTTGCCAAGAAAATCTGTTTTGCCCAAACACAGTTATGAATTTTTTTTTCTTTTAAATTTTTTTTTCCATTGAAGTATATAAATCACAACTCGTTACCGATATATTTCACTTCGAATGCTGTGATATCTTTTCTCCTTGCTTGTGCCTTGTGATATCAATATTGCAAAGTTTTACCATGTTTGAGTGTGTGTTAGTTTTTTTTTTTCATTTGCGAGATAAGATAAAATTAAACAGAGAAAAAAAATGTGTTTATTTCGACAGAAACATTTTAAGTTGTGATAACATTGACATTGTTGTTTCTTATTGTTTTTATTTTATGTTATTATATTTTTCTGCTCTCAACAATATCTACGAGTTGGTATGTTCATATAGTGTGTATAGAGTAAATTATTACATATTTGTGTTCGGTTTGAATTTTTATGGGGTTCCCCTTAATGCCAATTACCAAACAATTACCCCTACTTGTTAACTCAGAAATAGAAAAAAAAATATAAGAGTATTCATTGAATTTTCTTAGCACGTTTCGCTGCAAAATAAAATAAAATATTTACAAAATAAAAACAAAAAAAAAACATTCATTACGATAATTAAAACCAAAAAAAAAACCAAAAGCAAAAGAAAAAAAAACTCTAAATAGAATTAAATAAAAACTTAACCGTTTGGAAAGAGCAATAAATTGGTTTGTTAAATTTCTTAAATTTAGAATTTTTATTTTTATAAGTGCTGCAGTTAGCAGTTAGCGAAAAGTGCCGGTAGTTTATGTGCAGATTTTTTTTTGCAGAAATTTTGTCTGATTAAATTTAATTCAATCTCATGAATCACTGTAATTTTTTTTGTTCGTTTGTGCATTTAGGTTATCATTATTTTCTTTATTTATAATTAGTTTTATTGGAAATTCAGCGAACAGGAAATAATTATGAGAGAATATATGAGAGCATTTTTTTTAATTTATTGCATTTCTGTTTTGTTAGTTTATGCTTTAGGAAGCTTTAGGAATTTTAATTAAATACTCGTAGTTTGCGATTTGTTTCTCGTTCAACAATTAGATATGGGGAATATTTAGGACAACTCTAAAATTGCGATTGTTCTATAATAATTGAGTAATTGCAAAATCAAATGGAGGTTTTCTGATATACAAAAATTAGCTTAATGTTCCACTTTAAATTAAACTCCAGCATAGTCGTTTGGAAAATTACTTTTGTCGTATTATAGAAAACTACGACGTTACGTTCGAATAGGTCAACGTCAAAATTTAAAAAAAAAAATAACATTTGAGAGACTACAATCTAGAAAGCCACAAAGCAAAATGCGATTAATAATATAATTTGCGTATACTGTTTAGGATTGCAATTACAATAAAGTAAAGTTTATTTGAAGATGTAAAATTAATGACCTTTGTTTCCAAATTTGATATCAGCTAAATGACCACGCCTTGAGTTGATGCACATTTGTGCTAGTTTTACATCATTTTGGATTGTTGGTCGCTGAACAACTGGATCAGTATTAAACTCTTAAGCCATCTTCACTCGAATTCACTAAAACACCTCTTGATGGCTTAACTGTTACGCAGTGAATAAGAAAAAGAAGAAAACAAATTTAAAATCTAAATCATAATGAATTGGAAACAAAATGGTAGAAATATAGTTTTCAATTTCATTTAGTTGTTAAATTTGCATTTTATTTGCTAAAATGCGTTACATTTCAGAAAACAAATTGCTCGCCGATAATTTGCAATCTGATTGTTGCGAACTGTTCGCGTTCAACCTATTATCCGCTTATCAACGAATAAATTATTCGAACTAAAATTAGAAATTATCAATATTTCAAATGTTGAAAAATGGCGATGATAGTAAGTCCGTGACTTTTTGAATTTCTGACCTCTTTACTGAAACAGCAACACTGCTCCTGTCAACAGACATCTGTCAGTTGACTCCTGTCAAAATTTAAACTTGCTGCGTCAGTTAGTTTGTGTTTGACAGCTATTTTTATCAGACTACTCACTAATTTGAGGAGAAAATGGAAAAAAGTGAATTTCGTGTGCTTATTAAGCATTATTTCTTGCGAAAAAAAACCATTACCGAGACCAAGGCTAAGCTTGATAAATACTAAGGGGACTCTGCACCATCGATTTCAATGGTAAAAAAGTGGTTTACTGAATTTCGTTGTGGCCGTACAAGCACTGAAGATGCCGAACGTCCTGGACGCCCAGTTGAGGTCTCTACACCCGAAACAATCAAAAAAATCACGATATGGTGTTGGCCGACCGAAGATTGAAAGTGCGAGAGATTGTGGAAGCCGTATTGATCTCGCATGGCTCAGTGGTTTCAATTTTGAATGATCATTTGGGCATGAGAAAGCTTTCCGCAAGATGGGTGCCGCGTTTGCTCACAGTCGACCATAAACGCAATCGTGTAACAACTTCACAGGAAGGTTTGGCGTTGTTTAATCGCAATATGGAGGAGTTTTTGCGCCGTTTTGTAACCGTGGACGAAACATGGATCCATCACAACACACCAGAGACCAAACAAAAGTCAAAACAGTGGGTTTCTAAGGGTGAATCGCCGCCAAAGAAGGCCAAGGTGGGTTTGTCAGCCAATAAAGTTATGGCGACTGTTTTTTGGGATGCACGCGGGATAATCCACATTGACTACCTTCAAAAGGGAAGAACAATCAATGGGGAATATTATGCCAACTTATTGGACCGATTCAATGACGATTTGAAAAAAAACCGACCTCATTTGTCCAAGAAAAAAGTTCTTTTCCACCAAGGCAATGCAAGGGTGCACACATGTGCAGTTGCCATGGCAAAAATCCATGAATTGGGCTATGAATTGCTCCCTCATCCACCCTATTCTCCAGATTTGGCTCCGAGCGACTACTTCTTGTTCCCAAACCTGAAGAAAAGGCTTGGTGGAAAAAGATTTGACTCCAATGATGAAGTCATCTCGCAAACAAAGGCCTATTTTGAGGACCTCGACAAATCATTTTTTTTTGGAAGTGTATAGAGCTCAAGGGAGACTACGTTGAAAAATAAAATTATTTTTTTATCAAAAAATCTGTGTTTTATTCCAAAAGTCACGAACTTATTGACCCGCCCTATCTCAGGGAGAAATAAAATGGAAAAAGTCTGGAATAGTTTGATTACAATTTTTTGCCAAATTTTAAATGTCAAAAACATATATTTATCCGTTTTATAAATCGTATAATTTTTTTTTGTTGAATTCACGATGTGTTTTAATTACCAATTATAATTTGTTTAACAAAACTTTTGGCAACAAACAGACAGACACAATTTTGTTTTTGTGACAAACATCAACCTGGCATTTGAAAATTTGCTAGCCATTTTTCTAACTATAAAAATGTATTTAGCAGAAATTGTAAGAAAGGTGAAATATTTTAACCACTCTCTTCTTCCCAAAACTACCAAATTTTGAAGTCTAGAAAAGGAATTGGAACTAATTGGTACCAATTACCAGTTTTGACAAACGTCATATTCGTGACGAAAAAAAAAACATCAGAACGAAATGTCAAAATGAACAAATATTCCTTAATTCGCTTATCGATTTATTGTGAATAGTCCTTTATTTTCGTTCCATAAGATTCAGGATCTCTTAAAAATTTCTGAAAACTCAATCGTAATGATCAAACCTTACGTTTTTCGTTAAGTAATATACTTTCGACAAATAAATCCGACGAAAAACTTTGAATGTACTTGCCTTCTATTTTTACTCCCTTATAATATACTCGCTACCGCCAATCAAACATTTGTGGAGTAATAGCAGTGGAAACAGAGTTTCTTCGAACAGCCAATCGAAAAGGAAATTAATTTTTATACGAAATGCAGTAGGTACTAAAAAGTTTGAGGGTCATAGTTATAACAATTTTTGTATCTAAAGTTTATTTAAATTCGCATCTTGAACTAAGCTCGCAAATATCTACATAAACAAATCACACATTGACCTATTTTCTTTTCTATGTTGAATATCTTCATTTTGTAAATTAAATCAAGTTAAAAATGAAAAATTCAAACTAAACTAACAACCTTTACTTTATTCATGTTACAGTTCATTCCACTCGAGTATATGGTCAAAGTATCAAAACAATTAAAAAGTTTTTTTTTAACAAAAAAATAAAATAAAATAAAAATCGCAAAGATAAATGGTGTACGTGGTCAAATCTATTTGCACATGTGCGCTAATTACAAAGTCACCCCTTTTACCTTCTTTCATATATGTATATGTAAATATATGTACATCTGTATGATCTCGAGTCGAGATCTTTAATTTGTTATGAACCTGCGTTTTTTATCAAGTGCTTTAGTTTTATTTTTATTTTATTTTCTACTTATAGATAATCTGCGATTCAAGCTAATTTCCATCCAGTAGATAGGTAGTGCACGAGAGAATAAATTAAATGCAATAAAAAATCCCATCAACGTCATTTAACCGGAATGATGAAATAAATCGCTGGAAATTAAAACGAACACAAATTTTGCAATTTGCAATATAAATTTATCTTCCATACATCCGTTTGTCCAAGCTAAAGCACAGGGATGTCAGAAAGTACACACACACAAATATATATATATACACATATATGCGCACTGTACAATATATTGTGCAATTAAGTGCGTCAATATTTTATTTCTCTTAAAATTAATAGGTATGAAATAAAAAGAAATTCGAGACGTGTCTTGAATCAGATAACAAAATGTTAAAATGTCTCCTATAAGTCATTGACTTCATAGAAACTATATGAAACCACATAGGTATATAAATTAATCAAACCAACCCCACGCAAAGCTGTCAATCATACCTACTTTTTTGTTTGCACTTCCAGCTTTAATTTTCTGCGCAAACAAAGACCACCACTTCCCCAAAAATAAAATTACTTAAAAAAAACCCACCCACAGATGAACAAAAAAATAAAACATGGTACCGCATGAAAACTGTACAAAAAAATGTATGTATGTATATTGTCATGTCCTAATTATGGCTGCCCCTTTTTAGAAGTCTCATATAATATGCAAAACAGATACATATGTATATGTAAAGATAGGCTAGGAGAAAAGAAAAGAAGGAAAGGAAATGAAGTCTGCAAAAAAAACTATAAATAAAATTAATAAAAAAAAATCCACCAAGAAAACTCAAGTTAAAACGAACTCCTTTTTGGACACCAACAACAAAGGCAACACAAAAAAAATTAACAAATAAAAAAAAACTGACATATAAAAGTAGATATCAGTCTAAACGCACGTGTCCCTTGGTTAAAATAAATGTTACTTTGCTGATTTTAAACGAGTGTTTTTGTTTGAAAAAATAAGCAGATACTGTGCAAAATATAGTAGTTGTTAGAAGGATTCGTACTGATTTGATTTTATTATTTGCATTACATCATTTTTCTTTTATTTTAAATTCATTTTTATTTAATATTAACTTATAACTATCTTAAAGCTAGACAAAAATGTTTAGAACTAGCCTAATTGTCAATAACTTACCTAAAAACTATTTTAATTAAATCTAATTATTTTATTTTTTTTTTAAACCAAGAAAAGTTATTGCCAAAAAACTCGTTATCTTTTTATATTTTTCTTTTTTACTTATAAACTAAACCTAAAGATAGACTAAAAATAATTAAAACTAGATACAACTAACTTATACTAACTAAATCTACTTAAAATACCTAATAATACCCAAAACCACTTAAAACTGCTTAAACACTAGAACAGCCACAGCAGCATTTTTTTTCGTTTTTTAAATTTTTTTGTTTATTTTTTTTTATATGCATGCAGACACAAAACCACATGTAACCCATACATACATGTACATACGTACGCACATGCATGTACAGTTACGCAGGTACATGCCCATATGCCTCCGCATACATTTTTTTTTTTTTTTTGGTGCCACCCCGACTGTTCCCTATACCTAATTACCCTAAATCTATGTAAGTCGGCCAAGACATACCATCTTCATCGACTTTAAATATGATGCTGTTCAGAGAGCCACCAGAACTGGTTCTCCTGTTTCGCCCTATCCCTTCGGTCCCGATCGGACACAGTCCTACTGAACCGAAGGCGCTCTTCTCCACCTTGAGCGATGACGTCTCGACCGTACAGGAGTCGCCTATCCACAGTTTTCCGGCTGACGTGGTAGATGAGCGGAACCGCCCCTCCACCCTGTATCAGCCCTTGACTGTCTAAATAGAGGAATGCCTCGGGAGGGATGTAGCCACTTAACCGCGCACTCTCAAAATATTCGTTATTGGGGTAATAAGCCCCAAAAATTAAGCTGTTAGTTGAGGACATCGCTCTTGCAACGTGCCCCCGAATCAGTTTAAATAAAAAATTATCTATTCTGTTTATGTTGGCTCCGTTGTATAGAACCTGGTTGGAATAATATCGTTTGTACTCCGACTCTGGTGGTCTGTGTAATCCAAGGTAACGTCGAAGACACTGCCTCTCAAACACCCGAATCTTTTCCATGTGAAATAGGGCAACGTTGAACCACACCGGGCATCCATAGGCAATCATCGGCCTGATGAGAGCCATGTAGCAAATCACCTTCACCCTGCTGTCAAGACGACTGTTATAAAACAATCGTTTTGTCAGGGCAAAGGCTCTTCTAGCCCTGGCCAGAGCAGCACCTATATGTCTATCGAAATACAACTACTGATCCAACCAGATGCCTAGGTACTTTACTACACTTTTACTCGTGGATGTCCATGTGGCCCTACGATCACCAGCTTGCGCCAGTTCTTTCTCGTATCCCTTGAGGCGCTGGACAACGGAGTCCTAAACAAAATAGTTTCTGATTTCTGGAAGTTGAGCATTACATCATTATTAGGTCCTGTTTTCACTACGGTAATGATGATTCATGTCGTATATCTACACTTGTAGTATCCAATCATGTGGACCTGGCATGTATGAATGTGGAATGTATGTGAATTGGAACGTATGAGTTTGATATCTGTGAATTTAAATTATGTAAAAAAATATATAAAACCAGAAGACCTGTGAGAAAATTTCGCACATTCAATAAAGTTTTTGCAATTAAATTTTAAAATAGAATTTTTGAACAAAATAAATAAATTCGTTATTAATATGAACATATTAGTTTTACAAAGTCACTAATTGCAAACATGATCAAATCAGCTACAATTTTGAGGAATGATTCGGTTCGAGTTCGAAATGAAAAATAAATATGTTTCTTCCCGGTCATTCATGGTGCAGCGAAAAAAGTGATTCTCCTCCACTCACTCAATGTGTTTAAATTACAGAAGTAATATATAATTTTCTCTTTCACTCATTCAATGGGTTAAAAGTGAGGCATTCTTTGTATCAAATTATTCATTTATTGAATTATTTGGAATTACCGATTTACAAAAAATAAGGTCGTATAAAATAAAGTTTTTGTGCAATCTCATCGCCATATTTGAATTCCTATCCAGTGATACCTAATTTAGTGGGATTTGGCTATTTTATAAATGAGAAAAAAGGAGTTTTACAACATAAACAGTATATATGATGATAAATAGCATATTAGCATTAAACATGTCTGCTTATCTGCTCGGAAACGTTCATATTTTGTTTCTATTTACACACGAGCTTATAATGAGCAAAATGGAATAAAAGAGCACATTTCGGATATGAAACGTGACTGATTTCTACAACTTCATGGTGAACGAAGTGAAAAATCAAGGAATTCTAGTTTTCTTGCAAACAATTTTGAATTCTTTACAACGAATTCCCTACGCAGAGAATTATAGAATCTTTATTAGCTTTGTTCACCAAAAAAAAGATCGGGACAGAGCAGGATAGGATATAGCAGTCTAGAACAGAAAAGTCAGAAATGTTGAGTAAGTTTCGCATTGATTTTATAGATTTTTTATTTTATTACTGATAAATAATTATTGAAATAAAAAACGAATTTATTCACCAATAAGTAACAAGAGATTTAACTTGGCTCAGGACTCTTCTTTTTTAGATTTGACTAATTTTTTTTAAGAACATACAATGTGCAAACATTTATACAATTATTTCTTTGATTTTATAGAGGGCTGTTTTTGCATCAGAGAAATTCGAAAGATAAGTTTGATATTTTTAATTTACTTACTCATTCTTATTTTGTCCATAATACATATTTTCAAAATGAATAATTTGTCATATTCTGGGACGCATTTAAAATTAACCCTGCTACCGCAGGGCAAAACAGAACAAAACTAAATGATTTTATCAGATCTCGCGATTCTGTTCCAGTTTGTTCTTGTTCAAATCCAGAAGAAAATAATCTGCCCTTTTTGCTTTAATTTCTAGAAAACTTCCCTGCACATCAAATCAATAGATCAGAAAATTCCTCATTAATAGTACTTTTCAGTCCGGAACAATTCAGAGAAAAAGTCACTAAACACAGCTATTCTTTCTTATTCCGGAAAAAAACTGTGGTTCCGACGCCAATAACATTCGTTTGATCTGGAAATGTCAATTTGTTTCCTGTACTTCATATACAAAAAAAAAATTGAGAAATTTTCTTATGGACAAGTCAAATAATGTCGTTTTCGATTGGCTATTCGGATTTACTCTTTTTTCACTCCATATACTCCATTCCTATAGAATTTGGAAAATTCAGAAAAAGAGAAACTCGAAAATGACTTCGTCAACGAGAAACCCAATTTCAAATCTAGTGTGTTCAGGCATAAAACCACAGTTCATCGGGGGAGTTTTCTTTAAATATTCACTCGACATTATTTTGCTGCCATTCGAAATACAATTCTGATTCAGATTCATACTTTTTGGATTGAAAATAATATATGCGTCATAAAATAATGAAAAAAAAAATAATTGTGGTAAGTTTTGAGGTTTGTTACTAAATAATTAATTGTTTATGTTTAATAGATTAAACGAAAAATTCCCCGCTTTACCATTTTTTTTTGTTAGTAATACCTAATCTTTACTATCTGGGTGGAAATGAAAAAAGTCCAACACTGCCCATTTAGCACTTTTTGATAAATAAACATTTATCGTTACCTATATAAAAGTGAAACACTTAATTTTTATTAGTTTTATTATTATTGTCACGATCAGAAAGTGTTTAACTGGTGTACTTTTAAAAGAATATTTACGGCATTTTTATTTTTTAGTTGAATTGTTCAGAATTAATTTAAACAAAATTGTTTCAGTTTTTTTTTTTAGTAATAAGGCTGATAAGAAGAATGTGTAGACAAAAAGTAGTTCATCTAAGAGAGCTTATTGTGGAAAAAGGTTTTGTTACAATATTTCTTTAATTAATAAGTATAGGTCAAGAGAAAGGTGTATCACCCCAACAAATATTTCGCCTCTCAATGCTTTTAAGCGCGACTGTATATTAACACTTTTTTTATGTGCACATTTCTCACGTTACTTGCGTGATCACGCAAATAACAAAAGCGAGCGCGAGCCTGTTTGCTTGTTCTGTTGCCACCGGCCGAGCGCTTGATTTCCTTTGTTTGCCGCTTAATGGATAGTAAGAGAGAGAGTAACACATTAAAATAAATCAACCTTACAGATACTTTGGGGATTTCGAAAATTCACGAAATAAAAAAAATGTTACAAAAAAAAAAAAAAAATTGAGGGTTGGCTCTTGAATGTCTGTTACAGTTACAGTGGTATACATATAACAAACTGGATCTTTTTGATATATCTGGTTGCCGCTCAAGTGTTGTCAATATACAAATGTATATACACATGTATCTACATAAAAACTTTGTTGTTCAAAGTCTAAAATAATTTTTTTTTTATATATTTTTGGGTAATAACTAATTATTTAATATTCAAACAAAGGGGTTGTTCGTTTTTGTATATGTACCATCGTTTAGCCTCGAAAATATACGAGTAAGCAGTTGCTTTGATGAATTGCGCGCTAGCAAGCGGGTGTTGAATCTTGTTTAGCGCACGGTGAGGGGTAAGCTTTTGTCGCGACAAAACTCTTTATTCATTAATTTTTTTTTGTGCAAAAACTGACATACCTACATTACATAAAAAAGTTATATATACATATAAATAATTTATGAGCCTTTGTTTGCCATACAGAAATGAATGTACATATGTATATTATATCTCATGTGGAAGCGGGATACAAGTGAACAAACAACAAAAAAAAGGAAACTCTTTAGAATGAAAGGTGTGGTTCCCGAAAACGGACAACACAAAATAAACAAGACAATCCTTTTATTCTTCTTTTTTTGGTTATTTAATTTGTATTTTTCATTGCTGTAAATTTTAAATAAAAATTCAATCAAAGTTCATTAAACCATAATGTAGCTGAAGTCAGACATTTAAAAGGAGGTGGATACAGTTTGTTTAATTATTGTTTTTTTTTTTTTACTGGAAATTTTCTTTATTTTTTTTTTGTTTTTTATCGATGAACAAATGATTGCTTAACAAATTTTTGTATCTAGTTTGAATTGTTATTTTGTAATTAATTTATTTAATATGCCGAAACATTCCAGTATAAGGTGTAATTTCAATTTAAATGCGGACTTAATGTGAGTTATGTCTCGTGTTATTTGTTTATTTTTAGATAATACTTGAAAAGCTTGAATTTCTTATTGTCATTTATCTCATTAAACTTAGAATGAGTGAATATAATAAAGTAAATAAAGTAACAATTACCTTTTTTTCTAGAATAAACACGAATTTAATGTAGCATATTTTAATTGAAAATAATAAGAAAAAAATCACATTAGCTGGAATGGAATAATGTGATTCGTAGTGTTTTCGGAAATGTTTTTTTTTTACATAATTATTGCGCTTTTGTAGAATTCTTTGTTCTCTTTTCTCAGAATTACCATATGAAACTGGTTTATTTAATTTGATAAGAATATAGTAACAAATTGAATACTTAGGTATACAATCAACTTGGGTTGTTTTTTGGGGTGTGAATTTTGCACTAAAATTCACAGTCAACTATCAATCGATAATTGATAATTACTGACATTAGCTGTGTTTTATAGGGAAATTTATCCACCGTAAGTTTATCCGTCGTAGCATTTTACATACAATTCGCTACGATCGATAAAAAGCTAAAGCAGTAGTTACGATGGATGACTGGTTTACGTTTATTCGAGTCTCGAATTTGATTTCGTTAGTTTTGTTGGTACGATTGATAATTGGATTGAATCTCGATGGATGTTATAATTATTAATTTCATTCGTAATACAAATCGATCTTTTTGATTCTTGGCCAACTGGCCAACTACAGTTTATATTTCTAAAATCTTAGATACTCGAAACTCCATTTTTTAATAAATTATAAGCTGTTCTTCTGAAAAGTTTCTGACTTTTACTATTAAAAACTGTATATTCTTCGCTCATCGCTTATTTTCTGGAGTACGTCTAAAATTCCACCTATATCTGCAATATTGCATACCCCTAATGTCAATTAATCAATTTTAACAAATTTCGATTTCCATTTTGAAAAAAAAAATCAATATCTATTGTATTGTATGAATTCCGTTTACTTTTATTTTTGACTAACTTAAGACCAATATTCGTTTTGTGTTCAATTTTTATTGATAGGTATAAATCAACAGAGTTTGGTGAAAAAAATCATGTTTTTATTTAGATCTACAGAAAAGCAATCTGAGAAGACAAACCGCATTTCGTAGAACTGTACTATAAAGGAACTGCTCGACACTGTGCCGCAAAATATTTATTCGTATGAAATTCTATGAGCTATGAACTTTCAGTTTTGCAACAGTGTGGTTGCTAAAGTGAATACCATGGACTTATATGAGAGTGCGCGCACATGCAAAAACTATTCAGTCCACGATTCGAGCAACTTAAAAGTTTGTGTTTTGGCACAAATCGAACGATCGCCCCAAATAAGTTCTCCACTTTGTGTACATTTTTGTGATCTCATTGTTTTTTTTTCTGGACATGTGCATGGAAATGGCAAACCAAATGTTAACTATTTGTTCCTTATTCCGCGTATGTTAAGTGCATAGTCTGATGAGTGAATAAGGAATTGAAAGCAAAACATACTCAGAAAATAAATTTTTAAATTGACTTGAAAAATAAAATTCTAGCCATCGATCTAGTCAGAAACTAAATAAAAGCATGAAATGTTAAGGGGAAATGTAAGGGTAGTGAACAATTTAAACTACGTTGTAGTGTGCGTTCAAAACCAAGAAAAATTAAAAGGAAACAAGCAAATCTTCGGCAATTTTGTTTCCTCGTGTGAAAGGCATATACGATTTTTAAAGCAATACAAAAATTGCCCTGTGTAAAAAAGGACTTGCCCATAGTCTATGAATAACCAATTCACTTATCATTTCCTCTCTATTTGTGCAAAATGAATGTTCGAATTTAAAATTGCAAAAAAATGAAAACAAGAAATATGTTTGTAACATAAATTAAATATTTGTACGTTTTTCTACTTTCGATCTTATATGAATATAAAGCTAATTATTGTTCATAATTTTGATATTTTGTTAATTTTACTTGCAAAAGACTCTTTCATTACTTGTGACTGCTGTTCAGGGGTACCATTTCTACAAAAATAAAAAAGCTACGGTTCATGCTACGGTCGATGCATTTTTTTGGGAATCACTTACGGTACAATGGATAGATTCCCATTAAAACACACCTATTCGATATTTTACGATTGTCGAAAGCTTTTATCATTGAGAATGTTGCAGAATAACAAGAAAATGTGAAATAATCACACAAATTTAGTTTACAAATAAAAATATTGAGTAGGTATATTAATCAATTATCAATTGATTATTGACAATCGTAATAGGGATGCGCACTTAAAACCTAGAATTGCCTTTTTATTTCGACGTTTGACAACAAATTATGTAGATGTCCAGGTGAATGCAGATCTAATCTAATGTGAATGATGGGTGATCTTTTATGAATGTAGAGTTTTGTTTTTTCTAATTGGACTTTAGGTCAATAAACGAAACAAAAGTTTATTTGTTTTTACGGCGTTTCGTCCATGTTTATGGATATCATCAGGTAAAATCACAATCTTCTATATTTGCATTGAAAAGTTACAAATTAAAATTGATATCACATTAAGAATAACAATAAATTAATGACTTACACTAATTACATTTATATCGTACAAATACAACTAAAAGGCTCTATAACTTCACTGTTTCATTTATTGACCTAAAGCACAATTAGAAAAAACAAAACCCGCAGATCTAATCTCTAGGAATCTCTCATCTCCCATCTTTGTCGCAAAAAAATCAATTTATTTTTTCATGAAAAAGGACATTAAACTCAGAAAAAGCAAAGAAAGAAGTTAAACAAAAATGGCTGCCACGGGTAAATTTTTGTTTTTATATACAATGGGCCGTATTCATAGTCATTTTTGAACTGTGTCTAAGTTAAACCTAGGCTTAGTTGCATTTTCAGACGTTGATTCAATTTTTTAAGCTTATCATTCCAAAATATTTGAAGCTATTTGTGTAGTAAAACAAGTTAATAATCTTATAAAAATATAAAACCGACTATTTGTAATTAAAATAGGTAGTTATTCATTGAGCCAAAATTGTCTTTTTAAACTGTAGTTTAGTAAAACCTGAGTTTATCAACGACTAGATAGATAGATAGATATAATTTTATTTCAAAAAAGGTTTTACCCAAACATAGTGTATGCTGGTATAAAATTAATTTTGACAATAACTTTAATAAGTTGCCTGTCAGGTTAAAGAGCAAATTAAAAAATTAAGTTTAGTAAGTAGATTTACTTGCTTACATTTTTCACGAAAATTCATTTAAAATTAGGTTGCGATACTTAATTGCAGCTTTTAAAAAAATGTTTAGGTTTGAGTAGCAATTGTCATTCAGAACGTTGAGAAGTTGAGAGCGAGAGATGATGTCACTGCCTAGAAATGTTCTTCTGTATCCTTTGAATATTGGACAGGTTCCGATCAAGTGATACAGTGGGTGATCAAATTATTACTATAATTTAATATATTAAATTATATTATTTTATTATAGTTATGAAAAGATATTTATAAGCTTTTTATAACTTTGCACGCGCTCAAGGGATTATGAATACCCTTTATATGTTTTTCTTAACACAGCGTGGGCATCCGGTGGAAGAAGAGAAAGAAGGAAAGGAAAGATGTGTGGCTAATTAAACATACTTATTTTTATTAAAAAAACGGATATGATTTATTAAAAATTAATATTTTGTCACACCTCCCTTGGCGGCTATAACAGTCTTTGCATACTTTCGATGCATTTGAAGCAATTATTTTGAATGTTTCCACTTCTATTCCATACTTCGGTGAGACATTCTTATAATGCTCGCTTATTTGTAATTTTCTCTCTCCCTATTTCCTTCTTCATAAGCTCCCAAAGATTTTCTATGGGATTCAGGACTGGAGAGTTCCCTGGCCATTCCAGGACCTCTATACCCTTTTCTTCCAAAAAGGCGGTCACTTTTTTGGCTTTGTGACAAGGTGCAGAGTCGTGCATAAACCAAAAATTTCCATTTGGGAACCATTCAGTAGTTTGTGGCAACATTTTTGTTCGTAGGACCTTAATGTATTGGTCTTGACGCATGGTTCCATCCACAATATAAAGGCGTCCAGTTCCTTTTCCACTGATAATGGACCAGACCATAATGCTTAGTGGATGCTTTATGCGTTCCAGTATGCACTCTTTTTTATATTTTTCATTAGTCCTTCTCCTCACAAACTCGGCCTTGTCCGACAAAATTTTGACTGTCGACTCATCGGAAAAACAAACCTGCAAGCAAAACATTTACCAGGAATATCATGAAATTATTCCTTCAAAAGAATAAAAAAAGCAAGTTAATACGTCGACGGAATGCGCTTTTACCTTCAACAAATCTTCAGATGTCCAGTCCTTATGTGCTTTGGCCCATTTAAGACGTTTTTCCATAACCAGCATAACCTATAGGAAATCAGGTATCCATGGAGAAAGATGGCTACAGCTAATATAGACGATATGTGAATTGCCACTTCTAATAATTTTTAAAGCCAATTGGTCACAAAATAGTTTAAGAATGAAACTAATATAGTTATATGGTAATGTTATGCATTTATTTGCACTAAATCCTAAAAAGAACTTATTTTTTATGGTGTCAGTAATAATTTGATCACCCACTGTAAGTATTTTCCGATGTATGACTATGAATATGCTATAATTTACTGAAAACTTACATATAATAATTAGCCAATAATAATTTGGTAAACCTTATAGGACATGCATAAATAAGAACGGGCCTTATCAACCTTTATCTTCTTACTAAATCAGTTCAGCCTTCCCAGTAGAAGATTAAGTAGATTTAAGGAGAAGATTACAGGCTTTAGGAAGTTGGTGAAGTTTTTCCAAAAATATTTGATGTTGTCTTTATGGTGAAATCACTAATGTTGATGTTTTGATTTCTCGCAGCAGGTTATTGTCTTCTGCAAACTGAAGGACTTTAATTCATTTGATATAAATCTCAATCCTTCTTACTATGTAGTCTGTTATATCATAAATTAATAAAACGAAAAGTAGAGAGCTCAAGGATCATCCTTTTGGCACACCAAATTTTGTTTGAAATGCTTCTGAACCATTTTAACCATTCTATAACCCTGATCAAGTATTTTTGTACATCTTTTCCATTAAGTTTCAGAATTTCGTTAACATCCCTTTGTTGCAAAGTGTTTAAGGTAAAGCTCTGCGATCCAAAGTATCGAATGATGTCTTGAAGTCAACCGAATGAATCTTCAACTTTACTGCTTGAAACGAAGATGTGATCAACTGTACAGAAACCCGACCTGCAACCCGCTTAATACACTTTCAGTAGATTTGTGGAGCTTATCCTCCTTTTAAGCCTTTTTTATCAGAACGTGGTGAAAATTGTATCCTTTTTTTTAAATAGGGAAGATAAGTGCTTCTTTAAGTTGATGTTATATGACATCCTGGTTCATAACTTTATTGAACAATGTTTTTATATGTCTTCTATTGATCCATATTTTTAGAATTAATTCGGGATTCTGTCAGGCCCAGGAACTTTCTTCCTATATTTATTCCTTTCCTTGTATCACGTCGTGCAAAATTACAAGATTTGACGATGAAGGGAAGTGCTCCATAATTTTGATGATTATAAGTGAGTCAGTCCGGTACGGTTTTTGTGATTTTTGAGGCCTTGTATCTCAGGAACCACTAATACTTAAAAGCTGAAATTCGATAAGGCGCGCGCCGTCTGTGCTTAACTAGCTTAGGAAATATTCGGACTTTGAATTGAATTTCATTGGTACTTAAGATAGTGGGAGGTCGAAAATCACCAGATTTCTTTTCAGTAATTAAATGATGTAGTGCCAGAATTAAATTTAGAAATAAAACAAAACTTTAATAAAATGAACAAAATTTCATAAATTAATATTTAACTCTTTTTTTTTCAACGGTTGCCTCCACGAACATCTAGCAAAGATTTAATTCGACTGGGCATACCTTGGATAAGGCTTGTTACAACAGTTTCGTCCAAATTTTCCCATTCCTCGATCAACGCAGATCTCAGCCCACTGAGTGTCTCTGGAAGTTCAGGTCGCCTCCTTATCATTTTCCCCTGCAGGTCCCAAACGTGTTCGATGGGATTCATGTCCGGGCTCATCGCAGGCCAATCCATTACCTCAATTCCACCTCTTGCAAGTAGTCGGTAACGCGCCTAGCAGCGTGTGGTCTTGCATTGTCGTGCATCAGCAAAAAGTTATCGCCAATAAATGGTGCGAATGGAACCACATATTCCTCCAGAATGTTATTTACGTAATAACTGGAGTTCACTGATCCTTCCACGATGCACAGCTCGGTTTTCCCGCGCATAGAAATTCCTGCCCACACCATGACTGAAACTCCCCAGAAATGTTCCCGCTGGACAACTGTTGCCGAAGAGTATCTCTCACCTTTTCGTCTCCACACTCTGCTACGCCCATCTGTTGACCGCAGACAAAACCTTAATTCATAAGTGAAAAGAACTCTACTGCAGTCGGCCTCGGTCCAATCTTGGTGAAGGCGATCAAATTCCATCCGACGTTGCTTGTGCTGTACCGTGAGTCTCGGCAATCGAGCAGGTCTTTTTACTCTCAGGCCACTCTCCACTAATCGCCTCCTCACCGTTTGTGTATTCACAGCTGTCCCTCTAACTGTACGAAGTCTGTGAGACAGCTCACCCGCTGTTTGGTGCCGATCTCGAAGTCTTTGATGGCTCTTCTTAGCGTCGTCTCCGGTTTTGCAACCCTAATAGCGGCATACCGCACACTTCGTCCATCTGTAATCAAAGCGAGTACACTGGCGACTTCTTCAGCCGTAAAATAAAATCATAACAATAAATTCATTAAAACATTTGTACGTGACCACGAAAGCCAAATCTTGTAAAACTCGCGTCTAGTATGCAAAGATGATTAACCCGCAATTTTCCTCAATAAAAAGCACGTATCACAAGGAAAATAAAAAGAGATGATGCAAAAAAGCCCGTTAAACTTAAAAAAATAATACTCTACGGCATATTATGAAAATGATAACAACATGTCAAAAAGTCGCCACTTGTTTTGTAACTCAGTGTAGTTTGACGACCATCTAATTCAATTACAGAGTTTATTTCATTCAGACTTTTAGGTAAATGTATAATTTTACACTTTAGTTTGATATTAATTTGATATAGCTACATATGTAATTTTTCAAGGCGAATAAAATAAAATGCACGACTGGATCGTACAAACTTGCTCTTGTAGCTAACAACTTTAGTGTTACTCACTGACGCTGTTGGTAGGTAGCTAGTATATTATAGTTATCATATGCAGATTTAAAGCCCGTGTAGGTAATATTACCTTGATTCTTAGTATAATGAATTGTTGAATGCATGATTCAAGGAATAGTTAAATAGGTACTTACAAATGTATATTTAAATGGATTTTAATTATGTAAATTAGGAGGGTAATAATGTAAATATGTACAAGTACATACATGTACCTATATAATGAATGTGAATGGTGTAGGTGGGAAAAAATCGTTTTTTAAACTTATTTAAACTGCAAAAACCATCACTTTAATCACTTAAATCAACGAAGTACGCCATTATATGCCACGGATCATCGAAAATTGTAGAACGGGTTTTGATGAAATCCTATTTTTTATTTTTCGTTTCTTGAAAACAAAATTCTTTTGAAATTTTAGTATGCCATTTTTTAGAGACTATTAATGTTCATGTGAATATAAAATTTAAAAGTATTTTTTTTTGATTAGTTTTAAAATTATTGATTTTTCAAAAAAAAAGAGTTAATAAATTATTTTAATTTAAAAAAAAAAGTAATTCAAAATTTTGATATGCAAAAATAATTTAGCTACTTAGATCTTCTCAGATATAAAATTTGACAGAAATCCAATGTACCGTTACCGAGAAAGCCAAACATTAAAAAAAAACGTTATATGAAAGGTACCGTTAATAGACTTTTCCTGTAAACTTGGTTCATATTTTATGATAGCTATTACCAACAAAAAAATTGTCAAACATTTTTATCAAAATCGTTGGAGCCGTTTTAGAGAATTTAATAAGATTTTCCTTAAGGTCATATGACAGGTACCGTTATTTTTAGGCCTAAAAATAAAATTTCAATTTCTCCTCTGAGCAATGCCAAAATAATCACACATACCAAATGTGAAGGCAATCGCTTAAGCCGTTTAGGCTGTAGCTCGTTATAAATACAGACGGACAGACTGACAGACTGACAGACTGACAGACTGACAGACTGACAGACTGACAGACTGACAGACTGACAGACTGACAGAATGACTGACTGACAGACTGACAGACTGACAGACTGACAGACTGACAGACTGACAGACTGACAGACTGACAGACTGACAGACTGACAGACTGACAGACTGACAGACTGACAGACTGACAGACTGACAGACAGACAGACAGACAGACAGACAGACTGACAGACTGACAGACTGACAAACTGACAGACTGACAGACTGACATACTGACAGACTGACAGAATGACTGACTGACAGACTGACAGACTGACAGACTGACAGACTGACAGACTGACAGACTGACAGACTGACAGACTGACAGACTGACAGACTAACAGACTGACAGACTGACAGACTGACAGACTGACAGACTGACAGACTGACAGACTGACAGACTGACAGACTGACAGACTGACAGACTGACAGACTGACAGACTGACAGACTGACAGACTGACAGACTGACAGACTGACAGACTGACAGACTGAGAGACTGACAGACTGATAGACTGGCAGACTGACAGACTGACAGACTGGCAGACTGACAGACTGACAGACTGACAGACTGACAGACTAACAGACTGACAGACAGACAGACATTTTTTGGAGATCACTTTTTTAGGTTTCACTATAATCGTAATGTCATGTTTGATTGTTAGAATTTTTTTTTTTTACGAATGCATACGAGTAACTTGCCTTATTGTACCTATAATCGCAGTAAAAATCTTATAATAATAATAATGATAATAAACTGACGTCATCTGTCTCATTTTTAAGAATTTCAAGCAGTGCTGAAATTTACACACACGCAAATAAAAGCTACCTTTATCTTTTGAAGTCAGTCGTAACTTTTTCCAAACAAAAAAAGAATTATTCAATCTATACCATTTCCATTTTGCCAATTTCAAATCTAAAACGTAGTTAAATGTCTGAATTTCACAAATAAAAAAAACCTACAAATATCTAAGTATACAAAAAAAATACAAAAACACTCATTGTTATCAATATCATCGTTATATCGTTATTATCTATACCTTTTTTAGCAAGTACCCAACCTTATTACTTCGCAATTTGTAAACAAGTTTTCTATCCTATAATGAGTTATCTTATCTGTATGCGACCGGAAGACGATACATAGATATCACTATTAGTTTAATATTTATCTTTACGAATTTAAATACATAACAAGTTGTTTTGTAATAGGTATCCAGTAATAAATTCTAAGAAAAAAAAATTGTTTGTGTAAACAAAGTTATAATTATGTGGGTTAGGTAGGTAAATCACAGATGCGCATAAATGCTTCTCTTTAATATTGAAATGAATACGACTTTAAAATATTATAGGGTATTCTGGCCTTCTACTGGCACACCTTTAAGTTACGCAAAAAAAAACTCAACAATTTATAAATAGCAATAAATGCAAATACCAGAATTATTTAAAAAAAAAACACCATGTGCCTTAAGTCTAGGGTCAGAATTGAAAGAATTCGGATTATCAGATTAAGAAATACATATATTGAAGATGGCAATCTCATTAATGAACGGCAGTATAGCTTTCGAGGCAATATGTCCACTGGTTATCTGCTGGGGGTCAATTCCCGATCTGTGAAATTATGAAGTGATAAAAAAAATTATCATTTCAGTTTTCACATAGATTCTTCATTTTATCATTTCATGAACGCGCCTTAAGCGATTCTCGAACACATTGGGATAAATATCTGTCAAAGTTTGTACTAAAAAGTACTAAATGATAAATCCTGTCAGTTTTCTGTCATAATTGATTTATTTATTTAATAATTTATTTTTCTTAATAATGTCAGGAATAATTATTAGAATTATAATTAATAATAGACGTCGCATTGAACAAAGGTAAGTATCTATTTGTTTTGAAGAAACATTAATTCATGGCGCCGCCGGCTGCTCGACATCGCTGTAATGTAAACAAATCGGATGAGCATACATCGTTTTTCCAAAAGCATTACGCAAAATAATTAAAGCAGCCAAAGAATCGAAAGAAAGGAAACTCTCAGGCTCCTGAATCGACCAAAAAAGTAAACGCAGTCGTCCCTTTGACACCGCTTTTAAAACATTTGTAAGCTCTACAATTTGCAGTGCCATTTGGTCGTATAGGTCATATTCTGACGAAACATTTAACTATTTGGGAACCCCTGCATTATATTATCAACGGTAATGGCTTGTAAACATTGAAGTACAGTCCACAATTAAATATATTTTTTGTGATTCTGAAGCTTTTGCTCCGCGTTTTAGTTTGCTTCCCATACTGTCTTCACAAAATAATTTGACTGTGATAAAATAATCATCATATGAAAAATTTTTGACCTTTAACTTCACTTTTTCACGCATCGAGAATCGAAATAGACGTGAAGGCGTGATCAGATTTATCACTTCACAGCTTCACAGATTGGGAATTGACCCTCTGGTAGGTATATCTAACCGATCAGTGGCACAAATATTTACTTAATTTTTGAGAGAATTAAATTATCGCGCTTAATATTTCAAAGGCATTTGATAGAGGTCTTCATCAAGCTCTCTTATCGAAAATGCAGTCTTTTACTATCGATGAATCTCTTCTTCGCTGAACTGCCATGCATTTATATACACATGACTGCATTTGAATAGTTAGGTCCTCTTTGGAGCAATTAAAGTGTCCCTTTATAAGACGCTTATCATCTCGGTCGTTGCAAATGGTGCAAAGGCATATACGTTTTAGGATGTTTAAAGAAGAAAATCCTACGGGTGATTTTTGGTTCCCTCTCCAAAGATGAAGAGTACAGGAGAATATTTCGACGCTAAAATTTTTACCGACGGATCTAAAATGGAGTGCGGTATCGGTGCAGGTATTTTCTCAGAGCCGCTGTAAGTCTCTAGATCTTTCCAACATCCCGAAGTCTGAAGCTGAAGTACTAGCTACAGCAGAAGCATGCAAAATTCTTAAACTAATCCCAACTCAAAATCTAAGCTTGCCAATAATCACAGACAGCCAAGCGGCTATCAAAGCCGTAAATTCGACAAAAATATCTTCAAAACTATTCCAACAATGCCAAAATGAGCTTGGTAACCTGGACAATAACCACAGAGTCCCTTTAATCTGGTTTCCAGGGCACAGTGGGGTCGAGAATAATGAACGGGCAGACGAGCTGGCTCGACATGGATCGGTCCTTCATAACTCGCTTGCAGAGAGCTTCTCTATCCCCTCTACGTTGCTATTAAGGGCAAAATGCTTTCAATTTTCCTTTCGGAATCCAGCAGAAGGTGGAACAATCTAACCGACTGTACTATATCTAGAATGTAAAGCCTACCTAAAATAAATTCCGCATAATTTATCCCATTTGTATACCGAGATGGGACATCGCAAGAGCAATCGCTACTAGCATTGCGCACTGGCCTTTGGGAGGGCACGCACCAAAGCTGGGAAACAGTGCTCTACGTCATCTGTAAGTATTCCGCCTTGGCAATGCAATCCTTTAGAAAAGCTTTCCTTTCAAATCTAAAAATACTGCCTGATACAAAAATCAAAAACCTAATCTGTTTTCCTCAACGGTACGAAATGGTTCTAGTGACGCTCCGCTTGAGATATTTCCCTCTCGTTTTCCGAAATTCTACAGTCTTCAAATTCAATCTCGAGAGACACACGGCGCAGTAGACGAAGACCGCGAATTAGGTGCGGGAAGGTCTCAACAAACTCGGCGTTCGAAACTGGAGACATTTAGATAGGGACCGAGCTGACATGTTGGTTGGGACCCTGGTCCAACCAGGACTTTAGCGCCACATTAAGAAAGTAAGCATTTGAAGATATCGATCGGTTTTCGGTTCTTGGTTTAGCCACGCATTGCGGAACGATCACTTATTCGATGTTGCCAAAAATGCTGCTCTTTTTTGAAAGCTTCAAAAATCAACAAGCATCCTCTCTCCCGTGTTTGATCATTTAAGGGTAGTAAAAACCTGTATCTTTAGTGTGGGCAAAATAAAAAAAATGTTAATTGGAATAATGCGAACTAAAGAAAATAAAATGCACTACTGGATCTCACGTACCTGCTCTTATGCTTGATCGCAACGTAAGCACAAGATTCTTAGTAGAAACGGCTTGTGTGTGCATACATAATAATATAAATTTAAAACATAATTTCAAAAAAATCATCCTACCCGTTTCCACAATATTTAATTTTCAAAAAAATTGATTTTTTTTTCAAAAATATCCAAAAGATATTTTTCCAAAATTTTGGTATGCAGTATTATTAAGAATTTGAAGGATCTCTTGTACAAACATTTTGATCGAAATCGATTGGGCCGTTAATGAAATAGTCAAAAATCGAAAAACCGTTATATGGCAGATATGGATAATAACATTTTATGTACAAATTTGTTTAAGCCTAAATATAACCCATACATATTATTATACTGAGTACAGTGCTCTGACAGAAGAACGTTAGTTTAGCTTCTCTTCTTTCAAATTGACAAATTACAAAAGCGTTACCATTTTCTAAGTTTTTACAGTAAGCACAAAAATATTTGTTCTCGCTGTCTACAAAAGTGTAGTGCAGAACTTTTGAAGCACAATTCAATCAACATATACATTGGAAAGATTAGAAGTGTTTTTTTTTTGTCTGATCTGCCACTTAATTCGACAAAGCCCCATTAGAATCTATTTTTGTTTTTTATATCTGTCATCTGACTTTGTCTAATCGTGTGTGTGAGTACTATTCAAACCTAGATTACATAATGCCTAATGTGATATAAGCGGAGTGCACTGTTATGAATATAAACGGTGATTTTTTAAGAGCTTGGTTTTTGAAAATTCAAAAAAACACAGAAACTTGTAAAAAGTGAATGAAATTTTTATTTGGATCGATAAATCAATTTCTGCCATTTACTTTTTAAAAATAATTTCACTTAAATGTTGCCCGCGGCTACGCTTCAGGTGGTCCATTCTGAAGGTCCAATTTTGGCAAACTTTTTCACACATTTCGGCCGGAATCTCACCAATGACGCGTTCAATGTTGGCTTCCAAGGCAGCAATCGTGTTTGGCTTGTCCCCATAGACAATAGACGCAATATACGCACTCTACGGATACGATTTGGTGGATTAATGTCCAATAAAGTGAAACTTGTGCGAAATTTGGTCACAATGAGCTGAATAGCCTGCTCGGTGGGTCGATTATGACGACCATAAAACGGACGTAGCTTGCGAAACACATTTTTCACAGAGCACGAATTTTGATAATAAATTTCAATAATTTGCAAATGTTGTTCAGGCCTAAGTCTATTCATGATGAAATGGCAAACAATACTGAATCGAAATGTCAAATGTTCGTGGAATTTGTCATGTGTGATCTGTCAAAAATATAAACGTCAAAAACCAAGTAGCAAAAAAATCACCCGTTATTAATTAGTTTTTAAAATAATTTAAAATAATGGATGGTTTGTCTTTCTTTGGTAGCACTGTTTCTAATTCAGTACATATTTTAAATGCAATTTCGTTTTTAAAGTTGTATCCCTCGACAAAAAAAGAAACACCCTTTACATTTGTCTGTTTGTTATATAACAAACAGTGACACAATTTAGCACGTATATATTATAGACGAAAGCAATATATACATTTTGTATAATTGGTCTGGGTATTGGTATAAACTGGTCTAGAAATTAATAAAATTATTTTCTTCCCTCGCAAATACGTATTTTGGAATCATTTTAACCCGCTTAACCATTTTAGATGAGGTTTCCCTTCCTTCGCCAAAGAAAATTGAATACCATTGACTGCGTAAATAATGGCAAACCTCACCAACAATCACCAATAAATAACCAATTGATTTCCAAACAAAATTCAAACTTCGAAAGTAAGGCTTGATGAAGCTATGAGTTAATGTTAAAATCAAAACAAAAAATTCCGACTCAAATCAACACTCAAACGATAAATATTGTTTTAATTTTTGTTATTTTATTTTTTTATGAAAAAAGCACACAATCATGCTCGATTGAGTCTGATCTTTGATCCAACAACGTACAAATAATAAAAGTGTTTAGTGACGGTGCTAGGGGTCTAAGCTTTCAGCACACTCTTGAGGCATTAGTAAGCGTTTGACTTTTTACTATATTAGAAGCGTGAGTTACTAATCGTATAGATACGTTTTTGCCTACGCCAAAAAGAGCACGTTTATTGTTGTTGTTATTTAAAGATACAAACAGACAAAAAATAATAAAAAAAAAGAACCGACTCGAACAATAAGAAAAAATATCAACAGTATTAAGTGATCGTAGTGTAACGTCATTTTATTAGAAATCAGTTTTAAAAATAACTTTACACGTATGCGATGTCGGTATGGTAACTTTTTTTTATCTTTCATAATCGTATTTTTTTTTTTTTTTTTTTTTTTTTGTTAAAGCAGTTTACAATTTTTGCAATTATTGAGTAGAGAGGAAGTTTGGGGATAACTTCCAACCACATTTGACTTTGTCACTCGGCAAATTCAAGATTTTTGACATTTACTTTTTCTTATCACAGATAAGAATGTGTGGTTAATTGTTTTATTTAAAATAAAAAAAAAAATTTTTTTTTTCCTCTACAACCAAGACTATTTGAACATAATAAGATAATGACGTAAATAGATTGTTGGAAAGACAGCTTTATGGTGTTTTTTAGTTGTTGTTGTGTTTCGGAATATTAATGAGCAACGAAAGACCTTCTGAGAAATCAAGTCTTGTTTTGTGGTTGGGTTTTCTTATGTCGTCATCATCGTGCGTCGTCGTCACGTCGATTGAAATAAGTGACTGAAATAGGAATATGTAGCTTTCTAGGTCATTAGCAGGAATTTTGTGTGAGAGCCTTATAGTTTATTATTGAATTCTTTGCAATTTTTTTTAAGAATGCATACAGATATTGTTGTTTTTTTCCTTGGAAGTAAATTGTTACGACGAGTTTTTGTTAAAGCTTTTTGTGTGAAAATATCTAAGAATTTCATTGTTAACGAGAATACAAAGTAAATAGACATTTTCTTTTTAAACAAAGCTCTTCGTGATGAAATACTTAAGCATCGTTCAATGTTTTATAAATATTATAACATACATAGATATTTTGAAATGAATTGAAGTTAAAGCTTGTGAATATCAGGTTTAGCTGATAAATTCAAAGTCAGGGCTTACAAGCTTTTCACATGTCTGATTTAATTTAATTATTGAGTACATCGACATTGAATAACAATTTTCTTTTTTATTTTTAACAAACAAAACTGAATTCTTATAGAAAATAAAATTCCCATTTGGAAGATAAAACAGTTTATCTAAAAATAAAAATATGAATTATTAGTTTACTTTATGATTAATGAGTTTGTTTAGAAAAAAGATAAGTATACGCTCGAGTAACCCATTTTTTACGCATTGCTACGTTTCGTATTAAATACGACTATGTACTTTTTTTTATTAAATACTCAGAAGAAAAAAAATAAAAAATAAATCGTATTTACTTTTTTTAATTTCTTACAAAAAAATCAAACTATTACAGGCAAACAGATACTTCCACAAAAATTGGAAATTATCGCAACTCAACATTTTGTGTAAAAAAAGTTTTTTTTTTGTCAAAATATGCCAGTATCGTAGGCCTATACAATGATGAAAGTATTTGAAAGTATATCTTATATTTAACAATAAGCAGTAGTAAATGAACTAACGATGCACCAATCTCCATGTATACTTGGCGATTTCAACGTTGGTGACATCGACTGGTGCCACATGGAAGATGATCAAATTTTGATCCCTTTGAATGTAAAAAGTGAGATCTTACTCATTGATTCATTTGGTCTTTTCCAAATTAATAATATAAAAAATAGTTTGGGTAGTTTAGATTTAGTGTTTATAAACAATGACTTAAAATACTACTTAGAAATTTCGGATTTCCCTCTTGTAAACAATTCTATTCACCATAAAGCTGTTTGTTTGACATTCGAATATTATGACTATGCTTCTGTTTTGCATAAGAATGAACTTTTGAACAATGGTCATAAATCGGATGATATTAAATCTTCATGTAATCTCTTTGCAAATTTTGTTCAAACTTCATATAATAGTGACCTTATCGTGAATACTAGTGAGCTATATCTAGATATAAATCCCTTAACCGACTTTTCGTTGGTAAGCTTCTCCGTACAGGATGTTATGGAAAGCTTAAACGATATTGATACTACAAAAAAAAGCTGGTTTTGATTTGATTCCTCCTATTCTACTATCAAAATGTTCAACTTCTTTATGTTATGTTTTATGCGGGATTTTTAATACATTTCTTTTAACTGGTGTTTTCCTGGATGAATGGAAAATTTCCTTCATTGAACCTGTATACAAAAGTGGTTTTAAGCACTTAGTAAAAAATTATAGACCTATTTCCAAGCTTTCTACGGTACATAAGCTTTTTAAAAAAATGATTACTCAAAGACTACTTTTCTCTTAAGGAATTATACCAACATATACCCATACCAACATGGCTTTTAAAAGGTAGATCGACTTGCACAAACTTAAGCTTTTTTACAAATTTTTGTAGCGATTATATGGAAAATGGTAAACAAGTTGATGTCCTCTATACCGACTTTGTTAAGGCATTTGACCGCATTAATCATGGTCTTCTCTTAAAAAAATTAACAAGGTTGGGATTTAATAAAGCTTTCATCAAATGGTTAAAATCATATCTAACTAATAGAAAGCAGATTTGTAAAGATCGATGCCTGCACCTCAAACACTATGGAAGTTTCATCGGGTCTTCCACAAGGGAGTCATTTGGGTCCTTTACTTTTCATTATTTTCACTAATGACCTACCTGCTGTCTTACGATATTGTAACTGTTTGATGTACGCAGATGATGTGAACATTTATATTTCAAGGTCTTCTCTAACAGATTGTCTATTTCTGCAGTTAGACATAACTAATCTTTTAAATTGGGGTAGCTACAATCATCTGGAATTGAACTATTCAAAATGTAAAATATTTAGTGCTACAAGATCTCCATCTCTTATTAATTTTGAATACAAATTCCACGTTCTTAGCCTTTTAAGAGTCAATACTATAAACGATCTTGGAGTCCATTTTGATTCAAAGTTAGACTTTAGAACGCACATTGATTATGTTGTCTCTAGAGGCAATTCCTTATTAGGGTTTTTAAACGAAATTCAAACGATTTTAAAGATGCGTATTTTTTTTTTTTTTTTTTTTTTTATAACTTTGCACGTGCTCAAGGGATTATGAATACCCTTTATATGTTTTTTCTTTACACAGCGCGGGCATCCGGCGGAAGAAGAGAAAGAAGGATAGGAAAGATGTGTGGCGCGATGTTTTGAGACTAGAGCTGGTTGTTGTCTCAGATTTATCTCCAGGGATGGCGGCTGAACTAATGCGGGGAGAATTACCGTGTCTTATTTATTTACGTCTCTTATAATTCGCATTATTTTATTTATTTCGTTGTCATATTTTATGGGTATGCTAGCTTACTCAATCACATGTTATTAGTGTTATGCCTAAACAGCATGTAATGAACAAAGCAGCAACTTATTTTATGACAATTTTTAGAATTGGTTTTTAATGGAATATAAGAAGACATAGCCAACGGCAGGAATCGAACCTGCAACCACGAGGTTGACAGGCGAGCACACAACTATCGCACCACGGCCACCCCCTTAAGACCTTATTATTTATGGCTTTAGTCGTCTTTACCAGTTTTAGAATATTGTTGTGTTGTTTGGTCGCCATTTTACGAAAATAATATTTTGAGAATAGAAAGGATTCAAAAAAGATTCACCTCCTATGCCCTGAGAGAACTTAATTGGTTTGGATCCTTACTGGACTATAAGTCAATGTGGTCTCTCATTGATTTAAAAACGCTTAAGTGTCGCAGGCAAGTGCAGTGTATATTATTTGTAAAAGATATTTTAGACAATCGAATATCTTCTATGGAATTGCTTTCCTTAATTCCTTTCTACGCCCCTATACGCATGTTTCGAAATAGAAGTGAATTATTTCACATAGTTCCACATAGAACTAATTACGGATTAAATGAACCCATAACACGTTCTTTAAAACTTTTTAACGGAGTATGCAATGAAATCGACCTCTGTATGAACAGGGATATTTTTAAGAAAATGATACTTCAGTTATGTAATTGATTTCTCTGATATGTAAATAATTGTATCTTTATCTAATTTGCTTATTATGTAAGTACCAATAATGATTGTATATACATTTTTTGTATCTTACCCAAACTACTGTAAATATATTTTAAAATTTTTGTAAGCAGCAGATCTTTGAAATCGATTGATGAAATAAATAAATAAACATGCACAGGTACACATACTTTTGATTTCATTTGGCACATAATTATTATTTAATTTCGAACAATGTTTTTTTTAATTAATTTTTACCTACATACATGCATAATATGTTTGTATAATTATGTACGTCAATATAAACAACTAGAAATTATTCATTTAGAAAAAAAGGCCAAACATTCTTCTCTTTTTTTTTATAGAACAACGCGTTGGTAGGTAATTTTTACTTTGGCAAATGTTCAAAATCTTAAACTATTAAATGTTAAACTGGTGTTTTGTTTTTATTTCGTAAAATATCCCCGTATAATTAATTTGCAGCTTCTGTGTAATAAATTTTCTTTCTCAGGTGGAAAAATAAAAAAAAATAGGAGAAACTGATTTTGTCTTAAAAAAAATTATTTGATTTATCATAAATGTTTAGGGTCTGTTTAGCTAGATGCGTTTAGACAGATGCGTTAAATGCTCTTATATTTCTAACTTTTCGAACTATTCGACTTTTTCACTTCCACAAACATATTTGAACATTTTGTTTGTTTGAAGTTTTTACGCTGGTGGTGATCTTCAATTTTTGAGTAGGTTGAACATTTTAAGTATATAAATGCAAACTATGTCATAGTGAAAGCAATAGATTTGGATCTTTTTCAAAATTTTCACTAGGGGCAGCCATATTTGTTTTTAGAACGTAGTACGAAGTTTCGAATAAAACCAGTCGCTTCGTATTTTGTTTACCTACAGTTTTTCACATAGTTAATACCATAATTTGCAAAAAAAACACAGCATCACAATTTTAATGGATGTTTTTTTAGACGTGTGGTTTTCAAAAAGAAATAAAATTAATGTTATGAAGAAGAATTTAGCTTTGTTATAAAGGCAAGGGTTTGCCATTATGTTTTATAAATGATTTCGGGCAAGTGGCCGCCGCGGCTGGTTCGAATAAATTCCAGTCGAGATGCTCAATTCGACCAAGGCGTCAATCTTCTCGAGCTTATCTGCGTAGACAAGCGACTTCACATTACCCCACAAAAAATTGTCCAGCGGTGTTAAATCCGCACGATCTTGGGGGCCCATGACGCGAGATATTGCGCTCACCGAAAATTTCCTTCAATAAATTGATTATTTCGTTGGATGTATGGCATGCAGAGCCGTGTTGTTGCAACCAAAGGTCGTCCACATCAACATCCTCCAATTCAGGTAAGAAAAAGTCATTAATCATGGCTCTTTAGCGTTCCCCATTGTCGGCTTCATTTTTAAAGAAATATGGACCAATGATTCAATCTGCCCATAGAACACACCAAATAGTGACTTTTTGAGAATGTGACGGCGTCTCAACAATAGCCTGTGGATTATGATCACTCCAAATAAGGCAGTTTTGATTATTGACGTACCCATTTAACCAAAAGTGAGCTCTATCGATGAACAAAATTTTCTTGCGATGCGTCGAGCGAACCGAATCATTATTTTGGTAAATCTATTCATTATGAAATGGCAAACCAGACTGAGCATAAATCAAGTGACAGCTGTCAAAAAGACTAACTCCGAAAAAAGTATTGCCAGATTGAAAAAAAAACACGTCTAAAAAAACACCAGTTACAAGGTGTCCTGGACCTAGTTGGAAGTATTTACCGGTGTGGTTCTTCTGCATATGCTAAGAAATGAATCTTTTTGCAGTAATCCAATTTGGCACCATTTAAGAAAACGCTTACTTTGGTGTACCCTCACCCATATTTAAAAAAAAATTGCTCTACTAATTCTAGTGGTATGGAAACTTCGTTAAGGACTTTATTTTTACTGCGTTTAAATAAATTTGATACATTGTCTTAGTCTTTAGATATCCAATTTCTAGATTATTGATTTTTTTTGCCCTTGCTCATTTTTGGACTGTGAGGTCGATTTTCTCGAGAAAATGCGTAATAAACATAATATTTTACTATTTTCTAGTTTTTTATTGGCGAACGTAACAATCAATTATAAGATTGTGGAAAAACCCATAGATTTTATTATACTGCGGAAAACCGGCAACAGTAACAAAATGGAATTTATGATTTTCCCTACGTTTCTTTAAAAAAACTGACAATAATTGTGTATTACACATTTAAAAGACAAATTATCTAAAACCACACAGAATCATTATTTTATTCTTAACATATGGTGCTTAATGAAAAAAAACGCTTTTTTAAATTTTACACCTGCTGCCGGTTTTCCCCAGTTCCGGTAAGTGTTTTCTTAAATTATTTACAACTATAGCTTTACTAGCTATAAAAGTTTTTCGTACAATTTATGTGATTGAAATAAAAACTGGATTTAATTTAAGAAAAAATTACATTTTGATCAAAAAAGTTTAAATATATATTATTGAAAATATTAAAAAAAAAAAACATTTTGTTTAAAGGCGAATAACGTTCATGAGTGGAGCGATAGTTAGGAATATTTATACATTCGGACAAATTCCTTAAGTTTCTTTGGAGAATATTAAAGTGAACACAGGTCAGAAGGTGTAGGGAGTCTGTTTTCCCGTTTATTAATTTTACGATAAAGGTAGAACACAAATCAGACCGTCTGCTCCCAAGACTAGGCATGTCAATAAGTTTCAGTCTATTATGGTAAGGTGGGAGACGTAGGGATTAACTCAATCTGGTCCTCTGAGCTCAAACCTAAGGAATCTTTTTTGTAAATGTTCTAGCTTAGCTATATGACAGCCATTGCGCCTGACCGAATTTGACAAGAATATTCGAGAATTGGAGGAACAGATATTATAAAAATCTGGTTTGTAACAAAAGGATCGGAAAATTGTCTTGACTCTATTTTTATCCAACCAAGAATTGAATTAGCTTTATTACTGTGTGTGATATGAATTTAATTGATCAATTACATATGTCAAAATAAAGCCTGTGTATGCGTATATTCATGTCTGAGAAATTGGTAGTTGTCAAACTTATGTGGTTTTCCATTGATAAATTCAGAATTTGATGCGGAATTTGATGTTTTTCACGGCGAATGGAACGCGATTTGAATTGATTTTGTGTTGGATATGGTATTCGCGTATATAAATGTCTGTAAAATTAATAGTACTAGTGTTTAGTGATGTTAGTAAAAAGAGGGTAGATCTACCAAAATATACGAATATGCGAATTTGATTCAGAATCAAAAACAAATTATTTTTTTTTACCAATGGAAGGATCTCAAAATCTGCGTTTTGGAAGATTTGTATCAAAAAAGAATCGAATTCTTGTACCAATGGAAAACCTGATTACTTCAGCATGGGATGACAGTTCGGTTTGAAGCATGTAATCGCAACTGGGATGTCGATTTCGGAACTAACGGGTGATTTTTTTGCTACTTGGTTTTTGACGTTTATATTTTTGACAGATCACACATGACAAATTCCACGAACATTTGACATTTCGATTCAGTATTGTTTGCCATTTCATCATGAAAAGACTTACGCCTGAACAACGTTTGCAAATTATTGAAATTTATTATCAAAATTCGTGCTCTGTGAAAAATGTGTTTCGCAAGCTACGTCCGTTTTTTTTTCCGCTCATTTTTGGCTAAATGGATACGTGAATAAGCAGAATTGCCGTATTTGGAGTGAAGAGCAGCCAGAGGCAATTCAGCAGCTACCAATGCATCCCAAAAAATGCACTGTTTGGTGCGGTTTATGGGCAGGCGGCATCATTGGGCCGTACTTCTTGAAGGACGATGAAGGCCGCAGGGTTACGGTCAATGGAGAAAGGTACCGTTCGATGATAACAGATTTTTTTTTGCCGAAAATGCAAGAATTGAACTCGTTCGACATGTGGTTCCAACAGGACGGTGCCACATGCCACACTGCACGCGAAACCATGCATCAATTGAGAGGCGAATTTGGTGAGCAGTTGATCTCACGTTTTGGCGCAGTCAATTGGCCACCAAGATCATGTGATTTGACCCCGTTAGACTATTTTTTGTAGGGCTATGTTAAGTCTATTGTCTATGGGGACAAGCCAAACACGACTGCTGCCTTGGAAGCCAACATTGAACGCGTCATTGGTGAGATTCCGGCCGAAATGTGTGAAAAAGTTTGCCAAAATTGGACCTTCAGAATGGACCACCTGAAGCGTAGCCGCGGGCAACATTTAAGTGAAATTATTTTTAAAAAGTAAATGGCAGAAATTGATTTATCGATCCAAATAAAAATTTCATTCACTTTTTACAAGTTTCTGTGTTTTTTTGAATTTTCATAAACAAAGCTCTTAAAAAATCACCGTTTATAATAAGCTGATGAACTGCTAAAAATGATATTGATTGGTTTTAGTTTTTAAATGTGATATTTATACACCTATTTATGAAAATATATGAAGAACAATTTTGGAAGAAATGATTTTCCATACAAACTGATTTTTTTTCATCGAACCGCGGTTGTACAGTTTTTACAGAATATTCCAAATGCCCAATTTTAATATTTTATTTTCTTTTCCATCATTGGCAAATTATCTCAGATAAACAAAGTGGATAAACATAATATCGAAATGTAAATGTGCTTAATTTTTGCAAATGGCGTCAAATTGCATTGTTCTTTGACATTTATGTTGAAAACAGATAGCGAATAAGTTGACAACAATCATTGGTGCTATACGCACCTGAAGAAGAACCCGGAATTATTGTTACACAATTTCGTAGGTACTGAATCGGTTTCAGGATTTAAACTGGTATCTCGCGCTTACTACGCCAAACGTACCAATTCTTGAAGGTCAACATTGATTCAGATCTTTTTCGAGCACAAATGCACATAAACTCAGGCAAATTGTAATTTGACCGATGTCATCTTTTCAATTACATGTCATCATCAGTTTTATGAATGTCCAATATTTTTCATTTTTATCAAAATGGTAACCATAATTCACATATAGCATTTTTTTATTACTTTTGCTTTTGCCCCACCTTGTACTCTCATATATTAACTATCTACTATATTATAGATAAAGTTATCACTTAACTATACTTTCATTATTTTTGTTATGGCTTTTAAAGGAAGTACATAATACAGGTGAAGGCTTATTTCATCATACTCACAATAAAAAAGATACAAGATACAAACATACGATATGTATGTACATGTGTGTTATTTTCATTACATTTTTCGTCTAAATAAGGAGTTTATTTATACACGCATAACTTAAAATATATCACATCTGTACAAAAAAAATTAATTTTAAATACTAAATTCTCAGTCAGGCATGATGCAGGTGTGGCAACTATATAATCGCCAGTAACTTTAACCATGGCCTGTCCACCGGTCTGACGTGCCGGCTAAAGCAAATGTTTTACTTGTATCACTTTTTTCCAACAACAATATTTTAGTGGAATGAACTCGAAGTTGTTTTTTTTTTAATTTTTTTTTCTTATTTAAATCTTAAGCAAACCTCAACAAAAAACAAAAAATAAGTGAGAAAGTGGTTTTTTATGAACATACAATGGATGGCAACAATGGCAGCAGTATTGCTATTAAAAGTATTTGGTAAACGAAATGACACACTTACATTTTTAATTAGAAAATAAAACAAAAAGTTATTTTATTATATTGTATTTTTTTTTATCTTGCCGTCAAAGACACAATTCATACATACATAAACATACATACATATATGGAGAAGTTAAGTTTTAACTTAAAGGCAGGCTTAAGTCATTTTTACTGACGTCAGGAATCAAAAAGTAGATGATTACGTCATGTATAAAAAAATTGTCATGCCTAATGAGTAAATATGAATAAAATAACATCAATTGAAAAATTTCAAAATGTGTATTCAAATAAGCTTTAAGTGATGCGAAACAATAGGATTAATAAAGACAGAGGCAATTGTTCTTAAAATAATATTTATTTGATAGATTTAGGGCCGATTTTTTCAATTATCAATTCAATATTCAGTTAACTGTGAGTGGAGTAAAATTACGCGCATGTTGAACATTGAGATTACAATATAACATAAAACAATTTCTACGAACAAATCAGATACTCCGCAATTTGACAGATGTCCATAATGTCTGTCACTGAAAACTGGCCAAATAATGGACACATACATATGTATGTACCCTTCCACGAAGGCAAATATTGACACTCTTATATGCTCTGTCATTATTTTGGCAACGGTTCATTTTCCCTATTGTTATTCTCATTACTATGGCACAATATTATATTTTTACTTGGCAAAAAATTAACAAAAATCAAAGAAATAATTACAAGTACCTACTTAATAAGAGGGTTTAATATTTTATGACTACTATTCACTGGTTAATAGTTATGTATAACTGACCGCAGGAATTATTGATTTTTAAACTGCAAAAATTAAAACTGAACAATTCGTGCTGGTTTCTCTAATGTTAGGCACTATTTAGCAAATTTTAGGCTGAACATGGCTGAGTTCGTAATTGTAAAACTTCCGCAGTACCTACTGCCAAAATTGCGTTCATAAATAACGGGTGATTTTTTTGCTACTTGGTTTTTGACGTTTATATTTTTGACAGATCACAATTGACAAATTCCACGAACATTTGACATTTCGATTCAGTATTGTTTGCCATTTCATCATGAATAGACTTACGCCTGAACAACGTTTGCAAATTATTGAAATTTATTATCAAAATTCGTGCTCTGTGAAAAATGTGTTTCGCAAGCTACGTCCATTTTATGGTCGTCATAATCGACCCACCGAGCAGGCTATTCAGCTCATTGTGACCAAATTTCGCACCAGTTTCACTTTATCCACCAAGATCATGTGATTTGACCCCGTTAGACTATTTTTTGTGGGGCTATGGTAAGTCTATTGTCTATGGGGACAGCCAAACACGATTGCTGCCTTGGAAGCCAACATTGAACGTGTCATTGGTGAGATTCCGGCCGAAATGTGTGAAAAAGTTTGCCAAAATTGGACCTTCAGAATGGACCACCTGAAGCGTAGCCGCGGGCAACATTTAAGTGAAATTATTTTTAAGAAGTAAATGGCAGAAATTGATTTATCGATCCAAATAAAAATTGAGTATGGCAACACTTAAGATCATAAAAGTAAAACGACAGACAATTTGCTTGTTTTTATTATGTTGATGAATTTGCACGAAAATGCCAGAAGAGCAAATGTGAGTATTTTTTTAATAAAATTTATTAAAGAATTTTTTATTTTTTTGAATATGCCTTATTAACATCGTTCTAAAGGTTTTCATATTCAAAAACATTTTCCTTCTTCTTTGTTTTTTTAATTTGCTTGTTTCTGCAAATTGTTGTCCCATGAAAACTAAGTTTTAAAACATTTTTCTTGATAGCCATTTTTGAAATGCATGTATGTAAGTACTACAAATCAAATCTAAGGATTCTAATATATAATTTATATTTCTCATTTTGTCAACGTTTGGTATTATGAACTCATTTTAAACAAAGTATGATGACTGCACACGTGCAGTTGTAATTGTGTTCAAAAACGTATTTGAGCATATTTTAGTCCAGGGTATGGGCAACAAAGCCTGCAATTACGAACTCAGCCCATAATACATATCATGCCAATAAACTGACAACAACAAAAAACACGTTTAAAAGTGTGACCTGCTAAGTTTGGTTAAGCAAATACACCTTTTCTCTCAAGGTTTTGAAGGCCAAAGAATCCGTATTGTTAATTCATTACTAAAAAGATAAGATATATGCGGCTATTCATCATGTTTAGCTTAGTATCATACTCAAATAGGATATAAAAACAAAAACCCATCACATTAATACAATGTGCTATGACATTACGTTTTTTTTCATGTTTTCCATTAAGGCTCATAATTAATTTTTTTTAAATTATAGTTTTACAAATGTTGATAATGACCAAATCACATTTAACCGTTTTTGCAGTAACAAATGTCATAACTGTCAACAACAACTACTTGAGAAATACTGCCAGAAATGCTTCCATCTATATTTTTGGCGATGTCAATTGTGGCTATTTAACCCATTAACTCCCAAGTGTATTTAAAATTGGAAAAATCATATTTTTATGGTAATATCTGTTCATTGCGGTTAAGATAAGAACATTTATACAAAAAAAGTTTTTGAAAAATAATGTACATTGTACAATGTACAATGGGATCATACATACTATTTTAATTTGATTTAATATGGAAATTTTTAAAACAGTCTTTATTTATACACAATGTAACATTGCACATTTCACAGCTCCATTTGGATCGTAGATGGTCGACATTTGAGTTGGTTCGGTATTTTTTTTGGGAGGTGGTATCCTGGACTCTCCGCAATGCTTCGCTTGACACTTAGTTTAGATTGTCCTTGGCCTGCATTCAGAGTGTGGAACCTAAGGTAGTGAAGAGTTATTGCTCTGGTGAATTCTAGTAGATCACCTTTATAATTATTTGTCATTTTATGGAGCCTCCAGGCATTAGAAACAGTGGACGAAAGCATGGAGATGAAAATGTTCCACCACCAATTTTTCCCCCGAATTTCAATTGAATAAGTATTTATGAATTGGTCATGAAGGTCCACACCACCCATATTTGAATTATAATTCCTTACCAAAAGAGGCTGGGGCATATTCACTTTTTTTTGTAGCTCCTTGCTCCACCTTTTTACAACATAACAGGGTTCGATCACATCGTAATTTGTGGCTATTGTAACTATGTTGTTGTCCTTCCATTTAACAAAAAGCAATTTATGAGTGGAATCAAATTGGTAATCAAAGCTACCCCTACTATGCTTTTGAAAGTCTTTGTAAGGTGGTAAAGGACATTTTTTAAGTCGGTTGTCGCTAGCCGTTCCCGTTGCTCTGAAGTGTTTATCTTTTAAGATTTTCATGAGCTCATAGCTTGTGAAAAAGTTGTCAAAAAAGATAACATGATCAGTCGGACATTTTATGTTTTTGAGGAGGTCCAAAACTACTTTTGAACCTAGTGGGAGACTTCATCGAAGGTTTTACATTTTTAGCTCCACAGTAGGTGTCAAATTGGTACAAATAACGATCTTTGCTACAAAGCATCCAATTTTTGAACCCAAATCTCACTGGCTTTCCTCTAATAAATTGTTTTGCAGAATGGCGACCGAAATACTTCACCATAGACTCGTCTATAGATAAGTGCTCATGCATATAGCCCCAATTTTGAAATTTTGTACACAAAAGTTGAATGAGCGGTCGAAGTTTTGCCATTTTATCGTTCAAATCGAGGTGGTCATTATCAGCAAAGTGTATATACCTTTTTATTTCTTGAAATCTGTTCCTCAACATACTATTGGCAACAATAGGAACATGTGTATCAGCTGAATGTTTCCAGTACATAGTTTCCCTTGCCTGAGAATGATATCCCGAAAATAGTAAGATACCAATAAAAATGGTCAAATCCCCGTCATTGAAAGAAAAGGTGTCTTGGTTTTTTTGCCCTGCATACAACATAGTTTGATTTACAATAAGTTGTCTTACCTCGGGATCAAACAATTTTTCAAAAATGTCTACTTTGTTTAGGCCGAATAAATCTGAAGTGCAATTTTGGATTCTACCCAAAAAATGTTCGGTTCGTTGAAATTCGGCTGACGAAATTGATTTTGTCCATACCGGTGGAGCAATTGACCTCTTCAACTCTGATAATGGGATGTCATCATAGCTGTCGAATCCGTCGTCGTCAGCCGCTGAATAAGCTCCACAAAAACCTCAATCTCACCTGGAACATCTGGTGGTAATTCCATTATTCTCACATTGTCTTCATCTATATCCTCTTCGTCCGTCACGTAGTCCACCGGTGGAGGAATCATGACGATATCAGCGTTGACGATATGTGCATTAGTATGTAGTTCTTCCAGAGCAGAGTCAAGATTTTGAAAACATTTACCATAAAAGTGTTTTACAGGGACAGTTTGAAAATCCATTCTGATTACTAAAAAAATAATGCATGCATGATCCCATTGTACTTTTAAAAGTACATCAAGCTTTTGCATTGCTTACCTCCGTATGTATATACAAAAATATGAAGGCACTTGTATACTAGTAAGCTTTATGTTTGTTTTAAATAAAAATCAAAAAATAATTTTTAATATATTGTAAATTGAAGCTTATATGACCACAAATGTGTTTGAAGAAAACAAAACGAGAAATATTTCAAAATGCTTTCTACGAAAACACAAGGATCATAGCCTACTGCGATTTAAAAAAAAAGTATCTGAAAAAATTCAAATAATATTGACTTTTGTGAAAACAAATTCAAAAAGATGATTTTTAATTCATGGGATGCTGTTAAATGGTCATTTGTAGAATTCATTTTACTGTACTTTAAAAAGTACAATGGGTGAACCCACCCAAATTTTCATACAAAAAATTCCGTTTGACTTAAACGAAATTTTTCATGCAAACCTTTTCCTCGTAATTACAACACTATTAGCCCCATTTGGTTCTCAAGTGATGTTTGTAGACATACGTGATACACATGTGTTTGAATTTGTCCACAGAGATAATGGAGAGAGATTTAGCATTGGCAAACACCATGGAACAGACCTACCTATCACCCCTATTCCCGTTGTCAAATATGAACTGGTTGACGATTGAAAAGATTTTTATTATTAACAACAATTGATACACTTTTGATCTACTATGAACAACAATCGAAATACTATTGTGAATACTGATCATTTAGTTTGACATTTCAACATAATCTATCATTTGCAGTACTATATAGGCAGTACGAATGATCCTTTTCCCTATTGTGTTAAAAATGTAAGTATTTAGCACAAAAATAAGTTTTTAAACATTAGATCGAGAAAAGAAGATTCATACAGTTCGTTTAAAAGTCCAGCGGAATAGAAGCATTGAGAAGTTTTCTCCGAAAGCATGCTTGTCCCGAAGTATTTTCTTCTTCAAAAAAACAGTTCTAGTGTAGGCATTTTTATTTAATTAATAAAAATAGTTTTATCAACACCGAATTTCAAATTGGCTTAAATTTGAAACCCAACAATAATTTTGACATCTATAATACCAAAATTCCCATAGGACCCATTCACAATATAACTCAAATCTGAAGATCATTCACTGTTTGTCAAAAAAATTTCATTTTTGGCATTTGTAATACCAATTTAATAATTTTGGATAAATATCAAGTATCTTAGTGATAATTGACAATGGTAATAAATAAGATTGTATATCTACAGTTATGTCGTTAAAAGACTTCGTGAACTTCTTGTATCCCTTATTCATTTAAACTTAAAGTTATCATAAACAAAAATATATTTATGTATTAATAAGTTATCAGCTGGACGAGTTATCTATTGCTATGCCAGCCTACTCTTGCGATAAGTAGCGGTCTAAAGTTAAAATAAAATTATAGGTATGTACCTACCTAAATAAATTTGTAAACACAAAAATTCATTAATTAGTACGTCCTTTTATTCGCTGAATCACAATTAAGATTTGCGTAACATACATTTTGGCAAAGAGCATCTAACAAGTAATTCATTAATAATACTCTTATGTCAAGCAATTAAGCTTACATTAAAAACGAAAAATTTCCTCACATCAAAATACAATGTGTGTAATTTTTACACATTCCCTCCCATATCGCATATCGTCATCGTGTCATATAATTAATTTTGTATTATTAAAGATTTTAGATATTTCAAAAATAGCTTCGAAGCCATGCGTTTTCTTAATCCTTTACCGCTGCAAATTTTTCAATAAAAACCACAGCAAAAATCTATCGCCCGCCCCTCCCAAATGAAAAAAAAAAACAAAACAATTGCGAATAAATAATCTTAAAATACCTCCAATATACATCAATCATTTCGTATTAATCCACTGCATTTCTTTTCATATTATTTTTCTTTTTTTGACGTATCTATGGGCTAAAAATAAAATACATACATTCCGTATGGTTTTGGCAATTTTTTTACAAATATGTTCAAGACAGTTTACGATTAACAAATGACGAATTATTCGAAACACCTGTTTTTCTTGCCAAATGAAAATGAATTTATATCAAAGTGTGACACGAGCCAACCAAATATACCTATATATATACACTTTTTACCAATCATATCTATAGATTGAATTAAGCACACAAAAAAAATATATATATATTTTTGCAAATAAAACAATCGCTATACCCAACTAGAAATGCTGTTTTGGCACAAAAATCAGCAAAGTGATCGTGCCAAGAGGTTAAAAAATTAAAACAACAAAATGTACGAGAAGAGAACAAACAAATTCAAATTTAAAAAAATATATATATATAACATTCTAAATGTATCTAAACATTGCATCTTTCTATCTCTTGGATTGATATATGTATATATATACATAAAAATACATCAGCAAAAAAAAATATACAAAAACATGACATTAAACAAGCGGGGGAAAAAGTATCTTATAGATGCGATCGCAAACTCACCATCATCGCCACCACAAAAATAAAATGAAAAAAAAAACAAACAACCAAAAAAAAAAGTAAAAGATAGAAGAAAAAGAGCGCGGCAAAGAAATTTTCCTCTTTGCAAATATCACAGAAAATCTATCTTGATTAGTCGAATTCGAGTCCGAGCCCCTGAAGCTTGAAAAGCTCTCACTTCAGCGGGTAGAAAATTTCTATTGAACAGAAAATTAAATTAAAAAAAAAAAAACAAAAAATAACGCGTGAATTTATTTTAGACAAAAATTCAACACACATTTATACGAACGAACGAAACAACAAGATACTAAAAACGGAACTATCTTAAAAACTACATCGATTTCGGTTTTGAAAACGCGGAAAATAATTAAATATATATATGTATATCTATACAATAACACCGTTAGTTCAAATATTCCAATGAGAATAATTATATAATTTGTTTACGCTGCCGCTGCTGCTGCAAACGACATTAAAAATATACAGCAAAAAAATAATAAAATTCTATTATGTTCTCAGCAAAAATCAAGTGCAACGAGCAAAAAATCAACGAAAACAATAATTTCGAATCACAATTAATTCTGAATAAACTACAGCAATTACATTACTATTTCTGTAAAAACGAACGGAAAAGAACAATTTCAGACAAATCGGAGTCTAAATTTGATTTGCAATTTATCAAATTTAAAAAGCCACCAGAAAACGACAACCAAAGAAGCGGTATTCTTCAATGAATATCTATTGACTTTTTGTTTAAAAAATACATACATATATTCATATACCTACACTTGTATAATTACATATCTATATAATTTTCAATATAAAAAAAATCACTCATCAACTGAAATAAACACTTATAACAGAAATAAAATAATTAAACGAACTAAACTTATAACGAGAATAAGCTAAAAATACATTAATTTACAAACAAACTTAATTTCATTTGTGGGAAATTAAATAAAACAAAAAATAAACAATTTATTTTTAATTCTTTTCTAAGAAAAGTAATTTTTTTTTAAATATTTCTTTTTTTTAAATAAAAAGAATAATAATATTTTTTAACGTGTGCATGAAATTTATAATATTTATTCAATTATATACCTACTCTCTAGTCGATTGAAGTTTTCGAACGTGTTTTTTTTTATATACATAATATTTAATATAAAGTAGTAAGATATAATAAATATTTATAACGAATTAAATTATCTGCATCTCACATCTCGAAAATCAATTCGTAATTTATTAATTTAAAAATAAACATACCTACCTAACTATTAAAAACAATAATGGATGCTTGCGAAATTGCAAACTTTTTGGCCAATGAGCTTTTTATGCATCAGGTAAAAATATTTTCAAAAAAAAAAATATCCCAATATTTTATCATTTCATTAAATAGAAGTTTTTTTTAAATACAAAAAGCGTTTTCAAATGGTAGGAAATTTTTTTGTTTAAGTTTTTGCCATTTAACATTTTTTGTATAGTTTTTGTTTTCTTCAACGTCATTGAAATTCAAAATTTAGGCAATGCAAATCAAGCACTGATGGTGTTTTAGTTGAAAATAACGCGCGTGGGATTATTCGTTATGGCAAAGGTGGATTGTCAGTTGAACAGTTAAACTATTTCACCACACGATACGCATGTTTTTTTTTCTGTTCAAACTAATTAGTTTTAATTTAATTCAATTGAACGTGATTGTTGTTAAGATGATAATGTAGGCGGCCGGCGGGCAGTGCGCGGTAACAAAAGTGGGACTTTTAAAACTGTGGGGGTTTTATTTCATGTGATGCTTATACTACATCATCTCTAAATGGAGTTCTACATTACATGCTCAGTTTATATAAGTTATTTGATTAGAAATAGATTTTTTAATCTTAATTCGAAACCTTCGAAAAGTAGATACGTAATTTTAAAATTATTTCAAATGAAGTGAATTGTATGGAAACTATATTTGCTTTGAGCATATTCAATGAGGGTGTTCACACATTTATTCGATAAGTTATCTCTGATACTAAATTGTGAACGTCATATCAAATGAAGTTTGTAGTCAGCTGTTCTATCGTCGGATAGCTTTAGTTATTCGAAAATTTTTGGGATAACTCAGCAAAGCTTTCACGAGAACACCTGTTTTTTATCAGCTGTGCTTTTCCACTAGCTACAACAACAATTCCAAATTATTCAGAAAACATGTATGAACGGGCGGAATGTCAAAACAAAATTCCGAGTACTGTTCGGTTTGACGTTCACGTTCAGAAGATAAGAAATTTCATATATAACCAACTTTTTTAACGCTTATTTGACAAAAAATAATAATTTTTTTAATTAATTCATTAAATAATTTTGTACTCCTTTTCCACTTATTTTACACCAAAAGCGTTCGATTGACTGTTCCGAGTAAGGTTTTCGGAGTGTTTTTCTGTTCTCATTTTCATAAGGGCTTAACAATTGAACACACATAAAGTTTTTCATCGTATTATTTTTGCCAAAAGTATTAGTTTTTTGAAGAAGACATTTTTTTAGACGACGAAGTTCAAGTGTGTATTCGTAAATTTGTTAATACGTCATTTTCATATTCGATTGAACCCAAAAAAGAGTAGAACATTCCGAAAATCCAATTGAAAACGAAATTAAACATATTGCTGAATTTAATACATCCGAATTTTCAGAATCAAAAACCACTGAATTAATGGAATTCGAATAATTACGTTTTCTATTGACTTTTCCGAACGTTTAGCTCCTTTTCAATTTGGATTTAATATTAAAATTCAACTTCTTAATTTTAAATCTAAGCAGCGTCCATTATGTTGCTTTATGTAAATCAGTATCGCCGATCAACAATGTTGAGTAAACTGATCAACATCGCCTAACAACTTTTGTTGACTCGGACGCGACCTGATTCAGATAGGCAGTCTTCATCAAAATACATACATATATCGACTGGACATCTTCTTCAAAAGAATAATTCTAATTCGTTTACACAGCACATTTTACTGTTTTCTTCATTGACATTTCATTTATTTTGTAGTTTTGCATTTTTTCTTTTGCATTTGTGTGATTTTCAGCCCAAAGTCGTTCACACTTTTTGACATAAGAGAATGCACACTATTTGACATACGAGCATTCTAGTGTACCTTTAACATTCACATATGTATCTAAAATATTTTTATTTAACGTTTATTTTAAAGCAATATTGAAAAACATATGTTTTTCTTTGCGTATAGTTACTATAGGGCAAGTTTTGCATTTGAAAAAAAAAATCGAACTCTAGTTTTTAATCAAAATTTACATTACGATGATAATATAGTGGGCACTTGGTCAAAAATTTTGTTAATAACAGTACCACCCATACAACTCATTTGTCTATTTTCGACTTTCTCATAAACGACTCGACGGATTTCGATAATTTTTTTTTTAATTTGCGAAAAATGTTTTTTGAATTTTTTTTTTTGAAAAGTTAATATTTCGAAAACGTGTTAATGGGGACGTTCACTCAATTATTCTCAGCAATCTGGAATAACTTTCTGTGGTTGTAATACGTGCAAAACCACATCTGATGAACAAACAGCTGCTCTCATGAAAGCTATATTCAGTTATCCCAAAAAATTTGGAATAACTAGCTATCCGAGAACAAATGTATAGAAGCAGCTGACTGCAAAATTCATTGGTATGCGTTTTGCTTTGATTTTTTGACAGCTTTCAGCTAACCTATCTGATTCGTCTCCGAGAATAAATGAGTGAACGCCTGCAATGTTTTATTTTGATATTTCGTTCTTAAGTTTATACTTAAATATTTAATGTTATCACACCATTTTTTTAAAGAAAAAAATGAAAGGAATTTTGTGTATACAAAATTAAGTAAAACCGACTTTAAAAATATTCTTAATAGAAATTTGCCTAGGATGTGATCGAACATACGAGCAAGTTCGTGCGATCCAGTCGTGCATTTTATTTAAATTTATATATGTAGGTATACTTACATGAAAATATTTGTGAACCATCTTTAGTAAACAATGTCCTCGTGTCAAATAAATAGCTTGAAATGCCTATATTCAACGTTACATAACTTTATGAATAACATTTCACAATTAAGAGGCATTGTACATAAATGCATTTATATATATATATATATTTATTGCATTGTAGTCAGGTTTGTTTAACCGCGATCGAAATACAATAGAAAAAACTAAAAGATTGTTCAGTGACGAAAAGGTTAGAACAGAATAGAACAGAACAGGACAGAACAGGACAGAACAGGACAGATTCGTGAGAAACTTCAGAACAAGATAGAACAACTTAGAACAGTCAGTCATCTGACAAAAAAAAAATATTGTTGTTTACCTACAATTCAAATTCGTTTATTTTTGTAGAAACGTTCTTAAAAATTATCTGAATGGAATTGAAATTATTTAAAAAAATATTTTTCATGAAATTGAGATGATTCCGACACGGAAAATGATTTATCGACTAATTCTAAAACCGAAATATTTTTTTTAAACAACAACAATTGGTTTTGACAGTTCTCACAAATCTGTTCTAACCTGTTCTACCTAAAAAGCAAGTGCAGAAAATCCTGTTCTAAAGTGTTCCAAACTGTTCCAAACAGACTCATTGAACACCAAACTAGAACAGTTTAGAACAGAAAATTTCTCATTGAACAGCAAAATCCTGTACTTTTCGGTTGTAAAGTGTTCTAATCTGTTCCGAACAGCCTCATTGAACACACTATAAATCAGGAGCGACATTACAGAAAAAAATTGACATGTGTTCATGCAAACTATATCGATCACATAGAATTATACACATAAAGCTCGTAAAGCAGTTTTTTTTTCGGAAGACTTAAGACCTGAACAATTTTTGCGTTTAGCCCGAAGTGAAAATGTTTCGTTAATACCTCATTTTTGTTCGTCCAATATTCTTCGGGCTTGGCAAAAACAGGTTTTACGATATCATATAATCTTAAAATAAATGATTTTTTTCTACAGTTTTTCCAAATGTATATTTGGTCTTATATGATTTTTCATATACCTATCTATGAATTTTCGAAAAAATATATCTATGTATAAGGTGTGCAGTATGTAAAAAATATATATAAATAATAATAATACGATATTCCTAAAACTTTTTTGCTTTCTAGCTTCAAACAATACATTCTACATACTTTTTAACTTCTTTCGAATGGCAATTTTAAAACAACTTGAACGTTGTTCTCAAAATTTAAACACGATTTGCAACATTTCAAAAAATTACAAAATTGACCTTTAAAATGCCCGTATATGTATGTATTTATGTGTAGCAATATTTAAAATTTAAAAAAACACAATAAAACAAATAATGTCCATAGACCAGCACGTGTAATGTCATTCAGTGCTTCAATAATAATTACCCGCCTCATTAATTTTTTTTCTTTTTTTCAACATTTTAATAGGAAATAGGAAGTTTAGAGGTACGTACATACATATGTACAATGTTCCATCCCATATTTGCAACAAAAATGACCGCATGTCGCTGTTTTGTTTTTGTTAACTCAGAATATTATTTCTTGCTTCGATTAAAGAGATGTGAAGAAAAAAAAAATAAATTACAACTACACTTATCACCACAATTAAAAAAATCTAATAATTAAAGAGCAGCAATAATAATAAAAAAAAACTACCTACCTACATATCTAGAATTATTTTCAATTTAATTCTTTAGAATTCAAAGAAACGAACGAGTTCATCGTTAAAAATAGAATCAGGGTGAAAAACTAGGAAGCACCAGTTTGCGAACTCACAAAATTCACCACGAACACAACAATCACACAGTAGACCATCAGCACAGCATCTTTCTTAATTCTCAACACATCATTCAATACATACAAATATACATCCCAATAAGCATGAGTTCAATTTAATAGAAACAAAAAAAAAACATTTTTGCTTAGGTATTATTCTTTTCTTGTTTGCAAAAACAAACTACAATAATTTTTTTATCATACATGGGCATTGCCGCCGCCAAAGCATATGAGTTGAGTATGTATAATTTTACCATCTTAAAAGAGCTTTGGAGTGGGATTTTTAATATCTCTGCTTGCTGGGAATTATGATACAGGGTGTTTTTTTTAGACCTAAAAATATACTGCCAAAAAAAATACGTAGCCACTTATTAGACTGTATGATCAGATTTTGTATTCCAAAGCATTAGTATTTGTAAGATTTGACAGATCGCAAACAATGTACGAAACTTTTGATAGCTCTCATTTTCTTGTACCTAATCTAGTAATTCATCGAAATCAAACAAAGTGTAATTAAGTTAAAAATACTAGGGGTATTCACGATCTGGTGTACCAAGTCTTTTAAAAGTGTAAAATTTTATTTTTTTACAACAGACTGTGAACACACCTTACAGATTAGTAATCTGTAGCAACACTGAAGCAAATGTCAAAATCTGTTTCACATTTGTTCTGAAGAAGGCTTAAGTTTGTGTTAAAAAAATCTTACACCCTTGTATTTTTCGGTTACAATAGGGTTCGGGTATTGTAAAAGTGTAAGATTTTGACATTCAGTATATTTTGTTGTTGTAGTGCAAAAAAATGCTACACTTTTACACTTTTACAATGATACAAGACCAGATACACCGGATCGTGAATACCCCTACTATTTATTAGATTAGATACAAGATCACATTTCCAATCTCAATCAAATCATAATTTTGATTGTGTGATGTTTGAGATAGTATACGGCGTTTTTTAGTAATTGCAAAAAGTATTGGAGGAAAAAAAGACGACATGGTTTTTTCCGGAACAAGATTTACTAGCCAATCGATTTTTAGTATCTGTGAGAGATTCATTTAGCACTGTCAAAGTTGAAATATTCGAAATTAGTATACAGCGCCAAAATAGGAAGTTTCAAAAATTCTGCGGAAGTCGATTTTAAATCAACTTGAATTTTTCGTTGCAAGCAACGGCTACATTTTCACATTTTTGAATGTGTATCTATGGTATATGTGTTCGTTTGACAGCTTTCTCTCTCTCTCTCTCTCTCTCTCTTTTTTTTAATGAACGCCAAAATATTACTGAGATGTCTTTGGATAGATCGTCTTCAATGGCAGCGTTTGCTTTACTGATTCTTTCAGATTCTACTTATAAATTTCATTCTATTCACGGGTAAGATGCCGAAAATTATTTGCGCGTAAACTGCTTTCACACAACACAACTTTACCTTTCTCTTTTTAAGCTAGCTCTGGTGGCAATGTTTGAAAATATTTCAAAAATTTCAAAAATTCAGATATATCGAAAGTCAAAAACTAAAACACCCTTTACAAAAAAATAGAGAAAATGTGTTTTGTTGTTTGTGCCCACATTAACATGGTCTGACACAACCGCCCGCTGCCGTTTGTTGTTAGATTTCAATTTATTGTAAATATTTTGCCATCAACCACGTGGGCTGAAAGTGGTAAAATAAAAGTAAAGAATGAAAACACATTGTTTTTTTCCACTTCTGGGTATTTGTTGTTTTCTTTTTTTTATTTTACATTAACCGCCTACATCGCCGTCAGAGGTATTTATGTGAATTTAATTAAAACACCCACTTTTGTGTTGATGAAATTGGTGAAAGCTTTTATACCCTACCTACCTTTTTACTGAATTCTTTTATGATTTTCGAAGACAAAATATATTAAACTATTTATAATCGACTGTTTGCATTTTACTTGGATATCGAAATTACAAAAATCAATTAACCTTTAGGAATAAGTTTAAGAATTTCTGTATCAATTTTTAATTTATTTTATTTCACAAAATATCTAAAACACAACATTTTGAATTAATTAAAAATATATGTAGTTTTCAACTTTCAAAAATTTGATTATAATTATTTAAAAAAAAATATATTTTAACTTATTTTTTTCTTACTTACAGCTTGTCTCATTAGATGGCATTCAAAGTGGTGTACCGACACTCACCACATCAACATTAACGCCGACAACACTTCGCAATATCGAACAAACATTCATCGAACTAACAGCTGATCCACCAAATAATGCACCCTATCAAGCTGGCTTTGTTCCGCCTCGGGCGCCATTTAATTTGCCCGAATTCCAAAATGAAACCAACAGTATGTCATCGTCGGAAGATTCTCAAAACTCGTGGCCCACCACACCGATGATAAATGAAGAGAATTCTATGGCCACAACAGATACATGTAAGCTATTTAAATAAATTTAAAATTAAAAGAGTTTATAAATTTAATATAATTTTTTTTTCTTATGTTTCTTTTTTATAGCAAGTGTAGCCACTGCAAATAACGACAGTCCGTCCTTTCAAAGTAATGGCACTGGCGGCGGTGGCAGTAATGCCGCATCTACCTCAAATGCTGTCAATGATTTCACAGGGGCCCTGGCCCGAGAAGTTGCAAGAGGTAAAAACTCGACCACATCGAGCACAACCACTCCGTCCCGTCGTAATCAAGGTGGCCGTCGTCCTACAAAAGCGACAAATATGTCTCCTGAAGAAGAAGAAAAACGACGAGTTCGTCGGGAGCGTAATAAATTGGCAGCGGCGCGCTGTCGAAAACGTCGTGTAGATCAAACAAATGAACTATTAGATGAAGTTGGCCTCCTTGAGAAACGTCAAAACAGTTTAAAAAAAGAAGTGCAAACTTTTCACGAAACCAGAGAACAGCTTCAGAAAATATTAGAAGAACACAATTTACAGTGCCGCAAACTCCGACCAACCAACAATAACATTCTAATGGATACTTTTAACGCTTGCGATGCTGCTGGTCGTGGTTCTCCTCTCGATCTCAAGCCCGCCGTGTCCGACTTTGACTTGAAATGTATAAAAAGTGAACCAAATGACCAATTCGATAGTCTGGACGGAGGACCCTCATCACCAAATCATGTCATGCTATCACAATCCTCGTCAGTCATGGTGCCGCCATTACCGAATGTATCAACGATTTCAGCGTCAATACCCTCAGTTGCTGCTTTGAACACACCCACCATTACAAATTCGCCTCCGCCCATGTTGAAACCAGGTGGTCCTGCAAAACAACGACCCAGCTCATTAAATGTTCCCCTGCAAATGATGCATGGCATGGGCAAAACTGTCACAGATATAAACGGTGTTGCGATAACAACGCCATCTAGTGGAGTAATGTTTAACTTTGACAGTCTTATGGACGGCGGCACCGGTCTAACCCCGGTTTCTGGTCCCCTAATTCCAACGTGCTCGTCGCAAAACAAGCATCCCCTTGAGCTGTCCACACCCACCAGCGAACCATCCAAGCTGGTCAGTTTATAATAGTTAAACGAATATTATTTGTAAAAAAATATGTACGCTGACAGGAAAGCTGTTAATTAAAAACAATATACAATTTTTTTTGGAGAAGATGTCGAAAGGAAAATGTGTTGCAAAGTAACCTTTTCTTTTTCTTGTAAGGAGAACTTATTTTAAGGCAAATGATGATTTATATTTTTAATGTCCTAAAATTTTTTTGTATTATTTTTTTTATAAATATAATTATTATTATGTTTGTTTTATTTATATCTAGCAAAAAAATCTATAAAAAAAAGCATTATAATTTAATTTTTTTAGAAGATTTAAACGGAAAAAGTTAACCCAACAAAAGAGAAGGCGTTGTGATATTTAAAAAAAAATAATAAAATAAAACATAAATAAAAGTCGATAATATAATAAATATTTCCTAAGCGCAAAATCTATAGCTAAAATAGAAAAAAAATGAGAATGAGTTTGATAATTTTGTTTTAATTCAATTCTTTTATAAAGAAAACAAAAAAAAACATTTAGAAAAAAAAAAGTTGAAACAACAATTTTAACTCTAATTAGTTTCTAGTTTTAGCAAAAGGAAGTAAAAATGTTTTCTTTTTTGTATTAATTTTAAGCTCAATCAATCATAAAATTATAATAATTTAAAAATAAAGAACCTTTTTGTCGATCGTTTAAAAAACAATTCTAGAATTGAACATTACACAAAATCACATCTTAAAGATATAAAAAAAAAATCTATTTATAACTATGCAGTAAGAAAACCTTTGTCGCCTTGTGTTTTTTGTGCAAAAGCAATAATTAATAAAATGTGTATTACTTTTTTTTTCAATAGCATATATTATATTACTCTTTCTATGACTTTTCAAAAAAAAAACAACATTTTGTATATTTAAAAAAACCAAAAATAAATTCAAATAACTAGTATAAATACCAATTTGCATGTATAATGTTGTAAAAAAATAACATTATGTATTTGATGAACACATAAAGATAAATTATATAAAATAAAGTATGTATATTATATTTTTTGACAAAAAGCAAAACTATATTTTAAAATAAAAAAAAAACGAAAACAAAAATGTTAAGCCTAATCATTTAACAAAATCTGATTAGAAAAAGAAACTTTCATAGTTTTTCTATTCGATCAAAAAAGAAAATAACGTTTTAAATCAAAAATTTAAGTTAATCAAAAGCAATACATAAAAATGCTACACTTTACCAAAATTAAATGAAAGAAAAATAGCAGAGCAACATCAAACATATTGCAAATAATTGTATCGATAATCTTTTAAACAAAAAACAAAAACAATTGCAATATATACCAACTTAAGACAAAATAATCTTTTGTTGTTTTATTAATCGGAGATTGTTTTTTTTTAAGGATTTGGATAGATCATAATATGATTGTAAATCTATTGTAGATAAATAATTTCATAAAAATGAGAAAATAGTTACCACATGTAAGTATAACAGCCAGTGATGTAACGGTTAGTGCCTTGGACAGTCACGCCAGAGAAGGGGGCCAAGCTATGTACATATTTCAAAATCATAATCATATCATATTTCAAGATCATAAACTACGTTGAACTCACTAATTTACCTATAAATTGATTCGGTCCTTCCATAGTTCTCAAATAGCGAGTTTCATTCAAATTTCAAAGATCTCTCAAAATCCAGATTTGATCTTTTCAATGAAACCTTATTTTCAGATTTTTTAGCACGGATTGGCACTAGTTCACAAGTTCCCAACAAATTAATAACAAAATATTATCCATTTGACCCTTGACAGAAAAAACTTTTTACATGTATGTGTGCATTCAGTTCAAATCTGCCAACCCATCAGAGATCCAATCTTTCTTGTTAAGATTTGATCTAGATCTGCTCTTTTTGTTGGAATGAAACTCTTAAAATTAAAAAAAGATGAAATCTTTTGTCAGAAAGAGCAGAACTTTTCTTGAATGAAACTCGCTATTAGACTCAAAAAGAAGCGATCTTTCTCTCAACGGTCTAATTGGAACATATATATTGATGCTCTCAAAAATGCAGGGTTCCGAAAGTTTGAGGAATGCATATGCAAATATTTGCAGCGCAAATGCGCAAATATTAATTCTCACATGCATTGCGATTTTTTCTTAAAGAAAGAGACAGTAATATGATGTAAGCGGTTGTATACTTTCCTTTATTGTACAAAAGTGTGTTGAATTTAGTTAAGTTTAGTTGGAGAAAAGACTTGAGATGGAAAATGAATTTTCTGAAGGAAAAAAAGAAAAGTGTTCTTTGGAACTGTGTTCACCGGAGCTTTATGACAGATGACGCAAATCAGAGAAAGCGTTCATAAATGCATGCGCAAATAGTTTTTCTGACACTAATTATGATCGCAACTGATCGGATGTAAACAAAGCTACCATTCATTTACGAAAGCACCCTATGTATAAAAAACAATAACTCAAGGCATGTTAACAAAGAATATCCCGGACAAAAACAACGGGCCCTCTAAGGAATATCCCAGGGAATTTCGTTTCCCCACGGAATATTTTATTCCCTCAAAATTTTACCTGCGATCGTGTTGAGATTCACGATTCGGAATAAATTTACCTCGAACAAAAAAATCGTATGAAATGACAGAAAAATTCCCTGGGATAGTTTATTCCAGATACCAAAAAATTCCGATGAAAACTTTTTAGAAACACGTTCCCAATATTCGAATTGTAGAAAAATTCCCAGGGAAGTTTTTATTCAAGACAAGCCCAAATATCGTGGGTTGTTCTTCTGGCTGCTAGAAAATGTAGACCTAAAAGACTGCCTGGTTTGGGCAAAAATTTTAACGCATTTTATGAAACACAAATTTTGTTAAGTGATTCTGAACTCGGAATTCTCTATGAAAAAAACTGTTTGCAGGGGTTCTAAATATTACCCGCGTATTCAAGAATGGGCCTTTACAGAGGAGTATATAGTGAAACAAGTGTGAATGGGTCAGAGAAATCAATGGAATTTCTCTTAGTGTGTTTCTTTATTTATTCCGGATAAGGAATAGAATGTATGGAAAAGACTAAATGTTTATCCAGAATGGAATGAATAAAGAAACAAAAATCCGGAACAGAAAAGAAAGAGATGACATCAATCATCCGTTTAAAAGTGTTATGATAATGACAAAAAAAAGATATATAAATATATGAGAAATATTAAAAATAAAATATTATTGATTTATTAATTAATGAAAACGCACATTTAATTATTATTTATAGGGGTATTCACGATCTGGTGTACCAAGTCTTGTAAAATTGTAAAATTTTATTTTTTTTACAACAGACTGTGAACACACCCTTACTAATCTGTAGCAACACTGAAGCAAATGTCAAAATCTGTTTCACATTTGTTCTGAAGAAGGCTTAAGTTTGTGTTAAAAAAATCTTACACCCTTGTATTTTTCTGTTACAATAGGGTTCGGGTATTTTAAAAGTGTAAAATTGTAAGATTTTGACATTCAGTATATTTTGTTGTTGTAGTGCAAAAAATGCTACACTTTTACAATGATACAAGACCAGATACACCGGATCGTGAATACCCCTTATATATTTATTTCAATAATAAAAATATAAAAACTGTGGTCATTCATTTTGTTTGCTTACTTGGTTTTCGTCTGTGGCTGCTGTCATTTTTTTGCTTTCATATGAGGGGTTTATTCCGCGAATAATCTGTACATTCCGTGTTTAACATAGAATAAGAAGAATGCATTCCAAACGTTCCAGAATGAATAAAGAAACAACAATATAGTTTATCCGGAATATTCCATGGACATACCAGAATGAATAAAGAAACACACTCTTAGAGTTTAGATTAATTTATTAATTCATGAAAAGTCACATTTAATTGTTATTTATATATTTATTTCAATAATAAAAATATAAACAATGTTTCGATATCTATTTTGTTTACTTACTTGGTCTTCGTCTTTGGCTGCTGTCATTTGTTTTGCTTTCATATGAAAGGGTTATTCCGAGAATATTCCTTTCATTCCGTGTTTAACATGGAATAAAAAGAATGCATTCCAAACGTTCCGGAATGAATAAAGAAACAACAAAATAGTTTATCCGGAATATTCCATGGAATAAAGAATCGCAAAACTGGTATTCCGAATAGAAACACACCATTATTGAACCCTAACATTAGCTGCATTCAAAAATCGAACCATAGCTATTCTGGGTTCGTGTTTTTGTAATCCCGTGTAAGAACACGGCTAATGACAAAGCAGCTGCTACCAAAAAATAATATAGTTTTCGATTGGACGTCCGGAAGTATTCCGTTAAATGCCAATAACGAATCCAATATTGTGTGTCGGCCATGTTTACAAAATAAGATAATCACAAATGTGCGTTTTTTATTTCCCGCCTTACACAATCATTCAGATTAAACTTCAGAATCGATAATATAGTGTCAACTTCATCGATTGGAATCCTGGATCGGATAATTCTTCCGGGTTGCCACTCTCAAGCTATCCGAAAAACTTTGGTATATGTACTTTTATATCCCATGAGAAATTTCAAAAACATATGCACAAATCCAAACAAATTTAACCTATCCGATTTTGGTTGTTCAGGAACTTAAATGGATACTAATCTATCTTACATATGCTATCGTACCGACATTTGAATGCACCCATTGAATTAGCTTTACCAACAAAAGCATAAATATGAAGACAAGATGAAAATGTATGTCGTTTTTATTTGGCAATCCGAATGCTTCTGAATTTGAAATCAGAATCGGAATCAGAAGCACTGTTGTCATTTTTTGTATCATAATTGTGCAACAAACATTTTTTTGAATTTGAATATTTCCACGTACACAATTATTTTCACACATACAATCTCATTAAAATCCAGAATCGTCAGAATAACACAAGTGTTCATTTGGGATCCCGGATCGGAGAAGAATTCCGGATTGCCAAATAAAAACGCCATTAGAGTCAAAAAGAACCCAAAACCTTTGACTTTTAATATTCTCTCCGTAAGCTTGGTTTCAAGAGCATAAACTCTCTGGTGCCTGGTAGAAAGGGGTTAAGTCAGAAATAGTAGTTTTTCGCAAAATGAGATTTAAGATTGAATATTTATTTGTAAATCCAGATATTGCTTTTTCAAAAAATTAATGATGGAGAATAATCATCAAAGCGGTCTTCTGTAATAACATTAAGCTTTTGCGGGCTTTCACTCACTTATAAATAAGCTATCGGAGTATATCTGTGGACGAATCAGATAGGTTAGCTGAAAGCTGTCAAAAAATCAGAACAAAAACCATACCAAATGAATTTTGTAGTCAGCTGTTCTATACATTTGTTCTGTGATAGCTAGTTATTCCAAATTTTTTGGGATAACTCAAGATAGCTTTCATGAGAACAACTGTTTTTTCATCAGATGTGTTTTTGCACACATTACAACAACAGAAAGTTATTCCAGATTGCTGAGAATAATTGAGTGAACGTCCCCATTGACAACAAAATATGAGTACCTACCCGATTTTCTGATGACTTAACTCCTTAGAGCCACCTGCATTTTGTCTACCTGTTTAAATTACGTTTTTTCTAGAGACTTAAGTCAAGAAAAAAAATCTGCTTGTACATAAATAACTCAATTTAATTGAAAAATAAACTTTAAAATAATAAATTAATTCAAATAAATAATAAGTATTGAAATGTATCTGGTCATCTTCTAACAAATCTGAATCATTACCTGGTGCCTCTGCCGGATTTGCTAATTTTTTATAAATGTCATGAAAAACAGGTGGAACTAAGATCACAAATCCTTTTTGGATTTGAATCCTTGTATTTTTTTTTCAGGACATTTACGAAATTTATTATTATTAACTCTTGTTAAGCTTAGAAATTTGTATCTTTTCTATCACAACCAAGTACTAGTTGACTTAAGCCCTTAGGACCAACAAGATGATTAAGCCCTTAAAATAATTGAATACAAAAGACTTAAGTCCACTTACAACCTTTATACCAAACAAATCAGAAAACTTTCTGACTTACATCCTTTGTACCGAAAGGAGTAACGCTAGACTTAGGACCAAACGATATAGAAAAAAATTTGACTTTTAAGTCCAATAAAAATCCCAAAACCGATTTTCCATTTGCGATGGGGCAACGTTGAACCACCTCCCTTACCAATGTTAAAAAAAAAACATTAAAAAAATATATTTCTCAAAGACGCCTCCAAGAATTCCCACTATTAGATGGAAGAATTAAAATTTTTTTTTTATATAAATGCATTTTAAAAGTGTTAATAAAACTGCATACTGATATTTAAGAAAAAAGTTTTTCGATTTTTAAAAAATTAATAAATTTAAAGACACTGAATTTTTTTGAAATTAAAATTTTATATGTAAATATATTAATAATATCTTCAAAATGGCATGTCAATTTTTTAAAAATGTTTTTAAAATTTTATACATACACAAATATTTTTTTTAAAAACTACTCCTACGATTTTTAAAATTTGTTTTTGATATATTCTTATTTATCCAGATTTATTGGAATTCAAATGTCATCTTAACTAAGTAATATATATATGTAAAAACTTTTTATTATGTGTATTATTTGTTTCCTTATGAATTTTTGTGTACGTCACTGAATAATACATACTATATAGGCCCTCATACATTTATATATACATATGCATCTTTAAAAATCACATGAATCTTATGTATTCATATTGCACCTAAATTATAAAGTTATATGCATATAGCTAACTACCAACCTACATCCTTCATTATCATAAGTACATATTTACACACCTAGGTTCCATCCATGGATGTAGGTACATATTTCTCTCCTAATTTACATAATTAAAATCCATAACCTAGATTTAAATATACATTTATAAGTGTGTACATATGTAACTATTCATTGAAGAAGAACTCTCCGATCCGGGATTTCAATCGAACAAGTTAACCCTTCATTCTGGATTTTGAAATTTAATATGAGTGCATATGTAAGGGTGGGAAAAAACAAAATAATGACATGAAAATGTAGAAATGGGCGATGTTCATTGATGTTGGTAAAAAATCAATGTTAGTCGAGAAAAATATCGATGTTTTAACATCGATGTTGAAGCATGTAAACCATCGCAGCATCGATGTTAAGATTCAAAAGATCGACTTAAAATAAGCTGAAATCTTTTGCCGCACTCGACGGAACTGCACTTCAGTGGAACTACGCTTCACAACAATTTATCTGAAATTGTATGAAGTTCAATTGGCGCTTAGTGGAATTTAATGTAGCTCATACACACAAAAAGGGAAAAGAAAATTGCGATAAAAAACATTGCTACAATTTTCAAAACACTAAAGGAATTTTGAATTTATAACATATTGCATTTTTAATTGATTTTTGAACGTGATATTATTTTTCAAAAAAGTTTCTAAAAAATCGATTGAGTAGTTTCCAAAATTTTCAATTTTCAAAAAAACCTACAAAAAAAATTTGAAAAATGTTGCTTATATACTAGTGTTTATACGTTCTAGGAGCTAAACAATCATTGATGATAAGAAATTTCAAAAAAATCAAATGAACCGTTTTCCAATAAATCGAAAACCATAAATAACATCCTTTTCCAAAAAAAATACCAAAAAGTACTATTTCCTTTCATTAATGAATTGATTTTTTTTCTAAAAATCGGCGGAGCCGTTTTTGAAAAAAATTAAATTTTCCGTTTTGGACGAAAAAAAATGTACGGCAGGTACCGTTATTTTTCGTCTTAAAAAAATGAAAAAAAAAACGTGTGGGAATATTACCGAAAAAGCAATACGTATCCAGTTTGAAGCAAATCCATCCAACCGTTTCGGCAGTAGGCTCGTGAATAGATAAACCGAACGTTAGCTCGAATTAAATAATAGAATTCTTGAATAACAACTTGAACCCAAGAAAATATTTTGAATTATGTACGATTAATGTCTCACCTACATATGTAGGTCCTACCCACGTATCTACTTGGTCTAAACACTGAATTGATTTGAATTTTTGAAATGAAAATTCATGCCACGATAAGGAAGCAATTTGTATTGGATTTGTATTCTGCCTTATTATCTTTTTCTAAACTTTTATTCTTTTTGTTTAGAAAAGTCTTATAACAGGTTTAACTACTAAAAGTCCTTTCACACAATCTCACCGGCACATGTCGAAAACGTGTAAAACAACCTTGCGTTCCTTACCTATCAGAGCAAAAACTTAGTAATTCCAAAATCTGTATTCTCTGTCTTTCATTACATCCCATTCTTTATCTGCTAAACACTGAGTTCTTGGGTCGCCACATTTCTTTACTTATGCCACCACCACCAAAAACAGAATTCAATTCAGTTGATTTAATTACACCGAGCTGATAAGATCGTGCTCTGCTACTTAGGCGCGCTCGCAAATCCATCCAAGAAAAAGATATAAAAAAAAAAACAATCGAATACTTGAATTGAATTAATAAATAACCAAACAAAATATAATCTCGCAGTATTTATTATGATGATTCGACAATTGTTTTCAATGATTGGCTATGGCAGGAAATTGAGGACCTTGTCACCAAAAGATATTGTCTTCATAACCGGCTGTGACTCTGGTTTAGGGTATGTGTTTTTTTTTAAATTAGTTTAATTTTGAAGAAATAAATTTTATTTTGTATTTCAGCTTCACATTAGCCCTTTATTGTCATTCACTTAACATGACAGTGGTGTCTGGTTGCCATGATTATCAATCCGAGGGCGCTAAGCTTCTGCGGAATGTTTCCGATCCTAAGCGAATGATAACAGTGGAATTGGATCTTTTGAAACAAGATACAATAATTGAGGCACATAAATTGATTCGAGAAATTGTTGAAAATGAAAATGATTACAATTTCACAGCCCTGGTTAATAATGCCGGTGTTATGTGTTTTGGGGAATTCGAATGGCAAACGAGAAATCTATTTGAATCTCAAATTAATGTTAATCTTTTGGGAACGATGCGAGTGACCAAAGAATTACTACCACTAATACGGCAACATCAGGGACGAATTATTAATATAACAAGTCATTGTGGTCTTCAGGTAAGATATCTCTCGTTGCTTGTTTTAATATCCTACCTGAGGGATTCGATGACAAAGCACATGAAATACAAAACCGAACACAACAAAATTAAGCTAAAAAACAGAATTGGTATACATACATTATTTAGCAAACCCTAACTTGATTATAATTGAAATTCATGCGAAGTACCTTCGAAATTGCAAATATGTAAACAATTTAGACAAATGGTTAGGTATTCTGAAGTCTTTAAAGATTCTGTCTATTTGGCGATTGAATGCCAGGCATACATTATATTTTTTCGGAAGGTTTCATATAAAAAAGTGTCCGACTGATGTCGAAGAAATATGAGGCAATATTTTTGTTTTAACTTCACATAATGTACATAAACGGGCATAAGCAAATATTCAGTTCAGTAATAGTTATTATTTTTATTTCTTATATATACTCTGTATTAACTAAAACATGATGAGAACTAATTTTTAATTTTTTATTTGTAGAGCCTTCCAGGCTTAGCACCATACGCTGCTTCGAAGGCAGCTCTGCGATTTTGGAATGATGCCATTAGAATAGAATTAAAGAAATACGGAGTAGAAGTTGTAAACTTTATACCCGGATCATTTGTAGCCGTCAGCAATATTTCTGCACGACAGCAAAATCACGCAAGTGAAATGAAAAAAGAACTAAATTCAGAGCAATTGGCATTCTACGGTGAATATTTCAATGAATACAATGAATATCTCAAAATTATATCAGGATTTAAGCCACCGAATGCGATGAACGACAAACAATTGTTGGATAAATTCAAAGACGCTCTCGCAAATACATATCCACGATCGATGTATATTCATGAACCTATTAGGTAAGAAACGAAAAAAATCTGCAATCAAAAAATTAATTCTATTTTCTTTCAAGATACAAAATATACAGATTCCTATTTAGCATTTGTCCAACGCTAATTGTAGACTGGCTTACTTTAAGATTCTGCTCAATGCCTTCATACAAGGGAGAGAAAAAAATCATCTAAATAAAAAAAACTGTTTTGGATTTTAAAATGTTTAATTTGTTTATTTTTTTTTAAATGTAATCTTGATGATATTCCACTAGATATTTATATAAAAACAATATAATATAGTAATTATCCTTAATTTTTAAGAAAATACATTAAACAGAAAATAAAAACAAAAAATGTTTTACACATGAACAGAACATAAAACACATCATACAGTGATATCGTTTCTGATTTCCTCTAAATCTTATTTTTTTTTTTTCAAGTTTTTGTGGAATCACAGATGTTATTTTCGAACAGATTATAATTTAATTGCCCCTTCTGTAAGTTTATACCAAGGCTTTATGATGCAATGTTATTTTTTTTTATTCGTAGTGTAAATTTGAATTAGGATTGTTGTTCCATGAATCCTCTGAAGAATCGCTTGATAGCCCACGACCAAAGAATGCCATCATGTAGATAATTACAATGAATACTAAGATTCCACTAAGCACCAGGAACCAAGTTCGCCGCCATGGCGGTCGTGATGATGGTGCATAGAACCGGCGCGACCAACGTGAAAAGATTTCAGCAGGTGTGCGTCTCTTGTATTTGTTGTCATCTCGATCAGTTCCACCGATCGGTGATTGCCTTGGTAACAAGGGTCGTCTGCTATTGGCTGTTGGTAAAAAAGTTAAATTTGTTTCTTCTGTTTTGGCATAAGAGAAAGTAATGGATTTCAATTTGAATGGAAAAGTATGAATAAATTAAAATGAAAAGTTGTGCTGAAGTATTAAGTCATATTATCCATATTATGACCGCTTTTCTTGATCTGATGATTATTGTTGTCGGTGGCAAGTTAAAGTGATATGTCAATGAGTTATCTTTACCAAAAATAAATTTTGAAAATTTTAAATGCAAAACAGAAAGACTATTGTTCGAAAAGGCAAATAAAGTAAACGCAAAGCCGATTGCAATGATTCGAATATATCATTTAATGTAAGATTAGATTGAAATGGATGTTCACTAGAACAATAAAAACACATGAATCTAAAGATTCCATTTTTACTGGTTGAACCACTTGGTGCATATATTGATCCGTATAATATATGTATCTAAGTAATCATCCGTATTGCGATAGTCGTTTCACTTCATCGACAAATGTCGTTTTTGTAGTCGTGTCGCTTTTTAATCGGTACTGCGTAACTTATGTCTTTTTTATTTGGCAATCCGGAAGCCTTCCGGACTCTTCTGAAAGTGTTCACTTGGGAAGAATGACAGTTCTTATTCTGAAAAGAAGAGAATTTTGCTTCTGGATTTGAAATCAGAATCGGAACCAGAAGCACTCACACATTCATTGTACGTCATTCTTGAACGTCAAACCCGAGTGTTGTCATTTTTGGTACCATAATTGTGCAACAAACATTTTTTTGAATTTGAATACTTACACGTACACAATTATTTTCACACATACAATCTCATAAAAATTCAGAATCGTCAGAATCACACAAAAGTCTTCAGTTGGGATCCCGGATCGGAGAAGAATTCCGGATTGCCAAATCAAAACGCCGGAAGGCTTCCGGATTGCCAAATAAAAACGACATAAATTTGGCGTTTTTGCCTTGAAAACGACTAATGCAATACGAAATGACGACAATCATCACTAAATTAATACATTTTATATGAACATAGGCGCCAGTTGGCGTTCAACGCCATACGCAAAAGCAAATTCTTGTGTCGTGTTTTGGTATGGCTCTGAACGACTATAGCAATAAGGGTGAATGTGTGTTTACCAAATCACTAAGTTAATTGTAGTACACATCCCCAGATAGAGCCTAGTCTTTAACATAGTGCAACCTGAATCTATTCTTCTATTCTGTATAACTTCAGCAAAGGATACACTCAGATCGTCAGAAATGTGATGATGTTGTTAAACCTAAGGTCTTGCTTTAGCAATTAGTTATACTCGTAGCAATATATACCGCCTTTAAAATTGATAGTGGTATACCTGTGCAATTTTGTTATAGAGTTTGCAGAGACAGTGTACACAGATATAATTTTCACTTGGCTGTCTAAAAGAAAATCACCCTTATTTATTACGATAGGCGTTTTTCATGAATGCCAACTCTCACTTTTTAGGTCGAGTCACATTTTAGGTGTTTTATGGCCTTTTCGATTGGCCGTCCGGAACACGTTCCCCCAATAAAACACCTGGAAACAATTTGACTGATTCTGAATTGTATGTATCACTGTATTTGTGAAAATTAAATTTAAAAAAATCACATCGACTAAAAAGAATTTCCAAAACACTTGATTTCAATTTAGATACACATTTTCTTGTATCAGTATTAAGATGCTTAAACGCCACTCGTTGTCGATCAACATACGTTCCATATAGGCAGATGATTTTGGAAAAAAATAATTTTCAATACGGTTGTCATTAATTTTTAAAATCATACTCATTTTCTGACGATTAATGTCCTTTTCGATTGGTAATCCGGAAGAACTCTCCGATCCGGGATTTCAATGGAACAAGTAAATAATAGATTCCAGATTCTGAAAATTTATGTGGGTGTATGTGTAAGACTGGAAATGTCGAACGCACATTTGTGATTATTTTATTTTGGAAGCATGACTGACACAAATGTAGATGATTTCGAAGTTATTCCTAATGAAAATTCGAAATTACAGTTATTGAAGGAAAAATTTGTCTTCGGAACAGATATCCATAATTTTTACTCTCTAAAGATTGAAATTGAAACCACAAAATTTCAGATAAACCAAAACAAAACAATGACATGAATAAATTAATTTGAATTTGATATTTAGTCGTTGTGTGTGTACGTGCTTCTGGTTTGGATTCTGACTTCAAATCCAGAAGGAAATTTCTCTTCTATCCAGGAGAAGAACTGTCATTTGATACCAATCAAACAGTTTCAGAAGCACTCGGAAGACTTCGGAAGCCTTCCGGACGACCAATCGAAAAGGCCATAAGTTAATGAAAGTCGCAAAATATATAGGCTCAAAATTTTAAATATTCCTCGTTTAGAGAATAAACCCAACTCTAATTAAAGCAGTCGTCTAGTTGCCAGCTTTTGTCTGACTTTGTCTTAATTTTAGACACACTAAAGAACTCTTCTCATTAAAGTAGATCTTTAGGGCTAAGTTAATCAAACTTATGTTGAACATACATTTGACAGATAGATAAGCACAAAAACACAAAAAATATATTCATAAATTTATAAAAGCACAGGTAAGATTTTTAAAATTTCAGAAAAAGATTTTCATATACATATATATAATTCGTTTCTGGTAAGGAAACAAATTTTTCGACAAGAGGAATTGGCTGTACATATTACCAATCGGTTTTTACGTACATATTTCAAATAAAAATCGCACCGTTGTTTTTTTTTTCAAATCGGTATCTTGAATAAAATTCAAGGTCAGCAAGGTCTTTGAACGGATTTACTCTAACTTTTTATATTTTTGGCTTTCTAAAAAGCTCACAATCTGCACAAATATTATAATCTGTTTAAATTTTGACGACCTCTTTAACGTTAAAGTATACACCAGAGTCGACTCCTATTTTAAAACTCAATTAGACTAGGATTTATAAGCTATAGTGTCGCTGTAATCATTTTATTAAGAAATGCGAACAACGAAAATAACGAAGAAAAGACAGGAAAAGAAACCAAATCCGTGAGTAAGTAGATGGACAAATCAAATTCCAAATATTTTCAATTAAGAATAATTTTTCTTTTTTCCACAGATTTTAATGCGTACTTTAGGCTGAATAAGGTAGTGCCCATTGTAATAACGATGATTGACGTTTCTCTCACAAAAATTTAAGTTCCAATTGAATTAAGGAGTTGAGTGGAGAAAAATGACTATAAAACGCCAATCGTAATACAAACGTTTGAAAATGACATTCATTTAAGCGAAACGCCCATCGTAATATGGGTGAATAGGTTCCATCAACTGATCTCCATACTGGAAAAGTTCAAACATAATATATTTTCAGCCCTGAACATAACTATTCAAATTGGCAAGTCTTCATTTTATTTAATGAAATTATTTCTCAAAACTTTTTTTGATAAAAATTTACTAAATAGGTATTTAAAACTTTTATGCTTTAAAAATTCTTTTTTCTTCGTCAACGAATTTCCAACCACAAATCCGACATTAATTTAAAAAGCACTGGGAAGACAGTATTGGCCTTACACTCCATTGAGCGTTGACACAACCCAGATTTTGACAGAGCGAAAATCCTGGAAAGGGAGAAACATGTCTCCAAGCGGTATACTCTAGAAACGCTTCATATTATTAACAACAAAACCAATATTAATCGTAAACAAGACAGCCAGAACATTTCATCGGTTTACTGTTCTCTGGTGACTAAGCAGAATCCGTGACAATTTAAAGTCGACTAAGCTTCAATCGAAGTGTTTTTTTTATATCATAAAATGTTTTTTTAAACATTGCTTTATATTTGTATTTCATTGTATTATTTAAGTTTATTTGTAATACGTACTAAATGTAAGTTTGCCAAAATTGTACACTAAATGTTCTTATGTGTATAATATGTTCATTTTATTTTTGTTAATAAAAGATCCCCTGAAGATGACGGCAACCACCGTCGAAACGTGGGAAAGGAAATGAAATTGTTTCATTAAAAAAACATTACGACCAAAACAGATGAAAGGGATATATTTAAATCTCGAACACCTATAATAATTCAACCAATTGGGCAATAACTTAACAATTAAAAATTTTACTTCACTTACAATTGGATATTAAAACAATCGCTGCATTTAACACCAAGAAGAGGACAATATATTGACTACATCAACTTATAAAATCGACGAACTTTAAAGTAAACAAATTTCTTGCCGTATGAGCCAATAAATCAATTTAAAGAAAAGTATAACGTAATACATACTTTACAACAAAATACAAACATTGTACTGGATATTTCCCAATAATTTTCGTTAATTTCTGTAAGACATTACGAATCTCTTTTATACAAAAAAATAGAGAATAGAAAATTAGACTTTGAAACATTTGATAGGAATTTAAGAGTCCCAACAAAGAAAACGTTAGGGCCAAATTCTTTATGTTGATAAAGTAATGAAAAAAATTTTAAATGTTATACGTTCATATGACAAAGTGGGATGCGAAACATGATTACATCAATTTTACCTTGCGAATCATTTGACGGTGGATTGAATGCATCCATAAGCAATACGGAATGTGGACTGTCCAGTTTACTGTTGCCATTGTTATAATATGCTCCATTAGGCTTGTTTCGTTCGAGATTACTGTGATGAACTTTTGTCATAGTACTCATTGACCCCGGTTGCGTGATAGATTTATTCGAAGATTCATCTGAAAGCTAAAAAAAACAGAACCAATAAGCGATTAAACGAATTATGTTTGTGGACAATATTACTATTGGCAATCCAAGTTCATTGCGACCCCAATTAACTTGTCCCAAGCGACTTTTTAACATATCGGCAACTGGCGAAAGTAAGTTCGTTGGTGGAAAGATCGGATTGGAACATGTTGGACATGTATGACCACCTGGAGCTGTTGTAGGTGGAAGTGCTGATTGGCGGGCATTCAAGCATTCCCAATGGAATACGTCTAAGACAAAATAAAACGGCATAGGTCCTGAATATACCAGTTAGCTAAACAATGACTTACGATAACAAATCAATCGAATGCAATCGCCATTCTCTAGAGTCAGACCGCACAGAGTGCAATTGGATACGTAATCGCTATCTTTTAACCATTGTATGTATGATTGAACAATACACTTTAACAAAAAAGAAAATGAAGAAATCATTAGGAACATAAATTTAATTATGTGGATTACCTTTGGATGGCTAGTGACCATACAATGTTCACAAACATTAACCCGATGCTCGAAACAGAATTGATTTGTTACTCTTCGTTTTGGACATTTGCACAGACCCATTTTCGATTTTTATAAAAAAAAAATAATAACGAAAACAAACTAAATATTGCTGGAGATTTAAAAGTTGTAAATGCACAGAACTATATGAGAATTTTCGTGATTTTTGTGTTAGTTTAGGAAATGTTTTACTTTACATTTCCACGAAATAATCGACAATCGACAAAAATCGGTATTTTTCTTTTTCTAATGACAGCTGTATTGACAGGCCACGTAAGAAACGTTTTCAGTGGTTTGCGTGTTGGCTAAATAGAACTGAGCACAGTAAGGAGAAGACTCCACTCGGATTCGTTAAAATAAAAAAATTGGTTTTCCATTGGTACAAGGATTTAATTCTTTTTTTAAACAAATTTGCCAAAACACGGATTTCTACAATTAAGAAATTGTTTTTCTTTTTATTCTGAATCAAATGCACAGATCCGTATTTTACTGACACCACTAAGCCATGGTACATTCAGTTTCATAGAAACGAATATACCCCAATACAATAGCAAAAGAAAATTTAATTCAAATCGCGTCCCATTTGCCACGAAAAATATCAAATTTCGCATCAAACTCCGAATTTACCAATGCAAAATCCCATAAGGAAGTGACTAAAAATATGACAACTTATAGATATAGCATTTCTGTACAAACAGTTAGTGTAACATTAAATCACTATACAACCCTAGCCATCATCTTGAAATACAGTTTTTAAGTTAAAATAAATTTCTGATATAAATTCTGTTCCATACATAGCCCAAAATTGAAAATTGGCACTAGTTAGTGCCAATTCCTGTTCCAGACTTACAAATATGGTACTCGCATGAGTAAAATTTGTCCCATTTCTGACAATTTTTACGCAACACAACACATTTTTGTACGTATTTTGCTACCTATAGTGGGAGCAAATTTATAATTGCAGGCTGACGTTTCTCATAAGAAAATAATTTGTTGTGGTAGTTGCAAAAAGTTTATTGAACAAATGAAAGTTGCTTAAAAAACAAAAAAAATTGCGATGTACAACCAAAAAAATATATAAACTTTTATTTTTAGTATATCAGTTTCTTGGCGTTTAAGAATGGTGAGAAATTGTACTTACACCGATCCAGACTTTTGAGTACAATTGCATAATAATTTATGTATATTTTATGATAAGTATATAACATTTGTAAATATAAAACCAATTCTTGCATTAAATAATTTTTTTAGTATATTTTTATTAACATACTAATCTAACCATTCAGTCATATATTGACAAAGATTTGGTGTAACTTCTCCACAGTTTGAACAATTTTTAATAACTGGACAAATTCCACAAGGCATTTGTACCAGACCAGGTGGAGCAAGTGGAGAGTTAATTGCTCGATAAACATAGGAATCATTAGACAATAAAATACGCTCAGCATTTCCATCATAGACAACCGTCTTGAGAATAGTTTCCAAATCATCTTCATCCAAACTAACTTTACTAATTCCCAAATCCGATATAAATTTGTGTACTTCTTTGACTGAACAACTTGACATTTGTTTCAATGCCAATGGACCATCTCGTTTACTTTCTGCTGTGTCTTTTTTCATTTGCAAAAAACGTAAACACTGTTGATTTAATACATCAACGAACTCTGCTTCAAAGTCTTGATCCTGATACCATGCTCCACCAGTTATAGATCGATCAGGTTCTAAATTGTAGAGCATGTATACTTTTTTTTTACTTGCCTGAAAAGTTATTACTACATTTTTTAAAAATACAAATATTTAAATTGACTTACATTAACAGATTTAACAGCTTTAATAAGCTTCTTTGTTTCCAGATTCTTCAATATCTTATTCAATTGGGTCATGTTCAAATTTGATATCATTCGTATGTCTCGAATCCAGATTCCTTTGTTGCCACCTTCTTCAATAATACCATATACCACTTTTTCTTCTGTATCGGCTTCTTTCGGAAGAGTATTCTTTTTAGGATCCTTTGAGCGATAAATAAGTTTTTCGCCTTTCTTTAGAACTTCAATCACTCCCTGCTGCAATAGCTTATTAAGCCCTTGTACTTGGTGTGCAGGTGTAACATCTGGAATACTCTTTCTAAGATCATCGTTTGTAGCACCAGACGGCAAACCTTGAATGATTGCGAATATCTGATGGCTTACTTCGTCTGTAGACATTGTAGTATTCAGATGGCTTAAAAAAAGAAAGGGTTTAATTGGAGTTCTTTGAAATTATTTCCGATAATTTTGAGTTAGTAATATTGATTATTATAGAACGGGCAATAATATTGTCCGAAGACAAGAGCTTAATATATTTTTATTTAAAAACCTATGCATAACAAACATAGGTTCAACATTTTAAACATCCTAATGTTAAGGATTAAGCATGATTCTACTTAAGCGTTTGTTAATATTAAAGCACTTTACTTTATTTTTTTCTAATTTTTAACACCTTTTAACTAGCACTACTTTCTTCAGAAACCCAAGCTGAACGCGACTAAAACAGTGCAAGCAATTAATGGCGATTTCTAAACTAGACCAATACTATTTGGCTTTGAAACGAACGATTACGGATCTAATTTCTTTTTGGGACTGTGTGTGTTGCTTGGGAGCTATAAAAAAACAAATCTTCAATTCGGTAATACATCATTATTTCGTTTTTATTTTTTGATTCCGCTGCGGGGGAGTTCCTAAATCCACTTGCATATTTTTAATATTTGTTTCCAAGAAGTTTTTACCAATTTTTTTATTTTTTTAATAATTTTAATTTGCTTTTTCTCTACACTGCAATAAAATAAAAATTAATTCACAACGAAATCGACATAACCGAACATAACTTTTTGACGTTTGTAAATGTCAGTGTCATATGGATTTATTTTGTATGATGCAAAAAGATTAAATAGCCTTCTGGTAAATTTAACTTCAGTTAAATGTTAAGAGATAGTTCGATGATTAACTTTTAACATTCCAAATAATGACTACCAATTGATAAACAACAAAAAATTTGTACAAGGAAAAATGTATGTTTGGTTTAACTAATTTGATCTTTGATTATTTGCGTTTGAATAAAAAAATAGTTTTCTAGCGACGCAATGTAACGGGAACCTAAGCTTTAGCTCACCTAAATAAAAATGGGCTAAAATAATGTACTGTCAAAATTTGTCTTGCTAAATAAAATTGTGGGAATTAAGATTATTCTCTTTAATTCATTTTTCAACTTTAATATCCTTATACACATTAAAATGCCACTTACCAATATAAAAGATACACAATTTAGTAATATCGCGGAAAATAACTACAATCGAATTCACAACACAGTATCAAAGGTATTTAAAAACAAAATTCTAATCCTTCCGTAACACGGTGTTCTTTCTTTGCCTTGCTTGCTTCAAATAAATAATGCAACTGTCAAAACAATTAAACTGGTATATTCCAATACTTTAGGTTGGTTATTCTGATGGTATAACAGCTGGTCGAGAAAGTGTCTTCCAAAAGGGCTTTGATACTGGCTACGAAAATGGACTAGCTACCGGCTTCGAGTTGGCCAAATACAAGGCGTTTTATGAAGTGATGAATAAAAATTCTTCTGATTCCGAGATAATTAAGAAGGAAGCGAGTTTATATGAACAACTCAATGTTTCCGCAGCAACTGATAAATCACATTTCATGGGCGATGGTGACGAAGTATCACAACTATCTCAACATCAATCGCGCTATGTGAATGAAAAGACAACTTTGTTCGCCAAGGACTTACCTATTGCTACTAGTTTATTCTCTCGATAAAGATAATACACATATAATGAATTAGAAAATATTAATAAAAAAAATGTTGAGGGAACGATTTAGTGTTATTTAAGTAATTTATAGGTACAATCCCTCGGGGGTTCCCTCCTTCTTCCTATAAAGTACACTTTCTTTGGACTTTTTAAAGTCTTCATTTGTAACTTTCATACGACGTTCACGGAGCGCCATTAAACCGGCCTCAGTACAGATCGCCTTAATGTCCGCTCCAGAGAGATCATCCTTTGCCATAATCAGCTCACTGAGATTTACATCCTCGGCTAGTGTCATTCGAGAGGTGTGGATAGTGAAAATGCGACGCTTTGTTTTCTCATCTGGTAAGGGGAACTCTATCTTTCTGTCGATACGACCAGGTCGGATAAGAGCTGGGTCAAGTGTCTCAATTCGATTAGTTGCCATGATGACCTAAATTCAAACAAATATTAGATTATCCAGAGGTGTAAAGAATTCTCACAAACTTACCTTAACATCGCCCCTTGAATCGAAACCATCAAGTTGATTTAGCAATTCCAACATTGTTCTCTGGATTTCACGTTCTCCTCCGGAGTTGGAGTCGTAACGTTTGGTGCCAACTGCATCAATTTCATCGATGAACACAATTGAAGGTGCGTGTTCCTCAGCAACTCGGAAAAGTTCCCTTACGAGCTTGGGACCGTCTCCGAGGTACTTCTGAATCAGCTCACTTCCCACAACCCGCAAGAACGTAGCGGACGTTTGATTAGCCACAGCTTTTGCCAGTAAAGTCTTGCCAGTACCTGGGGCGCCATATAGAATGACCCCCTTTGGAGGTTTTATACCCATTTCCTCGTAGTACTCAGGATGAGTCAGAGGCAACTCTACGGATTCCTTGATTTCTTGAATCTGAGTATCAAGACCACCAATATCAGCATAAGTCTCCTGTGGAGCCTTCTCTAATTTCATAACAGTGACCATGGGATCAGTGTCATCTCCCAAAACGCCCACAACAGCGTGAACTTTGTGATTAAGGAGCACTGAGCAACCAGGCTCGAGCTGATCCTTATCCACAAACGATAAAATGCTAACATAATGTTCGCTTCCAACGGAAGTAGAAACAATTGCATGATTATCATCGATAATCTCTTCCAAATTACCCACAGACATGGGTGTTCCTCTCAGGTCATCTACCTTGGAACGCTCTTCCTCATTCTTTTCATCTTGGGGCTTTAATCGCTCCTGATTGCGAATGAATTCGTCCTCCATCATAAGATAATCCTTTATTCTTTCCAATTTCAGCAATTTCAAGCGACACCGTGTGTGAGGGGTAACCTGAGGAAGTTTCATAGCTGCATCGGGTCCCTTTGCGCGCCGCTTCTTCTTACCAACGCGAGTTGGGATTGGTGGTTCATATTTCTTCTTCTTGTCTTTGTCGTCTTTCTTATCCCCTGAACCACTTTGGCCAGATTGATTTTGACCCTAAAATAATAAAAAAAAATAATTTCATTGTTCATATTCTCCAGAATGTCGGCAGAGATCGAGGAAAAGAACAAACACAGCCCGACAATTTAATATCGAATTTTAATTCATTTAAAATAACTTGCGAAATTGATTTCATTGGTTTTTTTAATTTGATTTACCATATTTGCAGAGAAATTTCTTCAGATTTTTCACAAGAAATTTAGAGATTTTTTGGCGATTGTCACACTTCAACAAAAAATTTACAAGTCATTAATATGAAGTTGGATGTGATTCTTCTTTGTTATGGACGACTAGTTGATGGAATGCGTTTGAAATGTATGGATTCAGTACATATATTTATATCTTATTATGCTACGTTTTCACCTAAAGATAATCCGGTTTAAATTGAGAAGATTAAAAATTAATCTTCAAGTGTTTTCACCAGTGAAAAAAAGATTAGTTTGACGTTTTCACTATGAATTGTCATTCAAAAGTCAATAAAACAAGACAAAAACAAAATTATTGGGAAGAATAATAATAATTTCGGTGCAGTGGACAAATTTAATTTCAATAAATAAAAATGAGTAATAACTTTAACATATTGTTATCCCAACATCTTGCAGCAAACAGATATATTTACATAAATACTGTAATCGCCTTTGCACGGTTTTCATTTTTATATATTTGGGAAAGAACAACTTCAAAGTATTACTGTAGGATAGCTAAAACATTTTCCATTACAAATTCGAGGCACCGACCGCTTTGGTCTTTGTAGCTTTATTGCATTTTTTATTTTTATACTTATTTATAAACAAAAACAGAATTTGAAGGCAACGACAAATTATACTAGACAAAAACAAATTAAATAATGTTAGACAGTTTTTTTTTTTTGTTGAATGTCAATGGAGAAAATATGACATTAGAATAGGCGCGTTCTATGAAATAAGGTTTGTTTCTTTTGAGAATCTTCTACTTCGAAGAAGATTTCAATGAGATTAATTTCTAATCTTCATTTAAGGAGATTAAAATTTGTATGGAAAATCTTCAAGATTTAGAAGATTTCAAAGAGGATTTATGGTTAATCCACTTAAATCTGGATTAAGTGGTAGGTAAAAACGTAGTATTAGACTACGTTTTAGTAGCAAAACGGTTTTAGTATTCATGTAAGCTTGTAATAGGTTATCCATTTTGCGGTTTCAAAAGTAAACGTAAATAAAACACATAAAATATTTTTATTCATATTTCTTTTTTATTATAAAGTTTAAACGTTGACATTATGTGTGAAACACTACATCATTTAAATGACCACCACGCGAATTGTTGCAAGCATCGATTATTTTGAGGTAATTTTCGACCACTTTTTGACACATATTGGGCGGTATCTCAGCCATAACTTGACGAATGTTGGTTTTCAAGTTCTCAAGAGTAAAAGGTTTATCTGCATAAATACGGTCTTTCGCATGATCTTGGTGGCCAGTTGATATCGCCATGACGAGAAATTACACGTCCAGGAAATGTCTCTTGCTCGAGTTGTGTGGCATGTTGCACCGTCTTGTTGACACCACATATTCTCCAAGTCGTATTCTTCAGGCAAAAAAAAGTCGCTTATCATATGACCATAACGCTCCGATTTGACGGTGACAGTCGTTCCATCGTCGTTTTCGAAGAAGTAAGGTCCAATCACACCTCCGGACCAAAGAGCGCCCCAAACAGTGACTTTTTGTGGATGTAATGGCCTTTCTTCAATTACTTGAGGATTCTTAGAACCCCAAACACGACAATTTTGTTTATTAACATATCCACCGAGTGAAATCGACGTCCACCGCTTTGTTGTACAAGCACCCATTCGACGTATCTACGACTTTGTGATGGGTCAGCTGGCTTTAGTTGTTGTGTGAGCTGGACTTTATATGGATGTAGGTATGTAGATCCAAATGCAGAATACGCCATAATGTGCTGTAATGCAGGATATACACTGTTCAAATGCATGTCATGCAAATGAGAGTGTATTTGTGAAAATAACTCACGCATACATTGTGTGTGCTTGAAGCAAAATCAAAACGTTTTGATTTTTGTTCAATCATCGAATACACTCTCATATGCTTGACATGCATTTGAACAGTGTATATCCCGCATAAGACAGTCCTAATTCCTGAGAACGACGAGGAATCGACACATTCTGGTCTTCGGCAACACTTCCACTTACAGCAGCGATATTTTCAGTGGTACGAGCGAAAGGATGATACACAGGCCTTACAATATCTGTAACCAATCCATTCTCTTCAAATTTCTTCACAATTTTGCCAATTGCTTGCGTAGTTGGACGATTATGTAAACCATAATCTCCTCTTAAAGCATGATATGTGGCTGTCCCAGAATCACCATTTTTGTAGTAGGTTTTAACAATTTGTATGCGTTGTGCGATAGTTAAGCGATCTATTTTCGTAAATGTCAGACTTTCAACAGAAAAAAAATTTGGTTAACAACTTAGTTTGACAAATGTCGAATTCCAGTCCTATACTTTTGAAACCGCAAAATTAATAACCCTTTATATTTTTATCGTTTACTGCTTCAGTTTATTAGCTTGTAAATTATCTGTCAAAGTGTGTATAGAAATGGTTACGTTCTGATTGGACATGGTCGACTTGTAACCTAGTCAAGTTTCTAGTTTCTAATTGGCCCAATAAAAATTCCTTGTAATTTGGCATCCGGCCAATCACAAACTTGAGTAGCTTATAAGTCGATTATACGTCGTCTTGAACGTCGTAAATGATATAGTCAAAGCGAAAATTTCGTAAACTTTTATGTCATTTTCGTTTGGATGTTCAGATTTAAGCCTATAGCGCTAATCTACTTCACACGATAACGGTGCCAATCACGGTAATAAAAGAATGGCAATAGTTGAAAATATGTACTACAATAAAAGTCGCTTGCCTAACATTTGCCCGTCGTTGAAACGCTGCAAGTATTATTTGGCCGCAATTCGCACTGGCCAACAAAGAGTCTCAGTAACCAAAGAATTTTAAATTATTTTTTTGCTTTACTCTTTTGTCAAAAGAAATAAATGTTTGAAGCCATTTATTTATATAAGGACGTTCAGGTTTGTATACAAACATTTGATATCATTTTCATATTCGAATGTAAGCAAAAAGGAGTAGAACACTGAAAACATTTTTTTAAAATGAATGTTCCTGAAAAAATCTTATAATAAATGTTTACAAATAAAATCCACCGCGGCACAAATACTAACATATTAGTTGCCTGAATGCTTTCAAATTTGTCTGCATTCAGCTACTATTATTACAGCTGATACAAAAACAACTCAAAACTATCCTATCCAAATATCTTGGATATCCGGATAGCCTATGGACGATTTCGTTTTTAGTTTTTACACAAAAATAAATAGAAAAATAAGAAATTGTTTTAATTTAACAAGATGTCATTTCGCAATTGCTACAAATTAGCAACCAAACAAGCCATCCGATGGTTCCCTGGACATATGGGCAAAGGTCTACGCCAAATGCAACAGAAACTCAAATCTGTCGATTGTATCATCGAGGTTCACGATGCTAGAATACCAATTTCTGGACGGAATCCTGAATTCAAAAACACCATTGGCGGCATTAAACCTCATATTTTGGTTTTAAATAAAAAAGACTTGAGTGACAATAGAATGCACTCGAGAATCAGTGAGAGAATCAAAGAAACTGAAGGTATTGACCATGTCATCTATACAAATTGCAAAGATCAAAGGTGTCCTGGAATCAAGAAGGTCATGCCATTGGCCAGTGATCTAATAATTAATTCGAATAGGTTTAATCGAACCGATGAAAAGGACTTCTGTGTTATGGTAATAGGTGTTCCGAATGTAGGAAAGTCATCACTGTTGAACGTGATGCGAAATCGCCATCTGAACAAGAAAAAAGCCACGACAGTTGGATCGATTGCTGGAATAACAAGGAGTGTGATGCAAAAAATAAAGATTTCTGAAGACCCACTGATTTATATGATCGATACTCCGGGAATTCTCGAACCCAAGATAAAAAGCGACGAAATGGGAATGAAATTGGCTCTCAGTGGATGTCTGCCAGATCATCTTGTGGGAGAGGACCTAATTGCAGACTACCTTTTGTTTTGGATGAACTCAGAAAATCGATTCGAGTACGTGGATCATATGGGCCTAGAAAATCCTACTGATTCTATAGCTGAAGTTTTAGTCGCTGGAGCCAAAAAATTGGGAAAAACAACAAAAATCAAAACCTTTGATAGCATTACTGTAATGCCAGACGTATTGATAGCCTCTCAGTATTTTATTAGAGCTTTCCGGAATGGGGAGTTCGGCAAAGTTAATTTGGACTCAGAGGCATTTAGATAGAAACTAGGAAAACAAATAAAAATAATTACAAAAGTTTATTGACCTTTTATTTCTCATTCAACTTGAGCGTCCAAGTCAATAGGCGGAATCTCCGTGCCGTCAATAGGTGGTGCATCTTCCATGTTACTTTCTACATTGCTGCTGTAAAGAGAATTTGTTTTAAGGTCCTCAGGTATTCCCTTGTACCGGTTTTCGATCCAACGTTGAAAAGGCGACCGCTTCTCGTAGAATTCCAAAACAGCTTTCGGATTGCGTTCGCGGACCTCGGCTCCAGCTACTAAGTCATATTCATTGCAATCAGCCCACTTAATTAGATAGGATACATCACCGGTGACGTCTGTGGCGCCCATTATTTCCTGAAGAGCCAATCCTCGGTCGTAGCCTCGAGGCTTCGTGACCTCCTCGATTTTTGGTTTCTTGTCTCCGCGTTTTTTTGCCTTGGCACGAGATTCTTCGAACTTCTGAATCAATTGTGGACAATGACAGTGTTCTTCGGGTTCCCAGGTATTTTCCGAACTTGAATTTATGAAGAAATTGTAAACATATTTTAATTGTGGAATCAAGTTTTATATAAAATTCAAAACTCACTTTGGGTATCCCCTCCATTTGATAAAGTACTCAATTTTCCCTTCATTTGATATGCGTTTGTCGACGATTTTTTCAACAGAAAACCCAATGCTTTTAACTTTAACCATTATACAAATTTTATTTAACTTTTAACTTTCGATATCAAACACTACATTTGAGCTAGCGAATGAATTCAAGTCCCAAAGTCAGCAAAACATAAACAACACTTGCAAAATTTTAGCTTGGATGCTTTCAAAAAAAAAATAAGCCTCATTCACAATGAAACGAAAATGTAAGGCTACTGTTACACCAAATAATTTCCCTTGGCGATTTTTAAGCTAGTTACGTAACAGTGGCGAGGTTGCTCAGTGTTGTTTTAACAAGGTTTATTCCGAAAATTAACAATACCTTTCTCAGTGACTTTTTTAACCATTATTTTATACAAAGTGTAATTCAAAGCGCAATGGAAATGCAATTAAAGTGCCTTAAATACATTAGAAGTGCTATTAAATACATTAGAAGTGCAAAAAAAGTATACATAGTTTCAAATAAATTAATAAATATTTACTTTTAGTATTTCTTGCTAATTTTCAGACAATGTTTTACAAAGATAAAATGGAGTAAATAATCATGAATTTAATAACCTTGTAATATACTACGTCTGGGCGTCTTCTTCCTCGTCCTGCATCTGCCCGCTAACTTAACGATTTACATACATCTTCGTTCAACCCATCTGAGCTAAAGAACGAATAGTTATGCCAAATATTTCTTCGAGATGTCGGTGATGCCACTCTCACCAATACACAGTGTAAAGTAAATTCTTTTTTGTGACGATCGTTATGGTTTGAGTGAACTATTTTAAGTTTTATTGGAGAAAATAGTGTCGGAAAATGTTTAAGCAAAGTAAAGATCTATTAAATATCGACCAAATACAGAAACGAGGAATAAAAAATCGTCTAAGCAGATTCACCATCTCTTTACTAGTTATAAAATCTTTATGCATTTCACACAATTATGGTGGCCTTGCATTCACATCATTTAATTTTTCATTGTTCGATTGTAAAGCCTAGTACTTAGTTCGAGCAAACGTTAATTTTATCTCTACATATTTTTTGCCAAGCAAAATTTTGAAGTTGTAGAGATAAACATACAATTTCAATGCGAACAGTAGCGTATCTAAGAAATGTTAAGTAGTGAAAAATAAGAACAGTCACTGATGCAATTATTGTTAGTGACTGTTTTTTTAAAGAAACAATGTAAATTGTTTAACTTGCTTTATTCTAAATTTCATGTCGAATAACCTTTGTGTTTAAGAAAAAAAAGATTTATAATGTATAAAAAATATATCCATTCTCAAGTAGGTACATATTTACAATGAAAATATCGCAAGTTCGCTTTATTGTTTCCATGCGTTTTCAATATACATTATACATAGGTACATTATGTAATGTAAATTAAATATATCTTTTGTATATAATTATTATTTTGTCCCGCTTCGATATAATTTTTTTTAACTGATTTATTAGATTTCTCGATTTCTTCAGCTTCAATCTTTTAATTTGATTTTGACATTGATTTTTCTTAATTTATTTATGGATTCTATTCAAATTTATACAAATACATACTTGGATAAGAAAACACCACATAATTCTCAGCAATATTTCATAAGTTAATTCAAAGTACGTGCTCATTGTACCTACTCCTTCTCATTATAGCCACGCTACTGCCTAAATGAAATCAGCTGATGAATAGATTTAATTCTTGCAACTAATTTACATACACACTTTTTCCATTATTTTTTTCTGGTAATATACCTACTTCCTAATATCTTAATATTGCAAAGTCTTGGGGTACTATATGAGGTGATAAAATGCACGATTTACATCAAACATCACAATTTGCCAGCAAAATAATGATTCGGACATTATTTGTCTTGGAAAAATCAATATTTTTATTTTGCGTTGAAGTGAGTACTGATCGGGAAAAATTAGAGATAAAATTTGTTCTGGGAAAAAAATTTTATGAGAAATAATATTTTTCCCGAACTGAGTACTGGGCTTTATAGTCCGATTCTACTCAAAATCAGTTATCCCAAAATCACAAGAGGTGAAATTGATTGATCAACTTTATTTTCCATTCAACGATGGAGATGAATGAAGATTTGAGCGAAGTTGGTTGAGCTTGCTGCGCACGTAGTGGAGGACCGGCATAAGACAAGTGACAACACTCTTAAGCGCCCTACAGACGATCAAATTTACTTGAAGGAGCTGTTGTTCAAGTAAAATTAATGATTTGTAAGCTCTTCAATAGGCGTTTTCTTTTTTGGTTCAGAACAGAGTTCGAACACATAGGTTATGATCTGAACTTGTTCCGAGCGAGCTCTGAACACTTATATATTTTTTAAACACACTTGGTTTAGAAATCAGAATACATTTTTATTTGAACCATAAAAAGCAATATAACACAAAACTACCCATTTTTGTACACAGATACAGAAAATCAACAAGCGATCAACTTCTTTCGTCAGCTTAATTGTATCTGAATTTTTTTTTCACATTTTTCTTCTTGACACACATAACATTAGGTGCATTCAGCAATTTACTAACATGGTCAGTCCATTATGTTCGAGCACATCGAGTGCGATCTTCACATGTTAAGAAAAAAAAAACACACATTTGAGTTCTGAATGCTCTGAGTTAAAAAGAAACACAAACGAAGATTACTGTCAAGTAAAATTGCAACATTGACGAAAATCTGATTTGGTTTTCATCAATTTTCATTGTCACTTCTCATTGTGTAATGAGAATTACTGTGATAAAGATGTCTGATTTTCGGCCAATTTTGTCAATGTTCATTGAACGTGTGGTAGCTATTTGTCATCAATGTTACTAGACAAGACAAAACGTCAATACTACTTGTCAAGTAACATAGATCGTCTGTAGGGCGCTTCAAAGCAAAACTTCCTACATTTGTTTTGAAATTTAATAAACTTTTTTTTGTGATCTCTCAAAATATTCACCTCCACCAAACTGGGCCAAACTGTCAGACGGACTTATGGCCTTTTCGATTGGCCGTCCGGAACACGTTCCCCCAATAAAACACCCGGAAACAATAGGTTTGCTCTTTGAGCCCTGAGGTCGCCCTTAAGCGTTTTTTAAAAAGCCTGATGTCACCCTGAACAAATTCTGTGTTTTTTGAAACCTAGGGTCGCCCTTAACTCGCCCTGAAGTAGATCTAGGTTTTTAGCTGGCGTAAGTTGAGGTAAATGAATAAACGTCAAAGTCACATGAGATCTAATTTGATTTTTTATTTTTAAAATGAAAATAAAAGAATACTCAAATTAATTTTGCAAAATTTTAATCATGCAAATGGAAACCTATGAAGTTGCGGATTGTGCATAGGGCCAAAAAAAGTACTAAGAAGCTAAATTTAACATATTTCAAGTTTTAATTATTAAATGACATAACTTGCTTTTCTGCAACATAAATTTAATGGCCCTCGGGTGTTTTTTGAGAACCGAAAAACCCAGAGTTTTTTGACAACTCTTGGGGTTGTCAAAAAAACCTGGGTCGACCCTAGGTAAAGTTCAACGAACGAACCTTGTATTAGGGCACCTTCCTATTCAATTTCTAGGGTGCACTTCCACTTTTTAACTGTATTTTCTCAATTTTTTACATAAATATTGATAAATATTAGTAAATATGTATCAGAAGTAACAAAAGGCTAACATAAAGATAGTTTATATCCAAAAGATTAAGAAGTAATTTTAAAAAGAAAATTATTTCATTTGTCAGTTTTTGAATTTAACGGATTTTCCTTTTGAATATATGTATGAGGGCATCTTATCCACCAAATGAGCACGCCTCCGCTTCTCCATAATAATGTTGGTGTTCTGTCCCATTGAAACGGGCGAAATACTCTCTATTCAGCTTGTACGCTGAAAGAGAATGGAAATTGGACACCTTAAGTAGTGCCTGTATAGGCGTTTTTCTTTTTTAGTTCAGAGCAGAGTCTAAATTGTCGAAAAAATTTTTTGTGTTTCTTTTTCACACAGAGCGTTTAGAGCTCCAAATGTGTGTTTCTTTTTCCTGAATATGTGCAGAGCGCGCTCGATGTGCTTGAACATAATTGTCTGAGCCTTATAAGTAAATTGCTCAGGTCACAACTAAAAATTTGCATTTAAGCTTTAAAAATTAAACAATAATCAATGTGTGGGTTCAAAATCAAATCAAATCTTGACTTCTGAAAACTCATGTCGTCGATATCGAATTTGACATTAAATACGTGCTTCGTTTTTGATTCTGACTTCAAAACCAGAAACGAATTTATCGTTTTCTCTGTTGATACCAATCGAAGACTTTCAGAAGAATCCGAAAGCCTTACGGATGACCAATACGACATAACTTTATATAATTGTTCAATTGCCCCATAAAAGTTAAAAAAAAAAACTTCTATATATTCACCATGTCTGAACACATGAGCGATGCTTGCATTGAGGAAACCGAACAATTTTCAGTTCTCGGTATGTGCACCACCGGGCTCCTTGAGTGGAATGATCACATATTTATGTGAAATATTTCTCCCCTTCTGATCTAGCTGTAATCTGTAATCTACATGCGCCCAAAGCTTAGGTAGAACAGTAATAACTGGAGAGGTTCAACCTAAAATCACTTAAGTCTCTTGAACAGAATCCAACAATCCCACGTAACGTTTCGTGCCTTTCATGGTTTGACCGCTATTTTTTTTAAACAATGTTCTTATGAAAATAGCCAGTTGCATTCTTTCCCTAAAACTGAGCGCAAAAAAAAGAATTACCTTGCAGTGGTGAATTTTGTTATGTGGAGCTTGTGATTCCTCATAAAGATGAAAATAGTGGTCGTTAACTCATTAGCTGGTAAATACTTTGTCCAACAAAATTTTTCAGTACACGGAAGAAACGTGCATCTTATTTGCTTGTGTTGCATTTCTATTCTTCCATGATTATTTCTATAAACATCATTATTGTAAAGCCGTCGCAGTCTTTTTTCTCCAAGATAGTACAAATGTTAAATTTAGCACAAACTCAATCACCCCCTGACCATTCTTATTTTTCGTTGCTTCAAAAGTATTGGAGCGTTCCATTCAGATATATTGGTTCTTGTTATGAGTTGAATCTAGCGACAAGTAATAAAATGTGTTATTAGAGCCTGCTCTTCTCTATTTTGTTGAACCACAATCGTAATAAATTTTTTTTCGAACAAATAATCATATGAAAGAATACCCAAATTTAAATGGACAAATTCCTCCGATAGCGACTTTCGAACAATTCTCCTTCTCTCTGTTTAAATTTGAGCTTTTTTATCCCCACTGAATTCACCTGCAAAGCTATTCTCATGGCGCATTCAAGTCACAATCTAAACAAAATTTAACAGTTCTCATATTTCGGTATGTACTACATTTGAAGAAATTTTCCATAGCATCATAAAATATGTAATATAAAATTTAGTCACAAGTGTTTTCTTTAAATTAATTCTTACTTTAATTATGTTTTTTTTTAATCAACAATAAACTACTTACAAAACCGAATTCAAATTAGTAGGTAGCATATTCTCGACTTCATTTAAATATCGCAGCATTTCAAGTTTGGCCTGGTTTTTTAAATCTCTTGGAAAGTTTCTAATTTTTTTCACCAGCGATTGGCAGAATAATTCATCTTCGTCAGGATCGGAAGGAATAGGAATCGTTAAGACAGACTGGCGAGGTTTCTTCATGTAATCTTGAACCATTTCCATAGTTGAAATATATGTTGTCTCCATGGGAATGATTTGTCTAGTTTCTGGTTCTTGACTCACTGACATAATTGGTTCAACTGATTTTTGGCAATTCAACGTATTGTCAAATTCTTGTATTTGCGAGCTCGGAGAACAAAATAAAAAACTGACGTCCGCCGTTGGACTCAAAGCTGCCAATGAGTCGCTTCCACCATCATCAACTTTAGCTTTACTCAATTTATTTTTTTTACTGAAATGATAAATGAGTGAATATGTTAAAGTAAACACAATTTACTCAGTTTTATTTATCTAGTTCAAGTTTCTGATTTTTTTTATAGAAATTTCAACGCAAAATGTAAGTGAAAAAACATTTGATTTTCTATTTGCTTTTCTTGTTCATCAAATTTTTTCAATTTAATAATATTTGAGATCTCAGAAACGTTACGTGGTTAATTATATACTTACAGTCTTGAATTGATGTGTCCTTTGATGAATTCCATTTGGTCGCGATACTTCCAAGTGTACTCTGGCTCAGTGCCAAAGACTGGCTTTTTATTCAGGTCCCTGGAAAAGCTATCGCGGAGGCCTTTCCATTTTTTTTTACATGCATCGGCTATAAAATTGTTTTTATTAAAAACGGCTTTGAATCAAATCTGTATTCGTAGAAGTATTAACTGGCTGAATATGTACATATACTTACTTGGTAATCCAAATTCTTCGGACACATTTTTCCAAACGGCTGCTTTTTTCTTAATATTTTTGTAATTTGGATTTGTCAAATCCCATAGTATGTTATGGGATTTAACAATTTCAATAAATTTCGCAGTTGATTGCTCTGCAATTTTCATTTCCTGTTTCTCTTGTACTTTATTGTGATTTTGACTTCTTGCGGAGAAATCTTGTTTAGTGAACTCATTTGTGTAACATTCAAAACATTATCCGTCGAATCGATAATCAAAAACTTATTCTTCATCGATTTGCTTCACGTAACTTTACAACTATCGTGTATTCTATTTTTTTAATTTATTTACTCACTACTCACAGTAAGATACAATATCTTATAAACTAGAGCAAATGTCCGTATAGCTGAACCGCAGTACTATTATTAATTATAAACTTTTATATGTTGCAAAAGAGACATTTTTATTCATATTCATAAGAAAAGCTACTTCAAATTATTTTATACTGAACTAACACTTCCAACATAGAAAGTTAACAAGAAAGCTATTTAAAAAAATAAATTGCATGACTGGATCGTACGAACTTGCTCTTGTAGCTAACAACTAAACATTGACGCTGTTTAGTAGGTAGGTAGTCTAGTTATACTATGCAGGTTTAAAGTCGATGTAGGTAAGATTACCTTGATTCTTAACATAATGAAATGTCGAATGGATGATTCAATTTTACAAATGTACCTACCTATAAATGCATATTTAAATCCAGGTTATGGATTTGAATTATGTAAGTTAGGAGAAGAATATGTACCTACATATATATATGTAACCTAGGTATGTAAATATGTACATATAATAATGAAAATGAAGGATGTAGGTCGGTATGCATATAACTTTATAATTTATGTGCAATATGTATACATAAGATTCATTTGAATCCACATACGTATAATATAAATGCATGAGGGCCTACATTGTATATAGTATTCAGTGACATACGCTAAGATTCGTAATAAAGGAATAATAATAAGGTAGAAACAAATGGATAAAATACATAATTAAATGTTTTTATAATGCTAATATGTTATAGTTTGAAGGAATTTGAATTCTTAAATAAATAAGAATTTATCAAAAAAAAAATTCAAAAATCGTTTAAGCGGTTTTTTAAAAATTACTATTTTATGTATAAAATTTTAAAAACATTTTTAGACAAAAAAACTGAAATTTCAAAAAAAAAATTCAAAAATTTAATGACTGGCTTTTGAAAAATCGAAGCCCTCCACATAATTTGCCTAAAGGAAGTTTTATGTGATTGTTCCAAGAAAGGGTTTTATTAAAGATAAGACCAAGATTTCTAGCAGATTCCAAGAACTCGATTTTAGTATTGCTAAGATAGAGTGCAGGGAGACAAGAAGTGTGAGTGGAAGTCTTTGGAATCACTAAGCTTTTTGATTTCTTGGGATTTAAGCATAAATCATTTGTCCGAGTACAGGTTACAGTTTTGTTCGTTGAGCCCTAAAGTCGCCCTAAAGTGTTTTTTGAAAAACCTGAAGTCATTCTGATAAACAAATTCTGTGTTTTTTGAAACCTAGGGTCGCCCTCATCTCGCCATGAAGTAGATCTAGTTTTTTAGCTTTATTCTTCCTTCCTTCCTTTTTTATTTTAATATCGACGTTTCAATAGCATGGATGAACATCGACCATCCCTAATCTGAAGCATTTGTTTTGTTGTGAATTCTCGTTTTGTATGAAATTTGTTATGTTTGAAATAGAAATAAAAGAATACTAACATTAATTTTAAGACACAGACATTCAAAATGGAAAGCTTTGAAGTTGTGGATTGTGCATAGGGCACTAAGAACTTAAATTTAACATATCTTAAGTTTTAATTATTAAATGACATAACTTGCTTCTCTGCAATATAAAATTAATGGCACCCCAGGTTTTTTGACAATTTTTGGCGTTGTCAAAAAAACATAGGTCGACCCTGGGTAAAGTTCAACGAACGAACCTATTATTATATAATTGTACATCATTTGCTTACATGTGCATAGAAGAGACATTTAGTTACAACCAAAAACTGCTTGGGATCTACTCGTCAAATATGAGAGTATTAAGTTGGCTTAACATAAATGAAAAGTGAAACTGATCTTCAAGTTTTCGACAAAGTTTCTTAGGATTGATTGAAAGTATCAAATGCTATTGGAAAGTCTAAGAGAGCTTGAACAGTCACTCTATCAGCATCTACATCCCTTCTAATGTATTCTACAATCTCGATGAAGGCTGTGTTTTGAGTCGAAAACCAGAATGAGTGTAACATATCATTTTTTTGTCTTGATTATTTATAATTCTTTCTAAAACTTTTGAAAGATATGACAGAATGGCTATATGCCAAAAATCATTACAAGCTCGATTCTTAGGAACTACTATTTTCATTGAATGAACGATTTTGAGCGAAACGAAATTCGCCGGTAATGAACTTTAATAAATGTCGCCTACCTGGAGAAGTGAATAATATTTCTCTTTAAAAATGATATACAAAAATAAAAATAATAGACCGAGCACCACTAAAAGAAGTCTGATCATCTGACAAGGCAGTCTATAATTCCAATAAAAAAATCCTTTCAATACCAAATAAATTGTATAAGAATGAGAAATTCCTAATCTTAATTAGATATGCGTTCAACAATTGTCTTGTCGATAGCAGTTTTTTTATTATTAAAGTTACGTGAAGCAAATTGTATGTCGTTGAAATGAAACCGCCAAGGTGATAATGATTTTCAATGTTACGATATTCTGGTGATAATGGAGTTAAGGAATGAGCGCCCAGGTTTTTCCCCATTTTTTTTTGTCAAATCGACGGAGAAAAATCTCTGAGGTCTCACAATCATGACTGGAGCCTGTACCACAAAACAACTAGTAGGTATGAATTGTTGTAGAAACATTTGATCACCTTTTAAAGAAGAAAACCATTATCTGTCGAGCTCTGAATCGCTCGTTTTGATTACGATATAATAGATAGGAACGAGGCGTTGGTATAACCATCGATTGTAATGAAGTAGAATATGATAAATACTTATATATCCCTCTTCAACTGAATACGCACAAAAATTGTTCAATATTCATCATCCATTTTTTCCAGACACTGATTTTGTACCATCTGTTGATGCTAACTATTCCATTAAGATGTTAAGAAAAGAATTAAAAAAGAACCGCGAGTTGGGAGTTTTTGTTTTGTTGAGTCAACTGAATAGTTACAACGACATTTCGATAACAGATTAAATTAACAATTTTAAATGTTTTTTATTTTCTTTTTAGTTTTCAGTGAAATCCAATTCTTGGTCATTTGCGTAGAGAACAAGACCTAACTGGACGTGCAATAGCTGATAAAATTGACCGAAGTTTTAATTTAGTTTATTCTTACTTGAGAAATAAAGATTTGAACGGAAAAAAACATGGAAGGAAGTAAGAAAACCACAAAAACTGTAGTTGAGAGACGAGCAATTTTAAGGCGTCCATCAAATTCTTCTGATTCTGCTGGCAATAATAAAAGAAAAAATCGGCGTAAACGTAAGTAGCGTTGTAAGAGTTATCAATAATTCAAGCCATCTGAAACGAATGAAACTTAAGAAAACCCGCCACTTGACGAGAAACAGCAAGTTATGCGATTAGAGTTTTCCAGCTCCATATGAGTTGGAAAAATGAATCACGTTGTTTGATTCAGACGAAAAAAAGTTTACTTTCGATGGCCCTGATGAGTTGAACTTTCACGATTTGAGAAAAGAAAAAAAGTTTTTAAAGCGCCATTATAGTGGTAAAGGAGGTGTTATGATATGGGGAGCAGTCAGTTATAATGGCACAGTTGAGTTGGAGGTGGTAACATCAAAAATAATTGCAGCTTGGTATATGGGAATTTTGGAAAGAAGTTTTCTTAAATTTTCTAACATCTTTGGCCCCTTAAATTGTGCCTACCAACATATTAACGCCCCATTAACTCGGCGCGCATAATACAAAATTGGACAAAGGAGAAAAATGTGCAGTTGCTTCAATGTCCGTTTGGGATAGTTAGTACGCAAAGTTTATTAGGGTGGACGTCAGTTTAAAGACAAAGAATCATCTGCAATTAATTTATCGTGGAGCGAAACTTAGTTAAACTACATAAAAAGGTTGTACGATTCCATGCCGGATCGAATTTACGAAGTGATTAAAAATAAAGGTGGAACTTAACTTAATTACTAAACTTAACAAAAACTTGTTTCAATCCATTCCAAAACCAATTTTAATTGTTGTAATATTCAGTTGACTTAAAAAACTCCTACTTTGCATATGAAACACTTTGCAAGTGGGCGAAAGAAAAACGTCGCCGTTCTTTTTAAATAATTCTTTTCTTTACATTTTAAGGGAATAGTTAGCATCAATAGATGGAACCATAACCATCAGTTTTTGGAAAAAATTGGATAATGTATTTTGCAAAATGTTTGTGCGTATTCAGTTGACGAGGAGTGTATGCATGTTTATTTGTTTACATTCTGAGACTACAGCCATATAGTATATACATATATGTGGTAGGTACCACATCTTCGAAATTGAATTGTTAGTTGCCGTCTTGATTTCTACTTATCAAGCTCAGAGGATGTGGCTTCTTTAAAAAATCTACCAAAAATCTATCTTTGTGGCTTAAGAAGTTAAGATTGTTCTTTTATGGTACAGACTCCTGGTTATATACTTACAGCCTTGCCTTCATGTGTTCTCTGATGAATCCCATATGTTCGCGATACTTCCAAGAACTTTCCTCTTCGGTGCCCCGGCGAATTGTTGGCTTTTTGTTTAGGTCTCTGGAACAACTGTCCCTGAGACCCTTCCACTTTCTTTTGCATGCATTGGCTGGTAGGGAAATTGTTTTATTATAAAATGCTTGGAAATAATTGTGCCTCAGTTTGATTCTGACCACTCAATCCTCGGGATAAAATATAAACAAAATTTCTCAGAAGGAAATCTTGCGTTTTGGAATTGGTGAAAAACATTAGCAAACAGCAAGTTTGAGTTCTGAGGAATTGTGTATTTTGAGAATGCTAAATAGTCAGAGATCGAAATGGGGAAACTGGCTGGATGTGTACTTACTTGATAATCCAAATTCTTCAGATACATTTTTCCAAACGGCGGATTTTTTCTTAATATTTTTGTAATCTGGACTTGTTAAATCCCATATAATACTATGGGACTTAACAATTTCAATAAATTTCTTCGTTGATCTCACCTTCATTGCAATTCACTGTTCACATTTACCAATTTGATTTTTAATTTTGTTTGCAATTTGTTTACTTTCATCTTGATGGATGCTGAGCTAAGTTGGGTGTGTTCAATGTACTTTTTGAAGCTCTGAATTCACTTCAAATGCCGGCGTCAGATCAGAGACGAGATTTGTTTGTTAACATCTCTCCTTCCACACAAGCAAAATATCTTGAGAAATACACATGACATAAATATATTAGGTGTTACGCAGTTACATCTGAGGGTCAATTCCCGATCTGTGAAGATGTGAAGTGATAAATTTTATCACGCTTTCACGTCTAATTCGATTCTCGATTCGTGAAAAAGTGAAGTTAAATGCCAAACATTTTTCATATGATAATTTTTTTATCACAGTCAATTGTTTTGTGAAGAAAATGTTTCTAATCGAATATTAAGAAGAAAAACAGGATTTGGCACATGGCAAGTAAGCAACCATTATATTTATACACAAATATATTTTGGTTATAAGTTATATTTGTGTGTATTCGAGTAAATAACGAAATTGTTAAATCAACAGATTCACAACAGCCGACGCACGCGACGACGCACGGTGCTCATTCCCGCGACAGATCGTTGGAAACTACCCATTGCAAAAAAATGCAGAGAACTTAACCATATTTAAATGGCACTTATAAGTTGAGTGTTTTTCAAGAATGCTCTCAATTCGCGTATTAAATCCATGCATAAATGTTTTGGGAATCTATAAAGTTCAATAAAGTGCTCCTATTTGTAACTTCGAATAGATTCTGCCCATCTCGAAGGGAAAGCCTCAATATCCTCACATAAAAAAAATAATAAATCTTACTCAAAACAGAGATACTATTCAATATTATATAAAACCCACAATTGTTCAGTACGACGCCTTTTATTAATTTATTAAACGAATTATTATTCCGGACATTATTCTTAAGCAAATTTAGAAACTGAAATGAACAAAAAATCTAATCAGAAATGACAGAATTTATCATTTAGTACTTTTTAGTACAAATTTTATCACAATGAGTTCTAGAATCGCATTTGGTGTGTGCGTGAAGTTGGAAAATGATAAACCTCTGTGAAAACTGAAATGATATTTTTTTTATCACTTCATAATTTCACAGATCGGGAATTGACCCCCTGATTTATGTAGTGATTAATAGATATCTAACATTAAATTTTGAAGACGGACGATTTTTGCTATTCGTATACACAAGGTCTGATCCACACTCTGCCAATTGGCACAAATTTCTGCCAAATCCTGTTCCAGACTTACAAGGTCCGTTCCCGTACTCCCTAAAACTGCGAAAATCTACGAATTTCTACGAAAACAGTCAAATCCTGTCCAAATTGTCGTAGTTTTTCACAGAAGAGAGCGCTCATGAGAGAGTAAAATATTTCCCCAGGCTGCGAATTTTAGTCCAAGAAATTTCTTTGGACAAAATTATGAAGACTGTCAAATGAATAAAAAAAATAAAAAAAACAATACATAAGCTGTCAGTTGCCAAAGTGTATCGTTAAAAAAATTGAAAATAATGGAATTTATAGCCTGGTCGGACTTAACCGTGCAATAAATTGAAATTTGTGATATCAAATTGGTTTTTTAAAGAAACAATTTCACGTAAATCTTTAATTAACATTTTCAAAAATACACTTTTACGTTGACGTTTAAAAAATGGCAAAAATTGGTGTTCAAAGCGTTCCCGTACTTTTGTGAAACTATGTTGCGCTCTGAGAGATTTTTACCCCCACAAAGTGCACAAAGTACGGGAACACACTTATAAATATATACAACAATATACAATATAAACAACGCCCGTCAACCCCCAAATTTCTTACGCCCAAATGGCGTCAGGAAGGGGAAGCACGGTACAGCCTACACCAAAGGTCGCCCAACAGGCCCCCGTGCCTAAGGCGCCGGCGGCACAGGCGGCACAGGCGGATATTATGGGCGTTCTACTGGCCATCCAGGGCCAGTTGTACGGCCTCCAAAACCAGATCAGGGAGCAGGCGACTAGGGTGGATTATATCTACTCTGTTTTGCCGAGCTTAACGCAACTTAGAGGTTAAGGGCGCGCTGCCGGAGAGGCCCTTTAAGATCCTAGCTGTGAATGTAAATTCATTGATTAGGACCGAACGTAGAGCGAATGTATTCCAATTGCTTAAAGACATAAGTCCAGATGTGTTTATGGCTAGCGAAACTAAGCTTAACCAGAAACATAAATTGACTAACAACAATTACAATATCGTAAGAAGAGACCGACCCAACTCCACGCAAGGAGGAGGCGTCGCAATCTTTATACGTAAAGGCATTAGTCATAAGGTAATATTGTTGCGAGCAAGAGGAGGTGGATCGGTCGCGGTAGTGGGGATAGGTAGGAAAAAGGACGGGCTAGGATATTGGAAAGGAAAAGTTCGGAAAAGGGATAGAATGCTAAGTTCCGAGGGACGTGGCCTGCTTGCGTAGCGCGGCATTTAGCTCGCCGGAATGGGGGGGATCTTGCCCCCGGAAACTTAACCTCACCAACAACAAATACACATATCAGGCCGGAAACATAAAAAACTATAAAATGTGACAGCGGACGGAATATCACCACTTCAAGGGCACTGCTGGTGTTGACGCAGTGTGGCCTTTACCCTCCCAACCTGGAAATCCGCGGCCATGTTTGGATTTCCCCAACATAAACGATGACCATGTTCCTGTCACACCATCTTCATTGAACGAAATTAGCTACCCTCCACACCCCTGCAAATCACTTCTTCAACAAATCATGTTCCGCTCAAAACGAAACAAGAAAACACAGAAAATTGCATACCAACAGATGTCTAACGAAGTTTATTGAAAATGTACAAAAACTAACAGGTGAAAATCATTATTAACAAGATATATAATTTATATTACAGAAAGAGTAAATTCAAATCTTTTAAATCTTATCAATTATTGTATTTTTATAGAATTTTAAGTTAGAATGGAAAATACCACAAACAAAGGCTGAAAAAAAAACAACTTAAAGCAACGTGATTACACGGCGTTTCCCCAGGAAGAAGGAACTGTACCCTTTTTGGTACCTAATTGAGGGACAATTTTAATTTTTTTTGGCGATGCGCGGAATTCCCTACCTCGATAGAGCTCTGTGGAGGAGGACTGATGGTGTAAAATCTTTACGTGGGAGGAACGCGATCGAAGAAAATTAAGGAAACCCTTGTTTTCACTCACAAAAAAAAGGTATTTAGTGGAGAATTAAATATTTAAATTGAAAAATAAACAAATGAGAATTATAAATAAATATGAATAAAACTTCAACTCCTGAATTACCAAAATATTATAAACGATATAACGTGAACAAAAAAATAAAAAAACAAATGTTGATACGGAAGCTGATGTCGTCTCATCGCCTCGTGGGAATTTTTTTTACTGGTCGTATCTGAACCAGAAAGTTGTAAATTCCGGTTCGATGACGCTACCGTCTGATTTTACGGTATCACGCAAACAAAAGCGGTAAAGACAAACCTCTGTTGGTTCCTCTTGTATTATAACACTTTTAATTTTTATCCTAATTATGGTACCTGGACTTCCTTTCTTGTTTCTTTGTAGAACTTACTGCGACGGACTTCAGAATTCGTCAAAATTTCCTTTTGGTCAACTCCGGCTAAAAATTCTTCGTTTCAGTGAGTCGGTGGATAATCGCAATAGCACCCGATATAGCACACTTTAAAACGGTAGAGCAGCAGGTCCAACATTAAGAATGGTGTTCCGACAGAAAAGCGGACTTCCAACAAAAAAAGCTGTTGAGTCCAACAAAAGAGGAGGGATTGTTTTCCAAAGCAAATACAAAGTTGTGGCGGCCCAGTCCTTCACTGGTACGCTGGGACCGCCAATATTCAAATTTTAGTAGTTGGGTAATCTATGTAAATTTTATGCACTTTAGCACCAATAAAGAAAAACGTTAACTTTTGAAACTCACCCTATATTTATATCTTTTTGGATAGTGTGAATTATGTTTTTTTTTTAAACGGTATCTGTATAGGAAAAAGGAAATCCTACAGATTACTCGAACACGTAAGTAAAATACTTCAATTATGCACAGCAAAAATAGGGTTTCTTTTTATATATACAGGTTTATAGGTACTTTGTAGGTATATTGAATAATATTATAGCGCCTCAGAGCTTATGAACGTACAGCTCTTCTTCGACAGATGGATGATTAATCTGACTTATGGACATCACAGCAATTTGCCGGAGGAGAATCATCCCACTTTGGGAACGGCTATTCCTCCTCTCACCTTATTCGGGTCATACGATCCCTATCCGCTAATTATTTGTTTGCTGGTATTCCCGTACTGTCTATGTATATCTAGGTCTTAACTTCCCTCTCTCATTCGATCTATCTATCGTACTCTTTCATAGTCTCCAAACATTTTTGTTTATCTTTTATGTAATAGAGGGCGCAGAGTTGTAAATTAAACGTCAGACAACAAGTTCACCGCGAATCTTGGAGATGTCGCTCATCACGCTATTTGTCATCGTCCAAGTTTTGGCGATCACAACAATATATAATAGTGATGTGCGAAAATTTCGGACGTTAGAGGCATGCATCATATGCATTCATCTCCAACAGGGGAAGCGAATGTATGTGATCGCTGCCTATGCACCGGAAACACCTCAGCCCACACAGTTTATAACAGAGCTTGAAAAGTTTTTTGAATGCTTAAGATTGAGCTCGGAAGAGAATTACTATATATTGGCGGGTGATTTAAACGCCAAGCACACAGATTGGGGAAATCAAATACAAAATCTTCGAGGTAACCATCTATTTAATTGGATGGGTCGATACAACCTTGAGTATCGCATCGATCTTCTAGCCACAGACAGGCCATCGTTCCCAAGAAGCGGTGCCTATCTGGATCTATTGCTTAAAGACGCAAGACTAACAATTACTGACGCTGTGGGTCAACGGCCAAGAAATTGTTTACGAACGATCGAGTACGACAGTGACCACTGCGGACTCGCCGCCGTAATACAACTTCCGAACCAGCTTATGGAGTTGGAGGAGTATGTGCCTGTGCATACTTACAATTACAGTAAGGTGCGCTGGCCACGTTTCTCCAATGCCTTATTGAGTGAATTACGTTCAAATGGTATATCCCCACCAAATGACAGGAACCTAACAAATACTGAAATCGACAGATACTTAGAACAAATTGACGAAACGATTCTACGAACAATGAACAGAACAATACCGAAATACAAAGAACGTAACGCAACTGACATGTACCGTGACGCGACAATTGACGCACTTCACAGACAAAAAAGTGGACTACTGACAAGACTAAAACGCTTGTACAGGCGGTTTACTGATACACGAGACCTGGAGATTAGGACACTGAAGTCGTCCATCAAAAACATCAACCAATTGATCAAAGAAAATTATAGATTGGCTATTAATTCGTTCTGGGACAATAAAATTCGTGCCGTTAACTCCAGCGACCCAAGTATGTTCCCAAAAATTAATAAGATTTTTAGAAGAAAGGATCAAAACGATCTTCCGTGTCTTAAGCTCCAGAGGACGACAGAGAACAGAGACGTACTTCTGACAGCAGGCATAGACCCAGAGGATGCCGTATTGGACGATGACCTCTATATAATCGAAGATCCGCAGGAGAGAGTGGAGGCTGTGGGGGCTGCTTTCCAGCAAGTGTACAAGGTGAATGCTAGCATTCGCCCTAATCATGACCTGGAGAACAGAGCTCTGCTTCATCACTTATGGCTCCGGAACGATATAACCGATTGGCGATCTGAGAACCTTGGTTTCACCAGGTTTAATGATGAAGATTTGGCAAACGCCATAATCGCCGACCGAAATGGGCCCAGCCCCCTGTTAATTTCGAAGAATGAGCTCCAGCTCATCTTCGATTCATTAAAGAAAAAGAAGTCTGCAGGAGTCGATGGTATATCCAACGTTGTACTACGACATTTGCCTCAAGAAGCAGTTGACATTTATACCACACTGTTTAACAACGCGCTGAATAATGCATATTATCCAGTGCGGTGGAAGACAGCTGTGGTGCACCCTCTCCCAAAAAAGGGAAAGGACAACTCCAATCCGGCGAATCTCCGGTCGATAAGTCTTCTTCCGAGTATCAGCAAAGTATTTGAAAAGGTTATTAATAGAGCCCTGTTCAAGTGGGCGGAGGACAAAAATATCATCCCGGATAATCAGTTCGGTTTTAAGGCGGGACATGACACAATTCATGCCGCGTCTAAACTTGTTTCTGATATCCAATGGAACAAAACTAAAAAGCAGTGTACGGGTGCCTGTCTGGTTGATTTGGAGAAGGCCTTCGACACCGTATGGTTAGAAGGTCTCTATCTAAAGCTAACCAGACTAGGTATAAGTAAACCTCTATTGTATATGCTTTATGACATGCTAAATGGTAGAAAGTTTGTTGTCAAGAGTGGCAATGTAACTTCTACTGCAATTTTTAATATTAATAATGGTCTTCAGCAGGGAGCGGTTAACTCGCCGATTCTATTCAACATTTACACCAGCGATCTGATAGGTAGTCTAACTCAGGCAATTGCGTACGCCGACGATCTAATTGCGTACAGAACAGCTCATACAGTTGAGGTCATCAAAAGTCTCTTGCAGAGTGACTTCGACAAGATTCAGCGATATTGTGATGACTGGAAGTTGAAAATCAACTTCCAGAAATCAGAAACTATTTTGTTTAGGACTCCGTTGTCTAGCGCCTCAAGGGATACGAGAAAGAACTGGCGCAAGCTGGTGATCGTAGGGCCACATGGACATCCACTGGCGAGTAAAAGTGTAGTAAAGTACCCTGGCATCTGGTTGGATCAGTACCTGTATTTCGACAGACATACAGGTGCTGCTTTGGCCAGGGCTAGGGGAGCCTTAGCCTTGACAAAACGACTGTTTTATAGCAGCCGTCTTGACAGCAGGGTGAAGGTGATTTGCTACATGGCCCTCATCAGGCCGATGATTGCCTACGGATGCCCGGTGTGGTTCAACGTTACCCCATCTCAAATGGAAAAGATTCGGGTGTTTGAGAGGCAATGTCTTAGACGTTGCCTTGGATTACACAAAACACCAGAGTCGGAGTACACAAGATATTATTCCAACCAGGTTCTATACAAAGGAGCCAACATAAACAGAATAGATAATTTTTTGTTCAAGCTGATTCGGGGTCACGTTGCAAGAGCGATGTCCTCAACTAACAGCTTAATTTTTGGGGCTTATTACCCCAATAACGAATATTTTGAGAGTGCGCGGTTAAGTGGTTACATCCCTCCTGAGGCATTCCTCTATTTAGACAGTCGAGGGCTGATACAGGATGGAGGGGCGGTTCCGCTCATCTACCACGTCAGCCGGAAAACTGTGGATAGGCGACTCCTGTATAGTCGAGACGTCATCGCTCAAGGTGGAGAAGAGCGCCTTCGGTTCAGTAGGACTGTGTCCGATCGGGACCGGAGGGATAGGGCGAAACAGGAGAACCAGTTCTGGTGGCTCTCTGAACAGCATCGTGATATTTAAAGTCGATGAAGATGATATATCTTGGCCGACTTACATAGATTTAGGGCATTAGGTATAGGGAACAGTCAGGGTGGCACCAAAAAAAATTAAAAATATGTATGTATGCGGGGGCATACGTGCATGTATCTGTCTGTACATGTATGTGCGTACGTATATGTATGTGCGCATGTACATGTGTGGGTGGGTTGCATGCTGGTGGGTGTCTGCATGCATATAAAAAATAAACAAAAAAAAAAAAAATTTAAAAACGAAAAAAATGCTGCTGTGGCTGTTCTAGTTTTTAAGTAGTTATAAGTATTATTAGGTATTTTAAGTAGTTTAAGTTATTTTTAGTTAGTATAAGTTAGTTTTATTTGGTTTTGATTGTTTTTGATATATATTTAGGTTTAGTTTATAGGTAAAAAAAAAAAAAAAAAAAAAAAAAAAAAAAAAAAAAAAAAAATGATCAGATACCAAGTTTTTTGTATAAAAGTTTCTTGAAATATAAAATAAATAAAAAAAAATTAGATTTAATTAAAATAGTTTTTAGGTCGAAAGACATTAGTTGTAAGAGTTATTGTTTAATTTAGAGCGCCCGTAAAGGGCCAGTAAATTAGTTGTAAGTTATTGATAATTAGGCTAGTTTTAAACATTTTTGTCTAGCTTTAAGATAGTTATAAGTTAATATGAAATAAAAATGAATTTATAAAAAAAAAAAACACTTATAAATTTGGTAGTTTTGGGAAGAAGAGAGTGCTCTTGAGAGAGTAAAATATTTCCCCTTCCAGACAATTTCTGCCCAATAAATTTTTGTAGGCAGCAATTTGTGGGCAGAGAATTTACAATTGTCAGACTGACGTTTGTCATAAACGAAAAAAACGTTTCGTAGTTGTTGTGGAAAAATATTTGTTGAACAAATAAATTCATTTAGAAACACTTAAAATACCAAATAATTAGTTCGAAGAGAAAAAAATGTGAATTTATAGCAAATAAAGAAATAAAAAAAAAAACAAATGTGTTGACGTTTAAAAATTGGAAGAAAATTGTACTCAAGCTGTTCCAGGCTTTTTCGGACTTTATTTCTCAATGAGAGAATTTCATTCCCACTCTTAAAAATTTTATAAGCTGCCAATTTCTGCCCAAGAAAAGTCTGGATCAGACCCATATATTCGCACATGTTCTGCATTTCACTTTTTGTATATTTGTGGAACGAAAATGAATTTAGATGTTCTGTATTCCACATAAAATAAAGTTTGTAAATAGCTCATCCCGAATGTGGAATTTTAGGGTTCTGAATATGAAAATTCGTGTTCTACATTCAGAATATGAACCGTTTTTATACAAATTGCCTGCAACAGGTGATTTTGACAGTTCGAAAATGAATTCGAAGTGAATTGGAAGGAGTTGAATCCAAGCGAAATGCAGAACACGTTATATCATTTTAAGTGAAATTGAAATCCGTTTTGAATACATTTTCACTTAGAATGCAGAACATGTGTGATTAATTTTGTTGATACCCAAAATTAGGTATCACTGGCTAAAAATTTAAACATAGTCCCCTTTCACACAAGGAAACTGAGTTGCCGGCAACTGGTAGTGTGTAGTCGAGAAGGGCAAGAAGTAAGGGGAATGAAAAAAATCTCCCCGGTCAACGATTTGAGGAGATTTTTTTGACGTTTTGCTTTGCATACCAATTAGCCCAACAAAATGTTCCCAGTTTCCTCCTCAGTTTCTCGGTGCCAGTTTCTTCATGTGAAAGCTACAAGGCAATTAAAGGAAAACGTCAAAAAAATCTCCAGCAATTGGTTTCCCTGTGTGAAAGGGGACATAGCGATGACATTACACAAAAACACTATGTTATACCACCTCATTTTATATAAATTTCGGGAATTTCAAATAATTCAAATTTCAAATAATGAATAATTTGATATAAAGAATGCCTCACTTTTAGCACATTGAATGAGTGAAGGAGTAAAATATGTATTACTTCTGTAATTTAAAATTCTTTTTTTCTTAGCTTGCACATTGAGTGAGTGTAGAAAAAACATTTGATTTGCTGCACCATAAATGAGTGCGGGAGAAACATATTTATTTGTCACTTCTGTTGTTTGTATTCTCTTTTCTCATCACTCTTCAAATTTGTAGCTGATTTGGTCGTGTTTGCAATTAGACTTTGTAAAACTAATATGTTCATATTAGTAAAGAATTTAATCATTTTATTCAAACATTCTATTTGAAAGTTTAATTGCAAATCATTTATTGAAAGTACGAAATTTTCTCACGGGTCTTGGTTTTATCTATTTTTTTTTTTTTTTTTTTTTATAATTCTGCACGCGCTCAAGGGATTATGAATACCTTTTATATGCTTTTAACACAGCGTGGGCATCCGGTGAAAGAAGAGAAAGAAGGATAGGAAAGATGTGTGGCGCGATGTTCTGAGACTAGAGCTGGTTGTTGTCTCAGATTTATCTTCAGGGATGGCGGCTGAACTAATGCGGAGAAAATTACCGTGTCTTATTTACTTATGTCTCTTATAATTCGCATTATTTTATTTATTTCGGTGTCATATTTATGGGTATACTAGTTTACTCAATCACATGTTGTTAGTGTTATGCCTAAACAGCATGCAATGAGTAATCCATCAACTCATTTTATGACATTTTTTAGAATTTGTTTTAATATAAGCAGACATATACTACGTTTATATGGAGAATTTAATCGGTATTGAATCAGGATTTAGGGCTTTGTATACTTGAATCGGATTAAAATAGGATTACTCGATCCGATCCCACTAGAAGACCTGAATCGAATTCAAAATGTACTTATATACCTGAATCGAGGAATTGAAGAATCGAATTCACATCTGATTCTTGGTGTGTGTGTGCACCAATAGTGTTTTTTTGTGTTCAGTGGGTTTCCGTTTTCTTTGTATTTTCTTCTGTTGCATGTTCTTGTTGTTTATTCTGCAAACTCAAATTGTCACTTCGATTCCATTTTAATTCAATCTTCCGATCCCATGAGGCCATATACCTGAATCGAAATGTCAATTCGATTCGATTCGATTCCTCAATTCACTCATATAAACGGGGTAATAGACAACGGCAGGAATCGAACCTGCGACCACAAGGTTGACAGGCGAGGACACAACTGTCGCGCCACGGCCACCCCCCAAATTAGATTTGTTTGTTATTTTGTTGGTTTGAATGGTGGGTGAAGAAAAAGGTATAAGTATTGGTGCTTAATATGATCTCTCAAAATTGAATTTGGTCAGTTCAGAAAATGAATGCCGTTTTTATTTGGCAATCCGAATTATGTCTCCGATCCGGAATCCCTGAAGACTGCACACTTTTTTCTGAAGTCTTATGTGAGTGTATATGTGAAAATAATTAAAATCAAAAATACACAAAATGACAACTACAACTGTTGATTTTGACGTTCAAGAATATGAAATTCTAAGTGATTCTTATTTCAAATCCAAAAGAGAATTTCTCGTCTTTTAGTATCAGAACTGTCAGTTTTTTTCAAGTGAACACTTATGACCTTTTCGATTGGCTGTCCGGAACACATTCCCCATATAAAAACCCGGAAATAATTTGTCTTATTTTGAATTGTATGTATCACTGTATTTGTGAAAACTAAATTTAAAAAAAAATCACATCGGCTAAAAAGAATTTCCAAAATTCTAGATTTCAATTAAGAAACACATTTTCTTTTTATGTTATTTTACCATAAAAGTAGTTTAAATTCAATAATAAACACATAGAAATTTCTATCAACCCGATGATTTTGCCATTTTTATTATGTGAGAAAATTAGTGATTCTGTTTTCGATTCTGACATGAAATCCAGAATCGTTTTCTGTTCTGTTTAGAGTAACAACTGTCATTTTGTGGGGGTCAGAACAGTTCCGGACGGCCAATCGAAAAGGCCCTTAGGAGAGGCTTTCGGATTGCCAAATAAAAACGACATAAGATCTCACGAATTTCGCCCGCTAAAAACTGATGAGGAGAATAAAATGTATGGCGTTTTTATTTGGCAAACCGGAATTCTTCTTCGATCCGCGATCCCAACTGAACACTTTTGTGTGATTCTGACGATTCTAAATTTTAATGAGATTGTATGTGTGAAAATAATTGTGTACGTGGAAATATCCAAATACAAAAAAAAGTTTGCTTCACTGTTAGTGAGAATGGCATCACCGACATCTCGAAGAAACATTTGTCATAACTATTCGTTCTTTAGTTCAGATGGTTTGAACAAAGATGTATGTAAATCGTTAAGTTGGCGGGCAGATTCAGTACGAGGAAGAAGTACTGTACCATTTTACCTTTGTAAAGCGTTGTCTGAAAATTAGCAAGAAATACTAAAAGTAAATATTTATTAATTTATTTCAAACTATGTATAAATTCTCTGTATGTATATATTTGCAGGACATTTGTAGTGCACTTCTAATGTATTTAATGTACTTTAAGGCACTTTAATTGCATTTCCATTGTGGTTTGAATTACACTTTTTATAAAATAAAGGTTAAAAAAGTCACTGACAAAGGTATTGTTAATTTTGGGAATAAACCTTGTTGTTAAAACAACAATTTCTACAAATTTCTTTTACAATAATAAGTAATGGAAAACGAAATGTCTGACAAAGAAGCGAACACTCCAAAAATGAGGAGAAGCCAACGACTTAAAGGTCGACAAATAAATATAAACAATATATCATGCAAAATTTGTAAGCTTCCGGACACAAATACAGTGCGATGATTGCAATGAGGGTGGTACCATTTTGTATGTGTAAACGTCACAGCGGCCATCGAAGAGGAGGACTAGAGTTACTCAAATTGCCAAAAAGCCAAAACGTAGATGCAGGATCTATTCACTCAAAAAAGACGTCGTCAAGAAATCGGCTTGAGATAGAAATGAAGATTCTTAAAGAGGCAAGATAATTTGAGAAGAAGAGGGATGAAGAGGCAAGATCACTTGAGAAGAAGAGGGATGAAGAGGCAAGAGCACTTGAAAAGAAGAGGGATGAAGAGGCAAGGGTACTTGCCAAGAAGATGGATGAATAATATTTAGAGAAAAAAAGACTCCTGCTGGTGGAAGGTAGTAAACGTGGCTCGAACTCAGTGAGAAGTGCTGAACGAGTAATTGAGAAATGGGTACAGCTGGGTCAATATGTGCAAATCGAACAACATCGTAATGTGTATGCCACAAATGCATTGGAAGATGCATTACAAAAAACATTTAATGATCATCTGAGAGCCAGAGCACACTTCTCGCATTCCAAACAACCCCTTCCAAGTGCATCATCACTACGCAATCCAAACGAACCAGAGTCGTCTCGATTCAACCAAAAAATTCCGATTCACGAACTTTCACAGCCTAACAGGGTTCAAATGGCAAATCGGTACTCAATGTCCAGAGATCTGCCGAACTTCTATGGTAGCCCCGAGGAATGGCCACTATTTATAAGTACTTTCGGGCGTAGTACAAGGCTGTGTGGTTTCAGTGATGAAGAGAACCTCATGCGTCTACAAAAATGTTTAAAGGGACAGGTTGGCGTGGCAGGTTGATGCTGCCATCAAACGTTCCAAATATAATGCACACATTACGAATCATGTACGGCCGTCCAAAGATAATTATAAAGACACTCCTACAAAAAATCCAAGGTGAAACGAAAATAAACGTAGAAAAGATTGAAACCGTAGTATCATATTCACTGGCGGGGTGCAGAATTTGATTTCTACTATGGAGGCTTGTGAATTATATTCATATTTGGAGAATGCTGAGCTTTTGGATGATCTCGAAAGTAAACTGCCCACACAGTTGATGATAAATTGGGCCGCGTATATTGGAGATATGCCGTCATTCAATCTATTGGATTTCAATGCCTGGTTGTGCAGGCTAATCGACAATATATGCAGTCAGCCCGTGTTGTTTTAACACCAAGGTTTATTCCGAAAATTAAGAATACCTTTGTCAGTGACTTTTTGAGCCTTTATTTTATACAAAGTGTAATTCAAAGCGCAATGGAAGTGCAATTAAAGCGCCTTAAAGTACATTAAATACATTAAAAGTGCAATTAAATACATTGGAAGTGCAATTAAAGTGCCTTAAATTGCATTAAATACATTAGAAGTGCACTACAAATTTCCTGCAAATATATACATGCAGAGAATTTATACATAGTTTCAAATAAATTAATAAATATTTACTTTTAGTATTTCTTGCTAATTTTTAGACAATGCTTTACAAAGATAAAATGGAGAAGATAATCTTGAATTCAATGACTTTGTAATATACTGCGTCTTTGTGATCTCATTCACTTCTTCCTCGTACTGCATCTGCCCGCCAACTTAAAGATTTACATACATCTTCGTTTGAAACGTCGAGTTCGTTTGAAACATCGAGTACAGCTAATTTTACTAGTACGGCCTCGATTTCTAGGCGTGGCATCGATGTGATGCTAAGTGGAGCGACTCTTGTTTTTGCAGTTATTATTCTGCATTCCCAATTTTAAAATATGAAGATTTCACTTCTTCGGCTTTTTTGGTCGTGATAATTTATTAATGAAAGATATTGATTAGTTTTCCCAACGTTTCGACTGAGTTTTCAGTCTTCTTCAGGGGCACTTTATTAACCATGAAACAAAATAAGAGAAACTTTTGTATGTTTACATTTAGTTGTTAAGATTTTACACTTACAATTATATGAACGAAACTATTTTATCAAATTACATATATATATATAAAAAGTAAAAAAATGACAGTTTTGTGATTGAATATTTAAATTAAAGCACTTCTTCTTAGTTATATATATATGCAAGATCGAGTCCACTGCCTTCGGGCATTTGTCGGAAAATTCACTGATATTCTTGTTCTTCACAAACTGCGCGCTGCTGGGAGTACAAGTGGCCCCAAACGTCAACACCTGCATAACATAAATATCTGGTGTACTTTTTAAATCATCGCTCCAGAGGAATCGATGTGCGTGCTGGTCTTCACCTTTCACACCTATCTGGTGAAACATTTCACGAATGTCAACACATATGGCTAGTGCTCTTTCTTGGAAGCGATATAGAACGCATAACAAAGAAGCTAGTTGGTCAGGTCCCTTCATCAATACAGAGTTTAAAGAAACGCTGTTGACCTCAGCAGCAGCATCCCAAACTATCCTTGTTTTGCCGGGCTTATTCTCGTTCGCGACAGTAAATATCGGAAGATACCACTTTCGAAGATATTGCTGTTGAATTTCGCTTTCTGATAGTTTGCGGATGTACTTTTTCTCTTCTTAGTTGACGTTTGAGATTCTCAGACAGGTCTGCGTTTCGAAATAATTTTTTTTACAAAGCAGTTGTGTCTCTTAAGAGCCATTTGAAAACTATTCGGCAGCTTAACGTATATTTCCACAACAGACTAGTTTCAAACCGATCACCCTTTCTTGTTGTCAAGTTTTCTAGCATTTCACAAGCCCGTTCCTCTTCTTTTATTTTCAGCCATTTCTTTGGTTCCATTACTCCCAGGCTGTCCAGAGAAAAATACTTTTTCAACATATGTTGGAGAATGTCACCGTTGCCGCAACCTTTCACACACTCGCATTCACGAAACCCAGTAAAATTAAAATTTAGCTCACCCTTTTCTTTGCTCTGGGTTGATGGTCCTATGCAATCCATCCAAGTCGTGTTTTTGTTATTACAGGATCTCCTTCATTTCCTTCAATCACCTTAAGAGGAATGGCGAGCTAAGACAAATCAGCATTCGAGGAACTGCCTTCTAATACGATTCAATAGACTGTTGGAGTAAGCTTAACGATTTCACCGTCCTAATAACTGGAATCGAGAATTTCTTTTTTGGGTTATTTCCTCCCGAAATCTCGACTGACACTACTCGGGATTCATTTTCGTTGCGATGTGTGTACCCAGTTCATTTAAAAAGCAGTGGTTGATGTTTACCTTGGAGATTCAATTCTGCCGCCAAAGAATCTTGCATCATTGTTAGCGGAGCCCCTGCATCCAAGAAATCAAAGGTTTCAATACTCTACTCTTTTTGTTATTGTGTAGAGTACGTGGAACAATTCGATATTTTATGTCCTGACCAGATATATCTGTATTGCAGTTAAATTGTCTTCCCTCAAAGGCAGGGTGTTCTTTAAGATTTGAATTATTATGCTGCACTGCTGTTGACGTCGGTGTTGTTACAGATTCGGTTGTGTTTTTGTGCAGCAGTCGATGATGTCTGTAAACACAACCATTTACACCACAAGAGATACTGCCTCGGCAACGCGAGTTAGGATGTGATCTCAGGCATGTGCGGCAGAGTCGATTTTTCTTTATGGTTTCCCATTTCTCATTTAGGTTTATGCTTTGGAACCGTACACATAACTCCAACCCACTACATGCTTGTTTGCACACTGTACACTACCGCTTCGTGGATGTTATTCGCTCATCATCATCTTTTGTGTGCGCGTTGACATGAGCCTTCTCTTTCCTGCGTGTTTGTGGTTTCTCAGGATCGAAAGATGTACCCGGGCTGTTGGTGAGAGTCGCATCACCGACATCTCTAAGAAATATTAGGCATAACTATTCGTTATTTAGTTCAGATGAATTGAACGAAGATGTATGTAAATCGTTCAGCTGGGGGGCAGATGCAATACGAGGAAGAAGTGAATGAGATCACCAAGACTCAGTATATTACAAAGTCATTGAATTCAAGATTATCTACTCCATTTTATCTTTGTAAGGCATTGTCTGCAAATTAGCAAGAAATACTAAAAGTCAATATTTATTAATTTATTTGAAACTATGTATAAATTCTCTGTATGCATATATTTGCAGGAAATTTGTAGTGCACTTCTAATGTATTTAATGTACTTTAAGGCACTTTAATTGCATTTCCATTGCGCTTTGAATTACACTTTGTATAAAATAAAAGTCAAAAAAGTCACTGACTAAGGTATTGTTAATTTTCGGAATAAACCTTGTTGCTAAAACAACATGCACAATTATTATACAAAAAATGAAAACACTCGAGTTTGACGTTCAAGTATATGAATATGTCTAGAAGCAAAATTCTCTTCTTTTCAGAATTAGAACTGTCATTTTTCCCAAGTGAACACCTTCAGAAGAGTCCGGGAGGCTTCCAGATTGCCAAATATAAACGAAACGATGTATCGAAATGCTTGAGTATTTGACTCAGCAGTTGATGTATTGACCGTTTATATATAGTATTATATTCATGTTTTGTGCTTGTATATAGCAAACTTAACGAAAGAAAACGTATTTCTAAGATATAACGAAGGCAGACGGTGTCTGTTAGCCACCAAGAAGGTAGACGGTTGGCTTAAGTAAAAAGTGTTTTTTTATCTTATTTTTTCATTATAAATTTGTTTGTTTTATTTAATAGAAGATGAAGGTTTTCTATATTTTCAGGAAGTTAATAACAGTCAATTTTTGCTACGCGTGTTAAAGGTTAGGTATTTTTATTAGAGATATGAAACATGTGCAATTATACGAACAGTAAATTAAAAAAAAAAACTAATAAAATGCACGACTGGGTCATTCGAACTTGCTTGTAGCTAACAAGTTTAATGTAGCTAAGCATTGACATAGGTAGTCTGGTTAGTCTATGCAGGTAAGGTCGATGTAGGTTAGAATACCTTTGTTCGTATAATGAATTGTCGAATGGATGATTCAAGGAATATAGTTGTATCTACCTAAATTTTAAACTACTCGTATATTATGGATTTTACTTATGTAAACTGCATAGATGTAACCTAGGTATGTATGTATGTATATAAAAAATCGATTTTTCAAAAAAAAATATTTGGTTTTAAAAATGAAAAAAAACTTGAAAAATTTACAATTTTTAAAGTATGTGTTCTTCAAAATTTTGGTAGCAATCTTATGTATTTGATAATATAAGCTTAAAAGTATAATTTCGAAAAAAAAATCATCATCCGTTTTCGAAATATTGAATTTTCAAGAAAAAGAAATCTTTTTTCAAAACCCAAGAAAATATATTTCCAAAATTTTGGTATGCAGTATTATTTATAATTCAAAGGATATATAAAAATGTTGATCGAAATCCGTCGAGCCGTTAATAAGAAAGTCCAAAATAAAAAAAAAATATTGTTTGGCACTGGCATGTATCGTTAATAACAAAATATGAAAACAAAATTTGAACCAAAATGTATACTATACCTGTAGTAGTGCACACATGTTTTTAAAATGAAAATTGTTAAAACCGTTTTCGAAATAATTAAGATGGTAGAAAAAAATTTATGGCAGGGCTAAAAAAACGACTCATGAATTTATTTAAGTCAATCACCTAAAACGCTTAAATACCAAGTTTGAAGAAAATCGTTGCACAGACAGACAGATAGACGGAATTGCGGGACCCACTTTTTTGGTGTTCTCTATCGTCGTAATGTCAAGTTTGATCAAAATCTCGAGTTCGATTTTTTTTCCAAATGCAAAACTTGTCCTATAGGTTACCCATACAAATCAGTCATTAAGCTTTGTCTTCTAGGTTTCCGTTAGAAAATCTTCAGACAAGTTTGAATATTTGGATTTAAAAAAAAATATTTTTTTGATCAATAGACCCTTTAAAAAGTGGGATTATGAAGAGTATTCCATAATTTGTTGCCAGGGCCCAATTCCGCAACCGTGAATGCTTTTCTGTGCAAAAAAATTATTCACCCTCAAAATATGCGTGAATAAATTTGCCCCGGTGCCAAATAAGTATTTAGGTAAACTGCATGACTGGATTGCACGAACATTCTCTTGTAGCTAACAAATTTAATGTAACTAAACATTGACGATGTTAGTGTTGAGTTTTACATTTACACATTAAAAACTACTTTATTATAAGTAACTTACTTTTTATGTAAATTATTTTTCTGTGTATGTTTTGATTTTTTACCGTGATTAATTTAATTTTTTCTATTCATTGTTTATTGATATTTGTTCAGAAGAAGTTACTCAATAAATAATTAATTCTTTTATAAAGAACTTTTTCATACTTTTGACGATACGTAAAACCACACTTAAGAACGCCATTCAACAGGTTATGGGCCCAGTGTGAGTCAAGGCGGCTTTACATGGATCTGCATCTGCAGACTTGAAGAAAAGTAGAGCGGGCCAATAATATAAAACAAACATAAAAGTAAGAGAGGGTACACACTAATAACTTATTCTAACTCTGCTATAACTTTCTTGACACATCTCACAATCACATGTTCTTTGCGTTCAGGTATGTAGTTTTGAGAAGAAAATGTTCGCTATTTTCGTTGTTTTTAAGCAAACTGAGGTGAAATGGTAAAAAAAAATTTAAAATTCGTTATCTGAACGGAACAAATTATGGTGCAGATGAAAATGCTATAATGAAGATGAACATGTTCATCTTCACTATAATCTGCAATCTTCAGGTTCGTACTTCCTATAATCTTCATACATGAAGATGATCTCCATTTTGGTTTTCGCTCTCTATCGCACAAGTATGAATTTTTTATTTTGTTTCCTCTTTTTTTTGCAGATTTCAATGCAGATGAAGATGAAGATGCATGTAAAGCCTCCTTCAAAAGGAGAAAAATAAAGAAATAACTAGGCAAAATAGGTATAACCAAACTGAACAATGGGAACTGTTCTGTATGGAAGTTCAAGACTGAACTAGTTCTTATAAAGGATGGATTAATCAATATAGTAACCGAAACAAGGCCAGCGAATCCAGATGCAGAATGGAAAAGGAAGGATGATCAAGCCAGAACAGTCATTGGGCTACTGATAGAAGATGACCAGCTGGTTCACATAAGGCGAGCGACATCGGCTAAAAATGCTTGGGAAGCATTAAAGAGCTACAATGAAAAGGATACTCTGAGCAACAAAGTTCATCTTATGCGAAGGATTTGCAGCATGCGATTGGAAGAAAGCGGAAATGTACAAGCTCACATAAACAATATGTGTCGCCATGCTTTTAAGTAGTTTACCCAGAAATTACGACACGCTCATAACGGAATTGGAAACGCGACCAGAGAAAGATTTAACTTTTACCTTAGTTCAATCGAAACTATTAGATGAATTCAACCGAAGAGCTGAAACTGAGACCGCACTAAAGGTAACAATTCAAAAGGATAAGACTTGTTTCTTTTGTAAAGGTAAAGGACACTTCAAGCAAGATTGCAAGAAATATAAGGAATGAAAATCGAATGCAAGTAAACCAAAGTCACATGCTGCCATTAAAGTGGAAAATCAAACCGGATTTTTATTTATGGTTGGAAGTAAACAAGAGGGTTAGATAATAATTGATTCCGGTGCAACATGTCACATTGCTTGTGATAAAAGCTTTTTACGGAACTCGATACCAGTCATCACGAAAATATAAGTGTGACAAATGGCAACCAGGTAACATCTCAGGGACGTGGATGTGGAATTGTCAAATTTATAAATCAAAAGAACGAGGAATTTGCAGCAAAATTAACTAACGTCCTGTATGTTCCAGTTGTTGGAGGTAATCTTCTTTCAGTACACAAGCTTAACGAAAGCGGGTTTTCAGTTGATTTCAAAGAAAATGTTTGCGAAATCAAGCACGGAGGGAAGCAGGTCGCGGTTTCCGAACTTAATGCAAACCTTTTTAAATTGCGGCAAAGTAATAAGATTTCTTCCACTCTTGAGCATAAAGGAGACTGCGTTCACTATTGTTATCGAGTCTGCGGCCATCGTGATCCTCAAGCTGTTATAGACAGTTTTAAAAAGGTCTGGTGGAAGGAGTCAAGCTATTTGACTGCGGTATGAAGTGTCGCTGCGAGGTGTGTATGGAAGGTAAAACAACAAGATTAAATTTTCCAAAGAAAAGCAAAACAAATTCTCCTCTTCATCTTATTCATACGGATGTGTGCGGTACATTCTAACTGTTATCGATGACTTCACAAGGTATACTGTGATTTAACTGTTAAAACACAAGTCTGAAGTTTTAAGTAAGATGAAAGAATATACAGCTATGGTCAGAACAATATTTAAGAGAAAATCAAAAGTGATAAGATCGGATCGAAGAGGAGAATATACAGGTTAGGAAGTAGTCGGATTCTTGAAGAACGAAGGAATCCAGATTCAATATACAGCAGCGTATTCACCTGAAAAAAATGGCGTTGCTCAACGCAAAAATCGAACCTTAATTGAAATGGCCCGGTGTATGTTGCTGGATGCGAATCTTCAGAATATATTTTGGGCAGAAGCAGTGACAGCGGCAAACTATATCCAGAACAGACTAACGACAAGATCTACAGGAGTTCCACCGGTAAGGTTGATCGAAATCTTGAATATAACGCAAGCAGAAGCTGAACCTAAGAACTTAAAGGAAGTAATGGCGAGTCATTACAAATTAGAATGGTTGTCTGCTATGAAAGAAGAAATGGAGTCTCTGAAGAAAAATGGTACCTGGAAGTTATGTGAACTTCCAAAAGATTCGAATTTGGTCGGTTGCAAAAGGGTATTCAAGATGAAGACTGACGTCAACAAAGAAACAAAAACATTTAAAACTCGACTCGTTGCTCAAGGGTTTTCACAAAAATATGGAATGGACTATGATCAAGTATTTGCTCCAGTAGTGAAGCTAACAGCCTTAAGGGTATTATTATCTATTGCTGGGAAAAACAATTTGATTGTACAATATTTCGACGCGAAGACAGTTTTTCTTAACGATGAGTTAAAACAAACTATTTTTATGAAACAGCGACCAGGTTTCGAACAAGAAGGCAAACAAAATTTGGGTTGTTTACTGAATAAGAGCCTTTATGGACTGAAACAAGCAGCAAAAGTGTGGAATGATGCAATACATTCTGTTTTCATTAATGCAAATTTCAACCAAAGTAAAGATGATCCTTGTCTTTATTTAAAAAAGGTAAAGAGCAATTGGTGCAACATTTTAATATATGTAGATGATTTGATTGTGAATAGCAACATTCAGGAAATAATTCAATCAGTATATGATATTTTATCAGCGGAAATTGAAATGAAAAACTTGGGTAACATCAAAACTTATTTGGGATTAGAAGTTGAAAAAGATGGTAATTACCTGAGTCAAAGAAATTACATTAATCAGATTACTAATGAATTTAATTTGCCGATTCAAAAATTTCAAGTATACCTATTGATCCAAATTACGGAAAGGAAGTTGATAAAACAGAAGTTTTGGTTGATAATTCCAAATTTCAAAAATTAATCGGATGTTTACTTTATATATTAGTAAACACTAGACCTGATATATCAGCAAGCGTGTCAATTATGGCGCAAAAGGTCAGTCAACCGACACAGAGGGATTGGAATGAGTTAAAACGTTTAGTGAAATATTTAAAGGGAAATTCGGAATTTAAATAACTTTTAAGCACAGATGATGAGAATAAACTTTTGTATGGTTATGCAGATGCCAATTGGGCTGAAGACAATACAAGAAAATCAAACAGTGGCTATGTTTTGAAATTAAACGGTGGAGTAATCAGTTGGTCATGTCGCAAACAAACTTGTGTAGCACTATCTTCAACAGAAGCAGAGTTCATTGCTTTGTCAGAAGCATGCAAAGAAGCATCATGGATTCGTCGTATACTACATGATATGGGAGAAGCGGTAGTACGAGTAAAACCAACAAAAATATACGAGGACAATCAAAGCTGTTTGAAACTCATTGAAGATGAATATTTGTCTAACAGAACGAAAAACATCGATACACATTATCATTTTGTAAAGGACTATTTTAGAAATAAAGTAGTCATTTGCAAATATTGTCCAACGGAAATAATGTTAGCAGATCTTCTTACTAAACCAATGATGGCAACAAGGCTAAAACTATTAAGGGAACAATGTGGCATATCTTTGTGTAAATGAGGAGGAGTGTTGAGTTTTACATTTACACATGAAAAACTACTTTATTATAAGTAACTTACTTTTTATGTAAATTATTTTTCTGTGTAGGTTTTGATTTTTTATCGTGATTAATTTAATTTTTTCTATTCATTGTTTATTGCTATTTGTTCAGAAGAAGTTACTCAATAAATAATTAATTCTTTTATAAAGAACTTTTTCATACTTTTGACGATACGTAGAACCACACTTAAGAACGCCTTCCAACAGTTAGTAGGTAGGTTAGGTAGTCTAGTTATCATTAGTCAGGTTCAAAGCCGCATGTGGGAAAGTTTACCTTAGTTCTTAGTAGAATTAAATTGTCAAATTATCCTTGACTGGTACCTCTCTACCTATATTTCAAGCTAGATTATGGATTTGAATTACATAGATTATGAATCTACATACATACATATATGTAGATCGAACATAGCTATTGTAAAAAGATAGGTGTGGAGCCATATAATGTAGGTATTCAGTGACGTAGATCCTGGCAAGTTATACATAAATATCAAAATGGGAAAAGAAAATAGAGCCGGGTAAAGTATTTCACATTCACGTTGTATGACTAAAGAAGTTGTCCGAAGTTGGGCTCAAGGGTAAATTGATGAGCATTCCTAGAAGCACTAATATTACGGTTGAATATTTTAATAGAGGAATGCAACTAGCTGTTTCGCTAGAACGTTTATAAAAACAGCGATAAAATAATGAGAGACAAATAACATTTCGACGGTGTTCTAGAAATTTTATCTCCAGAGTTGGCGGCTGAACTAATGCGGAGAAATGTCCGTGTTTTATTTATCTATGTCCCTTATAATTCGCATTATTTTTTTTATTCGTTATCATATTTTATCGGTATACTAATTTTACTAGCATGTAATGAGTAAACCAGCAACTCATTGTATGACATTTATTTTAGAATTAGTTTTAATGGAAAATTAAGAGGACATAGACTACTTGCCATTATTGTATAGGGTGATGGCATGTGAGGTCGGCCACTTCGTTTTAAAGTGCAAGTTAATAGCAAAAGTTTTCGTTTAACCTCCCGGCAAAAAATATTTTCCAAAATTTTCCATTGAAGCTACTGGTTTTCTTGTAAAAAATGCATGTTTGGCTCAAGTTTTCACTTTCGTTTGAAATGTTTTTTCGATAAAAAAAATAGTGGAGGTGATTTTTAAAAAGAGCTAAAATCGCCAAACTATCGAATGTGATGAATTTTGTGATAGTTTTTTATTTATTTCTAGCTTATATTTGTTGTTGTTGGCTATACAACTTAAAAAATATTGCTTGTTAATAATTTACAAGGGGGGCAGGCTTTAAGAGGCAATTTTTTTCAATTCTCCCGAGCTCGGACCCCCGGCCGACTACTGAAGACCCCTTTATTTTTATTTCTTTTTAAGCTGAGTATACAAAGTTAAAGGAAATTTTATTTTCTATTTATTTATACCAAATAATCAAAAAATATTCCATGGCTTCAGTAGTCGGCCGCCTGTTAACGTTAAGTGAGATATTAAGGGCCGACTATAGAAGACACGTGTTCTTACGTTGGCGTATTGGGTTTAGTATTGAGGCTGGGATTACATTATGTAAGTTTTACTTAGATAAGTTACAAATATAATTTTTTTTTTTTAAGAAATATTACTGTAAATAGATATGTGAGTTACAGTAATATTTACTAACTTCCGTACGTTGTTTTTACTCACGGAGAACTTGCAACATACTATACTAGTATTGAGAAGTTTTTTGCTTTTCGTAAGAAGAATTCACTGCACTCGCCATTATTATTCCTAATTGCTCTTGTAAGACACTTATTAAAAAGTCTCGCAATTTATAAATAAAACGTATACATGTACAATTTCTAAAAAAAATGATCATGGATAGGTTATACAAATTTCGAAAATTCGTTTAATATGTTGTTATAAAGAACCTTTAAAATGTAAACAACGAAGAGCAAAAGAATATTTTATAAATACACGAAAGAGGCACTTACTTCAGTACTAAACAAAATTAGATAAACAATTTAAATTGAAATAGGCAATTCGGGAGTTCGGGTTTCCTGGAAGTAATCTGCAAGATCGAAATAATAATAATAAATTATAATAAAACTTTATTCTAATACAGACCTTAGTGCGACCAAGGAATATAAAATTTTTTAAAGTGTTCCATAGACCTTTGACAAATGTGAACTTTCACAAACATCATCAGGCTTATTAAAAACATTTTAAAAGAGAATTTCAATAACCCATTCTAAGATGGAAGACTTGCTACTATGAGTTCTTCAAACATCTTCGAAGTTGTCAATACAAACGACAGTGACGAAGTAGTTCCTGGAGCTAAAATAGTATTTAGGAAAAATAGATGCCTCGAAGGCGTTTTGGGAGACGGTTAATGTATTTTGATAATGTCAACGAAATATCCTTCTGCCTGTTTTCGAAATCAGATATTTGCTTAGTTCCCAAATGATACAACAAATTGCATAATGATTCATTAGGAAACCATAAGGAGACTAAATAGTCTGTATTCAGTGCAAATAAAAGCATTTGGTATAACTAGTGTTCCTTTCTCTGGCGGCCTCGTTACTATGTTAAAACTATGCCCGGCAAGTAGATTTTAGGTAGGTCAGAAAGTGGTCAGATGCGATCGAAAACGGCTTTTATTCTTAAATTAATATCAAACGGCCAATAATGTTTTTGGTCGGTGTACTCAACAAACGCATTTTCCATGGACCTAAGTGATTTTAGCAGTAATAATTTCATTCTGTATACGCACCGTCCAACCACTGACCGCCCACACTACATTACCATATATGCTATACCATAGAAATGGCAAAACATTTCAGAAACAAGAAAACATATTATGAAAACCAAACTTTTTCATAAGTATAAATACAAATATGTTTCTTTTTCTTGTTTTATCTAAAGCAATGTTTAATAACATTTGCCTGAAATATGTAAATATTTATGACATGTAAAACAAACTTAGTAGCTTCTTATATTCCTATCTTTCTTTTCCTTCTAATTAGTGCCGTGCAATTCACGTTGCATTTAAAAAGACCTTAGGTCTTAAAGACATGTAGTTAATATTATTATTATTACTTTTCATTTTCATATAAATTAAATGTATTTCTTTCCTATTAATTTACTTATGTAAAAAAAAGTCTATGTCTTTGTACCTAATATGAAATGGCGTTCTTAGACCAAATAAAATCTTACAATCACATTTTGTATTTAACTGAACTGTTTATATTAAATATTAAAATGATTTCTGGATACCTACATTCTATAAAATTGGAAATAGACATATATTTAGTATGAAAATATAAATTTTTATATTGAGGTCGACTACTGGAAACTCATGTGGCCTACCTCTGTAGTCTAGGGGGCCGACTTCATAAGAATCACACTTTCATTTATTTTTTTTTGAAATAATTCGTTTTGTATTGCAAATTGACTAAAAAAAACAAGAATTTCGAAATTTAGACATTCCAAAAAATCAGATAAACTAAATTTTATATAAAAAACTCGAACAACTGAATTTTAAGGGACAGTCAAACGTAAAAAAAAACTTAGGTGGCCCACCATCACCCTATTACATAATATATATGGAAAGTAAAAATAACTTAAAATTAATTTTATCACGTTTCGTTATTTTTGATGGAGCAAAATTTGTGAGATCTTATACATTATGTATTTCTGAACAAGACAAGTATTTTTTGAAATGATCTTTATAAATTTTATTCTTAAGACATTTTTTTGTATTGTTTGTTTACCTTTCATGTAAGTGTACACTTTCCGACCTATATTATATTCAAGGTGATTGTAGGAAAAATTTTGTTGCTCAATAACTGCTGAGGTGCATAATATTCTCTTTTGTATGAATTGTTTCTAACGATTGTAATATGTAACACCTTTTTACCTTTACCATATGAAATTACTTAATTTGTACTGTTTTTTGTTTGTATATGGGGATAAGTCAGTATCTCACACAAGGGAAGTGTTATAGCCCCGTCAAAAATGATTGACTGCACCAAACATATTCGCAGTAAATAAATTGAGTACGCATTGTAATAATTTGGACCTATATAATAATAAAGGTCTAAATGGATGATTTTTTCTCTATATGTATCGCGTGCACGGAAAGTGGTGTAACGGTTTCTTTTTAAAAAAATATTTTATACAAACTTCAATAATAAATCTTTTTATACCAAAAATGATTAAAGACATCAATAAAATGAAGTGCAAAACTCATTTTGTCGAAAAGATAGATAGTCAATCAATTAATAGATTGTACTCCCTCCGCGCTGGCATAGCAGTGTTATTACGTATATTGGAAACAGATGCCTTTCGTTGATTTTAGACAGAAGTATTGTGAATAGAAGCTGCCCTGAAAGCTGTATTCTAAGAGAGTTGTGGTTAAAACTCTGGGAACTTGTGCTCAGATACTGAGCCTATGTTTGCAAAACATCAGCGGGAGATTACCCTAAATGTTGAATGTTAACTATTTTTAAAGAATGCAATTCGTATAAAAAATATTACTCTTATAAAAGTTTGCTCTTAAAACACTTTCCTTGCACAAGATACGGAAGTAAACAAATATTAGCTTCTCACAGTCAATATCAAGCAAGCATTGGTGGCAACCTGCAACTAATGTGATGTTTGATTTTTTGACTTTATAAACTAAGCTCCATTGTGTCAATATACGGATTCAACAAGTTTTTTTTTTTTTTTTTGAATGTATAAAGTTTATATATTTCAATGTGTAAAAAGGCTTTTAATTTTATACTATAAGGCGCTATAAGGAAAGTCTGCAGTACAAAACTACTTAAATTAAACAATTTTCTTGAGATTCTTGTCTAGCTCTACATCATATCGTACCAGTTTACCATATTCGGTTAACAGCTTTCGCCAATAACATTGAACATCCGATAGTCTGAGATTATTCCAAATGAATTTGTATCCTCTATTAGCGATATCCTTAGCCAGTTCATCGTGTTGTTTGAAGAATAACAAAATACTCTGAAGATCCTGTTCGTTGGGATAAGACTTAATCGGAACATAGTGCACCCATGGCTTCATGGCAAAATAAAAGAATTCATTCCATTCGCTTCCTACATGGAATACCAATGATTTGCATAGAAAAAGATGCTTGAGTCTGAAACTAGCAGCCACACCACGAAAGTTAAATAAATACTTGTACTGGCAATGATCTTCAAAGGTCACCTCGGATGCCGGTTCGACATCAAGAGTATCTTTAAGCGATTTCCAAGCTTGATTTTTGGTGTATTGAGCGTCTACAAGGTCTGGTCTTTTCCTTGAGAGAAGAACCAAGGAATCTCGTTCGTCTGATGTCCTAGAACCGCGGAAGAAACCTTTTTCGAATTTATCTTCCCAAGGCCATTTTTTGCCAGCCATGGAAATTGAATTTCGATGTTTGTCCCAACGGCCAATACCTGTGGGGTGGAGTGCAATCGCCGGGCCACCTTCCCAGAAAGACCAGGCTGGATACATGATGTCTAAGTACTCATCGGTTTTTGAGAAAGACAACACAGGCCCTTTTGGACCATGATCTCGTCTAACCTGTGGCCAATCTCGGCAGTTGATCACCAACTCCATGTTCGGCAAATCTTTTAAGAGTGGTTTTATGAAATGCTCAATTCCTGAACACCTCGATGGAAACATACATGCTTTCTGGCGGTAAAGGGTATGGTCAACGACTTGGTACTTGGTTCCATATGGCAACATCGTTTCAACGACTTTCTTCGTTATTCCGGTAGATCGAAAGGGTGCCAAGTCTCTTTCAATTACTCCCACATGACAGGAGCATGTATCGCTGGTGTCATTTATACATGGCGAATAAGCTTTGTTTGAAGCTTTAATATGATTAAGAATAGAATTTGCCTCTGTAAAAACACACAAAATAAAAATAATACGAAACATATATGACTGATAATTGGAAGGAAGAAGTTCTTTGCGTAGATAGGTAGTACCTTTTTGATAAGATGATTTGGAAGAGCACTCTGCTTTGTTTGCAGAGCACTGACCCTCTGACTCGAGGGCGAGCAACCCCTGAATGTATATTATTAGGAAGATTAATATTTTCATATTATTACTAATTTTGAATAATTTCAATTTGATTGCCACCGTCGTTTATATTCATAACTACAAAAATTTATACGGCTTCGATCATACCTACCACGTACCGTTTATTTATTTTTAAAAACTGTCAAAATTGTATAGTTTGTTTTGTCAACAGGTGCGTATAACAGTTTTTTTTGGGTTGCTTAACATGGGTGCTTACATTTGGTAGTAAATTTTTTTATAATTCTGATTGTTTACAAATTTTAATTTTAAAAGAAATAAAATCATAATGAATAAAAAAAAATTGTTTGAGGATTTATAGAAAGGATATTCATGCAAACCAGATAATTTTATCTCCACAGAAATGAACTGTCAAAGTTTGTATGGGAAAAATGTCTCGTTGCATAAATACCATTAGAGTTTAATTTTCAGGATACATAAATATGGAAAGCAAGTAATAATTTCGAATTGAGTATGAAAAAGAAAGGAACGACTGTCCATTTTAGTTAAGTACGCCTAGAACTTACATTTTTTTGTACACACTACCTCTAGTAATAATCAGTGGCTAAGATAAAGCTTTAAAATATTTGGGTGAGGATAGATAATAAATTAATGTGATTAAACATAAGGGCATTCATGCAACGAGATAATTTTCCGTTTTGTAGAAAGATATATCTCTAGGCTGGACGTTTTCATGAACGCCCCATTAAAATTACTTTCGTAAATATAGGAAACAATCAGGTGTTCATTGAACTAACTTTATGAGGTTTACTTCTAATCTTTCTACATCAAATTCGTTAGATAATTTTATCTGATTTGTAGAATATTTTTCTCATACAAACTTTGACAGTTCATTTCTGCGGAGATAAAATTATCTGTGCCAATGTTCTGCAACTCAGGCGATGACTAAACGCATCGTTAAAAAATGAAACGATCCATTTCCAACTTATCGCCTCTAAGGAAAAATGTGTTTCTGCAATTAGAGGCGATACCTTACATTTTCCATTTTGTTTGGCTGGAATTTTCCAATGGAAGGCGATAAATTGAAATGTCATTTGGCTTTGGCATTAAGAAAAAAATAAATATTTTTTCTTGTTGTTTTGTTATTTAATTGTTTAATGTGTTTAAAATTGTTTAGTGTCGTAAATCGTTTCTTTTCGTAATTAATTATAAGCTTAGATCATTATGTGCGTAAGGCACAACAAGAGAATCGGTGCATTCCCTTTCGTAACCAAATGGATACAAGAATTCTTATTGCGTGGAGATCTATGTTGCCTTTTGAAGCCATTATACAAAATTCTTCTCACGTAAAGTTCTCACGCGAACAGTATAACAGAAAGTGATACAAATATTGGACTTATCATTAATCCTTTAGAATATGAACTTGATCCTGGCTTCTGAGTTTTATCTAGATTTCCACCCTTGCATGAATACCCTTTTTGTTTATTTTTTCAGTTTTGGCCTTTTTGTACAACACTTTGGCTTAATTTTTTATTTAGACTAGCACGTAAGTTTTATATCAATATCAAAACGCTTAGTAAATTATTTTTTCCGAAAGCAAAACCGTATTGGGTTTTCCAATACGAGGTGTTATTTTGATATTCAAAAAAAAGAAATGCGTTGTTGAAGCGTGTATCGTTCCATTTTTATTAATAGCGTAGTTTCTACTTGTCAAATGTCAAAAAATGACAGCTTCAAAAGTGACAGCTACCGAAATAGCGGGCTATTCAAAATAACACCTCTGATTGGATAACCCCTTATTATTTTTTCCCAAAAAGCAAAAATGTCTTCTGGCATAGTTTTGCAGGAAAAAATATTCGCGGTGGGTATAATTTTTTTTCTTCTGGCTAACAGCCTTCACATAGCTCGATAAAAAAGAGTTAACATTTTTTATGAAAAAATCACTCCCATAAGAAAGTTTTTTTTTGTAGAAGACTAGTATAAATATACTTGGCTTAATAAAAGATACACAGACTACGAAAAGCTAATAACATTGGTTGTTATAATATTATTTTTTTTATGGAAACATTTTTTTGATAAAAAGTACAAGCAAGTGAAGTGTTTTCAATAAATATTCTTGAAAACATTTAACTAAATTAAATTTCATGTTTTTCTAAAAGTATATACATCACTTTTGATATATTCTTATATGTGAAAACCCATTACGAATAAAAAAAACATAAAACAGCCTTACAGAAAAAAATCACTCGTGAGAAGTTTTTTATCATTAAGTTATATGGCATACATAAATATTTTACATTTTCAAAGATTAAAAAAAATAGTATACCAATGCCAAACCGCCGTATTAAATAGAATTTACAAAGGGAACAGTTGCACAAATTTAACTATAGAACCATAAATCATCTGAACTCGATTTATTTTCTGTCATATCCCACAATGTATATACTATTATGTCTCTCTCTGGAAATACCTAATTTGTTTTCATATGTCATTCTTATGCAAAAGATCTACTCAGTCAGTCATTTTATTGTACGCTTTTGATAAATTGTTAACTAGTATCGAAATATTAAAAAAATGAATTATTTTTATTAACCTGGTTGTGTCTTCTTTATTTTTTCAATTCAATATCAAACAAAACATTTTCTGAACTAGTTTCAACTTCGGGTGCGTTTCACAATTGCGAGCCAAGAGATAGTTAACTGAACTCTCGTTGAAAGTAATCTATCTAATCGAAATTCGAAATTTTTCGCATGCCCAAGGAATATTAATTCGGAAGTGGCAGCCGCTCTACAGATTATTCCATATTGTGCGTTTCATACTGATATAAAAATATAACAACATATAACTTAATAAAGCAAGGAATTAATTATTCATTTATTTTGCGTACACACGTTGTTCATATGGTTGGCTTGCTTACGTTTATACATTGACTGCTTAGCTGAACTGTCAAGAACTTTTGGTTAAAGTTAGAAAGCATATGTATGAAAAAAAAACATATTCCACCAAGAATTAAACAATAGCCAAACAAATGCTTGAACTCTAGCTGTTCTAGTTAATCCGGCGAAATCAGCGAGTTAAATACTTTCAGATTGAGCGGTGAGTTAAGTCGTAAGCTTCGATTGTACAATTCTTCATATGAGCTAAACAACCGAGTTCAAATCTGGAACCAAGTCTGAACACCGATTGTACAACTCGCCTTTAACTTCTTAATGCATACCCAACTAGCATTTAATGCAAATGATTATAATTCATCAGACTAATTACCACCCTAATGAGCAGATATTTAATCAACTGTTATAATATTTTCCAAAAAGAATAGCCATTTGTAATTTAATTTCCAATTAGCATCAGAGTTCACAATAGTAAATACCTTTGACATTCTCTTTTTCATTCTCGTTCGTCAGTCACAATTATCATCTCTACAATACACATTTTTCAGCACAATTTTCATTCCGACCACCACCAACGATGTAGTCTTTTTCCGTGTCCGTGACAACGACAGATTTAATTTTAAAATAAAACACAAAAAGAAATAAACAAATAAACCCAAAGATCTTCAAGCAACAAAATTCGCAAAACCATTTACTCCTAAACTCCCTTAAATATTCGTATATCCTTGAAACAGTTTTATTGTAAAAAAAAAACTTGCGAAACAGCTTTGTAAACAAAATCAATTTGTCTGGCCGAAAAAAAAGAGAAAATTAATTTTTTTTCGCAAAGCTCAAGTTCTGTGGTGTGTTTCAGATTATTCTTCATCTCCATTGTTATATTTTACACAAGAAAAATAAAGAAAATGTTTATATTCGAATGTTTGTAAATCATAATCAGTGGAAAAGCAATTGGAATTGCTTCCGAACATATTTTTGTGTGGAATTGGAATTAAAAAAAAAAAAAAACATGAAAGAATACTGTCGTTGCAAAAAAGGTAAGAATATTTTACATATAGCTATATTTTTTTTAAATCATGTACCTCTATGGTTAAAGTTGGAACGCTTGCGAATTGCCAAGTACTTACGAATTACGACGATGTCGTCGTGGTGGTTCAGTAAAGGTGTTTCCTTTTTGGATTTTCGGTAGATAATAATCTGTTAAACCAATGATTTCCTCGGCCGAAGGAGGCAGGTTGCAGGTAGCAGGCTATGTGTTTCCAATTTGATATTTAAATTTTCAAGTTGGAAGAACTTCTTGTTTATATGTACATATGTACATTATGTTTGTAAAAAAAGTCAATTATGAATCATTTTTGATGACTGAATTAAATTTTTTATTTGTTTAATTTTTAATTGGATAGGTTTGTTTGTTGTTTTTGGGTTTTGTCATTGGAACACTTAAAAATAGTTGAAATAAACCAGTCTGCCGAATGAAAATGACATCTAATGTAGGTAGGTATAATTCATACGAAATAGCCTTCCTTCCTTCATTGAGTTCTATTTCATGTTAATAATTTCGTGAAATGAAAGTTTGCAAAATGGGTGTGTCGACAATGCAAAACAAAATAGACTGACTACACCTTCTGTTCTTATTTCGAGTACTGTTAGATTAAATACGTAAATAACTAAAGTCAAGAAGTAAATTATAGAACTGATTTCTTAAAATTCTTTTATATATTTAGGTGACTACCTGGTATGAAAAGCTTGTCAGTTTAGGCTCGTTAGTTGAACTTTACCCACGGTCGACCTAGGTTTTCTTGACAACCCCGAGAGCTGTCAAAAAAACCTGGGTTTTTCGGTTCTCAAAAAACACCCGAGGGCCATTAATTTTATTGCAGAAAAGCAAGTTCTGTCATTTAATAATTAAAACTCGAAATATATCAAATTTAAGTTCTCAATAATTTTTTTTGGCCCTATACACAATCTACAAGTTCAAAGGTTTCCATTTTGCATGTATGTGTCTGAAAATTAATTTAAGTATTCTTTTATTTTCAATTTAAAAATAACAAATCAAATCAGATCTCATGTGATATTGATGTTTATTAATTTACCTCAACTTGCCGCAGCTTAAAACCTAGATCTACTTTACAGCGAGTTGAGGTTGACCCTAGGTTTAAAAAAACACAGAATTTGTTTATCAGGGTGACTTCAGGTTTTTTTTTTTAAACGCTTTAGGGCGACTTCAGGGGTCAACGAACAAACCTATTATTTTCTTCTCTATTTTACCCTCGAAACACTGTACCTATATATAAGGTCTGTTTCTTTACTCACCTTCGGTATTCCACGTGATCCCAAATAGACCCAAAACGCGTTTCTTTACGAAAATGCCTGAGCTTTTGACTTTTTTTCATTTCCCTCATGCAAGAATCTACCCGAACATTTTAGCTACTGGACTTTCTTGCTTGTCAAACAAGAAATCAGCTGATCGAATAATTTGAATTTGTGATGTAGTGTAATTCAAACTCTTTTTTACAATCTTAAGAAGAAAAAAACCAAACGATTGAAGATAATATAATAATAAATTTATCTCCTGGTTCTTTTGGTAGATCTCAAAATGATAAGTACATGCAAATTATACTGTATTTCGTGAAAACATTTTCATACATGTTGTGTCCACCACATTTTATTTCTGTTGTTAAAGAAACAACCCAAATTTATTATTATTATTATTATTATTATTATTAATAATATTAATATTTATTAACTATAAATTACAAATTTACAAGTTAATATAAGGAAAGAGACTAAGCTGCTAAGGCTTGTGACTCTTAAGGGTAGAAGAAAAACGATACGTTTATTTAAATAAATAATACATATTTGATTTATAGTAGAACAATTGAAAAAGAGAAAGATAAAAGTAATAATATTTACATAAGTGTTGATAAGTTTACATTTTAAATTTTAAAGTTATGAAGGTTAATATAATTGTGGACTTTTTGAATATTTTTTGGATGCAAGTTACCCAGGATCTCTACGGCTGATGAGTTAGGGTTGTATAAGCTTGTATTGTCAGTTAAGTATTGGCATGTCCCAATGCCTAGTATATGATTAATATCAATATTTGTTAGACAGTTCGGGCATATAGGTGTGCTTTCCTTTTTAAGGAGATGTTGGTGTGTATATATAGTATGCCCTAATCTTAGGCTTATTGGGGTAGTATTCATTTTTCTCGTTGTAGATGTTGGGTAAATCGGTCGTGATTTATCAGTGTTGATGGACTTGTAATGGTGTTGGCTATTGTTCCAGTTTGCAATTCTGTGTTCTTTAATGTTTTTGTTTATTTCTCGGGTTAAATCCCGTTTCGTTAGCAAGTACACGGAGAAGACTGGCGAGGTATGGGCGGCATTGGCTACTTCATCGACGCATTCATTGCCAGGTATGCCGGCGTGGCCGGGGACCCACATAAGTTTTAATTTATTAGTGTTTCTAATAAGCTGGTCTCTTATTTTGCTTATAATAATTGTGCAATTGTTTTGGTTTTGAGTTGCGCGTAGAACTGACAGACTATCTGAACAAACAAAACGTATTTTCCGGATAGTTTTGAAATGGCTTTGATAGAAATAAGGATGGCTGTAGCTTCTGCGGTTAAAATGGAGGAGGCATTGTCCAGTGTGCCTATTGTGAGAATGTGGCCATCTTCATACGTTGATGCGAAAGAAGTACTGTGTCTGTTTTTGGAGCCATCAGTGAAAGTCATTTTCCATTTTCTTGATTTTAAGTTGTCATTAATTTCAGAATACAATAAACGATAAATGCAAGAAGAAGTGTTGTTTTTATTGTGCTCTGCGAAGTCCAGTATAATAGATGATTTTTCCACCCTCCAAGGGGGAAAAGCAGGAAAGTATTTTTCGTATTTTACAGCTGGTAGGTTCCACAATTTAGCTGTAGACATGGCCAAGGAAATCGCCGATGGTATACGTTTGAGGCCGACCGACTTGTTGAGGGATTTTATGTCTTCACTGATAATGCAATTCTAACTGAGTCAATTTAACATATAGCTTTAGCTTGTTTTCGAGAATTCGTTCTTCTATTGAGGGAAGCCCCGCTTCAGCCATCATGTTGCAAATTGGAGTACTTTGGAAAGCGTTTAGACTTTTACGAACCGCTAGGTGATAGGGAGCTTTGATGATATTGATTGTATTCTTGGGAGAGTTACCATAAATTAGTAAACCGTAATCCATTTTACTTAAAACTAATGATCTTGCAATATTACATAAGGTATTTACATGTGCTGATGATTTTTTACTAGATAAGAATTTAATTATATTAGACCTAGCAGCTAAGCTCTTTTTGAGTTCTATACAATGGTTTTTAAAGTTGTACTTATTATTTAAAATAACGCCGAGGATACAAATGTTAGTAGTGTTTACAATCCTAATATTATTGAAGTTGAAGGATGTCCCATAACACGAGGTTTTGCGACAAATGTGTATAGTTTTACATTTTTCAACGGACAATTTTGCACCGGAGGTTGCACCCCATTTCAAGATATCTTGAAGAACGTTAGAAAATAACGACTGATTTACAGCCAGGCTGTTGTGTTTACATAGAATATAAACGTCATCGGCGTAGATACAGTGATCAAGTTGCATTTGTTTAGATATTATGGAGCTCACATCGTCAAACGCAATTAAAAAAAGGACTGATAATGGTGATTCTTGAGGAATACCATTAGATAGAGGATAAGAAGCTGAGAAGTGGTTATTAGCTTTTACGCAGATTTGTCTGTTTTACATTTACATTTCGTTTCTGGTAAAAAATTGCAATAACAACATGAAAAAGCTTGTGCCCAAACTTTTCCCCAAAATTTAGCCAAAAAGTAAAGAAACAGACCTTTTGTTCATCGATAAAGCTCACTTTTGATTAAATGGGTACGTCAGTAAGCAAAATTTTCCTATTTGGAGTGATCATAATTCACAAGCCATTGTAGAGACCCCACGCCGTTACATCCTCAAAAAGTCACTGTTTGGTGTTTTCTATGGGCAGACGGAAACTTTGGTCCATATTTCTTCAAAAATGAAGCCGCCTATAATGTTACAGAAAATGAACCATGCTTTTTGAATTTCGTGCCTGAATTGGAGGGTGTTGATGTGGACGACCTTTTGTTACAACTAGACCGCGCTACATGCCATACAGCCAACGAAACAATCAATTTATTGAAGGAAACTTTTGGTGACGGCATTATCTCGCGTCGCGTCGTGAGCCTGAGGCATGACCTCCAAGATCGTGCAATTTAACACCGCTGGAATATTTTTTGTGGGGTTATGTGAAGTCGCTTGTCTACGCAGATAAGCCTGAGACGATTGACGCCTTGAAAGAGAATATTCGGGGCGTTATTGCTCACATACGGCACCAATTGCTGCAAAAAATGGTCGAAAATTAGGCCTCGTCTGGAATTTATTCAAGGCTGCCGCTGCGGCCACTTGCCTGAAATCATTTTTAAAACGTAATGACAAACCCTTATCTTTATAATAAAGCAAAATGTTTGGCCATAACATTAAATTATATGCGTTTTATTTCTTCTTCAAAACCCCACGTCTAAAAAAAAACACCCGTTTCAAGAGATACCGATGTACATTGGTTTTAAATATTTGAATATCGCAATGGGAGAGAAAAAATCCGTCGGGTAAAGCATTCCCCAACCGTTTAGTGCGGCTAAAGAAGGGTGCGAATCTAAAATTAATATGAAAAGCTGAGAGTACTGTATGTCGTCAGCAAAACAATTTATTGGATTAGAAGTATCAAACAAGAGATAATTATTGAAAAAGAGAGTCAGAGACAGAAAGGAGCCCTAGGGTACACCATCATTTGTTTTATTGAACGTGGCCATTGTAAGTTAAATATATCAAAAAATGCCTGTTTTGTGAATTTTTATAAATTTCTCTTGAACCCTTGACCTATAATGTATTTGTGCGAATTATACTCACATACAAAATTGTTGTAATCTGGATTTTACTTAGCAAAATTAGTTCTGTTTAAAATTAGAAATAAAATTTATTTTGTCTTTCTTTTTATTTGGAAATCTCACCCGAGATCAGCAATAAGTGGATTTTTATGAAGTGTATATTTTATTTTTAATTATGAGTTCTATTTTCAAATAATAACAATTAGGCATAAAAAAAGTTCACCAACTGAGGTGAAAAACTAGATCGAATACAAAATGACTCGCGATGTAGCTTATATCTTATAATATGCTTGCTCAAGGAACAAAATTCATTTCTGTGCAACGCAAATTCACAAAAAAAAAAATCATATTATACGTTCCACAATAAATATACGTATGCATAAACAAACGTAAATAAACAATTTTTTTAAGTATCCGCTAAGCGACATTTTGCTGAAATTCCACAGAAAGGATACCAAATACCTATGTTTTTTTTTTTATTCTGTCGTTACTTACCGGTTCGGTTCCGCTATCTAATGATATAAAACTCACACATATACACAGTTAAACTGTGTGAAGAATCTCAGAATTAACTGCTAATGGTTTGGATTTTAAAGTTAGAGCTATAATTTTGAAATCCGAATACAGGATGAATTTATAAACCTCAAAAAAAAAAAAAACGAATCACATGTAAATAATGCCCGTTTTATACTTGGCAATACTGCTTTCCGGCTGCTAAGCATTTCAGATGTCAATGGTTTGCTGTTTTAAGCCAGGATTTAGCTTTTGCAGCTTAATCTTAAAATATATGGCTTGTGATGCCCAGTTTGCTTTGCTCATGCGATTAGAAAAGTTATACATTGCATAACTACTTTATTGTTCCGTAAGGAAACCCTAGACGACACATTAATCCATCAAAGAATTCAGCCTCAAAATTTCAGTATGTACAGCTGTGTTAAAAAAAATAGGACTACCTTTGAATGAATGCTAAAAAGGTTTATAAAAGTGTTATGTTGAGCTAACTATGGATAAATTTTATTTTAATAGAAACCATAGACGTCCTTTCATATTTTAAATATATTATAATATTTGCTTTTATTTCAAAGAAAAATAAAACAAGCTTGAAACTAAATAAACTCATGAATTACACTGTTAAAAAAAATAGTAGTATTCGAAAGATTTAGACGAAAATGATAGAATAGTCAAGAAAGTTTCGAAAAAATGTATGACAAAATTAAATTTAGGTTAATATTTTGTTGTGTACCCTTTATTATCAATAACGGCCTGACACCGACGGTGCATGGAATCCACTAAACACTCTCAACGCTCAGTTGGTATGTTTTCCCAGGCATCCTTTACCACCTTCCAAAGTTCGCGGTTATTCGATGTTTTAGCTGTCCTAACATCCCTGTTAATGTCACCCCATAGATTTTCTATGGGGTTAAGGTCAGGTGACTATGCGGACCAAGCGAATACCTCAATACCATTGACCCGAAACCATACTTTAGTATTTCATTTAGTATGTTTTGGATCATTGTCCTGCTGCAAGATCCATTTTAAATGGATGTGATACTCAGCGTAGCGCAGCATTGTCCTATCTTAAATATCCACATAGACATGCTGATCCATGATACATGGATCATCTATGAGACATATAGATATATTTGATAGTAAGAAAAACATGTCCAAACCAATATTTTTACCCTCCATGTTTGATCGTTTTTGTAGTATATTTTGGTTGATATTCGGTGTTGGGGGGACGACGGACGTACTGCCGGGATCTAGTACCACCAAAAAGAACAAACCCTCTTGAATTTCTGCTTTCATTGTATCCCTTGGTTTTATTTATTTTTGATTTAGATCTGATTTTGACAATTTTTACCTTCGATTGCCTAACAAAATTTATTTATTTTTTGATTTTAAATCAATTTTGCAGATCTGGATTTTCCGGCACATCTACCCCTCTTTTACTAACGCCACTATGCATCATAAATGACAGCTATCAGTTTGACAAAACAGCTGATACCGCTAGCAGGTTCACAGACACAAATATACATCAATACTATAGCAAATAAAAATCAATCTGAAAACGCATTCAATTCGTTACGAAAAAAAATCAATTTATAGATCCAAATATAAATTTACCAAAGGAAAATCCCATAAGATTTTGTTTAAAAATTTTGTTCAATATGTCAATCTATTTTCTTCCTCACAAAGTTCTGTTTATTTAAACAATATCTAATTATTTCATCATTGCAAAAATATTTAATATAAGAATTGCAAGCCTAAGTGTTCATGTTAATAAAACATTTTATGAAATTATGTAAATGGAACTTGTAAACAAATTGTAAAATTTCCTGAAATCATGTACATAACATACCATTATTTTGTACATTGACATAAATTCCTGTATGTGGATATTTATTAAAGGAAAGCCATCGCCCAAGGCTGGTCATAAACTTCATTGACAAAACTGCCAAAATGAGTTCATACTGTACACGTACAACCATCTCCCCTTTCCGTGGACGGTTTAGCCAGGAGTTCCTGTGGTAAGTGTCAGCCCTGAACTATTGACGAAAATAATACAAGCAGGGAATCTGCGAAGAGGTTTTATTAAATTAATTGGGGACATCGCAGGTATGCTTCGCACCCTCTATTCGCCTAGTATTCTTTTAATAAAGTTTTCACTCTAGCAACGAGAATACATAATTACCCTTATTCTTTTCTACCTCATTCACCACTGCTGTCAACTTTCAATCATTAATCCTTCTTAGCGCATACTCAACACTGATGAGAGTTGCAGGAAAAAAAATGGAGGAAGCTTAGAATATTTATTTTAAAATAGAAAAAAAAATAAACTTACGAAGGACTATGTGAAAAGAGGGTGGTGAGGGTGAATTTATATAAAGTCGGCACAAACTTAAATGAGGTTTCGTTACGCTCTCTGCATACAAATTCTTTTCAAGATGCGTTGGAGGATTCCCAAATACATTTAAACATTTTATTATTGTTCGTCGTTTTTCTTGTCGTATGGGTACAAAACTCTCGTGCTTAAATCTCCTGTGGAGTATACTTAAATCGATTCAGCAAGCCCCTTTCTACGCATGTAGTCTAAAATGGGTATAATAAAATTCCATATTGTGTCGTTTGTTAACATCGTTGGAACGTGCTCCGAATGCACAATTTTATTTGTTTTTTATTTTTTTTTGCAGAGAAAATTAAGTTTATCCTTGTATTGGTGGATTTTATATTACTCCTTTCAAGGAAGTTGAGAAGACAGCAGTGGCGGCAATGTGGTTTTTGTTTGTATAATAAACATTTATTATTTGCGTTCTTAAAATAATTTTTAGGTATTGCCTTTTTAGAAATAAGTATCAATATTTTATTCAGTTGTATTTATGTGAGTATCTGAGAGGTACTTTTCTGTTTTGTTATCAGATATTTTTGAATAAATAAGTGGTAAACACTTACTTGCAATATAGGTACTAGTACTATACCTCCAATTTTTATTGGATGCCACCCATGGGTTAAAATGAGACAGTCAATTCTCAAATCCACTGTGTCAAACTAGTGCCGTGCAATTCAGGTTGCATTTAAAAGACCTTAGGTCTTACAGGCATATATAGGGTCCGCCAAATAACTTTTTTTTTAGTTAAATTAAAAAAAAAAAGAAGCAAGTTATAAATATTATTGATACAAGAAAATGTGTATCTAAATTGAAATCAAGTGTTTTGGAAATTCTTTTTAGCCGATGTGATTTTTTTAAAATTTAATTTTCACAAATACAGTGATACATACAATTCAGAATCAGTCAATTTGTTTCCCGGTGTTTTATTGGGGGAACGTGTTCCGGACGGCCAATCGAAAAGGCCATAAGTGTTTTAGGTGATTGTCTTAAATACATTTTTGAATCGTTTTCTTAGCCCCAAAACTAACGGTACCTGTCAAACAATTTTTCCTACTCTCTTTATTATCTCGAAAACGGCTCTAACGATTTTGATAAAAAAAAATCTGTACACTACTTTAGCTATATTCTACATTTTTGTCCAAACAATTTTTTGTTAGCTATTTTGTTACAACCATTTTTTGGTTTTTGGCTTTCTTATCAACGGCTGGATAGATTTCGATCAAACTTTTTATATAGGAGGTTCTTAGAATTCTGAATAATATTGCATACCAAAATTGCCGAAAAATATTTCTTTGGATTTTTGAAAATAAAATTATTTTTTTTGTTTGAAAATTCAATATTTCGAATACGGATTACGTTTTTTTTTTCGAAATTATATTTATAAATACATCAAATTGCCTTACCAATTTTTTTAGACAAAAAAAAGAACGACTTTAAAAATATATTTAGCCGTTTTTACTAAGAATATTGTCCATATGATGTGATCTAACATAAGAGCAAGTAAGTGCGATCCAGTCGTACATTTTATTTTATTATTTAATATTTTCTTTATTTCCCGTTATATTTATTGTAGAATGAACTCATTGTGTGATCGGCGAGAATGCAACACACAATAAAATAAACTTTTTGATACTTTTGGTTTGCGAACTTTGCATTTTCTCCTTTTTAGATACTACTTGCTTTATATATTTACTGTATGCCAAGTTACGGATTCGTAAAAAAAACCGAAAACGAGATTTTGATCAAACTTGTCATTACGATGATAGCAAGACGAAAAAAGCGGGTCCCGCAATTCCGTCTGTCTGTCTGTCCTCGAGTCTACAGTCTAGACGGCTAGATGGATTTGCTTGAAACTTGGTACATGTTGTTTTTTTACGTAATATGCCCTCAAGTTTTTTTCATTTTTTAAGCGCAAAAGAAATCTAATTTCTCACAAAAAGGGCTGGAACAATTTTTATAAAAAAAACTAGTTAAATAATGACGGAAAATTTACTTTTTGGTAATATGTTCTTTTGAAAAAATGGTTATTTTTGGTACCTCTAGTTTCTAGTAGAACCATTTTTTTTATTTTCGTTTTTCTGGAAAACGGTTAATTGATTCTTTTGAATTTTTTATGGAGAAGCGCATAGAAAGTGTAAACACTAATGTAAGACAAAATTTTTCAAAAAAATAGTTCTTTTTTTAATTAAAAAAAAAACATTTTTTTTTTGAAAACTTATTATTTTGAAAACGACTCAATGGATTTTTTCGAAACTTCGTATTTAATGATTTCTTGACATTAGTTTGAAGACAAGATTATACAATAACAAATTTCTATTTAGAGTGTCAAAAGCCGCATACAAACACTTCTTTTTATCATTGAAATCGCCTAGCTGCAGTGGTTACCACAAAAAGCTGATCAATAGTTGAAAAATTGGTTCGGAAACCATCCCGAAAACAACTGATCAAATTATTCGACTCGAATTAAGCATAACAATACACCTATATAATTTTCTGACAGTTCGCGATTTCCTTTTTGGAAGATGGCTGAGATGCTGCATGATCGAAAACTTTCGGGAATCGTCTCTTTAATGAAACTTTTATTGAGAAGTTTCAAAATGTATTGCAGAAACTCCGGTGTAGCTTGTTTATAAATACAACTGGAATTTTATCAGGGCCTGATGCTTTATTATTTTACATTTACATTTAAGGAAATATAAGTAATTGCATCGTACGCAACTCACCAACAGAGGTACAATTTTTCAAAAGTCTGTTCAAATACTTGCTTATGCAGATGATGATATCATTGGGGGAACGAAGCGAGTCTGTATTAGCGCTTTTGCAAGTATTGAAGCGCAGGCGGAAAAAATTGGTTTAGTAGTTAACAAGGACAGTATATACATACTTTCATCGAGAAAGGAATCTCAACATCGTCTATTCGGGCAAAATGGATAGATACAACTTCGAAGTAGATAAAGACTTTGTGTACCTGTGCTCCATTATCACCTCGCAAAATAACATCAGTTCAGAGATCAAACGAAGAATCAATCTTTCCAATCGCTGTTTCTTTGGGTTCGGGCTAAGAAAACATTTGAGTAGTAAAGGCCTCTCTGTTATCGTTGTACAAGACCCTCATCATCCCGATCTTGTTGTATGGCACAGAAGCATGGACCCTGTCAAAAAACGGGTGAGAATTTACTTGGATGCTTTGAAAGAAAGATTATTCGGGTGATCTTCCGTCCAGTCTGTGTCTAAGGAGTATGGAGCAAAAGATAAAACAGCAAGCTGTACCGGCTTTACAGCGACGACGACCTGGTTAAAAAGTTGAAACACAGCGACTGAGATGGCTGGGACACGTGGAGCATATGGACACCGACACACCAGCCATACGAGTCTTCTAATCTACCCCAGATGGTCTACGCTGAAGAGGAAGACCCCACCTTAGATGGCGCACACAAGTAGAGAACGATCTCAACCAACTTAGAATGCGTAACTGGAGGCAGCACGCTAGAGACAAAGCTGTCTGGAGGGTTTTTTGGTTGATAGTTGCGAGTTTGGGAGTTGGGCCACTAACACCTGATACCTTATGACCTTATCTTATTGTTGTATTTACAAAAAAAAAAAACAACTAGGAAACTAAAATATTAAGAGCGCTCAACAATTTCATTCCCATAATGGGAAATCTCAATATCTCATTGTTTGTCATTGATCATAACATCAAGTCAAGTATACATATATAATTTTTTTTTATTTAAATCTTATAGATACACTTTTGGTATCAAAATGAAATCTGCCTACACTGATGTTCTTTTTTTTTATCTATTTCATAGCTTTCAATCTTGATGCAAAAAAAAAAAAAACAACAAAGCGAACTCCCTAAACAAGGAAACTTGATCAGTAACCAACCACCTGAGTTCAAGTGAATCTTCGTTATTTCATTGCGAGTGTTGGCGTGAATTCACCTTCTCACAATTGAAGCACCATCTCCTAATCGACTTCAAAAACAGACTATAGGTACTCAAATAATGTAATAACAAATAGAAAATATTTCTATCTGTCGACATGTTGGCGTCAGATTAAATACATTTCACATAATCTCATCCATGGGTAGCAGATAAGATTTGTACATGTCTCATCCAACATCACAAACATCCAAATGATAAGTTGCATTCAGTGAGATTTATGCCTCAAAGTGTATACGCAGTCAACTTAAAGCGACAACGACGACGCGACGACCAGGACGGACGTCACTGTCGGATTCAAAAGTTGGGTGCATAATAACAAGCACAATAAGCAAAGCATACCAACAGAAAAAACCCCACACGCTTAATAGAACACACATGACAAAATCGACGGCAGCGGATGGAAATGTGAAGCCTTCGACACTGTGCTTCCAGCATTTAAGTGGAACGCACGACATCTCGGGCTTTTATCTTATTCTACTAGCGTTTCTCCATCTTCTTTGTCAGTGGTTGTGATAATTTCATTTGTGTTTTTTTTTGTTTATCTTTTTTTAGACTTGTGTTCGGCCTAACGTACCGCGCGGCGGCTGTGGTTTTGTTCGTTTCTATTTCTCTACGTATCTATCTATTTAGCAACGTGAGAGAAGATTGCACGCAAGTCGCAAATATTCACCACACTTACTTCCCCTCTATAACTTACACCCTTACGAATAGTATGGTCAACATAAGCAACATACCCATTCGAAAAAGTATCTACATAAGTGGCCGTTAGTGATTTTTCTCACTTTCGAGGAAAACTAAAAAAAAAAATTAAATACAACTGAATAAAAGTTTATTTATAAAATTAGTTTTTCCTCATCAATAATTTAGTTTGATTATTTTTTTTAAGAAATCTGCAGAAATTGTGGAAAATCATTCTGTCAGTTGCATTATATGGAGAAAGTATCTTTAAATATTTCCATGATACGTGTTTTACATAATTTTCCAAATTTCTTATTGGTGCTCCATGCTTTCAGTTTTAATTCAAATTCGGCAAGTTTTCCAATCAGTGTTTATTGTGGTGTGAATTATGTGTAATATTTGATATAAAAAAAAGATTTCTCAAGTTTAAGTGGATGAAAAATTAAATGAAACGAGGCTTTTTGCAGCAATATGGTTGTTTTGTGAATTTTCAGAATAAGTGTGTGGTGAAAAAGGGAAACACATATAAAATTAAATTAAATACAAAAAAAAAAATAAATTGTGATTCCTTTGAAAGCACAAATTGGAATACATACAACATCAAAAACCTTCGGGTCATCTTAAAGTTCATTATTCGTCTAAGTGAAAAGGTAATTTCTAGTTTAAAATTTAAACAAACATTAAGCTTATTTTTCATTAAAAAAAAAATCGACTCCTTTTGGTATCCTTAAAACTTTATGACGTAAGTTCTGCACAAGGTATTCTCTGTTTCTGTTCCAGCAGCAACATGGCCCATGGGGGGGAGTCTTATCGAAATCGATTTTCCATTTTCCATTCTACAGAGTGTTAGGCGCTTTTCAAGCATATAATAAAGTACAATGGCGACCAACATTCTATAGTGTATAATGTCATTTTGCAACAAAACGCGAAAAGGAAATGGCTACAAGATAAAAGGTTTCCTTCTTTATTATTGATTTATATTACGTCTTCCTTGTAATGTTTTAGTAATAAGGTTTTGCTGGTGGTCTTTGTTCGTACTTTAACCTTATGTCAAAATACTGCGTAGTATTTTGTGATTCTGCAAATTTGTTTTTTTTTCGAATAGTTTTCAAAACGTCATTATTGTCGTACATACATATGTAAATCGTAAATGCTCTCATTGCATTGACCTTATTTTACGGTGATTTAATAGACGAACGGAAAAGTATCTACCTATTTACTCGTATCTGGACTTCAATCGGATTTAAAAGTCGTGGGAAAATTTGCGTTGTGATTAAAAAAAAAGAAAAAAGTAAGTTGTAATCCGATTTGATTAAGATTATTCCTCTGAGAGCAAAAAAAAAAACAAAACCTGATTTGAGTTTTGTTATTGGATTTGATTGATTCGGCATTCGGATTAGAGTTTAAATTTTAAAGTCAGTCTTTTTTAATGGTGTGAAGTTTATTTGAGTTTATACCTATATTCGAATCAATGAACAACCTACGTAAGTTGCGTGTTATAAGTCGATTGAATATACCAAAACAAAGTGCTAAACCTTCTATCTACATATATGTATGTATGTCTGTTTATAGTGCAGCTTTAATGTACATAACGTGTATGTAGGTTGAAAATTCTTGTGTAGATACCCACATTGGAACTACTATAACCTTGATTATGTATTCATTGTAGAATCATCAAAAACTGTAAATTATTAAACGCTAATGCAGTTGTGTAGAATTTTATGTTGTTTTGTTTTTAGCTGCTTAAGAGAGAATAATTTAGCACCAACTTCACTTAATACCTAATAATGGAAATGCCTATTTAAGGTCGAAATAAGTCTACAAATATGCAAAGCGATAAGAGAAGTATCTCATTATAAAAACAATGTCTTTTCTGGTTGAAACTCCAACAATGTAGATACAGTGAAAGCTCTAATAAGTGGACACTCATGGACTTCCAATTTTGGTCCGGTCAAGGGAAAGAATTAGATTTGAACTGATTGTAAAAATTAATAGGAGAAGGAAAGGAAATTACGATGCATTTTCTAAATTATACCAACTTAGTTACACGTGTAGTCCCCTAATAAGTTTTCAACAAAACATCATACTGTCCGGTTATTAGAGCTTGGCGTCCGGTTATCGCAGATTTTTTATGGATTTCCTTACGTATTAAAAATAAAAAAGAAACTATACTGAGAACGGACCTTTCGTTTTTTTTTGGTTGTTTGATTTGTTGATAAAAAATAATCCCCAAATAAAATTATGTGTTCTAAAATCAGTTTTTTAGGAAAGTAATTTTTATGAAAAATTCAAAAAAGAAGTTTGTTCTCAAAAATTTGTCTATTGCAGCTGTCCGCAAGTACAGCTTTTGCTGTATAGTGAATTGACTTAGTCCCGTTTCCTGATACGAATCATAAGACGCTTAGGAGCTACTTTTTCCTTTGCGTAAACTGTCACATAAGTTCTTAAGTAGAATTTAAATGCTTAAGTTGTCTATCAGCAAACGGGCCTTAAAGTGTTGGGACTTAAAGTCTAGCTTAAAATTCAAATTAAATGAAAATAAATAAATATTTAAAATTTTTTTTTTTAAATAATATTTTTGTAATTTATATAAGAAATAAAGCGGGTAACTTTTTGTTCAAAATGATCGCCTTTGGAATTAACATAGGCCCTTAATCGGTCTGGCTAATGGTCAATAGTGGCACGAACCCTTTCCATGGAAAATTTAGCACTGCAAAACTGTAGGTATGTATTCAGTTGCATTGTGCTTATTCGAGTAGGCCACACCCTCCAAAATTGACTACAACTCATAATCCAGACAGAAAAAATCACTACTAACTAATTTGCCTCTACTTTATAATAATGAGGATCTATTGGAGATTTTCTGGTCTGCAATAGTACCATGTACAAGTTTCTTCACAATTATAGTTGTAAAGACACGTCATTACCGTAACCTATCGCATACATTTTTTTTAAATTTTAACAGCCATTATGCAGGCTGTAATACCTAAAGGCATTTTAAACGCAACCTGACTTTCACGGTACTAGTTAGAAGGAAAAAAAAGATGGATTGTATTAATTGCCATAAAATTGACTTTATTTGAAACATAGTTGAATATGATTTTTGGCATATGACTAACGCGGCTGGCTCGGTATGTATCCCAGTCGTGAGGTCCAATTTTCCATCACTCTTAACAGCATTTGGAGTCGTATATTGTCAATAACGCGGCGAATGTTTTTTCCAAGTCGACAATCGTCTAGTGCTGCTTAATCGCAGGATCTTGGTGGAAAACTCACAGGTCAAAAGCGATGTTTTTATTTCAACAAATGAACTGTGAAAAGTTGCGCCGTTTTGTTGATACCACAGCTCCCCTACATTAAAGTTACGCAATTCTGCAACGAAAATCATAGCTCTAACGGCCTCCATTGACTGTAAACCTTTGAAAGACATCGGGTTATAAGAAGTAAGGTCCAATGATTGTTAATTTTGCTGGATGTAACGGTGTCTAAACAATGACTTGAGGAATTTTGCTTATTGACGTAGCCATTCAATCAAAAATATTGGACAACTGTGTCAAATATAAAATAGACGTATAGTACCCGATGTGTTTCACGAACAGAACCATTTATTTCGAAATAAATCCGAACAATTTACATGACAAACCAAATTAAACAGATCACATGGCAACTGATAAAATGTTTGTCAATGAAAACAGTGCTACCAATTTTAAGTTCTCTTCTTCTAAAATAACACCATTTGTATACATAAACACACATATTGTCGAAAAAGATTTAAAGTTAAAAAAATATGTAAAAAAAATAAAAAAGTTGTTTGCAAAGGGTTTCTTTCTAGTGTTGGAATGTTACAATCGGATCAGCTAAGTATTTAAAAACATCATTGCAGTTTGATTGTAGTGTTCAACGTAGAAAACATAATCACACCAAAAACATAAATGTTTTAAAAGTAGCCAAGTTCTTCTATTTACAAAAAACTTTGCGTACGCCAAGTTCTAAGTTTATTAATGTTAAATACCAAATACTCTAAGTATGGAATAATATGGAAGAACCTCAAAATTGCCAAAGAAATCTGTTATTTAATGATTAGTTTATTACTGACTTTAATTGTGTTGTAAACCAACTTGCTAAGTTTTCTTCCATAATCTAATTACTCAATTTTGAATTAACATAGTTGATATCAATTTTGAATTAAACCTCTGAATGTAAAATGTCAAATTTTAAAATTTTGCAAGATTCTACGATGTCAGGAAGTGCTCCATAATTTTGATGATCTGTCAATGAGTGAGTGCTAAAGGATTCAAATTTGGTGAGTTGCCTAAAGCTGATGAGATTAGAAAATGCTTGATAACGAACTGGAAAAATAAAATGCACGACTATATCACACATACTTATGTATATCGTAAGCAAAAGATTCTTAGTAAAAATAGCTCAATATATATTTTTAAAATCTTTTTTTTTTACCGAATTTCTTATATTCAAAATTTGTATATTTTTGGCTATTTTAAATATTTAACAATGTAAATTTTATAAACATAATTTTAAAAAAATCGAAATTTTGTATTTTCAAAAAAATAATGATATTTTTTTCAAAAATTCAAAAATATAAATTTTTGTTTTCAATTATTTTTAAAATCCGATGGGAAAGTATGATAAAAATCCGTTTAGCCGTTAATGAGAAAAGAAATTCAAAAAAAGTTTTTATTGCAGGTACCGTTAATGAAATTGTATGTAGATACATTTTTTTTGGAGCAGATTTTTTAAAAAATATTTTAGAAGTTTTGACCAAGTTGGTTTTTATTTGGACTTTGGAGAAATTTATTTTAATTTCTTTATTATGATCAAATGAAAGCAATTTTCATTTTATTTTCCAAACGTTTCGACGGTGGTTGCCGTCTTCTTCAGGGTGTCTTTATTTACAAAATTAAACAGAGACATAATGTTTTTATATATTGATATAAGTAAACGAACAAACTATGACTTACATAACGTTAAATTTTAAGATTTTTACTTTTTTAAATTACTGAACAATAATTTGATAAAGACATATAAAAAAACAGCTTAAAAACGATTTTGAATACTTCGCATTTGAAGATTAGTCTACGTTTTTTGATATTTACTGTCAGAAACTAAGGAACAGTAAACGGCTGATATATCTTGTGTGTCTTGTTTGCGGTTCATATTATTTTTGTTTTAATTATATGCATTGGCGCAAAATTTTAAACCACCCATTGTTAAGGGCTTAACATTTTACTAGTTAGCAATTTCCTAAGTGCTTATTATATTTCAAAATTTTTAAACCTTTTCTAAACTAGCAAATTGCTAATTATGCAGAAAGCTGAGCATTTGTAGGGCTTGAATTTTGATGAACACAATTATTGTGGTTATGCGTTGTAAATTAATTATATGTTGATGAAAACCCAACATGTGCTCTAAGAAAGTATTAGTTATTTCTATTTTCATCATTTTATCTTCATTATTTACAAAAAAAAAAACAAAAAAAATTGTGCACCAGCAGGACTCGAACCTGGCCACCCCGCGTGACAGGCTGATATACTATCAGATTTCTAAATGGATTTAGCAAATTGCTAAAAGTTAAAGTAGCCATTCCGTGTTTTTAACTTTAGTAAAATGTTAAAATCGTTCAAAATTAGCTCAATCATCTTTTTAGCTTAGTAAAATGCTAAAAGTGGCTTTAACATTTTACTAAATCGTTTAAAATTTTGCGCCATTGTCTTTAGTGTGTAACGTTTAGATGTATGTTTTTCTGTTGCAAGGATCTCTACTCCCTCGAAGTTTTTTTTTATCAAAATTGTTGCGAGTTGTTTTAGAGATAATTAGGACTTAATCCAAAGCAATATAGGGGAACAGTTAAACATGGAGGTGGATCTGTTATGGCCTGGGACTGCTTCTCTAGCAAGGTATCGGTCCAATTCGACGAATAGAAGACATTGTGAAGTCTGACAATTTAAGAAACACCATGCTTCCTTATGGGGATTGGGAAATACCAGTTATTTGGAAGTCCCAGCACGACAATGACCCAAGCACAAGTCGAGGTTGGACAGAAGCTGGCTTTCTGAAAATAATATTACGGCCTTGAAATGACCGCGGCAGTCCCCAGACCTAAACCCAATAGAGAACTCGATGGAGATAGTAAAAAGAAGGATTGGATGTCAAATTTTCCAGCGGAAATACGAACTTAATGCCGAAATCCAGAGTACTGCCTCTGATGACATATCAGAAACTGTTATCAACAACCTAATTGCCTCAATGCTTAGAAGATGTGCAAGTGTTATAAACAATAAAGGATATGCAGTTAAATATTAGTAATTTTTGTTTAAAAAAAAAATAACAGTTTTAGGACATTGTTTTTAGTTGCAAATGTTTTGCACAGCAATTCATGATTATTTTAAAGAATTTCTCAATTTATTTTCTATTAATCGGAATTATCTTACTTTTTTTCTACAATAATAAAATACAATATTAAGTTAACAAAATAGTAAAAGAACTTTATTTTTGCGAATACAAAAATTGGGTATTAATGCGATGGAAAGTTCTTCCTGTCTTAGTTGCAAATTTTTTGCACAGCACTGTATAGCTCGGGTAAACATTGTAAATCGGTGACCACTAACTTCTTAATTAAAAGGATTAATTAACGTGGAAGAATTAATTTGATAGTGGAGATTTTTAACGTGTTATTTTATTTTAATAAATTAAAGATTAATGTAATTTTTTGTTTGTATTGAATTTTAATATTAATATCAATCAAAATTTCATTATATTAGATTAAATACATTTTGGGGTGTATTCATAGTTGTTTTTGAACTTTGTCTAAGTTAAACCTAAGTAGAGTTGAATTTTCGGACGTTGATTCCATTTTTTTAAGTTTATCATTCCAAAATATTTGAAGCCATTTGTGTAGTGAAACAAGTTAATAATCTTATAAAAATATTAAACTAACAATTTGTAAGTAAAATGTTTCTGAGCCAAAATTGTCTTAAACTGTAGTGTAGTAAAACCTGGGCTTATGAGCGACTATGAATATGCCTCATTGTATTTTGAGTTTATTAAATAAAATCTTTAATTTATTAATTAAGAAGATCTGATTATTTCGTTATTTGTATCGTTTAATTAACGTAAAGTACGTGCGCAAGAAACAAACAAAATTCAAATGTTTAAATCCAGTCTATCAATTTTATATAAATTATAATAACTACTAATCAACTTATTATTCATATCTATAAAGAATTTTGCTAAAGCAATGAACTCTTACAATTTACATCTTATCTAGTTAACTTCCTCCCAAAAAGTTTAGTCTACTGTACTCATTTACACAAATTAAGTGACATAAATATTTGATAGCTTAAATTAACATAAGAGTAATGAGCCAACATAATGGAAGAATATACAAACTCCCACACTTTGGATTTTTCTAAAGAATATCAAGCCTACATAGACACAACACTACTTGATAACTGAAAACTTTTATGATTAAAAACAATCTCTCGCAAAAACCATTCACATAAAATCCAAACCGTGCCACACAGAAAAAAAAATAATGAGAAACTTTTGCGATTAATTTTAAAATTCTCTAGCAATTTTTTATGGATGTCTGCCTGCCTTATTTTCGGCCTCTAATCTAAAATAATCTTCTTCTATGAAAAGTAACATAAATAGATACAAAAAAAAAACAATACTGAAAAACGACCTTCCCTCCAAATAAATTCACCAAATAGGAGTTTTAACTCCCGCAGGAGGCTGTGTTCAGATGTGGGATGTTATGTAATAAAATATCCCTTCGGTAAATTGAAGAAAAAAAGAACAAAACAGGCAATTGGCAATCTATCTATGGTTGTAACCTGTCTACGTACAGCAGTTCCAGTAAAGCACTCTAAGGAAAATCATGGCGTGGGTGATTGGGTTGCCCGAGATCGGGATAAATACACTGCGTGTTACTTGAATAGGGTTGTCTTTTTATAGCATTTTCCGAAATATCTCCGTATTCTGTATTGCATATCAAAAATAAAAAGAAAGTTATTTATTTAAAATCTGAGTGTGTTCCAAAGCTTTGGTATGTTTTAAGCTGGCCATATACGATTTGGCTCGGAGCCAATTTGGATCGTGCATTTCTGACTTTCTCAGCCAAGCCATTTTTTACCTAAGTACTTTATTTTAAAGCAGTTTATAAATAAGAATTTTAATGCCAAATAAACGTTTATTAAACTGAACTTAATCAACCAATCCAGTCCAGGGCTTTTTTCTTATTGTAATAGAGCAAGAAGTGACTTGTTGCTGATAAAATAATCTTTTAACATTTACATTTTAACTTCCCCATATTATTTTCCTGTTTTTTTGGTTAACATATAAAATAAAATGGTAAACAATAACTTGAGAAAAATAAAGATGACTTATGTGATTGAAACAGGGGAAGTCAAAACCTCACAATAAGTTGGCTGCACTGTTTTGATTGACTACTATTTTGTCATCTGTCATGTGATTTGTCTTTAGTTTGGCTTGTCATTTCATCATGAATTGAGTTACGACCAGGCACGACATACATTCGGTAGGTAAATGGACTCGAAACGAAATTGCTGTTGATCCCGATTTTCACAAGTTTAGCGATGAAGCTCATTTTTGGTTGAATGGCTAAGTGAATAAGTAAAACTGTTTAAAGTAGAAATAATGCACAAGCCATATCGTGAAAACTGACAGGGCTTTATGAGACCTTTAGAACCATGATTTTTGTTCCTGAATTGAGTCGCCTTGATGTGGGGCAGTTGTGGTTTCAACGAGACGGCGCAACTTTTCACATAGTGCGTGCCACTATTGACTTGTTGAAAGAGACTTTTGGCGAGCGCATATTTTCGCGTTGTGGACCTGTGAGTTGGCCACTAGACCACACCGATAAACCAAAGATGATTGACGATTTAACGACCGCTTAATTGCCAATATACAACCCCAAATGCTGCAAAGAACTTCAAATAAATTAATTTTTATGGCAATTTATACAATTTATCTGTGTTTATTTCATTCTATATTTATTTACCTATGAAAAAACATCCTTTGTCTATGGTGTTGTATTGACCAAACGACGATCTGAGGGAAAAATTAAAAATATTCTCATTCCCTGGATTCAGATTATTACGAACGATTTGCAAATAATTCGTATTTAAGCGTTTTCTATTTCCCGTTGTTCGATTAATTAGTCGCAAAGGAATAGTCTGTGACATAAATCTTGAATTCTCATGTTTCTCGCATATGGCCTGCTCACGTGTCTCAATCGCAAACCTTCCGCTTTGGTGCCAGTTCTAGCGATCAGGAAAATGAAGCTGGAAAAAAGTTGTATAGGATAATTTATGATGTTGTATTTCAATCAGGAAAACTTTATGGCAGACTGGTAATGAAGCTTTCCAAACTGACATATTTTTCTTCTTTGCTATAAACGACCACCTGGAAAAATATTCACTCATCACTTTCACACTGTTTCAACTTGTCTTGATATGTTTAACAACTGGTTGCTGAGACTACTAGTAATGTTGATTGCAATACCGATTTTGTTCTGTCCAGATAACTAGGAGACATATCGTTAAAGAGTAAGAACTTATTCAAATAATGCGAAGTGTAAAAAAAAGCAACTTGTTCTATTTCGTTTTTAAATTTGTATACCAAATTCCTTTAACCGTTTGGTTGTAACGTGTGTTTTTTTAAGAGCTTGAGAACTTTAAATAATAACACAATCCAGAAATATTGTTGGAAAGAATTTCTTATTATTATCATCTTGTAGATAATTTCATGGCATTTATTTTTTATTTGCGATATGGGTACTATAGGGCAAGTTTTACATTTGGAAAAAAAATCGAATTCGAGATTTTAATCAAAGTTGACATTTCGATGATAGAGAACACCAAAAAAGTGGGTACCGCAATTTCGCCTGTGGGTCTATCTATCTGTACAACTCTCTACAGCTAAACGGCTGAAACGATGTTCTTCAAACTTGGTATTTAAGCGTTTTAGGTGATTGTCCAAAATAGATTTTTGAATCGTTGTTTTAGCCCCAAAAATAACGGTACTTGCCATACAAATTTGTCCACTATCTTAATTATCCCGAAAACGACTATAACGATTTTGATAAAAATTGGTGTGTGTACTACTTTGGGTATAGTCTACATTTTGGCCATTTTTTTTAAATATTTTGTTGTTAACGGTACCTGCCATACAACCATTTTTTTGATTTTTGACTTTATCATAAATGGCTCAACGGATTTCGATAAAAAATTGTATACAGGAGCTCCTTCAAATCTTAAAATTCAAAATTTTAGAAAAATTGTTTTTTTGGATTAAAAAACAATATTTTTTTTTTGAAAATTCAATATTTCGAAAATGGGTGGACGATTTTTTCTGAAATTTTGTGTTTGAATTTATATTGTTAAATATTTAAAATGTTCATATCAATTTTTTTTAGAAATAATTTAAGAATTTTTTTATAAAACAAATTAAGTGAAAAACGACTTTAAAAATACATTTTGCTGTTTCTTTTAAGTATATTTTGCATATAAGTAATGTAGTCGAACATAGGAGCAAGTACGTGCGATTATTAAATATGATTTCCGGCATATGCCCGACACAGCTAAGAGTTACATAATCCATTCGATCAGTCCAATTTTTAACTACTTTTTGCAATAAAACTGGCAGTATATGGTCAATGGTGGCTTGAATATTGGCTTTTAATGCCTCAAAAGTTGCTGGTTTGTCGGCATAAACCAATGATTTAACATATCCCAATAAAAAGTAGTCGAAAGACGTTAAGTCGTACATACAAAGAGGCCAGATAATAGGACTACTTCTGGAAATAAAGCTATTACCAAATTGATTTTGGAATAAATGTATAGTTGGAGCCAAATGTCGTAGATGTTTAGCTGACTAATTTTTGGGTACAAAAAAATTAGCCAGCATGGTTCGATAGCGCTCGCTATTCACTGTAACGGTACCGAAAGAAAAAGGACCGATGATGCCGCCAGCCAGCGTGTTCACAATTTGGAAGCGTTGTTCCAGCTTTAAACGATTCATGGTGAATTGCCAAACCTTACTGAACAGAAATGTCAACAGAGTTTTAATTTCTCAACTTTCAAACCATAGACAATAACCATTGAAACTTCGCATGCAGCTAAAAAAAACACCTTTATAACTCCTATAACGGCGAATGTCAATCACATTATGTATATAAGCATATATAATCAACAAGCGTTGCAAATATTTGTTCCGAGCATTTAAAACAATTTGCACTATAACCTGTTACTTATATAAAGGGTCCGCCAAATAACTTTTTTTTTTGAAAATGCTATAAAAAAAACTACTGAATATTTTCTCAAATTTCTTTTTTTATTTGAAAGTACAATCCTTCCGGTTAATAATGGAAAATAATTTCATTCAAATGGCTGCCTCGGCTGGCCATGCAGTAGCCTACACGATCGGTCCAATTTTTAAGCACATTATCGATTGTGTGCAGCTGTATTTCACCAATGGCTTCACGAATATTGTCCTTTAAAGCGTCAATTGTCTCCGGCTTGTCGGCGTAACACTTATCTTTTACGGCACCCCACAAATAATAGTCCAACTGTGTCAAATCGCAGCTCCGAGGTGGCCAAACGACATCAGCTCTGCGGCTGATAATGCGATCTTCTAAAACAGGGCGCAAAACATCGAGTGTAGCTGCGGCTGTGTGGCACGTAGCGCCGTCCTGTTAAAACCAAATATTGCCAATATCCTCCTCTTCAATTTTTGTGAACAAAAATTCGTTCAACATGGCCCGATAACAATCGCCATTGACTTTAACGGCCACTCCTTGCTCATTTTCGAAGAAAAATGGCCCAATTATGCTTCTGGACCAAAATCCGCACCGAACAGTGACTCGTTTTGGGGGTATCGGCTTTTCAATGTATGCGTGCGCGTTTTCTGTGCTCCAAATGCGACAATTTTGCTTGTTTATATACCCGCCAAGATCAAAATGAGCTTCATCTGAAAAGATGATTTTTTTGGAAAAATCGGCATCTTCTCTAAGTCGATCGCAGGCCCACTTAGCGAAGTGAAAACGCATTGGATGGTCAGTTAGCTTCAACTCCTGAACCAATTGGACTTTGTATGGCGTCATACCAAGGTCTTTATGCAAAATTCGTCTCAATGATGTCTCCGAAATGTTCAATTGTTGAGAACGACGGTGAATTGATGTTGATGGCGCTTCACGCACACTTTCAGCCACAGCAGCAATATTCTCGGGTGAACGAACTGTTTTTGGCTTTTCACGCTTTGGTTTATCGATGAGGATGCCAGTTTCTTTCACTTTTTTCACAAGATAACGAACATACGGAGCTGACGGTGCTTCTCTTCTTCCAAAATCCGTACGCAATTTTCGCACACATTCTGCAACATTACCATGATTTTCAAAGTAATGTCGCAATATTTCCCAGCGTTGTTCAAGCGTATACACAACCATATTCGTTCAGCGGAAGGATAAAACTAATTATCTGTCAAATCAGACATGAGCCAAGTGTTACCATTCACGAAATAAGCACTAGTTGAAAAAAAAAACGTTAGATGCGGACCCTTTATAAATATATATTATTTCTTTTTAAATGGTTGCAACTTTTCATTTCCTCGCTTGGTAGGTAGTCTGCGAAATTTAAAAATATGAAGCTCAAAATTTCTCATAAGGCGTTTTTCTTTTTTCGTTCAGAGCAGAGCACTGAACAGAGTTCGAACACATAGATTATGCACTGATCTTGTTCCAAACAGAGCGAGCTCTGAACACTGATATGTTTTTTAAACACACTTGAACTACATAAATCAGAATACATCTTCATTTTCAACGATAAAAAGCAATACCTACCCTTTTTTGTACACTGGTACACACCAGATACATAAAATCAACAAGCGATCAACTTCTTTCGGCAATTTTTTATTATTTTTTGCTTCACATTTTCCTTCTTGGCACACGTGGCATTTGGTGCGTTCAGTAATTTACTCACATGCTCAGTAAATAATGTTCGAGCACGTCGTGTGCGATCTACACATGTTCAGAACGAAAAAAGAAAAACACATTTGGAGCTCTACATGCTCTGAGTTAAAAAGAAACACAAACAATTTTTTTGACAACTCAGACTCTACTCTGAACTAAAAAAGAAAAACGCCTAAAGACACTCATGTACATTTATATACAAAATAAATTGGCGATGTCAAATTCTAAATTTTCCCAAAATTATTCCATTAGTCAGATGAGTGAGTTATTCGTATGTATTTTTCATCTTCTACTTAAACTTAAAATCACATGTACATTGTACATATATATGAGCTTATGTATATAGATAGACTTGTTCAAAATTATATGTTTACAAGTATACGTTTGAAAATTGAAAATCCCATATCCCTTTGGGAACGTTTAATAAATCTTTTTAATTCCATGCCATGACACAATCCAACGAGAAAACAAAAACAATATTTTTTGAAAATGAATTGGGAAACCAATAAAACACATTTAAGCTACTTTGAAGTATCTGCGCCATTCCCCAGATGAAATTTTTATATTTGAAAGAAGAAGTTACACAAAAAATGAAATTAAAAAAAAAAAGAAAGTTTTAGGTCACACCCCAAGCAAGTTATATTTCTTCTTCTGATCCATTTGAATAATTTAAAATGGAAATGGTGTTTTTAGTTTTTAAATTTAATTTAAAAATGAAGAAAAGTTCTCATCAAGCAAATGTAAAAATAACAAGTTAGTTTTTAATTTCGATAAATGGTTAATTACCTATGATGGTTAATACGTCATTGAGTTTAGATTTGGTTTTATCAGTACCCTATGACGATGTTGTTTCTTTTGTCCTCCTTCACCAAAATTTATCTGCTAACATATATATACATATATTTGTATTGAAGTTCTAAATTTAAACAAAAATAGGAGAGGGGAACATTCAAAGAAAGAATCTATACTTGAAAATACTTCCGAAGATGGGAAATTGAGGTTAAACAGATTACCATTCCTAAACTGGCGAGTTTTACGGTTGAATAGTGTAGGCTTATTAGGCTTAATAGATTACAGCCTTGAAACGGTTGGAGGAGTTCTTGAATGTTTCAAGAAAGCCTACAATTTTTGAAGCATTTCTGACAAAATCGAAAATTTGGGCATTCCACAAAAGGTGCTCTGGGATACATTTATACGGATACTATTTCAATCCTTTTCAATACTTAGCTGAACAATTCAGCCAATGTTTAAATAACAAACACATATAAAAATATATAAAATTCAAGTGTCTGTTTGTAATGTCAAAATAACAGCTATGCATATGAAAGTACAGTAAAACCTGTCCAATTGGACCACCCTTGGGACCGAAGAAAAGTGGTCCAATTAGGAGGTGTTCCGATTGTAGAGGTTCCTTGTTAATCGGACCGGTCCACTTAGAAAGGTTTTTCGAAAGGTATATATATCAATGCTTATTTACATAAAAATACTACTGCCAGTGCATATACCAACTATAAAATTCCTGAAAATATACAATTAGATTTGTTGCTATAGCCAGTGCTTTTGCTTGAAGAATTGTACCCGAAACCATGCATCAATTGAGAGGCGAATTTGGTGAGCAGTTGATCTCACGTTTTGGCGCAGTCAATTGGCCACCAAGATCATGTGATTTGACCCCGTTAGACTATTTTTTGTGGGGCTATGTTAAGTATATTGTCTATGGGGACAAGCCAAACACGATTGCTGCCTTGGAAGCCAATATTGAACGCGTCATTGGTGAGATTCCGGCCGAAATGTGTGAAAAAGTTTGCCAAAATTGGACCTTCAGAATGGACCACCTGAAGCGTAGCCGCGGGCAACATTTAAGTGAAATTATTTTAAAAAAGTAAATGGCAGAAATCGATTTATCGATCCAAATAAAAATTTCATTCACTTTTTACAAGTTTCTGTGCTTTTTTGAATTTTCAAAAACCAAGCTCTTAAAAAATCACCGTTTATAAATGTTAATGTAAAAAAAATTCTAAAACTATTTTTAATGCTTAAATAAGGAGGTCCCTCGAATTCTAAATATAACTGCATTCCAAAATTTTCGAAAACTATTTTATATGTATTTTTGAAAAAAAAAATCAATTTTTTTAAAATTACTTTTTTCAAATGTACCTATATTGTTTAATACTTTTAATTGCAACCACCATACTGAAAATTACTAAAATAATAAAAAAACATTGTGCATATACATAGCTACATATGTAAATATAAAAATTAATTAAAAAAACGACTAAAAATTATTAGGTACTAGCTGACCCGGCGAACTTCGTCCCGCCTAAATTCATTAATGTCAAGAAAATAATAATTCCGGACATGTACAATGCTGTTTTATGTAGTGCAGTCAATTAAAATTCTTTATTCTAAAGTTTTAAAAAATACAATAAAAATGACTAATTAACAATGACTATGTTTTTCAATCAAATCAAAATAATTGGCGTGTCGGCCAGTCTTACGATTTTTTACTGAAGTTCTTTATGGTACCAACATTTTTAGTTTTATTTTCGGGTTCGTATACGTACAAATCGGTAGGTTTGTCGTACGTGAGCACGCCACATATAATTGACCATGTGAGAAACATGGGAATTCGAGATTGATGCCACAAACATCCAGAGATTGTCCATGCGACTTATTGATTGTCATAGCAAAAGCAAGACACACCGAAAATTAAAGACGCTTAAACACGAATGTCAAATCGATCGGAATAAGCGCAATCCGTGCAATGAGAACATCTTCGCCTTTGAATTTCCTCCGCAAAATCGTGGCTTGAATTAGATTTGATTTGATGTTCTTTACAATCAAATGGTTTTTTTATCTCACTTTTCACAAATTTTTTCAAAAACGAAATTATTTAAATAAAATTGATTGAAATCACAATGAATCGCACTTAATAAACATACAAATACTTTAAGCACAATGAAAATTTAAAAAAAAATAATTAAATTTAAATTTATTTGACCGCACGCAATAGCAAATAAAATTTAATTTGAATGACGAAACGAAAAGAACACCTCATATTCCTTCCTTAGGCCAACACGAATCTATCAATCCCAAAATCTTGAAAATCAAATAAGGTTCCAGGATTATCAATTTTTCTGAAAATTTTCCGCAATTTTCATTCATTGTCATGCCCTTCTAAACGCCAAAAGTCCTAAATCGTGAACAGATTTTCCTCCATTATCCTATGACCTTTCTTGAGCCAATACGAATTTATCAAGCTCAAAATCATGAAAATCGAACCATACATTCTCGAGTTATTAGCACACACACGGACGACATTTCTCTTTTATATACATAAATATAGATATAGATTTCTACTAAGAATCTTGTACTTGTGTCGATTTCGTTTCAATAAAAACATCGCTCTGCCGTCGATCCGCCGTAAATTTTTTTCTGAAAATCAAAATTCGTTTCAAATTAAAACAATTTTTTCTGGAAAAACAGATCCGAATCTCTTTTTGGGGACGGATTAAAAAAAAAAAAAAAAAAAAAAAAATTTTGTGGCAGTGTATAGAAAAACTAAATTAAAATTATTACAAAATAAAAAAAAAAATTTAAAAACTTCTTGGAAACAAATATTAAAAAATGCAAGTGGACTTAGGAACTCCCCCGCGGCGGAATCAGAAAATGTAAACGAAATAATGATGTATTAACAAATTGAAGATTTTTTTTAGCTGCCAAACAACACACACAGTCACGAAAAGAGATTTCAAAGCCAAAAAGTATTGGCGGAAAATTTTAAACGATTTAGTAAAATGTTAAAGCCACTTTTAGCAATTTACTAAGCTAAAAACATAGTTCAACTAATTTTAAACGATTTTAACATTTTACTAAAGTTAAAATCACGGAATGGCTACTTTAACTTTTAGCAATTTGCTAAATCCATTATGGAATCTGATAGTATATCAGGCTTGCACGCGGGGTGTCCAGGTTCGAGTCCTGCTGGTGCACAATTTTGTTGTGTTTTTTTTTTTTTGTAAATAATGAAGTTAAAATGATGAAAATAGAAATAACTAATACGTTTTTAGAGCACATATTGGGTTTTCATCAACATATAATTAATTTACAACGCATATCAACAATAATTGTGTTCATCAAAATTCAAACCCTACAAATGCTTAGCTTTCTACTTAATTAGCAATTTACTAGTTAAGAAAAGGTTTAAAAATTTTGAAATAGTTATTCAATCAATAAGCCCTTAAGAAATTGCTAACTAGTAAAATGTTAAGCCCTTAACAATGGGTTGTTTAAAATTTAGCGCCAATTGGTTTTAGTAGCTTCATCATGAAATAATGTCGGTATCGATTGCACATTCGCACTGGTTTTTCAGTCTTTAATTTTCTGTTCCTAAAGAATGTGGAGTAAAAGGAATACTCTCAACGTCCACTCGAAAACATCATAAGTGTATCTATCTTTTCCTCTAAAGTATATCGAACTAAAACTTAAAATACACATTTGTCGCATTATCATTCGGTGTCATAAAGTATTTCATTTTTTTTTTACAAAAAAAAAAATGAAACCGCATATACTTAAAACTCATACTCATGCATATTCATAAATTTATGGTTATAAATAAAAGTAAGTGTGAAGAGGATTATAGAGTAGGTAAAGTAATACACTAAAATACTATATGGCTCGTGTTGCGGTTGACGTACGAAAAACATGCCTTTTTGCATTTGCTCATTGCAGGTTAGCGTAAAGAAATCATTCTAGTTGTTAAGAAAAAAAATGAAAATGAATGAGAAAACCCAGCCAGGGAATCTTGAATTGCACTCTATGATAAAGATACAAATGCAATATCTTGCCATTACTGCTGATACATATACTACATATGCATATATGTATAATGCACTTTGTGCGGTATACCACTTGACACAATTTTGCATCATAAACAAACAAAAATCATATGATGTGTCATGAATCTTCTTCACATTATGAAGATACATTATTTACATAAATGTATCTCGAAAAACATTCATTTAAACTCGTCGCCAGCATATTTGATTTAATCCCCAACGGTTTTTGACGATGTTCATTTAGCTAAAATCATATTTTGTTTGTAATTATTTAAATTAAAAATGCACTTCGTAAATGGCACAAACATTTTGTTTTTAATTATGAAATATTCCGTAGGCCATCTTTCACAAAAAAAAAAAAACAAATCTCTCAAAAAGAACTCTTTTTACTAAGAAATTAATTTTTTTTTGTCAGGGGTTCATTGAAACATTTTTAAATATCAAGGATTTCAATTTCCTAAAACATGAAGACCGGGAAAGTAGTGTTGAATAAAAATAGTTGATGCACTGGTTAGTGGAATTTAATATTCTTTTTGTTATTTATATTAAGTTAATAGATATTTTTGTATTAATGAACTTTACTTTACTTTTTATTTCGAGGCAGTTTTTCTGGAAATTTCTCTGGTAATATTAATTTCATTTGCTTTTAAAATAATAGCTGTCAAATATTCTGATGCGTTTAGACATGTTTGATGCATTCTTATAACTTTTATTTTTCAGAGAATATTATGCTTTAGAATTGTCAAACTCTATTCGCGTTCCACGTTCAATCCACATTTCAACGAATAAATTTTTCGAGCGAACTTAAAATTAAAAATTATCAATTCACTGCTTAAAATTAAACCCATGTGAACGATATGTCACAAATGGACGAAAATTCGTTAATTCTTTGGTCGCTCTCAAGTGAATATTCCAAGAACAAAATATTCATTTTTTTTTGGGAAAAACAGATCCGTATTGAATCTCTTTTTGGAGACGGATTCAACACGGATTTGTACACAGATGCTTACACACACTAAAATATGTATTTGTTTTGAAGTTTCTCAATGTTTTGTTGTCAATTAATTTTTATTTTGTGGCAGTGTACAGAAAAAATAAATTAATATTGTTAAAAAAATAAAAATATCGTTAGAAAACAAAACATTCATTATTCAATAATGATTCAAGTCGAACTGTCGTTGGTACTGCTGATGATTTTCATGAACCTCGAAGGATTTGTTTGTAGAGTTTTTTTTACTATCAATGGCCATCTTCACACAATTATTAAATAAGTTATCTCGGATATTACGTGTCAAACCAGAATTTGGGGTCATTTTGAATTCAGAGTCGAGTTGACCATTTGCTTTGAACGTCTGTTATGATTTATTACTTGTGATTATAGGTACTACCTATAAGGTAAGTTATGCATTCGTAAAAAAAAATTCTAACAATCAAAAACGATCATATAAAACACCAAAAAACATAATGAAACTTTTTTTTTTCAACTAGTGCTTATTTCGTGAATGGTAACACTTAGCTCATGTCTGATTTGACATATAATTAGTTTTATCCTTCCGCTGAACGAATATGGTTGTGTATACGCTTGAACAACGCTGGGAAATATTGCGACATTACTTTGAAAATCATGGTAATGCTGCAGAATGTGTGCGAAAATTGCGTACGGATTTTGGAAGAAGAGAAGCACCGTCAGCTCCGTATGTTCGTTATCTTGTCAAAAAAAGTGAAAGAAACTGGCATCGATAAACCAAAGCGTGAAAAGCCAAAAACAGTTCGTTCACCCGAGAATATTGCTGCTGTGGCAGAAAGTGTGCGTAAAGCGCCATCAACATCAATTCACCGTCGTTCTCAACAATTGAACATTTCGGAGACATCATTGAGACGAATTTTGCATAAAGACCTTAGTATGACGCCATACAAAGTCCAATTGGTTCAGGAGTTGAAGCCAACTGACCATCCAATGCGTTTTCGCTTCGCTAAGTGGGCCTGCGATCGACTTAGAGAAGATGCCGATTTTGCCAAAAAAATCATCTTTTCAGATGAAGCTCATTTTGATCTTGGCGGCTATGTAAACAAGCAAAATTGTCGCATTTGGGGCACATAAAACCCGCACGCATACATTGAAAAGCCGATACACCCAAAACGAGTCACTGTTGGGTGCGGATTTTGGTCCAGAGGCATAATTGGGCCATTTTTCTTCGAAAATGAGCAAGGACTGGCCGTTACAGTCAATGGCGATCGTAATCGGACCAGTTGAACGAATTTTTCTTCACAAAAATTGAAGAGGAGGATATTGGCAAAATTTGGTTTCAACAGGACGGCGCTACGTGCCACACAGCCGAAGCTACACTCGATGTTTTGCGCCCTGTTTTTGAAGATCACGTTATAAGCCGCAGAGCTGATGTCGTTTGGCCACCTCGGAGCTGCGATTTAACACCGTTGGACTATTAAAAATATTCAGTAGTTTTTTTATAGCATTTTCAAAAAAAAAAAAGTTATTTGGCGGACCCTTTATAAAAACTTAGAAAATGTCAGAAAAAAACAAAGTGAATGATTTATAGGTACCTACTAGTGAGTAAAAAAAGAAGAAAATATTAAATCTGGTTAATTTAAATAAGATTCAATAGACGACACTATGTTGCCACTATCCCCATTTATCAGATGGTCGTTGATATGCATGTAAGCACTCTCGTATGCATCGAGTCTTCTTGCATTAGTCACATTTTTTAGCAATTCGACATTCGTGAAAGTGATGTCGAAGTGGTTGCTGCTTAGAGCGTAGGCGGCATTTGAAGATTTTTCAGATCGGTTGAATTTGATGTGGCTGCAATGATCGGTAAAACGAACCCCCAGACTTCGTTTGGTCTGGCCTATGTACTTGTCGCAGCAATCACCACACTTCACTTCATAAATACCCGATTTGTCTTTAAGTTCGGTTTTGTCCTTAGTTGTGCCAAGTAAATTTTTAATTTTGACATTGTTGGAGAAAACACAATCTATATTTTTGTGTCGAAGTTTCGGTTTCAATTTGTTGGTTACTTGTGGAACATACATCATGACAGCGCGATCTAAATTAAGTTGATAATGATGCTTTTTTAATTTTAATTGATTCTTTATATCCATTCAAAGTATCAACTTTTTTGATGTGTTTATATTCGTTCAAATTACTTTTGTTTTTTAATTTCGTTTTTGTTAAAAGCTGCGATCTTTCGCAGTTTATTTGTCTTTAATTTTCATTGGTACATATTGTTTTTTCAATAATATGCCCACACGTTCTTTTTTCATTTTTTAAGACGACAACAGTAACAGTAGCTCCTATACATTTTTTTTGGGCCAGAAACAAAAATCTTATTTTTCTCAAACACGGCTGCAACGATTTTTATTAAAAAAATCTGTTCATTAATGAAGGGAAGGGTACCTTGGGATAATTTTTTTGTTGGAAAAAAATTGTTATTATTGGTACCTCGAGTAGAACCATTTTTTTTTTTGGTTTTCTATTTTCTGGGAAACGGTTAATTTGATTTGTTTTAAATTTTTCACGCAGAAACTAATAGAAAGGTTAAACAATTTTGTAAACCATTTTTTTTGAAAACTCAAAATTTCGAAAACGACTCAGTAAATTTTTTTTCGAAACTTCGTATTTGGTAGTTTTTTGACATTTTATTGAATACCTAGTTAAAAAAAAATCTTTTCCTAAAATAAAAAACAACAGTACCTCCCATACAAATGTAAAAAAAACGTTAAGAAAAAAAATTATTTCTCAAAAACGGCTCCAAGAATTTTTATAAAAAAATGTGTGTGTTCTTAAATTAGTTAGTTATATTTTTGACTTTCTCACTATTGCATGAACCGATTTAAGTTATTTTTTTTACGCAAATGATCGGTAAAATTTTTAATAAAACTGCATACTCAAATTTTCAAAAAAAAAAGTTTTTCGATTTTTAAAAAATAAATAAAAAATTTTTTTTGTGAAAAATCGATTTTTCAAAAACCAGTCAATAAATTTAAATTTTAATGTATATTAATATCTTCAAAATGGCGTTTCAATTTTTTTTAAATGTTATATTTTTAAAAAAACAGCTCCAACGATTTTTGCATTTTTTTTTAAATGGCGTCTTTGTTTCTTTTTCTACATTAAAAGCAAGTGGTTGTGTTTCATTTCATTTCGGAATTTTTAATCCTTTTATGTTTTTACTACTTTTTTTTATACAAAAAATCTAGACATTAACATTTACATTATAACTATAATAACTAAGCAATATAAAAACATTTAATTATGTGTATTATCCATTTATTTCTACCTTATTCGTATTATTGTTCACTTCTTATGAATGTTTGCCTACGTCACTGAATACTATTAATATGTAGGCCCCATGCATTTATATATACATATGTATGTATCTATGTCTACGAAGCATGAATGAAAGAGAACAAGATAATGACACTTTTTTTGTTTCGCTTTGTAGTTGTAATTTTTGACAACTTGTGTGATGTCACGCGAGATTTTAAATGAAAACAAGATAAAAGCAAAATAAAGTTTGAAATTGTAAAGTTTGGATTTTATTATTGAAATTGAATATATTGTTTTATGTGAAATTGCTTTAAAATGTGGTGTGCTGTTTGTAGGTATAAAAACAATAACAATAAAAACAATACATTAAACAGAGATGATCTAGCATACTATTCGTTCCCAAGAGATCCAGTACTTTTGAAAATTTGGATACGTTTTTGTAAAAGAAAGGATGCTTTTAATGTAAAAACAATTAGAATCTGTAGTTACCACTTTACTGCAGATGACATGGAAACGAACTTCCAATTTGAATTACGTAAGTGCATTCGAGTTGGTTACGGTGTCATGTTCGTCGCGTTCGCAGCCACTATCCTGTCCCTTGTGATGCTGGTGTTTATTTTGCGATTATTTTCATGGACAATTAAAGAAACTGAGCTTTCGAAGCGAGCGTTCATGTCCAGGATTATTATCTTATCTACAGCTTGTGACAAGCTGGTAGATGGTACAGTTTCAGCTGTTTGTGTTGCTCCCTTTGTTTTTGTTCCTTCTGCTGGGGCTGATGAGGAGGATGACATTAATTTTGATTGCTCTTCCACTTATGGACGGGAAGAGCAAAATTGGAATACTCCCCACCGAGGGAATCCTTGTTCTTTTTTAGAGAAAAACGTACACGGGTAATACGTGCAACAGCTCGACCTGTACCCCACGTGACCTTAAGAAAATCAAACAATATTTAGCAAATGCACGACATCAATTTTTGAAGATACTAACCTACAAGTTCACACACTGCATAAGCTTGGCGTTTATTGCGGCACATCAATTGATGCATTTCATTGACAACATCGGGGCGTATGGGAGCTTTGAAAACACATGCGAGGCAGATGTTTTTCTCCTTGATTTGTTCATTGTTGTCCGTAAAAACGGAGACCAAAGGTCTGGCGTTAGCTAAAGTCTGAAGTTGACAAAGAATCCCATTTCACTAACATTAACATGTACAATATTTTTCAGCAAACTTTTCTGGCTGTATTTGCAAATTTTCGTATTCTTTATTTGAAGCACTTCAACCTTTACAGTGAACACTTTGAACTTTAATAATACTTGCCATTTTATTTGGCTAAATATTCCAACAATTGTAGGCTTATCCAAATGCAAAAAACGAAAATACAATAAAATTACAACAAAACATTTGCATTACATTAATTTAAGTTAAATCTTCGATATCCATTTAGCACTCAGACTTTCTTGATTCTTGATTTTTTCACAATTAATTTAAATGCAATTAAAGTAAATTTAATTCAACAATATTTAATTATTTAAATAAATTGTATGTTTATTTTATGCGCGCTTTAAAAATCCAATAATCCACATCGGACACACAAAACAATTTCTTTGCTGTCAGATTTTGAAATCTCGCGTGACGTCATCAAAAAAAAACAAAAAATAAGTGTCGTAATCTTGTTCTCTTTCATTCATGTCTATGAAGTATGCATATTGCACCTATATTATAAAGTTATATGCGTATAGCTACCTACCCACCTACAGCCCTCATTTTCATTATTATTAATTTATTATGTATGTACATACATATTTTCGTACCTAACTATTCCTTGAATCAATCACAATTCATTATACTAAGAATCAAGGTAATCTTACCTACGTCGGCTTTAAACCTGCATACGATAACTAGAATACCTACCTACTAAACAGCATCAATGTTTAGCTACATTAAAGTTGTTAGCTATAAGAGCAAGTTCGTACAATCCAATCGTGCATTTTGGGAAATCCTGTTTGGTTGCGGATAGATTTCCCAAATAAAACACGAAGAATATTTTTATTTTGTTTGATAATGATGTGTTTTTATTCAACAATATGATAATTTTGTAATTGAAAATTGTGTTGGCATAAGTGCAAAAAATCGTAAATCTGCCGAATATTATTTAGATCTACAAAAAATGATCTGGATTCAAAAATAAATCAGCCCTATGGAACGCAAAAACAGGGAAAATCAATTTATTTTACTAATGGAAAAACATAAGGGAACTTTTACTGGAAAGCTAGTCAAAATATATGTCTCTCATTTCAAGTCAAGTGCACTTGTGTCAGAATTATCACTTCAACCTTATATACAATATTTGTGCAGTCAAGTTATTAAAATAAACTAACCAATACCCATATCGCACTGAACGCATTCATACAAAAATTTATTTTTTTACAACGGTTGACATAAATGAAACTTTCTATCTCAATTCTTTATCATAAGAAAAAAAAACCAAACGCCATTTTTTTATGTTGAAAGGCACTGTCAAATACAATCTTATTCTGTTAAACTTTGTGTGTGAAGTACACAGATTTAAGTTTTAGTGGAACGATAACATATGCAAGTGATTAGTGCAATGTTATGTGAACTGTAACGAATATAGTTTTTAAGGTCATATATAATAAGAACAAGTTGTAGATTAGCGTATAGTATAAAAAAAATCAATTTTCTTAACCTACATTAGTCACACACCCAAAACATTAATTAACATAAACTAAAACAAGACATTTTCCTTGGTGTGTGGTGATGGTAAACCAATGCAGTAGGTATTTCATGTTGTATAGGTACAAACTTTTGCTAAAATAAATTTGACTTAAACACGAAAGTCTTGTCGTATTTTCAGTTTTTTTTTCTCTGTGGCGGAAACTAGCTTGCAAACTTGTGCCAGTTAAAAAAATGCTTAAAAATAAACAAAAATTGTAACAAGGAAATTTTCATTTTGTATAGTTATTTGTGGTATTGCCAATAAAGTTAATAACAATGAAAAAATATTAACGACTTATTTGCCAAGACTTTCTGAATAGTTATGTATGTATGTTTTTATACTTCAAACCGAATAAACTGATCATAAAGATTTACAAAAATAAACCTTCTAGGTTTTGCAGTGCGGAAAACTAAATTTTATTTCCAGTCAGAAAACTGAAGTCATTGTCTATAAATAATCTCATAAAATTTTTAAGTCTCAATTTTGAAATGAAGCTCGAAAAAGTAAAAGATTAAGAGATGCAAGTTGGTTTCTCAATGCCGAGCGCATAGAGGTCGTACAGGAATTCAAATATCTGGGAGTGCAAATGTAAGCTTTACAAAACATGTGAAGGAAAAGAGTAAGGAAGCCAAAATTGGACTGAGCGTTATGTGGCCTAATTTTTTTGCAAACCAAAGTATAGACTTGGGATCAAAATATCGGGTTTTTGAAGCAACCATCAATACATGTATGTGTTATGGTGTTCAAGCATTTGGCTACACATATTTTGAAGATTTTGAACTCATTCAAAGGTTCTTTTTCAAGCGTTTGTAGAATTTCGACTCCAACATATGCCATCCACGTTGAGTCAGGTATCACCCCTATTTATATCAAGAACTTAAAAGCTAATTCCGACTTTTTGATAAAAACCATGGAAAAATCTGGAGAAAGTCTTCACAAGTCCAGCCCTTGCACAATCTCATGGCGTCTCCTTAAATCTTACTGAATCAAATTTAGATTGTTGGCAGCAGCTATTTGCGAATGTCATATCAAAAGTAGATGAACAAATCTATGTTCAACACTTAAATCGTGCATCTGCATCGTCAACAAGAGGTTTATATAGAGATTTAAATCACCGGCTTCAATCTTCCAGTTATTTCAGAATAGATCTTCCTGTGAAAGCTATTAGCACTATTTTTAGAGCTAGAGTGGAAATTCTAAATATAAATTATGTTCCTTATAGTTCTGACCTACCAATTCTGTGTAACTTCTGCAACAGGTATGAGCGAGATGATGTTTACCATTTTGTAGCCACTTGCCCTATTTTGCAAGAGATTCGAAGGCTTTACTTCCACAAAAGTGTCCTTTCTAGAGCACAAATGATAGACATTTTGAATGGTTCCCTGGGCTGGACTAATCTTTACAAATTTTGTGACCATGTCCTGTCGTATAGAAATAGTTTTTGAAATATCTATAATTATCATCTCAACCTTTTACTTTGATTCAAAACTTTTTTATTCACTGGTTTCTTCTTTTGTAATTAAACATATATATATTCATTTATATATACCAAAACCAATTAAAAAAATAGGTAAAAACTGTTTTTATTTTTTGTATCTTAAACTATAAATCTAAATTTTAAATAACAACACTGTATTTTGCACTTATCTTTTAATTAATTTTTTTTTCTTTTTTTTCCATAAAACTTTCTTAAATTACAAATTATAATTCTATCAATTATGTATCTATGCATTTATCTTTTCTTATGAAATGTCATTATCTGGCAGACGGCACTTTGCCATGTCCATATATTCTTTTGTATATACATTTTGTAACGTTTATTTTGAAATAAAGAAACTAATAATAATAATAATAATAATAAGTCTAAGTTTTTGAAGCAGTAAATTTATTTTACATATTCCAGAGTTGTGCTTATTAAATTTCATTCAAAAACAATATTGTTTTCGGAGCATCCTCTCTTTTTCAAAAGAAAATTTTGTAGCTGTATTGGAACTCGAACGCAGAGAATGACTTGGTGAAAGTTTCGCTTCCCTATTTTCAAATTCTTCATGTAGGCAAACAAAAGCGAATTCATAAAAATGATGAACTAGATAAACCTAATGAAACATTGGCCACGTTCAAAAGATGTAGTTGACTTGGAAGTAAAGCAAGTTTCTTGTATTTTATTAGAACAGTTGTCAAAATCTTTCGTTCCAATTAATGGAACTCTTATCGGAAATATAGTAAAGATATATCTCCCTTCATTTCAAGTCAACTGCATTTATGACAGAATTATCAGCTGTTAGTGCATCCAATTATTAAAAAATAATATTTCCCTCAAACTAACCTATTTTTACTTGCGATTATAGGTACTATAAGGCAGGTTATGTATTCGTAAAAAAAATTGTTTTTCAAACACCAAAAAAGTGGGTCCCACAATTCCGTCTGTATGTCTGGCTGTAGAACGATCTACAGCCTAAACGGCTGAACCGATTTGGTTCAAACTTGGTACTTAGGCGTTTTTTCGATACAAAAAAATTTGTACAGGAGCTCCTTCAAATTCTAAATAGTATTGCATTTCAAAATTTTCGAAAAATAGTTTTTTTGGATTTTTGAAAAAAAAAATTTGTTTTTTTGAAAATTCAATATTTCCAAAACGGGTGGACAATTTTTTCTGAAATTTTGTTTCTGAATTTATATTATTAAATATTTAAAATGTTCATACCAATTTTTTTTAAAGAAAAGTTTAAGAATTTTTATATATAAAAAATTAAGTGAAAAACTTTAAAAATATATTTAGCCGTTTTATTAAGAATCTTTTGCATATAATGTCATCGAACATAGTACCAAGTACGTGCGATCCAGTCGTGCATTTTAATTTATAATCGAATGGCAAAAAATATTTACAATTTATTTAGAAAATTCATTTTACATCACTAAAAAATATTGGAATTACTTTCTAGCAATAATAACTCAAGGTACATTTTAGAAGTAAAGTTCCAAGTTTGACATTTGTGACATTTTTGTTGACATTTGGGTCTTCAGAACGTGACCATTCAAAGATCAACAAATATGTGGAAGAAACAAAAAAGAAAGCAAACTTAAGAAATATTCCATCAACACAAAAGTTTGCAGTCAGCAGAAAAAAACAATTGAAATATCACTGAAACATGTTGTAAATGTGCAGCGTGAACTATGTATAAGTTTTTTTTTTGTAAACTTCTATAGCCTTTAGGTTTTCTGTAAAAAGTTTGTGAAAACTATTGAAGCCTTCACACTAAACAATAACTCGCTTTTGATAGACATTTCTATTATTTTGAAAAAAACTGTCAAATTTATGTGCCCATCAACAACACGTGCCGATCGAAACACGTTTATAAAATTCACCTGTTTTTTTGATGCTCAATATTTAACAAGGTGTGTTTGTTTTTAAAATCTTTAATTGTAACTGGCTTTGCAGACACCAATTGAGTGCTGAATTGTTTCATTTTTATTGTTTGAGTGCTTTTCGCTATTAAAAAGGCTATTAAACGAAACCCAGGTTCTTGAATCGTTGTGAAAAGATTATAAAACTGACAAGGAATTAAGACCCGGTTGGCGATACACAACTTAAGGATTTAAGTTCTACTTAAGCACTTATGTGACAGTTTATGCAGAGGAAAAAGTAGCCCGTAAGAGTTTTAATTTGAACATAAATATTTAAGATGCGTATCAGCAAACGGGCCTAAGTGCCATCCACACCTGAGATGCGACTAGTGAATTACAAATTGTTATTGGCTCTAATTTTTGACATTTCATTCACATGAATAATAATTGTTTTGTACGCCGAATCATAATAAATAACTATTTAAATCACTGGATTGTGGAATGCGGTCTGCAGTTGTGGATTCGAATAAAGAAATTAATATGCATTTTTTTTTAAATTTAAACTTTTTACAAAATGTTTTTAATTTAATCTCGAACTTCGATTTACGGCAATAAAAGCAAACAAAAGCTTTCGTAAATGAACAGTTATAAAAGTGTTTGAATATAAATTGAATACAAATTTTTTGTTGTGTGAGATGCTTTATATCGTAGGCTGAATTATTCTCGACGGATCCAGGGTTTACTAAAGAAGCAACAAAACTTTAGTTTATTTGACGTTATTTTTTCACAATTCTGTTTATTTAATTTATCACAATTTTAATGCATTTTTTTAATAGTTTTAAAATAAACTTTATATAATTAAAAATATCTAAGTTATATCCAAGTTTGACTGAAATAGCAGTCGCCAATAAATTATAAACTAGGATAGTAGTTGTCACTAACTAAATACCTGGACCTGTACGTCCAATTTCCAGCTCTGTGGTGCCTTGGCCTTCTAGAGGTCGGAGATCTAACTTGTACAGTACATTTTTACCTTCTCTAACTGTAGTACTCTGCAGAACTCGATGTGTCATAATTTGTTAATGATCAGAACAATTAGGATCTCGATTAACATATCATATCTAATTTTCTTCCTTTTCAATGCAACAACCTGAGGTTTTTTATGGGTTGGGGTCAAAATTCTGCCGGGGTCAAAATTCTTTTCACAAAATTCTGCTTTTAAAATTCTGCTCGCCGAAATTATGCTTTTCAAAATTCTGCAAATAATATAATAAAGAAAACAAAGGTTTGGAAAATGTTAAAAAGCGCGCGCTTTTTTGTTCTGTCATTTTTTTCATACTTAATTTTAGCTAATGGATTGTTTTGTTTGATTTTTATTTCTCGTTTGCTATTGTAAATAAAAAAGTTATTTAAAAACTTAAAAAAAAGACGAATTTTTTTTTTTTTTGTTGACGGACAGAATTTTGAAAAGCAGAAAAATGAAAAAAAACATAATTTTGAAAAGCAGAATTTTCATTTTAAAAGCAGTATTTTGAAGCCAGAATTGCTACCCGCTCCCGTTTTTTTTTTTTGAATAAGCTACTCGTATAACTATAATCATAAATATAATAAATATATTTGAAACATGGAGATTCAAAATATCTATATATATAAATCTATATATATATAAATAAATCCCTATTTCCCTTGGTCACGCCATCACGCGTGAACGGCTGTACCGATTTTGCTAATTCTTTCTTTGTTGTGTTTGTTATTATCAGGAGAAGGTTCTTATGAAAGAAAAAATTAAGAAAATTGCGCGCAAAATTAGAAAATTTATGAATACTTAACCACCATATAAAATAATTTCAAATCTAAGTTTTCTTTAATTTACATTTGAATTTTCGTTTTTGAAAATGCCAGCAATTAGACGTACAAACTTAGGTCGCAGATCTCGCAATGCTGCGAGTCAAACCGAAATCAACAACATAGAAATGTTGCGTTTAAACCCTATCGAGCTGCATTCAATTATAACGTGACAATCTATTACACTTCACAGCAAATCGTTGCTATTGGACCAATAAACTTTGTGTGCCAATATTGCAAGGCATTTATGTTTAAAAATGAAGCTCCTGGATTGTGTTTCGCGGGCGGTCAAGTCAAATTTACGTCATTAGTGCCGCCACCCTACCACCACTACATTCATTGGTTTCCGATTCTAAACATTTTTTGACTCATATTCAGCAATACAAAAATTGTTTTAAAATGACGTCATTTGGTGTAACAAAAGTCATTCAAGAAAATTGTATGACAAGTTTCAAGATTCAGGGTGAAATATATCATCTAACAGGTTCCTTATTGCCAACGCCTAATATTGACTAAAAATTTTTGCAAATTCTTATATGGGTTGTGCACAAAACAATTCGGTGAAAAGACCAATAATTGTGGAACAACTCTAAAGGTTTTTTTCATCAACATAACGAATTGGTTGCATTATCCATGATCGCTTTGGACCGCATGTCGTCTGATAATCACAATATTGTCATCAAAGCTGATAGACGCCTGCAGGAGAACACGCGAGACGTTTTAATGCGCCAACAATTGACGAAGTCGCTATTGTCGTCTTGGGTGCAAATTTAGAAAACCGTGATATTCCTAAGTATGTGTGGCATCAATCTTGAAAATCCATGTTTTTCACGTGTTGGAATACCAACAAAACTATTTATATACGAGCAAGAAAAAAAAAAACTAAGAATGTTGTATATTATAAAACGTTGGAATAATAAACACTTTTTTGAAGTATTTTTTTTATTAGTTGTAAATTCAGTATTCAAAATTAAGACAGGATAACGTCTGTCGGGTCAGCTAGTTTAACAATAAATTTAAGAAATGTGTTTTTTTTTTTAAATTTTTTATCAATTAGACACAGAATATTAATATAATAAGTTTTTCTCAAATATAAATTGATGAAAAATGAAAAATATGCCGAAACTACTTTCCGCCATATTAAATTGATATTCTTGTAAGAAATCAGACGCATTCAGTTTGTCGTGTCTAATTAGCTTTGCCACAATTGAAAATTATTGAAGCAATTAAACGCCTTAATTTATTAGAAAGAAATAAGAAATAAATATAAATCCACATTTAAATAATTATTCAAATGAGCTAATGAATAATTAAAATCAAAAAAAAAAAAAAAAAAAAAACAGCTGAAACAAAATTGTTAAAATCAATCAAATACTTTGATTCAAATTAAGTAATTCACTATTTATCGTCGAAATTCGGGCATTAAAAAACACTTCCATTAACATAATGTATTCCAGTGGCCAAATGCAGATGGCGGCGCGACGCATAAGCAAAGCATTTATGGTGTTTTACTCATCGTTGCATCTGACTCAGTATTTTTTTTTGAAAATATCTGTTTATTCTATTTTTGGTTAAAGACATCGATCACATTGAACGCGAAACATACTTGAAAATTTGTCCGTTTGTCGTCAGTGTTGTGTGTAAGCGTTCAACATAAAAGGACTTACAAAGTGTGGAACATAAAATAACACTCAACTTTTATTGATTTCGAATTTTGTTTATTTTTTTTCTTGTTTTGGGTCTTTTCTCTCTTCATCAGCACACAGACTGCAGCCATAGAAATTAACAAAAAGAAAATAATATATGATGGCTATTTCTATTTACGTATACGCGTTTTATTTCAAATCTGTATTGATTACGTTAGATTGGTGTCAAGATTTTGTCATTTTTGGTAATGAGATATGTTTTCTTCCTTCCATAATTTATTTTTGACTATTTTGATATTTTTGGTTCAAGAAAATTGCAATAGACATGTTTTGTTTAATTGACATAAAAATATACCTACAAGAGAATTTGACTATAACTGTAAGATAGATTAAACAAAATTAGAATTTAAGCAAAAAAAAAAACATCCTGCACTTTTAATTTTGAATATGATGTAGAAACCTTTTTTGGTGTTTTGTCCAACAACACATAAGTAAATCTGTCAAAAATGACAGATTAGTTTAAAATTTATTATATTGTATGAGAAATTTATTCACACTGTCTTAATATTTTTTTTAAGCAGTTGCACTGTCTGGCCTTTATTAAATTGTCTAAATTGTATACTAAAATTGTTTGTTTTTTTGTTTTGCTTCTGAAGAAAACGTTTTTTTCAAATCTTAGTCCGTACATACAGTATTGTGCAAAATCTAAGCAACCATTTCACCTTTTCATTTCGTGACTGTTTTTTTCCATGATTTGTATAATAAAAGAATAACGCAAATCATGGAAAAAACAGTCGCGAAATGAAAAGGCGAAATGGTTGATTACATTTTGCATAATACTGTAAATTATTATGTGTTATTATTTAAGTTATTAAGAAAAGAAAAAAAGAAAGACAAAATCGGTTGAGCTCTTAGTTTTCTCCAAAAAAAACTCATGGAAAACATCAATATCTCTTATTCAAATTGCGTGTAAATGATATTGATGAAACTCTTATTTGGATGAGAAGTTACCTTTCGGACAAGTCGTATTGGATGGTTCCAAGTCTGATATTCATTAAATAAATGCTGGTATTCCACAGGTTTAGGTTTTGTCTCCGACTCTCTCATTTTCAATTAGTGATCTCTTATCTAAAACTTTAAATCCATTAACCAAATGTTTTTGGGCGCCAACATTCTTAGCTTTTCAATGGGGAATTTAAAACCCGCGTAGAATTTAATGTTTCTAAAACTCAATGATGTTTTTGTTGTCAATGTTTTTATAGGTATTCCTATTAATCATGTTTTAGTGAAATAACCACCCCTAAACTATTCGCGCTTCTAGGAATTCTCATCAGCTTACATTTGAGACCAACTCCGTGCGTTCTGTGAAATACAGGATAGAGATTTTTTCTTTAGCCGTACATTAAGAATGTTGAATACTTTAACTGGCACTGCAATTTCGATATTTAGAACTTTAAAACCAATGTGCATCGTCATATCCTTTTAAATCTTTCCTTATTTTCCTAACGCTTCCACTATGTTAATGCATTCTAAGGGCTAGTAATGCTAATTAGACTAGAGTCAATTTTTTACGATATATTTTTTTTAGTTGTAATATAATTAAAAAACATACAAATCATACAAATATTTAAAAAAAACACCCATAGTCAAGAAAATAAAATGCACTACTGGATCGAATTTTAAGAATAATAATGTAAAAACAAAAACAATACAGACGCATGTACATACGTAGGTATATAGTTTTTGTTCCTTATTTTGTGGACTGTGATTTTAATTTTAATTTCGTTTTTTTGGATCAAACGTACTTGCTCTTATGGTTGACCACATCGTAAGTACAAAGTTCTTAATATATTTTTGAAGTCGTTTTTTACTTAATTTTATATATTTCTGTAACATTTTTGTTTGGTTTGCCAATTTTTAATATTTAATAATATGTATAAATTTAAAAACATGATTTAAAAAAAATCGCCCACCAGTTTTCGAAATATTGAAAAAAATGTTTGTTTTCAAAAAATAGACAAAAAACTTTTCGAAAATTTTGGTATGCAAATTATATTTAAGTTCTACTTAAGAACATTGAGTTCTATAGGCAAAGAAGAAGGGAAGAACATCGGCTTTTCAACAAGAAGAAAAAAGAGCAAGAAAAGCGCGCGATCGAGGATATAGAGAGGTGCCACTCCAGGAACGATGTTCGCAAGTTTTACCAGAGTGTAAAACGTCAAAGCCAAGGATACAAGGCTCGAACAGAATCCTGTCGAGATGAACAAGGAAATATTGTAGTTGAGACACAGTCGATGCTGAGGATATGGAAAAACCACTTCTGCAGACTGTTAAACGGCGATGACGAACAACATTCCGCTGTCAGGCAGAACGAACCATTCAATATTGGCAACGACAGCGAAAACTGCCAACCACCCGACCTGAGTGAAGTGAGGATAGCAATATCTAAACTCAAGCTTAATAAAATAAGGCTGCCGGAAATGACGGCCTTCCCGCTGAGGTTTATAAGGCCGGCGGAGATGACTTGGTAAGTAACATCCACCGACTCATAAACCAAATCTGGTCAGATGAAAATATGCCTGAAGAATGGAACCTCAGCATCGTTTGCCCGATCCACAAAAAAGGAAACCCTCTGAACTGCGCCAACTACAGAGGCATAAGTCTCCTCAACATCGCCTACAAGATCCTATCTGCCGTAATATGTGAACGCCTGAAACCGTTTACCAACAACCTGATTGGCCCTTATCAGTGTGGTTTTAGGCCAGGAAAGTCCACAACCGATCAAATTTTCACACTCCGGCAGATCCTGGAAAAAACTCAAGAAGTCCAAATCGGTACCCACCACCTATTCATCGATTTCAAAGCCGCATATGACAGCATTTATAGAGACGAACTGTACAGAGCCATGTCTAGTTTTGGTATACCGCCCAAACTCGTCCGTTTGTGTAGGATGACGATAGAAAATTCTCGCTGCTCCATCAGGGTCGGAAACGACCTCACCGACACATTCGATACCAAAAAAGGATTTAGGTCATGTGACTTCTTTAATCTGATTCTTGAGAGGATTGTGCAAAACTCCAAAGCCAACACCAGTGGCACAATTTTCCAAAAGTCGGTGCAACTACTAGCATACGCTGACGATATTGACATCATTGGTAGGACTCAACGTGATGTCATAGCCACGTTTGCTAGAATAGAGAAGGAAGCGGCGAAAATGGGTTTAGCAGTAAATGAGGGTAAGACTAAGTATATGCTGTCATCACGAAAGGACTCACAACATCGACGAATTGGACAGAACGTCACCATTGACAGATATAACTTTGAGGTAGTGCGGGACTTTGTCTACCTCGGCTCCGCTATTAACTCTGACAACAACATCTCGTCAGAAATTAAACGAAGAATTACTCTTGCCAACCGCTGTTTCTTCGGGCTAAGAAGGCAATTTAGTAGTAAAGCCCTCACTCGAACTACTAAGGAGATCCTATATAAGACCCTGATCATCCCAGTCCTGCTCTACGGCGCTGAAACCTGGACCGTATCAAAAGCGGATGAAGAAATCCTTGGTAGATTCGAGAGGAAAATTCTTCGAAAAATCTTCGGTCCCGTTTGCGTTGACGGGCTATGGAGACGAAGATTCAACCAAGAACTATACGAGCTGTACAGCGACATGCCCCTGGTCAAACAACTCCGCATTGGACGTTTAAGATGGCTAGGACATGTAGAACGAATGGACACCAATACTCCGGCTCGCAGAGTCTTCGATCACCGGCCAGACGTCGGACGCAGTAGAGGAAGACCTCGCCTTAAGTGGCGCGCACAAGTAGAAACCGACCTCAACCAACTTGGAGTGCGCAACTGGAGGCAGTTAGCTAAGGACCGGGCTAATTGGAGAGGCATGTTGGTTGAGGCCCAGGTTCATTCCGGACTGTAGCGCCACTTAAGTAAGTAAGTAAGTACTTAAGAACTTATGTGACATTTTACGCAGAGAAAAAAGTAGCCCTTAAGCTATTTAAGTAGAACATAAATATTTATGACGGGCCTTAAAGATATAAAATTGAGTAAAAAAAAACTCGGTAACACTGGCTTTTTCTTTGATTAATCTGATTCAATTTTTTGTTTTTAAGTTTATATTATTAAATATTTCAGATTGTCATACCTATATTTTTTTAGAAAAAAATTAAAGAAACTTTGTGAATAAAAAATAAAGTAAAAAATGACTTTAAAAATATATTTAGATTTTAAATAGAAATCTTTTGCATACGATGTGATCGAACATAAGAGCAAGTTCGTGCGATCAAGTCGTGCATTTTATTTATTTTTATGATCGTTTAGTTTTAAGTTGTATGATAAAGCCATTGTGCTATTTTTTTTAACGCTTATTTATTTGAGTTTTTCGAAAAAATAAATAATTTTTTTAATAAGTTGATGAATAAAAGTTGGAATTCTTTTTTAAATGTGAATTTTTGGACTTAATATAAGCTTTTCGCATATTCAAAATGTTCCTCAAAAGATTATCTTAAACTTCACTTTTAAACGAAATCTGGTTTTCGTAATGGTGTTATTTTTTTTACCGCAGCTGTATATATTTAGTGTACTTATGCTGGTTCGTTGCTTGGTTATAATTTTTATTTTGTTCGGCCTTCAATAGATTAAATAAAATCGGTTTTTACTTTTTTCCAATCCTTTATACTGTATCGAGATGTGTCCGCCCATAAAGTTGATTGGTACGATTATATTACAAAAACGAGAAAATTTCTTTTATTCTTTTTTTATCATTTTGCTTTTTTTTCTGCCTATTATGAGAATCTTTATCTTAATTTTTTGAAGGTGGATTGTATAACATTTAGGTATAAAGCTTGTTTTTATTTCAAGGACATGCGGGGACGGAAAAGATAAACTATAAAGAACAAGGATGCTATACAATAATATTGATTAATAAAAAAATTGTATGAAGGATAATGTTTTCGCTAAAAATTTTAAACAAAAACTTGGCAACGAGAGGAAATCGTTTTTTTTTAAAGAAAATTACAAGTTCCGGTTTGTTTTTGTTTTCTTTGTTATTTGGTAAGGGAAACTTGGCGGCTTAGTTGGAAAAGATATGCATTTTTGAAATGAATAATTGTAGTCATGTAATCTTTACAGCAATTTTCAAATTATTAGTATTTCCCATACGATCCTTTTGTTTTGCGTCTTTCAGCAGTTTAGTTGGATTTAAGACGTCGAATAATCAAATCAACAAATTAATCCTATTTAGTGGTTGTTAATCACGTTTCTTATTGGGTGAGCACCTCCTAAACCACCAGTCTCCTCTTCGAACACAGGTTGTCAAGGTTATTCAATTGAAACAAATAAGTACATTGTAGGCGATTCCCTGAAAATTAAAAAGAAAAGAAATTAATAAATTGTGTGTGTTTTTTTTTCAAACAACTCACTAATTCTTCGTAACGCTGCCTCTTGTTTCTTGAAAATATACAAATAGAGTCTTAATAAGATGCTTTATTTTCATATTCGGGGTTATTTTTAATTATCAAATCAGATGTTGTGGAAGTATAGGGGTATGTTCGTCGAGTGGTTTCTTCCAAAAGTTTTTGCGTTAATTATGTATTTAAGTATTTTATGAACTTATAACCCAAGAGAGTTGGAGTAGAGAAGCTTATTAAGAATTATTAACATAAAATATGGACGGAAAGTTTTTTTAGCTACACTTTAAAAAAAAACATTTGTATAGTTTGAATATCACCTTAATATCTGTGTTTATACTTTCGAGAAGTTAGAACCGAAAAAGATGGCATTCAATCAAAATACCAACAAACGACATCATACATTTTTGATAGGAATCTCGTAATAGGGTTGAATAGCAGTGTTTTGGTGAAAATTATAAACGTCGCAACAGATAAAAACTGAAAAAAAACGATTATGTTCACTTTTGTATTCACTCTGTGCTTTACAATTTTCAAAGTTGACAATCTAAATATGTAATGAAAATGAAAAAATCAAAACAATTGTATAGTATTGAAATACTACACGCAGTTTTCTCGGAACATAGTTGATGACATGTCAATAGATTACCTACGATTATACGGTCAAAGGACTCAGACTCGAGTCTGAATTCAAAATCACGTGAAATTCTGGTTTGCACGAAAGTTAAGGCCAAGTTGATTGTCTACGACATCCGTCATTAAATTTGACATTTTTGGGCTAAGCAATGCACTATATTATTTTGAAGTATTTCTTTCGCCCTAAAGCTCTAAAATCCATTTTCCCGGAGCAAGAATTCAGTCTGAAAATTTCCAATTTGTAGTATTAAAATTAAGATTTTGTAGAGGGTTTGTAATCCATCGAAATCTTAACCATTTTTCAATGGAATCAGATAGTTTATGGTTTACCAGGGGTGTGAAGTGTGAATGAATTTCCGTGAAAAAAAATGTATGGGTGAATAAATTTGCTATCTGTTTACACATTATGTGTCAAGTAAATTAAATCTAACGCAATCGCGAAATCGCAAATATGTATGCGTACCCGATTTTGTGTGCACACAGAGAAAACTCACACTAACGGAATTTTGCCCAGGTTCTTTAAGTGCCTTTTCGGTAACACGCATTCACGGGCTGCAAAATGAAATGCACGTACTTGATCTTATGTTCAATGACATCGTCAGTACAAAACAAAAAGTTATGGTTATTCAAAAAATTTTTTTTATAATTAGCTATCCTACGACAAATGTATAGATCAGCTGAAACACAGGGGGCGCTCTTTCACTTTTAGTAAAAGTTAGTTAGCTTATTCGTGCGAAACTGTCAGATCAAAGATACTTTAATAAAAGATGTTTGAGTGGCTTTGTGTCAGCTGCTGTCAAATTGCCTAAAAATGAACTAACTCAATCTTGAACAGCGCCCCATATACCAAAGCTCTTAAATTTGGAATAGCAACAAGCATTTAAGGAGAAAGTGAGGGCATATCTATTATTTAGTAATGAATAAGCACTTATTAACAGTTCTTGAGTGTGTGGAAGACCTAAACTGTCGAAGGGTGATATTTTATAACTTTTCGGCGAAATTTGTCAAGAAATACCTTTTAAATATTTCAAAATATAGGTTAGGTAATAACAGCAAGTGTCAAATTTTATTGATGGATTTCGTAGATAATCAACTTGATTCGTGTCAAACCAGATTTTCACGATCTTAAGTCATTTTGAATTCAGAGTTGAGTTGACCGTTAACCAACCAGTGAATATAAAAGTGGACATAATCGTCTTTTTTTCAGTGTTTATTTATTGCGACGTTAATAATTTTTACCAAAACACGACTATTTACCCAATTACGAGATTCTTAAACGTGCTTTCTGCCCATATTTTATATAACTCATTTTTAATTAAACTCTCTACTACAAGTTAATAGTTAAATAATGAATGCGATCATTTTTACAAGGAAGCACTTTGTGAACATACCCTTCATTGGCACACCATCTGATTTATTGCAAAAAACATCAATCACATAAAATATTAAAAAAAAACAACATTTTGGAACACACAGATGTGTAGAATTCAACTTTTTGCTATTTCTTACTGATTCATATATATTCCATTTTATTTGGATCTTTTAATTAAGTTTTAGCTTTCTCATATGCCTTTAATCTGAAGAAATAATAAAAAATCAATAGTTGATTTTTTGCATTTATATATTTGACACATGATTGTTAATACAAACTTAAAAATACAAAAAAATCAGGCCGCTGACGCTGGGAATCGTTCGTTTCGAAAATTCTGCTTCGTCGCCGATCAATTTCCCAAAAGAAAGTGAGGTTCATGAAAGTCATAAGGACTTTCATTCGATACTCGAATGTTTTAAAATAATGTTTTTTCAAGCTTCTTTTCCTTTACTTATATATCCATGAATTCAATTTAATATTAGAATTGAAAATAAAGAAAATCCAATTAATGTACAGCCTGAGTGTTAATATTTAATTTCTTTTACTGTCCAAGCAACTATTCATAGGTATAATATGAAACAAGTTAATCAATTCGTCGCCGAACGACCGACGAGTGCCAATTTGATACCTGATATGTTCATTTAAAACTCTGCATTCAGGGTGCTTACAGTGGTTACGGAAGATACATACATAAAACATGTTCATACAATGTATATACATTTGTAATCAAGCCACAGATCAAATGAAAAAAAAAACAAAACTTTCACATGGCAGCAAATACACTTGTATACTCATTTTTAATTAAACATCATTTACAAACATACATCGATCATTCGTTTCTCTTAGTTGGTGTCTAGACGAGACAAGACATGGAGTTGGAGTTGTTTTTTTTTTTTTTATTGTGCCATGTGTGTTCGTTCTGTCCGGCGCGCGTTGTGCGGAAATCAATTATTATTAAGCAATCTTTATCTAAAGAAATTTGTTTCCAGATAAAAATGTATGGAGGGACACACTTGGATCACAATTTAATTCTTAAAAAAAAAAAACATTAAACTGTTGTAAATCCAGATGTCTTCCGCAAATGCTTCTCTGTTTTGAAATTACTGCGATTATAGATGCCATTCAATTTAATAACATCTGTACGGAATACATTTCCCATTCCCAACAACAATCGAGTAATCTACCATTTTTAATTTAAATTACATCACAATTTATCTGAATCACACTTGTATTTTGTAGAGTCAACTTATATACATAATTAAGTCGGCAGAACTTGCTCTTTTAGTTAATGGCGTTCTTTTTACAGATTTGTTTAGTTTTTTTTAAACCAATAAAATATGAAAGCACACCTCTTCCAACAGCCAATTGTAGGTCTTAACGTGTCTTCACATGAGAGCGACCAACGATTTAACGAATGTTCGTCCATTTTGACATTTCGTTAACATGGATTTTGAGGTAAGTTGCGTGCGAACAATATTTATTCGTTGAATAGTGGATGGTATGTGGAACGTGAATACAGTTTGACAGATCGTATAACAATCGGATTGCAATTCGCCATGGCCTATTTATCTTCTCAAATTAATCTTATGTTGACAATTAAAAAACCATGTTTCCGCCATTTTGCTTAGAATTTATGAAGAATTAAAGCTTATGCCCATTTTTGTAAAATACATTTATGTGTTGCCGGTCGCTCTCATGTAAAGAGTGCTTTAAGAGTGTTAGGAGCACAAAAGAGAGAAAAAAAATTACAATAATTCATTGGTAATTAACGATTTTCTTATAATTCATAACGATATGACTTATTCTCAATAATCAACACTTTTACCAATTATCTTGTTTAATGTTAAATTTCAGTATTTATCAACTATCAATTTGCAACTGACAATCACAAAAGGATTGAAAATTTGAAATTAGTTGTACTTGTTTTCATGAGATGATTAAATGACCGTTAGAGTAAGTGAAAATTATTTGTATGCAATGTTGTCAACAATTACTTTTTAATTTCATTAAAAAAAATAATCTTAAAGCAGTGACTCACGTCATTCAACCTACTTTAAACTTACCTTTTGTTAAGTCTTTGTTATTTTGGTGAAATAGAGATTTCAGATATGTATATGTATGTATGTATTTATATGTGAGTTCACAATCCACATTTGTAATTGTGTAAAATTACACTCAAAGACGTATAGGTTTGCATAGTCAAGCATAGTCAAAATTAATAATTGTCAGAATTGACTTGACCACCATTTCGTCTGAGATCTGTTTGTTTTGTTATTAGGAACAACTGTCAACGTAAATGTAAAATGTCAAAAACTGCATTTGTAAAATGTCCTTAATCGCAAGCTGCGAATACGCAGTTTTTATTTTATAATTTAAAACAGTCGTTTTGTCAAGGCAAAGACTCCCGTAGCCCTGGCCAAAGCAGCACCTATATGTCTGTCGAAATACAGGTACTGATCCAACCAGATGCCAAGGTACCTTACTACACTTTTACTCGCCAGTGGAAGTCCATGTGTCCCTACGATCACCAGGCGCTAGACAACGGAGTCCTAAACAAAATAGTTTCTGATTTCTGGAAGTTGAAAATCAACTTCCAGTCATCACAATATCGCTGAATCTTGTCGAAGTCACTCTGCAACATACTTTTGATGACCTCAACTGTATGAGCTGTTCTGTACGCAATTAGATCGTCGGCGAACGCAATTGGCTGAGTTAGACTACCTATCAGATCGCTGGTGTAAATGCTGAATAGAATCGGCGAGTTAACCGCTCCCTGCTGAAGACCATTTTTAATATTAAAAATTGCGGTAGAAGTTATATTGCCACTCTTGACAACAAACTTTCTAACATTTAGCATGTCATAAAGCATATACAATAGAGGTTTACTTATTAAGCTTGGTTAGCTTGGTTAGCTTTAGATAGAGACCTTCTAACCATATGGTGTCGAAGGCCTTCTCCAAATCAACCAGACAGGCACTCGTACCCTGCTTTTTAGTTTTGTTCCATTGGATATCAGAAACTAGTTTAGACGCGGCATGAATTTTGTCATGTCCCGCCTTAAAACCGAACTGATTATCCGGGATGATATTTGTGTATTAATAACCTTTTCAAATACTTTGCTGATACTTGGAAGAAGACTTATCGACCGGAGATTCTCCGGATTGGAGTTGTCCTTTCCCTTTTTTGGGAGAGGGTGCACCACAGCGGTCTTCCATCGCACTGGATAATATGCATTATTCAGCGCGTTGTTAAATAGTGTGGTATAAATGTCAACTGCTTCTTGAGGCAAATGTCGCAGTACAACGTTGGATGTACCATCGACTCCTGCTGACTTCCTTTTCTTTAATGAATCGTTTTACCCGGTAAAACCAAGGTTCTCAGATCGCCATTCAGTTAAATCGTTCCGGAGCCATAACTGATGAAGCAGAGCTCTGTTCTCCATGTCATGATTCGGGCGAATGCTAGCATACACCTTGTACACTTGCTGGAAAGCAGCCCCCACAGCCTCCACTCTCTCCTGCGGATCTTCGATTATATAGAGGAGAACTTCAGTTTCTCTTAGACATGCAACAATTCACTTCCATGGAACTCCATTCAAACAATTGATTCCCATTATCCTCGCACTGAAATCGTCATTGCGGCGCGTTAGTTGTGTGCTCGCTTCTCAACCTCGTGGCTGCAGGTTCGTTTCCTGCCGTTGTCTATTTCTTCTTATATTCCATTAAAAAACAATTCTAAAAATTGTCATAAAATGAGTTGCTGGCTTACTCATAACATGCTGTTCAGGCATAACACTAACAACATGTGATTGATTATAAACTAGCATACCCATAAACATGACAATGAAATTAATAAAATAATGCAAATTATAAGAGACATAAATAAATAAAACACGGTAATTCTCTCCGCATTAGTTCAGCCGCCATCCCTGAAGATAAATCTGAGACAACAACCAGCTCTAGTCTCAGAACATCGCGCCACACATCTTTCCTATCCGTCTTTCTCTTCTTTCACCGTATGACCGCGCTGTGTTAAAAACATATAAAGGGTATTCATAATCCCTTGAGCGCGTGCAAAATTATAAAAAAAACAACAACACAATTCTAGCTGACTCCTGTTTTCGAGGCAGACAACACCCGAAGGAAGGTATGTTGAGGTCTTTGCTAAGTTAAATCAACTGCCTCAGCTTAGTTATGTGCCAACTCGAATCCCAGACCTTGCAGGTCAAACCGCTAACACTCTAGACTTTTTACTTACATCTTACCCTAATAAATTCACTGTAAGTGTATTATCGCCTCTAGGCACATCATACCATTTTGTTATATCTGCAAATTTCTCATGGCAAAACCACTCAGATAAAAAAAATCACCTAAGAGAACCGTTTGGCAAAATGAGAAAGTCAACTGGGACGATCTCAATAATTTCTTCAGGAACTTTAACTGGTAACTATGCTTCCTCGGTAGTGACAAAGACTCCAGCGAAGATATGATGCCAAATTTAATTCTACATGGAATGAGAAATTTTGTCACGAAGAGGGTGAGATCTATGAAATCGAAAGAAAATGCATGGTTTGATCCGAGCTGCAAAGCGCTTATTAGGAATTGAGAAGTAAGTTTCCGGCATTATAAAGCCAACCTCGTTAAGGAAAACCGGAATAAGTTCCAGGAAGCTAGAAAGACTTGTAACCAAATGTTTGCTTGACCAAAAATGGTCGAAAACATACTACAATGTCCGAAAGGCAGCAAGCATTTTTGGTTATTTGTAAAAAAAAACATTCGAAAATCCACTTCTTTCCAACGCTCGTCTTTAATGCCACCCCCTTTGTCAGCTCATTTGCAAAAGCCATTTTGTTCGCTGTTGATTCGACGCTGCCATGAAGTTTTATGACTCCTCCAGTACTTGAGAGTGTAAACAATTTTATGGGACGAATCTTCTTTCGCACACGTGCAGTTGCAAAAGTCATTAAAGACCTTGATGTACAACTATAAAACCGGCGTAGAACTTAATGTTCCAAAAACTCAATTCTGTCTTCTGTTGTTAAAACAAAGACCATCTCCATGCCACTATCCATAAGCGGCACTAGCACCGAAGAAATCGATCAGATTTTAGTCCATGGCATGTACATCACAGACCACCTCGATGTCGCCAAAAACGATGGAAAGTGTTTGGGTTTTCTTCAAAGATGCAAGAAATTCTCTTCGTAACTCACTCTAAGTCTAAATTCGTCCAAAGCTTCAGTATAACTTTCACATCTGGACTGAAGCACCCAAATATCGTTTGAGTATCTTAGATAGAATTTAAAATAGAGCTTTAAGAATGATAGGCGGTAGAATTATAATGGGAACATTTACATCTCGAGAACACCGTCGAAATGTTTCATGTCTTTCAGTATTGTATCGCAATTTTTATAAACAATGTTCTAGGGAAATACACAGTTGCATTCTTCTTCTTAAAATATTCAACCGTAATTAGGATAGCTATATCTAAACTTAAGTCCAACAAAGCTGCTGGAGCTGATGGTCTTGCGGCCGAGATATTCAAATCGGCTGGTGATGAACTGGTAAGGAGTATGCACCAGCTCATCTGCAAAATATGGTCGGAGGAAAGCATCCCCGATGAATGGAACCTCAGCATTGTTTGCCCGATCCTCAAGAAAGGCGATCCTCTGGCCTGCACCAACTACAGAGGCATCAGTCTTCTTAATACCGCCTACAAGATCTTCTCTGCCGTACTTTGTGAGCGCCTAAAGCCTTTCGTAAACAACCTGATAGGTCCTTATCAGTGTTGCTTTAGGCCAGGGAAGTCCACTATCGACCAAATATTCTCACTACGGCAGATCTTGGAAAAAACCCAGGAATTTCAAATCGATACTCACCACCTTTTTATCGATTTCAAGGCCGCGTATGACAGTATCTACAGAGACGAGCTATATAGAGCCATGTCTAGTTTTGGCATCCCTACCAAACTCATTCGTTTCCGCAGGATGACGATGGAGAATGCACGCTGCTCCATCAAGATCGGCAAAGACCTCACATACACCTTTGATGTCAAAAATGGTTTTAGGCAGGGCGACGTGCTGTCATGCGACTTTTTTAACATCATTCTTGAAAGAATAATGCAAAACTCTCACGTCAACACCAGAGGCACAATCTTTCAAAAGTCCGTCCAATTACTCGCTTATGCTGACGATATTGACATAATCGGGCGAACAAAGCGTGATGTCAATGGTGGTGTTGTGAGTATTGAGAAGGAAGCCAAGAAGATGGGTTTAACAGTGAACGGAAGCAAAACAAAATATATATATGCTGTCAACAAGAAAGGACACCCAGCACCGGCGTCTCGGACAGAACGTCACTATAGACAGATATAATTTTGAAGTGGTCAGAGACTTTGTATACCTGGGATCCGCTATAAACTCAGCGAATGATACCAGTGCTGAGATCAAACGCAGAATTACTATTGCCAGTCGCTGTTTCTTTGGGCTAAGAAGGCAATTGAGAAGCAAAGCCCTCTCTCGAGCAACTAAACTGTCCATATATAAAACGCTCATCATCCCAGTCCTGATGTATGGTGCAGAGACATGGACAATGTTAACGGTGGATGAGAACGCGTTAGGTTGTTTTGAGAGGAAAATTCTCCGGGTGATTTTTGGTCCCGTCTGCATAGATGGGGAATGGAGAAGACGATACAACAACGAACTATACGGGCTGTACAGCGATACCGACCTAGTCACAAAATTGAAAAGCCAACTACTGAGATGGCTGGGTCACCTAGAGCGAATGGACACCAATGATCCGGCCCGGAAAGTCTTTGAATCCTGCCCCGTGGGACAGCGCAGTAGAGGTGGACAGCGTAAAAGGTGGCACAAGCAAGTGGAAGAGGATCTCAACCAACTTGGAGTGCGAAACTGGAGACAGATAGCTAGAAACCGAGCCGACTGGAAGAAGCTTGTTGGTTGAGGCCCACCCCGGACTGTAGCGCCACCTTAAGTAAGTAAGTAAGTAAGTAATGTTCTAGGAATGCTCATCAGTTTTAACCTTGAGCCCTACTTCGGACTTTCAAGTACAGAGATTCTTTCTTTAGCCGTACATCAAGAATGTAGAATGCTTTAACTGGCTCCATTTTACACTCCAATTTCGATATTCAGAAATTCAAAATCAATGTGGATCGATATATCCTCTTAAATCCTTCCCCATTTTCCTAACGTTCGCACTATGCTTGATCCTTTTAAGGGTAACCAAAACCACTTTAATGCGCGCATCATTATAAAGGGTCCGCCAAATAACTTTTTTTTTTGAAAATACTATAAAAAAAAACTACTGAATATTTTCTCAAATTTCTTTTTCTATTTGAACGTACAATCCTTCCGGTTAATAATGCAAAATAATTTCATTCAAATGGCTGCCTCGGCTGTCCATGCAGTAGCCTACACGATCGGTCTAATTTTAAAGCACATTATCGATTGTGTGCAGCTGTATTTCACCAATGGCTTCACGAATATTGTCCTTTAAAGCGTCAATTGTCTCTGGCTTGTCGGCGTAACACTTATCTTTTACGGTACCCCACAAATAATAGTCCAACGGTGTCAAATCGCAGCTCCGAGGTGGCCAAACGACATCAGCTCTGCGGCTGATAATGCGATCTTCAAAAACAGGGCGCAAAACATCGAGTGTAGCTTCGGCTGTGTGGCACGTAGCGCTGTCCTGTTGAAACCAAATATTGCCAATATCCTCCTCTTCAATTTTTGTGAACAAAAATTCGTTCAACATGGCCCGATAACGATCGCCATTGACTGTAACGGCCACTCCTTGCTCATTTTCGAAGAAAATGGCCCAATTATGCCTCTGGACCAAAATCCGCACCAAACAGTGACTCGTTTTGGGTGTATCGGCTTTTCAATGTATGCGTGCGGGTTTTCTGTGCCCCAAATGAGACAATTTTGCTTGTTTACGTACCCGCCAAGATCAAAATGAACTTCACCTGAAAAGATGATTTTTTTGGCAAAATCGGCATCTTATCTAAGTCGATCGCAGGCCCACTTAGCGAAGCGAATACGTATTGGATGGTCAGTTCAATTCCTGAACCAATTGGACTTTGTATGGCGTCATACCAAGGTCTTTATGTGAAATTCGTCTCAATGATGTCTCCGAAATGTTCAATTGTTGAGAACGACGGTGAATTGATGTTGATGGCGCTTCACGCACACTTTCTGCCACAGCAGCAATATTCTCGGGTGAACGAACTGTTTTTGGCTTTTCACGCTTTGGTTTATCGATGAGGATGCCAGTTTCTTTCACTTTTTCCGCAAGATAACGAACATACGGAGCTGACGATGCTTCTCTTCTTCCAAAATCCGTATGCAATTTTCGCACACATTCTGCAACTGCAACATTACCATGATTTTCAAAGTAATGTCGCAATATTTCCCAGCGTTGTTCAAGCGTATACACAACCATATTCGTTTAGCGGAATGATAAAACTAATTATCTGCCAAATCAGACATGAGCTAAGTGTTACCATTCACGAAATAAGCACTAGTTGAAAAAAAAAACGTTAGATGGCGCACCCTTTACAACAAAAATAAAACATTTCAGTTTTCAGTAATTGAAAATTCAAATGTTCAAAAAATATTTACAATAAATCAATCGTTATCGCATTTTCTATTCCAACTAGTCTAATAAAAAAAAAAGTTAAATTAGTTCATGGTTAGCTGTCAGTACATTAGTATAATATAATTATTATTCGCGCATTATTTCACATTCTTATCAATGCCAATGCAATAACGTTCTAGTCAATTCAATGTTTAATTTGCAAGAACTATAAACTGTAAACAATGCGCATTGCGATTGTGTCTGTTTTCTGAACAGAAGAAAGGAAGAAGCTCAGTTAACAATACTGCGCCTTTACCACTATTGCTAGTGCTGACTAAAGTTAATCGTATAAAATTATAAAGTATTATTCCCGTTAACTTAGTTATCTCTGCCAATCCTAAATAGGCTTCCAGATTGCTATTATCGCGCACAAACACATTATATTCTGCTGTTTTTTTTTGTTAGCTCCATTTGGCAATCAACAAAGCCTCTTCTCAAAAAAAAGGGGAAGGAAGGCAGAGTGCATAGTATGTATGTACCTACTTCCCTTAACCATGTCTATGGCATTTAATCTTAATTAAAATTATTGTCGGTGCGGAATAGTAATTAATGCTCAAACGGAATGTATATCCGGCGAATATAACAAAGAAGTCTCTTCCATATTCACCATCAACACCAACCCATGATGGGTGGGTTGGGTAGGTGAATATTCACTTGCTTGTTGTTGTTTTTTTTTTTTTTTATAGCTTGAGAGATAGGCAGACTCTTCTTAGGCATTCCATTGAATTTGAATCACACTTTTATTTTCGTGCATCATCTGTGTTTGGTTGCGAATGTCTAAGGAATATTAAATTTTAGTTCTCTCATCATATATAAAAACCGAGACTGTTATATCTCGTTTTTTGTTTTTTTTTTGTTTTATTCTTTTGTTAAGAAAGTTTTGCAAGGTCTTGACTTAATGAATTTCACAGCACAAGAGCTCTTAGTTCATTTAGAATATGAAGTATGTAGGCAAGTGTGCCCGTTTTTAACATAGGTCATGCAAATAAATAAACACGATTCATTTGTCAGAATTAAGCTTTGAACTACTCTAGCAAAAGTATGAGATGTTTCTTGCTCAAAAATACATAGAAACATCTTAACGTTGTTGCTATTACTTTTTTTTTAAGACAAACATATATGGAGTGGCTGCTTGAGAATTATACCAAAATAAAATACAAGTCTTCTAGAATTAGAAAATTGTGTTAATAAAGGGTGTTTTTTTTTTTAGAGGTATAGAACTTTCGATAGAGATAACTGTCAAACTAGATGTCATACTAATTAAATATTAAAGCGGATTTTTATCGTCAAATCAGTTTCAGCGATGAGGCTCATATCTAGCTTAACGGGCAGAATTGTCGTTATTGTAGTAATTTAAATCCGCATGGGACTCTTGAGACTCCATTTAAAAAAATGACTTTTATGTGGTGTTTATATGTCGATAGCATCATCGGCCATGTTATTTTTAACTTCGAAACCCGTGCCAACATTACCGTGAATGGCGAACACTACATGCAAATGATTCGTGTTTTTTTTAGAGGAGGTATGTTTCTAACAAGACGGCAAAATGCCATACAGCGCGTGCAAGCATCAAATGTTTGGTGACCGAATCATCTCAAGAAATAGACTTGTGAATTGGCCACACCTTTCGTGTGATTTGACACCTTTAGGTTAGGTTAGTGGGCTGGCAGTTGATCTAGTTACCGCCACACTTAGATCAATGTAGATCCATTGTGATAACCTATTGGGAAAAAAACCCAAACAAGACATGACTTATCTCATTGAAGGAGTTCAATTTTTCCGCAAGCAGTTGCTTGAAATGACGGGTGTGTGCTTGAACGGAAGTTGTTTCTTTGTAAGTGTCGGTCGGTACATAGGCATCGGGTTGAGAAGGTTACAGTACCACTGCCCTTTGAGGGCGTCATCCTCTTCTATATCCCCTCTGAGTAGATCATCTCTCCATCAGGCCCGGAGTAGCGTGCGGCTCCTAACAAAGTCTTGTGGGTGAGTATGATGGATCAGTGGTTGGTGTGTGTGTCTGTTTTGTCAGATTGGCTGAATAGGTCGAGAAGGCCGACCATTTTCACAAGTATTTTACCTGTCTTATGGAGATTCAGGCACCGTAACGCAATGACAGGTGCGGCAAAGTCTGGTGTAAGGGCTATCTGCCCAACTTCCCTTAGTTGCCACTCCTACCTTATGAACTTTCAAGACATTTAGTAGCTTTAATGAATTTTAATAGGTTATTGGTAGGAATGCTAGAGAGTTCCTCTAAGTCGTTGAAGAAGTGTCTCCCGAGGAGTCTGCTTTCAGATGTCATAGTGCAGGGCAGTGACAAAGGTAGTGAGAAGTGTCTTCATGTATCTCCTCATCACCACAGCCTCTGTATAGATCATCCAGACTTAGTTTCATGTTTTTCTTGTGGTAGCCCAACAGGTTTGGACCAATGGTTATGGTCACGAGAACACGAAGAGACTTTATTCAGTTTCATAATTTTATCAGTTCTTTGTTAATTAAAAATTGGCCATAACTTCCTAGTTATAATACATGTATCGATTGAGCTCCATCTCCTGTTTGCTGAAGATAGTACTTTATCCTCGATTTCTTGTTTGAGATTGCAAGTTGGGATCTGGACTATTGAGTCTGTCTGAGCTAGGTGAAGTGTAGAACCAATTCTTGCCAGTTCGTCAGCGCTTTCGTTGCTTATTTGACACTTTTGGACTAGTTTTTGTGGAGGTGTATGTCACATCAATTGATTAGAAGCCAACATTCGACGCACGATTGACAAAATAACACCGGGTAATGCTCGAAAAAGTGGCGCAAAATTGAACCGACAGTATGGCGTTAATAAGGCACAGTCGCGGATGCTAATGCCAGTTTTTTTTTTAAATATTAAATATCATCAAATTTGTGAGCTAATGTAGCCAACATTTTGGTCATTCCATTGAATTTGTCGTTTTATTTAAAAAAAAGAATCCCATACCTCTAAAAAAAACACCCCTTAGTTGACATACGCGTACATATGTTTTAAATGCAAATACAATCATTTAAAATGATTTCCTTTTCCTAAACTCCTACTTGCAATCACAAATTTGTGAAAACAAAAGACTTCATTATTTGTCTTTGAGTATCTATCTACTTAACGCGAGAGCTTGTCAGATCAGTAATTTCGGATTGTGAAAATTCGTATAAATAAATAAATTTAAATTTAGACTTAGCCTCAATTCAAATTTATCTCAAAAGATGTGGGAATAACCCGACAATAGTCGTTTTTTAACATTATATAGAAAAATTCGGAGATTTCCAAGAAAAAACGTATTAGCAGTAGCCTGGTTTGCACAGCTGTCTCAAACAATGAAAGGGAAAAACCTGCAATTTCAGATTGAAGGTTTTTACTTATTTTCCAAGATGAATACGGATGAAGTGTATTGTTTTGATAGGAGGCATGTATAAAATTATCAACAAATATAGTTGGAAGGAAACATGACCGATCATTGGGTCCATCTACAGAAAAGGCGATCATATGTATGCCTTGCAAGAACAATCAAGGCATATCGTTGCTAAACGTGTCGCAAACATGATCGCACTGTTGAGCATCTTAATCCAGTTTTTCAGACTTTAATCAGCAAATATAGGTGTGGGTTTCGGCGATAGACCACATCCTTACCCCAAAGAAAATCCTGGAAAAGATCAATGAATTTCAAGTCGAGACCCAGCATTTCTTTATCGACTTCAAAGCTGCGTATAAAACCATTCTATATGGATGATCGAACTCGGAATTCCTTGTAAACTGATGCTCTAGAAAACATACTGAGTAATGTACAACTGGGCAATAGGACTTCTGAACTATTCGAAAATAGTTCGAGGCGACAAGGATGGCCGAACCTCTGATTTAGAGACGAAGTTATCGCGAAAACCAGAGGGCTTGCTCTGAATGACTGAAACCAACGTGTTCGGGATAGAGCAGGATGAAAGAATACCGTATCTCAGACGGGTCAGGAGCCCGCTAACTGTTAAATCTAACAATATCTTCACTAGGTGGCACCAAAGTAGTCACCCTACAGAAAAATGCTATAATTTTTGCAAATGGCGGCGAATGTAAACTATATTTTGACATTTGAAAAACTTCGCTCATAAATTGTTTCGGTTGACGATTGGCGCCATTTGCAAAAAATGAACTTTATTCCGATAGGGCTCCAAATTTTTCGCCATTTTATTTGTAGTGAAATACATTGCACCTGAAGATTATTTCTTTTCTCTCATCCGTTTTTGACAGGGCCCATGCTTCTGTCCCATACGACAGGATCCGGATGATAAGGGTCTTATACAAGGTCTCCTTGGTTTTTTGAGAGAGGGCTTTACTACTCAAATACTTTCTTAGCCCGAAGAAACAGCTATTGGCAAGACAGTGGTTAATCGTGAGACATGAAATCTTTTCACAGGATCCGCTCGGTTGTCGTTTTGGCGTCATGGATATTCGCATACGTTTTTGGGCTGCTGCCAAGTAGTAGTCCGAGTCTATGTTGGCCTCTCGGAAAGTTCGGACAGCCAGGATATTGGAAACATGTGTGGCGGTTATCAGAACATGATCAATGACGGTTTGTTGATCTGCTGACCGCCAAGACCGTTTGTGTATATTAAGGTATGTGTGAATAGAGTGCTTTCTATGATGACATTCCGCCCCCGTAAAGTCAATCAGCCTGAGTCCGTTACCGGAAGTGTTGTCGTGCAGGATATGTCCTCCGGGTATCAAACTAAAGGTGTCCTCTTTTTCGATTTTAGCGTTGAAATCGCCAAGAATAATCTTGAAGTCGTACTTCGTGCACATATCATACGTCCTCTCAAGAAGATCGTAGAATGCCTCCTTGGTTGAGTCATCTTTTTCTTAGGTGGGGGTATGGCTGCAGATCAAAGTCACATCCTTGAATTTTGTTTTGATGCGTAGCCAGGCGTTCGCTAACATTCCCAAAGCCCAAGACTTATTGCCTACGTTTTCCCGTTATCACAAAAGCGCAAACTAAGAGCTGTTGATCTTTCTCCTTGCAGCACTCCCCGAATTACAAGATTTCATTCCATTGCTCCTCCTAGATGGCTGTTACATAAGCCTCTAGCTTATACAGGTTATCCACTAGTTGTTCGACTGCACATGGCCGTGGATAAAAATCATTTAGAGTTCAAACAAGGTTTTCACGCCAAGGTCATTGCCAATAGGTACATATATGTATTGATGTATTGCTGGAACATAGGCCTCCAAGTAGCCAAAGAATTAAAACAAGACCGAAAAAAAAGGTGCAAACAAAATTTTTCGGACAAAATCCCTATTAGTCATAATTTTACTTTTGCATCACAGGCAAACCATAAAATACTTTCTACTTCGATTTGAAGTAAAATAAAATGCACGACTGGATCGCACGATCACATTGTATGCAAAAGATTTCTATTATAAATGTAAATATATTTTTAAAGTCGTTTTTTACTTTATTTTTTATATATACATTTTTTTCTACAACAAATTGGTATGACAATTTTAAGTATTTATTAATAAAAACTTAAAAACAAAAGATTAAATCGGCTTAATCAAAGAAAAAATAATTCAAAATTCTGAAATAAATACTTAAACTAATTTGCACTCAAAAAATAGTTCGCCATTTTATTTCTTGTAAAAATTTGAAGTTATGAGAAAAAAAATATTTAAAAATCTGTGGAGCGGTTTTTGAGAAAAAAAGTTTTTCTTTAAAAACTTTTTGAAAAAAATGTTAAAAAAAAATTTTAAAACAACTCCAATTTATAGGTATCCCGCAAATTGCGGTTTTCAAAATATAAATTAAACAATTTTTTTTTTAAATGCGTTTAAAAATACAAAAACATATTAATTAAAAATATAGGTATGCTGTATAAATTGGGCAACCTATGCCTATATATGTGTGAAATTTCGAAGGAATCGGTAAAGCCATTTATGAGATAGTCGAAATAAAAAAAACCGTCCTATGGAAAGTACCGTTTTTAGACATTAAAATTTTTTTTCTTCAACCATATGATTGGGCGTACCTAAAAAGCTGCACTGATTTTTTAAAAATCAAAATCGTTAGAGCCGTTTCCGAGAAAAAGAGGCTTTAACGTAACGGTTATATGGCTGGTACCGTTATTTTTTGAGCTAAAAAAAATTTCAATTTCCCCTCTGTACAATACCAAATAAAATGCACAACTGTACTTGCTTAATGTACGTGCTCCTATGTTCGATCATATTATATGCAAAAGATTCTTAATAGAAACAGCTAAAAGTATTTTTAAAGTCGGTTTTCAGTTAATTTTTTATATATAAAAGTTCTTAAATTTTTTCTTAAAAAATTGGTATGAACATTTTAAATATTTAATAATATAAACTTAAAAACAAAATTTCAGAAAAAATCGCCCACCCGTTTCGAAATATTGGGTTTTCAAAACAAAAAAAAATATGTTTTTTTTTCAAAAATCCAAAAAAAACTATTTTTCGAAAACTTTGAAATGTAATATTATTTAGAATTTGAAGGAGATCCTGTATACAAAGTTTGATCGAAATCCGTTTAGCCGTTTATGAGAAAGTCGAAAATCAATAAAATGGTTGTATGGCAGGTACCGTTAATAACAAAATATTTATACATTTTTTTTGGCCAAAATGTAGACCATACTCAATTAATTCACACACCAATTTTTATTAAAATCGTTAGAGCCGTTTTCGAGATAATTAAGATGGTAGAAGCATTTGTATGGCAAGTACCGTTATTTTTGGGGCTAAAACAACGATTAAAAAATCTATTTTGGTAATTCACCTAAAACGCCTAAGCACCAAGTTTGAATAAAATCGGTTCAGTCGTTAAGGCTGTAGATCGTTCTACAGACAGACAAACAGACGAAATTGCGGGAACCACTTTTTTGGTGTTCTCTATGATCGTAATGCCATGTTTGATTGTTAGAAATTTTTTGTTTAACAAATACATAACTTGCCTATAATCGCAAGTAAAAATGAAAAGACCAATGTACAGGTTTTGATTGAGTAATAGATGTACGAGATATTAAATGTGCTCTTCTCCCACGCTGCGCCATCTCTCCCACTTTTATCCTACATATGTAATGTATATTCTACATTTCGGTTTAAATAAATTTTAAAAGTTGAAATTTTGTGTAAGATCCAAATTGAAAAACAAACTTATTATTAATAAGGTTTTTATTAGAATTATAATATAGAAACATGTGATTATTTTATAATTCCTTTTAAAAATATTTATACCGATTATTGTTGGAAAATTCTTCTATTAAAGCCATCGGTCTCACTAATAGCGATGAATATCTTTCTTAATATATAATACACTTATCGCCCGGATTCATTTCAGTTCCGGGCAGGCAATTAAATTCCCTAGAAAATTCCTTCATATTCCAAAGCAAGCCGTTCACTTTAAATTTATCTAAATAATTAGAAACATCCCACGGGAAGAATCCGATTTTTTCATCTGTTGAATATGTTGAAGTACAAAAATTCTGAGCAAACGATATAAAAAACAACTGAGTATTAGTATAATCCACATCCGATAAAGTTTCATCGTATAAAATATGTTTTTCGTCAGTTTTTTGCAGCCATTGCAAATATGCATTGAAAGATATATTAAGAGCGCCATTATCGGCTATGATTTCTCGAATTTTTTCGTCTAATTCTAAAGGCGAAAAACCTGAGTCTTCTCCAGCATAACTAACATACTGATCTCGAAAACAATCTGACCTCTCTTTGTATAAAAGTGTCGAATTTAGATCCCACCATAAGCGCATAGCTGATGCCTCATCGTAATTCCATCCATTCTCATCGAATCCGTGCACTACTTCCCGAGCAATAAGGTATCCCAGAATTCCATATTTATATGAATAAGGAGCAGTATGATGATATACCGGTGGTTGAAGCAAACCTATCGGCATTCGAATTATGTTTTGCATGGGACTATATCCCACATTCGTACTGAACGCTTCCACTACTTTATCCGCAGAAGTCGCCATCATTATGTTGTTGTTATAGAGCTTATTGATTTCATTCTCTTGCTCCAGCTTCAGAAGGTTAAGAATATTTGCCCAAAAGTGCTTTTTTTCGATTGTAACTGAGCCATACTCATTATGAAGAAAATCAGGCATGTAATTCGGAAAATTTAGTTGCATTTTGGTTATCTTGTAAATTGCCTGCCTTCGAGTGGTCTCTTCAATCCACAATTGGCTGGATATGTCATTTTTGAAAGCTTCTATAAGCTTGTTCCATAATTGCTTGATGTCGTCCTTTGTTTCGGTGAGAAAATTATTTCTATTGTACATCTCGCCAGCTACTTTAGAAAAGTGCTTCATGCACTTTTCGACACAAAGACTCGCCCTCTTTTCCCTATTGGTCTCTTCCGGGAAACTGATTACATTCAATGCTCGATACATGATGTAGTTTGCCATCACCCGTTTAACCCCGGCAGGCCGTATCATCTTGGACAGGTGATGGAAGTAATCTTCATGTTGCACATACACTGTCTGAAGTACTGGTTGTTTCAAACTAGTTGTGACAAAATTATAAAAGTTAATGTTGGAAAATTTGGCATTAAGCTCATGTAATGTCATTCGAGTTATATTCGGAAAGACATCAGGGCCTACTTCTTCGGGCATGCCTCGACACAAATTTGTCTCGAAGTTCAACAGATCGGTTGCAAATTTCGAACCTTCACTTTTATCTAAATCAAACCAATAGGCCATGTTATCTGTTATTTCTGCCTGCAGTTCAGCGTATCGGATGTTCTTGAAATCACCTTCCGTGCAAATGGCTTTTGGAATAAGGGTTGAAGCCTCTCCAATGTAAATTCGACTATCCTGCCTGTTCTTCATGTCTGGCTTAATATTGATACCAATTATGATATCCATACCGAATTGCTTTCTCAAATTGCTGACTTGAGTTAGCCAATTGTAGCTTCGCTCATCCCAACTACCCGGAACAGCTGGCATTCCTAAATAATTCTTGTTGTTAACAAATTCTAGAAATACTTGCTTGATTGACTGCGACGCAGTTTCGCTGTCCATGCAGGATGCGTAGAAATTTTTAATTCCCCGTCCAACTTGTCCTTCGTTGTTTTTAACACCCTCTGCTAGAATGACTTGTAATTCTTTGTTGACTGTATCTTCTAAATCCTTCATCGGCGATGTGATTGGAGTGTCCTCACTTGCTGGGTAATAATTCTGCCAATTTCCACATGCAAATTCATAAAAATCAAAACACGGATCCACAGACTCATTCATATATTTGCGCATCTTCTCTGCTCTGGGAATTCGAAATTTGTACAGATCACTGTTTTTTAAACGTTCAGCTGGCACTTGAAAGGAGGCGCATGTTAGATGCAAACTTAAAATTATAAATATTACACTGCTAATAATTATTGCTGGCGTCGTCATTGTATAAGATTTCGCTAACTAAAACAGAATTCAGCTTGGAAGTGAGGCTTAGGGCGTTCGTTGTTATCGGCATTGAATGGCACAGATTTGTAAATGGTTGAGTGGCGAGAGAAAATGTGTGAACTGGAGGGTTATCTTTTGGAGCAAAAAAATTCACTGATAGAGATTATACTTCAAAACAAATTTGGAAAAAAAAAACCAGAAAACATTAAGATTAAAATTTGAATTTCTCGGACTCAATATTTCCATAAATGAATGTCAATTCAAATATAGAAATTGACGTTTAGTCGAATATATTTACGTACGCTTATAAGTACGCATATGTAGTTAATAATTTGAAATAGCATTGAGGGACATTTAACAGCTCAGTTAATCTACAAATTCTTAAGGTTAAATCAAAATAGCTATTCAAACAATTTTTTTAAATTTCAAAAGTTTGACAAAATGATTCATCAGTATTAGGCATGTTTTTTTTTTTTAGTTCACATTTTTTTTTAAATTTTATGTTAACTATTTTTTAATTTAATTTTAACTATTAAAAGACTTCAAGTACCTTATTAAAAAAAAAAGAATGCTTTACAGTGAATTCCATGCCAATAGACTTTAAAATTACAAATAATAAAAAAAAACTTCAGTTAAAAAGTGTTGCATTTCTTTTGATTTTAAATCTTTTGACTCCAATAGACGATTGTTTGACAAAAAAAAACTTCAAAATTTACTATACTCTGTCCAAAAAACAAAATACGCGGTACTCGTCTTATGGGAAAGCTTTTTCAAAATCAGTAGCGTATCATATTTTTGCTCCATACTAAATTGAAGGAATTCCTCCATTAAAAGTGTTTGCCCGCCCGTAAATTTGATTGCATCTGATGCAGACCAAACGTCCTATTGAGCGCACATCTGAGTGTGGATTGAATGCTTTTGCTGTGAGTTATGGCTGCTCAGACTTACCCGTGTTCATTTTGGTAACTCGTTCAGTTTTTTCCTTTTGATTTTCTTTTAAAGTTTGGAAAGATAAATTTTTTAGCGGTTTTGTTTGAAGAAGAATATTATTTGCTTAGATTTTCTTAGCGTGCGGTCAATTAATGTGAAGTAAAGTATTTTTATGTAAATTGTATTTTTAAAAGCTGTATTTTTTTTTAGAGTTTTGTGCTATCTGTTTTCAAGACTGGTAGCTTAAATTTCTATTTATTTTTGTTATACCTATATATATAGTTAATTTATTTTGTATTATTATTAATCTTAATTAATATTTGTTTTATTTTTGCTTGTTTTTTATTGAAAAGCTATTAGACCTACTGGGGATATCATTCAAAAGTGCGCCTTTTATATTAACTCATGAGATGGTGTGGAAAAAGATAAATGTGTTTTAATTTTTATAAATATATAAAACAATCAAATTAAAATTCCTCAAAAAAAGGGTGGTAACCCTACATAATATTCTTTCATATTTTTGTCCGTTTAAAATAAACACTACGCAACCCCTTTGAGAGCTTAATTGATTGGCAGACATTTATGCAATCCACTGTAGCCAGAATGAGGGCAAACTTCCTATCTTGCCTACACTGCCTATTTTTCTTGAACAGAGTATAGGAATTTATTTTTGAACTTTAACGTAGTGCGATAACAAAATTGAATGCATTCCCAAAATATCAGTTAAATTATTAAAACTTCAAGTGATGCAATATGAAAGTATTGCACTATTTTACAGCTCCTCTGCTTACTTGTGAAACCTTAGAACTACACTCTGAACTAAAAACGCTTTTGAAACATTTAAAATATTTTAATTGGTATGATACTACAAATCAACTGGTTATTTCGCTAGAACATTGTTTAAAAAAATAGCGATAAAATAATGAAAGACATTATAACACTGCGACGGTTTTCAAGAGATGTAAAATGCTTTTGTTTTAGTTCTATCACTTTTAGATTTCCCCAATGCTAGAAAAAATTACTTTACTGTTAAATGCAAACTAGCGAAATGGCTCGTTTACCTATATGTTTTATTCATCAAAATTGTAACGAAGCATTACTCTTCAAACGCAATTTAACCCCCAACACCCTAAACAGTACCTAACCGACCGACCTGGAGTGTACATTAGACATATAAAAGGGACTTCATCCGTCGATCCGGATTGTACCAGCCAAAAAACAATGCCAGCAATAATTGTCAACCACCGAGTTGAGATCATTAAAATAAGTGCATTTTTATAAATTAAACTTTAGTTTATTATGATTCACATCCAACCCAATTTGTTATAAGATAAATACAAGTAAGATTTCCATAGAAAGTGGAAGCTTACCAGATCTGAAATTCAATTGTAATTTTCATTAAGCAGAATAAATCAGAATAAGCTTCCCATCGATTGGAATTTAGGAATTCTGACCTGAGAAGTGTGTTTGGTAATAAAAGTAATTTCCTTGTTTTACTTTCCTCCTTTAAGCTAGAAAGAAAATTTTATTTTCGTTTCGTTGTTTCGTTTAATGCAAGATAACGACCGTCCCCACACTGTGAACAAAGTTTTGAAGTATCTTCGAGGGCACAACATCCAACTGAACACACTAGAGTGGCCAGCCTGCTCCTAGTCTGAATTGAACATGTCCAAGTCTGTCCGAAAAATTAGGAGGTGCATCTCGAAAACAGAGGGTACTGTCGCCAACAATACAATTTAATGGATTAGAAATTTCAGACATAAGAGGAAATATGAGGAAGATAGTCGAATACACAAAAGATCCCTGGGGTGCACCAGCATTTATTTTGTAAATTTTAGATGGGAAAGCCTCCAAAGGTGAATTCGTCAATTCTGAATTCACGCATTTTCGGTAAGAGAGCTTGGTAGAAATCTTTACCGGTATCAAGCGTAATAATCGCACTTTTTCCTAAACGATGTAAAGATTTGTGCCACTGTACGGTGAGATATAACATCAGACGGCTCTGTTTTCTATATTCATACCATATTGGCATGAAAAATTGTCACATATGACACAATAGTCAGATTTGCTTAGAGTCGATAATACACTTACGCTGCACAGTGGAAATGTAGTTTTTCTTCGGCTTTTTTGGTCGCTGTAATTTTCGCAATGAAACAATCAAGTTACATTAGCTTTCCCAACGTTTCGGCAGGGGTTGCTGCCTTCTTCAGGGGTACTTTATTTACACAAAAATTACAAATAACATTAATGGTTGATAATTAAAGTAATAACACAATTATGAATACTCACTTAGACAAAATAAGTAAAATAGTCAAAACATTTATATTACAATTAAAAGTTAAATAAGCACTTCAAAGAATGAAGTTGAGTCTGTATGACTTGAACAAAGCACAAATTATATTTAGGAAGAACGTTTATATTTTTGACAGATCACACATGACAAATTCCACGAACATTTGACATTTCGATTCAGTATTGTTTGGCATTTCATCATGAATAGACTTACGCCTGAACAACGTTTGCCAATTATTGAAATTTATTATCAAAATTCGTGCTCTGTGAAAAATGTATTTTGTAAGCTACGTCCGTTTTAGGGTCTTCAGCGACGAGGCTCATTTTTGGCTAAATGGATACGTGAATAAGCAGAATTGCCGTATTTGGAGTGAAGAGCAGCCAGAGGCAATTCAGCAGCTACCAATGCATCCCGAAAAATGCACTGTTTGGTGCGGTTTATGGGCAGGCGGCACCATTGGGCCGTACTTCTTCAAGGACGATGAAGGCCGCAGGGTTACGGTCAATGGAGAAAGGTACCGTTCGATGATAACAGATTTTTTTTTGCCGAAAATGCAAGAATTGAACTCGTTCGACATGTGGTTCCAACAGGACGGTGCCACATGCCACACTGCACGCGAAACCATGCATCAATTGAGAGGCGAATTTGGTGAGCAGTTGATCTCACGTTTTGGCGCAGTCAATTGGCCACCAAGATCATGTGATTTGACCCCGTTAGACTATTTTTTGTGGGGCTATGTTAAGTCTATTGTCTATGGGGACAATCCAAACACGATTGCTGCCTTGGAAGCCAACATTGAACGCGTCATTGGTGAGATTCCGGCCGAAATGTGTGAAAAAGTTTGCCAAAATTGGACCTTCGGAATGGACCACCTGAAGCGTAGCCGCGGGCAACATTTAAGTGAAATTATTTTTAAAAAGTAAATGGCAGAAATTGACTTTTTACAACTTTCTGTGTTTTTTTGAATTTTCAAAAACCAAGCTCTTAAAAAATCACCGTTTAGTTTGCAATATGTAAATTTTTTTCTACAAGCTACATTAGGTTTCTGCGCATCAGAGTGATATCTTTCCCGTTTCTGGAAAACGGAAGAAGAAGGAAAGCTGGTTGCTTGATGAAGTGCGTAAGAACTTATATCAGGAATCTTCAGCATAGTTATTTTATAGTTTATTTTATTAAATAATACTTCCAAAATTTTTAGTCATTGAGCGTAACTTTAAAAATTGATTACCGAATTTCATCTTACCTATGGTCATAGTTTCCAATTCTTGAGTTTGTGGGATGCTTAAGTTTAAGCCATGCAATTAGCTACTGAGTGCAAAAAAAATTAAAAAAAAGAAATTGTATTTTATGTCGCTCGGCGTGCATTGCGTGGCTTTGGCGCTCCAATCTAATTTCAACTTTAGCCTGTGTCAGAGAAGCAAAAAACTTGCTTGCAATAATTGCATCTCTTTCAACCGGCCTAATCGGTTTGCACAAACTGTAATTGTAAGAAGCGATGAATCTGAAATATCATTGATGTCAACCGCCATCGCATAGCTTGTGATTGGTACCAACCGAATTGGTAGTCAGTTTCATTGGACAATAGGCATAGGGAAGGTAAATTAACATTAAAAAGATACTCCTATTTACAGAGAGTTTGCCTATGACGATAGCCATATCAGGAAAGCATCCCATTGTCTCGAAATAACTTTTAGAGAATGCCTTAATGAAGTTAACCAACTTGGCTGAGCGGTGTGGACTGTGCGTCAACCCTCACAAAACCGAAATTGTTCTCTTTTCTGCGAAATATAAAAATCCCCACATAGATCCTTCCATCATTAAAGGAATTCCAATAACATTTATACAAGGAAGCAAAATATCTAGGTCTTATTTTAGATAAGAAGTTAAGCTGGAAACCAAATATACAAGAAAGAGTCAAAAAGACCACAGGTGTAATATTCTCTTGCAAAAAGGCCATTGGGAACAAATGGGGTCTTAAACTCCGTATTACTCATTGGCTATACATCTCGGTAATTAGACTGATTCTCACCTACGGCGGGATGGCAGTATGGTGGACTACTTTGGATAAATCGAATAACCACTATACACTAAGTAAAGTCCAAAGATCAGATTGTATGTATTTATTAGCTCCTGATATCCACATCCTTTCAGATAGCTAAGCCGCTGTAAAATCACTGGCGCAAAATTTTAGTCGAATTAGTAATATGTTAAATAATTTTTAGTATGATACAAGGCTAAAAAGAGGTTTTTGTTAATTTTAAAATAGTTTAATATCGTACTATTTTCTTAACATTTTACTAAAGTTAAAATCACAAAATGGCTACTTTACTTGTTTAGCATCGTACTAAATCCATATGTCACTTTGGCATTTACAAACGTCAAAAAGTTATGTTCGCTTACTTTTTTGCACTATTTTAGTCCTGTTTAGTTGTAGTTTATTAAGAAAATAGATTTAGTATGGTGCTAGTTAAAAAGTGTTTCAAAATAGGAAAATATTAGTAAAGTGCTTTAGTATTAGCAAACTATTAAGTAGTATCATGCTAAGCCCTTAACATCAGGCTGTTTAAAATTTTGCACCACTGTTTCTACAAACTCCATCACATCCCGAAATTACCTTACATATTTGCCTTTGTTGGGTCTTGGGCCTTGGAGATATTCTAGTTCTAGGGAATTGTAAGGCTGATGAACTTCCAAAAGTGGAAGTTTTATAGTAATTATACGCTATAAAAAAAAAAACAAACCTTAATTGGAACAGCATCACCAATTGCCTGGCGATTAAACAGATCTGGCCAACACTGGATCTAAAGCCCTTTAAGTGTTAAATTTGGTGCCATAACTGGCAACTGTCTTATAGATAAGCACGCAAAGCTGTATGGACGATGAAGATGAAGAATCAATTCCTCATTTTCTCTGCACATGCCCTGCCCATCCATATCGGAAAGACGCAGGCTCAATCTGGGAGACTTCTAGGATGATCCAAGTGATCTAATAAACACAGTCTAGCGCGCTTTTTAAGAAGCTCCAACTGGTTTTAACGAGTTGGGCCTTGGAAGTAAATCTCTGGATTCATGTGGTCGCACTTGGACCAATGGTCTAAATGTGCCGTTGTCTTTTCGCTGGCAGCTCATTCAATCCTATCCTTACCTAATACCTCTACTATTGTCAATTTATCAATTGATAATTGACTATATTTCTATTTTGAAACTTTGTTTGCTAAACAACTGTATTCATCTGTTCAGTGATAATTCTAATTTTCGTGCAACATTCCCAATGAATAAAACTTTTATCAATTCGGTTGTTAAATTGGAATTGCATATTTATCTATTACTAGCCTTACCCGGGGTACGTTGTTACGCCCAAGAAAGAATCAGTGAAGTATTTTATTTCGAGATTATTTATGACAATGAAAATGTTTATTGCAAATAATTACTGTAATGCGAGTGGATATACAATATTCTTGGTTTTTCCATTTGGTGCGAAAATGAACAATTTTTTCGGCGTTCCAACTCTGGGGCAATCATAACATATAGCTGGCCATGGGAAAAAACATGGATTCTCAAGATTCAATTCCGCAACAGCAAGCGATTATCCTCGAGCTTTATTGATTGTAATTGAAAAGGCTAGGCGAACAGGAAATTGCAATCGCTTGACATTGAACGGTAGATCGGTGGGTATCAACGTAAATAACGGCAACGCAAGTCAATTTTATTGAATCGAACAATCATTACAGTATGTCCATGTACTGTGCGTGTGTGCGCAAAGTTAGTCGAGCACTCTTGCATCATTGTTCGTAAAAAATCATGCAAATATTGCGAATTTTTTCATGTTTGTCACCTTCTTTTCCTTTTTTTTCTTATTATTATTTCATTTACTCCTCTAATGCTTACACAAAAATTGAAAAATTACTATGTTTCTTATATGAACGTAAAATTCCACGCGATAGTAAAATGCTAGCGCCATCTAGCGGCATCGGGTCGGACCGCTCTATAAGCCTTTCTTATTACTTGCAAAATAAATTGCTTTTAACCCTCAAGAGGGTCTTGTGTTGTTGTCGAGACTATATAGCGTAAACACACAAATTTTGAATTTTATGTATATACATACAGGGTGTCCCAAAAGTCAACGTTGAAACGAAAACGGGAGATAGGGTAGGTGGTGACAGTTATCACAAAAATAATTAAAAAAATCGTAGCCATGTATTTTGTGAGTTATATGCATTCGAAAAATAATCGAAAAAATGATCACACTGTGACGCCAACTTTTAAGGTAACTTGCCAAAATTTCATAGTACATTTTTTTTACACTGCACTCCACTAAATTAGGGTCATGTAAAAATTTTGAGTAGTTAGTAATGTTTTCTTGAAAACTGATGCAGGTGTGTTTAAATTTTTGAATGCAATTGTTGGAAGGGTTATTCAAGGTTTCCTAACAAAAAAAAAAATGAGAAAAATTAAGATTTGTAATCACGGGACTTGAAAGACCGTCAGAGGGTGACCACTTTGTCGATTGTTTTTCGAATGCCTATAACTCACAAAATGCATGGCTACGATTTTTTAAAATTATTTTTGTGATAACTGTCACCACCTACCCTATAACCCGTTAGATTATCGTTTGATAGTTGACTTTTCCTAGTAGTTTCTAGATAGCAAATTGTCCCTGGTTTTTTAAATACAAAATATTTACTAGTGACGTTTTTGCAACTGCAGTGCTTATAATATTTCTTTATTTAAAATTCTTAATTAAATATAAATCATTAATAAAAAAAAAATTTAATAAAACGTTTTATTTTTCTATTTATTTTCAGGCAAAGCTTCAAACTAAATTTCTATGTAAAACTAAATAAGCACTCACAAAAATAACTAGCTTTTGTAGATGTTGATTAGTAGAAATTTTTAGTGCTGGATGCTTGCATTCTAATTGATGATTAACCATAAATATACACGGTATGCATATTATTTTTAAATTTAATTATACTTTATTCCAATAAATGTACCTTAAATCCTCTCCCAAACATATTCGTACTTATGCAGTTTCTAAGTTATATTAAAGCATTACATACATATTATTATAGCTCTTTAAATAAAAAAGAAAACTATTCATTCTTTTTTTATAAGTCTTTGTTATAATTTTGGATATTGGCCAACTGCTTAATGCAAACGATCTGGAACATATTTGCAAAAAAAAAAAAAAATAACCCATCCAATGTCACAGTAAAAGTACCATTAAAAGAAATTTATAGCAAGCAATTTCTTAACTTTCCTTAACTTATAATGCCTTGATGTCCTTGTAATTTTTGCAAGCTCTTTTAATTTTCTGATGAATGTATGTACATTAAGTAAATATAGTTGTAGATATAAATGAATAAATCGAAAGTAAATGCTATTTATTTAAATTATTATGCAATAAACTTTCGCCATAAAAGTTTTGGCGTAGGTTAAGAGCGAATATCTAACGGATGTAACTGATTTATACAAAAAATAACATTAACATAGATAGTTATAGATTGAATGAGCATGAAACAAAGACATTGAAAATTTATTTCTTATAAAAAAATTTAATAAACCAAGAATATAGATATTTAGAAGTAATTTTTTTTTTATAATGTGGGACAATTAATGGGGTTGGGGTCAAAATTCTGCCGGGGTCAAAATTCTTTTAACAAAATTCTGCTTTTAAAATTCTGCAAATAATAAAGAAAACCAAGGTTAAGAAAATGTTGTAAAGCGCGTGCTTACTTTCTTAAGAGTTTACTAAAAAAAGAAACTGATTTTTTGTCGATCAACTTCTTAAAACCCATTACCTGCCATTGCACTCAATTGAGTACAGTATTTTTGGAAATTTCAGTTATATTTTTTTTTTGAAAAGTAGTGTTTGATTTTAATTTTTTTTCGATTTGAAAGGAAGCATGGACATGTCTTTTTGTTATTGGGAAGAATTTCGTTGAGGTTGAAAGCTATTTTCAATTAATTTGGTCAACTTATGTTTTGACAAAAGTTTTACCCATTCCAAAAACTTCAAGAGAAAATGAGTTTAGGCCAATTTCAATATTGCGGTTTTTGTCAAAATAATTTTGAGAAAATAATACAAAATCAAATGAGTGAGTTTCTTAATCTATCCAATTTGTTAACTCCTAAACAATCAGGCTTTCGAAAGAAAAACAGCTGCATTACAGCGTTGCTAAGTGTCTCGGAAGATATAAAGAGAGCTATAGACGAGGATCATGTCACATTTTAAATACTCCTCGATTTCTCGAAAGCGTTTGACATGGTAAATCTTGGTACTTTGCGAAAAACTCTCCCGTGATTTTAACTTTTCCTCCCCCGCAGTCAGGCTCTTATTTTCTTACCTTTCTGATAGAGTGCAAGCAGTTGAAGTTAACAAAACTCTTTCCAGTTTACTACCTGTCGTTAGGGGCGTCCCACAAGGTTCTATTCTTGGCCCGTTGCTGTTTTCAATATATGTTAACGAACTTCCTACAATTGTTAGACAATGTTCGCTACGCATGTATGCTGATGACACCCAGCTGATTGAACTGCCCATTGGGGCTAATTAAACACTCTGCGGCTTGCATAAACGAGGATTTAAATTTGATTGAACGTTGGTCGGTTGATAACTGCTTACTTTTGAACCCAAAGAAATCAAAGTGTCTCCTAATTTCAAAAAGCAACTTTATAAATTACTTTCCAGCAATCCTTTTAAGTAATTGTCCTATTGCTTACGTTGATTCAGCTAAAAATTTATTGTTGGTTTTTTAACCGCAGCCTTACGTGGACACAACATATAAACAACACAATTGGGAAATCGTATGGTGTCCTACGCATGCTATTGCATTATTCGTTTAAAAATTAGAATTCTGCTAGTGAAAACGTTAATTCCTCTACTCAATTACGGTTGTGAGATTTTTTGTAAATTAGACTTCGAGAGTAAAAGGAAATAAGATATATTCACGGGCTGCGACGTTACGATAGAGTTTCGCAGTAATCATCACAACTTCTTGGGATGTCTTTTGAAAATTTCATAAAATTTCGCATTATAACCTTGTTTTCTGACATACTTCTAACTCGCCAACCTATGCATCTTTACAACGAATTAAACTTTTCCAACTCTAATAGATGTCGAGATCTCGTAATTCCGCGGTTTCAGTCATCCGAACACAGTTTTTTCGTCAACTCCGTGAGAATTTGGAATTCATTGCCACGGGAAATAAAAAGTATAAATGACACGAAACAAATAGGAAAGGAACTTAAAATTTTCTTCAGTAATATCTTTTTCCTTATTTTTTTTTTAAATATGAAAATGTAAAACTTAAATTAAATAAATTATGTAGCAACTTTACATTTTACACGCTACACTAAAAAATAAGATATTGTATCTTACACTGTAAGCTAATCATGAAAATAAATAAATTCTAAATATTTGAACAATTTTTCGATGATGAGGTAATGAAATTGATTGTTGGTCGAAGCCGGATATATGCAGTGGACCAAGACTGTCACACGTTCGTATTTACCAAAGAAGATTTGAAAAAGTTTGTTGGTATAATGTTTTTTTCGGGATATCACACTTTACCTTAAGAGTCATTGTGTTGTTGCTTAGACGAAGACACTATAGCCTTTGGTAGCTAATTCCATATCCCAGACTCTATTTTAAGAAATCAATCATCAATAAGGATGATATAATGGCGAAGGTTCGACCTTTGATGAAAATGGTTGATTTTTTTTCATGACAAGCTTTGAATTGATGGGGCGATGGTCAACTACTTTGGCTATCATTCTACAAAGCAGTATATCCGTGGAAAGCCTGTTCGGTTTGTCTATAAAGAGTGGACGCTATAACTTTGACATATACTGTGGTGCCAAAAATGTAAGTCCAAGCAATAAGTGCGTACCACTTTGATCTCGTGTGGTGATTGACTGGAAATAGTAAAAAAAGCCAATTGAGCACAGCGTATTTTTTTAAAATTATTTCACCAGCTATGACCTTACGGCTACTTTACGCAAAGATACAAATCTTTCCATCGAAAAGTGTGTTGCAAAATATTTTCTAACTAGGTATTAATGTACCCATATCTGGCCAGTGTACTCGCTTGAGTACACCCCTCTAAGTACCAAACTTTAAAAAAATATTTTAAAAAAATTGTATTTTTAGTCATAAATATAACTCATTAAATTGGATTTTAAAGGTTTTTCATTTATCTTTATTTTTAAGGTTCTCGGTATTTAATGGGTTAAAGCAATTATTCAGTTAGTGTCTTCAAAAGAAAAAAAGGAAAATTATTTCGAAAAACTAACAAATAAAAAGAATTATAAAAAAGATAACCGATCTAAGTCACATTGGCTATCTTAGGCGCATTTCAAAAAACATTGTTCTCTTTGGTTTTTGCTTGTTTTTTTCTGTAATTTTTTTTCATACTTAAGTTTACCTAATCAATGTATTGTTTTGTTTTATTTTTGTTTCTCGTTTGCTATTGTAAATAAAAAAAGTTAATTAAAAATTAAAAAAAAAAATAAGCAGAATTTTTTCCTTACTTGTTGACGAGCAGAATTTTTAAAAGCAGAAAAAATGAAAAAAGGGCAGAATTTTGAAAAGCAGTATTTCGAAGCCAGCATTTTGACCCACTCCCCAATTACTGGGGTTTATAACTATACCCTTAATACAATGCGAGTTTCAGCTAAATAGGGGAGCATTTAAAGGAGATTCTGATGAAAATGTATTGGGTTTGAACTTTTGAATATTATTGGCTTCTTAAAAATTGAAACAATCTCTTCCACGCATCTATTATTGAAATATGTGCCATTTTTTGTTGAAAATATTTTGACACAATTTCATTATCATACAAGAATTCAATTGCGATTGTAAGTTATCCATTTTATCATTGATAAATACTGACATTTCTTCTTAAAACCTTAGTTCATTGAACAAATCTGCAATCTGTAAATATCGATTTTCTTGTAATTCACAACGGTCTAAATAATTTTCGATGACAAAAACTCTTATCAATTAGGTTGTTAATATAAAATTTCAGTATTTATTTACCACATGACCACAAAACTATTTAAACTTACGTCAATGTTTAAATCTTAAATAATTTTAATTATAATAGCTGTGTTTTTTGGGAAATCTAGATTTCGTTAAAAAAAAAAACGGATCAACAGCTGCCGGATTTTTATATTTTAATGTTGCAATTCCTGATCATCTGTCAAATAATTAAATACAAAAACAACACACGATTTGATTTTATTTCTTCAGATTAAAGGCAAATAAGAAATAAAAAAAGAGACAAAAGAATCGAAACAAAATGAAATACCTGAAAACTGTAAGAAATAGCAAAAAATTACGTTTTCCATATTGTCTAAATGTTGATTTTCAACCAATTTTACTTGTTTGAGGTTTTTTTTTCAATCAAATCAGATGTTGCTCTACCTGCAGAGGGGTTTGTTCGTAGAGTGCTTGCTTGCAAAAATGTTAGCGTTCATTATTCAAGTATCTTATATGAACTTCGTTTATATGCGTCCAACGAGCGAGTTGGAACAGAGGAGTTAATTAAGAATTAGTTGCATAAAATATGAACGGAACGCATTTTTAGATAAGTCATTTATATTTTATAAAAAAATTTGTAAGTTTAAAGTTTCGAAAAGTTAACACCACAAAAGATGACATCTAATGATGTTAACTCGTCATTGGATTGAATAGTCTTTTTTTTTTTACAAACGTCGCAACAGATAAAAACTGAAAAAATAAACAATTATGTTCACTTTTGCCTTTACTCTGCTTTATTAATTTCAAAGTTGACAATCCAAATATGAAATTCATGAAAATCAATCGTAGTATTGAAAAGTGATTGGGTGCATTTTAAAGTTCGTATCTACACAAAATTTTTACGGAACTTAGTTGATGGCATTTACATAGATTATCTACTCGTACGTTTAGACGGACAAAGTAAATGGTCAACTCGACTGTGAAAGCAAAATGACGTGAAATTCTGGTTTGAAACGATTTTTAGGGTCAAGTTGATCATCCACAGCTGACGGCAAACTTTATTTGATATGAGTTTCGTTTTGGTTATTGAATGCTTTCAGCTGACCTCTCCGAATCGTTCACAAATATATTCGTATAGCTTAGTATCAGAAAAAACTTAGTTAATTTTGTACGAATATTACACGATATGCTCTTGCGCGTGTTGTCAAAACTCTGATGTCATTATTGGACACAAATGTCTCTCGAAATTTGACACACTAACTCTGATTTTTGACACATCCACATACAAATAGGGATGGGTCAATATTTTAGTAAGATGTATTCAGTAACTGATAACAACGGATCGAAAATACCAGTTATTGAAATAACATTTAAAATATCTAAATTTATATTTTGATCGAAACAAATAGCGGAATATACATAGATGATAAGGTCATGAATAAGTAATTGCAAAATTCGAGTAGAAAATAGTCGAATGTTATTTTACTGAAAATTTTGAGCTATAATTGTTATTTGAGTAAGAGGTATTTATAACTGTTATTGAAAAGTAGCAATAACAGATATTGCATGCATCCAGCAGTTTGGCCCATGCCTAGCTTGTGTCTACCCCTACCTACACCATGTGTGCTACAATGGGCTCTGTAAATTTTCACACATGCGCTGTGATAAATTTAAAGTAAACATTTTATTTGTTGAACCACGAATTCTACAACCTAACAATATTGTGATTATAATAACTCTGCTCTTACACAAAAAAGCACACAACCAACTCACTCACAATTTTTAATAAATTAAGAATTATTAGATTTTCATTTTTACTTGGGATATTTATACCTTAGGGCAAATTTTGCATTTGGAAAAAAAATCGAACTCGAGATTTTAATCAAACTTGACATTAGGATTTTAGAGAATCCGAAAAGTTGGGTCCCGCAATTCTGTCTATTTAACGCTCTGTAGGTCGATCTACATTCTAAGCTGCTGAAGTGATTTTCTTTAAACTATTTACTTCAGTTTTTTAGGTGATTGCCTCGATTCTTTTCGTAAATAGCCCTACAAATACAAGTTTTGTACCCAAAATGGTAAATCTTAGCATTGAGGTTTTCTGGGGAGTTGTACCACGCGCCGCCGGGTAAGACTCGAAGAATCGGTGAATCAAGGCATGGCATCGGTGTCCTAGAAATGTCGCTGTACAACTCGTGTAGTATTTTTGAATCTTCTCCTCAAAGTCACCAATTTTTTAGATTTTTTTTTCTCTGGAGTCGACAAATGCAAAGATTTTCCCCTCCGCTTTCGTGCGCTTTTATAGTTACAAGGCCTACTTAGATTCTCTATAATATCGATTTCAATGTAATTCAAATTTCAATAAAATCCATCCAGTCGTTAAACGTGATTGCCTGAAAAAAACATCCAAACAAACACTTTAACATTTATATCTAATACAAAACGAAAAACAATAAAAGATATAATAATAGACTGACAGTTTGAAAAGGTGAGGACATTTTGACGCTTCGTGTTTAAATACCCCATTAACAAGTTGGCTATAAGTTGGTAGTATACGTAAGGAAAATAACAAGCTACACAAAAATCATAGTGCTTTAAATGCTTTTTAGAGTTGACAGTTAAAAATATTATTCTTAAATCTTTATGAGTCATTCAGGTTTATACTGCAAAATTCATTCCTCACAATCATAAATCGCATGTAGATACTTTATACATACTTACCATCTAGTCTTTGAAAACATTAATTTTAGTCGTTCCGTTTCCTCGATTTCCAACAAAATATAAAAATAAACATAAAAAATATCTTTTTTCGCATATCCCCTGTTAAGGTTTTTGCAACTTCCTCATGACTCATTCGCTAAAAGTTAAATTCCCCTTATATGTGTTGTTCTCCCTTTTTATTTACCATTGATGTTTGTAAAACATCCCTTCTGTTTCCACCATAGGATACTGACAGCCATGATTATTCATGACCCTTAGTCACACAGGCAGGAAACAAACAAGAAAGAGAGTATGCAAGTAGATGTTGCCGGCTACAGTTGAGATATACAACAGGACTCGTTTGTTGAATCCTTGCTCAGATTCTATTTTCTGCTAGGAATTTAATTTTAATTAGTGAACCAGAAGGAGAAAAGTCCATGGGCCCTTTCCAATAATTTTCTAATGGCATTTTCAAACCCTAATCTGAACAATTATACGACCTAACATAGTACATAGTGGTTATTCTCTTTCTGGAGTGTCTAGTCTGATGAGCGTAGTTTATATTCCCTCATTGACCCCTTATCAAATCATTTATCCTTTTCCCTTTAAATATTAATCATCATTCCTTAGGAATAAATTCTTTAAGTTTTCTGAAATTCATTGTACTGAGGTTAGAATAAAAAGATTGAACTTTCGATAAATGTGTTGGTTATTTCTTTTTAGCAGGATTGGTTCTAGATAAAATGGCGCCCGAGTGGTTATTGGAGAATCATTCTATTTATTGATTAATTTAGTTGTCATAACTAAGTTGAAATAAAATGTACAACTCTCGTTGTGAACTAGAGTATTTAGGTTATCTATAGCGTAAAATTTATTTCAGAGGATTAACCTATTTAGAGAAAAAATCTTGCACTCGCTAAGATCTCAAAATGATGACATGATTTACTTATGCTTATGGAAAGTGCCACATAATATTTACGATTTCACAGCAAAAAACTACGATAGCCTAAAAATCAGAGGGTAAATTAATTATGATACAATAAATTTCTGAAAGAAGAACTGGAAACAAAACTATAGTTTTTCTGAAGCGTCAAAAATATACACTTGTTCTTTTTGATTTTCTTACAATGTCAGTTTCGTAGATATGCAATGCTCTATTTTTCTTGAAGTTTACACGTTTTTGAAAAGTTTTATTCGAATCAGTCCATCCGAAAGACAAGAAAGACCCGGCGAACTTTATTTCGCCCCAATTTAACGGCTTCAGATAAACTCCAGACTGATAATAAAACAGAGATATTTCAAATTTCAATGTGAATTATTTGAATGCAATCGAAGTCAGTAGAGAGCGATATGATGAAACAATGTTTTTCGATTTTTTCTGACGCGCAAAAACAAAGAACGAACACGGTTTGTAAACTCGCGAACAGGCAACGTACAACTGACCGTGCAAAAAACAGGGAAATTTGACAGTAATGCCACAGACTTCCAAGATTGGAAGATCGGAATTCGTGGGATAACGACTAAGGATAATCGTCGATTGAATGACATTGTTCATCAGTTTCGCTGTCGTCGAATTCTTGGCCATTGTGCACGTTTGCTTGTCAACCGTGAGAAGATTCATCCTCAGCTTCAAATTAGAATGTGCAGTTCTCTTTAAACTCTGCCTTAAAAACAAGAGTGAGTACACGCGCCAGAAGTAAAATTTCCCTAATTTGAAACAATTTTTTTCTTTCGTAATTTTTTTTTTAATTATGCGCGCACTCAAGGGATTATGAATACCCTTAAACTGTTTATACACAGTGCGAGCGATTAGGAAAATGGGATAGGATTAGACAGGAGATACCGATGTACATTGGTTTTAAATGCCTGATTATCGCAATGGGAGAGACAAATTCGGTCGGGTAAAGCATTCCACATTCGTATTTATGCCCCGTACTTGCACAAATGCATCGCCCATAACGACCCTATCCTCCAACTGTACAAACGTGACCATGACGCGTCGTTCGAACTTCATGGTTCAGCAATTTTACATTACAAACATTATATAACTCCGTATATATAAATCTACGAAATAGATCACTGAATCACTGGCAACGAGACCATCGACTAAAACATTACACACATTAATACAACACAATATACACTAATGTATGAGCATCAACAAAACAAACAAAAACAACATCGCCGTAAAATACACGCAATACTCCCTAATCTAATCTTATCAACAAAACGAACCAACAAACAATTCCTCGTCGAATACACACAATGCGGATAGGTACATAATACATTAATATATGCGAACCTACAAAAAAAAATTGAATCAAAAAAACAAAGCACACAAAAAAAGAATTTATTTATTGGTTGTATACACACAATTCATGTAGGTACCTATAGAATGAGAATCCATAACAAGTACCAACAAAAAAAAAGTCCTCAGCAAATACACACAATGCAGATTCATACATATCTGCACTAATCTATGAAATCCACAAAAACAAACAAACATGACATATTGCGGGCCACGTCAGATGTCGGTCGGTTTGACAGCTCCATACAAATGTTTTTACCCACAACGCAACGCCGCAGAAGAAATTTTCCTTAAAAAAAAAAAACAAATGTCGTTTTTGACTAATCATATTTAAAAGAATATTTAAAAAAAAACTTACGGAATGATGGATTCGCAATGAATCTCAGCAAACCAATTGGATAATTTAACCTTTTACACGCAAACTTGTTTTCTGTAAAAAGAAATGACCGAATTGATAAATATCGCGAAGAGGACACCTGTCAAATTGAGCACAGACTAAGTTAACGTATAGCGCCATCTATCAGAGTCTGATTTTGATTATAGAACAGCGCCATCTATTATACACCTCGTTAACTTAGACACCCAAATGCACGCAAAACGTCCAAAATCATCAAATCATGCGATAAAACGCAAAATTTCGTCAAAAAAATTTGTTTCATTTTTTGCGTTTTTCCGGAATTTTCTCAGTTTTCCACTCAGGATTTTCTATTTTTCAATTGAAAAGCCATTCCGGAAAAATTACACAAAAAATTCCATACAAAAATTAATTTGCCGATTTTTCCAAATTACCAACTTTTCCGGAGAGTTTTTCCAAAAAAATTCGTTCGTAAAAACCTTCTCGGGGCAATTAAGGACAACTGAAAAAAAATTTAAGCCGTTCTCATTTGATGAGTTACTATACTACATTTTTCACAATATTTATATATATATCTATAGATTATTAGGCTTATTTCTTAAGGCCCTTTATGTGAGCATACAAGTAAGGGATTTCATCCGTATCATAGGATCTTTCATCCATTTTCCGTGAAAAGCATCAATTCAATTTTTGGTTTGGGGCGCACTCCTAAAATTCTTCGCTCCTGGGATACCAAAGTGTCTCTTCCACCATAAAATCGTTCTTCCATGTCTGGTTCCAGTTTCATTGTATAACTCTATATCCTATACAAAGGACTCATTTCTCTATTATGTACATACATATAATGCTAGACAGTTTTTCCAGGAGTACCTTAGTCGCAACAAAGAAAAGCTAAGACAGAAAAGAAATCCTCATTTAATGTATTACAAGCGGTTGATGGTGAAACACCACTAACGTGTTCCGCTATTGCGGAAATTCTTAAAAAAATAAAGCGTCACTTCTGTTAAGCTCTTAATTTAATTTATTTAATTTTTTTTTTATCTAATGACGGTTTCGTGAAATATTTTTTTTGTTCAATATTTGATTGCCGCGAGGTGCGCGTTTAAAAAAAATAATAATTTATGAAATTTTCTTTAAGTATTTTAGTACCTATTCGTGATAAGAGTGAAACTATCAAAAATAAAAGTGAAACAAAGAGAACACAAAGAGACGAAACTCTATCAAGATTAATGAACCTGTTCTCAGTTCTGGGCTAATATTAGAAAGTATAATTTTTATGTGTCTCAGTCTGTCTGTCTGCCTACTCTATAGTTCAACGATGTTGAAGTTCCCCTTGTTAATAGAGACATACTTGCAATGCCTAACTTACGAAATCGGAATTTTCAGAAAAAAAAACACTAAAAACAAATATCAAAAGCATGGGAAGAAATTACAAAAAAAAAAATAACAATAAAACAAAATGAATAACACATGTGAGAAGTTATATTATTTAATGCAACATGTTTCCGAGTTCCGAGTTCTGATTTGGAAATGGTCTATTCTATAATGTTTATTATGTTCATCTTAAGTATATTAGCATACTTAGATAAAAACTTGTGAATAATTTAATGTTTGGGTTTATTGGAAGAGGGTGCTTATTTACCAAATGTTTTGTTGTAATTTTTGAATATCTAAAAATCCTCAAATTCTAGGGCTTTGATAATTTATCCCAAATAAGGTTAAAGTTGCTCTTATTGCCATACATATTTTTGTATTCCTTATTTTAAAGGACATTTTTCAAGAAGTATATTTGCAGATACGAGTGTATGTTAACAGTTTTTGATTCGTAAATTGCCATTGAAGCTGTTTATTTTTTGTATTTTACGAAATTTGTTTCCTAGATTTATGGGCAATGGAACTTTTGAAGATAGCATCAAAATCTAAGTCCCTTGCCAAAGCGCTTCGATAAAAAAGAAGCTAAAGTGACGGTTATAGTCCAACATTCTTGCAGAATAACATAAACTTTTTTTTAGTCCTGATGCGTAGTGCATTGGCTTCTAAGGCGACTGGTCTGAAATCAATACTCGATAGAGGAAAATAAGAAGTTCTTTTAATAAAATGATAAAGTAGACCAATCTAATGATCGACCTGGCATGTCGTTGAAATAGCTATAATTCCAGAAAAACCAATAAGAGAAAATTGTGTTGGTAGCACACTCAAGTTGTTACTGTTCATTCAAAAACATATATGCCCTATTAATAAATAAAATGCACGACTGGATCGGACGAACTTGCTCTTGTAGCTAACAACTTTAATGTAGCTAACCATTGAGGTTTAATTAGTTAGGTGTAGTTATCATATGCAGTTTTAAAGCCTATTTAGGTAAGATTAACTTGATTCTTAGTATAATGAATTGTGGAATGGATGATTCAAGGAATAATTAAATAGGTACTTGCCTACAAATGTATATTTAAATCTAAGTTATGGATTTTAATTATGTAAGTTAGGAAAGTAAAATGTGTCTACATATTGATAAAACCTAATTATGTAAACATGTATATATAATAATGACTTCAGATTACAAATAGGGCTGGCAATGAGACCGAGACTAGTCAACTAGACGAGACTCCTTTAAAAGCACCCGAAACGAGACCGAGACGAGACCATATTTATGGTACCGAAATTCGACGAGAGTCTCGCTGGTTTCGGCGGTAAAATTCAAATTTTACCCCAAAAAATTCAACATTTTTCCGATTTTATGTTTGGCTTCAGAAAAAGGCGATTTAAGGCATCTTGGGTGACATTTGAAGGGAATGATATTATCAAAACGTCAAACAAAAGTTCGTTGCCTATACCTGCCAAGCCATGAACTGTCAAAACCCATTGAAGGTGCTCCAATTTAAATGGATTAGGCAACAAACTATATTTCGATGTTTGGATAATATTTTTTTCCAAACGTCACCCATTTTTCTTACCAACAAACTGCTGAGATACCGTACTTACATCTATTACCTACCAAAAAAACACGAACGAAACTAAGACATTCAAATTTTCTCGAGAAAATTTAGGCGAGACCGGGACCGAAACCGAGACGAGACTGAAATTTTTCGGAGACCGAGAAGAGATTAACAAAAGTCTCGCTTGGTCTCGTCTCGTTGCCAGCCCTAATTAAAAACATCAGTTTAGTTTTAAAAAAAATTAAAATACTTATAACATAAAAAAAAATAAATTAATAAATACTTAAGTACTTAATTTAAGAGTACAACTCAAAGAAACTGTTAGTTTTTGTATTTTCTTCGCAGTGTAATTTTTTGAGATGTTACCCGACTTCTTATAAAAACGTCTTAAAATCTTCACAAACATAGCCATAGCTAATTGCACTTTGTTATCAACATTGGCGCAAAATTTTAGTCGATTTAGTAATATGTTAAATCATTTTTAGAATTATACTGGGCTAAAAAGAGGATTTTGCTAATCTTAAACCAGTTTAGTATCGTACTATTTATTCTATAACATTGCAACAACATTTTACTAAAGTTAAAATCACAAAATGGCTACTTTATTTTTTTAGTATCGTACTGAATTCATACGCCACTTTGACATTTATAAACGTCAAAAAGTTATGTTCGCTTACTTTTTTTGCACTATTTAATGCACCAAACAGTTGTAGTTTATTAAGAAAATAGATTTCGTATGGTGCTAGTTAAAAATTAGGAAAAATATTAGTGAAGTGCTTTAGTATTAGACAACTGCTTAGTAGTATCATGCTAATCCCTTAACATCAGGCTGTTTAAAATTTTGCGCTATTGTCTTTAGTGTATCAATTTTTAAATGCGATTTTGCAAGTGCCCAAATGTTATTAGAAATTAAAAACACTTTTTCTGTAGGAGCATTTGAAGCTGGAAGCGACGCATGGTGAGCACTCTACGAGTCTTAGTAAATGTTCGTACTTTACATTTTCTATATCAAAGTGTTTGAAAATTTCAACCCATTTCTGACTTGGTGACAAATTGTTCGTTTCCAATTTTTCACTCTGTTTCTTACGCAAGATACCTTACACTACCAAAAACTGAATTATTCAAACCAGTGCTGTCTTTATTTTGTGTTCAAGTAATTTATTCCTGAAGAAAGAACTTTACTCTGTAGAAAAAATGTTTCAAAGGAAAAAGAGGACATTAAGAGAACAATTCAGTAAAAATAAGAAAAATGACTGTCCAATTTAAGAAAAACAAAACAAAAAGGACTGTTCTCTAAAAAAAAAGGACGGGTGGTCAGCGAAACTCTAGGGTAAGTTTTGCATTTGAAAAAAAAAACGAACGAATCAAAGTTTTAATTACGATGATAGAGCACACGAAAAATAGTGGGTTTCGCAATTCCGTCTGTCTGTTTGGCTAAAGAGATTTTACTCAAACTTTGTTCTTAGGCATTTGAGGTGATTGTCTCAAAAGATTTTTAAATCATTTTTTTAGCTCCAAAACTAATGGTACCTGCCATACAATTTTTTCTACCAAATTAATTATATCGAAAACGGCTCTAATGATTCTGATAGAAAAAAATCTGTGTACTAATATGTTTCGGTATAGTCTAAATTTTGTTTCAAATTGTTTTTGCGTTTTTTGTTATTTAAGGTCCCTGCCATACAACAATTTGTTTTTTATGTTCTACTTTCGCATAAACGACTCGGAGGATTTCGATCAAGAATTGAATATAGAAGATCATTTGAATTCCAAATAATACTGCATACCAACATATTCGAAAATAATTATTTGTATTATTGTAAATTCAATATTTCGAAAACGGCGATTTTTTTCTTGAAATTCTGTTTTTAAAAATATATCATACCAACATTTTTTTAAAAATAAAACTTAAGACATTTTGCGGGATAAAAAAATAATTAAAAAACTTAAAAACATGTTTAGGCGTTTGTACTAAGAATCTTGTGCCTACGATGTGTTTGAACATTAAAGCAAGTACGTGCAATCCAATCCAATTTAACCAATTTAATTGACATTTTTTCAGGTCGATTGAGGATTTTATTATGTTGGGCATATGTTTCCTGATGTAAATAAAATGAAAAGTATACATAATGAATCTTCTACTTTGGCAATATTTTTTCCAGTATTTACATTTTTACTTGCGATTATATAGGTATTATAAGGCAAGTTATGCATTCGTAAAAAAAAAATAATTCTAACGATCAAACTGACATTACGATCATAGAGATGCCTAAAAAAGTGATCGACAAAATATGGCTGTCTGTCAGTCTGTCCGTCTGTTTGTATAACGAGCTGCAGCTTAAGCGATTATCTTCAAATTTGGTATGGGTGATTATTTTGGCATTCCTCAGAGGGGAAATTGAAATTTTATGTTTAGGCCTAAAAATAACGGTATCTCCCATATGACCTTGAAGGAAAATCTTATTTTTCTCGAAAACGGCTCCAACGATTTTGATAAAAAATTTTTTTTGGTAATAGCTATCATTTGATATAAACCAAGTTTACGGGAAAAGACTATTAACGGTACTTTTCATATAACGTTTTTTTTTAATTTTTGGCTTTCTCGGTAACTAAGCATTTGATTTCTGTCAAATTTTATATCTGAGAAGACCTAGTTAGCCAAACTAATTCTGCATGTTAAAATTTTAAATAACTTTTTGTTTATAATTAAAATTAATTTTTGAAGTTATTATTTTGAAAAATCAATATTTTTAAAACTAATCAAAAAAAAATAATTTTAAATTTTATGGTCTGGTATATATTAATAAACTCTAAAAAACTGCATACCCAAATTTCAAAAAACATTTGTTTTCAAAAAACTAAAAATAAAAAACCGGATTTCATCAAAATCCGTCCTAAAAATTTCGAGATACTTTTTTTTATAAAATGTTCTTTGATAGGCGGCATCTAATGGTTTTCTTGTTTTTTTTTCGATAAACCGATTAAAGTTATGGTTTTGGCAGTTTTATAAGCTTAAAAAACGATTTTTACACACCTATACAGCATTCACTTTCATTTATACTGTATGTACCTATGTACATATCTACATACCTAGGTTCTCTATATATAATTAGGTACATAATAACCTCCTAATTTTCATAATTCAAATCCCTTTAAATATACATTTGTAGGTAGGTACCTATGTAACCATTCCTTAAATCATATGTATTCCAAAATTTTCATTATATTAACAATCTTATCTTATCTTACCTACATACATCGGCTTTAATCCTGCAAAGGATAACTAGACAAACTATACCTACTAACAGCGTCAGTAGTTAGCTACACTAAAGTTGTTAATTACAAGAGCAAGTTCTTACGATCCAGTCGTGCATTTTATTTTATTTCATTTAATTAAGAAACCAAACAAAATTCTCAACTATCTGTAAAACTTGTATGAGAATTTGCCTAGTAAAAAATGGTCACTGTGATTCACTTTTTCTGACCCCTTTTTTTGGCCAATGTATATAGTTGGCCTTCTAGGTATTGCATTAAAGTCTGTGCTGCAAAATTTGATCCTAGTTTTTAACTAATTTTAAATATAAAATCACGAAAACTCTATTTAAAATTCTAAGCATTTTACTAAGTCCATATGATATTTTGTCAAAAAAGCTTTGTGCACTTAGTGAAGTGGACTCTTTTAGGCGTGTTCAACTCGAGATTATACAAAAATAGGTTTAGTATGATACTAGAAAATGTTTAAAATTAGGAAAATTTTAGTAAATTTATTAAATATAAAGACATTTTTAAGTAGTAACATTATAATTTAATTTTAAAATTTTTACGACTAGTAATGGGTTATTCATTTTGCGGTTTCAAAAGTAAACGTTAATAAAAAATATAAAATATTTAAAATTATGATATTTCTTTTTTATTATAAAGATTGAACGTTGACATTATGTGTGAAACACTATATCATTTAAATGACCACCACGCGAATTGTTGCACGCATCGATTCTTTTGAGCTAATTTTCGACCACTTTTTGACACATATTGGGCGGTATCTCAGCCATAACTTGACGAATGTTGGTTTTCAAGTGCTCAAGAGTTAAAGGTTTATCTGCATAAACACGGTTTTTCGTGCTGCCCCACAAAAAAAAGTCCAGCGGTGTCCAATCGCATGATCTTGGTGGCCAGTTGATATCGCCACGACGAGAAATTACGTGGCCAGGAAATGTGTCTTGCAATAAAGCCATATTCGCTCGAGTTGTGTGGCATGAGGCACCGTCTTGTTGAAACCACATATTCTCCAAGTCGTATTCTTAAATAGCAGGCAAAAAAAAGTCGGTTATCATATGACCATAAAGCTCCGGTGACAGTCGATCCATCGTCGTTTTCGAAGAAGTAAGGTCCAATCACACCTCCTCCGGACCAAAAGCGCCCCAAACAGTGACTTTTTGTAGATGTAATGGCCTCTCTTCAATTACTTGAGGATTCTCAGAACCCTAAATACGATAATTTTGTTTATTAACATACCCTCCGATTGAGAAATGTGCTTCTTCGCTGAAGAAAATTTTGTTCGAAAAATCGACGTCCACCGCCTGTTGTTCAAGCACCCATTCGACGTATCTACGATGTTGTGAATGGTCAGCTGGCTTGAGTTGTTGTGTGAGCTGGACTTTATACGGATGTAAGTGTAGATCCAAATGCAAAATACGCCATAATGTGCCGTAAGACAGTCCTAATTCCTGAGAACGACGAGGAATCGACACATTCGGGTCTTCGGCAACACTTTCACTTACAGCAGCGATATTTTCAGTGGTACGAGCGCAACGATGATGCACAGGCCTTACAATATCTGTAACCAATCCAGTCTCTTCAAATTTCTTCACAATTTTGCCAATTGCTTGCGTAGTTGGACGATTATGTAAACCGTAATCTCCTCTTAAAGCACGATATGTGGCTGTGGCAGGATCACCATTTTTGTAGTAGGTCTTAACAATTTTTATGTGTTGTGCGATAATTAAGCAATCCGTTTTCGTAAATGTCAGACTTTCAACTGAAAAAAAAATTGTTGTTAAAACTTAGTTTGACAGATGACGAATTCCAGCCCTATACTTTAGAAACCTCAAAATGGATAACCCTTTATTTAAGTCAAAGAGCAGATGTTAGGTAGTATTTTTTACATATAAGTTTATACTTAGAAATATATTTATGTAGTTTAGTTATGCTCTTGTAAACCCTCCTAAGATTTCAAATAACATTTACATAATAATTAAACAAATCTTTATATCATTAAATAATTATTTAAATAACTGTATTTTCAAAAGCCTGAACATAGTCGTAATACATAATTTGGTGCAACAATTACAATTTTCTACCTACATTTAGTTTTTGTTTCTTTTTGTCCTTTCCTTAATTTTTATTTAATTTTGGAGAGGGGATACAAGTGCAATTTAGTTGTTAATATTATTGTTTTTGTTTTTTAATTATTTTCAATTTAAAGAAAAAAAAATAGAAAATTTTTAACTTTTATTTAAACAAAAAAAAAAAGTTAATTTTCTTTATACTCACGTATCCCCTCTTCAAAATTTATTTTCAGACTTGATTTTGTATTTCAAATTCCGTCAGAAAAAAAAACATGTTTCGAGTCATTTTGTGACCAATATGTAACTTTACCCTAAAACTGATGTGGGAGATTCTTAAATATTAAATCATTTTTAAGTATCATTGATAAATCCGTCAACACACAAAAATAAGACAACAACACACGATATGGGTGCCAATGTGTCACAACTAGAACGAGAAATAGGGAGCGAATTATTTCCCCCGAACGAACACTATTTTGGCCTTGTAAACTTTGGCAACACGTGTTACAGTAATTCGGTGTTGCAAGCTTTATATTTCTGTAAACCATTTAGAGAGAAAGTCCTCGAATACAAGGCAAAGAATAAACGCTCCAAGGAGACACTTCTCTCATGTCTGGCCGATTTATTCTATAACATTGCAACCCAAAAGAAGAAAGTTGGATCGATCGCTCCGAAAAAGTTTATAGCCCGTTTGAGAAAAGAAAAGGAAGAATTCGACAATTATATGCAACAAGATGCCCATGAGTTCTTGAATTTCCTCATAAACCACATTAATGAAATTATTTTGGCCGAACGCAATTCAAGCAAAGGGAAGAATTTAAACAGCAATGGGACAAATGAGGGTCCCACAGAGCCCACCTGGGTGCATGAAATTTTTCAAGGCATCCTAACCAGTGAGACTCGGTGTCTGAACTGTGAGACCGTAAGTAGCAAAGATGAGAATTTCTTCGATCTACAAGTGGATGTGGATCAAAACACAAGCATTACCCATTGCCTGCGATGCTTTAGCAATACAGAAACGCTTTGCAGTGACAACAAATTCAAATGTGACAACTGCTGCAGCTATCAAGAGGCTCAGAAGAGAATGCGTGTTAAGAAGCTGCCGATGATTCTGGCCTTGCACCTGAAGCGTTTCAAGTACATGGAACAGTTTAATAGACATATTAAAGTTTCGCATCGGGTGGTTTTTCCATTGGAACTGCGTCTATTCAACACATCCGATGATGCTGTCAATCCAGATCGATTGTACAACCTTATGGCTGTTGTAATACACTGCGGATCTGGCCCTAATCGAGGACATTACATTAGCATTGTGAAAAGTCATGGATTGTGGCTGCTTTTCGACGACGACATGGTTGATAAGATCGAAGCTTCTACAATTGAAGATTTCTACGGACTCACCTCAGATATTCAGAAGTCCTCGGAGACAGGATATATTCTCTTCTATCAGTCAAGAGATTGTGCATCATAGGAAAATGATGTACGTTTAGTTTGTGCTCTAACGTTTTTGTTGAGTTCATATTTTTGTTTGTGTTTAAAAATTAAAAAGTTAAACTTATTAATTTTGTTCATCTTTTTTTCATGTTTTGAAAATTTGTTCTCTTAAAGAAAATAGAGTAATTTTATAATAAGGAGGGTTTACTTGCGCAACTTATAAATTTAAATTTAAAACAATCAAAAATAATATACATAGGTACCAGTTTCAATTTCTAATTTATTGTTGTTATTATGTAAGTTAAACATTTAATTTAAATTTTCTTCTTGTTTTTTTTTTGTTAAAATTTTATATCTAAATTTCGTAGAGCGAGATGTTAAGTCTAATCCATCAATATAATTATTAAAAAGAAAATCATATTATTAATTTCATATTTACGAATGTAAACTATTTTAATGTGAACAATTATTTTTTTCTTGTTGTAAAGTCATAGTTTTATGTAGTATTTTATTTGCACAGTTAAAATAATAAATTATGTTATTAAATAGCTCCAATTTTTTTCAAATATTCTTAAGAAAAAAAAAAACAAAATACCAAAATGTGCTAGGTACATTTTGATGCAAATAAAAAGATATGATCTTTAATATTACATATTTTCTTTTTTTTATTTTTTTATTTACAAGTGATTTAATAAAGGGTCCGCCAAATAACTTTTTTTTTGAAAATGCTATAAAAAAACTACTGAATATTTTCTAAAAAATTCTTTTTTTATTTGAAAGTACAATCCTTCCGGTTAATAATGGAAAATAATTTCATTCAAATGGCTGCCTCGGCTGGCCATGCAGTAGCCTACACGATCGGTCCAATTTTGAAGCACATTATCGATTGTGTGCAGCTATATTTCACCAATGGCTTCACGAATATTGTTCTTTAAAGCGTCAATTGTCTCTGGCTTGTCGGCGTAACACTTATCTTTTACGGCACCCCACAAATAATAGTCCAACGGTGTCAAATCGCAGCTTCGAGGTGGCCAAACGACATCTCTGCGGCTGATAATGCGATCTTCAAAAACAGGGCGCAAAACATCGAGTGTAGCTTCGGCTGTGTGGCACGTAGCGCCGTCCTGTTGAAACCAAATATTGCCAATATCCTCCTCTTCAATTATTGTGAACAAAAATTCGGTCCACAACGCCCCGATAACGATCGCCATTGACTGTAACGGCCGCTCCTTGCTCGTTTTCGAAGAAAAAATGGCCCAATTATGCCTCTGGACAAAAATCCGCACCAAACAGTGAGTGCTTTTCAATGTATGCGTGCGGGTTTTCTGTGCCCCAAATGCGACAATTTTTCTTGTTTACATACCCGCCAAGATCAAAATGAGCTTCACCTGAAAAAATGATTTTTTTGGCAAAATCGGCATCTTCTCTAAGTCGATCGCAGGCCCACTTAGCGAAGCGAAAACGCATTGGATGGTCAGTTGGCTTCAACTCCTGAACCAATTGGACTTTGTATGGCGTCATACCAAGGTCTTTATGCAAAATTCGTCTCAATGATGTCTCCGAAATATTCAATTGTTGAGAACGACGGTGAATTGATGTTGATGGCGCTTCACGCACACTTTCTGCCACAGCAGCAATATTCTCGGGTGAACGAACTGTTCTTGGCTTTTCACGCTTTGGTTTATCGATGAGGATGCCAGTTTCTTTCACTTTTTTCACAAGATAACGAACATACGGAGCTGACGGTGCTCTCTTCTTCCAAAATCCGTACGCAATTTTCGCACACATTTTGCAACATTACCATGATTTTCAAAGTAATGTCGCAATATTTCCCAGCGTTGTTCAAGCGTATACAAAACCATATTCGTTCAGCGGAAGGATAAAACTAATTATCTGTAAAATCAGACATGAGCTAAGTGTTACCATTACCATTCACGAAATAAGCACTAACTGAAAAAAAAACGTTAGGTGGCGGACCCTTTATATATAAAAGAGAAGGCATGGTCGGAATATTAATATTTCGATTGAATAGCTTATGTTGATAGAAAATGATACTTGTGTTACTTTAATTGTAGACCAAGAATCAGTCCAACTTTTACGAGGTCTACTCCCGTTATTATAGATGAACATAACTACAATCGAAGTTGGAATCCTTCAATCTGTATGATGGACTACAACTTTTTGTCTTTAAAAGCCCAGCAATTTTTATTAAAATTTGGAAGTTTTGGAAGAAATCTTCTAATATATTTATGTAGGTACATACATATGTATTTAAAAGTCAAATTTCGCACGTATAAATTATTACAATCACTTTAGAACGGCTAGACCTATAACGGGTGATTTTTTTGCTACTTGGTTTTTGACGTTTATATTTTTGACAGATCACATGTGACAAATTCCACGAACATTTGACATTTCGATTCAGTTTTGTTTGCCATTTCATCATGAATAGACTTACGCCTGAACAACGTTTGCAAATTATTGAAACTTATTATAAAAATTCGTGCTCTGTGAAAAATGTGTTTCGCAAGCTACGTCCGTTTTATGGTCGTCATAATCGACCCACCATTTTTGGCTAAATGGATACGTGAATAAGCAGAATTGCCGTATTTGGAGTGAAGAGCAGCCAGAGGCAATTCAGCAGCTACCAATGCATCCCGAAAAATGCACTGTTTGGTGCGGTTTATGGGCAGGCGGCATCATTGGGCCGTACTTCTTCAAGGACGATGAAGGCCGCAGGGTTACGGTCAATGGAGAAAGGTACCGTTCGATGATAACAGATTTTTTTTTTGCCGAAAATGCAAGAATTGAACAGGACGTTGCCACATGCCACACTGCACGCGAAACCATGCATCAATTGAGAGGCGAATTTGGTGAGCAGTTGATCTCACGTTTTGGCGCAGTCAATTGGCCACCAAGATCATGTGATTTGACCCCGTTAGACTATTTTTTGTGGGGCTATGTTAAGTCTATTGTCTATGGGGACAAGCCAAACACGATTGCTGCCTTGGAAGCCAACATTGAACGCGTCATTGGTGAGATTCCGGCCGAAATGTGTGAAAAAGTTTGCCAAATTGGACCTTCAGAATGGACCACCTGAAGCGTAGCCGCGGGCAACATTTAAGTGAAATTATTTTTAAAAAGTAAGTGGCAGAAATTGATTTATCGATCCAAATAAAAATTTCATTCACTTTTTACAAGTTTCTGTGTTTTTTTGAATTATCAAAAACCAAGCTCTTAAAAAATCACCGTTTAGTTCTATAATTACAAGGACAAGGTTTATATCAGAAAAAAAAATGGAACTCGACAATCTCAATAGAAAACAAAATGACATTTAGTTTGACAGTTCTGCTGTCACATGTTTTTATAAAAACCAAAATTTGACGTTTACTTCAGTATTCTGCTATTCACGTGAACAGTCGGCTTGCATTCGATCTACCTTTTCATTATAATATCCGTCGGTTGAACTCCACTATCCCAAGTTCATTTTGACATTTATGTTTATTTTCCCTGCCACAACGATAAAAAAGTAATTTCCCAAACTGATAATGACAACAATGGAGAAACATAAATAAACACTTGATAGAACGTGTAACGGTGATTTTTTAGATTAGGTGATTGTCTAAAATAAATTTTTGAATCGTTATTTTATCCCCAAAAATAACGGTAGTTGCAATACAATATTTTCTGCCATCTTACTTATAAACGGCTCTAACAATTTTGATAAAAAAGTACTACTTTAGGTATAGTCTACATTTTCGTCCAAAATTTGTTTTAAATATACTCTGCCCTATCGAGGTAATCATCGGAGCGGAATTTTCTCCGCAACACATCTTCGTCGGAAATTTAATTTCAGTTCGAAGTAGCTTTCGTCGGAAGAAATTTTAAAGAAATACGACGATGCATTGCGATTGATATAAATTTTAGGCAGAGATGTGCAACTTAACTGATATATCGAAAATGCGATATATTTTCGATAGTTTTTTTTATTAAATAAAACCATAAGCGTTTTAAGCCATGAAAAATCGGCGATAGAGTGTAATTTATTGTTTATAAAAAGTATTTTTATCAATTATAATGCGCAAGCGTTTTTAAGACATGTAATTAGTTGTACCGATCTTAAAATCAAAACTATTGAATAAAGTCCCCTCTCTATTTCCAAACACGTGTTGTTTTCGTGTGAACTGTCAACGAAAGAACAATTTGAAAAAAAACTTTTGAAACACAATATTATTCATTTAGAAATTTAAAGAACATTGCGAAACGAAAGCAATAAACGTATCTTCTAATTTAATTCTTATCTTCTTCTCTTCAAGATTCAAGAAACACACTTTCGCCTAAATAAAAATGCGTTTGCTTTTGTTTTGGAGCAGATTCATCACAAATGCAAAACCAAAACACAGCCTCTGGTATCTTGTTGTGTAATTTTATGCAATATCGGGATAGTCGATGAACAGATTTATCATCCGCTCATATTGCTGTGAACTTGTTTTTTCGTTCTGCCTAAAAACAAACAGTCCACAAGTTACGTAACGTAACGATCATGTCTGCCTAATTACTTGCGATTATAGGTACTTAAGGAAGTTATGCATTCGTAAAAAAAAACATTACGATTATAGAGAAGCCTAAAAAAGTGATCGCCAAAAAATGTCTGTCTGTCAGTCTGTCCGTATGTATGTATAACTAGCTTCAGCCTAAACGGCTTAAGCGATTGGCTTCAAATTTGGTATGTGTGATTATTTTGGCATTCCTCAGAGGGAAAATTGAAATTTTATTATTAAGCCTAAAAATAACGGTACCTGCCATATGACCTTGAAGGAAAATCTTATTTTTTTTCACTAAACGTCTCCAACGATTTTGATAAAAATTTTTGAGAATTTTTTTGTTGGTAATAGCTATCATTTGATATAAACCAAGTTTCCAGGAAAAGTCTATTAACGGTACCTTTCATATAACGGTTTTTTTTAATTTTTGGATTTTTGTCAAATTTTATATCTGAGAAGATCTAAGTGGCTAAATTATTTTTGCATATCAAAATTTTGAATAACTTTTTTTTTTTAAATTAAAATAATTTATTAATTTTTTTTTTGAAAAATCAATAATTTTAAAACAAATCAAAAAAAAAATAATTTTAAATTTTATATTCACATGAACATTAATAGTCTCTAAAAAATTGCATTCCAAAATTTCAAAAGAATTGTTTTTAAAAAAACGAAAAATAGAAACCAGGATTTCATCAAAACCCGTTCTACAATTTTCGATGATCCGTGGCATATAATGGCGTACTTCGTTGATTTAAGTGATTAAAGTTATTGTTTTTGCAGTTTAAATAAGTTTAAAAAACGATTTTTTCCCACCTACACCATTCACATTCATTATATAGGTACATGTATGTACTTGTACATATTTACATTATTACCCTCCTAATTTACATAACTAAAATCCATTTAAATATACATTTGTAGGTACCTATTTAATTATTCCTTGAATCATGCATTCGACAATTCATTATACTAAGAATCAAGGTAATATTACCTACATGGGCTATAAATCTGCATAGGATAACTGTAATAGACTAGCTACCTACCAACAGCGTCAGTGAGTAACACTAAAGTTGTTAGCTACAAGAGCAAGTTTGTACGATCCAGTCGTGCATTTTTTTTTTGTGGATTTAAAACAAAAAATATGTTTTTAAAAATTCAGATTTTCGAAAACGACGATTTTTTTTAAATTCTGTTTTTAAATTTATATTCTTAAATACAGGTAGGCCTCGCTTAACGCGTAACTCTTTTAACACGGCCTCGCTCTAACATGTTTCACTTTTTGTGAACAATTTTCGTTTAGCAAGCCTCTTCGTTTAAAAGCCTCGTTCTAACGCCTGATCGGAAACAATTTACGTTGTTTGTAGAGATATTGCATATTTGTTTTCAAATTCATGCAAGTTATTCATATTTATGCGTACTGTTTTTTTTTAATATGAATTAACTGAAATAGGGACTTCCCCTTTATTAATGGGGGTTTCGTTTGGTAAATTCATATTTTGATCTATAAATTGATTTTTTTCGTAAGGAATCGAATACGTTTTCAGATTGATTTTTATTTGCTATAGTATTGGTGCATATTTGTGTCTGTGAACCAGCTAGAGGTATCAGCTGGCAAATATTGACTGGAACGTTGTTTTAAGTTTCAAGTTTGTAAGTCCGAAAATGAGCTTGACGAATAAAATAATTCACTTAAAACTGCTTCCTTTTGAACTGAAACTCTTTTAATTCTTTCTTGCAACCGAAACAAATTATTATCATGGCTGTCAGTTTTGATGCATATTGGTATTAGTAAATGAGGGGAGATATCCCGAAAAATCCGGATCTGCCAAAGTTATTTAAAATCAAAAAATAAATCAATTTTGTTGGTCAATCGAAGGCAAAAATTGTCAAAATCAGTTTTTTGACAGATCTAAATCAAAAATAAATTGATTTTTGTTAGCAAACGAAAACCCCATAAGTGTATGTAATAAAGCGGAATTATTACGGATTTTGTCAGCAAACAAAAACAACATTGATGCATTGCCAAAAAGGCCACGTATGGATTAATTAAGCAGTGATAAAGAACTGCGATGTTCATGTGTTCAGTGTAAAATTATTTTTTTTTCTTTTTTTTTTTGAACATTTTATAAAGCTTATATTGCCAGCAAAAAGCAGTTATGGTTTATGTATTTGTTTGTTCATTTTATTTATGGTTCCAATTTCAATAAACAAAATTCTAAAAAAAAAATATTTTTGTGTGTTTTTTGAAATCATGGAACGTAATCCTCTTTTTTTCACTGGCTTCTTAACACTCCCGCGTTAAGTGAGGTATACCTGTACTTAATATCTTCATACCAATACTTTTTTAGAAAAAAAAATTAAGAAATTTGTATATAAAAACCGAACCTCCATCCAACCATTTTTTGCAGTGTTTTTCAAGCAATTATTAATTCCGGCTGACGTTTCGTTTCCATATATTTTTTGTGAATTCACGACGAGAGTCGAAAGAAAAATATTGAAAGACAAAATGTATTTATCGCTAGCATATTGCATTTGCATCCATTTAAGTCGATCGATTTAAGACCTTCATTGAATTCCTGGATGCCATTGTGTTTATCATCAATGACGCACAAGTTCAATAATAGATTCAGTTAGTTGAATACCAATCACTTTATTAGGAATTAATAAAAGTGTTCTATTTAGAACTAAAATAAGGCTTTTTTAATTTGCCGATTTCTATGTAATGCTCAATTTACAGAACTTCCAAGTTTGCAGTATTTCTGTAACTATGTTGTCAAAATACTGCATTTAGTTAAAATAATGACTGCTTGACACTGGCAGATTTTAATGATTATGATGGAAACAAGTGTATTTACACGACTGTCTAAAGAGTATGGGCCATGCTACGATTGTCAATTATCAATTTATATATTTATAAACACTGAAATATGGTTTCAAAACCTCGGCTTGTTTAAAAACTGCACAACTATTTAATATTAATTATTGATTTTCTTGTAGCTCACAATAACTAGTCTGCATCATCCTCAATTACCAAAATTCTTATCACTGAGGTTATTGAATATTAAATTTCAGTTTTTATCAACCATCAATTTGCAAATGACAATCATAATTGTGGTGTGTCTTTTTAGATTAGTAAGTCATCAGAAGAGCTCTCCGATCCAATCGATCAAGTAAACATTATATTATTGATTCTGAAGTTTAATGTGAGTGTATGTGTAAGGCGGGAAATGTCAAATGCAAAAAATTACAGCCAACCAAAGCAACGCAATGACATGACAATTTAGGGATGTGCGATGTTGGCAAAACATCGATGTTAAAGCATGTGAACATCGCAGATTCAAAACATCCACTTAACGCTGAAATCATTCCTCAATTACATCAAGTTTATAAAGGTTTGACCGCACTCGACGGACCTGTACTTCAGCGGAACTACACTTCACAAGAATTTGGGTCAAATTGTATGAAGTTCAGTTGCCGCTTAATGCTCATACATGCGAAAAGCAAAAAAACATTTAGTATAAAAACATGGCTTCAATTTTCAAAACAATAAATGTATTTTGAATTTATAATATATTGCATTTTTGTTCGATTTTTGAACATGCTATTATTATTTTTTTTAAATGCATTATAAAAACATCGATATTTCTGTTATCGATAATGTTTTTCCGAAAAAAAAACTGTCATTTGATACCAATCGAACACGTCCAGAAGAATTCGGAAGCCTTCCGGATGACCAATCGGAAAAAAAAACAAAAAACAGTCTAAAATCTTGAGAAATCTCAAGTAAAAAAAAACTGAAATTAAACTGCAATCTAATTCAAAGAGCATTACCTTATAGGTAAACTACTAATTTTCGAAGAACAAGGCGACAAAGAAAGCAACGGTCCTATTGGCTTCGACCATTGTTTCCAAAGAACAGAAATCCCAAAGAGCTTCCCCCGAGCTTCCACCACCGCCACTAGAAGTCCGTCTTCTTTTTGCAACCATTTCTTTTCCCATATGCGTTTTTAAACTACCCTCTCTCTGGTAAAATTTTCCATTCTAAGTTTTATTAAAAGATATTTTATTTCGAAAATTAGTTTTAATTTTAAATTACATCATGTCGTTTCTCTTACGATTTATTTTTGAACACAATCAAAGTATTTTTAAACAAAATCGATTTTATTTATTTTGACACATTTTACCCTCACACTATTTTTTTTAAGTTCCCTGCAACAAACAAAAATCGATCTGAAATCGATTATAAATAAATTGTTACGAATGAGACAAATAAAAACAAACGGCAACTAATATGACATTTTCAATTTGACATTTCAACAAGTTTATTTCGTTAATAGTAAATTGAAAAATGTCAGCATTTTATTTGCACGATACCAGTATTATGTCAAAATTTAAGTTCACGTTCTTTTTAATGACAATATTCCTGCCAGATTTACGACTTTTTATACATAAAAAAATAATGGTCAGATTATGACAGTATAATACGTCAGTTTGGTAGTCTTGAAAATCCAGCACCTTTCTGTCAGTTTTTGAAGTATCAATCAGGCAATTGATGCAAATTAATTATGTACTGCATTTTATACTATTTTATTTCACAAAAGGATAAATTTGAATTCGTTTAATGTATGACCAAGAAAAAAACAAGCCCCAATAATAAATTAGGTAGGTACCTTTAGCATTTGCATTTCATTTTTATTCGCTCTTCGTTTATATCTTTTGTTATTTCTAAAATGAGAGTGCATTTTGTGTAGGTATGACTTTGGAATAAAAATGTTTTTCATTTCCTTAGTGTTGTAAATTCGACAGACAGACAAAGTTAAAACACCAGTGTTTTTCGGTTTCTTAAAAATAAATAAAAAATAAAAAAAACTGATTTCATTTCATGAGCAACCAAAAAAAAAATACTCCTTCATCAAGTTGACATCTAATATTTTTGTTACACATATGCCATGCTCTTTTAATTTTGTTTGTTCTGATTCTGATACACCTACAACATTCATTTTTATTTATATTGATGCGAAGTGATGAAGATGATACAAAAGGAATGCGCGCTACCTGTTGTTGACTTGGCAATTGACAGTTTGATAAGTGTGAATGCTTAAAATATAAATATAAAAGGTTACACAAGGGCGTAGGAACATAAACTTGCTTTTCAAATGATAATTAATATTTTTTTTTAATTTTTGAATCTTAAATTAATAACAATTACTCGTAAATTAAGGCTGCAATTATAACTTTTAATGAAAAGAAGCAACGCCATTTTTTCAATAACGCTGATTATTTTTTTGAACACACGTTAAGTGTAAATTTGTAAAACATAAAAACATTATTTTATTTTGAGTTCGATAAAATATGTACAGGCGGGCGTTTGAACTGTCGATTAAATGTTACTTGTCAAAAAAAAAACAAAAAAATTAAACATTTTTTTGGGTTTGCCCTTACTTGCTAAAACTGGGAAAAAAATTAATTAAAAATTAACGTATTGGAAAAAATATTTTTGTGTGCAAATTATGATCTTTCACTCTAACGCTATCTAAGTAAAAAGGGAGAGTATGACATTTTATTTGATATTTGAACTTGGAGAAATAAAAATACTGGCGCAAAATTTGAAAAGATTTAGTAAAATGTTAAAGCCACTTTTAGCAATTTACTAAGCAAAAAGATGATTGAGCTAATCTTAAACGATTTTAACATTTTACTAAAGTTAAAATCACCGAATGGCTACTTTAACTTTTAGCAATTTGCTAAATCCATTATGGAATCTGACAGTATATCAGCCTTGCAGGCGGGGTGCCCAGGTTCGAGTCCGGCTGGTGCACAATTTTTTGTTGTTTGTAAATAATGAAGTTAAAATGATGAAAATAGAAATAACTAATACCTTTTTAGAGCACATCTTGGGTTTTCATCAACATATAATTACAACGCATAACAACAGTAATTGTGTTCATCAAAATTCAAACCCTACAAATGCTCAGCTATCTGCTTAATTAGGAATTTACTAGTTTAGAAAAGGTTTAGAAATTTGAAAATAGTTATTCAATCAATAAGCATTTAGGAAATTGCTAACTAGTAAAATGCTAAGCCCTTATCAATTGGTTGTTTAAAATTTTGCGCCACTGCTTTTACACCATAGCGATTTTTAATCGTTTCCGTATTCGACTCCTTTCGGTTGCAAATATACTTTTAACCACTGCACTTAATTAAGAAAAGTTTAATCGTAAAATGACGAAAATTTACAAAGAAGAAAGCAAATTTTCAAGCTGAACAATTTTGTCTTCCCCGGTCACCACATACGTCCCTTACCAACTTGCTTAAAAATCGCAAGCTCAAATTGCAATATGTAAATGCAGTACAACACACATGAGGGCTTGACGCATTTAATTATATGCCTGTGTATTCATTTTTGTATTAATTATGAAGACCGTTTGACGTGTTTCAGAAAATTTGGCTTTATTTTGGTGTGTGCGCAAGTGCGTGTTTCATATACATATGTGTAAATGGCCTTCTGCCGGATTGAACAAAAAATCGATAATTTTTTTTAGAATAGAATGCGAAACTAGTCCGGAATCAAAAATATTCCTGACGAATCGATGATTTTGGTTAAATAGAAAACGACATTAGTTTGTCATTATATATAAAAATACAATGGTTCTCTTTCTGCTTCAGATTTTTTATACATACATACAAAAATACATACATCAACGTTTGGAGTTTTCATATAAAAGTTTTTTGTTTTAACTGGATTGCAAATGGGTGTGTTCGTTTGAAATTTTATTGACGTACCTGATTTCGAAATGTGAATTTGTATGGGGTATGAGATGATATTGAACCAAATTTGGAAATTTGACGCATTTGTTCTAACGAAAACGTAGTCTTACGATCTTCAAAAATGTTGGGTAAAATATAATATTAATTCTTTTTAATTAATTGCATCTAACTATCTAATCATCAAAGCACAAAAAATATTTAATTATAAAAACTTAAAAAAAGCTTAAAACTGTAATTTTTACTTGCGATATAGAATCGCAAAAATCGAACTGGAGATTTTATTCAAAGTTGACATAACGATGATAGAGAACACCAAAAAAGTGGGTCCCGCAATTCCGTCTGTCTGTCTATCTATCTGTCTGTACAACTCACTACAGCCTAAACGGCTGAAGCGATTTTCTTCAAACTTGGTATTTAAGCGTTTTAGTTGATTGTCCAAAATAGATTTTTGAATCGTTGTTTTAGCCCCAACTTGCCATACAAATTTTTCTACCATCTTAATTATCTCGAAAACGTCTCTAACGATTTTGATAAAAATTGGTCTGTATTCTACTTTGGGTATGGTCTAAATTTTGGTGGAAAATTGCTTTTAAATATTATGTTATTGACGGTACCTCCGATACAACCATTTTATTGAGTTTTGACTTTCTCATAAACGGCTCAACGGATTTCGATCCAAATTTTTATTCAGGAGCTCTTTCAAATCCTAAATAATACTGCATTTCAAAATTTTCGAAAAATAGTTTTTTGAAAATTCGATATTTCGAAAACGGGTGGATGACTTTTTCTTAAATTTTGTTTTTGAATTTATATTATTAAATATTAAAATGTTCAAACCAATTTTATTTTGGAAAAAAATTAAGAATTTTTATATATAGAAAATTAAGTGAAAAACGACTTTAAAAATATATTTAGCCGTTTCTATTAAGAATCTTTTGCATATAATGTGATCGAACATAGGAGCAAGTACGTGCGATCCAGTCGTGCATTGTATTTTCTCACAGCCTTGAGTCTTTACTTAGGTACCTATTTTATTCAAAATTTCTACGAATCCAAGACATACCCTTCAGTACTTAAAGTTAAACAGAATAGAAAAAAAATATAAACTGAAAAACAGTTTTTATTTTTTTATTATTGAACAATGTGTGTCGTTATCGTGATACGGGAACGGAATTGGCACTTGGGGTATTTAGTATCGGTTGTGGACTGTGGTGTAGTGCGGTGATTTAGCCAACCTTGTTCGGCTTCGTGGTCGTGTTGCGGTAATCGTAATCAATTGACTAAAAGTGGTCGGTTAGTATAGCATTTTACTTAATTGTTAATCACATATTACTTACCAACAATGATATTTGATAGGAACTATTAATCAATATGCAATATTCTTAATTTAAATAAAAATTAAATGACATGGCTTGTTGGTCAATTATACAAAAGATTGATGTTTGATGCATGTGTCACAATTATTGGCTATTAAATTTGACAGTTTTATTGGTGCTGTTTAATGAAATACTTCCAGAGAAATTTTGACATCTGTTTTGATAGTTTTATGGAAATTAAGATTTTCCTTCTTTCATCTTAAACTAATCTAATTATCCTCAGGTTTCGTTTTTTTTTATTACGAAGCATTTCGATTGTCGGTGGTTCGCGGCTGTCATTCTTTCTTAGCGCCAAGGGTTCCTTCCGTTATTTTATTTCTCCACTTCAAATTGAGAAGTTTTACAACCCTTTATTGAATAATCCGCTAGTATGTTCCCAGTTGATGGGTATAACCAACCACATTAAGATCGTGGGAGGTAAACATTCATCCACTCGGAGAAAGACATTTATTTTAAGACTTGTAAGTACCTAGAATCCTACTTATAATATATACGTACTCTTTTGTTAATGTGATTGCTTAGAATAATGATGCTATAAAAAAAACAGTTCTTGAAATTTTGGCTTAGTTGAAAATCTACACCAGAAACCAGATGAAAGCAGATGCTTTCCAAAAACACATTCTAAAAACTATTATTTATTTAGATGAAAACAAACGGATTTATTGTAAACTGACGTTGAAAGAATGATTTCGCAGCATGGATGGCGCTCAGCTGTCAGCTAATTGTTGTTAAGTGCTAGCGAAGCGCTTGCGACTGGCAATGGTGATGGCGACTAAACTACGCGGATCTAGCAATACAAAAGCGAAAATTGCATTTAAATTTTTTCAATGAATTTTTATTTTTGTTTATTGTTCATTTCCTCTTCGGTCGGATTTCATTGATGCTTTTTTATTGCATTTTTTTGCTCGCTAAATATGATCTGAATAAAAAAATAAAGAAAAAAAATCTATTAGATAATAAATTTAATAAAGACGATACGGCCCAATGACAGGTAAACAATCACTGATGCATTTAGCGTGCAATTCAATTATATAGTTAATCGTGGCATCGTGTAAGCATTTCAAGGACAGTCACTTGATAAGATTGTCAGTGAAGTGAAGTGAAGTATTTTAATTTTAACTTTTTTTTAATCAAGGAATTTATATACCCGTTCGTACTTATGTGGGTTTGTATTTATTTTATTTATTTTTTTATTGTGATATGATTTTCAACTAAATTGTATATTTGAGTTATCGAAAATAAAAGTAGTAATTTCACAGAGATAAGATATTTTAAGTTTGATAGCTTAATGTCCAGCTGCTTCATGGTTTTTTTTTTATTTTTATTGGTTCGTTAAATTTTAAAATTAGTTTTATCAGTTGATCCAATCAGTTTTAATTGTAAAACCACAATAAGCACCAATAAACTACTTTTAAATTTTAAAAGTAAAGTTTTAATTAAAATAATGATTCAATTGCATTTGAAGGAACATTGAATATAAAACATAAAATAAATCAGCAACGAACAGGTAAAAGCAATGTTCTTACTATTTATTCATAATTTACTATTTAATGAGGCAAACCATTTTTAAATAAAAAGAGGTAGAAGTTAGAGGCCAGTATATAACGCGTCCGCCATCTAACGTTTTTTTTTCAACTAGTGCTTATTTCGTGAACGGTAACACTTAGCTCATGTCTGATTTGACAGATAATTAGTTTTATCCTTCCGCTGAACGAATATGGTTGTGCATACGCTTGAACAACGCTGGGAAATATTGCGACATTACTTTGAAAATCATGGTAATGTTGCAGAATGTGTGCGAAAATTGCGTACGGATTTTGGAAGAAGTGAAGCACCGCCAGCTCCGTATGTTGTAAACAAGCAAAATTGTCGCATTTGGGACGCAGAAAACCCGAACGCATACATTGAAAAGCCGATACACCCAAAACGAGTCACTGTTTGGTGCGGATTTTGGTCCAGAGGCATAATTGGGCCATTTTTCTTCGAAAATGAGCAAGGAGTGGCCGTTACAGTCAATGGCGATCGTTATCGGGCCATGTTGAACGAATTTTTGTTCACAAAAATTGAACAGGAGGATATTGACAATATTTGGTTTCAACAGGACTGCGCTACGTGCCACACAGCCGAAGCTATACACGATGTTTTGCGCCCTGTTTTTGAAGATCGCATTATCAGCCGCAGAGCTGATGTCGTTTGGCCACCTCGGAGCTGCGATTTGACACCGTTGGACTATTATTTGTGGGTGCCGTAAAAGATAAGTGTTCCGCCGACAAGCCAGAGACAATTGACGCTTTAAAGGACAATATTCGTGAAGCCATTGGTGAAATACAGCTGCACACAATCGATAATGTGCTTAAAAATTGGACCAATCGTGTAGGCTACTGCATGGCCAGCCGAGACAGCCATTTTAATGAAATTATTTTCCATTATTAACCGGAAGGATTGTACTTTCAAATAAAAAAAGAAATTTGAGAAAATATTCAGTAGTTTTTTTATAGCATTTTCAAAAAAAAAAGTTATTTGGCGGACCCTTTAGTATAGTATATGATGCTTTTACGCGTATTAAAATTCTAATGCTACACTAATTGATGACAAATAACTCAGAGAATTTTTTTTTTGCAAAGAATATTAGCAACAGAACAATTAATTTTTGGTTAAAAATGTATGTATTTATTTTCCTGATGTAGATTTAAGTCAGCGACATCTGATTGCCATTTTAAAAAGAACGGAACAAATCGTTTTAATGATTTGAGTTTCAATTTTACTCGTTCCACTGACAGAATTGTGGGCGAAAAACTTTTTCGGAACTCGGTTGCAGACTGATAGTGAAGCTTTCCAACTGATATATTTATCTTCTTTGCTAAAAACGACTATCAGGAAAAATATTCATGTTCATACTGTTTCAACTTTATCTAATGCGTTTTTCTGATGGATATAACTGCCCCCTTAGGAAGTTATTCCATGACAAATGTCAAGAACAGCTGATTGGAATTTTGATATGAGTTTTGTTTTGACTGTTGATCGTTCACAAGAATTTTCGGATAGTATAATATCCGAAATAATTGATCGAATAATTTTGTGTACGTGGCCCAATATAAAAAAAAATAAATAATGTCGAATTTCTAACACCATTTCTGATCCATTTGTGTTGTTCGATGGAGCTTGCAAAAATAGTGTTCATGTCGTGTAAAATCGATAAAATCTTGCTAAAAACGCAAGACTCATACAGTTGATTTTATTTAGAAATAATTCGATTGTGTTCAGAAAAAAAAATCAAATGTTTGCTTGTAAGGCTGTAACAACACTTGTAACAGCTTGTAACAACACGACATATCTAGTAGTGTTAGAGTAGAGCTTATAGGTCCCGTAGGGTTAAAAGGGCACAAAGTTCCGGAAATTAGTTGTTTGATTCAGAAATTGGCATTTGGCTAGTCTCGTCCTTTTTTTAAAATAAAATTATACAAATTTATAATTTATCATAATCAATTGATGTCCTTTAATTGAATTAGTAAGGTTAACTCAGAAAATGATTGGTAATAGGACACTTTTCGATAACGTTACAAGTGTGAAGTTAGAAAACTGCTTATTTGCTCAAATGTTTATGTGGTTTAAAATACTGAATGAAAAATCTATTCAGCCATGTGCCCATCTGCGGTAAGTTCACTAAAGAACTTTTGAATGAACTTTGTGTTTACACACAATAAGATGTCTTCATTTTACTAAGGGGCCAGTTATAGCTGTCATTGAAATGCATCATTGAAAAACTTTAAACCGATTTTATAGATGTTTTCCTTTTATTAGAAACACAAATGATATACCAATCGACAAGAAAAAAACAATTTGCACAAATATTTTTTGCTAAAAATTTAATTATCTGTTTTTCTGATGCAAATTCATTTTTCGTGTCAGCTGATTGGTTTTTGACAGATAAGGGAATAAACTGTTCCATTTATTTGAATTCTATTTTCGTTCAGTTCCAATGACAGATTTGCATTGCATCCGAAATAATTTTTCGTGTTTATTTCAAACAGGAAAATTTTTGCCGGTCGACTTGTTGCGTTGTGCGTTTTTTGTTTATTTTTCAAAACTTATCTACTATTGTTTGTAAAAAGAAAATAAATAAAATCAATACAAACGTATGTATGTACATACTATTACCATTATTAAACAATTTCAATTTTGTTCCGAGTTTATATCTGCGATTTAATCACTACCGGCCAAAACCAAAGATAACCTTCCACTGACAGAAAATTTTCAATGATTGCTATAACAGATTTATCAAAAAAATTCCAATGATTTGATTCAATGATGTATTTCAATGAGGCCCGTAGACGTCATTTTTGAACAGATCGGGGAACATTGTGAAATCTGGACCACAAACATTTTCTTTTTTAGTCTAATTGGTTGTATTGTAGAAATATCTAAAATTATGCATAATACCTTAAACAAAATTCGCAATTATGTGAACAATAACCATTGCGGCTTTCTCTCAAAGCAACAATCAATTGAAGATTTCTTACTACGTTTATATCGGGAATTGAATCGGTATTGAATAAGGATTTAGGTTGTTTTATACTTGAATCGGATTAAAATCGGATTATACGATCCGATCCCACTAGACGAGCTGGATCGAATTGAAAATATATACATATGTATACCCGAATCGAGAAATTGAAGAATCAAATTCACATCTGATTTTTGGTGTGTGTGTGTAATAATAGTGTTTTTTATGTTCAGATAGTTTCCTTTTTCTTTTTTTTTCTGTTGCATGTTTTTGTTGTTTTTTTTTTTTTTTTTTAGAAAAATATATTATATTTTGTGTAAAGTCAGACTACACTTCGATTCCATTTTAATTGAATCTTTCGATCCCTCGAGGACATATACGTATATGAATCGAAATCTCAATTCGGATTCGATTGGATTCCCCAATCCACTCATATCTATCATCTCGGAATAGTTTGGAAACGATATGTTCATGGTCATACAGAGATTTTCTTGTTGCAAAATGGAGCATCTATGAATTTTCGAAATCCTACCCGTCTCATTATAACGAACATAAAATCTACATGTCTCACTGGATGTTCATTTTTAAAGCAGATGACGTTTTTGAAAATGGCCAGGTATGTCAAATCGAAACGTCAAATTGGATGTCTCCGCACATAAAGTTTTATTATGGTAAACACATTCCTGTTGGCCTTAGATAAGTTAAAAAACTCTATTACAATTTAAGAAATAAAAAATTGTTTTACTTACTTTATTTTGTAATTAGTGATGCTTACTACCTTTAGACCGGCCACGATACTGTGCTGACATTTAAACCCTGATCAAGAAGCAAAATTAATATGTTATTCAATTGGTTCGTAATTTGAGTACTTTCCTATAATTTCAACTAACTCACCTCAATTTATTTCTTCTTAAGCTCTTGACTACCAAATTGTATCTCTATTTTTTTTAAAGTAGTATGTTTTAAGTAGATTATCCAATTCTGGTTCAACTTTGAATTATCTAATTATATACCTGTTGTACCTACTACTAAAAAACTGAGCCTAAGTGTTATAACAGAGAAGGTGATTGACATTTTAACCTGTAATGAAGCTCTGACACATTCATAAGTCATCATCATCATCACCACAATCTACCCTGTGCTCTGTTCAAACTGTCACCAAATGTGTCGATGTACAAACAAACTAACGAATACCTGTTTTATTAATGTGTGACCGAATGTAGATTCCTATATTTAAAAAAAAAACAACAACAAACACCAAATACGAGAAAATAAATTACATAATGGACTACTTTCTATTTAAGTTGAATTTGTATATGGAAATAATATTTCAAATGATATCTTTCGTCGATGATATCAATCAATCATGATCGATCGGTTCATCGATTACTTTGAAGATCTGTATCTTAAGCACTCCACACCCGTCAATTGTAGGCATCTGACCATTTCAAGTTTTATACTCGTATAAATAAATGCAATGGAGCGCGCGTATTAAATTATATTTGCAACTGGAATCAATGGAGAGCTATTAAAAAAATTCTTCCTAATATCAACTTTCACTGGATGCACAGGTTTGTTAAGTGATCAGCATTGAAACCTTTGTTCATGGCTGGACTAAGCCCAAAGGAGGTCCTAGGGCCAAAGGCAGAAGAAATTTTGAACTTGTTTATTGTTTTATGTGTTCAACACAAACGTACAAAATAAATAGAAACAAAATTAGAAGCTAACAAAACTTTGTGTCCATCAAGAGGGACTCTGTCTATAAATCAATCCAAACTGGTTTTCCAGAAAAGAAATCAATAAGTTTTGGATACATACTCGTATCTGTCAAAACACGGATTTCACAGATAAACGTATGCATATCCTTATTCTGAATCCATTTCGTAGATCAGGTTTTGTCTGACCCTTTTTTAGTATCTATTCACCACGAAAAAAAATTCCTTATCAAATTCTGAATTCACCAACGTAAAACCCCATAAGTAATGACAGTTGTTAATGGAAATGAAACTTTTTAATGTGGCTTTCGTTTCAACGAAGACCGTTCAATTTTTTTTGAGTTGAAAGAAATTTGAAAAAAAAAAACGTAGAGATCCCTTTTTTGAATGCCAGTGTGAAACAATTCCAGGGCTCTCTCAAAATAAGACATATTTGTGTTCATACTACATTGAAACACAGTTCGTTGCTTTTTGAATATTATATCAATATATCTATATATTTTTCTTACAATTAAAATTTATTAACAAATTGAACTTGCATCAAAACGTTTTGCAAATAATCACAAGAATTGACATCTCCGAAATGTCAAGTTTGTGGTGTGTGTGAAAATCCGTGTGAGAATCTGTGTAAATCCATCCTTAAAAAGATATTCGAGGCAATTCAATTCTTTCAGGAAAAATTCAATTTCTTTGTGTATGGAATTCGTTTAAGGTAAAAAAAAATTTCTACAGATCCGAATCAATTTTTTTGTTGTCAGGAAATCGACATAAATTGAACATGTTCAGCAATGTAAATCAATTGGGCATTTTCAAAAACTATCTTTGTTCTTTTTATTCTTGATTTTGACATTTGTATAAAAACGACATGAATTTAAGTTCGTGACAAACGGTTCAATTGTCTACATCCCAGCTATTGACGTGTGAAGCAATTTCCTAAAAAGCAGTTCAGAAATTTTTCAAATCTTATCAATTTCAAATTTAGTTGATAATTCTGACACAGATGCACTTTCCTTGAAATAAAGGGAGATATTTCTTGAACAGCTTTCCCGTCACTTACTAATAAAAGTTCTCTTAATTCGAAGACAATTGCTTGACAGTTGGCTGATTGGAGCCTGAACTTGGACATTGTTAAGATTAATGCAAGGTATGCATGTGTCAAAACTGTCAGACCATTGTGTCACACATTGCATGGGCATGTCAAACTCCTAATTATTGCTACTTTTAAATAACAGTTATAAATAATTGTTACTGAAATAACGTTTGTGGAGCAAAAAATGTCAGGAAAATACAATCTTAGTGCACTATTTTACTCGAATTTTTAAATTATTTATTTACACATCACCTAATCATGTACAAATATTCCACTATTCGGTTCGAAATCATCTGTTACTGAATATCTCTTACTGAAATATTAACCGATCCCTATATGTTGATGATTCAAAAATAAAGGTGGATTTGCCAAATCTCAGAGACCTGTGTGTCATATCCGCAAGTGCATACCTTGTAATATGTCTAAATTTTCTTTCTATATTGTCTTTATATTCTTTAATAAATTAAACCATTTTTGGAAACCTCGGCTGCCATTTCCATTGACCTACCTCGGCTGAGAATTAGCCCCAGCATGAAATACGGTTTTACAGTACATCACCTTATTAATCGTACCTATTATAAAATATTATGGATTGACATGTCAATTACCATTTAAAAACTTGAAGCCTATTTAAACTTTCTGATTTGCCTACCAAATGGATAATCCCAATCCAGCACTGTCATACGAAATTTGTTGATGCAGCCTGCCACACGGATACGCAATGTTGTAAATTTGTACCTTCCAATAGTTTGACAACACAACATCTACTAGCTCGCCAATTCTGGTTCTGCAAGTGTGGCAATTGACAACAAGTAGCTGTCGACTATTTTATTTGTGCGTGGAAGGTGGTACATGAAACAAAGTGGCGATGACCAAAACCGCAAAACATGTTAACCGACAACGCATGGTATTTTTTCTCTGAAAATTTGCCAATGTTTGGTGGATATACGTAGTAGTAGTTTCGCATAAATTCCAAAAGAGAAACAAACATAATTTTCTCATGACCATTAAAATGCCATTATCCGGTAAGCATGGCTGCGTAAAATAAGGTGATTTGATAAATATTAGTTTTCGATTAGTGAGGAGTGAGTGGTTTGGTTATAAATGATTTTATATACTTATAGATTGTAACTCGATTTCTGTATTTCTAAATATTTTTTTTTCTGGTGATGGCTATGGCAATAGTTGAACTAAAGAGGTACTTTCTATACTTGGAACAAGTTTATATCGTTTTTCATTCTTAATGATGAAAAGGAAATTCCGAAAAGAAAACCACAAAATTATTCAATTGAAATGAAGAATAGTTTGCGGGTTAACAATTACTTTATTATCAGGAAGATATACATATGTATCTACTAAAAACCACATTCAAGCAAATCTAAAAACTAGATTAATATTTCAAGGAAGTGTCATCCGGGCTGAATAAATTAACGTTGGAAAATGAAATATCATCTTATCCCAGGCTCACATTCGCCATCAGAGCCAACATCAAAATTTGCCATGTAAACTTAAATGTACTCGTGCCTATTATTAAACTCGAGAGAAAACCATAAATTATAAAACCGTTGACAGTTGATGGTTGTAGGTATAAAATAGACAGACAACCAACTCACGTCATAAATTATCACATTTTTAAAGCTGGAAATGTACATTTAAACAAAATTACTCAATTTAATTAAGTATGGCTGGATAATTTCAATGTGCGAAATGTTGTTTTTATTTAAAGACCTACATACAAGCTGTCAAGAAATAATGCCAAATTTTGACACTCCAATTTATGTACAGACATGGACAAAATAATAGTAACACTCCCTACTTTTAGGTAATACTGTATCTTGCACATTAGTTAGGCGAACATGTTTTATTTTATTTTATTTTATTTATTTTTGAAATAGTCTTAACACTGTAAGATACAATATCTTATAAATTAGTGAAAGCTTCGGTTTAATACCATGTGTACAATATGTGGATGATATGTGAAATATTTAATGCTATACTTGACTTCAATAATAAAAAGATAAATATAAATGATTTTTAATGATTATTTTATGAATAATATTACAAAATTATATATTAAAAAAAAGAATAAAAAGAATAAGAAGAAAGAATAATTATATAATAAAAATGGGAAGACAAATGCAAAGGGCATATAAGGATACAAGAACAAGAAACCATCATCGCAACGTCTCAAAATGCCTTCAAAGTCTCTGCCTGAACTGATACGTGCCACCTATCAATCTAACACATCTGGGAAGGGAATTCCACAGCTGAAAAGCGTTGATAAAAAATTGTCGTTTTGATACCAAAAAAGAGTATCGTACAGGTGCAAGATCAAGATTTCTTGTTGACCGCGATGCAGGAATCCGATTGTAAAGGTAGTGTGGCTGATGAGTTTGCATTATATAATGCAGTAGAGTTATCGTCCTAAAATTCAATAAGTTCTGAAAAGTGAGGCAATATATCGATCTGGAAAATCTTGAAATATGATCATACCGTCGTAAACCATACACGTAACGTGCAATGCTGTTAAACGCCGAGCTTAGTTTACATTTATGCTCATAATCACAATTCTCAAATATTTCGCAACCAAAGAGAATTATGGGCATAAGTAAAGTTTTAGCAAGTATTTTTCTCGTTTGAATTGGGGTGATATATTGGGTTGTCCACAGTGTGCGAAGTCCACCATAAATTTTACCCAGCGCAATCCTGATATGATTATCCCAGGTAAGTGTTTTGTTAAAGGTGATACCCAGGTTCTTAGTCGTATCAACAAAATCAATTGGTGAGCCATTTAAAAAAAATATTTGGAGGGTAGGAAGTATCAATATTTTTCCTAGATATGATTAAACATTTTGATTTGGTTGGGTTTAAGCACAATCCACTATTGCTTACTTACTTTACTTTACTTTAGATGGCGCTTACAATCCAGGATGGATCACGGCCTCAACCAGCAAACCTCTCCAGCTAGCCCGGTCCCTAGCTATCTGCCACCAGTTACGCACACCAAGTTGGTTGAGGTCGTTCACCACTTGATTGCGTCACCTAAGATAAGGCCTTCCTCTGTCGCGTTGTCCACCGGGGTTGGATACGAAGACTCGTCGGGCTGGTGCGTCGATGTGCATGTGCTCCACGTGACCTAGCCATCTAAGTCGCTGTATTTTTAGCTTTTTGACCAGGTTGATATCGCTGTAGAGCCCATAAAGTTCGTCGTTAAATCTTGTTCTCCACTCACCACCGATGCACACTGGGCCAAACATAGCTCGAAGAATCTTTCTCTCAAAGCAACCCAGCTGGTTTTCATCCGATTTTGTCAGTGTCCATGCCTCTGCCCCATACAGCAGGACTGGGATGATTAAAGTTTTATATAGGGTCTCTTTGGTTCTTTGAGAGAGGGCTTTACTACGGGTTTTCTAAGCTCGAAGAAACAGCGATTTGCAAGTGTGATTCTTCGTTTGATCTCCGCACTGATATTGTTGTGCGATGTAATAGTGGATCCTAGGTGAACAAAGTCTCCTACTACTTCGAAGTTATAACCGCACATCGTGACGTTTTGTCCCAGTCGATGGTGATGGACTTCTCTTCTCGATGACAGCATATACTTAGTTTTCGTCTCGTTAACAGTCAAACCCATCTTCGGCGCTTCCGCTTCAATACTTGCAAATGCTCCACTGACAGCTCGCTTTGTTCTGCCTATGATGTCAATGTCATCAGCATAAGCAAGGAGTTGAACGGACTTTTGAAAAATTGTGCCTGTGGTGTTGACATTTGAGTTGCGCACAATTGCTTCCAGCACGATGTTAAAGAGATTGCATGATAGCGCATCACCCTGTCTCAAACCTTTCTCGACATCAAAGTCGTCGGTGAAGTTCTTACCGACTCTGGCGGAGCAGCGAGATTCCTTCATTGACATTCTGCACAAGCGGACAAGTTTGGCAGGGATGCCGAGATATGACAAGGCTCTGTATAACTCGTCTCTAGCAACGCTATCATAGGCGGTTTTAAAGTCGATGAAGAGATGGTGCGTATCGACTTGGAATTCTTGGGTTTTTTCCAGGATCTGCCGGAGTGTGAAAATCTGATCGTTAGTCGATTTTCCTCGCCTAAAGCCACACTGATAAAATCCGATCAGGTCGTTGGTAAAAGGTTCTAGGCGGATACACAAAATAGCCGACATAATTTTGTATGCGATGTTGAGGAGACTTATACCTTATACCTCTGTAGTTGGCATCCAGATTTTGTAATCCAAATCCACTATTGCTTGACCATTGAAAAATACTTTCTAGATCTCTATTCATCTCATATGCAGCTTTTTCTATAAGACTTAATGAACAGCTTTTGTATAGCTGTACGTCATCAGCATACATGTGTATAGAGGAATGAAGAACTTGAGAAGGAAGATCATTAATATATAATGTAAATAACAGTGGACCCAAAATCGATCCTTGGGGTACACACATCCTAACAGGAATAAAACTGGATATTTTGTTGTTAACAGCAACTGCATGCAATCTATCATTCAAATACGAAGATATTAGCCTCACAGCGGACGACGAGAAATTATATAGACTTGACAACTTATTGCAAAGTAAGTTATCATTGACTGTGTCAAATGCTTTGGAAAAGTCTAAAAGGGTTAAAAACGTTACGTTTCCATCATCTAGAGATTGCCTTATATCTTCTACAACCTTAGTTAAGGCAGTGGTGCAACTATGTTTAGGGCGAAACCCAGACTGATTTGGACACAGAAAGTCGTTGGCAACCATGAACCTACGTATTTGGGTATTCATCAACTTTTCAAGTATTTTAGAGAAAAATGGCAAAATTGCTATTGGTCTATACTCATTACAATTCGAGCTTTTTGTAATTGAAATAATTTTAGATTGCTTCCACGCCGAAGGAAAGGACCCTGTCATAAAAACTGTGTTAAAAACATCGGTAATGTATTTTAGGCAGTATGGAAGTATGGTTTTTATAAAAAGTGGGTGCAACAACAGAGTTTGATTTGGTGGATAATAATGTTTCTAAAACATCAGCTTCAATACGAAGCTGAAACAGTTGAAAAACTAAATCCTTGTGAGTTCTGAAAAGAAATTGAAGGCGAAAAGTTTGATTGAGTATCCGAAACAGTAACAGAATTGCCAATAAATTTTTGATTAAGTTCATTGCAATCAATATCTATAAGATTTGTATTAGTATTGCCAATTCCTAGCTCTTTAATAATTTTCCAAAGCCTTTGCCGAGCAAGTTAAGGATCCAGACGAGAGGCATATAATTCTCTTTTTGATTTACGTATCTCATATACCGTTCTGTTTCTAAGTACTTTATATAAATCAAAAAGTTCATTTAATCTGAAACGCTTCCAACGCTCATAGGCTTGGTCACGCATAATGATTAAGTTTCTTACTCTACTTGTAAGCCACTTTTGATAACTGATTCTTTTGTTCCTTACTTTAAGTGGAACATGGACATTATAGACATGTGAACAAATTGGTGCGTTATTGTAACGGGTCCAATTTATTCAACGTATGATCTTGTGATTAAACAAAAGGTATTTGCAATATTATGCAATTAGTAGATTGCAACTACAAAATATGGTGAAAAAAATAGTAACATTTGAATAAGAGCTCAAAAACTTTTGTTATTAGCTTAAAGAAGTCAAGATTGGTGAGATTATTTATCTCAGAATAATTTTGAAATTGTAGGCACATTTTTTTTTAAATAAGCCACTTAGAAATGGGAAGAGCCAAGATCTGCACTGAAGACCAATACGAAACCATTTTAGTTCTTCATAACAACGGTGGATCCATGAGAGAGATCGCAACAGTCATTGGGCGCTCTGCAAGGATGGTGTGGAATGATAAACTCCAAAAATTTTGAAAAAAACAGAGGGTGTCCGTCTAAAATGACTGTAAGAGACAAATCTACATTGGTCAGAAAAGCTAAAACTAATCCGTTTATGTCCTCAAAAGATCTGCATCAAAAAATGGAGTCAGTTCTAGAACTATTCGTCGTATCTTGTAGGATTCTGACCTTCACGCATGATCTCCAAGGAAGGTGGCCTTTTAATAAAAAAATACACGTCCAGAAGCGGATCTGTTTTGATAAAATGCATCACATGAAAGACGACCCACTTCAGGCCAAGAAGCAGTGGAGGAATATGCTTTGGAGCGACGAAACGAAAATAAATTTATTCGGAATGAATGGGAAACAGTTTGTTCCTCATCCAAAGTCCGAGGCCTATAATCCGTGGTACACAAATCCAACGGTTAAGCATTAAGGTGGCAGCATAATATTATGGGGTTGTTTTTCTTGGTGGGGTGTTGGTCCAATATTCGTTACATAGACGGCATAATGACAAAAGAGTCGTATGTGGACATACTGGAAAATGTTATAGTTTTCATGGACTGAGGAAAATATGACACTTAAATGGCTTTTCCAGCAAGACAACGACCCTAAGCATACGCAAAGTCAACAAATCTCTGGTTTCAGCGAAACAAATTGGAGAACCTCTGGAATGAGCTGAAGATTGAGGATAGTAAGCATAAAGTGCCAGAAGTTGGTAGACTCTATGCCAAATCGAATGAATGAATATTAAGAAAGCAAATAAAAAAAAATGCATTGTTTATTAAAATGTCTTGTTTTTTGTTGATTTTAATCAAGTGCTTCTATTTTTATGACCAGCCTGTTGGGAAGCCTAAATGATTTTGCAAACCCCTTTTAGTTTTAATATTTGCCTAGTATAAGTACTACACACAATATTACCAAAAATTAGGGAGTGTTCCTATTATTTTGTCCATAAATCTATATGTCTATTTGTCAAATTTGAATGAAATTTTTTTCTTTTTTAATAAAACGTTCTGCGCTGATTGCATTTTGTGAGAATTAGTGACAAAAAAAGGTATTTATGTTACGAGTCCAGTGTATCATGGGGATAAGTTTTTACGAGCTTTGACATGCAGCCTAGCATGTTTTTTAATCTAGCTCGAACTCTCATGAGTTAGCATACAGTATTCTTATTCTTCCATTATTACTATTTCTTTGGAATCTATCCATTTTATCATCTCTCTCAACTCTTCAATTTCATTGTTGTACTTACCTTAAATCATGTGACATATGCCTAAAAACTGAAACACGCACACAACTAAGTTTTCTGTTCCTCTTCCAATAGACACATTGATAAAAACGCACACAAGAATCTTTTCTGTTCCTCTTCCTATAGACGCATAGATAACGCAGCCCTAGTAAGTCCCCTTTCACACAAGGAAACTGAGTTGCCGACAACTGGGAGTTTGTTGGCGAGAAGGGCAAGAAGTAAGGGGAATGAAAAAAATCTCCCCGGTCAACGATCTGAAGAGATTTTTTTGATGTTTTGCTTTGTATTCCAATTAGCCCGACAAAATATTCCCAGTTTCCTCCTCAGTTTCTTGGTGCCAGTTTTTTCGTGTGAAAGATACAAGGGAATTAAAGGAGTCAAAAAAATCTCCAGTAACTGGTTTCCCTGTGTGAAAGGGGCCTAATTTGTTTTTGTTTTATTTTTCGATTTCCCATCTATTCATGGATAGAGTTTCAAAGCTACAAATACAACAATGTAATCAAATGGGTTTTGGGGGGTGAAACGTACGAAGGTTTCCAATCTTATTATGGCTTATTTGTTCCTTAAATCTTACTGGTATTCTGTCAAAATGACATTGCCTCTCTGAAAAACGAGAAAGAATTGTAATGGATTTTACATATTTCATAATCGAAACCAGTATTACACATACACAACGTTGTGAAACGTCAGTTACGGTTAACAACCCTTTCGAATTTCGATGTGCCATTTTCTGAATATATTATGGTGATATTTTATACCATCTAAACGGTGATTTTTTAAGAGCTTGGTTTTTGAAATTTCAAAAAAACACAGAAACTTGTAAAAAGTGAATGAAATTTTTATTTGGATCGATAAATCAATTTCTGCCAATTACTTTTTAAAAATAATTTCACTTAAATGTTGCTTGCGGCTACGCTTCAGGTGGTCCATTCTGAAGGTCCAATTTTGGCAAACTATTTCACATATTTCGGCCGGAATCTCACCAATGACGCGTTCAATGTTGGCTTCCAAGGCAGCAATCGTGTTTGGCTTGTCCCCATAGACAATAGACTTAACATAGCCCCACAAAAAATAGTCTAACGGAGTCAAATCACATGATCTTGGTGGCCAATTGACTGCGCCAAAACGTGAGATCAACTGCTCACCAAATTCGCCTCTCAATTTATGCATGGTTTCGCGTGCAGTGTGGCATGTGGCACCGTCCTGTTGGAACCACATGTCGACCGAGTTCAATTCTTGCATTTTCGGCAAAAAAAAATCTGTTATCATCGAACGGTACCTTTCTCCATTGACCGTAACCCTGCGGCCTTCATCGTCCTTGAAGAAGTACGGCCCAATGATGCCGCCTGCCCATAAACCGCACCAAACAGTGCATTTTTCGGGATGCATTGGTAGCTGCTGAATTGCCTCTGGCTGCTCTTCACTCCAAATACGGCAATTCTGCTTATTCACGTATCCATTTAGCCAAAAATGAACGGAAAAAAAACGGACGTAGCTTGCGAAACACATTTTTCACAGAGCACGAATTTTTATAATAAATTTCAATAATTTGCAAACGTTGTTCAGGCGTAAGTCTATTCATGATGAAATGGCAACCAATACTGAATCGAAATATCAAATGATCGTGGAATTTGTCATGTGTGATCTGTCAAAAATATAAACGTCAAAAACCAAGTAGCAAAAAAATCACCCGTTATAATCATATAAGAATATTCCATCAACATTGCTTAATTGGTTCAAATTTTATTTAAATATTACCGCCCATACAACCGGAATCAGTGTGCCTTGTAATTTCTTGTAATTTATTTTCTTGATAAGCGATAGGTGTCTTCCCGTGTTCTCTAAAACTGTGAAAATCTACGAATTTCTATGAAAAACAGTCAACCTGTACCCGTACTCCAAATTTTTGTATTTTTGCATAGAAGACAGTGCTCACGAGAGTGTAAGATTATACCCCAGGCTGGAATTTTAGTCCATGAAATTTATGTGGACAAAATTATGACCACTGTCAAATGAAATAAAAAAGACAACAAAAAAAAACAATAAAACAAGCTGTCAGTTGTAGGGATCGTTAAACATCGATTGTCAAAGATTTCGATTGTATCGATAGTTTAAAAAAAAACTATCGATAGACTATCGATACTAAAAAAAAAGCCACAAAATTCCCAGAAAAGAACAATTAAATACATTTTAAATTGGTATAGCTATTATTAGAAAAAAACAAAAGTTCAATAAATATTTTTAATTAATACACACAACAAAAAATTTCTTTACTTCATGGTTTTTAAACAATAATTGTAGACCAGCACCACTAGAGCAAAGGAATCTGATGATCGACCTTGGCAAGTCGTGAAATAGCTATAATTCCAGCCAAAAATAATTCAGAAAAAACTTGGTGGTAGCACACTCAAGTTGTTGTTGGACATTCAAAGTCATTAAATAATTGTTGTGATTTGCTAGGGTTTCTTGTTGTTCATTAGCACCACGGTTGTTTTTTTGTTTGCTATACAGTGAAACCCGCTTAACCGAAACGACAAAAAATCAGTTTTTTTTTCAGTTAAGCGCGTTTTTCACTTAAGCGGACCTCGGATAACTTAACAAACATTTCAGTTAAGCGCATTTCGGATTATTGAAAAATATATTTCAGTAAGCCACACTTCAAGTTAAGAAACAATTCTTACCACATTTATATCGAACCTTAACAGCTGAAAAACAACCTGTGTTGAATGTTTAACAATTGTTTTTATAAATAATTTTTTTGTATCTAAATAAAAAACCAGGACCTAGTTATTTTTTTCTTTTATTCACAGATACATGTCGTGTTGCAAACACAAAATAAGCATATGGAAATTGAGGGGTTTCCTCTTTTATTTAAAACTTAGCATTTACATGTGTGATGAATGGAAGTGGTTGGGGATGGAGGTGAACGTATACAAAAATGAAATGATTCAGCACCCGCTTTTTTTATTTCTAATTTTTTTTCACTTAACCGAGTTATTTTCTATAGAAAAATAGAAAACTTAAAGGGATTTTTTTCAGTTATGCGGGTTTTTTACGAAAGCGAGTTTTCAACTAAGCGAGGTAGTTTGCATGTTAATATAATCGGGGATATGTGAATGTTTTCAGGTAAGCGGGTTTTTCACTTAAGCGAGTTTCACTTAAGCGGGCTTCACTGTATATGACACAAACCAATAGTAAACTGTGAGGTGAAAAACTATCGATAGTTATTTTTTAACTACAATATATTGGATAGTTTTTTTGTTGACTATCGACACTATCGATAGACCATCGATGTTTAACGATCACTACCAGGTATGTATTTTCAAAAATACACTATTGCGTTGACGTTTAAAAATTTGCCAAATTTTTAGTTCAATGCGATCCCGTACTCTTGCAAAAATGACAGTTCACATTTTTGTACACAAACACACTTGATGTATATATCATCAATTTTTAAGTCCAACATGTTTACAAAAATTAAAGACAAGTTTTTGCCGTTTGTACGTGATGTTGACAAACACTACGACGATATGAAACTTTAGAATCTAATTGAATGTGCTTGTGTGTTTTATTGGTATTCTCAGTGGATAACTTTCAAAATGACATGTTCTCTTATATTAACCATTTATAGTTCATTACACAGAAACTCAAGTATAAAAACAGGAAACATTGTCTGTTATTTTTGTTTGCTGCCTTCACTCCGAAAAATGGTTGAAATTCATATATTTTTAAATGTATGCGCTACCTCGATTGCTCTACTGTCATTTCTATTATCGATATTCATTTTATTTCAAAAGTATGGGGTATACGCCTATTTACCGACATAAATGGAATAGTTTTTTTAAGGATGCACCGCAGGAAAAAAGATCTTCAAACTAATGCATTGAATGTTATTTTGTTTCTCAAAACAAAATTTCATCAGCTTCATGGAACAACATTTCGTAATAGATATGAAGAAAAAAAAAACACCATAATATAGCACTTCCGTCAAATTAATCAATTCGAATCCAAAACAAAGATCTATTTGACACCTCCAATGTATAAGCTTGCTATAAATAAAGTCCGTAATTTGCACACCAGATATAATCATATTTAGATATAAGTCATGTCATGTATCTGTCGCTTATGCCAAATAAAACAAAAGGAAAGCAAATCCCATCTTAAGCCAACATATTGAATGTCAATCAATAAATTGATTAATTAAAAATTTTTTGCGCCTTTTGAAATTCTAGATGAATTTCCATCGTCATATTAAATAATTGTATATACCATGGAGATGAATAAGCACCAATCTAACATGGTTATTTTTTTTTGCCAGATTATCGTTGTAGGGGTAACATATCAAAGAAAACAACAATAAAAAAAAAGAACACTAAGCCAAGTTAATCCGATGCCCTGGAACGCTGCGCTGTGGTCCAATGATTCTTTAACAATTTAACCCATGCACTGCAATCACTCAACTTGATGATATAATTTTTATTTATAATTTTTTTGTGTTGTATTTTCCTTCAATGTGCATACCTACGTTATGGTTATATATGTTAAAACCAACCCCATGATAGGTCTTTGCAAAAAATTCTATTTTTGTCTGATGTTTGCCATAAGTGGGGCTAAAGCGTAGGTGACCGTAGTTGTAATATCAAGAACAAACAACTAAAGTCGGTATGGGGAAACGAACCATAAATAATTAAGTTTATAACTCCTGGTGAGCCCCTTGTATACCCGTTTGCTTAAACATTTAAGTTCAAGTTAAACGCTTATGTGCTTCTTTTTCCCTTGCATAAACTGTCTCATAATATGTGTGTTTGGTTTCACCAGTGGGGCGCACTTACATATAAGTATTATATAAAATTGAATTCGCTCGGAGGTGTTTTTTTTATGACACCTTTTCGCTTAGTTTTGTTTGTATTGTGAATGGGGCTCTTACGTACTCTAGGTTCTTTCTCAGGCAAAGAAATCATGACTGCAAAATTAAAATCAGCTGTTGGTATTCAATTTAGTTTCAAACGGATTTTGATGACAGTTCTTATAATGTTGTATATAAATATGAGATGTTTTGCTCATATTTTTCTTCTGTTGGGTTTATATTCAGTGCTCGCATGTGGATCTTAAAGGTATTTAATTCTCATTTTCGAAAACGTCTTCTGGGTCGAAAATGATCAAGCTTTTAAAACCTTTCGAATTGGGCATAATAAAAGGAAAACTTTCCAAGTAAACCTTCCAAAATTAAGTCATTATTAAATAAAGAATAAAATTTATCTCTTAATTTGTAATCCTTTAAATTTTTGGTATTGAAACTTCATGAGTTAAAAACTTATTTTAGATAGAAGAACTTCGCTCTTTTTAAAACATTAAGGTTTTTTGGTCTGCTCTCACTCATTTTTGCAAAGATTTTTTGCCATGTCAAACTCTAGAAAGATACTGAAAGATAGAAGTTTGGGCTCGACGTACATAAATCAACTTCCTATTTCTTTTGGTATATTTTCTTTTTGGTATTGGTGGTTTTGGGAAGCAAGTAGCTCTTTTGGAATGTGTTTTGAAGATCGGATGATCCAGTCTTGGCCACATATTTTTTGGACACGTTCAATCTTTTTAAAATGCATTTATAATTTCAAACACTTCGAAAGAAAAATCCTAGCTTTTCTATTTTTCGCTTTGTATGCCCATCAAGCACTACCGCTCTTCCAAATTTCATCATTCTACAGCAAAAAGAAATGCTCCATATAAATTAAACTTTTCTTTAAAAAGTAGGTGGATACCACGCCTCCTAGATGAATAACCACAAATTTTATATTTTTCTGTTTTTATATAGGTACTTGCCGACCACTCCACCAAACTTGTCACTCTCGGCAATAAGAAGGGGTCTATATTATTGATAACATTTCTCAGAAAGTAGGCGGATACCACGCCCCCTAAACAGAAAATCTTAAATTTTATATTTTTCTGTTTTTTTTCTTACTTTAAGGGCTACCACTTTCCAAATTGTATTATTCTACATCAATCGGAAGCTCTCCATATAAATGGAATGGAAATCCTCTTTCTATTTTAACCTTTGTATGTAATAAAAGCCATATCGCTGTGCCAAATTTTATCATTCCATGATGGTCAGAAGTGCTCCAAATAATGTAAATCAATTCTATGAAAATGGGTGGATACCACGCCCCCTGAATGAAAATTTTTAAATTTTAAAATGTTGCCTTTGCCTGCACTTAAGGCTGTGTCAAATTTCATCAATTTACGACAATCAGAAGTGCTCCAAATAATTATATCAATTCTATGAAAATGGGCGTTACCACGCCCCCTGAGTGGAAAATCTTGACTTTTCGATTTTTTCCTTTGTATACACCACCAGGCCTACCGTTGCGCGAAATTACAAGATTCTACGTTGTCGGGAAGAGCTCCATAATTTTGATGATCTGTCAGTGAATGAGTGAGTCAGTCAGTCAGTCCCGGGTTTTGCGATTTTTGCAGTCTTATATCTGGGGAGCTTAGCAAATGCTGAGAGTTTGCAGTTTCTGTAGTTAGAGGGGGTCGAAAATCACATGAATTTGTTCATGTAGATAGGTTGTAGTGCCTAAACTTGGCTGGGCACTACCGTGTCCTTTGATCACAGGGAAAAATGAAGCTAATCATTTATTGATAAAATAGCAGACCTATTAAACAAAATGGCGACTTCAAAGTCTTTAAAGTTTTTAATCCACTTCAAGTGGAAATACTTACCCCCAGTTTCACAGTAGGAGTTGAAACTTAAGATCAACTGAACCTCAAACTGAGTTTAAATTTTTGGTTTAACTCGTCCGGTTTCACAGTTAAATCTGATCTTCAGATCAGTTGAACTTCGTTTTATGAAAAAAAGTTGGCAGCATTTTTCTTGCTCCGTCCTCCCTTTCTCTCTCTCACACCAAAAAAACACGCTAAACAACGAGAATAATAAATAAAATAATATTCAAAACAGCGAGATAACATTTGAATACACAATTTTGTTTTGTTCATAATATTTTCTGAAAAAAAGAACAACATAAACACTGAACAGAAGCCTAAACGGCAGAATAATCTCGGTTAACTTAAATTACAAATTGAACTCAGTTCAAGGTTTAATTGACACTGTGAAACCGAATAAATTGTTGATCTGAAGCTTAAACCAAAAGTGGAGTTTGAACTATCACTATGAAACTGGGGGTTACAAATATTTCCCTGCGAATAATCAAAGAATTTCACAGAGGGAAATAACATAACGAAGTTGATGATTTTTTCAATTGGCCAGAATATGAAAGTAGCTGTAAAATATTTGTATTTAAAAGGGACGAATTTAATCGCAAACATCTTTGAGAAAAAAGATGCATGGTTTAAGCAGAAGCTAATATCCATCCTGTATTGGTGCAATATATTGCATGCCGTATATGGAACTCCCGATATTGTCTGCATGCTTGACATTTGGTTATGTGACATTTGTTTTAAGCTGTCTGTACTTTTCAGTTGGTATTTTGAAAATCAACCTTAATTGAGTTCTCTTTATATCTCTATCTCTACATATTATGAAAGACAGATACTGTCAGTGGTGTTGGAAAAATTCGTTTTCTCTTAATAGGTATTTTATGTCAAAGTGTCAGTTGAGCTGTCATTATTAATAGGAACATCATTATTTTTGTTGATAATTATAAATATCGTATAATCATAAGTTGATTTAAAAATATGCTGGGAACTTTACAACTGTCTCGTCATCTCATCTTCTAGGCTTTTGATCGCAAACATGAAATTCAAAATGTGGTGTCCAAAGCATTGTGTATTGTGGAAGTCTGCAACTTGTAGAAGCATAAACAATTAAATTCCTAGTCTTGCATTATATTTATTAAAAAAAAGCAAGAATATGAGTTCTAATTACAAATATTAGAAGTATAAAAACAACAACAAAGTGTTATTCAAAATAACAGCAGCTGGTCACCGCGTTGCTTTAACAAGCCTTTTGACAGTGGCCTGGTGAAATCCCACTTGGTGTGCCATGGTTAGTGGAGGCAATCTTTAGCACTCCAGTGGCAAATTTTGAAGCATCCGTAAAAATATCTTCAAAAACTAACTTTGGTCACGTTAGATATATGAACATATCCATAGGTACATATGAATTACGAAGCAGCCGCTTTGTGGCACATATGTGTGGGATTGGGGTTGGGGATACAAAACAAATTGTCTTGTCTCTTCTTTGAGTGCCGTGTCATTTAGCATTCTTAGTGTGCACTGTATCATTTTCCTTTTTATTCTACTCCTATCATGTACTAGTATTTGCTCACTGAGGGGGTGAATGGAATGAGAAAAGAAAGATGCTGACTTGACAGCACCCGCTTTTGATGATGCCCCATCATGGTCCCGCCGTCATTGTTGATGTTGGACTTTTCTGGCTTTTGTAAGGCTATTCTCTTCTCATCTATTCAGCGGTTATAATAATTGGCAATGGTTCAAATTTTGTTTCATACGCGCAATCTACAATGTAGACACTAAAACATACAATAATTTCGCTGTATGTAATGAGAGTGTGTTGGTATACCAATGAATCTGTAGAAGAGAACTTTATTTTTTTTTAAAATAATTTTGATAATCAGATGATTTTTACTGGGTAAGCATTACTTTGGGGGTTTGTTTGAAAATATTTATAAAGCTTTTTTTCGATGCGGTGTGGCATGTTGTTTTTGAAGTCATTTGCAATATTTTTTGACAGAGACCAGACACACACCACTCAAAGAGATTAAATTTTTCAATTATTAACAACAGAGCCAGAGAAAAAAAGAGCAAATGTGTATGTATATGTCATAGGGTGATTTGTTTTTCCCGGAAAGTCATATCATATAGATCATTTAAAAATGGTCAGCACTTAGCTGCCAGATTGCAAAATTTGTTATAAATTAGACCAGAAAAGATTTTTGTTACAAATTGATTGACTCAGTCAGCAGGCACTTCCCTATCGAAGATGCTATAAAATGTGCAAATGGCAGAAAATTTCAATCGTAACAACTACTCAGCGTTCTTTACTGGCTCAGCAAAATGGAGACGGAGCAGGAATAGCTGTCAAAATATTGAATACATGTAAATTTTATGTTAAACTGCGTATTCCTTAAATATCGATAGTTTTCGATAAATTCCGATAGTATCGATATTTTAATGGGGTACGTAAAATAAAACTCTAAATTAATTAACATTTTATATCGTTGAATGGTTTGCTGTCAAAACCAAAGATTAATAATGAAAAGATGCCAGAGAAAGACAAAGTGCGCATTCGATAGTATTTTGCCTTATCTGACGAACAAAACATCTGTTTTCAAACACAAATCTGTTTTCAAACACAAATCTGTTTTCAAACACAAATCTGTTTTCAAACACAATTCACAAGCTTGAATCGCGTTTCAGCAGCAAAAGTTAAACCATATAGTTGACAGTTGAGTAAGACCGAATATCGACGTTTTTTTCCTGATAATCAATAGTCTCGATAGGTTAATATAATCGATTAATCGATAAACAATCGATTTTTAAGGAACACTGCTGTAGACGGAGCTGTATTCTGTTCTGCAAGAATTAACCAACTTTTAACTTTTGCTTACAGCTTCGAGTCGAAACAAGCGCTTACATGCAATTGAAACTCTTTTCAGTTCCGGAAAAAATCAAAGGTGACGTCAAATTTTATCAAAAAAAACTGTTCAAGTGTACAGCTGCATTGTGGACACGTAATATTAGTAGTATGTAGGCTATTTTTTGGCAGCTATTTTATCTACGTTTGCCCCAGTTGCAGCACTCCATTGGATTGACCTAGGTAGGTGTAGAGGTAGAGCGGTTTTTTTGGCGTTTGCCGCCATTTACAAAAATTTATAGCATTTTCCAATAGGGTGCCAACTTCACAAATTTAGCACCACCTAGTACAAAGTGTCAAATGTAACTTGACGTTTAATTGAAACGTGTTATGTTGTTATCTGCACAAGCATGTGCCTCGTGTCAAAATAATATTGGCTAAAATCTATTTTGCTTCAGTTTACTGTAAAATGAATTCTCACGAATATTGTGGGATATTAAAAAATGATTTTACGAATACGTATTACTGGAGTGTATTCTGCAGTTATTTGCTTTACAAATGTCAGAACAAAACTGACAGCTGTCGCCATGTGCAAAAGTTACATATCTACATTTATATTATCTATCAAAAAACAATACAATGATGAGAAAGTCTAAACGAGCAATTGTTCGTCATATCGTTCGTCGGTATGTTTGATGTATTTTCCTTTAACTAAAGTCTAACCGGATGAATGAAGAATGAAACATTTGGGGTTTTGATGCACTGCGACCTAGATCTATTGTGCCCCCCTTAGAACTGGATGACGTTTCTCATTTACAGTACGTCCTCCAAGTTAATTCCTTTGAGGAACCCCAGTAATTGTGGTATTTCGATAAAGTGTAGTTCCTTTTCCTTTATTAGGAGTTGTCCCAAAAATTTGTACCTTTGGTGAATGATGGCTTCACAACTCCCTAGTATGATGTCCGGTGTCTCCTCGTGCACCTTACAGAACCTGCGGAGAGCATTTCTCTCCAATCCCAGAATATTGAGGTGCCTGTTGAGCTTACAGTATCCAGTAAGAATGCCTGCTATTACCCTTAGCTTGTTCCTACTTAGGTTGATACAGGATAAGAACCGTTTTTGGTTGTAGTTCCCAAGTAGTAATTTAACCTGTCTTAGCCTGGGGAGTTTATTCCAAATGTTTGATCTTTTGGCTTCCTCCTCGGACCTGATCTTGTTTTTGATCACGTTCTCTCCGATTCCGCAATAGGGCTCTGGTCCCATTAAAGGTGACGTTGCTCCTATTTTTGCTAGAGAGTCCGCTTCTTCGTTGCCCTGGATTCCCATGTGCCCAGGTACCCAGTGAAGCGAGACTGTTGCACGTGCCCAGCTTTGAGTTGATGGAGTAGGAGCTTAGTGCCTTTAGTGCCTTTAGTGCAGCTTGTCTATCTGACATAATGGTTTCGGTAGTTTCTTTCGAGATTACGTTCTGCGCATTTACCATTTGCGTTAAACTCCGCTTGGAAAATGCTAGTGGAATTTCCCATCGGGATAGAAGGCTTGGTTCTAGGCCCATAAAATCCTGCACCAGTTCCTTCAGTTGTTCTCGATCCATCAGTGTACCACTTGATAGCATTTGCTCTGAGTGTGTAGTTAGAGCTTTCACCTACCCATTCTTTTTTAGAATTTAACTCCGTTTTGAAATTTTTCTCAAAGTTATATTTCTTGATCATACCATCTCTTGGAATGTCCAAGGGGTTTGTTCCTGTAGACCTAAGAATAAATGGTTTTTCTCTTGATCCTATTATTTTCCCCGGCCCAGTTCCCCCTTTGGCAAGTCCCAATATAGCGCTTTTGGCAGAGTTTTCTACAACAGCGTACAATGGTGTTAAGTTTAAAATGAGTTCCATTGCAGCTGTGGGGTCGGTTCTCATTGCTCCGGTGATATGGATAGATGGGAAGAAATTTATAGAAAAAATAGTTTTTACTTTTTTTCTCAATTTTTTGTTTATCAAGAAATCTTCAAATCCTATAAAATTGACATTTTACTAAGAACTAAATATTTTGTTAGATCTTGGTAGGTCCCGAAAATATCGTTAAACTGAGTATCTCAATTTTGCCAAAAATAAAACGTCATAGTTTTTTCTGAGAATTTTTCATTTATTATTTATATGTAGCTTAAGATAACAATACTTCTTAAAACTGTTGTTCCATTATTTTTGTTTTAATTTTAACAGATTTACCACAGTTGCTTATCTATTCATTAACCAATTATGTGTCCCAACCACTATATAACCTTTGTTTTGTTAATCACATTCAAAAATGCGTTCGTCGTTCTCATAATTTAACTAAAATTCCAATGCCACACATTTATTGAAAATAAATTTAAATATACTCGTACCTTCACATACTTAACTCGTCAGATATTTAATAATTATATTTTAGGTCCGTCAACACATATAACAATAGGTACCTTACATACAATAACAACTTTAAAATACAATCAGATTGTTTTTCACTTTTACCTTTTATAAACTCTGTACCTGCCTTATCTATCATGAACATGAACACCTTATATGTATAGTAAAGTCAAAACAAGTCATTAAGAAGGAATTTCTGTTACAAATTTTTGTTATCAGTTAAGTAGATATTATTATTTTACAACAATTTGCATTTACCGACGTGTGATTCACAAATGAAAACAAAAAAATTGTAGTTTAAATTCGAATAATATTCTCATATATTCTCTGACTCATTATGTTGTATTGATATCGATTGCTTTGAATTGCTCTTGTTGCATTTAACGAGCTATGTTTTGATAATGATTCAATTCATGTTTTTTTTTGGAAATATCTATCAAAGCTCAGTATCGACGGGTTACAGTTATTTTCAAAAGTTGCTAGTAATATTTTTCCTGAAAATCCAACTCCGTTTGCGAGATAAACAAAAATCCTCGACACTTTATTCTTACTTAGAAAAAAAAACATTAAAAGTTGGCGCATCTCCTTTTAGATCTAAAAGTTAGCTGAGTTTTGTACTTTATCTTATGTAAAACTTTGAAACTTGGACATGATATGTGAATAGTTTGTTAAAAAAAAAACTTCCCCTTTATAGAACTTAAAGATTTTGTTGGAATATATCTTACACCGCACCGATTATATACTTATATGATTTTTAAAAAAAATTAAAAACATATTTTTTTTTTACAAATTCTACACAAAATGGTAGAAATATAATTCATATTAATGATAAGATAGTGAAATTTACACATACAATCCACACTTCAACAAATAAATTATGCTCTCGGGATATATATATGTCGAAATCCGTCAAACCGTTTTTGTGAGAAAGTCGGAAATTAAAAAATGGTTGCACTGAAGGTATAGTAAAATTTTGAACCAATATGTAGACTATGCCTGCACAAATTTTTTTCAAAATCGTTAGAGCGGTTTTCGAGATAATTAAAATGGTAGGAACAAATTGTATGACAAGTAGGTATGGTTATTTTTGGGACTAAAAAATGATTCAAAAATCTGTTTGAGACAATCACCTAAAACGCTTAAGTACCAAGTTTGAAGAAAATCGCTTCAGCCGTTTATGCTGTGGATACACCTACATACAGACAAACATAGAGTGTGTTCTCTAGCATCGTAACGTCAAGTTTGATTAAAATATCGAATTCGAGTTTCCAAATGCAAAACTTGTCATATGCCCTATATTATCACAAATAAAAATCATGTGAACGAAATTTCAAATTTCGCTTAAAGTCGCTTAAAGAATTTCAAGCGACTCTTACGCTCGTGATTAAAATAAAAAAAATATGTGTAGAACCGTTTAATCCAGCGATCTTGCCGGCCTGAGCAAATGAGGTCCGGAAATGCAGTCCTCAGAAATTCGGTTTTCCATAGTGCAGTATGCGCCTTTGCTCCATAATGTGTTCTCCAGTCCCAATTAATCCAATTGAGGAGTGAGAGTGACAAATTCGTTGAACATGACTGGATAGCTTAGGTTAGGTTAGGAGGGGCGAGCGTAGCTCAAAGGCTACTGCGTAACCAGGGGCCTATTGGTCCATTGTGATGCCCTTTCACACAGAGATACTCCTAACTATTGTTTCATGAAGACTGGTTCATTTACAAACCAGCCCGTACTCTCTATATTTTTTTCATTTTTACCATTGGTATATGCACTAGGTCGTCTAGCTCGTCAACAAACCTGTTTCCGAAGTGTCGGAGGCGATTAGTTTGTAGATTTGGATAGTCGTAGAGCATGTGTTTAATGGTTTCTGTTTCATCAGCGTCTTGACAGCTCACACAGAAATCGGGTGCCAATATACTCAGTCTAGTGGCCATTGTAGCTATGTCACAGTGTCCTGTTAGTACACCTATCAAGGTTCAGGTGATCCTTTTACTTAGTGATAAAATATACTGGCTATTCTTTTCATTGATTCTAGGCCATAAACTTCCAGAGATAACACAGTCGCTCCTGGATATCCAGGACTTGTTTATTTGCTCTTTCCTTTGTATGTCTATTTTCTTTTTCACTACGCCAAACGGGACCTCAGGACTTGTACCCAATAAGTTGCTGCTGTCCCTATTTGCAATTGATAGCTGGATAGCTTAGAAGGGGTCGAGAAATGGCAGCTGCCTCACCTCACTCGGGTCTCAATGGATACATAGCATTCCTGAGCGTAGGAATAGAATAGTTTAAGTTGAAAAAAAAACAGGAGGAGAGTTGTAGGATACCTCCCTAAACTATATTGAACTTTGAGTAAATTTCAGGTTATGTTTAAGTGGGTTAGTAGCAAGGGCGGCTTTCTTTTAAGTGCATTTGTGCGCTGAACCACAAAAACTATATGTTTACTCATTTTTTAATGAAAACATTAATTTGAGGATAACAACTCAAATCCCATCAGGGAGGACAATTGAGGCCTGCTTAGCCCTAGTAAGTATTCTGTTTTTTTCTTCGACATATCTGACCAAAGATTCCTCTAAACCGGACAGCTGCCGATTCCTGACCATCTGCCGCCTGCGGTTTTGAGAAAAGTTTGGTGAATTCTAACATTTTCTTGATCCGTGACACAATTATACCGTAAACGATTTGGCTCGGTTTAAGTAATGATCCGTTTTTGGCAACTCCTTCCATTACCTTGTATGTCACTATGGCCTGGGACCCAGATTAGGGTGACTAAGTTCGATCCGCTGAGCAATCTTAATTCGTGCGGCAACGATCTATTAGTTTTGACTTTGTGATGATTGAGGAAATGTCTTCGATTACCGCCTAGCTGCCTATGTTATTGCTGACCAGTTTACATGCGGAGAGATGTATTACCGCCTCACTAATTGCGAGCACCTCCGCCTGAAAACTGAGCAAAAGTCTGTGAGTTTAAATGATTTGTTTATGGGAGGATTGTCTGATCCGTCCGTAAAGACCGAACCATGATTTATGTCGATGAATCGGTTTTCCTTTCAGCAGGGACTGGATTAAAATTTGTATGAATTGTCGTAATTATAAAACTTATTATAGTCTTGTGACCGTAATGAAATATTTCCCAATTTGTACACTCTCTTAGTCGTACAGAGCACTGTTTGGTCTCTGTACTTTTGTCCCTGTGACTCACAGTCTACAGTAGTCGTTTGTCCCGGTTTGATCCAGTGAGTTCCTAGTTTCCAATATTGATTAGTTTTTCTTTCAAAATTCATGAAAAGTGCATTGTGTCTGTTAACTCAAATTCATTCGATACTGACAAATTGCAGGTTAGTAAATATATGAGCTTTCACCTGCTTATAGCCAATGCCAATGCTAGCGTGTGCTGGCTAGACAATCTTAGGAAATCCAACAAATACGGAAAAAAAATTAAACAAAATTTAAAGAAGAAATCAATTTGCAGAACTATTAATAATTTTTTTAATTTATTTGTTAATTTATTTATTTGTTAATTTATTTATTTGTTAATATATTTATTTGCTAATTTATTTATTTGTTAATAAATTTATTTATTTATTTTATCATTATTTAAATAACTTAAATTTGTTATATTTTCTTTTTTTTCCTTTTATTTTTTCTTTTGAATGAAGGTTTTCTTTCGTATTTTCCTTCGATTTGGAAAATGTTTCAGTAGTAGTATCAAATCTCTGAATTGTAAACTGTGCGGTCACAGTCTATTTTGATAATATTATTACGAAATAAATATCAATTTGCAGAAATGAAAAATTTAAGTTTTTAGAATCGAAATAATTTTCGTTATTTCGTTAAAGTCAAATATTTTCTAATGTATTGTATACCATATCGAATTTAAAGAATTTGTACAACTATTTTTATGGTTTGAGAATTTTCTGTTTGAAATTGCTTATAATATTTCTATGTTTTTTTTTTTTAATAAATCACTTCTTAACTTACTAAAATAAATGTATCCCCCCAACAAGACCCATTACACTGTTAAGTACATTTCCGGAGAAACCATTTTTATAAATCAATTTAAAAATGAATTCAAGTAATCTATCAATCTATGATGGGAAGTGGATTTTAAAATTTGTCCAATATATGTACTGTACATACGAGTATGTAATAAATCCTTTGACTATGCCTATGCCCATTAATAGCCTCGCACATAACTATGTATTGTCTGTCAAATCCATAATCCTCTTCAATAAATTAACTAACACCCCATAACGTTCAAGTGCATAAGTGCATGAAAAATTTAATGAACCAAAAATGCTTTAATTCTATCCTTCGTTAATCCTAGATAGAATATCTTCCCTTTAAAATTCACATTTTTGAAAAACACAAACCCCAACAAAAAACCATATCATCAAGGAAGAACTTGAGTTATGTATACAAAAAAAAAACTGCCCCAATAAATGCTCCCTGAAACAAGATAGAGTGCACATGCGCCACCGCCAACCGTGCGTCGCCGCTGCAACAATTGATAAATCACTCAGATAGTGTGTAAAACCAATATTTCGTATGGTCTATTATGTAATTTCATATTAAAACTGCATTTTTCAAGTGTTTTCAATTCAAGTGGATATATGAAGGCGGACTTGTCTTCCTTCCGTTCTATACGACATACATACCAGTCATCTGGATTTATTAAGACCTCCGACATACCAATGCATCAATCAATCCCAAGGACCTTATCTAATGAGCATCCCTAAAATTATTCATGTATTAAATTCCAATTCCAAGGCATCACCATTGATATTGTCAAGAGGGTAGGTAGGTAATGGGAAACGACAAGAGAGAAAAAAAAATAATACTACAATTTTTATTAGTGCTCACCATACATGAATCACCCTATAATACTTACGATAATATCAAATGTACTTAGTGTGTCGGTTAGGCTCTATCGAAAATACCCTCGTTTAGTATAATTTTGTCGCGGCTAAACGCACAACGCAGAGCCGGTATATAGCTTGTCGGTGAATTTAGAAAAAAATATGTAATATCAAAAATTCTCCCTCGAAACACAGACACGTTAAAGTCAAAATATACTTTACTTTATCATCATAGATACTTCTGTGGATTTTGTATCTTTAAGAAGAAAAAACACCCGCATGGTTTGGTTTTTCTTTTTTTTTAATCGAGTCTCACACAGTCACATTAGCCATAAACACAAAGTGTATCTCTCAGCAGCTAGTGCGCGTGCTGTATTTGTATTATTTATTAATCGACCAGCATCCCGCGGCGTGAGCTACAATTTACAAAATTAAATCCAGAGCAGATACAAGCAGAGAGTGTTCCAAAGAACACGCAGTTAGTCTCTCCTTGGATTTTATATTAATTGAAAAGAATCTAAAATTCTAGGATGTAGTATCGCGGTGCGCGAATATTTATTTATTTATTTTCGTTTATTTTTTTGTTTCTTCAAGAAAATAAAAATAGATCATTAATAAATAATTTAAAAAAAAAATAAAATTTATATTTCGTAATTTTTGTGGAAAATATAAAATCAAACAAGACACAGTGACGTGTTCAGTGAGATAACTAAAGAAACAAAAACACAACTCGTTTGTGCAGTGAATAATATTTTGTTTGTCTTATCTTAAAACTAATTCAGCCTTATCACAAGGTTTTTATAAGGTCAATCATTATTATTTGTTATGAAATCGTACAATAATTAACTAACTGAAAAGTGTTGTAAAGTGAATACAATTTTAAATAAACTAATAACTTCCAAGCATCTTTAACCAAACAAAAAAAAGGATAGACATAACCTAATTGGTAAAACTAATAAACAAATAATTTTCAATTAGACCCTCTTAATGCCATCCCTGGAGTTATTTTATGAGTTTTTGAAATTAAAAAAAAAAATAATCTACTTCATATCGCTGGCAGCCGATTGCGGTTAGTTTCACTTAATTGCTTATCTACAATTTTCAAATTCTACTCTCTCAATTGAATGGAATTTGTATAATTTTGTTAAACAAACAGTTCCCTGCCTCTGTTATACGAGTATTGTATCTGCTGTAAATTATTTCAACTCAAGAGGGAGTAGTTTGGTTCAATGTACCTACCAAATGCCCTAGATTGCGAGTGGGTGTGGATGTGGATGTTGGAATTGCAGCGTTTACATAGTGCGTTTCTTTTTTTGCATTTGCACACCAAGTCCAAGTCAAATATAATAATAAATTGGCAGTGCAATGACAGTTGAATAAATATTTATTTTAAAAATTGAATCCTAAGAAAATTTTAAATGCGCAAAAAAAAAAAAAAAAAATTAAACAGAACCATGTAGGACGTAGAGGTGATATTAGTTCAGGTTTTATTTTAGAATAACTTAAGAGGTTTTTTTTTTTTAGTTTGTAAATCTGGTTTAAAATGGGATTGAGAGTTAATTGGCTATATGGAACAAGTTTTATTACTTCCAATATGAAAGTATATTTTTTGTGTAGCTGATGGGTATGCACTGTAATCTTTTATCATCAGTGTATAGCGAGTAGATATTTTCTAGTCATACTAGAGCAATTGGCATTCATCGGATAGAATTTTTAGTCACACACATCTTATTTTATTTTTAAAGTTGGTATGATTAATAAGAGTTTAAAAGTTTATTATATAAAATCTTACATTATTATCCAAAAATTTAAATCAACTAAACACGAACTAAGATGCACAGAGCTCCTCCCATTTGCATTGTTGCGATCACTGTTTCATCGAATTCCGCTTTTATGTCAGTAAAGTACATTAAAGCACACAACGCTAGAAGGAAGTAGAATAAATAATGTAGAATTATCTTATTTGTACAATTTTACTGTACGACAATATTTATTTATTATGAGAACAAGCAAATGAAATAATCAGATTCAAAATTGGTTTAATTATTTAATTAAAATTAAATGCATTTAAAACAACAAATATATTATAAACTTATACCCAAGCGCTAGCAAATTATAATTTAGTTAACAAGCAAACAAGATTTTGATTTTTTTTTTTATAAAAATTGATTTTTTAGATGACACTTTTAATTATCTGTACTGTTGCATTAATCTTGAGGAAGGAATTAACTTTGAAAAATATTATTTTTCCTAATTTCTCATCAAATGATAATAGAAGCAACAATCTAATTGATTGGTAGTTTAAAAAGCGCTCTAGATCTTTTTGATTCTTTGTAGATACTTTTGAATGTCATTTATTATATCCCAATTTAAAGTATTCATAAGTAAAGCAGCTCTTATAAATTTGGGGTTTTACAGATGTCATTCAAGATAATTGCTGAAGTTCTCTATTCTGACAAAGTAATTTTCGAATGAATTTTCGACACATATCTGACAAAAATTTGATGAATATTAGCTTTAAATTCATCATAGGTTTTATAGATATTAATGATATTTTGCAAAGTCCCGAAATAAGTAAATCCAACAGTTAAAAATCACAAGAACTGACTTTTTTAGAAAGTTTTCCAGTTGTGTTGTATGTTATACGGTCTTGTCTTCGAAACAGTAATTGTTAATGTACCAAATAATTATAGAGAAATCTCGTTCATGAACTCAATTGCCAAGATTTTCTGCTCTGTCCTTCTAAGAAGAATCAACACCTGGGTAGAAAGAACAATTTACTGAGTGAATATCAAGCAGGTTTCCGAAAAGGATATTCCACTGTTGACAACATATTCACACTAACAACAGTCGTCCAATTCTTCCTTAGACAAAAAGAAATCTGTACGTGTTTTTTGTAGATTTTAAAACTGCATTTGACTCGATTGACCGCAATGCACTTTTCTATAAGCTATTTCAAAAAGGTATGTTAACAAAAATGCTGAAAGTCTTAAAAAATATGTACAATAACACACGAGACGGCAGAAATAAGTCTGAATGGTTTGAAACTAAGACCGAAGTTAAACAGGGTTGCCTGCTTAGCGCAGTCCTCTTCGCTTTATTTATAGATGACATATCCCAACATCTACCAGCCGGTATTAGAATTGCTCAAGAAATCATTAAGGTTTTACTTTACGCTGATGATATTGTATTACTGGCGGAATACCCTTACAGCTTACAACTAATGATCAATAAAATGCACAACTTCTGTAAAACTTGAGGGTGAATCTAGAAAAATCTAAAATCATGATCGTAGGCAATAGACAAACGAAGCTGCGAGTGAATGAAAAATGGTATTTTGACGGTGAAGCAATAGAAGTTGTCACACAATATAATTAACTCGGCATAATTTTGGAACCCAATATGAAACTCACTCATCATTTTCAAAAAAAGCTATCATCATCTAAAAGCCTAATGAACGCGTCATGGAAAACCATTATCAATTAAAATGAAATTCCAATCTCAGCAAAATACCGTGTTTTTGAAGCTGTCATGCGCTCAGTTATGTGTTACAGTTGCCAAACATGGGGATTCAAGCAATACGAAGAAGTTGAAAAACGCCTCTCTATGAACACTCTTAACTACGTCCTCGACCTGCAGACAGGTCTCCCAAGCAAACCTATTTACGTTTACACTAAAATTAAATTTTGATTATATAATCAATTAATTAATTATCCGGCACATAGACTTCCACACATTCTTACCAAATACACATTTGAAAATAAATTGGAATGGATTAATGAGTGGATTTTTTTGGCAGAAAAATGCGATACAACCATTAATATTCAGTACGATGATGTTTTCATTTTAAACCAGCAGTTTTTTTATAATCTTTTAGAACTGTCTGACATTCACAGTCGCAATGACAATATAGTACAGCCAACATCCTCTATTAATAGACCAATATATTCAGAACTTAACTACGATCTGGGAAGTAAAAATTATTTTAATGATTGTCGTAGCCTTAGATCTATATCCTTGATATGTAGAGCCAGATGTGAAAAGTATTGAATTTAAACGGTTCGCCATTTAATAAAAATGATTCAAACCTTTGTAAAATATGTAACCTTAAGGCAAAAGAAGCTACATTTCACTTCTTGGCAATATGTCCAATTTACAATGGTATAAGACTTATTTATTTCGGAAATCGTTCATTGACAATGGAAAAAACAAAGAATATTCTTAACGGCGACAATTGGGATTCACTCCATAATTATATTGAAACTGCATTTACATATCGCAATAATATCATTACGGAGTTCATGTAGTACCAAAAAAAAATCATGTTTTTTAAATTAACCTTGGCTTTTTTCTTTAATAGTAAAATAATTTTTTAAAGTGTACAAGAATCAAGAACATTATATATTTTAGCGCGTCAATCAGGCAGACGGCAATGCCATTGCTCACTTATTTTATTTTACTTTTGTAATAATATCATGTAAAAATTGTTTAATAACATAAATACAATTATATCTATCTCTCTATCTATCAGTTATTGTTTCACATCCATATCTTCGATTTAAAATTTGGTTAAAATTTCGGCTAATATGTCCGTATTACCTTCTGGGCGATGCAATAGTTTTTTCTACAGCAAACTTTCTTATTCACCACAAAAAAAAATCTGGCTTTTTGCTGAAAAAATGGGAAAAATCCTAAAAATCTTGTGCAAAATATGCTAAAAACACTGTCCCTATCTTTGCAATGTTGATTGTCCCAAAACGGAGTTAATTCTTTTTTCTTGCGCAAATGTGCAAATTTTAAAGTTTTGTTGTGTACTTAACTTGCATTTCAATTTTACCCGGATTCATGCGCTTAGGAAATTGGCCAATGTTGCGTACAAAAATTTCAGTTACCTTTAATTTTTGAGTGAGTTGACTTTTATAAGAGTGTAAAAAATTTAAAAGTTTAAAAAATTGTAAAACAAACCGCACACATTTAGTAACTTAAGCCATATCTTTTGTGTACGCATCATTTCCATACGATGACGGATATGCCTTAAATGACTATGACCTTGAGCGACCAACAACCGTCGAATAAAAGAATGGATGTTCTCCTTAGCTGTTCTTAATGCCATTCTAATTATTGTTGCCAGTTACTCTTCCCCTCAAACTTAAGTCTTTATACAGTTGGAGTATTGATTCATGATGCCTCGCTCAAGGAATCATCAAGGTTTGGCGGGTATTTTCATTAATTTTAGTTAGCACGTCTGTAAATTGTTGGACTGTATGGATGAATGGATGTATCCACTCGTGGACTATACATCCATAGGTCGCTGGGTCATATCCGGCTCGAAGGACCAATGTGAATTCAACAATTCTTAATTTAGTAAACCCTTACCTTTGGTGGGAGGAAGTCAAAACTGAATGAACTGGTATGGCTTTCTATTATAACGGCAAATCATACCAATTCATCCTTTTTTGACTATCCCCCACCAGAGGTAAGGGGTTACTAAATTAAGAATTGTCGAATAAACAATAGATGTGACTTAAACGAAATATAAAGCTAAATCATTCATAAATTCTAAAACATATTACTATTTCTATGATTATTTCCTCATTCATTAACATGTTTTAGAGCCTGCGTAAAGTTAAAATGCCTCTAAAGAAGGAAATGTAATTCATAAAAGTTTTTTTACATTAAATAAAGGAATATTTAGCGTCGTTGTGAAAGTAAAAGTAATGAATTAAAATATTCACAGTAGGGTCCCCATTGTCATATCAGTAACTAACATACTTATTTGTCCTGTTTAAACTTTCAAACACATTTAAAAATGTTTTGCTAAACATATGGACACCGCTTAATTATATAATTAAAATATTTGTGTTTTTTTAATCTATGTAAATCTATTTTAATAGAGCCATATTTTTTCTATTTTCAAAAATAAACAGCAAATAAGTACATATTTTAAGCAGTCATAAAAAAAGCTTGAACAAGACAGACATCCTTCTCGTTGACATATTTAAATTTAATTTGCAAAGTTCTTTTTGGCTTAAATCCAAGTCCATTGCGAAATATGAAAAATGATATACCTATCTATACACTTTTTTATATTTTTAAATACCTACCTATAAGTTAAAATAAATTATATCGATTTTTAATTAAGATAAATTAGATAAACTTTGTCATTCATTACTTATATGATTTCTTAACTTCGAAGTACCATTAGCCAAAAAAAAAACATTTGAAAATGAATACCTGGATGTCATTAAGAAATACGGGAAATATTCTCTGTGCTTACATTTGCTTTAAAGAAAAAGAGAAAAAAATTTTTTTTTCGTTTCATTTTCTTAGGTCATTAATTACCAAAGGTGTTATAGGCTCCTCGCGTAACAAAAGACCAGCACCGCGCAAACTTTTGCGCTAGGCAATGTACTTATATTCTATTCGTAAGCACTCATACTTTTGCAATTCAAAAATAAATTCTGATTTCATTAAATCGAAAATGGCATATCTAGCTTTACAGGAATGAAATATCAAAGTGTGTGTTCTCGTATTTGTTGTGTCAGTGTTTTCATACACATCCATCCATGCATACGCGTATATTCACGAATAACTGTATACTGCATTGCCATTTTGCATTGCTATATTGCATTGATGATTGAAGTTGAAATAGCTGAGGCTGGCTGACTATGACTGACAAAACCTCCCTTTCTATATCCACTTGGTGTGCTTTTTTTTTGTGATGTGTACTTGAAAGTAAGCAGTGGATATTTGTTTGGCCCTCCAACTCTTTCGAACCGAGCAAGTTTTGCTTCTCTTGAAAAACATTCAATGTACATAAAGAAAAACATCAATATCTTGTGTATTCTTTTGCCGCGTTGCCAGATTCAATTTTCTTACTAAATATTTGGTTTGGCTGCCACAAAATGAATCACCCAGAAATGCCAGAACTTAAATAAATTTCAACTTGAAAAGTCATAATATACGATATGTCAGTTTTGTTCAAAAATTATTTCTGCTTACGGGTTTACTATATAAATCGGTTCTTCATTAACAAGATAAATATTTTTGATAAAATCTCACCATACCATCTCTGATGGTCCAGTTAAGTATAATTTCCGCCATTAGAATATTCATTAAGTGTTATCGAATGTTAAAAACGTAAGTGACTCAAACGTTTCTCTCGAAATTTATTGGTATCAGGAATACACTTTCCAGGGAGTAAATTTCGAGGAAATAAATTAGGACGAGTCTAGACGAAATGCGAATTTATAAGAGTTATAACAGTTGATCGCACTTAAATGTGTTAAATATTGCCAGCTCTTTGCGCGGTTGGAGTGTTGCTAATTTCCAACTAATTTCCCGAAGTCGAATACCTTACAGGGCCGCATAAACTATACTTTCCCTCATACTTTTGGCATGTCCCGAGTAACGTCCAATAAAATATTTCGTGAGAAACGAAATTCCCTGGGAGATCCCCGATAGGTGCCATTATATTACAAACGAATTATTTTCCAAAATTCTGAATTATTCCCATAAATCTAAAACAAAACGTGAAAAATAAATTAGATTTTGACCGAATTTAGCCTGATTAAAAATTTCACATTGTTAATTCACGACTCATATGATTAGATCAAATATTATTTCAAATATCGATTTTTTTTTGTTTTAATTTTAACTATATGCATGTTAGAACTAAGATCTTTTAAATACAACCTGAATTGCACGGCACTAGTTAGAAGGAATAGAAATATAGGAAAGAATTCTGTGTTGGCACAGTGAATTTGAGAATTAGGTATTTACTTTCTCATTTTAACCCGCGGGCGGCATCTAGTTAAGATTGGATGTATAGAAAAGTATGCTGCCTAGCATAGATTGATTATTTTGCAAAAAAAAAAAAAATGTAAAATAATTTTCCATTCGCATCTCAAGAGAACATCAAATTAACAAACATTACACATTTTACATTACAAATATTACGATCTGGCAGTACTGCACTTGAACGTAATTGTGTTGTTATCATTCAGGAGCATGACATTTAAAAGGACGCGCGAAAATGTTTACAGGTATAGAACAACGAAGTCTTCTAGGATGATTTTTTTTCTGTGATGCTTCACAAAGCGCATCCGTCAAGAGAGGAATTCTTTTCTCCAATATTTGTATACGAAGAACTACAATGACAGCTGAATACTTGTCGGAATTTTGCTTCAAGAATTTTCTTTTCTTTTCATGTGTTTTCTCTTTAATTTTATTTTTTAATGAGAAATTCCGCTGATTCAGAAACTTAGTAAGGTAGTTATACTTTTTGAACTCACGACCGATTGCCATTATAAATCATAAATGTAAACATTTGAAAAAGCAAATAAAAAATTTTAGTATAGGTATAAGGTGCTGTTACTCACTAATGACATTGGGGTACATAATACATATATAAATTCGTTTATCATATTTCTAGGGAAATGCAAATTTTGGACAAAATAGATAACGAGAGACGGAAGCTCCCTCTTACCTATTTTCCGTCTTACTTTTCATTTTAAATATGCAAAGAGACTACAAAATATATTCAAAGGTCATAGGGACAACTGAATTGAATCTATTCATGACTGGCCTCCTTCCGGTCTATAGTATGAATTTGGTAATTTACATACAACATTCGTTAAATGTTCGTTATACATATTATGTACATAAGACAGCATGAGCCCCTGTCCTGTCACTGGACGTCAGATACTTTCAAGACGTAATTCAATTTGTTTCAATTTTATTAATAAAATAAATTCCCGTAACGTAATTAGTACATATACTTTCGTTATTTTGTTGCTGAAATAGAAAATGCTATAAGGAAAAATGTTTGTTGTTTTTTCCCCGCAATATATTCCAGCAATTTGCAGTTTCAAAGTACATGTTATTCTTTTTCCGTGGGTATTTTCTATTCTCTGCGACTGATGGTTTAAACTTTTTTTTTCTAAGCTTTTGAATATAAACAAACTAATAAACCTTGAATTAAAAATAAAACCTATAAAGCTTCAGTTAGTTCTGTTTAATTCAGTTTGTTTATACACCTAGTTGAATTATTGGAAATGTGTTCCATTGTCACTCATTAAATATCTACTCAATATTTGATAAAATACAGGGTGTGTTTTTGAAAGCCAGTTCAAACTTTAAAAATATAAACACATGAAATTTTATTAAATATTATTTATTTCTCAAAATTTATATTATTTTGGAATTTTAATAGTTCTTAACACTCTTCTAAACGAATTAAATATTTTACGCTCGCACTGTGCTTGATATATTGAGTGCAATCAAACCCCTTTAGTGCGCGCATTATTAAAAAAAAATATTCTCTTGCACTATTCTCATGAGATGTACTGTATTTTCCAAAATTATTGTTTATAAAAATTGATCTTTAAGCTGAGAACCATAATTATGACATCAAATCCTAAAGGTTGTTAATTTTTTTGAAGCGTGTATGTTAACGAAAAAATAATACCAAAAAAATTAACTGACAATTTACAATCTGACAAATGGTTTTGACAGATACAACTAGTCTCCCGCCTAGATTGGGGTTCGAACCCACACGTCTAAGTAAGCAGTCAAGCACTATATCTACTGCTTCATGGCCACCCGCATTTTCTAAAATAATAACTTTCACCAATTTTAGTATTATATAATGTATGTCTTTGCTTATATTTAAGTTCATTATTCATTATTTTGTGCATGCGATCCGATCTCTCAGATGGATCATCCATTGACATGTTTGTGCGACCACCCGGTTATCTTTCCATGGATTCAGATGTCTTTTTTTTTACGGAACGATGGGGTTGTGCTTTTTCGGTGGGTTTTTTATATTGCAATCAATTTGGAAAACAGTTTTAAGAAGATTTTCGGACTGCTGAATCGTCCTCCACCCCTGGATCAGCCCACACTATTTCAGACTCGGCTCTGGGTAGACTAGTACAGGGATATTTTATAACCATTAACCATTAAACCACGGGTTACCGTGAAATTCCCACGAGAACCTATTAACCACTGCACCTGCGGTTTCAGGATCCCCGTGGAGGACAGAACAACTGTAAGACATCCTAAAGCCATTTTGTCTCGTTAAGAAAATTGATTAAACATTTAAGCTTCAATTTTGAAAGTTCGTTCATGGCCTTGTAGAAAGTCTTTCCAAGTGATTGATGTCTTTTGTGGCCAGTGGGAGACATTTGCAAAGGAATTGAACAATAGTTTTTTTGTTTGCGGATCCACACAACTGCGACATCTTCATCGCACGCTCTCCTATTGACCAGTGACCCCCACAATGCACATGTTGAGATTCTGCATATCAGTTGAGAGGTTCGTAGTAGGCCATATCATTCTAGATATAATGCATGTATGACAAACTGTCCCTCTACGATTTGATTCCCTAAAAAATTGAATTTTCCTATATATTACCTAATCCAGTTCCTACGGAAATGTCAATTCTTTCTGCCAGTGACCTATCGAGGGCCGATACTTGCCGATACAATAGCAGGCAAAAACTTTTGAACATAGACGAAGTTCAGATTGAACCCTTTATTTTGATTTTAACGAATTATTTCGTTATTTAGTTTAAGAAACAGATTTATGAGTTATATAACGTTATTTTTGAGGAATAAAAAAAGACATCCGAATGAAATGTCAAAGTTACTAGATGTATAGTCGTCACCTTCATGTTAACAGTATTTTATTTATTCGAATTTCTAGACTAAAATTTAGCTATTTCTTGACATAGAAAGTGTGTTGGTGACAACATCAGGATTTATTCCAAAAATTTATTGGGCTAAATGAGTCCTATGGGACCTTCTAAATTTAAACAAAATCTAGGCCATGTTTTTTGACAGTCTGAATGCCTCTGGTATGTATAATAAACTAATGATTTGGAAACATTTTTTTAAAATAAATTACAATTGATTTGTTTATTCATATAAGAATAATAAAAAGGTATTTCAAATTTATAATAAATTCAATAAAAAAATTTCAAATCTGTATTTGAATTTCCTTAATGAACTTCATTATTTTTTTCTTTTTCATTAAAAGATTCTTGATTTGATAAGCAATGTTTTAGTTGTTTAAATCCAATAACACATTAAATAAAACTCATTTACACTTTAAAATTATGCAAATGCATTTTTGAATGAAAAAAAAACCCTAATGGATGAATGTTCGTTAAAAAAGAAAATGAATGTGTGAACAACAGAGGTATAATATATTCATGTAAACATGAGTTTCTGAATTAGTAATTGTCTGATAGTGATTTTATTTGTATTTAATGTAGGTAGGTATCTTTTTTCCAGACTACTTGTTTAATAATTACTGACACAAAAAACTAATTCTTAAAATTGAGATATTATTTAAATGGGAAATGTAGGGTCATTCACATTTCTGATATAGATTCCGATCGATCAGATTTTTATTTTACACTCGTGTTCTACACTTCAACTTTATTTGAAATGAAATTGAAATTCAATGCAAAACTTAATTTGGTGTTTTACAATTTAATTAAGTCGGTGTCAATTTAAATTTTTCGAAGTTAAATCGATGATAATTTCCTATCCTTGCGATTTTCTGGAGGAAATAATAAATTAGAAGATCAGCTGACATGACAGATGTCAGTTGTTTGGTTTTCGAAAGGATTTTGAAACTATGAAACAAGTGAAATATAGAACATTGCAAACAAATTCTTTCGATTTGGAAATTCGAATATCAATATGTGAATTGTCATTTCACCATATGCGACAATCTTGATTGTTAACGTATCCATCGGGTGAAAAATAAACCTAATCGCTGAAGAAAATGGTGTATGAAAGTCGGTCATTTCCACATTCCGTGGTCAGTTCAATTCTTAAGTGAGTTGAATTTTGTAAGAGGTTATAAGCCAAACCAAAATATTTCAAAATGAATACTGTAAAACAATCTTAAATGCTGTGCTCGCCGTGACAGCTACATCTAATGTTAATATTAATAAAATGCACTACTGGATCGCACGTACTTGCTCCTATGTTCGATCACATTATATGCAAAAGATTCTTAATGGAAACGGCTAAAAGTATTTTTAAACTCGTTTTTCGCTTATTTTTGTATATATAACAATTTTTAATTTTTTTCTAAAAAAAAATTGGTATGAACATTTTAAATATTTAATAATATAAACTTTAAAACAAAATTTCAGAAAAAATTGCCCACCCGTTTTCGAAATATTGAATTTTCAAAAAAAAAATATTTTTTTTTCAAAAATCCAAAAAAAACTATTTGAAAATTTTGAAATGCAATATTATTTAGAATTTGAAGGAGATCCTGTATATAAAGTTTGATCGAAATCCGTTGAGCCGCTTATGAGAAAGTCGAAAATCAATAAAATGGTTGTATAGCAGGTACCGTTAATAATAAAATATTTTTAAATTTTTTTCGGCCAAAATGTAGGCCATATTCAAGTTAGTACATACACCAATTTTTTATTAAAATCGTTAGAGCCGTTTTCGAGATAATTAAGATGGCAGAAAAATTTGTGTGGCAGGTACCGTTATTTTTGGGGCTAAAACAATGATTCAAAAATCTATTTTGGACAATCACCTAAAACGCCTAACCACCAAGTTTGAACAAAATTGGTTCAGCCGTTTAGACTGTATATCGTTCTACAGACAGACAGACAGACGGAATTTCCGGACCCACATTTAAGGTGTTCACTATCATCTTAATGTCAATTTTGATTAAAATCTCGAGTTCGGTTTTTTTCCAAATGCAAAACTTGCCCTGTAGTACCTATATCGCAAGTAAAAAGGAACTTAAACTCTATTTCTGAAACGTATAATCTAAATTGTTATTCTGATTTTATGTTTGACAATTTAACTAAATTTTTAATGTAACCTTGATATAGAGCTCTCATATTCTGAAATCTTTATTGAATTTTCACTAAATTATAAGAAATTGCATCTAACGGCCAATTTCTTCATGATCTAGACAGCATTGTCCAATGGGGAATAAAAAACCGCGTAGAATTTAATGCTTCAAAAACCCAATGCTGTCTTCTGTCGTTAAAGCGAGACCCTCCCCCAATGCCGTTGTCCATTAGCGGCGCTTGCATCGAGGAAACCGAACAACTTTCAGTTCTCGGTATGTGCATCACTGACCACCTTTTGTGGAATGAACACATATTCGACTTCGCCAAAAATGCTCCAAGATGTTTGGGTTTTCTGAGACGATGCAAGAAATATTTCTCCCCTTCTGATCTGGCTGTAATCTATAAATCCTTTATTCGTCCAAAGCTTGAGTACAATTGTCATATTTGGGCAGGTGCTCCCATAACGCACTTAAGTCTCCTGGACAGAATCCAAAAAAGAGCTTTAAAAATGATAGGTGATGAAACAATAACTAAAAAAATTGAGCCTCTCTCGCACCGTCGCAATGTTTCATGCCTTTCATTATTTTATCGGTATTATAATAAACAGTGTTCTAGTGAAATAGCCAGTTTGATTCCTCCCCTTAAACTATTCAACCGTAACACTCGCGCTTCTAGGAAAGCCCATCAATTTACCCTAGAGCCCAACTTCGGACGTACTGTCAAGTATAGAGATTCTTTCTTTAGCCGCACAACACGAATGTGGAATGCTTTACCCGACCGAATTTTTCCCTCCCATTGCGATAATCAGGCATTTAAAACCAATGTACATCGGTATCTCCTGTCTAATCCTATCCCATTTTCCTAATCGCTCGCACTGTGTATTAACATTTTAAGGGTATTCATAACCCCTTGAGTGCGCGCATAGTTAAAAAAAAAAAAAGTTCTAAAATCAATTTAAATCTCGATTTAGTAGCTCTCGGTTTATGTTCAGAACTTTGTTTTAAAAATATTTAAGACTCGGGTATTTCTTCACTTCAAATAAATTGGAAATAAATTATTTTTGAGTTTTAAGAACTTAAGTTCTAAGTTTTTAAAACTAAGGTCTAAGGAATATTTTTCAACTTTTTAATCGGTTATTTTTTTTGACAAAAAATTCTGATATTTGTTTCAATTATTCGAAAAAAAAACGTAGAAGTGGTGCATGATTTAATCTGGTTTGTATGAAAAAAGTGTTAGAATTACAGTTTTTTTTAAATGCAGGATTGGCAAAGTTTTTTTCACGAGCTATTCGACGATTACGATGACGTTGGTCAGGGTATGATGCAATTGCATTTCTTGTAATATCATCATTTGATAAGACAATGTCTCAATAGTTCATCATCAGCAGTATTATCTAGGGATTCCCTTTTCCTCTATCACTGCAAATAATGATATCCACACAATAATTTTCTGTGCGCCGTTTCGATCTTAACGCTCATGCCATACGATAGTACGGGAAGGCTACGTTTAAAAACTCTGTGCTGTCATTCGACTACATTTCTTGTGCGAATTTTTCGAAATTGGTAAATTTGCAACTCACGGTTATTAGATATTTCGAAATAGATAAAAGGTGTTTGAATATCCCAAATCAAATGTACTGTCCATATCGCCCGTTTCCGAATTCACATCGTACAGTTGAGTTTTGAAAAATCGTTTGAGCGTGGACAGAGAAAAAGAAGATCATGACTTGGACGATATGTGCGTCCAACAAGACGGGGAATTAAGCCTAACAAAACGGCCATGACTTATGACTTTATTGCATAGGAAATTTCCTGGTCGAATAATTTCACGTTTTGGCCATGTCAATTTGCTACAAAGATCATGAGATTTGACACCCTTAGATTTTTTTCTGTGGGAATTAGCAAAAAACTGTGTTTACGCGAATAATCCCCGAACTTTAGTCTCATTAATATTAACATTACTCAAGATACTCTAAGTAATGTGCAAATGGTGTTTAAAAATTACGTCAAAAGAATCGCATCCTGTGAATCTTCCCAAGGTGGCCATTTGAATGATATTGCTTTTCACACATGGCAAAGTCCAAACTTTATATAATGAAATAAAATATTCATCAAAAATGTATCGCTGTGTGTGTTTTATTTAGCTTTACTTTCGAAATCGAAAAATAAATGACATTTCAACATAGGACATCCCAACATAACCGAAACATTTTTTTTGCTGAATAAACAAAATAATAGTTAATTGGACCCCCAATTTTGAGGGTCCAGATAAATGGAAGTTATAACTAAAACAATGTTCTAAATTTGAGTTTTAAGGCGTGAAAACTTGTTGAAGAAATGAATTAGATCTCAATCAAGTTTAAATTTCATTTTCATTAAATCGTGTTTTAGAGGTTAGAATGAAATTAATACTAAATAATAAATACAAAGAGACCTTGACTTTTTAACAATGACAGTCTCATTGACTTTGTCTGTTACTAACCTGCGAAACGTATCTAATACAGAAGTACTATATTTGTATTAAATTTTTACAAATGACTGTTCGGTTTAATGTAAGATTTGCAAATGTCAAAAAGCAAAAGTTTGACATTTCTGACCGTTAACTAATGAAAAAAATAAAATAGCTTACGATCTGCACTTACTCACTTGTTTTCTCAAGAACATTAACTGACATAAATAAATATTAATTCTATCGGTAATGACTAACACCTCTTAATGTATAGCTAAAAGCCTATAATACTTTCATAGCGTATGTTTGTCTGTATACAATTCTCAAAAATTCCCAATTTTATTTTATTATACACAGAAAAATATTTATCTCTTGACAAGCAAATGCTCTTAACATTGGACGAGTATTTGTTTCATCATTTCTCATATCTAAAATCTACAAATAAAAAAAAATACAAACAAAAATCATCAAATTGGCACAAAATTGTTTTTGAAAAAAAATTTTGCTCACCATTAAAATTGTTATATTCCTCAATTAACATGCAATGGGTATTTATATTAGGATCTATTTTTATTTGGCGTGCACTTTTCAATTACAATTAATAAAATAAAAAAAAATTAACTCAAGAAGATGAAATAATTCATTCTCTTGGTGTTTTAAATTTATGATATGTAAAATAGTAAAATTCTCTTCTAAATGGAATTAATTTTGTGGGCGTTAATTAGATATACATATTTGAAAATTAAAATGACACTTCTGAATGTCAAAATTAAATTATATTACATGCTTTATGTGAAATAATTTTTTGAAAACTCTTTTTTTTTTGAGGAAACTACAAAAAAAATACATTAAATCACTCTGCTTAAAATTTCCACATTATACACATCAGATAGTCAATTTTTCCAGCCTAATTAATGAGCATTTTTAAGGACATAAATCGCTGCAACATTTTATAACGGCACATAAATCCTTCTTGAATTAACACAAAGAACAAAAACCTGATGCTTAATGTGAATTTTTGAAATTCACTTTCAAGTCATTTTAGCTTCTTCCTGCAAAAAAAAAAAAACACCAATAATATTTATGCTCTCGCATAGCACTTTACCACTAGATGACGCTGACATGTTTGATTTATATTTAGCTTATTCGATTGCAGGCTACGAAACATTTGAGTGAATCGAAAAGAGAACTAATTTTTTTTTATTTCAAAAACTCATAAACTCTCGATTTCGTCTATGAAAAAAAAATACATATATAAATCTTTTACAAACTTGTGTTTTGGGTGTTCTTTAAGTTGTAGCAGCAGTGCTTCGTCTAAAAGAAGGAGAAGAACAAAATCAACCTAAAAATAAAATTCATTGCACGTATAATATATATTCATGTGCACAGAAACACCACCAAAAACTTGAAGTGAATTAAAAATATATACATTCAGTGAGTATCGAAAGAGTTAGCATAGAGTCCATTGTACGCTGCGCCGAATTCGGTCCAAAAAGCCAACGAACGCATGCCGATACATTTTTCTGTTTTCTGATCACAGATACAGATTTTGCGTCCTCGTCATTATTGTTGTTTTCTTTTTAAATGTTATCCGATCGCCGTGCTGCACTACAATTGCATTTACATGACTATCGAGAATCAATCTTTGATCGGCCAGCTCTCTAAACTTCCTGGATACAAAAATACATGAACTAAAAAGAAATTCAGTAAAAAAAAAACCTTCAATTAAGTTCGAGGGAAAAAAGCGCGCGTCCCATTGCGTTGGTCTTGCCATCAGCACCAACACCATATCATAATATTGTGTTCTCATATCAAGTGTATTTGTATGCTAAATTTGTGAAATAAAAAAAAACGAACAAAAGTTGTGTGTGTGTGTGTGTTTCTTCAACCCCGAGGCAAAATACATAAAAACATACTTATGTTTCTATTTATAATCTAATGTTGTTAATATTACTCGTCTTCCTAATGAAATTCGTGGATATATCGATTTTGAATCGGGCCCGTTCAAGGGGCCCGAATGTTGCTGCAACAAACGGCAATGGCAATGGTAGCACCAGCAACAACAACAACAACAGCGGCAGCAGCAGTGGCAATAGTAGTGCCACTAGCAGTAACTCATCATCAAAGGAAAATTATTGCTTTGAAAATAACACAAATCATCATGACGGATTATATTCGATCACCCCGCAACAAATGCAACAACTTCGCCATTATCAACAATTACAACAGCAACAATTGTTGCTACTGCAACGTGAATTGTTGCGTAGACAAAAACTAAAGCAACAAGCAAGTGCTTTGAAATACAAAAAACATATTCATAGTAATCTGCAACAAAATACTGCAACATCGACAGGGGTTACGGTAGAAGCGAGGAATTATTCAAATTGTGGACCGAGTAAAGGTATTATAATTAATTAATTTATTTTTTTATCTTGATTTGTATTTCTTTTTTTTCATTAACTTAAATTTTGATATACGCATGCTATTATTGTTCCAACTGGCCAATGTCCAAAAGTTCAGTCTGCCAAATGGTGTGATGTGTGAAAGAAATTTAAATCCACCGGTGGCAAGAATTCTTGGAATTAGAATGTTTGCCCTGCTTCTAAGGTGACCGAATGTTTTAAGAAATAAAAAAAAATGACAAAAAATTGAAAAATTACGTGATTGCCGTAAAAATTGGCGAAAAAATCGACCTTAAATTTGCGAGAATGAGTCATTATAAGGAATTGAATTATTTTTGTTTTCCATAACAAATCTTAAATTCTCTAATTAATTACTTACTACCTATTAGTTCATTATTAATATTCTCATTTTGGAAAATAAGACCTCAAATGCACGGAAAATGTTTGAAAAAATTCAGAATTTTATTATTTTATCTGCTATTTTTTTTTTTTTAAACGGATGCGCGCACTAAAGGGGTTTTGACTACCCTTAAAGTGAACAAGCACAGTGCGAGCGTTTAAACATTTAACATCTATAAACATATTCCTTGGCTAAACAATGGAACGAGGTGGTTTAGCGAACAAATATGAATTAACATTTAACAATCTTTTACAGAAGTATATAACAAAAAAGAAGGTGGGTCCAGATCACGGAAGACGTATCGATAGATAGATCAAACGATCATCTTTTCGACGGTTAAATATAGAGAGGGTATTCGACGAAACGATGATCGTTTGATCGAACGATCGTCTCAGTCTTAATTGATCTGGCCCCAGATAATAGAGTTCATATTAATTGTAGTAGATTTTTTATTTTTTAGTAACCGAAAATTTTAGCTCTCGAATTAACTTCTCAGAGAGTGAGAGTCTGTGAGGTAAGTTCTTGGTCGTAAAGGTTAATTTCAAGATTTCAACATATCCGGGAGCTTAGGTGCAGACGTTTTCTTGTTGTTTGATGAATTAGATCTGGTTTAATTTAGAGTGGAAATAAACAAAATGTTCAAAAGTTACGACCTATCGCCTCCAATGCTTAGCTATCATATTCCGCATATATTTTAAATTCCTTTTATATGAACTTAAAAGCTTCCGCTGCTGTAATTTAATTATTACCCTCAGAAAACACTAGTTAGTAAAATGTAAACCCAATAGCACTAATGCCATAGAATATGTGTTCTAAAGTGTAAGGCTGGTGTCAAAATTTCTCATAGTCTTAAAACTTATTTTCCTTGACTATTAACTTAACTTTTTGAAATGGATGTCCGCTAGAACTGTCTTCCATTTATAAATACAATTACTTCTTCTTTTTCCGCTATCTTTGGAGTCCCCCAATGAAGCCATTTAGGTCCCCGGCTTTTAATTCTTACTTTCAGCGATATCGAAATAGTAAAAAGCATTTCTTTATCTCATTGTCTACCGACGATATTAAGTTTTTTAAATCGGTAAATAGTTTTACATTAATTCAAGTAGAGTACCTGTGAGAAATTCCTGCTTTTTTTCAATCCGCCCTTCCATTGTGCCTCCTATGGCTCCAACGAACCTCTTACTCGAATGTTGCGGAGTATTAACTCGCACCTGGGTCCTGGAATGTCTTGACTTCAACATCATCACATCCTACGAAAAACTTCGTCTCGAAAATTGTCCCACTTTATCCCATTAAAGTTGCATAGTTTTAAGTTAAATGGGTTTGATATCCCTACCAATATTAAGAAGTTAAATACTGCTTGCCAAATATTTTATCCCAAGAACTCACTCGAATAATCTATTTTAATTTATATTTCAAAATTGGTACCCGTGGCAGTAAACGTAAAACCTCGTTTCTTTCTGGCGTATAACAACTTATTATTATTATAACAACTTAAAAGATACTTCGTCTTATCATTATTCCAGTCTAACAAATTATAATTAAATAAATAAAAACAATGCAAATTTGTTTAATAATAATTAAAATATAGGCGACGAAACCAAAACAAAACATTAAAAACATATTTTACTTAGGGGTATGTTCGCATAGTTTATCGAATGTAAATTCCGACTGCTTTTACACGATGCAATTTCAACTTGAAGTTTTTAAGCACGATAATTGGAGTAAAGATTCCAAACATCAACTAAAATCCTGGCTAAATTTTGACATAAGAACGTTGTGGAATATGTGACAGGAAACAGCTGGTCGGTAAAAAAAATAATTCGTTCACTGGAATAAATCATTTGTTCCAAAATACTTCTCAAATCTGTCAAATTTAAGTTTGAGAATATTGTACCGAACAATTACTTCTTGAGCTAAATTTCAACAGAGAATTATGAACAATAAAAAACAAAAGTTTATTTTTTTTAGCTTGCCTCGAAAGCTAAAATGTTTGGCTAAAGTATTTTTAGAGACTTTCGTAACTAAAGGAAGCTAAAAACAACTGATGTTCGGCTTTTTACAAAAAGAATGCGGCACATCTATTCACCGAAATAAATAAGAAATGAGTAGATTTATTGCTCTAAACTGTCATTTGTAAATTCGTAGTAGATTGGTACTAGCGAAATTGATTTTGGGCATATTACATCGGAAGTTTGAACTTTAAAAAAAAATGTTTTCAGAGACCGTGTAACTTTTTTTTATTTGAAAACTGTTGTTCGCATGAATTATTATTGAAAGAAAAGTTCAACTAATTCTTTTTTCATGGTCAAAATTCTAGTTTGTGTTTAATAAAAGTTCATCGAGTTATATATTTTCAAGTGAAATTTGAAATTAATTTGACAGGGTCACTCAGATTTTTGATTTTTGACAGCATTGCACCAGATAATGCTGGGATTCATTTTGGTTATGTTTACTGTTTAAGTAAATGTTTTAGCAAGCTTATCTGTATAGTTACTTGGAAACAGCATTAGGCTAGCGATACTAAATATCAAGAACTGTCAAAGTTGAGTCAAATCATCGTGTTATTCAAGAATTATAAAGAAGAGCCACGACATAAAAGTCGTCGTGTAATAGAAGACAAAAATACATTATCAACACATCCTTCTAAAAGGAAAAAAGTCTGCCAACCTTCATGACAATGTATAATATCTAAAAAACGTACTCAGCGCCCCCTTCCTTTGAGCATTTTACATTTCGAAAGCCAGAATCGCCATCTTTTTTTACTGACTTCTTTTTCGTCAGCAGTAATTTTGTTGTTGTTTCCCAAGAGAAATGTTAATGTGCTGGCTAGCAAGTAAGAAATAATACACAGCTCGACATTAATGGAAATTTTCCGTAACCATTATTGAAAAACATATTTTTGAGACATTTAGAGACCAAAATTTGTAATCCTTTTCGTGCCGAATTAACCGTTATGACTTATTTTTGGCTTCCACATTTTATGTCCAAGATTTGGAGGTTTTCAATGATTTCAATAAACACATTCCTAGGGGCCAATTTTCAACAGTCGTTAGTACATATTCTCCAGATAGAGCAAACATCAGTTTTTCAACAGTCAGATACAACTTAATCTAGGAATAAAGTTATCTGCTCATTTTACAACGGAATAAGGAGTTATCTGAGGAATGAAATAAATAGCTATTTTCGATGTCAAAAATACTTTGAAAAATTATTGCTTTGAAATAAACGTTAAACAAAAAATTTATTTCTTTGAAAATTTAGATACTCAAAATAAAAGTGACGTTCAAATTAAATTATTCTATAGATTGTGTTTTCTTGATTGAAAAATTCTATGTTGTTATCCGGTTGTTTAACAACCAAGTAAGTTTATTCCTCTGGCAACTAATTGGATGTTTATCTGGAGATTGAAAAATCAGCTCTAAGTAGAATAAACTATATGTGTACAAAAATATTTAAAATCACCACAATTTTAAATGGTTTTTGTTAGCTTTTGTACCTGAGACTGAGACATGTGCTTCCTTTCTCCGCTACTGAATTTAATTCCAAAACTTTTAGTAAAAGTATTTTAAAAGTATACATTTTTTTATTGCTGCATAAGAAATAATCATAAAAAAAGAAAATCCGTACAAATTAAATTGCAGGTCAAGAGCTCACAATTCACGAGCATTTTTGTTTACTGTCACTTTATGTTGTTTAGACATTGAAATTTGTTGTGTACACAATAAAAGTGCGTTAATCTATCTTCTTTATTTGAAAAAAAAAAGTATACAATCGACTGTTTTTCAAGTGCAAAACTGAATGTGTTTGAAAGTCAGTCGCTATCGCAATTGAGACTTAAGTTGGTCTTTGAATTGGAATTTGTTTTGATATGTACAAAGGTTTCACTAAATAATGGAAGACAACTATTTGTGTACTTTAAAGGCTTTTGACTTCATTTTCAAGTACACATGCATCTGTTTTAAGTGCTATACACATTTTCAACAATAGTGACAGACAAACCAGAAAATAATCGCTCTTCTGACAATAATAATAATTAAGAAAAAAAAAAACAAATATTTAATGGAGCCTAAGTTGCAGTAGATTTAAACAAATGATTTTTATTTGGTGACAAGTAGATTCTCCATATAATGTTTAACTTGTTTGAGGGTGCTCCCCTCTTGAATATACGAAATTGTTGCTGAGTGATTCCGTGGAAGGAGGGGATCATTTTCTAAATGCTCTGGTAATAACATCACTTGAATGGGAAAGATTATTTATCTGCATCCATCTCGAGGGTTGCACTTGTTCATATAGAAAAAGTATAGATCACAGAAGATCAACAGACCCCTCCGGAATAATATGGTATGGTATATGGAGGATGTGCCTTGATCTTCTGTTCTCACAGAGAAAAGTAACTTTTCTCCTTTCGGCTAATCAAAATATTTTTTCTTTCTTTTCTTGTGTGTTATTTCAAAAAAAAAAATTCTTAATAACTCAATTTTGAATTGGAGAATCGAGTTCCCATAATAGGTGCTTGTGGTTGCCCCTTTTCCCGAGGGAATAAAACTATAAAGCCACAGTCGGTGCGCGGTGTAGTAGACAAGATTCATCTATTTTTCTCGTTGGTTTATTTTATTCTGAGGGTGTGGGAGGATGTTGTTCAATGTCTGGGAATTGGGAATTATTTTTCTGTCTTCTCTTGAACTAAATTGCATGACCAATGTCATGTAATGCGCACTTAATCAAAAGTCAAATCGGCTGCTCTGGCTTGTCTGTAGATGATACACTTGAGTGAGTGCGTCTGATGTACATATTCGTATCTATATACATTCCACTATGTAGAGAAAGGCATTGTATGTGTTTTAAAGAAGAAGGATGGTTTCATAAGGAAATCTTTTTTTTTAATTTTCTTATTGAGCTTTTATTTATGTTTTTTTTTTAACAATGATTTTTTTTCTCGGTAGCGTATTGTGTTTAATGATTCAACATATGGCCAGTGAAGTTATTTCTTGTTGTGTTTTTTGTCTTTGAATGTTTTTGTTTATAATATCTTTCACAAGAGCTTTTTATGCAGAGAAATTTATTTTTAGAAAAGAATGAAAAATTTGTTAAATTCTTTTCTGTATCTAACACCAATAAAAAAAGAAAGAAGAATAGGTATAAATAGAAGGAACATCCATAACTTACCAGGTGTTTGTGGTTGAAAATAGTTCTGCCTAAATAATATCTAACAAAAATGTGTAAGAATCTTAATTCTTTTTGACATGATAGGTGAGAAGCTTTGCCTGATGTTGAGAAATTAGTTAATTTATTTGATAGAGTTAGAATTTTTATTTAGCTTAATAAAAAGGATTATTTTGATTACGAAACTTTATTATTTTATTGAATGGAATTTCTATTTTCTGTAAAGGAATTGGAAAGAGTGGTAAATAGACGAAGCGATTACTGTTTTGATTATGGCGCCATTTCGCTTTATTTTTGGGTGTGTGGATGATACTGTTTAAGTCTTTGTTTAAAAAAAAGTTTTCTGGTTGTAATATTGCATTATTGTATGTTTTACAATTTTAACATTGTATGTTATATTGTAATATATTTTTCTTTTTGGGCCTGATATTTAAAATTTCTACCTAATTTTGTTTATGCTCGCAGTCGAAATTGATCTTTTTTAAGGCGAATTTTGTCGGTGCTGTTCCTGATCATGTCACTTCCAGTGCATTTAAAAAGTTTCGCTTGTAGCTAATTTTATTTCATGCTGGTCGGGTGGGCGGATGAAACTCTTCGTTATCATCCAGAATAACTGGGATTTTTGATGTAATTAGCTGCCTGAGCGAGCGTTTCTCGTCCTTCCGTGCGAGATTTGATGGGAAGCTCTAATTTTCTTTTGGAGTTATCTCTACATCAATGAGAGTCAAACGATTGATGCACATGTGATTATTAAAAGAATCTTCGTTGCAGTGCAACTTTGTCAAAAGCTGTAGCAGTCACTTCCAGTTTAAGGCTTCCAACGTGTATTTTTTGGGCTCCCACAATTTTTTTTTGGAATAAAACGCCAAAAAATTCATCATACAAAATTATGGCCTTTATTCCTAGGAAAAAAAGCCAATGTCTCTGATAACCTTTCCAAAATTTCGGCTTTTTTCAAAAAAAAAATTCTGTTGTTTTTTCCATTTAAGGAAATTGAAAAAAAAGCCAGAAATATTTGGGCTTGTTAAAGGGTTTTTCATTTAGATTCACGGCGTACAAAAAGCTCGGCGTGCAACCCCCCTGCTTGTGCTAATATTTGATTTGGGGTGGGTACTAGTTTGGGTATATGCACATTTTTTTGGATTTGAAGATTTCTTTTTATCTCTTTAAAAAGTTCAAAAAAATTACGCGCCGAGCTTTTTAAAATGTATTGTTTAATTTCAAATCTATTTTATGTCTTAAATAAAAGTTTCACATTGTGCCATGTGGCCCCTCTCCGACCGGACGCGCAAACTCGCCCTCTTTGTCTTTTTTGAAAATACCTCTAAGCATTTTATGGCCTTTTTTCCAAAATGTTATTTGGAAATTAGGCCAGAATGTACAAATTTTCTGGATTAATTTCCATTTTGCTTTTAGGCTCTTTTTCCACACCTATCTGTCATAATTTCCAATATTTCTGGCTTATTTTCCAAATATTTTATTTCCGCCCGTTTTTCCTATTTTGATCTAGAAAAAAATTCTGGCGCAATTTCCTCTGACGTAATTTCCGGGAGCTTATCTTTTGTCCTGGTAAACAAGAAAAAAAAACTGGTAAACAGTTGATCGCCTTAAACTTTCATTAGATATTTTTCTTCGCAGTATGACAACAACCAGATAATGATCAGAGTCTATATTGCCCAGAATACTGGAAGAGTACTAATATTCCATCGATGATAACAAGATCTATTTGGTTGCATGTTCGAGTGTCTAGGATTTTGTCGTCCTCTCTTGAATTGAATACTTAGCGAAATCTTCAATGACTTTAAAATAAAATGTCGGAAGAAAACTTTAAAGAATTGTCAATTCACCTGTCAAAACATTTACCAAAAAACTTTTTTTGAAAATTGTAAGTTGTTTTACTTCGAATTTAATTTTCAAATCTTAGTTTTCTTATGTCGTTTTGATTCCGTTACTCCTAGAACTCATAGATTATTTTTTTCACTTCAAAACACTTGTCTTCATGTTTACTTTCTGATACAGGGTGTCCACCGGGAAGGTATACTACTTTGTTTGTTTATAAATACGTAAAAAGCGTAAATTGTCTTGTGGAAGAAGCTCTTGTGTAAACTGAATCTTAAATGGAAACAAATGCAAAGTTGTTCTTTGAAGACCAAGATCCTGAGCACGGCGTCGTATTGAGGTTGATTAATTGTTTTGAACACTTCCTTGAGCAGCAGTAATGTTTTCAGCCGATCTTGCAGTACGTTGTGGTCCTTGCTTGGGCATATCACCTACAGACCGTCTTTCTACGAAATCATTCACTACACGATAAATAGTGCGTTATGTCGTTACGTTTTTTCTCCCAAAAATTTCACGTAACTTTCTCATCGTCACAGTAATCGATGATTGATTTTGATAAAATGTTTTAACGATTAAAGCACGTTGGTTTATCGAATATTTTTCTAAAATAAATTGACCGCGTGTCTACTTCACGACTACCAAATATGAACTGTCAAGACTAATGTTAACAAAATGGCGGCAAAACAAAGTAATATACTTTCCCCGCGGACACCCTGTACCTACTAATCATGTGCGTTTATCCAATTTAAATTCAGGACTTCTTTTGACCGAAATGTAAAAACAAACATCGGTTTTTATCTCGAAAGCAAACTGAGTTCCAATCGAAAGTGACATTTGGTTCAGAAATACTCCGAACGGATACGACTGATACACATTTGTTTCTTACTTTACTCTCAAGTATCACTAGCGGTATACCTCCGTTCGTCAATTAATTTTTGTATCCTAAATTAAAACTATATGAACAAATAAAGTCATACACAGTAATAGTGAGCATTATATTCTTTGTAACTTAGTTACTTTTGCTGTATAAGTTACACCACAAGGAAAAACATTTTTTGTTGTAAATGTTCAAGTAACTGTTCTTGAACATTTACAACAAAAATTGATATTTTCTCTTTTTTCTTATTTAGCTTTTATGAAAGATGTTCGCAATGAAGTTTTCTTTCCCCTTTATAACCAACACAAGAAAAATCGATACCACCACCCGCAATGTGCTGAATCTGTAGTAGTACCGTTGTATAGCCACCATGAAATTTTCTTTACATGATTCCTTGATTCTTGACATAATACAAAAAAAAAAAAAAACTACGACAAATCGATAAACAAAAGAACATACAGCAAAACTGTGAAACAAAAGAACTTATATAAACTTAATTAACCGTAACAATGGATTACCTACTAGATACATTATGTAGATTCATATATGTAGGTATGTATGAAGTATCAAGTATGTACTAACTATTCGAATTACAAACTCAGCCCAAAAGTCTGCTCGCCTTATTTATCTGACCTTTGAAGGTCTCTGCGCAAAGTGCCACTTATGCGATCCATTAGTAGATGTCAATCGCAACAACAAAAACAACAACAAAAAAACAACAAAAGTGCAAGTAAACTGTGGAACTTATCGCATATGCAATTTACGTGCGAAACAACAGAATCCTTGTGTAATTAAGGTAATTAGTGATGCAAGACTCTATACAACGTGCTTGCTTTATTACAATGCAGATTAAGTCTATGTTTTGGGGTTTGTATTAATTTTGCAAGACTTTTGTTCTGAAGCTTTTGAGTAAAGACTGGTAATATATTAATAATGAGACGACCGACGCTTAGATTTACATGTTGAAATTTATATAGGGTGTTCAGCAAAAAACATTTTTTCACATAACATTTAGATACAAAAATTATAAAAGAGTTAGAAGTTAAAGAGAAGATTTGCTCTTTTTACATTTGTTTATATTTTATTGTAAAAAAAAGAGTCATGAAGCATCGACATTCAAAAACTTTTGTTTTTATTTTTTTTTGGCGACTGGCTTCTTTATTAAAACATTAGTGCCTAAGTCATTGTTATTTTGTTGAAACTAAGCTGACATTTTTATTTGCTTATTTTGTTCTTTGTTACTGAGTCTGTTGTGCTCTGAGCAGTGATCAGTAAAAACATCCCATATTTGTAATAAACATGTTTCATTCATAAAGGCAATTCTCGATTTTGAGTGCAAATCTTTAATAGTGAGTTTCATTCAAGAAAAGATTTGCTTTGTCTTCCAAACGATTTGGTTTTTTGCATTTTAAGAGTTTCATTGCAACAAAAAGATCAAATCCGGATTTGATCTGAATGCAAACATACATGTAAAAAAGGCATTTGTGTTAAACGTCAAATGGAAAATATTTTGTTATTAATTTGTTACGAACTTGTGCCAGCATGGACGAAGAAGTTAATAATTTAGATTTTATAAAATTTGTGGAGATTTTGATTGCTTCGTATTCGTCTTGCTCGTCATCGTCAATATTGTGTGTTTCAGTCGATCACCATTACTACAATTAAATCAATCTCTATTTTGAGAACAGATCTTTGAAATTTGAAAAACTTACTTAATAACGGGTCCGACAAATAACTTTTTTTTTTGAAAATGCTATAAAAAAAACTAGAATATTTTCTCAAATTTCTTTTTTTTATTTGAAAGTACAATCATTCCGGTTAATAATGGAAAATAACTTCATTCAAATGGCTGCCTCGGCTGGCCATGCAGTAGCCTACACGATCGGTCCAATTTTTGAGCACATTATCGATTGTGTGCAGCTGTATTTCACCAATGGCTTCACGAATATTTTCCTTTAAAGCGTCAATTTTCTCTGGCTTGTCGGCGTAACACTTATCTTTTACGGCACCCCACAAATAATAGTCCAACGGTGTCAAATCGCAGCTCCGTAGTGGCCAAACGACATCAGCTCTGCGGCTGATAATGCGATCTTCAAAAACAGGGCGCAAAACATCGAGTGTAGCTTCGGCTGTGTGGCACGTAGCGCCGTCCTGTTGAAACCAAAAATTGCCAATATCCTCCTCATCAATTTTTGTGAACAAAAATTCGTTCAACATGGCCCGATAACAATCGCCATTGACTGTAACGGCCACTCCTTGCTCATTTTCGAAGAAAAATGGCCCAATTATGCCTCTGGACCAAAATCCGCACCAAACAGTGACTCGTTTTGGGTGTATCGGCTTTCCAATGTATGCGTGCGGGTTTTCTGTGCCCCAAATGCGACAATTTTGCTTGTTTACATACCCGCCAAGATCAAAATGAGCTTCATCTGAAAAGATGATTTTTTTGGCAAAACCGGCATCTTCTCTAAGTCGATCGCAGGCCCACTTAGCGAAGCGAAAACTCATTGGATGGTCAGTTGGCTTCAACTCCTGAACCAATTGGACTTTGTATGGCGTCATACCAAGGTCTTAATTCGTATCAGTGATGTCTCCGAAATGTTCAATTGTTGAGAACGACGGTGAATTGATGTTGATGGCGCTTCACGCACACTTTCTGCCACAGCAGCAATATTCTCGGGCGAACGAACTGTTTTTGGCTTTTCACGCTTTGGTTTATCGATGAGGATGTCAGTTTCTTTCACTTCTTTCACAAGATAACGTACATACGCAGCTGACGGTGCTTCTCTTCTTCCAAAATCCGTACGCAATTTTCGCACACATTCTGTAACATTACCATGATTTTCAATGTAATGTCGCAATATTTCCCAGCGTTGTTCAAGCGTATACACAACCATATTCGTTCAGCGGAAGGATAAAACTAATTATCTGTCAAATCAGACATGAGCTAAGTGTTACCATTCACGAAATAAGCACTAGTTGAACAAAAAAAATGTTAGATGGCGGACCCATATAACTTTTGACAGTTCTCAAAGCTTACTAATTTTCAGCGTTATTTTTACGTGTTATATATTCGTACTATATTCCAAGTTTTGCCATTGGAAGAAAAAAATCCAACTTGACATTACGATGATAAAGAACAAAAAAAATGGGACCCGCAATTCCGTCTGTCTTTCTGGCTGTTTGTAGGTCGATCTGAAGGGATTTTCTTCATACTTGGTATCTTAAGCGTTTTGGGTGATTGGTTCGATTTTTTAAAAATTTTTTTAGCCCCAAAAATAACGGTGCATGTCATTAAATTTTTCGGAGCAAAAATCTAAATTACAATTACATTACATAAACAAAAATTTAGTGCACGATTATAGGAGTAGTCTACATTTAGGCTTTAATAAAATTTTGCATAAAATGTTATTGACATAAAACTGATTTTTTTTCTTATACTCGACTTTATCATTAACGGCTTAACTGATTTCGATCAAAATTTTTATACAGGAAGTCCTCCGGATTCTAATAATACAGCATGCCAAAAATTTTTGAAAAAAAAATTAATTAATTCGGGTATTCGGCAACACTTTTACTTACAGCAGCGACATTTTCAGTGGTACGACCGAAACGATGATGCACAGGCCTTACAATATCTGTAACCAATCCAGTCTCTTCAAATTTCTTCACAATTTTGCCAATTTCTTACGTAGTTGGACGATTTAATAAACCATAATCTCCTCTTAAAGCATGACATGTGGCTTTGGCAGAATTACCATTTTTGTAGTAGGTTTTAACAATTTGTATGCGTTGTGCGATAGTTAAGCGATCCATTTTCGTAAATGTCAGACTTTCAACTGAAAAAAAAATTGGTTTAACAACTTAGTTTGACAGATGTCGAATTCCAGCGCTATACTTTTGAAACCGCAAACTGGATAAGCCTATATAATAAAAACAAAACAATACTCACTTTAGACAGAGATATATGTCAATGTCATTTTTATTCAGTACGTCGGCATAGTCTTTGAAATTTTATCGTGATAACGTATACGCTTCAGCAGTGGTCAAAGTATTAAGAATTCAAAAAAGAATTGTATCTCACTCAAAGAAAGAACTAAAAAAATATTTCGCAGATTTTGAACTGTCAAAAGCAGTGTTTTCAAAGAAATGTTCTATTTTATTAGTTATTATTTATTTCTGTTCATTTTTACTGTAATGAAGGCGCCGCCGTTTTGCCTACTATTAATTTTTATATCACAAATATTTTTTTTGGTTGAAAAGCTAGAAGCCAGATTTATTATTGAACAATTTGCACAATTTGTATTTGAGAGAGTTGGTCATAAAAAGATACTTAAACTAAAAGTATGCACTTTGCATATATACATACATATGTATACTCTTTGCACTGTTTGTATGTATTTTACTCGTAAGTTGTTTAATGTTTCCTAACGAATTTTATTGTCACTAATTATTAAATGAATAAAAAAAAACATCTCTGTGCCTGCGACTGGTGGCACCCAGTGTTCATGTTTTATGACTTGACTTCAATGTTTAATGGCCTGCTTGCATGAAATCATGCATAACCAACCAAAATGAAAAAAAATCATCTAGTTTCGCCTTTAAAGAATTTTGTTTACCTCGGGTGTATTTTTCTTTATTACTCGCAGGATCAACAATAATTATTAAGCGCGCACATACTTCAAATATTTTTTTTTAAATTTAATTTGTGGGTTGTACGATTCAAAATTATTGTTCAAACGATTTGAGGGAATTTTCCGACCTAATATCTTTATGCTTCATTGAGCACACATGTACAAGATTTAATAATTTTTGTTTTAATGTTTAATTCACAAAACCATGTGATATTATAGAACACGCTCTGCTGGGTTATATAATGCGGTAAAGCTTAACATAATGCTTTTATATTTGATGTCAAAGATAGTGAAGGGAGCATAAAATTGATGAACGTTAATAAAAATGCGCAATCGAAAGCAATTAATTTTAATCTAGCGTGTGAAGAGAAAAAGAATTAGTTGATGCGTTTTGTTCAATTCAAAGATTATGTTTTTTTTTTTACGTTCAGAGTACTGGTGACATAGCCGCGCCGTAATGACGGTTATTCGTTGTTGTGGCCATGGACTCGTTATTAAAAAGTGGCATGCAGTCATTTTGCCTTTGTTGGTTAAGAAAACAGAATTCTTGAATTATTCATTTCGGGTATTAGTAAAACACTCCGGAACTAGATTAGTGTTGCAGCATTACAACACCGCCACTACAAGATCGTGGTGTAATTATTAAGTCAAAAATGTAAAGATGTAGATTCAACATTTTAAACAATTTAATGCCTGATACTTTTGAAAATTTTAAACACTTAAAAAGTATGTTGTATTTAATAAACCGAAGGCTTCTAAAACAGTGACAGTTCCTGCAAATGACAACGCCAACAAATTTTTTTAACATTAATAAATGTCAATATTACATATCTCTACAAATCATACTTTACTAGCAATTGCATTGCTGGGTATATTTTTGTTTAATAAATTGAGCACTGCTAAATCACTGACAGTTCATGCAAACAATACTCAAACAGGCTTTTGTGATATTTAGAAACGTCAATGTGACATATGGAACTCATACTTTACAAACAAGTGCCTCGCTGAACCTGTTTTTGTTCAATTATCTGAACACTGCTTAAACAGTAACAGTTTATTAAACACAAAATAACGCTGACTTTTTCACATTTAGAAATATCAACGTGCCATAGGGAAGTAAAACGGTACTAACAAGTGTCTTTTTGAATCTGTTTTTGTTTAATAATCTGAACACTCCTAAATCAGTAACAGTTCCTGCAAATGACAGCGCAAACAGATTTTTTTTTGACATTTAAAAATGCCTACGTGACATACAGAACTCCTAATTTACTAAAAAGCGCATTGCTGGACTTATTTTTGTTTACTAAATTGAACACTCCTATATCAGTGACAGTTCATGCAAACAAAAATCAAACAGACTTTTGGCATTTAGAAACGTCAATGTGACATATGGAACTCATACTTAACAAACAAGTGTCTTTATTAATCTGAACACTCCTGAAACAGTAACAGTGAATGAAAAAAATAAAGCAGATTTTTAGACATTTAGAAATGTCAACGTGCCGTATGGAACTAGTACGACACTAACAAGTGCCTTGTTGAATCTATTTTTGTTTAACAATCGGAACACTCCTAAAGTGACAGTTCTTGCAAATGACAATGCAAATTGATTTTTTTGGCATTTATAAATGTCAACGTGACATATGTAACTCCTACTTTACTAACAAGTGCATTGCTGGACCTATTTTTGTTTAATAAATTGAACACTCTTAAATTGGCGAAAGTCCATACAAACAACAATCAAACAGACTGTTCTGTTTTGACATTTAGAAACGTCAATGTATGATAAATGGAACTCATAATTTACAAACAAGTGTTTTCCTGAACCTATTTTTTTTATTAATCTGAACACTCCTTAAATAGAGACAGTTCATTAAATCAAATAACGCAGACTTTTTGACATTTAGAAATGTCAGCGTGTCATGTGGTTATATTTTTGCTTATGGCCTTTTCGATTGGCCGTCCAGAACTGTTCTGACTCCCACAAAATGACAGTTGTTACTCTAAACAGAACAGAAAACGATTCTGGATTTCAATTCAGAATCGAAAACAGGATCACTAAATCACTCGCATAATCAATATGTCAAAATCATCGTGTTGATTTGTTTTGTGTAATTTCGATGTGTTTATTGAATTTAAACTACTTTTCTGGTAAAATAACAAAAAGAAGAAAGTTAATTATTATTGATACAAGAAAATATGTATCTAAATTGAAATCAAATGTTTCGTAAATTTTTTTTTAGCCGATGTGATTTTTTTTTTAAATTCAATTTTCACAAACACAGTGATACATACAGTTCAGAATCAGTCAAATTGTTTCCATGTGTTTTATTGAAGGAACGTGTTCCGGACGGCCAATCGAAAAGGCCATTAATAAACTGCAGCAGAACACTCCTAAAACAGTGAAAGTTCATGCAAACACAATTAAACAGACTTTTTTGACATTTGGAAATGTCAATTTGACCTATGAAGCTAATACGCGTAGATACTAGGTGTGTTTATGTTTAATGAATCTATCGGCACAGAAAGGACCAAGATTTTGTGTTTCTTGAGTGAAAAACTGGCAACGGTCCATTGGCTTTAGTGCTTGATCGCTAACTTATAAGGCGTAGGTTGTTTTTTCAAAAATAAAGCAAATACATATTTATTCTGTTTCCTTTTCCAAATATCCGTAATTGATTTTTTATTCATAGTATACAAACTACATAATGTACATAAAAAAAATATTAAAATATTATCTATATACAAATTTTGTCCTCATTGCCCTAAAGCTTTACTATTTCTTGACTATGAATTTCGCCTAAAGCTTTTTATCTAATTCCGAATCTTTTTTTTTAAATTTTTTTCAGGACCGAAACCCCGACGTGGCATGACAGAATTCTCAACAGCAAACGAAAACCAAAAATCACATTTGCCTCAGCTTAACCATAACTCATCCCATCATCATCATAATCATCTTCAGAATCACCTTCATCAAGCGAAACCATTAACCCTATCTTCAACACCACATTCCCCGAACCATCATCATCACCATCATCAACAACATCTTCAACATCATCAACAACAGCATCAAACACAACAACAACATAACAATCCTTATAAACGCCCATTAACTAGTCCTAACAATTCACCATTCAATAATTTGTATGGCCATGGCTTTCCGCACCCACATCATCCTGCATCATCCAACAACACTTTGCATCATCCCTTCGGTCTTTCCTCGGCAAATCCCTACCTCAATGATTTGCTCATCAACGATGACGAACTAACCGACGAATGCCTGAAGAAGAACGTCCAAATCGTCCTTAACAATTTGGACCGCTACAATAACGCTCTGCGTAGCATCATCCTGAATGAGCAAGTCAACGTCGTCGGAGGCATCAGCAACCATAGCAGCTTCAATAACAATCTGAGCAGCATCAGCAACATGGCTGGCAACATGGTTACCACCCCGGAATCGGACTACAATAGTAATGCAACAACTCCGCATCACCATTTCAACCATTTGGTAGGTTTGACTAGTGGTGTTGCTGGTGGTGGTATTATTGGCGCTGCTGGTGGTGGTGGTGGTGGTGTTACTCATGGTGGTGGTGGTTACCTTAATTGTTCCATAGCTTCGTCTCACGATTTCACTCATGATAATTCCGATTACCAGTGGTTCTTGGACTACGGCTACCGAGATGGGGTAACGCATCAGAGTGTCCTATCCTCGCTGTCCGCCTCCTACAATGGCATCGGTGAATTATCATACTATGATGATCTGGCAAAAAACATCGACGCAAATCTGGCCGAGGTGGATATGGAGAGTTTCCGGGCGGAAGACATTCACTCGCTACTGTCACACATTCCGTCGTATCAGCACCACAAGGACGACGACAAGATTGAGAATTCTATCTGCAAGTCAGAATTGTTGTTTTCGCCAGTGAAGGAATCACACATCAGTATTGACTCCCTGGATCTAGATGCATATCCGGACGATGGGGATATAATACTGACATGTAAGGCGAACAAAGACAACTATACGATTGCCTTTGAGGGCAGCGCCCTGTATTCCGATGAAAGTTTCTATGGTGAGTAACTATATAGCCCAGTTGTAATAGTTCTTTGTTCTCTAACACCATGACTATAATATGCTTTGTTGTCGTCTGGAGGACAAGAAACTTCCTTCCTTTCACTTTCGTTGAGTAAATAGTAAGTTTAATTTTTTGTTTTAAATATATTTTGCAGCAGAACCAAACGAGATCACGATGAAGAACAAACAGAACTTTATCAATTTGCATAGTAACTTGGATGACATCCTTAAAAGAAAATCGCTAGAAGTCTCCATGTCACGGTCGGATCATGCATTTACGACATGGAGCAAACTCAAGAAAAGCAGCACATCCCAGCTGCAGAGGTAAGTCTGTCAGACTATACTCCTTTTGAATTGTTTTTTAAGTGTGTTCATTGTATGCTCGTATGATTATTTTTCAACTGACTCTGCCTATAAATTGAGTGTCGTTCATATATCGTTTTTTTTTTTTTTTTAAATTCATTTTTATTTCATTTTAACTTATAACTATCTTAAAGCTAGACAAAAATGTTTAAAACTAGCCTAATGTCGTATATCGTCTTGGTCGTATCAGTGTACATGAGAGGGCTTTAATTTATCCACTGCTATATGGCGAATAAATATGTGTGTGTTGTTGTTGGTACGGTCAATAAATAAATTAGACAAAGTTTCCGTTGGAAAGTATAATTTTTTTTATTACATATTACTCTTTGGGGTCATTTCAATTGGTTTCAATCAACTGATGCTGCTGTCTCTTAGTTATGAAATGATTCTGATAATGGTGTGTTTAGTTTCAGTGAGTAATCTTTTGCTAGCGACTGAACTCAATCGTACGAGTATGTATGAGTTTGCTTGCGGCCATTTTTATTAATTGCATTTAAAAGATGCACGTAGCCACAGATAATTTGATAATGCGATATTTTTGAATCTGTTTTTCTTTTTTGTAGAATATTACATCAAAAAGTGAACTATTTAAAAAAGGGTCAAATTCGTCAAGCAAATTTAGAAAATAAAATAAAAAAACAAGCATATACAAAGTGGGACAGTAGTCATGCCATAATGTAATTTTAAGAGAAATGAAAAATCGGTTTCTGTTTTCAAGGAAAGTTTATTTGTGTAAGTTGAACAAATGCTATATGCCAAATGACTACTTCCGGGTGCCATTTTTCCGGCGTTTGGAATTCATGTTCACAAATTCTTCAAATTGGAGATTTCTTCTGCAGTTTTGGGTTTTAAGACTTCCAACATTTGTGGCATAGGTGTGATTTCAAAACGCTAAACAGAAATAATAATCTGTTCTGGCCGGTAAGTTCAAATTCACAAAGTGGTATATCACATGTTAGTGATGAGCCCAACTATAGTACCTGGGCGAAACGCATTTTGGACTACACTTTGGCTTTAATCCACACAGTCCACAAAAACAAAAACAAAAATAATATTAATAAATTTGAGTTTTCTTCAAGATTATCACTTGATAAGCTTAGTATACACAATTCGACGTTCTTCCAATATTTGGCCGAACTGGCAAAATTCTTCCAATAGCAACCAATGAGCTGACAATTGGCAATTTTCTATCAAGTGACAATTGTCCGTTTATTTGGTTGGCTGATTTTATCAAAAAATTAGACAATTTATTGGTAGAAAATTGGCTGATAATTGCCGACAATTGTTTGCCTTCCAATTCAAAAATGTCTGTTGGTTGGAAGGCTTGGGAAAACAAAAAATTGGTAAACTCATTTGAAGACAATTTTCTTGACAGATGATAGGGAATATGAAACTTTATTTTAGAATTGAAGTATTTGTGAAAGTGTGTGAAAGAACTTCCAGTAGATCGAGACATTGGGGGCGATCACTCACTTATTAGATATGTTATATCGGATACCAAGCTATCGGGGTATATCTGTGGACGAATCAGATAGGTTAGCTGAAAGCTGTCAAAAAATCAAAGCAAAACGCATACCAACGAATTTTGCAGTCAGCTGGTTCTATACATTTGGTCTCGGATAGCTAGTTATTCCAATTTTTTTGGGATAACTCAAGATAGCTGTCATGAGAACAGCTGTGTTTTCATCAGATGTGGTTTTGCACGCATTACAACAACAGAAAGTTATTCCAGATTGCTGAGAATAATTGAGTGAACGTCCCCATTGTCGCTTGTTCCCTGATCCGATTTTTTTCGCATACTCTCAAGGTTATAGTTGAAAAAGGTAGTGCGGAAGTTCGACCATTTGGCTTTTCGTTGACGGCCATCTCAATGACGTGCCCAATGTCTTGCCAAACTGTGTCCTTAGGTAGCGTATACTCCGCACAACATCGCCGGTCTAGATTTGCTAATTGAAATGCATAGTTTTTTCTTGCGTCTAATCCTTTTCGACCTTCTTTTTATAAGACTTCTTCTTCGGTATTTTGACGGACGGTTCCTAAAGCAGCTTCTCATTTATTTCTGTATCCATTTTCGTTCTTTTAAAAAATACCTTCAAATTTTTTCGAAAGCGAATAAATTAATTTTGTTGTTTCTTCTTCAAATTGAAAGAAAATGTATCTGCCAATTAAAAATTAGCAAAAGATGATATTGTTGACAAGAACATGGTTAAATAGTATATATGTATAATAGAAAATTGGTGACTGAAAAATTGGTTTTTCAAAATCACAATCATTGCGCGAGCTCTGTGTGTTACTTCAAATTTGGGAAATTTTGGTAAAATTGTTGTTTCGTTCCTGTTCGTGTACTCTCAACTTTTATCTACATTAGGTAACGCTATAGTCTGGTGTGGAAAGGAGTTTTAACTAACAAGTCTCTCCTCCAGCCAGCTCGGTCCCAAGCTAGTTGTCTCCAGTTTCGTACTCCGAGTTGTTTCAAGTCCTCATTCACTTGAATGCGCCATCTGAGCCGCGGTCTTTAATTGCGCCAGCCCTCATTGGTGGATTTGAAGTTCTTCGGACAGGAGCATTGTTGTCCATAAGCTCTACATGACTAAGTTTGGGCTTTGCCCAAACAAGCAGCGATTGGCAAGAGTTATTCTGCCTTTGTTCTAAGCGCTCGGGTATTATTGTCTAAGGTAATAACGTTGAAAGCCTATGGAGACAAAGTGCTTAACTTTCTCATAGTTATTGCGGTCTACTGTGAAGTTCTGTCCAACACGACAATGTGGGGTGGCCTTTGTCGATGATAGCATACATCTGCATACTTGGTCTTGTCCTTATTGACCGTTAAGCTCATTTTCTGGGCTTGCAATTTACATTACCATGTATTCTTCTGATTATATAAATATCTTCGAGATTTGAAAGATTGTTTCTCTAGTTTTACGACGAGAGTTGTTTATATTGTATAGGTACTACTGTTTTAAAAGAGATGTTAAAGAAGTCTTGATAAAAACCTTTTCGATAATATGTGAGATCTTTCTCGACTTGTACAGGGCGTCGCGTCGTGCGTTTTCCATCGTCATCCTTAGCAATCGTAAGAGTTTTGCCGCAATGCATTTTACCCATCCTTTAAGATAATGCTATAATCGGACTAGAAATAAATGAATAGGCGATTTGAATATCTTTTTTTTTTCCAAAATTTGAGTTAATGTGAATATCTCCTAACCAATGATATGGATCAGGTTGTTGAAGAACGGTTTCAGGCGTTAACATAATACGCCAGCAAGTGCATACATATTATATTGTAGGCCATGTTGCGGAGACTTTGCGTGACCAAAAATTAAGGCAAAAAATACTACAATGTCCCAAAGGTAGTAAGAATTTTTGGTCATTTGTAAAAACTATTCGAAATTCAGCTTCTTCTTCGGTTCCAACGCTCGTCCTTAATGAAAACCCTTTTGTCAGTTCTCGTGAAAAATCCAATTTGCTTGCAGCGCTGTTCGCTGCTAATTCGACCCTACCAGTAAGTGTTATGACTCCTCCAGTACTTGAGAGCGTAAGCGATTTTATGGGACGAATCTTCTTTCGCACTCGTGCAGTTGCTAGAGTCCTCAAAGATCTTGACATAAACAAATCCGCTGGCCCGGATAGTATCCCTCCCATCGTTCTGAAGAGGTGTTCTTTAACGCTGGAAAAACCACTGCGTAAGCTTTTCTATCTGTCCTACTCTACAGGTCTCTTTCCGAGTGGATGGAAAACAGCATTTGTCCAGCCTGTCCCCAAAAAAGGCGCATCTTCTTCACCATCTAATTACCGTCCAATTGCACTTACGTCCCTTCTTTCCAAGGTCATGGAAACGCTGATTAATTATCAGCTCAAGAAATATCTTGAAGAACGAAAGCTCCTAAATGACAGGCAGTATGGCTTTCGTAGCAATAGGTCCACTGGTGATCTGATGGTATATCTCACCGAGCAGTGGCACAAATCGTGCATTTGGTATCGATGAATGTCTTCTTCGTTGGATTAGAAATTACCTTTCGGACCGCTCAATACAAGTTGTATTGGACGGTTTCAAGTCTGGTATTCACAAAATAAACGCTGGTGTGCCCCAGGGCTCCGTATTGTCTCCGGCCCTCTTTCTCCTTTTTATTAATGATCTCTTATCTGGAACTTCTAATCCACTTAATTGTTTTGCTGACGATAGTACTCTCAGCTTTTCATATTCGTTTTTAGATGCACCTCCTTGTTTTTCGGATGTGCAACTGGAACGGCAGCGTATGATAAGCTCATTAAATTCTGATCTTGACAGCATTGTCCAATGGGGAATTAAAAACCGTGTAGAATTTAATGCTTCAAAAACTCAGTGCTGTCTTCTGTCGTTAAAGCAGAACCCACCCCCCATGCCGCTATCCATGAGCGGCACTAGCATTGAAGAAACCGATCAGCTTTCAGTCCTCGGCATGTGCATCACAGACCACCTCTTGTGGAATGAACACATATTTGATGTCGCCAAAAACGCTGCAAAGTGTTTGGGCTTTCTTCGAAGGTGCAAGAAATTCTTCTCCCCGTCTGATCTGGCTGTAATCTATAAGGCCTTCATTCGTCCAAAGCTGGAGTATAACTCGCACATTTGGGCAGGAGCTCCCAAAACTCATTTGAATCTTTTGGATAGAATTCAAAATAGAGCTCTAAGAATGATTGGCGATAGAACTATAGTGGAAACATTTACATCTCTAGAACATCGTCGAAATGTTATATGTCTCTCACTATTTTATCGCTATTTTTATAAACACTGTTCCAGCGAAATAGCCAGTTGCATTCCTCCCCTTAAATTTTTCAACCGTAATACTCGCGCTTCTAGGAATGCTCATCAGTTTACCCTTGAGCCCAACTTCGGACGTACTGTCAAGTACAGAGATTCTTTCTTTAGCCGTACAACGCGAATGTGGAATACTTTACCCGGCTCTATTTTCCCCTCCCATTTTGATATTCAGAAATTCAAAACCAATGTGCATCGGTATCCTTGCATCCTTCCCTACTTTCCTAACGCTCGCACTGTGCTTGTTCATTTTAAGGGTAGTCAAAACCCCTTTAGTGCGCGCATCCGTTTAAAAAAAAAAAAAAAAAAAAACTTATGTCTCTGAAGCTTAAATGAAAAAAAAATATAAAATTGTGTCGTGTCAAGCCTTCGACTATTACGTCATTTGTATTTGGCAATCCAGAAATCTTCTACACTCTTCTGAATGTATTCACTTGGGAAAAAATAACAGTTCTCATTCTAAAAAGAAAATAAATTTGCTTCTGGATTTGAAATCAGAATTGAAACCAGAACCACTCAGGCATTCATATTTTTGAACGTCAAAATCTACAGTTGTCATTTTTTGTATCCTGTGCGAAAGGATTTTCTTTTATCAAACATCATTTTTGATGGTGAATATTTTCACATACATATAAAATTATTTTCACGTATGCAATCACACCAAAATTCAGAATCGTCAGAATAAAAAAGGGTTCAATTGGTATCCGCTTCGCAGAGAGATCACAAACTTCCAATTTAAAACGCTATTAATTGTATAGCCAAACAGGCTATTTGCCGTACGCGTACGGAGACCCATACGCTTCATTGGAAGACTTAGACTTCCATAGTGGAACATAGGGGCTTATTGCATTTGTCAAAACAAATTTTAAAAAAACAGGTACATTTACGGAGAAAAGTGCTAGTGCTTACCAATGCATAGTTAAAATCTCGTCGGAAAAATGTTTATCTTGTCCCGGCTACATTTTTCCATCGATTTCGGAAAGTAAATCCACGAAGACTGGCTTGGAGAATTGAAAATATTTAAATAAGCTACAAAAGACAAATACATGAAAAGGAAACAAATTATGGAATCAACTAAATATGTACAAAATATCATCTCACTCCAATAAGATGAATGTGTTTTTTGTCGCATTTTCTGATTGTCTCTAAAATTCTATATGTTTTGTATCTTCTTCTGAATCTGTGTCGCTTCTCGATTGCATCGATTTTAATTTGAAGTTATATTTTGTATTAAAATTAACTTTTTTATTGTGAACTTCACAAAAACGTAATAAATAAATAATTCAGTCAAACGCCAAAGTATGAATAATTCAGAATTGATATGTTTTCAATCACAACTTATGGTGTTTTCGTTTGGTAAATTTATATTTTGATCTATAAATTGATTTTTTTCAGATTGATTTGGTGTACATTTGTGTCTGTGAACCAGCTATCGGTATCAGCTGTCTTGTCAAACTGATGGCTGTCAATTATAATGCATAGTGGTGTTAGTAAAAGGGTAGATCTGCCAAAAAATCCAGATCTGTAAAATTGATTTAAAATCAAAAAATAAATCAATTTATTTGGCCAATCGAAGGCAAAAGTTATCGAAATCAGTTTTTTGACAGATCTAAATAAAATATAAATTGATTTGTGTTACCAAACGATAACCACATTAGATAATATTTTATTAACTAATGTACATAAAACTGATTGAGAAATTAGTTGATGGTGATGATCGTTGAAAGAGTGATGTCTGATCACTGATCGACAACCGCAGTAGGGCCCAAAAACATCCAAACAAGAAAAATTTGTTCGACTATACTGATGCCTATATTATACAGTGATAGATTAGGATCGATGATCCTCTTACATGCAGAGATGTTCCTAAAACTTATGTTTAATAAAGAATAGGTATTACGAAACCAAAGGCAGAAAAACGAGCGTTTATCGAAATGATAATGCATCCGTAAAAATATTGCTTTACAAAAACACATTTTTTTTCAAGCGCAACTAATTTTACGCTTATATGTTATTTGTCAAAAACTAATTAAGAAGAACAGCAACCAAAAACGAGAGCTATGCGGCAGCAAAATGTTAGTCATATCGAGTATTGTTAAGCCTAAAACGATCCTCATTTTAAGCATTCGAATTGAATGATAACGATCCAATTTAATAGATAATCGTTTTTCGAAATAGAGCACCTGGTTTACGTTTACGAACCCACCATATACGAACCCAAACATATATTTTTTTTTATATTCACCAATTTCGACCTGTACAGGTTTCAGTTCGCCAACTAACATGTTTCCGAAGTGGCGAAAGCTATTTGCTTGCAGATTTGGACATTTTGACAGCTCCTACAGAAATCGGGGGCAAATACATCTAATCTAGTGGCCTTTGTATCGATGGCATAATGTCATTTTGCCATACACTTTTCGAGATGATACAGTCGTTCGTTCCTGGGTATCCAGGAGTTCTGGGTCCGTACTATTATCCCCATTCGATACTGAGCCCTTCCTTGCGAGTTCATGTTTATTACGTTCCTGCCTTTATATCTACGTCCAGGATCCCAGCAGAGCTTAACGTGGTTGATGTTACCAACCGCTCTTTCAATAGCGTAAATGCCAGCTTGAAATACGCGGTATATTCATCTGGGCAAATATTTAGTATCGTAAATCATTATCGGTCCATGTCATGACTATCCCTTTCTTGGGTATCGTTTTTTTGTCTTTCGTTTCGTAATACGTAATAAGGGGCCTGGTAGTTTATATGATTCCCTACTATTTAGAGCTCCTGTTCTTTCTTACATTTTTGACCCAACAGTGTAGGTGATATAGAAATACATTGTCTTCTGAGTAGTGAGTAGGGTTTCACCATTAGAGGTGATACGTATTCAGTGATCACATTAAGTTCGGCCATTTTGTCGTACCTATGCCAGATACATCCATGACCATGTTACTGTGCTTCCTAAAACTTCCTCAAGTCGAAGTGCACTTTTGGCTGCTGTGCAACTTATGTACTTGTCCAGACGTGGAAGATTGAGAAGTATTTGCAACCCTGCTTGTGGCGTATACATCTATGCCTTCCTTATTTCCATACAAACTATATTATCTATATCTTTTTCTACATCCTTCCACCACACGATCGACCAGTAAGTAAATATAGGACGAACGATCGCAGTATACATCCAATGGATTACTTGCGGTCGCATGCCCCACAGTGCACCAAAGAATCTAGGACTACACCCAGATATTTAACTTCTTGGAAGGTTCCAGATGAATTTTATTCGAGCTTGGAAGGTGTAAAGTCATCTAGTTTCCTTTTTTCGTAAGCAGAATTAGTTTAGTTTTAGTCGGGATTAACCCTGAGGCAGTTGTGATCTGCCGAAGAATATAACTCTTTAAGCGCAGATGCCAATATATCCTTGATGGTGGTAAGATACTTACTTATTATGAAAATTACTATGTCCTCAGCGTAGTCCACGCTCTTAATTCCATTGCTCTTTAATCTTTTAAGAGAATTGTTAAGCACAATTACTAAGAGGAAAGGTGAGATTACTCCTCCTGGTGGTGTGCTTCTGTTTTCTCAACAATAGTATCCCTAAGTTTTAAGTTTTTAAGCATGGAATATCGCTAGATATTCCAGTCCATAATAATTGATTCAACTCCAACCTTCTCCTTCTAAACAATGATCCCAGTTGTAAAAGTTTTAAGAATTAACTTAATAATATGTAAGAAACTCCATTTGCATTCAAATGGTGGTTATTGACTCCAAAAATTAGTAATGAACTTGAATTTATTTGAAGAATCAATCATTAAATTACTTAATGGTTGACTGGCCTGCAAAAATTCAGCATCGTGTTGTGAATGCAATTTGCATTAGAAAGTGGGCAAGCTACGTTTATCCTAACAAATAAGTAGTCTTCCCGCTTAATCAATGAGTTCCTAACAATATTAACCTACCCAATTTCATTTCAAAAATTTTAAAGCACTTAGTACTTAAAATAAACTATTCCACGTCTTTTTATTTGGATTCCAAGTAATTTTAATTCAACTTTTTAGTTAAAAATAAAAAAAAAAGAATATTGATTAAATGAAAATACATATTTCACATTCCATTGAATTTATTATTGTGTTTTTGACATTGTATTTTTATCTTTATTGTCACAGCTGCCGGTACTGTATGAATAAGAAAACAGAATTTACATTTTTTTGTTATTCTTTTAATTGGTTGCGTCGCAAATTATTCAGGGTTGGAAATTGATGACAGCTTCACACTTACGTATGTTTTCAATGTTTAACCTTGGAAAATGCTTTAACTACAAAAAAAAACTTCTCCGGGGTTAAAAGAGGGTTAAAGGATTTATTGAATGAATACAAAATAACTCTTGCATATTTTACGAAATAATTGGGTCAAAAAGAATTCTTTGTTAGTTTCCTGAAATTTAATCGCGAAATTATTGATGGATACTTAAATTTGAGATTCAGATGCTTTTGAATCTCTTGATTAGAAATTAAATAGATAATTGCTTGAGAATAGGTTAAAGTGGTAGTCTGAAGATCTAATACACTTAGACTACAGGATGGTCCGTTGTGATGCCACAGAAACCTAGCCATTATTTCTCTACTCTTTAAGCCGTTTAGAGGTTATGATAATGAGCGTGAGACTACAGCGTATGTAAGAGTTTACTAGGATCATTATACCTGTAAGTTTATTAGACCTTAAGTCTTTCGAACAGAGCAGGAAACGTGCAGACAATAGCATTTGTGAGAGTTCGAGCGCATTGTGTAAGCTCTGAACTTATTTCGAACAGAGCTAGCTCCGAACACTCTGATTTGTTTTTTTTTTATACACATTTGAAGCACACAAACCAGAATAAATTTTTATTTTAACCATATAAAGCAATACAACACAAAACAATCCTTATTTTGTACATAGATACATTTTATCTGTACCTATCTGAATATTTTTTTCGTCACATTTTCGCTTTTGACGCTCATCGGCACATGGTATTTCGCGTGCTCAGCAATTTACTCATAAACTCAGACAATTATGTCCGAGCACATCGAGCGCGCTTTGAAGATGTTCAGAGATAAAAAACAAACACACATTCGGAGCTCTAAACGCTCTGAGTGAAAAAGAAACATCAACAAGTTTTTTGACAACTCAGACTCTGCTCTGAACTAAATTTGATAAACGCTTATGTAAGGAATTGTTTCTTCCTTTTCCTAGCTCATACAGATTTTGCAAAAATACTTTGAAGATACGCCAAGCCTTGTTGCCCTCTGACTCTCTGAATTCACCACCAAAATTCATTTTTCCTATGTCCCCCACCACCATGTCAAGGCGTTAACCTAAAAATTCATGTTAACGCAAGTATAAAATTTCTCATCAACGCAGGGAAATCCTTTGTGGTGCACAATCACAAAACGTGCCACGATTAGCATAAATGCTTATGTCATTTTTATGTCAAAGAGTCAACGCGAATGAGGAGACTAGCTTACGGATTTTTTTTTAACGTTGGACATGACTTTCATTCTCCATCTTAATAGTTAATCCGTAAGACTACTTTTGTGACTGAATTTTTAGGCTTCCACAAAAAGTAGACATGACATACAATGAACACTATCTTAAAACTAAAATCTGTTATTTAGCATTTTATTAAACTTTTAATTTTAAAAATTCATATTTGTAATCTGTTTTTTTTTTTTTTTTTGTATTTAGGTATCCATCTGGCAACAACAATACATCTGTGAATATTGTTATGCGTCATGCACCTCATTGCACCGTACGCAAGAGCTTAAGCTTGCCTAATCTGCGACTGAAAAAAGGCGCCAGCCAGCAACAGCTTAATGTGTCACAAGCGCTCAGCACTTCCACCGTAAGTTTTCAAGTTATTTATTATATGGAAACTTGTTTTCTTATGCAAATTTTTGAAATTTCTTTTAGGTTGAATCGTGTAAATCTAGAAATCTTCTTCCAATGTGCCAGATGCCAATATCCCAGACGTCAGTGGGTAGTCCCATTCATTTTTCATCTAATAACTGTCATCATCATCACGATTCATCCAATAACGATTCGACTGGCGGTATGAATTCAAGTTCGGCCACAAATAATATTCAAACCCTAAAACAAACGAATGCCAATCAACCGGCCTTCAATCTAGTCAAGCTCTTTATCAAACAAAAGAGTAGCTGTTCCAGCGAAACCACTTGCATGGACGTCTCGTCGGGATGTTGGCCATCGAGTGAAGGTAGTTCTTCCCTTGAGCAACGCATTCGCAAGAAAAGCATGAATGACTCGGGTAAGGGTTCTGCCTTGAGTCGACACGATGAAGAAGAGGATCCTGCTGATTCAAGCTACCAATTAGACAGTCTTGATATTATATGTGATAAAGAGAGAAATGAGACCACAGCAACAACAACGCCCGTCAGAAAGGTTAAACATGATCTGTTCAGAGAGGTCTTTGAAACAGCGGCGGGGGCAGCTGCTGCTTCTGCTTCGCCGGAGCACAAAAAGCTGCAACCGCTCAAAAATCCTCAAGTCATTAATTTGACCAATAACCAGCACAATAATCAGTTGAATAACAACAACAATAACTCCCTTTCGGAAGCTAGTCGCACTTCAGAGAACCTGACCCAGGTGTACAACGATCAGCGAAGTCAGTGCATGAAGATCTCCGCCGAAATGATTACTCGATCCATGCAAACATCAGCTCGGGACAGGCTTAAGTTTGTACCGCCATCATTTCTGGCAAAATTAAATACCCTAGGCGAGGAGAAACAGGCTCCTATTTATGTAATATATCCGAATTATGCTCTGCCCGATTTGGGATTTGTCAAGACAAACACAGCCGAGGTAATTTTTACTCCATTCAACTACAAGAACGCCGTTGGTGTAAAGAAGCGAACCAGCACAGGATCTGTGAGCGAGGATGAGCTCTTAAAGAATGTCAACTATAAGCACATTGTAGATTGGAAATCGCTGGCCACTCTTCTGCCTACAGAGTATCGGAAACGCTTGAAACACATTCCAGAGGTCGATGTTGCAGATCTCGAAGCGGAGTGCTCGATGAAGCCGCTGTTCTGTATGACACCGCCTATAAGGCGCACCAACAATCGAGCAAACGTCTGTGATTGTGCTCAGTATTTCCAAGCGACGGCGACGGGTGAGGAACCAACAGAGGGAGCCACTAGAGCTGCCTGCGAATCCAGCTCTGGATCTAGTCATCCCCCTAGCTCAGGCTATCGCGGATCGTCGACCCTATTGTCTGATTCAGTTTTCGATAATCCACGAAAGGCAGATGACTCTGACCCGCTAAAGAATATGTACGTGTATCAATATGAGAATCAGCGAATGGAAGAGGAGAGGTGCTCGGCTCGCCATAATCGGGGTAATTCTTGTAAGAACTCTAATAGACTGACATCTGGATTGCGCAACAAACGAACGAGTTTAATAGAAGAACAGTGCAATTCGAACGTTCGCAATAACATTGAAAAGCGACGTAGTTTGCAGGAACCTGCTGCTTATTTCTCATCCAACGATGATATACAAAACCCTGCAGCCGGACAACACTTGGCTGAAATAGATGAGTACTACGATGAGTTACATTCTAATTTGAAACTAACTCAAACAAATCACCGGCTGTCGCGCAAAGACATGGACGCACGGACGAGGGCAGAGAATTTCCTTGCAAGCGTTCCCAAATCAGAGCTTAAGTATTACGCCGAAATCGCGAACTTTTTGGAATCTGTTGAAGAGAATCACCATCCCGTAGAACACTATGATGCAGCTGAACTCAAGAAAGAAGTCAGTCGGGCTTTGAGTCAAAAGAAAGTCTCCTTTAACCAAAAGACCGAATGCAACAATCTCGGACTAAATGCTCAACGATTCACAACACCACCAAACTCACCGAACATCTCAATTGCATTGAGGTTAAACAATGCCGGAGGAATGGCTCCTCATAGAAGCAGTAGAAAAGAACATGAACCCAACAAGATATCGACTAATCGTTTCAGACGCCTACAAATCCAATGGGAACTCCTTAGCAAGGACTCGAGCATGATGTTGAAGGATCTGGCCTACGAACAAGAAACTAAGAGCGGAGGATCTACCCCAACATCAGCGAATGCGGCGCACAAGTCGAGGATTCCACGACCGGTCAGCTATCCAGCGGGGAAGTAAGTTTTCAATTACAGTCACCACATGCACTGGTTTATATCCTTCTCGAAATTAACATTTTAGTTTTCTATCGTCTTAAGTTGTTGAAATTGTTTTTAACACACATACTTTTGTTTCCTTTCTCCTCTCTTTTTTCTTTACCCCATTTTGATTTATGTTCACTCGCTTGTTTTTGTTGGATTTTTGTTCGAAAACACTCGTTTCATTAGGAATAACACAAATGCTAGTCCTCATACTCCTTCTTCTAACCTAAATACTAGAGTGATACAAGATCCAAAGAGCTTGCGATCGCCAAGTCGAATAGTACCACCTAAAAGGTACAGCCTACCAGCGACAGCACCATCAGCAGCTCATCATCAAGCTGCAGCGGCGACAACACCACCCGTTCCAGCACCACGGACACGAACTCCGTGTAGTAATCGAACTGGAAATCCCAGCAACAGTGGTAATCACAGCAATGCAACCACACCCAAACGCCGAGTGCAGTCACCAAGGTAAATATAATTTATTATATTATTTTTTTTTTTACTTTCATAAATGAATTCGTTAATTAATTTAAATATTAGATTAGTACTAACTATTGACTAAAAATGTAGACTTCCTGCAAACGTTGATTACAATAGCTAGAGGACCGATATTTTTACATAGTTGCGATTTATTAGACAACTCCAAATTTCTAGCTTAGATAGTAATTCAATGATTCCTTTTCTTCGCATATTCAAACTCTCTTAGAAGTGATGCAGTTAAAAGCCCTTAAAAATAATCTGGTTCCAAAGCTAATTGTGCAAAATATCAAAACTGTCAAGCAATTCTTATTCGAAGAAAACCATTTTAACGCATGAGCTTCAATTATACTAACAATATTCTGTCATCTAAAGGCTTAACAGTGATAAAATATTGTTCCAAACTCTTTTAATCATCAACTGTATAATTGAATTACCAAAGGATGTATTAATTGAAAAATACTCCTATGAATGAAAACAGTACGCATACTCCATAGTGGCTCAATTTCAATTTATAGCAACTGTGTTATCATATACCAGAATGTTTCCGAATTTATAAAGCCAATCCCACAGATAAAAACGGATGAAGTTCAATTCAGCTGGGGTTCTGATGCTATGTATATCTCACCGAACAGTGGCACAAATCTTTACATCTTTTTGGAGAAAGTAACATTATTACGATTGATATTCGAAAAGCATTTGATAGAGTTTGGCATCAAGCTCTATTATCGTAAATGCTCGCATTTAGCATCCATAAATCTCTTCTTCGTTGGATTAGAAACAACCTTTCGGAACGCTCAATACAAGTCGTATTGGACGGTTTCGGGTTTAATATTCACGAAAATACATTCCGTTTTATCCGCAATGCTTTTTCTCATTTTCATTAATGATCTCTTATCTGGAACTTCTTATCCCCTAAATTCTTTTGCTGACGATATTCGTTTCGTTTTTAGATTCACCTCCTGGTTCTTCGGGTGTGGAACTATAGTTACAGCGAATGATAAGCACAATAAATTCCGATCTCGACAGTATTTTCCTGAGCGAAATAAAAAAACCGGCACTTGAAGAAACCGATTAGCTTACATGCCTTGGTATATACTGTTGCCAAAAACGTTAGAGCTTTCTTCTAATATGCAAGAAATACTTGTCCCTTTTTAATCTGGTTGTTATCTATAAAACTCATTTGCCCAAAGCTCGAGTATAACTGTCATATATGGACAGGAGCTCCCAAAACTCATTTGAATCTCTTAGATATAATCCCAAAATAGAGATCTAAGAATGATAAGCGATATAAATATAACAGAAAAACCCTACATCTCTCGCCGAAATTTCATTATCTTATCGTTATTTTTATTAAGAATGCATAAAGTTGCATTCCTCCCCTAAAACAATTCAACCGTAATACTCGCTAGGAAGGATTAACAGTTTACCTTTGAGTCCAATTTCAGACGTACTGCCAAGTATAGAGATTCTCTCTTTAGTCGTACAACACGTATGTAGAATGCCTTACCCGGCTCTAATTTTCTATCCCATTTTAATATTCTGAGCTTCAAATCACATCGGCATCTCGTTTTAAATCCTTCGGTATCTTCCTAACACTAGCACTGTCCTTGAACATATAAAAGGTAGTCAAAACCGTGCCCGTACAATTATAAAAAAAAAAACAAATTAAATACACGACTGGATCGCACGTGCTTGCTCTTATGTTTGATTACATCGCAAGCATAAGACTCTTAGTAGAAACGGCGTAATATATTTTTAAAATCGTTTTTTACTTGTTTTTTTTTTTTATTTAATAATACATATCAATTTAAGAACATAATATCAAACGAAGTCGTCTACCCGTTTTCGAAATATTAAATTTTCAAAAAAAAGAAAAATTTATTATTGAAATATCTAAGGAGTATCTAGTAATTTAAAAATATGCCTGTGTATGAAAATAGTACACATACGCCACAGTGACTCATTTTCCATTGATATGAAAAAGATTATCAGTTATCTCACATATGAATTTATTATTCGATTCATACAAATTTGCACTCTTATGCAACACAATATAATGCAAATATAATGGTGCTCTTACTATGAGCCGTTTTAAACAAAAAATATCTGATTAGTTTTGTATACATTTGTATGTATGTTAAATTGGACCAGTAATCTATGAGGTTATTATATTATTAAGGCTTTGTTTTGTGACGTTACATGTCTCTGCAGATTGAATCTCAACATATGTATGTCATGTTTCTAGGAACAATTATTTTTCAAGAGTAATGCTTCTTGCGAGGAAATGACATATTTTCCATAGTACCTACCTACATTACATGCATATGTACTTGAAGAATGTACATAAAGAGGCAAATAATTGTGGGTTGTCTCAATTCCTGCTGATTAGTTTTAATTTAATCAGGACGATTTTATTTAAAAATATTAATTGTTATTCTATTTCTAATATTTTTTTTTCTAATTTAATCATTTCAGAACAGTATCGCGCACTCGATAAAATTTAAAATCCCACACCTTAACAACTGATAATTAAATTTAAATGGATGTCAGGTGGCAAACATCCAAAGAACAACACAACAACAATAACACGATGGGTTGAATAACATTTATTTCATGGATATCTCGTGAAATACATTCAAAATTTATTCTATATAAAACAAAAAAATTCAACGTAAACAACTTAATTAAAATTATAATAATTTAAATGGACAGTTGTCATGTGTTAGGATAGAAACAAAGTTTATTTTGCTATTCAAATGTATTTTTTTTGTTTCCTCTTTTTTAAATATTATAATTTTTTTTTTAGTTTTCAGTGTTATGTATTAAATATTAAATAAAAAAAACATATATTTATAGTCATTTATGATTTTGATAGATTGTATTCAAAAGTAAAAAGTGCATGAAAAATATAATACAAAACGTGAAAGTTAAAAAATAATAATATTAAACAAAACCCTATAAAAGTAATTATTATTTAAAAACAGACGCGGAAGAACTCACAAAGTAATTGTATTTTTTTATATTACTATTCTTATTATAATTATTATTAAAAAAAAAACTATTCTAGTGTGTAAAACATAGTAATAGAAAATAAAACTAAACATAAAAATAGAAGATGTTAAATAACAAGGAGTAAATAAGACGATTTTTTTTTTAAATAATTAAAAAAAACAACTTTTAATGATAATTTTTTAGCATACTTTCATTATTTTCTGCATACATTGTGAGCATGCAAATGGATTACTTTAAATTAATATGATTTTATTTTATTTTTAATATGCACCTAACTACTCAAAAATAAAAAAAGGACCCCTTTAAAGTATCTGAACTGTTCAGAGGAAATATATTCATAACAAAAACTTCATATCTTAATGTTTTATTTTTATTTTTATTTTTTTATGTTATGATAAACGTGTTAAAAAAAATAAACTTAAATTGGATTTTACTCAAAAAATGACCATTGCAAACAAACTTGTTTTTTTCTTATTTTATTCGAAAAGGAATAAAGCAACAAAAACCCGAAACAACAAAAATTAAAAAAAAAACAGTCAAACAAATAAAATTATTTTAAAATACATATAGTACTTTTGGACTTTTGTTTTCTTTTAGTTGTCATTTTTTTTTAATTAAGCAACTACCAATTGGTTTCGTCACGATTAATTGTCCACTATTTTAATTTATTGCATATTTTTCTGTTCTTTACAAAGAATCAAAGAGCAAGCCTAAAAGATGTTGAATTTAACGTTCCATTTAATAGACTTTGTATTAAAGGATTCGCAATCAATTATTTTTTAATTGATAGTATTAGTACGTGCGACTAAAGTCTCATTTCCTGTTAAAAAACACGATTATGGAGCTTAGAAAAAATGAAGTTTTTTAGGTTATCTCGGTTGCTTGCATATGCCCTTATTAATATTTAAAGATAAGCCACGTTATAAATGATAAATAGTTAGCGAGTTCAATATCTTACCCTGCCTGAACGTTTTGCTTCAAATTTCATTGAACATGGTCACCGAGAAACTGCCATAAGGATATTATGGGCGATGTTGGCTACGAAAGTTGAAGCGGTACGTATAATATTCTGTCACTTGCTGCAGATGTTGCTCATAACATACTTATGGCAGTTTCCCGGTATCAACGCTCAACTAAATTTGAAGTGAAACGTTACGGGTGACCAAATGTCCACCACGACCAAAGGTCAAGCTATGTGTTTGGATGTAATCCACCCATGTATGTCTTGTTTGAATTAATGAGAGATGCCACTGGTTATTTACTTTTTTTAGGAGGGGAAATAGCATACGAAATAAATGGTATCTAATATTCTTTCAAGGTCTTGCAGTAGTCAAACGTTTTCGGAATTTCAGGTTAACATTTTTTTTATATCTGAAAAAGCTCCAGTTACAATTAAAAAAAGAAACCTTTTGCAGTTGTGGATAAAGCAGATTAGACTCCATTGATTATAGGGATTTTGAATGGGCATTTAACACATTGAGTGTTATAGTCCTTGGCTATAAAGAGAAAACTTGAATATATTCTTTAAAAAGTAAGAAATTAAACTGATAAAGTATAACATTTCAGTTATGTATGACTACAAAATAATTACAGACATTTTTATTCCTTTTCCTCACTTTTATTGGATTCCAATACATTTTCTGTAAATTCCATGATATTTTTAGAAGCAATAATGTGTAAGCGAATTGTGAATATCCACCAAAATGAAATTCTGAAGCAAACTCACTCCATATATAACTCCGAAAAACTCCGTTATTCTCTTCTTAAAACTGAAAGTCACAATAGCAAGAACAAAATCTCCTTATTATCAACGTAACAGATTATCTGGACAATGCTTTTTAAAATAAGTGCTACCGCCTGTGGTTCTGCTTCTTGCGAAAAAGTGACGAGTGCTCCAAGTCCTTTCCTCACGTCTCAATTGAGCCATTCGGATTCGGCTTACTGGTTTTCATCACATGGCGTACTATTCCTATTTGTCCACAAGCTGCTTTTAGATAGATTTTTGTTGTTTATTTTACTTTGCCATGACTAAAAACATGTCTACTAATTTGTATTCAATATTTTCGAATGAACACTTAAGTTGGCGTTTTACACATGCATACTGCACATTTCCACGACTATAATTTAATTAGTTAAAAATTATGTCAAGGCTGTATCCACCGTATACTCTTCCATAAAATTGTATGCTATTTCTTTTGTCTTATTTATTTAAATGAGTTTTCAAGGAAAAAATTGCATTTTCAATACCGTCCTTCATTTTTGATTGATGCTGCAATAAAACAATTTAAAAAAAAATCTAATGAGCCAGCACACAAATTGGATCAAGTTTACTAATAACTGTCATCCCACCTTTGTTAGAATGGATAAATAGAACAATATTTAATAACTTCAAAGAACCAACTGCAACTTAATTAACAACACCACAAATTTAACAAATTATTTTATTTTTTTTTCATTTTTCAGTTTAATAATAAATCAATGTTCAAATAAAATTCAACTTAATCTCACGTTTCAAAGCTCAAACTATAAATAAAATAATTATATTTTATTATAGTTACATAATATAAAAATAAAAACATAAAAAATATTTTAAAAAACGCTTAGGAAAAATAATAATTTGCCTTCGATGCTAATCTCCTTTAATTAATTTTATTTAAACAAAGGTGAAATGCTTTCTTTAAAAAAAAAATAAATCCAAAAAATATAAATATTTATATATATAATATATATACAAAGTAATGTTTTTACTGAAAATTTTATATCTAAATACATAATAACAATTTAAATTTTTATTTCCATAAACACTCACAGGAATGGTATTAGGAAAATATGGATAATCAAAATTAAACTTAACACATACATACTTAAATTGAAAATCAATATTATGAATATGAAAAAAAAATTATTATAGATTTTTGTGTCATTAAAAATTAAATTTATAAACAATCAAAACATACTTATTGGGAATATACAAATATTATGCAAAACATATTCAATTGTTGGTCACACCCATAAAAATGCTCTCCATATCATGTATGTATGTATATTAATCCTTTTTTGTTTTTTTTTTTGTTCGTAAATAAATTTTTATTTTTTTTACGATGCGCTATTTATACTAACACTACATTCAAAATTCCAATAAAATTTAATAATAGACACAAAAATTTAAACAAAACAAAAATAAATGAGTAAATTATATCATTTAAGAGACTGTATATAGGTATGCTGAAGAATACTTTTTAAGTTTTGTCTAACAAGAAACATAAATTAATTTTAATATTAATTTTTAAAACAAACAAACTTAATACTCAAAGCTCTTGAGACCGATAAAAACAAAACAAAAAACATCTATATTAATGATAATAATATGATTTGTTGCTTTTTAATATCAAATCGATTTAAATCAATATAAGAAAATAAAGATATATTATTTAATAATATAGTATACAAATCAAATATTATAACGATAATATTATTATATTGAAATAAATATTTCAAAAATATATAAAAAAAATATGTAATGCGTTTCATTCTTAAAAATTACTTGAGACTTAGACTTCCACGTCTAATCCATGACTTTACTGAACAATAAACATTTTTTTGATTCTGAATATTTCCACGTACACAATTATTTAAACATAAACAATCACAATTAAATTCAAAAAAAATCTAAAAAAAAGTGTTCAGTTGGGATCCAGGATTAGAGAGCGATTTCGGATTGCCAAATAAAAACGCAATTAGTCAACATTCTGGTTTCTGAAAAAAAAATTCCTTCTTGTTTGGCATTGGCAGTTGACCATTAAGAAACTTGAGTTCCTTTCAAGTGGACTACGTCCTTTTGAACGTGGTCAATTTAAAAATATAATAGGTGTGTCCCCATAATTCACTGTTTTTCACAGAAGAAAGCGCTCACGAGAGTAAAAATTATTATTATAAATTAAATATTAAAAGAAATTATTATTGTAATAATATCTTTTGTCAAAATTATGAATACTGTCAAATGAAATAAAGAAGAAAAAAAATACAAAGCTGTCGTGCGGGCATTAAAAAATTGAAAATATTCGAAATTTTCGTTCCGTTGGGCTTATTCGTTAAATAAATTATTATTTGCCATAGCAAATTTTCTCTTAAAAAAATTTTTATTAAACATTTGAAAAAATACACTTATTGTGACGATTAAAAAATGGCTAAAATTTGAGTTCAATGCGTTCTCGTACTTTTCCGAAATATTCAGCCTTAATACATGCACAGTTACGTCGTTACGTATTCGTAATGCGAATCCCGAAAAAATAAAATGCACGACTGGATCGCACGAACTTGCTCTTATGTTCGATCACATCGAATGCAAAAGATTTCTGTTAACAATCTAAAAATATATTTAAAGCACTTTTTTACTTCATTTTTTATATATACAAAATATCTTTAATTTTTTCTAAAAAAATTTGTATGACAGTCTTAAATATTATAATATAAACTTAAAAACAAAATATTAAATCGGCTTAATCAAAGAAAAAATAATTCAAAATTCTAAAATAAATACTTAAATCAATTTAAGCTCAAAAAAAAAGTACGCCATTTTATTTGTTAGATAAATTTAAATTTATGACAAAAAAATTTTAAAAATCTGTGGAGGGTTTTTGAAAAAAAAAGTTTTTTTTTAAACTTTTTGAAAACATTTTTCAAAAAAAAATTCAAGAGTGCCAATTCATAGGTATTCAATAAGTACATATAAATATAATTTTTGAAAAAAATTTAATGAGCAGTTTTCGAAATATACATTTAAAATTTTCTACTTTAAAAGATTTTAAAAATACATGAAAATACTAATTAAAAATATTGGTAAGCTGTTTAATTTGGGCAACCTAAACCTATATATGTGTGAAATTTCGAAAGAATCGGTTGAGCCATTTATGAGATAGTCGAAAGCAAAATTACAATTTCCCCTCTATACAATACCAAAAAAAATCAATGGGGTGGCCGTGGCGCGATGGTTGTGTGCTCGCCTGTCAACCTCGTGGTCGCAGGTTCGATTCCTGCCGTTGTCTATGTATTCTTATATTCCATTAAAAACCAATTCTAAAAATTGTCATAAAAATGAGTTGCTGGGTTGCTCATTACATGCTGTTCAGGCATAACACTAAAAACATGTGATTGAGTAAACTACTCATAAATATAACAACGAAATAAAATAAAATAGTGCGAATTATAAGAGACATAAATAAATAAGACACGGTAATTTTCTCCGCATTAGTTCAGCCGCCAACCCTGGAGATAAAATCTGGGACAAAAACCACCGTCTCAATACATCGCGCCACACGTCTTTCATATCCTTCTTTCTCTTCTTTCACCGTATGCCTGCGCTGTGTTAAAAACATATAAAAGGTATTCATAATCCCTTGAGCGCGTTTGGGCTGTAGGTGTCTATACATACATACAGACAGACTGACAGGCATACAGACGGACAGAATTTTTAGACCATCTTTTTTCGTCTTCGCTATCATCGTAATGTCATGTTTGATTGTTATCTCAAAACTTTTTGTTCGACTGTTCACATCTGTCCAAATTTCCGCTGGTTGAACTCAAAATTAAAAATTCACAGAATTTTTTCTGGTCCACAGGCAAATGAAGCAAATCAGAGAAAGTATTCATAAATGCATATTAAAATGCATGCGCAAATAGATTTTCTTCACGTTAATTGGCGTTTTTATTTCTTATCTCCGAGCAGATCTCTGAGCAGATCCTGAGTAAACCGATTTAGATCTGAGTAGAGCATGGTCAGATATCTCCGATTTAATTTTGAAATAAACTTAAGCGCAAAACTGTCATATATTATTATAATTGTTTTTATTAAAACTTATTTACCAGCAAATCCAAAGCTTTCGTTTTCCGAATTCAGTTTTGTTTTTAATTGGTTTTACTTTAGTGATTTTTGTTAAAATTATGAGTAAAGTTAGCCGCACCCAGCACTTTGCTCCGTTTGATCGGTCATTTTATTCTGAGATAATGGTTCATGCCCCGATTTAGCTCTGATTTAAAAAAAGAAATACGAGTTGAGAGATTAAATGTGTCTGAGCTAAAAAAGAAACACAGATCTTTTCTTGACAGCTGAGTTCTTTACTCGGAGCTAAAAAAGAAAAACGCCAAATATGATCGCAACTGATCGCATGTAAACAAAGCAACTATGCATTTATGAAAGCACCCGAAGTTTGACTGTTTTTTTCTACGAACAGTTATTTTCATAGTTATATTATAAATAAAATGCACGACTGGATCGTACGAACTTGCTCTTGGAGCTAACAACTTTAATGCAGCTAACCATTGAGGTTAAGTTAGTTAGGTGTAGTTATCCTATGCAGGTTTAAAGCATATGTAGGTAAGATTACCTTGATTCTTAGTATAATGAATTGTCGAATGGAAGATTCAAGGAATAGTTAAATAGGTAGCTTCCTTCAAATGTATGTTTAGGTAAATCTTTGTTATGGATTTTAATTGTGTACATAAGTTAGGAGGGTAAAATGTATCTTCATATACATATTGATGGAACCTATGTTAACATGTACATATAATAATGAAAATGAAGGATGTGGGTGGGTAGATGCAATATACATTACATAAGATTCATGTGATTTTTAAAGACACATATGTATATATAATTGTATGAGGCCCTATATTGTATTTAGTATTTAGTGACGTTAGCAAAAATTCGAAAAAACGGAATAATAATAATGTAGAAATAAATGGATAATACACATACTTAAATGTTTTTATATTGCTTAGTCGTTAGTTTGAGGGAAAACAAAGATGCAGTTTGAATTCATTAATAAATTAGAATATATCAAACAAAAAATTTCAAAAAATCGTTGGAGCGGTTTTTTAATAAATTAATTTTTGTATGTATAAAATTTTCTATGGGGTTACCGCTAATAAGTACGCAAAACAAATATTTTTATACTTAAAAGTGAACTGTACTAATTTAAGATCACACAAATTCTTTTATAAAAATTCTTGCAGCCGTTTTCGAGAAATACATTTTTTTCTCAACGGTTTCATAACATTTGTATGGCAGGTACCGTTCTTTTTTATTTTAGAAAAATAGTTTTCTTAACTATTCAAGATAATGTCAAAAAACCACTAAATACACGAAGTTTCGCAAAAATCTATTGAGTCGTTTTCGAAATTTTGAATTTTCAAAAAAAAAAATTAATTTAAAAAAAAAAATTTTTTTTGAAAAATTTTGGTATAAAATATTGTTTAAGCTTTCTAGTACCTTCTGCGTAAAAAATTTCAAAAAATTCAAATAAAGCGTTTCCGAGAAAATAGAAAACCAAAAAAAGTTCTACTAGAAGTACCAAAAATAACATTTTTTCCAAAAAAGTACATTTTCCCTTCATTAATGAACTGATTTCTTTTTTAAAATGGTTGGAGCCGTTTTTGAAAAAAATCTGATATTTCTTTTTAGCTAAAAAAAATGTATGGCATGTACCGTTATTTTTCTTCTTAAAACATGAAAAAAACGTGGGGCATATCACCGAAAAAACAATATGTACTAAGTTTGAAGCAAATCTATCCAACCGATAAGGCTGTAGATTCGTGGACAGGCAGACGAAATTGCGGGTCCTACAAAATACAAAACACCTTCCTAATTAATTGTGTTTAACCCAGGATAAAATCTTCAAATTTTAATGATTAAAATTTTGTATATTGTTGGATATAGTTCACATTGGTTTTTTGTCAAAAACTTAACTTAACAAGAAGTGCGTATTGGTGAGCCCTCACTAGCCAACTGATGAATCCAAGTGAGATCGCCGGGACGAAACCCAAATTTTATTGACTTAAGGCCGTTAAAAGGTATTTTGAATTAGGTAAATGCTTTTTTACCAAAAATATTTATTTTAATTGTTGTAGAGATACATAAGTACCTATTTTGTATAACTGCCTAGCCCGCATAAGTGCCAATTAAAGTGGGGCATTTAGTGTGAAGTACTTATCTGGGTTTTTCTGTAGTTAAACAAAAAAAAGAATTTGCCATCTTCAGCGAGACCTCGGTCCACAAATAAGCCATAATAAAGATTGGAAACCTTCGTACGTTCGGCCCCCTAAAACCCATTTGTTTACATTGTTGTATTTGTAGCTTTGAAACTCTATCCATGAATAGATGGGAAATCGAAAAGCAAAACAAAAACAAATTACTAGGGCTGTGTTGTCTATGAGTCTATAGGAAGAGGAACAGAAAAGATTCTTGTGTGCGTTTTTATCAATGTGTCTATTGGAAGAGGAACAGAAATGTTACTTGTGTGCGTGTTTCAGCTTGTAGGCAAATGTCAAATGAAAGCAGAGGTTTCTGGTCTTTAAGTTATTAGGTTATGCCTCGGTCGTTTCCAACCGGCCCCCGCTGCGATGCCGGCCAGCCGCCGGAACTAAAATCAATTTATTTGTATGTACGTAACCTGCTTAATCTAACTTATTATTATTTTTGCCCCAACCGACTAAAGTCAATTAATTACCTCGCTAGAATAAACATTTTTTTTTTTAATTAAAAAAAAACACAATTTATACAAGTACATAATGTATGTATAGTTCTTATCATTTTTCTGTCAATGTTAATTGATAAAAAATTCTAAACGATCCACCCAATTTTAATTAATGTTCATTGAGGGCAGTGAAATGCATCCAACCACTCATACGAGTACTTACCTATTTCTGTTTGTAATTTGGTTGAGATATTCATCTAGACTTTCATTTGATAGTTACCGTTTACATTGTCATTTTGAATTCCACTGCATGTGTTTTATTATTTAAGTAAAAAAATATAAAGTGCTTGAATGTGTTGCGTGTACATGCTTGCAATTGTTGTTAAAATGTACATGGATTGGTTGTTGATCGCAAGTAAAGGTAGGTAGCTAGTATTTGAACTATTTTTCAAATTTCGGAATGTGTGGATTGAAGTTTTCAGTATTGATTTTAAGAAGAAATGTAAAAACAATACAAACGCATGTGCATACGTAGGTATTGCTTTTGTTCTTTTTTTGTGGACTCTGCTTTTAATTTTAATTTTGTTTTTTGTGACCTTTAGTCCAAATTATGCGTTTCGCCCAGATAGTATATACAAAGCTGTAAATTTTATTTGTGTCGGCAGCCATGAACCAATATTTTGCTTCTTAGAATGGTACTACAGCATCAAACTGATGAGCCTAACTGTAGTACCTGAACTTAACGCATAATTTGGACTAAAGATCACATAAAAAAACAAAATAAAAGTTTTTTGTATTGGTTCTTTACGGTCTGTTTTTTCTTTTTCTTTCCAATGGAAAATGAAAGTTCAGGTTCTTAAATTTGCACACACGTATTAATTTTATGAGGAATAAAATGTTACGGTCACAAGTCGTGTCATCAAAGGTTATAAACATGCATATATACAGTTTTTCAAAATGTAAACATATTTCAACTTAATAATATTTATGTGATGATGATGACGTACATAGGTCTGTTTGTTATCTTGTGAATTCGTAACGTTTGGAACAAATTTTCCTAAAATGCTGTTTGTTAACTTGAAAATGTTACTACCATAACTGTCAAAGTGGTCATTGAGAATTTCTGTGGGAAACTGACGTAAAAAACTGTCAAAACACCAAGCGTCAAGTTTTTTCTACTATTTTCTTGTGTTAGTGATGGGCACATTCGAAAGCAATGATATCTCGACGAGATGTTCATAATGAAATCTTCGTACTGAAAACTAATGCAAACGGGAAGAAGCGCAGTAAGGAAAACACTAATAGTCGAAAAGTGGAAAATTTGAATATCTGTATTTTGCAATTCTAGAGTATTTTCTCATTTTATTTTAGAGAATATTGTTGTTTTGTGCACCGAGTGATCATTTCATTATGGCCTTGACTTTTTCCTGTCCTTGTGTCCGGAGGGTCGCCATTAACTTTTTAAACACAAATGTGGTAAATTTCAGTTTGTTTACTTTGTTGAATGATTTACAAAATTTTCCCCATTCTTTTCCCCATTTTTACTACAAAAAAGAAATCAAACATATCTTATAATGACAAGATAAAACGTCAACTGAACCTGTCTTATTTAATAGGAACCATCTATGCGGCAGTCATATATGATAAATAAATGGAGGAAGTTCAGAAAATTATAGGTAGTATCTTGTGCATGTTTTCCAAAACGGTTGTCAGATAATGATAAGCAAAACGAATTATTCCCGGAGACCTTGTCATATATTGTATACACTTTTTTTTTTAATTGTTATGACAACAACTCATTGCAGTTTTATTAACCAGAAATTAGCTCGATGACAGTATGGGAAAAGAATGTTTTGCCTAATTAATTAATCGGATAACAGTTGCGGGAACTTCTGATGCGCCAAAATAAAAACTCGGTAAAAATATGTCCACTGTATCTCAGTAGTACCTTTAATTCTATATATTTTAAAAGTTATTTAAAATTTCTTTTTTTTACGAATAAATGAATTGCCTTTAAAGTAACTTGCCGCAAGTAAAAAATGAAATTACTTTATGACTTTATCAGTTTATTGGTAGTTTTTTTTTCTATGATTCACCGTTATATCTACACGCATATTCATTTAGTTGCTCTTAGACCGCGAACGAGGCGGGTCCTTTTTTTGCAAAGAAAACGTTATTTCTTGGATTGAAAATATTTTGTTTAATTTTTTGTTCGTTTTTCGGACAAGTTCATTGCTGTTGATAATGTTTTTTAGGAATATTGCTTTTATAACGGCAATTGTTCTTTTCGAATGCTATCGAGGTGCAAGTAGTGAAAGTATTAGAGAAGTTGAATTCACATCTGGTTGGTCGATAAAGAATCAAAATGGCTGTGAGTACATTTCCCTTTCCTTCTTATATTGCATTCTTTATTGTGTGAATAATCAAGCTATGATAATTATTGCCGATAAATAATTTATCGATAATTGATAAACAAACCATGGTTGGTATGTAGAAAATATTTTTTATTGACGTTAACAATCTGGGGGTATGGTAGAATGGTTAATGTTATTGATTAAAATATTTCGAATTAAAAACATTAATAACGTTTGCCAAATTTGTTCTGGAAATTTATAAAAAAATACATAACCTCTGTCTGAAAATTATATTAAATGTATTTTGCAATATTCAAAAGGATAAAATATGATATATTGAGCTAATATAATAAGTGGGGATGTGAATAATAATAAGAATATTGTCGTACATACATACATATGTATGTACATATTCTATTCCGATATGTGGTATTGTTTTAAATTGCGATATGTAGGTCATGAACTAATAAGGTTCGATGACATCTAAAAATAAATATCACAGGTGGGCTGAATATTGATTTGGATAATAATTAAATCAAAATAAACTGTCAGTGTTTTTTCAATTTATAAGAAATTGAAGAGATGTAACTATTTGCACTAAAAATATAAATATCAGACTTAGAAGGCCAATATGATGCGAATTGAATTTAATTTTTAATGAATATTCAAAAACAAAAAATCTGTTTTATATAAAAAATAGACGCCGCAAGGCACAGGCAATTGAAATTGAAATTAGTTTCTCTCTAACGAGACCTACTTTATATATTTTTAAATTGTAGGCATATAAATGTTTTCAATAAGACTGTACGATTTAAATTAAAACAAGTTGGGGAACGTAATTTAATCCCGCGTAATTAAATCCCGCCGATTTATATTGAATTGTTTGGAATTACACACGTACAGATATATATTGAGATTGTTCGCTACTATTAGACGGGATTTCCAATACTTTTGGGAAAATACTATTTGGTACTTTTGAAAAATTAATATATATTTTCAGTATTAGAAAAATATATTTTTTTTAAGTTTTGGAAAAAAACTTTTCTTACCAACTTTTTTTTCGATTTCTTTTAAATAATAATATCTCTTTGAAGAAAATCTTAAGTTCTGAAAAGAACTTTTTATGAAAAGGTGCCCTAGACCTCCATCTAGGGCAAAAAATCTACCAATTGGCCTGCTTAAGTACTTTTATTAGACGACGAATTTTTTTACAGAGCGAATGAAATTCCTCGTTGAATACAGAAGTATTTAAGCAAAAGTAATTGTGCCGTGTTTTTTTTTGTGAATTATCAATAATTGTTGTGTATTACTGTTCTACGAAAAAAATATTTTTCGTAAAGTTATGGAAAAAAGTACTTTTTTATCTCAATCCATCCTTTTTAGGACGACCAAATAATCACAAAGAGGTATAAAATGATTTCAGACAGTTCTAACTAACTAGGATGCTTAGTTAGCCGCAAATCGAGTTTAAAAAAAAAATATGTCGATTTTAAAAACTGTTCGGTGAACACTCGGGTAGTTTCTTTAAGTCCAAAAAAATGTTTAATTCCAAAAAGCTTTGCATACACCCAAAATGAACCCAACCCAAATATTATAATTTGCCCTGGCAGGGGGGTTGCAGGGGGACAGCTTTTTGCAGAAAAAATTTAATTTCGAGCTTACAGAGAAAAAAAGTGTGAATTTTTAAGGCTTTGGGGCGCTTAGTTGGCTGCAGATCGAGTTTTAAGATTGGCCGATTGAAAGGTGACACTCAATAAATCCCGAATACGTAATTTATAAGTCGCTAGGACAAGCCATTTAGCCGCAAACAGAGTTCAAAGTGTGTAAACTTTCATGCCTCTAGGACGCTTAGTTTTCCCGCAAATTGAGTTTAAAGATAAACGTTTTTTTCGAAATAAATTTAAAGTTTTGAAAAGAACTTTATAAGAAAAGTTGCCCCAGACCTCGATCTAGGGCAAAAAAATCGGCTAATTGACCTGCTTAAGTACTTTTATTAGACGACGATTTTTTTTTACATAAACAATAAAATTCTCCGTCCAATAAAAAAATTTTGACCAAAAGTAACTTTGCAGCAGTGGACGTATTCCCCCACCCACCGCCCATAAACCATACCTACCTATAAACCACCCACCATACCTACCTACTTACCTACCAACCAACCAACCTATCAACGAAATCTATTTTTTATCTCTTATTGAGGTCTTGCCTCTACCGAGTTCTAAAAAGAACTGAAGAATTTCCGGAATCAATCCTCATTTTATACTTTTTTTCCTTCGTTCTCCGTGCTTCTCACTCTTTCGAGTGACTAAAACTAAAAGTAGTGAAATTCTGATAAAGAGCCATCTTCTAAAAATGCAAAAGGAGTGGAGTCTTGATTTGATTGGCCAAAATAACAAAATCGTATGGAAAATGAAAATTTAATACAGCGCCGTCACTTTGTATCAAGAAAGGTAGTAAATCGGCAGGATTTCATTGCGCGGGATTTCGTTGGGCGGGATTTTGTGGCGCGGGATTTCGTTACGCGGGATTTAGTTACGCGGGATTATTTGGCGCGGGATTCTATAGCCAACGCCACATGTGCTTTTACTTTCCAGCCGGGGTTTTGCTCGTCGGATTTCCAGGGTCGATCTGAAGAAAACACAAAACTTCAGTTAAGAAAGGTTTGTAAGAACTTATACAAATCTTCTACTATATATAACAAATAATCTTTCATAGCAATAGTCTGGTCTTCAATTCATTTACTGCTTATGTCATCCATCTGGTAACATTAGTTAGCTCTCCTTAAACGGTTTATTTCCTTATTATCTGGTGTTCTAGATGCTGATCTGGTGCGCTTGATCAGCAAGCGCAAGGGTCCTGGTAGAACTAGATCGGCAGATATAAAACCCCTTGTTTGCATGGTCAATTCATATGCGCTTCAACTGATCGTCCCTGGTGGTAATTAGGTCGCTTATGCTTCTAACTAAAGATTCCGTGGCAAATAAGTGACTTTTCTCCACAAAAGTAGATCCTCATAATATATTACCTGGTAGGACTGAGTGCGAACTATAGTAGGGTCGAATGCAAATGGCAAATGTGTTCAGCTGTGAAGTCACATGGTAATAGCGATTGTAAATAATATTTGCGAAGTGTATTAAATGCCAAAAAGTACCCCATTTTAGTAAAGAAAATGCTTGTTGTTAACTGTGGTATACAAATCCGTCATTAAACGTTATCACTTGAGTTATCAAACTCTCGCTTTTTAGAAAGTAGTTAATTTAATTATTCTTATGAGGAAAAAAATTAAATTTAATTTTTGTGTGAGTTCATACTTGAGTTTTGTGTTTCATTTAATTAAAAAAAATGTTGGCATGTAAATTTTAAGTATAAAAAATTTTAAGTATATAAAATATAATTCCAAAAAAATGCTAAAAAATATGTAAACAAAAATTGGAATCAAAATGTAGACTATAAATCGTTAGAGCCGTTTTCGAGATAATTAAGATGGTAGAAAAAATTAAAAGGCAGGTACCGTTATTTTTGGGGCTAAAAAAACGATTCAAACATCTATTTAAGACAATCACCGTAAACGATAAGTACCGAGTGTGAAGAAAATCGCTTCAGCCGTTTATGCTGAAGATCGATCTACCAGACAGACAGATGGAATTGCGTTACCCATTTTTTTGGTATTCTCTATTATCGTATTGTGAAGTTTGATTAAAATCTCGAGTTCTATTTTTTTAACAAATGCAAAACTTGCTCTACAGTACGTCTATGACAATGTATGTACATAGACGTACTATAGAGCAAGTTACAATATTATAGCAGTATAGTATATATTCAGATACATAGGTATATCGCAAACCAAAAAAAATAAGGTTCAAGACGATTAAGGGATTTCTGGCAAATGTCTCTTTACTATTCCATGGCTCATCTCTTATTCCATGTTTTTGTAAGCTCGTGGAAAAGTTTTTTTTTTATTAATATGACTGATAGAATCTATATCGCAAGTAAACATTGAATGATGGTTTTCAATGAAATGTATAGGTATCTAACGTCTAACTAAAATAGTTATTTTTACCTGTGATTAATGATTATATTTAAATTGCAACTAATCACGATACTATTGACTTTTTGAATTGGATATTTTAAATTGTTCATTTTGTGATGAAGATATTTTATTTCTATTCATTTTTCTTTATATAATATCTACATAATGTATATATGTTTGCCAATGCATTATATAAATTTACGAATATTTTGAAGTGTCTATATGTATTTATTTGATTATGGCTATTCATTTTTATTTGATTCTTAACATTTACGGTGAGCAACTGATTATTTGAGCAAGTAAATAAAAATGTCTTTGATTGGGGGCTAACAAAAAATACGATTATTCTAATCAGTATTTAATTGAGTGAAATATAATCACATACATTATAGGAGTCTTGCGGTAATTTTTCAACTTGAATAAATACTACGAATATTATAAAAGTGAATGTTTTAATATTAGGATGTTGGCAATGCAATGCGGCCTAAACGGCTTAACGGATTGGGATGAAATGCTAGTATTAAATAAAAAAAGGACTACAGGGATATTTTCATACTTTATTTATACTTATCTTTATCGCTTCTCGGCCTTATGGCTAAGATCAAAGTGTAAAAAAAAAAATTGTGTCTGACAGAAAAAATGTTTTTTTTTCAAAAATCAAAGAATATACTTTTAATAATTCTTTTTTTTTTTATAATCTACACGCGCTCAAAGGCTTATGAGTACCCTTTAAATGTTTCAACACAGCGCAGGCGTGAGGATGAGGTTAAGGAAGAGAAAGAATGATAGGACAGATGTGTGGCGCGATATTCGGAGACTGTAGGTGGTTGTTGTCTCAGATTTTATCTCCAGGGATGGCGGCTGAACTAATGCGGAGAAATTTCCGTGTCTTATTTATCGATGTCCCTTATAATTCGCATTAATTTTTTTTATTCTTTGTCATATTTTATCGGTATACTAGTTTTACTCAATCACATGTTGTTAGTTCTATGCCTAAACAGCATGTAATGAGACCAGCAACTCATTCTATGACATTTATTTTTAGAATTGGTTTTTAATGGAAAAATAAGAAGACATAGACTACGGCAGGGATCGAACCTGTGACCATGAGGTTGACAGGCGAACACACAACTATCGCGCCCCGGCCACCCCCATTTGATTTTGATTAGTTAATCAAAACCAAAAAAAGAAGTTGTTTATTTTGTTAAGTTTTAAGAAAAAAGGAAACAACCTTACAAATAGTTATTAATCCATTTCACAACAAAAAGAAAAAACAAACAAAAAAACAAATCAGGTTCAGAGTATGTTAATTTAATGAAGTACAAGGTATTTATATAAATTTTTACTGCTTCATTTGAAGCATCTTCAAATATATCACGTTTCTTGTTCTTCTTCTACGGTAAAATAAAATTTTGATGAAGCAACTTGTTTGATTATATTAGAAGTCATCACAACATTTCTCAGATAAATTATCTCGGATAAAAAGTGTACTATTTAATATATCAATTTTCATTCGATTCCTTGGTTGATCCTTTACAATATTCATTAAACTAAACACTCTTTCAACTGCAGCATTTGAGATAGGAACTAAAAACGAATTGACAAATTTTGACATCTTTTTGTAAGGGTTTTCATTGGATGCATCGGTGAACCTATTTACCTCGCACCAAAATTCTCAATTCTCTTCCATTTACGAGTAGCTATTTAGATTAATGTTGTTCCATTGCGATTTAATTTTGGAAATAAGTTTAGAATTCAAGTTTTTATTTTAAAAAAAAGCTTTTAATGGTTGCTTATGAATCCGCAAACAATTTTTTAACAGAAAAGAAGTTTACTTCCTGCAAAATTCGTAGATTTTGTGGAGTTCGCGATTGAAGCTCTGTTATGAACGATACGCATTTATGTTTGAGTTTTAATTTTTTAAAGTAATATTTTATTTTAGTAATATTTTAATTTCCTGCTAAAAAAAAACTGCCAGCAGTGCTAAATTAGCCACACTGCTTGCACATCATAATATTCGCTTTGGACAATGCATATACTTTTGATGATGTTCCTTACACAAAAAATGGGTACACATACATATTTGCGATTCGCCAATGTTGAGATTCAATTTGTTTGACAGATTATTGTGTCCACAGATAGGCAAATTTATTTACCCATATTTTGAATAATTTTTCTTTTCACGGAAAATCATTTACGCTTGCGAATTCGGGGCACAATCTTTCTAAATGATTTTCGCACGAACTATTCAATTATGTTGATGTTTCACACAGTATGAAAGTTTGAATTACCGTAGGTGCCTGCGAATTAACGCTTGTATCCCACGGTGGGCATACCCACACTGTCGGAGTCAAGAAAAGCATTGACCAGCGCCCCAGGACAGGAGATCATTAATAAAAATGAGAAAGAGTGTCGGAGAGAGAACATATCTTAAGCTGGAAAAACAAGTAAAGCCTACATGGACTTATAGTCTAAGAGCGCACAGCAAATTTTGTGCGTGAAGATATAACCAAAAGTGGTTTATATGAGTATGAAACCCTTAAATAACTAACGACAAATATGGAAGTCTGGCAGCATTTTCTTGCAGCTAAGATTAATAATAGTATGCCAAAGGTACATATTTTTCTAAAATGTGGATCATAAGTATAACCACTTGAAACTGGCATTAAATTAAAGGGCAGAATGCACTGAATACAAATAGATAGGTGCCAGACGTTTTAGATGCAGCTTTCCCCTTGCCAGACGTACTAATAGTACGCAAAAAATCGTTTTTTTAAACAATTGGTATAATCAAAAGTCGTTATTACACCAAATGATATTCTGATTTCTCTACTTTGATTATGCGAAACAGCAATCTGTTTTGTACCGCTATACTTTGACAAAAAAAATGCATGACACAATAAACAACCTTGCTGATAAGAGAACTTAGTTGCAGTAGTAGTATTGTTAACCGCAAAGTGAATATGTCTGACGAAGGAAATAAGAAATGTGTTCTCCATTCAAGTGATAGCCCAAAACAATTCGGAAAAATAATTTTGTTTACTGAAAAAACATTGCAGAAATGCTCTGAAGTTTTGAAAATTACGACAAATCGCAAGTTTAAGTTTTCTGATATAAAGCCTCCAGTTGAGGTTGATACTTTAACTGGGTACCATAGTGCGTGCTACCGGCTCTTTACTGCAATTTCCAAAAAATTGATAACATCTCCGATAGATACAAATCACGTGGAATGTAAGTTATATTCTTGTTTTCTGTAGTTTATATAATCCCATATTACTCATAAACGCGTATATGTATGTTATATAGTGCCTGAAACTACCAAAAATAATAGATGCAGTCCAAGTGTTGCAATTAAAAATACTCGGACTATATCCAATATCACGGTGGATCCGAATAACAAATGTTTTTTTTGTAATTGCATTTCGAAATACTCATATGAAAAAAAAGAAAAGGTTATATGTGTCCGAAGATCTACTTTAGAACACATCATTGTGTGCAAAGCAATACTTCTTGGGAATGATGCAGTGTACCAAGTATTGGTAAATAGTGTCGGAGACGATCAACTGAAGTATCATAAAATATGTCTTGCTAGATTTCTTCAGGAAGCTAATAATTTAAAAAAAAGAGTTGTGAACAGCAATTCGGGATGCAGACATTGACACAAATGCGCTCTTTCTACTGTCTGCACCTTTGTTGAAGAACGCATTTTGAAATTAAAAGAAATGCATCCATTTGATGATATTGCTAATTTGTGCCAACAAAAATTGTGTGAAATTAATCCTTCAATCACCTATTCCAAACTATACTTAAAAAGGAAGCTGCTAACCATATACAAGGAAAGAATCGTCGTGATAAAAATTCAAAAACAATTAGTTATTTTGAATGCTGATATGAACGAATACGAAGAAAGTTTGCTAACCGATAAGTTGGCAAAACTAAATTTAAAATCGATGGTCAGGTAGCTTATATTATATATTATTATAATACACGTGGAAAAAGTACTTATTAATTCATTTGACAGGAATATTGCCTACTCGTACCTATTATAAAATAAAAATCAATTTATTATATCTATAAAATAATTTAGTTTTTAGGACTCTATTAGTACGTCTGGCAAGGGGAAAGCTGCATCTAAAACGTCTGGCACCTATTTATTTGTGACAAGAACAATTTTGCAAATTTTTTGATGTATCACACATATGGTTATACCAATTGTTTAAAAAAATGATTTTTTGCGTACTATTAGTACGTCTGGCAAGGGGAAAGCTGCACCTAAAACGTCTGGCACCTATCTATTTATATTCAGTGCATTCTGCCCTTTAATTTAATGCCAGTTTCAAGTGGTTATACTTATGATCCACATTTTAGAAAAATATGTACCTTTGGCATACTATTATTAATCTTAGCTGCAAAAAAATGCTGCCAGACTTCCATATTTGTCGTTAGTTATTTGAGGGCTTCATACTCATATAAACCACTTTTGGTTATATCTTCACGCACAAAATTTGCTGTGGGCTCCTGGTCTATTAGCCTTGTACTAGATAACATCTTTTACTTGTCGGCCTAAGCTTATCGCGCGAAACATAGCTTTTACCTTAAAATCTAAGTTTTAGTTTTAGATTTCTTTTATGGCTGCAAGACATAATGGTCTTTAAAATGCAAATCTGAATTCCACGGGAAGAGAATAAAGAGAAAGGAACAAAAGATTTTTTTGTCACAGTTGAATATAAGTTATAGATGCTACTATCTTTTATAACCCTCGACTGACATCCAGTTGAAACAGGAGGAATATTATTGATACACCAAGAATGCTTACCTAGAGTAGAGATCGAATCGAAATATCTAAATTATCAGTCAAGCACTATATACACTCCACCATTGCAATTCTCGTCGAACAATACCCATACCACTTACCTCACCATATTCTAGGTTACAAGCTATTACAGGTAAAACTTGAAATTTCTGAAGAAAAAACTTAAAAGTCTAAACTCAAGACATTTTTTTTTATTTTCCTGGTGACTTAGTCGGTAACTTACATATACGTTTACTAAAGTTTACAAATTCTTGCCGTTTTACAATACTATCCCAGTCGGAATCTCGCCAAAAACACGCCGAATTGGCTGGGAGAGATTTTCGTATTTAAGATGGATTTTGTTATCGTATTTTATGACTCGTAACAATCTTTAGTGTAGGATGGAATTCATAGCTGAGCTGACTAATTCTGACATTCTCTCTACTATTAATATGACTATCTCTTAGTATTAAAATGGAGCCTACTCTGTTGTCGGAAAATTGGTCTATTCGAACGCTGAAGTGGTCTAAAATTGTTGATAAGCGGCTCTCCACGTGAATCAAGAAGATTCCAAAATTTACTTAGCTTTACGAATATGAAAAAAAAACATTTTGATATTACAGAACCCATTTTCCTTTCTGAAAGAAAATACTTACATCTTCATACGATATGGGAAGAATGTCTGAAAAGACATACCATATAACTGCCTCCGAACAAGGAGGTGTTGTTAGAGACCCTAGAATAAAACAAATAAAAAATTAGCTACACTACTTCAGAATATCTTAAAACTATATCTACCCCTGTATGTGAAATATTCATTTGGCCTTAGATCAGGAATAAACGATTCCATAGTTATAGGTCCCTTAAGTTCGGCCGTGCTGTTATAATTAGGTATAGCTTCCAGAGCTGTGAATAATTCATTTAACGTTCTGTGACTTTCGCTTTCCTATTAAATTTAAAATTTAAATTGAAAATTCATATTCATATGAAAAATATAAAATTTTAATCCTTACAGGAACTTTTTCAAATAGTACACCCAGGACAACAAATCCATCAGAATATTCTCTAGCTTCTTCGACAGTAGAATATTTCGAATTTTTGTGCACAATGTGCATTTCGAGATCATAACGTTGTCCATCAATTACATGCTCTGATCCAGGAATTCCATCTGATCCCCAATGGAAGTGAAGTGCTTGTACTTCGAAATAGTCTGGAAAATTACCGATAGTGAGAAAAGGCATTGTACCGTCTTCATTAATCCGGAGGCCCACTTCAGCTGTAAATAATTTTTAATATTTTCTAATTTAAAATTGGTTCTATGCCAAAAGAAAAATAATTCCAAATTACCAGAATAGCCATTGTTAATAATTTCTACTGGTGTTGATAATGGTTTTTTGTAGTTGAAAAATTCCAATTGTAGATTTCGTCGGAAATACGACTGAAATATAAGATTATGTAAATGATGTTTCCTTTACGATTACAAATATCTAATATTGTTTGCTTAAAATTTAAAAACAAATACTAGAAAACAATCAATAAAATTATACTCAATTTACTAAAACTTGTTAAGTTCTTTCTTATCAAGAAGGAAATTATAAGTAGTTCAAAATCCATTAATTTTACATTGATGGTATTAAAGTCGGACCTTTCTCAAAGTAGCCACTTAATGCTAACGTTGTTTGAGTGCGGTGAAATAATATAAAAATATGATATAAATAATATGAAATAATATAAAATATATAAGTGTAGTTAGATTGTGATATTTGTGAAAGTGAGCTTATTTTAGCAACTTTATCACAGCAATCACTTGAAGTTGGATCGAATCGATCAAATCTCATGTATATAATTCATCACAGCAGTATATAAACATTCATATACGATTTGCTCTCATAACAAAATACACCATAATTTCTTGTCTCATCTAGAACTTCTGTTAAAATATGGGTGCATTTAGATGTCCAGTACGATAGCCTATCTAATACTAAGTTTCATAGACCAATAAACTGATAGGATTTTTCCTGCGTATTTTTGAGACTTCTCTTTTCACTTTCTTTCTTTTTCGGAGTTGCTTCATTTAATTTTCGCTGTTGATGAATGAACACCAATCTAAATGGCTGACGAATTTAACCGGAGCAAAGAAAAAAATATCTTAGCATATTTTGAATTGCCAAAAGCACCCAACTATAATCCTTGTCATATGGACTATATAAATAACGTTGCCTTCCATTTTTCTTTTAAAAATTATTTTTTGTTCAATATCTGCACTGGGCAAAGAAGATTAAATGAAAGATAGCTGTCAAATAAATGCCCCTTTCACACATGGAAACCAGTTGCTGGAGATTTTTTTTGACGTTATCCTTTTATTTTCTTCGCCAAATAGGGCCATTTTTTTGGCGTCAAATCGACCCAATAATTCGGCATTGTAGAGCCCTGTGATCGTTTTACCCTTCTCCATGTAGTCGATGTAAATCACAATTTGTGAATCCAAGAAAACTGTGGCCACTACATTTCCGGCCAATCAGGCACTCTTCGCCTTCTGTGGACCATGTTCGCCGTGTGAAGGCCACTATTTATACTATTCCTTGGTCCCAGAGACCAGTATACCAGTGAATCCATATCTTCGAATTTCATGCAACGACGCAGAAACTCCTTCGCATTACGCTTATACAGCTTGAAACACTGATCTGAAAGGTCTCACGGTTGCGCTTGTTGTCCGGAGTGACCAACCGCGTCACCCAGCGCCCCGACAGCTTTCTCAAAATTTCATGGAGAATATGACCCACGGGGTCTTTTGAGATGCCTTCTTTTTCAGGTCTACCAATACGAGTTAGTGGATTTTTGACACGTTATAGCCATTTTCCGGGCACCTGGCTAATTAAAATCCGATGTGTGCCCACGTTGAAACTCGTTATACCAATGTTTGACGGTCACTATCGAAGGAGAAGAGTCATCGTCCAACGCTCTTTGATTTTGCTAAGGGATTTCCCTGCCAAAAACAAGAATCGATTCATTCTTTAAAATTCGTGGCCAAGCTGGCTTAGTGGTAAAACAAAACGACAAGTTCGATTCGGCTAATATGTTGACAGTAGCCGTCTAAGATAATGTATTAAACGATAGTAAATTTCTCCTGTGATACTAGCATCATCGGGAGGAGAGGATAAATACTTATCGTATTACAAGTTCAAGTCTTTTTAAGCTGGCAAATTTTTAATTTTTTAAATTAATTCAAAACAACTCTTAAGCCAAACTAGTTTTATAGAGATTTTGAATTACACATCGAAAAAATAAAAACGAAAGTAATAAGTAAATAACCAAAAAATTCATAACCCTATTTATGTATGTTTTTTCTTATAAAAAAAACTTTCGGAATACGAAACGTCAAAAAAATAAATCATCCATGTGGATGATTGACCAAGTTCAGAAAAGTAAGTTCACGAACATATCAGTATTAATTTTAAGAAAAGCGAATTCACATTTAATGTTCTTATTATTTGACTGTACACATTATTTGACGTGGAATCATATTCATATTTATAAAGTGTCAGTTTTTTTTTTAACTGGTCTAGTATTACGTAGCAATTAACTTTGGCGTTGGCACTAAATCGATACAATTCCTTAAGCTTAGTGTACACGATTGATAGATCTTACAATATTGCCAGACCTGAAAAAGTCTGACAATTATCTACCAATGAGCTGACAATTAATTATGTGTGTACACGGTTGGTAGAAAATCTACCAATCTCTTATAATTTATTGTCAGAAGTTGGCTGAGAATTTATTGTCAGATAGTTGGCTGAATACCTACCAATACATTGTAAGAAATTGGTAGATTTTCTACCAACCGTGTACACACATAATTAATTGTCAGTCTTTTCAAACTATTCCCAGTTGATTTTTCAGAAAGTAAAAGCCGATAATAATAGAAATTAATACATAATATTAATAAAATATATAAATATATTTATCAAAACTAAAAAACAAAACTTTAGAACGCGTTTTGTTTCATTTAACTGACAAATAACTGTAAACATATATTTTTTTATTATCAGAATCATTTTTCTCTAACTATTCATTTTTTCACAAAAAAAAAAAAACAACAATAATTCAAACACTTTGAGTGCGAGTATTTTTGATAAAAATTTCTATTTGTTCGCAACACTGCGCGACGTCCAAAATTACTTTAAATTGTTTGACAGTAAAAAAATTATATGATGCAAAAACAACTACAACTTACAATATTTTCGTTGTCAGAAATGTCAGACAACGATAAAAATTGTGAGGCATGGCTACAAATTGTGTGTGTACACGATTATCAGATACCTTACAATTTTAAGTCATACATTTAATTGTCAGAAAGAATTTCTGACATTTAATTGTAAGATTACACAGACAATAATCTTACAACTATTTGGAACACGTATTTTCTGACAGTTTATTGTAAGTTTACACAGTTGTAAAACATTGTAAGCATTTTTTGACTGACAGATATGACAATATTGTAAGATCTACCAATAGTGTACACTAAGCTTTAGACAACTGATTATTTCATTGTTCATATCCAACAATTGCGTTCAAGGAGAATATATATATGTATAACAGGTATTATAATAAATAAATTATTTTAAAAAAGAGTTAAATATAAAATGCACAGTTTGATCGTCTCTTATTGATTTTGATATAATATCAAAATAACAATAATTGTTATCATCTAATTTTATGACCTCAAACCTGAAATTAATTTGACAACCTGAACTAGCTTGATTTTTAAAGAAAACAATACCCATTTTTTTGTTTTATTAAAACTAGTTAAAATACATTTTAATAAAATTCGAAAAAAAAAATTCATAAAATAAAATACAATAAATATTTAATATAACAAATAATATATTATTTTAAATTACTTACATTTTCTGTGTCAAGCTCTACAGGTGACTGCATTCTTCCACCGCACTGTGGATTCGACAATGGCCAAAGATTAGGGTTTTCATAATTCCAATTTCCTTAAATAAAAAAACACAAAACTTTTTATCAATAATACTATAAAATATCCTTTTGCACATCACTTTTTTAATTTTTTTTTTTGGGAATTACAACTTATGAACAAAATTACACATTTTATATACCTGCAAATGGTAAAATGAAGAACCAATGATTTAAAAAATGTTCCGCAATTGGATATTTCATTTCAATTAACAAATTTTAAAATAATAAAAAATAATAAGCAATTACTGAACACGAAGAAATTTAAACTCGAAATGAAATGATATGTTTTATTTTGATTCAGTTAAATATCAATTTCTGGCTTAACTAGTTTGGAAGTCTGAGATAATTTATATATACCGTTGTCTTATTGTACCAACTAAAAATCTTCAATATTGTATGTTAAGTGTTAACAAAAAAAAATTAGCAACAACAAAGTACATACTTATACAGTAAAATTCGTTTATTTCAATTTAGCTTTAATGAATGAATCTCTTAACTGATATATACAAAATTTATTATTCTGGGTTTTTTTTCACAATTCTCATTTCCATGAAAATCCCCATCTGAATTTAAGAAACAAAATAACTATAAAATAAATTAAAAATACTTAAGGTGAGAGTGAAATAGTAATACTCGTAGCTGGTAAAAAAGTATAATTAAAATTGTTTGACCAGTTTTTTGGATAAAACCGTCATAGATAAAATTGAATTTACCCAGTACTTAATGTCAAATTTAAAATATTTTCTACAAATACATATTAGTATGCATATATATGTATATTATATACATCCGTAATCATTTTATATATCCGTAATTATTTTTTTTCCATTTCTTACTTCTTGAATTAATTGAAATTAAAATCTGGTTGTGTATCGTAAGTTGGCTTAAGAAAAAAAATACACACAATACATACAAATACATAAATAAATGTCGTGTTTCGATTGGTAATCCAAAGAACTTTCCGATCTGGGATCCCAATCGAACAAGTTAACAATGGATTCTGAAGTTTAATGTGAGTGTATGTGTAGGCGGGATATATTATGTTTTTTTGGTAAATATGGCTGACAAAACATTGAATTCGAGTTCGATGTTTAATGGGTGTGAGTGTATGAGTGCTTCTGGTTTGATTCTATCTTCAAGATGAGTGTTGTATTTATCTTTTTCACACATGTAGATGCACTTCCTCTTTTGGGCGACCAATCGAACATTATTCTATATTCATGCAAAACTATCAAAGTTTGTAGGTACGGTAAATCTTTTTTCCAAATTGCTGAAATACAATTTAAAAGGGAGAGATCGATGAAGTTTTTTTTCTTTCAAACTTTGTGTATTTATTTATCATCACATAATTTCTCGCATGTAATTCAGGAATTTTAAGATGCGTTATTAAAAAGTGTGCAAAAACCATGAGAATGTTTCTACGTCGGAATGTTAGCGATGTTAAATGAACGCCCTTATTTAAATCAAACTCAAACTAATAAAAACTGCCGAAGCATTTAAGCGGAAACAACTGTATGCTAACATCAACACCTTAGAATAAAAACAAAAACACACTACAAGGATCTTCTTAAGTCTTGTATTTATTACTTTAATAAACATTATTTTAGAATCCCCTATCAAACTTGTTTAAAAACCTTACTGCCTGTTTTGAAATAGTCTTATTTACTTAGGTATACCTACAAGTGTGTACATACATAGATATGCAGATATGGTACATTTTTAAGAACATTGATTATAAATTGAATATGAAGATGTTTAGATACGAGTAGATAGATAAATTGTATTGTCTTAAAGAAAATTATACAGTTTAGAATATTTTGAAGTAATTGCACAGCACAGAGATATGATAACAATTTTAATTTTACAGCTAACAACAATTACTAGGTTAGGAGGTAATAGTTAAATATTTACAAGTTTGTAGGAATATTCTGAGAAAAACCTTCATGTAAATGTTGCTTAATAAATAAATAGGAAGTACATCATTTAACACAGTGTTTCCATATATCTATATCTATCAGTAGTTCCATTATTTTCGAAAAGGCTTAAAATGTTATAGTTTCCTTGTAATTATTTCTGTTTCTACAAGTGTTGACATGGATTTCTTCTTAGTAACCACAGATGAGTAATGCCAAGATTGGAAACTTTCGTACGTTTCACCCTCCAAAACCTATTTGATAAGATTGTTTGATTTGTAATTTGATTTCGTGTAAATTGCTTTTGGGATTTGTTCAACATTTTTACTTACATTTTTATTGATACTTCATCTAAATTATGTCGTTTTCCATTTACCAGTATTGATTTTTATCCGGGATCTTTGTATTTATATGGGTGTGTATGTATTCTGTAGAGTAAACAAAACCGTTTGACGTTTCAGCAAATTTAGATTTACATTTGTGCGTGTGCAAGTGCGTGGTTTATGTATGTGTAAGTCTCTAAAAATCTGGATCTGTGATTTTGATCCCGGATTAAAAACAAATCGACCATTTTGGTCGAAAAAAACTCTAAAACTGGTCCGGGATCAAAACATTCACGAGGGATCGATTTTTTTTTGGTTGAAATGAAAACGTCGTTATCCAAGAATAGGTAGGTAATTTTACTGATTTCGAAAAAAAATTAAATCTGAAATTTTCTAAACTTATTTACATTGACATTAGTCGTATTTTATTGATAACCTACAAGTAGGGCAGTAATGATAGCCTGAATAAAACTATTATGCACTTTTTATATACACTCTTATTTTACATTTCCCTCTGTCTGCTAAGTTTTGTCGGCAACCCGACCGCTCCATTACAAATATACCAAAGCTTTATCTATACACTATTATCGGCACTATTCTTATTGCCTCATTTACCCGCACTATTCTTTTCCATATAAATTTTTGCTGCGCTGCATTTACCAATAAAATAAAATGCACGACTGGATCACACGAACTTGATCTTATGTTCGATCACATCGTATGCAAAAGATTTCTATTAAAAATCTAAATATATTTTTAAAGTCATTTTTAACTCAATTTTGTAAACTTTAAAACAAAAGATTAAATCGGTTTAATTAAAGAAAAATAATTCAAAATCCTGAAATAAATACTTAAACTAATTTGAGCTCAAAAAAAGTACGTCATTTTATTTCTTTGATAAATTTGAATTTTTGAAAAAAAAATAATGAGCAGTTTTCGAAATATAAATTTTTCAAATTTTTTTCTAATACAAAAAAATATTTATTAAAAATATTGGTACGCTGTATAATTTAGGCAACCTAAACCTATACATGTGTGAAATTTCGAAAGAATCGGTTGAGTCGTTTATGGGATAGTCGAAAGCAAAAAAAAAACGATCCTATGGAAAGGACCGTTTTTAGAAATTTTTCTATTTTTTTTCAACCATATGATCGGTCGTGGCTAAAAAGCAGCACTGATTTTTTTTTATCAAAATCGTTAGAGCCGTTTCCGAGAAAAATAGGTTTGAACGTAGCGGTTATATGGCAGGTACTGTTATTTTTTGAGCTAAAAAAAATTTCAATTTCCCCTCTATACAATGCCTAAAAAACTCTATATACCAAGTTTGAAGTGATTCGGCCCACCCGTTTGGGCTGTAGGTGTCTATACATACATACAGACAGACTGACAGACTTACAGACAGACATATAGACGGACAGAATTTGTAAACCATCTTTTTTATAGTACCTATAATCGCAAGTAAAAAAGGGCTTTTGATAAATGTTCGATTAACTGGATTTGCAATCGAAAAATTGTTGTTCAACCTTGGTTCAAAATTTGAACTCGGGTTAATATCTGTGAAGTATTGTATTGTACAATTGAAGCTTAGCCTTAACCCACCGCTGAATTTTCGATTCTCGTGTTCTATTTTGTGCGCGTTTTATACTTTGTCAGCAAGTCTTCGAAACTTCATGCTCTATTATTTTATAAATCAAGATTTTTTTGTTGTTTTTTATTTACATACATACGTGTTAGTTGTTAAAAATTAATCCGAATTAGATAGATCATGTGATAATAAAACGCAGCTAATTAATTATAGCTTATTACATCATTACTGAAAACTATAAAAATGAAACGTGAAATTCGAATTTCATAAAGATAAACTTAAAAATTAGGATTTAACGTTAGAGAAATGTCAGATCTTGCTAGTCTGAGTAAAGTAGATAAAATTTTTCTAAAAATCCAAAATTTGTTTTGACACAATAAAATCGATTTAGTTCAGAAAATGTTCGATTATGTCCAGGCTTGATTTTCCAAAATATATACACAACTATGTTGTATTGGATCATTTTAAGGAAGTGTTATACATATTTGTTATGCGTAATAGCTACCGGATAAACTTTAAGGATAGTTGTTTGCGTTGATGAAACAACTTTCTAAAGGCCGTTAAAAGCTTTTTTAAAACAATAATTCAACAAGTTCAAATATTTTAGTGCTAAGTCTTCTACTTGGCTGATGTATTTCATTAGTATATAGAATTTTTATTATTAAAAAAACCTTCTTATATAAATAATGCCAGGCCACGGGCAAAAAACAAAAATTTCCAATTTAATGATTAGGAATTCTAGTCTTGTTGGATATAGTTCACACTAGATGTTCTTCACGAAATCTATGTGAGATGAACTGAACTTGGCAAAAATTTCGTATTGAAAAAGGTCCTCACTAGTCAACTGATGAGTCCATGTGAGATCGCCGGGACGAAACGCCAATTTTTGTTGGACTAAAGGCCGCTAAAAGCTATTTTGAATCAACTTTCGGAATAGTTGTGTGCGTTAGCGCCGCCCGTTAGCGGCATATATTCAGAGGGAATGCTAATGTTTCAGAAAACGTGCGTTTTTCTCTAAACGTTTATTAGACCAAAAACATAATTGTTAAAACTCATTAAATAACAAAAAGCAGCTCTCAATATGTACTTGTTCAATATATTTAAATATTTGGTATTAAAATAGCATGAGTTAAAAACTTGGGGTACTTTTAGACCTCACTACTTTTAACGGCAGGTTTCTTATTACATAGAGGTTTTTGTAATTTGTATAGAAGAACTTCCCTCTTTTTAAAACATTTATGTTTTTGGTCTGATCCCACTCTTTTGCAAAAATTTTAACATATCAAAATCTTCGGAAGACACTCAAAGGTAGAATAGGGTGCACTCGACGTAAATCAACTTCCTATTTCTTTTGCTATATTTTCTCATTGTTACTGGTTATTTTGATTTGCACTTCAATAGTTTTTTTCCTTTCCTGACAAGAAAGTAATTCGTATGGAATGTAGTTTCTAGAAATGTTATGCATTTTCAAAATGCATGTTAGTTTCAAAATGTCAATAAGCAGACACTTCGAATGAAAATTCAAGAATTTTCTATTTTTTTTTTTTTTTTTTTTTTTTTTTTAAATTCATTTTTATTTCATATTAACTTATAACTATCTTAAAGCTAGACAAAAATGTTTAAAACTAGCCTAATTATCAATAACTTACAACTAATTTACTGGCCCTTTACGGGCGCTCTAAATTAAACAATAACTCTTACAACTAATGTCTTTCGACCTAAAAACTATTTTAATTAAATCTAATTTTTTTTTATTTATTTTATATTTCAAGAAACTTTTATACAAAAAACTTGGTATCTGATCATTTTTTTTTTTTTTTTTTTTTTTTTTTTTTTTTTTTTTTTTTTACCTATAAACTAAACCTAAATATATATCAAAAACAATCAAAACCAAATAAAACTAACTTATACTAACTAAAAATAACTTAAACTACTTAAAATACCTAATAATACTTATAACTACTTAAAAACTAGAACAGCCACAGCAGCATTTTTTTCGTTTTTAAATTTTTTTTTTTTTTTGTTTATTTTTTATATGCATGCAGACACCCACCAGCATGCAACCCACCCACACATGTACATGCGCACATACATATACGTACGCACATACATGTACAGACAGATACATGCACGTATGCCCCCGCATACATACATATTTTTAATTTTTTTTGGTGCCACCCTGACTGTTCCCTATACCTAATGCCCTAAATCTATGTAAGTCGGCCAAGATATATCATCTTCATCGACTTTAAATATCACGATGCTGTTCAGAGAGCCACCAGAACTGGTTCTCCTGTTTCGCCCTATCCCTCCGGTCCCGATCGGACACAGTCCTACTGAACCGAAGGCGCTCTTCTCCACCTTGAGCGATGACGTCTCGACTATACAGGAGTCGCCTATCCACAGTTTTCCGGCTGACGTGGTAGATGAGCGGAACCGCCCCTCCATCCTGTATCAGCCCTCGACTGTCTAAATAGAGGAATGCCTCAGGAGGGATGTAACCACTTAACCGCGCACTCTCAAAATATTCGTTATTGGGGTAATAAGCCCCAAAAATTAAGCTGTTAGTTGAGGACATCGCTCTTGCAACGTGACCCCGAATCAGCTTGAACAAAAAATTATCTATTCTGTTTATGTTGGCTCCGTTGTATAGAACCTGGTTGGAATAATATCTTGTGTACTCCGACTCTGGTGTTCTGTGTAATCCAAGGCAACGTCTAAGACATTGCCTCTCAAACACCCGAATCTTTTCCATTTGAGATGGGGCAACGTTGAACCACACCGGGCATCCGTAGGCAATCATCGGCCTGATGAGGGCCATGTAGCAAATCACCTTCACCCTGCTGTCAAGACGGCTGCTATAAAACAGTCGTTTTGTCAAGGCTAAGGCTCCCCTAGCCCTGGCCAAAGCAGCACCTATATGTCTGTCGAAATACAGGTACTGATCCAACCAGATGCCAAGGTACTTTACTACACTTTTACTCGCCAGTGGATGTCCATGTGGCCCTACGATCACCAGCTTGCGCCAGTTCTTTCTCGTATCCCTTGAGGCGCTAGACAGCGGAGTCCTAAACAAAATAGTTTCTGATTTCTGGAAGTTGATTTTCAACTTCCAGTCATCACAATATCGCTGAATCTTGTCGAAGTCACTCTGCAAGAGACTTTTGATGACCTCAACTGTATGAGCTGTTCTGTACGCAATTAGATCGTCGGCGTACGCAATTGCCTGAGTTAGACTACCTATCAGATCGCTGGTGTAAATGTGGAATAGAATCGGCGAGTTAACCGCTCCCTGCTGAAGACCATTATTAATATTAAAAATTGCAGTAGAAGTTACATTGCCACTCTTGACAACAAACTTTCTACCATTTAGCATGTCATAAAGCATATACAATAGAGGTTTACTTATACCTAGTCTGGTTAGCTTTAGATAGAGACCTTCTAACCATACGGTGTCGAAGGCCTTCTCCAAATCAACCAGACAGGCACCCGTACACTGTTTTTTAGTTTTGTTCCATTGGATATCAGAAACAAGTTTAGACGCGGCATGAATTGTGTCATGTCCCGCCTTAAAACCGAACTGATTATCCGGGATGATATTTTTGTCCTCCGCCCATTTGAACAGTGCTCTATTAATAACCTTTTCAAATACTTTGCTGATACTCGGAAGAAGACTTATCGACCGGAGATTCGCCGGATTGGAGTTGTCCTTTCCCTTTTTTGGGAGAGGGTGCACCACAGCTGTCTTCCACCGCGCTGGATAATATGCATTATTCAGCGCGTTGTTAAACAGTGTGGTATAAATGTCAACTGCTTCTTGAGGCAAATGTCGTAGTACAACGTTGGATATACCATCGAGTCCTGCAGACTTCTTTTTCTTTAATGAATCGAAGATGAGCTGGAGCTCATTCTTCGAAATTAACAGGGGGCTGGGCCCATTTCGGTCGGCGATTATGGCGTTTGCCAAATCTTCATCATTAAACCTGGTAAAACCAAGGTTCTCAGATCGCCATTCGGTTATATCGTTCCGGAGCCATAAGTGATGAAGCAGAGCTCTGTTCTCCAGGTCATGATTCGGGCGAATGCTAGCATTCACCTTGTACACTTGCTGGAAAGCAGCCCCCACAGCCTCCACTCTCTCCTGCGGATCTTCGATTATATAGAGGTCATCGTCCAATACGGCATCCTCTGGGTCTATGCCTGCTGTCAGAAGTACGTCTCTGTTCTCTGTCGTCCTCTGGAGCTTAAGACACGGAAGATCGTTTTGATCCTTTCTTCTAAAAATCTTATTAATTTTTGGGAACATACTTGGGTCGCTGGAGTTAACGGCACGAATTTTATTGTCCCAGAACGAATTAATAGCCAATCTATAATTTTCTTTGATCAATTGGTTGATGTTTTTGATGGACGACTTCAGTGTCCTAATCTCCAGGTCTCGTGTATCAGTAAACCGCCTGTACAAGCGTTTTAGTCTTGTCAGTAGTCCACTTTTTTGTCTGTGAAGTGCGTCAATTGTCGCGTTACGGTACATGTCAGTTGCGTTACGTTCTTTGTATTTCGGTATTGTTCTGTTCATTGTTCGTAGAATCGTTTCGTCAATTTGTTCTAAGTATCTGTCGATTTCAGTATTTGTTAGGTTCCTGTCATTTGGTGGGGATATACCATTTGAACGTAATTCACTCAATAAGGCATTGGAGAAACGTGGCCAGCGCACCTTACTGTAATTGTAAGTATGCACAGGCACATACTCCTCCAACTCCATAAGCTGGTTCGGAAGTTGTATTACGGCTGCGAGTCCGCAGTGGTCACTGTCGTACTCGATCGTTCGTAAACAATTTCTTGGCCGTTGACCCACAGCGTCAGTAATTGTTAGTCTTGCGTCTTTAAGCAATAGATCCAGATAGGCACCGCTTCTTGGGAACGATGGCCTGTCTGTGGCTAGAAGATCGATGCGATACTCAAGGTTGTATCGACCCATCCAATTAAATAGATGGTTACCTCGAGGATTTTGTATTTGATTTCCCCAATCTGTGTGCTTGGCGTTTAAATCACCCGCCAATATATAGTAATTCTCTTCCGAGCTCAATCTTAAGCATTCAAAAAGCTTTTCAAGCTCTGTTATAAACTGCGTGGGCTGAGGTGTTTCCGGTGCATAGGCAGCGATCACATACATTCGCTTCCCCTGTTGGAGATGAATGCATATGATGCATGCCTCTAACGTCCGAAATTTTCGCACATCACTATTATATATTACCTTATGACTAATGCCTTTACGTATAAAGATTGCGACGCCTCCTCCTTGCGTGGAGTTGGGTCGGTCTCTTCTTACGATATTGTAATTGTTGTTAGTCAATTTATGTTTCTGGTTAAGCTTAGTTTCGCTAGCCATAAACACATCTGGTCTTATGTCTTTAAGCAATTGGAATAAATTCGCTCTACGTTCGGTCCTAATCAATGAATTTACATTCACAGCTAGGATCTTAAAGGGCCTCTCCGGCAGCGCGCCCTTAACCTCTAAGTTGCGTTAAGCTCGGCAAAACAGAGTAGAGATAATCCACCCTAGTCGCCTGCTCCCTGATCTGGTTTTGGAGGCCGTTCAACTGGCCCTGGATGGCCAGTAGAACGCCCATAATATCCGCCTGTGCCGCCGGCGCCTTAGGCACGGGGGCCTGTTGGGCGACCTTTGGTGTAGGCTGTACCGTGCTTCCCCTTCCTGACGCCATTTGGGCGTAAGAAATTTGGGGGTTGACGGACGTTGTTGTAGGAGGGCGCACTGTTGGACGCTTTTCTACCACTGTTTGCTTTGCTGCTTTATTGTTTTTTATAAGCTGAAACGTCGGGCATCCCCGATAATTAGCGGGGTGTCCGGCGCCTCGGCAGAGTACACATTTAAGCTGGGTCCTATCTTCGACCCGTTCTTTTCCTAACTTGCATTCATCTGCATTGTGGTTCTCTCCACACTTAACGCAGCGTGACTGCATTTCGCAGTTTGCTGCGGCGTGGCCGAACCTTTGGCAGCGCATGCATTGAAGCATGTCGCCGCGCCTTTTTAATTTGTCCCAAGTTACAACCTGGCAGTTGAGGACGGATATACTCCTCAAACTATCCAGTTTGCTGCTGGGTGAAAGTTGAACGAGGAAGAAGGGAAGACTCCGCTTCTCCCGCCTAGCTCTAACTGTAGCGAACGGCTTGACCCCGATAAAGTCGAGATCGTCATTCGCTTTTTGGCGGAGTTCATTTAAGAGCACCTGTGGTTCCGTGTAGGAATCTATGCCCTTCAAAAGGACCGTTTGAAATTTTTCGGTTTTAGGGGTGAAACTAAAGAATTCGGTAGTAGTTTCTTTCAGCAACTCTTTAATTTTTTTGTGCTGTTCCAGTGTGAAGCACTGGATAGCATGCCTATCGTTATTTAATCTTTTAATAGTAAAATTTTGACCTATGGTCAACTTACATAGATTTATGGTATCCTGTAACTCCATTTTATAAGTATTAATGGGTGGCACCTTTTCTTTTTTCATGATCGGCGGCTGTGGCTGCTGCTGCTGAGACTGATTTTTCTGCGGCTGTTGATTCTGCTGCTTTTGAATCTGCTGCTGCTGTTTTTCTTGCGGTTGTTTCTGGACTTGTGTCTGCTGCTGTTGCTGTTGTTGTTGTTGTTTTTGCCGTTGTTGTTTTGGCTGCTGCTGTGGCTGTTGTTTTTGTATTTGTTCTTTTTTCTGTTGTTGTTCTTTTTCTTCGAGTTCTTTTAGTTGCCTCGCTCGGCGCGCTTCTTGGCTGGCCTTAACTTTACTTTTTATCTTTTCTATTTCTGCTTCCAAAGCATCAATTTGGGCGAACATTCTTTGTTCGTCCTCCTCAGATGACGCCTCTGATGTGGAGAGGTTCACGAAGGCAGTACTATCGCCCGTCGTGAAGTGCCCTTCTCCTTCTTCAGACATATATGCTATACCCTCTTCGGGTGAAGTGTCTAACTCGGTTTGTCTTGCTGCCTCTGACGTCTCGTCTATATCGGACGTATGCACCCCAGCTGGCAGCTTTGCTGAGGTGGCCGTGGATCTCCTTTTTACCAAATTTGGTGCGCACTTGATCCTCTTTCTGCGCTTTTGATTAGCATCGGATGATGTTGCCGTTGTTGTTATTGCTGTTGATGTTGTTGCTGCAGAATCACTGCTTGTAGTTGGAACATCTTTCGATGTTCCCTCAGCTGATGCCATCGCTGGCCTCATTGGCCCTAGGACACCTTTCGATGCCCCGGTGCTTAAACTCCTCCTCCTTTGCTCGTTTTCCCAACCAATAAAGTTAACTACTTCACGGTTGTGAAAAAAAGCTGATAAAGTTCTGATGCCCTCCTGGGAATCGAACTGGCGACCCTCGGATTCTCGGTCGGCCACTCTATCACTGTGCTACTGCACCACTTGTGAAATTTTGATTTAATTTAGAACTTAAGCTCACACACGAATTTTAATTGGAAAAACTGGGAAGCCGAAAACGTCTTAACACTTCCACAGTACGAGATCGACTGAAGAATTTTCTATTTTTCGCTCTGTATGCACGTTAAGTGGGTGTCAATGGCGCAGTGGATAAAGTGCTTGATTGCTAAGTTAGACTTGTGGTTTCGATACCCACGCTAGGCGCATTCTTTTCTATACCTCCAATTTTAATTGGATGCTGTGACAACAAAAAATTCTTTCCTATCATTCTCTTACTTCTAATTAGTGCCGTGCAATTCAGGTTGCATTTAAAAGACCTTAGGTCTTACAGGCCTTATAGTTAAATTTAAAAAAAGCTCTATTCAAGCAAATTTCATCGTTTTACTTTTTTTGTAGGAATTGGGCGGATACCACGCCCCTGACTGGCAGTCAGTCAGTTAGTTACTGTGTTTGTAATTTTTGAGGCGTTATATCTAAGGAACCACTAATGCTAAAAAATTGAAATTGGGTAAGGCGTCTGTACTTCACTAGCTTAGCTAAATTCAGGATTTGAAATTTCTGAGTTCATTAGTACTGAAGATAGATGCTGTTCGAAAATTGCCTGAGTTTGTTCCTGTAAAAGCGTCTAGTAGCAGAACTTGGCTGGGCACTCCAAGTCAACTCTTATACTTACTTGTTCTTCCGGTATATTTTAATTTCTAAGTGAAATGTCTCCGCGTTTTTTTAAACTGTTTCTGTAGATGAATAATAAGGAAATTTTTTTTAGCAGAAATGAAGACCACTTCTGTTTAGTTCTGCCTTAACCAAATGCAAATTTTTAAGAATTTTACTCATAAGTCTTTTTGGAAAGGGTAATTAAAAATGTACACCCTTCTTGTAATACAAAATAAAATGCACGACTGGATCACACGAACTTGCTCTTGTAGCTAACAACTTTAATGTAGCTAACCATTGAGGTTTTGTTAGTTAGGTGTAGTTATCCTATGCAGGTTTAAAGCCTATGTAGGTAAGATTACCTTGATTCTTATTACAATGAATTGTCGAATGGATTCTTCAAGGAATAGTTACATAGGTACCTACCTACAGATGTATATTTAAATCTAAGTTATGGATTTTAATTATGTAAGGAGAGTAAAATGTATCTACATATATGGAACCTAAGTATGTAAACATGTACATATAATAATGAAAATGAAGGGCGTAGGTGGGTAGGTAGTTATATACATACAACTTCACAATTTATATTGTATTTGGTATTCAGTGACATACGCAAAAATTCGTTAAAAGTGAATAATAATAAGGTAGACATAAATGGATAATACACATAATTAAATGTTTTTATATTGCTTAGTTGTTATAGTTTGGGGGAAAACAAAGATGCAATTTGAATTCATGGATAAATAAGAATATATCAAAATAATTTCAAAAATCGTTGGAGCGGTTTTTTAATAAATTAATTTTTTATGAAAAAAAAATGAAACGCCATTTTGAAGATTTTATTAATATACATAAAGAATTCAAATTTCAAAACATTTCTGTGACTGGGTTTTACAATTTTCATTTATTTTTTAAAAATCGAAAAACGTTTCGTATGCAGTTTTATTAACAATTCTAGGGAGCATTTTTATAAAAAAAAATTATTTTAATCGGTTCATCCAATATTGAGAAAATCGAAAATATGAAAAGTGGTTCTATGGGAAGTACCGTTAATAAGTACGCAAAAAATATATTTTTATACTTGAAAGTGAACTGTACTAATTTCAGAACACACATTTTTTTTATAAAAATTCTTGGAGCCGTTTTCGAGAAATACATTTTTTTCTTAACGGTTTTATAACATTTGTATGGGAGGTACCGTTGTTTTTTATTTAAAAAAAATAATTTTCTTAACTATTCAAGATAATGTCAAAAAACCACCAAATACGAAGTTTCTATTGAGTCGCTTTCGAAATTTTGAGCTTTCAAAAAAAAAATTAATTTCCAAAAAAATTTTTTTTTTTTAAATTTTGGTATACATTATTGTTTATACTTTCTAGGAGCTTCTGCGTAAAAAATTTCAAAAAAATCAAATTAACCGTTTCCGAGAAAATCGAAAACCAAAAAATGGTTGTACTAGAGGTACCAAAAATAACAATTTTTTACAAAAAAAAAATTTTCAAAAGGTACCCTTTCCCTTCATTATTGAACTAATTTTTTTTAAAAAAATCGTTGGAGCCGTTTTGAGAAAAATAAAATTTTTGTTTTTGGCAAAAAAAAATGTATGGGGGCTACTGTTATTTGTCGTCTTTAAAAAAATGAAAAAAACGTGTGCATATTACCGAAAAAATAATATGTACCAAGTTTGAAGCAAATCCACCGAACCATTTAGGCTGCAGACTCGAGGACAGACAGACGGAATTGCGGGACTCACTTTTTTGGTGTTCTCTATGATCGTAATGTCATGTTTGATTGTTAGACATTTTTTTTTTACGAATACATAACTTGCCTTTTAGTACCTATAATCGCAATTAAAAATAGTGTCCGACAGAATGTCGATTTCTAGTAGAAACCGAATATTCACTTAAACAACAACCTTCGGCATTCGAAGCCGAAACGAGGAGGAAAAACATGAGAAACATTACTATCGACTGCAGACTAATTCTGTACTCTTTCTTTCATTTCAGCTATTTCAAAAGGAAACCTAAAACTGCCTTCAGGTATCTACAGTTCACTTCACAGTGAAGATATTCTGTTATCTTATAATGACGTCAATATGCGTTGGATAGCTTATGACAATTGGACATATTCCAGAACTTTTAAAGGTAAATGATAAAATCTATTCAATTAAGTTCAATATAATTGCTGTTGTTATTTTGCTAGTTGAAAAAGCTGATATTGAAAATGTTCAATTTGTAAATTTAACATTTCATGGAATCGATACAATATCAACGATCTCTTTGAATGGAGATGTTCTTGGTCATACAGACAATATGTTTGTTCGATACACTTATAATATCCGACCACAATTGAAGGAAGAAAATTTGTTAGAAGTTGCCATTAAATCACCTGTTTGGGCAGCTAAGACTTTGGCAGATGCTTTAGAATCTAAGAACTCGAGCATACCACCAAATTGTCCGAATGCACGATATCATGGTGAATGTCATATGAATATGTTGAGAAAGATGCAGGCAAGCTTTTCATGGGATTGGGGGCTAGCAGCGCCATCTATGGGTATTTGGTAAGTCAGCCTATAATTTTATAAGAATTATAAACAGAATAACAATTTATTGTTCTCGTCTTTTTAAGGAAAACTGTTGCTTTGGAATACTATGAAGTAGCATTGATCAGAGATATTGATGTATCTGTGTCGAGGAATACATCCCACTGGACGATGAATATTCGAGTCTTTCTAGAAACCGGAATCAAAAAGGATTTTTATGGAGAGTTAACATTTTATGCTGTGTAAGTTTTTAAATTTTCCTTTTTTTTGTTGATGGATTTCTCGTTCTCATAAAATTATTCCACAGAGAGCTTCTTTCGGGTCCAGTTATTGTAAGCTACCGAAATATCTCAATAAAATACACAAATCCAGTTATTAATTTTCTTCAGGCTGTTCCAGTGGTATGTTAAGTCTAAGTAGTATCTTTCAGATTTTTTTTTATAGAAAAATATATTTTGTTAGGAAGATGTTGCATTATGGTGGCCAAATGGATATGGGGAGCAAAAATTATACCCACTTCATTTCACAATGAATGCATGGTTAGACAAACAGGGTCCAAAGCCTCGAGATCGAACAATATCACAGAAATCTATTCGCATTGGTTTTCGAACTATTGAACTTATACAAGAAGAATTAGGTATATTCATATTTAATTTGCAATCTTTCGTTTTTTTTTTTTGATGGTCTATTTCTTTGAAGACGATGGCAACAGCTTCTATTTCCGTGTGAATGGCGTTCCTATATTCATGAAGGGCACCAATTATATACCGTCGCATATTTTGCCGGAACTGAGCGCAGATCAACCTAGAAGTAAGTGTCTTAAATATATTCCGTTTAATAGCTTCAATTCATGCATTTACACTTGGTGGGAATTCAATCACTCACATTATTGCTATTTCTGACAGATTTTGTACTATAGTATTTGCAAATGGCGTCAATGTCATTGTTCTTTGACATTCATTTTGAGAGAATAGTCAGTGTCTTACATAGACACCATTATGTACTCTACTTTTGCCCCACCTTGTATTGTGTCTCAAACCAACATCTTATTGTTGATACAAATTTAGCGGCTTTTCAAGGCAGTCAAAACAAGATTAACAATAAAAAGCGTAGGCATGCGTTAAAGAAATGCTAATTTTAATGCCTACAAACGTGCATATATTTATTTTCGCCATCCAAAATTTAAAACTAACAAAACTAGTTTTATTCATGTACATAATTATTTTTAATTTAATTCTTTATTGATTCATTTGCTAGCGATTCGATAATCATTCAAGCGTTATAATTAGTTAATGAATTTATTAAATCAAAATTATAGAAGAGCCAGCTCTCTTCTTCGGTTGTAAGGCAGGTCTGGAGCAGTATAATTGTTTTGTGGATGGACGGTTGATTGTTTGTTGGTTGGTTGGATAGATTGATGATAGTTGGTCTTATTACCATCAAATTAGATCAATACGGATTCATTGTGACAACCTGACGCCTTAATACTCATTAAATATCAAGCTTTGAAAAAGTTCAACGGGCTGCTCTCTGAATAGCTGAAAATTCTTGTAAGTTGTCAAAAAAATAGCTTCCAAAAAAGACTAAGTGCTTCTTCGTCACCACATGCTTCGGAAAGGTCATTCTCTGCTGCTTGTTCATTGATGCTTATGGCTATCAATAAGCGTGTTTTATTGGAAAATGTATCTATAGTAGGCTTTTACAATAGGAATCTGCTTTAGCGCTTTATCGACAGTAGAGTTACTATACTCTGTCTAACTAAAATATCAGTAGAGGCCTTCTGGGAGAGGTTTTTGAAATACACTGGTGGCTGTTCCTGAAATTGCCACTGAAAATAACCACTGAGTTACATACAAATAATCTTGTTACAACCAGCGTACATTCCACCACGACCTACCTACTGCACATCCAAGTGCACACTGATGCTTGTCTGCCTTAAACCTTAAACATGCACAGAACCCTCGTTGTGGCTTTTAAAATAACCAAATTGAATCAAAGTTACAACTGCTACGTTTGTGGTAATATATGATATTTACTACTTCAACCATGTCAGAGCTTTAAAACAGTACGAACTTATTGGCATCTATTACACTCAGAGCGAGAGGAAGCATCCTATCTTCCTTGTAATGGCAATTTTTGCTGGACATAGTATAGCGATCTTTTATGTAAATTCTTACTGTGGGTAAAATACGCCTAATGAATAGTGTGATATCGACTTCTAGTATCGCCATAATTGAGACCTGATTGGGTAGCCTTAGTGACTGCTAAAACCTCACCTTGCAAAAAACTGATGTAATTAGAAAGTCGAATCTTTCAATGGTTGAGTTAAACCAGAGTTAGTTAGTCCTGCAAAAAAATTAACCAAGTGTTGACTCCTTCAGTGCTTGAGAGCTTACGCGATTTCAATTGACAAGTCTTCTGTAGCACTGGTACAGTTGCTAGAGTCCTTAGAGACCTTGATATACAGAAATATGCTGGCCTGGATAGTATCCCTTCAATCGTTTTGAAGAGGTGTTCTGCAGCGCTGCCAAAATCACTGCGTCAGCTTTTCCATCTGTCTTACTTTCATTCCGAAAGGCTGAAAACCCGCATGTGCCCAGCTGGCAGCGAATTTTCTTCAATCTTTTACTGCCGTCCAATTGGACTTTCGTACCTTCTTTCCAAGGTCATTAAAACGCTGATTAATTATCAGCTTTAAAAATATCTTGAAGAACGAAAGCTTCTTAGTGACCGGCAGTATGGCTTTCGTAGAAATAGCGTTGTGATCGTTCAAAACTTAGTCGATGACATATTCGGCCCTTTGTCCCAACAATAAGATTACAGATATTCAAAGATGTGGTGCACTTAAAAGTATACAGTTGAATGGCGGTCTGACTGAATTTCGTCATTAATCTTCGCCAAACTACCACTCTACGAATCAAACATTTCGAGCAACTTGCCGAATGCCGATTGGTGGGTCTCAATCGAAATGTATGTCTTGATAAATCCGGGTGATTTCGCTTGTGCCCTGTTGATATAGAAAAAGGAATTACGAAGTCGCTTTGGTGAAGGCTTCGCAGCAGCCTGAAGAATGGATATAGCGGTAATCTGAAAATAAACCGGGTTAATTGAAAATGGTTATTTGAAAATGCCAAGGATGATGAAAAAAAAAAGAATTTAAATTAAAAAGTAAAAATAAAACTTGCTTACAAAATCAAAATCTATGACGAGGAAACGACGCCAACTGAAACCCAAATGCCTATATCTCTCTCGTATCGTCTGTCGTCGCTGACTTCAGTATGGGAACCTTAGTATTGGTGGATCGACAGCTGATGGATAAGTTTATTGTTTCCACTATGTACTAATATGGAGGTTTTTCTTGATTGTCGGATAAAAGTCACAAAAACTATGCAATACAAACATTTAACTTTTCAGTTTCTTACCTACATTTCGACTGTAAGGGCCAAAGGATCCGATACACCTCTAAGTTCCCTTGTTCTTCTGATTAATTTCATTTTTTTCTAATTCACCTCTGTTTTGAATTAATAAAATAATGCGGTGGAACATTTTTCGTCGTGTTTTTTTATTTAAGAATTACTTAAAACTTTTTTAATTTATAGCAAAACGATAGCGCAATAGCTGTCGTGCATTCGCTATCGACATCGCTATCCGTTTTAGGGTTACGTGAAGTACACATAAAATCGCAAAGTAGATATCTCTTGCAGAGCTTACGTGTAGCTTGTCTATCGTTCGCGATGTCGAAAACGATACTGTCAGCCTTACATGATGAGAGCTCGTTTTCGGGCTTTAATTGGAGTATATCCAATAAAAACACGATTTTTTTTTGTGATCGCCCAAAACTTAGTCGATGACAATAGGTCCACTGGTGATTTAATGGTATATCTCAGCGAACAGTGGCACAAATCTTTACATCGCCTTGGAGAAAGTATGATTAGCTCATTAAATTCTGAACTCTATATCATTGTCTAATGGAAATAAAAAAGCAGTGTATAATTTAATGCTTTAAAAACTGTCTTCTGTGTTCTGTCATTAAAACAGAATCCACCCCCGCTATCCGTGAGCGGCACTTGCATTGAAGAAACCGATTAGCTTTCAGTTCTTGGTACGTGTGTCACAGACCACATCTTTTTGAATGACCACAAATCCATAAGGACTTCATTCGATAAAACCTTGAGTATAACTCTCATATTTGGGCAGGAGCTCTCAGAAATCACTTGAATCTTTTAGATAGAAATCAAAATAAAGATCTTTGAATGATTGGCGATAGAACTATAATGGAAACATTTACATCTCTCGAACACAGTCAATATGTTTCATGTCTTTCATTATTTTATTTCTATTTGAATAAACAATGTTTTAGCGAAATAGCCAGTTACATTCTTCTACTCAAACTATTCAACCGTAATACTCGTCTAGCTTCAGACATGTTGTCAAATACAGAGATTCCTTCCTTTGTCGAACAACAAGAATGTGGGATGCTTTACCAAACTCCTTTTCCTCTCCCATTTTCATATTTAGAAATTCAAAATCAATGTGTATCCTATTTTTTTCAAAAGAACACACCCAAATTTTCAGACAGATCTGACAAATAATTTTGCTGTGCAAGCCATTTTATAGTGACGTTGCGAAAAAAAAACTATCATGCAAAACAAACAAAACCTTGACTAATATTATAGGGACTCTTCACCATCGATTGGAACCATTCGCCACTGGTTTACTCAATTTCGGTAGTTCAAGCACAAGAATTGCGCAGAATGTTCAGGTCGCCCAATTGATGTCACCAGACCAGAAATGGTCGACAGAACCCATGGTTTGATAATGGACGATCGGCGAGTAAAACTGCACGATCTTGAAGAGGCCATAGGCTTATCACATGACTCTGTGATTTCGATATTACATGCATATTTGGATATGAAAAAGCTTTCTGCAAGATAGGTACAGCGTTTGCTCACAATCGACAACAAATCCATTTGTTTGACAACATTAAAGGTGAGTTTGGCGATGTTTCAGAAAAATTCGACTGAGTTTTGGCGCCAATTCTGATTAAACCTGGATCCACAACAACACACCAGAAACCAAGGATAAGTCAGATCAATAGATTTCTTCTAGCTAATCAAAGCTAAAGAAGGTTAAGGTGGGTTTGTCAGCAAACAAGGCCATGGCGACAGTTTTCTTTTGGGGTGTCATTCACTTCAACTATCCTGAAATGGGTAAAACGAATACCGGGGCATATTACGCAAAGCTGCTGGATTAATTCCAAACCGATTTTTGCGCATTCGCGTTGGGAAAATTGCATCAGAAAATTTAGCTGCAAGCGACTATATCTTGTAACTTTTAAGGCTTTCGCGGTTGTTTTCATATGACATATTTAGTTTTAAGGATAAGACGCGTTATAACTATTTAGTATTTAGCGAGTTCAATTCTGTACTCACCCCGAACGTTTCGCTACGAACTACATCGAGCGTGGTCATGGGAAACTTCCAAAGAGAAGGTCCTGTCTCTTGCTAATGTTGTTGTTGGTTTGCCAGTTTGGAGCAAAAGCAAAGAATGTGGAAGCCAGTTTCATCGCAAGAAAGGGAAGATAGCCTTTAAGAAAAGAAAGATTTCCTGCCATATGTAAGAGGTGTAACAGACATGGTAGGGAATATATTGAAGATGTATGGTGTAAAATCCATATTTTTACCACCAAAAAAGGTGATAAATTTCCTTCCATCAAAAAAAGATAAATTCCCCCTCCAAACACCTGGAGTATATGCAGTACCCTGCAGCTGTGGGTCTTCATATTTAGGACAAACTCAGAGGAGCATTGCCAAACGTCTGAAAGAACACATCAGCGCGGTTACCAACAATCAAAGGGAGAAGTCCGCCATATGTGAGCACATCCTCGGCCATCCAGATGAACACCATTGGATCCACTTCGAAAAAGCCAATGTTCTAGCAAACATACCTCATTATAATAACCCTCGTCTGGTGCTCGAAGCGATTGAAATTAAACGACACCATAATTTCAATCGTGACGACAGTTTCAAGTTGTCTAAAACATGGGATCCCATAATCAATACCACAAGATCGATCCAATTGCCGCTACACACCAACGCGGATACAGTGAGCATAGTTTGCTCCCAACTTGCAAACCAACAACAACATCAGCAGGAAATTCGGCGCAACGTTACAACCTGCATAGCCAAAATCGCTCTTAACATCTCTTTGGGAGTTTCCCGGTGACTACGCTCGATGTAATTCGTAACGAAACGTTACTCGCTAAATACTAAATAGTTATAACGCGGCTTATCCTAAAAACTAAATATGTCATGACTATATCTTGTTTCCAAACATGAAGTAATGGCTCGGAGGTATGAGATTTTTGTCGAATGAAGAAGTCATCGCAGCAACAAATGCTTAATTTGAAGTACACGAGAAATCATATTATTTTCCCCATTCCTTCAATAAATTTGATCGATTTGCATTAAGATGCGCCATATCAAAATATCTTCATGTTTAAGTATTTCATAAGAACGGTCTTAAGGTTTTATTGATAGGTCCATTTTTACTATACTGATCAATTCCCTTCTTGCCATGTCAATCGTTTAACATAATTCCCCACATTATTCTCAGAGATTCGATGATAAGGTTAATATTTCGCTATTTCAAAAAGTCTGCCTTGCAGCCTCGAAACCACACTTTTAAAACTAGCCTAATTGTCAATAACTTACAACTAATTTACTGGAAACTTATTAACAAAAAACTTGGTATCTTATCATGTCTTTTTTACTTATAAACTAAACCTAAATATAGATTAAAAATAATTAAAACTATATACAACTAACTTATACTAACTAAAAATAACTTAAACTACTTAAAATACCGAATACTCGAAACCACACTCTTCAGCTGGGAAGCATCGTGTATGTCTATGAATCAAAGAACACAAGATTACGTACGACACTTCTTTGTTTTTCTTATTTAATTGATGGCACCAGAGATCAAAAATCTCCAAATTGTTGTTTGTGGATTAATGGATTTCAATCTCTGGTGACGTCATTAAAATACGACAAATAAGAAGTGTCGTAATCTTGTTTTCTTTGATTCATGGTGTATGCCTTCCTCTATTTAAACCTTATTTTCTTCTCCTTCATTCTCTTGGATCGATATTAATGGTACTGAAATCACTGATTGTTGAGAATGAATTCCGGAGAGTTTCTTGCTGTTTTGTAGACTTATTTTTAAATCATTTTATATTTCTGAGAAATCCTGTTTATATGAAAGAAATTAATTATTAACGAGCTTAATTAATAAAATAAGCACCCAAGTCGTATATTAGTTAAAAGACTTTTTTTTAAAGATTTTTACCAAGGTTAAATTTAAAAACTTATTAAATCTCAGACCTATTAAAATCTTACAATATTATTATTATTATTATTATTATTATTATTATTATTATTATTATTATTATTATTATTATTATTATTATTTGTGATTTTTTTAAATTTTATATATTCTTTTTCAAACAGTAAAGAGACTTCTAATATCAGCTAAAGAAGCCCACATGAATATGATCCGCGTATGGGGTGGAGGAATATATGAATCCGATTATTTCTACGACTTAGCTGATTTACACGGGATACTTATCTGGCAAGATATGATGTTTGCTTGTGCTATGTATCCAACTCATTCACCCTTTTTGGAGTAGTTGCCTGCTTTTGTAGTTGTGAGTTTAGATTCTAATAATTAAATTCATTTTCAAGTTCAGTGCGAACGGAAGTCATCCAGAATGCTAAAAGACTAGCCCGCCATCCCAGTGTAGCCATATTTGCTACCAATAACGAAAACGAAGTGGCCTTAGCTCAAGACTGGTATGGAACTGGAATGAATCGTGCTCAATTTGATGAAGATTATCGAAAGTTATACGTAGGCACAATCAATCATGAGTTGCGCATAATCGCAGATAGTTCTCGCCCAGATCCTTTGATTTCATCGCCTTCGAATGGTATCAAAGGAATAGAAGATCGGTTTATTTCGAAAAACCCTCAAGATCCAAAGTACGGCGATGGTAAGTGTTGTATCTAATAACAACTTTGATTTTTCCTTGATAAGGGTTCTATTTAATATAGTTCACTTTTATGATGTCTTGAAGGATTCATGGGATCCTGATATTTATCCAAGGCCACGTTTTGCATCGGAGTACGGTTTTCAGAGTCTTCCCGCTGCTGGAGCCTGGAAACGGGTTTTGGGTAAAAATGACAAGATCTACGAACTGATCGAACACCGTCAACATCATCCGTATGGCATGTTTCCAATCAGCAATATGTTGCTGAGACATTTTCCAATGCCATTGGAAGATCCCAAAATGGAAGCAGAAATCTATTTAAGTCAAATTGCCCAGGCTATGTCGGTGAAGGTTGAAACAGAGCTTTATCGAAGTTTGCGAAGTACACAGTATCGGACGATGGGTGCTCTTTACTGGCAGCTGAACGATGTTTGGGTAGCGCCATCTTGGTCAAGTATTGACTTTTATGGCAATTGGAAAATTCTTCATTACTGGGCCAGAGATTTCTTGGCTCCAGTTAGTATAATAGCTCTGTTCGATTGGCGTTCGAAATCCATCAATTTGACACTTGTTCGTGATGATATACATGATACAATATTGGAAGCTGATGTTACAATGAATTTGTTCTTGTGGTCCGAATTGTATCCAAAGAAGTCTCTGACATGGCAAGCTGAATTGGTAAGTTTTTGTCTTTTAAAATATATGATACGTATTTATTATATTTTTTCTCATACAGAAACCTAATTCTGATCATTTAAACAAAGTGATTCCATTGGATCAGATCTTCCTAGAACGGTTTACTGCGAGTAATTCTTTTGTGGAGTTTGTTCTGAGCCACAGACAGAATATCTTATCTCGAACTTATTACTTTCCAACTAAAATAAAGTCAGCAGTTGGAATTTTGGATCCCGAGTTAACGGTATTTGATAACAATACCAACATTTTTGAGAACATTTTGTTTATTTTTATTTTTGTTTTGTTTTTTTTTTTTTGTTTAAAGGTGGAAATATCTTCCAAATATTGTCGAACTGAATCAACGAAGAATAGCTATAGCTTAGCAATTAAGATTCAGCGACCAGCTTTATTTGTGTATATTGAAATTATTCATAATAGTGTGACTACTTATAGTTTATCGAAAAACGGTTACCTACAATTGGACCCGATACAAATGGTCCATTTGGAATTTCAGAGTAAAAAGTGCATTGAATTGACTTTGGAGAACATAAATGTGACGACAGTAAATCAATATATGGTCTGATATGAGAATAAATTATTAAAAATAAGTATTTTGTGTAAATGTGTTTTATATCGTAATAAAATTTTTCAAGGTTTGTATATAAAATGTATCCTTTTCCTTAATCTATTTCCTTCAAAAACAAAAAAATATCAATCAACTTTATTCTAACAGTTTTAGAATGAATTCCACGTTTAAATTGAAAGGCTTTTTGACCGTATTTATTAGATGTGTCCCCGTATTTTGTGTACAAAAATGCACAGATTCATTTTTTTTAAAGAGTGGGTGAACGTTGTAGGGGAATGCAGTAAACAAACATTTTAGCATTATTTTAAACGTCAAAACGAAAGTGTATTTGATAAGGTTTATTAGATTTGCTTGTGAAAAAAGTTTTCTAAGTTTTCCAATTTATCACAAATTTTAATTATTGCACGAATAAACCTGAGCTCACGAGAAATTCGATTATTTTCAACTTTTGTAAGGACACATCTGGCAACTGACAGTTTGTTATTTTTTTTAAATTTCATTTGATAGTCTTCATAATTTTTCTTTGAAAAACTTAAAAAAGTTCATAGATTTTCGCAATTTTACGCCTATTTATGTTGAATTCAAGTTCATACATATTGCTCATTTTCTACAAGAACACGCCCTAACTAAAAATTTTATGTTTCGAAATAAATGCGATTAAAAATTTCGAATTCACGAAAAAGCTATGGAAAACGCAAGTAGTGCAAAAGAAAAGACTGCCGTATCTGAAATTGGGATGAGAATCGATATTTGATGTTCTTCAAAAATAAGGAAGAAAACTGTTTCTCCACAATATTGTACTTAGCTCAGAATCACATGTTTTTGAGTTCCATCGCTCTTTTAGCAAATGAGCGTTATGTAGTTCAGAAAATCGAAGTAATATGACAAATTGTTCAACGTAAGTACAAACTATTAATGCTGATTACACGATTCGTTTTTTTTGTTTTTTGTTTACATATTTCGTAATTCGTTATTTTACGTGATCATGATTAGGAATCATTTATATTTCTTCATTGTCTTTCTTATTAATCATCGTATAAATTGGTCCATTCTTGATAAATTAATCAAATTTTTTATCAGTTTTCGACTTTATACATTTAAAACGTCCTTTTATTTCTTCGTTGCTCATCAATTCGCAAATTAAGCATTGGTTCTCGTCGTGGAACTTGTATTTCCATTTTGAGGGAAATACAACTTCGATGAAAAGGAAGTTAAATATTGTTAGGCGCCAGTTATAGCTTTCATTGAAACTCATCATTGAAAACTTTGACTATCAATTCTGAGGCACCTAAACAAATAAAACTGATGTTGTTTTGGTAACAAAATGAAGGTATAAAAGGTTTATAATATTTTTTGTCAAAAAAATATTTAATTTGTTTTACCACTTTCTTGTAAATTTACTTTTGATTTTTCAATGATCATTGAATGATCATTGAAAATGCTTTTCATCATTGAAAAATCAAAAGTGAATTTACAAGAAATTGGTAGGGCAAATAAAATATTTTGTTGACAAAAAATAATATATATCTTATTGCCTTCATTTTGGTACCAAAACGATATCAGTTTTATGAGTTTAAGTGTCTCAGAATTGATAGTCAAAATGTTCAATGATGAGTTTCAATGAAAGCTATAACTGGCGCCTTAATTAGGTGGCTGTCATTGCTAATACCGTATTGTTCTTATAGGTAACACGTGACATCCATTCATGTCAAAAATAGTTAAGTATTTCAAATTAATTGTTAAGATGGTGAATGTTTTGAACGAAACAACAACTTCATAGTGAGCTACCAACAAGTTTCCTTGGCACTTGAGTCGTGGGAGTTATAGCTTTTTAACAATTCCCATAGTAAATGATATTTTAATTGATAATAAAATATGTACCTTTCACCTAGGTTTGAACCTTAGATTAGCGAGTTCACAGTCAATGCACTACTGTATTGTCGCATTGACGATTAGGAAATCAGGAAGTACTCTCCGACTCGCAATGCCAATAAAACGCAAACATATAAGAGGTATTGAAGTATAGAGCCTGAAAAATGAAGCTCATTTGTGGTTGAATGGCTTCGTGAAAGCAAATATTCCACATTTGGAGTGTAAATATAAATAATGCCCAAGCCATTGTTAAGACACCGCTACATCCAGAAATAAAATGCACGACTGGATCGCACGAACTTGCTCTTATGTTCGATCACATCGAATGCAAAAGATTTCTGTTAAAAATCTAAATATATATTTAAAGCAGTTTTTTACTTCATTTTTTATATATACAAAAAATCTTTAATCTTTTTCTAAAGAAAATATGTATGACAGTCTTAAATATTATAATATAAACTTAAAAACAAAATATTAAATCGGCCCAATCAAAGAAAAATAATTCAAAATTCTGAAATAAATACTTGAACTAATTTAAGCTCAAAAAAAGGTACGCCATTTTATTTGTTAGATAAATTTGAACTTAAGAGAAAAAAATTTAGAAAATCTGTGGAGCGGTTTTTGAGAAAAAAAGTTTTTTTTTAAAACTCTTTGAAAACATTTTTTCAAAAAAAATTCAAAAACGCCAATTCATAGATATTCAATAAATACATATAAATGAAATTTTTGAAAAAAATTTAATGAGCAGTTTTCGCAATATAAATTAAATTTTTTTTTAAATGATTTTAAAAATACAAAAAAATACTAATTAAAAATATTGGTACGCAGTATAATTTTGGTAACCTAAACGTATATATGTGTGAAATTTCGAAAGAATCGGTTGAGCCGTTTATGAGATAGTCGAAAGCAAAACAAAACGGTCCTATGGAAAGTACCGTTTTTAGACATTTATCTAATTTTTTTTGAACCATATGATCGGTCGTAGCTAAAAAGCCGCACTGATTTTTTTTTTATCAAAATCGTTAGAGCCGATTCTGAGAAAAATAGGTCTGAACGTAACGGTTATATGACAGGTACCGTTATTTTTTGAGCTAAAAAAAAATTTCAATTTCCCCTCTGTACAATACCTAAAAAACTCTATATACCAAGTTTGAAGCTATTCGGCCCACCCGTTTGAGCTGTAGGTGTCTATACATACATACAGAAAGACTGACTGACATACAGACGGACAGAATTTTTAGACCATCTTTTTTCGTCTTCGCTATCATTGTAATGTCATGTTTGATTGTTATCTCAAAACTTTTTTTTTCGACGAATGCATAACTTGCCTTATAGTACGTTTAATCGCAAGTAAAAAACTGACATTTTCGTGTGCTTTGTCTAGTGGAACATTATTCCTTTTAAGACAAGACCGGAGGGTTACACTCAATGGAGAGCCATGATCAATGACTGTTTCGTTCCTTAATTGAATCACATTGATGTGAAGGGCTGTGCTTAAACAAGACGGAAAGTGGACGAATTTGTGCATTTCTTTCAAAAATAACTTGACCAAGTATCGGTCGAAAAGCCGAGTCAATGTTCAGATGGACAAGTCGTCATCCATTGGGGGTATTTCTTGGAAGAGAATGGCATATAGCTATCAACCAAATAGACGTCATCATTCCTTTGTGATTTTTCAATTAAGAATTGTGTGTTGATTACATTCAAAAATCGAACCATAGATATCCGGATAGGTTGGTGTTGTTACAATCTCATGTAAAGCAACAGCAGATGACAAAACAGCTGCTGCAAAAAAAAAATGTCAAGCTATCCGAAAAACATTGGTATACTTTTGTTTCCTATGAGAAATGTGAAAAACAAATGCACAAGCCCATACAAATTTAATCTATTGTGGTTGTTCAGGACCTTAAGTAGATACATACTAGCCTATCTTAATCTAATTATTTAATTAATAAATAATAATAATATAATTATTTATTCTAATCCAATAATCTGACCCCTAAATAAATAAAATTTGTATTTTTTGTGAAAAAACACACAATGCGTCTGAGCCAAAAATATTTGTGGAACAAAGAAATCGTATTTCTGAACAAATGTATGTAGAATTTAAGTATTAAGAGGAGATGGATCTTCACTTTCCAGGTTGTAAAAACGAGAATCAAACAACAGATTTAAGTTCAATAGCCACAGAACAACATATAAATTCCCTTATAACAGGAGAAAATATTGACTGGGCTATTAATACTTTCTCCCAGACATGGACGGCATACTATAAAATACCAATTATGCTTCAAAAAATCAATTCGCCTCAAACATGTTCGGAATCATGGAGACAAGTCAAAGTCGATAAATACTGACTTCTGCAACCCTACTCTGAATGTCAGCAAAGGTTTTAAAGTTATCTTCCCATCCAGGAAGAATTTGAAAGATGGCGACGCATGTGTCGAAAGATTTCGACTTTAGAATTTTTACCTACGGTACGGATCTAAAATGGAGTGCGGTGTCAAAGTAAGAATTTTATCACAGTCGCTAAAAGTCTCTAGGTATATCTTTCCGATTTCCTGAATTTGCTGGGGTCTTTATTATATTTATGCTATATTAGAAGCATGTAAAATTCTAAAATTAAATTCAACTCAAAATCTAAATTCGGTAATAATCACAGATAGTCAAGCGCGGCTATCAATGCCGTAATCAATAAAATTGTCTCTCGTGCGAGACGAGACTGACATTTTTCGATTTTGACGAGATTGAGACTTAGACGAGATGATCAAAAGTCTCGCCTGGACTCGTCTCGTTGCCAGGTGCCAGCCCTTGCAATGATTTCAATTTTATCATGTTTTTTTTTTTCATAACTAACAAAAGCCCAGACTGATTCGGCAGGCAGGGCACATATAATATCATATCATTATTATTCCGAATAATATAACAAAAAACAAAACAAGTGAATTGGTTGCATAATTCCCTTTAATTACCTTTACATGCCAATAATTTAATTGACTAAAGGACATTAAAATCGATTATGAATTAATAAATTTCATCCGTCGAACTAAATAATGCTAATGGCATTTTCGATTGGCAGTCCAGAACTGTTCTGCCCCCTACACAATGACAGTTGTTACTCTAAACAGAACAGAATCGAAAACAGGTACCCCGTTTATATGAGTGAATTGAGGAATCGAATCGAATTGAGATTTCGATTCAGGTATATGGCCTCGTGGGATCGGAAAATTGAATTTAAATGGAATCGAAGTGACAATTTGAGTTTACAGAATAAACAACAAAAACATGCAACAGAAAAAAATACAAAGAAAACGGAAAAACACAAAAAAACACTATTGGTGCACACACATACCAAGAATCTAATGTGAATTCGATTCTTCAATCACTCGATTCAGGTATATAAATACATTTTCAATTCGATTCAGCTCTTCTAGTGGGATCGGATCGAGTAATCCTATTTTAATCCGATTCAAGTATACAAAGACCTAAATCCTTATTCAATACCGATTCAATTCTCCATATAAACGTAGTAAGGGTTGATTTGTTTTGTGTAATTTCGATGAGCTTATTGAATTTAATCTACTTTTCTGGTAAAATACCATAAAGAGGAGCAAGTTAATTATTACTGATACACGAAAATGTCAAATCAAGTGTTTTGGAAATTCTTTTCAGCCGATGTGATTTTTTTAAAATTTAATTTTCACAAATACAGTGATGCATACAATTCAGAATCAGTCAAATTGTTTCCGGGTGTTTTATTGGAGGAACGTGTTCCGGACGGCCAATCGAAAAGGCCATAAGTCGGTTGATTTGTTTTGGCAATAACTTTCTACCCAGTAGGAAATTTAAAAAAAGTCATGCCTGAATCACCAACTTTTTCATCAATAAGTGGAAGCTACAACCCATGAATTTGGTATGAAAACATCGATGAATTTAACATGGGGCTGTCATAGGCGTTCACCAAGTGATTTTCGGGGTGAATATTTAACAGTGAAATCACGAAGTAGGGGTAACTAGTTTATGCATAAGCAAATTATATGTGATCTTTGTATATGAAACCTATAGTACTACTATGAGACTGAATTTTTTAGCAAGTAGTTCCGTCGATGAGGGCGCTAGTTTCTCTTTTCTTGATATTGAATTTTTGATGTGGAAGGAGTAAATGTAGAGGCAAATACGAAAAAAAGCAAGGGAGACGGTCGAAACTTACTAGTTCTGTCAACAATATAGAGGGTAAGGGAGAAAACCGAATAAGCTGTTTTTATCATGGCAACCTTCAAAATATCGTGGGTATAAATAAATTATATCAAGGCTATTGGCGTATACAGGTTACATATCCCACAAATTCCTACACCCAATCTATATTTAATTCCCAACCTAAATTCCTTCCCACAGAATTATAAGTCATTGACATTTTCCTCTATGCAATACTTGATCTAATATTCAATTTCATTTTCATTCCCACGGAACCCAAAGTGAATTTGCAAGCACTTTGACAATTCCTCTGCCTGTAACATTATCTATAGAACAAACGTTTGTACGTAAGTTAATATAATTTTTATATTGGCTATTAAAAAGAGAGTTCAGTTGTAAAGACATCGCAACCGGGCACGCTCGTGAAGAATAAATATAATATATTTTTTTAAAAATCAAACGGCGTGTTTAAAATTATAATTGGCGCAGTCGGTAGGATTCCTATAAACGGTAGGAATCCATATGAGAACGAACGTTTACGTGTTTTAAAACAAACGAATTTTGTTAAATTAGATAACGCGAATAACGTATTGATAAAAGAAAAATCAGTGTGTGCAAAGTGAATTTTTTTCTTCTCTTAATACACATCGATCAACTCAAATCAGTCAAAATTAAAAAGAAAGACAGAACTCTTAAGTACTGGCCTAATATCCCAGAATCCGACATGGAACAAGAAAATATAAATCGATTAGTTCAGGCTATCGAAGCCCTAGCCAGACCACGGGAACAGAGTGCTACAGTGAGAATTTTGAAAGAAATAGCATACATCCGCGAGTTCGAAGGAAAAAGTGAAACATTAACCCAATTCATTAATGTAGTGGAAAATCACATCAGAGCAGTACGTGAAGCAGACAGGAATGAACTATGGCTTGCGATTTACAACACGAAAATAATTGGAAGAGCGAAGGAACTTTTACTCCACAATCAACCAACAACATGGATAGAAGCCAGAAACCTGTTGAAGCAGCATTTTAGACCTAATATTAATTATAAAGATATTGCAAACAAAATATCATACCTAAGGGTAAGCTCAATATTAGATTTAAATAATAAAATAGAACAGATAATAAGTGATATTAACACCTATTCAACATATGAAAGTAACACAAGAGAAGTTAAAAATAATTTTTATATATTAATATGCAACAGAGTAAAACAGTTAGCTATAGGGAATTTATCCAGGGATATAAAGGATATTTATGACCTACATAAAATAAAAGAAATTCTATACACTTTTATAGGATATGATGAGGGAAATATAGACTTAAGATCTAATAGAGTTAATAATTATTCTAGTAACCCTCAATTTAGTAAACAGAACAATAATAATTTCAATCCTTCGGGACAAGTTAGATACACATCAGGGCGAGATAAAAACTTTAACTCACCTAGACAAAATAATGTCCCTAGACAAAATAATATTAATTATAATCAAAATCACATTCCACAATACAACAATAATATTAATCCATCAAGACAATATCGTCAAAGCAATCAGCAAAACACCTTCAACCCCTCAGGTCAAATCAGAAATGCAGTGCAATACCCAGCACCAATGTCAATTAACCAAGTTCAAAGTAGGGAAGAGGAAATTCATAATGTAGAGACCGATTTTTTTCTAGTCTAGGAAACAAAATTTTTATAGATCTTACAATCGACGGAGAAAAATACAAAGGATTATTAGATACAGGTTCCACAATGAGTATAATAAATTCGAATTCAGTAGATTGTAGTAAATTTCAAGTATATGAGAGAGTTAGTATGAGATTACAAACAATTAATAATATTACAAATGAAATCGTTGAAAGAATAATAACTTCCATTCCAAAAGAATTTAACTATGATCCCAAAGGTAGGACAAGATGGTACAAGAGAGATTTAGGTGAAAAACCATACGATATTTTAATTGGTATGGATCTTCTAGGCAAAATCGTTAAAACTCTCGATTTTAACAATAAAATGCTTATTTTAAATAACGAAACGAAAATCCCGCTATACTCTGAGGAATACAAAACAACTATGGATTGTTTTGAACTATCTCCTGGAGAGCAGGAAATAGATTTAAATCATCTTAACGATGAAGAAAGAAAAGAAATAGAAGTGTTATTAACTAAATTTAAAAATTTAGTTTATCATGAAGGTGATCAACTGACTAATACAGATACGATCATGCATGAAATAAAAACTACCGTAGATCAGTCAATATATGCAAAACTCTATAGGCTACCCCCACAACATGAAGAAGAGGTCAAACGACAAATTGAAGAAATGGAAAGTCAGGGAATAATAAGAAAATCAAACAGCAGGTACGCATCTCCTATTGTGGTAGTGGCAAAGAAATTAGATAACTCAGGACAACAAAAATTTCGCCTATGTGTCGATTATAGAAAGCTTAATGAAATAACTGTCGATGATAAATATCCACTCCCAAATATCGATAGCATCCTTGATAAATTAGGTAGAGCTCAATACTTTTCATCAATTGACCTTGCAAAAGGTTACCATCAAATTAAAGTTCATCCCGCAGATATTCGAAAAACAGCTTTTGTGACACCTAACGGCCTCTATGAATATCTTAGAATGCCATTTGGGTTGAAAAATGCACCGGCGACGTTCCAAAGATTAATGAACGAGATATTAAGAGACTATATTAACAAAATTTGTGTCGTCTATTTAGACGATATCCTAATTTTCTCAACGAGTCTTAAAGAACACATTCAATCATTATCCCTTATTTTCAAAAAACTTTCTGAACATAATTTAAAAATTCAATTCGATAAATGTTCATTCATGAAAAGGAATACAGAATTCTTAGGTCACATATTAACAGCGGAAGGAATGAAACCTAACCCAAACAAAATAAAATGCATTCAAGAATACCAATAACCCAAAACAGAAAAAACAAATTAAATCATTTTTGGGTACCACAGGGTACTATAGGAAATTTTTAAAAGATTATTCAAAGATCGCTTATCCCATGGTGAAATACTTGAAGAAGGGAACGAAAATAAACCTTAATGATCCTGAATACATTCAAGCGTTCGAAACACTGAAATCAAATATTATCAAACACCCTATACTTAAATTTCCCAACTTTGAAAAACCATTTACACTTTTCACTGACGCAAGCAATTATGCGATAGGTGCAGTACTTATGCAGGAAGGTCAACCTGTATGTTACGGGTCAAGAACATTAAACGATCATGAAAAAAAGTATTCTGCAACAGATAAAGAGTTCCTAGCAATTGTTTGGGCAGTTACATATTATAGACCTTATTTATGGGGCAAACGATTTAAAATCGTCACTGATCATTGACCAATTACATATTTAAATAAAAAATATACGGGAAAAGAATTTAGTCAGAGAACCCAAAGGTGGTTATTGAAATTACAGGAGTATCAATATGATATTGAATATCTAAAGGGTAAATTAAATAATATCGCAGATTTTCTAAGTAGGATTCCAGAAGAGAATAATAAAAATGACGAGGTAGATTTAGAACAATCAGTTAATAATGTATCAGATAATGCAACAATACATTCAGTAGAAGAAGAACAGCTTAATCACATTCCTATTAAAGAATCAATAGTAAATATATATAAAACGCAATTAATTTTAGCAAATAATGCAAATAAAGAAATAGAAATTTTACATGGAAGAAGAATTATTTATATTGATATGACAAAAGGAGAAGAATATTGGATAGATGTGTTACGAAGATTTATTAAGCCAGGTATTACAGGAATATATACAGAATTATCATATCACGAATACAATAAAATACAACAATTGTTAATACAGTTGTTCGGTCATAATAATCAGATTAAATTTATTAAAGCAACATTGAGAGCACAAGAAATAAGTAACTTAGAAGAAGTACAGAAACAAATATCATTGTACCATACTAAAGAAAGTCTCCACAGTGGAATTGTTGAAACGTATCATAGCTTAAAAAGTAAAATATATTACCCTAAATTAGTAAAGGAGATAACCAAAATTATTAATAATTGTAAAACATGTCTACAAACAAAATATGATAGAAAACCCATTAAAAAGAAATTCGAACTGAGTGAAACCCCGAATAGGCCAAATGAGATTTTACATTTAGATATCTATTATTTCATAAAACACCCATTTCTGACCTTAGTAGATAAATTAACAAAGAAAGCATATGCATACTATTTGCCAAATCGAAATTGGGTAAAAAAGATAGAAACTCTCGAGGAACATTTTTCTAAATTCGGAAAACTTTATAAAATAATTGCTGATAATGAACTTAAGTCCGAAAATTTAAAAGAATTTTTTAACGCAAATGAAGTGAACCTTCACCTAACAAAACCTAACACACATACTGGTAATAGTGATGTTGAAAGATTTCATTCAACACTGCAGGAAAAATTAGTAACAATGAGAGATTTAGACCTTACAATAATCCAAAAAGTTCATAAGGCCATTAACAACTATAATAATAGATACCATTCAACCATTAGAATGTCTCCAGAGGAAGCGATGTTCGCTGACATAGCTACTCTAAGAAATCAAATTAAAATAGAAAAAGAAAGGAGAATAGAAAAACTTAACAAAAATAGGGAAGATTATAGTGAAAATAGACAGGTAATAGCAGTAAAAAATTACAAAAGAAACTATTATAAAAACGAGCCTAGATATAGAATAAAAAAATTAGAAAGGGAACACCCAATTAATATCAAACGACCTCGTTTATTTGCAGATGATAATCTTAGCATTTCTACTACTAACACAAGTAACACCAATAACACCCACACTAACGGTTGATAAAATAACGGCAGAAAACGGATATTCCGTTATTAACATGGGTGAAATAGAAATTATTCAGGACGCGAAGATAATACTCCACATAATAAACATTCAGGACTTGAAACTCACAATTGGTGCAATTGAGGCAAACATCCAAAGTTTAAAATTATATAACGATCCAATAATTAGAAAACAATTAGATACAATCAAAGCCAAGGTGAAAGCCATAGAACCAAAGTCAAATATTAGAAAGAAAAGAGGATTAGTGAACATTGTAGGAAAGGCAACCAACTTCCTCTTTGGTATAATGGATGACGATGATAGAAAGGATATACTAGATCACATTAGCATATTAGAAACAAACACTGAAAACGCAGTTGATACAGTAAATAAACAAATAGAAATAAATCAAAGTTTTAACGAAAGCATAAGACATTTCAAAAATATCATAGAAACTGATAGGATAGAATTAACTAAGTCCTTTTCCGAACTAAAAGAAAATGAAAAAAGTTTATACTAAGACAAATTAAATTAGATCAAATTATAAAACTTAATATGTTAGAAGAAAAACTAAATCAGATAATAGATAATATAGCGTTGATAAAACATGGACTAATACATCCTAGTTTATTAACAACAACTGAAATCTTAGGCACAAGACTTGATTTATTGAAAATTAAAAATGTTAAAGTTGGAGCTCTTAAATATAATAGCGAAACTGTAATAATAGCAATAAAAATCCCAAACAACTATGAACAAGTTGATTAAAAATTTATAACTCCTATACCAAATAAACAAAATTTAGAAATCCAACTACAAGGATATTATTTCATTGAAGTAAACAAAACAATGTACTTTTATGAAAATAATGATGTTCAATATAAAAAAGATTTAATTATTGTTAATAATTGCATAACAAATAAAAATTGTTCCCTTAAGGAAAACTATACTTCAGAAATAAAACGATTAGTTGATAGTACAATCATATGTAAGAACATTAAGAATGAAAACATTGTTAATAAATGCGATGATAGGCAAATCAAATTGGAAGGAAATTATTTAATTACTATTAATAACTGTACCATTTATATATTTAACGAAACAATAACTAATAAAAATACATATTTTATTGAAAGATTTTACTATGACGAAAATGAAAAGTATAATTTTACTAAGCAACTAAATTTTGAAGAAATTATTCTTAAGAACATTGTTAATCTTAAACCAATTAAATTGCTAAAATTACATAAAAACATACACTATGTTATAGGTTCTACAACCATAATACTTATCTTTCTATTTATATTTGTAGTTATTAATATCTCTAAAAAACATAAAACACTTACTTATCAATTAAAAATATTAAAGAAAAATATATTAAAAACTTAGAAGAAAATTGTAAAGAAACTCCCAAAATTCAGGAGAATTTTAAAGTAAAGGGGGGAGAGGTTACATATCCCACAAATTCCTACACCCAATCTATATTTAATTCCCAACCTAAATTCCTTCCCACAGAATTATAAGTCATTGACATTTTCCTCTATGCAATACTTGATCTAATATTCAATTTCATTTTCATTCCCACGGAACCCAAAGTGCATTTGCAAGCACTTTGACAATTCCTCTGCCTGTAACATTATCTATAGAACAAACGTTTGTACGTAAGTTAATATAATTTTTATATTGGCTATTAAAAAGAGAGTTCAGTTGTAAAGACATCGCAACCGGGCACGCTCGTGAAGAATAAATATAATATTTTTTTTTTAAATCAAACGGCGTGTTTAAAATTATAATTTACATGAATTTGAAGTAAGAATGTATATGGATATACATGCATGTATATGTTATTATATAATTTGTTTTAAATTTTTCTTTCAAATTTTAGATATTTGGTTGATTTTATGATTTTGAATTGTAGCAACGTTGCTACTTTTCACTTTTTCTATGCAAAAATAGCAAAGCAATGTTGAGATATTTCAATGTTTTGTTTAGGTAGGTACATGTGTACCCAGATACCCATCTACATACAATATGTATGTACATAGGTACTATTTGTTCTTTTTCAAATATAATATCTATTGAGAATAATTAAATTTTTTCTCCACAGACAGTTTTATTAGGAAATAAAGTAGGTATACATAGGTAGTATTTTTTTAATTTTTTTTTTTTTGACTAGCGATATATACAGGGACCGCCAAATAACTATTTTTTTTTTTTGAAAATGGGCGCAAAACATCGAGTGTAGCTTCGGCTGTGTGGCACGTAGCACTGTCCTGTTGAAACCAAATATTGCCAATATCCTCCTTTTCAATTTTTGTGAATAAAAATTCGTTCAACATGGCCCGATAACGATCGCCATTGACTGTAACGGCCACTCCTTGCTCATTTTCGAATTATTCCTCTGGACCAAAATACGCACCAAACAGTAACTCGTTTTGGGTGTATCGGCTTTTCAATGTATGCGTGCGGGTTTTCTGTCCCCAAATGCGACAATTTTGCTTGTAACATACCCGCCAAGATCAAAATGAGCTTCTTCTGAAAAGATGATTTTTTTGGCCAAATCGGCATCTTCTCTAAGTCGACCACAGGCCCACTTAGCGAGCGTTGTTCAAGCGTATACACCACCATATTCGTTCAGCGGAAGGAGAAAACTAATTATCTGTCAAATCAGACATGAGCTAAGTGTTACCATTCACGAAACAAGCACTAGTTGATAAAAAAAAAACGTTAGATAGCGGACCCGTTATATGTAGGTACCATATTAGAAGTTATGGATTCGAAAAAAATCGAACTCGAGATTTTGATCAAACTTGACATTACGATGATAGCGAAGGCGAAAAAATGGGTCCGCAATTCCGTCTCTCTGTCTGTCTGTCCCCGAGTTTACAGTCTAAACGTTTTTTCATAAACATGTCCCCAGTTTTTTTTCAGCTTTTTTAAGACGAAAAATGACAGTACCTACTTACCTGCCATACTTTCTTTTTGACCAAAAAGGTAAGTATTATTTTTCTCAAACAATTTTTTTTTCTAACAATCAAACATGACATTACGATCATAGAGAACACCAAAAAAGTGGGTCCCCTAATTCCGTCTGTCTGTCTGTCCTCGAGTCTAAAGCCTAAACGCTTTGATAGATTTGCTTCAAACTTGGTACATATTGTTACACGTTACATTTTTTTTTTTTGGCCAAAAACAAAAATCTTAGTTTTTTCAAAAACGGCTTCAACGATTTTTATGCAAAAAAATGAGTTCATTAATGAAGGGAAAGGGTAGCTTTTAATAATTTTTTTTGGAAAAAATTGTTTTTTTGGTACATCTAGTAGAACCATTTTTTTGGTTTTCGATTTTCTCGGAAACGGTTAAACTGATTTTTTTTTTAAATTTTTACGCAGAAGCTCCTAGAAAGTTTTAACACTATTGTATACCAAATTTTTTCAAAACAAATTATTTTGGAAATTATTATTTTTCGAAACTTCGTATTTAGCAGTTTTTAGACATTATCTTGAATAGTTAAAAAAACTATTTTTCTAAAATAAAAAAACAACGGTACCTCCCATACAAATGTTAAAAACCGTTAAGAAAAAAATTTATTTCCCAAAAACGGCTCCAGGAATTTTCAAAAAAAAAAATTGTTATTAAATTTTATTTTATTTTTTAGATTTTGAAAAAAAAACAATATTTTGCAAATAAATATTAAAAGTTTTGAAGATTTTTTTTAAATAATATTTTCAAATGTATTTATATATTGTTGAATACTCATTAAAAATAAAATAAGTAAAAAACAACTTCAAATAATACCTATTAATAAACAATTCCTATTTTAAAATTCGTCAACTCGATTTTTTACGAAATTACTTATCAAATCTGAATTTTTAAAAAAATTATTTCTTTTTTCAAAATCCAAAAAAAAATATTAATATAAAATAAAAAAAATTTTGTCACAAGAACATTTTTTTTTTGCACAACGATTAACAGAAATCTCAAATTTTAACTGTTAAATTATTATCATTGAATTTCGTCGTCATGATGGTACTATTAATATCTATATACAATGATGTGATGCAAAATGGCATGAACCGTAAGCTGTGAATTCACTAGTTGACTTAGAGTTGCTTATTCAGCAGGTGAAAAATGGCATAAATGAATTCACTCTGTTAATTCACTCGTTAATTCGCATATGAATTTTATATGATGAAAAATGCCATGAATGTTCAATTATGAAATCACTAGGTAAAGCCCGTATGATACCCATGTCTTTTTTTCCTCATTTTGTATGCATTAAATAACATGAAATTGTCAGTCTTCTATGAAAGAGGAAATATGTTTTTTTAAGGAAACAGAAACATTGTACATGTATGTTATACCCCCAAACATTATTTTATTAATTTAATTCGACGATTATTCAATTATATAAGCATTCAATTAAAAAAAAATACGTTTAGCTAATAATAATTAAAATGTAGTCTTGATAAAATCTTGATGCGAAAGTAAACCTTATCAATAATTGATTCTTTAAAATTTGATCTGATATCGATCTCAGCAATTCATTTTGTTAATTCTGGTGCGTAGGCTTTGTATTTTCAGTCGACAGCATTACGTATTGAGTAGGTATAATGCGCTAAACGAAATATTGGCATTTTTAAATTTTGTTTTGAATAAAGTTGAAGAAATACCCACCAGTCGCCAAAAAGCTTAAGGTTAATAATTGAAACCTTTCAATACAATTTCTGAACAAAGAAAAACCATTTTGATAAAAAAATAAAGTTTTGTTGCTGTGTTAAATGATGATAATGATCGCGAACAAAACTGGAATTTCAGGTTTATATGTTTGTTCACTTTCTCTAAAAAAAAACCCACGAACTTATGTCATGACCAGGGAAGACTGACTACTGAGCGCATTTCTCGTTGCGGTAGAAAAAAGGTAATGTTCGTCACTCTTCCAATGGCAGATAAAACTTTTTCTAAAGGCTGTTTTGTTTGCATTTTTTTTTCTCGGAAAGAAAACAATACAATCACCGCACCGCACCTCAGAGAACCAAACATCATTTGCGAACTCATGAACCTATACATTACTCTTCATCAGTGGAATCATCGTTTATGATTATGTAACTGAAAATCTAGTGAATTGTAAGCATTCAATTCATTTGAATTTAGTTAACTGATGAAAAAATGCACAACCGTTTTCTTATGAAATCATAACATACTACTCATCGATGGAAATAGTCGATGAATCCAATGATGAATTCACCAAAAAATTCATTGATGTCGAAATTTCCTACTGGGTATGTAGGAATATTCGTAACACATTTTATATAAATTCAACCTGTTAAAATTGTATATTCTCTATTGTGAATTGTTTTGCCAAGCAAAAAGAGCTTTTATCTGCGACACAAACCATTATGTAGTATGCTTATGATTTCTTTATATATACTCGTATATTATTATTTTATTACGATATAGGCATGTTTTAATGTTGATAAAATACCTACCTACTTGCTATAATTTTTCCACTCAGTTTTTAGTATTCCAACAAACAATGAATGAATACATGTTTATTTAATTTTGATTTTATATTAATTGGTTTTATTAGCCATACATGAAATATATAAAATATACACGAATATATCTGAAAGAATAACCAACGAAAAAAAAATTAACCTGCAAAAATTAACTTAAATGCTATTATTTATAAATTAACATAATTTTAAATTTAATATTACAGTAAATGGTTATTTTTAGGGACAGATAACTTTAAGTTGAAATGAAACACAGACAAAATGTGATCCACGATATTGGTTTTCATTCACAGAAAAGAAAGTTTTGTGGCATTAATGTTAGAGTATAATTTCGAACTAGTGTCTGATGCAGCTGCCACTTACATGGCGTAAACTAGAGGTCCAATTTTCGCACACTTCAGGATGTAATTCGGCAATAAAGCATTTGTAGACTAGGAATGCTGGTTCAAAATTTGAACCGGTTGGTTTAACAATTTCAGCTTACCGATTTTAACTCAACGATTAAATCTTACCGATTAACTCAGTAAAATCGGGAAGAGATTTAAGAAAAGAATGAAGAACAATGCGCAGGAAAATAAGACAAGAGCATGACATGATTCATTGTAAGCATTTGGTAATCATAAAACCATTCCACAATTTAATGGAACGAAACTTTTTACGACTAAATTTAAGAAAATATTATTAAATCTAATAGATATTTTATCAAAGGGCACGGTAGTGCCCAGCCAAGTTCTGGAACTACACCCTTTTAACAGGAACAAACTCAGGCGATTTTTCGACCCCCCTCTAACTTCAGTACCAATAAAGTCAGAAACTTCAAACTCTCAGCATTTGCTAAGCCCATCAGGCTTAGGCAACCCATCAAATTCCAATTCTTTAGCTTTAGTGGCTCCCGATATATAAGACTGCAAAAATCGCAAAAACCGTAACTGACTGACTGACTCACTCACTGACAGATCATCAAAATTATGCAGCACTTTCCGACATCGTAGAGTCTTGTAATTTCATACGACGGTAGGCCTTGATGTGTATACAAAGAAAAAAACGAAAATTCAAGATTTTCATTCAGGGGCCGTGGCACCCGCCCATTTTCATGGAATTGATATAAATTATTTGGAGCACTTCTGACCGGCGCGGCGTGGAACGATGAAATTTGTTGCAGCGGTAGGGCTTTCAGTGCAAGCAAAGGCAACATTTTAAAATTTGAGATTTTACGTTCAGGGGCGTGGTACCCGCCCATTTGAATAGAATTGATGTCGATTATGAGGAGCTCTTCTCATTGTCGTAGAATGATGAAATTTGGTAGAGCGATATGATAGCAGCGATAAACACCCATTTTCACAGAATTGATATTCAATGTATTGAGAGCTCTTCCGATTGGTGCAGGATTATGTTTGTTAAAGCAGTCAGCTTTCAGGTGTATACAAAGAAAAAGTTGAAATTATGAAATTTTTCATGCAGGGGTCTTTCATCCACCCACTTCTTATCAATTATTACCGTTTCAATAGACCAATTCTAACTAACGAAAATTCGTAGAGGGGTAGGACTTGCAGTACATACAAAATGCTTAAATTAAAAAATTACGCGTTACCTTATGAGGCATTCATTCCACCCACACTTTCCTGATAAAAAGAATCTTTGCAAAACGTAGTGAAATCACACCAAAGACATAAATGTTAAAAAAGTAGCCAAGTTCTTCTATATACAAAATCCTTTGCGTAACTAGTCAGCCGTGAAAAGTAGTGAGATATAAAAGTACGCCAAGTTCTAAGTTAATTTATGTTAAATATCAAATATTTTAAGTAGAGGAGTGGCAATGGCGCAGTGGATAAAGTGCTTGATTGCTAACTAGGACGTGTGTGTTCGATCCCCACGCTAGGCGCATTCTTTTCTATACCTCCAATTTTAATTGGATGCCGCCCATGGGTTAAATTGAGACAGTCAATACCTGGTTCTCAAATCCACTGTGCCAAACTAGTGCCGTGCAATTCAGGTTGCATTTAAAAGGCCTCAGGTCTTACAGGCATGTAGTTCAAATTCAAAAAAAAAATAGAAGAAACTCAAAATTATCAGAGAAATCTATTATTTAATAATTAATGACTTAAATTGTGTAGGTTTACTTGCAAATTTTCATTTCAAAATTGAGTAATTTGTTATAATAAAAGAAAATTTTATTTCAAATTACAATATAACAAATTACTATTTGTTATAATAAAAGAAAATTTGCCAAGTAAACCAACACAATTTAAGTCAGTAATTATTAAATAATAGTTTTCTCTAATAATTTTGAGGTTCTTCCATATTACTCTACTTAAAATATTTGACATTTAACATTAATAATCTTAGAACCTGGCGGCAAGGGTAACATTTCTTGTGAGGTAATTTTCGTTTGAGTTAGAACGTATATTTAAATTCTCGTTGAGTCCTTGCCCATCAAAAGGTTAAAATGTGTTCTACAGGTAATCCGCGAAAACTTTAGCTTTCTCCATGTCGGTTTTGCCCATTCGTTTTGATCATTCTTAATCGGGGGCGCTGGGAGCTTTGGTTTCTTCGTTACTTCAACAGCTTTCCAGAGTGAGTAGTTGGATTCTTATCCAGCTGTCAATCTTTTAAGATAATTTCCAACTTCAAAATTTTTGAATTCTTCTATCGTCTTTTTTAGTAAATTACACAAGCGATTTAAATTTACCTTGTGTTGAGGAGTTCGAGTTTGTTGCCATTTCTTACGTGCTTTTCGTTTCTCTCTTACTAAATCTTTTATTTCCTGCGGATATTTTAGGATTTTAAAGCGCGGCATTTCTCTTTGGTACGGGGTGTTTTTCCATGCGGCTTGTTGTACGATATTGACGAAGTTATCTACTGCGTCTTCAAATTCGAGAGGCGTTTGCAGTGATACCCTTAATTCAACGTTATCCTCTATATCTTTCTTAAAACCTCCCAAGTTGGTTTTCCCATTGGTTAGCGTGGGTGGTTTTTCATTTTGAATAAGATTTTCGCTCATTGTGAGAATAGCAGTAGAATGATCTGAGAAAAGATCAAAGCTTTCTGTTATGCTTATTTTATTTGAGGGTATTTCTTTGACCACAAAAAAATCAATAAGGTCAGGTATTTTCGATGGATCAGTCGGCCACAAAGTCGGGTTGCCAGTCGAATGAAAATCGCAATTATTTTCCATTCCTGCTTCGTAGAACATTCGATCCTTCTGAGAAATACCTCTAGATCCCCAAAAGCTGTGCTTCGCATTAAAGTCACCACCAAGGATAAAATTTTGTTTAAGTAAATTTAGCACGTTCATAAATTCATTCTTTTCAATTTTACATCGTGGAGGACAGTATATGGAAGATACATTCAGTACAACATTCTGAGTTCTAACCTGTACACCGATTAATTGCATTGATTCAGCGTCTATTTTCGGGCTTATTAAAAATGGACTTACTTGATTCGATATACCCTCCATTTATATGTATACCGCAAGTAAAACACAGCAAAATAAAGCTGACAGTGATAAATTTTATTTAAAAACTCTTGGGTTTTTTTTTTGTTCTAAGGTGACAATTTTATTCATCACTGAAACTCGTCATTGAAAAAAAATTAATTTTAAGAAGTCCAAAGACTTTATTTTAAAGTCTTCCAAAGAATGTTTTAGTTTATGACTAAATTATTATATCTTGTCAAAAAAATATTCATTTTGGCCAAGCTTCTGCATAAAACTATAGCTTTAATATTTTAATAATTAAACTACCTTAGCAATGAGCCTTGGAAAATTAATCATCATTATTATTATTGTTATTTTATGTGGAAGGTTGGGTGGAGTCTATACTTATATTCTTTTTGGCTAAAAATAATAATTTTGTTATAAAAATCATCGTTGATATTGTTGCCTTCCAAAACGTATCAAGATGAAGAATACACACTTATGAGAGGATGAACATAAATAACAAAGATGTTGCGATCATCAGAGTTTATGGAAATGTTTGCTAGTAAAGAACTTTTCAGTAAAATAAGTTATGCAAGTGCAAGATATAAGTCTGTATTATGTATTTTTGGGAGATAACAATATTGGCTTTGGAATTTGGACATTGATGAAAATTGTTTAATCCCATTTAATGTGTCAACCGATACACATAGGTACATATATAGAATTTTTTTATTTTTGGGGTTTTCTAATAAGAGGTGTTATTTTGATATTCAAAGAAAAATGGCATTTTTGGAAATAAATGATCGGATGTTTATTTCATTATAAAGAGGAAGGTATGCTGTTAATAATGGAACACAACATCATCCAAATGGCCGCCAAGACCACGCTTACAGGACCATATCCTTTTCATGAAATTTTCCATAACCAAATCGCAAAGTGATTGCCCTATGTCCTCGACAGCCTCACGAATTTCATCTTTGAGGTCTTGAATCGACGCTGGGCTGTTGGCGTAGACCTCATCTTTCACGTGGCCCCAAAGGAAGAAGTCGCAAGGTGTTAAATCACAAGATCTCGGTGGCCAATTGTGATCACCTCTTCGAGAGATAACACGGTCCGGAAACTTTTCCCGTAAAAGATCGATGGTTTCATTGCTTGTGTGGCACGTAGCGCCGTCTTGTTGAAAGTAAACGTTGTCCAGATCAATACCATCCAATTCAGGCCATAAAAAATCATTAATCATCTCTCGATAGCGCAATCCATTGACCGTAACTGTTGCTCCAGCCTCATTTTCGAAAAAGTAAGGTCCAATGACCCCGCGGGACCATAAACCGCACCAAACAGTCACGCGTTGAGGATGGAGAGGCTTTTCAACAATAACTCTTGGGTTTTCCGAGCCCCAGATGCGACAGTTTTGCTTGTTGACGTAGCCTCCGAGGTGGAAATGGCCTCATCAGTCAAGATGATTTTTCGATGAAATTCCGGTTCATTTTCATGCATTTCAAGGACTCAATCAGCAAAGACACGACGTTGTTGATGATCAGCCGGCTTGAGTTCTTGTGTTAACTGAACTTTATAAGCCTTAAGACCCAAGTCTTTACGCAAAATACGGTGTAATGACGTTTGTGGAATGCCTAATTCCAAAGAACGACGAGGAATGGACAAACCTGGGTTTTCTTCAACACTTTGGGCTACAACAGCAATATTCTCAGTTGTTCTTGAGCGACGTGCACGGGTTTTATTCTTCACATCACTAACTTGTCCCAACAGCTCGAATTTGTCCACCAATTTCTGTATTGCGGTCCGACAAGGTGCTTCACGACGACCCAAAAATGTTTTAGTTTTACGAACCGTCTCTGCCAAATTTTCACCATTTTTATAGTGAATTTTAATAATTTCAATGCGTTGTTGAAGCGTGTATCGTTCCATTTTTATTAATAGCGTAGTTTCTACTTGTCAAATGTCAAAAAATGACAGCTTCAAAAGTGACAGCTACCGAAATAGCGAGCTATTCAAAATAACACCTCTTATTGGAAAACCCGCTACTTAGCTTACTATTTTATACCGATTAATAAACTATATTCCAGTCCCAAACTTCATTTAATATTAGTTTCACTTTTTGACGAGGAAGATAGCTCTTTGAATAAATAAACCTTATGAATCTGACAAGCATACAAAAAGTTGTTGACATTCTCGATTTTATTGCTGTTACAGAAGTAACATTATGGAAAGTTTCTTGTGGTTTTTAGTTTTAATCGAACACAACTGTTCTGGTATTAAAAAAGGTTCTAATTTAATTTACAGAAAACCAGTTATTGGAAGAAAATACAATATTTAAAAAAAAAGTGTGTGGTTGGGCAAGTTTCTGCCCTATTCAGGGAACTGATATAAAAGGGTCATTAACCATTGCCCTTGGATGTTTTCATTTGACCTTCGCATCACATTTACATTTATAGCTATCATTTGATTTTTTTGTTTAAAAAAAAATGAAATGAAACCTGATTCTACGTTTATCGTATACGTTAGTGTAGAATTTGGATGTTTAAAAATTCTGTTGAAGAAGAATTCGAATTCCTCAATATTTTGGTAACCAGACTGTAATTGGCATAATTTGGGCATTAGCTTATGGTAGCAACGAAAAGTCTTAACTTTGCTAAAGTGTTTTTATAGCAATTGCAGATAATTTTGTTCTACACAAGGGTTATTGCATTTTTTGCATAAAGACATTTTCCTTAACGGAAATTCTTGAAAATAGAACCCCTAAATAATTATATTCTGAAATCATATCAATACACTCACGAACTAATGATTATGCCTCCAAAGGGGTCTTCAAAAATGACTGAGGTATTTCTTTCTCTTTCTTATTTAAATTCAAGAAGATCTTTAAAAAAGTTGGAGTGGAGTTTTTTGTAAAATTCTGTCCTTCGATGTTGTTCATGTTTATAGGAGTTGAGTGCAATTCTGTTATTGTAAAAGGCTCATTAATTCCAATTTGTTTTTTAAACACACTTGAACGTAGAATCACACAACCCAGAATACATTTTTATTTTAACCATAAAAAGCAATACACCTATACTCGTAGTACACAGTTATAAATACATTAAATACGGCCAATCAACAAGGGACCAACTTGTTCCGCCATTCTAATCATACCTGATAGTATTTTTCTTTACATTTTCCTTCTTTGCACACATGGCATGACATTTTGTGCGCTCAGCCATTTTTATGTCTTGTCTGGCGACGTAAATTCGCTTAGGAACATACAGGGTGGCAAGAAACAAAATATAATCCCCATATACAGGTATGTATGTATGGGTGTATGTGGATGAATAAAAAAAACTATACAAAACAACAAAAAGGCTTCTGTGAATTATCTAGTTTTAAGTAGTATAAGTTATATTTAGTAGTACAGGGTGCTGCATTTGAAACGCACTCCATCTAGCGGCGCACGAAAAATAGGGTCGTGCTCATTTCGTTCCATCATCGCCAAGCAACTTGCATTCAGAAATCACTTTAATATCTACAGGTCGTATTCCTGGTGGTACAATAATTAATATCTCACAGGAACGAAACATGAATCAAAGAAAACAAGATTACGGCACTTCTTTATTTTACTAATTTTATTGACGTCACCAGAGATCGAAATCCATTAATCCACAAACAACAAACAACAACAATTTGCAGATTTTTAATCCCTCGTGCCGTCAATAAAATAAGAAAAACAAAGAAGTGTCGTAATCTTGTTTATGTTTATTCATGGGAGCGATCCACAAAAACGCTCGACTTGTGCAACCTAAAGTAGGGTGCACACTATCATTTTTTTACATCATTTCTGCTGGAATGATGAAAAAAGTGATAGTGTGTAGATGTTAATGATGAACAAAATGATAAGGGAAATGATGAAGATCAAATTTTTTCGTGGGTATGATTGGAATGATGGAATGAAATGATGGTACAAGTATGTAGGAAATAAATGGGCATGTGTAAATGATAATGTGTATCTTAAATGAAACATTCAGATATGACAGTTTTGGAATGTCATTTAAGAAGTGACAGTGTGTACCCTAATTAAGAATAAGTGAAAAGTATTTCATTTGTGGGTAGATGTTCTATTATTGCGGAAACTAGGAGAAGTGTTTTTAGAAAGAAATATCTGAATGAATCTGAAATTGTCGACATCCTTAATGGCGACGTGACGGCGAGGAACTGACTTTGAGAATTTGTATAGATACTCAAAATATCATTGAGTTACAGAAACGAATATTCAACGAACTTTTCAAAAACCAAAAATATGACCAAATGATTGTATACCAAAAAATATTTGTATTATTTTTATTTTTAGAAATTTTAATTACATTCATTTAAGTATTAATTGCGAACTGACTGATCTAATAAAGGGTAGACAACATTTTCTAAATTTCATGAAATAAAAATCAAATTAAATCTAACTGTGGAGAGAAACTTCAAAACAAGACTATCTCAATCCATTGACCAGAACGCAGGCCACCAAAATTAAATGTTAATTGTCTCTTTATAACTTCAAAAACTATACAAGAAACAAAAATATAAAAAAAAATACAAAAATCATAATAACATGGCTTTGCCGTCTGCCTGATTGACTCAAATTATTAAAAAAACGAAATTAAAATAAAAGCTTATTACATATGTTCTTATTTTATAAAATAATGATAATTTTATTCAATTATTCATTTTTATATTCAATTCATACTAAAAGTCCCCAGATAATATTTTTTTTTCTGTATGCGAGTTCAATTTTTCAAAATTGAAATACTTTTGAAACATTCATTTTATTCAAAATTTGGTGGCCCAGCAGGAAACTTGATATAATCGAGTTTTGTCGATAAAATCAAGAATTGTTTTGTCTCAATCGAGCGTCCTCGATTGTATCGTAAGATAACACTCGATTGAACCAAAATAGGGGCTTCCAATTCTCGATTGTATCAAGTTACGTGCTGGGCCCCTAATAGTTTGCTCATTTGATAGGTAATCACTTCCTAAAAGATTTATTCTTGTCTCCCTCAATACTGGACATATCCAGACAATATTAAAGGTGTCTTCTTGCTCCTACATATGTTTCGTATGGAAGATCATGTCTGTGGGGTATAAGAATCAGCCGTTAGTTCTCCTTTCTGACGGGATATGGTGGACATTTTGTCGATGCTGCATGAGTCTCTGAAATAATTGTTATGTCATATATTGTGATCAAGCCTCCTGTAGATGTGCTATTTTCCTTGGTACATGATGGATTGGCATTTTTATAACTTTGATTATATAATCAATATGCATTTTCAATGTTTTATTAAAAAGTGGTGACAGAACAGTTGCTACCATTTTCATAAATGTTATGCACGATTTGGTGTAACAAGTCTTGTAAAATTGTAAAATTTTCTTTTTTTTACAACAGACTGTGAACACACCTTTACTAATCTGTAGGAACACTGAAGCAAATGTCAAAATCTGTTTCACATTTGTTTGTTTTAAAAAAATCTTACACTCTTGTATTTTTCTGTTACAATAGGGTTCGGGTATTGTAAAAGTGTAAGACTTTGACATTCAGTATATTTTGTTGTTTTAGTGCAAAAAATGCTACACTCTTACACTTTTACAATGATACAAGACCAGATACATCTAATCGAGTATACCCCTATTGTTTTAATTTTTAATCAGAAGTGAAAAGTAAGGAAACACATTGTTAGTTAGGTGTGTTTCGATGTAGTCGAAAGGATCTTTTTCGTAAAACCTAAAAAGTTTTTCAACAGTCTAGATATATCTTCTTCTTCCCCGCACATGTGCTGCATAGAATAACACATGATCCGAGACAGCCTCAAATATCCTAAACTTACTGCTGTGATCTATATACTTGTTGCTGAAACAGTTTTTCCAAGCTACGTTGATTGCAGTTTTGGATTTCTGTAGTTTTTCTTTATGATGAGTTTCCATATTCAGGTTCGTGGTTATATATACCCCTAAGTATTTATATTTCTCGGCACTTCTACGGTTTGTTGATTGTAAAGCCATTTTTCACTTTAGAATGGTCTGTCACCACCTTTTTTAAACGCCATACCTTTGGATTTATTAATGTTGACAGTTGGACTTCATTGTGAACAGTATTCATACAGTTTGTTTATCATGCTGTAGAGATTGATGTGAATACGCCATAATGACTATATCGTCCGCAAATAATTGACCTTTAATTTTGACTATTTCATGCTCTGTTCCACCAAGCAAATAATAATCTGTAGTCTTCTACAAACAGAGCACACCCTTGTCTTCTCCTGTTCGAGCTTGGAACCATTCAGAAATTGCAAGCTTACTCCATTCCGATGCACTTGTGTCACCATTAAGATTTTGAATCAGCCTCCCGAATTTGGAGGACATACCTATTCCATATAACTTACACATATTATGGTAATTCACGATCAGCGGTATCAAAAGCAGCCTTCAGGTCTACAAGACAGACATACAGTTTTTTATTACGGGAAATAAAAGACTCAGAAATTGTCTATTGTAGAATATATTGCCCTGAACACCGCCTGTGTTTCCTTCAAGAGATTATTACAAGATATTACTTCATTTAAGCATTTTAGCTGAACCGCTGTAAAAGTTTTGTATGAAGAATTCAAAAATTAAATGCTTCGATAGTTTTGAGGATCTGTTGTAGAACCTTTTTTGTGGATTAGGAAAATAAGTGCCTTTTCAAACTACCGAGGAATTATACCACTATTGAAAAACTATTAAACTGTTATTTCTTATACTGTGTGTGTTAATCATTTTATGCAGAAGAAACACAGTAATTTTTGAAAAATTACATATAATTATTAATAACAAACAGAAAGTCCCCGGCGTTGCCCGGGCACCCGAGGCAAAATTCTTTTCATGCTAATGAAATGAAAAATAAAGAAAACAAATTTGTAGAAAAAAGATATTTCATTTATTTTGTCGTTCAATACCCATGTTCTGTAACTTTCGAAACGATAATAATAGTCGGGAAACAAAAAAAATTGTTTGTTTTGGTTTTAAGATGTGAAAATGACACTTCAATTTATTGCCTTCCATTGGAAATAATAACATAACATAATAACATAAACCCATTTTTTTTCAGATGCTGTAATTGCGGAAAAGTTTTCGCCTGAATTACGGAAGATGGCTACAGGATTAGTTTTCTTATTTTTTTTTAACAAACGAACTATTCTTCATTTTGGGACTCTTTGCTTTTCGGAGGTTGTCTTTTTACTTGCGATATGTAAATACAATTTAAGGCATGTTATACGTGTACATTCGTGGATAAAAAAGTTTTGAGATAATAATCAAACATGACATTACGATGATAACGAAGATGAAAAAAACATGGTCTAAAAATTCTGTTCGTCTGTTTGTTACTATAGCCACTTGCAGTCCAATTGGGTGGCCGAATTCCTTCAAACTTGGTATATAGTTTTTTTTGGGAAACTGCCATTATGTTTAAGCTCATTTTTCTCGAAAATGGATCTAACGATTTTGATTTAAAAAAATCAGAGTATCTTTTCGATATGTATTATTATATGGTTGGAAAACAGTGGCACGATAGTTGTGTGTTCGCCTGCCAACCTCATGGTCACAGGTTCGATCCCTGCCGTAGTCTATGTCCTCTTATTTTCCATTCAAAATCAATTCTTAAAATAAATATACACTGAGTTGGTGGATTACTTATTACATGCTGTTTAGACATAGAACTAACAACATGTGATTGAGTAAAACTAGTATTCCGATAAAAATATGACAAAGAATAAAAAAATTAATGCGAATTATAAGGGACATAGATAAATGAGACACGGAAATTTCTCCGCATTAGTTCAGGCGCCATCCCTGCTGGAGATAAAATAATAAAAAAAAAAACACCAATAATAGCTAAGAGCGGTACCGATTTTTTTGCTTTTTACTGTCTGGAAAACGGCTTAGGTGATTCTTTCGTTCTTTCGAAATTATACACATATTATATAGGTTTAGGTACATCAAGTTGTGATGCATACCAATATTTTTAATTACCTAATAGATATTGGTTTGTATTTTTAAATTAATTATTGTTAAATTATTTTTGGTTTCAAATGATAAGTATACACAATGTGCTTTACTCCTAGAAACCGCTCCACAGATTTTAATAATTTTATTCTCATAAAGTGAAATTCATCTTTATCAGTTTGTTTCCTAAGGCTAAACTCGGAAACCACACCTACAATTTAAAAAAATCGTTGGGTTTTGAGAGGTTGTAGTTTGCAAGTTTCTTGAATTGAAATATTTTTTTTTTGCAAAACTTAGCTGTTTGTAGGGTGAAATGGGCTAAACGCAAAAAACAGTACTTGTGAAAGTAAAATTTCGGGACTGTGAAAGTTTACACAGCAAACTTGATTTTCTTTGTAAACGTAACATGTGCCAATGAAAAAGATGGCAGTTAAGTGCAAAATCCTATCAACTCTTATAGCTGGCACATGAAAAGTTGGGAGCTGCCAAATTTTGTTCTACTTTCATGCATATATAAATTTACGCGAAAGCATGAGCTTATATTTGCAAGTTAGTTTTTACGTTCGCAAAAGTAGCCACTGGCGCTGGGGAATGCTTGCAGATGTAAGCTCGGTTAATAGGCTAATTTCAATATTCTCAACAAACTATTCATTTCGAGCATGGTGCCAAACTCACGCGACCTTACGCTGAAATGCAAGAAATATTGCATGAATTCACCGGAGCCTGTAACCGTGAAAATACAAGAGTTCGTGATTGTATATGTTTACACACTAAAATAAATTTTCCTTGCTAACTTGAAAAAATTGATAGTTCAGTGCGAAACGTTAGCGTGAAACTCAAAATGTCGGATCTTTAAAGGTTTAAAGTGACACTCTCCGACAATATGCATAATTTTTTTCAAACCGCACTTGAATGACGGCCTTTTTCGTCTTCGCTATCATCGTAATGTCATTTTTGATTATTATCTCAAACTTTTTTTTCAAAGAATGCATAACTTGCCTTGTATTATACTAACTATTATCGTATGTAAAAAAAAAAACGAAAACGAAGGGTCTCAAAATAAAAAATAGTTCGGTTGTAAATAAAAATACAAATAATAAATCTTCTTTGTTAAATTTAATAAGAAAACTTATCCTGGTTAAATAAACGACAAAATAATAGATAAATAATTTTCCTTAGAAATTTCGTTTCTTAATTTTTTATTTCCTTTGGAAGATATTGCATTAAAAGACTTTTGTCTCGTGTGCCCGGTCAACACCGAGGACTTTCTTCTAGATTGGAAATAAAATCCACACTGCGGAAGTAAACAAAACAAAAACCAATTTGGATATAAAATCCATGGAAACAGCAAAACGTAAACAAAACGAAATATAAATTTGGAAATTATATTTTAAAATCAGGATAAATTTAAGAGGTAAATGCAAATATTTGTGTATTAAGCATATAAAACATAACTTATATATTAAATTTAATAGCCTATAAGTTGTCCAAAGGACCACAGAAGAAGATACAATCATTTTTATGACGTGTCAAATGGTAAGTCGTCAGCTTACCTGTCATATACAGACAAACTGACATCGAAACAAAATTACACTTTTATATATTAGAAGAGATAATAATTTAAATACATTTAAAGACTAGGGAAGTTGTAAGAACGCTCAAAAATTTAAAAATAAATCAAAAAAAAAATCACTACATAAGTACATATATCATAAACTGATCATAATTTGCTTTGGTTAAACCGTTGGTGGTAGATTTAATACACGGCGACATTAAAACAACTGAATGTCACAACTACTTACATTTGTTTTCCAACTTTAATTATATTTTAATAGAATTCACACTTCTTGTAGAATCATCATTGTATTCCACAATTAGGCTAATTACTTCAATGGTGTCTTGAACATGCCATCAGCACTCGAGTAGATTATTATTATAAAACATCTTCTTAGCATATTCAAACAGAATTTTATGATGTTCTTTCAAAAAGTTGATATCCTTGAATCAACCAAAATAGCATTATTTCTTCCACATTGTTAAAAACTAATTTTATATCTATTTAGCTTTGAAGTTTTGTTCTTAGATTCCACTACCACGTGCATAACTAAACTAGCTCGTTATGATAATTTAGTGCTCATAGATTTTGAATGTTAAATTATTAGTATTCAAAAATAATTTGCAACCAAAAATTTTATGTGTGATATAAAATATTTATCAAAATTCAATATTGTATATTGACATTAAGTGATACTTGCATGCATAATTATAACAACATCATTAAATTAGAACATCTTAAAGCAAAGCTAACAAAAAAAAAAACAATTCATTTAGACAATTCACGCATCAGCTTACCATAGATCAATTTATTCACATTTCATTGTTTTCCGTTTATCTTGTTGTTTCCTCCTTCATTGGAATCTATCGAAGCTAACCATTCTATTAAAATGATAGTCATAGTCACAGTAGTAGCTTTATTAAATTATCTAAAATACAAAATCCCCCAAATACCTGAGAGAGGTAAAAATAACATTTGTCTTAATGCTGGTTTTATATCTAAGAGCCAATGGTCTAAAGAGCCTTCAGTCTGTCTTCAAGCTTGATTCAATCAACTTCATCATCACGTGCGGTGTGGATAAATATTAAATTTCAAAAATGACATCCATCAAATTGGTGGGTTTGAATATAAGAATTAAACGGAAAAAAAAAATCATGTGTGATAGTGAATTAATAAAATCTTTTTTTTTTTTGTATCTTTTTTGCACATGACAAATTTAGTTCATCCTTGCGGTTTGTGTCTTGGGATACTCCAATGCCCAACTTTTATCAAATCTGGCATCGGCCGTAGAACCATATACGAAGCAAGTTCTTGATGTTATGATCCCGAAAATCTTACTTTTGGAATACAAAAATGTTCCAACAGAAGAAGGATATCGCTTCAAGTAAGTTTTTTTTTGAAGATTAAAAATTCAATCGCGAAATTCGAGTGTCATAAAAAAGAGCGGTAGATTGTTTATATAATTTGTGTGATGAGCTTATAATAAGTCTTAGGATAAAATATTGCGAAATATTGGGAACTTCCCAAATTGGAAACCATAAATCATTATAAGAGCCAAAATAATTCTAATATTCGTCAAGATGAGTCTTCAATCCATAGCTTGTTAGTGGACTGATGTGAAGAAGTCGGTTTTTACCATATCAATAAAATTTGTTAGTTCAGAGAAGCAATCCCTTTCTTGTGAACCGTATTCCTTAGGAAAATTTCTGAGTCTTACTCTTTGATTCGCTTCCTCAGTTTTTGACGAAGTGGAATTGGAGTTAACGCGTAATTGAGGCAAGACTTTTGAACATTAGGTACAGAAAATTTCAAGACTTCCAAATAATATATGGAATTTCCAAAAAAAAAAAAAAATTATTTCATTTTGTGAATAATCCTTAGTTCGGCAGCGAACTTTTTTTTTAAATTTTTGAATGCCAAAATATCTGGTAGACCTTCAGCCTAAAGTTCAATTCCAAGAAAAGCCGGTTAGGTGGTTATAGGTATATGCATATAATACTCCTACATAAATTTGCCATTTAAAACACGTTTGTGACAGATTGTTCCGTATTCACTGATTTAAGCATGAACATCAAAACTAGAAAAAGTATTAGCCTAGCTTTTGTTTCAAGGTTGAATACAATGGTCGATTAAAATGTAATCCGCCGAATTGTAGAATTCTTTTACTCGACCTTGGGGTTGAGGTAAGAAGGTGGACTCATGATATCATTGTTATAGTTACACACCTTAATGGTTTCACTTGACATCATAGTTTGAGTTTGGCCTTATCAGCCGCACTTACAGTGTAAATTGCTGACACTTCAATATTCTGTAAAACGGAATAACCTGAATCTAGGTTTGTGCATTGGTGCAAACTGAATTCAAACTGGAGGACAGGATCACTTTAATTGAACCTGAAACTTTTAAACTTCCCCAAACATGGTAGTAATTTGGCACTATTGTTCTAAGGATAGTAGATTTGTATAATTGCTAATAAAAACAAGGATTAAAATAGTTTATAAGCTCAAAATAAGTTTTTTTTTGAAAAAAATAATATAAATATAAGTCGATCTACAGCCTAAACGGATGAAGCAATTTTCGTATAACTTTGGTACTTAATCGTTTCACGAGTAGGTAATTGGTTCTATTCCTTGTTCTAATCCTTTTTCTTATAGTCCCAAAAAAAAACGGTACCTACCATACAATTTTTTGTACAAAAAATGGTAAATCTTAATTATCTCGAAAATGGCTCTAACGATTTTAATAAAAATCATTTACCACCTGCCATAGAACTCTTTTTTTTTTACTTTTTTTTGTCATTAATAGCTCAAGGGATTTCGGTAATAAGAAATTAATACAAGAGGTCCTTTAAATTTAAAATAATACTTCATAGCTACCAACATTTTCAACAAATGTTTTTTATTGATTTTTTGAAAAAAAAAATATTTTTAATTCAGTATTTCGAAACTGTTAAAGAGAATTTTTTTTTGAATTATGTTTTTAAATTTACATTATTAAACAACTAATGTAAATTTAAATTGTTTGTTTGTTTGTTAGAAAAAACAATTAAAGAAATTTTGTATAAAAAAAAAATTAGAAGAGCAAGTACGTGCGATCCAGTTTAAAATAAAATGCACCACTGGATCGCACGTACTAGCTCTTATAAATTCGATCACATCGTAAGCACAAAATTTTTAGTATTTTTACTTAAGTTTTTATGTACAACAATTCTTATTTCATTATTAAATATTGGTATGGAAATTATAAGCATTTAACAATATAAATTTAAAAACATAATTTGAATACAAAATGTTCACCTGGAAATATTGAAGTAAAAAAAAAACAAAAATTTTCAAAAATTCAAAAAAAAAATATTTTTCGAAAATATTGGTACTCAGTATTATTTAGAATTCGAATAACCTCCTACATATATACAAATTTTGATCAAAAAAGTCGAAAATCAAAAAAGTGGTTGTATGGCAGGTAACGTTAATAACAAAATATATACAAAATTTTGTTTGCCAAAATGTTCTCTATCAAGTTTGATTAAGATCTGGAACTCAATAATTTTTCCAAATATAAAACTTGCCCCATAGTACTTACTTATATCGCAATGAAAAACATCACTGATTCTTATCTAAAGTATACGAAATGGAGCTTGCTAATCGATTTTTATTTCAGTGTGATATCTTTCCTAAATTTTCGGTTGATATTTTTGTTGATTTAGGGAGCGGGTCAGAATTCTGCTTTTCAAAATTTTGTTTTTTTTCTTTTAATTTTTCTACTTTTCAAAATTCTGCTTCTCAAAATTCTGTCCGTCAACAAAAAAGAAAAAAAGCTTAATTTTGTGTATTAATTTTTAAATAACTTTTTTATGTACAATAGCAAACGAGAAATAAAAATAAAACAAAACAATCCATTAGGTAAGCTTAAGTATGAAAAAAAAAATTATAGATAAAAACTAGCAAACCAGGAAAAACCAAACAGAACAATGTTTCTTGAAATGCGCCTAAGACAGCAAATGTGACTTAGATCGGTTCTCTTTTTAATAATTCTTTTTATTTTTTTGTTTTTGGAAACACGTTTTCTTATTTTCTTTAATAGACAGTAACTGAATAATTGCCTTGAGAAGTTGATCGACAAAAAAATATGTTTTTATTAAACTCTTAAGAAAGTAAGAGTATGATATTCTTATCAAAACTCTGCAAATAATAAAGAAAACAAAGATTTGGAAAATTTTCTTGGTTTAATTCGTCCGGTTTCACAGTGAAATCTGATCTTCAGATCAGTTGAACTTCGTTTAACTATATTTTATGAAAAATAGTTGGCAGCAGTTTTCTTGCCTCGTCCCCCCTTTCTCTCTCTGACACACAAAACACGCAAAACGATGAGAATAATAAATAAAATAATATTCAAAATCACTATAACAACTCGATAACATTTGAATACACAATTTTGTCTTGTTCATAATATTTTCTGAAAAAAAAAGTTTAAACGGCAGAATAATCGCGGTTAACTTAAACTACCAATTGAACTCAATTGGGGGGTGGCCGTGGCGCGATAGTTGAGTGTTCGCCTGTCAAACTCATGGTCACGGGTTCGATCCCTGCCGTATTCTATGTCCTCTTATTTTTCCATTAAAAACCAATTCTTAAAATAAATGTCATACAATGAGTTGCTGGTTTACTCATTACATGCTGTTTAGGCATATCACTAACAACATGTGATTGAGTAAAACTAGTATACCGATAAAATATGACAAAGAATAAAAAAATTAATGCGAATTATAAGGGACATAGATAAATAAGACATGGAATTTTCTCCGCATTAGGTCAGCCGCCATTCGTGCAGACAAAATCTGAGACAACAACCACCTACAGTCTCAGAACATCGCGCAACACATTTTCCCTATCCATCTTTCTCTTCCTTAACCTCACGCCCGCGCTGTGTTGAAACATTTAAATGGTAGTATAATCTCTTGAGCGCGTGTAGATTATAAAAAAAAAAGTTCAAGGTTTAAAGGACTCTGTAAAAGCGAATAAATTGTAGATCTGAAGTTTAACCAAAAGTGGAGTTTAAACTTGCCTTGTGAAACTAGGGGTTAAAATTCTATAAACAAACGCAAATTAGAGATGAATTATCTTTAAAATTTAGGTACAAAAAGTTTGATATATTAACTTAAAATAACGTAATTAAAGCTATCAAACTAATTTAATTAGATTACGGAGTCTTTAAGTTAATAAATAATTTTGTCTTTTATTGCTAAATACTAAACCAATAAGTTCAAATGTTAGAAAATACCGTAAGAAATTTTGTGCGCAAAAGTTAAAATTTGTCGAGTTGGTCTATTACTTAGCATTATTTGGTATATAACAGAGTTGCAGTAGATGTTCGTGTTCGTAATGATTTAAAACGTGAACTAGCTATTGCCTATGGAGATTACTTTCTATTAATATAAAATAATATATGTATCTAAAATAAAAATACAATATTAAAAAAATTTATTGGTTTTATTAAACATTTTATCATATATTATTTTTTACTGATTAAATTTATATTTTTCATTTCAGCTACAAGACTTCGGATGGCTCTTACCGCGAAGAAGTTGGTATGCTCATGAATCCAGGCACAGACAAAGAAGAACTTGTAGTGATGGGTGCATACAGTTACACTGATGGAGATATCGAAACAACTACCATGTACACAGCCGACAAAAATGGATACAGGCCAAGAGTTCAGCTGAAAAACCGTGGAGTATCACCAAAGCTTCTTCAATCCCTATCTGGATAAGCGTTATTATTTTTTTAGGTTATTAAATTGATGTTAATTTTTACGATAATAAAAAAAATTATTATAATTAAAAAAAAAAACATTATAATTTAAATGACACATTTTGCCAATATTTAGGTAATAAAATGGACTTCCTACAAATTTCATCTGCAATACGGCAAGCATAATATAAATCTATGATTTATTGGCTTAAAACAAGTTTGAATAATAGAAAATTAAAATACAGAATTTTGTGTGTTTTTATTTGATATTTAAATGCCAATCAAAATATATTAGTATCTACATAAATTAAACTTCTAAAAATAAATTACTTGGTTTAAAAAAAATTATTATTATACCTGAAATAGCAGACTACAACCGATAGAACTAACTTTCATAGTTTAACCATTATGGTTTTTAGTTCGTAGAATTGCGTGACACAAAATTAATTATACATTATGCTAAGCGCTGGCGAATGACCGGGCCTATCTCATAAAACTATTTGTGATGTACTTGTAAGCTTGTAACTACAAGCGCAAATTAAGTATGGAGTTGTAATATTGTGTTCCATAAACATTTTTCCGCACTTGTAGCGCGGCAGATTCAAATGATGAGTGTAGCGATTAAACTGCTACAAGCATACAAATCTGGCAACTACAAGTTAAATAAAATGGACGATTGGACTTTAATGTAGCTCACCACTGACACTGTTAGTAAGTGGGTTGTCTAGTTGTCCTATGCAGGTTTATAGCCGATGTAGGTATCTTACCTATGTACCTCGATTCTTATTAAAATGAATTGTCGAATGGATGATTCAAGGAATAGTTACATAGATACCTACCTACAAATGTATAGTTAAATGGATTTTAATTATATGTTAATTATGTGGATAATATGTTCCCACCTAAACATAGATGGAACCTAGGTATGTAAATATATGCATACCATATGTATGTACTAAAAGTGAAGGGTGTATAGGTGGACAAAAATCGTTTTGTAAACTTATAAAAACTCCCAAAACCATCACTTTAAACGGTTTTTCGAGAAAAAACCAAGAACACCATTAGATGCCATGGATCAATGAAAATTTTATAAAAAAGTATCTCAAATTTATGAAGGATTTTAATGAAATACTGTTTTTCTATTTTTAGTTTTTTGAAAACATTTTTTTTTTTGGAATTTTGGTATGAAGTTTTTTAGAGTTTATTAATATACATGTGATTATAAAATTTAAAATAACATTTTTTGATTAGTTGTAAAAAAAATGATTTTTCAAAAATAAATTTCAAAAATTAATTTTAATTAGACACAAAACGTTATTCAAATTTTTGATATACAGACTTCGTTTGGCAACCTAGATCTTCTCAGATATATTTAATTTGACAGAAATCTAATGTACCTTTATCGAGAAAGCCAAAAATTAAAAAAAAAAGTTATATGAAAGGTACCGTTAACGTGGCTCAGATTAAATGGTAGCTAGTACCAACGGAAAAATTCTCAAAAAATTTTATCAAAATCGTTGCAGCCATTTTCAAGAAAAATAAGCTTTCTCTTAAGGGTTATATGGCAGGTACCGTTATATTAAGGGCTTAAAATAAAATTCCAATTTCCCCTCTGAGCTAACGGCTCGTTATACTTACAGGTGGACAGACTGACAGACATTTTTTGTCCTTCACTTTTTTAGGTTACTCTATGATCGAAATGTAATGTTTGATTGTTAGATTTTTTTTTAAGAATGCATAACTTGCCTTATAGTACCTGTAGTATCTGGCAGCATTTATTAAGATTATTGAAATATTCCAATAGTAAGGAATCTGGTAATACCATCCTAAGAAAGAAATAGGGATAGAAGAAGTATAAAACGTAGGAATAAAGAAGGACTAAAGGAGATGGCGAAAGCACTTGAAAGTTAGCCAGCAACGAGGACGGTCGCATAAATATAATAGAGCTCACGGATAATACAGTAGCTAAAATCGCAAGTAAAAAAATATTTGGGTGGAACTACAAATCTACAGCTATACTCCACTGTTAATCGATCTAAGCATTTATCGTTTCTTCCTCTTTGATTTTACTTAAACTGAAACGAAAATAAAATTATCCTCTTAATTATACCTTGAGATCATTTTATTTTTAACCGGTTTAGGCACGCGTTGTCCAAGTCCAAGCACTAAATTCTAACCGCGAATGAGCCAAATGTTCTCAATCCTGAATTTTATTAATCTCTTTAGTCTTGTAATAAATTTACTTGTAGTTACAAGTCCGTCATTAATAACTTCTTGCGAATAGTAACACTGGACCAATGAAAACACCTTACAGCTTATTTGGTACAGCTAATTTAGTTGTCTAAATTTTCAGGAAGTTGATTTTTATTTATTTTTTTCGTCACTTTAGTTTTGGTTGCGATTAATCCTACTAATATTATAAATGTAAAAGCTGGGATGTCTTTATGGATGTTTGTTGCTCAATAACTCCGGAACGGCTGAACGGATCTAGATAAAATTTGGCACAGAGATAGATTATAGTCTGGAATAACACATAGCATTCTTTTATCTCAGTAAATGTATGGTTCCCGTGGGATAGATTTGTTTTAATTTTCTATAGGGCTCATAATAACATATATACCTATCTGCTCATTCTAGAAATAGCCAACATAGCTTTCGTTCACAAGAAGCCAAAAAGCAAATACACATACACACATGCACATACATACACACACACACATTCACAAATACACACTCGATTATCACATATGTCATTTTTATCCCGAAAAATGGAATCGAATGGTTCCTATGGGGGAGGCTTAAATATGAACAAAATATATACTTATGGGTGTTTGTTCCGCATTCATGTCTCATCCATTTAATGGATTTTAAGCTGGAAGATTAGCCATTATTTATTTTTCCCAACTTTTTGAATCCAATATAAAATCTTCGCTTTGTTCGCGAGCTTGACCATACACGACGAACATCGACGCCAACGAACACTACAAAATCTAAATGTTTCGCCATCAGCAAGCGGCTTGCGAACCAACCCATTTACAAGAAGAGCACAGCGAGCGCGAACATGCTGGGTGAGCATGTTCGTCGTTAGTGCCTACATTCAACGACTGAAATGAAATTTAATGAAATTTTGTAGGTGGATAGATGATTTCAATAGATTCCCATGAATCCGTAGCATCGCACGGGTATCTGTTAGTTTATCATAATTCAAGTGTGATTTCGCAAGCCAAGTAATCAAAAAATCAAAATTTTTAAATAGGTCCCCGCACAACAGTTGAGGTCAGCGAATTGGTTATTCATCATTATAAAACAGGACAATCTATTCGGCAAATAGCAAAATATGTTGGTTTTAGTACCTTTACAGTGCACCATATAGTGAAGCGGTTTGTTTATGAAAATCGTATTAAGTACAAGGGAAGAATCGCACCGAACAAAATTTTAACCCGTCTGATGAACGATTTATTGTTCGGAAAATTAATTATTAGTCGCAATTTCTTACAGTAGATTGCTAACCAAAATCGATTGATCATCAATTGCAGGATTTCTGGTGATTCGGAAATTAGAACAAGATCGGCATACAGCAAAACATTGATAATAGAATTAGCAATTCTTATTCCTCCTGGCAGATCTTCCCATTCCACTATGTCATTGATTAAATGCACTGAGATGGCAACCTTGTTTTACTCCAGTATTCGTTCCAAACAATTCTGAAAATGTTCTATCATCCCATACAGCGGCCTTAGTTTGAGAGTATATTACTCTAATATTTTTTTGAATCTTTGTATAAAGGACTGTTCGTGAAAGCTGAATGAAAGAAAACTCTTCTGTTTACCAAGTCAAAAGCTGCTTTGAAGTCTACAAAGAGTGAGCAGACTTCTTACTTGCGATATATATACATATGTACTACAGGGCAAGTTTTGCATTTAAAAAAAAAAATAGAGAACACCAACAAAGTGGTTCCCGCAATTCTGTCTGTCTGTCTGTCTGACTGTCTGTTCAACGTTGTACAGCCTAAACGCCTGAAGCGATTTTCTTTAAACTTTGTATTTAAGCGTTTTAGGTGAATGTCTAAAACAGATTTTTGAATCTATTTTTAGTCCAAAACTAACGGTGCCTGCCATACAATTTTTTATACCATCTCAATTATCACGAACGATTTTGATAAAAAAAAGTAAAAATTGTGTGCACTATTTTAGTTATACTCTACATTTTGGTCAAATTGTTTTTTTTTAATATTTCGTTATTACCCGAACTTGTCATACAACCTTTTTTTTGATTTTGAACTTTCTAATAAAGGGCTCGACGGATTTCGATAAAAGTATTTATATAGGAGGCCCTTCAAATTATAAATAATAGTCCATACCAAAATTTTCGAAAAATATTTGTTTGGACTTTTGAAAAAAAAAATATTTTTTTTTTTTTTTGAAAATTCAATATTTTAAAAACAGGTTTACGATTTTTTTTTAAATATTGGGACGCATTCATTTTCATTCATTTTGAAACTGTATCTAAGTTAAACCTAGATTTAGTTGACTTTTCGGACGTTTGTTCTATTTTTTTAAGCTTATCATTCCAAAATCTTTGAAGCTATTTCTGTAGTATAACAAGTTAATAATCTTATATAAATATAAAACCAACAATTTGTAGGTAAAATCGGTCTGTATTCATTGAAAAATTGTCTTGAACTATAGATTAGTAAAATCTGGGTTTATTAACGACTATGAATATGCCCCATTGTTTTTAAGTTTATATTATTAAATGTTTAAATTGTCATTACCAGTTTCTTTTTAGAAATAATGACAAAAAAATTGTATATAAAAAATTAAGTAAAAAACTACCTTGAAAATAATTTTAGATTCTTAATAGAAATCTTTCGCATACGATGTGATCGAACATAAGAGCAAGTTCGTGCGATCCAGTCGTGCATTTTATTTATTTCAGTTTGAAATACTTTAATAATAGAGGTTAGTGTTAATAATTGATCAACTCTTCTTGAATCCTTTTCTAAGACCGCATTGAAGGCCAATTACTATATTTTTTTTGTTTCAGCCCATTTTTTCTGTGTTCCCCAAGAATTTCCCAGAATATTTGGTAAGGATCTGGATAGGACGGAGACCTGAAAATATGTGTTATAATTCAAATATGGTATAGTGTAGTGATTAAACAAAAAAAAGGAATAAAGGAGTGTGAGTTATGAGGCGAATTGAAGTCGAATTGCAACTGTCTGTTAGCATAATAACGGATATTTTTTTGCTACTTGGTTTTTGACGTTTATATTTTTGACAGATCACACATGACAAATTCCACGAACATTTGACATTTCGATTCAGTGTTGTTTGCCATTTCATCATGAATAGACTTACGCCTGAACAACGTTTGCAAATTATTGAAATTTATTATCAAAATTCGTGCTCTGTGAAAAATGTGTTTCGCAAGCTACGTCCGTTTTTTTTCCGCTCATTTTTGGCTAAATGGATACGTGAATAAGCAGAATTGCCGTATTTGGAGTGAAGAGCAGCCAGAGGCAATTCAGCAGCTACCAATGCATCCCGAAAAATGCACTGTTTGGTGCGGTTTATGGGCAGGCGGCATCATTGGGCCGTACTTCTTCAAGGACGATGAAGGCCGCAGGGTTACGGTCAATGGAGAAAGGTACCGTTCGATGATAACAGATTTTTTTTTGCCGAAAATGAGATGGCCCGCATCTTTTCCATTTGAGATGGGAAAACGTTGAACTACTGTTGAGTTCCATAGGCAATTATCGGCCTGATGAGGGTCATGTAGCAAAGCCGCCTTCATCCTGCTATCAAGTCGTCTACTATTAAACAGACTGACCGTCTTATCAGGGCAAAGGCTCCCCAGCAGCTCTTATATGTTTGTCGAATAATAAATACTGATCCAACCAGATACCAATGTACTTTACGACAATTTTACTCGGCAATGAATATCCATGTGTCCCTACAACCACCAGCTTGCCCCAGATCTTTTTCATCGCCATCGCAATATTGCTGAATCTTATAGAGGTCACGCTGCAAAAAAATTTTGATAACTTCAACACTGATGGAGCTGTTCTGTACCCAATTAGACCGTCGGCATACGTAATTGCCTGAGTTAGACTACCTATCAGATCGATGGTGTAAATGCAGAACAGAATCGGCGAGTTAACCGCTCCCTGTTGAAGAACATTTTTAATATTAAAAACAGCGCAAAAAACTACGTTGCCACACTTAACATTAAGTAGAGCTCTGTTCAGCTTCAGGTGCTGATTATGGCGAACGCTAGCAAGCTTTGAGCTAATCACTATTTTTAGCAATATTACTACAATCGTACAATCAGCCAGTTCTTCTACTTCTTAGGAAGAACACAGACGTTCAGAATCATCCAGAAAAATTGTATTATGTTTTCCCTATCTGCGTCGTTGGTCAGATTGTCTACGTTTTTAGAAGATTGAAGGTTTTGCGAGCATTAAACGTAGACCTCTAGACGTATTGTCCTTGGATGGAGAGGTAGTCAATTACCCTTTGATTCTCAACTTCCAGATTGTGCAGCTACGCATTCAACATCTTGCTTATGTATTTTTGTCGAAACGAATCTTTGTTGTGTAATACTCAAACATTATGATGATGCGCTTAGTAAGTGTCAGAGGAGCTGACAAGCACTTCAACATAACCTAACCTAAGTGTCAGAGGCCCAAGAAATACTGTATCTACCATGATAATCGCACTACTATAAGCGTCCCTTAACTCCTCTAGCTTTGTACATTTCCACTTAGAAGACGGGAAGAAGAGATTGTTTACATTGATGTTTAGCAAATAATGTTTGTTTCAAAATTGTCCACGTCCTTGTATCGAAAAAATTAAAGGTATTTAAGAGAGCTATGCTTCTGGTGTAATCAGTGCAGTAGATTTTAGTTTTTTTTCTATTCTCCCACGGTCGATTGAGCTAGAAGACGAAACATTAATCAATTCACTTTTGAAGTCATTAATTTTTTTAAGAAGAAGTTCTATGATTTTATCAATGTAATTTATTCAAATTCATGTTCAAGGTTAACCTGAGATATATCAAATGTGGTAATCAAAAGGCAGAAGCAATAAAAAAGTGAATACATGTTTAAACATTTTGTATAACGCGAAAAACAACACTCGCCACTATCTAATCTTGATAATTTTGCACCTTGTGCTTTGTAAAATATTTAATTAATTATGGACTCGTTAGGCACACGAAAAAAATGAGTTAAGCCACGAGTCGACAACAGAATGGAAATCCAATACCAAAATACTTGTCGTTGACATGTATATAGGGATTATAGTCGTGTAAGCGAAATCAAATTTTAAAAAATCTGCTCCTTTTTAAATATTGACAGTTAAAAAGTGGCGCGAAATTTAAAATTAAGCCTCTTCTTAAAAGGCCATAAATGTAAACTGACCTGACGTCTCTTAGGCTTTTTTGGGTTCACAAATGTTCAGTATACTATTAGGCTAGGCGCGCACATTCAATTTTTTTCTGAAACTAAATAGTTTAATAACTAATTGAACTATAATCGCGCACATAAGCAACTTAAAAATCAATCAACGATATACCTAAAACAACACACAGACAATATTTATCCAGTTATTGTTTCTTTTTAGTTACGATTAAGGTAGGTAGGTAATATAAGGCAAGTTGTTCATCGTCGAAAAAAAAGTTTCGAGTTAACAATCAAACATGATATTAAGATGCTAGCCAAGACGAAAAAGATGGTCTAAAAATTCTGCCCGTATATATGTATGCATGGCTGTCTGTCTACTGTCTGTCAGTCTATCAGTCTGTCAGTCTTTATAAATCAGTCAATTTATACTGCATATCAATATTTTTAATTAATATTTTTTTTTCGATTTTTTAGAGCATTTAAAAAAAATTCAAAAATTTATATTTTGAAAACGACTCATTAATTTTTTTTTTCAAAAATTATATTTATATGTATTTGCTGAATACCTATGAATTGGCGCTTATGAATTTTTTTTGAAAAATGTTTTCAAAAAGTTTTTCTCAAAAACCGCTCCAGATTTTTAAATTTTTTTTCTCATAAATTCAATTTTATCCAATAAATAAAATCGCGTAGTTTGTTTTTGAGTTCAAATTAGTTTAAGTATTTATTTCAGAATTTTGAATTATTTTTTCTGTGATTAAGCCGATTAAATCTTTTGTTTTTAAGTTTATATTATGAAATATTTAAGGTTATCATAACATTTTTTTTAGAAAAAATTAAAGAAATTTTGTATAGATAGATATATAAAAAAATAAGTAAAAAAACGACTTTAATAGAAATCTTTTGCATACGATGTGACCGAACATAAGAGCAAGTTCGTGCATTTTATTTTTTTAATCGAAGAACTACACACTACACAGGCCGAAATTAAGAACAACAACTGTTAAATCAAAACGAACACCTGAGAAGAATATATTTTATGCGTTTATATTATAGGTTTTTTTTCATTCAGAGCAGAGCACTGAATAGAGTTCGAACACATAGATTTATGCACTGAACTTGTTCCAAACAGAACGTGCTGTGCAAACTGGTATATTTTTTAAAACTTAAACCACACAAATCAGAATACAATTTCATTTTTAACCATAAAAAGCAATACCTACCCTTTTTTGTACACTGATACCCACCAGATATAGAAAATCAACAAGCGATCAACTTCTTTCGCCAACTTATGCATCTAATTATTTTTTTCTTAACATTTTCCTTCTTGGCACACATGGCATTTGGGCGATTAGCAATTTACTCACATGCTCAGTCAATTATAATCGAGCACGTCGAGTGCGATCTTCACATGTTCAGAAGCAAAAAACAAACACACATTTGGAGCTCTGCATCATCTGAGTTAAAAAGACTCTGCTCTGAACTAATAAAGAAAGCCGCCTTATAAAGGGTTATCCATTTTGCGGTTTCAAAAGTATAGGGTTGGAATTCGACATCTGTCAAACTAAGTTGTTAAACCAATTTTTTTTTTCAGTTGAACGTCTGACATTTACGAAAATGAAATGGATCGCTTAACTATCGTACAACGCATAAAAATGGTTAAAACCTACTACAAAAATGGTGATTCTGCCACAGCCACATATCGAGGAGATTATGGTTTACATAATCGTCCAACTACGCAAGCAATTGGCAAAATTGTGAAGAAATTTGAAGAGACTGGATTGGTTACAGATATTGTAGAGGCTGTGCATCATCGTTTCGCTCGTACCACTGAAAATGTCGCTGCTGTAAGTGAAAGTATCGCCGAAGACCCGAATGTGTCGATTCCTCGTCGTTCTCAGAAATTAGGATTGTCTCACGGCACATTATGGCGTATTTTGCGTTTGGATCTACACCTACATCCATATAAAGTCCAGCTCACACAATAACTGAAGCCACCTGACCATTCACAACGTCGTAGATACGTCGAATGGGTCCTAGAACGGCGGTGGACGAAGCACATTTCTCACTCGGTGGGTATGTTAATAAACAAAATTGTCATATTTGGGGTTCTGAGAATCCTCAAGGAATTGAAGAGAGGTCATTACATCCACAAAAAGTCACTGTTTGGGGCACTCTTTGCTCCGGAGGTGTGATTGGACCTTCTTCGAAAACGACGATGGAACGACTGTCATCGTCAATTCGGAGCATTATGGTCATATGATAACCGACTTTTTTTTACCTTTTATTGAAGAATGCGACTTGGAGAATATGTAGTTTCAACAAGACTGTGCCACATGCCACACAACTCGAGCGAATATGGCTTTATTGCAAGAGACATTTCCTGGCCGCGTTATTTCTCGTCGTGGCGATATCAACTGGCCACCAAGATCATGCGATTTGACACCGCTGGACTTTTTTTGTGGGGCTTTGCGAAAGACCGTACTAATGCAGATAAACCTTTAACTCTTGAGCACTTGAAAACCAACATTCGTCAAGTTATGGCTGAGATACCACTCAATATGTGTCAAAAAGTGGTCGAAAATTACCTCAAAAGAATCGATGCATGCAACAATTCGCGTGGTGGTCATTTAAATGATATAGTGTTTCACTCATAATGTTAACGTTCAATCTTTATAATAAAAAAGAAATATCATGAAAAAAATATTTTATGTGTTTTTTTTACGTTTACTTTTGAAACCGCAAAAGGGATAACCCATTATGTACTTAGTTCTTCACACTTCCAAAAACATCGGAATGAAATTCTTTAATACATACACATCGCCCAAAAACTGTTTAGTTGCATGTGCGTGACATGAATTTCAGTCGAAACAACTGTTAAATTTTCGCAATCAAAAGATGAAAGAGAAAACCAATGATATTGAAATGTAAGGCGGTTTTCTTCTCTCCGAATTTTTGGTGAAAGGGTTCTATTGACTGCAACGACTTTCTCTCTTGCACTCAAACAATAAAGTTCCAGTTGTATAGTCATTTTAGCCATCAAACTGTAGCAAAACTGAAAAAGTTAAAGTTAATCTTTATTTAATTTTACTTGAATTAAAAAATATATAAAAATACACAAATACATTCGGACGTATGATGTTTTGTTTATATATTTTCTTTTATTGGAATGGTGGTGATACTGAAAATATGTAAGGGCCTGATAAAACTTAAAAGGACTTTAGTAAAAACGCTCTTACTTTAATTTTATGAAATCGGGTGTTAGGAGATTCGGCGTTAAGATGAACATTTTGTTAGTAACTCATTTTTGAGGATTTTGAAAAAAATTGCTTTCTAAATAAAAGTTAACAAATCGTATATTATGATTTTTCTTAAAGGTTTTAGATATTGTTAGGACTAAGAAAACATCTTTTTAAATTCTTAAAATAAAAAATAATACATACCTAGCCGACTAATATCTAAGACTACCCGACATTTAATGAGTATCTATTTATGTTCAAATTATTTAGAAATGTTGTTAATATTCCACATATAAAGTTTTAAGATCCCGGGGCCTTTTTCTTAATTTCTGTAAGACAGTATTTTCAGTATTAATTGAATTATGTTTTATAAAACTGAGCATTTTCGATAAATAATAAACGATACACTTGACCTGATTGCTTATAATCATGAAGGGCGATGAATGGGCCAAAATGCGATCACACATTCATGAATGATGGAGTTTTCGGTTATGCTTCGCTCATTTTATATCTTTTTGCATTTTATTGTCGATGAATATACATAAATCAATTTGTCTAATTTTAATGATAGTTTGTTGTGGTGAATTTATTTATTTTACCCATTATCTCGAATTTCTAAGAAGTGTGTGTAGAATGACATTTTTGAATTTAAGAGTGGAAGGTGAAATATAAAATAACACAATAAAAATAAAAATGGAGTGTGATTCAAGAGTTATTTCAAAATAATGAGTTTCGTTTAGTGAAAAATGGATACTGCACAAATTCGTTTAAAACCGCAATTTCAATTCAATTTGCAATTTCTGGAGGAAGTGACAAACTCTTCAACAGTAGAGTATCTTTTATCGTCGAAAAAAAATACTTCTCAAATTCGAATTCTCTTGAATATTTGTAGGTCAGTTCTTTCCAACTAACAATGCAAACACCGCAATCATTGATATAACCGAATATCAAATACCGAAACACCGAATATCCGGCGGTCGATTGTTCAGCAAAACAATTTTCACAAACGGAGGTTAAGAAACACGTCTTATCTTTTCAAAGACAAACAAATTTTGAAATCTTCATTATTGTAAGGTCATTGAGAGCTGGTTTGTTCTTTTCCTAATTGAACAATCCTTTCAAAAATACATTTGCTGCATAAAAACTACAAGGCGGTTAAAATTATTGATGTAAGTGTGGTTCAGTAAGTCCCTGAAAATGACACTCTTTTCGGAATAAAAGCATTTAATTTTATAACATAGTCTCCTTTTTGTTCGATTATTTCATCGAACGTTTCAAATAATACGATTTCCCATATCTTCATGTCTGGAAACAAAAAACTAGTCGCAGGCTGTTAAATCTGGGGAATATGCTGAATGATGGAGGGGTTCGTAGCCCAACTCATGCAATTTTGGCGTTCCGACTGCGATGTGAATAACACCGCTAACATCATAAAAACTGGCGTCAAGCCATATTTTTGTTGACAAACCCACCTTGACCTTCTTCAGCTTCGATTCACCAGGGGAAGTCCATTGTTTTGACTGATCCTTGGTTTCTGAGGTGTTGTTGTGAATCCAGATTTCATCCTCAGTTACGAAATGGTGCCAAAATTAAGTTGATTTTTTTCTGAAATATCGTCAAACACAACATTGAAACTGTGAAACGAATGGATTTGCTGTCAATCGTAAGCAAACGTGGCACCCATCTTACGGAATGCTTTTTCATGTCAGTCAAAATATTTTTGTAAAATCGAAATAACTGAGCCATGTGAAGCTTCAAGCTTGCTTACTTTCACTCGCCTCGGAGATCGTCCATTATCAAACCGTCGATTTTGTCGACCATTTGGGCGACCAGGACATTCGGCGCCTATTGTGCCTGAACGATCGCATATATAAATTGATTAAACAAGTAGTGTATGATTCTACTCGTAATTCTAATCGATGGTGAAGTGTCCCAATAAAATTAGTAAAGCTTTTGTTTGGCTTGCGTCAACGTTTTTTCTCCAAAAAAATAATGTTTAATGAGAGCTCGCAATTCACTTTTATCCATTTTAACGAAAATTCTCGTAGGCGCATATAGAAAATGGCTGCCACAGCACAACTCTTTTTTTTCCCGTGGGTAGGTGTAAAACCTTCAAAAGGCTCTATGGGGACCGAATAACGCGTGCTCATAGCAGTGTGAGATTCTTACTGTACTAAAAACACCTCCTCCTCCGGATTGCAACTAAGTTGAAACTTATCTAGCAATTTATTTTTAAAGAATTTAATTAACGTGTTGCAGGTAACTATCCGGTGATAGTTCCTGCTTATACCGCGATTTTAAAGCGGGTTCTCATTAAGTGCAACAGATTGGAAGGCTTAGTCCTTCGTAGGCGGCGTACTAAATTCGTCTCATCGATAATTTCGATTATAGTACTATTGAAGTGTTGTAATAGCCGTTTTCTATGATTTCGGGCAAAATTTTTTATTTCATCGCGAACCGTGGGAATCCCGAGATCTCTGTGGAGATCTTTGTTTCTAATTTACCAAGGTGCGCTTACAAATGATCTTAGGAGTTTATTTTCAAATGTTTGTAAGGTATTTAAATTAGAATCTCGCGTACAACCCCAGAGTTGTATACCGTAAGTCCAGACAGGCTTAAGTACCTGCCTCTACAAAATTAGCTTGATTTCGATACTGAGCTTAGAGTGTTTCCCGAGCAACTAGTACATATCTCTGAGTTTATTATTTAACTCTTCGCATTTCTTTTTAACATGCGGTTTCCATTTTAATTTCGCGTCTAGAGTCATTCCGAGATATTTTTCTTCGTTAGCAAACGGAACTTGAACCGTATTAAAAAATACGGTAATCTATTAATTTTCTTATACGTAAAATCTACATGGACTGATTTTACTTCGTTGGGCTATATACGCCATGTTTTTGTCCAATCATTGACATTATTCAGAGCTTTTTGTAATTTTTTCGTAGAATCATTTATCGTTTGGCCCATTGCTAGTGTTGCAGTGTCGTCAGCAAACGTGGCTAGATAGTAGGTACAATATTGGACCTAAAACACTTCCCTGTGTTAACTCACCCACTATTTCTTTGAGATCCGAGTAATCGTTTCCATGTCTTACTCTAAAAAGTCTATTTTCTAGATATGCTTTTAGAATCGTATAAAGTGTTTTAGGCAGAATTTGTCTTAATTTAAAATTTAGGCCTTCGTGCCACAGCTTGTCAAAAGCTTGCGACACTTCTAGGAAGACCGCCGAAAAAATTTTCTTTCCTTCAAGAGTTTTCTCAATGACGTCAGTGATCCTATGCACTTGGTCAATTGTCCAATGCTTGCTTCTAAATCCAAACTGATGTTCAGGTATTAAGCGCTTTTCTTCTATTATTGGCTGCAGGCGCAGAAGTAATATTCTTTCAAAGACCTTAGATATTACAACTCTTTGACAGATCTATGCAAAACTTAGGGTGCGTTCTTTGAAAAATGATTCATAACAAAAAGTAAGTGTGTTCCTGTACTTTGTGCAGGAAAATGTTGTCATATTTTCAAGAGTGTGGGTAAACATATATCTCAGAAACAAACAATGCTTGCCAAAACTACAAAGTTTTGAACAAAAATTTAAGCCATTTTTGAAATTTTTTTTTTAATATTTAATTTGCTATCACAAATTTCAATTTATTGCACTAAAAAGCCCGACCAGACGATAAATTCGATTATTTTCAACTTTTGTAAAGATACATACACCTGGCAATAGTGGCAACTGACAGCTTATTTGTTGTGTTTTCTTCTTTTTTCCCTAATTTGACAGTCTTCATAATTTTTTCCCGAGAAATTTCTGGGACTAAAATACGCAGCATGGGAAAATATCTTACACTCTCATGAGTGCTCTCTTCTGTGAAAAATTACGAAAATTTGGAGTACGAGAACAGGATTTGAATGTTTTTCATTGAAATTCGTAGTTTTAGGAAGTACGGGAATGCGCCTAATAATGACAAATTTAAGTTAACGCAATTTGTGTTAATTTTCCGGAGAATACGTCAGCAAACATTTTGTGGTTTCACATTTCATTGTGATTTAACATTTGTATTGTAGACACTTGAAATTTCGTTGCCCAGAAGCAATGACTTATCTGAACATAACGGGATTATTATTGTTTTGAAGCTCTACAGATGTTACAAGAATCTTGCAGTTAATGGACCTGTAGATGTGTTCCATATAAAATGGAAACTGTTCAAAAGCACTTCCTACTTTGACGGTCAAATGAAATGCTCTTTAGATGTCTTTTTGGATTGCAGGGTCATAACCATTGTGAACCTTTCCCAGCAGAATTATGGATCACGACAGGATGTGCTCATTTGACGATTACGAACAAAACACGTCAATTTTACAATTCTTGACTCGCTCTAAACATATTCTTTTTTCCAAGCATATTTACAAAATTTGGATGTCCCGAAAATACATCCATAATTAATTTCAACGGTTTCCTGGTATTACATATGTATACGCAAAAAATGAAATCAAAATATTTTATTAATAATATTTTATTGCCGTAGATTAAGGCCTCTAGTGAATTACCTTATTCTTCTTTAGAGTGCCCCAACTAGTTTATAAAATTATTTCAGACAAAATCTAGAAAAATTAACTGTGTTTCTTCTGATAAAACTGAAAGTGTTTTTTATTCTAATCATCATAACTGGATTCTGAATACGAGTATAAAACAAAACAAAACATATACACAAATAGTAATTCAGCACTGCCAAACAGCTTTTTTATTCACAATTAAGTATATCAACTGAATATATTACTGTTATAGTTCCAGTTTATTTTAATTATATGTATATGATATGTATCTTAAATAGTAGGATGGTATGTCAAATTTAAAAATATCGAAAAAATAAAAATACCTAAAATGGATTATAAAAGAATTTAAATAAGTATTGTTAAAATGAAATAAATGATGGTAATATTATTATTATTAATAAATAATTTAAGCAAAAATGTATGGTGGATTATAGTAATAATGCTTATAAGGTGCAATCTGAATCAATATTTAGACAGAATAGGACATATAACCCTGCTGCCCTCACAATCTTTACTTCATTATTAGGTTCGTTCTTCTAGCTCCATTTACCATGTGGTATCATACAAAAAGATTATCGTTCAGTTTAATCGTTTTCACCTTCATCTTAATTTCAAAAAAATCTAAAAAAAAACTTTGTTCTCAGCGTTTGAGTAAAATTAATTGAAAATCAGCCGCCTACATTGGTTAAGTTGAATATAATCCCATTCTAAAATTGTAACCCTTGTAAGTTGTTTTTTTTTACCTATTTGAATTAAAATTATCAACAAAACCGGAAATAGTATTAAAAACAATCAAACAAACCATACATTAAACCATAATTTAATTAACGCTTAATAAATTTGTGGTATACCTACATACATACTCGTACACATATACATAAGTTGACTTGCGATTTCAAGTTTAAGTTTGACGAATTAAAAACAAACATAAATACCTTTGTAAGCTTTTTTACGATTTTTTAGGTAATGGCGTGAGACGAAATGCTTTTTTTTTTTGAGGTAAAATATAAACTTTATATCTTTATTGTATAATATGTAAATATTTGCAAGGTTTTAGCAATTTACATAAATTTGGTGCTCCGCAAGTTGTCATAATTCGAAGATGTAGTTCATCTTTTTGAAGTAAAACTTCTTTTGTAGCGATGGGGGTAAAAATTTACACACCGACGACACGACACGACACGCTCTCAAAAAAATGTGTACCAACAATATTCTTCTTTCTTTCAATGGCTTTCTCTATTGTATTAATGTGTGTAATGTTTAAGTCGATGACGGTCTTATTGCCAGTGCTTCACTGTATCTACTTCTGTACGTAGTAGTAATTTGTGCTGTAGTTTATTATTTCTGAACCATGAAATAAAAGTTCGAACGACGCCGACAGTGACGTTATGGGCATGTATTAAATATGGGGTCGGATTCCAAAAATGTTAACTTTGTTGTTCTTTGACCGATTTCCATGAAATTGAAATACATTATGAAGGCAAAAAATAATTTCAAAATAGGGTGGTTAAAATACATATGTACCTATGTAATTTTCAAGAAAGTAAACAAACGTGCAAATTTTTAGGTTTAGTTTTTCAGTAGTGTGTTAAGCCAGTAATCCTGCAAATTAAAAGGTCTACAACTAATTCGCGAATCAATTTTTTAGAGGTTTTTGAATGCAGAAGGGCCTAAACGACTTACATGATAGGAGAGAGAAAAATAGAATAGACTAGATCTTTATTTATTTAAAATTAAAATTACAATATGTATTTTGTATTTAAAGGTTTATAAAGCATGACTTGGGTAGACTTCTGCCGGTTAAAATTCAAAAAAATATATGCAAGCTAGAGAGAAAATTATTTAAATAAGGGCCAATTTTTCAATAGTCAGTTACGCAGTCAATTAGTACCTACATACATATTTTCCAGATAGGGCAAAAATTAGTTTTTCAATATCCAGATACAACTTAATCTAGGAATAAAGTTATCTGCTCATTTTATAAAGGAATAAGGAGTTATCTGAGGAATAAAATAAATAGCTATTTTCGATGTCGAAAACACTTTGAAAAATTATTGCTTTGAAATAAACGTTAAAAAAATTAATTTCTATGAAAAGTTCGATACTCGAAATAAAAGTGACGTTCAAATTAAATTATTCTATAGATTGTTTTTTCTTGATTGAAAAATCCGAAGTTATTATCCGGTTGTTTAACAGTCAAGTAAGTGTATTTCTGTGGCAACTAACTGGATGTTTATCTGGATATTGGAAAATCGGCTCTAAGACAATTTAATATATAATACATTAAAAAATATATATGTATGTATATTGTTTTAAAAAGAAAATACATACATATGTACATATTTATATAATGTAAAGATAATTTTTAAAAAGGATTTTTGTTTGGACACTTTTTGTTTTGAACACTTTAGATACATATTAAAGTTACAATCGTAAAACTAATTAAGCTAAGGAACTGCGTATACTGTTCATTTCATTTATTTTATTTTAATAGGCTTTCTTTTTAGTGCGGTCAATTTAGACATAAGAATAGTGGTCAAATAACGAAAATTCCCGGAAAGCCAAATATTGGTGGAGAGCTGGGGCTTACCATTGCGAATAAAGTTTTAAAAATTCCCATCGTTCATATGTGTGCTACAAAAGTTATTCGGGGCCAGAGGTCAAAATTTGAGGTTTTTTGGATTTTCCTCGAAAACGGTAAGTTTTATCAAAAAAAAAACTTCAAATCAAAGTTGTATATCTTAAAATTCTTTACAAAAATGGTTTTAATGATTTTTTCCCTAAGAGTTACCATTCGTGAGATATCGCGATTCTAAGAGTCACATTATACATGATATGCACATATAAGCCACGTATATACATATCAGGCACTTAAGACAAGTATAAATACCTATTTGTGTCCCTTTTTATGTATATTATACTATCACGAAACATTTATTGAAAAGATAGCCAGTCCCTAACTGAATACCCTCTACCCACGTGACCTTGAAAAACCTCTGACGGAAGGAATTCGCTTTCTTCTTACGGTTTATGAAAGTCAAAAAAAAAAAATACTTGCATTGATAAATACCGATACTTAACTTTTGTAAAAAAAAATACGTGAAACAAGAAACAAGTTCAACTATCATGTCTTTCTCCAACATCGGCATCTGCTATTCAACACTTGTATGGAGTATACTATCAAGTTCAAACATAGCTTGGCAATCAACTGAACCCAGAAGACGGGTTGGAAATTGATAGATAATACTCTTGAACCGATTAAAACTTCCACCTGCTCCAGAAAAACTCCTCAAAACTACTTTTTGCAATTACAAAAAAGGTTGTAGGGCCAAATGTGGCTGTAATAAAGACGGGTTGCTGTGTTCTCCAGCGTGTACTAATTGCCAAGGTCAGTCTTGATCAAATATCCAGTTGAGTATAATAGAGGAAGATTCCTGTGATTTTAATGAAAAAACCAATGACTCAGCCACATTTGAACAATTTATGAACATCCAGCAAGATGAAGAGGAAAAAATCGAAGAAGACGTGACTGTTGAAAGTAGACTTTTAAGAATATGGATCTGATTAAAATATCTAAAAAAAATCAAAACAATAGTTAACCCAATAATCAATAGCAATATCAATAATCAATATCAATAATCAATATCAATAATAAGGAAATATCTAGAACTTGACGGGTAATGTTCCCATAAATTATCCTAAAATTATCATGACAGCTAGTGGAGTAGGCCTACAGAGGAAACCAAGGTAAAAAAACGCGCCGAGTACACTACCTCAAAGGTGGAGTGGAAATGTGTGGATATCATGTATAATGTGACTTGTAGAATCGCGATATCTTACGAATAGTAACTCTTAGAAAAAAATCACAATGACCATTTTTGTAGAGAATTTTAAGATCTACAACTTTGGTTTGAGGTTTTTTTTTAGAAGACTTACCGTTTTCGAGAAAAATCCAAAAAAAAAAACGAAATTTGACCTTTGACCCCGGAGAAATTTTGTAGCACACATAGAATCGATGAGGATTTTTAAAACTTTACTTGTAATAGTAAACCCCAGCTCTCCACCAATATTTGGCTTTCCGGGAATTTTTTTTATTTTAAATGTCTATATTGACCGGACTATTTATAGAGACTTAAAACACATTCAAATAACTATTTCGAAAATTTTGTGCATGTAAAACATAATGAAAGTTACATACTAAAGAAAACACTACCGATGTTTTAAGTTAATCCGAGGTTAAATTAACATATTTGGTGAGTTAACTTGGGCTTAACCTTAATATCACACTGAAAACCTGAGCCTTAGAATATTTAATTTATAATTTAATACTCACATACACTCCAATCAACAAAATAAAGTAAATATTTTTAAATGTGTGCTTTTTATATATAACAGTTACAAGGATTCAAAAGAAAATCATATGAATTTTTCTAATAGAGTAAGAGCCCAGGGCCGACAGACATATGTCATTTTATAATAGCTGACTTTTTTTCTGTGAATAGATACCAAAGTAGATAAGAACGAATGGACATTCCGAATTTTCAAAGCTGAGGCTTTTCGGAGATATGCAGTTTAACAGTGCATTCTCAAATACGTTATTTTATCAAAGCTGATTTTTTGATATATTTAAGGGGATAGTGTCTCAAAATTTGTTCGACACTTGCCAAACCCCTACAGTAGGGCGTTTCGTCTGGCAGACACCTTTAAGATGACATCGATATTAATTTGAATCAACATCATCCGACTTAAAAACGAAATGGAACAACATCGATTCTACTGTGTACCATATTAGATTCAAAGGCATGATCCAAATTTATTTGTTGAATGATGCATCGTTAAATTAAATGTATTCGAGCTTAAAAATATTACGAACCAACTTTGAAATTACTATCTTTCCATTTTAATTTCACTACGTTTCAATTTTGTTTTAAGTAATTTCTAATAGAAATTACTTTGAAATGGAAATGTTTTAGTTTTAATCTTACCAACCATGAAACGTTGTAGAATTTACTACTTTACCTTTTTAAAATAACGACTGGGATTCACCCATGACTTACGTCAAAACGAATAATAAAAGTTTTCCAATTTTATTTAGCAAGAAACGACCATTTTGAAATATAAAAATTGTATTTTTTATTTTTAAATACTAATTTGAATTTACTGGATATTAATGTAGGTATAAACTTGTGCTTTGATTCAAGCCGCATATCCCAAGAACATCTTAAAGGTCCACATTTCTTAATTGGATTGGGATTCGGGATAAGCCACCAGAAAATGGTGTCTTGCTTAAGACTTGCTCAAAATAATCTAATGTATAAAAAAATAAACAAATTTCCATCAAACTAGGTTTAATTTTCTTATGATTTCACTAAAACAAAACTTACTTTTCAACGTAGGGAAAATGTAATCTACTTCAAATTCTCTTAATAATAAAAGTTCAACGTCTTCAATTGGTACATTAAACTGTTTAAACTCCGACTGTTTTAAAAAGACAAAACTTGACTTCACGATTGACGACGCCGCCGGCCGCCGACCCGACACTACGTTGCAGGTAGTTTTTTTTTGCTGTATTCATGATTCTACATGGAATCCACTTAAGATCAACTATGAATCCCTCTGATCAATGTGAAAATGAATACGTTTCACTTTGTTTCTACATCGCTTCCACTTAAAATTTCAGTGTTACATTGGGTCCACTTAAAATTGACTATGAATGAATTCAAATTAAAGTTGATTTGAAAATCTTTCATCAATATTTGTGGAAGAATAATTTATTGTATAAGTGTTTTTTGTAAGTGACTGCAACTTCGAAATGATGTTGAACAAAGTAGAATCAACTATGTTACACTTTGAAAGTTGTGCATGGAATTTTAATTTTGGATACATTTTAGCATTTTCCACTTTAAATCAACGTTTAACGTACTTAATAATTTATGAAAGTTGTTTCACTGTTGAATCGACAACGGTTCACTTTAAAACAAGAATGACAGTAGTTAAAACAACGATGCGTAGTTAAATCAATATATTTTCAACGTTAAATTAAATACGTTCATTATACTATTTTCCAACGTTAAATCAATTACGATTTCATAGATTTTACGTTGCCTTTTTTCCCTCTACTTTGGTATCTATTCGCAGAAAAAAAATCTGCTATGATAAAATGACGTATGTCTACCGGCCATGGGATCTTGGTCTATAATAAGTGTTCTATACAAAACGCTCTCGTTTTTTTTTTTTTTTTTTTTTTTTTTTTTTTTTTTTTTTTTTTTTTTGTAAATTTAACTACATGACTGTAAGACCTAAGGTCTTTTAAATGCAAACTGAATTGCACGGCACTAGTTTGGCACAGTGGATTTGTGAACCAGGTATTGACTGTCGCATTTAAACCCTTGGGCGGCATCCAATTAAAATTGGAGGTATAGAAAAGAATGCGCCTAGCGTGGGATCGAACCCACACGTCTTAGTTAGCAATCAAGCACTTTATCCACTGCGCCATTGCCACCCACCCACGTTACTAAATTACTTACTTGATATGGATTAATAAAATGGTTCTGAGTTTCATATTGAAAACTCTAAGTAATAGCGCCTGTCCGACACTTTTTCCTTTAATTCTTTCGTTGAATTTCTCATTCTTCCACCTTACAACTTTTGATGGAGAATTACACCTGTAACAGCTACTTTATTTATTGCCCTTGTTTTTTGTTCCGATTGTTGAACAAGTTTCTGTTCCCATGAGTAGTTTGTAAGTGCCTAAGTATTCTTAACAATGTAACAGACAGGCACATCTTCTGGGCTATATTTCTTATACCTATGGCAAGGTCGACAACGTTGAGGATCAAGAATTTTCAATTTTTCTTTTTTTAAATCCAACTAAATTTAATTTTTTTTCGCTTAAGCTTTCACTATTTTCTGAAAATATAAATCTACTAGAAAACATTGAATGTCCGAAAATTTTGCAAAATTATTTCAGAATATAAAAATAGGCAAGCTGCCTCAACATTAAGGTCAAATCACAATAATATTAAACGCCGTTTTTAAAAAATGACACATTATAGCAATTGTTTGCCATTAAAATATGAATAATGTCACCGATCTTCGAGACATTGCTTTAGTCACTTCATATATGTTCATCTTTCACATACTTATAGGATATGTAGGTATATAAATTGACCTCTTTATGTCCTTGACCCATAAAATAAAGTTTCTTGATTCAATTCAGTAACATATCTAAGTTATAACTATGTTTCTGTCAATATTCCCAAAAATAATGTGTCTAAACGAGGTCTTTTATATTTTGTATGTTAATTGATTATTTGTGTTTTTTTTTTGTTATTTCCCCAACAACAAAACAGACTTCTTGGGGTTTTTTTTATAGAAATTAAACTTTTATTTCTACTTAAAACAAAGCGGACCTAGCTTTTCCATATCCATTAAGTTAATTTTATCAATGAATTTAAATGTTTTTTTTAACTAATAACATGCTGTCATTATTTGTGGTTCTCTTTCCGACTATAAAAATACTTATGGCATTAACGTTTTATGTTTTTGCAAATGGTTTTGATGAATCATACTAACAAACTTAAGAATATTCTAACTATACAAAAATAAGCTAACTATTATGATTTTAATTATATATTTTCATGTTATAATATTGCAAAACGAGAACATTTATCATAGTTAAAAGGTATTAATAAATTATGGGAAAATAAACTTCAAAACTTTTTTTTTTCGGCAAGGACATAAAATGCAGTACCAGGTGGCGCAAAATTAATCTTGCCCTATAGAAATTTAATTTCAATTTCAATTCAATTCAATTTATTAAAGTATATAATAGAAGTACAAATAAGACGTAGTCTTTTATAGTACACAATATATTGGTAGATTCATACATAACATAAATAATAAGTTAAAATTATATAAACCAAAAAGTTTTTATCTTATAACTATAAAATATATACAAGAAAAGTATAGATTAAAAGATTAGAACAGAAAGTATGGGAAAAGAAAAAAAGATGATTAAATAATATATGTTCTTGGATAACAATTTACAAATATTGTAATGCTAATTTTTTGAATTGAGAAGCGCTAATTATTTGCCTTACCGTTGCGGGAATTGAGTTCCAAAGTCTGGCAGCGTGGATGAAAAATAGACGTGAAGAGTTCAAATAGTTAAAAGATGGCATAATAATATATCGTGTTCTGTTGGACTGAGCAATTTGAATTTTTTCGAAGAGGTAGTGTGGAGATGTACTGCTTAAAAGGCTATGCATGAATTGACAACATCTGACATTCAAAAATTGTTGAAAAGTGCAGCCAAGTACAAGAGTGTGGTAGTGCGATACATGATCGTATCGACACAGTCCATATACATACCTAATTACATCATTAAACGCTACTAGTAGCTTGTGTTGGGAATGTGAGTCGAGTTTGCAGTATACTGTTATAGAATAGTCAAAAATTGGAAGAAATAAGGTTTTCACAAGTCTTAGCTTTGTGCTCGTGGGTGTAAAGCTTGAAGGCAACCAAAGCTTTCGCAAACCACCATACATTCAGCCAATGACATAGTTTGTATGGTCAACTGCAGAGAGCGATCGATTTATCTTAAAACCAAGATTTGTCACAGTATTAAAAAACTTTATTTGTTTTTTATTCAACATTACGTGTGGTAATTCATTCGTATCATATTGTTTCTTGGATACCAGAATTACTTAAGATTTTTACTGAATTGAAATTCAATTGATTGGAAAGTGGCCAGTTGCAAATTTTCGATAAATCATCATTCATTCTTACAATGAGATCTTTAATCAGTCCGATTAGACGTGAAAAATATATCTGGACATAATCTGCGTAAAGATGAAAACAAGCATTCGAATATACACTAGGAAGATCATTTATGTATAAACAAAATAAAATTGGACCAAATATTGATCCCTGAGGTACTCCAGTGATCAATGGCTTAAAATCAGAAAATCTTCCATCATTTTCAACTCTTTGATAACGATTACAAAGATAATTATATAGTAAACGAACTGAACTCTCACTAAGCCCAAAATAATATATAAGCTTTTGACACAATATTTCATGATCAACTCTATCAAAAGCCTTGGAGAAGTCAAGCAGGCAAAGCACCGTTAAATGATCCATATCATATTTAATTCTTATGTCATCGAGAATCTTAATCATAGCGGTAGAGCAGCTGTGACGTGCTCGAAAACCAGATTGGATTGGGGATAACAATTTGTTTTGATGTAAATAACTCGAAATTTGATTAGCAAGAAATTTCTCCAAGACTTTCGAAAGGCGTGGTAAGATACTGATAGGGCGGTAATCTGTTGCCAGATTAGGCTGAAACTTTTTAGGCACGGGAACAATTTTAGCTAATTTCCAACTTTCAGGATAACTAGATGATGTTATACAAAAGTTAACGATGTGTGTAAGACAGCTTATTACATGGGTTAAAATCATCTTGAAGAATCCAAGCTGTATACCATCTTCACCCACAGCATTGTATTTTAAAGAACGAATAACACTGATGATGTCAACTTCCGTAGGAACGTCGAAGTTAAAATCCGCATTATAAAGCAGTCGATTATTAGGCGTAAAACTGGAGTTGACCACTACTTAAAAAGATATTATTGAGATCAGTTACATCAGGTACACTATGGACAGCAATCTTTTTTCCAATCCCAATTGAACGTAAGTTGCTCCACAACTTCTTAGAAGGTAGATCAGTGCTTAATTTGGATAAAAAATATCTTTTTTTTATCGTACGAGTTATAAAAGTACAATAGTTACGAGATCGACAAAAACATTCCCAATTCTCACTTGTTGGTCGTTGTTTCCACTTTGAATACAGTTTATTGCGAACTTTCATGGAATTATGAACCTCACTAGTAAACCAGGGGCATTTTTTATTTCGAATTGCAACTGTCTTTAGGGGAACATGTCTATTAAAAAGATCCAATATTAAAGATTGAACATGATTCACTTTGTCACTTACATTAGAGGCTTCATAGCAATGGTGGCATGGAAGTAGGCTAGCATCATATTGTAAGGCGTTGTAATCTATTGAAGCATAGTCTCTGAATTCAAAGGATAAAGGAGTTGAAGAGCGAGACAAATCAACCCCACACGTGCAGAATAACATGTCGTGATCAGAAATCCCAGCCAGGGAAAGCTGGTCGTGAAGCATATGACTTATTGGAGACAATGATGACATCAAGAAGACAAGGAGGCGCGTTTGGAGAAAAATGGGTAGCATATGAATTAATAACATACATTCCGGCGGCAGCAACAAAATCAAGCAGTTGGTTAGACTTATTATCGCGTTTTAAAAGGTCAGCATTGAGATCTCCACAGATTATGATGTGCTCATAAAGTGCAGTGAACTCATGTAATACGGCAAATAGTGGTTCTGGAGAGTGGCAGCGGTGAGAATTGTAAGAAATCCCAATGAGACACTTAGCTGTCGCATCCGTCACTTCTAGCAGAAGATATTCTACAACACTTCCTTCGGATTGTTTGAGTATTTTGTGGGTTAATGAAGTGCTGCAGTATACCGCAACTCCTCCACCTGTCGTATTAGTTACCCTATCATTACGAATGAGTTTAAACCCCGGAATATCGTATAACTGATTAATTGATTCATCGAAACTCAGCCAAGTCTCACAGATTTTTTTTTTTTTTAAACGGGTGCGCGCACTAAAGGGGTTTCGACTACCTTTAAAATGAACAAGCACAGTGCGAGCGTTAGGAAAGTAGGGAAGGATGCAAGAGGAGATACCGATGCACATTGGTTTTGAATTTCTGAATATCAAAATGGGAGTGGAAAATAGAGCCGGGTAAAGTATTCCACATTCGCGTTGTACGGGTAAAGAAAGAATCTCTGTACTTGACAGTACGTCCGAAGTTGGGCTCAAGGGTAAACTGATGAGCATTCCTAGAAGCGCGAGTATTATGGTTGAAAAATTTAAGAGGAGGAATGCAACTGGCTATTTCGCTGGAACAGTGTTTATAAAAATAGCGATGAAATAGTGAGAGACATATAACATTTCGTCGATGTTATAGAGATGTAAATGTTTCCACTATAGTTCTATCGCCAATCATTCTTAGAGCTCTATTTTGAATTCTATCCAAAAGATTCAAATGAGTTTTGGGAGCTCCTGCCCAAATGTGCGAGTTATACACCAGCTTTGGACGAATGAAGGCCTTATAGATTACAGCCAGATCAGACGGGGAGAAGAATTTCGTGCACCTTCGAAGAAAGCCCAAGCACTTTGCAGTGTTTTTGGCGACATCAAATATGTGTTCATTCCACAAGAGGTGGTCTGTGATGCACATTCCGAGGACTGAAAGCTGATCGGTTTCTTCAATGCTAGTGCCGCTCATGGATAGCGGCATGGGGGGTGGGTTCTGCTTTAATGACAGAAGACAGCACTGAGTTTTTGAAGCATTAAATTCTACACGGTTTTTAATTCCCCATTGGACAATGCTGTCAAGATCAAAATTTAATGAGCTTATCATACGCTGCCGTTCCAGTTGCACATCCGAAAAACAAGGAGGTGCATCTAAAAACGAATATGAAAAGCTGAGAGTACTATCGTCAGCAAAACAATTAAGTGGATTAGAAGTTCCAGATAAGAGATCATTAATAAAAATGAGAAAGAGGGTCGGAGACAATGCGGAGCCCTGGGGCACACCAGCATTTATTTTGTGAATATCAGACTTGAAACCGTCCAATACAACTTGTATTGAGCGGTCCGAAAGGTAATTTCTAATCCAACGAAGAAGACATTCATCGATACCAAATGCACGCATTTTCGATAGGAGAGCTTGATGCCAAACTCTATCAAATGCTTTTGAAATATCAAGCGCAATAATCTTACTTTCTCCAAAACGATGTAAAGATTTGTGCCACTGTTCGGTGAGATATACCATCAGATCACCAGTGGACCTATTGCTACGAAAGCCATACTGCCGGTCATTAAGGAGCTTTCGTTCTTCAAGATATTTCTTGAGCTGATAATTAATCAGCGTTTCCATGACCTTGGAAAGAAGGGACGTAAGTTCAATTGGACGGTAATTACATTCAAACAATGTCAACCCCAGAGTCTCTAAACACATACGAAATATAATCTAACTTATTTAAATTTAGACTACGTGCATTAAGGTAACAAATTTTTAACCCTCCGTGAGCAGCAGATAAAATTTTAATAACTGACCACACTGCCATTTCATCCACACAACCAGACACAGAAGCCATTTTTTAAACAAACAAAAAATGCACTGTTTACAAAAAAAAAAAAGATATTATAACGATAGAGAGTAAAAATATGTATCCAACAACAATATTAGTACCCAATATTCAAAACAAGATGGAAGAAAGTTGGGAAAGAAAATAAATTAAAAATTAATTGTTGCAAAAAGAAAATACCTAAATAAATAAATAAATATACAATATTAAGTGATTGTTTTAAAAATAATTATTGGAATAAAAGATAAAATAAATATTACAAATAACAAGAAAAAGAGGAATCTACCAAATTAAGACAATTAAATAAATCATGACAAGAAAGCTGCTATAATTTTTAGAAATGGCTGGAAATGTCAATTCTACTTTATTATATACATATGTGAATTAAACAGATACAAAAGACACGTCAAAAAGTCATGTTATGCAATATGTACTCCAAAAAAAAAAACGGAATAATTGTTTCGATTGACATCTCTGCCGCCATTAGCAAACAATTTGTAGCATCTTCCAATAGGGTGATTAATTTTGAACCACTTGGTATTTTTGCAAATGCATTACAGATACTGAGCTTAGTTAAAACGCCTTGAGCATATTTCGAAGAAATAAAAAACAAATAAATTGTGTGACAGATACTAATCTGAGGTAAACATCCACCTGTCTACCTCAGATTAGTTGTTCACCATTAAAAGTACAAGGTGGTGCAAAATGAATCATCTAATTTTTTTTTTTAATTATTTTTTACTAAATAAAAAAGTTGATGATAATCCTTATTTTGACCTTTCGGTTAAGTGGAGAAGATAATATCCGTCAAGTGGATACCGCCAGTGTTGATAAGCATCTGTCTGATTTCCAGTAATAACAGTTCGAAGTCTTGTCGAATATTCAGATTCTCCTTAAGAGCTGCGGGTATCTGAAGCCCGCTTTTTCAAGTAGCCCCAAAGAAAAAAGTCTGGAATGATTAAATCGATGATTAAATTAAACGCTTCCTTCAGAATGTCCATTGCACCTATTGTTGTGTGGGGTTGTACTCTTGCACCGTCTTGTTAAAGCCACATTTTCACCAAGTTTCGTTCATCCAATTCCGGCAGTAGGAAATCCATGTTATAGTGACCGTATTGTCGTGCCCATGACGTCCTCTTTGACACAAAAATATATGGCTCAATCACAACTGCCGCGGATGTAATCACTCTTGCTGATTTTCAGTGCCCTGAAAACGAAAATGTTGCTGCTTATTGACATAACCGCTTAAATGAAAATGCGCCTCAATGCTCGTGGACGACACAAAATCGTCCTCTTCATTATTGAGGATGGCTTGACAAGAACAATTCACACACGGACAGTCAGCAGGTATTAACTGATGCATTGTTTGCACTTTATATATGTGTAAGTCTGCACTAAAATTCGATGTTCGGATAGATCTGTTTTTTTTTCCAATAAAAACAGACTCGTTTCCAAGAAACCAAAAACTGTTAGAAGTGGGCGTTGCAGTAGGCGGATTCCAATTAATCTAATTTTTAATTTATTTTTCGATCAATGTGGCAAACTGTGAAAATTTGATCCAAAGCGATAGATATGCTTCCGAGAAACTAAGCTGATACAAGTTTAGCTCACTTAAAGTAATTAACTAAGATTTCAATAGTAAGTTTAAAAAGTTGCAAGTACTTAAACATTTTAAAACTACACTTGACTGTTGGTATTTAAAACTGTTTAAATATGTAATCAATGCGTTCTCTTACTTTTTTGAATTTCACTCGCAATCTTGAAAAAGTGAGAGAATGTACATTTTTGTGCATAAATCACTGGAACTCAGCTACTGTTGGGTTTAATGATTTTTTTTTTAAATAATTTTGCACGCGCTCAAGGGATTATGAATACCCTTTATATGTTTTTAAACAGCGCGGCATCCGATGAAAAAGAGAAAGAAGGATAGAAAGATGTGTGGCGCGACGTATTGAGACAGTGGTTGTTGTCAAAGATTTCATCTCCAGGGATGGCGCTGAACTAATGCGGAGAAAATTACCGTCTTTTATTTATTTATGTCTCTTATAATTCGCATTATTTTTTATTTTATTTCGTTGTCATATTTATGATTAGTTTACTCAATCACATGTTGTTAGTGTTATGCCTGAACAGCATGTAATGAGTAAACCAGGAACTCATTTTATAACAATTCTTAGAATTGGTTTTTAATGGAATATAAGAAGACATAGACAACGGCAGGAATCGAGCCTGTGACCGCGAGGTTGACAGGCGACCACACACCTATCGCGCCACGGCCAAAAAGAACTTTGCTAAATTTTGACAGTTTTTGGCGTCCATATCTCTTTTTTTGTTGCTAATAGTACATAATTAGGGATATCCCAATCTACAAAATATTCACCAACTACAATGCTTCCACAGCAAGTCAATGTTATTGGATTGTAAAATTCTTTTAAGACCATGCTCTTATAGAATGCTATCTACCGATCAATGATGGACAAAATGCTTTGGACAAGTTGGATGTGAACTGTTTTGGACCCAGCGGGCGTAGCACTTCAATAATGCCCAAAGTGGATATTCAGACCCAACGTGTTTAGAGTGTCCACTGAGAAGACAGAGTCATTGCTCTCGAAGTCAACTTAACCCATGTGCCAGAGTCTTCATAAATTTCACCTTATCGGGCCGTTCGCTTTAACGGCGTCATGATCCATACATTATACATACATTTTTTTTTTCAAATATAACACAAAAATGTTGATAATATTTATGGCCGTTTCGATTGGCCGTCCCGAAGGCTTCCGAATTCGTCTGAAACTGCTTGATTGGTGTCAAATGACAGTTCTATTTTTTAATAGAAGAGAAATTTCCTTCAGTCAGAAGTCAGAATCAAAACCAGATGCACGCACACACTTACACCCACTAAATGTCAAACCCGAATTAAATGTCAACAACAATATCGCATAGGGATGAGCGATATTGAAAAACATTCACGTTAAAACATCGATGTGAGAAATTATCGAATCAGAAATATCGATGTATTTTAACATGGATATTTCTTTAATGTTTCTTTTGAAAAATAACAACACGTTCAAAAATCGATTAAAAATTCAATTTAAAAATATTTTTATTAATTTGAAAATTTAAACATTTACCCTTATAAGCATAAATGAAGTTAATGACAAAAAATTTCAGCTTATTTCAAGCCTATGTTGCGAATCTTAACATCTATGTTGTGATATTTCACATGCTTCAAAATCGATAGTTTTTTCCTCTAACATCAATGAACATCGCCCATCCCTACATTTTCATGTCATTGTTTTGTTTTTTTTTCCTCCTTACACCTACATTCACAATGAAATTTAGAATCAAGAATCTAGTGGTAACTTGTTCCACTGGAATGTCTGATCGGGGTATTCTTCAAGATTACTAAACGAAACGGACATTATACTCATCCCCATTTGAAATGGGCGTTTGGTTACAAAATGATTTGAACCCCATTTGGCCGCAGATTTATTTAGTCCGTAGTTCGATTATAAAAGCAGATCAAAAAAATTAAAAGAAAACAATTTTACTTCATTTCCATTCATCACTGATATAATTAGAAAACTCTTCAGGTTGCAATAAGGGCTTCATGACAAATTCCTTTCTAATGTCCAACCGCTGACTAATGCCACCGACTATTGCCTCATTGATGACATGAAATGTCACTTCTCGAATCTATAAATGATTTGTCAAAATAAAACTTTAGCTCCAATCATCCCTATTAGGTTTCTTGAAATAAAAACATAATTACAGTTTTTATGAAGAAACTCCCATGACACTTGAAACTTCAGTGGTAATGTTGATATACCTACCGACTCGTACAACAAAGAGGAACTTAATGTTCACTTAACTTGATTGTATAGCACAAAAAGGCTTTTATGATTATTTATTGTAATTGTTTTTGGGGTCAACTTCCATGCTAAGAGTTAACACCATTTGTATAATTTTGCCGATGGCAATGTTGAAAAATAGGCGTATACCTGTTCACAAAAGACTATAATCCGGTCGGGTCAATTAATGATCTCATAATAATATGAATTGAATTTTTGACATTCGTGGGGCTTGATTGGGAGTTTTTCAATTTCTAAGAAATTAAAATAATACTTTTGTGTTTTTTTTTTGTTGTTACCTTTGTTATTTTTACACTTATGAATGATCCACATCTTGGATTTGTAAAAAAATTAGAGTTGAAGGTATAAACACACTTTTTTCTTTTGCCTGGTAATTTTGTATATGAGTAAGCTGAAGCGATTAAGTTCAAGATTTACATTGAAGTGTTTTTGAGAAACTACATAACACATAGTGAGTGTGTGCTTAAACAATTTGTGCTGGCCATTCAGAGTGATATTTGCTGTTGACAATGCTGGTGCTGGCTTAATCTGTTTCACACATAAGGCATTTAACACACTTTCAATTTCGATTGTCCTTTTGAATAAGTTGATTGAAAAGTTGTCATTATTTCTTCCAATTCCTAACCAATAAAAATTTGCCATATTTTCGATTATTCAAATAATTTTATTCAAAATTGGTACTTGAGCATTTTAGGTGATTGCCTCAAATAGAAGACGGTAAAATCTTTGAAAAAAAATATATATATTTTTTTAATTCAATATTTCGAAAATAAGTTGATAATTTTTTTGAAATTGTTTTTATAAATTTATAATATTAAATACTTAAAATTATCATGCTGAACATTTTTTTAGGAAAAAATTTAAGCAATTTTATATATAAAAAATTAAGTTAAAAATACTAAAAAAAAAATTGTGAAGAAAAGATGAATAGATGTGATCGAACACAGGAGCAAGTACGTGCGATCCAGTCGTACATTTTATTTTTTCAAAAATGTTGGAGTTATTTCAAAATAAAAGGGCTTACTGTCGAAATTTTGTGAAGTTCATAAAAATCAGACCTCACACATTTCGCTCCGTTAAAAATGAGAGCGCGAATGCAAAAATTTTGCCGAGGATTCCTGTCCGAATAAATGTGATTTCTGAGGTACAATTTTTTTGTTTCACAAGAAATTTATTAAAAATAAGCTACAATTAATTGCATAACCAAAATATTTAATTTCAGAAAGTGTAATGCTGACTTGACACACGTCAAGTTTTGAGGCGGATTACAATAAAGTTTACGAAGCTGTGTTTCTTAAATAAAAGAACATTTGAAAAATTAAGCTTTCTCACTCCGCTCTGCATATATTTAAAAATAATGAATATTTAAAATATCACATTTAAACAACAATGTACGTAAATATGTAGATCTTTAATAAATGTTTTTATTTCCAAATTTTTAAGATTTGTATTTTAGGTTGATATATATATATCTACAGCCTTTTCAAATCAAATTCACCTTTTAATAAAACAAATTCAATTCTTTGCTAATCAAATCAAGTACCTACATGGAGTCAGAGGCGGCATAAGGCGTGAGCAGTTTAGGCAACCGCCCACGGCCTTGCGGTGCAAAGGGGCTGGCGCTTCACAGCCGAAAATAAATTTGTATTTCACTTATGAATAAAGGAAAAAATAAAATTGCACTAAACGGCGTCTTATGACCAGTTTTTATGGCCATAATAAACTTTTGTGTTTGTGGTGAGCAATTAATCTCTCCATGGAATACACTTCCAAAAATTATTTACTTTTTTAAAGTAACGAACATTTATTTACCTTGCCCATACAAAATGTAGGCCTTGCGCCGCCACTGCATGGAGTTGATATATGAACGTTTTTTTGTGCGACTTTTTAAGAGCGTTTTTTTTCGGAATTTGCAAGATGCTAATCTGAACGAAGCTTGGTTAATTTATGAGAACTCAATTATCCATAAGAACTGCGATCTTGTCGGTCAGAGAATGCACAATCTACTCTTTCAGCCACCTTATTCCCCAAAGCTGAACCCCATCGAAAAGTATTCTCTAAGATGAAGTACCATGCAAAAAATATCTTAACAGATCCTATACGACATAATAGTTTAGTTGAGGTAATTAATATTTCTGTTGCAATTGTAACTTCTACATACTGCTATAGTATTATATGAATATATGTAAAGTACCAGAACCATTGTAGACTAGTAAGCTACTATTTGTTTTAATGTTGTATTCATCTCTGTTTTTCTGTCCAGGCCATGTTATTCTGTAATTATTTGAATTGCATGTAATACAATTTTTGTTTTCTTACGTTGGTATTCACATGGTTTGATGTTTTTTGACATTTATTTAAAACTATTTAATTTCCAAAAACGAGAATTTGATTTGCAAAAAAATTAATCTTATTTTCTAAAAGAGTTTAATTTGATTTGTAAAAAGGTGAATTTAATTTGAAAAGATTATAGCATAGATATATAAATTTCAAAAAACGTTCTGTTTTTATTTGGTAAACGCATTTGAAGCATTGCTTCTTGTTTATCACAAGCATTTTAGTCCAACCTGTCGGTGCCTCTTAATTTTTACTTAACGACAGCCCGTTTCCGTTTTGCTTTCCTGTAAAACTTTTATGTAGCCTAAGGACATATGAACATTGTTAGCAGGTGACTAACAAACATGTAAATGACGAAAGAAAGGTGGGGCAAGATTTTTATAGTCAGGAAGTAAAAAGTCTCATTTACCAAGGAACTTGTCACATAACTGAAAAGCAACACTTTTAAGTAATATCAAGCTGTTTTATGGTATTACGATTATGATCTTGTATAGTTTAAAAACAAATATTCTTGTATGTTTGTATATAATACCCTAAGTACAAAACAGTAAAAAAAATCTATTATTTTAAGTTCCTTAGTGGGTGTATAGTCTATTGATTCATTTCTGGAATCTAAAACACAGCACATCAAGAACAAAGATCTTACCCATGATCAGCAATGAAGGTTTTATTAATCATCAACTTCACTTTTTCTTACTTTATCCTATACAAGCTTGTTCCGTGTTCGCAATTAGTTCATCTAATATAACAATTTATTCTTGATATAGTGCACGAATATTTTGTTTCCAAATTGCAATCTTTCTTTTCTTCGCAGAGAAATGGTTGAGTTTAAAATCAAGTTTTAAAAATGAATAAAAATTACCCTATTTCAGTAAATACTTTTAAGAAAAGTCATAATAATTCTACCCAGAAACATACTACCTATATTAGTTCAGTGAAAATATGTATATATGTATTATTGAATAACCTATTTGTCTACGACAGTAATGTCAATTTTCTTCTGTAATGATGTCACTACTTGCTTCAATTTCTTTTCGGAATCGCACTCACACAAAAATCACGCCTATTTTTCGTTAACTAAGCCAAGATTGATATAAGGTATGTATAACTTTTTCTAGATTTTGACATTGACTTATTTATTTTCTTGTTAAATATTTAATGGAAACTTAATGTTATTCCTCTTCTTTAACAACCACAATTTCAAATTTCTGCCAAAAAATCGTTACAGATTTTTATTTTCCTTGCATATCTGTAGGCAGTCACAAAATGAATACCAACGTAAACTGGGATGAAATATTATGCACTATTTATTGAATGACACACATTGTATACCTTTCGGCGTTTATTCAAATATGTTTTTGTTTTGAAACCAACACCGAAGAAAAATACCGTGTTTTGATATATTTATGTAATTATTTAAACCAAATATAGATAGTCCAGTTCCTGCCAATTACTACTTAATTATTTACTTCATCGGTGGTAGGAGTCGTGCAAACACAATTATCTTTTTATTGATGAGATCTATGGCTAATTTAAGGAGTTATAAATATGCTATAGGAAGAAAAAGTATCAACGGTATTTCAAATTAAATTCGGACGAATTTATTGAAACGCACGAGTAATTAATTGAGATTATACGACTGCCAATATGATAATTTTACTGACATGTAAAACAAATATTGTTCTTAATTAAATGGGATAATGACAATTTATATTAATGACACAATGGTACATAAATTGGCAGACTCATTGGTACATTACCATCAGTCGTGTAAATGAGGAATCAAAAGTGATGCATAGTCTTAGGGGGTTCCTGCACAATTTGAATTAAAATTATAACTTAACACTAACAGCCCGGTTCTCCCAAACAACACTGATACCTCACAAGTCGTAAGAAGATGTCAAATTTATTTTGTGACTTTTTCGGATTCTCCATCAAAGTCATAACTTGTGAGAGTCATAAAAACAATCGAAATTGTGATCTACTTTAGAGCAGGTCACGACTAACAAATAGTTTGAATTTTGTAATTTCGTTTCGGCCTTATATATAATATTTTATGAAACAATTTTTGTATATTTCAACATGAAGTAAGCGGCAATGAAACTTTAATTTGAGATGAAAGTTCAGCAGTGACTACGAGAGAGAAGGAAAAGGGTCGGAGCACAATAGTGTTGTTATATGCAGGTATTCTGTTCATTCTATGCCAATCAGATCAAATATAAGTCCTTTTACATTTTCTTGTTTGAAAATGAATGAAACACTGAAAACGGATTGTCCTTGATAGTTGTTTATTTGTTTAAGCAAAAATAAATATATGTATATAATATATATTTATTCAGGGGTAATTTTAATTTTTAAATAAGCTTTTTTTCATTAATTATCCAAATAAATTTCATTTTTTGTTTTGTTTTTAATATTCAGCTGTTCTTATAATGTCACTACACAATTCACCTTTAGCTGTGGTGAATTTCGTTGTGAGTTTTCTTGTGACGATTGTGGGAGAATTCTATAAATGTTATCGATTCACAATAATCCTCACAAGAAATAGTCACAAGGGCTTGTGACTTGTGATTCGTCACAAGGGGTAGCATCGGGCATTAAATGTGTGCGAAATATAGTAGCGAATAAATCAAATATAAGTCCTTTTACATTTTCTTGTTTGAAAATGAATGAAACACTGAAAACGGATTGTCCTTGATAGTTGTTTATTTGTTTAAGCAAAAATAAATATATGTATATAATATATATTTATTCAGGGGTAATTTTAATTTTTAAATAAGCTTTTTTTCATTAATTATCCAAATAAATTTCATTTTTTGTTTTGTTTTTAATATTCAGCTGTTCTTATAATGTCACTACACAATTCACCTTTAGCTGTGGTGAATTTTGTTGTGAGTTTTCTTGTGACGATTGTGGGAGAATTCTATAAATGTTATCGATTCACAATAATCCTCACAAGGAATAGTCACAAGGGCTTGTGATTCGTCACAAGGGAGAGAATCGGGCAGTAAATATGTGCGAAATATAGTAGCGAATATATATGCTGCAGAAGAATCGGCACAATGCAACTTTAGATTGTAGGCATACATATGTCATTTTTATTTGGCAATCCAAAAGCCTTCTGGACTCTTCTGAAAGTGTTCACTTGGGAAAAAAGACAGTTCTAAATCTGAAAAGAACAGAATTTTGCTTCTGGTTTTCCGAATCGTCAGAATCACTCAAAAGTGTTCAGTTGGGACACGGATCGGAGAAGTATCCCGGATTGCTAAATAAAACCTCCAATAGACAGATCCGCCTGAATTTGCCTTTGTTTTGCAAAAATACAGTCGTTTGCAAAATAATAGGTGTGCGCTAAGAAATCATCAAAAACACTTAAAAAATTGTAAATATTGAGTTAGTCTTAACAGCTCTTGGAATCTGTCGATCAGTGGTTTTAGTTGTTTTTCTTGGTATTCCTTGGGATTCTGGATGACTGGTCCATTTCAAGGCATTTGTGACCATGTTTTGAGAACAACCAACCTGACTCGCGATTGTTTTATAGGTGTTTCCTTCACTTCGATGCTTTTTTATAATTTCTCTTAACTGATAAGAACAGTGTGATTTACGACCCATTATTAGTCCATCTATCCGTTTTAAAATAGTTAAATTAATTAATACAAATATTATTACAGTCATAAAAAAAATTAATAACTTACTTCTCTTAATTTAAAACCACGAATGAGAGAATTAAAATTATACAACAATTTTTTTGCACAGCGAAATTAAACAAAGGTAATCATTAAAGGGACAATCAATCAAAAGCAACGGCTGGATGCAGCAACAAGAGGATACAAGAGTGTCGCGACAAATTTTATAAGTCATTTTAGTAGCACTTGCTTCACTCTTTCTTAAGACAATTAATGCTTTCAAACATTCTTTTTCGCACCTGTTATTATGCACACCGCTGTACATGCACGTTTAAACAAAACATGTTGACTTAATTTTCAATTTCAATAACCTCACTAAAATTAATTAAATTAACAACTTCCCACTAATGTACTAAATATTGTAATTTAAGATCTAGGAAAAAGATAATTGTATTTTGCCTTTTTAATCCCCAGAAATAGAGTCATTTTGGTTTAATAACAAATATCCATCACTTAAAGATTTTCGTTGGTCTTGTCACCATCAAAATGCTCGTTTATATTAGAATTGTCAATTTAATTATTCTGATAAAGTTAAATAATTAACTACGTAGCATACATGTGGTCGTATTAACTAAGTTGCAAATAATAAACTCCCTATGAGCTCTTGATACGGAAATTAAGACATCCAATTCTCATTTGTTATCTCACTTGACGAAAACTGTTCTTTTTTACACTTTAATAATATAATATCAATTGTCGAAATATGATTATTATTATAATAATTATTGTGTTGTTTTTGATCTATTAAATATTATATTTAACATTGCGATCCGAAATATGATCTTCCTGAACTGCAATCTGATTGTTACGCACTGTCTAAATTTTGACAGTGATTCGCTTAAAGTATCCACACATCGCATGCGACTAACTTTACTAAATCAGAGATTATCTATTATAAACGTCATTCGGAACGAATAAACGCAAAACGAAAATATTTGCTCTTTTTGCATTTTGTCTATGTTTTATTGGAAAAAGGAGCCATTTGATTAGCTTTTACCTACACATTGGAATAATTAGCGGTAAATTGTTGACATTCAAGACTTGTGTGTTATTTGTTTGTGGCGACTGACAATCAGGTGCTATGTAGTTATTTCTGTATTAAAATAATGGTAAGTAATTTTCAGTTTGCTACAACTATGCTGATATTTTTCGTTTATTTTATTCTTTTTTGTCGTTTCTTTTGTGATCTGAATAGTGTATAAGCTCATGAAGTAGAGATTTCACAAATTCGACAGAACATGTGTAAAATAAAGATAAATAATTTCATTTTATGTTTCATTCGATTGGTAATCCGAAAGTTCTCCGATTTGCGATATAAACCAAACAAGTAAGTACTTCTGATTGACTGATCCAAAGGGCTTTGCTATATGAAACCTAAGATGGAGTTTGCTTTATTTACAATAAACTCAATGTGATTAACAAATTTTAGTTTGGAGTCAAAAATAAATTCATGATCTTTTTTTATTAAACCTTTTTAATTTTTGTTCATTTGGTATCCGACAACGAGGGAAAGAGAAACATCGAAATTATTTAGCCTTAAATGATTTACTTTAATCAATGGGACGATTTCTGATGTCATTTTTGAGAAGAAGACAATCGGTTGCACTTTTTATACATCTAAAACAATTAAGTTATCTGCAAATAAATGTACATAATGAGTTACGTCATTTAACCAAAGGAGTATCTAAATTTAGCTTAACTTTAATGTGTTCAAAATGTGGTGTACACGCAAATGCAAAAATATCATATTTTATCTTACACAGACGCAAAAATATCAGATTCATAATGGCGCAAGCTTGTAGGAAAATCAAAATAGTTATCGAAATTCCCCATCTTGGTATGGCTCATCTGTGGTTATGTCCTTTTCGATTGGTAATCTGGAAAAACTCTCAGATCCGGGATTCCAATCGTACAATTTACCACTCGATTCTTGATTTTGGATTTTAATGTGACTGTATGTATAAGGCAGGAAAAAACAAAACAATGACGCAAAAATGCAGAGATGGCGAAAAGACGAAAAAAATATCGATGTTTCAATATCGATGTTGAAGCATGTGAAATACCCCAGCATCGATGTTGAGATTCAGAACATCGATTTAAAATAAGCTGAAATCTTTTGTTAATGAACCCATGCTTATAAAGATTAGGCCGCACTCGGCGGAACTATACTTCAGCGGCACTACGCTTTACAACTATTTATGTGAAATTGTATTAAGTTCAATTGCCGCTTAGTTCAATAAATGAATCTACCTCATACAAAAGGGAAAAGAAAATAACGATAAAAAACATTGCTACAATTTTCAAAACAATGTAGGTACTACAGCTCAATTCTCTCCCTTGTGACGAATCACAAGTCACAAGCCCTTGTGACTATTCCTTGTGAGGATTATTGTGACTCGACAACGAGTGTGTTTCCTTATTCATTATGGTATGTCCAGAATATTCGGAATACCAGTTTTGCGTTTCTTTATTCCATGGAATATTCCGGATAAACTATTTTGTTGTTTCTTTATTCATTCCGGAACGTTTGGAATTCATTCTTTTCATTCCATGTTAAACACGGAATGAAAAGAATATTCTCGGAATAACCCTTTCATATGAAAGCAAAACAAATGACAACAAAATGGATGACCAAACATTGTTTATATTTTTATTATTGAAATAAATATATAAATAATAATTAAATGTGTCTTTTCATGAATTAATAAATTAATAATAATTTATTTTTACTATTTTCCATAGATATATCTATTTTCTTGTCATCATCACAACACTTTAAAAGAGCTGATTGATGTCATCTTTTTTCTTTTCTATTCCGGAGAGAATTTTTGTTCCTTTATTCATTCCATTCTGGATATTCTAGATAAACATTTCGTCTTTTCCATTCATTCTATTCCTTATCCGGAATAAATAAAGAAACACACTCAACATTTATCTAATTCTACCCCAATCGTCACAAGAAAACTCACAACGAAACTCACCACAGCCAAAGGTGAATTGCGTAGTGGCATTATTGGAACACCTGAATATTAAAAACAAAATAAAAATTGAAATTGATGCGGATTATTTATTATAGATGTAATAATAAAGATACGCAAATATGTATAAATATGTATTTTTGTTTAAACAAATAAACAACAATCAAAGAGAATCCGTTTCATTACTTTTCAAACAAGAAAATGTAAAAGGATTTATATTTGATCTGGAATGGTATAGAATGAACAGAATACCTACAGGCAATCACACTATTATGTGATTACTGATAAAGTGTTTATTTAGGATACTCTGACACTTTTTCCTTCTCTCTGGTAGTCGCCTCTGAACTTATCATCTCAAATGAAAGTTTCATATTTCTATTTACTTCGTGTTGGGATATAAAATTAATTGTTTCACAAAATATTATATCGTATGTCGCATCGAAATCTCGAAACTCAAACTATTTGTGAGTTGTGACCTGCTCTGAAGTAGATCACAATTTCGATTGTCTTTATGACTCTCACAAGTTGTGACTTTGGGGGAGAATCCGAAAAAGTCACAAAATTAATTTCACCTCTGCTTGTGACTTGTGAGGTCTCAGTGATGTTGGGGAGAATCGTGCTGTAAATTTATAATATATTGAATTTTTAATCGATTTTTAAACGTGCTATTATTTTTCAAAAAATGCATTAAAACAACATAATTTCTCACATCGATGTTGTTTTTATCCGATCTTAACATCGATGTTTGAGCGATATTGAAGCTCATCTGTACACGACATTGCTCTTGACATTTAATTCTAGTTTGACATAGTGGGTGTGAGTGTGGGCGTACTTCTGGTTTTGATTCTGACTTCTCTTCTATCCAAGAGAAGAGCTGTCATTTGATACCAATCCAACAGTTTCAGAAGCATTGGGTAGACTTCGGAAGCCTTCCGGATGACCAATCGAAAAAGCAATTAAACTAGACATACCTACACAAAGTTTCTAGATTTTGCAATTAAAACACGACGCTTTTTTTATATTTTGTAGATTTTATTACTTTTTTTAAGTCTTAAAATAAATCAACAGATTGTGAGTAAGTTTCCTTTTAATAAAAAGAAGCATTAAAGTATTATTGCTTGCTTCGAGCAAAAGGCTAGTTCTCATTTATTTTTTTTAGCTTGAAAAGCATTCAGCTCTATAATAAATTCTTTTCTGGCGGCATACAAGCTTATTTATACTTTTATTAACAATTTATAACATGCACTTAAGACAAAATGTTTTTTTTAGTCATTTTGAATTTTTCAATCAGCAATCAGCTATATTCTTCCTTTAATATTTTAACTTTTTAAAATCTTTTAATTTTTACATAAATTTATTTAAGCATTTTATTGCTTTTATTTCGTTTGTCTTCGCAAAAAAACTAAAAAAAAAATAAATAAATATAACTTTTGATGCCATCGAATTTCCTTGTTCCGCATATTAATTTAATAAAATTTACTCAACGACAACGTCATCGTGATTGTCATGAAAAACTTTGCACATGGCCAATTTGACGGATGCAAGGAATTCCGAAGGATAACATCAAGAGGGTCTCCCAGGACCAGGAGATACCAAAGCTCGCCGTTGGACTGGTGGAGGAGGTGGTGCAATACGCATTCTCTGCACTGGTACTGGAATCTGCAAATGAGAAGGCGCTCCAGGTGGACATTTGTTGCCATTGGTTGCCGGGAAGGATTGCGATGGCCTTAATGAAAGCCTTTCCACTGGTGGTTTTGAAATTGGCGGTGCTGGTGGTGGAGGCAAGGATTTGGAATTAATTTGCCTTGGACAGGATATTGGTGGTGGTGATGATTTGACAGGGCTTCTGGGTGTGGGTGTTGGAGGTATTGAGATTCGAGATGTTGGCTGTGAAGTAATAGCTGTTGGTATTACAGTTCGGGGGTCTTGTTGAATTGTTGATGCTGTATTAAGACTGGCGTGTGATGAATACAGAGAGGATGACGTCTGTTTTGGAGCTTGACTCAAATAATCCAACTCGGGACATTGATGAATTTGAGTTTGAATGGAAGGTGACAGATCTTCTTCAACATCGGAAGACACGGAGTCGTACGGCGAAGGATAGGGTGAATGTTCAGGGGACGGTGAGTAGCATTCTTCATCGTCTATCATTGTTCGGAAATTTTGGATGGAATCATTCAGTGTCCACAGTTGAGAGAGAAGAGAAATATCAAGTTGCCGTAATCCATACTGAAAAATAAAAATAAATTGAATATTTTATTATGTGTTTAAACTTAGTACTGCGGATGAAAAAAAGTTTGTGTAAGGAGCAATTAAGAATAAGTATGTTTCTTTTTCTTCTACAATATCTCTTGCAATAATACCACGTGGGATAAATAGTTAGAGTCAAGTAAATTATTTGTTAAAATTAAAAAAAAAATCGTGCAAGGCAAAAATGAATAAAAAATCTTTCAACTTTATTAGGCGCCCTCTAGTGTATTCTAAGTGCGTCACTACTAGGCGCATCTACTCGTACACGAGGTCATTTGTGGATGATAGTACTAGATTACTGTTTTCATTTAGTCAAGAGTACTTACAGCCACTGCTACTATTACTATTAAGGGTATTCATGAAACCGCGTAAACTTTCCACATCGTAAAATGGAAAAGTTTACCACGCACATTTCATGAACGCAATATTTTTTCTTTCTGTACTTTAACTTGACTAATAACAAAGTGTTATAACTCTCATTTATAATGTCTGCCAGAAATAAAAAGAGGAAGAGAGATAGTTATACCAAGATTATGACACATAAAACGTCAAAACCAAACGTCAAAAGTTTTTCACATTTACCAAACTCAGATGGTAAACTTTCCCACACAAAATTATGCAGAAAAGTTTACCATTTGTTGGTAAAGTTTTTCCATACAAATTTTGGCAGCTCATTTACCACATTTACCATTTTACCACGTTTCATGAATACCCTTATTATTTCCGAGATTTCGAGGAAGAGTAATTCAAAATGCTTTCTCAATTATATTGCAAAAAGAGAACTAGTTTACATTTTATAAATAAGTAAGGGAATGATACAAATTTGAAGACAATGGAATTATTGCTACTGATTGTTTAACCAACTTTCGCCCTGTTTTTTTCAACAGCGTAAATTCGATAATTTTTTTTTTTCATTTTGTATAAAGAATTAAGCGAGTCTCGAGAAACTGGAATACTAAATCTGGGGAATATGCAGTGTACCCATCTTGCGGAAAGGGTTTTATGTCCAAATATTTATGTAAAATCAAAATAACTGAGCCGTGTGATAAGCCTGTGGCCTCTTCAAGTTTGCGCTCTTCAATCGGCGATTGTCCATTACCAAACCATACATTTGTTCGGCTATTTCTTGTATGGTGACCAGAATTAGGCGAACAGAACGTTCGGTGCCACTTATGCTTGAACGACCGTATCGAAATTGAGTAATCCAGTCGTGAATGGTTATAATCGATGGTGAAGTGACCTCATAGTATTTGTCAAGCTTTTGTTTAGTTTGCGTGATAGTTTTTCCTCGCAAAAAATAGTGTTAACACTCGAAATTCACTTTTCTCCAATATAATGAAAATGATCGTAGGCATCAATATAAAATGGCTGCCACAACAAAACTATTTCACAGATTTGTCTAAAAGGTTGAGTTTGTTCTTTTGAAAGATGATTCTTGACAAAAAAAATTGATAAATTTAAGATGACAACAGAATGTGTGATAATTTTCAGGGACTTTTTTACCCACCAATTTACGAGACAAACAACGAACGCTACAGAAATATATGGAGGAATCTGTTGATTTGGGCTTCAAGTATTGCTGGTTTTAGCTTAACGGAGTGACTTACATACATATACAGTTATTTTTTTCTTTAAATAATTAAGATTCAAAATCTTGTACAATGTTTGAAAAAAATTAAAAAATGGTTTTACCGCCAGAATCCGCTATATCCGTAAGTAAGAGGGCTTCTTGTTATTGGATTGCGAACCGTAGTAAGTACAAGGCAGGCACCAGGTAGGTGCGAACAGGTAGAGCTTGAAATGCTTAGGCATAATATAGGCATTTTGGGAATGAGCGAAATCAAATGGATATGAAAAGCTGTATGTACTATGTGGAATCGGGGCTGCCGAAAATGTTGCACACTGGTGAAGAGGAGCCAGACAGAGGTTAAACACTAAGAGTTATGCTTAACTTAAAGTGATTCTACGGAACGAATGTAGAGCATCTCATAAGACAATGTGAATAAGATTTCGGAGAGATTGAAACATGTTGCAAGAAGAGGGGACGCAAGGGAACTGTTCTTCAAATCATTAAGAACATTGTCGGAGCACTAACACTAACCATTTTTGGATTTAAACGGAAACATTTTAGGGAAGATAGATCAGCTGAAAAGATGGAAGGAACACTTTTGTAAGTTGCTAAAGGATGACAACAATGCAGACGTGAATACTGAATTGAAGAACATTCGCACATCTTGACATCAGCCCTCCCAGAGATAAGGAACGCGATCAATTTTGTAAAGGGTACAAAGCAGCTGGACTCGATGGTATACCTGCAGAATTCTTAAATGTAGAACGCAGAACACCTTCTGATTTCTTAATTCAACTGTACAGACTGTATGGGAGATGGAAACATACCCAAGGGACAGGAAGGATGGAGATGTTGTAAAAAAAATACTGCAACGCCCTGGCATTGTATCACCGTTCCGTCCGTTTTTTCCGAAGTTAGAAGCACCAAGCGTGGTGCAGATCGGCTGTCGACCACATGAACACCTTGCGAATCATATTTGAATAATAGAAACTATTTCCTGCGGGCTTCAGGTCAACCAATTAGATTGACTTAAAGCCCGCAGGAAATAGTTTCTATTCAGTTAAACTAAAAAGGGCACATACAAAATAAACTACACTATTACTCGTATATTTGAACAATCATATCTGAGTACCATTCACCGCTGTACCTCATGATTCTAGATTTCGAGAAGGCATTTGATCCGTTTAATCGTAATTACTTTTGCAGATCGCGAGGTAGTCCTGAGAAAATTGTAGCTGTCATTAAGGAGTCTTATAACAATGCACACTGTTTCGTTTTGCACAGTGGACAGCTTTTCGACTACATTGATGTGCGTCAAGGAGTGACACAAGGAGACGTTCTGTTACCTATTCCATTTTTGCTTGCAATTGACGATGTGATGACTACGACGACTGATGCAAAAGAAAAATATGGTATCCAATGGATTACTACGTATTTAATAAGCTTATCCGCATTGACTATGCTTACGATATATATCTCACGGCAAGCAACACGGCTGGATTAAATCAAGTATGTCAGTCGCTGGAAAGGAATGGCGAAATTGCTTGCTTAATGACAAACTCAAATAAGATCAAAATCTCCCTGCGAAACAATCTAAATCTGTGCTGTTGTATGTTTCTGAAACATGGAAATGCTCTGCCATCATCTCGAGCAGACTGCAGGCTTTTGTTAACCATTGTATGCGTTAAATTCTAGATAGGGAAACATCATGTAATAGAAGTAGCGTTGGATTGGATATATACTGAGAAAACCTGACGAAAATATAGCGAAACAATCCTTCGATAGGAATCCTCAGTGAAGAACTTTCACAACTTGGAGACTATCTGTTTCGAAAAAAAAACTCTGTTTTAGGCTATTCAATCGTGATCACAGCTCAGTTCTGTTATGGCGAAACAAGAAAGGCTGAAGGATCTTGTTGCTGCCCTATGCTCAAGTAGTTAAAGTGCTACAGTACTGGCAGTCGAACAATATTTTGTATTTATAATTGATAAAGCCATATATTGTGTAGCAGGACAGCTACTCCCTTTATTACCACATACACTTGAACCATTTTTACTGTACCATACTTGGCAGCTTGTTGAATTATACCGGAGTAAAAGTTACCCCACCTGCACTCTAAAAATAAATCGTGTAATTTTACTATCATAAAACGAGGACATTTGTTGCATACCATAATTGCAGTATTTTTACACACATATTAATTCCACATATTTAATGAGTAAATGTTAAATCTTTTATGTGTAGTTTCAAATAAAAATTTAAAGTAAGAATATGTATTTCTATACCCAAGATGTTTAAACTTAATGTATATATACATAATTTATGTTTAAAATTCAACAGAATTTAAGCAAATGTTTATTAAACATAAAATGTGTAAATATAAACTTTTTATTTGTAAATTCATAGCGATATTCGACAAACAATGTTTAAACTCCAAACAAAATTAAGTATTAGAATGCTTAAAATTACACCTCTATTTATGTGATTTGGCTCTAAAAAGAGCTTAATTTTTTTAAATAACAAAAGTGTAATTTTAAACATTTTATGTTCAAATTTATAGCGAAATACGACAAGCAATGTGTAAACTTCCAACAAAATTAGGTATGAAAACGTTTAGACTTAGAACTTATGAATATGATTTCACTTTTAAAAGTGTTAAAATTTTTGCAGAGATTCATTATTTAATATGAAAAATTAAACAAAATTTTACGCTTGTCTATGAGCGTTCCAAATTAACACAAATAAATACGTTTTGAGGTTGTTGACCACCTCTGCCAAAATTACAACGTTGCGAGAAACACGCGTCGATGGCCAATTGCGATATTTTTTGACCTGTTGAATATCACTGAAATACATGCTATTATTAGTGTTTGCAAAGTAAATAATGCAGACAAAAAAGAAAAACAATAAAACAATATTTTTTTGCTAAATATTAAATAAGCTTTTTTTTGTATTATTAAAATTCAATTTGAGTAAAAACACATAACAAATCGAGTCATTTTATTTTTTTTTTTACTTAAGAGAAAAAGAAAACTAAGTTCAAATTATTAAATACAAAATATTATAGGACATAATTTATAACTACAGAACTAGGACATTCTGTGTTCGCCAACGGCCTGATTACGAATGAAATTAATAATGAACGTGCAAACGTATCGTCATCGTCACAAACGAATTGCAAATTTACACATAAAATATGTAACTTACATCAAATGGTTGTAAATATAGGCATTCATTGAAACACTTTATTTGTAGTTTTCATAAGTTGTTTGAATTTAAACAATATTTGTTTAATTACAAACATTGTGGGCGTAATGTTTAAGCATACAATTACATACAATTTCGTGATAAATTTACACGCAATTTTAGAGTGTTTGTTTACATTTGTCCACTGTGCATTGTAATAATATGGAATATAATATTTAGGGGTTAGTTCTGGGACCTGCAATCTATTGTGCCTGCATTTAGTTCTAGATGGGGCGGTTATTCCTAGAGCTCTTCCGTCTAAAATGGTTACTTTGATAAGCTTGAGTAATTGGAGTTTGTTCAAAAAGGGTAATTCACTGTCCTCCATTTAGACTGTACATTATATACCTACTATTTGCTTCAAGTTTTCCCCATGAAAGCTGCAGAACCTGCGCATCTTAATGTTAATTTAATTAAGAACCATATATCTTATTACACGAGTAAAAAAATTAACTCAAAAAACACAAGTGCCGTGCAATTCAGGTTGCATTTAAAAGACCTTAGGTCTTACAGGCATATAGTTAAATTAAGAAAAAAAATTGAGTCACATAACAAACTAAAATCTCGAAATATTAATATGAATTAAATCTCTAACAGCTCTTATCAAAACTATACAGGCGCCTTACGACCTCGTACATTTCACTTTTTTATTTGTATATAGCTTACTCATGTTTATATGCTTAAAAATTTTGATTTTCTGCGGTTTGAACCAGACCCCATTAACTTAACTCTCTCACTTACCACACAGATTAAGTTCCATCGTTGTTCTTTGAAATCTCTTTAACAAAAAAAAAAGATTATGTTTTCGTCTTCATTTCTTGCGGTCATAGTTCGGCGGAAATCTGATCTGACACAAAACCTTATATCATGAATATATTTGATGTCGATTGAAGTTAACTTGGTCGCCATGTTAATATTTGCTTATGTGGTTTTAATCCATGTTAACAACTATAACGTTGAGTTCAAGGAGATTATAAAAGCAATAAATTTATTTTCGTCATTAATTACTTTAGACAAATCACATGCAGTACTATAATATAGCCGTGCACGATTTTGATTATGATGGATCACCGAACATATGTGAAAGGTGTTGGTGCGTTGTTTCTATGCAAGTTGTATCTACAGATCCTATTTATAAGAGTATCTATGTATTAACAAGCACTTGAAAATTGAATGGTGAATGTCATTTTCATATGGCACACGATTTTAATATCATATTCCTATAAATATATATATATGAAGTGAGATGATTTAAGCAGAGCCGCGGTTACATTTTGATGGCTTATGAAAGGCGACAGGAAGTAAGTACATATGAATCTATGTAACTTGTGCAACTTCAAATCTGAAATCAAGGTAGATTCGTAGTGACACTTATTGCTGTCTTTGATCGGATTACGAGGGGTATGTATTCGTGAAAGTGGTGGTTCAAGTTTTTTTGAAAGTTTTATTAAAAAAAAATAATAAGTGTATCCTAACTTTGTATTTAAATGTCTATTTCCATTTATGTGGTTCATTTGCATTTGCATAAACATAAATGATTGGCGCATACAATGTAGCATTCATGTCTTCCTTCTCATAGGATTGGGACTCACTAAATCATCAATTTGTTGTACACTTTTCAATAAAACTCCATCACTTCCTTACAAAGAATTAAAATTCTGATATTGGAACATAAGCACAGCGAAATAAAATAAACCTGCGTCCGGAAGCCAAAGTATCCAATTCCCATTTAAACTCAAACTTAGATTTTTGTAGAATTATCTAAAGAATTTTCGTCACTCAACCTCGAGGAGTTGGAATAATATGTATATTCCTGTAAAAATTAATTATGAATATTAATATATTTTGAATTGTAAATAAAAATATCGATATAACTAGCTACATTATTTGAAAATTACTTTAAAAACGGAGTATCGTTTTTCCATGTATATAAAAGAGACAACCATCTGTGTGTGAACTCATAGCTGGAGAACGGATTGGTTGCTTTTAACTACGAGTATGTTAACCTTGACGGTGAGGATTGGAATTAGACCAAGGAAGCACACTATGGAGGAAAATCCTAGCATCCAGGATTCATTTGTCCAAAAACAGCTACATGATTATGTATAAATCGTCTTCTACATTATTGTTGTTGATTCGAAAATTCGGCAGATGGCGTTAACTGCAATTGCGCAATATGACAGTTGGCTTTTACATTCATTATGCAGTGGAAATTTTACTCAATGCACCGAAACCTATTATCGGAACGCGTTCCATTGTAATAAATCTTAAATTAAATTTCATTTAAATGACACTGTGAGGTAAAAATTCAAATGGTTTCTTTTATATTGTATTATTCTTAGTACTCATTCTTATTTCCAAAGAAATAGAAGTAAAACTACCCAGTTTATAGTACAGTCAAAATGTCTATGTACAAATTTGGTCACGGTGTCGTATGCGCCCTTTTTTCTCTTGATTTTTATTAAGTATTTTTTAATAACCATTCAAACATTTATGTAATGATTGTTTATACATTTTTAATACAAGTGTGCAGGGTCATAAATCGGGAAAGGGTTCGAAATGCTGTATTTTAAATACTGTATGGTATGGTCAAAATTCTGTATGACACTGTATGGTCATAATATTGTATGGTTAGTATTCTGTATTTTAAAATACTGTAAATCTAAAATACTGTATCTCAAAATTCTTCATCTGAAAATGCTGTGTGAGCAAACACTGCATCTCAAAATTTTGTATCCAAAAATACTGTATATTTGTATAATTTCGTTCCTAAATTTCCATTACAAAGAAAAGCAAAAAGCAGACGCTTATTTGTGTACATATATTTTTATGACCTTTAGTCCAAAATGGTTTTCGCCCGGGCACCATAGTTGGGCTCATCAATTAGATGCTATCGTACCCTTCCAAGACGCAATATTTTTACTTGTGGTATAGGTACTATAGGGCAAGTTTTGCATTTGAAAAAAAATCGAACTCGAGATTTTAATCAAAGTTGATATACAACACCAAGAAAGTGGGTCCCGCAATTCCTTCTATTTTTCTGTCTGTCTGTATGTCTGTCTGTCTGTCTGTCTGTCTATAGAACGATCTACAGCTTAAGCGGCTGAACCGATTCTGTTCAAACTTGGTGCTTTGGCGTTTTAGGTGATTGTGCAAAATTAGTATTTTTAGCCCCAAAAATAACGGTACTTACCATACAAATTTTTCTACCATCTTAATTATATCGAAAACGACTCTAACGGTTTTGATAAGAAATGGTGTGTATACTACTTTGGGTATGCTCTACATTTTGCCCAATTTTTTTTTAATATTTTGGTATTAACAGTACCTGCCATACAACGATTTTATTGATTTTCGAATTTCTCACAAACGGCTCAACAGATATCGATTCAAATTTTTTACAGGAGCTCCTTCGGATTTGAAATAATACTGCATTTCAAAATTTTTGAAAAATATTTTTGGATTTTTGAAAAGAAAAATATTTTTTTTTTTTTCAAAATTCAATATTTCGAAAACGGGTGGGTGATTTTTCTGAAATTTTGGTTTTAAATTTATATTATTAAATATTTTAAATGTTCATACCAATATTTTTTTAGAAAAAGATATAAGAATTTTTATATATAAAAAATTAAGTGAAAAACTACTTTAAAAATACTTTTAGCCGTTTCTATTAAGAATCTTTTTCATATAATGAGATCGAACATAGGAGGTACGTGCGACCCAATCGTGCATTTTTTTTGTCGATGATTGATTAACGACTCTAATAAAATTTACAGCTTATACACATTGCAAATTATGCAAAAATTTGCGTCTTTGAAGGGTACGATAGCATCTAACTGATGAGCCCAACTATCGTGCCCGGACGAAACACATTTTCGACTAAAGGTCATAAAATTCATTCAATTTGGCTCTAATCCACAAAGTCCACAAAAACAAAACAAAAATAATATTTTAAATATTGTTTGCGTTTTCTTCACATATATCATTTATTGAAAATCCAAACAAATGTAAAGCAAGAATATATTAATTAATAAGAAAGAGAAAATAACAGCAATATATTTTGTTTTGGTTTTAATTAATTTTATCATAAGTACATGTTATAAATTCTTAATAATTTTTTGTAGATTATTATGATATAAGTATGTATTCTTAAAAAAAGTACGTATTTTGTTTTCAAAATTCTCTATTTCAAAATGATGTTAATGGGCTGAACAATAAAAATAGTTTTGATATCGTTTTTATTTTTCAGCCCATTTACAGCATTTTGACATACAGAATTTTTAAATACAGAATTTTGAAATACAGAATTTTGAGATACAGAATTTTGACACACCACAATTTTGAAACACCTAATTTTGACTTACAGTAGTTTAATCATGCAGTATTTTGTACATTCAGTATTTTGAAATACAGTGTTTGGAGATACAGTATTTTAAACACAGTATTATGACCCATAAAGTATTTTGACCCAAACCCCATAAATTGGCAGGCTACGAAACCATTATATGTAAATCTGTCTTAACCTATTAGTAAGAACAAGATTGTTAGTAGAAACTTCGAAATATATTTTTATAGTAATTTTTTACATAATTTTTATAAACAAATGTTTTTAGTTGTTTTCTTAACAAAAAATCCGTATAGCAATTTCTTTTTTATAATAGAAATTTACTATTTAATAATTTAAAAAAACAAATCGTTTACCCGTTTTCAAAATATTATTAAATTAAAAAAAAGGATATATGTATGTATTAGAAAAAAAATCGACCCTGAAAATTTAATCAAACTTGTTTTGCAAATGCATATAGAGAATACGTATAACGGAATTCCGTCTGTCTATCTGTCTGTACCCGCTGAAGCGATTATCGTCAAAGTTGGTACTTAGGGGTTTTAAGTGATGTTTTCAAATCGATTTTTTAAATCTATTTTCAGCTCTAACATTCACTGTAGCTGCAATACAATTTTTTCTACCATCTTAATTATCTCGAAAACGGCTCCAACGATTTTGATAAAAAAAATCAGTAAGTAATACTGGATTTTGGATTTTTGAAAAAAAAAAATAATAATATCTTTTTTGAAAATTCAATATTTTGAAAACGGTTCTTGAGAAAATTGATCATAAAGTCAAATTAGGATGAGGAGGAGAAATGCAACATGCTTGAAACTGAATATATTAAACATAAGGCAAGTTATCAATTTTTGTTCAATGGAATTAGAAAAACCTGGTATTTCTTCTTAAAATAAAGGGCTATGCAATCTTACCATTATATATATTATAATAAACCAACGTAAGCCTTTTCTTAAATCCCCGATAAGTGATATCAAAATCGGAGACAAGCCCATAATCTAGAACAAGTTTTCCTTCGAATATACAGAAGAATCACACCCTGTATTGTGGTTTTTGCTTTATAGCCAATGTCGTAATGAAGAAAACACGAAAGTCCAAATGAAGGTCTTTAACCTTATTTCAAAATCTTTATTAAACACAACTCATAAATTCACAGCAAACGATATTTAGTTCAAATATTTTTTATGGTAGGTATTTAGTCTACCAAAATAATCCCGAAAGACCTCAGACCTATTAGTCTATCATCTTTCCTTCTAAAAACTCTTGAAAGATTGATTGATATCCATTTACGTATTGGCATCGACAAGAGTTTTTTGTCCACGGCACAACATGCGTACTGCAAAGGAAGATCGGTAGATACTGCCTTACATACACTAGTGTATGTATGCTCGCTTTCCTGGACATAGAAGGATCTTTTAACAATGTCGACGTATCTGCAAACGCATCTGCAATGTCAAGTCTAAAAGTAGATGGATCCCTTGGTGAACTTATTAATCAAATGCTGACTAGCAGGGTTATCAATTCAAAACTGGGCGATTTCTCTGCAAGAAGATTTGTTAGTAGAGGTACTCCGCAAGTCGGTGTTCTATCTCCCGTTCTCTGGAATCTGGTAGCAAATGAGCTGCTGATGGATCAGGAAGCAGAGATCTACAGAGTGGTTGCTTATGCGGACAATTTTGCCACGTTCTAAAAGTAGGAGTTCTACAAAACGCTTTAAATAAGCTAATAAACTGGGCAGAAAGGTGTGTAGGGGTCAACCCCAATACAACTGAACTTGTGCTATTTTCAAGGGAATACAAAATTCCTCACGTAGATCCTCCTACTATCAAAGGCATTCCACTAGCTTTCTCAGATGCAGCAAAATACTTGGATCTTATTTTAGTTAAAAAATTAATTTGGAAACCTAATATAGAAGAAAGAGTGAAAAAACCACAAATGGGGCCTTCAACCCCTTATTACCCACTGGCTATATACTTCTGTAATCAGTCTGATTCTTACATACGGCGTAATAGTATGTTGGACCGCTCTAGAAATAGCTGCAAATTGTGACAAGCTGAGCAAAGTCCAACGATCAGCTTCAATGTGTATAAGAGGAGCATTAAGAACAACACCCTCTGCTGCGCTAGACGTTCTTCTCCATCTACTACCCTCTATGATTTCAGCAAACAGACGTCAGCGAGCACAGCCGCCCACCTTAAAACTTCTTTACAATGGATCAATAATGATATTGGCCATTCTATTATTCTGAACTTGTTCGGATCACTTCCAAATTAGATTGATTCATCCCAAAACTAGAATTCGGCAAAAACTTCCAAGTCATTATTCCTCCAAGATCTGTCTGGGAGGACTTTAAGATACTTGGAAGATGATGCTAACCATTTTTACACTGATGGATCAAAAACTGATGACGGGATTGGTGGAGGTGTGTACTCAAACAGACTAAAATTAAGTCTCTCTTTCCGTCCTCCTAATCATTGGAATACCAAGCGAAAATTATGGTAATTAAAGAAGTCCTCTCCTGGCTGAAAGAAAACGTTGTATCAACAACTGATATACGAATTTTCTAGAATAATCAGGCGGCTATTAATCTCTGGAATCAGCCTCTACAAATTCCATAACTGCTCCCAACTGCCGTTCATCTCCAATGGAGATGGCGCAGCAGTTCAATATTCACCTATGTTGGGTGCCAAGTCAGAGGGATATTCCAGGGAATTGTAAGGCCGTTGGACTTGCCAAAAATGGAACCACACTACCTTTATTACCTGAAAAGGAATATATAGGTATACCCATCGCTACATGTAAGTTAATACTGAAACAGGATGCTTTCGAAAGGACAAACCAAAGATGGAAAAATACAACCACCTGCCTGACAACAAAACAGTTCTGGTCAAAACTTGATCTTAAACGCTCCAAGTGTTTGATATCCTTAAGCAGATTGCACATCAGCTCCCTTAATGGTGTCATAACTGGACATAGGCAAGCACGCAACGAGGCTTGGCGTTTATTCAAATGATTTTTGCAGAAGCTGAATGGACGAGTTGGAGGTGGAATCTGTTCCTCATCTTCTGTGCACATGTCCTGCTCTATCTCAAAGATGTATGCTCCTTCTTGGAGACTTTTTTCTTCAATGATCTCAGCTATCTAAATAATATAGGCATCTATATTCTCTTACGCTTCATTAGGAGTTCCAAATGGTACAACGAATAAGAAGCTTATCTGAGGATTCATGTGGTCACATCACAATGGACCAACTCTGGTCTAAGTGTGTCAGCTCAACGCTGGCAGCCTCTTCAACCTAATCTAGGTATTTAGTATGGTATACTGGTTATAAAACGATGGTGGAGGTACTTCCTATTTCAGGTGTATTCATAATCTGGCTTTAAGTAGCTCTTAGCATTACTTATGGGTCTAGTACTACTTTCGGATTTTCTGATAACGTTTGACTGTAGAATTCTATCAAGCCCTCACTTAACAATTTAGACTAAGCCGGATCAGCAGGTACTAGGCCGTTGATGGAACTCGACACAACAGGCCGAAGCTCTGGTAGATTAGCAGGTACTAAGCCCCTGGCGGCAACTGACACAACAAGCCGAAACTCTGGTAGATCAGCAGGTATTAGGATCCCTGTGGCACTCGACACAACAGGCTGGAGCTCTGGTAGATCAGCGATTCCAAAGTCACTCACTGGTAGTTATTACATAAGTGAGAGCAAAAACCCTTACCATGGCTAAGGGAAAGATTCGAGCAATAAAGCTATGATCGACTTACCTCGCCTATGGTCAGATTTAAACTTATTATGAATAAAATCAAAATTAATATCACCACAATACCTTAAGTATGGTCGAAGGGGGCCCATGATTTTCATTCGTCATTGCAAGCCATCATATAATATATGTTGGTCAAAACCCAGTGTGAACTCTAAGCTGATGAACGAAAATTGTAACCTCAGTTGATTTTTCGGTGACGCCAAATATCTATAATGACTGTGAATCGTATCGCAGTGGAATATAATTCCAGCTTTATATTGAAATGCGGTAGTAGCACACTTCGTTCAACCCTAAAATATAATTGACGAATTAAAGGACACAATGGTGTATAATGGGAATGATGTACATTGAATGTCAGACCTGTGTGTACCACCTTTCTAGTAGTTGTCCATCTCATTGTAATCATAATGACAAATTTCACTGATTAAATTCGGTATACGATGCATAAAAGAAAACTTACTTAGCCTTAAGCCTGACCCATACAACGATTCTCAAATAATATACACTTTATCCAAAAATCAACTTGGCTAATTTATTTTAAAATTATTTGTTCTTTCATCGGAAATTTTGAAAATATAATTAGATTGTTTCAAACTTAAAACCAAGAATAACTAAGGCCACATAGACTGTAAAGTGCTTTGAAATCCCCTAACTATCGACTCACTAATAGTCTTATACCATCGAACCAAGCTCTAATAGCATTTGCTCTACTTCCTGGTATGACCTAGCCTTGGCAATTAACCTAATCCACATTTGATCGCATTTAAAAACAAATCAAGCCCTTCCTTCTTCTGTTGCAGCAGATTTTATTAGTTTTGCCAATTTAATACCAATAGCAGCCGCACTTGGAGCCAGGAACTGCTATAAAGTAGTTAGTATCTATGTATATTGATTGGATATTGATTTTCTCTTTAAGATAAATTACTCAACACCTCAATCAGTCTTGTGGGTTGAGTGTTGGCTACTAGGCCACATTGAAGCATTAAAAAAAAAGTCATTTTTCAAAATTGGATTAGTTAAAGCTGGGTGGTGTTTGATGGTGTATATGTCTTCACTGTGCTCCCAGTTAAAAAAAAAGAAGGAAATTAAACAGTAAAATCTCAACATGCAAAGCATATTGTCATATTGTAGAAAATATACTCCTAGTTCTTTTGTTTCTTGTTCTGTGGGAATACGAGTAAACTTCTTCAATTTATCGTCATTTCTTTGAAAGTCACGGGTCGCATTTCTTGCATAATTCATCAGCAGACTTTCGAGAATGTAAAATGCTTGGACAGACAGCACATAAGTTATAAGTTAATTGCTTTCCATTGTCTACTGTCATTTTTCTAGTCTTTAGTTTTTTGTTTTTATTTTTTTTATGAAATTCGAGCCACAGAGTATCTCATTTCATCACTTATAAGCTGCCTCAGAATAGAATACGAGTATGTGTGTTTTGCGCATGAGAATGCATTATTTTATGTGAATGGAACGTCAGAGGAATTTCGAAGTCAGTTTGTAATACCATATTGCAATTAATAGTTTAGTCTTTCAACTAGCATATGCCAGAACGTGATTCTTATTTCTGATGAATGGAATTGGTTTTTGCTTTTAGAAATAAATGGGTATTTAAATAAAAGAAAGAAAGCAGCATGATTCCATTTTCCGTAAAGTACCTACTTGGTAGAGTTAAAAAAAAAAAACTATTTTGAAATTTAAAACCCGGAAATGAAGAGCACTAATTGGATTATAACTTATTCTTTTGTGGATTTACTGGTAGAGAAAAACACTTTTCACCTATTATACTTTTGTATACAATGCACGTCATAAATATATGCACGTTCTAAAGGTAAAATTGAAAAAAAAGAATATGAAATGATTTAGGAAAACTTGCAATGTGTGAACAGCTTTCAGAGATTTGAAATAATAATTCAAAATTTAAAAGAAGTATATAAACTCAGATATTAAAAGTTTAAAATAAAATTAAGAGCGTTCGGTTTTTACTTGCGATTATAGAAACCTATTATAGGGAAGGTTTTGCGTTTGGAAAAAAAATCGAACTCGATATTTTAATCAAACTTGAGGTTACGATGATATAGAACACCAAAATATGGGTCCCGCAATTCCATATGTCTGTCTGTCTGTCTGTACAACGAGCTACAGCCTAAACGGCTTAAGCGATTTTCTTCAAACTAGGTAAGCGTTTTAGGTAATTGCCTCAAATTGATTTTTGAATCGTTTTTTTAGCCCCAAAAATAACGGTACTTATCATACAATTTTTTCTTCAATCTTAATTATCTCGAAAACTGTTCTAACGATTTTTTTGTTTAAACGTGTGCACTACTTTAGGTATACTTAGTCTACATTTTGGTCAAATTTTTTTACATATTTTGTTATTAACGGTACCTCCCATAAAACAATTTTTTTGATTTTCTGCTTTCCCATGAGCTGCTCTACGGACTTCGATGGAAAATTTTTACATAGGATGTCCTACAAATTATAAATAATACTGCATACCAACATTTTTTGAAAAATGTTAGAAGAAGAAATATTTTTTCTTTTTTGAAAATTCAATATTTCGAAAATGTGTGGATGACTTTTTCTGAAATAACGTTAATAAGTTTATATTATTAAATGTTTAAAATTGTCACAGCTATTTTTTTAGAAAAAAATTAAAGAAATTTTGTATATGTATATTTTGTATGAGTAATTGCCTGCGATCCAGTCGCTCATTTTATTTTTTTAAGACGAAAAATAACGGTACCTGCCATAAATTTTTTTTTGCCAAAAGGGTAAATTTTATTTTTCTTAAAAACGGCTATAAGGATTTTATTTAAAAAAATCAGTTCATTATTGAAGGTAAAGGAAATATTTTTGTAATTTTTTTCTTGGAAAAAATGATTAATTTAACATTTTCTTGGTTTTCGATTTTCTGGAAAACGGTTTATTTGATTTCTGTCAAATTTTTTTTCGCAACATCTTCTAGAAAGTTTAAACGTTTATTTATTTTGTGGGTGGCAATGGCGCAGTGGATAAAGTGCTTGATTGCTAACTTAGACTTGAGGGTTCGATCCCCACGCTAGGCGCATTCTTTTCTACACCTCCGATTTTAATTGGATGCCGCCCATGGGTTAAAATGAGACAGTCAATACCTGGTTCTCAAATCCACTGTGCCAACTAGTGCCGTGCAATTCAGGTTGCATTTAAAAAAACCTTAGGTCTTACAGGCATAAAGTTAAATTAAAAATTAAAACCAAACTTTTTTTTTGAAATAAAAAAACATTTTTTTTGCTAACTCACAGTTTCGAATGCGATTCAATCGATTTTGTAGAAACTTCGTATTTAGTAGTTTTTTGACATTATCTTTAATAGTTAAAAAAAAACAATATTCCTAAAATAAGAAAAAACGGTACCTTCCATACAAATGTTAAAAAATCCATGAAAAAGATGTATTTCTCGAACACGGCTCCAAGATTTTTTATAAAAAAATGTGTGTATTCTTAAATTAGTGCAGTCCACTTTTAAGCATAAAAATGTTTTATTTTGCGTACTTATTAACGGTACTTCCCATAGAACCTCTTTTCCCACTATTGGATAAACCGCTTACTCAAATTTTCAAAAAAAAAAAGCTTTCCGTTTAAAAAAAAAATATAAACATTTTTTGAAAAAAAATCGATTTTTCAAAAACCAGTCACTGTATTTTTTTGAAATTTAAACTTTGTGTGTATATTAATAATTAATTCAAAATGGCCTTTACAATTTTTTTTCGAAAAATGTTTTTAGAATTTTATACATACAAAATTATTTTTTTAAAAAACCACTCCAACAATTTGGGGAACTTTTTTTTTACTTACTTGCCTGGTTTTAGACCCCGATATACCACCACAGATCACTTAGAAACATCGCAGAAAGATTTCGTCAAAATAAAATTTAAAAAAACTGTACCTTCTGCTTTTTTGTTGCTCTTAAGTCAATTTTTGATGCCGTGGATACACATACCTTAATATACCAGCTGATATTGTTCTATTTGTTAATTAACTGGAATCACTGCAGCTGATGATTAATCAACCCTAAAAGTACTGGTGGTAAGGATTATAAATATCTAAGGGTCTGTTTTACAAAGAATTTAAACATGGAAAAACATTTGAATGAAAAAATGTTTCGCTAAAAAACACATTGCCCATAGTAGTAAATTTGATGATTTCGAAGGTCTCAGAATCAGTCATGCTTAATGCCTCACAAGTATGGGGCTAAAAAATTATGAAACTCTGGAAAATGTTCAAGGTTTTATTTTAAACGAATATTCCATCTTCCTTTTAACACTCTAATTACATAGTGATGCTGGAAACAGGATTGCCCCGCTCTTCATAAGCACAACACTTAAGCTGCACATTGACTATATGTAATTAAAGTTTTACATATCCCCAATTAAAGACTACCAATGAAAGCGGCCCTTCAACTTATTAATGGTATGCCGAGTAAGTTGAGCTAGGTCAGTGGTGTGCAATTCATCTTAAGTTGCAGGATTAACTCTGTTGCTAAGTCTGCAGATGTGGACATTATCTATATTGGGATATGTTTATCCACGAAAAGGTTATCTTTCCAATTAAAAAAGTATTTACTTAACATATAACCTCTTTCTAGGGTTATATGTGATTCAATAAAGATGAACCATTCTTTAAAAAAAACTGTTTTTTATTGAATTTTTTAATAATTGAAATTTCTTTTCTATGCACCCTGTTAATCGTAAATCGTCATCATCCCTTCAATATTAAAAATCCATTTAAAATGCTCATAAAAGAAAAAAATGCAAGACAAATTTTACTGTAATTTCAAGGGAAAGTTTTTCAGTAGTTCTTTATATGTGTAGATACATATGTACACCCAGAAAAATTTAAGTGTATAATTTACTTAAGCGCATTGGGTAGTTTTCTGCATAGAAGTTGTTTCACGAACATAACCTTTTTCCAGAAAAAAAGGCAATTTTTACCGGAAAAAGTCTAATTTTTAATAGGTCAAAAGGAATTTCTAGGTTACCTATGCAATAACCTAATAACTTTTTTTTACCTATTATTATTTTAGATTCAAAATAGCTTTTAACGGCCGGACAAAATCTTCCAATTTTAATGATTAAAATTTTAATCTTGTACATTATCGATTGTGTGCAGCTGTATTTCACCAATGGCTTCACGAATATTGTCCTTTAAAGCGTCAATTGTCTCTGGCTTGTCGGCGTAACACTTATCTTTTACGGCACCCCACAAATAATAGTCCAACGGTGTCAAATCGCAGCTCCGAAGTGGCCAAACGACATCAGCTCTGCGGCTGATAATGCGATCTTCAAAAACAGGGCGCAAAACATCGAGTGTAGCTTCGGCTGTGTGGCACGTAGCGCCGTCCTGTTGAAACCAAATATTGCCAATATCCTCCTCTTCAATTTTTGTGAACAAAAATTCGTTCAACATGGCCCGATAACGATCGCCATTGACTGTAACAGCCACTCCTTGCTCATTTTCGAAGAAAAATGGCCCAATTATGCCTCTGGACTAAAATCCGCACCAAACAGTGACTCGTTTTGGGTGTATCGGCTTTTCTTGTTTACATACCAAGATCAAAATGAGCTTCATCTGAAAAGATGATTTTTTTGGCAAAATCGGCATCTTCTCTAAGTCGAAGAAGCCCCACTTAGCGAAGCGAAAACGCATTGGATGGTCAGTTGGCTTCAACTCCTGAACCAATTGGACTTTGTATGGCGTCATACCAAGGTCTTTATGCAAAATTCGTCTCAATGATGTCTCCGAAATGTTCAATTGTTAAGAACGACGGTGAATTGATGTTGATGGTGCTTCACGTACACTTTCTGCCACAGCAGCAATATTCTCGGGTGAACGAACTGTTTTTGGCTTTTAACGCTTTGGTTTATCGATGAGGATGCCAGTTTCTTTCACTCTTTTCACAAGATAACGAACATACGGAGCTGACAGTGCTTCTCTTCTTCCAAAATCCGTACGCAATTTTCGCACACATTCTGCAACATTACCATGATTTTCAAAGTAATGTCGCAATATTTCCCAGCGTTGTTCAAGCGTATATACAACCATATTCGTCCAGCGGAAGGATAAAACTAATTATCTGTCAAATCAGACATGAGCTAATTGTTACCATTCACGAAATAAGCACTAGTTGAAAAAAAACGTTAGATGGCGAACCCTTTACTTGGCTGAGTAATTTCAGTAGTATATAGAATTGTATTATAAAAAAAAAAAACAACTTCTTATATTTGTAATAGCAACAATTAAGTAGTGCTCACTAAGCAATTAATAAAAATTACATTTAGCATTTAAATGTATTTATTAATAATAATAATTATTGAGGAATGCTTTTTTAGCATCCATAGTAGGGCAATTAAGTAGGAAAACGTTTAATAAAATAATGCTAATATAGCAATTTGTAGAACTAGGGAAAGAAAATGTAAATTGGTAGAGATGATATGTTAAGAATATTTTTTGTTAAATATAAAATTTGCCTAGTGTCGTTGACAGTTTGGTAGCTGTTATTTTCTGTCAGAAATGCTTGTGCTTAAACTTATTTTGCATTTTTATTTCAGAGTTGCAATCGAATAGAAAAGTTGATTTGATTTACAGCAAAAAAATAAAATTTCGCAATTTTACACCTTTTTGTTGCATCGGATCTCGAATCTGAAATCCCCTAATATTTACATACGCTGAACCTACCAACTCTCCTGCTGGCGATTGTATTTTAACATGGGTATTCACAATCGACAGCAGCAATATTATTCATGGAATCTGACCAATATTGTAAAAAGCAACTGCAGTTCTGAGTTCCTCTGCATTTGCAGACATTTTGAGATATCTGGGAAAGTAAATATTTGCACACTTTTGGTACGATACAACAAAACACTGGTACACCGCACGACAAATGCATATTTCCACATGCCATTAAGCGCAGCAGTATAAGCAATTGTTTTTCTTCCAATATATAATGAGTTCTGTACTTTGGCAGAATGATTAAAATTAAAAAAGAAAAAAAACATTAATTGCAGCTGTGTTCTTATCTTGGCTGCGGATGCAGCAAATCATCTGCAACTAACTGAAGCACCTCGATGAGCATCGTTTTCCTCAAGCGAAATCGTCATCGATATGGTTCCATTAATGGTAGCACGTTGGGACATACGATAAATGCCCATTCCTTCAACATAATTTTCTTTCTCATGTTTCAGAAAAATCCAATCGGCGAAAACCAAAATCATTTTAAATCAAAATCAAAAAAAATAAGAACTGATCTTATTTAATATAAAAAGAATACATGTATGTGATACCTACACAACTGAAACAATTTTTTTTGCTGAAGAAACAAAATTATAGTTAAACCGAGTTTTAACGAGCTAGACCCACAATTTTGAAGGTCCAGATAAATCGAATTTCTAACTAAAACAAAGTTCTAAATATGAGTTCTAAGGCGTTAAAACTTGTTGAAGAAATGAGATAGATCTCAATCAAGTTCTATTTTTTCGTTAAACCGAGTTTTAGGGTTAGAACTTTCTCAAGAAATTAGCTGTAAGTCTTCTACTTGGCTGAGTAATTTCAGTAGTATATAGAATTGTATTATAAAAAAAAACACCTTCTTATTATTATTTTATTTTATTTGAATCAAGCTAATAAAATCTTAAATTACGATTTGGAACATAACATTAAAATTAACGTGAGACAAAAGTTTCAAAGCATCGATATTTCCATCATCAAGGGGGTGGCCGTGGCGCGATAGTTGTGTGCTCGCCTGTCAACCTCGTGGTGCAGGTTCGATTCCTGCCGTTGTCTATATCTTTTTATATTCCATTAAAAACCAATTCTAAAAAGTTGCTGCTTTGCTCATTACATGCTGTGCAGGCATAACACTAACAATTGTGATTGAGTAAACTAGCATAAAATATGACTCCGAAATAAATAAAATAATGCGAATTATAAGGAACATAAATAAATAAAACACGGTAGTTCTCTCTTCATTAGTTCAGCCGCCATCCCTGGAGATAAATCTGAGACAACAACCAGATCTACTCTCAGAACATCGCGCCACACATCTTTCCTATACTTATTTCTCTTCTTCCACCGGATGCCCGCGCTGTGTTAAGAAAAACATATAAAGGGTATTCATAATCCCTTGAGCGCGTGCAAAGTTATAAAAAAAAAAAACAGGACCGCCTGTTCTCCAGACTGAGTAGTAGATCTATAAGTTTCAGACGACTGTTACACCTAACATGTACACATTGTTATGAAAATAATTCCTAATAAAAATGTAAGACGAACTTAGCTTATTAAAACACAGTTTGTATAAATTTTATTTGCTTACATAAGAAATTAAAAATTAATTATTTTAGAAGTTTCCAACTTCAAAACTAGACTCTAACACAAAGCTTTTACCACAATTTCGGTTAATTTTACAAAGGTTTTTCTTTCGGTGTACTCGCACATGAAAACCCACAGACCACACCCTGAGGTTAAATAATAGAGTCAACAACCTAAAAGTAGAATTACCTCGAATATGCATTTGCGTGCCAAATGGATTTATACCTCTGCACGGATGGACGGAAGGGATTTGCATATAGTTCTTTCGACACAATTTATTATTATTGTTATATTTTATTGCTGCGCAAATTGTCAAAGTCTACAAAACGTTTTGCATTTTTTTTTTCTGTTTTTCACCCCCATAAGCCATGTATAGCCTCTCAAGCTTCCGAAATAAGTATATACGAGTATTTACAGATTTAAAGACAGTCGGAAAAAAAACAAACTATTCACGCCAGTCTGGGTTTTATTGTTTGTTTAATGGAAGCTCAAGGAATACATCTACATATCTATATTTATACATAAAACATAATTAAATGTGAATAAAACATTTCGAGGAAACACGACTTAAAACAAAACATGAAACAAATAAAGTTGGGTTGGGATTGGAATGTCTTAGGTTGGGTTGGGTGGAACGTTTTAATTTGTGTTAAGATTGATGACTTAACTAGGTTCGTTTTAGCTAATTAGTGTTCAAGTTTTAAAACGCTCAAACAACATGCAAAGAGTTTCAATTTGTTTAATCATTTGAAAAACTTTGTTTTCTATGTTTTGAATAAATTAGTAGACTATCATTTCGGAAGCGGTGAAATGAATTTGGTCTTTATTTGCGATTTCAAAGATTGCTTTTTAGAAATTGGATTTTTCTCCGTTTTGTTTCATTTTTGTTGGGATATGCAAAAATCAATTTTCGACAAGTTATGGCCGAGTTATTGTCTGGTATTTTTGTGCAAAAACTTGTTAGTATTAAGACCTGCAAAAACTTTCTTGATAGATGGTGTCCCCCTAATTCGTGCAGGATATTTTGTGGGATGATTTCTAGAAACATTGTAAGAAATAAATTGTATGAGAGAAACATTATAGCTGGAGCTGGTATTCCAGGTTAGGGGTTGCGCGAAAGGTAACTTCTTTCTGCTGAAAAATCTATAGTTAAAAAAGAAACGTTAATTCGGATAATGGACCCCGATTAATGAACGAAAAAGGATTACAATTTAGGAGCATGCTCTTGGAATCTATGGACTGTGCATAAGCCAGGGGTTGATCAAAAGCTTGAAACTGTGAAACCGTTTTCGAGTAGTATATAAGTCGAATATTACTGTTATCCGGGAGATACGGTCGATAGGAACTACTACGCTAAGAGAAAGATACTTCGATATCTATTACATCTGCAGTAGTAGTGAACACATGTTGGGATGCGGATTCGTCGTTGGAAAACTGCTGAATTATAAGGTGATCAATGTCCAATCAATAAGAGATCGTCTGGCTGTCACCCGTATCCACTGTAAATTCTAATAAATTAGCCTCATCGCACATTCCCACCAACGAAGTTGAAGTCAAAATCGTGCGCTCGGGGACTTCAATGGTAAGATTGGTAAGGCAAACATCTTTGGCAGTTTAGTCGGAAGGCACACCCTCCACCACGACACCACTGATAACGGATTACGATTGACGGCGCGGCGCGGCGGTCGAACCACCACCTTCTTTATAAATAAAGTTGTAAATATCTACTGTGACCATTTTCTGCTCACAGCCCAACTAATATGTCGAGTGAGAAGAAGCTGCAAACTGGCAAGAAGCGGAAACTTCGCATTGGATGCCTCAGAGACGATGGAGCATTCAAAATCTGCGAAGAGCAGCTGAGCAGGAAACTTATTACAACCGCTAACGAACAGTAAGACTTTAGCATCGATATACCTCCGAAAAAAAAACCATGGTATGATGGTGCTCAATTTTAATATCTAAAAAAGCAGCTAGAAGGGAGTATAGGCCCAAAAGAATGCAAAGAGAGAAGATCTTGCACAAAAAACTCCGAGCTCAAGAATATAGACGATTCATACAAACGAAATCAAACCCCCTAATTCTATAGGAGAGCAAAGCAGCTGACTGCTGGCTTCAAGAAAAGTGCGAATATTCTCCGAAACCTTGAGGGAAAGATTGTTGCCCACCCATGAGGAGTAGAAGTATTCAGGCAGCACAGCATTTCCACCAGCTGCTTAATGAGCAGATTGAAGGGCAGCACCACATCGGGAAGAATTTTTTCCTGTGAAAATCCAAAGTTTCTCAGATTTAAATTTTAGCTCCAATAAAGGCTTTTTATAAGTACGTCAAGAAATATTTTATTGCATGTGTATCAAGCCATAAATTATCAGATGCAATATGCAAGGATATCTAAGGTTTTGATGGATTAAAAAAAAACTCCAAACGTTTAGTTTTCATAGTGGAGTTATCGATTTGCTTTTACCGTCTATAATCGTAACTAATCTATAAACTGGACATCAACTTTGTTCCGTAAAAACTGGTGTAAAAACGAACTTTCTAATGTGCCCAAGTACATGCATAGTTATATTTCATCACGATTTTAAATTAAAGAAAATGCACGACTGGATCGCACGTACTTGCTCCTATGTTGATCACATTATATGCAAAAGATTTTTAATGGAAACGGCTTAAAGTATTTTGAAAGTCGTTTTTAACTTAATTTTGTATATATAAAAAATCTTAAATTTTTTCTAAAAAAAAACTTGGTATGAGCATTTTAAATATTTAATAATATAAATTTCGAAACTTCAAAAAAAATCGTCAACTCGTTTTCGAAATGTTGAATTTTCAAAAAAAAAATATTTTTTTTTTCAAAAATTCAAAAAAACTTTTTTTTCAAAAAATTTTGAAATGCAGTATTATTCAAAATTCGAAGGATATCCTGCATACAAATTTGTATCGAAATCCGTGGAGCCGTTTATGAGAAAGTCGAAAATCAATAAAATGGTTGTATGGCAATTTGTTTTTTGGTCAAAATGTAGACCATAATCAAGGTAGTATACACACCAATTTTTATCAAAATCATTATAGCAGTTTTCAAGATAATTAAAATGGTAGAAACATTTGTATGGCAAGTACCGTTATCTTTGGGGCTAAAACAACGATAGAAAAATTTGTTTTGGGCAATCGACTAAAACGCCTAAGCATCAACTTTGAACAAAATCAGTTCAGCCGTTTAGGCTGTAGATTGTTCTACAGACAGACAAACGGACTGACAGTTTCTGACTTTCAAAAATATTTTAATAGTTTACCATACAAATTTAAATCTCGTCAAAGGAAGATTTCAAATAAATCTCATCTTTAAATCTCATCTTAAATCTTCATATGTCCTTTAGTCCAATGGATGTATGGCAAGTTGCGCTGTCTTTTTAGAGCCAAATTTCGTGGATGCTTAGCTGATTAATTTTTGAAAACAAAAAATCAGTCATCATGGCTTTATAGCGCTCACCAAGAAATAAGGACCGATAATGTCGCCAGCGTATAAACCGCAGTAAACAGTCAATTTTAATGGATCTAATGGTTATTCGTTAATGGCTTGGGCATTGTCTTAGCTCCATATATGGTAATTTTGCTTATTGACGAAGCTATTTAACCAGAAATGAGCTTCATCACTAAACTCGCTAATTCTTCTCTATGAACTTTGCGAACATATTTATTTGTTTTCAAAGTAAATTTCTACAATTTTTAAGCGTTGTTCCGGTGTTAAACGATTTATGATGCATTACCAAACCTTACTAAACAGCAATGTCAAGAGAGTTTGTCATTCTTTACTGTCAAACCGTAGACAACACAACAACCATCAAAACTTCTCAAGCAGCTAATACAAACAATATACATCTTCATAATGAAACAACATTTGAATCGTGCTGTCAAAATTAATCTACCTTTTAATCATTTGAAGCGGTGACAACACTATTTGTGATTTAGTTAAGCTATTAGGGATTACAGTCCTGTTAGAAAGGTAATGGAAATCTCCCAGGGAATTTTGTTTCCATGGAATATTTTATTCCCTTGAAATAATTCCTGCGATCCTGAATTTTCCTCGATACAAAATCGTATGAGTAATTAATAGTAAAAGTAAGTAATGTGCTTTTGTTTTAACAATTTTAAATTATTTTTGTTTAACATATTTCACATAAATAGAGCATTTGTTTGCCGTCAGCCAGAAAAAAAGAGTATTAAATAAACAAAGTTTAAAATGTACATTCAATTTGAATTAGAAAGACTTAGATTAAATAGATTGTGGCATATTGAATTTTTAAAGTTAAAGATAATTTACAACATAAAAGGCTTCGTTCAGAATTTGGTTTCTATATCTTTGCGCAGTTTGTACATAGCTGCTAATAACATTCCAGTTTGATCCATTTAGAAATCCAATGGTTTCGTTAAGTGTAAGAGTCCATTTTCCCCAGTGCGCCAAACGGATTGATGATAAAATTGGACAAATCCCTATGAAATGTAGTTATCCAGTGATCTGAGGTTGCAAAGAGTACACTCCGTATTTTCTTCAGAACCATATGGACGGTAATCTGAACTTATCAGCTCCCCTCTGGTCTTAAATTGGTTGAAATAGTCTTTGACGAATATTGGTCATGAAAATTGTTTTTTTTTCACCAAGGTTGTGCTGCAGAGACTTATACAAATTTCTGGATTCACTGCGATCAGCTCTCTCCGTAACGTTCTCGAAAATTTTGCGTTCTATTCTTTCCAACAATATTTGAAAGTTAAGTTCCCAGTTTCTCCAATCACTGCCCGCTAGTTGGACATTATGTAAGCGCTCAAAACGTGACCATTCTACGAAGAACTGCGACTTCGCCTGGAGTAGCTGTCTCACAATCGCATTTGGTAGTCGACGATTTGGTAAGGGCATCACTTTTAAAATGTAATTGAAGTGCATCTTCAGCGTAAAGATATATAGTTGCGGGTCTCCAGTCTCTAAGTGCAGCATATAGGTAGGCGTATTTTGAGGTAGCCAGAATATTTTTTTGATGAAATATCTTAACAGTTTTTCAACTTCTTCGTATTGGAGAAAGCCCCATACTTGGCCGGCGTAGCATAATATCGACCTCATTACCGCTTCAAAAAGATTAAATTTTGCACTTGGGGCCACATATTGCTTTCGTAGCACTCCCTTCCAGTTACAGTTGGTTGCTTTTTTCGACTCGACTAGTTTTTCTTGCAGGTGTTTTTTAAACGAGAGATTGGGGTAATAATAACTCCAAGGCACTTATACTCCTTTACTAAATCCAGTGCGACATTATCCCAGGTCAATCCCTCTTCTGATTTAAAAAAAATCGTATGCTATGACAGCAAACCCCCTGAAAAAGTTTACTCCTGCTACCAATAAATTCCGAGGCAAGCTTTTGAGCATCATTCACGTTCCCATAGTTTGAATGATAGAAACATTTTCCAGGGAAATTTTTATTCACGATAACCTCCAATATTATAGCAATACCAAAATACAAAAAAAAATACTGTTTATTTTTAAATAAATTAATTCACATTCAAGCTCTGTTATATATGTTTATCAAAGTCTCTTTAAACCGATCCGCTAGAAATATCAATATCAACCCTTAATGAAGCCATTTACTGAACTCCTAACTTTTAACTTACTTAATTATTTCATTACTCTTATAACATCGTATAGAATAGAGTGCAACAAAGAGCACTGAACTCTGCTAGATTTTCTAATCGAACTGGTCAAGTTCATTGTTCATTTTATTCGTTATCCGTATTGAACATTCTTTTCAAAAAAATTAAAAAATACCATCAAGTTTTACAAATTTCCACTTATTATAACTTCATGATCAAAGAAGAAGAGACACTCCTAGTAATATCTGGTTTAGCTAGCTATCACTGTGTTAATTTCAACTGATCCTTACAGTTATATTATATATTATGGCAGCACCTACCTACCATTCACAGACTTATTTACAAGGCTAACAACTTTTCTGTGTCTGAATCTCGAGCTCTACAAGCCAGTTAGTTTACTCATAGGTTAGTGCTCTTAAGGTGTGAAACAGATAGAACAAGTAAACAAGTTGAACTGTAAAAGACTAGAAGATTGGTACAAAATATTGTAAAGAATATAAGTGCATTCGTGTTAGCTTTCCGTGTTAACGATTATGGATTCTTTAATGATTTTTATATTTGTTCTTGGCAAGTTGTTTGGTCCGACCACCAGACATTTCTGAAAAATGTTACTCACTACAAATATGGGTTCTACTAGAAAATGTTGTTTATGTACGTGTGTATTAGTCCATGACTGCAAAAAAAAATAAATGTAAAATGTTAAAATAAGGAAGAAATACTTGCAAATCTTAGTCTAGCAACTTTCAAATTCAAAATTAGCATATTTTTAACATAAATTAAGAGATAGGTTAATTTATTTCGTCGGCGATTTGATATTCAAATTTAATTATGGGATTTTTGCCAAGCGGTCTTATTTATTTCTATTTTTCTCTTTAAACTACACCGAATATTTAGATAATCTATATATTTAGCTTACTAACGAAACAGTTTACTGGTATACTATTCGAGCATCCTTATTTATCTAAATTATGGTTATTAAATGCTAAAGATTTACCGATTAAGAATCTTACTCTCGTTAGCTCGTTTATATTTATAATGTAGGTCACATTGGATTTTTTTTAATAAAATATAAATAAACTGAAACAAAGTGTAATCAGAGAATAGTGAAAGGCCAAAATATTAAAAATAATAATCATTTCAAAACGTTGTATTGACAACTCTGTGTACTTGTAGTATAATTCAATTGACCAGTCGAAACTTTAAAAAGCAAAAAAAAAATGCACGTACGATCCAGTGTACGAACTTGCTCTTGTAGCTAACAATTTTAATGTAGCTAACCATTGAGTTAGGTGTAGTTATCCTATGCAGGTTTAAAGCCTATGTAGATAAGATTAACTAGATTCTTAGTACATTGAATTGTCGAATGGATGATTCAAGGAATAGTTACAAATGTATATTTAACACATATGTATATATAAATGTATAAGGACCTATATTGTATTTAGTATTCAGTGAAGCACACAAAAAATCGTAAAAAGGGAATAATAATAAGGTAGAAATAAATGGATAAACACATAATTAAATGGTCTTACATTGCTTAGTCGTTATAGTCTGAGAGAAAACAAAGATGCAATTTGAATTCATGGATAAATAAGTATATATCAAAATTCCCAACGATTTTTTAAAAAATTAATTTTTTATATATAAAATTTTGAAAACATTTTTAGAAAAAAAAAATTGAAATTCCATTATGTAGGTAGATATTATTAATATATGTATAAAATTCAAAGTTCAAAAAAATTCTGCGATTGGCTTTTTGAAAAATCGAAAAAGTTTTTTTTTCAAAATTTGAGTCTGCAATTTTGAGCATTTGTATAAAACAAATTATTTTAATCGGTTCACCCAATGTTGAGAAAGTCGAAAATATGAAAAGTGGTTGTATTGGAAGTACCGTTAATAAATACGCAAAAAAAATATTTGTATGCTTGCAAGTGGAGTGCACTAATTTAAGAACACACATATTTTTGTATAAAAATTCTTTGAGCAGTTTTCGAGATATAATTTTTTTTCACGGTTTTCTAACATTTGTATGGGAGATACCTTTGTTTTTTATTTTAGAAAAAATGGCTTTCTTACATTCAAAATAATGTCAAAAAACACCAAATACGAAGTTTGGAAAAAAATCTATTGAGTCGTTTTCGAAATTTTGAATTTTCAAAAAAAAATTAATTTCCAAAAAAAAAAAAAATTTTGCTTACAATAGTGTTTAAACTTTCTAGGAGCTTCTGTGTAAAAAATTTCAAAAACATCAAATTAATCGTTTCCATGAAATTCGAAAACCAAAAAAAATGGTTCTACTAGAGGTAGCAAAAATAACAATTTTTTCCAAAAAAAAATTATCAAAAGGTACCCTTTCCCTTCATTAATGAACTGATTTTTTTTTATAAGAATCGTTGGAGCCGTTTTTGAGAAAAATGAGATTTTTGTTTTTGGCCAAACAAAATTTATCGGAGCTACTGTTATTTGTCGTCTTAAAAATATGAAAAAACGTGTGGGCATATTACCGAAAATCCAATATGTACCAAGTTTGAAGCAAATCAACGGAACCGTTTAGGCTGCAGACTAGAGGACACACAGACGGAATTGGGGGACCCACTTTTTTGGTGTCCTCTATGATCGTAATGTCATATTTGATTGTTAGAATTTTTTTTTTTACGAATACATAACATGCCGTATAGTACCTACAATCGCCAGTAAAAATAATATTAAAAATAAAATATATACTACCAAAAATATATGGGCCATAATTTAAAATAAGGTCAAACAATAATTGATTTTCTTATCTTGAAATAAAAGATAAACTGTTTAGATTTTAAAGAATAATCTATAGAAAGCTTTAAGACAGTTCATCTTCCAGTCAATTTTTACTTATATTAGTCATGAGCAAAGGGTGTTAAATAATTTCACATTATGTTTCTACTGCGAAATTTTAAAAACAGATATGTTTGTATGTAATAGTCTTTTGAATACCTTTAAAATACAAAAGAAAAACAGGTTCGGAACTTGAAATGTTGATTTACTACATTTTTGCTTAGTAAATAGTATCACAATTTAAGAATTTTTGAACCCAATAAAAATAAGATAGTTATTAGTTAAATATAGTTGTTCTTTCCATATTTGATTATAATACAAATTCGTGTTTTCCACTAAAAAAAATCTATCATTTACATAATTACTAAGCCAATACACTTAATTATAAAATATATAACTGAGTCGTACATGCATGCTTTTACGGACATATATCTAGTTATTTAGTGTTTAATGTTTTTGTATGAATTTAGAGATATTTGTAATTTGTTCTGTTTTTTATAAATTCTTAAAAACAACTCAGAAACAAGTATTATTTTTTTTAACAATAGGTAATGAATTTAAAAAAAAAAACTTAAAAAAAATGAATCGTTAGAACCATTTTCCTAAAAATATATTTCTTTTAATAAAGTTTTTGTAATATTAAAAATCCGAATTTAAGTAAGTTAAACTCGATTTTTAAAATATACTCTGAATCAGACTGAATTGCGGGATGCACTTTTTTCGTATTCCATATCATTGTATAGAAAAGTTTGATTAAAATCTCGAAATTTTTGTATTGCGAAACTAAAAGCTACTCAAAAATTGTGCACGATACTCGAAATATTGCAAAAATTATACCGAATTTGTATTTTCTATATTAGACAATTAATCAATTAATGGCATCTTGTACACAAATAGATTTAAATCAAATTCAACATTAAAATGATGAAGAAAATAGAAAAATACAATTCACAGTGTTTGAAAGCTGTACATTTTATTTGTGTCGGTAGCCATCGACATATATTTTGCGTCTTAGAAGGGTACTAAGGGTACTACAGCATCTAACTGATGAGCCCAACTGTAGTAACTGGACTAAAGGTCACAAAAGAAAAAATTAAAATTAAAAGCAGAGTCCACAAAAAAAAGAACAAAAGCTATACTTACGTATGCACATGAGTTTGTATTGCTTTTACATTTCTTCTTAAAATTTGATGAAGAATAGTAACTTCATCTTATTGTTGTGTCATTGGTATGTGTAACCGTAAGTCCACTATACATTGAGTTAAAACGCTTTGATTCAAATTTGATATAAAGTACAGGGTGGCGCACGAATCGTGCTACAATAAGAAATTTAAATAACTTTTATTTTAATCGATGTATTTCATTAATTTTTTTTATTGGATTAAAAATTAAATTTTATTTTAAATAACTAATGGTTTTTAAAGATGCTAGACCGCAAAAAACCTCCACGCTCATCAACGCATATGCGGCAACTGATCAGAAAATTGTTCATTGCGGCCTGAAGGGTTGAAATTGGGATCACCTCAATTATTGGCTTAATGAACTGCTTCAATTCAGTCAAATTCCTGGGTTTCGTTTTGTACACTTCCTGCTTGAAATAACCCCATAAAAAAAAGTCTGTAGACAGGTCAGGTGACCTTGGGCGAGCCAGCGGAAAGTGCAGTTTCTGGATATCAATTTGTTTGGGAATTTTCGTTGGAGCTCCGCCATAACTTGTGTGCACTTGCTCCATTTTGTTGAAACCAAATCCTGCTGAAAGAGATACGTCTTCGGCGAAATTCTGGGTAAAAAATTCCTTCAACATCTTTAAATAACGGTCCCCATTGACAGTTTGTGTTACACCGTTTTCTTCAAAGAAGTATGGCCCGACAATACATCTTGATTAAACTGCGCACCACACAGTGACTCATTCTGGGTGCAGTTCCGTCTCATGGAGCATTTCTGAATTAAATTCACTCCATATACGGCAATTTTGCTTGTTTACATTGCCGTTTAAGTCAAAATGGGCCTCATTAGACATGAACAAATAATTTATCAATGTGCTGTCTTCTTCGGCCATTGCAATCATTTTTCGGCAACATTCCTGGCGAACAGGCAAATCCTGAGGGTTTAACTTGCTTGTAATTTGGACTTTGTACCGAAACAAGTTTAAGTCATCATGAAGTATCCGTTGTAATGACCGTCTGCTAACTCCAATTTGGCCCCATAAGTTTCAAGTCGAAACACTTGGATTTGCCTGTATTGCCGATGCAACAGCCACGATTGTATCCTGAACCCGAACATTGCGATCTCGATAATACGGCCTCCGTTCGATGCTTCCAGATTCGGCTATTGCCCTTTAGTAGTCTTAACATTTGCAATATATCGTCGGGATTATATATGTATGTACACCGGATATTGTTATAACTTTAATTTTACCTCAGTTGAGTTTGCAAAAATTACGGGTGTGTGAGCCAAACTTGTATATATATTTGCTATCTGATATCTCTTTTCGCCGTATTTTTGATTGTTTGTTTTCGCACAATTTTTCCTTTGATTCATGGATGGATCCAAAATCAAATTTCATTGTCTACAATTTGTTCTAATAGACGTACAATATTTGAAAAACAAAGATCCCGAATATCCGAAAATCGATAGTTTACCAAAAAAAAAACTCCTCAAAATGAAACACTACCTCCTTGACTATTATATACAATAATGTATCCAACTTAAAACCGCAATAACAATAATTTTGCAATATTCATCGCTCCACATGATGAAAAAAAATCACAGTAACAACAACAACATACCAACATAGTAATTGTGCACTCCAAAAGTATAGTTTACCCAATAGTATCTAAACATACAAACATTCACAAAACTCTTTGACCTTTCGCTTGGTTCTTCGAAATGGAAACACAATTTAACCATTTTGCCTGATTCGGAGCGTACAACCATGCAATTATTACAAAAGTGAGTGCAACGATTTGTGCAGTAATCCTAGAGTGTTCCTGCGCTTTTGAAGAAGGCAGTTTCCATTTGAAGTGATACGTTTATTGCCATGAGCCACTTGAAAACGTTTGAGTCTGCTTCTGCAGGTTTTGCATTTGAGAGTATTGCAACTGGCAAGTACGTAACGAGTATTTGTGTACAAAAAGAAACAGAGTAAACATATAGTGAAAGTCATTCAGCCATAGTGAACTCAATTTGATTCATCACATCAGCCAGCACCGCCTCTTTGATTCTTATTTGGAACTCACGAGGACCAGAGGCACATTCGGTCCCAAACCAACCAACACGTACCATACCGATGCAGGTGATCTAAATAAGAATTTCAATCATTGTGTAATATCATCAGATATAGCAGCTTATGTAATTTTTGACTTTGGCCAAGCTTTCGGGTGATAGATTTTTTAGAGCATACATTTTATCGCACAAGCTGTATGCGCGTTTGCACAAAACGAATACATATTCTAGTAGGTTTCGATTTATCTATGGATGAATGAGTTTTCAGGTCTCGTCTTTAAGATAACTCAAATAGTTTTAAAGTAAACATTTGCTGCCTGACACACTTACGACAAGGTTGGTGACCTAGTGGTATTTCATAATCTGTAGGTGGAGCTGTTTTGATGTAGCATAAAGCTTGTTTTTAGTAAAATGTCAACAAGCACAATGTGAATGTCAATTCAAATGGTATAATCTACAATAATTACAGAAAAACAAACACAATAAGAGAACAAAGAAAGCAGTAGTCAACGCTGTGTATTTATATTACATTTTACAGTAGTGCCCGCTTAATTGAGCGACAATACTACGTTCGAAAATTGCATGTACCTATGTAAACGGTTATCCATTTTGCGGTTTCAGGAGTAAACGTAAATAAAATACATATAAAATATTTTTTTCATGATATTTCTTTTTTATTATAAAGTTTGAACGTTGACATTATGTGTGAAACACTACATCATTTAAATGACCACCACGCGAATTGTTGCAAGCATCGATTCTTTTGAGGTAATTTTCGACCACTTTTTGACACATATTGGGCGGTATCTCAGCCATAACTTGACGAATGTTGGTTTTCAAGTGATCAAGAGTAAACACGGTCTTTCGCGTAGCCCCACAAAAAAAGTCCAGCGGTGTCAAATCGCATGATCTTGGTGGCCAGTTGATATCGCCACGACGAGAAATTACGCGGCCATTAAATGTCTCTTGCAATAAAGCCATATTCGCTCGAGTTGTGTGGCATGTGGCACAGTCTTGTTAAAACCACATATTCTCCAAGTCGTATTCTTCAATAGCAGGCAAAATAAAATGTCGGTTATCATATGCCCATAACGCTCCGAATTGACGGTGACAGTCGTTCCATCGTCGTTTTCGAAGAAGTAAGGTCCAATCACACCTCCGGATTATTATTAACATACCCACCGAGTGGGAAATGTTCTTCGTCGCTGAAGAAAATTTTGTTCGAAAAATCGACGTCCACCGCCTGTTGTTCAAGCACCCATTCGACGTATCTACAACGTTGTGATTGGTCAGCTGGCTTCAGTTGTTGTGTGAGCTGGACACTTTATGGATGTAGGTGTAGATCCAAATGCAAAATACGCTATAATGTGTCGTAAGACATTCCCAATTCATGAGCTCGACGAGGAATCGACACATTCGGGTCTTCGGCAACACTTTCAATTACAGCAACGATATTTTCATTGGTACGAGCGAAACGATGATGCACAGGCCTTACAATATCTATTACCAATCCAGTATCTTCAAATTTCTTCACAATTTTGCCAATTGCTTGCGTAGTTGGACGATTATGTAAACCATAATCTCCTCTTAAAGCACGATATGTGGATGTGGCAAAATCACCATTTTTGTAGTAGGTTTTAACAATTTTTATGCGTTGTGCGATAGTTAAGCAATCCGTTTTCGTAAATGTCAGACTTTCAACTGAAAAAAAATTGGTTTAACAACTTAGTTTGACAGATGACGAATTCCAGCCCTATACTTTTGAAACCACAAAATGGATAACCCTTTATAATTAGAACAGTTTATTATTCGTTTGATTGAATTCGCTTAATGGGTGCGAAAAAAATGCACCTAACAAATTAAAAACATTACTATATTAAATCAAAATAAATTGTTGTAACTTCAATTACCTACTGAAATTAGCAGCACTGCAAGCAAATGAACACTATAAAAGACAGCAAATATCGGCTGTCATTTCTTTGAGGTCTAAATATAGATTATACTTATATTTGTTGCAAAATTATGCATTACCGGCACACAGAGAAATTTCCGCAATAAAACTAACATAACCGTGTAGTAAATTTTACAAAAGGCACTTGTGCTGAAATTTACAACAAAAATTAAGAAAATTTACAATATAAAACACGAAAATTTAGTGCTCGTAGTAAAATGTATTATGATTTCAAAGAAATCCGTAGTGAAAATTATTATTGCGATTGTAATAAAATTGTAATAAAATAAAAGCAGTTTAATTTACAACAAATACAATAGAATTCACTTTCACTGTTGTAAAATTTAGTATAAAAGTAATAAAATTTACTCTATGGTCTTGTAAAATTCCTTACAAATGTAGTATCTCATTTTTTTTTGCAAAAACTTGTACTGTATTTACTACTAATATTTACTAATAATATAGTAAAATTAACTACACAAATAATAAATTTCCCAACTCTTATAGGGTGAAATTTATTACCTACTTTACTTTGTAAAATGTTTGTACAATTGCAGTTTCTCCTTCCCCGCCCTTTTGGCAAATACCCTTGTGGAAATTATTACAAATACCGTGGAATAGATTTTACTGTTCACTGTAATAAATTTGATTATTACTGTAGTATATTTACTACAACTGTAATAGATTTAACTGTTCCGTGTAATATATGTTATACTCCGTTTCCACCGACCACTAAACCGAGATTTAAGTAGATTTAGCTAAATCTCCTACAAATCTTGAGGATTTACCATACAAATTTTAATCTTCTCAGATAAAGATTTAAAATAAATCTCATTTAAATCTTCAATCGAACTACCCTATTTCCATATCGAAATGAACACATTCATCGGGAAAGTGAATTTTTCTCTTCTCTTGACACAATTGAAGCTGCCTGTCTCAGTTCTACATCATAAGAGAAAATGAAACGATATATGCGTTTTGAATAGTGCTGTCAAAATTAATCTACTTTTGGAGCGGTAGAAACACTTTTTGAGATTAGTAAATCTACAAGAGATTAAAGTTCGGTGGAAACGTAGTACTACTATCACTTTAGTAGATTTCACTGTTCTATGTAATGAACTGCAGTAAATTTCTCTATTTCTTGTAATGAATTTTTCTGCGATTGTAGTAGATTTTAGTACCACTGCAATATAGTTCACGTATGTAGTATTATTTACTACCAGGGCACTGCTTAGGGTCTTAAACTTTGGTACAGCCACAATAGATTCCACTGTTTCTGTAATAAATTTCACTACAACCTTGGTAGATTTTAATAATCATTTTAGAACAATGATAGTATAGTTTGCTGTTTTTGTATTGAATTGTATTAAGTTAATTTTATTACATCTTGTAGTGAATTTTACGAGGTTTGCACTAGGTTCGAATTTTATTACGTTGATAGTAAAATTTAATTCAGTTTTTCGTAAATTTTACTGATAATTTCTCTGTGTGTTGAATGCACGGTTGTGTTTTTATTGTTTTCAGTTTTTACTGCGCTACAAGTACTATAGGCTCCAACGATTTTGATGAAAAAAGTATGTGTACTACTTTAGTTATGGTCTACATTTTGCGTAAACATTTTATTTTACATATTTTGTTATTAACCGTACCTGCCACACAACCATTTTTTTTAAGTTTCGACTTTCTCATAAGCAGATCCGTTGAGCAGATTTCGATAAAAATGTTCTTCGAATTCTAAATATGTAATACTGCATTTAATTTTTTTTGAAAATTTAATATTTCGAAAATGGCATGATTTTTCTGAAATTTTGTTTTTAAACTTAAATTATTAAATATTTAAAATTGTCATCCCAATTTTTTTTATAGAAAATTTTAAAAATTTTGTACATAGAAAATTAAGTAAAAAACTACTTTAAAAATATGTATGAAAATTTGTTGTAATATTGTAAGAAAAATTGTTTATATTTTTCCAAAGTTAGATAATAAAACTTATATCCTTATTTTATAATTTCCAACTTGAACACTTCACATATTTAAAACTTTTATTTTAATTACTTTGAAATGTTCAATTCGGAATTCCTAGCCAACCCTATGAATTCTTTTATACTTACGAATATAGTTCTCTCGAATGGACGATTATGTCAAACAAACTCTACACGGAATGCGCGAAACGTACACATGATTCCCCGATGACAGTTCTGTTTGACGTATGTCATTGAAATAGCTGTGTCAAATCTGGATCACGAAATGGATGACCCTTTTATATGTTTAATGTACTTTTTTTCACTTATTGCTATCAAGAGCTACTCAGGCTTTATTTAAGGTTTTGCTGGCTGTATTATTGAGCGCAATGCCATTCGAAAATTCTATTGGCTGAAGCATTGACTTGATGTGGCGTTTTAAGCCTATTTGTTTGGCCAAACCGAAGTAGCAGGTGTCATTCGTGGAGTTAATGCTTACTCCAAGGTAGATGAACTCCTCAACCACCTAGATAAGATAGCACATGATAGCCCTGATCCTGTTTTCTATAGACAACGCGACATAGTTGGATCAGTTTCCCCGGAATGCTGAGCTCGGCCGTCGCTATATAAAGCTCTTGACGATCAATGCTATCATATGCAGCCTTAAAGTCAATGAAGAGGTGATTTGTTTCGACTTGAAATTCGTTGGTCTTTTCCAGGATTTGGGGCAGTTAGAATATATGGTTGATCCGCAGAGCCGGAAAGCCACACTGGTATTTGCACTATTTTACGTTCTGACAGTACGTTGGAAAGGAACCTTGTACGCGACATTAAGCAGTGATATACTTAGGTAGATTGTACAGTATAGGATCTGCTAGGGAGCCATCAGATCTGTCAACTTTGTTATTCTTAAGCTTTTTATATCTACTTCTTCTAAACTACTCTATGGTGGAACTCGTTCTTTATTGACTGGAAGTGGATTATCCTTTTGCCTCATTCCTTTTACATGAAGTCCATAAGGTAGCTGCTTTTCCCTGTCACCGAAGCGGTGACCAGCTTTCTTTCGCTCTTTCAAACAGCCTGTGTTTTAGTTTTAAAGCCAGCAGCCAGTTGTTTGGATTTTTTTGTTATAAAGCGTTGTTTCGATCGGGGGACTCTTCGATCTCCTAGTGCTTAACGAAGCTGCATACACGATTTTCTTTATTAATTAAGAGTTTATTTCTAACTGACGTTGGACACCACAGCACATTGAAAGTTGACAGGGCCTTCAGAGTTCGACTGTCTAACGTTTGCGTTTGTGGTAGATGAATACACAGCGGGGAGTTTCGCACTCAGGTGCTCTCTGTGACTCTGTAGGCTTCTCTGGCAACGTTGATTTTTTTTAGCGGACCACTGTTTTGTTTTCGTTAGACAATCGAGCTCTGAATTTCGCCTCCACAAGAAAATAGTACAAGTCCGACATTTGCCGTTTGCCCCTCGAAATGTGCCCATTCCTGTGCTGTTGGATACATGCCGAACATCTATTAGCACATGGTCGATTTGATTGGCCGTTCGACCATCTGGAGAGCGCCAGGTTGATTTGTGTATCCTAAGCCTTGTAAACATACGGCTTATTATAACCGTGCGAGTGGACGAATAAATGTGATATAAAACATTTCATAAAACTAAATTGTTCATACATATTCAACAAAATCATACACATAGAATAATTTTAACGATAAAATACTAAAATTTGTTTTCCAATTGTCAAAATAAAATAAATTCCATACCTACATAAATTGATCGTGGCGAACTGCAATCTGATTGTAAGGAATTGTCAAACTCGATTTGCGTTCCACATACAATTCACGGCTTAACGAATAAATTACTTACGCATGAAAAACCTCGAAATCAGTAATTATAAATTATAAAACATTATTTGCGAGGAAATAGAAAAATCCATGTGAACGAAATGTCAAAATGGACTGCCTACTATTCGTTAATTCATTGAACACTTTCTCTTGTGAATAATCCTTAAACCTTCATATTTATCTAACTTTCTGTTGCAATTCACTTGTAAAATCGACCTTTTCTACGGTAGGCACATCAAAGTTTTCATGGTCAATGACTTCATTGTTGTCTATCTCTTCTCAACCTATGTATCATGCAATTTCAGTGTCAAAAAGTCTGCGGTTTTCAACAATCCATCAGTAACACTCCTTGGGGGCAATTTGTTTTCATTTATTTTTTCTCTTTTTATCAAACCGTGGCGTTCCATTGACTGCATTTTCTGCAGACAGATGTTATAATAAGATGGAAGATCTCTTTTTAAAAACTTTTTTTTTTCTTTTATTAACAGAAACAAAAAAAAAATACTGACCACGACTGCGGATGTGGAGGGTAGTGAAAAATAAAGTTGAGGGACAAAATAATGCATAGTCTACCGCATCACGTGCTTCGTCGACTGAGGAAATAATACACAATTACAAAATTCCATTACACACTTTAATGTTTAGTTTAAGTTTTTTACTCGCATACAAAACTGAGTACATTTTATAGTTAATTTTGTATAGGTAGTTGATGTGCGAAAATATATCGAAAAGTCTGAGGTCAGGTGCAAGTTGAATGCATCACCATTCTGGCGTGAAGATTGATTACGGAAGAATACAAAAATGCAACATTGTTGAAAATTTAATTTTAAAAAAAAGTAATATTCAAGATTTTATGATTACAGGTCATCACGTTGCGCTGTAACCCAGGAAAGTTATGATAGAACAAAGGCGAAAAAATAGACTTTAAAACCCAAATTAATAAACATGGACTAGTGAAGGCTTAGGACTTATTCCGTGGACTAAGTGCGAATTTCTATTAATAAAACACAATTTATAATATTTGACGTTTACCAACGCAGTCCTTCGCTAGACCAACCCAGACGGTGGTCTAGCAATGGACTAAGAATTGACATTTAAGATCACAATTTACAGGGCCATAGAATAAAAAGAGGTAGAGTTGATACTTATTGTAGTAGATTTTGTTCGATTTCTTATTAATAGGAAATTTTGGTCCATGTTCTAACTCTTATTCCATGGTTTTGTAAATCCATGGACTAAAGGTGGACTAAGCGTTTTTTATTAATAGGGCTGTAAAAGACTGTTTTAAATCATTCAATCTTCTATTAATAAGTGCATATGAAGGGGAGCCATAACGAGAGTTGAAATCATTTGAATCAGAAAAAATGGCTAAAATTCCTATAATCTAATGCCGTTTTCGATTAGCTGTTCGGATTTACTCTTTTTTTTTACTTTTTTAACCCCGAAATTGTGTTAATTAGCTGTTTCGAGTAAGGTTTTCGGAGTATTTTTGTGGTTTGGTTCCATAAGCGAGTTAGAATAGAGCACACATAATGACATAACTTATGAAGGATTTTTTATGGGCTATTCGTCAAAAGTAAACACTGTTTGTAGAAGCCATTTTTTAGATGAAGAGTTTAAGTCAATATTGTGAATACGACATTTTCTATATTCAATAGAAATTGAAAAGGTATAGAGCACTCCGAAAATCTAATCGGACCGCCAAAAGACACATCGGGAAACAATTATACGGATTTTGGTTTTTCGGAGCTTTGTGTTTTTTTTTGGGATTATGACACCAACCAACTAACTTTTTTATGTCGTTTTCGATTGGTTGTTCAGTCATTCTTTTTACTCCGAATTTTCTATTTTCTTTACGAATTTAACATAAGGAGTGAAAAAAGGAGTAACTTTGAACAGCAAATCGAAAACGACAATATTTTATTTATGTAAAGGGTCCGCCATCTAACGTTTTTTTTTCAACTTGTGCTTATTTCGTAAATGGTAACACTTAGCTCATGTCTGATTTCACAGGTAATTAGTTTTATCCTTCCGCTGAACGAATATGGTTGTGTATACGCTTGAACAACGCTGGGAAATATTGCGACATTACTTTGAAAATCATGGTAATGTTGCAGAATGTGTGCGAAAATTGCGTACGGATTTTGGAAGAAGAGAAGCATCGTCAGCTCCGTATGTTCGTTATCTTGTGAAAATAGTGAAAGAAACTGGCATCCTCATCGATAAACCAAAGCGTGAAAAGCCAAAAACAGTTCGTTCACCCGAGAATATTGCTGCTGTGGCAGAAAGTGTGCGTGAAGCGCCATCAACATCAATTCACCGTCGTTCTCAACAATTGAACATTTCGGAGACATCATTGAGACGAATTTTAAATAAAGACCTTGGCATGACGCCATACATAGTCCAATTGGTTCAGGAGTTGAAGCCAACTGACAATCCAATGCGTTTTCGCTTCGCTTAGTGGGCCTGCGATCGACTTAGAGAAGATGCCGATTTTGGCAAAAAAATCATCTTTTCAGATGAAGCTCATTTTGATCTTGGCGGGTATGTAAACAAGCAAAATTGTCGCATTTGGGGCACAGAAAACCCGCACGCATACATTGAAAAGCCGATACACCCAAAATGAGTCACTGTTTGGTGCGGATTTTGGTCCAGATGCATAATTGGGCCATTTTTCTTTGAAAATGAGCAAGGAGTGGCCGTTACAGTCAATGGCGATCGTTATCCGGCCATGTTGAACGAATGTTTGTTCACAAAAATTGAAGAGGAGGATATTGGCAATATTTGGTTTCAACAGGACAGCGCTACGTGTCACACAGCCGAAGCTACACTCGATGTTTTGCGCCCTGTTTTTGAAGATCGCATTATCAGCCGCAGAGCTGATGTCGTTTGGCCCCCTCGGAGCTGCGATTTGACACCGTTGAACTATTATTTGTGAGGTGCCGTAAAAGATAAGTGTTACGCCGACAAGCCAGAGACAATTGACGCTTTAAAGGACAATATTCGTGAAGCCATTGCTGAAATACAGCTGCACACAATCGATAATGTGCTTAAAAATTGGACCGATCGTGTAGCCAGCCTACTGCATGGCCAGCCGAGGCAGCCATTTGAATGAAATTATTTTCCATTATTAACCGGAAGGATTGTACTTGCAAATAAAAAAAGAAATTTGAGAAAATATTCAGTAGTTTTTTCAAAAAAAAAAAGTTATTTGGCGGACTCGTTAGAATAGAAAATTATATATATAGATTAGAAAGATAAAAAATTGAGATTGAGACAACGTCTTCTTTGCCTTTATTTTTCCATTGCAAGTGTACCGATCAAAACCTCAATGATGGTGCAGTTATTTATTTAAATGGATTAAACTGTGCATTAAATGTCTTAGTTTTAGTTTCCTTAGGATTTGAAATAATGTATAGAAAACTAAAATATTAAAAAATTGGATTGGTACTGGATGGATTTCTATTATAATAACAATAAAGCATACATAGCGTTAAATTAAATAAGTAAGTAAAATATCATGTTTAAGCTTAAAATTATATTATAAATACGGTCACAAATATTTTGAACGCCAGCTAGGTGCCTAGTTTTCAAAGAACATGATAGTAGCAAGGGAAACCACTTGCTTTTCAAAATTTTATCGACGGGATTCATTTAAATTTCGGTGAAATACAGAAATGCAGAGGGAAAAAGACCAGAAATAATTGACAATATTCGGTATGACGCAAGCACGGGATTGCAAAAACTTGATTTTATAGCTGAAGGCTATAACGTGACTTTGTGTAGAGGATCGAGAATGTCAAATATTTACCTTTCTAGGGAAAATTCAAATAAATTAAAAGTTTTTGGGACAGTAACTTGAACATGGCGCTGTAGGCGGATTTGAAACTTTCTGCCATCACTAAGTTCCATTCTACAATATCGTAAATGGGTTATATTTCAGTAAAATCAATTGGGTAGTCAATTAAACATGAAACGTCTACTATATTCTATGTTATCTATATTCTAGGAAAGAATAGGCTCAAGTTTTAAACATTAAAAACTGACTCTAAACCAGTTTTAAAATGGGAGCCGACTCCAAAAATGAGTTTTAAAATGAAAGTCGACTTTTTGATAATTTTAAACCCCATATAGTTCTTGAAAAAAATTGAAAAGTCGCAGTTGGAAAATAGCTAAATAATTTCTAAAATATAAATAATTCCTACCAAATTTTTGTATCCCCTACTACCGTCCAGTTCAGTTACATTCCACCCTTACCAGACCTGAAACAAGGCCAATCATCAGACTGAGACTGGGCCATACCCGCCTCAGGCATATAAACCTAATCTACAAGAACTCATCCAACAATTCCTGTCTTTTCTTCCAACCAGCTGACAACAGGATAAACCTGTTGAAATAAAAGACCTATTTGCAAAATATTTATGGATCTTATTTTTAACACAAGCATGGTTTTTAACCTTTAAAGACTACAAGAAAGAAGTGTGTGAGAAGCACAACAAAATAATGATAGATGACGAGTATAGGAGTTGTCAGCAAGGTATACAAAATAAGGCGTTGACGTATATTTGGATATATGTAGCAATGCGATTCCAACACAACCATAAAGACATATTGAAATATCCTAATCTGAAAATTTGTGTAAAATACTTGAATTTCTAAAAAAATACGATCTTTTAAGTGAAATCTAAAACAACAACTAATACAATAAAATAAAACAAAAGAACTAATAACTAATAATTAAAATTATTATTCATCAGAAAAAAAAACATAAATTTGTATTGCAATTTTACATTGTAATTATAAAAAATAAATAAATAATTTCAAACGACATAGTATACTTTAATGTTAAAAAGGTCTTCTAACTTTAAATAAAATACACGACTGGATCGCACTTAATTGCTCTTATGTTCGATCACATTATATGCAAAAGATTCTAAATATATAATATAAAAAATTGGTATGACAATTATAAAAATTTAATAATATAAACTTAGAAACAAAATTAAAAAAAAATATTGTCCATCCGTTTTCGAAATATTGAGTTTTCAAAATTTTTACTTGCGATTATAGGTACTATAAGGCAAGTTATGTATTCGTAAAAAAAAAAATTTTTTCTAACAATCAAACATGACATTACGATCATAGACAACATCAAAAAAGTGGGTCCACCAATTCCGTCTGTCTGTCGGCCTGTCCTTCTCTCATTCTGCCTGTCTGTCCTCGAGTCTACAGCCTAAACTCTTTCAAAGATTTGCTTTAAACTTGGTACAAATTGTTTTTTCGGTAATATGCCCACACGTTTTTTTCATTTTTTTTAAGACGACAAATAACAGTAGCTCCCATACATTTTTTTTGGCCAAAAACAAAAATCTTATTTTTCTCGAAAACGGCTCCAACGATTTTTATAAAAAAAATCAGTTCATGAAGGGAAAGGGTACATTTTAATATTTTTTTTTTTTGGAAAAAAATTATTATTTTTGGTTAAAAAATAAATAAAAATTTTTTTTTGAAATATCGATTTTTATATTGTATTAATAATCTCTTCAAAATGGCGTTTCAAATTTCTTTTTTAAAAATGTTTTCAAAATTTTATACATGAAAAATTAATTTATTAAGAATATAATGGTTATAACGATTTTTGACATTTTTGTTTGATATACTCTTATTTATCCATGAATTCAACTGGCATCTTTGTTTTTTCTCAAACTATAACGACTAAGCAATCTAAAAACATTTAAGTATGTGTATTATCCATTTATTTCTACCCTATTATTATTCCATTTTTAAGAATGTTTGCGTACGTCACTTAATACTAAATACAATGATGTAGGCCCTCACACATTTATATGTACAAATGTGTCTTTAAAAATCACATGAATCTTATGTATGCATATTGCACCTAAATGATGAAGTTGTATGTATATAGCTACCTACCCACCTACGGCCTTCATTTTCATTACTATATGTATATGTTTACATAGTTAGGTTCCATCAATACATATATAAACGGTGATTTTTTAAGAGCTTGGTTTTTGAAAATTCAAAAGAACACAGAAACTTGTAAAAGTGAATGAAATTTTTATTTGGATCGATAAATCAATTTCTGCCATTTACTTTTTAAGAATAATTTCACTTAAATGTTGCCCGCGGCTACGCTTCAGGTGGTCCATTCTGAAGGTCCAATTTTGGCAAACTTTTTCACACATTTCGCCCGGAATCTCACCAATGACGCGTTCAATGTTGGCTTCCAAGGCAGCAATCGTGTTTGGCTTGTCCCCATAGACAATAGACTTAACATAGCCCCACAAAAAATAGTCTAACGGGGTCAAATCACATGATCTTGGTGGCCAATTGACTGCGCCAAAACGTGAGATCAACTGCTCACCAAATTCGCCTCTCAATTGATGCATGGTTTCGCGTGCAGTGTGGCATGTGGCACCGTCCTGTTGGAACCACATGTCGACCGAGTTCAATTCTTGCATTTTCGGCAAAAAAAATCTGTTATCATCGAACGGTACCTTTCTCCATTGACCGTAACCCTGTGGCCTTCATCGTCCTTGAAGAAGTACGGCCCAATGATGCCGCCTGCCCATAAACCGCACCAAACAGTGCATTTTTCGGGATGCATTGGTAGCTGCTGAATTGCCTCTGGCTGCCTTTCACTCCAAATACGGCAATTCTGCTTATTCACGTATCCATTTAGCCAAAAATGAGCCTCGTCGCTGAAGACAATTTTGCGATAAAAAAACGGATCCTCATCCAACTTTTCTAAGGCCCATTCACCGAAAATTCTACGTTGTGGTAGGTCGCCTGGCTTCAATTCCTGCACCAGCTGTATTTTGTATGGCTTTAAACCAAGATCTTTGCGTAAAATCTTCCAGGTGGTCGAATAACACAAACCCAATTGCTGCGATCGGCGCCGAATGGACATATCGCGATCTTCAGCAACACTGGCGGATGCAGCAGCAATATTCTCTTCGGTACGCACTCTACGGATACGATTTGGTGGATTAATGTCCAATAAAGTGAAACTGGTGCGAAATTTGGTCACAATGAGCTGAATAACCTGCTCGGTGGGTCGATTATGACGACCATAAAACGGACGTAGCTTGCGAAACACATTTTTCACAGAGCACGAATTTTGATAATAAATTTCAATAATTTGCAAACGTTGTTCAGGCGTAAGTCTATTCATGATGAAATGGCAAACAATACTGAATCGAAATGTCAAATGTTCTTGGAATTTGTCATGTGTGATCTGTCAAAAATATAAACGTCAAAAACCAAGTAGCAAAAAAATCACCCGTTATATGTAGATACATTTTACTCTCCTAACTTACATAATTAAAATCCATTGTTAGCTACAAGAGCAAGTTCGTGCGATCCAGTCGTGCATTTTATTTTTTTTTTTTTTTCAAAAATCCAAAAACAAATAGTCTTCGAAAATATTGGTATGCAGTATTATTAACAATTCAAAGGACCTCCTACTTAAATTTTGTTATCAAAATCCGTTGAGCCATTTATGAGAAAGTCGAAAATCAAAACATGGTTGTATTGCCACTTTTTTGGTGTTCTCCATCATCGTAATGTCAAGTTTGATTTGATTTGATTTTTTTTCCAAATGCAAAACTTTCCCCATTGTAGCTATATCGCAAGTAAAAATAGTTTATGTTTAATTATGGTTCTGTTTGATTCCTGCATATGTCAAAAAGAGGCGCGTTCAACTGAAACTATCTAAAATTTCGTTAAAAACGGACATTAGTTGAGTTGTTTAAAGTTTTTAAAATTACCAAAAAGTTAGAAAGGGGTTGCAGATAAACGACTTCCTTAACTAAAGTCCTGTTTTTCATTAAAATTTTGCACTTATGAGTCTAATCCAATTTTTAGTAGTCAGTGGCATTTTCTATGTCGAGGCACAAGTTAAAAAACTTTTTGGGCATTAATAAAACCCAGATACAGTAAATTCTGTAAGTTTATTAATTCGTCTTTAAGTTGTAGTGAATTATGCGCTTAAGTAACCTTGGTCTAAAGGGGGTTTAATAAATCAATAGTGAACAAAATAAACCCTATCGAATTGGCACTGCCCACTTCTTTGAGTCAACTACAGAGGTTGTAAGGGATATTTTATGAATGATTGGAGTCTCTACAGGTTTGGCGTTGGTTTATAAAATAAATAAAATGCAGACGAGTTATAAAACACAAACAAACCACATTTTTTCAACATGGCGAAGCGAATCTTCCCTAACCTCAAGACCCAAATAACCTGATTGTATAATGATTTACATAAAATGTGTAACCAAACACATACCATAAAAATAAAAATGTAATTTGATTTTTACTTTCCTACATACCTACATGTTTTAATGCTTGGATGATAAAAATCAGTGACTAATTTCTCGCATACAAAAGCTGTAATCCTTTCAAAACCCATTTAATTTGGGAACAATATGGTAGGCACTTTATCGCCGGTCTTTTCATTCCACAAACAAAAAAAACTCAATAACAATATAAAGTTTGAATAATAGGAAAAGGTCGTGCATACAAAGAGGATCATCACAATTAATTAATTAAATTACCTCAATCTATATCTGCACAGTCAACCTCTGGATTCAATTTTATGTCCCCCAATTATAAAATGTTATTTTTTTTTATTCGTATCTCTCAATTTAAATTGTCAAAAAAAATCCAATTAAATGGATTTCATAGAATTTGTAACAATAATAAAAATCGTGATTGCAAATTTTTAATTAATTTCCTCTTCGATAGTATGTTTTTAGTTTCAGTAATATCTAATTACTATTGTTGATTTTTCGTTTGAATTTAAATCCTACTTTCAGCTTCGTAGAGCTTAAAATTATTAAAATAATCATAAAATCTTTTGTTCGTTACTCAAGCATAAATACCAGGCAAACATTTCGACATTGGATTTTTTACTTGCTACAAATTAAAAAGAGCTTAGGTCTTTTTGTTACTTTATTTTTGGAAGCCGAGCTTAAAATGTGAAAGGTATACCTTCACACAAAAGTCGCCTACATACAGTGGAAGAATAGTTTTCTAAAAGAGGATGTTTTTCGTATAGATAGACAACTGCAGCGCTAAAATGTTTAACTCTTAAATTTTGAATTCATAAATATCAAGGCCAACAACAAAGACATACATTTATTTATAAAATCAAAAGCCCTAACAAAAATTACTCTAACTTGTTTAATAATATAAAATTTAATATTCGAAAAAACAAATTATAAAACCAGCTTGATCGCACTAATTGTAACAAAATGCTGACCGACTAAGTTGGATGTACTCTTTCCTATACACGTAGTTGAAGATTTAGAATTGAAAGTTTAGGATTTGGATTATTAGTCATGTTTTATATTTCATCCAATAGCCTTAAAAAATATTATAGATGCAATAAGCTTGGCTAAGATCTTGAAAGTATATCGAAATAATTATTACTTTAAAGCGTAAAATTAAGTTGATTTATATCAGATAGCTAGATTTGTAAGGAATTTTACATGTTCCTTCAGAGATTTTTTTTCCAAATTTACAATATAATCATCACTGCTGTATATTTTTATTGCAAAAAAAAGTCTCATGGTTGCTAAACTAAACCAAAGAAAAAAGATTTATTTAAGTATTTATCTTGAGTAATAATCGTTATGGACTCCGAACTGCAAAATGTTTTTCAAAGTTTAATCTGGTGATTGTCGGCATTAACGCAATCATCGATGACAAGATGTCGTGTAGGAACGCGAACGCGCTCTATTTTACCTTATTTGAACTAATTTCAAAATAATTTACCGATTTTTGTATTTTCTTGCAAAATATTTGAATTAAATGTTTTTGCTCAAGCGATGAAACAAATTTGATTGTAAAATATTTACATTAGGGTGTTCGTTATTTCCCTAAAGATATTGGCGCAAAATTTTAAACGATTTAGTAAAATGTTAAAGCCATTTTTAGCAATTTACTAAGCTAAAAAGATGATTGAACTAATTTTAAACGATTTTAACATTTAACTAAAGTTAAAATCACGGAATGGCTACTTTAACTTTTAGCAATTTGCTAAATCCATTATGGAATGTGATAGTATATCAGCCTTGCATGCGGGGTGCCCAGGTTCGAGTTCTGCTGGTGCACAATTTTTTTTTGTTTTTTTGTTTTGTAAATAATGAAGATAAAATGATGAAAATAGAAATAACTAATACCTTTTTAGAGCACATGTTGGGTTTTCATTAACATTTAATTAATTTACAACGCATAACAACAATAATTGTGTTCATCAAAATTAAAACCCTACAAATGCTCAGCTTTCTGCCTAATTAGCAGTTTACTAGTTTAGAAAAGCTTTAAAAATTTTAAAATTGTTATTCATTCAATAAGCACTTAGGAATTTGCTAACTAGTAAAATGTAAAGCCCTTAACAATGGGTTGTTTAAAATTTTGGGCCATTATTTTTAATCGAACCCCCTAAATTAATAAAGTGCATGAAAGCGTCGTCGCATGTGTTTGTACTCTTATGTTCACTCACATCGTAAGCACAAGGTTCTCGGCAGATATAGCTAATAGAATGCAGCCTGATTTCTGGAAGTTATATAAATTTATGCAAGCAAAATTTAAAAAAAAACTTGTTAGAGCAGTTTTTACTTAATTTCTTTACAGGAAATTTTTATTTTTTTTAAATGCCACTATTAAGAACTTAATTATATATACATTTACAAACATTGCTTTTAAAAATGGTCCACCCGTTATGAAAATATTGTATTAAAAAAATGATTTTTGTATGCAGTATTAATTAGAATTTGAACGACTTTCTGCATAAATATTTTAATTGAATACGGTAGAGCTCGATTTTTAAATTATCTCGAAACATGTGGATACTTCATCTGAAATCATTCGAATGATTTCCATTCATCGTTCGAATAATATGTCTCATCTGTCATATATTGGAATTCTGAATTTCTACTTCACTAGTGCATTTAAGCCTAATGCAAATACAATACCAAAGGCTCGAGCAAGAGCAAGAGGTATTATGATGTGTGAGTTCTAGTCTTATTGCGGATTATACGTATGTGAAAGTGTAGGTTCGAATAGATATTAAATACTTTTTATGTATCTGTTTCTGTAGCATTCAACGTTTGAATTAGTAATAGCAATCGTCAATGGCCTTGGCTCCGATGAAAGCATGCTTCCCCTAGATCAGCGAAATCAAGCATCATTGCGCTTGGTTAGTATTTCGATGGAGGACGGTCGGAAACCAACCACGTGCTGTTGACATGTGTTTCTTCCGTTGTGTGTTCTTCCTTTCTCTGTCTATCTCTGTTGTATTAATGTATATAATTTTTAAAAAAGCCAATGTTCTCGTTGCCAGTGCTTCAGTGTTTCTACTTCGTAGATTTATCTACGGAGTAGTAAAGGGTTATCCATTTTGCGGTTTCAAAAGTATAGCGCTGGAATTCGACATCTGTCAAACTAACTTGTTAACCCAATTTTTTTTTCAGTTGAAAGTCTGACATTTACGAAAATGGATCGCTTAACTATCGCACAACGCATACAAATTGTTAAAACCTACTACAAATATAGTGGTTCTGCTACAGCCATATATCGTGGTTTAAGAGGAGATTATGGTTAACACAATGGTCCAATTACGCAAGCAATTGGTAAATTGTGAAGAAATTTGAAGAGACTGGATTGGTTACAGATATTGTAAGGCCTGTTTCGCTCGTACCACTGAAAATATCGCTGCTGTAAGTGAAAGTGTTGCCGAAGACCCGAATGTGTCGATTACTCGTCGTTCTCAGGAATTAGTACTGTCTTACGGCACATTATGGCGTATTTTGCATTTGGATCTACACCTACATCCATATAAAGTCCAGCTCACACAACAACTGAAGCCAGCTGACCATTCACAACTTCGTAGATACATCGAATGGGTGCTTGAATAACAGGCGGTGGGCGGCGATTTTTCGAACATAATTTTCTTCAGCGACGAAGCACATTTCTCACTCGGTGGGTACGTTAGTAAACAAAATTGTCGTATTTGGGGTTCTGAGAATCCTCAAGTAATTGAAGAGAGGCCATTACATCCACTAAAAGTCACTGTGTGATTGGACCTAACTTCTTCTAAAACGACGATGGAACGACTGTCACCGTCAATTCGGAGCGTTATGGTCATATGATAACCGACTTTTTTTTGCCTGCTATTGAAGAATACGACTTGGAAAATATGTGGTTTCAACAAGACGGTGCCACATGCCACACAACTCGAGCGAATATGGCTTTATTGCAAGAGACATTTCCTAGCAGGATTTGTGGGCCTACGCGAAAGACCGTGTTTATGCAGATAAACCTTTAACTCTTGAGCACTTGAAAACCAACATTCGTCAAGTTATGACAGTGATACCGCCCAATATGTGTCGTCAAAAAGTGGTCGAAAATTACCTCAAAAGGATCGATGCTTGCAACAATTCGCATGGTGGTCATTTAAATGATGTAGTGTTTCACACATAATGTCAACGATCAAACTTTATAGTAAAAAAGAAATATCATGAAAAAATATTTTATATGTGTTTTATTTACGTTTACTTTTGAAACCGCTAAATGGATAACCCATTATTTTATGTAATGTAATGTAATAGTAATAACTCGGTTGATCACTCGAGACATGGTTAGGTAGATTCTCTGAGATTTGTTCGTCATTCCATAAGAATGACCGAATTAAACTGGAAGTATCGAATGATTTCATTTCGTATGAATAAAAGGATAGGCTATGTACTTAAAATCTATTGAGATATAAGTAGTTAACATTATTCCTTTTCGTGACCTTTCTAAATTAAAACGAAGTATGGAACATTTGCAAAGTAAAAAATTGGAGTGCATTATTCCATAATTCGAATGACTATTCGATTATTTTGATCACTCAAATACTAATATCTCGGTTATTAAAATCATTCGATTATGCCGATCACTAAATAAAGCCGTAAATAGAAAAGTATGGAACTGTGGACCTAGAATAGTACACAGAATTTTTACTTGGAGTGTGTACATATATACTAGGTACTATAATAGTAAGTTATGGATGCGAAAAAATGGGTGGCAATGGCGTAGTGGATAAAGTGCTTGATTGCTAACTAGGACGTGTGGGTTCGATCCCCACGCTAGGCGCATTCTTTTCTATACCTTCAATTTTAATTGGATGCCGCCCATGGGTTAAAATGAGACAGTCAATACCTGGTTCTCAAATCCACTGTGCCAAACTAGTGCCGTGCAATCCAGGTTGCATTTAAAAGACCTTAGGTCTTACAGGCATATATTTAAATTCAAAAAAAATATAATGAACTCCAGATTTGCTGTCTGTACGGATGGATTTTCGTCAAATAAGTTTTCTCCGGTAATATTGATCTTTAAGACCAAAAATGAGGGTATATAATTGTAACCTAAGCGTTACCACTTCAAAGCGTAAGGAAAGTAGATTTGAGCCAAAAAGTGAAGAAGATTTAAGAAAAGGAAGGAGATTTTAAAATCATAATTTTGTACATTTAATTCCAAATTAGTTTTATGCAGTTATCAACAGCAACAGAACATTTGAAAGGCGAATGAAAAAAATAATAAGAATAACCTTGCCAAAATACGTGCATCTTATCCTCCAATGTTTACTGAAGTCACCACAGACACTCCATTTTTACTACTCTTAGGAAATCTTAATTGCCTGAGCTTTTTTTTGAAAAAAAAAATAATGATGCACAAGGGTTGGGTACGATTTGCCGAATTTTAAAATGTCGATTTAAAAAAATCAACTGTCATAATGTCGACTTTCAAAATGTCGATCGGTAAAAATACCGACTAATCAAAATGTCGACTCTTATAAAGTCGATTTTGAAGTATTATACATTTAGATATTCTGCATTTAAAATGTCAACTTTTTTTGTCGGTCAAACTTCAGTCGACATTTTAACAGCCGAGGAAATTTTCATTTGTCCTGTCGCCATAATTATATTTTATACAAAATTATATTTTTGCCTACGAATTTTTATCCACACTCGTGATTACTTCAAAATATATTTTTATGAAGCATTTGGCTATTAATCACATTGAATTTTCAGCACAGACGGACAGAAATGCAGGTAAAACCAAACATTTTTTAATAATTTTGTTTTTTGAAGTAGATTCAAGTTTGTTTTTGTTTAAATTGAAGTGGATTAAAAAGGGATTTCTAAAAGTGAAGTAGATAATAAAAAAGAATTTAACTATTAGGAAAGGGAGCAGAAATTGAAATAAATCTACTTCAATTGAATGAAAGTGCTATCGCTGATACTGTCGGAAACGATTTTTATAAAAGCAATTCAATATTTTTTTTGTCAAAAATAGTTATTTTGGGTACCTCTAACCGTTTTTTTTTTGTTTTTCGATTTTGTGGAAAACATCCAGTTGATCTCCATAAAAAATTGTTTTATGGAGTAGCTTCTATGTATGAAGTTCAAAGTGTATTGTTAAGCAATTTTTTTGACTTTTAAAACAAAGCATATTTTTTTTTTAGTAAAAATTTAGAAATCGTTTAATTGAAGCTTTGAAGAACTCCAATAATTATGATTAAAAAACCTGTCTGTGCTGTTTAATTAGTTCAGTCCATTATTAAATTTAAAAAAATTAATTAGGGTTCTTACTAACAGAAACTGCCCAAAACACTGTTTTTTTATATTTTCTAATTTCTCATTATTAGATGAACAAATGTTCCCTAAGAGTATAAATAATATTACATTTTCTAATTAAAAAAAAAAAATTTATTATTTACAAAAATAATTAATAATAGTTTTATATTGGTGATCAAAATTTTGTTTCCTGAAAAAGTTTTCAAATTGTAAAACATAGTTTTTTTTACCGTGCCGAATATATTCATTGCCTAGGTACATCAAAGTTGTTAGCTACAAGAGCACGTTAGTAGTATCCAGTCTTAGATTTTATTTTCATCAAAATAACGGGAGTAATTCCAAAGAATACTCGTTTCAGCTATAGTATCCCTTAACATTTTATCAAAAAGGTTTGCTTATCAGTGGAATTGATTGCGGTTCAGTTGTTGAAAATGTCATAGATCTTACAAATTATAACCGCCAGCGATTGACTTTGCCTTTAATAGTGTTGAGAGAAAAATTGCCATTTTCTGAACGCACCCTTTGCTATTGTTTAGGTGCCTAGCTTATCAGTCACAATATCAAACAAACATCGAACTTTTAGTTTTTGAAAGTTTATTTTTTACATTACATTACATATTATACTACTCCGTAGTTTATTTTTTTTATATAGTAAAATAGTGAAATCTGAATGAAACTCTAAATGAAACTATACTTTCGGTTTAACAAATTTATTATCTCCTTTATTGAAGCGTCTATTCACAACGGCCGGCGGCTGGTCTTTTTCTCTTTTTCAAATCATTTCGCTTGAAGTTAGTTCTCGTTTGTTTTTGACAGTTCTCCTGTTGACCGCGAGGTGGCATGATAAAAGTATAAAAGTATAAGAATAGCTTAAGGCTCATATTACATTTAACATTTCTTAGTAAAGCAAATTAATAACAAATAACATTACTTAGTACAAATAAATACATTACAAGAGTTTAATTTATTTGGAATATTTAATTTGATAGCCATTTTTATTGAGTAATACAGTAGAAATACTATAGTATGACAGATTTTCTGGAATTTTCAAAACCAAATTCCAATTTAGTGCATCTTTCAAAACAATAATTGATCTGTTCATAAAATGAGATCTTATTCATCGAAAACTTGAACAAAATGTATTTTTGTCATCCAATAAAAAAACATAATAAACGACGTAATTCATTTTCCTTTTTTTTTTTAAACAATAAAACAGGTATGCCATTGCGCATTTTTTATTCACAATGTCATACTTTTGCTCAGCATTACTGATGATTGTCTGTTGTGCTCAATTTCAAGTTCATTGAAATTCGAGACAACATTTTTCTGTCGGATTGAAATTCATTTGTCTTTTTGATAAAATCAATGAATTATTAAAAAGCAAAAAAAAAAACTATAAAATTCCCCGGAGCATTTGGAACGGTGCGTCTCGAATTGTGTAGTAATAAGAGAATAACATTTTGAAACTATAAGCCCTCCATAACAGATAGATTTGCATAATTTTGGAAACCGTTTTTCACGATAATCCCAATGAAGACCATAAAAAAGCATTTCAGCTTCGCATCATGACATGAATACTCTCGGCACTTATGTCGTAAATTGGACAAAACCACTTCCAACATCAACCCCCGCACAGAAGCAACGCGAACGCATATTAAACCACTGCACCAAAAGCAGCCATTATCATCATTATCATCATCGTTTTTTGTGTGATGTGAATTTGAGGTTAAGTACAGAGAGTGCTTAGTTTATGACTGGCATACAACACTTTGACATACTCAAAGAAAATTCGAGCCATAAAAGAAAGTATCTCGCATTAAGGAGCTCATTCGGATGGATTTAGCATGATGAACATCTAACTAAACACTTTTCCTAAGACACTTTAATTGTCTTGGGCCACATTATTGCAAATTATGGTCTTGATCTTTATTATGCTTAACGAAATTAAGTGAAAGAATTGGTTGAACGTAGTTGCTCTTATGCGTGCTTAGTATCTAGGTATCTATAATACTGCTGTATCTGGCTTTCTGGTGTAATAAATAGTACAGAGAGACAGCATTAAGGTCAAGCGAGATTAAGTATATGAAATTTCAAAGGGATTTCTTTAAACTTGCCAAATGAGTAGTAGACGAGTAAACTTGGTTGAGAATAATTATATCTAAATTAGGTACCACAAGAGCGACATAAGATTAAGTTCGTTAAAATCTCATTTTCAGAAAAATTAAAGTTTCACGCTTCTTCGAGTTTTACCCAAGATGTGTGCTAGATTTTTTATTAAAATGAGGCTTGGAATTGCCATTAGTTTAATCTTCTAAATTTGTATTCAAAAATTAATCATAGAAATTACAATGAATTTAATTGTTTTTTTTTTGTGCATACACAGACTGGCCCTCAAGTACAAAGGTAAATCACAAACAAACAAAAAAATTTTTTAAGATGCAAAGGTGAACACAGTAAACATCATTGTCATCATTATGTGTTTGTCATATCAATTTATTACATGGAATGTAGAAATTTCATAGCTTTTGTAAGACCTCCCACAGCACACTGAAGCGGAAAAGTTGGTATACGAGTATTTTTAATCTTATTTGGTAATTTGTTTTTATTATTTTTTTTTTGCTTACCATTTCTTTTCGTAAAACTGACAGCTGTTTGTCCAATGTGGTGGTTACTTCAGGTGTTTTGCCATTTGTTCCATTTTCATTGTCACAATCAACGTTTTTTGGCTCGTTAAAAGTTAAATGAGTACTTAGGCTTTTTGGCAAAGGCGGAAGGTCTGCCATAGATATTTGTCTGAAAAAAGAAATAAAAATAAATTACATAACAGTGATAAAAGTTTACGAATTTTTTATTTTTTACGAATAATTTTAATGTTAATTACTTAACTTCTATTGGTTCAAAACTTCTATGTTAGTATTTAAATTTGGTCTAAATAAAGGAGTAATTTATCTATAAGTGGCTTGACATTAAAATTTTGAATACATTTTGACGAAAGATGGTGTCAATTTTAATATTTGGTGAAAAAATCACTCACCCGTTTTCCAAATATTGAATATTCAAAAATCAAAAAAAAATATTTTTCGAAAATTTTGGTATGCAGTTTTCTTTATAATTCGAAGAAACACTGATATAAAAAATTTTGATCGAAATCTGTAGAACCGTTTATGAGAAAGTCGAAAATAAAAAAAATGTTTTCATATGGGAAGTACCGTTACCGTTAGCAACAAAATATGTATACAAAAATGTTTGGACCAGAATGAAGACTACACCTATAGTAGTTAATAGATTTTTTCATCAGAATCATTGGAGCCGTTTTAGAGATAGTTAAGAATAAGATGGTAGAAGAAATTGTATGGCAAGTACCGTTATTTTTGGGGCAAAACAAAAGCGATTCAAAAATCTATTTTAGACAATCACCTAAAACGCTTAAGTAGTGTAGATCGATCGACAGACAAGCAGACGGACAGACAGACGGAATTGCGGGACCCACTTTTTCGGTATTCTCTGTCATCATAATGTCAAGGAAATGGGTACATTAAAAATCGAACCATAGTTCTCCGGATAGGTTGCTGTAGTTGTAGTCCTATGTAAGAACACAGCTGCTGCCAAAAAAAAACTAAAATGCACGACTGGATCGTACGAAGTTGCTCTTGTAGCTAAAAACTTTTGTGTAGCTAACCACTGACGCTGTTAGTAGGTATAGGTAGTCTAGTAACCCTATGCAGGTTTAAAGCCAATGCAGGTAAGAATACCTTGAATCTTAATAATGGGTGATTTTTTAAGAGCTTGAGAACTTTTTAAAAAAAAAAACGCATAAAATTTGCAAAATCTCATCGATTCTTTATTTGAAACGTTAGATTGGTCCATGACATTTACTTTTTGAAGATAATTTCATTTAAATGTTGACCGCGGCTGCGTCTTAGGTGGTCCATTCGGAAAGTCCAATTTTGGGTAACTTTTTCGAGCATTTCGGCCGGAATAGCCCGAATTTCTTCGGAAATGTTGTCTTCCAAAGCTGGAATAGTTGCTGGCTTATTTGTGTAGACTTTAGACTTGACGTAGCCCCACAAAAAATAGTCTAAAGGCGTCAAATCGCATGATATTGGTCCATTCCTTGAGATGAATTGTTCTCCGAAGTTTTCCCTCAAAATGGCCATAGAATCGCGAGCTGTGTGGCATGTAGCGCCATCTTGTTGAAACCACATGTCAACCAAGTTCAGTTCTTCCATTTTTGGCAACAAAAAGTTTGTTAGCATTGAACGATAGCGATCGCCATTCACCGTAACGTTGCGTCCAACAGCATCTTTGAAAAAATACGGTCCAATGATTCCACCAGCGTACAAACCACACCAAACAGTGCATTTTTCGGGATGCATGGGCAGTTCTTGAACGGCTTCTGGTTGCTCTTCACTCCAAATGCGGCAATTTTGCTTATTTACGTAGCCATTCAACCAGAAATGAGCCTCATCGCTGAACAAAATCTGTCGATAAAAAAGCGGAAACACATTTCGAACCGAACACTGATTTTGGTAATAAAATTCAATGATTTGCAAGCGTTGCTCGTTAGTAAGTCTATTCATGATGAAATGTCAAAGCATACTGAGCATCTTTCTCTTTGACACCATGTCTGAAATCCCGCGTGATCTGTCAAATACTAATGCATGAAAATCCTAACCTCAAAAAAATCACCCGTTATAATGAAATGTGGAATACATGATTCAAGGAATGGTTAAATAGACACCTACCTAACTACAAATGTATATATTTAAATGGATTTGAAGTATGCAAATTAGGAGGGTAATATGTACCTACCCACATATAGTGAACTTAGGCATGTAAATATGAACAAATATATGTATATAATGAAAGTAAATGGTGTATAGGTGAGTAAAAATCGTTTTTTCAACTTATAAAAACTGCCAAGGCCATCACTTTAATCAGTTTCTCGAAAAAGCGAAGAACGCCATTAGATGCCTCCGACCAATGCAAATTTTATAAAAAAAAGTATCTCGAAAATTGTAGGACGGATATTGATGAAATCCTGTTTTTTATTTTTAGTTTTTTGAAAACAATTTTTTTTGAAATTTTGGTATGCAGTTTTTTAGAGTTTATTAATATACATGTGATTATAAAATTTAAATTTATTTTTTGTTTAGTTTTAAAAATATTGATTTTTGAAAAAAAAATTTAAATTAATTTTTATTAGAAAAAAAAAAGTTATTCAAAATTTTGATATGCAGAATTAGTTTGACTACTTAGTTCTTCTCAGATAAATAATTTGAAGGAAATCCAATGTAACGTTAGCCAAAGCAATCCGGATCGGTTTGTTGTCAATTAAACGTCATTTATCAGAACTATAACAAACAAACAAAAATATGGCTTTTCTTGTTGAAAATGCAATTTTTTTATTTTATTACTAATAAATTATTATTGAAACAGAAGAGGACCCGAATCACTCTAACTAAACTAAAATTAAACAAGCCACCACAAACAAAACAGAATAAAACAAATAATATTGACAGTTCCCTCCGTTCTAATTTGCTCTTACTCAAAGGCCAGAACCAGAAAATCCTATTCTTTTTTGGTTCTAATATGTTCCAGAACACTTAACTGAACATCAAATCAGAGTAATTCAGATCCGAAAATTGCTCACTGAACAGCAATACTTTTTTTCCAGAACAGTATTCAAAACAAGTCACTGAACAAAGCTTATGATGAGTTCATTCAGGAACGAATTTTTCCCGATTTCATTCGATTCTGATTGTTTGTTAGAAATAACAACTGCAAAAATGTAGACTTAAAATTAGAGATATCAGAATTATAATATTGTAGAAAATCTTACAATACTGCAGAATTAAACAGGACCAGCAAGATCCTCACCTTTTTAGGTTAATCACATTTGTTTAAATGAGCTTCTGAAAATTATAATATACGAGGGGCGTTCAATATATTCTGGGTATCGGGGTGAAGCTGTGGTTATATATATAAATTGACTTATTTATCAAGTAATACTATTATTGTAGTGCATTCATGTAAAGTTTCATATAAATGTGATTATTAATTCGCGTTTTATCTCTAGTTTAACAGAATCATAATGGCAACTGAGACAACGATGGTGAAAATTGAGCATCGCGCTGTAATTAAATTTCTCACTAAGCAACGAAAAATTCAAAAAACTATTCATGAAGAGATGGTGGCTATTTACCAGGGTTCCGTACCTTCATTATCAACTGTGCAAAAGTGGTCAAGTGAGTTCAAGAAAGGCAGAGCGAGCATTGAAGACGACCTCCGCTCCGGCGCCCCGGCTACTGCTTGTACGGGAGAAAGCATCAAAGAAGTCGAAAAACTTGTTCTTGAGGATGCCCGAATAAAGGTGAAAATGATGGCAGAGATCTTAACCTTTCAAAGGTCAGTGCAAGGTGGGTGCCACGAATACTCACAGCTCCTCAGAAAAAAGTGAGAATCGCATGCTGTAGAGAGCTTTTGGAGATGTGTAGTGAGAACGCGGACGGTGTTATGGATCGAATTGTTACTGGGGACGAAACATGGGTTCACCACTATGACCCTGAAAGCAAACAAGAGTCCATGCAGTGGCATGAAAAAGGAACAGACCCACCCGAAGAAGTTCAAAGTCATTTCGTCTGCCGGGAAGCTCATGGCCACAGTTTCTTGGGACTCAAAGGGAATCCTGCTCATTGAGTAAAAAAAAAAGGTGAAACCATCAACGCCACATCCTACGCTTCCACTTTGCATAATTTGCGGGAGGAAATTTAAAAGAAAAGACGGGGTAAATTCGCAGCGGGTGTATTGCTTCTTCATGACAACGCTACTGTTCACACGGCGCGAGTTTCCAAGACTGCTGCGCGAGATTGTGGTTCTGAAGAAATCTAACACCCACCCTATAGTCCAGACCTTGCCCCTAGTGATTATTTCCTGTTTCCGGATTTGAAAAAATGTCTTCGTGGAAAAAGATGTTCGGATGATGAAGAACTCAAGTCGGCAATAAATGGGTATTTTGCTGAGAAAGAGGAAATTTATTTTTTTGAGGGTTTAAAAAAGCTTATCTCAAGATGTAACAAATGCATTGATGTAAGGGGAGATTATATTGAAAAATAAAAACAATTTAAATTGAATTCGCATTTTCCTTCATATCAATACCGAGAATATATTGAACGCCCATCGTAAATAAACCTCTTCAGTAGCATCATCACAGCAAGCACTGAAAGTAGGTAATTGGGTAGACAGAAACCAATTATACGTAGAAATGGTTGACACTTCATGTAAATGTTTTCTCAAAGCCGTTCACATGTAAAAAAAAACACAGGTAAATTAATCTGTGTAGGTGCTACAAGTTCGTGTTTCATGTAATGCCGGATTTACACGACTGCCAAATTGGCAGTATTACTTGCAAAATCTTGGCATTATTTTGTTTGTCGTGTAAATGGTCGAAAGTGTGGCAGTATATTTATCAATAAAAACTGCCAGGCAGAATATTCATTAAGCTGTTGCATTATACTGGCATCGTGTAAATTCAGTACTGACAACAATTTTCAAATAATTACAATTTGCAACAAAGAATAAACTTGCTCATTCTTTACTGCCACTTGGCAGTATTTTGATCTGTCATTATTTTAGCCTCGTGTAAACGAATGTCGTTAATTAAATTAATGACAGCAGTATTTTGGCAGTAAATACTGCGAACTTGGCAGTCGTGTAAATCCGGCATAAGACGTTGGTTAATAAATTAAAGTTATCAATTTTGACAGTAGTGTTGTTTTGATGTCACTCGACAGTAATCTTGTCACTGACAGTTCCCTACAGTTCAGAGTGCCCTTCTAATTTCGGTCGCACGAAAATAGAATTCATTAGTTCCAAAATGTGAATGAAAGTAAATTCTACCAACAATTCGTATGAGACTCCTATTATAAGTTTTTAATCGCAACGACAGAAAACCGAAATTTTACAGCACACAGCGAATAAATTATGCATTTATCTACTATCTTGATGCTATAATTTTTCTAAAGATTCCTAGGGAATGTATTGTATCTGTTAAATTAAGAGAAACCGTTTCGAATCTTCTTATTCACCTTTAATGTAGGTCACCGTCACCATAATTTTAATAAAATTAATTGAAAAAAAAATGAAGAAAAACACAAAACAATACAAGTTAAATTAATCAACTACTATTGTGATGGATTAAAATTTTGTATATTTAATTTATTAGGTTAAAATTTAATGCGGACAACTAACGGTACCAATCTCTTATTGAAATTTCATGCAGTTTAACATTTCATAATAAATTGCCTCTTTTTTTTTGCCAGAGGCTAAAATGATTATGACTTTGATGATGGCTCGAAATGGATATACACAACATAACACAAAACACACGCATTTAAAAATATACTTTCGATTAAAATTGATATTGCAGTTCCGATTGTTGCAACTTGCAACGTGTGTGTCATGATGATAAAATAGGAAGTATAGTTTCTACATTATGTGAAAACTAATTAGTCCAACATTGATTAAGCATGTAATTTTGAAGACAAAGAGAAAGTCTTGTGTATAGGTTTGGTTGTGTTTAGTTGAGAAGATGAGTTACTTTGTAAATGCAAAAACCTACGACCAAAGGAACTCTTTTTTTTCTCTTGTAGTAAATTGCATTGATGAGTGTTCAATTTTCCTTTTTGAATTACGTAGAATGTTTATTAGGTTTTTAATAGGAAATTATCTGCAATTAAGATGTATAGTTGTGGTTAGATTATCCGGTTATACTTGTATAAAAAAAATAATAAAACTTTGTTGAGTGATTAAGTATACAATTAGTTATACTCCCTTCGGTTATTAACTATTTAAATTTTGGTGTGATTACGAAAGTGGTATTTTTCACCCGGTGAAGACGTTAACAAACAAATTGTCGCATTTGAGAAAGTGAAAATGTACATTATTTATCTTTTTCACATACTAGTACATATACAAAAAGTTACTGTATGTTATGCAACTTGGTCCATACTTGTGACCGTGATTTATTGACACTAACTAGCCACCAAAACCGATTGATTTATTTATATGAGGTTATGCATTAAATCGTGTTTATGCAAACAAGCTTCAGAGTCTTAAAGCTTTAATGAATCATCATAAAATCCAGACAATATAAATGTTAAGCTCGGTTTGGTAAGAATATGTGTTTTTTACGATTTCTGGCAAAATTAGATCGAATTAGGAAAAAGACAAAATATACGTCAGTGAAAAACACGACTGGGTCGCACATACATGTTTTTATGTTCGATTACATCGAAACCACAAGATTCTTAGTAGATATAGCTAATAGAATGCAGTCCCATTTCTGGAACTAATATCAGCGTATGCAGTTAAATTTTAACAATTTTTTTACAGACCCAACACGTTGTATGTAAGTACTACATCTTATATCTTTAATTACACTTATGTTTTCCAAAGCATAAAAGTCTGGACAAATATAAATGTACGCAAACAAATTAAAAATCGTTTCTTACAGCGTTTTTCACGGTTTTTGTAAAGCGGAATCCCAGGAAATGTTTTATGTCTTTCATTATAAAGTTATTCTTCATAATCGAAGTGAATTTCATTTGAACAAGTGCGTATTAAGAAATCGACATTTTGAAAATTGAAAAAAAGGGCAGAAATTAAGAACTAAACCAAAAATCTGCAATAATTGTATGTTGGACATACAAGGAGGCTCATTTAATTCTTGTTTTGGGTGGTTCCAAAAATGGAAAAAAATATTTGGTATACGTTTGCACCATAAGTGTAGTGGAAAACCAGCGGCGGAACCAGTACGTCGATCTATTTAAAACGATATTACAAGCTAAAATTGCATTGCTTCAACTCACAACCCAGAAAAATACGTTTCTTTTGCTAAAAAAATGCGCTCCTGGGTGGAAAATTCCAAAACAAAGGGTAACATTAGTGTTGGGATGCAATGACACAGGTTCACACTAGATCGTTCCGTTAATTATTGAAAAACCAAAATATCCACGTTGTTTTAAAAAAATTGAAATGCCAGTAGAAAGTACAAAGCTTCTGCCGATACCTGGATGACAAAAAATATTTTCCAAGAGTGGTTCTTTAACAGTTTTGTTCATCAATTTAGGAAAAATTACAAATAAAAAAATATTCCACAGTTGGTTATCGACAATGATCCTTCTCATCCAAAAGAAAATGAATTAATGGCTGAAAATGGAAACATATGCACAATGTTCTTGCCACCAAACGTTATTGATTATATAAATACAGCCGATAGATCAAAATAGAATAAGAATAACAAAGCTACCTTATAAATCAAGCTTGCTCTAGTCAGTCGTTGCCATGGAAAATAATGACATAGTTTTGCACTGAAAAATTACAATTTATGCCAAGCCGTCATTTTGATCTCAAAATCCTGAAACAAGGTGTCTTCTCAGATTCTTGAAAAGTGTTGGATTACATGATGACGGTAATGGATTCTTAAATGAAGAAGACGATATGCCGTTGTCCATTTTTAGATAACGCTGGAAAAATAATCAAAAACGGAGCCAAGCCGAATCCTTACAAAGTTTGCTGGAAACAGTTGATAACCAGGTAACTTTTCCCAACAACTGTTTTTGAACAAAAATTGGTTACATTTAATTTGATCCATTCTCACAGGAGTAGGTACACAGGAGAAGATGATATCAATTAGTGATTACTTGATGAAAATATTCCGGATTTAGTAGAAGACATTGGAGCTGAAAGTGAATCGGACTCTGGTGATGTACAAATCGTACAAAATTATGTGACTGACAAGTATGCAATTGTAATCTTCGATAAAGCCATCGATTGGGACACTCAAAATCAATAAACTTTTTCAGAACTCACAATTCTCTAGAATCTCCCAGAATCTGCTTTTCAAATTGTGTTGCTGAAATGTAAGCAGAATAAATAACGATATTTTTCCAAGTCGTCTTAAACACGTCTCCTTTTAAATTATTTATTCATAATATATGTACAGCGCTACACAAAATTTTGCGTACAACGATTAAATAAGGAAAAAGAGAACCATAGATCGGGAACGGAAAGTAATACTTTTTTTTTGTAAGTATATTTCAAAAAATAATTTTCAAAGGATCGGTAGTCCAACATAAATTCAATATTTTTATTTTTATTTAAACAAATAACAAAAAAAAAAAGAAAAAGGTTATAAAATTCTTTCCACAAAAGTTTGCGCACAGCTGTAAGAGAAATGAAAAAACTCAAAAAAAAACTTAATAAGAATAAATTGCACTTTATTACTTTTGGTATTAATATTTTGTCGGATATCCTTTCAATCTTATTACTTCCTTTAAACGGGTTTGCATGGATGCAACAAGTTTGTCAGTGTAAGAACTACTTATATTATTCCATTCGGATTCAATTAATAAAGCATCTTTTAATTCGGCCTTATTTCGAATATCTTGGGTGCGTATTTTTTCCCACACATGTTTTATTGGGTTATTTTCTGGGCTTTGTGGTGGAGTTCGTAGTTGGTTTGGGGTATTATATAAGAGCCACAAGCGAGCATTATGTGCGGTGTGTTTGGGGTCATAATCTTGCTGGAAGTAGTAGTCGTTGGAAATACCCAGCATCTCGGCACTTACTTTGAAATTTCTTTTGGGGATATCAATGTACACAAACTGATTTATAATTCCTTCGACTATTTCCAGCTTATCTACCCCTGAAGATGCAATACAACCCCACACCATAAGACATCCACCACCATGCTTCACAGTCCTTACAGTGCATTTCGGATTAAGGGCATCATTTCGCTTTCTCCACACCCTAAGGCGACCGTCAGACCCAAAATGTTATACTTCGACTCGTCTGAGAAAATTGCCTTGTGCCGAAATTCCGGAGGTTTATTAACGTACTCCTTGGCGAAAGCAAGTCGCTTCTTCCTGTTGACGTTGTTCACTAATGGCTTTTTTCTGAGTGTGCACGACTTAAATCCATTTCGAACTATGGTTCTTCGAACCGTTTCTGGGTGCACTTTAGTGTTGTGATGCATTTCTAGCCCCGAGCTGATCATCCTAGCTGTTTTAAAATGGTTTAGACCCACCATACGTTTAATCACCCGCTTATCTCTTACTGAAAGCTTCTATGGTCGGCCGGATCTTGCCTTAGATTCTAACTGCCCTGAGTTCCTAAGGCGATCTATGGTTCTCTGGATCGCTGATCGACTTCTGAAAGTTTGTTTCGAAATTTCGCCGTGGGACATTCCTTTGATTCACGTGAAGATTAATTATCAACTCCCTTCCACTCACGCTTAACTCTTTTTTCGACATTTTTCTTATTTTAATTTCGTGAAACTCAAAAAACAATCAGTTCAACAAAATACTGCGATTAAAATGTACCGCTATTTACACAGAGTGTAATGAAACATTTTTATTATCTGTACGCAAACTTTTGGTGGAACGGAAATTACAACTTTTTTCCCTTTTTCTATTATTTGTTTAAACAAAAATAAAAGTATTGAATTTATTTTGGACTACATCGATCCTTTGAAAGTTATTTTTTTAAATATACTTACAAAAAAAATGTATGACTTACGTTCACGAGCTATGGTTCTCTTTTTCCCTATTTTATCGCTGTACGCAAACTTTTGTGTATCACTGTATGTAGTTATGTGTTTTAAATTAATCAATATTAATTATTATTTAAAAAAAAGACATTTTTTATCTTGGTCCAGTAACTTGCACAACCCTATATCTTGAACACACCTAATTAAGTTAACGGGCGTCCACTGTATTTCGAAATATTCAACTTTTTTTCAATTGGAGAGGTTTGCTTTTGCCAGAAATCGTAACAGGTTTTCCCAACATATATCACCTTTTGCCCCTAGCACTTCCGGCCACTTATTATGGTCCAATAGATGTTAGCCCTTTATACTGCAAATAATCCTTAGTTTTTGTTTAATTATTGACACTGGTCTAATAGAAGAATTTGAATTAAAACATGTTAAAATATCACCTTGATACAATAACTGCCATTGTCCAATAAGTTTACTAGTAAGAATTACACTCTAGTGTATTGTTACAGAAGATATTTTTTTCTTCTATGCAAAACTACTATGAACTTTATTGTTAATGTTTTTTTTTTAAATAGTAAAGTTATGTTTTTAAGCGCGTAAATATTATTCATGAAAGTTATGCCACGTTTAGTAATATATTTTAACCTAAACGGTTTTAGAGGTTGGCTACATAGAAAAATAATGTAATTACTAAATCATTTTTATTACAAGAGGGTACGTCGTTGTTTTGCTATAAACAAACAATAACTATAACCTCACAACATGCATCTATATTCAAACAGCTCGTATCTTTTCAATCAGCAATGTTTTGATTTTTTTTACTGTTTCATGATATCTTTTATTTGGCAATGCGAAATCCCTATCCGGGATCTCAATTTCACATTTTCTTTTTGATTTTAATGATTCTAAAATTTGGTGTGATTATATGTGATACTTATCAAAATCAAAAATAAATATTTGTTCCACAATTTTTTTTTTTTAATTTAAATGCAACCTGAATTGCACGGCTCTAGTTTGCCACAGTGGATTTGAGAACCAGGTATTGACTGTCTCATTTTAACCCATGGGCGGCATCCAATTAAAATTGGAGCTATAGAAAAGAGTTCGCCTAGCGTGGGTATAATTATTGTACCAAAAAAATGACAACTGTCGAGTTTGACGTTTAATTGAATGAGTGATTGAGTGCTTTCGATTCTGATTTCAAGTCCAGAAACAAATTTCAGAATCAGAACTGTCATTTTTTCCAAAGTGAACACTTTCAGAAAAGTCCAGTGTGCATGTTCTGTAACTTATGCGATAACTTTTCCTCACTTAACGCCTCTGAAAAAATGGGTTTCTATATGTTGAAGCGATACCTTAAATTTTTAATTTATTTGACTGGGATTTTCCAATGGAAGGCGATAAATTGAAAAAGTCATTTCGGCATCTTAACAACAAAACAAACATATTTTTTTTCTCGACTACATTTATCGCTTCGATAGTTACTGAACATGGGTGCAGATCGCTTCCGGATTGTCAAATAAAAACGAAAATAAATGTTATAGATTTCTTTTGTTGGTAAATTGTGACAAACAATTAAATAGCCGGTTTTCACGACCTTTTCCTCCTCAAGAAAAAAATATAATACATCAAAAAAGATAAATTGTAATATCAAATCATAAAAAAATTTCAGAATTAAGGTAGTTATGAATACTATAACTCTGTGTAAACTTTGTGATAGCAAACTATCAATGTATATTTTGTTAAAAAAAATGGGTCGGAAAATGTTATACGAACATAAATTTACGCAACATTAAATAATCTATAATATTCACTACGTAACTATTAAAATGATGAGAGATATCAGTCTATGGAATAAGACTGTATCAAATTATCATTTATTTTTTTAAAACAAAAATTACAAACAATTAAATTTTAAGTGTTATTTTATGAATTTTTTTTTGTTTAACAATTTTGCTGTCAAAAAAAAATAGGTAATTTATGCATAAGTGTTGTCTGAAAATTCAAAAAAAAAAATAAATATGTAAATTAAAACACCAAAATAAACCATTCCATGAATTTTTTATAAATTTAAAACAAAATTAGTATGTCAAATAAAATGATAATGAACTTAAACTTTTTTTAGATTTTTGTTAAAGAATTAATTTATTTAGCAAGTACCTATGGAAAAATAGTGACCTAGTTCAGATAAGCACTGGAATCATGTGCTCGTGGTCCGACGCCATCGAAGACAATTCACTTGGTTTGTTTAAAAAAAATTGATATACGAAGGTCCAATTGGTATTCATAAAGCTCAATTTTTTTACTTTATTTATAATTCATTGTGTTTAGCATTTTAGATTTGATGCATCAAAATGCTAGAGTCAAGGTTAGTTTCAAAGCATTGATCGAAGAAAAAACTTGAAAAAAAAACAGAGATCAGAATTAACTGTTTGATTATACTTTTAATTTCAGAGTTACTTCAATCTTTTAAGAAAAGATTTATTTAAAAAAAAAAAATAATGGTTGTCGTTTAAGATTTATGTGTTATCTTTTGAAAATATCTCTCAATAGTTGAGTTTTTATACAAAAAATTTAATGGAAAAGGTCAACCTTTTACCTGTTTCGCTTACAGTAAATCAATATAACCGAAAATGGTTAATGCAAATAAAAATGTTAAATATGTCTTTTTCAATTGTTTTAATATTTTTTCATTGAGAAATACTGTGGATATTAATTGTTTCCCTTGTTTGTATTTTTTAAATAAATTTCTTATCTAGAAAAACTTATTAAATCATTTATTATCAAATAAATTAATACCAACCACTTTATAACTAGACATATAAACTTATATTCTTATTGAATAAAATAAGCCCATAGTTATGCAGTACATAAGGACTTATGTAGCCGCTATGCAAATCCTTATACAATACACATTTTTGTATCCATTATAGTGTTATAGCTTGAACCAAATCACTTGACCAACGGTCGGTTGCGCAGAGAGTAGATTCAAGAGAACAAAAATGGACACCGGTACCAACACCAAGTTGTTTCTGAGATAGAGCAGACGTTTATAGAGCACGCGCTATTTTTTTTTTCTAGTTGTACATTAATTGCATCAGTGAAGAATTAGACTCTCTTGTAGAAATTTTTGTTGTTGTCTTGTGCATAGTTCTTATCTAATTTAAGAAAGTTCTAAACAAGTGCGCATAGTGTTCCCTAGGTTACCCACCGCTATGGCGGTGAACAACCAAAACCGGTTTGAGGGATTAGATCCAAACGATCCCATGCAAACCAGTAATCCACCAAAAAAAAAAAAAACTAAATACAGTACCAGACAGTGGCCAATGTTACTTACACCCACGCAAAATGTAGTTGATTTCTCTCGTTTCTTGATCATTACAAACTCCTCTTTAGACTCTGATAAAAAAAACCATTGCAGAACGAAATCCGATTATTATAGAAAAAGCCATAAATGACATTACAACTAAATATAAAGACATTAAACCTCTTAGAAACGGTGATTTATTAATTCAAGTCAATAAAAAAGAAATTGCTGATCGACTAGTAAAATGCAAATCTCTAGGTCAAATCCCTGTAGAAATTAAATATCACCAATCTCTAAACTCTTGTCAGGGAAGAATTTACTCGCACAATATTATTGATCTCTTAGAAAATGATATATTAGATTCCCGTAAAAAGTTCAGCGTCGCCGCAGTAAGAAAAATGTTTAAAGCCGATGGTAAAGAACTAAAAGCAACGGGAGCCGCAATTCTAACTTTTTATGCGCCTCAGCCACCTAAGGAAATAAAACTGGGCTGGCAGATTTTAGCTGTAGACCCATATTTCCCCAATCCAATGATTTGCAAAAAATGCCATCGCATAGGACATACAAAGAACCATTGCAAAGAAACAAGCGAGTTCTGTGGCACATGCGCTGAAATTACACCGCATGATGATTAATGCAAACGAGTATTTTGCGTAAACTGCATGAATGCTGAACATTCCTCAAAAGATCGTCACTGCCCAATTTTTGTTAGAGAAAAAACAATCATGATAATAAAAACCATAAAGCGCTGCACAATAAAAGAAGCCAAGGAGGAATATGGTAAGTCTGGACATTTGTATGCTCATCATATCCCTACCCAAAATCCTAAAAAGTCAATAGCAGAAGTAGTTAAAGAAAAAATTACCGGTGTAAGCTCCTCATCTATGCAAAAGACAATAACAGAATCATTCTCACATGCCGATAAAAATAACCTAAATAACATCCGTACCACAGCATTATCAGTTACATCCAAAACAACATCAGACAACCCAATAGAACAGCAAACTTCAAAACTCACACCAACATCATTAAACTCATCCCAATTAAATCAAAATCTCACAAAAACTCCACAGAACAATAACATTTACACAATCAAACAACAAATCAACTCCAATACAACACAAAATTTAACCGCCACAGAAACAACTAAAGTAATTTCAACAATCTCACCGCTTGTGTCTAGATTACGTTCCCAAGACCAGGCAAATAAATCAATTATGGATTACAGTGACGACGAAAATTTGTCAAGTTTCCAAAAAGCTGACAGTTTGGCAGCATCTACATCAACCTCATCTTCTTCACTTCAAAACCTTACTCAACAAACAGACAACGATCATACCACCTTTACATAAAAATGGAAAACCAAAATAAAAAAATTAAACTCAAAATATTACAATGGAATATCCAGGGATTTTTTAACAATCTTCCCTATTTGGATATTCTTATTAAAAAAAAAACGAACCTACAATTATAGCCACACAAGAAACTAAAGTTTTAATAAAAAATGCTCCTACAAAATATAAAGATTATATTGCATACTTTAATAATAGGCCACATGATACTAATAAAGATGGCACAGCATTATTAATAAAAACTGGTATTCCCCACTCATACTCACATTCATTAGACATCTTTTTAACTTAAACATTTAATCAACCTGGCTCAGCCTATCACTTTGCAAAACATTTATCGTTAAACTCAAAACATTGCTTCCCAACAGCAATATCTGAATCTTACTGCAAATAATCTTTCCCACAGCGTGGTTGTGGGGGATTTCAACGCAAACAGCACTCTTTGGGGCTCCCCTTACACAAATAGTGCTGGTTCAGTCGTCGAAAGCTGGCTGCAAAGTTCTGACCTTGTATTATTGAATTCTGGATCCCCGACTCATTTTTCATCAAGAAACTCGTTAACTGCTATTGATAATCTCTTACCTCATCTGTAATAGCACTTAATGCTAACTGGAAAACGCATGATTCCTTGGAAGGAAGTGATCACTTTCCGATTTTGCTTGAGACTTCGGCAATCTGCAAATTTTCCAACATTTTTCATTCTCGATTTATAGAATCAAAAGCAGATTGGGAAAAGTTTACAAACAAAGCGCAGGAAGCAAATAACGCAAAACCTACATCTAACAATGTAAACTAAGAAGCAGCTTGTATAAAAAGAATAATAAGAGTCGCAGCATCTACTTCCATTCCTTCCTCCCATCCGCCCAGCAATACTTCTCAACCTATTTAGTTCAACTCGAATCTAAAACATATGACAAAGGAAAAACGAAAAGCTTGGACATTGCTAAAAGGAAGGCCAAACATAAAAAATATAATCGCTTAACGGTACTTGGCCGCGAAGCTAAAAAGAGAAGTTCGATAAGCTAAATCAGATGCATGGAAAAACTTTTTGGCCTTAATCAATCCATCAATGGAAGCTAGAAGTCTATCTAGTAAGGTGAAGACAATCAATGGAAACCATTCTTCAAACGGCATTAGTGCAATTACTCATAACTCAACCTCAGTTTTAGACCCACATGAAATAGCACAACTCTTTGCCAGCAAATGCGCAGGATACAGTGCAGATAATAAATTTCCAGACAAAGTTTTAAGACAGAAAAACAATCTTCAAACAACCACACTTGATTCTGATGATACCAATGAATTGATCAGCCCAATAACAATCAATTAGTAAATGGAATCATTAAGCAGAACCAAAGGTACAATAAAGCTTGATATTTAACGTAGGTCTAAACTCTTCATGCACTGAGTTTTCATTGCTTTCTTCGGTATCTTGTATCTGCTGACGCTACCTCAGCTCTAAACTCAAAAAGCATCACAATGCGGCCCGTTGGGTTAAAAGCGCATTCGACTTCCGGAAATTAGTTGTCTGATTGAGCAGCCCCCAACTGCGAGAAGTGACCAGAATATTTATAATTTTAAGGGCGAAAAACTGTTAGAAATTGTAATTTCTAGTCTCGTTCGACAAATATATATTTAGTCATCCTTAAAAACAGGGAAATTAATATGGGGTCAAAAAGTCATTTTGATACAAAATCAATTTTATGTAGGCTCTATACAACCTTCCAACGCTTTTAGCTTATGTTGCTGCTATTTAACGTTACGTAAGGTAATGAATAACATTTTTTTCGTTTAAATTATTTATGAAGAGAACATAGCCTTATGTACCCGCTATGATTATTTAATTAATAAGGTTGTTAATACATATTTACATACAACCTGCATTTTTTTTTTTTTGGAAATTCATTTTTATTTAATATTAACTTATAACTATCTTAAAGCTAGACAAAAATGTTTAAAACTAGCCTAATTATCAATAACTTACAACTAATTTACTGGCCCTTTACGGGCGCTCTAAACTAAACAATAACTCTTAGAAATAATGTCTTTCGACCTAAAAACTATTTTAATTAAATCTAGTTATTTTATTTTTTAACCAAGGGAACTTATTGACAAAAAACTTGGTATCTTATTATTTCTTTTTTACTTATAAACTAACCTAAATATAGATTAAAAATAATTAAAACTAAATACAACTAACTTATACTAACTAAAAATAACTTAAACTACTTAAAATACCTAATAATACCCAAAACCACTTAAAACTACTTAAAAACTAGAACAGCCACAGCAGCATTTTTTTCGTTTTTAAAAATTTTTTTTCTTTATTTTTTATATGCATGCAGAGACACAACACCATGCAACCCACCCATACATGTACATACGCACATACATATACGTACGCACATAAATGTACAGACAGGCAGAAACATGCACATATGCCCCCGCATACATACATATTTTTAATTTTTTTTTTCTTGGTGCCACCCCGACTGTTCCCTATACCTAATTGCCCTAAATCTATGTAAGTCGGCCTAGATATACCATCTTCATCGACTTTAAATATTATGATGCTGTTCAGAGAGCCACCAGAACTGGTTCTCCTGTTTCGCCCTATCCCTCCGGTCCCGATCGGACACAGTCCTACTGAACCGAAGGCGCTCTTCTCCACCTTGAGCGATGATGTCTCGACCATACAGGAGTCGCCTATCCACAGTTTTCCGGCTGACGTGGTAGATGAGCGGAACCGCCCCTCCATCCTTCGGGAGGGATGTAGCCACTTAAGTGCGCACTCTCAAAATATTCATTTTTGTGGTAGTAAGCCCCAAAAATTAAGCTCTTGGTTGAGGACATCGCTCTTTCAGTGTGACCCCGAATCAGCTTAAACAAAAAATTATCTATTCTCTTTATGTTGGCTCCGTTGTATAGAACCTGGTTGGAATAATATCTCGTGTACTCCGACTCTGGTGTTCTGTGTAATCCAAGGCAACGTCTAAGACATTGCCTCTCAAACACCCGAATCTTTTCTATTTGAGATGGGGCAACGTTGAACCACACCGGACATCCGTAGGCAATCATCGGCCTGATGAGGGCCATCTAGCAAATCACCTTCACCCTGCTGTCAAGACGACTGCTATAAAATAATCGTTTTGTCAGGGCAAAGGCTCCCTTAGCCTTGGCCAGAGCAGCACCTATATGTCTGTCGAAATACAAGTACTGATCCAACCAGATGCCAAGGTACTTTACTACACTTTTACTCGCCAGTGGATGTCCACGTGGTCCCACGATCACCAGCTTGCGCCAGTTCTTTCTCGTATCCCTTGAGGCGCTAGACAACGAAGTCCTAAGCAGAATTGTTTCTGATTTCTGGAAATTGATTTTCAACTTCCAGTCATAACAATATCGCTGAATCTTGTCGAAGTCACGCTGCAAAAGAATTTTGATGACCACAATTGTTGGAGCTGTTCTGTACGCAATTAGATCGTCGGCGTACGCAATTGCATGAGTTAGATCGCTGGTGTAAATGCTGAAGAGAATCGGCGGGTTAACCGCTCCCTGCTGAAGACCATTGTTAATATTAAAAACTATGGTAGAAGTTACATTGCCACTCTTGAGAATAAACTTTCTACCATTTAGCATGTCATAAAGCATGTACAATAGCAGTTTACTTATACCAAGTCTGGCAAGCTTTAGATAGAGACCATCTTTCTACCATTTAGCATGTCATAAAGCATGTACAATAGCAGTTTACTTATACCAAGTCTGGCAAGCTTTAGATAGAGACCATCTAACCATACGGTGTCGAAGGCCTTCCCCAGATCAACCAGACAGGCACCCGTACACTGCTTTTCAATTTGTTCCATTGGACATCAGAAACGAGTTTAGACGCGGCATGAATTGTGTCATGTCCCGTCTTAAAACCGAACTGAGTATCCGGTATGATTTTGCTGTCCTCCGCCCACTTGAACAGAGCCCTTTCAATAACCTTTTCAAATACTTTGCTGATACTCGGAAGAAGACTTATCGACCTGAGATTCGCCGGATTGGAATTGTCCTTTCCCTTTTTAGGGAGAGGATGCACCACTGCTGTCTTCCACCGCACTGGATAATATGCATTATTCAGCGCGTTGTTAAACAGGGTGGTATAAATGTCAACTGATTCCTGAGGCAAATGTCGTAGTACAACATTGGATGTACCATCGACTCCTACTGATTTCTTTTTCTTTAGTGAATGAAAGATGAGCTGGAGCACAATCTTCGAAATTAACAGGGAACTGGTCCCATTTCGCTCGGCGATTATGGCGTTTGTCAAATGTTCATCATTAAACCCGGTAAAACCAAGGTTCTCAGATCGCCACTGCGTTATATCGTTCCGGAGGTAAAAGTGGTGAACCAGAGCTCTACTCTCCAGGTCATGGTTCGGGCGAATGCTAGCATTCACCTTGTACACTTGCTGGAAAGCAGCCCCCACAGCCTCCACCTTCTCCTGCGGATCTTCGATTATGAAGAGGTCATCGTCCAAGATGGCGTCATCTGGGTCTATGCCTGCTGTCAGAAGTACGTCTCTGTTTTGTGTCGTCCTCTGGAGCTTAAGACACGGAAGGTCGTTTTGATCTTTTCTTCCGAATATCTTATTAATTTGCTTGAACATACTCGGGTCGGAAGCGTTCACGGCCCGAATTTTGTTGTCCCAAAGGTACTCTACATTTGTGCTACTGCACCACTTGAGAAATGTTGATTTAATGTTACACTTAAACTCACATTCGAAATTTAATTTGCAGAAAACTGGGAAGCCGAAAACGTGTTAACACCTGCACAGTACGAGATCGACTGATACAACCTGCATATACTTATGTGAATGCCAACTTCATCTTTTGCCTATGAAATGGAAAATGTCACCTTGGACATCTATACACTGACTTGTTTCTTGTTTTTATACTATGTGGGCACCCAAGTACTACTCTTATAGTCCAGTAGGTGTTTTAATGATTTCAAATCAGCTACAACACTTTTAAGTGGTTGAAAAACTCCTATAGACCACAAGATCACACTACTTAGGTACGTTATATTAAAGACCTTAAAACATCAGAAAAAGTAAATAAGACTATATATTATACCTTTACAATTTTAGAAAACCCCTCTATTACTATATTAAGCAAATTCACATCAAAGATAAGTTCAAGTAGTTAGCTATTCTCGAAATCTTGCAATAAAAAAAAACTCCAAAAACTATATGCAGTAAAATACAACCTCTTATAACACCTTATTGCAACAAAATAAATCTATAATTTATTCTTTAAAACTATTTTAGTATTTTAACTCAGCTTTTTATGTAATAATGCGCTTCTGTAAGAAATAATGGAATTAAATAACCAAGTGTTGGATTGTTTAACAACCCTACCTCCAAGACTATTACTAGTAGTAGATATGCTTAAGAAAATCAGGTTTACAAAATGGCTGTGATTTCCGCAAATCCACTGCTAATCTGGCCCTCTGCCTCTTGCCCTAGATTGAACCATATTTTTCATATGCGTTTCAATGAACACATTCAGTGTCATTCTCAACCGGCTTTGTTCATTTCGTCTCTGACCCAGAAAACACACTCTGTTGGTTTTTGCATTCACAAATCCGACAGTCAGCATCACAATGAATATTGATTTTTTTTTATTTCGAATTAATATCGTTTGCGCCATTGTTATCGGTGTGCATATTAATTTTTCACTGCTAACCAACTCCAACTTATACTGGAGGAGTAGTGCCCCAAAGAGGAATATCGAAGCCTAAGGAATATTGTGTTCTGAATGCATACGAACGCTCGCCGCACAGCGCCATCCGCAGGGATTAATAGGTAGCTGTATCTATGGAAATGTTGAATGGATTTATAAACCGACATGGATGTGATGTCAAGAGGCAATCTTTGTCCGAACATAAATATCTCGCACTGTTATCAACCCGTATTCCGAATGCAGTTCAATTTAAGTTTTGCTTCACTTCACACAGGTAACGAGAATATGATAAAACCGTAAACACGCACGGTTATGATGTTATGCATAGGGAAATATGAAGTTATGCGCGTACCAATTGATGACGATAGATGGTGTTGGCTTAGATAGAACAATAGGTTTTTATTGTTAAAGAGTTAACAAAAGCCAGTACAGAACAGAAGAGAAACATAATAAAAAAAAGTATAACAATTTATGGGTCACGGATTTCCGTAATAGAATGAACAAACTAAGCCACCTTGCATAATGCGTGTTATATTAATTGTTTATGAAATCAAACCAGATTCTTGAAAGTTAGTTCTGCTTTTAGAATTTGGTTTGTTCACATATTTTATCGCGATTAATTGAACGGGAAGTTCGTGTTAATTTTGTAATTTCGTCACGCAGTGTTTTAATTTGGGAAGTTTGTTAAAAAAAAAAATACATAACACTTAAAAGTTGTCAAAAACAATTCTCTTCCCTTTGATTGTGTTGATTTCTGCTGTCGAATTTCATAATATTTGTAAAACGTGAGTACTTGCTGTTCCAGAATGGAAAAGTCTAGAGGCGACAAAATGGCACTAAATCATGCAAAATTTCCTCATGCTTTTTGGCTCCCTATACATCATCAAATAAATTTATAAAAGTGGAAATTTTTTTGTGGATATGATACGTTTTCACTGAATATTAAATAGAGATTTAATGTGATATTATACTACTGATTTCACCACATTCCAAAAATAAAAAAGTAGATTAACTTCGACAATACCTTTCAAAATGCAAATTCTGTTTCATTTTGTTTGTATGATTATGATGTGAGACAGCCAAAACATCACTTTTCCCATGATTGTGTTCATTTTAGGTTTGTTCGATTTTTTGTAAAAGTATAAAGTGCCTATGAAGAATTAACTTAGATTTTTCTAAAGCTTTACTTGATGAGATTTAAATTTGTATGGTAAATATTCGAGAGAAAAAGATTTAGGTTAAACATATTAATGTTTTTGGGAATGGAGGTAATGTTGGCTGAGATAATAATCGCGGTTAACAACCACTTTCAATCCAAGTCAAGAAAATAAAATACACGACCGGATCGCACGTACTTGCTCCTATGTTCGATCAAATTATATGCAAAATATTCTTAATGGAACCGGCTAAAAGTATTTTTAAAGCCGTTTTTCACTTAATTTTTTATATATAAAAATTCTTTTTCTAAAAAAAATTGGTATGAACATTTTAAATATTTAATAATATAAATTTAACAACAAAATTTCAGAAAAAATCGCTCACCCGTTTTCGAAATATTGAATTTTCAAAGAAAAAAAATATATTTTTTTTTTCAAAAATGCAAAAAAAAACTATTTTTCGAAAATTTTGAAATTTAGAATTTGAAGGAGATCCTGTACACAAATTTTGATCGAAATCCGTTGAGCCATTTCTACTAATAATCTTATGCTTATGATATGATTGAACATAAGAGCAAGTACTCTTACGTGTGATCCAGTGGTGCTCGTATTTTCGATAATTATTTATGATCGGAGAGTGAAGACTAGTTGTACAAATACATGGTGTCCGCCGGGAAGGTATACTACTTTGCTTTGCCGCCATTTTGGTAAACATTAGTCTTGACAGTTTTTTTGGCAGTCGTGAAGTAGTCACGTGGTAAATTTATCATGGAAAATATTCGATAAACCAACGTTAAAACATTTATCAAAATCAATCATCGATTACTGTGACCATGAGAAAGTAACGTAAAATTTTTGGGAGAAACAACGTGCCAAAGAAACGCACTATTTATCGTGTAGTGAATGATTTCGAAGAAAGAGGGTCTGTAGGTGATATGCCCAAGCATGGACCACAACGTACTGCAAGAACGCTGAAAACATTACTGTTGCCCATCAACCTCAATTGGACGCCGTGCTCAGGAGCTTGGTCTTCAAAGAACAACTTTGGCCACAATTTTGCACAAGGATTTGCATTTGTTTCCATTTAAGATTCAGTTAACATAAGAGCTTCTTCCACAAAACCATTTACATCGCCTTACATATGCCAATAGGATGTTACAGCTAGCCCATGATAAAATCATAATGAGTGACAAGGCATAGTTTCATTTGAATGGATATGGGAATAAACAGAATAGTCGGTTCTGAGCAATGGAAAACCCTCAAATTATTCATCAGTCACCTTTGCATCCATTAAAAGTTACAGTCTGGTGTGATATTTGGTCAGAAGGAATCATTGGACTTTACTTCTTTGAAAATAAAAACGGCGTAACGGTAACTGTAAATGGGGAGCGATATCGTGATATGATTGAAAACTTTTTAACGCCACAACTGCATGCTTTGGGCTTCATTAACATGTGGTACCAAAAAGACGGTGTCACATCGCATACAGCCAGGATTACAATTGAATTACTGCGAGACCTCTTTCCACAACAAGTTATTTCAAGAAATGGTGATGTGGATTTGACTGCTGCGGCCTTTTTTGTGGGGATATCTGAAAAGCGAGGTTTATGCAAACAAACCATAAACGCTTGAGCAACTCAAAGAAAATATTCGTGATGAAATTAATAAAATACCGCGTGAGATTAACAGAGGCGGACATTTATCTCATATTGTATTCCGTACATAATTGCCGACATTAAATAAAACATTTATCAATATAAGCTCCATTCTCTAATTTAATCAAACATTATAAGCAAACAATGTAGTATACCTTCCCGGTGGACATCCTGTATTTTATGCGATTTCGGGGGAATAACTGAGAATCTACATGCATTCAAGCATGTATTGGGTCTTAATGTAAATAACGGGTCCGACATCTAACGTTTTTTTTCAACTAGTGCTTGTTTCGTGAATGGTAAGACTTAGCTCATGTCTGATTCGACAGATAATTAGTTTTATCCTTTCCCTGAACGAATATGGTTGTGTATACGCTTGAACAACGCTCGCTAAGTGGGTTTGCGATCGACTTAGAGAAGATGCCGATTTTGCCAAAAAAATCATCTTTTCAGATGAAGCTCATTTTGATCTTGGCGGGTATGTAAACAAGCAAAATTGTCGCATTTGGGGCACAGAAAACCCGAACGCATACATTGAAAAGCCGATACACCCAAAACGAGTCACTGTTTGGTGCGGATTTTGGTCCAGAGACATAATTCGAAAATGAGCAAGGAGTGGCCGTTACAGTCAATGGCGATCGTTATCGGGCCATGTTGAACGAATTTTTGTTCACAAAAATTGAGGAGGAAGATATTGGAAATATTTGGTTTCAACAGGACGGCGCTACGTGCCACACAGCCGAAGCTACACTCGATGTATTGCGCCCATTTTCAAAAAAAAAAGTTACTTGGCGGACCCTATACTTCAACCTTGAACCATCCTTAAGCCTCTGTTAATCCACCGACATAGGGAGTTAAAAATGTTGAACCACGACTCAAATATTTACCGTTTATATAAATGACCATAAGTCGGTCGACACATCAATCGACACAAAAAACAGCTCTGCTGTTTTATTGGACACCACAGATTTGTTTATTCCAGATGTTCTAGATGAACTAAGAAATAGTCAGTCCAACTTTCCTTTATATATTTTTTGAATCAAGTATTTTTGTTCGCTTGTCCGAAATTAGTCTTTGACTTTAATTAGTTAATTATTTGTTACCCCAGATTATTGCCACATCACATTAATAATTTAAGAAGCGCTTATTGACTAGGAAACAAAGCGGGTAAAAAAACATAACAATATAAAACACTATTTTGATTTTTATTTTTCTTTTTGTTTGTTTTATTTTATTTATTTATCTTTATTTTTGCTGGCAACCCTACAACTAACATAATCCTAATCAATAAGTACTTAACATTAATTATATACCTAACTATATTCTAAATAACAATTAAACTATATTCATAATTTGACTAAATCTTGGACAGCACAACAATTTTTATTTTTATTTTATGTCATTTTATATTTTTAATTTTAATTATTTAATTTTATTTACTTCATTTTATCTTATTTTTTTTTATTTTATTTTTTTTTTATTTTATTTTATTTTATTTTTTTTTATTTTCTTTTATTTTTTTTTATTTTATTTTATTTTATTTTATTTTATTTTATTTTATTTTATTTTATTTTATTTTATTTTATTTTATTTTATTTTATTCTATTTTATTTTATTTTATTTTATTTTATTTTATTTTATTTTATTTTATTTTATTTTATTTTATTTTATTTTATTTTATTTTATTTTATTTTATTTTATTTTATTTTATTTTATTTTATTTTATTTTATTTTATTTTATTTTATTTTATTTTCTTTTCTTTTCTTTTATTTTATTTTATTTTATTTTATTTTATTTTATTTTTATTTCCGCTGACTACATTCTAAGATCAAAGGAAATGAAAACGATGAATAAAAGTTCGCTATAATCCAATTGACAGAGAGAGATAGAGAGCCTAAGATTTGTTCCACTTCTAAATTTAAATGGAAAAGTTATCAATGGGATCAAATTTAGCAAACATCTTAACGCCATAGAAGAGACTTTTTGAGATTTTCATTTCAAAGAGATAAGAGCATGTTGTCTGTCCTACTTTTTAAAAATGCCTCTTCTGTTTGTTTTGCTAAGCCTTCAGAAACCGTCGTCGTTTCCAATTTGAATTTCTTGAGGATTTAACGGTGTATCTTTAAATTTTTAGGTTGTGTGTAATATTCTGTTCCACATCGTTGCTTTTACTATTGTCATTTTTTAGCCAAAATTAATTCCCATGAGATGTGCAAAGTTTTTTTTTTTTTTTTGTTGTTTAAAAGTCTTCGCCCATGGGAAGTTTTTATCTTTGGTCCATTATTTATGCTTTTTGCTTTATTTGTTATGTTTTTTTTCCTTCGCGGAAAAGTCAAAGCCCGCCGGTGAAGTGATTAATTCAAAAGAAGAGAAAAAATAACAGTTACATAAGTCATGTCAAACCGGAAGAACTCAAGCGGCCATATGCGTATGGCTATGTATGTATAGTCGTATATGCACACTTAGATAATGCTAAAGACTAAAGCGAATTCACTTGAACGTTGTCGCCTCCCGCCATAATAATGACAACAGTATATAAGTGGAATGTTGTTTTTTTTTGTATAAGCTACACGTTGGTTGGACTGTTATCACAGTTAACCTGTTGGCCGTTTGTGTGCATTTCCAGGTGCTGCACGCTTGCTGCTCTATTACATAGTGACACAACTTTTCCCCACTCCGTGCGCCGACCGAGAGCGCCTCGCTTCAACGGGTTGACAAGATGAGGCAACCAGTGATTAGAGTGTCACTGGACTCAATTTCCTTTTCCAACTATCTTCGAAGAATAAACCTGTTGAAGTTGTGATAGTAGCTAATGTGGCCTCCATAAAATGTGTAGTCCTCGTGAAGACGAAAAGTCGCAACACCTGTGCAATGAACACTCTATCACAAGTGTTATGCAAAAGGAAGGAACACTTGACTTTAACGAGTAATATGTTTGTGGGTAAGATTTGGTTGAAGTAGTATAACTGGCTGGCTCATGGATGGCATGTAGTTCCGTATTTGGAACACCCGTGGGCGATAAAGTAGTTTTTTTTTTATTTCGGTGTTTAAATGTGTACTATATCCCCACAAAGACACAGAAGTTTAATGACACTTCGAAGCTTGTCGTGACATTCGTAAGAAAAAGAATGCAAGCAACGGTTAAGAACGAAGTTCGAAATACTCGTTCTGTTATAACTAGGCCACTGGCAGTGTCGGATTTACATCCATTTAACTGATTAATGACGTTTTAGCTGTAAGTCTTTTGAAACCCTTAGTTTTTTCTTCATGGAAATAAGGAAATTGGAATATAAGACAAAAGAAAAACATTAAAAGATAGTAAAATTTTCTACAAGTAATTCAGCTTCAAGCTCTTTGATGTCTACATCGATTTTGAATCCGACATTTGAAACTGACATTTAACCAAAATATTCAAAAGAACACCTGAAACTTAACGGCAGTTTACTGAGTCTAGAACTTAACATCAAAATGTATATACAATTTGAGGGGCAGAGTGAAGCAGATTAAACCATCACCAATAAAGCGGCCCATTCACATGGCTCTCGTATCGGCACCGGTTTCAAGACACAAAATATCCATTCAGCCACACTCGCAACATCAATTAGAGTCCAATAAACGTTATCCAAAACTCACAGCTACGTATAGCCATATTAACGTTATACTTGAACACGATCAGAATGCAACTGCAATATTCCTCGAATGTATTATACACATTCCCACACACATAACACAGGCAGAGACACAGACACGACAAATCAAAATGTTTTGATTTTGTCGACACCGTATTCGACACCAGAAATCTGTGTATACACTAGCCCACACAAACATTCAACTTAAGATCAGCTGAGCCTTAAACTGAGTTAAATTTTTTTCGTTTAACTCGTCCGATTTCACAGTGAAATCCAATCTTCAGATAAGTTGAACTTCGTTAACCTAGATTTTATGAAAATATTTGGCAGCATTTTTCTTGCCTTGCATACCCTTTCTCCCTCTGACACAAAAAACACAAGAAATGACAAGAAATGTTTTGTGCTCTTGACAAGCGAGGGAAGATATACATATTTTGTTTGAAAGTACCATCATTTTTCCTGATTTTGGTCAGCAATAGCGAAACAAGAATAACAAATAAAATCACTTTTACTAGTCGATAACATTTTATTACCCAATTTTTTTTTTGTTAATAATATTTTCTGAAAAAAAAACCAATAAAAATGCAGAATTGAAGTTTAAACGGCGGAATAATCTCGGTTAACTTAAACTACAAATTGAGCTCAGTTCAAGGTTTAAACGACACTGTGAAGTTGAATAAATTGTTGATCTGAAGTTTAAACTGGCACTATGATACCGGGGGTAAGTGATTTTTAAAACCCATTTCTAATTCAAACAAAATTTTCTACAAATTTTTAGAACAAGTTTTATTTTTTGGCTTGAAAACTAAACTTCTTTGGCCCACCCTATTTTGAAACTGTATTTTTCTTTCATTATTCTATGTCAGCTACAACATATTCCAATGTCATGGAAATGGCTGAAAGAACAACGAAGTTGACATTTTTTGAATCCGGGCCCCTAATTGCATAAATACATCCCCCATAAAGGCACCCATCTTCCAATCTTACAGACATCACTGGGTTCAAACATTGATCCGTGGTTCAACAATTTTAGTTTCTCCAATTTCGTCGAGTTAAGTGAGGTTCAATGTTGGTTCAAATTTTGATCCGTGGTTCATCAATTTCAACTCACCGATTTCAACTCGACGAATCAATCTCACCGATTCACCTTAGTGAAAACAGACGAGCGCATGACCTGATTCACTGTATGCATTTTGTAATTATAAAACCGCATTCCCCAATTCAATGGGACCACACTTTTCACGACGAGATTTAAGAAAATAATATTGTAGCTAACTGATTTTCAATTACTTAAGCTATTAATTTAACGTAACCTGACGTGACGATATAAAATGCTTTATTACCGTAATAGTCAAGAACAACGAGATCTCTTTACACTCACGTCTAGTTTTCTTATCACATATATGCAAATTAAAAATAAAGAAAATGAAATGAATGGCAATGCTATTTTAGATTTGTCAGGGGACTTAGGATTCCTCGTATATGACAATGCTGGTCTATGTACGTACATTTATTTGTTTGCTTTAAGTAATTAGATTGTGAGTAAATTATAAAAAAAAATATTATTTAGAATTAAGTGTTTAATGAACTAAATAATAAATAAAATATAAAATATTTATAAGCTAGATAAGTAAAACAAATTGTAAATAATTTCTGTTTGTTGGTGTTTCCAAAATGAAAATGGTTTTTGGATCCGGTGGTTGTTTGTTAATACACAAAATAACTACTTTTATGTGGTTTTTTAATGAAAAAATGTATTTAAATGATGTGCCGGTTGATTTTTGTGGTTCTTCAGATGACTTTTAAAATAGTTATTGGTGGTTAAAATATGTTTTGGAGATACCTAAAGCAAAATATAAAACGAAAAATTCGTTCAAATTTTGACAGAACACGTGTCGGTTCGACATATACATTTTTTACGCCCAACCCCAACGCGCGCCGCAGAAGAAGTTTTACTTAAATACTATTCAATTGTAAATAGTTGTAGAAAATTATTTGATCTTGGTAATATAACAGATTTGACAGTTTTCTTATTACCCTATAAGGATACTTCACAATGCTTGATAATTAGCAATTCTACCAGAATATAGGAGCATAAACTGTTCAACCTGTTTCAGTTCCTTTTTCTACTATTCTTCTTACTAAAGAAGAGGGTAATAGTCAAAAATTTATTTTATTTATACGGGGAAATGTTATATCAGGACATGTCTTCACTCTTCAAGAGGCTTGTGCATTGGAACTTCCCACTGCACAGGGATCCATTTAAATTCTCTTCTCTATAAGAGCCTTTTGCCCTTTCTTCTTGCTTTCTTTCGTATTCTTATTTTATTTTTTTTTTTAGTTAAAAAAAACATTGACCTGCAGAATAAAAATAAAACGGTGTGGCGCCCTAAAGAAGAATACCCCATTGTATAAATTTGGCAATGGTCAAGTATAATACTATATAAATTGTGTCAACCACTGCTGTTAGAGTTTAAAAAGTATCTATTTTTTTACCCTAACAGAGATGACCCAAAAAAAGCACTGATATCAAAATATTTCATTACTCGCTTTCATTTCACACAAGATTTATTATCACGGCATTTAGAAATGAAGAACATTCATTCCGAGTTGAGACACCCTAAAAAAACTTTATTTTATAAATGAAGGAGGGACCCTTTTCTAAGCTTATCTTATCGTTTCTTTTTGAAGTTCATTAACCTCATTCAACAAGACTGATATACGAGTACATAATTTATTCGTTAATTAGAACGCACCATCGCCACCACCAACTTGCCAAAAGTCTTTTAAATTAATGTGTCATAATGGAATGAGTTCTAATTAAAGTATGCTTCATTCGACAAGTTCACACACCTTAGAATGAACATAAGAAGATTTGTGAACGAGTATATTGATGCCTACAGGAAAACAATTTAAATTAAATGAGGGGAAGATTGCACTAAACAGTTTATGTGTACTAGATTAATTCAATTGCAAACTTAATTTGATCTTAAAATCTTTCAAGAGTAAAGGCAAAAGTTAAATATCTCAAAATAGATTGTTCCTGGAAAAAGGGTAGCCCTTCATGGTAAGGAACTAAATAACTGTATGCAATATTTTTTAATTTTTTTTTGTAAGTACATATCTCAAACCAGACCGAAAAAGACCAGTAGAGTAGGACAGATGGAAAAGCTTACGGGGTGGTTTTGTCAGCGCCGAAGGACCTCTCTTTAGAACAATAGGGGATACAGTATCCGAGTCAGCAGATTTGGGTACATCAATGTCTTTAAGGAGTCTAGCAACACTTTCTGGCGGCGTTGAATTGACATATTACTGCGCTGCAGGCAAATTGGTTTTTCACCAGAGTTGACAAAAGGGAGGTCGTTAAAGATGTGCGTTGGAACCGAGGACGAGTTTAAAATATTTTTAAGAAAATATTCTTAACAAATAATTAATATTTCATGCAGACATATGTATATGGTTCTCTGAATATGGCAAGTCAGTATAGCTTGCTTGAACTTATTCCGGTTGTCACCAGTGAGGTTGGCTTTATAATTTCGCAAAAATGCTTCTCAAGTTCTAATAAACTTTTTACAGCTCCACTCAAACCATCAATGCATCTTTCGGTTTTATAAATTTTACCCTATTCAGAATAAAATTTCTCATTCCGTGAAGAATTAAATTTGTCATGATTGGCATGAAAAATTTGCAGATGTGACACAATGGATTGGACTGAAGCGCTTAGAGGCGATAGTACACTTACAGTGTATTTATCAGAGTCAGAGGTGTAGGTGTATGTTGACCTACAACATCAGGGATTCGAGTTAGTTCATCAAGTAACTGAGTCAGTTGTTTTAACGCGGAAAAGAAGTAAGTTATTTAACAGTTCAACGCTAAATGGATTGATTGTGCAGTCAATTATTAAAAAATAATATTTTTTTGTAACAATAACGAATCTTTGAACTTGATAAGTAATTTTATGTCACAAAAAAATATTTGAGTTACTTTTATGCCAGTTGAACGTTTGACATAATGTGCAGATTGCATGTGAAAAATTAACTAGTTTTCTTAGTCTCTTGATTCTTCTAAGCGAGGCAAATGATAGTTTTTTTTTCAAATGCTTTACCACCTGTCAAAAATTACCACTGCCATCTAGCTGATAAAATATTAATTATTTTTGCACGAAATGGAAATATAGATCGTTGCATATGCTTTCCGAAAATATTATACAAGTTCCGTTTCAGTTGTAAACACTAAGATTCCGATTGTTGCCTAGACTAAGGGGATACATAAGCAGGTAATATTGCCGTGTTCGATAATACATTAATGTATCCACAAAGATTGATGGCAACAAAATCGGACTTAATTTCTGTCTGTCGATATCATCGGTATTTTTCCGAGCTGTTATTTCAACAAAACGAGCTGCGCTGCACTACGTTCTATACGATTAGAATTTTGCCATCTCAAATTCAGTTATCAATTGACCGCGCCGATCATCCCAATCGGTCATTTTTCAGACTTTGTTTCCCCTTCCTGAAAAAGGTGACTTTAGGACTTTTAGGTGACACTTGGAAAAAAAATATTATCGAAACGTCAAAATATTTTTGTTGCCTATCTATCAAGACATGAACTATCAAAATCCATTAAAGGATGGCTCCGATTTAAATGGCTGGATTAAAAAACCTCTTCAAAATTCAAATTTTACCTCAGAAAATTCGAAATTTTTCCGATTTTATTTTTTGCTCCGACAAAAGTTGATTTTAAGCCTTTTGGGTGATATTTGGAAAAAAATATTATCCAAGCCTCAAAATATAGTTCGTTGCCTACCTGTCAAGCCCTGAACTGTCAAAATGGATGTCTCCGATTTAAATGGATTACCTTATATCTTACATCTTTTTATTACAAAAAAAGCAGGAAAGAAACCAAGACTAAAGCTAGTATTAGACGGTCCTTGTAATGTGTCATTGCCGTGACACTCTGACGTCACTATGACGTAGTTGTGTGTCCTAAAAGTGTCACGTCGTGTGATCGTTATTGTTTTGCATGTCATTGCCGTGACAAAAACAATGACAGCCACCGTGACACGTCACTTTTAGGTCATTGCAATGACAATTTGCCGTGACCGTGTGATAGCCCTTTCATAGTTGATGGGACACCTTGACACGTTGCCTGTCGCTCCAAGTACTGTGCCCCAACCGTGACACGGCAGGAATTTCTGCCATGTCATTATTTGTCACGGTTGGGCATAGTTACATAGGTACCTACAAATGTATATTTAAATAGATTTTAATTATGTAAATTTGGAGGGTAATGGAACCTAGGTATGTAAATATGGACATATATAATGAAAGTGAAGGATATAGGTGGGTAGGTAATTATATATATGTGACGTTTGTAAAAATCTTATAGTAATAATTTGAGGGAAAAAAAGATGCCATTTGAATTCTTGGGTAAATACCGTAAATTTTGTTCTGATTAAATGATAGCTATAACCAATTCTCAAAATTTTGTATCAATATCGCTGGAGCCGTTTTCTAGAAAAATTAGCTTTTCCTTAACAACCAAGACACAATGACTCGATTGATCGACGCCGCGCCGTGTGATCGTCACTGCTAAAAATGATAATTGTCATTGCGGTTTAGGCTCACTGCGCCAATGATCAGCTGTTTGAGAGTTGTCACGTCGTGTCATAGTCATTGTTTTGCATGTCATTGCCGTGACACCGAGACACAAATATTACCGTGACACACGTGACGTTCATTGTATTTTGCGACAACAATGACAGATATGTGTCATTCGTGTGATAGTCATTGTAGCCATGACACGATTACATTTGTCACAGCAATGACGGTGGTAGGACCTATTTTGTTGTGACGTTAGATTGTCACGGCAATAACACATTACAATGACCGTTAATAAAAAGTTACTAGCTTAAAGATGAGACCACGACCGAGACGAGACTGCACATTAAAATTTTCACGAGAGAAAGGCGAGACCAAAATCCAGACGAGAATGAAATTTTACGATTTTGACGAGACTGAGACGATACTAACAAAAGTCTCGCCTGGTATCGTCTCCTTGCCAGCCCTACTCGACACCATCCGATTTGTTTATCTAATTAATTTATTGCAACGGAGACTGAATCTACTACTACCAAATGCATGTATTTCCATTAAAACACGACTGATAAAGATAAGTTAAACTGCTAAGAAGCTTTCGTACAAAAAAATTGCGATTTTGCCATGATGAGGTTCATATGAATATACCGTAAGAACATTATGAACACACGTTACCTTAAAGGCTAACGCAAAACTTTGTAAATGAAGCCCTCGACTGAAGGTAATATAGTTTTTTTTTTAAATATTAAAGTAAACGTAAAAAAGCCATGCTTTGTGAATAGAATTGAATATTAATATAATCCAATTAACCCTATATTTTCTATCATCAACTTTCTACAAATGTGTAATTCAACAATATTGTATACTTGATTTTTATCTATATATATATATACTTATGATTTTTTTTTTAAATGTTATAGAAATTGTAATTGAATTTTTCAAGCTTTTAGAAACTAAGCTATTTACTTACACATGTAGACATCTACCCATCTGCTACGATTCAGTTAGTTGATAAACGCAGAGTCTAGACAAAAGGTACATTTAGTTCCGTTTCGACAACAATTTTATCATTATCATCATAAGAGTAGTCATTTCACTATTTAAGGAAAAATTACACAACCTGTATGTAATTTGTATGGTATATCAGAGTATGGTTACCACCATTCATATTTAGGTATGCTCGCATTCCATATTTAAAGTATGCACTGCACAAGTGCAAATATCATTCTTATAGGTCTTTTTCTTTACTCACCTTCGGGATCCCGTGGGATCTCAAATTTACCCAAAACGTGTTTCTTTACTTTTTTCCTGCCACAGCGTTTGACTTCGCTCTATTCTTTTTTCATTTCCCCTCCAGCAAGAGTCTACCCTAACATTTTAGCTACTGCACTTTCTTGCTTGTCAAACAAGAAATCAGCTGATCGAATAATTTGAATTTGTGATGTAGTGTAATTCAAACTTGTCTTTTTAGAATTTTAAGAAGAAAAAAACCAAACGATTGAAGATAATATAATAGTAAATTTATCTCCTGGTTCTTTCGGTAGAGCTCAAAATGATAAGTACAAATTAAAATGTATTTCGTGAAAACATTTTCATATATGTTGTGTCCACCACATTTCATTTCTGTTGTTAAACGTAGCAAGTACCCAGAAACCACCCAAATGTGTTTCTTAACTTTTCATTTCTAGTTGAAAATTGCAACAAAAACATGAAAAATCTTGAGCCCAAACTTTTCCCAAACTTTTTTCTAAACTTTACCCAAAAAGTAAAGAAACAGACCTTATATGTTTGAAGTAGTTTTTGTTTGCTCGCCATTTTGGCTTGGATGACATGTGTCACTTGAAATTTGACAGTAGACAATTACAACTTATTATAGATCAGTAATGTGTTGAAATTACCAAAACATTTCATTTTAAATAAATATGAATACGGCGGAGGAGCCAATTTTAGAATACTCATCTTATTGACGTACAGACCTTTCATTTTAAGTATCAAATATGCAGATATCGAGATAGTACAAATCAGGAAAAATCTGCATTTTCTGTTCCCGTAATATTCTTTATATTTCCACACTACTATTGTAAAATTTCAAGTGACACACATTAAAATGGTGCCATGAAATTGACATAAAGCAGAACAGACCTGTGTGACTAATTTATTAGCAGCGTTCCATTGTGGCCCGCGAAGTACTTTTCAGTACTTCTTAGTGGATGTGGAATGGAACACATTCATTTTAACAGATGTAAAATCTAGCTTCAATATTAAATGTCAATTTTGTTTTTTGGCATTGGTTTATATGTTTTGTTTGGTGATTGGTTAACAATAACAAAATAAAATGGTATTATTTTAGACAAACATATTTTTTGTCCATTAAATATGATATTTTGTAGGCAAATGATATGAAAAATTGGATGTATAGTGAAGGGAAGGCCTTAACAGCAGTATATGGGCAGCGGAAAGACGAATACCAGATATTATATGCTAATTCTTTTTACTGATGGTGTCGCCGTCTGTCGGAGATATAGCTCATAACTATTGTGGTGAACTACTATCATCGCAGAGTAAAAGTAGTTTACCGCAGTCAGAAGTAGTTAGCAAAACTTACTTGAGCTCAAACGAACACACCTATTAATGACCAATACTTCATAATCCCCGCAAACAAATATTAGTAAAATGTAAATAATGCACGCACATTTGACTCAACTGCTTATTAGCAGTTCGAAAAAAAACACATTTAATAATAATAATAATGGCGCAAAATTTTAAACAGCATGATGTTAACGGCTTAGCATGATACTACTTAACAGTTTGCTAATACTAAAGCACTTTGTTAATATTTTCCTAATTTTAAACACTTTTTAACTAGCACCATATTAAATCTATTTTCTTAATAAACTACAACTAAACACGTCTTAGATAGTGCAAAAAAGTAAGCGAACATAACTTTTTAAGTTTGTAAATGTCAAAGTGACAAATGGATTTAGTACGATGTTAAACAAATAAAGTAGCCATTTTGTGATTTTAACTTTAGTAAAATGGTACGATACTCAACTGGTTTAAAATTAGCAAAATCCTCTTTTTAGCCTAGTATCATACTAAAAATGATTTGACATATTACTAAATCGACTAAAATTTTGCGCCAATAATTTTAACTATATGCCTGTAAGACCTAAGGTCTTTTAAATGCAACCTTTCTTATCCTTCTTACTAGTGCCGTGCAGACTAGTAAGAAGGATAAGAAAGATAGGAAAGGATTTTTAGTTGGCACAGCGGATTTGAGAATTAGGTATTTACTTTCACATTTTAACCCACGGGCGGCATCTAATTAAAATTAGAGGTATAGAAAAGAAAGCACCTAGCGTGGGGATCGAACCCACATATATAAGTTATCAGTCAAGCACTATATCTACTGCGCCATTGCCACCCATATTTCGTCAAGGTTTTAGATTGTTCCATATTTGAGAACAACTGACTGAATACTGATGGTATTGATCATCAAAATTGTTGAATTTGTTCTTTAAATTCCTCAGTTGGCAACTCTGATGTATAGAGTCAATAAACGCAGTGAGGTGGGTTGTCATAAGCCCCTCGTTAGACGATCAAATCAACAATCAAAAAACTGAAAAGGGAAACAACTACTAAGAGTGGCAGAATAGTTTGCCTATAAAGTCAACTATACAATAAATGACAGTTAAATTGTTGGACATACAATGTGTTTAAATCATAAACAAGCAATATATCCGCGACTCTAAATACGAGCAATATTGATGATGGATTATAATCGTCTCTACCTAATACAGGAGCGTTGAATTTCATAACAAAAATAAAGTTGCCCCTAAGTTGTAATTTCCACTATGAAATTATGGATGAAAACATTCGAGGGGGAAATTGATTGTGCAGGTAAAACCTTTTTCGAAAGCTTATTGAAAGTCCAGAAGATTTTTTTTTAAAATAATAATAGACTGTTATACTTACTATTTTGTCTTGTACTTATATTTTTTTTTGCAGATTTATGAAAGCCTTCAATTGAATTGAATTGACTCTGAGTTGCATGAGTCTGGTTTCTTTATTTTTAATAATTTCATCTTAAGCGGATTATTGCAGACAGCAAGAGGTCATAATAAAGTTACTGCTCGATTAAATTGAGATGGTATTATTGTAACAAAATGTGCAATCTCTGCCAAGAAGGAAATATTATTTAATGGAGCAATTTTTTGTAGAAATATATGTATGTTTGTGTGCTTAAATCAAAAATGAAATAGCAGTGAAGTGCAACCATAGGCGGATGGTATCTTTATTTCTTTGCCAATGGCTGTAAATTCAAAGTATTAAGTCATTGTTGTTTAATTTCAATTATAACCATTATTTCCCATTGGCATTAAAAAGGAAATGGTTTTTGTTGAACGGAAATTAAGGCAGTTTCCTTTAATCGATGATAACTGAAATCGAAACAAGTTGTTCATTCGTTTCACCTAGTACTTAATTAATGTTAGCTAAACTATATTGTATGCATTTAACTTAAAACCTCCATCAATTATTACAAAATTAAGAAGAAATACAATTATCGCTGACCATCATTTAAAACAACTAATTAGAGAGTTGAGCTTTCAAAAGTGTATAACTGTCTTAATTCTTTCATTGAGGTGATAATTGTATCTAGAAAGCGCTCTTATTTGTACCCTCGCTTTCAAAGAAGCTGATATTGCATTCACAATTTTTTTAATAAGTGTCCATTTCTATGATTTTATATCATAGAAATTGCTATATTAGCTTATGACTCAATTCTGATCACATTCCAATGGTTTATTTTTCTGATCTTTTCCATTGTTTTATTTATTAAAAATTAAATCTATAAAGTTCCAGGTACTGATTCTTTAAAACGAACAGTATCGAGCGATATCGTTTTAACTGTCTCTATCATTTCTATACATTTCTATAAAGAAAAATGAAAATGTCTATCGTCAAAGCGATATCGTTTGATCGTGTATATTTTACAGAATATATAACCTGATAACTATGATATAGGGTGATTCGCATAAGATAAATCGTGTAGGTAGGGGCAAGGAAAAAATAAACCCGAGGGGGTGTCTATCTACCCCGTTTACGAGAGCCAATTTTCTGAATTAAAAAAATGACTTAAAACAGAAAAACAGATATTACAAAAAAAAAACAACGGTAACTTCTACAATGCACTGCTATACATGTTTTTAAAGCCTAGAAATCTCTTGTTTTGTTTTCTCTTTAAAAATCAGCTGGTGAACAATTCTTGAAAAATAAATTTTCAAACTCAAAATCAAACTAAAATAAAATTCACGACTAGATCGCAAGTACTTGTTCCTATGTTCGATTACATTATGTGTAAAATATTCTTAATAGAAACGGCTAAAAGTAGTTTTTCACTTAATTTTTAATATGCAAAAATTCTTAAATTTTTTCTAAAAAAAATTGGTATGAACATTTTAAACATTTAATAAAATAAATTCAAAAACAAAATTTCAGAAAAAATCGTCCACCCGTTTTCGAAATATTGAGTTTTCAAAAAAAAAAAATATTTTTTTTATTTTTCAAAAATCCAAAAAAAAACTATTTTTCGAAAATTTTGAAATTCATTATTATTTAGAATTTGTAGAAGCTCCTGTGTAAATTTTTTTATAAAAATCCGTTGAGCCGTTTGTGAAAAAGTCGAAAATCAATAAAATGGTTGTATGGCAGGTACCGTTAATACCAAAATATTTTTTACAAAAATTTTTTGACTAAAATGTAGACCATACCCAAAGTAGTACACGCACCAATTTTTATCAAAATCGTTAGAGCCGTTTTCGAGATCGTTGAGATGGTAGAAAAATTTGTATGGCAAGTACCGTTATTTTTGGGGCTAAAACAACGATTCAAAATTCTATTTTGGACAATCACCTAAAACGCTTAAATACCAAATTTGGAGAAAATCGCTTAAGCCGCTTAGGCTGTAGATCGTTCTACAGAAAGGCAAAGAGACATACAGACAGACAGAAAGGCGGACGGAATTGCGGGACCCACTTTTTTGGTGTTCTCTATCATCGTAATGTCAACTTTGATTAAAATCTCGAGTTCTATGTTTTTTCCAAATGCAAAACTTGACCTAGGTATATTTATTTTAAAATGTTCTTTCAGGCAGACGGCAGAAATGACATGTCATTATTCTTAAGCGACAAATATTGAAAAATTTAATAAGAAAAAATAAAAAATCTATTTATCTATTTATCTATCTATCTAATATCTACGAATTGAAAATCGAAATTATTTTCTTAAATTTATATTATTAAATGCTTAAGCTTATTACACATAAATAATGTAAACAAAAAAATAAATAATAAGGTATATACGTAACGTACATATGTAATGGCGGCCATGATCAGCCAATGTAGATCACTGACCTAATTTAAGTTGCAATGCGCCGTTTTTGCCTTGTTCGGCTTTTGTTTTTTTGCCAAAAAAATCATATCTTGAGGGAATGACTAGTTACATGATTCGACGCGAGGTTCTAATGTCACTTAAGTACTATACACATGAGGGCGACCAAAGACCAACGAATTGACGAATATTCGTCCACTTTGACATTTCATTCGCATGGCTTTAATTCTATTCGTCACGAATATAAGTTGAAAGTCTGATTTTGAAGTTAGACGCAAGCGAACAAATTACTCGTTGAAGGGTGAATGGTATGTGGAACGCGAATAGAGTTTGACTGTTCGTTACAATTTTGTTTTTTCGCAATTTGCGACTACCAATTTTGTTTTTTTCGAATTTATCTTATTTTGCGATTAAAAAGTAAAATTTTGTGCCTAAACATTAATATAAATTATATATCTACAATTTTGCTTAGAATTTGTCAAGAATTTAGGTTCTTAAATTGATTTTATTTATTCGTTTATTCGTCGGTCGTTGGTCGCTTTCATGTGAAAAGCCCTTTAGCCCATCACCGTATGAAACCAGACATTTTACTTGGATTATTTTTACGGGATAAATTAAGGTACTCCGTTAATTGCATCCACATTCGCATTTCAAGACATCTACAGCCTGCCAAACTAGAAAAAACTATAGAATAAATATAGATACTGAATCGAAGACCAAACCAACCATCACTGGAAACTATGTACCATGCAGAGAATTTGTGGTCTGCTGAGTAATAATAAGCTGATCTAAAGATTTTTTAAATTTTGTTGCATAAATCACATTTCATGCCTCCGAACAAAAATCTCCTTTCGCAAGCATTAGTTTAAAGTTGTACTATTATGTAGTTAGAAGTGGTCCAATATGACAACGTAATAAATAAAATAATGTGAATTATGAGACATAGATAAATACGACACGATAAATTCTCCGCATTAGTACAGCCGCCATCCATGGAGATAAATTTGATACAACAACCAGCTCTAGTCTCAGAACATCGCACCACACATCTTTCCTATCCTTCTATCTCTTCTCTCTCACGCCCGCGCTGTGTTAAAAAACATATAAAGGGTAACTCATTATCCCTTGAGCGCGTGTAAATTATAAAAAAACACACGTTTAGTGAAAATAGACCCTTAAAACAACAAAGTAAGTTTCTTCTGATATAATTAATCCCATTCCATCACGTACTGGAAGAATGCAATTGTTTAATTACCTAAGAAAGTTGATGCTTTACATTAGGATTGGTCATTCAAATACTATTTATTATTCAACAGTAATTATTCAACTTACTACTGGAGTCAGCTGGCGGCGAGTATTATTTGTTTGATGTACATAGGCGTATTTGTATTTCTATTAAACGCATTTTAAGACTATAACACTGTTGCTTACACATCTCATAGACTGGCGAATTCGACACTTACTAACTTTATGTGTAATTTTTGTTTAATTTTTATTATTTTTACGAAAACGATGAATTATAACACTTTAAGCATCGGCAGTCTGAAGAGAAAATAAACAATTAAATAAGACACAATGTTCGCACTTAGAAATCAAGATATTTTCCGTATAAAGTGAATTAGCAATTCAAATGTAAGCCTATTAGAATTTTATACATCTTGAAAGAAATTAATATGTCTTCCTTATTATGAGCCCACACAGCTCACAAAATCTGCTGTCAACAAACAAAATTTTTAAATTCTTTATACGTTAGCCGCAAAAACATATGTACAAGTAAAACACGACTCTAACAAAAATAGTCAAATGATTCATTCTTAGACAAGTTATAGGAATTTTAACTACTTTATAAAATGAAGCTACAGCAAAATATCATAACATTACACAAGACTATAACGTTGATGTGATTAATTCTGGGAATAGCTGTGGGTCTTAGAGAAGAAAACAATTTCGCAAAAAAAAAACTGGTAAACAATAAAAATAAAAACTTATCATAGTATCGTTAAACTTGAACTTAAACTTGACTTGCATGTTCTAATTTAATTAACGTTTCGCAAAAGTATGATTATTTGTTGGTGTTGTCGAAAAGCATTATCTTTCAGACACATATGTGAAAGATTTAATTGGTTTAAGAATTTTAGAAAAATCATTTTCAACGAGGACGCTTTCAATTCTTATTATACATAGCGTGACTGACTTATATCTTAATTGAATAGTCATCATTTTGATTGCTTATGTTTAGTTAGTAGAGATTAATATAAAATTTAATTGAGTTGGCATCAAAAAATCTTGTGCATTAAGTTAGATACATTTTTCAAGATTTTAATGCTGAAATAATATAAAAATAATCGTAATCAACATTCATTCTAGACCTTCATTAGAATCAAGCATTGAAGCTGTTGAAAGACAGTTTTGGAATTTCGGGGAGAACTTTGTTTCACTTTTCGATCAAAAGCTTTAATACAAAAAGTAAATACATGTACAAGAAAAAATAAAATGCACGACTGGATCGTACGAACTTTGCTCTTGTAGCTAACAACTTTAATGTGGCTAACCATTGAGGTTTAGTTAGTTAGATGTAGTTATCCTATGCAGTTGTAAAGCCTATGTAGGTTAGATTATCTTCATTCTTAGTATAATGAATTGCCGAATGGATGATTCAAGGAATAGTTACATAGGTACCTACCTACAAATGTATATTTAAATCTAAGTTATGGATTTTAACTATGTGAGCTAGGAGAGTAAAATGTATGTACATACATATATAGATGGAAACAAAGTATGTAAACATGTACATATAATAATGAAAATGAGGGATGTAGGTGGGTAGGCAGCTATATGCATATAACTTTATAATTTATGTGCACTATGCATAAATAAGATTCATGTGATTTTTAGACATATATATGTATATATAAACGTATGAGGGCCTACATTGTATTTAGTAATCAGTGATATAGGCAAAAATTCGTAAAAAGAGAATAATAATAACGTAGAAATAAGTTTGAGAAAAAACAAAGATGCCGTTGACATGGATAAATAAGAATATTTTTTTAAAAAAATTTTCAAAAATCGCTGGAGCGGTTTTTAATAAATTATTTTTTATGTATAAAATTTTGAAAACATTTTTAGAAAAAAGCTTGAAACGCCATTTTTGAAAAACCGATTTTACAAAAAAAAAATTGTATTTATTTTTTAAAAATCGAAAAACTTTTTTTTTGAAAATTTTCGTATGCAGTTTTATAAACTATTTTAGACACCATTTGTATAAAAAAAATTATTTTAATCGGTTCATCCAATGTTAAGAAAGTCGAAAATATGAAAAGTGGTTCTATGGGAAGTACCGTTTATAAGTACGCAAAAAAATATATTTTTATACTTAAAAGTGGACTGTACTAATTTGATACAACAATTTGATAAACACAAACATTTTTTAAAGAAAATTCTTGGGGCCGTTTTCGAGAAATAATTTTTTTTAACGGGTTTTTTAACATTTGTATTGTAGGTACCGTTTTTTTTTATCTTAGGAATATAGTTTTCTTAACTGTTCTTAACTAAGATAATATCAAAAAACTACCAAATACGAAGTTTCGCAAAAATCCATTAAGTCATTTCCGAAATTTTGAGTTTTCAACAAAAAAATTTTTTTTTTTTAATTTCCAAAAAAAATTATTTTTGAAAAATTTTGGCTTACAATAGTGTTTAAAGTTTTCATGAGCTTCTGCGCAAAAAAATTTTAGAAAAATCAAATTTACCGTTTTCCAGAAAATCGAAAACCAAAAAAATGGTACAACTAGAGGTACCAAAAGTAACAATTTTTTTTTTATAAAAATTGTTGGAGCCGTTTTCGAGAAAAATCAGTTTTTTTTATTTTTGGTCAGAAAAAAATGTATGGGAGCTTTTTAGAATTGGCTTTTAATGGAAAAAGAGAAGACATAGACTACGGCAGGGATCGAACCTGTGACCGTGAGATTGACAGGCGAGCAGACAACTATCGCGCCACGGCCACCCCCTCTGTCTGCCAGTCTGTCAGTCTGTATGTATAACGAGCTACATCCTAATTGGCTTAAGCGATTACCTTCAAATTTGGTATGTGTGATTATTTTGGCATTCCCCAGAGGAGAAATTGCAATTTTCTTTTTAGGCCTAAAAATAATGGTACCTGCCATATGACCTTAAAGAAAAATCTTATTTTTCTCTAAAACGTCTCCAACGATTTTGATAAAAACCTTTGAGAATTTTTTTGTTGGTAATAGCTATCATTTGATATGAACCAAGTTTACAGGAAAAGTCTATTAATGGTACCTTTCATATAACGTTTTTTTTTTAATTTTTGGCTTTCTCGGTAACGGTACATTGGATTTCTGTAAAATTTTATATCTAAGAAGACCTAAGTAGCTTAATTATTTTTGCATATCAAAATTTTGAATAACTTTTTTTTTAAATTAAAATAATTTTTTTGAAAAATCAATAATTTTAAAACTAATCAAAAAAAAATAATTTTAAATTTTATATTCACATGAACATTAATAGTCTCTAAAAAATTGCATACCAAAATTTCAAAAGAATTTTGTTTTCAAAAAACGAAAAATAAAAAACAGGATTTCATCAAATTTCACAATTTTCGAGATACTTTTTTCTAAAATTTTCACTGATCCGTGGCATCTAATGGCGTTCTTCGTTTTTTCGAAAAACTGATTAAAGTGATGGTTTTGGCAGTTTAAATAAGTTTAAAAAACGATTTTTCCCACCTATACACCATTCACTTTCATTATATACATGTATGTACTTGTAAATATTTACATTAATACCCTCCTAATTTACATAATTAAAATCTATTTAAATATACATTTGTAGGTACCTATTTAACTATTCATTGAATCATGCATTCGACAATTCATTATACTAAGAATCAAGGTAATATTACCTACATGGGTTTCAATTCTGCATAGGATAACTATAATAGACTAGCTACCTATCAACAGCGTCAGTGAGTAACACTAAAGTTGTTAGCTACAAGAGCAAGTTTGTACGATCCAGTCGTACATTTTTTTTTTTTTTTTTGCACGAATCCATAACTTGCCTTATAGTACCTATAATCGCAAGTAAAAATAAAATGTATTCAATATTCATCACCACTCTGCTCTTATGTTTGATCACATCGTATGCAAAAGGTTTCTATTAAGAATATAAATATATTTTTAAAGCCGTTTTTTACTTAATTTTTATGTACCTACAAATTTTTAAATTTAAAAAAAATTTTTAACTAAAAAAAATTGTATGACAATTTTAAATATTTAATAATATAAACTTTAAAACTAAATTTTAAAAAAATCATCCACCTGTTTTCGAAATATTGAAATTAAAAAAAAAAAAATTTTTTTTTTTAAATATAATTTCCGCCAAATAACTTTTTTTTTTGAAAATGGGCGCAAAACATCGAGTGTAGCTTCGGCTGTGTGACACGTAGCGCTCTCCTGTTGAAACCAAATATTGCCAATATCCTCCTCTTCAATTTTTGTGAACAAAAATTCGTTCAACATGGCCCGATAACGATCGAACGGCCACTCCTTGCTCATTTTCGAATTATGCCTCTGGACCAAAATCCGCACCAAACAGTGACTCGTTTCGGGTGTATCGGCTTTTCAATTTTTGCGTGCGGGTTTTCTGTGCCCCAAATACGACAATTTTGCTTGTTTACATACCCGCCAAGATCAAAATGAGCTTCATCTGAAAAGATGATTTTTTTGGCAAAGTCGATCGCAGGCCCACTTAGCGAGCGTTGTTCAGGCGTATACGCAACCATATTCGTTCAGCGGAAGGATAAAACTAATTATCTGTCAAATCAGACATGAGCTAGGTGTTACCGTTCACGAAATAAGCACTAGTTGAAAAAAAACGTTAGATGGCGGACCCGTTACAAACAAATATTTATCGAAAATTTTGGTAAGCAATAATATTTTTAATTTGAAGGACCTCCTGTATACAAATTTTGATCGAAATCCGTCGACCCGTTTATGAGAAAGTCCAAAAAAAAATGGTTGTATGGCAGTTACCGTTAACATTACAATATTTAAAAAAAAACTCACCAAAATGTAGAGTATACCTAAAATGGTATACAAATTTTTGGTTTTTATCAAGATCGTTAGAACCGTTTTCGAGATAATTGAGATGGTAGAAAAAATTGTATAGCAGGTACATTTAATTTTGTACCTAAGAAAAAGATTCAAAAATCTATTTTAGACAATCACCTAAAACGCTTAAATACTATAAATTTGAAGAAAATCGCTTCAGTCGTTTAGGCTGTAGGGCGTTGTACAGACATACAGACAGGCTGACAGACAGACGGAATTGCGAGACCCACTTTTTTGGTGTTCTCTATGATCTTAATATCAAGTTTGATTAAAATCTCGATGATGATGTAAGACATAATCAACTCAATTGCCTTGTGGTATTTCTTCATGTTAAAGCATCCCAATTTTTTAAAGAAGACGTCTAAAAAATCTCGAGCAACTCGAATCTATGGCTGAGGTAATCTCGTAGTGTCGAGGGTATTCCCAGTGAAAGCAAGTAAAACTAAGAAGGAAGAACTAGGCAATTATCAGTATTTCACAGCACGACAACTCAAAAGCGTTTTACATTATTACAATTTTTTAGTTTTAAAACATATAACAAAATATTTCATATAGGTAATTCAAAGAGCTACAGGAATAGACTTGAAAAGTTAAAATTGTTCTTTGCTAAGTAGGACAAGACTAGAGAAATGCCAATTTATATAGTCAAAATGTGCTTATCAACGTAACCATAAAGTCTACTCTATTAACACCACAACTAGCAATGGCAACACTAAAAGCAAAAAGAAAAGAACGATAACGATCAACAAAGGAAAATCAAGAGAGCTCGGTCCAAGAGTTACGTGGCAACGCAACGAATCGACCCGACACGAAAAAGCCACGAACAAAAGAAAAACCAGTGAACTTTATCTTTTTTATATCGTTAACTTAAACTATTTTAAACTATTATTACCCTTTAGACAGGGAATTTAATCTAATATTTCTATTTAAAACAGTTTTTTTTAAATTATAACCTTAAAGTCTACTTACTTGTGTCCCCGCCCCTCACACATTTATACCAGTTATAACAGTTTTATATAAGTTTAGCCCTTTTTGTGTTATTTATTTTGTGTTAAATATTCCTCGCACTGGGGCTGCTGAAATAAACAACTAACTTCCGGAAGTCTAATTCGCATTTAACCATAAACACTACTACACTACAGTCACACTGTTGGCATGTCCTGAGTCACGTCCAGTTAAATAAACCAGTAGCTTATCAAGTAAAAGGTGAAAAATATTAACTAAGCCAAAGAAGCCCACAACTTACGAAATTAGAGGGGAAAAAAGGGAAGAATACTTAGTCTTACACGCGAAGTTTAATTTAATTTATCGTCTAAACAAATCGTACTGATGTACTTCAACTCCAAGAAACAATGGCCTCGTTCGGTGCGCGGCCGATAGGCTATCCAAGATACCTTCGTAGCGGATTTATTTTCGAACGATTCAGGTAGCTTTCTCGTTATGTCAGTTGTATTGCATACGCATCTGAAGCTTTGAATCAGCTGTTCCACAAATTTCCAATCGAATCTCAACGAATCCAATAATTTTTGGGTAGCTTGAGATTTGTGTTTGACAACATATGTTTAGTTCATCAGCTGTTTTTTTCCTTAGGCGTTACAACAACACCAAACAATCCGGATCTGTTAGGTTGTGCCAACGAACGAGGCCAATGTTACTATAGAACATACCTGTTCAAGTAATTCCTCAAGTTCATCCCTGTTTTGAAGTGTGCATGACAGTTTGAAAATTATTGCAGTTAGCAGCTGATTTGGAATTTGGAATAAAAAATATATAAAATTATTTCTAGTGTGATCTTTAGCGCCCTATAGACGATCAATGTTACTTGACAATTAATAATTAATAATTTTTCAATATTCATTGAACGTGTGGTGGCGATTTTTCATCAATATTACTTGATAAAAGAAAACATCAATAATACTTGTCAAGTAACATTGAACGTCTGTAGGGCGCTTTAGAATTTTTTTTTCTATTTTTCCCCTTGCTAACTTTGGCGAATCGAACGATCGAATTTTTGGAAAACTTAGAACATATTCAATTCAGAAGAAAACTTGATACAAAAATCAATGATATTTGATTGTAAATAATTACTTGGAAATTTGCAATAAAAAGGTGGGTTCTGATAATACTGGCGAAATGTTCACTATGGTTTGAGTTCTATTAAATGTTCGATTCGCCCGTCGTAAAAGGTGGTTTTATGTAAACTGTAATATCTTGTTTTTTCACGCATTGAACAGGAAATCTCCTGTTTTTTCAAAATTATCGGAACTGAGGCACTCTGAACTGTATGGGCTACGAATGAAATATTAACCTCATGTGACGATATTGTATATGGTTGTTTCGTCTAAGCTGCTGCTGTTGAATAGGTGAGTGGTTGGTTGTATGAATTGTTCGGTAGTTGGCAAGTAAATTTCGGTTGGTGGAGGTCGGAGTATAATGCTTCGTTTCAAAAGGGACTATTTTTGTAAGCTCGATTTGTTACAAAAATAATCTGAAATTTGGTCGTTTTTTTTAACTGAGTAAGAGATATACAATTCTTAAGAATTCTTCATATAATCAATCATTTTCTTATCTATTCGTTTATCCCAGCAAGAACTTTAATAACATCGAGCTTTTATCATGAGATCGATTTCAAAAATTGGGTAAAGTGATTGATCTTTTCGAATATGATTCGAAAATAATTGGGTCCAAGAATGGCGAATGCAGCTTTCTATGAAAGTCGACTGGCTATAACGCAGCAGTAAAACGTACTGCTATTTGAAATATCGCGTAGCAGCTTACCATAATAATTAAATTATAGATAATTGAATTACTCGTAATTTATTAATGTATCTGTATACATTCGAGGCCGAAAAGAAAAATGATCTCACTTTTATTATTAACACAATCGCTTATTAGTATGTACATTATGTCTATCGTAATATGAAAAACTTTCGAAAACTCAAAAGCTTTTATTTGGCACTCAAAAACCTTTGCAGAATTAATGTCATGTCCTTAAAAGTAATAAATTACTTTATTCAGAAAATGCTGTGTAAAAGTATACCTATGAGACTTAACTTTCGTTGAACATATCATAACAAAGAAATCTGCAGTATTAATAATTTTCACGTCGAGTGATATTCAGTGTTGACATTACAAAATATTCATTCTGAATTCAAAGACATGGGTGGGTTAATGGAGAGAATATGGGCTAGAATCTTCGACGCCACGAAATCCTTTGGTTAAAAATCTATCAACAACCATTATACATATCTATGTATTTGGCAAAATATTCATATGTCTCAGCATGTTCTAATATATTATCTACTGCGATGCGATGATGTAATGCAGGAAAGTAAACTCCCTTTTTATACAGTTTTATCTGTCCTTGAAAAGATATAACATAATAAAAAAGAAAAATTTCTCAAACAAATCCTCGTGAAGAGACGTTGTTTGTTTTGCTTTTAAAAAGGAAAAAAAAAACTATTTATGTGGCCGTCAAACTTAATGTGTATATGTACTAACATAGCATTAAATACACTTCAAAATAGGAAAAAGGAAATTTATAGTGGAAGTGTTTTTGCGGAGAGTTCATGATACATAACCTACCTTGGTATCTTTCAATACTTACATTTGGTAAGGAGTTTTTGTTTGCTTCAAAGAGGATTTTATATATTTTCTGAAGAAATCCAGAAGGGCTTTCATTTATAAAGAATGAAATGAATATTTTTTTCATCATTCAGCCCTTAATAATTTTTCTCTTTTAAAATAGTAAACTATTTGCAGAACTCACAAAATGATGATGGCCCTCCAATCTCTATTTATTATTTAAAGTTTTTTTTTAAGCTTATATTTAAGTGCAAAAAAAATACTAGTCCTTAAACATATTCCTATCAATAGGAAATAAATATAATGGCGGAACTAAAACTAGGAGGGGTCAGGTCAATAGACATTATAAAGGCGGATTTTTATTTTATGACTGATAATTACTAAAATATGCCTGAAGTCTAATTTGTTAAATGTCCTTGTTGGTGAGAGTGGCATCACCGACATCTCGAAGAAATATTTGGCATAACTATTTGTCCTTTAGTTCAGATGGATTGAACGAAGATGTATGTAAATCGTTAAGTTGGTGGGCAGATGCAGTACGAGGGAGTAGTGAATGAGATCGCCAAGACGCAGTATATTACAAATTCATTGAATTAAAGATTATCTACTCCATCTTATCTTTGTAAAGCATTGTTTGAAAATTAGCAAGAAATAACAAAAGTAAATATTTATTAATTTATTTGAAACTATGTATAAATTCTGTGTATGTATATATTTGCAGGAAATTTGTAGCGCACTTCTAATGTATTTAATGCAATTTAAGGCACTTTATTCGCACTTCCATTGCGCTTTGAATTACACTTTGTATAAAATAAAGGTTCAAAAAGTCAATGACAAAGGTATTGTTAATTTTCGGAATAAACCTTGTTGCTAAAACAGCAGTACTCTAGGTGCGGAAGAAAATAACATTTTAAAAGACCAATTTTAATTAGTAATATATAAGTTGAATCATTTATCTCAAGCGACTTTTAGGGTTTTCTGCTGAAAATAATTATTTAATCTCAGAAGCACTATCTCAGTGAAATGCACGACTGGATCGCACGTATTTAAGCTCTTACGTTCGATAACATCGTAAGATTCTTAGTGGAAACAACTAAATACATTTTTTTAAGTTTAAGGTTTAATTTTTTTTTCATACAAAAAATTCCTTAATTTTGTTCTATAAACATTTTGGGTAGGAATGGCAATTTTAAGTATATAGTTAAATTAAAAAAAAACAATAAAGGTACTATTTAACAATAAAAATTTTAATTCGTAATTTTAAGTATTTAACAAAAAAAATTAAATTATAATATGAATTTGCACAAAAAATGTTTTTTTTTAAAACCCTCAAAAATATTTTTATTTGCTTGCAGTAGGTATTATTTAGTATTTAGAAGACATCCTGCAAAAACATTTTTATCGACAATAACAAATTTACACAAACACTTTGAACGTGTCGCCGTCTAACAAATATCATCACAAAGTTAGTTGCAATCTTATTTATGTCTATTCTGCCAAATACTGCGGAAAAAAGTTAAAAAGTTGTTTTTTCTTTAAGTTATGTCGTTTTCGATTGGTAATCAGGGTTGTTAGGTTTAAAAAAGCGAAATCGCCAAACTTAAAATAAAAATCGCCAAATTAATACATTTTCCACCCTACAACACCAAACTCAAAAATCATAAATTAAAATAAATAAAAGCAACTTGCAATTTTGGAGTTAAAAAAATTATTTAAAAAACAAAGCAAAAACATATCAAACATATGAATAACGAACTTCAACTAATATAATACTATTACATACAAACAAACAAGAAACTTAAAAATTAAAGAATATTTTGAGATAAATTTGATGCATATGTTTTCACAGAACAGTTAGAATGTCCTCATTCAATAACAGAATTGTAAGCTATCCGGATAGGTTGCTGCTGTTGTATTCATATGTAATTTTTTTTGGAAGCAGTTGCTTTGTCATCAGCTGTGTTCGAACCTATCAGGATCACAGTACACATAATAAAGGTAATATATTCCGGTTTTCATTTTCGCGCATGTGGCAAAACTCTGAGACACTCGTGTCACATTTGGCATGTGCATAGGCTTAGGCATGGGGCCAAACTGCTAGTTGCAATATCTGTTACTGCTACTTTTAAATAACAGTTAGAAATTCCTGTTACTGAAATAACAATTATGAAACAAAAATTGTCAGCGAAGTCACAATTTTAATAAACTATTTTCCACTACCATTTTAAAATTAATTATTCATAACTTTTTCATCTACTTATATTTCGCTGTTTGGTTTGATCAAAATACAAATTTAGAAATTTCAAATGTTGTTTAATAATAGTTATTTTTTATCTAATCTTACTGAAATATTGACCCATATCCCTATTTGTATGTGAAAATGTCAAAAATGAAAGTGCATGCACCAAATCTCAGAGACATTTTGCTAAATATGACAACCGATTTTTTGAATTATGAAAAAAAAATTAATGCGAATTATAAGGGACATAGATAAATAAGGCACGGACATTTCTCCGCATTAGTTCAGCCGCCATCCCTCGAGATAAAATCTGAGACAACAACCTACCTACCTACAAACTCCGAATATCGCGCCACATATCTTTCCTATCATTCTTTCTCTTCCTTAACCTCACCCTCACTCCCGCGCTGTGTTGAAACATTTAAAGGGTATTCATAATCCCTTGAGCGCGTGTAGATTATAAAATAAAAAAAAAATTAAAAAAAACACAGAATTATGACAACGGAATTTTGACAACAATCAGGATAGCTATAGTTCGGTTATTGAATGAGGCCAATTTGAGTGTCTACATACTGTATTGCACTGGAAAAGATATAAAGTTTAAGTGCAAATTAGAATAATGAAAAAACTATTAGGATTTCAATTCAAAAAATTGAAATCGCCAAAAACGAGAAATATCGCTCGCTTTTTCTATGGTACATGGGCAAACAAGTTTTTGAGTCGCAAAAATAAATTTCAAATTGTCTGTTTGGCGATAAATCGCCACATCTGACAAGCCTGTTGGTAAACCGGAGGAACTTTCCAATCTAGAACACAAGATTATAAATATAGAATAATATAAATATACTTTTGAATTTGTTTTTGTTAACATGGCCAACACAATATAAATTCGACTTTGGCATTTAATGGGTTTGAATATGTGCGTATGTACTTCTGGTTTCGATTCTAACTTCAAAACTAGAATCAATTTTTTTTTTCAGGAGAAGAACTGTCATTTGATATCATTTTGTATGTGTTTTGTCTCCTTCTGTGCTGTGTCATGTGGAAAACTCTCAGAAACATTCGGAAACCTTCCGAATGGGCCTTCTCAAAGTCGCAGTGCAACAACCCCATAGTAATATTCTTTCCGTACGAATAATAAGAAATGCAAAATGAGTTGATCTGAATGTCCAAATGAAAAATCATATTAATTTCCATTCTTGCAATCCCATTTTGTTTCTGATAGATCAAAGGGTTTGTTCGATTTATTTGAAACTAAAAGCGAGTTTCATTCAAGAAAAGATTTGCTCTCTCTTTCAAAAGATTTCATCTTCTTTTAATTTTGAGGGTTTCATAAAGGGACAAATCTAGATCAAATCTCAACACGAAAGATTTGATCTCTGATGGGTTGGCAGATTTAATCTGTGCTAAAAAATTAAAAAAAGGTAATAAGGGTGGCAGTGGCACGATAGTTGTGTGTTTCGCCTGTCAACCTCATGGTCACAGGTTCGATCCCTGCCGTAGTCTATGTCTTCTTATTTTTCCATTAAAAACCAATTCTTAAAATAAATGTCATACAATGAGTTGCTGGTTTACTCATTACATGCTGTTTAGGCATAGAACTAACAACATGTGATTGAGTAATACTAGTATACCGATAAAATATGTCAAAGAATAAAAAAATTAATGCGAATTATAAGGGGCATCGATAAATAAGACACGGAAATTTCTCCGCATTAGTTCAGCCGCCATCCCTGGAGATACAATCTGAGACAACAACCACCTACAGTCTCCGAATATCGCGCCACACATCTTTCCTATCATTCTTTCTCTTCCTTAGCCTCACCCTCACGCCCGCGCTGTGTTGAAACATTTAAAGGGTATTCATTATCCCTTGAGCGCGTGTAGATTATAAAAAAAAAATAATAATAATTTTGATTTTATAAATTTAGTGGAGTTTTTGATTTCTTCGTCTTCCTCATGATCTGATGATGAAGATATTTTTTTTTTCAGAAATGCTTGTGTCAGTCATTCACCAATACTACCATTAAATCTGGAAACAAGTTTCATTGAAAAGATCAAATCTCAGATTTTGAGAGGGGATATTTCAATTTGAATAAAACCTGCTATAACTGAACCGGCAAATGTTGTTTTGTCTAAAAGAATGACTTTTCATAAATGTCTCCCCAGTGTCAACTATCGGGTCCAAATTTTGTCAAAGACTTTCTTTTATTATTTGTATTGTTATTAATTAATATTTAAGTATTACAGGGTGTGTATTAAAGCTAAAACAGAATTTTTCAAAAAAGTTACTCCAGTGACACCTAGAGCGTGGAGACATTCGCCAGAACAAACAGACAGACACACGAACATCTAGAAAATGTACATACATACTTTCATATGCATATTACAAGCAGACACCTCAATTTTATTTATGGGTATTATACAAAACTGCCTATTCAAATAATAATTAAGTTATACATCTGCATTTTCTTAATTTTTTTTTCTTTCATTGCTAAGATTTTCCCAGCTTGTCCTATACACATTTCATCACACAAGTTGAATTGCTTCCAACAACTTGGGTTAACTTTTTCTTCGAAAAGATACATTTACAAGAAACAAAAACAGAATATAAATAATAATTACAGTGGAACAATTATGTGCATACATAATGTAGATAGGTACCTACACATTTTTAAGATACACACTATATACTTAGTTTCCCCAAAATAAAATTCAAATAAATCAACACACGAGCATTCTTTTTGAGTTTAAAATTATTAATTAATTTTTAACAATGGATCGTTATCGTTCTGGTAACAATTAACCTTGACCGCTATAAAACACTTTTTTTTATAAAATTGCAGTTCGTATAATACTTGTTTTGTTGAAATATTCAAATCAATCGCTGTATGTAACACGTTTATTAAATTGTAGTTATTTACATTTGTATCTACATTTTAAGCAAATGGAAATAACTTCAAGGCTTTTAACAGTTGGTTTTGATTTTATTATTAATAATTATTTTGCGAATTTTGAATGGTATTTTGGGATTGAATTAATTAAAAAATCATTATTGATTTTTGATATTGATTGAGTATTGATTGATAGCCAATTGCTGGCTATTATTTAGTATATTATGTAGTTTTAATGTTTCATGAATTGTTTTAACTCCGCACTTATACCTTATTTTCTATAGAAGTTCAGATACCAAAATTTCGAACCCATTTTACGCCAAATTATGTTGAAGTTTAAAAAAAAATAAAAAATATTTTATTGACCTACAATCCGTTGTATAAGTACTCAAGCAATCTGCTGCTTAGCCCCTTTGATGGGTTAAAAATGAGTAAGCTACAGAAAATCTTTTTGGATCTCGAAAATCATTCTAACGATCTTAATAAAATTTTGCCTGTAATGGCTTATGGATTAAAATATCAAACAAATTTTATTTATTGTTTTTTTTTTAAATTCAAATATTTTAATTCTGATTTGTATTCTCAGAAAAGACATTTGACCGATAAATAAACAAATAATATTTATACATTGTTACTACCTATATAACATTCTGTGAAATTTTGTTTTAAAAATAATCGTAACAAATAATTCAATTTTCTATTTGTTCTCATTTTTTTTTTAAATTTGATTGTTTATTCTAAAAAAAAAAATAAATATTAACCGCCGTATTCAATACAATTCACTAAGGCCCGTTGTACAAATATTGAATCGACGGATTAACTGAGGCTCAACAATGGTTCAAGCACTTTATGGAACTGTTATCACATACTTGAACCTTAAACCATAGCTTAACCCTATTTAATCCGCCGAAATTGGAAGTTAAAACAGCTGACCCACGATCAAAATTTGAATCAAGTTTGTACAACTGACATTAAACACATCTCAATAGTTGAATTGTTACGCAGTATCTTTATTCAACGTTGCCTAGATTTATTTTTATAAATTATTTTCCAAATTAATGTAATGTCAAAATTATAATTCGATACTAAAATATCCGTATTCCTATTCAACCTCAAAACAAGCTTATCTTAAAATGTCTCTATTCAATGTTATAACAGGTCCTTTTTTTTAGACGTGTGGCTTTCAATCTGGCAATACTTTTTTCCGATTTGGTGTTTTTGACAGCTGTCACTTGATTTAAGCTCAGTTTGGTTTGCCATTTCATAATGAATAGACTTAGACATTACAAGGACCGTCTAATACTATCTTTACTCCTGAACAACGTTTGCAAATCGTTTAAATTTATTACCAAACGAGATGGCCACCGATCCCGATTTTCACAAGAAAATTTTGTTCAGCGATGAAGCTCCCTTTTGGTTAAATGAGTACATTAATAAGCAAAATTGTCTTATTTGGAGTGATCATAATCCATAAGCCATTATTGAGACACAGAGGGAATCATTGGTCCATATTTCTTCAAAAATGAAGCCGGCCATAATGTTACAGTCAATGGGGATTGCTAGAGAGCCTCTTCCCTTGTCTACGCAGATAATCCCGAGACAGTTGACGCCATAGAAGAGAATATTCGGCTCGTTATTGCTAACATACGGCACCAATTGCTGCAAAAAGTGGTTGAAATTTTGGCCTCTCGGCTAGAATTTATTCGATCCAGCCGGGGCGGCCACTTGGCAAAAATTATTTTTAAAACATAAAGGCAAACGCTTAGCTAAATTCTTGGCGACGAAATTAAATTATATGCGTTTTATTTCTTCTTGAAAACCACCCGTTATATCTTTTACGAATAATATTTCCGCATTTAAGGACATTGGCGCAAATTTTTTATCAGCCTGATGTTAAGGGCTTAGCATGATACTACTTAATAGTTTGTCAATACTAAAGCACTTGACTAATATTTCCTAATTTAAAACACTTTTTAACTAGCTCCATACTAAATCTATTTTCTTAATAACCTACAACTAAGCACGCCTAAAATAGTGCAAAAAAGTAAGCGAACATAACTGTTTGACGTTTGTAAATGTCAAAGTGGCATATGTATTTAGTACGATACTAAAAATATAAAGTAGCCATTTTGTGATTTTAACTTAAGTACTCGTAAAATGTTAAGAAAATAATACGATACTAAACTGGTTTAAAATTAGCAAAATCCTATTTTTAACCTTGTATCATACTAAAAATTATTTAATATATTACTAAATCGTTCAAAATTTTGCGCCATTGTAACTTTACTCAGTCTCTAAAATGCGCTTATTTATAAGGCTGTAAATATTTCGGATCCTTAATTTAAGAGTAATCTCGGAAAGTGACGCCCAAAAACTTTTTTATAAAATACTTATTTGAATATCTCCCTCAGAGAATCTCTTTCAAAGAAATCATTAATAAATCAATACTCAAGTCGAACTTACCTTCTTGCTTTGATTCGCATCTGCTTTTCCTCTTCCTCTTTCTTCGCATCTTGCACACTATCCCATGAATCACCAGCTCCCGACGAACCATCATCTGGCCGCTCCTCATCTTCCATGCCAGAATCTTCTAAGCTTATTTGACAACTCGTCATCACTTCTTCCTTTCCATTTTCTCCAACTTCAATCCAATCGGATGTACGTATGCGCAAGCTCTCCGGTCCGCAAGGCGAAGAATCAGTTGAACATCCCGATGGACAACGTTGTCGTGCACGTTTAATTTTATTCGTATTGCCATTCAATGGAAGTGTTAGAGCACTGCCGGTTCCACTATCATCCATTGATTTATCATCCATTGACTTCTCGGATCTGGCTTCAAAGATTTTATCATCTTCCGACTTGTCCTCCCCACAACCATTAAGATCTCTACGGAAACTGTAATCCGATCGTGTATTCAATTGATCAACCGAACTGGATCTCTGACGCATGGCAGCTAACTCAGAGATTAGCATTTCGTGGAAGACAATTTTCTTCTCTGGCGGTATGGGATCCTCTAGCTTGGTCTTAAGTGGGGATATAGTTACTTGAGAATTATTTCCATTTTGATCAAAGTCGCTGGGAAGAGAATCTCCATTCCCATTTGTGAGCAATGATTCACCTTGCTTCAACGGCGCCGTCGGCAAAGGTGAATTGTATGCCTTAACTTGGCTTTTGGTGTCCTTTGAGTGACTAACAATTTCCGAGAATAACCTTTCGGCGGCATTTTTTAAATTATTTTTTATGTCAAATGTTCTACCCGACATGAAGCCATTGCTAATTCGAGAATAGGTATTTGAGTTTCCGTTTCCATTGTCGGTGTCGGTGTGATTGTTGTTATTATTATTATTAGCGTCGCCATTGGAAATAGTCGCAATAGTTATGGTCGACCTCGTGAAATTATCAAGTGTTGTTTTCGAACGACGCAGAAAGCCCCCAGGAGCCTTCGATATCAATGTCCTCGGTTTGGGTTGTGGAGGATTCACCAACACTGGATGACTGCCATTGTTATTGTTTTCAACAATAACAATCTCTGTTCTGTGGTTATCGATTGCCGACGATGACAATGTATTGTTATTGTTATTTTGGAGGCTATTGTCTGCTGCTTTGGCATTTATTGGCACTGGAGCAGTTGGCTTTGGTGGTTTTTTCGAAGCCACCATAGGCTTAGCCTGCAGCTGCGGTGGAGCATATCCCCTTTCAATCACTATCGTCGAACCGCAAGTGCCATCGGCTGTGTTAAATGAGTACCTCTTCTCTCGTTGCTCTTGTCGTTTTTGCAAATTGAAAGATGGCGATTTATAGACAACGGTTCTGCCATCATCTAGTTTCGACGTAGATGTTGAAGATACAGTTGATTTAACTCCTGTTGGAGAACGATTAGACAATGATGCTGTAAGCGATGAAGAGGTTCTTCCTATATCTACGGTACGGGTTTTCAATAGAATCGCATGTGGTCGGGGAGGAACTGGTGGTCCAGCTCTTCTTACCGTAGCCATAATATCTACTCTCTTCCTTTTTTGTATTTCTATTTATTTTCTGTTGTGCTATTTGCTTCGCGTACAAAACTTCAAGAACAAAATGTAAACAGAGATACAATGGAAAAAAAATGTAACTAGAAATCCAAACCAGAACAGCACTAGATTTATTTTCTAGGTCACAATTTGAATAAATATACTTATCGATAGACAAGAATGCAACTTTTATCGATTTCCCTAACTATCATTACAGAGTTGTCTTGTGTTTGTTTGTTATTGTAAATCACATGGAAACTCTTTACAGATACATTAATGCAGTTTTGGTTAGATACTTTAAAACATGCATTTAGTTTTCATCTCTTATTTTCAATAATTCACATACTTCACAAAAATTCTACTTTTCGACACTTTTTTTCAATTTTTATTTTAAATTTTCTTTTAGCATAAAACTACACTTTTCTATTCACTCTAATTGGAAATTCCGAATTCCAAAAAAATAACCGTCATTAGCATAATTGAATGTTTCTGTTCGAAAGACCGTCGTTGACTGAAATTTGAAACTAAACTATACAAGGTGCTTACCTTTCTTAATGCAGTGGTTTTAGATACTGTAGAAGCTGGTTTTTTATCGATTGAGATACCAATTTTAAGAGATTTTTAAGGGAGTAGCAATTAAGAGGTTTCTTGTTGGCTCTTTACGATTGCCGCAAGTGTAGAATTCTATACTAAAATTGATATTTTTACTTGTGATTTATGTACGTAGGTGCATAAGGGCAAGTTTTGCATTTGCGAACTAACATAGAACTCGTGATTTTGATGACACATGATATTACGATAATAGAGAATACGAAAAGAGTTGGTGCCGTAATTCCATCTGTCTCTCTGTAGGACGATCTACAGCATACGCTGAAGCGATTTTCTTCAAACTTGGTACCTACTTACATTTAGGTGTCGCCATACAATTTTTTTGCGACAACGATTTGGATAAAAAACATGCATGCGCTTTGTAGATATAGCCTACATTTTGCTTCCACAAAAAATTTAAATTAAATTTTATTTACGGTCATATACCCGATTTTTGTTTTGAAATAATACTGTATTTCAAAATTTTTGAAAAATAATTTTTGTGATTTTTGGAAAATAATCAATTTTTGTTTAGGAAAATTCAATATTTCCAAACGGGGCTGGAAAATTAAAGGGTATTCATGTAACGACGAAAAACCCAGATAAACCTCAGAAACCAGATAAGTTTATCCCCGCAGAAATGAACTGTCAAAGTTTGTATGGAAAAAATATTCTACAAATCATATAAAATTATTTCACAAATTTGATGTAGAAAGAGAATAAATAAACCTCATACATTTATTTCAATGAACATCTGATTATTTCCCATATTTAAGCAAATATATTAAATGGGTGTTCATGCAAACGTCTGGCGGAAAATTATGGACAATTATCTCGTTGCATGAATACCCTTAATAATATTTTATGTATAAAAATTAATTTAAAAACCATAGTTGTTCATTTCGTTTTTATGTTTTTATTAAATTCAAAAACATACCTGTATATGTGAGATTAAGAATAAAGTTTTAAAATTGTTTGTAAATGCAAATTAATTTTTGTAGAGCATTTAAAATGTATATATATTTACATTAGTCGTATGGTAAGAATATATTTATAAGAATATATTTTGAAAAAAAAAAACAAACAGGTATAATTTCTGACATAGCTCATTTACGCCATTCATTTACATGAATTTAAATATGCCGTTTCAATTACAACAGCAAAACCCGGATAAGTCCATCTCGTTTAAGTATTGTGGTGGCTTAATAACAAATAGCATTCTTATAATTATTAATTTATGTTCTTTTATTTTTATTTATTTTATTTGTTAATGTTTATTTTTCGTATCATATTATCAAATTTGAATATACTATGTACCTACTTAAAAAATTATAAAAGGTGAATTTTCGGGAGTTATAATTATTTTAATCCACAATGATGTAGAAAATTTTTTGATATCTGGCAAGCATGGTACACTATAAGAGAAATTCTGCGAATACATAGAATTCTCACTTTAAATAACAAACTCGAAAGTCGAAAGATACTCGGCAGTTGGAGTTGGTGCAATAATTTGTAGTTGAGCTGGACATGGGCAGAGACCTGCACTTCTTTTACTGCCTATCCATTATTCCACGCTGATTGTTAGGAAATTATTTAAGTTCGAATTAAATTATCAGTAATTTGGCTAATTAAAGTTAAATTAATGCATTTTTTGCATTGTGCGGGTTGTTTGCATGTGGGCATGAATAAGAATTATGTTTAATGAAATAACCTACCTTTAGTTCAAACACAATTATTGTATGCGATAAAATTGCTTAGGCTAAGAAGAGTGGACACAAGCCAAATATACGGAAGTACCAAGTTTGAAGAAAATCTTTTCAGGGCGCTGTTTAGGCGCGAGGTTAGGCTGAGCACTTTTAGTTATTTTAACGGAAAACATCATAAAACTGAACTGGGTCCTGAGGATTCGGCTAATTGGTACCTCTATAATATGCTGGGGACTTAATTGATGGCCCACACCTCACAAGAAGCTAATGAAATGGAGCACTCACAATTACTATGGATTTTGAACCATTGAAATGTAGTCACAGCTGAATATTTCTAAGGAAAATCGCGAAGCTATACACTCCGTAAACCTCGGCTTCAACTGAAAGAAAAAAACACTAGGAACTCACAAATGGTATGCTACCCACCGCACATCTGTTCTTTCCTCTAAGAACTGATTTTAATATAACAATTCAAAAAGCGTCTTTTCTGACCCACCTTGTAGAAAATGAAAAAGATTGTTTGATTTTAACGGGTAATAGTCAATGTCAAATCCTACTAGTGTGCGTGTAAAGTCACAGCACTCTTGCTAATTTATGGCCTTTTCGATTGGCAATTCGAAAGAACTCTCCGATCCAGAAAACAAATAAAACAAACAAACTTATCCAATTTCATTCTGAAGTTTTATATCAATGCAGATTGTGTAGTGTAGTGTCACACTTCATACATAAATGCCATACATAGATTGCAAGAAAACAATACAAATTTGTAGGACTTTGGTTATTATAACGGGTCCGCCATCAAACGTTTTTTTTTCAACTTGTGCTTATTTCGTAAATGGTAACACTTAGCTCATGTCTGATTTCACAGATAATTAGTTTTATCCTTCCGCTGAACGAATATGGTTGTGTATACGCTTGAACAACGCTGGGAAATATTGCGACATTACTTTGAAAATCATGGTAATGTTGCAGAATGTGTGCGAAAATTGCGTACGGATTTTGGAAGAAGAGAAGCACCGTCAGCTCCGTATGTTCGTTATCTTGTGAAAAAAGTGAAAGAAACTAGCATCCTCATCGATAAACCAAAGCGTGAAAAGCCAAAAACAGTTCGTTCACCCGAGAATATTGCTGCTGGGGCAGAAAGTGTGCGTGAAGCGCCATCACATCAATTCACCATCGTTCTCAACAATTGAACATTTCGGAGACATCATTGAGACGAATTTTGCACAAAGACCTTGGTATGACGCCATACAAAGTCCAATTGGTTCAGGAGTTGAAGCCAACTGACCATCCAATGCGTTTTCGCTTCGCTAAGTGGGCCTGCGATCGACTTAGAGAATATGCCGATTTTGCCAAAAAAATCATCTTTTCAGATGAAGCTCATTTTGATCTTGGCGGGTATGTAAACAAGCAAAATTGTCGCATTTGAGGCACAGAAAACCCGCACGCATACATTGAAAAGCCGATACACCTAAAACGAGTCACTATTTGGTGCGGATTTTGGTCCAGAGGCATAATTCGAAAATGAGCAAGGAGTGGCCGTTCGATCGTTATCGGGTCATGTTGAACGAATTTTTGTTCACAAAAATTGAAGAGGAGGATATTGACAATATTTGGTTTCAACAGGAGAGGGCTACGTGTCACACAGCCGAAGCTACACTCGATGTTTTGCGCCCTGTTTTTGAAGATCGCATTATCAGCCGCAGAGCTGATGTCGTTTGGCCACCTCGGAGCTGCGATTTGACACCGTTGAACTATTATTTGTGAGGTGCCGTAAAAGATAAGTGTTACGCCGACAAGCCAGAGACAATTGACGCTTTAAAGGACAATATTCGTGAAGCCATTGGTGAAATACAGCTGCACACAATCGATAATGTGCTTAGAAATTGGACGGATCCTTTATTAATATCAAATATTATGATTTGATTCAAATTTTTAATTCTTTTTACCTAACTTTGTCAAAATATTTTCAATTTACATTAAATAACGTTTCACTACTTTGACAACCAGCTGTGATTGAATCTGTAATATGTCGTTTTCTTTTTGCCAATAGGGATTTTGATTAGAGATTCCGGATTTTTCTTGGCAAATAGTACGCAAAATTTTTTTTTTTTTATTTCATGTGTGTGTATTTATTTTTTTTTTTTGTATTATGAAGAGTAAACAAACCCGTTTGACGTTTCAGCAAATTTGCCTTATGTTCATGTGTGTGCAAGTGTGTATTTTATATACGTATAAATCCCTTCCCTCTCTATGATTTTAATATCGGATCAAAAAAAAAATCGAAAATTTTGGTAGAATAGAACGCGAAAACTGGTCTAGGATCAAAAATTCCCCGAGGGATAGATTTTTTTGGTTGAATAGAATACAGAAATCTGGTTTCGGTTCTAGAATGAAATCCAGAATTGTTTTCCCTTCTTTTCAGGAGAAGAACTGTCACTCTGGATGTCAATAGAACACTTTGGTCCTTGGCTTTAATTATTATTTAATTAACTATGACCAACACCTTTTACATACAATGACTTTTTAACAAGCTCAAATATAAAATGTTCAATATAATGTATATATATGTATGTACATTGAACATATGTAGATGGAATAACATGAGACGTCTTAAATTAAAATTTTGTGGCAATTTAAGTAAAACATAGAACCACGGCGCGTATGTATGTCCGTCATAAAATTTACGTGCAGAGATACATCCATATAATATCTACATACAAACATGCATCCATCAAGGTATACACAATATGGATTTACTTATTTAATCTTTATAAAAAAAGGTACCAAAAGATAACGATATCTTTATTGCACCAAATAACAACAAATAAAATGTATACAATTCAAAATCGCAAGGTTCATGCCCAATGAGAGTTCTGTACGTTTTATTATATTAGGGACGTGACAATGTAACCAATACCTATCGCTAACGCCTTGATCGGTGTTATTTATAAATCTTTAAACCAAGAATGCGGAGATGTACTATGTAGATACTGGTTTGAGCCACCTGAATTGAATAATTAAGATGTCAGCGCTAATATGTATTCACCTGTGGCTGGAAAATTTTTCTAGTTTGAAATTTTCATTCAAACCGAAAGGATGTTCCTATGGATTTTCTTACTCTTATTAATTTTGTATATAAAATCGATACAAAGCACACCAGCTTGGGACCTAGCATCATGTGAACCGAATTGTGCATTGCGCCTGGAACAATTGGGAGTGCGAGTCAAATTTCTTCAGGACAATTGCAATTGTGATGAGGGCATTTGTCGATGTTGTTTCGAAGGCAGTTGGCCACAATCTAATGTGCCTCAGGAGTGTAATTTAAATTTAAGCAAAATATTAATTAATAAATTATTAATTGTTTTGTATGTGTACAAATATAGTTTGCATGGTGGGTGCATTTCGATCTGAATATCTGGAACTTCAAGTTAAGGCCACTATGAACGGAAATACAATGGGACAATTTATGCTATCAGGAAGGAATCCTCCACCACTATGTTTTCCAGTTCCATTTCCTATACCAATTCCACTTTCCATGTGTATAAGAGGTATGGATATTTATCCAAAGGATAACAACATGCATGTGTGCGTTGACATGCTGATGAGATTTTCAGGATTTGAATTTTTGACGTTGCACTTAAATTGCATGTGGATTGGATTGGGTGGTGTTCAATTTACTGATCAAAAATTAAAATAAATAAAACTGCAATATTAACAAATATAAGAAAATTAAAAATAAATGTACAATATAATGTAGATTGTAAGGATTGTGCATATGCATTTAAAAATATATGTGATTTTTATCAGGAAAGACATTTCATATAATAAAAAAATACGTGTACGCCCCAGTAGACCATAGTTAAAATTCCTCAGTTGAGTCCTCAGAAAATTGGAATGACAGACTCATTAGCGTATGGAAGGGAAAGACTGATCTCGTTGGATAACATAACCAAAGGAACATATAAGGTCTGATCCAGACTTTTTTTGGGCAGAAATTGGTAGATTGTCAAAACTTGAAGAGTGGGCATAAAATTCTCTCATTGAGAAAGTCCGAAAAAGTCTGGAACAGCTTGAGCACAATTTTCTGCCAATTTTTAAACGTCAACACATTTGTTTTTATTTTTATTTCTTTATTTGCTGTAAATTCACATTTTTTTCTCTTCAAACTAATTATTTTGTATTTTAGTGTTTCTAAATTAATTTATTTGTTCAACAAATCTTTTTCCACACCAACTACGAACCGTTATTTATTTATGACAAACGTCAGTCTGACAATTGTAAATTTTCTGCCCACAAATTGCTGCCTACAAAAATTTATTGGGCAGGAATTGGCAAGAAATTGTCAAGAAGGGGAAATATTTTACTCTCTCAAGAGCGCTCTCTTCTGCCAAAAACTACCAAATTTGTAAGTCTGGAACAGGTTTTGGCAGAAATTGGTGCCAATTTGTGCCAATTGGCAGAGTGTGGATCAGACTTATAATTGCATAAATACATCCCAATTTTTAGAACTATTACATTTTACTTTCTAACTGAGGAAACTAAATTTCTGGCTATTTAGTTTTCTGGATTAAGGGGTTTGAGGGTTGAGGATTTTCGGGATTTTGGATTTTCTGGATTTTTTTATTTTGAGTAAGTATTTCTGCAGTTCTAAATATTTTGAGGACCCATACATTTGTTTTAGAGCTCTGTAAAGAAATTCAGCATTAAGTATAAGTTAAATTAGAGATATTCAGTATCTCACTTTTCAATTCAGTTAGGACATACTCGTATTATAGAGTGAATAATGAGAAACCAAATAAGTTTTGTCCCAGAGAGCATCACTTTGTGTTGTGAAAATAAATGTGTCTGATGAATTTAAGTTTTCCTACTCAGCCCTGATCGGTCTCAATTAAATTTCTTACAAAATGTATTTTCACTCTATTAACCCCATTCTTCAATTGTTTTTATTTTTTTAATTTGAATTTCCTCAGACATGGAAAAAAGGTAATACATAATATACACGGTGGCCCACGAATCGTGCTACAAAAATATTTTGTCAGTGTGAGTAATCGGCTTATTTTTTTTTTATTTTATAGGCTACTATTTAGATTTATCAAAATGAATGCTTGAGATACTGAAAAAAGGATTTGGATAGTGCAGCGATACCATTCTTTGCAGTCCGCCATTTCCGTCCAAAGGGAATTTAGGCTGGAGTTTGGCGGTACTCCCCCGAGTAGATGGACCGATTTGAGGCTGGTGAACATGTTTTCCGAATCTGGAAGCATCGAACGAAGACCGTGTCATCGAGATCCCAATGTTCCGTTTCAGGTTACAATCGTGGCATCGGCAATACAGGCACATCCAAGTGTTTCGACTCGAAACTTATCGGGCCAAATTGAAGTTAGCAGACCGTCATTACAACGGATACTTCATGATAACTTAAACTTGTTTCCGTACAAAGTCCAAATTGCAAGCAAGTTATATTCTCAGGATTTGTCTGTTCGCCTGGAATTTTGCCGAAAAATGATTGCAATGGCCGAAGAAGACAACACATTAATAAATTGTTTGTTCATTTCTGATGAGGCCCATTTTGACTTAAACGGCAATGTATTCAGTTTTTGTATGATTACATACTTGCTTTTAAAGCACTTTTTCGTATCACTTAATGACTTTGAATGCCCAACAACAACTTGTGCAACCACCAAGTTTTTTCTCAATTATTTTTTGGTTGGAATTATAGCTATTTCACGACTTGCCAAGGTCGATCATCAGATTTCTTTGCTCTGGTGGTGCTGGTCTACTTTTTCATTTTAATTAAAAAACTTCTTGTGCAAAACAAGTTAACAAGCAAAATTGACGTATATGGAGTGAATCTAATCCAGAAATGCTCAATGAGACGGAACTGCACCCAGAACGAGTCACTGTTCGGTGCGCAGTTTCATCAAGGTGTATTGTCGGGCCATACTTCTTTGAAGAAAACGGTGTAACACAAACTGCCAATGGGAGCCGTTATTTATAGATGTTGAAGGAGTTTTTTTACCCAGAACTTCAGCAGGATTTGGTTTCAACCAGATGGAGCAAGTGCACACGTAGCCACACAAGTTATGGCGGAGCTCCAACGAAAATTCCAAAAACAAATTGATATCCAGAAACTGCACTTTCCGCTGGCCCCCGAGGTCACCTGACCTGACTGCACCAGACTTTTTTGTATGGGGTTATGTCAAGCAGGAAGTGTACAAAACGAAACCCAGGAATTTGACTGAATTGAAGCAATTCATTAAGACAATAATTGAGGCGATCCCAATTACAACCCTTCAGGCCGCAATGAAAAATTTCATCTTTAAAAACCATTAGTTATTTAAAATAAAATTTAATTTTTAATCCAATAAAAAAAATGAATGAGATACATCGATTAAAATAAAAGTTATTTAAATTTCTTATTGTAGCACGATTCGTGGGCAACCCTGTATAATATAAAAAAGATGAATGTGTATACTTATGACGCGTAGACAAACCACAACACTATGTCAACGTAGTTACAAACACCTATTTTCTTAAATTTGTACCGTTTACCCTCTCCGTCTTTGATAATGGAAGATAGAGAGTCAATGGTCAGGTTCAGGAGACTTAGGCGAATTGAAGGTAAGGTAAATTTGTAGTATGTGATTAGTCAACTATCAAACAATTACTTTCCAATTAAGAAATCTTTTACTGGAACAGCCAAGAAATATCTCCCTTCATTTAATGCCAAGTGCATTTGTGTTAGAATTAGTTATCTGTCAGAATCAGTTCATCCTTACATATTTTTGGTTATTGTGAATAAAAATTTCACTGGAAATTTTTCTCTCATTCGAAACTTGGGAACATCAATGATGTTCAAAAGTTTTTTGGAATCGGGAATAAATTTTCACACGAAATTTTGCCTACATTTCATACGATTTAAAAATATACCGTGGGAAACACAATTACCTGAGAGATTCCCGATAGGGCCCAATATCAATTGCAGTCGGTAAGGTTATTTAAAAATAATACCGCAAAATTTTAATTATTTAAATCCGAATCGAAAACACTTTTAAAACCCTAGAATCTCTTTTTAAAGCGGAAGTCGACTTCTTTGCAATTTTAAATGGCATAAAGTATATTTTAACGGTAAAGCAATCGTATAACTTTAAAAGCAACTAAACGCTTATTTATCTTTCAAAAGTATAATTTATACAATTCACAATTAGTTATTTCACATAAAAAAAATACCTAAAACATTTTCAGAAATTATATTCTGATATTTTGAACTTTGTAAAAGTGCAACGACATTTTAAATGTGGTAGTTTACTTAAAAGAAGCTTGACAATCTTAAGTCTTCCAATATTGCAGCGTTCGAAGGACAGAGAAATCTGTGTAAATTTACGAAAATTTGGAACAAGAAAATTGATATGTAAACATTTATGCGGGTGGTAGGGTAAAATAAAAACGTGGGTCTAACATATACCTTCCGTGTATCACGTTTTGGTTACACGTTCAGTGCAGCACGTTACCTTATGGAAGATTGTATTTAATGGCGATTTCGTTTCCAAAAATAGGATTCGCTACTTAAAAAATACTTTTTTGTTTCGTAACGAACGAATACGGATCGAATCTCTTTTTGTGACTGTGCGTGCTGCCGTAAAAAAAAACTTTTATTCGTTAATCATTCGGCCCTTTTTTTTAAAACGGATGCGCGCATTTAATGGGTTTTAACTACCCTTAAAATGAACAGCACAGTGCGAGCGTTAGGAAAGTAGGGAAGGATACAAGAGGAGATACCGATGAACATTGGTTTTGAATTTTTGAATATCAAAATGGGAGGGGGAAATAGAGCCGGGTAAAGTATTCCACATTCGCGTTGTACGGCTAAAGAAAGATTCTCTGTACTTGTAAGAGTACGTCCGAAGTTAAACTCAACGGTAAACTGATGTGCATTCCTAGAAGTGCGAGTATTACGGTTGAAAAGTTTAAGGGGAGGAATGCAACTGGCTATTTCGCTCGAACATTGTTTATAAAAATAGCGATAAAATAGTGAGAGACATATATGTAACATTTCGACGGTGTTCTAGAGATGTAAATGTTTCCACTATAGTTCTATGGCCAATCATTCTTAGAGCTCTATTTTGAATTCTATCCAAAAGATTCAAATGAGTTTTAGGAGATCCTGCATAAATGTGCGAGTTATACTCCAGCTTTGGACAAATGAAGGCCTTATAGTTTACAGCCAGATCAGACGGGGAGAATAATTTCTTGCACCTTCGAAGAAAGCCCAAACACTTTGCAGCCTTTTTGGCGACATTAAATATATGTTCATTCCACAAAAGGTGGTCTGTGATGCACATGCTGAGGACTGGAAGCTGATCGGTTTCTTCAATGCAAGTGCCACTCATGGTTAGCGGCATGGGGGGTGGGTTCTGCTTTAACGACAGAAGACAGCACTGAGTTTTTGAAGCATTAAATTCTACGCGGTTTTTTATTCCCTATTGGACAATGCTATCAAGATCAGAATTTAATGAGCTTATCATACGCTGCAATTCCAGTTGCACATCCCAAGAATAAGGAGGTGCATCTGAAAACGAATATGAAAAGCTGAGAGTACTATCGTCAGTAAAACAATTAAGTGAATTAGAAGTTCCAGATAAGAGATCATTAATAAAAATGAGAAAAAGGGTCGGAGACAATACAGAGCCTTGGGGCATACAAGCATTTATTTTGTGAATATCAGACTTGAAACCGTCCAATACAACTTGTATTGAACGGCCCGAAAGGTAATTTCTAATCCAACGAAGAAGAGATTCATCGATACCAAATGCACGACAAGAGAGCTTGATGCCAAACTCTATCAAATGCTTTTGAAATATCAAGCGCAATAATTTTACTTTCTCCAAAAGATTTGTACCACTGTTCGTTGAGATATACCATCAGATCACCAGTGGACCTATTGCTACGAAAGCCATACTCTCGGTCATTAAGGAGCTTTCGTTCTTCAAGATATTTCTTTAGCTGATAATTAATCAGCGTTTCCATGACCTAGGAAAGAAGGGACGTAAGTGCAATTGCTACCGTCCAATTGCACTTACGTTACTTTGAGGGTGAAGAAGATTCGCATTTTTTAGTGACAGGCTAGACAAATGCTGTTTTCCATCCACTCGGAAAGAGACCTGTAGAGTAGGACAGATGGAAAACCTTACGCAGTGGTTTTGTCAGCATTAAGAAACGCCTCTTCACAACGATGGGGCGATACTATCCGGGCCAGCGGATTTGTGTATGTCAAGGTCTTTTAGGACTCTAGCGACTACACGAGTGCGAAAGAAGATTCGTCCCATAAGATCGTTTACGCTCTCAAGTACTGGAGGAGTCATAACACTTTCTGGCAACGTTGAATTAACAGCGAACTGCGATGCAAGCAAATTGTCTTTTTCGCGAGAACTGAAAAAGGGGTGTCATTAAAGACGAGCGTTGGAACCGAAGACGAAGTTTAATTTCGAATATTTTTTTACAAATGACCAAAAATTCTTACTACATTTGGGACATTGTAGAATTTTTTGCCTTAATTTTTGGTCACGCAAAAATTTGGTTTCTAGCTTGTGGAAACCTCTTTACAGCTCGAATCAAACCATGCATTTTCTTTCGGTTTGATAGATTTCACCATATTCGGGATAAAATTTCTCATTCCGTAAAATTTGTTATCATATCTGCGCTGGAGTCTATGTCACTACCTGCTTCCTCGATAGTGACCAGTTAACATTCCTGAAGAAATTATTGAGACCGCCAGTTGGCTTTTCCATCACAGAATCCAGCGTAATCCAAAATCTGCTACGAATCCCAAAAAATCTATCATAGAATCCATTCGTAGTAGATTTGTAGTGGAAAATTTACTACGAATTTCGAAATTCGTAGAATTTCGTATCATTGAATCGGAATGACACGGAAATAGTTCAGCTTTAGAAGTGAAAAACGGTTATTTTAGTAAAAACGTATGTAGGTATTTTTCATGAATTTTTATTCAAATTCAAGTCTGCTCTCCAGTGCATTGAGGCCATTTTTTAAACTTAAAGAAAATGTAGACTGCGCCATGTCAACTTCGGAATCCTTACCAGCACCAAGCTGGTAGGTACTAGGTATCTTCTCCCAAAGATCTCAGCGCAGCAGCCAGTCGACAAACCAAGTTTATTGATGAGCAAAATCTAACTTCTTGAAACTTCTGTTGCAGCTCCTCTAAAATGTAGGTACTTAAACGCTTGTTTATTAACTCGGAAATTTCTTATAACACTGAAAAAGTTTCGTTTTAATTATTTTTACATTTGTTGATTCATTTCTATAAGTAGGTACAAGTTATCATTAATATCAAACGGATTGCATGCATCTCTCACTAATTTTCCTTGGATTTTAAGCTTTTGCCTTCGCATTACAGCGTCGTTATTTGCCTAAACCCAATTGTACTTTTTAAATATTTGTTTCAAAGAAGTTTTAACAGTGGGTATTCATATTTTTTTAAAAATAATGGTATTTATGCAACGGCGAAAAACCCGGATAAACCTCAGAAACCACATAATTTTATCTTCGCAGATGAACTCTCAAAGATTGTATGGGAAAAATATCTTGCAAAGCAGATAAATTTATCTCACGAATTTGATGTAGAAAGAGTGGAAACAAACTTTATAAAGTTAGTTTAATGAACAACGGATTATTTCCCACATTTACGCAAGTATTTTTAAGAGGGTGTTATACAAACATCTAGACGAAAGTTATATCTTTCTGCAAAACGGAAAGTTATATATTTGCTTGAATATCCTTAACATTAAAAATTTATTTCTATTCTTTTTACATAAAATTCGTGGGATAAATTTATCTGCCTTGCAGATTAATTTCAAGATAAAACTATTTGTGTCCTTTTCGATTTGTAATCCGGAAGAACTCTCCGATCCGGGATTCCAATCGAACAAGTCAACACTAGATTCTAGATTCTGAAAATTTATTTGAGTGTATGTATAAGACGGGAAGTGTCAAACGCACATTTGTGATTATTTTATTTTGTAAACATGGCTGACACAAATGTAGAAGATTTCGAAGTTTTTCCTGATGAAAATGCGATATTACAGTTATTGAAGGGAAAATTTGTCTTCGGAACAGATATCCATAATTTCAATTCTCTAAAGAGAAGAAATTGAAACTACAAGATTACATACAAACCAAAACAAAACAATGAAGTGAATAAATTAATTTGAATTTGAAATGTATAGGGTGTGAGTGTGTGCGTGCCTCTGGTTTTGATTCTGACTTCAAATCCAGAAGGAAAATTCTCTTCATTCCGTCATTTGATACCAATCGAACAGTTTCAGAAGCATTCGGAAGAATTCGGAACCCTTCCGGACGACCAATCGAAAAGGCCATTGGTTTCTGAGGTTTATCCGGGTTATCCACCGTTGCATGAATACTCTCATATATTTTTCCGGTACACTTCAACAAAATAAAATCTTCATTGACAACACAACTATTGAGAAACTTCAAAACAAATATTGTGGGGTGTGTACGAATCTGTGTACAAATCCATTTTAAACCCGTCGAAAAGGAGATTCAATGCGGATCTGTTTTTGCCAGAAAAAATAGTTTTAATTTGAAACGAATCTAATTTTCAGAAAAAAAAATTGACGGCGGATCGAGTGCAGATCGATGATAACAATTTAACAAAAAGTCATTTTATATAAAAAAAAATGTGATTAATTTGTTCAACATATTCACATCTCTAGAATAAATAAGTTTTATCGTCAGTGGTAGTGAACACAAAATATTTATATTTTTATAAATCGCTATATAGATCAAAATGTTTATTTATGCCATATTATAACTTCTTAAGAAACTAACATTATTAGAAAACCCCAACACAAAGATACACCAAAAAGAATTCAAGGCAATTGAACTAGGGCTTGATAAAGTTTTTGCACCGCAGTGTGTATAAAGTGTCGTAGATTTTCATCGTCATTACAGGTAACAGCCTTTAAAACAAAAATAAAAATTATTTAATTTAATTTTACATAAAATTTTTCAAAAAGAAAATCTTACCAAAGTTTCCAAATTAACTTCAGCTTTCTTATCCGAAACCGTCACTGGGAGAACATCTCCTTTGAACATTTTCGGCACCGAATGCTCACCGAAGGTGTCTTGTAGTGTTTCTATTAGACACTCTTTGAAGTGTGTTTTATCAGGTTTCGCAACACCAGTGATTCCTTTGATGTTTGTTCCTCCCATTTCTGTTTGCATTATACATGCAAGGGCTGCATCAGCAAACATATCATTCACAGGGGTCCCTTGCCATTCCATGATAATGATCTTCCCTTCAATTGTCAGATCCAGGCAATTAAACACCCGAATCTTTTTTTCTTCTTCGGATACACTCACCGTACCAGGACCTCCAACTCGATCAAGAAGAAGTTTTAACGTGTTTAAAGAACTAGCCCATGGTATGCTCTGGCGCTGTGTTATGACAGACATACTCATGTCGGTGTATTCTAAATTCAAATACACAAAATTAATAATTTTCACAATAAGTATAAATCATGTTGATTGTAGGTATTTACTAGCTAAATCAGAAGGTGCTAAAATGTGGTACTTGAAATCACGCTTAACAAGCACTCCAGACAACGTGGAACCAACTACAGGATCCTTTGCAGCTAATGATCCCATTACTTTGGCAGTCTTTTCTCCACGGAAATTTAAATCCACTGAGTGTGTGTTGCGAGGATTGTAAAAGTTTATTGTTGTGTTGGGATCAGCTTCATATTCACGTTGTAAAGCTGATTTCAACCGGAACATTTCATTTTGTTCGCCATGGACAAGAACCTTAAATATATTTTGTGTTTTTATGTCTTTTTTTTAATTTTGTACAAAGGGGTATACGTATAAATAAATCATATATATCAATTCAGCTGTTATAATAATTCTAACTATATGCCTGTAAGACCTAAGGTCTTTTAAATGCAACTTGAATTGCACGTGACTAGTTAGAAGGAATAGAAAGATAGGAAAGAATTTTTTGTTGGCACAGAGGACTTGAGAATTTAGTATTAACTATCTCATTTTAACCCACGGGCGGCAGCCAATTAAAATTTCGGATGTAGAAAAGAATGCTGCCTTGCGTGGGGATCGAACACACACGTCTAATTTAGCAGTCAAGCACTATATCCACTGCGCTATTGCCACCCACAGAAAGAGAAGAAAATGATATTCTAAAATGGATACTGCCAAACCTTGTGAATAACATATTTTTGAATAAGTTCTAAGTGCTCAATTTTCACTCCTTCGAAAATTGAGGAGATTACTTTAAAAAAAATTGAGAGCAATTTGAGAGCAAATATTCGGTAAGTTAAGGCTCACATGAGATTTTTTCTTCTCAATTTGTCTGAGTAAAATGAATATGCGATTCAGACCTGCTGAAAACTTATTGAACAAGCCATGAAAAATTACATTCTCAGCTTTTTCACAGCAAAAGTAAGAAGTATTTTTTTTAACAAATTGCTTTTCAGATTTCTGATTTCGACAAATAATTCTCAATGCCAATTTAGTATCTGAATTCGTGCTACCAATTATACAATCCATAAGTGACCGGATCCATCTATACATTTTGGTTCGTCCTGCTTATCTATTATTAAGATTTTTCGCCTTTGAATTCCACTTCGAGGACTGTCTTTATTAAGGAGGGAGTTACATCGGAAAAGAGGGAGTATGAAAAGCGCGCGAAGTTCGGAAAATTTACTAAACAGTAAAGACACCATCTTCGGGTTACCAACCCCGAATCGAAGCCTGCAACGATGATAAAGGGAACATCTTGGTAGAACCGGAATTAATGTTGAGTACATGGAAAAACCACTTCTCGAAAATGTACAACGCCGATGACAAAACAAATCCCGCTGCTAGAGAGATAGTACCATTCGATTTAGGCGACGTAACTCAAGAATTCCACCCACTCAAACTGGACCAAGTAAATATAGCTATATCTACTTAAGTCCTGCAAAGCTGCTGGAACTGATATGCGAGAGAATGATAGATGCGAGGAAGAAAGATAAATGGAACCTTAGTATTGTTGCTCCGGTCCTCAAGAAAGGAGACCCTCTGAACTGCGCCAACTAGAGAGTTATTCCTTAACACCGGCTATAAAATCCCTACTGATGTATTATGTGAACGTCTGAAGCCGGTAGCCAAGAACCTGATAGGTCAAATTGAGTAATAAAGTCCACTCTTGCATAACTAAAGTGTCACTTTATAAGACGACATCCTCATGACTCAGAGGCATGGACCATGTCAAATGTGATTGAGAAAGCTATAGGATGTTTCAAGAGGAAAATCCTCTGAGTAATTTTTGGTTCTCCGTAGAGAAGATTTAACTACTAACTGTACAACGGGCTGTACAACGCCTTAGATGGCTTGGTCAGGTAGAGCGAATGGAGCACAACGTTCCCTCCCGAAAGTCTTCGAATCCAATCCCAAGGGACCAAGACCGCGACGCAGCACGCAGGTGGCGCACATAGATGGGGGAGGACATCAAGTAAATGGCGGGCGAAACTGGAGATGGCTATCTCGGTCCCTAGAAGCCAAAGTTAAGTGTGGATCCGCGCCATTACTCAAATTCACTCTGATCTATCAAAAATTGAACCTCTGGGATGATGCCACCCGGCGGCGGAATCTCAGCACCCAATTGAACGACGCGTGATATATTTCGCACGTCCTATTGAGTTCACATCTGAGTGTGGACTGAATTGATTTTGCTGTTTGCTGTGGCCTATGGCTGCTGATGCTATTCAACCACCATTAAATATTGATGTGTATTCAGAGTTACCAGTGTCCATTTGGTAACTCGTATTTTTCAGTTTTTACTTGCGATTATAGGTACTATAAGGCAAGTTATTCGTATCTATTCGTAAAAAAAAAATTTATAACAATCAAACATGACATTACGATCATAGAGAACACCAAAAAAGTGGGTCCCCCAATTCCGTGCGTCTGCCGGTCTGTCCTAGAGTCTGCAGCCTAAACGGTTCGGTGGATTTGCTTCAAGCTTGGTAGATATTGTTTTTTTTAAGGCGACAAATAACAGTAGCTCCAATACATTTGTTTTGGCCAAAAAACAAAAATCTTATTTTTCTCAAAAACGGCTCCAACGATTTTTATAAAAAAAAATCAGTTCATTAATGAAGGGAAATTTTTGGTAACTCTGGTAGAACCGTTTTTTTGGTTTTCGATTTTCTTGGAAACGGTTAATTTGATTTTTTTGAAATTTTTTACGCAGACGCTCCCAGAAAGTTTAAACACTATTGTAAGCCAACATTTTTCAAAAAAAAAATTTGTTTGGAAATAATTTTTTTTTGGAAAACTCAAAATTTCGAAAACGGTTTAATAGATTTTTTCGATACTTCGTATTTGGTGTTTTTTTGACATTATCTTGAATAGGTAAAAAAACTGTTTTTATAAAATATAAAACAACGGTACCTCCCAACAAATGTTACAAAACCGTCAAGGAAAAAAATGTATTTCTCAAAAACGGCTCCAAGAATTTTTATAAAAAAATGTGTGTGTTCTTAAATTAGTACACTCCACTTTCAAGCATAACAATATTTTTTATTTGCGTAATTATTAACGGTACTTCCCATTCAACCACTTTTCATATTTTCGACTTTCTCAACATTGGATGAACCGATTAAAATATTTTTTTTTTCCAAATGCTCCCTAAAATTATTAATAAAACTGAATACTAAAATTTTCAAAAAAAAGTTTTCCGATTTTTAAAAAAACAAATAAAAAAATATTTAAAATTGATTTTTCAAAAACCACTTACAGAATTTTTTGAAATTTGAATTTTATATGCATATTAATAATATCTTCAAAATGGCGTTTCAAATTTTTTTTTCTACAAATGGTTTCAAAATTTTATACATAAAAAAATTAATTTATTAAAAACCCGCTCCAACGATTTTTGAAATTTTTTGATATATAGATAGGCCTCACTTAACGCGTACCTCTTTTAACACGGCCTCGCTCTAAAACGTTTCACTTTTTGCGAACAATTTTCGTTTAACACGTTTAAAAGCATCGTTCTAACGCGATATCGGAAACAAAAAAATGTTGTTCTCCTTATGTTACATACTATGTTTATATTTTATTTGTAGAGATATTGCATATGTGTTATGTATTTGTTTTCAAATTCATGCAAGTTATTCATTTCATATTCATGCCTACTGATTTTTTAATTTATATGGATGAACTTAAATAGGGAATTCACCATTATTAATAGGGTTTTCGTTTGGTAAATTTATATTTTGATCTTTAAATTGATTTTTATCCTAAGGAATCGAATTATTTGCTGTATTGGTGCATATTTGTGTCTGTGAACCAGCTAGTGGTATCAGCTCCCAAATATTGACTGGAACGTTGTTTTCAATTTCAAGTTAGTAAGTCCGCAAATGAGTTGGAAGAATAAATTAATTCACTTAAAACTGCTTCTATTTGAACTAAAACTATTTTAATTCTTTCTTGCAACCGAAACAAATTATTATAAAACAAGACTTTGTCAAAATGATGGCTGTCAATTATGATGCATATTTGTGTTATGGCATTTTCAATTGGTCGTCCGGAAGGCTTCCGAAGTCTTCCAAATGCTTCTGAAACTGTTCGATTGGTATCAAATGACAGTTCTTCTCCTGGATAGAAGAGAAATTTCCTTCTGGATTTGAAGTCAGAATCAAAATCAGAAGCACGCACACACTCACACCCACAAAATTTCAAATTCAAATTAATTTATTCACGTCATTGTTTTGTTTTGGTTTGTCTGAAATTTTGTAGTTTCAATTTCTTCTCTTTCGAGAATTGAAATTATGGATAACAAATTGTCCCTTCAATAACTTTAATTTCACATTTTCATCAGGAAAAACTTGAAATCTTCTACATTTGTATCAGACATGGTTACAAAATAAAATAATCACAAACATGCGTTTGACATTTCCCGTCTTACACATAAACTCCAATAAGTTTTCACAATCTAGAATCAAGTGTTTACTTGTTCGATTTGAATCCCGGATCGGAGAGTTCTTCCGGATTACCAATCGAAAAGGACATTAGTAAAATCAGTTTTTTGACAGATCCAAATCAAAAATAAATTGATTTTTGTTACCAAACGAAAACTTCATAAGTGTAAATAATAACGCGGAATTACGGACTTTTATAGCGAAAAAAAAAACAAACAACATTGAATTTGATGCATTGACAAAACGGCCACGTATGGATTATTTAAGCAGTGATGAAAAATAATCTGCGATGTTCTTTTGTTCAGTTTAAAAGTATTTTTTTCGTTCTTTTTTAACGTTTTATGAAGTTTATATTGCAGGAAAAAGGAATGATGGTTTATATTTTGTGTTTTTGTTTGTTCATTTTATGTATGGTTCCAATTTCGATAAATAAAATTCTAAAAAAAATATTTGTGTGTGTTTTTTGAAATCATGGAACGTAGCCCCCGTTTTTGCACTGGTTTCTTGTATCGTTTAACACGATTTCGTTTAACACGGCATTATTCCGGAAGGTAACTGGCGCGTTAAGTGAGGCCTACCTGTATTCTTATTTATCAATGAATATGTGTTTTATTCATTTATTTCTATATTATTATTATTCCCTTTTTCCGAATTTTAGTGTACGTCACTAAATACTAAATATAATATAGGCCCTCATACATTTATATATACATATGTGTCCTTAAAAATCACATGAATGTAATGTAATGCATATTGAACCTAAATTATAAAATTAAATATACATTTGTAGGTAGGTACCTATGTTCCTTGAATCATCCATTTGACAATTCATTTATACTAAGAGTCAAGGTAATCTTACCTATACAGGCTTTAAACCTGCATAGGATAACTACACCTAACTAACTAAACCTCAATGGTTAGCTACATTAAAGTTATTAGCTACAAGAGGAAGTTCGACGATCAAGTCGTGCATTTTATTTCCATTGGGTTTCTGTTGAGGTGCTTTTGATTTGAGAGCTTTATAAAAAAGTTTTTAATGATGAGTATAATCGTGGAGTGTTTTCATTTTTTGCATTTCTTTTAATGTGTAAACGTTAGAATTCATTTACAAAATGTTATGCTCTTTTCTTTGAAGAAGAACATTTTTTGCGTAGATTTTCGTAGCGCGCGGTCAATTTATATGAAGTAAAGTATTTTTATGTAAATTATATTTTTTTAAGTTTTGTGCAATTTGTATTTTTAACTCGTGTATTTTTGAAGAAGTGTGTTTTGTTTAGAGTTTTGAATAAGTAAGGTTTTAATTACACCAAAATAAAATTATAAAATTATATGGGGTCTCAAAACCTAAACTGACTTAATGTATATATGTATGTATATAAAGCAAAAAATGTGTAACATTTTCTTCTTGATTCCTATATCAGTTTAATTCTCTTAATTTTATATGTCTGCTCTACAAAGACAAAAAATTAAATCTGAAGATCAAGATCAAGACATTCAGTGCAGATTGATTCAATCTTGGTCTAGAACTTGACCATGAACTACTACTATTTTATTAATTTTGTCCTTGTTGCATAAAATTAAATTATTTAAATTAATTCGTTTTTATATAAACTTACCACATGTGCCGGTTTTAGCAAACGAATGAATTCACTTGTCTGCTGGTAATCCGTGTGAGCTGAAAACGATATATAGTCCACTGACATATTCAGGGGCAGTTTTTGTCCCGAAATCGTAGTTATCTCCTCGGGCTCAGACAGAATTGTCTTGGCCGGAGTTCCTTCAACACAGTAACCAGCTATAATGACTCCATTTTTGGCATCAGTGCACCAGTTTTCGAATAGTTCGCGTGACAAACCATTCTGCAACATACCCGGTGATGCCATTACCACACATGGCCCAATATCGTCGAAATGATCGATGCCTTTCAAATTGGAAATATGTCGAAAGACAAATGGATTATTCACGGCAATTTGTCGTCGAATTTTATCGTTCATAGCATTGATGAACGTCTGATAGACAGCCATACACTTTTTAGCCAGAGAAGATGCATAGTAAATGGGAATTTCATGCAGCTCGGGATTTTGGCTCCAGTACTCGTCCAGAATGAGCAGCAATTCCTGAGCTCGACCCAAAGCAAACACTGGAATCAAACAACGTCCACCTTGTTGGACGATTTTCTGGACAAGTGATGTGAATCGACTTTCACGGTCTTCCCGCTTTTCGTGAATATGTGTTCCGTATGTCGATTCGGTGATGAGAACATCGGGACGCATTTGTGGGATTTCAGCAGCCATCAAATGACGATCCTCCTGTCGCGAGAAGTCTCCGGTGTAGAGAATCTTTACGCCGGCTATTTCAATCATGAACATAGCCGCTCCGAGGACATGTCCAGCATGGTAGGCCCAAAACCTGATACCCATAACGTCGCGTTCTTCATGAAAATTGATAGTTTCGATCTTTTCCATACTGGCTTCAAGATCGGCTTCGGTGTAGAGCATCTGTTCTGTGGAGATGTTGCTAATCTTTATGTAATCCGACAGCATCCATCGGTAGATAGCTTTGGTAGCATGTGTCATAAAGCAACGTCCACGGAAGCTAGTTTTCATTAAGAACCAAGGCAGTGCTCCACAGTGGTCTAAATGAAAACTGGGAGGAAACAATTTTTCTTTAAAACGAACAAGATTTTGGTAATAACAATAGCTTACTGTGATATCAAAAGCAAGTCGACTTCATCGGCATCAATTAAATCCACATAAGGAAGTGCGTCCATTCCTGATAGTCCGGGATGGATTCCACAGTCGAGCTGTATTTGTGTTTTAATTATATGTGTTTTTTTTTATTTATTGAGTTCATTAATTGTTAAACCCACCATGATTTTTTTACCCTTGAAATCGAGCATTATGCATGAACGTCCAACTTCCTGGCCAGCACCCCTTTGTAAACAAATTAAACATCAATATTTAATTCTTTTATTTGTGATCGTTTTGCAGTAACTTACAATGGTTTTATCTGAAGCAAATCATTTTCTTCGGCTGGGACTGATTCCCCTTGTTTGTTAGACATTTTTCAATGCAAAATTATTTATTGAGTCTTGGATTCAAAATCAAAACTATGAATTTAATCGGGAAAAGAAAAGCCGGGTATACGAGAGCGCGTTTCATCGATATATGTCAAAATCATATGACATTAGTTTTTTAACTTTCAGCTTCACAAAAGGTTGAACATTTTTTTAAGTTCCAAACGCAATGTATAAGTAAATAAGCCTGCTATTACACTGCTCTTCTTGTGACAACTTCTAATTCTTTTATGATTTCTAAACAATTAATGAGTTTGGATTTTTTAGTCTAATCTGATAATGTTTACTATAGAAGCACTAATTTGCTTCAAAACGCATTGAAATATCATTAATTTAAAAGTTTCACAAATCGAAACAAATCTGATCCAGACATTTTTTGACTGGAATTGTCAGTTTTTCTTATTTTGAAGAGTAGGTCGAGCTTTCTTATAAAGAAATAAAATGCGAAAAAGTCTAGAACGACTAGAGCTTAGAGAAGAAGTAATACCCAGAAGGGAAACTTTCTTACATTTCACCCCAAAACCCATTTTTTACATTGTTGTATTTGTAAATTTAACTTTATTTCCATGATTAGATGTAAGATCCAACAAACAATATTTGGTGCAGTGATATGTTTTACAATCGACAATTGGAAATTAACATAGTTCTATTATATTAGTTGTGTTTTATTGGGCATCTATCCATTGTACCGTAAGTAATTCCCAAAAAAAACATATCGACCGTAGCATGGACCGTAGCTTTTTTATTTTTGTAAAAATGGTACACCTGCACAGCAGTCACAAGTAATGAAAGAGTCTTTTTCAAAGTAAAATTATCAAAAAATCAAAATTAGGAAAAATAATTAGCTTTTATTCATATAAAATAGAAAGTAGAAAAACGTACCAATATTTAATTTGTGTTTCAAAACTATTCCTTGTGTTCACCTTTTCTGTATTTGCAATTTTAAATTCGAACATTCATTTTGCACCAATAGAAAGGAAATGATAAGTGAACGGGTTTGTGCATAGACTATGGTCAAGTCCCATTTTACACAGGGCAATTTTTGTATTGCTTTAAAAACTGTCAATGCCTTTCACACGAGGATACACAATTCCCGGAGATTTGCTTGTTTCCTTTTAATGTTTCTTGGTTTTGAACGCACACTATTGATCACTCCCCTTATATTTCATCTTTATATTTCATGCTTTTATTTATTTTCTGAGTAGATCGATAGCTAGAGTTTTATTTTTCAAGTCAATTTACAAATTTATTTTCTGAGTATGTTTAGCTTTCAATTCAATATTCACTCAAAAGAGATCATACTGCACTTAACATACGCGGATTAAGGAACAAATACTCGTAGTTAACATTTGGTTTGCAATTTCCATGCACATGTCCAGAAAAAAAAAAACAATGGGATCACAAAATTGTACGCCCAGTCCATGACCATGTAGTGAAGCGAATACCATTCATGGCCTACGTCCATTAAACAGTGAGGAAAAAGCACATTTTGTGAAGTTCAGTTGCCGCTTAGTGCGCTTAGGCCAGGCGCGCACATGCACTTTTTTCCGAAACGAAATAGTTTAATCACTAATTGACCGATGATCGCGCACATAAAGGAGGCTTTACATGCATCTTCATCTTCATCTGCATTGACATCTGCAAAAAAAGAGGAAGCAAAATTAAAAATTCATGCTTGTGCGATAGAGAGCGAAAACCAAAATGGATATCATCTTCATGTATGAAGATTATAGGAAGTAAGATCCTGAAGATTGCAGATTATAGTGAAGATGAACATGTTCATCTTCATTATAGCATTTTCATCTGCACCATAATTTGTTCCGTTCAGATAACGAATTTTAAAGTTTTCTTTTACCATTTCACCTCAGTTTGCTTAAAACCAACGAAAATAGCGAACATTTTCTTCTCAAAACTACATACCTGAACGCTAAGAACATGTGATTGTGAGATGTGTCAAGAAAGTTATAGCAGAGTTCGAGTAAGTTATTAGTGTGTACCCTGTCTTACTTTTATGTTTGTTTTATATTACTGGCCCGCTCTACTTTTCTTCAAGTCTGCAGATGCAGATCCATGTAAAGCCGCCTTAAGCAACTTAAAAATCAATCAACGAGATAAACCAACACACAGACAACATATTGATTTAATGTGCGCGCAATTACATTATAGTTCGGTGTGATTCAAACTGAAGAGCTTTTTTGGGACGATCGTTCGATTTGTGCCAAAACACAAACTTTTAAGTTGCTCGAATCGCGGACTGAATAGTTTTTGCATGTGCGCGCACTCTCATATAAGTCCATGGTATTCATTTTAGCAACCAAACTGTTGCAAAACTGTAAGTAGCATATGTGCGCGCCTGGCATTATAGCTCACAGAATTTCATACGAATACATATTTTGCGGCGCAGTGTCGAGGAGTTCCTCTATAGTGCAGTTCCAGTCAATGCGGTTTGTCTTCTCAAATTGCTTTTTTGTAGATATAAATAAAAAGATGATTTTTTTCACCAAACTCCGTTTATTTATAACTATCAATAAAAATTGAACACAAAACGAATATTGATCTTACTTACTCAAAAATAAAAGTAAAACCGAATTCATTCCATAGATATTGATTTTTTTTTCAAAAAAGAAATCGAAATTTGTTAAAATTGATTAATTGACATAAGTGGTATGCAAAAAAGAGTATAGTTTTTAATAATAAAAGTCAGAAACTTTTCAGAAGAACAGCTTATAATTTATTAAAAAATGGAATTATCTAAGATCTTAGAAATATAAACTGGTCAACTATAAAAAAAAAGAAAAAAAAAGACTCAAAAAGATCGATTTGTCTTACGAATGAAATTAATAATTATAACACTCCATGAACACATCCATCGAGATTCAACCCAATTATCAATCGTACCAACAAAACTAACAAAATCAAATTCGAGACTCGAATAAACGTCATCTAGCCATCCACCGTAGCTTCTACTTTAGCTTTTTATCGACCGTAGCGAATTGTATGTAAAATGCTACGACGGATAAACTTACGGCGGATAATTTTCCCAATAAAACACAGCTATTATTGATGTGTAATCATCTAAGCTCGCAACGACCGTCTGCATTGCTCATGCCGGCGAGAAAAACTCAATTTTTATAATAAAAAAAACCTATATTAGACCTATAAGACACTTTTTTTTAAAAAAGTTGCTTGCAGATATGTATTTTTACACTTAAGAATTAATTATTTGTAAATACCATTATGTAAAAACTTTGAGCTAAATAAAATGGTATATATAACCATCTAAGCTCTAGACAGGGGTGAAATTGGAAAATATGTAACAAAAGTAACGCAAGCTATTTTCTTTTAGATGATTGGGGAATTTGATAAGGGATTTTTATAAGAGCTTGTGAAATTGTGAGGGACTTATACATATTTTAACACATATCCGCTATTAAAAAATTCACCGAACATTTCAAAAAATCTACACAGTAAATACACGAGCCATTAACGAAACCCGAAACCGATAAGAATGCTCTTAATCTGAGATTTCAGCAGGAAGATTTTAAGATTTCAAATTATGGTGTTCACACCGCAAAATCCACGATTTCGTCTCTCAGAAGCACGAACAACAACCATTTTTGTTTATCTAATAATCCATCAACTCAAGCCAGATGCAACTAGTAATAAGAAAGAGAAAATCATTTCGTATCGCCAGTTGACGAAGATTTGGTTCAGCTGTTCTGCTATTGTGTTTAAAAAAGTCAAAGTTTCAAAGTCTTCTGAAATATAAAAACTTAAACTTTACAATGCATCGGAAATATTTCAATGCTTTAGCTACAATTTAACATTGCGTGTGACGTTTAAAATGTCAACAAATGACGGCAGCGATAATATAGTTCGGAAAATGGTAAGGTAGTTCAGGAATCGATATTTCATTCGACAAGTTCACTAATTGAAATAAACGCGAAAGCGAATCTATTGCGAATCTGTTCAGCTTCCAGGAAGTAGGAAATTGCGAATTAACTATTCGGCATGCTTTTCGTTGTTCAGAAAATGAATGTAAATAAAAATTATTGAGCCATATAGCACGTGAACTTGTATGGTTTTTATGTTTTATATTGTTGTTAGTTAATTTGTACTTCATGGAAATTCCACTATTAGTTTGGAATAATTATTTTATATTAATGTTCAAAATCGAAAAATGTCGATCAAAAGCCGAAATCACTCAAAATACAGAAATCGGATAATTTCCTTTAGCAAATTAATAAACCACAAAAGTTAAAGCACTGTGGATTTGTAGATACCTGCTAAAATAGCCATCTTATGCAAGCTATAGCTTGTATATAGCCATCTTTACAAGATATAAAACGGTGATTTTTTAAGAGCTTGGTTTTTGAAAATTCAAAAAAACACAGAAACACAGAATTTAGATCGATAAATCAATTTCTGCCATTTACTTTTTAAAAATAATTTCACTTAAATGTTGCCCGCGGCTACGCTTCAGGTGGTCCATTCTGAAGGTCCAATTTTGGCAAACTTTTTCACACATTTCGGCCGGAATCTCACCAATGACGCTTTCAATGTTGGCTTCCAAGGCAGCAATCGTGTTTGGCTTGTCCCCATAGACAATAGACTTAACATAGCCCCACAACAAATAGTCTAACAGGGTCAAATCACATGATCTTGTTGGCCAATTGACTGAGCTCAACTGCTCACCAAATTCGCCTCTCAATTGATGCATGGTTTCGCGTGCAGTGTGGCACGTGGCACCGTCCTGTTGGAACCACATGTCGCCCGAGTTCAATTCTTGCATTTTCGGCAAAAAAAATCTGTTATCATCGAACGGTACCTTTCTCCATTGACCGTAACCCAGCGGCCTTCATCGTCCTTGAAGAAGTACGGCCCAATGATGCCGCCTGCCTATAAACCGCACCAAACAGTGCATTTTTCGGGATGCATTGGTAGCTGCTGAATTGCCTCTGGCTGCTCTTCACTCCAAATTCGGCAATTCTGCATATTCACGTATCCATTTAGCCAAAAAATGAGCCTCGTCGCTGAAGACAATTTTGCCGGACGTAGCTTGCGAAACACATTTTTCACAGAGCACGAATTTTGATAATAAATTTCAATAATTTGCAAACGTTGTTCAGGCGTAAGTCTATTCATGATGAAATGGCAAACAATACTGAATCGAAATGTCAAATGTTCGTGGAATTTGTCATGTGTGATCTGTCAAAAATATAAACGTCAAAAACCAAGTAGCAAAAAAATCACCCGTTATATAGCCATTTTATGCAAGCTATAGCAAGCTAGCTTGCATATAGCAATCTTATACAAGCTATAACTTATATATAGCCATCTTATGCAGCTATATCACATGCATTTGCAGCTAGCTTGTAAATAGCCATCTTATACAAGCTATAGCTTGTATATATTTTTTTTATAATCTACACGCGCTCAAGGGATTATACTACCCTTTAAATGTCTCAACACAGCGCGGGCGTGAAGTTAATGAAGAGAAAAAATTATAGGAAAAGTGTGTGGCGCGATGTTCTGAGACTGTAGTTGGTTGTTGTCTCAGATTTTATCTCCAGGGATGGCGTCTGAACTAATGCGGAGAAATTTTGGTGTCTTATTTATATATGTCCCTTATAAATCGCATTAATTTTTTTTATTGTTTGTCATATTTTTTCGGTATACTAGTTTTACTCAATCACATATTGTTAGTTTTGTGCATAAATAGCATGTAATGAGTAAACCAGCAACTGATTGTATGATATTTATTTTTATAATTGGTTTTTAATTGAAAAATAAGAGGACATAGACTACGGCAGAGATCGAATCTGTGACCATGAGGTTGACAGGTGAACACAAAATTATCGCGCCACGGCAAGCTAAAGCACTTGCATTTGTAGGTAACTTGTATAAAGCCATCTTATGCAAGCTAATAGCTTGTATATTGCCTTCTTATGCAAGCTAAAGCACGTATATTTGCAGATAGCTTATGTATATACAATTTTTTTTTTTCATTCATATGGTATAATCACAAAAGTAAAGTACCACTTTTCTATATAGCGTACTTTTTCCAACAAGGTGTTTACACATCGCAGCCGCTTGATTCGGTTACTCAACAGTTTTTTATTATCCTATCGAATCAAAATCTGAGATTTTAGCAAGATTTCGAATTGGAGTTCACAGCCAATTTTTTTTATTTTCGTTAAAGCCATTACACAGATCGGGAAAAATGTTTTCTTCCATACGAATTTTATCTTAAGACAAACTTTGTCTTTGATATTTTTGCGGGATGTACGCAGTTCACGCGCAAAATTGTGACGTTAGTACCCGCTGTACTTCAAAAATATATCCGCTGTACAAGAAAAGTCTCCACATAATTTTTCCTAAAAAATAATGCTCGGCACATTGTTTGGCGAGACAAATCTTAGCAACCTCTAGTTTTAGTGTTTTTTTTCCTATCTCAGAGATAATTTAAACGAAAAATAAATGTATAAATATATGCCTACTAATGTATTTGATGTCTGTTCTTGCGAAAAGTTAAGTACAAATTAAGAGATACTAATTTACAAAGGTGAAATGGAGGTTTTTATTAAAATAATTATATTAAAAAGGAAACTGAAGAATAAACCATTTAAAAAATGCTTCAGTTTTACACCATATGAAAATTTAATTTGTGCGTGTTGTGGCTGGCAAAATTTAAGAGAAATGGCATACGTAATTCCTGGCGGGCTTAGTCGTCTTATTTGCCCAGGAATAACGAATAACTAGCTTATTGGTACAGGTAAATAATGCATTATTTTAAACAGACTGTAGGTTTTTTCATTGCTTTTTCTAAATTTAGAATTCCTATTCCATTTAAATGTCACAAGGACAAGGATTGAAGATTGCCCAAATTGGAGTAAAGTTTGCGGATTAAGAAATGAACGAATTGTGAACATGCAATGGTTGCCTGATTTTGTGGTCATGATATTGCTGAATGGCAAAGAATCAAAAATGAAGAAGCATTGCGACAAAGACTTGCTGAAAAATAACGTATTCGAATCGAATTAATGGAAACAATTTGAGAAGCAATTTGGCAATCGGAAATCAAGAAAATCAAAGTAACCGCACAAGAAATCGAAACAAACAACAATAAAATGAAGTTGATATGGCTGTAGCTGCAGTATTAACCTTTTCTTTTTATTTTTAGGAAATGAAATTAACGTTCTTTTTAAATTAGTTTCAAAAAAATAAACAGAAAATATTTGAGCGCGTCTTACTATTATATATAGATGAAATAGTTATTAAATGTTACGGGTAATCTCAGAAAGTATCAAACCTATTTACTCGAAACCAATTTTGTAATTTTTCTTATTATTTTAAGAATGTTTTAGGGTATTTTTTATTTGTTAAATATGTTTGTTGAATTAGATTATTAACTTTAAAAAATTCGTACACTTTTTTGTCGAAGATGACAATTATGCTCTAAAAGCTGCTTGATATTTTATAAAAATGAGATTTTGTGTATAAGATCAATAGTTTTATGCAAATTTTAAGCACATGGTTTACATTTCTTAACTGTACTTATAAGCCGAGAAATAAATGTAAAAACAAATTATAAATTTATTTAATTTTTGTACTTTTGCATCTATGAATTTCATTCAATCGCAATGACTGGGTTGCTGATTTATTCTGTTTCATTATCCTTCAGCGTGTGCATTTTTGTTTGTTTATTTGTTTCTGAATGTCTGTCCACTCAATTGTTTGCTCATCGATTAACGTAGAAACAATAAGCAGTACTGTTTTAAGTCTTAATCAGTTTTTTGGGTGTATGGGGCGGGGGGGGGGGGGGTTAATTATGTACTACAGTTTCCGTATTCGAACAACAAAAATGGATAAAATTTGCAAATTTTTTCTGAGGAATTTAGTAGCATGTGTTGTGCTAACGGTAAAGTAAGCATTCCTTCTATTGCCCAGCCAGCTGAACGTTTAAAAAGTATACTCAATGTCAATGGAGATCATCCACAATCTAGGAATTTCCTGGATAATTTGAGATCGTATAATACTCTTTCAAATTACATATATTTCACTGGAAAAGGATCTTAGGGAATTGCTTTTTCTCATGGTCAACTTTATGTCGCCCTTTCAAGAATAGGCTCAAAAAGTAATAAAGTATTCACTTTATCCTGAAAATAATACAACTGCTAATATTGGGGACGTTCACTCAGTTATTTCAGCAATCTAGAATAACTTTCTGTTGTTGTAATGCGTACAAAAGCACATCTGAGAAGAGAAGAAATGTATTGAGAACAAATGTATGGAACAGCTGACTGCAAAATTCATTTGGTATGTGTTTTGTTCTGATCTTTAGACAGCTTTCAGCTAACATATCTGATTCGTCCACAGATATACTCCGAAAGCTTGGTATCCGAAATAACATATCTAATAAGTGAGTGAACGCCCGTATTGTTCAAATTAACATATACTGTGAATGTTCGAACGTCTATTTTTATTTGCGATATAGGTAGGTGCTATAGGTTTTGCATTTGGAAAAATATCGAACTCAAGATTTTAAGCAAACTTGACATGAAAATGATGCAGAACACCAAAACAGTGGGTCCCGCAATTCACCTGTCTATCTGTAGAACGATCTAGAGAACAGAGGAGCTTAAAATACTAATAAAACGAAGGTTGCATTATTGCGCATTTTTGTCTTCATCGCGCTGTTGTTACTACAGGTGTTGAGAAGTGGAAGTAACACTTGCCAAATTGACCCTTTCATGCGATATAAAGTGGGTTGACTTCACGTTTTTGAGGTCTCAGGTCCGAATAAATGTAGCAGCATAGCGAGACACCAAACATGATCCGAATACAACTAAGTCAAATTTTACCTTATTTTTAAGTAAAATTTCAGTTATAGATTTTTGAATATCTTGAACATGGATGATTGATTTTCTTTCGTCTTCAGTGGCATCGGGGGACACTCAACTTTGCGATAAAGAGCTTTTGACTCACATATACCAGGTAAATAGAGTCCTTTGCCAGCAGCAAGGAAATGCAATTTAACAGCATTTAAACTAGATCCATGTGTACCTTGGTTTTATTGGATTTTTTACTGCGGAATTATCTTTGATTTTTCGACATGTCTGAACACGCAATGACCGCTTAGTTACTTGAACTACTGGCGTCGTTGAAATTACTTCCTCGGTTGGACTTGGGATTGGCATTGTATATAACGGGTGATTTTTTTGCTACTTGGTTTTTGACGTTTATATTTTTGACAGATCATACATGACAAATTCCACGAACATTTGACATTTCGATTCAGTATTGTTTGCCATTTCATCATGAATAGACTTACGCCTGAACAACGTTTGCAAATTATTGAAATTTATTATCAAAATTCGTGCTCTGTGAAAAATGTGTTTCGCAAGCTACGTCCGTTTTATGGTCGTCATAATCGACCCACCGAGCAGGCTATTCAGCTCATTGTGACCAAATTTCGCACCAGTTTCACTTTATTGGACATTAATCCACCAAATCGTATCCGTAGAGTGCGTACCGAAGAGAATATTGCTGCTGCATCCTCCAGTGTTGCTGAAGATTGCGATATGTCCATTCGGCGCCGATCGCAGCAATTGGGTTTGTGTTATTCGACCACCTGGAAGATTTTACGCAAAGATCTTGGTTTAAAGCCATACAAAATACAGCTGGTGCAAGAATTGAAGCCAGGCGACCTACCACAATTGTCTATTGTCTATGGGGACAAGTCAAACACGATTGCTGCCTTGGAAGCCAACATTGAACGCGTAATTGGTGAGATTCCGGCCGAAATGTGTGAAAAAGTTTGCCAAAATTGGACCTTCAGAATGGACCACCTGGAGCGTAGCCGCGGGCAACATTTAAGTAAAATTATTTTTAAAAATTAAATGGCAGAAATTGATTTATCGATCCAAATAAAAATTTCATTCACTTTTTACAAGTTTCTGTGTTTTTTTGAATTTTCAAAAACCAAGCTCTTAAAAAATCACCGTTTATAATCTATAGTAATATCATGTGGTGCCTACTTATATTAGCCGCCTAGTGTCCTTATCCAAAAATTTGTCTCAACACTAAAAGTTGCGGAAAAAGTGTTTAATGTTGAGGAAATTTTCAGATTGGGAAACATGTATGTGAATATATGGTGGAATAATTGGCAATTGCGTGAATGGGAACATTATATAGAAAATGTTTAAGAGTGAACAAAAAATAGAACATTATAGGCAAAAAAAGCGGTATTTTTCGGTATTGTATTGCATGCATATACCTAAATATATATGTGAAACATAGAAATAAATTTTTGTAGGTGTAGATACGTGGATTTGGTTTGGGTGTGTAGTTCCTTATGAATGACAAAGATATTTTTTTGCTTAAGGGCGAGAAAATGGAAATACAATGTTTTTCTGTAGATGTAGATTTGGTTTGGGTGTATAGATTTTTACGAATTCATTGATATTTTTGTAGGTAATATCATTAGAATTTTGAATTTTAGTGCGAAATCCAGCAACGTTGTAGATATAACTACATAAAAGTGGGATGTATGTATGGTTGTAATGTTATTAAATGTTTGTCGGTGAGAATCAAAAAAAATGTCAGCAGAAAATCGAGAAAAAGGTCAAAAGCCTTTTACTTCTGAACTATTTTAGATAGTAATTTTTTATAAGATAAAACTGTATGTACTACTAGGTATACTATACGTACATTTTTGGTTAAACATTTTTTGCTACTTCAGATTTTTTTGTAGTTATGCATATAGGTACATATGTACCTACCTATTTTTGAATTTTTGTGTAGGAAGGTATATTTCTAATAAAAATACATATAATAATAATAATAATATTTCGAATCTGAATTTGAATTCTGATACCTATTTAGGTTAGGTATGATTATATGTATACACAAAACTCCAAAAATCTTGGAACGGTTTCTTAAAAAAAAAGTTACTTGCGATTATAGGTGCCTACTATAAAGCAAGTAATATATGGATTCGGAAAAAAAAATTTCGAACAGTCAGTCATGACATTACAATCATAGAGAACGCAAAAAAAGTGGTTCCCCCAATTCCGCCTGTCTGTCTGTGCACGAATCTGCCACCTAAACGGTTCGGTGGATTTGATTCAAACTTGGTACATATTATTTTTTCGATAATATGCCTACACGCTTTTTTCATTTTTTTTATGTGGAAGCTCCTAGAAAGTCTTAACACTATTGTAAGCCAAAATTTTTCAAAGACAATTTTTAGGTAAATTTTCTTTTTTTTTTTTGAAAACTCAAAATTTCAAAAACGGCTGAATAGATTTTTTCGAAACATCGCATTTGGAAGTCTTTTGACATTATCTTCACAATTAAAAAAAATATTTTCCTAAAATAAATTACAACGGTACCTCAAAAACGGCTCCAAGAATTCAACATTCCACTTTCAAATTTAAAAATATTTTACTTTGCTTACTTATTAATAGTTCTTCCCATAGAACCACTTTTGGTTTTTATTAACACACTTTAATATTTTCGAATTTCTCACTATTATATGGACCGATTAAAATTATTATCCTAAAATTATTCTTGCTAAAAGTGTTAATAAAATTGCTTACTCAAATTTTCAAATACGAGTTATTCGATGTTTAAAAAATAAATACATTTTTTTTTGGAAAACCGATTTTTCAAAAACCAGTCAGTGATTTTTTTTTAATTTGAAATTTATATCTATATTAATAATATCTCCAGAGTGTCGTTCCAATTTTTTTTCTAAAAATGTTTTTAAAATTTTATACATGAAAAGTTAATTTAGAAAAAAACCGCTCCAACGATTTTTAAATTCAAATGGCATCTTTGTTTTCCCTCAAACTTTAACAACTAAGCAATATAAAAATATTTACATTAAAAAATTCGTTTTAATCAAGTACTACAAACTACACAAATTATAAGATACTGTTTGATGTAATTTAAAAGGCTTTATGTTGTTGCGAGCGCTTGCCCAAATGCAACATTCGAACCCTGAAATGAAATAAATAAAATTTATTTTATTTTCTACTGTGATATTTACACTTTTTTTTATCTATTTACACTAGTTTTAGTAAATTACGTTTAACATCTGTGATATTTTCATTTTTTTTTTTATTTATTTACAGTTTAGGTTTAGTAAATTGCTTTAAACATATGTGATATTAACTTTATTAAGCTTTTATTCATTGGCTGTGATACTAATTTTACTTTTTATTTATACCAGTTTGATTTATTTATTTAATTTTTTCACGTTTTATTTGTTCGCATGTTTATTTATTTGTATGGACACGGCACTTTGGCTTAACTAATTACTTAAAATAATAATTAAACTACTCACCAAAAATAATACAAACACCATAAAACTAAAATCAGATTTTCCACAATGCGTTGTCGAAGAGGTAGGTCAGGGGATGTTTTTTTTTTGTATAGACTGCAATGGGCAGGGTCGTTGACCTCGACGAACAAGTATGCTAGAAAATGGAGAAACTAAGGTTAAGGCGAATAGATATTTTATAATTATGGTAATTACCTTTACAGTTAGGAGTTGGCGTCGTTGGGTTTTATATAAAAAAAAAAATTAATAAATGAAGCGGTAGTTTTCGATTAGCCCGGCTGAACGTGGGTTTTTCCCCACAGCGACCATCAATATTATTAGAGAGCTGAAATCGGGAAATGGAAAAAGAAAAATAATTTGAGCCGAGGCTAGGGAATAATATTTTTACCACCTTTGTTTTATCCATCATGGTTATTCCACTGCATTTTTAGCCACTGTCTTGGGAACTGTAGGCTACACTGCCAGGCGGTGACCGGCTTTGATGTTTGCTGCTTTTTGAGAGTGTATCCTAATAAGCAACAAATTTTGTTGCGAGCGCTTGCCCAAATGCAACATTCGAACCCTGAAATGAAATAAATAAAATTATAATAGAATTTAATCAAAAAAATATAAATATACCTACTTAATATGTAATAATAATTAAAAACAAATAATCTCTTACCAAAGCAATGAACCCATCACAACACATTTGTTTCGTAAAGTCAAGTCACATAGATAAACAGAAAAAGAGATAGAGTTCTTGTAACCAGAGATTATTATTCCCCGGATTTGGGTAAACAAGCTACGACACTTCTATGTGTTGTTTTTGTTAATGACGTCATTGGTGAAACAAATTATATTAAACAACTATTTGCAGATTTTGTCTTTGATTCATGACTTAAATGCTTATGGGTTATGACAGTTCAGGGATCTATTGAATACAACGGATGTTGCTGGTGTATTCTCTATAAGTAGAATAGTTTTTTTTGGAGGCCATTGATAGTTGACCTGAGGGGCGCTGTTACCGCCTTGGAGTAATTTAAAAGTAAGCTTTCGTGGCGTCGCGTGGAAACAATGTAAGAGATATTTTGTGTATGCTAATCTTAATAAAATTAATAATATAGGATCTGTGAATGTCACTCAATGTGAAGTCCTAAAACGGATTCGAAGGGTTGCACTGGCATGATACCAGTGCTCTCATAAAAGTCTACGAGCTGCCTCATCTTTCTGGGTATTTAGGGTGGTGGACCAGTTCGGCGCTCCGGATTGGGTGGACTGACTACTGGTGAAAAGTCGCAGAGACTTTTTGTTAGGTTTATTTTGGGACAAAAGCTATTAGTTTTGTATATAGGGAACAGGATTGTTCTTTTATACTCTTTATCGTTGTATGCACTTTTGTCTCGCGTCTATATTTATACTAGTGTCGTGAAAGTTATTTTTGTTGAAGTGTTACGTTCAAATACGATTTTGTATAAGATTTTCAAGTTGAGAAATTAAAAGTCTCACCCTGGTATTAAAGGTTGTAAAAATATTAGGGACGGCACGAACTCTTTTTCTAGGGCATAAAAGTGGTAATGCGAATTGGTGTCATAAATTGACACAAAAAAAAAAGTTGCGTCAACGTCATCTGCGAACGAGGACCTATCTTGAGGTTATCCTAAAAAGTCCTAGCTTATGAACACATCGCTCGAATTTCGAAAGAAATATAAATGTCATTGTTTGTTTTATTCACCCATACAAAGGCATTTAATGATGGCGTGTATGGGAAATATAGTTGACTGTGTACGTATGCCCTTCACACAGATGTGGATCGGATGATGCTGTCCAGTTAAAGGAAAATCATCCGAGTTTTTTTTTGAATAGTTTCGCCTAGCCTCTTCATTTGACCAACCAATACAAACAGAAAAAGAGACTGCATCTAATGTGGGAATATTAGGCATGGGTTTCTGTGACAGTTTGTAAATTAGCTACGCAGGAAATACAAGTAACTTACCCATACAACTCGTCAAAGTTCAAAATTACACCATAAAAAAAATTAATAAAGTCGGGAATGTAAATATAAAAAAATAAAAGAACAATATATTTAATTGGTGCGTTGCTTTGTATTTAGCTTACCTGAAAAGTTCCAATAGTTGTGTTTTGTTTTTTTATATGTTTCCTCCGTAGAATTTTTACAACAAAATTCAAAAGTGGTGAGTTTGATGGAAAAAGGTTTTATTGCAAAAAAAAAAAATAATTATATAACTTCCATAGGTATATTCCTTTCGGCGGCCCCAGAAAAGCGTTATAAATTTGGGCCGCCGCAATTTTTTATTACATCAAATTTTTTTCAACAATATTGTTTCGCCGTTTTGTTAAACATTTGTTTTAATCACCATTTGGTTCATCGTTCATTATTGGTAATTTTGGGTGTGAACTATCCTCTTTTTAAAAGAATCCCGAGGGTCATCGCTCCGGCGAATATAGTTCCGGATACAAATTATTGCCGGCTGTTAATGCTCAAGTGACGATCTCAGCCATACACTTTCGACTTCAAGGCGCAGAGGAGCTCCAACAACGGGTGCTCCGCCGCACATACCGGGTATAAAAGGTTCCTGAAAAAAAAGAAGAAATAAAGAAAAGTCCGTGAGTCTTTAATGAACAACAAAAAATTAAAAAAAAAAAAAATTTGTGTTTTGTGATTGTCTCTTATTTATTTACTTTAACTCTTATATTAAATCATTTAATTTTTCTTATTATAAGTGTAAAATTTAATTCATTTAATTTAGTTTAATTGAATATTTTTTTTTTGATTGTTTAATTTATAATTTACATCCCAGTGGTTTTATGAGTGAAAAACAAAAGGTCGGTTTCCGCGTTTTAAATTGAATTTTTTTGTGTGTCCTTAGGCGGAATACCTCCAAAGAGCTCTCTAGGGGTAGGGAAGCTAGGGCCTTTGCGTTTTTGTCATATTTTTAAATACCGCAATAGGTATAACCTTTATTCTGTCCTGAATTTTTGTTTAATCTGAAAGAAACCGTTTTTTTCACATTTGTCTTTTTGGTTAGAATAATTTTTTTATAGTTAGATGTTAAAGTTTTCGGTTAAATTTGTTTTTTTGTTAAATTCCAAGAAATTTTTTTTTAACCTTAAAATAATTTTTCTTATGAGAATAAAGCCTTGAAAGACACTATAATAATTGAAAAGAAAATAAGTTTCGGTTTTTTTCTGTTTCGCGTAAGCGAAACTATGTTCTTCTAAAGACATTTTCCAGGGGGTGCTGAAGGTAACTGAAAATTTCGGTCAAGAGGGCATGATCTGAAACCGATCATCCACCATCTCGGGGGAATCTAAAAATAGCCGAAGATTCCTAAGTTAGGGTGGGTAATGGCCTCACTGCAATAACATCCGCAGTGCCTTGATGTGACAATAGTCCGTCCGTCTTTAGCTACCAATTTCCTTTTCCTTTCCTGAGGCCTGATATGTGTTTTTTGTTTGCAGGTGAGGTTAGGTTTCCGGGCCAAGATCCCCCCGTCCGACGAGCTGATGCCGTGCATAGCAAGCAGGCCACGCCCCGGGACTTAGCATTCTATGCCTTTTCCGAACTATTCCTTTCCAATATCCTAGCCCGTCCTTTTTCCTACCTATCCCCACTACCGCGACCTAGCCACCTCCTCTTGCCCCCAACAATGTATTTATTAAAAAGAACAGCCGACTTTTAATTGTACAGGCTATACTTCCAATTAATTCACACACCTTTCTTTATTATTATTTAAAAAAAAAAACACTTAATACAAGCACTATACGAAAAAAAAAACAAAAATAAATGTTCACTCCAAATAAAAAGATACCAAAGAAGGAATGTAAGTAATTAATAAAAGTCCATTTGCAAATAGAATTGCATTGTAGGTGTTTTAATGATATCTACATTTTAAAATTCACACAAAATACCTACAGCACAAACTGAAATTCACAAAATCACAAAACAATTATGTAGGTATGTAATCTGCCCATATTCAACTGGACATTTTTCACTATTTTATTATTATTAAGATGTTATGTTATTTTTCTTATTCTTATCGAAACACCTTGAAACACCTTGAACTTGAAGTTAAAAAAAATGTAAAAAAAAATTGCCAAAAATAAATCAAAACAAAACATAACAACAAAACGAAATTAAATGTAAAATTCACACACACGCACTGAATATTTTTCTATTTACCTGCAATTTATCTGTTCTTTGTCCTTGGTATGAGGAAAAAAATAATATTTTTCATTTAACTCTCTTACTCCTTTTATTAATATAGGCAATGTATAAATATAACTTGCTCTTTCTAAAATGGTGCGTATATTCAAAATGTTGCGACAAATCTGACAATGTTGCTAATTTTAGTGTAGAAACTAGCGCCCTCACGAGTCATTATCCAGCGTAAATAAAAGCTACCTCATGATAATACTGTAGGTTATATATACAAAGGGATTGGGCGGGCTAGTGGTCGTTTTGGACGGGATTTTGTTCTTCCATTTGTTATGGGTACTTTTTATTTTTATTATTTTTCGACCAGAAACCAGATTTTCTTCTCCTATTTGACCTCGAGGCTCTCGCAATTGATGCAACGCGTTTAGCTCTGAAATTACTTGATATGATAGAAGCGTGTCCTTGGTTTTGCTGGTAAAGGATTTTAGAAAGAACCCGGTGCATAGCCGCACACCTCTGGTCAGGAGTTCCTGGTCCGGAGCTCTGCACACTTTATACTTTATTTGATTGTGTGTCTGTTGCTGCTATTGCTCTTATTGCTGATGTTCTTGCGAGGGTTTCGCATTAAATCAATTGGGTATTCATCACATCAGTAAACTAAAAAAGAACAAGTAAATATAATATAAAAAAATTAACTTATTCTCGTACATCCTTTGCAAAACGTCATTTTTTTAGTTCTTTCAAACGTGTTATCTTTTTTGACAGAAAGCTGATGTTTCTATTTTTTCTCCAACCTCAAAATTTTGCGTGGCTTTTGGCAAGATTTTGTAGAGATTAAATTTGTAGATATTAAATTTTATTTTTCCAGATCTGCGTAAGGCTTAAGTCAATAAAATAAAAATCTGTTCATATGTATGAAAAACTCCCATCGTAATTTCTTAAATCTAAACGAAATTTCGCTATTAGAACACTCTAAACTTGTGGTTCAATATTTGATCCGCAATCTTAACACTTACATCACTTACCTCAATATTAAGCCATCCTCAGTTCTTTTTTTTAGTAAAATCGGTGAATTAGAATTCATGAACCGCGTATCAAATATTGAACCACGCAAAATTGTTAAGTATATAATGACCCCGGTTCTAATTCCAAATTAAATAATTTTAAAAAATCGAAATTTATGGGCAATACAAATTTTTTTCTGTAGTTACATTATTTTGCTTCAAATTAAAAATTTGAAGACGAAATTTAATAATTTAAAATTAAAACCATATGCTTGCTATTATACGAACATTTTAGGGTCGCAAATCTTCAATATTTTTTTTTAATTTCATTTAAACAAATTTTCCATTCCGCACCTAGATGTCACTAGTAACATTTGAAAGATTTATTTTTCTACTCGCTGAACATACACCCGCCCATAGAATTTTTTTGCACTGTCAATTTGACGTTTGTGTTGGAAAGTACAAAGGACGGACGACAACGACGATATATAAATTTTTTCTCTTCATTCATAAAAAAAGATTACTAAATTAAATTGGAAAAAAATGTCCTAAGCTTTTCCCCTAAATAAAATTCCTTAACTAATTCCATAAGTGAAAATGTTTGTCCCTTAATTGCATTGCACGATTGAAATTTAAAAAATAAATCAGCGAAACATGCAACTCCTTAAAGTTCTTCGCATATTATGCAAAAATTAAAATCCAACAACGTATAACAATATTCAAAAAAAAAAAGTGATAGTGGATAAATAAAAAAAGTATATTTAACGATGATTAAACTCGAAACTGACTCAGACAGCTCGGAGGAATTCTTCGATGCTGAAGATTCCCAAACCCCAAATCGATTATCTTGGTAGGTGACTTGTTGTTTTTCGTTTTTTTTTTGTTTTAAATTGAATCCTCTGTCCAAGATGTTTTATTAATTTTTATGACTTTGCAGCAAAAAATCACCGCCCGAAACAACCAAAAATGAAGAACAATTTATTTTTCCCGAGCCTGCAGTGAAAATCAACAATAGTGACGATGAGTCGACTCCTGTTGGCGGTGGAACACCCTCCACCATAAGTCCGTCGACAAGTCTAAATGCCAGATACACTAAGCAGGATGTTTTTGTTGAACCCAAACCATTGGGCATGGTAAGTTAAATTAAATGTTATTAGTACAGAACGTAGATGTAAATTCAGACTAGGTGACCTATTGCATGCAAAAGTCCCTGTTTTTTGTCCCGCATTGTCGCGGAGGAATGTGTAAGTCGATCGCATGTTTGTTGTCCTTCACCTGTTTGTTTGTGTTTCATTTGTTTGTATTAATTTAATGACCTGTTAGTGTGGTTGTTGTTTTATATCCATATGTGCTTTTATTTCTAGTCTTTCATTGAACTCACAATTAATTGGAAACACCTACGTATTTGAGCTGTTTTGGTTTGTTCAGGTTTATTGATTTTTAGGTCCCCCCATTATCTGCAGAATTCTTTAAACAGATTCATATCAAACCGAGATTTAAGCTCAAGCACTGCTGGTCGATGTCTTTGCTTTGGTTTTAATTAATGAGAAGTAGTTTGTGTCTTTATCTCGTGGCCTGATCGCCACAGTACAAAGTATAGAGTACCTACATATATTTTTCATACAAATTGCTTTCCAATAAGACAGTGGTAGGTATTTAGTGTTTCTGCTTGAAATTTGAAAGCTCTATTTATTTATTTTTTGTTTGCTTATTTGAATTCAATGTATGTATGTATCTATAATTATTAATTTTAATTGAATGCCTACAGTTAGTCAACTAGGCCAGTATGTATCGCATGTTGTCACTTTCATTTTTCCCCAAGTTAGGTAAGGTACACATTGTCGTATATGCAATCACTTAAAATTCATGGTGAGCCAGAGATTGACCGAAACTCCATTCATACCTACGTACCTCAAATCAAACACAATGTATTCAATTAAGTTTTTTTTTTTTGTTCTACTATTTTTTTATAGAATTTTTTTTATTTCCACTTCAACGACAGCAGTGTTACTTTTAGATTTTTTTCTACTCGCACATAAATTCATTTGCATTGTTTGTTATTTTAATGAGGCGCAGTTGATAGAGTGTGATTATTTATGTTTATACTTTTTTTGTGAAGTTTTTCTCAAAATTTTGTTCATGAATAAATTTAAAGAAGTTGGTATTGTGTCACGTTACAATTCGGTTGATTGTTTAGTGTGTTCTGTAGTTGAAATTTTTGTATTTTAATGTTTGAATATAATTGAGGAAAACTTTATTATGTGATTTTTTTTCTGTTTTAATCCCAATGTCAAGCATTGGTTAAATAATTGTCACGGTGTTGAGTTTAAATGAAAGAATTCAAACTTACAGTGTATTTCATTCAAAAGAGTTAAGAAATTTTACAAAAAAAAATACCGAAATTTATAAACTACAACGTAAAAAATGTATTTTTTATTTATTTGTTTTTTTTTTTTTTGTTTTTTGTTTAGTGTGTTGTTAGTGGATAGTCATTTCACTAGTCACTTTATTAGTCAATTAAACGTATAGTTTGAAAAAATGTAGAGGAAAATACAGTTAAAGCACGCTAATTGCAAATTTATAAATTGTTCATACCAAAATTAACATTGTATTAAACTTAAAAAAAATATGATCGATTAAATGAAGATTTATGGAAACTTATGGAAAAAGATTTACATCATTTGTAAGAAGGACAAAGAACTTTAAAGACGTAGTGAAATTCTAAGAGAAAGTTATCTACGGAATGAATTATTATTTAAACAAGTTACTTGTATAGGTATAGCTGCTGTTTTCTAAAGACTTTGTTATACATCCACATCAATTTGCGGACACTAAATGCTGTGTGTTAGTTATCCTCGGCATAGTGTTTAATGTGTATTTTAAATTTTGTTTTGTTCTGTATTTTCAGAAGTATGAAAACCGTGTATATTCTATGGTATTCTAAAAAAGGATTAGTTTAAATTTTTTGTTTATTTAAATCTATCGAAAGTATAGAAATCGGTGGTTATCAATAATAATATATCTTAATATCGGCAGAATGACGGCATCAAATTGCCTATAAACGGTAAAAAAAAATGTGATAAAAGCTGTGATGTTTTCTTTAAGTGTGTAATTTGTTAGTTGAATTGGCATACAATTTAATGGTAATGCGTTAATTGAAGTATACATTTCACAAAATCACTCGTGAGAGGCTTTTTTATATAACGTTTCCTATATTTCCAAACATTTGGTAGATAGTTAATAGCCGATTAGGTTTTTACTTAAAAAAGACGGTAAATTTGAAATAAAACCTCTTGTTCCAAGACGATATATATACGAAGTTTTTGATCCCAATACCAAAAGGTTTTTGTACATATCAAAAGTGTTTTGGTCATAACTCTGTATATTCGGTTTACAAAATTCTGTAAATGATAAAGAAAACATTGCTTTGCTCTGCTTAAGGTATGTACAATTCAGTCGCAAGGCGGCAAGCGCGACCGCTTATACATTTTATTTGGTACAAAATTTAAAGAAATTGATAACACCATTCACTCATATGGTTTGCGTGAAATTCACGCGCGCTTCATAAGAAGCTCCAATTGGTTTTAACGAGTTGGTTGGAAATCTCCACTTTCACGAGGTATTACAATAGACCAACTTAAGGTCAAGTGTGTAAGTATTTTTCCGCTGGCAGCCACTTCATTAATAATAATTTATGGCGAAAAAAAAACAAACAAACTACTGCTACAATTTTAAAAGAATACCATGCAGACCTCATACAAACTGCAACTTCAACAGCGGTAGAAACAAACATCGTACCCGCTACATGATTAAAATGCTTACTCCAAACAAAAATTACAGTTGCCAATTAGATTTACTCGGGTGCATTATATGGTAAGGCTATCAATAAATTAGTAATTGGTCGCAATTCTCGTAAGCGTAAACGATATTAATTAAACTTTTAAATCAACACCGTATCTGATTGCAAGCCAAGAATCCTATAATAGCTGAAGCAACGTTAGCTGTGTTTTATTATATACGGGTCTGGGTCTGGGTTATGTTTGAACACGTATTACAAAAACAACACGAGATCCAGGTTTCTATCTGGGTTTGCAAATATTAGTATTAAATTCCGTGGACAGATAGTACATTTAAGTACATAACCCAGATCGTTTTATTTTCACGGGTTGAACCATATGGGTTATTGGCGATAATAAAACACGGCTATTATTGTCGTGGCGTTTTTTTCAAGAATCAAAATCTCACCGACTTCTTCATCTTCTCTTTCCCAAGCAGACTATGGCAAATTTTTCCAAAGATATTATTAATTCTTAAAACAACATTTAATAAAACAAACCAAAACCAAGTCTTTTTGGCCAACTTCTACTTTTTTACGAGAGTTTATAAAATCGAAAGTTGATGAACTCCGTTTGAAATCTTCAACTTTGAGTGAAGATAAATAAAATAAAATCATTCGTTAAGCCTAGAAGTAACCCTGTCATGGGGTCTCCACGATCTAGATTTGCTAGTAAGCATTCTATGAAAATTGCTCATGGAGACCACAAATAGCATTTTATAAAAAAAATCATACTTGACATTGCACAGCTCATAGCATTCTATCGATGGTATACTATTTGGCTGCCATTTTCACTTTGAGGTTAGTGTTTGTGGCTAGTGAACGTTTGTGGTGTGTGTATTGTTATAATTCCTGTTTTTTTTTTTTTTGTTTAATTAATTTTGTTGAAGGTTTTTTTAAGTCATGTAATGCTACTAGAGCAAGAATTTTTTTTTTTTTTTTTTTTTTTTTAATTCATTTTTATTTCATTTTAACTTATAACTATCTTAAAGCTAGACAAAAATGTTTAAAACTAGCCTAATTATCAATAACTTACAACTAATTTACTGGCGCTCTAAATTAAACAATAACTCTTACAACTAATGTCTTTCGACCTAAAAACTATTTTAATTAAATCTAATTTTTTTTTTATTTATTTTATATTTCAAGAAACTTATATACACAAAACTTGATATCTGATCATTTTTTTTTTTTTTTTTTTTTTTTTTTTTTTTTTTTTTTTTACCTATAAACTAAACCTAAATATATATTAAAAATAATTAAAACTAAATAAAACTAACTTATACTAACTAAAAATAACTTAAACTACTTAAAATACCTAATAATACTTAAAACTACTTAAAAACTAGAACAGCCACAGCAGCATTTTTTTCGTTTTTTAATTTTTTTTTTGTTTATTTTTTATATGCATGCAGACACACACCAGCATGCAAGCCACCCACACATGTACATACGCACATACATATACGTACGCACATACATGTACAGACACGCAGATACATGCACGTATGCCCCCGCATACATACATATTTTTAATTTTTTTTGGTGCCACCCTAACTGTTCCCTATACCTAATGCCCTAAATCTATGTAAGTCGACCAAGATATATCATCTTCATCGACTTTATATATCACGATGCTGTTCAGAGAGCCACCAGAACTGGTTCTCCTGTTTCGCCCTATCCCTCCGGTCCGATCGGACACAGTCCTACTGAACCGAAGGTGCTCTTCTCCACCTTGAGCGATGACGTCTCGACCATACAGGAGTCGCCTATCCACAGTTTTCCGGCTGACGTGGTAGATGAGCGGAACCGCCCCTCCATCCTGTATCAGCCCTCGACTGTCTAAATAGAGGAATGCCTCGGGAGGGATGTAACCACTTAACTGCGCACTCTCAAAATATTCGTTATTGGGGTAATACGCCCCAAAAATTAAGCTGTTAGTTGAGGACATCGCTCTTGCAACGTGACCCCGAATCAGCTTGAACAAAAAATTATCTATTCTGTTTATGTTGGCTCCGTTGTATAGAACCTGGTTGGAATAATATCTTGTGTACTCCGACTCTGGTGTTCTGTGTAATCCAAGGCAACGTCTAAGACATTGCCTCTCAAACACCCGAATCTTTTCCATTTGAGATGGGGCAACGTTGAACCACACCGGGCATCCGTAGGCAATCATCGGCCTGATGAGGGCCATATAGCAAATCACCTTCACCCTGCTGTCAAGACGGCTGCTATAAAACAGTCGTTTTGTCAAGGCAAAGGCTCCCCTAGCCCTGGCCAAAGCAGCACCAATATGTCTGTCGAAATACAGGTACTGATCCAACCAGATGCCAAGGTACTTTACTACACTTTTACTCGCCAGTGGATGTCCATGTGGCCCTACGATCACCAGCTTGCGCCAGTTCTTTCTCGTATCCCTTGAGGCGCTAGACAACGGAGTCCTAAACAAAATAGTTTCTGATTTCTGGAAGTTGATTTTCAACTTCCAGTCATCACAATATCGCTGAATCTTGTCGAAGTCACTCTGCAAGAGACTTTTGATGACCTCAACTGTATTAGCTGTTCTGTACGCAATTAGATCGTCGGCGTACGCAATTGCCTGAGTTAGACTACCTATCAGATCGCTGGTGTAAATGCTGAATAGAATCGGCGAGTTAACCGCTCCCTGCTGAAGACCATTATTAATATTAAAAATTGCGGTAGAAGTTACATTGCCACTCTTGACAACAAACTTTCTACCATTTAGCATGTCATAAAGCATATACAATAGAGGTTTACTTATACCTAGTCTGGTTAGCTTTAGATAGAGACCTTCTAACCATACGGTGTCGAAGGCCTTCTCCAAATCAACCAGACAGGCACCCGTACACTGCTTTTTAGTTTTGTTCCATTGGATATCAGAAACTAGTTTAGACGCGGCATGAATTGTGTCATGTCCCGCCTTAAAACCGAACTGATTATCCGGGATGATATTTTTGTCCTCCGCCCACTTGAACAGGGCTCTATTAATAACCTTTTCAAATACTTTGCTGATACTCGGAAGAAGACTTATCGACCGGAGATTCGCCGGATTGGAGTTGTCCTTTCCCTTTTTTGGGAGAGGGTGCACTACAGCTGTCTTCCACCGCACTGGATAATATGCATTATTCAGCGCGTTGTTAAACAGTGTGGTATAAATGTCAACTGCTTCTTGAGGCAAATGTCGTAGTACAACGTTGGATATACCATCGACTCCTGATGAGCTGGAGCTCATTCTTCGAAATTAACAGGGGACTGGGCCCATTTCGGTCGGCGATTATGGCGTTTGCCAAATCTTCATCATTAAACCCGGTAAAACCAAGGTTCTCAGATCGCCATTCGCTTATATCGTTTCGGAGCCATAAGTGATGAAGCAGAGCTCTGTTCTCCAGGTCATGATTCGGGCGAATGCTAGCATTCACCTTGTACACTTGCTGGAAAGCAGCCCCCACAGCCTCCACCTTCTCCTGCGGATCTTCGATTATGAAGAGGTCATCGTCCAAGACGGCGTCATCTGGGTCTATGCCTGCTGTCAGAAGTACGTCTCTGTTTTGTGTCGTCCTCTGGAGCTTAAGACACGGAAGGTCGTTTTGATCTTTTCTTCTGAATATCTTATTAATTTGTGGGAACATACTCGGGTCGGTAGCGTTCACGGCCCGAATTTTGTTGTCCCAAAACAAATTAATGGACAACCTATAATTTTCTTTGATCAATTGGTTGATGTTTTTGATGGACGACTTCAGTGTCCTTATCTCCAGATCTCGTGTGTCAGTTAACCGTCTGTACAAGCGTTTTAGTCTTGTCAGTAAGCCACTTTTTTGTCTGTGTAATGCATCAATTGTCGCGTTACGGTACATGTCAGTTGCGTTACGTTCTTTGTATTTCGGTATTGTCCTATTCATTGTTCGTTGAATTGTTTCGTCCATTTGTTCTAAGTATCTGTCAATTTCAGTGTTTGTCATGTTCCTGTCATTTGGTGGGGATATACCATTTGATCGTAATTCGCTCAATAAGACGTTCGAGAAGCGTGGCCAGCGCACCTTACTGTAATTGTAAGTATGCACCGGTACATACTCCTCCAACTCCATAAGCGCGTTCGGAAGTTGTATTACGGTGGCGAGTCCGCAGTGGTCACTGTCGTACTCGATCGTTCTTAAACAATTTTTAGACCGATGGCCCACAGTATCAGTAATTGTTAGTCTTGCGTCTTTCAACAATAGATCCAGATAGGCACCGCTTCTTGGAAACGATGGCCTGTCTGTAGCGAGAAGTTCAATGCGATACTCCAGGTTGTATCGACCCATCCAATTATACAGATGGTTACCACGAGGATTTTGTATTTGATTTCCCCAATCTATATGTTTGGCATTCAAATCACCAGCCAATATGTAGTAGTTTTCTTCCGAGCTCAATCTTAAGCATTCAAAAAGCTTTTCAAGCTCTGTTATAAACTGTGTGGGCTGAGGTGTTTCCGGTGCATAGGCAGCGATCACATACATTCGCTTCCCCTGTTGGAGATGAATGCATATGATGCATGCCTCTAACGTCCGAAATTTACGCACATCACTATTATATATTACCTTATGACTAATGCCTTTACGTATAAAGATTGCGACGCCCCCTCCTTGAGTGGAGTTGGGTCGGTCTCTCCTTACGATATTGTAATTGTTGTTAGTCAATTTATGTTTCTGGTTAAGCTTAGTTTCGCTAGCCATAAACACATCTGGACTTATGTCTTTAAGCAATTGGAATAAATTCGCTCTACGTTCGGTCCTAATCAGTGAATTTACATTCACAGCTAGGATCTTAAAGGGCCTCTCCGGCAGCGCGCCCTTAACCTCTAAGTTGCGTTAAGCTCGGCAAAACAGAGTAGATATAATCCACCCTAGTCGCCTGCTCCCTGATCTGGTTTTGGAGGCCGTTCAACTGGCCCTGAATGGCCAGTAGAACGCCCATAATGTCCGCCTGTGCCGCCGGCGCCTTAGGCACGGGGGCCTGTTGGGCGACCTTTGGTGTAGGCTGTACCGTGCTTCCCCTTCCTGACGCCATTTGGGCGTAAGAAATTTGGGGGTTGACGGGCGTTGTTGTAGGAGGGCGCACTGTTGGACGCTTTTCTACCACTGTTTGCTTTGCTGCTTTATTGTTTTTTATAAGCTGAAACGTCGGGCATCCCCGATAATTAGCGGGGTGTCCGGCGCCTCGGCAGAGTACACATTTAAGCTGGGTCCTATCTTCGACCCGTTCCTTTCCTAACTTGCATTCATCTGCATTGTGGTTCTCTCCACACTTAACGCAGCGTGACTGCATTTCGCAGTTTGCTGCGGCGTGGCCGAACCTTTGGCAGCGCATGCATTGAAGCATGTCGCCGCGCCTTTTTAATTTGTCCCAAGTTACAACCTGATAGTTGAGGACGGATATACTCCTCAAACTATCCAGTTTGCTGCTGGGTGAGAGTTGAACAAGGAAGAAGGGAAGTCTCCGCTTCTCCCGCCTAGCTCTAACTGTAGCGAACGGCTTGACCCCGATAAAGTCGAGATCGTCATTCGCTTTTTGGCGGAGTTCATTTAAGAGCACCTGTGGTTCCGTGTAGGAATCTATGCCCTTCAAAAGGACCGTTTGAAATTTTTCGGTTTTAGGGGTGAAACTAAAGAATTCGGTAGTAGTTTCTTTTAGCAACTCTTTAATTTTTTTGTGCTGTTCCAGTGTGAAGCACTGGATAGCATGCCTATCGTTATTTAATCGTTTAATAGTAAAATTTTGACCTATGGTCAACTTACATAGATTTATGGTATCCTGTAACTCCATTTTATAAGTATTAATGGGTGGCACCTTTTCTTTTTTCATAATCGGTGGCTGTGGCTGCTGCTGCTGAGACTGACTTTTCTGCGGCTGTTGATTCTGCTGCTTTTGAATCTGCTGCTGCTGTTTTTCTTGCGTTTGTTTCTGGACTTGTGTCTGCTGCTGTTGCTGTTGTTGTTGTTTTGGCCGTTGTTGTTTTGGCTGCTGCTGTGGCTGTTGTTTTTGTAATTGTTCTTTTTTCTGCTGTTGTTCTTTTTCGTCGAGTTCTTTTAGTTGCCTCGCTCGGCGCGCTTCTTGGCTGGCCTTAACTTTACTTTTTATCTTTTCTATTTCTGCCTCCAAAGCATCAATTTGGGCGAACATTCTTTGTTCCTCGTCCTCCTCAGATGACGCCTCTGATGTGGAGAGGTTCACGAGGGCAGTACTATCGCCCGTCGTTAAGTGCCCTTCTCCTTCTTCAGACATATATGCTATACCCTCTTCGGGTGAAGTGTCTAGCTCGGTTTGTCTTGCTGCCTCTGACGTCTCGTCTATATCGGACGTATGCACCCCAGCTGGCAGCTTTGCTGAGGTGGCCGTGGATCTCCTTTTTACTAAATTTGGTGCGCACTTGATCCTCTTTCTGCGCTTTTGATTAGCATCGGATGATGTTGCCGTTGTTGTTATTGCTGATGATGTTGTTGCTGCAGTATCATTGTTTGTAATTGGAACATCTTTCGATGTTCCCTCTGCTGATGCCATCGCTGGCCTCATTGGCCCTAGGACACCTTTCGATGCCCCGGTGCTTAAACTCCTCCTCCTTTGATCGTTTTCCCAACCAATAAAGTTTTCCACTTCACGGTTGTGAAAAAAAGCTGATAAAGTTCTGATGCCCGGCTGGGAATCGAACTTGCGACCCTCGGATTCTCGGTCGGCCACTCTATCTTTGTGCTACTGCACCACTTATGAAATGTTGATTTAATATAGAACTTAAGCTCACACACGAATTTTAATTGGAAAAACTGGGAAGCCGAAAACGTCTTAACACCTCCACAGTACGAGATCGACTGACTAGAGCAAGAATACAGCGATACGTATTCCTTCGCGACATTTGTGCAATTGAAATAGTATGCTATGAAATGCCCAATGCCAAATTTTGTAGGATTCTAATTTTTTTTCTTTCTATCAAAATGACATAAAATATAGAAGGTAGAGACGCTGTGTAACGCGTTTCTTGAAAAACCTGAACTCACCCTGGTGAGCAAAACAAGATAGCATAGTATAGCATATCGAAAATAAATAAAATACAAATACAAATACAAGATAAATTTGAGAAAACAATATAGGTCGACGCATCCGATTGTTAAGCGCCTTTCACATGAGCTGCGAACTGCGAACGAATCCTCATAAATACGAAACGCGTTGGCTTCTTTACCAATAAAAAAAAAAAAATCTAAATTTGTGGAAATAAAATGCACGACTGGATCGTACGAACTTCCTCTTGTAGCTAACAACTTTTGTGTACCTAACCACTGACGCTGTTAGTAGGTATAGGTAGTCTACTTATCCTATGCAGGTTTTAAGCCTATGTAGGTAAGAATACCTTGATTCTTAATATAATGAATTGTGGAATATATGATTCAAAGAATGGTTACATATACACCTAAAAAGGATATTTAAATGGATTTGAGTTATATAGATTAGGAGGGTAATATGTACCTACTTATATATAGAGAACCTATGTATGTAGATATGTACATACATATGAAAATTTTATAAATGAAAGTGAATGCTGTATAGGTGGGTAAAAATATTTTTTAAACTTATAAACACTGCCAAAACCATCACTTTAATCGGTTTCTCGAAAAAAACAAGAACACCATTAGATGCCACGGATCAAAGAAAATTTTATAAAAGAGTATTTCGAAATTTTATCAAAAACCGGTTTTTTATTTTTAGTTTCTTGAAAACAATTTTTTTTTGAAATTTTGGTATGCAGTTTTTTAGAGTTTATTAATATGCATGTGATTATAAAATTTAAAATTAGTTTTTCTTGATTAGTTTTAGAAATATTGATTTTTGAAAAAAAAAAGTTTTAAAATTTTATTTTTATTAAAAAAAAAAGTTATTCGAAATTTTGATATCAGAATTATTTTGGCTACTTAGATCTTTTTAGATATGCAATTTGAAAGAAATCCAATGTACTGTTACCGAGGAAGCCAAAAAATTAAAAAAACCGTTATATGGAAGGTACCGTTATTAGTCTTTTCCCGTAAATTTGGTTAAGATTAAATATAGCTATTGCCAACAAAAAATTCTCAATTTTTTTTTATCAAAATCGTTGGAGCCGTTTTCGAGAAAATAAGATTTTCCTAAACGGTCATATGGCAGGTACCGTAATTTTTAGGCCTAAAAATAAAATTTCAATTTCCCCTCTGAGGAATGCCAAAATAATCACACATACCAAATTTGAAGGTAATCGATCAAGCCGCTTAGGCTGTAGCTCGTTATACATACAGACGGACAGACTGACAGGCAGACAGACATACAGACATTTTTTGCCGATCACTTTTTTAGACTTCTCTATGATCGTAATGTCTTGTTTGATTGTTAAAATTATTTTTTTTACGAATGCATAACTTGCCTTATAGTACCTATAATCGCAAGTAAAAAAAATAAGTGTTTTATTTATTTTTATTTTTATATTTTTTTTTTTAATTAAAATTGTTGACAAAAATAAATTTCCACCAAGTGATTAACTCCCATTCAATCGAGTATATACAAATTTAAAAAGAAAACACTACAAAAAAAATATTTAAATATAAAAAAAATACATTTTAATATTTTAAACGCGACTAACAACAGACTTTTGCGCACTGTCAAATGTAATTTCGCAATCCACAAAAACAGGACACATTCCACAAATCAGCGAGTAAATAATTATCTCCAATTTACCCTCAAAATTTTAGACGATGCTTTATTTGGTTGTTCTTTGAGTTTATTTGTTATTATTATTCTAAATTATTCTAAAATACATAGATTAAGTAGTTCCATGGAGAAAAGGGTAAAATAATTTTCAAATCATTTCATACCTTTGTTATTATAAGCATCTTATTTATTAAGGCAATTAATGAAAAGCTAATCATTTAGGTGGAAGCAAGTCCTCAAAAACTTAATTCAACCATAGTTAAAAAAAAGAATAATTGAAAATCAACAATCTTGAATCAATTTGCTAGAAACTTAAAAGCGCTAACTTGTTTTAGGTAAAATTAAAGTTTTACTAAGCTCTTGGGATAATATCATATCTCTGCTGAAGCTCAATGGTTTTGGCTTCAAATCTTCTTCAATAATATGAAAAATTTGGAAAAAAATTTCAATGGGCATTCGGAAATACTGATGAAATCGATTTAGATAGTTTACAAGTTCATTAAATAAGGTGAAAAATACTCCATCTTCGTGACTTTTTAAATTTTTATTGCAAAACAAACTGCATAAAACCACTTTCTGTTTTAAATCAAGTTGTTTTGAACTCATTCTGCTTGAGTCCTGCTTATCAAATTCGAAATTTTATTTATTAACATATTAATAATATTTGTCAGTTGTCGTTAACCAAAAATTGCTCTTGTGAAAGGAACGTCAAAATTTGCGACCATTCCCAATTCGCTCATATGAAATGCGCTTTACGAAACTCTATTCGCGTTCCACATACCATCCACACTTCAATGAATAATTTATTCGCGCGCGACTAACCACAAAATCAGATTATCACCTTACATTCGTGACGAATAAAAGAAAGCCATGTGAACGAAATGTCAAAAAGAGGAATATTCGTTAATTATTTTGTCGTGGTCGTTCCCATATGCATAGTACTTAAGGGTGAAGTAATAGGTTCGTTCGTTGAACTTTACCCATGGTCGACCTAGATTTTTTGACAACCCCAAGAGTTGTCAAAAAAATCCTGGGTTTTTCGGCTCTCAAAAAAACACCCGAAGGTCAGAAAAGCAGGATATGTCATTTAATAATTAAAACTTGAAATATGTTAAATTTAGCATCTTAGTACATTTTTGTTGGCCCTATGCACAATTCACAACTTCGACGGTTACCATGTCTATGTCTGAAAATTAATTTGAGTATTCTTTTATTTCCATTATAAAAATAACGAATCAAATCATACTTCATGTGACTTTGACGTTCATTCCTTTACCTCAACTAGATCCAGCTAAGTACCTAGACCTACTTGAGGGCGAGTTGAGGGTGATCCTAGGGTTCAAAAAACACAGAACTTGTTTGTCAGGGTGACTTCAGGTTTTTCAAAAAAGGCTTTAGGGCGACTTCGGGGCTCAACGAACAAACCTAATGACAATCACAATTCAATGAACACCTTTATTGGATTGGTTACTGCCGTATGTAATAAAAAAAGGATTTGAGAGGTCTAACTAAGAACATGAACTTTGAATTTACCTAAGATTGTATCAATTAAAAAATATTTGATTTTTTTTAATTAATTCAAAAAGATAAAGTAAATATATTCATGTAGCGATTTGAAAAAAGTATTGTACATCTATATGTATATACAATATGATTTTAAAGTGTAACAATTTTGTGTGGATTTAAAAAAATATTCTTTGATGTTTCATCATTTATAGGGTTGTAAAATGGAAAGTAAAACCGTAAAACAGCTTCAAGCTGAGCTGAGGAAGAGAAACTTAGTAACCAGAGGGACTAAGCGACAACTTATTCGCAGAATATTAGAGTTTGATAAAGGTTTAACACAGCAATATACAACCAGTAATGAGGTGGTAGGTGATACTGCACAAACGGAACCAAACCTCAACATCTCTATTAGTTCGAGTGCTTCTACGGTTAACGATAAGATATTACGAGAAAGAGAATTGGATGTTATTCGTAGGGAAATGGATCTATTGGAAAAGGAGCGTAATTTCCTTAGACAGGAACAAGTTTTTAGGGAAAGACTTGAAGTTTTTGATAGAAAACCGGATTCGCAGGCAACTAAAATAAACTGCAGCATAAGAGAAATTTCAGAGATTCTACCCACGTTTACACCAGGTGACGTAACTTCAATGTCAGCAGAAGCATGGGTGATCCGAGTAGAAAATCTGAAAAACGTTTATGAATGGGAAGAAAACGATCTCTTGATGGCAGCAGCATCGAAATTGAACGGTCCAGCGAGATACTGGTGGGAGACATCGCAGGATACTATACTGTCTTGGGAGCAATTAGTATCTGAGTTAAAAATTAAGTTTCCCAATAGATGGAATGAAGTGGAAGTCCATCAGGAGCTTGTTAAAAGAGTGAGACGACTAAATGAGAGTTTCGAAAGTTACTGCTATGAAATTAACATGATTGCAAAAAGAATTCACTTAACGGAGCAGGCAATCATTCATTACATTCTGACAGGACTAAATGATCAGCAAATGAGTTCCAATTTGGCAGTACAAAACTTCAAAGACATTGCTGAACTTGTTGAAAAAATAAATAGGTATGAAACTATTCGCAAAGCTATCCGTCAACGTAATTCTACCTCAGGACCTAGACCAACTTCAAGTCAAGGTACGGCAGTGTTTAATATGAATCCTTCCACAAGTCAACAACCATTAGACTGTTATAACTGTAACCAAATTGGGCACCATTCTTGGCAGTGTACCCAATCAAGAAAACGACACTAGCTGTACTCAGCTGTTTGGTCTGCTGATCGGATGGAAAAAGGGATCGAGTAAGAAATAGAGGACGACGAAAGCGTTAGGATGGACGGATCTATAACAACCCAGGCAGACAATGAATATACTTAAGCTAAAATAACAACACTTGATTCTGAAATCTAAATAGTTAAAACATTCAGACCTAGAATTAAAGTTTATATAAAGATGTTTAAAGGTTGAAATTTAAAAATTAAATAAAGAAAATAATAAAATTAAATGTTGAAGTTTATAGAATATTCTTCTAATTCTAATAATAGCGGAAAGCAACCTAACACATTAAAAGAACTTTTACAAAATTCTCTTAACGAGCTGGGCAGATCGGTTTGGTCTAGGTTTAAACCCTCACAAAATTGATCTTGTAGTCTTCTCTAGGAAATATAAAATTCCGTACATAGATCCTCTTTCTATCAAAGGCATTCCATTAAAATTTTCAGACGAAGCTAAATACCTGGGCCTTATTTTGGATAAGTAATTAAGTTGGAAACCTAGTATAGAAAGAGTCAAAAAGGCCACAGAGGGTCATTTATCCTTCAAAAAAGGTATTGGGAATCAATGGGCTATACATCTCGGTAATTAGACCGACTCTTACATAAGGGGTGGCATTATGGGGGGCTGCTTTGGATATAGCGATAAACTATGTAAATTCCAAAGATCGGATTGCAGGTGCATAAGTGCAGCACTTCGCTGGACATATTTAGTAAACAATCCGCAGCAAGTACGGCAATCCGTTCTGCAAAGCCTATTCACAATGGATTAATAATGAAATAGGACACTCAGCTATTCTAAACTCATTCAGATCATTTCGAAGTCCCATCCCACAATTCCATTTCGATAAAAACTTTCAAGTTGACATCCCTTCCAGATCCACATGGGAGAATATGACATTGATTAATTTTTACACGGACGGATCAAACGACGCCGACAATGGGGTTGGTGGAGGCGTGTACTCAGACAGACTTAATTTAAGTCTCTTCTTTGGTCTTCTTGACCACTGTAGGGTGTTTCAGGCGGAACTTTTGGCTTTTGTTTGTTTTGTGTTCTTGTCTTAGGAAAACGTGATATCGACTTGAAATATCCGCATCTTTTCACATAGCCAAGGTGCTATAAAATCTCTGGGCTCCGTCTCTATGAATTCTAGAGCAGCCATAAATTGTTGATCATCTCTTATAGATATGGTACAGCAGTTCAGTGTTCACGTTTGCTGGGTGCCAGGCCATAAAGACATTCCAGGGAATTGTAAAGCCGACAAACTCGCCAAAGGTGAAACAACCCTACCTATTCCACCAGACAGGGTAGATATCGGGATACGTAAAGCTACATATAAACTTTTGTTGAGCAATAAGGGAAACAAACCTTAAGTGGAACAACATCACAACTTGCCTGGCAACTAAACAGATCTGGCCAGCGCTGGATCTGAAACGATCTTAGTGTTTGTTATCTTTAAGCAGGTTGCGATAGTTGGGCTTATCAGTTAGATGCTATCGTACCTTTCTAAGACGCAATATTTTTGGTCGATGTCTACCGATCATAATAGAATTTGCAGCATATATATACTGCAAATTATATTTTTCTAGGGGGAATTGTGCAGTGGGTAAAGTGCTCGATTGCTAACTTAGACGTGTGGGTTCGATCCCCACGCTAGGCGCATTCTTTTCTATACCTCCAATTTTAATTGGATGCCGCCCATGGGTTAAAATGAGACAGTCAATACCTGGTTCTCAAATCCACTGTGCCAAACTAGTGCCGTGCAATTCAGGTTGCATTTAAAAGACCTTAGGTCTTACAGGCATAAAGTTAAAAAAAAAAAAAAAAATTGGTTAAATTCATACACCCAGTATATATATGTTGCAAATTCTATTAGAGTCGGTAGACATCGACCAAAAATATTGCGTCTTCGAAAGGTACGATAGCATCTAACTGATGAGGCCAACTATCGTGCCCGGGCGAAACGCATTTTGGACTTAAGGTCACAAAATATTTCAATATGCTTTAATCCACACAGTCCACAAAAACAAAAACGAAAATAATATGTAAATATTTTATGCGTTTTCTTCTAATATAATTTAAGCAGGTTGAACATCAGATCAATAATTGGTGCCATAACTGGGCACATTCTTATAGGTAAGCTCTGGAGTATTCGCAAATTATTTTTGCAGAAGTTGTATAGATGAAGAGAAGGAATAATCGATCTTGTTTGTAGATGTCCCGCTTTATCCTATAGGCGCAGCAGGCTTAATCTTGGAGATTTCTTCTTCAATGATCCTAGTGATCTAACAAACACAGACATAACCAGCTTCCTGAATTCTAGTGAGTGGGTCATTTTTTAGATTCGTAATATCCCAATGGACAAATATTTTTTTTTTATTTTAATGCCTGTAAGACCTAAGGTCTTTTAAATGCAACTTGAATTGCACGGCACTTGTTTGGCACAGTGGATTTGAGAACCAGGTATTGACTGTCTCATTTTAACCCATGGGCGGCATCCAATTAAAATTGGAGGTATAGAACATAATGCGCCTAGCGTGGGGATTGAACCCACACGTCTAAGTTAGCAATCAAGCACTTTATCAACTGCTGGGCTTATAACTTTAAAAAGTTTTTAGAAAATCGAACTAGCCGTTTGGCTAGACAGTCAAAATATCCGGTTTAATATTTTTTTTGCGAGTATTGTATGTAATATGTATAGAACATTATATCTATTTGGTTCTTGATAGGATTTGCCCCATTTTGGTTTCCCACTGATAACACAATTTCGCATTTGCCTGAGTGCATTTTATTATTTCTTTTTTTCTATAGAGCTTTTTTCATATTAAGAGATAATAATGCATTTTAAACTTATGTATGTTAGACAAGACGATAGGACGTGTTACATTTTTAAAGTTATTTACATATTCTCAGTTAGTTTGGAGCACAGTGTAGGCTATGTATTAGCGGAACACAACTGCACGCGTTAAAGACCCTATTATTTATTAAGTTTTTTTATATGAAGTTACTAATATCAGTTTTTTTTTTGCGAGTAAATATAGGCAAGTTCTAACAATTCAGTAGATGAAAATCTACAGTCTAATAATTTTTTTAAATTTATCATTTCATCAACCTAAATTCCCCCACATGAGTTCCAAACACCAGTAGCTTTAATGTGCGACAAAACAATATGATAATAATCATTGACTCCACATATGGAGGTATGGATATATGTATATACGGCGATCGTGAGCACCGATGCACTTCTAATGTAAATCAAAATACAATGCATGGAAGAAAAGCTGCTCCCTGTTGTCGCCTATGACAGCCATTACTGCTTGTATTGTCGTTGCCGCCGCCGGCAAAGTCGATTAAATCTAATCAAGTGTGACGTACAATTAGGGCAACAACCATCTGTGCTGTGTTTGTATGTTTTGTTTAGTTGCATGAGTTGCGTTTCGATTTTTACCATAAACGTTTAGCTAAATCAAAAAAAAAAAAAAAAAAAAAATACGACATTGTTGAACCAACGCAAATTTGTCTCACTTTCTCTACTTTATTTTTTTTATTTATTGGATATTTATTTTAGTATGGTAGACAACGCTTTCGCGAACTGCGACAATGCATGCAAAATGATGAAGATGAGAATCCTGGAAATACACTGACACCTGATTCTCAGGTACTGTTATATGTTTCTCTTTTGCCCCTAATTTTTTCCGTCACATTTTAATCATTTCACTTATCCGATTGCACTCATGAATTTTTTGTTTGTTTATATTCTACAGAATAGTTCAACTGAGGGTGTTTTTACGAACCGTCCTACCCATCCGTTCCGCATAATTGAAAATGATGCTATCAGTATCCAAAGCATGACTTCCTTGGGACGGGTGGGCAGAATTCTAGCCGGGAGCATTGATCCCTCTGGTAATATACATGTTTTTTTTCATGTGATAAAATAAAAAAGCTTATCTTCTTTCATAAATAATAATAATATCGTCTCTTTTGTTTCATCTGCAGCAATTAGTATAGATCGCGAATCGATACAAAACTCAATTTCCTCTAACTCGCAGCAAGCACAAAATCCTATTCCATCGTTGACAACGAGTGCGACCAACTCGCAGTCAACTACACCGGACACACATACCGCTTCCAGTCGTAGTGATATTGACACAAAGTCCCTTGTGAGTGGACAAGTAAAAGAAAAGCGACAAGTAGTCATGGAACCAGAACAACCACAAACAAATAAAATTATCCTTCAGGAACCCGATGTCATTGCCAGCACTAAACTGGCTCACTCGAAAACAACAGACAGTATTACATCAAGTGGTCCGATTGCTCCACCCAGACGAAAGAAGAAATCAAGAAAGATTTCATCGAGCTCTTCAGAACAATTCAATATGAACGAAGGACTTCGCTTGCCGCCAGCCGATGACGATGACGACACGATATCGATAAAAAGTGTCAAGGACGTTCAAAAGCTCCGCGAAGACATAGTGAAAGCGATCGAGAACTCTTGGAATGAAAACTCATCTATAACAACAGCAGCCAGTAATAGCCGACCCGTTACAACAACTGCTGTTGGTGGAACAATAAATAGAATTTCCCACTCGTTGGGCAATAGTTCGACATCCGTTTATTCTAAACCATCTCCGTCAAACAGTGCAAAGAGTAATTCTGCGCCAGGTCGCGTGAGGTACTTGTGAGTATTGTGTTATGCGCCTTATCAGTTAATTTTTCGTTTAGTTCTAAATATTTTATGAAATTGTCGTTTCATGCCCTGCCACGCAATAGCTCGATTGATCCTAGTCAAGGACTGAATCTCTATAAAGCTACTCAGGGCGGATATGTTGTGAAGCCACGTGATGAGGCATCAAACAAAGCTGAAGGACCCACACAAGAGGAAATTGATAGAATTGAAAAGATTCTGATGGAAAACCTTCCCAGGGCGAAACTATCTGGCACTGGGTCCAATAGTTTAGGAAGTGCAACAAGGTGAGCATTGATTGTGTTTTCAAATAACAAATTAAATTACATTATAATTTTTTTTTTGTGATGCAAGATGTACATTATGGATTGATAGGTTATATATATAGTTTTTTTTCAGCTGATGGTAAATTGGTGATAGATGAATGGTACATATTTACTGTACTTTTCTTTCTTCGAATCCATACTGTTTTAATTAAAATTAGTATACTATAGATATGTATTTTGGAGATAATATTTTAAATTGTGGTTAAATCAGAAATTTCTGTAAAATGTAAACGATATTATATAGTTCCTAGTTTTTCAAGTGGCAAACATTAGGTTGTCCTAACTATTATTGGTAGACATGGTGGTCACGGGCAACCTAGCCCGCTAACCCAATTAGTGCTGGAGTTCACCGTTTTAATACCATAAAGGACTTTTCACATGATAGCGACCAACGACCGACGAATTCCATTTAAAACAATTCACCAACCTAAATTCTTCACAAATTCTAAACAAAATTGTAGAAATATAATTTATATTAATGTTTAGACAATTACTTTTTAATCGCCAAAATAAGATAAATTTGATAAAACAATATTGTTGGCGGGAATGGCATCTGATTGTTACAAACAGTCAAACTCTATTCGCGTTCTAGATACCTTTTACGTTCTACATAACTTTTAAGACATCCGTGACGAATAGAATTAAAGCCATGTGAACGAAATGTCAAAATGGACGAATATTCGTTAATTCGTTGGTCACTCTCATGTGCATAGTGTCTACTTAACTCATCACCCCGTGATTACAAAAGATTGTTTATTTGGAGTGAATATTTCTTCCGGCGGATCCCGGCTCCCGGATATTGAAGACTATTTTTCAAACTAGGAATTCTGTTATTTTGTTTCCCGGACGCGTGCGATCCGATCTCTTAGAAAGACCCTCCATTCACTTATTTAATTCGACAGCCCGGCGATCCACCAAATTCTAAACAGTGTAGACTGTCGTCTCCATCGTCTCTCGTCCTTAAGGAAGAATGGGGTTGTGGTTGCGTTAACTATACCACAAAAACTTATTTAAACAAAAATTGTAATTACAACTTTTCTAGTTTCGAAAATAGTTTTATGATGTCTGGTTGAATAGTGGCCGATGCAAAGTCTGACGAAATTACTTATAATTTAATTTAAGTTGGTGTAGGAAATGTGACTGACGTGATTTGGCTTTAGATTTGTGCATTCATTACTTTTTCTTTCTTCAAAATTCCCAAGTCTTTTACGTTGCATTGGTAAAAAGTCTTAAGCTGTGAAAGGCTGTAACGTATTAGAATTGATGTAGACTATATTACATAGTTGTTTCTATTTTGTTGAACTTGTGTTTAAAAGTAAAACTATATTTAGAGGAGGTAAACTTAGTGGACGTATGAAAAAAGCGATGTGATGGAGATTTTTACATCAACTTTAGTTTTGTACACGCTGGATTTTGTAAATTAGAAGAGCTCAGTCGAGCACTTTCTTATATGAAACTGATAATATGCTTATAGAACAAAAAAATGTCTGTTTATGATGTTTGCTTCCAACTATTATCATTCTACCTTGAATCTTCACAATAAAAATACCATGAGGTTCATAAATCCCCCTTTTTCAGCCCACTTTATGAACGACGTTCGATTATTACCCTAAATTCCACCTCGAAAATTCAACGAGCTATAATTCACTTGTGTGTCACCAAATTTATATGTGTGTACTTGGTTTTGCTGCATTTTCTTTAAAAAAAAAACTACCAAATTATAACTAACATTGATAAGAATAAACGTAAATATTCAAACAGAAGCATAATTTACTTCTACCTTCATTTCAAGAAATCGGTAAAGGCCCCATTTCAATTTTAATCTAAAGACAACGTAATCTTATCTGAACTGCATTAGCCTAAATCTTGAGTTATTTAATAGTTGGCATTTTATGTATACTTATGTATGCCGTTTCATATATTTGCTGATAAAGTCGATGGTGGTTTCTTATGTTTTGTGACAACTCAGTCCTAATTAATCACTCGCAGAATGAGATGTGTTCATAAATAAGTTGCCTACTTACAGAAAAATAATAATTGTAGTTGCTAAAAGCTTATTTTTGTATTCGCCTCATCATACATATTATTATGTATAAGTAGACTAAACCCTTTTTTCGATAATTGCAGGTCTTTCGATTTATTTATTCTTTATCAAGTTGTTCGGTTGAATGTTCCACGGACTCTACGAAACAAGTTGGTTGTTTATTTTTCTTTTGGCCTTAGCTCTAAAATTTAATTATTGTATATAATATTTACAGGAGTTGAATTGAATTGATGAACTTGATGGCTTTTCTCTAGAAGCAAAATTCTATGCTAGCTTTTAGTAGTAGTTTCATAACAACTAACCATTTTTTAAAAGCTTTTTTATTAAAAACTTTTCTTTATATCGTGCCAGGTATCCATCACTCATCTATAGATCTAGCAGTGAAAAGGAACGTCGCAAGTCAGCCGGTGATGAAGATGTTTTAAAGCAAATGAACATTTATGTTCGTACTCGCACAGACTCTGGTAAACAATTAACAGATTTTGAAATCCTGGAACAAGTTCCTGTAAAAAATTTGGATACAGGAGAGAATATGCCTTTATCCTCAGTAAAACCACCACCCGTCCCAGAAGGCTGGAATCCGCTATCATTGCACATTCTAAAACTAACCAGCCATCTAGAAGTGATGCAGAAAGAATCAGACGAAGAGAGTGTTATTGGTATTCCGGCGAGCAGTGAAGTGGCACCTGACGAAGAAGAATGTGAAACAGAGGATGGTAATCGATTGAAAAAGAAAACCGCCAAGATCAAGCGTTTCTTTGGATCAACAATGCGAAAGACTGTCGATAAGGCAAAGTCACTTGCTTCGGAGGTGTCTCATGCACGTCATAAAGAAGATGTGGCTGATATAGAAGATGTTATGAACCCAGAGATTAATATTAAGATAAAGGCATCTAGTACGAATAAGGGTCCTTATGAGTTTACGAAGTTGCAGCACGTTCAGGTTGGAAAAATGGTTTCACGGTAAATTACTTTTATTATTTGCTTCATTTCTAAATCTAGGATTTGTCTGGAGAACATACCGGTGCCGTTTGGTGCATGAAATTTAGCTCCTGTGGACGACTTTTAGCAACTGCTGGACAGGACAAGGTGCTTCGCATTTGGGTACTTAAGGACGCTTACCCTTTTTTTCAGGTAAAAAATACGCTTTGTGATAGACAATGTTAATAAGTATAAACTTAATTTTAATTTTAATAAAAAAAAGGATATGCGAACGAAATACAATGCAGATCAAAAATCCTCACCTACTCCGTCTCAAGAGTCTCTGGTATCCCAACATTCGGCTGAAGAAGCCATTGCAATGGCCACAGCGGCCGAAAAATGCACTGGACCTTTTATGCCAAAGGCATTTTGTTCTTACATTGGTCATACATCGGATCTTCTGGATGTTTCTTGGTCAAAGAATTATTTCATATTATCAAGTTCCATGGATAAAACTGTTCGTTTGTGGCACATTTCGCGCAAAGAGTGCCTCTGCTGTTTTCAGCATATTGATTTCGTAACAGCGATTGCTTTTCATCCGCGTGACGATCGGTACTTTTTGAGTGGCAGTCTTGATGGAAAACTTCGACTATGGAATATTCCCGACAAGAAAGTTGCTCTATGGAATGAAGTCGATGGACAAACGAAGTTGATTACAGCAGCTAATTTCTGTCAGAATGGTCAATTTGCCGTGGTTGGATCTTACGATGGCCGATGCATTTTCTACAACACCGACCAGTTGAAGTACCACACCCAGATTCATGTGCGATCGACACGTGGCAAAAATCGTATAGGTCGAAAGATTAGCGGTATTGAACCCATGCCAGGCGAGGACAAAATTTTGGTAACTTCGAATGACAGTCGAGTGAGATTATACGACTTACGTGATCTTAATTTGAGTTGCAAATATAAGGGATATGTGAATGTTTCGTCGCAAATCAAAGCATCCTTTAGCCATGACGGCAAATATATCGTAGCCGGCTCTGAGAATCAATGCATTTACATCTGGAAAACAAACCACGATTACTCAAAACTCAGTTCGGTATGTAAAGCAATTATAAAGTTTTAAGATTATTGTCATTTAACTTAGTGTCTTGGGTTGCAGGTGCGACGAGATCGCAGTGACTTTTGGGAGGGCATTAAAGCACATAATGCCACGGTCAATTGCGCAATCTTTGCTCCACATCCAGAGGCCATCATCAAACCAGAACCTGATGAGATTTCATATGAAAAGGTTTGATAATCTTAAATGTTCTCTAATATATGCATATATATTTAAATGTTGGAATGTATTTTTTAGACACAAAATAATCAACCCGATCCTTTGGTTGAACAACGAAAGAAAGGTTGTGGTTATGTTCTGGTCAGTGCTGATTTCAATGGAGCCATTAAAGTGTTTATCAACAAAACAAAACCAAAACACAGTAGTCTACCCTATACAGCAATCGCTGATTAAAGATAACAGACTATTTTTATAAATGTTAACTTTAATGATAACTGTTTGAAAAAAAAAAACAAAAAAAATATTAATTTTATTGATTCTCAATAAATAAATTGGCATTAAACGGCGTTCTTTATAGTAATTCCAATCCAATAATAAAATTAAAAAATATTTCACATTTTCAGTTCTTTAAAACAAAAACAAAAAAAAGAGAAGAATATTAAATAAAATACAGAAGTGCTATTACATAAAATTAAGCGACTAAACTTTAATTTTTCAAAGCATACCAACAAATTATGAAAGTTTCCTGAGTATTGTGTATTTGTCAAACATTTGTCTTAGTCTGTTTTATTATATTTTTTTTTTCGATAAATTCGTTTTATATTTTTTAATTTCTGTAATGCGCATATCCAGGTTAGGTTGCGAAATATATTTTGTTACATACATAGATAAAATAAATAATAAAAAAAAACAATTAAATTGAGGACAAAACCTGTTTTGAAATCATAATTAAATTATTCGAGTATAATTGAATACAATTTAACTAATAAAATATTTCAATGTAAAATATTATATAGTATACAACTAAGAGAGAAAATTAAAAAAAATTAAATGTGTAATAAAATACTAAATAAATATTAAAGTCAAATATAATTTATAAATAGATAAAGTTCGAAAACTGTTGTTTATTTTTTTTCTGCGTAAATATAAGTAAAATGCACGACTGGGTCGAACGTACTTGGACTTACGTTCGATAAATTGTAAGCACAAGATGTTTAGTATAAGCAGCTAAATATATTTTTTGTCGTTTTTATACTTAATTTTTTATAAACAAAAATTCTTAAATTTTTTGTATAAAAAAAATATTCGGTAGGCAATTATAAACATTTCACAATATACATTTAAAAACATAATTTCAATTTAATTTAAAAAATCCAAAAAAAATGTATATTTAGAAAATTTTGGTATGCAGTATTATTTAGCATTCGAAGTACCTTCTGTATACAAATTTTGATCGATATCCGTGGACCCGTTTATTAGAAAGTCGAAAATAAAAAATGGTTGTAAGGCAGGTACCGTTAATAACAAAATATGTTAAAACAAAATGTAGACTATACCTAAAGTAGTGCACCCAATCAAAAATTTATTTGATACAATCACCTGAAACGCCTAAGTACCACATTTGAAGAAAATCACTTGTCCTTGTGGAAAGTCCAGCGAGTGAGTTTGATTTGAATTGATAAATTTTCCTGGGGAATTTTTTCTTTTTTTGAGATTGTATATATTTATGTATAAACTGGCCTAATATATACATATATGAAGCTCTGTTCAGGTAGGATAGGTTGAGTCCGATATCATAGTATGTAGTTTGTACTGCGAAATAAAGACCCCAATCATGGACCTTATGTAGAAAAAAGAATTTTATTGAAACCAACTACAGAACCAACCTAGAACCGTTGAATATATACAGTGCTGTGCATAACATTTGCAAACCAATTATAGCTTAGCAAAGACTACATTTTTTGTTCATATAAAAAGTCGAAAATGCAAGTTATTTTCGCTGATTTGTATTTATTATGCACCACCCTTACCATAACAAATGAGAAAAAAAAATACACAAACTAGAATAAACGGAATCTTATAAAAAAAGTAATGATTTTTGCTATCTATCCATTCTACCGTTAGTAATTCCCAAATTTTTATTTTTGTAAGACACAGGTAATGAAAGAATCTTTTGCAAGTAAAATTAAGAAAATATCAAAATTATGAACAATAATTAGCTTTTATTCATATAAAATTACAAACCTATTTCTTATTTCCATTTTTTCTGCATTTGAAACTAGTTAACATTTGGTTTGCCATTTCCATGCACATGTCCAGAAAAAAAAAACAATGGAATCACAAAAATGTACGCCCAGTCCATGTCCAATTAGTGAAGCGAATACCGTCCATGGCCCACGTCCATTAAACAGTGAAGAAAGGGCACATTTTGGGAAGTTCAGTTGCCGCTTTGTGCGTTTTAGGCTAGGCGCACACATGTAATTTTGATTTTTTTATTCAAAATGGATATAGGAATGAAATTAATAATTATAACACTCCATGAACACATCCATCGAAATTCAATCCAATATTATCAATCGTACCAACAAAACTAACATAATCAAATTCGAGACTCGAATAAACGTCAACCAGCCATCCACCGTAGCTTTTACTTTGGCTTTTTATCGACCGTACCGAATTGTATGTAAAATGCTACGACAGATAAACTTAAGGTGGATAAATTTCCCAATAAAACACGACTAATATTTGCAACCAACACAACGGTAAACCGCTGTCATCTAGTTCATTTCTATAACGGTCAGTATGATTTTTGTTGCCCGTTTTGTTTATGCACTTTGCAGCTCATAATATTGTTAGTAACGTGAAATTTCTTAGATATTTGTACAAATTTTGACATTTTGCTGTCAAGGCCCATAGGAAAAAAACCCAAGTTTTGGGAAACTTGGTGAAAATTTCTAGTTACCAAACAGGCATAATTAACCTCGTTCAATAGAGATAACATTTTTTTAGGAAAACAAAGTGAACAAAAAATTAATCTTCAAATTAAAAAAGAAGGGAAGATATGATATTAAATCAAGAATTTTTTAAAAACGAGTATCCCAGAAAAAAATTCAGTGAAATATTCAGTGTATAAATCAAGTGGTTGTCGGATTATCAAGAGTGTTCACCACTTGCCATAGAGTATACTGCATACAGTACCACAGCCAAAAAAGTTCGAAAAATTGTATTTTTTTTTTTCAGAAAAAAAAAACAAACGGCATCGTTTACAAAAGCCAAGGTTGAACTTTAACTATTCATCGACTCTTCAACTATAAGACGTCGCACCCTTCAGGCCGGATTACATGAAAATAGAAATTTTACACAAAATAAAATGTATACATAAGTACCTGAGGCCCAATTCCGCAACCATGAATGCTTTTCCGTGCAAAAAAATGATTCACCCTCAAAATATGCGTGAAAAAATTTGCTTATCTGTGTACACGTTATCTGTGAAAAATTGCGGAATCGGAAAAATGTATATGTACACAACTTTCTGTGTACTCAGAGAAAACTCACCCTTGCGGAATTGGGCCCCTGACTTATATTCATTCACATCGTATGCACTAAAAAAAAATCTTAAATTTTCGAAAATTGTTTTTTCAATTTGATTCTTAGTATAATGAATTGTGGAATGGATGATTCAAGGAATAGTTAAATAGGTACCTGCCTACAAATGTATCTACATTAATATACATATTTATGGAACCTAATTATGTACATATAATAATGAAAATGAAGGATGTTGGTGGATAGGTAGCTATATGCATATAACTTTATAATTTAGGTGCAATGTGCATAAGTAAGATTCATGTGATTTTTCAAGACACATATTATGTATATATATACATATGTATATGGCCTACATTATATTTAGTATTCAGTGGCGTACGCAAAAATACGTTAAAAGGGAATAATAATAAGGTAGAAATAAATGGATAATACACCCACTTAAATGTTTTTATATTGCTTAGCCGTTATTTTGTGAGGGAAATTAAAGATGCCATTTGAATTCATGGATAAATTAGAATATATCGAAAAAAAATTCATAAATCGTTGGAGCGGTTTTTTAATAAATAAAATTTGTATGTATAAAATTTTGAAAGCATTTTTCGAAAAAAAAAAATTTAAACGCCATTTTGAAGATGTTATTAATATACACATAAAATTCAAATTTATAAAAAAGTGTTATTGACAATTTTAGGGAGCATTTGTATAAAAAATGTATTTTAATCGGTTTATCCAATATTGAGAAAGTCGAAAATATGAAAAGTGGTTCTATGTTTTAAGTTTCAAAAAATAAATTAATTTGCAAAAAAATTTTTTTTGAAAAATGTTGGTACACAGTAGAGTTTAAATTCTCTAGGAGCTTCTGCGTAAAAAATTTCAGAAAAATCAAATTACCGTTTCCAAGAAAATCGAAAACCAAAAAAAATGACTACTAGAGGTACCAAAAATAACAATTTTTTTCACAAAAAAAAAAAAACAATTAAAAGGTACCCTTTCCTTTCGTTATTGAACTGATTTCTTTTTATGAAAATCGTTGGAGCCGTTTTGAGAAAAATAAGATTTTTGTTTTTGGCCAAAAAAAATGTTTGGGAGCTACTGTTATTTATCGTCTTAAAAAAAATGAAAAAAACGTGCGGGCATATTACCGAAAAAACAATATGCACCCAGTTTGAATCAAACCATAAAGACGGAATTGGGGGACCCACTTTTTTTGGTGTTCTCTATGATCGTAATGTAGTTTGATTATCAGAAAAAAAAATTTTTTACGAATACATAACTTGCATTATAGTACTATAATCGCAAGTAAAAATGGTTGTATGGCAGGTGCCCGTTAATAACAAAATATGTAAAACAAATTTCGGATAAAAACGAAGACTATACACAATATGCACTACCTTGGTAGTTGTTTTTTTTATCAAAATCATTAAGATGGTAGAAAAATTGCATGGTACCTAACGGTAGTTTTGGGCCTAAAAAATCTATATGAGACAATCACGTAAAACACTTAAATACCAAGTTCAAATAAGATTGCTTAAACCGTTTAGGCTGTAGATCGTTGTACAGACAGACAGACGGAATTTCGGGACCCACTTTTTTTGTGTGCTCTATCATCGTTATGTCAAGTTAGATTTAATCTCGAGTTCGACTTTTTTTCCAAAAGCAAAACATGCTTGATAGCGCCTTTGTACATCGCAAGTAAATATTGAAAAATATCTAAATAATAAATGTGTTTATTTAAATTTATTTGATGTGATAATTCGTTGATTAAATATTTAAATAAAATATTCTTCTATATTATAAGAACTCGGATCTATCACGAATTCCATCGTAATTGGAATCTTTAACGAATTTCGAAAAAAGTAATAGCCGTTTGTCAATCTGTACGAGGTTTTCCAATATGTTGGATTTTGTAATAAATTTCTTCGGTATTCTTAACGAGTTTCCGATTACGATGGAATTCGTGACTGCGTCCATCTCAATCGCCGTCGAAACATTAGTAAAGCAGAAATGAATTATACGCTTCTCACAAGCCGATTGAAAATACTTTAACTTTCGGATTGTACATTTAAATTGGTTTTACAATTTCTTCAGTTATAACAACAAAAGTAAGCCCTAATGAGTCCATAAGCGAGTAGTGTCATGGTTATAGAAGGAAGGGTCGAATGTGTTGTCTACCCTACGGATTGCATGTCCTTCAAGGTGCGTTCGATATTTAAGGCTCCCATGAAATCTCACATCTACGCTGGGAACTTATAAAAATAAATTGCACGACTAGATCGAATGTACTTGCTCGTGTTACATTACATCGTAAGCACAATATTCTTAGTAGAAATAGCTTAATATATTTTTTGTCGTTTTTTTTTATTTAGTATTTGAGGAACCTCTGTTCTCTATCATTGTAATGTCAAGTGTGAATAAAATCTCGAGTTCAATAAGTTCGAACCTTAATTATTTTATAAATTTATTGTGAAAATTTTTGTTCAAGTTGTACATAATTTTTCATTATAAATTATGTATTTATTTACACTTTAACACCACTTTTCGGTGTTCGGCTATTAACCATTCTAGTATAGCTTATCCCTAACTCTATTTATTAATTAAAAGTATGTAATAAGTACCACCACTTTTCAGTGTTCGGCTATTCAACTTTCTAGTATAGCTTATCCTTAACCCATTTATTAATTAAAAGTATGCAATGAGTACTAAGAGTATGCAATGAGTACTAAAAGTATGCAATAAGTACTAAAAGTATGCAATGTACAACAGAATCTCTAAGACCAGCGAACAATTTCTTTGGCTTTTGAAAAACGACGATCGCTTGCGTTTCTTTTGTTACATAATCTGGCCAAGGTTCGCAAGTAAAAATTTTATTTGAAGAAATTCTCTTAACAGGCTCCCGACCTGTTTGAAGCACTTCACCCATCCATCCTCCTTGATTACGGGCACCTTTCTACCGGTTACTTTCAGACCAATGACAGGATAATCTGCCTTCGAAGTAACCGTCGGAGCGGAACATTTTCTGCTTTTTTGGATAAATGTTCCGCACATATTATTGCAAATATTCTCCGATTCGGACGTTTTGGGAGAATCTCTGCTCCGACGGCTGCCGAGCTAGGGCCCATTGTTTTGGCCTTTAAACTGGCGGTTGTCTTTTCTTGTTGCGTCGAAACATGGGGGCGGGGATTCAGGACCCTAAAGTGTTGTTCTGCACACTAAACGAAACGTCAAACATGTACAGTTCGTAAAGGGATATATTTCTTTTGAATCATAGTAAGCAAGTCATGTTTATTTGTCAGCTCAGTTAAAAAATAAAAACAATATTTGTATGATAATTCCTCGAATTATTTGTTTTCCTGTTGGTTTTTATTTGTTATATATAAATAATAGTTTCATTAATTTATTTATGCTCTATCAATTTTCATTAAAATAAAACTAGTTATCATTTTGTTTAAACCATTAAATAATAATTCTATTACAATATATGATAGCTTAAACAATTCAATATTTAGAGTAAAAAGATGTACTTTTTCTTAGTTAATTCTATATTTTTGTTAGAACTTGTGTAAAAATGATTTCATTTTTTTTTTCTATTTTTATTTTTTTTTGTTGATCTAATGTTATTTTGTATTTTATAATTAAAATAATTGTATTATAATGTATTTAAAATAATATTATGATGCTTTATTCTTACAATAATATGAACTAACAGACTTTACGAAAATTGATTGAATCTGAGGGTTTATTTTTTTTTTTTATTTTTTCTCATCTTCATATTTTTTGTTTGTTTGTTATACTTAATCTTATGAATTATTTATTTTGTTTGTATTAACTTAGTATGATTTAACAAAATTTGATAATTAAATCTTAAATGATAAATAACAAAGCTTACAAGAAAATAAAAAAAAAAAAAAAATGAAACAAAGAAAAGTTATAAGAAAAACAAGAGTTTTATTTTTCTTAAATAAAACTAAGTTATTTATTTTAACAAAAAAAAAACAATTTCTCATGGTTTTAATGAATGGATTTAATTAGGCACAGAATATTGCGTTGTTCCTTCTTCACAATTAAGAAAAGAATCTTGTTTAATATTTAAAAAATTAGTGTGTTTTCTTTCAGGTTTGATGTACATATTTTGTTTTTTTTTTCTTTTTGTTGCTTGTACCAGTCGGCCACTTGAAATGGCAGTGCATTCATTTAGTTTTTTTTTGGTATTATCAGTTCTACATCGGCTAAAAAGAATGTATTCTTTTTTGTTAGGACCACGCCTCACGAGAATGTGAGCCATTTTTCTTTCAAGTTTATTACAAAAAAAAATATCAGAAAAAATAAATGAAAATTAAATATATAGACCAAAATGACAAATTGTAAAATCTAATTTTTTTAGTTCTAAAATTTTCAATTTATAATTTGGCTAGAATTGAACTTGCGCACACTTAATAAGAATTAATTTTGTAAAATTTGATTTCCTTTTTTATTAACTCTTAAATCTAGTTTATTTAAAATATGTATTTTGTTTTTAATTCATGTTATCTACTAATTTTGTGTAGTAAGATAATTTTTGTTTCTTAAATTGTTTTTGTATTGAATTCGTTAATACTTTTAAGTATGAGAATTATTTATTTTAAATCTATTAAAACACACATACACACATTTATGATTTATAATATTGGATTTTTGTATAGTAATTTGTTCATTTATTGATATCAAAAATAAATATTTAAATAATTTTGTCTTGTAAAGTCCTGACCGAAATTTTAACTGCGGAAAGGATATAACATAATGGTAAAGGAGAAAAGGCATAATGTACATATAATGGCTTAATTTTCATTGAAAAGCTATTTTTGACAATAAAATCGAATCAGTTATTGCTTTAATAATTTGTATGTGTTCGTTGTTTGAATCCTTAGGAAGGACGGCTTATTATTGCCTAAAAATATGTTAAACACCTTTGTCTAGTTTTATCATAAAATCCAAAACTCTAACTCATTTCTCATTAAATATTAAGGCCTGTCTCCTTTTTAAAAAGATATAATAGATTTTGAACAATTATTATAACGAGCTACAGTTTGCTTTGTTTACTTTGTTGTCAATATATTTTGGACACAAATTCTTAAACGCAAATCGTGAGCAATGTAGCAAACTCTCCCAAAACTCAAACAGTAAAATCCCTAAGCGTAGTAAATTCTTTTTTCATGCGAACATTTGTGAAGTTTTAAAGTTGTGTTGTGTAGTTCAGTTGCTTTTCAATTTTAACCAGGGTTCATGCATTAGCTTTACCAAATCCTACGTTTAAGAATTTGATGTTGGAAATTACTGCCCACATTCCTTCTGTTTACATTTTGTCTGATTTGTATTGATGTACATAATTGATTTATAAATCTTCTATTTCTATTATTACATATAAATGAAATTCTCTTCACTGATATTAGAGTCGGTAGTTTTTTTGAAAGTGGACTAAATTCCCTATAATAATGATTATGTTAATATTATATTATTAAAATCCTAAAGGTATCTCTACAAACATAAATTTCATTGAAAAAATCTTATTAATAGACATATTGAATGCATATCTTTATTAAAAAACAGGTACCGTATAATGGTAATTGTGTTTTTATTGACATAATTTCTTTTTAAATTGTACAAAATGGACTTACCACTTTCAAAATAACAGATCACTTCTAAATATTTAGATATGTACAATTTGCTAATCAGTAAAAGAGAAGTCATTATGAAATTTAATGGAAGATCGGAAGTAGGAAATAAATAGTCTTTCACTATTCATACACAGTTGCTCATCAATATTGACAACACAAGGGAAGTCACCATCCATTATGAAGCAAAATTTTTTCTCGACACCGTATTACAAATTACATTTTACGTATCGCTTTAAAAACGTAAAACGCAATCGCAAAGTAACGGTAACTAGGAATTTTGAACCATAATCGTAATTCGTAATAGGGGCCCTGTATATATAATATTTCAATAAGTAACTGCATCTGTTTATGATGTTGTTCTTACAAGCAGTTTGTTTTTCTCATGGGTTAGTAATGTTAGACCCTTCCCTTGCAGACCCTATACAAGAGCTCAATCATCCCTGTCGAAGTCATTCAGGCTGGAAGCATGGACCTTGTCAATATCGAATGAATATCTGCTGAGCTGCCTTTGGGAGATATTCGTTCCAATTTGTATCGATAGAGTATGGATAAAAAGATTCAAAACCGAACCTTACAGCTGTACAGGTAATGCTGACTTGGACAAAAACCTGAGAAGACTGGTTATGGTTGGAGAAAAGTTGAAAGATTACATGAATAGAAGCTATTTCGCTCGGCATACTCTATGCTCTCGAACTCTGCTCAGCGACCTAAACTGAACGAAAAAAGAAAACAAACGCCTTATATAAGATCAGCTGAACATTTTGCGTGTTTTTCTTCTTTTTTGCAGTGATTTGTTATCTTAACTTCTTTATTAATTCGGTTGGGAAGGAATTGGCGATCACCCTCGGAACACCCTACCGAGGTCGTAGGTCGTCTGTTTTGTCAGAAAATATTATGCGTGTTATTCGTGGAATTTTAGCTAGTTTGCGGTGATAAAAACTAAGTAGATTTTATAACAGAATTGTAACTATTACAACTGTTATACATAGGGTAAGCAAGGTACCCTCATTTTCCCGATCCACAAAAAAGGAAGTTTGACCAACCCGGAAAATTATCGAGGAATCTCCTTTTTGAATGCCTCATATAAAATTTTTACAGCTGTGCTGAAAAAACGTTTAACTGCGTGGGTGAATCAAGAAAATTTACTCAATGATTATCAGGCTGGATTTCGGAAAGGATACTCGACCGTTGACCAAATTTTTGTGCTTAAAAGTGTTGCAGAGTCATTCGAGATAAGAAATAAAAAACTTTACACACTTTTTGTGGATTTTAAAGCGGCATTAGATTCTATAGAACGAAATTCATTGTTTTACAAACTTTATCAGAAAGGAATGTCGGTAAAGTTTGGAACGGTTCTTCAAAACTTGTATGCGGATACGCGGGCAGCGGTATGGAATGGAGAAGAATTATCTGAGTGGTTTGTGACAAGATCAGGAGTGGAACAAGGTTGTTCCCTAAGCCCTGACCTCTTTTCGCTGTTCCTAGGTGATTTACTGGAAGAATTACCTGGAGGTCTGGAGTATGTAAATGTTTGCATAAGAGGTCTAATGTTTGCGGACGATGTTGTTTTACCTGCCAGTACCCCGGGATCATTACAACTAATGATAAATCGCCTATATGATTATTGTAAGCTTTGGAATATAGTCGTTAATCTAGAAAAATCCAAAATAATGATTTTTAAAAAAGGTGGAGGAAGAAAAAGTAGAAAGGAAAATTGGTATTACAATAATGTGGAGTTGGAAGTGGTGGGCGAGTACAAATACCTCGGTGTGCACTTAACAAAGAGCCTTAGCATGGAAAGACATCTACAGGAAAAATTGTCAAGGCCAAAGCTGCAATAAACGCCACATGGAAAGGATGTTTCGCCAATCGTTTTATTCCCCATAGCAGCAAAAGCAGTCGCCGAATCAGTCTATTTTAAGCGGCACAGGTATGGGGATATAAGCAGTACGAAACGATAGAAAAACTCTTGAGATTTTACATCAAACGCATTTTTCAGCTCCCTTCTAATATGCCGAATTATATGCTGATGATAGAAACTGGTCTTTCACGCTTGTTTATAAAAACACTTAAACTACATGTGGACTACATCCTTAAGGTAATGAATATGCCAGATGCACGTCTTCCAAAAAAGGCAGCTTTAAAGACAATTACCAGCAAAACAAGCTGGTACGAGGAATGGTTGGATCTTGCTCTTGAATGTAGGATGTAAGTCGATTTGAGCATTGAAAACTTGGAAGACTGGAGACCTGTGTTGTATGAGTTAATCGAAAAAGTAGATAAGATGCATGCAGCGAAATACAGATATGAAGCGGAATCTTCAATACACAGATCGATTTACAGCCGCTTGAACCACAATTTGTCGCAGAAGAATTATTTTCACGATAAACACAGTGTGCAAGAAATCTCAATGATGACGAGCTCAACTACATGCCACATAGGGACGACCTGCCATGCTTGTGTGAATTATGCAATTTAAGAGTACGTGAAGACGTTCTACACTTTATTGGAAAATGTCCCATACTACGTAAAACAAGACACCATATTTTTGGAAAATACTACCTTACGGATGAAGAAAGCATTAGTATGTTAAATGGCATTGATGTTGGCAAATTGTTTAGCTTTTCCAAAACTGCTTTAGATTATAGAAAAAGAATTATAGAAGGAGATTTTGAAAACATAATTACCCATTCTTATACAAAAACACATGAAGTACCCTTAATTTTATATTTGATAGAAAATAATTTGCTTTTATAAAATCTCTAAATAAATAATTAAATATATATAGTTTATAACATTGTCAATCTGGCAGACGGCAAAAGCCAAGCTATATTGTTTTTGTAATTTGTTTGTGGTAAAATCGATAATGACTAAATAAGAACCTTACTTAACTAACATAGGGTAAGCGGTTGTGGCGTTTGGTGTATAATTATTATTAAACTAAGCTAAAAGTGACTCATGCATAAAATGGGAAATAACATAAAAACATTCAGTTTTAAGTATCAAGAAAATCGCTTCAGCGTTTCAGGCCTAGTGTCAAAGCATACTGACAGACAACAAGCAAATTGCGGGAATAGACGTCGTAATATCAGATTTAATTGAAATCTGAAGTGTTGGTACTTTTTTTTGTATTTATATTTTTTCAATGTTATCTGGCTATATATAATTTATGTGACCTTTATTCTATAACAAACTTGAATTTGTTGGTGGAATTTAAGTCAAAAAGAACGATGCTATATTTGTAACGACGTTTAGAGCATGGCTATACTCATTATTATGCAGAACACATTACGGACTTCTAGCAAGGAACTATAACAGTTTGATTTTTATAACTGGCACATATAACTTAACGCTTCTAACCAGTTCTACTCTAACTTTATAAGTCCACAAATAATTGCTATAATGTTGAGAATTCCTTGCTAGATGTCCGTAATATTTTTTGCTGATAACTATTAAAAAACTTACCGGGATCATTATACTTTTTTCATTTGGAGTCTTTTTGGCCTTACAAGACAAAAAAAAAATTATAAGTAAAATATTCAAAAATCATGCATTTTTTTACATTCTCACTCACAGTTCTTATTTTTAACCATATCTCGTGTCACTTAATTTTAAAACGAAACTAATTTAAAAAATTACTATAACAATGATTGCACTGAAGTAGGAGAAAAAATACCTTGATAAATAAAAAAAGGAATTAATTCAAAAATTAAAATTTAAAATAAAAAAAAAGAACAACTTAAAAATACAAATCTGATTAAAAATATACCAAGGTAATAAAAGATAATTTATATTAATGTTACTAATTTATAGGAGAAGGTTATAAAATATTTAATACTTTACGCCTCCGAGGTGAACGGATCCCGTGAATGATGAATCTTCAGATGTTTGTTGTGGTTAGTCTTTGTTGTGGAACTCTTACCACATATCGTGCACTGGAATGGTCGTTCGCCAGTGTGGATGCGTCGATGCTCGATTAGATAGTAGTGCCGGTGGAAGAGCTTGCCGCAGAGATCGCAGGTGAACTTCTTGTTTCCGTGGTGTTCGCGCCTGTGCCGGATGTAATTATATTTCCGGATAAATTTGCAGCCGCAATGCTCACAAGTGTAGGGCTTTATTTGTTTGTGCGAGTTAATGTGATTGTTGTAATCGACCTCGCGCACAAACGCTTTTACACACTGCTCACATTTGAAGGGTTTTGTAGTGCGATTGGCGTGCACCCAATTATGTATCTTTAAATTCCATTTCGTACTAAATGATTTGCTGCAAATGAGGCACTCATGTTGTGTATCCATCGAGTGCGTCGCCATGTGTGCCTTAATGCTGGTTTTTGCATAGATTTGCTTACACATGGGACATTCCATTGGTTCGGTGTAGTCAAACTTGTCGGAGTGTGCTAGTCGAATATGACGTCTCAAGCTATTTGCATGCACAAATCTATCTCTGCAGTAGGGACAGCATTTTGGTTTTAGATCGTGTGTCTCTTTATGCCAGATAAAGCGAGCTTTCGATGGTAAAACCTCACCACAAAAACAAACGTACTCTTTTGAACGATTGATTTTGGTGCCATGTCGTTTACGATGCTGTGTTAAATTCGAATAACGTTTGAAGCTCTTTCCACAGATCTTGCATTTAAGTGGCGTCTGACCAGTATGCATTCGCATATGTTCAACTAGAGCGCTACGTATAACAAATTTCTTTTCACAATAAGTGCAAGCAAAATCTTTCCAACCCAAATGACGCTTAAGGTGGACCATAAAGTTCTTCCATCTAGTGAACTTTTTGTGACATGTAAAACATTCGGCGGGATGCTCAACTAAATGCTCGTCAAATAGCTTAACAGTAAGAAAGTCCCGCTTGCAAACGAAGCAGCAAAATGACGATTTAGACTCTAAGTAATAGTTGTGTACTTCGCCTTCATTTTTTACATTTAACGCGCTTAAATTGAAGTTAATTAGCATTCGATTATCTCGTGCCCGCATGGAGTCGTACTTAGTGCGCGATACATTTGTTGCACTATTTGCCGCTGACGAAGAACTTACCTTTTTGCTAATTATTGCCACGCTCGATACATTTTTGTTTTTGCAATCCTGATTATCTTGTTCGATTTTAACAATCGCCGCTTTGGAGTCTTCGTCTTCACCAACTGGCAATAATGATGGTGTATTTTCATCCACGCCTAGCAGCAAGGATGTAGATACAACTGGCTCAACTGCATTTAGAGTTGCAGTGGTAACAGTTGACGTCGGTGGGTCACGAATCAGTCGACGGTTAACACGTTTATAACCGTGTTGTTTTATCATATGTGCGTTCTTCTCTTTAAGCAGTGGAAAGTGTGTGTTGCAGTGTGTACACTGGAAGTTCTTCTTGCGAGGCACTTTTGTTATCGCTTCCTTGTTCTTTCGTTTTGATGTGGAGGGAAGTGCGTCAATAATTGCCGAATGCTCTTCCGTTGAACGCAAAGGAAAACTAAAATAAACATTTTGAAAAATGCTAGATTTAACATAAATAAAAGCAAAAAATACTTTTTTGTTTCAACAGATGAACTCAAATCCTGTGGACGAAAATAATGATCTTGACTCCAGCTCTCATTAGTTGACATGAAATTTTGATAAGGGTTTGGAAAACGAACAGCGAACTCGTTATAAAGCTTGAATTAAATTATAAACAATTTAAATTTAATTTTCCTTGAAATATTTTAACTTACCGGTTGGCTCCATGAATTCTCCACACCACAATTGCTCTCTTGTTCTGAGATCTCACCCTTTGCTGGCATCTTTTCATCTGTTCTTATGTTCAGTGCATCCGAAGTGGGCATGCTACCTTCGGTGGCTGCTGCAAACGAGGTACTTCGCTTGCAAGAATCCAAATCGAGGTAGCTACCTTTTCCGTCCATTTCGAAATCATTTTCACTGCTTTGTGACTGATACCAAGTGCAACTAGCACTATTGCCTCCACTTGTACTTACGCTGTATTTATTGAAGTCCTCAGTACAATAAATTGGTTCTGGGATAATGTGTTTGTCTTCCTCTTCCTGGTGGTTCGCCTCGCCACTATAAAGAAAACTAAATGGATACTCCACAAAGTTGGAATTACTTTGCTGATGCTCTTGTTGGTGATGGTGGTGTAGTTGGTGATCATCTGGTTCATGCAAATTACTGCCATCAAGAAGCATAGATTCTGGAATCGACAAATTCTCAGATGTAGTGGCTGTCAATGGCTTTGCAAACAAAGAGGGTGAAGGAAATTCAGGCGTCGGCGGTTGTGCAGTCAATGTATTGTTAAGAGTTTCCTCCGTAGCTCTAATGTCCATTCCAAAAATTGAATGCATAGGATGTTCTTCTTCTTCCTCTTTTTTCAAACACTCGTCAATGAGTGCTGTTATTTCGGCGGTGGATTTATGTTCCTCCAAATGAAACTCTTCGGTGCTGTGTTTCTCATCTAAAACTATTGAACTTGATGTTGAGGGCTGGGGTTGCGCATCGTCTTCTGGCGGAAGTTTCTCATCAGCGTCGGCAAGCAAAGGCCTCAATAGAATTGGGTCCGATGTAAGAGAAGACACACTTTCTATCTTAATATTATTCAGTTCATCTCGTGGTGAGGAGTCTTCTATTAAAACTTCTTCCTTTTGTTGATTTTCTTGTTGTAGATTGGAAATCTCAGTCGAGGTAGATGGTATTGGCGGGGAGGGCTCATTGATTGAAGTTTCCAACCTTTCTGTAACTACTTGAGAAGTACTAGCATCTTTGTTTTTTGGCTTAATTATAAGCTTTTTAGGACCCTTCTTTATTGGGCGCTTCAATGTTTGTTGGAAAGACATTTCTGGTAAATAAACGTCTTTGCTCACTGTTTTCTCTGGCATTTCTTCTGGTAGTGTTATAGAAATATCTTTTATTGGAGCTTGGGGTACTAAATTGTCTAAACTTGTTGTTTTTATTGCTTCCTCAGTCTTGTTTGTAGGTATGCTAGTTTCAACTAATTCCACATCCATGTAAGATGATTTACTATTGCTTGTTGATTCCATTTCTATTTTAAGGCTAGTTGTAGGATTTTCTTCATCATCATTACTTACTTCCATTTGTTCCTCAACTTTTGTCGTTGTTAGTGTGCTAGAGGAATCATCATGCATAGAATCTTCAATCTTTGTTGGAACTGCTTTATGTTTACTGGTTTTTGCATTAACAGTTGCCGCAGCAAGTCGAATAACACTTGTTGTCACTGGAGCCACTGACGATGACGATGCACAATCTATCTTTTCAAAAGCAGATGGTAATTGCAGAGGGCAGTACGCCTCTGAATTATTACTAAGTTCTATCTTCTGTTCTTCTGTTTGTTCGTCGTGCTCCTGATTATTATGCAATAAAGAAGAATCATCTTCATTTTCATCCAAACATATTGTTTCTTCTTCTTTCACATCTTCCGGTTCGAATTTTTCAACCTTTATTAGTTCAGATCGGTTTTTAGCAACCTTTCCAGAAGCAATAATATTACCTACTAGGTCTAGGTATTCACTTAAGTCTAATTGTACATCACTGAGTACGGTTATACCGGATTTTTTTTGCGGATTTTCTGTCTTGTCTGATGCCTGCCCTTGATCCGAGGATTCTTCACCTGTCCAATTTTCATTTAGGCGGTCGTCCTCAGTCATTTTGGAATCTTCAATGTTCGATCCATGTTCGGACAATTCATCTTCGTCGTCTTCATTTATTTGAACAACACTCGGTGGCATATGATAGACTCGCTCGATCACAGAGAATTCTCCATCGTCTTTTTCAACACACTCTACGACATGCTTGGGGGTTTCTTGCACAATGAAATCACCATTCTCTCGCTCTAGATAGTGCGCTGTAACAGGTGATTCAGCAAATCGCAACACAGATGGCGAGCCTGACATTACTGAGTAGGGCGAGCTTGACTGCCGACTGAATTGAGCATTTAATGAAGATTGAGGTGAACGGTATAATTGAGGAGGAGGTCTTATTGGTGGTGTCATCGAAGTTCGCCTTGGAGATATTGCACTTGTATCGTCGGTGTCAGTAAATGCAGTCTCCATTGTATCGAAGGTCGACTGATAGCGTTGGTTTAGAGGTGGTGGCGGAAGTGGAGGTGGCAGACGAGATGTTGTCGGAGAAGAAGACGGCGATGGTGGAAGAGTGTAGTTTCCTGGAGAATATAACGGCCGATGAACTGTGTTTGACATTAAATTTTGGCTATTTTGAGATCGAAGTTGACTTATGGCGGCGCCATATGCAGGTGGTGGTTGCAATGGCTTGGGTGGTGGTTGGTAGGAGAAGAGCTGTAATAAAATACGAATATTATGTATATTCGGGCAAGAGTATTAAATATAAACAAACTTACTCGCATTGGAGGATGTGTTGGTCCATGGTCAGTGAAATTGTTATTTCCACTTTGCGAGAGACCATTATAAGGTTGATAGCTATGATTAACATGTTGCTGTTGCAGTTGATGGTGTGAATTTTGTTGTTGGTGTTGTTGATGATGATGCTGCTGTTGATGATGATTATGTTGATGTTGATGATGATAATATGGAGTCGGTGGTCCAAAGAAATTACTGTTACTACTGTTGTTGCTGCTATTATTTTCAAAAATATATCCTTGTCTATATTCTTGTGCGTCTTGGAGCAACGTGTCATTGCCTTCTTTATCAGATACTTTCGCTGTATCTGATTCCGATAATATAGGTGCACTGTCAGTTAAGCTTCCACTTATTTCCGACATCGGAGAAGTACTTTCATCTTCTGTGGTTAGATGAGAAATTTCACCTGACTCTGGGATAGACGTCTTGTTGGTTGATTTAGGAGTATCTGGTGTGTTCATCGATTCAGATGTCTCTGTTTTGAGGCTCAATTGAACCAGTGCTTTTATGACCTGTTCTTTTGGATGGGTTTCCAGATGGTCGGACAAATTCATGCCCGGAAGCAGGAAAAGTGTACAAACAGGACATTGCACGTTTCCACCCATTGTGCTTGATTTGTGTTGTTACTTATTGATACGAATGTATAAAATCGAATTATAGCAGGTGCAATTAGAACGAGATTTGTTTAGACTTGCATAAAATTCAGTTACTAAAACATCTGAATATAACATGTATTATGTAGTTGAATTGTTTAATAATCGAATCCCCTTTGGCGTTGTGGAAGATTCGATCCACTGTCAAATTTTCTCCATTCCAATCCCTAATTTACCAAATATGCCTAGAAGAAAATAAAAATCTTAGTTTAGATACTATTTACAATAGTTTATTTAAATTTTTGTTTTTGATTTTTTTAGGCTGATTTAAAACATGGAAAAAATTGGTTCCGCAATTCTTTTGGCTACAAAGCTCTATCCTATTTTCTTCCAACTTCGATTTTAGCAGATTCTTGTCATACTTTTAAAAACCGTTAAAGACAATACATAGGTCTGTTTGTTATCTTGCGAATTCCTACGAATTCTTAACAATGTGTACAAATTTTCAAAAAAATGCTGTTTGTTACTTAAATAAAAATTTATACAAATACTGTCAATGTAGAGGAGAAAAACTTCCGCTTATTGAAAAAAATGTGAATTCTACTGCACGAATTTCTGTGTGTAACTGGTGTAACAAATGTTAAAACAACAAGCTGCCAAGTGCTTTCTGCTGTTTGCTTGTGTTAGTGATGGGAACATTCGAAAGAAATAAGAACTCGAGTGATTATTCAAATTATGCATATGACTACTTTCTATCTTTGTTTCCGAAGTTTCGTTATTGGCCTTATTCAAAAATCGAACCATAGCTATCCGGATAGCTTGGTGTTCTTGTACTTCCATTTAAAAACACAGCTGACGGCAAGACAACTGGTACCTAAAAAAATCTCAAGCTATCCGAAAAACTTTGGTACCTATACTTTTATACCTCATGAGATATGTCAAAAACATATTCACAAGCCCTTAAAAATTTAACATATATCGGATATGGTAGGTTGTTCAGGAACTTAAGTGGATACTAACCTATCTTAGATAGGTTATCGTACCGACATACATTTGAATGTATCCTTTGACGTTTTACACACCAATTTAGTCAATTGGTGTGTAGTTTGTTTACTTTGTTTTAACTTTTTTTCAAGATTTAAAAAATTTTGCTTACTCTTGAAGTTTTACAGTTGTCACAGATCAGAAGAAAATTTGTTGTTGTTTGTCGATTTAGTATTCCGTATCTTGCTTTTCGTATTCATAGGTATCTTTTAAAGCTTTTTTTTCAAATAATATTTATGTTCGTTCAAAACGCAACCAATATACGGAATGCTACGTTTCGCTGATGATCGTTTTTTAAGGAATATATCGCCAGATATATCTGAAAAACAGAATATTCACCCTTATTATGTAAGGCGATTAACGCCATAATAAACAACTGTGTTAATTTGGTATACAATTGGTTGTTTCCATAAGAGACCGTCCGTAAAAACGGTCTTGTAGTAATTAGTGAGCGACAGAAGAAGATTATATTTTAAATTCTTTGTTTAGGGTAAAAATAAAAAGTCAGAATTAATGCAAGAAAATAAGCAAATTAGGAGAATGTTAAAAGGGGTATATTAACTGGAGACAAGAAAGTAAAACGGAGGTAAGTGTATCAGTAGTTTTAAATAAAATTGAGAAATAGGGATTGTTACAAATTTTTAAAGAGGTTACGTTACGTCAGTTATTTATCATCGCTCTCGATCGCAATATGGTTGAGCGATTGACGAGTAATGTAATTTGTAGTAGGTCGAAAGTCAATCCAGAATTCAAATTTTTTTTTATAATAATGCACTCACTAAAGGAGTTTTGACTACCCTTAGAATGATGGAACACAGTGCAAGCGTTAGGAAAGTAGGGACGGATTTAAAGGATATAGCGATGCACCTTAGATTAAGTTAGGTTGAAGTGGCTGCCAGGAAAACAACTGCCATACTAAGACCAGATAGGTCCATTGTGATACCACCAGAAGAGATGTTTGCTCTTTAATTAAACCAATTAGAGCCTCTTATGAAGCGGTATAGCTGGCGAATCTCAGCATTTCTTAGATCACTGGGGTCGTCAAAGAAGTATTCTCCCAGGTGTAATCTACGTCATTGGGAGAGAGCACAGATGATGGGAGATAGTCTCCTCTTCCGTCTCATCCATCCAACTTCTGCAGAAGTCGTTTGAGAAAGCGCCGAGTCTTATGGCGTGTCGGCCAATTAGGCAGTGTCCAGTTAAGACATTTATTACTGAGCCAAGATGTTTCCTGCTCAAAGAGAGCAGACGTTTTGAGCGTTTCGGGTTTATTTCTGGTCAGATCTGTCTGGTAGCCAGGTAAGTAGAGATGTTTGACCATCTTAAGTTTGTTTGTTTTAAGGAGTTTTGATGTAACAAGAGTTTGCTTGTAACGATAGGCATGTAGTTTTCTTCCATTTTCGGTAGAATGGGTATTTGAGTTCCTTTTCTGGCGAGTTCATCGGCTTTGCAGTTTCCCAAAATATCTCTATGTCCCGGCAACCAAAACAGGTGAATGCTAAACTGTTCTGCCATCTCCCTGATAGATGATCGACAGTTGCGGGAAGTTATAGAGCTAGTGGAAACAGCGCCAAGTGATTTCAGGGCTTCTTGACTATCAGAGAATATAAGGATATCCGATGTGGATACCACGGTTCCCCTTAGCCAGAATAACACCTCTTTGATCGCCAGAATTTCGGCTTCGAAAACGCTACAATGGTCAGGGAGACGGAAATAGATTTAGCCTGTCCAAGAACACACCGCCACCGGCTCCCTCTTCGGTTTTTGAACCGTCCGTGGGCTGACTCATCTTTTAAGAACCTTTCATCCTCCCAATCAGTTCTTGGCGGGATGGTAACTTGGAAGTTCTTGTCGAAGATTAGCTGGTGTGTGGTGTAGTCGGAGCGTTCTAGTTTTGGTCCGAATTTGTTCAGAATATTAGAATGGCGTATCGAATTGCTAGTCCATTGAGAGATGACTTTGAGACGAATGGCTGTATTCGCGGCCACTTGTTTGCTAAAAATGTCAAGGGATGTAAGATAAAGTAGTATGTTGAGGCAGCCGAGGGTGTAGAGCAGAACCCTCCGCTGATACATAAGCTGGCTGACCTTTGGACTTTATTTAATTTATCACAATATGTGACTTTTTCCAATGCAGTCCACCATACTGCTAACCCATAAGTAAGTATCGGTCTGATAACCGCTGTATACAACCAGTGGGTAATCCGTGGAGATAAGCTCCATTTATTCCCAATGGCTTTTTTGCAAGAGAAGAGTGCAACTGTTGATTTTCTTACTCTTTCTTATATATTGGATTTCCAGCTAAGCTTTTTGTCTATGAAGGTATGAACCCTAGATATTTGGCTTCATCTGAGGAAGTCAGTGGTGTACCATTTATTGATAGCGATATAAGTTGGGGAATTTAATATTTCCTAGTGAAGAGGACAAGTTCTGTCTTGGGCGGGTTTATATCCAGACTACATTTGGTTGCCCAAATTTTTAGTCGAATGAGAGCATTTTCTATTAAGTCTGTTAGAGTTTGCAGCGTGCTTTCCTGATTAAACAATGACAACATCATCAGCATACGCTATTACCTTATATCCCTCTGCTTCAAGGTCTGTCAGCATTTCGTTTGCCACTGTGTTCCCTAGAAGTGGGGAAAACACACCACCTTGTAGAGTCCCTCTGTTGACATACCTTCTTTCTGAGTAGTCCTCCAGGGTTAAGTTGATTACTCTGCTGCCTGCACATTAGTTTTTAATAAATGAATATCAAAATTGATGCAGAAAAAAGAGCCGGGCAAAGTATTCCACATTCGCCATATATGGCTGAAAAAAAACTCTGTACTTGACAGTACGTCCGAAGTTGGGCTGAAAGGTAAGCTGAGGAGCATTCCTAGAAGTGCGAGTATTATGGTTGAAAAGTTTGAGGGAAGGAATGCAACTGGCTATTTGGCTAGAACATTTTTTATAAAAATAGCGAAATAAAAAGAGACAAATAACATCTCGAAGGTGTTCGAGAGATGTAAATGTTTTCAATTTAGTTCTATCGCCTATCATTATTAGAGCTCTATTTTCAATTCTATCTAAAATATTCAATTAGTTTTGGAGCTTCTCTCCTGTCCAAATGTAAGAGTTATACTCCAGCCTTGGACGAAACCAATCAGACGGGGCTTTCTTTGAAGAAAGCCAAAACATTTAGGAGCGTTTTTAGCGACATTGAATATGCGCTCATTCCACAAAACGTGGTATGTGATGCCTGTACCGCTCATAGATGGAGGTGGTTTCTGCATTAACCACTGAAGACAGCACTGAATTTTTGAAGCATTAAATTCACCGGGTTTTTTACTTGCGATATATGTAGGTACTATAGGGCAAGTTTTGCATATGAAAAAAAAATCGAACTAGAGATTTTAATCAAAGTTGACATTACGATGATAGAGAACACCAAAAAAGTGGGTCCCTCAATTCTGCATGTCTGCCTGTCTGTAGAACGATCTACAGCCTAAACCCCTGAGCCAATTTTGTTAAAACTTGGTGCTTAGGCGTCCAAAATATGTAGATTTTTGAATCGTTGTTTATGCCCCAAAAATAACGGTACTTGCCATACAAATTTTTCTACCATCTTAATTATCTGGAAAACGATTTTGATAAAAATTGGTGTGTGTACTACTTTGGGTATGGTCTACATTTTGGACAAAAGCTTTGTTTAAATATTTTGTTATTAACGGTACCTGCCATACAATTTTGAAATGCAGTATTATTTAGAATTTGAAGGAGCTCCTGTATAAACATTTTGATCGACATCCGTTGAGCCGTTTATGAGAAAGTCTAAAATCAATAAATTGGTTGTATGGTAGTATTCACAAAGTGGTACACACCAAGTTTTATCAAAATGGTTAGAGCCGTTTTCTAGATAATTAAGATGGTAGAAAAAATTGTATGGCAAGTACCGTTATTTTTAGGGCTAAAACAACGATTCAAAAACCTATTTCGGACAATCACCTAAAACGCTTAAATACCAAGTTTGAAGAAAATCGCTTCAGCCGTTTAGGCTGTAGAGAGTTGTACAGGCGGAATTGCGGGACCCACTTTTTCTATCATCGTATTATCAACTTTGATTAAAATCTCGAGTTCGATTTTTTTTCCAAATGCAAAACTTTCCTATAGTACCTATATCGCAAGTAATACAATTAACTTATACGTTGGTTGAAGTGGTTCATGAGAATTGTATTCAAAACGACTTCAATGTCGTTACGAAACTTCTGTTCCCTATGGTAGTTTTGAAGATACCTTTGACTTGCTTTACACGCGACCTACATCGAACTAAGAAATGAGATAACAATTGTTTCGATTTTAAATTTAATGTAATTTCCCTAAGATAAAATGAAAAAAATGGCTTCAAAAACTAATTAATTGTATTTATATGAACATGTAGCCATATTATAAATGCAATACACCTAATAGGAATACATGTTTACATTTCCAAATGAAAAAGTAATCATACCCCGTGTTATTGTTGATTTTAAAAAATGAGCTCATGCCGTCAGTGAAAATGATATCATGTGCGTAAAGAGCTTTTAAAATACTAAAGCAACATAAGGCTTTAAATTAATTTTTATTTTTAAATATTTTATACATAAGTAAAAGCTTAATATAATAAAATTGCGCAATTGGGTATTTGTATAGTAATTATTTATATTAATAGTCGTCTTCTCGTGACTAGCAAGCACAGCAAAGTAAAAATTTTACAAAGAAAACAACAATAAGAACATACTGGCAATTACTTTTCCTTTTCATCCGAAGTATAATTGATTTCCAATAATTAGTAAGTCTATTCAATCATAGAGGGCATTAAAGTGATTTTTTTAGTAATGCATTTCCTTTTCTCCTTGTATTTCTTTTGTTTTTTGTTAGAAAAAAGAACACAGATTTGAAAATGACTCCATATTAAAATAAATAAAATCAAGTTGGAGTGTGGATTGTTTTCGTGAAAATGTTGTACATTGCTGTACTTGATTGTCACGAGAACACGACTAATGTAAAGGTTATGTTTGTTCATTTGTGTTATTAAACAAACAACTGGAATTTGAAATCGTTTGTGAAATAAAATAATGTAATTAATAATACTATTTTTTTTTTAATAATATTTTTAACCATATGCCTGTAAGAACTAAGGTATTTTATATGCAACCTGAATTACACGGCACTAGTTAGAAGGAATAGAAAGATAGTAACGAGTTTTTTGTTCGCACAGTAGATTTGAGAATTAGGTATTTACTATCTGATTTTAACACACATTCGGCATCCAATTAAAATTGAAGGTAAAGAAAATAATGCTGCCTAGCGTGGGGATCGAACCCACACGTCTAAGTTAGCAGTCAAGCACTATCGCGTTTATTATTTAAACCGACCGACGTTCGAACAAACTTGTGTTTTTAAGCCAACTCACTCCTGGATCTACACTTGCGAAAGACATTCTTTCCGGTTCGGTAGGTACCACAGTTTTTTAGTAACGGCAATGCTAAACGGAGAAAGCCCATTAAATTGTATACAATTTCTGAGGAAACTAAGCTGTGACCTATTAACATCGTGGATGAGATGAGATTGGAAATCCCTACTTTGACGAGAAATTTGAGGGAACTTGTTGGACTAAATATGTTTTAATTGAGTTCTAATAATATAGCGATAAAATGTGGCAGTAAAAATATATACGTATTTAAACCGCTTTTCTTAATAGTGCGCTTTGGATGTGCATGCTTATATTTTCAGTACTAAATTTTAAAATAAGTTTATCTTTGCAGTCTCCAAATATAAATAATAATAGTAGAAACGGTCAAGATCTATCGTGGTCTTCCTTTCACGCTTAATTTCTTCGACACTTCTTCCTCTGATCACAAAGTAATAGCTAATCTCTAGTCTATCTTATTTTTTATGACAATACTTCCAATGATCCTATCCTTGAATGCCATAGATTTTTGTCTAATTGTCTACACATATTTCTCGTTCCCGTACCGTCTATTATAAATTACTGCAGTTGAAAGTAATATAATTTTTCTAAAAAAGTGTGCTCATGCACTCTGCAACACCTTTCTAATCTATTTCAACTGTCCTCTCACAAGAAGTCTTCTTCTTCTCCTCAATTTGGAAAGAATACTTTTTTTCTAATCTTTAAAAAAAGTTGTAAAATGAGATTTCGAACTATCGGGCTACTGCAAAGCTCTCCACTATACACAAGCTCTCTGAAAGCAGTGTATGACTCCCCTTTTCACTTGCGATTAGGTACTATAAGGCAAGTTATGCATTCATAAAAAAAAAAATCTAACGATCAAACATGACATTACGATCATAGAGAAGTCTAAGAAAGTGATCGACAAAAAATGTCTGTCTGTCTGTAATTCTGACAGTCAGGCCTAAAAATAACGGTACCTGCCATATGACCTTGATGGAAAATCTTATTTTTCTCGAAAACGGCTCCAACGATTTTGATGAAAATTTTTGAGAATGTTTTTGTTGGTAATAGCTATCATCTGATATGAATCAAGTTTACACGAAAAGCCTATTAACGGTACCTTTCATATAACGGGTTTTTTATTTTTTTGGCTTTCTCGGTAACTATACATTGCATTTCTGACAAATTTTATATCTGAGAAGACCTAGGTAGCCAAACTAATTCTGCATATTAAAATTTTAAATAACTTTTTTTTTTATAATTAAAATTAATTTTTGATTTTTTTATTTTGAAAAATCAATATTTTTAAAATTAATCAAAAAAAAATAATTTTAAATTTTATGGTCACGTGTATCTAAAAAAACCGCATACTAAAATTTCAAAAAACATTTGTTTTCAAAAAACTAAAAATAAGAAACCGGATTTCATCAAAATCCGTCCTACAATTTTCCAGATATTTTTTTATAAAATTTTCATTGCTTTTCCTGCCATCTAATGGCGTTCTTGGTTTTTTCGAGAAATCGGTCAAAGTGATGATTTTGGCAGATTATATAAGTAAAAAAACGATTTTTACCCACCTATACAGCATTCACTTTCATTTATACATATGTATATATGTACATATCAACATACCTAGGTTCTCTATGTATAGGTAGGTACATATTATTCTCCTAATTTTTATAATTCCATTTAAATATACAGTAGCTACCAATGTAACCATTCCTTGAATCATATGAATTCCGCAATTCATTATATTAAGAATCAAGATAATCGTACCTACATCGCCAAAGGATAACTAGACAACTTATAACAACGTCAGTGGTTAGCTACACTAAAGTTGTTAAATTTAAGAATAAATGCAAAAACAAACTGTAGTACCTGGGCGAAACACATATAAATTTGGACTAGAGGTCGCAAAAAGACTCAATTAAAAACTAAAGTTGTTAGTTACAAGAGCAAGTTCGTACGATCCAGTCGTGCATTTTATTTCATTTCAAATCAATTGTTTCTCCTCTGCAACATGGATTCTTAAAGGGCAGGTCCATCACCACGACTAATCTTACCCAATTTGTGTCATCAACATTTGTGGCTCAATAAAAATGATTTGATGCCAATCATACCTTGAGAACCTCATACACAGAGTTATCTTTAGGAATACGGTGTCTGACACAATATTCGGCTCCTCAGGGTAATCATCTTCGGCCACTCCTATTTGTGCTTGCCATTAATATAATTTCCTTCTCCGATCTCTTTGCTGATGACATTAAAATAGTAAAAGTAACCTCATTTTCTCGTGACACCTCCCTTCTTCAACAAGACCTAATCAACTATTTTACCTTGTGCAAAAAAAAAAATTCTGGAGCTTAATGTTAAAAAATTCCAAGCTATGTGTTTCTCCTGCAAACATTTACCTTCGACTTCCTGTCGTATAGACCTATAGTTTCCTCTATTCACGATCTTGGGATAATCCCAAGTGATAAAGAGCTAATTTGCGCTCTCACATTGACAATATAATTAGAAGAGAAAATTCCTCTTTGGGCTTTATAAGCGATGCTCTAAGGAATTTTCCAATCCCATGATTCAAAATCTCTTTACATCACATACGTTTGGCCAATCCTCGAATATGCAGTCAGGTGTGAGCTACATTTCAAATAACTCATTCTCTTAGGATTGAAGCTTGACAAAAAAGATTCCTTCGATTCTCTTTACGCAATTTTTCCTGGTATGATTCGTTTATATAACTTTATAAAGACCATTTAAAATTAATTGACTTACATACTCTTGCTCAAAGCCGGCGTATCGCTCATTCCTGTTTATCAACCAGCTTATCACTGCATGCATTGACTCTCCTGACTTACTCAAATTAATAAATTTTAATACCAATCCTCGAAACTTAAGATCTATTCCTTTCTTCCGCCTTTCTACTCATCGTACTAACTACGCCCATTGCAACCCAATTTGTAGAATGCTACCTTCAGCTAATTATCCTTGATTTCTCCTTTAGTTCTCTATACCTCAGAAGAAGCCTCTCCCTAACACATTAAAATTGTTTTATTTTTAAGTTATCAGTTTTTTTCATTTATACATGCAACTACTTGTATTAAAGCTAAATTAAATTAAATTAAAATCAAATTAAATTAAATTAAAATTAAAATTAAAATTAAAATTAAAATTAAAATTAAAATTAAAATTAAAATTAAAATTAAAATTAAAATTAAAATTAAAATTAAAATTAAAATTAAAATTAAAATTAAAATTAAAATTAAAATTAAAATTAAAATTAAAATTAAAATTAAAATTAAAATTAAAATTAAAATTAAATTAACAATTTCCTAATATGCACTTTACTTCAATATTCCCAACTTTAAACACTTTTTAACTAGCACCATACTAAACCTATTTTCTTGATAAACTGATGATAAAAGAATGCAACACTTTAAGGTTCTATTGCGATTGTCAATTATCGATTTTATAATTGATAAATACTGAAATTTGGCTAACCTCAATTTATTAATAAAAAACTAAACTACTATTCATTGGTAATTATTAGGGCTAGGATTTCCCTGCACTTAAAAATGCAAAATATGCGAATCAAATATGCTCTTAAAAATGTAAAATATGCACCTAAAATATGCATTTAAAACCATTTCCCTTGTTATCCATAGGAACCATTTGTATGGACAAGTATTATTATTTACTCGTAGTAATATTTAGGTTTATATAACAATTTCTGTCTTTATTATCAAACAGAAAAGTAAAAGCCTCTAGATCTTATTTGTTCAATTAATAAATTATAAATTTTATTAATTTAGTTTTTACGTCAAACAAACACTTTTCAAATTGGGATTATTGAGCTTGCTTAGCGGATTATTAATTAGCAGCAACAAGTGTCTCACATAAATCCATATTAAAATTGTTTTTTGTTCTAAACGAAACGAGTTGTGATTGCGATTTTGCAGAACTAGATTGTTTTTTCAGTTCCGTATGTTTAATAGATTTCAGGTGTTGGTCAATTTTAATTTTTTTCTCGAAGGAGACACCTTTGCTAGAAAATCTATAAAAAAGAATAATTGTTCCATCGGTTGTGAAAGTGTGTGGGTTGTCCGGAACATATTTTTTTTATTTGCAATGACTGAAATAACTACATATCTCTAATTAATCGCTTGATTAATTACATCCTAAATTTAATATAAACTTTATATAAAAAAAATACAACCATTAACAAAATCCACATGAAAGTAAATCCAGAAACTTTAAAATAGAACAAAAAAACAGTCAAACAACTCGAAAACATCTTCTGTCATATACACAACTAAAACTACGTGTGTTTGGTAACGTGAAAATTCGTACGAATTTGTACAAATTTTCAGATTTTCCTCTCCTTTCACATTATTCATAGGAAAAAAAAAATAAATTTGGAAAACTTGGCCAAAATTTCAAGTTACAAAACAGACATACTAAATGTGTAAAATGGAATACTGGAAAATGGGAAAAGCTGCCGTGAAAGTTGTCAACAGAAACTGATTAAAGTAAAAAATTAAAGGCACGTGTGCAGTTTTTACTTCAGGATTATTTTGTTATTCGAAAATATGCACAAATATGCATTTATTTTGGAAAAATGCAATCAAAAGTAAAATATACATTTATAATAAAATATGCAAAAGTATGCACTAACTATTAAATTCCATTTTATATATTTATTTATTTCATTTCATCAATCAGAGAACAATTTCCCTTATAGACTAATACATCAGTTCTTAAAAACTAAATTGATAATAAAATAAAATAACATTTAAATTATATAAATATTTTGTAAATAATAATTAGGATCAAAATCAAAATGGTGGGAAATTTAATAAGTTAAATACATATAGTTTAAAAGTATCTCTAGAGCAACTGTCAATCAATTTTAAAGCAAATTTAAGTAATTGTCAACTATCAAATTACAATTGACAATCATAATATGGGTGGATTTAATATGATATTAAAAATGTAAAATAGTCTACCCTTTTAGTGATTTTAGTAAAATGTTCAAATATAGTTCGATGATTATCTTGTTAAAAAATAATGTGCCAATGACTTTATTTAGTTTCAAAGCTAAACAAAAATTGTATGTACGCACTTGCATTATGCATGTATGTATTACTTAATTTTTTTGTTTGTAATTTGTATCAAAAAAAGATTTATTGCCTCAAAAAACGTTACACTAATTTAAATTTAATAATACTGGCCTGTATTTGTCTCGTTTTCTCTGAACCGATTATGTTGTTGTTTCTCGTTTAAGAGATCTATTACTATTTTGCATTCTCTCTCGTGGTTTCTTATTCTATAATTGTTATAATATTAATACCTGTTCATATAAAAGAAATGTTAATGAGACAGTTTTTTGGTTTTCTCTAATTGGATTTAATATGATGAATTAATAAACGTCAAACATCTGCGTTAGTACGACCGAAGTTCTTTTCTGTTGCATTGTTGAACCCACTCATACTGCAGATCTGAATTCGAAACATTCGAATAATTTCTAAACAAAATCGAGCCGTCACAATAACAAGATCTGACATTTCTCTTACGTCACAGTAAAATTTTTCATTTTTTCACAACAATATTCATTGTTGTTTCCTTCAAATTGCAGCTATTTATTAGCACTCTCCAATTCCTTACAACAACAAAAAATTGGAAGAAATCTATTTCAAATTGTTGCAAGGAACTCGACATTATTAAAATTCATACTATGTGAGTCAACAAAAATGGCAGAGAAACAAAAAATTGTATTACGTTTAATTGTTGAATTGCTCTCAAAATAAAGCCAGAACATCTAATCTGTTCTAGAACAATTCACTTTCAAATCCGAGCAAATCTCTGCCAAGACTTTGTGGGATGTTGTTAAAAAAAATTATACAAATATGACTTTCTACCATCTTTTAATAAATCTATCGCTGCTTTACAAATATTAATCGCAATGCTTATGTTACTAAGGCCCATTTGCTCATACGAAACATATATCTTGTCTACATATCTTTTAAGTATATATACATTTATTTATGTTGCATACACAAATTTATGTTAAACTCAGCTAAGAAGCAGATTTAAAATACTTCGAATGGCCTTTTCGATTGGTCGCCTGGCACACGTTCGCGCACTATATTTCAATCAAGATACACATTTGTTTGTATCAATAATAATTAATATAAATAATAAATAATATAAATAATTAAATTCAATAAATATATCCAAATTATACAAAACAAATCAACCCGATGATTTTGACGTGTGAGTGTATTAGTGATTCTGTTTTCGATTCTGAAATGAAATCCAGAACCATTTTGAGTAAATGAAAAAATTGTATAACAATTTTTGTCGATTTTTTCACAATTTTGCATGTTAAATTTAAAATTTAAAAATAACACTAATTGAGCCAAAAAATATTTTTTTATTTATCTATTTAATGTTATATATATGCGATATATACATAGGTACTATAGGGCAAGTTTTGCATTTGAAAAAAAAAATCGAACTCGAGATTTTAATCAACCTGACATTAAGATGATGGAGAACACAAAAAAATGGGTCCCGCAATTCTGTCTGTCTGCGTGTACAACGCTCTACAGCCTAAACGGTTGTAGAGATTTTCTTCAAACTTGGTATTTAAGCTTTAAAGGAAATTGTCTAATGGGGTTTTCTTTTGGTAATTTCAGATTTTGATCGGAAATTTGATTTTTTTCGTCGCGAATGGTATACGATTTCAGATTTATTTTTTTTATCACGTTATTGGTGTATATTCGTGTCTGTGGAACCAGAAGGTATCTGATGGCAAATGATTTGAAAATTGTTTCTTCATTCAAGTTTTTTTTTTATTTTGTAACACGAAGCGAAAAAAAAATTCCTGGAACAAACTTTGAATATACTCTAACCACTTAATGTAAATATATAAATTGTATTAATTTAATGGCCGTTGAGCCAAATAAACTTATAATAAATAAATAAATAAATAAAAATAAAGAAGCGATCTCAATGTTTAAAAAATTAATGCAAAGGATTACACAATTGTTAATACATAATTGTTGTTATGTTCTTAAAATATTTTCACAGCCTTATTTCACTATTCACAATTACTGAAAACAAAATTTTGTCAAAACGACGGCTGTCAATCTGCCGAAAAATCCAGATCTGCAAAATTGATTTCCGATCAAAAAATAAATTGATATGTTTGTCCATTGGAAGGCTTTAATTGTAAAAATCTGTGTTTTGACAGATCTGAAGGGGAAAAAGATTAATTTTTGTTACCAAAAGAAAACCCCATAAAATAGATTTTTGAATCGTTTTTAGCCCGAAAAATAACGGGAAAGCGTTTTCAATAAACAGCCTGGCATCATTGGAAAATCAAAAGTGAATTTACAAGAAAGTGATAGAGCAAATATAATATTTTTTAGAAAAAAAATATTATATATCTTATTAAGTTCATTTTGGTACCAAAACGACATCAGTTTTATTTGTTAAAGGCCCGTTTGCTGATACGAATCATAAATATTTATGTTCAACTTAAAAAGCTTATGGGCTACTTTTTTCTCTGCGTAAACTGTCACATTTCTGTATCAGCAAACGGACCTAAGTGCCTCAGAATTGATAGTAAAAGTTTTCAATGATGAGTTTTAATGAAAGATAAACAATTTGCAATCGCAAATATCAATTTTTTGCACAAATTAAAGGAACGCCTGACAACTCACAGCTTTTGTATTATTTTCTTTTTTTTTCTTTCATTTAACAGTCTTCATAATTTTAGTTCTGGTCCCGTACTTAAATTTTCTGTGATTTTTTGTGCTTCTGAGTCCATCAAAATCATTCTGATACTCAAAAATTTCCCCTACATGTGATTTTTGTGCACAAGAAACATATGTAGCTGTCGAGAACGGTTGTCACCACTTTAATTTATTTTTGTATGCCAATTTAATGTTTGCAGGTTTAAAGCGATCCCGTAGTTTGGCGCTGTATGTATACTTTTTGGGACAATTTCACACCCACTCTTCCAGATCTGTCATTTTGTGAGTTTCTGTGCCGAAAGTATGGGACTAAACCATTTGTTGGGTTCAAATCGTAGCCTTAGGATATATTTTACACTCTGGTAGATGTGCTCTCTTCTGTGAGAACCTACGAAAGGAAACAGGATTTGATAGTTTTTCGTAGATTATACCAATTTAAAGGATTACGCGAACAAACATAATTATTATATTATCTTGAATTTGAAATTCAAACTTTAAGGTGTTTTTTTTACATAAAATGACGTTCCACAAATTTGGTTGCTAGTGCGTAAGTACTTTAGATTTCGGTTTCTCTTTTCTTTTAAGGAGAGGAACTGACATTCTGAATGTCAATAAAATTTTTCAGAAGTGCTTAAAAGCATTTCGAACGCTACTGTATTACCAATCGAAAATCATAGATTTCAATTTAAAAAATCAAATATTGGTTATGTAGCAAAAAATGAGGCATTTCAAAATATTGCTTTTAAATCCAGATTATATGTTATTTTTTGTGAGTGAGTGAGATTAAGAAATCTCAAACGGCGCCCTGATAATAGAAAATGTTTTCCGTAAATGTCGTTTTGAAAACAAAATAAATATTGTGTATAAGCTTAGGTTTGCTTGAAGTTTATGAAGAACGGATAAAAGATCTTTGGTCCATTGTGATACCACATGAATTTAGAGATTTCCTGTCTGCTCGATAAGCAATTAGAGTTCATGATGAAGCGTGTGAGACTGTATATGTCTGTTTTTTTCGAGATCACTAGATGAGTAATTTCCATGAGAGGGATTACGTTTGTGAGACAGAACAGTGCACGTACATAGACGAGGAATTGTTTTTTATTCGTCCAAAAATATGTTGCAACAATTGTTTTGAGAATACCCCATGTCCTGTTGGGTGCTACCTATTAGAAAGTGTATACTTGTGGCACTTATGGAGCTTATCTGCAATCTGTTTAGACGTAGTAAATACTCAGAGTGTTTCAGTTCCAGAATTGGCCAGATCCGTTTATAACTAACAGGCAAGCTTTATAATGAGTTTGTATTTAGCGATAGGTATACCTATATTGAAATGACAAATAATTAGAATTAAAATGTGTGTAAGGTAATTTTATTAAACTTACTGTTTACATAGTACTAGTTTAAAAAATTGATTATAAATACGCCGCAATCCATCTATCTGATGAATATTGCAGAATGTCACTTTCATGTGCACATTTTTTTTTAACTCCTGCTATTAATAATGTTTTCATGAAGGAGTAGACACGCAGCACACTTATACACATAATGATTTAAAAAAAAAAACTTGAAAAAATAAATTTGTTGAAATGTTGAATGTATCCATTTGGTTGTGTTTTTGTGAAGACAATTTTTTTCATAGTTCTTTTGAATCCTGCAATTATTAATTTAATTTAAAAAAAAAATATCACTAGTTGCACTACCTCTCCAACCTCTTGCAACTTAAAACTATGCAATGTACAACAGGGGCTCTAACATAAGTTAAATGGAAAGAACGTTCGCTTTGCATACATGGTAGAATCGCTTTTGAGAATAGGAACAAATCGACTATTAAAATGGATATCCGAAAAGAGAATTTTGCTACAAGATTACGATTAAAAATTTCATATTCTCGAACAAACAATATAAAAACGGCTGAAGTGGAAAAGACGGTCGCATATTAAATTGATATGAGATTTCTATGTTTGATGTTCTACGAAATTAATGAAGAAAACTGGCCCCAGGACGTAACTTGATACAATCGAGTTTTTTCGATACAATCGAGAATTTTTTTGGTTCAATCGAGTGTCCTCGATTGTATCGTTAAAAAAAACTCCATTGAACCAAAATAGGTGCTTCCCATTCTCAATTGTATTGAAAAAAAAAAACTCGATTGTATCAAGTTACGTGATGGGGCCCCTGTTACCTCATTTTGCTCAGAATCAGATGTTTTTAAGTTATGTCGTCCTTGCACCAAATAGCGATATGAATTTTGATAGTAAAATTTAAAAAATTATATTATCATTTTGAAAAAAAAAACTGAAAATATTCTAGCCTTGTTTATGTTGAGTTAAAATTGGCCACACCGCCGTTTTTAGAACAACGGTGGGTTACCTTTGGTAAAAATACAAAATCATTTTAAATTTGAATTTCAAGTAGGTTGTCAACATATCACAATGTCAAGTAGGGGGTTGAAGTCTTGAAGCGACGACAATACGTGTTGAAATGCAAGATGGTGTCTTTTCGGGGATGCAGCAGATGTACCAGTTATGCGTCTTCAATTTCTTGTCCGTCGCCCTTTCGCTATAGGAATTAATAAGTTACAAAGAAAATCGTTGGATGTTTGTATTAGCTCTGAATTCCAATGTTTATCATATGGTCAATTGAGTTGCTCACTTTAGTGAAAAAAAAAAGGTTGTCCGACACTTAAATCATTGCGGTTTGATTGAACCATATCGGCATTACTATATTTATACTTCCTTAATAGAATGGAATTCATTACCAACTTGACTCTACTGTACGTGATAATAGAAAACTTAGCTTTGGAAAGAGTCACAGAAATAAAACTCCCGGAATTTCCAACAGATGTCATGATCAAAAAATACAACTTTGAAAAGAACTTCACAAGTTTCAAAAACGAGTGGGTAGGTGAAAATTTAAACTACACCTTCAAAGCAAATGCCATCAAGTGGAACACTGAAGGATCGAGAACTACTGAGGGGATTGGTGAAGGAGTTTTTGGACCCTCTACTCCATTTGCATTTTTCAATAAGATTTTAACACCGTAGGAAAATGCGTAAACCTAACTATAGAAAACAAAATATTGTCATCATGTCAGACAGCCAAGCTAATCGAAATCAAAAAATCAAAACTGGTATGGAAATGAGTGAGCAGACTGAAGAGCTGGGCAGGTACAATAATAACTCACTTTTTTCTTCTCAAAATTGATCCATTTGTGCAATTGTAAGAACTTGATACAATACAAAGTTTTTAAATCATCTGTAAATATTATATTTTGTTTTTAAGATGAAAAAACTGTTTTGGTATTACGAATCTTTTGATATAACGAATTTCCTGTAGATTATATCTTTCGTTATACTGACGTCTAGCGTAGCTTTTAACGGCCATAAGTCCTACAAAAATTGGCATTTTATCCCGTCGATCTCAATTGGGCTCATCAGTTGACTAGTGTGGAACTTTGTAAATACGCAATTTTTGCCAAGTTCAATTCATATTACTTAGATTTTTACTAGGTTTTTGAATTATTTTTCTTTAAGACTATAAATACATTTATACCTTCATGCTTACTCATACAATAATTTACTAACTTTTACTAAGATAATAGGACATTCCGGGCTAGATAGATGATTTTTAGAGGTTTTTTTGAGTGTACAATACTAAACGCCTAGTTTTTTTTACATATACATATATAAAAAAACTATTACATATACATAGAGTAGAATCTCGGAAACATGAACATATACATAAGATGAACAGTTCGGAAAGATAAACGTTTCCTTCCACCAAAGATGAACTGGTTGAAATTGTCGAGTATCTGAAAAGATGAACACTCGATTCCCAATTTTATTTTTTCCTATTTCATTGCCTCCAGTTCTTGTTATATTTTTATATTAATATTTTTTTAATTATTATATTAATGTGTGGATATATGTTCTTCTTCTCTAATTAAAATCTTATGCTTAGAAAGATGATCAATTCGAAAAAAATGAACAGTACCTGTTTTATATCTGTTCATCTTTCTGAGATTCTACTGTATATATTTATTCCTGAAATTGTAAGGATTTTTTCGAGTTGTACACCAATTAAGGAATTTTCATTGTATAAAAATATGCATTAATGCATGTTTTATCTTTCAAATTTTACAAAACCACTTGAACCATAAGAGCATAAATGTACATACAGTGGTGGCCAAACAATAAGAAACAATGTCACAAATCAGAATTTCTCTTAAAATCCCACTGTGCTTTTTGAACACCGTTATTCGTTGATCACTATCATGTGTGGTCTGAACATGTGCTCTCCTAAACATGACCTATTACAAAAATGCCGTTGTTATAGAAAAATTCATTTCGTTGGACAGAAAATTAGAAACGACAACATTGTTCCTGAATTTGTGTTTAATTGAAACTTATTTTTTTGTGAGTTTATTGTTTCAGTATATTCTTCATTTTTTACAGCAAATTTATCCATAAGCAGTGAAAATATGGGTAAAAATAAATCATGTAATCCAGAAATTCGAAAGCTTATTGTACAGTGCTATCAGAATGAAAACTTGTCAATGTATACCTTAGCTAAAAGATTTTGCTATTCAAAAGTTTTTGGAGTAATACAAGTGTTCAAAAGAACTGGAAGCTTTGAAAACCCTATAAGAAAGACAATAGCTTGAAAAACGACGCCAAAAGAAGACAGATTAATTTGTCGAATCAGTAAAGCCGATCCTTTTTTGACTTCTAGTCAAAATATATCAGCTATGCATTGCAAGACGAAAACCACACGTTTCTAAAAATTAATCTCAAGAGGCGATTGCATATTACTAAGCTCTGGAGCGATAATTCCAAATTCAACATGTTTGGTTCGGACAGTAAAGTTTACGTCAGACTGACTCAAAACAAAGATTTGGATCCAAAATATACAGTTTGAAAACTAAAAAAGTATGGAGGAGTAAGCATAATGGTTTGGGTTGCATTCTCTCGGCGTAGTATGGGCCCGTTAATAAGAATAGATGGTAGAATTGACCAACATGTTTATAAGAATATTATGGAAAATGTTATAGAACTTTATTCGTTTGATCACATTCCCTTAAGATTTATTTTCCAGCACGATAACGATCCCAAACACACATCAAGGATTGTTAAGCAATGGTTTGCGGAGACAATAACTAATATTTTGGATTGACCCGCTCAAAGTCCGGGCCTAAATCCTATCGCGAACTTGTGGGCAGATGTGGAGAGATCGAAATTCAAACGAACTATTCCAAAATATTAAAGATCTTTGGGAGAAAATACAACCCTTAAGGTGCCGTTCCCTGGTGGAGAGTATGCAACGAAGATTGGGTGCAGTAATACAAAATAAAGGCTATCCTACAGAGTATTAACATTTACATTCTATAAATTAAACGTTCCAAGCGATATTTGAATTTTATTTTTATGTTTCCAATTGTATAGCCGGAGTCAATTTGGGTTCAATCAATGTTTTTTTTTCTTGTGAAGGATAGTATCTATATGTTCTTCAAAATTTCTTTAAAATGTTACTAAGTACATTTAGTATTAATAAAATCAATTGTGAACTTCAACAGGCGTTCTTGTAGAAAGTTATGCGTTTTATTATTAATATCTAGTTTTGTTTCTAATTCTATGGCCATTACTGTATGTACGAGCGAATAAATCATGAATTTCCAAAAAAAAGTCGAAAACTTATTTATTTATTATAAAGATTTTGTTATAGTAAATATTATTTCTATCTATTAAAAAAATAGAAAATTAGTAAGTCCAGTCTGATTCTCATGAACTACATGCAACATCATTTTAAATGTTTAAAATATTGTACATAGTATACCTACATACTTTATTTTAGCTTAGTCTGAGAGTAAGTACGAGCAACTCAGTGGTGGGTTTATTAATTTCAAATTTGTGAATAAGGAATTCGCTTATTAAAGGAGTTTCTTTTTGGAAATGAACCCTCTTACTGAATCTAAATTACCTAAGTTCATACAAAAAGCTCTCTCTCTCTCCTGTTTGAACACATACAACTTACTTCTACCTTGCATCGAACAAAAAAAAAACTTGTTATAAAACCTGAGATGGAGGTCAATATAATGACAACACACTCTATATTTCCATATGTCGTCGTCTGTATGTCAAGTTTTTATTATGTCTCCACATGGATCAGCCCCCACATTTCCACGAGGAAATCAGTAGACCTATGATTTATTTGTTGTTACATACAATATTTGTTTTTTTTTCTTCTTCTTCTTCCTTTTCTTATCAATAATATAAAAATCACTGCAAAAGTGCAAAAGTATAGCAAAAGTTCAACTAAATTCCCAATTTAATGATGGCGACATCGAGAAAGCAAAATTTTGCTAAACACGAGATACCAGCACTCACTACTCACTCACATGCATTACCAAATGAATACATTTATTTTTCACCTGCTAAGAGCAAGCAATGTGTTCTTCCAGTGCATTCTTGCTTCCTTCCTCGTGCTTGTCATGCACAACAACAAAAATCGAAAAGATTAATCAATCCACACCAGGAGCAACATGAGAGCGCTATTCAAGACTCAGCCAGGGCTCAGAGTCAATCATTAACCCCCAAATAATCGCAGCAAAGGCAATTGCTTATTTCTTTTCAAAAAGTCATTTACCTTGGATAAACATAGCAAAAAAAAAAAAAACAAAAGAAATGAAACCAAAACCAAAACAAGAGCAAGGAACAAAAAACAAAACTCACTTACGTTGTTCTCCTCGACGACGAAGCCTCGAGTGTAAATATTAAATTTGTTGTTCTTCTTCGTAGAGAAGTCATATTTTAATTTGTCTCCTAAGTTCTTTGTGACTTGTACTTGTGAATTATGAGAGTTATCACTGATATGAATGTTTTGTTATTTTATTGCGGTTTATTGATTTTTTTTTATCGTGGTCGTAGAGCACTGAGCGCAACCGAATTGTATCAAGAGGTTTTAACAGCTCCACAAAGGTGATCTGGTTTTGAGAGTTAGGGGAGAGTTCAATGAGTTTTTATCTTCGGCTTTGTCCACTTATTGTTGTTGGTTTAAGTTGGAGTTTGGTTGCAATTGGATAAATGCCTGAGAAGAACAAACAATTTAAGCATAAATCAACCACTCAAAAACCAAATCTACTCAATACATACAATTCATAATAGTTAATTATTTAAAAAAAAAAAAAAAAAAACATCTTCAGAAACAGAAAAAAAGGAATTTTTCGCCCTCGGTAGAGAACGATCATCATCATCGATTAAAAAGCAAAAAAGCACACAGAAAACGAAAAGAGAAGAAACTTTTTTTCCTTATTTCGATTTTAACGTCCAAGTCGAGTCGAACCAGGCAGAGGCAGAGGCACCAGGGCACCACAACCACACAAAAGTCGTCGTTGTCGTTCTCGTTTATATGGAAAATGGAATGGAGACGACGTCGTCGTCGTCGTCGTTTCTATCGTTCGTTCAATGACATAGAAAGAAGAAAAAAAATTCACTCACGATTTTCACAAAGAAATTTTCCACATATATTGATCACATTTTCACATCGTATTTAGCAATCACTTTAATTTGAATATTGTATTTTTGATTTATCGAAGTTTTAGTGGAAAATTTCAATAAATTTTGGGAGAAATTTGAAAAAGTTTTGCAATTAAAATGACGTCCGATGTGAAGTAGACATGTTTATTTTAATTGATTAAAAATTTTTGTGATGGTAGTATTGTAGTAGAACTTGGAATGTAGAACGTAATAGACTGAATTTAACAAAATGGTGTTTCGATGTTATTGACGCAGATTGAAAATATGGAATTACCAGATAAAATAGTGTATTCGATGTATTCGTTAACCTACTGTCCACACTGAACGTATTTTTTATTTTTCATGAACCATATAGTTTATCTTGTATAAACAGGCCGATTCCACTGTCCATACAGAATGTCTACTATCTCACGCACAATCCAGTCCACAATCAGTGTATTATTACTCACTGCGATTCAACAGCTACATCGCTTCATTAGATGCGCAAAATGGTTTTAATTAAAGAGCTAATTAGGCCTATTCTGCGAGATCTTTAGGCCTATTCAGCGAGATCTTTTATTCCGTTATGAATTTACATACACAAGTTTAAACTGTCAAAATATCTTTTATGAATCATAATTTTGGTATTCGGCATGCTAAATCTGCTATGAAATCTGTTAAGAAATCTGCTTATGAGCTGTCAAAACATCGAAATTCTTAACAAGTCCTTGACGAACTGCATTTTTATTATTCAACATGCCACAATCTGTTATGGAATCTCTTATGAATCATAAAAGAAACACTTTTGTTACTTTTATCATAAAAGATTTCAATATATGAAGTAAGAACTTTTATTTCTTTAATGAATTGTTCTTAAAAGGACAAAATATTATTAAAATACATAATAATAAACACAAAAATGAAAGTAATTTCAAACTATTTATTTCAATACACGAAAGCACAGAATAAAACATTTTGATAGATGCAAAATAAAAGAAAGTGTCGCTTATCTTGTCGAAGTTCGTTTTGTACAACATTTTACATGCTGTATACACAACATGGTATGTCCAAATTAACTGAAACATATGTGGTAAAATCGTATTCCATAGTATGAATACAAGTAGTGGATAACATTTTACTTTTTTAAGAAGGTGTTTTTTTTTAAAGTGAGATTGCCGGGATGAAATGCAAATTTTGTGGACTAAAGGCCGTCAAAAGCTATTTTGAATCATTTTACATTCCATTTTGGTTGTAAGCAATATACTCGTATTTGATGACAGCTGATTATGATAACAGATTTTAGTTCTGTTTGCTTTTATAAAAGTTCGAACTCCTGAATACCAATTATAAAAGACCTTTTATGGTAAAAATCTTTTATGAAGCATAACAGAAAATTCATAGCAGAATAACAGATTTGGTAGAATAGACCTAAATATCTTTTCCCGTGGTATCACAATGAATTTATCTAAGGCCTAAGGTCAGTATTCACGAACCGCTCATAACTTAAGAGGCCCATAAACCTACTATGAGCGCTCCACTCTTTAGTTATGAGCGGTCTCATCGAAAATTTATTCAAAAACTCTCGAAATACAATGCGACTGTCTATGAAACAATTCCTTAATTTTTTTTTCAGACAATTTTTATTCGCAAATCAAACAGAAGTCACAATGAATAAATGAACTAAAACAAAACTAAATAGTAGACAAATTATTTCTTTTTCTATTTGTTGAGTATATGTTTTATATTTTTGTCTCCACGGCAATTAATTATTAAATATTTGTATAAAAAGTTTGCGTTTTCGAGGGACCAAGACACTAGACACGAAGTGTGTACCTATATTATCCGGAAGCAGACGGACTGATTTGCATGGGCAGCAATGGTGCAACTATTTGTTTTTGGAAGGAAGATGGATATTTTCCGAATTGTGCCTTCAAAGGACACAACTCGACTGTTTGTTTGATAATAAAGGCATTATTGAATCTAACAAATATTATGCTCCCACCAAAGCGAAATCTGAGATTTCAGCAGGCAGATTTCGAGATTTCAAATTAGTGTTCACTACGCCATATCCAGGATTTCGTCTCTCAGAAGAACAATCAACAACCATTTTTGTTCATCTACTTCATCAACCCAAGTCACGCAGTCAAATAAAAATTCATACTCTCTCTTTTTATCTCCTTATCGTTAGAGTGAAAGATCGTAATTTGAACATAAAAACATTTTCACCTAAGAATGGTGAAGTTTAAAATGGACTCATTAACTAAGAATGGCCCGCGCCGTTACTGGGATTTCGTTGTGATTTTAGCGAATTCTCGCATTTCGAAATCCTAAAACAATATGGTGAAATCCGAAGATTTGGACTGAAATCTTCGAAATACGAGATTTCGTTTCTGTGGGAACATAGTTTTAAAAATTTTTTTAAATTTTTTTTATTTAAATCTTAAAACAAACTTACAAATTTCTATTAAAATTTATAAGAATTGTTTTGTCATATTGGGTTAAGTAAAGTGTTGTAGTGTAAAGGAGACTCATGTGAAGAAGAATAGTGCGATAATAGAATGAGGAGTAGAGAACTAATACTAACGGCATTATTCATTATCATTCATTAACGCATTATAGCGAGTACAGAGGACAATATGTTCGTTGCATAGGAGTAACATAATCTAAACGTGCTGATAGGAAGTATAGCGCCAACATAAAAGGAATTTTGTATCTTTGTGGACAAGGAATGGGATTGTTTACATGCGTACAAAAGAGGGAGACAATTTAATCAAAATAACTTGTAATCCACAATCAGTGTATTATTACTCACTGCGATTCAACAGCTACATCGCTTTATTAGATGCGCAAAATGGTTTTAATTAAAGAGCTAATTAGGCCTATTCTGCGAGATCTTTAGGCCTATTCAGCGAGATCTTTTATTCTGTTATGAATGTGCATACAAAAGTTTAAACTGTCAAAAGATCTTTTGTAAATCATAATTTTGGTATTCGGCATGCTAAATCTGCTATGAAATCTGTTAAGAAATCTGCTAATGAGCTGTCAAAACATCGAAATTCTTAACAAGACCTTGACGAACTGCATTTTTATTATTCAACATGCCACAATGTGTTATGCAATCTCTTATGAATCATAAAAGAAACACTTTTGTTACTTTTATCATAATAGATTTCAATATATGAAGTAAAAACTTTTATTTCTTTAATGAATTGTTTTTAAAAGGATAAAATATTTTTAAAATATATAATAATAAATACAAAAATGAAAGTAATTTCAAACTATTTATTTCAATACACGAAAGCACAGAATAAAACATTTTGATAGATGCAAAATAAAAGAAAGTGTCACTTATCTTGCCTAAGTTCGTTTTGTACAACTTTTTATATTGGGTATGTTAAATTCAGGAACTGTTATGATAATATTACAAAAATTAATTATTATTTATCTACGCGAAACAAAACACGATCATTCCGCAGGTTAATTTTATATTGTCATTAGTCAGTGCCGACTGCCGAGAGTTTTTTATTTACCTACTACAGCTGATAATTTGATAACAGACTTTTATAAAAGATCGAACTCCTGAATACCAATTTATCAAATTTCTTTTATGGTGAATATCTGTTATGCATCATAACAGAAAAAACATAGCAGAATAACAGATGTCGCAGAATAGGCCTACTTATATTCTGTTATTCTGGTATTCTGTTATGAATTTCCATACAATAGTTAGAGCTGTCACAAAATCTTTTATGAATAATAATTTTGGTATTCGGCATGCCAATTCTGTTATGAACGAAAATTCGAACTCGAAAGAAAATCTTTTACGAATCGCATTTTTGGTATTCAGCATGCCAAAATCTGTTGTGAAATCTGTTATAAATCATAAAAGAATAAAACACAAACTTTTGCATGCAAATAAAAAACTTTATTTCATAATTTTTCCCTACGTTTCGTCGGACTTTCTCTACTTCATCAGGGGTAGCTTATTAAATCTATATAAAAGACAATATTAACAATTTACAAAAAATTTACTTAAAAATTTTTTTAATTTAGACTTACATGAGAAAAAACTTTTAGATTTACATTTAAAAATGGTTAAACGGTGATTTAATACTCTTGAATATTCTAAAGAAATAAATTGAATTATTTAACATTTAACAGTAAAAATGCAAAATTAATAAAAACAAAATAAGTTAAAAATCGAACATATAAAAATGTTCGATTTTTAACTTATTTTGTTTTTATTAATTTTGCATTATTGCATTATTTAACATTTAACAGTAAAATATGCAAAATTAATAAGAACAAAATAAGTTAAAAATCGAACACATAAAAATGTTCGATTTTTAACTTATTTTGTTTTTATTAATTTTGCATATTTTACTGTTAAATGTTAAATAATTCAATTTCTTTCTTTAGAATATTCAATAGTATTATATCACCATTTAATCATTATTGCTCTTAACGGCCTTTAGTCCATAAAATTTGCGTTTCATACCGGCAATCTCACTTGGACTCATCAGTTGGTTTGTGAGCGCCTTACCAATACGCAATTTTTGTAAAGTTCAGTTCAACTTACTTGCATTTTTTGACAAAAAAGCAATGTGAACTATATCTAACAAGATTAAAAATTTAATAATTAAAATTGGAAGATTTTGTCCTCGGCCAGACATAGTTAATAAGAAGGTGTTTTTTTTATAATACAATTCTATATAGTACTGAAATTACTCAGCCAAGTAGGTGCTTATCCCGCCAAAGAGTGGGGTACTATTCCAATGAAAGAGCGACATGAATAGTGTATACAATATTCTGTATGTGCAATATGTTCACTATTAAACCAGAATAATTTCTTGGAGATGAAGATGAGTTTAGTGAAATAGAAGAATATAAAAGTATGATGATGAGAGCATCCGCAGAAACCACGCACTGAATGGCACAGCATTGGTTCTCGAGTTCGAGAACGATATGTCGCCAATTTGACATAAGAATATTTTAAAAAATAATTTAAATTCTTCCCTTTATATTAAACAAAAGAACATTTAATAATAGAATGAGGAGTAGAGAACTAATACTAAGGGCATTATTCATTAACATTCATTAACGCATCATAGCGAGTACAGAGGATAATATGTTCTCTCTATAATGTATATAAAGGCAAAAATCTTATTTATTACGTTGCATAGGAGTAACATAATCTAAACGTGCCGGTAGGAAGTATAGCGCCAACATAAAAGGAATTTTGTATCTTTGTGGACAAGGAATGGGAATGTTTACATGCGTGAAAAAGAGGGATACAATTTAATCAAAATAACTTGTAATTCAGATTTATTGAAATTGTAATGAGTTCGTTAAATATTTCAAACATCCATGTAAACAATCCATCCAGCCACAATAACATTATTGCCAGTGATCATGAATTGAATGTACCTTATTTATTAGGATCTTTTTGCATTCATCAAAACATTCGAAGTTTGCGTAAGAACTTTCATAATTTAATTATTCATATTGAATCTCCAGAAGTATTGCCTCTGATTATAGTTGTGAGTGAAATTTGGATTTTCCAAAATGAAGTAGAATTTTATAATATTAATGGTTACTCATTATTCGCCAAATGCAATGAGTCTTATTTAGCTGAGGGTTTAGCAGTTTTCATAAAAAGTGATGTTGTATGCGAACAATCAAAAGTTGATTTTGTTAGTGCGGATATAATGCGAATGAGATTTTTATTTAGAAATGATTGGTATACACTTCTTTGTATATATCGTTGGCATGATTTTACCAAAAATAGATTTATTGAGAAGTTTTTTAGTATCTTGAATATTATCAAAGATAAAAATGTGATAGTTAAAGGAGACATAAACATTGACTTGTTACTGGAAAATGATAATAACACAAATAATTATATGCTTTTGATGTCTTCATTTGGGTTGGAAAATTTAATTAATGTACCAACTCCAATAACAAGCTCAAGTTCAAGTTGCATAGATCATATATTTTTAAGACTTAACACCAACAATAATTCAGTATTTACAAGTGAAGTGTATGATTATAAGATCACTGATGATCATTTATGTGCTTTGAATGTACGAACAAACGACAGGTTACCCAGAACTCCTATAGTAAAGACAAACTGTTTTTGATGTATAACTTACTGCATGAGAAATTAAGAAATGAATTCTGGGAACATGTGTATTCTACGAGCTGTGCTTCTTTCTTTTATTTCTATTTTCAATGGACACATTGAAAGTTCAAAAACTTTTGTAAATATCAATAACAAAATTAAATTCTTGAAACCTTGAATGACACCGTGATTGTTAAACCAAATTAAACTAAAAAAAATACTCAATGATATTTAAAAAAACATCCTCATAACTTAAATTTAATTTAATACTACTCTAAGCTTTGCAAACGAGTACAAAAATTAACAGCTGAAACACGTGATTCATACTATGCGAATCGATTAAATGGGAAGTTGTCGATTGCATTTTAGAAAAGCAATGTCATTCGCATAATATTTCTAATATCGTAATAGATAATACTATAAGCTCTGACTCTCTGCTTATATCAAACGATTTCAACAATTATTTTGTTGACATTACTGAAACTATGAAACCACCTTTGCCAGTTCATGAAAATAGTTTAAAAAAAGAAAATTCACAGATATATAGCTTTCGTTTCCAAGAGTTCTCTCCTGTAGAGATCTGTAAACTAATTCAAAGCATTAAAAACAAAAAGTCTTGCACTAGTGATGGCATATCTTCAGCAATTTTAAAAAAATGTATCCTGGGAGATTGTGGATGTTCTTTGATATATTTTTAACTTAAGTGTTAATACTGGATCATTTCCAAATTCATTAAAAAATGCTGAAGTTGTTCCATTGCTTAAGAAAGGTAACCGAAAAAATATAACTGACTATAGGCCTATCTCATTACTTTCTACATTTTCCAAAATCTTTGAAAAATTAATGAAGATACGCATACTTTCTTTTCTTGAGAAAACGAATTTTATTTCTAAAGATCAGTATGGCTTCATACCAGGCAGATCTACGGAAGATGCTATCCTTAGAGTATGTTGTGATTTGTATACGGGGATAAATGAAAGTCGTACAACGATGGCATTGTTTATCGACATGACAAAAGCGTTTGACATGGTTGATCATGAAATTCTATTAAAAAAATTATATAATGCTGGATTCAGGGGTCAAATATATGAATGGCTGATCGGTAGAGTTCAAAGAGTGTCGGTGAACGGAACACTCAGTAATGTCTTAACACTGAAAAACGGTGTTCCTCAGGGTTCTGTTCTAGGTCCGATCCTCTTCCTGATCTACATAAACTCACTATTCCAACAGGAATTTTCCGGGAATCGTAAAGCATTCGCTGATGATATTGCATTCACTTATTCTGAAGCATCATATTTTCAATGTGTTATTAATATTAATATGGATTTACAATTGCTCAGAGTTTGGTTTGATTATCACAAACTGATTATAAGTGAAAAAAACAAAAATTATGTTTTTTTAAGTTATCGGGTATCCTTCCTAACAAATACAATTTTTTTCATTTACCTGACTGTGAAAAATTTGTTTTACCCTTACATAAATGTGGTTCATGCAATTTTTTAAAATATAAAACGTGCCCATCACACTGTTTTGAAATTGAATATGTTGACTCATTCAAGTGTTTAGGTGTGATCATAGACTGCAACCTCAACTGGAAAGTTCACATACAATCAGTGAAAACATACATGAATCTTATAACACGCAAAATGTATCACCTACAAAAATTCTGTTCAAGGAAGGTTCTAACCATGATCTACTATGGACTTACTCAGTCGAAATTACAATACGGTATAGTTAGTTGGGGAGGGGTGCATATACGAACAATTTAAGCCCCCTGTTGAGTGCTCAAAAGCATATAATTCGGATAATTTGTAGAAAAAATCAATGGAATGAAAGCTGGCCTCTCTTCTGTGAATTAAGAATTCTACCTTTGTTTTTAAGGTCTAAAAAAAAATTTATAAACAAAGTGGCAATATTCCATCTAGAAACTCTTCAACATAAATCTTACGAATAAATAATCTGGCACTTATTAATAATCTTTCTCCACATACAACTCATTTTACGTATTTTTATCTCTTATCGTCCTCGGTTATTTTTAATAATCTTCCAATTTCAATAAGAACTACTTACAACTATAATTCCTTCTTGAGAAAAATCAATGTCAATGTCAATTTATAAAAATAGAACCTACATTTAATATTGTTTTTAATTTTTATACTTTGTTTTTGCTTGATATTACTTTGCATTAAATCCAATTTAAAAAAAAAATATTTCTCACATAAGAATAACTGAAAGTACCCCACGTCAGTAATTTTTTAAAAATAAATATAGTAAAAAGCCTTCTGATCGTCATTCAATTCTAACCTTCAGGTTATTGAATGATTAGACTTATTTCTTAAAGCTATTTTTATAAAACTATATTGTAATTTACTTTTAAGTTTCACTGGCCAGACCACGGGCAAAACATACTTCTAGGTGCATGAATCTAACCAAATTCCCCTAGAAAAATATAATTTACAGTGAGTAATCGCTGTAAACTTTCTTAAAGTCGGTAAACATCGATCAAAAAATAATGCGTCTAAGAAAGGTACTACAGCATCTAACTGATGAGCCCAACTGTAGTACCTGTGCAAAACGCATTTTTGACTAAAGGTAACAAAAACATTCAATTGGCTTTAAATCCACACAGTCCACTAAAAAAAAAAAATAATAAAAACATATTGTTTGCGTTTTCTTCAATTAATGACAAATTTCAAATCAAATGACATCATCCTTTTCAATTTCCTTTTTACTTGCGATTATAGGTACTCCTTAAAAGTTTAAGCAATACTGTAAGCCAAAATTTTTCACTTTTTTTTGAAAACTCAAAATTTCGAAACAACTTGATGGATTTTTTCGAAACTTCGAATTTGGTAGTTTTTTGACATTATCTTGAACAGTTAAAAAAATTATGTTCCTAAAATAAAAAAACAACGGTACCTCCATAGAAATGTTAAAAAAAACGTTAAGAAAAAAACATATTTCTCGAAAACAGCTCCAAGAATTTTTATAAAAAAATGTGTTATAAAAATATTTTTTTCGTACTTATTAACGGTACTCCCACAGAATCACTTTCAATAATTTCGACTTTCTCAACATTAGATAAACCGATTAAAATATTTGTTTTATACATATGCTCAATAAATTGTTAATAAAACTGCATACTCAAATTTTCAAAAAAAAAAGTTATTTGATTTTTTAAAAATAATTAAAAAAAAAGAGAAAACAACAACTCGATAGCTTTTCTTGACGTCAAATTCTCCAGAGACCAAAACCATCTTTCGTTTGGTTGGTATCAAAAAAATACGGCTTCAGGATGAATTATCAATTTTCGTTCAAACCAGGCCAAACATATTTTAATCAATACGGCTTCCAACCTAATAAACAAAGTTTTTACTTTGAGTGATGAAAAATTTCACTCGGCTAATCAGCAAAAAAAATCATTAATATCCTTAAAATTAATGGATATCCGACTGTAGTCATTCGAAACTTGTTGTTAAAATACAATCATCAAAAAATCCCCCGTCACCAATGCAACCCTAGCGGCTTTTTAAAAAGTGTAATCTATATTCCCAATTTGACGGAGAGCTTTAAGGAGATTGTCAACAAAAAAGTTAAGGAAGCTCGGTTAGCTTTTAAATCAAATAAAACGCTTGCACACCTTTTCACCAAATTAAAGGTAAAACCTGACAAAGATAAATGCACGGATGTTATATATAAGATCAACTGTAAGGGTAAAATTGATGAATCCTGTAATTTATGTTACATTGGTACGACGAAACAATTTCTACGTCAACGTATGTCGAATCACAAATCTGACATCAACACAAAAAATCCGGCCAAGACGGTACTCGCTAACCATGCTATTGAGCTTGGACATTCTCCAGATTTTGAAAATACCCAAGTTCTCCAAATAGAAAAACACACTTCGAAGCGTTATACTCTTGAAACACTTCATATTTTAAACAACAAAAACAACATAAATCGGAGGCAGGAAACACAAAGCATATCTGCGGTATATTGCTCTCTCGTCACATAGACCAAATTCTTCCGTTTACTTTTTCAATTTGCGTTCAGTTTTAGACTAAACTTCTTATAACAAGTAGTGTGTTAAGTATTTTCTTATTATTATTATTCGTTTTAATTTTACAAACAATGTAAAATTTTATTTTTTTACATATAATATTCCAAAGTGTGAGTCTTCAATTGTTTTTTCTTTGTTGTATAAAATTGTTTATTGCTTATTTTCTTTTTTCTATGTAATAAAATGTTCCCCCTGAAGAAGATAGCAATCCCTGTCGAAACGTCGGGAAAAATTAATGTAACTAGTTTTGTTTCATTACTAAGATTATTGTGACCAAAATAGCCGAAAGAAAAGTTTTCCAAAATAACATAAGTATCAACTAAAATTGGTCAATAATTTTAAAATTCATACTATTCTTACTTATCCATGAATTCAAATTGCATCTTTGTTTTCCTTCAAGCTATAAAGACTAAGCAATATAAAAACATTTAATTATGTGTATTATCCATTTATGTCTACATTATTATTATTCCTTTTTACTAATTTTTGTGTGAAGATTAGTCTACGTTTTATGATATTTACCATCAGAAACTAAGGAACAGTAAACGGCTGATTATTTTTGTTGTTAATTATACGCAGTGTCTCTAGTGTGTAACGTTTAGATGTATGTTTTTCTGGTGCAAGGATCTCCACTCCCTCGAAGTTTGGTGTGTGACCAGTATCAATGCTGTGAGAAGCCAGTGCCGTCTTCACAGAACTTTTTAGCCGAATATCTGACTTGTGTTTCGCCATTCTTTGCCGAAAGAGTTGTTTGGTGGTGCCGATGTAGCAAAGATTGCAGGATTCATCCGTTTTTCCTTGGCAATTTTTTTTATAAACTACGTCTGAACGGCGATCTTTGTCGGTTTTCGTCTTCAGGTCCAAGTTGACTTCCGGGTTGTTTTTCGCGACCATTTCATTGAAATTTTCGGAAAGTTTGGGCACATAAACGACACTCTTTTATAAACACATCTCCTCTCTTCCAACTTATTTTCAGAACGAACTTGGTGTTTTTAACGAAGTATCAAGTTCATTATAACTTCTGTCGGAAAGCTGTTGTCTAAGAGTATTTGCGTAACTTTTTCTTCTCTAGCGGAGTGGTATTTTCGGTCACTCAACGCAAAGTCTTTGTTTATTAAGTTCGACGCAGTGCTTATACGAATGTGCTTGGCTTGATTAGATCGGACTTGTGGTTCGCCATTCTTTGCCGAAGGAGTTGTTTGGTGGTGCCGATGTAGCAAAGATTGCAGGATTCATCCATTTTCCCTTGCTTTATTTTGCATTCTTATCACCGGTACTTTACTTATCACTAAGGATAAGTTATTGACCAATTTTAATTTATTTGAAATTATCTGGTTTCTGAGGTTTATACGGGTTTTCCGCCGCTTCATGAATACCCTTATTATTTCCAATGGAACCAATTTTCTACTTCTTCATTGTTGTAACTTAACTCTTAAAATCATTTTTTGTATGCAGATGCGGCTGAAAAGTATAAATAACTCCACGTTCAAATTTTGAAAAAAGCGTTTTTTTTATATAATAATAATTTAATACCTATTCATTCAATTTTGATACACTACTCATTAATGTACTTATGTGAGCATATATCTATATACATAAATACCTAAAATGATTTAAGTATTTATTTTAAATAAAATGTAATTGCAGTATTCGAACGAAAATAAACCTTTATGTTTCTGCATTATGTTAGTACTTTAATTTATTATATTTCCTTCAAATCTGACTGTCTTTATGGACTCTACCTATACCAAATACGAAATTAATTAATTAAAATAGTGATTCCACTGGATTTCTGTTGTCAAAACTATTTTCTATTTCAGTAAGTAAGTAAGTAAGTTGTTAATATGCTGTTTTTTATGCTGCCAAACGTTTTAATATTTATTTCAACACACATTTTATGCATTATGAAGTTTTTTAATATAAAAATGATCTTCCATATTAAAATTCGCATGCTCTAAAATTATCCTAAGGCGTCTTTTCATCAAATGCAAAATATCTTCACCATCAAATAGCAAATTCCATGTCTCTTTATATGACAATTCTCTTTAATTAACTAGTAATATCAAATTAAAAATAACGAAATGTCAAATCATACATTTCATACAATAAAACAATAATCATAGAACACTTCCAATGAGATCTGTGATACTAGTATATGTGTTGTGTGATGTATTATAAGAATGTATGTTGCATGAACTGTATGTGTTTGTATGATCAGTGAAACAGGGCCCTGGGGGTCAATTCCCGATCTGTGAAGTTTTGAAGTGAAAAAAAAAATATCATTTCAGTTTTCACAGAGGTTTATCATTTTCCAACTTCACGCACACGCTTAATGCGATTCTAGAACTCATTGTGATAAAGTTTGTACTAAAAAACTACTAAACGATAAATTTTGTCATTTCTGATTAGATTTTTTGTTGGGAAAGGTAAATATTTCATTTCAGTTTCTAAATTTGCTTAAGAATAATGTCCGGCATAATAATTCGTTTAATAAATTAATAAAAGACGTGGTACTGAACAATTGTGGGTTTTTATATTATATTCAATAGTATCTCTGTTTTGAGTAAGATTTATTATTTTTTCATGTGAGGATATTGAGGCTTTCCCTTCGAGATGGGCAGAATCTATTCGAAGTTACAACTAGGAGCACTTTATTGAACTTTATAGATTAACATTTATGCATGGATTTAATACGTGAATTGAGAGCATTCTTGAAAAACACTCAACTTATAAGTGCGCTTCAAAGCCATTTAAATATGGTAAAGTGCTCTGCATTTTTTTGCAATGGGTAGTTTCCAACGATCTGTCGCGGGAATGAGCACCGTCGCGTCGGCTGTTGTGAATCTGTTGATTTAACAATTTCGTTATTTACTCGAATTAACACAAATATAACTTACTACCAAAATAAATTGTGTATAAATATAATTGTTGTCATGTGCCAAAACCTGTTTTTCTTCTTAATATTCGATTAGAAACATTTTCTTCAAAAAACAATTGACTGTGATAAAAAAAATTATCATATGAAAAATGTTTGGCATTTAACTTCACTTTTTCACGAATCGAGAATCGAATTAGGCGTGAAAGCGTGATAAAATTTATCACCACATCTTCACAGATCGGGAATTGACCCCCTGGCCCATGAATCAAAGAAAACAGATTACGACACTTCTTTTCTTGTCTCATCTTATTGACATCAAATGTGAAAAAAATCCATTGAAGGCGGCTTTACATGGATCTGCATCTGCAGACTTGAAGAACGGTAGAGCGGGACCATAATATAAAACAAACATAAAAGTAAGATAGGGTACACACTAATAACTTACTCGAACTCTGCTATAACTTCCTTGACACATCTCACAAGCACATGTTCTTAGCCTTCAGGTATGTAGTTTTGAGAAGAAAATGTTCGCTATTTTCGTTGTTTTTAAGCAAACTGAGGTGAAATGGTAAAAAAACTTGAAAATTCGTTATTTGAACGGAACAAATTATGGTGCAGATGAAAATTTAATGAAGATGAACATGTTCATCTTCACTATATTCTGCAATCTTCAGGTTCATACTTCCTATAATCTTCATACATGAAGATGATCTCCATTTTGTTATTCGGTCTCTATCGCACAAGTATGATTTTGTTAAAATTTTGTTTCCTCTTTTTTTGCATATGTCAATGCAGATGAAGATGAAGATATATGTAAAGCCTCCTTAATCCACATCGGACAACAACAATTTCAAGTTTTTTTCACATATGACGTCATTAAAAGACGATGGTCTTGCCCCATGAATAAAAGAAAACAAGAGTTCGATATTTCCTTTTGTTTGCCTTATTTTATTTAAGTCACCGGAGATCAAAATCCATTAGTCCACAAACAACAAACAACAACAATTTGCTGATTTTTGATCTCTGGCGCCGTCAGTAAAATAATTATAATAGGAAGTGTCGTAATCAAGTTTTATCCATTCATTGACCTGGCCTAACGACCAAAATAATAAGAACACGACTATTTCAATTCGAAAAACATCGCATTTACTTATTCGGGAACAAATTCTGCTTCCCATTTGTCAAGTTTTTTTCGAAGTGCTTGTGCGGGCATTAAAAGTTTTGACGTTTTGTAAAACGCAAGTTTTGTGAAAAGAATTTGTTTAAATTTAATTAAAAAAAATAGAAAATATACTCTTGATATCAGCAAAATGGGCGATAAAAATCAAGACCAAAGTATTATGGATAAATCCATGCGCTCCGTGTTCGGTAAGCATCAACAGAAATATACTTTAAAATTCGTCCATATATTATGGCTTGCTTGTTTAATTTTTTTTAAGTGGGAAACATTCCCTACGAGGCCACTGAGGAGAAACTTAAAGAAATCTTTAGCGAAGTTGGCCCGGTATTGTCTCTCAAGTAAGTCTAATTAATCGCCTAGAACAAACTCTCCAACTAATAATTGATATTTTAGACTTGTATTTGATCGTGAAAGCGGCAAACCAAAGGGCTATGGATTCTGTGAATACAAAGATCAAGAGACAGCTCTTAGCGCAATGCGCAACTTGAATGGGTATGAAATCGGGGGTCGTACACTTCGAGTGGACAATGCTTGTACTGAAAAGTCGCGTATGGAAATGCAGCAATTGCTGCAGGGTCCTCAAGTAGAGAATCCCTATGGAGAACACTGCGATCCAGATGAGGCGCCAGAAATTATAACAAAAACCGTCGCTTCGCTTCCACCGGAGCAAATGTATGAATTAATGCGACAAATGAAGCTGTGCATTCAAAACAATCCCCCCGAAGCGCGCCAGATGTTGCTGATGAATCCTCAGCTGGCTTATGCTCTACTCCAATCGATGGTTGTGATGCGGATTGTAGATCCCCAAACAGCTTTGGTAAGTACTCTAAAGCAGTAAAATAATCATTCATATTGACCGAAACTTCTTTCTCTAGACAATGCTCTTTAAGTCGAATCAAATGCCTCCAGTGCTGGGCACTAATTCCATGACGGGGCAGCCACAGCAGATACCTATCATGTCGCAACAAGCACCTTTGATTCAACAGCAACAGCAGAATCCGCAACAACAATCTACGGCTGCACTAATGACAAACTTTGTGATGCAGAATCAGGACATCGATTTGAGAGCAGTAGACCCACGAACCCTAGGCGATCCTCGTGGTATGGCCGACCCACGAGCAATGCAGGATACTCGTAGTATTGACCCAAGAATGGGTCGCAACATGGATCAGGACATGCGGGCTTTGCCCAATCCCGTTCCGCCACCATCGATTGTTACAAATCAAATAGATCCACGCGGACAGAGGGTGCCTCAGCCAGTGGCTGCACCGGTGCCATTCCCAACTGACCCACGACAGCGGTCTGGCGATCCACGTCTACGTCCTGGCAATCCCGTGCAGCCAGTTCCCGCACCTGTGGCACCACCTCAAACTGCACAACAAAATCTTCAAAGTCGTCTCACTTCAAACGGAATTCCAAGCGATGCATCCGATCAGGAGAAGGCGGCTCTTATTATGCAAGTCTTGCAATTGTCTGACGAACAAATTGCAATGCTTCCGCCAGAACAACGTGCAAGTATTTTGGTTCTTAAGGAGCAAATTGCGAAAAGTACCCAACGTTAAATCCAATAAAAATTAAAACTGATTTCTACAAATATTTGTTTTTTCTTATCTTGACCGTTTTCTATGACATGCCAACTATTTCAAATTATGAAAAGGTAATCCATGCAAAAAATTAAATAAAATTGATTAAAATGAACGTCAGCTTTCACCATCCTTGTAATATGTTACTGATCTTACAATGCAAGAGAGATAATAAGCTTCGGATAATGGTTTGATTACCCTTAATAGGAACAGAGTCGAACCCCATAACCAAGTCGATGAAAGGCACATACCTAACATTTCTACGAATATTTTCGTCAACATTCAGAGGTCGACTGTCCACTATGAGACGGAGGTTACCGCTGGTAAGATTTCGCCTTTATATGTTTCCCCTCTATCTAACATATGGAAAGTGAGTGATGATCCAAATTGCTAAATGCACGATTTGCAATTCAAGTATCATGCTAAGCAAATGCACGAAAAAAAAATTTAAAGTGAAAAGAAAGTGCACTAATGTACTGGCTTATGAGAAAAAAGGAATGTACTGCGTTTTTCGACAGTATGTTGCAGGGATTTTTATGTTTGCGTTTAGGAACATCATCTTAGCATATTTTTACCAAGATTTGCGTTTATGAATTTGACCATGCTCAAAGGTTTTCCTCAAAATTTATTAGTGTTTTTGTTCGAGGGAATTTAATTCCAAGGGCGATTCACAAAAATACATGATAATCGTTCAAATAATTTGATCCATGGGTCAGTGGATTAACTAAGGTATAACAATGGTTCAAGGTTTGTTGCGACAGCCAAATACATGCCCGAACCAAATCGTTAAGTCTCAGTTAATCCACAGAAATCGGCAAGCTAAATTTGCTGAATTAAATATTTATACAACTCACCCTAAAAGTCTCCAATAGGATGCTTGACGGCAATTATAGGGACATTTATATAATGCCAGCTTTAACAATTATACAACGAAACGAAAAATCTAAACTTTTAGGGCTAAACTATTCCTCTTCTCATAGTCTTCTGTGTGTTTTTGAACAGTTAAATGTTTCCGAATAGCTGAAATCAGAAGAGATGGTGTGCTGATGGAATTTATTACCTGAAATATGTGCTTATTTTTACAATTTGGAAAAAATATTTTTATCAGAAAAAAGCTCTTCAAGAAATTGTTTTGAATCAACTTTATACCGTAGAGTAGTCAGAGCTAAATAGGCGACAACGTGCGATTATTGTCGTTTTCGATTAGTAATCAGGAAGAACTCTCCGACATGTTTTCCATTGGTTTCACTCATAGCGAGTTTCATTCAAGAAAACATTTGCTCTTTTTGTCAAAAGATTTGATCTTTATGAATATTGAATATTCCAACAAAAAGAGCTGTTCTAGATCAAATCTCAACACGAAAGATTTGATATCTGATGGACTGGGAAATTTAATCGGTATACACATATGTGTACAACATGTAAAGTCTTTTCACTCAAATGAAAAATATTTTGTTATTAATTTGTTCTGAACTTGTTCCAGTTTGTGCTAAAAAATAAAAAAAATCAATAAATAATTGACGAAGAAGTTAATAAGTTATGGCTATTTGGCAATCCGGAATTGTTCTCCGATCCGGGATCCCAACTGAACACTTGTGTGATTCTGAATTTTAATGAGATTGTATGTGTGAAAATAATTGTGTACGTGAGAATATTCAATTTCAAAAAAATGTTTGTTGCACAATTATGATACAAAAAATGATAACAGTCGAGTTTGACGTTCAAGTGTATGAATGTGTGAGTGCTTCTGGTTCTGATTTCAAATCCAGAAGCAAAATTCTCTTCTTTTCAGAATTAGAACTGTCATTTTTTCCCAAGTGAACGCTTTCAAAAGAGTCCGGAAGGCTTCCGGATTGCCAAATAAAAACGACATTAGATTTTATAAATTGAGTGGAGTTTTTGATTACTTCGTCTTTCTTGTCATCTTCATCACTCTTCAGTTGAACGTTCACGTGATTATTTATATTCTGCTGTCCGTCGGAAAAACGAATTGTTCCAAAAGGTACATTATAAATTTCGATTAAGAATAAATTTTAACAATTAAATTCTCTTAAGAATTTATAAAAAAAATATTTGTAAAGCTTTGTGATCAAAAGAAGGAATACTTTTAATAAATAGTGAAAAATGAGTAAAATATTCGGATCGGATTGCGGAATAGGGTTGCTGATGATGATGTTTTTTTTTCTGAAATGCTTGTGGCTCTCATTCACCAATATTACAATCTGGAAACAAGTTTCATTAAAAAGATCAAATCTCGATTTTGAGAGATCTTTGAAATTTGAATTAAGCTCGCTATCATTAATTTACTCATTCTGAAATCCATTGGAACAGTGAATTGCTTCTATTCAATTCTGATATTTTGTCTTTGTGTGTGTGGTTTTCAATTATAAATTCATCATCTGATCACGATGAAGAACCAAATAAAAAAACGGACGTATGACATTTATGTATAAATGTGCTTATTGAGTAGGTTCTGATTTTATGGCCTTTTCGATTGGTCGTCCAGAACTGTTCTGACCCCCACAAAATGACAGTTGTTACTCTAAACAGAACAGAAAACGATTCTGGATTTCATTTTAGAATCGAAAACAGAATCTATAATACACTCACATAATTAAAATGTCAAAATCATAGGGTTGTTTTGTTGTGTAATTTCGATGTACTTATTGAATTTAAACTACTTTTCCGGTAGATAAGGTAAAAAGAAGCAAGGTATAATTATTTTTCATACAAGAAAATGTGTATCTAAATTGAAATCAAGTGTTTTGGAAATTCTTTTTAGGCGACGTGATTTTTTTTATTTAATTTTCATAAATACAGTGATACATACAATTCAGAATCAGTGAAATTGTTTCCGGTGTTTTATTGGGGAGCGTGTTCCGGGCGGCCAATCGAAAAGGCCATTAATTCAAGAAGAGAATTTCTCTTCTCAGAAACGTGAGAAAGAAAATTTTTGAATGGAATTGTTTTAGAAGATTTCCACACGCTGCGGAATGCTTCTGGATGTCTTATGGAAACTACATAATCTGCCCTATCGAGGTAACCGTTGGAGCGGAATTCTCTCCGATTTACTACGAATCGGAGACATTTTGCTTCGAGGTAATTCTCCGATCGGCTGATCGGAAATTCTGTCCGACGAAATTCAACGCATGCCATTTGTATGCGATGAAGTACTTTTAATGGTTTTATTAATGACAGATACAAACAAAATATACTCCGAAGCCCTACGACAAGTTCTCGATGCGGAGTGTTTTCTTTTTAAAGAAATTGTTTATTAAAATGTAAGCAATGAAGAAATACACCTTATGTACGTTAACTTGTGATAAATTACACAAGAAGTTGTGGCTGTGTTTTAGTTTTGAATACATCATATATTTATTAAAGGTTTGGAGTGACACCATCAGACCGATAATTTATTTTGTATTTGTGTTGAATCTGCTCCAAAACAAAAGTAAACGCATTTTCATTTATGCGAACGTTTTTCTTCAATCTTGAAGGGAATTATAGAATTAGAGCTGCGTCAGGAAGTCAGCGTATATTGTTTTCGTTCTTGCAATGTTCTTTTATTTTCTAAATAAATGATATTGAATTTCAAAAGTTTTTTTTTTTCAAATTATTTTTTTGTTGACAGTTCAAACGGAAACAAAACATGTGTTTGGAAATAGGGAGGGGACTTTGTTCGATAGTTTTGATTTTAAAATCGGTGCATCTAATTACATTTCTTAAAAACTCTAGCGCATTATAATTGAAAAAAATACTCTCTATAAACAATAGGGGTATTCACGATCCGATGTATCTGGTCTTGTATCATTGTAAAAGTTTAAAAGTGTAGCGTTTTTTTGCACTACAACAACCAAATATATTGAATGTCAAAATCTTACACTTTTACACTGTTACAATACCCGAACCCTATTGTAACAGAACAATACAAGGGTGTACGATTTTTTTAACACAGACTAAAGGCCTTTTCGATTGGCCATCCAGAACCGTTCTGACCCCCACAAAATGACAGTTGTCACTCTAAACAGAACAGAAAACGATTCTGGTTTTCATTTCAGAATCGAAAACAGAATCTCTAATACACTTACGCAATTAAAATGTCAAAATAATCGGCTTGATTTGTTGTGTAATTTCGTTGTGTTTATTGAATTTAAACTCATTTTTTGGTAGAATAACATAAAAAGAAGTAAGTTATAATTATTATTGATACAAGAAAATTCGTATCTAAATTGAAATCAAGTGTTTTGGAAATTCTTTTTAGCAGTGATTTTCTATTAATTTAATTTTCACAAATACAGTGTTACATATAATTCAGAATCAGTCAAATTGTTTACAGCTGTTTTATTGGGGGAACGTGTTCCGGACGGCCAATCGAAAAGGCCATAAGCCTTCTTCAGAACAAATGTGAAACAGATTTTGACATTTGCTTCAGTAGGTGCGTTTTATTATCTATGGGCCTGGATCTAGGTTATTTTTTAACACGTATTACAAAAACAACATGAGATCCAGGTTTCTATCGGGGTTTCCATCTGGGTTTGCAAATATTAGTATTAAATTCGGTGAACAGAGGGTACATATCAGTACATAACCCAGATTGTTTTATTTGTACTGGGTGAACCATATGGGTTATTGGCGATAATAAAACACGGCTAGTGTTGCTACAGATAGTAAAGTTGTGTTCACAGTCTGCTGCAAAAAAAATAAAATTTTACAATTTTACAAGACTTGTTACACCAGATCGTGAATACCCCTAATAAATTACACTCTCTCGCCAATTTTTCATGGTTTAAAACGTTTGAAGTGTATATTTAATAAAAAACTATCCAACATATATCGCATTTTCGATATATCAGTTAAGTTGCTCATCTCTGCCTGAAGTTTATATCCATCGCAATGCGTCGTCGTATTTTTTTTTTTGATTTTGATTTCCTTTATTGAGTCTTTTATAAAATGATTTTACAAAGATGTGTGTTTCTCGATTGCTTTAGGATATTGTACTGCGGCTATTGAGTATTGCCTGCTTTGTCTGTAATGTAGTTGCTCACCTCTTGGTCGTTGTAATTTTGTATAGTTGAACTGCTTTGCTCACGAGCTCGTCGTATTTCTTTAAAATTTCTTCCGACGAGGATGCGTAGCGGAGAAAACTCCGCTCCGACGGTTACCTCAATAGGACAGAATAGCGAGTTTCATTCAAATTTTAAAGATCTCTCAAATGGAGATTTGATCTTTTCGGTGAAACTTTGTGCCCAAATTTAATTGTAGTATTGGCCGCGTTCGGTGGCATACCTTAAGCAATCCGGATTGTTTTGTGTTATTGTAACGCCTAAGGAAAAACCAGATGATGAACTAAAGAAGATATGTATTAGGTACGTAATTAAAGTTCAAAAACAACAATTGAAAAGACAGCTGATTTCGTAGTTAACTTTGCACTACGATACCAAAGTATACCAGAAATTTAGCGCTATCTTGGCTTCGATTTGTAAATCATATGTTTTGTTCGTTGTTATGGTCGTCAGATGTTAATTGACAGATATTTAACACGTATTACAACAACAACGAACGTATTGCACAGCAAAGCTGTGCGCTACCGAACGCCCCCACTGACACACATATCTGAAAAAAAAACATATCTTCATCATAAGATGATGAGGAAGATGAAGACAAAGCAATAAAAAGCTCCACTAAATTTATAAAATTTAAATTGTTAACTTCTTCGGCTATTATTTGTTTGTTTATTAGTTTAATTTTGTAGCAGGGACTGGAACAATTTCATAATAAATTAATAACAAAATAGTTTCCATTTGATGTTTGACAGAAAAAACGTTTTACGTGTATGCGTGTACTCAGATCAAATCTGCCTACCCACCAAATATCAGATCTTTCGTGTTGAGATCTGATCTAGGTTTGCTTTTTGTTGGAATGAAACTCTCAAAATTCAAAAAGATGAAATCTTTTGTCAGAAAGAGCAGATCATTTCTTGAATGAAACTCGCTATAATAGCGAGTTTCATTTGTATTTCAAAGAACTCCTCTCAAAATGGAGATTTGATCTTTTAAATGAAACTCTGTGTCCTAATTTAATTGTAGTATTAGCCGCGTTCGGTGGCATACCTAAAGCAATCCGCATTGCTTTGTGTTGTTGTAACGCCTAAGGAAAAACCAGCTGATGAACTAAACATATGTTGTCAAACAAAAATCTCAAGCTACCCAAAAATTATTATTAATTTGAAGAACAGCTGATTCAAAACTTCAGATTTGTATGCAATACAACTGGCTTAAGAGAGAAAGCTACGTGGGTCGTTCGAAAACAAACTCGCTAGCCGAACGCGTCCAATGCTGAATAACTGACACACACATTTATGAAAAAACATATCTTCATCATAAGATGATGAGGAAGATGAAGACAAAGCAATAAAAAGCTCCACTAAATTTATAAAATTTAAATTGTTAACTTCTTCGGCTATTATTTGTTTGTTTATTAGTTTAATTTTGTAGCTGGGACTGGAACAATTTCATAATAAATTAATAACAAAATAGTTTCCATTTGATGTTTGACAAAAAAAACGCTTTACGTGTATGCGTGTATTCAGATCAAATCTGCCTACCCACCAAAGATGAGATCTTTCGTGTTGAGATCTGATCTAGATTTGTTCTTTTTGTTGAAATGAATCTCGCAAAATTCTCAATTCTGATGTTTGATGTGCGTGTAAGGCGGGAAATTTCAAACGAACATTTGTAACATTTGTGAGAAATTTATTTCGTAAACTGTGCCGACACAACATTGAAGTGACAAAGTGAGCTCGAGTCTTTGATTCTGACTTTAAAAACAGAATCAAATTTTCTCTTTTTCCAGAAGAAGAATTATTACTGGGTACATTCAAATGTCGGTACGATATCCTACTTAATGTCGATTCCCTTACAACATAAAAATTAATTCGTGACGGATCAGTAGCAATTTGTTTTTCACTTAAACGGACAAAGAAATTGATTTTTTTCTGAAAGAATTGAATTCTCTCGTATCTCTGTTTTGAAGACAGATTACAAAGTTTCTCACTTGGATTTTCACACACACCACAAACTTGACATTTCGGAGATGTCAATTCTTGTGGTGCAAGCAAAGGAACAAATCGAACATTTTTAGCTTTCCATTCAGGGTCGTGGTATCCGCCTACTTTCTGAAAAAGTTTTAATTTATATGGAGCACTTCCATTTTAAGGATCTTTGCAAACAGAAGTGTGTTGAGACCAAAAACAAAAATGTTGATAAAAGAGTCAAGTTCTTTTAATTGGATAATAAACAGAAAACTGCCAAGTAAACACACACAATTTATTTTTCATTTGGTGTTGTTTCAATATTTTTCTACTTTAAATATTTGTTATTAAATCTTTATGAAGTAAGAACTTTGACTCACTACTTTTCACGGCTGACTTATTACATAGAGGATTATGTATAAAAGAACTTGGAGACATTTTTTAAACATTTATGTTTTTGGTCTATTTACAACAACCGTATGGATGGACGAAGATGAAACGATTCTTCATCACAACGAATTCTTCATATATTCTGTTTTCTATATGAGAACCTTAATAGTCAGGACCTGGTCCGCACCTGATCTTAAGTTATCGATCAAACAAAAAATGAAAACAAAACAATCAAGAAAACTTAGAACTTTTATTCGATAGTAAAAAAAAAAAACTTAAACATTAATTCAGACTCATTTTAGAGCCATATTACGAGTATAAAACAAGTCAATGATATAGAAAACGTTATTCTTTCAACAAATATTGTTTTATGATGAGTTCTTGGTAAACTGGAACTTCCTTTTCGGTTCTGGATTCGTATAAGGAAATCTCTGGCACTTTGCCCCGTTCCACTACGATTTTGGCATACAATTTGCGTTCAGTCAAACATTTCTTAATAGCTTGCTTTACATCTTTTTCACGTAGCCGTGGGTTCGGTTTTATACCATAAAGCTTCATTTCAAATGTGCGTAATGGCCATTTTAGCAAATCATTTGGACATCTACGAACATGTTCCTCCTTCACTAGTTCGGTGTTAAGAAAGTCAACATAAAATACCTTTACCAAATGCAACGAGGCGTTATGAGCACGAATAATAGCACGGTACCAGATTTTGTCTTTGGAATAACGCGCCAAACATGGTGTCTTCAATTCAAACGATTCAAAAAATGGTGCTTTAAGAGCTAATGATTTAATTCGTCTAGCTAGCTCCAATTGTCGATATTCAAGTTCGGAAAGTTGCGGAAAGATGTGCAGAATAGTCGGTGATCGTACATAGGCAACCTCACAGTAAAAAGATTTTACGCCCGTTGGCAGTTGAGGAGGTTTAAATACCTCAATACCACTGAAATTGGACATAAGTGAGGATGTATCACATGGATCAAAATTATCAAAATTCGACCCTACTTCAGAACACACAGCAGGTGGAGGTGGAGGTGCCCCTTCGAGGTTATCATCCGCGTGCCAATAATTCGACCTAAAACTAAACTCAAGTTCTAGGACTTCGTCTTCATCACTATTATCAATATCGGGTGCTTCCATTATTTCTGAGTCGTCGTCGTCGTCAGCTACTGACTGATAGAGCCTGTCATTTTGCATTTTTTCATACATTCTGTTGTATTCATCAAGTTGAAACATACCCGAAGGTTTCTTTTTCTTAGTTTTTACAGTGTCAACATCAGTTTCTCCTCCATCAGTGGGATCGCAAATTTGGTGTTTCATAAACTCCCTAAGTTCATCTTCGGAATTGTTACTTTCATCGTGATTCCTAGATATTTCCAAAGGTTTTATTTGGTTTGGAATTTTTCTTAATTTTGTGTTATGCCCAAAGCCACTGGCAAAATTGTTTTGAATTAGGTATGTTGCTAAATCATTGCGGTTAAAGTTAATTCTGCATTTTTTTATTTCTTTGTTTTCCTCTCCGTTTGGAACCCGGATACCACACATCTTATCTACAATCACACCATGAATAAGATCAAGCACTGTAGTGCAAAATCTTTCTTGTCCTCCTCGGGGCCTAATACCATCAATAGTAAAGCGAACAGCTTGAATTGGAATGTTAGGAAATGCAGTCATCCGGTATAAGTCTCTAAGTTCGCAGGATTCAACATTGCCATAGTCAACAAAACGCACTTCGAACTTCTTGTTTGGAAGAGGACGATGTATCTCAGCGCGATATAAAGAACCATCTAAGTGATATCTGGCCAAACATGGTTGGCCAGGTGCCCAATTTTCATCAGTTATCTTACCTGGGCCCAAATCAAGTTCCTCATTGATCTTTCTTCGCATGCCAGCAAGTAAATTGTGCTTTTCGGCATCATGCATATATACGACGGCATCGTAGTCAATATAGGTTGGATAAGCTGTGAATACCGTCTTCTCAATTGGCTCAGCCGGAAGCCATTCGGTGACAACTTCGGAATTCTCTATTAAATCATTGATTTCATAATTCGAAATATTTGATTTCTCCAATTCTGGCTCATTGAGTTCTTCCGAAGAAACTGGTAAATGCTCGAGGGCCTTTTTAAAATTCGTATACCAGTCTTGTAGTGTTTGTTGTCCCTGTTCAATTTCATCTTGTATGAACTTATCCATTTGACGGGTGATATCAATTTTCTCTGCTAAGTGAGCCAGGCCAGCGCCGACCAGCATTTTGTTAATATTTGTATACTTTGGCGTGCAAGGACCTAGTGCATCATTGGTTTCAGTCAGCATACCCCAAAGAACAACTGGGATTGAAGAGTTCTTCGTAGGTCCTTGTGTAGTACCCCCAATAGATTCGAAATGTCCTATATTATGACGAAATTCATCAATAGCAGAATGCGACCATGTTTTCATGCCACCAGTTGGATGAACGCATGCTAGATGGCATAAGATTGCCGCGTTTGAGACTCTTTTGAAGAGATCATCAATTGGTGATAGCTGTTCACTGTGAACATCTGTAAGAAGAATACCTTGATCTCTAAGAAACACTGAATAAGGAGCTTCAGGTTCATTTTCATCTATTTTCTTTATAATTCCGCGGAACCATTGATCGCAGGCGCTTTCATTGATACTTGTAAGGACAAGACAGTGATCGTCTACTTTCCAAATGATGTCTTCTAACATGGTTTCATTAGCAAGACGATTCTCTTGAGCAATCTGAATTTCTTCGTGGAACTTCAAAATTCCAGGAATGTGTTCGACCATGTAAATATAAAAATCTCCAGGATTATTTATATGAATAATTTGAATAGGTGTTCTTTTCAGCGTTCTAATTGCGGAGGCTGCTGGGGCAATTTGCTTAAATTGCTCGTCAGCCATTAAAAGTTGATTAACTGGCGAACCGCGAACGTTTTCAACAATAGCCGAGCCATCGCCTGTAGACAAGGCATGTTTATATTTTACCAGCATGGCACCAATGTTTATATCCAAATGTTTTTTTACAACATTCAGAATTACTTGATAGCGAAATTGGTTGCTGGATGAGATGGTCATTTGTATATTTGGATTTGATGTCATTCGAATGAATTCAGCTATAGCTGTGTCGGTCCATTCGTAGTTGTTTTCTTGCAATGGTTCAACATCGGCTAAGGAGCATTCAATCGAAATTTCTCGGATTGTTAGGAATCGCTCCTTAAGAACGTGCAATTGACGCCAATTAACTGCTATTGTGCGGCCATCATCTACAAGTCGAATCCGGATGTTATCTGAAAATTAAAATAGAAAGCAAAATTTTATGATTATGTCACAAATTGTAAGGGAGAGGAAAATGGAAGGGCAGATTTTGGCTTCATCTAATCAAATTGTTTAAGGCATATTTTTATTGGACGTGACTCGAGACATGTCAACAGTGTGGCAGAAAAGTTGAGCTTATGCGGCTTTTAGGGTTAAAAGGGTATTCGGCTTCCCGAAAGTAGTTGTTTGATTCACCAGCCCCAATATTTAACAGTTCTCGAACAACTGTTATAAAACTGTTATAAATTGGCATTTCTCTAGTCTCGTCCATTTCTTTTTACTTACTGGGTCCGTTTATCTCTTCCACACATCCACGATACCATTTTTCTTCAAAAAAGAGTGCGCAGCACATGTGCAATTGGGCATAGTAAATTATTTGACTTTCATTGCCTTGTGAATATTCAATATCCAATTCAGACTCTAGTTTCTTAATTTCGTCTAAATGCGCAAACTAAAAATGAAAATTAAGATAATTATGTTTGTATATACATAGATATTTTTGAAGTTAAAGATACAAATATTTTACCTTAACAGCAAAAAATTGTTGAGGATTCTCAATGTGAGTTACTTTAACACGAAATATTTCTGCAGTCTGAAGCATTGGCCTTAAAAGACTTTGTTTCATTTTAGATAATTGTGTTGGCTAGAAGAAATAAAATTGAGTATCAGGTAATTGTTTGTTGTCCGTGTGATTTTTTTTTTATTTTTTAAGAATTACTTTTGCCCCGGAAAATTGTTGATTCCTTTGAGAAGATGACACAGATGTGTCGATTGCTAGCCCTGTATAAAGAAGAGCATCACGTATTGAAATTTGCCCACCAGAAGTTAAAATCGTTAACTCAACGCTCCATGGAGTATTGGTTGTGTCTTGAATGCTTGCTTGGACCGGTTTGCTGGGACGAGAAACAACAAACTTTTATGTAAATAGAAATAAACAGACAATTATTTAAATAAAAAAATACTTTTGAATTATCTCCTGCATTAGATCACGTGCTTCTTTAGGCCACTCACTAGATGTAGAACCAACATCTACCAGCCTACAGGCAAATGCAGCAGGTGGAATTGCCTTAAATTGCTCTGTAATTACACGTAGTACTTTTTTAGGATATTCTTCATAGATTCCATAATCTAAAAGATATATTTTGTATTTTATGCTGTCGGTTTCTTTGGAGGTTTTAGTTTTCTTTAATTCCTCTTTGACAATACCACGATGCCATAGTTTAGTTTTAGTCTGGAGAACTGCGTACATTTCATTAATTTGGACCGAGTCAACATGGAAGCTATTTCCATCAATATTGACCAATCTTTTACGAATTTCTTTAATTGGTTCTTCTTCTTGAATGTAAAAGTGTACAGGACTTATGATGTTAGTGACCCGACCATCACGTTTACTCTTTCCGATTGCAATTGTGGATGATGATGAAACTGACGCTTTACATGGTGTGTCTATAGTAAAATCCAGGCAAGGTACAATTGGTTCTGGACTTTGTATCGTATCTGAGCTGATTTCCAAGGAATAATCCTGGCCGCCATACATTGGAGTTATTCTGATACGAATTTTTGGATCATTTCCAATCACATTATATGAATTGGTTAGTTCTTTACGGACGTCTTTGAGTTTCTTAAATCTAAAATGAAAAATAAAAAACAATATTAGAAACGTTTGGTTATTTAGCATTGTGGCAGTTTTAACAGCAGTGAAATGCCAATTGATTAGCAAGTCTTTGCTCTCTATGTGATTTTTGGTTGGAACTAAAGTTCAAGTGCTTATAGACACCATAAAAATATTTGAGTCCAGCTCGGCTCCATACTTACACAAATGGATTATTTTCAAATTGGGATATTTGAATTTGACAGGGCATCTGTTCTAATTGGGTGGTAGCCGTTTCGATTACAGCATTTATATGGACATTAGCAGGTGGCTTCCGAAGAAAACCTTCGAGGGATGCTCTCATATTCTGTTGAGCAAAAAAAAAATTAATATTATTTTTATTTATAAATATTATATGTTGTAAATGTTTACTTACATTCAAAGTTATCTGGTTATCGGAAAGTTTGGCACATGCTTCATGAATTGCCTTTTGTGAGGGACGAGCTAATAATTTGAATTCTTCCAGAATTCGACGTTCTTCGATTTGTAGAAAATTGTGCAAGTCTAAAAAGAAGTCATTTATTTCTAGAGTTATGCCGGAAGCGTAATCTAACAGACGATTTTCACAAACACGAAGGTCCTGCAAAGAAAGAAGAAAGAAGAAATTTATAAATTGATGTTAAATAAAAACATAATATTGATGTGAGACTAAATGCAAGCGAGTTTTTAACAGTTTTTTTTACAAGGTGGGTTAACAGTAATTTCATAAAAAAGAACTAAACAAATTGGGATCTATTTTCACGACAATTCTTTTATGAAGATGCAAAATTGATGACATTAAGTTGAAACATAAAATCAGTCAATTTACCATTCCATGAATTTTTAATAACTGCTGCAAATTGGAGATTTTTACTTTTGATATATGTAGGTACTATAGGGCAAGTTTGGATCCAAAATGGTTAATCTTAATTATCTTGAAAACGACTCTAACTAATTTGATAAAAAAAATTGTTGCACAATTTTAGGTATAGTTTATAGTAATTTTGGTCTTAAAAGAATTTTTACATAATATGTTATTAATGGTTAGAACAGTTTTTTTATTTTCGACTTTCTCATTAACGACTCAACGGATTTCAATGAAATTTTTAAAGCAGGAGCTTCAATCTAAATTTAATAATTGGTATCCGAAAACCGTCAAGTCAAAACGCAGAAAATGAAGATTTAAGTCTTTGTAATTGAGCGTAGCATATTTTTGAAGATATAACGGGTGATTTTTTTGCTACTTGGTTTTTGACGTTTATATTTTTGACAGATCACACATGACAAATTCCACGAACATTTGACATTTCGATTCAGTATTGTTTGCCATTTCATCATGAATAGACTTACGCCTGAACAACGTTTGCAAATTATTGAAATTTATTATCAAAATTCGTGCTCTGTGAAAAATGTGTTTCGCAAGCTACGTCCGTTTCAGCGACGAGGCTCATTTTTGGCTAAATGGATACGTGAATAAGCAGAATTGCCGTATTTGGAATGAAGAGCAGCCAGAGGCAATTCAGCAGCTACCAATGCATCCCGAAAAATGCACTGTTTAGTGCGGTTTATGGGCAGGCGGCATCATTGGGCCGTACTTCTTCAAGGACGATGAAGGCCGCAGGGTTACGGTCAATGGAGAAAGGTACCGTTCGATGATAACAGATTTTTTTTTTGCCGAAAATGCAAGAATTGAACTCGGTCACACTGCACGCGAAACCATGCATCAATTGAGAGGCGAATTTGGTGAGCAGTTGATCTCACGTTTTGGCGCAGTCAATTGGCCACCAAGATCATGTGATTTGACCCCGTTAGACTATTTTTTGTGGGGCTATGTTAAGTCTATTGTCTATGGCGACAAGCCAAACACGATTGCTGCCTTGGAAGCCAACATTGAACGCGTCATTGGTAAGATTCCGGCCGAAATGTGTGAAAAAGTTTGTCAAAATTGGACCTTCAGAATGGACCACCTGAAGCGTAGCCGCGGGCAACATTTAAGTGAAATTATTTTTAAAAAGTAAATGGCAGAAATTGATTTATCGATCCAAATAAAAATTTCATTCACTTTTTACAAGTTTCTGTGTTTTTTTGAATTTTCAAAAACCAAGCTCTTAAAAAATCACCGTTTATTTTGGGGTAGCGATTTTGGCTACGAAAATTTGAATATTGAATGTTTTTAAGGCCTTGCAATAAGAGCCCTGATTTTTAACATATTAGAGATGGAATCGTCAGGATAAGGTTGACCAAATTAACCGATATTATATTTTGGTCAACCTCATGCTGATATTTTGGTCTACCTCATGCTGACCATAATAGAGGTTGTGTTCGCCTCCTTTTACTAACACTAGTACAATTGACAGTTGACAAGTGTATTTCTATTGTTTTATTTTACTACAGAAAGAAAATACCAGATGTATAGACATAAATATACACCAATATCAATGTATGACAAATTCGAAACTGACATTTTTTTATTGGACGAAAAAATATATAACATTTTTGTTTGTATGTAATTGACAGTGATTTGACAAGCGATTCAGTAGCAATGAAATATTAATAGTGAGTTTCATTCAAATTTCAAAGATCTCTCAAAATCGAAATTTAATCTTTTCAATTCCGCCAAAAATTTCAGAAAAAATCGTTAATTTTCGAAATATTGAATTTTCAAAAATCCAAAAAAAAAAAATATTTTTCGAAAATTTTTAAATACAGTATTATTTAGAATTTGAAGAGCCTGCTGCACAAAAATTTTGACCGAAATCCGTTGAGCAGTTTATGAGAAAGTCAACAATCAAAAAAATGGTTGTATGGCAGGTAACGTTAATAACAAAATATGGAAACAAATTTGTTGGCCAAATTGTAGATCATACCTAAAGTAGTACACATACTTTTTTTTTTATTAAAATCGTTAGAGCCTTTTTCGAGATGGCAAACAAAATTCTATGGCAAGTACCGTTATTTTTGGGTCTAAAACGACGACGATTCAAAAATCTATTTTAGACAATCACCTAAAAAGCTAAGTTTGAAACAAAATCGATTAAGCGACAGACAGACAGACAGAAAGAAAGACAGTCGGAATTGAGAGACCTACTTGATTATAATGTCAATTTTGTTCCCAAATGCAAAACTTGCTCTATAGTACCTACATATGTATGTATATCGCAAGCAAAAATCATTACAAACAAAAAAATCAATCCATTCTCCTTACTCTATTAAACTTATGTACAATATATTCCATTTCCCTTGAGCTATGTTTCTAATCATCATTAAAATAAAAATGATGACTCAATTTTTCTATTTTAAAAATATTATGCTCATATAGTGCTGTGCTAAAGCAATCGTTTCGACTTCACATTCGACATCTTGTACTTATTGTCGCGGGTTTTATTTTATAGGATCACAATCTAGCACTGATCAATGATCTGATCACTAATTAAACGTTTGCCGCACCAACATTATTTCTATAGCCTTTAATGAATGTTTATTTTTATTAAACAGTGGACTCTAGTTAATGTGAACAAATTGCTACTCGTATATACGATTTTTCTTTACATTATAGACCTGAGATTTCTAGTTAAAAGCTGCCTTGCAATTTTGCTATGTATTTATATGTATTGGGTGTTTTTTTTTTAGCTGTTTAAAAAGTTCGATGGTTGTTGTCTATGGTTTGACAGTTGAGAATGTCAAACTCTATTGACATTTCTGTTCAGTAAGATTTGGAAATTCATCATGAATCTTTTAACGCCGGAAATTTACTTTGACAAGAAATACATTTGTTCACAAAGTTCATAGAGCACTTCGTCGGCCTAGTGATGAAATTAATTTTTGGTTAAATGTGGACTTTGCCGTATATGGAGCAAAGACAATCCACAAGGTAATCTACACGCTGGCGGCATCATCAGTAAATATTTCCATCGAAATGAGGAAGGAGCTGCCGTTACGGTGAATGTATAGGGCTATCGACCCATGTTGACTGATTTTTTGTTTCCAAAAATTAATCAGCTAAACACAAACGATATTTGGTTCTAACAACACGGTTCAACTGTCATACAGCGCGCTTAACCATTAATTTATTGCAAAATCAATTTGGTGGCAGATTTATTTCCAGAAGGGGCCCTGGTAACTAGCCATTTCATTCGTGAGATTTAACGCCTCGACTACTTTTAATGGAGCTATGTTAAGTCATTGGTTTATGCCGACAAACCAGCAACTATTGAAGCATTGAAAGCCAATTTTCAAGCTACCATTGACGCCATACAGCCAGATTTATTAGAAAAAGTAGTCAAAATTGGACTGATCGAATGGACTAGGGAACTCGTAGCCGCGGCGGACATATGTCGGAAATCATATTTAAAAAAAGAAATTATCTACCAGATTAAAATAATAAAAAAATCATTCTAACAATATTTCTGTCTTATATTATTATTTAAATTTCTCAACCTCTTAAAGAAACACCCTATATATTTTGTCTACTCTAGTGTTGGGAAATTGTTTGACTCGTGTTTTAATTATAGGTGAATTGTAGTACTTTTTGGCGTACTAATTTATTTGAAAGTATTTCTTGCCTTGAATAAGTGATTTTCAACATAGCTTTTCGTTTTTGACAGAAAATTTTAAATGTCATCATTGGTTGGTCACTAGGCCCTAGTTCTCTTTATTTAATTTATGATTCTGACACAACACGTTATATATTATTTGCCATGAGACCACATGGTTGCAGGGAAATACGTCGAGAGTAGGATCAATGACAAGAGTTTCATAAATGTCCAATTTATCGAGATGCCAGTGTAGTATTTTTTTTTCTCTGGATGTGCAATCTAAAAACCTCTTAGGTAATTATTACATTAGAAACATTTATTAGAATTTAAGAAGGTTCCTCTCACTTTTAAGCAGTCTCCGGTTTGTTGCCATTGTAAATTTAACATGAATACTTTTTGAAATTCGAATAATTTATTTTTATGCATGCGAATGTTATTATCCATATCGGCTTTTAGAACATTATCTATACAAAATTAATACGTCCATCGTACCTTCAAATATATGTAACTCAATTAGCGTTCTCAAAACCCATTCCCACAACCTAAGAGGTCTTGCGAAATCATATATGAAACCAACATAAAGCTAAATAAGCACCTGGTAGGTAAGGTACACGAACGGCTTTTGCAAGATTGGCTAAACACTGCTACAATATAGCAGTAAATATTTATATTTGCAATTTACTCACTTTACTCAACTGAAGATACTGATGGTCATCATCAACATTATCGTTGATGGTGTATTCTCCCTCTGAAGCTAGATGGACAGTGTGGCCATATAACTGGCTATTATCATAATGGAACCTGATTTCTCACAAAAAAAAAACATGAAGAATACAATAATTAGGAAAGACTCCTATTCAATTGAATAAAGAAAAATATTTATTATCTCTGCCAATCATCAGCAAGAGTGATTTTCTAAAACGATGTGAGTGCATGATGTAATGTTTGTTTGTCCAAACCTATTAATGGATTTATTTTAGGGGAAATTGTTCTTTAAAAGTAAACTGAGAAAACTTGGGTATTCTGTGCTTAATATAAAACAATATTATAATAATTACTTCATATAGAGATGATCCTTAACAATAAATTGATCTTGTTGCAAATGATAATAGTACAAAAACTGGCCACACTAAAAAAAAATCCGAGAGTTGAGCGAACTTTGGTTGTTATCTTTATTTTAATATACTACGAGTATAGACCATTTTTTATAATAATGCGAGCACTAAAGGGGTTTTGACTACGAGCACAATGCGAGCGTAAGTAAGGAAAGTAGGGAAAGATTTAAGAGGAGATACGGTCACATTGGTTTTGAACGTCTGAATATCAAATTGGGAAGGTAAATCAAAGGCGGGTAAAGCAGTCCACATTAGTGTTGTACAACAAAAAATCTCTGTACTTGATAGTATATCCGAAGTTGCGGTCGAGGGTCGTTTATAGTCTTTTTAATTTAATTTCACCTTTTTACAAATCAAATTCAAATTTTTGCAAATAGAATTCAAATTTCTTCAGATCTAATTCACGTTTTTGGAAAGTAAATATAGTTTTAAATAAATTTATATGAAAAAAAAAATGTGTGTACTTATGTACACGCGCCAGAAGTAAAACTTCCCTAATTTGAAACAATTTCTTATTTCCTAATTCTAAGTCAGCTACAACATATTATTTCAATTTTATGGAAATAAGTCAAAAAACAACGAAGTTGACATTTTTAACACATAAATACATCTCCCATAACGACCCCATCTGCCAATTGTACAAAACGTGACCGTCACGTCGTTCGAACTTTGATTCATGGTTCAGCAATTTTACATTACCTACATTATACTACATCGTATTTATAAATCTATGAAAAAGATACACTAAAGCGCTGACAACACATACATTACATACATTAATACAACACAATATACACTAATGTATGAGCATCAATAAAACAAACAAGAAAAAATCGCCGACAAATACACACAATACGCACTAATCTAATCTTATCCAGAAAACGAACCAAAAAAAAATTCCTGGTCGAATACACACAGTACAATGCGTATAACTACTACTGATCAAACAAAAAGAAAAAAACGAATTTCTTGTTGAATACACACATGTAGGTACCTACAGAATGAAAATCCACAACACGTACCTGGAAAAAAAATCCTCAGCGAATACACACAATACAGATACATACATATCTGCACTCATCGATGAAAATCCACAAACCGAACAAACATCTCATATGTCGGGTCACGTCAGATGTAGGTTGGTTTGACAGCTCCATATGAATTTGTTTACCCCCCACAACGCCGGAAAAGAAGTTTTACTTCAAAAACATCAACTCATGTGAATAACAATGTAAGAAAGTAAAAATTTTAATACATACAATTCAAATAATTGCATAATAACAAAGTATGGACGTAAAAACAGAGATAAATTCAATAAATAGTACATTATTAAAACAAATAATAGTAAACTATTGCTAGTCTACATTGCTTCTGGTACTTTATATATATATATTCATATAACACTATACCACGCGGCTATTATTAATAGTCGCGTTTTATTATGCTCAATGACCCATATAGTTCACCCCGTGAAAATAAAACGATCTGGGTCATGAACATTTTTTAATTTGCATGGTTGACATCTGTGATTACGTTTTGACATTTCATTTTTTTTTGTTTATATTAAATAAATTGTTTACTGCGGTGCTCGGAAGTTGTCCTTTTTTGTTTTATTTTAGTGAAATAAATATAAAATAATAAACTATAATAAATAAATAAGGTGCACTACTATCTGGATATTGTACAGCAACCCATCGATTTCGGAACAATAATAAATTGTAAGCTCTACCCTGGTGAATATATGTCGTTAGATTAAATAGAATATGATTTCAGTTTAATGGTGAATAAAAGAAGTGAAAGATGAACTGAAAGTTCTGCTTAAGGCCAATCCAATGGAGGATCTTATTCAAAAAATGTAAATTCTTGTTGACAAATCCCCATCATCGAAAAAAGAAAATCAATAAAATTTGCGTTTTGAAAATAAAAATTGTCTTCAAATATTTAGAATATGAATTTTGTTTGCATTTCTGTCAAAGCGGAGTTGCCAGTTGTGTATAAAAGAAATCAATTAAGGCTCCCTCATACTATAGCAAAACTTTCGGCTCCAAATACTCTAACCCAGTAGGAAATTCACACCTCAATGAAAAATGGCTTGGTGAAATCCTATATGACAGAGGTTATATAGGAGAGATTTATCATTGATTTCACTCATGAAACGTAATGCAGTCCGTCACCAGTTTGCCATTTAAGTAGCATGTTGTGCTTAGCTCAAGTAAAAAGGTAGAAAATAGACAAGAACAAAAAAATCTTTAATGAATACACACTCCTTTCCTCCATGAAAAGATTTTTGACCTGCTAAAAAACCTTTTTAGGGGTTTCCCCTCGTTCGGTTCCAGACATAAGGGCCTCCACAAGAAATATTGACTACATGACACATTTCTTGCAATCATTTATTTCAAGTGGAGGCCTAGGGTAAGAATCTGTATTTATTTCTTGCCTTCTCAGAAGAAATAAACTGAGAAATAAATTTTGACGTTTCATGACATCCCACATTAATCGTGCACCAATCTCTCACAAAATATTGAATCTTGTTCATAGTTCGCTTATTTTCATGTTAAATTCTAATAATTCACTAAAAAAACAGATTATACGTAATCTAAAGTACATAAAGCGCTTAGCGCTTCTTGGGGAAGAATGAAATTTGACGATTTATGTAAGTAATTCATTTCATTAATTTTTATTAAGATACTATTTTGTTACATATTTGTTATAAATTTTGAATTTTAACCCTTTGGCTTAGCCGTCAGCTCGATTGGAAGTATAAATTTTAATTATATAAATGCAAGAATTAAATATATTCAGTTATTAATAAGTATAATAAGCCAACATTAAATATATTCAGTTATTAATAAGTTTCTGTATTTATAAATAGATTTGAAGAGACAACATAAAGCTTTCCAATTCGTTCCGTTCAAAATCTCAATCGTTTCCTGCATTGTAAATATCTCTTTCCCGTAATATGCAAATCTCTGGTGTTTGAAAACTGGACAAATGCTTATGAAGTGGAAGTTATCTTCCTAAGCTTTCATGTTAAACAGAGTACAAAATTGATTAAAGCTGCCGTTGTACGGTCTGCCATTCAAGTAGAGAAGTTCGCACCTTGCTTTGAATAGGAGAGAACTTTCGTTATAGCTGAAGTCATCTTGGAAGTAGTTGTTATTGCAGAGGTTATAGTTTAGTTGTGAGTAAATAATTCTGCTTATGGATTGTTGTGCTTCCGCAATATAAGAGTTTCGAGAATTGTCTTCATTCATCTGTATTCGGGTGTAAAGCTGTTCCTTTAGCAGATGCAAATTGTTAAAGTTCCACTGCAAATCCTGTCCGTATGAAGAAGCAACAGTCTGCCATTTTAGAATCCACCAGTCATGATTTCTTTCTTCATAAAGTAGCAATTTTTTCGTAAGGCGAGAATTCGAGTGTAAAGCAATTTTAATAATATAGTCTGCTTGAAGTTTAAGAGTGTAAGTCTTCTTAGGTAGTCCAGTCTCCAAATACACTGCATAGTTCGGAGTATTACTCGGCAGGTTAAAAAGTTTTTTTCAAGAAATTTCGATGGAACTTTTCTACCTCTTCGAATTCATCCGTTCCCCAAATTTGACAACGATAACAGTGCGTCGATTTCACAACGCTATCAAAGATTTTATATTTTGTTGAAAGTGTGATGTTTACGTTTGTAAATATTTTCCGCCATGTTATGTTAACCAAACTTTGGGATGTATTTGCCTTTTCTTTGAGATGTTTCATAAAATCCAAGGTTGAGTTTATTTTCAATCCCAAATATTTGTATTCCTTAACAACTTTGATTCTTCTTCCATTAAGAAACCAATTATCTCTCACTATACTTCGAAGATTCTGTGCGAAAACCATAATTTTCTATTTCTCAATGTTAATAGTAAGATCCCAAGTTTCACAGTAATTTGAAAGGTAGTTTATCATTAGCTGCAAGCTTTCAGGTGATTCCGATAGTAGAACACGGTCATCTGCATACAAAAGAACATTAACATTGGTATCAGCAATTCGGACTCCACCGGATATGCAAGTAACGATATCATTTATAAAAACTGAAAATAAAAGGGCACTTAGCAGACATCCTTGTTTGACGCCAAAGTCTGTATTAAACCATTGGGAATAAGCTGATCCATCAAACACTAATGCTTGAGTATCTGTTTACATCTCTCTAAGAACTCTAATAAATTTGGATGAAAGGCCCAGTCGGGAGAGTTTGTACATAAGTATATTTCGATTTACTAGATCAAAAGCCGCCTTGAAATCTACAAAAAAAAAATGAATAAACCTTTTTTTTCCTTGCTTGAAACGCTTTAACTATTGAGGTTAAGCAGAATATTTGGTCAACAGTTGAGTAATTTCTTCTGAGTCCCGCTTGGAGTTCTGTTAGAATTTCATTTTCATTTACCCATTTTTCTAGTCTGCTCACCAGTACACCACAGAATATTTTACTTTATTTTACTTTACAAAGCTTTATGTACTTGGCGTTTGCTTCTAAATAACGGAATTTCAATTCTTCGCTATAACATTTACGAATTGCATGTAAGAAAGAGAATGATTTTGTTCGCGCTTTAATGTACGAGTGCAAACCAATTTTGTTTACATCTTAAATCACGATTTATGTTTGCCCACATAGTAAAGAAATATACATTTTTAGTAGCAGTGTCTGCAATAATGGTCGAAATATATATTTCTAATGGAGTCGCGGTTTAAAGAACACACTATCGTGTTTTAAATTGATTTTGTAAAATTTTTTTGCAAACTTTTAATTTGAAAATTTAGTCTGAATGTGTATTTTTGAGTCAGAGGTCCCCGACAAAGATCAACAATTTTGTGGATGCAACAACCAACAAGATGTTTTTTTTTTTTTTTGATATCTGTCAAACGACGTGCGGAAAAACCGAAAAATTTAAACAATGTCTAGCGTCGCGACACGCGGCCGCATTGTATTCACTCAACCGAGCTACTATGCATTTTAACTTTGACAGAGCGGTTTTTGAAGAGCCGCGAGATCGACCGCGTGTCCATTCTGTTCAGGCAGTTACGGGGTGTTTGAATTGTATTGCACCGCGTAATAGTATCTTTAGAAAGGTGGCGGAGGTAAATAAAATTACTGAGTTATCGCTCTGTCTTCGTTGTGCGTTTCCTTATGGTTTTTTTTTTTTTTTTTTTTTTAAGAAGAAATGTAAAAACAATACAAACGCACATACGTAGCTATTTAATTTTAATTTTTGTTTATTTTGTGACCTTTAGTCCAAATTATGCGTTTCGCCCAGGTACTACAGTTGGGCTCATCAGTTAGATGCTGCAGTACCCTTCTGAGACGCAAACCATTAGTCGATGGCTACCGACACAAATAAAATGTACAGCTTTCAAACACTGTGAATTATATTTTTCTAGGGGAATTCGGTCGAGTTCAGACACCTAGAAAATCATGCCCGTGGTCTGGCTTGTTTAATTTTAAGAAGAATTCAAATTAAATTTAATTTGTGTCGGTAGCCATCGACTAATAGTTTACATAGTTTACGTCTAAGAAGGGTACTACAGCATCTAAATGATGAGCCCAATTGTAGTACCTGGGCGAAACACAAAATTTGGACTAAAGATAAACAAAAATTAAAAAAAAAAATTAAAACTTTTCCTTATTGTTTGAGCAAAGAATAAGGACTGCGGAGAGATGATTCTGTTTTACTTGAACAAAAGTAAGTTTTACTTTCCATTTTTATTGCTAAATATAGAATTTGATGGAATGCGATTTGAATTGATTTTGTTTTCGATATGTTATTGGATTGTATTCGAGTATATTAAACTACTAGTTGTCAAAGTAAATGCATTCAACTGTACTAGTGTTAGTAAAAAGAGAGGTTGATCCACAGAAAAATACGGATCTGCAAAATTGAGTCAGAATAAGAAACAAATTTTTGTTTGCCAATGTAAGGATTTAACTTGGCAAAATTGAAAGATATAACTTGGCAAAATTGAAAGATACCAATGGGAAATAGAAGCAGACTTAATAAATTATAAGTAGTTGTTAAATTATTTGGCAACACCGTGGTTAACAATTCAAAATTGAAACCAACTTGTAAAACAACAACAAGGTAAAAGCTAACCCTGGTGGTGAGATACGTAATTAAATTCTGGGTCAGGAATATTGAACTGGATAAATATCAAGATCTTGTAGTGTTGTTGTAATGCATGCAAAGCACAGACCTATATAGGTCTTCGTGCATAATAAAACGCGGCTAATAACATTAAATAAACTATTATGCCTTGTAGGATCTGTTAACATATTTTTTGCATGGTATTTGATCTTAGAGAAGACTTCTTCGATGGGGTTCAGCATTGCTGAATATGGTAGAAGAAAGAATAGAGAGTGCCTTCTCTGACCGACAAAGTCGCGCACTTCCTGGGTCTTATTGATACTTCAGGTGTCCAACATTATCATCAGATTAGCATCTTCCAATTTCCGAAATAACCCTTTCAGAAGGTCGCAAAAAAACTGTTCTATGTCAACTTCATGTAAGTACTTGATTTGATTTGCAACAGGTGAATTCTATTTGCAAAAAGTTAAATTTGATTTGTAAAAAGGTGAATTTAATTTGAAGACGGTATAAAAATAGCGATACAAGGACGAGACATTTCGACAGGCTTTGAGTGACGTAAATGTTCGTATTACAGTTCTATCGCCTAAAAGATGAAAGTATTATATCGTCAGCAAAACAATTTACTGGGTTTAAAGTTTCAGACAACAGAATCATTGATGAAAATGAGGAAGTGTCGGAGACAGAACGTAAGACAGAAATGTAATTTCTGAACCAACGAAGAATAGATTCATTGATACCAAATGCACGTATTTGCAAACACCAGTGGACCTGTTGCTCTTTAAGATATTTCTCATTATTAGCTGCTAATTGATCAGCGTTTTCATGACCTTGGAAGGAAGGGAAGCAAGTGCAATTGGACGGTAATTGGAGGGTGAAGAAGATTGGTCTTTTTAAGGGACAGGCCGGACAACAACTATTTTCCATCCACCCGGAAAGACATCCAGTAGAGTAGGACAGATGAAAAAGCTGATGCAGTGGGTGGGGTGAAAAACACCTTTTCAGAACGATGGGAGGGATACTATCCGGGCCAGCGGATTTGTGTGTATCAATGTCTTTAAGGACTCTAGGAACAGCACGGATGCGAAAGAAGATTCGTCCCATGTAATCATTAACGAAGTACTGGAAGAGACATAACACTATCTTGCAGTGTTGAATCGACAACGAACTGCGCTGCAAGCAAATTGGCTGGACGTGGGCTGCACTAATGCGGAGAAAATTCCGTGCCTTATTTATCTATGTCCCTTATAATTCGAATTATTTTTTTTTTATTCGTTTATCGGTACACTAGTTTTATTCAATCACATGTTCTTAGTTCTATGCCTAAACACTCATTGAATGACATTTATTTTAGAATTGGGTTTTAATGGAAAAATAAGAGGACATATACTACGGCAGGGATCGAACCTGTGACCATGAGGTTGACAGGCGAACACACAACTATCGCGAAACGGCCACCGCAACGGTGCAAGTCTTTCTAGTTTGTTGAATCTTATTCGGGTTTTTGCTCAAAGGAATTGGCTTTATAATTCCGGAAACTTACATCTCTCAACTTCTTTACAGCTGAAATCAAATTACGAGTTTTTTTTTTTTTTGATTTGATGCTTTTGGTTGTTTTTCTTTTATGACAAACGTAAGTCTGCCAATTGTAAATTTTCTGCCAACAAATTGCTGCATACAATTTCCAGTTTTGGACAGAGTGTGGATCAGACCTTAAATTCACTGTTTCATCTCTATTCTAATTTGAGCTTTTCGATAACAAATTGTCACTTTAATTTGACATCCCGGATATCGGCATTCAGGTCTTGTATGGACCCTTAAGCCGTTGAGATAAACCAATATATCAAATTCGGACGTAGGCACTTTATACGGCCCTGTTTTTCTCCTCCATTATTATATTCAAACATTCAAAACTAGTGTGAATTTGTACCTCCTATTAAACCATAGCATATTTTAAACTAAACTAAAACATTTTAGTAAGGGTGGGTATTCATAACCCTTTAGTGCGCGTACAAAAAAAATAATTGTAAGTTCCATATCGGAGGAGCGGGCTGACAACTTCAAATCGCCCTTATTGAAATGTGGCGCTACGGATCCTTCAAAACAAGTATCGGTACTCTTGAAGTGTGAGCCGTTGCTCCGTTTTGCCGGAGACAAATCTAATTTATAAATTTACCCTGTTTCCATGATCAAATATTTTACAATTTTAGCCGCGGCTGTATAGCAATTCAAAATTAAAATTAAATTTGTTTTCCAGTCTAGGAGAAAAGAAGCTAAATGGTATTAGGTAATTTTAATTCCATAAGATTCTTCTCATCAAACCTCAAATAGTTTTGTAAATAATAAATAATAAAACTCATTATTAATAAAACTCTTTTTATTTGATTAAATACGAAATCATTTTTAATAGAATAAAGTAGCATCAACTTTAATCGATCACCCGATCAACTAGGTAGATGCAACTAACACTCCCACTACACCAAGGTAAAGCTGCCACAGAAACTTTTATTGTTGCTCTCTAACTTGATAAAAAACAATCGAATCTATGCGATCACATAAACTACGTAATTTCACCTTCAAACTAGACAAAAAAAACAAAAAGCCTAACAACGCTCCCTAACGAACCTAAATTTCGTCGTCGGGTGCCCAACATTCACTTTTTCGTCAGTCAATCTTCACTCCTTGCCGTAGGTATATACCTACTGTGCATGTTCCATGGTTAACATACCCAATCATCGTGAATTCGAGTGTACAATTTAATTTCATTTAATTTTTGTTTTGTCTTTTTAAACCGTACAAGATCCGTGTGTTACAGTTAAGTCGTGTAGGGGTTCTCATTTCTTCACTATATACCAGTTTTAAGTTTTTTTCAATAGAAAATATAGACACGAAATATCGATTAAGATTTCGGCTTTAACCCCATATTCATCTCAGGTGGGAAAAAGAGTTCCCACTTTTTAGCAATTGTAGTGTATTGACAAATAAAAAAAATTTCAATGACAGTTTTGGAAGACGATCATAGATATGCAATAAATTTAACTCACATGAGAACGACCAACAAACAACGACTCATGAACGAATAAAATATGATTTAAAATAATTTATAAACTAAAATTCTTTACGAATTCTAAACAAAATGGTACAAATATAATTTATATAAATGTTTAGATACTAAAACAATTAAAAGTGTCAAAATAAGATAAATTTGGTGGTCCGAAATTGAAATCTGATTGTTGGGTACATTGTCAAACTCAATTCGCGTCCCACATACTATCCACATTTAAACGAAATGTCAAAATAAATGCGAACATGAATATTCTTTGAGAAATTATTTTTTACTAAAATAAAAAAAAACACTGTGTAAAGCTAAAAATTAATTACCGTTATATCAATAAACTTGAAAATTTTGTTCCCATCAAACTATTTATAATCTTATAAGCATAAATTGTGTTCCCGTACTTTGTGCACAAAATGTGAAGACTGTCATTTTTGCGAGAGTCGGGGTAAACATCTCTCAGAGCGCAACAAAGTTTCACAAAAGTACAGGAACGTTTTGAACAACAACTTTTGCCATTTTTTAAACGTCAACGATACACTTGGCAACTGACAGCTTATGTATTGTTTTTTTTTCTTTTTCCATTCATTTGACAGTCTTCATAATTTCGTCCAAGGAAATTTCTTGGACTAAAATTCGCAGCCTGGGGAAATATTTTACTCTCTCATGAGCGTTCTCTTCTGTGAAAAACTACGAAAATTTGGAGTACAGGAACAGGATTTGACTGCTTTTCGTAGAAATTCGAAGATTTTCGCAGTTTTTGGGAGTTCGGGAACGGACCTATAATGTAGATCCAAATTTGGTTAAGCAAATATTTAGTTGCACCATAAATATTCATATACCCCTTGATGATGAACTTATATACATTTCCCTGAACACAAAGTGAAAGTAAGTCGCCATGTTTTCATAGTAATCTAATGGGTTATACATTTTGCAAGTAAACGTAAATAAAACACACATAAAATATTTTTTTCATGATATTTCTTTTTTATTATAAGGTTTGAACGGTGACATTATGTGTGAAACACTACATCATTTAAATGACCACCACGCGAATTGTTGCAAGCATCGATTCTTTTGAGGTAATTTTCGACCACTTTTTGACACATATAATATTCGGTATCTCAGCCATAACTGGACGAATTTGGGTTTTCAAGTGCTCAAGAGTTAAAGGTTTATCTTCATAAAAACGGTCTTTCGCGTAGTCCAGCGGTGTCAAATCGCATGATCTTTGTTGTTGATATCGCCACGACGAGAAATTACGCGGCCAGGAAATGTCTCTTGCAATAAAGCCATATTCGCTCGAGTTGTGTGGTATGTGGCACCGTCTTGTTGAAACCACATATTCTCCAAGTCGTATTCTTTAATAGCAGGCAACAAAAAGTCGGTTATCATATGACCATAACGCTCCGAATTAACGGTGACAGTCGTTCCATCGTCGTTTTCGAAGAAGTAAGGTCCAATCACACCACCGGACCAAAGAGCGCCCCAAACAGTGACTTTTTGTGGATATAATGGCCTCTCTTCAATTAGTTGAGGATTCTCAGAACCCCAAATACGACAATTTTGTTTACTAACGTACCCACCGAGTGAGAAATGTGCTTCGTCGCTGAAGAAAATTATGTTCGAAAAATCGCCGTCCATCGCCTGTTGTTCAAACACCCATTCGACGTATCTACGACGTTGTGAATGGTCAGCTGACTTCAGTTGTTGTGTGAGCTGGACTTTATATGCATGTAGGTGTAGATCCAAATGCAAAATACGCCATAATGTGCCGTAAGACAGACGTAATTCCTGACAACGACGAGGAATCGACATATTTGGGTCTTCGGCAACATTTTCACTTAGAGCAACTATATTTTCAGGGGTACGAGCGAAACGATGATGCACAGGCCTTACAATATCTGTAACCAATCCAGTCTCTCAAATTTCTCAAATTTCTTCACAATTTTGCCAATTGCTTGTGTAGTTGGACGATTATGTAAACTATAATCTCCTCTTAAAGCACGATATGTGGATGTAGCAGAATCACCATTTTTGTAGTAGGTTTTAACAATTTTTATGCGTTGTGCGATAGTTAAGCGATGCATTTTCGTAAATGTCAGACTTTAAACTGAAAAAAAATTGGTTTAACAACTTAGTTTGACAGATGTCGAATTCCAACCATATACTTTTGAAACCGCAAAATGGATAACCCTTTATAAGAAATGAAATGATCTATGCAGAGTTATCTCTTTCTTCTCTGTACTTGTATAGGAAGTAACCTATGAAAACATGGGGAATTTAGCTTCAATTTCTGATGAAAGGTTGGGAATCTCGCTATTTACTAATGCATATGGTATTAGCGAGTGACAAAATGGTTAGTGCGTTGGATTGCCACGTAAAAGTTCTGAGTTTAAAATTAAAAAATGTTTGTTTTTTCACGGGTAGTAAAATGAAGTTGGGAAATCATTGAAAAGTCCTGAAAAATTCTGATAAACTAGGTGCCACGCGCCGGTTCTCCGGTGCTGTTATAACACCACATATATTTATTTAAAAATAAAATGCACGTCTGGATCGTACGAACTTGCTCTTGTAGCTAAAAACTAGATTATCATTGAGGTTTAATTAGTTAGGTGTAGTTATCCTGGTTTAAAGCCTAGGTAGGTAAGATTAAATTGATTCTTAAAAAAAAAATAACTAACACACTTAGTCCAAAAAGAAAGGACCATTGCGATATTAATAGTTAGTATAATCAATTGTATTCAAGGAATAGTTACATAGGTACCTACCTAAAAATTTGTATTTAAATCTTTATGGATTTTAATTATGGAAGTTAGAAGGGTAAAATGTATGTATACATACATATCCATATAGATAGTATGTAAGCATGTACGAGTATGTGCATATAATAATGAAAATGAAGGGTGTATAGATGGATAAGCAGCTATATGTATGTACTTCAACGTAGCAGAGCCGACCATCAAAAGTTTTTTCGTCGATAATTCAGCCTCTCAGAACCTACCTCTTATGTTTTATTACCAAAACGTAAGAGGACTTCGCTCAAAAACAAGAGCTGTCCTTCAATAATCCCACGCTCTTCCCTTTGAAGTATATGCCCTGACTGAAACTAATCTTATCCCTAGCATACACACCCAGGAATTGTTCCCATCTACTTTCAATGTTTATCGAGATGACGACCAAGTCCACGACAGTGATGACTCCCCTTGCCGAGGCGTCCTACTAGCTGTCACTAAAACATTGGACTCATCCCTTCTCTCAATATCCTCCTCCCCTAGCCTTGACTATGTTTCAATCAAAATAACACTACCTCATAAGTCGCTTTACATTATCTGCGTTTACATATTACCATCGCAACCACTCGAATCTTATGAACTCGCAATCGAAACGATTGACAACATTTCAGATTTGTGCAAATCCCATGATGAGATCCTAATTTTCGGTGACTTCAACCTGCCATATCTTAAATGGACCTTGTCAGACGACCAATCGTTTTACATTGCCTCTAACCCCACCTCTGCCAAAGAATGTCTCTTTGTTGATAGCCTAGCCGACTCTTGCCTCTGCCAAGTAAGTGGAATTTCAAACTACATGGGTAGGCAACTTGACCTTGTGTTTACAACAGATCCCATCAATTCCGCAATCTCACTTTCTCCCCTGCCTCTTTCAACCATTGATAATTACCATCCACCCCTCCTTCTCTCATTTTTTCTCCAGTCTTCAACTCCGCTTAACCCCCCTTTACCACCAGCTTCATACGATTTCCACAAAGCAAACTTCCGCAAAATTAATGAATATCTCAATAGAATTAATTTTAATTTTGAAAATTTATCTGTAGAAGATGCCACATCCGCATTCTACAGAGAAATACATTATGCTATATCCCTATATGTTCCCCTTTCTAGACGTAAAACTTCTTCCACTTCTCCACCTTGGTATAATCACAGGCTCCGTACTCTAAGAAATAAAAGAAACAAATTGTGGGCAATCTACCTTCGCACTCGATCTCCTTATAACTATTCATCTTACCTTGGTTCTTATCTACACCCTTTACCAACGCTATTTAATCGAAATGCAATCTAACATTATTAATGACCCTAAGTCTTTTTATCAATTTGTCAACCACAAGAGAAAATCTGACGGATACCCATCCTCCCTTTCTTTCAATAATGAAACTTCATCTGAAGCGCTCCCTATAGCAAATTATTTCGCAAGTTACTTCAAACAATCCTTCACGGTCGATTCTTTTGTTCCAGACACTGCTTATTTCTCGTTTTTACCGCATTTCTCTTTTAGTTCATTCCTCCCGCGTTTTTTTGAAACCTATCATATTGAAGAAAAGTTAAATCATTTAAATGATGAGTATATTCCTGGCCCCGATGGTATCCCTGCCATACTTCTAAAGAAATGCTCCTCCACTCTTTCTTTTCCCCTCTCCAAAATCTTCAGTTTGTCCATATCACAAGGACATTTCCCTCAAGTATGGAAAACGGCGTTTATAACCCCTATTCACAAAAAAGGTCCTAAGTGTGACGTGAAAAACTATCGTCCCATCGCTAAACTATCGCATATACCCAAAATATTCGAAAGCATTTTGTATGAAAACTTAAGTTTTCATTGCAGGTCTCTCATTTCCCCTAGACAACACGGGTTCCTCAAAGGCAGGTCAACAACAACAAACCTCGTTGACTTTGTTTCATTTTCCCTCTCAGCCTTGGAGAATGGAAAAGAGGTCGATGTTATTTCAACAGATTTTAGTAAAGCTTTCGATAAAATCTCCCACAAACTTATTCTTTTTAAACTTTCCACCCTCGGCTTTGAACCGGTTCTGTTGAGATGGATGTCTTCTTATTTAGAAAACCGTTTTTACAGCGTTCGGTTCAGATCCGTCTTATCAAGCCGTTTTTTAGCTACATCCGGTGTCCCCCAAGGCAGCCATCTAGGCCCTCTCCTCTTTATTCTAAGCATCAATGACATTGAAATGATAGTCAAACATTCCTCCCTTTCACTCTACGCAGACGATACTAAGTTTTACAAGGTAATTTCTTCTCCTGAAGACTCTTCCCACCTCCAAGACGATATCGACAATTTTTCAATATGGTGCTCCAAAAACTGCTTGGAGCTTAATATTTCCAAGTGCCAATCAATAACCTTCTCACGTAAACGCATCAAATATCCTCCCCGTCTCTATCTTCTACACAGTCAAACCATTCCCCCCGTTCAGGTGATCCGTGACCTTGGGATTATTTGCGACAATGAGCTGAATTTTCTCAAACATATCGACGATATAATCCTTAAGGCAAATTCAGCACTTGGCTTTGTGAAACGTTGGTCCAAGGAATTTGCTGACCCCTACGTTACCCGATCCCTTTACATATCATTTGTTCGTCCGCTTCTTGAATACGCTTGTCAAGTCTGGTCGCCTTACCAACAAGTGCACATTGCCAGAATTGAGAGCATACAACGCCGCTTCGTTCGATTTGCTCTTCGAGGTCTTAATTGGAATAATCATTTAATATTACCTCCTTATCAAGACAGAATCAAACTGCTCAATCTGAATTCGCTGAAAGATCGAAGAGAAATATTTGACATTCTCTTCATTCACCGAATGTTTTCTGGTTCCATTGATTGCACAGCCCTTATTAATTCCATCTTTCTAAATACTAACCCTCGTAACACTCGTAATCCTCGTCTATTCTATCTTCCCACCCATCGAACCTCTTATGGCTCCAACGAACCCATCTCCCGAATGCTGAGAAGCGTCAATTCCAACGCTTCTTGTTTTGACTTTAGCATCAGTACTCCCTGCCTAAAGCTTCGTCTCCTAAGCCTCCCTACCATTTAATTTTAGTCTTAGCTATTAAGTTTCTTAGTTTTTAAGTTAGATTAAGAAAATAGCTTGTATTAAGCCAAATAAATGGGGGCTTTGCCCCCACCAAAATTAAAAAAAAAATTATATAACTTTATAATTGCTTAGTCGTTATATCTTGAGGGAAAACAAAGATGGAAATTTGAATTCATATATAAATAAGAATATATCAAAAAAAAAAAAAATAATTCTAAATTCTAAAATAAATACCAAACTAGTGCCGTGCAATTTGGCAGGTTGCATTCATTTAAAAGATCTTAGGTCTTACGGGCATATAGTTAAAATAAAAAAAAAATTAATTAATTAAAACTAGTACGCCAATTTGTTTGTTGGATAAATTTGAATTTATGAGAAAAAAAAATTTAAAAATCTGTGGAGCGGTTTTTAAGAAAAAAAGTTTTTTTGAATTCTGTGAAAACATTTAAAAAAAATTCAAAAACCCCATTTCATAGGTATTCAGAAAATACATATAACTATAATTTTTGAAAAAAAATTAGTGAGCAGTTTTCAAAATATAAATTTTTTTCTTAAAAATGGTTTTAAAAATACAAAAAAAATATTAATTAAAAATATTGGTACACGGTATAATTTGGGCAACCTAAATCTATATATGTGTGAAATTTCGAAAGAATCGGTTAAGCCATTTATGAGATAGTTGAAAGCAAAAAAAAAACGGTCCTATGGAAAGTACCGATTTGAAACATTTTCCTAAATTTTTTTTTTCAACAATATGTAGCTGGTCGTAGCTAAAAAGGTGCACTGATTTTTTTTATAAAAATCGTTAGAGCCGTTTCCGAGAAAAATAGGTCTGAACGTAACGGTTATATGGCAGGTACGGTTATTTTTTGAGATAAAAGAAAAAATTCAATTTCCCCTCTGTACAGACAGAATAACAGACAGACAGACTGACAGGCTGACAGACAGACTGACAGACAGATTGACAGACAGACTGACAGACTAAAAGACAGACAGACTGACAGACAGACAGACTGACATACAGACGGACAGAATTTTTAGGCCATCTTTTTTCGTCTTCGCTATTATAGTAATGTCATGTTTGATTGTTATCTCAAAACTTTTTTTTTTCGACGAATGCATAACTTGCCTTATAATATACCTATAATCGTAAGTAAAAAATATACTGACATATTACATTCGTCGTGAAAGTGGGAGCCTTATTTTTGCCAATATTATAGCCTCGATCTATGTTGTATGAGATGCGCCACAGCGTTGTGTGTGCTATTCAAAGGCTTAAACTTTTTCCTAACAGATGTGCCTAACTAAGATTCGAAATGTCAAATGAAAAGCTTAATTCGCTCGGAATAGTTGAATTATACAATTCGTATTTTGAGTTTCCCGAGCGCGTCAGCAATAATAAGTATTATTATTCATTTCCATGATAAAGAATTGGTTCGCATTGGAACGGCGGCATATGGGCTTGTCTAGGAGGCTGGCTGCAGTCAGATTCAATGTGTAATGATTTCGAGGAAAAATTCAACGGAATATGACTCAGTCTAGACTTTTGAGACAATATCGTCGTAGTTGTCGACAACGATGTCGTCGGTCGTTAACACATGTAACGCTAACCAACCTGACAATAATTCGTATGTGAATAAAGCGAAACGGGCATTCACATTGCCTTGCAGATGATATGGCTTTAAGGAATAATAATATTATCCGGTCCAATGAATGACATTCATGTGAATTGTTATTGGAATGTTTGTTGTTGTTGTTATTTTTATTTGTAGAAAAACTTTTATTGAGGAATTGCATCGTCTTTCACTTCATTGAATTTAATTTATATAACCAGATTATTATATCCTCATATATGGGACTGTGATTTATTATTTAAAGTTATATGTTGTCTAGGTCTCACATTCGCTTTAAATATTAATTTATTTAGGACAAAATTTTAAGCATTCAAGTTCAGCGTGGAATCTTTTACATTACATACAGCGAAACTTAAAAGTAATTTAAAAAAAAAATATGGAGTGAGTTTTTAATAATGTTGTCCTTTTTTCTTTCTTTTCCATTAGTATAATGTAACTGATGTAGGTTAAGAGATTATTTATAGTTTTTTGGATTATGTCGAACCCACAAATGATCTAGTACTTAGCTTTATAGTTGGCTACAAGGACAGTGTTCTTCAAATTGCATAATAAGATAGGGGATACTACTTGACGAGATAGTTTCTTGCAATTTTTATTGCGATATACAGTGCCGGTAAAAAAATAGCACCACTGTTACAGAATAACCATTTTTGTAGTAGGTTTTAACAATCTTTATCCGTTGTGCGATAGTTAAGCGATCCATTTTCGTAAATTTCAGACTTTCAACTGAAAAAAAAATTGGTTTAACAACTAGTTTGACAGATGTCGAATTCCAGTCCTATACTTTTGAAACCGCAAAATCGATAACCCTCTATATATCGGCAGGATAGAGAGGACATATAATTTTTAGACGAATTCGAACAGGCAACGCGAAAATCGTTTTTTTTTTTACACAAGAGGCTTACAAAATTCGAACTTTCTTCCATACCAATGACAAAAAATCTGTTTTTAGTTGGAAGTTAAACGCAATATACAATAGGTTCATTCGTTGAAGTTTACCAAGGGTGGACTCTTGTGTTTTTCGATTCCGAAAACACACCAGAGAACCATTAATTGTATGTCATTTGATAATTAAAACTTTATATTATGCAATAAAGAGTTATCTTAGACGTACATATACAGTGTCGGTAAAAAAAATAGCACCACTGGTACAAGTTTCATTTTAACTTCTTTAAATGAGTGAATAGAAAAATATTTACAGCTTCTACTATTATTATGTTATTGCTTGCACTATCATCTCCCCATTGTATATCTCTGGCGTTAAAATAGTAACGGTTCTTTTCTTACAAGGCCATAATGCGAAAATACCATTTATTGTGCGGTAAAAATAATAGCACTGATCGCAGTTTTCGTTACAAAAAAATATTTTTTCTTGTCCATATTTCAAGGTAAGGCGGTCAAGTGTTAGAATTTGCTTATACAGGGTCCGCCAAATAACTTTTTTTTTGAAAATGGGCGCAAAACAGCGATTGTAGCTTCGGCTGTGTGGCACGTAGCTCGTCCTGTTGAAAACAAATATTGCCAATATCCTCCTCTTCAATTTTTGTGAACAAAAATTCGTTCAACATGGCACGATAACGATCGCCATTGACTGTAACGGCCACTCCTTGCTCATTTTCGAATTATGCCTCTGGACCAAAATCCGCACCAAACAGTGACTCGTTTTGGGTGTATCGGCTTTCCAATGTATGCGTGCGGGTTTTCTGTGCCCCAAATGCGACAATTTTGATTGTTACATATCCGCCAAGATTAAAATGAGCTTCATCTGAAAAGATGATTTTTTTGGCAAAATCGGCATCTGCTCTAAGTCGATCGCAGCGAACGTTGTTCAAGCGTATACACAACCATATTTGTTCAGCGGAAGGATAAAAATAATTATCTGTCGAATCAGACATGAGCTAAGTGTTACCATTCAGAAATAAGCACTAGTTGAAAAAAAACGTTAGATGGTGGACCCGTTATTTATTTGGTATCTTCATTTAAAACACAAAATTTATAGTTTTTTCAAGGAAAATAGGTCGTAGAAAGCATTGCTTTCCATTTAAGCCTGCAACTGAGCTAAAAAAGAGCTGAATATTACAGCTTGGGTGGGAACCGTTCGTCTGAGAATTGACCAACATAATTTAACTGCTTGTAGTACAAGAAAAGTCCTTCTTTTAACTGAAAAACATGCTAAAAAGCGTTTAATATTTGCAAGACATAATTTGAATTTGCCAGTAGAGAAATGGCGCAACGTTCTATGGACAGATGAAAATCAAATCGTATTGTTTGACGGTAAAGGATCTCGTTACTACGTGAGAAGACCTCCGAAAGTGGAATATAATCCCAAATACACAAATAAAATATTTAAGTACGGAGGTTCAAGCATAATGGTGTAAGCTTGCTTTTCCTACTATGGAGTTGGGCCCAAATATTGGATAAAACCCATCATGGATCAGCACGTTGACGTTAATATACTCGAAAACGTTATGCTCCTTGATGCAGAGGAAGAGATGCCCCTTTCCTGGGCCTTCCACCATGAAAATGACCCCAAGCACACCAGTAAGATCATTTCAATTAACGTGATGGAGTGGCCAGTGCAATCGCCTGACCTAAATCCGATTGAAAATATGTGGGCGACGTGAAGAAAGTTGTTTCTAAAACCAAACCGACTAGTAATACAGAACTATGGGCTGCAGTAAAGGTCCCCTGGGAGAATATTCCAGTAGAAAGGGCCAAGATTTGGTGAACTCAATGACCAGACGTTGTGCAGCAGCAATAGCCAACAAAGGCTATTCAACAAAATACTAATTTTGCTGGACTACCCCTAAAGAATAAAATCATAGAAAAGAAATATTTATTTTTATGATGTTTTAGTTTTAAGTTGTATGATGAAGCAATGGTGCTATTTTTTTTTACCGCTTATTTATTTGAGTTTTTCAAACAAAAAAAACTTTTAATAAGTTGATGAATAAAATTTGGAATTCTTTTTTAAATGTGAATTTTTGGACTAAATATAAGCTTTTCGCATATCCAAAATGTTCTTTCATTTTTAAATGGTGCTATTTTTTTTACCGCAGCTGTATGTATGTAGGTACTATAGGGCAAGGTTTGCATTTGAAAAAAAAATCGAACTCGAGATTTTAATTAAAGTTGATATTACTCGTACGATGATAGAGAACACCAAAAAGGTGGGTCCCGCAATTCCGTCTGTTTGCCTGTCTGTCTGTCTGCAGAACGATCTACAGCCTAAACCGCTGAACCGATTTTGTTCAAACTTGGTGCTTAGGCGTTTTAGGTTATTGTCCAAAATAGATTTTTGAATCGTTGTTTTAGCCCCCAAAAATACCGGTACGTACCATACAAATTTCTCTACCATCTTGATTATCTCGAAAACGGCTCTAACGATTTTGATAAAAATTGGTGTATGTACTACTTTGGGTATGGTCTACATTTTGGCCAATTTTTTTTAAATATTGTGTTATTAACGGTACCTGACATACAACCATTTTATTGATTTTCGACTTTCTTATAAACGGCTCAACGGATTTCGATCAAAATTTGTATGCAGGATATCCATCGAATTCTAAATAATACTGCATTTCAAAATTTTCGAAAAAATAGTTTTTTTTTGGATTTTTGAAAAAAAAACAATATTTTTTTATGAAAATTCAATTCTATTAAGAATCTTTTGCATATAATGTGATCGAACATACGAGGGGCGTTCAATATATTCTGGGTATCGATATGAAGGAATATGTGAATTCAATTTAAATTGTTTTTAGTTTTCAATATAATCTCCCCTAACATCAATGCATTTGTTACATCTGAGATAAGCTTTTTTAAACCCTCAAAAAAAAATAAATTTCCTCTTTCTCTGCAAAATACCCATTTATTGCCGACATGAGTTCTTCATCATCCAAAAATCTTTTTCTACGAAGACATTTTTTCAAATCCGTAAACAGGAAATAATCACTAGGGGAAAGGTCTGGACTATAGGGTGGGTGTTGGATTTCTTCGAAACTACAATCTCGCGCAGCAGCCTTGGAAACTCGCGCCGTGTGAACAGTAGCGTTGTCATGAAGAAGCAACACACCCGCTGCGAATTTCCTCCCGCAAATTATGCAAAGTGGAAGCGTAGGATGTGGCGTTGATGGTTTTACCTTGTTTTTGTACTCAATGTACTTTGAGTCCCAAAAAACAGTGGCCATGAGCTTCCCAGCAGACGGAGTGACTTTGAACTTCTTCGGGGGGTCTGTTCCTTTTTTATGCCACTGCATGGACTCTTGTTTGCTTTCAGGGTCATAGTGGTGAACCCATGTTTCGTCCCCAGTAACAATTCGATCCATAACACAGTCCGCGTTCTCACTACACATCTCCAAAAGCTCTCTACAGCATGCGATTCTCACTTTTTTCTGAGGAGCTGTGAGTATTCGTGGCACCCACCTTGCACTGACCTTTGAAAGGTTAAGATCTCTGCCATCATTTTCACCTTTATTCGGGCATCCTCAAGAACAAGTTTTTCGACTTCTTTGATGCTTTCTCCCGTACAAGCAGTAGCCGGGGCGCCGGAGCGGAGGTCGTCTTCAATGCTCGCTCTGCCTTTCTTGAACTCACTTGACCACTTTTGCACAGTTGATAATGAAGGTACGGAACCCTGGTAAATAGCCACCATCTCTTCATGAATAGTTTTTTGAATTTTTCGTTGCTTAGTGAGAAATTTAATTACAGCGCGATGCTCAATTTTCACCATCGTTGTCTCAGTTGCCATTATGATTCTGTTTAACTAGAGATAAAACGCGAATTAATAATCACATTTATATGAAACTTTACATGAATGCACTACAATAATAGTATTACTTGATAAATAAGTCAATTTATATATATAACCACAGCTTCACCCCGATACCGAGAATATATTGAACGCCCTAGGAGCAAGTACGTACGATCCAGTCGTGCTTTTTATTTTATTTGTCTCAGATCCTTCAATTTTTGATAAAAAAAACAGATATGACACATATAAATTGAAATAATAAAAAAAGGAGTAAAATAATTTTATTTACATTAAACAAAATGCCAAAATGTACTTTGAAAAATAGCAAGCCAGTTGAAGAGCAAATTGATAAGGTGTATTTGTAGTATACGCATTTTATGGACTCGTAATGACACAAGTAATTTCGAGCCGTTAATAAACGGCCTATTATTTTCGGAACAGATTTTTTAATGGTGAAGTCTACATTTTGGTAAAACAAAAATGTACATAAAAGGTTATTAAATTATTAAATGTTGATTTTTGAATTTTACATTAACGACCCAAAGGATTTCGAACAAAATGTTTATGCAGGTAGTTCTTTGAATTCTAAATAATACTGCCGGTTGGCAATATGAGAAAGCCAATTGGGACGGTCTCAATAATTTCTTAAGGAACTTTAACTGATTGCTATGCTTCTAGGTAGTGACATAGGATCCAGCGCAGATATAATAACAAATTTAATTATTCACGGAATGAAATACATTATCGCGAATAGGGTGAAATCTATGAAACCGTAAGAAAATACATGGTTTGATTTGAGCTGTAAAGAGGTTATTAGGGTTAGAGAAGCAAGCCACTTCTAGTTTCTCAAAAACACGTCATTCGTCTTATTTCTAAAAAAAAGTTGCAGAAGTAACAGCCTACCACTTTTTATAAAGCTTAATGTTTTGCCTCTTAATCACTTATATTTTTATAAAGTTTTAGAATTTTTTTTCGAAAGTTCTGGGTATCTGTTAAATAGGTATTATTCTAACTTCGACCTCAGAATAAATTATTAAAATCTTGCGTTAACACCTCGCCACAACATCCAAATTTTCTTTAATTTTGTTACCGCGATTGCTCCAAGACTTTTTAATTGCCTACCCACTTATATAAGGAATAGACGTATTAGACCTAAATTATGAAAATGTTAGTAATCTCTTATCTGTAACTATCTAAATTTAGGCTATAAAAAAAGGAAACAACAAAAAATAAAAATAAAATCGTCCTTATTAGTATTAATTTGTGAAGACTCTTGCGTTGACCCCACATCACTTAATATATTTTTATGTTAATTTTTAGTTATTGAAGGTATATTTATTAGAAACTTATTGCTTCTCTGGCGACTCTAGTTCCTTGAGATATATAGATTGCAGCCTTTTATTTTATTTTTTATAATTATGTAATCAATGCAAATTTTTGTATTTGTAATTGTCAAAAATTGATAGAAAAATAAATTAAAATTGAATTAAATTGAAAAATTGAAGTTTCCGGAATTATAAATTTAACCTCACTGAGGAAAACCGGAATAATTTCAAGCAAGCTAGCTGTACAGGTTTAGTGACAAAAAATTAAGGCAAAAAATACTACAATGTCCGCACAAACTCTTTATCGAATGACCACATATTCAGTGTCGGTTAAAACGCTCCTAAATATTTGTTTTTTTTTTTCGAAGATGCAAGAAATCATTCTACCCGAATGATCTGGCTGCTATTTATTAGGCCTTCATTTATCCAAGGCTGGAGTATAACTTTCACATTTGGACAGGTGCTCCCAGAACTCATTTGAATCTTTTTTAAATTTAACTATATGCCTGTAAGACCTAAGGTCTTTTAAATGCAACCTGAATTGCACGGCACTAGTTTGGCACAGTGGATTTGAGAACCAGGTATTGACTGTCTCATTTTAACCCTTGTGCGACATACAATTAAAATTGGAGGTATAGGAAAGAATGCGCCTAGCGTGAGCATCGAACCCACACGACTAAGTTAGCAATCAAACATGATAGGCAATATAATTATAGTGGAATCATTTACATCTCTAGACCACCGTCGAAATGTTATATATCTCATTATTTTATCGCTTTTTTTCTAAACAATATTTAGTTTAGTTTAGTTTATTGGCATACCACTACATTCAATTTAATATTAAGATTTTTTTGGATGATATTGTTGGTTTGACCGAAAGCTGTTTACCAGACTGACATAATTTATGTATACATTAACATCTTTGATTTGTTTATATCTAACATTGTTTTGTTTCCAAAATTTTCATTTACTATACAATTTCGGTAGCGTAAAGACCTCACTCTGTAGTTATAGAGTACGTCCCAATCACGTCCCCCTTTTAGCATTTCCTCTAAGTTAATCCACTGTGCTCCAAAATATTTAACTCGGAACTCTTTTTAAATGGGACAAACAGCAATGAAGTGTAAAACATCATCTCTTTCCCTACAGTTGCATAAAGAAAGTAGGATATGTAGCTCTGGACGGTGTGGAATGTAGTTCAGGTTTAATAACTCTCCTCTTAAACGAAAGACCGTGGATATATATTCCGTTGTATGGTTTGCTATGATCTGTACAACGAGTTCTGAGCTTCTTCCATGAAGTTATTATAATGGGTTATCAATTTTGCGGTTTCAAAAGTAAACGTAAATAAAATACATATAAAATATTTTTTTTCATGATATTTCTTTTTTATTATAAAGTTTGTACGTTGATATTATGTGTGAAACACTACATCATTTAAATGACCACCACGCGAATTTTTGCAAGCATCGATTCTTTTGAGGTAATTTTGTCGGTATCTTAGCCATAACTTACGAATGTTGGTTTTCAAGTGTTCAAGAGTTAAAAGTTTATCTGCATAAACACGGTCTTTGTCGTAGCCCCACAAAAAAAAGTCCAGCGGTGTCAAATCGCATGATCTTGGTGGCCAGTTGATATCGCCACTACGAGAAATAACGCGGCCAGGAAATGTCTCTTGCAATAAAGCCATACTCGAGTTCTGTGGCATGTGGCACCGTTTTGTTGAAACCACATATTCTACAAGTCGTATTCTTCAATAGCAGGCAAAAAAAGTCGGTTATCATATGACCATAACGCCCCTAATCCGAATTGACGGTGATAGTCGTTCCATCGTCGTTTTCGAAGAAGTAAGGTCCAATCACACCTCTGGACCAAAGAGCACCCCAAACAGTGACTTTTTGTGGGTGTAATGGCCTCTCTTCAATTACTTGAGGATTCTCAGAACCCTAAATACGACAATTTCGATTATTAACATACCCACCGAGTGAGAAATGTGGTTCGTCGCTGAAGAAAATTATGTCCGAAAAATCGCCGTCCACCGCCTGTTGTTCAAACACCCATCCGACGTATCTACGACGCGACGTTGTGAATGGTCAGCTGGCTTCAGTTGTTGTGTGAGCTGGACTTTATATGGATGTAGGTGAAGATCCAAATGCAAAATACGCCATAATGTGCCGTAAGAGAGTCCTAATTCCTGAGAACGACGAGGAATCGACACATTCGGGTATTCGGCAACACTTTCACTTACAGCAGCGACATTTTCAGTGGTACGAGCGAAACGATGATGCACAGGCCTTACAATATCTGTAACCAATCCAGTCTCTTCAAATTTCTTCACAATTTTGCCAATTGCTTTCGTAGTTGGACGATTATGTAAACCATAATCTCCTCTTAAAGCACGATATGTGGCTGTGGCAGAATCACCATTTTTGTAGTAGGTTTTAACAATTCCTATGCGTTCTGAGATTAAGCGATCCATTTTCGTAAATGTCAGACTTTCAACTGAAAAAAATATTGGTTTAAAACTTAGTTTGACAGATGTCGAATGCCAGCCCTATACTTTTGAAACCGCAAAATGGATAACCCTTTACATTCTGTTTCCTGTTTTTTCCAGCAATTCATCGAATTTGGATTTAACATCTTCCAGATGGTCATCAGTGTCAATCAGTAAAGTGTATCCACACTCTTCCACTCTTGTACGCACCCCCTTCTGGCGACAGTAGATGATTAAGTACTATTTTTGGAATTCGTTGTTCATGCATTACCAATACTCGTACTATGTAGTTGAAATTCAGCTTAAGAGAATCCAAGAACATAGGAGAAAAACCCGTTTCTAGGTGTAACATATAGTTGGGTGAACTACTAGGCAATCTATAAAACCTCCTGATGAAATAGCGGAGAAACTTTTTTACTGCTTCAAAAGATCTAAATCCCCAAGCATGCGCGCCATAGAGAATTATGGCAGGAATTATAAGCAATGTTCTAGCGAAATAGCCAGCTGCATTTATCCCCTTAGATTATTCAACCGTAATACCCGCGCTTCTAGGAATGTTCATCAGTTTACCCTTGAGCCCAACTTCGGACATACTATCAAGTACTGAGATTCTTTCTTAAATCGTTCACCACGAATGTTGAATACTTTACCCGCCTCTGTTTTACCATCCCATTTTGATATTCAGAAATTTAAAACATATGAAATATTGGAATCTCCTTTTAAATCCTACCCCATTTTCCTAACGCACTTGATCATATTAAGGGTAGTCAAAACCCTTTAGTGCGCGCACAATTAAATAAAATACTGCGAACTAAATTTTTCGATTTTTTTTTTAGATTTTAGAAAACGTGTCGACGATTTTTTTTTTTATATTATATTTTTAAATTAATATTCTTAAAATTGCCATACCTATCACATTTTTTTTTTGAAAAAAAAAAAATACAAAATTAAGTAAAAATTGTCTTTAAAAATATATTTAGTGATCGAACATAGGAGCAAGTACATGTAACCTAGTCGTGCATTTTATTTTCCAATGCACATCAGCTATTTTTTTTTGCTTGATAAAAATTCGTAAAACATTATTATTAAGGTTAAAAATAAATGGCTCTTCAACAGGCGGGGCAATATTAATGTCATAATTTTAAAGTAATGTCATAATCTAAATGAAAAAAAATCTGCTGTTTTTATTGTGTATTTTTTAAGTTCATTTCCTATCTGTCTACAACATAAATGTCATAATGGCATTGACTCTAAAAGACATGACTCATTCTCATTATGTATGACATAACTTTTGACTTGACGTTTATAACTTTTTAGTGTGTGCTCGCTAAAATTGACAAATTATTCTTCAAGTATATATGTACTAAATGCGTCTTATTTTCTTAAATTTATTTATTTTTACAACATCTCTCTCTGATCCGAACCGTTTTCGAACCCACAAAAATTGTCAATAACTATACAGGTGATTGTATTCGTCGAATTATAATTTTATTTTAAGCCTCGAGATTTAAAAATATTTTATTTTCGACAGTCCTCAATTATTTTAGTCTTATTTGTTCCTCTTACTTGCTTCATCCACGATATTTATGTATGCCCATATATTTTAAAATACTTCATTCGGACCTAATTACCAATATTCCCATGGCAAAGTGATCTCCTTTTACACCAGATTGCTGAATCGCCTCATCAGGCATTCATCAATGATTAGAGAGAACATTGCTGGGATTTTCTGTGTAGAAAAATTCGTTTCTTTAAAATATTATACATTGTACTATATGTACTGCATTACCAGCACTTGTTAATAAAAGCATAGGTCCGAGCGTGTGTCGTAGTCACTGTTGTTCGTTCCTCCAACAACTATACTCCACTCATCATCATCATCATGACCAATGCACGCCATCATTATAATGACCTTGTATTTATAATTATAGATTCAGTGCAACGAAGAGTGTCTTTGCACTCGATGCGTATATGAATTTGCTTGAAGAGCATGACACTGCAGATATGTATTTTCAATTCTGTTTATTTTTATGTGATAGCCAAGTAACTTCAGTGGCTTTTATACAAACCTAAATAAAGTTTTTGCCAATCGGACCCTATTAGCCAAGTTCACAAGGAATGAGCATCGTCTTCTCATTCTTCAGTTTCGAATTTTATTGTAACTAAATGATTTATACAAAGATACTCAGATGAATGCTAGAAAGGTATACACTCATGCATTTGTATGTATGTGAATTAAGTAGTGCCTTAAGCCATATGATTTAATTACAATAATTGTACAGGGTGCTTCTTATCTATTTAAATAATCTTTTAAATATAATGGCAGTTATAAGTTATTCCACGAATGGGAATGTATAAACAATCTATAAAATTCATGACTGGGTCGCACGTACTTGCGTTTATGTACGAACACGTCGTAACGTAAGCAGAAGATTATACAGCATACAGCTAATAGAATGCCGTCTGAATTCTGATCTATTACAGCAGTTTATAGTATTACTTGCTTAATTTAAAAAAAAATTCTAAAAAATTAATAATAAACATAATAATAAAAACATAATTAAAAAAAATCGCCGATTCGTTTTTAAAATATCAAATTTTCCAAAAAAAACATTTTTTTTAAATCATACAATGCAGTGTTATTTAGATTTTGTAGACCTTCTATTTAGAATGAAAAAAGTAAAAATTTCTGTAAACTAAAATGTAAAATAAAAATACAGTGGTACAAAGAATTTTTTTTTATCAAAATCGTTAGAGCCGTTTGCGAGATCAGCCTTTTTTATAACGTTGCATTGCATTTACCGTTATTGTTGGGGCTAAACAGAAATTTCGTTTATCAAAATCGTAAGAGTCGTTGCCGCTATAATTAAGATGGTAAAAAATTGTTTTAGGGACAAAAAACATTATAAAAATCTATTTGAGAAATTCACCTAAAACGCACACCAAGTTTGAATAAAATCGCTTAAGCGATTAGGCTGTAGATCGTTGTACAGACATACGGAATTGCAGGATTCTTTTGGAGTTCTCTATCATCAATAATAATCAGTCAAATACAGACAAATGGAAATAGTGACTGTTCGGCGAACCCAAATGTTTTAAACCAAAAATTAATTTTAAAAAGCAGTATGAGTGAAACAGCTGCAAGAAAAATAAAATGTACGACTGGATCGTACGAACTTGCTCTTGGAGCTAACAACTTTAATGTAGCTAACCATTGAGGTTAAGTTAGTTAGGTGTAGTTATCATCTGCAGTTTTAAAGCCTATGTAGGTAAGATTACCTTGATTCTTAGTATAATGAATTGTCGAATGGATGATTCAAGGAATAGTTACATAGGTAGCTTTTTACAAATGTATGTTTATTATTTTTTTTTTATTATTTGGTACTTTATTAATTCATTTATAAAATTTACAATTGTATTTGTTTAATACTAAGTACATTCAAGCATAGCTTAGCCGTCTGCCGAGAAATGGCAACAAATATAACAGTTATACAAAGTTATACAAAATTTAAATTTTAAAAGTATATCTACAAATATTTAAATATGAAAATGTGGATTTGTTATATATGTTTAAATCTAAGTTATGGATTTTAATTATGTTAGTTAGGAGGGTAAAATGTATCTAAATATATATACATATAGATGGAACCTAAGTATGTAAACATGTACATACATATAATAATGAAAATGAAGGATGTAGGTGGGTAGGTAGCTATATATAAAGAACTTCATAATTTAGGTGCAATATGCATACATAAGATTCATGTGGTTTTTAAAGACAAATATGCATATATAAATGTATGAGGGCCTATATTGTATTTAGTATTCAGTGACGTACGCAAAAATTCGTAAAAAGGGAATAATAATAAGTTAGAAATAAATGGATAAAACACATAATTAAATGTTCTTATATTGCTTAGTATAGTTATAGTTTGAGGGAAAACAAAGATGAAGTTTGAATTCGTTGATAAATAAGAATATATCAAAAAAAAATTAAATCGTTGGAGCGGTTTTTTAATAAATAAATTTTGTATGTATAAAATTTTGAAAACATTTTCAGAAAAAAAAATTGAAACACCATTTTGAAGATATTATTAATATACATATAAAATTAAAATTAAAAAAAAATTATGTGACTGGTTTTTGAAAAATCGATGTTTCAGAAAAAAATTTCATTAATTTTTTTAAAAATCGAAAAACTTTTTTTTTGAAAATTTGAGTACGCAGTTTTATTAAAAAATATAGGTAGCATTTGTATAAAAAAAAATATTTTAATCGGCTAATCCAATATTGAGAAAGTCGAAAATATGAAAAGTAGTTCTTTGGGAAGTACCGTTTATAAGTACGCAAACAAAAATATTACTTAAAAGTGAACTGAAAGAACACACGCATTTTTTTATAAAAATTCTTGGAGCCATTTTCGAGAAATAAATTTTTTTCTCAACGGTTTTTTAACATTTGTATGGGAGGTACCGTTGATTTTTATTTTAGAAAAAAATGTTTTTTTAACTATTCAGGATAATGTCAAAACACCACAAATTACGAAGTTTCGAAAAAATCTATTGAGTCGTTTTCGAAATTTTGAATTTTCAAAAAAATTTTGTTGTACAATAATGTTTAAACTTTCTAGGAGCTTCTGCGTAAAAAATTTCAAAAAAATCAAATTAACCGTTTCCGAGAAAATCGAAAACCAAAAAAATGCTTCTACTAGATGTACCAAAAATAACAATTTTTTTCCAAAAAAAAAAAGTAACCTTTCCCTTCATTAATGAATTGATTTTTTTTTTGGAGCCGTTTTTGAAAAAGATTTTTGTTTTTGGCAAAAAAATGTATGCGAGCTACTGTTATTTGTCGTCTTAAAAAAATGAAAAAAAAACGTGTGGGCATATGCCGAAAAAAAAAATATTTACCAAGTTTGAAGCAATTCCACGAAACCGTTTAGGCTGCAAACTCGAGGACAGACAGGCGTAATTGGTGGACCCACTTTTTTGGTGTTTTCTATGATCGTAATGTCATGTTTGATTGTTAGAAACATTTTGTTTACGAATACATAACTTGCCTTATAGTACCTATAATCGCAAGTAAAAAACGTACGATATTAAAAATAGCTATTACGAAATTTTAAATAATAAAACTTTCCTTGTTTTAGGACAACTGTAGGACAAGCACAGGATTGGCAAAATTCTTCACACCCAAAAAAGAATGCATGACCATTTCGGAAACGTTTACAACGGAGCTGAATAATTTGGGACAACCTTCTCGAAAAGCAAAGCATGAAATATGGTTTTGATAACACAATATCACATTTTGACACATTGAATTAAATATTTAAATACATTTTTAAAATCGACACTGAATGTTTGGTTGAACTATCCCAACAAAAAAAAAACGATATAAATTGCATACACTTTCGCTATTGAAACATGCAGTGGCCCCTCTTTAAAAACTTCCAATTGGTTCAGTTTGTACTAACGATTTTTGCAATACAACATCGGTGGGGGATAGAACTTTATAAACAAAAATGACGTTGACATGACACCTTAAGAAGATACGTCCCCTAGGCTTCGTCTAAATGCAATCGACAACCCAATTTTCTAATAAATCTCTTGGAACACATTTTATATCAGTTAATAAAATGTATATTTGAAATATAATAATTGCTTTGACTTTGACAAATACGACAAAATTATATTTTTGTACTTGCGATTATAGGTACTATAAGGCAAGTTATGCATTCGTAAAAAAAAAAAATTCTAACGATCAAACATGACATTACGATCATAGAGAAGCCTAAAAAAGTGATCGGCAAAAAATGTCTGTCTGCCTGTCTGTCAGTCTGTATGTATAACGAGTTGCAGCCTAAACGGCGTAAGCGATTACCTTAAAATTTGGTATGTGTGATTATTTTGGCATTCGTTAGAGGGGAAATTGAAATTTTATTTTTAGGCCTACAAATAACGGTACCTGCCATATGACCTTGAGGGAAAATCTTATTTTTCTCGAAAACGGCTCCAACGATTTTGATAAATATTTTCGAGAATTTTTTTTGTTGGTAATAGCTATCATTTGTAACTGTACATTGGATTTCTGTCAAATTTTATATCTGAAAAGATCTAGGTAGCCAAACTAGAATCTTAAATCCATTAAATCAATCAAATTAATTTTTAAATTTTTTATTTTGAAAAATCAATATTTTCAAAACTAATAAAAAAAATAATTTTAAATTTTACAGTCACATGAATATTAATAAACTCTAAAAAAACTTTATACCACAATTACAAAAAACAATTGTTTTCAAAAAACTAAAATAAAAAACCGGATATCATCAAAATCCGTCCTACAATTTTCGAAATACTTTTTATAAAATTTTCATTGATCCGTGGCATCTAATGGTGTTCTTGGTTTTTTCAAGAAACCGATTAAAGTGATGGTTTTGGCAGTTTTTATAAGTTGAAAAATAATTTTTACCCACCTATACATTTACTTTCATTTATACATATGTATGTACATACCTAGGTTCTCTATATGTAGGTAGGTACATATTACCCTCCTAATTTTTATAATTCAAATCCATTTAAATATACATTTGTAGGTAGGTACCTATGTAACCATTCCTTGAATCATATGTATTCCGAAATTCAATATATTAAGAATCAAGGTAATGTTTCCTAGACAACCTATACCTACTAACAACGTTAGTGGTTAGATACACTAAAGTTGTTAGTTACAAGAGCAGGTTCGTACGATCCAGTCGTGCATTTTATTTTTTTTTAGAATGAGTTGATTCGCGAACTGCAATACCAATTTATAGTCCGTTCGCCAAAACCTTCGACATGAGGTGAATATTCGACTCGGGACCCATAAGAGGGCCTTTATTTCCAAAACTGAAGGAGGAGCATCGGTTCTATTAAAATAAAAATGTTTATGTCAACCTAAAAAAAATGGTACAACATAAACGCCATCGCTGCTTGCTCAATGTCACAGTTTAACATTAGCTGTGTTCTTTTGGCAAAAGCTATCCGCAGCAAAGCAGATTTACATACATTAAAAATACAAGAGCCTGCTTTCGATAAAAGTAAGCGCAAAATTCTGCTTTGGATAGATTTGTTACATCTATTTGAGTATCAAATGATATTATGTTGTTTAGTTGGTAGTTCCGATGACTTTGATGAATCTCGAAGTCTTTGTTCGTAGAGTTCTTAATTACATGCAAGACATAAACTGTCGAATTACATTGAAAGATTATTAAGATTTCTTCCAAAAAATCTCTATTTTTTTATACCAAAAATTGAAAATTTTCAGATTTAATTTCATCTGCGAAAAAGGTTGATATTTTAGAGCTTTTCGGCGAAATTTAGCAAGAAATACATTTTAAATATTTCAAAATGTTAAATTTTATTGATGGATGTCGTAGATAATCAACTTGACCCTAAAATTCGTGTCAAACCAGATTGTTACGATCTTAATAATAACGTTAATACTTTTTACCAAAACACGACACGAGATTCTAAAGGCGAATTTCTGTTCATATTTTATATAATTTATTTTTAATTAACCTCTCTACTCCAACTCGATATTTGAACCGCATATAAACGATTTACAAAAAATACTTAATAGTTAAATAATGAATGCCATCATTTTTGCAAGGAAGCACTATGCGAACATACCCTTCACTGGCACAACCCCTGATTTATTGAAAAAAAAACGTCCAACACATAAAATAATTTTAAAATCAACATTTTGGAACACACAGATGTGGAAAATTCAATTTTATGCTATTTCTTACTACTTCATATATATATTCCGTATAATAAATTAAAAATATTGTCAAGCTTACATAAGCAGTACAAAGAACTTGCATATTGTTGATCAACGTCACAGAAAAATGTTTGTCTCACAGTTCAATCATGATTAAGTTTTTAAATTTAATAGATGAAGGCGATTTGATAATTTCGAGAAAAGTTTTTTTTTGTTAAATAATCATAAGTTATTCCAAACAGTAAAACAATTAACTGAGCTGCCATAATAAAGTCCACTGTTTAGCACTTGTAACAAGCTGACATTCTATTTCACAAATAGATTGTTCATGTTCATGTTTTTAATAATAGTCACCAACCCACACCTCTATACCTATACAAACAATGTACTCTTACAATGTTATAAACTACTATTGCAATGACCTTTTCACACCATCACTTGAAGATTCAATTCGATGAATCATTTCATTCAATACGAAAGACCAAAACAAACGTAATAAATTGCTTTGCATAATATTTACATTGGTTCAAGTTTTATTTAAACAAAACATACTTGAACAATAAATAAATAAATTACAAACGTTCTGTATAGGTTATTCATTTTAAATGTTAAATAAAGTTCTATTAAGGCCTAAAAAGAACAAATCTGTGGCCTACCTCAATGATCTACAGCTAGTTCCAGTTAGTCTGGACATTAATAGACTCACACCCTGCCCACATATTTTACGGGTTGTATTTCTATATTTTGGAACGGATTATTTCGCTGACAGGGTATATGTATATTGTGGTTTTTTACAAATTTGGTAGTAAGTTACTTTTTCATGAAGGTTTTTCCTACATGTGCAGTTTTAATGACAAATGAATGAATGAATTATAGTGTCATCTGATTGCAAAAAATAGGTAACTTGAGTTTTCAAATTTTAGAGATAGTAACGTTTATGAGAATATTACGATATTTAAATATGTAAGTTTGTATTCATAATGATTAAACTTAATTAATACATTTTTGCTGAAGTATTAAAAATATAAAAAAATGTGCTTTCTGGCGTTAAGGTGGCGGCATAATATGTAAATTGTATTTTTTCTAGAGATTCAGATCTTTAAATTGGCAACACTGTTTTGAATGATAGACGATTTGACAGTTCCCATTTGTTCTATGAGGCTCATAATCGTCATTCAGAGCAATAATTCTTACTTGCGATATATAGGAACTATAAGGTAGAAAAATGTATTTAGAGCTTTATTATAATCTAAAGAACTTTATTACAACCCTGACTTCTCCTTTCGATGAACAGCGCACCCACACGAGAACTCCTGTGGGCCAACCCACAAAGTAGAAAGATTTTCACCACCCTGGCACCATGATGAAAGTTTTTCCATTTTTCATTTTGGCAGCACGACTTTTCAAATATTTTAACATAAATTTCTAAGTCACTTAGAATGAATAAAGTAGATGCATGAATTTGCCTAATTGTGGCAAAAAACTTAACTAGATATAAATATTCATTTGTAGGTAGATACATATGTAACTATTCCTTGAATCATCCATTTGAAAATTCATTATACTAAGAATCAAGGTAATCTTACCCATATCGGCTTTAAATCTTCGTAGGATAACAAGACTACCTACCTACTAAACAGTGTCAATGTTAAGCTAAATTAAAATTGTTAGCTACAAGAGCAAGTTCGTACGATCCAGTCGTGCATTTTTTTTTGCTGATACTTCTTACCAATGTTACTTCTAGCCCTGCTCTTAACAATGTGTAGATTTAACTTATTGTATCCTACTCTGATTTTTTTTTATCAAACGGCTATACTTAAATCCCTGTTTAGACAACCTCTTAGCACTAAGAAGCTTATTTAATCAATAATTAGAATATTGACGGACAGGGACCAGTAGAGCTACATGTTGCCGTCACTGAAAGGTTATCATGGAAACCATCAACCAGGCATAAGTCTGGGCTCTGTATCATAGATCATACATTACATACATTGTTTGATTTTGTCAGCTCTGATGTATTATTTCTGTTTCATAGAAACGTTGTATGATAAGATATGTATGAACGGAAAATCCACTGGAAATATTACAATGTTGTAGAATCCTGTTTCATAGAATTTTTTCATACATCATTTTAAGACAAATAATTATAAATTTGTCATACATTTCAAACAGCAAAACGTTTTGATGTTTATGGGGACGTCAACAACAAAAGCCGATAACCAAGCTAAGTGGAACAAGATCTCAACTTTAGCGATAAGCTTCAGTTTGATTCCTGAAAATAGGGAACCAGACAAAATTAAAAGAACAACAAAGAATACATGCAATATTTATAGAATATGTATTTACACAATAAATGGTCCGAAATAAGTGAGCTCATTCTTTTCACACACCGACATATAGACGCCTCGAAACTCTATGCATAGACCCAATAATATTGGCATCGATTGCCAAGCCAATGAAGTGTTAATAATATTTTTTGCAATGGAGTTAAAGCTTCATTGCAATTCATTGTATGAATAATCAAACGTCCCAAACGCTCCAACAAATATTGTACACAATGTGTACACGTCCTAGGCATTCGGAATTTCTCCGTACTCCCTAAAACTGCGAAAATCTACGAATTTCTACGAAAAACACTCAAATACTGTTCCCGTTCTCCAAATTTTCGTAGTTTTTCACAGAAGAGAGCACTCATGAGACAGTAAAATATTTCCCCAGGCTGCGAATTTTAGTACAAGAAATTTCTTTGTACAAAATTATGAAGACTGTCAAATGAATGAAAAAAGAAAAAAAAAACAATACATAAGCTGTCAGTTGCCAAGTGTATCGTTACAAAAGTTGAAAATAATGGAATTTATAGTATCGTCGGGCTTATAAATTGATATTGGCTATTTTAAACATTTTCAAGAAACTTTTACGTTGACGTTTAAAAAATGGCAAAAATTGTTGTTGTTCAATTTGTTGCGCTCTGAGAGATTTTTACCCCCACTCTTGCAAAAATGACAGTCTTCACATTTTTGTGCACAAAGTACGGGAACACACTGATTGTTTTAAAAATATTTGTTTCTTTTGAAGAAACACAATATATTAAATGTCAAAATAAATACATCACATACAGCAAAATAGATTTTATACATCACATCTAGTCAAATCTATGAACCAGAAAATTGTATGCGATGTATGAAAATAATTTTAATGTATGTGCTATGTAATGTATGTGATGTATTTTTTATGCAACAAACCCCTGGTTTTATTTCGCCTGTGCGGTTCCGATTAGACATTCTGTGATATGCATAAAACGCCAGTATTTGGTAAAAGTAAAAAGTATTTGCTAGAAAAAAAAGTAAATGTAAGTAAATTTTTAGTAGAAGGTTGAATTCACAGTATTTACTTCATTTCGTATGCATAAAAAGAAGTTCCTATTTTTGGCATATACTTTCAGTATATGCTAAATGCATCATAGTAATTACTAGAATTCCTCAAAAATTGATATCAATTACTTTTCTTTTTTATATTTCTTATGAATGAAATTATTGTTTTGGTAGTTTTCCCGCTAAGTCCTATTGTAATTTACTATTACTTTAATTCTTGTTTTATTAAAAGCTGTATGTGGCCAGTCAGTTGACCAAGGATCAATGACTAACGTAGGTTTGACAATTAGCCAAATGCACTTAGCTTTTGTGCGCATTTTAAAAATAAGTACATACCTATTGTATTATTGGAAAAGTCTGAAGAACATTCAATTAAAAAAGCTTTGTTAGAAGCTATGAAGTTATTAATTGCAGAATACAAACTTGAAACTGGGGTTCAACTTATCGAACAACAAGTGACGAAAAGGCTGAACAGTTTTAAGACTGAGGTAATAATGAAAACCGAACTTAAGAAAGCTGGAAATAAACAAATCAAGCTTCAAGAATAGGAAGCTATTTTTAAAAAGCTTTTAAGTGTTGATGAAAATCAATCTATTTTTAAACTCAACATATGTATGTGCATACTTATGAATTAAAGTTAGATATGATTTCTGTTAATTAGTTCTTCATCATAATCAAAAATATTCCCATTTTCTCTACTTTCTCTCAAAATCGCAAAATGAAACAAGCAACAATAATATTTCAAATATTCTATATGTGAAGCCGAATGCAATTTTGTAAAATGGGAAATCTCTTCTTTAGTTGACCAAAACATCTTTCAATTATAACCCTCTCTTTTTAATGTAGTTTGTTGCATGCTCTTTCGTGGTTAGATGTTTGGTTTCTAAAGAGTGTCATTAAACAAGTTGTAATACATACATACAATATTAGTTAAATTTCTCATTATGGGTTCCAAAAAACTGTTTCTCCAAATTCTGGAATGTTAAACTGAGCAGTGAGCCCGCTCACATGCATTCAACACTGGTAAAATATTCCTGAGCATCACATGTTGCTTGGATATTGATGGAGACATATTTTCGGTTACTGTATTCTTCGGAATGAAATCGTGGACCTAGATTCAATATTTCAACATAAGTGCAGTCAAAGTCAGTGGGAAGCTGTATTTTGTAAGCAACCTTGTTTTGCTCTTTGCTCTTCTTCATAGTTTGATGAAAATTTTATCCAATGAGACGCTTTGTCTTTTATTAATTTCGCTACAAAATTAACTGTTATGAAAACAGTACTTTAATGTACTCAAATATATATTCACCAACGCCAACTCGAAATCCAGAGTCCCCAACGTAGCGCAAAAATATCTTCATCTTTCTTGATGACTAATAGCCCCTCTTCTTGTTACAGTTTAAATTCCTTAAAATACATATGTGTTTGTGTACATTTATATGTACATTTATGAACACTGTATGAACTAGATGAACTAGTAATATAAACAAAAATACCTAGTTTTAAATTTTGGTCACTAACTAAAACATTTTTTATGATAGGTGTGTATATGTTATAATATTTATTTATTATTAGAACTATATTACAACTTAGGGGCGTATAGTAATTAGTAAGTGTGTAAAATTTCGAGCCTGTTTCAATATTGTCTATTAATCTTTTAATACTTTTAATGATACGATGAATTAATGATAGGATGAATTATTGATTAACCTTACTAACCTTACCATTACCAATTGAGTATGCACTTAACCAATCTACGTTTTCGCTCCTCTCAAAACGATATAATTGTTTAAAATTAGACTCAGAATCCGACCTTCGATTTTTATACAATCTTTGAGAATAAGTACAAATTCCACCATAGTATTAGCTGCAACAAAACTTAAATATGCACTATGCTCTGATTTATTCTAAAAATGTCATAAGACTGATATTAATTGCCTTGCCACCTAACTAATTTAGGTAAACCCTTGTACTTGGAAATTTTCAACTTGCTATTTAATAACTTTGAAAAAACTGAGTATTTACTAAAGAAAAATAGTACTAAATAATTTTTATGCATACTGAATGAAGTATTTACTTATAAAGTTCATTCAAAAAAGTAAAAACTATGGTCGAAAGCAAATACTTTATTTCGAGCATTTTCCGCATTTTTATTCATACCAAAAATAGTTTATACTTACAAATTCTCCAGTAAAAGAATTTACTTTGTTTTATGCATATCACCCGGAACAATTAAGATACCAGAAATAAGTCCGAACATTTGAAATTGAGCTTCATTGAACGACGCCATGATATAAACTTATGAGAAGGTCACTCTTAAGTTTGGAAAAGAAAGAGTTTTATCTTGTTTTAACAAATTAGGCTAGGAGTTTCAAACAAATACTAAATTCAATTTCTGCAAATTGAAGGTAGATACTTTGAACAATTGATAATTTCAGTATGCATATTTCCATTGGAAACATATCAATTTCATGACATTGGCTTCCGAGTGATATTTCATCGTTAATATTAATAACAAACAAATATTCTGTTACTAAAACACCTTCAGTAACGTTATTAAATTAGCACTTTGCGGCGGCATGTGATTTTCAAACCACAATACTACGCATGTTACTTTGAAAAAAAAAAAAACAACTGAAATCTTATGACAAAGCAGGAAGAGCAACAACATTTAAATTGAGTTCTATACATCACCTATAGTTTAAATTTCATACTCACATTTTTTTGGTATAATATATGTTTATGAAAAATTGCAATGCATAAACTTATAGCTATTAAATTAAAAATACATTCAAAAAAGAGTTATTTAAGTCTTGAAGACATCAATCAGCAATCACCAAAAGCCAGAAACAAATTTTTAAACAGCCATCACAATTGAAATAAATCAAAACGAAAGAGCTGACAAGCGAACTCGAGTTTGCACATTCAATAACAAATTGTCCACCAGTTCCTCCTATCTGAAGTTGCTTCAGTAATCCAACACCAGCACTAGCTCTAGCAGCAACAACAGTCGAGATCATCAACATGTAATGTTTACAACTTTCAAGTTTTGGGTTTATTTTGTGTCTTTTTGGACGTTTTTTTGTGGCCTGTAAGTCTTTTTTATGTTTGTTTACTATACTCGTATCTGTGTACGACGTCTATGCGGTGCTAATAGTGTGCTTACTTTAGAGTGCCACCAGCAACTTGATATTTCATAGGCACCTTGTACACTATACTCTCTATGTAAGTCTTTACAACACTACCATTCGGGCTAGAAGTTGCCTCCAAGTTTTCGGTGCTGAAACGTTTGTTTCAGTTCGCGTTTGGAAGTCACGCGGCTTTGAAGCAGCTTTTCAATTAATTCGTCGCGAATTTAATAAAATTGAATTTTTTTTTTCGTTTGTTGATCAAACGAAAATCCAGCACTTACAAAACAAAACTGTTATATATTAAGGAGCTTTTCTAAAACTGTTACTGCTACCTATCCAAAAAGGTGCTCTTTGCTAAAGTGTATTTGCAACAACATATAATCGTGACATGCAAATCGTCGCTGGTGTGGCAAATCGAAATCTTATTACCAACTTACCAACAAAAGGAAAAAAAATACAGACCATCGTCATTGTGTTGTCGTCGCCAATATTACTGCGAGTGAAAATTTATTGAAATTAACTTAATTTTTTTTTTTTTTTGAAAAAAAGTTAAACGAGTCTTCGGAAAGCCTTATTCAATAGAAAATGAGGAGGAGGTGAAGGCAACAACAGTACACAGCAGTATATTAATCAAGATCGTGTTTAAGTGATACCGAACTTAACTGCGTGCAATAGTTTTTCGGAGTCTGTGTATAATTTCTGGCTAACAACGATAACATATGGGCTAATAGAGCATTAGTCCGGTTGTTGCACTTTTTTTTTTTGCATACACACATCTCCAGCCAGCAGTTTATACTTGGTTCGTGTAAACACCTTCAAGACAAATATCGCTATTGCAACAGAATATACAAAAAAAAATAGGCTTAGCTCGTATCTTAAGTGGAAAAGCTTAGAGAAATCGTACAAAAAAAATCTTATGGGAACAAAGTTTTTTTTTTTTGCTGCACTCACGTGAATGTTGCAATCTGCAGCGTAGTCGTATAGTGCGTAGAGTTTGGCCGTCATCATAGTTGTCGTGTGTTTTTGTTGTTGTGTTCATTGAAATTAAGTGCATTGAAATAGATTTTCGGTTTCACTTTTTAATTTAATTTATGTAATTACTCGTTTGTGGATTTTTATATGTATGTAATACGCGATTTGCAAATTTTATTTATATTTTTGTTTTGTGTATCACTTGGCATGATTCATATTTGGCTGTAAGGGAGTGTAACTAAATTTGTTTGTTCTTTGGTTTTTGATTTTTCTAAAGCGAATTTTAAACAATTTTTTTTTAATTTGAAAATTTCGGTTTTATTGAGTGAGGAACTTTTTTTTGCTGACAACATCTTTTTTAACAGAACAAGGCGAGATGTTACGCAGGATATCATTTCTAGTGGTGATCATATTTGGATATTTATTAATAACAGGTTTGTTGTACATAATTGTAATAATACTTAGTTAATTGAGTTAAATAAATAATCCAAAAAGGCAATCCTTAACGTATAAGGAAAATAAATTTGTTGAGTCTGAGACATGTGTGTATTGGATAATGATAAGTATTTTCGATGGATAGAAATAAAGTTAAACTTTAAGCAGCTAGGAAGAGTTTATAAGCCTTACATCAGGTATAACCAATAGTCTAAGAAGTAGTGTTGTATTTTGAGTACATTGAGATAAAATTTTGGTTGGTAAAGATTCTAAATGAAATTACCTTTATTCAATTCATTTCTTTTTTAAAGGGTTTAGTAATTTTTTTTTAATATCTTAAAATAAGATTCAGCCCTATTCTGTTAAACGTTCAAGTGAATATTTGTATTCTGCTATCCGCCGAAAAAAAAAACAATTGTTCCAAAAAGTATATAAATTTCCATTAAAAATAAATTTTAACAATTAGATTCATTTAAGAATTAAACAAAAAAAAATATTTTCAATGCTTTGGACTCAAAAAATAGAAGACATTTGAAAATAAATAGTGAAAAATTGAGTGAAATATTCACACGAATCGAAATATTCGATCAGATCGGATAGTAGAATAAGGCTGATTTATTGAATTAAAATTAGAAAAAAAAGCTCTGAACACTCATAAAGCATTGTTGACAAAAATAAAGTATGAAATAAGTCAAAAATATTTTTTGTTAAAACATATAGTTTTAAAAAATGTTGGAATGCTTTATTGCTGGTACTATTTTTGATTACATAATAAATTATAATCAAAATCGTTGAAGCCGATTTGGAGAAAACTAAAAAAAAAAAAAAACGGTAGTAGCAGCTATGGTCTTAGATGAGTTAAGAAATTTTAAGCAAATCGGTCTAACCATTGGGGTCTTAATTTTTTTTGCAAAAAAGATATCGTTCGACAAAGTTAAGTATTGAAAAAACAATTGTAACAACTTATTCTGTTAGCGTTAATAAAATTGAACAAGAAAACGAAGATTTGTTTGCACACTTAACATGTTAAATGCAAGAACAAATACTTTTTTATTTTCGTCGTTTAAATTATATTCTGGAAAAAACTATTCCCGGCTCGAATTACCTCTTTGTTATCGGTAATTATTAAAGAAATGTCAATTTATTTCCGTGATAGCATCGTTTGTATACTCTATGTCCTTCGTTCAATTTTTCCCGTGCTTCTAAAAAGAAATACGCCAAATTATTATTCGGAGTCTTGTTAATTTGAATTCTCGTTTCGTATCAGTGTGTCAATTGACAAATTGTAAGTTAATACTTGGCAATATGGCAATAGTATTAAAACTCTTAAGCAGGTACTTACATATTAGGGGTATTCACGATCCGATGTATCTGGTCTTGTATCATTGTAAAAGTGTAAAAGTGTAGCATTTTTTTGCACTACATCAACAAAATATACAATACCCGACCCCTATTGTAACAGAAAAATACAAGATTTTTTTAACACAAACTAAGTCTTCTTCAGAACAAATGTGAAACAGATTTTGACATTTGCTTCAGTGTTGCTACAGATTAGTAAAGATGTGTTCATAGTCTGTTGTAAAAAAATAAAATCTTACAATTTTACAATACTTGGTACACCAGATCGTGAATACCCCTATTATATATGTATGTATAAAATTTCATAAAAACATCGGTTAGTCATTAAGAAGAAAAGACAACCAACAATTTTTTTCTTAAACCACAGCAATGATTTCTGGTAATTGCTTAGTATTAGTGCATAGAATTAATTTAAATAAAATCTTATTGTTTATTTATAGTGGGTACAGAAGGTATGGTTATTTTTGGTTGTAATAAATAATTTTTCGAATATAGTGTTCGACTTTAAAAAAAATTAATTCTATTCTTCTAAATTTTATATATAATTTCTTTTTTAATTTTGATTTTTTTAAAAAATAAATCTCATGTCAAAATATTATACATTTCTTTAAATACATTTTGTGGTTTATCGAAGGTATATAAATTAAAAATTGTTTTGTAAGAAAAGAAAACTACGTCCATTTTGTTACTTCCGATATACTAGGTACTATAAACAAGTTTTGTATTTGTAAACAAAATCGCATTCAAGATTTTAATCAAAATTGACAGTAAGACCACGAAAAAGTTGGTTCAAGCAACTTCCCTTCGCTTCTGTCTGATTAATAATACTGCATATCAAAATTGAATAACAAAAATTATTTGAAAAAACTGGATTTTTTTTTTGGAAAATTCAATATATCGAAAACGAGTGGAAGAGTTATTTTTGAAACCATATTTTTAATTTTAAATTGTTAAGTACTAAAAATTGGCAATGTAACTTGTTTTTAATTTAAAAAAAATTGTGTATACAAAATTTAGTAATAACAAACTATTTTAATAATTTGTTTAATTTTGATTGATATTTCTATCTACCTAAAAATGACAAATAAATATTTTTTAAAAAAAGATGATAAAAAGTTAAATGCACGACTGCTTCGCATGTAATTGCTCTAATGGTCGATTACATCGTATACAAATATTTTTAAAGTCATTTTTTATTTAACTTTTTATTTACAAAATTTGTATAATTTTTTCTAATAACACATTTTGGTAGGCTAATTTTAAGTATTTAATAATATAAATTATAACAAAATGGTTAACTCGTTTTCGAAATATTGAATTTCAAAAAAAAAAATGCACGACTGCTATTATGTTCGATCACATCGTATGCAAAAGATTTCTATTAAAAATCTAAAATATTTTTAAAGCCATTTTTAACTTGATTTTGTATATATGTATACACAATTTCTTTAATTTTGTTCCAAAATAAATTTGTATGACAATATTTAATATTTAATAATATAAACTTAAAAACAAAATATTAAATCGGTTTAATCAAAGAAAAAATAATTCAAAATTCTGAAATAAATACTTAAACTAATTTGAGCTAAAAAAAAGTGCGCCATTTTATTTCTTGGATAAATTTGAATTTACGAGAACAAAATTTTAAAAATCTGTGGAGCAGTTTTTGAGAAAAAAAGTTTTTTTTAAAACATTTAAAAAAAATCAAAAACGCCAATTCATAGGTATTTAGAAAATACATATAACTATAATTTTTGAAAAAAATTAATGCGCAGTTTTCAAAATATAATTTTTTTAAATTGTTTTCTTAAAAATACAAAAATAAAATTAATTAAAAATATTGGTACGTATTATAATTTGGGCAAACTAAACCTATATATGTGTGAAATTTCGAAAGAATCGGTTAAGCCATTTATTTATTTAACCTATAATCGCAAGTAAAAATATCATTTTTTTTTAAATCAAGACAATTTTTTTTAAAACTTCAGCATGCAATATTATTGCGAATTTGAGAAATTATGATCGAAATCTGTAAAGCCGTTAATGAGAATATCGAAAAAAACGGCTTTATGGCGGATGCCGTTAATTGCAGTATTTCATTTTTTTTATAATGATGCTCACACTAAAGGAATTTTTACTACCCTTGAAATGATCAAGAACAGTTCCACTTCCGAATAACAAGGAGGTGAATCTGAAAAGTTGAGAGTATTATCGTCAATAAAACAATTTAGTGGATTACAAATTCCAGATAAGATATCATTAATGAAAATGAGAAAAAGATTTGGAGATAAAACAGAGTCCCCAGGTCATCAACATTTAATTTATGAAAATATCAGACTTGAAACCGTCCAATACCACTTACATTGAGAGGTTCGAAAGGTACTTTCTTATCCATCGTATAAGAGTTTCATCGATATCAAAATGCACGTATTTCGATAAGAGAGTAGATTCAAAACTCTATCAATTGCTTTTGAAACATCAATCGCAATAATCTTACTTTCTTCATAACGATGCGATGTAAAGATTTGTGCCACTTTGCACCAGCACGTAGACTTTACCCGAATACACTAGTGCACAGATTTTTTTTTTTTTTTTGATCAACATCATTGGAGTCAATTTCGATATAATTAGGAATTACCGTTATTGCACACACAATTGTGTGGCAAGTACCGCATTTTTTGGCCTTAAAAATTTTTTATAAAAAAGCAAAGTTTGATCACAATATCGAATTTAGGAATTCGTAATAATTTTCAAAGACAACATTATTTCGTTATTATTGCCCTGAGCCCCAAATTTATCTTCATAAAAACAGAAATGTTCTGATTTGGAAAATGTTATTTATTCTTTAGCAATCATAACTGAGCACTAATTTAGGTGCAAGAAAAATGATTATTGTCAACGCTAATTGAGAACTAGTTAGTACTTTGCATTAAGGCAATGCTTTTTTATAAATATAAATACAGGTTAGGTTGAGGTTAGATTGAAGTGGCCGTCAGGAAAATGAAAACCACTGATTCACTTAGACATTACATAGGTCCATTGTGATACTACATGAAGATAGTTGCTCCTTAATTAAACTAATTGAAGCCTCGAATGAAGCGGTGTAGCTGGTGAATCTCTAGAATCGCTCAGATCACCGGGGCCGTCGAAGAACTATTCTCCCAGGTGTAATCTACGTCCTTGGGAGAGAACAGAACATGAGCCAAAAAGATGGGAGATAATCTCCTCTTCCTCCTCATCCAAACAACTTCTGCAAAAATCATTGGAGAATACACCCAATCTTTTTTCGTGTCTGCAAATTAAGCAGTGTTGAGTTATGACACCTATTACGAAGCCAAGATGGTTCCTGCTCAAAGAGAGCAGACCTTTTATATATAAAAACAATCATTGTTTTAATTTGACTTTCAAAAACATTTTCGAGTTCTTCCGATTCAAATCATGATAATCTTTTTTATAAAATACAAAAAAAAAACAATATTTCCATAATTACATATGTATGTATATTTTCAAAGTCGGCTTGTGTTCTTCTTTTAGATTAATGTAAGGCCACTCTTATAAATTCTTTAATTTGTTCATTCAATAAGCAAACAAACACAATATGTATTGTTTAAACAAATACAATAATAGCAATCTTCGTTGCCTTAGTCCATTGTTAGCACTATTAAATATTTCCTTGGTAACTTCCGTCCTATTGTAAAAAAAAATTGTGCAATTCACTTTCCACTTTTAATTTCTCATTTGTCAAATTAAGAACTCAAAATCTCATTAGATGTCTAATTACTTTCTGCACAAATATATTACACTGGACAATCGTAGTAATGATTAACGAATGGCTGTGTTCATTTCATCAATTGAAATCATGGGCTGGCTAAAACTAAAGAGAAAAAGCACTCATAAGAATCTTCCGGGTCCATATACATACATATGTAAGATAATGTACCTATCCACATGAGCTCAACTATAATTTACGACTATCAGATAAAACCTTCAGCGCCGAACCACCTACCCACCTCTTTGCCAATACCACTATTGTCCAGTTGGTATCATCTTCTGCTGGTGCTACACGCGGCTGGCGTGTCGTTTGGAGCATAGTACAGTAGGGCAGTCTGTTTGATATAGTGGGAAAAAAATTAAATTTAATTGAAAAATGTGGTAGGTACCCTGAAGCACTTGGTACCAATTCAGTTGAAGTTAGTTGAGAATTGAAAGTTTCAATTCCAGCTGATCAGTTAGTTATAAGGGAACAGTAAAAATGATTAGTCACAATGAAGGATTACGCTTAGTATTTAGAAGGTAGGTATACATTGTCATCTTTAGAAAGTCTGTCTAATGTCATGTTAAGTTTATTGAAAATTCAAAATGACCTTAAAAATAGGATATTTGAATTTCTTGAATCCTTAAAGATCGGAGGACAAATAAGAGGTGAGATGAACAGGTAATTTCTCCAAGCAGTAAATATTACGAATCTCGAATACACTAGATCTAATTGAAGTAAGCTTAAAACACTGAACTTATAACGGTGATTTTTTTGCTACTTGGTTTTTGACGTTTATATTTTTGACAGATCACACATGACAAATTCCACGAACATTTGACATTTCGATTCAGTATTGTTTGCCATTTCATCATGAATAGACTAACGCCTGAACAACGTTTGCAAATTATTGAAATTTATTTTCAAAATTCGTGCTCTGTGAAAAATGTCGAAATTATGAAATTATCGCAAAATTGTCTTCAGCGACGAGGCTCATTTTTGGCTAAATGGATACGTGAATAAGCAGAATTGCCGTATTTGGAGTGAAGAGCAGCCAGAGGCAATTCAGCAGCTACCAATGCATCCCGAAAAATGCACTGTTTGGTGCGGTTTATGGGCAGGCGGCATCATTGGGCCGTACTTCTTCAAGGACGATGAAGGCCGCAGGGTTACGATCAATGGAGAAAGGTACCGTTCGATGATATCAGATTTTTTTTTGCCGAAAATGCAAGAATTGAACTCGGTCGACATGTGGTTCCAACAGGACGGTGCCACATGCCACACTGCACGCGAAACCATGCATCAATTGAGAGGCGAATTTGGTGAGCAGTTCATCTCACGTTTTGGCGCAGTCAATTGGCCACCAAGATCATGTGATTTGACCCCGTTAGACTATTTTTTGTGGGGCTATGTTAAGTCTATTGTCTATGGGGACAAGCCAAACACGATTGCTGCCTTGGAAGCCAACATTGAACGCGTCATTGGTGAGATTCCGGCCGAAATGTGTGAAAAAGTTTGCCAAAATCGGACCTTCAGAATGGACCACCTGAAGCGTAGCCGCGGGCAACATTTAAGTGAAATTATTTTTAAAAAGTAAATGGCAGAAATTGATTGATCGATCCAAATAAAAATTTCATTCACTTTTTACAAGTTTCTGTGTTTTTTTGAATTTTCAAAAACCAAGCTCTTAAAAAATCACCGTTTATAAAATAAATATGTAATGCACTCATCATCCTAGAAGTGGTGTAGTACCGAAACATGGACCCTGTCAAAAGTGGATGAATAGACTTTAGGTTGATTTGAGTGGAAAATTCATTAAGAGCGGAGTTGTCTTCAAGGAAAATATTGAAATCCATTATTAAAGAACGGCGCATGCAAGTGGAATAGGAGCGCAGACTGCTTGAAGTGCAAAACTGGAAAAAACAGTAAATAATGAGTGAGCTGAAATGGCCTGCAAATAGTTGAGGACCTGAAAGATTGTCACAAGATCACAAATCTGGAAAGAACTTGCATCAGATTAAATAGGAAAACCTTAGAATTATATAGGGCCTCACTGCTGGTTGTAAGCTAATATGACATCTAAACAATTCTTGGCTTATTGATCATTGAGACGTACAGATTCTGCAGCTACCACGAAGGGCCTCGTACCAAAATAGATAGACATGCTGCAGTTACGCACCAAAGATATCTGGAAAATATTTGGGCAAAAGCAGATAGAGTAGAGAGAACTGTTCTCTCTGAACATACTCCACAGTGTACACACACACAAGCCCTCAAGTTTCTTAAAGGATAAGATGTAGGACGGGGAACTTATTGTAAGTTACTCTCAGTTTATTTTTTGTGTTGTTATCTACACTACAGTAAACTTCACAACAGTAGGTTATGATTGGTAGGAGTAAAGCTTTTATAAGTAACATTTTTGTTGCAGTCGGATTAAATATTTGAGTACACCAAAGCATTCGGAGGCCACTATAGACTTTACCAATTATAGTTGCTACGTGGTCTGTCCAGGTAAGTTTTTCGTTAAGAACAACGCCTAAATTTTTCGCAGTGTGGACGTATTCGATTATTGATTCCCCTAATTTAATTGGAGCGAAGCTGGATGTGTCTAGACACTGCTAGTATATGCATAGGGTTTTTGACTTCCCCGGGTTGAGGGAGAGATTGTGTCTAAGTGCCCACTGCTGAATGATTTTAAAGTCCTCATTGACATCGCCTATTGCACTTGCAACGTCAATAAGTGGACAACTATGATATAGGTGGACATCATCTGCAAACATGTGAAGTGAACAATGTTCGACCAATCCAGGTAACTCATTAACATATATGGAAAACAGTAACGGTGCAAGAACAGATGCTTGTGGAACACCAGCTGTAATTCCTAGAAATGAAGACATTCTATTCCCCACTGCCACACATTGTTGACGACCAGTTAAATAAGAGTGCAATACTCTTACTGCAAGTGGGGAGAGACCAAAATCAATTAATAGTTTCTTGCAAAGTGCGTAGTGGTTAACGGTATCAAACGCATTTGAAAAATCGAGCAATGTTAAGAAAGTACAACAGTTCTTATCCATAGCTCTACGAATGTCATCAACAACAAGCAACAGCGCTGTTTTAAAACTTCTTTTAGCACGAAAACCAGACTGAACGCTGCTTAAAAGATTATTTGTGAGAAGGTAACTCTTATTTCATAAGAATTACATCTAAAAGTAATTTGGTGACAAAACTCCTTCTTTTTACAACTTTTCAACTTTTTTTGACAGCTTACAGAACTCTCCGAAAATATTTTTCCTCTGTGGTTTTCGTTAGCATTTCGCTCTCCTAGTGGAGACCACCGAAAATTTTCGTTTCGCATCAGCAGCGTACTAGGCTTTAGAAGCATGTTAATTGTATAAAAGTCCTTCGTGAATTCGGCCATAAGAATATTATAGCAGTTAATTGCTTACCAGCGCAGCGTGCATAGTGTACGTATGATCGAATAACTTTGCGGTTGTTATTTTATCGTTTTTTTTTGCCTAATACAATCGAAAAAAGCTCGTTTCAACTCAACATACGTTTGCAAACGATTGACATCACATGTATACGTTGTATAAAAATCGATCTCGTGTAAAAGCAATTTTTCTTTTCCCATCTAGAACTTCTTTAAATTAAACAGATATGTCCATTTTGACAGATAATGATGTGTCAGTCATGGTGGCGCTCAAATTAACAGTCATCTTGTCACTGACAGTTCAGTAATGAAATGTTTGTAGCCATAAAAAGTGTAAGTTAATATTTCTATGAGTAGCTCGAATAATTTGATTTTAGGCCAATGTTTGTACTATTTTAACCCACTGTGTTTACGTTTGATTAGCTGAATGGTATAGGCAGCCTGTTGACGGTCCACTAGACATGGCATCGGTGTGCGGCGCACCGCGTTAGCGAGTGATATTTTCTCATAATTAATCATCCCAGAAAACAAAACCAAACTCAGAGGGGATAATCATCGTCTTTGAAACTTGTTGACTTGAGTCCGGATCAGCACTGTGGGTGAATGGATGTGCTGCAAGAGAATAAATACCAATATCCATACCTACCACATTGCCCACCTTATATTTAATTTGTGATTATGCAATATGCCCCAGAGATCGACTACTATGTAATGGCATGCATATAAGCTATACGCCCCACCTCCAATACATTTACATATAAGTACATACTATGTATTGGTACTAGTATAAGTTAGCCACAACCGTTCAACTGGCGAAAGTCAGTTTTTGGTGGCAACGACGACGACGACACCATGAACAAGCCCCTGCATCCAGTTTGGGATTATAATTATAGTCTAAGTCTAACATTAGACCATTTGTACAACTTCCACAACTACCCACTTGGAGCGCACTTCACCATTTAGACTCTATATGAAGATGGCATTCGCTAATGTTATAATAAAACTTTGCGGTCGGTTGGAGGCGATCTATGATTTCAGCAAAGACCATGAGGATGATGATGGGGTATTGAGTAGCATCACGAAGTGATAACTTTTCCTTTCACAAAAATAATTCCATTCCATTCCATATTCGCTGAAGGAGATGATTTTTGTTTTTTTTTTATTTTTATTTATTTCTGATTTGGTTTCCTATTTTAGGCAACCATTTTTTTTTTTTTTTGAAATTACCTAAGTATGGTGCACAAGCACATCTTGTCTAGGGGGCTAAGATTATTATTTAAAAACCGTAAATGGTAGGTTTTGTTGTTGGTGGCCTCCCAGGGGGCACTTAGACTGATGAAACATGTGTGCAAACATCAAGACAAGTTCGATTCATCTTCGTGCGGTGAAGTGGGTCGAGATTCTTCGTGAGTCTTTCATCTACGAATTGATGTGATTCCGTAGTTGCATAGGTATGTTTGCAGTTAGTTATGGTAGCAAGAAGATTCTTGGCGCTGCGCCGCTGTAGCTGAATACAATTGCTTTGAGAAATTATTTCAAGGAAAGTGAGTTTTTGTTTTGTAGAATTTAAATTATGTGTAGATATTTGATTTCGAGATGTGCAAAGCGTGCAAATATACAAAAATACTTTGCTGATTTTCTGTTACGTCACGTATAGTCGTTGCAAGAATTTTTTTTTTTTGAATTGTACTTTGATTGACAGATATCCATTTGTGTAGGTTTAAAGTAGGCTTTTGGGGTACACGTACTTCAATACCCACCTACAGTTGAATGCCGTCACTTTATGTTTGGTATAATATTGAATATTATTTTATATTTGTGTTTAGATTAAAATTAGAGAACCTGCAGAATTCTATTAAATCATATCAGAGGTGAAAATGCGTAGGCAAAAGTTTACAATACTCTTACGTTGCGTTGCGATCACTTTGTACAATTAAGCGGTCTTAGAATTACTTAGATGGACTAGAGAGTGTGTGAAGCAGGCTTTATAATTCGTCGCACTAGTATTGAAGTTCCGTATACGCCAAACTGCATTTTTTGAACTGGGTATGCAGTCTTATGTTTTCGGGGCGCAGTTTTCAAATCTGTTATCCGATTTATTCTATCTCTTTTCGTTCCTGAGATATTCAAAATGGTTTTGACGTATATCCATCAAAATTATCAAGTTCACGTATTGTTTCGACGTAAACACCAACTTTTGGCATTTTCGTCAAATTGTTCATGCAATTTACCAAAAAAATTGTTTGAGAATTGTTTTGACGTACGTCTTACTGTTTTGCAACGTAAGTCACGAAAAATCAAATGGTGGTTTACTATTGACTTGACGTATGAGCACACAAATTGCAGTATAATGCTCAGAAATCGTATATGCATACATATACCATAAGCACGGAAAATATTATATTTTTCATTTGCCGTGTGTGAATACATTTTAGCTGATTCGATAAAAAAGTGTAAATATCACAGCCGATCACAGTCTACTAAGCTTTGTGAAGGAAGTGCTTCGCTATCGCTAAAACTGAATTCTCCAGTCCCCGATATGAATATGGAACTTCTTTCATAAGGACTTATATTTCAAATTGAATAAAGTTTTATTCAAATGTTTTACATGTTATAGATTAATCAACGAGGTGGTCCCAAATGGGAGGATTTTCGGGATGATGTAAATTATGTTTCGTGTTCAACCGGCTCAGACTTTTTTATAAATAAAAAATAAAAATAACATGATTTTTTTTGGAAACTTTTTTTTCTGAGAATAATATTTTAATACTAAGCGATGATACTGTTAAAGATCCTGACTTTGTTATAGAATCTAGCTTGCCACGGACTTTACCTAACATTTTGAGAAGTATTCCGTCTGAAAATGACACTTCTGATAAAAAGTTTGTTAAAATAATTTTAGTTGTTAATATATTTATCGAATATCCTTCTTAACAGAAAGTAATATGTCTTCAAAAAATTATGCAGCTATACATTTTAGTAAAACAAAATATTATACGAAAAGCCAGATTTGTTTCAAATTTCATTCAAGAAAAATGCGAGGGATTTGAGACATGAAATGAGAACAGTTATTTAAAAACAAAATACTAAAAACACATTTTGGAACGCCGAAAAATATATGTAATCAATAGTTACAAGTTATTCAGAAACGAACAAAAAACATATCTAAAGAAAAAATTGTAGATATAAAGAGTCTTTTACCTTTTATGTCTTCAGAAGATAAGTTAAACGGCTTTATTTCAATTGTTTTTTTTTTATAACTTTGCACGCGCTCAAGGGATTATGAATACCCTTTATATGTTTTTCTTTTCTTAACACAGCGCGGGCATCCAGTGGAAGAAGAGAAAGAAGGATAGGAAAGATGTGTGGCGCGATGTTCTGAGACTAGAGCTGGTTGATGTCTCAGATTTATCTCCAGGGATGGCGGCTGAACTAATGCGGAGAGAATTACCGTGTCTTATTTATTTATGTCCCTTATAATTCACATTATTTTATTTATTTCGTTGTCATATTTTATGGGTATGCTAGTTTACTCAATCACATGTTGTTAGTGTTATGCCTAAACAGCATGTGATGAGCAAAGCAGCAACTTATTTTATGACAACTTTTAGAATTGGTTTTTAACGGAATATAAGAAGACATAGACAACGGCAAGAATCGAACCTGCAACCACGAGGTTGACAGGCGAGCACACTACTATCGCGCCACGGCCACCCCCAACAATGTAAACAATTTATAATTAAATTATTTATTCATTGAAAATGTTGTCTTTTTGTTAAGTTTTAATTACAAAAGTTCTATTTTTCCTCGTCCCTTTAAGAAAACAAAGTACAAAAATGTATGAAGTCACTAAGTTTAAGTTTATTTTTCATTTTTTCTATTTAGGTATTATAACTTGAAGCGTTATATACTTTTTAAAAGGCTATATGATAGTTTTAGATTAAAAAATTGGACGTAAAAAACTTTAAGAATTTTGAAATATTTTTTCAAAAATATCTTTCGTTTTAAATTGTGTCTTTTATTAAGAAGAAGCGGTTAAAAAGTGAGAATAAATAATCTTAATTTAGTTCATTACTGTAATGCCGTATATGTTTTTTTTGACGTACGTGTATGAAGAAAAGAAACTTCTGATTTTTATGGCGTATACGGCAAACTCATTTTGGACAAAAATTTAAATATTTTGAAAACTAAAAGAGTTTCAGATGTCCAATAATATTTGTATATAAAAGAGAATTCTTGACTATATCATACTAAAAAATCAAAAAATGCCAGCGGTTAGTTTTTTCGCAATAGACTTCCAAACATTTAAACGCCATTTCCCAAAAATGTAAAAATGGTGTATAAGGCACTTCAATACTAGGGCGACGAATTGTTAAAAAATAAAATGCACTACGATTCGATCACATATCGTATGCACAAGATTCTTAATAGAAATAGCAAAATATATTTTTGAAGTCGTTTTTTACTTAAAACCCTTTATCGCAGGGTGGCTCATATATCTATGAATATTAATCTGAATATTTTGGAAGTATTATGTTCTTTGTTTTGTGCATGTAGTACAAAATAGTATAGTATATGTTCGAAATTTTATTAATAAGCGCCATCTATAAATGAGTAGTGGCAATTAATTCTTCTTCAAACTTTCCAAAAAGGTATCAGCCGCATTGAGCATGTTTGAGAATTTCAAAATTCTATAAAAAAATACAAAACTAAAGGCAGAGATTTCTAACAATGTCTAAGGAAGAATACATGGCAGAAGATTAACAAATTGTTCCAACAAAGAACAGGTCATATATGCGTCAATATAACCTCAAGAAACCAGACAAATGGGGAAATAAAAATGCTGTGCGTAGCTATAACTCTGGTTTTATGGTTTTAGATATTGACTTCGAAATTTACACTGGAGCTCAAGGACCAGTTTCAATCAGTCTGAAATTTGCCAAAAATTAGTACATTCAGTGTCGTTTTTGTTTGACTTTCAACAAGGGCAGTGATTACGTACAATCGAAATATGGTATGGGTCGATCTGTTGGATGCTCTGCTTGGATACTATTAGGATACAAATAACGATCCAAAAAAATGTTACCACAGAATATTCTTCCATATGATCCATATGCTTGAAGTGAACACGTCGCTAGTGTATAGAAGAAGGCTTGATAGTGGATGCCTTTTAACAGACTTCAAATGGGCGGTAGCAGAGGTCTTATGCTATGCCAGCAATAGTAATACTGATAACATACGGGGGAGGCCTTCAAACTTCACAGAAAATGCTATTCAGTTAAAGATATTGAAAGGGCCCGTTGATATTATGCCATCCAAGGACGTTCGCTTGGATCAGTTAGATCACTTACCCGTGTGGACTACTAGAAAACACAGAGTAAGCCTATGCCTCAACGAACAAAGAAACTGTTTCATGTTATTGCACACTTTATAAATTTATTGATTTCATTTCTAAAGATATTTTTTGATCGTTTTTTGCACAATATGTGCCAAATTTGATTAAAAGATTATAGAGTTTATGCGGCCACGTAGGTTAAAAGGGCACTCGACTGCCGAAAATGAGTTTTTTTGAGCAGTCCCCAGCCGCGCTAAGCGCGAGGAATATTTAACACTTTTAAGCGAACAACTGCTATAACTGTTATAAATTGGCATTTTCCTAGACTCGTACTAAATTTAACAAATGTTGGCAATTTTAAGTATTTAACAATATAAATTTAAAAACATAATTTCAATAAAATCGCCCACCCGTGTTTTAAATATTGAATTTTCAGAGAAAAAAAGGATTTTTAGAGCATTTTGGTATCCTGCTATATTATTAAGAATTTGAAGAATGTAGATCAATCAAATGTTGATCGAAATCACTTGAGCTGTTAATGAGAGATTCAAAAATCCAAAAAACGATTCATAACATTTTATGTAATTTTTTTGGACCAAAATGTAGACTTTAAATAAAATAGTGCACAGATTTGTTTTTATCAAATTAGCTCCAAAAAAATTATGTGGCAGGTAACGTTACTTTTGAGACAAAAAAAAAACACTTAAAAAAAAGGATGGAGGCCACGAAAGAGGCTTACGAGTAAGTACCAAGTTTGAACAAAATCGCTGCAGCGGTTTAGAGTCTGGATACAGACAAACAGACGAAATTGTGGGACCCACTTTTTTCGTGTTCTCTATCATTGTAATATCAAGTTTGATTAAAATCTCGAGTTCAATTTTTTTCCAAATGCTAAACTTGGACCTACAGTGGCGGCCAAACATTTAGAAACAATAACTCTTAACATATTTTATCAAATCAGAATTTCTTTTAAGACCCCACTGTGTTTTTTTTGGCTCCGTTATTCGTTGATCGCCATCATGTGTGGTCTGAACATGTACTATCCTAAATATGAACTATTAACAAAACGCCGTTGTTTTAGAAAATTCACTTATATTCGCCATTTTCGTTGGCCAGAAAATTAGAAACGACAACATTGTTCCTGAATTTGTGCTTAATTGAACCTTATTTTTTTGTGAGTTTATTGTTTCAGTATATTCTTCATTTTTTACAACAAATTTATCCATAAACAGTGAAAATATGGGTAAAAATAAATCATGTACTCCAGAAATTCGAAAGCTTATTGTACAGTGCTATCAGAACGAAAACGTGTCAATGGATCCCTTAGCTAAAAGATTTTGCTGTTCAAAAAAGTTAGTGTTTGGTGCAATACAAGTATTCAAAAGAACTGGAAGCTTCGAAAACCCTATAAGAAAGACAATAGACCGAAAAACGACATCAAAAGGAGACAGATCAATTTGTCGAATCAGTAAAGCCGATCCTTTTTTGACCTCTAGTAAAATAAAACAGATTGTTACTCCTAGAACCCGCAAAATCTATCAGCTAGAACCATAAGGCGTTGGCTCTTGGAACATGGGCTTCGTGGATTCATTGCAAGACAAAAACCACACGTTTTCAAAAAAAAATCTCAAGAGGCGATTGAATTTTGCCAAGCTGCACCTGAACAAGCCTATGGGATTTTGGAAAAATATACTCTGGAGCGATGAATCCAAATTCAACATGTTTGGTTCGGGGGGTAAAGTTTACGTCAGACGCCCTCAAAACAAAGAATTGGATCCAAAATACACTCTGAAAACTGTAAAGCATAGAGGAGTAAACATAATGGTTTGGGGTGCATTCTCTTGGCGTAGTGTGGGCCTGTTAATAAGAATAGATGGTAGAATTGACCAACACGTTTATAAGAATATTATGGAACCTTATTCGTTTGATCGATCACATGCCTTTAAGTTTTCTTTTCCAGCACGATAACGATCCCAAACACACATCAAGGATTGTTAAGCAGTGGTTTGCGGAGACAAAAAATAATATTTTGGATTGGCCTGCTCAAAGTACGGACCTAAATCCTATCGAGAACTTGTGGGCAGATGTGGAGAGAGGATTAAAGACTAAGAAACAACGAAATTCAAAAGAACTATTCCAAAATATTAAAGAGCCTTGGGAGAGAATACAACCCTTAAGGTGCCGTTCTCTGTTGGAGTGTATGCAACGAAGATTGGCTGCAGTTATAAATAATAAAGGCTATCCTACAAAATATTAACATTTACATTCTATAAATTCAAGGTTCCAAGCGACATTTCAATTTTATTTTTATGTTTGTAGATGTATGGCCGGAGGCAATTTGGTCCAATCAATGTATTTTTACTTGTGGATATAGGCTAGTATCTATATTCTTCAAAAGCTCTTAAAAATATTATTAAGTACATTTAGTATTAATAAAATCAATTGTGAACTTCAACAGGCGTTCTTGTAGAAAGTTATGCGTTTTATTATTATCTAGTTTTGTTTCTAATTCTATGGCCACCACTGTATGTATATCGAAGGTCGAAACAAAATGCCTGCTTTGTGATCTAATGATCAAGTGCGGATAATTTGTTCCCATATCACATAAATCCCAAGATAGGTAGATACACTTGTTTTGAAAACAACTATCCAATTATAACTCAAGAATTGACTTGACCCTGTCCTCAAATGGAGATTCAATAAACAAAGCTATACAATATTGTACTCCAGCCAGCAACAAAGAAACATAAGTTTTTCCCATCCGCAATAAATTTATTACCTAACCTTGCTCCTCATTCACTACATGATTTGCAGAAACTCAGCTTTGAGTTGTGTTGTACTGGCTTAGTATCCCCATGACATTTCAAAGCAAAAAGCTGAGAGCTTCCTTGTCATGTGCAACATGTCGGTAGTTTCATATTTAAGGCTTCCGTTCAAGATAAATGGACAATGCAATGAGGCGGTGCCCGCAAGCATGTTACGGTTGTCAGGTCATAATTTACAATAACACCGTCTTTATAAATGCACACCTCATCTGCACTTACAAGCGGAAAAAATGCATACCACATCTTGCTAGGATTCACTTTTAACTTTCGCATTATTTCAATGATGCGCTCCTAAGCTGGAAGAGATCAATTCAATGCTCTGTAAGCCAATTGGCATGCCACAGCGATTAATGTTATGTTTGGTAACAAAGTGTGTACAATTGCAAAACCAAATGCAGAATATTGTTAATTTATTTGCATAAATCATTGCATAAAAATCTGCAGCATAGTTAACAAAAAAAAAAAAAAACAACAACAATAACAACAACGACGGACAGTAATGTCCGCCGCCTCATTCATTGTTACTTTAAAACTAAGCTGCTGTTGCTGCAGCGTTAGGCAATTTATCATACATACATACATACATACGTAGAGTATGTACAATAAACAATTACTATATGGACGAGGTGTATTGTGTGAGGAAACAGGAATTCTGCTAAATTACAGAGTTCACTTGAAGACGTGGGCTATTAAGCCAGTCAATTGAGTGTGACTCTATAGGTTTACATTTTGTGAAAATTTCCGTCTTTTGTGATTTGAAGAGAAAAAAAAATGAAAATGTACCAGAAGTTCGTATGTGCTTGCTAATATTTATGGACGAGAAATAATAAGTATAATAGTTGTTTGTAATTATATGGGCTTGGGAAGGAGCTTAAAACTTAAAAGCAATTAAGTTCCGCAATACCTTTCTGATCCTTCAGGTCACATAAGCAGAACTGTTATAAATTGGTTTGTCTGGAATTTCTAAGTCGATCCTTGAGAACAATTGCGTGCTATTGGTTTTCAAGTTGCGGGCTATCTGTGGGCTTTTTCACTAAACGCTAGAATTTCTTATAAACGGTAACTGAGTTCCCGAATTCTATGCACGGAAAATATTAGGATATGTACTTTGTACAAGCAAGTCAAAGTTTCCTAGGAGTCAGGAAAGAATTTCCAATCAAAGTTGGCCTACATCAAGGGGGTATTGAGTACGTTGCTCTTTTAAAAATTGTTGATTACTATAGCTGCTTGAATGTTAAATAACAGACTTGAAAGTTAAATAGTTATTTAATCTTAAACCAAAAAAGGACAAGTTAAGAAAAAAATGTTTCGAATATCGAATTGAAATTGAGAAAATCGAAGGAAGGCTTCACAACAAAGGAAAGATATCCGGGGAACATCTTTCAAAATGAGAATAAGAAAGAGATAGAAATTTAGAACTACTTTTTCTGAGTTGGCCTCTGGCATGGACCAAGACAGTGAAACTTGCCGAAATCTTTGAAATGTATGATCTTTATCCGGATTATTACACCGTCGATAAAGAAGAATGTATGGTAAGTTCTCTAATAGTATTTTCCAAGCTGAAGTACAAGCTATAGGAAAATGTGCAGATCGTAACCTCGAAAGAAATTACAATAAACAAAATATTGCCATCATGTCAGATAGCCAAGCCGCAGTCAAAGCTTTGAGCTCCTACTCCATCAGTTCTAAACTGGTATGGGAATGTGAAGGCAGGTTAAATGAACTCGGCAAAAATAATAATGTCACACTTTATTTCAATGAGGAGGCAGACTCCTTAGCAAAAATAGGTGCGTCCACACCCTTAGTGGGGCCTGAACCATATTGCGGAATAGGAGAAAATGTGAATAGAAATAAAAGCAAAAAAGAAGAGGAGGCCATAAGATCCAACAATTGGATAAAACTCCCCAAACTGAGACAGTCCAATCTACTACTTGGGAATTATAACCAACAACGTTTCACAGACTGTATAACCTTAAGTAGAAACAACCTCAGAATAATTACGGGTCTCCTTACGGGACACTGTAAATCAAAAAGACATTATAACATCCTTGGTTTAGTAAATAGTGCCCCATGCAAGTTCTGTGATATAAAAGAGGAAACGCCGGACCATATTCTGGGCAATTGTGATGCACTTGTTTATCAAAGGAAAAAACACATTGGGCGATACCAGGTGGAAGAGAGTGACTTACCATCTCTAAAAATACTTCAAATACTCAAATTCATGAGGGAAATAAATTTGGAGGACCCAGCTCTAGGCGGGACACAATAGATCTCAAGTTCGCAGTGCAACAACCCCATACTAATATTCATCATTCATTATGGTAAGTTCAAAAAAAAAAAAATAATTGTTTCATAAGGGTGGGCAATGGTGCCGCGAAATAACACCGAGCGAAATCCGAAATTCGGCGTTATTTCGCTCGGCGATATTTCTCGGCACCGTGGTCAATAACGTATTCATTTTTTTTTCGTTCAGTTGAACTATGAACTTAGGATTCCAATATAATGTGTTGTACGACTGTAAATAATGCAGTGGATTAACTCCTCCGGCAGCTACAAAATTAGTCCACCTGTCCCAATTCGCATTCGGATTTGTGCCAACGATTAAAACAGTCGACTCTCGTTAATTCGAAACTCGAGTGATTTCTAAAATATTACGAATTATCGAGATATGCATATTAAATGGTTTGAAATTTTTGAGAGAAAAAAATCCGAAAGTTCAACTTATGAATTATTATAGTATTTTTTTTCTTACTCCAGCAGATTGAGTAGCATAACTCTTTTCCTTGTGCTTTATTTTGGTTGATAGGGTATTTAGAAGAATCTTAAATTATTTTGCTGTATCACTTTTTCTTCCCACTTGTCTCCATTTTTTTGATTAACTCGTTCTATTCAGAATTCGTCAAGCATTTATAATTTTAGGACTCATAACTAACAAAACATTTAATCTACAAAACCAATGAAAAAGTAACTGAAACTAAACCAAGCAAACAGTTTGTGTCAAAAGAATCATTCCAAAGCAAATGCTCTTGTAACGATGATACAAGTTTGAACTTGTCTCAAAACGTACTTCTATGCAATCTGATTACTTTGAATTGTCGAGTGTTTAACGCCTATGAGTTCGAATTAACGCGTCGCGCCGTTTTGTTACGTAGAGCGATGATAGTTTTGTTAAAATTACCAAGTGTTTAAAAATTTGCTTAAAGATTTTATAGAAAACACGCAAAAACTTTGAATTAGTGAGAGGTTCGAATTATCGCAGGTTTGAATTAACGAGAGTCGACTGTACCTTGAGAATGAGTTTCTTTGGTTTTATTTGTGTTTATCCTTAAGCCAGCCAGTTTTCTCAGGGATACGCAATAAGCGATCTCCAGAACATTATCTTGAACAAATGCCTTCTCAAAATCTACAAACATGAGGTACAACGGTGATTGGTACTCAATTGCAATATAAACCAATGATAATTACAAATATTAAGTAGCGTGTAATAATTATGTGCAAGTCTTTCAGTAGCAGTTTTTTTACAAACCTTGCGAAACCCTATCTTGGTTAAGCATTGTTCTACATGCTCTAGAACTGACTTAGAACGTGCACAGTCTTTAGAAAGATGAATTTCGCCAAACAAAGTAACAACGATTTGATACGGTCATTTTTCGACGGATTTGCACTAAGGTGTCATTCGTGGAGTTACTATTCACTCCAAGGAAGGTAAACCGCTTAACTACCTTGAAATTACTGCTATCATTGGTGTTCCAGAACGAGATTGAAAAGTCACATGATAGCGCATCTACTTGTCGAAACCCTACTAATGTTTCGAATAATTCGGGAGTACTATTCTCCAGTTGTACATTGTGGTCTGTGCATTTTTTGTAGTTACATGCGAAATAACTGGATTAGTTTTACCAGACGAAACCCAAACTTATATTTTGCAATTAAAGTGTTACAGATAGGCAGCACACTAGATAGGATTATGTATGCGACGGTTAACAGATATATACCTGGATAGTTCTTGCAAGACAAAGGATCGCTTTTTTTGTAGATGGTGCATATGTCCATTCGTGAGGGCATGCTCTATTCCATGGACATGCGCCCTTTCAAAACATCTCCTCTGAATTTGAAGAGATCCGCTAGAATTCTAACAAGTCTAAGTCAACCTCTTCTGTACTGGGTGGTGGAACTGGGTTTTGAGTGATTTGTTCTATGCTTGCCTAAAAAACGCTCAGCATGGTAATTTAGCAGCCGCTCGAAATGCTGTTCGAATATATCTGCCATTTCCTGAGCATTGGTCTTGGATTTTGAACAGCAGCCAGTTGATTGGCTTTTTTTGTTTATAAAACTCTCAGGTGTCATTTTGACTTTCCTATCTCCTTGAGATGGGCGTGGAAGCTTTCTTTCTACGGAGGATCTTCTTCTCCTAGTTCAACCCTGTTCTCTTGTTACTTTTGTTTTACGCTACAGCATTTTCAGCAGCTTCAGACATGCTAAGAGCTAAGACGTCCAACGTCAAATTTATTCTTTTTAGAAGTTTGCATTTTGTTTTCGTCTTCAAGTCCAGCTCTGAATTTTGCTTCCCGAAATGTGCGCACTCGTAAATGTTAGATAACAACGGCGCTCGATGAGCATATGGTCGATTTGGTTCGTTGTCCGACCATTTGGATAGCCCCAGGTTGCTTTGTTGATTCCCAGCCTTTGTAAACCTAGTAACATCTACTTGCTAAGATATTTGGAGCTACTGCAAAATCTTCCAGACGGATGCTCATATCTGGGGCCTATTTAATAAACATTGACAAGTGACAATTCTACAAATTTGTCGCACTTGTCTGACAAGTTTACATTTTATATCGTATTGACAGGACAATTTAGTCGTGACAATTATGTCACTGTCCGACTATTACAAATTTGTCGTAACAATTTTGTCATTCTAATATTTTGACAAATTTTTGTAACATACCCAAGAGGCTGTATTGATCTAAAATATTATTTATGTATGCATGTATGGATGTACATATCTACTATGTATGTATGTTTTTTCAGAAACACCCTGTCCATCACCAACTAGTTACATGATACTGAGCTCCACGTCCAAGCCAGTTTAACGCCATAAAAGTTGGGTCTTAGCATCAAGAGCATGATTTCTTTTTGTGGGATGCTGGAGCTGTCGACCGACTTTTAACAAAATTTATTCCGCTGTACTTTTTCAGATGCGAATTTTGTCATTAAATTAAGAATCATTTAATGCAGCAAAATCATTTTAATTCTTTCTTTAAAAATTCGAGGATGGCCTACTTCTATAAAATGGCACCTCAAATTATTCATCATATTCAATATTAGAAATTTCTTATATTGAATTCGCACTTCACGACCGTCACAATTGTCACTTACATACTGACAAAATTGTAACTTGTATTTTTTTGTCTGTTCCAAATTGTCACGAAAAATTTGTCGGGGAATTTGTGACAATTTTCAAAAAATCCCTGACAATTCATTGTCATGACAATTTTTTTATGATCCGAAATCTTGACAACTATCACAAATTCCCTGACAGTTCTACAAAATTGTCAATTTTTTTATGGGACAGAATTTAGACAATTGTCAAGTTGTCATTTACAAACTGTCATCTGTAACCTATCGCGCATGTCAATGTTTATGAAATAGGGCCCTGGTGCTTTAGGAGACCAAAATTTTATACGAGCAGAGTATGTACGATGTAAAGTGCAAGATGAAATATTTCTACAAATCGGTTGGCAATATTTCTACAATTTGACGCTCAATTTCCAACTTTTTTTAGTGTGTAGTAGACTAGTAGTTAACACATTTATGAATAAAATCAACATATTGAAGGAAACGCCTAATTTGGCCTAAAATATCTGTGCTGTACCTCTTGTGGTTTGACGCTTCTAGATTATACTATTTTGGGTTAAGTAAAATATCTAGTCTACGCACGCGCTGATAAAACAACTATTGAAGCATTCGAAACCATGATTATTAGTGTTCTAAAGTTTCATGAGTTTTATTCAAAATCATTATTAACAAAACCAAATAGATTTTCTAAATATGAGACATTTTTTTGTCAATACTTATGACATCATTAAAATTTCAAGTACAAAGGCATAATATTGCATACAAAAGTTGTCTTGAAGAATCCAATTAAACGAATTATTCACGCCAATCTCCTACACGAATCAAATTGAAATCTTGTTTAAGCCAAAATACGAAATCACGTTACGCAAATTAAATGAGTAATAACCCATTGTTGAAGCCTTATTGTTTGTAGAATTCATCTAAATTAATATTTTATGTATGCAAAATCAAACTAACAATTCAAAGACATTGCGAATGTTGGAGGCTGCCACCATAGCAAATTGCATGAGGCGTGGCAATTAATTTCAATCTTAAGGTGAGCACTTACACTTACTGAACTTTACGGTCTTTAGAGAAGCTTGGCAGGCAATAAGACAGAGATCACACTTAATTTCATTCGCCCAACAACACACTGAACGAACCGAAGACACAATGATAAAATAAATTATTTTTTGACCTTCTTCTTCTGGTTTTTATGTGTCGCCACCTCCTTCGTGCACTTTAAAAGTCTTATGGTTAAATGTCAAGTGTGTATACTCGAGTCTGGGAATTACTCTCCGAAGTTTCAACAGAGACAACACAACACAGCGGATGTTTAGAACTTTATTTAGAATACCTACATAAATCCTATACATAAGAGACTCACGCCACTAACCATAATATAGGCCATACAATATAAAGAAGTTGTAAAGTTGTCACTCTAGATCTAATCATAGCCTTTATTGTGTGGTGAAAATGGTTTTTGACATGCATGTCAAAGAGGCGATGAAAATTATCAAATAAATTAACCAATATGTGCGCGAAGCAAGAAGCCATTTCAACTTCAATTACATGCTACACTAGATGAGATGTAGGATATGGTAATTGTGAGACAAGTGGTAAAGCTGAAATTTACCTTGAAAGGCTTTGGAGGTTAGACATTAGGTATCAACAATTTGACCTCGAGATTTCGATCGCTAATAAAGTTTTCCAATTAAACAAACACAAAGGTAGATGTATATGGCACAGATATTAACCGTTTAATCGCCAATTTTACTTGGTCAACATATTATATGGTTTTATGTAGTCAAACCCGCTTACAATCACTTCCCGGAAATTTATCAAAAAAATCATGATAGCCACTTTTAACTTTTGAATTAAAACAAAATTAAGCGCTTATACACGATAAGTCATAGCTGGTCCTCCTGCTTGGCCCAATACAGGATTTGGGGTGGGGTCGAGTTTGGGTGTATGCAAAGTTTTTTCCTGTAAAATTTATCAAAATACAAAACGAACTTGGCGGGTTTAAACGGGATAAGTCGTGATTTTAAAAAGCTGCATTATAACAGATCAGGATTTTGAATAAGCGGGGTTTTAAAAAAAAAGCGGTAGTTTAGACGGGGGGATTTCAAAACTTTTTTTTCGGGATTTTAAAAAGCGGAATTCCGATACGCTCCCGTGGCTATATGTAAAGTAACGATATGAGAGACTGTTGTCAAATTATATAAAACTTTTGCATTCATTTGAGCTTACAGTTCTTTTGAACGAATACAAATTGGCGGGGAGAAAAAAATCTGAGAGAAAAACACCTGTGGTGGAAACGAAAATTGTGGATTCAGTTAACAAATTGTTTGCCAAAAAATGCGTGAAAGTCATAGTTGTAAACTATTCAGTGTAAAATTTTATATTTACTGTGCGTACAAGTCAAAGCTCAATAAACAACGATTTTTCTTTAGGCTTGTTCAGAGTTCGATAAAAAATAAAATGCACGACTGAATCGTACGAACTTACTCTTGTAACTAACAACTTTAGTGTAGCTAACCACTGACGCTGTTAGTAGGTATAGGTTGTCTAGTTATCCTTTGCAGGATTAAAGCCGATTTATGTAAGATTACCATGATTCTTAATATAATGAATTATGGAATACATATGATTCAAGGAATGGTTACATAGATACCTATCTACAAATGTAGTTATATTTAAATGGATTGACTTATGAAAACTAGGAGGGTAATACATATGTACCTACCTATATATAGAGAACCTTAGTATGTAGATATGTACATTCATATGTATAACTGAAAGTGAATGATGTATGGGTGGGAAAATTTTTTTAAACTTATAAAAACTGCCAAAACCATCACTCTTATCGGTTTCTCGAAAAAACCAAGAACACCATTAGATGCCACGGATTACTGAAAATTTTATAAAAAAGTATCTCGAAAATTGCAGGACGGATTGTGATGAAATCAGGTTTTTTATTTTTAGTTTTTTGAAAAAAAATTTCTTTTGAAATTTTGGTATGCAGTTTTTTCTTAGAGTTTATTAATATACATGGGACTATAAAATTTAAAATTATTTTTTTTGATTAGTTTTAAAAATATTGATTGTTCAAAAAAAAAGTTATTTAAAATTTTAATATACAGAATTAGTTTGGTTACCTGGATCTTCTCAGATATAAAATTTGACAGAAATCCATTGTAAAGTTACCGAGAAAGCCAAAAATTAAAAAAAAAACCGTTATATGAAAGGTAACTACCGTTAATAGACTTTTCCCGTAAACTTGATTCATATCCAATGATAGCTATTACCAACAAAAAAAAATCTCAATTTTTTTTTATCAAAATCGTTAGAGCCGTTTTCGAGAAAAATAAGATTTTCCTTCAAGGTCATATGGCAGGTACCGTTATTTTGAGGCCTAAAAATAAAATTTCAATTTCTTCTCTGAGGAATGCCAAAATAATCACACATACCAAATTTGAAGGTAATCGCTTACGCTGCTTAGGCTGCAGCTCGTTATACATACAGACGGACAGACTGACAGACAGACTTTTTTAGGCTTCTATATGATCGTAATGTCCTCTTTGATCGTTAGAATTTTTTTTCTACGAAAGCATAACTTGCTTTATAGTACCAATGTATGTATAAACGCAAGTAAAAATTAACGAAACGTCTGGCACAAAAATTATTCCCATGAAAAATACATGTATACCGTTTATTTTTGTCGATTAACTGTATTCTTCACTTTAGCTTAAGGGTTCGAAAGGTGTCATAAATTTTGCGAATTGCGATAGATTAGTTTTGGTAATATTGTAAAGTCGATAAGCCATGGAACGCTATACTCCTATTCACATCATCTAGTAAATTTCGTGCTTCTGACAAATTGAGAGTGTACTTATCATTCACAATGACCATTACATTTACTCAAAATCAAAACGACGCGACGGTGAACTGTCATCGGTGGCCATTTTTTCGATGAAGCGAGAGCGAAACAGGGTAAATGTGACGAGTGAGCGAAATAGAACCATACTCTATTATCCCTATTATAGTATTTTTTTTTTTTATAATCAAAAAAATTGTAATCGATTTGAACAACAGAGAAAAATAATATTTAATCTAATCTATATACTCAACGATTTGAATCCTCTAGGATTTATTCTTTTGGGTTTTTCGAAATCATAGGTCTATGAGAACATATAACCTAAAGTTTTTGCCAAAAGAATCGAAAATTTGGTCAAGAGCTTAAATGGTCATCAACGAAAGAGAGACATTATTACGTGGTGGAATATTCAGTTATTAAGGTGAATGTAACAACTAACTAAGACGTCTTGTAGTAGAAACAAAGGACTGAATACATTTGAGGGGACGTAGGTACATCCATATACCGTAGAACATTTTTTTAGATACGAGTGATATTGTCATATAGTGTTAGATTAGGTAGATGAGCTGACAGTTGCTTCTTATTAATGTGATACTAAGATTAATGTAGATCAATTGTGATATAGTAAATAACTGTATGAAATATGAAGCTCCTTGGAGGCGTTGATGAAGTCTATCAGGTTTGTTGCCCGAAAAAGTCTGAAAGATCTTCTAATTCAGCAAAGAAATAACCTTCCGAAGAATTTCGTTCTCAAATGACACGAGGACTGAACAATGAGAAAGTTCCACATCCTTTATATTAGTCATCCGTTTTGCATTGAGCCTTATTTTCTTTGTATTCTCGGTAAGTTGTGACCGGAAATAATATTCACAAGAAGGTACAAGGATTTCGTGTTCAGTTGAACAATTTGGCATGTATGCATTTTGTTTGTCGAAACTTGGCCATTGTTTCATTCGCGTAGTAAGACTTAAGAAGGAATCGCTATACTAAGTCTGAAGTTAGTGGCAAGAGTAAACTGATGAGCATTCCTAGAATCATTTAACATTGCGACGGTGCTCAGGAGTTGCAATTGCTGCCATTATTGCTGTATCAACAATCATTTTTAGAGCTTTATTTTTAGCTCTGTCCAAGAGACTTAAGGAGTGTGTTATGATAGCACAAGATATGGCAGTTCTAATCGAGCTTTGTACGAATAAAGGCATCGTCTAAGAAAACCCAAACACTTTGCAGCGTTTTTGGCAATGTCGAACAAAGGTGGTCCGAAAACTGAAAGTTGTTCGGTTTCCTTGATGAAACGCCGCTTACGGAATTAAGTCTTTGAATCATTAAATTCTACGCGGTTTATTACTCCCTATTTAACAATGCTTTTAAGATCAGAATACAATTTGCCTATCATACGCTGACGTTGTACTTTCACATCCGAAGGCCATGTGTGAATGAAGAACGAAGAATGAGGGCACTGTGTCGTCGGTAAAATAATATGTTGGATTAGAAGTTTCAGACAATAGATTATTGATGAATATGAGAAAGAGAGTCGGAGAAAGATCCCTGGAGCACACTAGCATTTATTTTATAAATTTCAAACTTGAAACCATCCAAGATAGTTAAACTCTGTTATTTTCACCAAACCAAGATATTTCGTTGATCTTAGATCTTGAGTGTACCATTAACTGACGGCACTTTAAAGCCTGGAATTTTCCATTTGTTTGTAAAAAAGACCAGCTGCGTCTTTAGTGGGTTAACCATAAGATCACAAATAATTGTCCAAGTGCTGACCATGGATAATGCAGACCTACGCTAGCAGAGTAATTCCTTTTACTCCACAATGTTTTAGTCTTACAAGAATTACCAGCATTATAAGTTTCATTCTTCAGGGAAATGATAAGAAAACTCCTCTTTGGGGTGTTCCCCTGAACGTGGGTATTCTTATTCGTATTCTTCCAAGTTCTTAGTTTATCTGCTCGTTTTTAACCATTCAGATAATCCAATTTATAATACCACTATCAACCTAAGGTTCAGCAAGGGAACTTTTTGATGCTGCATTCTGTACATTCTTGAAGGCTCCATCAATATCCTGATGGCAGCAGGAATGTATTGTGTCTCAGTTTTTGTTTAATTGTTTTGACGACCTACTGAGCGCTGTGTCCACACTTTGCCTCTTGTATTATTAGTTGGGCGGATTGAAACCGAAAAACAATTTTTTTTTAAGTTAAGGTCAGAATATCTAGAAAACTGGAACTACGAGTATCGTTAGTTGATCAAATTCAAGCAATCAAAAATCCCCACAAAAGTTATATCTTGTTTCGAATATGTTCCTAAATTGTGTTAAGTACTGTCTATAAAAACAGATCTCTCAGAAAAAAACATACGTAACCATAAGTAACAAAACCAAACCATAAACTATAACATTTCGATTAAGGTTTAAGCCAATTACGTATTAAACGAATTTTCTTGTCTAACCCACAAAAACTCCACCCATCTCGTTCAATTACTCAAAATCCAGTTAAAAAGAATAAACTATAATAATATTATTAACAATTAACCTGTTTCAACCTTTATCTGCAAATAAATTAAAAAAAAAAAAATAGTAAACATTAAAGAGTTAACTGTAACTCGTTCAGGTCTCATGAATTTGCCATTTTAATTTTAATTGGCCTCCAAATCAGTGCGAGTTAAAGTGTTCTGCTGAACTTTTAATGATTAATCAGTGAAGTTGTTGTTGTATAGACAAACGAGTAGGTATACTATGTGCAATGGCGGCCGGTGCGGCGCAGCGAGCACAACATAATAAATTGAAATACAAAATTTATATTTTGGAATATTAATTTTATTTTTACCACTCGTGTAATGATAGCTAATTATTTTTATTTATTTTGTTGTTGTTGCTGTTGTTGTCGTTGGTGGGATGCACTCTAAGTAGTTTATCATTTTTTAAATAATTGAAAAGGAACTGGACGAACAGAAAAAAAACTTTAGCGCTGCGGTTTTTGAGTTTTTTTATTTTGTGTTTGTGATGCCACAGCAAATGCAACACGCAAAAGATTTATACACACGTGGCAGTCCGCAATTATGAAATTTACGCATCACAACACGTTCGGAAAATGCAGTCGTGGGTGGAATGGCCTAATGGAATTACACTTCAACTCGGTTAATTAATGCTACTTGTTTTTTTTTTTTTTTTTTTTGGAAGTAGGAATGTTGGTGTTGGAATTTTTGATAATTTATTTCCTTAAATTCATTATTAACCCCCAGATTCACAGTGGGAGTTTAGACTTAAGATCAACCGAACCTTAAACTGAGTTTACATTTTTGGTTTAATTCGTCCGGTTTCACAGTGAAATCTGATCTTCAGATCAGTTGAACTTCGTTTAACTATATTTTATGAAAAATAGTTGGCAGCATTTTTCTTGTCTCGTCCTTTCTTTTTCTCTCTGACACAAAAAGCACGCGAAACAACCAGAATAATAATTAAAATAATATTAAAAATCACTATAACAACTCGATAACATTTGAATACACAATTTTGTTTTGTTCATAATATTTTCTGAAAAAAAAATACAATACAAACGCTGAACTGAAGTTTAAACGGCAGAATAATCTCGGTTAACTTAAACTAATAGATGAACTCAGTTCAAGGTTTAAACGACACTGTGAAACCGAATAAATTGTTGATCTGAAGTTTAAACCTAAAGTTGAGTTTAAACTCGCACTGTGAAACTAGTGGTTAGAGTAATTTTAACCTGAGGTCTTCTTTGCACTAATGGGGTTTTAGCTACTCTTAATAGGATCAAGCACAGTTCAAACGTTTACTAACGTAGGGAAGGATTTAAATGGAAATGCACATTGGTTTTGAATTTCTGAATACCAAAATGTGAGAAGAAAATAGAGCAAGTAAACTATTTAGCATTCCTAAAAGCTGGAATCTATTACGGTTGAATAGGAGAAGTTGAAATGGGAGGGGAAATAGAGCCTGAGAAAGAATTACACATTCTTGTTGCATGGCCCCAATGGGGGATATTGTGAATAAAAATTACCCTGGAAATTTTTCTTCAATTCGAATATCGGAAACGTGAATGATGCTTTTTTGTTCGAGGAAAATTTATTCCGTGGGAGATTCACGATCGCAGGAAAATATTCGAAGAAATAAAATGTTCCGTGGGAAACGAAATTCTCTGGGAGATTCCCGATAGGTCTCAATATGTTGCATGCATTGTCGACATTGCAATTTTTTTTTATTTTAGAAAAAAAATATTAGCCAAATACACGCGCTCAAGGGATTATACTACCCTAAATGTTTCAACACAGCGCGGGCGTGAGGTTGAGGAAGAATGATAGGAAAGATATGTGGCGCGATGTTCTGAGACTGTAGGTGATTGTTGTCTAAGATTTTATCTCCAGAGATGACGGCTGAACTAATGCGGAGAAATTTCCGTGTCTTTGTTACCTATGTCCCTTATAATTCGCATTAATTTTTTTTATTCTTGTCATATTTTATCGGTATACCTACTAGGTTTACTCAATCACATGTTGTTAGTTCCATGCCTAAACAGCATGTAATGAGTAAACCAGCAACTCATTGTATGACATTTATATTTAGAATTGTTTTTTAATGGAAAAATAAGAGGACATAGACTATGGCAGGGATCGAACCTGTGACCATGAGGTTAACAGGCGAACATAAAACTATCGCGCCACGGCCACCCGCAAATGGATCCCAATGGTGTATTATAAATCCGGGAGAACTTGACTAAGAAGATATAAGGAAAGGAATAGAAAGAAGTATATGGAAGATTAATTATGGGATGCCTCCCTGAACCATGCATGCTAATTCATAATTGAATTTCAGGATGTTTCTCAGATGCAAATACGAAATGTCTCTCAGTTCGCCAAAGAAGTTCTGCTTTTATAGGCGGGTGAATCCTACTCAACATTTTCATTACGATTAAGGTCCACCGGTCAGATGTTCTGATGGTATCCTACTCCTGTGTTATGACCCGTATGATATTCTCGTACTGGGTGCGCCGAAACAGAAAGTATAGTTTTGAAAGGCTATTAAGAAAAAAACTACGAAACTTTGACAAATTTGATTTATTTAATTTTCTTCAGAATATCATGTCGTTTTATGTTTCAAGTTTTTAAAAATGACATCAGAAAGATGATGCCCGCCTGCAGCGATACATTGATGAAGGCGATTTCTGAAGTTTTCCGCCGCATTTTGTTACATTTGGACTGGTATAGCGCCCATTTCCTCCAAAATTCGCTTTTGGGTTCTTCCAAGGTGTGAGGCCGATATTTAAAAACCTTTTTCTCACAAATGCTCAAATCCGGTTAGCGCGCAGGCCAGCTGACTAGCTGCATAGGGAACATCTGTTGCAGCTTTGTCATTGAAACTCAACTCATCTCTTGGACAATCATATTTTTGTAGGGGTGAAAAAATAAATCTTGATGCAAAATCCTCCTTACTAAGCGGTAAACAATGCCCAATGCAATTGACTGATTCCGGGCGGAACACATAGGTGTCTGCACAACAGCTTCTCTCACTCTCCTCAAATTATCGGATGTTCTTACTGTTTTGGGTTTTCCTGAAAGCCTAGGTTTTAATGTAGAACTAGTTTTTTCAAATGTACGTACTACCCAATTCCGAGAGGGGCGGTATCAAAGGACGGTATCATGACGCGCAAGACTGAAGTGCAATCGGAAAGCTAGCTGAGTTGCGACGAAAGAACGACCATTTGTAAAAAACGTACGGACGACGAAGCACCGTTGTTCAACAGTCCAAACTATTGACTCATGACTAATAAGGGCATGGGCCGCACCTTGTATACCAATGGAATCAGTTGAGGCGTACTCAGCCATTTTAATTTTGTTTTTTGTGACCTTTAGTCCAAATTATGCGTTTCGCCCAGGTACTACAGTTGGGCAAGCTGTTAAAAGCGGAGTCCACAAAAAAAGAACAAAAGCAACACCTACGTATGCACATGCGTTTGTATTGTTTTTACATTTCTTCTTAAAAGTACTCAGCCGTATATTCGTTGATGTTTTTAACGAGACTCTGGTGAATACTTTGTTTTTATTATTTCAGTGGCATACCAACCGAGGATTTGGTTTGGCTGAGGTCAAGAGATGCCCCCTACTTTTAGCCAGTTTACCTACCATTTAATTTCCTTACATTTCAAGCTGGCTTGGGACAAAGCTAAGAGTTACAGCTTGAACTCAACTCGCTTCGGAAATGATACACTCATTTTGCCTTGGTGACAACTGAGGAAATGGCTTTAGTAGCGACCTGGCTGTCGTACTAATTACACTGTTGATCAATTCGGTTAGGCTCCTTGCGGCCTCACAAACTACCAACATTGGAATAAAAAAAGCCATGTGAACGAAATGTCACGTTATTCACTCTAATGTTAACGAGGAATTTTAAATACTTGGCTTTATGCCGTCTGCCTGTTTCACAAAACATATTTACTTTTCTTTAAGAAAAAAAGGATCTTTCATCAAAACAAATTAGATAATTATTACTCTAAACTATGAAAATAAAATACATATAGCTATTCAAAAACTCTCACTCATGATTTGGTCTCTATAGATTAAAGCAAGCTTGCAGTATGGGTATAATTTCTGTATTTCAACTTCATTAAGCATTGCTATAATTTGATTTTCTGTCAAAAAATTAAATTAATGAAAAATAATTAATTAACAAATTTAATTTATTTTATAATCAGATCATCAGGTATTAAATTAGTTGAAGAACTCATTCAGATTTCATGCATTATTAAATTAACTATGTCTTTAATCTAGGAATGTGGAGTGTATGTGAAAATTGTTGCATAGCTCCAGCGGCAAAGGTTTGATTATAATTTTTTTTGCACTATATTTTTCACAATTGTTTCTTTTTTTATGCGTTTCAATTGCGTAAGCTTATTAAAGAGATAATCTACAGTGAGTAGGTGATTGTTACAGCGGAAAGCAGGCTGGTTGGAGCCGTTTAACTGGTGGTAGACTAGCAGTTCTTTTTGTGTCTATTTTGTGCTATGGGCGAATGGAATGGTTTATGCCGCCTCCGGTGCGTGGCGTTTTTTATAATTTTTTTTTTTTGAAAAATAAATTACATAATTTCCAAGAGAGATCAAAATAATCAGAAAGTTTCAGTTGGTGCATCCGCTTAATATATATTTTAATAATAAAGTCAACTTCCCGCGGCATGAGCCTATATGGCACCGCACTTTACCACTGCATCAGCCCTAGCATATACTAGTCGTTTCATCCGGTAAAGCGTTCTTGTTGGCAGCTTGCCTCTGTGATTGTTTATTGTAGCAATTTTATTTTTACAAATTGCAACAGAAGCAATAAAATATACGCGTTTTTTTTTGTGAATAAACCAAAAAAATACCGACCGACCAATGACGCCCTGAAACCACTTAATCATCTTCGCATTATAATCAACAGTGCGAGCAGAATAATACGCCACAGATTGAAAGCTGGCGAATTATGTTAACGATATTGTTTTATTGCATTTAATTGCTTTTGTTCTGAATGAATTATATTCAAGTGGCCATCAACTGAACACAAGCTGCTGGCTTGCTTTGATAGACTGCGGGCTCTCTGGACGGAGTTGTATAGGTTAAATTTTTGCGGCTGAACTTTTTGACATTCAACACAAAAAAGAAGGGACAGGTAACTGAGTATGTTGTGATTGCGAGTTATCCAGGTGTTTTCTTTTGACGGTAACGCACATCTTGCGAAAGCAAAACTCAAAGTTTTGACATGATTTATGTAAGTAGTAGTGATAGATGTGTTATAAATATTGTGCATTGTACTATAAGAAAATTAGGTCAAAAATTCTGTAAGTTGGCAGCGACATTGTGTTTTGCGAAATTGCTTAGAGATCATTGCTGATGTTTTGACACCATGTGACTTATGGGGTTTTCATTTGATAACACAAATCAATTTTGCAGATCTGGATTTTTTGGCAGATCTTCCCCTGTTTTACTAACACCACTAATGCACCATAATTGAAAGCCAATAGTTTCGACAAAATAGCTAATACCGTGAGCTGGTTCACAGACACAAATATACACAAACACTATAGCAAATAAAAATAAATCTGAAAACCTATTCTTTTCTTTACGACAAAAAATCAATTAATAGAGCAAAATATAAATTTATTAAATGAAAACCCTATTAATTAATGTTTCTTGAGCTTAAAGTGTCATGTGGGATTGTATAAAATTGTGTATAACAAGCAATTTAAAAAAATTTCGATGATAGAAAAAATAAATTGAAACACCTAAGGCAATTATGGAAAATGTATTTTGTGGGTATGAATGAATGGATATATTTTGTGTTATTGATGCACTGCGGCGTTGAGGTCTATTGCGCCCCCTACGGAAGTGGGCAGTTCCTCCAAATTAATTCCTGTTTAAGGAATTTTAGTATTTGGGGTACTTTAAGGGGATAGTTCCATTTAATCTATTAGGTGATGTCCCAAAAATCTGTGGTGAATGATGGCATTACATCTACCTAATAATGCATATAAACGGTGATTTTTTAAGAGCTTGGTTTTTAAAAATTCAAAAAAACACAGAAACTTGTAAAAAGTGAATGAAATTTTTATTTGGATGGATTAATCAATTTCTGCCATTTACTTTTTAAAAATAATTTCACTAAAATGTTGCCCGCGGCTACGCTTCAGGTGGTCCATTCTGAAGGTCCAATTTTGGCAAACTTTTTCACACATTTCGGCCGGAATCTCACCAATGACGCGTTCAATGTTGGCTTCCAAGGCAGCAATCGTGTTTGGCTTGTCCCCATAGACAATAGACTTAACATAGCCCCACAAAAAATAGTCTAACGGGGTCAAATCACATGATCTTGGTGGCCAATTGACTGCGCCAAAACGTGAGATCAACTGCTCACCAAATTCGCCTCTCAATTGATGCATGGTTTCGCGTGCAGTGTGGCATGTGGCACCGTCCTGTTGGAACCACATGTCGACCGAGTTCAATTCTTGCATTTTCGGCAAGAAAAAATCTGTTATCATCGAACGGTACCTTTCTCCATTGACCGTAACCCTGCGGCCTTCATCGTCCTTGAAGAAGTACGGCCCAATGATGCCGCCTGCCCATAAGCCGCACCAAACAGTGCATTTTTCGGGATGCATTGGTAGCTGCTGAATTGCCTCTGGCTGCTCTTCACTCCAAATACGGCAATTCTGCTTATTCACGTATCCATTTAGCCAAAAACGAGCCTCGTCGCTGAAGACAATTTTGCGATAAAAAAACGGATCCTCATCCAACTTTTCTAAGGCCCATTCACCGAAAATTCTACGTTGTGGTAGGTCGCCTGGCTTCAATTCTTGCACCAGCTGTATTTTGTATGGCTTTAAACCAAGATCTTTGCGTAAAATCTTCCAGGTGGTCGAATAACACAAACCAAATTGCTGCGATCGGCGCTGAATGGACATATCGCGATCTTCAGCAACGCTGGCGGATGCAGCAGCAATATTCTCTTCGGTACGCACTCTACGGATACGATTTGGTGGATTAATGTCCAATAAAGTGAAACTGGTGCGAAATTTGGTCACAATGAGCTGAATAGCCTGCTCGGTGGGTCGATTATGACGACCATAAAACGGACGTAGCTTGCGAAACACATTTTTCACAGAGCACGCATTTTGATAATAAATTTCAATAATTTGCAAACGTTGTTCAGGCGTAAGTCTATTCATGATGAAATGGCAAACAATACTGAATCGAAATGTCAAATGTTCGTGGAATTTGTCATGTGTGATCTGTCAAAAATATAAACGTCAAAAACCAAGTAGCAAAAAAATCACCCGTTATTATGTTCTGATGTCTCCTCGTACACCTTATACAGAACCTTAGACAACATTGGTCTCCAAGCCTAGGACGTTGAGGTGCCTATTCGGCATTAGATCAAAGGGTACGGTAGTGCCTGACAACTTACACCCTATATTTACATGAACAAACTCAGGCGATTTTCGACCCCCTCTAACTTCCATACCAATAAAGTCAGACACTTCAAACTCTCAGCATTTGCTAAGCCAAATCCAATTACCCAGGGTTAGGTAACTCACTAATTCTCAATTCTTTAGCAGTAGTAGTTCCCGAGATATAAGTCTATACAAAGGATACAAAGGAAAAATTCAAGATTTTCCATTCAGGGGAAGTGGTACCCGCCCATTTTTATGGAATTGATATAAATTATCTGATTGTCATGGAATAATGAAACTTGGTACAGCGATAGGGATCAAAGTGCAGGCAAAGGCAAAATTTTAAAATTTGAGATTTTACATTCAGGGGCGTGGCACCCTGCCATTTGCAGTCGATCTTGAACTGTGAAAGCAAGTGCACGTATCGGCTTTCCCAATGTTTTTAAATAGTTTCGTATGTGAACAAATTCAAATTTATTCAAACATTTATTAAGTAGTGCAGTAGCACAGTAGAGGTAGTGGCGGACCGAGAATTCAAGGGTCGCTGGTTCGATTCCCAGCCGGGCACAGAACTTTTAGAGGCTTTTTTTCACAACAGGGAAGTTGTAAGTTTTATTTAGTGGGAGAATCGCCATATGGCGGATAAAAACATTGCGGGGACATCGAAAGATGTTCCAGCAACAACAACATCAACGGCACCAAAAACGGGATCATCGAAAGATGCCCTAGATGATGTGCAACAACAGGAACCGGTAACAACAAGCCGATATGCCATTTAAAAGAAGGAAGAGGATTCGCTGTGCACCGAACCTCGTCAAGCGCCGCTCCACCACCACTTCAGCTAAGCTGCCAGCTGGGGTGGAAGAGTCGCGCATAGCAAAAACAACAGCGGCAGCAAACATACAACAACAATTAAATACCTCGCTATCTGACGAGGAAATTGAATATATGTCCGAAGAAGGAGAAGGGCATTATACTGGAGATAGCAATATGTTTGCGAATCTCTCAGCCACAGAGGCGTCGTCAGAGGAAGAGATTGAGGAGCAGATAATGCTCAATACGATCGCAAAAATAGATGCGGAAATCCAAAGCCTCGAAAGCCAAAGGGAGTCTCTAACACTCGCCGTTAAGGCCAACCAAGAGATGCGCCGAGCAAAGGAAAAGAAAGAGCTCGAAGACAAAAACTCGCTACAGGGGCAGCAGAACGTAGCGCAACATCAACAACAGCAGCAAATACAACAGCCACAGCAGCAGCCAAAAGAACAACGGCCAAAAAAACAAAATACAAATCAACAGCAACAACAAACAAATAAACAGCAGAAACAACATCAGCAGACTCAACAACAGCAGCAGCAGCAGATTCAACAGCAGCAGCCACAACCGCAGAAAAGCAGAAAAGAAAAGGTGCCACCAATTAACACATACAAAATGGAACTAGAAGACACCATTAAATTATGTAAGTCGGTCATAGGTTCAAATTTCACAATCAAAAGATTAAGTAATGATATGTATGCTATCCACTGCTTCACAGTGGAACAGCACAAAAAAATTAAAGCTTTGCTAAAAGAAACCACCACTGAATTCTTTAGCTTCACACCTAAAACTGAAAAGTTTAAAACGGTCCTATTAAAGGGCATAGATTCCTGCACGGAACCACAGGTGCTCTTAAATGAACTCCGCCAAAAAGCGAGTGACGATCTCGACTTTATCGGGGTCAAGCCGTTCGCTACAGTTCGAGCTAGGCGGGAGAAGCGGAATCTTCCCTTCTTTCTTGTGCAGCTTTTACCCAGCAGCAAACTGGATAGTTTGAGGAGTATCTCCGTCCTCAACTACCAGGTTGTAACTTGGGACAAATTAAAAAATGCGCGGCGACATGCTTCAATGCATGCGCTGCCAAAGGTTCGGCCACGCCGCAGCAAACTGCGAAATGCAGTCGCGCTGCGTTAAGTGTGGAGAGAACCACAATGCAGATGAACGCAAGTTAGGGAAGGAACGGGTCGAAGATAGGACCCAGCTAAAATGTGCACTCTGCCGAGGCAACGGACACCCCGCTAATTATCGGGGATGCCCGACGTTTCAGCTAATAAAGAACAATAAAGCAGCAAAGCAAACAGTGGTAGAAAAGCGTCGAACAGTGCGCCCTCCTACAACAACGCCCGTCAATCCCCAAATTTCCTACGCCCAAATGGCGTCAGGAAGGGGGAGCATGGCACAGCCTACACCAAAGGTTGCCCAACAGGCCCCCATGCCTAAGGCACCGGCGGCACAGGCGGATATTATGGGCATTCTTCTGGCCATTCAGTGCAGTGCAAAATAGTAATTACCAGAAACATGATTTAGAATTACCAATTTCAAATAATAATTACCAGAAAACATAACAATTCCCACTTTGTCAAAAAATGCAGTAAGTTGAACTGAACTTAAGAAAAATTGCGTATTGGTAAGGCGCTCACTAACCAACTGATGAGTCCAAGTGAGATTGAAACGCAAATTTTGTGAACTAAAGGCCGTTAAAAGCTATTTTGAACCAATAATTCAAGAAGGCCAATTAAATATAATGCTAAGTCTTCTACTTGGCTGAGTAATTTTAGTAGTATATAGAATTGTATTATAAAAAAAAATAAAAAAAAAACCTTCTTATTTACCACTTATATATCGCTGATATATACGCCAGTTGGGACGCCTGGACCCATAATTCATAGCCCGCTACTATCCCTATTTAGCACTGAACCCGTCCTTTCCAATTCATCTGCCATTTCGTTCCCGTCTATAATCCTGTGTCCAGAAACCTAGAGTTTGACTTGGTTGGTGTTACCAATGTTATTCAATACGCTTCCGAATTTTGCTACTTCTTTGGATCTTATTGTCTCACTGGATAGTGCTTTGATAGCGGCTTTGCTGTCCACGAAAATTGCTTTTCAGTAACGCAAATCTCAGCCTGAAAGATGCTACACTCACCTGGTAGTTTATATGATTCCTTAATATTAAGACCTTCATTAAAAACTCCAGCTTCTGTTCCTTCGTTCGTTTTTGACCTATCAATGTAGATGAGGTTACCCTGTTCTCTAAGTAGTGAGTTGGGTTCCCATCCATGCATTTCGGGTACCTATTAACATAAAGTTATTTGAGTTGGTAAGTAGTCACTGGTCACATCAAGTTTGGTCATTTTGTTGTACCTTTGTCAGATCTATGACCATTGGTGTTGTGCTTCCAAGACAACATTTCTTTTAGTCGAAGTGCACTTTTGGCTGTTGTGTACCTTAAGTACTCGTTCGTCAGTCCGTTCTTTTAGAAAACTACATATAACCTTGTCACTAAGCAATGAAATATAAGACTTTCAAAATTACTTCTAATTTTCTATTACCGTAACATTTTAAAATAAAAAGTGTATTAGATCAGATTTAAATTTTTTTTTAAATTTCATAAAAGATTCTAAACTCTAAATGCAGGACGTTTTCTAGAGCCCGAAGGAAATTTAAACATCTGGCTGAAATTTAAAAACTGGCTATTTTGCTAGAACATTGTTAAGAAAATAGTGATAAAATAATAAAAAAAAATTAAAACAATGCTGCAGTGTTTAAGTATTGCAAACTTTCTGTTAAATGTAATTATAACTCATTTTTTTTGAAACATTTACAACCATTGTATCATCTGAATAAATGTTTTAGAACAATCGGTTGAGTCGTTTTCGAAAGAAAAAGGATTTCATTAAGATATTGCGAGCTGTAGCGAAGATCAGTCGAAAGTTTGCATTCGGAATTTTAAATAGCAAACAAAATTTAGTCAAAAAACAACTATGAATCTTATAAATGGTCTCAAATTTGGGATCTTATTTACCTGGTGTTAACTTTTAATTTTAAAAATGAAGTGTAATAACAACGGTCCTTACCTGAAATAGAAAATTTAAGCAATTATAGAAAATATTTTTAAAAATAAATTTATGTTAATAAAAATTAAAAAAAAAATCATTCGTTTTGAAAAAGAGAGGGTAAAGAACGTTTTTTGTGATAATATGCTGATTGAGAATAAATAACATGCATCGGTATCTCATCATCATCATTAAACCAAATAAATTAAAATGCACGATTGGATTGTACGAACTTGCTCTTGTATCTAACAACTCCACCTAGAAATCCTTTTTCAGTATACACTGAACTCTCTTTAGCACTAGATTTAATTTTTAGCTTAGCTAGCTTTGACAGAAATATCCTTCTATTAGGGGATTTTAATCTTCTTTTGAAGCTTCCACAAGTTCATCCCAACAGGAGCTTCAAATGTTGGATAATATTACGTATCTCTACGGATTTATATCAAGTTAGCTCTATACACAAGTTTAAAGATAGACAACTTGATCTTGTAGAATCTACTTCTGCTTTATCTAACATAGATCGTTATCACCCGCCTCTTGACATTTTTCTTGACTTGAACGGTCACTTACTAGAAAATAGTAATCCTCATGACTGCACCAATACTTTTGACTTTCCCAAAATTGATTTTCAACAGCTCTTGTATAGTTTAATAAATTCCGGTATAGAACATTTACCGATTTCTAATGATCTTGACTCAACTATCTCAAGCTTCTATTCTATTTTGATGAGATGCATTAATGAAACAGTACCAAAAAAAAGATCTATTCCCTCTAATTCTTCTTGTCATCCTTGGCTCACAAAAGAAATGTAATTTATCCGAAATAAAAGAAATAAGGCTTGGAAAAAATACATTAGATTCATGACGGTAGAGAATCAAGTAGTTTACATTTCCCTTTTTGAAGAATTCAAAAAACTCTCTTTCGAACTCTATAACGAATATCTGGAATCGTTCTTTGAAGTTAGACCCGAAAAACTTCTGCAAATTTATAAACTCTAAAAAGAAATAAATCTCATTTATAATTACGTAATCTTGAGTACAACTTCTGAGATCTGTGAGGGATTTGCAAGTAATTTTAGCCAATCCTTCATTGATTCACCTGTAGTTGTTGACGAAAACTGTTTTCGCTTTTTACGAAATTGTCTCAAGTATTATTTAACAATATAACAATAGAGCGTGAAAAAATTATGAGCTTTTTGTCACATTTAAAATAGGACTATTCTATTGGACCTGATGGAATACCACCTGCTGTATTAAAAAAATGTAGGTCCATTTTAGCTCTTCCTCTGAGAAATATTTTTGAACTATCTTTGAAATTAGGTAAATTTCCTTCAGTTAGGAAGAATGCATTTATAACCCCAGTATTAAAAAAGGGAGTCAAAACCAATATTATGAACTATAGACCAATTTCCAAAATTTCTTGTATTCCAAAGTTGTTCGAACAAGTTGTATGTGATAGTTTTACATTTATAGGTAATAATATTATCTGCCACCAAATGCTTTAAAGCTGTAAATTTTATTTGTGTCGGTAGCCATCGACTAATATATTGCGTCTTAGAAAGGTACTACAGCATCTAACTGAAGAGCCCATCTGTAGTACCTGGGCGAAACGCATATTAATTCGGACTAAAGGTCGCAAAAAAACTCAATTAAAATTATCTGCAACCAACAACAAGGTTTTATGCAGAAACGTTCTACTGTTACTAATCTAGTTGTATTTTTGAATAAATGTTTAAACTCCCTAGAAAGCGGTCAAGAAGGTGATTGTGTATACACAGACCTTTCGAAAGCTTTTGATCAACTATCTCATGAGATTATCAAGTTTAAACTTAATTCATATTGGTTTCCTCCATCTTTCTTCAAGTGGATATCCTCGTATCTTGAAGATATGTTTTATCAAGTCAAATTTAGAAATTCTTACTCAAGACCCTTTATTGCCAAATCAGGTGTTCCACAAGGAAGCCATCTTGGACCATTACTCTTTACATTGGCTATTAATGATGCTCCTCTTTGTGTACGCAATAGCGAAATTCTTATCTTTGTAGACGATATGAAGATTTATAAAAATATATCATCTCCAAAGGATCAAACTCTATTATTAGAGGATATTAACCACTTTGCCTTGTGGTGTGAAAAGAACAGTTTGAATCTTAACCCGGCAAAATGTCAAACAATGACATTTTCGAAAAAAACGTTCTCCTTCTTCTCAAGACTATGTTATCTCACGGCACATTTTAACTCGTGTTATAACTGTAAGGGACCTTGAAGTTCTCTTTATGCCCAATTTAGACTTTTCTGCCAATATTAATATCATCGTTAACAAAGCCAATTCAATGTTAGGTTTAATGTAGCGTTGGTCCATTTTGAGTATACATCGCAGGTTTGGACACCTTTTTACGATATTCATATTGAGAGATTAGAATCTGTTCAAAGAAACTTTACTCGTTTCGCATTGAAAGGGCTTCAGTGGAGTGATCCTTCTAATGCCCTCCCTTATGACCAACACTGGTCTATTCTTCAAATGCAAACACTTGCACAGAGAAGAACTAACAATGATTTGGTATTCTTCCACCAAATAATAACTGATGTCACAGATGCACCAGACCTACTATGTTCAGTTTTTTTTAATTATCGGGGAGGAGGTTATAATCTCCGTGGCCTCGACTTGATTAAAGTCCCAACACATAGGACTAACTATGGGATGCATGAGCCCTTGATTTCAATATAAGTAAAATTAAATTAAAGAATATACTCAAAACCAGTGCTCCACGCTCCTAAATGTTTTTTGTTTCATATTATGTTCTTGTTTTGTTTTTGACGTAATATTATTTGTTTATATTTTCATTTTGTACTTGTGTAAGTGTTATTTGTAATAGAGATTGCCTATTAACAACTAACACTGCACTAAATGATGAGCCGGTTATAACACAGTTTTCTGTGTTGGCAAACCATTGGTCTGAAGACGGAGCTTGCTATAAGCTCTCTTCGGCCAGTTCTGATAGTGTGAAGGAAAAAAAAAACTTTAACGTAGCTAACCATTAAGGTTTAGTTAGTTAGGTCTTAGGTGTAGTTATCTTATGCTTGTATAAAGCCTACGGGGCTAAGATTACCTTGATTCTTAGTATAATGAATTGTCGAATGGATGATTCAAGGAATAGTTACATAGGTACCTACCTACAAATGTATATTTAAATCTAAGTTATGGATTTAAATTATGTAAGCAGGAGAATAAAATGTATCTACATATACATATACATATTGAAGAACCCTAGTATGTAAACATGTACATATAATAATGAAAATGTAGGATGCAGGTGGGTAGGTAGCTATATACATAGATTCATGTGGTTTTTAATGACACATATGTATATATAAATGTATTAGGGCCTACATTGTATTTAGTATTCAGTGACGTACGCAAAAATTAGTAAAAAGGGAATAATAATAAGGTTGAAATAAATGGATAATACACATAATTAAATATTCTTATATTGCTTAGTCGTTATAGTTTGAGGGAAAACAAAAATGCAATTTGAATTCGTGGATAAATAAGAATACATAAAAAAAAAATTTCAAAAATCGTTGGAGCGGTTTTTTAATAAATTAATTTTGTATGTATAAAATTTTGAAAACATTTGTTGAAAAAAAATTTGAAACGCCATTTTGAAGATATTAATATTATTATTTTAATTGAGTTTTTTTGCGACTTTAGTCCAAATTAATATGGGTTTCGCCGGGTACTACAGATGGGCTCATCAGTTAGATGCTGTAGTACCTTTATAAGACACAATATATTAGTCGATGGCTACCGACACAAATAAAATTTACAGCTTTAAATTTTAGCCATCGACTAATATATTGCGTCTTAGAAAGGTACTACAGCATCTAACTGATGAGCCCATCTGTAGTACCTGGGCGAAACGCATATTAATTTGGCCTAAAGGTGGCAAAAAAACTCAATTAAAATTATGATTACAGTCCACAAAATAAGGAACAAAAACAATACCTACGTATGTAAATGCGTTTGTATTGTTTTTGTTTTTGCATTTATTCTTATATTATTATTATACATATAAAAATCAAGTTTCAAAAAAATTCTGTGTCTGGTTTTTGAAAAATCGATTTTTTATTTATTTTTTTAAAAATCGAAAAACTTTTTTTTTGAAAATTTTCGTAAAATTTGTGTAAAAAAATTATTTTAATCGGTGCACTCAATATTGAGAAAGTCAAAAATATGAAAAGTGGTTCTATGGGAAGTACCGTTAATAAGTACGCAAAAAAAATATTTTTATATTTGAAAGTGTACTAATTAAATAAAACACAAATTTTTTTATAAAAATTCTTGGAACCGTTTTCGAGAAATAAATTTTTTTCTTAACGGTTTTTTAACATTTGTATGGGAGGTAGCGTTGTTTTTTATTTTAGAAAAATAGTTTTTTTTAACTATTCAGGATAATGTCAAAAAACTACCAAATACGAAATTTCGAAAAATTCTATTGAGTCGTTTTCGAGATTTTGAGTTTCAAAAAAAAAATTAATTTACAAACAAATTTTTTTTTGAAAAATTTTGGTATGCAATAGTGTTTAAACCTTCTAGGAGCTCCTGCGTAAACAATTTCAAAAAAATCAAATTCACCGTTTCCCAGAAAATCGAAAACCAAAAAATGGTTCTACTAGAGGTACCAAAAATAACAATTTTTCCTTCATTAATTAACTGATTTTTTTTAATAAAAATCGTTGGAGATGTTTTTGAGAAAAATAAGATATTTATTTTTGACAACAAAAATTTATGGGAGCTACTGTTATTTGTCGTCGTAAAAAATATGAAAAAAAATTGTATGTACCGAATTTGAAGCAAATCGATCCAACCGTTTAGGCTGTACGCTCGAGGACTGACAGACAGACAGACAGGCGGAATTGGAGGACCCACTTTTTTGGTGTTCTCTATGACGTAATTTCATACTTGATTGTTAGAAAATAAAAGTAGTAAAAGTAAAAAAGTCTACCTAGGTGACTACCCTGTGGAATACTTGAAAAGTTTTCGATATTTTGGGCCAAATTTTTACAAATTGCCTTCCATCTGTTAAGTAAATACACAACTAAGTACAACTGAGTACAACAAGTTCGCTCTAAGCAGCTCTGATTCCGAATCGATGGATTTTAGAAGGATACTAATTGTATGTGCCGTAAGAACAATAAATAACGAAGTGCAATACGACGTAAAAGACGGAAAAATGTCGTCTGAAATTGAAAACACAAATCTATAATCTTCTAGCAGAAAAATCCTCATTGTTTGTTGATGAGTCAATTAAAACATAATCGCGTATTTCGAGGGTCTGGCCCAAAAAGTCACGTCAATAATTGCATACAAGCCTCACTTAATCGAAGCAATCGTTTAAGATATCAATCTCGGACTCAATATATTTGTTTGCATTCTAAATTTTCGTATATGACCTAAAGGGTGTTTTTTTAGAGTTACCGATTATAAAATGAAATAAAACACAGCAAATTTGTAATAATTGACATGAAATTGACTTTATTTGAAAGATAATTCTTTGCCATTTTATTTGAATATGACTATTGGCATATGGCTACCGCGGCTGCCTCTTGGATGTAGTCCAATCTTGAAGTCCAATTTTCGACCAATCTTTGCATCATTTGGTGTCGTATATTGGCAGTAACTCAGCGAATGTTGTTTTTAAAAGTCGTCAATCGTTTCTGGCTTAGCGTTGTAGACTAACGATTTCACATATCCTTACAGAAAACAGTCTAGCGGTGTTAAATCGCACGATCTTGGAGGCCTACTCTAAGGTCCAAAACGCGAAATTATGGGCTCACCAAATCAACAAATCAATTGTGGCACGCGCTGTGTAACATGCTGCGCCATCTTTTTGATCGAAGGTCTCCATTCACTGCAAGGCTCTGGCCGGCATCCTTTTTAAGGAAGTATAAACCAATGATTTCATAAAGCACTATCAATTGTCAGTTGTTCTGGGATCTCAACAATGGTTTGAGGATTATTTTCACTCTAAACGCAGCAGTTTTGCTCATTTACTTAACCATTCAACCAACAATAAGCTCCCCCGCTGAACAAAATGTTCTTGTGAAAATCGGGATCAACAGCAATCTTTTTGCAAGTCCATTCACAGAATTTACGCGCCGTGCCCGTTCAGACGTCAGTCGATTGATGATTAAGTGATAAACCTAACTAAAAATAAAACACATGACAGATGTCAAAATGGCTTCCAATGAAAACAGTGCTGCCAACTCTATAACTCCGAAAAAAACACCCTTTATTATCTTAGAATATTATCGGCTTTTTATTAAACGAAAAGTCATATATATTTTAGATATACACAAAAGGCCAAGAATATAACTCAACCAGTTAAAGAATCGACATATATACAATACATATATACATTCTTTGATTAAAGTCTTATAATTAACATTTTGGAAGACAACTTTCTGGTATTTCAGTTGCCATCATGTTGTCTTTATAAGCCATAAGTTATATATGCACTAATATGTATATAACTTGATATGGCAATTATGACTTCATTATAAAAATTCAAATTCCCTTTCAAATTCTCTCAAACAACAATCATAGGCCTTTAAGAATAAGATAACAGCTGTAGATACAACTTATGCCAAACAATCTCTTTTCTGAATAATTGATTTCATATCTGACATTTGGTATCAACAATTCCTAAATAATCTCAATCTACATTTGCAATTTTTTTTCCCAAACAACAAGTTCTTAAATATTTGTCAACCAAAAAAGATCAAAAATGTATAACGCCTTGCACATTATACACAACCGAGCAACTTGAAAACTCAATTCCAAATGCAAAATGACTTGTCTAAAGCAGTTTACTTATTTATGAAACAACAAATCCAGTCAAAATAATTCACAACTGTTCTCTTCAATCTTATCTTTGGCTGCATGTAACAATTTAAATAATTCGCCACAACATTCCCCCCTCAAATCAGCTTTGTGTCGAAGTCCCTATGTACGAGTATATCGAAAGCGAAAAACAGACTCCAAATCAACTTGTTTCACTTCGATTGTCCACAAATCCCCAATAGAATTCATTAATGCAAGCTATATCAGCTCATAAACCATGCATATCGACACTACTTAGGACCAATGATCAAGACTTAGTAGATGGACAAAAAAAATATTATAATAGACAGGCTAACAATTGGACCAGCTGGCAGCATCGACCATAAACTCCTTTGGAATTTTGATTTAATTCGTTGAACCACCTATAAATTAGAAAACTGTTCGACTCTAATTCCAAGTTTTGCTCCAATTGCATGCGAGTTCCTTTGTAATTTCATGGTGACGAGTGACGACTTGGACTTCGGGTCTCCCAGAGCCGTGAGATTGCTCGCATTTTATATGAATTTCTTGACAATTCGGCTGACCAGCCACAGCCAGTCAGCCAGCCAGCGCCAGCGGCGGCAAGCACAAAGCTAACAAAAAAAAAACTATGTACAATCATAACCCCCTCGTCGGAATGGTCGGAAAAAAAATAAAAAAAAAGGCTGACTCTAACACTTTATATAATATGGTTGTTGGGAGTGAAGAGCTGGCAGGGGGAGAGGTCATTCGGTTGTGAGTGATTTCTCTGCCAATTGTTTTAACACCTTTGGCAGGATTTTCGACTTTGTGCGGTTTGAGTTTAGGGCAGGGAATATAATTTTATTGATACGAAAATTGCTTACCTTTCGAAACACGAACCTGATCAAATCAGGCGCAAAATTGCAGCTGAGGGCGGGCGGTTCCGAACTAGTGTTCGCCGCTCGTTATCGTTAGGGGCAAACAAGAACATGTTTTATTTGTGTGTTATTTTTTTCAAATATTAAAAATTGCAACTATTTTTTGATTGTCGTTATTATTTTTTGCCAGAAGGAAAATAATTGGTAGGTGGAGACTTGTGTCATATTAATGCTTCAAGGAAGGAATTTCGATTCTATCAGAGAAAATAAATGACAATTTTCGAGGATACAAAAAAAAACTGATGATATTATGTTGCAAGCATTTATATCAATCTACATTTAGACTGTCATTGCTTTGACTCATTGACGTGATCAATAAAATCGAAATTGACTCCGTCAATACATATACAATAAGTTACTGTTTGGCACGCATTTTGGACGCTCCGTGGCGAGTGCAACAGATCTAGGATAACTAATTTATATTCGTCTGAATTGAACTACATGGAAGTGGACGATATGTAGATACAACAGGATGGCGCTACGAGCGAGTTGAACACATGTACCGAAATCGTGTGATTTGATCTCCTTGTGGATTTTTTATGTTGGGTTTTCTAAAGTCGCAGATCTATTCCAATATGCTCCAATCGTTTAAATTCAGCCGAATCTATGCGGAAAAGTCATGTGAAAGGTCGTAGCGAATGGCTTCATAATTGGCATAATAGTGTCCCGGTAAATTTTCCGTTACAAAAATCGTTCTTTAAAGTTCCCCAATTCTTGTTCCTTACTTTTCCTTTTCCTACTTTTAGACAGGTGTTTTCTTCAATTTACTGAGAGGGAGTGGGGCAGCCATTGTCCATCAGCCATCGGTACGTTCTTTCAGTATTTTGAAGAAAGAATATGGACGTCACTATTTATGGAAGTAGATGGTTGATCCACAATGAAATTTACGACAGACGGGCAAACATCCAGAAATAAAAAGTTCCGAGGACATTTGGTCCCCGAAAGAATGGCCGAACGCCCACCTTATTTTTATTAGTATACTCTATACAAAATGGAACGCTTAATTCTTATCCCCAATTTTTATTATTCTGAGTAGAATTTGTTTTGTATGAAATCACCAGTAGAAAAATAACAGCCAACTTTACTTTAGAAAAATTTTGCTATATGGTATTTGCTTTTCCTTTCCGCTTGTTGATGCTTCCTTTAATTTTCTGGGGTTTTATTAATAATTTGGAGGGGATAAAAGGTGAGTTCTTTCGAAATTGAATTTTCTTGATTTCTGGCACTTTCTGTTTTCTTTTAATTATCTAAAAAATAAAATTGTAAATAGAAAATAGGGGGGAAATGGCTGGATGCGTTCATCGTATTCGACGCTCCTGGCAGTGAAACCAGCGCTCGGCGAATTCATGAAAACAAAGTATAGCCGGGGTAATGCGTGCGAGTAAGTGAGCCACATAGCTGAATATAGCTGTCAAATGATGAGATCGAGGTCCGCGGATCCCCATTGGGCGAAAGCATGGGGTTGGTAGCAAAGAAGAGGTTCGAAGGGAGATTCAAAAATCCGGACGGGCACTTCTTATCGAGCGTATTAAGCAGCGATTAGAGATTTTTAGAAAAGAAATGGCAAGTGGAACGAAATAGAAAGTTTATTTCTGGGTTAATTTTTTTTTGTGAAAAAAAAATAAATCAAGGAGATTGGTAGAACTGAATTATAGCTCAGAAGATTAAAGGATAATTTGAATGGAGAAAGGAGATGTTGGAGTCTTGAAGAGAAAGGAAGTTGCGAGATTTGGGAACAGAAAAAAATATAAGTAGAGTGTTGTATTCCTCTGAGTATCTTTTAATTTATTTTATTGAGATATAATTTGGTGATTACAATTTTTAACTAAACTAAAATTCGTGTGGTTTAACTTCTTTTAAATTATCCTGAAATTACAGGACGTGCGACCCCGTTAGTTTCGTTTCTTTTCTCATTCGGGACAAAGAAATAGCATTTCCATTATATTTTACGGAGTTTTTTTTTGTACATATTATTAATCCTTTGCTCAATATGATTGAAAATATTTTGGGTTTTCATCCTGTATGAAAAATGTTAAACAATAAAATCAATATTACCATCCCAAATCGGGAATATAAATACTGAGTTGTCGTGTCTAAAAAAAATTTTAATATGCGTTGGTTTCGCTTCAGAAGGTTTGTAATTTCCTTCAAACCAAAAAAAAATTGCTGGCTCCCCTTATTATTTTCAGATACTACGCTCCTGAGGTAGTGTACACAAAATAAAATGCACGACTGAATCGTACGTACTTGCTCTTATGTTCGATCACATTATATGCAAAACATTCTTAAGAAAACGGCTAAATGTATTTTTAAAATCGTTTTTCACTTAATTTTTTATATATACAAATTCCTAATTTTTTTCTAAAAAAAATTAGTATGAACATTTTAAATGTTTGATAATATAAATTTAAAAATAAAATTCCAGAAAAAATCGTCTACCCGTTTTCGAAAAATTGATCTTTAAATCCAAAAAAAACTATTTTTCGAAAATTTTAAAATGAAGTATTATTTAGAATTCGAAAGAGATCCTGCATAAAATTTTTGATTGAAATACTTTGAGCCTATTATGAGAAAGTCGAAAATCAATAAAATGGTTGTATGCCAGGAACCGTAAATAACAAAATATTTAAACAAAAATTTGGGCCAAAATGTAAACTATATCCAAAGTAGTAAACACACCGATTTTTATCAAAATTGTTAGAGCCGTTTACGAGATAATTAAAATGGTAGACAAATTTGTATGTCAAGTACCGTTATTTTTGGGGCTAAAACAATGATTCTAAAATCTATTTTGGACAATCACCTAAAACGCCTACGTACCAAGTTTGAACAAAATCGGTTGAGTCGTTTAGGCTGTAGATCGTTCTACAGACAGGGAGCTACTTTTTTGGTGTTCTCTATCATCGTTATGTCAACTTTGATTAAAATCTCGAGTTCGATTTTTTTTTCAAATACAAAACTTGCCCTATAGTACCTATATCGCAAGTAAAAATCAATTTATAATGTTATTCTTTTATATAGCATTATTCTTTTTTTATCATCATAAAAAAAATATAATTTTCGCTGAACCCCCACCAGTCGTGGTAGTAGTATTGAAAGTGCTTCTTTGCTTGTACTCCGCATTATTCGATCAATTCTAACATAGCTTTCGTTCTCCATTTTGCTTGACATTCTTGTAACAAGAAAAAGTAGTACACAATGCATAAAACATAAGTCGTCGCGTTTTCATATTCGCCGGTCGTGTGAGTTTTTTAATTAATATTACCGTCGTGTCGTTGGACGTGCAACAATATCACACATGGGCCTTTCAAGAAATTAAAGGATTTCGTTGATACCTAATACTATGTTCCCACCGAAGCGAAATCTAGGATTTAGTTGATTTCAGTTCAAATACTCGCATTTAACCATATAGTTTTCGAAATGCTAGACTGCGTTGAAATCTTGATGAAATTACATTACCGTGGCCATTTTAATCTTCAAAATACTCAGGTAAAAATCTTTATTTTCGCAAACTACGATCTTACACTCTAAGGAGGTAAAAGGAGTTAAGAAAACAAATACACATAAGCACGCGACTTGGGTAGATGAATTACAAAAACAAAAAAAAGATTTTTGTGCTCCTCGAAAGCTTCCTGCTTAGATCTCAGATTTCGCTTTGGTGGAAATATAATATAACACATAACTTGTTGTATTTCATTTCAACATCGACCTGCCCTAATTGAACCCCTTTATGTTAGACAGCAAAATAGAAATATTATAATATTGGGATACGGTCAAAGCATTAACTTACACATTCGCCCCAACGCAGGTGTCTACGTTCTAGTCAACGCATTGACTCAATTTTTCGTTGACAATCAAACGATGAGACGTGACAACAATATGAAATATTTTGACGTAATTTTTACATCAGGGACACATTAAGTTAGATAGTGAAGCCTGAAATTTATTGTTACAGTCTTTGTTCAAGTTGTACATAAGTTTATATTAGAAATTAAATATTTATTTACACTTTTCCACCTCTTTCCTGTACTCAACTATTCACCATCCTAGTTTTGGCTAGCACTAACACAATTCAATAAATAAGTATGCAACGAACACTCAAGAGTTTGCAATTTCTAATTAATTTTATATATTACATTAAATTATCCAATGCACAAACCATTTCCTTTTTTCTGCAACAGATGTCGCCAGTGTGTATTTTTTTTGCATTTTTATTTATTGTTTTAAACAATTTCTGTGTAGTATATTTAAATAATTTTGGCATTCTGCACATCTATAGAAAAAATGCTTTCGTTTGATATGTAATTTATGTCCCTTCAGTTTTTGTGGGCCGCGAAAAGTGTACCACAAAAACATGTTCGCCGTTTAATTATATGATTTAACTAAAGATTTGAATAATGAAACATGGTTGAAACTATTGACCAAATTGGCTATTGTACAGAAAGTAATGGAATTATGACTGATTTGGTAAAATAAGCTAACTCAATTGCTTAAAAGTTCCAGCGCCATTAGCTTTGAGGAGCAACATTAATTGAATGTAAAAATTGTATGCAAAAAAATTGGCCTTCATTCAATAACTCAATGAAGTCGTGTGAAATTTCGTGCGTGCTACCTTTTTTCTTGTTTCACTTTGATAACAGTTATTTGAACCCAACTATCCACATGAAATTACATAACCGATGCAAGCTTTTCATGAACGAGTCTATTTTTTACATTTCACCATAATAGGTGGAAATCCGAGATTTAAGCAGGAGATTTAAAATTGGTGTTTATACCGCCAAGACCACGATTTCGTCTTGAAGTCTTATTTCCTCAAGTTCTCAAAATGTCAAATAAAAATGTCATATTCTGTCTTTCAATGTTGAATGAATAATCGAAATTTGTAAAGATAAAGCTTTTCACCATAAACTAATAACATAAAAGCCTGAAACCTCTGCTTTCATTCGACATTTACAAGCTTAAAAACGCATACAAGTAAATTTTCTGTTCATCTTTCAATAGACACATAGACAACACAGCCTTAGTAATTTGCTTTTGTTTTGTTTTTCGATTTACCATTCTATTCAAGGATAGGGTTTCAAAGGTAAAAATACAACAATGTAAACAAATGGGTTTTGGGGGGTGAAACGTACGCAGGTTTCCGATCTTAGTATGGCTTATTTGTGCTTTTCACCTAGAGACCTATTTATTATGAAAAGCTCGCATCAGTAATATAATTTCGTTGAAATTTCAGGTGACTAAACTTGTAAGCCCCCCAACATTTATCACAACATTTCCTGATGTCTGATTTATATCACGATTTGTAAAATTGTTCAGAAATTACTAACATTTTTGAATATATACAGTAAGTCTGTTCTAACGGGAGAATATAGTATTGTGTATTTGAATCATTAAATTCTACGCGGTTTTTTATTCCCCATTGGACAATGCAGTCCAGATCAGAATTTAATGAGATAAACATACGCTGCCGTTCAACTTCCACATCCGAAGGACATGGATGAGAATCTAAGAATGAGTAAGAAAAGCTGAGGGTACTGCCGTCAGCAAAACAGTAGATTGGATTAGAAGTTTCAGACAAGAGATCATTGATAAAAATGAGAAAGAGAGTCAGAGACAGAACTGAGCCCTGTGGCACACCAGCATTTATTTTATGAATATCAGACTTCAAACTGTCCAATACAACTTGTATTGAGCGGTCCGAAAGGTTATTTCTAATCCAACGAAGAAGAGATTCTTCGATACCAAATGCCCGCATTTTCGATAAGACAGCCATTGACCACTTATAGACATTTAATGATGTTAGAAAACAATTGCTCATAAAAGGTCAGCTAGTTTTTAACTAATTGGTCAGTCATATAACTATTGGTTTTATCAACTCTTAAATTAATTGTGAAATATAAAAAAAAAGTAAATTCTTTTATAAGGGTAATGACACTAAAGATGATTTTAGAGTACATGTACTCTAAGGTTTCTAATACTCGACTTTTCAAAGTTCACTTCTGATTTTATGTTATTTATTTCCAACACGTTTTATCTGTTTGGTTTAATTTTAATAACTCCTAACTAACCCTTTATGGGGGACTATATATCTCCATAATTTATAGAAGTCTTACATTTTAACCAAACACAATTATGCAATTTTTCAAATCAATAAAAGACAAAAGAAGCCATAGTGCGACAATGCCCACGTGACATAACAGCTTATTTAGTTTCAAAATGTATTTAATAAGCTGGCGTTCGTATCTAATCCTTATTTTTAGGTTAAAACGTCAATCAATTATTATGTGACAATTTATAACTCCCAGTGCACTGGTTTGCGGTGCCAAAAACTTTTGCTGGCAATCCTTTCCGAGATTAAGTGATACTTACAATAAAAAAAAATAAATAAATCGAACAACCTCAGATAATTGACCAATTTCTCGCCTTTTTGCCTCTCTTAGCTGTTTTTTTTTTGTCTCCACATAATAGATATCCACATTAATCATTAAGTGTGCATTCAATGAAAGCATTTAAACGGTCGCTGGACGAGTGCACTTGCAACTTAGTTTGTGCAGTATCAATACCATGATACACATCTGATCCCAAAAACCATTTAAAAAAAATCTCGGGTCCGTTTGCAATTATTAATGATCAATGATCCAATATGAGATCAGATAAAAACCGGTAGCTAGCTGGACAGAAGTTGATCGAAATTGTATACTGCCTCCAAAGGCTTATTTTTCGGATTTTTTGTAGTGTAACCTGCTTGTGATACTTTTAAACAATACGTGAACTTAGTGTTGAAGCTTTTTGTAAGTCAAAAGTTCGAAAATGGATATTGTCAGATATTTTGAGTTGACGGTAGAATTGATTAAACTGATTACACTATTTCAAGTCAAAGTAGCTCAAGGCTTCAATTGGGAATAATGTCCCATTATTCAAATTTAAGAAAAAATCACTTTATGGACAACACAAAAACACACAATCAAGGTCATCTCAAAACTCGTCAGAAAAGCCTTCTAAATATATAAATTGTAAGCCAATAGAGTAAGTCAAATATCAAAAAGAAAAACACTTAAGGGCGACCAGCGCAATCACTGTTTCTCAATCACATGAAGTCATGCAGTCTCATCAGTTTTAACATCAGCACTGATTTATGTTCCATGCTAACGACATCATGTCTTCGGCGTCATTCAGTGACACAATTTCATGATTTCTTTTTTTTTGTATTATTATTGGCTTCAGCACGCAGTACAAAGTGAAGTTAGGAAACGCAAAGACATAAATATTTTTTTTCGTTTGTTCCTTCTCACAAGAAATACATAGATATTTTCAATTTGTCATTTGGTTACCCAATCATTATAGCAAATCGTATAATACAGCTTTGCTTTTACTGGCAGGACAATCTAAGTCGGCAAATCGAACAAAGTTGCAAGAAGCAGCACAACTGTCCTTATCTAGATTCTACATCTAAAAGGGGTTCTCACAAGTTTGAGACATTAGAGCCCATTGTGTTTTGTGCGTTCAAAACGTTTAACAGTCCGTCGGGTAGTGTTGTTTTTTCTTTAAGATGTGGGGTTTCACTGATCGGTATACATAATATTCATTAGGTTATATGTCTAAAATCAGTAATGGGCATGATCGAATGATATAAACAATCGGGATATAAGTATTCGAGTGATCAAAATAATCGAATGATCATTCGAATTATGAAAAAGTAAGAAAATTGAAATAGTTGAGCCCAAATTTTTACTATGCACACTAGGAAGTCACTAGAAAAAGTCCAAAAGCTCGCATATATTTTTATTACTGGAGCAATGACAACTTGCCCTACATCAGCTTTGATCCTATGGAGGTCATCCTTCATCTGTCTCCTCTTTCTGATGTGATTAAGAGTGCTGCAAAGGCAGCAATCATTAGATTTGCAAAAGAGGTAACTGGGACTGTGAAATCCATAAGCCTCAGGCTTAAAGAGTGCATTCCAAAGTCAACAGTGACTATCCTAGTTGACATTCCAAGAGACGGAATGATTAAAAAATATAACTTCGAGAAAAACTTAAAAACGGAGTTAAGTAGCAAGAGAACAAGTGGGTAGGCGAAACAATAAACTACACACTTAACATCAATGCACTGATGTGGTACACTGATGGATCATAACGTCTAAGCCTATAACCAATTTTTCAATGCAAATCGGACAGTCCACAAACATTTTTCAGGCGGAAGTTGATGCCATAACAAAATTTGCGAATCAAAATATTGCCATCATGCCGTACAGTCAAGCCGCATTGAATGCGTTAAGCTCTTACGTCATTACCTCCAAATTGGTGTGTGAATGTGTAGGCAAACTGAACGATCTAGGCTAACACAATAAGGCCTCACTTCTTTGGGTACCTGCTCATATAGTTGTCCAGGTTAATGTGAAGGCAGGCAAAAATGCTCTTAACGGGTCCTGAACCCTACTGTCGAATAAGAGAGAATTTGATTAAAAATAAAATACAAAAAGAAGGGACGACCCAAAATCCAAAAAAAATGGAAGGAATTCCCCAATTTAAGGCAGGCAAAACTGTTGATTGATGAATACAAACAAAAACAGTTCACGGTCCGCATCAGATTAGCTAGATATAAACTTAGAATCATAACGAGGTTCCTCACCGGTCACTGTAAGCTCAGAAGACATCTAAGTATTCATGGCCTAGTAGATGGTGACACGTGTAGATTCTACCAGGACGACTACGAAACTCAGGCTTGCACTATTGCACTACAGGAAAAACATATAGGTTGTAACCAGGTAGACGAGAGCGAGCTATCCTCTAAAAATGCACTAAACCTCTTACAGCTCTAGGTAGGGGGCACAATAGATCTCTATGTCGAAGAGATAATAGCCGTGTTTTATTATCGCCAATAAGCCATATGGTTCACCGTGAAAATAAAACGATCTGGGTTACGCACTTAAATGTAGCCTGTTTGTCTGTAGAACCATTTACAGATTAAACGGCTGAACCGATTTTGTTCAACCTTGATGCTTAGGCATTTTAGTTGATTGTCCAAAATAGATTTTTGTATCGTTGTTGTAGCCCCAAAAATAACAGTATTTGCCATACAAATTTTTCTACCATTTTAATTAGCTCTAACGATTTTGATAAAATCGGTGGGTGTATGGTCTACATTTTGGCCCAATTTTTTATAAATATTTTGTTATTTACGGTAGCTGGCATATAACCATTTTATTGATTTTCAACTTTCTCATAAACGACTCAACCGATTTCAATCAAAATTTTTACACAGCATCTCCTTTGAATTCTAAATAATACTGCATTTCAAAATTTTCGAAAAATATTTTTTTTTGGATTTTTGAAAAATGAAAGTTTTTAACTTCAAACAGATGTGGACAAATTATGGCGTTGTAAGAATTTTGTGTTTTTGAATGTCAAAGTTTTTGAAAAGTGCTTTAGAAAAGGTAACTAAAGAGAAAGACATGTTTGATCATTAATTTTCTTTATTATTTGCAACACTGCCATCCAGACTATGAAGCTCAGGAGCTCCGAATTCGATTCGTTTCGAATCGTGTTCTTGGAGTTTATTGGTAATTAACCTTGGATGTAAATGAGATAAAAAATTTATAAAACAAACTTACTCACAGCATGAAGAAAATATACAATAAAAAAATTATCCTAATAATAATTGGTCTTTTGTGAGGATTTTTTTTTGTGTGTGTTTTGTTTTGATTTCATCATTTTGATTTTCTAGTGCGAACCTTAACCATTCACCCACATTTCTAATAATAAATCACGATTTATGATGGTTTAAGGTTAAACGACTATCATTAATGCAGACAAGAGATACATAATGTATATCAAAAGCTGCAATTGGGAAACAATTCTTTCGATTGGGAAAGATCATTGCTGTTCATTGGGAGGGGCTTGTTCAGTCTAGATAGCAATCATATTGCAACAAGAAGCGGTAAGTGATAGAAAATACAACGATTTGATTTTAGACGCCATTAGCGCCACATAAGATGGCAATTAACAGATTATTATTTTTTTCTTGTATTATAATAATTTTAACTATATGTCTGTAATATCGAAGGTCTTTTTATTGCAGAATTTTTGTTGGGAAATCGGATTGAAAATTAGGTGCTTATTATACATTTAATTTCACCGGTGATATCCAGATGAAATGGGAGAAATGGAAAATAATGATGCCTAAAGTGGGCCTCGTCTAAGTTAGCAGTCAAGTACTCTATCCACTGCGGCGCAGAGACCCGCTTTGGTGGGACATACGTCCATAATTTAATTAAAAAAATTTGTCCCAGCAAAATGAGAAATAGAAAAAAACATTTGTTGACTTATACATGAATGTTCAATAGCCGCTGCTTATAAACTAAAATGTTTGTTTGATGGATTAATCCATTTCTCTTTTTCATCATAGGGAGTGAGCAATGAAAGGCAAAGTTAGATTTTTTAGCTCATTGAGGTTAATGCATAGGTTCTTAGCGCTTGCGTTTGGCTGATAACATGGTATCATCTGAGAGTGCTTAACTGATACACCTGCAGTTTGCTGCAGCTGAGCGAGAGTGTCTCCCGCCATTTGCCCCTGGTATTTTGAAGCAGACATGAGCTGAGTTTATCCGGATACCTGAATTGGTGTAATACTCAAAGATCTAGCAGATGTGCGCCTCGATTTTGCGGTGGTCCACACTTAAATTTAAATTTAGGATTAAAGAACAGATGCGTGGCTTTCAAAACGGGGTAGTAAAAATTGCTTGATTTTGACCCCTAAATAGACCGTTATTATTTTTTGCCGCCAAAGATATCGTACTCGTGCCGTTTGATGGTCCTTTTTAAATATCAAGCGCAAATTCCAAAAAGTTATCGCCTATGTCTGTAGGAATAGCCGTTTTACATCAGACGAACTCCTTTTCACTTCTTAGAAGTTTGAAAAGTAGATACATACTGAAAAGCTTTACCACCATATCTGGTTTTAGCTACATATATCTGAATTTGGTACGCGTTTTACTAACTATCCGCCTTCCACTGAATATCAGAGTTGATGTTTTTATGAATTTCAACTCTTAATTTTTAATACTTAAATGGAGCTTACTGACGATGGAGGCATAACTTCCGAAATGTATATATAAGCAAAAATAAATAATTTGTGCTTATAGTTAAGCAAATAAAATCTTTAATCTTAATTTTTAGTCTTCCATTTTTACCTGCCATTATATGTACTAAGGCCAGTTATGCATTCGTCGAAAAAAATGTTTTGAGATAACAATCAAACATGACATTACGATGCTAGCGAAGACGAAGAAAGATGGTCTAAAAATTCTGTCCGTCTGTATGTCTGTCTGTATGTATACTATACACCTACAGACCAAACGGGTGAGCCGAATTGCTTCAAACTTTATACCAAGAGATTTTTTTAGGTATTGTATAGAGGGGAAATTGAAATTTTGTTCTAAGCTCAAAAAATCACGGTACCTGCCATATAATCGTCACGTTTTTTTTTTTGCTTTCGACTATCTCGTAAATGGCTTAAACAATTCCTTCGAAATTTCACATATATGTAGGTAGGTTTAGGTTGCCCAATTTATACTGCGTACCAATATTTTTAATTAATATTTTTTTTTGTATTTTTAAAAGCATTTAAAAAAAATTAAAAAAATTATATTTTGAAAACTGCTCATTCATTTTTTTTCAAACATAACAGCTATATGTATTTGCTGAATACCTATAAATTGGCGTTTTTGAATTTTTTTTGAAAAATGTTTTCAAACAGTCGTCTGGCGGGGCGAAGGATGAAACTGGATCGTCTGAGACCTATACATTTTTAATCGGGATCATGACGTTATCTAGAATGACAAAAATCTCGAACGGACAAAATCTAGAAAAACAAACCAAAAAATCTCGAATGCAAAAATCTAGAATGACAAAAATCTAGAATGTACAAAAATCTCGAAATACAAAATCTAGAAAAGTCAAAATAAAATCTAGAAAAATCTAGATTTTTTTTTATTTGCTTTGATAAACTATATACACACTTGTAAAATAAAAGACTTTTTTTCATTTTTAAAGCACGTCTATCTATCTATATACATATGTAGGCATATTTATTTAAATAAATGAAAATTAACAACTTAATCCATTAAAAACAAAATAAAAACAACACTTCAGACGAAATTAAAAACAAAACTGGATAGAAACAACGGTTTTAGATTTTTATAAATGAGAATTATACGCTAACCCTTTTAAGTAGCCAATGAAGTTCCTTTCTTCTTTCTCTTCTATTATTTTTAAAATATTTTTTTCTTTTTTTAAATACTCTTGTCTTTTTTTCCTTTTAAATTTAACTAAACTGTCCTCTGTGAAACTAATTGGTTAAAAGTTCCGTTATTTTATTTTAAAAAATTCCTCATTGTAAAAGATCTCAAAAAACCATTCACTCTTGGGGCAATGCTTAAGCATTGATTTTTGTCGTTCGAGATTTTGTCTTTCTAGATTTTTGTTATTGTAGATTATTATATGTATTCGATCTTTTGGTTTTCTAGATTTTTGTACTTCGAAATTTTGACCTTCGGGATTATGTCTTTCGAGATTTTGTCTTTCGAGATTTTGGTTTTCTAGATTTCGTGGTAGACCCTTTGTAATCAGTCCATAATCCTCTATTGTTTGTATATAAATTAAAGTGGTTATACCTCCGACACAAAAATCGAAAAAAAACTATTATTTTTGAACGCCCACCCCCACTCCCGGCTGAAAAAAAACCTGACAGATAGTTGGATTTGGTATAGTACTGCGTAGTGCGTATACCTACACATACCACCATATGAATTTTGGTTATACCAATACTCCGAAAATTTGCAGGCGACTATGAGTTCTTCGCGAAAAAAATAATTTCTTTTGGACCTGCAACAATTTTTGTGTAGATTTGAAATGTCACAAGTCACATGGAGTGAGGATATGCAGAGTATTTGCAAATCTAAAAATTTTCTAATTACATTACCGATGTTACTGCAATGTTTGACAGCGGGTTCAATAATAGTAAAAACTATAAACAATAAAATGCACGACTGGATCGCACGAACTTGCTTTTATGTTCGATCACATCGTGTGTAAAAGATTTCTATTTAAAATCTAAATATATTTTTAAAGTCGTTTTTTACTTAATTTTGTATATATGCAAAATGTCTTTAATTTCTGTTCAAAATATGAGAATCTTAAATGTTTAATAATATAAACTTAAAAACAAATGATTAAATCGACTTAACCAAAGAAAAAATAATTCAAAAATCTGAAATATTACTTAAACTAATTTGAGCTCAAAAAAAAATACGCCATTTTATTTCTAGGATAAATTTGAATTTATGAGACAAAAATTTTAAAAGTCTGTGGAGCGGTTTTTGAGAAAAAAAGTTTTTTTTTTTGAAAAAAATTAAAAAAAAAATTCAAAAAATTCAGCAAATACATATAACTATAATTTTTGAAAAAAAATCATTGAGCAGTTTTAAAAATATAAATTAAAATTTTTTTTTTAAATTCTTTTAAAAATATAAAAAAATATTTATTAAAAATATTGGTACGCAGTATAAATTGTGCAACCTAAACCTATATACGTGTGAAATTTCGAAAGAATCGGTTGAGCCATTTGTGCGAATTCGGCCCACCCGTTTGTTGTGTTAATTCGGAAAATACGAAAACAGTTGGCAGTAACATTTGTGTCAAAAATCAAACCCCAGAAGAGCTAGCCCGTTGAAAACTTTGATTTTTAGCATTTTTGTTTTAGTAACCTGTCTTCCGTTTAGATCTTATAATTTTATAGATGACTTTTTCTATTGACTCCCAAAAATATGATACTCTATTCGAAACTGTCCATTGTAAAATTATTAAGCTAAATGGCTTGTAAACTTCAAACATCTCCAATTGCGTTAAACACATTAAATATCTAATCTTCCCTCACAAATCCTTAACTAAAAACATAACAACACTAAACTTAAGGCTTTGTTTTAAAATCAAAAGCAATTTCACACATGATTTAGCAACAAGTTCATAAATCTTAGCATTACATCGCCACCTAACAATGCATCCGGATGCAATTTAAAAATTTATACTTCTACTCTGCAGCCTTAACCTTTAGATTAGAGATGAAAAAGAAACAATGGTTTCTACAGCAACCAGTTGTGGCAAAGTTTTTCCTATCTTCTGGTCTGGCATGCATGTTGGGCCACAATGTCAGGTCCTACTCCTTTTGCTTCAATATAGTAAAGCATAAGGCGCCCTACGATCTGGTAAAATACAAATATGTATACACTGCTTTAACAGCGCTCTACCACAAAACGGTTACATGAGGAGTAACACAAATTTCATGAGGAAATTTTCTGCACGGATACGGAAGTCATCCTTCCGCTGCCGGTGCCACCGCCATCGTAGTCATCGTGCGTCGTAGTCGTGGTTGTTGAATTTTCAAAAGTCGTCGTTTACGATGCTACTGACTACTTGGAGCTTTACCTGTCGTACTAGTCGGTGGCTGTGCAAACATCATCAATAATACAACAATGAGGAGAGCGAAAGACCTCATTTGTTGCATAACAAATGACAAACGAATTCCGTCTCATCTTTAATGGTGCACAAGGTAAGAAGTCTAAAGGTTACATAATTTCAGGACGGCACTTGAACAACAATTTAAATCCTCCCTCTGTCACAAAGTACTTGTGCTCCGGCTATTGATATATAATTACCAAAAAGTTAACGAAGCCAATCCTTGAGATCGGTAGACGTGGGATTTACGCGTCTTTGTGGAAATAATTGATAAATGCTTTTTGGGGTTTGTGTGATTTTCTGGGGCTCTTTAAATGACCATCAAAAGTCTTAACTGACAAGTCGAACGAAATTGATTGAAATCAAGCTGATTATGCTGGAGTCTTGGAGATTGGAAGTATGCTTTTAATTAGGTTTTTTTTTAGGCTGGTAACTACAAAATTAAGGCATCGGACTAAACAAAAAGGTAAAGTAAAAGTCGTGTTCATTATAAGATAATTTTTCATAATTCCCATTCCCCCCTGCCTATGATTTGGCTATGTAATTAAATACAGAAATTGTTGCTTTAGTTTTTGTGATTTTGTAATGTCTTAGAGATGATAGAATATTGAATATAAATTCATACACTTGCTTCTTACTCTTTTCCTAATTGAATAAGTGAAGGACTTTAGGTAAATGAGAAAAAAAAACAACCTGATTTCCAATTCGCACTTAATATAGGAGATAGATAAGGAGCAGCCATCAATGTAATAGGTGCCAAAAATACACTTCGTGTTAGTTGATTTAGTCCATAAGTAAATCTACCTTTTACAGCTTTGGAATAAGTTAATTTGGGTTTAATTCAAAGAGTACTTCCAAGTAATTTAGTGAAAGGCTTGTTTTATGGCTTCAATTATTATCTATTAAAAGCCATCCCCACACGTTTATCATGATGTTCAGGTCCGGTGAAAAAGGCAGGCGGCCATACCAGTGGGTCTACGTTTTCGCTCTACAAAACTTTGTTATTCTTGCGGTATGTATAGATGCATTGTGGTATTTTTAAATCCTCCGCTGTAAACTGTAGGAAAGCTCTTCCAGTATTTATTTTTTTTTTAATGTTTGAGTTTTGAAAATCAAGCCCTGTAAGTCCATAGTTTACTTATTGCTCTCCACACCAGTACTGCAGGTTGGATAAAAAAACCAGCTTTTTATAATCCCGTTTATTAAATTCACGCATTCTTATAATCCCGCGTTTTATTATCCCGTTTATTAAATTTCCGCTTTTATAATCAACACAAGGTGCAAAAAGGACGGCTCGTAACCCCCCTGCTTTTCCCCAATATAGATTTGGGGTGGGCTCGAGTTTGGGTGTATGCAAAGTTTTTTGTGTAACATTTATCAAAATACAAAACGGAGTAAGCGGGATTAATCGGGATTATAAAAAGCGGGATTAAGATTTTTTTTTTTATAATCCACACGCGCTCAAGGGATTATGAATACCATTTAACCCTTCAACACAGCGCGGGCGTGAGGGTGAGGTTAAAGAAGAGAGAGAATTAATTGAAGAAAACGCAAACAATATGTTTATATTATTTTTGTTTATGTATTATTGTTTTAATTTTATGAATTTTTCCGGCAGACGGCTTATTAAAGCCATTCTTTGTAAATCTTATCAACAAATATATTGTATTTTTTAATCATTCGAAAAAAAAAATAAAGACCCAATCTTATCTTATCTCTTATGTCACATCTTTCCTATCATTCTCTCTCTTCTTCCACCGGGTGCCCGCGCTGTGTTAAGAAAAACATATAAAGGGTATTCATAATCCCTTGAGCGCGTGCAAAGTTATAAAAAAAAAATCAAGCAATTAATAAAAACAAATTAATCCATTTTTAAAATTGTTCCCGACGTTTCGTTGGTAATTTTCCAACTTTTGAAAGGGTATTTTTTTTTATTGGACCTATAACGATTGCAATTTTTGAATCTTATATAACTATTGTTTCTGAATTTTATTTAGCTTACTGTTGTCATTTATATTTATAATTTTGATTTAATTTAAACATTTATATTGCACTATTATATTTTATTAGAAGGAAAATAAATAAATAAGTTAATTAATTACAAACAAAAATTATCAACTAATATAACAGAATTATTTACTTTATGACGGCACTGTCTTTGTCTTCTTGGAAATTCATCGTTCTTTTATTAATTGCATAAAAAATAAAAAGATCAGAAAGCCCAATAAAATGCATCATATATAATTTAAATATAACTGATCAATTCTTAATAATTTTAAATCAAGCATTTCCGTTCTTATTTTGAAAATAAAAGACTGATTTCAGGTAATTTGAACTATTCTCTAAAATAACTTCAATTATCTCACATTCTAATGTCCAGTTCCGTGTATAACCAATGAATCTATTACGAGACCTGAGTACCATTGTTTTTGATTTTGCAGTATTTATCTTAAGATCCCACATAATATAAAACTCATTTAGCTTGTTAATTTGAAGTTGTAGAGTTAGCGGATTTTCCGACAAAATAACGATATCGTCTGCGTAGAGTAAAACTTTAACATTTACACCTCCAAAGAATATGCCCCCAGGTATGTGGTTCTCGACATCGTTTATAAATAGTGCGAACACATCCCTGAGGAACACCTGTTGCACATTTAAATTGCTTTGATTTTTTGGTACCGTTTTGTACAGATGAGGTCATGTTTTCAAGAATTTTTTTTATATACTCTAATAAATTCGGTCGAAACTCCAATTGCTGAGAGCTTATAAAGTAGAGAACTTCTATTGATCGTATCGAAATCCGCTTTTAAGTCTACGAAAAAAGCATATAAACACTTCTTTTTATCAATAAAATGCCTGGCAATAGTGCTGAGTGCAAAAATTTGATCAATGGTTGAAAGGTTGGCTCGAAAACCAGCTTGACAACAACTAATGATGTTATTTTGTTCGACCCAGTTCACAAGTCTTGCATATAGTATAAGCGTAAACACTTTTATTAACGAGTTTAGGACAGCAATACCCCTATAGTTTTCTGGTAGATTGCGGTTTCCTTTTTTAAAAATGGGTGTTATTCTGGACAGCCTAAAGTTTTCGGGAATCATCTCTTCACGGAATATTCTATTTAAAAAGTCTAATACATACTCTAAGCATTCAGGTGTAGCATGTTTATAAAACTCTACTGGGATTGCATTACAACCAGAAGATTTATTGTTTTTCATTTTTTTTAAAGCTACTGATAAAAAGCAGGATTATAATGGATTGGGATTTCGAATAAGCGGGATTTTAAAATACGGGATTTAAAATAAAGGGATTTTACAAGACAGGATTTTAAAACTTTTTTTCGGAATTTTTGAAAGACGGGATTATAAAAAGCGGGTTTTTAAGCCCAACCTGCAGTAATGGTTTGGGAAGCAATAAGTATATATGGACTTCCAATACGCGCCCCTTACCTGCACCTCATTTGATGTGTCGCGCATTTGAAGTTGTATTTCATTTTTTCTCAAATTTCTACGAAATCATAATGGTATACATCATGCTTAGAAGGAAAATTTTGCTTTTAGCATTATTTTTTTTTCGTATCCTTCCGGCATTTTTTTTAGCAGGAAATCTAACAGGAATTCATATTAGTCATAGTTAAAATAAAATATTACTTTAAAAAACTAAAACTTAATCAAACATAAATGCGTTCCGACCCAAATCAAGTTGTATGCAATACAAAAATTGCAGCAACGCGAAACTTATAACAAAATCAAAAAGCATCAAGCGATGGTGCACTAACCACGCTCAAGTCTCTGACTTTTGCGTGCTGCGTATAATGGTGGTTTATTTTTAATTTGTCAGGTGCATATGGTTGCCTTTTTATATCACACGCGAGTAACAGTTAATCTACGGAATCCCTTCACAGCTTACAACTAATGATCAATAAAATGCACAACTTCTGTAAAACTTGGAACTTGAGGGTGAATCTAGAAAAATCTAAAATCAATATCGCAATAGACAAACGAAAAAATGGTATTTCGACGGTGAAGCAATAGAAGTTGTCACACAATATAATTATCTCGGCATAATTTTGGAATCCAATATGAAACTCACTCATCATTTTCAAAAAAAGCTATCATCATCTAAAAGCCTAATGAACGCGTCATGGAAAACCATTATCAATAAAAATGAAATTCCAATCTCAGCAAAATAACGTGTTTTCGAAGCTGTCATGCGCTCAGTTATGTGTTACAGTTGCCAAACATGGGGATTCAAGCAATACGAAGAAGTTGAAAAACTACTTCGCATTTTTCTTAAAAAAAACTTTTCCGACTCCCTAAGAACACTCCTAACTACGTCCTCGCCCTGGAGACATGTCTCCCAAACCTATTTACGTTTACACTAAAATTACATTTCGATTATAAAGGGTCTAACGTTTTTTTTTCAACTAGTGCTTATTTCGTGAATGGTTACACTTAGCTCATGTCTGATTTGACAGATAATTAGTTTTATCCTTCCGCTGAACGAATATGGTTGTGATACGCTTGAACAGCGCTGGGAAATATTGTGACATTACTTTGAAAATCATGGTAATTTTACAGAATGTGTGCGAAAATTGCGTACGGATTTTGGAAGAAGAGAAGCACCGTCAGCTCCGTATGTTCGTTATCTTGTGAAAAAAGTGAAAGAAACTGGCATCCTCATCGATAAACCAAAGCGTAAAAAGCCAAAAACAGTTCGTTCACCCGAGAATATTGCTGCTGTGGCAAAAAGTGTGCGTGAAGCGCCATCACCATCAATTCACCGTCGTTCTCAACAATTGAACATTTCGGAGACAACATTGAGACGAATTTTGCATAAAGACCTTGGTATGACGCCATACAAAGTCCAATTGGTTCAGGAGTTGAAGCCAACTGACCATCCAATGCGTCGCTTCGCTAAGTGGGCCTGGGATCGACTTAGAGAAGATGCCGATTTTGCCAAAAAAAAATCATCTTTTCAGATGAAGCTCATTTTGATCTTGGCGGGTATGTAAACAAGCAAAATTGTCGCATTTGGGGAACAGAAAACCCGCACGCATGCATTGAAAAGCCGATACACCCAAAACGAGTCACTGTTTGGTGCGAATTTTGGTCCAGAGGCATAATTGGGCCATTTTTCTTCGAAAATGAGCAAGGAGTGGCCGTTACAGTCAATGGCGATCGTTATCGGGCCATGTTGAACGAATTTTTGTTCACAAAAATTGAAGAGGAGGATATTGGCAATATTTGTTTTCAACAGGACGGCGCTACGTGTCACACATCCGAAGCTACACTCGATGTTTTGCGCCCTGTTTTTGAAGATCGCATTATCAGCCGCAGACCTGATGTTGTTTGTCCACCTCGGAGCTGCGATTTGACACCGTTGGACTATTATTTGTGGGGTGCCGTAAAAGATAAGTGTTACGCCGTTGTCGTAGCCTTAGAGCTATATCTTTGATATGTAGAGCCAGATGTGAAGTATTGAATTTAAACGGTTCGCCATTTAATAAAAATGATTCAAACCTTTGTACAATATGTAACTGTAAGACAAAAGAAGATACATTTCACTTCTTGGCAATATATCCAATTTACAATGATATAAGACTTATTTATTTCGGAGAGCGTTCATTGACAATGGAAAACACAAAGAATATTCTTAACGGCGACAATAGGGAATTACTTCATAATTATATTGAAACTGCATTTACATATCGCAATAATATCATTACGGAGGTCATGTAGTACAAACACAAGAAAAAAAAATCAGGTTTTTAAATTAACCATGGCTTTTTTCTTTAATATTGAAATACTTTTTTAAAGTGTACAAAATCAAGGACATACATTAGCCGTGTTTTATTGAGAAATTTATCCGCCGTAAGTTTATCCGTCGTAACATTTTACATACAATTCGTCGAGTCTCGATTCTGATTTTGTTAGTTTTGTTGGTACGATTGATAATTGAATTGAATCTCGATGGATGTGTTCATGGAGTATTATAATTATTAATTTCATTCGTAAGACAAATCGATCTTTTTGATTCTTTTTTTTAATAGTTGGCCAGTTTATATTTCTCAAATCTTAGATTTTATTTAATAAATAAAAATAAAAGCTGTTCTTCTGAAAAGTTTCTGACTTTGACTATTAAAAACTGTATTATTTGCTCAATTATTTTTTGAATTACGGCTAAAATTGCACCTATTTCTGCAATTTTACATACTCCTAATTTCAATTAATCAATTTTAACAAATTTTGATATCCATTTTGAAAAAGAAACCAATATTTATCGAATGACTTCCGTTTTACTTTTATTTTTGACTAACCAAGCCCAATTTTCCTTTTGTGTTCAATTTTTATTGATAGTTGTAAATAAATGGAGTTTGGTGACAAAAATCATCTTTTTATTTAGATCTACAAATAAACAATTTCAGAAGACAAACCGCATTGGGTGGAACTGCACTATAGAGGAAATTCTTGACACTGCGCCGCAAAATATTTATTCGTATAAATTTCTATGAGCTATAAGGCCAGAGGCGCGCACATATGCAACTTTCAGTTTTGCAACAGTTTGGTTGCTAAAGTGAATACCATGGACTTATATGAGAGTGCGCGCACATGCAAAAACTATTCACTCCGCGATTCGAGCAAGTTAAGAGTTTGTGTTTTGGCACAAATTGAACGATTTCCCCAAATAAGTTCTGGGGTGGCCGTGGCGCGATAGTTGTGTTCTGGCTTGTCAACCTCGTGGTTGCGAGTTCGTTTCCTGCGGTTGTCTATGTCTTCTTATATTCCATTAAAAACCAATCACATCGAACTATAATGTAACTGCGCGCACATTAAATCAAAATGATGTTTGTGTGTTCTTTTATCTCGTTGATTGATTTTTAAGTTGCTTATGTGCGCAATCATCGTTTAACTAGTGATTAAACTATTTCGTTTCGGCAAAATTGCATGTGCGCGCCTATCATAAACGCACTAAGCGGAAACTGAACTCATAAAGTGTGCTTTTTCTTGACTGTTTAATAAACGTTGGCCATGGGCGGTATTCGATTCACTACATGGACATGGACTGGGCATACATTTTTGTGATCCAAAATGGTGAAATGGCAAACCAAATGTTAAATTTTTGTTACTTACTCCGCGTATGTTAAGTGCAGTCTGATGAGTAAATATTGAATTGAAAGCAAAACATACTCAAAAAATAAATTTGTAAATTGACTTGAAAAATAAAACTCTAGCTATCGATAACCTCAGAAAATAAATAAAAGCATGAAATATAAGGGGAGTGAACAATTTAAACTACATTGTAGTGTGCGTTCCAAACCAAGAAACATTAAAAGTAAACAAGTAAATCACCGGCACTTTTGTTTCTTCGTGTGAAATGCATAGACTATTTTTTAAAGCAATACAAAAATTGGACTGTATAGAAAGCGACTTGAATATAGTCTATGAACAAAGCCATTCACTTATCATTTCTGTTCTATTGGTGCAAAATGAATGTTCGAATTTAAAACTACAATTGCAGAAAAAATGAAAACAAGAAATAGGTTTGTAACATAAATTAAATATTGGTACGTTTTCTACTTTCTATTTTATATGAATAAAAGCTAATTATTGTTCATAACTTTGATATTTTCTTAATTTTACTTTGCAAAAGACTATTTCATTACTTGTGACTGCTGTGCAGGGGTACCAATCTTACAAAAATAAAAAAGCTACGGTCCATGCTACGGTCGATGGGTTTTTGTGGGAATTAATTACGGTACAATGGATAGATTCCCAATAAAACACACCTATTTTAGCGCGGTAGACGGCAATGCCATTGTCCATTTATTTTGTTTTACTCTTGTAATAATATCATGTAAAAATTGTTTAAAATTATATCTATCTATCTATCTATCTATCATTGCGGGCTTAGATTTAAGGCTCTGTATCGAATAAATCACACAAATGATCCATTGTAATTTTATTTACAAATTTTAATCAAAATCTAGTTCTTTCAAAACCACAAAACATAAAGTAAACCAACAAAAAAAAAAAAAACTAAATTAATTTAAAAGTATTTCCTCATAATTATAATATGCGTTGCGTTGAGTCTTTAGATTTACACCACCCAAACAAAATTGAATATTCGCCTTTCGCATTAAATATATGTATCTCATGCGATCAATTTAATTAAATACAGAATTATTATGAGTCTCGTAATCTTTTTTTAATATTCGTGCTTAACGAATCGAGGAACAAGGCGAAGGTCAGGGCTGTACTACAACTTGGACATACAGGTGTAGTGTAATAATTTTTTTTATATATCAAACAAAATTAAAAAAAAAACTAGGTTGACCACCTTGTACTGACTGGGTTAAGATAAATTTGCAGGTACAAAAGATAAATATGTTTTTTTTTGTAAAAACAACAAGCAAAATATCGAAAGAAAACTTTTTGTAAATGAAAAAGTCATTGTATGTAAGTTCTTAAGTTTTTACGGACCTAGTTTGGAGGAAGCTCTCTGACTAGGTGACTGCAAGTTGAAGCTTGAAGGTCAACAGCCTGGATATTGCATCATTATTTGGCTGTGTGCACTGTGGGGTGTCGTGTCGTAATGGTTGTCAGTACAAAAAAATTGTACAAGTGCCATGTGAATGTCAACAACCATGTGCAAATTTTATTGGAACTATCAGACAGGTACCTACAAGAAAAGAAGATATGTTTTCTTGGAATAAATATAATTTATCCGAAAATAAAATTATAACACGTTTTTGCACGATGTTATATTCCGGTTCTCATCAGTTGTTCGATAACATTATGATTATTATATTGAACTAGCCGACCAGGCGAACTTCGTCTCGCGAAAATTTAACGCTTTAAATAAACTGCAGAAAACACAAATAGTTCAAATTTAGCAATGTGATGTATTTGAATGGAATAAATATAAGGAGACAGTGATAATGATAAACAATTTTTTTCAACTTGTTTTCTGGCCAAAAACAGACAACAAAGACCATTTACCAAGCTATCAACGACGCGACGTCATTTTTTCTTCGCTCCTAGTATTGCCCGTTCACAAATCTAATTGAGATTTTTATATTTTTTTACAATGCCGGTTAACACTTTACTTTGGTGATGAATTTCTCCTTCGACGGTGTTAACTCGCAAAAATTTTCCGGGAATGATATCAATCCAGTCGAGACATTCAACAGAAATTTGGCCATTGCTTAGCACCACTGCAATGCGACTCTCATATTTGTGGTCAATATAAACTTCTTGACATGCCGGCACAAAGACGAAGATTTCAAGCAGGCATTAAATTCATTGGCAGCAGTAGATTTCGGGATGACGGAAAGCCTTCGACGAAAATCTCCATTGAGCAAAATCATATCCACGCCAAATCATCTCGAACCTTCATTGTTCGGTCAACTGCCTCCAAAGTTCATTTATGCGCCATCGTGCATTCATCCCAAATTATGATTTTGAATTCTCGCATCAATTTTGATGTCGCCGAATTCTTGGTCATTGTGCACGTTATTGGCTTGCCAACCGTGAGAAAAAGCGGTGTGGTTCGACCGCCTTCAATCAGTATGGCAGCAATGCCATAGATGCCATATGATGAAACTTGCAACGAAATGGCCGTATTGTTGCTAGAATCAACTAAATGACGAATTTTTTGCATGTCCCAAGGGTAGCATCAAGAAAGCGCGATTGAAGTCTACATTCACCACTTTTCTTCTTCTAATTACTTTTTATCGAATTTTTGCTGGTGATTGTGCAGTTCGAAGTTGTGAAATATGGGCAGGTTTCCATTTATATTTTTTCTGCACGCTCTTGCGTTTGATTATCACGGACATTCTGATTAATTATTGCAAGACGTGTACGTACGTCGTCCAACGTTAGATCAGAATCGGTGTAATAATATTCAAAACTTGTTGCAATATGCATCTAGAAAAATAGAACATTTGCTGAATAGCAAATGATAATGTGAAAAGGACACCCGTCAAATCGGGCACAGCCTATGTCAATGTATAACGCAATGTATCGGGTTGTGGCATTGATCGCAGCACAGCGTCATCAAATATACATATATCTTGTAAACTTCTTTGCACTACACAATCCAAGAGTTTCGTGTTTAAATTTGTATGCCTTGCAATGACTTCCAGAGAAGCATAATTCAGATTTGAATCATACGTGAAAGGACCACGCACCAAATTTATTCGTTGTGCAGCTCTTAACCAGCATTACGCTGCCGATTAACCTCATTAACATCAGCTCGTTCATGATCGGTTTGAGCAGCTCTGGCTAATTTTCTAGCTGAAACTTTCCGAGTTGATCGGCCCAAATTACTACGTGGACGTAGTAAAACATATTATTAAGAAATCGTTTTAATTTTTTACGCAACACAAATACGAATTTTCACTCAGCGGAAAAACGATGTGTATTGAACAAACGCAAAGTAGTTTATGTCAAAGAAATACACCGGCTGAACTAACAAAAGCGAAATCAGGAATTGTACGGTCTTGGCAACATTTTTTTTTATATATACATATATTTGTTTATGTCTATTTCATGAGATTTATGTTCATGAGATTTAACAATTTTATAGTAAGCATTTTTAAATTTGAATAGCTCACAAAAACAGCCATAAATCGAAAAACAATACACATAAGCATATAGCTCAAACCTTCTTCTCGACCATTTATCGCATAAAAAAAGTATATTGAAAATGGTCGAATGCCTACTGAGATCATTAGCATCAAACGTTTTTGACAACATTTTTTTATATAAACGGTGATTTTTTAAGAGCTTGGTTTTTGAAAATTCAAAAAAACACAGAAACTTGTAAAAAGTGAATGAAATTTTTATTTGGATCGATAAATCAATTTCTGCCATTTACTTTTTAAAAATAATTTCACTTAAATGTTACCCGCGGCTACGCTTCAGGTGGTCCATTCTGAAGGTCCAATTTTGGCAAACTTTTTCACACATTTCGGCCGGAATCTCACCAATGACGCGTTCAATGTTGGCTTCCAAGGCAGCAATCGTGTTTGGCTTATCCCCATAGACAATAGACTTAACATAGCCCCACAAAAAATAGTCTAACGGGGTCAAATCACATGATCTTGGTGGCCAATTGACTGCGCCAAAACGTGAGATCAACTGCTCACCAAATTCGTCTCTCAATTGATGCATGGTTTCGCGTGCAGTGTGGCAAACACATTTTTCACAGAGCACGAATTTTGATAATAAATTTCAATAATTTGCAAACGTTGTTCAGGCGTAAGTCTATTCATGATGAAATGGCAAACAATACTGAATAGAAATGTCAAATGTTCGTGGAATTTGTCATGTGTGATCTGTCAAAAATATAAACGTCAAAAACCAAGTAGCAAAAAAATCACGCTTTATAAAGAAGAAGAAGATAACATACAAAATTTTAACCTATCATCTCTAGAAATTAATGAAGCATAAATTTCAAATTTAACAATTTTAATTTTAGTTCAATTATTGTGCTAGTATTTTATATTATAAGACTTCATACTCATACGTCAAATGAAATAGGGGCAATGTTCTAAGATTTCCCTGGTGCTCTCATTAATAAGTTGTTAAAGTATAGTTATTGGTTAAATATGTGAAAACGCTTTAATCATCTCCGTATTCAATTCAGTATATCAACAGTTGTATTAAAACATTTGTGTCACATAATTCTTTATCCGGATTTGACATCCTAGATGACAGTTCGATTTGACGTATGAATTATAAATGGAAATATACGTCAAACAAAACTCTCATCCGAGTTTAACATACGTTATGGATAAATTAACAAACAAAATTATCACTTATGATGAAATAATGGGTTCGGTTCGATATTCCGCTTTTTATAATCCCGTTTCTTAAAATCCCGGTTTTTATAATCTCGTTTTGTTTTCAAATCCCCTTTTTTAAAATCCCGTCTTTTTTTACCCCGCTTTTGGAATCAACACAATGTGCAAAAATGACTTCGCGTTGAGGGGGGCATGCATGCATGCTTGGCCTAATTATATGATTTGGGGTGGGGTCAAGTTTGGTTGTATGCAAAGTTTTTGTATAACATTTATCAAAATATAAAACGGGCTAAGTCGGATTAACCGGGATTTTAAGAATCGGGATTATAATAAACCGAGATTTATAATCTACACGCGCCCAAGGGATTATACTACCCTTTAAATGTTTCAACACAGCGCGGGCGTCAGGTTAAGGAAGAGAAAGAAGGATAGGAAAAATGTGTGGCGCGATGTTTTGAGATTGGCGGTGGTTGTTGTCTCAGATTTTATCTCCAGGGATAGCGGCTGCACTATTGCGGATAAATTTCCGTGTCTTATTTATCTATGTCCCTTATAATTCGCATTATTTTTTTAATAGTTGTCATATTCATCGGTATACTAGATTTACATGTTGTTAGTTCTATGCCTAAACAGCATGTAATGCGTAAACCAGCAACTAATTGTATGACATTTATTTTAGAATTAGTTTTTAATGGAGGACATAGACTACGGCAGGGATCGAACCTTTGACCATGAGGTTGGCAGGCGAACACACAACTATCGCGCTACGGTCACCCCCAAAGTTCAAGTTTAACGTCTCTTCTTCTTTTCCCGATTGTCTACACTAAAAAATATTTTTTGTTGTTTCGCGTGTGTTTTGCGTCAGAGAATACAAGGAAAGATTTCAACTATGTTCAATTTAAATGAAGTTCAGTTTACATTGTTAAGCCGGACATGTTTTTTGGACTTATTTTGTGAAACTAGGGTTAAAAGTTAAAATTTAACTGGTTAGAAACGACAATATTTTCACACCTTGAGCTTTTCATGTTCACAGAACGTGCATGCATTTGTATGAGAGCTTGATGCCAAACTCTATCAAATGCTTTTGAAATATCAAACGTTCAGATTTGTTGCCACTGTTCGGTGAGATATACCATCAGATCACCAGAAGACATATTGCTACGAAAGACATACTGCCGGTCATTAAAGAGCTTTCGTTCTTCAAGATATTTCTTAAGCTGATAAATTAATCAGCGTTTCCATGATCCTGGAAAGAAGGGAGGTAAGTGCAATCGGACGGTAATAAGAGGATGAAGAAGATTCGCGCTTTTTTAGGGACAAGCTGGACAAATGCTGTTTTCCATCCACTCGGAAAGAGACCAGTATATACCCGACAGACATATGGAACAGCTTACGCAGGGGTTTTGCCAGCGTTAAATAACATATCTGCAAAACGATGGGAGGGGTAATATCCGATAAGCAACATCATTTCGCACATAAAGGGGATACCAAGGGGTGGAGAAATAATGGCATTAATCTATAACCTTGTAGAGTAAATTCTGATGGGTCAGGATCTTCTCCCACTTAGGATTCGCCTAGAGCAAAACCAGTTAACAAGGGTTAATAACCGTTATTTTGAAGCTTATGTTGGATAGTGTGAATCCCATTCAAATGCATTTATAATGGTTATAATGAATGCCAAAGTCGACATGATATCACCAAGTTAAAAAAAAAACAGCATTAAGCACTAAATACATGACACAAAATACAGCTCTTGATTATAAACCGCAATGTAAATCAGACGAAGATTTTATCAGTAGCTTAATTTGACAACTAAACTAAATGTCAATGTTAAGACACACACATGTATGAACATATAGCATTCATAATGTTTTGATTTAATGGTTTTCGATACTTGGGTATAATTTTTCAACCGCAATCGATTTGTATGTCGTACATTTTGAGCCTTCTTTGCCATAACGACGAGATACAAATATAAGTTAGTTGGGATCAGTTTACTTTTAGCTTGCTATTGGTTGGATGATGCTGCTTGTACATTACATACAAGTGTACAAGCAGACGTCCTGTTGAAATAAAAAGTTTTCCATGTCGTTCTAAAAAAAGACTTTCAAGTTATAGAGTTACCAGATGTCGCGGTTTTAAATAACCCACTCTATACTACGAAGTAAATAATGTTGTTGGCAAAATTGTATCTTAAAAAAATAAATAATACATACTTTGAAATTTTAAATACAAACAAAATTTATGATAATTTAAGGAATTTAAAAAAAAATTGTTGTATTTTTTTTTTATTTGCTTTCAGACTGCCGTGAACAAGTGCGTTCGAAACGTGCAAAGCGACCACGTGCTCCGGAACCTGTAAATTTCGAACCAGAACCACAACAAGATTTAGAAAATGAAGATAGTGGATCTCAAGAGAAGGACGTACCAACGATACCAACAAATTTTCTGAGTCCTTCTGTCAGGGAGTATTTGGAATTGGGAAAATCAATACCTGGTAATATTTAATTTATGAAACTAAATTTAGGGCTTATTATGTCCGATTTCAAGAAGGACTTTTAACATTCTTTTCTTAAACATGACATTGGTTTCTTTTTGTTTCATCAAGCGCTTTTGAATTAAACAAGCTTTTAAACACTATCATACACTATATTACGATTTTTGGCGCATTAAATTGAAAAAGTGCAATTGGCCACGTTCATCCATTTATTAGATAAGTTATGTCCAGATACTAAACTATCCGAATCTATTTGTAAAAGATTCGGATAGGTAAGCCGAAAGCAGTCTAAGATCAATATAAGACTCATGTCAAATGAAGTTTACAGTCAAAATTTGCCGTACAGTCAAGAAAGCTATCTTGAGTTATTTAAAAAAAAAAATTAAGTAATTTGCGACTAATGTTGTTATTACTTGACAATCCGGAAGCCTTCTAGACTCTTATGAAATAGTTTATTTGGGATAAAATGACATTTCTGATTTTGAAAAGAAGAGACATTTGTTTCAGGATTTGAAATCATAATCGAGACCAAAAGCATTCACATATTCATATACTTAAACGTCAAACTTGACAGTTGTCATTTTTTGTATCCAAATTGTGTAGCTACATAATATTTTTGATTTTTCATACAATCAGATGAAACTTCAGAATCGTCAGAATTAAAAAGGTGTTCATTTTGGATCCCGAATTGCCAAATAAAATCGCCATTAGTCGCTAGTTATTTCAAAATATTTGATATAATTCGAGATAACTTTCAAGACAGAGCTGTTTTTTTTTATCAGCTGTGCTTTTGTACGAGTTACAATAACAGAATTCCGGTTTGCTGACAATTATTATGTTAACGCAAGGATTGTTATGCACGGAAATTCAACTTTTTTGCATTTCTTGGCATTTGTTTCAACATATAATGCTTTCTCATTTTCTTACTTGCGATATATAGTTACTATGTATCGCAACTTTCGTATTCGTAAAAAAATCGAGCTCGAGATTTTTATTAAATTTGTCATTACGCGAGTCTACCGCCTAACCGGTTGGATGGATTTTCTTCAAACTTGGAACCCAATGTTTTTTCATTTTGTTTGGGACCAAAAATAACGGTACCTGCCGAGTTAATCGATTACTTCGAAAATTTGTGTTAAGTACTTTGTTGTAATTGTTTTGAATTCTTCCTTATTATTAAAACCACAAATGTGAGTTTTTAAATTAGTGCAGTCGACTTTTTAGTAAAACAATGACATCTTATTAATGACACCACATCCGATAGAACAACTTTTCATATTTTCTACTTTCTCACTATTGGATTTAAATTATTTTTTTTATGCAAATGCTCCTTAAAAGTATAAATAATGTTCCATATTCAAATTGAGAAAAAAGTGGCGCAAAATTTTAAACAGCTCTCGTTTAAAGAATAAACCCAACTCTAGTTAAATCAGTCGTTTAGTTACCAGCCCTTGTTTAACTTTGTCTTAATTTTAAACACACTAAGCAAGTCTTCCAATTAAAGTAGATATTTAGGTCTATCTTAATCAAACTTATGTTGAACACGCCTTATTTTGACAGATAGGATAATCGAACAGAACGAAAATTAAACATAAGCACAAGAACACAAAAAAATGTATTCAAACATTTTTAAAAGATTAGGTAAGATTTTTAAAATTTCAGAAAAAGATTTTCATAAATGTATAATTCCTTTTAGATAAAGAAACAAATTTCAATTTAATAACTAAAAGTTACATTTTTATTTAGATTAAGGATTTTGATTTAAGTTCAAAAAACGCAAAACTTACAACAATGACAAAAGTCGTCTGTCTGTAATCTAAATACAAATTGTAACTTTTAGATATTAAGTTGGAAATAAAAAACATTTTACTACTACTACAACAACTAAAGACATAAATTGTGCAACAAGAGGAATTGGCTGTATAACCGATAGGCTTTCACGTATATTATTCAATTAAAAATGGAACAGTTGTTTTTTAAAATCGGTATCTTGAATAAAATTCAGATGGCTACTTTAGATGGCGCTTACAATCCAGGATGGATCAAGGCCTCAACCAGCAAACCTCTCCAGCTAGCCCGGTCCCTAGCTAGCTGCCACCAGTTACGCACACCAAGTTGGTTGAAGTCGTTCACCACTTGATCGCGCCACCTAAGATAAGGCCTTCCTCTGTCGCGATGTCCACGGGGGTTGGATACAAAGACTCGTCGAGCTGGTGCGTCGATGTGCATGCGCTCCTCGTGACCTAGCCATCTCAGTCGCTGTATTTTTAGCTTTTTGACCAGGTTGATATCGCTGTAGGGCCCGTAAAGTTCGTCGTTAAACCTTCTTCTCCACTCACCACCGATGCACACTGGCCCAAACATAACTCGAAGAATCTTTCTCTCAAATCAACCCAGCTGGTTTTCATCCGGTTTTGTCAGTGTCCATGCCTCTGCCCCATACATCAGGACTGGGATGATTAAAGTTTTATATAGGGTCACTTTGGTTCTTTGAAAGAGGGCTTAACTACTCAAATGCTTTCTAAGCCCGAAGAAACAGCGATTTGCAAGTGTGGTTCTTCGTTTGATCTCCGCACTGATATTGTTGTGCGATGTAATAGTCGATCCCAGGTAAACAAGTTTTTTGACAAAAAAATATTATAAAGAGTTATCCATTTTGCGATTCCAAAAGTATAGGGCTGGAATTCGACATCTGTCAAACTAAGTTGTTAAACCATTTTTTTACAGTTGAAAGTCAACGCATTAAAATTGTTAAAATCTACTACAAAAATGGTGATTCTGCCACAGCCACATATCGTGCTTTAAGATGAGATTATGGTTTACATAATCGTCCAACTACGCAAGCAATTGGCAAAATTGTGAAGAAATGGTTACAGATATTGTAAGGCCTGTGTATCATCGTTTCGCTCGTACCACTGAAAATATCGCTGCTGTAAGTGAAAGTGTTGCCGAAGACCCGAATGTGTCGATTCCTCGTCGTTCTCAGGAATTAGGACTGTCTTACGGCACATTATGGCGTATTTTGCATTTGGATCTACACCTTCATCCATATAAAGTCCAGCTCACACAACAACTGAAGCCAGCTGACCATTCACAACGTCGTAGATACATCGAATGGGTGCGTGAACAACAGGCGGTGGACGGCGATTTTTCGAACAAAATTTTCTTCAGCGACGAAGCACATTTCTCAATCAGTGGGTTTGTTAATAAACAAAATTGTCGTATTTGGGGTTCTGAGAATCCTCAAGTAATTGAAGAGAGGCCATTACATCCCCAAAAAGTCACGGTTTGGGGCGCTCTTTGGTCCGGAGGTGTGATTGGACCTTACTTCTTCGAAAACGACGATGGAATGACTGTCACCGTCAATTCGGAGCGTTATGGTCATATGATAACCGACTTTTTGTTGGCTGCTATTGAAGAATACGAATTGGAGAATATGTGGTTTCAACAAGACGGTGCCACATGCCACACAACTTGAGCGAATATGGCCTTATTGCAAGAGACATTTCCTGGCCGCGTAATTTCTCGTCGTGGCGATATCAACTGGCCACAAAGATCATGCGATTTGATACCGCTGGACATTTTTGCGGGGCTACAGAAAAGACCGTGTTTATGCAGATAAACCTTTAACTCTTGAGCACTTGAAAACCAACATTCGTCAAGTTATGGCTGAGATACCGCCCAATATGTGTCAAAAAATCGTCGAAAATTACCTCAAAAGAATCGATGCTTGCATCAATGCGCGTGGTGTTCATTTAAATGATGTAGTGTTTCACACATAATGTCAACGTTCAAACTTTATAATAAAAAAGAAAGTTCATGAAAAAAAAATATTTTGTATGTGTTTTATTTATTTACGTTTACTTTTGAAACCGCAAAATGGATAACTCTTTATATCTTATTACCTTCAGTACCAAAACGACATCAGTTTTATTGGTTTTAAGTGCCTCAAAATTGATAGTCAAAGTCTTCAATGAAAGCTATAACTGGCGCCTTAAGTATGACAAGGTGCGCCGTATTGTTGGAACCATATTTTTTTTTATAATCTACACACGCTCAAGGGATTGTGAATACCCTTTAAATGTTTCAACACAGAGCGGGCGTGAGGGTGAGGTTAAGGAAGAGAAAGAATGATAGGAAAGATGTGTGGCGCGATATTCGGAGACTGTAGGTGGTTGTTGTCTCAGATTTTATCTCCAGGGATGGCGGAGAAATGTCCGTATCTTATTTATATATGTTCCTTATAATTCGCATTAATTTTTTTATTCGTTGTCATACTTTATCGGCATACTACTTTTACTCAATCACATGTTGTTAGTTCTATGCCTAAACAGCATGTAATGAGTAAAGCAGCAACTCATTGTATGACATTTATTTTTAGAATTGGTTTTTAATGGAAAAATAAGAAGACATAGACATGTCGTGGACGTTTAGCTGATTTTAATTTTTGGAATTAAGAAATTAAGTCAGCATGGCTCGATAGCACGCGCCATTAACCGTAAAGGCAGCTCCTTCCTCATTTCTAAAGAAATATGGACAGTCAATTTTAATGGATGTAATCGTAATGGTGATTCGCTAATGGCTTGAGGATAGTCTTCACTCCATATACGGCAATTTTGCTTATTGCCGAAGCCATTTAACCAGAAATGAGCGTCATCGAACTTTGGGAACAGATTTTTTTTTAGTTAAATTTCCTCAAGTTTGGAATCGTTGTTTCGAATTGCCAAGAACTGTACAGTAATTATAACGATTGAACAGAAATGTCAACAGAGTTTAACATTCTCAACTGTCAAACCGTATACAACAACCATCGACACTTTTCATGCAGCAAACACAATAAAAAATATAAATTTCGAAAAAAGTTATCATCCGTTTTCGACATATTGAATTTAAAAAAAAAAATTACTTAAACAAAATTTAAAAAAAAATTGTGTTTCGTAAATTTTGGTATGCAGTATTATTTCTAATTTAAAAGACCTCCTATATAAATATTTTGATCGAAACCCGTCAATCCGTTAATCAGGAAATCTAAAATAAAAACAAATGTTTGTATGACATAATAACAAAATATGTAAAAAAAAATTCAACTAAATGCACAGATTTTTTTTGATCAAAATCGTTGTAGCCCTTTTCGGGATAATTAAGATGGTCGAGAAAAATGTATGGAAGCTTGTTAGTTTTGGGGCTAAAAAAGCGATTCAAAAATCTTTTTGAGATAGTCACCTAAAAGTTAAGTACCAAGCTGAAGTACCAAGTTTTAAGAAAATCGTTTCAGCCGTTTAGGCTGTAAAGCGATCTACATCTACGGAATTGCGGGACCCAATTTTTTGATGTTTTCTATCATCGTAATGTCAAGCTGCAAAAATTGCAAATGCAAAACTTGCCCTGTAGTGCCTATATCGCAAGCAATTATATGACAAACTTCTGTTATAAAAGAGACGTAAATGAAGATGGTAATCAAAATTTTTTCAAAAACCACGAAAACAATTTAAAATTCAAACAAATTAAAATCTAAGTCTTTGTGAGGTAGAGATACATTCTCGAACATTTAAGAAGCATGAATGCGAAATGCTGAATCAGTTGATCCGCCTTTACGCCAGAAGATTTTAGGGGGTTCTAATAAAACGTATGCAGGATACTTTACTATTTTACGACGTTGCAACTGCACAGACATAATCTTCCAGAAAATTTAAAAAAGCATTTCACCATTTTCATCAAAACTAGAAGTTTTGGAATTAATGCTCTGAATAATTGGTTTTAAGGACAACTTTAAGCTGTTTTTCAAAGACAGTTATTGTTTTATTGTCCAAAAAAAAAAATGTATCAGTTAAAAAGAAAAAAATCAAATAAAAACTCATTAAGTATCCGCCAAAGGACAAAGACTATTTACGTACCCTGGGAAATATTAACAAAACTGAATTTATGTCCGCATTAAATGGTTTTTCCCAATCAACAACCATAAAGACTGTATACATGTGTACAATGCAGTCTCTGACACTGACTAGTTGTTATAACCAAGCAAATGCGCCCTGAAGCCATTCACTTTGTGGGAAAATTAGTATCGCGAGCGAGTTCTTTACCATCATTATTTTTTTGAATTTCCAATTTCACCTTTGGGCAAACCATACCTACTCGTATCGTGTCCAATTGGACAAAATAATAGAATACATTCGCTATCCTGTTAGTGCACTTATAAAAATCGTAAAATGGGTTCGATTCCATTTGCGATTCCCCCCATGCAGTAAATTAGGAGCAGTCATCCTCCCAACTTTCAAAAAAAAAAAAAAAAAACGAAAACACGGATGTTGGTGTTTGCGCGCGAATTTGTTTTTGTTAATATTTTGATTGAGACAAACGACGAGATTTAGCTTGTTTGTATATTGGAAAGTATTTTTTTTTTTGTTTTAACCTGGTTGGGGTTAAAAGGTGGTGCATCTGTTCTTAACACAAAATAATTGCATTTCAGCTGAATATCCTAAATATTCATTGTATCCCATTTCCTTGCAGGTCGACCGGGAACAGATTACCCAATCCTTTCGGCGATACCCTATACGAATTTCTATTGTGATGAACAGGCGTATCCTGGCTTTTTTGCCGATATGGAAACAAGATGTCAAGGTGCGGTCGCAAACACACAAATGGGTTTCCATTTCGAATGAATAACTCCTTTTTTTGTTTCATTTCGATTTTGTATTTTTTTTTCTTCCATTTCAATAGGTTGGCACTACTGTGACATAGATGGACGACAGGCAAGCTTCCTCTGTCCCAATGGAACACAATTCTCGCAAGCGGTGTTCGTGTGTGATTGGTGGTTCAATGTACGTTGTGATCTATCGCCAAGGCTCTATGCCATCAATGCCAGACTCTATCAGCGACCAAAAGTGAATCCCACCCGGCCTCACAGAATCATCACGAAGCAACTGGTCGATGATATTTTTAATAAATAAATCAAACATATTTTAAAAAAATGTTTGAGTGATAGAACAGTGCGTTAAAAAAATGAAATTGTATAAAAATAAAAATAATGATTTAATTTATACACACACACACACTTATGTACATGCATATAGACAAAATTTGAAATTACTTTTTTGCAACGTGCTATTATTGAAATTTTGTGTACTATAATATATTTTAAGAAATAGCGATGCTTTGACATTCAAAGCAACTACTTTAAGTATGAACTCACAGGCACACTTACGATTACGCATCGATACACATACCGACACTTTACACCGAGGACCTTAATAATTTTTTTTTCGCGGTCAAATTTGGAAAAAAAAAATTACTTTTTTATTTAACATTCACATAGAGCTACGAAAATATAATAAATATGTACGAAATTTTATTTATAAGATATTAAGGACAAAAAAGTATGGATAATTTTCTGTACCTTCAACAATATTTGCATTTTATTTAAGAGAAATAAATTAATTCGCTCCTAGAGAAGAGCTTTGTTTTAATATTTTTCTATTACCTATATAGATGACGACACACTTCACGATACCCTTATTAGAGACTTCGTAGATATATGTCCTATTGAAAACTCTCAACAAGCATCCCGTAAGGGTAAGTCCATTGAAACAGCCATTCGCGAGGTAGTAAAATAGAGAGAACTATCAACTAAAAAGAGCATATTCCCACTATCTTCTTAGATATAGAATGAGCTTCCAATAATTTCCGTAATACATCCGGTGGTTGTTTATAGTTATAAAGCTCTGCTCAGATAAAATATGCAAGCTAGGTTAGGCTATACATACACGACCAACCAGATAAGTGGAGGAATACCACAGGGCGGAGTTCTGTCCCCTCTCCTTTTTAGTCATCAATACAATTCTAGTTAAGTTGGAAATATATGGCGAGAATGATTTGGTATTTCTGTTGCCTGAAAAATTCACCTCCATGGTTTGTGACTTGACTACAAGTTGTAGACTAGTAGTTTCAACTTAAGTAATGTTACTACTAAAACTCAACGACTAAACCTCGCTTTTCTCCAGTGCAAAAGATCTAGATGTTATTCAAGATTGTAAGTTAAACTGGAACGAAATATTGAAGAAAGTGTGAAGACGCCCTACATAGTTTATGTGAATAATCCAATTTGTTTGCAGCGCAGTTTGCTGTTAGTTCGACGATGCCAGAAATTGTTATGACTCCTACAATACTTGAGAGCGTAAACGATTTTATGGGACAAATCTATTTTCGCAGTCGTGCAGTTGCCAGAGTCATTAAACCAATTGATACACACAAATCCGTTGGCCCGGCAAGCATCCTTCCCATCGTTCTAAAGAGGTGTTCTCCAACGCTGGCAAACCCACTGCGTAAGCTTTGTAGCAGAGTATTCCAGCATTTTCCAATTGGAAATAAAATCCACGTAAAATGTATTGTGTTTCAAAGACCTGGAAGCTCCTTCGATAAATGAGCGGCTCTTGTATTGGAGAAACCGATTAGATCACCTTTTGTGGAATAATTACATATTCGGTGTTGCTACAAATGCTGCGAAATGTTTAGGCTTTCTCCGTAGATTCAAACCTTCTGATCTGCCTGTAATCTGTAAAAAATTCTTTGGCATTTGCCATTGCTGGAAAGGCAAGGACCAATTCTTCAAAGCTCACTTGCGAAAAGAGATAACATTGTGCTCAGATATATGAAGGGAAATATTCTCTCATTTTTTTTGTTCACGAATCCAACCACTGTTGGAATGATTTGAACTACCTATAAGCCCCGCACAATTTATTGATCTGTTATGCAGATACTGGAAAGACATATCCAGGATTGTTGATAGCGAAAACTGGCCAATAAGAGATCAGGGGAAGTTGTGGTAGCAAAAGAAAACAGTCATTCATTTCCTCCACCAAATGCTTGCTCTGGACAAATCCAGAGCCATTCGCTGGTGCTATTTTTGACGATATTGACAAAATTTCGAAAACGATGATCAAATATTTGATCTTTTTCCTCAACGCAATGAAATGAACTAGGAAGAATATCTATTTCTTCTAGTCGGCTGGGGGCTTTGACACAAATGATATCTACATTCTTGGCTAGGTCAAAAATTGTCAGATTATCACCTGCGTCACATGTCGCCGCAAAACCACGTATATTTTGAACTTCAAATTAAAATTTTAGAAAATATGTACATATAAATACAAGTGCCCATTTTTGGTTGATTATGATGACAAACACAAAGAAAGTTGTCAAGGAAAAGAAATATTAATTTCTACAGTTGGACCATAAATTGAAAATCCCGATTTTCTTTGGTGGGACATAGTTTAACTCCATTTTTAGAAAACCTCCCAAAAATGCATTCAAAAATGACGGAATAAAAAAAAAATAAATAAAAACAGGACTGTCAACAAAATGAACACCAACCTCAAGACATCTGACGTCAATAGTGCAATAGAAAAGTTTGGAGTCGAACACGAAAAAGCTGCCTTCTATGGGAAGCACAGTGGTATTGATCATGTATATATAAACTTTCTTAATCAAAATGTATTTTTTCTAAAAAAAATTAAATCAACAAATCAAATCAAATTTTTTTAATCACATAAATTATATATAAAACTTTTATAGGTAGTAATTAGTTTAGTTTAAATAAATAAATCATACATTCTACAAATTGAATCAGTTTTATGCCCGAGGATGGTTGGTTGTATCGTAACAACATCCTAAATAGTCGCTTTTCTTTTATAGCTCCGAGCAGATCAGTGACCAGAGCCGGAGCGAACCAATTTAGCTCAGATTTGAAAGGTTATTTTATTCTGAGCTAATGGAATAAAGAAACACAAGTTTAGCAATTATATGTGTCTGAGCTAAAAAAATAAATATAGATCTTTTTTGACAACTCAGTTCTCGGCTCTCAGCTGGGATTAATTTCGCTTACGATCTGATTTTAAGATATTTTGGAAAACCAATAATTTAATTTTGTTTATTAAATACAGACAACTTGTTTAAACTTTCTTGGAGAATTTTAGGAACCACGATTGTTGTGGCGTGGTACTTGAGCTAAGTAAAATTCATAACTTCTTGAGAAAAACATTTTAAACTTAGACTGGTGTTTAAGGTTTGTTAAAGAATTTTCTTTAAAATAATTCTAAGAACATTTTTTTTTGTGTACAACCAGGAATGGTAGGTTATAAAGTAACAAAAATGTTGCCCCTAGTGTTATAGTGTTAAATTTAGAGTATTTGATGCTGCTTTGAGATCTATAATCAGCCCTATCACAAATTAGATCGTAATAATTCCCCGCACGGACAGTTACGCCCCGATCTACGACTAACAGCTTTCACAAAATCCGATTGGAATATTCTTATTTTCGAAATCAGCGGTGTATGCCAAAATGAAAGGATAAATAGCAATACCGTGCTATTTTCAATTTTAATTAAGCTTACACACATGATTATGTGAATTATTATTATCTTGTAGTCCAAGGTTTTACAATTTCCCACAAATTTAATTTCTTCTTTTGCCAGTTTCTTGCAGCCTTGGGAGGCCAGGTCGCCTATCTCTCTCATTAGAGACTTTCATATTGAAATTTAAAATCAAATATTATTCATAAAACCATAGAATTTGTAAAAATACTTACATTTTTCTTTAAAATAAGTGTCAACGACGCATTACTTTCAGTGTCCGACACAAATAGTTTGTCGTAGAAAAAGTCTGTTTCATTTCATTCCATTCGAATTCAGTGACACCAATTTCTACGAACTTCGAAAATCGTAAGCGAATTTTCCACTCCGAATTCACTACGATTGAATTTGTGATAGATTTATCGGGAAACGTAGCATATTTTCGATTACGATGGAATTTGTGATAGGGCTGAATGACTTATGGATCTCAGGTTTGGGGGTATCAACAATATGATGAGGTTGAAAAACTGCAACACTTCTTTTTAAAAAAAATATTTAGAATACCGAAATCAAGCCCTAACTACATGCTCCTGCTGGAAAGAGGTCTTCCGCCTATTTTTATTTTTACCCTGAAAATGCACTTTGAGTATGTCACTAAAGTACTCTCCTTTGATGATACTCGGTTGCCAAAAATATTAGCGATTCAAAGTATTCAAAAAAATATTAGCTGGTTTAAGAGATAGGAAGACATAACCATATTGAGCGGGGTTTCAGTTCATTCTTGGGAGATGCAAAATGTAGGCATGAGGGATAAATTCAAATGCATTCTTGAAAAACTCGATATGAAAATAAGATCCGATCTAATTGAAGAAGCCATGTGCTCATCGCGTAGATCTTTATATCCAAAGCTAGAACATAATCTGAGCAATCTCAATTATTTCACAGAAAAAATAAGCTTATATGAGATATCGGTAATTTTTCGCATAAGGGGAGAGGTCATTAACTTAAATTATAGGCCATATTTTAGGATCGAGAAACATTTTGCTCGCTTTGCAATCTTCAAGAACAAGAAAACTCGTATCACTTTCTAGCAGTATGCCCTATTTTAAAAGAAATAAGATTTGTATATTTTGAAAAGACAACACTAAGCGAATTAGATTCCATAAACATTTTAAACTGAAATAATTGGAAACTTCTTGCCCAATACTGCATTGAAGCTTTTAACTATAGAACAGATTTTATAAATTCCTAAAAGATTTAAGCCCAATAATTTTAAAATCCATTATGTGAAAGGACAACCCATTTTTGTAATGCAATTTAATTGATTTAGTAAAAAAAAAAAGAAATTAAATATAATTAAAAAATTTGAGAACTAAAAACTAAATTTATTGCAGGTATTTAGGTATAACATGTATAAATTTATTAAAACGTTAATTTAAATTTGTAATACATTATTATTATTAATAGTTAAATATATTTTGTAATTTTTCAAAAAAGAAAAAAAAGTTGGCATCTGGCAGACGGTTTCAAACCCCAAGGCCATAATTTATTTATAACATTAAACAATTGTTAAAACTTAATTTGAAAAAAAAAACTATTATAATTATTATTATTGGTTGTAGGTTGTACGATATAGTTAAACATACTTCCCCAACAAATAAGGCCATATTGAAACTTTGAATGACACAAGATATAATAGACTGTTTCAAGGAGTTTTCGCGAAGTCAACATTCTGAGATGACACATAATTAAGGTCGTAGACAAATGACACTCAAATAATAAACCGAGATAACTTTACTCAAATACATGATAAATTGTAAAGACTTAAGATAGCAGCTCAGACTCACATTATGAAACTCAGGTCAGTTTTTAATAGAGCACAAAATTGAAAAGAGAGAAGTATGATTCGTTGAAAAACATTGCTTTAGTTTTGTTACTTATGCGAACCAAATCATTGTCTTAAGAATCTCTAAATCGTAGTTAATATCAGCTATTAAGTCTGCAATGGAATTATGTGGATATGAACAGCAAAATATCATTAGCAAAACCTGTTAAAGAACCCCCAAGTTAAAAGATAGAAGATCGAATTTATACATATTAAGAATAAAGACGAGAACTTAGAACCGAGCCCCCACGGAGCAGCAATAACTAAGATATAAAAAAAAAACAGATAGATAGATATTTATTGAATAGATTATAAAGTTTTGGTTTAAATATTGTGATTTTTAAGCAGAGTTTGTACAGAGATATGATACACTTTATATCTTACTACTAAAAAATGTTATGGAGAATGAAATTTGCAATAAAATGAAGTAAATCTAGAAAAAGCATAATTTAGTAATAAACCTCCAGTTTTTCAAGTTTAATTGGTACCAATTCATTATTCACGGTATCAAATTACTTTGTTACTTGTGACTTTCCAACTGCTTAGACTGACATAGCCGGGCTATGTCGTATTTTGAATACGAAACATTTCTGAAATTTATCAATTTTTCAAACAATTGAAAAATCAGGAAGAAATATTGGCGTATAGTTATTGTGAATTATTAGTATTATTATCTTTACTCTTTTTTCAAAAATGTATATAAACTTAGATTTATATAAAAAGAACATTGGTGTTTGATTGATGAACAAATTGAAGTTGTGAAAGATTACAAATACTTGGGTGTCTATTTCACCAATAATCTTAACATGAAAGGCATCTCACCGATAAGCTTGCAAAAGCTAAGACAGCTATTAATGTAAAATGGCGGGAGTGTTTTAATAACAAGGCTATTGCACATAGCAACAAATATAAAGTGTTCGAAGCAGTTTCACAATCAATTCTTTTCTATGCAGCGCAAGTGTGGGGTGGTAAAAAATATGAACTAGTGGAAAAACTCCTCAGATATTATATAAAACGAATATTTCGTTTGCCACCTGGCACTCCGAATTATATGATTTTTCTGGAAACGGGTTTATCTCCACTATTTATCAAAACATTAAAACTACAAGTCGACTACATTAACAAAGTTCTTAAGATGCCAAATAATCGGCTTCCAAAAAAGCGGCTCTTCATGCTATACACTCCAAATCAGGATGGTTTAAAAACTGGATTGAACTTTCACAAGATGCAGGTCTGGAAATAAATTATAGTGAATGGAGGTCTTGGAAGATGTATACGATGATTATTCGTCTAGATGAAATCTATAGAGACAATACAAGGAAGAGGCATAAAATTCATTACATCGAATGATCTACAGTAAATTGAGCTTTAACATTAATGAACATCGATCAAATTTCAAGCATGTTCCGGCTAAGAGGTGAACTTCTTTTATACCGCATCGCGAAGAACTACAAATACTTTGCAATATGTCCAATATGGCAGAGCGTGAGGATATATTACATTTTGTACTAAGGGAAACAAGAAGATACTTTTTGGGTAGTGACTTTTTTACAGATGACGAAACCTTTAATCTTCTTAATGAAATTAACGTATCTAAATTATAAAAATATATAAATTATATAAATTATTATTAAAATAACCGCAATTAATTATAGAAACAGAATTATAAATGAATATCTTTAATTGAATAATGTAACTTATTGAATATAAAAAGATAAAATAATTATTTAAATTCATTGTCAATCAGGCAGACGGCAAAGCCATGCATTTAATTGTATTTAAATTATACCTATGATATTTTTTTAAAAAATTGCGAAATGTAAATAAAAATCAATCTTAATCTAAAAATCTAATCTAATCTATAAAAAGATTTACAATGTATAAAATATTGACACTGTGAGAAAAAAAAGAAGAAAAGAACACACAAAATAATAAAGTTAACCAAACACAAAAAAAGCAAAAGGCTTCAAATAACAGGACACCTGTATCAGACCTAAGCCTTTTCAATTTTTGGCTTCCTTTTGAAACTACAGCAGTCCTATTTGAGAGAAGCTGCTCATAAATTCTTATAAATTTACTCGAGAGTCCAATGGCTGCTCATCTATTTATTGTGTTAAAGGCTGATTTGAAATCAACGAAGAATGCGTATAGATTGGTTTTGTTTTTTACAAAATGTCTGGCAACACTCGTTAGAGTAAAAAATTTGTCTCTATTGTTGATAAATTAGCTCGGAATTCAGCCTGAAAACAGCTAATTTTATTTTATTGTTCAACCCAACTCAATAGTCTGGAATACAAATCTGGGCTGGGTGAATAACTTGACCACGGAACAAACTAAAACCCTACAGCTTTCAGGTAGATTAGGATCACGATTTTAAAAAGTTGCAGAATAGAAGATGTCCTGAAACTATCTGGGAAATCCTACGCATTAAACATTTTGTTAAATAAAACCAAAATCTATACCAAGAACTGTCAAGTAACATTTTTGTAAAATTCATATGGAATACCATCTAAGCCTGAAGCCTTATTAATTTTCATTTTTGTAGGTGTAGATAAAAGCCCTAACATTAGGCGTTTTTCTTTTTTCGTTCAGAGCAGAGCACTGAAAAGAGGTCGAATATATAAATTATGCATTGAGCTTGTTCCAAACAGAGCGAGCTCTACACACTGATGTGTTTTTTAAACACACTTGGACCACACAAATCCGAACACATTTTCATTTTAATCATAAGCCTACCCTTTTTTGTAGACAGACACAGATACAGAAAATCAACTAGCGATCACCTTTCGCCAACTTGTGTATCTAATTATTTTTCTTCTTAATATTTTCCTTCTTGACACAAATGACATTTGGTGCGTTCAGCGACTTATACTCACATGCTCAGTCAATTATCTTCGAGCACGTCGAGTGCGATCTACAAATGTTCAGAACGAAAAAAGAAACACACTTTTGGATCTCTGAATGCTCTGAGTTAAAAAGAAACACAAACAAAGTTTTTGACAACTCAGACTGTGCTCTGAACTAAAAAAGAAAAACGCGATTTATTCCGGCCACTTAAAATGATCACATTATTTTTCTTTAATAAAACAATGGCTAGAACATGAAATTTCACTTAATTTGTTATCTTGTGCTCAGTCGGGTTTTCGCCCAAGTCATAGCTGTTCTACAGCAATGATCAAGATAAATTGACTATATTGTGTTTGCTGGACTTCTCTAAGGCGTTTGACAGTGTAAATCACGAAATCTTGTGTAAAAAGCTGAATTTGTACTTTGGTTTTAGTGATAGATCGGTACGTTTGATCAAAAATTACCTCGAAGTAATTAACAACGAAGTCAAAGAGTTAAAGTTGGTGAATTTTTTTCTGAATCAACGAATCTACTAGCAGATGTACCGCAGGGTTCTGTATTAGGTCCTATGTTGTTTTGCATGTTCATCAATGATCTCCCACAAGTGTGCCACAATGTCATGCTGCATCTTTATGCAGATGATGCCCAAATCTATCTCTCTCGACCATTCAACTTGTTGGAAGATCTGGTTTGCAGATTTAATGGAGATCTTTTGGGGATCTATAATTGGACCTTGTGCAATGGATTAACTCTTAATCCTTCCAAATCTCAAATAATTGCAATATCTCATCGGAAATTTGACGTAAGGGCACTTCCACCTGTCTATATATCTCGTTTCCAACTTGATTTTGTAGATACTGTCACGAATCTGGGCTTCAAAATTAATCGGACCCTTTCTGCTAAAGATCATATTAATCTTTCTGTTGGCCGAATCTATGGTGGTCTTCGAAAGTTAAACCTTTTCTCGAATCTAACTCCTACAGACACTAAGCTGAGACTTGTCAAATCTTTGTTACTACCTATTATTGATTATGCTGCAGTATTTTACTGCAAGCCTGATTCGCACACGATGCAAAAACTAGTTGTTGCTTTTAATGATATCGTTAGGTATGTCTATGGTTTGCGAAGGTCTGATCCTGTGTCTCAATATCATCAACGTGTCTTAGGATGCTCGCTTGTGCAATTTATTGAATCAAGATGTTGCTTATTTCTGCATAAGATAATTCAAAAAAAGGGACCGTCCTATCTATTTGATAAAATCCGCTTCGCGCAGTCAACCCGAACCCTGAATCTCATAACGCATTCATTTAATTATTTAAATTCTTCGAGACTATTTTTTGTATATGCCATTAGACTCTGGAACTCCCTACTTGTAACGGTAAGACAAATAGTAGGAACTACTCAATTGAAAAAGGCTTTATTTCAGAATCTTGTATAGTGTAGGAATCAAACAGCAATTTGAAGGATAAACTGATTAGTTACTAATATAAAAAAAAATTATGCAGGCATTTATCCTAATTTTTGGATTCCATATAAATGTATATATCTTTCTTATTATTATTATTATTATTATTATTAATCTCAATCCGATGTTATCTATTTTAACTTCAAGTACTATAAAAGACTATGTCTTATTTGTACACCATAATAAATTAAATTGAAATTGAAAAAAAGGTGAAAAGCTAGCAGTTTGAAGTGTATGTAAGGCAAGACCAGGTTAAAGATATTAGACTAAACTAAAAAAGGGTGTTTTTATTTGTTCATATAGTTAAAATTTGAGGGTCAATCGCAAGATTCATTCCTTGAAATAATTCTTTTATGATTCATTTAAGCAATTAAAAATTGTCAAGAATTTCTTACAGTTGGTAATCTGAGCAGCATTTTCCTTTGATAACTCTGAAAACTTTTTCTGCAAGCGAATTTTATAAAGTTGTTTTATACATTTAAACGACACCTAGGTTTTTTTAAAGTTTGTTTTTTATAACAAATTATCTTGCTTCCTAAGTTTCAATTTATGCAATCTGGGTACTTTATTCGTAATTATTTTAAGGCAAATTATAATTAGGGTAATGGCGCTTTTCGAGCAGTCACAAGAATAGAGTTTAGTATTTTGAAAATGATACAATTAAACGTCACTTGAACTCGTCACATCAACTCAGATGTTAGCCAATTACACGGTTAAGTCGCTAGTGTTAAGAAAATAAAATAAATAGTTTGAAATTTGTCCAAATTTATGAGAAAAGTACTAACGGACTTGACACAATAGGACATCTACCAATTACAACAATGCCCTACGCTTTTGAACAAAGCCACAAGTCGTTCAAAAAACAAACATAAATTCTGTTAAGATATTAACCGAATATTTATTTCCGCCTACAAGACCACCTCAGTATAATAGACACACGACAGAAATAAACATACCTCTCCCAACCAAAAGTATGCAACACAAAAGAAACTTCAAATGTCTACTTCTACTACAATTTGTTTGGCCATGCTTTATTAATAGCCAAACCAGAAATGTGTCGCAAAATGGCAAAAACAATCTTCAGGTGGCTCAATGGTCTAGGGGTATGATTCTCGCTTTGGGTGCGAGAGGTCCCGGGTTCAAATCCCGGTTGAGCCCGAAATAACTTTTTTCCACAATCCTAGTCAGTTCCATTTTTTTTTTTTTTTTGGAAACTCAAATTGCCATTCGCAAACAAAATTTAATTTTGCCAATTTGTCTGGGATTACAGTAGACCAACACACCGGATTTTGGTGGGCATCCCGAAAGAAACTTGAAACGCAATCCACCAATATAAAAAAAAAAAATGCTTACAAAAGCTAAAATCAACACAAAGTTATAACCGTAAATCTGCAAACAAGCAAGGCATATCACCGTTTGCTTGCGCTGGGATTGGATAGCTAGCTGGACTACAATAATATGAACCAATCTGGCAGCCAAGAGTAAAACGACACAACTCAGCAAATTGAAACGAAAGTAATGAACACAACACGGAACGGAGTACCTACCTACCTGAGTCCGGTACTCGTAGTCGCCATGAGACATTAAGCAAAGACAAACATTGAAAGAGGAGATATTAGTCCTGCAACAGCGCCTTTCGTCGTCGGCGCCGCCATTGTGGAAGTGGAAATGACCGTGGTTGCTGTTGTTAATGGATGTCAAAGTAAAACGCTAGCTTAGTGGTACGGTGGCGGCAGCGGCGACAGCGTCAAAACAATGGCAAATCCAGGTGAACTGATTTTTTACCCCCATTTTAGACTGTTTTTCTATCACTCTCCTCATGAACAGAACCAAACCAAAAGAAATATGTTTCGAAAGTAATTTCGTTAGTGCGGCATCACACAGAAGAGTGTTGTTCTGCTGCACTATGACACTTTAGTCAGAGCCAGGAGACAAGGACACCACAATCCGTTGGATGGACATATACAAAAAAAAAAACAAGTAATTTGCACAAGACAAAGAACGAAATTGAAAATAATACAAAGTCCACAAGCTCTGGGTTGGTAATGAATGTCAATGTTTACATGGTAAGTGATTTAATATTCTGTCGTTGGCCATTGTCGGGCCTAACGAGATAATCAAGAGAAGATGTCCACACGGGCTGCACGTCCATTTCCCGATACAGATATCCATAATATAAAATTGGGTAAAGTGTTCCATATGAGAGTGTTTCGAACACGTTGTTTAGCTTGTAAAGGCTACTCTTTCCCACTAGACAGGTAGGTTAGGTAGGTATCTAGACCTACATTCTATACTCTGATATTGTGTGGCAGAAACAGAAAGTACCTTCATTAAGAGTGCTACTGATGATGGTGATGATGTGTTTGTGATATATGTAGGTATTTGTATTCTTTTTTTTTACTTTCTTTCTGTCACTGGACTCTTGTTCAAGGTTTGGGCAACACAAAATTAGATTTACATAGAAGTCCAGTGAACAAGGACTTTAGGATTGGTAGGTGATGCAATTTAAGAAATTATCTTTTGGAAATATATATTTTTTTCTATTTAACTAATTGAAGAAAAGAAAAATGAATTTTTAATATAATTTGCGTATGCAAAAAAAAGTACGTATACGCCACAGTGTATATTCTACTTTTTTGTGATATTAATAATGTAGATCGTGCTAGGCTGGCAGTCGTCGGATTTTTTTGAAGTTTATTATATACAAATATTTTCTGGCAGTCAGGAGGTTCTAGAACAACTTAATTTTTTACAACCATATTAATCCAGTAATTGGCACTGTGCTCAATTGAGTACAGGACTTTTGAATATTTCAGTTTAATTTTTGTTTTTTTTTCGAAAAGTAGGCTTTGATTTAAATTTTTTTTCGATTTGAAAGCAAGCTGCAAGCATGGGCGCATGTCTTTTGTTACTTGGAATAATTAAGTTGAGGTTGGAAGCTTTTTTCCAATAATTTTGGCAACTTTTGTGTCGTGCATTTTTTGTTTCAAGCTGTTTTGTGTCTTTGCGAAAATAAAAGGTTAATTAAAATTTAAACTTTCTCACTGAATTTGCAGATACAGTAATACCCGGATAAGTGCCTCTCACTTTTTCCATATGAAACTCATCTTAGAAGTACCTTCCGCTTAAATACTTTTCCCGCTGAATTGCCGTTTATTTTGTACACTTATATTGAAATTTACCTGACAAAAATTCTTCTATGTACACATTTGAAATTAGCTGATAAAATATTTAGAACAGTTTGATTTTCTTTAGCGCTTCCTTTTGTTTTATGCTTCAAAATTCATAAATAAAAAAGTAATTAATCTGAATCTATTATAATGATTCGTGGACAAATGCCGTTAAAATCTATTTTTAATCAATAATTTAACACGTCCGATTAAATTTAATACAAAACAACTTCCTAATCAACCCATTAACAGCCATTGTACTCAATTGAGTGCAGTATTTTTGAAAATTTCAGTTATATTTGTTTTTGAAAAATAGGCTTGAATTTTAATTTCTTTCGATTTGAAAGCAAACATGGACGTATTTTTTTGTTATTCGGAAGAATTTCGTTTCGGTTGAAAGCCATTTCCAAATAATGTGGTCAATTTTTGTGTCGTGCATTTTTTGTTTTTAGCAGTTTTGTGTCCTTGCGAAAGTAAAATGTTAGTTAAAATGTACACTGTCGGCTAATTTGTGAATAACTAATTCTGTTCAATAGATTTTTTGCCAGAGAACTACATTGTTAAAAATTTTCTTCAAAACTATTTTTTTTTTTGGTCATGGTAAGTGGTCTAGAAAAGTGGTGTACTCAATTGAGTACACTGGCCAAAACCGTGTAATTTTTTTTTTCATATCTACATGGCTGTTAATGATATTCCGGATGATGAAAATGACGATGACTTGTTTTGAGCATCCCAGGAGCAGTGGAGATTAAATTCAACGATGGAAGGAAAGCGAAGATGATATTCCACTTGCTTATCTAAGGAAATAAAGCTCAGCCAGAGGTGAGACTCAGGATAATGCTCCAAAATGGCCAAATCATATGGTTTATTCTACTGAAGTAGACGAAATTGCCCACTATTTGGAAAATGTATACAAAATGAAAGAAAAGATAGAATGGGAAAGGGAAGTTTGAATATGGAAAGGGAAGTTCGAATATTTGAACAGTTTTTCGATGACGAGGTAATGAAATTGATTGTTGGTATGAGCCGGATATACGCAGTGGACCAAAACTGTCACACGTTAGTGTTTACGAAAGATTTGAAATAGTTTTTTGGTATAATGCTTTTTTATGATATCATACTTTATCTCAAGAGTCATTGTATTGGCGCTTAGATGGTAGCTATGGTCAAATATTTTGGCTATCATTCCGCAAAGTAGTATATCCGTGGAAAGCAAGTTCAGTTTGTCTATAACGAGTGGATTCTTTGCAGTTGTGATGGATATTGCTATAACTTTGACTTATACCGCGGTGCCAAAAATGTAAATCTAAGCAATAATTGTCTACCACTTGGATCTCGAGTTTGTGATGGACTATCTGGAAATAATTAAAAAGGCAAGTGAGCACAGCGTATTTTTGGGTAATTATTTCACCAGTCATGATCTTACGGCTAATTTACGCAACTGGGACGGTTCCTGACAATATAACAAAGAAATGTGGTAAATGTTTGGCCGATCCATTGTTAGCAAACCAAAGAAAATCGCAATCTACTTCCATTTGTCGGGGCCATAGCAAAGACTTATATACATTCAGGTCCGTCAACAAAAGCACCAAATAATACTTTCACATTGAAGACGGATATTTCAAAAGAAAAAAAAATCAACTAAGATGCTGAAAATGTCACAGAAGAGTACAAAGATATCTTTGCATCGAAAAGTGTGTTGCAAAATATTTCCTAACTAAGTAATATATTTACCCATATCTGGCCAGTGTACTCGTTTGAGTACACCCCTCTAAGTACAAAACTTAAAAAAACTATTTATAAAAAAAAATTATTTTTAGTGATAAATATAACTCATTAAACAGGATTTTAAAGGTTTTTCATTTATTTTTTTTTAAGGTGCTTGGTATCTAATGGTATAACTATGTCTGGCCCAGGACAAAATCTTCAAATTTTAATGATTAAAAATTTTAATCTCGTTGGATAAAGTTCACATTGGTTTCTGGTCAAAAAATCGATGTAAGGTGAACTGAACTTAACAAAAAGTGTGAATCGATTAAGAGAAATTAAGAAATTAAATGGCGAATGTTCGACCTTTAAAGCAAAAAGTTTGCAATAGTTTTTTTTTTATATTGTTGATGAGCCGATGGTCAAATACTTTGGTTATCATTCTGCAAAGCAGCTTATCCGTGAAAAGCCTGTTCGGTTTAGCTATAAGGATTGGATGCTTTGCAGTAGCGATAGATATTGCTATAACTTTGACATATTATACTGCGGTGTCGAAAATATAAATCCAATCACTTCCAAGTGTTTACCACTCGAGTGGTGCTTGACTTACTGGAAGTAGTAAAACGACAAGCTACCACAGTCTATTTTTTGTAAATTATTTCACTAGCCATGATCTTACGGTAACTTTTCGCAAAACAGTATTTCGCGCAAATGGTATGATTCGTGACAATAAAACAAAGAAATGTGATAAATGCTTGGCGGGTCCATTTTTTGCAAACCAAAAAAAAATTGCAAACTACTTTTATTTGTCAGGACCATAGCAAGGACTTATTTACATTCAGGGCCACCAACAAAAGCACCAAATAAGCCAAATTTGCCAAAAACTTTAATTCATAATGAAGGAGGACATTTCCCCAATGTTTCGATGGACTTGTGAGATGTGGCAAACTACTCCTTGCATCTAAAAAAGAGTGTTGCAAAATATTTCATAACTAGGTAAATAATGTCCCAATATCTGGTGAGTATACTACTCTAAGTACTCCCTCTAAGTACCAAGCTTATAATTTTTACTTGCGATATGGGTACTACATTGATGACATTCCGTCTGTCTGCCTGTCTGTCTGCACAACGCTTTACAGCCTAAACGGCTGAAGCGATTTTCTTAAAACTTGGTATTTAAACATTTTAGGTGATTATCTAAAATAGATTTTTGAAGCTCCCAAACAATATTGTCTACCATCTCAATTATCTCGAAAACTGCTTTAACGATTTTGATTTAAAAAAAAGTGTGTGCACTATTAACTAAGGTATATTCTACATTTTGGTAAAAAAGAGATCTAAAATATTTTGTTATTAACCGTACCTGCTATACAACCATTTGATTTTGAACTTTCTCATAAATGGATCGATGGATTTCGATCAAAATGTATATATATGAGGTCTTTAAAATAATAAACAATACTGCATACCAGTATATAACTTAGCCGTTTGGTGTAAATCTTATGAGCTTTTTCTAAATGGTTCCAAATGTGATTCCATCTTTCCGCCGAAATTTGTCGCCAATAAACTATGTTTATAAAATTGGTTGGTATTCCATTGCAAAAAGATACCGAACATAAAACCTAGGTGTCATCTTTGATCCTAAGCTAACATTTTGCCTTTATATAGACTTTATTGTTGTGAAAGCAAATTTCTTACCATTTTTTTTTTCAGTTTAAAGTCTAATATTAACGAAAATGGATCGCTTACCTATCGCACAACGCATACAAATTGTTAAAACCTACTACAAAGATGGTGATTCTGCCACAGCCACATATCGTGCTTTAAGAGGAGATTATGGTTTACATAATCGTAGAACTACGCAAGCAATTGGCAAAATTGTGAAGAAATTTGAAGAGACTGGATTTGTTACAGATATTGTAAGGCCTGTGTATCATCGTTTCGCTCGTATCACTGAAAATATCGCTGCTGTAAGTGAAAGTGTTGCCGAAGACCCGAATGTGTCGATTTGCATCGTTCTCAGGAATTAGGACTGTCTTACGACACATTATGGCGTATTTTGCATTTTGATCAACACCTACATCCATAAAAAGTCCAGCTCACACAACAACTGAAGCCAGCTGACCATTCACAACGTCGCAGAAACGTCGAATGTGTGCTTCAACAACATGCGGTGGACGTCGATTTTTCGAACAAAATTTTCTTCAGCGACAAAGCACATTTCTCACTCGGTGGGTATGTTAATAAACAAATTGTCGTATTTGGGGTTCTGAGAATCCTCAAGTAATTGAAGAGAGGGCATTACATCCACAAAAATTCACTGTTTGGGGCGCTCTTTGGTCCGGAGGTGTGATTGGACCTTACTTCTTCGAAAACGACGATGGAACGACTGTCACCGTCAATTCGGAGCGTTATGGTCACATGATAACCGACTTTTTGTTTGCCTGCTATTGAAGAATACGACTTGGAGAATATGTGGTTTCAACAAGACGGTGCCACATGCCACACATCTCGAGCGAATACGGCTTTACTGCAAGAGACATTTCCTGGCCGCGTAATTTATCGTCGTGGCGATATCAACTGGCCACCAAGATCATGCGATTTGACACCGCTGGACTTTTTTTGTGGGGCTACACGAAAGACTGAGTTTATGCAGATCAACCTTTAACTCTTGATCACTTGAAAACCAACATTCGTCAAGTTATGGCTGAGATACCGCCCAATATGTGTCAAAAAGTGGTCGAAAATTACCTCAAAAGAATCAATGCTTGCAACAATTCGCGTGGTGGTCATTTAAATTATGTAGTGTTTCACACATAATGTCAACGTTCAAACTTTATAATAAAAAACGAATATCATGAAAAAAAAAATATTTTATGTGTTTTATTTACGTTTAGTTTTGAAACCGCAAAATGGATAACCCTTTATTTAGAATAGAAAAGTTTTGCATACGATGTGATCGAATATAAGAGCAAGTTCGTGCATTTTATTTTTTTTAATTGTATTTTTGGTCAAAAAATATATCAAAGAGGATTTTAAAGGTTTTTTATTTATCTTTATTTTGTAGGTGCTTGGAATTTAAAAGGTTTAAAAGAACACGATTTAGTGGTGTTTTAGCTTTAACTTGTGTATTAAGTGCTAAATATCATTACTAAAACAAAAGTACTGCCATTTCACCTTATTTCAGACTTATTCCTTAATATTAGAATTAACATTTGATACTAATTTACAAAAACATTGATCACAGAAAAGAAACGAGTTCGTCTTCGCGAAAAGTCCGTATAAATTACATATACCTACATAACTGATTTCTTTAATCCAGTGTTTTTCAAACTTTTTGAGTTCGCGACCCCCTTGTTAGTAAAAACATTCATACCCAGTATAATTATGTATCGAGTTCTAAAATTAAAACCTGAATTATTGATGATCTTAAAATATTCAAAATCTGGAAATTCAAATCATTTTTTTGATCGTACTTGGCTATAAAAAATACCATTTCTCGCTAATCTGTTTGACCACTTTAACATCTTGAATAATAGCATCCAAGGGAGAGAATAAAACATATTCTGTGGAAAAGACAAAATCAACGGATTCCTCGGAAACTCGGAAAACTAAGTGTGTGCTCAGAGTCTTTGCAAAAAAAAATATACGATTCTTTTCACTGCGTTCAAAAGATTCTCGAAGAAATTTCATCAGATGAGTCGATATCAGTAAGGTCTCAGGTTCCTCTCATGATACAAAGTTTGCATAATTTGGTGGAGAAACTATAAAGTTACTTTCCAGAACTGGATCCTGAAGGTGGAAATGACACAGATGGATACTAAATCTTTTTTTGAATATGCCGGCTTAACTCGCCGATCTAACATTGGCGAAGAGAAAGAAAATCTTAAAGTTATAGATTTATCTGCATATAGTAGGCTAGAATGGAATTCAATTTAAAACCATTGATAACTTCTGGATAAAGAGAAGAGGGGAATATCCAGAGCTGGCAAAATAGGCTTTAAAATTGTTAGTTTTATTAGCCACTTCATATGTACATATGCGAACTCACGTTGTTTTCAATGGTAGATATAAAACCTTAGAAGAGAAATAGGCTCGATTTGGAAAATGATTTATATGTTAATGTCTCGAAGATAAAACCAAGATTTTAACATTTGTTAAAAAATAAATAGACACACTAGTCTTACAAAAAAAATGTTGTGTTAAGTAAGATTAGTTGCTTTTGAATGATATATTTTTTTCACAAATTGTTCGATAAAAAAAAAAATTGTATTGCAGATGAGGCAAAGGAATCGAGGCAATCACTTAACACACTTAAGTACGAAGTATGAAGAAAATAGCGTCAGTCGTTTAGGCTGTAGGCCGACTTACAGAATAAAATCTAGACAAATATCTAGTAATCCCTCTTTTGGAATTAACAGAAGATGCAAAAAGCACGCCGAGTAATTTGCGTATAATTTTCAGCACATTGAGAATAAAATGTGACGGAAAAATATCATGCGAAAAAATATATATCACGGGTTTATATCATGCGAGAAATATCATGCGAAATAATTGTCATGCGAAAAATATTACATATGCGAATAAAATTCCATGCGAAATATAGCATACGAAAATTATGTCATGCGAAATTAAGTTATCATGGGAAAAATATGTCATGTTGTCATGCGAGAAATATATTAGGTGACAAAAACGTCATGCGAAATTTATAAAATGTGAGAATAAAATGTGATGGGCAGATGCGATATATGTATATCTATGTCACGCGAGATAAAAATGTCATAGGATAAACATTTCAAGCATGAGTTATAAGATGTCAGGCGAGAAATATGACATGTGAGAATTAAATGTTATGGGAAAGAATGATCATGATAAGTATATTATGCGAAAAAAATATCATAGGAAAAAATAATCATGCGATAATAACGTCAATCGAGAGAAGGATCTCATGGGTAAGAAATATCATGCGATAAATCCATGCGCGAATTATATTATACCAGAATAATGTCATGCCAAAAATAGGTATATTATGTGAGAAATTTATCCTGCAAGGAAAGTATCATCCGAGGAAAAATATGGGAAAAAATAATGAGAAAAGTATCATTATGCAAAAAATATAAATGTCATTTTATTTATACATACATATTTTATAATCTCCAACAAATTTCTGCCAATTAAATGGGTCAGGTGTGAAAAACATTCTAGGTGGAATAGACCGATTCAAACCCTTGACAAAACTTAAAAAAAATCGGTTTGGCATTCCATAGCACGTTCACATTTCCACGTAAAGCGAATCGTCATAAGACTAATATTTTCCTTCAGGAAATATAATTTTCAAACATCGAAGGTGCATTACTAATTTTTTCATAAAAATGTCTACTTTTAGTAGACCTAAAACCTACAACGGTCCTTTTTTCCTACAAACATAACCAATCTTTTCCATCTGTTCTACTCGACTGGTCTCTTCCGCGTGGAAGGAAAACAAATAAATACTTTCAGAATTTTGGATTTTCGGGACTATGTCCGTCTACGTCTCCCATGAAAACGCGGAGAAATCATCCATTTAAAAAAAACATCTACAAGTTAGAAAGCTTGTTAATGTCTACCTGAATGGCTGTCGTAGTATTAGTGATCTGATGGTTTGTCTCACCGAAAAGTAGTACGATTTCTACACTTGATAGAGTTTGCCATGAAGGGCACTTATCGAAAATGCGTGCATTTAGTATCGATATTATAAAGGTAGCCGGATACCAAATACCTACCGGATATCCGTCACATCTCTAGAAATTATTCTCCACTTTTAATATATAAGGCCTCATATCTGGGCAAGAGGCTCCTATAACTCATTTGAATCTCTTGGACAGAGTTTTAACGATACATGAACTATAACAAACATTAACATCTCTAGAACACCGTCGAAATGTTATATGTCTCTCATTTTTTTATCGCAATTTTATAAACAATGTTTGAATGAAAAATCGCTTCTGGGATTGTTCAACAGTTTACCATGATATGCGGTCGGAAACCCCTGTCTGTATAAAAATAAAATGCTCGACTGGATAGTACGAACTTGCTCTTGTAGCTAACAACTTTTGTAAACTAACCACTTACGATGTTAGTAGGTATAGGTAGTCTAGTTACCCTATGCAGGTTTAAAGCCGATGTAGGTAAGAATACCTTGATTCTTAATATAATGAGTTGTGGAATACATGATTCAAGGACTGGCTACATAGACGCCTGCCTACAAATGTATATTTAAATGAATTTGAATTATGTAAATTTGGAGGCTAATGTGTACCTAATTACATATAGTGAACCTAGGTATGTAAATATGTATACATACATACATAATGTATATAATGAAAGTGAATAGTGTATAGGTGGGTAAAAATCGTTTTTTTTACTTATAAAAACTGCCAAGACCATCACTTTAATCAGTTTCTCGATAAAACGGAGAACGCCATTAGATGCCACGGATCAATGAAAAGTTTATAAAAAAGTATCTAGAAAATTGTAGGATAGATTTTCATGAAATCCGGTTAGTTATGTTTAGTTTTTTTAAAACAATAATTGTTTTTTTTAAATTTTGGTATGCAGTTTTTTAGATTTTATAAATATACATGTGATTATAAAATTTAAAATAATTTTTTTGATTACTTTTAAAAATATTGATTTTCAAAAACAAAGTTTTAAAAATTAATTTTTATTAGAAAACAAAAGTTATAGTTTTTGATATGCAGAATTAGTTTGACTACTTAGATCTTCTCAGATATTAAATTTCAAAGAAATCCAATGCACCGAGATATCCAAAAATTAAAAAAAAAACGTTATATGAAAGTTACCGTTATTAGACTTTTCCCGTAAACTTGGTTAATTTAAGATGATAGCTATTGCCAACAAAAAAATTCGAAAAATTTTTTATCAAAATCGTTGGAGCCGTTTTCGAGAAAAATAAATTTTTTTCTAAACGGTTATATGGCATGTACCGTTATTTTCAGGCCTAAAAATAGAATTTCAATTTCCCCTCTGAGGAATGCCAAAAGAATCACACATGCCAAATTTGAAGGTAATCGCTTAAGCCGTTTAGGCTGTAGCTCGTTATACATACAGACAGACATTTTTTGGCGATCACTTTTTAAGGCTTCTCTATGATCGTAATGTCATGTTTGATTGTTACAATTTTTTTTTTACGAATGCATAACTTGCCTTATATAACCTTTTATAGCAAGTAAAAAAGTTGTATGGTAGAACGTGACAACCGTGTGCTGTTGATGCGTTTCTTTCTGTGTCTCTGCCTGTTGTGTTAATGTCTTGCAATTTTTAAGCCAATTAAAATCTACGGAGTTGTGTATGTAGCTTTAATTATTTAAAAAAACGAAAACCACAATTTTGAAACTCCAAATCTGAAATATGTATAAGCACTGAAGAAAAAACTCAAGTTAAGTTAATTGCAGAATCTAACTTTAGCAACTGAAAGGACTACGTAACTACGGACCAAGTGTCTTGGAAACTTGAACATTAAAAATAATACGGACAAGCTAAAAAAATCACATAAACCAAGGATGGACCAAAAAAAAAATAAACCCAAGCGATCACTATTCATATGATTCACTAAAACGACATAACCCGCCAATCCCTAGTAATCAAAACAAAAATCCTACTGGAATTCTCTTAGCGCCAAGAGCGCATCCGAAATTGCATTCGAAAACAAAAATAGACAATTAGACACACGATGCATTCATGTATATTTTATTTGAAGAAGCGGAAGCCAACTAAAAACTCAGATGCAAACGGACAACAACGTCTATTGCTACTTTGTGCAACAACATCCCTTCCCGGAAATTCAAACATTTATTGCACTTCTCATTCCTCCAACCCGTTTTTTGCTTCTATTTCTTTTTAATTCCATTTTTATTTTCTTAATTTATTTATCCCTCCTCCCAGCATCGAACATAGCAATCACAAACAGATCACACAAGTTGAAGGAAAAAAGGAGAATCCAAAGGGAAGCAAGCCAAACGTTCTATTAAAAATAAAAAATGACACAAAATAAAAAAAAAAAACTAACAAATACCTTTTTCTATATTTTCCACTTGGATGAGGGGTTTGTTTTCAATTACGCACGCGATATATTTTTTTTTTCTCTCGTCGTTGTACTACCACAGCAGTGTGGTTGTGTCGGGTATAAGCATCGGGGATTCAGCAAAAAAAAAAACCCCCAACAACCAGAACGCTTTGTGGTAACTGTCAGGACGACGACGCGCCTGGTGATACACGTGCAAATAGCCTTTATCCGGCAATTCGTAGGACTCAAAACACAGAAAGTGGGCTACCCACGCTCATCTGCCGAACCCAAATGCGCCGCCCATGCATTAAATGGTAGGAAATGTAGAAAAATACAAACAATTGCACTGTTACCATCGCACTCAGGTTCAGACCCACAACTAGAGAAACAAATTAAATCCTATCCTCACAGTATAAAGCACAAATGGAAGGCCGGATGGGTTAGGGGTTGATCGGTTGGGTTATTAAACGAGTTTTCTCGTACACCGGAGCAGGTATACAAGTCGAAATGCAGAGAAATGTAAAAAAAAAAGAAACCATTATACCAAAGAAATTAAATAAAATTTCCCATTTAAAACCCTAAAAGTCCTTTAATGGGAAACATTAAATTCTCATGCAAGGGTTGTATAGAATCTATTTGTTGTACTTGCATTAAGCCTTACATGGTTAACTGCGAAAAAGAAATGAAATATTTAATTGAAAATATTAAAATTTTTAACGCAAAAATGTTTTATATCCGTGGCACGCAAGCACATACTACACGACCAAGTGATTTATTCTTAGAAAACATGTGGAGTTTAACTATCTGAAATGACGACATGGTGAGAATTGTTGCACTCCTTTCGGAATCAAGTAGATAAATTATTATCAAAAGCTTCACTGAAATGGGGTTAAGCCCAACGACTCAGGGTCGACGAAAGTCCCTAGGCAATAATTCAATTATGTTGTCATTTGTGAACTTAACTCCCTCTGGCAGGCTGACAAAAATCTATAATGAAGTCAGCCATATTTTCGTAGCATTCGACATCGTTTAAACCGTTGTTACTATGGCAACACTGGCATACATGCAGCCTTCGACTGAATAAATGATGGAGTCTGTCCCTCTCGGTCACTTAAGAGAGTCACTTTATTTTATTATATTTTATTATATTATATTATATTATATCCTATTATATTTAATTTAATTTACTTTAATTTAATTTAATTTAATTTAATTTAATTTAATTTAATTTAATTTAATTTAATTTAATTTAATTTAATTTAATTTAAATCAATCAATTCAATTTAATTCAATTCAATTCAATTTAATTCAATTTAATTTAATTTAAATTACTTTAATTTAATTTAATGTAATTTAATTTAATTTAATTTCATTTTATTTTATTTATCTAAATTAGTAATTCAAAATTCAGATTGTATGCTTTTTATGATGTGCTTCCAAAAAATCTCTAAGACGCTCGAGTGTTCGTTCACTATGGCGTATACGCGTTATTTTTAGAGATATATTAGGAAATGAATTCGTTGTCTTCGATAGTACGTTAAGCTTGCCATCTTGGGTTAATTTAGTGACATCACGAAAAGAGAGCACAGTCTTGTTAGTCTCGCTGGGTTAGGTAAGGAGGAGGTTTTCGGCGAATAACTGACAGAGTTAGACCAATTGTTGGATATCACTTGAAATCAAGGGAGGACACATTGACACACAAATAATGCCTGCAAAACTGACAAGTTGCAATAAAATGCTTAACATCATCCATCACGCACATTCTTGTAACAAAAGTTGCACAAGGCTGGCGGGTCTAAGCGATGTGGAAAATAATTTAAGTTAAAGATTTCCAGTCTTGTTCTAAAAATAGTACTAATGTAAGCCAAATAGTAATACCACAATACACTATCATCAGGAAAAATGGTTTGATAGGGATTGTATGGAGGAAAAATGGTTTGATAGGGATTGTATGGAGGTTCGCAGAAAATCCTTTGCATGTTTAAGATTATTTAGAAACATTCCTCATAACTCCTACTTCAAAAAACAATATATATATCATTACGAACAAATATTACAAAGAAGTTTTAAAAAAAGAAGAAACAAATATACTCTTCCAAAATTGCACGTGAACTTGCAGGATGCAGAAATACGGGGGAGTTCGGGGAAACTATTCGGGAAATCAACAAAATACCGAACAAAAGAGTTGTCGGGTCACTTGAAATGGAGGATCTAGTCGAACACTTTATAATGCAAACGGCAGGCAATTTCTTTACATCGTTCCAACTTGCAAAACCATATATCCAGAACGATGAGCTGGATGCTCCATTTTCATGTTTGGAGGTACAAATAGTCTTAAAAGAGATCCAAAACAATAAGTCTCCAGAACCAAATGGAATAACCCAAGAATTTTATAAATTCAGCTCTTTCCTGTTTGTAGAAAGTCCAATCAAAGCATTAAACATAGCATATGAAAGCACCTGTGTACCAAGCTATTTTATAGATGCTATAACATGTCCCATTTTCAAAAAAGGTAACAACAGATTTGTAGCTAACTTTAGAGGGACATCATTGCTAAATGAAAATTCTTGTGAAACTTTTATCGAACGGCTGTACAGATGGGTCCAGAATAACGACTTGTTGAGTAAGTCACAAGCTGGCTTCCGGGAAAATTATTCGCTCACCAACATAGCTGAAATATTTAAAGGTAATCGAAAGAAGCTCTACGCCTTCTTCATTTACTTAAAGGCAGCTTTCGATACTATAGATCGAAAAGCATTAATACTGAAGCTGTACAACAAAGGAATTTCGAAGTTTTGAAGTATTTTAGAATTGTTATATGCTGAACAACTTCTGCCGTTCTACTTGGAAACAAAATTTCTGAACACTTTCGAATAGAAATAGGACTGAGACAAGGGTGCGGCTTAAGTCCTCTACTTTTCGCTCTGTCCATCGATGATATTGAAGAGGTTTTGCAGGGTGGAGCAAGAGTTTCAACTGATCTTATAATCAAAGTCCTTATGTTCGCAGATGACATCGTTGTTCTGACTGAGTCACCTGAAAGTCTCCAATTGTTGATCAACAGATTGTTCGAGTACTGCAACAAATGGAGGCTTCAGGTAAATCTCACCAAGTCAAAAAGAATTATTTTTCGCCAGGCTGGAGGACTCAACTGTCGCAACGAAACTTGGAAATTCGGTGATCAAAATATTAAGGTGGTAAATGAGTACAACTGCCTCGGGGTAACGATTTCAAGAAGCCTAAACTTGAAAAACCATATGGTAGATAAGCTAGCAAAAACCAAAAGTGCTCTAAATGCAACCTGGAGAACTATCATGCAATGCAAAAATGTTGAATATGAAGCAAGATATCGCATCTTCACAACAACAGCAAAAGCGATCCTGTGCTACGCAGCTCAAGTTTGGGGACACAAAGAGTTTGAAGAAGTGGAGCAGCTTTTAAAGTGCTTTTTAAAACGAACGTTAAGGTTAGCAAATAGTACGGCTAACCAAATGCTTTTGCTGGAGACGGGACTCGCGCCTTTGTTCATTTCAACCCTCAAAATTCAGATTGACTACATACTAAGGACAGTTGAAATGGAAGACAGCCATTTACCAAAACAGATTACAATGCTGGTAATCCGAAAGAAACATCATGTTTTGAGTGCTGGAAAAATATAGCCGAGTACTGTTGACTTTCACTATCACTTCAAGTGGACCGAATGGACACGTGAAAAAGTGAACTCTATCGCTTGATAAGTTTAGTAGACGAACAACAACGTGAAGATTACATAAGAAAAGCAGGAAGCTCACTACACAGGAGCATATGTAGTTATATGCGCAACTTAACTACAACTTGGGTGAAAAAAATTATTTCAGGGTGGAGTACTCAACCGACCTCATAGCACTCATTTTAAAAGCACGAGAAGAGTTACTTCCCCTAAACTATTTACCGCACAGAAGTGGTCTACGAGAAACATGCGAGTTATGGAACCTAAGAGAGAAAGAGGATGTACATCACTTCCTGGGAAGATTCCGATTATTGTAGATACAAGAAGTACCCTGCGGGAAAGAGTTACCTTAACGATTCTGAAATATTTTATATTCTTAACGGTGAAACTGATTGGGACAATTTGTATCGATATATCAAGATAGCTCTTAGCTATAGAAAACGTATCTTTGATGAGCTTTTTTTAAAAATACAAATACACAAACAAAAAAAACACTGTCAATACTTTTATCATATTTTAAATATTATTTGCCAACTGGAAGACAACATATGCCATGTCATATAATGAATGAAAACCAAAACTTTTGTTAACTATATGAAATAAAATCTTTTGAAAATTGAGTTGAATTGAATACTAATAGTTTCACAGGCAGTTGATAAGTTCACAGGCTCAAATACCAAAATTTTGGTTTTAATACATTACTCTTGAGATCACAGGTGTTGCTTGTTGATTTAAAGTTGAAGGGAAGGATTATCTGCGGAAATACTGAAACCCCCAGGCAAGCATTCACAAATGCTCACCAAAAAAAAAGAACGAAAGAATATTGGTCTGAAGAAACATGCCTAAGGAACACCAGCACTGTTTCAACCCAGTTTTACGTCTCTGACCCGTCATAAACTGTCGCATTAGTTAATAACAGGTATTTTGTTGACAGTGTTAAAGGCTGGTTTGAAATTAACAAAACAGACATGAAGCTTTCTTTTTCATTGGGTGTATTCAGAAACAAAACTTGACGGCTTTATAGGTATTATTGATTAACTTTTAGGGAGTTCGTCAGAATTACAAATTTCCTGAAATGTCCCTGAAGTGGATCTCACGAGAGATGTGCGCCAACTCTCTGGGAGATGATCGTCAGTTAAGGACAGTTTTAAAGTTTGAAGAGATATATTCCAGGGATTTAATAGCTGATTGACCTGCGAAGATGCGGATGACAGTTAAGATCTATTTAATCGACAATAGCTCTATCCGGAAAACTAAACATTTTTTAAAACTTTTCTATTGAGACCACTGAGTATACCGATGGTCCCCCTTAAAACAGTTTTATATAGAAAATTGGCTCGAAAATACCTTGTTAAAAGATATTGTTCTTATTGTTCTTGGGAATTTAATTTTGCAAATCTAATTACGATTAGAAAATTTCTTAATTTTTTTGACAACTAAAATATGTACTATCAAAATCATTCACGTCTTATTTCAATTTTAACTTGCAACATTCACTCAAAGCACAATACAGTTTCCCCATAAAAGCAATCCCACAAAGTCTATACCGTGACAATGCGTGAGTATCCGATCTATATCGAATAGCAATAATTTTCGCGTCCGCTTGCAGTAATTTAATTATGCACCTGGACAGAAGAGAGTCACCAACCGACCGACGACGGCGAGACGCGGCGGCTTTGTTGGCTGCTGGCAACGTGCTATACAAAGAAAAAAACATCAACCCAGAGCTTCGGCAAACTGTAAGAGCCTATTAGATAGTCAATAATTAAAATTAACTAAGCCGTGCGAGATACGAGTACAACAGGAAAAGTATGGTATGTATTGTCATGAAAGATGCAAGTCCACTATACGCGCTGTTCATAACCAGTTGCAGATTCGAACTTCTTCTCTAGGAGAGTGCTTAGAAGATGGACATATAGATGTGGAATAATGAAAGAGAATGTTCGGTGCATGTTGTGTGTGTACACACATTTGTAAATTGATTTTGATTTTGAAATATTCGGGTTTTGCAAATGCTGCAGTAGGCATGTTCTGGTTTTGTGTGACCATATATACTTACTCGTACGTACATGACATTAGCATCTATGCAATGTAAAGACACCACACATTTTATTATGTGGTCACGGACGATGGACGGTGTGGACGATGGTGGGGAAGGAAATTTGTTGGTTATATTCATTTTTTGACAAGTGAAAGTCGTTTAATATTTTTTTTTGTAAGCACGTGTTGAACTTTCTTTTTATACAAAATTATCATTTTCACTTTTTTTATTAAATAAAAATTATGCCGATATGTTCATCATATTCTAATTCTCAATTAATCATTTGCAAACTGTAAGTCTAAACACCTAAAAATTGGTCTCCGAAAACAGGCTAAGAAGTGTTAGTCCTGAAACTGAGGGTCAATTCCCGATCTGTGAAGATGTGAAGTGATAAATTTTATCACGCTTTCACGTCTAATTCGATTCTCGATTCGTGAAAAAGTGAAGTTAAATGCCAAACATTTTTCATATGATAATTTTTTTATCACAGTCAATTGTTTTGTGAAGAAAATGTTTCTAATCGAATATTAAGAAGAAAAACAGGATTTGGCACATGGCAAGTAAGCAACCATTATATTTATACACAAATATATTTTGGTTATAAGTTATATTTGTGTGTATTCGAGTAAATAACGAAATTGTTAAATCAACAGATTCACAACAGCCGACGCGACGACGGTGCTCATTCCCGCGACAGATCGTTGGAAACTACCCATTGCAAAAAAATGCAGAGAACTTAACCATATTTAAATGGCACTTATAAGTTGAGTGTTTTTCAAGAATGCTCTCAATTCGCGTATTAAATCCATGCATAAATGTTTTGGGAATCTATAAAGTTCAATAAAGTGCTCCTATTTGTAACTTCGAATAGATTCTGCCCATCTCGAAGGGAAAGCCTCAATATCCTCACATAAAAAAAATAATAAATCTTACTCAAAACAGAGATACTATTCAATATTATATAAAACCCACAATTGTTCAGTACGACGCCTTTTATTAATTTATTAAACGAATTATTATTCCGGACATTATTCTTAAGCAAATTTAGAAACTGAAATGAAATATTTACCTTTCCCAACAAAAAATCTAATCAGAAATGACAGAATTTATCATTTAGTACTTTTTAGTACAAATTTTATCACAATGAGTTCTAGAATCGCATTAGGTGTGTGCGTGAAGTTGGAAAATGATAAACCTCTGTGAAAACTGAAATGATATTTTTTTTATCACTTCATAATTTCACAGATCGGGAATTGGCCCCCTGGTCATAGTGTCCATCTGCAGAGATAAGCACATTGGCCGCTGTTTTCCGCTAAAAGCCACAAACGATAGCAAAATGTGAATTTTTCTTGATGACAATTCTCGTTACAGATTCGACAAATTCATTTTATAAATTTGAAGTTTATTGATATTTCTCGACTTATCATATTGTATATTTAATATTCATCAACTTAGAACTTGGCGTACTTACTTCCATGACCGACTTCTTACGCACAGACTTTTTGTGATAAAATTGGCGCTGTTTTTCTCATTATGCCTTTTTGTTGTGATTTGACTACTTTTCGCAATTTTTTTCTGGTGATAATCTCTAGACATTAACCTAGCAGTAATTCTTTGAAATTTTATGATTGATAGGAATTCTGAAAACGTGGGTGGATGCCACGCCCCCTGAATGTAAAATTTTAAATGTTCGTTTTTTTCTTCGCATGCAGTACAGTACCTACCATTGTGCGCAAGTACAAGATTCTACGGTATTAGCAAGAGAGTACCTCAGCGAGTGAATGAGTAAGTGAGTGAGTGAGTGAGTGAGTGAGTGAGTGAGTGAGTGAGTGAGTGAGTTAGTGAGTGAGTGATTGAGTGAGTGAGTGAGTGAGTGAGTTAGTGAGCGAGTGAGTAAGGGAGTGAGTAAGGGAGTGAGTGAGTGAGTGAAAGAGTGAGTGAGTGAGTGAGTGAGTGAGTAAGTGACTGAGTGAGTGAGTGAGTGAGTGAGTGAGTGAGTGAGTGAGTGAGTGAGTGAGTGAGTGAGTTAGTGAGTGAGTGAGTGAGTGAGTGAGTGAGTGAGTGAGTGAGTGAGTGAGTGAGTGAGTGAGTGAGTGAGTGAGTGAGTGAGTTACGGTTCTTGGGGTCCTATTTCTCAATGAGTTAACATTTGGTGAGGCGTCTGAACTTGATGAACAGATACTGTGAATTTGAAGATCAAGAATTTATTGGCATTTAAATAAGAAGGGGCACAACATCGTCTTGAGTTTAATCCTGTAAAAAGGTATGTAGTTTCAGAAATTAACAGAAAAATGTGCATTAAAAGGAGTAATTTTTGACACTCATAATGACGTCATCTCCAAGATTATGCAGCATCAAACATAATTGCTCTAGGTATGGCTTCAAAAAAACGCAAAGCAGTAGCCATGCAGTCTGTTGATCATCACATGTAGCTAGATCTGGAGTCCGTCTAAATGTTATTATACACCCCTTTAATTTACCACGCAGAAAAAACAGATTTTGGCGCCAATCGTAAAAATTGATTCCTTTGATACGAGTCTTTTGAATAGCTTTCTACAAATCTGAGACATTTTTACGAAATTTTATGAAATTTTCGTTTTTGAGCTTGCACAAGACATTGAGACGTAGCTTCATAACAATGATCTTTTTCTGATTCCCATTATCTATTGTACGAAAATATAAAATAAAAAGTGGTAAAATATACACTTTTCCTAAATATTTTTTTTGTTTTGACTCAACCTACAATCTCCTGCTTAATTATGATTATGTCCAAATTCAATAATAAAATCTAATGGTTATGAATTCAGTATAGATACACACTAAAACCAAGGAATAGAAATTTAACAGCGAGCATTCTTTCATTTTGACGACCAAACTTTGTGGTTACGTATGATTTACAGCAACAATTAACGCTATTTTGTATCAACCAAAATTGTTCACTTTCATTTTTGTATTGCTTTTGCAACATATTTGGAAATCGGCCAACCGTGCTAATGGTCCCTGAAGTACCTACTTTGGGCACCGTTTATGTGCCATACATTTCGTTCGTTGACTGAAGATTTCAAATATCATTTCTTAAATAAAAAGAAAAAAAAAACACCATAAATCTTTTCAGAGCAACACAACCGTCAAAAAATCAACCAAGCAGAATATCATTTTAAATAGTTTTTACGTTTAAAACATGAAGTTAAATTTTTATCAATAAAATTTAATCGAAATCCAAATAAAAATGTGGTACAAACACGCTAACATAGTGCACTACATTCTTAGAGTACATTCACTTTAAACCCAAGTTACACTGTTTGTAATTGAGACACGACCGACTGACGTGAAGCGACGGCAAAAGGGGAAGCGGAATGTTATGTAAGAGTTAAAACATAACTTGGTAAGATATTGAAACCTTATATGTGCTCATTCATCATTCCATTAGCATTCATTCACTCACGCGAGCAATGTTACAATGACCACGCATGCAGAGTGTATACTCTATAGTTTGTTTCAAGAGGTATCAAAATTCATTATAGGTATTAGCTATGGTATTTTGTTGCTTCTTGTTATGAGAAATCTTTTTTATACATAACGGTCAGGTTTATGGGTGCGCTTCCTCATAGATGCGAAGAAGAAGTACCCAATGATACTGAGGAGGAGGTTGGTAAGTTTGTTGTCTGTTTGTATGCTAAAAAAACAGGATTGCAAATCATTTTGAAATAAAGGGGTCCTAAAACGTAGATGATTTTAAATCGGGATTTTCAGTAAGTGGGATTCCGAAAAGCTCCATGCCTATAACTTGGATGTTGGCTTCAAATTTGTATTAAAGTAGTAAGGCAATGAGGAGTTGGTAGACGATTTCTTTAACTCTCATTCAATGTGAATTTCAGAACTCATATTCGTGAAATATAGCCACAATATTGAGCAAACAGGTTAGTTCGTCAAGCTTCCTAGATTAGATAGAGATGTGAGCTCCAGCACAGATAGACAAATTTAATTATTTACAGAATGAGAAGTTTTATTCCTGATAGGGTAAAATCTCTCATGACCGAAATAAAATGCATGGTTTGATATTAGCTGGAAAGATGCTATTAAGAAGTAAGTTTCTGAAATTATCCACTAAGGAAAACCGGAATAGGTTCAACCAAGTTAGAAAGGCTTGCAACGTGCTTATTCAGAGAACCAAATTTTTTCGCGACCAAAAATTAAGGCAAAAAGTACCAAAATGTCCCAAGGGTAGTAAAAATGTTCATGTGTACAAAACATTTGAAATACAATATTTCGTCGTCTTTTCCAAGGTTCGTCTTCAATGACACCCCTTTTTGTCAGCTCACGTGAAAAAGCGAAAAGAAATAAAGATTTTCGATTGTATGATAGTGAATTTCAAGTGCCCGTTTAATATTTTCACAAATGTAGTGACGATACTTCGTTAAATTAGACATCATTGGCAGAACCCAGCGAGCTGTCACTGGAGCGTTTGCTAACATTAAAGCTGAAGCGGCTAAGATGGGACTAGCAGTCAATGTCCACAAAAAGGGACACACAACACCGACGGATTGGACAAACCGTCACAATAGACAGGTACAACTTTAAGGTAGTTAGGGACTTTGTCTACCTCGGATCCGCTATAACATCTAACAACAACATCTCGTTAGAAATAAAGCGAAGAATAACTCTTGCCAATCGCTGTTCCTTAGGGCTAGGGAGGCAATTGAGTAGTAAAGCCCTCTCTCGAAAATCAAAGGAGACTATTTATAAGACTCTGATCATCACAGTACTGCTCTATGGCGCGGAGACATGGACTCTATCAAAAGCGGATGAAGATATCCTTAGTCGTTTCGAGCGTAAGGTTCTTCGCAAGATTTTTGGCCCTATCTGCGTTAACGGGCTTTGGAGGAGAAGGTTCAACCACGAACTATACGAGCTGTACAGCGGCATTGACCTGGTAGAAAAAATACGTATATCACGTTTAAGATGGCTAGGTCATTTAGAGCGTATGGACAACAATGCTCCGGCTCGCAGGATCTTCGATTCCAACCCAGAGGGAAGACGCAGTCAAGGAAGACCTCGCCTAAGGTGGCGCGCTCAAGTGGAAGATGACGTCAACCAACTTGGAGTGCGTAACTGCAGGTAGCTAGCCAAAGACCGAGCTAGCTGGGGAGGCATGTTGGTTGAGGCCCAGGTTCGCCCCAAACAGTAGCGCTACCGAAGTTAAAAAGAGTAAAAAGAGAGTTAGTTGTAATTAAGATCACAACCAAGCTGTTTGTAAGCTCGTGACGAATAAATAAAGTTTTTTTTTTTTTAAATCAAACGGCGCATTTACATTTATTCAAAAAAAAATTAATAAATTAATGTTTTTGAGTGGGGAATTTTTTTTGTTTTTATTCATGTTTGCAAAAACACATTCTATGAAAAAAAAAACTAAATTTTAAGTATGGAACCGAAAGGATAATGCTACCATCTTAAAAATCCTAATTTGTTTTACTTTGCTTAATAACTCCCAAAATCTTTATTTTTTCTAAAAAAAAAACCCTAAAAGCAGATTTACTACAAAAGTTCTTAAGTCATAGCGTACCAAAGTTTAATTTTAAAATAAAATAAAAATCAAAATTGATATATATATTAAATTCATTCGTTAAAGTAACCAGACTTAATATAGCTCCCATTTTAACGAACAACTAAACTTTGGCACGCTATAACTTAAAAACGAAATGACATACAGAAGTCGTAGAATTTTTTTTTAGAAAAAATAAAGATTTTGGGAGTTATTAAGCAAAGTAAAACAAATTAGGATTTTTAAGATGGTAGCATTACCCTTTTTTTTCATAGAATGTGTTTTTGCAAACATAAATAAAAACAAAAAAATCCCCACTCAAAAACATAAATTTATTAATTTTTTTTTTGAATAAACCTACTACACCCAATGTTTTCGACCATTTTTCTCACAATTTTATTAATTATACGATAAAGTGTTTTTATCCTTTTTGTGTGAATTAACATTAGCTGCAATGCGTACCTACAACTTTTTTCGAAAGAACCTATGCTTTTCGATTAATTTGAAAATAACTGAATTTTTCCAACTGCCCCCTAAAAATCGCACCAAAGTTAGCGTACTTTTTAGGAAATGCTTAGGACGTTAAAATGAAGCTCTCCACCAAAATTCAGCTTTTTTGGAATTTTTTCGAAGTCTCGTAATTTTGTTGTCTAATTTTCCTGGACTAAACGCAACAAAATAAGAATGGAATAGCTTTTCACGGCCTTAAGTCCACAAAATTTTGCGTTTCTCCTGGTGATCTCACTTCGGTTCATCAGTAGACCATTGAGTGCCTTGTCAATACACAACTATACTATTTTTATAAAAATAAAAATATGACAAATCGGTCAAGCCTTTTTTATGTGATGATCTTTAATTCAAGCGGCATTTTTTTTACAGATTAAAACTCAATCAAAACTCCCTTAAACTTGAGGGAAATAGTTATTGAACCCTTCGAGGGTAAGATGACTTACAGTTTCCGATGCTTTGGAATTAATGTTTAAACGAAAGTCTCTGTTAATTTTTGTAAAGGGAAATACAAATTACATTCATTTCGATGATTTCAGAATTAATTCATAAGATGATGACGAGTGCAGGACTGAAGGAGTGAATCCTTAAAAACGATGTCATTTAATATCTACCTATTTTATTGGTAGGAATCAAAATTTGCATAATACATAATAGTCAGTTGGAGTACATTTGGCTTAATTTGAACGAAATGTTTGTGAAATTATTTGTCATGCCGATGTCTGTTTTATAGGAATTTCTGTCTGATGTCGGTGTCATTGCATGTCACGGAAGGATAAATTTAGCCTTTTTGTTAATTGTTTTTTTTGTGTCGTTTGTTTATGTTTGTATGTTAAAGGATATGCACCTGAGCTAGGTATTATGATCGTTTTCATGATACATCTTCATTGCATATCCATTGATGGGCACAAAAGTTTTTGTATATTAAAAGCAAATTAATTTATTCGAATGCATGAACCTCGGATATGCATGGTGGCAAAATGTTTCAATTAATTTTATTTGCATTTATGTTGACACTTCTTCTTGTGTGGAAAATAAACGAAACGACAACAAACGTAAATTCACCCAAAATATTTCTCTGCAGTTCATGAATTTGTGTTGGAGGCGTCGAGCCGTGCGTCGGGGGGTATATTCATTTAAATGGTATATAGTATTTGGTGTTATGGGATTTTGTGTGAATTTTGGGCCAACATAAATGCATAATATTCGATATTGTATAGATATCAACTGCTGCAATTCGTTTGCACTCATAATAAGTGCAGACATCTACTACCTGCCTGACAAGCATCATATATATTTATTAATATTATTTTTGTGGTGATAATCTTTTAAGTTGTTATTTGAGGTTTTGGTGTTTACATCGGAAAGATTGGTTGTGTGACAAATCATATCAAATTTTGATTTATTATAATGGAATATGGAGATGCAACTATCTAAATTCATATATACATTTTTGTATATACATTGGTAGCTGACTGAGTTAAATTGAATTTTAGTAGATTATATATACCGGAACCACAAGCAAGAATATAGATACAATTGGATTGCCCTGGTGACTAGAATTTAGCTCATCAGGGATAAAAATAATCAGACATCCAATCCAAGTCTTTTAGGTTTTTACCCTTAAATAAATGAATGAATTACTGACTTACACTAAATATTGGAGGGTTTACTTTGCGAGTTATCTTTTTATTATTTACTAGCAGATACTCGTGCGATGCTACGGACCCACGGGAATCTAATGAAATCATCTATCCATCTACAAAATTTCATTAAAAACCGTTCAGTCGTTGAATGTAGGCATAAACGTCGGACATGCTCGGCAAGCATGCTCGAGTTCGCTGTACTCTTCTTGTAAATGGGCTGGTTCGCGAGCCGTTTGCTGTTGGCGAAAAATTTAGATTTGTCGAGTTCGTTGGCTTCGATGTTCGTCGTGTATGGTCATGTTCGCGAACAAAGCGAAGATTTTATATTGGATTCAAAAAGTTAGAACTACAAAAGTTAATTTGGGAAAAATAAATCATGGCTAATGTTCCAGCTGCTTACCAAATTTAATTAAAATCCATTCAATGGCATCAATGCGGAACAAACACCCATAAGTATATCGACTGTATATGGAACTTCGATAACTCGAACTATCGCTTGCCAAAAAAATAATTCGAGTTATCAAGTAATACAGAAAATTAATATAAATTACGTAATATTTATTAGCGAATAAAAGAAGTACAGTTGTTTTGATTATTTAAAATATTCTGTTATACATGTCTGACGAATGGATTTGCCGGAATGCTATATTTAATAGCCACATCCTTTTTTCTTGACCCACTATTAATTTAAATTTATCTTCAAACGATGTTTTTAATGTTCGTTTAACGACATATGCACGGTAGTTTTACTTTTAATAAAAACTTCACACTGTACTGTTAATATCTACGTCAGTTTCTTTTCACTTTTTATTTCGTCTTTTTTTAATCTTTTAAAATAGGACTTTGAATTCGTATTATATATATAGCATGACAGCTTTTACTCCCACTTAACGGAAACACAATTTTCAACACACACATATGTATACAAGGTCATAGAACATACAAAAACAGTGCCCACAAACGCAATGCATTATGAAATGAACTTGTAAAAATCCACAGACTTTGATAATTTACCTAAAAAATTTGAGGTGACGCCAAATAATATCTTCGAGTTATCGAGACATTCGAGTTATTGCGACATTCGAGTTATAGAAGTTCGAGTTATCAAGCAAAAATTACATGTAAGCTTCAGACTTCGCGCTATTGCCAACCAATTTCATTCAAGTTATCAAATATTCGAGTTATCGAAGTTCGACTGTATTTTGTTCATATTTAAGCATCTCCCATAGGAACCGTTCGTTTTCAGTTTTCGGGATAAAAATGACTTATGTGATAATCGAGTGTGTATTTGTGAATAAGTGTGTGTGCGTGTGTCTGTCTGCATGTGTGTATGTGTATGTGCTTGTTGGCTTCTTGTGAACGAAAGCTATGTTGGCTATTTCTAGAATGAGCAGATAGGTACATATAATTTTATGAGCCCTATAGAAAATTAAAACAAATCTATCCCACGGGAACCATACATTTATCGAGATAAAAAGAATGCTGTGTGCTATTTCAGAATGTAATCTATCTCTGTGCAAAATTTTATCCAGATCCGTTCAGCCGTTCTGGCATTATTGAGCAAAAAACATCCATCCAAACTTTAACATTTATAATATTAGAAGGATTACATGCATACACAATTCCAAACAAAAAATCAATTCTCGATTTTTAAAATTTACCGACCTTTGTTGAGCGTTTTCCTAAAATTGTATTTCGTAAAAACGTTCTCCTGGATATTACGAACAACTAAAAAGAGTTCAAGCCAAATCGGCCCATTCATTATCAATTGTGAATTACAATACATTTTTGCACACCATTTTTAATAGCAGATGCCCGTTGCGATGCTATACCGACTTTCTATCTCACGGGAATCTAATTACATCTATCCACCTACAAAATTTCATTAAAAACCGTTCAGTCGTTGAGGCGTGAGAGCGGAACAAACACTCAAGTATATATTTTTTCATATTTTAGCCTCTCTCATAGGAACTGTTAATTTTTATCGGAATAAAAATGACATATGTGATAATCCTGTACCCCATTCACCTACCAATCAATCAACCAATCAAATTTCATGCAAATCCGTGTGCTTTTAGACGCCTAGTGAATAAAATATTTGTAGAATGAGCTCTATGAAAAATTAAAATAAACCTATCCCACGGGAACCATTCGGGATAAAAAGTAGCCTGTTTGTTATTCCAGACAATAATCTATCTCTGTACCATTCAGATCCGTTCAGCCGTTCCGGAGTTATTGAGGTTTGTTGCTCTATACATCCAAACTTTCACATTTATAATATTAGTAGGATGCCCAAAGGGCTTTCAGATCTTGCCAAATAAACACACCAAAATTTAGTCAGTATTCATTAAATAATAAAATATATCTCTTAATTTGTAGTTGTTTCAATATTATTCTACTTCAAATATTTGGTATTAAAGCTTCATGAGGTATGAACTTGAAGTACTTTTAGATTTCACTACTTGTTATGGCTGACTTGTTACATTGAGGTTTTTATATCGAAGAACTTGGCTCTTTTTTGAACATATATGTTTTTGGTCTGGTCTCATTCTAATTAGTAAAGATTTTAATAGTCTGCCATGTCAAAATCTTATTATATAAAAAATACCTTTTTGTAAGAAAGTCGATGAATTCTACGCCTAGTAAATGAAAAACCTCAAATTTTAGATTTATTTTCACTCCACCAAATTTCATTACTATCCAGCAATCGGAAGTGGTCTATATATTACTGATAACATTTCTGAGGAAAATGGCGGGTACCACGAACCTAAACAGAAGATCTCAAATTTTATATTATTTTTCCTTTTACGTACTTTAATGCCTATCAATCTACCAAATGTACTACAGCAATTGGAAGCACTCTATATATGTAATTGACACCAATTCTGAGGACGTGGGGGGATACCACGCCCCTAACTGGAAAACCTTAAATTTTCGATTTATTCATGTCGTTGCATCAAAAAATCTACCGTTGTTCAACATTACAAGACTCTACCGGGGAGTGTACCATAATTTTGCTGATCTGCCAGTCAGTTACGGTTTTTGTGATATTTGAGTTCCGTGCATTTCTTCGGAATTTTAAGTTTCTGGCCGAAAATCGCTTGGGTTTGTTACGGTAAAAGGGCTTAGCGCCAGAACTTAGCTGGCTTGATCTTAAAATTCTTGGGAAAAAATGAAGAACAAATCTCAAGAAGTAATACAAACTTTTAAACACAACTTTATAAGAAATTTAGTAGAAAAACCAACATCTATTGAAAAACAAATGCTTTCTAAAAACCTTATAAAGAGTGGATTTTTGCCTTTGGCCTGATAATGATAACAAGATTTATAATAGAAAAGATATCAACAAAAAAAAATTGTTCGTAAATATGTATACATTTCTAATATTGCATACATAAAAACGGATTTCATACGACAAGTGGAATAAGCCAAGGTGAACCACTTTCACTAGTACTTTTTACCGTAACCTAATCTAAGATTTGCAAATTATGTTTAACGAGTTATTTTTTGAATACAAAAAAGTAGGTTTATCCACTAACGGAGAAAAACCCAAGCAAATATCTAATGGCAATTCATCACAAATAAGAATATATGATACTCGTATTATTTTAGAGTTCGTTCACATGGAAAGATAGAAAAAAATGTTAGCCAAAGGATATCACACGCTTGGCAAGAAATTTGAAATTTCAAGCCTCATGATAATTACAATAAATACATTATTTTATAAAGCAATCAATAAAATAAAATGAGAAGGATCTAAATGACTATCTTGAGGTATTCCACATCCGATGATGGATGATGTACATATAGTGTCCGCTCATTGAGATTGAGTTAAAAATAAAATGCACGACTGGATCGTGCTAACCATTGAGGTTTGGTTAGTTAGGTGTAGTTATCCTATGCAGGTTTAAATCTATGTACGTAAGATTACCTTGATTCTTAGTATAATGAATTGTCGAATGGATGATTCAAGGAAGAGTTACATAGGTACCTATGTAACCTACAAATGTATATTTAAATTTATTTATAGATTTTAATTATGTAAGTTGGGCGAGTAAAATGCATGTACATACATAAATACATATATATATATATGGAACCTAAGTATGTAAACTTGTGCATATAATAATGCAAATGAGGGATGTACATAAGTGGGTAGGTAGCTGTATGCCTATAACTTTGTAATTAAGGTGCAATATGCATACATAAGATTTTTTTTTTATAATCTACACGCGCTCAAGGGATTATGAATACCCTTTAAATGTTTCAACACGGCGCGGGCGTGAGGGTGAGGTTAAGGAAGAGAAAGAATGATAGGAAAGATGTGTGGCGCGATATTCGGAGACTGTAGGTGGTTGTTGTCTCAGATTTTATCTCCAGGGATGGCGGCTGAACTAATGCGGAGCAATTTCCGTGTCTTATTTATCGATGTTCCTTATAATTCGCATTAACTTTTTTATTCTTTGTCATATTTTATCGATACATTAGTTTAACTCAATCACATGTTGTTAGTTCTATGCCTAAACAGCATGTAATTAGTAAACCAGCAACTCATTGTATGACATTTATTTTTAGAATTGGTTTTTAATGGAAAAATAAGAAGACATAGACTACGGCAGGGATCGAACCTGTGAACATGGGGTTGACAGGCGAACACACAACTATCGCGCCACGGCCACCCCCATTCAGATTCATGTGCTTTATAAAGACACGTCATATGTATATATAAATGTATAAGGATCTACATTGTATTTAGTATTCAGTGACGTACGCAAAAATTGTTAAGAAGAGAATAATAATAAAGGTAGAAATTAATGGATAATACACATAATTAATGTTTTTATATTGCTTAGTCGTTATAATTTGAAGGAAAACAAAGATGCCATTTGAAGTCATGGATTAATAAGAACATATAAAAAAAATGTCAAGTCGTTAGAGCGGTTTTTTAATAAATTAATTTTTTATGTATAAAATTTTGAAAACATTTTTAGAAAAAAATATTGAAACGCTATTTTGAAGATATTATTAATATACATATAAAATTCAAATTTCAAAAAAAATTCTGTGACTGGTATTTTAAAAATCAATTTTTTTCAACAAAAAAAAAATTATTTATTTTTTAAAATCGAAAAACTTTTTTTTTTTTAACAGTTTTGTATGCAGTTTCATTAACAACCTTAGGGGGAGCATTTGTATCAAAAAAATATTTTATGGGAAGTAGCGTTAATAAGCACGAAAAAAAAATATTTTTATACTTGAAAGTGGACTGTACTAATTCAAGAACACACACAATTTTTTTATAAGAATTCTTGGAGCCGTTTTCGAGAAATCAATTTTTTTCTTAACGGTTTTTTTTAAACATTTGTATGGGAGGTACCGTTATTTTTTATTTTAGGAAAAAAAAATTACCAAATTTTCGTTTTCCCTTTATTAATGCACTTAACTATTTTTTTTTATAAAAATCGTTGGAAGCGTTTTTGAGAAAAATAAGATTTTTGTTTTTGGCCCAAAAAAATGTATGGGAGCACTGTTATTTGTCGTCTTAAAAAAATGAAAAAAACGTGTGGGCATATTACCGAAAAAACAATATCTACCAAGTTTGAAGCAAATCTATCCAACCGTTCGTTTAGGCTATAGACTCGAGGACAGACAGACAGACTGATAGACAGCCATACAGCCGGAATTGCAGGACCAACGTTTTTGGTGTTGTCTATTATCGTAATCTCATGTTTGATTGTTAGGATTTTTTTTTGTTGCACGAATCCATAACTTGCCTTATAATACCTATAATCGCAAGTAAAAATGTGTATTTAAGAAAAAAAACACATATTTTCAAAAGAAATAAAAATAATCTGATTAAAGTGATACGAGGAACAAAATATCGTTTTTTTTTTCAAGCATTTCTGGATGTCTCACTTCCAAGTTGTACAATATTCTTCGCTTGCTATACAAAAAGAAAGAAAAATAATTAGAAGGCGTAAATTCGCCCCTAAAATATCAATCTAAAAGTACAATCACGCGAAATTATTGCTTCATTGTATCCGTACGATTCCTTCAACATGTTGATTTCGATTGCTCTGTATAACGAGAGGCACTAAGATCACTTCTTTTCAACATTTGTGTTATTCAATTAAGGAACGAGTTTCTTATATGGTGTGAGCTTAAAAACCGCACAAAACTTTGACGTCTAAGATCGTCTCGATAATTTCATGTGGATTATATTAGCTTCAAATGCTATAATATTGTTTATTGGCATACGCATTAAAGAATAAATGAGTCCCATCACTGAATACAATTTTCCGACAATTTAGCACATTCAGTAAAATTTTCCATTGGCAATGGCACCATCTTCCGCATAAGCAACCACTCTGTAACTCTCCATATCAATCAGCAGCTCATTTGCTACCAGATTCCATAGACGAGGAGATAGAATACCTCTTTGCGGCGTGCCTCTAGTGACAAAGCTTCTTGCAGAGAAACCACCCAGTTTTGTATTGATAACCCTGCTAGTCAGCAATGGATTAATCAATTCGCCAAGCGATCCATCTACACTGTCAAAGAGACCCGCAACTATTGTTCCAAGACTAGCGAATGTAATTAAACTTTCACCAATGGAATCCATTACGGAAAAACTCACTTGTTAACGTCTTACTGATTGGTATCGGCGGGGTTTGTATGGCGAGCTCCTACATCTTAGTACCGAATATTAGCAAGTATCTTTTGAACATATCCACCGACAAGGTTTATGGGAATTGGCAGACATCCCATAGGTTTTTTTCTTTTTTTTTTAGCCCAATTCAATTCACATGCTCTGATTTTGGTCAAAGCTTTTGAAAACCACTCCATTCACTAAACGAAATATTTTTTCTTCAATAAAAAGACAAATTACACTCATTTATTTATGCCAATCACTTTAAAAATAAAGTTGAACATTTTGAGAAAGAAAACCATAATAAAATCATACCATGCCCTTCCCATTTACCACCGCATTTGGTTAAATCACGGCAAATCCAAACAAACCCTCAAAAAATTTACTGCATATTCTGCATCAATTTACAGATATGAGATATTGTGTTCCCCACCTTGACACTTGACATCATTAGAATAGCAAGAATAGCAAAAGAGGTTGGTCCAAACCACCCGCAGGTACCACACCATACCTGCCGACCCGCCCTATGAATACAAACGATTCCCATTACAAAGCACCCGAAAAGCTATAAAATGACACACTTAATCTTAACCACAAAATCCGATCGGCTCCTTTTCTGCTCCAATGCACTCTTATACTATAATAAACCAAATTCACATTTATGTAGCTTCTAGAGTATACGAGTGAATTGAATCTGGGATTGGTCATGCAAAACGCGTTAAAAGGTATTTTATATATATATTTTTTTTTGTCATTCAAGATTGGCAAAGTCAAGTAATGTAAATCAGTCTAATTTATTCAACGCTTTTACTTTTTTTCTTTTAAGTTTTATCGTATATATATATCTATTCAATTAAGTTATATAAATAAACCCATCCATGTCAACCTGTCGTCAAAAGCTTCAACTTTCTATTGACGAGGTTTCCATCACAAGACCAGACCACACCAGACTCAGCTAATGCTAGACAAAAACTCTCTTGACATGACCATAATAAAAGGTAGCTAGGTAGTCTAATTATATCATAAGCTGCTGCTCTGATTATCCACTGAAGATCATCAGCAACACGACTTGAGACCATCCATCAATCATCGTGGTTGTCGATAGCAACCAGTCTTCCATGCCTTTGATTTTCATCCACAACTCAATAACTTTGCCTCGAAGCCCATAAGTGAAGTAACCTTGGAATTATCGCTTTTACGGGATGGCTCATCGGAAAAATACCAGAAGATGGTATAGTTGAAAATGAAAACGTTGTACCAAGCTATAACAAGTCGGGCCGGGCACGCGACTTTCATCTTCATGCCTGCACGAATCCAATGAAGACGAAACCAGATGAGAAGATACATGAACGGAACGAATAAAGAAGGTATAACTCGTGTCCACAAAAAAAGGCCTTAACATAAACTGCGATAGAGTCTCTTCTTTTCTTTTAGGTTGATGGGAGTTTGGTGTGTTTCCATGGTAGCCTGATGCCCGAGGCATGGCGCACCATGCCATTAATGACCTTTAGGTGATTATTTGAGTTTATAACAATAGATGTACGTCGGCGTCGTCGTCGTGGGTCGTCATCTTCACACTTTATCGTATCGTGTGGGCGCAATTTGTAACGTTAGAAGGCGTAAAAGTAGATGAAATTAGGAACACTCATCATAACAATAGATTAGTGTTTTGGATAAATATTTGTTGAAAGTGAAGAAAAGAAGATTGTATTTTTACAAAAGGGCCTTACTTTGAGGAATGCTGTTGTTATGGCAAGATTAAATAATGAGACAGGTCAAGTGTGATGTATAGATGAAATGGATGGATGGTCTACGTGCAGGCAACTTCATGGTTGTTTGTTTGTGGAATATTGAACAGGTTACATGTCAAGAGGGAATATATAGCTACTTTTATATTACATCAAGGAATAAGAATTTGTGTTAATGATACAGTAACGAGGTCGAATTACTAAGTTACATAAAGCCTGACGAAATGGGTTTGCTTTTGTTTTATTGAAAAGGAATGAGGATTTTATTTCAGGAAGTTACTTACACATGTTGATTCTTGAGGAATATAGATAAATGGAGCTTACCTGAAAAGATACAAAAAGTAAAAAATTAACATATATTTAACAAAACTGTAAATACATATATGCATTGTGTTTTCAAGTCTAATGATAAGATTTTGGGAAATCATTCTTGGGCATGTTCTATAAAAAAAATAAAATGCACGACTGGAGCGTACGAACTTGCTCGTGTAGCTAACAACTTTAATGTCCCAGGGACAGAGTATATCCACTGAGGTTTAGTTAGTTAGGTAAAGTTATGGATTTGAATTATGCAAGTTAGGAGAGTAAAATATATCTACATTTACAGTGCCGGTAAAAAAAATAGCACCACTGGTACAAGTTTCATTTTAACTGGTTTAAATGAGTGAATAGAAAAATATTTACAGCTTCTACTATTATTATGTTATTCCTTGAACTATCACCTCTCTCTATTGTATATCTCTGGCGTTAAAATAGTAACGGTTCTTTTCTTACGAGGCCATAATGCGAAAATCCCACTTTTTGTGCGATAAAAATAATAGCACTGATCGCAGTTTTCGTTAAAAAAAAATATTTTTCTTTGTGCATTTTTCAAGGTAAGGCGGTAAAGTGTTAGAATTTGGTTATATTTATTTGGTATCTTCATTTGAATCACAAAATTTACAGTTTTAAAAGAAAATGGGTCGTGAAAAGCATTGTACCAACGAAAAACGGAAAATTATTTTAAAAAATGATATTGGAAGCTAAAACGTATGGAGAAGTTCGACAATTTGTTGGCTGTTCCAACAAAATGATTCGAAATACAATAACATACACACCTTTAACCGAATCTAGTGGACGAAAACCTATTATGACGCTACTCTCACTAGGCGCCTAGTCCGAGAAAGCCATAAAAATCCTTTTAAACATGCAACTGAGCTAAAAAAAAAAAAGAGCTGACTATTACAGCTTGGCTGGGAACCGTTGTTGGCCACAGATTGAAGGAACATAATTTAACTGCTTGTAGTACAAGAAAAGTCCTTCTTTTAACTGCAAAACATACTAAAAAGCGTTTAATATTTGCAAGACATAATTTGAATTTGCTAGAGAAATGGCGCAACGTTCTATGGAAAGATGAAAATCAAATCGTATTGTTTGGCGGTAAAGGATCTCGTTCCTACGTGAGAAGACCTCCGAAAGTGGAATATAATTCCAAATACACAAATAAAGTATTTAAGCACGGAGGTTCAAGCATAATGGTGTGGGCTTGTTTTTCCTACTATGGAATTGGGTCCATATATTGGTTTAAACCCATCATGGATCAACACGTTGACGTTAATATACTCGAAAACGTCATGCTCCCTTATGCAGAGGAAGATATGCCCCTTTTGTAGGTTTTCCAACAGGACAATGACCCCAAGCACACCAGTAAGAAGGCTAAAAAATGGTTTGGAGATCATTCAATTAATGTGATGGAGTGGCCAGCGCAATCGTCTGACCTAAATCCGATTGAAAATCTGTGGGCTGATGTGAAGAAAGCAGTCTTTGAAACCTGGGAGAATATTCCGGTAGAAAGGGCCATAATTTGGTAAATTCAATGACTATTCGTTGCGAAGCAGTAATAGCCAACAAGGCCTATTCAACAAAACACTAATTGTGCTGGACTACCCCTAAAAAATAAAATCATAGAAAAAGATTTTTTATTTTTATGATGTTTTAGTTTTAAGTTGTGTGATGAAACAATGGTGCTATTTTTTTCCCGCTTATTTATTTGAGTTTTTCAAAAAAAAATTAATTTTTTTAATAAATTGATGAATAAAAGTTGGAATTCTTTTTAAATGTGAATTTTTGGACTTAATATAAGCTTTTCGCATATTCAAAATGTTCCTCAAAAGATTATCTTAAACTACATTTTTAAACGAAATCTGGTTTTCGTAATGGTGCTATTTTTTTTACCGCAGCTGTATATACATATTGATGGAACCTAAGTATGTAGAAATGTATATATAATAATGAAAATGAAGGATGTAGGTGGGTAGCTAGCTATATTAATTTAGGTGCAATATGCATACATAAGATTCATGTAATTTTTAAAGGCACATATGCACAGGGTGTCCGCCGGGAAATTATACTACTTTGTTAGTTTATAATTTTTGATTAAATGAAAGAGAATGGATCTTATATTGATAAATGTTCTATTTAATGTCCGCAATTATGTATATGGAATACAATAGCAGATAAATGTCCGCGTCTGTTAGTCTCACAAATGCGAGACCTTTTGAGCATATTTTTCATTACATTCTCACACATTTCACGCGGCATTTCAATAATTTTATCACGAATATTTTGTTTGAGTTGCTCAAGCGTTTCTGGTTTATTTGCATAAACCTTGGTTTTTAAATATCCCCACAAAAAGAAGTCCGGAGCAGTCAAATAAGGCGACCCTGGAGGCCAATCAACATCACCATTTCTTGAAATAACTTGTTGTGGAAAAAGGTCTCGCAGTAATTCCATTGTAATCCTGGTTGTATGCGATGTGGCACCGTCTTGTTGATATCACATGTTAATCAAGCCGAAAGCATGCAGTTGTGGCGTTAAAAAGTTTTCAATAATATCACGATAACGCTCCCCATTCACAGTTACCATTACGCCGTTTTCACTTTCAAAGAAGTAAGGTCCAATGATTCCTCCTGACTAAATTGCACACCAGACTGTAACTTTTAATGGATGCAAAGGTGACTGATGAATAATTTGAGGGTTTTCCATTGCCCAGAACCGACTATTCTGTTTATTCACATACCCATTAAAAATAAAATGTGACTCGTCACTCATTATGATTTTTTTTTTCATGAAAATCTGGGTTGTCGTGGTCATAAATGGTCTTGTGATCAACTGAATCTTAAATGGAAACAAATGCAAATTGTTGTGCAAAATTTGGAGACCAAGCTCGGAAGCACGGCTATAGACCCTCTTTCTTCGAAATCATTCACTACACGATAAATAGTGCGTTTTGTTGGCACGTTGTTTCTCCCAAAAATTTCACGTAACTTTCTGATCGTCACAGTAATCGATTATTGATTTTGATAAAATGTTTTTACGATTAAAACACGTTGGTTTATCGAATATTTTTCCATAATAAATTTGAAGGGTGTCTACTTCACGACTGTCAAATATGAACTGTCAAGACTTATGTTTACCAAAATGGCGGCAAGACAAATGAGTATACCTTCCCGGCGGACACCCTGTATAAAACATGGAAGTTAGTTATTTTAAGTATAATATTAAGTTAATAATATAAATATCTTTCATTTTTCGAGACATTGATTTAAAAAAAAAAATAGTTATAAGTTTAGAAACATAATTTCTGGGTTAAATCTAAGTTAACAGCTCAAACATGTTTTTTTGCAATCAATTTCTTTCGATCGCAATCTAACTCAAATAATAGCAAGACGGTATCGCACCTACTTGCTCTTATGTTGTATCACATCGTAAGCACAAGATGCTTAGTACAAATAGCTAAATATATTTTTTAAAGTAGTTTTTTATTTATTTTTTCATAAACAATTTTTTTTTTCAAAAAAAAAAAAAAAAACATGCTTGTTTTTCTAAAAAAAAACAAACTGTGGGTATGTCAATTTTAATTATTTAACAATATGAATTTACAACATCAATTCAAAGAAAAATGAATTTTCAGAAATCCATAAAACTTTCGATCGAAATCATGGAGTCGTTATGAAAAAGCTGGGAAAGCAAAAAAAAATATTAAACGTTGTTATGGCAGGTACTCGTAATAACAATTTATGTTAATTTTGTCTTGGACCAAAATGTAGACTGCATTAGTGCACGGAATTTTTTTTGTTGACAAAATCGTTATAGCCGTTTTCAAGATAAATAATCGAGATTAACTTTTTTGGTAGAAAAAAATGTATGGCAGGTAACTATATTTTTGGGACTGGAAAAAGATTTTAAAAAAGGAATCGGGCCAATCACCTTAAAAAAGTACCAATTCTGAGGAAATCATTTCAGTCGTTTAGGCTGCTGATCGATCTACAGACCGACAGATAGATAGACGGAAAGACAGAATTATGTAACCCACTTTTCTTGGTGTTCCCTTTCATCGTAATATTGTGTTGAATCAAGATCTCAAGTTAAATTTTTTTTCCTAAATGCAAAACTTGACATATAATTACGGTGACCATTATTACAGATCCAAAAAAGAGGACAACATTTAATTAACTCAATCAAGTTTAGGAAAAAATACTTAAGTACTTAACTTAATATTTCAACTCAAAGAAACCATTAGTTTTTGTATTTTCCTTGGCAGTGTATTTTTTTAAGATGCCATCCCGACTTCTTATAAAAAAGGCTTAAGATCCCCACAAACATAATCATAGCTAATTGCACTTTGTGTAAGTGTATCAATTTTTAATTGCGATTTTTTATTTGTCCAAATGTTATTAGAAATTGAAAACACTCTTTCTCTATGGACATTTGGAGCTGGAAGCGACAGTGAACACTCTGCGGTCTTAGTAAATTTTCGTACATTACATTTTCTACAACAGTGTTTGAAAATTTCAACCCATTTTTGAATTGGTGACAAATTGTCTGTTTTCCATTTTTCATTTTGTTCCTTACGCAAGAAACCAAACAATAGGAAAAACCGAAGGATTGAAACCAGTACTGTCTTCATTTTGCGTTTAAGTAATTAATTACTGAAGAAAGTACTTTACTCTGTAGGAAAAATGTTTCAAAGAAAAAAAGGATATTTAGAGGACAATTTAGTAAAAAGAGGACAAATTACTGCCCTTTAAAAAAAAAGGACACGTTACCGCAAAAAAGGACTGTTCTCTAAAAAAAGAGAACGGATTCTCACGGAACCAATAGTGCCTTTAAAGTAAAAATACAAGAGTCACTTAATTGGGAAAATATTCTGTATAGGGCCTTTCAATAGCGACGGACGTTCCAAATTTGTTAGGTCAACTCAAAATATATCCATGTCAATACTATTGTAGGTACCCCGTACAAATACATTGTTGGAAAATCACCATACGTTATAGAATTAAAGAACGTGTTCAAATTATTAACTTTTATTTCCCGTGTGAGAAACACTCCATAAGCTAATGCGCTCCACATTTACTCCAACAAATAATATAATTTTAAATGACAAAGTCCATTTTTTGGTGAATAGAAGTATTATGAAGAATCAAACTTATCGGATTTGGAGCGTTACCAATCCATACATGTTCCGGAATTTAGTTTTACCAATTTATTGGCTCCAACTATTTCCTCAACAAGATGGCATTGACATAACAGTTCTTGCATCAGCCAGTGATTTGGTTGCAAGTCGAAATGCAGCAAAGAGCCAGCATTATGGGGACCACTTTCATATCATTCAATAAAGCGGGTTTAATTAAAATCTCAAATCATTAAAGTCGTTAAAAGCACTAAAGACACAATCAACACTTTTTTCTGTTCAAACAATTCTTGAAAAATTTACGACACATTATGTAAACTACTGTTGTTCACATTTTTTTTTCGCATTCAACCTTAGAAATATTAATCTTGATTTTGGAAAGTTTTGGTGATTAGAACTTAATTGTTACTCGGATTAATTAAAGTCAACTACAGTTGTACGATTCAATAAATTAATCAATCAATCGCTACACTGTTCAACTTCTGCATCTATAAATCAACGCGTAACAAGCTATTAAACAAAAATAACACTCCATTCGCTCACATTAATTATGTACCTCAAATTTCGAGAGCATAAGAAGCAATCAAGCGTACAACAAAAAAACATCTTAACGATACAAATCATTAACGAAACAAAAAACAAACACACGTCTAATTGAGCAGATCAGCGTTTGTATCTTCTTCAGGACAGGAGCCCAAATGTTATATTCAATCTCTCTGCCTCTTTTGTTTTGTTTGCATGTTTATTTCTCTTCATATAACAACGTCAATAATTTTCACATCTCCACAACAATTCAATTAGATAAACATTTTCCAACGAACAACCTAACCACCAAGGCACAAACCAACTACGTAATGCCCCTGCCCCATGAAGATCCAAGATTGGAGCATCCATTTGAATCGTGCCGCCAGGTAGTTTCAGGCAGTTTCATATAAAAGATTTCTATCACAAACCAAACAATCACAAAAAGAAAAAAAAAAACAGAAACAGCCAATTGGTGACTTTTGGCGCTGCTTTCTGCATCCATCATCGTGACCTACGACAACCATTTCAATTAGGAGACGTGGAATCTCTTTTATTATATGGCTCTAAACGTATAAAACGCTAACAACGGTATTTTATTGTTATTTTGCCAATCGGAACCTCTTTTTCCAGAAATTTTTAAGAGAACACGATGAAAACAAGTCGAATTCTCTTTTTCTCCGTTGATCATTGAAATAAGCCGGCAGTTGTGTCGGTAGTGCAGTGCAGTTCGAGTTTCCAAGATTTCTACCATCATCATCACCACTGTTGTCGTCGCAAGAGCTGCATTAACTGTTAACTGTTGAGTATTTTTTTTTATTGAATTCACTTTCGTTACCGATAACTTTGCCAAGATACTGACATGAAAGCTTTAGTTTCGCTCCAGCCGCCGTCCATCGAGAACGTATTTGTGCGTTTCACTGTGATCGCATTTCAAATAAAATTTTATATATTTTAAGTTCGAGACCAATATTGTCGAAGACACTATCGTCGGTGGTAATTTAGTACGCGATCATCATCGTTGGTCTTTTTTTTTCTTTGGTTCGTCTTTCGGGGATTCTGAATTAAATTGAAAGTAGATCGGTGAATTTCTGAGATTAATTTGTGAAATTTATGTGATTCGCTTTTTTTTTTCTTTTCGGATTCGAATCCGATTTGAATATTTATTTAATGGCAATTTTAATTCAGTGTGAAGAAGTGTAAAAAGAATCTGAAGTGTAACGACGAAAAGCCTTTAAAACTTTACTCTACTTATTGGATTAACTGTGAAGAACTTCAAAAGGGAACAAGTTTTGGAGTTGAGTCGTGAATTACATTCACCGCAAAGACATGATTTTTGTGGTAGGATTCCTGTTGCTGACACTGAGTATGTACATACATACATATGTATACCTTTAACAATGATATATTGTTTTCGGTTTAAAAGCTAAGAAATATAGATTGATGCTTTATTGCGTAACAAAGAAATAAACTTTTAAGGAGGACTTATAATGACCAAACATTTAACAAATTGTATGGTCTTTAATTTTTAAAATTAAAACAAAGGTTATTGGTTTCTCGATTGATTTTAATTGCTACACAAGCTGTTAAAAAATGGTCTAATAATTTGGCAGGCTGTATAAAAAAAACAGAACACTTATAATTAAAACAACGGATATTACGCTCACTCGATTAAGTTACAAGGTCGTTAGTTTCATTTGATTGCATTATTCTCGATTAAAAAAATAATAATTAGCAGACTTGAAATTACACATAAAACGTTTTTATGTATAAAATGTGCTCAAGGAAGTGTCAATATTTCTTCTGAGAACTACAATTCGGAAATCTTAACACCAAAATATTGTGGTTTCATATGTCAAAAAATCTTAATCGAGGAAATCGAAGTCGTACCTATAAACACACGGGAATCCGGTAATTGCCTTTGAAGTTCTGAATATCAAAATGAGAGGAAAATTAGGGTTCCATGAATTTACGCCATAGGAAATTACGTCCAATCGTTTTGAAAAAAAAGTAATAATTTTGGAAAAAAAACGCCCAACATATGTATTTAGGGAAATTCGCCAAAATGTATGGAAATAACACCGTAATTAAGAAAAAATAGCCAACAAGTGAAAATGGAAAATACGCTAGAAAAAAAACTTTTTGGCCTAATTTTCTAACTTTGTTTGGAAATAAGACCAGATAAAACAGCTTTTTCTGGCGTTAATTCCAAAAAGGTTTTGGAAATAAGGCCCAAAAAATAAATACCTAGATTGTGTCTAAATTTGCTTATGTAATAAAGCCGACTTCAGACAGAAGATAAATGTTACACAAAAAACTTTGAATACATCGAAAGTCGACCCCACCTAAAATACTATATTGGGCCAAGTCGGGGGGGTTGCTGGGGGAGCCGTTTTGTTGCACTTTGTGGTGATTCCAAAAGCGGGAATTTAATAAACGTATAAGCGTATGCACATACTTTTGATTGAATCAAATAACGGAGAATTTTCTGGCGTTTTTTTCCTTTTCGGTTTGAAAAAAAAAAGTTTTTCTTTCTGGCGCTTTTTTCCAAATTATTTCTTTTCGAATTTTTTTCATTATTTTTAAAGGAAAAAAAGGCCCAACAAAAATATGAAAACAATGTTAGACAAAAACGCAAAAAAATGTGGGCATTTTTCCCCCAAAAAAAACCCAAAATATTGCATGGAGTTTTTTGGGCGTTTTTTTTTTTCATTTAGGTATATGGGGGCGTACGTCGGAAGTTAGGCTCCGGAGTAAACTGATGAGCATTATAGAAGCGCGAGTATTACGACCATATAGTTTAAGGGGAGTTTTACGAGTATAAAAATAGCGATAAGACATCAGTGAAAAACATAGATTGAGAATTGCGGTTTACAGAGGATTTTTGAAAGAAACTGGTTCTTCCTCCAAACGCTAAATTGGTCTCATTTGACGTCAAGAATTTATTTCCATCGGTTCCAACTAACAACCTGAAAGATCTTCTTTTTGATGCATTAAATCGTTGCATCCAGGCGCGTGGTGGGAGCAAATTTGCTACCAGGATTGAAAATAAAAACGCCCCCTTCTCCTTTTTTTTGAAATAAAAAATCCATTTTAAAAACAATTATACCAAAAATAATTCAAAAACCAATTTTATTAACATATACAGGTTCATAATTACACATCTTAATAAAAATCCATATTACTGTAAAGGCCTACTGTATTCGGAACTACTTTTACATAGTTTTTCTAAAATGATTTCTTGAAGGATGTCATAAAAGAGAAATGTCGTACGTGTGTGCACACATAATTCGAGAACGTAGGTTTCCATTTTAATTATTTAGGGCTTGATAAATTCGTATTGGCTCAAGAAAGGTCATAGGATAATAGGGGAAAATCTCTCGATGAAAATTCCGGAAAATTTTCAGGAAAATTGATAACCCTGGAACATCGTTTGATTTTCAAGATTTTGGGATTGATGGATTTGTGTTGGCCTAAGGAAGGAATATGGAGGTGTCCTTTTCGTTTCGTCATTCAAATTGAATTGTAGGTAGGTTCTTGCTATTGCGTGCGGTCAAATAAAATTTAAAAAAAAAATCAAAAGAATTAACCATGATTTGCTGAGTTCACGAGCGATTTTGGCTGCGAAAAATAGAGATGTCGATCATTTGAATTTTGACATTTGTTCAAATCGGTGGACTCCGTGATGGATGAAAACGAAGCCATCAATTAACGCACGGAATTTTTGAATTCTTTGAATGTTCCGGTCTTTTCGCCACACAATTTAAAGTTGAAAATCGGCTCAGTTATAATTTTGTTCCGCAACCTCAATGCACCAAAACTTTGTAACGGAACGCGTTTGATTGTGAAGAACATCAAATCGAATCTAATTCAAGCCACGATTTTGCGGGGAAAATTCAAAGACGAAGATGTTTTCATACCACGGATTCCGCTTATTCCGAACAATTTGCCAATCGTATTTAAGCGCATTCCGGTGCGTCTCGCTTTTGCTATGACAAACATTAAATCGCAGGGACAATCAATCTCGAATTCCCATGTTTCTCACATGGTCAAAACATAGGCATTGATAATTTAGTTATTTTTATTGTATTTAATAAAACTTTAGAATAAAACATTTTAATTGACCGCCTTACATGAAACAGTATTGTGAGTGCTCGGAATTATTATTTTATTGACATAAATTAAATTAGGCGGAACGATGTTCGCCGGGTCAGCTAGTTTTAACATATATCAACATATTCGCCTCCAAATTTTCATTGCTCATGGTTGATCTTAATCTATTCTTTATAATTTTTAGTTTAAAAAAACTCCTTTCATTTTACCTGTGTTATCGGTAGGGTAAGCAGAAATTTATAAATTTTGAATAAATTTTTATATTCCAAAGAAAATATTCTATAATCAACTATTAATTTATAAACACAGCCGACGCAAAAATTGCAAGCTTCAATATGTTTGTTCTCATGATTCGTCAACTTTGCCAAGTAAATCTTCTTCGTCGGACAATTGATCCCAATCCCAAGTTCCAACAACATTATCGTCCACTTTCGTTCATGATTTTAGAGCAATGGAAGGAAATAAACGGGCAAAGGACAAAAATTTATCACGTACGTCTTCTTCTTTTGTATTAGTGCAGTCACATATTTTGTCCAAGCGTTATTTTGCAAACCATTTTCGGCAATTTTTTAAACGTACGTGGATCGAAACATTCAACGTTTCCATACAAATCTTTATGTTTTGAAAAACGCTTTTCAATAACCATAATAATTTTGTCAAAAATAACATTAAAGTTTTTAATCTTAAATTTTCTTAATACATCATCGACACAACTTTTGTTCTTTGACCTTCGTTGCCCAGGCAGTGCTTCTTTCATTTTTTTCCTGAAAAAAAAACGCCCCTAAAATCGAAACGCCCCGGGAAAGTTCCCGGTGTCCCATAGGGCCACCACGCGCCTGGTTGCATCAATAATAAAGCTAAGTGTTTCCAAATACAACAATCGATATCTACCTGTTCAGACCAAAATTATTTTTATTTCAATAGAAAAAACTATAGACAACTATCCGGGCTAGCGATGGGATCGTCTCTTTCCCCATTAGGAGCTGAATTCTATATGGACAACTGGGAAAAAAATCTATTTTCTTCATCTAACCAGCTCTTAAAATATGTTTTTTCTTGGACTCGATATGTCGACGATATATTTTGTGTTTGGCCGGGCACAGAACGTAGTTTATCTCGTTTTTTTTAATGAAGTCGTAAACAATATGGACCAAAATATCCAGTTCACCTTGGAATTCGGTGGAAAATCCCTACATTTCTTGGGCCTTAACATTTCGCTTGATCATAATTCTTTCGAATTCGACATATACAGAAAAAACACTTGCACTGAAGTCATAATTCCTATGAACTCGGTCCACCCTTGGTCTATCAAAATGTCAGCTTTCCAATTTTTGCTTGATCGCCTTCTTCTTCGCATAACACCGAGCTGTTTTAATTTCAAGAAAGAATTGAAAACAATAGTTAAAATCGCCACTAATAATGGTTATGACAAAAAAAATTGTGTATAACTTGCTTAGGAAAAAATCTAAAAAAAGCTTCTATACAATCCATTTTCCCAACTGCTAAAGTGGACGAACCTATACTTTGGCGAAAAATTCCTTACATCAAAGGTATCTCGAAAATCTAATTAATCCACTTAAAAAGGCGAATATTAGACCAGCTTTCTTCAACAATTCAACACTTAAAAATTTGTGTTATGTAACAATAAAATATTTCCTGAAACCAACAAATTTAAGAAGAGCGGTGTCTACAAAATTAAATGCAGAGATTGTGAAGGTGTCTACATAGGAAAAACCCCGCGAAACGTGGAAAAACTATCCTTTTTCTGGACTTTCACAACACCTTCGAAACTCTGGCCATGTTTGTTCTTTGGATAATGTTGAACTTCTTCAGAATTTAAATTCTGGGTGATTGCTAGATAAATTTGAAATTTTTGAAATCAACAAACATAAAACACTTGGAAAATGTTTTCTTAATAAACAAATTGATTTAACCAATAACAGCCCTCTGCTAAATATTAAAATATAATTGTGAATTAAAAAAAAATTGCTTAATGTTAATGTTTTGTTTTAAGAAATTAATTTCCTCACTGTATATTATTTGTTTACTTTCCTATCTTGAGCTTATATTGCACATGTAATGTCAGTCCCCTGATGATGTCTTAATTGGACGAAACGCGTCGGACAATATTTTAAATTAAAATATTATATTGTTAATTAAAATCACATTTTTGGATCTTATTTAAATAAACAGTGTTTTTTTACTTTCATTAAAATGTTACCAAAGTTCCACCAAGTGCCAACCCACGACTCTGTCGAGTCTATTTAAAGATCTGTTTTAAATTCGGTCCGTATAGATTCAAATGTATTATAGAACTCTTTGCCCACATTTGAGATTTATACTTAAGCTTTAGACCAATGAAGACTTTATATATTACAGCTTGGTCAGAATGGCAGACGAATTTCTTGCATGTTCCTAAACAGCCTAGACACTTATCAGCATTTTCGGCAACATCAATTATGTTATGATGGTCGTTCCACAAAAATCATTGAATTTTTGAAACATTGAAGGCTCTTCACATTGTGGGGATCAGAAGTAAATGAGTGTATTATACCCTGCCATTGTAGTTTCACATCTGAGGAACAAGGTAATATATTTGAAAACAAAAAGCTTAGAACTGCAATGTCGGCAAATCAATTTAGGGCTATTTTCTTCACTACAAGTTGAACTCAGCTTGAGGATTTTTATTCTCAATTTGTGATTTTGTTTTTCTTCACTAAAAGTTGACAGTTTCAACTTTCGATTCTAAACTCTCGAGATGATCAACTTTTGGTTTTCTCAACTTCCGAAAATAGTAGAAGTTGAAGTAGTAAACTTGTCAAATTCAAATTTATAATACATTGTTGCATCTTCTCTCAAAAATTATTCTCTTTTTCATTTTGAATACAAATACATATTTCTAAAATAAAATGTACCAAGAAAATTATTATATAAGGAAAATAATCCATCGTCTGCTTCCGGAAGCGAAGATTTAGAAGAAGAAGAATTGTTGGCGATTGAAAGAAGACAATATAGAAGTATGTATTTCAAAAGTGCATCGTATGAAGCGGATGTCAATAATTGTAATTGCGCCCCAGTTTGTTCACATGCCCGAAACACGAAAAGAACGGTTACAAGCAGCAAGAGAATTGATATCATACAATTCAGCCATTTTCTGATATCAATAATAAATTATACATTATTATATTGTAAACGGTGATTTTTTAAGAGCTTGGTTTTTGAAAATTCAAAAAAAACACAGAAACTTGTAAAAAGTGAATAAAATTTTTATCTGGATCGATAAATCAATTTCTGCCATTTACTTTTTAAAAATAATTTCACTTAAATGTTGCCCGCGGCTACCCTTCAGGTGGTCCATTCTGAATGTCCAATTTATGCAAACTTTTTCACACATTTCGGCCGGAATCTCACCAATGACGCGTTCAATGTTGGCTTCCAAGGCAGCAATCGTGTTTGGCTTGTCCCCATAGACAATAGACTTAACATAGCCCCACAAAAAATAGTCTAACGGGGTCAAATCACATGATCTTGGTGGCCAATTGACTGCGCCAAAACGTGAGATCAACTGCTCACCAAATTCGCCTCTCAATTGATGCATGGTTTCGCGTGCAGTGTGGCATGTGGCACCGTCCTGTTGGAACCACATGTCGACCGAGTTCAATTCTTGCATTTTCGGCAAAAAAAAAATCTGTTATCATCGAACGGTACCTTTCTCCATTGACCGTAACCATGCGGCCTTCATCGTCCTTGAAGAAGTAAGGCCCAATGATGCCGAATGCCCATAAACCGCACCAAACAGTGCATTTTTCGGGATGCATTGGTAGCTGCTGAATTGCCTCTGGCTACTCTTCACTCCAAATACGGCAATTCTGCTTATTCACGTGTCCATTTAGCCAAAAATGAGCCTCGTCGCTGAAACGGACGTAGCTTGCGAAACACATTTTTCACAGAGCACGAATTTTGATAATAAATTTCAATAATTTGCAAACGTTGTTCAGGCGTAAGTCTATTCATGATGAAATTGCAAACAATACTGAATCGAAATGTCAAATGTTCGTGGAATTTTTCATGTGTGATCTATCAAAAATATAAACGTCAAAAACCAAGTAGCAAAAAAATCACCCGTTATAACACTCACTAAGCAATTATTCTTGTATCAGCGATTGAATCAAATTAAATAAAGAGATTCACTTTTTACTAAAACCGCCGACGCAAAAACATCTGAATTGCCGAAAAGAAGTACATTTAAAATAGAGTTTTTACTAGAATTAACTTGGAGAAACAAATTACATTAACAACGACAGCCCGAAAAGCACCATACGTTTTACCGAATGCATAAGATATATGATATTCTTATCAGATAAATTTTGCAGGCATTTTTTTACGTTTGTTACGTACTCGATAGTTCCGTCACCTAATATAATTCGCGAGACATAAAAACTGCACAGAATTTTGGAAACAAACTCGAATCCGTCGGGCCTAAAATTATATTCGTCAAATCTCACAGAATAAATTCAAATCTAAAGTTGAAACATAGTACGTATCTGTCAAAAATTTCCCAGGGAAATTTAAAAATACAAAAGTTGGCTAACTTTTATATTTTAACTCTCGAGTTGAGATTAAAAATAGTGAAGAAAAACAAATTTGAACTTGTCACTCAATTCTCAAATTTGTGTCAACTTCAGAGTTGACCAACTTGAGAGTTTGCGGCAAGATGACAAATAGTGAAGAAAATCGTTCTTAGTGGATTAGAAATTTGAGAAGTTCATTAATGAACATGAGAAACAGGTTCGGAGACAACATGGAACCCTGGGGAACACCATAATTTAATTTGTGAATGTCAGACTTGAAGCAGGCGAATATGGCTTGCATTGACTGGTCCGAAAGGTTATTTTTATTCTAGCGCAAAAGATGTTCAAACATACAAAATGAATATATTTTTGATAAAAGAGCTTGATAGAAGACATTGAAATGTCTTTAAAAAATCAAGCACAAAAAAGAGGAAAATGAGTAGGGTATATGGGAAAGCAGTTTACGCAGTGGTTTTGCCAAAGTTATTTAACTTCTGGCTTTTAATGATTCTACCTGCGGAAAAAGATAAGTCCCAGGAAAACATTTACCATCTTAAGAACAAATTGGAGTCAGAGATTTACAATAATTTTTCCATTTATTCGAATTAAAAATACAGTTTCCTAAGAAAGTGATCAATAATTATATCGGCAGAGCCGTTCAATACGTCCCTGTTTCCTTCTCTTTTGAAACGATTTACGATTTCCTGTAGAATTGGTCAGGTACATTCTTTCGGTAAAATAATTTTCAATTTAAATATGTAAATTTCTTGTCAGGCTGTAAAAGCCTTACTCGGTTTACTCAGATTTACCAAAAACTATCCACCGATGTTTCATAATTCTAAGCCGCAAATGAACTGAAAACTCAACTCACTTTAAAAGCATTTAAATCTTATTTTGTTTTCCTTAGTGTCCCATGTAGGTATGAGGGGATAGTTTTCTTTATCCCCTCATACCTACAGAATAATACAGTGAATACCATTAAATGTTCACTAAACACAACACAAATTTATAAATACATAATAACGAAGATACAATTATTTAGTTGTGATTAGAAAGAACAAATTAATTTGTAAGCATTTGTTACCAAAGCAAAGTCGGAAGGTTCACCTAGTTTGTGAATAAAATTTCATTCATCATAAAGAAAAATAAATTTAACATCCGATAAGAATTTAAGAACTTCCAATAGAAAATAATTAATTTTATTTTCTTAATAAATTATTACCTATTAAATACAATTGTGTGTTAATCAATATAAAATAAGGTAGAAGTGAAAACAGAATTATCAATTTTTAACTTTTACAAATTGGATGTTATATTTTCTTTTCGTAACAGGTTACTTTTCATAAAATCTATACAAATAAATGAGATGAACATTTAACATAATTAATTTAAGATAGTGATAAATTGAATAGGGCATAAAAATTTGTTTTTTTTTTAATCTATACGAAATTCTAAATTCTAAAAAAAAATAAAATGCACGACTGGATCATACCAACTTGCTCTTGTAGCTAACAACTTTAGTGTAAAGTAGTAGCTAACCACTGAAGTTGTTAGTAGGTATACGTAGTCTAGTTTAGTTATCCTGTGCAGGTTTAAAGCCGAAGTAGGTAAGATTACCTTGATTCTTGGTGACTTAGGTGCCATCCTACAAATGTATATTTAAAAAGATTAAATTAGGAGGGTAATGGGAACCTACCTACATAGATGGCGCCTAGGTATGTAAATATATGGACATATTTATGTATATATTATACATATGTATAATAATGAAAGTGAATGGTGTATAGGTGGGTAAAAATCGTGTTTTAAACGAATCAATGAAAATTTTATAAAAAAGTATCTCGAAAATTGTAGGATGGATTTGAATAAAATCCGGTTTTTCATTTTTAGTTTTTTTGAAAACAAACTTTTTTGAAATTTTGGTATGCAGTTTTGTAGAGTTTATTAATATACATATGACTATAAAAATTAAAATATTTTTTTTTGATTAGTTTTAAAAATATTGATTTTTCAAAAAAATAAAATTCAAAAATTAATTTTAATTATATAAAACATGTTACTTAAAATTTTAATATGCAGAATTAGTTTGGCTACCTAGATCTTCTCAGATAAAAAATTTGCCAGAAATCCAATGAAAAGTTACCGAGAAAGCCAAAAATTAAAAAAAAAACGTTATATGAAAAGTACCGTTAATACACTTTTCCCGTAAACTTGATTCATATCAAATGATAGCTATTACCAACAAAAAAATTCTCAAATTTTTTTTATCAAAATCGTTGCAGCCGTTTTCGAGAAAAATAAGATTTTCCTTCAAGGTCATATGGCAGGTACCGTTATTTTTAGGCCTAAAAATAAAATTTCAATTTCCCCTCTGAAGAATGCCAAAATAATCACATATACCAAATTTGAAGGTAATCGCTCATTATACATACAGACTGACAGACAGACAGACAGACATTTTTTGCTGATCACTTTTTAGGCTTCTCTATTATCGTAATGTCATGTTTGATTGTTAGAATTTTTTTTTTTTACGAATGCTTAGCTTGCCTTATAGAACCTATAATTGCAAGTAAAAATCAAGTTTGTTCTGCAACTTCTATATTTTGCGGAAGTTCATCCATTTTGAGTGAATAAACACAAATTCACACAAAAAATAAAATCCTCAAGTTATGTTCAACTTTGAGTGAATAATATGGCCCTTTGAATTTTACAGACTAACATAATAGTAATTATTACTTGAAATAGCATACATTAATTTTGTAGTTGCGATTATAGGTACTATAAGGCAAGTTATGCTTTCGTGGAAAATAAAAGTTTTAAGATAACAATCAAACATGACATGACGATGATAGCGAAGACGAAAAAAGATTTTCCCATCCACCCAAATGGGCCGAATTGCTTCAAACTTGGTATATAGAGTTTTTTATGTATTGTACAGAGGGGAAATTGAAATTTTTTTAGCTCAAAAAATAACGGTACCTGCCATATAATCGTTACATTAAAGCTTATTTTTCTCGGAAACGGCTCTAACGATTTTGATTTTAAAAAAATCAGTGCAGCTTTTTAGGTACGACCGATCATATGGTTGAAAAAAAAAATTTTTAATGTGTAAAAACGGTACTTTTTTGACTTTCGACTATCTCATAAATAGCTTAATCGATTTTTTTCGAAATTTCGCAGATATATAGGCTTAGGTTGCCCAATTTATACTGCGAACCAATATTTTTAGTCAATATTTTTTTGTATTTTTAAAAGCGTTAAAAAAAATTGTAATTTATATTTTGAAAACTGATCAATAAATTTTTTTCAAAAATTATAGTTATATGTATTTGCTGAATACTTATGAATTGGCGTTTTTGATTTTTTTTTTTGAAGAAAAATGTTTTCAAAAAATTACAAAAACAAACATTTCTTTTCTCAAAAACCGTTGCAGATTTTTAATTTTTTTTTCTTATAAATTCAAATTTATCCAAGAAATAAAATGGCGTACTTGTTTTTGAGCTCAAATTAGTTTAAGTATTTATTTGAGAATTTTGAATTATTTTTTCTTAGATAAAGCCGATTTAATTTTTTGTTTTTAAGTTTATGTTATTACATATTTAGGATTCTCATACCAATTTTTTGAGAAATAAATTAAAGAAATTTTGTATATATGAGAAATTAAGTAAAAAACGACTTTAAAAATATATTTAGATTTTTAATAGATTTTTACACACGATGTGATCGAACATAAGAGCAAGTTCGTGCGATCCAGTCGTGCATTTTATTAAAGTTGACACTGAAATTCTGTTGAAAGACCAAATATGTATTTAAAAAAAATTACTTATTTTAAAATTTTAAAAACCAGCCATTTCCGAATTTGTATTTATTATCAATTTTTCAAAAAAAAAAAAAAAAAAATTATTTTAATTCCCAATCACTTTTTTTTTTTAATTTTAATCTTCTGTGTAAAGAAAGTCTTTTAAATCGGTGTAATTGTCGTCGAGAAATTAGGAAATCAAAAGAATTACTCTTATGTTCAATCAGATCGTAAGAACAATATGATTTGTAGAAACAGCTAAATACATATATGTTTAAAGTCTTTTTTTTTACTTTAAGAAAAAAAAAGTTGGAGTGGTAATTTAACAAGATTTCAAAGCGGGTTTTGACAAAGATGAATTGGCAAGCTTTGCTGGGTGTTTCCAGAAATTTTTTTTATTTTATTTGTTCGGCCTCAACAATTAAAACAGTTTCGGATGGGATAAGTTCATCAGATTGGTTTTGAAACTTTGGCTGGAATGCCTCACGGGTGCATCCTTAGTCCTATTTTATTAACAGTTTTTATTGACGTTGTTACTTATAATTTATCTAGACGTGTTATTTTCGCTGAAACACGTGTAAGTGTATTACTTTATGCGAACGACATAGTGTTATCAGATACTCCTTTCACATTAGGTACAACTTAAAATTAACAGCCTTCAACTTTATTGTTTTACATTGGGCCTGCAAATTAATACCAGAAACATATATATTATGGTTTTTGAAACAAAACAAAGAAGGAGGTTACCCGAATAATGCTTGTACCTTAACTCAAACGAAATGAAGTTATAAACACATTTAAATATCATGGAGTTTTGCTAACTGATAACTTAAGTTTCGATATAAGAGCATGCGAAAGAGAAAATCAATGATGCCAAGTTGGTCCTAACCATGAATGAATGATTTGGGGTATTAATGCACTGACACCTTGAGATCTATTGTGCCCCGCTTAGAAGTGAATGAGGTTTCTCATTTACAGTACGTCCTCCAAGTTAATTCCTTTGAGGAACCCCGGTAATTGTGGTATTTCGATAAAGGGTAGTTCCTTTTCCTTTATTAGGTGTAGTCCCAAAAATTTGTATCTTTGGTGAATGATGGCTTCACAACTCCCTAGTATGTGGTCCGGTTTCTCCTCGTGCACCTTACAGAACCTGCAGAGAGCATTTCTCTCCAATCCCAGGATATTAAGGTGCACGTTCAGTTTACAGTGTCCAGTAAGAATGCCTGTTATTAACCTAACCATTATTTGGCTATTTTTTTTTTTAAATGTTAGTACATTGATGCCTCAACAAAATACCAAGTTTTCAATACAACTGTATACACCTGTATGTGGCCTTCAATTTTTTGGATATGCAATCAATTCAAAGGTATTTTCTAAAGAATATTTCGGTTACCTATTACAACGCCACCTATGCTATAATTGTGAAATCAGGTATACCATCTATTTTAATTTACAACTAAAATGCTCATTCATATTACTTAGTGAGAGTTATGAGAAGAGAAAACGGACAAAGCCGAATCAGTTTGCTGTAACTCTGGCTTGACGAAAGCATCTCTTTCAGTGAAAACAATTTAGAGGATTAGAAAAATATTTTCGCGGTCCTAATTTCAAAAGTAGACGAACGAACTTACATTCACCAGCTTCGATTAGGAATATTTACAAGAATATAAATTATACATTTTTAACTGAGAATAACTACCTTAGTTCAGAACTTTCCGTTGAATCAGTTGGTAACATTTTCAGAGCACGGCACGACTGGAACTACTGAAGCTTAAGTACATTCCTCATAGCAAATATCTGAAGCAAATTTCTGATTTCTGTAATCGAAGAGAGTTTGAAGATAGTTACCATTTGATAGCAGTTTGTCCAATCCTATAAGAAAAACGCCGGTTCTATAGTCCTTAAGCAAACCTTTTTGAGTGAAATATTGAGCCAACATTCAAGATAAATCGATATTTTTTTGATAAGATATTCGATGGGTCCAAATTAGTGAAAAGTGTCGAACGTTTAACACGATATGTTCATAATGAGGACCTATCAAAAATTTTACCAAAGAGCTGACGGAAAGTTATCAACAGCGCAGACAAGGACTTGCTTCAACGACTCAATAAAACAGATAACAAGTTGTTATAATAACGGGTGATTTTTTTGCTACTTGGTTTTTGACGTTTATATTTTTGACAGATCACACATGACAAATTCCACGAACATTTGATATTTCGATTTAGTATTGTTTGCCATTTCATCATGAATAGACTTACGCCTGAACAACGTTTGCAAATTATTGAAATTTATTATCAAAATTCGTGCTCTGTGAAAAATGTGTTTCGCAAGCTACGTCCGTTTTTTTTTCCGCTCATTTTTGGCTAAATGGATACGTGAATAAGCAGAATTACCGTATTTGGAGTGAAGAGCAGCCAGAGGCAATTCAGCAGCTACCAATGCATCCCGAAAAATGCACTGTTTGGTGCGGTTTATTGGCAGGCGGCATCATTGGGCCGTACTTCTTCAAGGACGATGAAGGCCGAAGGGTTACGGTCAATGGAGAAAGGTACCGTTCGATGATAACAGATTTTTTTTTGCCGAAAATGCAAGAATTGAACTCGGTCGACATGTGGTTCCAACAGGACGGTGCCACATGCCACACTGCACACGAAACCATTCATCAATTGAGAGGCGAATTTGGTGAGCAGTTGATCTCACGTTTTGGCGCAGTCAATGGCCACCAAGATCATGTGATTTGACCCCGTTAGACTATTTTTTGTGGGGTTATGTTAAGTCTATTGTCTATGGGGACAAGCCAAACACGATTGCTGCCTTGGAAGCCAACATTGAACGCGTCATTGGTGAGATTCCGGCCGAAATGTGTGAAAAAGTTTGCCAAAATTGGACCTTCAGAATGGACCACCTGAAGCGTAGCCGCGGGCAACATTTAAGTGAAATTATTTTTAAAAAGTAAATGGCAGAAATTGATTTATCGATCCAAATAAAAATTTCATTCACTTTTTACAAGTTTCTGTGTTTTTTGGAATTTTCAAAAACCAAGCTCTTAAAAAATCACCGTTTATAAACGGTTGAAGTCATTCGATGATATGAAGTCGGGTACATTTTATTAAGCCGCCCCTGAATGCGAAATACTATTCGGTTAAGACGGTTAATGACATCTCTTTATCAAACAGTGATTTGGTAAACCTTCGCCAAGGTCTTGACTAATTTTTTTCACAAAAATGAGGGTTGGTTAAGCCATCAAGTCAACGTGGATCCCTTTGGACCCACGGAATAAGTTCTGAAACTTCTTTTGATGTTCGAGCATATACTGTATCAATATTTTTGACTAGACTTTATGCTTGGATAAGTACTGCAGACTTTTAAGTCGAATCTGCTAAAATAGTTTATTTTATTTAAACAAAAAAATACAAATAAAAATTAATTGTCCACTCATTTTTTCATTACTGCCATATTCTTACATTTTCGAAAATGAATTCCACATTCAAAAAATTTTGTCATAAGTCTTAACCCCAAAAAAAACATATTAATCCCATCTGATATAATAAACAATTTTGAAAATGTCTCATAGACATGTAAAATGTGGCCTTCTTGTTGCCTTTGCTTATAACGCTGACCATTGCGATTTGTGTTACCAGAATAACAAAACACCAACAGACAAAGGGAAACATAAAACAAAATTATTTGCCAACTTTCAAAAATGCATTTGTTAACACTAAGAGCCAATTATTTTAATTTAAATCGTTAAGAGTAACTATTAAACTATGACATTCTACCAACAAAACTAAAAGAAACCCTATTCCACAGACACATAATCTACGAAAACTATAATAGTTGGCTCCAACTAGGAAGTCCATTTAAGCAAACATTAGATCCAATTATTTTAAATTGTGTAGTTCACTCCCAAGTCACAGCCCACAGCTCACTTTTACAATTTACATCGCTAAAATATTTACCAAAAAAAAAAAAGAAGTAAAATCTACCATATAAGTAAAAGTGTATCACAAGGTGTGTCCAGTCAGCCCATTACGGCCGGCGGCGAGCGTCCAGTGCACATCAAGATTAGTTATGGAAAATCCTCTATAATTAAACTCGTTCAACGACCTAGCGAAACAACTTGGGGCACTTTCCTGTCCAAGCAAACCACCATTCCACTATCACCACCGTCATCTTTCATCTTTGACAAACCAACTGCTTGTTCGTCGGCTATCAGCAGAGTGGTTTCCCAATCCACAGACGCCCAGGTGCTGAGGCTCGAGAGTGAAAAGTGAAATCCTAACATTGATCTTGAAAATATTTTAAAACATTGTCAAGTCTGGCTTATGGCCAGTGAATGGCAGCGGAACTAGTTTCAGCCTCGAGGAACACGATTAACTGTTATTTTCTAGGCTCATGGCGTTAGACTAGTTTCCTGCAAAAAAAAAAAAAATCATCTCCCTTTCCCCAAAGGCTGATGTGTGAGACATGTGCCATGCGAGGCCGCCGCGCCGCCGTCGAATCATCATCATTCAAGCGAAAACATAAATTTACATAAATTTGAATTCACAGCTACTGCGCTGCTAGAGTCTGATTAAAAGTATCTCTTAAACTTCTGAAGGTTATTTTGGTGGTAAAATATTTTTGCTACGAGGAAGAAAGTTACAATATTCCACCGAAAGTCAATGACTCTTGTCGTCATCACCACATTAGAGATGGATGCTGTTTTATTTTTTATACGAGTCATCATCATCCAAAAAGCAGGAATGAAATCGAAATCGAAATTAATGATTTCGATCAAGAGTTTTTTTTTACGGAGAGCAAATAAAATTAAAAACAAAACAAGTTTTATTTAAAAGTGAATTATTCAATTTGGAACTTTTACCACCATACTATCTGATGAGCTATCAAACCACATCACACGGACCACCGCAAACCGAGCTGTAATAAGCATTTATTAGCCGATTACGGTTCCTGGATTAAAAATAATAAAATCATAGAGTTTGCGCACGTCTGGCGGAGAAAGGTGTTTTCTCATTTTGATACATTTTATTGCATATACGAATCTAATTTGAATGAATTGATACAAAGTATCAGATACAAGTTGGGACTAGCTTGAGGCATTTCTTTTTAATGATAGTGGTTGTGATTAAAGTTTAAATTGCCAGCGCATGTTAAATATCATATCATGATCAACTACGAGTATATTAAATCTAAATGGAAACATGTTTCTCTTGAAATTCCGTAAGCGTGAATGAAGAGGACAAACATTTGAATCCTGAACAACAACAAAATTCTGGTACAACGAACTCCCTACTGATTTTTGTGCTAAAGTTTGACTAAAACAATATTTTAATTTCACGGATTTTCAAATATGAAGTTCAAGAAGTAAATGCTTGAGTACCTCAAGGCTCCGTTCTGTCTCCTATATTGTTTTATTTGCAATTCAATATCTTTTGTCTGAAACAATTTATTTCACTTATTGGTTTGTTGATGACATATTCTGTATTGGACAACAACAGGAATACATGACAAACTTTTTAATTACTGTCCTACGCAGCATGCATTGTTACAAGCACATGGGCTATTAAAAATTGTATAGCCTTCAATGATCCTGAAACAAAAATCTGTTTCCGAGGGTCAGCCGAAATATACGCCTTCTAACATTCATTTTTGATGAATTTTACTTGAATCGATGAGACTAAACATTCTTTTATCTAACCAAATATAAGATAGTGATAAGAATGCAGCGAAAAAGATTACTTTACTTCGACGATGCAAAAATATTGGGGGTTATCGTGAATAGAAATTTCCCTTGTAATTTTTCTTTCACTCGCACGTATGGAACGTGAATGATGACCAAAATTTCCTTCGGAATTTATTGGTATCGGGTATAAACACTCTCAGGGAGTTTTGCTGCCATTTCATAATTTTTTTGTTCGAGGGAAGTTTATTCTATGGGAGATTCCCGACCGCATCAAAAATTTCGAGGGAATAAAATATTCCGTGGGAAACAAAATTCTGCTCGAACTTCCCGATAGTGTCAATTGTTTCCTCCTTAGATTGTGCAACTCTCATTTCTTTTCTAGAGCACCTAAGAAATAATTAACTCTCTTAGATAGAATCGATCGCCTTAAAGCTGATAGATGACAGATTAATTTCGGAAACATTCCTTTCGTTGGACCATCAGATGTCTAGTGAATTATTTGGTTGCGTTTCTCACCTGAAATATTCCAGGAATACCCATCCATACATTCATTTGGGCTAATTACCGGGTGTATCTTCAGGTGCTGATATTCTTATTTGAGCACGAATTTGGCATTACTTAACCACCTCTATTTATTTTGCTTCCCAGTTTGGCCAGACATTTAAGAGAATTGTACATTGATATACCCTACTCAGTCTAACTTCTATTTACTGTGTTAAGATTTATCATTTGAAAGCTATACCCCCTGTTTTCGCAGCACTTAATTCTGATAAGTAGATTTTTCATGACTTTCGGAGTTTGTTGGATAAAAGGTCCAAGACGACAAATCACTAGAAATAACTCATCCAAGAAATTTTGCTTGCAATAAAGCCAAAACGGGCGTGTGGTGTGAGATTCGAAATGAGCAACATTTATTAACGTTTTCGTCGAGTAAGAAATGTGTATATTCGATGTAGAAAATGTTTTGTGAAAATTGGTCATCCAAACGGGTATGTTCAAGCTCTCGTTCGGGGTATGTCTTACACATTTCGTGATCAACTAGCTTTAATTTTCGAATGAGTTAAGCTTTAGATGCAAATCCTAATTCTGCAGTGAAATCGAATACAAATTATATTTGAAACTTCATCAACAATTTATCTAACAGCATCCACATTTTCTGTATCTGCGCACAGAACCATCCTTATTTCGAATGTTAATTGATAAATATCGAAATTTAATATTCATTTTAAGTGTTAATCTATTATCATCAAAAAAGGTATCTTCGAATTTGTTTTGTTTGTGTATAGTACGCTTGGCATGACAAGTATTGTGACCATTATTATGATCGTGAAATGGTAAACGCATGATACTAAATTACTATTTTGTAAGGAAGTGTTGTAAAATGACAAACATGCACAATATCTGATGACAGTTCGTTCTGACGTAAATGATTTAAACTGGAATTTCAAATCCTTACCAATATATACCAATAAAATCGTATGAGGTGTAATATAAGATAGACTTTAATGAAATACTCATATACTTTGGCATGCAGACAAAAAAGAATTATCGCCATTTTTTCGTAGGCTAAATTACACACAAGTGTTATTGTTCTGTGAGTTAATTTTATTTTCTTAAGCAATTTTTAGATCGTTTGAAGTTTTTATTTTGCTGGGGCAAATGTTGATTTATGTAAATAAAATTAAAAAAGATATACATACTATATAATGTAATACAAAATTTATTGAAAAATATCATCATAGTCAACATCATATCCTTAACTCGTGAATCAATTGCAATATATTACAAAGAGTATTAATAAAAGAAAAATGGCTGTAATTTTTAATTCGCTAACCCACAGAAGAAGGTAGTTTATCAAAGGAATACAAATTGATATTTGAAAATAATTAACGGAATCATAAAACTTATTGTAGTAGATTTATTTTTATTGGTTTTTAGATGTGCACGTTGTTTTTATTAATCGAAAAAGTGAACTCGCGGATATACATTTATTCTATTGTTCAGAAAATTCGTGGATAGAGGTGAAATAAGCGTTTCTTGTATTAAGTAGGCATAATTTTTTTATTTCAAAATTTTAACAATATTTTAACGAAGTTTGGAGAGAAAAGTGGCGTCTAAAATTTAAATTTAATTTTATAGCAGCATGTTTAAAACATCTCACATTTTTGTAAACATTGAAGGAATTCTAAAAAAAAAAAAAAAAAAAAAAAAACGCAAATAAAGTACATTTAACAATATATTTTTAGTTTCCCAAAAGTGGAAAAAGCGCAGTGGATATAATACTTAACTGCCACGTTACCTCCAGTTTTAATTGGATGGCGCCCGTAGCTTATAATGAGAAACTAAAGACATGGTCCTCAAACCCACTGTGTAAACAAAAATCCTTTCCTATCTTACTATTCTTTTTTAGTAGTGCCGTGCAATTCAGGTTGCATTTAAAAGACCTTAGGTCTTACAGGCATATAGTTTAAACTTTTATTACGAGTTCTAATTAAATGGTGGCCAAGGAATGTATTTGTTTCTATGATGATTTTATCTCCATTATTTTAAATGCTCTTTTTCGTACTCTGTGCAAGGAAAAATAAGTTGCAGGAGCACCAGCCTACATATTGGAGTTGTGCTAAATAACTAATTCCTGCATCATCGCCAGAGATCAAACTTTGCGGCATTTTTGCAAAGTCTAGTATGAGACCATTCCAGTGGTTGGTGATGCACATACCTAAGAGTAGGGTCGCGAATTGTTTATATCTCACGATGCAAGTGACACTAATTGACATTGACAAGAAGTTAAGTTTTACTTAAACGACAGACGACAGCTTTGAGTTTTCGAAATATTAAATTCTACGCGTTTTTGTATACAATGCTGACCAAAAGGTCAGAATATAATGAGAATATTTTGGGGTTAAGGTTCAGCTTTCAGCACCCGAAAGATCAGGAATGTGAATCTAGAATTTAAAAAAAATGGTTCTATGGCAGGCACCGTTTAAAAAATGTTTGGCCAAAATGTAAACTACATGTAGTAGTGCGCAGTTTTGTTTTCATCAAAATCGTTAGATCCGTTTTAGAGATAATTAAGATGGTAGAAAAAATTATATGTCAGGTACCGTTATTATCTTATTATAGCCCCAAAGGCTAAGAAAAGATTAAAAAATTCTATTTGAGACAATCACCTAAAACGCTTAAGTACCAAGTTTGAAGCAAATCGCTTCAGCCGCTTAGGCTAGAGATCGTCGTACAAAGAGTTGGCTTTCTCTAAGTTTGATTAAAATAATAAGTGCTCTCAAGTTTTTAAAATCTCGAAAATTCCATATTTCGAAAACGGGGGGATGATATTTTTTTGATATTATTGAATATTTTAAATTGTCAAACCAATTTTTTTTTCAGAAACAAAATTGAATAAATTTTGTATATAAAAAAAAAGTATGTGTACTTATGTACACGCGCTAGAAGTGAAACTTCCCTAATTTGAAACAATTTTTTTTTATAATCAGCTTAAACATATTTCAATTTCATGGAAACCGATTACACATTTTTTTTTTTTAGAAAACGTGTCGTGTTATCGATTTGACAGCTCCATAGACATTTTTACCCCCAACGCTGCAAAAGAAGTTTTACTTCAAATTGTATTTTATTTTTTGTTTATTTATGCATACATTTAAAAATAAAAATTAAAAAAAAAAAGAAAAAAATTAGTTCTGCTTTTCACATTTTATCATTTTCTTTGAAAATGCAGAAAATGAAGCTTCTTTTGACTCTTCACGAGTAGATACTCGTCACGAGTAGATACTTGTAGCATTCTATAAGGTTTACACAATTCCAATCAAGCTAGTAGTTTAGAAGTAACCAGCCACAAGAAGTATCATTTTTCGCATTCTCACAAAAAAAGGGAAAATAGGTATGCGAAAAGTGAAATTGAAATTTTCATATTTTGCGTGGTTGCTATTCGTTTGTCAAGTTTTCTTGCATTCCTCGTCACGAATCGACTACAAGCAATTTAATTAGAGTTCTGAACCACCGGCGAACGTTCCGAGTTACCTCGCAAAACATGAAATAAGAATACCTTTTCTTAGATGTTGGCTTTTTTTCTTCATGACTGTATATGGGAAATTTATAATTTCCCAAATATATAATTTAACAAATTTAACCAAAATTTTAACTCAATTGACACACGGTCTAAAACTCGTCCTTTTTTGCTTTAAAAATAACGATTGCGGATCTAGTCTCTTGTTGTGACGGCCAAGCAACAAGCTTGGCAGTTCTAAAAAGAAAAACAAATCTTCAATTCGTTAATACATCAGCATTTCGTTTTTATTTGCTCATAGAGCGGGGAATTTTCTAAATCCACTTGCACTTTTTTAATATTTGTTTCCAAGAAGTTTTTAACAATATTAATTTACTTTTTCTGTACACTGCCACAAAATAAAAATTAATGGACAACACAACAATTGAGAAACTTCAAAACAAATATTGTTGAAAAAATGGTTTGCGCATTGCTCTAGATGGCGCTCTTGATGACGGGCAGAATTTTTAAGTTCGGTACACATTACTAATGGGGGGTTAGTGTGAAGTGTCAACCCAGTTTAATAAACCGAGTTAACTCGGGTTATATTTTTTGCAAATCGAGTTGGCAAACGATAAAAGAACAGAACCAGAAAAGCGAGTAATTGAACGAATGCAAAAGCAAACAGACATGACCATATTCAAAACTACTCGCGATTCGAGCAACTTAAAAGTTTGGGTTTTGGTACAAATCGAACGATCGCCCCAAATAAGTTCTTCAGTTTATATCACACAGAACTATACGTTACTGCGCGCACATTAAATCAAAATATTGTCTGCATCTTGGTTTAAATCGTTGATTGATTTTTAAGTTGCTTATGTGTGCGATCATCGTTCAACTAGTGATTAAACTATTTCGTTTCGGAAAAATTGCATGTGCGCGCCTAGCCTAATGGTCATTCGCACAAACGTAACTTCGGTGGAACTTTGAATTTTGGTTCGGCAATTTTATTCACCGATTTCGACGAGTTAAGTGACATTCAACGTTTGGTAAAAATTGTGATCCGTACGTTTTCAACTTAAACTCACGAATTTTAACCGAACGATTTAATCTCATACATTAGCAGCCCATCCAGTAAATATTAAATGCTAATTGAGATCAACGATAATTCAAGATGCAAGTATGAAATAGAAGTCTCATACATTTTCGTTGAACCGCAGTTCATCCACCAAAATCGGAAGTTAAATTTACTGAACCACTGATCAAATATTTGAACCACGTTTGTAAGTGGGCCTGCCACAAAAATTTAGTAGTTATATAATCGTTACAAAAATGACAATGGATCGAAAATTTTATCGGAGATTTGGCAAAATAAATGATTTACAATGCCCAAGAAAATAAGACAAGATTCACTGTAACCATTTCACAATTCAATGGGATGAATCTGTTCATAACGAGATTTAGGAATATAATATTGTTGCTAACTGATTTTCAATAACTTTTTCTATTAATTAAACATAACGTGAGGACATGAATTGTGTATACTCCTAATAGTTTGACAACATGAATCATAGAAAACAAGATTACGACACTTCTTTTCTTATCTTATTTTATTGACGTTACCCGAGAAAAAAATCCATTAATCCACATCGGAGAAACAACAATTTTCAGATTTTTTTCACATATGAGATCAATAAAATAAGACAAAAAGTGTCGTATTCTTGTTTTCTTTTATTCATGGTTGGACTCTAATTTAAATAAGAACTCCTTAACACACGTATCGTTTTCGTATCACATCCATTGTGTTTAAAGAATAAACAATTCTTCCAAATGTATGGCAGTGCTGTTTTGGATTTGACAGCGGACTAAGGATTCTTTGTATAAGGCAATACTGGTCTACTGTTGTCAACATGACAGTTTAATTTATTTGGTTTTCTTTTGTTTTGTATTTTTGGTAAATTTAATTTTTTTTTTTTCAATATAATATTAGTTAATAATGAAAAAGTTTATTTAAAAAAATTCAAGTGATATTTGGAACAGTGTTTGTTGTTTTATTAAAAAAAAATTATAAAGAAATAGATTGTTTGTATGTGTTTTAAAATATAATGACATTTGCCGTTGCCGTTGCGCGCGCCGTTGCATGGAAAATGTTTACCCCGGTAAAGAAGTTTTACTTCCAAAATTAAGTAAAAACGACTTTAAAAATATATTTATTTTTGCATACGATTTGATCGAACATAAGAGCAAGTACGTGCGATTCAAGTCGTGCATTTTATTTTTTTCCAAATGTCAAACTTGCCCTATAGTACCTACAAAATGTATAACGCAAGTAAAAAGGCTTATCGCATGGAATTATTAATGTGCTCAAGACTAGCTGCTTCCATATAGCGAACTTTCATGGAAAATGTTATTATAATTCTAAAACAAAACAAATAGCAAAAGTATAACGACCACAATTTGTAACTATTCCGAATCTCTTAACTTTATCATCGGATAACACACAAACTTGATAGTTTTGCAACTTGGCATTAACATTTAATAAACTTTCTGTCGTATAACTAAATCTTGATTTAATTAAAGTCTAAATATGGATGTCTAGAGTACTTCTTTGTTTTTACTATCTTATTTATTATTATGCATTAATTATTTCACTCTACGATCGATGGATGAAAAGAAAAAAAAACACACGTTGAACTCACAGACTAGCTTGAATAACAAGTGCAAAAAAATGCTGTTGGCTTTCTTAACCCTGGCATATTACACGGTTCACGTAATTCAATTTGCATAACTACAACATATTCATCGTTCGTGAGTATTTTTCCTCATAAGAAAGTTTGTATATAAATATTAATAATTTTATTGCTAGAAAGTATATCGGTAGACGCCTTTCTCAGTTCATCCGAATGTTTTAATCATTCACATTCAGAGGTGAGTTATTAAACAATAGGCCAATCATTCCAAGAAAAACATATTATCTTAAAATTTTCGGACCAAAAGATAGCTTTGTTAAAATGTAATTCCATTAAAAAAAAAACAATAAAAACCAGCTAGACTTTGGATTTTTATTATTTTGATAAAAGATTTAAAAAATCTCCTATTACAGCATGCAAAAATTCACACAATAAATATATATGCTTGTATATTGTTATAAAGTTTAAAAATAATAATTACAAAGAATAAAATAAATATCCGCATTAAAGAATTTTGAAAGGTTGATTTAATTAAATTAATGCCAGATTATTGCATCAAAAATACAAAAGCTGAAGTACCTACTTTATTTTAAAAATTATTTAAAACGAATTAATTACTCGATATCGTTAATTTTTTTTTCAACTAAAGATATTATTTATAGAGAGGTGTATTTATTAAAAAAAAAAAAAAAAAAAGAAGTGATTATCTCGTCTGAGAAGAAAAATAAAATCGCTATTCAATTTATTATTATTAATGCAAATTGAATGGAATGGATTTTAATTGTAAAAGGAAGAGTTGTTTTTATGTTTTTTTTTTATATGACGTATAGGAGTTATAGTGTGAAAAATAAACTCAATGAATGCACTTGAATGCGACAATACAAATGTATGTGCGTATATACTATTTGTCGGTAGTAGCGCGTATGGTAGGTACTCCGATCAAAGTGTCAACCATTAAGTGGCTGTTTCTGGATAATTATCCATTAATCAAGCTTATTTTTGCTGATTAAGTGCGGTTTAATATGTATGAATTAATTAATACGTGTATTTATCAAAAAGTGAGTGTATCTTTTTTGGTTGAAGTTCTTTAAAATTTGCATTGAAGCCTAGTCAAGACGGTGTAGCAATTTATTGTATTCTGGCAGCAATAAATTTGTACGATATATATGTATGTATGTAAGTACTACATTTTAATAGATTTTGATCAAACTCCATTTCGGTTGGTCTGTCTGTCTGTATTACGGTCTGTAGTTTTAAATAAAATGTTACTACCGGTACCTGTCATAGGGACTTTTTTTATGTTCGACTTTCTCATTAACAGCTCAACGGATTTCGATCAACATTTTTATGCGGGAACTATTTAAATAAAATTTAATTCTTCATACTAAAGTTTTCACAGTTTTCTTGACAAAAAAAATCAATTTTGTTTTGAACATTCAATATTTCGAAAAGGAGGTTTTTTTTTAAATTATGTTTTTAACTTTATATTATTAAATAGTTACAGCCCTATTCATAAAAAAACGCTTAGTCGGTGGACTTACAAAACCATGAAAGAGTTAGACCGTGGACTAAAATTTCCTATTAATAAAAAATCGAAGAAAATCTACTACAATCAGTATCAACTCCCTGTAAATTTTGTTCTTAAATGTCAATTCATAGTCCTTCAATATACCACCGTCTTCGAAGGTCTAGCGAAGGACTAAGTTGGTAAACGTCAAATAGAAGAAATTCTGTTTTATTAATAGTATTTCGCAATTAGTCCACAGAATAAGTGCTAAACCTTCCCTATTCCATGGTTATTAATTTGGGTGTTATTATTTCCATACCAATTTTTCTTTTAGAAAATAAATGTATTTAACAATTTAGAAAAAAAAAACTACTTTAAAAATATATTTAGTCGTTAGTACTAAGTATCTTGTGCGTACGATGTGATCGAACATAAAAGCAATTACGTGCGATCCAGTCGTATATTTTATTTTCATTTTTCATATGAAAATTTAGTTTTCGAAAGGCAAATGCTCAAATTTCAAAAGAAAAAGTTCCAATTCTGTGTCAATTTTTGTGAAGAGCATTTCCTAATATACGGCTTATTTTTAGTAAATATCGCGAAAATTACAAAGTTTTTGAAAAATAAAAAATAAATAAAAAATTCGGGAGAACAATAATTTTGAGAAAACCGTGCGCAAGCTTTGCAATTTAAAATAAAGCCAGAATCGCAGTGTAAAACTTGGAGTTAAAAAAAGGAACAGATGAGCCTGATCAAAAAACAATGGGTCAACAGCCTAAGTAATTTTCCACGCGAAAAGTGCTCCGCGACTAAAAAAGATTGGGAGCCGCTGGTCTAGAGTGTTGGCCGGTTGACCTGAAACATCAGGGATTCAAGTTGATCATTGTTGCATATGGGGTTATTTTGCGAATGTCATCTATCAATGACAAAAGTCAGGTCATATTTGAGTCGTCGAATTTAATACCTCTAAAGAGATCTCAAAAAAATCATCCAAAAATAGGCTGAAGAAAAGCGCACTAAGCTAACAACCTTCTGTAACTAACAAGTATACGTACTTAAGTACAATATGATAGCAATTAAGAGCTAAGGTTTTATGGCCAGTTTGGTGATATGAATCATATATTTCATGTTCAACTTAAAGCTATTATGGGCTGCTATTTCCTCTGCTTAAGCTGTCACATTAGACAAAAAAAAACTGTTCTTATATTTGGCAACATAAAAATCAAAACCGGATAGGCAAATGCATTGATCTGCAATATTCTTTTTAGTACACCCTCTTCTCGTACAGAAAATATTCTGGAAAAACGACCAAGAAGACTGTTTCTTGAGAATTAAACATGTCGGTTATACCGAAAAGTCTATAAGTTTCTGGAAAATGAACGCACACCATCATTTTCGAACAAAATTTCAAGAAACCAAAATGCAGCAATGAAATGTCAAAGGATTTTTACATTCGTTGATATTTAAGGTGCCGTGAATTAAGTCCAAGCGACATAAGGCCAAATTTTAGGAGTTGGCCTTATGTCGCTTTTGCAAAGCTTCATTAGGCGAAATTTTTTGGGACATAACGCAAATTTGCCAAAAAAAAAATAAGACATAAGTCCCAAAAACTAACTTGGGACTTATATCAAACTTCGGTGGACATAATTCCCACAGAAAATATTTGTGCTAGTTTGGGTATATGCACATTTTTTTTTATTTGAATATTTCTTTTTAAAAAGTACAAAAAAAAGTTGCATATAACCAAACTTGTACCCACCCCAATTCCTATATTGGGACAAATAGGAGGCCCCTCTTTACGCGCCGAGGTTTTTAAAATGTATTGTTTATATTTGAAATGTTTTGAATAAAGATTTCACAATGTGTCATATGACCATATTTATGTCTTATAAAATTTATAAAATTTGTGAGTTTTGTCCCATCAATAGCAAACAAAAGTTGGGACTTATGTCCCAACGTGGTGGGAGAATTATATGAAAATCAGTAATCCAATATAAACTTTCTTTTTAGACTCCATGTATACGAGAGTGCAAAGTGACATAATACCAAATTGGCCTCATGACGCTTTGCAAAAGTGAAAAGTGACATAAGGCCAGCTACTAAAGTTTGGCTTTTGTCGATTTCGCAAAGAGGCATAAGGCCAAACATTCAAATTTGGCATTATGTCGCTTGGCCTTAAGTCACGGCACCGATATTTAATATTGTAAAAGTGAGATTGATTCCTTCCGTCGGATTTTAATAATAATGGGTTATCCATTTTGCGGTTTCAAAACTAAACGTAAATAAAACACATATAAAATATTTTTTTCATGATATTTCTTTTTTAATATAAAGCTTGAACGTTGACATTATGTGAGAAACACTACATCATTTAAATGACCACCACGCGAATTGTTGCAAGCATCGATTCTTTTGAGGTAATTTTCTCGGTATCTCAGCCATAACTTGACGAATGTTGGTTTTCAAGTGCTCAAGAGTTAAAAAGGTTTATCTGAATAAACACGGTCTTTCCGGTAGCCCCACAAAAAAAGTCCAGCGGTGCCAAATCGCATGATATAGGTGGCCAGTTGATATCGCCACGACGAGAAATTACGCGACCAGGAAATGTCTCTTGCAATAAAGCCATATTCGCTCGAGTTGTGTGGCATGTGGCACGCGTCTTGTTGAAACCACATATTCTCCAAGTCGTATTCTTCAATAGCAGGCAAAAAAAAGTCGGTTATCATAGGACCATAACGCTCCGAATTGACGGTGACAGTCGTTCCATCGTCGTTTTCTAAGAAGTAAGGGCCAATCACACCTCCGGACCAAAGAGCGCCCCAAACAGTGTTTTTTTGTGGATGTAATGGCCTCTCTTCAATTACTTGAGGATTCTCAGAGCCCCAAATACGACAATTTTGTTTATTAACATACCCACCGAGTGAGAAATGTGCTTCGTCCCTAAAGAAAATTTTGTTCGAAAAATCGACGTCCACCGCCTGTTGTTCAAGCACCCATTCGACGTATCTACGACGTTGTGAATGGTCAGCTGGCTTCAGTCGTTGTGTGAGCTGGAATTTATATGGATGCGGGTGTAGATCCAAATGCAAAATACGCCATAATGTGCCGTAAGACAGTCCAAATTCCTGAGAACGACGAGGAATCCACACATTCGGGTCTCCGGCAACACTTTCACTAACAGCAGCGATATTTTCAGTGGTACGAGCGAAACGATGATGCACAGTCCTTACAATATTAGTAACCAATCCATTCTCTTCAAATTTCTTCAAAATTTTGCCAATTGCTTGCGTCTGTTGGACGATTATGTAAACCATAATCTCCTCTTAAAGCACGATATGTGGCTGTGGCAGAATCACTATTTTTGTAGTAGGTTTTAAGAATTTTTATGCGTTGTGCGATAGTTAAGCGATCCATTTGCGCAAATGTCAGACTTTTAACTGAAAAAAAAATTTGGTTTAACAACTTAGTTTGACAGATGACGAATTCCAGCCCTTTACATTTGAAACCGCAAAATGGATAACCCTTTAGAACAACGCATATACGACTCTGGATATTTCAGAATTCTATTCTTCTTGCACTCCACTAATTAACATAGCTTTGTTTTGACAGTTCTCTCGATTATGTTCTAGTTTGATTTTATTCAGACGCAAGAACACAAAATAGTGTTCTAATCTGTTCTAGAAAAGTTAAAGGAACATCAAAAAAGTACAACGAATTTTTTACTTTTAGTCCGGAACAATTCAGAACAAACATCATGTGTGTATTTACATCGCTTAAGGTTAGTTATTCAAAAAAACCCAAATTAATACAAAAAATATTTTAGTCAGAAAACATAAGTAGGTAAATTCATTTATTAATCTCGCATACTTTGAATGTTTGTATGACAAAGGTCAGTTTATTTGACAAAAGAACAAGACAACAAAAGACCAGGAAGAATTTCGATTTCAGATCTTTTGAAAACAATACAATACTTAATGTAGCTGGTTTAAAAATATCAAATTTTTAATAATTTATGCAAAGTATCAAAGAACTGTTTAATTAATTAATATTCAGTAGAACTATTTAAAATTGTATTTAATTTTGATTTTCTTCAAAATTTTCAAATATCCATTAAAACATGAATATATTTCTAAGCAATATTGCCGTAGCATAACTAAATACATCACGAACACGATCGGATTACTGAGTTAGGAGAAAAATAAAACAAATGCAAATTAACTTTGATGGCTACATGAGTGGGTTTATAAACACTAAAATATGAGGCACAATTTTCACATGGCAATAATAGTGGTTTGTCTTTGAAAAGCTTGTACAAAAAAGTCTACAGATAGTCACGCATATGTTCTGCACTGGATGTCTTTTGCCATGTTTGGTATAACACCAGCTCCGGAGTACAGTGGACCTGAACAAAATTTACGGTGCAATAAATAAATACATAACTCTATATGATGGAAGCAATTTAGATTTCGCAAAACCTAAATTATTGGTGGCCATATTTGTATATAGCTCTCGAGCCACAGGCCACAAAAGAGGAAATAATATTAGGTATCCAAAAAGTGTAAAAGTGTTAATATTTCCAATTGGTTGCAAGATTACGTTTGATTGATTTAATTTTCTGACCAAATATGATCTCTTCAAATAATTTAAAAAAAATTTAAATTATTATCAGAGATCATACCAATGAGTTTAGGGATTGTGATACGATTTGAGTAGCTTAATTGAATGAGTTTGGTTAAGTTGAAATATTTTTCAAGCCAATTAATTTCTGCAAGAATCTATTTGAAATATTTCAAGAAAAAACTTTGCGAGCAAACGAAAAGCCTTGTAACCAATTTAAAGAATTTCATTGGGCAAGACAAGCAGGCAGCTGGAAACTGTTTGGTTGTATATAGGAGTTCTTGGATTTGCTTGCTACACATTATTTGCGCACCAAGCAGTATGTCGATCGGTGTGGTGCAATGGAGTTCCCATAGACTATTTTTTGTTTTGTTTTATAATTGATTTGGTGCATTGATCGGGAAATAATTATTCACTTCTATGGAAATTAGAAGTACAGTCGTGTGCAAAAGAATTTTGTGTGCGAAATTTTTGTAAGTTAATTGTTTTAATAAAACTATTTATGAGATCTGTAGTCCAAAATACGTTTCGCCCAGGTACGATAATTGGGCTCATCAGTAAGATGCTATCGTACCACACAGTCCACAAAAACAAAAACAAAACTTTATTATTATTTGCGTTTTCTTCTATTCTATTTATGAGATCTTTACTGGAAAATCACTAAAACAGGTTAAAAAAAATGGATGTTGATTAGAAATAACTACGTTTTTTGAACTTATATTTGTTAACGCACCCGGAATGTAAAAATGTAATTATGGCACTTTCCGTTATTGTGAAATGCCAGTGTGACAATGCCTAAGTGACACATACTGTTAAAAAGGAAACCTATAATTTATTTACAGAAGTCCTAGATGAGGCAGCGAATACAGTAGTATATATAGTTTGTTGCAAGAGCTGGTTTTAAACAGCACTTATAACGAGTTTCATTCAATAAAAGATCTGCTCTTTCTGTCAAAAGATTTCATCTTCTTTGAATTTTGAGAGTTTCATTCCAACAAAAAGAGCAAATCTAGGTCAAATCTTAAAACGAAAGATCTGATCTGTGATGGGTTGGCAGATTTGAGCTGAATGCACACATACATGTAAAACGTATTTTCTGTCAAACATTAAATGGAAAATATTTTGTTAATTTGTTGTGAAATTGTGCCAATCCGTGCTAAAAAAAAAAAATAAAGAAATAATGGGCGAATAAGTTTATGATTTATATTTTATAATTTCAGTGGAGTTTTTGATTGCTTCGTCTTCCTCGTCATTTGATGATGAAGATATGTCTTTTTCAGGAATGTGTGTGTCAGTTATTCGCCAATCCTACAATTAAATTTGGAAAAAAGATTCATTGAAAAGATCAAATCTTGATTTTGAGAGGAAATCTTTGAAATTTGAATCAAACTCGCTATTAGACGCTTAGTTTATGTTTAATTGAAAGGAGATTCATTCTATTTGATAATTTTTGAAGTGAATACTGTGATGACGTTGCTTGAAGTTGACTCTAATAGTCGGAAACTCACTTGAATAAATCAATGTCATAAACTACCAAAAAGCAATTGTCCGATCCGATTTTTCGTTAAAAGATAAATTCGTCCATAATGCGCTCAAGTTGATGTCTTACTCGAATTATAAGAAATAAAAACGTTACCAAATAAAAGGTAAAAACAACGTTTCGATAACTGAAGCGCGAAGAAGAACGAAAAATCAATTTTCAGTAACTAGATCTTTTAAACCTTATGACAATACATTTATTTTTTTAGAAAACTAACCGTTACGAAAACATAATTAAATTTCGTAAGCGCGCGCAGGTAAGATCGTGTATAAGTTACTCCGGTTGTGGTCTAGTATCTGAAGGTACACCAAAGAAACATTTCGGGAAACATGGTCTAAACATTTTTCTATAATGTTTCTTTTCGTGTGAACGCTTCGAGAAACTTTTCTGATTATTGAAAAAAAATCACACTTTTTGCAACATTTTTATTTTTATGAACGAAGAATAACTCACTCAGTTTGTTTTTGTAAATGCTTCAGAAACAAATCAAGTTTTTCGTTCGAAATAGGAAACAGGGGAACATTTCGTAAGCACATATTTCGAGAAGGATCCACGCCTAAAAAACATTTATAAAATGTTTCTGAAATGTCACTTTTTTTAAGCAAATGGGAAACATTACAGGAACGTTTCATTGTTTCGGAAATGTTTCTCAAATGTTCCTGAAATGTTGCAAACAAATTTTCTTGGTGAGGATACACCTTTAAATGTATTTGAAATGTTAAATTTGGTACGAACACTTCGTATAAAGGTATGTCCACACCAAAGAAACATTTCAGGAAACATTGGTAAAAAAGAAACATTTGTTTAAAAAACATTTCAGAAACATTCCAGAAACATTTCTGAAATGTTTCTTTGTTTCCCATTTATGCATCCAGTTTTGTGGCTGAAAACCATTCACGCACTATCTACCTTTGAAAAAACTTGGGAAACAAAGAAAGTTTTCATACAACTTATACTTTTTTCAAAATACTTGGAAACAGGGAAACATTTTATTTAGGTTTCGCGAGGGACCTGACCAAAGAAAACATTTCCGAAAATTTAGGAAAAAGTTCAGATACTTTTCACAAATGTCCCTGAAATGTTTCAAAAACGTTTCATTGGTGTGGACACACCTTAACATTTTTGAAATGATGTTTCTCTGTTTCCTATTTCCAACGCAAAACTTTTTCTTTTTATTTCTTAAGCATTTACAAGGATAGAGAGATAGTGTGAGTGATTGATTTTTTATTCATAAAAATAAAAAATGTGGCGAAGTCTTTTATAATGATAAAACAGGACGCTATCAATGCTATTCCATTACAATCCATCTTTAAGCACAAACCTGGATAAATAAAACAGGAAACAGAAAAAGCATATCTGAATTTTTTCTGAAGTGTTTCTAAAATGTTTTTCAAGCAAATGGAAATATTTCAGAAACGATTTTTAATCAACGTTTCCTATAATGTTCGTTTGGTGTGGGACACACCTTGGAAGTCAAAAGAAAAGTAAGAACAGGTGTTCTGCCCCTGGTGCAAAGCGAATGAGTATAGGCGGCACGGGACATAGCAGGCTCTTGGTGGATCAAAAACGTACTACTACGACTCTTAGGGCCACGGAGGACACCATTAGCTTCTAGCTTAGACCCTTTACCACTAGTGGTATGAAATCCATACCAAGAAATCCGGAACTCAATCTGACTTAAGTACTTTTAGATAGATAGATAGATTTTATTTCGTTTTAACTTTTACAATGGTTTGTTACCGCACATTTTACATTATAGAGATTCGATACCATATTCATATCTTTCAACTAAAACATTATTTTTTAAGGGTTCTATAAGTAATTTTGAATTTAAACATTATATTTGGAGGAAACACGATAAAACCTCCATTAGAAAAAAAAAAAAAAAAAAATTGTAAGATATACATAATGTATATTACTAAAGATAACTTAATACTAATGACTAGAAGAAATGCATAAAACATGCGTTCAATATTAAATAAATTAGATACATTCAATAAATATATACAAAAAATATAATATAATAAGTTTAAATAAATTAACAGTACAAATTTAAATTAACATACAAAAACATAAATAAATAAAGAAATAAATAAATTAATAGTAGATAAATAAATAAATTAACAAAACGGAAGAAATAAATAAGTAAATTAATTAAATAATAAATAAATACATAAATAAATAAATAAATAAATAAATAAACAAAGAAATAAATAAATTTATAAATAAATAAATACAAAACATGAACACAGAATTTAATAAATAAATAATCACAAAGTTAGATAGTATATGAACAAATGTAATTAACAGTAAATAAAAAAAAAAAAAAAAAAAAAAAAATTCATCATGACTCAATATAAAATAATTTTTATGATCATATTAAGATCGATTAGCTAGTTGGCTTACGAGAATATTCTCAGCAAAATCAAGGCGATTTAAAAATGAAATATTTAATTTTTGAATTTTTTCCGAAATCAATTCAACATTCGCTCTCGCGTGGAGATCAGAAGTCGAGTGATGCCAAGGAAGATCTAGCATCATTTTAAGGATTCTATTTTGAGAAACTTGCAACTTTTGCATGTGACATTTAGCCACATTATTCCAAACGGGACAGCCATACAACAGAATTGCCTGAAAAACAACTTTATGAATAAGTATTTTGTTTTCGTTTGATAGTAATGATTTTCTATTGATGAAAGGAAAAAGCATTCTTATAGCAATGTTGACTTTTCTTATAGTTTGTGTTATATGGTAGTTGAATGTTAATTTGGAGTCAAGGTGAATTCCAAGATATTTAACTTGACGTTCCCAAGAAACTGTTTTTCCAAGGATGCGTAATTGATTGCTTGGGAGATAACAAGCTTTTCTTTTCCGTGTGAAAAAGATGGCTTGCATCTTATCAGCATTTAATTTGATTTTCCATTGGTTGTAATATTGTTCCAAAATTGTAATCGCATTATTTAAGTTCGTCTCAATATTAAGACTAAGCTTATGCGAAGACAATATGGCTGTGTCGTCAGCAAACATTGCTGCTTCACAATCAGTTATTTTGGGAAAGTCAGCTGTATATAAATTATATAAAATCGGGCCTAGGACTGAACCTTGAGGTACACCATAATTAAAACATACTAAATCGGAGACACCACTACTGACGTGAACTTTAAAACATCTATTGGACAGGAAACTTTGTACAATTTTACACAGGTAAGTTGGAAAATTGAAAGACAACATTTTATATATAATACCATTGTGCCAGACAGAATCAAAGGCTTTTTCTATATCTAATAAGATCATTCCTGTGGATCTTCCTTCAACACGGTTTCTTTTAACATGATTAGATATTCGGAGCACTTGATGTGAAGTGCTGTGAAATCTTCTAAAACCGAATTGCTCGTCTGGGTATAAACAATTCTCAGTTATAGTTTTAAGCATTTTTGCTTTTATTATTTTTTCGTAAACTTTACTGATATTGCTTAGCAAACTGATAGGCCTATAACTTTCAAGCCTTACTGAAGGCTTGCCCGCTTTTAAAATTGGCACAATCTTAGACATTTTCCAGGCATCAGGAAAGTATTGTATTTTAATACATGCGTTTATTACAAAAGTAAGATACAAAATTCCAATTTTAGGTAATTTTTTTTAAGTAAATGTTCCTTATTTGGTCGAGACCACCCGTTTTCCTTACCTTTAAATTACAAACAATTTCCGCAACATCCTCTTGCGATATGAAACTATCACCAGTTACTTCAACAGTCATCTGGCTTAAATTTTCTACTCTACAATTAACTAAATGATTTGTTGCAATATTACCAAGGTTTTGTGAAACATGATGATTTTTAGAGAAGTTAAGTGCAAGTGCATTTGCTTTCTCAACATCAGTAAAGAATGTGTTTCTTTCGGTTTTAAGAAATGGAACCTGTCTGTGTTTGTTCTTTATAATTTTAACTATATTCCAAAATGGTTTTGCATTTTTTTCCAGAATTCGTAATTTATTGTTCCAATCATTATTTCTTTTGATTGACAATTCTTTAGAAATAAGGTTATTAAGAAATGAAACATTTTCTCTAAACTCAGGTTGACGGTATCTTTGCCAATTTTTCCTTTGAATGTTTCTATTCTTAATAAGTTCCAAGATATGTGGCGGAAGGGATGAGGAATAGTTTTTTTTTACAACTTTTGGGATGCTTTCATCAGCGGAACGTATGATGTCTTGGGTAAAGTTATAAACAATATTATCAACGTCATCCTTCCCTGAAACTACTGCTAAGTCAGTATTAATATGTTGAAGCTTTGTTTTAATATTTGATCGAAAACGTGACCAGTTAGCATTTTTTAAGTCTTGGTAATATTGTAATTTTTTTTCTCCTGAACAAAGAAGACGACACATTACAGGATTATGATCGGAGCTAAGCTCATTTAAGGTAATTGGAGAAGTTAGCTGACTAGAAACATTAGTAACAAAAATGTCAAGGACAGACGGACACCCACGAGAACTTGCAGGAAAATAAGTAGGACTAGGAGGAAACAAAATAGTTACAGGCAAAGTTACAGACAGATAAGACAAAACGTTTCCGTAGGCATTTGCCCTATTACAACCCCAGTCTCTATGCTTGCAGTTTAAATCTCCTCCAATCAAAAAGTCACCACTGATTGCGAAAAGTTTTCTCAAGTCATGATTCAAACATAATCTCTTGTGGATAGATGATGAACCTCCTGGAAAATAAACACAATATATTTTAATTGTCCTAAGATTTCTTAATTTGATCTCAATTCCAATATTTTCTATCAATCGAGTTCGTATAGCCGGCAAGAGCGAATGTTGAACTGACTTTCGGATAAGAATTGCAACTCCGCCACCTTGGCTTTCAACTCTATCAACTCTATAACACTTATAATCCGGTGTGGATAAATTCAAATCATTGTCAAGCCAAGTTTCTGTTATCAAAGCTATGTCAATATCATAGTTATTTAGGAAAGAGAAAAATTCTAAACATTTGTTACGAATACTTTTATCATTCCATGTTATAATTTTTAAATTACTATCTACCATATTACTTATCATGACTATACAAAAACTTAGTTGCTAAATGTGCGATAACATTAAATTGATCTAACTTTGTCTTACAAGTTGAAAGTTTCGTAATCATTTCCATAGCTAAGGAATTTAGTTCTTCGATGGAAAAAAGCTTTTCATTATTGTTTGCATCGGCATGGAAGCTGTTGACATTTGGAGCGGGAGAATGATCTTCCAATGCATTTAATCGTTGAGTATTATTTACATTAATATTCTGCATATGAACAGGGTTTCGACGGTGAGGTTGTGGGAGTGACGGAAAGTCTACCATAGAAGAGAAAGAAATTTGTCTCTGAGAGGCAGGATAAACAGTAGCAGCAGCAGCAGCTTGCGATGCTGTTGGTGATCGCACAGTCTGTGCTGTGTAAATAGTTCTTGCTCTGGGTTGCGAGGCGAATGTTCTCTTCGTTGATTTATTTTTTATTTCTAGGTATTTAGCTCTATTGCCACACGTGACATCAGTAGCTTTATGGTTTTCATTGCAATTTGCACATTTGTACATTGAAACATTGTCACATTCGGCAGTTTTATGTGCACCAGCACAGTTGGCACAATACGTTTTAATATGGCAGTTCCTCTCGCCGTGGCCAAACATTTGGCAATTGTGACATTGTGTCAATTTGCCTTTTATTTTTCGTTGATAACTCCAATTTACCTGAGTGTGGAATATCGAGCGATAATTCTTTTTTAGATCATTTAATTTTATAGATCCGTTTTGAAGAGAGATGAGGTAAAAGGTATCCGTATATTGTTCATATTTTTTATGTATGGCTTTAATTTCAATGCACATGAGACCCATGTTAGTGAGTTCGGTTTTAAGTTTATTTATATTAATTTCTTCCAAACCGTAGAGAATAACTTTGAAAGCTTTAGCGCTTTTTAGATCATGTGAGAAATATTGACAGTTCTCATCTTTTAATTTAGCAAGCACTTTGTTATAAGATTCTAACAAATCACAATTTATTTTTATACCGATGGATAATTTTTTAATACAATACTCAGTGATATCTAATGATTTCATCATTTGATGAACATAGTCAGATGACTTTTGCAAGAGTTTAATTGGTGGCACAAAAATTTTTTTTTCACTTGGCGAGATAATATCGTCCATTTCTTCAACATCATTTTCCGTATCGGGCTGACATTGTAGAGGATTCCAATATTTGCAACTTTTCCAATTATTAGAATCCCTGTTTTTAGAAATTGAGGTTTCCATATTTGAACAAAGTTTTTTATCCGAGGACAGTAAAGTGTCCTCGGGGTTGGGCGATCTTACGCGTTTAGAAATGATTGCAGTAATCAATACACGAGCAAGATAAATAGTAAACACGTCTTACACAGCTAAAAGTTCCGACTAGACTAACTTAAGTACTTTTATTTTTACTGAAACGCCTTATAACTGGTGGGAGGAAGTTCCAACGAAAAATGTTGATACTTGAGTAATTTTTTTCCAGATAAAACTGCTAAAGTCCAGTGTCCGAAAAAAAATTAAAAAACTGAAGTATTTTGGTTCAGGATTTCGTTCCCGGGTGTTATCCGCAAGTTCGGATGGTTAACGGTGTTGGGCATGAGGATTGATTTTGCTTCTTCGTAAACTCGCTTGTTGCTGTAGTGCTCATGCAGCTACCGATCGAAGATAACTTCAGAGCATATCTTCAGGATGCTGCTTCCAAAGATGTGTAGCTTCTGCAGGTATGTTTTTGAGATGGTGTACTGCGTAACTGTTTTTATAAAGGCAGTTCCATCCGTTGGGTCGCATAATCGCAAACCTTCAGGATCAGGTTTCTGGAGTTTGCAGTGGAATGATAGCAGTTGCCTTTGGTAGCAAGTCTCCGGAAGCCAATTTATTTGTATTTATTCGGATTACCCATGTTGAGTACTCGACGAGCCTGAATGTTTGGTCTAGACTGGTCAGAGAGTTCAATATGATATACAGGAATGCTTCGAGCTTCAAGCTTTGGGCAACCCCAGCTTCCATTTGTTCTTCATTGTCGATGTGCATTTCTAAAGTTGTACAGAGAAAATTTTAGATGAGATAACGTAGAGGATAATTCTAAGTAGTCTTCACACTGTCGAAAGTTTTCTCGACATCCAGTAACCTGTGACACGATTGCTGTTGAGGGCTATATAGTGATGTCATGTTTAAACTTCAGTAGCCGATGAAGCATTGAGTGCTTTTTCCGAAAGGTAAACAAAAAATTCTTCATTTCAACTTTAAATACATTGTGAAGAAATAAAAAGCAACGGTCGCAAGACGCTCCCTTGGGGTACATCAGTCTGCTGTTGAAATTATTCAATTATTCGGTAACTATATCGCACTGGTAACATGAAGTCGTTCAACCCAGATTCTTTTTTATGTTGTTTTGGTTATGTATTTGGGGTCACCTCTGATAAGTTAAGACTATCTTGACGGGACGACGTTTCTTTAGTTTGCCACTGCCGCACTAACTTAACAGATTATGATGTCAAGCACTTCTTCATGAGCATGTGTTTCTGTTGGAAAGTAAAGCAAGTGAAATAGCTCTTTTAAAATCCCATAAAAATACTGCTGGAAATGTTTAGTATTTTGTCACCATTCAAAAGAATTTGGCCTTGAACATTTGATGAAGAATTCTCCGGAGCACGTCTTCTTCTTTGAGCTGCAATTTGTAAGATAATTGCGTCTTGTTCATGTTGCCATAACGAATTTTATGTATATTCCTGTTTGCTCTTTAGAAGTAGTTTAAAGTTAAATAACCTTAAAAAATGTCTTTATGAATGAAAGAGCAAACGAAAGAAATCACACCTAAAGAAGACAAAAATGGTCTAATTGATATTTTCGCCCTTTCATAAAACAACAATATATGCACATTTGAACTATGTACTCTTGTCTACTTGATCTAATAATAATAAGTGGCACTTTTAACACTTAATAGGATAAAAACAGGCACTTACTTTATTGGGCAAGCCTTTGGTAATTTTAAGGTTTGACAGGCCGATAAGTATTTTAAAGTAATTGGGAAATTGGCGTTAAAAATATCAAATTACACACCACTATTTTGTATGACAATATTAATGACTTCATTCCAATCAATAAATGGTTGGTTGAAGTTTGCAATAAAATGATATGAACAGTGTCGTCATTTGATAACGTCACGTACAAATATATAAAATTCTTAGTTGACTATAAAATAAAATTCACTTTAAAACTCTCAGAACGAGCTTAATGATGTTTCTTAAAAATGCTAAATGTATATGTATATGATTCTACATCATTGCGATAGAAATCTAATCAGACAAGAGTACAAATCGTTGTATCTTTCTTCTAACGACCGAACAACAACGACGACCGCAGTCGTCGTTGCATAGAAGTTGTTTTTTGTCCTCGTCACTTTATTTGTGCAATTTCCCAATAATCAACATTAACATAACCCAAGAGAACTGTGGGTGGTTGGGGGGGGGGGGGGGTTGCTTTTGAGAGGGCGATTCAAATCAATCTAAAAGTGGACTCCAATAGCGGACAATTGACAGATGGCGAAGTGCCTAAGGAGATTACTTTCAAAAATTGCAGCAATCCAATCGAATCTAATCCAAACGGACCGAACGACCAAACGACAAAAGTTTCCTAGGTAAAATGTTCGATTACGGTATGAGGGGGAATAGGTAAAATAATTTGCATACAGGATAAATAAACGGACACTCTGATTTTAAGTAATGTTTTTGCTTTCACTTTGGAGACCCAATCAGTGGTAATCGGTTGCTTATTGAAAGTAATCAATACAAAGATACTTTTACTTAGTCATTTGGGCTCGGAATGACCTAAGGTAGTTTAAGGTTTACCTTTGTTACGAAATTTCATAATATTAAATGGAAGTACTTGGAACGTGCTTATGCTTCGATTTGAGCTCGTAGATAAATAAATTCATTTGATATAAAAATAATCTACAATAAACGAAGCGTAAAGTTATATGGGATTCCAGAGCAATGAGAAGTATGTTATTGTTTTAATAATGTATCGTTGTCTCGAGTAGAAGTTGTTTTGTCAAGGGAAGTAACTGTCAAATATAAAATGCCGAATCAATTGACGTTTGCAGATGACAGCTTGAATTAACAAAAGCTATATTTAGTGGACGTGGGCAAAAATATATCAAATTAAAAACAATGTTTGGCTTAGTTTATTGCCAATAAAACTAGTTAAAACCTTGATTTACAGATCATTTCTAAGTTTCATAAGGCACAGTAAAGAATTTAATGTTTCATAGGCCACTTTTTCTGCCAACAAGATACAAATAAATCTATGACTTAAAATTTGATGTCGAGGTCTGCCTAGTCTAGTCTTAAATTCTGATAGAAAGAAATACTAATGTCAAATGAAAACGCGGTGATATTTTTTAAAACAAATATGTAGGTACTTTTTAGATGTCAAACTCCAAGCTACAAGTCATGGAAAACTTCATTAGAACTGACTGCCATTTGCTTTGAAGCATGATCTGAAAATGGGCTGGCCAATCATGAATCGCATTGCCCATCTTAATCATCGGAAAAAAATATATAACTCGGACAAGGGCTCAATGTTTTGGTGATGGGTAGAAAAGGTAATTCGTTCTAAAATGGACCACAACTTGTAATGCAAGAAGTTTTCGTAAAAGGTTTAACGAGACTTCTTTTCCAAAGCATTGATTTGGCAAACTTTCACCGAATTCTTAATTCGCGTTTACAAAAATTAAGGTTATGCCATTATATTTGCGAGTAAGGTGTCTTCTATCAATTTTGGAATAAGTTCAAGTTCTGAAGCTTTTTCTGATGCCCGAGGATATACTCGATCATTTTGATTAAAAGTTTCTTTGGATGTATACATTTTTTCGTTGGTGAACATAATTTTGACTGTGATTATTTTAACCGAATCGCCTTATACGAGCGTTTGATTTTTGCCTACTATTTCATCAACTTTGAAATTTCAGTCATTAAATTGCCATATTGCAATGTTACGTCTTTATCTTTATACTTGAGCTGACATAATAACACCTAATAATTGTCTTTCGTCTACCCTACCCTATTATTCAACTAGAATCACTTTCTTATGAAAGAAGATATCATATTATTAACGGTAAACGACATAAATAATATATAGCGTGTGCAACGTTTTGTTTTCTTCTGTCACATCCATTCGCCGCATAGTACATCAAATTTACTTATCATACTGAATTTTATGGTTGCCACTCAGAGAAAAACTCATCTTCAAAAAAAGGGAAGTAAAGATTTTAAGTGTCAGCGAATCTACAGAAAAAAATGAGCTGAGGACATTTTCAAATTATTTTCCTCAATACTACGAAAATAAAGGAAAAGGTATCAACATTTCATTAACTAAGAATTTCTTATCGCTTATCGAATTGATATTTGACAACCGTGATCAGCCCTTATGTAGTTTTTGATTGGTCTTGGTTTCAAACTGACACTTCTTCTAACATAATATTTCTTCTAAAATGAAAAGTTTATTTCGTTTTTTTTTTTTTTTTTTTTTTTTTTTTTATAATCTACACGCGCTCAAGGGATTATGAATAACCTTTAAGTGTTTCAACACAGCGCGGGCGTGAGGGTGAGGTTAAGGAAGAGAAAGAATGATAGGAAAGATGTGTGTTTTTTTTTTGTTGTATTTTAGCTTGGTCCTCAATCAAGATCCAGCAACAGTTATCACATATCAATTGATTAATAAACGATACAACCTATTATTGGAATTTACAGAACCACAGAACAGAAAAAAGATAGAGTTCATATTTATTGCAATATTGAGAAAAAGAAACTCAGTCAGTCAGAATGTAACAAGAGATACAAAAACAAAAACTCACTGGGATCTATTTAACCTTTTTGTTCCAGTGAAATGTTACTTGACAAAATAAATGCCTACTTGACACATGTGACACTACCAGGAAAATATGGCCATGCTTCAACAAGCAGAGGACAAACAAAATTCGCTTCGCTCTCTTATAAGCATAATCACTGGACATAACCTGCTGGGATATCAAAAATTCAAAATGAAACTCAGTACACACGATCTGTGCAGGGGATGTGGTGACGAAGAGGTGCATGAGGACACCACACACTTTCTCTGCCACTGCCCTGTCCACTGTCACCAGAGAAAGAATCTGTTAGGCAGCTACTTCTTCAATAATTTGGAAGATCTCTAAAATATTTCAAGAATTAGCATATCGAACTTCGTCAATGCCTCCAAATGACTTGACTGATTCAGAGGACACAGTCTTATATCGGAAAAGAGTGACTACACTCCGGGTAACACAATGGATCAACATTGATCTAAGTGTGACGATAACGGCATCAATTGTCAGCCCAATTACTTAACCCAACCTACTTGACATTATTCATTTTGGTCCAGTCGGGTTGTCAAAAAAAAGAGCTGAAATGGAAAAAATTAATTCGTACAATTTTCTTTCACAGTTCGTTAGGCGGGGCCATAAGTAGTCTAAATCTCGGTTTTCGGGAAAATCGCGCTGGAGCTTCAGCCGTACAATTTTCGCTTATAGTTTGTTGGGGGGATCAGTCCATTAGTAGTCTAAAAATCGAATTTCCTGAAAATACTGCTAGAGTTTTAGTCGTCATTTTGAATTTAATGCAGAATTGGTTATCTTTTTTTTTATTCATATACAACCCTTTAGCGCTACAGTGTGGAAGTTGAGTTAAAGTATGGGCCTTTATATTTTTGAAAACTCAAAACAGTTTTTCATTAATATCTCGCGAACGGCAATTTTTTTGGAAAAAAAATATTAAGACTAAAGTTGTATAAAATTAAATTTCCTACAAGTTTTACCTTTGTTTTTTGTGTCAGAAATCAAAAATGGCGAAGTTATTGCCAAATTAAAATTTGGGAGGCTGAGCTCCAGCGCGATTTTCCCGAAAACCGAGATTTAGACTATCTATGACAGCCCCCCCCCCCCCCCCCTAACGAAAATGTGTACGAATTAATTTTTTCCATTTCAAAGGTTTAACTCGGCTGGACTATTTGTGATACTCAAATTCAGAGGGCGCTGATCTAATTTTTTGTATTTGCTATGTTGGTAAACCTTATAATACATTATAAAAGATGTGCTCGATTTTTTATCTTTAGGCTTATCACACACGTGAATTTATTAGGCGGAATTTATAAAATAGTTATTTTGAATAAAATCATTTTCCATTGGGGAATTCACATATAATATCATGTTGTACACCATTAACCATTTTTTATTATCAGAAAACATGCATTACAAAAGATCTTGCCTTCTATCGAGATCACGTTTCATGATCCAAAAATGTAGTTCTTAGGATGGTAGTGTAGTGTAAAGAAATGAAACAAAATTTACATGAATAATAAACACACACAAGGAAAAAGAGATGGAAGTAAAGCGCTGTTGTCACTCTGGCCGGTATTGTTTTATTTTCATGAGATGGAGCCCGATTACACTATTCCTTTTTGCGGTTGTTTCTTTTTTTTTGACAGATTGGGTGAGGTGTGTAGAAATGTAGAGCGAAGGAAGAAACGAAAGCACAAATGAAAATTGCAACACTTTTTCTAGTTGAACTTTGATGTTTCTGATTTGAATGCTCCTCGATGTAAATACAAATTATTTAGTTGGTAATTTTTTTTTTCACAATTAAATGGTATATATTTGTGAAAAAAGTGATTCAAATACATTTTTAATGATTATTATAGTTTATTTTGCTATAAAACAACTACAAATTTTATAAACGTCAAAATGAAGTGAAACGGAAAATAACATACATATTTTCACGAACGGTGTAACCACGACCGTATGTGCATGTCAAAATGACGAATAACGAAATTAAATAATTGTTTAATCAGGCTCATGATCTATATGGATCATTAGCGGTAGTGAAAAACGGCAATTGACTAAAGGAACGGACGGATTGTTAATGGTGAAATTAGTGGCACTATCATTTTTTTATAAATTTCATTTTAAAACTTCAATACCTACTTTGGGATTATTGTAAAAAGCACTACAATTTACTGCACAAGGTGTAAAACTCTATACACGTAGGTTGTATGTCTTGAAAAGCCTCAAACTTCAAAAAGTTTTGAAAATCAAACATCATGTTAGTCAACTGGTTAATTTTACGTTCGAATCATCAAACATTTTTTTCATGTGTTAAAATGAAATTGGCAATCTACCCTTCTTTTTCTACAGCCTAACCCCAATGTAGACGTCCACTTTGAGACTACATGTTTTTAATCTACATGAATATAAACAAAAGTGTGAGCCTTAGACCAAAATTAATGGGTAAGAAATGTTTAAGAATCGAACAAATCTTTATGTCAAACCAACAACAAGCTGAGGCGCCAACCTTTAAATACCTAAACAAGTAGAAATACATTTTGCATTGCTGTGGATTGTTTTATTGAATTTGTTTTATTTCACTGTGCTATATTCTCAACAAAACACACCTATTATTTTCATAGATTCCTTTATTTTTAATAATCGAACCTTTTGACCGCGCATTATAATAATAATGGCGCAAAATTTTAGTCGATTTAGTAATATGTTAAATAATTTTTAGTATGATACTAGGCTAAAGAGAGGAGTTTGCTAATTTTAAACCAGTTTAGTATCGTACTATTTTCTTAACATTTTACTAAAGTTAAAATCACAAAATCCATATGCCACTTTGACACTTGCAAATGTCAAAAAGTTATGTTCGTTTACTTTTTTGCACTATTTTCAGCGTGTATAGTTGTAGCTTATTAAGAAAATAGATTTAGTATGGTGCTAGTTAAAAAGTGTTTAAAATTAGGAAAATATTAGTAAAGTGATTTAGTATTAGCAAACTGTTAAGAAGTATCATGCTACGCCCTTAACATCAGGCTGTTTAAAATGCGCCAATAATTTTAACTATGTACCTGTAAGACGTTAAGTCGTTAAGGCATTAGTTAGAAGGAATAGAAAAATAGGAAAAAAATTTATTATGGCACAGTGGATTTGAGAATTTCGTATTCACTATCTCATTTTAACCCACGGGCGACATCCAATACTGCCTTGCGTGGGGATCGAACCCACATGTCTAAGTTAGCAGTCAAGCACTATATCCACTGAACCATTGCCTTCTATTCTATGGTTTAGAAAAGTCGTATATTAGAGGTGGACTAAATGTTTTTTATGTATAGGTCTGTCAGAGGTTAAAGCTGAACAACTTTTTTAAAATAAAGAAAAGTGGTTACCATGTTCGTTTATGCTACGAGTAAATGAGTGACACTTTTTTATTTACATATTATTAATGTCTCCATGAGTTTTTTTTTTCCTGCAGCAGAGCATGAAATTCTTTGCTTTGGCAGTTTTTTTTGTTTATTATTATGTCATTGATTGCTGCAAAACAACAGCTCATCATCGTTTTGTTGTCATTGTTTTTATTTTGTTTATTTTTTTTTTATGTTTCTGGTTGTCGCCGACTTCAAATTTAAAATTTCATTTCTCAATTTGAAACTTTGCATTAAAAATTATGTTAATTTGCTCATCAACCAATGAATTTTTGTGTACTCGTTAAAAAATATTGTTATTTATAAGCAATTTGTGTTTTATTTCATACGAAGTTTATAACCAACTTTTAGACTTTACTCATTAATCCGACGACTGTAAACAATACATTTTTATATTGTTATCTTGTTTTTTTTTTTTTATAAAAATATATTTTAATTAAAAAAAAGACTGTGTGATAAAACAAAACAAAATAATAACAAATGCCCACATAATATTGTTTAGCAGAGGTGGAAGTATTTTAATTAATTCATCAATCCCATCCGCGAAAATGTCACTCACAATCACTTGGAAATTCATTTTCCAAATGACAATCGAATAATTGGTACATGATAGAATCCTGCATCGCCATATGTAGATGTATTTCGGTTCTCAAAAAAACCCACTTGTGAAGCAAAAGGAAAAGAAAAAACAAATTAAATTGCCTTGTTAAAAATACATATATTTTTTTTGGCGAAAAATTGTAGTCTATAAAAGTTTGGTTTTTATTTGTTGACTATTCAATTAAATTTTGGTTATTTCAATTTATTTAAGTTCTTTTTTTTTTGTTTTAAATAGTACATTCTTACATTGTTCTAAAATTTCAATATATTTTTTTTAGCAACTGCCTGTGGAGATCTACAACAAGCTTCTTTTGCTATAGTATCCATAATATCTTGACGTGATAGTAATTCTCCAGGTATGACATGCGTGGGTAACCTTCAAAAGGATCTATGAGACCAAAAAACCCGTGCTCATAGGAGTTTGAGATTTTTACTTCACTAAAAACACCTCCTCCTCCCGATTGCAACTAAGTTGAAACTTATCTAGCAATTTATTTTTAACGAATTTAATTTAAGTGTTGCAGGTAAATATCCGGTGATAGTTCCTGCTTATACGGCGATTTTAGAGTAGATTCTCTACAGTATTCTCTACTACAGTCTTGTAATACCCGTTTCCTATGACTTCGCGCAAATTTTTTTATTTCATCGCGAACCGTGGGAATCTCCAGATCTCTGTGGAGATCTTCTTTTTTAATGTACCAAGGTGCGTTTACAAACGATCTTAGGAGTTTATTTTCAAACGTTTGTAAGCTATTTAAATTAGAATCTCCTGTACCTCGTACAAAATTAGCTTGTTTTCGATACAGACATTAGTGTTTCCCGAGCAGCCAGTACATATCTCTGAGTTTATTATTTAACTTGGCGTCATTCCGAGATATTTTGCCTTATTAGCAAACGGAACTTGAACCGTATTAACAAATACCGGTAATCTATTAATTTGTTTTATACGTAAAATCTAAAATCGGATATCGCTCAAAGAAGTAAAATCAGTCCATTTTACTTCGTTGAGCGATATCCGACATTTGTTTTTGTCAAATCATTGACAATATTCAGAGCTTTTTGTAATTTACTGCTAGTATTGCAGTGTCGTCAGTAAACGTGTCTACGATAGTGTCTTCTGTTTGAGGTATATCACGTGTAAATAATATGTACAATATTGGACCTAGAACACTTCCTTGTGGTACACCAGCCACTATTTCTTTGACATCCGAGTAATCGTTTCCATGTCTTACTCGAAAAAGTCTATTCTCTAGATATACTTTAAGAAGCGTATAAAGTGCTTCAGGCAGAATTATTTTAATTTAAAATTATGGCCATCGTGCCACACTTTATCAAAAGCTTGCGAACCGTCTAGGAAGACCGCCGAGCAAATTTTCTTTTCTTCAAGAGTTTTCTCAATAAAGTCAATGATCCCACGCACTTGGTCAATTGTCGAATGCTTGCTTCTAAATCCGAACTGATGTTCAAGTATTAGGCGCCTTTCTTCTATTATTTTTCAAAACTTTAATATTACGGGAAGAAGTGAAATGGGTCGATAACATTTCTTATCATGCGATTGTTTTCCTGGTTTGAGAACCAGTATAACTTCCGGAACATTCCATTGGCTCGGAACGTACTCTAGGCTTAGAGTGACGTTTATTATATAAAGCAGATTAAGTAACTCTTTGCGAGTAGGCATTTTAAGAACTTCGGCCGTACCGTAATATACCAGAGCTTTTTTATACTTAAGCTTTCTTATTTCTTGTAATTTTCGCTTGAGTTAGAACCTATATTTAAATTTTCGTTCAGTCCTTCTCCAAGTAATCCGCGAATACGTTTGCTTTCTCTTTGTCGCTTTTTGCGCATTCGTTTTGATCATTCTTAATCGGAGGCGCTGGAACTTTGGTTTCTTCGTTATTTTACCAGCTTTCCAGAGTGAGTTGTTGGATTCTTTTCCTGCTGTCAAGCTTTCAAGATAATTTCCAGCTTCAGTATTTTTGAATTCTGTAATCGTCTTTTTTAGTAAATTATGCAAGCTATTTAAATTTACCTTCTATTGAAGAGCTCGAGTTTGCTGTCATTTGTTACGTGTTTTTCGTTGCTCTTTTATAAATCTTTTATTTCCTGCGGATATTTTAGGTTTTGAAAGTGCGGCATTTCTCTTTGGTACGGGGTGTTGTTCCATGCAGCTTCGATATCAACGAAGTCATCTTCTGCGTCTTCAAGTTCAAGAGGCGTTTGTAGCGATACCCTTAATTCAACATTATCCTCTATATCTTTCTTAAATCTTGATTTCAGTTCAGATGGTTTTCCCATTGGTTAGCCTGGGTGTTTCTTTAATTTTTAACAAGATTTTCACAGTGAGAATAACAGCAGAATGATCTGAGAAAATATCGAAGATTTCTGTTATGTTAATTTTATTTGAGGATATTCCTTTGACCACAAAGGAATCAATAAAAACAGGTATGATCATCAAGATGGATCAGTCGGTCAGTAGGTCGGGTTGCCAGTCGAATGAAAATCGCAATGATTTTCCAATCCCACTTCGTAAAACATTCGACCCTTTTGAAAAATACGTCTAGAGTCCCTTGCACTTAGAAGTATGTTTACCAGGATTTTTAAGATAATGTAGTCTTTAAAAAATCATTAATTGAATTCGATCAAAAGATTGCAATCATATTGAGTTTTTGTGCGTTCTTTGAAATTCGTTGAGAATAAGACACAACAATACAATTATAGACCTCCTCCTCTTCATTTCATCACATATTTTGCGAAGCTCGGATCCATATCCTTCATTTACATTTTAAATTTTATTATACAATCGATTTGAACCTTTAGGGTTACCTATATTAAGGGTGTGCACAATCTGGCTCAAGATATACCATGTATAGATTGAAAGTATAGTAGAAGTGCGAATATGGTTGCAACAAGTGTTGCAAGGTTTGTCAAGCAAGAAAAGACCGAGTACTCGCCTAGTGGACCCATTACAAACATACAACTTAGGCGGTCCTTTCGAACGTATTGCAGTGAAAATTCTAGGGCAATTTCCTCGAACTGATTGTTGAGACAGGTACATAATGTGTTATATGGACTACTTTTTCAAATGGCCAGAATGTTCCTCGATTCCAGACTAAACTAATGAAACCTCACAAATGACGTCTTTTCACGTCACGATATGCCGATGCAAATCCACAGCGACCAAGGTCGCAACTTTGAGTCTGAAATCTTCATGGAGAGCTTGCGAGCGACTTGGAATCGAGAAAATAAGAACGACAGGTGAATGCTCAATCTGATGACATGGTGGAACGCTTAACCGGACCTGGGATAAGCATGTACCTGTGCTCATGTTTGCATATCGAATAGCTATTCACGATTTCACGGGCGAAACGCCTGCTTTGTTGATTTATGGTCGAAAATATATTGGCACCACCAGTGAGCAGTGAAGAGCATTCGAGAGATCGGTTGACGTGAAGTGACGTTTAAGTTCACAACATCATTCGTTACAGGCCATGAAGCATCGCAGTACCACCAACACCTTGAGCCCAGCGATATTAGTTTTGCTTAATAATTTAACGAGAAAAGGGTCAAGAGTCCAAAACTTCAATCCGACTGGAATGGTCCGTAATAAATTCTTAAAAAGATTTCGAACGTGTCGTGACATTATTGTTTCGCCTAGTCAATCTTTCATTTTATTTAAGCCCGATTTAAAAATTTCCTTAAAGTTATATTTTTTGATCATGACATTTCTTGGAGTATCAATGAGATTTTTATTAATAAATTAATAGTAAACACTACAGCCAAAACCTCTGATACGATTTCTGCAAGCTAGTACAAAGTTTTTTATTGGTGATTCTTTCACTCAAAAATTGAATTTTGTGAAGCTGAGAAATTGTAAATTTTTGACAAATACCAACATATGACAAAATTTGGTTTGGTAAAAGACTATACTACTCCTCGTCTTGTATTCAATAAACTTTTTATGTTCACCTTCCCCAGCAGAGAGGAATGAAAAAACAGCCAAACTTATACCGGTGAGTCGAGACAGAACCAAGATGAAGACTGGTTAAAATTGGTTTCTTCTCAGAAGCTTTGGCACTTAGTATCTCTTTATAAATTTCTTATTACATCAATTATCGTCTTTCAAGCTGAGAATGTGAAAGCTATGAATATGATCATCTTTAAGCAGAAACAAATAGGATATTGGAAGCAGAATACTCAGGGACACTGTATGCAGGGGAGGAAACATCACCTCACATTGTTCAGCCCCCATGTCAATTTAGAAAGAAATTCTTGGGAAGGTTATTCAGCTGATAACTTAGAAGAACTTTAGCAGTTTTTTGGCAACAACCAGTTGAGCTTTATTTTCAAAGATGTCATAGGTTTGTCTTATAGCGGAGATACAACACTCCAGGCGTCAGAGGGATGAACAAGATAACTTATCAATCCATCAATCTAACCTAACTTACAGATGTTTTGATTTTTCTTTCTGTTGTGTCATTTTTTGACTTAAGGCTTTATAAACCGTTAAACCCATTGTAGTGCCATTTGAACTTTAATTTAGATGCTGTATGCATTTACTACCTGCTTAGGTGATCCTAGAATTTTGTTTAATACCATTGTATCGGTGCACTAACCGATTTTCCTAGCCGAAAATCCCCGAGACAAAGCAAAACTTAATTAGAGACGTCCGGATTTTGGCATTTTGGTCACACGCCGCATTGAGCAATTCCCAAATGCATATGCGCTCCTCGTTTATTCCCATCCACCATATTATTGCGCTTCTCATTTCATCTTCTTACTTCAACCCGAACAGGGAAAAGATTTTAATCAGAACTTTTATGCAACTGACCAGAACTGCTAGAGCTTCTGAAAAGACTAGGACTCCTCTGATCCAGAATCGTTGTGATTTTAAAGAATGACAATCTCCAGCAGCACCACAACATCATATCATCCCACCCACACTCTGTCAATCTCAAAATGGCATAATAATTCCGAAATGAATCGTGCACACAGAGTGATTAGCATACAAAAATCCAGAATCCCGAATACGTGCACCGGACACCGATGGAAATATTTTCTGCTACAGGTATTTTCCAGTTTTGCGTTGACGGTGGAATTAGATATTATTTACCTGTGGCCCCTATATATTCCTCGTGTTCCTGTCCGACCATAGCCAGGCCAGACGGATGCCAACTGGTTATGAAATCAGCTGAAGCATTATCATCACAATCGGATCCACTATATAGAGTTAAGAGAGAGATAAAATAAGGTGATGATAGTGGCAAGAGATTGAACCAAACGATGCGATGCGATGGTGCCTCCAGGTCCAGATTCTGTTGGGATACTATACCTAACCTTCCTTTTTCCATCTTCAGCTGATATGCTGGATGGATTTGAGGCAAAGGACCTCATCCCCCAGAGATTGGTGTATGCGTACCACATTGGTGAGGAATCTACTTTGGCTCACGTAATTGGCCTTCATGAATATCCATGGCTTTCATTCATCATCACGAATTGGCAATAAGTGGACAAAAATCTAAGTGTGGGTTGCACACGAATCTGGAGGATCTGTTTGTGCATCATATATGCACGCGACCAACTCATATAAGAACTACAAGACAACACTATGTGTGTCGTCTCACTGACTCAATAATTTACTGAAAGACGAAGGAGCAGGAGTATTTATTTCACTATCGTCGTCGATGAGAATGTCGTTGACAAAAACGACCAAACGATTATACACTGTATTTGTCGTTTTTTGTGTTCTGGCTATTTGTGGCATACCCCGAAGGAAGTTGCAGTTGCAGATTGAATTCTCTACTGCCACATTTGAAATACCATCCTTGTATTTCAAAGAAGACCTTAAAAAAAAAAGTTCGATGATGGGGGTGTAGCGTGTATGAAAAGCCAAACAAAAAAAAATACCTAACGGTAAAGGAAACACAGAGATAGCCATTAGAAAAATGTCCGAAAAACGTTTGCTGCTGGACGCGAGCAGCTTTTAGACTCGATCTAGTCTGGGACTTTGTTAGTGCAGCACATGACCTAAGGTCGAGTGGTCCAGAGTGAGCGGTCGAGGTTGAGGATGCATGTTAAGAGAGGGTGAGGAGCACATGTTCTGGAGATTATATTGGTATAGCTTTTGCAAAAGACGAGAGTAATGGAAATTTCATTTCATGCAGAGGAATCTGCAATATATATATATATTTTTTTAATTTTCTGTTTGCCTCGTCGTGGTTTCGTCCGTGGTAATACTGTAGTGATGTCTCTGAAGGTGGCCGATTGTCAATGAATTGTCAAGTTGTCAGGTGATGAAAGAATCTTGTTCATGATAGATAGATTTTTTTTTGTGTCTGTTTGTGTTTTAATAGTGAGATGAAAAGAAAAGGAAAAGCTATTGTCACACAATTATCACAAGAATTTCGAATAGCAACAAAGTGATGGATCAATTCCAGAAGATGTTTTTTTTTTTTAATTTTTGGAAAGGATTAGAATTTGATGTTAGGTGAAGGCGATTACATGTTCAGGACATTTTGTATGGAGAGATTTTTTTTTAAAAATTGATTGAAGAGGTTCTGTGGGTTTTTGTAATTGAGTTACAGAATTTTCCTCTATATGAAGACTTCTTAATTGAGTGTGCTGTAGTCTTTGAGCATTGAATTGAAGTTGAGTTGATTACCATGGAAAATTGGAATCGATGTAGATGTTGGTAGTGATAATTGTCTTCAACAGTTTAACTGTTTGTATTTAAAAGATGTGAATTTATTCTAACACCATATTTGTTTGTTATTATCTAAAAGGAAGGCTAAATATGTTATTTTTATGCACTAAACTTAAAATGTGTGCTCTAGGATCCTAGTACGTAGCTACTATTTTTAGCTTAGAATAAAATATTACTAAGTTTTTGATGACTTAAACGAAAACTCAAAATTCGATAGAGAAATGTGATGATTTGTTCTCGTTTCGCTAGTTTTAATGTAAGAAATAAACGAGTATAACGGATTAAATTAATAAGTGTATCTGATTAAATTAACAAGTATACCTGGCTAAATTAACAAGTATATCTGGTAAAATTAACAAGGTGCATTTTCATAAATAAAGTTATAGAATTTTCAAAAACATCTGTGATAATTTAGCACGTGCAAGTGATTTGATTTAACAGTATAGCATGAAACTGAGTAAATTTATTAATATTTCCAAGAATACCTTATTATTTGAAACGAGACTAAAACGGGTTTTCGAGAATCCGCTGAAGTGATTAACCACGTAAAAAAAAATATCTGATTTCTGTTTAATTTTACACGATGTTTCCGTCTGTAAAGAAAAACATCATTCAAACCAGAAAGAAAAAAGTCATTGACAAACGGCAACGATCGAAGTTCTTGAGAATATCGTAATTCAATATGGCCTAAGGAATGTGACTGAAAGATTTGTCAAGGGTTTAAGAGATTAAATCCTCAAATACTTTGCATCAAATTGAAATCTTACTTTAGCTTTCATGATAGAACTATGAGTCTCTTATTAAAACACTATTTGTTAAATAAAAGCCAGAGGGCCAAGGTCTGTCGAGATAATCTTTGAATTCATGAATCTGAAGCTGGGGTCCCGCAAGGCTCTATTTTGGTACCTACACTATTTTTTTTTATTTAACTATATGCCTGTAAGACCTAAGGTGTTTTAAATGCAACCTGAATTGCACGGCACTAGTTTGGCTCAGTGGATTTGAGAACCAGGTATTGACTGTCTCATTTTAACCCATGGGCGGCATCCAATTAAAATTGGAGGTATAGAAAAGAATGCGCCTAGCGTGGGGATCGAACCCACACGTCTAAGTTAGCAATCAAGCACTTTATCCACTGCGCCATTGCCACCCATTAATGAGCTTTCTCATGTTTTGATTCTATATGCAAATTTATACCGTTATACCGTACCGTTCAATTGACTTACACCAACTCGAGGACCTACTAGTTAAATGGTCTTAAACAATGGATTGACCCTCAACCCAGCTAAGTTACAACAAATTGTAATTTTGGAGCCAGTTTTTACTTCCGAACGTTAAGCCCAAGTAAATAGACACTGTTACCAGTCTTGGTATTAAGCACAATACTTCTCCTTCTTCGGCTGAAAATCTAACTATGTTTCTATATCATATCAAGGAAGTGGCATTTCTATGATGATTTAGACAGGACATATCCACGATAGCTGCTATTAGCACGGGACACTAGCCAATAGGAGAGCATGTGGTAAAATTTGGCATCATTTAAAACAGTCGGTACCGAAATAAATAGTTCCTCACGTACGACAAGTCGTGTAGCCAAAACTCCATGAAACTGTCGAACTTTTTTTGATATAGAGAAGCGAATATTTTGGAAAGGTTCATATCCAGTCCGAACTTGCCGCTAACTCGCTTAATTTGACACGTTGAATCAGGCTCAGTGAGCGGATAATATCCTACCACGATCCCCTGATTTATATCTTTTGTTAAATGTTCAGCGAGTTATGGTATACAAAAAGATCGGCATACAGACAAACGGAATTGCGGACCCCATTTGTACGTGTTATCTACCATCTTAAATCAAAAATCGAATTTATGTAAATAAAAAGTAACAACGGTCCTAGCACCCATCCCTGTGGTACGCCATTTTTTTTAAAGAGAATCACTAAAGTTACCATCAATGTGTAAGTTTTGTTCTCTGTATGTTAAATAAGAGATAAACCAGTTGTTATTAACTCTTCTAAGTCCAGGACGATAAAATTTCTTAAGCAATAAGTTATGGGAAACCATGTCAAATGCTTTTGTCATGTCAACATAGAGAAGATTTACTAAAATTAATGTCACTATACATTTGGCTAGAAATCTTAGGATGGCATCCCATGTCGACAATGTAAATCCAAACTGATTACAGCTAAAACTGTAACTTTATGTATATAGGATTTTCAAATGAAGGTTTAAGTTATTTTCTGAAATGTCAGTTAATTACTCGTTAAACTTGTTTGATATGATCATTGAATCATCGATAACAAAATATCATCAATTTCCAATCTCTTAATTTCTATCGTCTGTTTATTTTCAGTCAACTTTTCAAAATTTGACAACTCTAGATTCTAATTTCTATATTTCCAACTTCCAAACTTTCTTGAATTAGAAAGATGTTCGAACAAATAGTATGTGACAGTTTGACATTTATATGTAAAACTATTATCTGCAACCAACAAGATGGTTTTATGTAAAAACGTTCTACTATTACTAATCTAGTTGTCTTTTTGAATAAATGTTTCAAGTCCCTACAAACTAGTAAGGAAGTTGAATGTGTACGGACGTCTCATGAGATTATCAAGTTTAAGCTTCAACTTAATTTATACGAGTTTCCTCCATCTTTCATCAAGTGGATGTCCTCGTATCTTGAAGATAGATTATATAGAGTCAAATTCTGAAATTCTTACTCAAGACCCTTTATTTCCAAATCAGGTGTTCCGCGGGGAAGCCATCTGGGACCACTACTCTTTACATTTTCTATTATTGATGCTGCTCTCTGTGTACACAATAGCGAAATTCTTATCTTCGCAGACGATATGAAGATTTATGAAAATATATCATTTTCAAAGAATCGAACTTTACTGCAAGATGATATTAAGCACTTTGCCTTGTGGTGTGGAAAGAACAGTTTGAATCCTAACCCGACAAAATGTCAAACAATGACATTTTCAAAAATGATTTGGTAAAAACGTACTCCTTTTTCTCATGACTATGTTACCTCACGCTACATTTTAACTCGTGATCTTCGAGTTTTATTTACGCCAAATTAAGACTTTCTGTTCATATTAATATCATCGTTAAGAAAGCCAATTCAATGTTTGGTTTAATTAAGAGTTGGTCCATAGAATTTGTTGATCCCAATGTTATCCGTGTTTTATAAAACTGATTCGTTCGCCCCCATCTTGAGTATGCATCGTAGGTTGGGACTCATCTTCACTATATTCATATTGAGAAATTAGAATCCGTTCAAAGCAACTTTACTCGTTTTGCATTGAAAGGTCTTCAGGGCAGTGATCCTTCTAATTAACCTTTCTTATGACCAACGTTTATCTATTTTTCAGATGCAAACACTGGAACAAAGAAAAAAAAATGATTTGGTATTCTTCCACCAAATAAAAACAGGCGTCACAGATTCCCCAGGCCTACTATGTTTAGTTTTTTTTTTTAATATCGGGGAGGAGGTTATAATCTCCGTGGCATCGACTTCATTAGAGTCCCAACAGACTACTAACAGTGCACTAAATGATGAGCCGATGGTAAAACACAGTTTTCTGGGTTGGCAAGCCATTGACCGCAAGACGGAGCTTTCTACAAGCTCACTTCGACCTATACTGGTGTGGAAAAAAACTAGTGGAGAAGACATGTTCATTGTCGACAAACACTGACTACTGCACCCCTATTCTGAGCCTCGGCAAAGGTTTTAAAGTTATCTTTCCATCCAGGAAGAATTGGGAAAATGACGAAGTGTCCCAAGATTTCGATTTAAAGATTTTTACCGACGGATCTCAAATGGAGTGCGGTGTAGGAGCAGGAGTCTTCTCAGAGTCGCTGAAAGTATCTCTAGATTTTTCCGACTTCCGACTTTGCTAGCCTCTTTCAAGCTGAAGTACTAGCTATAATAGAAGCATGCAAAATTCTTAATATAAGTCCAACTCAAAATCTAAATTCGGCAATATTCACAGATAGCCAAGCGGCTATCAAAGCCGTAAATTCAACAAAAATATCATCAAAACTTTTCCAACTATGTCGAAATGAGCTTGAAAACTTGAACATTAACCATAGAATCACTTGAGTCTGGGTTTCAGGACACAGTGGTATCGAGGGTAATGATCGGGCAGACGAGTTGGCCCGGCAGGGATCGACCCTTCATTGCTCGCTTGCAGAGAATGTATCCATACCAATCGCTGGTATGAAGTGCAAAACTCTTTCAGTTTTCCTCGCGGACTCCAACAAAAGATGGAATACCCGACTGCGCGATATCTAGAATGATATGGCCTTCGTATAATAAACCCCGCACAAACGATCTCATTTGTAGACCAAGGCGGGACATAGCAAGAATAGTCGCTACCTGTACGGGGCACTGGCCCTTGGGGGAGCATGCAGCAAAACTGGGTATTCCCCATAACACCTACTGCCATAGCTGTAAAAACGACTTGGAAAAAGGAACAGTGCTCCATTGCCTTTGCAAGTGTCCCGCTTTGGCCAGGCTAAGAATGCAATCCTTTTCAAGGGGTCGAAATGGTTCTAGCGTCACTGCGCTTGAGTTGTTCCCTCTCTTTTTCCGCTAAAAAAATCTTTATTCAGGTCCGTACGAGTTTTTGGTATCAAAACGGCGCTTCCCAACACTACTTGGGTCTAGATGCGAGTTCGCTCTGACCAACATTTTACCTACCTACCTAGCCATGTTCATGTCTCACATTAAAATGTATTGCGATTATTAAAATTTGCATTTGAATCCAACTGTGAAAAAATTATAAGTCTGAAAAATCATGTACCGTACTCGCTTGTGGTATAAGGAATCAAATTTTTTTTCTAATCAGACAAAAATATAATTTTATAATGGTGATACAAATTCCTGTATACATATCTCACAATCCTTAAATTAAAATATCTCAACTTAATTCCTTTAAAATAGCTCACATATTATATTAGTTTGCCAAAAACACGGATCCAAATGTAATAAATCTCATCATTCATATAAGCCTGACAGCTATTTAGTTTTTATTAGCTGTCAAGCACCAGCCGTTATATTCCCTTGAAAATATTAATTCATCGACATCGATTAGCCCCGTGTCGTCATTGTCGTTTGCGTCGGTGCCGCCACCGCTTCTACCACTATGTCGTAGTCATAATGCAATGGCAAAGGTTATTTTATCCGCCCCAAAAACTGCACCATAGTAAAGTATGCAAATCTCTTTTTGCATTCGTATTTCACAAATCACAAAATGCTTCGGTCATAGTCGGACAAAAAAAAGAAGCAAAAAACCCAACCTGATGCAATACCAGCCATGTGGTTCTAATTCAAAACTCTGACCAAAGGCGAAAAAGGTCACATTTTGGAAAATTTTGATTTGGAAAGTGCATTTAAATGCATTATGGAATTATGCGATAGCATTGACGGAATTGCTCGACCGAATAAACATTTACTTTAGCCTCAATGGGCCGGCAAATGTATTTTTGTGTTTTGTGGATGCATTCAATTTATTTTAACCAGGTGTCTGTAGAACAATGAAAATACCGTGTCCTTCGATTAGATACATATATACATTTTTATTTAGATGGATTGTTTCATACTTCGATGGATTAGTTAGATATTTTCAGTTGATTGGTAAATATTTTTTTATTTTTTTGCATTATTTTGTTCCCTATCCTTGTGTGTTTCATCGATGAAATCGATTACCTTGTTTTATACCAACAAGCCGAGCTTTTCTAAGTCCAGCAACCGCGCGATCTTGGCGGAGTAATTAAAAAATAAAATAGATAAAATTATCGTGTCTTTACAGCCGATACAAGAATGCATCACTTCAAACAAAAAAAAAAAACAGCTAATAACTTAACAAAAAAAGTCTGCATGGGAAGGACGGTAACAGCAAGTAAGCCGAACGTTTCGTTTGGTTAACAATTTTAATTGTCCACAGAGAGAGGAAAAGATTGTTGTACGATTATCGTTTGGGGACAATCAATAATGTACATAAAACGTTCAGCTGCGTTAACACAATTCTCTTGGCCATGTTAGTTGAGCTTTAATCGATTCATTATAACGGTTGTAAAGAGTTAAAAAATAATAATAAAAATATTTACGTAAATTTGTATAATAACGCAGCCGAACGCGAAGGAATCCACATAAACTTCTTATTGTAAATTGTAAGATTTTCAATTGAATTGTAAAATGATTCGAATTTATAGCTAAGTAGTAGCAATTTCTAAAATCTATGACATTTTCAATTTATGGTATTGCTTTGATTCCAATAATAAATGTAACAAAAGCCTGTGTAAGAATTACAATGGAGATTTAATAGAAATAAAATGCACGACTGAATCGTACGAACTTGCACTTGTAGCTAAAAACTTTAATGTAGCTAAGCACTGATGCTGTTAGAAGGTAGGTCGTCTAGTTATCCTTCGGTAGGTTTACGACGTAAAGGTATAGTTTACTTAAGTTCTTAGAATAATTAATTGTCAAATGGATGATAATATTCCTTGAATTTGTACCTATACCTACAATTAAGGCTGGCAACTTTTATTAGTCTCGCCAAAATCGAAAAATTTTATTCTCGTCTTGGTTTTGCCTAGCCAAGGCTCCTCTCGATCTCGATCCTCTGACCTTTTTCTCGTGAAAATTTTAATGTGTAATCTCGTTTAGGTCTCGGACTTAGTCTCATCCTTAGTCTTGGTTTCTTTCGTGTTTTTTGGCAGTAAAAAGATGTAAGACAAGACGCGTGTTCAGATTGAAAAGATAGAGTAAGTACGGTATCTCAGAAGTTTGTAGGTAAGAAAAATGCGGGTAGTGGAGTCTTGTGTTAATTAGCACTATACTAAACCTAATTTCAGTATAAACTACATCTGACCACGCCCAAAAGAGTGCAAAAAACTAAGCGAACATAACTTTTTGACGTTTGTAAATGTCAAAGTGGCATATGGATTTAGTACGATACTATTTGGTGATTTTAACTTAAGTAAAATGTTAAGAAAATAGTACGATGCTAAGTTCGTTTGAAATTAGCAAAATCCTCTTTTTATCCTGGTATCATACTAAAAATGATTTAACATAGGCATTACTTAATATACAGGGTGTCCGCCGGGAGGGTATACTACTTTGTTTTGCCGCCATTTTGGTAAACTTTAGCCTTGACAGTTTATATTTGGCAGTCGTGAAGTAGACAAGTGGTAAATTAAAACCAACGTGTTTTAATCGTTAAAACATTTATCAAAATCAATCATCGATTACTGTGACGATGAGAAAGTAACGTGAAATTTTTGGAAGAAACAACGTGCCAACAAAACCCACTACTCGTATATATCGTGTAGTGAATGATTTCGAAGAAAGACGGTCTGTAGGTGATATGCCCAAGCATGGACTACAACGTACTGCAAGATTAGCTAAAAACATTACTGCTGCTAAAGGAAGTGTTCAAAACAATCCATTAACCCCAATTCGACGCGTGCTCAGGAGCCTTGTCTTCAAAGAACAACTTTGGCCACAATTTTGCACAAGGATTTGCATTTGTTTCTATTTAAGATTCAGTTGACACAAGGGCTTCTTCCACAATACCATTTACGCCGCCGTGCAATAGGATGTTACAGCTAGGCCATGACAACCCCGATTTTCATGAAAAAAATCATAATGAGTGACGAGGCACATTTTAATTTTCTGGGCAATGGAAAGCCCTCAAATTATTTATCAGTCACCTTTGCATCCATTAAAAGTTACAGTCTGGGGTGGAATTTGGTCAGGAGGAATCATTGGACATTAATTCTTTGAAAATGAAAACGGCGTAACGGGATATGATTGAAAACTTTTTAACGCCACAACTGCATGCCTTATGCTTGATTAACATGTGATATCAACAAGACGGTGCCACATCGCTTACAGCCAGGATTACAATGGAATTACTGCGAGACCTCTTTCCGCAAACTTATTTCAAGAAATGGTGATGTTGATTGACCTCCACGGTCGCCTGATTTGACTGCTCCGGACTTCTTTTTGTGGGGTTATCTAAAAAGCAAGGTTTATACAAACAAATCAGAAACGCTTGAGCAACTCAAACAAAATATTCGTGATGAAATTAATGAAATACAGCGTGAAATGTGTGAGAATGTAATGAAAAATGTGCTCAAAAGGGCTCGCACTTCTGAGACTAACAGAGGCGGACCTGATATTGCATTCCATACATAATTGCTGACATTAAATAAAACTTTTATCAATATAAGATCCATTCTCTTTCATTTAATAAACAATTACAAACAAACATAGTAGTATACCTTCCCGGCGGACACCCTGTATATATCAGAATCTTTACAATATGATAAAAAGCATATTTCGTTTGATTTAATAAGACTATTATTAAAAAATAAATATATATATATAAATCTTACCAAAACGTTGATCTATTCAAATTCCAAAAAAAAACATCTTACCTGAAAATGAGAAAAGAAATATTTGTTTTAAAAATCAGTAAGAAAATTCAAAAACGAAAAATTTTGTTGGATACTGTAATAATTTGTATGTGTGTAAATAATGTTTCAAAGAAGCCCGCTTAAGCGAAACAGCAAAAAATCAGAAATTATTTTTCAGTTACCCGTTTAATGTGTTTTGTTCAATTTGTAATATGTATTTCACTTAGTCGATTTGTTTTCTATTTAGAAAAAATAGAAAACTTGAAGAGATTTTTTGTTCAGTTATGCGGGTTTTTCACTAAAGCGAGTTTCATTTAAGCGGGTTTCAATGCAACAATGTTTATTCAAATTTTATATTACTTATTAGTTTCGGAGTATTAACAAAACCATCTTTCGATCATAAATTTAGTAATAAATAATTGTGACTGTCAATTGCAAAATGATAGTTAATAAATACTTAAAAATGTTTAGTATTAAAATATTTAATTGATAAGAGTTTCGGTCATTGATTTAGACCGTTATCGATAATTACCTATGAATAGTTCTTCAGTTTTTTTTTCATAATTTTAATATGTTTTTTCTTTAATATTAGCGCGTTTCTGTGGTTGTGTTCTTTGATAAATTAAATGTACAAAGTTGTTCGCCACGCACATTCGGGCGGTATGTTAATTGTTTTTTTTTTCTCAATTCGGATAGTTCGTTAATAGAGTACGTATATTCGTTTGTGTTTAGCTATATTTAATAAATGGTATTTATAGAATAACAATTATGCATCAACAAACAAGATATCCATAATCAGAATAATCCCACTAACCGATTCTAAATATGATTAGGATAAGACTAATAATTGTGTCATACCTTTACAATATTTAAACGTCGCGTCGGCCAAACCGCTTCCTCAGAATTTAATGATTTCGCTTTGTACCTAACATATATGGCGAATCGATATCTAAATTCATTGCGGCGCTGAAAGAGTTAAAGAGAATAGCTACCAATTGTTCTAACACCTCCTCTTTCAAATGACATTTTTATCATCTTCAAGAAAAAAAAGTTACTTAATTGAACGGCTTTTGTAGCAATAGTAAAGGGTTATCCATTTTGCGGTTTCAAAAGTAAACGTACATAAAGCACATATAAAATATTTTTTTTCATGATATTTCTTTTTATTATAAAGTTTGAACGTTGATATTATGTGTGAAACACTACATCATTTAAACGACGGCCACGCGAATTGTTGCAAGCATCGATTCTTTTGAGGTAATTTTCGACCATTTTTTGACACGTCCAGCGGTGTCAAATCGTATGATCTTGGTGGCCAGTTGATATCGCCACGACGAGAAATTACGCGGCCAAGAAATGTCTCTTGCAATAAAGCCATATTCGCTCGAGTTGTGTGGCATGTGGCACCGTCTTGTTGAAACCACATATTCTCCAAGTCGTATTCTTCAACAACAGGCAAAAAAAAGTCGCTTATCATATGACCATAACGCTCCGAATTGTAGATGAAATAAATAAATAAATTGACGGTGATAGTCGTTCCATCGTCGTTTTCGAAGAAGTAAGGTCCAAACAGTGACTTTTTGTGGATGTAATGGCCCCTCTTCAATTACTTGAGGATTCTCCGAACCCCAAATACGACAATTTTGTTTATTATACCCACCGAGTGAGAAATGTGCTTCGTCGCTGAAGAAAATTATGTTCGAAAAATCGTCGTCCACCGCCTGTTGTTCAAACACCCATTCGACGTATCTACGACGTTGTGAATGGTCAGCTGGCTTCAGTTGCTGTGACCTGGACTTTATATGGATGTAGGTGTAGATCCAAATGCAAAATACGCCATTTGGATCTACACCTACCGTAGTTGGTGTCTTCTCTTAAATCACGATATGTGGCTGTGGCAGAATCACCATTTTTGTAGTAGATTTGTTTTGTTGTGCGATAGTTAAGCGATGCATTTTCGTAAATGTCAGACTTTCAACTGAAAAAAAAAATTGGTTTAACAACTTGGTTTGACAGATGTCGAATTCCAGCCCTATGCTTTTGAAACCGCGATATGGATAACCCTTTAGTTCCACTGGTGATCTGGATCCTATAACACAACGCGACAAGTCCTTGTCCTTGGACAAGTAAAGTATGACAAGTCTTACAAAAATCGCAACACAAAACGACAAGCTCTGTGACAATTGTCGTTTTAAAATGTGATAAGTGGGAAAGTGTTCGATTTCACTCCTTTTTTAACATAAAATGTCACAGAAAATTTGTTTATGCATTGCTATAGTTTGTGACAGGTAATCTACAAATGTGTATTTTCTGAGTAAAAATAGTTTGAAAATAAGGAATTCAAATTGTGGAATAATATATGTACGTATGTATAAATTTGTTCTGAACACATATTCAAATTATTATTTTTTTTATTCTGATTTTGATAGTGACAATTTGAATGAAAACAATGAAACTTTATACAGATTAAAGTGCTTAAACCAAAAATACATTTTGGTGTTGACGATCATTTGATTCTCGAAAAATTTCGAATGTCAGAATTAACGACACTGTATCACTGCATCTTGTCAGCAAATTATTCATCATTGTTTTGAGGAATAATATTCAGGCTTTTAGCAAAAGTAAATATCTCTGTCAACTTTTTGATTTTTTTTTCTTTTGCTTAAATATCGCTTAAATTTCCAAAAACAGTATTTTTTCTTCTCAGCCCCTTCTGGCATGTTTACATGTTTTATTTGTAGCGGCTTGTCACAAAACATGGACATGTCAAGGGAAATTTATTATTCTGACTTGTGCAATAGTTTTGCGTTGTGTTGTACAAGTATAGTTTGACAAGTGAATTTAGACTTGTCGACTTGTCTCGTTGTGTTATAGGCCCTTAATGGTATATCTTAACAAACAGCGTACAAAAATCTTTAAATAGTTTTGGAGAAAGTAATGTATCTTAACGAAAATGCGGTCATTTGTTATCGATAAATCTCTTCTTCGTTGGATTCAAAATTACCTTTCGGACAGCCCGACACAAGCCGTATCGGATGGTTTCAAGCCTGATATTAATAAAATAAATGCAGGTGTACCGCAGGGATCCGTTCTGTTGCCTATTCTCTTTATCATATTGATCAATTATCTCTAGTGTAAAAATAATAATCATTTAAACTAGTTTGCTGACCTATATCCAATTTTCCTATTGATTTCAATCCATAATTTTTAAATGTGGAACTCCAACGACAAAATATGATAGGCTCCTTGTCCTTATATATTATGACTTGGCATTGACCAGAATAAAAAACTGCATAGAATTAAATGCTTCAAAAAATAGAATGTTGTTAATGCTAAATTTGGCCCTCTTATCAGTGTCAATGTGTAGCACTACACATGGACGAAACTAAACCTCGAAAGATGGTGTACAACTTCAATATCGGAGCTGGTGGTCCTGCACCTTATTTGAAGCTTTTGAATGGATTTCAAAAAAGGGCATTTACCGAATCATCACAGAACCAATAGCATCCCTTGAACACAGGCGTGCGGCGTAATGTTTCTTGCTTCCTCCCTGTTCTATACCGGTATTTTTACACTGCCGTTGCTCTAGGGAAACATCCAGCTGAATGGTAATACTATATGAATTGATATTAAAGCCTTCATTCTCGTCTCAAACTTAGTTTATTGAATTCCAATAGACTTTCCGCACCAAAGTAACAGCAGTGCAGTTTGATAGAGTAATTCTTAATTCGTGGAGTTAATTCTCAATTTAATGTTAACGAAGTCCTTAACTACGTAGAAGTTGCTCCTATTAATAGTGACGGTTTGTCCTAGCCGATGGACTGGACAAGTGCTGGATTATTTGTTGAAAGGCATTAAGTCTTGTCCTCTTTAACTTTTTATTTTCTTTGTTTATCAATTAGAATATAGCGACACTTTGGAAGAAGCTGATGATTTCAATATCATCCGCATGCACAAAATGTTTAACGGCATTAATTTTGAATTAAAGTCGATTATAATTTATAAATTCAAGAAGTACATTTTATTTAGGAAGCTCTCTTCAACAAATGACAAATAACAATGCACGAACCATCAAACGATTACTTAGTCTTTGAATTTGTTTATCATAAGTGGGAAAATAATCATAATCAACAATCACAACACACATAATTGTTTTAATTGAAGCAGACAAGAGAATGAGCAATTTAATATTTCTACAGAAGTGTCCACTCGATGCACACTGCATACACTTAACAATGTGCACACATATAGCAATTGTGAATTTTGTAAGTTCCCAACCATATCGCTGGCAGGTGGGCATAAGCATATAATGCACACTCGCTTCCCAGCCTTAAATGCCATAGAAAACTGTATTATCACGTCTATTGGAATCGGCGTTGTCACCATACGCCATCACCATAGACGTCGATGGTATTCGACATCAGCATCAGCAACAGCAGCAATTTATAGAAGGCTATCACAACAAGTAAATCCATTTGGAAAATCTTCAGCACACACCTGCATAATTATGAATCCCAGTGATAGCATCTTAAGGAGGAGCATTTACCATAATCCATCCAAAGTTTTTCCAAGGGAACTAATGGAGACATTCCATACTCGTATCTGCTCACACTCCGATATGTGTTTTGCTGTTGGCCATTATTCGGTTTAAGCTTAATATCACAACATTATGTGTCTCTCGAAATGAACTAATTAGAGGTTAGGTATAGGTAGGTATACCTACTTGAGAGAGTTCGTGATGTACCGTTAGTTCCTGGGAGCGTTTGCAATGCACCATCATCATATCGCATATCGTGTCCAAGTTGTGCAATTCTAAATCTTTGGGATATGTGACCCAAAAGGGACATGTAATTTAATTTCAAAGCCGAAGAAACTTTGCAAGTTTTCTTAAAGTGCTTCTATTCGGCACTTCTGTTTCGGCTTCTGTTTCTCCCCCGGCTTCTAGAGTGGCATCGATAAATTTCTGATAACCTCTCTTGTCTGTCCATTGTCGATTGCAAGGGAAGATATCGAAGATATTCAAAATCGGACTTTGCTTGAGAATGTGGAGCGGGCAATTTGGCCGGCTGCTTCTGACTGGTGCAACATTTGCGGTCTGTGCGGCACTTAAATTTAATGGAATTACGTATATGGGATTTATCGCACAGTATGTGCTTGGTGGCACTCATTTTCTTGTGAAGACTATACGAGCATAGTGGTGATACCAATGACGGCATGATTGTGTACTTTACAATGTGTGTCTAGTGTATAGTTGCATGTTGGATGCATGCAGTGAAGGTATGCCTGGTCCTAGTGCTCTAGTGCACAGTTAAACTTCAAAAATTACGACAAGTCGGTGGCTGTATTTAGTTAGAAGAAATGAGATTCAGTTTACAGATTTGGGAATAACTAGGCTTGTTTGGCATCAGGCATAGTCAGACGGACGACATAGCACAGTTGAAGTGAGCTTAGTTGATTGGTGACGGCATTTTCCAATTAAAGGTTTTTTTTTCTTGTTTTGGACTTGTCTTGCGGTCTGGGGCAGTAATGTGAAAGCCAAAAATCCAGATTTAGGATTTTTGCACACTTTTTTATTTATGTTTTTTTTTTTTTGAATTGGTTCAGCTGAACAGGTTAGAAGGTAAGCTATTTGAAAGTGAAGGCCGATTTCAGATACTTGTTAAACAACGGCGCCACGTTGTTGAAGTATGATTGCTGTTTAAATGATTTAAATGCTACTACACTTGTGGGTAATTAAACAAAGCGTGTTTTTTTTTTCATTCAAAACAAAATTTAGAAAAAAAAACATTAACTCACAAATTTGTGAGATGAAGGCTATTGAACCATTTAATTTAATGGATGGTGTAAGTAGCAGATCATAAATTTTAGATATAAAAATAATTGATCTTTTTGTGGGCTTTTTTTATGATCGTTAACGCATTATCTAATGTATTACATTACATTACATTACATTACATGTCTGGCTGCTTGAAACTAATTTAGTATTTTTCCCAAATTGGACGGTTCATGTTGTGACGAAAACGAGAAAATAGCTGCCACCCCTTTAGTTATGGCAGACAGGGCCCATTCAATATGACTATAAAATACTGCAACGAGGGGAATGCAATGGGATTACAACAAACATAATATTAATTTCGCTGGTAGTCAACTATCAGAAGAATAAAGTTACTCGATTCTTAAATAATCAGATAGTAGCATTGAAATTTTCAATCAAAAACAATAATAATGTCCTTTTCGATTAGTAATCCGGAAGATCTCTCCGATCCGGGATTCTAATCCAACAATTAAACACTAGATTCTAGATTCTGAAAATTTATGTGAGTGTATGTGTATACGGGAAATGTCAAACGCACATTTGTAATTATTTTATTTTGTAAGCATAGCTGACACAAATGTAGAAGATTTCGAAGTTATTCCTGATGAAAATGCGAAATTACAGTTATTGGAGGGAAAATTTGTCTTAGGAACAGATATCCATAATTTCAATTCTCTAAAGATTAAAACTGAAACTACAAAATTTCCGACAAACCAAAAGAAAACAATGGCATGAATAAATTAATTTGAATTTGAATTTGAGTGTGTGCATGATTCTGGTTTTGATTCTGACTTCAAATCCAGAAGGAAATTTCTCTTGTATCCAGGAGAAGAACTGTCATTTGATACCAATAGAACAGTTGCAGAAGCATTCGGAACACTTCGGAAGCCTTCCGGACGACCAATCGATAAATTATGTCAAATTCAAAATTATTAAAATTATAACGTCATATTTCTTGTTTAATCTGTCTTGACAATTAATTTAAGGACAATGTTATATTTCAAACAAAAGTATTGCAACTAATCATTCGACACTTTGACATGGTTGTTTGCTTGTCTTCAGTTAGCTACAATTAAGTGAAGGCGTTCCGTTAATCTGAGCCTGGGCAAAAGCTCTTTCCGCAAGGGCTCGATATCTGACTTGGCCTGATTGTCCACTGCTGTTTGGGAGAATCAACTACAACTTAAACTCTGGAACCAATCTTTGACGCCCATAAATTCATTATCTATATATTTTTTCAAGCATCAGCAGCAATACAAGCTCAAATAAGTGAAATATTGCTAACTAAGCGTCAATGTTCCAATTGCTCTATCCAGGAGATCAATTCCTCTCATGTAAGAATTAAAATGGGTTATCCATTTTGTGGTTTCAAAAGTAAACGTAAATAAAAAACATATAAAATATTTTTTTTTCATGATATTTCTTTTTTATTATAAAGTTTGAACGTTGACATTATTTGTAAAACACTACATCATTTAAAGGACGGCCACGCGAATTGTTGCAAGCATCGATTCTTTTGAGGTAATTTTCGAACACTTTTTGACACATATTGGGCGGTATCTCAGCCATAACTTGACGAATGTTGGTTTTCAAGTGCTCAAGAGTTAAAGGTTTATCTGCATAAACACGGTCTTTCGCGTAGCCCCACAAAAAAAGTCCAGCGGTGTCAAATCGCATGATCTTGGTGGCCAGTTGATATCGCCACGACGAGAAATTACGCGGCCAGGAAATGTCTCTTGCAATGAAGCCATATTCACTCAAGTTGTGTGGCATGTGGCACCGTCTTGTTGAAACCACATATTCCCCAATTCGTATTCTTCAATAGCAGCCAAAAAAAAGTCGGTTATCATATAACCATAACGCTCCGAATTGACGGTGACAGTCGTTCCATCGTCGTTTTCGAAGAAGTGAGGTCCAATCACACCTCGGGACCAAAGAGCGCCCCAAACAGTGACTTTTGTGGATGTAATGGCCTCTCTTCAATTACGTGAGGATTCTCAGAACCCCAAATATGACAATTTTGTTTATTAACATACCCACCGAGTGAGAAATGTGCTTCGTCGCTGAAGAAAATTTTGTTCGAAAAATCGACGTCCACCGCCTGTTGTTCAAGCACCCATTCGACGTATCTACGACGTTGTGAATGGTCAGCTGGCTTCAGTTGTTGTGTGAGCTGGACTTTATATGGATGAAGGTGTAGATCCAAATGCAAAATACGCCTAATTCTTGAGAACGACGAGGAATCGACACATTCGGGTCTTCGGCAACACTATCACTTATTCAATATTATTATTTCTTTATATATGTACGAGTATGTTCCTTGTGGGACATTAAGATATTGCTAATCTGTTTGGCTTCAGCAGCAAGGTAAAGCAAAAATCTGTTTGCATAGATTTGTGAATTGACATATATTCGAGTATCGAATGATATTATGTTGTTTAGTTGGCAGTTCCGTAGAGTTCTTCTTTTTGTCAATGGGCACATACACCCATTTGTTAGATAAGTTATCTCGGAAACCAAACTATCGGAATATATTTGTGAACAATTCGGATAGGTTAGCTGAAAGCAGTCAAAAATCGATAATTTTTGGTTAAGTACATGTTCTCTTCTTAAAAAAATTGTTTCACGCTTATTCACGTACAGGAAATAAAAATTTCTAACGCAACGAACTAGGCCAAAAGTAAATTTTATTGATTAATTTTTGGTGCTTTCAAATTAAAAAGCATAGGTTAGGCTCTTATATTTATTCTTGCGAAACTCCCAGATCAAAGATAATTTAATAAAAGATGTTTCGGTGGCTTTGTGCCAGCTGCTGTCAAACTGCATAAAAATGAACTAACTAAAACTTGAGCAGCGCCCCCTACCAAAACTTTTAAATTGGAATAGCAACAAGCATTTAAGGAGCAAATCAGTGAATATCTATTATTTAGTAATAAATATGCACTCATTAGCAGTATATGAGTGTGTGTTATCGATGGAGCACTTATAAGACGTGCAAGACATAAACTGTCGAATTCCATTGAAAGACTATTAAGATTTCTTCTAAGAAACTCAATTTTCTTACACCAAAAATTGGAAATTATCAGATTTAATTTCATCTGCGGAAAAGGGTGATATTTTAGAGCTTATCGGAGAAATTTGGCAAGAAATACATTTTATATATTTCAAAATATAGCTTATGTCAAATTTTATTGATGGATGTCTTAGATAATTAATTTGGTCCTAAAATTCGTTGAATATAAAACTGGACATAAATTTTCAGTGTTTATTTGTTGCGATGTTAATAATTTTTACCAAAACAAATAAAAGTAAATAAGATGAGATTCTAAAAGGGGCTTTTTGTCCATATTTTATATTATTCATTTTTAATTAACCTCTCGACTCCAACTCGACCTTTAAAGTTCAAGAAATACTTAATTGTTAAATGATGAATGCGATGATGTTTTGTCACTCATGATGATTTTCGATATATAAATGTATATATGAACATATTTCGAAGACGATCGTAGGTTAGAAAAGCTTAGCGGCTGGCTAGTAGTTAACAGCTGTCTGCCTACAATTTGTAAGGGATTCTCTACATGGCATTCACGAACATTCTCTACATAGACCGCCAATTAAAGTTGGATGCGTTGCACATGTCCTTGTCGATACGTTGGGGTCCAAATTTTTCGGCCACTTGGTCAAACGTTTGTGTCTGTGTATGACCTCAGCAATACGTAACAAAGCGTCAAATCAGAAGATTTTGAGGGCTAATTTAATGTTCCATTACGCAAAATTGTGTCCACTTAATCGAATCAAAGAGCACTGTATTGTCCAGTCAAGTTTTGGCACTACACCCTTTATTTACAAACTCAGGCAATTTTCGACCCCCTCTATCTTAAGTACCAATGAAGTCAGAAACTTCCGAATATTTGCTAACCTGGTCAAGCGCAGGCGCATTACCAAATGTCAGCTTTTTATAATGAGTAGTTCCTGTGGTAAAAGGCTCCAAAATCACAAAGTCCGTAACTGATTCACTGACTGGTCATCAAAATTTTTAAGGCCAACGATAAGCCTTGAGGTGCAAGTAAAGGAATAAATCGTAAATTTAAGGTTTTCCATTACGTTACTTAGCAAGTTTTCTTTTGACTATGCCCAATTCGAAAGGTTTTAAAAACTTGCCAAATTAACACTTCAAAATTTAGTCAGTATTCATTAAATAATAAAATTTATTTCTTAATTTGTAGTTGTTCCAATATTATTCTACTCGGCGTACTTGTGTACTCTGGAGTCATGTGGAAAATTAACAAGCGACATACTTCTCCCGCCATTTAAATTGTATCTGATTTATTTTTATCTTCACGTTTTCCTTCTTGAAGCACATGATATTCTTGTGCTCAGCAATTTACTCATAATGCTCCGACGATTATGTCCGAGCACATCGAGCGCGCTCTGAACATGTTCTGAACGAAAAAAGAAACTTGCATTCGGAGATCTGAACGCTCTGAGTGAAAAAGAAACACAAGCATTTTTTTTGGCAACTTTGACTCTGCTCTGAAGCTCACTTTGTGTTAAATGGGTACGTTAATAATAAAAATTGTCGTATTTGGAGTGAATCAACAAGCCATTGTTGAGACGCCGCGCCGTTACATCCTCAAAAAGTCACTGTTTGGTGTGCTTTATTGGCAGAGGGAATCAATGGTACATATTTCTTCAAAAATGAAGCCGGCCATAATGTTACAGTCAATGGGGAAGGCTATAGAGCCATGATTAATGACTTTTTCGTGGCTGAATTGAAGGATGTTGAAGTGGGCGACCTTTGGTTCCAACAAGACGGCGCCGGGGTTACATGCCATACAGCCAACGAAACAATCAATTTATTGAAGGAAACTTTTAGTGACGCATTATCTCGCGTCGTGGGTCTGTGGCGTGGCCTTCAAGATCATGGGATTTAACGCCGATGGACTATGCAAATAAGCCCGAGACGATTGACGCCTTGTCAGAGAATATTCGGCGGCAATTGCTGACATACGGCCCCAATTGCTGCAAAAAGTGGGCGAAAATTGGGCCTCTTGGCTGGAATTTATTGGAGCCAGCCGCGGCTACATGCCCGAAATCATTTTTTTAAAACATAAGAACAAACCTTTATCTTTGTAATAAAACTTAATTTTTGGCCATAACATTAAATAAAATGGGTTTTATTTCTTTTTGAAAACCATACGTGTCTAAAAAAAACACCCGTCATTTTGGGATTTTAAGGTTATAAGTTATAACTTTAGGTAAATGCTATTTTTTTCCAGTTATTCGCAGTTTGCTTGAATTGCGACATGATTTTCAGTTAAGCGGAATTGATTTTTAAATTACGCGTTACTTTTGGCCTTTCGTTCGTTTCGGTTGTCATGATTAAAATGATTGCATTAGAACGTTGAACATATTTAACTTTTTGGTGATTGCATAATTATTGTTAGATGATATTTATTTGAAATAACTAGAAGAACTAGAAATATGCGGCTGGCAATAAATACTGCACACTTATACAACATTAGTTCTTCCGTTATGATTTCAAACAACTTAAAAAAAAAAACAAGAATAACTTGAAGTGTTAATCGGCTGCCTTTAGCAGCACAACATAAAATAAAGATAATCTGTATCTTAATTTAAGCAATTCCTTATTACCACTAGATTTGTCATGAACTTTCAATTGGTTGAATATATAGGGATAAATAGGTAGTTCATATGCAGCTATCAAATTCTCATCTCATGGCCACCACCATCACTATATATTTTTCCCTCCTCCAACAAAGTCTATTGAATAACGTTTTCTTTGCATTGAAAAAACTAATTATACCATTACCGTATATGTAAGATACTTTACCACTGACTTTGAATTTCAAATCATTGCATTATAATAAAATGACAAATGATGTTAACTGGGTCAACTTGTGGTAGGTATGTACATACACATTTTCTAGTACACGCATACGACTGCTTGTAATAATTATCTAACATGTCCTTCCGTTTTTTGCTGCTAATGTGTGTTGTGTGATCTTTGCACGAAAGTCATATTTCTTAAGCGACAGTTAAAAATACTTAGCAACAATAATAATTAGATTGGCGTGAGAAATTGTCAACAACAATAAAGTCGTAGTAAGTAGATATATTTAAATATAATTATACCGTGAGATATTTATGCACACACGTGCGTAATTTTATAGAAAGAGGATTTTTAGATATTTCCCAGTAAGTTAACCTTTTTATTAATTATGGATTTATAAAAAAAAAAAGAAACTGGTCATAGATGCTCCAAAAAGCAGATTCATTCATAGAGCCCTCCGCTGTAGAACCTTAGTTAGATACTTCTCGACGTACTAGATATAAATAGTGTGATTAATTTAAGTTCTAAGTGATATGTTTTCGATGTTTTAGGCCATCGCACAGTGTGGTAGATCGCAAATCTAGCTGGAAAAAATGAAAAAAAAAAGTTAAGCCACATGACTTCTGAGCATTTCTTTAGCTTCTCAATACAATAGGTAACTGTTATTCATATTTTGTTTTTTTTTTATTTTTTACACTGATTAGGAAAAATTAAGCTTCAACGTCAGTTGTTGTCAACAGGTGCATTCACATAACAGAGAAAAGCGTTTTTTTGGTATAATTTTGGTTTACGATTAAAAGGCTACGGTGACTTTATTGTTATAATTTTTTTTTCTTATTATTAAACTATATTTCAAGGTAAAATATAATAAATTTTTATTTAATTATTTCCATTGGAAGTATTTAAAAAAAAATATTTTGGGGAGAGGGTGAGAAAGTGGAAAAAATAAAATATTTTCATTTTTTAAGTAGAGTTAAAGTTAATTATTCCGCATAATTCCGCTGCAAGACTTTACTTAAATTAATCTGTTAAGTGTTCACTTTAAGGTAAATAAAAAACATCTTGCGCGTTTTTGCGACCGCCATACATTTTTTTTCACTTTTCCAGTATGACCTCCACTCTATCGCGCAAGGAAATTTTTTGAAGAATGGGAAAAAACTCCCAAAATACATCGAAAAGACTTGGTATTAACATTAATAATGGAAACATATGGTCTTCAAAACATATCAGAAAAAGTTAAAACAACTCTTAAGGCAAATATAAATATTGTTTGCTTTAAGCTAAGCGAAAAATGGGAAAAAAGTGGAAGGCATCGCAACCGTTTTTTGACATCAAATGCAGTTTGGCTTGATGAACCTTATGTTTTGCCTGAAAGCGTACAACCTCAAAATCTTGATAAAGCTGGAAGAAAACCAAAAACCTTTAATGACTGTTCTGAAAAATCAAAAAAAAAGGAAGATTCCAGAAAAATCAAGTGTATCACAACACATGCTAGATAATAACCATAATTTTAGTTTACAAAATTTGAAATTAATACGTAATGTAAATAATCCTTATGAGCTAAGATGCTTTCGAATCTCTTTATATATTTAAAAATAAAAATAATTTAATGAATAGTGACGATGGACCAATAAGAAATCCAATTTTCAAAAAAGTTTATATTAGACCTTAATTTCACTGTAAATTTGTTTGTGTACTTTTTTGTTTGTATTGAATTTGTTGTTTGTATTGAATTTTAATATTAATATTCAAGTTTTTTTTTTCAAGTTCAAAGGAATTTTATTTCATAAAAAGTAAAGTACATAATTTACAAATTGTCCATTATTTAACATGGCTTACGCCGCCGTCTGTCAGTTGGCAATTTATACTACATTCATGTTTCGAAACTTAAATTTGATTAAATAATTTAACATTGATTTTTTTTTTGTATTAAAAAAGTTCTTCTAAGATCCGCTTTCTATAACGGATTGCTAGCTTAATATAGTTGTACAAAGGCATCCAATCCATTTCACCGTTGAGTATGTTGATCATTTCAACTTCATTTAAATAATTTTTTCCGAATAGGGCATTTAACTATAAAATGAAACACATCCTCCCTTTCCCTAAGGTTGCATAGCCCACAAATTTCTTCTAGGGCGCTTCTATGAGGGATATAATTCAAGGGAAGTATCTCACCCCGTGTTTTTAAAATCATTGACATGAGGTTCGTTGGATACTCCGTCCTGAAGTAGTTTTTTGTTGTTAGATTATGATTTAGTTTTGCATAGATACTCCTGTGGAATGAGGTTCTGGCTTTCCAAATGTAATGCTCCCTTGTTCTTTCATCCAATAAGCTAATGAGGCTGTAGACCTCGCTTTTCCATGTGTCCATCGAATCATTTTGGAGTGAGAATGGATGTCCACAGTATACAGCTATATCTCGCCAGGACTCATACCACGAGATTTTTTTCCGCATCACCAACATCATAATTTTCTTAGGAAGTCTTCGATCATCCATCTTGATAGTGATAAGAATATAGTCCACCTGCATTTTAAGCGTTGAGATGAATAAGGGGGGAAGGCCTGTTTCTAGCATTAGTATGTGGTTTGCCGTACTGTTTGGTAATTTTAAAGTACGTTTTAGGAAGTATGTAAGGAGCTGTTCAACTTCATCAAACTTTCTGTGACCCCAAAATTGGGCTGCATAGCACATTATGGTTTTGGCCGTGGCTTGAAAAATTCGATACTTCGAATCGTACTCCACGTCTTTGCACTGCATCTTAATATCAAAATGTCATTATTATTTAAATAGAGCTTACTGACGATGGAATCATAGCTTCCGAAATGTACATTTAAGCAAAAATAAATAATTTGTGTTTTAAGTTGTTAAAAATAAAATCTTTAATTTATAATAAAAAAACACGTTAAAAAATCTCCACTTTCAAATTAACATCTAGACTTTTAAATTTCATTAGTTATTCTTTACCAAGATTATGGTCTGGAATAAGAATGGAAAGCATTCTCTTGGTTAGCGGCAATGGGAGCAATCTGTCTATAAGATTTCTTTTCGTTCAACCATTTTCCCGGTTCGACCTAGTATTACTTCTGAAACTTTCCATTGACGTGGAATGTTGGAAGCTTAATGCGGTGTTCAAACGTTTGATTACTGGATTTTTTTGTACTCCCATCCGTCCAAAGGTTTGAACCCTTTCGCGAGGTGTTTAGCATTTGAATCAGTTTTGTCGTTATCTGTGTTAGCCCATCAGTCACAATAATTTTTTTATGATTGGTGCTGAATGTATTTGAAGCTTTTTAATGCATTTTAAAGCTTTTCGAAGATAAGAGTTCGTATATTTCTCTACTGTCAGGTTTTAAAGATAAGCAGAAATCTGACTATTTTTAGCTATTTCATGTAGTGTATTTTATAGTAAAAAGAAATTATAATTTATTAATCAATTTTTGATCAGCATTTTAGTTAATTTGTAAGTAGTTTTTTTTTTATAAATTAAAAACGAAAACAGATTTGGTCTAAATTTCCAATACAGATCCTAAATGTTTGGGTAAACTCGAAAAACTGCATGTAAATTTACCATGAAATTGTATGTAATTTTTAGTGTAAAAGTAGGCGTATTTATACACATAAAAATAGGTAAACAAAATAATTTAGCACATTATGTTGGATATGTATTACAAACATTTGTTGCAAATTTTCACCCTCTGTGTATTGTTCAATCACCATTGTTCAGTATTCAACTAATAATGCTTAAACATTACACCCACAATGTTTATAGTTAAACAAATATTGTTTAAATTCAAACACCTTATGAAAACTACACATAAAGTGTTTGTACTTAAGTAATCAATGCTTAAATGAACTAACATTTGATGTAAGTTACACATTTTATGTGAACATTAGCAATTCGTTTGGGACGATGACGATACATTTGCAAGTTAGTAATTAGACCGTTGCCAAAACAGAATATAAAATCGTTTGCCCTCCAATAAAAAAGAAATAGGAAGAAGAAAACAAAGTTAAGTTTAAATTTGTGAAGTGGGAAATTACATACATAGGGTCTAATTTTAAGCGTTTTCAAATTGCTTGTCCAATTTCGCAATAAATTTGAACATAAAAGGTTTAAATTTACACATTTTAAGCAAAGAAAACGTTTGCTTAAATTCTGTTGAATTTTAAACATAAAGCAGGTATATATGCATTAAGTTTAAACATCTTTGGTGTAGAAATACACATTTTTACTTTAAATCTTTAAAATTTGAAATTACACACAAGAAGTTTAACATTTACACATTAAATATTTAGAATTAATACGTGCGTAAAAATACTGTAATTATGGTAGGCAACAAGTTTCCTCTCTTAATGATAGTAAAATTACACCATTTTTTAGAGTGTATGTTGAAAAAGTACTTGATGAATTTAAAACACTTCATTTTAAACATCTAAATTGTATTTTTAGTAAATTTCCTTATTTTCTAGGGATATGCACGTTGGTTTATAAATTGTTATACAAATAAAGAAGATCCAGAATTTTGTAGACGAAGACTTTTAAATTGAGTTTTTTTATCATATGACCCCATCCTCGCCGGAACGAAATCTCTAAGTTCAATCTAAATCTTAACGTTTGCCAATTTTTGTATTTTTAAGATGTCGAAAACCTCGTTGAGATCTCAATGAAATCACTACCGATGATCATCAATTTTTAAATTTCCCCATACTAGGTGAAAAGCAATTTTTGTGTAATCTTTCATTCAACACCAAGTGTGAGTTTTTTTTTTAAAGAAGAGCTTTTACAAAGAGCAAAACAAAGAGCAAAACAAAACTTTTCATAGGTAAATTGTAAAACAAAACTAATGAAATTAACTCTACGATATTTTGTGTTTGCTTCTTTTTTAATACTAGATCAGAAAAAGACCACGCTTTGAAAGTGCATCTGCAGAAAAGCTTTTATTAAAGCTTTTTTAGGGCAACAAATATATCTTCATTGCGATTTAAAGGGTGATTATATTCTATTGACCGATGAATTACAATAACAAAAATGGTTGTTGTTTGTGATTCTAAAAGATGAAATGATCATCAAAGTAAATTACAAAAAAAAATCAAAAATATAGAAGAAAGCTTTTTCGAGCTTTCATCAGCGATGAATAGCTTGAATAATTGATTCAAGTTAGCAATTCTGAGATCAGATTCGAATTAAGGGAATTTTTGAAAAAGTATAATTCAAAATTTAAAATTCAGAATAACAAACATTTCCTAAAAAAATTCTTGAAATTGGTTTTGGCAATTCCTAAATAAATACACAGTATTATTTTGATTTTTATTCGTGTGAACTTTTGTATTCTTATCGGTCGGAGGAAAAAAATTAAAACTTCACAAATGTCTTTTGTGGCAATGGCGCGGTGGATATAGTGCTTGACTGCTAACTTAGACGTGTGGGTTCGATTCCCACGCTAGTCAGTATTCTTTTCTATACCTCCAATTTTAATTGGATGACGCCCGTGGGTTAAAATGAGATAGTAAATACCTAATTCTCAAATCCACTGTGCCAACACAAAATACTTACTAGTGCCGTTCAATTCAGGTTGCATTTAGGGAGACCTGAGGTCTTACAAGCATATATGTAGTTAAAATTATTATTATTATTATAAAAATAAACAACGATTACGCTCAGCATTCGACACATAGAAGATTAAAATAACTTACTAAAATTAAATTGAATTAAACTATTAACGTGAATTGATTTGTTTTAGTTCAATCGAACATTTTTGGATGTCATGCAAAACAAAAACAATCATTTGAAATTCGCGAAATACATTTAATTTATGCGGAACGTGGGAGTATTTATAATAGTATTTTAAATGCTTTAAGCTCATAAAAAATAATATTCATATGTATTCTTTGCTACATATTTTTATTCATAGGTTTTTTTCCGAAGTGTTTCATTGAAGAATTTGACATAACACTTTTCTTTGTTCATTTTAGATAGTTACAATTTTAAAACAATCAAAAGATTATTTTTATTGAATAGGCTAATCATATGGATTTAATTGTCTATGTAATATTGTGTTATTTGGATATGTTTGGAAACATTTATCACTTAATTCATAATTTCTATTTTTTTCATTTGTTATGAAAAAATGTAAAATTAAGCTGTAGTAGTCAAAGGTTTATTTAAAAGCAAATTATTGGAAAGCAAGTTTGAAATTACCAATGATTTTGGAAACTTTTTTTTATAGAAAGAAGTAGTTTTGTAACTATTTTTTTTGATAACTTTTGAAAAAGTTATTAAAGCTTCATCTTACTAATATTATAAATGTGAAAGTTTGTATGGATGGATGCATATATGGATGTTTGTTGCTCAATAACTCCGGAACGGCTTAACGGATCTGGATGAAATTTGGTACAGAGATAGATTATTGTCTGGAATAGGACACATGCTACTTTTTATCCCGAAAAAAAATGTATGGTTCCTGTGGGATAGGTGTGTTTTAATTTTTCATAGAGCTCATTCTACAAATAGCCAACATAGCTTTTATTCACAAGGCGCATAGAAGCACACGGATGTGCATGAAATTTGATTGGTAGATGGATGGTGTACTGTATTCTCACATAGGTCATTTTTATACCGAAAAAAATTAACGGTTCCTATGGGAGAGCCTTAAATATGAAAAAAATATATACACATACTTGGGTGTTTGTTCCGCTTTCACGCCTCAACGATTGAACGGTTTTTAACTGTAGGTGTATCGATGTCATTAGATTCCCGTGGGATAGAAAGTCCGTATACCATCGCACGGGCATCTGCTATTAAAAATGGTGTGAAAATTGTATTGTAATTCATCAATTGAGAACGAAAAGAGCGGATTTGGCTCGAACTCTTTTTTAGTTGTTCGTAAAATCCAGGAGAATGTTTTTGGGAAAGAAAATTTTGGGTTTACCCTCCAGAAAAGTCGGGAAATTTTAAAAATCGAAAATTGATTTTTTGTATTTAATTGTGTATGCAAATGTTCCGGAATGGCTTTTCGAATGAAAAAATAGAAAATTCTTAGTGGATAACTCGAAAAATTCTAAAAAACTGCGAACATTTTTTTCTCGATGATATATAGATAAATTTAAGGCATGATTTGATGATTTTGGACAATGTAAAGGTGGAAAATTCGTTGTGAAGCTTATAAATGTGATACTGATATTATAAATGTAAAAGTTTGGATGGATGGGTGGGATGGATGGATGTTTTTTGCTCAATAACGCCAGAACGGCTGAACGGATCTGGATAAAATTTGGCACATGGACACACATATACTCGATTATCATTTTTATCCCGAAAAATGGAACCGAACAGTTCACATGCCTATATGGGGGAGGTTATATATGAACAAAATATATACTTGGTTGTTTGTTCCGCATTCATGCCTCAACCATTGAATGCATTTTAATGAAATTTGGTAAGCAGCTGGAAGATTAGCCATGATTTATTTTTCCCGACTTTATTTTTGTAGTTCTTATTATTTGAATCCAATATTAAATCTTCGCTTTGTTCGCGAACATGACCATACACGACGAACGAACATCGAAGCCAACGAACACGACAAAATCTAAATTTTTGGCCAACAGCAAGCGGCTCGCGAACCAGCCAACAAACAAGAAGAGCCCAGCAAGCGCGAGCATGCTAGGCGAGCATGTTCGTCGTTTGTGCCTACATTCAACCACGGAAGAGTTTTGAATGAAATTTTGTAGTTGGATAGATGATTTCATCAGATTTCCGTGGGTCCGTAGCATCGCACGGGTATCGGCTAGTTGATATATATTTTTTTTAATTAAAAAAAAAACAAATGTTTTCCAAGGCCCAAGGGTGATTACAAAAATTAGCAAGTCTTATATTTCTTCCATGGATTTCATTTGATTGAATCGATTAAATATAGTATACCTTTTTGCCAGATACAAATACTTTTATAATATTGTGACCATTAACTGTTTTACGAATTGAATTTGTCGGCAAATAGAAATGATAGCCGAAGCTACTGCATTTGGCTTCAAAAAAAAAAACAAAAAAAAAACAGGTTTAATAAAACGTGTATTGGAGTGGGTGACCAGAGATTAAATTAACTCGCCAATTCACACTCCATTGGTTGCAACACAAGGTAACCAGGGTATTGAAGAGGCAGACTCCTTAGACAAAAATTATTATCAACGAATCCCGAAAGTGTTTTGAAACCTATTCTGTTGTAGGAGAAAACATGATCAAAAATAGAATCGAAACAGAAGAGGAAACCAAATACCACAACTTTCGAAGCCAAAACAGGCCAATCTGTTATGGGGTTTGGGAATTTTAATCAAAAACGGTTCGCGACACCTATCATATTCAAAAGGAAAAATCTAAGACATGTAATAGAGAAAAAGATATCTGAACACTCTTGTCTTAGTGAGCAGTGGGGGGTTGTAGTCCGAATATAAAAAACAAAAATCTCTGAAACCAAAAATCCAATCCAAAAAAAAAACAAAAAACCCATTTTTTTCTCATCCAACCGAAAAATTATTTAAAAATTAAAAAAATTGAGCTATCGTTTAACGAGTATGTTGAGAAATTTTATAACAACAGTTTCTTAGTGAGCAGTACATATACCAAGCTTCAAGCGTTCTTCGCAATCGGGTTCCTAAGCTTATGGTGCGCAATGCCACTAGACAGTCGCCTATGGAAGTAGTTTTGTTTGGGCAGCAGTACTTTGGGATTACGGGATTTTGATCATTCGGGATTAAGGGTTTTTCGGATGATGGTAGAGGATCCTACCAGATCCATTTATTCGTGAATAAAAATTTCCTTAAAAAAGTTTCCCTCCTTCGAGCGTAAATGATGCTGAAAAGTTTGCCTACGAATTTCTTGGTATAGAGAATAAATTTTCGAGTGGAATTCCACTGTCATTTCATACGATTTTTGTCCGAGGGAAATTTATTCCCAGGGAGGTTATCGACAGTAAACAAAAATTCAAGAAAGGACTATTGATATTTAACAGACAATTACGATGAGAAATGTTCTTTTATAGCTATAGGTATTGGTTAACTAAGATTGTGGTTTGGTACACTTTAGCATAGACAATGTAATGCCAACAAGATGAAAGATGAAACCAATGAAATGACTCAGGTAAACACTAACAGGGTCGTGCTTACTCGAAATGTCACTTGACGTTTATAAATTTTGCAAGGGTCAGTATTTTAGGGGTGTTTAACTGAAAAAACTTATTTAATGTAATATTAGTTAAAATTGTTTAAAATCGAGAAAGAGTTAGTATAAGCTGTTCTAATATTAGTAAATTTGTATGTAGTTAGTATCTAGTTTAAAATGTTGCAGGAAGTATTTAAAGTGCAGCTTTCCCTTTATTATACTTCTCATACACACTTTTTTTTAAAGTCCTTAAAAACTTAAAAAACGCAACAAGACCTCGAAATCTCGACGAGAATAGACATTGGAAACGCTGTAATTATTTGATATCTCTTCGTACTAATTTACTTTTAATTTATCTATATGCCTGTAAGTTCTAAGGTCTTTTAAATGCAACTTGAATTGCACGGCACTAGTCTAGTACAGGGCATTTGAGAACCAGGTATTGACTGTCTCATTTTAACCCTTTTGGTATTAACTAAAACTTTTTCAAACTGAACTACTTTATTGTATTAATTGTAACTAACTAAGGGCCAGTTTTTGTGTGCCATTTCGATAACGGCGAACATCGATTTCGATAGATTAAAAATTAAAGCTTATCCTTTACTGAGAAACTACTTTATTGTTAACTCGGGTTAATTTTGTTTGCAGGACTAATTCTGGTTAAAATTAGAGTTAACCAAGCCACTGAAAACTGGTATTTGCATTGGTTCTTCTTCTTGCATGAGAAGTTCCTTCGAATTCTAAATAATATTGCGTTTCAAATTTATTAAAACATTTTTTTTTGGATTTAAAAAAAATATATATTTTTTTAAATTTAATATTTGGAACGGGTGACGATTTTTTTCGCAATTGCGTTTTTAAATTTATATTGCTAAAGACAAGTGATTCGCATAAGCGAATGATTCAATAATCGAGATATTAGTATTCGAATGAACAAAATAATCGAGTCATTCTAATTATGAAAGAGTAAAAACATAGTTGTTTAACGGTAATAATAATACTAATAATAATAATGTTAACTGTAAGAAATGCTCAAATCAACCATGGTTCTTGAACAACTTTATAAAAGCACTCACTCTTTTTACTTGCGATTATAGGTACTATAAGGCAAGTTATGCATTCGTCAAAAAAAAAGTTTTGAGATGACAATCAAACATGACATTACGGTGATAGCGAAGACGAAAAAAGATGGTCTAAAAATTCTGTCCGTCTGTATGTCTGTCTGTCTGTATGTATTAATAGACACCTACAGCCCAAACGGATTTGCCGAATTGCTTCAAACTTGGCATATAGAGTTTTTTAGGTATTGTACAGAGGGGAAATTGAAAATTTTTTTTTAGCTCAAAAAATAACGGTACCTGCCATATAACCGTTACGTTCAAACCTATTTTTTCTCGGAAACGGCTCTAACGATTTTGATAAAAAAAATCAGTGCGGCTTTTTAGCTACGACCGATTATATGTTTGAAAAAAAATATTAGAAAAATGTCTAAAAACGGTACTTTCCATAGGACCGTTTTTTTTAGTTTCGACTATCTCATAAACGGCTCAACCGATTCTTTCGAAATTTCACACATACATATATAGGTTTAGGTTGCCCAAATTATACCGCGTACCAATATTTTTAATTAGTATTTTTTTGTATTTTTAAAATCATTTTAAAAAAAATATTTTTAAAAATTTATATTTCGAAAACTGCTCATTAATTTTTTTTTCAAAAATTATATTTATATGTATTTATTGAATACCTATGAATTGGCGTTTTTGAATTTTTTTGAAAAATGTTTTCAAAAAGTTAAAAAAAAAACTTTTTTTTCTCAAATTCTAATTCATCTAACAACAATAAAATGGCGTACTTTTTTTGTGCTTAAATTAGTTTAAGTATTTATTACAGAATTTTAAATTATTTTTTTCTTTAATTAAACCGATTTAATCTTTTGTTTTAAAGTTTATATTATTAAATATTTAATATTGTCATACCAATTTATTTTAGAACAAAATTTAAAAAATTTGTATATGTACATACAAAATTGAGTTAAAAATGACTTTAAAAATATATTTAGATTTTTAATAGAAATCTTTTGCATACGATGTTATCGAACATAAGAGCAAGTTCGTGCGATCCAGTCGTGCATTTTATTTTTTCATTTATACAAAATGAGATTATTCGATTTTTCCATTTTCAAAAAATCTCAGATACAGTAACTTCTTGTATCTCGAGTGATCAAACAACATGTAGCAATCTGTATTCGAAAACCGAGTAATTACTATCACTATTTTACTAATTCATTGAAATGATGATAGCTTAAGAAACAGATGCATACAAAAATTTGAATTCCAACTCGAACCTACACGTTCTCGTACGTAGACTGCTTTTCGGTTGCAAATATACTATTAAATACTGCGATATTTAATAGATGTTCACTTTGTTCAGACATATATCCACACACTTTACTCCAATTAATTTAGAAAAGTTCAATCGCACCATACAGAAAATCACAAGAAAAAAAGGGAAATACCTCTGCAATTTTTCAACCTGAGCAATTTTGTCTACCAGGCCCACCACATACATACATACATATTTACGTTCATCACCAACGTGTAAAGTCGCAAGCTCAAATTGAATGATGTAAAATCAGTGATGCAGTCCACACTAAGACTAGACACTCAAACATCACAATACCTCTTGGCTCTTATGATGGCTTAAATGCGACGAGTAGTACTAGTGAAGTAAAAAGTGAAAAATCCCATGTAAGAGAGATGCGACATCATTCGAATGATTAATGGAAATCATTCGAATTATGTCAGACGAAGTATCAAAATGTCTTGAGATAATTTAAAAATCGATTCTGATCGATTATTTCATTCGAATGCGCACATCATTAAAAGACTTAAAAATGACATTATCAATATTTTTTTAGAAAAAAAATAAACAAATTTTTTACCTATGAATATACAAAATTAAATAAAATATAAATTCAATAATATATTAAGTTGTTTCTACTAAGTGCATTTATTTTATAATACCGTCAATAATTCCTTATGTATGGTGTTTCATTCATAAAACCAAAAATAATAATTTAATATGTAAATTAAAACACAAACAAAGGAGGATTCACGACAATCAGTAAAAGTTGCTTAAAAAATCGAATCATTAAAAAGGTGTTAATAACCAATTTCAATCAGTTTCCGCTAATTAAAAAAAAAACAATAATTAGTATCTTTAATAACATCAATCATATTCAATATCAAAAATGATCCAAACCAACAATTCATGGCTGAACAACCTAAAAGTGTTTGAAATCTTTTGCCGTAAGCTTAAAATATACACATGATGGTAGCTATACCAAGCTCAACAAAAAGATTGATTAATTTTAAACTTTGAAAACAGGAAGTAGAACATTGTTTTCTTGAACAAGCAATTTAAATAATTGTTGTATTTTTTTTTCTTCTAAATAATAAATTTAATAAAAAAATAAAATGCACGACTGGATTGTACGAACTTGCTCTTGTAGCTAACAACTTTAATGTAGCTAACCATTGAGGTTTAGTTAGTTACTAGGTGTAGTTTTCCTATCTTGATTCTTAGTATAATGAATTGTCGAATGAATGATTCAAGGAATAGTTACATAGGTACCTACCTACAAATGTATATTTAAATCTAAGTTATGGATTTTAATTAAGTAAGTTAGGAGAGTAAAATTTATCTACATACATATATAGATGGAACCTAATTATGTAAACATGTACATATAATAATGAAAATGAAGGATGTAGGTGAGTAGGTAGCTATATGCATCGCATATAACTTTATAATTTAGGTGCAATATGCATACATAAGATTCATGTGATTTTTAGAGACACATATGTATATATAAATGTACTAGCAGATACCCGTGCGATGATACGGGCCCACGGGAATCTAATGAAATCATCTATCCACCTACAAAATTTCATTCAGAACCCTTCAGTCGTTGAATGTAGGCACAAACGACGAACATGCTCGCCCAGTATGCTCGCGCTCGCTGTGATCTAAAAACTTAGATTTTTTCGTGTTCGTTGGCTTTGATGTTCGTCGTATATGGTCATGTTCGTGAACAAAGCGATGATTTAATATTGGATTTAAAAAGTAAGAACTAAAAAAATAAATCAAGGCTAATCTTCCAGCTGCTTACCAAATTTCATTAAAATCCATTCAATGGTTGAGGCATGAATGCGGAACAAACAACCAAGTACATATTTTGTTCATATATAAGCATCTCCTATATAAGCATAGGAACTTTTCGGTTCCATTTTTCGGGATAAAAATGACCTATGTGATAATCGAATATGTGTGTGTTCAGGTGCCAAATTTTATCCAGATCCATTCAGCCGTTCTGGCGTTATTGAGCAAAAAACATCCATCTATCCCACCAATCCATCCAAACTTTTACATTTATAATATCAGTAGGATTATGCGAAATTTTCCAAGCTTCACAACGAATTTTCCACCATTACATTGTCCAAAATCATGAAATCATGCTTTAAATTTATCTATATATCATCGAGAAAAAAATGTTCGCGTTTTTCTAGAATTTTGCGAGTTTTCCACTAAGAATTTTCTATTTTTTCATTCGAAAAGCCATTCCGGAACATTTGCATACACAATTAAATACAAAAAATCAATTTCGAAATATAACAATTTTATTTTCCAAAAAAAAATCATCAAAAGGTACCCTTCCCATCGTTAATGAACCGATTTTTTTTTATAAAAATCGTTGGAGACGTTTTTGAGAAAAATAAGATGTTTGTTTTTGGCCAAAAAAAATGTATGGGAGCTACTGTTATTTGTCGTCTTAAAAAAATGAAAAAAACGTGTGGGCATATTACCGAAAAAAACAATATGTACCAAGTTTGAAGCAAATCTATCAAAGCGTTTAGGCTGTAGACTCGAGGACAGGCGACTGACAGACTGACAGGATGACAGACAGACCGAATTGGGGGAATCACTTTTTTGGTGTTTTCTATGATTGTCATGTTTTTTTTAAGAATACCTTATAGTACCTATAATCACAAGTAAAAACAAATAGTGACTAAAGTGATAGAGTAAACGTGAAGACCTAAAGCCATGCAATTACGGATATGAAATTTGAATAAAAATTATTATTACGCAGATTGAGAGTCACAGCGGTCATTTTAAGTGACTGTGAATTTATTTAATTTTTTTTTTTGATCCAACTCAGAGTTAGCTAAGTATAAAGATTATGCAACAATAGAAGTGCACCTTAACGCCTCGCATATAAACATTAAATTCACATGTTCAATGTTCTGCCCGAATGCATTTACTATACCCGAACTGACCCAAAGTCAACGTTGCTGTAACCACAGAAAACAAACCACATGCGGGCTCAGGTATATTGGACAAGAAATATCATGGATTGCATGTACCTGAGTATCTTTTATCATTAAACGAACGTTGGTTTTTTGTTGTTTTTTTTTTCATAATGAACAGAAATGAGTGTATGTTCAGCCAAATCAAGCTCCTGGTGGCTTATGTGTTTTAATGTTAAAAATGTAAAAAAAAATACTATTAATGTTAAAATCGGTCCAAACGACCACAAGGAATCCCAAAGTGAATGCAATAGGTAACTGACATGGTAGTTAGGAAACGTGGTGACTTTCATTTAGTTTTAATTGATGGTAGCGATTGCTGCGCCCTCTTCTTGTTCCAAAAAAAAAAAACACAAACTATGATTTCCTTCGATTTCAACTTTTTAAAAGCACTTCTTTTCTTCAAAACTTAAACTTTTGACTTATGAAGTTCGTAACGTCGCGTCGTAACGGCGCGGCGTTCCACACTATTGACCACAAATAATGAATGCAAGTGCGTAAGTGAAGGCTCAAAACAAGAAACGTAGTCTCCTATCTGTGTTCATATTGTCACAAAGAAAATTCGCCGCGACTTGCGAAAGAAAAAAACCCTCAATGGACACCACTTGAGTCTACAGAGATATGTATCTATGTATGTATTTTTTTATGGAAAAAAAAAACAACATTCAAAACAACTCAGGAACAACGACGACAGTAAGCGATTGGTGAATTTACGATTGTCGGTAATGTAATCAGATCACCAACATTGAATATAATTGTCACGACTCTATTTTATATTCATCGGACTTCTTAAAGCCGAACAGTTTGCTGCTAGCATCGAAAGAGAAACCAAATACAGCACCATAGACGACACACAATAGGTTAATATATGTATGTCTCTGTATGTGACCGATGCCGACGAAGGAACAACAACAATCCCACAAACGACCCTACTGAGCGCGTACTAGCTGATGTTGTGAAGATCGAAATCTTTGTCGGTTATTGGATCACTATTTCACTGTGCCTTTCTTTGCAGAAGTTTCCAGGTACGCAGAAGTTATAAAGTTATGACGATTGAATTGAAATGGCTTCCTCGAATGTATTGGAGTTAGTACCAGGGCAGCAGGTTAGCTAATTTGGAAGTAAACAAATTAACGATTTAAAACAAATATGTCTTATTTATTTTTTAAGAAACTAATGGTAATTTGTATATATCACCATTTTTATTGAAAATTTGGAAACAGAGGGAGAGGAAGGGTATTAGTGGAAATGTATGGGGTTTTTGACACTCCTTTTTGTTTTAAATTGTTTTAGCATCAGGGTCATGTAACTCATGGTCCGCATTTGGCATCCCTGTTGACATACGTCATACAAAACTGTCCTGGGACACAGTGTATTGTGAGGCTTTTTTCTTTGGGGCTGAGCTTAAAACTTGTCAGTGTGGAGGCTTCCCAAAGAAGCAACGAAACTTGGGATTTGAGGGTATAAAACCCAAATGAAACAGCGATCGATTTCTTTTGTCTAATTTTATCATATAAATGTCAATTAACAATTTTGAAAAAAAGCTTTAAAGGAAAAAACGGTCGGGTATCCTTATGGTAAGCCCTTCCACTAGTATGCAACCTATAGGAAATAAACTGCCGGAACCCTCTAAGGAGAACCTTTTTCAATTCAATTCTACGTTAATAGAAACTCAGAAGAATAAAATGGAGTAATGAATTCATATCGAAAGCCCTATGCTCTACATAATCTAAGAAATTCGATCCGACGGATTGGATCTCTAACAGGAGAATCTAGTCGAATAGCTCGCTTAAAGATTAACTCAGAAAAATTAACTGCAAGGTATCTTCATTTTTGAGGCCGTTGTCCCTAGAAATTCGGAAATTTTTACAGGGAAACCTTGTGGATTGGGCGCTTGAAGAGCAGCTCAGAGCAATGAACTGTCGGGTACCATTCGAGGCAATCTGTCCGAACCCTCTAAGCAGAACCTTGTCCAATGAATTGCTTAATCAGAAGTTCAGATCAATGAACGACATGTATCTTTATAGGAAGTTCAAATTGAAGCCAGTGCCCACGGAATGTTTCTATGCGAATGGATGAGGCTCTATTTTGGATCGGTGGATACGTTAACGAGCAGTATTGTCGAATATATCAAAAGAAATTGTATGGTGCTATTGGAACATGCTTTAAAACCGTCAGCGTCAATACTCATCTCTATGGCCAAATTTTAACGGATTTGTTTGTTTTGTTTGCCTGAAATTGAAAAATAGAAACCGAGATTTGCATCAAACTTGACATGCGATGATAGAGAACACCAAAAAGTGGGTCCCCCAATTCAGTCTTTCTGTCTGTAGATCGCATTACAGCCTAAACGGCTGAAGCGATTTTCTGCAAACTTGGTACTTAAGCGTTTTAGGTGATTAGGTCATTTATTTTTTTATATCTTTTTTTTAGCTCCAAAATAACGGTACCTGCCATAAAAATTTTTGGGGAAAAAATAATAAATCTCAATTATGTATCTCGAAAACGGCTGTAACGATTTTGATAACAAAAATTCAGTGCACCATTATTATGTAGTCTACATTTTGGTCAATAAATTTTTTTTTAATTGAAATATTAACGGTACCTGCCATACTAATGTTTTTTTCGATTTTCGACTATCTCATGAACGGCTCAACGCATTTCGATCAACATTTTTAGACAGAATGTCCTTAAAATCCTGTATTCCAAAAACGGATAAAGGATTTCATAATTCAAATTACATATGTTTTTAAGCTTATAATATAAGCTTAACTTAAATTTATTTTAAGAAAATTGTTAGGTTATAGCGGACATGTTATGTGTCACCATAAGAGTTTATAGAGCTGACAAACTTCATCAAATTGTATTTTCAGATCATTAAGGTAGGCATAAACGACGATCATGCTCGGCGAACTTGCTCGTGTGCGTTTGCCCCTACACGCCAAAACATATTAGGCGAACGCTCATTTCGTGCTTATTCTTCAAAGTGTTGCGATTTGCCATGATTTATTTTTCCCAACTTTATTTTTTTTAGTTTTCACTTTTTGAATCCCATATAAAATTCTTCGCTTTGCTCGCGAACATGGCCATACACGGTGATCATCGAAGCCAACGAGCACGACAAAATCGAAATTTTTCGCTAACCGCTGTCAGCTCGCGAACCAGCCAATAGAAAAACAAAGCTAGTGCGAGCATGTTGTGCGAGCACGTTCGTTGTTTGTACCTACCTTTAGAGAAACTATTAATTCACGCACAAACGCCAAAACATACCAAAAAAGTCACTTGTCTTGGGGAATTATGGATTAAAATGATTCATATTATGAAACACCAGACGCTTAATTATTTTCCATTATCATAATTAATCTTCTATTTTTGTAAAAACACAATAAACCAACTAAAGAACTAACCTAGTGAAATTCAGCTTACCTCAAAGTGATCTTAAAAACAATGAATACTTGATCATTACTTTACGATATAGCTTAGACTTTTCTGTATCCGGAAATCGTGATCAGTGAATGTGCAACTTTTGTTGCCTGCAAAACAAAATTATAATACTTTTGTTTTTAGGGCACGAGTCCAACTATATGAATGTATATCCGCGAGTTGGTCCACAATTAGTCTTAAGAAAAAAAAAACAGAAAAAACCACAACTAAGTCAAGAAATCCACGATCAACGTTAACTTGAAACGGACAGCGTACATTCAAAAAATCTATTTAATTTGGCCGTCAAAAAGAACGATGTCTTGCTATACATATTTATAATGTTAAATATCTGTCCAAATGTCTCTGTTCAGCAGTCATGAAATTAATACGACACATCAGAATGAGATCGACAGTTAAATGGTTTGAAATAGTGATTAACCACTGAAATGTCTCACAGAAATAGAATATTAAACGCCATGCAACACCTGGGGATGGGAAAGCTTAAAACAACTTTTAACCAACAGCAACGCAACGAAAGAAGGTTTTTTAAAAATATGTATGTAGCCATGGCTGATTTGTGGTGTTAAATATTCTCAAAGCAAGGTCGTCGATATAAGTCCGAGTGATCCGATTTGTTTGCACATAAATAAAATCATATAGTCGAGATTGAGATAGTATCTAGTAATAGCCTGCGAGGTAGAGTTAAATTTCTTTTAAGTTTGAATTAATATTAAATTTTTAAAAAAGTGGGATTTTTTCTAATTTTCCAGGCTGTGTTGCACGTTGTCCCGCCGCCCGTTTGGTTAATACCACATATGTCTTACAACACATTGCTTATCAAATCATATCAGAATAGCAAGTATCTACCATCGATACATATAAATAACTACTGAATCTACAAAATGATTTAGCAACACTACTTCCCGGAATATAATAATTGCAATGAGAACTATATTTATAAGTTTTATACACTGTTGTGCCAAGCCTTTGGAAGCAGGTCATTATATGGTGGTTTGTTACCGGCCAGATGTCTTACCTTACATGGAAGATATTCTTGAATGCAGAAAAGTATACAATAGTTAATTATTATTGGTTTTATAATTAGAAGTATGTAGTTTGTTAACTATTAAATTGATGACTCAAAAGAGGAAAAGACATAGAATCCGGTATTATTTGCAACTCACTTTGTAAGAACATTTTTAAAAGGCTTTGAGGTTATTATAACTTCAGATATGTTTCATCAATATTTTCCAGTAGTGGAGGGGGATGGTGTTTTCGGGTAATTTTTTCCGTATTTTAATTTTTGATACGAACTTATTTTCAAGCATTGCAGATTACTTTCGTAAAATTCATACATTTGTTTGGCTTTGCCAGTTTTGGATTTATGTATGTTTTATAGGACGACTCTGAAGTCAACTAATATTCGACTCTTAAGACTTGTGAAACAATCAATTATGGAACAATAAACGCAGCGGTTAAACTATACTTGTCTCATCGCTCTCGTTGATAATATTTAAAGGTTTTGGACGTTAAAAGATTTGAATTAGTTACTGTGCGATTTTAACTGTCCAATGTATTCTTTCATTCAGTTATCATAGCAAATTTGTTTAAAAAGAAGTTTGCCCAAACGCATTCCTTTTTTTTAATGTATATTGATTTTTTACAGACAAGTTGGTCATTGTTCATGGCCAGTTTATCCTGCATGTAGCACACAAAAAATAAAACGAACACTTTAACTGAGAAACTGACTTGACGACTGTTCTTTTTTGGAGCTAGCTTATTAGAGCACAGGCAAACGGTTGAATTCACACAGATAGTACTTAATTACAATAAGTGCGTAGAAGACCGAGATTTACTTATTTATTAAAAAAAATCTGAAAAATTCTTTTAAATCGTTTGAGCGGTTTCCGAGAAACTAAGAAATTAAACATGTGGGCGTGATCTTAAAAAAAAACATTTTAGAAATTTTTCACAGTTTCAAGGCACGCAAAAAACATCTTCGGTAGTAGCAATCTACAAATTTACATACGTATTGCTAGCTCGTCTTGTCCATTTTTGCCGTCTATATGTCGGTCTGTGTGTACAACGAGCTACAGCCTATTTATTTCAAACTTGGTATTTAAGCGTTTTAAGCGATTGTCTAAAATAGATTTTTGAATCGTTTTTTAGGCCCAAGACTATCGGTACCTACAATACAAGTTTTTCTACCATCTTAATTATATCGAAAACGGCTCCAACGATTTTGATAAAAAAATATGTGCACTACTTGTTAATTCGGTTAATTTTTTTTTACATATTTTGTTATTAACCGTAGATACCTGCCGTACAACCATTTTTTGATTTTGAAATTTCTCATAAACGGTTTAACGGATTTCGATAAAAATGTTATGTAGGACATACGAATTATAAATAATACTGCATACCAACATTTTCGAAAAATAATTTTTTGGATTTTTGAGAAAAAAAAATATATTTTTCATTTTTTTTGAAAATTCTATATTTCGATGGGGTTGTGAATGATTTTTTTTAATTCAGTTTAAAATGTATGGGGCAAAATTTTAAACGATTTAGTAATATGTTAAATCATTCTTAGTATGATACTAGGTTAAAAAAAAGGATTTTGCTAATTCTCAACGAGTTTACTATCGTATTATCTTCTTAACATTTTACTAAAGTTAATACCACCGAATGGCTACTTTAAATTTTTAGTATCGTACTAAATCCACATGTCATTCCACGCTGGAGGCCCTGCTCGTGTTCTGCTGGTGTCAATTTTTTTTTTGTAAATAATGAAGTTAAAATTATGAAAATATAAGCAACGAATACTTATTTAGAGCACATGTTGGGTTTCTATCAACATATAATCAATTTACAACGCATAAACACAATAATTGTTTTCATCAAAATTCAAACCCTACAAATGCTTTGCTATCTGATAAATTAGCATTTTACTAGTTAACAAAAGGTTTAAAATTTATGAAAAGTTAGTAGACTACTATGTATATAGTAAATTGCTAACTAGTAACTTGTTAAGGCCTTAATAACAGGTTGTTTAACATTTTGCTCCTATATTATTTAATACATAAAATTGTCATACGAAAAATTGTTTTAAAAAAATCTTGTGCTTAAGATGTGATCGAACATAAGAGCTACGTATCCAGTCGTACATTTTATTTAATTCTTTCTTTCAAAAAAAAAAAAAAAATAATAAAATATGAAAGAAAATTTGAATGCAAAATCTCTCAACATTATCAGACGTCCTCTGGTGTTTCCTAAGTGCGTAACTGATAGAATGTGGATGATAGTACTAGATTACTCTTTTCATCCACTCACACATTTTTATCAACTTCCAAAGGAACACGGCTATTTCAAACGTCGTCGCCGTCGCGTCGCGTAGATTTTCTATTTCTTGCGAAATCCAATTCTTACTTTACCAAAAGTTTTTGATATTCTGAATGTGAATCCAAAATCCAAAAAAAAATCATCAGGTCAAGTTTTCGAGGTATGTATTCCCGGTAAATGAAAAAAGAAGCTTTTTGCGTAGTTACATAACAGCGCAACAAAATTTTTAACGAGTTCTTAAAGCAGCAATCTTTTTCTTCAAAATACAGTTTAGATTTTTCCAATATTATTTTTTATTCATTGAGAAATCTTTATACCAAATTTGCATGCCGTTAAAATTTGTTGCACAGTAATCTCTTTATATTACTACATTACATTATATACAATAAAAATGTTCCTCCTAAACTAGTTGACAATTTTGGAGCCCAAGACCGAGGAATAATTTAATGTTATGGTTGACACATAATCTTTAAATAAAGATTTTTAAAAGAAAAAAATGCGTTCTGAGTAAGTTTAGTATTTTTTCGAAATCTATACAAACTATTTTTGGTGAAAAATTGCGCTATAACATAACCTCAAAAATACAGGAATTTTTTTTTTAAATGAACACCGATATCTACAAAACAAAAATCTTGTCGAATAGTCCGACAAAAAATGTAAGAGTATTCATATTCCCTTATGAATTCCGGGAGAAGAAAAAACCTGAAACGCTTATTCGAAACAGTCAATAGAAGGCGTTTGAATTAATAGGAGTGAAAAAGGAGTAACTCCGAGGATCAAATTTTCGGACCAATTTCCGAACTTGGACTATTGACATAGCTTTCAAATTTATTCCAGAAGAGTTTATCAATTTTATGTTGCTCTCTTTAAAGTTAGCAGAAATATCTCAATCAATATTTTAACCTCTAACAACAAGAGCATCAATTTCATATGTTTCTGAGACCAAGGAAAGTATTGAAAGGTCTCAAGGTTAAGTAACAATTCGGGTTAATATAATAACGTACATTATTTTGTTATTGTTATTGTGCAAATCAATGTTGTCACTGCGCTAGCATTCTTTCGCTTTTAACTTATTATTTGTCCTAAGTTTAAGCATTAAGCTTTCAAAGTCTTAGAGATCTTTCTTCCTCCTATAGCACTCACTAAATCAGTCAAGCAGCTCGAATCTATTTAAACAGTTTGATGAATTGCGATATACGTCACGAATTTTATAGTCGAATCAGAACAACGGGATAGACGGAAAAACAACTCCTAAACTCCTAACTAATGATCGTGTTATATTGTTAGGAATTGCGAAAATTGAAAGTTCAGTGTAATTCGAAGCGAAATTGCTTCCTTTTGATTTGCACAATATTAAAAAGTTGAATTGTTTACTTTCTGTGTGATTTTGATTTATGACGAATGATTTTTTTTTGTCTCGAATTAAAATCTCACATGGGGAAGGTGGTTGAATTTATTGAGATAAACGATTGACGGGTTGTGAACGCTACTGCAGTATTAACGCCAATGCAATATAATGATTGTATAATCACGGAAGACGTAATCAAGACAATTCCTGACATGCTTTGATATTTTAAATTGAATAATGATATACTTATATGCGATTATAAACAAAGGAACTTTATTAAAGGAAAGTTATAGCACGATTTTGTTTTGGATGGTATTCACGTAGATTTAAAGATAATAATTGTACTGGAAATTTGAATAGGGAGTAGGATCTTGATGGTTGGTTGGATTGATTTCGAGAGAAAATTAATGTGAACTCTGTTTATTAATGAGTTTTATCTAAATTACTTGAAAGAATTATGTAGTCCTTTACGTTACTTATATTATCCCATCGGTTTCGGGCAGAAAATTGTGCACATTCAGTTGCATTTTTAACTGAGTATGTCCATCCCATATGAGTTTTTAAAGGACAACTAATGCTTTGACTTTTTCTTTTATTTACATTAATTCATTGAACTTTTTTAAAAGCAGATGGCAAGCTACAATTAGACCTACAATCGTTCATCGCGTTAACTCTAACGTCAACATGAAATCTATACATACTGTCTCCACACCGTTACCACAACTTCAAAATCAGCGTTTGTTTCACCAAATTCCACCCAAAATTTTTTTAGCAGACTCGATAATCACTTGGTGGATACCTTAACAAACCAGTCCAATTAAATGACAATTCATCCACAGTGCCCCATGTGCCTTCGTCAAACCCCTAGTCCGCCAGCTCACGGTAACGACACAGAAGTAACCTAAAAATTCGTTCTAGAAACATTTCATCGCATTGAGAAAAGAGATCATGTCTATTATCTTTTTTCCTAAAGCTCGTCAATGTTGTCAAAAAATGCGTTTCCAAAGGATTGTACTCCAATGTTCGTCAGAGCAGATCATTTCCAAAGGAAAGTAATAGCTGTTTTCTTTTCCCGCTGATCTTGAAAGCTTCAAAACTGATTATTGTGAAAAATGCTCACCTTCGTAGCATGCCCAGAGTCTGATTTACGTAGCAACGATCCTTCCTTGGCTGTTTTTTTTTTTTTAAATATTGCGCACACTAAAAGGTTTATGACTACCATTAATATGAAGCACAGTGCGAGCGTTAGGAAAATAGTGAAGGATGTAAGAGAGATACATATCGATGCACAATGGTTTTGAATTTCTGAATATTAAAATGGACATTCGCTAGGACATTTTTTTAAAAAACAGCGATAACAAATAACATTTCGACGGTGTTCTAGAAATATAAAATGTTTCCATTATAGTTCTAAGGCCCGTCTGCTGATACGAATCATAAATATTTATGTTCAACTTAAAACGCTTATGGGCTACTTTTTCTTTTGCGTAAACTGTCACATACTTGCTTAAGTAGAACTTAAATGCTTAAGTTGTGTATTAGCAAATGGGCCTTATCTCTATTCTGAATTCTATCTAAAAGACTCAGAGGAATTTTGGAAGATCTTGTCCAAATGTGCGAGTTATAGATTTATAGATTGTGGGGTGGGTTCTGTGTTAACAATACAAGACATCACTGAGTTTTTAAAATTGGACAATGCTGTCGAGATCAAAATTTAATGAGCTAATTATACGCTGCCGTACCAGTTCCACATCTGAAGAACACGGAGGTGAATCCGAAAACGAATATGAAAAGCTGAGAGTACTAGCGTTAGCAGACTAATTTAGTTGATTAGAAGTTCCAGATAAGAAATCATTAATGAAAATGAGAAAAAGAGTTGGAGACAAAACGGAGCCCTGAGGCACACCAGGATTTATTTTGTGAATATCAGCCTTGAAACCCTTCAATATAACTTGTATTGGAGCGGTCCGAAATGTAATTTCTAATCCAACGAAGAAGACATTCATCGATACCAAATGCACTCATTTTCGATAAGAGAGCTTGATGCCAAAACTCTATTAATCAAGCGCAATGATCTTATTTTCTCCAAAACGATGTAAAGATTTGTGCCACTTTTCGGTGAGATATACCATCAAATCACCAGTGGACCTATTGCTACGAAAGCCACACTACCAGTCATTAAGGAGATTTCGTTCTTCAAGATATTTCTTAAGCTGATAATTAATCAGCGTTTCCATGACCTTGGAAAGAAGGGACATAAGTGCAATTGCACGGTAGTTCGAGGGTAAAGAAGATTCGCCGTTTTTAGGAACAGGCTGGACAAATGCTGTTTTCCATTCACTCGGAAAGCGACCAGTAAAGTAGGACAGATGGAAAAACTTATGCAGTTTTTTTTTACCAGCGTTGAAGGACACTTCTTCAGAAAAATGGGTTTGTGTGAAATATCAATTGTTCGGGGTTTATTTCAGTTGGACCGAATCATCCCGGATAAGAGGCAGACGCATCAGTTTGGATGATGTTTGGATCTTATTTGATTAAGTTGCTTGGTTCCCTAATTGGCAATAATTCATTTTGAAACACACTATCGAAGTCCGGTAGTTTGGGATGGAGAATAACACGTATGTAGATATTTTGCACTGGAGAGGGGCAGGAGTTTGAACGTTGATTCCACTCTATCCCGACTGAGTGTCTTCATCAGCATCAGCAGTTTTGTTTTGGCTAGCTCCTGATGCACAGCACGTAACCCAATTACTAACTTGTCTTAAAGCAATTTTCCCGGTATCACTTAACACTGAGATGAACTTCCCAGGCACCAGTTTCATTGATAATAAATCAGTAACAAAATTATCAAACTTAACGAGAATTTTATTCATCACTAAAAGCTACGAGAGAGGAGTCAGAAATCCGCCCTGGGGTAACAAGTAACTTGTTTGGTCAAGTTTTTATTACTTAACATAGATTGAATCCTTCTGTCGCTAAGCATGAATATGATCAATTCACTGATTTAGTTTTCCACACCAAAACCAACAAGCGATTCTAGAATGAATCCAACAAAGACATTTTTGAAAGACCTTTCTAATGGGTGTTTTTTAAGACGTGTGGTTTTCAATATGGCAATACTTTTTTCGGAGTTGGTCTTTTTGACAGCTGTCACTTAATTTATACTCAGTTTGGTTTGCCATTTAATAATGAATAGACTTACTCCTGAACAAAGTTTGCAAATTGTTCAAATTTATTACCAAACGAGATCGCCACCGATCCCGATTTTCACAAGAAAATTTTGTTTAGCGATGAAGCAAATTTTTGGTTAAATGAGTATGTTAATAAGCAAAATTGTCGTATTTGGAGTGATCATAGTCCACAAGCCATTGTTGAGACGCAGTTACATCATCAAAAAGTCATTGTTTGGTGTGCTCTACGGGCAAAGGCAATCATTGGTCCATATTTCTTCAAAAATGAAGACGGCCATAATGTTACAGTCAATGGGGAACGCTATAGAGCCATGATTATTGACTTTTTCGTGCCTGAATTGGAGGATGTTGATGTGGACGACCTCTGATTCCAACAAGACGCCGCTACATGCCTTACAGCCAACCAAACGCTCACTTTATTGAAGGAAACTTTTGGTGAGCGCAATATCTCTCGCCGTGGGTCTGTGGCGTGGCCTCCAAGATAGTGCGATTTCACACCGCTGGAATATTTTGTGGAGTTATGTTAATCGCTTGTCTACGCAGATAAGCCCGAGATGATTGACGCCGTCGAAAGAATATTCGGAGCGTTATTGCTGACAAACGGCCCAATTGCTGCAAAAAGTGGTCGAAAATTGGCCTCCCGGCTGGAATTAATTCGAGCCAGCCGTGTCGCCACTTGCCCGAAATCATTTTAAAAACACAATGGCAAACCCTTATCTGTATAATAAAGCTAAATTCTTGGTCATAACATTAAATTACATATATGCATTTTATTTCTTATTGAAAACCACACGTCTAAAAAAAGCACCCTTTATAACTTAGAAGGTAGCGAATAAAATACCTTTTAGTTACAACGACTTTGATGTGAAAATTTCGTTTATGGTCGAACTGCCAGGCGAAGTACCACACTGGTACTTGCCGATTTATATTATTCAGAACTCATTCACACGCTTACCTATATTACCTATCTATGCCCATTATAATTTACTTCAACTCTAATACAGACATCTTGTGTTTCTAAAATAGTTATTTTTCTTTTTTTATTTTAGTGCGTGTCGGGTCCATTGCCATACAAGTTTCACCTGAAGCTGGACTACGAAATGCATCAAGCGCCATAATGAGGACCACCGAGGGCGGTTTTATTCCAATAAATATGGCATTCACCGCAAATCGGACACTAGGCACCGAAATGAGTGCTTCGGAACGCACTCGTCGATTAATACCATACATAGCATATTATTCGCCATCGCAAACAGAATTTCCAATCAACCAACAATATGTCATTCAACGAGTAAGTTTGACTGAAAACACATATGTGCATATAAAACAAAATTCTAATTTTAAAACACCAAGTTTAAGCGTAATTATTTGCAATGCAATTGAAAAACGAAACATTAGATCACTATGGCGTAATTTGATTTAAATCAAAACCAAACTATGCATCGAAAACTATAAAGCAAATAATTGTGTTTAAATAAATTTTGTATCAAATTCTATACAAATTTTGTTGTCGTATCTTTTCATGTCATTGAATATAGCCGCCACCATCATCAAAACAACAACTTCACTATCAATCACCACAGAAATCTCAAAAGCAACAGCATACGCATTCACCTGCTGCGGCAGCAGCAGCCATACCCATTCCAACTGCATATGTTCATATGAAGGTACCGGTAAATAACCAACATCAGCAACAACAGTCTCATCACAATCATCATCACCACTCGCCGCAAGCTGTCTTTCAAACAATTGCCTATGGTGGTCAACATCCCCCCACCCAATTGAAGGAGAAGAGCAAACTCGCGGTAAAAGTTCCACAGCTGCAACATTCAATTGTGCCACCTGCACCTCCTGTTGGTGGTGTTGTCGGCGGCGGAACACAACGAATCCTTTTTCCACATTCTATATACAAAGACGAAAGTTTATTAAAGGTAATCAGCTTGAAATTAATTTTAGAAGTTTTTGTTGCATTAATTTGTTGACATTAACGTCAATAGGTATTGTTGAATGTTTAATAAGTTTGATTTGTATCTACACAAAAGTGAAGGTTCTGTAAACCTAAACATATAATTTGAAAAGATTAAAATATTATTTTTACGGCTCATAATATGTAGTGTAAATAACTTCAAAGGACATAGTTCAGTCAAATGATATACAAACTTCATACTATAATGATTCGCACAATATCGTTTGGTTTTTGACAGATCTGGAGACTCATTCCGATTTGTCGAGTTATTAGTTCGTTCGGTGAACTTCACATAGGGTCGATCCAGGTTTTTTTGACAACCCCAAGAGTTGGCAAAAAATCCTGGGTTTTCGGTTCTCAAAAAACACCCGAGGGCTATTAAATGTATGTTGCAGAAAAGCAAGTTATGTCATTTAATAATTAAAACTTAAAATATGTTAAATTATAGTTCTTAGTACAATTTTTGTGGCCCTATGCACAATCCACAACTACAAAGCTTCCCATTTTTCACGTCTGTATCTGAAAATTAATTAATTAGTTTTATTTCCATTTTAAAAATAACAATTTGCATACAAAACAAGAATTCACAACAAAACAAATGCTTCAGATTAGGGATGATGGATAAGTCCATCTGTCCATCCACTTGTTTTTGAGAAACGTGAACAAGTAGATTGTATATTTACTGATTTTAGTAAAGCATTTGACAAGTGTCAAAAAACACTAATTTTTAAATGGTTTCGTCAAGGTTTTAGCGACAATTTCTTAAATTGGATTTCATCGTACTTAGAAAATAGACAATATGAAGTAATATTTCGTAATGAATGTTCGACTCCGTTTGCAGTGAATTCTGGTATCCCCCAGCACAGTCATTTAGGTCCAATTTTATTAATTTTATTTATAAATGAGTTGATTTCGATTATAAAAAATTCATCTGTCCTTATATATGCTGATGACATTAAACTTTTCAAAAGAATTAATTCTAAATCTGACTGTCTACTTTTGCAAAATGACTTAAAATTATTTAGGGAATGGTGCAATATTAATCGTCTCGTTTTAAATGTTGACAAATGTAAAACCATGAGTTCTACACGCAAGAAAGTTTAAATTGTTTTTGATTATATGTTTGATTCTTGTTCTTTAAGTAGAGTATCTGTTTTTTACATTTACTGACCATATTAGTTTTGTAGTTAGAAAAGCAAATAGAATTCTTGGTTTCATTAAGAGATTTGGCCGCGATTTCCGTGACCCTTATGTTCTCAAACTACTTTTTGTTTCATTTGTGAGACCAATTCTTGAATATGCCTGTGTAGTGTGGGCACCTTATTATTCTGTACATATAATGAGAATTGAAACAATTCAGAGGAAGTTTTTGCGCTTTTGTCTCAGTTTTCTTCCTTGGTTCCGTGGAAACCCTCTGTCCCCTTATTCACAAAGACTTGCTTTAATTAACCTTCCTTCCTTGGCAAATCATAGAAAATATTTACAATTTTGTTTTATCGCAGCAATAATAAATGGAGCAGTATCATCACCATCGGTTCTTTATCGTCTTAACTTTAGTTTTAGTCGCTCAAGTAACGACTTCAAAGACCACTGAATCAAATTTTTAGTAGATCGAACTATGATGCTCATAGCCCTCTCAATCAATTAGTTGAAATATTTAATAAATTTTATTTTATAGTGGCGTCACTAAATGGCAATTTAAAAAATTCAAAACATTGTTTTACAATAGCTTGGAAATTTAGTGTTAAGTAGTATTAAGTATTTATTTATAAACATATTGTTCACGTTAGGATTTAAGGAATTGAAATAAAGTAACTTAGCATCTATGTTATTGAAACATCAATATTAAAACAAAAAATCGATGATTCAATATCGATGTTGAAGGAAGAATAGGGGGAAAACCCTTCAACACATCGAAGTTTTCGATTCGATAACTATTAACATCGCTGATGAGTACTCGATATTCTCCTCAATATCGCCCATTCCTACCTCAGATCTTATATGACTTTGACGTTTATTCATTTACCTCAAGTTGCCCCTGCTAAAAACATAGTTCTATATACTTCAGGGCGAGTTGAGGGCGACCCTAAACTAATAGTATTTATGCAAACATAAAACAAACAAAAAAGTGTTTTTCTTGGAAAAAAGTACTTTTAATTTTTTTTTAATTTCTCAAAAACTAAGATACATTTTAACATACGGTTTTCTGTTTTTTATTAAAAATTAATAAGAGCATTGAATTTTGAAAACAAAAATTATACTTAATTACATAAAATTTTGAAAAAAATTAGATTGAAAATTAAAAAAAAAAAAATGTTTCAAAGTTTCTAGTTTAAAAATTAATTTTTCAAAAACTATTGCCTAGCACAACTTAATTTAAAATGAAAATTAAAGAAGATTTCTGGCTTTCCAAAAAGGTGTAGCATGTCATTGTAGGTTATACCGTTGTTTTTAAATAATTTTTTTTCTGTTTTAAGTCAATTATTAAAAAAATTGCTCCTCCCGGCTAAACGGGGGGAAATAGACCCCCTATCCCATACGATTTTTTCTTGTCTAAGTCCAACCTACACGCCCTACCATTGTTCGCATCTTATACGAATCACCCTTTATAACATACGTATATCAACCTAATAATGTGTGTTCTAACACCGGAACATGACAGCTTTTACTCACACTTAACGGAATCACAATTTTCAACACACACATATGCATATAAGGTCATAGAACACACAAACACAGTGCCCACAAACGCAATGCATTATAAAATGAACTTGTAAAAATCCACAGACTTTGATAATTTACCTAAAAAATTTGACTTATCGAAGATGACGCCAAATAATATCTTCGAGTTATCGAGACATTCGAGTTATCGCGATATTCGAGTTATAGAAGTTCGAGTTATCAAACAAAAATTACATGTAAACTTCAGACTTCGCGCTATTGCCAACCAATTGCATTCGAGTTATCAAATATTCAAGTTATCGAAGTTCGACTTATCGAAGTTCGACTGTATTTCAAATCGATTTCAGATCGATTTGTTTGGTAAAGAACTACCAAAAACTAATGCGCGTGTAAAATCTATAAAATCTTGGTAAAACACAATATTTCTTTTGACAGTATCAAATCTTTCAAAACAGATCTTGCCTTTTTAGCAAGATTTCATACACTACACGCCAACTATTTTTTGCAAGTTCCTTACAACTAACAAAAAATCGATCTGAAATCGATTTGAAATTGTTATTTGGAATTCGACATTAGAAATAATTCGATTGTGTTCAGAAAAAAAACGAATGTTTGGTTGTTTGGAATCCGACTTAGGCAAATTTTCAACATCAAAAAAAGTGTATTTTTAAAAGAATTTCTTTTAATTTTAATTTTGTTGTTTCAGCAAAAAAAAAAAATCAATTTTATAATGAATTTCAAAACAATGTTTAACATTAAAAACAAATAATCGAATTTCTTAATTACAGCAATTTCATTCACAAAAAATAAATATGACACCATTTACCCCGACAAATAGTGTTCCCGGTAGATTTATACCAATTGTTTATACTAACAAGCAACAAGGTAACAATATTAATTACAAGCCCACAGCGGCACCAACATCAATCGACCTACATGAACAACAGCAACAACAGCACCTTCAACAGCAGCAACAGCTTCATCTATACAATGACCTGTCACCCGTTGGCCTGGCAGACGAGCAGCATCAGCAGCTTCAACACCTGCAGTCACATTCAAGTACTGGTGCTGGTGGTCATAAACAACCGAACCCAGAGGACTACCATCGACATCGACCGCAAGGAGAGATTGTTGTTACCATACCGGCATCTCCGGTGCCCTCTTCGGAATTGGTGCCAAAAACTTTGGCACAAGTTGCTCCCCAACAGGACCGGCAGCACGTGCAATATGTGACCATATCTACTCCAGGTCCACCATCAAGGTACGTAAAATACAAAAGTAAATAAACATTGTTGTAAAGCATCAAGCACACTTCGGTATAGGAGTGAGTTTCGGTTAGTAAAATAGTTTGGTTGAACTCTAAGTAATTGACGTGTCCAATGGGATCAACCATTCATTCCATTCTACGCACCATCCCCATCCGATGGCAAGTGTTTGTACAAGTGAACCATGCAACAAAGAAAACATTAAGTGAAACGGATATTAAGTCTTTAAACTTGAAGCTTACAAGCTTACTTGTCGTAGTCTAGGTGGCAATGCAATAAATTTAACTGCTTGCTTATTCAACTTTTTATGTATGGAATACATTCAAGCATGCCGATGAAACGTCAAAATAACGAGCTCACGTCAAAAGCTCAAGCTCATACGATCTATGATCTTCGTTCTGCGGATCTACGCCATTTACACACAATTTGGACTATTTTTTTATCATTCTAAAGTACAAACTTGTGTTTAGAATTTAAAAATCTAGTGTAATGTGGAAACAATATTTCATATTTAAATAATTTAATATAACATTAAATTTATGTGGGAAAATATTTGATTGTATGTATGTACGTCTCTCCGAACTGGTATGATGATAGGGGTGATTATATTTTTTTGTTATGTAAACATCTAAGCTCTTGGCAGGGGTAAAATTGTATTTACGTTACGGAAGTAACGCACGCCATTTTGTTTAAAATGGTTGGGAAATTTGATAATGGATTTAGTTTTCACTTCCTTCATTTTTAAAAAGGTTGGGGAATTTGATAAGGGATTTTTTAAAAAGGTTGGAGAATTTGATTTAAAAAAATAGGTTCGTGCATTTGATAATGACTTTTTATCTTTGAATACATCCTTTATCAAGTTCACCAACCATTTAAAAAAATGTACGAAGTAAATGCACGAACCATTAACGTAAGACCGAATCCGATTAGACTGTTATTACACCTTGTAATTTGAACCTGCGATTTTTAAGTACGCGCCTAGATTGAAAAAGTAATAGTTTTCGTTTCATCTTCTTTGTGCCTTTTCTTATCGTGCAGCGAACTCCTTTAGAAGAAAAGTCAAAAGCTCTGGCATTTTCGTGCCAGAAAAAAAGTAAAGAAACACGTTATGGGTAAATTTGGGATCCGGAAGGTGATTAAAAAGAAACAGACCTATTTACTCCGTGTGCGTTATTTTGGTTGAGAGGGTACTTAGAAGAATCTTAGATTATTTTGCTGTATCAATTTTCTTCCCACCTCCCTAAATTTTGTCCGATTAACTCCTTCTATTTAGAATTCTTTAAGCATTTATACTATTTAGGACTCATAACTAACCATAACTTTTAATCTGCAAAACCCACGAAAGAGTAACTGCAACCAAAAGAAGCAAACAGTGCGGAATTGTGTGTCAAACTAATCATTCCAAAGCAAATGATGGTGCAGTGATGATAGAAGTTTATTAGCTTGTCTCAAAATGTAACTTTATGCATTCTGATAACTTTGAGTGTTTAACGCCTGTGAGTTCAAATAAACGCTTCGTTTTGTTATGTAGCGATGATAATGTTTGTTCGAATTACCAAGTGCTTAAAATGTATAGATTTTTTCGAAATATTAAGAGATTTTGTAGAAAACTAGTGATAACTTTAAATTATAGATGTTCGAATTATGGCAGATTTGAATTAACGAGAGTCGACTGTAACAAGTTTTACAATTTTTAACTTTTGAAGTGATTTGAAAAAAAAAACATTAAAAACTACGGTACTTTTAAGCTTCAGAAATTGGTTGAACTAAAGGCTTCATGTTCCAAAAGGCATGTTTGCAATACTTATATAAAATAGACCATCCTAGTGTTCCGTTTGATATTTCACAAAGTTGACTTAGAGAGAGATAACTCTCATCGATACTGCGGATTTCCTGTAGTATTGGGCAGATTGCAATAAAATGGTTTATATTTTCATTTTCTTAAATACATATTAACAACAAATCAAAGATTTATTTTAGTTCACAGGTTGCCTTTAATTTACTTATGTATTTGCAATCAAAGCAACAACGCCTCTCTGAAGATTTAAAACACACATGTCTCATCTCTCGTCACTGCAAATGTGTAATAATAATAAGATATTAATGCTAAATTGTAGCATCTCTATTCTCTACAATACCTACTTCCTATTTCATTCGTGGAAATATCCATTCTAAATGACGACGAATATTAGTCGCCTCAGAAATAAATCTTCCTCAATACATTGTCACACCTACTACAATACAAGTTGCATACAATAGATAACAATAAGAGATTGTAATACCCAACACACACATAACACAATACACATTTGTATTTTTGAATAAATTATTTTCTCATCCAATCTATTCAACTCTTATATGTTTTTTTGTTTATTGCAGTCCAAGTTATCGAATTATTAGTGATTTGCCAACAGAGAGTCGTCGTCCACATCAACAGCTGCATCAGCATCAACAGCAACAACAATTTGAGCAGCAGCAATTTTCAAATGCCGACAATCTAACACCACAGCAGAAATATGTCAACTACTTACGACAGCAGTTGCGCTACAAGCAGCAACAACAACTCCAAGAACACCACCACCAGGATAACCAGCTTGATAAGAATTTACAACAGTCCCACTTTCACATTCAACAACCAGTACAACAGCAAAATCATCATCATCTGTATTCTTATGACTTCAGTACAACTGCTAGTCCTGTTCATTCACCGTCATCAACTACCTCACAACATCCATCCACTACGCAATCAGTCGATGTCCATTCGGAGAATCATCATAATCAGAATCGTTTCAATGAAAAGTATCCCCAGCACAGTCCCATCAACCATGTCGTCTATCAGCATTCGGAAGTGATAACCAACCCCGAACAAATTTTACATTCCAACAAACAATCCATATACAACTCGCTACCAGCACCCACACCTCAACCCCAAACCCAGCAACTGCAACAGCAACATCAACAGCAGTTGCAATCTCATCAATACGCAAGGTAAGTGATGAGTGTACCACTTTGTGTCAGACGGTTACATGCTGAATTTCAAATCGTGTCCTTTCTCCTCCAAAGCAATCCGAACAAATATATAGAGTACATCATTGACGATCCGAAGCAGGAAATTGAAGAGCATTCGACATCCCAGGAAAAAGAACAACAACGCCCAGGCATTCGTCCTCCTCCAATGGTTTTGGTCGGCAATGCTAGACCAGCGCCTCCTCCTGTCGAAGTCGTCGTCTCGTCACCACGTCCATTGTACAAAAATCAACCAACTCTTCGATTACATGCCATCTCACCCACTCCTCGTCCGGCAGTGATTTTTGTGTCGTCGAAGCCGAAGCACACACAGCTCTCACCTACCGCTACCCCTAAGCCCATCATCGAATTGAAACCATCAAGGCAATACTTACCACCCAAGGACGCACTGCCCAACTTAAAGACTCTATCCCTGGCAGAGATTCTAAGAAAGTTGCAAGAGAGTAATCACCTGCCACAAACACTCACCCCCGACAATATCGACAACTCGATAAGAACACTAATTAGGATTCTGCACAACCTTAAGGGCAGCCAAACCATTGTCGATGACCCACCTCAGCACCATGAACAGGATTACGACTATAATAATGAAGAGGACGAAGGTACACCAGCTCAACAAGACCTTAGTGCTCCAAGTAAATCCATTAACACTTGTCAAATCTCTTAATAACATATTTTCTTATGCACCCAATCCAGTCCCCGGCACCAAGCCAGGACCCAATTCAGGGCGACCAGGAATCGATTACCCAAACTTGGACAGAATACCCGTTACGTCTTTCGATTGCCAACAGCAAAGGTACAAGGGATTCTTCGGTGATCCGGAAACTAATTGCCAAGTTTGGCATTACTGTGACCTGAATGGTGGCAAGGCGTCATTCTTGTGCCCCAATGGCACAATCTTCAGTCAGGTAGGTAATATTGTTCTTGATGCAAGTTGCTTCAAGTACCAGTTCAAACCTAAGTTGCATTTTATCTGCTTTCTAAGTTTAATTTAAACATTGTTTTGAGACTTTTCCTCTTAAATGAATTTTATATATATGTATATGTATCTAGAGATTTAGCTGCCTGCCCCGAAGACGAACATGATGGAGAATTTCAATTCAGGAGTAAACTTCGTAAAGTACATTCGTACGGGAGAATTCCCTGGAAGCCCATGAGACATGTTAACATTTCTCTTGTACATTGAATAAATAGTTTTTTGGGCTTTGGTAGTTATGCATTACTTGTGTAATGAATTCAATTATTATACATATTATTTTGTGCAGACCGCTTGTAGAACAAAACTTCTGCAGGCTCTATGGTGTTGAGTAAATTTTGGAATTATTGAACAAAATTCGAATGTTTAGTACATCGAACTTTTATAGTTACAAGAACGAACAAAGCCATAGTTTGTAGAGTGTTTTTAATTCTAATGTAAGTTTCGTGGCCATGGTCTTTGTACATTGAAAGGGATGATAAACTTCAATCATATTTTATTATTTTTTTTGAGAGGGCAGTATGTAATTTATTTGTTGAGTGTAGGGTGGTGGCGGAACTGATTTTTGTGTAACTTCACACAAGTGTGAATGTTTATTTCGAGGAATAATGATTTTAACTAAATGCCTGTAAGACCTAAGGGCTTTTATATGCAACCTGAACTGCAAGGCACCTGTTAAAAGGCATACAAATATAGGGAAGAATTATTGTTGGCACAATGAATTTGAGAATTAGGTCTTTATTATCTCATTATAACCCACGGGCGACATCCGATTAAAACTTCATATTTGAAAAAGAATGCTGCGTAGCGTGGGGCTCGAATCCTATAGTTAAGCACTATTACTACCCGCAATTATATTTTGTATGCTTTCGTGAAATAAATTTGCCTCGAACAAAAAAATGTATGAAATGACAGCACCATTCCCCTGTCAAATTTATTTCAAGCCTATTTATACATTCCTATATGAAAAGGAGGTAAGGACTCGAAGGGAAGTTTTCGTTTATGATTATGTTTTATGTGCATTATGATTTTTAAAACCTGTCAAACTGCACCTTCAACCTTCACAAGAGTTTTTTGTTTAGAATAAAAATACACACTTATTAAGAAAATTATCCTTTTATGAAGGGGTTTTCTATCTTAAGCAAGTTATTCAGTTGTATAGATTCAAAAAAAATGTAAGGTGTTATTGAAATTATTTCACACCTCAGCCTAAATAAGAAATTGCAATACATTTTCGTACTGACATTATAAAACTTTATTTCGTGAACTCTGAAACTTATGAATAATTTCTTAGTTTCCATTTTGTCACTTACTTACTTACTCCTCTATCAAGAAGCCTCTCCAACCAGTTCGGTCCTTAGCTAGCTACCTCCATTTTCGCACGCGAAGTTAGTTGAAGTTCCTATCCACTTGCGCGCGCCACCTGATCTTCGTTCTTCCTCTACTGCGTAGTCCTTCCCGGTTGGATTCGAAGATTTTCCGCGCCGAAACATTGATGTCCATCCACTCTATATCTAACTTAATGTAATCTGACTATTCCGGTGTAATTGTACATCGCATACAACTCATTGTATCTTCCCCTCCACTCACCGTTTATGAACACGGGACCTAAGATCACCCGAAGAATCTTTCTCTCAAAGCAGCCTAGAGCATCCTCATAAAGTCCATGCCTCTGAACTATACAGCAGGACCGGGATGATTGGTGTTTTATAAAGAGACACGAGAGAAAGCTTTGCTACTAAATTGCCTTCTAAGCCCAAAGAAGCAGCGATTGGCAAGAGTTGTTCTGGCTTTGATATCTTTGCCTGTATTTATAGAGGAGCCTAAGTAGACAAATTCCCTAACTACCACAAAGTTATAGCTGTATATGGTGACGTTCTGTCCACGCCGTGCGTAGGTGTTGGATGGCCTTTCTTGATGACAGCATATACTTTGTTGTACCAGCATTTATTGCTAATTCCATCTTCGACGCCTCCTAGCGAGTTTCATTCACGAAAAGATCTGCTCTTTCTGACAAAAGATTTAATTTTTTTGAATTTTGAGTTTCATTCCAACAAAAAGAGCAAATCTAGATCAGATCTCAACACGAAAGGTCTGATCTTTGGTGGGTAGGCAGATATGATCTGAATGCACGCAAACACGTAAAACTTTTTTCTGTCAAACATCAAATGGAAACTATTTTGTTATTAATTTATTGTGAAATTGTGCCAGTCCCTGCTACAAAACTAAACTTAAAAACAAACAAATAATAGACGAAGAAGTTAACAATTTAAAGTTTATAAATTTAGTGGAGTTTTGTATTGCTTTGTCTTCATCTTCCTCATCATCTCATGATGAAGATATGCTTTTTTCAGAAATGTGTGTGTCAGTCATTCAGCATTGGCGTTCGGTGCAATGCCGATAGGCTAGCCTAGATACCTTTGTAGCGGCTTTGTTTTCGAACGATCCAGGTAGGTTTCTCTGTTAAGTCAGTTGTATTGCATACAAATCTGAAGTTTTGAATAAGCTGTTCCTCAAAATAATAATAATTTTTGGGTAGCTTGAGATTTCTGTTTGACAATATAATATTTAGTTCATCATCTGGTTTTTCCTTAGGCGTTAAAATAACACAAAGCAATCCGGATTGCTTAAGGTATGGCACCGAACGCGACCTATACTACAATTAAATTTGGGCACAAAGTTTCATTGAAAAGATCAAATCTCCATTTTGAGAGGAGATCTTTGAAATTTGAATGAAACTCGCTATCCGTCTAAATACTCACAAAAGCGTCATTGACATCACGCTGTTCTTCCGATAATGCCAATAACATCGGCGTATGCAAGTAGTTGAACTATAGTTTTGAAAGATAGTGCCACTGGTGTTGGCTTGGGAATTTAGCACTATGACATTCATAAATTCGCATGACAGCGCGTCGGTCGCCTTGCCTAAACCGTGTTTTGACATCAAATGTATCGGTGAAGTTTTTACCGATCTTGATGTGACTGTGAATTTTCCATCGTTATCCTGCACAAACGTACGAGTTTGTCAGGAATGCCAAAACTAGATATTGATCTATATACCCCGTTACTATGTATACTGTCAACGCGGCCTTAAAATCGATGAAGCTCGTGTGTTTTTTTCAAGATCTGCCGTTGTGTAAATATTTGGTCAATTGTGGACTTTTCTGGCCTAAAACGACACTGGTATGGATCTATGATCTTGTTGATGAGCGGGTTTAGGCGCTCACACAATACAGTTCAGAAGATCTTGTATGCGATGTTAAGAAGGCTGATGTCTCTGTAATTAGCGCAGAGGGTGTCCTTTCTTGAAGACAGGCCAAACAATGCTTCGTCGGGCATGCTTTCTTCCGATTATACCTTGCAGATGAGCTACTCCATACTCTTAGCCAAAACGTAGTTTGCTGCTTTCAAGATCTCTGCGGCTAAGCAGCTGCTTTATTGGACTTGAGCCTCGATATGGCTATCTTAACTTCGTGCATGTCGGGTGGGCTGAATTGTTGGTCTTCGCCTATATTGAATGGTTCGTTCTGCCTCGACAGCAGAGTTCAGTTCGTCGTCGCCGTTATAAAGGCTGCATAAGTCTTTTCAAATACTTAACATCGACTATGATGTTCCCTTGTTCATCCTTATAGACTTCAGTTCGTGATTTGTAACCTTGTGAGGTCCTTTTAATCTTTTGGTAACATTTTCGATCATCATTCCTGCAGTAACATTATTCCATTATATATAAATATATATATATGTATATATATATAATTATTTTTTAGCTTTATTTCTGCTCACACACGGGCGGCATTCTTTTTCATGTAAACATATATAGATATAATTCGAAACGATCAAACACTACTGAGTTGTAATGAAGAGAATGATTTCACAATTCAAGTAATAACCTCTTCTCACTTAAAACTTAAATTTGTTCGTTACGAATGCACATTTATAATGAAAATGCAATTATTTTCTCTGTCGCTGTAACTCTACAAAACCAACCCTCAAAAAATAAATGTTCTTCATTAAGAAAATTAAGTAATTTAAGCCCTTTTTTCTCCAAGAATCCCTTTTTCATCCCTACAACAGTTGAAAGTATGCTGACGACATTTATAATGTGTAGTACATCTTCTATCTTTATATACACACCTGGCTAATTAACAAAGGTTTAAATTGAGTAACCTTTTTGTCTCATTTGCCACTTAATTGGAAAATCACTTCGTGCTAAGACAGAACTTAGTTTTTCGTTTGAACAGAGAGAAGTGGAAACACTAAATTTATTTGTTTCAACCCAAAAATTACTGCAAACTTTGTCATCGCTTTTAAGTTTCTCCTTCATGCCGTTTCTTTTTTTTCTGTTTTTGCTTTCAGATTGCTCTAACTTGCGACTGGTGGTTTAACGTTAAATGCGCAACAACGCCACAGCTATATGTGCTAAATGAACGTCTTTACAAGTACATCCTTCCATTTACACCTAAATTTCCCGAGGACTACAGTGGGCCTCTTGTTGATAAGTATGTGTATTGATGATACATTACTTGGCTTCCTTTGTTATTTTAACTTTCACCCATACACACCCTAAAAATTTAATAGTGTTTAATGGGCTTTTGAACTTTTATTATTTTTCAGGTATTTGGCTCTGAAGTTTAAAGAAATGGAAGACAAAATGAGCCGTGAGAAACTCAAGGGACGTGGGGATGACGACGACACTGAGGATAATGTAGTCGATGCTGTAACACAAGGTCCAATTGAGCATGGAAACACCCCTAAAAAGCAGCCCCAAGAAGATGACGGACTAAGTGGGGACAGTTTATCAACAGTGGGCGAACAAAGTTCTGAAAAGAATCTTTTAATAGATGAAGAAACAGGGCGCATTGCTAGTCGTGCTCAAGATACAGAAACTTCTAAAGAAGAAACAAAAAAAGAATTGCCATTGAGTCAACAACCGATTGTTGTGTCGACAACTGAATTGCCATTTAATGTGCAATTAGATGAAGACGTTGATTCGGGTCCGACGATGTTGGGCGATAAGGTCAGCGTAGAGAAAGTTGAAGTGATTGAAATTAAGTCGGACGGAACATCGGGTCATCTGATACCAGAAAGTAGATATAGTCCTGTTGATACTTAGGCATTTTGTTCTATTTACTGATTCTCAAATATGTGTGCACGTGTGTGATAAATGTAATATTATATATCATCTAGTTGTTAGTAATGAATTTGAAAGATTTTTATAGTAAGTTAAGAGAATAAAAACTATTTATTATAATTTTTTTTTGTAAATTATCTTTAAAATAGGAGAATTTTAGATTATAAGAAAAAAAGTTTTCCTTAATCGTTTCGATGTAAATTTAATGCAAAAACAAAATCTTTTACATATACAGATACTTTTGTCGTGTTAGGCCGATAGGTTTTTTTTTACGTTTAAACAATCCAAGATCGTCTAAAAAATTAGTTGATTAGAACGCAGGGTTGAATTCTCCTTTATAAAACTGCTATTGCTACGTGTTTGTATTTTAATGAGTATTTTTAAATAAATAGTTAAATCCTTATAGTGTCTCCTGGCGACCTTCGATAACTTTACAGCTATAACTAGACGGTCAACGTCATCGGTCATCTCGTTGATTTTCTAACGTAAAAATGACGTCAAAATATTTCCTAATTCTGCAACGTCATGTAGTTGGCAACGAAAAATGTTGTTAATGCGAATGTCGAGGGTTGACAAGAATGTCGACGTTTTGTACGTTTTAAAAGCCCCATGTATGCCATTATGTAAGAAATTATGACACGGTTTAAATACTACCTACAGCATTGTACTGACATGGATTCCAGAGGTTCAATATTTGACGACTTTGCAGCAGAGATTCGCCTGAATTTGAGCGATTGCGGGGTATTGCATTATAACTACGACTTTACAAAAATCCACAAAAAATTGTTTCGAGATTAAGTCACACTATTTTGATAGCCGTAGTTCGCGTGCGTATCTGTGTGAAATAACCATGCCTTTAAATCGTTCGTGTAGGATGTTCTTTGTAACATTGTGTGATGTTGTGTTGAACCGCGTCCATGTAGTTCAATTCGAGCCAAAAGAAACTAGTTATCTTTGATCTGTCGAGATCCTAGTTGACGTTTATTATTCGATGGCTTGGTCAACATCGTTGGTCAAACAACATTTCCTTGTTCGTCATCGACTGCTACTATCTAACCGTTTCTATTTGAAAACCCTTTATTAAACGCATTATTAAAATATATACATAAATAAACGAAAAAAATGAACGACCTATCCTTTTGTCATTAGGTCAACGCGTTTGAATGTGTTCAAGTCGTTTAATAGTCGAGTTTTAAGAGTCAACACATTGACTGTAAACAATAATGAGTCATATGCTAATAGACGAGAGAGATTTCAGAGTTTGAGCTAACGAGCTTGAACTCGCATGCGAGATCGATCTCTGAGAGCTGAACTCGGACTAGTTTCATATGCAAAAACAAAAACGAGCTTGCTCTCAACAATTCGGAATCGATGGATTTGATAACTATCTCAAAGACCTTCGTATGATCAAGTCCCCCATGCACCAGTGGATAAGATCCCGTTAACTTTTAAATCATCAAATTTCAACTGACATACTTAATTACAAAATATGATATCTTTGCTACTAATTAATCGATCTTAAAGATAAAAGTCTCTAAACAAAGCCACAATGTTCAACTAATTTGTGTGTAAAATTATTGAATAGGAGTAAAAGACGATATGCGAAAGGCGGGGTTGAATGTTTAGTAAATATGATTTTCGATTTTTAAACTGCAAAACTTGATAAAATTAGTGGTTTTTTAAAAACAAGAGGCATCAGAAGCACTTAATTAACTTTTATACACCTACCTAATTGAATTTAACACAAAATAGTAAAAGCGATTTGGTAGGCTACAAAGAATAATGATCGTATCATCAAGATAGAGGTCAATAATGAAAGTTTAAATGTTAAGCTATATTCGTATGCAAAAATCATTTCAATTTGATATGCGCAACCATGCTTAAACTCGAGTTGAGAAATATATAATTTTATTCTTGGTATTCCCCAAATCTATATAATGTTCGAAAATCTTCACCAACTGGACATCTTCTATTTATATAAAAACGATTTACTACGGAAGTAATCTGAAATTCGGCCATTTTGATGATTTTTTATAAAATGAGTAAGAGAAATATCATGTTTAACAATTCATGAGATCGATTTCAAATAAGCTCTGTTTTTCTCTCATCTTTTTGCATATAAAAACGAGAACTTTCCTCATGAGATCGACCTCAACACTTTGAGATCAAGCTCACAACATGAGAGCGGACTTGGGGTCAATAGTTTTTTTTGCAAACCACTCTAGAATAGTTCTCAGAAAAATGAGTAAAGAACTTGAACTCAACTTTTTGCATGCATATGACCCAATTGGCCTACCACTAAATCTAGATAACCAAGATCTCAAAATACAAAATCAAGAAAAGTCAAAATAATCTAGAAAAATCTAGAAAAAAGAACTAGAATTTTTTGGAATTAACATAGGGTCCAAAAAGCACAGCGCGTAAGAAGCATTCTGGCCCCATTCTTAGCCCAGTATATGATTTGGGGTGGGGTCGAGTTTGGGTGTACGCAAAGTTGTTTGTCTAACATTTTTCAAAATGCGCAACGGGCTAAACGGGAGTAAGAGAGCTTTTGAAAGACGGAATTTTAAAACATTTTTGTACATTCGAGATTTTTTTTGTTTTCCTAGATTTTGTCCATTTGAGATTGTAGTCATTCTAGATAACGTCATGATCCCCTAAACAATAAAAATCAAGTTGACACACATAGCATGACTTCAACGTATTTTGGGACAGCATTGACCAATTTTCCTCATTCGTGTTTTTTATTGATTTTGTAGGGACGTCAGAGAGTCAACGCGATGACCGATTCCGTTGACAGTCTAATTGTAGCTTAATACCTATATACCAAGCTCCCGATAAAGGTTTTCCGTGCTCCCTGTTTTTGCAGAGTGTATGTTCCCAACCAATACTACCTACATACATACATAATGTAGGTATTCGAGGATTGATTATTGTTTTATTATTCAGAGTAGCCCCCATATTTTTTTTTTGTTTCACATCGTTTTGGATGTGGGGTCGAAAAAAATCAATAGATCCACCAATCCGAAGGGTTTATAATAACGATAGTATTCATTAGTTGAGAACGCAACTATGTATCTCTAAATTTCTAAAGAAAATTCATTCTTTAAGACCACATTGTTGTTGTTTTTTTTTTGCTAAAACAATAATACAAAATTTGTTTTAGCCAATTTATAATTCGCATAGATAGTTTCATATTTTTGTCTTACATATATCTGCATTGAAGTAACGTAGTCATTTTTAAATTTGCTTACAAATATTTTTTTTTCTATTCGAAACAACGTGTATGTTTAATTTAATCGAATTAAAAAAAAAGTTAGACTTTTAAGTAAAAAATTAAAGCTGCCATTTTATCAGAAAAAAACCTTATTGGAGGCGTAGTTGCTTTAAGACTTTTTTTATAATATTTTGTTTATTTGTGTATAATTTCAAAATATATATTAAAATATATTCTATTACTTGTTATAAATCCTATTATTTATTTAAATAAAATACGTATACAAAAATAATTAAAAAAAAATAACATACCTTTTGTGCTTTTCTGATGTTTTCACGTGTCTGTTTCATTGTTTCCAAAAAACTGATAATTTTATCATTGCTGTTTGCATTCTAAATAATAATCGTTGCATAATTTAAATCTTTTTTTTCAAAATTCTTTTCAGACACTTACCTCAACACTTAAGGAATTTACATGATGTGAACCGTGTGTAATTCGAATGCATTGAGGGCAAAATATTTTCTGACAAGTTATGCAAAATTTATCGCAAATTCTTTTGTGTGCTTTACAAAATTTTTCTTTTGGCATTCGCAATTGTAATGTTTGCATTTCAAATTCAGACAGTTTGTGCTTTTTCAGAACTTTACTATTTTGATGAACGCAAGTAAAGCATCGTTTACAGAAATCAGCTCTGCAATTTAAACATATTCCAACTGCAGCAGCCAGTTCACATTCGCTGCATTTTTGAATAAAAGATTCCGAAGCCATCATACCCGTGGTAATACCGCCGACAGGTTCTGATGTTAAAAACGATGTGGAATTTGCCAACTGCCCAAGGAGGCAAAAATTTAGATCGTAACTTTTCTTTAGCCATCTCGTGTGTTCTAATTCAATTGGTACACGACAAACAGCGCATTCGAGATTGTTACGATTTTGGTAAATGCAATTTTCACAAATATTATGACCACAATTTAGAAGTACTGGACGACTGCTGTTTGGTTTGTTATCTGAAAAAGAAATGAATATTAAAATTGAAATTTTCTTTGAGAATATTTCGAATTACTCTTTGTTATTAAAGGTTGAATTTTTAACTGAGTATAAACATCAGTACATGTATGAATCTAACCTGGCAATAACTTTGTTTGGTCAAACAAGATGTCTTAATGCCAATATTAGGGTTTTTTTTTCGTTCAGAGCAGAGCACTGAACAGAGGTCTAACACATAGATTATGCACTGAACTTGTTCCAAACAGAGCGATCTCTGAACATGATATTTTTTTAAACACACTTGAACCACACAAATCAGAATACATTTTCATTTTTAACCATAAAAAGCAATACCTAACCTTTTTTGTACACTGATACACACCAGACACAGAAAATCAACAAGCGATCAACTTCTTTCGCCAACTTATATATCTAATTATTTTTTTTCTTCACATTTGCTTGGCACACATGGTATTTGGTGCGTTCAGCAATTTACTCACATGCTCAGTCAATTATGTTCGAGCACGTCGAGTGCGATCTACTCATGTTCAGAACGAAAAAAGAAACACACATTTGGAGCTCTGCATGGTCTGAGTTAAAAAGAAACACAAACATTTTTTTTGACAGCTCAGACTCTGCTCTGAACTAAAAAAGAAAAACGCCTATTGAAGAAGGTACAATGTACACGTGGCCTAAAACTGTCAACCATTCATATACAGTGGCGATAAAATAAATAGCTCACCTTTGTTAAGAAACTTGAAGCCTTACTTAAATCATAAGTTTATTTTTAATGCCAATACTGTAAGAACTTTTCTGTTGTGGATTTTGAGTAGTAACAGGATATTACTTCTTATCAATTTATTTAATAAACAAAGTCAAATGTAAGTCAGAAGGTAAGCAAGGTACATTCAAGTGAAGACAATTTAAATAACACATACATTGTTTTCGTTGTATAATACATTTTTGGTAAATATTTTAAACATTTTAAAGCTTTAAATATTTCTAAGCTTTCCCTTAGAGTTTTTTATAAGTTTTTTTTGTTTTTTAATTGGTAAAATTGCATGTTAATATCGGGTCGTGGCAAGCATTCCACAGAGACATTTATGTTATGAGTTCTCGATTTTAAAAATGAAGGTTACTCAAATAGATCGAAAATGTTCGTGGAACAAGGTTGTTAATGCCATTGTCAAGAAACAGAAAACTTCAAAACAGAAAGTGTTCAAAGCAAAATACACAAGAACTGATGTTGCCATCGCACCGATGAGCGAAGCAGATTTGGTTATGACTGCTCCAAAAATTAAATAAGAAATTGAACAAGATATTGATGTGACCGTGTCTATTAAAAACCGCCTCCGTAAAAAAAAAATTATTTGGAAGAATTGCAAAAAGAAAACCACATGGCTCCAAACACAATTTATCACGTCGCGTCGTCATCAGTTGAGATTTGCAAAGAAGCATACAAAATAAACGCGGAAAAAATCAGGAATATTATCCAAATTATACCATCAAAAGTCTTAAGCATGGCGGGGTAGCATTCTTATTTGAGGATGTTTTCCTGGTATGGCGTGGGACCGCTTCATCGCATAGAAGCAGGTATTATTGATCAGAAAAACACAAAGAAAACATGAAGAACACAATGCTTAGGTATGCTGATGAAGAAATACCCTCGAAGTCGAAATTTTAACAGGCCAACGATCCAAAACAAACTGCTAGATCTGTGAAGCAATGGTTATCGTCCTAAAGAATCCAAGTCATGGAATGACCAGCTCAACCTTCAGATCTCAATACTATTGAGAACTTGTGGAATGAAATGGATAAAGCAATTAATAGATCCGCTAGTTCAAATTTGGACAAACTTTGACAGGAAGTTCACTGTTGAATGATGTGAGAATTTTGTTCTATCTATGAACCGTGTCGGTGTGCCGCTGTGATTAAAAATAAAGCTTATCTTACTAAATTAAATATTAACACATAATTTTCTTTGTGTCATGTTATGTTATTTTACTTGCATTTCATTTTCTAATGAAGTGTGCTTTGTATTTTGTCAGAGAATAACTTCACTTGTTTCCATAATTGTGTTTTTTTTTAAGCAACATATCGTTGTTCTTCTACCTTATAAGTTAAACAGTTCTTTAATGTTTAATAAAGTACTAAAAACTTTGGTTACAGCAATCATAGGATAAATGCGCTATTTATTTTGTCGCCATTGAAAAGGGTTATCCATTTTGCGGTTTCAAAAGTAAACGTAAATAAAGCACATAAAATATACGTTGACATTATGTGCGAAGCACTACATCATTTAAATGACCACCACGCGAATTGTTGCAAGCATTGATTCTTTTGAGGTAACTTTCGACCACTTTTTGACATATATTGTGCGGTAGCCCAGCCATAACTTGACGAATGTTGGTTTTCAAGTACTCAAGAGCTTTTTTTTTTTTTATAACTTTGCACGCGCTCAAGGGATTATGAATACCCTTTATATGTTTTTCTTAACACAGCGCGGGCATCCGGTGGAAGAAGAGAAAGAAGGATAGGAAAGATGTTCTGAGACTAGAACTGGTTGTTGTCTCAGATTTATCTCCAGCTAAAGGTTTATCTGCATAAACACGGTCTTTCGCGTAGCCCAACAAAAAACAGTCCAGCGGTGTCAAATCACATGATCTTGGTGGCCAGTTGATATCGCCACAACGAGAAATTACGCGGCCATGAAATGTCTATTGCAAGAAAGCCATATTCGCTTGAGTTGTGTGTCATGTTGCACCGTCTTGTTAAACCACATATTCTCCAAGTCGTATTCTTCAACAGCAGACAAAAAAAAGTCGGTTATCAAATGACCATAACGCTCCGAATTGACGGTGACAGTCGTTCCATCGTCGTTTTCTAAGAAGTAAGGTCCAATCACACCTCCGGACCAAATAGCGCCCCAAACAGTGACTTTTTGTGGATGTAATGGCCTCTCTTCTTACTTGAGGATTCTCAGAACCCCAAATACGACAATTTTGTTTATAACATACCCACCGAGTGAGAAAATCGCCGTCCACCACAACAGGCGGTCCACCCATTCGACGCATCAACGACTTTCACTTACAGCAGCGATATTTTCAGAGGTACGCGGGAAACGATGATGCACGGCCTTACAACATCTGTAACCAATCCAGTTTCTTCAAATTTCTTCACAATTTTGCCAATTAAAGCACGATATGTGGCTGTGGCAGAATCAACATTTTTGTAGTAGGTTTTAACAATTTGTATGCGTTGTGCGATAGTTAAGCGATCCATTTTCGTAAATTTCAGACTTTCAACTGAAAAAAAAAATTGGTTTAACAACTTAGTTTGACAGATGTCGAATTCCAATCCTATACTTTTGAAACCGCAAAATGGATAAACCTATATATATCGGCAGGATAGAGAGGACATATAATTTTTAGACGAATTCGAACAGGCAACGCGAAAATCGTTTTTTTTACACAAAAGGCTTACAAAATTCGAACTTACTTACATACCAATGACAAAAAATCTGTTTTTAGTTGGAAGTTAAACGCAATATACAGTATGTTCATTCGTTGAAGTTTACAACTCTTGGGTTTTTCGGTTCCGAAAACGCACCAGAGAACCATTAATTTTATGTCATTTGATAAATAAAACTTAAAAGATGTTTAAAATTAAATTATGCACTAAAGAATTTTCTTAGACGTAGATATACAGTGCCGGTAAAAAAAATAGCACCACTGGTACAAGTTTCATTTTAACTGCTTTAAATGAGTGAATAGAAAAATATTTACAGCTTCTACTATTATTATGTTATTGCTGGAACTATCACCTCTCTATTGTATATCTCTGGCGTAGTAACAGTTCTTTTCTTACGAAGCCATAATGCCAAAATACCATTTTTTGTGCGGTAAAAATAATAGCACTGATCGCAGTTTTCGCTACAAAAAAATATTTTTCTTTGCGCATTTTTCAAGGTAAGGGGGTCAAGTGTTAGAATTTGCTTATATTTATTTGGTATCTTCATTTAAAACACAAAATTTACAGTTTTTCAAAGAAAATGCGTCGTGGAAAGCATTGTACCAACGAAAAACGGAACATTATTAAAAAAATGATATTGGAAGGTAAAACGTATGGAGAAGTTCGACAATTTGTTGGCTGTTCCAACAAAATGATTCGAAATACAATAACATACACACCTTAAACCGAATCTAGTGGACGAAAACCTGTTATGACGACAACTCTCACTAGGCGCCTAGTCCGAGAAAGCCATAAAAATGCTTTTAAACATGCAACTGAGCTATAAAAAAAAAGAGCTGACTATTACAGCTTGGCTGGGAACCGTTCGCCACAGATTGAAGGAACATAATTTAACTGCTTGTAATAGAAGAAAAGTCCCTCTTTTAACTGCAAAACATGCTAAAAAGCGTTAAATATTTGCAAGACATCAGTTGAATTTGCCAGTAGAGAAATGGCGAAATGTTCTATGGACAGATGAAAGTAAAATCGTATTGTTTGGTGGTAAAGGATCTTGTTCCTACGTGAGAAGACCTCCGAAAGTGGAATATAATTCCAAATACACAAATAAAGTATTTAAGCACGGAGGTTCAAGCATAATGGTGTGGGCTTGTTTTTCCTATTATGGAGTAGGGTCCATATATTGGTTTAAAACCATCATGGATCAACACGTTGACGTTATTATACTCGAAAACGTCATGCTCCCTTATGCAGAGGAAGATATGTCCCTTTTGTGGGTCTTCCAACAGGACAATGACCCCAAGCACACCAGTAAGAAGGCTAAAAAATGGTTTGGAGATCATTCAATTAATGTGATGGAGTGGCCAGCGCAATCGCCTGGCCTAAATCCGATTGAAAATCTGTGCACTGACGTGAAGAAAGCAGTCTCTGAAACCAAACCGACTAGTAACACAGAACTATGGGCTGCAGTAAAGGTCTCCTGGGAGAATATTCCGGTAGAAAGGGTAAACATTTGGTAAATTCAATGACCAGACGTTGTGAAGCAGTAATAGCCAACAAAGGCTATTCAACAAAATACTAATTTTCCTGGACTACCCCTAAAAATAAAATCATAGAAAAAATGTTTGTATTTTTATGATGTTTTAGTTTTAAAATAAATGAAATTCGTTAAAAGCATCGATGTTTTCCATTCGATAATTATCAACATTGGTGATTAGTATTCGATGTTATATCGATGTTTTTCTCAATTACGCTCATCTCTAGTTCAGATCTCATGTGACTTTGACAGTGGGTCCTATTGCGGTTTTCGATCGTCGTTCGATACTCGATAACGAGCGATAAAAGATCGAAAAAATGAGAAATCGTCATTGTGGTTGTAGATTGCGTCCGACAACTATCGATACCCCGATCGCTCGTTTTAGGCCACATTTTTGTGATCGACGCGGTATATCGAACAAGTTAAAAATTGTATCGGGAACAAAATGTGAGTGTTTTTAATTTAAAAAAAAATGTTGTTTATAAAAAAAATTGTTTTAATTATTTATTTTTAATGCATGGCGAAACAAGTTTCAACAAAAAACAAATAGAAACTCTCGTGAATTTCATGGATAAAAATAGGGATATCGCCGGTTATGTTGTAATTATTTTTTGAAGTTAAAATTTTGATGTAGGTGCCATCAATGCACCCAACTGCTGGGAATCAATTTTTTTTAAGGAAATACATTTCGTGAGATACGTATTTCACTTTTGTCGGAAAAAATTGTATCCATTTTGGACATATGTACATTTATGTGTGTTTCTATTACACTAAGCGCTTATTTAAGACTAAGGATACAGTCGATTGATCCATTCCAACGGAAAAATCGTTTCCAACATTTAGTTGATATGATCCTTAGGTACAGAATCGTAACGCAGCGCAAAATTAAAGGATGTTGGGAATTGATTTTCTTATTCCCTGCTTCAGGGTTCTATCGATTTCGGAAAGTAAATCCATAAAAGCTGGCTTCGATAATCGAAAATAGTTAGGAAAACAGAATTAGAAGAAAAGAAGAATCAGAATTAAAAATGTCATCTCTTGTTTCTTTTTTCCAAATCTGTGTCACTAAGCCACGCTTAAATTGTATTCGTTTTTTAAGTTATTATATTTATATTTTATAAAAATAAACAATTTTAAACAAACAATCCAGTCTGAAAAAATCAATCTATCAAGTTAGAAACAATTCACAATATATACTTTTTCATTCACAATAACTCATATCCTAGTCGATCAAGATACGCAATACCGATTGAGATATCTGTCGATGGTGATGATCGTTGAAAGACCGATCGCTGATCGACAATCGCAGTAGACTTAGTTAATTCATTTAGCTCAAATTGCCTCTGCTAAAAACCTAGATCTACCTCAGGGCGACCCTAGTTTTAAAAAAAACGAATTTGTTCAGCAAGGTGACTTCATGTTTGTCAAAAAAAAAAACACAGACCCAGGGCATGACTTTTGTAACTTTTTTTAAACGTATAATCGTACTGGCCAGTAGAGGAATTTGGTTTAAACGTTTAAAAAAAGTTACAATTATCAAAAACACTTTACCATCGTTATAGCTGACTGATCATCAACTGAGGTAAGTTAATTGAGTGGGTTTATGATTGTTAAACTTTTTGCAGATACTATACTTGTATGAACTATGTGGTTCATATTAACCGCGTAGTCCATGATATTAGCTGTTTGGTATCGATTTTTAGTTAGAAGTGCAAAAGTGCCCAGAACGTCAACGTCAGGGTACACAAAGGCCGAAAGTAGTGATGGCGATGGACATAATTGAATAAACATTCCAGCCATACCAAAAGTAAATTAAATAATATGCACGACTGGATCCACGTACTTGCTGTTACGTTCGATCGCATCGTGAGCACACGATTCTTAGTAGAAACTGGAAAATATATTTTTAAGGTCGTTTTTTTACCTATTTCTTCATATACAAAATTCCTTAAATTTTTTTCTAAAAAAATGTTGGTAAGAGGATTTTAAGTATTTAAGAATATAAATTTAAAAAAAAATCGGCGACCCGTTTTTAAAATACTTAATTTTCAAAAAAATATTTTGATATATTACACCTAAAGTAATGCGCAACCTTTTTTTTTATAAATATCGTTAGAGCTGTTTTCGAGGTGATTAAGATGGTAGAAAATTTTTTAGGCAAGCACCGTTATTTTTTGGGGCAAAAGAACGATTCAAAAATCTATTTAAGACAATCACAGACAGACAGACAGATAGACGGAATTGCGGGACCCACTTTGTTGGTGTTCCCCATCATCGTTTTTTTTTTTCAAATGCAATACTTGCCTTATAGTACCTATGTATGTATATATCGCAAGTAAGAAATTAAAAGATAAAGAAAAAAACAACACGTAACACAAAGAACAGTGCTTAACATTTTCCACTTCTCGAATATTTATGTTTTCCTTACTGTGTTTCTTATTTATTCTTTCTTGTCTTTAGTTTTCTATACAAAGATTTCAATCTAGTACGCAAAAATGAATTTCTCGCTGCAGGGGCTTATTTCAGCGCTACTACATCAGCTACATCAACTACATCATACAAATACATTCTACAACTACATCAGCTAGATTTTTCTGTCCAACAACTACAACTGGAAGTGCTGTATGATGTGGCTGGATTATGTAGTTGATGTAGTTAACTTGAAGTGTCTTATGGTGGGCTTACATCTATCTTGATTAGGTTTCTCCAAAGAAGGACGATGTAAAATATTAAATGTATACAAGTTGGAAAATATTAATTAATATATAATGAAGGTACATGTTAATCCAGCACTTATTTCTTTATTTCTTCGAAGCTAGACACAATTCAAAATACAAAAAATGGATCTTTAGCAGTATGGTATTTACTTACAGGCGTGTTAACGTACCACAAAATGCTCTCCGAAATATAAAATTCCTTCAGAAAAACATTAGTTCTTCCTTGACTAAAAAATATGAAAATTAAACTTTATAATATTATGACTTGTTATGTTAGCACACAAAAATTACTAACATTCTTATATTTTTTCGTTGCTACATCAACATTTTTTATTGTAAGATTGAAGCCAGAATTCACCCTTAGTTGTACTACAACAATGTAGGTTAAAAAGCTGTGAAATAGAATCATACAATTTTCCAATAATTGTAGTACATTCTCAATATCTACACTTGTGTACTACAACTAGGAGCCGAACGTACCTGTGAAACAGACATTACATTGTTCTTGATGTAGTAGCGCTGAAATAAGCCCCAGGTCTCATTTCTTTCAATGTTCACATCACTAACACAAGGAAATGGCAAACATAACCTGACAGCTACGTGTTTTGACAGTTTTCACACCAGTTACCCACAGAAATTCATGTAGTAAGAATTCACAACTTTTCAGTGTGGGGGACATTTTTCTCTTTCCATTTTGCAAGTCTTTGTAGTAAATTTTTCGAGTTAACAAGCAGAATTTTGTGAAAATTTGTACAAAATGTTACGAATTCGTACGAATTCACAAGATAACAAACTGCTCCCTTTTACAGCTGGATGAGATAGCTCACCCAAAAAATTTTTCCTGCAGGCTTATTTATTTGAAAAACTTAAGCAATTGGAGTATTTTTAATGATTACGATTTGGTACCATCCCAAATATATGTATCTTTGGTCCAGAAAAAAAACATACGATCGCATTTCTTATTATACGGTCCTCTTGGGGATTGAAGAATCTACACGTCACACTGCTCGATAGGTCTATCTACATATCTATCTGTCTATCACTGCTGGATAAGACAAGGATGTACAGATGATATCTAAGCTTGCAGTTTCCAGGCCCGGTATGAGTCTGAGGTATTGCTTATTCAATTTGATGCATGTCTCAAATCGTTGTTGGTTGTAGTTCCGAAGTAGGTGTTTGTCATGTCTCAATTTTGAGAGTTGGTCTCTATTTTTTTATTCTGTTTATAATCAAATATTCTCCTAATCCGCAATAGGGTTCATGGCCATTTACGTCATCTATCTATGCTAAAGAATTTGGCTTTCTTACTTAATACCTTAGTGGACTCTACAGCCCGCTTTGAGCTGTGGCCTGAGACGTCATCCTTTTCCATCTCTATCGATTGCAAGCAAGTATTGCCCACAAAGCTCATATGATTGTATCTATTTTAGTCGGTAATAATCAGCTAACAACAGCTTAAGCCAGCAGGTCAAGACTAGTTACAATGGTAAGATGGGTTGTTGAAGTCGTCAATGAGCGGTTCAAATGGCTGTTGCGCCATAATTATTTTAATTTAGATGGTTCCAATTTAATGTGACTTTAGAATTGCAGCTACAATTCTCAATAAGTTTTATCCATTGCTAGAGGACAATTCCGATGCAAACTTCTAAGTAGATCTAGCCTTCAATACCCATTATGATTTGGGGGATTTCGTAAATGAGAAATTAGAAAAATGCCTTTGATTTCATGTTAGAAACATTTTTCTATATGCTGTACATCAGAAGATATAAAAACCTTAAATTTGTCAACTTAAAAACCTCCAATGTTTTAAAATTCCCACGAACGATTTTGAAAATATTTTACAGAATCAACAAGATCTCCAGCTTCCATTTGATACAAATTTCAAAGCTATACACTCTGGTCCCAAGAATGGATTTAATTCTTCACGGATGAGAAATTTTATCCCGAAAAGGGTGAAATCTATCAAAAAAAAAAAAATAATAAAATGCACGACTGGATCGTACAAACTTGCTCTTGTAGCTAACAACTTTAGTGTTACTCACTGACGCTGTTGTTAGGTAGCTAGCCTATATAGTTATCCTATGCAGATTTAAAACCCATGTAGGTAATATTACCTTGATTCTTAGTATAATGAATTGTCGAATGCATGATTCAAGGAATAGTTACATACGAATGTATTAAACATACATGGATTTTAATTATGTAAATTAGAAGGGCAATAATGTAAATATGTACAAGTACATATGTATATAATGAAAGTGAAACTTATTTAAACTGCCAAAACCATCACTTTATTCGGTTTTTCGAAAAAACGAAGAACGCCATTAGATGCCACGGATCAATGGAAATTTAATAAAAAAGTATCTCGAAAATTGTAGGCCGGGTTTTGATGAAATCCTGGTTTTTTCCATTTTTCGTTTTTTTTTTTTTAAAAATTTTTAATTTTGGTATGCAATTTTTTAGTGACTATTAATGTACATGTGAATATAAAATTTAAAATTATTTTTTTTGATTAGTTTTAAAAATATTGATTTTTCAAAAAAAAAAATTCAATAATTAATTTTAATTAAAAAAAAGTTATTCAAAATTTTGATATGCAAAATTAATTTAACTACATAGATCTTCTCAGATATAAAATTTTACAGAAATCCAATGTACCGTTACCGAGAAAGCCAACAAATTAGAAAAACCGTTATATGAAATGTACCATTAATAGACTTTTCCCGTAAACTTGGTTCATATCAAATGATAGCTATTACCAACAAAAAAAAAAAATTCAAAAATTTTTTTTTTCAAAATCGTTGGAGCCGTTTTAGAGAAAAATAAGATTTTCCTTCAAGGTCATATGGCAGGTACCGTTATTTGTAGGCCTAAAAATAAAATTTCAATTTCCCCTCTGAGGAATGCCAAAAGAATCACATACCAAATTTGAAGGTAATCGCTTAAGCCGTTTAGACTGTAGCTCCTTATACATACAAACGGACAGACTGACAGACAGACATTTTTTGCAGATCACTTTTTTGGACTTCTCTATAACTTGTCTTGTAGTACCTATAATCGCAAGTAAAAAGACTTAAAATCTCCACAAACATAGTCATAGCTAATTGCACTTTGTTATCAACATTGCCTTAAGTCTATCAATTTTTAACTGCGATTTTGTATGTGTCCAAATGTTATTAGAAATTGAAAACACTCTTTCCCTAAGGGCATTTGAAGCTGGAAGCGACAGTGAACACTCTACGGTCTTAGTAGAAGTCAAAGTGTTTGAAAATTTCAACCCATTTCTGAATTGGTGACAAATTGTCTGTTTTCCATTTTTCATTTTGTTCCTTACGCAAGAAACCAAACTAGCAAAAACCGAATGATTCAAACCAGTGCTGTCTTCATTTCGCGTTTAAGTAATTAATTACTGAAGAATGTACTTTACTCTGTAGGAAAAATGTTTCAAAGAAAAAAAGGACATTTAGAGGACAATTTGGTAAAAAGAGGACAAATTACTGTCCTCTTTAAAAAAAAAAAAACAAAAAAAAAGGACACGGTACCGCAAAAAAGGACTGTTCTCTAAAAAAAAAAGAGGACGGACTGTCACGGAACCTATAGTGTCTTTAAAGTAAAAATACAAGAGTCACTTAATTGGGAAAATATTCTGTATAGGGCCTTTCAATGGCGACGCATGTTCCAAATTTGTTAGGTCAACTCAAAATATATCCATATCAATACTATTGTACGTACTCCGTACAAATACATTGTTGGAAAATCACCATACGTTATAGAATTAAAGAACGTGTTCAAATTATTAACTTTTATTGTTAGAATTTTTTTTACGAATGCATAACTTGGCTTATAGTACATATAATCGCAAGTAAAATGAATGGTTTGATTTGAGCTGTAAAAATGATATTAGGGTAAGAGAAGTAAGTTTCCGAAAATTTAAAGCCAACCCCACTGAGAAAAGCAAGATAGAAATACCTGCAACGCAAATATTTGACGAACCAAATTTGTGTATGACCAAAAACTAAGGCAAAAATACTACAATATTCCAAAGGTAGTAAAAAATGTTGGAAATTTGTGAAAAAAAAATTCTAAATTCTACTTTGTTTTAGGTTCCAACGCTCGTTTATAATGACACTCCTTTAGTCAGGTGAAAAAGCCAATTTACTTGCAGGGAAGTTCGCTGTTAATTCGACGCTGCCAGAAAGTATACTTGAGAGCGTAAACAATTTCAAGGTAGGAATCTTCTTTCGAACTCGTGGAGATGCTAGAGTCCTTGATATACACAAATCTACTGACCCGGTTAGTATATCCGATGTTCTAAAAAGGTGTTCTTCAAGAATCTCTTCTTCGTTTGATTAGAAATTATATTTCGGATTGCTCATTACAAATCAGATTTGAAGGTTTCAAATTTATCTTTTAAACAATTTAAAACAAGGAGGAGTTTTACGACCTCCTGGACGGAGCCTACGGAGCCTGTCCGGAGTACGATGTCAAAGTCGTGCTCGAGACTTCAATGCTAAAGTCGGGAAACAAAATCTCTTTGGGGGATTAGTTGGAAAGCATAGCCTCCACGAAACGACAACAGATAACGGCTTCCGACTAATCGACTTTGCTGCAGCTCGTAATACGGTGATAAGTAGCACTAGGTTCCCCAGGCGAAGGATACACACAGCAACCTAGCGATCTCCAGATGGTCGAACCGCCAACCAAATGGACCAATTGCTAATTGGCGCAAGGCACGCATCAAACATCTTGGACGTGCGAACCTTCCGAGGTGCAAACGTGGACTCTGACCACTTTCTTCTTGTGACAAAGTTCAGAGCCCGACTGTCAAACGAAAAGAAAACGAAGACCGCCCAAAGGAAGAAATTCAACATCGCCTGCCTCAGCATATCTGAGAAAGAGAGACTACAGTGAGCAATTGACCGGGAAACTCTCTGCCGTACCCCCAGCCACAAGCGTCAACGACCATTGGAACCAGTATCGCGATATCATTAAGGAGACGGCCAAGACAACCATAGGTTACCAACCACTCACGAAAAAGAACCCGTGGTATGATGATGAAAGCGCGGTATTGAAGTTGGAGGCGGAAAATGCACGAATGCAAATGCTGCAACGCAAAACAAGAGCAGCAAGGGAGGAGTACCGTGAAAAGAGAAGGAACGAGAAAAAAAACCCTGCGAAGAAAGAAAAGAGCATCCACAGCTTCTCAGCTCAGGTATCTCGAGGAATCTTGCACCGCCGCCAACACCCGCCGGTTCTAAAAAACAGCCAAGCAACTGGCATCTGGTTATAGGACTGGCACGCAAGCTCTTCAAAACAGCGAAGGGAACCTAGTCACCGAAGCGATCCTATGTCCTGCAAAAACTACAGAGGCATATCTCTGCTTAATGTTGCCTACAAGATCCTATCCAATGTACATGTGAGCGTATAAAACCTTTCTGCAACACTATCATCGGCAAGTACCAGTGTGGCTTCAGGCCAGGCAGATCAACGATAGACCAAATCTTCACATTGAGGCAAATCCTGGAAAAGACCAACGAATTTCAAGTCGAGACACACGATCTTTTCATCGACTTCAAAGCCGCATATGATAGCATAAGTGGACAAGAGCTTCTATTGGCAATGTCGGAACTCGGGATCCCGAAAAAACTGATCCAGCTATGCCGCATGACGTTACAAAATACGCGGTGCAACGTGCAAATGGGAAACAGCTCATCTGAGCTTTTCCAGACGTGTACAGGTTTCAGACAAGGAGATGAGCTATCATGTGACTTCTTCAACATAGTCCTGGAGCAGATAGTACGCAAGAGTGGTGTTAACCTGGAAGGCACTATCTTCAACAGGTATTCCCAACTGCTTGGTTATGCTGACGACATTGATATCATCGGCCTATCCAAGCGAGCTGTACTTGAAGCATTCACAGCTATTGATCAACAGGCGAAATGCGTTGGTCTTGAAGTGAATGAGACAAAACCAAGTATATGCTATCAACAAACAAAGCCTCATCTGTCCATCGCCTAGGACAAAACGTCACTGTTGGTAGCAGTAATTTCCCACCTACCTCGGAACAAACATCAATTCCACGAACGACACCTTAGTGGAAATACGACGAAGAATTACACTAGCGGACCGCTGCTACTTCGGTTTGGCCAAACAAATGGGTTCAAAACTCCTCTCTCGAAAGACAAAAGTGCACGCTTTACAAAACGCTTATTTTATCAGTTCTACTCTACAGCGCCGAGTCCTGGACAATAAGTAAAAAAGCGGAATTGATACTGGGCACTTTCGAGAGAAAAATTCTTCGGAGGATATTTGCTCCTATATGCGAAGAGGGTGAATGGAGGAGAAGATTCAATCGAGAATTGTACGAGCTGTACCAAGATGTGGATGTAGTCCAAAGAGCCAAAGCGCGTCGATTACACTGGCTCAGCCAGATCGAGCGAATGGACAACAACGCTCCAGCCAAGAAAATCTTCGAATCCCAGCACCCAGGCTCCAGACGACCAGGAAGACCGAACCTCCGCTACAGAGACCAGGCGGTTACAGACGCAAGAGCGCTTGGTCTCGGCTGCAACCGATGGAAGACAGCAATATGTCAAGCAGCGACCCTCCATTGGTATAAGGTGGTTTATTGACTTCATCAATTTACATAAAATAAATGCTGGTGTGCCCCACGGCTCCGTTTTGTCTCCGACTCTCTTTCTCATTTTCATAAATGATCTACTGTCTGAAGCTTTTAATCCAATATTGTTATGCTGACGACACTACCATAGTTGTTCGGATGCTGAACTACAACGGCAGGGTATGGCAAGGTCATTAAATTATAATCTCGACAGGGTAATTAAAAACCGTGTAGAATTTAATGCTTCAAAAACTAAATGCTGTCTTCTGTGGTTAAAGCTAAACCCACAACCCATGTCGCTATCCATGGAAGGTACTTGTATTGAAGAAACCGATCAGCTTACAGTCCTTGATATTTGCATAACAGACCATGGAATGATCACATATTTAGTGTTGCCAAAAATGTTTCCTCCCCTTTTATTCTGGTTGTTATCTATAAAGCCTACATTCGTCCACAGCTTGAGCTGGGCAAGCATGGACATTCAAATCTTCGCATAAATATATTCCTTTATATAGATGGAGATAAGAAATCTTCGCTTTACAAGATCTTTTTGTGGAGAAGCCGGCAATAATACCAAAATGTCTTAAGAGTGCAAAAAAGAACATTTGGAAATGAACGAGATTAAAACGAAACCAAGGACCATCATCATTTGAATGCAACATTAATCCAGAACGATAAAAGCTTGATATTTGATATCAGATATGAAAATAATCTGAAATTATATGATAAGACAAATCGCAAAATTTCAAGATGTGAGACTGAAAGAGCAAGAGTACAAAAATGGCAATGGACTGGACATTTTGAGCCGGTAACTGAAGATCACTTGACAAAAAGATTGACAGAATGGTATCCAAATAACAGCACCCGGCACGATATGAACAGCAAACAATTTTGAAGATAGATAAGTAATAACAGATAACAATAATTAGTGAAAAGCATTAACCAAAGGTACTTTTTCATGGCAAATCATCTTTGGTCACAGCAACATCTCCGTAAGTTGTTAAGAAACATCCACAAGCAACGACACTTCAATACAAAGTACGATTTAAGATGTGCAAGAATATCGGCTGCTGGCAACGTTAACAAAAAGAATATTCCATTGTACCTACCCGACTACATTGGAATCAGACTTGCGCTTTAGGAAGATTTTTTTACAGTCGGCCGGCATTCATTGTTTTGCGTATTTCATACATGTATTTTTGTTATCAAACAAATTACTTTACAAATAAACAAATTACTTAACGAATAAACAAATTATACATTGAATAAATTAATTTACCTGCAGAAATCCTAAATTTTGTATCATAACCACGCTTGCACTTTTCGCATCGTCTTACATCCCGCAAAGTCAAAGCAACAAATTTCTTATCGAAGAGTATGGCTTGTGTGTTACTTGTTGGTAACATATTTGATTTTTTATATAAACAGTTTCACTAAATGATTAACATAAATTTATGTTAAATTCAAGAAAATATAATTTAGAATCAATAATTTTGTAAGTTTTTATCAATTAACACGAAAACCGAACTTCAGCATAATCTCAAAACAAACGGTATTTTAATAACAAGTGACAGCTGTGACGTCTGTTTTTTTTCCGGGTAGATAATGCATTTCAACAGTATTGCCATTGAAGAATATGTAAATAGTACTATTAATTTTATTGAGTATTGAAATTAAACTGAAAATTATATCAATTGAATTTATTTTCTGAACATGCTATTTATACTATCGATTTAAATTTGGGGTTGAAATTACTGTTTTCTTTCTTAATTTTTTGGATTTATTTTTATGTTGGATTATAGCAAGGCAAAATAGAATATATAAATGGGGCATTTTCTTCACTATTTGTCAACTTGCCGCAAACTCTCAAGTTTGCCAACTCTAGAGTTGACACAAACTTGATAGTTAAGTGCCAAGTTGAAGTTTGTTTGTCTTCACAATTTCAAATCTGAACTCGAGAGTTAGAACTCAAAAGTTAGCTAACTTGCGCTTTTAAAATTTCCCTGGGAAATTTTTGGCACATGCGTATGTTTCAACTTTAGATTTGAATTTATTCTATGTGATTTAAATTTATACTGTGCGATTATTTCGGCAAACCATATAATTTTGGGACCGACCAACGGATTCGACACCATTTCTTTTAAAAGTGCTGATGTTCCTTTTATATGATTATAGGCAGAGGAGATTTATTCAGTTCTTTGAGAATTCTGTACAGATGTAATATGTTGTGAATTATATTAGGTAACTGTACGGCGGAGTAAGTAACAAACGTACAAAAATTAAGGCATAATATTTACGCAAACTCAATGGCGTTTTTAGTTGTCAATACGGAATCCCTATCCGATCCACGATCCCAACTGAACACTTTTTTTTTTATTCTGACGATTCTGAATCTTAATGCGATTATATATATGTAGGTATATAAAAATAATTGTGTGCGTGACAATAATCAAAATCAAAAATATTGTTTGTTGCATAGTTATGATACAAAAAATTCCAGTTTTATAGAAATTCACTGATTACATAATGTACACTGGCAGATATTTGGGCAGGGTCATTGGATCTCAGATAATCCATACTTGAATGTCCCAATTGTTCTTGGAAATTTGGCTACTTAAATCTTAATATTCTCGCTTGCTGCTTGTAACCGCTCTCTTCGTGTTTCAGGAAAGGGAGCAAACTGGAGCTCTAGATGGATAATTATATTTGACATATACACTTCACAATACGATGGACTGTTGAATACTTACGGCAATTAAATCAGAAACGGCCAACTGAATTCACCCGAGTGCATAATACCTCAGCACAATAAATAATTGGGTAGTTGGCCGTAATTCACTTGATGTACACATATGTATGTAAGTTAGCATAATTTAAGCTAAATAATATTCAAGATATTTCATTGGGTACCATGTTTCAGTGTAAGGCAAACTACCCTAATCAATTCCAAGAGCAAAATTTTTAAGATCGCCTAAGGACAAAATTCCACTTCAAAATCCTGGTGTGTACTCTGTTGCCTGCAGTTGTGGGTCTTCTTATATTGGTGAAACGAAACGAGGTATAAAAACGCTATTAAACGAACTTAATAAAGCTATCCAAAACAACGCTGTCACAAAATCGGCAATATGTGCACATTTGGCCTATAACGACGATCATTTTATCCGTTTTGATCAAGCCAGATCAATCGCAAATGAAATATTCTATGTACCAAGAATTGTCAGAGAAGCAATTGAAATTAAGAAACATACAAATTTCAATAGAGATTCTAGCTTTAAATTATCGCCAACGTGGGATCCTCTCATAAGTAAAACAAAAGTAAAGCCAATCAAAAAACCTGTAGCCGATATCGTAAGCTTTGCATGTGTACAAGAATATATCGACTCAACGCAACAACAACCTAGAACGAGTACACCACCCACAAGCAATCCAAGTGCAACAACATCTACGCACCGGTACTGTTTGAGAGCGAGAGCAAAAAAACAATAACTAAAACAACATCCATCAATCGCCAGTCTCATCCCGTGACCACAAAGTTTGAAACTTCTTCGAAACGTCGGGAAAAAGAAAAAGAAATTGAAAATATTTCTTAAATTTAACGCGGTAAGTTCCGAAAAATTTAAACTTTATGTAATAGCAAAATTGTCGTTCACTTTGAAATACGAAATCGGTAGATAAAATCATGGTCTCCCATTTTCGAGCCCAATCCGTGGACACATATTCTTCGCTTCCGGAGCAGACGAAAGATGATTTTCCCAATAATAATTTTCTCAGAACAATTTATTTAAAAAATACTTATATTCAAACTGAAACCGAGAATAATTCTTGACAGAAGATGCAACAAAATGTATTACAAATTTCAATCTGACAGAAACTCTTAAGTTTGCTCTCTCAACTTCTACTATTTTTGGAAGTTGAAAAAAAACAGAAGTTGATCAACTCGAGATTTGAGAATAGGAAGTTGAAACTATCAACTTTGAGTGAAGAAAAACAAAATCACAAGTTGAGAATAAAAATTCTCAAGTTGAGCTCAACTACTACAGCACAAATTAGTTTCGACTTTGATAAGGTTATGTGTGGTTATTTTTTCAGTATTCTAAATAAAAGAGAACAAAATAGAAAGCAAACACAAGATGAATTTTCGTGGATTTACATATCGCTATAAGGTTGTATGTAAAAAAAAATTCCGAGATAATCGCCTTCAAAGTTTTAGAAGGCTGGTTATTGCATTAAATAGTTAGATATCAGTAAAGTATTGTTGCAATATGATAATGAACCATCAAAAAGCCATTAAACCATTAAAAAATTGTTAATTTAATCCCTTTAGATGATTTCACAAGCATTTTAAAAAACGACATAGAACTTGTTGGGAAAAAGTTAATTACAAATTCCCAAAAAGGTTCTATGGACACCACATATAACTTTAAGTACTGAAAAGATTATATGGGAGGAGATGCTTTTGTATGAGAAAAAAAAGGATTATCTTTAAAAAGGACTTAAATTACGTTTGATTGATGATTTAATATTTAAAAATAAATATATATTTTATATTTTCTCAAATGAAATAGTCCACAAATCACTGAGTTGATGTAAAAACTAAACGGATTTGAAATTATGAAAAATGGTTCCTTGTCATTGAAAACATAGGACTTTGTGTTCTAATTAAAAAATTACAAATTCAAAACTGTTTTATGTGGATCAATTTTACAAATTAAAAAATGAGTTCTATGTAACTTAAACGCGTTGTATTTTTGTGTGACAAGAAGTAAGTTAAAGGCTCTATGTTGAACATATAGAACATTATAGTACTGAATAATAGTGCGAATTCAATGAAAGTTCTGTCTTTTTTAGCTATAGTATTGCCAGCCATTTTTTTAAATTCTTCTTTGTTTTCTATCTGAAAGCCGGTAAAATTACGGAAGAATATAAAACTCATTTTTGTTATTTTGGTCAACTCACATCCTTATAGTTCTCAGCCAGCGATATGTATAATGGAATTTGAATGCTATAATTTACTCTTGTCAGATAGAGAGAGACATTAAAAGGCTAAATTAGATTTATAGATATAACATGAAAAATGCAAATGAAGATTATAATGAAGAAAATGTTAGGTTTTAAGCTTTTCATGACACTGCATTTTCTTGTATAATCTCACTGCAGTATTAAAACAAAGCAAGTTTTGTTTGACTGAGCCAGAATCAAAGTTGTGATGAATATAAAATGTAGAGGTTGGATTTTAGTCTTGTGTCAAAAAAAAGAAGGACAAATGGAGAAGAGTATTTGATGAGAGACAGAGTCGTTTAATAGTCCACAAAATTTCCGTTCGAATTTTGCATGCGCTTTTTTGTCTGCACGACTCGAACAAGAATGCTGGCGGGTAGGCGTTGTTTTTTATTTACGTGTTAATTTTTAAAAAATTAATCCGAATCATATCATTTTATAATAAAATAACGATCTATTATATAAAGCGGGTATTCGTGCAACGGCAGAAACCCGTATAAAGGTCAGAAACCGTATAATTTATTTTATTTTAATTAAAAAATCTGGTTTCTGGAGTTTTATCCGGATTTCCGCAGCTTCATGAATACCCTCAAAGTTGATTATATTACTATAAATATAAAATAAAATAAAAAATTGTTTTAGGCATTCAATTTTTTTTGGAGGATAAGGACTGCAAACTCTCGTGCCCATCGTTTTGGTAACGCGAAATTAGCGTGAGTGCTGCAAATTTAAGTAAACCACAATTGATATATTTCCTTTAAAACGTGAGAAAATGGAAAAATAGGATATGACGCTAAGGGAATGTTAAATCTAGTTAAAAATGCAAAATTAGTTTTAACGGAATAAAATCAATTTTGTTTAGACAATTTTTGATCTAATCTAGAAAAATGGATGATTGAATGAAATTTCACAAAAAATAATACGCACATACATTTAAATAACTTTTTTTTGAAACTGGATGTTATTTATTTTTTAACTCATTTATTTGGAGTTAGCTTTTTTGTATTCATTTAAAAGATTTTGAAAAAAATCTAAGCTTATAGTGCATACATTTTTAAATGATGGATATAAACACTTTTTCCTGAATTGTGCTTTTTTCACAAATATGATTTGTATTTGTCATTTTAAGTAAATGCTAAAAATAATCATTTGAGTTATAATATACTGTTATTTACTTTACTTATCTTCCATGGAATTCTAAATTGAAATGATATATGCACATATTTATATTTAAGTGCCCATTCAGGTTCATACTACAAAACCCGTTTCTAAAAAAATCTAAATATTGTTGTTTTTGATCGAATTATTAAGTTATAAGCACGTTAATTGATAGGGTTGATGATTATATGTAAAGCAGATAGCACAGCACTCTTCTATACTGATACTGCTGATAAACTTCCAAATATTATCGGCATTGAGCCGATTGCGCAGCCATTATTTTTTGGCTGCTGAAATGGCGCGAACGCGAGACAAATTTTAAAAATTAAAACAGGCCTTCGTATTCGGTTGTTTGTCTGCGTTCTATAATGCAACACCCATCATTACCATTCGACATTTTGAAATTAACACAAAAACAAAACAAAATTAGTTTTCGTTTTTCTGGCATCATTCAAAATCAATTTAACAAGTCCTGTCAAAAGAACTTATCTATAATGCAGGTGTTTTTAGCGGAAAATTTTTTTAATTGCAGAATCAATTAATTAAAAAAGGAATAATTTTACAGTGAATTCTTTCTGAATAAATAAATTTTTCTAAATTTATTGTTAAAATTCAACTTTTAAGAATTTTGCACCAAAAATGGTTTTGCAAATGTACTCATCGAAAGTCCTTGCGTGTAAGCATACACTATTCTATTAGTACTAAAGGTATTAAAAGCTAATGGAAACGATGTGCAAATGAAACATTATTGTATTTGATCCCAAGCCCAAGACTGAGTATTCTGTAGCATATTCTTAGGCATTAAGTTTAAATTTTATATATTTTGCATACTTTTTGTTGAATTTTTTAAAAATATAAAAAATCAAAAAGATTTTTGTATAACCGGCTCCCACTCATTTTGTCCCTGTTTCTTTATTTAATTTTTACAACCCCATTTTCTCAACAAAAACATAATTTGAAGCTAGACAATGTATACATTTTTGTGTCTTATTAAAAGTTAAATCATTTTAACTAAACATGGAATCCATCAAATCGTTTAATCTTTCCCGCCGTTCAGGTTCTTTTTGACGAAACTTGCGTAGTTCTTCATAGTCTGGGTCATCAGTTTCAAGCTCGAAACGACACATTGGACAAGAATTCGCCTGCAAGAATAAAACAAAAAATTTGATTACATGTGTGAACGTGTAGGTAATAGAGGCAAAAAGGTATACACGCTGATGAAAATAAAATACGTTGGTACTTCGGTGGCGAGATGCGTGGTACATTGACTCTTAACCTGCTGGTCTAAAGTTCAAACCTCGGTGGTAAAGGCATTTAAAGTTTTTCAATTAAAATTAAATTAATAGCCCAGCGGCATTAAAAAAAGCTGATGTTCCGACTTGGTAGTCGTTAAATATATGTAGCTCTAATGTCAAAGGCAACGAAATTTGGTACTGCCACACTCAAGTTATTGACGTTTCATTTAAAACAGAGACCAAGAGAAAGTGGAGTTCAATAACACTCGGACTTGCTATTTGCTTTGCTTTATTTGATGACAGCAGAATTTCAATTCAATGTGACCAGGCTTTACATACATAACTCGTCATAATCAGAAGGACGTAGTCGACTTCACATATAGTCAAGTTTCTGCTTTCTTATTGGCCAGCTGCCAAACAACAAGGAAATTTTTTGACAGCTGGCGAATCAGAAACTTGACTAGCTTTCAAGTCGACTATAATGGCGTTTCTATTTGGCAATCCGGAATCCATCTCCGATCCGGGATCCCAACTGAACACCTTTGTGTAATTCTGACGATTCTGAATTTAAATGAGATTGCATGTGTGAAAATAATTGTGTACGTGAAAATATTCAAGTTAAAAGAAAAATGTTTGTTGCACAATTATGATACAAAAAATGACAACAGTCGAGTTTGACGTTCAAGTATATGAATGTGGGAGTGCTTCTGGTTCCGATTCTGATTTCAAATCCAGAAGGAAAATTCTCTTCTTTTCAGAATCAGAAAGATCAAGTGACCACTTTCAGAAGAGTGCAGAAGGCTTCCGGATTGCCAAATAAGAACGACACAAGTGTGTTCACGTACTTTGTGCATAAAAATGTGAAGACTGTAATTTTTCCAAGAGTGGGGGCGAAAATCTCTCAGAGAGGAACAAAGTTTTACAAAAGTACGGGAACGCTTTGAATAACAATTTTAACCATTTTTTGAACGTCAAAACAAAGTGTATGTTTATTAAAGATTTATATGAAATTATTTCTTAAAATAACCAATTTGATATCACAAATTTTAATTTATTGCACGAATAAACCAGACCAGACCAAATTCCATTATTTTCAAGTTTTGTAACGATACACATATGGCAACTGACAGTTTATGTATTGTTTTTGTTTTCTTTTTCCTTTATTTGACAGTTCTCATAATTTTATGCAAGAAATTTCTTGGACTAATGTGGTTATTGTTTGGTAACACAAATCAATTTATTTTTGATTTAGATCTGTCAAAAACTGATTTTTACAATATTTGCCTTCGATTGGCCAAATAAATTTATTTATTTTTTGATTTTAAATCAATTTTGTGGATCTGGATTTTTCGGCAGATCTACCTCTCTTTTACTAACACCACTATGCATTATAATTAACAGCCATCAGTTTGACAAGGCCATAGCTGGTTCACAGACACAAATATGCACCAATACTATAGCAAATAAAAATCAATCTGAAAACGTATTGGAATCGTTACGAAAAAAATCAATTTATAGATCAAAATATAAATTTACCAAACGAAAACCCCATAAAATTCGCAGCATTGGGAAATATTTTACTCTCTCATGAGCGCTCTCTTCTGTGAAAAACTACAAAAATTTCGAGTACGGGAAAAGGATTTGACTGTTTTTCTTAGAAATTCGTAGATTTTCGCAGTTTTAGGGAGGACGGGGACGCACTTTATCTCTTCTGAACGGCGCGCGAGGCCAATGTTAGTTGTGTTTTTTGTTATACAGCGTGAATACCATACCTACCAACCCACTTTTACATATATTTAGCAATTAACATAAATTCATAGTTTTATACCTTTTTCAACCAAAGCAGAATGCATTCTTCGTGGAACTCATGCTTGCATGGAAGAATCTTGTATTTTTCTCCTTTTTCTCCTGGCTGCTTGCAAACAGCGCACTCCATCTCTGGGTCATCTTCGGAAAGTTCATGAACTGGCAAGTTTGCAATCGCCTTCTTTGAGGCCTCTGGAACCTCAATATCCATATCAATTCCATTCATAATGGCGAGCACCTGAAGACGTTTAAAATGCTTAGCAAAGTCCTCGGGTCCATTGGGTCCGGTTGGTTCATGTCCAAGTTCATCAAAATAATCAGCCATTCCACTTGATTCTGAAATAAATGACATTGCCATGACGTGTTTGTGTTATTTTCGCGCTTTTCTATATCAAACAAGTATAGGTGTGTATTTACATATGTTCAAAAAGATTCAATTGCTAAAGAAAAAGCTTGATTATTTTATAATTTAAATCAATCGATGAAAGGCAGTGAAGTAATTATACCACCAGAGCAATTAGTTTCACGTGTGTATTTATTGAATTCCAGACGACACTTGCAGGAAGCTGGATTATCAATGGCAAATGGTTGTGCATTTTATGGGAAACTGTCATCGGAATCAATTTAAGTACTGGGTACAGTATTTCAATTAAATTTTGTCCATGGATTGGCATGTGCATATGCAAAAATAAATTATTTTATATCGCATGGTACCTACCTGATCTGATGCATTTATTTTGTTTGAGTTTTGAGTGTAATCTTTTTATCTAATCCGGAGAGGCTCTTTCTTTTCTTTGGCTTTACTAGAGCGAGGCTATATAATTTTCTTGCGAATGTTATAGGAAAAACTTTGAATACCTGTGTAATAAGCCTTATTGAAATTTCTAAATAAAAAATCAACAGTTCGCTCTTTGTTTTTTTACGAAGAAGGGGAAAAACTAAAACATTGTAAACTGTAGTGTGTAAAATTTTTGTCGACTGTGTAAGGGTTTTTGATTAAATTAATTGAAAGTTTTTTGCGACCTTTAGTCGAAATGTGTTTCACCTAGGTAGGTTATTGTTGGGCTCGTTATGGACTTTTTTAAACTTATTCAGCTGCGCACAGTGGTCTTGAATGAATATCAAAGCGAGGGAAAATCTGAATTTCTATATTGGGGGCTATCGTGAATAAAAAAATCCCTGGAAATTTGTATCCAAGCCGAATCTTGCGAACGTGAATGACTCTCCCTCGGAATTTATTGGTACCGGGAATAAGCTTTCGCAGGGAATTTTGCTGTCATTTAGTACGATTTTTTGTTCGAGGGAAATTTATTTCGTGGGAGATTCATGTTCGCATTAAAAATTTCGAGGTAATAAGATATTTGGCGAGAGATTCCCGATAGGGCCCATTGTATTATCAAATCAAGTCTAGATGCAAGTTATAGATGAAGTACATACTTATGTATGTATAAGAATTTTATACTGTTTTCACCGTTTCCACTAAACCGAGATTTCAGTAGAAAATAAATATTTTATTCATTGACATTCTATACATGGACTGCTAGTCGATTGTCAGTTCCATACAAAAGCTCTTTTGAAAATGGGGAGAACGATCCTTACGCCCCTCGGAGCAAAGTAGCAAACAAAATATTACTTTTAAAAGCCATCTATTGTCACTCTTGGCATGCGCACCATATTTAGTCAACAGGCAAAGAAACTAGGGTCATCTATTGTTATTTTGTTAAAGATAAGTGCTGACATCTATTGTTTATAAAAAGTAAACAGTGCTGATTTTTTTTCTTCCTATATTTTAACTTGACTAATAACGTTTTTTTATAACTCTCATTTCAAATGTCGGCCAAAAATAATACGAGGAAGAGAGATAGTTATACGAAGACTATGACACATAAAACGTCAAAATTAAATGTCAAAAGTTTTCCACATTTAACAAATTCATATGGTATGCTTTCCCAACACAAAATTTTGCGGAAAAGTTCACCATTTTTTGGTAAAGTTTTTAATTTTGAAAGCTCATTTACCATTTTACCACTTTAACTTATATCTCGCAGTTGTGTTAAATCTTATAGATTTTGTTCATTTCGTCGAAAATTTAAAACAAAAACTTAAATGTAGTTTAAACTTAAAAGCGTGTGCTAAATTTTATTAGTCGCGTCGAAAAGTAAATTGCGTAAATTGCGTAATTGCATTCCGCTCATCCGCAAAGAACTATAATATAGTTGCCTATTTTTTTCTGTAGAAAATAGAGAAAAGGAAATTTTTGAATTTGTGTATGGATTTCTTTGAAAAAAAATCCATTAAGCACTGGTACTTGATAATATTCGTGAATTCCGCTGGGAGCTGGGTGGCGCTCGTGTGGTCCTAGCTTAGGAGATATCCAACGCGAAGTATGCTCCTAGCACTCCATATCTAGTATGTCAATGATTTTATTTTTTTAGAAAATATTTTTGGTTTTTCTTAAAATATTATGAAAAAAAAACTTTTTTTTGGATTATTTAAAAATAATTATATAAATGAAAAAAATGACGATTTTGAAAAATTATTGAAGATTATGCAGTTTCGTTGAGTCCACAAAAGTCTTTAAGTGCAAAAAAACTTTGCATTCATCAAAACTCGACCCCACCCAAAATCCTGTATTTGGGCATTGTACTGTTAAGAATCCAAAAGCAAATGCGGGGATTTGGCAATCGTGATACGGGGCATCGTTGTGAGGGCAATCATTACTCGGGAAATTGTTTTCCGGGCAATTGTTATCCGGGGAATTGTTTTCCGGGAAATCATAGCCAACCTGTGCCTATGTACAAATAGGGAAGTTTTGTTTTATATTGTTTTTTATGGTTAAAATAAAAATGTATTCTGACATTCTGAGTTTTGTGGTTAAAAAAACTTAATCAGTGTTCAGAGCTCGCTCTCTTTGGAACAAGTTCAGAGCATAATCTGGGTGTTCGAACTGCTCTGCTCTGAACGAAAAAAGAAAACCGCCTAGATGTATAAATCGAGGTAATCTATTCCCATATCGAAATGAACACATTCATCGGGAAATTGAATTTTTCGCTTCGGTTGAAACAGATAGATGCTGCCTGTCCCACTTCTACATCACAAGAGAAAATAAACACAATTTGCATTTTCAATAGTGATGTCAAAATTAATCTACTTTTGGATCGATGAAAACACTATTTCAGGTTAAGTAAATAGATTTAAAAAAGATTAACGTCTTGTGAAAACGCAGTACCTATTAGAAACATAAATTTGAGACTATATTTGCCATATTTTAATTATAGATCTGGTTCAGGGTTATAACGTTTTCGGTTGGTAATTTCCAGAACGGTTCGATACTATTCTATCCGGAAGCGGGCACGAGTACGATAACTTTGTCGCCAGAAACGGTGTTTTGCAGAGGGGTGAAAAACAAAATTGTTATTACAATTTGATAGGGAGTCTATCTTTCCCCGTTTGGGCGGGAGGGGCAATTTCATAAAAAAGTAATACGAATGAATTTAAAAGCATCAATTAAATCAAGTGAAATCTATGTAGTTTTGAAAAAAAAACGGGTTACTGAGCAATTTCTATCAAACGGCAACACTCGGCTACTACATTACCCATGAATCAGAGAAAACAAGATTACGACAGTTCTTTGTATTAAGTATTTTAATGACGTCACCAGAACTCGAAATCCATTAATCCACAAACAACAACAATTAGCAGATTTTTAATCTCCGCCGTCAATAAAATAAGAAAAACAAAGAAGTGTCGTAATCTTGTTTTCTTTGATTCCTGTACATAACCTACATGGGGTCTCCACGATCTAGATTTTCTAGTAAGCTAGGTCGCATTCTATGAAAATTGCTCATGGAGACCACAAATAGCATACTATACAAAATTTCACACTAGACATTGCACAGCTCATAGCATTTTATGGATAGTATACTATTTGGTTGCCATTTTCACTTTGAGGTTAGCGTTTGTGGCTGGTGAACGTTTGTGGTGTGTGTATTGTGCAATTGAAATACATAGTATGCTATGAAATGCCCAATGCGAAATTTTGTAGCATTCTATTTTTCTTTCTTTCTATCAAAATGACAGATAGTAAACTATAAAATATAGAAGGTGGAGCAGCCGTGTACTACCTATAATAGAAAATCTTGCGTTGCTACAATATTTTTGGGTAGGTACCTGCTTAATCAAACCCGATCGGCTTAGTCCTCAAATAAAAGGTCAACCTACCAATTTTGTCCATCATCACGTGAATCGGCGAAATTGTATTTTTTTCTGCAAATCGTGAACGCACCTTTTCTATTCTATTGCAACTCTGGAGTAAAAATGCAAAATCAGTTTGGCCACAAACATTTCTGACAGAAAATAACAGCTGCCAAATTGTCAACGACACCAGAGACCAGACAAATGTTGCACCATTGTATTTTCTGTTTCAATAGGGTTAGGGTATAGCAAAAGTGCAAGTGTTGTAAAATCTTAATCAGTGTAAGTTGTTGTTGTGGTGCAAAAAAAAGAAATGCACTTTTGCATTTTTACAATTGTACTAGACCAGTTGCCCCGGATCGTGAATACTCCTAATATTTTAATTATTATTCTTTGTATACCCATTAATCGTTAATTGTAATCCATAATTTAATTAAATGCCTAATAAAAACCAAAAGATTTAAATTAAAATATTGTTGCCTTTCAAAAGCAACAACGGTTGCAATTGATGAATATGTAGAGAAGTGTGTATTTGCAGACAACGGCCGGCCGTCGCGTCGCCATCGAAGAAATCGCATCACAACCATCATCACAAATATTCAAAAACGTTGCCAAGATCGTATAAGTTTTCATTTGATGGAAATTAATTTCAACGCGAGATAAATATTTTAATTTTCTGAAAATATTTTTTGGTTGTTTACGAGTATTACTAATCCCTTGCCCCGCGCGCCGGCCGTCCGTAACGACACTTCAATATAATATAATTTGCAAAACAAAAATGCCACAGGCGAGACGTACATGTGACGTTTATAATCGCATTGAATATATGCAAATTCGTCTCGGGGCGCTTGGCGTTCCATTTCAGGGCCGCAAAATACCTGCTACTTCATTTAAAGAAAACAAAAAAAAAATTGTATATATTGACTTGGATGTATTTTTGGAACTGCACGTTTTCAAGTAAAATTCTTGTGGCGTTTTCTGTGCCGTGTCGTCAACTTCATGCGATAAATTTTTAACGTGGGCAATTAATGCATGAAACGATGCAGTATAATTTTAATGTTTTTTGTTTATACATACATGTGACGTTTAAATTATAATAATTGAGTTAGGTAGGAATACCAATCAAAACAAAATTTGAGCTACAGTTGTTTTAGAGGTGATACGAAATATGAGGTTTAATCGGATTTCACGTAACACTCTTTAGTCAATATTAATTGCAAAAAAAAACATTGTAAGGAATTTTAGTAGGTGCTGCCGCCTCTACTATTAACTATGATTTATCGATTTAAATTTGGAAAAAAACTGTGGAATTCTTGTGAAGATTTCTCAGACCATTTTCATAAAAAGAATCATCAATCATCTAGGAGCAAGATTATTTATTTTTTTAGTATAAAAAAAAACAAAAGAAATTTGGCAACCAAAGCATAACGATAATATGGATACAAAATATGTTCTTTTTAGTGGTATAGAATTTTCAGTTGGCAGCACTGTTTTCATTGACAGCCATTTTGTCATCTGCCATGTGGTTAGGTAACGTCCCCTTTCACACAGGGAAACTAGTTGCTGAAGATTGTTTTGACGTTTTCCTTTAATTGCCTTGTAGCTTTCATATTCTGCTTTCACAGTTGCCAGCAACTAGCAGTTTGTAGGCGAGAAGGGCAAAAAGTAAGGGGAATGCAAAAAATCTCCCCGGTCAACGATTTCAAGAGATTTTTTTGGCGTTTTGCTTTGCAATTAGGAGTTTGTAGGCGAGAAGGGCAGGAAGTAAGGGGAATGAACAAAATCTCCCCGATCAACGATTTGAAGAGATTTTTTTGACGTTTTGCTTTGCATTTCAATAAGCCCAACATAATCTTCCCAGTTTCCTCCTCAGTTCCTTCGTGTGAAAGCTACAAGGCAATTAAAAGAAAACGTCAAAAAAATCTCCAGCAACTGGTTTCCCTGTGTGAAAGGGGACATACTTTTCCTGTTAAGTCAAGAATGTCGATGGCATTTGATACTGATGAAAACAACAACAAATGATATTTGGCAACGCCAAAGCAAAATCACAGTTTTAATTGCGATTAAGCAAGGATGTAATGTAAATATGTAATAATGTAAATATAGCTACAATTTCAGTCCATTGCGATAATGAAAGCATGCTTTAAAGCTTGCTCTGGGTTCATCGCTAATGAAGACCGCATGTTAGGTTTATTTATTGGGTCTTATAAAAGATGGTTACATTTAACATCAATTGGAATACAGCGTATTTATTTCTTGCTGACGTTTGTTCCTTTTTAATTCAGAGCAGTCTGAGTTGTCAAAAAATTTGTTTGTCTTTCTTTTTAACTCAGAGCATTCAGAGCTCCAAATATGTGTTTCTTTTTACGTTCTGAACATGTGTAGATCGCACTCGATGTGCGCAGACATAATTGACAGTTGTCACAAACAATTTTTTTGCCAACACAGGCTCTACTCTAAACTAAAAAAGAAATACGCCTAGTGTTCGAACTCTGTTCAGTGCTCTGCTCTGAAGGAAAAAAGAAAAACGGCTTATGTATGGTTCTCGCTTTTGGTTTTATGTGTCTTTGCCAAATTGGCTGGGTAGGCTACAGTTACTTAATTTTAGTTTTTAAATCTCTTTCTCATTGAGCTATTTTACAATTTCTTTCGTCGTTCATCTGTCATGTGATTTATCTTTAGTTTGAAGTTTGGTTTGCCATTTGATCACATGAATCAAGGAAAACAAGATTACGACACTTCTTTCTTTTTCTTATTTTATTGACGTTATATGGAAACAAAATCCATTAATCCACAAACAACAACAATTTGCAGATTTTGTTTCTCATATGACGTAAATAAAATAAGAGAAACAAAGAAGTGTCGTAATCTTGTTTTCCCTGATTCATGATTTGATCATGAATCCAACTGACGTCTGAACAAGGCATTAGAGCTGTGTAAATCATGAATGATTCGATCATCAAAAGTATTAATGATTGAAAACACGAAACATCGAGTTAATCGATCCTAATTTGGATCAGTTAGTTGAATATCCATTTTAAATCTCAATTTCTCTTGCTCGATTCAAGTGGTTTCGATAGCCAATACAATATACTTACTCCATTATATTATTTCAATCCTCCCATTCTCACTAATTCTAAATCAAATTTTGCTACGCATGTTAATTGGGGTTGGAATTCAAACTTCGAATTTGAAAATAATTGTTTGGGATTAAGATATGTAAGCATTATATACACATTATACACACTGACTTCAGTTGTATTAGACTTATCTACTTGTTTTTAGTCAAATTTATATTGGATCAACGGAAGTAAAAATGATCAAAATTGCATGAATATGATCGATCGATTGGAAAAAAATCGAATTTTTAAGCAAACCGATACTTAAATGATTCGATCTTCCCAAATGATCAATTTACACAGTTATACAACGCATGTAGATTTATGTCGAATTGGTTCGAAACGAGATTGTTGTTGACTCCGATTTTCTCAAGAATATGTAGTTGAGGTAGAATTTTGTTCCCCTAGATATTTTTTTTTTATTTTGTGCAGAATTCCGTCAACCATTTAACTTGGATTACTTTTTACTTGCGATTATAGGTACTTTAAGTCAAGTTATGGATTTGTGCAAAAAAAAAATTCTTACAATCAAACATGACATTACGATCATAGAGAACACCAAAAAATTGGGTCAAACAATCCATTTGTCTGTCCTCGAGTCTGCAGCATAACCGGTTGGATGGATTATCTTCAAACTTTGTTCGTATTGTTTTTTCCGTAATATGCCGACATGTTTTTTTTTTCAATTTTTTAAGACGACAATACATTTTTTTTGGCCAAAAACAAAATTCTTATTTTTATCAAAAACGGCTCCAGATTTTTATAAAAATAAAACGCATGTTCGATCACATCGTATGAAAAAGATTTCTATTAAAAATTTAAATATATTTCTAAAGTAGTTTTTTACTTTATTTTTTCATATATATAAAATTTCTTTAATTTATTTAAAAAAAAAATTATATCAGAACCTTAAATATTTAATAATATAAACTAAAAAATAGAAGTTTAAATCGGTTTTTTTAAAAACTTTTTAAAAACATTTTTCAAAAAAATTCAAAAACGTTAATTCATAGGTATTCAGCAAATACATATAACTAAAATTTTTGAAAAAAATTTAGTAAGCAGTTTTCATAATATAAATTTTTTTTAAGTGCTTTTAAAAATACAAAAAAATAATAATTAAAAATATTGGTACGCAGTATAAATTGGGCAGCCTAAACTTACATGAGTGAAATTTCGGAAGAATCGGTTAGATAGTCGAAAGCAAAAAAAACGGTCCTATATAAGGTATCGTTTTTAGACATTTAAACATTTTTTTTCAACCAAATGATCGGTCGTAACTAAAAAGCTGCACTGATTTTTTAAAAATCCAATTCGTTATAGCCATTTCCAAGAAAAAAATAGGCTTTAACGAGACGGTTATATGGCAGGTACCGTTATTTTTTGATCTAAAAATTCAATTGGTATATAGAGTGTTTAAGGTATTGTACAGAGGTTGAAGCAATTCGGCCCACCCGTTTGGGCTGTAGGTGTCTATGCTTACATACAGACAGATTGACAGACGGACAGAATTTTTAGAACATCTTTTTTCGTCTTCGCTATCATCTTAGTGTCATATTTGATTGTTATCTCAAAACTTTTTTATTCGACGAATGCATAACTTGCCTTATAGTACCTATAATCGCAAGTAAAAATGAAGGGGAAAGGAACCTTTTTTATATTTTTTTTTTTTTGAAAAATTGTTATTTTTGGTACTTCATTTTGTCCATTTTCGATTTTCCGAAGAACGGTTGATTTGATTGTTTTTACATTTTTTATGCAGACCCTCGTAAAATGTCTAAATACTAATGTAAACCAATATTTTTGTTTTTGAGAATAAAAAAAACTTTTTTTTAAACTAAAAAATTCGAAAACGCTTTTATGTATATTTTCGAAACTTCGTACTTGGGAGTTTTTTTTTAATTATCTTGAACAGTTAAATAAACCGTATTCCTAAAATAAAAAAAACAACGCTACCTCCCATACAAATGTTAAAAAAGAATTTTTTTATAAAAATTGTTTGTGTTCTTAAATTAGTACAGTCCACTTTTAAGTATAAAAATATTTTATTTTTCCTACTTATTAACGGTACTTCCCATAGAACCACTTTTCATATTTTAGCCTTTATCATTATTGCATTAACCTATTAAAATTAGTTGTTTTACGGAAATGGTGGTTAAAAGTGTTAATAAAACTGCATAGCTACACAAATTTTCAAAAAACAAATAATTTTTTTTTTTGTAAAATCGATTTTTACGTACAAATATCTGAACGCCCCCAATGAAAACAGTCCTAAACGGCGCCGGCGGTTACCCCCTTGGTTTATGCGTTAAATCTACCTTTTATGTGCTCTCCTTCATCTTAATGTCAAGTTTGATTAAAATCTCGAGTTCGATTTTTGTTCCAAATGCAAAACTTGGCCTATAGCACCTACCAATATCGCAAGTAAAAACGGTTTCAATATGGGGCATATATTTACTTACGAAATATTTTTTAAACTGAAGAACTGTTACTAAACTTCTCTTCTAATATTTTATTGTATGCCAATTTATTTAATAATAATATATTATGTATATTTACCGCAATACTTCCAAATATGAATTTTAATGATATGTCATGTCCAGTGAAATTTTAATCATCGAATTTTACTTACGTTTTCTGTTCAAAAGTGTACAATCTAAAAGTAAAACAGAAAAAAAAAGAAAAACCATTCAAACATCCGCTTTACTGTAATTAAATTTATTAGTAATTTGTTGTTTGTTTTACAAAACACTTCACTTGAAATTACAGATCTAAACAAATGCTAAGAAACATTAATTTGATACAATTTTTTTTTATTGAAAACATAAGAGAAGGCCTTCTAGGCATTTGGGGATGTTCGTTTGTTTGTTTTGTTTTTTGTTTATATATAATTTGAGAAACCAAAAAATATTAGTTTGTAGAAAAATATAATATGCATTAAACATGAAGTAGGAGTATAATTATTTAAAATTTTCTCTGGTCGATAAATTTCAGTTTTTTTAAAATTTTGTTTAAATATGCGCTAAGCCAATTGCAATAAGGAACAAAAAATAAAATAAGGAACTTTTTTTCTTTTGTCTTTAAAATGTAGAATTTAGAATTTAATTTTAGGATTAAAGGTATTATATTAGGGTTTTATATTTTATTTTTTTTTTTGATTTCTATAAACTACAGTTTTAAGTCGTGCTAAGACGTGTATACGTACAAATTCGGCAAAAGCCATTTTAATTGATATATATCTATTATTTAGATGTTGGTCTACATTTTTAGACAAACTTTGTTTCAGTTTTCTCTGTTTTTTTTTCTTTGTGTTTGTTTTCAATTAAATTATTACATTTAGGTATGTATGTTTTTATTTTCCCTAAAATTACAATCCTTGTATTTGAATTTTGGTTTTGTTGTTTCGTGCTTGTAAACACTTCTTATATAAAATAACTATAGATGCTTCTTATTTGTTTTAAATATTTATTTTATTTTTATTCTTTGAAATAGATTTTCGGGATGGTATTTTTTTCGATATATTTATAAAATAATACAAGAGTAAACAAAAAATACAATAAACTGTTAAAAATTTTTCTTACAACATTGTACTTTATTATGAAAGAACATTGCGAATTTTTAGTACAAAATTCGGTTTTTTCTGTTAGTCTTGATATGAAATCAAGCCAATGAAAAAAAAATTGAAAATAAGTGCATACACACATTTTATTTCACTAATGTGTATTTTAAATTTAACTATTATATGTATGTATTATAATCTCTTTGAATAAGTACTTGAGTAGGTGATTTACACTAGTACATAAAACAACCTACGTCTGCAGTTTTAATAAAAAAAAAAAAACGGCCCCGAAATCTGGTAAACGAAGTACCTCACGAGTTTTTTTCAAATATTTTCTATATTTGTTGGGCTCATATAAAATTGGTCTAAAAGGCATCAGCCATCTTGTGATACTTTAAGTTTCAATTTTTGGAAATACAAATTTGTTTAACTTGAATACCGTTAAAACGTTAAGCAATTAGTTCGGGCGTCTCTTTTAATAGATAAATGTTATCAATTGTTGCTACAATTTCAAGAAAAACTGAGTACAAATATTTAAGAGAAGGATTCCACATGTAAGTCTTACGTATTACTGACGAAATTTAAAAATATGTGTCGTAGCTAAAAACTCAGAATTTCGGAAATAAGTACATACAAAGTCTGTTTTAATTTTATCTCCACTTACAACTAATGTAAATTGGTAAAATTAACTTTGAATATCTATAATTTATAGAGCTATTATTTTACCACTACTAGTTGTAATGTTTCATTCAAAATCTGTTGTTTTTTCGAAAACAAATATTCTGTCGTAATTTCCATTTTACTTTTAGGCACATTTACCAATATTTCGGACTTATTTTCAGAACAAACTTACATGTGAAATCCTGGGCTTTAAGTCCAAGGTGAAGGAAACAGATTTTCATATATGTACGTAAAAATCATAAATCCGTTATTTCAAACTGTTCACTTTTTTTTTAACCAGATATCCCTTAAATTAACAGATTATATTAAAAAAGGGTCCTTTAACGTTAGAAGTTTTAAATTTCTTTGTTACTTAAAAACCAATTAATAATAATTGGTAACTCGAAATTTTCACCAAGTTTCCCAAACTTGGGTTTTTTCCTATGGGTTTTTGACTGCAAAATGTGAAAATTTGTACAAATTCGCACAGATGTTCACGTTAACAAACAAAACTAATATTTAAAACTACAATTTTTAGCTGTAACGGGATAATGACTTCGATCAAAATTTGTTTTGTACCAACACATTTCTAGGACATTCACTTTTTTTCGATTTATGAAATATACGATTAATAGAAATAAAATATTGTTCTAAATTTATAACGGATTCACTTTTGAAAAAGTCAGTGTTGAAGTTTTGTTTTTCGAAATTAATTAAAAACAAAAAAACAAAATAAAATAACTCCTATAGTTAAAACCAAAAACCAAGTACACCCATTTCGCAAATATTTTGAAAACAAAAATATTAAAAAAAAAAAACGACTAAAATTCGGAACAGAGCTGATATAGGAAATTCTGTTTTTAGCGGCACTACACGAATGTGAAATATTTCCTCCAATTCTAGTTTTCTCTAAACTTCGTTTTGTATATCAAGGTGGGAATACTTAAACTTATATAAATAGACATTTGATAACGGTTGAAACTAGAAAAATGACAATTAAGAACAGTTTTCTAACAATCGTTCACCTTTAAAACTTGTCGAACTATGTTGGAAAGTTGCAGAAATTGGACGCCAGTTATAGCTTTCATTGGAATTCATCATTGAAACACAAATCAGTTAAACGGTCGAATTTTTGTTGGCAAGTCGGTTGAAGCTATCATTGAAACTTGGTTGTCATTAGGTTTGTTCGTTGAGCCGTGATGTCCCCCTTTTTTAAAACCTTAAGTCACTCTGATGTTAACAAATTCTGCGTTTTTTGAAACCTAGGTTTATAGCTGTGCCAAGTTGAAATAAATGAATAAGTCACGTGAACTCTGAAGTAGGGATGGGCGATATTATAAATAATATCGAATACTAATAATTGATTTTAATAATTATCGAATCGATAATTATTAGTAATAGTGTAATTCTTGGGTCTAGGTCTTAATTATCGATACACCGATGATGATGGACGAGACACATTTTCTTCTGAGTGTGTTTGTGAACAAGAAATATTGCTGATTTTCATGCACACAAAATACAAAACATTCTTATGGGGACCTTCATTACATGTAATGCGTCTTAACGTTTGTTAAGATTTGAGTGCATTTTTCTTAAAAAGTTATGCTAATGGAAGCATAACGGTTGTTGGTGTATCACTTGATTATTAATGCTTGAGGACTTCCTCTTTCCAACAATGTCAAACGGTGCAACCAGTCGTGGGAAAATAAATTTGTACGAGAGCTCAGCCTCACACCATCCCACGAAGATTTGATCAAAGGCCTTTTCCACAGTGTGGGTTGGTGATTACTGTTTTTTAAAGAAATGACATCACAGTGACAGAGCAGTAGAGTAGAGTAAATATTTTAGTCTAACAGGAGAGAGTTAGGGCTTCTTACTTCAAGCTTTTATAAAAATATTTAAAAAATTCCTATTCATAAAATGTGTTTTATTGTTTAAAAAAAAATAGAAATTTATGTTGCAAAAACAAATTTACAAAAACAAAAAAAAATAATAATCAACGCCTTCGAATTCGAAAAAGATTAATGTTATGTAGTAAGATAAGGTCGGAATTTCAAATATGGACTTTTTTCAATTAGAGTCTTGAAATACTTTTAAACTTTTTTTTAAAAGAAAGTAAGTTATCCACATTACTGTAGCAGATGTTCAGTCAGCAACAACAACTCAAGTGTGGTTCTTGCAACCTAGTGTCAAAAATTCAGGGATACCACCTCATGGAAAATTATCAAACGTCAAAAGATAACAATCGTAAGAATCGCTAGTTCCAGCAAAACTATTTTTTATTTTTCTCAGCAAACTGCAGAGAATATTTCAGATGAGACATTTGACCTGCCGTTCTATTTGGATTCAAAGTGACCGGGTGCAAAGAGATTTTTTACAATCTTGATTTAAAACTTGTACAGGGTGTTACCAACGCACTCACCAAATGTTGCTTTACTTTATAAAGTGAAAAATATTTTATATTAGAAACCTAATAGTTAGACCGATCGTGTTGACATTTGAATGGACCTACTCAAAAGTTATGAAATTATGTTGTGAATGCATTTGATTGGGGTTAGTGTTTTGGAACACCCTGTATCTAGAGGCAATTGTTTGATTTCGTAGTAGGTACTGGGGCTGGAAACGCCATAAAAAATTTAAATACCTTTTAAAAAATAAAAACAAAACAGAAAGAATTCAAGAAACAACTTTTTAGATACTCCTGGTAGGTTGTAGGTAAAATCGTACAATCTTCAAGTTTTGATATCGCTTAGGAAATTAAAAAAAAAATATCTGAATTTACAACATTTAGAAGGGATTAAAAACACGCAGGCTTTCTGAAGAAAGGTCAGTTTTTACTTCTCTTCCAAAATTCTGTTGACACCTTAAAACAGAAATCGTAGTAGGTATATTTTCCAAGCTTACGTGATTTATCGAAAAAAAACTATATAGTTCTTCATTTTCAAACTTACTTTTTCGTTGTGAACAACAATTTGAATATCCATTAAAAGGAATAATCCTTGTCGGCATGATTATGGAACTTGTACAACTTTAATTTGAAACAAAAAACCAATCACCGTAAAACTAATTTATAGGAATATTGAAATTAGCTAAAAAATATCAATTAAAAAAAAGACTAAATAAAATAAATAATTCTATTTTCTTAAATAAATAAAAAAAACTTTTAATAAAAATAAAAGAGACGGATTTGTTTCCAAATAATTATTCCTTTTTTTTTTAATTTAATTTGACTTTACCTTGCAAAGGCCATAATTTAATTATTTTAAAAGTTTACATCAAAGAATTTTATTTGTTTTGTTTGTTTAATTAAATTACTTACTAATTTCATTGTTTCTCTCAGTTATTTATATATTTTTTTGTCTAACAAAAATTATTGATTATTATTTGATTTTCTTCTAATTTTTTACCTTTTCTAGAGCGTTATATAAAATTTAGTCTGCATTTCAGTACAAGGTTTTTTTTTTGTTTTCGTTTATATTTCATGTTTTTTTTTCTTTACATTTAATATTACAATAATCAATTAATTAAGCAATTCATGTTTTATTATTACATTAATTTTTTTTTCATTTGCTTGCTATATTTTAAGCTATAAAAATTATGAATATTATAATGTTTGATTTTTTGTATTGTTTTGTTTTTGTTCAACAATTAAAACTAAATTAAATGTATAGGGATTTTTTTTTCTTAAAATTTTGTATGTTCATGTTAATTTATATTTTATTTCATGAAAACATACAAATTAACAAATAAAAATAAAACAGTGCTTTGTTGTTTAGCTTATATATCTTTTGTTTGAAAAAAGTATGAGCTAAGTTTTAGCTTAATTTATTAAATTAAATTATATTTAAAAGAAAAATTAATTAATAATATAATAATAGTAATATTTATTTTTTTTTATAAATAGAAGTGATAAATTATATACTTGCATTTAAACATTCCATCATTACGCTGACATGAAATATATATGTAGGATGGGAGCAGGAGGATTTGTTTTTTCTTTTAATAAATTGTATTTATTAAAAAAAAAATATATATATATAATTATAATAATTAATGTGAATCACCACCAGCAGAACAGAAAATGGCGGTAGGAGACATAGGGGATTAGTGAACGCAGGCTTCGTTTTGCGTTTTTAGTCTATTATTGATATTTGGGCGAAGCCAATTAGGGATTTTTCGTCGGGCACTTCGCCCGGCTGGATACCAGAACACAGTTGGAACGTAATCGACTTCATTTGATTTCGCAACTCTATCAGTTTCTGGAGGTTGACAGCCATGGGATATGTGTCGAGATTATCGACTAGGCCAGCTTCAACTAGCTCTGCGGCAATTCCATCGGCGGAGTCCTTTCCGACGGCGAATTCGAATCGGATATCGTGCAACTCTCGCTTGATATTTCTCATTCGTAAAACAAGGTTGACTGGTGGCGCATCAACAACTGGTGCATATAACGTAGTCGCCGCCGCATTCGCTGCTGCCGATACTGCTGCCTCACTTGTTGCCGAATCAGCAGGCTCTGAGGTGCACGTCATGGTCCGCTCTGAGAATTCCGATGGTTCTTCGCGTTCGCTATCCGAAGAGTCGCCCTGCTCTAGACGGTTAATCGGACGATCATCAGTTTCAGAGTCAGAGGAATGCGTTCCGTTGTCCTCCTCCTCACTAGACCACACCCATTCACCGGTGACTGTTCGGTGCAACCGACCTGAAGCCCCTGGTTGCCGACGCGAAGCCTTATGTACTCGGGTTTCCATTGAAGGAGCTGTCGTCAGCAGGGTCTGGTTGAGATATTTGCGATCCTTGGCCTTTTTGAAGAAGGCATGTTTTAGTAGTTCGTTTGCTGTTGGTCGCTTACTAGGCTCCTTCTGCAGACATTCGACTATCATTTTACGAAACGTCTTTCCATAGGATTTGTACTGATCCTTGTCTTCTGAGCCAGTGTCGAGGGTTGGCGGATCATTTTGTAGCGTCAGCATGAGAACTTTCATCGGAGGGTACTTGTGGTAGGGAGCAGTTCCAGTCGCCATTTCTATTGCCGTTATACCGAAAGACCAAATATCAGCTTTAAAATCATAGCCATGATCTTGTTCCATCACTTCGGGAGCCATCCAACAAGGGGTGCCTACAAAAGTATGTCTGACTTTTTGCCGGGACAAGTCTCGGCCAGTGGCAAGCCAGGCACTCACTCCGAAATCAGCAATTTGAACAGTGCCATCGTCACCAAGGAGAATATTACCAGCTTTGATATCTCTGTGAATTTGTCCATTCAGGTGAAAGTACTCCAAACCTTTGAGTACCTCTTTTAGGACAGTTGCAATGGTTGGTTCATCGAAAACACCATGTTTGCAATTTGTCGTCCGCATCTTGTGTTTGATAATGTCTAGAAGACTGCCCCCTTCCAGAAGTCGCAGCACAAGCCATAATTCTTCACGAACCACAAAGCTTGTGTGATAAGTTACGACGTTTTCATGATTGCATGATGACATCGCTTGGATTTCCTTCAACAGTTCGTCCATGGATGTGTTCCATTTTTCGAGGTTTATGCGCTTAATGGCGCATTTCTCGTTTCGAGGCAGGCAGAGAGCAGCATGTACCACAGCTGTGGCACCCACTCCAATCACGTCACGCAATTCATAATCATCCTTACTATTGGGCCAGGGGAGTTTCTCATGTGTACCATGTGGTGGATTAGCAATACTGTTTGCGGCCATTGTTTCTGTTGAAGTGCTCGAAGACCGAATCGAAGTGCTTGACTTGGAATAAACTGTCGACGAATTAATGCGGCGAATAATCCTTTTGCTGTTGATGGCAGTTGTTGCTACAGTCGGTTGCTGGACGATTACAACACTGGGATCGTCTGGCGGTGTTGGTGGTGGTAATGTTGTTACAGGCGGCGGTTGTGATTCCCGCTTGTCCCGTTGGAAACCGCAAATAAAGGGTGTGCTTCCGTGCTTGAAGTAAGTTGTTGCTGATTTGGTGGAGAATGCAACTTCTGAAATAGTCAGGTAAAGAGAAGCCTCTTATGGTATTTGTTTTTCTTTGGTTTTTTTTTGTTTTTTTTTTTTATTTAATATTATATTTTGATGAATTATATGAAAAAAAATATACAAAATAAAATAGAAGCATCGATGTAATGGAATGGGAAGAAAAGAAGTAGTATTTGTAGATGGGTTAGTAAAATTGCAATAGTAAAAACGATAGATGGGATTAAAAAACCATTGGAAATGAAATGAGTAGTTCGTTTGAAAAATTATTGATTCGAAAAGTATTCTAAAAGTTGCTAAGCCTTATGATACTCAATTTTTCTGGAGGGAGATAATCTATTTTATAGCAGCCTTTTAGATTTCCTTAGTCAAAACAATTTTGCTTTCAGTTGTTATTTATGTTAGATGTGCCCTTCACTATTAGCTATGAGTTCAAAATAAATTAAATCTTTCAAAGAGCCTCTTCTAACTGAATCTAAAGAGTATAGGTGTTTAGTGCGTATAGAAGCAATTTAAGGAGTTTTTACTGTTTTTTACGCTACAGATAAAATTAGACAAAATTTATTAAAGTTAGAAGGAAATCTTTTGTTCAAATTCTGAGAAAACTTATCCAAGCTATTGAGTATTTGTATTCAATACTGGTACAGGAGGAATGTATCGATATCTATAGGTGGGTCACTTCGATACATACATGTTTGTCGGAGTATATGTAATTTTAATGGAATTGGTACTTCTATTCGATTAATGCAATTACATTTAATCGATAACTACTAGTTCTTGCACTTAAATATATCGATGACAAAAGTACTTGGTAACGAAACAAAACAATCGAAAATGTAGGTACTTATAATTGCTTGAGTGGATCTAATTCCACTCAATTCCATTAATAAAATTGCGGCAACAATAATTACTTTAGATAATAAACTTACACTATATTTATAAGCCACGAATAACAGCGAGTTAGCTTGAAAAAAAAAAACTGTTAACACGTAATAACCTTTGACATGTGATAATAAGTTGATTTCTTTAATTCATTAAATTTTGTGTTTTAGGTTCGAAACTTAATTTAGCCATATATTTCATAAAAACCGTTGCAATTAGAAGCCATCCTTGTTCTTGCTTGTATATCACACATGTATTACAATACATACACGAAATATTGACGCACTTTGACAGGAAAAATATAATTTAAAAAAAACATTTTTACTAATAATAAAAGTTATAAAACCAAACGATTGCGTTTTAACGTGTCAATTTATAACTGTGTTAAGCGGACTACAATCCCATGTATCTTTTCTAATGCCCATGTGTCATATAGGTACATACATATGCCGGTCAAAAATGTAGATTCAACAATCTATAAACATCCAAGATTATTTTTCTCTTAAAAAGCTGTTTGCGGATGCACTTTCAAAGTGTGTTTTTGACATTCTTTAAACTGTGTGAATTCTCTTAAAATAAAAAAAATATTTGAAACTCTCTGACCCGGCAAACGTTGTTCTGCTCAAATGAATGTTAAATGTTCCTAAATATCTTCATCCCATTGCCACCCATCGGGTCCATCTCCATATTTTGTTAAGTACTTTCGTTTTATTTAAATATTATAAGGCATGCATAAGGGGCAAATGGGCCCATAAATAAGAATTTTGTCCCAAAAAACCTACCCTAGAACCATCTAATCTAGGTGTTAATTAATATATCCTAAGTTACTCCTTACAACATCTACTTTCTGTCAAAAAAAAGTTCCGTCAAAAGCGATCCAGCTGTTTCCGAGATTAGTCGGAAAGACAGACAAACATTTTACCATACCGTATATATACTTTTGTATGTAACTAGTAAAAACTATAGTAATGGACATAATCGAATGATTTCAATTATCGATATATTAGTATTCGAGTGATCAAAATAATCGAATGATCATTCGAATTACGAAAGAGTAAGAAAATTGGATTAGTTAACAAAATTAATTACTATTCACATTAGTGTGGTCCTTATTTTTCGACTTTTGAATTATCCTCGGGACACTTTCTCATTTGATTATATGCCTCTAAATATGAAATAAGTTTTTTTTTTTGTTAAAATTTAGACGTCGCTACTAGCTGTCAATTTTTTTACAAAAAGCGTTGAAGTACAGCTTAAATGATGGTTTCATTAATGTTTCATTTAGTTGTTTACATCGCGTTTTCCGTGCAAGTGAAACTCGCATAGACAATCGCTTCTCACCCCTCCTCCCCTCAACCTGTCTTTTGTACCGACGCGACGCGTCGAAATTTAGCATTATTAGAACATAATAAATTAATTACAACCAATGAAGAAATGTTGATGAAAGGGTATAGGAAAAAGTACTCAATACTAGCAAGTCAATACTTATATCTTAAAAATAAATGTTTCGAATATCTGCATAATATCTTAATTCATATTCTTAATTCTGGCTATAAAAATAAAAGAATCCAACAAACAAAATTCAAACCTTGGTAGCGACCTCTAAATCTGCTTTAAAAAATTCAACAAAAAAATACTGAAATACTTTCCAATGGTAAATAATCAAATTATGGGTTGCCCCGCGAAATTAAAGAAAACATTTTTTTTCTTAGGAATACGGACCACCCTAACACACATGTTCCATAATTCGTTTAAATTTAGAAATGTCATGAAAAATAATTATGTTGACTACTCTTATTACTACTACTATGTCCATGGATACTTAAACCTTTAAAGTTCCTTCACTAAATAAGTAAATAAAACCAAAAAAAAAAGAGAAAAAAATGTCTACACAAAAATGCATAAGAAATTCTCAAATCCAACATAGTCCATGACTAAAGCCAACTCTATAAAACCATTTATACGATTTATTTATTCCATTCTTCTATTTTTATGCGGTCATTCCCTAAAACAAATAAAAATCTGAGATACATTAGTTACCTGTACCACGAGTGATCAACCAAAAATTAATAATCTGTATTCGAGAACCGAGAGATTACTATTTTACTAATTCATTCGAATGATACATGCTACAGAAGCAGATCCTTTGTATTCAATTTGCATGATACTTAAATGGTAGTAGAAGTGAATTAGAAATTAATCATTCGAATGATGAATGGAAATCATTCGAATGATTTCACATGAAGTATCGAAATCTCTCGAGATAATGTAAGAATCGATTATTTTCTTCGAATGCGCACACACATACCCTTTAATTGTATCTGTGTGTATATAGATTTACGCCTGCTCTTTAAGGGCTAAAATTTTGATGCAATTAAGTCACTAAAACGAAAAATTTAGGTAAGAAAAAAAATTCCGCATTATATTTGTGCGGAAATTCCTGCTGAATATGTTTTATAAAATAAAAACTCAACTTTTACAATAATAAGATTTACTTCATATTTACAATAGCAAAATTGGAGAGTCAACTCAGTCGAAAAGGATATGAAATTTCTTTGTATATATATAAATGTCCACTGCAATGCTTTCCCAATATGAATAATTCAGTAATGCAATTAAAATTTATTTGTTTGACTATAAGCTGTAAGCTGAAACAATAACAGTATTATGTCATCATTCGATATATTTTTAAATCCCTCCAGTAATTAATAATAAAAAAAACTTTAAAAATAAGTTTCGACTTAAAATAAAAATCCGTTTTATTTGCAGCTTTTACGAGCTGTTCCATTCTCTACTTTTGTATGCATGTGCATATAACAAAAAAAAACTTTTTTTTTTATTGTCAAGCCACCCTAAATGTTGTAACGTTATTGCACAATCAAATTGTAACAGAAACTCAAATATTTATCCGCTTACACAGAAAACAGATAGATATATGTCTGTCTGTCTTTCTGTCAATTTAATTTACCCAAGCCGCTGCTAAAAATACCTCCAGTTTTTTGTTTTACAGAACCAATTTCGTAGCTGGGGTTTTGTGACTGTTTCGAAATAAATTTAACAAAAAAAAAATTGAATATTTATTTTACATATTGTTACGGCCGGCGTGTAACATTGAAATTTCGTTTGAGTTAAAAGCTAAATAATATTGTTGTTGGAATGAAAAGAAGCTGTTTGGTGTCGAAATATCCTTCGGAGCATGAGTTTATTACAAAGTAGAGAGGTAGATGAGGAAATAAGAATAAAGTGCGTAGTTTACGCTTCAGAAGATCAGAAGTGGGACTGTTTAATGTATAAAAACACAAGAGATAAAAAAGTATCCAAAAGCACACACATTTTATCACGACTTATCTTTGATTTAAAATTTCAGACAAAAGTAATAAAATAATATGACCAATTGGTTATATAGAATTTGTCTCGTGTCTTGGCAACGAAAGGGACTGTCTAGCGATTCAGTAGAAATGTTGGTCCATTTATAATCCTATATAAATATAAGCGTTGCAATTTCAATGAATCGATTACACGTGGGCTATTTTCAAAAATAATTCGAAAAGAGAGCGTAATTTATTAATTGTCAATATTCAACCACACGGGATCAGAAGGTCATTCGTTTTTTTAACGTCGCCCCAATCGGACATAGCGTATTTAATCGTCATAGCGAAGCACTATTATAATTTTAAGTACTTCAAAGCTGGCTCTGTTTGTCACTTTGACATATTCGACTCTATAATACGGCACTCCTGTCAAAATTTAAACTAGCTGCGTCAGTTAGTTTGTGGTTGACAGCTATTTTTATCAGACTACTCACTAATTTGAGGAGAAAATGGACAAAAGTGAATTTCGTGTGCTTATTAAGCATTATTTCTTGAGAAAAAAAACCATTACCGAGACCAAGGCTAAGCTTGATAAATACTATGGGGACTCTGCACCATCGATTTCAATGGTAAAAAAGTGGTTTACTGAATTTCGTTGTGGCCGTACAAGCACTGAAGATGCCGAACGTCCTGGACGCCCAGTTGAGGTCTCTACACCCGAAACAATGGAAAAAATTCACGATATGGTGTTGGCCGACCGAAGATTGAAAGTGCGTGAGATTGTGGAAGCCGTAGGGATCTCGCATGGCTCAGTGGTTTCAATTTTGAATGATCACTTGGGCATGAGAAAGCTTTCCGCAAGATGGGTGCCGCGTTTGCTCACAGTCGACCACAAACGCAATCGTGTAACAACTTCACAGGAAGGTTTGGCGTTGTTTAATCGCAATATGGAGGAGTTTTTGCGCCGTTTTGTAACAGTGCACGAAGCATGGATCCATCACAACACACCAGAGACCAAACAACAGTCAAAACAGTGGGTTTCTAAGGGTGAATCGGCGCCAAAGAAGGCCAAGGTGGGTTTGTCAGCGAATAAAGTTATGGCGGCTGTTTTTTGGGATGCACGCGGGATAATCCACATTGACTACCTTCAAAAGGGAAGAACAATCAATGGGGAATATTATGCCAACTTATTGGACCGATTCAATGACGATTTGAAAAAAAAAACCGACCTCATTTGGCCAAGAAAAAAGTTCTTTTCCACCAAGACAATGCAAGGGTGCACACATGTGCAGTTGCCATGGCAAAAATCCATGAATTGGGCTATGAATTGCTCCCTCATCCACCCTATTCTCCAGATTTGGCTCCGAGCGACTACTTCATGTTCCAAAACCTGAAGAAATGGCTTGGTGGAAAAAGATTTGACTCCAATGATGAAGTCATCTCGCAAACAAAGGCCTATTTTGAGGACCTCGACAAATCATTTTTTTTAGAAGGGATAAAAAAATTGGAGAAGTGTTGGACAAAGTGTATAGAGCTCAAGGGCGACTACGTTGAAAAATAAAATTATTTTTTTATCAAAAAATCTGTGTTTTATTCCAAAAGTCACGGACTTATTGACCCGCCCTCGTACAAGGAACGGCTAGCATTGACACCACACGCTGGGGCAATGAGCTCCTGTCAAACTGAATCACTCAGTCTACTATAATATTGATTTACATATAAAATAATTGGCGATTCTAGAGAAATTCCAATTTATAAAAGTTATAAAAGTTGTTCGCTCTTAAAAGTGTTTAAGATTTTGGGGCTACGGGCCACATACACTATACTTTTCTGTCACACTCTTGGTCTCTAGACACGTCCAAAATATTTATTATCTTACAGTCCTATCTGCTAAAATGAAAGACATGATCCCTAGCCTACTCTCTGCGGAATTAATTTAGCTCCCAACTGATTATTGCACTCCTACTTTGGGTCTCTGCAAAGGGCTCAACGTCGGATTCCTCAACAAGGATGAATGGGTAAATGACCAAGTGACGAGAGTTTTCGACCACAGCGATTTTTACTGACACTAAGGTTCGTTGATGGAGTTAAGGGTTGGTGCTGTACATTTTTCTGAAACAATCAACGGGTCTAAGTCTTTTCTGCTTTCAAACCTCGCAACTGTGTTCCAGGCGGATTTATTTAAGGTATGTGAAATACTAAAGCGTATACCGAAACAAAAAGGTAATACGGATATAGATAGTAGACACCCAGAGCCAGGGTTATTATATCATCTAAACTGGCCCTAGAATGCAATGACGCGCTCGTCGATATGAATACCAATTTGATAGCCGATCTTCTCTGGGTTTGGAGATATAGTCGAATTCCGGGGATTGAACAGACTGATGAGCTATAGCGAATAAGCCCTTCATCAGTTCCGATGGGTCATTGAAGGGCAACAACATACCAGAATTCAACAGTGCGTAGGTGGACAAATCTTACTAACTATGCTAGGATTGTTGCTATTAGGACAGGACACTTGCCTATAGGATAGCATGCAGCAATATTAAGGATTCCGTACAACAATCGGTGCCGCAACTGTGGGGACAAACGAGAAAACTAAACAGTTCCACACTACTGCCCTGCAATTTTGTCAAATTTAAGACACTCTCAAATAAAATACATGATTTGGTCGCACGTACGATCACATCGTTTTATTTTCTTAGTAGAAAGGCTAAAAATATTTTTAAAGTCGTTTTTTACATAATTTTGTATATAATTCAAAAAAAATGTTTTTATTTTTTAAATCCCACAAAATATTTTCATTTTTAATATTGGTATGAAATATTATTTAGAATCTGAAGGACCTCCTATGCAAATTTTTTTTTATCGAAATCTGTTGTGCCGTTAATTAGAAAGGTAAAAATAACAAAAAAAAAACTCTCTATGGCAGGCACCGTTAAAAACATTTAATTTATAAACTAAATTAACCCAAAATCTAGACTAGTCTTATAACAGTGCACTGAATTTTTTTTATCAAAATCTTTGAAGCCGTTTTCTAAGCAATTGAGATTTACCATTTTTGTCCAAAAATGTGTATGGTATACCGTTATTTTTTGAACTAATAAAAAGATTTAAAAAAATAAAATGCACAACTGGAACCCTAGTACTTGCCCTTATGGTCGATCACATCTTAAGGAGACTTTACATGAATCTGCATCTGCAGATTTGAAGAAAAGTAGAGCGGGACCCATATTATCAATCAAACATAAAAGTAAGACAGGGTACACACTAATAACTTCCTCTAACTCTACTATATTTTTCTTGACACATCTGATACAATCACATGGTCTTAGACTTCAGGTATTTAGTTTTGTTAAAAAAAATCGCGCTTTTTTCGTTGTTTTTAAGCAAAATGAGGTAAATTGGTAAAACAAAAAAACTTGAAAATGTGTTACTTGAACAGATCAAATTATGGTGCAGATGAAAATGCTATAATGCAGATGAACATGTTTATCTTCACTATAATCTGCAATCTTCAGATTCATACTTCCTATATAATCTTCATATATTAAGATGATCTGCATTTTGGTCTCCGCTCTCTATCGCACAAGTATGATTTTAACCAGCGATTATAGGTATTATAAGGCAAGTTATGCATTCGTAAAAAAAAATTCTAACAATCAAACATGACATTACGATCATAGATAAGCCTAAAAGAGTGATCGGAAAAAAATGTCTGTCTGTCTGTCATTCTGTTACCGTCTGCATGAATAAAGAGCTGCAGCCTAAACGGCTTAAGCGATTGCCTTCAAATTTGGTATGTGTGATTCTTTTGGCATTCCTCAGAGGGGAAATTGAAATTTTATTTTTAGGCCTAAAAATAACGGTACCTGCCATACAACCATTAAGGAAAATCTTATTTTTCTCAAAAACGGCAAAAACGATTTTGATAAAAATTTTTGTGAATTTTTTTGCTGGCAATAGCTACTCGTATCATTTAATCTAAACCAAGTTTACGGGGAAAGCCTAATAACTGAACCCTTCATATAACGTTTTTTTTAATGTTTGGCTTTCTCCGTAACGGTACATTGGATTTCCTTAAAATTTTATATCTGAGAAGATCTACGTAGCCAAACTAATTCTGCATATCAACATTTCGAATAGCCTTTTTTTCTAATTAAAATTTATGTTTAAAACTTTTTTTTTTTTTCAAAAATCAATATTTTTAAAACTAATAAAAAAAAATAATTTTAAATCTTACAATAACATGAATATTAATAAACTCTAAAAAACTGCATACCAACATTTCAAAAAAACGATTGTTTGCAAAAAACTAAAAATAAAAAACAGGATTTCATCAAAATCCGTACTACAATTTTCGAGATACTTTTTTATAAAATTTCCATTGATCCGTGACATCTAATGGCGTTCTTCTCAGAGTTTTCGAAACAAACATATGAAAAGGAATAGATAACTTGGTGATAGGAAAAACCGTGCGCGGGTCAAAGAACTTAGGTTTTTTTTCCAGTCGCCTTTCAACAGCGTACAGTTCGGTGAATATATTGCATTTAAAGGGCGAACAACTTTTAAAAAACTGTTATAAATTGGCATTACTCTTGAACTTTTCAATTATCCCCTTTTTTAACCCTGGCTACTAACTTAACATTAAAAAGGTGAAAAACTAAATAATATGGGAAATTTTTAAGAAATTCTCCACTTCACTGAAAAGTGGAGAAATAGACCAATTTGAAACACAAAATTTTGTCCTTGACTTAACCACATTTACACGTCTAAAGTTTATATTCATATTTAGAATTAATGTTTATTCGAATTAAAAATTTGACCTATTGAATCAAAACTTTAGACGGCTAGTGTATTTGAATACACAGGGGCATATCATTAAAAATGGCGATTTCGCCTTCACGGCCATGCACCATTATCAGTATCAATATGTGTGTTCAATGAGGCTGTTCGGAACAGATTAGAACACTTTAGAACTGAAAAGTACAGGATTTTGCCGTTCAATGAGAAATTTTCTATTCTAAACTGTTCTGGTTTGGTGTTCAATGAGTCTGTTTGGAACAGTTTGGAACACTTTAGAACTGGATTTTCTGCACTTGCTTTTTAGCTAGAACAGGTTAGAACAGATTTGTGAGAACTGTCAAAACCAATTGTTGTTGTTAAAAAAAACATTACGGTGTTAGATTTAGTTGATAAATTATTTTCTGTGTCGGAATCATCCCAATTTCATGAAAAATATTTTTTTTAAAATAAATTCAACTCCATTTCAGAATATTTCTAAGAATGTATCAGCAAAAATAAAGTAACTTGAATTGTAGGTAAACAACAATAATTTTTTTTTAATATCTGTCAGATGACTGACTTTTCTAAGTTGTTCTATCTTGTTCTGAAGTTTCTCACGAATTTGTTCTGTTCTGTTCTAACTTTTTCGTCACTGAACAATCTAAATGAAATAAAGTATCGATTGCACAAGGTGGGGCAAAAGTAATGTTATAATATGTGCAATTCACAATTTTGACAAATGGCGCTCATGTCAATGTGATTTGACAGTTATGGATTAGCGAATGGAAACAAACAAAATGACAGTTAATTCACATTATGACTTTTCCCTCCATTTTACAGTTGTGATGTTTCTTGGCGATTTTTTTTGTCTCATGTCTAGTGCAAGTGACATCTTAAGCTTTCTCAATCATTTCTTTCAATGTTCACCTTTAACTGCCATACATTTGACTATTAAAAAGCCGACGAGCTCACAAGACACCTTCTTTTCTACAAATTTACATCTATACAAAATCGATTTGACATGTTGACGGTGTGCTGTATTTTATGAATTTCTTATTGTTTTTTTTTTGCAAATGATATTTATTGTAGTGGGATTTATTTTTCCAATTAAAATATAACATGATTCATGTTAAAAAAAAACAAGCAGTAAACATTTTAATCTTTCTATTAGTCACTTTCGTTTTAGTATCTAATAAATTAGTTTTATGGCATGGTTTCAATTTGTCAAAAACTGACTAACAAGCTTTAAAAAACAAACCAATCACCAATAGCGGCTCCCTTTCAACCGTCCGGGTCCGATACAAGATCATGCCCTTGAAAAAATCATTCATATATTTGATTAGCATCACAAAACCAAAACTAATCCCATTTATCACTTTGAATATTCTTTGAACCTAGTTAACAATTTTTCACACATAAATTAACATTAAGTTTTTGAGAACAATATTACAAAAAAATCTACACACTATACTCGTACATACATACATTTATACACACACAGAAACTATATTGATAAATAAATAAACATAACATGGAATTTAGAACAAACAAATAATACAAAATGATAAATTATATTACTCACGCAAAATATTATTTGTTTAATTTAATCCCCGATAGCAACAGACTTGCACTTAACGATAATTAAAATCAAGTGATCAACAACATCTACCATATTATATTCGCATACCATTCGATTAAAAGAAAGTGGAAACCATTATTAATATATAAAAAAATTAAAAAAAAAACATTCGAAATCGAAAGAAGAACAACGATTTTCTTGTTTATGTGTATGACGGACGAGACGAAAGCGAAGTTCGAACAGTGTCACAAAGACAAAAACCAACAGTTGCACCACGAGTTCACTTTACCGGCAATTTTGCGCGTCGCGTTGAGTGTCTAGCGTCGTTGTCGTTTTCGTCCTCTTCGGAGTCGCGGACGTCGTCGTGGTCACATGAATAAAATTGCCACAAATCGATTTGAATCAAATGGCGGCTGTGGCTGGCTGCCTATAGAAACATAAGCCAATTCTTCCTTGTACTGACAGAGAGAGAGAGATACCGAGAGAAAGAGCACCAATGGCGATGAGATGATGATGATGGCAATGGCTGTTGGTGAAGTTCACACTTTCTTAATTGAAATGTTGATTTTCCGAATTCACTTAACAAAATAGTAAACTACTTTCGATTAATAGTTTTTTTTTTCTTGTCTTCTTCTGTTTCACTTGAGTCAACTGCCTTGGTTGCGAATCGATAAATAAATGAACTCGTACAACGCCACCGTAGTCGGTGTATTCAAAATTGATAACAATCGATGACAGAACAGAAATGTTTGACAGGTTCGCCACTCATACTATTGATAGGGTTATCACACCAGATAACTAACAGTAAGTGACGCACGGTTTTTTTCTCGTATATATGGAAATTAAATGGAAATAGTTAATCGGTGATATGATTCTGTATTAGTGTGCACTAAAAGGTTATTGATCGGAACTGAGCTGCGGGCTGTAAAAGTACTACGCACTAGTACTACGCCCTGTATGAATGAAAGTTTGTGAATACTCCTGGCCGAGCTGTACGAGTAGTGACTGCGATAGACTGTAAAGATTACAAGCTGATGACGGGACGGCGACGACGCGACGACACCAACGCGTGGTTGTTTCTCACAGTGGCTCCTTAACACAAAAAAAAAATTAATAAAAAATCTATAGTTTTATAAATGTCTGAATTTAATTACTTAAAATAGAGTGTAAAGAGTATATTCCACTAAAGAATTGTATTCCGATGTATGGAACAAGGTGGGGCAAAAGTAGGTATACAAATGACGTTAGTGACTATGTTTTTGGTCCCACCCAGTGTGACGCACATGATTGTGTTCGCGTTACAACCTAAAATACAATTCACATGAGAGCGACCAACGAATTAACGAATATTCGTTCTTTTTGACATTTCGTTTGTTTTTTTTATTCATCGTAAATGACGTTTTACTTTTTCTCGTACGTTGTGTACAAAAATACACAGACATGTATTTTTTTAAAGAATCGGAGTAAAACTCTTTCAGAGAGCGACAAGATTTCACAAAAGTACAGGAATTTAAACAAACATTTTGGCCATTTTTTAAACGTCAAAAAAAGTGTATTTTTGAAAATTTTCAATGTAGTTTTTTTTTTTGTTAAAACGTTGTAAAAACGTCGAATATTCGAATATAACGTTTTTAATGACATAGCTGACAACTGACAATTATGTATTGTTTTCTTTTTCTTTATTCCTTCATTTGACAGTCTTATCATTATTTCATAATTTTGTCCAAAGAAATTTCTTGCAAAAATATTCGCAGCTTGGGGAAACATTTTACTCTCTCTTGAGCGCTCTCTTCTGTGAAAAATCACGAAAAATTGATGCAAGGGAAAAGAATTTGACAGTTTTTCGTAGAAATGCATAGATTTATGCAGTTTAAGGAAGTACGGGAATAATCAGAGATTATTAAATCTCTGAGCGAACAAATGCATTCGTTTAAGTGGGTATATCATGAGGAACGTGAGTATAGTTTGACAGTCCGTAATAATCAGATTGCTTTTCGCGACGTTCGGGTGGCGATGGCGGTGCAGTGAATATAGCGTTCGACTGCGAACTTAGACGCTTGTGTTCGAGCCCCACGTTTTTTTCTATACCTCCAATTTGTATTGGATACCGCCTGTTGGTTATAATCAGATAGTAAAAGCCTAATTTTCAAATTCATTGCGCCAACAAAAGTTCATTCCTATCTTCCCATTCCTTCTAACTAGTGCCGTGCAATTTAGGTTGCATTTAAAAGACCTTAGTTCTTACCTGAATATAGTTAAAATTATTAAAAAAAACAATGGTTTCTTAAATTTAAAATATTTTGATAATTAAAAAGCTCATTATAGTATTTAAACATTATTTCTACCATTTTGTTTAGAATTTCTAAAGATTTATGTTAAAAAACTGTATTCACTCGGCGGTTGTTGGTTGCTCTCAAGTGAATATTCCTTAACATCCTTATTCGTTTAGTTCTCCTTTCAATCCCTCGAAATAAAAATACCTTATTCTTTACCCTACGCCTCAACAAGTAATTTTTATTTTTATTTCAGCAATTATTTCATGAAATCTTATAGACAATCAGAGTGACATGCAAACAACACCCATTGTATTTACATTTTCGGGCTGGAATTCCAACTCAATCACTCAATATACACATGTAAAAATAAAAAGCACACAAATGTCAGTTAACTTAACATTAAACTTCAAATTATTTGTTCATTTATTTCCACAAAGATGGTAAGAAAAAAATGCTAAAATCGATTTCGTAAAATAATTTATTTCATGAAATTTGTGGTCTGCATTGGAAATTTCCATTTCGATTTTTTGCAAGAAGTTATTAATTGTGGAGGTGCAGGGTTAGTTTATGTTATGCGAAATAAGAGTAATATTAGCTAATAGATTTTAACATCACACGTGCCAAGGGTGGGTATAAATGTGTATTTTTGGCATGTGCCAGGAACAAAGATTGATATATGATGAATGAGAACTTATCTTGTTTTCATTGTCGAACGTCGACCGAGCAAGATGTCATTCGGAAGCAGGGGTACATTTGTTTAGCGAATTATAATAAATAATAAGACAGTAACACCCACATTGGGAAAATACTATTTAGTCTTGTCTAGTCTTTTATCTTTAACATGTAAATTAACAGTGGACAATAATTTAAAGAAAAAGGTAGACTTCATCTACAATAAGGTAGCAGATTTTCTTCGTCGATTTACAAACGGAATTTTTGTTTTTAGTAATTTAAAATTTTAACTCGTGCATTAACTTCTATTTTATGGTTAAAAAAAAGTTATATTATTTTATTCATATGGTATAAATCGGTCTAACGAACAAATCTACTTATTTTATTTATAAGATATAAATTAACAAGTTTTGAAATTCAAAAGAATTCAAACTGATCCACTGTTTAATGCATTAGTTGAAAAACTTATCATTTTTATTTCCATTGAAAGACAGGATAGATAAGTTTTTGTATATCTATAACTATACTCGTATAGCCCACGTGTCTTATGTGTACAAAAATCAGATAAAAATATGTGTAAAGATAAAAATAGTGGTTTAAAATTATCATTAATTTTTTTTTTCAAATCAAATAAATTTTAATCACAAACAAATCTAATCACAGTGTGTTTGTTAACTAGCCGTAAGAAACATTCGGGATCGATACATTTTTTTTTCAAGTCCAACAAACCATGAGTGATAAGAAAAACTATCTTGACCGTGGTCAGGGCAATTTTAGAGCATTCAAAATGATTCATAAGTTTCCATGTTGCCTGTCGCCATTTTCATTGTATGTTTGTTTATTTTTTTTTTTTTTTCAAATTGTTTTAATCAAAATCATAAAGTTTTTAGGTGGCATCATAAATTTAATTGATGCTATTCAGGTTAAATGAGATAATAGAGTTATACAAAATGAGAATGTCAGAAATATGTCGACACATGTATGTGAACGTTAGATTCTTATCGATATACAAATTCGCAGAAAAAATCTTTGTGTCAATTAATTAAAAAAATATATATGTATATGCAATTGTGTTCATGTGACTTTTTTTTTAATCACGAGCTATATAGGTTTCTAGTGTCACAACACTTGTAAACATTATTAATTTATAGAAGTGGGATGATATTTATTTCAATTAAGTTGAAACCTTATTTAAAAGTTGGTTTAAGTAAAGTGCTGTTGCCTGGTGTCTGGGCGAAGAAATACATAAATCGGAACATAGTTTTTTCATTGATAATAAATTAATGGTGAAATTAGTTTCAAACATTTATCAATACCGTGAAATTGTTATCAATAGGTATTAGTCAGAGCCTTAGGAAACGCCATTTAGAATATAGCGGCAATAATGTCATAAACAATATCATTTTTGATTAGTAAAAAAGAAATTTGGGAATAATTGCTTGAAATTAAATCCAATGGCTAGTAGAAAAGACTACCACGCATGCGTTCTAAAATTTAGAAAAAGCGGAATGCAGACTATCGACCTAGAAAGTATCCCTTGGAGTTCTGCCTCTTGCGAGAATGTAACAAATTCTGCAGCTCAAGGCAAATTCTCACAACTTAGACGATCGGTTTTCTTAGAAAATTGTAGGTAAGAGGGGACCTGCAAGACTAACAACACGAACAAAAGAACAATAGAGATTGAAAGTCAGTAGATCCTGGTTATTCACGAGCAGAGTATTTAAACAATCCACGATCCACACTATGTCTCATTATGACTTCATTACCTTTTCGTTCCTTTACTAAATGCCGTAAATGTTGAAGAACTATGATTCCAGCACGATGGCGCTCCGTATCGTATAGCAAACCAAACTATAAAATTTTAAACGATCGATGAACGCATAATTTCGCGTAAATGGTTAAAAAAATACCCTCCTTCACATTTGAGTGTGGTTATGGTTAAACTGATCAGGCCAAAAACATTGTAACAAAGCGTTATATGCTACCTACTTAACAAAAAGAAAAAGAAACGAGAATTTAATTTAACTGAAATTACGTTTTAACTTAATACAATTCGTTTTCTTTATAAGCATATGGCGTTACCGAAAAACCAATTTATGTTTCGATTTTCGTTCAGCGTTTTAAAGTTCACACTTGGTTCTTACCTAAATTATTATACTAGGACCTGTAATAACGAACAAAAATTATGGCCCCTTCGACGACGCTTTTAAAGTCTTTTGGTGATATTAATTTTGATTTTATTAATCAGTTTGAATCTGAGCTAGACGAGGTAAGTTGATCTGGGTCATCATAGTTTTATTGCATGAGGCTTCCCCCCACCAGTGCTAATGGGTTTCGTTGCAAGTTAGGTAATTGTCACCAGGGGCTTCGGTACCTGCTGATCTACAAAAGCTTCGACCTGGTGTGTGAAGTGCCCTAGTACCTATTACTGATCCCTTCTAGTCCAAGCTCACGCTGTGGTCTTCGCATAATAAGGGTAACAAAAATCCCCTTGAGTGTGCGCTTATTGTAAAAATAAGGCTACCACAGTCCAACGTTATCAGACACCAGAAATTGTGAAAGCAGTACCAGACACATAAGCAACAGTAAGGACTACTTAAAACCTGAATATGAATACACTTTAACGAGGAAGTATCTCCATTGCACCTTCTTATATCGTTTATTGTGAATTAATGATTTGTTTTTAATAACGATTTTGGAATAATGTTCTAAAGACCTTCATTTGGAGTTTCGTGTTTTCTTCATTATGACCTGGTTAATCAGCGAATAAAACCTTGGCTATAAGCACATCACAACATAAATGTTGAAAAGGAGACTAAAAGTAGGCCAAATTCTTACTTCATGAAGTTTTAATACCAAATTTTTAAGGTACAATAATATTGAAACAATTACAAATTAAGGGATACATTTTATGGGTTTAATTTGCAAGTTTTCTTTTTATTATGTCCAATTCGAAGGGTTTTAAAAACTTTTCCAGTAAGCCCACAAAAATTTATTCAGTATTCATTAAATAATAAAATATTAATTAATTTGTAGTTTTTTCAATATTATTCTACTTTAAATATTTGGTTTTAAAATCATGGAGGACTTTTAGATCTCTCTACTTTTCACAGCTGACTTGATTCATAGAAGTTTTTTTATAGAAGAACTTGGCTCTTTTTATAATAAAAATATTTTTGATCTGATCTCACTCCTTTTGCAAAGATTTTAATAGTGTGCCATGTCGAAATCGATATGGAAGTGCTCCATATAAAATAAATCTTTTTTCAGAAAGTGGGTGTATTCCACGCCTCCTAAATGAATAACCTAAAATTTTATATGTTTCTCTATTTACGTACTTTAAGGCCTATCACTATATTAAATTACATCACTGTACATTTATGAGAATGTGGGCGAATACCACGCCCCTGAGCCTAAAATCTCAAATTTTCTTTTTTTTATATGTATGTAATTTGAGCCGTATCGATTTACCAAATTTCATCGTTTTACAGCAGTCGGATCTGAAGTTCTCTATTCAACTAACACTAAATTTGAAGCAGTTGGTGGAGACCACGCCCCCTGCATGGAGAACATTAAATTTTCGATGTATTCCTTTGCTTGCATCACAAACACTACCATCGCGCAAGTGCTCCATAATTTTTATGATCAGTCAGTCAGTAGGTCAATTTTGATGATCAGTCTTTTGTGATTTTCAAGGCCTTATATCTCAGGAACCACTTATTCTACAAAGTTGTGAAATTTGGTGAAGCGCCTGTGCTTGACTAGCTTAGCAAATATTCGGAATTTAAAGTTTCCAACTGCTTTGGTACTGAAAATAGAGGGGGTAATCCAAGATCTCCCGAGTTTGTTCCTGCAAATAAAGTGTGTAGTGCCAGAACTTGAGTGGGCACTACCATGCCCTTTGATTTTTTGCAGTAAAAGTGTATAAGTTGCGTGGAATTTTTACTACTTTCATTTGACTTGTCATAATATGCCAAATTTTTGAGAAACAATAATGTTTTGTACATCAATCTGCTATAATTGTTATTGATGGCAAAACGTATGTGTCTCCACAGTCTTCTATTGAAATTAGAATAATCCTCCTTCTCCTTTAAATAATTCCATATTAATCTATTAACTTCACCATGATTTTTATTTTTGTTTCCAGCAAAATAAAAAACACACGTGTGCATTCAACAATATGAAGCAATTTATTGTTTACCGCAAAAGGCGCAAGGTGACGCTGCAGTAAAGTGGAGACTTGATTTATTTTTTAACCGCTGAAAGGTAGGGTATGCCCCAGTTTCACCGCAATATTTAACCATACTTCACTAACAAAATATGCTTTTTAATTAACGTTGGTTTAACTTAGAGTTAATTCAGTCATTGGAGATCGGTCCCTTAGGATAAATTTCGATAATACTTAATGCATATGAAACTCTACTCTACTCGCCAATATATAAAGTATAAATAGATGTTTTTTATGCAGGCTCCAGGTCAATAAAAGACGGTGTTAAAAAGTAAGCGACGTTTCGAGCATGGATACACTCTTCATCAGGCCTTTTTATTGTTGGAAAAATATAACAAAGTTAATTTCTTGTATAAAACTATTATACAAAAGTCAATTACACTTACAACAACAATTAGTTTACAAACTTAATGTACATCACATATCCACAATATAGATAAAAAGGATTATTAAAATTATTAATAAAACTTGTCACAAAATCAAAATTAATTAAACCATTTTAAACACTACTGTCCGTAGTTTTCTTTTTGTGTCTACTGTTTTTATTTTTTGTTTATCAGCTGGTTATATATAATACTGAGACTATCACAATCAGATCTTCTGTTGATTGCACTCTTTGTGTTGTTGATGTGCAGCATTTCCAGCAACATTCTTTTATTATGGTGTCTCTCAATCTCCAATATTCTTACATTATCCAAGTCAGGTGTGTGCTCTTCCTCTATACAGTGAAGCGCAAGTGCAGTTTTCTGAGATCCCCGATTGTTTATATCAGAGCGGTGGCCTGAAAGGCGATTGCGAAGCTTTTGTTTGGATGTACCTACATACAAAGATGAGCAACCAGTACCTTTTCCCCCCAAACAATTGATTCTATAGACAACGTCAGACTTGTCTAGCTTATCAATCCTGCCCTTTGTATTGGTGAACAACAAATTTTTTAGATTATTAGCAGGTCTAAAAGCTATTCTCGTCATCTCCTTGTTGCGAATATTAGCAGCTTTCATACGAGTGGAAAGGGATGGGATATATAATGCACTCCGATATACTACAAGGGGAGGAGGGTCATTTTCGCGAGTAGCACTGTTCTTGTTACGATAATTGCTTATCAAACTGCTGATGACATGTGCGGGGAAGGAATTGGAACACAGGGTGTCCCTAATAATATTCAGATTATTTTGGCGAAATATAATATTACTATAGTCAAGGACTCTGTTGATGAAATTTTGTGCGGTGTTAAATATAACCAGTTTTGGTTGCTTGGAGTGAAAATTTATAAGTCTACCAGAGGAAGTAGGTTTCTTAAACCAATCGAAAATCAATTTCCCGTTGTGTCTTACAACTTTTACATCGAGGTAAGGTAGTTCTCCTTTCTTCTCCAACTCTACCGTAAATTGGATACGACGATGAAAAGAATTTAAAGCGCTAAGTATGATTTCGATATTATCCGATTTTATGATGGCGAATAAGTCATCAACATATTTGGTAATGATTTTTGGTTTTGTGGTCAGTTTACCAATGACATCTTCTAATAAAACTTCCATTGCAATATCCGCGATTATTGGAGAGATAGGGCTACCCATAGGGACACCTTGTTTTTGCTGATATATATTTGTTTCAAATTGTACATAGTTATTATCAATGATGCAGAAACGGAGTATGTCCATGAACAGAGACTTTCTTATCTGAGTATGCTGTCTTATATCATTCCACTTTTTCTCAACTATTTCCAATATCATATGTACAGGAACATTCGTAAACAAGGAAACAGCATCAAAAGATACTAGAATCTCGTCATCTTCTACGGTCAATGGTGAAACGACTTCAATAAAATGTTTCGCATTGTTGACATTGAATTTTGACTGTTCCGTCAATTTCTTAAGAATCTTTACCATAAATTTCGACAGTTCGTAGCATGGAACAGAGGTTGAGGCACAAATAGGTCTTAAAGGCATATTTTGATATTTGATATAAACAATCGGGGATCTCAGAAAACTGCACTTGCGCTTCACTGTATAGAGGAAGAGCACACACCTGACTTGGATAATGTAAGAATATTGGAGATTGAGAGACACCATAATAAAAGAATGTTGCTGGAAATGCTGCACATCAACAACACAAAGAGTGCAATCAACAGAAGATCTGATTGTGATAGTCTCAGTATTATATATAACCAGCTGATAAACAAAAAATAAAAACAGTAGACACAAAAAGAAAACTACGGACAGTAGTGTTTAAAATGGTTTAATTAATTTTGATTTTGTGACAAGTTTTATTAATAATTTTAATAATCCTTTTTATCTATATTGTGGATATGTGATGTACATTAAGTTTGTAAACTAATTGTTGTTGTAAGTGTAATTGACTTTTGTATAATAGTTTTATACAAGAAATTAACTTTGTTATATTTTTCCAACAATAAAAAGGCCTGATGAAGAGTGTATCCATGCTCGAAACGTCGCTTACTTTTTAACACCGTCTTTTATTGACCTGGAGCCTGCATAAAAAACATCTATTTACATAACAGAAAGGTCACCAATAAATTCCTATATTTATAAAGTATAAACAAATTGCAGATTAACTCCGTAATTTATATGTACATACAGTAGGTGTCATAATAGGAAATTGTTTTATATGCAAGATTTACCATATCTGTCAATACTGCAGCTGCTTGAATAAGGAAGAGGAAGAAAATATCGCTCACCTTCTTTAGAATATGTGATCTAACACCTACCATATTACTATTTAAATTTTTCATGATTCAAACAAATCAGTAGAAATATCTTTGTGGAATAAAACTATCTTTACCACAAAAGATTCATTTCTTATTCTCACATTTACTCTTTCCAATTTTAAAGTGAGTAAATATTTTATTCTGTTTTTATTTAATTTTCTAATGTCTTAGTTTTTCACATAAAATGTATGAAATTCACAATTACGTAGAAATGTGTTCTGACAGTTCTTCTATCGTAAATGAATATTTCACACAAAGCGAATAATGACCGACAAATGAGTGGATAATTGAGATTAAAAATAATTTAAAAACTTACATTCTTCAAAAAATAGTAGAAATGTAATATTTTAATACTAACATTTGTTTTTTAATTGTCAAAATAAGATAAATTTGAGAAAACAATTTTGTCGTCGCGAATTGCAATCTGATTATTAGGAACTGTCAAGTTTTATTCACGTTCCACATAGTATCCACACTTCAACGAATAAACTGTTGGCGCGCAAATAAATTCAAAATCAGATATTACCAATTATAAAGATGGATGAGTTAAACGTCATTCGCTTTGAAAAAAAATAGCCATCTGAACAAAATGTCACAATGGATGAATAGTCGTTAATTCGTTGTAACTCTCATATATGTACATAACATAACCCAAGTGTCGTCATATGCATTTCTTTTTTGGCGTTTTTTTTTAAATTGTCTTTTGTTTTGTTAAAAAGTCTCCTTGGCTGGGTGTAAAATGGAAGGTTAAACCAAAAATTAAAAATATATGACAAAACTAAAGCAAATTAAATATTTTTTAATCCCTTTGCAGTATTTCGCAATATAATAATTTATAGTTATTCTAAGAGACCAGAAACTCACTGTAAACAAATCAAAATTCTAAGAATAAGAGAAGTTTGGAAGCCAAACAAATAAAAATTCAGGGGGCATAGGTAGCGGGAGTGATCTTATTCGACAGGCAGGCGTTGTTCTTCGACACGCCACGCCTTCAGTAATAGATTTAGTACAATCTCGCAGGCCTCTTTCCCTAATTGAATGGGCCACAATACGTTCATACAAACCGCAATTTTGATAAAACGAAGAACTTATGTCCATCTGACCATCACAAAACATTGAGAGTTCAAAATGAGCATGACCATGAATTTTATTACCTTCAGTACAAGTTGGGAAGTGTCCAGGAACTCTTGAAGGGACACGTGAGGCACTTCTCGAAAATGTTCCAAAACAAGTATTTTTTTCCAACTAGTAAGTGCATAATATCTCAACAAACAAAACATGCGCTATAAGGCTGACGATAATACTTAAGAAATAAGTCAATTGCTTTTGAATTCAGTTAAAGTCAGAGTCAATTTCCACAGGTGGGATTGTTGTTTCCGAAATTTTTGAAGAAAATGAGGTTATGGTGAAGACAGTGAATTCACAACGGTATATGAATATTTTTTGATGTGCAATGTCTCGGCAGGGGTAAAATGTAAAATTGCGTTAAGGAAGTAACGCACGCCATTTTGCTTAAAATGGTTGGGGAATTTGATAAGGAATTTATCATTCATTTCCTTCGTTATTTCATATGGTTGGGGAATTTGATAAGGGATTTTTTAAAAAGGTTTGTGAATTTGGAAGGGACTTTTTTACTTTGTTAAACATCCCCTATCAAATTCAGCAACCATTTAAAAAAATGTACGTAGTGAATGCATGAACCATTAACGTAAAACCGAACATGATTAGACTGCTATTACATACCTTACAATTTGAGCCTGTGAATTTTTCAACATGCTTAGATTGAAAAAATTGGAGTTATGTCGTTTCTTCTTTTTTGTAAGAGGTAAGGAAACATAGATGTTATTACTCTCACTTGGACAAAGTTAAATTTGGTTAAAAATCGCATTCGTGTAAAAGCATTCTTGGAAACCGAAAGGGGAACAACGCTTAATAAGTGGAGGTGTGTAAACGCAGACTAGCACGATTCCTGTTGGTGGCTGTTTTGTCTTTCATCGTGTTCACAGATTGTGTGAGGGTTGTTGACTTGCAGAAGGAAGGAAGTAACGAAAACACAAATGAAAATTTCAAGACGTTTTCTGGTTGAACTTTGACGTTTCTGATTTGCACGTTGTTAGAAAAATGAATGCGTAAATAAAAATGATTGAGTTATAAAAATTATTTTTTCATTATTAAATATGGTAAATGGTAAAGTAAAGTGCATACGCTTTGTAATATATATACACTTTCCTATACTGTACTTTATACAACAAGGTGATTACACATCGCAGCCTTGAGCGCAGGGTACTCAACAGATTTGTTTATCCATAGAGTGGCCTAGGGATCAATGAATCCAAGTTGTGTTGGCATTAAAAATAACGAGGGCGTAACTACATTAAATATTAAAAATTCTTATTCATAACATAGATTCAGTTTCAATCTATACGTCTTTTTTAAGCTTTGCGCGAATTATCAATTTTTTACGATGCAAATTAAAACAAAAATATTCTATTTAACCTTATGTGCAAATTATATTAATTGATATTAATGTGTTAATCTCTATTTACACACAAATTCTTATTACATTGTGAAAATTTTAACGTCGTAATATTTCGAAAAATTACCGTATCGTATCTATTGTGAGTGTGTGTATAATTGTGGTAGGTAATATCTGCATAAGTTTATAAGTAGAACATCGCAAATTTTGTAATTTTAAAATATCCCCTCAATAATAAAATGTATCTTGCCCCGCCGGAGACAGATGTTAAAAAGATAATTAATTTTTCATTGAAAATACAGGATATTTGCTAATAAACACACAGGAAATGTCAAAGAAAATCTAAAAATCTTTATTTCCAAAAATATAAGTGATTCAAACGGAATAATCAAAAACATGCAAATTGTATGTGTACATACAAAATGTATAACACAAAACTTAATATTATTGGCGAGCAAATTTGACAGTGTGATTATTATTTAAAAAAACAAAATTGACAAAATATTGACAAAAATTAAATTTTATGACAGAGAAAATAAATTTTCGAAGATAAGATACTTTGGAGAAATTATGCATATTTCAGTTCTAATTTAAATGTTATTTTTAAAAACAAATGTATATTTTAAAAACAAATGTTTTTTTTAGCTTTAAAAAAATATGATTGTAAGAGTGAATAAATACATGCCACAAATTGTAATGAAGTGATGTAGATATTAAAACCTAAACATTGAAGCTTGATACTATATTATTGTTAGAAATACGAATGTTAATAAAATAAAAGGCATTTTTGTATCAAAGCAAAATACCGAGTAATTTCAGATAACTTACAGTGTACACAAACACAAATCAGGATATATACTTTTCCAGTGGTTTATAAGTTTTTGAGATATGTATACGAAAATTCAATATCTGTTTTTCAATCAAAACAAAAAATAAAATTAAAAAAAAAAGGAAATGAATCGTACGTAAAAATTGTATACGCATACAAACATGGATTATGGAAAAATGTCCTGCATGAAATTCATTCTTATCAATTTATTCTTAAAATTTTTAAAAATCGTTGGAGCAGTATATTAGAAATGAAATAATTATATAAAAATTGCTTTAAAATGTTTCAAAAAAAAAATTATTTGTCAATTTTTCTTAAATATTTTTAGTTTGACAACATAAATAATTACAAAAAAAATCTCAATTTTACTCAACATTTTCAAAAATTTTAATATAGCTACCTACAGTATTATTTCGAATTTAAAGGACTTAAAAATATTTTAATAGAAATCGGTAGAGTCGTTACTTAGAAAGTAGAAAATAAAAGAAAACGGTTTTATTGCAGGTACTAAGGTACTAATATTTTATGTAAAATTTTTAATTGCGGCATAAATTCACTGAAATTTTGGATTTTGGAAAAAAAAATCACGAACACGAGATTTTAATCAAACTGGACCTAATTCCTTCTGTCTTTCTGTATGTACATCGATCTACAGCCTAGAGGGCTAAAGCGATTTTTCTTTAAACGTGGTAATTAAGCGTTTTAGGTGATTGTCTCAATTGGATTTTTAAATCTAAAAATAACGGTACCTGTCACATAATGTTTACTACCATCTTAATTATCTCGAAAACGGCTCTAACGATTTTGATAAAAAAAATCTGTTCACCACTATAGACATAGTTTACATTTTGGTAAAAACAATTGTTTTTATATATTTTGTTTTAATATTAGATAACTGTCTTTGACCATTTTTTTGATTTTTGACTTTAACATTAACGGCTAAGCGGATTTCGATCAAAATATTTGTATCTTGTCTTCTAATTCTACATAATACTGCATACCAAAAATTTCAAAAAATAATTTATTGCATTTTCGAAAATTAAATTTTTTTGAAAAAGGGTGGAAGAAATTAAATTAAAAAACGATTTTAAAATATATTTAGAGTTTTCTACTAAGAATCTTGGGCTTACGATGTGATCGAAGTTAAGAGCAAGTACCTACGTGTAACCCAGACGTTTATTTTATTTTTGATGAAAATGAAAAGCATACCTAGTATACACAGACTTTTTGGTTTTCAAACCGTTATGGCCGTTTTCGAGATAATTAATACGTAGTAAGATTTTGCGGTTGTAATGGTCACGGTGCGATTTTTGAGGCTAAACTAAAATTTCAATTTCCCCTGAAGGCAATCACCTGAGAAGCTTAACACTTATTGGGTAGGGTTCGATATTCTGAATTTCAAAGCTCTGAAAACATAGCTAAGTTTGCACTTTTTTGAAAGGAATCGCAAAAAGAAGTTTGTATTTATATATAAATTTGGAAAATTGATTAATTTGTTCATTCTGATTTTCGTTTTCATTAGATAAATCTTTAAAAAAAAAAACGTTATAACAATATATCCTATGAAAATAATTATTTTTCCAAGACAGAATTGCAGGGCCCACTTTTTTCATGTTCTCAATCATCGTCATATAATATAGTTCCATTTTTTGCCAAATAAGCCCTTATAACGGGTTTTCCAATAAGAGGTGTTATTTTGAATAGCCCGCTATTTCGGTAGCTGTCACTTTTGAAACTGTCATTTTTTCACATTTGACAAGTAGAAACTACGCTATTAATAAAAATGGAACAATACACGCTTCAACAACGCATTGAAATTATTAAAATTCACTATAAAAATGGTGAAAATTTGGCAGAGTCGGTTCGTAAAACTAAAACATTTTTGGGTCGTCGTGAAGCACCTTGTCGGACCGCAATACAGAAATTGGTGGACAAATTCGAGCTGTTGGGACAAGTTAGTGATGTGAAGAATAAAACCCGTGCACGTCGCTCAAGAACAACTGAGAATATTGCTGTTGTAGCCCAAAGTGTTGAAGAAAACCCAGTTTTGTCCATTCCTCGTCGTTCTTTGGAATTAGGCATTCCACAAACGTCATTACACCGTATTTTGCATGAAGACTTGGGTCTTAAGGCTTATAAAGTTCAGTTAACACAAGAACTCAAGCCGGCTGATCATCAACAACGTCGTGTCTTTGCTGATCGGGTCCTTGAAATGCATGAAAATGAACCGGAATTTCATCGAAAAATCATCTTGACTGATGAGGCCCATTTCCACCTCGGAGGCTACGTCAACAAGCAAAACTGTCGCATCTGGGGCGCGGAAAACCCAAGAGTTATTGTTGAAAAGCCTCTCCATCCTCAACGCGTGACTGTTTGGTGCGGTTTATGGTCCCGCGGGGTCATTGGACCTTACTTTTTCGAAAATGAGGCTGGAGCAACAGTTACGGTCAATGGATTGCGCTATCGAGAGATAAATAATGATTTTTTATGACCTGAATTGGATGGTATTGATCTGGACAACGTTTACTTTCAACAAGACGGCGCTACGTGCCACACAAGCAATGAAACCATCGATCTTTTACGGGAAAAGTTTCCGGACCGTGTTATCTCTCGAAGAGGTGATCACAATTGGCCACCGAGATCTTGTGATTTAACACCTTGCGACTTCTTTCTTTGGGGCCACGTGAAAGATAAGGTCTACGCCAACAGCCCAGCGTCGATTCAAGACTTCAAAGATGAAATTCGGGAGGCTATCGAGGACATAGGGCAGCCACTTTGAGATTTGGTTATGGGAAATTTCATGAAAAGGATATGGTCCTGTAAGCGTGGTCTTGGCGGCCATTTGGCTGATGTTGTGTTCCATTATTAACGGCATACCTTCCTCTTTATAATAAAATAAACATCCGATCATTTATCTCCAAAAATGCCATTTTTCTTTGAACATCAAAATAACACCTCTTATTGGAATACCCTTTATTAGGTAGTAATCAGACAAGAAAAACAACAGAGAGACCACATTTGACTGAAGTTGATATGGAAAATGCCCTTAAAGAAATTGGTCTCACTTTAATATAATGTTTTTTTCTTAATTGTTTATCGTGAAGGAATAATGAATTTAAAAAAAATTGTTTCATCATCTGGGGAATTTATTAATTTAAAATGTTTACTCGCACAATGTTCGAGCGCCTACAGGGCACTTAAGACTTTCAGAAAAAAATTCTTCATTTTTGTTTCCTCGCTATCAAACTAACATTTTTTCAAAATTTTACGATTCTTACATTTAAGTTAAAATTTCACTTTAATCATGAATTTATAACCCACATAATCAAATGTTGTTAATTTTCCCTTTCTATGTTGGTCTAAGAAAGTTGAAGAGTGAACGAAAAGCAACATATGGAGCTTTTTTGGTATGTAGTATGATATTTGTTATTTCACGCCTAAAGACGTAGGAACATGCGTAATATTGTATTCTTTGATTTTTTTAATTTTTCACTAGTGAGCTTTATAGTTCGAACTCAAGTGTTATACATCGAACTATAATTTTTAAAATCACATGTTTAGTCGCTTAATTTATATTCAAGCTTCGCACACTAAATTTGTTGTTGAATTCCAAATTATTTATATTGATTTATATTTTCAAATTCTTCTTTTAAAAACAAAGCAAAAATCATTATTTTGTATTTTATTACAAAATTTTATAAAAATGGTTTCAGTCATTAACGAGATAAATGGATATTTTTTTCTTTATTTATATTTAGACAAAAAATTCTGACACGAGTTCTTTGGCATAATATACTTTAATTAATGAAGATGAAAAAATTCTAAACAAATTTGCCAAAGACGTTTCTAAGATAATTAAAAAATCAACACAAAATCGTTGTAAGAATGTTTCCAAAGATTTTTAATCTCAATGTCCTCACAGACACATTTTTCTCTATTTCTTATAATCCCAACATTAATTTTTTTTCCTATAAAATACCAATATAAATAAAATATCCAAATCTACAAATCGTTTATAAATTAAATTTCACAAATATTAATTTTAAAATAACATGTCACCGCCAATGTCACGCAAATTAAAAAAAAAAACAAAAACAAATTCAAAATATTGCATTTGGCCACCACACAGATTGAAAGCAACCGCTTATATATAAAAAATATTTGGCTTTATACATTTTGAACTTGTAGATCATTAATCAACACACAGAAAATAAATGTTTGAAAAAAAAATACGAATAGAAACATTAATCTATTTATAGACAAAAATGTCATGTCTCTCTCTATCTATACAAAGTTTACAACATGTACTATTCATTAAATAACCGCATGGGAAAAAGATAAAAAAAAACAACAACCACATATCAGCCAATGTTTACTAATTACAATATTGTGGAATTGCAGTTACCGCACAAAAAAAAACAAGCAAACAAAACATTCCCTCTAAATCACCTAATACAATATCTACCCTAACTCATTGCAATACTACACTATAAGGGTGGACGGTGTATTATGTTTTTTTTTTATTTGTTTAAATAACACACATATGCAATGCGATTATTGACCAGTGGGAAAATCTGGGGGGCATTTTTTTTTTTGATTTCAAATATAAACAAAAAATAAAATGATATGAATTTTTAGTAAAAAAAAAGAAAAGCATGAAAATGTTAAAATAGAAAATATAAAAAAAAATTAACAAACTTTGTTTAAAACATAAGACGTCGAATATTTTCATGTCCTTTCAAAGCGGATGACAGACGAGCTGATGCTTTAATCACACTATCACACAAATCACACACTACGTTTGTCAATTCAACTGTTTGTTATTCCAAACAACAAACTAATTTAAACAAAAGCACTAAAATTCAAATTTTAAAACACTGTATAGCAATACTTTTGAATAAATTTAAAAAAAAATTAAACCTTCAGCTTAAAAAGTCGCACACAATCTATGGGGACTCCTGAGACAACTGAGATTCGCAATCAATCAGCGATTAAATTCTGTAACTTCCGCGGAAATATTTTTCGTGATACTTGTGATTTATTCATTTAAATCTTTTTTATTTTTTTTTTTTGTTGATAATTGTTTTTTTTTTGTGTGTAAACACTGACCGATACAAAGAAGATACACTGAACGGTCGCCTGAATCAGCGGTAATATGCGTTCTTAAAATATGAGGCGCGCGTGTAACCAACCCAACTCGTGAACAGTTAAATTCGAATATAAACTCAAATTAAATTAAAAAAAAAAGAAGATAATTAGCGCACTCCTACAACTTTCTTAAAGGCAAATCATCGTTTATCAGTGATTAACAACAAAAATACACCAAAATCAAATCTCGAAGACATAAAAATATTCAAAATTTATGATAGGACACACAATAAATTATTACTATTGATGCCATATGATGTACTACGAACCCGATTATAAGACTTCACGTGCATGCCGTTCGTATCGTCTTAATTTTTGTATTTTATCTGACGCTAGTGACCAAAACAAATCGACTATTGGCCGCGGACATTTCTACACACTATTTATGTAAGTACACATATGTATATTATGTACCTATGTTAATTGCGGTCGAAGTTGCCGCCACCACTGCCGTCGACTTCAACAACGACGTAGCGTCTTTCGCGCGTTTCAGAGCGGAAAAATCTAAATACTTGTACGGTTTACAATCTAACTAAAGTAAACTTGCAATAATTATGTTCGAGGAGAGGTCCGTCTGTGCCTGTTGTGTATGCCGGTCGAAATGCTTCAGCTGCGGCGAGCGATGGAGACGACTTGAATTTTTGTTTTCATACTATCGTATGGTCATGACGCAGGTAATACAGTATCAAGCTGAACTGACAGTGCACACTGATAGTGTTTTTTACAATAAGTCAAATTCTAAATCCGAAAATTAAAAAAAAAAAAAAAAAAAAAAAACAGGAAAAAATTTTTAGCAAAAAACATTTGTGTACATACCCTATGAGACCAAATAAAAAAATAAATAAAATATCAACAGAAGTGAAAATTACAGATTTTTATCAAAAAATAAAATGAGTTGAATTGTATTTCACAAATGCATGTTCGAAATTAAAATTTTTGGAACCCATTCACTTTTTATTTAATGAATACCTTCCAACGATTTTTACAGATCAGATTTCGAGTGTTTAACATAGCGATCACAGGGGAAAATTTGAAGTATGTAGTTAGGAAACTACTTATGATATTTGGCATTTAAATGGGAACTGTTAAATGAGCAAATGAAAATTTCATGACCATCATTTTTACTTGCGTTTATAGGTGCTATAAAGTAAGTTATGCATTCGTCGGAAAAAAAAAGTTTTGAGATAACAATCAAACATGACATTACGATGATAGCGACGACGAAAAAGATGGTCTAAAAATTCTGTCCGTCTGTCAGTCTGTCTGTATATATTTATAGACACCTACAGCCCGAACGGGTGGGCCTAATTGCTTCAAACTTGGTATACAGTTTTTTAGGTATTGTACAGAGGGGAAATTGACATTTTTTTTAGCTCAAAAAATAACCTGCCATATAACCGTTACATTAAAGCCTATTTTTCTCGGAAATGGCTCTAACGATTTTGAAAAAATCAGCGCAGCTTTTTAGGTACGACCGATCATATGGTTAAAAATTTTTTTTTAATGTCTAAAAACGGTACTTTCCATAGGACCGTTTTTTACTTTCGACTATCTCATAAATTGCTTAACCGATTTTTACGAAATTTTGCACATATATAGATTTAGGTTGCCCAATTTATTCTGCATACTAATATTTTTAATTAACATTTTTTTGTTTTTTAAAAACATTTAAAAATAAAATTTAATTTATATTTTAAAAACTGTTCATTATTTTTTTTTCAAAAATTATAGTTATATGCATTTGCTGAATACTTATGAATTGGCGTTTTTGAATTTTTTTTTTAATTTTTCTCAAAAAGTTTTTAAAAAAACTTTTTTTCTCAAAAAATGCTCCACAGGTTTTTAAAATTTTTTTCTCATAAATTTAAATTTATCCAAGAAATAAAAGTGCGTTCTTTTGTTTGAGCTCAAATTAGTTTAAGTAATTATTTCTGAATTTTGAATTATATTTTCTTTGATTATGCCGATTTAATCTTTTGTATAGTATAAAATATTTAAGATTATATGTATAAAAAAAAACTAAGTAAAAAACGACTTTAAAAATATATTTAGATTTTTAATAGAAACCTTTGGCATACGATGTGATCGAACATAAGACCAGTCTAGCCGTGCATTTTATTTCTTTACATGGTAACAAGGATTCAGATTCTACTCACGCACTATTAATCGTGATATATGTGAAATGATAAAAAAATACGAATGAAATATTTTTTTAAAAATTGGCTTTAATCCATACAGTCCACAAAAACAAAACCAAAAACAAAAATAATATGTAAATATTGTTTGCGTTTTCTTCTACTATATTTTTTTAATTGACAAATAGAGAAGTTTTTTCTCATATCATGTTGAGTGTATGAACAAAATTCAAGTGTCATTCTTCGTGCAAAAGTAATGATCTGGGCGAAAATAGTTGAGATTTTTATAGATAATCTTCTACAAATTATAAACAATTTTTTTTATTTAAATTTAAATAGAAACTTAAAAAATAACAATGGAGTCACATGACCGACCGTACATTTTCTATTAAAAAAAAAAGAAACCAAAAAAGTACAAATTTAATCCCATGACTGGAATACATTATAGTCTCAGATGTAATAATTTTTTTTTGTTATCAGTTTTGTTCTAAAATGGGTATAAACTGTCAAACTTCAAGAGTAAGGAAAATTGTTTGAATCTTGCCACAAAAAAAAAAATAAATTTACCACATTAGAGTGGAAAAAGGTGACACTCTGGACTCAAAGAAATCACACGTAGTTGCTCTTATGTTTGATCACAAGCACACGATTTTTAGTAGAAACGGCTAAATATATTTTTAAAGTCGTTTTAACTTAATTTTTTGTATACAAATTTCTCAATTTAATTTTTTTCTAAGCAAAATTTTGTATGATAATTTTAAGTACTTAACACAATATAAATTTAGGAACACAATTTGAAAACAAACGTTCATCCGATTTTGAAATATTGAATTTTCTCAAAAAAAAAGAAAGATTTTTTTGTCGAAAAAAAATGTTTTCGATAATTTTGGTATGCAGTAATATTAAGAATTCGAAGGATATACAAATTTTTACCGAAATATGTTTTTTTAAACAAAATCAAATTTACCATTTATGATCCAACTAACCAACGGGGCTTAATGGGTTAAGCAAATATTTAAAAAAAGAATCGAGGCAATCACGTTTGAAGAAAATGGCTTTAGGGGTTTAGGCTGCAGATCGACATACAGACAGGCAGAAAGACGGAATTGTGGGACCCACTTTATTGGTGTTCTCCATCATCGTAATGCCAAGTTTGATCAAAATCTCGAGTTGACTTATAGTAACTGTACACAAATTTGACAGTATAGTTTTTGACAGTTGGTGCACCGCAAAACTTCGTGTAGTAAGAATTTACATGTTCACCCATTTTGACAGTTTTGTAGTAATTTTTTTCGAGTTAACAAACAGCATTTTTTTGAAAATTTGTGCAAATTGTAACGAATTCACAAGATAACAAACAGACCTAATAATAAGGGGATTAGAGAAAACTAGTAAAAACCTATGAAAAGGGGACAAAACTAGAATTTTGCCAATAATTCATTGGAAATTCGATTTACGGTACGTCCGCATGCATTAAAAATCATTTTTAAACTTTTGATTTACTACCACACAATTACTTTAAAAATAACAAAATAAAAAACAAACTAATAGTACCTTATTGCGACTATATACAATAATATCATTAATTTAACAATCCATCATGCAATTTAAGTCCCAATGGAAAATAAAAATGAAAATACAAAATTGACCAAGTGCAGACTACGGAACCATTTCAAGCGCGGGCGCTTGACTCTCTACTCACTTTTTATACGAGGTAGTGTGAGTAACAAAAAAAAATATATAACTGATCGTTACATTTAAGCCACCCCACTCACCATTACTAATTTCATTCTAAGGGTGGTTTTTCTGTTCAATTCGAATTGTTTGTGTTTGGGAAAGCTTCTTTTAAGAGTAGTACATGTTGTTGTTGTTTTTGTCTTTATGCAAAATGATTTTTCACTTAAATTGTTGTTCTGTCGATCGTTTAAGGAATTCACGTGACATTTGAGTTTTGCCAAAGCAAGTTCAAAGTCAATTTGGCATAGTGTGTTAATGTGTTTATACATACACACAATTGTACAGTTGTTGTTGTTGTTGTTGTTTGGGCGAAAAATAAGAATTTCCTCGATAAAATAATACTTCTGGCATGGTCGCGGTCGGTTTATTCTCTTTTAGTGGCACCATTTAAATACTATTATTATTGTTGTTGTTGTTGTTTTTTTTTTAATCGATCTCACTGTCGATCGTAAATATTTTGACTAGAATAGCATAACAATTTTCTCTAATAGGTAAATTATTATTTAATTTTTTTTTCTTAAGAAAGTTGTTATGTATGGGATTTTTTAATTTGCCTGATTAGATTTATTGAGACATTTGTCTATGATAGAATTTATAATTGATTGTTTTAGATAGTTGACGTGCCATTTATCATTATAAGTAATATAATTTGTATGTACACAAAAATCGCAATAAACTAGATAAAAATTCGCTAATAGGGAATTGAATTTATTTTTAGATTTAATATTTATTTATTTATTATTTTATATTTTTGACGAAATTAAAAAGAGAAGTGAATCTATAGCAGAAATAACAGTTTTTAAACATTGGGCCCTATTGTGATTGTCAATTATCAATTTGATCATTGATAAATACTGAAATTTGGTTTAAAAACCTAGAAATTATTAAAAAACTGCAAACTATTCCTCGGTTATTATCGATTATCCTGCAATTAACAACGGCAACGGTCTGAATTCTCGAGGCCAAAACTAAAACTATCAATTAAGTTTTCTAATATAAAATTTAAGGATTTATCAACCATAAGATTGCAATTGTCACTGGGGGATGGCACTGCCTCTATGGGGCGTCAAAAAAAGAATATGTACATACACAGACGAATTATATTTAAATTTAAGTTTTGTATTGTTCTGAAATATAACTAAATTCCTTTTAATGATTTTTGACAATCTATTGTAGTCAATAATTTAAGCCAATACGTCATTGGGAAAATCAGTATTTGTCAATGAAAAAAATATATTAGCAGACGGCGTAAAAGGATCTTATGAAACATGCGAGGATTTCGCATTCTATCGGCCAAGGCTGAAGATATACCCTGATTTATTAACATTATTGGGGGTGGCCGTGGCGCGATAGTTGTGTGTTCGCCTGTCAACCTCATGGTCACAGGTTCGATTCCTGCCGTAGTCTATGTCTTCTTATTTTTCCATTAAAAACCAATTCTAAAAATAAATGTCATACAATGAGTTGCTGGTGTACTCATTACATGCTGTTTAGGCATAGAACTAACAACATGTGATTGAGTAAAACTAGTATACCGATAAAATATGACAAAAAGAATTAAAAAATTAATGCGAATTATAAGGGACATCTATAAATAAGACACGGAAATTTCTCCGCATTAGTTCAGCCGCCATCCCTGGAGATAAAATCTGAGACAACTACCACTACAGTCTCCGAATATCGCGCCACACATCTTTCCTATCATTCTTTCTCTTCCTTAACCTCACCCCCACGCCCGCGCTGTGTTGAAACATTTAAAGGGTATTCATACTCCCTTGAGCGCGCGTAGATTATTAAAAAAAAAAAAAAAAAAAAAAAAAAAAAAAATATCTAGAGTCTCTTTGGCAAAGGTTATGAAGATTAAGACTAGGGACTTAGATTACGAAATTCAACAGAAAATTATGCCATATACGAGTATGTCGAGCAGTGGCGAGGCTTGAATAATTTCAAAAGGTAAGTCGAAGAAAAATTAGTCACCAAAAAATTAAATTTCGGAGGTTTACTTGAAATTTTTTCGTTCAATGCATAACTTAGTATTAAACCATAAGGTTGAGCAATTCAAACCAAATTTTGTATACCTTAGGTCATTTAAGTTAAATGTAACAATGAGCTTAACACATAATAAAAGCGTTTTCGAAAGAAAACTTTTTTGGCGGATGCAAATACAATATCTTAAATAAATGTATTGTTAAGTTAAGAATTTGCGGGAATGTTGCACAGAATATTTCGTCTTTTAAATGTTTATTAAGTGCTAAAACGTCAAGTTGTCGAAGATAAGAAGTTGTATACAAAACTAAGTTAATTTTTTAAAACTGATAAATTAAAAAAATCCAGGGAAAAAATTTATTAAAGAAAATATTTTTGCATCTGGATTAGAAACTGCTAAATTATCATATTTTTATTTATTATATCTTGTATTTATTTGGGATATAATATATCGTCTTTTATTTCTACAAAACGATGTTTATAACGTGTTTTGGAATCAGTTTCGAGCAATCCTCGTTTTCGTGGTGTTTTCGCGCAATCGCTTATGCTTTCCAAAATGGATTCAAATTAATTAAGAAAGTCAGAGCTGTACCAAGACTCAAAACTATCGATTTCTCTTTTGCAAATTCAACATCCGTTTGCTTATTTTGAACTAATGGAAAAGGAAGTCAGTCTTAGCAAAAATTTCAGAAAGTATATTAAGAAAACAACATTTCCTCTAATATATGTAATTAACAAGCTCTCGGCAGTAGAAAGCGAGCCAGTGTCCCATTCACTGAGGTTAATATTCTAATAAAAGTTAGAATTATATCTAATCTACAATTTAAAACGACGTTTATTATCCGCGAATTATAATACCATCGAGTTTCCGATACCTCAGCCTTTCGTCGGATGGCTATATATTTAAAAAAAAAAAAAACCAACAATAGTATTAATACTGCCAAAAAAAACTTTTATTTCCGATATATTTTCAAGTGATCGCGATAAAACTAAATTTAATACGTGAGCATAGCAAAGAATAAAGTTATAGCCATTGGAAAAGCATCAAAGACTTTCTCTTTAACACCTCTTCCCCAGACATAACTGCCGCACCATCGAAAGATTGACAAATTAGTTCGTCCTTGCAGGAGAATATATCAAGTATGTATTTATATTAAAAGCTCATCTGCGTTGTGAGACTCACTAACGTCAAAAAAAAGGAAACCTTTCTTTAATTATATCATCCAAAAGGTACCGTAGAATAGCACTCCAAGCTTGAAGAGTTGGAAAAAAGAAGGCAAGGAACACGAAACATTTTATTTAACTTTCAACTCCCTGTCAATCAAGTATACTTTTGTTACAATGAAACTTTAAAATGGGAAACGAAACCATCTTTTCGTTTTTAATCTAATTTCATGGAAGGGGTAGAGCGTCCTAACTGTACAACTTTTTTTTCTGAATAAATCTAAGCTGATTAAAATTATTTGACTCATTTAAGAGAAAATCTAACAACATTATACACTGTGTTCTCCTTGGAAACTTATTTTTTTAAATAAGTTTAATACTATGTTCCCACCAAAGCGAAATCTGAGATTTCAGCACGAAGTTTTCGAGATTTCAAATTGGTGTTCACACCGCCACGATTTCTTCTCTCAAAAAGCACAAACAACAACCACTTTTAGAGTGAAAGATGGTAATTTGTACATAAAAAGCTTTTTACCTAAATATGGTGAAGTTTAAAATGGACTCGTTCACTATGAATGGGCCGCATCGCTAAAGGGATTTCATTGTGATTTCAACGAAATCTCGGATTTCGAAATCCCAAAACTATATGGTGAAATGCGAAGATTTGGGCTGAAATCTACTAAATCCGAGATTTCGCTTCGGTGGGAACATAGTATAAACCTCATTGGGATTTGCTGAATTCATTTGGGCTAGTTGTGCCACATTATTGAATTGCAGTTATTTTCTACACTTTCTGCCAAAAATAAATTAAATCTAATATCAATGTTAGTGGATATAGTGGAGTGGCAACCTTAAATTTAAAGATAGAGGATTCAGCCCAAGGGGGAGATACATATAAATTAATAAAATAGGTAAAAAGGAAGCGGTTTGTTTTTTTGTGCTATACCAATTTTTTTCTTTGAATGAATTATTTTTTTTTAACAAGCAGAATGCAGAAACCTACCTCAACCATTGTACATAAAATCTTTGCTATATAGTATATACAATGCCTCAACGTCAACAAACCTGACCCATACATGTTGGTTCATCAGCCCGGCGATTGAGAGATACACATAAATTATCAAAAAAGTTGCAGGCGCAGCGCACTACGCAACATAGACTCATTTACAGAATGAATAGAATATGAGGGATACATACAAATTCACCAAAGAAAAAGTCAGTGAACATCGCGATTTTTTCGTCCATAAGCAATCGTGTATTGGACAGAGAAATATCAAACGCATTGAACAGCATATGCAAGGAGAGTGAAGAAAACAAATTTGTTCTATCCAGCGAGAAACTTTATAACCCGAGACATTGCGTGTTATTTTGTTGCTGGTATAGTTTTATATTGCCTTAGGAATGAGTTGAAAAGCAAACATGTGAATAGAGAAACACTGAAAGAAAAGTTGCTATAATAATGTTGACAGCGTGTGCAGGTATAGGGTTAAACTAGATTCATGTTGTCAGGAGCTTAAGTTGTTAAGGATGCGTTTTTCAAAAGGTAAGGCGCAAGGAATCGAGTTATATGGACGCTTCGCGCCTGATGTAGAGTCAGATATAACCCTAATATATATACAAAGGTTGAAGGCTAACGCGGACTTCATTACAAAAGTTATGAAAAGAAATGAGGTATGTTTTCACAAGGCTATTTTGAAAAAATTGCTCCAAATAAATGCCTCTATGTTTAAAAAAAGAGTGAAACCAACTCGCTTTATCACAAGAATCGTACCTAAGCTTAACGGAAACCAATATTGACGAATGGCAGGACCAGTTTGCAGAGGTGATCGCTAAACTCGATCAGGCATATTAACGAAATTTAAATCATGAGTTGACTTCAGACGTCAATTACTTTTATAGTTATTATTCAGCCGCTCATATAAGTATTGTATTGAGAGCCAGAGTCGAATTTTACATTTAAATTTTATAACGCACAGTTAAAAATATTTGCCGCAGTTTTGTAATCTATGTAACAGAAGAGAAATAGAACATATTTACCACTTCCTTAGCTGTGTGTCCAATTTTTAAAGAAAGCTTTGTTAGCTCAAGCAGGGCGAAGTGACTTACAACCAATATCAATCATACCTATCTGAGTGTCTACAGGAATAGAGGCGACCTTAATAACACCCTGTTTAATATTCACGGGAGTGAGAGAGACAGTGTAACAAAAATCTAGCATTACTGAAATTCTCGCTCAAAAACGTTTCCAGCTCTTAGACTATAAGTTTATTGCCCAATCCGAACGCAAATATTCTATGACAAGAGATACTCTTGTAGGATTTGTTACTTTCTTGCAAAAGGCAGTATCCCTGAGAAAAACATGTTTGTTTTTAGGTGGAAGTTGCTAGGAATCAAATCCATACCTTTGGCAAGACAGTCCAACGCAATCACCATTACGCAACAGGCTAAGCTTTCCATATCTCTGCAATTCTAAATGTGGATTGTGAAATTATGTTATGTGTTTGACGTTTTTCTCATTCAAATTAAATGTTGTCCAAATAGAGGGGCATGTTCATAGAGTCTTTGATTGATAAAAATGTTAATGTTCATTATTTAAGTATTTTATGAACTTGGCTTATATGCGGTTCAACGATGAAGGTGGAGTAAAGTGTTATATTTTACATACTTTATACCAGGTGTCGCAAAATTAATCATCCTATATATATTATAATTCTTACAAATGGCGGCAAATGTCAATTCTACTTTAAGAAGTCTTTTAAGTAAACAGACATAATAGATACGTCACCAAGTCACGAACTGCTATACTATAAAAAAACGCGGAATAATTGTTTCGATTGACATCTGGCGCAATTATAGCAAACAAATTATAGCATCTTCCGATAGGGTGACGAATTTTTCTGCCACCTGTCAGTAATACTAAATTTCGTAGTCGGAGTAAATATTAGTATTCTACATTCTTCTCCAAACCATTTTTAGATCTAACAAAAAATACTAAAAGTCAGTTGTAAAAAATTGATTCAAATATTTGATCGGTTGATGTGGTTCCGAAAATTTGAAGGCCATTTCAACGGATTAACTGTGGTTTCAAGTATGTTATAAATGCTTGACCCATGGTTGAAGATCACTTAATCCGATGAAATCGAAGGGTTAAAACATTGATCCAATGTTGAATCACGGTTTAAATATTTGTACAACTTGTAATTTAAATACATGAGTATATTTGCATTTGTATGCGTTCTAAAATAAAAAAAAATCGCCTCATTTAATTTTTTAACTCTACGAACAAAGCCAACCTTGGAGATTCACGAAAGCCATCAAGAGTAGCAACATTTATGAATGAAACAACTATAACTTCATTCCACACTTGAATAAATGTCAAAAATCTATCCGCAACAGGATTTTGCTTCTCATTTTATCGGCAGATAGATGTTGTATTTGTAATGTGTACATTTTGATTTTGTGCAAATAACTTCTGCCAAAAGAAAAACAAGCCTATTGGTATTGTTAGACTGCGTGTCCATTTGAAAGCACTTTTGCAAGTTAATTCTCGAGAGTAACTCTCTGGTGGCTGTCCATTTGAGATTGTAGAAATTTAGCTATAGCCAGTCCTCTGATAGAACGTTGAGAGTTTTCTTCCTGAGACCAATCTACATATGGTCCCCATCATTAATTGTCGTCACTGTTGTTAAAAAAGCAATGAATTGAAACAAAATACTTGTTTAAACAGAGGTCTACACTTGCGAGAGAGAATTTAAATATACTCAAAGGTTCTGAAACGTTTGCCGTTTGGCAATTGAAGTTTAAAAGGAATTCTAAATCAAGGGAAGTCTGTATTGGTCACACTTAGATTTGTTGCATCCTGAAGTCAGTTCAAAGTTTTATCATATTCAGTATAACATGTATATGTGTATGGCATCCACCGGCAATAGGTTTTTCGCATTCCAGTATATATACAATAATATAATGCAGATACATCTGGGCCCATGTTCTGTAAGTCAGGCTATAACTTTTCCTCACTTATCGCCCCTAATTTTTTTTTTGTTTATCGACTATTTTTATCGATTCGAAAGTAACAGAACATGGGCCCTGGTTTTTAAAATTAACGAGCATTCTTATATTTACGTATGTCATCTTCCGATCACGAGAACTGCGTTCAGCAAATTCCGTTCATATTAATAATTTGTTTCTATTTCTGAAGGGAAATGACATTACAGTAGTTTTCGACAAAGTTTCAAAGACTCATATTTCTGTATGAGTATATTCTTTTTTATAATATTCACTGTTTTGCAGTGTTAACTCTCGACAGTTACTCCCTAAATTCAAACCATGTTGAAACTTGGAAAGCCTATCTCCGATACTGTTTAAAACATTTGCCCACTATCGAGTGACTCCCAAAAAGATCCAATTTCGAGGTTAAAGAGTCAACTATCCGTAAACTACTGTCAAGACTAAGTCCACTTGAGAGATTACTCTCTAGACAAGATTGAGAGCGTCGTTGCAATGCTTTAACTCTCAAATTGAGACTTATGTACCTTTATGAATATATTTATTTAATATATTGTGTGCAATTTAGAAATGAAATGCGTAATCTGTTACTGTCACACGCAATTTCCATCGCTATAGTCGAATGTTAACCGCATGAATGTGGAAGGCATGTAGTATGACGTTGCCACATTTCACAGCATACGATTTGTTTTGGCTTAATTGCAAGCAACATTTCTTATCTCCTGATATACATTTGTCGAAAATTCATGAAAAATTACATTTTCAGAGTCGAATATTTTTCATTCTCTCTTAGATCAAAATATTCACAGGTTTTTTTTTGTCAGCCATTGGTGCAGGTTAGGGGTTTCAACTTGAAGTTGCTCTACTTGTATCTGGGACTAATTTTGTCCTAAAATAACTAAACATAGTGATTTCGGAAAATTTAGAAGGATTGAAAAGCAATTAAACCAATGGATTATAAAATGTATTATTTAATAATTAAACAAAACCCTAACAATGTTGAAAAAATACACACAAGCCAATACAAAACTATGTATTTCTTTAATAAAACGAATATTTCTGCAAAATTTTCATAATAAAAATCATAACTTTGTGTTTAACTTAAAGTTTAAACATTCACTTAAAAGTTTTATTATTACATTGTTTAAAATTAATGCAAAAAAATGTTGCTCAAAATTTATTCAAGAAAAATCAAATTTAAATCGCTAATTTAAAAACTGTTTAAAAATGAGCAACATGTTGCTAGCTTGTAAGAAACAAAAAAATTAAATAAATGTTGAACAAATCGAACACATACAAATTATTATAGTTTCTTTTTGTTGTTAATCGAAAGTACTGGTTGGATATTTACCTAAGTTTAGTCCTAAGCTCTTTAAAGGTTCAACGCCTTAGCAATGAATACAGATGTATCTGTATACTGGTACTAAGTGGTCCAAGGTAACAAAGATCTATTTACACCCGTGTTAAATGGCGCGGTTGATATCTGTAAAAAAAAAAAGTACGGACTTAGCACACTGTGTTAAGAGAGTCTTTAACATATTTGAACTAATTATCGGTTTGCTAAAAATAGACTTAAACTTTTAAATTACACTCAAATAAGTTTGTACACGATTTTTACGATCGAGTTTCTATAAAAATCAAATCACACTTTGGTTGGTTGACGTATTTTTTTTTTTTTAGTTCAACAAATTTTCGACACTTAAGATAAACGTGTTAATTGTTTATAGGATTAGAAAGAAACAATAAACTTTCGGCCTATAAATTTCACTACGAAAGTACACAGCTTCAAAAACAAAATTAAAAATCTACCTGTTCGCTGAAATAACAAACTGTTACTAAAACCTACGTGTAGATCTTAAAGGGTTTGATTTTTTTTTTGTGTTTCAAATTAAACATTGTTTAAACGTCATTCGATTTCGACTTTTGTTTTCTTTTGCCAATAATTAAAATTCGGAACGAATTGACAATGAAAAAAAAATTCGGAACATTTATTCAGCTTTAATGGTAAAAAAAACCATGTTTATTTAAACCTGTTGTATCTAAGGTAACACAGTCATATCTTAACCAAAAAAAGTGGATTACAATCAAACCCGCTTTTAGTCAGGTTCATGAATATGAAAGACATAAAAGTGACGATTTAGATTAGATTTTTATTCAATATAAAAGTTGTACATTGGTTATTATTAAGAATTTAAATTGAATAATTAAGGCATGACTATATCTGTCGTTTGTCTGAGTAGGACATTTGATAAATTTTACAATAATTTAATTTTTAAGATAAATTTAACACTAATATGTATAATTTTTTTTTATTTAAATATTTTTTTTTATTTAAGTGCTTTTAGTTTAGCGAAAACAAAATAAATATATTTTTTTCAATGGCTTTTAGTTCAATTTTAAAAGCTTTCTATGATTGTGCTTTTTCTATAAGCGCTGGCCTTTTGATAGTAGCTGAACAGAAGTTGCCAGTCCAACCCGTTTTGATATTTTTTAACTTCATTAAATTGAAGAGTTTTTTTTCCAAAGTGAAATCTTCTCAGCTCCTTCAACACGGGGCATAATCCGATTCCAGTTCCTTCAGTTCTATGTGGTGAATAATTAAGGCTTATTGATTCTCCTCTTATTATAAAAATTTTCCCGATCATAATGCATGAGAAACTGCTGTTGAAGTAATTTGCTTCGTTTAAATTGTAGTTAACTCTCGAGTAATAAATCCTCTCTGTTGAAAGAGTATCTCTCATTCTCATCAGTTGTCCGGATAACTTCATAAAACGTCAGTTTCCATTGGTCTATTCTAACTTCCGATAAATTCAGCACTATACCATAATCTGCAGCCAGTTTACTCCAATTTTTGGCAAAAAATTTATTTTTTTGCATTGTATACCGAAATATATGCTTTGGTAGCTGAATTTCGTCCATTTTAGCCACCCGTGATAATTAATCAACGTGTAGCTTTAGCGATGAGATAAACTGTGATGGTTATCCCGACTCAAGATAATACATGTATTTCGGGGTGTTTTTTTTTTATAATCTATACGCGCTCAAGGGATTATACTACAATTCAAATGTCTCAACACAGCGCGGGCGTGAAGTTAAGGAAGAGAAGTAATGATAGGAAAGATGTGTGGCGCGATGTTCTGAGACTGTAGGTGGTTGTTGTTTCAGATTTTATCAGCAGGGATGGAGGCTGAACTAATACGAAGAAACTTCCGTGTCTTATAAATCAATGTCCCTTATAATTCGCATTAATTTTTTTATTCTTTGTCATATTTTATCGGTATACTAGATTTTTTACTCAATCACATGTTGTTAGTTCTATGAGTTCTATTTAATGAGTAAACCAGCAACTCATTGTATGAAATTTTTTTTTGAATTGTTTTTTAATTTTTAATGGAAAAATAAGAGCTTTTCCATGTTAAGGTTCTAAGTTAGCTCCATTCCTAAGTAGTTGTATATTTTTTACTACCTCCAGGTTATGCTCACCATATTTCCATTTTTCACTCACTGATAACCAGCCTGGACCTTTTTGGAAAACCATAACTTTTGACTGATTAACGTTGACTTCTAAGCCCCATATTGTGCAATACCCGTACAGTTTGTTAATCATCAACTGAAGTGAACTAGCTGATTCAGCGAGTATAACTATGTCGTCTGCGTGTATGATGACTTTTACTTTTGTGTTGCCAATTCCTACTCCACATGTAAGTGAGTCCACAAGATCATCTAAATAGAATGCGAATAGTAGAGGGCTAAGATTACAGCCTTGCTTAACTCCACGGTTGATTTCTAATTTTTCTGAACGCTCCTTTCCTTTAACAATATATGCCGTAGATTGTTGATAAAGTTTTTCCAGAGCTCTGACAAACTTTGAGGATAGTCCTAAATTATGTAGCTTATAGAACATCGCATTTCGGTTTATCGTATCAAAAGCCGCTCTAAAATCCACAAACAATTTATACAATTTTTGATTTTGGTTCAACTTCATTTAAGCTATAGATCTAAGAACAAAGATGTTATTAACTGTCGAAAAACCAGCACAAAACTCACTGAGTTTTTTGTTTGCATTTACCCATACAGTCAGTCTCTTGTTTAATAAAGTTGTGTACGTTTTTAGCGTTAAGTTCAGGAATGATATGCTTCTGTAGTTAGTCGGCTTAGACGGATCACCCTTTTTATATATCGGAAAAATAAACGTTTCATAAAAAAATGTTCAGGCAGAGTTCCAAAATTAAAAATTATGTTCAATGCTTTGGTTAAATTTTCTTTGAAAGCATTTGTGCTGTATTTTAAAAACTCAGCTGGAATTCCATTTGACCCAGCAGCTTTGCCGTTTTTCAGAGAACTTAGTATGATTTTGACTTCTTCCAGTTCAATATTCTTATCTAGAATTTCGACCTTGACAAAAGGCTGTGCAAAATTCCATTTAATCTGATTCGGCAAATACAAAAGCGAGATGTAGTATTCATGCCATCTTTCCTCCGGAATGATGGCCGTATCTTTTGTAGTATAATTTCCAGATAACTTTCTTGTTAATGACCAAAACTCACCTGAATCTCTTCTTTGACTTAACTGGAATGCCAACTTTTCAAAATGAGCTTCCTTTTTTGCTTTATCAATTTATATTGTTTCGACATATTCTATTTTTATGCTATGTGCATCATATTTTCGCAATAGATTGAGAAGTTGAAAACTTTTTTTTCGTAAATTCTCGCATTCAAAATCGTACCATTCGGATTTTTTTTTGTAAAAAAGATTTCTTCGGTAGTAAATTAGCTGCAGAGTAAATAATTGCTTCCAGATCACATATCGGCACATATTTTGCTATTAATTTACATTTTTTGGCATTGAGAATAGTGTCGATTTTTGTCTGAAAATCGTGTTCTTTATGTTTGTTCCACCTGAGGCACCTGTTTTCAGTGACGGCAACTGCTGCTCTTGAGTCTGGGAATATGTTTTCCATATTTGGTGATTGGTAGGTGATCCTTGAAGAAAAAATTCCAATCAAGACCTATAAGCCCATAGGCAATTGTAGAGCTGCCTTGCTTTCCAATGAACGTGAGTTCTCCCATTTTATCGCCACTGCCATTTAATATGCTTAGAGCGAAATTGTTGCAAAATTTTACAATTTTCCTTCCTCCAGCATTGACTTTTGTATCTTCAGAGGTACGCTTACGCTTTTTGAGCACTATTTCCGCTTCCAAATTTGCTGTTCTAGCGTTGAAATATCCAACTAAAATAGGCTTTTGCGATTTAATAGACTATAAGCAGTCATACAATATTTCATAATCTTTTTGCCAATGATTGCAGTTTAAGTAGACAGGCACAATATATAATGAATTACAATCATATTTGATCTCAACATAAATCAATCCCTCAAGAGTTTTAAATTTGTATGCTAGCGATAAGTCTCTCTTTATTGCAATTAGTGTCGTTCTACCTTTGTTAAAAAAGTGACGAGTTTTGCAGATATTCGATATTAAAAAGTTTATTTGTTCTTCAAAACAACCATCAGAAATAAACAGGTATTGGGTTTTTTTTCCAGTGCAGCTTTAAAATCTAGGCTTAGGTTAATATTGTGTTTTTATAATCAAAAGAAACCCGCAATGATAAAGACCCAAATTATAAAGAATTGTGTTCTTATAAGCTCGGTGTTTAGGCGATTTTCTTTTTGATTTAATATCAAATGTTTTTATTGTGTAACTTATTTAACCGCGTTTTACTGTATAAGAACGTCATTCAGAATATTTTTAAATCCAATATTTAAAGAAGGAAGTGGCTTTAAATCATTTTATTTAGCGCCTATGACGTAAAAATTGATATTTTTAATTAAACAGTATGATGTGCTATATTAATTAAATTTGTTATCGCTTAAGACAAACGCACAACTTAATAAAAAGTAATTTATGTTTAATTTATTAATAAGACACACATGCTTAATGTCAAATAATGAAAATAAATAAAAAGAAACGTGTGCAAATAAATTGTTTAAAAATTATGATGATGGATTGAAAGGTTGTTAAGACACCTTTATTTTTTTTTAATGTGCATTAGAAGGTGAGAGAGAAAACACTGGCTAGACGATTTTGCGCTTAAAGCTGAAATATTGGTAAGACTAATAATAACATTTATAGTCGAAGAAATAAAATATAAAGGTTTACATAACGCTCATCAAAAAGTTTAAGGTATCGGAAAGTACTAATGTTTTCCTTCAAAATTAATATAATTTTTTTTTTGTTCAGAAAAATGAGCTGGTGAATCGAGAAAATAAACAATAAATAAGTAAGCATTGCTGGAAGAAGAAATAAAATGCACGACTGGATCGAACGAACTTGCTCTAATGTTCGATCACATCGTATGCAAAAGATTTCTATTAAAAATCTAAATATATTTTTAAAGTCATTTTTAACTCAATTTTGTATATACATATACAATTTTTTTTAATTTTGTTCTAAAATAAATTGGTATGACAATATTAAATATTTAATAATATAAACTTTAAAACAAAAGATTAAATCGGTTTAATTAAAGAAAAAATAATTCAAAATTCTGAAATAAATTATTAAACTAATTTGAGTTTAAAAAAAGTACTCAATTTATTTCTTGGATAAATTTGAGTTTACGAAAAAAAAAATTGAAAATCTTTGGACCGGTTTTTGTGAAAAAAAGTTTTTTTTTAAACTTTTTGCAAATATTAAAAAAAAAAATTCAAAAACACCAATTCATAGGTATTCAGAAAATACATATAAATAAAATTTTTGAAAAAAATTTAGTGCAGTTTTCGAAATATAAATTTTTTCAATTTTTTTCTTAAAAATAATTTTAAAAATACAAAAAATATTAATTAAAAATATTGTACGCGGTGTAATTTGGGCAACCTAAACCTATATATGTGTGAAATTTCGAAAGAATCGGTTAAGCCGTTTATGAGATAGTCGAAAGCAAAAAAAAAACGGTCCTATGGAAAGTACCGTTTTTATACATTTTTCTAATTTTTCTTTCAACCATATGATCGGTCGTAGCTAAAAAAAGCCTCACTGAGTTTTTTTTGTCAAAATCGTTTTAGAGCCGTTTTCGAGAAAAATAGGTTTGAACGTACCGGTTATATGGCAGATACCGTTCATTAGGACCGTGTTCTACCGAAATAGATTTTTATATTTAGATCATTTTCGAAAATTTCGAAATCACTTTAAACTACAAAAACTGCAGGTTCATTGTTTTATTAAGTGAAAAATTACGATTGGCGTATTTTTCAGAGAAAAATGGAAGCAGAAAGCTAAAGAGTAAAGCGGAAGTGATTTTGAAATGTTCAATGTAAACTATAATTTTCTGTCACACTGTTGGCATGTCTCTAGACACGTCCATATACAAAAAGCCAAGGTTTTAATCTCGGAACGCAAGCTCTTCGCAAAAGCGAATACAACATAGTCAACGACAAGCAGGGAGGAGTAGATGTAATAGTATTTCTACCAACTTCTAAATGGGAACCATGCGGATTGATGCAAAGCCAGAACAAACGTTCAATCATTCAATACCCAGTTACATGAGTATAGTAGAGGTTGACTCAAATGCATTAAGGGGGGTGATCTGAAAATACGGAGGAGATGTTTTAATGGGAACATGTACCAACTCATCAACTAAATATGGATGATGAATGACTGTGCCATCAGCTCCAGATGTCCCATCTACAAAAAGGCGATCCTATCACTTGCAATAATTATTGAGGCGTATTCCTGCTAAGGTCACATACAAGATCCTTTCTAACGTGCTGTGCTAAAGCCGTTCTGAAACACTTTAATCGGCAAATATCAGACTGCAAATCGTCCATAGACCAAACCTTAAAACTTGGGCAAATCTTAGAAAAGACCAACGAAGACCCTCCATCTCTGCATCGATTTGAAAGGTACATATGATAGCATTTATTGTCAAGGTCTTTATGGCGAAGACCGAACTCGGGATGTCGGCAAAGCTGATCCAGTTGTGTATCTAGAGTAGAAAATACATGGAGTAATGTATAGAATTTCGGCAAGGAGATGGGATATAATGTGACTTCTTCAGTTTCATTCTAAGACCTTGGAACAATGTTAAGAGCTGCCGCAAACACGGAAGGCACTATCTTCAACAAATCCGGTGAGCTACTTGGGTATGTAGACGACATTAAAATTATCGGTCAATCCCAACGAACATTCGGAACAGTCAATTATCTTCAAGGAAATGACAATAAGACCTGTTTTCACAAAACACAGAAGCATCTGTCCATAGCTAAGAACAAAATGTCACTGTTAATATTTTCCTATCTTGTGATAAATATGAATTGTATGAATGGTACCTCAGTGGAAGCTGGCAAAAATTTACCCTAGCAAGCCGCTGCTACTTCGGTTCAGCGGAACACATATGGGTCCCAAAACTCCTTTTGCCAAAGACTGAGTGCACGCTCAACAAAATACTTATACTGACAGTCTTGATTTACTGATCCGAGTGCCGCACAAAAGGATAAAAAGAGAACTGACACGGAATTCTTTGAAAAGAAGGGAGCCAATGTATTTGAAGATAAAATAGCAGACTATGAGCTCCACAAAGATGTTGATATAGTCCAAAAAAGTCGAAACACGCCGACTACATTGTTTTATCAACATCGAGCAAATGAACAATAACGCTATATCCATCATCGAATATCAAGCCCCCAGGTTCTAGGCGACAAAGAATACCAAACGTCTCCGGTTAAGGGACCATGTCATAACGAGTGACATACCACTTGTTCTGAAAGCATCGTGTCCGGGTTAGATGGGGAAATGCCGTTTCTTTGGCCGAGACCTTTAACATGCCAGGAACAATGTAAGTAAGCAAGCATGTAAGCTACATGTTGTCCCAACAGAAAATGCACACGCTGTGATAAATTTACACTTAACCCCTTCGATCAATCTTTAAATATTTTCACGTGCCCAAAATCTTCACTGACGCAAGAGAATCTAATATTCTACACTTTTAAAAAACACTTAGATGGTGAATGCCCGATGTGCTCCCGGCCAGTGTGGCCTTGTTATGACAAATTCGTACTCAAGGCGATTCAAATGCCAGCAACCTCATTTCGCCCTCTTTATAAATATATACTATTGTTTTAAAAATTTCAACTTGTTACCGTAAGAAAACCCGGTTTAATTACAACACCGCCACCGTAACGCTCCACTTCCTCATTCGATATTTGTATTTCCGATCAGGTATTGAGAAAAATAATAAAGTCCATATACAAGTACCTATGTGAAAGCAAGACCCTCAAAGACATACTTAACTTGAACACACTTAAAAAAAATCTACAACATTGCATTCGGAACTTTTGATTTATTTTTCAGTATTTGGCAATAATGTAACTCAACCTTGGCATGTGGTCAAAACTAAGTGTGTGATACATTTGCATTTGACACAAGTGTTGACAGCCAACAAAAAAAAAAAATGCTGAATGTTAAAAAAAAATAAAATTAATAAAAATGTTACAAACAAAAAAATAATACATAATTATTTGGCACAGGTAAGTCATATTTCATATTTTCTATGCATCTATCTTCAACATACGAGTCGAGTACCTACACTGTACCTCTAATGTTTGAGTGTGAGAATTGAATTATAAAAAAAAAAAACTGTATGACATTGATTTCTTATATATGTATCTACTATTTGCTTAGTTTTATTTCAATAATTGATTTTGGTTGCTTTTTGCACTTCACGACCTCATAACATCATTTGCATGATTACGAGTACATACATATGTATTATGGTCAAGATTAAAAGGTAAGTACAATTTTAAAATGAAACAAAAAAAAATTGAGGTCGAAATTGATATCTAGCGAACTAATAGGTGGGTGGTTCAAGGTTCCATGCGCAAAGTACAGAAAACACATTTAGAGTAAATAAATATTTAAAATATGTAAATGGCGAAAAATCACTGCGAAATTATGAGTTGCTAAAAAAATGATTCTCGATAAACATTTATTAAAAAAAAACATTACTCATGCATTGGAATGTTCAACATTTAATGCAAAAAAAAAAAATAACAAGCAAATAAACAACAAATATTCAATAGAATGTATTTAAAAATAAAATGCACGACTGGATCGCACGTACTTGCTGCTATGTTCGATCACATTATAATGCAAAAGATTCTTAAGGGAAACGGCTAAATGTATTTTTAAAGTCGTTTTTCACTTGAATTTTTATATAGAAAAAATCTTAAATTAAAAAAAAAATTGGTATGAAAATTTTAAATATTTAATAATATAAATTTAAAAACAAAATTTTAGAGCAAATCGTCAGCTCGTTTTCGAAATATTGAATTTTCAAAAAAAAAAAAATATTTTTTTTCAAAAATCCAAAAAAAAAACTATTTTTCTAAAACTTTAAAATCCAGATTATTTATAATTAAAAGGAAATCGGTTCAGCCGTTTATGAGAAAGTCGAAAATCAATAAAATGGTGGTATGGAAGGTACCGTTAATAACAAAATAGTTTACATTTTTTTCGGCCAAAATGTAGACCATATTAAAGGCAGTACTCACACCAATTTTTATCGAAATCGTTAGAGCCTTTTTCGAGATAATTAAGATGGCAGAAAAATACCGTTATTTTTGGGGCTAAAACAACGATTCAAAAATCTATTTTCGACAATCACCTAAAACGCCTAAGCACCAAGTTTAAAAAAAAGCGGCTCAGTCGTTTAGGCTGTAGATCGTTCTACAGACAGACATACAGACATGCAGACAGAAGGAATTACCGGACCCACTTTTTTTGTGTTCTTTATCATCGTAATGTCAACTTTGATTAAGATCTCGAGTTCGATTTTTTTTCCAAATGCAAAACTTGCCCTTTAGTACCTACATATATCGCAAGTAAAAACAAACACATTTTATGAAAATGAGAATTTATTATTATTCTGAGTCGATGTTCAAAATTATTTTATTTAATACTAATTGTTAAAAATTCGATTAAAGAACAAAAATAAAGATGCTTTTAGCGAGCGATCAATATTTATTAACAATTTAATGCTGGAATATTTTCCACTCATTTGCTGATTGTTAAATGTTTACCGTTTGTCTTAGCAATGAATTAATAAACAAAACAAGAATAAACAGACTACCATTATTTTTATATTAAATTCAATCTGAAAAGCATAAGGAACAAAAAATTAATTCTGTTTACATTTTTTATTTACTTGTAGTTTTTTTTTTTTATAATCCTTTATGTAACTCAAACGGCACGTTCGTTTACACAATAATTTATGCTGAATTGTCTGTCAATGCAGTTTTGATTAAATCCTCAATGATGGCGAATATATATTTTTACATTTTTCTAATTGAAAGCTGGGTAAAAGAAGGAATCAAACTTAAAAAAAAAACAAGTATACGCCATAGTGAACGTGAATTAAGTTTAAGTTAAAATTGTAATGGTTCGTAAATTAACAGGGTGATGTAAGTTCGACGCGGGTAATTTGCGAATTTATCAATCACAAAAACAAATTCGTGGGGGTCCACCGAATATTTGCGGTTGAGCAATATTTAAAAGTAGGGTGGTTCAAAATTTTGGCGCATTTTGTACCGACAAGTTTACATAACTTATATGTGTTATGGGTTCAGAAGTTTAGGTAAGACACCATCTGCAGCAAAAGTCAAAGGGTGTGTCAAGTTTTACAAGAAATTATGGACAACCAATGTAAATCGATAAGGAAGATTTCAATCTGATCCTACTGAAGGCATTGTGAAATGGGGAATAAAAAAAACAAGTAGAGTTTAATGCTTCAAAAACTATATGGTTCGCGAGTCAATATGAATATTTAGCATTAATCCTTGCGAATCACTGATTTAACATTCGTCTCAAATCTCAAAAATTTGACTCTATTAGCATTAAGGAATCTTCATCAGAATGGGTCGAATTATAGTTCTAAGTTGAAAAAAATCGCAGTTTTAATTTTTGAGGAATAATGGTACCTACCATACAACCTGTATAAAAAAGCTTTAATTGTCCCGAAATAAACCTAAGCGAATTAGATTAAACAAATTTTATTTAAAATAGTAGGTGAGGGTTACATGGTGGTAAAACAAATTTGGAAATAAGATTTTTCTAATTTTACTTAGTAAAGACCCTACTTTTTTATTAACGACTCTTCCGATTTCGATCAAAATTGTTAATGTTGGAGTTCCTTCGAAGTCTAGTTACTACACTCTTCAGCTTTCAAGCTTTTCAAACACACTTGTGCCTGTCGCTGAAATCCCCACTGAAAATAACCACTGAGTTACCTGCGTATATAACACCATGACCTATCTACTGCACATCAAAGTACACACTGCTGCATGTGTGCCTTCACAAGACTCAACCCTCGTTCTGTGCTTTCAAAATAAACTTATTGTATCAGTGTGGTAATTAAGTATGCTTACTACTGCAAGCCTGTAAGAGGTTTAAAACAGTGAGAACTTATTGGCATTTCTAACAGTCAAAGTGAAAGGCAAATATCCTATCATCCCCTTGTACTGAAAATATAAACTGAACAGAGTATAGTGAATATTAAAATTTTTGAAAACAAAAAATAATAACAATGCTTACAATGTGCGATGCGATCGAACATACGAGGACGTACGTGTGACTTAGTCATGTTCCCAATGGTCTGTAATATTCGCAGAAATATTTTAAAATAGGGGTAATGTTTTATTTAGGAGGCACATTTTCACAAAGGAGAAACTGGTGCCTCAACAATTTTTGCCATAAAAACGATTGCATGTTTAAAAAATGACACTGGTTTAGAATTTCAGCCAAAGATACAGTCACTGCCGAGGTGTGTTACCGAGTGATTGCCAAAATTGACACAAAACAAGACCTTCAATGGAGCTGAGAGTAATAATTTTTCCCAATGAATTAATCAGCAAGCAGAGAAACAAAACCTTCATGAGCAGTGGACCACACTGTGCGATCTTTTTCTGTGATACGTTAAACCAAGGATTTAAATCAACAACCCAAAGAACAAAACAAATTCACGACTGGATCGCAAGAACTTGCTCTTGTAGCTAACAACTTTAATGTAGCTAACCATTGAGGTTTAGTTAGTTAGGTGTAGTTGTCATATGCAGGTTTAAAGCCTATGTAGGTAAGAGATGATTCAAGGAATAGTTACATACAAATGTATATTTAAATCTAAGTTATGGATTTTAATTATGTAAGTTAGGAGAGTAAAATGTATCTATGATCCTAATATCAAGTTTGGTTAAAATCTCGAGGTCGAGGACCTATATGAAGCTTAGTACGCTGCTGATGCCAAACGAAAAAACCCAATCAGAAAAAAATAAACAAGCTGCCACGAAAGAAACAACAAAAAACACGACTAAAAACTGAAATGTGAATTTCCGCACACAATTAATTGTTCTGGGTAATAAATTGTCTGCGAAAAGTGAGTGGATACTTTAAAATTTCGTCATGGAACAGCGTACTGTAGAATGGAAATTTTCGTTTATGATTTCGTTCTGTCAATTTTGTATGAGATTTTTCGTTTCGCATCTTTCGCATCAGCAGCGTACTTGGCTTAACAAGTAAAAAAATATTCGCCTTGAAGTTGCTCCACCAATCATCGCTTTGCTTTTTCACAAATTTAAGAGTAAGACTTTGCAAGAGTGTGGTTGAGAGAAAAACGACATTTAGACAATTTTAATTTAAAAAAAATAAAATGTGCAGTGCCCAACTCCATTTTACATAAATAGTAGTTTCTTGATGAAATTTGACATCAAACTGGAACCTTTTTGTAAGTTTTTGTATAAGAAAAATACAAGATTAAAGATATTGATGATAATATAAAATTATAAAATTTATCAATATGCGAAATACCTCAAATGTCAACGTGATTTCATATGGGGAATTAGGTTAAAGGAAACGACATGTGTGTGAACACATTTTGTAGGAAATTATTACACCTAGAAATTTTAACGTAAATAGTTTTCATATAAGAAGTTTTTTTTTTTTATAATACAAATTCTATATACTACTGAAATACATCAGCCAAGTAGAAGACTTAGCACTATAATATTTGGACTTGTGGAATTATTGATTCACAATAGCTTTTAACGGCCTTTAGTCCAACAAAAATTGGCGTTTCGTCCCGGCGATCTCACATGGACTCATCAGTTGACTAGTGAGGACCTTTGTCAATACGCAATTTTTGCCAAGTTCAGTTCATCTTACATAGATTTCGTGAAGAACATCTAGTGTGAGATCGCCGGGACGAAACGCCAATTTTTGTTGGACTAAAGGCCGTTAAAAGCTATTTTGAATCAGTAAATAGTTTTCTGTAATATTGACCAGTTGTAGAGATAGTAATCTTAAAGCATTTTGGTGAACCTTGACTAATCCCCATCGACAGTTCTAGTCAACATAAATCATCTTGGACGGATCATGCGCTTTTTTATATCTGGGGTCATCGAACACAATGTAAATGCCATACGTAATTTCACCTTCCTAAAATACTTACAATGTCTAACAATACCACTTCTGAAATCTAATATATTCTAAATAACTTCTCTCATTAACTGATTCATTAACAATCACTTGCATTTTTTATTACTACTCAAACCAAAACGATTACGTAAATATCAATATATTCATAGAAAGCACGAACTTTTATCCATGTATTGTTTATTCTGTGATAAAAAATTTCCAAAGTACTTAATTAGCTTATGTGATGACATATTAACATTTTCTAATATACAGTTTTACGTATAATAATACAAAAAAACAACAATGTTAACTACTTCCATGAGTCAGAATTTTAGAAGGTGCTACTTAAAATAAAAACTACTTAAATGTACTTCACTTTATTTTGGTTGGGGAGAGATTATTAGATACAAGGTTTCGGAACATTATTCATTTTTTATAAATCATTAACTTAACAACAGACAACTTCAATGATATGCAGAAATGATTTATAATCAAATAGTAGTTAATTCTATTTTTAGGGGTATGATATTAAAGCGGTGATTAAAAACACAAGGTAGTCGTAAATAAAATCTTAAAACTATCTTAAACTTGCCTTGAAACATTTGTCTCTTTTTTTTTTAAACTTTCAATCAAAATCAAGAGAGAAAGAGAGGTCTAAAGTTTGATGGTAAAGTACTTCTACACCTTTTTTTTGTTTTCATTACTTTCAGAATATAATTCTTTTAATCATTATTTTCGTTTTAAAACTATTGATATTTTAGTCTGAAGGATAGCAACGTCTTTCTATTAATAAACGAAAATCAAACTCAAGTTACTTTAAATCTGTGAGTTCACTCCTAAATCTATTTAATAAAATAATATTGGGGTTATAATTGATGTTAATTACCTAATTCACCCAAGTAATTATTAATTAGGTTCAAAGCGCCATTTTTATGTTAGTCAAAAACTGGAAATAAAAAGCTATACTATAGTTAACACACATGCTAATTACAAGCTCAAATAACACAAGTTTTCCATTTTACGTGATAGTGTGTGTGTTGTAAGGTATAGAATTAGTAAAATCGGATCACAATAAGGTACAGTCAGGAGTAGCACCCGCCTGCGCCTCTGGAACTGTTAAAGTTGAAATATACGAAAATAAACGGTGATTTTTTAAGAGCTTGGTTTTTGAAAATTCAAAAAAACACAGAAACTTGTAAAAAGTGAATGAAATTTTTATTTGGGTCGATAAATAAATTTCTGCCATTTACTTTTTAAAAATAATTTCACTTAAATGTTGCCCGCGGCTACGCTTCAGGTGGTCCGTTCTGAAGGTCCAATTTTGGCAAACTTTTTCACACATTTCGGCCGGAATCTCACTAATGACGCGTTCAGTGTTGGCTTCCAAGGCAGCAATCGTGTTTGGCTTGTCCCCATAAACGGGGTCAAATCACATGATCTTGGTGGCCAATTGACTGCGCCAAAACGTGAGATCAACTGCTCACCAAATTCGCCTCTCAATTGATGCATGGTTTCGCGTGCAGTGTGGCATGTGGCACCGTCCTGTTGGAACCACATGTCGACCGAGTTCAATTCTTGCATTTTCGGCAAAAAAAAATCTGTTATCATCGAACGGTACCTTTCTCCATTGACCGTAACCCTGCGGCCTTCATCGTCCTTGAAGAAGTACGGCCCAATGATGCCGCCTGCCCATAAACCGCACCAAACAGTGCATTTTTCGGGATGCATTGGTAGCTGCTGAATTGCCTCTGGCTGATCTTCACTCCAAATACGGCAATTCTGCTTATTCACGTATCCATTTAGCCAAAAATGAGCCTGCTCGGTGGGTCGATTATGACGACCATAAAACGGACGTAGCTTGCGAAACATATTTTTCACAGAGCACGAATTTTGATAATAAATTTCAATAATTTGCAAACGTTGTTCAGGCGTAAGTCTATTCATGATGAAATGGCAAACAATACTGAATCGAAATGTCATATGTTCGTGGAATTTGTCATGTGTGATCTGTCAAAAATATAGACGTCAAAAACCAAGTAGCAAAAAAATCACCCGTTAGAATAAAGCGCCATAATGGGAAGTTGAACTTGCAGTTAACAAATTGTCAGTCGTCAAATTTTCAACTTTCTACTACAAGACGTGGCTTCATTTTAACATGTGGATTCGTTCGAGACTTCTTTCTTTTTGAATTCAAAAGGTAAGTCGAGGAAAAATTAGTCGCCAAAAAATTAAATTTCGAAAGTTTACTTGAAATTATTTCGTTAATTGCATAACTTAGTATCAAACCATAAGGTTGTGCAATTCAAACCAAATTTGTTATACCTTAAGTCATAAAGTTAAAAATTTACGGGAAGGTTTCACGTAATATTTCGTTTTTTAAATGGTTATGAAGTGCTAAAACGTCAAGTTGTCGGAGAGAAGCAGTTGTATACAAAACTTTAAGTTCATTTTTTAAAGCTCTAAAATCAAAAAATCCAGGGAAAAAATTTATTAAAGAAGATACTTTTTCATCTGCATTGGAAACTGGGGAATTATCATATTTTGATTTATTAAGTAAATTTAAAAAAATAAATTCGTGAAAGTTTCTACGAAAAGACGTTCATAACGTGGAATCAATTTCGAGCAATCTTCATTTTCGTGGTGGTTCCGCGCAATCGCTTTTGCTTTCAAAAATGCATTCAAATTTATTAAGAAAGTCAGAGCTAAGCCAAGACTCAAAACTTTCGATATCTTTTATTGCAAATTCAACATCAGTTTTCTTATTTTGAATTAAATTGAAAAGAATGTCAGTCTTAGCCAAAATTTCGTAGAGAGTATTAAGAAAATACAAAAATCGTTTACCTCTAAGCTCTCGGAAATAGAAAAAAAAATTAAAACGTGAGCATAGCAAGGAATAAAGTTAGCCATTGGACAAGCATCAAGGGCTTTCTTTTTAACACCACCCACTTCCCCAAACTGCCGCACCATCTTATGGTTGAACAATTAGTGTGTCCTTGCAGAAGAATGTATCAAGAATATTAAAAATATGCTTTGTCCGCTCATCTGCGTTGCGAGACTCACTAACGTCAAAAAAACCAAGAAACCTTTCTTCAATTCCACCCTTCGAAAGGTACCGTAGAACAGCACCCCAAACACGTGGAGATTTAGAAAAAAAGGCTAGGAAAACAAAACATTTTATTTAATTTACAACTCTCCCTGTCAATCAAGTATAATTTTGTTACAATGAAACGTTAAAATGGGAAACGAAACCAACTTTTCGTTTTTAATCTATTTTCATGGAAGGGGTAGAGCGTCCTAACTCTACAACTTTTTTTTTCTGAATAAATCTAAGCTGATTAAAATTATTTGACTCCTCTAGGAGAAAATCTGTTAAGCATCATTCTACAACTATTAAAGCCATATTCACTAAAACTTACTGTACCCAAAAACTGTTCACACTTTTAATTTGAATGTTTCAAATCTAATTGTTCAATGTTTTCAAAATTCCCAAAGCGCAGAACATTAAGGTATTGCACTGTGTTCTCCTAGTAAGCTTATTTTTTTTTTAAAGTTTAAGCATCATTGGGATTTGCTGAATTCATTTGGGCCAGTTTTGCCACATTATTGAATTGCAGTTATTTTCTGCACTTTCTGCCAAAAATAAATTAAATCTATTATCAATTTTAGTGCATAGTGTGGCAACCTTAAAATTAAGGATTCAGCCCAAGGGGAAGTACGTATGAATTCATAAAATAAGTAAAAAGGAAGCGGTTTGTTTTTTTGTGCTATACAAATTTTTTCCTTTGAATGAATTATTTTTTTTACAAGCAGAATGCAAAAACCTACCTCAACCATTGTAATTACATAAAATCTATTCTATATACAATGCATCAACTTCAACCAACCCGCCCTATGCATGTTGGTTCATCAGCGCAGCGATTGAGAGATACACACAAATTTGCAGAAAAGTCGAGGGAAATCGAGTTATTATTCTTTCTATGAAGCATATGTACATCAAGCAACATTGACATGCGCAGCGCACTACGCAACACATATGATTCATCAGTTCACTGAGTTTCAGACAAAAAAGCATGAGGAGTACATACAAATTCACCAGAACTTCGTGTTACTTTTTTCAATAAAATAGCGTGTATTGAACAGAGAAGTATCAAATACAGTGAACAGTATATGAAAGGAGAGAAAAGAAAACAAATTTGTTCTATCCAGCGAGAAACTTTATAACCCGAGAAATTGCGTGTAATTTTGTTGCTGGTATAGTTTTATGTTTGTTAATGCGGGATATACACTGTTCAAATGCATGTCAAGCATATGAGAGTGTATTCGATGATTGAACAAAAATCAAAACGTTTTAATTTTGCTTCAATCACACACATTGTATGCGTGAGTTATTTTCACGAATACACTCTCATATGCATGACATGCATTTGAACAGTGTATATCCCGCATAAGCGTGAGTTGCTAAGCAACATGTGTATAGAGAAGCACTGAAGGCAGAGTTGTTAAAGTAATGTTGGCAGCGTATGCAGGTGTAGGGTTAAGCTAGATTCATGTTTTTAGAAGTTTAAGTTGTTATGAATATTACTGTGGGGTTGCTGCACTGCGACCTTGAGATATATTGTGCCCCAAGTTGTTAAGGATGAGATTTTCAAAAGGTAACACGCAACGAATCGAGTTATATGGACGATTAGCACCTGCTATGCATAATGGGGAACCGTGTCAAAACATTGTAGATGTCTTCTGCTAAATAAGTGGGCTATGCATTTCAATGTGAGCTTGTGATTTAGGGATTGTTAAAGCGGTTGCTGAGTCTGATCGTGTTCAAGGGATAATAATCATTGGGAGACAACGGAGTTCTTGTTGATTGTACCTAGTAGATTGTCCTTAAGATTTACATTACAGTTTTTTTAGATCGAATGCAGTTATTAAACTATAATTGATATCCATTGAAGTGATCAGAAACAAACAGTTTTCATCCCAAAGTAAATCCACAATTGATTTGCCCATTTAAAACAGATGCGCCTTAGACATATAGTAAAGCATTTTTTATAGCAAAAGATCCAAGAAGCCACATCTGAATGTACGCCACGGATAGAAAGGCTTAATTCTGCAGAACATCACATTAGGTGGACGGAAGAATGGCGAAAGTTCTCTTCAGTGATGAAATAAAAATCAATTTAGATGAATCAAGTAGATATCAGTACTACTAGAATGACTAACGCCTTTAATATAAGGTGAGAATGACTGACAATTTCGGTGGGGGCGGAATAATGGTTGATTTTGCATTTGTAAGTGGAAGAAATGATGATCCAGCATAATAACGGAGGTTGAGAAATTTTTTCGAGGGGAAACAAATTCAAATTCTCTTGAATTTCTTATTGAATTGACCACAAAATTAAGATTTCACCGTATTTTAATACTAAAATGGGCGATATTTGTGTTAAGTACTTTGGTGGATAGAATAATTATATTAATGAATCTTAAATTTCTAGAATGTGTTATTAAATTTAATCTAACGGTAGAAAACAATATTATTCTATCTTCAAAAATTTATTATATTATCAATTTCTCAAAACATTTGATTATGAAGTAGTAACAAATTTACAATTTTTTCGTTGTTAAATTACCCAAAGATTCCGTACGATTTCACAACTAAATAACTAAAATAAAACGTGCTCTGAATCAAGAGAAGGGAACACAATTAAGTGTTCTTAACTATACATGCAATATAATTAAACAACAACAAAAAAACACACGTTAGAAGTAAAACTTCTTTATATTTTTCGGGTACTAAAGCTTAGAAAGCTTAATTTGAACCAAATCAAGTAAATAGTTTTGAAATAACAGCATATACAGAATACGTTTCATTATTTTCTTGAAAAATTACATTTTTTCGACCCACCCTGTTTTGAAACAATTTTTTTTTTTTTATAACTTTGCACGCGCTTAAGGGATTATGAATACCCTTTATATGTTTTACTTAACACAGCGCGGGCATCCGGTGTAAGAAGAGAAAGAAGGAATGGAAATATGTGTGGCGCGATGTTCTGAGACAAGAGCTGGTTGATGTCTCAGATTTATCTCCAGGGATGGCGGATGAACTAATGCGTAGAGAATTACCGTGTCTTATTTATTTATGTCCCTTATAATTCGCATTATTTTTTTTATTTATTTCGTTGTCATATTTTATGGGTATGCTAGTTTACTCAATCACATGTTGTTAGTGTTATGCCTAAACAGCATGTAATGAGCAAAGCAGCAACTTATTTAATGACAATTTTTAGAATTGGTTTTTAATGGAATATAAGAAGACAGAAAAACCACGAGGTTGCCAGGCGAGCACACAACTACCGCGCCACGGACACCCTTTCATAATTCTATATCAGCTAAAACATATCAGCAACCATTTCATGGAAATCGGCCAAAGAACAACAAAGCTGACATTTTTTTAATCCGGTCCCGTACTTGCATAAATACATCCCACATGGCTCAAAATTTAATCCCTTGTTCAGCAATTTTAGTTTTCCGATTGCGGGGAATTAAACGAGGTCCAACGTTGGTTGAAATTTTGAACCGTGGTTTAGCAACTTTTAACTCACCGATTTCAACTTGACAATTTAATCTCACTGTCACTGATTTACCTCAATAAAATGTCTTAGTCGGGAAGATATTTAAGAAAAAAATGCGTGAAAAATGTAAGTGATGGCTGACTTTACATATTAGATAGCTGTACGCTGCGCGCGAAGGAAAGACATTAATTTAAATCACAATGAAATGCATAAAACTATTCGAAACCCGCTTCCAAATATAGGTTTATCCATTTTTCGGTTTCAAAAGTATAGGGCTGGAATTCGACATCTGTCAAACAAAGCTGTTAAACTAATTTTTTTTCCAGCTTAAAGTCTGATAGCCACATATCGTGCTTTAAGAGGAGATTATGGTTTACATAATCGTCCAACTACGCAAGCAATTGGCAAAATTTTGAAGAAATTTGAAGAGACTGGATTGGTTACAGATATTGTAAGGCCTGTGCAATGTGCATTATCGTTTCACTCGTACAACTGAAAATATCGCTGCTGTAAGTGAAAATGTTGCCGAAGACCCGAATGTGTCGATTCCTCGTCGTTCTCAGGAATTAGGACGGTCTTACGGCACATTATGGCGTATTTTGCATTTGGATCTGCACCTACATCCATATAAAGTCCAGCTCACACAACAACTGACGCCAGCTGACCATTCACAACGTCGTGGACGGCGATTTTTCGAACAAAATTTTCTTCAGCGACGAAGCACATTTCTCACTCGGTGGGTATGTTAATAAATAAATTGTCGTATTTGGGGTTCTGAGAATCCTCAAGTAATTGAAGAGAGACCATTACACCCACAAAAAGTCACTGTATAGGGCGCTCTTTGGTCCGGAGGTGTGATTGGACCTTACTTCTCCGAAAACGACGATGGAACGACTGTCACCGTCAATTCGGAGCGTTATGGTCATATGATAAATGACTTTTTTTTTGCCTGTTGTTGAAGAATACTACTTGGAGAATATGTGGTTTCAACAAGACGATACCACATGCCACACAACTCTAGCGAATATGGCTTTATTGCAAGAGACATTTCCTGGCCGCGTAATTTCTCGTCAGGGCGATATCAACTGACCACCAAGATCATGCGATTTGACACCGCTGGACTTTTTTGTGTGGGGCTACGCGAAAGATCGTGTTTGTGCAGATAAACCTTTAACTCTTGAGCACTTGAAAACTAAAATTCGTCAAGTTATGGCTGAGATAGCGCCCAATATGTGTCAAAAAGTGGTCGAAAATTACCTCAAAAGAATCGATGCTTGCAACAATTCGCGTGATGGTCATTTAAATGATGTAGTGTTTCACACTCAACGAACGAACTTTATAATAAAAAAGAAATATCATGAAAAAAAATATTTTAAATGTGTTTTATTTGCGTTTACTTTTGAAACCGCAAAATGGATAACCCTTTATAAAAATATGCACAATAGTGTTATTACTGTGTTTTTTCTGCTATGCCAGTGCACTGGATAAGTTCTAGTGTAAGTTAAGTCAAAATATTTTGAGTGAAAAAACAATTATAATGGGGCGTATTCACAGTCATTTTTAAAGTGTCTAAGTTAAACCTATAGGTTTAGTTGAATTTTCAGACGTTTATTCTATTTTTTAAGTTTATCATTCCATAATATTTGAAACCATTTGTGTTATAAAACAAGTAAATAATGTTATTAAAATATAAAAATATAAAACCAATGATGTGTAAGTAAAATCAGTATGTATTTATCGATTCAAAATTGTCTTAAACTGTAGTTTAGTAAAACCTGGGTTTATCAGCGACTATGAACATGACCCAATATTTCCACATTTGTAAACAAACACAGTCAATAATAGAATAATTTCATAGCAACGAACTATACAATGAATTCTTAGCAACAATCTTTCGCTCGTGGCAATCAGAATAATTTCATTTGTTTTTCTATATATTTTTATGGATTGAGTCAGCTGATCCACTTTTAAACTCATTGCAGAAAAACCACAGCCATTGTGTGTTCAATGTGAGCCGGAAATGAATTTCACAATTTACATTGGAATAACATTGGAATGACAGTGGCGCCATCTGTCGTACAAACTCAAAAACCTTCTTTGGCTTATGCACAACAAATTTGCTAAAGTTCATCACATAATCTAATGCATAGTTAACGATTCTATAAATCACATACAGCAAAATAAATATAGATGTAATGTAAGGTGACGACATGAAATGCTTTAATATTTGTATAATTTAACAAGAACGACGAGATCTCCCAACACTCAAGCCCCGTTTTCCCGAAAAAAGAATTTTTCCATGTGCAGGGCAATGCTATTTTGGATTTGTTGGCGGACTTACGATTCCTAGTATTTGGCAATGCTGGTCTACGTTTGTCGTTTCTCCTCTCGCTTAACTGGATTAGATATTCCTCCACCTTTTTACGAACCCTTATTAAAAAACTTTCAAAAGAGAAATAGTGTTTTTTAATTCTAAGTTTGACACCTAATTTTTCCAATTAGACTAAGCCACCAGCAACTTTAGTTTAAATTTGCTTGAATTAAATAGTTGGCATTATTATTACAAAAAAGAAAATAAATAAATTACATATCAATCAGAAAACCTCAATACCCAATTATTTATTTATGAATATGTCTAAATAAGAAATTTGTAAACTCTGTTTGACAGAACTGACAGCAACTAGTAGCGCTTCCATTTATCTCAAAGATACAACAGAATTAAAATCACATCTAACAATAGAATGTTTATTCAAACAAACAATCGATAAATGTCATTTATAATAATATACATAAGTCTGTTATAAGTAGAAATATTCAGCAATGAATTCTCACGTATTCGTTGATTAGTTGTAAGTTTTTTTTTTTTTTTTTTTTTTGTAAAACGGACGCTTATCATTAATGAAAAAATTTATTGTGAATTTTCTTAAAAAAAGTTAAAAAAAACATTTAAGTTCTGGGGAAGCAAAAATCTTAATTTGCAAAACTAAAACAAAAAGAAAAACTGTCATTCTTTTCAGCCTGAGAAAAAGTTACGAACAACAACAACGCATTAATCATAGCCACACGAAATCTTACATTATATTAAAAAAATATAAATCACGTAGGTATTCATAAATGATTGTTAAGGTGCTAAATTATAAGATGTGTATGTATATGTTTTATTACTTACATTTATTAATCTAAAAATAACACCCAGAAGATTGTTTATTTTTAACTTTCATGGACTAAGAGTATAAAGAGGCAATTTATGGAATCGTAAATAAATCAAGCTTAATATTCAAAATACTGTGTTTGTGTTTTTTTTCTTTATCAAGCTATTAAAATAACAATACTTTATCAGACAAGGTGTTTGGTAAAAGATGTTTAAAAACACTAGGGCCGGGGCAGGGATGCTGTAGTTTGAGACTTGAGTGAACAATATTTAAAAAATCAACAGAACTCTTTTTCTAATTTAATGGTTTTTTTTCGGTTTTGAAAAATAAATTTTGCAGCCCATATTTTTTTTGAAATATAAAAAAAAAATGACTTCTTAAAAACTAGATTGTTTTTAAGTTCAGAGAGAACTAAAATTCCAAATTTCCAAAATTCTTAAGGAAATGAGTTTTTGTAATTTTGAAGTCTTTTATTCAATTTTTGAAAAATTTCATACTTTTGCAATTGGTAAGAATTAGTTTTGATAAAAGTGACTTATACGGCCATTTTTTTTATACTGATGCGCGCAATAAAGGGATTTGATTTTGACTACACTTAAAATTATCAAGCACAATGCAGAGTTAGAAAACTAGGGAAAGATTTAAGAGGGGATATAGATGCACATTGGGTTTCAATTTTTGAACATAAAAAAGGGATGGGACAGTAGAGATTGGTAAATCATTCCACATTCGTGAAGTGCGGCTAAAGAAGAAATCTATATGCTTGACAATACGTCACAGTAGGGCTCAAGGGTAAATTGATGTGCTTTCCTAGATGCGCGAGGATTACGTTCCATAGTTTAAGGGGAGCAATGCAAAAACATTCTTTTTAAAAAAAGCGATAACATAATGAGAGACATATAACATTTTGACGGTGTTCTAGAGATGTAAATGTTTCCTATCATTTTAAGAGCTCTTTTTAGAATTATATCTAAAAATTCAAATGAGTTTTGGGGGCTCCTGCCCAAATGTGAGATGTATACTCTAGCTTCGGGCAAATGAAGGCTTAATAGACTACATTAAAGAGGAGTTATTGACCAATTTAGATTGAATCGGGTTGTGTATAAGATTAAAATCTTATTTTCCTATTTTCGTTGTCTTTTGTGGTCACAATGGATGTGGCAATGAAACAATTAAGTTAGCATTAACTTTTCCGGACGTTTCGGCAGGGATTGCTGCCTTCTTCAGGGGAACTTTATTGCACATAAAACATAAATAATTAGGAATGCAACAGATTTAAAAAAAAAAAAACAATCAACAATAAACTTACGTTGAGTAAACAAAGATGTAAAAAAAAACAAAAATGTACGAATAAAAGATTACAGCTAGATCAGAAAGTATGACGAATTTTTTACTGGAAGCTGTCGCTCATGAATACATGCATGGGGGGTTGGGTTTTGGTTTAACGGCAGAAGAAAAGAAGTATAGGAAGGAAGAAGAACGGTGGCAATAGCGCAGTGAATATAGTGCTTGAGTGCTAACTTAGACGCGTGGGCATTCTTTTCTATCCCTCCAAATTTTAATTAGATGCAACCCGTGGGTTAAAATGAGATAGTAAATACCAAATTCTCAAATCCACTGTGCCAACAGAAATTCTTTCGTATCTTTCTATTCCTTCGCACTAGGCCGTGTAATTCAGGTTGCATTTTAAAGACCTTGAGTCTTACAGACATATAGTAAAAATTATAAAAAAAAGCACTGAGTTTTGGAAGCATTATATTCTACGCGGTTTATTATTCCCCATTGTACAATGCTGTCGAGATTTAATGAGCTTATCATACTCTTATCATAGTTGCAGTTCCACATCCGAAGAACATAAAGAGGTGAATTTGAAAACGAATATGGAAAACTGAGAGTACTAACGTCAGCAAAACAATTTAGCAGATTAGAAGTTTCAAATAAGAGATCATTAATGAAAATGAGAAATATAGTCGGAGACAAAACGGAGTCCTGTGGCACACCAACATTTATTTTGTAAAATTCAGACTTGAAGCCTTCCAATACAACGTGTCAATACACGTCCGTAAGCTAATTTCTAATCCAACGAAAAACAGATTCATCGATACCAAATGTTTCCCTTTTTTGATAAGAGAGCTTGATGCCAAACACTATCAAATATCAAGCTCAATAATCTTACTTTCTCCAAAACAGTAAAGATTTTTGCCACTGTTTGGTGAGATATACCATCAGACCATGATCTTTTCGTTTTCTATTCGAAATTTAATTAAGAACATCCCTTTTTTTAGCATCAGTAACTTATTATCATTTTTAGTATTAAATTACTTTGTAATCGCTCACTCACTTTGCCTTTTGTTTTAAACAAATAAATACATTCTGAATATTTTTTATCAATAACTAAACTATCTCTAGCAGATTCTCAAGACTTCACGGAGAATATCAAAACAATCAATCAAAGAAATGAACATGGAAGGTAAATTGTAGATTTCAAAAACTTTTTTTTTTTGAACTTCAAGACTCTATGCAAATAATGAATGATAAAATATAGAAATAATTTTTTGTTGACACAGTGAATTGATAAAATGTGTTTTTGGGGTTTTATCGTGAATAAAAATTTCGCTGGGAACATTTCCCTGGTTCGTATGAATTTATTGGTAGCGAGAATAAACTTTCCTGGAGAATTGCAATGTCATTCTACACATATTTTTCCGAGGGAAATTTATTCCTTAGAAGATTCAGTCAAAGAAAAAATTTCGACGGAGTAAAAATTCTGAGGGAAATAAAATTTCCCTCCAGTTTCCCGATATATCCCTTTATATTATGGAATCTTGGTGGTTAGTTAAACTGGAGCAGTCTTATTTGCAAACCAATTCTAGTAGGCTTTTGACTTTAGAACCCTGTCCAAATCGAAAATCTTTTTTTCGACAGCGACATTTGTAGTTTGTAATTCAATGAGATGTTCTTTGAACATACCCGACAATTGATTAAAATTCATTCGAGTTTGAAAAATTAAAGATACATTATGTCAGTGAATATAAGAGGTTATCTGTAGACAGCTGTTAAAATTCGTTTATAAATAAGGATATGGCTTAAGCATGTCCCGCTATTCAGAAATTAAATAGGTACCTGAACAATATTCTTTTAAGAAAATCATACAAAATGATGCCAAGTCTTATTTTGTCTCATACTCCCAGCTAACTCCTAACTCTCCTCTGATTCAATATTATAAAAATTGAAGTTAAGTCTCTGGAACACCAAGAAAAACAACTGTTATCAAATACGAGGTGAAGAATATGGATGGCTTGTTATATAGGTGATTGAACCCGAACCTACCTCGTATAAGGCAAGCACCACAACCGTTGTTACAATGCCGCCCACATCGTTTCTTCGTTTCTATAAAGCTCACTACTAAATTCATAACTTATACCCACAATATGAGCACAATTTCGTGCGACCCAGTCGTGCGATTAAGAATTAAATATATAATAAATGACGTGCTCAATCGAAATGGTGAATATCATCAGCACAAGGCATTGGCATGCTATAATGCACAAAAAAAAAAAGTTAAGGCATTGAACTCTACTTATTAACTCGGAAGTGAATGCTCAAAAGCTGTTGGTTGACTCACTAAGAAGTACTGGTAACAATAAGAAGAAGAATTTCGTGTTTAACGTTTCTTAGTTTTAAAATAAACTTTAGCATTCAATATTACGTAATAAAATACTAATTTAAATACCTTGAATTTTTTTGCCCAGAAATGTAGTTTATTAGTTGCCTTCGCCATATAATGCCGAATCAAAATAAAAATAACGATGTTATTAATATTGGAATGCTGGAGTGCGCCATTTTTGGTGTCAAAACTCGTTTTACTTTTATATTTGTTCTCACTTTGACGTGGAAGATATGTGATTTGGTGAACTGAGGGGCCTAATTTTAAGGCACCAACCATGATTCTTTGTGGGTCAGTTACCAGCAAAGGCGACGGGAGACAAGGCCAAATTATTATACATTTGTTTACCTCGCATGTAAAGTTTCGTTTTGCAAAATTTCTATACGTAGTGTTCGTACGTTTTTACAATTTACGAGTATATCAACGGTAAGATATTTTCGAGTAGATGTGAAGAAACTGCCCTTTAGGAGGTAGTCCGAACAATTTATTTTTATTTTTTAAACCAACATCAGGTCTATCAGTTCCCACTCTCACTTTCGCGAGGTGATCATTGGGTGCCTAGTGCTTCAATTAGATATTAAGTCCCAACCCATTTGGAAACTTGTTGGGGGCAGCAAATGAGACAGGGGAGGAGTGTTCCCATTAAGGCACTCCTCTGTACATAACATGGCAGCGGAAGAATTTTTTAAATAGAATTAATCGTTTACAGTTCCAGTCAGGCTGATCTACTTAGTGAACACGAGCGAAACTGGAGGCAGCTAGCTAAGGACCGAGCTGGGTAGAGAAGCTTGTTAGTTGAGGCCCAAGTCCAAACCGTACCTTAGCGCCATCATAAGCAAATAAGCGAGCGTATAACTGAAAAAACTTCAAAAAAATATACACTCGCTACTTTCTTAGAGGTAAAAAGGGGTTTTAACAACGTCCTAGCTGAATCCATTCTAGACGCCCTTATTGACTTGGGTGTTGAGTTCTACCTTCGAGAATTGATAATTTCCATGCACAAAGATAAAAGGATTGAAGCTACGTTAGGTAACACAAGATCAATGAAACACATCAGTAGAGGAACACCCCAGGGTGGTGTTTGGCTTTAAGTGATGACTTAAATTCTCGTTAGGTTAGGGAGGAGTGGTAGGTGTGAAGACGGTCGCGTATACAGATGATTTGGTACTACTAGTGCCAGGAAAGTTTAGCCCTGTGATAAGACAAGATCATGGAGGTGGATGTGAAGAAGGTAAATAACTGGGCTACGAGCTGTGGATTAGGTATTTACCAAAGCAAAACTGAACTCTTGTTATTTACTACAAGGGCAAAGCTACACCTTTCGCTCTACTCTGCTCAACGGTCAAACATTTTCACAACTAGCATTAGTTGATATTTTAAAGTTAGAATCCCATCCAAAGAGAAGTCGGGCGATGATGTCGTAACGAAAGCATTCAACACACCTATGTTTAATGATGGGTCAAATATATAGTGCGGTGTTGGCTCAGGAATCTTTTCTGAGTACCTAAAGATGTCTTTTCGGCTACCCGACTTTGTTAGTGTTTTCCAAGCTGTATTTCTAGCTATCAGGAAAGCATGCAAGTTACTTAAACAAGAACAGAAATACGGCTATTTTCCCAGACAATCAAGCCATTGATTCGGCTACACCATCTCCTAAATTGGTACAGCAATGACAGGACGAGTTTTCGAGCTTGACCGTTAACATCAAGTTCACGCTTATCTGGGTTCCGGGTCATAGTGCTATTCAGGGAAATTAACTGGCTGACGAGGTGGCCAGGCACTGGATCAGTCCTTTATAACTCACTTGCGGAAAGAGTTCACATTCCCCTCAGAGTTACGAAGGGCAATGTATTCTCAATTTTTCCCAACGAATCCAACCGCAGCGTAGGTGGAATAGTTTAACCAACCGCATCATTTCTGAAAAAAACATATGACCCACCTGTAATAAATCGCCAACTATTAATCTAATATGAAAACCCAGGCGAGATATAGCTGCGATCGTTCCAATATGTATTGGAGAGCATGCGACCAAGCTGGACATTCTTTTTAATACTCAATTTCGTAGTTGTGGGACACAGGAGGAAAAGATAAATGTCCTTCATTTCCTCTGCAAATGCCCCGCATTGGCCAGGATAAGAGATAATTTTTTGATAGGGCATTCTTCGAAGACCTTAATGAACATTCCGAAATGAAGATCAAATACTTGATTTCTTTCAGTTTCATCCGCATCATCTACTCCGTTAAACTTCTGGAAAAGGGCACAAGTTGTCTTGTTGACACATCGTAGATGGTTTTCAGATTTGACTTGCGATCCATGTGAGCATGCTTCTTCTTATTATATATATGTCCCACAATTGATTATATAAACTCTCAACCACATCACAAGCATAACCTACATTCTTCAAAAATATACCTAGAAAAGATGTCTCGTCCTACGATCGGGATGGAAATTCTTCTATTGACTACATTTCATGCTGAGAAAGCAGACAAAGGTCTACCATGAATTTCAACATCTGAACGTAAGACTAGATGATCACGCCGCGGGATTAGATCCTATGCGTCGTAATGGTAAGCCTGGAAATTGCTTAGCTTGACAAACTGGAGTCAATGTCATTGAGTAGGCGATTCCCTTTTAAAATTCTTCTATCATTCAAAGGTTACAGTGCGTTATGGTATCAAAACGGCGCACCACAATGCTAATTATGACATCGAGCGAGGTTTGTTTGTAAGATCTACAGCCCTATTAATAAAAACAATGCTTAGTCAACCGCTTGCTCATGATATTACTAAGCCATAGAATAAATGTTGGGCTGCGGACTAAAATGTTCAATTAATTAAAAAATCGAAAATCCTCGCACAAAATCTACTACAATAAGTATAAAATCTATCTCTTTTTATTCTATATCCCTGTAAATTTTGTTCTTAATGTCAATACTTAGTCCTTCACTAAACCACCGACCGTCATCGATGGTATAGCGAAGGAATATGTAATTAATCTCAAATATTAGAAATTCTGTTTTATTAATACCATTTCGCACTTAGTCCAAGGAATAAGTCCTAAGCCTTGCCTAGTCCATGTTAATTAATTTGGGTGCTAATGTTTTCTAAAAACAAATGCACACAGATTCATCTTTCAAAATGATATACAAATTGTATATTCTTAAAAAAAAATCACCCAACCAACAGAACTATTACAAATACTGATATTCATTCATCATGTAATCACAAGACACAATTCCTTACAATTTACCTACGTGTCGAAATATCAGGATGTGCTATACCCTACTAATGTTTGCGCATTAAGTGACCTCAATGAAATGTGTATATTTAATTTTATTATAGTCTAATAATAATAGACAAGTTTACAAAAAAAAAAAAAAAAAAAAAATATTATGCCTGTGCATTGCGCCGGCAATTATGGGTGGGCGGGGTGCGAATTATGCGTGATCCGGCCGCTCGGGTGGTCTGTGCAATAAATCACAAGGAAAATATTTTTCATTCAAGCGGAATATTTATATTTTTTGATGAAAGGTAAATTAGTTGAATAACGTGAGGCGGAGATATTTATGTGAGGTCTTTTTTCATTTCCGTGTGGAAGTTTGTTTGGTTTGCATTTAAGGGCGGAATAATAATAATTTGCGGTTACATACTGTACTGAGAGAGATAAATGGTCAATTATTTAAATAACTAACAATAGACAGTTTTTGAAAAATAACATAAAAAATAGAAACAAAAACTTAAAGTAGATCGGGCATTCGGAAGAAAGTAGCACAGTCAAATGAGGCATCACAAAATAAATTCTTAAGCAGTTTTGCTTTATAGGGGGCGTGTGATAATACAGTTACATATAGATTTTTGTCTTTCAAATTAATTCATCAAAAACTCTGGTTGGTAATTTAATGTCTTCGGTCTTTTATTTTATATGAATAATAATTTTGTTATGCTACCGAAATCGTACTTTTATGTTAGGGCCAGGTTTTACTTGCAGAAAAAAAATTTTGATCAAACTTGATAGTACTATAATAGAGAATACAAAAAAGTGGGCCCCGCAATTCCGTCTGTCTGTATGTATGACTCGACTAAGAGCTTTAACCGATGGACCGATTTTCTTCAAACTTATAACACCCAAATTAATAAACTTGGACTAGGCAAGACGATGGTCTAGAGATGGACTAAGAATTGAAATTAAAGAACAAAATTTACATGGACATAGAATAAAAAGATTGTAGATTTTGTTCGATTTTTTATTAATAGTAAATTTTAGTTCATGGTTTAACTCTTATTCCATGGTTTTGTAAGTCCATGGTGGACTAAGCGTTTTTTTTATTAATAGGGCTGTAAGTGTTTAAGGAGATTTCTTAGTACCTGCCTTTTCTCGAAAATGGCTGTAACGATTTTGATAAAAAAAAATTGTGTACTACGAGGGTGGTCCGATAAGTACTCATCGCCCGATGGTGCTAGTATCGCAAGAGAGATTTATTATCGTCTAGTACATTCTCTGCTACTGTCATAATTTCAGCGGAATCGGACTCATAGTTTTGTTTTGACCACGTGTGGAAGCCAGCTTGTCCGCGAAATTTAGAAAAATGGAAAAGAGCAATATCGGGCGGTGATTCGATTCTTAGATATATAGTTTTATTTCTGTATTTAGATTTACATTTGTTAAGCTACCGCACAGTTTACACACAGAGATTTCATATACTAATAAAATATCTTTCTACTTAATAAGTATATTAATTTATATTGAGCTTAAGTGAAAAGATACAAATTCTTTAAAGGAAAATACAAACAAAACCTTCAATTCAAAAATTCGATTCTTGATTTTGGAATTGGCTACCGTTTTCTTGGATTCAAAAGGTGTGATTTGCATCGAATACCTGGAGAAGGGCAAAACAATCACAGGGCTATACTATGCCGAAGAATTGGGTTGATTCGTCGCCGAATTGAAAAAAAACGGCCCCATTTGGCGAAGAAAATAGTGATATTCCACCAACAACGCACCGGTTCACACGTCCGACTTCGCCGCGGCCAAATTGGTCCAATTGCACTACGATTTGAATCCGTGCGATTTTTTGTTTGTTTCCAAACTTGAAAAAATCACTCGCCGGGCAGAAATTTGAGTCCAATGAGGAGGTCATCGCCGCCACGGAGGTCTAATTTGTAGACCTTGAGAAAACCGATTTTTCGGACGGGTTTAAAGTAGTTGGAGCATCGCTGTGTCAAGTGTATCGGGCTTAAAGGAGACTCTCGAGGCTTTTCCAATTTTGTTGTTTTTCTTTTTAGGCTACGGACTTATCGGACCGTCCTCGTATTATAGATAAAGTCCACATTTTGGTTAAAGAAAAAAGCCTGACATAAAAAGATTTCTGTGATTTCCGTCTTTTTGAAGAGGCCTCAAAATCTAAAAAGTATAACTGAAATTTTTCAAAAATAATAGATTTTGCATTTTTATAAAAAAAATATTTGGAAACTCAATACTTCCAAAACGGTTGACGAATTTTTTTAAAATTATGCTCTTAAATTTATAGTATTAAATACTTGAAATTGGAGTACCAACATTTATTTTAGAAAAAATTCAAAGATATTTTTAATATCAAAAATTATGTAAGTAATAATATATTTTAAAAATTTGTTTAAATAACTTATTGTTTACATATTTGATATTGGTTCCAGATATCATAGTCTTCTATTAGCTGTAGGTCTCTATAGGGTATCTCATAATTCATGCAAAATTTAATTTTGATAAAAACAGATTTCTAATAAGAAAGCTTAAATTTTGTATGGATTCATAGAGTATACAGATTGGGGTTATGTATGCAATAGCACATCGGATAAATGGGCGTCACGGCTTTGCTGGCAAGTATGTACTCTTTTATAGAAATATTGCATTACCGCATAAATATGACTTAATTTCAAGGCGTTGCAGTCGTGGGTTTATTTGCATAGACGTTTAATCCCAAAAAAAATCCAATGGCTTTAAATCATAAGATATGGATTACTAATTCTGATCGTAAAAAACGGCAAATTACACGTTTGAGAAATGACTCATGTAGTAATAGAATAGTTTTTCTGGCCGTGACACAGTATTGTTGAAACCACATGTTGGTCACATCAATACCTTGTAATTTAGGCACTACAAACTGGGTTATTATGTCACGATAACGAACACCATTAATTGTTACTGTTCGAAGAAAATCCGCACCAAACAGTCAGCCGTTGTGGATGGATTTGTTTATCAACAATTACTCGTGGGTTTTTTGAACCCCAAAAAGCGACAATTTTGACGATTAACGAAGCCATCAAGATGAAAATGAGTTTGAACACTGAATATGATTTTGTTCAAAAAATGCCGACTCTAGTTGAAAAACCTTCATCTAACATATCGGCAAGGGTAAAATTGAAAATGACGGAAGTAACGCACGTCATTTTGTATAAAATGGGTGGGGTATTTGATAAGGGATTTATCATTCATTTCCTTCGGTTTTTAATATGGCTGGGGAATTTGATAAGTGATTTTTTAAAAAGATTCGTGAATTTGGAAGGGATTTTCTTAACTTTTAAAATATCCCTTACCAAATTCAGCAACCATTTAAAAAAATTTACGAAGTAAATGCACGAACCATTGACGTAAAACCGAGTGATATTACACCTTGCAATTTGAGCCTGCGATTTCTAAGTACGTGTTGAGATTGAAAAAAAATGCAGTATCGTTTATTCTCCTTTGTGCTTTTTCTTATTGTTCAGTGAACTACCCTACGTTTAAGTGGGGTAAGGAAAGCGGAGATATTATTCCTCTCACTTGGACAAAATTAAGTTTTATTTAAAAACGCATTCGTGTAAAAGCTTTCATGGAACCGAAAGGGAAACATCTTTTCACAACGAGTGAGAAGGACGTTTCTGATTTGATTTAGAAAAATGGATGTAAGTAAAAATTTTGATTTAATTGTTTTTCATTATTAAATGTGGTATATAAGGCGTTTGGTGGCAATGGATATTGTGCTTGACTGCTAACGTAGACGTGTGGATTCGATCCCCACGGTAGCGGCATTCTTTTCTATACCTCCAATTTTAATTGGATGCCGCCCGTGGTTAAAATGAGATAGGAAATACCTAATTCTCAAATCCACTGTGCCGACGAACAATTCTTTCCTATTTTTCTATTCCTTCTAACTAATATCGTGCAATTCAGGTTGCATTTAAAAAGACCCTAGGTTTTACAGGCATATAGTTAAAATTATTTTTATTGTTATTAAAAGAAGTAAAGTATGTACTTAACTTTTGTAATATAAAGGGTTATCCATTTTGCGGTTTCAAAAGTATAGGGCTGGAATTCGACATCTGTCAAACTAAGTTGTTAAACCAATTTTTTTGTTCAGTTGAAAGTCTGACATTTACGAAAATGGATCGCTTAACTATCGCACAACGCATAAAAATTGTTAAGACCTACTACAAAAATGGTGATTCTGCCACAGCCACATATCGTGCTTTAAGAGGAGATTATGGTTTACATAATCATCCAACTACGCAAGCAATTGGCAAAATTGTGAAGAAATTTGAAGAGACTGGATTGGTTACAGATATTGTAAGGCCTGTGTATCATCGTTTCGCTCGTACCACTGAAAATATCGCTGCTGTGTGAAAGTGTTGCGAAGACCCGAATGTGTCGATTCCTCGTCGTTATCAGGAATTAGGACTGTCTAACGGCACATTATGGCATATTTTGCATTTGGATCTACACCTACATCCATATAAAGTCCAGCTCACACAACAACTGAAGCCAGCTGACCATTCACAACGTCGTCGATATGTCGAATGGGTGCTTGAACAACAGGCGGTGGAAGGCGATTTTTCCAACAAAATTTTCTTCAGCGACGAAGCACATTTCTCACTTGGTGGGTATGTTAATAAACAAAATTGTCATATTTGGGGTTCTGAGAATCCTCAAGTAATTGAAGAGAGGCCATTACATCCACAAAAAGCCACTGTTTGGGGCGCTATTTGGTCCGGAGGTGTGATTGGACCTTACTTCTTAGAAAACGATGATGGAACGACTGTCACCGTCAATTCGAAACGTTATGGTCATATGATAACCGACTTTTTTTTTGCCTGCTGTTAAAGAATACGACTTGGAGAATTTGCGGTTTCCACAAGACGGTGTCACATGGCACACAACTCGAGCGAATATGGCTTTCTTGCAAGAGACATTTCATGGCCGAGTAATTTCTCGTTGTGGCGATATCAACTGGCCACCAATATCCTGCGATTTGACACCGCTGGACTTTTTTGTAGGGCTACGCGAAAGACCGTGTTTATGCAGATAAACCTTTAACTCTTGAGCACTTGAAACCCAACATTCGTCAAGTTATGGCTGAGATGCCGAGCAATATGTGTGAAAAAGTGGTCGCAAATGACCTCAAAAGAATCCATGCTTGCAACAATTTGCGTGGTGGTCATTTAAATGAGTAGTGTTTCACACATAATGTCAACGTTCAAATTCTATAATAAAAAAGAAATATCATGAAAAAAAATATTTCATATGTGTTTTCTTTACGTTTACTTTTGAAACCGCAAAATGGATAACCCGTTACAATCAGGTTCCATATTAACATATTCAATCATTAGTAACTATTTTCCGCCGAATGAACGAATAAATGTGATTTCAAACAATTTTTAAAACTAAATTCTTCCCAAATTCTAAACAAAATGGTAGAAATATAGTTTATGTAATAAAATTTACTTTTTAATTGCGAAAACAAATTGACCATCCAAATAGCAATCTGTATTTTAATTTCAAACTCTATTCGCGTTCCACATACCATCCACACTTCAATGAATAACTTGGTCATGCGTAAGTAACTCAGAGATTATCAATTATAAAATGTGATTTCGTGCGAATAAAATAAAATGCACGACTGGATCGCACGTACTTGCTCTTATGGTCGATTACATCGTATGTACAAGATTCTTAATAGCAACGCTAAAAAATTATTTTTAAATTCTCTTTTTACTTCATTTAATTTTGTATATACCACATTTGTTTAATACTTTTCTAAAAACAATTTGGTATGGAAATTTTAAGTATTAAGGCCCGTTTGATACACAACTTGAGCATTTAAGTTCTACTTAAGCACTTAAGTGACACTTTATGCAGAAGAAAAAATAGCCCATACGCGTTTTAAGTTAAACATAAATATATATGATTTGTATCAGCAAACGGGCTTTAATAATATAAACTTAAAAACACAATTTAAAAAAAATAGTCCATCCGTTTTCGAAATATTGAATTAAAAAAAAATGTTTTTTTTTTTTCAAAAAATCCAAAAAATATTTGTGGAAAATTTTGGTATGTGTATCATTTGGAATTTGATGGGCCTCTTGCCATCCATCCAATCCATCAAGCTGTTTAGGAAAAAGTCGAAAATCAAAAAAATTATTGTATGGAAGGTACCGTTAATAACAAAATATGTAAAAAAAAAAGTTGGACCAAAATGCAGACTATACCTAAAGTAGTGCACGTACTGTTTTTGGATCAAAGTCCTTAGAGCTGTTTTCGAGAAAATTAAGATAGAAGAAAAAATTGTATGACAAGAAAATCCGCGTCTACCGTTTAAGCTGTAGATCGATCTAAAGACAGACAGTCAGACGGGATTGCGGGACCATTATCGTAATATCAAGTTTGATTAAAATCTCGAGGTCGCTTTTTTTCCAAATGCAAAACTTGTCCTATAATATCTACCTATATCGCAAGTAAAATAACGTGTGAACGTGTCAAAATGGACGAAAATTCGTTAATTCGTTGTACGTTCTCATGTGAATAGTATTTTTCAACAATTTTTCTGATAATAAAGTGCAATTTTTTTTTATATAAAATTAGAAAAAAAAAATAAAATGACGAAATATCATTAAAAATGTAAAACAAATTATAGAATTAATTAACTTCGAATTGGTTTTTATAACCTTCATAAATACTCGTACATATAGATAACTTAGGCAAAATCTTACTCATAGATCGCTAAACGAAGTTGTTTAGCGTAGTATGTCTGTTTGATTTAATTAATCGATTTATTATTAAAATTTATTTACACTTAAATTTAAACTGATAGTATGGAAATATTTTTGTGGCAAAATTTCGCAAAATGTGATTAATGCCATCATTAGAAAAAAACAACACAAATCAATTTTTTTTAACAATCACAAGTGATGGCGCGAGTTTCTGGTTTCAGCAATTAGTTGAAATTATTCCGAGGTATTCCCTCTAAATTGTATTTTTTTTTTGTGAATGGATTTCACCAATTTCTAAGCTGCAAAAAAAAACCTGACCATGAATTGATTCAATTCCGTTCTCTACACATCTTAGAGGTTGTCAAACTTAAAACGTGCTCCCAGTCGTTATGTCACTGGTGTCACACCACTCATCATCACAAAACTTTAATCCAATTTAAACTCAAGAAGGCTCAAGGCCATACATGATTAACAAGAAAAAAAACAGTAATTCTTACACAAAAAAAAAAGATGTTGAATTTACTTCATTATGCTCGATTAAAGTATAGTAGGTATAGAATGGAGAACAATACACAACGCACCATACACAAAAGATAAAAGATACTATTTGTATCTCAATTGAATCCGATGGAAAAGCATCTCTGGGACAGTTTATATTGTATGCGCGGCGACTAAGTAATTTCACTTATTTTTAGATTTGATTTATGCTCTTAGCGTAAATAAAATAAAAAAACAGAATCAGCTATATTTAAACTGATTATGCGCTTAAGTAATCCACACACAGTGCTTGAACTGCGAATCAAAGCGAATTAAAGTAATTTGATTGGGAAGAGAGAGAAGCACATTTGGTTGTGCGGTGTGTTCATTTTCGATTATTTTTTTTTGTTGAAATGTGCTTCATCACCAAACAAAATAAAGAGACAGAGCTTGTTTTGAATGTTGTTTTGTTTACATGATTTTGCTTTTGCGTTTTTATTTTAGAAAACAAAAGATAATACGTTTTATTTTTAGTATCGCGACTAAAATAACTGACGGCGCGGCGCAGTGTACATACTCGTATCTGTCAATAAAATTATCGACATTAACATGGACGTATGAGATAAAGCGCCCGCCATGGTGACAGCACTGCCGCCGCATCGGACATTGGAACAAACTAAACGAAACATTGAAATAAAAATCGGAAATTCTGAAACTAAACTTTATTTAAAATGTTGTATGCTTGACAAAAAACGAAGTTAGCTTTCAAATTGAACGATTGAAAAATAGTCAAAAATAGTGTTATTTTCATGAAAAGGAAGTTAGTGATGATCGAATGATTTAAATAATCGAGATATTAGTATTCGACTGATCAAAATAATCGAATGATCATTCGAATAATGAAATAGTAAGAAAATTGGAACAGTTTAACCCAATTTTTACTTGCCATTATATTTACTATAAGGAAAGTTGTGCATTCGTAGAAAAAAAAAGTTTTGAGATAACAATCAAACATGACATTACGATGATAGCGAAGACGAAAAAGACTACGACTGATCATATGGTTGAAAAAAATTGAAAAATGTCTAAAATCGGTACTTTCCATAGGACCGTTTTTTTTTGCTTTCGACTATCTCATAAACGACTCAACCGATTCTTTTGAAATTTCACACATATACAAAATTTATATTTCGAAAACTGCTCAATAAATTTTTTTCAAAAATTATATTTATATGTATTTTCTGAATATCTATGAATTGGCGTTTTTGAATTTTTTTAAAAATATTTTCAAAAAGTTTAAAAAAAAAACTTCTTTTCTCAAAAACCGCTCCACAGATTAAAATTTTTTTTTTCGTAAATTCAAATTTATCCAAGAAATAAAATGACGTACTTTTTTTGAGCTCAAATTAGTTTAAGTATTTATTTCAGAGTTTTTAATTATTTTTTCTTTAATTAAACCGATTTAATCTTTTCTTTTAAAGTTTATATTATTTAATATTTAATATTGTCATACCAATTTATTTTAGAACAAAGTTTAAAAAAAAATCGTATATGTATATACAAAATTGAGTTAAAAATGACTTTAAAAATATATTTAGATTTTTAATAGAAATCTTTTGCATACGATGTGATCGAACATAAAAGCAAGTTCGTACGATCCAGTCATGCATTTTATTTACTATGCGCATGTTACATATTTCGTTTGAATTTAAGAAAGGTAACAATGTTTATAACTCACATGCCTAAATAAAGATAAAAATAAATAATTCAAATTTATTTTAGTTTGTTTACAATATAATAAACCAAAATAGTTTTATAGTCCAATTTTTTCTTTAAGATTTTTAATTTTAATACCGTAGTTAATAAACATAAATATATTATATGGAAAAAAATAATACTGCAATCCATCACGACAACACACATCTCTATAAACGTAGATGAAATGATTCGATTTTTCCATTTACCTGTATCTCGAGTGAACAACGAACATGACGAGAGCGGAGTAAATACTAGTCTTGAATTCGAATTCAAACACAACCGTACACATACATACATTATCCACACTATGACTAAATACTCAAACATCACAATACCTCACGGCTCTTGCACTTTGCTCTTACATCTTGGTATTGCATTTGCATTAAGCATAGGCTTAAATAGCAGTTAAGTGAAGTAGAAATTGAGAAGAGAGATGAGCCATCGTTCGAATGATAAATTGAAATTATTCGAATGATTACAGATGAAGTATCGAGATGTCTCTTGTTGTTCTTCACGTTAGAATCGATTATAATCGATTATTTCATTCCAATGCGCGCATCATTAAAAACGATACCTTACTTTTGACTTACCAACTTAAAACACTTAAACAACTTAAATGTGGCTATACGTTTGAGAGTAAGTACTATCGCTTGTAAGCTCTCGTGAGTTACTCTCGACTAGTTGTTCAATTGAGAGTGAAATGTTGAAGATTTTAGTATCGGAAATCTTACTATTTTGTTTGCTTTATAAAGTTTCAATGATATAATTATTTTTTGCCTGTCAATCCTCTTTTCCTAATGTCCTCAGTTTTTCCATGTTGACTTTCGACACCACATCGTTAATAACGAACTATGTTCTGTGAGCTAATCTCCGATAGTGATTAAATTGTGTCTCCATTTCCGAGTACCTACCAAAATTTTCAAACGGGTCGAGAATAAAAAGTCACTTAGCCAACAACCCGTTTTTACTGAGAGGTGCTTTCAGGGACTTGCCCTCTTGATTTTGATGTAATACTAATGTGTATCGCATACAAAACAACGAACCAACGGATTGGGAAGAGTATTCCGACACTCTTATATACAGGGTGGTCCACGAATCGTACTACAAAAATAAAACGTAATAACTTTTTTTCAGTGTGAGTAATCGGCTTATTTTTTTTTCATTTTATAGGCTACTATTTAGATTTATCAAAATGAATGCTTGGGATACTGAAAAAACGATTTGGATAGTGCAGCGATACCATTCTTTGCAGTCCGTCATTTCCGTCCAAAGGGAATTTAGGCTTTAGTTTGGCGGTACTTCCCCGAGTAGATGGACCATTATGAGGCTGGTGAACATGTTTGCCGAATCTGGAAACATCAAACGAAGACAGTATCATCGAGATCCCAATGTTCGGGTTCAGGATACAATCGTGACTGTTGCATCGGCAATACAGGCAAATCCAAGTGTTTCGACTCGAAACTTATCGGGGCAGATTGGAGTTAGCAGACGGTCATTACAACGGATACTTGATGACTTAAATTTTTTTCCGTACAAAGTCCAAATTACAAGCAAGTTAAGCCCTCAGGATTTCGGAAATGCTCCATGATACGGAACTGCACCCAGAACGAGTCACTGTGTGGTTCGCAGTTTCATCAAGGTGTATTGTCGGGCCATACTTCTTTGAAGAAAACGGTGTAACACAAACTGTCAATGGGGACCTTTTTTTAAAGATGTTGAAGGAGTTTTTTTTTACCCAGAACTTCGCCGAAGACGTATCCCTTTCAACAGGATTTGGTTTCAACAAGATGGAGCAAGTGCACACGTAGCCACACAAGTTATGGCGGAGCTCCAACGAAAATTCCCAAACATATTGATATCCAGAAAAACTCTTTCCGCTGGCCCCCAAGGTCACCTGACCTGACTGCACCAGACTTTTTTTATGGGGTTATGTCAAGCAAAACGAAACCCAGGAATTTGATTGAATTAAAGCAGTCCATTAAGACAATAATTGACGCGATCCCAATTTCAACCCTTCAGGCCGCAATGAACAATATTCTGATCAGGTGCCGCATATGCGTGGATGAGCCTGGAGGTCATTTGCGGTCTATCATCTTTAAAAACAATTAGTTATTTAAAATAAAATTTAATTTTTAATCCAATAAAAAAAATTAATGAAATACATCGATTGAAATAAAAGTTATTTAAATTTCTTATTGTAGCACGATTCGTGTGATACCCTGTATATGTGTCTCTTCTAGATGGCAATATAGTTTCTTCCAAACGTAGGCTAGGCAGTAGGTCTTAAAAACATTGAATCTTTCTTTTCTGAATGCATTTTTGCATATTAGAAGTCTTAAAAGTGTTTTTGGGGCTCCTAGTGGAAATTGGAGGCATGTGATGTGACTGTCAGTCATTGTTATGCTGAAAATAATCGTAAGAGATCTCCATTCTATGGATGTGAAGAGGTCACCTTTTACGAATGGAGTTTTCTGGTGAACATTATTCTCTAATGAGGGGTTCTAAAGACAAGGGTGTTTAAACTAGTCTTGCTTCTTAATAAGTTATGCAAATTACTGAGTGTCTCATCTTCTATGATATAGTAGCTGTTGTTGTTCTTGATGCTTCAATCGGTGGTCAAACAGTCCATGCAAAGTAGAAGTTCTGAAGCCTTACCGATAGCTGATACCTCGGGACGCAGCGAAAATAAAGCGAAGTTCTGGTGTGACTTTGCATCAGTCGATTTGCCACAACAGCAGTTTCTTGTGTAATAATCGTGATAGCTGTATGCCACGGGAACAATTGGCTTACTAGTGGATCTGTGGTTGCATCGAACACCATTAGTTTCGGAAATGTGTTACATAGCCCTCCCCCATTGGGAGTTGCCCGGCGTTTATATTCAGCCGAAATAGTTTGTGAAAATCCAATTGTTGATATCTGCCCGTGAGACTGTTTCCACTTACGATTTTGCTCTCGAGAGCTGCTACAAATTTACTCCTTTCAAATGCACACGTATCTAAACAATCTTTTAAAACAAATAAATTCTTCACCATGATCAGGGTCATAATTTCAAAATATGTGAGTGAGACACGTTTTTTTTTTCAATTTTGTTCAACTTTTTCATATAGATTGGCCCACTGTTCACCGTGAGTATCTAGTTTTTTTTTTCTTTGACAGATCATTTGATTTATGTGTCAGCGCATCAATAGAGCCGATAATAGTTTAAATGCTGCAATTGATTTTTAATTTTTAGTATTTCCGCGATTGTCCTACCTCCGCGCCGCTGTAACCGAAAATGAACACAATAGAAGCAACATTTTTTGTAAACATTAGATAATGATATGCACGTGTTGCGATAATAATGATTGTATTATTCTTTTGCGATAATTCGTTGTCTTTGATTTCGCAGAATTCTTTTATTTTTAAATATTCCATAATGAATGGTCAATTTTAAAATTTGTATTCCAGAAACGTGTGATTTTAATAAAATTCATATATATGTATGTATTTGCAGTGCATAAATGTCATTACATATATACATAGATGGAAATATGTATTTTGATACTGACAGTTATATTATTTCCGTCTTCTAAATATAGGATTATTATTTCAAGATTTTTAAACCAAAAATAAATGTTTGTGTTTTATTTCACATACGCCCGAGTGAACGGATTCCCTTAAATTTTAATAATTTAATTAAAATACAAATTCTTATCGCAAAATCGATTGAACAAATATTTGTTTAACAAAAAATAAATATTTATACTTTTTGAATGCGTATGTTGTATATTTTGTCCTTGGAAAACGGAAAACACCCACAAAAAGGTTATTAAAAAAGACGTCATTCTCGAGATAATGCATACTACGACTTTAACTGTTATAAAATGAAGTGGACAACGCTGTAAAAAAAACTTTTTATATGACCATATATTTTTTTAATTAATATTAATTTGCTTCGATATCATAAATTTTAATATTCATAGACGAACTAAATAGAATATTTAACGATTTTTTTTTTTTTTTTTTACATCAATAAAATGCATTTATTGTACATCGATAAATCAAAATATGAGTACACTATATCAAATGCATTTGATTGTGTCTTCAATTACTTAATAAATCACAAATGAACGTGATTAATTTTTCGAAAGCAAAACTGTCAATTTATCTTCAGTAGAGCCGCTCCGAAGATAATTTTGATTAATATCTTACTTCGTCGACAGGGCGGCCTGCGGTTGTTAAATTAAAATGAAATTTTAATCAGTAAATTTATTTTGTTTATATGTATGAGTATGGAATTTGGTAATTTTAAAAAGTCCAATCACATTTGATAAATACTGACAAGAATTTTACTACAGTCAACTCTCTATTTACCGAAATACTCGAAAATGAGATTATGTCGGGTAAACGGAGAGTTAAGGTGAATGCTTACCATTTTGATGAGTTCAGAAGAAGAGTTTATTTGTGCTCAAATATACAGTATTCGCCGCTTAATTGCACTACAATATTATCAATTCACGAAATTCCGCTTAATTGGCTTAACTGCTGAAATAAGCAAAGATCGTTTAATTATGCACAAGTCAGCCAATGAAAAGGCGAAATGTTCAGTTGAAAAAATTAACTATGTACATATGTATATATTCCAGAAAAAAAATGGTTTTTGAACAATGCAGAAATTTGTAGAAAAAAGTATTAAACAATATATCCTCATCATTATAAAAGGTTTTCCAATATGGACGGTTTGATTTTGACTGCTCGTGGCAGCATATTATTTCCTTTACTTTCTGGCAAAATATCGCCTTTTAATCAGTCATTATAAAGACAATTTATCATGGTAAAATACACAGTCGAGCAACACGTGCGTAAATGATAAAACTTTATTGTTAAAATGGGTGTTCTCTAGTAGCAATGATGCGCGCGTTACGGCTCTTTAGCCAGGAGGCCCAATTTTAAATGAATCCACGCGAGATTCACGAGGTGCCAATGCATCTAAATAAAGTTACTGTTTGGTGTGGATTCTGGGCTAGAGGCATCATCGGTCCGTACTTCTTTCAAAATGATGCTGGCCAGGCCATAATCGTCAACGGCGATCACTATAGGTCGATGATCACCAACTTTTTGTGGCCTGAATTGGATGATATGGACACCGAAGACATATGGTTTCAACAGGATGGCGCTACGTGCAACACAGCTCAAGACACAATCGATATTCTGTACGAGCGTGACGTCGTGAATAAGCCACCAAGATCGTGTGATTTGACCCTTTAGACTTTTTCTTGTGGGGCTTTCTTCAGTCACAGGTCTATGAGAATAAATTCAGTCTGATTTATGCGCCAAAGTCATCGATTTAGGCGCCAAAGTCATCGAAGACTGGACCTTTCGAATGCGCGCCACCCAGCGAAGCCACGGCGGCCATTTTAACGATGTCATATTTCACACATAATGTCATTGATAGGGCTCTCAAATAAAGATAAGACCTTATTGATATCAACTTGTTTTGTACAACTTGTTTTATTCAATTTTAAAATCGACCCGAACCTTAATAGAAAACCTTTTACAAGAGCACGAACCGAAACCCTGTGTTTCCACCTCAAAGGCTAATTTTAAGCTTTGGTTTTTATGGCTCGTAATTTAAATTTTTAAAAATAAAAAAAAAATATTTAAAATAAAATAAAAAACGAATAGCAAATTCTCACTAAAATACACAATTGAAAAATGTAGTTTGAAAATACAGTGACCTCTCTCATAAACGGAAATCCTTTAAAAATTATATATACTGTTAATTTTTTTATTTACTAACAACACCATCCCAGTTTCATTTCGACAAAAACTTTCAGGTCGACATCCCTTCCATTGATTCATTTTTTAATAGACGAATCAAAAACCCATGATGGCGGTGGTAGAGGCGTGTACTCAGACACGCCAAATTTAAGTCTCTCATTTCGTCTTCCTGACCACTGTAGTGTGTTTCAGGCGGAACTTTTGTCGATAAAGCTAAGATTTGCTTTATCGACAAAAGTTTCGACTGGATCCCGCTACAGTGGTCAGGAAGGCTTAAGGAAAACGTGATATCGACTTCAGATATCCGCTTTTCAGAAAGCCAAGCTGCTATAAATTATATCTTGGCTGCGTCTCTATAAACTCTGAAACAGGCCCAAATTGTCGATCATCTCTTATAGAGATTGTCACAGCAGTTTAATATTCACCTTCACCATTTTCTCGAATTTTGTGGATCCATGAGATTTGCAAAAACATTGCTATATCCCCTTCAAACCTCTTCAATTTACTGACCACAAAGTCCGTAGTAATGTCGCTAATTGTATAAACGGAACTCTACGCTATTTCGCCAGTTGCATTCTTGTCATAAAACTCCTCAATAAAGGAATACCCATTAGTTACACATCTAATTTTGGACAACCTTTTGGACAATAAATTTGCCGATAGTAACAAACCAAAGATAATCGTCAAATATGTAGATGTTAATGAGGGGGAGGTCAACAATGTTTTACGATGCCTTAATTCATATCATAAAAAAATACAATTTACCGTTGAGAGGGAACAAAACAGAGCGATAACGTTCTTAGACGTCAAGATTCATCGCGTTAATGATAGACAGCATCTGGAAGTCTTGTCAACTTTAGATCCAATTAAGCAAAGCATATTCTTATTAATACATCCTCTAATCTAGTTCAAAAATTTTTGCTTTGAGTGACCGGGAATTTCACGCCTCAAATGAGAAAATAGTCACACAAACTCTCCTAGATAATGGCTATCCAATGGAAATCATACGGAGCTTGATAATTCGCCAAAAACACAAAGCTCCTGTTGATAATCGGCAAAAAGAGAGAGGTATTTATAAGAGTATAGTTTATGTTCCCAAACTGTCAGATAACTTTAAAGAGACGGTACAAAATAGTACTAATGACGTCAGTTTAGCGTAAAAATCCAATAGGACGCTGGCACCTCTTTTCACCAACATGAAAACAAAAACGGAAAAGGATAAGTGCACAGACGTAGTCTATACAATTAACTGTCGTGGCAATGCGGAAGAAAATTGCAATCTTTCATATATCGGTACAACGAAACAACTTCTTCGTCAACGAATTTCCAACCACAAATCCGACATTAACTTAAAAAGCACTGGGAAGACAGCATTGGCCTTACACTCCATTGAGCGTGGACACAAACCAGATTTTGACAGAGTGGAAATCCTGGAAAGAGAAAAACATGCCTCCAAGCGGTATACTCTAGAGACGCTTCATATTATTAATAACAAAAACAATATGAATCGTAAACAAGACAGCCAGAAAATTTCATCGGTTTACTGCTCTTTGGTGACTAGGCAGAATCCGTCACAATTTAAAGCCGACTAAACTTCAATCGAAGTGTTTTTATATCATAATAAAAAAAAATTTTAAACATTGCCTTATAATTTTCTTTCATTGTATTATTTAGTTTATCTGTAATACCTACTAAATTTAAGTTTGCCAAAATTGTACACCAAATGTTCTTATGTGTATAATATGTTCAATTTATTTTTGTAAATAAAAGATCCCCTGAAGAAGACGGCAACCACCGTCGAAACGTCGGGAAAGGAAATGAAATTGTTTCATTAAAAAAACATTACGACCAATACAGCCGAAAGAGATATATTTTAAATCTCGAACACATATAATAATTCAACCAATTGGTCAATAACTTAACAATAATTACACATTTAACTTAATTTTGGACTATAAGACTGGTGAATGAATTATGTTATTCCGAAGCTTCTTTCGAAATTGTTTTAAAGATGATCAGATCACAGTGTAGCACTGTGACTGATGTATACTCACAGTGAAGCACTATGAGTATAAGTTATTTGTGAAAAAAAAATATCAGAGGTCCAGGTGAAACACCAAGATCTTTTGATTTAATCGATTGAAATTGAAGTAAAAGTCGAGAATCCAGTTAAGTGACTGATGTATACTCACAGTGCTACACTGTGAGTATACATCAGTCACAGTGCTACACTGTGATCTGATCATCTTTAAAACAATTTCGAAAGAAGCTTCGGAATAACATTTGGTGACCCCGACGTGATTGCTTCCCCCACCAGAGGTAAGGGGCACTCTTGTAAATCTACAGTCATATCAGCGATTGCTTCCCCCACCAGAGGTAAGGGGTAGTCCTGTTATTTAAACGTCAAATCACATCCTATCGACAATGGAAGAAAAGGCGATTCTTCAAAGAGATGTTGGAGACTCAATTCAAAGGGTCATCTCCAATTACAAAAAAGATGGACAGGTACGCAAAACAATTCCGTACTATCAAAAATTGATGGCTACCATAGACGAGCTATGGAGCAAATTTGAATAAACAGATTCAATAATACGTGATGAGTTTCCCACAGAATTAGCTCATCCGTATTATACAAAGAATTATTATCACTCTGTGAAAGAAATCTATGAGAAATACAGAGAAGAGTTTAACTCAAATTTAAAAATTCTTGAGACTACTAAGACGGACGTCCACAAACCTTCAATAGCAGAGGTTAACGTTCAGTCGAGCCAGACGTCAAACCACATGCATGACATGACGCGGTTTGTAAGAAAGTAAGAGGCTATCATATCTTCTATGCAAAGAGCTTTAGCCATTGCGGACTCATCAAATGAGTCAAAACAGTTCTATGAGCTCCAAGAAAAGACCATCCAAAGACATTGGATGCAAATTGAGGACATCCATAACTCAATTTGGGAATATTCAGAAGATCTAAAGAGCATCGGCTACGACTCAACCAGATACATAAGTTTGGAGCAAGAGGTACAGAGTGCCTTAATCAAGCTTGCACAACAGCAAGACACCTTGGTTGATCAAAGAACAACAAATACCACAGTTACAAAAATGAATCTGCCAAAAATTGTACTACCAAAATTTGATGGAAACTATTTAAAATGGTCTCAATTTCATGACCTTTTTAATCAAATGGTAGACAAGCGATCAATGTCTAATTGTGAAAAAATGTTCTATCTAAAAACAAATTTAACTGGAGAAGCTGAACGCGTAATCAGACATGTGGGTCTCTCTGATGACAACTACGTGTCAGCATGGAAGTTGCTGCAAGAACGGTACAACAACCCCAGACTGCAGGTGTCCGCTCTCCTCAACCGATTGCTATCACAAACAAGTCACTCCTCAGAATCGGCAGCGGCTACAGCAGTAAAAAGTCTACATGACACGATCCAAGAGTGTATGCATGGCCTTCGCAATCTTGGGATAAAAATTGATTCTTGGGACCCAATGCTTCTTCACATACTTACGAAGAAGCTAGACAGATCAACCCTTACACTGTATGAGCAATCTTTGAGCAATCCTAAATATTTAGAAACAAATTATTCTTCCCAAAGTTTGTATCAGTGTCTAACTTCGAAACCACACATATGGGCAAGTACTGGCACAAATACACAAGCACACACTTTATTACCAACACTTAAAAACAATCTATAAAATATTGACCGGATTTCAAAATAAAAGCATCCTCAGACGAAATATATTGATTTATTGACAACAAAACTTCAAGAAATCTCAGGCAACAAATTCTAAAGTATGTAGTGTATATCAGACAAACTAAAACCACAAATCAAATTAATAAGGAAAAATCTACCATTGCATTGTCATTTATTAATTAAAATAAGCAAAACAAGCACTTCCGACTAAAATAATTGTCTAATTTCTAAATCTCTCAACTGCATTCATCATCTTCTGACTCGCGATATCATTTCCATCATGTTTGTATATTTTTATCACAAAACAAATTTACAACTACGAGTAAATTTTACTCTTCCGCCCACACTTACTATTAAAAAAATAATATAAATATAAAATATTTTTTTTTCTCACACACGAGGCCGTAATGGTGATCCCATTTTATTACGTGCTGCATCCCGGTGTGTTGCAATCACTTTTACATTTATTCTAAATAGTTATAGTTATACACATATAGAAGATTTCTTTTAATTACGGCACCAAGTTAATTGATTCAAATATACTTATAGATATGCAAGCAAACGGGGATGTGAAAATTAGACACAACTATATAACATAGTACCACGAATCTCTAAAAAGACTCTGTCTAGTGATCTACGACACAGGTCTATGTACTGATGCCCACTCTATCTATAAGATACTCGGTAAACTGTTGCTCCCAAGTATCTAAATTTAGAACAAGACTTAAGCAGATACAAAGGAAAAAAAAAACAATGATGAAAGAATAAAATTACAAATTGCAATTGTGGCAAATGAAGAAGTGGAAATAAAAGAAAAATAAATGCAAAATTACAAGTGACAATGGTGTCGCACATCCCTTTTAAGATTTACTATCCCCACCACCACTACTGTCTTACAGTTACAATAATGGCATGGATTGTGATTTTTTATTTTTTTTTTTTTAGCCAAGAGATGACTAATGATGGTTTGCAAATTTATATCCGTATAGTTTGTTGCCGTCCAACAAACTGATAAAACAAACAAATAACAAAAAACTCACATTCACATTGCGAATTCAAAAAAAAAACCTGAATAAAAATAAATGAATTTTGATTTGACGGAGCTATTTTTAGACGCGCGGGCACAAACTCGCCGCGAACGCACTTAAAATGTGGACAACTCGTTTGACTCTGCGTCGTCGTCGGTCGCTCGGAAGGGACTTGCATTGCGTGTGGTGTCGCGTCGTCGTCGTCGTTGCATGAGGACGTCATTTTTTAGTTTGCTTCTTTTTTTTTCAATGAAAATGCAAATTTTATTCTCGCTAATTCAAAGGAAAGAGTCCAACGAATCGCTCACTCACTCTCTGTGTAGGTACTGTTCGTGCAAATAGATAAATATTATTTCACTTTAGTTTCTAAGTTTATGTGGTGAAATTACAATACCCTAAGCAGGGGGGTGGCAGAGGGCGGAGAGGACAATAAATATTACAAGTTAATGTAATTATTTTTTTTTTAATTTTACAGGGAGCGGGTGCATTTCAAAGTAAACAATTTGGTTTGAATTAAATTTAACTTTACGACGACGCGACGGGACGACGAAATCTATCATGTGTTTTGTGCACTATTTTTTACCATTTGCCTTTGAAAATTTTGTTTTTTTTTTATTTACCGAGTTTGGTTAAATAATCAAGACCAAGGTTGATTGTGGTTTAGGTATTTGTTATTCACCATCCGGTTTATTCGAAGACCTTAATCAAATGGCATTCCCCCAACATGGGATGAAAATGCAATTAAATATGCAACTGTCAAACAAAATTTAAAAAAAAAAAATAAGGTAAACAAAAAAACAACATGTTCAAACGATCTAGATTTAAAGCATATACATAGTACAATAGGGTGGCTCACGATTTTCTATTTTAATAGCTCTACTATTTATATACTAAGGCATTTATTTTCAAAAGAAAAAATGACATGAGATACAAGAAACCTTTAAATAGTTGAGTCGATTTTCGGTAAGATTTGTAAATTATGTTTTTATTTCATCTGAAAGATTTTTTTAAATTCTTTTAGAGCCTGCAGTTTTTGTATTTTCAGAACATATTTTTTTTCGAAAACGGTTATAATGATTTGTTAAAAAAAATTAGTTAATAAAAAAAAGGCTTTTCGGCCTTATGGCTAAGATCAATTAGTTAATATTTGATTGAATGATCATTTAAACATTTAAGCGGGTGGTTCGACCGATTTTAATGTTTTTTGTACGTAAGTCGAACAAAGTTCTGTGGTATAGTAGTCGTACTCCATTCGCTAAGGCATCTCCCAAAGGTTGAATTGTTATGTGCAGTGTTAGCATTTAGTAAGGCTCTATTCAACGTTGTGTATATAGATATAATATATTATATATAAAACATTTATTATTATAACATTTATTATATATAACACATATAATATATATTAATAAAATATAGTCTGACCCACCTAACCATGCCAAATAAAATACCAAAAAAGTATATCGATTACCAATTTGCTCTTGTAGCAAAGAACTTTTCTTTTAAAAAATATTTTGAAAACATTTTTAATGTACGTACGTATATGTGACTTCTTTTTTAAAAACAATCGATGATTTTGCAAAAAAATTAAATTTATTTATTTTCTAAAAATTGAATATCCAATATAATTTTTACTTTTAGGGAGCATTTGCATAACAAATCAAAAGCACGACTGGATCGCACGTACGTGCGCACGTACATCGTTTGCAAAAGATTTTTAATAGCTAAAAAAGTCGTTTTTCACTTAATTTTTTATATAAAAAAAATTTTGGTATGAAAATTTTAAATATTTTATAATATAAATTTAAAAACAAAATTTAATCCGTTTTCGAAATACTGAATTTAGAAAAAAAATATTTCTGTTTTCAAAAATCCAATAAACTATTTTTGAAATGATGTATTATTTAGAGTTCGAAGGACCTCCCGTATAAAATTGTTTATCGAAATCCGTTGAGCCAAAATTTAGACCATACCTAGAAGACATACTTTTTTTTATCAAAATCGTTAGAGCCGTTTTCGAGATAATTAAGATGGTAGAAAAATTTGTATGGCAAGTACCGTTATTTTTGGAGCTAACACAAAGATTCTAAAATCTACTTAAGACAAACACCTTAAACTTCTAAGCACCAAGTTTGAACAAAATCGGTTCAGCCGTTTAGGCTGTAGATCGTTCTACAGACAGACAGACAGACAGACTGAATTGCGGGACCCACGTTTTTGGTTTTCTCTATCATCGTACTGCCAACTTTGATTAAAATCTAGAGTTCCATTTTTTTCCTAAATGCAAAACTTGCCCTATATCGCAAGTAAAAATTTTAATCGGTTTATCCAATAGAGAGAAAACTGAAATACTGTTTAAACTTTTTAGGAGGTTCTTCATAAAAATTTCAAAAAAAAAATCGAATGAACTGTTTTCTAGAAAATAGAAAACGAAAAAATGTACTACCAGAGTTAACAGCAATTAATCTTTTTTACCAAATGTACCTACCTTTTCGCTTTATTAATAAACCGATTTTTTTATAAAAACCGTTGGAGCCGTTTTTGAAAACAATAATAATTACTTTTTTCGCTAAAAGAAAAATGTATGGCAGGTACCGTTATTGTTGACCTTTAAAAAAGTGAAAAAAACACGTGTGGGCATATTACCCAAGAAAAACAAAATGTACCAAGTTTAAACAAAATCCATCCAACCCGTTTATGATTTAGTCAGACTGACAGACAGACAGAATTGTGAGACCCACTTTTAGCGCCTTCGCTATAATCGTATAATATCAAGTTTGTTCAATATATGGAGAATATTTTTTTACGAATCCAGAACTTAAAAAAAATTGATATTTATTTTCTAAGTTTAAAACTGAAATAAAAAAAATAAATATTTATACAGGGTGCCCCAAAAACACTCACGAAATAATTTGTAGGTAAGGTTTTATTTTAAGATAGATCAGAAGCCAATACACTCGTTTACTTAATAATTTGTTGACTAATTTAAGGTTTAAATGTTAACGATTTAAAAAAAAAGTACAGTATTACCCACTTAATTGATTTTTTGTTTAATTAACCGAAAAAATTACATTCGAATATGTCCTGTATAAAAATACACAGGTAATTGAACTCCGATTAATTAAATTACTCGCTTAATTCATCTTTAAAGAGTGCCCATATATATTAATTGGACGGCCCCAAAGAAAAAAATCCTAAAAAATTGATATAATTTATTTTCTCAAAAACTAAACACTGGAATAATAATATGATAAATAAGAAAAATAATAAGAAATGGAATATTGGCTTTCAAGGAAGGAATATATTGTCCCCATACGATTTTGTTTCTTGGAATAATCCCCAAAAATAAAGCACAAATTAGAGGACACCCTGTATAATGTACTAACTTGGCCGCAATGAATTGGCAGCACTTCTCACTACACTATAAATGACAGATAAGAACCCTCAATTATAAAGTCACCTCTGCTGTCATGTTTATTTGTCTCTATAAACTTGAAAGACACTTTATGCTCACATTTGTTTGAAAAAATATGCAGCATATATAGTTAATACAGTCGAACTTCGATAAGTCGAATATTTGATAACTCCAATGAAATTGGTTGGCAATAGCGCGAAGCCTGTATCTTACATATAAATTTTGTTTGATAAACTATCGAACATCTATAACTCGAATATCTCGATAACTCGAAGATTTTATTTGGCGTCACCTTCGATTTTTTTGGCAATTGTTGTTCGAGTTATCGAAGTTCGACTGTATCAGTTCATTTAATTCCTATTTCTCAATTTTTTTCTGAAACACAGATATTTTTTTTCCATTTCGAAGACTGATTTTGGTAATATTTTGAAAAAGTTTTCTATTAATGATTTTATCTAAATCATTAAACAATTGTAAAAGTTATGAATTCGACCAAATAGTAAAAACAAAACAACAACAAAAAAATACTTTTTTTTAGGTTAGCGACTTTTAAATATCATTTTTAAAATCTGAAAAGGTCTGTAACTTATTCCAATAGAAATAAAATAATAAATAATCAAAATAAAATTAAAAAAAATACAAATCGCATGAACCACCCTAATATACTCTAACAACAAAAATAACAACATTTTAAGTTGGAATATTATGATCGTTTGAGGCAATAAATCAACAATTTGTGGTGACATTGTGGTTGTTTACTTGAATTTGACATAAATGACCACTTTGATGTGAATTAGATGCAACGTAGGTATTTAAATATACATACTTTAGATTTAACCAATATTCAAAATGTATGTATATGTTGATTCATTAACATTAAACTAAAAAAATATATGGACAACCATTTAAACCTCTTTTTCGAAGTTTTTTTTTAATTCTATATTTTAAAAACATTTAAATTAAAAAAAAAAACTGTTAGCGTTTGCTTACATTGTTATTCGTTTTCAAAAATAAGCTCTCTTTGACATAGTCGACTTTTCTGTAAGATTTGTGAGTTATGCTGTGTATATATAGCCGGAATTCTGTGGAATTCAAGAATGGCGAACAATTGATATGTTGTGTTAGATGAGCTATTTAAATGTTCAGGGTATTGTTGGGAAAGTCCAGCAATTGTCATATAGATTGCGCGTTCGATTACACAGTTAACGTAACCGTTCAACAATTTGTCTCTGTCGTAAAAATGACTTCAAAATCTGTCGTAGTTGTGCTCCGTCTTGTGATTCCAACAAAAATGTGACAACATTGGCAATCACAAGACGTAGCACAACTACAAAAGATTTTGAAGTAATTTTTACGAAAGAGTCAAATCGTTGAACGGTTATGTTAACAGTGTGATGAGAACTTTAACACCTGTGTTGACACCAATTCTTCGATCAACACGAGACACAGAGTGAACATAAATTTTGTGGTGATATCAGAGCGGTGACCATGTAGTTCTACGAACAGTAGAATAAAAACTTACAATCCCTATTTTAAAATAAACATAATTCTGGAGGTTATCGGCAGCGAGCAAAGTTTTGAGTACCACCGAAGTATCAGTCGGAGTATATGCGCAACGCAATCTTTGCGTCAATGAGACTGACGAAGAGCTTAGACAGCGCTTGAAGAGGACAAAGCAAATAAGAATTCGTTAAACGCGACTCATAACGGTTGCAGAGCAACGGAAACAGTCTAGTTCCAGTCGCTCAGTTGAAGTTTACGCACAAGATAATTCCGAACTTGCGTCGAGACAAAACAGATAGCAAAACTTGACAATTCGAAACATTTGGCGTTCAGATAAGATCCACTTTTATTTGTTTTTTGTGTTTATTCGCGGACGCATCAGTTGACTTCCGAATAATGAATAATGTTAGTCAATATCGCAATGTTTTAAGGTTTCGAAACGAATCGCCATACATTTTGTATAGGGTTAGGGTAAGGCTAAAGCAATGTTGTAATGGGAATGTGCCTTATTTTTGAGAAAATGCGTCAGGTGCTATTTGTTTACTGATTTGATATTATCGGCATTATATGTTAATGCAGCGTTAATTTCGTCATTTTTCGTCAATTACAGATGTCGCTAGAGATAGATGTTAAACTTGTTTTTTTCAGCAAGTTACTAAGATAGATGTTAAACTTGTTTTTTTCAGCAAGTTACTAAAGTGTGTCAAGTTAGTCATCATCAAAGGACTAGCCCAGAAGTCGACAAGACTATCATGTGGATTTTCGGCCCAATAGATTTGATTATAAGACCTGAAATGATTTTTGGACTTATAAACAACCTCAGCATTTGGACTTATGACCCTGCTCCGAGACGTATTTTCGACTTCAGTTCATTTGCATTTAGTTAAATTGTATTAGTCGCTCCACTCTAACTTCTTATTCGCCTTTGTTTGTTTTTTAGACATTTTTCAAATATTGCTTCGTCAGATTTAACTATTTTTGGCTTCGGCTGGGTAATTCCTAAAAAATAAAACCATGAACCACTAAAAAGTTGGATATGTGCTCAATCTATTTATTTTTTTTAAACAACTACGCATATGAATTGCTTACACACATAAATAATGTAAACAATATTATAGCTAGCACAAGATAAATATTTTTAAAAATCTCTCATTTTCCGACATTTGCAAAACCACAAGATATTATTAAAAAAAATATATTTGAAATTTGAGAACTGTTTTTTTATTGTGTAAATGCCGACTGTCAATGTACGCAAAATGTAAAAAAAATAAAAAAAAGAACTCAAACCATGATGTGAATACCTTAACGGTCCAGTGCCGACTTTTCTCATTAAAACCCTAGACTTGGTGACAGAAAAAAAAACACATAATGCATGTTGTAAGCATGATAGGTAAACAAATTTCGCGTAACTTGAGATAAACCAGACAGAAAAGCCCGACGAAATACACAAGACGGTGGATTACAGTTGGGCATGATAAATGAAAAATTTGGATACAATTCTGAAAATCTTTTAAGATCTACATTTTGTTTCTAATTTTTTGATCACATTCTCCAAACAAAAAGTTTTTAACCCAGTACTAACTTTAAACAATGACCGCGTTCAGGAAGACTTAGTCGACTTTAAAAGCTAGTCAAGTTTCGGTGCCTGATTCGTCTGCTGCCAAACAACAAGGATTTTTTTGGCAGCTGACCAATCAGAATCCAGAACATGACACTAGGTGGACTAGGACTTAGTGAATATAATCAATCATATCTGTCAAGCCAACTGTCAGATTGCAAACTGTCAGTTTTGATTATTTTCCTGGGTGAAAGCCTAGTTTTCGCTGACAAAATTGAAGCTAAATGAAGTTTCTCGTTTTTTATGTGGCTTTGCTTCAGAAGCTTCCAAGCTTCAATTACTTCAAATCAAAATGTTAAGCCTTTCAGAATATTGTCATTAAAGTTGCCAGTTTTTTTAATTTAATTACAGATTCTAACCCATTTTGCACCACTGTACCCCGAAAGACTTTGTCATTTAATTTGTGCCTATATCGTTAGCCTAAGTCAGTATCGTGTTTCAATTTTAATTGAATGCAAGTTATGTGATGATGTAATTAAAATCAATTTGTCAATTTAACGGAAGGTGTAATTGACGAGTTCGGATAATATTCCAACATACACACATAAATTACAACAGCAAGACAACAAAAAAAAAGTCTTGAGAATAAATGAGTTATTTAAAACGCCCCAAAGCGCCGCGTAACATCACTAGGTATATAAGTCATATGCCAATTGACAGCTGATTATAATTATCACATACAAGCGTTAGTTGCGAGTGCACGAGAATTGACAAATTGTTTTTTTTTTTTTTTTTTTTGAAGCGTCATTTCGCGTTTAAATGATAACACGAGTTTTTCGGTGTTATAGACATGATTTTGGTATTTAAGCTTGATTATGCAATTTAGGTATCTACACGTTTTATTGAGTCAAGGTTTTATTGACTGTTATTTCTAGCATAGTTTGAGTGGTAGTGTTATAAACTAGGGAGAGATTTTACGAAGAAGAAATTGTAGTATATGACTAGGTATTAAAACTTGAGTAAACAAGGTGGCGCAAAATATCAATTCAACTTTGACATTTCTGAAGTAAGCTGATACAAAGAAAAACGTAAATAATAACTGGACATACACCACACGACGTTTAACCGTTCGCCTAGAAGAGTATGGGACAACACAAGAGGCAGCCAGGTCCGCTGATAATACCGCTGAAGATATTGCAGAAAACCAAAGAGTATCGACCAGACGACGTGTCACGCAATTGCGCATCTTTCGTCGGACTTTTCATAGAATTTGTGAAGTGAGACACTTGGAGCAGCCTTAGGAATTGCATCATCTGTTCGTGTAACGTGTAACCTACGCTCAAGCTATCCTGAATCTGGACCATGAGTGAGACAACTTTCATTTGCACTGGCCGGCAATATCCCCGAGTCTATTGCAAGGCTTCGAAGACTCTTGAAGGACTCAAAGAGAAAGTCCGTTCAAAATGAAAATGAGCTATCAAAAGAATTTCTAACTTAGCCACTTAGCAGATACCATTTTTCTAAGCATTTCAAAGACTTCTGTGCCACTTTGTAGAGTTAAGTGTAAGCTATTCTAACAACTAGATATAGATAAAAAAAAGAGTGCGTACTTATGTATATATTTTATTTTTAAATTATTTTAATTTTTTTTTACTTTTTAAATTTATTTTTCTTTTTTCTTGTTTTCTTTTTAATTTTTATTATTTATATACATATTCTCATTATATTATAATTTTCAAATATTTTCTTAATTTTCTTAATTTTTCTTAATTTTTTTGTTTATTTTCTTTTCTTTCTTATTTTTTACATTTGTTCTACAAAATGTCTCTGTCTTTTTATTTTGATCTTCTGTTGTCGTCTTTTTTGACTTCAAACATTCTTGTTTGTTTGTTTAGCATGTTTGTTGAAAATGTTTTTGTGCTTCGGATTCTCGTGGAACTTTCTCTTTGTTCTTATGTGCCTTTTTGTATCTTCCTTCTTCTATATGATGGCTTTAACTCCTAATTCAAATGATTTTTCCGTGGTTGGTGGTGATGATGGAATACTTCGCTCCATGATTAAGATTTTAAGTAAGCAGAAGACAGGTTTACAGATTTGTCACATCAACGCCCAGAGCCTCTACTGTAAATTCGATGAGTTTAGGGATGTTTTCGAGGAATCAGGAATAGATATAATTTGTGTTTCAGAAACTTGGTTTTTTAGCAAAAACAGTGATTCTATGTATCGTTTGCGTAATTATAAGCTTTTCCGAGCGGATAGATGTGGTAGAAGAGGTGGTGGAGTGGCGGTATATGTACGCAATGGTATTATTTGCAAAATTATTTGTAAGTCAGAAGTGAATAGTGAGATAAATTACTTATTTTTAAATATTTTAAATGAAGGAGGTAGTAAACTTCTATTAGGTGCTGTTTATAGACCTAATAATAACATTGATATTAATCCATTGCTAAGCCTCCTCGCAACCATCACTCTTGGATGTTCCAAGGTCATCATTTGTGGGGATTTTAACTCCAACCTTCTCGATCAGACATCTCTTATTGATGGTATGAGAACCTTCAATTTGTTTCCGGTAAACACGACTAGTGCTACACACTTTTCTAGAAACTCGGCCACTCTTTTAGACGTTTTCTTTGTCAGTGATTTAAGCGACGTTCAGCTATATTATCAGTTATCAGCACCGGCTTTCTCTAAACATGACCTTATCTTCCTATCTTTCAGGTTCATTGTCAAAGGAGTAGAAACCACTTATACATATAGAGATTTTAAAAATGTCGATTATGCGGGTCTTGAACATGCTACCCTCGGAGTTCAATGGCAACAAGTGTACTTTTTAGAATCACCTGACGACCAAATTGAATTCCTTAGTAATAATATCGTCAATTTGTTTAACAGTTATATTCCTCTACGAACTAGAATTATAAAACCGGGTGAGCGTCGGTGGTTTTCGAATGAAATCCGTTGTCTTATTTCACAACGGGACCAGGCATACAACAAATGGAAACGTTACAGACTAGATAATGACCATCAAACGTATCGGATGTTGCGTAATCGAGTAGTTTGTAAAATAAGGCAAAGCAAAATCCAACTATATTGGAGCAAGTTATCTCATACCATGAATAGTCGTCAGTTATGGAAAAATATAAAGGATATGGGCTTAGGAAAACAGTCTCAACATATTGATACATATATTAATGTAGATGACTTGAACCAAGAATTCGTTACATTACCATTTCTACCTTTATCCGTCCCTCGCACAGTTTGCACTGATATTCTTCCTAATGCTCGTCAATCTCATGAGTTGTTTGATTTTCAACGTGTTGAAAGTAATGATATTGTTGAATGTATATTATCTGTTAAATCCAATGCTGTTGGTACTGATAATATCCATCCAATTTCCTTAAAGTCAATTTTACCTGTTATCTTACGCTTTATCACTCATTCCTTTAACACGATTTTAATGACTGGTTTATTTCCATCCCAATGGAAATCGGCTAAGGTGTTGCCTATCCCGAAAAATGGTAATGAATACAGACCTATTTCCATTCTTCCTTTTTTGTCAAAAGTTTTTGAGCGAGTTGTGCTAAAGCAAATTAATGAGCACCTAAGAGCTCATAATATCCTTTCTCCAAAACAGTTAGGTTTTCGCCAAAAACATAGCTGCGCTACCGCCATTTTAAACGTTGTCGTAGATATCAGACTTGCTTTGGATGATGATCATGTATCTTTCCTTGTACTTCTCGATTTTTCGAAAGCATTTGACACCGTGGATCACTTCAATCTCTGTCACAAGCTCTTTGCAGATTATGGTTTCTCTTCGTCGGCAGTGCGCTTGATGTCATCCTATCTTCGGGATAGACAACAAGCCGTTTCACATGACAATAAAATGTCGAATTTCCTTCCGACTACTAGAGGAGTCCCTCAGGGTTCGATACTAGGCCCACTTCTATTTTCCCTATATATTAATGAGCTCCCTAATAAGATCAGAGGATGTTCAATCCAAATGTATGCTGACGATGTACAGCTTTACAAAAGCTGCCCGCTTGGGCTTATCGAAGACTGTGTTTACACAATCAATAAAGACCTTGAAGAAATATCGCGTTGGTCAACTTATAATGGTTTGTTCTTAAATCCTGCAAAATCAAAATGCATCATTATTAGTAGGAAATCGCTGAAAATCGATTACTTTCCCAGTCTGTACATCAATAATTCGCCAATTGCCTATGTTTCTTCGTCCCGAAATCTCGGAATGTTATTTAATAGTACATTATCTTGGGATATGCATATCAACGCCGCCGTTGGTAAAGTTTATGGAGTACTCCGTATGCTTTGGTGCTCCCAGCATTATACCCCTTTCAATACTCGATTGCTCTTAGCCAAAACACTAGTAACACCTATACTCACATATGGTTGCGAAGTTTTTTGTCATTGCGACTCAGTAAGCAAGAGAAAGCTTAATGTCGCTTTTAATAACACTGCACGATATGTCTTTGGCTTGCGAAGATCTGACCACATATCAAGGTTTTCATTACAAATCTTTAATATCTCTCTCGATAACCTTATGCGCTTCCGTACTATTATACTACTGTTCAAAGTGATCCAAAGCAAACAGCCGTGCAGTTTATACAATAGGATTCAGTTTTGTTCCTCTAACAGATCGCAACAACTAATTATTCCGCGTCACTCATGTCTTACTTCGGAGAGACAGTTTTTCGTCAACGCCATCCGCCTGTGGAATTCATTACCAAGGCACCTAAGAAGTATAAGAGGTGAAGCAGAGTTTCGTCGAGCGCTAAAAATCCACTTTCATGATTAAATAAATCTTTTTTTTTTTTTCTTTTCCTCCCTAACTGTTCTATGATTTAATTTTTCTTTTGTCAACAGAGACATATTGTATTTATTGTATTTATAACTATTTTTTCTTTTTATTTTTTTTTATTGCTTAAACTTAAATTTAATTAATACTTAAAGATTGTTTATTATTGTTATAGTTTATCTTTGTATACTTTTAGCTTAACACTATCTTAAAAGAAGTGAATTCTTACTGTGTAAGCATACAATGAACTAATAAAAATAAAAATAAAATAAATATGTATACGCGCCAGAAGTAAAAACTTCCCTAATTTCAAACAATTTTATGGAAACCGGTCAAAGAACAACGAAGTTGACATTTTTCGATACTATCGCATAAATACATCGCCCACAACGACCCTATCTTCCAATTGTCACCATTGCGTCGTTCGAACTTTGATTCATGGTTCAACAATTTTAAACTATGTATGTACATACATTATACTACTCCGTATATATAAATCTACGAAGTAGATACACTGAAGCACTGGCAACGAGACCATCGACATAAACATTACACACATTAATACAACACAATATACACAAAAAAAAATCGCCGTAAATACACACAATACGGACTTATCTAATCCTATCAACAAAACGAACCAACAAGAAATATCTCGTCGAATACACACTATTTATATATTAAGGTACCTACAGACAGAATGAGAATCCACATTACGTACCAACAAAAAAAATCCTCAGCGAATACACACAATACAGATCAATACATATCTGCAATCATCTATGAAACCCACAAAACGAACAAACATGACACGTCAGCTGTCGGTCGGTTTGACAGCTTCATAGAAATGTTTTTACCATGTTCCATTCAAGAGTCCACAAATCGCAGAACCAAGTTCGAGGTGACAAGGAAGACCGGAATTCCATTTTACCGAATCAATCTATCGCGACTACCAATGATTCTAGTCACAGCGTATCTAGCATTGTAAGTAAATGGTAAGAATTTAAAAAAAAGTATTTAATAAATTGAAATAAACATTTTTTTTAGTAAAATTCAGCAACCCTAATTCCCAGACTATTTGTATATACCCTTATCCTATTTCACGGTTCAATATTGGTGCATAGCAGTGCCCCCTTCATGACTGACAATCGATTACCAAATTCGCATCAATAATGACATTGTAGCACCATCTCATTGGAAGCGAAAAATACCTCTTTCACGCTTGGAGAGGACGATGGTGTTGTAAAGCCAGTGTAAGCCATAGCGTAGTCAATGGTAACCTTACTCCAGTTGTTATCTAGTTTGTAAACTTTATTGGAAGAATTACAGACGATGAGTGGTGGCGGCGGCGCCAACAATGAGAAGAAACCTATCAAGTGCACTCAATGGATTGCTGCAGCACCTATGTACATTATATAGATACCTACTTGTGAATGCGACAGTAATTTCATCATTTGCAACATGAATGTAAGACGAACGTATACAGGAATGTCATCATTTTGCTATTGGATGTGGAATGTTGTATTGTAGAGAACTGTTTAGATTTTTGATTTATATGATTTATATCGATTTCGCCTAAGTCGAGTACTCAACTGAATTTATTGCATAAATTGAAAAAAAAAAAATAGATGTAACATTGCAGAAGCCAAACGTGGAGGGTGTCTTGTATTGCGTCTCCATTTATTTTAAATTCAGAGCAATATTTCAAAGTCAATGATGTCGAGAGGGCAGTGCACAGTCTACCTACTGAGCTTAATATGGAAACTGGTTGCAAGGCCATTTTAGAAAGTAAAAAAAAGTGTTTTTTTTGTCCATGGAGAAATGGAAGACGGGGCAAATTAATAAGACTGTGTGACATAAACCAGACTTTGCCTATCCCAGCGCCAATCGGGATATACTAGGTACCGCTGCCCAAGGTAACTTATTGCATAATATGCGACTGCAATTGGAATTTCAAGAAAAACGGATTGCAGGATTTGCAAAAATGAAACGACTTGTACCATTGCCTCAGTAAAATGCAGGGGATTTAAGATTATGCTTGCAACAATTGGCCTAACGATTTGTTGATTTTCATGGCGTATGCGAGTTGAATCCACTAAAACTCATCATCGATATTCTTGGAAAAATGCGATAATTTTAAGCAAGTAATGAGATCATATGCAGGCACTGATCGAATGGTGCCAACCAGCCAGCAGTGTTTCGCAAAATTTCAAATTTTTCAATCAATTGCTTTCGTAGCTATAAAATAAATGCTGGTGTGTCCCAGGGTTCAGTTTTGTCTCCAACTCTTTGTCTCATTTTCATTAATGATCTCTTATCTGGAACTTCTAATCCGCTAAATTGTTTTGCGGCGATAGTACTCACAGCTTTTCATGCGACGACATCGTATGATTAAATTCTGATCTCGACAGCATTGTCCAATGGGGGATAAAAAACCGCATAGAATGTTATGTATGTTACTCCGCTATTAATGAGCGGCACTTGCATTTAAGGAGAGATAAACTTTTAGTCATTGGTACCTTGTATGGGCTTTCTTCGAAGACGCAAGAAATTATTTTCCCGGTCTGATCTACAAAGCTTTATTCGTCCAAAGATGGAGTATAACTCCCATATTTGGTCTGGAGCCCCCAAAACTCATTTGAATCCTTTAGATAAAATCCAAAATAAAGCTCCAAGACTGATAGGCAATAGAACTGTAATGGAAACATTTACATCTCTAGAACAATTACTTTATCGCATTTTTATAAACAATGTTCTAGCGAAATAGCCAGTTGAATTCCTTATTTTAAGACATTCAACCGTAATACTCGCACTTCTAGGAATGTTTATCAGTTTACCCTTGAGCCCAACTTCGCACGTGCTGTCAATTACAGCGACTCTTTCCTTAGTCGTAGAACACGAATGTAGAATACTTTACCATATACTCTAAGTTTCCCATTTCCATTTTGATTTTCAAAAACCAATGTGCAACGGTAATTCCTCGCACTGTGGCTGATCATTTTAAGGTTTATCAAAACCCTTTTAGTGCGCGTATCATTATAAGAACAAATTAAAAAAACAAGAATAATATTTGCGCACCGCTGCACTGTTCATCAATCGTTAATGTCAATATCAGATGTTCTGTACGCGTAACGCCACTGTCTGTCAGTCTGTCAGTTTGTCAGTCTGTCAGTATGTCAGTCTGTCAGTCTGTCAGTCTGTCAGTCTGTCAGTCTGTCAGTCTGTCAGTCTGTCAGTCTGTCAGTCTGTCAGTCTGTCAGTCTGTCAGTCTGTCAGTCTGTCAGTCTGTCAGTCTGTCAGTCTGTCAGTCTGTCAGTCTGTCAGTCTGTCAGTCTGTCAGTCTGTCAGTCTGTCAGTATGTCAGTCTGTCAGTCTGTCAGTCTGTCAGTCTGTCAGTCTGTCAGTCTGTCAGTCTGTCTGTCTGTCTGTCTGTCTGTCTGTCAGTCTGTCTGTATGTATGTATAGACACCTACAGCCCAAACGGGTGGGCCGAATTGCTTCAATTGTACAGAGCGGAAATTGAAATTTTTTTTAGATCAAAAATAACGGTACCTGCCATATAACCGTTACGTTCAAACCTATTTTTCTCGGAAACGGCTCTAACGATTTTGATAATAAAAAATCAGTGCAGCTTTTTAGCTACGACCAATCATATGGTCGTAGCCAAAAGAATTAGCAAAATGTCTAAAAACGGTACTTTCCATAGGACCGTTTTTTTTGCTTTCGAATATCTCATAAACAGCTCAGCCGATTCTTTCGAAATTTCACATATATATGGGTTTAGGTTGCCCAAATTATACCGCGTACCAATATTTTTAATTAGTATTTTTTTGTATTTTTAAAATCATTTAAAAAAAATTAAATTTATATTTCGAAAACTGCTCATTAAATTTTTTTCAAAAATTATATTTATATGTATATTAGGGGGCGCTGTTCAAGTTTTAGTTAGCTATTTTTTTAGGCAATTTGACAGCAGCTGACACAAAGCCACTCAAACATTTTTTATTTCGCACAAATAAGCTAGCTTTAACATTTACTTAAATTGGAAGAACGTCCCCTACATATGCTTATTAATATGATTTATAAAGCAACAAAAATTAATAAAACGTATTTTTGGCCCAGTTTGTTGCGTTAGACATTTTTTCATTTCCTGTACGTAAATAGGTGTGAAAAAATTTTTTTTAAGAACACATAACTAACCAAAAATTATTGATTTTTGACTGCTTTCAGCTAACTTTTCCGAATCGTTTACAAATATATTCGAATTGTTTGGTTTCCGAGATAACTTATCTAGTAAATATGTGAACGTGTCCATTGACAAAGAGAATAATTCTACGAACAAGGACTTCGAGATTCATTAAAGTCATCGGAACTACCAACTAAACAACATAATAACATTCGATACTCGAATAAATTTCACAAATCTATCCAAAGCAGACTTCTGCTTTTAGTTTTATCGAAAGCAGGTTGTTGTATTTGTAACGAGTATAAATTCCGGTTTGCTGCCGATGTCGTTTTGCCACAAGAACAGCACTATTGATACCAAGAACCAATGCAAAAATTATTTGGATTTGGCTAATGGAAAAACAAAAAATTATGAAGAAATAACTAAACAGGCTTTTTTTTCATCAATGTTAGCTGACGAAAATTTTGTCAATAATATCTGACACGTAACACCATCAAGGTGTATACAGACCTTAACATACAATACTTTCACTAACAGCACACAGCAGTCATATTTTCTGCAAAGTCTGCATTTCAATAATAGAAAGGACTTAAGACATCTCTGTAACAGAACAGTCTCGTTGTGAATGTTTGTTTACAGTTTTGCATATAGTATGCTCGGATCGGCGATTATGCCGAACATAATCCACTCGCAATGCGTGAAATGTAAAACCTTCAGAGATTGTTAATGCTCAACGATTTATTATTGTATGGTAATCTTAAACTAACTAGACAGTATCACATGACAGTACAGTTTAACTCATTTGAACAGGAATGTCAAATCTGGAACAGGTTGCTGCAATCACTGAAATATATCCATTACTACCAGGAAATGAGGTCGAATGCCTCTAAATTTATATCGGCTATGCTTACAAAATACAAAAATAACAACAAAAACAAAAAAAAATACAAAATAATCACTCGTATTAAACTTCAGAATCGAGATCAAGCCTCTAGTGTTTATTTGTTCGTTTGGGATCCATGACCGTTTTATGGATTCACAGTCGTCTGTCAAGTCTCCACATATGAGAACTGGGATCTTCTTTGAGGGTAGCGTTTTTTTTTTTATTAAACCACTGTTACCAAGTTAAACACGAAGGAATCCTTAAGTTTATACCAGGATTAATATATGTATATCAATTCAATTACATCATCTCTAACATGAACACTTGTTCAAGAAAAATTCACCCATTTTTGTATAAAATTTATTGGATAACATGTTCAACGTGTTGCATGTTTTTTTTTTTAAATGAGATTATTAACTAGAATAGTATTTTTTTTTGGCAACATTTGACCTCCTATAAGGCTACATGCAACTTTCGAGGCATATTTCGCTTTCTAAATGTTCACATGTCAATTGAACATATTTCGAGTAAACGATGAGTCACTCTATTTTCTTAAATGAAATTAACTCCAAATTATATGAGAATAATTCCAAGAAAAGGGAATCATAACACGACATTTTCGGTAATTGTCAATTACGTTTACATTACAAGTTATCGAAAGACAAAAGCAGCACTTCATCATGTAGATGGAAAACCCTTATAAAATTAATGTTGATGAAGTAACTATGTACAAGATGCACCTAGGGAAAGAGTAGCTCCAAAATATAACATGTAACATACACTTTGACGTGATTGTCTGCTAAAATGGTTTGAAATTGCTTTCTTTGCATAATGGAAGATAAATAAGGGGTGTTTTTTTTAGACGTGTGGTTTTCAAGAAATAAAACGCATTTAATCCAAGAATTTAGCTTTATTATAAGGATAAAGGTTTCAGCTGGCTCGAATACATTTCGATTTTTTTTGCAGCAAATGGGCCGTATGTCAGCAATAACGCGCAGAATATTATCTTCCAGGGCGTCAATCAACTCGGGCTTATCGACAAGCGATTTCACATAACCCAACAAAAAATAGTCCAGCCGTGTTAAATCGCACGATCTTGGAGGCCCACAGGCCCACGACGCGAGATAATGCACTCACCAAAAGTTTCCATCAATGTATGGCATATGGCGCCGTCTTGATGAAACTAAAGGTCGGCCACATCGATTCAGGCACAAAATAGTCATTAATCATGGCTCTATTACGTTCCCCATTGACTGTTATATTATGGCCGGCTTAATTTTTGAAGAAATATGGACCAATGATTCCCTCTGCCAATAGAGCACACCAAACAGTGACTTTTTGAGGATTATGATCACTCCAAATACGACAATTTTGCTTATTAACGTAACCATTTTACCAAAAGTGAGCTTCATCGCTGAACACAATTTTTTTGTGAAAATCGGTGACCATCTTGTTTTGTGCCCATTCACCGAACGTGCCACGCGTTTAATGGTCGTTCGGTTTAAATTCTTGAAATGGCAAACCAAACTGAGCATAAGTGACAGCTGTCAAAAAGATCAACTCCGAAAAAGTATTGCCAGAATGACCATCTCGTTTTGTTCCCATTCACCGAACGTGCGACGCGTTTAATGGTCGTTCGGTTTAAATTCTTGAAATGGCAAACCAAACTGAGCATAAATCAAGTGACAGCTGTCAAAAAGACCAACTCCGAAAAAGTATTGCCAGATTGAAAACCACACGTCTAAAAAAAAACACCCGGTATATAGCACAGCCATTTATTCTTTCCTGCCACTACATTTGCAAAAGAACAACAAAATCGATGATTCAGATACAATTAAAACATAATTTTGCTTTCATTAATATACAATGTCATGCCGATTAGATATATGTACATACATGCAGGTAATTATTTAGAGACTAATTTGTTTATTTTTTTTTTCTAGAACACGACTTATCTATTTTCTATGTAATTAATATTTTTTTAAATGTGCTACTAACCACAACCTAAAAAACTACTCTTACACTTACGCGTACATCAACATTTTAAGAGACAAAGAATGGAAAGCACAAGAAGAAGGCTTGGTAGGTTGTCAGCGGGGTTGAGGCTATTTTTAGTTCGTTATTTTTTTTTTGTTAACTACAGTGGGGAACACAATAATAGCTTTATGGATAGTTGAACCGATTTTTTGTTTACTATTGTTCTCTCTGTGTTTTCATTTGCAAAAAAAAAAACACTTTGTAGTGATTCTCGAGGTCGAAACAAAACAATGACACAGAGAAGAAAGAAAGAGAGAAGGGGCCGGCCGTGGGTTGCATTGACTAAATGACTGGATGGGGTAAAATTGTTGTTAAACGGATGAAAAATAAATCTCCAAGCATATGTACTACGAGTAGAAGCGATCGACAGAAATCTATTGCTTTTAGACTATTAAATGAAATTATATAGGGTATGGTTGGTTTTATTTTGTTTAAAAACGGCAATAAATTTAAACAGAGAAAAATTAATAATTTTTTATAACAACAATCAATTAAAGCAAAAAATAAGTAAATGCAAGATGTTCATATGGAAAAATGCTACTAGAAGTTTATTTTTAAGTACCTATTCATTTTTACTAAGTTATCATATGTGATTTTTGACATTTTCCATTTTCGAAGTCGACTGTCAACAATTCTTCGCTTGTCTTTTACTTCGAATTTCAATAAAAGTCTGGGGATTTTGTTTAGTAACAAAAATCAAAACATGTTTGATTTAGATCTGTCAAAAAATTGATTTTGACATTTTTTGCCTCCGATTGGACAGCCATCAGTTGAAAAGTTTTCGTTTGATAATAATTTTTTTTGGTTGCAAGAAACAATGAAAATAGTTTTAAGTTCAAATGGAAACAGTTTTAAGTGAATTCATTTATTCGTCTAGATCATCTTCGGACTTACAAACTAGAAATTAAAAACAACGCTCGAATCAATATTTGATAGCTGGTACGAGTACCTCTATCTGGTTCACAGACACAAATATACACTAATGCTATAGCAAATAAAAATTAATATGAAAACGTATTCGATTCGTTACGAAGAAAACAATTATGATACAAATAAAATGCACGACTAGGTCGCAGTACTTGGTCTTATGTTCGATCACATCCTATGCGATCACATCGTATGAACAATTTTCTTGAGAGAAATGGCTAAATATATTTTTAAAGTCGTTTTTTAATTAATATTTTATATACAAAAATTCTTTAATTTTTTTTCTGAATAAAATTTGGTCCGATAATTTTATGTTCCTAATAATATAAGCTTAAAAATATAATTATACGTTTTCGAAATACATATTGAATTTTCAAAAATAATTTTGTTTTTTCAAAAATTACAAAAAATATATTTCGAAAATTTTGGTACCTATGCAATATTGTTTAGAATTTGAAGGGAATCCTATATAAAATTTTTTATCGAAATCCTTCCAGCCATTTATGAGAAACTCGAAAATTAAAAAAAAAATGATTGTATGGAAAGTACCGTTAATAACAAAATATGTAAAATAAATTCTGCTTTTTTTTAAATCCCGCCTTTTAAATACCCACTTATTCAAAATCCTGAACTATTATAACAAAAAAAACTTTGCATATATTTAACCTCAGCCATAATCCTATACTGCATGGGGAAAGGAGCCGCCCATTTTGCACCTTGTGTTGATTCCAAAAACGGGAATTTAATAAACGGGATGGTAAAAACGGGGATTTTAAGAAAATGGATAATAAAACGAGGGATGTCGAACCCAACACGCTTCCGGGATGCCAAATAAATCGACATACGACTAAATTTTCGATTCTGAAGTTCAACGTACAGGCGGGAAATTTCATAAAGGAACTAGTGGCGTTGATTGATACATGTACATTCCGAACTAATTCTGATTCCGATCAAGCATCTGATCAAAATGCCGATATTCCGAACACATTAAGACCTATTACAAATTCCCCGAAATGATATATAACAAAACCGTAGCTATTTTGAATTTCAATTAAGCCCACACATATACTATTTGATAATTTAAAACAACCTTTCCCAGAATGTTTTAACTTCTTCTTGGCATTGGACCAAGTCGGCTCTCTGGCTCATTAGTTAAAAAGAGTCGTTCATATTGGACTTTGTAACGAAACCTTAGATTTTTTACAAATACTTCCATTTTTCTTTAACATAATTTACCCTTACCCCTTACTTTCAGTGTTCGGCAAAAATGGTTTGTCGTAAAAAAAGTTTGTTACATTCCATTCCATTCGAATTCAGTTATACCACTTTTGAAGGAACTTCGAAAATCGTAAGCGATTTTTTCACTCCGAATTCACTACGATGGAATTTATGATAGTTTTATCCGGAAACGTAGCATACTTTCGATTACGGTAGAATTTGTGATAGGGCTGATATTTTGCGTGATTATCATCTTTTAAATTATCGTTAAAAAAAAACAATTAAATAATATTCCTTAATGTGTATCTACATAGTAGTACACCTTAAAAGTTAGAGAGCAAACGTACATAATATCGAGGTACCTCATATCGAGTACTGGCAACTGGCAAGTAAGTTGACTGCATGCACCGCCCTTGAAATTTCTATTTGTGTATTTGTTATGACGCACGCCACTTGATAACAAATCCCAGCTTCTTTGCTTTCACTTACTTCCCTACTACTTGCTTCGGGAACTTCATGCCAGTAGACTAGCAAGTTGCTTGGATATATTCGTGTTTCTTGCCAGTACTAGTACTTGCCCGTTAAATGAACTGAGTTTTTTTTATAGTACACTAAAGATAACATTACGAAAATGCCATGCACTGTAAACCAGAGTTCCAAGTTCATTTGTTAAATTGATTAAAAAAAAAACAACCCGAAATAATACACACCTTTTGCACTGACTCAGATATATCGCTAATACTTTTAAAGACATAGGTAGATTACCTTACCTTATAATGTCCTCACAAAGATACACTTCGACTTCACATTATCTTTAAATTCTTACAACCAGTGGGATGTTTTTTTTTATTTCCTGATCGAAGAATATTTACTGTTGATGAAATAGAATTATCGAGTTTGCCTTTGTTTTAGTTGCAAAACAATTATTCTAATTCTAATGACTTAAGTGAAGATGTATGTATTTGGAAATGTGTCGTTCAGTATAATGGTGTATACACGACTATTCCATTATTCCATTTTTACTTAAAAATCGATATAATTATTGAGAAAAGGTTTAACGTTTTCTAATTATTTCCAATTTGAACTTTAACTTTATATTAGATATATATTAAAATTGTATATGTCTAAAGAAAGATGTTGAAAATAAAAACGTTTCCAAGGATTTGATCCGTGATTTAATAATTTTTACTTACCAATTTGCGCAGATAAACCATAGTTCAACGATGCTTCAGTTAATCCGTCAAATTGCTGCTGATCCGATTTTTGGACTATCCTGTTTGGCTGCAGATTGGTTAGGTTAGGTTGCAGCGGCTGTCGGCGTTGCAGCTGATACACTTAGACCAGAGTTGGTCTCTTTTGATACCACATGCATCCTGAGATAATCTCCATATTCGTTGAAACATTTGGAGCTCCTAATGAAGCGTAAGAGACTGTAGATGTGTATTATGAAAAAGTCTCCAAGATGGAGCTAACGCCTCTGAGATAGAGCAGGCATGTACACTTAAGATGAGTAATAGATTCCCTCTCTTCTTCGTAAATCCAGCTTGCTTGCCTATGAGGCAGTGTCCGGTTACGATAACAATTACGGAGCTGATATCCAATCTAAGTAATAATGAGATAGCAAGCACCTAATTCTTAAATCCACTGTGTCAAAAGAAATTCATTCTATTCCTTTTAGCTAGTGCCGTATAATTCATGTTGAATTTAAGAGACTTTAGGTCTTACAAGAATGTAGTTACGTTAGGTTAGGTAAATGAGCTGCCAGTTGATCTTGCTACCAGCACACTTAGATCAAAGTAGATCCATTGTGGTACCCTGAAGTGTTGTAACTTCTAGTTTTATAACCTATAAGTTCTATGGATAATCATTTTCGAGCAATTTAAAACCTTTTATGAAATTTAGCATCCTTTTGCCTGAAAGATTCGAGAGCTCTTTTAAATCATTGAGGAAGTAACTGCCCAGAAATTTGTTCCTTATATGGCAATGGCTGTACAATGACACAAAAAGTCAGAGGTGTCCTCATGTTGGTCTTCATCATTGCAGCCTCTGCATAAGTCATCGTTGCTTAGCCCCATTTTCTTTTTATGGTAGCCGAGAAGATTGTGTCCGGTGAGTACGCTTACAAGAGTTCGAAGGGAATTTTTGTTTATGTGGATGGTACTTTCTGTTCTTTTCTTGTCAAAGTTGGGTCATAGTTTCCTGGTTGTGGCACAGGTGTCGAGTCCATTCCATCTTCTTTCCAATGTTCTGTTTCGTGACACAGAGTGGGATTTTAATCCACCGACTGGTCTATTTGGGTAGGATCAAGTGTTGAACCCTTCCTAGCCAGTTCATCAGCTCTCTCGTTGCCCGGTATATTACTGTGACCCGGGACCCAGCAGAGTTTAATGTTATGCTGCGTGGTAAGAATATTCAGTTCTTCGCGACAGCTAGTTACAAGCTTCGACTTGGTAACTGCCGCAGAAATCTTTAAGTGTCGCTTGGCCGTCAATAAAAAAGGAGATATCTGTATTTGGTATCTCCAGTCTCGACACGTACTTAGCAGCATTTTTCACTGCCAATACCTCAGCTTGGAAGACACTACTGTTGTCAGGAAGTGTAACGGAGCTGGCTACATTAAGGTTTTCTGATAAGAAATCTGCGCCAACCCCAGTGTCCATTTTTGAGCCGTCAACATACACCAAATATTGTGCTAGTAAGTAGGTGAGAGTGTACGCGATGACCGGCAGAGTTCGCAACAGCTTGGCTTATCATATGCAACTACTTGGCATATTTTATGGATCTTAGTTTAAAAGCATACAATTGGTCAAGAATTGAAACCTGACTGATCGTCCAGGTTTAGAATCATGAAGAAAATGAATCCACTGTTTTTGACAAAATATTGTTTAGTGATTATGCGCATATCTGGTTTAAGGGATATGCCGTATTTGTCCCAAAGAGCAATCTGAAGAGGCCTTTTATTACAACAATTCCAATTGTGACGGCTAACTTGCCATAATAACAGACAATTTGTTTCCTGAAATTGAAGCTCGTGATCTGCATCACATTTTGCAGCAAGACGGCCCGCACTCCTACATAGCATGGTTTTATTGTGTGAACAATTTGGTGAACAGTTGATAAAGTGACATCACAAAACTAGACATTTTCATTTGGGGCTATGTAAAATCCAAAATCTATATGGATAAGCCGAATATTATTCACATAAATCAGCTTCTTCCCCTCATATAACAATTGCCTATTCAATTGGCAACCCGGATAGACATTACTCCAGCAAAAAATAAAATGCACGATTGGATCGTACGAACTTGCTCTTGTAGCTAACAACTTTTATGTTGCTAATTATGCCAAAAAAAATATATGGCTGCTACTGTTATTTGTCGTCTTAAAACAAATTAAGAAAACGTGTGGGCATATTAGCGAAAAAACAATATGTACCGAGTTTGAAGCAAATCTATCAAAGCGTTTAGGCTGTAGACTCGAGGACAGATTGATGATTGATTCTGCAAAGTTTAATCACTGCGGGTATTCGTGTAAAATTCTCATAACGGATAGAAATAATTTTCAAAGCATTTGATTTAAGTTTTGATTGTTTTATCTATGTACATTTTTTGCCTCTAATCGTTAACTTGTTTGTAGTGTCCGACCAAAGCTTTCGCCACATTCGGCTAAAAAAACTGCATTTGGCTAAACCTTAGTCTTCGGCGTCGAAATAGGCCGAAGTTTTGCCCGAAGCCGAAGGTTTATTTTAAGGTGAATTTTCGACTTGATCATTCTCCATTTGAAGAGCATCTAATATATGTTATGAGAAGTCCTTGGGTCTTACAAAAAAAAAAAAAAAAAAACACCAGAAATAAAGAAGTAGTTTGGTTAAGCCGTTAACTGCAAGAAGAGACGCCATCAAGTATATAATGTAGACTATCGATACGCACATGTATAGCAAAATTGTATCTCTTTCTTATTGCAGTAAATTCAGATGGTAATATAATATGGCAGCGGTGCCTAAGCAGCATAATTGTCCTTGTTGTCAATAATATGTTTCATGAGAGAACCTTTGCTTTCAAGGAATGCTTATGTAGAGGAATATTGGGCATCTAGACCATACATTTGTCTACGGCCAATTACTTTTAAATATTTATCTCTTCCTTCTACTAGTGTCCCTAGTGAACAACAACTTATGAGCTATTTGTTGTTTTGTGTTGAACTATGTCAATAAAATATTAAATTGATATTAGTTTAATTTGTTTTTTTTTTTTTTATAATACAATTCTATATACTACTGAAATTACTCAAGCAAATAAAAGACTTAGTATTATATTTAATTGGACTTGTAGAATTATTGATTCAAAATAGCTTTTAACGGCCTTTAGTCCACAAAATTTGCGTTTCGTTTCGTCCCGGCAATCTCACTTGGACTCATCAGTTGGTTAGTGAGCGCCTTACCAATACGCATAGTTCGCATTGCTTTTTTGTCAAAAAATGCATGTAAGTTGAACTGAACTTATCAAAAATTGCGTATTGGTAAGGCGCTCACTAACCAACTGATGAGTCCAAGTGAGATTGCCGGGACAAAACGCAAATTTTGTGGACTAAAGGCCGTTAAAAGTTATTTTGAATCATTAATTTGTTTTTTTTTTTTTGAAAAGTTAATTTATTCCGTTGGATTGTTTATTGGATACATACATACATACATACATTTTTTTGTCACTTTTAGTCAATCTTAAAAGGAAATTCTTTTAAGTTGTTAAAGCTTCCACTTCGGCCGAATATTCGACTTCGGTCGGACACTACTTGTTTATTTTTCCAAATCAAACGAAAACAAACACAAACTTATTATTTTGACATTTTACCAACGTCCCCATAATATATACACCTTCTAGTTTCCATTCTAAAAATCAAACCCAAAAGCATTTTTATATTTATTCAGAAAAAGAACATTAATGTTTAGGGCTCGTCTAAAAGGCTCCTAAATGACAAATTTTGTCTCTTAAAGATTGATTACCTAATTCCCTTGAAAACATTTCATCATCAAGATTTACAAAACAAAATTAAAAAGTGCTGCATCAACAATCCTACGCTCTGTCTCTTCGTTATTCTCTCTAATCACCCAACATCCAACAAGCAAGCAACAACAACAAGATGCAAAACTTTCATCATTTCTAGGGCATCCAACTCCAATTTAATATATAGTGTGTGGTGCAGCATTTCCATTTGTGTTTATTGCTTGTTCAGTTTTGTCCTCACATATAAAAAGGGAACTGTGAAGAACTGGTTTTGTTCCCTAGAAAAAAGTCCAACAAATGACATTCAACGAAAAGCCGGTTCCTGCGTGGTAAGGAGCCATGAATTTACGTCAAAAATAATCTATATGGTATAGGGGGTATACATAAATTCGTTTTGTCTCTTCGTTCGTTCCTGGGAGCGAAAAGCGAAATCCAACAAGAACAAACAATAATGATGAAACTTTTGGCAAAATATTTGAAAGGTAATTTTGTTTTTATGACTCCCAACGAGTACCAAAAACCGGGTAGGGACGGACGGGAGCCGCCGAGTGCCATCATCACTGCCGCGCCATCTAGACCAGCCCCAACCCAGAACTCGTTAATGGGGTTACCAGGAAAATCGATACTCGAGCTGTAAGCACACCCAGCCCAGCCCCTCTTTTTTCGCCGGGAATGAGACACCACCATACTCTATTGTGGTCGTTGCTCGTGTTCGCAATTGACGTAAGGGCGCCGCTTATGACGGTGTTGCGAATTGCGATAAGTGTCGTCACAGAGTTGCAGTACAAGTCGCCCTGGGTGCTCAAAGACCAGAAGAAGAGCACCCGCTGTCGGCGCCATAACCTCAAATTACATAACTTTGCTTGCCATCGGTTTGGTTGGGTTTGGATTATTTCGTCTCGTCGTTGCTGCGCTGAGGAAAACACATCTTAAACTACTAGTGTCGTCCATTACCCAGTTTGCAGCTTGAAGTTCGAATTAATTAAGCCGCGAAGAATTTTCCTCGCCTCGCTCGCTCACGCTTGGCAGTTCTCGGCAGCGGCTGTTGGATGTTCAATACATCCATTGGGGCTGGAGGCGACTGGCACTGGCACTGGCACAGCTAAAGCAATAGCAGAGCAGAAAAAACAGATGATGGGAGAAGACGACGACGACGACAAATGGATATATTATATGGATCTGCGGCATTAAGGTGAAAGGGTGGTTGCGATTTCGATTTGGGTACGGTTTCTGGAGCGGGTGAAAGTGGGTAGGTAGGTGGGGTGACAGATGGCATAGAAAATATGAAAAAGAAAGAAGAAAAGAAGAGAAATGAAAAATTGCACTAACCTTAATGCGGAATCAATAATCTCGCCTTGCAACTTAATTATCCACAAATGATTTTTCGCCGAAAACTTGAAAATTCGATATCTTACACTTTTCCACAGAAATATATATATAATCAATTTTTCTACACCGAGTGATTGTGCGAAAAATTAAACTAAAAACCTCGATTTCACAGCAAAAAACGATTGACAGATAAATTTCAGTAGATTTCTATAGTAGTCGAAGTTTTTTCTTTTAATTTTTTTTTGTTTTATTCGCGAGCTGGTTCGACTTTTAAATGCAAATTGGATTTCTTGATGAAATGCAAAGCAAATTGTTTGGTTCTTATTAGAAAATTGATTTTCAATTTAATTAGCTTTTTTTCAAACCGAAAAACCACGAAGAAGACCGCACGAATCTTTGGGAATTAGAAAAAACCAAAAGCACTTTTTGGACGACGTTTTTCCTTTTTCTGTGTGACTGTTCTTCTTTTCGTTTTCGTTTGTGTTTCGATTCGGTTTTGTTTCATTTTGTTTGACTTTTGAAAAGACTGCGGAAAAGGGAAATTTTTCTGATGTGTCATGAGAAGCATTGCCAGATTGTAGATTTTGCATACTATGTGGGAACATTTAAATGTACTTAATTTGGTTTTGCATTTGGCCACAGGAGTACTCGAAATTTTTATGTCTATTCGGCGAGATCTTTTATTCTGTTTTTCTGCTATTTTGTTATGAATTTTCATACAAAAGTTTAATGGTTTTTTCGATTGGCCGTCCGGAACACGTTCCCCCAATAAAATACCCGGAAACAATTTGACTGATTCTGAATTGTATGTATAAATGTATTTGTGAAAATTAAATTTAAAAAAATCACATCGACTAAAAATATTTTCCAAAACACTTGATTTCAATTTAGATACACATTTTCTTGAAAAAAGAAGCAAGTTATAATTATAATTGATAATTATAATTTGCTTCTTTTTACGTTATTTTACTAGAAAAGAAGTTTAAATTCAATAAACATATTGAAATTACACAACTAAGCAACCCGTTGATTTTGACATTTTAATTATGTGAGTGTATTAGTGATTCTGTTTTCGATTCTGAAATGAAATCCATAATCGTGTTCTGTTTTGTTTAGAGTAACAATTTTATGTTGTGGGGTTCAGAACAGTTCTGGATGGCCAATCGAAAAGGCCATAAGCTGTCAAAGAATCTTTTATGAATTATAATTTTGGTAGTCTGCATGCTAAATCTGCTATGAAATCTGTTAAGAAATCTGCTAATGAGCTATCAAAACTTCGAAATTCTCAACAAGCCTTTTACGAACTGCATTTTTGATATTCAGCATGCCACAATCTGTTATGGAATCTTTTATGAATCATAACAGAATAAAAGACACATTTTGGTTACTTTTATCATAAAAGATTTAAATATATGTAGTAAAAACTTTTATTTCGTTAATGAATTGTTTTAAAAGAAGACAGATATAAAAAAATAATTAAAATGCATAATAACAAACTCAAATATGTAAATAATTTGAAAACTAAATTATTTCAATACACTAAAATACAGAACACATTTAATGCATAAAACATAAGAAAGTAGTCGCTTATCTGGCAGTTGTGCGTTTTGTACAACTTTTTATAATGTATATATTAAAATCAGGCTCTGTTATGGAAAAATTACAGAGAACAAAAATTTATCCTCGCGAAACAAAATACGATCATTCCACAGGATAATTTATTGTCAGTCGTCAGTGCCGACTGCACAGAATTTTTATCTACTACAGCTGATTATTTGATAGTCCCCTTTCACACAGGAAAACCAGTTGCTGGAGATTTTTATGACGTTTTCCTTTAATTGTATTGTAGCTTACACACGAAAAGACTGGCACCAAGAAACTGATGAGGAAACTGGCAAAATCTTGTTGGGCTAATTGGAATGCCAAGCAAAATGTAAAAAAAATCGCTTCAAATCGGTGACCGGCGAGATTTTTTTCATTTCCCTTACTTCTTGCCCTTATCGCCGTCAAACTTCCAGTTTTCGGCAACTTATACTTCGTTTTCACCTACCACTTAATCCAGATTTAAGTGGATTAACCATAAATCCTCTTTGTAATCTTCTAAATCTTGAAGATTTCCCATACAAATTTTAATCTCCTTAAATGAAGATTAGAAATTAATCTCATTGAAATCTTCTTCCAAGTAGAAAATTCTCAAAAGAAACACACCTTATTTCATAGAACGCGCCTATTCTAATGTCATATTTTCTCCATTGACATTCAACAAAAAAAAAACTGTTCAAAATTATTTAATTTGTTTTTGTCTCGTATGATTTGTCTTTGCCTTCAAATTCTGTTTTTGTTTATAAATAAGTATAAAAATAAAAAATGCAATAAAGCTAAAAAGACCATAGCAGTGGGTGCCTCAAATTTGTAATTGAAAATGTTTTAGGTATCCTACAGTAATACTTTGAAGTTGTTCTTTCCCAAATATATAAAAACGAAAACCGTGCAAAGGCGATTACAGTATTTATGTAAATATATCTATATGCTGCAAGATGTTGGGATAACAATATTTTAAAGTTATTACTCATTTTTATTTATTGAAATTAAATTTGTTCACTGCACCGAAATTATTATTCTTCTTCCCAATTATTTTGTTTTTGTCTTGTTGTATTGACCTTTGAATGACAATTCATAGTGAAAACGTCAAACTAATCTTTTTTTCACTGGTGAAAACACTTGAAGATTAATTTTTAATCTTCTCAATTTAAACCGGATTATCTTTAGGTGAAAACGTAGCATTAGTTTGTTTGTGTGAAAGGGGACATAGCAGATCTTAGGTCTGTTCGTATAAATGTATCTTTTTCGAAGTTCCATAACAGACTTTTATATAAGATCGAACTCCTGATTACCAATTATAAAATATCTTTTATGGTGGAGATCTGTTATGCATCATAAAAGAAAATCCATAGCAGAATAACAGATGTGGCAGAATAAGCCTAATTCTTATTTTGGGTTTCTATTGGTAAATTCAGAATTTGATGTATGGTATTGGCGTATAATTCTTTCTGGTAGTTTCAAACTAACTAAAAAGAGGAGTAGATTTACGGAAACATATCTATGGATCTGCGTATTTGATTCAGAAACAAAAAAATATTAATTTTTGTTGCACAATGGAAGGATTTAATTGTCGAGATCCGTCTTTTGGTAGATTTGTACCAAAATAAATTAAATTATTATATACCAATGGAAAACCACATCATAGTCGTGTACTATTGACAGACAGTTTAAAAAAGTGTTATTATGTAGATATGTTTGTTCGTAAATATAAAATACAATTATAATTATAGGTAAATATAAATAAAATACAACTAAAACAACGTTATAAACGGTTAGGTCTAAGGTGTTTTATATTAGGGGTATTCACGATCGGGTCTAGTATCCTTGTAAAAATGCAAAAGTGCAATTTTTTTGCACCACAACAACAACTTACACTCACTAAGATTTTACAACACTTTTGCACTTTGGTATACCCTAACCCTATTGCAACAGAAAAATACAACGGTGCAAAATTTGACTTCTGTCATTGACAGTTTGGCAGCTGTTATTTTCTGCCAGAAATGGTTATGTTCAAACTGATTTTCCATTTTTACTCCAGAGTTGCAATAGAATAGAAAAGGTGCATTCACGATTTACAGAAAAAAATAAAATTTCGCAATCTTACACCTTTTTGTTGCATCGGATCGTAAATACCCCTATTATGTTTCAAGTCGGGGAATATTTCTTAAATTCCCTTTTAATCATTTAATTTATCCACATACATTTTCTGTAAGCTACACAAAACTAGCTTGATAATTTGGTGAAAAGCAATTAAACGCGCAACAAAATATCAAGTTTGAAGTATAAAATAAATGGACATTTTAGCCAAGCAGTTCCAAACATGTTCTTAATAATAAATATTATTGCAATAGTATAAACCATTGGAAGTTGGAGGCTTTGTATCGTCGGAAAGTTTACAACGAACTGTCAACATGTATAGGTGAATTTTTCTACTGCAAATCATAATCATAAATTGCCGCTGAATAAGAATTTACCTAGCCGATTTTGATGGATTAATGGCTAAAACGCTGCGTCCGAAACGCATGTGCATGCACTTTGACATTTATGATGCATAGTTTTGCCAAAATTATGTCCGCATTCAGAAATCATAATAGCTATCCGAAAAAGTTGGTGTTGTTGTAATCCCGTTCATATCCGGGTTTGGGTGTTCAGGAACTTATACTATGTTCCCACCGAAGTGAAATCTCGGATTTCGTAGATTTCAGTCCAAATCTTCGGATTTGACCATATATTTTTTGGATTTTGAAATCCGAGATTTCGTTGAAATCACAACGAAATCCTAGTACCGATGCGGGCTATTCATAGCGAACGAGTCCATTTTAGACTTCACTATACTAAGGTGCTTTTTAAGTGTAAATTACGATCTTTCACTCTAACGACAAGAGGAAATTAAAAGAGAAAGTATGAACTTTTATTTGCAAACGTGGCTTGGGTTGCTGAATTAGATAAAAAAAATGGTTGTTATTTGTGCTTCACAGAGACGAAATCCGGGATTTGGCGGTGTGAACACCAATTTGAAATCTCGAAAGCTTCCTGCTGAAATCTTAGATTTCGTTTTCGTTCATACTTAAGGCGTATGATACTTCTTTTTTTCTCTTATTTTTAATGCATTAAAAATGCAAACTGCAGTTCGTAAAAGACTTGTTGAGAATTTCGAAGTTTTGACAGCTCATTAGCAGATTTCTTAACAGATTTCATAGCAGATTTAGCATGCAGAATACCTAAATTATAATTCATAAAAGATTTTTTGACAGCTTAAACTTTTGTTTGCAAATTCATAACAGAACAACAGAGTAAAAGATCTCGCCGAATAGACCCAAATAGTCAAATGGAAAATCCCCTTAAGTGTGAGTGTGTACAAAATACAAACAAAAATGAAAAACTGTCAAGAAAAAAGTACTAAAAATGAAAGTGAAATTACATTTTTCAGCCATTTGCAACTTTTTTGACATTTAGACATTAAAATTTGACAAATCAAAAGAAGTTTATTTTTTCATCAAAGTGTTTGGTATTGATTCAGAAATTGTATTGAGCCAGATGAAAGGTTACAATTAACCTAAAAGTATTTTGCGACTGGTGGGCATTTCTTTTACTTTATTCAAAACATAACTTTAAAATGCCAATTTTTTTTTAGCACGCAGACTCCATAAGTAATGCTGGCCATTACGCTGGTTTATCGCAGGATAAACAAATGGAATTACTAAAACCGACATCAGATCAAATTTAAAAGAATCAAGTAAAGAAGGTTTACTTTCGAATCAAGATTTTATCAAGACAATTACATACATTAATTATAATTAGCTTAACTTATTTTTTTCTTAATGGAATGGTTATATTATTGAATAATCGTCTAATTAAAAAACCAAGTTAATAAAATGGTGGGTATAGCACACATTATACAATGTTTCTGTTTCCGTAAAAAAAAAAAATTATCTTCTCTTTCACACAAAACTGACACTTTCATGTGATTTAATGAATTAAAAATGAGAAAACAAGAAGTATCATGCGGGCTGTATAGGCTATCCTACCGACATCTGAACGCATCCAATGAGATCAATCATTGTGGGGTAAATAAATTTAAATTTATTAAAAATGGATATTAATAAATTAAAAAGGGAAAAACAAATTCGTAGACTCATTTTGTTGCTCATAAAAATTCTTATAACAAGAACTTATCATATAAAAATTTATTTTTCTTAAAAAATTCATAGATTCTGTTCCATTTTTAAAATCATAAAACAAAAAATGTTTTTTTCTTAAGTCAAGACCAATTATTTCAGCAAAAGGCTGCATGCAGCGCTTGAAATAACCCTCATAAGAACCTGTGTAATTTATTTTCGGCGCATGTGAAAAAGCTGCACATCTGTTTAGGGCATATTAGCCCTATTCTGCTATTCATCGGGGGGAATTTTTGTTGAATTTTCACTCATCACCATCACTGCCGGATGAAACCAAGGCTAGTGGAGCTTGGACGTGCTTAGTTAGTCCCTCCTTGAGGTGTCCGGTGGAAACGGTTGGAAGTAGCGGTATGTTTACATACAATGAACCCAACCGGCAAATCTAACAGGCTTAGCGCTTCATTCTGGGGCGGATTAGAGTAAAACGTTGGTAACGTATGGTCAAAGCAGTCAGAGTTTATATTCAGGTGATTGTGGAGGCCATCCCGAAAGAATTGATGGAATTGATGTAAAAGGTTGTGATGTCGGATAACGTTGTAACAGATGTTTTGATGATTGATCGATGCAGAGTCAAAGCGATTGCTAGTAGCGTTGGGAGTAGATGGTGGCTACTCAAGCTAGACAATCAGGTATAAGGAGGGTAAGGAGTCTACTTGGGATCATGCGGATTAAACCGTGTGATTGAGTAAGCGTGGCGTGTATGAATGAATGCATGGAGGTTTTGACAGGTCAAAATGGTAGAAATACCTGAGACCTGAAAAAAGCTGATGATGAGAAGTTGTAGTGGAGTGACTGCTCTGTTTGAGCAGACATTCTCTCTTCGAGGCCATGCAGGCAAAACTGCATGGAAGGAGTAAATGCGTGAATGAAATAGTGTACGTGGTGTGTATGAGGTTGAAGTAGCGAAAGTGAGTGATTGCAAGTAGCGAGTGGTAGCTCGGTAGTGGCTGCTCGGAGAGGTAATCAGGTAAATGGAGGGCAAGGAGTCTGTCTGAATAGCCGCTTCATTATGCATACAAGTAAAATTGTATGGATGAGTGAGAAAAGAATGAATGAAAATGAAAATGTATGGTACTGAGGACCATCATTGCCTTGTCAAGCAAGGTAATAATAAAATCTAAATTAACGGAAATTGGATGCTAAAAGATGTAACAAAAGATGGTGATTTGATTAGCGGGGTGAAGCCAGTAAACATGTTTACTGGTGAGGAACTTCGGTAAGAAAAAAGATGAATTCCAAGAATTTTAAATTGACTGGTAGTGGGATACTAAGTCAATAAACATGGTGAACCATGTATAAATTAGTGAAAATACGATGATCCATTGACCCGATGGTGAGGAATAGTTTTCACTTAGGTCTCCTTGTTCCTAGTTGAGGTAGCACAACAAAATAAGGCAGGATTATCGTTCCTAGGTAGTCATTCGCCAAGGAAACCCTGGTAGTGCATTCTCACTTAGGTGATGAAAAGACGCCAGAAAAACCGTAATTCGGTACTGCGGGGGTCTGTATCCCATTAATTCCCCGCTAATTGCCCGAAATTATAGACAATGGGTTGGCCTCCTTGTGAGAGCTTCGCAGTTTTCAAAGGTTATCCCATACAAGACACGCGTATGGCTACTGGGGCAACCCGGTAGTTAGATGATAGGCTACAGATATGTCCGATGCCTGAAAATTGTGACCCGAGGTGGGTAGGCCCACCGTGGGATATAAGCGTTAGTTCGCGGGCGCCCACGTAAAAGCCTTATTCATTTCATCACCATCACTATTCTACTATTCATTCGAAGTGAATCTTGTATACATTGGTAAAATCGATAATATTGTAATATATGGTAATATGAACTTGGGATAGTGCAGTTCACCCGATGGATAGCAGAATACAAAGGCAATCGAATCGAATGAGTGGATCGAATACGCGATTCATGTGAATAGCAGAATAGGGCTGTATATTATATTTTAATCTCGGTGGGAATTTTTGTCCAAACATATGCTACTCACTTCAATCAAATTTTGTTGACAGTTCAGCTAAATAGTCACAGTCTTATTCATTAGAATACGCTAAACTTGGCTATAGTCATAGTCATGCATTGTATAATGACTTATGTAGCCGCTATGTAAATCCTTATACAATAGACATCTCTACTCATTATAGTTATAATGAAGGTATTATCTAATTGTTTAGAAAATGTAAATAAAAATATTTTATGTATATATTAAAATATAAATACAATAAAAACTTTCGGTGTCGATCGGTTGAAATAGTTAATTGGAGTAAAACACACCTAGGTACTTTTTTATAGCAAATATTAGGACGTTTACTTTCACTTTGATTGCATATTAGCTGGCATAAACCCTTCCCTAAAAGACAGGGTTTCATTATAATCGCCGCAAATGAGCGAGAAAAGTAAGAAGGGTTACCGTCTGCTCATTAAAAGAAATCATTAAAGATAACTCAAATAACGTTTTTTATTATAAATTTACTTATTAAACCAATAAATCATCTCAATACTATTTAAAAAGCAATATCACATAATTTTCATAACAACAATAATAATAATCATGACACGAATCAACGAATAACTATTGAAATCAAGAATATAGAACTACCAATACCGACCTAAAGGAATTAAAGTCAATACACTTCACTTTAAATAAACACAAATAAGCACAATTAATGTGATATCGTTTTGAGGTGTAAACATCATCTAAGCTCGATGTAGGGGTAAAATGATAATTACTTTATAGAAATAACGAAAGCCATTTTGTTTAAAATGGTTGTGGAATTTGATAAGGGATTTAGTTTTCACTTCGCTAATTTTTTAAAAAGGTTGGGGAATTTGATAAGGGATTTTTTGAAAAGGTTCGTGAGTTTGGAAGGGACTGTTTAAGCTTTGAAAACATCCCTTACCAAATTCACCAACCATTTAAAAAAACTTACAAGGTAAATGCACGAACCATTAACGTAATACCGAACTTGATTCGACTACTATTACACCTCTTAATTTGAGCGAGCGATTTTTATGCACGTGTTGAAATTTAACAAAAAATTCAGTTATCCTTTCTTCTTTATTTTGTTTTTTTTTTTCAAACCAAAATAGTTGCCGAAGTTTCCCGTCTTGGTATGGCTCATCTGTGCAAAAGAGGAGCAACGATAGAAGTCTGCACTTAAATGTGCGTCGTGCGGCAGATATAGGCTTTGATCACAGTATTCATCTTCCGAGCTTCCATTTTCGTTTCAAGTTCACGCATTTGTGTCAAAAGTCACAGACGATTTTGTCACACATAGTATGGGCATAGGGCACAGGTGAAACTGTTAGACTGCTTTCACACAAGAAAACTGAGCTGCCGGAAACTTAGAGTTAGATAGCGAGAAGCGCAAGAAGTAAGAGGAATGAAAAAAGTCTCCCCGGTCAACAATTTGAAGAGATTTTTTTAACGTTTTGCTTGGCATTACAATAAGCCCAACATATCCCAGTTTCCTCCTCAGTTTCTTCGTGTCAGTTTCTTCGTGTGAAAGCTATATGGCAATATGGCTTTTTACCAAGCTATCTCTCTCTAAAGTGTCCAATCCCTTTCTCTATACATCTAGTGACACTTTGAGGGAAAGCAAAACAATTTGATATAGAGAATGCAACAATGTTTTTCCACAAAGTGATTTATCTGCCATTTTTTTGCCATTGACGTATTCGGCCAGTACCCTTTAAAGGAAAACGTCAACAAAATCCCAGCAACTGGTTTCCCTGTGTGAAACTGTTATTGCCAATTTTAAATAACGGTTATAAGTACATGTTACTCAAATATCAATTGAGGGACAAACATTTTCAGTTAAACAACAATTTCAATTAACTATTTTCTATTCGAATTTTACAATCAATTATATTCAGCACTTTATCATCTATATTCCTTTATTCTGTTCGATCAAAATAAGAATTTAGAAATTTTATATGTTATTTCAATAACATGTATTTTCGATCTTCTGTTATATGTTACTGAATACCAAATACCTCGCACTGAAATATACACCCATACCAATTTGTGTGTGGATGTGTCAAGAATCAGATTAAATGTGTCAAATATCAGAGACCTTTGTGTCATATATGACAAATGACAACCGAATTTTGACGACATGCGCAAAGAGGCATACCTCGTAATATCTGTACTGTGATCTGAGATACTAAACTATCCGAATACATTTGTGAACCATAACTTAACCTTTATATAGGTTAGCTGAAAACAAACAAAACAAAACTCACAGTCAGCTGTTCTATACAATTTAACATAATTTTCATGGTATGTTTTTTCATCAGATGTACTGTTACAGCAAAAGAAAGTTATCCCAGATTGCTGAGAATTATTATGTGTGCCTATGGTGAATAATCGAAATCGTTTTCAATAAACAGCTGATTTGTATTTCTGCAAAGTGAAACATTGAGGGCGTTCGGGGTCGCATAGCTTTCTGATACATTGCTGAAAAAAATATTGTGCGTTTGTGAACGTATGAAAGTCAATAGGTAACCATATTTCTGCCAAAAGAGAGAACAGAGAAAAAACTAATTGCTTATGATTACGCTTCAGCTCAAAATGAGTTTAATATAAATTTGTTGGATAAAATATAAATTTAAAATTAATCAGGAAGTATTACTACGTTTCCACCGAACGTTAATCTAGATTTAGATTTACTAATATCAAATAGTGTTTTCACAGCTCCAAGAGTAGATTAATTTTGACAGCACTATTCGAAATGCAAATATTGTTTCATTTTCTCTTATGATGTAGAAGTGAGACAAGCAGCTTCATCTCTGTCAACCGAAGCGAAAAATTCACTTTCCCGATAATGGGATATTGGAATAGGTTAGTACAATTTGTACATCCATTGGCCCAATGAAGATTTAAATGAGATTTTTGTATGCCTCCATCTGAGAAGATGTACATTTGTATGGTAAATCCTCAAGATTTGTAGTAAATCTCGGTTTAGTGGTCGGTGGAAACGTAGTATAAGATCCACAAATGTTTCAACCGATTCCGAAGATGATGATGTATTAGGTATACCAGGTACAACTGCTTAACCTATCTGGATAGCTATAAATCGGTTATTGAATGAGGCCAATGTTCACAAACAATAATTGAAAAGACGGTTGATTTCGTAGTCAGCTGTGTACTATACGATGCCCAATTACGTTTTTATTTTGCAATCCGGAATTCTTCCGATTCGGGATCCCAACTGAACACTTTTGTGTAATTCTGACGATTCTGAAGCAAAATTCTCTTCTTTTTAGAATTAGAAATGTCATTTTTTCCCAAGTGAACACTTTCAGAAGAGTCCAGAAGGCTTCCGGATTGTCAAATAAAAACCAAATAAGTATAGGTATCAGAAATTTAGCGCTAGCTTCGTTTCGATTTGGAAATCATTAGCGCAAGATTTTAAACATTTAAACGCTACTCTAAATGAGTTTTAAGATGGGAGTCGACTCAAAAAATCAGTTTTAGAACTAAGGGTCGACTTTTTGATAATTTTAAACGACTAAAAGTATACTTTAACGTTAAAGAGGTTGTCAAACATTAAACAAAGCAAAACGCTTCTTTGGCGCAAAATTTTAAAAAGTCCTCGTTTAGAGAATAAACCCAACTCTAGATAAAGCAGTCGTTTAGTTGCCACCCGGTCTAACTTTGTCTTAATTTTAAACACACTAAACAACTCTTCTAATTCAAGTAGAACTTTATAGCTTATTCACACCAAACTCGTTTACCCTTTTCGTTTACCAAAACAAGTAAAGCGTTCACACCGAACATTTACTTGTTTTTGTTTGTTTGAAAAAGCTGTCAAAGCGTTATACAACATGAATGGTAAGCAATCAAATCTAATAATGTTGCATAAAAAGAGAGCAGAACTAAATATGAGGATATAACCAACTTTATTTTTGAGCCAGAAGTATCTACAAGCAGGAAGAATCGTCTTCTTCATTGAAAAATAATAATTGAACTTAGGTATAAAGAAAAGAAAAATAATAGTTCAAAATTGGGCAATGCATAGAAGCATGTGGAAAAAGGTGAGCTTTTAATAAGAATATTCAGCCCAAAGTTCGATCAAGAACTCCTCGTCCGCACATCCCCAAATTCGTTTATTAATTAACCCTTTGCGAGGAAGCATTTTGAGAACTTCGACCGTAATTAAGTCATATCCCGGAGCTTTCTTATACTTAAGCTTTCTAATTTCTCTACTTAATTCGATAAGGGTTATAGACCAAGATCCCATGGCCGGCAGACATACGTCATTCAGTGCATTCTCAACCATGTTATTTTATCAAAGTTGATTTCTTGATATGTTTAAGAGGATAGTGTCTCAAACAATGTTTGACACTTGTCAAACCCATACAACAGGGCGTTTCATAAAAAAATCAGCTGTGATAAAATGACGTATGTCTGCCGACCCCGGGCTCGTACTCTATAACATTTCTTGTTATGAAATTTTCGCTTGAGTTAGAACGTATATTTAAATTTTCGTTGAGTCCTTGCCCATCAAAAGTTTTAAATGTGTTCTCCAGGTAATCCGTGAAAACGTTTTGTAAATAAAAATAAAAAAAATAAAATTTTTTACAAATAAATAAAAATATTTGCAAAAATGGCAAGCAACCAGCTGTTCTTTTTTTTTTGAGGGCCTATTCACAATCATATCAATTTCACTTGACGTAAGATCTGTTCGTTTGATTCATCCTTGAATTGTTACTCGTTTTCAAGTCGTTTTATCAAAAACTAGTCGTTTTGCAAAACAAATTGTTTATGAAAATTGTATTTGAAAACGAGTAGTTTTTAGTATTCGTTTTGAGGAAAACGAGTAAAATGTCATTTATGGTTTAGTGTGAATATACCCTACAAGATTTTTAAAGTTTCAGAAAAAATTATTGATTATTGATTAACCTCATTGATGTGAAATGATATCCGGGGTCGTTATCGTCCTCACTGATATCCTGTCTGCGATATGGTCGGACCTATTAATAACATGACGATCAGCTGCCTTCTTCTTGTACGCTCAATACGGAATCTGAGAAATCCTGCCGTAAGCTCTCGTATTGGAGAATTTGTGCATCGCGAATGTGTGATTCCCCTTCAACAAATTCTGCAAATCGAAGGGGATAATTTTTTCATAACACGCCATTAGCCGTGTCTTATTATCTCCAATAACTCATAGGGTTCACCCCCTGAAAATAAAACGATCTGGGTTATGTAATTAAATGTGCCCTATATTCGCCGAGTTTAATACTATTGTTTGCAAACATAGATAGAAACCCCGATAGAAACCTGGATCTCGTGTTGTTTTTGTACTCGTAATACATGTTGAAAAATAACCCAGACCCGTAGATAATAAATCGCAGCTATTCTTTGCATTCAGGGCTGCTGCAAAAATTACGCAACTTCTAGCTGGATTTCGTTGTTTCCTTAACGCCTTGTTCGTACCATTTTTCGCTGGTCAGAAGACGCACTTTCAGTGGAAAACGATGAAGATAAGCAAGACGAACTTTAAGCAACCAACTTCGGGGAAAGTAGTGTGTCACCAAAGTGATAGTAACAAGAGTTGCTGAATCTTATATGAGGATAAGAGCAATCAACTACAGGCCCCACTTGATTAGGTCTGTTGAAATTTTTTTCTGTATCTGAAAAGAATAATATATGAAAATCTTTTTCTGAAACTTTAAAAATCTTACCTGAAACCAGAGCTTCTATAAATTTATGAAAATGTTTTTTGTGTTCTTGTGCTTATGTTTAATTTTCGTTATGTTCCATTACTCCATCTGTCAAAATAAGGTGTGTTCAACATAAGTTAGATTAACGTAGCCCTAAAGATCTACTTTAATTAAAAGAGTTGTTTGTGTGTTTAAAATTAAGACAAAGTAAGACAAGGGCTGGAAACTAAACGACTGCTTTAACTAGAGTTGGGTTTATTCTCTAAGCGAGGACTGTTTAAAATTCTGCACCTTATCTTTCTTAAACTATACTTTTTCCAGTTGACGTTTGATATTGTTACATCAGCAAGTAGAAAGTACAATGGCAACTATTGTTTGCATATAAAATTATGACATTTCTGCTCTTTATACAATTATCTATGTTTTGCTTTCTTGCGAATTCCTACCTCATGGTTAACCTCACTTTGAGTTCTGCCTTTCGCCTTCTAGGTTATCCAAATATTTTCTTGTAACTTATTTAACCGAATTCCATACACATATATTTGTTAAATTACGCAGTTTTTTTTTTAATTTAAAACTCAACGTTCAAAACTGAACAGATATATCATAACAAAAACTGAATGAAAAATGTTTTCTGAAGTAAAAGTAAGAAGATTATAATATTTTTGAAGGTAGCTTTTTAGAGAGCCAAAAATATATAAAGTTCGAACAAATCCGTTCGAAGAATCTTAGGTCCTTGAATTTTATTCAAGATAGGTACCGATTTTGAAAAAAAACCGATCCGATTTTTAATAGAAAAATATACGGGAAAGTCGATTGGTAATAAAGCCAATTTCTCTCGTTGAACAATTTGTTTCTTTATCTGAAACGAATTATACATATATGAAAATCTCTTTCTGAAATTTTAAAAATCTTATTTAAGATTTTATAAATTTATGAATATATTTTGTGGGTTCTTGTGCTTATCTTTAATTTTTATTCTGTTCCATTACTCTATCTCTCAATATAAGGTGTGTTCAACATAAGTATGATTAAATCTAGTATTAGACGGTCCTTGAAATGTGTCATTGCCGTGACATTTTGACGTCACAACAAAATAGGTCCTACCACCGTCATTACCGTGACAAAGGTAATCCTGTCATGGCTAGCTACAATGACTATCACACGAATGACACATGTCTGTCATTGTTGTCCCAAAATACAATGAACGTCAAAGTGTGTCACGGTGATATTTGTGTCTCGGTGTCACGGCAATGACTCACACGACGTGACAACTATCAAACAGCTGATCATTGGAGGTGAGCCTAAACTGCAATAAAATTTATTATTTTTAGCAGTGACGATCACACGGCGTCGATCAATCGAGTCATTGTGTCTTGGTTGTTAAGGAAAAGCTTATTTTTTTGGAAAACTGATTCAACGATTTTGATTAAAAATTTCGCAGAATTGGTACTACCTATCAATCGGAACAAAATTTACGGTATTTGCCCTAGCATTCAAATGGCATCTTTTTTTCCCTCAAACTATAATATAACATTTGTGCAAACGTCACATATATATAATTACCGATCCACCTATATACTTCAATTTCATTATATATGTCCACATTTACATACCTAGGTTCCATCTGTGTAGCTAGGTACAATTTACCCTCGTAATTTACATAATTAAAATTTATTTAAATATACATTTGTAGGTAGGTACCTATTTAACTATGCCCAGCCGTGACAAATAATGACATGGAAGAAATTCCTGCTGTGTCACGGTTGGGACACAGTCCTTGCAGCGACAAGCTACGTGTCACGGTGTCCCATGAACAATGAAAGGGCTATCACACTGTGACGGCAATTTGTCATTACAATGACCTAAAAGTAACGTGTCACGGTGCTTGTCATTGTTTTTGTGACACGACGAGACACTTTAGAACAGACAAATACGTCATAGTGACGTCAGAGTGTCACGGCAATGACACATTACAAGGACCGTCTAATACTAGCTTAACTTGTCCCTAAGTTCTTATTTAAATTTGAGGAGTTGTTTAGTGTCTTTAAAATAAAGACAAAGTTAGACAAGGGCTGGCAACTAGACGACTGCTTTAACTAGAGTAGGGTTTAATCTCAAAACGAGGACTGCTTAAAAATTTGCGCCATTATGTTTCGGCTTCAAAGTTTTGCGCCACCGAACGCCCACATTCAGCGCGTTCACATATTTATTCTAATAAATTTCTGTTGTTGTAACCCGTTCAAAAGCACAGCTATTGAAAAAAACAAAAATGTTCTCATATACTCCTATTACACGCCAGTATCGAAACACCTTACCGGCAAAGCAATCCGATTTTGTATAGACATTTACACACCATGTATGCCGGTGTGGGGCTTTCAAAAATCAATTGTCAAAAATAAAAAAAAAATGTTGAAGTGAAAATCGACGATAGATTTTCATGTTATTATCTTCAATAATTTCTAACAGAATAGTTACTTCAGGTTGAAGCCACAGATCCATTTATCGTTTTCAGCCATCATGTATTCACTCGCTCAGTTCAAAACAATCTAAGCAACAGGCAGGTAAACCATTTCCGAACCTTTTTACATGGCATGTCGGCACACTACACCAGAACAATATTTATAGATGTGTCCGTATAGCTATCTCCATTTCACATGACCATAAAACCTTATCGACACTGTATCGGTACAGTGTTTCGCGGGGAGTAATAAGGGTAATGAAAGCTACCTTGAGTTAACCCAATAATTTTAAAATAAATAGCTCTCCAGCGAAAAATGTATAGAACAGCTGACTTCTAACGTCATTTCATTTCAATTTTGTTCTGGTTTGTCACAGCTTTCAGCTAACCTATTTAAATCTTTCACAAATTCATGTACTCGGAAGGGTGATATTTTAAAGCTTTTCGGTGAATTTTGGCGAGAAATACGTTCTAAATAATTCAAAATATATATAGCTTATTGTCTAGTGAGAAAATGTTATATTTTATTGATCAACTTGACCCTAAAATTCGTGTCAAACCAGAATTTCACGATTTCACGTCATTTTGAATTTAGAGTCGAGTTAACAGTTGACCGACCAGTGAATATAAAGTTGACATCAGCTTTCTCTCAGTGGTTATTTATTGCGACGATTATAATTTTTACTAAAACACTGTGTTTGTTTCACATTTATGTAGTTATCATATAAGATACATTTTTTTTAAATTTTAAGGAAATATTGTATGAAGTGCCATATATGATATGCGAAGTCTTTAATCTCATCATAAAATAACAGCTTTATCTTGGGAATCTTCAGCCTTTATTATACAACTGACTCTTGATAAAACTATATGAATCTTCAGTAGGTTAAAATTATCAATAGTTTATTTTCATCTGTAAATATTGGGTGTTGTGTTATTTCAACCTAAGCTGAAATGTCACATATAAATGTCAAATACATATCGACCAGAATGCAGCATAAAACTACTATACACTCAACAACTTTAAGCAATGACAATTTTCGCCAAAAACCCTCAATTCTCTACAACTCAAGCAGAACGTCCATCAAAATTATCTATTATCCTTGAAAAGACTCTTTCAAAAGACGATAAATTGTTAACAATTTCACAATTCTCACTCCCCGTCATACCCATATATGTTATGTTATGACATCCTGTTCCGTCACCGTCACCGTCACCCAAGGACACACACAGCCATCACCATATACATATAACTTATGCACGTACGGATCAGTACTTGTTACAAAAACTTATTAAAATGCATGTCAAAAAATTTCCCAAGCATATAAATTGTCGGTGATGCTGCCCTGTCCAAAGTACCTTCATAAACTTTAAGCGGACGTATTTAGCTTGTTAGTTCCGAAAATCTGTGACCATGTGTTTTGCTCCTGGATCAACATAATGTTATATAAAGACCAAAATTCTAAATAATAATAAAAAAAAATATATCAAAATGAAAATGAAAATCCTTCTGGTCATCCGTGAAATTTTGATAGACAAAAAGTCCAACCATGCGAAGTCAGCAATTATGTTATCCTTCGGGGGCACGTTCCCGTTCACTGGTTGTCAACATTTTCGTTTCGTCGTCCATGTCGTGACATCGTTACCGTTAATGTTATTTCAAAATTTTGAATATTCGTAATATCTCTACATTGTATATAATGTGATTACGAGAGGCATTTCTCACATGATGTGCTTGTGGCCTCTGCTTACTCTATATGTGCGGGTACAAGAATAAAGGACTTCCTAATCATAATCAAAACTTCTTTATTATTGCAGTTCTGCAAAGTTCTTTAGAGGATAATAAAAGTCCTGAGATTAAAGCCAAACAAAAAATCCTAATCTACATTATTTATGTTTTAAAAAAAAAACTATTGCATACTTTTAAAGGGAATCAGAGAGATGTGAGGTTAGGTGAATTCGCCTCATTTTCAATTTGTATTTGAAAAACGAAACAACTTCGAACAAACGTCCGAAAATGAGATTATATTTGGTCCTTGTTGACTTTTTCCAAAGTTAAGTTAGCAAAGTTAAGACAAATGCAATTTGCCAACTTGAAATCCTGGCTGCTGGTTGTTGGTTGCAGTGATATGCCTCGACGGCGCAGAACAATCGCATTCAGATTCGGATTCAGATTTATCCCGAGGGAAAGGAATACACCCGCAAGCAAAATAAAAAAAAAACACACAAGGAACAAATATTTTTCCAATTTTTGAATTCAAAACACGCATCCTGTGGATGTCCTCTCTCCATTGTGCGGGTTCCTGGATTCGGACTAGGGTGGCACACTTATACTTTTCCTGACATAGAGTCTACGATTTTCTCTACTGTTCTATGCTGAGGACGAGAACGAGGACGAGGATGTGTGTAAAGTATGGGGTTTTATGATCACGGTTTTCGTCCATCGTCATCGTTGTCGTTGTCGTTTTCGAAACGTAGCCAGATTCAAATGAGAGAGATATTTTATTATTAAAATCAAATGAAAGTTAGTTTTGGTGAAGAGTGGAAATTCTCATTTGAAAACTTCATAATGTGAACTGCATAGATTTGCGGTGAAATTGGGGATGGGGCTTGGGGTATGAATAAGACTAGGACGGTATGGTTGGAAAGGACATTCGTTGAGTGACGTTTTTCCGTGGTTCCTGGTTGAGATGGGAGACTCGCGGGACAATGTTACGTGGTACTGACATTAAAATTGCGTTCCGAAAGTTTTAATGCTTTTCCACACTTCAAGCAGAATTAATTCGGTCATCATTGGTGCTAGAAAAGTGTTTCCACTTTCATGTAGGTATCTTAACCTTTGTATTCATTGGTCTCTTGAATGTCTGCCACCATTGAGGGTTGTTATTACGGAATTGATAATTTCAAGTCGCGACGAAATACAAGACAAAAATGTCATTTTTTCAATGAGAAGTTTAAATTCGAAACAATATTATCTCCCTTTGGAGCACCTATCGAAATACTATATCTTATCTTGAGAGCACAGAAGGTGTGCTCAGATAGCTTAAAGCTATGTGTATATTTTGGGGGTAGCCGTGGCGCGATAGTTGTGTGCTCGCCTGTCAACCTCGTGGCTGCGGGTTCGATTCCTGCCGTTGTTTATGTCTTCTTATATTCCATTAAGAACCAATTCTAAGAATTGTCATAAAATAAGTTGCTTGCTCATTACATGCTGTTTAGGCATAACACTAACAACATGTGATTGAGTAAACTAGCATACCCATAAAATATGACAACGAAGTAAATAAAATAATGCGAATTATAAGGAACAAAAAGTACATAAGACACGGTAATTCTCTACGCATTAGTTCAGCCGCCATCCCTGGAGATAAATCTGAGACAACAACCAGCTCTAGTCTCAGAACATCGCGCCACACATCTTTCCTATCCTCCTTTCTCTTCTTCCACCGGATGCCACCGGATGTGTTAAGAAAAACATATAAAGGGTATTCATAATCCCTTGAGCGCGTGCAAAGTTATAAAAAAAAAAAAGCTATTTGTAAAGCAGAAGAGTTCAATAAGAACACATTCCAGCCCACTTGAATAAAGTGTATTTATAAACGACTACTGAATCACTCAAATCGCCTTAATTCATGATGAATATTTTACAGCGTATTTACTGGTACTAACCTAGTAACTCAACCGCTATCAATGGTTACAGAATTCAATTTAAAATGTGTCAGTGGCGTAGAGAGACCTACACTATTTTTCGGTAATATTTAAGGGGAAGCTTCTAAAAAGTTTAAAAAGTACTTTTGAAATGAAAAAAATATTTTTTTGTGAAAACATACGTATTCCGAAAACTACTTAATTTATTTCTTTGAAACCTTGTATTTAGTAGTTTTTTTTTTCATTCCTGTACCACACAAATATTGATAACCGTTAAGAGTTTTTTTTCAAAAGCGGCTAGGCAATTAATATGTAATATTTTTTATGCAGGTGCTTTTAAGAACATATATACCGGGTGTTTTTTTTTAGACGTGTGGTTTTCAATCTGGCAATACTTTTTTCGGAGTTCGTCTTTTTGACAGCTGTCACTTGATTTATGCTCAGTATGGTTTGCCAGTTCATAATGAATAGACTTACTCCTGAGGTTTGCAAATCTTTCAAATTTATTAGCAAAATAATAGTTCGGTTCGCGCGACGCATCGCAAGAAAAGTTTGTTCAGCGATAAAGCTCACTTTTCGTTAAATGGGTACGTTAATAAGCAAAATTATGTCGTATTTAGAGTGATCATAATCCACAAGCCATTGTTGAGACGCCGTCACATCCTCAAAAAGTCACTGTTTGGTGTGCTCTATGGGCAGAGGGAATCAATGGTCCGTATTTCTTCAAAAATGAAGCCGCCCATAATGTTACAGGCAATGGGGGAATTCTATAGAGCCATGATTAATGACTTTTTCGTGCCAAAATTGGAGGATGTTGATGAGGACGACCTTTAGTTCCAACAAGCCATACGGCCAACGAAACAGTCAATTTATTGAAGGAAAATTTTGGAATTTTTGCCCGAAACAAATCATTTTTAAAACCTAATGGCAAACCCTTATCTTTATAATAGAGCTTAATTATTGGCCATAATATTAAATAAAATTGGTTTTATTTCTTCTTGAAAACCACACGTCTAAAAAACCACCCGTTTCCCGGCAGCCTAACAGGATGGATGGATTTTCTTCAAACTTGGCAGATATTGCTTTTGGTGTAATATGTCCATACATTTTTTTTTTGCCAAATGATAAATCCTAATTTTCTTAAAAACGGCTCTAACGATTTTCATAAAAAAAAATCAGTTGATTTATAAGGGGAAAATGGTTTTTTTTTGAAAAAATGTTTATTTTTGATACTTCTAGTAGGGTTTTTTTTAGGGTTTTGATTTTCTGGAAAACGGTTCATTTATTTTTTAAAATGCTCAAACAGTATTGTAAATCTAAATTTTTTTGAAAAAAAAAAACAATTATTTTTTTGAATACAATTATTTTTATGCAAATTCTTCCTAAAAGTATAAATTATATTGCATATTAAAATTTTCAAAAAAATAAATCATGTTTTGTTTTTGAAAAATGAATTTTTGAAAATCGAGTCACTGAATTTTGTTGCTTATAATTCTATGCAGAGTCTGAGCATGGCCTATGCAGCTAATGTTACAGGCGTTAGTTTGGCTTAGTCGTAGCTGTTTGCTGCTGATTCTTGTACGTATAGGTCAATGGGCTTTAGGTTGAGTATTTCTTCCAATCCCGCTATGGGCGTACTCCTCATTGCTCCAGTTATACCTATACAAGCAATTCTTTGTACTTTTGTTAGGGTTTTTAGGTTCGTGGCTTTTTCCAAGCGTTCCACCACAGAAGATTACCGTGTGAAAGTATTGCCGTATACCACCTCCACATGATAATTTTGGGATTAGGGCCCCAATTTTTACCAAAAATCCTGTTGCATGAAAAGAATACGATCATTGCTTTTATAGTTCTTTCTTTGATGTTTGGACACCAGTTTAATTTTTTATCTAGGATCACACCGAGATATTTGGTTTGATCTATTGTGGGTACTGAAATATCTGTTTTTTTCCTTTTATTTGTAAACAGGTCCAGCTCAGTCTTTAAGGGATTACCAGTTTAACCATACATTTTTTTGTCCAATTAGAGACTTTGGTTAAAGCGCTATTAAGTTGTTCATTTATAGTGTTTGGGAATTTACCTGTCGCAAGTAGAGCTAAGTCATCGGCATAGGCTACTACTTTGACCCCACTATGTTTAAGATTAGTAAGTATACTATTCATTACAAGAATCCATAAAAGTGGCTATAGAACTCTCACTTGGGGAGTTCCTCTTGACGGTAATACTTTTACTTGGGTTCCATCAAGTTCACTGAAGATCTGTCTATTTCTTAACATGCACATGATCTAGTTTATGATTGCATTAGCTACTTCAAGAATTATAAGGGCATGTTCCACTGCGCAACTTTTAACATTGTTGAATGCTGCTTCAATGTCTAGAAAAGCAGCAAGTTTGTATTCCTATTCATGAAGTGTTTTTTCTATTTTACTAACAACCGTTGAAGGGCTGTTTAAGAATTTTACCTTTTCTATATGCATGCTGTGCATGACAAATAACTTCTGGCTTTAGCTTGCTACTTATGTAAATGTCCATTAGTCTTTTTTTTTATAATCTACACGCGCTCAAGGGATTATACTACCCTTTAAATGTTTCAACACAGCGCGGGCGTTGGGTTAGGAAGAGAAAGAAGGATAGGAAAGATGTGACTGAAGGTGGTTGTTGTCTCAGATTTTATCACCAAGGATGGCGGTTGAACTTATGCGGAGAAATTTCCGTATCTTATTTTTCTATATCCCTTATACTTCGATATATTTTTTTTTATACGTTGTCATATTTATCGGTATACTAGTTTTACTCAATCACATGTGGTTAGTTCTATGCCTAAACAGCATGTAATGAGTAAGCCAGCAACTCGTATGACATTTATTTTAGAATTGGTTTTTAATGGAAAAATAAGAGGACATAAACTACTGAAGGGATCGAACCTATGACCATGAGGTTTACAAGCGAACACACAACTATCGCGCCATGGCCACCCCCTAAATTCAAATGTTTTTAGAACAAATGATGTAAGACTTATTGTTCTAAAGTCTTTGGAATCTGTATGGCTTACCAGCCTTTGTTATGAAGACTACTTTACCTTCACGCCATGCCTTGGGCACGTACCATTTTAGGCTATTTAGGAATATGTTGTTAAGATAGGGGACAACGTGGTATTCACATTCTTGAAGCATCACAGGAAAGATGCCATCAAGCCCCGGTGACTTATAAGGAGAGAATGAGTTAATAGCCCATTTTTTCTTCTCTTCCGTTATAATATCCGGGTGTACTACATGTTCAGAATAGTTCGCGTTTTCTAACTCATTGTTCACTTCAGACCAAGGAAAATGGGCGTTGACGAGTAATGTTAGCGTTTCGCTATATGACTCCGTCCAGTGCCCATTTGATTCCTTTAAAGACCCGAGTAGAATTGGTTCTTTGGAAAGAACTTTTCTAAGTCTGTCTTTTTCTGTTCGTGTTCCTTTGGCAAAATTGAAAAGTCTTCTAGTTTTTTTTTCTTATATCGCTGAGTTAGTTCATTTGTCCACAAGAGTGGTTTCTTTTTCCCTTCTCTGCAGATCTAAGCGGACAGGATTTTTCGAAAGCTCTGTTCAGAATTGCCGAGAATTCTACAGTCGAATTATCTATGCTTTCGGGTTCGTTTATTGTTCCAGTGTTATAGTTACTCATACTTTCCCACCTTTTCGCTTTGGTGTATTGCACTAGCCGTTCGGTGATGATTGCCGGTGGTCCCTCTGTTCCGTCATACGGCATATATGTCGATGTGATTATCAGCGGTGTATGCCCGTCTCGATCCATCTTCACCACCGTCTGGTCTATGTTGCTATATATATTTAGAAGAAAGAGTTTAATCTGTTTCCTAGCTAATAATATACATGTTCTATAATTATTGTTCATATCCACTTGTGTGGTTTTGTACAGCATATATTCTTTAGACTTCAAAGCCTTAATCTTGCCACCTGCGATCCAGGGTTCTTGAATAAGGGATATGTCATATTGTATATTCTGCAGGAGATATACCAGGTTAGCGCTGGCGGCTTTACTGTGATCAGGATTAATTTGTCTTCAAGAAAACGATTAATTTGTGTAACTCTCAATTTCATTACAATTTGTCAAAAACTACCTTACTAACCTGTTTTTTCAGATTGGCAATCAATCTCAGATTGCATCGGGTTATGCCCACACGTATCTTGAAATCGATTTTCCTAAGAAGTGGTATTGATTTGTGCACCAGCTTCACTACCAGTTGTGTGCCTTTCTTGGTTTTATCCATCCTCATCACCTCACATCTTTGGCTTAGCTGTTCGGTATTGAGGGGCAGTTTATATCTCTCTAGGCGGTCTTTAGGGAGCGCCGGGCCTCTGATCAGTACCTTTGCCAGCGGTCTATTTAGTTCACTGATCTGCTTCTTTTCATTCAACCGAAGGTCAGCGTTTGGCCAAGGAGTATCAGTTTCCCTGATGAACTCTCGAAGCCGTTCGAGAATCTTGTCGTCTTTCCATGTCATCAGTTTATAAAACCGTGGACGATGCTGAGGTTGACGAAGATCGGCGGTGGCCTGCTCTTTACGATGGCCTCATTCACACCCTTCAAGATTCTGAGCCTCTGCGAGCTTCCGTGAGGGTTTCGCAAAATCGGCTAGGGCCACTTGGTAATCTCCTTTGGGAGGTTTTTGTCTTCTTCCTCTTGTTGTTCGGCGAGGAGTAGCAGGTGACGAACTGTTATGCCTTGCCCTCTTGGAGATTCTTGCCGCTGAAACAGGTTCGGTGAATGGCGTGACGTCTATTCTTTCTTGCCCATCTCGGCTTACAGCGTTTCCAAGTGGTTCTTTAGTTTAATCATGGTAAGTATCGATTGAGCTACAAGGCACAAGACGTAAACACATTTTTTCTTGACCTTGATTTTAACACAAATTAATTCAATATTATCGTTATTATGATTATAAACAAGGGAGCTATCATATTTAGAGCGAATTGCTTTGAGAACACATCGTTCTTGTGATCTTAAAAATACGTTGCGGGCTTTTCAACGAAGTGCCCATACGTTTTGGTAGTAAATGGATAATCAAATAAGTTTTTTGAAGCTGTGTTTGGGTTATTTGAATTTTGTCCATTTTTGTTAACAAATTCTTGGATTAAGGTGTTAATGGGCCATAATGTTGAAGACATTAATAAATCAAACATTGGTTCAGGAACTTTTAGTTTGAATGATGCAACTCTTTCATTTGTTCTTGTTATGTGTTTACATTTAATTAGATTTAGGTCGTTAGAAATAGAATGATTATTTAAAAGAGCCTTTATGTGAACAATAATATCCGTGGAAGACGTTGATAAATCAAATTTTGATATAAAATATACTCTTTGGGGCAGGTATCACTCTAGGATGAAGAGCTACATGGGGTTGATCGTTGAAGCAACTGTAGGGACGATGGGGAGATTTTGATTTGGAATGCTAAAAGGGTTAATGTTAGAACTAATGGGACAATTAAGTTCATCTACGAGAGTCGAGTGGGTTACAACAGGAGAGTCCGAAGCCTAAAATGGGTATTATTAGGATATGTAGAACTAGAAATAACGTTGCTAATTACACCATCAAAACCATCTCTAAAGTTTATAAACTCTTTTTCCGAAATCGTTATATTTTCATTAAATTCGTCAAATATTTGTCAAAAGTTTAATAAATAAATAGTCGATTTTCCACCAGTTGGCGATACTGGTAGGTACTAATTTATTATCAAACATTCTTCAATTTACTAAAGTTCAAATAAGAATCATTCTTCCTGTTAATGCAAACCAGTAAATACCAAAAGCAGAATTTATAGTTCATCTCAATACTCAAAGACCATTGATCAAATGAAAATCACGATTCAATGAAAATAGTTTTAAATAGAAATCGTGCCTCGTGGTTACATCCTCCTTCCATGTGCCATCTTTCTTCTGCTTCTGCAAGCAAAGAGATATTGCAACTATCCTGGTCCTAGTCCACACAAATGGCACAGGAACACAAAAAAAAAAAAGCAAATCGTTTTGTATGTCCAGTCAGAGTTTGTTTCTATAGAGAGTGGCGATTACCAAGGAAATGTTTCACGAAGTGTTTTCTTAGGTATTTTTATTCCATTGATATACCAAAGAGGCTACTCGACTCAAATTCCATCTCTGTCTCTTTCTATTGCCTTTCCATCAAAATCAAATCAAAGGATCCTCCTATAGAGGATGATGGGTTTAAAGTTTGGATGCTTTATTCATCTCGATGAATCGATTGTTATTGTAAATTAAAGTTGTATGTTTGGAATTTTCAAATCCATTCAGTGTCGCTCAAAGGAAAATATCTTCGGTTTTTTTTTTGAATATTCTATCCTGATGTGTGGGGAAAAGAGCAGTTGGTTTGGACTTTTGCATTGTTATGTTACAATTTTGTTCGTTTTAATAGAAACCTATTCCCTTTTCATCATTTCTTCTGGCCAGAAATTTAGATGCAAATGAAAAGGAATCAAAGGAACAAAGGATTTTTTTTTGTCGAAGAAAATTCTAGACACGAAGACTTACCTAAGCTTGTGTTATTCGCTGGTAACGAAATGATTCAATGAAGTCACACATTAAAACTGACGTTCTACTTTTCGATTTCACGTAAGTATCATTTCAACTAATAAATTGACGTTATTTTAGCAGGTTTGCTTGGAGAAGTCTCTACTCTTTTTTTGAACAGAATTAATTGCGCGTTGTGTAGTGAAAAGTTACAATAATGCAGTTTTTGATTGGCTGCTTGGAGCTACTCTTTTTTTATTCCGAATGTTCTATTCCTATAGAATTTGGAAAATTCGGAGTTACTCCGAACAGCCAATTCGAAACGAGATAAGAGATTCATTCAAATGCTAAAACTCTCCATGAACATTTAATGCTGTATTTTCTCAAATATTTTCTTTGTCTTGTTGAAGACAATTTTGTATCACATAAATAGCGTTCCAGCATAAAATAGACTTTCAAAAATGATCAAAGTGATTGTATATTTTGTTAGAGCTAGTGATTGATGATGGACTAGTGTTCTGTATGTGTTTTTGTTCATCTTATAGTAAATGATTCAAAACAAATTGATGGAAAGTGTAATTTTTTTCACTGCGTTTTTTATGGAACGTAATGTCGATTTCGAATGACTGTTCGAAGTTGCCCTTTTTTCAGTCCTTATGTTCTATCCCGATAGAAAATTGGAAAAATTCGGAGAAAAAAGGCTTAATCCAAGCAGCTAATCGAAAAAGACATTGGTACACAAAAAAACATAAACTGCTACTATGTCAACGTCTAGAGTGAAAACTTCAAGAACTACTCTACTACAATTTTAATTTCGTTTGTCGAAATTAGTTGTATTTGTGATTGTTTATGATTACGTATAGGTTTTTAAATATTAAGTTCAATTGGTTCTCAAAATACCTACCTTTGGGGTCTTTCGGCTACACGACGTTGCATCTTTTCCAAGCTGAACTATCAGAGAGGCATGCAAGTTACTCAAACAAGATCTAAACTAGAACCAGAATTGGACAGGACAAAACCAAGATCGTTGATGTCTGTACTCACTGTCACAATAATTCAGACGGCTAGTTTTGACAACATTGACGAACTTTCGGAAATGAAGGTCAAATGCTTAATATATTTTCTTTAGTGCACGAATTTCGTCGGATTTTTAGGACCCTGAGTAAGTGGAATGGGGGCTTGTGACTGGGATTCAAAAGGCACAGTGTCTGGATGATCGGATTACTTGTCGCTTCTGCATCAGGCAAAAAGTTTTCTGGTTCGCCACAGCGCTGACAGTGTTGGAAGAGGTATCAATCTACTTGGTCACTCCAACGAAGATGAGGTCTTCCTTGGCTTCTGACTCCCTCAGGTATGGGGTTAAAGACCTTACAAGCTGGAGGGTTGATGTAAATTCCGCTTCCTGAGTCACGACCTGTATATTGCTCCCTTTTGGGTTTGTTTGACTGAGCACATTCGGAATCGAACTATGGATTTCTCGGAGAGGGTGGTGAGAAACCGTCATAGCCGCCATTGGTCGCCCGGGTTCATATTAACAGTCTTTATAATTCTCGCAAGTTCAATGGATACACGTATATGCTATATGACCACTAGTGGTCGCCTGCGATTGAAGTTGAAGTCGTCGAATTGAATTTCCTCTGTGTGGTTGTTATAACATAAGAGCTTCCGTGGATAACCGCACTAGAAATTTGGCAAATGGCAAGTTGCCAGAAGCTTCCTTATACGAACCAAAATGTGTCGAAAAATTTAGACAATTGAAAGGCCTGGTCGAGTTTTAAGCAGCTTTCGGTTTGGAAACACGATTTTTAACTATGGAGATTTTGTTGGTCAACAGGAATATGAAGCAGTATTCCGAAGCAAGTACGGTAAGTACGTGGATGAATTTCATACACATGTGAACCTTTACACGCCTGAGTTCCAGCTAATGGTCACCAACCACAGTTCGAATGAGCAATGGACAGACTCTTAACTATCACTCTTCCCATGGTGGTCGCTATTTTTCTGATCATAGGTACTTCTGGTGATGGCGGTTGTTAAGGTACGGCAAAATGCCAACAACGTTTTTTATCCCCTAATGTACTGGACTTCTGGAAGAGCGACGTACCATAGAACATTTATCTAGGTAAGGGTTGCTCAGCAGCAGCACAAATCAATACTTTTTCGAAGTGCGATTTGCCTTCCTCATATCATCCAGGCGCTGATTTTTAAGCTGCTGACTGAACATTTCCCGACCCAAAGTATTATACCTAACAATTGGAACCTCCAGAAGGTTTTATTTTCGGAATATCAGACTGGGAAACGTATTGCCGGCAAGAACCTTGCTTCCGTATTTAATGTGGCACTACAGTCCGATATGAATCAGGACCTTATACAACTGACAGACTGATATCTGGGCGGTCTCTGGCTAACTATACCTAATTAATTTCCTAAAAGCCACTCGAGTTGCGGTCTATTTCTACATCGGCTTTTTAGTTGTTAGAAGGAGATAGGGCTTTGCACTGCTCAATCGCTCTCTTAGCCCAAATAATCAATTATTGGCACGAGTTATTTGTTGTTTTGATCTCACAGCAACTTTTGTTATTCATTTTGAATCTTTTATAAAAACTGAAAGAAACAAACTTTCTATTAAAAAGCTTCCAAGAAAATGTCATGCTGTCTTCTAAAAAAAAACTTAAGTCTGGCAACCTTGAGAAAAGAAGTTATCTGAATTTCAAATGGAATATTTTATTCTATCAACCTGTAGTGTGAATTGAATCGAACTACATTATTTTTATTTAGACATGGAGTGAAGTGATTGACACAAAATCAAGTAAACATTTTTTTTACAGATCGACTGGACTATTAAACGAAAGGAAGTACGAAGTTAATTTCTAAACCATCTTATACAAGAAACTGTTTAGTCTTGGAAGAAATTCAATTGGGCGGACATAGATATCGGTTTAGTGTGAAAGAGAAAAATGACAACTATGCAAATAAAAGCTTCCATTATACTATGTTTGTTCTCAAATAAACAAAATATACATAATTAATTTAATCGCCTAAGAAATTACTCTCATATTTTAATACTTAAAAAAATCATGCACCTCAAAATGATTTCTTGAGAAAGATAAAGAATATAAAAATAAATAAAAAATAAAACAAACCCTTGAGAAAAATAAAATCTCACAATTTACAATTATTCATTCATCCATTCATTTGCAATAGGAGAAGAAGTCTTCAGAAGCTATTTAGTACGAGCACATTATATGTATGTAGATAATATTCATGCAAGACGTCAAGCTCTCCAAATTCCACTTACAAACTGATGTGGATTTAATTTTACCCACAAAAGGATATGAATGGCATTCTAAAGATGCTCTCCTCCAGATCAAATACTAATTAATTTTTCATTTTTAATTAAATGCTTATCATGCACTTATTTGGTCCTATCTCTTGTAGTTTATAACTCATATCGTTAAACTGGTGTCCTCCTTGGGAAATTCATTATTTTTATATTTATATGTATATGTTATTAGTATATGTATGTAGGTAAATTTTGAAAAAAAAAATATCAATAACAGAAGAAAAAAAGTGAATCCTTGCAACATCAGCGAATGAACCAACTTGCGGGCATTCAGTTACCCCGAAGCGTTGCTATCTGAATTTCCCAAAGGGCAACTCCACCCACTCTCCTTCCATTGCATTATAGGTAGGCTCAGGACAGAATGGCACCCTTTTGAAAGTTGGCGTTGCTACCGAGAATGAGATGAGGAGACATCAACGCAAATGCGAGCACTTCAGCACTGACACACAATTCACACCACCCTGGCTGGGGGAATGAGAGGAAGGTATTGCCACCCTCAACGGCCGTCTCCCAAATTACACTTTTGGTTGGGATGGTGTTGTGTGGTGGTGGTGTCGGTATATATAGTGTGGTGGTGGGAATTTTTTTTTATTTTCTTACAAATTTAGTTTTGTGGGGAAAGGATATTTCCACAAATGGGAATTGAAGCTGGGGGGCTCAAAGGCGTAGGCTCGTCCATGGGATAAAAAAAAAAAAAACTCACACAACCAAAGAAAAGGCGTTGCTTAGCGCGAACCCACCCTTTTCATTCACGTTGCTTCAGCCATTTCGTACCAAATGCTCGTTGGTCCTTAGTAGATCATAGTCAGTCAACCCCCTCAGGCATATTTGACACGTCTGCCTCTGTGAATGAGAGGCCTACTTTAAAAAAAAAAAAAAACCTCTATAGATAACTCATTTTATGTTATGCCGAAGACTATGAGGAAAAAGGATTTGAGTATCATCATGAGAGTGATTAAAATAATTATTATTTCATCCAGCAGTACGCAGTCTCGGTCGTTTACTTAGGCACTTTGTCCCATCGGGGCATCGACGTGTGTCAAGGTGAATGAATGAATGAGGCACAAATATAAAAGATAATACTTGCTTCGTAAATAACGCATTCGAGATAAAATGTCCATGCTGGGAAGTCCATTTTGGCAGTTCAAATGTTTGAATTTTTATATATTTGTTGCGTTTAAAGTATGAAATTCGAAAGTAAAGGAACCATAGCTTCAAAGAAAATCATCAAACTAAATCAAGCTAGTCGAGGTCTGCTTACTCCACATGAAATAAGAACCACCCAATATCCGATATAGTTATGCGATGAAGTTCTATAAAAATTCGTGAACTCTTACATTTATAAAAAGACACAACTAAGTTTGGAAGTTGGTAACAAAAAGAGCGTAACATTTTTTCGTCCTAGATAAGCCGCGATATTAGATCGAGTGGAACCATAATCCCAGAACAAGTTGAATTTCTAAGTTTCAAAAATCTGTAAATTCAGTTGGTAAATTTCAGTCGTTTTCGTTTCGTAATCCGGAAGAACTCTCCAATGGGGGATGTCAATCGACCAAGTGAACAAGTAAGCACTAGATTCTCGATTCTGAAGCTTAATGTCAGTGTATATGTAAGGTATTTTGTAACAATACCGATCGATACAACATTGAGTTTGACATTATGAATGTGCATGTCTCTAGTTTTGATTCCACTTTTAAATATTGAAGAAAATTTCTCTTCATTTCAGGAGAAGAACTATCATTTGATACCAATCGAAAACTTTTAGAACTATTCGGAAGCATTCCCGACGAACAATCAAACGACGTCAACCGAACGAGTCAAATCATCCCGATGATTTGTATTATTTTTTTTGTATTGTTTTATTTAAATTTAACTATATGCCTGTAAGACCTAAGGTGTTTTAAATGCAACCTGAATTGCACGGCACTAGTTAGAAGAAAGGGAATGATAGGAAAGAATTTTTTGTTGGCACAGTGGATTTGAGAACCAGGACTATCTCATTTTAACTCATTGTGCTTTAATTAATATAGAAATGAGGTGATTTATAAAACTACAAAAAAAAGGTTTTCATCTAAAATTTGGTTATTTCGTTTAAAATTTTAAATTGATTTTAATTAGTAAAACTAATTTTGTGTGAAAATATTTGTTAATTACTAGGCATTTAGAATGAAATCTCTAAGAGCGTTCAACTCAAAATATGTATCTATCCATGTATTTCTAGTATTATGTGCAGTATATTTCTACAGCAGTTTTTTATTGGAAAATGTATAGGCAGCGCGGAAAAAATGTATGCAGTAAGGAATATCGGGTTTAAATTACAAAGTAAAAATAGTGTAGATAAGGTTTTGTAATCGGGTTGTAATAAAAAACTAGTGTTTAGTGATCCTTGGAGCGCTTTGAATACTTTAGGATGTGTTGGTTGATATTTTTTTATTTGTATGCTTTGTTTTCGCTAGAGCAAAAATGTGTTGGGTTAAAATTTTAAGCTACGATTAAATAGTTCAGGTAAATAAGCAATGCCTGTCAACGGCTTTGACTCTGATGAATTCATCGCTTCCCATCGATCAGCGAAATCAAGCGTCATTGCACGTGGTTAGTACTTTTATGGAGGACCGTCCAAAAACAAACCTCGTGCTGTTGACATTTTTTTTTTTGTTTTTTTTTTTTATAATATTACATGCGCTCAAGTGAATGAAAGGGTAATCATTCCTTTTTGTGTTTTTAACACAGCGCGGGCGTCATGTGAAGAAGAGAACGAGGGATAGAAAAGATGTGTGGCGCGAGGTGATTGTTGTCTCAGATTTATCTCCATGGATGGCGGCTGAACTAATGCGGAGAAATTTACTGTGTCTGATTTGTTATGGCTCTTATAATTCGCATTATTTTATTTATTTTCTTGTTACTTTTATGGGTATACTAATTTACTCAATCACATGTTGTTAGTGTTATACCCGAACAGCATGTAATGAGCATACCAGCAACTGATTTTATGACAATTTTTTTTTTTAGAATTTGTTTTTAATGGAAAAATAAGACGACATATACAACGGCAGGAATTGAACCTGCGACCATGAGGTTGACAGGCGAGCACACAACTATCGCGCCACGGCCACCCCTAATGTGTTTCTTCTGCGTGTATGTTTTTTCTCTCTTTGTCTCTCTCTCTGTTTTATTAATGTCGTGTAATGTATCGTATAATTAAGCGATTGGCCTGAGTTACTTCAGTGTCTCTATTTCGTAGATTCATCTACGGAGGAGTGTAATGTAATGTAATAATCAACGTGTTGTCTATTTGACGTTACCAAAAAAATCATCAAAACCCATCCTAAGGAGGGACGTCTGGTAACTATAGTGGCTGGTCATGCACATAGCAGAAGTGAACGAAATTCAAGGTCACATATTTACTAACTTTATTCAATCTGACACAAATTGCCTTGATGCTGGCACCAACAACCATCATCACCAGAAAGTTCACGGGTAACACAAAAAAACATTACCGGACCGATGGGTCCTATTTCTACAAGCGTGAATTTTACCTGTGCACACAGGATATTATGTACACATACATATTCGCATACATTTTCACTCATATTTTGATGGTGAATACATTTTTTCACGAAATATCATTCATGCTTGTGGAATTGAGCCCCAGATCAAGTCAACGAACGCACCGCATAAGCCAAAAGAGGAACAACAATCACAATTGCCGGACCCAGACCAAGTCATTTATGAGTAGAACCAACGACTACAATGAAAAATATTATCGTTCGTTGAGCAACGGTTGTTGCGACGGAGATATATAAAATGTTCATATGTGCATTGCGAACACCTGTCCGCAACGGTGGTTTTTAAGAACTTAAACCGGGTATTAATGCAAAGTCGTAAAGTCTTAAATGCCATAAAACTGTAAAGCTTCCAAAATATGTTTCATGGACGCCCTAAAACTCATAAATAATTCCGTAAATGAGTCTGCTGTTTATTAAACGTCAAACAGCTTAAGTCATTTGATGTTAGTCGTATTCTATGACATTCAAGTACAGCAAAGTAAAACATTTTCACGAAAACGATCCACACTCCCATATGATTTTATTTATTTTAATATAGAGGGACTTACACATCTGTGTTTTTTTTCTTTCAAAAAGCATAAATAATACAAGGAGAAAAAGAAATACAAATATACATTACTAAAAAATATCACTTCAATGCCCTCTATGAATGAATAGACTTCCTAATTAAATGAACTCAATTATACTTCTGATGAAAAGGAAAAGTAATTGTTGCATTGTTGTTTTTCTTGTAAAATTTTTACTTTGCTGTACTTGCTAAGCAATAAATTTAATTTTTTGGAAATATTTTACGCAGAAGCTCCTGGAAAGTTTAATCACTATTGTAAACCAAAATTTTTCAAAAAAAAAAAAAAAAAAAAACGAAAACGACTCCATAGACATTATGTTAAATAGTTAAAAAAAAATATTTTCCTAAAATAAAAACAATGGTACCTCCCATAAAAATGTTAAAAAACCGTTAAGAAAAAAATGTATTTCTCAAAAACGGCACCAAGAATTTTTTATAAAAAAAAAATGTGTGGGTTCTTAAATTAGTACAGTTCACTTTTAAGTATACAAATATTTTATTTTTCGTACTTTTTAACGGTACTTCGCATAGAACCACTTTTCATGTTTTTGACTTTCTCAATATTGGAAGGACCGATTAAAATAAAAAATCGATTTTTCAAAAACCAGTCACTGATTTTTTTTTTGAAATTTGAATCTTATTTGCAATGGGTTATTCATTTTGTAAATAAAACACATATACAATATTTTTTTTCATAATATTTCTTTTATTATAAAGTTTGAACCTTGACATTATGTGTACATCATTTAAATGACCACCATGCGAATTGTTGCAATCATCGATTCTTTTGAGGTAATTTTCGACCACTTTTTAACACATATTGGGCGGTATCTCAGCCATAACTTGACGAATTTTGGTTTTCAAGTGCTCAAGAGTTAAAGGTTTATCTGCATAAACACGGTATTTCTCGTAGCCCCACAAAAAAAGTCCAGCGGTATCAAATCGCATGATCTTGGTGGCCAGTTGATATCGCCAAAATGTCTCTTGCAATAAAGCCATATTCGCTCGAGTTGTGTGGCATGCGGCACTGTCTTGTTGATACCACATATTCTACAAGTCGTATTCTTCAATTCATATGACCATAACGCTCCGAATTGACGGTGACAGTCGTTCCATCGCCGTTTTCGAAGAAGTAAGGTCCAATCACAACTCCGGACCAAAGAGCGCAGCAAACAGTGACTTTTTGTGGATGTAATGGCCTCTCTTCAATTACTTGAGGATTCTCAGAACCCCAAATACGACAATTTTGTTTATTAACATACCCAATGAGTGAGAAATGTGCTTCGTCGCTGAAGAAAATTTTGTTCGTAAAAACACCCATTCGACTTATCTACGACGTTGTGAATGGTCAGCTGCCTTCAGTTGTTGTGTGAGCTGGACTTTATATGGATGTAGGTGTAGATCCAAATACAAAATACGCCATAATTTGCCGTAAGAAAGTCCTAATTCCTGAGAACGACGAGCAATCGACACATTCGGGTCTTCGGCAACACTTTCACTTACAGCAGCGATATTTTCAGTGGTACGAGTGAAACGATGATGCACAGGCCTTACAATATCTGTAACCAATCCAGTCTCTTCAAATTTTTTCACAATTTTGCCAATTGCTTGCGTAGTTGGACGATTATGTAAACCATAATCTCCTCTTAAAGCACGATATGTGGCTGTGGCAGAATCACCATTTTTGTAGTAGGCCTTAACAATTTTTGTGCGTTGTGCGATAGTTAAGGGATCCATTTTAGTAAATGTCAGATTTTCAACTGATAAAAAAAATTGGTTTAACAACTAAGTTTGACAGATGTCGAATTCCAGCCCTATACTTTTGAAACCGCAAAATGGATAACCCTTTATATTAATAAATATCTTCAAAATGGTGTTTCAAATTTGTTTGCTAATGATATTTTTAAAATTTTATACACACAAAATTATTTTTTTTAAAAACCGATTTTTGAAATAGTTTTTTTTATATTCTTATTTATCCAGGAATTCAAATTGCATTTGTTTTCACTCAAACTAACTATAACAACTAAGTAATCAGAAAATATTTTATTATGTGTATCATCCATTTATTTCTACCTAATTATGTATTTCATTTTACGCATTTTTGCGCACGTCACTGAATACTTACATACATATGTACTTTGTTATGTAGGCCCTTATACATTTATACCTATATATACCTATGTTTAAAAAACTCATAAATATTGTGTATATTACCCTTAATTATAAAGTTGTATGCATATAGCAACCTACCTACCTATATCCTTCACTTTTATATTTGTCTATATTTACATGCCTATATACATATGTTCCATCTATGTATGTAAGTTCTTATATCTTATTACAGAATCAAAATAGCTTTAACGGACTTTGGACCACCAAATTTGCGTTTCGTTCCGGCGTTCTCACATGGAATCATCAGTTGGCTAGTGAAGCCTTACCAATACGCCCTTTTAGTTAAGTTCAGTTCATCTTACATGGGTTTTTTGTCAAAAACAAAACAATGAACGGCGGTTATTATTACCTAAAATTAATTAAAATCCATAATCTAGATGTAACAATACATTTTTAGGTAGGTACCTATGTAACTATTCCTTGAATCATCCATTCGAAAATTCATTATACTAAGAATCACGGTAATCTTACCTACATCACTTTTAAACTGCATAGGAGAACAAGACTAGACTAGAACTAGACTACTACCTACTACTAAAACAGCCTCAATATGGTTAGCTACATTAAAGTTGTTAGCTACAAGAGCAAGTTCGTACGATTCAATCCTGCATTTTATTTTTTTTTTTTCACTAAAATTCGAAAATTTTTAACATTCAATCTCAAGTTCACGCGCTTGTTTATTGTAGTGATGGTTTTTGTTGTAGTTTTCTCCTAGAATATTCTCGCATATTCAAATCCATGTATAGAGCATTACGAAAATTCCTTATCCTTCACATCAGAAACACAATATTCTAACTGAACGAAAAATACGTTTGACAGGTAAAAGCGATCACTTCTCTTACTTACTCACTCGGTATTTAAAGCCGTCAAAAGCTGCCACCACTATCAACAAGAGAGACGGCACAATAACTGACGTTACGGATTAACCGTTGTGTTGTTAGCATGGTCAAGAGAAAACATGGTGGGACATTCCGCGTTTGACGTCATGTGTATCGTTGTATTTATTTTATGTGTGCGTACCAGAAATATTTGCGGGTTTAATACGAGTATGCAATTTGGTCCTAAAATTGTTTAAGTTATTCATTAAATTGTATTTAAAATAAAGTTAAAGTATTAAAATAAAACGACATGCGTAACGTCACTTGGAAGGTATTGATCTATAACTGCAGCTGCCAGAAAAATCTGACGGATGCAACATGTAAATAAAAGATGATCTGAACCAACCTTACATGTGATGTTGAAAATTAGAGAAAGATTCTTGGCTGAGAGTTGAGAAAGCCCTGGTCCACACCACAATGTAGCTTTCGTGACCATCGTAAGGTATTTTTTAAAACAATAAGTATTTTTATAATGATTTTGAATGACCAACAACAACTTGAGTGTACCACCAAGTTTTTTTCATATTACTCGTATTTTGACTGGAATTATAGCTATTTCACGACTTGCCAAGGTCGTTCATCAGATTCCTTTGCTCTAGTGGTGCTGGTCTACTTTTTCATTGTATTGTTTATGAATTGATTATTGGTAAAGATCAAACCCTTGGTTTCACCGTCACAACTTGTGACTTGGAAAGAGCCTTAAAGGATATATAATTATTACAGAGTGGCTAATCTTGAGTCAGTAATCCAAGTGACTAACTCATGTTATTAAATTATTTTATGTATATGACCTTTCGGATCAAAATCCCTTAAGCATAAAACTCCTATAATCGTAAATGCCGAAACTTTTTCCCCAAAACAAGTAAAATTCTAAAATGAAAAAATTAGTGTAATTTTCATATCAACAGTTTTATTAGACAGCATTAATTTGCCAGGCCAGCTCCGCGGGTTTCAATGGTTTTAACTACTTTTTAAGACTTTGGGATTAAGGATTTTCGGCTATTTAGTTTTATGGATTTCCTGGATTTTGGTTCTTATGGTTTTTGAAGTTTCTAGTGTTTTGGTATAGTCCTTTATTTTGCTGTATCTGTTACATCAATTTTCATTAATTTGACAAAGTTGCTTTTCGGCGATGTTACCACCAGATAAAACTATGGGTTGACGGTTTTGATTGTCGTTGATCCTATTTATGTTGCAATTTTGTTTCCCAATACCTATAACTCACGTTATGAGTCATGGGTCATATTGAGTTCCAGACGATATGACCTAATGCTATATGGGTAATGATGAACTGAGAATATTCATGACCGAAGATTTAAAAACCACCACGAAATCACGAACTTGAACGGCAACCTCAATGCGTTTTAATTAAACAAATTACTTTTTAAAGGTATTTTCGTGTATTTAATTTATGGTTGCAGTGCCAAACAAAAAGGACCTTCATCGTAAAATGTTGGTTGTTAATAACTAATAACCATAACCTCACCTGAAAATTTTGCTTTATCTGTTGGTTGCTTCATCATGCAATTTGTCGGTTTACGCTTAAATGCGAAAGTCCATTAATATAAGATGAGAGATGAGGAACTTAGAATTCCTTATTCTATCTAAGCAAATAAATCAAATAAAATCCAAATGGCTAATTGAGTACATTGTATTTGGCTAATTTATTTCAATAGAATATAGAATTTCTTCTTCTTTTATATTTGTCCAACAAGTGTTTCTACTGCACGCAACATTCCCACAACAACGTTCTCTAACATAGTCTACTCAAAAATGACCAATCTTTTGTATTTGAAATAATCCACCCTTCTGCTATTTAAACCAAAATATATCTAACCACGTTCCGTGTCATCGACAGTGATAGGCTTTATACTTTTTTTTTTCTATGATACTAATAGACGCTACTTGTATTTTTTGTATCCCAGTGCCGCCACCACCACCGCACCGTCTAGAAGCAAACCAGTAAATGAAAACAGTTTTTATATGCCACACCCACCCCACCTGAAAAAAAACAGGGATGTCACTTGTCTTTCTATCCACTTACATTTTTTCGTTGTAAAAAATTTAATTGGGTCAGACACGAAATGTCTTCTATCCAGTAGCTTGAACTGCAGCCTATATTCATCCCCCCAGGGAGGAAATTCTTCTTTAGTCCTGTAGACGATGACAGACATAGGTACGCTCTATGTAGGAATAAGTTGCATCCGCTCCAGAGTGCAGCATCTAATGCTGTCGCATATTCATAAGTAAGCAGAAGAATTGCTTGCAGTGTAGACTGCAAGACCTAATTGTACACCGATCCGACAGTGTCTGGGAGCAAACACATTTATTCTTTTATTATTTACAGTGAACAGAGCTACACTCCTACTCCTCCAAAATAGAGTTGTTTTCGTCCCAGAAGCTCACACAATCGTCATGTCTCTTTTGCCGCGGCATTGTCTTTTGGTCTGGGTCTAGTCTGGAGTTTATTTTATTGGTATCTAGTGTGGCCAGATATTTAAAAAATAAAAATTTTTCAAAATGCAAATTTAAGTAAGTGTGATTAAAAATAATTCTTATCATAGAAAGAAAAGTAATAGATTTGTGATTTGATAATTTTTTAGGTATCGTAGTGTAAGAGTCTAAAAATTATTACCCTGGACCTGGGCGGCAGCATTATTGTGTTACAGCTTAAGACATAGCATTACAGTTTTCTGGATTAAATGCTCAACAGTATTACAGCGGGACAGTTTTATGGTGTACAATTATGACAGTGTCAATGTATGTTTGGTTTAAGGTGTGACACTTAAACATTATTACCCTGTAAATGAATGATGTGTGATGGAAGTGAGTAGTTTAGTCCATCACATTGTCTTGTAGTTCTAACTCACATTTACAGTTCTAGTTGTATCGAAAGTACACTGGAACATTTTACACTATCCAACTTAAGACAGAATATAGCAAAACTGCCATGATTCTACACTGTCACTGTTTAGCATTACCCTGTCTGTATATTCTGTCAAACTGTTATCCTCTCACAACCTTAACAAACTGTAAGCTTTCGCAGCAAATATACCCAACAAACTGTTACTCACAAAATGTGTCTTCAAATTTTTTCTTAAATTATTGTTAAGTTTTAAATTTAAATAAATAATATAGCTTAATTTACATACGAATTAGAAGGACAATGCACATATTAATATTTGTCTTGTAAAATGAAAATTTATCAAATTCACACATAGCCTGGTAACACCAATTCTATCCGTCTATCAAGAAAAGATGCTGGTAGCTGGTAAAGATGGTTTATCTCTCTGTTGCTCCACACTGAGCAATTATAATCTGAAGTGGAGTGGAACAGCCTACTACTTCTACTCGGGAATCACCTCTCTAGCTCTCTAGAAGATTACATCTATTGACTGTGTCGCGACAAATTCAATGTGGCTGGCGCTCCAAAAGGGAAGTGTGCAATAGAAATTTTTGTGCTGTGGCAGTTTTGTCCTGAACTTATGGTCGTGTTGACGATGGTGCAGCAGTGTAATAGAAGATTAGGAAACAATAAGGAAGCAGCGCCTCTTGTAAACAGGAGTGCAGACAGTGGAAGTGGTGTTCAGAGTGGTGGCGGTAAAGTCTACAACAGCGGCGGTGGTGTATCAACAAAAGGAAGTTTTGGTATCAGGGTTTCCTATTTGTGTTTTATATAGAATTTTGTCAGATGGGAGTTGTGGGACAATGTCTTACTTTGCATATTTTTTTTTTTTGAACTGCGACTTCCGCCGCCGCTACCGCTGCCTGTGCCGCCACCACCATTATCATCGTCGTTGTCGGCATCAAAACAATGAGTCGCTTTGCAGAAGGGTCGATGGCTTCGTTTGTCTGAGTGTCTAGCCGGGATTTAGGTTTGTGGTGAGTATTTTATGTGGGTGATCACATTCACTTTGTATTACATGGGTCAAATGAGGGATGTCATACTAAAGGTGTTTGTGTGATTATTTTGAGGCAGGTTATGTTTAAGAGATTATAATTTAAAATGAGGTTTCTAAGAAATCTGAAGCATTTGCAGAAAATGCTGTTTAGTGTTTAGGCTTCCTTCGAAAATACATGAAGTTAGACTTTCTTTAACGCTCTCACTATGAACGTACACTTCTATTTCCACTCACAATATAAGCAAAATTCCCTTGGTTATCTCCAGGGTTCTCGCTGACTTGCCCTAATGACAGAACGATTACTTAACAAATATTTCAGCTTCTATAAGGTTTCTGTAAGATCTTATCGAAGCTGAAATGTTAGTTGGGAACTGCTTTTCTGTGTTCGTCCACTTTAGGGACTCCCTTTTGGAACTTACTGACACATCTGAAGAGCACGAAAGGACTTCCTACAATGCTTAATATCCGTCACGGGTACACAACAAATGCATTGAGCTTGAACCTCAAACTTACGTTTTATGGCGCATAAATGTAAAGCAAATTTAAACACTTTATAAGATATTCGACGAAGAACATTAAATCATTCATACACACTCTTATTTTGGAATTTCTGGACTTACATACGAGTAAATCAAATAGCACCCATCCATTTTGATTTCTAATCATCAAAGATACAATCAAAAATATTAATCTTAACGAGGATATTGTTCTTAATCCTTTTAATCCACTTAGATGTTGTTTTTTGTTTTACAAGTTTCCATAACAATTGTTACAGTATTATAGTCAAACAATTGACAGCTCTAGCTTATTTTAAGCCGATTGTGTACAAAATGCTAAATCAATTCATATCCATCACCCCTTTCGACTGCTCCCTATCCCTTACCCCTTTTGAATAATTCGCCTCTCTTAATTCGACTTACATTCAACCAACCACAAAAGCTTTTGTAAATGTAAACGGCCAAAACCATTTCATCATCCAGCCAAAAACAACAATGACCAAACCATCAGCCAAAAATAACAAAATCGATATTGGAAAGTGTCCTTTCGAAAGGACAAAAGGACTTGAGTGTAGTCTACTGTCGTATCGGTTAGTTTTGCTGTGCTGCTACTTTATTCGACGCATCTCGATCATCAAAGCAATATAAATGCACAATGGTGCAAGTAATCAGGCTAAGATATAAAAGGAAGAGAGATTTTCAAAAGGACCTTCATCTTGATAGAAGATGTGCGACGTGCGACGTCCTATTTGTAGTAAATCTAAACAAAGGACAAGCGTCAGCAACAAAGGCGAAAATAATAATATGAGACGGAAAAATAATATAGAGGAAGTAAATGGATACAAGAAAGAAAAAAATTAGAAATATTGTGTCCTGGAAAAGCAAACCCTTTGGTCGATCTCGGTCGTTATAACAACACCACACCTCATAGACAAACAATTGTATACAGGAGCGGATTTGGGTAACAGCTAAATACGAGGTACGTAGAATTAATTCTCATTCAAGACATGTGTCGCAGGCATACAACGACGTAATTTTTTTAGTCAAGAGAATTTTTCCTGCGAAAAAAAAATAAGGCAAAAAGCCTATAAAAGGCTCTACAAATAATTTGAAATTAATCCTCAAGCTCTTATGATAAAAAATCGGCTTTAGGTCCTTTGTCTGAGCTTCTTTAGGATTCAACTTGTAATGTCCTTCAGCTTCGATCTGAGATCAATTCAAATTGAATTATTATTATTAATTTTTGCATAATGTTTTTATTGCATTTTAATTCATGTTAGTTTCAATCGTCCTTTATATAAGTCCACTCCTGTTAAAATTGGCTAAGCAATGCTGATGTTTATGACTTAAATACTTCCCAAAGTTGGATGAGAGTTGCTCAATTGTGTTGTATAGGTAACACATATGTATTTTCTGGTATATCCACGAATTTGTTGATCCTGTATACTTTTGGATTTGTCTTTGTCATGATTATGTACAATTATTCAGCATTGCTGGTAAGAACCTTGGAAAAACAGGTGGAAGGAGGAAAAATCGTTGTTTCGCAAGAAAACAAAGACATAAAGGATGGTTGGATGTTCAAGTGAAAAATGTTGTCGGTCTATCATCTCTCCATCCATCGTTAACAATAACATCCCAACACATCCCTAAGTCGAATGTAAGAATAATACCCTATTTAACGGTACATAATTAATGTACATACTCCAAGAAAAATTGTAAATATTGTCAACATTCTCCATCCTTAAAGGGTTTTAAAGGGTTTCCATAGTTTAAATTCAAAGTCACTGTAAATGAAAAGGAAAAGTGCGTAGAGCTGCCGTCTTCATATCAAAATACAATAAAAGACTGGATCACACGTATTTGCTCTTATGTTCCATTCGTATGCAAAAGATTCTTAATATAAACGCCTAAATATATTTTTAAAGTCGTTTTTTACTTAGACTTAATTTTGTATACCTGTACAAAATATACAAAAATATTTAATAACATAAATTCAAAAACAAAATTTCAAAAAAAAAATTATTCAACCGTTTTCAAAAGATTGATTTCAATTAAAAACATTTTTTTTTTAATCCAAAAAAAATATTTTTTCGAAATTTTAGTATGCAGAATTATTTATAATCCGAAGGATCTCCTATACAATTTTGTTTATCAAAATGCTTAGAATCGCTTATGAGAAAGTCGAAAATAAAAAAAAAACGTTATATGGGAGATACCGTTAATAACAAAATATTAAAAAAAAATGTTTGACCACAATGTAGACCATATTTAAAGTAGTGCACACATTTTTTTTTTATCAAAATCGTTATAGCGGCTTGCGAGATATTTATGATGTTTACAAAACTGTATGGCAATTACCGTTATTTTTGGGTTTAAAAAAACGATTCAAAAATCTTTATGATATAATCACCTAAAATGCTTAAGTACCAAGTTTAAAGAAAATCGCTTCAGCCGCTTTGGCTGTAGGTTGTTCTATAGACAGACAGACGGATAGTGGGACCCACTTTTTTGTTTTCCATCATGGTTCTTTCAAGTTTGATTAAAATCTCGAGTACGATTTTTTTTCCAAATATAAAATTTGCCCTATAGTATGTAGGTACCTATGTACATATAACGCTAGCAAAAATATATTTAAAAAAATTCAAATTATTATTTTTTTGTGCTTACTTGCTTAATAAAGACAAATCAATTCAACAAAAGTTGGGTCAGAGATACTTTAGTACCTCCATTAAATGAATTTGCATTTATTCCACAATTATTATAATACCAAGTTATTACAGCGTATACTTAGTGTTAAGTTAAGTATACGGTATAGTGACCGCTCATAATATTTTGACCATTTAAGCTATATCACGCTTTAAAAAAAAATGCAATACAATAACAAACATACATGGCGAGAGGCATCAGTGCCGATTAGTGGTTGTTGAAATCTTTGGAACTCTAGAAGCCAATCAGGCCAAAATATTAGATTAAGAAATTTGATAAATATTCTACGAAACACGAAGTGGCTTTCAGCTACTGGAGTAGGGTATTATTTATTATTAGATCCTTATCTAGTAATATCATGGCTTAAATGTAGCCCTGGTAAAGATTTCGCAGAGCCTTGAGAGAGAGAAGTGAATTCCAAAACTTAAATAACTTAATCATAAACTATAAAAAAGTGGATTGGATCATCGACTCGTTCTTAGCATAAAAGTCTGCAGGCCCTGATGGAATAATTCCTATTATGTTCCAATTCTCTAAAGACTAATTCTAGTGAACATTTTTAGGGGTTACCTTAATTTCCCACCAAACAGAACCAAGAGATTTCATGCCATGAATGAGAGTTCCTATTGAAGACTCTGGAAATACTCATAGATTTGCAAAACCATTCATTGGATGTACACATCCATACTAGGTCCTATATTGCCGGCAAATAAAAACCAAAACAACCATTCTTAAAACCATTGAAAAAATACAAAGACTGGCGGGTATCGGTATAACTAGCTCTATGAAAACTACACCAACCGCAGCCCCAGAAACGTTCCTTCCTCTAGCTCTACGCCACCTATTTACGAAAGAGTTAGTGGCAAGAATGCTTTTCGAATAAGAGGGTATAATTATTGGAAAGTAGTAATTTTTTTAACCATTGACATACAAGGGAAGGAATCACTTCAACCGTGCCAAATCGTTTCCGTGATACTTGTAACATTGGAGTTAGAAAATGTTAGAATTCTCTAAACTTAACTCAAAACCGCTAACGACAAATGGTCAGAAATCAACAGCTATTGGCTTTCGAGATTGCCAGATATCTACCAAAAAAAGTAACACTTACTAGTGCTAAACAGGTCTCAACTACCCCTACTGATGGGCAGCCTAATGGGTGCGATAACTCAATGGGAAACCACATTACCAGAATGGGAATCAGCACATCTGACTTATGTAGAAGTTGTATGGACAAAGTGGCGGTTGAGCACTTATATCACTTCCTTTGTGAATTGCCCAGCCTAGCCCCAACCAAGAAAACAGTCCTCGGGGAATACTTCTTCGAAGAACTGGGCGATGTCTCTACCAAGCCACTTAATCAAATCTTAAAATTTACTCAAATGCCAGGATAGCTAAGGGAGGCAACCTACAATTAAACTTCCCCGCTTACTCAACTGCAATTTCTCTTCTGCTTAAGTTATCACAATCCTTTGGGGCCACATCCATTGAGGGATCTGCCGTTTGAATAGATTCTGTAAAATTTTGGATTCTTGGTAAATTTTTTTTTGAGGTATTTTTCGCTGTGCCGATCCGATGGATCTTCCTCGAAAAAGATTTCCAGTTTATAAATATGTGGGCTTTTCATTGTTTACCCGATGGGAAATATAGAACAACTGTAATTGTTTATGGTTAAATGGTTATAATGATCGAAATTCAATCAAAAAAAAAACTCTGTCCACTTATTCTTTTCGATGATATTACAAACTGCATGCGGTGCTACTAGATGTGGCTAGCTGAGCTAGTTATCGAGATCAGATTATAGTAAGCTGGTGCAATTGATCACAAAGCGAAAACCAATTTTTGTGTAGCTATTTATTTGTTTATTATTTTAAATACGCACATTGATAATAAATTCTTACTTAATTAAAATCACCCACAGTGTCTAAGTGTGTGTGGTACCACAAAATGTGCAAATATTACATTGCGAATAATACATAGTAGTAAAATAACTAATGACATTACGAACATAATCCTGCGATAAAAAAACCTCAACATGCTATTACGGTATTATATTTTAAATTTGTGATATCTTACTTCAAAACTTAAGAAACGTTTTCGAATTAAAAAAAGTGCGAACAAAAGAAAGTTCATAAAACGAACAGATAAGGGCAGCCATAAAAGGATTACCACACAATTACTGATGTAAAGACAGTCAAATGGAAGATTAAAGAGAATTAAAGAAAAGAAAAAAACCTATTGAACTATAAGTTCATGAAATAGAAAAACTCAAGAAGAAACTAAACTCCATATCGACAATTGTAGAATCATTTTTAATCCTATAATGTGAATAGGTTAAATTCAATGTTCATATGTAAATCCATGGAGATGATACGAATAGGATAAGTAATCATAGTATTGATAAAAAATGAAGTTCCTCTAACCTAGATGACTTTAAAAATAATTGTAACCGGTTTTCCAATGATAGGGGCGGGCAGATAGTGAAATTAATAAAATGCAGGACTGGGTCGTACGAACTTGCTCTTGTAGCTAACAACTTTTATGTAGTTAACCATTGAGGCTGCTTAGTAAGTAGGTAGTCTAGTTATGGTATATGCAGGTTTTAAGCCGATATAATTAGATTTCCTTGATTCTTAGTGTAATGAATTGTCGAGTGAATGATTCAAGGAATAGTTACATAGGTACCTACTAATATATATTTAAATCTGGGTTATGGATTTTAATTATGTAGTAAGGAGATAAATATGTACCTACACACATGGATGGAACCTAGGTATGTAAATTGTGATTATGAAAATGAAGGATGTAGGTTGGTAGATAGCTATATGCACATAACTTTATAATTTAGGTGCAATATGCAAACATAATATTCATGTGATTTTAAAATGTATGAGGGCCTACATTGTATGTAGTATTCAGTGACGTACGGGAAATTACGTAAAAAGCGAACAATAATACGGTAGACATAAGCGGATAAAATTCAAATTGAAATAAGTCAAATTGAAATATTTTATTACCTTTAGTCCAAAATGCGTTTCGCCCGAACACGATAACATTAATGGATAATACATATAATTTAATGTTTTTTTTATTTCTTAGTTGTTATAGTTTGAGGGAAAACAAAGATGCGATTTTAATTCCCGGATGCATAAGAATATATCGAAAACAATTTAAAAAATCTTTCAAGCGGTTTTTTAAAAAATTAATTTTGTATGTATGCAATTTTGAAAACATTTTAAGAACAAAAATTTGAAACGCCATAATGAAGATTAATTAATATCCATATAAAATTTAAATTACAAAAAAATTCTGTGACTGGTTTTTGAAAAATCGATTTTTCAAAAAAAAATGAATAATAAAACTTTGTTTTTGAAAATTTGAGTACGCAGTTTTATTAACTGTTTTATGGAGCATTTGCATATAAAAATAATTTTAATCGGTCCATCCAATAGTGAGAAAGTCGAAAATATGTAAGGTGGTTGTATGGGAAGTACCGTTAATAAGTACGCAAAATAAAATATATTTATACTCAAAAGTCGACAGTACTAATTTAATAACACACACACTTTAAAAAAAAATTCTTAGAGCCGTTTTTGAGAAATAAATTTTTTTTAAGCGTTTTTTAAACATTTGTATGGGAGGTACCTTTGTTTTTTATTTTAGGCAAATAGTTTTTTTTAACTATTCAAGAAAATGTCAAAAAACTGCCAAATACGAAGTTTCGAACAAAAATATATTGAGTCATTTTCGAAATTTTGAGTTTTCCAAAATAAAAAAGTTTTTTTTTATTTAAAAATAAAATTAACTGTTTCCCAGAAAATCGAAAACCAAAAAAATGGTTCTATTAGAGGTACAAAAAACAAACATTTTGTTCCAAGAAAAAAATTACTATAATGTACCTTTTCCCTTTATTAATGAACTGATTTTTTTTATAAAATTCGTTGAAGCCGCTTTTGAGAAAAATAAGATTTTTTTTAGCAAACAAAAAAAATTATGGGGGCTACTGTTATTTGTCAATTTAAGAAAATAAAATACACGACTGGATCGCACATACTTGCTCCTATGTTCGATCACATTAATGTAAAAGATTCCTAATAGAAACGGTTAAATGTATTTGATAATACAAAATTGTGTAATATAACAAAATTTCAGTCAAAATCGTTTACCCGTTTTCAGGGGCGGATCCAGGATTTCAGTTTGGGGGGGGGGGTCAAGTTGATCGAAAACAGAATACCGCAAAAGATTTAACTAGAGACAAGTACCTATTCTTATAATATAATCATATAATATATATCAGTAGTTTGAAAAAAAAGCAACAACCATTTTCAACGCGCCTAAGCATGCAGACTTGTTTGGGTATAATTGTGTTTAACAAACGTCCAACATTACTGATGGTAAATACTCTGGAACAATACGTCTTTCTTCAATTTTCTTTTTCCATTTTTGTATTCATAGCTCAATTTTTTGGATAACGATCGAAACAGGTTGATAAGGATACTATCCTGGCCAGCGGATTTGTATATATCAAGGTCCTTGAGGACTCTAGCAACTGCACGAGTGCGTCTGCCAGCGTCGAATTAACAGCGAACTGCGCTGCAAACAAATTGGCTTTTTTGTGAGAACTGACAAAAGGGGTGTCATTAAGGACGAGCATTGGAACCGAATACGAAGTTGAATTTCGAATATTTTTGCAAAATCCTGGTTTAGATTCTTTATTACAATTTATCACTTGGTGGAAATTAATTTTTAAAAAACTTTTGTTTCCACAATTTAAGACTTGTATTTTATTTTTATATTAAAAACATTTTTAAGGCTAAAGCATTTCGTCTTAGTAAGGACATCATCATTTTTACATTTTTAAAAAAATCAAATCATACACTGGTGAACAAAAGTGTTCACACAAATAAATACAGTTGACGTTTAAACATAGGGATCTGACTTTAAAAATGTTAAAACTAAGTATAAAATATTGAAAAACGTAGAACAATATAAGAAAAGTAATATATAAAAAAAATTATTTAACTTTTTTTTAAAATTTAAAAATAAACTTTTTTTTAAATTATTTAAAAAAAATGTACTTTAAGTAGTGGTCCATTGTTCGATAAATCAATTTGTAAGTCCTAAATGTTAATGCACTTATGCTTATTTATTTGAAAAAATTCATATTTGTTTACTCGTGTGTATGTGGGACGTAACAAATCCGGCTCTATTGCTATTACTCTTTAACCGAAAAATAGGTCTCACTTGCTAAAATCGGTTTCTGCTTTTAACTGTTCAAAACCCACGTCATATGTCGATTGGCGATTAAAAACAAACATGGTTCTGCTTATGATATCATTTAGTTTTAGAAGCATTAAATTCTACGCGGTTTTTATTCCTTATTAGGCAGATCATAATTTAATTAGCTTATAAACCCTGCCAATATAACATCATATCCGAGGGGCATAAGCGTGAATCTGAAACGAATACCATAAGCTGAGAGTACTTAAGTCAGTGAAACAGTTTAATGGACTAGAAGTTTCAGACAAAAGATCTTTAATGAAAATGAGAAATAAGCTTGGAGACAAAACGGAGCCCTGGGGCACACCAGAATTTGTTTTATGGAATTCAAATTTAAAATTAACGAAAAGGTAATTTCTAATAAATCAAAGAAAAAGAAGAGATTTATGGATTCCAAATGCATGCATTCAAATGATTTTTGAATACTTTCTCTAAGACGATGTAAAGATTTGTGCCACTGATCAGTAAGATATATACCCAGAACTACGATAGCCATACACTTCCAATTATTAAGGAGTTTTCGTTCATCAAGAAATTTTTTAAGTGATAATTAATCAGCGTTCCTATGTCTTTGGAAACCAGGGACGTAAGTGCAATTGGGCGATAGTTAGAGGGTGAAGAAGATCCACTCGGAAAATAACCGGTAGATTAGGACAGATGGAATAGCTAATAGCTAGCACCTTCGGAGCACTGTGGGACATGCGACATCCATCCATTGGACGTACACATCGATCGTTCGTCCCATACTTACCTACGGGTCGATCGTGTGGTGGAAGGAGGTAGAAGTTACAGAGATTAACCAGCATGGAAAAAACGGGGACATGGAGGTCTATGCCGCAAGCAGGACTGGAAATCATATTAAATCTTCCAGGACTGGAGGAGTACATAAATTGCACAGCAGCCAAATGTGCAAATCGGCTATAAGGAAAGGGCTCTTGGAAACATAGTACCAGGTCATGGACTTATCTTTCTAAAATATGATAAAAGGGTCGAACTTGATGAGACCAATGATTACTCAACACCGAAAATAGATTTTAACAAAAACTCCACGATGTTAATACCCGACAGACATGGATGGGCACCTCACTCACTAATAAAAGAATAGGGTATTCTTATCTACACTGATGGGTCAAAAATCGAAGAACGAACAGGAATGGTTGGCTTGTGAAGCTCTTAATATAAGGGAATCATATAAAGTCCAGATGAGTGTAGCATCTTTCAGCCTGAAATTTACGCTAATAAAAAAACAGCCGAAATGGTGCATAGGAGAAAAGTGATCTCAGTAGAGATCCTATTTTTCATTGTTAGCCAAGTGACTATGAAAGCAGACAAAACGTCGAAGCGTACTGAATTTCATCTGTAACACCAACCAAGTTTAACTCTGCAGAGTTTCTGGACATAGGATTATAGAAGGGTGTGAAATGGCAGAGGAACTGGAAAGGAAGGGTTTAATAGCAAATAAGGACAGCAGTAGCCTATTGGTTATGGGCCCTGAAGTCCCGGATTGTCGTAGTTAAAAGAAAGGTAGACACAAAAATTAAAGAGTAAATAAATAACTCCTAAATACCAAGGAATGTGTCATATTTTAGAGCTAATGTCCTGAATTAACGAAAAGAAAACTCATTTTGTCTTATCAATGAGTAAGGAGAATATTAGAGCTTTGATGTGGCTTTACAGGATATTGTGCTATCGGTATAATGGCCACTAAATGAGGTGTATTGGCGCCTGATTTCTGTAGGAGCTGTTAAGACTTTGATGAAATAGAAATCATTAAATACCATCAAATTCTGCAACTGTCCCAATCTACAAGCAAATCGCCTCCGACACTTCGGAAACAGGTTTGATGATGAACTGGACGACCAAAGTCCAGGTGCCAATGGCAAATATGAAGAAAAATATAGAGAGTACTGGCTGGTTCGGAAATGAACCAGATTTCATTAAAAAAAATAGTAATTTTATTGCAAAATAATTTACATGTAAAAGAAATCTAATTTTTCTGAACCTGACAAAAAAAACCCATTAATTGTTATCCAAACTTTATTGTAAAATATTAAAACAGATGTTAAACAAGGACGAACAGCATAAATGACAAACCAACAAGACTTTTACCAACGAAATAATAAAAGATACATGTTCTCTCTAACCACAAGCCAACCACAATAATGTCAAAAACCACCTGCCATTATACCCATTAATGTATATTACACTTTTACCATCGCCACCCTACTTTTATATTTCTTCCGACAGCAGATTGAAAGCTAACGTGTAAGCTACACATAGTTGAGAATGCATTTTTGTTTTTGTTTATAATTTATTTCAACTTGTCACGTCCTTTTCAGTAAAACCCCACTTTTGAGAAAGAAACAATTCCTCTCAGGAATGTGCGACTCACTACTTACACCTTACACCTTACATCACACCATATTGCATTTAATGCACGCGCAACTTATACAAACGAACGAACTATTTTAACATCACTATCACATAAACATGCGGTGCATCGGCGTGTGGCCCTAAAATCATTCCCTCATGTCCCTTTTGTGCACTTCTATTATATACCGCTAGGCGGCGCATTTTGTCTGCTTGTCTGTGATAAAGAGAAACTAGGACACGAAGTAATCTAGGAAAAATATTACACCATCGCAGCCACCACAATGTTCCGAACTAAGCCGAAGCTTCGCCCGCTGCCACCGCCACTCTTCCTCGTCGTTGTTGGTTTTTCCTTTTGCAAGAGGAGTGGGATAGCATTGCGGGTGATCCCAAAGAGGCTAAGGGTCGAAGGTTTGGGGTGTGATGCCTTTTTTATCATACAACTTGTGACATCTACCCACTACCTACCATACCACAACCATCATCGGTAGCAAAGGAAAACAAAAACTATCTCAAACCATTTCCTTTTTTTCCATTTTTCCTTTTTGCAATTCATTCCCTTAATGTACTGCATTGCATTCCGTTACACGTGCCACTTCAAAAAAAAAAAAAAAAAAAAAACACACACACACAACTACTTTTACATACATAAATATATTTCTAGTAATTTATAAGCAAAATGTCTGGCTGGCAACAACTAGCATTGTATATAGCGGTAATGCAAGCTTTCTGAATCAAAGTGTGTGTAGGCGTTTTAAAAAAAGAGCTTTCCGAGATGTGCATGTGCAACCCATTTACTTTGTGTATTTTTATTACTCAACTTGCTAACAGAAAGCGCCATTCCAATTCCACCCGCAGAGAAAGTGCAGTATAATGCAATGACGATGATGGTATAGTACATGTAACTGCATTCGGGACCGAAGAGAACCTTGAGTAACCGTCATTTATACCCCACTACATGACCAAGTTAACAGGATAAGTGCTATGTGTAAAATGTAAAGCTCATTCTGTTAACTTTTACGAAAAATAAGAGTAAAAGAGAGCAATCACTGCCCAAAGTCGTAGGTAGTCATATTCGAAGCTGTAAGAAATGGAAATTCTCTCTCAGTGAAGCCGGTAGCACCAGGCCAGCAAATAAAACACGTGTCATTCAAGAGCTTAAGTTACAACACAAACTATTATACCGGTGTGGTTGCTGTAAACTAACATTTACTTAAGTTTCTCTTTGCTTTTGGGCGTTATCGTCTCCCTTCTAGAAACTTCTCTCTCCCTCTCGCATTTAAAAATGTAAACTGTGCATTTTAAGTGATTTTACTGCTAAACCGGTGTAAAGTCTGGGGTGGCTTGCAGACGTCCGACCGACGACGGCGACGCGTCGGTAAATGCAAGTGTATTAGTAATGGTAATTCCATAGGCTTGGGGATGGGTTGTTTGTTTTTTGAGTAACTGCTCTCGCTCCCCTTTTATATTGGGCAATTTTGTTTGTCCTTTACTACACGTGTATTTTTTGTGTGTGCTGTATAGAGAGCTTTTGCAAGAGTAACAAGGTCAAGGCCACACACGCCTTCCTATTTATTACATACAAATGCACCCAAGAGCTCGTTTTTGTAGTGGTGAAGGAAGCGCGTCGTCGGCGACGTTACGGTGATGTTGGAATGGAGGTGTTAAAATCCCAATAGAGTGAGTGAAGTGGCGGTTAATTGGGTTGGAAATGTAAAGACGAACTATGGCTGCGCACCCTTATCTAGCTCTTCTGGTTGTCCCTTCTCCCATAAAAAGGAAGAGTGATGATTCTTTTTTGTTTGCATTTTGTATTATTTTGATGGAGTCAAGTCGATAGTTATAGATATAATGGTGTCTAACTACAGCCCTGCCGGGACGGAATTAGATGTACCTATACGATTTTGTATATACCGGAAGTGGATCCATAGGAGGTAGTTATTGGCAGCGTGAAAGCTTTTTACATCAGACAGAGCAGATTATTTTGTTTTTATTTTCACTGTCCTTTTGCATTGGCGGCTTGGCGATAGCATACTGAGAGAGAAGCAGGAGGATATCTTTCGTGTTATATGGAAGAGAGCTAAGTATAGTTTTCGTTTGATTGTGTTTGTGCATGCAATGAACAGTAAATGTGTAATTTGATGTAAATATCCGGAAGAGAAATAGCGTCAGGATGTATTCAATGCCGGTATAGAGAGTCTTTGGTGGTATCAGTTAGTTATTTAGTCGGATGGTTCAAAGTCTGGAAAGTGCGGAAGGAAAGCAAATAACAAAAAAAAAGAAAAGAAAAAATAAATGAATTAGAAAAAGGATTATAGTGAAAAACGTTGGAGAAAAGGATAAAAAAGAGGGTGTTTTTATAACGGAATCTAGATAGATATGGGGATTGCTTATATGGTAGGTAGGTATAAAGGATGCAAGCAATATATTGCTTGTTGTCACCACTGATTGCCATAATCCAACAAGGGCATTAATGTCACCGCTCTGCACAAGCTAAAAACAGGAACCTTGTCGACAATGGAATTGATTAGAACGCAGATGGACATGTGGTAGCCGGCTTCAGAAGTAGATTTTTTTTTGTAAACGAAACAGGTAATATGTAGGTATGTGTGGGAGCGGGAGTTGCGCTTGGAATAAATTTCAAAAGGAACTACCTACATATTAAAAATTTTAAGAATTAACATTAGCTTGCGGTTTCAATAAAATGTAAGGGAGAGCACCATTTTCCATGCCCCCAAGCCTTAATAGGTATACAATTGCAATGTAATACAAATATTTTAATAAAAAACTTTTAAAATTTAAATTTTAAATCAAAGTTTTTGTGCTTACACAAAAAGAGTAGGTAAAGTATTAAATAAATATTTTAAATTAATTTTTTATTCAAATGCTATTAAATTTAATATTAATTTAAGTTTTTTTTTTAAAAATGTTTAAGGATTTATACTCTTAAACTAAACAGTGCGAGCGTTAGGAAATGATTAAGGATTTAAAAGAAGATGCCTATTAAAATTGGCTTTGAATATCAAAGTATCAAAATGAGATGGGAAAATGGTGAAGCATTCCACATTCATGTTGAATGGATAAAGAAGGAATATCTGTACGTAGCAGTACGTCCGAAATTTGGGTCAAGGGTAAATTGATTAGCATTTCTAGAAGCGCGAGTGTAACATATGAACAGTTTTAAGGGAGGAATGCAACTGGCTTTTACGAAACAAGCGTTCAAATAATGAAAGAGATGCAATATTACGAAGGTGTTCAAGGGTTTCATTTTTCTGCTACAGATCTATCATCTATCAGCTTTAAAGTTCTGTTTTGAATTTTGTCGAAGTGATTTAAATGCGACTAAGGAGTTGCAGTACAGATGTGAGAATTGTACCCAAGATTTGGACGAATGTATAGGTTTAATAAATTATAGGCAGATCAGAAGGAAAAAGGGAAAAAAAATTTCAAGCATGGCGTTCAATGCAGGTTAGTTCAGGTTAGGTTTAGGTCGAAGTGAACTGGTGAATCTCTAAGTATCTTAGTTCAGAGATCACTGAGGGCGTCGATCGAAGAAGTTTTCTTCTAGGTATAATCTACATCCTTGGGAGAGAGCAGGACATGAGCAAAGAAGTTGAGGGATTATGTTTCCACTTCTGGCGAGTTCATCGGCTTTGCAGTTTTCCCAGATATCCATGTATACTGGCACTTAAATCACGTGTGCTAAACTATTTTAACATCTCTCTGAGAGATGATGTACAGTTGCAGGCAGTTATAGATTTTGTGAAAACAGCGCCAAGTGATCTGAGAGCTGATTGATTGTCTGGGAAGATGTGGATATCACGTCCTCTTTAATCATCTTTTTAATCCGCTTGAATTTCTGTCTGAGTACATGCACCTCCACTAACTCCCTCTTACATCTGTAAAGAAGTGAGCTTATTCATCTTTGAAGAATCTGTCATCCTCCCAAGCAGAAAATATTGAGGGTTGTAAGGTTCAATAGTAAAGTACTATGCACATGAGAGCGACCGACGAATGAACGAATATTCGTGCATTTTGACATTTCGTTCACATGCCTTTAATTTTATTCGTCACGAATACAAGTAGAAAGTTTGATTTCGAGGTTAGACGCGCGCAAAGAATTTATTCGTCGAAAAGTGGATGGTATGTGGAACGAGAAAAGAGTTTGACTGTTCGTAGTAATCAGATGCAATTCGCGACGACCAATATTGTTTTATCAAATTTATCTTATTTTGGCGATTAAAAAGTAAATTTTTCTATCGTAAACATTAATATAAATTATATTTCTACAATTTTGCTTAGAAGTTGTGAACAATTTAGGTTGGCAAATTGTTTTAAATTGAATTTATTCGTTTATTCGTCGGGTGTTGTTTTAGACGTGTTTTTTCCAAGAAGAAATAAAACGCATATAATTTAATGTTATGGCCAAAAATTTAGATTTATTTTAAGGATAAGGGCTTGCCATTATGTTTTAAAAATGATTTCGGGCGGATGATGGTGGCGGCGGCTGGCTCAAATAAATACCAGCCGAGAGGCCCAATTTTCGACCACTTTTTGCAATTGCTGCATGTCAGCATTTACGCGCCGAATATTCCCGTCCAAGGCGTCAATCGTCTCGGCTTATCTGCGTAGACAAGCGACACATAACCCCACAAAAAATAGTCCAGCAGTGTCAAATCGCACGATATTGGAGACCACGCCACAAGCCCAAGACGTGAGATAATACGCTCACCAAAAATTTCCTTCAATAAATTGATTGTTTCGTTGGCTGTATGGCATGTAGCGCCGTTTTGTTGGAACCAAAGGTCGTCCACATCAACATCCTCCAATTCAGACATTACAAAGTCATTAATCATGGCTCTATAGCGTTCCCCATTGACTGTTACATTATGGCCGGCTTCATTGAAGAAATATGTACCAATGATTCCATCTGCCCATAGAGCATACCAAACATTGACATTTTGAGGATGTAACGGCGTTTCAACAATGGCTTGTGGATTATTATCACTCCATATACGACAAGTTTGCTTTTTAACGTACCCATTTAACCAAAATTGAGCTTAATCGCTGAACAATATTTTCTTGTAAAATTTGGGATCGGTAGCCATCTCGTTTTGAGCCGGTTCTCGAAACGTGCGATGCGTTGTTCAGGAGTAAGTCTATTCATTATGAAATGGGTGGCAACGCGCAGTGGATAGAGTGCTTGATTGTTAACTTAGACATGTGGGTTCGATCCCCACACTAGGCGCATTCTTTTCTATACCTCCAATTTTAATTGGATGCCGCCCATGGGTTAAAATGAGACATTCAATACCTGGTTCTCAAATCGGCTGTGCCAAACTATAGTGCCGAACAATTCAGGTTACATTTAAAAGACCTTAGGTCTTACAGGCATATAGTTAAAATTGAAAAAAAAAAAAAAAAACTAATTGAGCATAAATCAAGTGACAGCTGTCAAAAAGACCAACTCCAAAAAAGGTATTGCCAGATTGAAAACCACACGTCTAATAAAAACAGCGGTTATATTGGATTTCTAGTTTAACTTTTTTGTTTAGTATGAGACCTAGATACTTGGTTTCATCTGTGAAAGTCAGTTCCTTGATGTTTATTAATGGGGGTTTGAGTTGGGGAATTTTGAATGCCCTAGTGTCATCAATCAAATGAAACTATACTTATAAATTTTTCCCGTTAAACCCAGACAATCAGCGACTAGTTGATTTAAAAAAATGCTCAAAGTATCAAATCATTTCCAAAATGGCTTTAATTTTTGCATGTCTGTATTGGCTAGTGTTTTAATTTCATGCTTCTAATTAAAAATTCTATAAGCTTTCGCAAAACACCTACCAATTTTGTCCTCTATCAACTTTATTCCTTTTCTGGCTGTTCCAAAATGTGCCAAGGAAGATCTGAATGCGTTGGAACACCACTGGTATGTTGCACTACTTGCATTTCTCAATAACCACAAGTCCTACATTAAGGCTCATTTCATCGATATCGTCTATAAACACTAAATTTAAGAAAAACACTAAAAGCTTCGTTTTTAATAGTACTATAGAATAGTTGCCAAGCCTGCAGTCTGAATACCTCCTAATATTTTTATAAACAAATCTTGAATTCAAACGTTTTTTTTCGAATAGGTAAATATGAAAAATAAAAAACCAATGCAAATTATATTTACAATTATAAAAGCAGTCTATCAACAGTCTGTTTAACTGCAATTATGCAGTATCGCCCTTGAAACTATGAAAAGCATTTTTATTTGAAAAACTTGTTTCCCCATTAACAGAACTTATTACATTGAACGCAGTTTCAAAAGAAGAAAATGGCTGTCTTATAAACTACTTAAAGCAAACAGACCCTTCAAGTTGGTCTCATTCTATAAGGTAATGGTGGGGTTGGAAGAAAAAATAACAGACAGAAAAAAAATACAAATATTTCCAGACAGCCCAAAGGATCAAAGCTCGCTTTTCATTACTATGGTGTCCTAGTTCCATAATTTTTTGTTTTACAAACAGAATGTGTTTTTCTCTTACAGGTAAGGTATAGGTAGGCAGATAGGTACACACATTTTTTGTTTGCCTTCCACTTGGGAGCTATCAACGTCAACATCAAGATGCATCGCCACATCTAAAACATTCCTTGCAGCAACAGCCACGCCGGCCGCGCCGCCATACCCGTCGTCCGGCCAACCACTGCTGATGTGTCTCGTCTTAATGATATTACATGAAATACAAAACAACAAGAAGACTGAGGTAGATAAATGCATATTCCAATGTACAAACACCCTCAGTGTGCCACCCCCATTCAACCCTTGAGGCTATAAAAGTAATCAAGAAGTAGTTTCCGTTCCGCAGATCACATGGAGTGGTAAAGGAAAAATAATAATAAACCATACAAAAAGGATGCTGTAAGGACGTTAAGGACGAAGTGTTTTAGAGCAAAAAGTGTGGACGAAAAGGAAGAACAAAAAAATGTATATTTAAAAGGCAAACTGGACAGACACGATTCTTCGCTGTTTGTTGGTAACAGCCTGCAGAGTTGTGGGCAAGTGACCATGCAGAATAACAACAACATCAAGGTATGTAGATGTTTACATTGTTTTTGCCAAGAATTTTTTGTTACCCTTCCATTGCAAATGATGGCAACCCAATTGTTAGCTTACACCAGTTAAGGCTTTTATTACTAAACGTTGGATACCGAACCGGTGAGGGGATGGTCTATTATGCTATCAGTGGGTGTTAGCTTATAAATTTGCAATATTGCCGTGTCATTTTACATGGCAGGATACAACTTTAGCTAACGTCAAATTGGATTTAAGGAGTTTCTTTTAGTTGCGTGTTGTGAGTAAAATCGAATGTAAATGTTAACTTCAGGATACAATTGGATTTGTATTGATTTTTTAGGTCAGACTGTTTAATTACTTTGATGGACGTGCGTTGATACACTGAAAGAAATTATATAAGTCGGGAATTTTAAATTAAGGTAGAATTCCAAGTGAGAGATATGAACGTTAATTTTACAAGTGGCTTAATATTTTCCACTTTAAGCCTTAAAGACGAGCTTATTTACAAGATAATTTCAGCTCTTTTCCTAAGGGCCAGTTTCAGAGTACACACTTAAGTTCATTCTGAGGTTACTTTTCTGTTTCACAGTCGCTTGTTCTTTTTGACATTATATTTAAAGTTTTATTCAAACTGAAAAGACATTGAGCAAAAATATCAAATATGTATTTAAGTAGCTCTTAAGTGCTCAACAATAGCCACTTAATTCCCACTTCAACTTGGCTGGTGTGAATTTAAAATCTTACCCTGAGTGAAGTTAAGGGGGCAATTGGCACTGAGGGATAAGGTATGAAACTGGCCCTAAGTCTACTACATTCGTTGTCAAAATACATTTATGTTATTTTAAAAATTAAACAAATTTTAAATAAATTGATAGATTATATATATGGGCAGCTAGTTACTGTTACCTAGGATATAGTTCACAGTGACTCAGAACAGTACAGGGTGGCCTACGAATCGTGAATAAAAAGTAATAACTTTTTTTCAGTGTGAGTAATCGGCTTATTTTTTTGTATCTTATAGGCTACTATTTAGAAATGAATGCTTGGGATACTGAAAAAAGGATTTTGATAGTGCAGCGATACCATTTTTGCAGTCCGTCATTTCCGTCCAAAAGGAATTTATGCTGGAGTTTGGCGGTAGTCCCCCGAGTAGATGGACCATTATGAGGCTGGTGAACATGTTTGCCGAATCTGGAAGCATCGAACGAAGGCCGTATCATCGAGATCCTAATGTTCGGGTTCAGGATACAATCGTGGCTGTTGCATCGGCAGTACAGGCAAATCCAAGTGTTTCGACTCGAAACTTATCGGGCCAAATTGGAGTTAGCAGACGGTCATTACAACGGATACTTCATGATGACTTAAACTTGTTTCCGAACAAAGTCCCAATTACAAGCAAGTTAAACCCTCAGGATTTGCCTGTTCGCCTGGTATTTTGCAGAAAAATGATTGCAATGGCCGAAGAAGACAACACATTGATAAATTGTTTGTTAATGTGTGATGAGGCCCATTTCGACTTAAACGGCAATGTTAACAAGCAAGATTGGCGTATATGGAGTGAATTTAATCCAGAAATGCTCCATGAGACGGAACTGTACACATAACGAGTCACTGTGTGGTGCGCAGTTTATTCAAGGTGTATTGTCGGGCCATACTTCTTTGAAGAAAACGGTGTAACACAAACGGGCAATCTGGACCGTTAGTTAAAGATGTTGAAGGAGTTTTTCACTCAGAACTTCGCCGAAGGCGAAGCAGGATTTGGTATCAACAAGATGAAGCAAGTGCACATGTGTAGCCACACAAGTTATGGCGGAGCTCCAACGAAAATTCCCAAACAAATTGATATCCAGAAACTGCACTTTCCGCTGGCCCCCAAGGTCGCCTGACCTGACTGCACCAGACTTTTTTTTATGGGGTTATGTCAAGCAGGAAGTGTACAAAGCGAAACCCAGGAATTTGACTGAATTGAAGCAGTCCATTAACACAATAATTGAGGCGATCCCAATTTCTAGCCTTCAGGCCTCAGTGAACATATGCATGGATGAGCGTGGAGGTCATTTACGGTCTATAATCTTTAAAAACCATTAGTTATTTAAAATAAAATTCATGAAATATATCGATTAAAATAAAAGTTATTTAAATTTCTTATTGTAGCACGATTCGTGAGCCACCCTGTACATGGCGACCTATAGGAACTTGTAAAAGTCATACGAAAGTAGCAAATTTTATTATTAATTGTATAGTTTCACACCAGTTGGCGACCAATAAGGCCGATTAGTCATATATTCTTTCGAAAACTTCGCTCTGAATACTTCTCATATGCCCTGTATACGTTTCACCGTGTTGCGATAAGACTTTGTGTTCATATAAAATGTTTGACCATTCTCCAGCGGAAGAAGACTATGAAGAACTCCTAAATTTGTTCGTACATAACTTCCTTGTTGGTAGCGACTTCAATGCTAAACACTCCCAATGGGGCTCTAGGCTAATAAATACAAAAGCTAAAATCTATACTTTCCACGCAGGCCGCAAATGCAACAGCGAATTTTATTATTCTGGTTCGACACGTGCTGCCCATCTGATCCCAACAAAATACTAGACCTTATTGAGTTTTCGTAGTTAAAGGTAGATATTACAAGAAATCATATAATAGTGACGAACGTAATTACCATACATTGATAGCAATTTGCTGATAGAGAGACGAATGTGAAATTCCCTTCGTCACACTCAAAGAATTAAGACGCATGTCGTCGCTCCTTAGGAAAACCGGCATAACTCAAAAAATTGATCTTTTTCTGAGTCGGAACAATTTTAATAATGCTTGTTATTTTTTTAATGTTTTAAATTATTTTTTTCGAATTAAATAATTAAATTTTAGTTTTTTTGTTTTAAAACAGACACATTTTACAAAACAGTACCTACTTACTTTTTTTAAGAACACTGCTCAATTTCTAGTAAGTGTAGTATTATATTTCCTTAATTTATCTTGCACACAACACAAACAAATCGGGATTTTCGCATAAGACCACATTCATTGGCGACGAAACATCTGGCTCTTGCTGAGCAGGCGCGTGGTGGGAGCAAATTTGCTACCGGGATTTAAAATAAAAAACGCCCCCTTCTCCTTTTCTTGAAATAAAAAATTCATTTCAAAAACAATTATACCAAAAATAATTCAAAAACTAATTTTATTAACAAATACATATATCTTAAAAGGAATCCATATTATATTACTGTAAAAGCCTACTACTTTCACATAGTTTTTCTACAATGGTACATTTCTTGATTTCTTGAAGGATATCATAAAAGAAAAATGTCGTCCGTGTGTGTACGCATAACTCGAGAACGTATTTTTCGATTTTCATGATTTTGGGCTTTATTCGTATTGACCAAAGGAAGAACATAGGACACTGTAGGGAAATCCCGAAAAATTTTTAGAAAAATTGGAAATCAGGGATCATTCTCTTTTTTTAGTGCATATCTCGAGAATATGGTTACTTCGATTTTCAATATTTAGGGCTTGATAAATTCGTTTTCGGTCAAGAAAGGTTCTACGATAATAGAGGAAAATCTGTTCACGATTTAGGACTTTTTGCCCTAGGAAGGGCATATAGGATACTCTGGATGAAAATTCACGAAAGTTTTCAGGAAAATTGATAACCCTGGAACATCGTTTGATTTTAAAAAAATTGGGATTGAGGAATTCGTGTTGGCCTAAGGAATGAATATGAGGTGTCCTTTTAGTTAAGTCATTCAAATTGAATTGTAGGTACCTGCCTTTGCGTGCGGTCAAATAAAATTTTAAAAAAATCAAAAAAATTCACCATGATTGGCTGAGATCACGAGCGATTTTGGCTGCGAAAAATAAGGATGTCGATCATTTGAATTTCGTCATTCAAAATCAAATCGCCGTGAGTTACATTTATTCAAATCGGTAGACTCCGTAATGAGTGAAAACGAAGCCACTAAAGATCCACGGAATTTTTGAATTTTTTGGATATTCTAACTCATTTCACGGATTCCGCTTATGCCGAACGATTTGCCGTTCCTGTTTAAGCGTCTTCAATTTCTGGTGCGTCTCGCTTTTGCTATGACAATCAATAAGTCGCAGGGACAATAACTGCGTGTTTGTGGCATCAATCTCAAATTTCCATGTATCTCACATGGTCAATTATATGTGACTTGCTCACGTATCGGCAAACCTACCGCCTTGTACGTGTACGCACCCGAAAATAAAACAAAAAATGTTGTGTACCATAAAGCACTTCAGTAAAAAAGCGTAAGGCTGGCCGACATGCCAATCATCATAGACATTGTTCATTTAGTTATTTTTATTGTATTTAATAAAACTTTAGAATAAAGAACTTTAATCGACCGTATTACATGAAACAGCATTGTCCATGCTCGGAATTATTAGTTTTTGACAAAAATTAACTTAGGCGGAACGAAGTTCTCCGGGTCAGCTAGTTTTAACATATATAAACATATACGCCTCCAAATTTTCATTGCCCATGGTTTATTAAGATAATCTTAATCTATTCTTTATAATTTTTAATTTAGATAAACTCCTTTCGCATTTTACCTGTGTTATCCGTAGGGTAGGCAGAAATTTATAAATTTTGAATACATTTTTATATTCCAAAGAAAACATTCTATAATCAACTATTAATTTATAAAGACAGCCGACGCAAAAATTGCAAGCTTCAATATGTTTTCAATAGGAGATGATTCATCAACTTTGCCAAGTAAATCTTCTTCGTCGGAATTGATCCCAATCCCAAATTCCAACAACATTATCGTCCACTTTCGTTCGTGATTTTAGAGCAATGGAAGAAAATAAACGGGCAAAGGACAAAAGTTCATCACGTACGTCTTCGTCTTTTGTATTGGTGCAGTCACATATTTTGTCCAAAGCGTTATTTGGAAAACCATTTTCGGCAATTTTTTTAAGCGTTCGTGGATCGAAATATTCAACGTTTCCATAAAAATGCTTATGTAGTGAAAAACGCTTTTCAATAACCATACAAATTTTGTAAAAAATAACATTAAAGTTTTTTAATCTCAAATTTTCTTTATACATCATCTACACAACTTTTGTTTTTTGACCTTCGTGTTCGTTGCCCAGGCAGTGCTTCTTTTAACTTTTTCCTAAAAAAAAAACCCCTAAAATCGAAACGCCCCGGAAAAGTTCCCGGTGTCCCATAGGGCCACCACGCGCCTGTTGCTGAGTTATGTTTGTGTTCTCTATTGGGAAACAAAGAAATAGAACAAATTACAAATTGGCACACCCTCCATCTAGCGGAATTCTGAAGAGATACAATTATGCCGATTTTACAGAACGATAGAAAATGATTTTTTTAGTCGATTGGTATCGATTTTCTTAAACAGCGACGATGAAGCTTAAAGTTATCTAAAAAAATCACAAGGGTACTATCTAGGTTTTGAAAAAAAAACCCTTCAATGACTCCTAAAATTTCAATTTATAGTAAATACATGCCTTAAACTAAAATCTGTGTTACATCGTTAGAAAAACAAGGTAAGCCACCAAAACACCAATATCACTAATACTAATCATGGTATCAAAGTTTTCGAAAACAGACTTAGCAAAATTGTTTGGGTTTAGAAATAAAAATTTACGATAGACAAAGTGCATCGAGTTACGGATATTGTGGAAAATGAGAACGTGTTTTCTTTTTTTTTTTTTTGATGATACAATTCTATATACTACTGAAATTATTCAGCCAAGTAGAAGATTTAGCATTTTAGTACGCTAGCAAAGAAAGTTTATATTATTAAAAACTTAAAATTGTCATAAAATTTTTTTTTTAAATTAAGTAAAAAACGACTTTAAAAATATATTTAGATTCTTGATCGAAATTTTAGCCGGATTTATAAGAGTGACAAATTGCCATTAATTCATGTCAGTAAACTTGCAAAATAATGGTAACATCAAATCATTAATGATAAGCATTTATACGGGACAAAATAATGACTGTTTGATTGATAATGGCAATCTGTCACTAAAGAATGAGCAAGTTCATTTTTTATAGTGGTGTGCTATTATTTTCAAAATGGTGTCATTGTGCATTTACACGACGCTATTTTAATGGCAATATTTAATGCCAGTTATCCCTGTCAATTTTTTAATGACATAATGAATGACAAATTTTCAAACCATTTACACGATTTTGTTATTAATGTCAATAAAATGTAAGAAATAATGGCAATTTGTCACTTGTGTAAATCCGGCATAAGTTTTTTACATTATTGTCATTTTTCTGGTTGATTGCTGATGTAATTTATAAGAGCAATAATTTTCTGAATGTATCTTAAAGTTAATATCGGCATTCTACACTATAGTAAAAGAGTATGTGAAAATTGCCAACTTAGAAAAATTTACCTTCGCGTGTTATCTCCTTTTTGCTCCTGCTGCTATTGCAACTTCGAATAATTTATAGCGAAATGGAGACAGTGTCGGCGGCATGCAGTGAACTTGTTCAAGCCTTCTTTTAAAAAATACCACATCAAATTTAAGGTACATATATGCGCATTACCGAAAGTGTGAAAAATTTTGCAAACGTTGTAGACTTTTCAATGCGAATAGACAACATTTAAAACTAAATTTTTGAAATTAATTACAAATTTAAACAACAACAAATTTCGAAATTTTATAAAACTGATTTTTTTTTTTTCAAATATAATAATTATTTTTATCTTTTGCGAACTTGTGACCCTGCCTGCGTCTTTCATTTCCAGGTAATGGCTCTCAAATCTTGTTAAATTGGACTGAAATTTATTCTACAAACCAAGACTGTTTCTAACTTGTTGATGAAGAACATCCATTGAAATTTATCAACTATTCATATTATATATATTGTTTTCGTATAATTTTTGTATAATGTTATAATTTTAAACATTTCCAACTTGTTAGTGTTTATATCAACCTGGCTAGACCGGTGGACTGTTAAATCTTGGGTAAAAAACAAGACGCACATTATTTAGGTAGGTAAAGACCTACTTACACTAGTGACGCCCTAATTTAATTTGAACAAAAATGCCCCTCTCTCCAGAAAACAAACATATCGTTTTCAAGTACTTATATTATTTCGGTAAAGCTTCGTAAATTCAACTTAACTTCGATAAAACCTTAACGAAGCTGAAATGCTAAAATATGTAGGTACGTTCAACTCTTTTGACAGTAATTTAAAAGTGTTTCAATAATTTAAGCAGCAGTATAATATGCAAATCTATGGGAAAGTTTTAATGAAACGTACTAGAATCCCTTCAGAAACTGTCGGAAATAAGATAGTCGCTTAGAGCTATGAGCAGCGTTGTCACAAAATAAATAACTTTAAGGGCCTTTCTGAGGCCATTTCCAAAAAGTGAGGGCAAATAGTCGACAGAAATGCAAAAAAAAAATACCAATTATGAGTCAATATAAATATTTATTCATACAGTCGCGTCGCGTCAGTCTGAATGAATGAATTCAGTGCGCTTTCTATATACATATGTGTACTTGCTTATGGAGGAAACACATTGATAATTTTTGTGATGAAATTGAGAAGATTATATTATAAAATATTACAAAAATGAGATATGCGGGACATTTGTTGTTGACCTAAGGGCCAGAATAAAAAACAGAGGGCAAAATGGCAACGCTGGTAATGAGTGTACAAATAAAAACCTATTCCCAATTATTGATAGGATTGCTTAAGTCACTAAAAGGCTTGACAGATGTAAACGGCATTTTTAACTCCTGAAATGTATCGTCGGTTCAAAGCCGTGTAAAATTTAAATGGACTATTTTATTATGTTAAGGAAATTTTATAAACACGAATTCTATTTTTCTCAGTGCATTCCATCGGATTTGCTTTCCTCTAAAAATATGCCATGTGGAATTGATTCCACAAAAGCAATTGTTTTCACTGGTTTTTGTGTGTGGCTGACAAATGGCCAATAGCCTCCACCATCACCTCAACTACTCGGATCCATTCATTCCGACTCAATCATCGATTCACTTTCTAGCCTTGCCACCTATATCTCCGGTGCAATGGCATCGGCTGGATCCTTGTTGGTGCTGGTGGAATATAAGCAAAAAGCATATACAAAGCAACATTATACGCACATATGGTGAGGTGATAGCGATGGTAATGGTGACTAGCTCCCCAGCGGAAGGGTCACGTCGGATCGGAAGCGACGAAAAAGAGGAACTTGGTAATTTGGGTAGTATACCCGCAGAATTTTGTTGACCAATATTCCGGGAATTTGCGGCCGTCCAGTATGATTGAATTTACACAATCCAGTTAGTGGTTTCGTTGCAGAAAGCAAATTCACTGCCATGCCTCTGCTTCCATGGCTGCAGCTTCGTGCCCATACTCATTATATGGCCAGTTCACTGTATACATAGGTGATGGCGGTCGGTGGTGGAGAAATGACAACAGTTGCTATATTGTTAGTAGCCCAGCCAGTCCAACACTGCCGAAAATCGAGTTCGTAATAATTCTGTTTGTTCAAAAAAAAAAAAAAAAAAAATCAGGGTAGGACGGAAGCATTTCCGGTGATGCTCCCAACAAACTTCTCTTCTCTAAAGCAGGTTAGTGTCAATTCAATTGGCTTTGACTGCGGTCATTTTAAAAACGAACTCGAACACAGTAAAATAGGACACAAATAATAAAAATCAAGCTAGCAAGATCCTATCTTCTGTTCAAATGATTTTCTACCCTCTTAACTCACCCCGCCAATCCCAAACAATCACACAGCACGTGACAAGGATATGCGATGAGAGTGTGGTTGGTATAGTTGTCACATCACACATCCTGTGTGATTGCATTGCCATAGTTGTAAGCCCATACATACAGTTGATAATGATTGTTTAAGAGGTTGCTCACCAGGGGGCGGCATATGCCTTGAATCCTTTTAAGCCGGAGCATGAGTTTGATAATGATTTGCTTTGGCAATTATTATTAATTATATTATATTGTAATACCAACAAATAATTTGTCGGCTATTGCTGTCATTTTTTTAGGAGATTATCCTGATTGTGTTTTCAGGATTCAGATTTTTATTTTATTTTTGTTTTGATGCGCTTGGGAAAAACACAGTAATCACAGATTATTTGTGTTTTATTTGGTTTGGCTTTCTGTCGGTTGATGCTGATGCTGAGTCAAAATGGAATTTGTGTTAATTTACAATAATTTCGTTTATGATTTTGACCATGATTAATGAAATTTTATATGCAAATGCGTGAATTGAGTCCAAGAGCTAGGTATATTATATGCAGAAAAAAAATCATTTTTTTCTTTTTAATTGCAAAACAATTGATGTCACAAAGGATGAGGGATTTTAAATAAAAAATACAATAAAAAAAAATACATCCTCAAAATGGTATATGCATTTTTTTTTGTTTTTTTTTGTTTGATAATTATTATGGCGAGGATAAAAAAAAAACTCTGAGCAAAAAATATTTGTTGTAATGTGATTAAAATAATGGGACAAGTTGTTAATTAAAAATATTTGGTAAAATATTTCATCTCGCTTAATGTGATCATTGTGTGTGTTTGCATATACATATATGTACATAAAATGTGAATGAAGGATTGCATTTGAGCTGATTATTCAGAGGCAATAATCCAATATAGAAAATTTCGAAATTGCTTAATATGGCGTAGTAAATTTCCTTTCGATTTATTGCAATTGGGACAATATTAAAATTTTAATTAACAATAAACTGTTTGGATTAAATAATTGATTTAAACTGGGTTGTTTTTATCAGAGAGGTTGATCTTTAAGCACACATCGAGTTTGTATTTTTAATGCTTCGAGAATTTAAGCTGAATGATATTTAAGAGTTTACATTTTATGTTTGATTTTTTTTATGCCGTTTTCGACTTATTTAATATTTTATTTCCAAAAACCTACATACACATATGTATTGATTTCAGTCCCTAAGCTAGATACATGTGAATGGTAAAAAAGAAGCTTTCAAATATGGGAAACCACAAGGAACTCGAAGCGGAATTGACTGCGGCGGGTCAATTTTGCATAAAACATGCTATCTAATGCACATGCACCTTGTGATTGTGAGCATCTTAAGCCTTTCTGCAACATTTTATTCAGCCTTTGGTCAACCATAAACCAGATCCTTATACTAAGACAAATCCTGGAAAAACATTCTAGTCAAAACCCAACGTCTCTTTATCGACTTTAAGGCGGGGTATGATTATAATCAAAACATCTATATGCGATGACCGAACCTGGGATTCCGGGAAAAATTGATCAAGTTTCTGCGAGAAATATTCAAATTACTGCATAATTGGTAAATAGTTCTTTCGAACTATTTCGGACACGTGCTAAATTTCAGCAAAAAGACCGCTACCATGTGAAGTTTCCAATTTTTTTCTCTAGTGGATCATGGATAGTACGTTGCTTGAACTATATGGAAATCATCAGCCATTCTTACCATTGCGGCCTTTACGGTTTTTGAAAAATAGCCGTAATTATTAGGTATTGAAGCTCTTTAGAAACAAAGACGTATCTTTTTACATCAGCTAAAACGTCAATATTGATAGCAGCATTTTCGAGGTAGTTAAAGGGTCCAAAAATTTTAGAGTGAACATTGACGTCACGTATTTAGGCTTTTTGAAACAATTGGATTCAAAAATATTCTGGGGAAATATAATGAGTACATGCTCTACGAAACACTTATCCTATGCCAGTCTCACTTTACTGTGCCAACAATAAGCAGAAAAGGAGAGCCTATACAATGCTCTTTCGAAATAAAATTTCTTCGGCGGAAAAAGGATGGTGTTTGGAGGAGAATATACAACCTTGAACTCCCTGAGATATTAAAAGATGTAAATATAGATTGCCCAATAATGTCAAATTATATAAGAGTCAAATTCAAACCTAATCAAGTCCTCAGTATTTCATTATAATTAAGCCGATTATTTTTACTATTTAAAATTCCTTGTAACGAAGGTTTACATGATACATATATATGTTTTACAATAAAAAATCACCCCACAGATACCTTCTAGATTTTACTCAGCGTATGAATTACAATTTGTTGCAATATAATTCACATTAAGTGAAGCGTATGACGTCACCGAGAATTAACAGTGATTATTATTTTCTAGTGGTGCTCTACGTTGCCGCAGTGGCACGATCGTGCACTTATGGCACTTTTAAATTTAAATGGCACTGTGGCACTCAAACGCTTCAAATGGCGCTCTAGCAATCGACGAGCAAATGTTTTTAAATATATCCACGTTCATGATCAAACTTAGTTTTACCACATGGTAGTGCATCAGCTGAAACGGGTAGTTTCACGCTTAATAACATTAAAACCCATAATAAAACTCGAATTTCTTAATGCCGGTCTTCCACTAGGCGTTCAACGCACTAATTTCGAGTTCAACACATTCAACTCCAATGTACGATGTCCTCAATGCCATTCAACCAACGAGTTTAATCCGGTTGGAGATCGTTGCTTAACGAATTTTTGAACAAGTGTAGGGATAGTGTACGAGCTGGTGTTGCTCGTTGAAAATTTTCATTTAACGCGTTGAGCAACGTTTTCAAGATAATGCGTTGCACGTTATATGTTCAACTCGTTGATCAACTTTTATAATTTTGTTTGGTGTTCGTTGCCGTTGAGGTGAAAATATTTGTTATGTGTTGCGTTGGATAAGTGCGATCATCAACTTGTTGAACAAGCATATCAAAAACGCTGTTGATAAACTTGAAAAAACTTTTTTTTTGTCAATATCGAACAAGTTTATCAACTACTGTACGAGCTTATTCAACTTTTGGGTAAGTTTGTCAACTATAATATGTATGAAGCTTCAACAATTGAATACGTTGATCAATTAAGTGTACGGAGTTCTCCAACAATTGAACAAGTTGATCAACTAGCTGTTCGAGGTTATTCAACATTTCACTAAGTTTGCCAACTATGCGTCCGGAGCTCCCTACACGTTTTGTTGTGATGAACGCAAGTTTGTGCACTAGTGTAAGAAGTTGATATTTTTGAATCCAAAGATTGAGTTGAATGAAAAGTACGTAGGGGAATACCGGCATTATAAAGTTATGAAAACACTTTTGTCGTTTAATGAAATAATAAAAGCTGAAACTTGCCAGCACTTCATACAACCCAAAGATTTATATTGTTAATTGATGCTTTATTTTTTTGTGTTTATTTATTCTTTCAATAAAATTAAAAATTACATGTTGGTGGCACCCAGTGGCCTAAAATGGCACTTTCTCTTGTCAGAATTGGCATTTACAATTTTTTTTCTCCGGCAACGCTGGCTGGTGCTGGTCTACCTTTTAATTTTAATTGAAAAACTTCTTATGTCTCTAACGAGTATTGAACCATGACCCTGCTGAAAGTAACGCAATACGCATCACGCACCCGAGACAAGCACTATTAGAGAAAGCTAAGCAATCTGATGATCGACCTTAGCAAGTCTTGAAATAGCTATAATTCCAGCCAAAAATAATATGAGAATAAGCTTGGTGGTAGCACACTCAAGTTGTTGTTGGTCATTCAAAACCATTAAAATGATATAAAAAAGTGCTTAAAAAATAAGTATGTAATCATACAAAAATTGGGCAACCTTTCAATTCTCACTCAGTATTGACTGAAATGTACACATAAGGATCTGCAATGACCAATGAAAATAAGCACTCCTTCAACCACACTTGAATTCGTTAGTTAATGGTAAATTTGATTTATTCAATCAGCTTAACTTTGACCATCGATAAGGTAGGCTGATCCGATCAATTTTAGCTTATGTCCTTAAAAATTACTCTCCGCCCCCGCCAGAGGTTAGGTATTTCTCTGCCAGAACACATTAGACTGTCCATCGATTTCTTGCCACGACTTCCCACACTGGTGGTTAGGGGTCTAGCTCAAAGATAAATTTCCTAATTACTCGTACCACCAGGCGCCTTGAATCTGCTGTTCTATCTGAGCTGTTGCCTGCTGTCCTGTGGCTCCAAAGGCCTTGTACCTTCTCATCCATTCCAGATGGAGACTAAGTGCTAGGAGACTAGTTCGCTCATTATCAGAAACCAGAATACCCGCATGCAGGACAAAAGCCTGAAACTGCATATTACCAGTAAATGCCTGAACTAAGGCGAAGGAACTTCTAAATCTCCGATTAAACTTGAATACCAGTGTGTCAGACTAAGGACTAACCCGGACCAGACATTTTTGAACTAGAGATCGGTTGTTGTAATTATGACCTTCTCAATACTGGACTTGAGGGGTTGGTTCCCATCTGGAATTTTATCTTTTTATCGAACTCTCTAATGCTTGCAAGAAATGTTTAGCAAAGACAAATAATTGAATCAACTTTGAAAAAATTCTACCGCTGCTGAACAACAGTTCAGATTTAAAAGCAAGCACCCGACAATGGCCAAGTGTATAATAATCACTGACGCTATTAGGAACACTCTTGAAGAAGAGGAAATTTGCTTGGCGATCATCTTCGACGTATCGCAAGCATATTACACCATACACATACATACGCCCATTCGATCTCTTAACCAATCACACTTCGAGAAGTTCTGTTCCTCGACATCAACAGACAACGGTGTTTTGCCATCGATTTAGAAGCTCAACGAAAGTGCGTATGATCGCTTTCACAACACACAAACGCTCACAAGTTGCTAGAGTTTCGTCCAAAACTTGTCCGCTCTTTTAATCCACGGCAGCGTTCAACAAGTTGTTGGTGGTTTGTCCAAAACTTGTCGATCAATTATTAAATTAACACATTCATCGAGAAAGAGAATTTTTCGCATCTTTGTCTAACTTATACTTCATAGGAGAAAATGAAACAATATTGGAATTCTGGGGACATTAACTTAGCACATCCACTGGGGACCTGCTTTTGTTACTTGTTTAAAGAATTTCTTCATTCGCATTGTTGAGAGCAAGCAACAACGGGAAGAATTGTGAGGCGAACAAATGATTGGGAGGGTTAAGGACCGAAAGCAGGAACCAATAAAACATAAGAGAGGATTTTTGTTACCGCGAACTTTCTAGAAAAAAAATCTGGTGTTTTCTCAAATCAAATGATTTTTTGCGGGAGTTTGGGTTGAATATATATACATACATATATATATGGGCGGAAAAGCCTCATATCCCAAGAAACATTTTTATCTGTATAAAAGCATTTATACAATTATATATAAGCATTTATAGTCATTCAAGAGCTAAATCTTAAAGCTGTTTATTTAGCAAGAAGCTCTATATGTGGGTTTAGAGCAAAAATCAAGCTCACATGTAGCTAATTCATTGAGTTTGAGAGCTCTTTTTGCTCTTATTTAGCCTGTTATCAGTGGCAAAAGTGACTTAAAGCTCTGTAGTACATGGGTTTCAACTATTAAAACACCAATTTTGACATGTTATTGTTTGTATTAGTTTGGGTAGTGCAAAATAAAAATATATGAAATACTCATACTATTAAAGATTGAATGAATCGTTTCATAGTATGTAAACTAGAAATAACGAAGATGAGAATAACCAAATTAAAAACTAACTTTATGAATATAAACAAGAAAAGAAATTAAGATTTTCGATTGTTTGATAGTGAATTTCAAGTGCACGTTTAATATTTTCACAAATGTAGTGACTATACTTCGTTAAATTACAGCGCGCCTACATAATTCTGTGTATTATGTCATCAAAAATAATTTTAAAAAATAGTTAGATAATAAAAATATTTAAAAATTAATTTTCCAGAGTTGAAATAAAATTATTTTTGAAAAATGAAAAACAGATTAATTGAATTAATTTTATATCTCGTCGCCATTTTTAGGCAATACGTTTCTTCCAATTAAGCTGCAATACTATCTGTTCCGAAGTTGCAATATTAATTACTGGTGATATAGAGCTCTTATGTAGCTTTAAAATTCATTGTACATTTTCTAGAGCTAGTTCCAACAAGATGGCATTTTCGTCTTTTTAACTTCATGTCATTGTTATAAGATAGGGTGCTTCAGAAATTAAATGTCAAGGAAAGCAAATAATAAAACAAATGTAGTTTATAGGAAGGAATTTTTTTAAAAGAATATTTCCTGAAGTGTATTTAAAGCCTAAGTTGCAATTCTTAAAGATAAGAGTTTCAAAACTTTTTTTTAATAAAGCGGCTTAGATTCACTGTGATACAGAATATTGGTATCCTTAATGTGTAACCACATCTATCTTCTCTAAGGAAATTAAAGTAGGATAATTTTTTTGTGCGTACGTGATTAGATTTAAATCCCTGAAAAAAAGTTTTTTTTTTAAATATTATGAAAAACCTATGTTTTTATGTACATTACTATGCAAAACGAGAAATTATCAAATTTCTTCCGCATTCACAGTCTAATTTTTTATGTCCAATCTGAACAGTGATAACTTACACTAAAAATTGAATAGTTACATACATTCATTTATTTTCTATGGAAAATAATACTTTTTTTCTTGATAAAATAAATATTTTGGATTTATTTTGGCATGTGTTAAGATATTAATACCCAGCTCTACAACTGATTTGAAGTTGGTCTTTTAATGCTATATTTTGACATTTCGAAATGCGCATACGTTAGTATTTTACTTCTTAAGCTAAAGCTGCTGTTTAGAGATCTTGTCGCGTCTTTTATTGCATTTGTGTAGTTGGAAGCTGTACAACGGCCATTTAGATAAGGGAAATTCAAGAAGCTCGTTCAAAGATTGCATAAAAGGTATTATGGAGCTAGGTTGAAAAACTAAACGTTGAACGAGTTGACAGTGCTGTTAAACTTCACTATAGAGCATGATTTAAAATAAAAGTACACTGAGGCGTGAAATTAAACATTATAAAGCCATCGCTTTCAATTTCACTTGTTTGGAGCTGCAGAAGAACAGTTTTGCATCTAATAGCTGTGACGATGTTACTTGGGATTTTGTTATCTTGTCCTTAAGCTTTTCCCAAAGATATATTGAAGGATCAATTTAGATATAACTACGTCAACAATCATACTTTAACCTAATAAATTCGTTGTGTCTATAGAAAATTTGTGAGGCGTTAACCAGCAGACCACCCTCCACAACACTGTACAGGATTAATTCTTTGCCTACCCCAATGCAACGTATCGCCCTCGTAGTGAAAGATAAAATTAAAAATTTTTGGTTTATTAAATTTTCAAATTAAAAAAAAAAAATGCAAAAACCCATAGTGGATCACCCGCCGAGCTTTCCGTCAATCTCGAAACCGAATATTCGGAGTATATCAATCCAAAACCGCGCATTTATGTAACGAAATTCAATTAGGATTACAACGCTAAAACGTGATCTGCGTTCGTGCTGCAAATATAATATTCCATTAGCAAAATATCAATGCCACTAATCAATGCGTGCATTGAATAAATTAAATCCCCTTTTCAAAACCTCTAATCTCCTTTACCACTACGTGGCATAACAGCAATGGTTCCTGGTTGCTGGTCGCGCTTAGTTTCTGGCTTTGGTTATATGAACCACCAGCCAGCACCTACGTGCAATGTGTTGCAACACTTTGAAAATAGCCTGCCAGCCACAAGCAAACGTTTGGGTAAAATCCTCGGAAATGTCACTTTTAATTTCAGCTGTGCACCAGCACAAATGCAGCGTTATTGACGGTGTAAAATTATCGAGTGGAAATTAATTTGGATATTCATCACACTCAGATCCGGTGTTATAAGTGTGACTCATTAACACTTCCCACCCTTTCCCCAATACACACAGATGACGAGATACATAAATAGGTATGTGAATATTAAACTTGGCAAAATTGATGGTTTTAGATGTCCTGCTAATGGTCGGGTTTCTATTAAGCTTCACTTACAGATGATGCGATGCAATCTGAATTATTATATATAAAGCGTCGCAATATAATTAGTGTTGCAATTGCAAATGCACAACATGCATATTTATATGTATGTACAGTACAGTATACATACATCAAAATGAAAATTTTCCAATACTCACACTGGCTCATTAAAATTCCAAATGTGATTTTGCTTGAAAATCCCCGTTGGCTCTCGTTCGCTGATGGTTCGTCACCGTCACTGTTACCGTGTCGCGTCGCTCTTCTGATTTCATTACTACGTCCGTCGGTCGCGCCGTCATGCCAACCACGCTCAATCAAAGGACGAAGTAATTATTTTTCGAGAGGACGAATAACAATCAACATGCAGGAAGGAGCCTTTTGAAACAACACATATGAATCTGGTTCTCCCAGTCAATATGGGCTCAGAGCCTGTGTGTGGGCAGAGATAATATAATGAGAGGGTTGAGAGGACAAATCCAAAAATTCTGCAATAACTTGGGTTATTTCTTCAGGGGGATGATGAGGTTTTTTTTTATGAGCATGGAAAGTATTGTCCTGAATGTTGATTATGTTTTTCTTATTGCCTGTTCTGATTTTTCATTATAAACATGTATGGGATCTCTTGTGAATGTCAACAGCCATTGTTTACAGACACCATTTACTTTGGATGCTGTTGTTTGCAGGAAATTCCAAATCTACCTTTGTTTTAATTTTTTTTGTTGCTCCGGATTCAATTCAACAATGTAACTTTTTGAGGTTTTTAGTAATTAAATGCCAGCAGGCAAATTTCGACTATGTGTCCTGTGGATTGTAGGAAATGACTTAAAATTACTATTGAGAGGACTTCCCTTACTTTCGTTTTTTTACATTTTATCTTTAGGAAAGACATTGTATCGGGCGGAATGCTTTTGCACATCAATTTCACAGAAGCATTTAAATAATGTAATTTTCCAAATTTTAATGCATAAACAAATTATTAAAATATAAAAAAAAATAGACAAATAAAAGAAATTGAGAAAATTGGGTAAGTTACCACCCCATCCCAAGGAATGCTTGGGATGGGGTGGTAATTCAAATTTGATCAAATGTGTGATAGTGGGATTGCATGCTGTTATCGAACATAATTTTTTTCTTTAAGCTGGCTCCACACTGCTTGGTATTTATCTGAGCATAATCAGTAGTCTTTGGGTTGTCGTACGAAATCCCCAAAAACAAAAATCCCCATCGGACAAAATCCCCACCAAAAAATAAAATCCAACTAGCCAATATCCCCACAGGCATAATAAACATGAATAAAATCCCTAACGAAATAATCTTTCTTGCCAAAATCCCCACGGAATACCCAAATCCCCAGTGTCCGTAACAGTTTCAAACAATCACTTACTGTTAATGCATGCACTTTTCAGTCTGACTTTCGTTTTCAGGATGCGTAGTGAAACTTTTTTTTAGTTTTTGCTTTCCGTTTTATTTAGGACTTTAAGGCCCATTTGCTGATACACAACTTAAGCATTTAAGTTCTACTTAATCACTTATGTGACAGTTTACGCAGAGGAAAAAGTAGCCTATAAGCGTTTTATGTTGAACATAAATATTTATGTTCAACTTAAAACGCTTAAGGGCTACATAAATATTAATGTTCAACTTAAAACGCTTAAGGGCTACTTTTTCTCTGCGTAAACCGTCACATAAGTAATTAAGTAGAACATAAATGCTTAAGTTGTGTATCAGCAAACGGGCCTAAGAGAAACTTATTTTGTTTGCATTATTTTAACATATTAATTATTTATATTATGTCTATTTATTTGTTTACTTAAAATAAAAAAATGGGTGTCGTACGAAATCCCCAAAAATAAAAATCCCAAAAAATAAAATCCAAATGGCCAATATCCCCACAGACATAATACACATGGACAAAATCCCCAACGAAACAATCTTTCTTGCCAAAATCCCCCCGGAATCCCCATTGTCCGGTCCGTGCACATCTTAGTCTAATCTAATGAAATTCTCTTATTGTGATACTAATAAGTGATAACTTATTATTTTAAAATATTAATTACTTATATTATGACCGTTTGGTGATATTTGCTCCAAAAACATAATCCCCAAGAAAAAATCCCCAAAGACAAAATCCCTAAATGAAAATGGAGCAAAGACAAAATCCCCAAGAGAAAATATCACAAAAAAAATTTCCAAGAGAAAATCCCCCTAAAAAAAATTGTACTTACTCTCTGGATTACATTTCATGCAATAAAAATTGAACAAAATATCCCCAAAACAAATATGTACACGTATTGAATCGCGAGCGCGAGTTCATTGCATGATTCACTACTTTTGAAAGGGAACCACCTGAAATCCCCAAAAAACAAAATCTCCATCGGACGAAATCCCCCCAAAATAATATACAACAAGTCAAAATCCCCATTGGGAAAGAAGCTTATGGACAAAATCCCCAATATACTATCTTTTTCCCAAAATCTCAAATAATCCCCAATATATTTTTTGGCTTAGGGCAATTCAGTTAATAAATTAGTTATTATTTGATACATTCTAATTCAGGAAGTAAAATAAATTTTTTGAAGTGGTTATCATACACCCTGTCTTTATCGTATTTTTTTAAAAAATACCGTTTTTTTTAGAATTGACAGTTTTTATATTTTGCTTTATTTTATGATAAACTGTTGTTTTTTTATTAAATTTAAAAATCAGATCCTTTGTTTGCTTAACAAAAGTAAAACGGATTTAGAAAGCACTGTGTTTTTATTTTATCAAAAAGGAAAGGTGAAGACAATTGTTATATAATTAGTACATAAAGGAATAAATGTTGGTCACGCGATTTTATTGCTTGATTCACTACTTGCACTGCTTACTTGGGGATTTTCTCTTGGGGATTTTTTTTGTGAGATTTTCTCTTGGGGATTTTGCCTTTGCTCCATTTTCACTTGGGGTTTTGCCTTTGGGGATTTTTTTCTTGGGGATTATGTTTTTGGAGCAAACATCACCAACCCTTACTTGAACATATTTGTTTTGGGGATATTGGCATTGGGATTTTTGAACTCTGTGACCACACTCCATCCAGAGCTTAGCAATTGGAGCCTAGTCGGGCTGTCGCACCCAAACATATTAATGGATGATCGTTTTGAGAGATCAAATCGCATGCGTCCCAGAAACAAAATAACAGAATTCCTAGCTTGGAATATTTTTCACTATATCCGGGACATCTACGGGGATCTGTCAGAAGGGTGTCAATCTTCGTTCAATAACATGTTTCAGAGTTTAGGTATCAAAATGGCGCACTCCAGGGCTAATTGCATCAGAGGGCTAGGTATTACTAGTAATCACAATTTCTACCTACCAACCACGGCCCAGAAGTAACCCAGCAGCTAGTCCTAGATCAATTTCCTCGCGTTGAGGAAAGGGATCAAGTCTTTGATTTGTATTCCTCAAAGTTCATCAATGTCATCAAACAATTACCCAACAAATGATTGCGCTCAAATTTTGGACAGAGCAGAGCATTTGCAGAGTATATCAATAACTGTTTTCTTTTCTTATTGCTAGTGTTCGCAGCTCCGACAGTTAGTATAAGTTTTTAACTAGAAATTGTCGGACTGGATTTCACCTAACTCCTTTAATTTATTTATACTAGAACCTTTTCTTACTATAGTAATGCAGCGAAAGTCCAGTCAAAAATGATTTCACTCAAGTTATGACATTCCAGAAGAAATGATCCAGTCCATTCCCATTTGAAATTTACCACCCAATGTGTAACGAAAGTAATACATATCATTCATACTACGCCATTGCAAATTGTTAATGCTAAGACGAAGGCCGTGTTCTTTTGGCAAACGCCACCGGCAGCAAGCAGGATTTACACACATTACAAATACAAGAGACTGTTTTCGATAAAAGTAAAAGCTTAAGTCTACTTTGGATAGATTTGCGACATTTATTCGAGTATCGATTGATTTTATGTTGTTTAGTTGGTAGTTCCGATGAATTTGATGAATCTCGAAGTCCTTGTTCGTAGAGTTCTTCTCTCCGTCAATGGTCACGTGCACCCATTTATTAGATAAGTTATGTCCGATACTAAGGTATACGAATATATTTGTGAACAATTGGAATATGTCAGCTGAATGTGGTCAAAAATCAATAATGTTGGGTTGATTATGTGTTCTTTTTTTTAAAATGTTTTCACACCTATTTATGTATAGGAAATAAAAATTACTAACGTAACAAACTGGGCCCAAAATACGATCTAAAACATTAACTAACTAAAAGTAAAGCAGCCTCCTCCACCAAAGCTTAAAAATTGAATTAGCAACAAGTATTTAAGGAACAAATCAATGTTTTTTTTTTGCAAAACATAAAGTGTCGAATTCGATTATGATTTTTTCTAAAAACTCCTAATTTTGTGACCTATACAAAAAATTGGAAATTATCAGATTTAATTTCATCTGCGGAAAAGGTGATATTTTACAACTTTTCGGCGAAATTTGGTAAGAAATCCATTGTAAATATTTCAAAATATAGTTTATTGCCTAATCAGCAAATGTCAATTTTTTATAACCTACACGCGCTCAAGGGATTATACTACCCTTTAAATGTTTCAACACAGCGCGGGCGTCAGGTTAAGGAAGAGAAAGAATGATAGGAAAGATGTGTGGCGCGATGTTTGAGACTGAAAGTGGTTGTGGTCTCAGATTTTATATCCAGGGATGGCGGCTGAACAATGCGGAGAAGTTTATGTGTCTTTTTTATCTATGTCCCTTATAATTCGCATTATTTTTTTATTCATTGCCATATTTATTGGTATACTAGTCTTACTCAATCACAAGTTGTTAGTGCTATGCCTAAACGGCATGTGATGAGTAAACCAGCAACTCATTGTATGACATTTATTTTAGAATTGATTTTTAATGGTCAAATAAGAGGACTACTACGGCAGGAATCGAACCTGTGATCATGAAGTTGACAGGCGACCACACAACTATCACGCCACGGCCGCCCCCTTAGACTTGGATTTAAAATTTATACCAAACCAGATTTTAACGATCTTACGTCATTTTAAATTCAGAGTCGAGGTGACCTTTGGCTAACCAGTTATATAAAAGTGGACATGATCTTCTTTTTTTCAGTGTTTATTTGTTGCGACGTTAATCATTTTTACCAAAACACGACTCTACCCCAAATATGAGATTCTAAAGTTGGATTTCTGTCTATATTTTATACAATATACCTCATTTTTAAGTAACCTCTCTACTCCAACTCGATTTTTATCCGCATGTAAGCGAAGTTTAAGAATACTTAATAGTTAAATGATGAATGAGATCATTTTTGCAAGGAAACACAGAAGAGCGAACATTCCCTTTCATTGGCACAAGATCTGATTTATTTAAAAAAAACGTCAAACAGATCAAATAATGTTAGAACACACAGATATGGAAAATTCAACATTTCACATATATTCCATTTTATTTGCATCTTTTAAATCAACTTTAGAAAATTCTGCTTTGCTACCGATAGATATACCAAAAGAACACGGCTAATGTATTCATTTTTCATTTTAGTATTATCCAGTGTTATAAAGTAATATGGAACGTTTCGTTACAGTAAGAGGAAAGAAAGTATCAAAAGGTGCCCCTTGGCAAATGACCTACGAAATACAAATGTTTCATAGAAGTGGTTATAAACTACGTCCTAGACAAAGTCATACCAACTCAAAAATCTACCAAACCACAATACACATTTAATTAATTCATACGAACTATCCTGCCAATATCCTACAAATATTATAAATGTGAAAGTTTGAATGAATATGTGGATTGATGGATGGATGTTTGTTGCTCAATCGCCCCGGAAGGGCTAAACGGATCTGGATGAAATTCGGCACATAGATGGATTATAGTCTGGAATAGCATACAAGCTACTTTCTATGTCGACAAAGTTAAAGGTTCCTGTGTGAGAGGCTTAAATATGAAAAAAATATATACTTGGTTGTTTGTTCCGTATTCAAGCCTTAACCATTGAATGGATTTTAATGAAATTTGATAAACAGATGGATGAAAAACTGGATTATCCTACAGAACTTATCGATTCATATGGGAGAGCTTGTGTTTTTTTCCGCTTTCAGGCCTCAACGACTGAACGGATTTTTGTGAAATTTTGTAGTTGAATAGATTATGTCATTAAATTCCCGTGGGATAGAAAGTCCGTAGCATCGCACGGGTATCTGTTAGTAGTTTATAAATTGAAAAAGTTAGCAGGGTCATTTTGACAGATGAGCAAACTGGATCCAACATAACATTAATGGTACGAGAATATATTCGGAAATTAATGAAAAATCAAACCAGAACCAACAAAGTTTCGGAATTAACCACAAAAATCAAGAACGACCATAAATTAAAGAAATGAAAAATTTTTCTAACACGCTTATTATTATATCATTCAACTCAGTCGTGTCGTTCCCTACTATCTAGGTACCCTATTTACTCTTGGCATGACGTCACATTCTCTTCTGGCAAGATGATGGTGTACAAAAAATTTCTTAAAATAGATGTCTTCTTAAATAATTGCAATCTTTATATCACTACGACGAGTTCACTATTCCGGTAATAATAGAATACAAAAACTATCAGCAACAAAAACCAAAAAAAAAAACAATCTTTACACCTCCACACTTCTCTAAGTTCTAAATTGGTATCAAATCTTGAATGTAAATTCCTCAAAGCTTGTATTGAATTGAACCTGGTAAAGGAGCAGAAATTCTCTTTGGCAAACAAAACCAAACACTGGAATGAAATTTTTCCAACCCCGTAAAAGCAACTTCGATTTTACGTACGGCTACCTGATGAAAATAGCATTTCCCAACATTTTATTGGGTTCAATAAGGATACAACAACTATAGGTAGAAGCACGTGAAAATAAAAGAAAAACATTTAATGTTGCAATAAGAAGAAAAAAATGAAGGAAAAAGAAACAACCGAACAGAGAAACGTCCCAACAAACGATTTTAATTTCGTTGATCCTTTCTGCGTGTTTGCCAAGAGTGTTGCGTTTTATTTTTATTTTTGGACTTGAAGTCTTGAAGTTTTCTTTCTTCATTTCTATCCTGTTTTATTTTGTTTAATGCATCACGAAAAAATTTCCTTTTCACGCTTGTGCATCTTCAAAGTGGGTAAATTCCATTTCGCCTCAAGGAGCTGCTTCGTATGCATTAGCATACCCTTTGGCATAATCGTCCACTTATTCCATTCGATTTTATGTTTGATTGAACAATTTTTCACTTTACGTTATTTGAGATGATGACGACGACGACGATGACGAGGATGACGACGAAGTTAAATGGTTTCATTAGGTTGCTGGCACGGGCTTAGAAAAATCATTTCTTTATAAGCTTCGTCTGAGGTTAGTTTTTTTCTTCAAAGGCTTTCTTTCACACGTCCGTGATTACCTATTAATTCAAAGTATGCATTCCATTTAAGATTTCCATTAAGTCTAAATACTGTTATAAAGAGAATAAGCGCAATGTACTTAGGAACTATGTTTCGACAAAAATTAATAAATAAAATAAAAACTAGAAAAAGTTCACACTACTTTTGCTAAAGGCACCGTATTTTTGAATAACTTGCATTGCTTGAAAGAGTTTCCATTTGGTTCGTAGGCGTATATTTCTTCTTGCCACAAAACTTTGCCAGGTGACATTGATGTTGTTTATTACTGACTGAGTTGTTTATTGTTTCTTCTTGATTGTCATCTTCGGAGTAAGAAGGGCTTCCAAAAAGATTTAGTGAGCAGCGTTATATATTTTTTCCCCTTTGAAGTAAAATTTTTCCAGGTTAAATATTCTACCAACATTTTGAAATATAATTTCAGATTTTATCATGCTGACTTCTAAACTACAACTGTCGCGGTCCATTTCAATTTCTTCCGGTTGTGTCTAGATTAGTACGTTATTCAAGAATTACAAAAAAAAATAATATTTTTCTTCAAATTTTTACCAATTACCAATTACTAATTTGAAAGGCACATTCTTATTGGCATTGGTGAAAAATTTTAAGCAGCCTGATGTTAAGAGCTTAGCATGATACTACTTAACAGTTTGCTAATACTAAAGCACTTTAACAATATTTTCCTAATTTTAAACACATTTTAATTAGCACCATACTTTTTTTTTTTTTTGTTATTTCTGGATAAACTCCATTCGAATATGCCCAAAAGAAAGCAAAAAACTAAGCGGACATAAGTTTTTGACGTTTGTAAATGTCAAAGTGGCATACGGACTTATAATGATACTCAAACGATAAACTAGCCATTTGGTGATTTTAACTTTAGTAATTTTTTTTAACCTAGTATCGTACTAAAAATGATTTAATATATTACTAAATCGTTAATATGCATAAATTTTTTTCTTGATGCAGGAACTTAAGACTAAAACAATTCAAAATTGCTAGCTGAATATTTTTTTTACTGCAAAATTTGTCTCACATGCCAATGGGAATTGAAATAAATAAATTTATTAACAAAGTACAGAAATGGGTCACACGTCTACTAACCTGTTATGTTCAATCACATTGTACGCATCAGATTCTTATTAGATTTATATATTAAAATATAAATATATTTTTCAAGTTGTTCTTCCCTTAACTTTAGTATTTATTATATTCATTATAATTTTTCTAAAATAAATATTAATATGCCAATTCAAAATATTTAACATTTAAAATTTAAAACATAACTACAAAAAAATGCATCCACCCGTTTATGAAATATTGAATTTACAATTTATTTCTTTCAAACATCCAATAAAATAATTTTTCGAAAATTTTAATATGACATATTATTACAAATTTGATGCTTCACTTGCATACTACTTATCAGCGAAATCGCTAAGAGCTTTAATGAAAAAATCGAAAATAAAAAAAACACAAAAATGAATTAGGTACAGGGAATAAAATTGTATGGTAAAATTTTGTTTGACTAAAAATTACCATTATTTTCCGTGCTAACAAAATTCACTTCTTTCTCTAGTTAATAAGTACCAATTATAAACAAAATCCCTTACGCGGCTTAGGCTGTAGAACGAGAATTTTTTTTTTTTATTCTCCATTATCGTAACATCAAATTTTATCAAAATCTCGAGTTCGATATTAAATCTAAATGAGAAGTGAAAATATTGAGGAAATGCACATTTTTTTTGTTGATTAATAATAAATAGCAGAGATGAATTGATAAACAATGTCCCATAAAATTCAAAAACGAAAACTTCAAACTTCTTTATGAAATATTTATTAAATTTTATTTCCAGTGGAAGTTCATCAAGCTTTCTACTTGTTGTGATATCCTTAAAACAATATTTATGTATAATTAAAATATCTAAATAAATATGTGTTAGTTTTCTCTTTATTAAATAGTACCTATAATTAATATAACAAAACCGTTCTACTTCATTCAATATTTTAATATTATTAATTTTAAAGTTTTTTTTTTATTTTACGAAAACAAAAATCTTCGCTTAAGTGTTTGTGTAAGTGTGTAAACTGTAAAAAGTAACGTAAAAATTGAATATGTCTACAATATTAGGTATTATTATTAATTTGTATGAAGTTTTGTTTAAATTATTATTTAATTGTGTGTATAGTTAAACACGAAATGCATTAGTTACTTCCATACTAGGAAATGTAGAAAAATCACTTTCAGCCGCCCGATGTGGATTACGTTTAAAATATTCATCTAAAATATCTTGGGCCATCAATTCAGATTTAGTCTTAACGTTTGTCCTAATTTTTCTATTATCTATGATATATGATAAAATCCAGTCGTTTTTAAGCGTTTTAATGTCCTTTTCGAGGCATTTCAATTTTTCGTCCTTTGGTTTTGGCACAGTGATCGGTGTAAGCCTCTGCAAGGCTCGTTTTAATTCCCTTCCTTGGATTTGTATTCTTTCACGACGTTCTTCTTTTAGGACAGTCTTTAGGAAGAACTTTGAGTTCCAAAGTCGTTGTTTCCAGTGTTTTTAATTTCTCTTCTAATGAACTTATCGAATCTGCACATTGACGTTCCCGGCGGTCAATGTGCTCCTGTGTCTCATCGATACAATGTCTTAAACTTTCAATTGTCAAATCAAAATCATGTTGAAGTTTCGTTAAGTTTCGCTCAGTCATGTCTTTACGAACTTGCATTTCCGAAAGTTCGTTCAGTTTCTTTTTAGATGATAATTTCAATTGTTTGATTTCAGCTTCACGATACTCTAATGCTGCAGTGAGTTTTTTGATCTCTTCGACTTGTTGCTTTACCTGATTGGCTCGGATCATCACCGGATTAGATCGAATACACTTCGAGTGGGCATTGCTGAGATTAGCTTTTTCGGCTTCTTGAATATTTTGAAGAATATGACTCATTTCTTCGTTGATGACATCGACGACGAATTGAAAATTCGTCACTGGACTTTTATCTGTCTCATGATAGATTCTTGAACAATTTGAGCATAACATCTTCCATAAAACATCATGAGGGATTGACACTTCTGACGAATCGCCACACTTTATCGTTGAAACTTCGTGGATGGCCTGCTTTGAAGTGCAGTTACCAATTTTTTCTTCAAATTGAAGAATTAGCGTTTCTGTTGAAAAATAAATATTTTTCCTTCGAAGACGAATGTGAAGTCTTTGCAAAGCATGAATGGTTAGGACATCTCCTATTGGGGAACCTTTCAGCGTACAATCTTGATGCTTCCCGACTGGAACCATCCACTAAACCGTAGCAATAGTGCATATATGTCAATTCTTCCCGAGAGAAACTTGCCATCGTTTTGTGTTACCTATTTGATACGCAAATTAGAAATGAGTTTTAAACATAATGTCCTATTATGGGTCGAACGTGATTAGGCATAGAATTTATAGGTTATAAAACTAGATGTTACAACACTTCAGGGTACCATAATGGATCTATTTTGTTCTAAATGCGCCGGTAATGAAATCAACAGACAGCCCATCTACCTAAAGTAACTTAACACTCCAAGCCCGAAGAAAAAGCGATTGGCAAGAGTGATTCTTCGTTTGATCTCTCAACTGACTGATGTCATTTTCCGAAGTAATAGTGGATCCCGGGCAGACAAAATCCTTAACGTCTTCGAAGTCGACTTCGAGCCAACGATGTTGAGATTCCCTTCTCGATGACAGCATATACTTTGTCTTGTCCTCATGAACAGTTAAACCTATTTTTGGCGATTTCGCTTCAATACTTGCAAGCGCTCCTGTAATAGTTCGCTTCTTTGTCCCAATGACATCAAAATTATTCTCCATACGCAAGCAGTTGAACGGACTTTTGAAAAATTGTACCTCTGTTGTTGATTTGCGAGTTGCGTACAATTGCTTCAAGAATTATGTTTAAGAGGTTCAATGATGACGCCAAATCGTAAATTAAAATAAATAAAAGCAACTTGCAATTTTGGAGTCAAAAATTTTTTTAAAAATAAAACAAAGCAAAAACATATCATACTCGTACTTATGTATGTACGTACAATCATATGAAAAACGAACTTCGCAGAACAGTTAGATCTTGAGTGTGTACATACTGCATTGCCAGATATTTGGTTTAAAGTTTGACGTTTGACGTACGTCATTTATTTTAGGGAAGAGAAAGAAATCGATCTTTAGTGGCTGCGTTCAGAATTTCTATTTCGATGACTTCATTCAGCATGCAGGAATGTTAAATGCAAATAAGAAAAATGAATAAAGTATTGTGATTTCGATTCAAAAAATTAAAATCGCCAAAAACGAGAAATATCGCTTTTAACAGGGTACATCGCCATGCAAATTTTTGAGTCGCAAAAATAAATTTCAAATTGCCAGTTTGGCGATAAGTCGCCACATCTGACAAGCCTGTTCTTAAACATTTCTCGACACCAAGGCGTTCGGTTGTGTTCCTGCCGATTTTGATGGAGCAGCGAGTTTTCCCCATCGTCATCCTGAACAGGCGGACGAGTTTGGTGATAAAACTTAGTACACTTCGTATCTGTCAACGCTATCATATGAGATCCATGTTGTATATTAAATTTGAAATCCAGAGTTTTTATAAAATCTATCGCAGTTTGAAAATTTTATTGGCGGTTGACTTGCGGGCATAATACCACACTGATACGGGCCATTCAGGCTGAAAACAAAACTTTTTAAGCGATAACACTATATAGATGACAAGATCTTATATGCCACTTTGAGAAGACTTTTACCTCTTTGGTTAGCAGAGCTCACAGTACCTCCTTTCTTGTGGATGGATTGATTGATATGCCTGATTCTTGGTCACATGCGCCTGTCCGCATTCTTCTTTGAACCAGGACAATTTTGACATTCTACGGATACATGGTATCTACAATGTTGTTGTTGAAAAGCAAAACAAATAGGTACTCCTCATGTGGATTTGTCAGTTTCTGTGATTTGAACCTTAGATCTCTGGTGAAAGACTCCAACGCACTCACTATTTTGAATGCATTCCTCTAATTAATATTTTAAATTTAAAAGATGAAAATACTTACATAAATACTCATTTTTTGGGAACTTTGTCGACCTGTCTCCCCTGAGTCATTTGTATAACTTAAAAAAAAAACTAAAATGTTCTCTCCGATCAATTGGGATGCATATAATATTAAAATGGTTAAAGTCGCGGGCTCGGTTATCATGTGGAGGTTAACCTTTTACAAAATAATATATAATACTTTATTGGAAAGTCATTTATTTCTTGTTGTTTCAACTTTTCCATCATATAGAACTTTCCAATGAGAATCACTAAAACCCGATACAATCACCTAGGTCCGTTGTCAACAAACCAATTTGCCAAAGTTGCGTGTGTATAGCTAAACATAATTTTAAGGATATAGCTTCTCATAAAATACACACATACTCGTACATATGATAAAACCCATAATGCCAATGCTAAAGAAGCAAGAATAAGAACAATTTCATTATAGTCACCTTCGTCCACAAACAAAGGCTCTATATACAATATTCTTACTTTTCGCATTACTTCTGTATTTATGAAATCCTATGCTATATTTGGAGAAACAATAGAGATGCTTGCTGATATCTTACCTGGAGCCAGGAGCCTTGAGCATCCAAATTTAGATCAAAAGACTAAGAACTATCACTATAGCTATAAGTACCTATAATATTTGAAGTATAAAATGGAAGAAGAAACTATAATATATGTGTAGTGAGTTGGATGTTAAACATATTCAGTGTAAGGACTCAAGTATGGAACCATCATCAGATACATATTACATTTACAACTTTGCTGTTTTCCGTATAGATTCCATCCGGACTAAGGCATCCTATTTAACAGTCCCTTCATGGTGTGGTGGTGTGGACTATGAATAAGGATATTGATAGAGAGAGAAGTGGCATTGAGTCGGAAACAATATTCACTTTCCATCGAAAAAGGTAGATAAGGACCAAGAGACCGGAAGGACAACGGAAGAAGGTTGTAAGGATAAGCTAGCAGCAGCATCAGCATGGATGTACACCATCGACCTTTATGACACAAACAAATGCAAAATGATGAAACAACAAGCATTCATCCAGGCATTGAGGATAAAGGAACTCTCGTTTAACCAAATTATAACCCAGCCAGTAAATGGCTGGCAAAAGAGGACGGGTTTTAAAATTCATTGAGGTAGGTGTTGCCAGATGAATGCATAAATTGTAAATACAAAGAGTGTTATTAAATTAAGTTGTAAAAACACTGCTTTCATATAAAAAATGTCGTTACTTTTCGATGAATTTACATTTTTATTTTTTATACGTACATATTTATTTTAATGTGAAACAGTAATTCATCGAATGTTAACTGTGCTTTTAAACACATATAAACAGTTATCTCTTGAGAATCAATAAATTTTTTTTTTTTACATTTTCAATGACCGAACTAAAAATAGAGATTCAATCACATGAAAAGTAAATTAAATTTGACAGCACCTTTCAAAATGGATATGTTGTTTAATTTTGTTCTTATGATTTCGAATTTAGACAGGCAATTTTATTCGTCTCAAAAAAAAAAAATTAAAGACACATATTCAGTGTGAATGTAGATTGTTGCGCGGATTTTTTGTTTGGTTCTGCTTCGGTTAATAATTATTCTTTATTTTTTATTAAATGTAATATTCATCTTTGAATACAGAAAATTAATTATCTACATATATATGTACTGGATCTATATACTCGTAATTAGCAGAACCGTGCTTACTTCTCTGGATGGCCTGTAATAAAGTTTCTAAAGTGAAACTTGGTATTTATATTCTACTTGCGATATGTGTAGGTATTATATGGCAAGTATAGCATTTGAAAAAAAAAATCGAGTTTGAGATTTAAATCAATGATAGATGATAGAGAACAACACAAAAGTGGGTCCCGCAATTCCGTATGTCTGTCTGCCTGTACAACTATCTACAACCGGAATGTCGAAACTTGGTATTTAAGCGTTTTAGGCGATTATTTTAAATAGATTTTTGATTATTTTTTTTCTTATCCTCAAAAATGACGGTTTGCCATACAATTTTTCCTGCCATCTTTAGTATTTCGAAGACGGCTCTAACAATTTTGAAAACAAAAATTGGGCACTAATATAATACATTATATACTAATATAAACAGTTTTTCTTACATAATTTTGTTATTAACGTATTGAACAATTTCTCTGATTTCGACTTTCTCATAAAAGACATAATAAAGGGTTATCCGTTTTGCGGTTTCAAAAGTAAACGTAAATAAAACACACATAAAATATTTTTTTTTTCATGATATTTCTTTTTTATTATAAAGCTTGAACGTTGACATTATGTGTGCAACACTACGTCATTTAAATGACCACCACGCGAATTGTTTCAACCAAGGTAATTTTCGACCAATTTTCGACACATATTGGGCAGTATCTCAGCCATAACTTGACGAATGTTCGTTTTCAAGTGCTCAAGAGTTAAAGGCTAATCTGCATAAACACGGTCTTTCGCATAGCCCCACAAAAAAAGTCCAGTGGTGTCAAATCGCACCATCTTAGTGTTTTGTTGGAAAAATCGCCGTCCACCGCCTGTTGTTCAAGCACCCATTCGACGTATCTACGACGATGTGAATGGTCAGCTGGCTTCAGTTGTTGTGTGAGCTGGACTTTGTATGGATGTAGGTGTATATCCAAATCCAAAATACGCTATAATGTGCCGTAAGACAGTCCTAATTCCTGAGAACGACGCGGAATCGACACATTCGGGTCTTCGGCAACACTTTCACTTACAGCAGCGATATTTTCAGTGGTACGAGCGAAACGATGATGCACAGGTCTGACAATATCTGTAACCAATCCAGTCTCTTCAAATTTCTTCACAATTTAGCCAATTGCTTGCGTAGTTGGACGATTATGTAACCAATAATCTCCTCTTAAAACACGATATGTGGCTGTGGCAGAATCCCCATTTTTGTAGTAGGTTTTAACAATTTTTATGCGTTGTGCGATAGTTAAGCGATCCATTTTCGTAAATGTTGACTTTCAACTGAAAAAAAAATTGGTTTAACAACTTAGTTTGACAGATGTCGAATTCCAGCCCTATACTTTTGAAACCGCAAAATATATGATTTATTCTAAATAATAAATAAGAAAAATATTTTTTTTTTGATTTTTGATGTTTCGAAAGTTGTTGGACGATTTTTTTATTAAATTATTTAAACATATATTGTAAAATACTTGTAATCGCCAAATCAATATGTTCTTAATAAAAACTTGAAGAATATATTTATTTAGCTATTTCTACTAAGAAAGTAGCATACGGTGTGGTCGAACTTAAGTGGTTAATTTAAAATGTTGTCGTTTAAATATGTTTGATTGCTTGGGATATTTTGCTGAAATTTATAATATTTATTTCGTATAAGTATAATCTTTCTTAGACTTAACAATTTAAATTACTATAATTACAAAACAATTACTATTGCAATTCATTATACAAAATAAAAGTATAACTTAACTACTATTATAATAAATATGATAATTTAACATAGGTTTACTTAATGTTACTTGATTGCAATAACGTTCATTATATTTCTTCTAAAAATATCTCTAGAACAATTTAGATTGATAAATTCAGCATACATATTTGTTAAAAGATTTACAAGCTTTTGTAACTGGTTCATTACTTCCGTAGTTTGTTGGATGTTGTGCGATTAAAAAAAATTGTTTACCCTAGGTCTTAAGAATCGAGCTGGACTGTGTTGTCTAAACAACAATATTAAAAGTGGACAATTTATATATCTCGTCACAATATCTCTCGCAAGAGAAACGAGGGTAAACCCTTCTTGCCTCAAGACTTTTTAGCTGAATAAAGATACAACCAGTTTCATATGGAGACATGGGCAAATTCCAGTTTAGCTGCCTAAGCGAAAATCGAGTGAATCTTTTCTGCATACTTTCAATTCGATTTGAAGCTTTTTTGTAATACGGACACCATACTACACTGCAATATTCCAAAACAGGACGGACAAAGCTAGCATAAAGAAGCTTCAACGTGTATGGATTAGAATTCCTAGTTAGAAACCCAACCAAAGAGTTGCTTTTAGAAACAATATAATCTATATGCATCTTAAACTGTAGCTTAGAGTCAAATAGCACTCCTAAAGTTTTATGATTAAAAACTCGCTGAAGCTCGTAGTTTATAATTTTATAACAAAATATGAACGGAGAAGAATATCTTGAAAAAGAAATTATAAAACATTTGCTGGTATTTAATGATAGGTCATTCATAAAACACCATTCAGATAAGTTATCTATGGCATTCTGAAGTTGCTCGAAATCTGTTGAAGACTTAGGCCCGTTTGCTGATACATATCACAAATATTTATGTTCAACTTAAAAATCTTATGGGGTACTTTTTCCTCTGCGTACACTGTCACATAAGTGCTTAAGTAGAACTTAAATGCTTAAGTTGTGTATCAGCAAACGTGTCTTAATCACTTTGTATACCTTTACATCATTCGCAAAAATTAAACATGAAGAATATGAAATGATATGAAGCAAGTCGTTAATAAATAGTAAGAACAAAAGCGGTCCTAAATGACTCCCTTGAGAAACTCCCGAGACATTTGAAACCATTTCTAATTTTCCTGGGCATATTTTCACATATTGAACCCGATTTGTCAGAAAACTATTGATCCACTTAAATAGTTTAGAATGAAAACCTAACAATATGTTCTGGTTCACTCTATTAAATGCTTTCGAAAAGTCAGTGTACACAACATCTACTTGACTGCCACTTTCAATTGAATTCACGCAAAAATTTCTTTTGCAGCCACATACACTCTTTTCTTAACTAGGGATTCAAACATTTTTGGAATCAACTGAAGCTTAGCAATGGGTCTATAGTTTTCTACAGATTGCTTAGAGCCAGATTTAAGACTTAGAGTTATATAAGAGCTTTTCCAGCAGTCAAGCAAAACACCATTACTAAGAGAAGAGTTGAAAATGAATAGAAGGGTTTTCGACAGATTCGATTTACAATTCTTCAAAAATACTACAGGAATATTGTCGGGAGGCAAACTGAAACTGTTATCTAAATTACCCAGTTCCAACAGAATTTCATTCTCAGTTAGAGCTAGGTGTCCCATGTCTGTAATAGTCGAGTATAGTTCCATTATAGTTCATACCAGCTGGAATTCCAAATAACTTTCGTTTTGAATTTATGCGCGCACTCAAGGGGTTATGAATACCCTTAAAATGTTTATACACAGTGCGAGCGATTAGGAAAATGGGATAGGAATAGACAGGAGATACCGATGTACATTAGTTTTAAATGCCTGATTATCGCAATGTGAGGGAAAAATTCGGTCGGGTAAAGCATTCCACATTCGTGTTGTGCGGCTAAAGAAAGAATCTCTATACTTGACAGTACGTCCGAAGTTGGGCTCAAGGGTAAATTGATGGGCTTTCCTGGAAGCGCGAGTGTTACGGTTGAATAGTTTAAGGGGAGGAATGCAACTGGAAATTTCACTAGAACACTGTTTATTATAATACCGATAAAATAATGAAAGTCATATAACATTGCGACGGTGCGAGAGAGACTCAATTGTTTTAGTTATTGTTTCATCACCTATCATTTTTAAAGCTCTTTTTTGGATTCTGTCCAGGAGACTTCAGTGCGTTATGGGAGCACCTGCCCATGAAAATTGTACTCAAGCTTTGGTCGAATGAAGGCTTTATAAATTACAGCCAGTTCAAAAGGGAGAAATATTTCTTGCATCGTCTCAACCCAAACATCTTGCAGCATTTTTGGCGACGTCGAATATGTGTTCATTCCACAAAATGTGGTCAGTGATGCACATACCGAAACCTGAAAGTTGTTCGGTTTCCTCGATGCAAGCGCCACTAATGGACAACGGCATTGGGGGAGGGTCCGCTTTAACGACAGAAGACAGCATTGGGTTTTTGAAGCATTAAATTCTACGCGGTTTTTGACTCCCCATTACTCATACGCTGCCGTTCAATTTCCACATCCGAAGGACATGGATGAGAATCTAAAAACGAGTATGAAAAGCTGAGTGTACTGTCGTCAGCAAAACAGTATATTGGATTAGAAGTTTCAGACAAGAGATCATTGATGAAAATGAGAAAGAGAGTCGGAGACAGAACGGAGCCCTGGGGCACACCAGCATTTATTTTATGAATATCAGACTTGAAACTGTCCAATACAACTTGTATTGAGCGATCCGAAAGGTAATTTCTAATCCAACGAAGAAGAGATTCTTCGATACCAAATGCACGCATTTTCGATAAGAGAGCCTGATGCCAAACTCTATCAAATGCTTTTGAAATATCAAGCGCAATGATCTTACTTTCTCCATAACGATGTAAAGATTTGTGCCACTGTTCGGTGAGATATACCATCAGATCACCAGTGGACCTATTGCTACGAAAGCCATACTGTCGGTCATTAAGGAGCTTTCGTTCTTCAAGATATTTCTTAAGCTGATAGTTAATCAGCGTTTCCATGACCTTGGAAAGAAGGGACGTAAGTACAATTGGACGGTAGTTAGAGGGTGAAGAAGATTCGTCTTTTTTAGGGACAGGCTGGACAAATGCTGTTTTCCACCCACTCGCAAAGAGACCTGTAGAGTAGGACAGATGAAAAAGCTTACGCAGTGGTTTTGCCAGCGTAGAAGAACACCTCTTCAAAACAATAGGGGAGATACTATCTGGACCAGCGGACTTGTGTATGTCAAGATCTTTAAGAACTCTAGTAACTGTACGTCCTTTGCTGCCAACTGCAAGTATCGAAGACCAGTGGAAGAGATGCCAGGAAGCAATCAGAGATACCGCCTCTAACGTGCTTGGCCTCGCACGACTACCACAGCGAAACCCCTGGTTCGATGAAGAATGCCGGCAAGTACACACAGCCAAACAACAGGCATACAAAGCTGCGCTGCATAGAAGAACTAGAGCTGCTCGCGAGCTCTATCAGCAGAAGAGAAGAGAGGAACACAAGCTTCTAAGAAGGAAAAAGAAAGAGCATGAAAAGCGGGTGATCGAGGAAATAGAGGGATGCCATTGCAGGAATGAAATTCGGAAGTTTTACCAAAAAGTAAAAAGAATCTCCCTGGGGTACAAGTCCCGAACCGAAACCTGCAAGGATGATCAAGGGAACATCGTGGTAGAATCGCAGTCGGTGCTGAGGATATGGAAAAATTATTTCTGCAAATTGTATAACGGCGATGTCGAACCGAATCCCGCTATTGTGCAGACTGCACCATTCAACCTGGACGACGTAGGCCAACAATACCGTCCACCCGATCTCGACGAAGTAAAGATAGGTATATCTAAACTTAAGTCCAACAAAGCTGCTGGAGCTGATGGTCTTGCGGCCGAGTTGTTCAAAGCGGCTGGCGATGAACTGGTAAGGAGTATGCACCAGCTCATCTACAAAATATGGTCGAAGGAAAGCATGCCCGATGAATGGAACCTCAGCATTGTTTGCCCGATCCTCAAGAAAGGCGATCCTTTGGCCTGCACCAACTACAGAGGCATCAGTCTTCTTAATACCGCCTACAAGATCTTCTCTGCCGTATTTTGTGAGCGCCTAAAGCCTTTCGTCAACAACCTGATAGGTCCTTATCAGTGTGGCTTTAGGCCAGGGAAGTCCACTATCGACCAAATATTCTCACTACGGCAGATCTTGGAAAAAACCCAGGAATTTCAAATCGATACTCACCACCTTTTTATCGATTTCAAGGCCGCGTATGACAGCATCTACAGAGACGAGCTATATAGAGCCATGTCTAGTTTTGGCATCCCTACCAAACTCGTTCGTTTATGCAGGATGACGATGGAGAATGCACGCTGCTCCATCAAGATCGGCAAAGACCTCACAGACACCTTTGATGTCAAAAAAGGTTTTAGACAGGGCGACGTGCTGTCATGCGACTTCTTTAACATCATTCTTGAAAGAATAGTGCAAAACTCTCACGTCAACACTAGAGGCACAATCTTTCAAAAGTCCGTCCAATTTCTCGCTTACGCTGACGACATTGACATAATCGGACGAACAAAGCGTGATGTCAATGGTGCTTTCGTGAGTATTGAGAAGGAAGCCAAGAAGATGGGTTTAACAGTGAACGGGAGCAAGACAAAATATATGCTGTCAACAAGAAAGGACACCCAGCACCGGCATCTCGGACAGAACGTCACTATAGACAGCTATAATTTTGAAGTGGTCAGAGACTTTGTATACCTAGGATCCGCTATAAACTCAGCGAATGATACCAGTGCTGAGATCAAACGCAGAACTACTCTTGCCAACCGCTGTTTCTTTGGACTAAGAAGGCAATTGAGAAGCAAAGCCCTCTCCCGAGCAACTAAGCTGTCCATATATAAAACGCTCATCATCCCAGTCCTGATGTATGGTGCAGAGACATGGACAATGTTAACGGTGGATCAGAACGCGTTAGGTTGTTTCGAGAGGAAAATTCTCCGGGTGATTTTTGGTCCCGTCTGCATAGATGGGGAATGGAGAAGACGATACAACAACGAACTATACGGGCTGTACAGCGATAACGACCTAGTCACAAAATTGAAAAGCCAACGACTGAGATGGCTGGGTCACCTAGAGCGAATGGACACCAATGCTCCGGCCCGGAAAGTCTTCGAATCCTGCCCCGTGGGACAGCGCAGTAGAGGTGGACAGCGTAAAAGGTGGCGCACGCAAGTGGAAGAGGATCTCAACCAACTTGGAGTGCGAAACTGGAGACAGATAGCTGGAAACCGAGCCGACTGGAAGAAGCTTGTTGGTTGAGGCCCTGGTCCACCCCGGACTGTAGCGCCACCTTAAGTAAGTAAGTAAGTATCTGTACGAGTAAGAAAGAAGATACGTCCCATGAAACTGTTTATGCTCTCAAGTACAGGAGGAGTCATGACACTTTTTGGAAGCGTAGAATTAGCAGCAAACTGAGCTGTTAGCAAATTTGCTTTTTCTTCTGCGCTTACCACAGGACTGTTATTGGAAACGAGCGTTGGAACCGACGAGTAGGTGGAATTTAGTACGTTTTTTACAAATGACCAAACATTTTTACTACCTTTGTGACATTATAGTATTTTTTGCCTTAATTTTTGCTCATGTAGAAATTTGGTTCTTTGAATATGACTATTACAGGTCTTTCTAGCTTGTTTGAACTTATTCCGGTTTTCCTCAGTTGGGTTGGCTTTATAACATCGGAAACTTACCTCTCTCAACCTGATAACCTCCTTACAGCTCAAAGCGAACCATGAGTTTTCTTTTGGTTTGATGCTTTTGGTTTTGTTCGGTATAAAGGCTTTCATCCCCTTAAGAATTATATTTGTAATCATATTAGCACTGGAGTCAACGTCACTACCGGGGAAGCATAGTGACCAGTTAAAGATCCTGAAGAAATTATTCAGACTGTCCCAGTTGGCTTTCTCGTATTGCCATACGGTCCCTTTAGGAATGCTTTCTTTAACTGAGAACTTTGAGCACGAGAAATTGGTCGATATGATGCAGTTGGCCGATGTGCCTAGAGGCGATAACACACTAATAGTATATTAACCAGGTAGAGAGGTAAGAAACAAGCCTAGGGTGTTGGCGGAGTGACCTGCAATGTCAGGTATTCTTGTTGGCTCAGTAACCAGCTGAGTCAGATTATTCACCTCAGCAAAGAGCTCAACATACCTTCCTTCGGGTGTTGTCTGGCCAGAATAGCGTAGCCACTTCGAATTGTGTATATTGAAATCGCCCGTAACAACGATTCCACTGTGCGGTTATTGGGAAACAATTCTTTGGATAGAGTCGGACAGCGCATCGAATTCGTTAAAAGTCGAAGTACTGTCCAAGCTTGGGTTACGATAAATAAAGCATGTGTGAATGATGTGCTTATGGACGGTGAATTTGAACCACATGAAGTTAAAATTTGTATTCAAGCAATATTGCGGTTGAAGCTGATAAGCAACATCTTTTCGCACATATACGGCGATACCATGATGTGGAAAAAAGAGTGGCACTACAGTATATCCTTGTAGGCTAAATTCTGAGGGATCAAAATCTTCACCTACTTGGGTTTCGCTTAGTGCAAAAACAGCTGGCCTGCTGTTCGCAGTATGAACATACGCAGCATAGAAATTCTTCCTAAGCCCACGTATGTTACAATACTCTACCTTGAATTCACTACCCATTACGAAAAAATTAACATAAATAAAATCAAATCAGACAGTTAACTATGCTAATATTAGGTTTGGGTACCAAATAGGACTTCACAATACAATTACTACTAGTGTTATGCCTTGAATTGATCCGCCCCTGTATTCCCAAAGCCAATAACAGCAATATATCTGATATTACTTTGACTTAATCATTACCTACATTATATGGGATGACCACACACTGCATGTAATGATCAAGTCAAAGCAACTGCGAGTAACTATGAAGGGGAAGGAAAGGAATTTTACCGATCGCTTTGTGGTGTAAATGTTGATGGTGAGTGCATCATATTGGGTTTTATTTTATTTTTTGTTTTTGTGCTTAATTTGTATTTAATATTTAATTTTTTAGCACAGAGAACACTGGCACTAGCACTGACACTGGGTATTTGTTTATATTTTAATTTTATATTTTTTTTGGGCAATTTTCTTTTTATTTTTGGAATAAGTTTTGGTCTTGTATTTTTTTTTTTATTTTATTTTGATATTTTTTTAGGGGGGAAGAAGGGGCAACTGGATAACGAGCGGGTCACTAGACTTTCCGACACACGTCTGCTCGCGATGATGGTAAGATCGGAACTCCCTGTGTTGAACTGTTGGAACTGTGTTGCCAAAAACACTTTGAATTGATTTTTATCTTTTGTTCCCTTGTAACAAACATATTAACTATGTAAGACTTTTTTTTAAACTCGTTCTCACGGCCCAAACGACAATAATCAATTCGACAGCCAACATCAACCTTACTTTTTTTTCTGCATATTCATCATTACATTTTTCAAACGCGATAAACTTTTGCTAAACCAATAAGGCTTACAATTTTTTCTTATTCGCTTAACTGGTACAAAACTAGAAGACGCATTTAGTTCTATATTTTAGCAATCTTACTAAGAATGTAACTTAATTGCAAATTCCTTCAAAAGTATAAATGTTTTTCAATATTTATTAACAGATTTCAAGTTCAAAATGACAAAACTATAATTTTTGATAAAATTTTAGTTTAAAAACAATAACGGGTCTTAGTGATTTAGCTTCACATGGTGTCTTCACGATCTATATTTTCTAGTAAGCTAGGTCGCATTCTATGAAAATTGCTCATGTAGACCACAAATAGCATTCTATAAAAAATTTCATAATAGACATTGCACAGCTCATAGCATTCTATCGATGGTATACTATTTGGCAGCCATTTTGACTTTGAGGTTAGCGTTTGTGTCTGGTGAACATTTGTGGTGTGTGTATTGTTATAATTCCTTGTTTTTTTTCATTTAATTCGTTTTGGTGAAGGTTTTTTAAGTCTTGTAATGCTACTAGAGCAAGAGCACAGCGATACGTATTTCCGTATTGCACATTTGTGCAATTGAAATAGTATGCTATGAAATGACCAATTCCACATTTTGTAGCATTCGATTTTTCTTTCTTTCTATCAAAATGACAGATAGTATACTATAAAATATATTAGGTGGGGACAACGTGTAAGGATATCTTGAAAAAATATGAGTCAATACTGGTTTTTATTTTTGAAAAATTTTTAGTTCTTCTTGTTTTAAAAAAGACAACAGATATAAAAATTACAAAAGTAAACCTTTGATAAAACGACTTCGGGCAACTCTTGAGTTCACAAAATAGAATGCCTAGAACTAATATAAATATATGCAAACAAAATTTCGCAAATTTGTTATAGCAGTTCGTTTTTTTATATAAAATAAATTGTTTAACTTTTTTTTCAATCTCTGCATTTAAGGAATTTAAAAAAATAGTTAGGTACCCGTTTTTGAAATAGTTAATTTTGAGAAAAGTATGTTTATTATATTTAATATTATTCAGAATTTGAAGGGCCTTTTGAATACAAATTTTCATCGAAATCGGTTGAGCCGAAAATAGAGTTTTGGTATGGGTGAGCTTAGTAAATAAAAATAAGTAATGAATAGCTGCGTTTTATTATCTTCGGTTATGGATCTGGGTTATTTTTTGTACGTATTACAAAAACAACACGAAATCCAGGTTTCTAACAGGGTGGGTCAATCTGGTTTTGCAAATATTAGTACATATTAAGTTTGGCAAACAGAGGGTACATTTAGGTACATAACTCAGATCGTTTTATTTGCACGGCGTGAACCATATGGGTTATTAGCGACAAAAAAAAAATACAGCTAATATCTTTGTGATTCTTTTTACTTGCGATTATAGGTACTATAAGGCAAGTTATGCATTCGTCGAAAAAAAAAGTTGTGAGATAACAATCAAACATGACATTACGATGATAGCGAAGACGAAAAAAGATGGAAAGAAGATGGTCTAAAAATTCTGTATGTCTGCCTGTCAGTCTGTCAGTCTGTCAGTCTGTCAGTCTGTCAGTCTGTCAGTCTGTCAGTCTGTCAGTCTGTCAGTCTGTCAGTCTGTCAGTCTGTCAGTCTGTCAGTCTGTCAGTCTGTCAGTCTGTCAGTCTGTCAGTCTGTCAGTCTGTCAGTCTGTCAGTCTGTCAGTCTGTCAGTCTGTCAGTCTGTCAGTCTGTCAGTCTGTCAGTCTGTCAGTCTGTCAGTCTGTCAGTCTGTCAGTCTGTCAGTCTGTCAGTCTGTCAGTCTGTCAGTCTGTCAGTCTGTCAGTCTGTCAGTCTGTCAGTCTGTCAGTCTGTCAGTCTGTCAGTCTGTCAGTCTGTCAGTCTGTCAATCTGTCAGTCTGTCAGTCTGTCAGTCTGTCAGTCTGTCAGTCTGTCAGTCTGTCAGTCTGTCAGTCTGTCAGTCTGTCAGTCTGTCAGTCTGTCAGTCTGTCAGTCTGTCAGTCTGTCAGTCTGTCAGTCTGTCAGTCTGTCAGTCTGTCAGTCTGTCAGTCTGTCAGTCTGTCAGTCTGTCAGTCTGTCAGTCTGTCAGTCTGTCAGTCTGTCAGTCTGTCAGTCTGTCAGTCTGTCAGTCTGTCAGTCTGTCAGTCTGTCAGTCTGTCAGTCTGTCAGTCTGTCAGTCTGTCAGTCTGTCAGTCTGTCAGTCTGTCAGTCTGTCAGTCTGTCAGTCTGTCAGTCTATCAGTCTGTCAGTCTGTCAGTCTGTCAGTCTGTCAGTCTGTCAGTATGTCTGTATATATGTATAGATACCTACAGCCCAAACTGGTGGTCGAATTGCTTCAAACTTGGTATATAGAGTTTTTTAGGTATTGTACAGAGGGGAAATTGAAATTTTCTTTAGCTAAAAAAGTAACGGTACCTGCCATATAACCGTTACGTTCAAACCTATTTTTTTTCGGAAACGGCTCTAACGATTTTGATATAAAAAATCAGTGCGGCTTTTTAGCTACGACCGATCATATGGTTGAAAAAAAAATTAGAAAAATGTCTAAAAAAGGTACTTTCCATAGGACGGTTTTTTTGCTTTCGACTATCTCATAAACGGCTTAACCGATTCTTTCGAAATTTCACACATATATAGGTTGAGGTTGCCCAAATTATACCGCGTACCAATATTTTTAATTAGTTTTTTTTTAATTTTTAAAATCATTTAAAACAATTTTTTTTTAAATTTATATTTCGAAAACTGCTCATTAAATTTTTTTCAAAAATTATATTTATATGTATTTATTGAATACCTATGATTTTGCGCTTTTGAATTTTTTTTGAAAAATGTTTCCAAAGACCGCTCCACAGATTTTTAAATTATTTTTCTCATAAATTCAAATTTATCTAACAAATAAAATGGCGTTATTTTTTTGAGCTTAAATAAGTTTAATTATTTATTTCAGAATTTTGAATTATTTTTTCTTTGATTAAGCCGATTTAATATTTTGTTTCTAAGTTTATATATAATATTTAAGACTGTCATACAATTTTTTTTTAGCAAAAAATTTGAAGATATTTTGTATATATAAAAAATGAAGTAAAAAACTGCTTTAAATATATATTTGGATTTTTAACAGAAATCTTTTGCATTCGATGTGATCGAACATTAGAGTAAGTTCGTGCGATTCAGTCGTGAATTTTATTTTCCTAGGACAGGTAAGCTACTCGTGTCCGTGAATACTCGAAGATACACAGTACGTAAAACTCGGGTTATAGAAGGATGGATCTCCTTCCGATGTTTTACTTACAATTATTTATTCATATTCTTAACCTTAATAACACGGTATTTCATATAATTGCAAAGCTGTGTTGTAGTGAGTTATATGAATAGACTCAGCACACGATATATATTTAGAAGAAATGAACCAGCTACCGGAGAGGAATCTGATTCCAAGCCAATGCTAGTCCGAGAGAAAAACAACAACTTTTTACTACTCAAAATATATATTCACGCACGGGTGAACAAAAAAAATGATCGAAATTGATTTAAAATTTGGCCACCTTTTTATGATCAATAGGAAACTCAGTCCTTTCCTCAGCAAATCCCAAACGAGAGTTTCGCCTCGCATCTTCATTTCTTACATTCTCTTGTTATATATTCTCGGCTGACTAAGTGCGAACTATAAGAATGACTAATGAAATGTTCCTACTCGCAGTGCTGAGACGTCGCATCTGCTGATGTGCCTAGTATGGGATATGTGACTTATGATAATTTGTTGGGGTAGTGTCGTGGTCGTTTGATGTTGCTCGAGTATTGTTGCTGATGATCAATTCATGCGGTGGGCGATCATTACTTTCATTGTATGTACAGACAGTGGATGTGTGATGTTAATAATTCATGTACTTAGGGTAGTGTACTGGTCGTAACCGTGGTGAACTGATTTTTTTATATAATCTACACGCGCTCAAGGGATTATACTACCCTTTAAATGTTTCAACACAGCGCGGGCGTGAAGTTAAGGAAGAGAAAGAATGATAGGAAAGATATGTGGCGCGATCTTCTGAGACTGTAGGTGGTTGTTGTCTCAGATTTTATCTCCAGGGATAGCGGCTGAACTAATGCGGAGAAATTTCCGTGTCTTATATATCTATGTCCCTTATAATTCGCATTAATTTTTTCATTCTTTGTCATATTTTATCGGTATACTAGTTTTACTCAATCACATGTTGTTAGTTCTATGCCTAAACAGCATGTAATGAGTAAAGAAGCAACTCATTGTATGACATTTATTTTTAGAATTGGTTTTTAATGGAAAATAAGAGGTCATAGGCTACGGCAGGGATCGAACCTGTGACCATGAGGTTGACAGGCGAACACACAACTATCGCGCCACGGCCACCCCAATTGCTGATGGATATTATAACGCCTCGTTACATCTTGGGAGTAAGTACTAAGTAGATTCAAAAAATATGAAAACTTTCGAACTCTCAGCAATTGAGTAACACTGATAAAGAAAGCACACAGAATAAATTCAAAATTAATCTGGAATAATAGTAAGCTGAAACACAGGAGCGACTCTCTAATCCCGATTGTTTCATTTCCTTAATGTATTAAACTTTTTTAAGTGAATATGGGGTAACGCAATCAAAGGAAAAGGTGACACAATTAAAAGAAACATTATACAAACAAATTAACGGGGCGACACGATTTATGCTTAAATATTTCAAAACAAGTTAAAATAAAGAATATTTCTTCACATAAATGTGTTAATTACTATCTGATATTATGAGTGAGATACTAACTATTCCTTTTATCCTTATACGTAACAGTAAACGTTAATAAAAAAAAATTAAACAGAGGGTAGCTATTCGGGTTTGGTTGCGAAAGTTATTTTAAGTAGAGATCAAATCCTGGTACGTATTGAGTTTGTTGTTTAAATTTCAACAAAAAATTTAAATTCCAAAATGAATTAGAATTTTTTTCTGGCAACATTGCTTAAGCTTGTTTACAAAGAACACAACTCAATTGCATTCCTGAATCCTTTTAAAGCGACACGATTTTAATTTTCACATATGATGGTGACGAGGTGCATAAATAAATAAACAGCGGTTTCCCTTGTTTTGCTCTATAGTATATACTCGTAGGTACAGGTACCCTACTGCCTTTGCCTTTAGAACAGTCAACACGGCCAAAGCAAAAAGAGGATAGATGAAAATCCAAAGGATTCACAAGTGCCACAAATGCACTTGACCGTCCATCCAGCCCATAATCTAGTTAAGCGATTTGCATAAATATTTACTGCGAATGCGAAATGCAATGTAATGCACTTTTGAAGTTGCACATTTTAGCTACGGGCAAATTTCCATCCCTCGTAGCTAATCAACGTTCCAATTTCTCAGTCTTTGTACTTACAATTGATAGGAAGACGAAGAAGAGAGCAAGACCATATTGTATAGGAGGGAGTATGCATATGAACATGTGTATGAGGTGTGAGTGTAGAGAAATGCAATTGCAAAGTGTATCATCATGACCAGGACGAACGATAAGCCTCCAGCAAGTAATTATTGCTATCTTGACGACGATGTCACACCATCATCATTGATTCGAGGCAACATTCACACAGTGGTGGGACATACAAAACGAACTCATACTGCGACACGACATGCATGTATCTGCAATCGTGTCAATTCGTCACCTATATGACCTTAAGCGTAATTGTGTCTTTCCTTCTCCCGTTCGTAACGGTGTATGTTGTTTTGTTGTATGGCTTTATCTGAAAGTTTCATCTCAGGGATTTATTACTTCGAAAACATCACGAATCACTGCGATGCAGAAATCATGTTGGATGTTGGGTGACAGAATCAAGGTTACCACTTTAACAGAATAACAACTTTTTTTTAAATATTTAAAATATTTTTATACAAAAGCCTAACGTGAAATTAATCAAATTATAAATAATAATCATACATGCATAAATGCCCTGAAAGGCACTTTCATATGCACAGGTCACGAATTTGTTAATTTTTCCCAGTACCCCCATACAATTTTTAAGAGTAAACTTAGATATATGTTTTTGCAAACAAAATGACACTTCCGTGTTAAACACGTATCTCTGCTTAGTAATTTCTTTAAGATTATAAATTTATTGCAAAAAAACAAAAGAAAATTATTTTATTTTATTTTATTTTATATTAATAAAGTGTCATCACTGTTAGGTAAGCTCTGAAAAGGAGCCAGCATTTTTATAGCTTTTTCTTATGATTGGCTGCGTTGTATTTGAGTAAGGTCTTACAGAGTTTCAATTAATTTCGCCGGATTAAGCTTCGCCTAATTACACCTGTAAGACGATGTGGCACACCACGCCAAACGCTTGTGCTGGTACCGTTACTCCCAAACTTATAGAGATAATATATGAAGGATATACTAAAACCAAGAAGTTATACCTACCTATAGAAGCAATGTAGGGATAGTTATCTAAGTTTTCTTGCAACACGATGCGATGTGACGAAAGTATCTTATGACAAAGTTTTCTTTGAATCTTTTGTTTGGAAAGACAGACTCACTGTACGATGCGCTGGTGTCTTCGTTTCTCGGTGCCAAGCATCCGGGACTATATCACTTTAAGGAAGCATTAAACTGTTAAACGAGTTAATTGGGGAAGAAGTTTAATGAAATGCAGTGTCACAGGATGTTGAAATGTGCTTGTGTATGTTTATATATGCTTTCAAGTAGCGGCAGGGAGATAAAACTATCTACCTCTCTGTACATGCGTATGATTTTCGCAAGGAGGAATGGTTCGACATCAAAACAGAACAGACTATTTCATTTTATCAAAGTAAATTTCCAAGCGAAAATAATATTTTTGTTTTTAGTAGAGAATTGCTTGATGTGTTGGTGTTATTTCCAACTCTCTGTACGTGCTTGTTACAATGTTTTTAGTAAGGATTTTTAAGATAAATATTATTGTAGAAACGAAGAGTTTCTTTAAGTGCTCAAGACATGCAAATGTCATGCCCATATTATTCATCAAAAACTTCTTAAAGTTAAAAACTATAAAATTTATTGTTTCGATTTCTTGTCTTCTTAAGTCTGTATTCGCAATGTCAAAAAATCCACCGGTTCAGGAAGTTCCGGAATTTCAATTTCTTTTGCTACTTCAAACCTAAGGGCTTAAATTCCAAGACTTTTCGATGTGGATAAAATGGTTGCTAGAATTGATTATTTGGTCCAGTAATTCATTGCCTCAAATTCATAGTCCTAAGTTAAGAGGTGAGCGTCGGGATTTAAGGATAAGTACGAGGAGAAATTGGATTTTTATTGAGCTGAAATTTCGTTGACATTTAATTTTGTCTGTGTGATAATTATGGAGCCAGACTAGGGTCAGTATACAGCAGTGGAGATATCTTGGGCTTGAATATCGGAACAAAGCGTTCCTTGAGGTGCTTCCCATGATGCGGCCGCTGACTTCTGAATTACGACTTTTCGAACTTTGATATAAAATTTGCAAGATCCTCCTTGTCCTTAAATGACTAAATTCGGTCCAGAATGACTACCAGGTATTTTGGTGTACGGTTGTGAGTTATGAGATATTCATTGTTAAACCTAATTTTAAGTATTGTTTCCGCTAGGTTAAGGTGGTGTTCATACTTGGACTGAAACATAATCTCTATTTTTTGAAGTTAAAACTTAGTTTATAAAACTCGTCAGAATATGCAAACTTCTTTGAGGTCGTCTTTCCAAGATTATAAAGTGTAAAAGTTGAAAAGTAGTGGTGCTAACATTGATCCCTGGGGTATGCCCATTTTCCTGCTCTACTCTTAGTTAACATGTTATTGGGAATTGTTGCTATTTTGATGCAGACAGGATACAGTCTGAAGAATCTTATAAATGGAACCGCTACTACAGACTGTGCTATACGCAGATATCTGATCAATATACGTCACAGATGTTTTGGGCTTAGAGTGATTAGATCCAACACTTGGTCGAATCAGATGCGCCCAGATCTAAAGCCCGCCTGTTCTGCAGGTTCTACTGCATTGATAGTCTGTTCGATTGTTTACAATATACTAAGCCGTGGATCCTTAACTATCTGGTTCATCTTAAAGTCACCCAGGCTTAGGCAAGTCGATGCCTTTTTCAGTTGATTTTGGTTAGGTTATGTAAGGTTAGATTGAAGTGGCTATCAGGCAAACGGCTGACACACTTAGATCACAGGTAGGTCCATTGTGATACCACGTTAAGAGATATTATCTATTTATTTCAACCATTTGGAACAGCAGATGAAGCAATGTAGCTGATGAATCTCTATGTGTCTTAGATCACTGGGAACGTCGACGAAGTATTCTCCCAGGTGTTGTTTACGTCCTTGGGAGAGAGTAGGAGCAAAAGAGATATGAGATAGTCCCATTTTCCTCCTTATTCATGCAAGTTTTGCAAAAGTCGTTGGAGAATGTCTTCCAATTATGCAGTGCCCAGTTAAGACACCTATTTCAGAGCCAAGATGTTTCCTGCTCAAATAGGGGAGACCTTTTGAACGTATTGGATTAACTTTTGCCTAGTTTTGTTGTAACACAAGTTCGCATGTTGCGATAGGCTTACAGATTTCTTCCATTTTAGTAGAATTGGTATTAGGTATTTAGTCTGTTTGAGTGCACACCGGCATCTACTCCCTCGTCGGTTTTTGAACCGTCCGTAAAAAAGTGAGCTGATTCATCTCTTAAGAAACTCTCATCCTCCCAAGCAGATCTTGGTGATTTCTATTATCTGTGGGGGCCTTGGGAATGCTGCTAGGGCTTATTGAGGCCTTTGGCGTGGCTATTGGTGTACTGCTTCCCAGTTAGTGAAGGAGACTTCAGGCTTTTCGACTTAAATGAACGAAGTTACTATTTTCGCCTATGATTAGGAGCTTTGCACTCCGTGCTTTTCCTGCAGCTTAGGGTTCTCTATTCAACTTGAATTCTCCATACAGAAGGAACATGCTTAGCTGTAGGGATTATAACGATGATAAGGAGTTTGTGGTTTTTAGCATATTATATTTGAATAGAGATCCTTTGAAAAGTTTTTTTTATACTGCCTTATTGAACTTCTATCTTGGCTGGTCAAGGTGGAGATCTGTATACTAGTTTCGATGGCCATAAATCTGTGCTCGCTTTGGGGAAATTAAGGGAAGGATTTTCCGGCTGGTTTGAGCAGATCATTCGTCTCTAAAAGACGTCTGCCATTTTCTGGATAAGAAGTTATCTGCACCCTTTGCATCAAAAACGAGATTTAGATGATTAACATCCGACCATTCAACTAACTTAATGCGGTTAAGGTCACTCTGAGGTTTGATGGCTATGGAAGTCGCCGATACTCGGTGACTAGCACCGTCTAATTCATTGGTAACGTGTATTCCAGAAACTATATTATTGCTTCCCTTTACAGATTTGTTGTTGGACTTGTTTTGTATTGATTACACCGATTCAAACTTATGTGGCAGATCCATCATATAGAACTCCGTTTTCTTTATAGTCTAACTTTATTGTTTCAATCCAAAATCTTACAATCTATTTAACTCTTTGTAAATTCTTCGTATGGGGAAGGCTTCTGGTACAAGCACGGGGTCGTTGTCAGTAAGGTCAATGGCCGAAATCTTTAAGATTAGCTTATCAATTAAATTCAATTATGGCGATGTACAAATAAGACAATCCATTTTGGCGTTTCAAAAGTAAACGTAAATAAAACACATAGAAGATATTTTTTTTCATGATATTTGTTTTTTGTTATAAAGTTTGAACGTTGACATTACATAATTTAAATGACCACCACGCGAATTGCTGCGAGCATCGATTCTTTTGAGGTAATTTTCGACCACTTTTTGACACATATTGGGCGGTATCTCAGCCATAACTGGACGAATGTTGGTTTTCAAGTGCTCAAGAGTTAAGGGTTTATCTGCATAAACACGGTCTTTCGCGTAGCCCCATAAAAAATAGTCCAGCGGTGTCAAATCGCATGATCTTGTTGGCTAGTTGATATCGCCATGACGAGAAATTACGCAGCCAGGAAATGTCTCTTGCAATAAAGCCATATTCGCTTGAGTTGTGTGGCATGTGGCACCGTCTTGTTGAAACCACATATTCTCCAAGTCGTATTCTTCAATAGCAGGCAAAAAAAAGTCGGTTATCGTATGACCATATCGCTCCGAATTGACGGTGACAGTTGTTCCATCGTCGTTTTCGAAGAAGTAAGGTCCAATCACACCTCCGGACCAAAGAGCGCCCCAAACAGTGACTTTTTGTGGATGTAATGGCTGAAGAAAATTTTGTTCGAAAAATCGCCTGTTGTTCAAGCACCCATTCGACGTATCTACGACGATGTGAATGGTCAGCTGGCTTCAGTTGTTGTGTGAGCTGGACTTGATATGGATGAAGGTGTAGATCCAAATGCAAAATACACCATAATGTGCCGTAAGACAGTCCTAATTCCTGAGAACGACGAGGAATCGACACGTTCGGGTCCTCGGCAACACTTTCACTTACAGCAGCGATATTTTCAGTGGTACGAGTGAAACGATGAGGCACAGGCCTTACAATATCTGTAACCAATCCAGTCTCTTCAAATTTCTTCACAATTTTGCCAATTTCTTGCGTAGTTGGACGATTATGTAAACCATAATCTCCTCTTAAAGCACGATATGTGGCTGTGGCAGAATGACCATTTTTGGAGTAGGTTTTAACTATTTGTATGCGTTGTGCGATAGTTAAGCGATCTATTTTCGTAAATGTCAGACATTTTTTTTTTATAATTTTGCATGCGCTCGAGAGATTATGAATACCCTTTATATGTTTTAGCACAGCGCGGCATCCGGTGAAAGAAGAGAAAGGAGGATAGAAAGAAGTGTGGCGCGACGTATTGAGACGGTGGTTGTTGTCTCAAATTTTATGTCCAGGAATGGCGGCTGAACTAATGCGGAGAAAAATTACCGTGTCTTTTTTATTAATGTCTCTTATAATTCGAATTATTTTATTTTACTTCGTTGTCATATTTATAAGTAGTTTACTCAATCACATGTTGCTAGTGTTATGCCTGAAGCAACTCATTTTATGAACATTTTTAGAATTGTTTTTTTCATGGAATATAAAAAGACATAGACAACGGCAGGAATCGAACCTGTGACCAAGAGGTTGACAGGCGAGCACACAATTATTGCGCCATGGCCAAATGTCAGAGCTTCAACTGACAAAAAAATGGTTAAACAACTTAGTTTGACAGGTGTTGAATTCCAGGCCTATACTTTTGAAACAACAAAATTGATAACCCTTTATAATTAAAAAGAAAAGAAAAAAAATTAATATTTATTAGATATCTTACCATTGGTGGGGGGAATTCTAATGTAATGTATAATTTGTTGTTGCCACCATGCCTTCTAAAAGGGGGCCATCCACAAGAATGGGGATTGTATGCCTACTATCCTTTTTATATATAACAAAAAATGTTGTCAAAAACGTATAATTCCTGATTTCGTTTTTGTTAGTTCAGTCGGTGTATTTCTTTCACATAAACTTCTTTCCGTTTGTTTAATACACATCATTTGACCGCTGAGTGAAAATTCGATTTTTTGTTGCGCAAGAAATTAAAACGATTTCTAAATAATACGTTTACACAGATTCCGATCTAACCTTGGACGACGTACACGTCTTGCAATAATTAATCAGAATGTCCGTTATAATCAAACGCAAGAGGTACGTGCAGAGGAAATAAATGGAGACGTGCCCATATTGCACAGCTTCAAACTGCACCACAAATTCGACGAAAAGTTATTAGAAGAAGAAAAGTGGTAAATGTAGACTTCAATCGCGCTGCTTTGGAATACGATTCCGCCATCGGATTTACTTGCTCGATGCTCCTGGGGGGAGATGCAGGACATTCGTCATTTAGTTAATTCTAGCAACAATTCGGCCAAGATTTATTTCGTGTTGCGTCCTATGGCTTCTATGGCATTGATGCAACACCGTTTGTAGGCGATCGAACTGCACATTCCGCTTTGAAACTGGCGATGAATTTTTTCACGGTTGACAAACCAATAACATGGACAATGAGCAAGAATTCGGCGACAGCGAAGTTGATGCGAGAATGCAAAATCATAATTTGGGATGAATGCACGATGGCACATAAACGAACCTTAGAGGCAGTTGACCTAACATTGAAGGTCTTACAAGGTGATTCAAGATGATTTGGTGTCGATGTGATATTACTCAGAGGAGATTTTCATCAAACACTTCCCGTCATCCTGAAATCTACTGCTCCCGATGAACTTAAGGGATGCGCTTAAAATCGTCGTCTCGTCGTCTTTGTGCCGGCAGGTCAATTGACCACAAATATGAGTGGCATTGCAGAACGACCTATCGGCTGCTGGCGCTTCGCAATGGCCAAATTTCTGTTGATGTCTCGATTGGATTGATATCATTCCCGACAAATTTTTGCGAGTTAACAACATCGAAGGATAAACTCATCACCAAATTAAAGTGTTCCCCGGCATTCCAAGAAATTATAAAAATCTCGATTGGATTTGTGAACGGGCAATACTAGTAGCGAGGAAAAAGAACGTCGTCGATAGCATGGTAAACGGTCTTTGTTTTTTGTTTTTGTGCCGGAAAGCAAATCGAAAAACATTGTTTATTTTATTACTCTCTCCTTATTTTTATTCCATTCAAATAAATCACAATGAAATTTGAACTATCTGTGTTTTATTATAGCTCCGCTTGGTCCGCTAGTTTGTTAATAAAAACTCACCATCGTGGTTCTTGTTCGTCACGGCACCCGATTTCTGCTTTAAATATAGAGCTTACAAATTGATTAACTGATTGATAAAACTCCTCTTACACAATTTCACCATACACAGTACTTGTTATTGTTGTTCATTTCGTAAAATAGGCGAAATTCTGTGATCGAGATGATAATGCTATTATTGGTCAGTTGATGATTCCTGCTTGCTGTTTGGTAAGTATTGATTTTAATACTAAAATATCAGGTGTGTAGTTAGATATGGGCTATTAAAGGATTTCTTTTCTTGGGCTTTTGCAGGGGGTGTGGGCGTGTAAAGTCAAATGATATTCGGAGGGTCGGGTACCCTTTGTGCTTTATAAATAGCTAACGCGTGGTTATCTGTTAGGTGGTGTTGTAATACTTCGTCACAATGTATAATTCCACTTTATCGGAAGCCAGCTCCGGATGTCATTTATCTAGCTAGCATGATTACTATGTCTATGGCGATGATGATATTATTCAATTTAAAGTTAATTTAAGAAATAAAAAATAAATTTTATAGATACTTTCACCAATTTTATTGACGTATCTGAAATATCGCATTTTATTTCTTGTTCTGGATTTAATGTAACTTATCTGAGTAAATCAACTTCTCACAAAACAAAATGCAAGAAGCTATTATTAAACCTAAGATTCCTGAAATTCTTACAACCTTACACACTTAAGCGAACTGAACAATTTTATTGCCCACTGTCCTCACTCGAACTCCTGAAAGTATGAGATATGTCTTGTCGTTAAGAATTTCCTCAGAATTTCTTTTTTTAATTTTCCACAGTTCATAATCTCGCCGTCATTCGAGGGAGTCCTTACCTCATACCCTGTTGTGAGCACAGACCACACAGGAACCATCTTATCGGTCCATAAGACAACAGTGTTCTTGTTTAATCCTGCTGGCCATTGTTGCCACCAAAGTATCTATAGTGAAGACTCTTTTCTTCCAGCAACCTGAAGATTAATAAAGGGTTGATGTTCTTTTACTCGCACATTGCGTCTGCGGACCACGCGCTGGCCGCGCCGCGGCCATCATCCAACCCAATAGAAGAAGTGAAATACCACAAGAAGATGACTGTGACTTGGTAATATTATTCTCGAAAAAAAAATAATTATAATTGCAAGAGGGGAGAAAATTGTCAGGTTAAGTATTGGCGACTTTTCTCCGGCTTCTTTATTTTTCCGGTGCTATTTTTTGTTTGTTTGTTTAGTTGTCTTATTTTGTGCTTAAGGTACCTATTCAATTCTATTGTGTGTCCTATTGTTCCTTATTGTTTTGAAGGCTTTCAAATAATTTTGGATTTCTAATTTGTCAGGATATTCGCAAGCAGGATAACTTACCACTAATGACATAAACAATATACAAGTGGCATTTGTCTATTTTGTCTTATTTAGCGTACAATTCAACAAACAATAGGGGTAGCTTAGTTTTACGTATTTTGCATACAATGGCAAAATATAATTTTGTCCGTATTTCTCATATTATTGCTTGAAACGAGTTAAAAATTGCTTTTCCCAATTTTTGGACATATTTATTTTTTTTTGCTACGAATTAAGGGAAACAATTAGAAAATAATTTGTTCATGATAAAAAATGCTGATGATGAGCCTTCACTTGTATGTTCCTATACATAGCTTAATATGAATTTTGCTAGAAGTCATTAAGGCAATGATTCTAATTTTTTTTTGGGGGATCTAATGAGGCAATGACCCGGTCTATCATGACATTTGAATATAAATGTGGCTAAAGGACACTAGTAGGTGGGCGTATGACCACAATTGTAATCTAAAAAATTTAAAAATTTCATCCTTCATTTTACTAATTGCTAAGCTACTACATAAATACTTGAGTATATTTTTCCAAAAGGAAATAAATTCATGGTTTGATTTGAGCTGAGAGTTTATAATAATATTATTATAATTATTATAAAGCCAACCCCATGGAGGAAAACCGGAATAAGCTCAAACAAGCTAGAAATTCTTGCAATGTTCACATTCAGATCACCAAATTTTAGCAAAAAACTCATCGTAAATGACACATCTCTTGCCAGCTTGATAGATAACGTCAATTTTGATGTGCACTCAATGCTGCCAGAATGTTGTATGTCTCCTCTTCTACTTAGGAGCGTAAATTATAATAATAAAAATAATAAAGGGTTATCCATTTTGCGGTTTCAAAAGTATAGGGCTGAAATTCGATATCTGTCAAACTAAGTTGTTAAACCAATTTTTTTTTCAGTTGAAAGTCTGACATTTACGAAAATAGATCGCTTAACTATCGCACAACGCATAAGAATTGTTAAAATCTACTACAAAAATGGTGATTCTGCCACAGCCACATATCGTGCTTTAAGAGGAGATTATGGCTTACATAATCGTCCAACTACGCAAGCAATTGGCAAAATTGTGAAGAAATATGAAGAGACTGGATTGGTTACAGATATTGTAAGGCCTGTGCATCATCGTTTCGCTCGTACCACTGAAAATATCGCTGCTGTAAGTGAAAGTGTCGCCGAAGACTCGAATCTGTCTATTCCTCGTCGTTCTCAGGAATTAGGACTGTCTTACAGCATATTATGTCGTATTTTGCATTTGGATCTACACCTACATCCATATAAAGTCCAGCTCACACAACAACTGAAACCAGCTGACCATTCACAACTTCGTAGATACGTCGAATGGGTGCTTGAAGAACAGGCGGTGGACGGTCATATGATAACCGTTTTTTTGCCTGCTATTGAAGAATACGACTTGAAGAATATGTGGTTTCAACAAGACAGTGCCACATGTCACACAACTCGAGCGAACATGGCTTTATTGGAAGAGACATTGCCTGGCCGCGTAATTTCTCGTCGTGGCGATATCAACTGGCCACCAAGATCATGCGATTTGACACCGCTGGACTTTTTTTGTAGGGCTACGCGAAAGACCGTGCTTATGTAGATAAACTTTTGACTCTTGAGCACTTAGCAACCAATATTCGTCAAGTTATGGCTGAGATACCGCCCAATATGTGTCAAAAAGTGATCGAAAATTACCTCAAAAGAATCGATGCTCGCAGCAATTCGCGTGGTGGGCAATTAAATTATGTTATGTCAAGGTTCAAACTTTATAACAAAAAAGAAATATCATGAAAAAAATATTTTATATGTGTTTTATTTACGTTTACTTTTGAAACTGCAAAATGGATAATAATAATTATAATACATATTTTATTTTTCAAAAAAAAATTGGGTATAAAAACAATATAATATTACATGAGATATAACAAATCTTAAATAAATGTAGGTTGTACCTATCAATTTTATATTGGTAAATAACAGCCTAAATAGAGAATTATCAAAATAATATGACATGAACTATAATTGTTGTCTGTCAGATTGGCAAATGCTGTGTAAAAATATTTTAACGATTCATTTTTTATATTCTAACATCCTTTTTTTGTTAGATATAAATATATATACATCATTATTTAATTTTTTTTTAATTAAAAATATTAATTAGTGATTAGTTTCTAAATTTCAAAACTTCTTCAAGATATAAATAAATAATTTTGTAGTTTTGGCCATTCATTATAATGTAAAAATCTTCTTTCGTTAAATTTTCTTTTCCAAGGTGGAAAAATCGTATTCTTATATAAATTTTGCAATTAGCTAGAAGCTGGAAAGTACTTTCGACTCCATCCAAGTTACATATGTTGCAAATTCCATTTGTATTATCTTGAAATGCACGAGCATTGATAATAAGAAGCCCGCTTCTTGTCTTAAAGATCAATTTAGCTCGAAAATCGTCATTATAATACAATGTGTTTTTCGGATATTCAAGATAACAATATATTCATGGTGAAACTGTGACATTCGTGCCATTTCAACATTTTTTTTCCGAGATAGTTTTATCAAATTATCAATAACGTTTTTATGTTTTACATTCCAGTCAATATTTTAAAAATAGAAGTTCAAAATTATTCCAGCTTCTCCAAAAGCCTTAACCCAATCCTTAACCCAGAATATTGCCTCTTGAATGGTTCTCTCTGCAAGTATTTTTGGGAGTCTCCTTCTTGGATAACTAAACACCTTACGTATTTATATACACAAAGTGTAAGTTGAGAGTAAATATAAACATTTTTATTATACCAGTCACGAGGTGCAACATGTAATTTGGGGTGTTCTTTGGAAGAAGCAACATTTTTTTCAGAAAAAAAAACACAAAAGTTTTTCAACCTCTTCATGTTCACACTGACCCCAGAAAGGGGCTGCGTAGCACATAATAGACCTCGAAGTTGGATAATCTAATAATTAACTTCCAGAATGTGCAATGCTCTGCCAGTTTGTTAATCATTGTTTGTAGTTCTTGAGGGCTTTCGGATAATAGAACCAAGTCATCAGCATAAAGCCAGACTTTTATTTTGGCACCACAAATTTCTACACCACCAAGCTGCCTGGTGGTGTAGAAATTTGTGGTGCCAAAATAAAAGTCAAATCATTTAAATACACTGCGAGCAATATTGGGCTGAGCTTACACCTTTGTTTAACACCTTGACGTACATTAAAAAATCCGAAATCGAGCTACCGTCCCATACAGCTGACTAGGTGTCAGTATAAGGTTTTTTCAAAAGCCTTACTATTCTATTTGACATTCCAATAGATCTCATCTTATAGAAAAAAGCTTGAATTTTTACTGCACTCGTGCAGTTTACAAAGTACTGAAGGGCACGCCGATGACCGTGAAAGAATATCACTGATATCGTTCTGAATAGGTGGTGTTCTACGCAGGCAAAACCACCCCGAAAGCACTGCCATCTGTCCTTCACTACTCTGGTTTCTTTCCGAGCGGATGGCAAGCAACAATTGTCCAGACTATCCCTAAAAAATGCAAATCTTTACCATTTGCCTACCCATGATCAATTTATCTGCTTAAGAAATATCTTGAAGAACCAAAATTCCTTAATGACCGACAGTATGGCTTTCGTAAAAATAGGCCCACTGTTGAGGTGGTGGTATATCTCACCCAAAAGTACAAATCTGTACATGGTTTTGGAGAAAGTAAGATTGATATTTCAAAAGCATTCGATAGAGTTCGGCATCAATCTCTCTTATCTAGAATGCGTGAATTTGGTATCGATGAATCTGTTCTTCGTTGGACTAGAAATTACCTCTCGGACCGTTTAATACAAGCTGTATTGGACGATTTCAAGTCTGACATTCACAAAATAAATGCTAGTATGCCACAGGGCTCCGTTCAATGTCCTGCTCTCTTTCTCATATGCATCAATGATCTCTTGTCTGAAACTGCTAATACACTAAATTGTGTTGGTGACAACATTATGACTTTTCATAGTTGTTTTTAGATTCACACCCATATCCTTCGAAACTCTGTGTAAGCATGGTGATAGCAAACTATCAATGTAAATTTGTTTTACTGCTCAAATAAAGAACTAAGGAACACAGTGTAAGCCTTCAACGGCAGAGTATGATAAGCTCATTAAATTCTGATCTCGACGGCATCGTGCAAGGGGTATTAAAAACCGCGTAGAATTTAAAGCTTCACTAGCTCAAAAGTCAAAACAGTCTGGTTTCGACACAGTCGGACCCAACCCCTATTCTATTGTCCATGAGCAGCACTTGCATGGAGAAAATCGAAAATCTTTCAGTTGTCGGCATTGGGATCAGCGACCAAGTTTTGCGGAATGGGCTCATATTCGAGGTCACCAAAAAGAACCTTAAAAATCATTGATGGTACAACAATAATGCAAACAATTATGTCTCGTAAACTCCTCCATGTCTCTTTTTATTGTTTAGTGTTCTAGCAGTTCCATTCATTCCTTCAAACAATATAACCGTTTATATTCGCTTCAGAGCTTTGCTCTGCAGTTTGAACATGTACCTGAACTTGACTCCCCGAAAACTTTTTTTTTTTTTTTATTTTAATTATATGCCTGTAAGATCTAAGGTTTTATTAAAATGCAACCTGAATTGTACGGCACTAGTTAGAAGGAATAGAAAGATAGGAAAGAATTTTGTGTTGGCACAGTGTATTTTAGAATTAGGTATTTACTATGTATAAGTTAGAAGTGAGCACTATATCCACTACGCCATTGACACCCACCCACTCACCTTAAGTGAACTCCAGTGCACGCTTGACATCGTGAATAACAACAAAGCCCCAGGATATAATGGAAACCCTATAGAGTTGGGAACAATTCAAAAACTACCGAGAAGAGATCTTCAACATAATTTACGATAAAGTCTGTTTACCTAAAGCTTTTACAAGAGCATTTCCTGTGTTATTTTCAGAAAGGGTGATCGATACCAAATAGAAAACTTTAGAGGAATTTCCATACTTAATTAACTTTGTAAGATCTTCGTATCGATTCTATCTATATAACAGACTTCCTCATTGGATTGAAAGCACTAATTGACTAAGTGTACCGAAAGCAGGCTTTTGGTCTGAATTTTCGACAGCTAACCACATTTTTGAGCTGACAAGTATTGCGAGACAATTTATAGGAACAAGGGAACAAGAAGATGTACGCATATTTTGTCGACCTTAAGCTTGACACAGTGAACAGACAAACAAAAATTGGCATCACTGGGTATACTAATAAACTTCTGGCAATACTCTGTTCCAGAAAAATAGTCAGTGTAGGCAAGATAGGCCGTTTGCCTCTCATTCTCGCTACAGTGGATTGTATAAATCTGTCACTCAAAAAGCTCTCACAGGGTTAACGTAGTGTTTATTTTAAATGAGCCCAAATATGAAAGAATAGTGTGTAGGGTTAATGCTCTTTTTTCGATAAGATTTTTTATTTAATCGTTTTGTCTATAAAAATTAAAACACATTTATATTTTCCACACCACAATGAGGTAAGGTTTTTTGAAGGGTATCCCCAGTAGGCCTAATCCCTTTTAAATGAAAAAAACAAGCAAAAATAAAAAGAATCATTTATTATCAGATTGGTTTTTCTTTGGTGGCGAGTTTTGGCATTTGGAACTGTTTTCGTTAAGAAGTCTGTGAGCTGTTCGTTCACCTACAAGAAAAATATCGGCTACTTGCTTCACAGCTTCTGTCTTATTTTGCAATTTTTTATGAATTTTCTTGCTACGTCAACACTTTATTTTTTTTCGGAACTTAAACCATTTGAAATCCTCGAAGCCATTTCGATCTAATTGTACAAAACTTTAAAAACAAAAACACACCTCTTTAAAAATACAAGAGATAAGAATACAAATTTCACAAACGTTTAAAATAAATACACATTTTAAAGATACATTTTATACAAAAATACTTTTCTTCACCTTAATTAAAATCTACGCAAATAATGCTGAGATTAAAATTTTGTTCCTGCACTTTAACGTATTTTCCACACATTAAAAGAAGTTCAAAGAATGAAAACACTCCACGATAAAACTTATCATTCAAAACTTTTTTTAAAGCTCTCAAATCAAAATCACCTTAACAGAAACCCGAGGAAAAAAAACCGATCAAATTAAGAAATGGACATGGGTAACTCTAAAAGCATATACAAATTGAATGGGGGTTGAATAGCAGCAGCAGACACAGGTCACAGCAAAAACAATTCAGTCGACACAGAGTAGGACGTTGGTTCTGCGTGCGATGCAATGAAATTTTTTTTCATTATTTTATATATTTACGGGCGTGCAAACACTATTTATGGAGAAGTTCTTTTAATTTAGTGTGGTGCAAAAATATGACACGCTACTGATTTTGAAAAGACTTTCCAATTAGACGTGTACTGCCTTTTTCCCTGGGACAGAGTATAGTGTACTGTAAACTCATAGCTTCTTCTAGTGCTGGAGTGTACTGGATGTGTCGAAAGTATCCCAGGGGTTCACAACTTCTGCTGGCGTTCGGCAGGGAAGTTATACTGAGCGCTTTTGATTATATATTGATGGAATAACAGATATTGTACGCTGTTGTGTCAGTTTTGAGAGCCATCTTATAAATATGCTGCCCTCTGCAGATGACTTAATGCTGTTGGCTGACAACTCTGTCTGGCTACGAATCTAATTGAATAAACAGCAATCATTCGGTAAGACATGTGTCCTTCAGATTAACGTTACAACATTTATGATTAAGCCGTAGTCATGCTAGAAACTAAGAACAAAATTGGACTTATTGGCGTTGGGAGAATCGAAGTAGTGCAGAAGTACCAGGATGTAATTCGTACTCCAAATTTCAACTTTAACAGCCACCACGCCAAGGAAAAAAGCCGGGACGCTCTCAATATGATATGCGAAAGTTTTTGGCAAAAATTGACATTGATCTCGCTTCTAAATATAGGGTATTTGATGACAGAACTAATATATGCTTGTGTTACGGAGTGTAGGCTTTTGCGCTTATACCATTTGCGGATTTGGAAATTGTCATTTGACACTTTGTCACACGATCTGACTATGCCGATATCAGCATCGAACTTAACGGAATAGAGTAATATATTATTTGAAAGGGTTATTGCTAAAATCAACACATCTCACGAGCATGTTCCTCAGATATCAGATCATTACACAAAAACTTGAATCATTAATAATTTCTAACGGAAAACTAGTACTAGTAAGACCTGTCAAATTGGACCATCCTTGGGACCGAAGAAAAGTGGTCCAATTACGAGGTGCTCCGATTGTAGAGGTTCCTTCTTAATCGGACCGGTCCAATTAGAAAGGTTTTCTCTCATGCACATACATATGTCCATAAAAATATTCCTGCCAGTGTATATACCACCTATAAATTTCCAAAAAAATATGAAATCAATTAGATATGTCAGTGCTTTTGCTTGGAGAATTGTACCAGAAATGGACACATCCTTTTGCCTAGCTAATTAAACCCATTTTAATGTCAAGACATCAATTTCGGCAAAAGATACAAATGCTTTCATATGTTTTTTTTTCAATCAAAATCACAGTTTGATGTCCTCCTTCGCGCTCAAAATTCTTTTGATTTGAGATTTGGTCCAATCAAATTTCTTTGCAAGATAAATGTGCATCTTCAAAAGAGTTAATAATTTCAACCTTATTTTTTAGATCAAAATCATTGAAATTTCGTTTACTCATTGGTTTTTTACTTTTTTTTCTAACCTTTGTAGCTTTATTGAAAACCAAAAACAAACACCTTTCACCCCCAATTGCTTACTGCCAATACGCAATGTAAAAAATTCAAATTGTTTCATTTGCCAACAACTAACTAAAGCTAACATTACAAACTTATTGGGAAATCATTAAAGTAACCGGCGACGCACGGTGGTACCAACAATGCTTACATATTTCGCATTTCCTACGCTTGGACCAATTAGACAGATGAATACGTTAAGCAACGCATGTTATCTTAGGGGAACATGGTCCGATTAGCAGGTGCCCCGATTATAAAATGAAATTTGTATGAACAATAGCAGGGAATGCATAAGGTGCGGTCCGATTATGAGGTGGTCCGATTATAGAATGTCTCGATTAGAAGGTTTTATTGTAGATAGATAGATCCTTTGTTCTTCAATTTAAATTATTTAACAAGTACATTAGGTATTATAACTCTCTCCAAGAGACACACTGCGCCTTTCAAAGACATCCAATCGTTCCAAATGCTTATATTGGACACTTTAAGAATTTCTCTTACAACACCACTTCCAACACTTCATTTCATAACACATTTATACATGTCGATATAACATGCTGTATGCCTAAACTTTAATTAAAAACATCCTGGTGTGCACTGAAAGACTTGTACAACAGTGATCACTTTCCGATTTTCACGTCATTCGAACTATGCACTGCCCAAAACCTACAATCTCATATTACCAGAACACAAATCTCAGATCATAAATAAACAAGCAGCTTTGGTACTCAGATATATTCGTAATGTTGCGAACACTTCTATTCCTCAAACAGCACCAACATCTCTTAAAAGAGCTGAGCCGTGGTGGAATAAAGAGTTAGCTGGGCTAAGAGCTGAAAAAGTCACTACTTGGAGGTCGTTTAAAAAAAGGCCCAACCAGGTTAACTTATTAGCCTATAAAAAAGCTAATACTAGGCTTAGAAGACAAATGAAAATAAGCAAAATAAAATGTTTTAATGAATTTACGACAAACATAAACCCTAATTCACCTATTAGAAACGTCTAGAAAAATATTAAAACCTTAACCGGCAGTTCCAAGAAAACCTTTACAAAAGTCATTAAAACTCCCTCTGGTTCAGTTTCCTGACCACAAGAAATCTCTAATGCTTTTGCCGAAGCTTGGTCTCAGCAGTCAAAAAGCTCAAATTTCCCATTTGCCTTTAATATAAATAAGAGCCAATGTCTTATCGCAACCTTACAGCCTGCACAAAATGCAGCAGCTAAGCGTATAGAACACAAAATAACTCTATTAGAGCTTCAGAATAGCCTAAACAGAGTCAAAGGTAAAACCCCTGGCCGTGACAGAATTTCTTATCCGATGCTCAAAAATCTCCCAGATAAAGCTAAATTACAACTATTAGATTTATACAATGATATTTTGAAAAACGGAACCATCCCCCAAAGCTGGAAAACAGCAGTCGTTATTCCAACTGCAAAACCTAAGAAAGATATTGACTCTATTGATAGTTATAGCCCCATTTCCTTACTACCATGTATTTCCAAAATACTAGAGAAAATAATAGCAAATCGAATTTTGTAGTTCACTGAATTTAAAAAAAAACTACTAATTATCCATCAATTAGCGTTCAAACCAAAAAAAGGATGCACCGATGCCCTGCTTCATTTCGACTACGTGATATCTAACGCTCTGTCTGCTCGAAACCACGTCTCTATTTTGGCACGATTTCGAAAAGTCATTTGATCGTATAGGTATTCATCTCGTCCTAAGCAAATTAAAGGAATGAGGAATCGGCCCTAAAATGTTTGTATACATCAAAGCTTTTTTAACAAACAGAAAATTTTCCGTCAAAATTAAAACTACTTTTTCCAAAATCGATCCATTTGAAAACGGTATCCCCCAGGGATTACCGCTTTCTGTAATTTTGTGTTCCATAGCTTTTGAAGAATTAAATACAATTATTTCAAAATACAAAGATCTAGATCATTGTGTCTATGCTGATGATGCATATATTCTCTGTAAATACAATGACCTAGATAAGACCAAGACTTTGTTTTTAAATATGCTTAAGGAAATAAATGACTGGTCTAACTGTTAATAAAAAAATGCAAAATGCTTCACATATGTAGAAAAAAAACATTGTAAAAATTTCGTAATATAACTTAATAATATAAAAATTGAAAATGTTTTTAATCTTAATATTCTTGGTCTATTTTTCAACAATAAATATAATTGGAAAAATCATTACATTCATTTAAAAAACTCACTAGCAGCAAGGCTTAATATAATTAAGTATCTTTCTTCTAAAAAGAGTAAGATTCATATAAACTCTGTCTGTTATGTTACAAAAATGCTCATTCTTAGTAAAATTGACTATGCCCTAGCTATATATGGATCTTGTCCAAAATCAACCAAAAACATTTTTAAACCCACGTATCATCAAGCGGCAAGGCGGAGTAATTGTGCTTTTCCAACTAGCCCAATTAGAAACATCCTCGCCGAGGCTGGACTACCGAACTATCAAAAATCACCGCCTCACTTTTACCTAAGCTAACCTTTCAAACTGGTTCAGTGATACCCAAAGACACAATGCAAGCTCTGTCCCATAAAAGAAGAAGACAAATCCCTTCCACAATTTGCACTATTTTGGAGATAGGCAAAAAAATTGATATACCCTTCAAGCGTCATCCCAAATACTCACCATCACAGCCACCCTGGTTATAAGATATCAACTCCATACTTCTCGGCCTATGTGACCTTAAAAAACAAAATACTAACCCAGAAGTCAACAGACAAAGGTTTACTGAAACTGCATCTAAGCTTTCCGATAAAAGTTGGAAGTTCTTATTCACAGACGGTTCTTTTAACCAACACAACACTACATTTGCAGTTGTATCAAAAAAAAGGAAATACATTCATCCAAGGTATTTTACCAGACATAACATCAATTTTTACTGCGGAAGCTGTGGGAATATTTGAAGCCATAAAAAAATGTTCCAATACATCAGGCAAATGGACGATCTGCTCCGATAGCCGCTCAGTCCTAAAAGCCATTCTCAACCCTTTCCACTCGTCTATTATCATATCCAAAATAAGAGATATAATAATCTCAATACCTTCAAAGCTAAAGTTATTTTGGACTCTTGGACATGTTGGTATAAGGGGCAACGAACTGGCTGGTAAAGCCACCAATGACGCCCATACTGCTCCAGTCTATACCTTTGAACAATATTCGCAACGCGACCTCCAAAGGTCGATACAAAAAAAATTGCATGAAAATGCAATCGCACAATGGAATGAATACCACCCCCATTATTCATCAATCAACTGCAACAAATTACGCCCAATATATCCAACCCACACTTCAAAGGAAATGATAACTAACTTTGTCCGCCTCCGACTCGGTCAAACCTGTCTTACACAGCAACATCTCCTCAAAAAAGAATCACCACCAACTTGCCCCAACTGCTATAACAACATCACCATCAGTCACCTGCTAGGCCCTTGCTTCTTTTCCGCAAACAAAATTTTAAATAAAATCAACACAAATTCAAAAATTAAAGATCTATTAAAATAACCTACTCAATAATAGGTGTTCGAGATTTAAATATATCTCTTTCGGCTGTTTTGGTCGAAATGTTTTTTAATGAAACAATTTAATTTCCTTTCCCGACGTTTCGACGGTGGTTGCCGTCTTCTTCAGGGGATCTTTTATTAACAAAAATAAAATGAACATATTATACACATAAGAACATTTAGTGTAAAATTTTGGCAAACTTACATTTAGTAGGTATTACAGATAAACATAAATAATACAATAAAAGAAAATTATAAGGCAATGATAAAAAAAAAACACTTCGATTGAAGTTCAGTCGGCTTTAAATTGTCACGGATTCTGCTTAGTCACCAAAGAGCAGTAAACTGATGAAATGTTCTGGCTGTCTTGTTTACGATTCATATTGTTTTTGTTGTTAATAATATGAAGCGTTTCAAGAGTATACCGCTGGGAGACATGTTTCTCCCTTTCCAGGATTTCCACTCTGTCAAAATCTGGTTTGTGCCCATGCTCAATGGAGTGTAAGGCCAATGCTGTCTTCCCAGTACTTTTTAAATTAATGTCGGATTTGTGGTTGTAAATTCGTTGACGAAGAAGTTGTTTCGTTGTACCGATATAGGAAAGATTGCAATTTTCTTCCGCATTTCCACGACAGTTAATTGTATAGACTACGTCTGTGCACTTATCCTTTTCCGTTTTTGTTTTCATGTTGGTGAAAAGAGGTGCCAAATCCTATTGGATTTGTACGCTAAACTAACGTCATTAGTACTATTTTTTACCGTCTCTTTAAAGTTTTCTGACAGTTTGGGAACATAAACTATACTCTTATAAATACCTCTCTTTTTGCCGCTTATCAACAGGAGCTTTGTGTTTTGGGCGAAGTATCAAGCTCCGCATGATTTCCATTGGATAGCCATTATATAGGAGAATTTGTGTGACTATTTTCTCATTTGCGGCGTGAAATTCCCGGTCACTCAACGCAAAGTCTTTTTGAACTAGATTAGAGGCTGTATTAATAAGAATATGCTTTGCTTGATTGGATTTAAAGTTGACAAGTCTTCCATATTATGTGTCTTTCTGATACCAATTGAAAGAGAGTCTATCATTAACGCGATGAATCTTGACGTCTAAGAACGTTATCGCTGTGTTTTGTTCCCTCTCAACGGTAAATTGTATTTTTTCATGATATGCATTAAGGCATCGTAAAACATTGTCGACTTCCCCATCATTAACAACTGCAAATATATCATCTACATATTTGACGATTATCTTTGGTTTGTAACTATCGGCAAATTTATTGTTCAAAAGGTTGTCCAAAACTAAATCGGCAATGGTAGGAGAAAGTGGATTTCCCATTGGCATTCCATGAATTTGTCTGTATAAGTTATATTTATACAGAAGGTAATTGTTTTCTTTAAGACAAAAATCCAAAAACTCTATGAATTTGGTTTGGCTCAACTGTGTATGTTTACTAATTGTCTCTCATTTTTTCCTAATGATGGCTACTGCCAGTTGTACAGGAACATTAGTAAATAATGATACAACATCATAAGATACTAAAACATCAGTTTGTTCTAGAACCAGATTATTTACCTTATCTTTAAATTCATTAGAACTTTTAATTGTGTAGACCGAATCTCTTGTCACGCACTGTAAAATTCTTCCCAAGTATTTTGCAAGTTCATAACAAAAGGAACTCTCATTGATGACGTTATAGGTCTAAGAGGCATATTTGGTTTGTGAATTTTCGATAATCCATAAATTGCAGGTATTTGTGCTGTATATGTCGTCATCACTGTCTTTTGCCTATCATCAATCAACTTGTTTCCATGTAGCCATTTCACCAGTTCAATGTTTTTATTTTGCAGAGAAGAAAGAGGGGTTCCCCGAGTAGGGCGGTATACAGAACGATCAGACAATAGGTCTTACATTTTGTTATCGTAATCTACGCGATTCAGTGCAACTGTGGTATTGCATTTATCCGCTGATACAATAATAATTGTTTTTTGTTTTTTAAGAAAGTAGGTAGTGTCTTTATGAACTTTAAATATGTATTTGGCAAATCCAATAGAACCCTGGCACCTCTTTTCACCAACATGAAAACATAAACGGAAAAGGATAAGTGCACAGACGTAGTCTATAAAATTAACTGTCGTGGCAATGCGGAAGAAAATTGCAATCTTTCCTATATCGGTACAACGAAACAACTTCTTCGTCAACGAATTTCCAACCACAAATCCGACATTAATTTAAAAAGTACTGGGAAGACAGCATTGGCCTTACACTCCATTGAGCATGGACACAAACCAGATTTTGAAAGAGTGGAAATCCTGGAAAGGGAGAAACATGTCTCCAAGCCGTATACACTAGAAACGCTTCATATTATTAATAACAAAAACAATATGAATCGTAAACAAGACAGCCAGAACATTTCATCGGTTTACTGCTCTCTGGTGACTAGGCAGAATCCGTGACAATTTAAAGCCGACTGAACTTCAATCGAAGTGTTTTTTTTTTATCATTGCCTTATAATTTTCTTTTATTGTATTATTTATGTTTATCTGTAATACCTACTAAATGTAAGTTTGCCAAAATTTTACACTAAGTGTTCTTATGTGTATAATATGTTCATTTTATTTTTGTTAATAAAAGATCCCCTGAAGAAGACGGCAACCACCGTCGAAACGTCGGGAAAGGAAATGAAATTGTTTCATTAAAAAACATTACGACCAAAACAGCCGAAAGAGATATATTTAAATCTCGAACACCTTTAATAATTCAACCAATTGGTCAATAACTTAACAATGAACCTACTCAATGTAATATTGTAATTATTAATAATATATTACAAGTAAAATTATAATAATCTATAGTTTTTACAAAAGAGCCGATAGTACTTTGCTGCTAGTGCTCTTTTATCTATTTATTAATAGTATATTTTAAATATGTTATTGATTGAAAAAAAATAAATAAATAAATAAATAAATAATAAGGACATGACATGCTTTTCTGTTGAAGTAATAGTACCATTTTCAAAGCTAGAGTCGAGATGTTAGATTTTAATTTGTTTCCACATCGATAGCAAACTTTGCAATCTTTGTAACAAAGAGAATTCGCAAATGTTCAGCAACTTGTTAATCCAATTAAACTTGTAAAAATAATAATATAGTTAAACATTTCGACCTTTAATTCACTTAAAAAATGAAATTTAAAATTTAGGACCATTATGGTTATCAACTTTTTATTTTATTCTTTTTACTATTCACTGTGTGTTGAAAACACTTCAATGAACTGCGATCTGAGAGTTTCACAAAATTAAATCAAAATTAAGTCATCACTCCCTAATTGGTTCAGCACAAATCTTTAATCTTTTACCTGAATAGAATGTTCCAATTAACCTGAAGTAATTAGAGTCATTATGGAAAGACACAAGGAAGCTTTTAAAACCTTACACATTTATACAATGCACATTTGTATAACTAAGCATATTTCGAAAACGACTTACTAAATTTTGCAGCCACCATACCATTTTTTTTTATTGTATTTATATTGTCCTTTTCATCGTCTAAGAAGGCATGTCGAAGGCAGTTACCGAAGTACTTAAATCTCAGAAACTTTCACATCCTGAGGTTTCGGATCACAACAAAAAAAGAAAAAAATACTCTCAGAAAACTTCAGATAGCAAAAAGAACAATAGAAAGTAAGAACTCAAAAAAAAAATATACAAACTAGAAAAAGAATTTATCTGAACAAGAAAAGTTTTCATCAATAGTACGAACGAAGCATATGACTTTGATGTCAACTTAAACTTATCTATCAGGAAAAAAAGTGCATCACGGTAAATCTACCGACAAGGGTGTTGAACGGCGATGACGCCAGGACAAGGTAAGGACTAAACTACCATGATTGAGTTGATCAGATAGATCCTAGTCCTTGGTGTAATTCGAATTTTTAACAAGATTCCTTAGCGCTGCCAATATAATTCAACACGACGCCAACGCATTACAATCTACATTTGAGGTTGATAAAGTTAAGTGGAAGTGAAAGGTATAAAGGATGAGTATGGGACTTGTTTGGATGAAAAAAGACGAACAAAAAAAACAAATAAGAAAATTGATGGAAAAATGCTTGGATCAACTTTTACACAATTCGGTAGTGCTCCATTGAAGGTTAGGTGTACCAGGTAGGAGAAACAGTGAAGGTAGTGCCATATGTGACAAAATCGTACATTTACTAAAGTATAGGAGCAGGATTAGGATATCTTAGAAAGCACATTTTATACCGTATTTTTGAAAACCATTATTAGAACCATTTGACATTTATTTTATTTTTAAGGGGACTAATTTTTATAATTAATATAAATTGTGTGGAGATATTACAAACATTATAAATCACCGCAAATGAGCGAAAAAATTGCGATGGGTCTCCATCTGCTGATTTAAAAAAAAAATGTTTAAAGGTAATTCAAATTATCCTTTGTTTTTACAATTTATATTAATTTACTAAATAAAATCAAAAACAATAAGTCTGCATATGCACTTAATGTGGAATTTACATCTTACATACAATTACTTTTAGAGAATTTTTCCAATTCAGTATTGTGAATTCTTATAATTCTGTGAGCTTATCTGTCAGCGAGTCTAGAACCTTCTACATTCTAAACGGTTGGATGGAATTTCTTCAACTTAGTACATAATGCACTTTCTGTAATATGCCAACACATTACATTTTTCGTTTTTTTAAGACCAAAAATGAGAGTATCTGACATACATTTTTGTTAATCAAAAAAGTAAATCTTATTTTTCTCAAACACTGCTCCAACGATTTTTATTACAAAAAATATCAGTTCATTAATGAAGGGTAAAGGTTAATTTTGGTAATTTTTTTGTTGAAAAAAAGGGTTATTTTTGGTATACCTCTAGTAGAATCATTTTTTTCGTTTTCGATCTAATGGAAAACAGTTCATCCCATTTTCTTGACTTTTTTTTATGGAAGCTCATTTAAAGTTTAAACTGTATTGTCAACATATTTCAAAATTCTTTTTTTAAGTTTAATACACATTTTTTTTTTAGAAAACCCAATATTTGAAAAACGATTAAATCGATTTCTTTGAATTTGTAGTTTCTTGACATTGTCTTGAATACCTAAAAAAACTATTTTCTTAGCCAAAACCAAGGGTACCTACTATACTCATTTAAAAAAAACCGTTAAGAAAAAAATGTCACATATCCAAGACAGTTTATATAAAAAGTTCTGTTCTTAAATTAATGCAGTCTATTATGAAGTAAAAAAATATTTTATTTTGCGTTCTTATGAACGGTACATGGCATAGAACCATTGTTCCTACTTTCGGCTTTATCACTATTAGAGGAACCGATTTATACAATTTGTACTTGCGATATAAGTTTTGCACTAGGAAAAAAATCGTACTCGAGATTTTCATCAAAATTGACATTACGGTTTTCGAGAACACAAAAAATGTGGGTCGCGCAATTCCGTCTGTCTGCTTATCGTATCAGCGGTAAGCGATTTTCTTCAAACTTGGTACTTAGGCGTTTAAGGTGATTATCTCAAATAGATTTTTGAATCGTTTTTTTAGCCCCTCCCACTCTAAAAATAACGGTACTTGCCATACTTTTCTACCATCCAATAATTTCGAAAACGCCTCTAACGATTTTGATAAAAAAAGTGTGTGCACATTTTGGTTAAAATTGTTTTTTACATATTTTGTTATTAACGGTACCTACAACAATTTTTTTTTATTTTGACTTTCTCATAAACGGCTAAAGGGATTTCGATCAAAATTTGTGTATAGGAGGTCCTTCGAATTATTAATAATACTGCACACCAAAATTTTCGAAAAAAAATTTTTTGGTTTTTGAAAAATATATTTATTTTAGTAAAAATGTAATTTCTAAAATAGTAAATAAATAAAAATGAAAAAATAAATTTTAAATTTTAATTTTATTTATTAACAACAATTAACAACTTTATAAAAATTTTAAATTTTAATATATCTGAAACGAGTGTTCTCTGAACGCTGTGTTCTGAGAACACTTCGAAACGTGTCGAGAAATATTAAAGTTTAAAATAAATTTATTAAGTTGTTAATCGGTTTATATAATATTAACAATAAATAAAACTAAACTTTAAAATTTATTTTTTCATTTTTATTTATTTACAAGTTTTAAGAATAACATTTGTATTAAAAACTAACAACTCGGAGGCAAAAAACAAACATGTATATCTTTTTTTGTTTGAAAGTTTATTACGTACTTCCAAAATGTATTAATGATTTTTTTTAGAAATATCGTTCATAAGTTTATATTATTAAATGTATAAAATAGTCACACCAATTTGTTTACGATGTGATCGAACATAAGAGGAAGTACATGCGATCCAGTCGTGCTATTCATTTTTTATGCAAATGGCGCAGTGCATAAAGTGCTTGGTTGCTAATTTAGACGTGTGGGTTCGATCCCCACGCTAGGCGCAAAAAAAACTCTTTAAAAGCAAATATTAAAATTGCATACTCAAATTTACAAAAAAAATATATCTTTAAAAATAAATAGGTACGTTTTTTGAATTTGAATTTTTTTGAAACTTAAATTTTATACATATATTAACAATTATATTTAATTGGCGTTTCAATTTTTTTGCTAAAAATACTTTCAAATTTTTATACATAAAAAATAAATTTTCTTAAAAAATCGCTCCAATCATTTTTGAGCTTTTTTTGGTATATTCATATTTATCCAAAAATTGAAATGGCATCTTTTTTTCGTCAGAGCAATCTTCAGCTAAGAAATCTGCTTCTGTTTAAGGGACAATATTTCTCTGTATTAAAGCGACAAACAGTTAGCCGGTTTTAACAATAGGCCTTTTAATGGGTAAATTTATACGCAGCTCAGCAAAATTTTATTCAGGAAGCAACAACAAAGGAAAAGTGCCAATAAATTAGATAGTAAAAATAGTGGCGATTATAGCTTAGATAAAGCTTTGGAATATTTGGAATGGATCGAAATTATGCTTGAAATTATGTAACGAGCTATCAGTCCTTTTCTGTTAGTAATTTGAAAGAAGTATACAATGAGGTCTTTTCAAAGTACCATAATGGTTATTGTTGATACTTCCATTACTGCTTGTCGCTTGGATTTCCAGTTGCTGCTTTGCAGAAGTTGTATGGATGAGGAGTAAGAAGATGCTTAATCGCATCTTCTTTGCTTACGTCCTGCTCGCTCCCAAGGACGCAGAATTTACCTGGGAGAATACTTCTTCGATGAGCCAAGTAATCTAAGTCACATATATATTCTCCAGCTACACCGCTTCATTAGAAGCTGAAATTGGTTTAATTAAAGAGCAATATCTCTCCATGTGGTATCACAATGGACCTATCTAAGGTCTAAGTGTTTCAGCCGTTTTCCTGACATTCACTTCAATCTTACCTAACCTAACCTGCTTTAATCAGCAAACATTATTTGAGACATTTTTTGTCCAAAATCGTTTTCTACCTGCCGTTGTTTATACCAATCTTTTGTATTAAGGAGAGAACACCAAGAAATCGAGCTTGGATTCGACTTGCCTATAGTTTGCTGCAGTAGAAGGGAATTAAATTCTACGTTATTTCTAATCGTATATGAGATAATCTGTTAGTTTAGTAATAGACTATTTACCCCGTTTCACAGCAGGAGATTAAACCTAAGATCAACTGAACCTTAAACTGCATTTAAATTTTTGGTTTAGTTCGTCCGGTTTCACAGTGAAATTTGATCTTGAGATTAAACTCCGTTTAACTATATTTTAAGAAAAAAGTTAGCAGCATTTTTCTTGCCTTGTCCTCACTTTCTCACTCTGACATAAAAAAAAACACGCGAAACAACGAGAACAATAAATTAAATAATATTCAAAATCACTATAACAACTCGATAACATTTGAGCACACAATTTTGTTTTTTTTTTCATAATATTTTCTGAAAAAAAAAAAACAATACAAACGCTGAACTGAAGTTTAAACGGCAGAATAATCTCGGTTAGCTTAAACTACAAATTGAACTCAGTTCAAGGTTTAAACGACACTGTGAAAGCGAATAAATTGTTAATCTGAAGCTTAAACCAAAAGTGGAGTTCAAGCTTGCAGTGTCAAACGGGGGGTTAAACAAAAATATAAATAACTAGCTGACCCGGCGAACTCTGTTCCGCCTTAGATTCATAAATAAGTAGATTTTGGATTTTAGTAAGTTCAATTTTTTATTAGAAAATTCAAATAAAAAAAAATTAAGTATTTTGATGATTCTTTATTGTTTATGTATTTTGGTGCATAGTTTGCCCTCTTCAGTTAAGTATCTTGTAAGGCACGACATTTTTGGTTTTATTATCAGGCGCTAGAACAAACACCTCAGATGATCTTTCGACCCATTATACATATAATTGACTATGGATATTCCAGATTCAAACTAAACTTTGAAGGATTGGCAATTGAAGTCTTTTAAACTCAGCGGCATATTGGCTGGGATTAGGGCTGGCAACGAGACCGAGACTAGTCTCGGTCTCGTCTCGGTCTCGGTCTCGTCAACGAGACGAGACTCCTTTAAAAGTACCGAAGACGAGACCGAGACGAGAGCGAGACGAGACCGTATTGTTGGTACCGAAATTCGACGAGAGTCTCGCTGGTCTCGGTGGTTTCGTTTCGGTTTTCGCTATAAGAAAATTTTGTTTTTATTTCATTATTTTTTAATATCTAATCATGTTCAATTTTTATAATATTCACAAGTTTTTTTTTGGCGAAATATTATATGCGCGTTAACATATCAAACCATATTATGTATATACATAGTTATACAGAGATAGGCGCATTTCGAAAATCCAGAGAAGAATGCGTACGATTTATGTATGCATGGCGTTGCTTCCTTTTGGGTGACATTTGGAAAAAAATATTGTCAAAACGTTAAAATATAGTTCGTTGCCTAACTGTCAAGCCATGAGCTGTCAAAATCCCATGAAGAATTTCTCCGATTTAAATGGATTAAAAAATCTCTACAAAAGTCAAATTTTACCTCAGAAAATTATAAATTTTTCGATTTAATTTATTGCTCCGTAAAAAGGTGATTTAAGGCCTCTTGGGTGAGGTTTGAAAAAAAATATTTTAAAAATGTCAAAATATACAGTCCTATTCTGTTAAACGTTCACGTGAATATTTATATTCTTCTATCCGACGGAAAAAACGAATTGTTTCAAAAATTACATAAATTTCGATCAAAAATAAATTTTAACAATTAGATTCTCTTAAGAATCAAACAAAAAAATATTAGTAAAGCTTTGGACTCAAAAGATAGAAGGTATTTGAAAAATTCTAAAAAGTGAAAAATTTAGTAAAATATTCATGTGAATCGGAAGATAGCAGAATAGGGCTGATAATTTATTGCCTACCTGCCAAGCAATGAACTGTCAATTTCATTGAAGGATTGCTCTGATTAAAATGGATTAAAAAAACTGTACAAAATTCAAATTTTATCTTGGAAATACGGCTCTTCAAAGGTGTCTGATAACGTTACTTCACAGCCTATTTTTTAACGTTATCACACACCTTTGAAAACTAAATTCGCACAAAATGTAAGCCATTGGGAGCGCTTTCATACGCAACTAATAAAATTCAACTTAAAAATATAGTTTTCGATTTACACAAGTAAAACTTACTCGTTTCAAGTGAAGTCTATGTCCTTAGCTTCATGGACCTACGTACTGCAGAACAAAATTTCTAATTTTTGATTTGTTTAGCATAAGCAACGTACAAGGATATATCATTATTAGATTCATGCATAATTGACAAGCACAATAAAGTTGGATAAGACGTGCAGATGCCAAGCTTGACCGAATTCTTGAGATCCATATTGTACGCTGAGTTTCACCAAGTTTCCCACAATTGTTTTTTTTTTCTATTGGTTTTGACAGCTAAATGTGAATATGTGTACCAATTCGTACGATTTTTCACGCTACCAAACATTAAAATTGGAGCAATCCTTCAATGGATTTTGACAGCTCATGGCTCGACATGTAGGCAACGAAATATATTTTGACGTTTTGATATTATTTTTTTCCAAATGTCATACAAGAGGCTTAAAATCAACTTTTGTCGGAGGAAAAAATTTCGAGGTAAAATTTGAATTTTGTAGAGGATTTGTAATCCATCTAAATCGGAGCGATGCTTCAATGGATTTCGACAGTTCATGACTTGACAGGTAGGCAACTTACTATATCTTGTCATTTGAGTAATATTTTGTTTTCGAAATTTCACCTAAAAGGTCTAACATCAACTTTTTAGGGCGCAATAAATTAAATCGAAAAATTTCGATTTTTTTAGGTAAAATTTGAGTTTTGTATAGGTTTTTTTTAATTCATTTAAATCGGAGACATCCTTAAAAGGTTTTCGACATGTTGTGGCTTGACAAAACCGGTAAATTTATTTCTTAAAAAATCGAGCGTTGTATGTAGGTACTCTTTTTTATTTAATATTTTATTTGTTTTTGCTATGAAATATATTAACTTACACAATTCTTCCAAAATGTTATTTTCACTTAACTCAAAAGACAAAACAGACTCAAGAGTTTGTTTTATACATTTTCCCGCATTTTTCTTACCGACGAACTACTGAGATACCACAACCATACTCTATATTTGCAATCCGAACAATGCGTCTTATCTTTATCTTACATCTTTTTCTACCAAAAAAACACGAAAGAAACCAAGACTAAGGATGATACCATGACCGAGACCGAGACCGAGACGAGACCGCACATTAAAATTTTCTCGAGAAAAAGGCGAACCAAGGCCGAGACGAGACTTGGTTTGGCGAGACCTGGACCGAAACCGAGACGAGACTGAAATTTTTCGATTTTGGCGAGACCGAGACGAGATTAACAAAAGTCTCGCCTGGTCTCGTCTCGTTGCCAGCCCTAGCTGGGATCATCGGAATAAGAACTTCATCACCTTCGAATTTTCCTTTGAGTATCGTGCGTCGCGTAAATCATATTGTTCATCAATTTACTTAAAACCAAATGCGTACCGTTGCACAGAGTTGGTTGGCTTATGTTTCGAAGCACGATTACTACGCAGCCAATCTTTAGGCTTAAATTGTGCGGTGGTAAGCCAGGCACATCCAAGGAGTTTAAAAATTCAATTGGATAGTTGGTGGCTTCATCTTCATTATTTTGTTGCTCAGTCAATAGATATGAATGAATGCATGTTAAAATAATCTTACTCTGAATTATGTAGCTTAGGCCATTTACATCTTTATTCTTAGCCGCTAAAATTGATTATTTTTGCAGTTAGACATTATGATGTTTGGGAATACTTTGTTGATAAGTTCGTCTTTCGATGAGACAAAGTTACAGAAATTATGAGGAAATGAAATCAATCCGCTCGATTCGTCGACAGGAACTCGACCATTACCGATAGTCAGCAATTGCTCAGAGAAATCTTCAGCAGATGTATCATTAAGGCCCGTTTGCTGATACACAAAGTAATCATTTAAGTTCTTCTTAAGCACTTATGTGACAGTTTACGCAGAGGAAAAGTATCTCCTAAGTGTTTTAAGTGGAACATAAATATTTATGATTCGTATCAGCAAACGGGCCTAAGAAAGGCATATGTCATGTTTGTTGTCAGTTAAAGTTTCTTCACATAGCTCCATAGATTCGATGATTTGAGATAATTTCGTCGGCAGCCATTTGACTTGGAATAACTGACAGTGTTTGGCGGAAATTGCCAGTAGATCTTGTAATGTTAAATGCTTCTAATGCACGTTTTTGCGCCATTGTGCATTAGTTCCGGATGATGATTTTCGGTGCTGATAAAACCTTGGCCATTGCTGATTTTTTGCATTATTACATGTTGGCTCTTCAATAGTTTGAAGATTTAACGGCAATTTTAATTCTGATTAAGCTGTACGGGGTCCTTCTAACAAATTGCTGCTATTCCAGAGGAAGCAACAGTGGCTAAAACTACTGACATGAGGAATGTCTTACAGTTCCAACATGGGCATCCAGGAAATATAAACCACCATTTCCATCATCAATAATAGCCTTCATTAATATAACACAAACTTAATTTTTTTGTGTGATCATATTCACGTTCCCGTTCCAATTCTGGATTAAATGTGTCATTCATTTCACGATTTGGCGCTGGCATTCATAACCTGAACAATAAACTACCCCACATGAGGTAACACATGTCCTCGATCAAGAGTAAAGCCCGATTATGTATCATTCATCTCAATATCGTGATTTCTGGAACTGACACGAATTTGATGTAAAATATCTTCTGATATCTTCGATAGAAAGCATGTCGAAATGATGATAGCAAATAATGTGCGTATCTGACTTGGAGATGCAACGATAATGGCTTCAATGATTGAGTTATTCGCATGCAGTACGATATGTTGGGAACATTATACCATTAACAATCCGTAGTGTCTCAAATGACGATGACCCACCCACATTTGCCAGCATCAATCGCAAATGGAAGCACTCACTGATTATTACTGATTATTGATTTCTGAAAAAAAAACTATAATTATCAAATTTTTATCCATACTTGACCATAGACAAAATTACGTTTAGCTGTCATTTGCGTTTTATTATTCAGTGTCAGATGCGTTTCTGTTATGCCACGTTTTATAGTGACTTACATTCTCTTTGTAGTTGTATGTTACGTCCCAAGGGAACGCGGTTGGACGGGATAAAACCACCACCACCAATTTCCAGCCAAACCGGTTCAGCCGTTCTGGAGTTATTAAAAGTGTAACTAACACGACTTTCTTTTATATACGTAGATTTATAAAGTCTGACTAAATCTGAAATAAATTAAAAAGCTTACCCGTGGTTTGGAAACTCTTAACCCAAGTTTCGTGTTTTCTTGGACACCGAAGAGCTTACCACAGCGTAAGGTATTAGTTTAAGGATTTTTCAAGAAATTGGCAGGTTTCTCTGCCTTCCATGACTGGAGTAAATTTAGCAAGAAGCTTTATATTTATAACAGCACATTTTTGTCCTCAAAACAAGAGTATGCCCATCAAGAATTCCACATGTAGACATAAACAAAAAAAAATCGAGTGCCAACCTTGTGTGGGCTTTATGCTCAAGTAAAGGAAATACCCTCTTCCGTCCCTTATCTACTTCCCTGTGTGATTGTGGTTATCCTGTATAAGTAGAAAAATAAGTTTTATGATGTACTCTCAATGACAGTCGGGTATTTTCCAATTTAATTTCCGTAACTGATTTCTGAAAACTTTTCCCTTATCATCATTTTTCTTTTTTAAAGGGATACATAGGTAAATGAAAAAAAAAGCAAAAAAAGTTAAATTTGATTTCACACAGGTTTTCATTTTTAAATCTATTCAACTCAAATTCATGTAAAAATATTGAACAACATTGAAAGTCCTTTGGGAATTCATCGACATGAACACTGAGCATTACAAAATTTCGTTAGTCATATGGCACATTCCAGGATGTCGATTAAAACAACGGATTAACAACGGATCGGTTTTAGAAAAAAAAATATCAATTTATTTTTTTGTTTTTGTTATTGAAAATCCTCATCGGTTATAGTCCGGTACCTATAGATATTCTGTGTTAAGCCAACATAATGGTATTATGACCCATTCTTGTTTATAAATACTACATATATACAAAGCCCACAGGATCGCTTTCCTATCAAACCGTAATAGACGACAAATTGTTATAAATTGCCATCCAGTGTTGTCGGGAATAAACGTAGGTAGGTATATGGTTTATGTTTATGCAAGTATTTCAGCGCGATTTGTAAAACCATCCCTATAATAACTGACCAAGGGGCCGTTCTAACCATCAGTTCCTGCAAATTGTGGCTAACCTAGAATCAAAATCTCCCTTACAACATTCGACATACATACATTATGTATAGCAATAGCTTTGTGAAGTTGGGAAAGTGTTTATTTTCAAAGAAAATTTATTCGCTTTTACGCCGTGTCGTAATCCAATCCATAAAAATTTATGCATTTTCCGATATTTTTACACAAACGAACACGAGGTGGTATAGGGCAAAAAGGAAAGATGTCCTTTTTCTCTGATAGAGAATGGGTAATTCTTTTTTTTTCGTCATGATATCTTGTATACATACTCATGATACATGTAGAGAGTAGCATTAGGTAATGTGTGAGCATCCAATTTTCCTTCTCTGACGCGATGAGGTCCTGATTTGACTATTCACTTGAATACTGTGAAAATATTTTGTTTCCCTTTCCAGTCGCCACGCGCGCTGACTTCCTTGTTTGTTTTGAAAATTTCCTTTGTGTTGTTAATATTGTTTTTTTTTATGTTTTTGTTTGACTAGCTGGTGTTGTTTTCGGGTCGAAATCGGTTTGTGTCGCCTGCATCATGAGATACTAACGTATCCTTGCAGTGGTGTACTAGTAGCTAGTTGTTGATATCTATGTTTGTTGCATTTCTCTCAAACAAGCAATAAATTCAAATCATGTGGAAGCAGTAATCAGACCAATGGAAGGCAATATTCACGAATCGAAATCGAGCCAGCCAACGATTTGGTTTATATTTTTTTGTCGATGATTTTAATGTTTTTTTTCTTTTTTTTTTGTTATTGGCAAGAGGAAAGTTTTTGGCTTGGAATCTGAGTTTGTTTTTGTGTTTTGGGTATGGATGCACACTGATTGATGTGGAAGATGATTTGCTTAAATTTTTTAGGATGCTGTAAAAAGGGTTTTCACTCTGTCGCCCTTTGATGAAAGTGAACAAATCTGGGTAGTTGGCTGGTACGGCTTTAATTTCAGTAAAGGTGAAGTCGTGAATATTGGGTGATATTTTAAACCGTTGGCTTAAGAACAATCTGCTAACATTTTTTGTTGAAAATTTAATCATCATAAATATCTAAAAAACTAATTTTTTTATTTTTGCAAATTAGTTTTGCAAAATTATATTTTTAAGCTTATACTATTAACTACATAAAATATACCAATTTTTTTATAGAAAAAAGATAAAGACATTTTGTATATTAAAAATTTAATAAAAAAAAACTTTTTTAAAAATATATTTTGTCGTTTCTAATAGGTAATAATCTTGTGCATAGTATGTGATCTTACATAAGAGAACTGTCGAGATCAGAATTTAATGCGCTTGTCATACTTCATTAGTTCCACATCCGAAGAACAAGGAAGTGAATCAGAAAATGAATGTGAAAAGCGGATATCACTTTCGTCAGCAAACCTATTTAGTGGATAAGAAGTTATACATAAAAAATCATTTATGAAAATGAGAAAAAGAGTAGGATAGAAAACTGAGCCCACCAGCATTTATTTTGTGAACTTTAGGCTTGAAACCATCCAATTAGACTTGTATTAAATGGCCCGATAGGTAATTTCTAACTCATCGAAAAAGAAATTCATCGATACCAAATGGACGCATTTTCGATAAGAGAGCTTGATGCCAAACGTTACCAAATGCTTTTGAAATATCAAGCGCAATAATCTTACATTCTCAAAGATGATGTAGAGATTTGTGACACTATTCGGTGACCTATATTATCGCAGACCACCAGTTGACATATTGCTACGAAAGTCATACTGCCGGTCAGTAAGGAACTTTCGTACTTTAAAGATAGGTTTTTCTAAAGCTGATAAGGAGTCAGCATTTCCATTTCCTTGGAAAGGAGGGTCTTAAGTATAAATGGACGGTAGTTAGATGGTGAAGAAGATTCGCCTTTTTTAGGGACAGGCTGGACTAATGCTTTTTTCCATACACTCGGAAAGAGACCAGTAGAGTAGGACATATGGAAAAGCTTATGCGGTGGGTTTGCCAGCGTTTAAGAACAGCTCTTCAGATTGATGGGAGGGATACTATTCGGGCCAGCAGATTTGTGTATATCAAAGTCTTTGGGGGCTCTAGTAACTGTACGAGTCCGAGGAAAGGTTTGCCCCATGAAATCGTTTCCGCTCTCAAGTACTGGTGGAGTCAAGACACTTTCTGGCAGCCATCGAATCAACAGCGAACTGCGCTGCAAGCAAATTAGCTTTCTCACCAGAACTGGCAAATGGGCTGTCATAAAAGACGAGCTTGTTACGGTAAATTTTACCTTGACAAAAACTATCGTTTTCATATTCCACATCCTTGTTTCTACCCTTTTATCCATCCGTCCATACAGGAGAGAGTAGGGCAGCCATGGTCCATCAGCCATCGGTACACTCTCTCAGTATCGTGAGCAAATAAAAACGAACCTTGGTTTGAAAGTGGTTGAACGACTAATTTGGCATAGACAGACGGGCAGTCTGAAAGAAAACTGAAATAGCGAAAGCGCGGGTGACATTTGGTCCCTGAGCGCAAGAAGTAACTCATACTGAGAATGGCCGAGAGCCCAACATATCTTATTCATGTTTGCAAAAGATGGAACATTAAACGAAGGTGCTCAATATTCCCCAAATCTGCGCAAAAGCCCAACGGCTAAATAAATTTACAAGAAGTAGGGACATACTGCCAATCTCTTCTTTAGTTGTTGTTTTGTAATATATTTAAACTTTTCACAACAAATTGCTTAGTTCATTTTTATTTCGGAGGGGACAACTAAACGTGATTACCTCGAGTTTCTTTTTGGTTTTCGAAAACTTTTCTTATCGATGAAAACTTTTCTTATCGATGAATGCATTCATCTAATTCGCCGCTCCTGAGAGTGAAACCAGCGGTCGGCGAATTATAGATGACGAAGAAGAAACATGGGAGAGTGATATGTCCGTAAGCAGGACCGCCGGTTTTCAATAAGGTTAGATCTCTCCCTCCAAAGTGCGGACAGTAGCCCGATGAGAATGAAACCGAAAACCTCGGCCACTGATTGGCTGAAAACAATGGCGAGCTGGAAAAAGGAGAGTTCGTCCAGGACGGCAAAAAACTTGGACGGACACTTCTAGTTTGAGCACAGAACAAAGGAGATGGCAGAGAAAATTTTGGCTAACGAAAAGAAAAGTTTTTAAAAGGGAAAGGAAATTCGAAGAGGAAAATTTTTAAAGTGGTGAAAATTTTATACGGAAAAGTTTAAAAAAAGGAGGAAAAAGCTTTGGAGAAAAAGAAAAAAGGGAAAACTTGCCGAGAAAACTTTAGCGAGCTATTTAGACAAAGGATTAATAATTTAAGAAATTTGGAGGAAATATTGGCAGTACTCTAGAAAAAAAAGCTAAGTATTATTGGTCATTTAAAAATTCAGTATTCGATAATTTTGTATAGTTTAATTTGTTAAGATCGGTTCTCGAGAAAATTCCGTAAAACGGATCCCGCGACCGATTTTCGGGACCGTACGATAACGGTCCATCTTATATCACTTTTTATTTCGTAAATTGTTGTTCTTTTTTTGGTTGACAAAATTTTAAGTCTTACACCTATATTATTATTATTATTACAAATTTTTTTATTTAGATTTAAGAATACATATATGAATGACAAAGAAATATTCAAAAGAAAATAGAACATGGCAACAAGTGCCGTCTGTCGAAAATAATTTGACATATATTCATTAATTTGTAAATAAAAAAAAAACTGAAAAAGAACGATTGATACATTTTTTGATAATTTAAATTTTCGTACTAAATTTTTATTTGTATAACAATTTGCATTGAATATTTTGTTAAATAAATTCAAATTTAATATAAATTATAGGTATTAAAGTTATAATTAAGGATGGCTAACAAAAAAATTTAAAAGTGAGATTACAGGTAAAAACTATTTCGATATCTAAGTGCATGATCGCAAAAACTAAAAATTACTCTCCAACCATTTTTACCGTTTAAAATATCTTTGGTTTCAGAAAAAGATAAAAAGCTCTTTTGAAAGTAAAGCCTTCTCAATTCTTGCAGAATCGGACAGGTAGCTAAGAAGTGATAAATGTCTTTATTTTCATTTCTATTACGATTCAACTCTCGTTTTGAATATGGAACTAATTTGGTAGGTGGACAGATAGTTATTAAAGTAATTTCTATTACCCAAGGAGTGGTTCAATTCTCTGTAAATCAGCCGTCTTGAAGAGGATTGTGCGCTATGAATGCATTGTAGATAAAAATGCTCATCTACTTTTGGAATACAGTTGTAAAATGCATCACGCCAGCATTCAATCAGCTGATTAGATATACTGAGATCCACTCCATATTTACCCGCACTTATACCTATATTTTAAAAGGTTTCCCAAATAAATTCTGAACCTTTAAATTTTTTCTTTAATTTCGAGCATCATTGCTCGCTCATTTTACTTAATAAATTTTCTTTCACCGTCGCCCTCCGCTTCAAAAGGTTTGCGATTTCTTTTGCATCACAAAAAAAATTGCTGGCGCCCACTTTTTAAATTTTCAGGTCTACGGCCCTGTCTTAAGATTAAATTATTTCAACTATGAATTAATTTATTCATTCTTATTTTTATTAACATCAATCAATTAAAATACTAAGCTGAACCCATCCCTTACTGAGCATATCTTGTGGCGGCAGCACTTTTTATTGTCGCTGCTAGTTAGCACTTTTAATTCGCCCATCTCATATTCTCTTAGTTTGATAGACTATATTTTTGTTCATTTAACTAAAATAAATTGTGCCGGCACATCGGGTTTTCTTTTATCCGTTTGTTTATAAATTTAATTATTTCGTCGCGAAGTTGAATTTCGAATATTTTTTATAAATTACCAAACGTTTTTTGGATTTCACATCTTTTCATGGATAGAAACTATTAAACAAATGGGTTTTCGAGGGTCAAGCAAACGTACAAAAGTTCACCATCTTGATATTACTCACCTGTGGTGAAAACATTTGGCATTGTCACAACGGAATGACGACAGATCGAAGATGGGAGCGTCAACTACAGCGAATAACAGTACAGTATGTCTACGGAAATACTACGGGAATATGATGGTGGTACGTGTGGCGAAGTTTGGCTGACCTAATTTGAGAACGTTAAGGAAATATGCGACAAATTGTTAAAACTATTGTAAAAAAAATTAAAACAAAATGGGTTGCTCCTAAAGCTCTGTGCCATCTTATTTAATAAAATCGATAACATCGTATGTACCATTTTCTTCAAAAAATATCGATAAATTGTTTACGAAATCTTTATGTCTTAATTTTACTTTGTAATTTTTTATACACAAATGCACAAATAAATAAATAAATATACCACATTTCCACAATATAGTAAGATTTTCATCCTACTCTCAAAAAAAAAAAGGAAACCGGCGAATATTTTCGGTTGCACATCAAGAATGCACCAATCAAATATTCACCTCACATGTCAGCACCTACAGATAAATACTTTCGTCCTCGAACAACGAAAAATACCAAGGCAATTTCACCTAATGGCAGTATTATCCTTACTGCACCCTAAGGATGACTCTATACCGCATCGACCGGCACTATCACACCAGGCATCACACAGAAATAGGATAAAAGCATTCAAAAGAAAACACGATAAAGTCTCATTTATCTAGTTACCACTCCGATAAAGAGCTCAATTTCCATCTGCATAATTTATTAATTCAAGAAGCAGGCGAACACTTTTCAGCAAACCGTGCCAAGCTTACTGCGATCGATGTCACTTCGCCGCTGCACTACTCCACGTCGACAGTCGGGAACTCATCCGCATCAACAAGAACTGAGTACAAAAAAATATATATACAGTCGTCGGTCTTAGTATTTTCAAGAATTTATTACATTTCCAGCAAAAGAGTGCACTGCTTCATGGACCAGAAGATGCAGTTCTTTTTCTTCTTGGCTATGACTTCTTTTGTGCTTCTTAAAGTGATGTGCCGACTGCCGAGATGTGCGCGACAGCAACTGACGAAACGCAATGTCTCTTGCTGCTTCTAACTTAGATATGGTGCATTGTGAACCATGTCATCGGGTCGGGATGCAAGATCCCATTGGGAGGACTAATCTAGTGAATTTTATTTTGCTTCCGCTCTGTAGTAAAACTGAATAAAATAAAATGCTGGGTATAACGGCCACTTCCCAATTCACCCCACAAGCTGCTCCATCAACTCAACTATCGCCTGTTGTCAGTCTACGGTCTAATAAAATTCCGTGTTTACAATTTTATTATGAGCGCGGTGTGTTTTTTTAACGCTTGCGGATGGGGAATTCTGATGGGAAACCAACAGCAATTGCAAAACGGAAGAAAGCACACGGCACCGGCATCCCTTCAAAGTTGTTATAAGTAATTGCACTACTCCTCCTTGCTGGAGCACAGCTATGCTTATTGAGTTTATTTCCATTCAGCGAAATGGCTTCATTAATTTTAAAATTGGAAAATAATGAATTCGAATGCAATTCCCGGTGAGCTTCACAATACAAGCCACACAAATTTCAAGCGTGCGATGCGGAAACTTTATTACTTGGGGGAATAATATTCATCTTTTCTTTATAATGTAGGTACCTAGGTAGTTGCGGGGGTTTTCTAAAGTTCGAGTAGGCAGTAAATTATAATTAGTTTCGATGATACTAATTTAATTAGGCAACGATGAATTTTGAAACAATCATAATGTAGTTTTCAACTTGCTGTTAGTTTTTTTCCTTGAAATATAATTAAATGTTTAAGTGTTGGTAAGGTAAGAGAAAAGTCAAACAAAATGTTGCTCTGCTCTGCGATTTTGTAGAATTTCTTTTAATGTTGTCCTACACATTTATGTACATACAAACATATATAAAATATTTCACCATCTTCTGCATGACGTATGAGATACTTGACGAAAAAATTAAATTTGTCGGATTAATTTGTTATACAACCTGCTTAAGAATTTAATGAAACCAAGTTTTCTGAGTAGTGAGGGGATGGCGAATAAATAAAATAATATATATCCAAATATGAAATAAAACAACTTGATGTTAAGACAAAAGAAAACTGAATGAATATTTTATTACGATCACAATAGAAATTAATTTAAATACAAACAAACGTAAATATGATTAGTATGGAAAGGTGTTTTTGTGTAGTGTTTTTATGAATTTATGTTCATTTTATCTGCAAAAAGTAGGTCGTTTTTTTACCTAAAACATTCTTGCCTTTCGTGATGTCTTATAAATGGAGTTTTTTTGTAAGGTATAGAACTGTATGTTGGCAGCACTGTTTTCATTGACAACTACTTTGTCATCTCTCATGTGATTTATATTTATAGCTTTTTTGATTGGTATTTCGGAAGCGTTCGGAGTGCGTGTAAACTCTTTTGTGGTTATGTTCTATTGACATTCAGAATGACAGTTTTTCTTCTGAAAAGAATCGAAATCGAAGAGTCCTTCGGAATTGCCAATCGAAAAGGCCATTCGTTTAATTTGACATTTCATCAAGCACAACCACAGGGCACGGCGTACATTCAGCGAATGACCTCGAATTGACATTGCTGTTGATCCCGATTTTCACAAGAAACGTTTTTCAGCGATGAAGTCCATTTTTGGTCAATAAGCAATACTGCCACATTTGGAGTGTAAATAATACTCAAAGCATTGTTGAGACGCAGTTGCATCCAGAAAAACTGACAGTTTCGTGTGCTTTCTAGGCTGATAGAATTAATATGGTAATTACTTTTTAAAAAACTTTGGCGGCCAGACAGTTACAGTCAATCGAGATCGTTATAGAACCATGATCAATGTATTTTCTTTCCTAAATTGAATCGACTTGATGTGGGGACACAGTACACATAATAAGGTAATATGTTGCGCATGTTGTCAGAATTCAGTTGTCATAATTCAAAAATTCCGTTGTCATATTTGGCAAAATGTCTCTGAGATTTGGCACATTCACATACAAATAGTGGTGGGTCAATATTTCAGTAAGATGTGTTCAGAATGAATAAAGGCTTTACGTGGACACCTGCGAGCTAACGCTTTATCCCACGGTGGGCCTACCCACTTCGGGTCACAATATTTAAGGCATTGGACATGCCTGCAGCCTTTTATCTATCTACCGGGTTGCCCCAGTAGCCATACACGTATCTCGTATGGTATAACCATTAGCCACTGCGATGCTCTCACAAGGATGCCTACCCATGGTCTGTAATTTTGGGCAATTAGCGGAAAATTAGTGGGATACAGACCCCCGCAGTACCGAATTACGGCATTTCTGGAGTCTTTTCATCACCTGAGTGAGAATACACTCCCAGGGTATCTTTGGCGAATGACTGCCTTATTTTGTTGTGCTGCCTCAACTAGGAACAAGGAGACCTAAGTGAAAACTATTACTCACCATCGGGTAATGGATCATCGTATTTTCACTAATTATACATGGTAAACCATGTATTATTGACTTGGTATCCCACTACCAGTCAATTTGTGCACTTATTTACATCTTACTTTTCCGGGGGTGCATTACCAGTGAACGAATAAACGATCACTGGCTGCACCCCCTTCTAATCACCATCTTTGGTTCATACTTTTTAGCATCCAATTCCGTAATTTAGATATTTATTACCTTGCTTCACAAGGTAATGATGGTATTCATTACCATACATTTTTATTGGATCTACATTTTTCATACACTCATCCATACAACTTTCTTGTATGCCTAGTGGACGGCTATTCAGACAGACTCCTTACCCTCCGTATACCTGATTGCCTATCCGAGCAGCCACTCCACCACCACTCGCTACTAGCAATCACTTACTTTCACAAAATCGACATTCACCTCTTCGTACACTTTTTCGTGTACGCATTCGCCTCGATTTATCTTCAGGTCTCAGGTATTTCTACCATTTTTACCTGTCAAAACCTCCATGCAATATTTCATACACGCACACTCTTACTCAATCATACGGTTTTACCCCCGCATGATCCCATAGAGAGCGTCTACTCAAGTAGACTCCTTACCCTCCATATACCTGATCGTCTAGCTTGAGTAGCCACCCTCTACACCAACGCTACTTACAATCAGTGCTTTCACTGTTCTTCGCTCAATCTTCAAAAACATCTGTTACATCTGTTACAGCATTATCCGACATCACAAACATTTTCATCAATTTCCTTCGTTCCTTCTGAAACATCGGGATGGCCAAAGCAATCACTTGAAAATAAACTCCGACTGCTTTGACCCACAGTAATCATCATTTTACTCTAACCGTCTCTATTGAGACGCTAAGCCTGTTAGATTAGCCGGATTGGGTTCTTTGGTATGTAAACATACCCGTACTACCAACCGTTGACATATAGATACCACGAGGAGGGACTAACTAGGCACGTCCAAGCTCCACTAGCCTTGGTTTATCTAGATTGAGATGTGTTCAGGAAGAGGTAACAGTAGATAAAAAAATAACTGTTATTAAAATTACATTTGAAATTTCTAAATTTGCATTCTGATCAAACCAAACAGCGGAATATAGATGAAAAAGTGATAAATAAATAATTTTAAAATGGTAGTGAAAAATGGTTTATTAAAATTGTTATTTCACTGACAAATTTTGCTCCATAATTGTTATTTCAGTAATCGGAATTTATAACTGTTATTTAAAAGTAGCAGTAAGAGATATTGCAACTAGCAGTTTGGGCCATGCCTAATGCCTATGCGCATGCCAAATGTGACACGAGTGTCTCTGAGTTTTGCCACATGCGCGAACTTGAACGAAAATGAAAACAGGAATATATTACCTTTATTATGTGTACTGTGATGTGGGGGGTTGTTGTTTCAATAAGACGGCACAAATGTCACACAGCGAGTGCTACAATTTAATTTTTGAAGCAAACATTTGGTGAGCGCATAATTTCGTATTTCGTGCTTTGGTCCTGTGAGTTGGACTCCAAGACAATGCCATTTAAGACCGTTGGTTTTTTTTTTCTGTGGAGATATGTGAAGGTGCTAGCTTGCGCTGATAATCCAGAGACGATTGACGACTTGCAAAACAACATTTGCTGCGTTGTCGCCAATATGCGACCATAATTGTTGCAAGGAGTGATCGAAAATTAGACCTTCAGATTGGACTACACCCGAGCCGACGGTCGGCCGGCGTAGGTCATGTGATGTGGTGCCAGAAATCATATATTCAAATAAACACAATATTATCTTTCAAAAAAGTCAGATTTTACAATACCGATTTTTCCCAATAATCAGATTTTTATTTTACTGATTGTTTCATTATAATTAAATATTAAAATTAATTAAATATATAAAAAGTAATGAAAAATAAAAAAGAATCAAAGTTGAAAAGAAAAAAAAGCAATTTCTGTTTTTGTTTTTAAGCAATGAAAAACGAAATAAAATTTCTTTGAGATGGTTCTTAGTCCGTAATTAGCATACCTACAAGTTTGTTTTCATACCAGGTTGCAAACAACTGTTTTTTCATAATCGATCTCTGCTACCCTTTTAATTTTATTCCCCCAACCTTTATTCCTCATTTACTTTTCTGCGAGAAAATTAATATATCACACTTTGTTGAGTCTAATCATTCTTAGAGAAGGCAAATCTATTTTAGACAAATTTAACTGAATATTGGGGCTAAATGTCAGTTCAACTTGAAACAACTTTTCCACTTAACCAAGGCAACGTCTTGGGCATGCTTTAGATATGTGTAACTATATTTTCTATCTAAATTTTGTGGAAATATTGACAGGATTGTTAATGTTTTCTTGCAAAGCCCTTCCACTTGATTCACTTAAAATCATCATTAAAAATCTTTAAAAAAAATGGTAAAGATTCAGCTGGAGTTTAATATCACACTATCATCATATCTGGCATTTGACAGGCTCCTAAAAATATAGATACCACATTCTGCTCTTTCTTCAAATCTCTTCCAAGTTGTTAATTTTCAAAATCAAAATCGCTGGTTTCAGGTACCACATGTTAGAATCCTAGAATACCTAGAATCGAATAACTATTCCGATATTTCTCACATTATACGTTACGTTTGATGAAGTGGTTCGTCAATTAAACACCTATGGTAGAATTTTTCAAAAAAATATGGACTTGGACATTATCATCATTAATCCACAATTAAGCCAATTTATTGAAAGAGATATATCTATTTAGTTGGCCAGCCGTGGACAAATCAACCATGACCTAAATTCGAAGACCAAAGCAATAATGTTATAAACTTTACAGAAATAAAACCAGATTACGAGCCGAAGGTTCACAAACGGAAATCATGTAAACAAACGGTATTTACTCACAGTTCGAGAACGGATTATGTGGTAGGATCTGAGTCATATGCCTCCTCAGAAGAGATTATTAAAGCTTCCAAATAACTGTAATGTTTTTCAAACGAAAGTGCAAAGAGTATTGAAATATTGAAAGACTCAATGATAATTTTGATATTTTACTAAATAGGCAGTTAGACCTATTTCCTCATTCGTCCAAAGTTAAAACTGATGGACCTTTATCGCAACGAGAAAAGATAACTCCATCACAACAATGGATCCCAGGGCATGTGGTCTTACAATGAATCACTTCTATCATTAAAAAGTTCACCCCAGAATGACAGAAATTCATGTCGGACTTTTAGACGTTTTATTGTGTTTAAGCATGAGGGGAAGTGAATGAATAAACAACATAAAAAATTAACAACAATGCCATTAAAGAAAATATTGAAGTACCATACAAACTGTCGATAACAAAGAGCTAATTCGCTCCGGTAACACAGTTTTCTCCGAATTAGGAATTGTGCATGAAACAGATAGGTCCAGCGCAGCATCAACACTCTTGTCAGCAAACAAAATTCAGACATATTACCACTATCATCGCCATTTCTATCTGCTTGACCTTTGGTATATTATTTCTTGAAGTGTATTTCCACTCAATATCGTAGTGAAAAAGTTGTCAGCAATGTACCGACAGTAGCAATTTTGCTCTAATGACGCTGTAAACGTTGCTGGCCCTGGGGTAGTGTGTGCTGAATATTTGAGATCTGAGATACATGGGTTAAAACAATAATGGCGGTCTCTATTTCTGGTAACGCTGCTGGTGCTGATTTAATCTGTTTCACCCCGAAAATTACGATTATCTGCCCTAAGTTAAAAGTTAAGCGCGAACTAAAACGGAATTAGCTATTGTTTCATTTAATATGAAAGTTGTTTATAGTTAATGTTATATTTTTTGTCAAATTTTTGTCGGCATTGAAAGAAAAAAACTTCAGAGAGTTTTATTTGTCAAACTAATTGCACGTTTTCCAGAATAAAGCAGATAGGCTAGTCAAACTACCATAGCAGTTGCTTACTAATGAAAGCATCGCTTCCCATCGGTCAGTGAAGTCAAGCATCCCTGCGCGTGGTTAGAACTTCGTATATTTATCTACGGGGGAGTATAATATGTAATGTAATGTTTTCGAACGATCAGGCTCAGCATTGAGATTTGTGTTTGACAATAGATTTTAGTTCATCAGCTGCATTTTTCAAAAGCATTACAACAACACATAACAATACGGCTTGCTTGGCTATGCTATCGAATGCGGCCATTGTCTAATTGAATGTCAGAATTTCAATTCTATTTAGTAGTTCTTGCCCTTGTAATTCGTATTCTTCAATTTAGAAATTCGTTTTGCTCCAAACTTTGAAGGCACTAGCTAGATATTATTCAAGGTATAAGGTGTGTGGGTTGCGGTGAACGTAAGTTACGCTCAACGGTATTCAATGTTGCGAGTAAACGTGAAGATCTGAATCAATAAATTTGCTCACCAATCAGCAATTTTGCGCACGTGATCAGCTTCTTACAAGAATATATTAGTCCGCCCAAAGGTCCAGTAGAAATGTACTTAATCTTATCGATGTACTGCATAGTGTGCATCGTACAAGCTATACCTCCATTGTTGGCTACAAACTGTATCAATGGACTTAATTTTTCATACACACAAAGCGTCTTAAAACGTTCAACTAGATATTGCCGTTAATTCATAACAATTTTGCTCCCAATTTATCCAGTTTACACTTTGGACAAGCAGCAACAATTTGTCTTTTCAATAACCAGGCGCGTACCTATTCCTTGTGAATAGCACACCGCTGATGGCTGCCCCTCAGCATCACCAGAACCGAGTACACACACTCTTCTTATTGTTGTGTATTGGCCGGCGCAAGTAAACCTAAAAAGTTTGCCGTATTTATTTTACCCGCTATATAAAACGATGCCTTATTGCACGTCCGCTCGCAAGCAGGATATACAAGTCCTTGCCGTCAGATACTATTTATGGCAGCTCTTCCAAAATAAATAATGCACAAAACATTTTTATCTGTGCAGAATCCATTGGCCATATCGTACCTTAGCTTTGCACAACACAACAACGGGGAACGAATAGCTAGCGAATATAACGCACATCATCTCCTCGAAGCCGCGGCTGCTGCAGCACCTATATTGTGGCATGAAAAATCATGCAAGGCATTGCTCCTGTATATACTCGTAGTCCTTCTTCATTCTTCAAGGAACAAAAATGAAAAATAAAAAAAATAACCCTTTGGAAAAGTCATAATTTGATAAATTGGTCGTTTAGCACAGATGATGCACCACCGCGCTGCCAGTGCTCTGTCTTCCATGGATAAGACGTAAATTTGTCGACAAATTGTTATGTTTCCTAAAATGATTTCCGCAGATTCTTGTCTCTTTGCACAAATAATGTCCTTAAATCCGAATGCACAGCACACATTCGTTTTGTTTCGTTTCGTTTTGCAGTAATTTTCAATCGTTAAACGATTTTCGTGGCAATAATAGTTTAATTTTCAGAACAAATACCATATTCAAATATTGGCGCCGGAGATCTTAATGTCCTTGCATATGGATTATCTTTTTATTACAGGAAGAACTGCAAATATGTTCACAACTCAATATATACTTAAATACTGAAGTATGGAATTAAATTTATTTATTTCAACAATACACTTCAATAAGGACTCTTGAAAATGATTCAAAGGACTAAAGTATATCCTTGTTTATGACACGTGTAGTTATAGAATATAAACACTACTTTATTTTTCAAGAAGGATAACATTAAAGAATCTGGAAATGAGAATAGAGGATAACATGTTTTCAAAACTATCTCCTTGCAAATTTTACAATCGCTTTTATTGCAGCTGGTGGATTACATGACCATTGTGCATTCTAAGGAAAACCGATTTGATTTTAACAAGAAATTTGTGAAGGAAAACAACTAGTATTTTCTTGAATGGTTTCTTTGGAAGCTTATATTCCATGTGTACGTATCAGTATTAAAAGTGTTGGGTATCTTACATCTATTTTATAGTTTAAAAGAGCTGTTCTTGCACTATTTCTATATAAGTTTTTATTTTTTTTTTAGAATTTGGAACAAAATTTGGATGAAATCGATTTCATATGGTTGAAAGGAATTTGACATTGAATAAAATTTTCCAACGAATTTGCTGGGAAAAGTGATTTTGTAAAATTAATCAAACGTCATTTACTACGTTTATATGGAGAATTGAATCGGTATTGAATCAGGATTTAGGTCCTTATATACTTGAATCGGATTAAAATAGGATTACTCGATCCAATCCCACTAGAAGAGCTTAATCGAATTGAAAATGTACTTATATACCTGAATCGAGGAATTGAAGAATCGAATTCACATCTGATTCTTAGTGTGTGTGTGCACCAATAGTGTTTTTTTGTGTTCAGTGGGTTTCCGGTTTCTTTGTATTTTTTTCTGTTGCATGCTTTTGTTGTTTATTCTGTAAGCTCAAATTGTCACTTCGATTCCATTTTAATTCAATCTTCCGATCCCACGAGGCCATATACCTGAATCGAAATCTCAATTCGATTCGATTCGATTCCTCAATTCACTCATATAAACGGGGTAATTGTGACTTTTGATTTAAAATTAGGTTGAAATTAGGCGTGTTCGGAACTACAATAAGTGCATGGTTACACGACCTCAAAAAAGAATCAGTTATGTGGATACATACATAAAACAAAGTGGGAATGCAAGAGAATGTGACAATCACCCTTATTCCGATAGGCGTTTTTCTAAAACGCCATCTGTCGTTTAATGAGTCGTGTCGTTTTTTATTGGTATTCCGTAGCTAAGTCCCCTTTCACACAGGGAAACCAGTTGCTGAAGATTTTTTTGACGTTTTCCTTTAATTGCCTTGTATCTTTCACACGAAGAAACTGGCACCAAGAAACTGAGGAGGAAACTAGGAGGATTTTGTTGGGCTAATTGGAATGCAAAGCAAAACGTCAAAAAAATCTCTTCAAATCGTTGACCGGGGAGATTTTTTTCATTCGCCTTACTTCTTGCCCTTCTCTCCAACAAACTCCCAGTTGCCGGCAACTCAGTTTTCTTGTGTGAAAGGGGACTAAAACGCCACCGTTTTTCTCGCTCTTACATTCCACAATACGATCCACCAAAACAGCTGACATTTGACATATCAAATTGCTTACAAATTGAATAATTTAGTTATTGCAAATTATATTTGTGTAATTTTGTTTTAAAAACATAAGAACAAAACAGACAAGGAGGAGCAGCAGTGACGAGGAAGAGGAAGAAAGAAAAAAGAAAGATTTGATACTGCAGAGGAGGTGCATTCGATCTATAGCAAATCCATTTGATTTGACTGACACAAAGTATATAATTAATGAACAAAATATATGCATAAGTTAATTCTAACAATGATTTTGACTCTTTATTTTACCGCAATTGTTAATAGATTCAAAATGTTCTTTCGTCTGGACAAAGAAGTCTTTAAGTTAGTTTTAACTTTGTTAGAATACAGTTTTCCCCAGCAACGTTCGGTGGCAATTCCAATAGTTTTAAAACTAGCTGCTACCCTCTGATTTTTTGCTGAAGGGAGCTACCAAAAAGGAGTTGGGTACGACTTCAATTTGGTCAGTCTGCTTTTGTAGCATTTTTGGAAACATTTTCCTTTGCTTGTTTTTATTTTGGGGGTCACATCCTCGGGAAAAAATCTTCAAGATTTTCCCTCACTGGGATTTCTGGCTCTATAAGATCACTTGAACTCTGTGTCAGATAATAGTTCACCCCTTCAACTTCATTATTAAATAATTCGGCAGACACTGGACATGATGATGCATTTGTGGTTATTGTTGTTATGAGTGATGGCAGATCTGCAGAATTAAGCGGGGTAGCTGAAAGGGTGGCTTTAGGTTTCCGGGACCCAAACTGGAATAAGCCGACTGCGGCGTATCCTGTTGGGTTGACCAACTGGTCCAACGACAGAAGCCTTACTACAGCTTCATCTAAGTCATTTAAATATTTTTTTTTGAAAGGTCCTCCTCCTGTAGCTTCAGCTTCCTTTTTGTTAAATAAGAGCTTTTGTTTGACCTTAAACTTTGCGTCAAACCAGACCAGGAAAAAAAATAATTTCATGGTTTAAAATTTGAATTTCCACTCACTTTCTGCCATTCTTTGGCATTTCTTATTGGTGGCCCGAAACTGTTGAGGCACTTAGCTACATCCACCCATCCAAAATTTTTTTCAGATCCTCTTAAATTTTTTGGCGAGGTGCTCATTCTCCTCCATGAGCTCTATAAGTCGTCGTATTTGAAATTGAGTTTTTTTTTCACGCTAAACAAAGAATTTTAAATTATAAAAACTAAAATAAGTTCAGAGTATCTTTCATTTTTTCTCCAGTCGTCAACAAATTTCTCAACGACGCGACAGTTTTTGGGTTTTTACGGTTGTTTTTTTTTTATGAAAACGACTTACGGAATACTAAAAAATATAGTGAACGCGTTCCAAAAAAGAGAATCGATAAATTGACGTTTATTTGGCGTTGAACGCCTTACGTAATACAAAGTTCACACTGTCGTTTTTTGTTTTGGCGTTCAACGTCTTACAGAATAAGGCTGAATAGACAAGAAACCCAGTCTGCGACAAAAAAAAACAAATGGAAAGGTACGAAGAAAATCAAGTGTTTTTCGCTGTAAAATGAAAGGAAAGACAATATCTGTCAAAAGAAAAATCTTTGTGAATGATCTCAATACTAAGACTAACTTCACATTTTTTTTCATCCCCTTCTTTCATTCCAAGAAACATCCGTTCTCTTTCTAAAATTGATTGACCGTTGTCCGTTTGATATTTGGTTTTAAAAGAGTTGACAAAAAAACCGGTAGTTCAATGAGGAGAGTGACATTCAATTGGTCCTTCGAAAAACCAAGTTGGTTAGGAACAGTAAAGGATTTTGGGTAAGAGCTTAAAGTTGTACAATTAATTGCTTCAAAAAGTTTGGGAATAGATGCCAATTTAGCTATTGTCCCATAGTTATACCAAATTGTCCCTTTCTCCCATTTTGATGAAAATGAATTATGAAAGATTATTTCCATACATTAGGAAGCATACAAATTAATTGATCATTTTCGTCAAGATTTTCATAGTCAGTATTATCACAGTTCGAATAGTTATCACAGTTGGACGAATCACGGATGAATGCACTTTGAAAAGAAAATCTGAAAATAGTTGCGTTATGATATACGTGGATCATGGTCTGAGATATTTGTATGCTTAAGAACAGACATATATGGACTAGATTTTTGTTAACTATTAATGAAATTCGAAAAGGGTTTAGGATCCATTTTCAGGTTACTTTGAACCTTTGGTTTGTATGTAACTGGGGGTAGCCGTGGCGCGATAGTTGTGTGCTCTTCTGTCAACCTCGTGATCGCAGGTTCGATTCCTGCCGTTGTCTATGTCTTCTTATATTCCATTAAAAAACAATTATAAAAATTGTCATAAAAAACGAGTTGCTGGTTTACTCATTACATGCTGTTCAGTCAAAACACTAACAACATGTGATTGAGTAAGACTACTTATAAATATGACAACGAAATAATATAAAATAATGCGAATTATAAGAGACATAAATAAATAAGACAGGGTAATTTTTTCGCATTAGTTCAGCCGCCATCCCTGGAGATAAAATCTGAGACAACAACCACCGTCTCAATACATTGCGCTACACATCTTTCCTAACCTCTCTTCTTTAACCGGATGCCCGCGCTGTGTTAAAAACATATAAAGAGTATTCATAACCCTTGGGCGCGTGCAAAATTACAAAAAAAAATACTTGAATCGCTTTCTAAAATATTCTGGCCCCACAATAAATATTTCAATCGGCAAATAATCCAGTTTGTTTGTATACAAAAAAAAAGTCTTAGGCCCGTATGCTGATACACAACTTAAGCATTTAAGTTATACTTAAGCACTTCTGTGACAGTTCACGCAGAGGAAACAGTAGCCCCTAAGCGTTTTAAGTTGAACAAAAATATTTATGATTCGTATCAGCAAACGGGCCTAATTCCCAATATACATTGAATGATTTTTCCAAACCAGATCTTTTAATTAGCTTTAACTCTCTCTGCAGTTTCATGTTTGTGTTTAGTATCTGTGAACTGTTTGATTTACGGTTTGCCAATTTATTGAAAAATGAGGAGAACAGGAAAAAAATATCTGCTTCTTCAAAATCGTTCCTTGTAAATTTGATACAATTTCTTCAAACAAATTTAGCAATCCAGACAAAATTGGCGAAAAACGAATAATTCTTCTCGTCTAGGGCGTCACCTGATGATACCGATCCCAATTCCAGATACAACTCGTTCAGAGTTATATTTTGATTTAGTCGTTTCATTTTTGTAAGTTCATTATGAATTGGACAAAATAAAACGACGAAAATTAACGACGCGACGCAATTACAGAAAAAAGTTCACATTTTCCATACAAAGGCTAGTACGCTGCTGATTCAACGAATAGCAGTATTTATTTATTTATTTTAGCTTAGTACAAGCAAACTTACATTCTAACTTAATACTTACATTTATTCTAACTAAAGACTAACATTTATTAAGACTATAGGTTATCTTTGGTTAAATGGAAGTCGAATAAGTTGTGCACGCTATTAGATGTACGTATCACACGGTTTATAGGTTCGTTGCTACCATAGTTGGTGCGAAGAAGCTTGATTTGGAACAGATGTATGGATCGGAGATTATTGGAGTTGGTTTGGAGGGAGATTTTTTGAAGAAGAGCTGGACAATCGATATTACCAGCTAAGAACTGATGGGGGGAGACAATATCAGCCACTCATGGGCGAAATTCGAGGGAGTCCATACTAATTAAATTTAAAGGATGTTGGTATATGGAGGCAGTTTAAGTGCATCAGACCTGGGAAGGTCATCGAGGGCAAAACGAAGGAATCTACGTTGAACAGCTTCTATTCGCAGAGAGTGATTAAGGTAATAGGGTGACCAGACCAGGCTTGCATATTAAAGATGTGGCCTAACAAATGTGGTATAGAGAGATTTAGTGACAAAAGGGTCGGAGAATTCCTTTGACTATCGTTCCACAAAGCCGAGTGCGGATTTAGCTCTCTTAATGAACTTATCAATGTGAGAACGAAAATTCAATTCTCTATCGCAGATAATTCCTTGATCGCACAATGAATCAACCGAGGTGACAGGCACATTTTCGATAAGATACGTCCTAGGATGAAGTGGAAAGCGCTTACGGGAGAAGGTGGTGGCTTGACACTTGTTAACATTGAGCTCAAGAAAGTTTTTACGGCACCAGGTTGAAAATGTGTTAAGATCATTCTGTAGTAGAAAAGATTTTCTTATCATCGGCGTACATTGATATAAAAGAGTCTTTTAATATACAGTCGACATCGTTGATAGTCAAAATGAAGATCAGGCCAAGGTGTCTTCCCTGCGGGACGCCAGAAGTTGCAAGGATGGGGTCAGATTCAGAGGATCTAAAGATTACTCTATACTGCCGATCTTTTAAGTATGACTCAACCCATGAAACGAATATGGGTTGAAATCCTAGGGTATTCAACTTGAAAAGGATTAAAGAGTGTGAAATTGTCAAAGGTTTTGCTAAGATCGGTTGCAATTACATCGACCTCGTTACCGTTTTCAAGAAAGCATAAGGTTCCGGAAACAAATACTAACAAGTTAGTAGTAGTAGACCTGCCCTTGACGAAACCATGTTGGGTTGGGGAGACTATATGCTTGCAGTGAAACAACATTTTATTATAGACGATACTTTCTGTGACCAAAGAGGTTAGGGATGCAAGATAACTTAGCAATAGGGCGGTAGTTGGAAATTTCTTTCTTGAGGCCTTTTTTATGGAAAGGAATTATAAAAGAGTTTTTCCAAAGAGCAGGAAAAACTCCAAGCGAGAGTAAAAGTTGAAATAGAGCGGTCAAAGTTTTAACTAAGTATAAACAGCACTTTTTCAGGATTATAGCAGGCACCTCATCAGGACCAGCAGAATAATCGTCTTTTAGATTATTTATCTTACGTTCAATAACGTCTGATGAAATGGTAATCGAGTTAAAGGAAATTTGGTTGCAAGATTTTAAGAAGGAGATATATTCTAAATCAGGCTGAAGATCGATATCCGAGAAAGATTGAATGAAGAATTGGGCAAATAAATTGGCGACTATTTTCGGATCATCGGAGCTGGAGTTCTTTTACCATTGATAAAATGTAATAATCTTTTTGGGGTCTGTTATAATACAGGATTGCATTCGATTCAGATAATCATGATAAGGAGATCCGCAAAGTTCAGAGAAAAGGGAGTTGGCGTTCTGATAACTTGAAAGATGAACGGTGGAGTGAGATGATAGGTAAATCCGCCAGAGTTTATATTTTATATTTCTTAAAGACCGCAAATCACTATTGTACCAGGGAGGAGAAGAGTGGTGGTTTTTTGTTGAACCAAAGGGACAATTTGGATAAGGCAGTGAAGAACTTTAGAATAGAAATTGCAGAGGGCGATGTCAATGTCAGCGGCGAGAGGTATGCTATTGAAATCAATAGATCTAAGCATGCTGTTGAGCAAAGGGATATTAGCTTTCCGAAAATTGAATATCAGTGGATTTTCAGATAGAGTAGGTTTCTGGGAAAGTTCGTAAGAAAAAAAGAGGAAAGAGGAGGATGATATGAGTAATTTAGATAAAAGATGATCACAAGATGATACCACACAATTGTCAACATTAGAAGAAAATATGAGATCGAGTTGACGACCTAAATTATTTATGACTCCGCTTAATTGGTAGAGATCTAAGTTTAATAGGCAATCGGTTAATAGAACTTCTTTGTCAGATGTGGGATTTTGGGCTATGTAATAAGATTCTTTATCAGAGAGGACCCACTGAAGATTTGGAAAGTTAATGTACCCAATTCACCGTGACGGTGGATCCAATCCAACAACCCCATTCCAATAGCATACTACCGTTTCGCTCTCATTAATAATCGCAGCAATATCATCAACGACCACTACCCATCCATAACTCGACATTAATTTTAACGCACCGCAGTGCTTTATCATCAGCAACAATATTTGAGCAACACTATACGATCAGTGCACTACCCTAGCACACAATCACCACTCACCCAGTAAATACACCACCCACCGAATCAAGATGAGCAGATCACATTACGATGCGGCATCAGCAATGCGAGTATCGAAATTTCATTTCCATTATTTCAATTCCCACTGCGTCATACTAGAAAATATAACAAAAGGATATAAGAAATAACAATTCGGGTCGAACCTAGTCTCCATTGGAATTTGCTAAGGAGTAAGTTTATGCCATTGATCATAAGTAGGTGGGCTGAAATTAGATTCCTATAGGCCGTTTTCCCTGCTTTTTTCTTCTAAGTAAGATCGTTGGCATTGTAATTTTATAAATTGCAGCGCTACTAAATTTAAGATTATAATGAAGTTGTAATTGTATAAGATTATATTGCTCCAGCCTCTGAAATAAAATGCACTACTGGATCGCTCGAACTTGCTCTTATTTTCGGTCACATCTTATCCAAAAGTTTTCTATTAAGAATTTAAATATATTTTCAAAGTAATTTTTAACTTAATTTTGTATGTTTATACAATATTTTTTAAATTTTTTTTCTAAAAAAAAAGTGGTATGTCAATTTTAAATATTATAGTATAAACTTAAGAACAACATTTCAAAAATAATTATCCAGCCGTTTTCGAAATATTGAATTCAAAAATCCAAAAAAATATTTGTCGAACATTTTGGTATGCAGTATTATTTATAATTTGAACGACCATTGGAACAAAAAGTTGGCTCAATTTCAATGTTAATTATCCTTAAATATGACTCTATTTATTTTTGATTTCTGAGCAATCGTATAAATTTAGCAATTTTATTTTTGACAGCTGTCAGAATTCTCCACAACCATTTTTTTACTTAGGATTTTCGTTAAGATATCTGCATTTGAAAAACACCGGAAGTTTCCTTTCGCACCAGCAGCCTAGTGCGGTTTAAGAGCGTTAATTATCTGCACTCCAAAAGGATAATGAGTTGTTGTTTATTTCATTTAAATATATCATCTATTTTCATTCGATTTTCTTTGGACTTGAAAAACCTACGTACGTTGAAAAATCGTATAGTACGTTCTTATCTATTTCAAGTTGAAAAAAAATACTTAATCGATTTTTTCTTAAAATTTTAAAGAAATTAAATCTTTTGAATTGGTCAAAAGATTTTGATGAAAAAATTTAAAAAAAAACACAAAACAGAAAAAACAAGGGCAGACAAAAACTCTTCCGCATCTATTTTCGTCCCTCCTTGCGAGAGCTGTGGTGAAGTTGTTTTCGTTTTGGATAAAGAAGCACAAAGAGAAGAGTGTTGAACCTGAGGATACTTATTCAATGGTGCAGTATTTTCCAAATAAGACAACAACAAAATTATAAATAAGAACAGAAAAAAACCGACTTCTGCTCTTATTGCCATGCCATTTAAGCTGACCCTTGATTTTAAAAAGATATCAAAACAATTTCATTAATTTCTTCAATTCCTTCAAGTTCAAACAGAATTCTTTATTATAATCCTTGACCATAAGAGCCAGTGAATTCTTATCGATTCGTTTCGTCTTAAATAAGCAACATTCAAGTAGTTACAGTATTAATGTATGTAATCGTGTACAAAAAATAAATTGGATGCCAAAATTAACCTCTTCACCCTCTTAAATAATATTTTTTTATATTTCTTTTTTGTAAAATCACTCCTCGGAAAAATATGTCTGCAGGACTCACCATGCCCTTAATATAGTACATACATACATATATGATAGCATAACTTCATTCACCGCATTTATCGCTTGAAACCGATTAACATATGCCACTCAAATGTGTGCATATTGACACTCCTTGTGGACATGTCGTTCATTTGCGGTTATGTTCCTTTCAAGTTGTCTGTGTCTGGCCATACAATTGAAACTGAAAATAATATTTTTTTGGCCTTTCGTTAAAAATACATCAAAAGGATTCTTATAGGCTGATTTGTTGTTTTTTTTTTTTAGTCAAAAGGCTCGCCGACATTGCCGCCCGGCCGCCGAGATTAGAATATTATTTGAGTGTGGACAAGAAATGTGAATGTATATCCTTTGGTGGACAAGGACATCTTTCATCCGCTTCCGTAATCTAAAATTAATAATAAAGATGCAATTGTAAGAAGGACATACAATTTTTGGGAGCCTCGTATATATGTATGTATAAGATGATGATGCCGACGCGACGGCTACTTTGAACTCTTCGTTTTTTCCTATTTCTTCATAAAAAAATGAAGATGAAAGGAAATGTCCTTTATGAAGAGAGAATTTATTTTTTAAATTTTAATTGGCCATCTCTCGTGGACATGATCATAAACTAATAATGTAAAGACCGGAAACCTCTGCTTTCATTTGACATTTGCCTACAAGCTGAAACACGCACACAAGTAACTTTTCCGTTCCTCTTCCAATAGACACATTGATAAAAACGCACACAAGAATCTTTTCTGTTCCTCTTCCTATAGACACATAGACAACACAGCCCTAGTAATTTGTTTTTGTTTTGCTTTTCGATTTCCCATCTATTCATGGATAGAGTTTCAATGCTACAAATACAACAATGTAAACAAATGGGTTTTGGAGGGTGAAACGTACGAAGGTTTCCAATCTTTATTATGGCTTATTTGTGGACATGATGCGGATTCGTTGAATAAGTGATATTTCCGTATATTTGGTTGAGCAGGTCCTTCATTTTGTGTGGCTTTTGTGTGGTTTTTGACAAACTATATCTACTATTCAAATGAAAATGAATATCCTTGCAGGCAATGGCATAAGCAAAACTATAACCACCAACCAAAACCAGTATATTAATATTCAAAGTTTAAAGGATATTCTATATAACAGAAGGACACACACATTAAGTTATTGGTTTTTTGGTGCCATTTAAGGATACAAGTATTGTTGGTATTATAGAATTGATGATACATTCATTGCACAGCATAAAGGATATCTATATATACCTATGCTATACATTGCATCATCGAATTTAGGGGATCTTATTTGATTGTACCATTTATTCGCTTTGGTGTGTTTGACTGTAAACAGGATAATGCACCAACGAGCGACACACACTGTGGCTATGGGGTTTTCTGATGTTCAAACAAAAACATCCTGCAGCAAGATACAAAGTACACGGAATGGTAGGTATAGTATAGTAGATTTATTGATATATGATCATGGTATCCCTCTGATTTTCGTGGGTAGGTGGGTTTGTTTGCATCTGCGTGCTCTTCATATGCACTACGAAAATATACGGCAACGCGGCATTATTTGCAATACCCTTGGGGGTCCGTTTGGGTGAAACCTGAACAAACCTCCGTATGCTTATATCTACATGGTATATCGAGCGACCAAGCAAATTACGGGGGTTAATACAACAGAATTTTCTATTTAACTACGTTAAACACTTATTGTGTGAAAATATCTTAACCCTGAAGACAAACACTACTTAGAAATGTTTAAAATATTGCAGGTAAATTAAGAAGTCAGAATATATTTTTAAGAAAACAAAAAATATTGATTGACAAATTTGCACCTTGCTTCTTCTCTGAACGTGAATATAACCAAATTAAAAAATAAAACATGATATTAATTTTAAAGTCAAATAATTTACTAATTTTATGAGATACAAAGTGTTAGGTATATATTATAAGATTTCAGTAAGAAGTCCAGGCATATTATATTAAGGATCACAAAATTTTTAAAATAACCTGATTTTTGTATTTTCATATTTCAAATTCAAAAAGGAGTACAAAATTTGGCTCTTTTCAACTACAAGCGTTCTTTCGCTCTTTTTTATTTCATTTATTAAATAAATTTATTTAAATTACTTTTAGTCGGATAAAATTACAAAAAAAAATGATTTACCTACGTGAAGTTACCAACTTAAATTTTTATTTAAAAAATACTTTTCAGTCCTTTGATCAACTACTGTTTTTATGTGTCGTTTTGTTTTAAATGAAAAAATTATATTTTTTTTAATTTCCATTTTTTCAAAAACTCAAATTGCGATATGTCCATGTGCTGAAGAGATAAGCAAAATATTCGCATTATTGCTGTCTTAAGGCCAAAAATTAGTCGTTTTTAGTGTTACCATCTTTATTTTTGATTTTGAACAAAAAAGTAGATTCTGATGTTTTGGGCTTTTGGTCTGCTTAAGACGTGGCTGTACAAGTTGAGCACAAAATGAACAACTTAATTGTTAACTTAAGCCAACACCATAGGCACAATCGGGCTAATCGCAGTGAAATATAAATATTAAAACAACTTTATTAAAATTAAGGAATGAATTTCTCTCTTTAAAAAAAATTGTTTTTATCTACAGTGAAATTTTAATTCAGCGGACAGTGACGCTTGACGGTGACAAATAAATAAAAAAGGTGTAAGTCCTTCAAAATTTTTCCAATGGTACGAGATCGTCCTTTACGAAACATCGTCTTGATAATCATTAAATTTGCTTGCCTGACTGTATCTGAAAAAAGAATCTACTTGCTCTCGATTTACATCTCCCACTGTACCAGAAATATGACTCTTCTAAAGGTAATACAATTCTCCTTGTATACCTTTTTTACCACAAAAAAACAAACAAACACAAAAAATTCGTTCATATCTTTCTATTCCTTCAAACTAGTGCCGTGCAATTCAGATTGCATTTAAAAAGACCTTATGTCTTCAGGCACATAGTTAAAATTATTATTGTTATTATTATTATCTCGTTTACTTTGTAGCCTTTACATTCAGAAGTGGAAATGACTCGCTAATTTAAATCATTTAAATGTTTTATATTCCAGAATACTCGATCCGACCGACTTTATTGCCATGTTTTCATCACAGATATTTACTTATTAATAACAGAACAACATAATTTATTAAATCAATTTTTCTTCTAAATTTGAACATTTTTTTATTCATAAACTTATTTAATATTAGCATGAAGATTTAAGACTATTAAAAAAATAATTTAAATTTTTGGCGTATGGTTGGCCTAGTGAGTAACATTAAATGCTGGGAACTTGAAATCTAGGTCCTCCGTCTCTAGACTTTGTCCACTTAAGATATTCATATTGGTCAGCTAAAGAAGCTCTCCACCACTACTTACATTTCAGCTTCCGAGGTCGATAAGACCTTAATGACTTACCGAAACATTATCGACGGTATTAGGGCAATAGGATGTTTTTCACTGTGTAGATATTGGAAGAAGGACATATGAAAAATAAACAAAACTAAGGAGCCTAAAGAAGAAACATTACAACCCTAAGCTGTTGAGTGCTGAAAAAAACCGTTAACTGCCGGCTAAAGCTGTTAAATGCCGGCGAAAGCCGTTGAATGCCAGTGAAAGCCGTTGAGTGCCAGAGCAAGCTATTGAGTGCGAGCGAAAGCTGTTGTGTGTCGGCGGAAGCCATTGAGTACCGGCTAGCGGTGATACCGATGAGTCGGTGATAGCGCTTGAATGCGAGCAATGCTGTTGAATACTGGCGAAATTAATTGAATGCCGGCTAAAGCCGTTTAGTGCCGGTTAAGGCCGTTGAGTGCCCGCTTAAGCCATTGAATGGCGGTGAAAACCGTTGAGTGCTCGCGGAAGATGTTTAGTGAGAGCGAAGGCTGTTGAGTGCGAGCGAAAGCTGTTGACTGCCGGCGAAAACCTTTGAGTGCCGGCTAAATCCTTTAAGAGCCATTTTTTACTGGTGAAAACAGTTGGTTACCAGCAATAGTGGAACCGTTGATAGTAAGCAACAACTTTTGAACCCCATTGAATATCAAACAAAACGTATCATCGGAACAAAATACGCAGAAACACCATTAACTCAAACCCGAACTCACGGACCAGGAAACCAAGGGATCCATTATTCACAATTATTTTAATATTATAATCATTAATACATCATACATATATTGTACGTTGTTAAGAATTAGAATAAATGGCGCAAGATTTTAAACAACCCATTGTTAAGGGCTTAACATTTTACTAGTTATCAATTTCCTAAGTGCTTATTGATTAAATAACTATTTCAAATTTTGTAAACCTTTTCTAAACTAGTAAATTCCTAATTAAGCAGAAAGCTGAGCATTTGTAGGGTTTGAATTTTGATGAAGACAATTACTGTTGTTATGCGTTGTAAATTAATTATATGTTGATGAAAACCCAACATGTGCTCTAAAAAGGTATTAGTTATTTCTATTTTCATCATTTTAACTTCATTATTTACAAAAAAAAAAAACAAAAAAAAAGTTGTGCACCAGCAGGACTCGAACCTGAGCACCCCGCGTGCAAGGCTGACATACTATCAGATTCCATAATGGATTTAGCAAATTGCTAAAAGTTAAAGTAGCCATTCCGTGATTTTAACTTCAGTAAAATGTTAAAATCGTTTAAAATTAGCTCAATCATCTTTTTAGCTTAGTAAATTGCTAAAAGTGGCTTTAACATTTAAATCGTTTAAAATTTTGCGCTATTAAACTTAAAATCGACGTTTTTGAAGCTTTGTAGTTACTTTAGTAGAACCCTGGAATCCGGCGAGTGGAAACTCAACCTTAGCCAACAAAGCACATCAAAATGCAGTATTCACGACATTCTTGCTCATTGCCATTTAACAATCTAGTAATAAAAATTATTATTGATAAATGGCTACAGCAGCTTCACTTTAACGAATTGCCCGCCGCTATTTTCTTACAAAACAAAATAGACGTGTGAATTCTTTATAGCAGAAACAAGAAAAACGGACGTTTCTTCGAACAGTAACTTTATTTTTGCACGTATATACAGGGGAAGAAATTTGGATGTTACTCAAAAATCGCATTATGGTTATTTAGCATTCTACACAGAGAAAATTTTACCATATAAAATGGAAGAAAAGTAATAAGATTTCTCTATGGTTTAAGGAAGTCTTATTAATATTAAGAGCACAGAAATAATCTTATCAAAATGTTGATTATCCTGTTATAGGCTATCCACATATTTTTAAGAAGATATCTTATTAAGCTTCAATATGACTTCTTAAAAACTTATTGAAAAGTAAGCTCATCTCTTTGAAACAATAAGAATATCTCATTGATTACATGCGAAAACCTTTTAGATACAATAAGAAAATCGTATTGATAATTCCTTTCTACCAATATTTGGTTCAATTAAAAAAAACTCTTTGGACTGCTGTATTAGTATTAAATACTGTAGATTGGTAGATCTTGCCTTGAAGTTTGTGATGTGCTTTTTGTTTCTCAGCCGAGGTCTTGCTCGCCGGATAGCCAGGGTCGTAAATGAAGAAAACACGAAACTTCAAATGAAAGGTCTTTATAACCTTAATATCAAAATTTTTTTTAAAAACAATTAATTAATTCACAACATACATTTTTTGCTTCGGATAAATTCTGGTTATACGGGTATTCTGGTTTAAAGCGGCGCGGTGGTTTTTTTTATAAAAACTTGGCTCTCTACAATTTTCAAATAATTTAAATCTTATACTTAAATAAATTTGCCTCCTTTATCAAGATTCCAAGAATTTAGAGTTTTATAAGAATTTAAACGCATATATATCTTCAATCCCATAACAACTGACTTATCGGAGTCTAATCTATTTTAAAATTCTATAACGAACCTTATAGAATTTAACATTTTATTACAGGATTCTAATAGGAGTTGCATTTTCGAATTGGCACATGGAATCACATACTTACTCGTCACACGCCAAGTCAGGGACGTAGTCGAGATTATTAAATGGATGTGAATTGTCTGTTTTAATTTTCCAAAAAGTGTTCATTGTTCTAAATTTCAAATATTTAAAAATGCAAGTGTTTCACGACCAAAAAATAACACATATCAAATAGCGAAGCATTCACCATTTGTCGTTAAAGGGCTGTGGATTTTATTAGGAGATTGATCGTCGCCGTCGACTTAAACGTGTCATCAAAAAAGAAACATTTTTATAATTTTGTAAATTATGTATTTTTTCTAAACCCTTTTTCTTAAATAAATTTATGTGCATTATAAATTTCACAAACATAAATGGCAAAACAATAGCATGTAAAAGATTCTTTCTAATCTCGAAACAAAATATTTAACAATCCAAATGGGTATTACTTTAACTTTTCGACGTTTCTCTATTAAAACCCATTGTGAGATAAAAAATGTTACGTGGGTAATTCTGTTTTGTGACATAAAAATATTTACCAACAATTACATTTTGTCATTTGTGTAAATGCAGTATTAAAACTCTTAGTGTGTCATATGGATTGCTTTTCAGATTTAATTTGACTCACAAGTTAATTAATTGATTTCCAAAAGTATCCAAGGTAACCCTATCCTTGATAAAAAGTATAAATTAAATAATTTAAATATGCATTATTTTGAAGGTGCTTTGTTTTTTTTCGATGTAAAATCTATAAATTATATATATACGAGCAAAGAATAAAATAAAATAATGTATCGCCATTATAAAATAATGAATAATTGTCTTAGAAAATAAATACTATCACAGATACATATCAAGCCTATCAGTTTTTAGCCATGACATATACACGCAAAAACTTTAAGAGAGTTTGCTTCTTTCAAAAAGAATTTAATGAGAAGAATAAAATTTTGCTAAGGTTTATTCTTTTTTCTCTTCTCATTTTCTCTATTCTCTTTTAGCAATTCCCATTGCAAGAAACGCTTTCTCACAACAAGATTTAGCCGAGCTTTATTAGAGTCATAAGAAGAATACAACTCTGGTAGGGAGTGTAGATAGGCTCTCATATAACTAGGCCATTTAAAACTTTTAGCAGTATTATAACAATGTAGAACAATCCTTCAAGATTATTTTGGTGCCCTTAAATTAGGCTCATTAGGTTATTGGAGAATGTTATGAGAGTAAAAATGATTCTTGGGCAGGTATAATGCCCCTATTGGCGGATCGGCAAGTATAATGCCCCTGGTAGCGATCAAGAGCTATAATGCCCCTGGTGGCGATCAGCAGGTATAAATCCCCATGGTGGCGATCTGCAGGTATAATGCCCCTGGTTTCGAACGGCAGGCTAAAGCTCTGGTAGATCAGCAGGTACCGAAGCCCCTGGTGGCGATCAGCAGGTATAATGCCCCTGGTGGCCATCAGCAAGTATAACACCTCTGCTGGCAATCAGCAGGTATAAGGCCCCTGGTTGCAATTACCTAACTTGCAACGAAACCCCTTACCCCTTGGGGGGAAGTTCCGAGCAACAAAGCTACAAGTGACCAAATCCACCTGCCTCGTCGGTGGTCAAAGCTAAACTGACTTAAAGAATCAAATTTACCAATAACTCACGACTTCAAGTGTGGTCGAAGGGATAATTTTCGTTCGTCATCGAAGGTCCTCATCTTATGTTTTCAGTCAAAACTGAATGTGAACTTTAAGGATGACGAACGAAAATAACAATTATTGATTCTATTCTGCTGACGTCACCCGTCCTACCACGTGTGAATTGTATTGCTATGAAAGCCAATTTAAGCTGAATATATTTTAGGTATCGGCAGAGTGGAATTATTTATTGAAACGAGAAAAAGTAGGTATCATGTAACACTTCGTTACAAATATAACTACAAAAGAAAAATCGCAAAGTTTAAGACTTCCGTTTCGGGGCGTGGTATCCACCCACTATCTTAAAATCAATATCAACTATGAAGCACTTCGGATTGCTGTAGAAAATGAAATGTGGTAAAGTGATAAGATTTGAGTTCATATTTAGTATAAAGGTAAAAAATGTAAACTGGAGATTTTCGATTCTCAGATTATTGAAAATTTGATATTCAAATATTGAAAATTTGATATTCAATATTTAAAGGTCATGTTATTCAGCCATTTTATTAGAGTAAAAACAACATCTCTGCTAAAAGAATTAAAATCGGACATACAAAATAAACAACTCCAAATTATGTGAGAAATTTGTCAGTTTATGACTTGATTACTGGACCAAATTTGCAATTTTTACTGGCATTTTTTAATTTTACTACTAAATCCTCAGATTTGAAAGTTTTTAGAACTTGACTAGTAGTAAACCAGTGAAGTGATTCAGTGGACCCATCAGTAGGTTTATCATAACAGATTTCTCCCATAGTTTAAAGTGTTTCGATTTATTCTCTAATTTGAATATTTGAAAATAAAACTTTTATAAGCATAGAACTAGGTAAACTGATAAAATGATTTTTTCACGGCTATCTTGTTCTTACCCACGTGTTTTTGTATTATAGAAGAACATGGTTATTTTTTTAATATATATGTTTAGTGATTTGATAAATTTTAGTTGAAAAAATTATGAATTATAATGGTTTTACTAATTGTCTACAATGTCTACATTGTCGACAAATTTATGTCGACAATTTTGAATTGTCTACATCTAATTGTCTACATGTAGACTATCATTTAGTCTACATTTATTGTCTACATGACACAGCGCTGAAAGCAAGTATGTGAGCACACAAAAATTGAACATTATAATGTATTGCTTACCAATTTTTAATAAAAAATAACCAACACTAACTTATCTATCACTAACTTTCCCTAGCAGATCACGTCCTAACCTTATCGTTTCAAAGTTCACAATTAATTACGTTTAACTATACAAGTCACCATGTTGGGTGCAAGCATCAAGCACAAATATCTTGAATAGGCACATATGCGCCAAAATAATACTTTTTCCGTGCGTGTACCCAAGCTTACAATGATATAATATATGAAAAAACTTATACTAATAAAAAAGAATTTTTTTTGATCCAAGAAGATTTCCATACAATTAATAGACAAACATTTGTAAAAAGTTTACAGGTATAAAACTTGAAAAAGCCATACGGTTTTCATATTGTTAATAAAGCTCATAGAATCGCTATGAAAAAACAATGGAATTTGTTACCGACATATTTACAGAAAAAAAACTTTTTGATTTAAGAAAATTACATATTAGCCTTTATAAAAAAAATAATTACATTGTCTTGTTAAAACTGAAAAGATTTCTTGTGTTTTCTTGACATTTCGTGCAATTTATTTCACAATTCGAATTTGTCTTGCGGCCATTTACAAACTCCAAATAAACGACAACAAGTTGCAAGAAAAAAATTGCTTGGTATAAAAGCAGACGAAAAGTATACAAAATAATATCATTTAGTGAACATTAACTCTATAAGTACTAAACAAAAAACTAAAACCAAATTTTTTTAGAGAAATTGAAACTCGTCCACTTACTTATTCACTCGGTATTTAAAAGTGTTCAAAAATGTCCATCACTATTCACTATCAACGAAAAAGAAGGCACAACAACTGAAGTTTCGGCTTAGCTGTTATGTTTAATTGCAATGTTTTATAAACAAATAGCTTTATTGTTCAATATCTGATCTATAATTTTTTGATTGAGGGAGCATCTCAATCCGCCGCATATTCGAACCATTTTATGCTTGCTTTAAAAATTTGTCGTAGTCATATTGGTTTTAACTTAAACCTAATTAACTGCGGTCATTAGTTCCAAATCGGCTTGATGAAAGCCCTATGGCTGTTTGAAACTAAAGAGGACGTTCGTTGTTTCCTACGCGGCGGCGAATTTATATCTTTTCATGGAATCAAAAATAAGACACATTGATGTTCCTAAAGCAAAAAATTAATCCAATTGGTTTTTGGTCTAGGAAGTCCCAAAAAACAATTATATTAGTGTGATTTTATTTCCATTCAACATCGAGGTACCATTAAATCCTGAAACTTTAACCAAAAATCGCGAAAATGCTCCAAGGGTCATTCTCTGGTGGTAATTTACTGCAGTTGCCCAAGTCGTGAATTCCAAAAGCACCTACGGGACCACAAACATAGGTTTAAGCTTATCGCGGCTTACATTTCCATATTCTCGCGAATTTAGCGTGATTTCTAATGTTCCAATGCGAGCTGCGCTATATATCCTGGAAAAAGGATTTGTGAAAGGATGAGAATACTATGGCAGGTAGAAAGGGGAACGGTGGGTAACTTAAACGGGTAAAAGTGTCCTTTTATTGCTAATTTTCATATTCCCTTAATTGCTGTTTGCGAAACTTATAGCAGTAGCACGGTTGGCTGGTGTTGGTGCATATTGTATGGCACGTGGTGATAGTGGTTTGCTGGTTGTTGCTACACACCGTTATTATTTTAACAAAATTGTTCGGCTAAGCAATTTAAACGATCACAAGGGAGCATAAATAAATCGCGCACAATAAAGGTGGTACAAAAATTTCGCGTGCATCTCGTAAATTTGAAATGTTGCCATCATAAATTTAATGTTACCCATTACCACCGAGAGTCGCTGCATACGATGTGTTACGCTGCAATTAATTCTAACGCATTCCAAAAAAAAAAATGCATGGATATTTGACAAAGTAGTTTATGATGCCTATATTTAGAATAATTAGGGTAAAAGCCAGCTAAAATTCAACAAGTCAATTTTAGATAAATCTGCGTTGGGGAAGACTTTAATCCGAAGCCTTCAAAAACAACGCAAAAGGATATATGAACCATAAAGCTGGGAGGTACAATTTTTCAATTGAATAACTTTTCATTTGGCTCAAAATAAGTTGATGCAACACATGTGTTGAAATGAAAATCGAGTTCAGAATATTTAAAATGTGATTTAAAATCATAAAATTTCAACATCTCTTACCAGATGCGAGAAACTCTCCATTCCCTCCAAATCCCAACAGCCTTCCGTTGAACCTAATGTATCCTTAGTGGCAGCATGGTGGCGTGGCGCGCGGGGTGAGTTGCGGAATATCTTCAAAGAGGTGTAGCATGGACCTACTCACAGCACCACCGCTAAAAATTTCATCTTAAATTACGTTTTGGCAGTTAGTTTCATATTTCAGGACGAACACTGAACACCGAACACAATGAGAGGTAATTTTATTGTTTGCATAGTAATGACTTCTTGGATAAGAGCACACCGTGTTTGTACCTACATACATATAATATAGCAGCAAAGATGTGTATTGTTATAATTTTTGGGGATTAGCTTGCTCCTACGAGTACTATTGCGCTGCCACATGGACTTGGAACTGGAGCTAGAGCTGCTGAACTACCACCACCAAACCTTCATGGTTAAACTGGAGCGTATAGTGAGTTTGTAGTGTCTTGGTAGTCCTTTTTTTGTGGATCACGAATAGCTGTACCCATCAAGGATATTGTGTGCATTTGGAATATTTATAAGAAAAACTTGAGAAATAATTGCATATCTTACAATTTTAAAGATGTGCTACCAGGCTTAAGGCCCTCCCATGCACCTTTTCTGCTGATCCTGCAGATGTTGTTTTTTTTTTTTTTGTAGAAAATTCATAGAAACAGAAGCATAGTTTGCGTTTCGTTTTTTGGCCCAGGGTAGTTGCAATTTTAGTAATTCGAAATACTCCTTTGAATTTAGACGCGAAGAATTGTTTCTTTTGTAAAGCGAACTCTTAACTTAAGCTTGTACAGGGTGGTAGAGCAATAGAAGGGTGCGGTACAGTCGCTAATCTGAATGGAAAATTAGTTTTGGTATTTATCTTAGGCAAATTATTACTTTTTAATATTTAAAGTGGTATCCTTTTGTACAGTTTGCTGAAGGAAAGTTTGTTTTTTGGTTAGTTTGGAGAGTTTTTTTCTTAAATATAGCACCATAAGGCATCATTGTAGAGCAAAAGCAACATGAAATTGTCTGCAATTAGTTTAGGTAAGTTTCGAAGAACTTAACATTTTTTTGCGAACTCTTTGAGGTTCAAACAAGTGATGATACCAACGGGTTTAGCTTTGTTCCGTCTTAAAAAAAAATGTTTTGTTTTTGAATTTTTCAATAATCAGTTAAATATTCAGTTAACTGTTAGCGGAATAAAGTTACCGAGTTCTATTTTCCTCAGAACAAATAAATGAGAACAAGGTGGCTTTTGTAAATGAATTCGAAGATGACCAATTTTCCAGCAATAAAATTAAATTACAAATTGATGTAAATTTTCACGAGGGACATAAGGGAAAAAACACTTTGGGAATGTTTCCAATAAACTCACGTAGTTTGTAGTAAAAATTTGTGTCAAAGCCAGGATCAAGGCCAGGAATTAAAATGATAGCGTTTCAACAAAATTGGGCACAACAAAACTAATTCATAAAAGCATGTATGAATCTATTTTTTTTTTAGAACCTTGCACGCGCTCAAGGGATTATGAATACCCTTTATATGTTTTTCTTAACACAGCGCGGGCATCCGGTGGAAGAAGAGAAAGAAGGATAGGAAAGATGTGTGGCGCGATGTTCTGAGACTAGAGACGGTTGTTGTCTCAGATTTATCTCCAGGAATGGCGGATGAACTAACGCGGAGAGAATTACCGTGTCTTATTTATTTATGTCCCTTATAATTCGCATTATTTTATTTATTTCTTTGTCATATTTTATGGGTATGCTAGTTTACTCAATCACATGTTGTTAGTGTTATGCCTAAACAGCATGTAATGAGCAACAACAGCAACTTATTTGATGACAATTTTTAGAATTGGTTTTTAATGGAATATACGAAGACATAGACAACGGCAGGAATCGAACCCGCAACCACGAGGTTGACAGGCGAGAGCACAACTATCGCGCCACGGCCAGCCCCCAAAAGAACCACAAAGCAAATCCGATGAAACAACAACATCGGAGGCAGCAACTAAAGCAACCTTAATTAGTTGAAAGCTTGCTTCTAATTACGGTCAAAATTAATTTTATTGTTCAGCAATTCAAAATTGAGATCAATAATCCCAATAGGTGTTTTTCTTTTTTTGTTGCCAGAGCGCATAGAGTATGCTCTGAACTTGTTACGAACAGCTCAAGCTCTAAACATTCTAATTTGTTTTTTTAAACACACTTGAACTACACAAACCATACGTATACGCTAATTTAACACGGAATCGGAGAATTTAAAATTATTTATATACACATATAAACAGCACTGAACACTTTATATACTTACGTCATACTTATCAATCTACCGCTATTGATATATAGCTTGAAGCAATTCACTTGGTCATTCTACTGCGCACCTCTCTTCAAATTTTGAAAGATAGGTACACAATCAACTTCCAGAGATGGACTTTATTTGCATGAGATATGATCGTTATTTATTGTGCAGTCTTCAAAATAGTATTACATCTCTTGAATTCTCTCTCTGCGCAACCGACGAGACGAGACGTTGGCCAAGTATTTTGTTTCAAGCTATACTTGTTTATTTTCTATGTTTTATCGTAATTTTGCTGTTTCTTTTCTCTTTGTTTGAAATAGATCACCTGGGGTCTATAACACAGTACAACAAGTCAACTAGTCAACATATACTTGTTCAACTATGTTTGTTCAACAAGTAAAAATCATTTCCTTAACACAATAAAAATCGTAACAATTGTCAATAAAAAAAATCTCCCTTCAGTTGAATCAGTTGTACAAGCAATGGCGTAGGGGATAAAGTGCTTGAGTGCTAACTAGGGCGTGTGGGTTCGATCCCCACGCTAGGCGCATTCTTTTCTATACCTCCAATTTTAAATGGATGCCGCCCATGGGTTAAAATGAGACTGTCAGTACCTGGTTCTCAAATCCACTGTGCCAAACTAGTGCCGTGCATTTCAGGTTGCATTTAAAAGACCTTAGGTCTTACAGGCATATAGTTAAATAAAAAAAAAAAAAAATCTACCAAGATGAGTTTTAAAATTCCGAAGGAAAAAAAACAAGTATTTATTGCATATGTGACTTCTTTGATAAATCGATAAATTGTCTTTTGCGGAGCACCATGAACATCTCCTATGGTATTGAGATTCAGTTCCAAACTTAATGCTTTAGTTTTATTAGTGGGGGAACGTAATTCGTGGGAGAGACTTTCGGTAAGATAGTCAACAACTTATACGGCACAAGAAAGTTTATTCTTTCCTTGAACACTTTTTCCTGCCATTGGCTCTCACTATCTCTTTCCGATTCAGAATCAAAAAAAAAATTACATAACTCTAGGCCACTAAATAAATTCTCAAGATCCGTCCGATGTAATTACTTAATTAACACTACTGCAAGTGTTTATTTCTAGCTTGTTGACTTTGAACTAGTCCACAACCATCGGTTGAAATCTATCAACTATTCAACAAGCTTATTCTCTATTTTTTAACTCTTGTTGTTTCCAGTTACAGAAACGGTGAAATAGTGAAATTTCCCACTTGTTGAATGAAGCCAAAACAATTCTTATAGTTGTCCTGGAAATGTTGTTCCGTGTTACACAATTTTTAAAACAATTTCACTTATTCAATAAGCACTTTATGTATTGTGTTAGAGGCCAGGTCAGTAGGCAGTGGAAGAAGCTTCGACATCTTCTCAATTAAACCATATTGGTATCGATATTTTGAATGATAGATCTGTAATAACATCGATATTTCATTAGCATGGATGAATATCGCACATTTTTCGCATGTCGATCTTATGATCTTATGCATCTATACTTTTACCCGTAGCGGAGAATGCACAACGCACCTATAGAAGTTTTCACTGCAGAAATTAAAAAAAAACGTGTGGGCATTATTACCCAAAAACAAAATCTGTAGGCTGTATACTCGTAGACACACATATAGGCGGAATTTCGAAACCCACTTCTTCGTGTTCTCTATCGCCGTAATGTCAAATTTGATCAAAATCTGGATTTTGATTTTACGGTAACGTCTTATAAGAACGGATATTTTTGAAGGTTTCAATGCTTATATCTAAGTTTATAGGTATTTTATAATTCAAAATAGCTTTTAACGGCCTTTAATTGGCGTTTCGTCCCGGCGATCTCACATGGCCTCATCAGTTAACTAGTGAGGACCTTTGTCAATACGCAATTTTTGCCAAGTTCAGTTCATCTTACATAGATTTCGTGAAGAAAATCTAGTGTGAACTATATCGAACAAAAATGATCGTTTCGTCCCGGAGATCTAGTCAACTGATGAGTCCATTTGAGATCGCCGCCGGGACAAAACGCCAATTTTTGTTGGACTAAAGGCCGTTAAAAGCTATTTTGAATCAATAATTCAACAAGTCCAAATATTATAGTGCTAAGTCTTCTACTTGGCTGATGTATTTCAGTAGTATATAGAATTTGTATTATTAAAAAAAACTTCTTATTTTGGAAAATTGTTTGTTCAATCAAAAGGAGCAATCAAAGTCTGGCCTTTCCACTGACGGCTAACTTTATTTCATCGATATTAACATTACCAAACTCATCAGCTAATGTTGAGAGAACTTTTTCTCAAATAATTTTAAATAAAACAAAACTCTGAAATCGCCTTGTTGTTGGCACTTTATAAAGAATTTTACAATCTAAAGACTTCTTGAAATATAAGGAGTGTAATTGTTTGAACCTTAAGGTATCTGATGATTTATTCAGAAAATTCAATTAAAAAAATATATTTTATTTAACTAAAAATTGAAACACTAAAATCGTTTGTGAGTGCGATACGAAATCCATGTTTCTAAATATATGCATATGTGTACATGTGTATGTATACATAAGTTCAACTTGAACCTTTATGTCATATTTTTTAATTTGTAAGCTAGAAGCACTTAATGTTAAAGTTTTTTATAAGCTACCCATATGTTTATTTTAGAGGAGAAATAAATATTTATTTTTAATTTTGAGAATCTATTATCTAATCTACCTACTGTGTTCAAATAATATGAATTTTAAAAATGAATTTAAATAAAATAAAATGATGAAAAAACAATTTTTTTTAAAGTAGGTGAAATTATTTCTACTTTTAATTCCCCGATTTCTTATGTGGAAATCTCCCGATTTACAAAAATATTTTATGGCAGCACTGAGCTTAATTCTATTCTCTTTCTCATGCGCTAGATTATTCAATTTCATGTTATCAATTGATCTAGTTTCCTTTAATTTCTATGTTCTAAATCTAATGTTTAAAGTCGAAGGATTTCTATCGACAACAAAATTTTTGACAATCAATTACGAACTGTGTTATACTATTGCAACCGCTTCTTAAATATTTAAGTTCCTCAGTTATAAATAAATAGTTTGAATCTAATTTTCTCACTTGGCAAGACCAAGTAACAAGAAAATTGAAATTAATCGTTTTGAGGATTGTAAACAGCTTACAAAAATGTCTTGTCATTTAACACACGTTAAGTAAATCCTTCAAAAGATGGAAATTCCTTGGCACTAATTTAATTCAATTTCCATCCCAACGCTACGATCCCTACAAAGAAACCACACTATGTAAGTTTTAAACACAGGAAAATTATTATAAGCAAAAAAATCCTTCTACCAGTGCACAGAGACGGGATAGTAGGTCCCTTCGGAAAAGTAAGAGAATGCCAGTTTGCTTTTTGGGATAAATGCACCAGCAACTTTACCGAAGGTTCATAATTGTTTCGCTAAATTACTAATTAAGCCGATAAGGATACCTCGCCCAAAGTTAATTTGATTAACTATACCCCGTAACGAACGACACGATGACGGTACCGGCATCCTCGTAGCCTCTGACGACAAGGACGCGGACTTGCTGCCTGCCTTTCGTTTGAAGAAGATGATATGATGATGATGTTGACAAAACGAAGGCACCCTGTTAATGGAGGATTGGTGGGTCCTTTTGTTTCGCAACAGTAGATTGAAAATTGAATAATTGAAAAACTTAAATTCTTTCACAAACGGCAAACTTTGCCGTGGATTTAAGGCCTTTTCTCGTTATTATTTTTTTTTGTATTATAGCTCGAATAACTTAACAAAGGCCATCCAACCAACTAACCAACCAGCCAGCCAGAGCCAGAGTGTGATAATTGCAGGAAAACTTTAAGTTCCGCCAACCGAAAGACTTTCAGTAATTCCAATGCCTTGTGAAATTAATGCAGCTTCTACAACTGCAACTTGCAGCAGGAGCATCATCATCATCATCAGCCTCATCCTCATCATTATCTAGGGTCTAATTTAATATGCGTGTGCTTAGTACTCGTTTTGCAAATTGTATAGTTTGGCTACATGCAAGTATCTGTGTCCAAATCTCTGGTCCTATGGCAAACGATTATGTTGTTGTACAATGGCCCGACATGACGACGTGCAACACAAGGACCGTGTCCTGTAATCACATTAGAGAATGACCGTCACAATATTCGAGATATTGTTCTCGGAGTTTCCTTTGTTTTGGTCCAGCGTTTCGGGAATTAAACATGTCCGCCGTGCGTGCACCAGCGCCACTAGCCAACATTCCAATTTGTGTGAACCCATATGGGTTACGGGTTGCCAGATTCATAATGAGCCTGTCGTGTTTTTTTTTTTTTTTTTAATTCTGATAATATGCGAACAAACAAAAAAGCAATTCGTTCAGAACAAATAGAAAGATTACCATAAAGGCAAAGGTAGGGTATTTGGTTTTATTTTCTAGCTTGTATCGTCTTGTCTCCATTTTCTCAAGTCCAAATACAAAAATCTGCTATTTTTAAGACAGTTATTGTAGACCTTTTGATTGATGAATTAATATAACTGATCGTCCTCTCTTGTAATCTCTAACCTGGCGATTGGGGTTCGAAGGGTCTCTTGGCTTGTTGATAAAGTTGACTTTTTATGACTACATCCACATCTTTGTACATTTTCAACTTCATTAACCTTCGCCGCACACATGAAAAAAAGTATCAGTCGAACAATTTTTGTTCGAAAGAGAAAGTGTCTGCTCTTCTCTACTGCTCGTTATCCAAAACTCGGCTCAGTAAACCAAGTCCGAAAGCTTACAGTGTTTTCGGTTTTCGATGGATTTCCACTATACTACAAGATAGGTGAACTTCTTAACTATTTCGAAATTGCTGGGTTCATAGTGTTCCAGAACGAGATTGAAGAAGTCGGATAATAGGGAATCACCTACCCAAGACCCTCTACATATGTGGAATGGGTTGGGTTCCATATCCCGCTTTTTTTAATACTCTATTTTAAAATCTAATTTTTTATCCCGCTTTGTATAATCTTGAATTTTATAATCTCGCGTTCTTATAATCCCAAGTTTTATTATCCCCTTTCTTAAAATCCTGATTTTATTACCATCTCGTTTAATAAATTGGCGCTTGGCCCAATATAGGATTTTGTGTGGGGTCGAGTTTTTTGTGCAACATTTATCAAAATAAAAAACGGGCTAAGCGGGATAAAACGGTATTCTAAAAAGTGACATTATTCTATGTCGGGATTTTGAATAAGAGGGATTTTAAAAGGCGGGATTAAAAAAAAACAGGATCTTAGAAAACGGTATTTTAGAACCTTTTTTTTCGGGGTTTATGAAAAGTGGGATTCCGATACGCTCCCGTTTGATATAGTACGGAATTATATTGTACTGCATGTTTTCTACTGTCAGTCTCGTGCTAAAACTGGATCAGTCTCATCAGGACAGATTGTCGGAGACGATGAAGAGGTATATCGTATGGACTTTTTTTTCATAATACCCTCAAGGGGCTATGAATACTCTTAAAATGTTAAGACATAGTGCGAGCGATTAGGAAACTGGGACTGGATTAGATAGGAGATACCGAAGCACATTAATTTTAAATGCTTGTTTAACGTAATGCAAGGGAAAAATTCGTTCGGGTAAAGCGTTCCACATTCGTGTTGTACCACTAAAGAAAGAATCTCTGTACTTGACATGACGTTCGAAGTTGGGTTGAAACTGTGAACTGTTGAGCATTTATATAGAAGCGCGAATAATTTTAGGGGTGGAATGCAACAGGTTATTTTACTAAAACACTGGTCTATAAAAATACCTATAGAATAATGAAAGACAAGAAACAATGCGGCGGTGTTCATGAGATTCAATTCTTTTCGTTATTGTTCTATCATCCATCATTAATAAAGCTCTACTTGAAATCTGTGCAAAAGGTTTAAATGAGTTATGGGAGCACTTGCTAAAATATATGGCAGTTGTACTCAATCTTTGGACGAATGTAGGCTTTGTCTAGAAAGCCAGATCCGAAGGAAAGAAATATTTCGTGCACCTTCTAAGAAAACCCACCCATCCAGCGTTTTTGACGAAATAGGGTTTTGGAAGTTCTATTTACCATTTGACAATGCTGTCAAAATCAGAATTTAATGAGCTTAACATACGCTGCCATTGAACATGGATGTGAGAATCTAAAAACGAATATAAAAAGCTGCGAATACTGTCTACAGCAGAACATAATATTGGATTAGAAGTTTCAGACAAGAGATCATTGATGAAAATGAGAAATAGTGTCGGAAACAAATCGGAGCCCTGGTACACACCAGTACCAGTATTTGTTTGGTGAACTTAGGACTTGAAGCCGATAAATACTACAATTTGAACGGTCCGATAGGTAATCCCCAATCCAACGAAGAAGGGATTCATCGATACGAATGCACGAAAATTTCGTTAAAAGATCTTGATACCAAACTCTATCAAATGCTTTTGAAATATCAAGCGCAATAATTTTTCTTTCCCCAAAACGGTGTAAAGATTTGTGCTCTTCGGTGAGATATACCATCAAAACAACAGTGGAACTATTGCTATGAAAGCCATACAGCCCCTCAATAAGTAGCCTTCGTTCTTCAACATATTTCTAAGGCTGATAATCAATCAGCGTTCCCATGACTTTGAAAAGAAATGCAATTCGACGGTAGTTGAAGGGTGAAGGAGATTCCGTTTTTTGGCGACATGCTGTTCGAATGCTGTTTTCCATCTACTTTGGTTCGTTGAATATGATTTTTGCACGCCTTTTTTCTTTTGGTTTAATGCTTTTGGTTCTATTCGGTATAAAATCCTTCATCCCTTTAAGAATTATTTTGGTTGTAAAATAAGTCTAAGCTGTTGGCGAAGTGACCTGCAACCTGCAAGGTCATTTTCTTGTTGGCTAAATAACCGACTGATTCAGGCTCTACATACCTTCCATCGGGTGTTGTCTGATAATGAGGCATATGTTTCAATGGTTCTTGCAAGGCGTAGGTCCAGTCAGGTATTTTGTTAATAATTTATTAACCTATTAATATCAAATATTAATAATTATAATCCTTAAAATATCGTCCGTAATTGGAAATCCTGGCGGGTATTCCAGCAGAACCGGCGGATTGTTCTTTCTTAGTCGAGCCTTTTCTATAATGTTTTTTTGGACTGGTTTTCTTCCTGTGAAAATAGCTCCTTATAATATTTATTTAGCAGCTGCTGCAAGAGCTGCACTTCGCTATTATGAAGAAACGGCGTTCTAGACTAAAATTTGCACCCAGTTGCTTTGCATTTTATAAAACCAGCAGGTGTCATTTCTTTTTTTTCTTCATAACCTGAGAGTCTGCTGATCCTAGGTAGACAAAGTTCATAGCCACTATAAAGTTATAGCTTTAGATGCTGGCCTTCTGTTCCAGGCATCGGTGTAGGGCTGGCAACGAAGCGAGACCAGGAGAGATTTTTTAATCTCGTCAAAATCGAAAAATTTCAGTCTGGTGTCGGTGTCGGTCTCGCATAACCAAGACTTATTCTCGATCTTGGTCTCGCCTTTTTCTCGTGAACATTTGAATGTGCAGTCTCTTTTCGGTCTCGGTCTTGTTCTCATCCTTAGTTTTGGTTTCTTTCGTGTTTTTTTTTTGGTAGTAAACATTTCGACTTTTCTCAATCGATTTTGACAGTTCATGGCATCATAATTTATTTTGACGTGTAGATACTATTTTTTTTCAAAATGCCACCCAAGAGGCTTAAGATTATCTTTTCCAAAGCCAAGAATAAAATAGGTAAAATTGTGTTTAATCCATTTAAATCGTAGCAATTCTTCAATGGATTTTGACAGCTCATGACGTAACAGGTAGGTAACGAACTATATTGAGGTTTGGACAATATTTTTTTTCCAAAATCTCCCAAAAGGTTTAAAATCAACTTTTTCCGGAGCAAAAAATAAAATCGGAAAAATTGTTCAGGTGATTTTAAAATTTTTTTCAAAATTTCACATAAAAGTGTTAAAGTCACCTTTTACTTGAGGGCGAACAAAGTCTGAAAAATGAGCGATTTCTATACCAAGGACGTGCATACATAAATCGAAAAAATTGAACATGATTACTAAGAAAATAATTAAATAAAAAAATATTTCTTCTAGCCGAAACAGAAACCAAACCTCTCTCTGCGAATTTCGGTACCAAAAATACGGCTCGTCGTCGAGAACTACATCGGAATTGCCTGCCCTTTCTTGATCTTGTCAAAAGTATCGATGAGACCTTTCCCCACCTTAATAGTACAACATTCGTCATCGGGGTGCTTAAACTAGACAATGCTTTTTGTCACAATTTCTGTCTACATATGACCTTGAAATAATGAATAGGTGGTAATCATCGATTCCTTATGTTTTTCTCATGAATATTTTGTTGAAAGTAGACTTTCCCTAAAGTCACAATTTCATATGATTTTAATTTCCATAAGAATAACGTTAAAATAAGATTATTTCAAGTAAAATAAACATTAGATCGTTTAAAACAATAATGTTTCATTGTAAATTCAATTACAAATAAGTTTCAATTAAATTGTAAGTATTTGTATGCTTAATATTTAAGTTGAAAAAACAATAATGCGCGTAAAATTAAGCAGCGTATTAATATTGTTTTTTTTTTGTTTATATATATACAAATGGTGGTGATAGTGTTTCGATTAGAGGCAGTAAATTCCTGGTCGCGTTAATTTAATACGAGTCTACATATTATTCAAGAAAAATTGTTCGTAATTTTAACACGCCAATTAAAATGATTCAACTGAAACCACCGAGTTAGAATTACACGATCTTCGTTCCAATTTAAATGGATTTATTGTTATTTTTACCATGAACATAAATTCCTTATTTTAAAATATAATAAAGCTGGTCGCAGTATTTTTCTTCCTGCATCCATTTTTACTGTAACATGCACTTAACGGCAACATTATACACACTAGAAAACCCTAGCCTATTTCATAATCATCTACACGTCATAATGGCGTAAGGACATTATTGAAAGAGCTCAATGGCCAAGAGTGTAATGCGTGCATCATTGTTGTCCAATCTCCAGCCGCCACCGCCACGCCACGCCACGCTACGCCACGCCACCATACAAGGTAGAGTACAAACTATTCTCGATTTTAGTGTTTATGCAAATAATCTTTAATGCAAAAGGTTGCAGCAGCTTTTGCTTGGCCCGCAAGTTTTATTGTTGGTATTAGGAGAAAATCTTCTCACTTAATAACTGCTCATTTGTTAACTGATTGGTCACTAATTTGTAAATTATCGTCAATTAGTTACGCGCCACGTAGAATAGTGTTGCACTCTATAGCTCGTTGAAATTGATGGAGCGGTGGCGGCCGGGCGCTGCGGAAGTCCTTTATTTTGAATGTTATAATCGTGTCTTCTTCACCTGCATACCTACTGCCTACAGATACATGTACTCGTATAATGTATATATCGTGAATATGGCTCAATGAAATTGATAGACTGCTCAGAGTGTTCGAATGTAATGAATCATTTCGTTGTATTGCCTAATTGAGGGAAAATTCAATTAATCATAATGGTTTGGAGGAATAGTGGTGTTGTCCCACATCTGGAGACAGAAATTACCGGGGAGAATGATGGCTGGGCAATGGGCATTGGTCATACACATTATAACGTTTGTGTTCATTTCAAGTGATACGCACCAAGTTGTGGTGGTATGATAAAGGCAAATTCCAATTTATGTCTGTAATCAAATATTTGGACAGATGGGGATTTATTCACAAAACTTAAAGACGGAGAGAGAGTAAGAGAGAGAGAGAGAAAGCGAGGGTTGATGTAGTCTTCTGGGCATCCTGTCGCACACTGTTAACACTAATGAAGTGTTTGTGCCCGGCTATGTTATGCGAACAACGCGTTTCGGGGATTAGATTGTTTGCAATTTTAATTGCAGCACATGTATTTCTGGGGATTAACTCCTAATGATGCAAGTAGGCGCACAAGTAGGTTCTGGTGGTGAGTGAATGTGTAAATGAAGGACTATACACCAGGAATGGTTTGAATTGTAAAGCCAAATCTTAAATAAGAAGGAAGATAGATATATTCCTAAGAGTTCGGTTGAAAAAGAAGATTTCAAAAAAAAAATGGATTACCGGCATTTCCCAGGCCCAGATGAATTGTTAAAAAAAAATTCAATGCAGTTGGTCCTTTAGTCTTTGTACAATACTTAGAATAAATGTGTACAATACTTAGAATAAATGAAAATCGATTCCTGCAGGGTGATTCGAAAAAGCGCGATAAACAGTTTTGGTGATGAACTTATACTCTGTCCCAGAAAAATGGGCAGTACAGGCAAGCTAGCACGTTTGCCTCTCATTCTTGCTACAGTGAATTGCATAAATCTGTCACCCAAGAAAGCTCTCACAGGGTTTCTGTAGTGTGAATTTTAAATGGGCTCAGATATGAAAGAAGAGTATGTAGGGTTACCAGCCTTTTTTTAGATAGGAATTTTTATTTAATCGTTTTGCTTAGAAAAATTGTATCTTTTTCCACACCACCATGATGTAAGATAAGAGGTGCCAGTAGGAAAAATCCTTTGTAAATAAAAAAACAAGTACAAATAAAATATTTATTCATTAGGATTAATAATAAATTAAATAACAAAAATAAATATAAATTTATCTTTTAAATAACTATATTTAGTCCCCACTCAAATGTGCGCTGAGTAGAACGTTGGGTTTGCGGCAGATTTTTTGTTTATTATTTTATATATTTACGGACGGGCAAACACTTTTTATGGAGAAGTTCTTTCAATTTAGTATGGTGCAAAAATATGACACCCTAATGATTTTGAAAAAGCTTTCCCATAAGACGTGTACTGCCTATTTTTCTGGGACAGAGTATATAGCAAAAGGATTTCCCATTTGTTCTTTAGTTTCCTAAAAATAATCAATGTTTCAGTGGCAGGTTTTGAAATAATAACTTCAATGGAAAATTGGAACCTCAATTTTAGCGCATATTGGATTTTGTTAAAGGGTTAAATGTGAAACTCCTGTCTAGTATCATGAATCAAAGAAAACAAGTTTATGACACTCCTTTTTTTTTTGCTGACGTCACGCGAAATTAAAAAATCTGAACAAAAGAAGTTGGTATGAGGGTCGGATGTGGATTAATGGATTTTTCGTGCGCGAATAATATAAACATACAATTTTTTTAAATAACTAAATATTGTTGAATTAAAATTACTTTAATTGGATTTAAAATAATTGCGATAAAATCAAGAATAAAAGAAAGTCGGAGTGCAAAATGGATATCGAAGATTTAACCTGAATTACGCAAAACACAACGATTTGTGTAGATATTTATGGATCAAATAAATGGGAAATGTTTTAATTATGTTGTAATTTTATTGTATTTTCGTTTTTTTTTTTTGCATTTTGATAAGTCTACAATCGTTCGATTAAGTGTTCTTATTCTCGCTTGGAAAAAAAGTTTTTTTTTTATTTCCACATCGCAGTCAATGTCTTTGGCCAATTCAAGTAGATTCCTTTGGTAGCCTGGACAAATTACTAAGTCTTCTCTGTTGAAGGATTTGAAGATTTTGTCCAAGTTCATCAAGTCATTCAACATCCTTGGTGATGGCTTTGACAAGCCGCCTTAACTTAGGTAGTACACGCATGAATACGATGCTACATTTTCTTCAGCTGGAATTTTGTTTATTAGTTTATTGCATATGTATGCGGCCATATTTTCTAGGCCATCGCTATCTAAAGTGGCCAAATCTTCATCGTCTTTGTTGCCATCTTTGTTAATATCTTCTGGTTCCCAAGCAATGCTTTGAAATATAGTACCTAAAAAGATATTTAAGATTATTTGTTTGTATAAGCAAAAGCAATGCCTGCAAACCGGTCAATGGCGCTTCCAAATCTGGTTTATCGTCAAAGCTTACACTTGCTGCGTCCGAAATAACACCATCCTTGTGTCCTATAATGTGGGACCTTAACCTCAAGCGGAATTCCTCTCGATCAGGATGATCATGGAGGCCTCCTACTACTTAAATAAATTAACCAAATTCAAGTAAAATTTAAAAAAACTTACATTTCAAGGCGAAGTATGTCCATTTGTGCCTTAAAAGAAACACAATTTTAACAACCGGATAAATCAAAAGATTCTGTGGCATCTTCTTGAGAAATAATAGTCTCAAGGCACACTTCTTCACTGTCCAGTACATAAGTATTTGCGTCCCGTAAATCAGCGTTTCCCGTTGCTTTGTAGACTGTTGGTATGGAACCAGGCTTAAGGCGAGGGCTTTTTTATCCGTGCAGCCTATGAAGATAGAATATATTTTTAATTTATTTATTATAAAGCAATTCAAATGTACTTACCCAATTCAAATTGGAAGTTATCGGTTCTATGTCATCTGCAGTAAAGTGGTCACTAGATTCTTACTGTTTTTGCATTAAAGATTAAAAGCATCCTTTCTTTTACAAAAAACGAATCCAAATTTTCAAGAGTACAGGAACTTTTGGGAAAGTGTAGTATGACACATCATCTCTCCTTTATGTCTTGTTCTTATTGTTTTTATTGTTGTTGTTATTACACCTAAAAACATCACACTACATTTTTAAGCTATTTCACAAAAAAAAAATAAAATATAAAATTTCAAAAACAAAGTCGAAACTTTACAATTTCAAACTGTTTCGCTTTTCTCGATTTCATTTTAAATCTCGTGTTACGTCACACGAGTTGTCAAAAATTAAAAGAAAAAAGCGCAAAAATAGAACTGTCGTAATCTTGTATTCATTCATTCGTGGTCTAGTATAGCACGGACTCAGAAGAGTATCCCTTTAGCTTGAGTATCTCTTATATATCTTGAACTTACCACTGAACTCTTGACGAGTCATTTCTTCTTCATTTCTGGAAAACTACACGGAAGAGGCATACGTGAGAAGGGCCTAATCAACAGCTTCTTAGCTAGAGTTCCTGCCTCAATGGGAGAACTTGAAAAAAAAGAAAATTACAAATCATTTATTTCTAAGACGCTTAATTACCAAGTTTGAAGAAAATAGCTTCAGCCGTTTAGGCTGTAGATCGTTCTGCAGCCAAACAGACGGAATTGCGGGACCTACTTTTTTAGTATTCTCTATTATGTAATGTTTTTACGAATGCCTTATAGTATATTCGCAAGTAAATAGTGTAACGCTTTTTCACAGCTCCTTATTATAACGGGTTATCCATTTTGCGGTTTCAAAAGTATTTTTCATGATATTTCTTTTTTATTATAAAGTTCGAACGTTGACATTATGAGTGAAGCACTACATCATTTAAATGACCACCACTCGAATTCGTGCAAGCAGCGATTCTTTTGAGGTAATTTTCGACCACTTTTTGACACATATCGGGCGGTATCTCAGCCATAACTTGACGAATGTTGGTTTTCAAGTGATCAAGAGTTAAAGGTTTATCTGCATAAACACGGCCTTTCGCGTAGCCCCACAAAAAAATGCCAGCGGTGTCAAATGGCATGATCTTGGATCTACGCAGCCAGGAAATGTCTCTTGGAATAAAGCCATATTCGCTCAAGTTGTGTGGCATGTGGCACCGTCTTGTTGAAACCACATATTCTTCCAGTCGTATTCTTCAATAGCAGACAAAAAAAGTCGGTTATCATATGACCATGATGCTCCGAATTGACGGTGACAGTAGTTCCATCGTCGTTTTCGAAGAAGTAAGGTCTAATCACACCTCCGGACCAAAGAGCGCCCCAAACAGTGACTTTTTTTTGGATGTAATGGCCTCTCTTCAATTACTTGAAGATTCTTACACAAGCACACATTCGACGTATCTACGACGTTGTGAATGGTCAGCTGGCTTCAGTTGTTGTGTGAGCTGGACTTTATATGGATGTAGGTGTAGATCCAAATGCAAAATACGTCATAATGTGCCGTAAGACAGTCCTAATTCCTGAGAACGACGAGGAATCGACATATTCGGGTCTTCGGCAACACTTTCACTTACAGCAGCGATTTTTTCAGTGGTACGAGCGAAATGATGATGCACAGGCCCTACAATATCTGTAACCAATCCAGTCTCTTCAAATTACTTCACAATTTTGCCAATTGCTTGCGTAGTTGGACGATTATGTAAACCATAATCTCCTCTTAAAGCACGATATGATGCTTTGGCAGAATCGGCATTATTGTAGTAGGTTTTAACAATTTTTATGCGTTGTGCTATAGTTAAATGATCCATTTTCGTAAATGTCAAATTTTCAACTTAAAAAAAAATTGGTTTAACAACTTAGTTTGACAGATGTCTAATTCCAGCCCTATACTTTTGAAACCGCGAAATGGATGCGGTAAATAGATGATGTGAATTTTTATAGTGTAAAACGTTATGAAGTAAAATTTCTCAAACTGATGATGTTTTGCATTTGCCGCTAGCTCCTGATTTTACATGAGTTTGATGTTGGATCTTCTTTGAATACAAAGTTGTGCAGCAAAATGGAATTACGGCTAGGTGGTAAGAGAGAAATGTTCTCTACAAATATGTCAAGTATTCAATACACAAAGAATCATAAGTAAATATTGAATTTTTGATTGTAGCCAATGAAACAGAATTTTAAAAAGGTTGTATACAGCATTATGATCACCACTAAGTCCGTCTAAAATATTATTAAGTATACCAACTTTGAAATATAAAAATTTCCAAATACAAAATTATGTGTGGCTGATATGATACAATATTATGTTTTTTTTATGACTATCATGCGTGTCTAGCGGTGTTTTTCAAAACAATAAACTGCTATCGTAAAAGCCCTCTCATATTTGTCTGTTAAAAGGACAAGGGCCTGGATATGCAAATATAACTCTCTTTATTCAAGAATCATATCATCAGTACCATCAAAGAGCTATCAAACAGCAAGGATCAAACGAAACAGAGAGATGCAAGCAGGTGGCATAATGCTTGCTCCTTTCGAAATTCATTTAAGGGCCTGTTAAAATTTCATAGCCATATAACAATGGACTATAGACTATACAATAAGGTTAGAAGGGCGACCAGTCTCTTTCTCTCGCTATGTTGACATTGTAAAAGTCAGCCTGTGATGCTACACGATGGATAATGTATATACCACCCAATTCAGCACCATTTCCAGGAACTGGATGCTGTGGCAACAAAAAGTAAGCAATAGCAAATAAACGATGAATAAAATGTCTCCATGAAAATTGCATCCTGATTAACTTAATCCCTATTCATAGTGCCACTTAACCAGCGAACAGTATATACTATACACAGGCGACCGGCAGAGTAATCGTTGAGTGCAGGCAGGCAGGGATCGTTTACATGCCATATTAACTGGAAAAAAAAACATACGGCCGGGGAAACGTGCCACCGCACTACCAACGAAACGACTACCGGGACCGACATTGTCGTCTGAGCCCATGGTTAAGAAGAAAAGGTCGCTCAAAAAAAATTAAAAAAAGAAGGAAAAGGGCTATAATAATGGGATCAGGATGGAATGACACAAAACAAGGTCCAGAAAAAAAAACCTGCAATTTGAATATGTTGTGGGCGAAACATTGCACACGGTCTTGTGTTAAACCGTCCATTCGTTCAGGATGGTGGTCAAGTGCGGTGAAATGGGTGTTTTTGCATTTTTATTTATTTATACGCTTTACACAAGATAATGACATATTTTTAGAGGATATGTCCAGATCCAGGAAACGGTTGAAGGTATTATGTTTGTTGTTTTGTTTGCGATATGCAAACAATTTGTTTCTTTCTCCTCTTACACAACAACAAAATAATAAAAAAAATAATAATAAAGTGGAATAATAAAATGGAATTTTGAAAAGAATTCAAAGTTAGTAAGAAGAGCTGGTAGTCATTTTGTAGTCCGAAATTATATTAGATAGGTACCATACAAAAATACTGGTATACGAATAGAAGTCCTTATTTTCCTTCAGGCATCAGGGTCAGTAACTTTACACATTGAAAACTTCTTCTAGAGTGAACTCGGAATTAATTTGTTTTGAGGAGTTTGAGTGAGCTCAATTCTGATTTAGCACAGAGTCAACTCAGCACTGACAAGGTAAACCTAAATACGGAATCGAAATCGATGTGCGGCACTTCATACGTAAAATGCAAATGGGGAAGGGTTTGATCAATCATCATAAAACTATGTGAATAAATCCCTTGGAAATTAATATCATTTATAAAAATATATTCAAGTATTTTGAGCATGAATAAGATGAATACAAGATTACGACACTTCTATTTTTTCGCTTTGTGGTTGTAATTTTTGACAACTTGTGTAACGTAACACGAGATTTAAAATGAAATCGAGAAAAGCGAAACAGTTTAAAATTGAAAAGTTTGGATTTTGTTTTTGAAATTTTATATTTTATTTTTTTTTGTGAAATAGCTTAAAAATGTAGTGTGATGTTTTTAGGTGTAATAACAACAACAATAAAAACAATAAGAACAAGACATAAAGGAGAGATGATGTGTCAATTGAAAATTTGGATTCGTTTTTTGTAAAAGAAAGGATGCTTTTAATCCTTAATGCAAAAACAGCTAGAATCTAGTGACACACATACATACATTTTTTTTTATAATCTACACGCGCTCAAGGGATTATGAATACCCTTTAAATGTTTCAACACAGCGCGGGCGTGAGGGTGAGGTTAAGGAAGAGAAAGAATGATAGGAAAGATGTGTGGCGCGATATTCGGAGGCTGTAGGTGGTTGTTGTCTCAGATTTTGTCTCCAGGGATGGTGGCTGAACTAATGCGGAGAAATTTCCGTGTCTTATTTATCTATGTACCTTATAATTCGCATTAATTTTTTTATTTTTGATATATTTTATCGGTATACTAGTTTTACTCAATCACATGTTATTAGTTCTATGCCTAAACAGCATGTAATGAGTAAACCAGCAACTCATTGTATGACATTTATTTTTAGAATTGGTTTTTAATGGAAAAATAAGAAGACATAGACTACGGCAATGATCGAACCTGTAACCATGAGGTTGACAAGCGGACACACAACTATAGCGCCACGGCCACCCCCCGTAGATAAATCTGGGAAGTAGTGACACTGAAGCACTGGCAACTTGACCATTGGCTTAAACATTTTACATACATTAATACAACAGATAGAGACAGAGATAGGAAGAACACACAACAGAAGAAACTAGTCACCACTTTACTGCAGATGACATAGAACCGATAACTTCCAATTTGAATTGGGTTGCTTTATAATAAATAAATTAAAAATATATTCTATCTTCATAGGCTGCACGGATAAAAAAGCCCTCGCCTTAAACGTGGTTCCATACCAACAGTCTACAAAGCAACGGGAAACGCTGATTTACGGGACGCAAATACTTATGTACTGGACAGTGAAGAAGTGTGCCTTGAGACTATTATTTCTCAAGAAGATGCCACAGAATCTTTTGATTTATCCGGTTGCGAAAATTGTGTTTCTTTTAAGGCACAAATGGACATAATTCGCCTTGAAATGTAAGTTTTTTTTTAATTTTACTTGAATTTGGTTAATTTATTTAAGTAGAAGGAGGCCTCCATGATCATCCTGATCGAGAGGAATTCCGCTTGAGGTTAAGGTCCCATATTTTAGGACACAAGGAGTGTGTTATTTCGGACGCAGCAAATGTAAGCTTTGACGATACCCCAGATTTGGAAGCGCCATTGACCGGTTTGCAGACATTGGTTTTGCTTATACAAACAAATAATCTTAAATATCTTTTAGGTACTATATTTCAAAGCATTGCTTGGGAACCAGAAGAGATTAACAAAGATGGCAACAAAGACGATGAAGATTTGGCCACTTTAGATAGCGATGGCCGGATACATATGCAATAAACTAATACACAAATAACCAGCTGAAGAAAATGTCGTATCGTATTCATGGGTGTACTACATAAGTTAAGGCGGCTTGTCAAAGCCATCACCAAGAATGTTGAATGACTTGATGAACTTGGACAAAATCTTCAAATCCTTCAACAGAGAAGACTTAGTAATTTGTCTAGGCTACCAAAGGAATCTACTTGAATTGGCCAAAGACATTGACTGCGATGTGGAAATAAAAAAAAACTTTTTTTCCAAGCGAGAATAAGAACACTTTACCGAAACATTGTAGACTTATCATAATGCAAAAATACAATAAAATAACAACATAATTAAAATATTTTCCATTTATTTAATTCACAAATAACTACACAAGTTGTTGTGTTTTCCCTAATTTAAGTTAAATCTTCGATATCCATTTAGCACTCCGACTTTCTTTTATTCTTGATTTTATCGCAATTATTTTAAATCCAATTAAATTAAATTTAATTCAACAATATTTAATTATTTGAACAAATTGTATGTGTATATTATTCGCGCACGAAAAATCCATTAATACACATCGGACCCACAAAACAATTTCTTTTGTTCAGATTTTTTAATCTCGCGTGACGTCAGCAAAAAAAACAAAAAGGGAGTGTCGTAATCTTGTTTTCTTTGATTCATGTGCTTTGAGGATAAAAATTCTCAGTGCAAATATTACGGTTTAGCCGAAAACAAAATACTGTCAAATGTACTGTTCTAATTTTTTTACCTAATATTTATATGGTAAATTTTGGATTCGTAAAAAAAATCAAACTTGAGATTTTGATCAAACTTAAAAAGACGATGACAAAAATTGGGTCTCCGTCAGTTTGTTTGTATATGTGTCCACGAGCATTAACGTTTGAATGGGATGTCTTCATTCTTGCTTTTAAGGCAACATGAGCCTGCAGGTTTTTTTGAATTTGTTTTCTAAGACCAAAATTAACGTTACCTGCTTTCCATTTTCTTGGGCGAAAATCGTGAATTTTATTTTATTAAAAATGACTTAAACGATAAAAAAAAACTGTGGCACCATTAGGTATAGTCTATATTTTCGTCAATAAACATTTTTAATAGAAATGTTATTAACGGTACCTCCCATAATATAACCTCATGAACATCTCAACGGATGTCGATTAAGATTTTTATACAAGAGGTCTTTCAAGTTCTAAGGGATAATACAAGCCAAAATTTTCGAAAATTATTTTTTGTATTTTTTGAAAATTCAATATTTCTAATACGGATGAAAGAAATTATGTTATTAAGCTTATAAATATTATTAAATTCTTAATATTGCTGTACCATTTTTTTTTTGCAAAAAATAAAATTTCGTATACAAGAAAAATAATATAATTAATAATAATAATAATTTAAAAACGACTTCAAAAATATAATAATAATAATTTGTAACTACATGCCTGTTTCTCCAGGAAAATTAGATAGTCACTTCGAAAAAAAAATCCGACAAAGCTGAATTTTGGTAGAGATATTCATCTCTATGTCCTAAGCATTTCCTAAAAAGTACCTTAAAAAAATTTGGGATCAAAAAATTTAGAGAGGGGTAAATGAGGTAAAATTCAGTTTTTTTCAATTTTCTCGAAAACCATAGGTTTTTTTTTAAAACGTTGTTGGTACACATTGTTGATCATATCATTGTATACACAAAATGTGAAGGCACTTTTTGTCGTAGTTACAATTGAAAGAAAATGGTTGTTAACATTGGGATGTAGTACATTTATTCAAAAAAATGTAATAACTTATTTTCCTTGAGTGGGGGAAAAAAAATTTTATGAGTGGTACCGGAAAGGAAATGCTGATATCTTAAAAAATCCTAATTTATTAATAACTCCCAAACATTTATTTTTTTTTTCAAAATTTCCCAAGAAGAAAACATTTTTTTTTTTCAAAATTCCAGAAAAATATTTTTCGAAAATTTTGGTAACTTTTGCATTACCTATTGTTTAGAATTGCGATTCAAATATTTTTTGGATTTTCGACTTTCGATCAATTTTTTGTATTTAGGATTATATACCTACCAAAATTTTTGAAAAATATTTTTTCGGATTTTTGAAAAAAAAAAATAATCTTTGTTTTTTGAAAATTCAAGATTTCGAAAACCGGTGGGTGTTTTTTTTTTGAAGTTTTTGTTTTTTAATTTACATTATTATATATTCAAAATTGCTATCCTAATTTTATTCAGAAAAAAATTAAAGAAATTTTGTATATAAGAAATTAAGGAAAAAACAATTTTAAAAATATATTTGAGAATATTTTGCATACGATGTGATGGAACGTAATTGCAAGCACGTGCGATCGAGTCGTGCATTTCATTGTATCTAATTTTCCTTGACTATGCAAGACCTAATGTCTTTTTAATTGCAACCTGAATTGTACGGCACTAGTTAGAAGGAATAAAAAGATAGGAACGAATTTCGTTGACACAGTAGATTTGAGAATTAAGTCTTTACTATCTCATTAGAACTCACGGGTGATATCCAATTAAAATTGGAGGCAAAGAAAATAACCCACACGTCCAATCCAGCAGTCAAGCAATATATCTACTCCGCCCTCGATTTTCTACTAAGAATTTCGTGCTAAAGATTTGATCGACCATACGAACAAGTACGTGCAATCCCAGTCGTGCATTTTATTTTTTTGGATTTGGGTTTTCTGAAAAAAAGTTTCAGTTGATTTTTCTTAAAATGTTCTACGGAGAAGCTCCTAAAAAGTTTAAACAGTATTTTAAACCAAATTTTTTCAAAAAAAAAATTGAAAGATCAATATTTCGAAAATGACTTGATCGTTTTCTTCGGAATTTTCTATATAGATTTTTTTTGACATTTTCTAGAATACTCGAAGAAATAAACTAAATACTTAAATAAAACGTTACTTAATGTATAGATAGATTAGATTAGATTTAGACTTTATTGAGGCTTTAAATTTTAAATTACAATGTTTGAATACAAGTCGGGTACGGCCTGGTATAAAACCGTCGGTCAGATTGAAATAATAAAATAACAGTTAATAGAAATTTTATCAAATTTGTACAAATTTTCCCAACTTTCTGCCCCATTTTAAATTAGTATGACTTCGTCTGGAGACACCTCCAAAAATATCTCGTCTAATTTCTTGGAGAATAGGATATGATCCTACAAAGTGAGCCACGTTTTCTCCAGCGCGCATGTTGCAGATTTCACATTCGATAGACAAGTCAGGTCTATGTGGTATGAAGTTAAGAGGCAGAATTTCCCCTCTTGCTCGTAGTATAAGTGATATCATCTCTGTGGGATTCTTATAGTTAAAGTAGTTTTGAGGACCTAGGTCAAGCTACAGGTTGCTGTAATACTCTCTATATTGTGATGCTTTGGCTTTGCTGATGAAGCTTTGATGGATTTTTTCATCTAATTTGGCCAACAACTGATAAATACAAAGTTTGTTTTAAAACCGATTGATCCTCTAAATTTAGTTCAAGCGTTTCATCCAAGGAACTAGAAATATAAAACCAAACGCCGACAAAGTTGAGTTTGTTTGAGATCAGATATTCTAGCACTCTCTTAATCAGACTTGTTGAGCTCATTTTTAGTATTTTGAGCACATAATCGAAATGGGCTTTAAGGGTGTCAATAAACAACGGAGGTAACCCCGTTTCAATGTGAAGCATGTAGTTTGGGGTCGTTGAAGGAAGAGAGAAAACTGGCTTCAAGAAGAACCGAACATCTTCGTATTCTTTATAGCCCCACATCTGCGCTGAGTAAAGCATAATCGACTTGGGTACTGCTTGAAAGAGTTTGTACTTAGTAGAGTGATGAATAGCTTTGTTTGCGATGCAATTTCTCCATGAAATACAAAGAGCCGCTTTGGCTTCTTGAAGTTTAGCTCTGACGTGTTTTTTCATGCAAAGATTACTTGTTATAGTCACTCCTAAGTACTTAAATTCTTTGACTATTTTAATCTACTGTCTTTGAAAGTTCCATTTCTCCTCCCAAGAGTATCTTCCATGTCCCCTTCTAAAAATCATTATATTTGATTTCTCGAGATTAACAGATAAGTTCCACGTGACACAATATTCTTCTAGTTTCACTATCATTTCTTGGAGTCTTGTAGGCGAGTCTGCAAAAAGCACGATGTCATCTGCGTATAGTAGTCCAGGTATAGTTTCGTCAGAAATCTTCACCCCCCCCCCCCCCCCCTCCAACATGCTCCACCAAATCATCGATAAATAGATTGAACAGGAGAGTACTCAAAGCGCAGCCTTGTTTAAGCCCCATTGAGGAATTGAAGTTATCTGACAGACTGTCGTAGAGAGCTCGTAGTATTTTGCTTACTTTGGTAGATATACCGATGTTTGAGAGTTTATAAAAAAGCGCCTATCTATCTATAATATCAAATGCAGCCTTAAAATCGATAAAGAAAGCGTATAGTTAAGTAGGAATACTTGGTCTGTTGTCGAGTAACCAGATCTAAGCCCTGCTTGAAGCTCACTAAGTTTTTCCTTACCAGCAACCCATTCGGATAGTCTGGAAAAGATCATACTTGTAAACAACTTCATTGCTGAGTTCAAAAACGATATTCCTCTATAGTTATTTGGGAGAGAAGGGTTTCCTTTTTTAAGCAACGGGAAGATAACAGATGACAAGAACGATGGGGGAACGACCATGGAATCGAAAATAACATTGTAGCATTTCAAAAGTGAAGATAAATAATTATTCGAGGCGTACTTAAAGAATTCCAAAGTTATTCTATCTGTTCCTGCTGCTTTGTTGTTTTTGGTTCTATGTAATGCTAATTGTAATTCTTCATTGAAATCGGAGTCCAGTAATTCATCCTCAATGAGGGGGATGGCATAGTGGAATTTTGAGGCACTGCATTCCGTATTGAGTGAAGAGAAGTAATTCTTTAGAACTGACGCTTTAAGCTCACAAGCTATGACTGGTTTCGCTCCATTTACCAATTTTAAAGCCCTCCAGAAATCGGCAGAAGATCTAGCCGATAGCAAAGATACTATACAAATATTAAAAACACTGTTAAGAATTTTTTTTTTTCAAAAACGGCACCAATAATAATAAAAAAAAATGCACGACTAAATCGCATGTATACTTAATTTTATGTTCGATCAGAATGTATGCAAATGATTTTTAGTATAACCGGCGAAACATTTTTAAAATCGTTTTTTGAAGTAAAACTTTTTTTGCGTTGTTGGGGGTAATAATTGTCTAGGTATGTAGCTGTCAAACTATTTTGGATTTATTATAGAAAATTACGCTAAAATCGGTGAAAAACTTTGTTTTTGTTTTCTAATTAGAAGCAGCGACCGGCACTTCGCATTACAGTAACACAAACTAATGTGTCGGCAATGCAGTATTCTAGGTAGCTTCCATTAAACCAAATATGAGTATCATAATGACGAATTAGTGAGCGTCGGTATAACACAATTTCACGGTAATCAAAATAATTAAGTTTTACTTCTAGCACGTGTACGCACAGTCTTTTTTACTTAATTTTTTTATATACTCAATGGGGCGTACTCATAGTCATTTTTAAACTATGTCTAAGTTAAACCTAGATTTAGTTGAATTTGTGGACGTTGATTCCAAAATATTTGAAGATATTTGTGTGGTAAAACAAGTTAATAATCTTATAAAAATATAAAGCCAATGATTTGTAAGTAAAATCGGTCTGTATTCATTGAGCCAAAATTGTCTTAAAATGTAGTTTAGTAAAACCTGGGTTTATCAGCACATATGAATAGCTATGGCCCAATATCGTTAATTTTTTTCTTAATTAAAATGTGTATGTCAATTATAAGTATATAAAAATATCGCTTACCCGTTTTCGAAATAATGAATTTTCAAAAAAAATTTCTTTTTCAAAAATCCACAATATTATTATTTAAAATGCGTAGGAACTTCTATATGTTGATCAAAATCCGTTGAGTCATTTATAACAAAGTCCAGAATCAAAAAAGTGCTTGTATGGCAGGTGCCGTTTATATCAAAAGCGTTAGAGCCGTGTTCGAGATAATTAAAAACTAATGTATGTAGCGGGTGTTTTTTTTAGACGTGTGGTGGGAAGAAATAAAACGCATAGAATTTAATGTTATGGCCAATTTAGCTTTATTATAAAAATAAGGGATTGTCATTTTGTTATATTTTCAAAATAATTTCGTGCAAATGGCCGCCGAGGCCGGCTCGAATAAATTCCAGCCGAGATGGCCAATTTTCGGCCACTTTTTGTAGCAATTGGGGCCGTATGTCGATAATAACGCTACAAATATTCTCTTCTAAGGCGTTAATCCTTTCGGGCTTATCTGAGTAGACAAGCGACTTCACATAACTCCACAAAAAATAGCCCAGCGGTGTTAAATCGCACGATCTTGGAGGGCACGCCACATGCCCACGACACGACATAATGCGCTCACCAAAAGTTTCCTTCAATAAATTGATTGTTTCGTTGGCTGTATGGCATGTAGCGCCGTCTTGTTGGAACCAAAGGCCGTCCATATCAACATCCTCCAATTCATACATTACAAAGTCATTAATCATGGCTCTATAGTGTCCCCTATTGACTGTAATATTATGCCCGGCTTCAGTTTTGATGAAATATGATGAAATATGCACCAATGATTCCTCTGTCCATAGAGCACACCAAACAGTGACTTTTTGAGGACATCACGGCGTCTCAAGAATAGCTTGTGGATCATGATCACTCCAAATATGACAATCTTGCTTATTAACGTACCCATTTAACCAAATTGAGCTTCATCCTTCATCGCTAAACAAAATTTTCTTGTGAAAATCGGGATGCGTCGCGCGAACCGAACTACTATTTGGTATTAAATTTGCACCATTTGCAAACTTTGTTCAGGAGTTAGTCTATTTATTGTGAAATGGGAAACCAAACTGATCATAAATCAAGTGACAGCTGTCAAAAAAAACCAACTCCGAAAAAGTATTGCCAGATTCAAAACCATAAATCTAAAAAAACACGTTATATCAAGTACGGGTACCGTTATACTTGGAGCTAAACAATACATAGATTTAAAATTCTATTTGAGACACTTACATAAACGCTTAAGTAACAAGATTGGAGAAAATAAGCTCACCCGTTTTTTTTTCGATGTAAAAAAAATCAATTTTGTTTGTTTGAAAAATTGAAAAAATATTTATTTTTGAAAAAAATATTTGTTTGATTATGTTAATTAATTTTAAGAAACAGAATCATTAGTCTAAGATCCCAGGGCCGGCAGACATACGTCATTTTATCATAGCTGAATTTTTTTCTGTGAATCGATACCAAACTAGATAAGATCGAATGGCCATTCCGAATTTTCAAAGCTGGGGCTTTTCGGAGATATGCAGTTTTAACCGTGTATACCCAACTACGTTATTTTATCAAAGCTGATTTTTTGATATGTTTAAGGGGAGTGTCTCAAACTTTGTTTGACACTTGTCAAACACCTACAGTGGGACGTTTTGTCTGGCAGACACCTTTAAGGTGTCATCTTAAAGGTGTCTGCCAGACGAAACCCCCCTTGTAGGTGTTGGGCAAGTGTCAAACAAAGTTTGAAAAATGAGCTTTGAAAAAATAACGTAGTTGAGTATGGATTGTTAAAACTGCATATCTCCGAAAAGCCCCAGCTTTGAAAATTAGGAATGTCGATTCGTTTTTATCTAGTTTGGTATCTATTCACAGAAAAAAATTCAGCTATGATAAAATGACGTATGTCTGCCGGCCCTGGGATCTTGGTCTACATTCTTAAACCTTAAAGTTAAAGTAAAGAATATTATTAAAGAAAAATCACGTTATATTATTATATAAAGAAACGAATTTAATAAATGAGGACTGCAGAAATAAATGTACTTCTCCAAAATTCTCGAGATAATATTTGGCAACCACTTCATCCACAAACATCAACATACTTTCTAACACCCACCCCAAATGAATAACGAAAATGAAGGACTCAATTACTGTTTGAATCATTCTGGTCGGTCATTATTCTTTGTTATCATCACAAGAGTATCGATGAAGACGTCATCATACATATCACTCGAATTCCTTTCCAGCCTACCTTTTCTGCACACTAATTGAGTCAACCAAGGTAAAACAACATTTTCGGCAGTTGTGGTGAAAATTACTGTCCAACACTTGAACCGAGCATACAATCTCCTAACGAAGAGTGTCAGTACTTTTCTAGGTGGACAAATGTCTACCTCGCCATCGCCAACTCAAAATCAGTCTACTATACGAGAATGTAGGCATTCTAACAAAATATTCACAGATATACTCAGGTCCTAGATCTGCAGCTGGAGGTGGACATGAAACATATTCAAGAGAAAGCAATTGGAACCGCATATTTTGGTTTGGTTTTTCATGCAAACAATAAAATGGGAATTGAAACCAACTCTCGATTCGTTATCGTCGTCGGCCGAGCGGCCGGTGTCGGTTTTTGGTCAGCATGCATCCGGTCCGTGGGATAGAAGTGGTGGAATGAGCATTTTGTTTTGTTGTATAACTCGTCCTTTTTTGTTATCCTCGCCGCCCCAACACCTTGGAGAATTTTTGTCACCAGATTGTCACATATTCGTATAGACAAGTACAAACTGTGCAGCTGTCCAGTGGTCCTCAGAGCTGGATTCAGGCCTAGAACTTATTTAGGAATTCAGGTAATGTCGGTCGGTCTCATGTAAATTGATTTAATTTGGTTTCGTCCTCATCAAGAATAGTGCTACTCTGATGCTGTGGGTCCTCTTGGTTGAATTTGAGTTTTGTTATAAATTATGGAGTTCGGTGCAAGTGTGTACAAGAGGATTTATATGATTGTGGTTCTGGTTATTGCGGTGAGAATGGAGAACAAACATTATCTATGTATGTAGGTGTAAAGAAAGTAAAAAAAAAATAACCTCTTTTATAGAAGATGGGCTTATTCTCATGAGTACGCATCCGGAAGAGGCCCACTACTAAAGTACCTCAACTATTCTGCAGTGATTTAAAAATATCCATTGATAGATAGATAGATAATTTCTTTATTTAAAAAATATAAATTATTTACATTATTTTTCCTTTAAGAATAAGGACATGGCTATTCTGCCGTCTGCCTGAACGACATTTTATAACAAAATATAGTTTATATATAAAGAAGTTAAATTCAAATAATAAACATAACATAAGTTAATTAACTATAGAAAGTTTAATTTAATAATTTATTAAAGCATCAATAGCGTTTTCAACAATTTTGAGATGATTCAAAAACACAAAAATAGATGTATCAATGATTTGAAACAAAAAATTATATCAATTTTGAAATGATTTGAAACACAAAATAATAATTTATCAATTTTATAATGATTTGAAACATAAAAAATTAGTAAGTATTTAGAAACATTGATTGAAACTTCAAATTGCAATAACTGGTTGTAGAGCTATAGAAAACTATTGCGATAATTAAGAGCATGTTTGCAGTATCTATAAACCGTTGACCATCCAAGATCTCCATTAAGGATTTCATAGAGCCGAGTAAGGGGAAGATAACTCAATTCAAAATGCAGTCGTCGAATCTCTTGAAGTAAAGGACACGTTGCAAAGAAGTGGGTGATGTCTTCTGGTTCTCCTCTATTACATAGCCTACAGATTTGTGTGAGATCAGTTCGATGCGACATAGCGTTAAAATTCAAGATTTCGACTCGGGCTCTAAATATGTAGCTTATAGCTTCAGAAGAAAACTCGTTGCTGAAATAGTTAGCCAGCGATGTTATTTGGTGGTTGAGGTACCTGTATACATTTCTTGACACAGTTGTTGAGGCTCTTGAAATATGTTGTCTGAAAATATTTTCATCAGTTTTGGTGATAACATCATTGAACATATTGTGCCATTCATTCAAATTGGACTCCCTAAAAGATAAATTACTGCCATTTGAAGAAGCTAGCTGGTTCCATTCCTTAAACGGGGAGGCATTTGTTTGCATGAGCCTTGCCATAATGGATTTGTGAAGGCTTCTTTCATCCCTCTTCATAACTTTCAATATGTAGTCTGAATTGGTTTTCAGGTTTATAATGTAAAGAGGCATTAGACCAGACTCCACATATATAGCATAATTGGGCGTTGAAGAAGGCAATCTGAACAAGCGTTTGAAGAAATATCTTTGCACGGCTTCAAACTCGTCCAGTTGTAAATAACCAAAAATTTGGGTACCGTAGCACATGCAGCAGTTCACTGTTGCTTGAAAAACACGATATTTGGGTGTATGATCGATTTTTTGGTTAGAGTAGAACTTAGGCCACATTACGTTTAAAGCTAGTTTGGCTTTGTTGCTTTTCTCTTTCACGTGTTTCGAAAAATTCAGATTGTACGAGAGCAAAACTCCAAGATATTTGAAATAATGAACGACCTCAATAGGCGCGTTGTTTAGGGACCAGATTTCCTCCGGGAGCCTTCTTCTCTGACGCGGATCAAATATCATTATTTTTGTCTTGTTAGAATTGACACCTAGACCCCAGAATTCACAAAAGGAATTGAGTTTGTTGATTTGCAGCTGAAGGGTAGATGGATTGTCTGCCAATAAGACCAAATCATCGGCGTTGAGCAAAACCTTGACTTGTATACCGGCAAAGAGTATTCCTCCCGGAAGTACATCACACACGTCATCAATAAACAGGGCGAATAATATCGGGCTTAATATACATCCTTGGGGGACGCCTGTCGTGGTTTCAAACCATTCGGAGAATTTAGCTCCGTCCCACACTGATGCAGTAGATGAGGCAAGAAATTTGAAATAAAACATTAAGAATTTTCGAGAAACTCCTAACGAAGACAATTTGTACATCAAGGCATTTCTATTTACATTGTCAAAGGCTGCTTTGAAATCCACAAAACAAGCATATAATTTCTTTTTCTGCTCGATTGATCTCCTGGCAATAGTCGTCAGAGCGAATATATGGTCTTGCGTTGAGAATCCCGATCGAAACCCTGCTTGGAACATGCTGAGTCGGTTGTTGTTCTCAATCCATACCGTCAACCTATCATAAAGAATTGAAGTTAGGATCTTTCTTAGCGAGATGAGAATCGAAATTCCTCTGTAGTTCTCCGGCAGGTTAGAATCTCCTTTTTTAAAGATCGCGAATATAACCGCTTTGTTGAAGTTACTTGAAACTAATGAGTCTTCATAAAGTTTGTTGAAATATGCCAGTAGAAGATTTTTAAACGGTTCCGTACTATTCTTGTAGAACTCCATCGGAATACCATCTATGCCGGGTGCCTTATTATTTTTCATTTTACTCAGAGTTGTTTCGAGCTCAGATAGAGTAATTGGGTTATCCAGTTCGCAGAAAGTGACATTGGGTTGCGCGTAATAGAAAACCCGGTGATTCTCATCAGCCGACAAAAGAGTTTTAAAATGAGCTGCTAGTGTCTCAACTTCGAGGGTAGACACCAGGCTTCTACCACGCCCACCCAGCTCACGAACATTGGTCCAAAAAGTCTTTGAGTTCTTACAGTTTGCTAGTTCTTTTGCAATATTGTTAATGTAGTGAACTTTCTTTTTGGCACAAAGTCTTTGAAATCCTTGTTAATATGAAGGTAAATGTTTTTAAAAATTGAAGCATTTGTGGATCTGAACAGCTTAAGATAGACAAATGAAAGTTTACGGAGTTTCACACAATCATTATCAAACCACTTGTTTTTTGGTGTACAAGCGTGACTTCGGCTGTTGGTACTGTGGGCAAATGGTGCTGAGGCCTTGATAACTCTTGCAATATGTTCATCATAATTTTCTATACTGTTGGATTGAAGCGAGGGATTAGAGCTGATGTTACGGTTTAGTAATGAATTGTATAGAGCGGTACAATTCTCTTTCCACCTCAATTTTAAAAAGTTAGTTGATTGTCTCAGTACATTTTCATCGATAAACTGAAGCTTTACCTCAATCGGAAGGTGCGATGAGAAATTCGCTACGCCTACTTCAAAATCTACCGATAGTTTAAGCCATTCAAAAGATATCGCTGCAATATCAATAACAGATTGTCCTTGACCACTTATGAATGTAAACTCTCCCGAAGCGTCATCTTTAGAAGCCCCATTTAACACGGATAGTCCGAAGTTTTCAAAGAATTCCGTAAGCAGCCTTCCATTTCGGTTAAAGGTGTCATCTTTTGAGTTTCTGGTTGGATTGAGAGTGTTTTGCGAGAATGTGTTGAGTACAGAAGGATTTTGATAGATCCCGATCCTAGCATTTAAGTCTCCAATTATCATAATATTATCCAAATTGGAGTTTTGAATGAAGTCAACTAGACTAGCAAAATCATGCTGCCAGTTATTGCAATTTAAGTATGTTGGGATAATGGTGTAATTTAAATTATTAATAGAAATATTGAATATAATCCTGTTTTCAGAGTGATAAATTTTAGCGAAGTTGGAGTTTAAAGTTTTTTTAACACCACATAAAATCCCCCCACTAGCCCTGCCATGAACATTAGATCTTATTGCGGGTGACCATAAAATATTGAAATCCTTAAAATATTTCAAATAATTGTTTTCATTTTTTTCTTCTACAAAAGTTTCCAATAAAATGATAATATCATAATTTTGAATGAAACTAAAAAAATCAGGTAATAATAATTTGCTTTTGAGACCTTATAAGATAAGATAGATAAATTTTTAAAGTTATTAATATTAAAATTATTTAAATTATGGCAGACGACAGATTCATCCTATTGTGACTCCACCCTTAAAGGTGGTCGATGTTGATTTTGAGGTTGACGTATAGGTGGCGCGCGTCTCGGATGAAAGTTGGCAGCAGTAGAAGAAGAAGAAGATGGTGATGGAGATGAAAGATCGCTGTCATCGAAGAATTCGGAAAATCTGTTACCGAACGTTTGGTTGAGAAATGACATTTCTATTTTCGTTTTGATAGCCAAACCTCGTGAATATTTGTAAACAAACGAGTGACCATTAATTAGTATTTTATCGCCTTTTACAATTATTTTTACGTTTGAATTTATTTCGAGCAACTTGGATCTTATTTCAACCAGTGTTTGTCTTCTCTTTCGGTACATAAGAGATTGTTCGCGGAATACACTTATCCCCGAGCCTTTAAGCTCGGGGATAAGTGAGGAAAGAAGTTCAAAGATGACAGTGCCGCGCTGAGCATTGTTGTTGCGAATTACCCGGGAACTTTTGATGGTCATATTTTCATCTTCGTTTATCTTGAGAAGCCCTTTGCAAGTCTGTAATGCGACTTGAGTTGCATCGGTTTCTTCATTTAAGGGAAGGTGAACAACAAAGGATGACTCATTAGCCTTTCGTGAAATTATTTCCAGCTGGTTTTCTAGCAGTTCGCATCTTTGTGACATATCGCTTAGTTTGAGGTTAAGAAGAGTGTTCGCGGCTCTTAAAGTGGTAACTTCATCGTAGAGTCTTGTAAAATCATCCTTTGTTGCAAAATTCTTTAGTTTTTCAGTGAGTTGTACATCCAAAGTAGTTTCCAGTACATTTTTCAAATCTACAACAGACATCTTTCCTACTTCCGTTGCCATATCTTTTTTGTGAATAAAATACTTTTTGTAGTCAGAGTTTGGTTCGGGAGAGATTTCGTGAAGACTTCTTTTGTTTGAATTACTGTTCATAGGGAAAATCCCGTATAGGCGCGACTGGCTTTGCTCGAAGTTAAAATTAATTAAAGAAAAGCTTCGTACCTTTATTAAACTGATGAAATTTAAAAACGCCGATATAAAACAAAATTCAAAAAATGTTGAAAAACAACTTTTAAACAATTAAAGTGACTTTAATTTAATTTAAAATTAAAAAATTATCAAGAGACTATAACTTTAACACTTTAACCTTTGACAGATGAAATGTCACTGCTTTCATACACAAGCGAACAATGGAATATATTTTCTTTTTTTAATTGCGTTGCTTATTTAAGATTTAAGAATTTTGTTTAAAGAATTTTTAATGTCTGGCAACGCTATCCTATACAATTCTAACAAATTCGAGCTCTTGAAAATATAACTTCGCTTTTTAGAACCTTCAAAGAAGTCGCTGATTTGGAATTGGGACTCAGAAAGGATAATGAATATTGGATGAAGAATTAGGCCGAGTTCATACTTTAAGATTTTTATGAATACAAAATATACAGCATCATTGTAGTATACAAACTTGTATTCTAAGGGCTAGCGACAAAAATAGTTACGTCATTTGATAATGCAAATAATTATATTTATTGTAATCTTTTAACACTGACTGGTGACAAATATTCCCGAAGTCTGCCAAGCGTCTAGTGGTGGGTGTTACGGCCATGGACCCCAAAAGGCGTAAAAATAAAATGAACGACTGGATCGTACAAACTTGCTCTTGTAGCTAACAATTTTGATGTAGCTAACCATTGAGGTTTAGTTAGTTAGGTGTAGTTATCCTATTCAGGCTTAAAGACTATGTAGGTTAGATTAACTAATAGGAATAGTTACATAGGTACCTACATACAAATGTATAATTAAATCTAAGTTATGGATATTAATTATTTAAGTCAGGAGAGTAAAATATATGTATATATACATATATAGATGGAAACTAAGTATGTAAGCATGTACATATAATAATGAAAATGAGGGATGTAGGTGGGTAGGCAGCTATATGCATATGACTTTATAATTAAGTACAGTATGCATACATAAGATTCATGTGCTTATTAGACATATATATGTATATACAAATGTATGAGGGCCTACATTGTATGTAGTATTCGGTGACGTATGCAAAAATAACTAAAAATAAGGGAATAATAATAAGGTAGAAATAAATCGATTATACACATAATTAAATGTTTTTATATTGCTAAGTTGTTGTTTGAGGGAAAACCAAAGACGGCATTTGAATTCCTTGATAAATAAGAATATATCAAAAAAAAATCAAAAATGGTGGGAGCGGTTTTTTAAAAAAATAATTTTTTGTGTATAAAATTTTAAAAACAGTTTTAGAGAAAAAAATTGAAACGCCGTTTTAAAGATATTATTAATTAGAAGGTGTTTTTTTTTTATAATACAATTATTAGCTATGTCTGGCCAAGCACAAAATCTTCCAATTTTAATGATTTAAATTTTAATCTTGTTGAATATAGTTCACATTCCTTTTTGGTCAAAAAATGCAAGTAAGTTGAACTTAACTTAACAAAACTTGCGTATTGGTCACTAACCAACTGATGAGTCTAAGTGAGATTGCCGGGATGAAACGCAAATTTTGTGGACAAAAGGCCGTTAAAAGCTATTTTGAATCGATATTATTAATATACATATAAAATTCAAATATCACAAAACTTCATTGAATGGTTTTTGAAAAATCGGTGTTCAAAAAAAAAAATTATTGATTTTTTAAAAATCGAAAAACTTTTTTTTTTGAAAATTTGAGTATCTAGTTTTGTTAACAATTTTAGGCAGCATTTGTATAAAAAAATTATTTTATTCGGTTCGTCCAATGTTGAGAAAGCCGAAAATATGGAAAGTGGTTCTATGGGAACAAGTACGCAAAAAAAAATATTTGTATACCTGAAACATAATATTAATTTAAGAACACACAATTTAAAAAAAAAAATTCTTGGAGCCGTTTTCGAGAAATACAATTTTTTCTTAACGGTTTCTTAATATTTGTATGGGAGATACCGTTGTTTTTTATTTTAGGAAAATTGTTTTTTTTTTTTGCTATTCAAGATAATGTCAAGAAAAAAACCAAATACGAAGTTTCGAAAACATCTATTGAGTCGTTTTCGAAATTTTGAGTTTTCAAAAAGAAAAAGTTTTATTTCCAAAAAAAATTTTTTTTGAAAAATTTTGGCTTTCAATAGTGTTTAAACCTTCTAGGAACTTCTGCGTAAAAAAATCAAACAAATCAAATTAACCGTTTCCCAGAAAATCGAAAACCAAAAAAATGATTCTACTAGAGGTACCAAAAATAATAATATTTTTTTTTCAAAAAAAAAAAAAAAATATCAAAAGATACCCTTTCCTTTCATTAATGAACTGATTTTTTTTTTTATAGAAATCGTTAGAGCCGTTTCTTATGTTCGATCACATCGTATGCAAAAGATTTCTATTAAAAATCTAAACATATTTTTAAAGTCATTCTTAATTCAATTTTGTATTTTCATACACAATTTTTTTTAATTTTGTTCTAAAATAAATTGGTATGACAATATTAAATATTTAATAATATAAACTTAAAAACAAAAGATTAAATCGGTTAAATTAAAGAAAAAAATAATTCAAAATTCTGAAATAAATACTTAAACTAATTTGAGCTCAAAAAAGGTACGTCATTTTATTTCTTGGGTAACTTTGAATCTACGAAAAATAAATTAAAAATCTGTGTAGCGGTTTTGAGAAAAAAAGTTTTTTTTAAACTTTTTGAAAATATTTTTAAAAAAATCAAAAACGCCAATTCATAGGTATTCAGAAAATACATATAAATATAATTTTTGAAAAAAAATTAATGAGCAGTTTTCGAAATATACATTTAAAATTTTTTTTTAAATGATTTTAAAAATACAAAAAAATATAAATTAAAAATATTGGTAGGCGGTATAATTTGGGCAACCTAAACTTGTATATGTGTGAAATTTCTAAAGAATCGGTTGAGCCGTTTATGATAAAAATAGGTTTGAACGTAACGGTTATATGGCAGGTACCGTTATTTTTTGAGCTAAAAAAAAATTCAATTTCCCCTCTGTACAATGTCTAAAAAACTCTATATACCAAGTTTGAAGCAATTCGGCTCACCCGTTTGGGCTGTAGGTGTCTATACATACATACAGACAGACTGACTGACAGACAGACATACAGACGGACAGAATTTTTAAAAACTGTTTTTTTCGACGAATGCATAACTTGCCTTATAGTACCTACAACCGCAAGTAAAAATCGATGAAGTTACGTCATTTTATAACGGCTAATTTTTTCCTAGGTCGCAGCCAGTCATGTCACGGACTCGTTTTGAAAATGGCAGACATTTTGTGTGGTGGAAACGGCCGGCAGGCGCATCCCAATGGACGAAAAAATGAAGTCTACTTACGTCATTTGATAACGTTTCGATAAAAACCACTGTATAGGTTAGCTCCTCAGTAGTCCATATACGCGTTCCTTGACGAAAATCTTGTGGAAAATGCCCGGCAGACGATGTCAAAGATTGGATTATTTTCCGGTATTTTTTTTATTTTTATTAATATAGTAGCTTGATGTTAAGATTTACATCTTGTTTATAATAAAGCTAATAAAATGGACTTTTAAAACCTATTTAAGAAAAGAGAATAATAAAATAAAATATTTAGTAAACAAATTTTTTTTCAATTTAAACTAAATATATATTTATATATTAAAAAAATAAAAAGTGAAATGTAATGTATTTTGCTATTGTATAATGTAATAAACAATTGGCAATAAAATGAAAATAAAGGATAGAAAAATGCAACAACCTAACAATTATCAAGAAAAGAAAGAAGATAGTTAGTTATGTCATCGAGTAATGTACGAAGACATTTTTTTTCAAAGTAATTATATTATCTGAGTTTCGAATATGGCGTGGTAGCGAGTTCCATAACCGAGATTCGTTGACAAAGAACTATCAACGAATCTCTTAGATCTTCCAGATAACGAGAACTGGAGTCTATTGTGAAGGTATGAAGGTTGACGCATTTTGGTTATACTAAAAGCAATACTAGAGTCCTAAGCTTAATAAAATTATCCAGCGAAATTCCATATATATCTTTGGAAAAAAGAGATATGTGGCCAAAGCGTCTTAGACTATAAATATATCGAGCTACGCTGTTTCCCTGGAAATTTTGTTCCAATACGAATCTTGGGAGCGTGAACGTTATCTTAAACCTTTTATGAACCCAAAATATACAATATCATTGCAATATACAAAATTGGTATAAGTTCCGTTCATCAAAATATACAGTAATTGTTCCCATTAAAATTTATTGAGATTTTTTTTTTTCGGATAGGTTCAACGTGTCTCGAAATGAGAGGAAAAAAAATATTTTTAATTTTATTTTGTGTTTTTTTTTGCTTTAAACGGATCCAATTTAAGAAATTTGCATAATTTTTCAATGATAAAAAGAAAACAAAATATTTATTGCCGAAGAAGAGTTCTGTTAATTTCTAAAATACATTGCAAACCAACTTTAACCCTAGAAAGCTAACGTTCTTCAAAGTGGCAGGCATCGATCAAATATTTCCCACTCCCTTGCTTACTGTTTGACTTCCATGGCGTTAAGCAGATTCCGAAGCATAAAGTTTTTCTAAGAACAATACACGAATATCCCGAAGACGTTTTTAGAAATCATTTTCATATGACTTCGTCGAACTCTTCAAATTGGTCAAAATTTCTTGATCATGGTATGTCCTGAAATATTTTAATTATATTTATTAATCATTATTTAATATAAAGTTGTTCTTAACAATAAAATATTATTTAAAGATGTAAAAAAAAACATCAGCATTACTCACATGCTTGCTGGTATACTTTTGTGCCACTGAAAATTGAAAGATACGAGTTTGCGATACTTTAACTGTAGTATTGCAGTATAACTACATTAATGAACACAAGTAGTGATACCAAATTTCTACAGAAATATTCCTAGTGTTATACATTAATGAACGCCATACTGGTAGTGTTGCTGCTGTGTCTTTACAATTATTATGAGCTCAGCCTCGCCCAAAAGTTTCCCTCTGAATTTATTTGGGGTGGCGGTGGCGCAATAGTTGTGTTGCTCGCCGTCAACCTCGTGGTTGCAGGTTCGATTCCTGCCGTTGTCTTTGTCTTCTTATATTCCATTAAAAAACAATTCTAAAAATTGTCATAAAAATGAGTTGCTTGTTTACTCATTACATGCTGTTCAGTCAAAACACTAACAACATGTGATTGAGTAAGACTACTTATAAATATGACAACGAAATAAAATAAAATAATGCGAATTATAAGAGACATAAATAAATAAGACACGGTAATTCTCTCCGCATTAGTTCAGCCGCCATCCCTGGAGATAAATCTGAGACAACAATCAGCTCTAGTCTCAGAACATCGCGCCACACATCTTTCCTATCCTTTTTTCTCTTCTTCCATCGGATGCCCGAGATGTGTTAAGAAAATCATATACAGGGTATTCATAATCCCTTGAGCGCGTGTAAAGTTATACAAAAAAAAAAGAGGCTGAATCAATGCAATTAATCGGTATACAGGTTAGAACTCAGAATGTTGTACTGAATGTATCTTCCATATACTGTCATCCACGATGTAAAATTGAAAAGAATGAATTTATGAGCGTGCTAAAGTTACTTAAACAAAATTTTATCCTTTGTGGTGACTTTAATGCGAAGCACAGCTTTTGGGGATCTGGAGGTATTTCTCAAAAGGGTCGAATGCTCTACGAAGCGGGAATGGAAAATAATTGCGATTTTCATTCGACTGGCAGCCCGACTTACTGGCCGACTGATCCATCGAAAATACCTGACCTTATTGATTTTTTTGTGGTCAAAGCAATACCCTCAAATAAAATAAGCATAACAGAAAGCTTTGATCTTTTCTCAAATCATTCTGCTGTTATTCTCACTATGAACGATAATCTTGTTCAAAATGAAAAACCACCCATTGGCTTACCAATGGGGAAACCAATTGGGAAGGTTTTAAGAAAGATATAGAGGATAACGTCGAATTAAGGGTATCACTACAAACTCCTCTCGAACTTGAAGACGCAGCAGACAACTTCGTCAATATCGTACAAAAAGCCGCGTGGAACAACACCCCGTACAAAAGAGAAATTTCGCGCTTTATAAACCTAAAATATCCGCAGGAAATAAAAGATTTAATAAAAGAGAAACGAAAAGCACGTAAGAAATGGCAACAAACTCGAGGTCCTCAACACAAGGTAAATTTAAATCGCTTGTGTAATTTACTAAAAAAGATGATAGAAGAATTCAAAAATTCTGTAGATGGAAATTATCTTAAAAGCTTGACAGCTGGAAAAGAATCCAACTACTGACTCTGGAAAACTGTTAAAACAACGAAGAAACCAAAGCTCCCAGCGCCTCCAATTAATAATGATCAAAACGAATGGGCAAAAAGCGACAAGGAGAAAGCAAACGTTTTTGCGGATTACCTGGAGAACACATTGAAACTTTTTGATGGGCAGGGACTCAACGAAAATTTAAATATAAGTTCTAACTCGAGCGAAAATTACATTACAAGAAATGTTAAGCTTTGACGAATTAAGAAGAGAAATAAGAAAACTTAAGTATAAGAAAGCTCCGGGATATGACTTAATTACGGCCGAAGTTCTCAAAATGCTTCCTTGCAAAGGGTTAATTAAACTTCTTTAATAAATGCCACTCTAAGACTAAAGTACGTTCCGAGCCAATGGAAGGTTGCGGAGGTTATAATGGTTCTCAAACCAGGAAAACTATCACATGATAAGAAATCTTATAGACCCATTTCGCTTCTGCCCGTAATATCTAAGGTCTTTGAAAGAATATTACTTCTGCTCCTGCAGCCAATAATAGAAGAAAAGCGCCTAATACCCGAGCATCAGTTCGGATTTAGAAGCAAGCATTCGACAATTGACAAAGTGCATAGGATCACTGACGTCATTGAGAAAACTCTTGAAGAAAAGAAAATTTGCAGGCTTTTGATAAGGTGTGGCACGAAGGCCTAAATTTTAAATTAAGACAAATTCTGCCTGAAGCACTTTATATGCTTCTAAAAGCATATCTAGAGAATAGACTTTTTAGAGTAAGACATGGAAACGATTACTCAGATCTCAAAGATATAGTGGCTGGAATACCACAAGGAAGTGTCTTAGGTCCAATATTAGGTGTGTTTTAGTGGGAATTTATCCGTTGTACCGTAAGTAATTCCCAAAAAAACGCATCGACCGTAGCATGGACCGTACCTTTTTTATTTTTGTAAAAATGGTACCCCTGCACAGCACTCACAAGTAATGAAAGAGTCTTTTGCAAAGTAAAATTAAGTAAATATCCAAATTATGAACAATAATTAGCTTTTGTTCATATAAAATAGAAAGTAGAAAAAAGTACCAATATTTAATTTATGTTTCAAACCTATTTCTTGTTTTCATTTTTTCTGCATTTGCAATTTTAAATTCGAACATTCATTTTGCCCAATGGAAAGGAAATGATAAGTGAAAGGGTTTGTTCATAAACTATGGTCAAGTACCTTTTAACACAGGGCAATTTTTGTATTGCTTTAAAAATCATCTATGATTTTCACACGAGGAAACAAAATTGCCGGAGATTTGCTTGTTTCCTTTTAATGTTTCTTGGTTTTGAACGCACACTACAACGTAGCTTAAATTGTTCACTCCCCTTACATTTCCCCATTATATTTCATGCTTTTATTTATTTTCGGAGTAGATCGATAGCTTTAGTTTTATTTTTCGAGTCCATTTACAAATTTATTTTCTGAGTATGTTTTGTTTTCAATTCAATATTCACTCATCAGACTGCACGTAACATACTCTAAGGAACAAATAGTTTTTGGTTTGCCATTTCCATGCACATGTCCAGAAAAAAAAAACAATGGGATCACAAAAATGTACGCCCAGTCCATGTCCATTTAGTTTTGCGAATACCGTACATGGCCAACGTTCATTAAACAGTGAAGAAAAAGCACATTTTGTGAAGTTCAGTTGCCGCTTAGTGCGTTTAGGCTAGGCGCACACATGCAATTTTTCCGAAACGAAATAGTTTAATCAATAGTTGAACGATGATATCGCACATAATCAACTTAAAATAAATCAACGAGATAAACCAACACACATACAATATTTTGCTTTAATGTGCGCGCAGTTACATTATAGTTCGGTGTAATACAAACTGAAGAACTTTTAAGTTGCTCGAATCGCGGACTGCATGCGCGCACTGTCATATAAGTCCATGGTATTCACTTTAGCAACAGAACTGTTGCAAAACTGAAAGTTGCATATGTGCGCGCCTAGCCTTATAGCTCATAGAATTTCATACGAATAAATATTTTGCGGCGCAATGTCGAGAGGTTCATCTATAGAGCAGTTCCACCCAATGCGGTTTGTCTTCTCAAATTGCTTTTTTGTACATCTAAATAAGTAGATGATTTTTTTCACCAAACTCCAGGTATTTATAACTATCAATAAAAATTGAAGAAAAAACGAATATTGGTATTAGTTATTCATTCAATAGGTATTGATTTTTTTTTCAAAATGGAAATCGAAATTTCTTAAAATTGCTTAATTGACATTAGGGGTATGCAAAATTGCAGATATTGGTGGAATTTTAGACACAATCCAGAAAATAATTGAGCAAAGAATATAGTTTTTAATAGTAAAAGTCAAAAACTTTTCAGAAGAACAGCTTATAATTTATTAAAAAAAGGAGCTATCAAAGATTTTAGAAATATAAACTGACCAACTATAAAAAAAAAAGAATCAAAAAGATCGATTTGTCTTACGAATGAAATTAATAATTATAAGACTCCATGAACACATCCATCGAGATTCAATTCAATTATCAATCGTACCAACAAAACTAACAAAATCAGAATCGAGACTCGACTGAACGTCAACCAGCCATCCACCGTAGCTTCTACTTTAGCTTTTTATCGACCGTAGCGAATTGTATGTAAAATTCTACGACGGATAAACTTACGGCGGATTAATTTCCCAATAAAACACGGGTATTGTACCTATTATTTACACGTGATATAAATTAAACAGAAGACATTATCGTAGCCACGTTTGCTGACGACACTGCAATACTAGCAGTTGGCCAAACGATAAATGATGCTACGACTAAATTACAAAATTGATTTATACAGATTTTGCAAAAGCATTTGATAGAGTGGATCACCATACCTTGCTTAAATTGCGAAGGTTTGGTTTTCACTCTATTTTCTTAAAATGGATACAATCATGTATATGTAAGCGAACTCAATTTGTATGTATAGGTAAATATCTTTCAGATGCCATTAACGTAACTTCCGGTGTCCGGTGTCCCCCAAGGAAGTCACCTTGGACCTCTGTTGTTTTTATTATTTGTAAATGATATTCCAGATGTTTTTGTTCATTCTCATTGTCTAATGTATGCTGACGATTTAAAAATGTTTTGTATTGTAAATAATGTATCTGACTGTTTAAATTTGCAAAAGGATTTACTATATCTTCTGTTTGGTGTGCAAAAAATAAACTACATTTGAATGTTTCTAAGTGTCATAGTCTTACATTCTGCCGTTGTTCGACTTCTGTGAATTTCGAGTATAGCCTAGGGAACGAACCCATTATTCAAATATATGAGAAGAAAGATCTGGGGGTTATATTCGATAAAAAGTTTAATTTATAACCCATATAGACTATGTGGTAGCTAAATCTAACTCTATGTTGGGATTTATAATGAGAAATTCGAAGGAATTTAAAGACCCGTTCACACTTAAATGTTTATATTTTTCCTACGTTAGATCAGTTCTGGAATATTGTTCTGTTATATGGAACCCACTCTACTCAAATTCCTCTCAAAGATTATAGATAATTCAAAAACGTTTCACAAGACACTTATTTTATCTTTTACGCTGGAATATTGTCAGAACGTCTTATGATGATCGGTGTTTGCTCTTCGGGTTACAGTCGCTTGAGAATCGACTTTGATATTTTGTTTGTAAGAGATATAATAAATTACAAAATTAATTGCCCATTTTTGCTTGGAATTATAGAATTCAACTGTCCTTCATACACTCTTAGAACTTTTAATGCATTTCGGGTATCTCATCACAGAGTTAATTATGGTTATAATTTCGAAAGGCTTAAGACAGGCAAACTCAGTTTCACAAAATGAAATAATTGATTTTAACCATTGTTATATGAGAGAAGTTTTTAAGCTACGTTTATTATTAGTATTGAGGTTAATGCGTAATTTATTTATTGTATAAGATTTTTGTTAAGTTTAAGTAGTCTGTAAGAGCCTCTGTACTCTGTTTGACGAAATAAATAATCGAAACTATCGATGAGTCGAAATTAGTACGCCACCGCCGACGAAGGACTAAGGCTTCCGATCTGGTGCACTAAACGAGAATCCGCTTTAAACTCGCGGTATAAGCAGGAACTATCACCGGATAGTTACCTGTAAATTCGTTAAAAATAAATTGATAGATAAGTTTCAACTTAGTTGCAATCGGGAGGAGGAGGTGTTTTTAGTGCAGTAAGAATCTCGCACTCCTATGAGCACGGTCCTCATAGAGCCGTTTGAAGGTTTTACACCTACCCACGGGAAAAGAAATGTTTGTTCTTGTTTTGTATTGACGTTATATTATTTGTTTATATTTACATGTTGTACTTGTGTAGGTGTTATCTATAATAGTTTGCCTAATAACAACTTACACTGCACTAAATGATGAGGCGGTAGCAGAACACAGTTTCTTGTGTTGGCAAACCAAAATAAACATTTTTCATATTTTCGAATTTTTCGCTATTGGATGAACCGAATAAAAATATTTTTTTTATCCTTGAATCATTTATTCGACACTCGTTATATTAAGAATCAAGGCAATATTACCTACATCGACTTTAAACCTGCTTAGGGTAACTATACTACCTACCTTCTAAGCTACATAAAAGTTGTTAGCTACAAGAGCAAATTCGTACGATCCTGTCTAGCATTTTATTTAAAAGTGGACTTCAACAATTTTCTATGGCTCAATAAACTCCAGAAAGTTCTAATTTCATTAAAATTTAGCTAAGATTCAGCTGATGTTTGAACTTGGAGAGCGCACTAGACTTAAACTCAAAAATTAAAAAAAAACTTTCCATTGAAATTGTCGTCAGACATCATTGATTAAATAAAATAAAACAAAAAAATAACGAACAAAACACAAATTTTGACTTAATGGCATTTTGTTATAGAATAATTACAGTAATCCTGAAACGTTAATATACATATGGATGTACGAGTACATGTGATGTAGAAAAGGTAAGTACATAATTATCAAATGCAGATCAAGAAATCTTATTAAATTATTGATTAATATTTAAGATAGCAAAATGTTCCTGCTCGTCATATGCATACCTCTCCAAAAATCATCCTTTCTTGGCCATTTATATAAATCAGCACTCGCCAACTTTCTTTGTCGGAACTAGGACAACATGTCGATGAAAGATGTTTTTTATTTAAAATTTTAGCTTCACAAGAGAACGTAATTGTTCATTTATTATTTTTGATGCTTGCAGCCACCAAACAGAACCACATTCGTCATCAGATTCTGGTGAAAATGTCAAATTTTCTTTCTCAGCTGTTGAGTCCGGTTGACGATAAGGTTAAGACTTTGACCATGAAAGCGCCGAGCTCCAAGGGATTTGTTTGAAGAACCTATTAGAGAGGTCGACCTGCATTATCGGTCATCCGAGCATCATAGGATATATTAAAATAGGCTTTTAGAATGTCAGAGACAGAACGCTCTTATTGTTGTACGTTAAAGGATATGTGAAGAGGACTTTTAAGTAAACGAATACCATTCTCTTTTCAGGAATTTAATGAATTGGACACTGATTCTCCATGATGATAAAACATTTGGCATGCCTTACATGAGAAAATGAATCATGCTCTCCATCTTAAGATCATCTGGTCACTCTGTCAAATGTAGATAAAAAAGAAGAGTCTTTTTTGTTCAAATATCTTGGAAACTTTTCAGTTGCTATGCTCAACAATCTGGCACATGCCCCAATGTTTTCTTTTGCGATTATATTCAACGCATTCCTATTGAAGATTCTTTTATATCTGAATGATTTTGGAATTTTGTTTTCTTTTCCGTTTGGATGTGACTGCAAGCTGCTGAATCCTAAAATTCTTCATATCAATTATTTCGCTTTAGCTTTGGCTGAGAAAGATTGCGTACTCCAACTAAGGGCTCAAATTTTGTTCATCATCTTTTCCGTCTAAACGCGCAATTATTCAGCCAATTTCAGATTGGATTTTCAGATTTTGTTTTCTAGTTTTGATTTTAAATTTTATTGTCTTTCAGGGTCCTTGCACAAAATTCATGATGGTCTCAGCACGAGTGTCTTGGAATTGGAATGTGTTCGTCTGTGGTTCATTTGCCCGCGGGCGAAACAGTTTCATAGTCATACGTCAATCATAAGAACAAGGTGCGTTGATGGTTCAGGACACCCTGGTTTTTGACTACCCTATTCTGTTAAGCACAGTTCGATCGAAAATATGGATAGGATGTACAGGTTTTTCATTGGTTTTGAAGTTCAGAATATAGAATGATGAGTTATGTGAATTAGGTGTTGACATTAGAATATAAGAACTTTTGCAATTATTCGCACACATCGATATAATTATCGGCAATTATAATCGAACTTTTCTTAATTACATATATGCCTATTGCCTAAAGAATTCCGGTTTATTTTTTTATTGTCGATCAACATATGACATATTTAGTCTTTAGAATAAGCCGCGTTATATATTATAACCCAATCCCAATAGACTTGAAGTCATCGAGGCATAGCAGTAAGGTGTTTTAATATTTGCTTTTTCTTGCTAAATTGTTGTTCAGATCAATTGATAATTGGGTGAGATAGTCTTATCTATGTGAAAAAAAACGTTATGTTCTGTCGAAAATGCCTACCATACTTAAGATAATTGAAGCAGGTTTTTATGTGGTTGTGAATGTCATTTCCTTTTTATCCTTCTTTGGAGCTATATTTTACTGATCCTGAATAATGGTATTGATGGGATGAAAATATTGTATATTGTTTTTATTTGTCTCTCTAATGCTTAAAAATCAGTTTCAATTTTGTTTTTTCTTTGATTATACTGCGTATAGTCCTCTCATTTCCTATATACCAGAAGGTACTAGGTATCGAGTCAATCGTTGCTTCCCGTTTCATCTTCAGAGGTAACACCACTCATTTCCGGTGACCATTTTAATCGTATTGCATGTTGCATCTTTCAAACTCAACATTTGATCATATTTCCTAGCTAAATTTATTTTACAATCTTATAAGACTTGTCAAATGTTATTTTTACCGGTCGAATCTTAAATGGTCTACTCTTATTATAATTGAGTTTAGAGCTAGTAAATTTTTCAAGCTCTATGAGAGCCTATGCCAAATTATTTTAAACTAAGATTTAACCTACTATATCTCGTAAGGTTCGAACGCTTATAGAAGCTGAAATATCTCTTGGCACCGAATATTGTTGTTTTGGAGAGAATTATTCGTTTATGGAACTTTTAAGGAGCATCAGACTATATGCATTTATTCTACTATTGTTATTCCAATATTTAAATTTGTTGTCTTATTTGTTGCATACCATCTTGATATAAGCCTGTAAAGTCTAATATAAAATTCCAGCTTAAATGAAAACACGCGTTGTATATTTTTTTAAAAAAATTAATAAATAATTTATGTTTTTTATTTAAATTTTAAGTAAAAAAATACATTCTAACAAAAATAAATATATTTTTTTTTGCAAAATGGTTTATTTGTTTTTATTTTTTAAATTATTTTGTTTTTTATTTATTAACAAAATACATATTTAAAACTTATCTTAAACTGAAAATATAAATACATAAATAAATAAAGGTATATTAAAAATAAAACATAAAATATATCAAACAAAACAAATATGTACACAATTCACTTAAGCATCAGTCGCAGCAGGATTTTGCTCGCTTTATATTTTTCTTACCTCACCATAATTCGAACGCAAATGTTCCAGAATAACATACGTTATAACTGTTTGCGGAATTATCCGTAGAAATCCAGGTCCAAGTCCTCTATAAAACCCAGATACTCCATAATTCCGAGCAATATTCTTGAACACATCTGCGGAATTTTTGAATTTTCCTGGTGTGGCATTCATGTAGGTTATTTGAACAACCTCTAAGGGTTGTTGCAGCAATGTTGCAGCAGAGCCTGCTGCGACTGATGCTATTACACTTGTGTACATAGTATTTTCGAAAATATCCGGCGATCGAAGGAGACTTGTTTTTATCTGAAATCAAAAATGAAAAATAAAAATAAATTTATTTAATAAATTCAATAGATGCTTATCGACGTATTAAAAACTTACCTCATCATACAGGACAAATTGGCCAACTGAGTTCATCATCCCACGGATGGAAGATACTACCGCTCCAGCGAACATTCCTCGAATACCTTCTTTCAAAAACAGTCTTCTGAATCCATCAAAAGCAGATCTGTAAGCATACCAAGGATTATTTTGAGTCCCAAGTTGGACCTTCACCAATGGTGCTGCCAAAAAACCTGCAATGGCTCCACTACCAGTCGCTACAACAATCTTTTGTTCCAGAGAGCTTGTCAAATCTCTTCGTTTTGCTTCTTCATACAGCTCAAATCTGAGACTTGATTGCAGCAGCGCACGAGTGGTTGCGGCCATGGCTCCATTATAAGTCCCTGTTATGGCTGCAAATCCATTAAAATATTGCAAAATATTTCATTTAATGTTAAGAATTAATCAAAAATAATAACAACTAACCTTTTTTCTTGCAATTTTCTTTAATAAATTCCAACGCTGTCATTTGATGGATTTGCATCTTTATTTTTATACCCTCCAACGGATATGTTATAAATGATGCCACAGCACTTGAAAATCCGGCACAGAAGGTTCTTGATGCTCGAGATTCTTTTTTTATTTCTTCCATATGAATTTTAGTTGTTTCTTCTGAAAATAAATATTTAAAATGAAAATAATTAATTCAAATTGAGCTTATATACATTTATATATGTAAAAAATATAGGAAAATTGATTGTGAAAACTTTACATCCTGATTTATAATAATGTTGACAGTGAGTATTTTGAGGGAACTTTAAATGTTTCCTTGGGGGCATTGATTTGACAGTCGATTGCCCGCGACAGTATATGTAATGGAAAGTATATGCTACAAACTATCCTCTCAGATGCAGTTACCATTGCAACTGCATTATATTTTTTTAGTGTAAGCTAGTTGAATTGACCAAAACAGTTGCGTGCTGACAATTTCAGCTTGATATTATTCATTTTCAGAACGAGTACCGTTATACAGAATATAGTTGCATTTACTACTGATTTGTTGTTTGTTATTGAAAGCTAAGCTATTTCTTTTATCAATTGCGTTTACCACTGCAGTTCTTCTTTGTTTGCAATTGAAAACGAAATATTTTTTTTTATAATTAAGTTGTTTTTACCACTGCATCCGAAAGCAGTTACATTTACCAATGCACTTTTCTTTATTTCATATTTAAGTATATTCCTTTAATAGTTCGATTACATTTACCAGTTGCATTTATCACTGCACTTTCGGATGCAGTTGCATTTACCACTGCACTTTTCTTTATTTCCTTTATTTCCTATTTAAAGCTATGCCTTTAACAGTTCAGTTACATTTACCAGTTGCATTTACCACTGCACTTTTGGATGCAGTTGCATTTACTATTGCACTTTTCTTTCTTGTCGTTATGTCCTATTTAAATATATTCCTTTAACAGTTCAGTTACATTTACCAGTTGCATTTACCACTGCACTTTCGGATGCAGTTGCATTTACCACTGCACTTTTCTTTATTTCCTTTATTTCCTATTTAAAGCTATGCCTTTAACAGTTCAGTTACATTTACCAGTTGCATTTACCACTGCACTTTTGGATGCAGTTGCATTTACTATTGCACTTTTCTTTCTTGTCGTTATGTCCTATTTAAATATATTCCTTTAACAGTTCAGTTACATTTACCAGTTGCATTTACCACTGCACTTTCGGATGCAGTTGCATTTACCACTGCACTTTTCTATATTTTTCTATTTAAAGCTATTCCTTTAACAGTTCAGTTACATTTACCAGTTGCATTTACCACTACACTTTCGGATGCAGTTGCATTTACCACTGCACTTTTCTTTATTTCCTTTATTTCCTATTTAAAGCTATGCCTTTAACAGTTCAGTTACATTTACCAGTTGCATTTACCACTGCACTTTTGGATGCAGTTGCATTTACTATTGCACTTTTCTTTCTTGTCGTTATGTCCTATTTAAATATATTCCTTTAACAGTTCAGTTACATTTACCAGTTGCATTTACCACTGCACTTTCGGATGCAGTTGCATTTTCCACTGCACTTTTCTTTATTTCCTTTATTTCCTATTTAAAGCTATGCCTTTAACAGTTCAGTTATATTTGCAAGTTGCATTTACCACTGCACTTTCGGATGCAGTTGCATTTACCACTGCACTTTTCTTTATTTCCTTTATTTCCTATTTAAAGCTATGCCTTTAACAGTTCAGTTACATTTGCCAGTTGCATTTACCGCTGCACTTTTCTTTCTTGTCGCTATTTCTTTGATTATACTGCGTATAGTCCACTCATTTCCTATATACCAGAAGGTACTAGTTATCGAGTCAATCGTTGATTCCCGTTTCATCTTCAGAGGTAACACCACTCATTTCCGGTGACCATTTAAATCGTATTGCATGTTGCATCTTTCAAACTCAACATTTGATCACATTTCCTAGATAAATTGTTTAACAATCTTAAAAGACATGTCAGATGTTATTTTTACCGGTCGAATTTTAAATGGTCTACTGTTATTATTCTTGAGTTCAGAGCTAGTAAATTTCTCAAGCTGTATGAGAGCCTATGTCAAATTATCTTAAACTAAGATATAGAAAGTATATATAGAAGGTAAACTATATCTCGTAAGGTTCGAACACTTATATAGGAAATAACGAAAAGAAAAAAAGTGCAATGGTAAATGCAACTGGTAAATGTATTTGAACTGTTAAAGGAATATGTTTAAAAATGAAATACGACAAGAAAGAAAAGTGTAGTGGGTAATGCAACTGCATCCGAAAGTGCAGTGGTAAATGCAACTGGCAATTGTAACTAAACTGTTAAATGCATAGCTTTAAATAGGAAATAAAGAAAAGTGCAGTGGTAAATGCAACTGCATCCGAAAGTGCAGTGGTAAATGCAACTGGTAAATGTAACTGAACTGTTAAAGGAATATATTTAAATAGGACATAACGACAAGAAAGAAAAGTGCAATAGTAAATGCAACTGCATCCAAAAGTGCAGTGGTAAATGCAACTGGTAAATGTAACTGAACTGTTAAAGGCATAGCTTTAAATAGGAAATAAAGGAAATAAAGAAAAGTGCAGTGGTAAATGCAACTGCATCCGAAAGTGTAGTGGTAAATGCAACTGGTAAATGTAACTGAACTGTTAAAGGAATAGCTTTAAATAGAAAAATATAGAAAAGTGCAGTGGTAAATGCAACTGCATCCGAAAGTGCAGTGGTAAATGCAACTGGTAAATGTAACTGAACTGTTAAAGGAATATATTTAAATAGGACATAACGACAAGAAAGAAAAGTGCAATAGTAAATGCAACTGCATCCAAAAGTGCAGTGGTAAATGCAACTGGTAAATGTAACTGAACTGTTAAAGGCATAGCTTTAAATAGGAAATAAAGGAAATAAAGAAAAGTGCAGTGGTAAATGCAACTGCATCCGAAAGTGCAGTGATAAATGCAACTGGTAAATGTAATCGAACTATTAAAGGAATATACTTAAATATGAAATAAAGAAAAGTGCATTGGTAAATGTAACTGCTTTCGGATGCAGTGGTAAAAACAACTTAATTATAAAAAAAAATATTTCGTTTTCAATTGCAAACAAAGAAGAACTGCAGTGGTAAACGCAATTGATAAAAGAAATAGCTTAGCTTTCAATAACAAACAACAAATCAGTAGTAAATGCAACTATATTCTGTATAACGGTACTCGTTCTGAAAATGAATAATATCAAGCTGAAATTGTCAGCACGCAACTGTTTTGGTCAATTCAACTAGCTTACACTAAAAAAATATAATGCAGTTGCAATGGTAACTGCATCTGAGAGGATAGTTTGTAGCATATACTTTCCATTACATATACTGTCGCGGGCAATCGACTGTCAAATCAATGCCCCCAAGGAAACATTTAAAGTTCCCTCAAAATACTCACTGTCAACATTATTATAAATCAGGATGTAAAGTTTTCACAATCAATTTTCCTATATTTTTTACATATATAAATGTATATAAGCTCAATTTGAATTAATTATTTTCATTTTAAATATTTATTTTCAGAAGAAACAACTAAAATTCATATGGAAGAAATAAAAAAAGAATCTCGAGCATCAAGAACCTTCTGTGCCGGATTTTCAAGTGCTGTGGCATCATTTATAACATATCCGTTGGAGGGTATAAAAATAAAGATGCAAATCCATCAAATGACAGCGTTGGAATTTATTAAAGAAAATTGCAAGAAAAAAGGTTAGTTGTTATTATTTTTGCTTAATTCTTAACATTAAATGAAATATTTTGCAATATTTTAATGGATTTGCAGCCATAACAGGGACTTATAATGGAGCCATGGCCGCAACCACTCGTGCGCTGCTGCAATCAAGTCTCAGATTTGAGCTGTATGAAGAAGCAAAACGAAGAGATTTGACAAGCTCTCTGGAACAAAAGATTGTTGTAGCGACTGGTAGTGGAGCCATTGCAGGTTTTTTGGCAGCACCATTGGTGAAGGTCCAACTTGGGACTCAAAATAATCCTTGGTATGCTTACAGATCTGCTTTTGATGGATTCAGAAGACTGTTTTTGAAAGAAGGTATTCGAGGAATGTTCGCTGGAGCGGTAGTATCTTCCATCCGTGGGATGATGAACTCAGTTGGCCAATTTGTCCTGTATGATGAGGTAAGTTTTTAATACGTCGATAAGCATCTATTGAATTTATTAAATAAATTTATTTTTATTTTTCATTTTTGATTTCAGATAAAAACAAGTCTCCTTCGATCGCCGGATATTTTCGAAAATACTATGTACACAAGTGTAATAGCATCAGTCGCAGCAGGCTCTGCTGCAACATTGCTGCAACAACCCTTAGAGGTTGTTCAAATAACCTACATGAATGCCACACCAGGAAAATTCAAAAATTCCGCAGATGTGTTCAAGAATATTGCTCGGAATTATGGAGTATCTGGGTTTTATAGAGGACTTGGACCTGGATTTCTACGGATAATTCCGCAAACAGTTATAACGTATGTTATTCTGGAACATTTGCGTTCGAATTATGGTGAGGTAAGAAAAATATAAAGCGAGCAAAATCCTGCTGCGACTGATGCTTAAGTGAATTGTGTACATATTTGTTTTGTTTGATATATTTTATGTTTTATTTTTAATATACCTTTATTTATTTATGTATTTATATTTTCAGTTTAAGATAAGTTTTAAATATGTATTTTGTTAATAAATAAAAAACAAAATAATTTAAAAAATAAAAACAAATAAACCATTTTGCAAAAAAAAATATATTTATTTTTGTTAGAATGTATTTTTTTATTTAAAATTTAAATAAAAAACATAAATTATTTATTAATTTTTTTAAAAAAATATACAACGCGTGTTTTCATTTAAGCTGGAATTTTATATTAGACTTTACAGGCTTATATCAAGATGGTATGCAACAAATAAGACAACAAATTTAAATATTGGAATAACAATAGTAGAATAAATGCATATAGTCTGATGCTCCTTAATAGTTCCATAAACGAATAATTCTCTCCAAAACAACAATATTCGGTGCCAAGAGATATTTCAGCTTCTATAAGCGTTCGAACCTTACGAGATATAGTAGGTTAAATCTTAGTTTAAAATAATTTGGCATAGGCTCTCATAGAGCTTGAAAAATTTACTAGCTCTAAACTCAATTATAATAAGAGTAGACCATTTAAGATTCGACCGGTAAAAATAACATTTGACAAGTCTTATAAGATTGTAAAATAAATTTAGCTAGGAAATATGATCAAATGTTGAGTTTGAAAGATGCAACATGCAATACGATTAAAATGGTCACCGGAAATGAGTGGTGTTACCTCTGAAGATGAAACGGGAAGCAACGATTGACTCGATACCTAGTACCTTCTGGTATATAGGAAATGAGAGGACTATACGCAGTATAATCAAAGAAAAAACAAAATTGAAACTGATTTTTAAGCATTAGAGAGACAAATAAAAACAATATACAATATTTTCATCCCATCAATACCATTATTCAGGATCAGTAAAATATAGCTCCAAAGAAGGATAAAAAGGAAATGACATTCACAACCACATAAAAACCTGCTTCAATTATCTTAAGTATGGTAGGCATTTTCGACAGAACATAACGTTTTTTTTCACATAGATAAGACTATCTCACCCAATTATCAATTGATCTGAACAACAATTTAGCAAGAAAAAGCAAATATTAAAACACCTTACTGCTATGCCTCGATGACTTCAAGTCTATTGGGATTGGGTTATAATATATAACGCGGCTTATTCTAAAGACTAAATATGTCATATGTTGATCGACAATAAAAAAATAAACCGGAATTCTTTAGGCAATAGGCATATATGTAATTAAGAAAAGTTCGATTATAATTGCCGATAATTATATCGATGTGTGCGAATAATTGCAAAAGTTCTTATGTTCTAATGTCAACACCTAATTCACATAACTCATCATTCTATATTCTGAACTTCAAAACCAATGAAAAACCTGTACATCCTATCCATATTTTCGATCGAACTGTGCTTAACAGAATAGGGTAGTCAAAAACCAGGGTGTCCTGAACCATCAACGCACCTTGTTCTTATGATTGACGTATGACTATGAAACTGTTTCGCCCGCGGGCAAATGAACCACAGACGAACACATTCCAATTCCAAGACACTCGTGCTGAGACCATCATGAATTTTGTGCAAGGACCCTGAAAGACAATAAAATTTAAAATCAAAACTAGAAAACAAAATCTGAAAATCCAATCTGAAATTGGCTGAATAATTGCGCGTTTAGACGGAAAAGATGATGAACAAAATTTGAGCCCTTAGTTGGAGTACGCAGTCTTTCTCAGCCAAAGCTAAAGCGAAATAATTGATATGAAGAATTTTAGGATTCAGCAGCTTACAGTCACATCCAAACGGAAAAGAAAACAAAATTCCAAAATCATTCAGATATGAAAGAATCTTCAATAGGAATGCGTTGAATATAATCGCAAAAGAAAACATTGGGGCATGTGCCAGATTGTTGAGCATAGCAACTGAAAAGTTTCCAAGATATTTGAACAAAAAAGACTCTTCTTTTTTATCTACATTTGACAGAGTGACCAGATGAACTTAAGATGGAGAGCATGATTCATTTTCTCATGTAAGGCATCCCAAATGTTTTATCATCATGGAGAATCAGTGTCCAATTCATTAAATTCCTGAAAAGACAATGGTATTCGTTTACTTAAAAGTCCTCTTCAAATATCCTTTAACGTTCTGTCTCTGACATTCTAAAAGCCTATTTTAATATATCCTATGATGCTCGGATGACCGATAATGCAGGTCGACCTCTCTAATAGGTTCTTCAAACAAATCCCTTGGAGCTCAGCGCTTTCATGGTCAAAGTCTTAACCTTATCGTCAACCGGACTCAACAGCTGAGAAAGAAAATTTGACATTTTCACCAGAATCTGATGAAGAATGTGGTTGTTTGGTGGCTGCAAGCATCAAAAATAATAAATGAACAATTACGTTCTCTTGTGAAGCTAAAATTGTAAATAAAAAACATCTTTCATCGACATGTTGTCCTAGTTCCGACAAAGAAAGTTGGCGAGTGCTGATTTATATAAATGGCCAAGAAAGGATGATTTTTGGAGAGGTATGCATATCACGAGCAGGAACATTTTGTTATCTTAAATATTAATCAATAATTTCATAAGATTTCTTAACCTGCATTTGATACTTATGTACTTACCTTTACTACATCACATGTACATCCATATGCATATTAACGTTTCAGGATTACTGTAATTATTCTATAACAAAATGCCATTAAGTCAAAATTTGTGTTTTGTTCGTTATTTTTTGTTTTATTTTATTTAATTAATGATGTCTGACGACAATTTCAATGCAAAGTTTTTTGTAATATATTTAATTTTTGAGTTTAAGTCTAGTACGCTCTCCAAGTTCAAACATCAGCTGAATCCCAGCTTAATTTTAACGACATTAGAACCTGCTAGAGTTTAGTGAGCAATAGAAAATTGTTGAAGTCCACTTTTAAATAAAATGCTAGACTGGATCGCACGAACTTGCTCTTGTAGCTAACGACTTTATGTAGCTAAACATTAACGCTGTTAGTAGGTAGGTAGTATAGTTACCCTATGTAGGTTTAAAATCGATTAAATTAAGAATAAATTGATTCTTCATATTGTGGAATACATAATTCAAGGAATGGTTACATAGACACCTACCTACAAATGTATGAATATTTAAATGGATTTGAATTATGTAAATTAGGAGGGTAATAGGTACCTATCCTGCATATAGTGAACATGGGTATAAACTCCGTTCATCAAAGTATATGTCAAACAGCGTCGTGAGTTTCATTTAAATGGAGAGGAAAAAAATAGGGTTTTCACGATCCGATGTATCTGGTCTTGTATAATTGTTAAAGTGTAAAAGTGTAGAATTTTTTTACACTACTACAACAAAATATACTGAATGTCAAAACCTAACACTTTTACACTTTTACAATACCCGAACCCTATTGTAACAGAAAAATGCAATAGTGTAAAATTTATTTAACACAAACTAATGGGGTTTTCATTTGGTAAACTTATATTTTGATCTACAAATAGATTTTTTTCGTAACGATTCGAATACGTTTTCAGATTAATTTTTATTTGCTATAGTATTGGTGTACATTTGTGTCTATGAACCAGCTCTTGTCAAACTGATGGCTGTCAATTATAATGCATAGTTGTGTTGGTAAAAGAGGGTTAGATCTGCCGAAAAATCTCTATATGCAAAATTGATTTAAAATCAAATAATAAATCAAATTATTTGGCCAATCGAAGGCAAATATTGTCAAAATCAGGTTTTTGACAAATCTAAACCAAAAATAAATTGATTTGTGTTACCAAACGATAACCACATAAGATATTTCAGAACAAACGTGAAGCAGATTTTGACATTTGTTTCAGTGCTGCTACAGATTAGAAAATGTGTGTTCACAGTCTGATGTAAAAAAATTAAATTTTACAATTTTACAAGACTTGTTACACCAGATCGCGAATACCCCTAATATTTTAAATTTTATTTTGTGTTTTCTTTTATGTTTTAAACGAATCCAATTTAGTAAATTGGCATCTTTTCTCAATGACAAGAAAACAGACTAGAAATCACAGAAGAAGAGTGCTATTGATTTTTAAAATAAATTGCAAACGAATGTTAAGGCAGATTCCAAAGGTTACAGATTTTCTAAGAACAATACACAATTTTTAGAAGTTATTTTTGTATGACTTCGTCGAAATCTTCAAATTAGTCCATTGGTTTGATCAGGGTATATCCTGAAATATTTTAATTATATTTATTTATGATTATTTAATTAAAAGTTGTTGTTTTACAATAAATATTGTTTAAAATGTAAAAAAAATATAAGCATTAAGGAGGCTTTACATGTGTCTTCATCTTCATCTGCATCGATATCTGCAAAAAAAAGAGGAAACAAAATAAAAAAATCATACTTGTGTTTGAGAGCGAAGACCAAAATGGAGATCATCTTCATTTATGAAGATTATAGGAAGTATGAATGTGAAGATTGCAGATTACAGTGAAGATGAACATGTTCATCTGCATTATAGCATTTTCATCTGCACCATAATTTGTTCCGTTTAGATAACGAATTTTCAAGTTTTTTTTTTACCATTTCACCTCAGTTTGCTTAAAAACAACGAAAATAGCGAAAATGTTCTTCTCTAAACTACATTACTGAACGCTTAGAACATGTGATTGTGATATGTGTCAAGAAGGTTATAGCAGAGTTCGAGTAAGTTATTATTGTGTACACTGTCTTACTTTTATGTTTGTTATATATTATGGTCCTGCTCTACTTTTCTTCAAATCTGCAGATGCAGATCCATGTAAAGCCACCTTTATCTACTCATATGCTTGATTGTATACTTGTGCAACAGAAAATTAAGATACAAGTTTGCGATACTTTTACTGTAGTATTGCAGTGTAACTACAATAATGAATACAAGTGATGCCAAATTTCTATAAAAATATTACTGGTTGTATTTATTAATGAACGCGATATAGGTAGTGTTGCTGTATCTTTACAATTGTGAACTCAGCCTGAATCACATTGTTGTCTAATGAATCTGACAAGCTAGACGTGTGCTTAAAATATCGCAGCTTAAATTTTAATATTTTCCCACAAAAACTTTGACAGCATTAATAAAAGTGCTTTAAAAAAAAACTTAAGTTAACATAGTGCGAACGTTTGTTGTCCATATCAATTTTCCTTCAGTAAAAAGAATAGTCTTATTTTGTCTTTTCACATATTCTAGGAGAGTTCTGTGTTAAAGCAAGAATGCCGCCATCATCGGCAGCCAAAAGGCTTAAAAATGAGGAAATCGAAAGTATCCCTGAAAGTAAAATAAACCAACAATTTGAAAAACTTAAAATTCTAATCGTTGAAGAAAATTTAAAACTATCAACTTAATTGGATGATTTTGTTAAAGATGTTAACAGTCAATTGAATAAAATCAGTAAAGAAGTGACAGATCTCGTTGCGCGCGTTGAATCTGTTGATAACAATCGCCACCAAGCTCCACCTAGCAACCAGCTTATCAATGAAATCAGTGACCTACATCAACAAATTAATTACTGGTAAAGTGAAAAGATTTGTGCCGATTCTGTTCTATGTGGAGTTCCCAAAAAAGCATATGAGAATTTAAAGGAAATGAAAGAAATTTCAATTAAATTTTCTCTTCTAAAAGGTATTTTTCGTGTGAAACCAAAATGAAAATATGAAGATACAGCAATCATCATTAAGTTCAACACTGCAGCCGATAAAAACAAGTTATTGTTTTTAGTTAGTCAACGCTTTAAATTATCAAGGAAAGCTCTTTCCGTGCACGATGTAAGAATGTGTTCCAACCGAAGCGAAATCTCGGGTTTAGTAGATTTCAGTCCAAATCTACGCATTTCACCATATAGTTTTGGGAACTCGAATTCCGAGATTTCCTTGGAAACACAATGAAATCTCATTGCCGATGCGGGCCATTCATAGTGAAAGAGTCCATTTTAAACTTCATCATACTTAGGTGAAAAGCTTTTAATGTGCAAATTGCGATCTTTCGCTCTAACGATAAGGAGATAAAAAGAGAGAGTACGAATTTGTATTTGACAACGTGGCTTGGGTTAATGGATTAGATATACTAAAATTGTTGTTGTTTGTGCTTTTTTATAGACGAAATCGTGGATTAGGCGGTGTGAACACCAATTTGAAATATCGAAATCTTCGTGGGAAATCTCGGAGATCGTTTTGGTGGAACATAGTATAAATCTCGATTCTGACAGCTCAATACACTTCAACGAATGCTAAGTATCATTAAATCATATAGTTCTACGTAAAGCTTTCCACTTCAAACGCGGGAAACACCTAACATCGGTGAGTATCAGAAATGGAAAAGTTTCTGTTCATACAGTAAAAGCTCAATTGTCAAGATCTGGATTCAATTACCCAATTGCAACATGTTCATGTTGAGCTTCTGCCTGACACTGGATGTATACATACACACTAATCATATAATTAAACGGCGAACATGTTTTTTGTGGTAAGCTTTTCGCGGCCAACAAAAATCGAAGGGGCATAAATTACATATCAAACGGAAGCATTTTTTGCATAAATATGCAGAATGTCAAAATTATTTAAATGCAAAAAATATACACCTCACTAGGGACATCTGTTGCAAAAAAAAGAAAATGGTTTGTGCATTGGATAATAAAAGGAATTAGAAATTGCATACTCTTGCGTGTTCGTTGCATACTTATTTATTGAATTGAGTTATTGCTGGGTAATACTGCATGGTGAATAAATGAGTACAGGAAAGTGGTGGAAAAGTGTAAATAAATATTTAATTTCTAATAAAAACTTATGTACAACTTGAACAAAGCCAATCACAATAAATTTAGAAAATAATTAAGTTTCATTTTCGAAGTTAATATAAATGAATTTATACAAATTAAAACAATCTTAATTTATTTCATATGTGGTGGCATTTCATAACAGGTAAAGTGTGGTGAAAATACGAGGTGTGTGAAGCGTGCCCATCTCTCTAAATCCATTGTTTTGGGTTATTTTGATGTTTCTTGAATTTTTTTAAGACGTCAGGATTGTTGTATGTACGTATTTTGCACTGATCTCGTATTTTGGCTTATCATGGAAATAATAAGTGTGCTCCCGTACTTTGTGCACAAAAATATGAAGACTGTCATTTTGCCAAGAGTGGGGGTAAAAATCTGTCGGAGAGCAACAATATTTAACAAAGTACGGGAACGCTTTGAACAACCATTTTAGCCATTTTTTAAACGTCAAAATAAAAGTGTATTTTTGAAAATATTTTTTAAGGGACTTACATGAAATTAGTTCTTAAAATAAGCAATTTGATATCACAATTTTAATTTATTGCACGAATATACCACACCAGTTTATAAATTCCATTATTTTTAAAAGTTGTAACGATACACATATGCCAACAGACAGCTTATGTTTTGTTTTTTTTTCTTTTTCCTTCATTTGACAGTCTTCATAATTTTTTCCAAAGAAATTTCTTGTACTAAAATTCGCAACATGGGGAAATATTTTAATCTCTTATGAGCGCTCTCGACCGTGAAAACTACGAAAATTTGGAGTAAGGGAACAGGATTTGACTGTTTTTCGTAGAAATTCGTAGATTTTCGTAGTTTTATGGAGTACGGAAACGCACCTAATGAAAGGTGCAAGAGTAAGAGCCAGGAACGTTTGTTGTTGTACAAAAATTGTTAATGTGTCAAAAATGTTCTCATTGCATTCAACAATTAAAAAAAATCATGAATTCTCTGTCTTTTATTGAATGATAATGAATTAAATAAATTGGCACTCGAATTTCGAGAGCTGGGTCGGCTAGTAGTAATAGTTACTCTAATCAACTGCAGCCGAATTTCACCAGCACTGATGATCTACATATATGTAAAATTTTAAATAAAAAAAAAGTTAATTTATTTTTATTTTATTATAAATTTTTTGCTTGCGATATTTCAAAATGAAATTGTTAGTAATGAAATGCTCGATATTAATTTAATTCTTTCTCAAATAATTTATTTTATTAATTTATTACACAAATGCACAATATTAAACTTTTTTGTTGTTGTATGGAATTTTTTCAATTTTTCTCTAACAGCTCGATTTTTTAAGGTACAGCTATTGTCCATATTTTTTTCCAGTTTCACTTAAGTTTCATAAAAACGAGCTTTTTTTTCAAAAGTATTTTTTTTTACAATGTTTACCCCAACTATTTTTGTAACATCTGGGGTGAATATAAATTGAAAAAATATAGACTCAGTGTGTCGGAGTTCGTAAAACGGGTGTATTTCGATTACTTTGTATTTTCTTTGAATACCAGTGACTAGTACTGGTTACTTTATATGGTATGTAAAACATGCGTGGAGTCTTTGAGGTTATGAGCAAATAAGAAAACACCACACTTTAAGTATCAAACATATATGATATGGCGGGAACCTTCAAATCACGAGAATGATTGTTATTTTTGCTTGGTAAATATAAACGGGATTAACAGAAGAACCGGTCCAAATGGTTTTATCCTAACTAGTTATCTGTTAATCGACCAGTCCTGCACTCCGGCGATGCACCAGGTACTGTAAGCATTTTCATCTGCACAAAATAATTACGACTTAAAAGAAAAAAAACCTCTTCTTCAAGTGATGAAAGTGGTGTGACGTGTGTTCTTAGTCCAGATATTTCTTCTGAACCCCAGCCCTTTAATCAGGAAGATCTCAGCGCATTAGTCAGATACCTTGGCCTATGTATATGTACTATTATGACAAGTTTTGGATTCTTAAAAACAATCGAACTCGAAAGTATGATCAAACTTGACATTACGATGATAGTAAAGACTAAAAAATGGGCTTCTTAATTCCGTCTGTACGTCCGCGAGCCTACAGACTGAAAGGTTGAATGGTTCTTCTTCAACTGTATATTGTTTCATCGGTATATGCACCCATGTTTGCTTTTTCATTTTTTAAGACCAACAAAACTGTACCTCCCATATAAATGTTAAAAAACCGTTAAGAAACAATTGTTTTCCCCAGAAACGGCTACAAGGATTTTGATAAAAGAAAAATCTTACATTAGTTGCAGTCCACTCTTAGGTAAAAAAATATTTATTTTGCGTACTCATTAACGGTACTTCTCATAGAGATTAAAATTTAATTAAAAAAAAAACTACCCAAAACCAGCGCTCCTCGCTCCTAAATGTTTTTTTGTTTCATGTTTGTTCTCTCGTTCTCTTTTCCCCTTCGGGTAGGGGAACAAAAAAGAATATACCCGAGGTAAGGCATGTCTGTCGTAAGAGGCGACTAAAATCCAACCTCCATATACTGAGCAGTGCTGCCACTAAGAAATTAAAAAAATCATAGTCTTAACACATTATTTGGAATAAAAAAACATGACGGACCTATCTCGTGGTCAGACACGCTTTCAATGAAAAACAAAAGAAAGAATTCAAATATTCAATTTGGAAACCATATCATGAGTATGTAAAACAAATATAGATATTAAATTAACAGTTTTTATGCAATTACTGAAGCTGAACTCAATGTTCAAAGCAAAATGGTATTAGGAAAATAAAAAGGATTGAACAAGTAGAGAATTGAAGCTTTTAATAATGAAAAATAAAAAAAAAAAAAAATATCATCCTCTGATTAGATGATATCTTCTAATCATCATCATTGGGGGCGTTCGGTGGCGCATAGCTTTGCTGTGCAATACGTTCGCTGTTGTTGTAATATTCGTGTTAATTAACACGTCATTAACAGCTGACTGCCAAGGCAATAAACGAAACATATGATTTCCAAATCGAAGCCAAGCTAGCGCTAAATTTCTGGAATACTTAGGTATCGTAGTGCACAGCTGACTACGAAATTAGCTGTTTGTTTTTGAACTTTAATTACGTGCATAACACATCATCTTCTTTTTTTGAAACATTTGTGGTCTTACTTCCTGATTCATTTAAAATTTATATTTTACCCAAAAAATGTATGTTTGATTCACTTTGAGATGAAGCGTAATCGTATGCAATTCGTTTTTTGTTTCTCTGTTTTGACAGAAATGGTTACCTATTGGGTCTTATACGTTCACAAACGCACAGAATATTTTTCAGCAATGTATCAGAAAGTTGTGCGACACCGAACGCTCCCATTGCGTTACTCGAGGTGATAGCTGAGCTGTCAAATATATTGCAAGGCCCCAGGCGAGTGAACGAGTGCGTAGATAAGGTGTTATATTGAAAAATAATATGTGGTCTCTTCACTCAAAGACACTACTTATATGAAAATAAAAAAAGCAAAGAGTAGGTATACTTACAAATGAAGTGTTCATCCTGCTCTTTGCCTTAAGTTACGTGTTTGTGTTTATGTAGGGTAGGTTTGGTCATGTTGGGTTTTGCGATTATAGGGACAAAATTTGTGTCAGAAAAAAAAAATGATTTTGGACTCAAAAACATGAAAACATTAATATTATGATAAATCATGATTTCTGGCAGCCCTGATACTGAGAGTGAGCGTATACATAAATATGCAATGAGTAAAACAAATAGTAGATACATTACCCAAGGTGGTAATCCAGGTTCACTGTAAAATCCACCCTCTTCGGAGGTTGGTTCTACGGATTCTGGGGAGGGCCAAATATTGCATTTAATAAATCCCTTCTTAAAAAAAGCAAGGGTTGCTCGATCACCTCCATCCCAATCGAGTAACAACGTTAAAAAGAATTCGTCGGTATTGTCAGATGCGCGAGTAAAAAAGGACTCAATGAAAAGAGAAATTCTTGAGAAAGGTATTAATGAACTTCGTCAAAAACTTGATGAAGTAGTAAAATTTTATCAGGAATTAAAGAAACAATTTGGTCTTCTTCGTAAGGAAAATGAGGTGCTGAAGAATAAACACCACAATGACTCGAAGGCTGGTCCTCAAACAAAAGGCCGCGTAAAAAACGCAAGGTTGGGTCCTTACTTGATGGCGCCTGTTTTCCTGAAAAAAATACAATCTGCAAAAGATGCCAATATTAAAGAAAAACGTTTTAAAATTAGGCCTCCGCCACCAATTAATGTTGTCGGTATTGCGGAGTATAACCGGCCACAAACTATCTTAAAGACGTTACCACCATCAAATCTTAAAGTTATTTCACTTAATAGCAACAAATGGAAAGTTTGCGTGAAAGATCCAGGTACCCTTATGAGAATAAGTCGGAAAGACCTTTACGTGTTGTAGCGAGACGCATGCAATCATCATGTCCAAAAGACGATCTAAAGAGGAACTATAAGATCTTAGATGCTGTGAACATCGTCAAAAGAGAAACACAAAAAAAAAAGATAGCTAAACAAATGTGGACAGCGTGGTCTTCCACTATTTATTCTTACTTTTGATAAGGCAGAGAAAATAAACGATATTTACAAATTAAAACAATCCTCAATATTGTTGTTAAGATCGAACCTTTAAGAAAGAGTTCAAGACTGATTCCGCAGTGTAAACGCTGTCAAGAATTCAATCACACGCAAGCGTATTGCAAAAAAGAACATAGGTGTGTAAAGTGCGCCGGAAATCATCTTACTAAAGACTGCACCTCAGATAGCAAATGTGCAGCAACGTGCATAAATTGTAATAAAAGTCATACGGCCAAATATAGAGGCTCTGAAATAGCAAAACAATTACAAGAACGGCGATCAAAATTTTCGCAGTCACAAAGAAAACCACCAAGCCAAGTAGAAAAGCAAGTTCTTAAGACACCTAAGAGGTTAAATGCCCAAAGGAAAAGAGACTCAAGATCAATCAACACAACCAGAACAAACACCAAATAAAGGTAGTGTAAACACATATGTCCAAATAACGGCTAAAAACATAGCTTTACAAAAAGATACTGCTGTTGATCCACTCACGAACATCTTAAACATAATCCTTTCGAAAATTGTGGACCAATGTGGTACAAATAGACTTGTATTTGATAGGCTAACTAAACTCGAAAACAGCTTTCGGCCAAAACTCCCTACAAAAAAAAAAACATGATGGAAAAGCTCAAAATTATTACTTGGAATGACAACGGATAATACATTTTTGTGTGGTCAAAGGAATACCCTCAAATAAAATAAGCATAACAGAAAGCTTTGATCTTTTCTCAGATCATTTTGCTGTCATTCTCACTATGAATGAAAATCTTGTTCAAAATGAAAAACCACCCACGCTAACTAATGGGAAAACCAATTGGGAAGTTTTTAAGGAAGATATAGAGGATAACGTTAAATTAAGGGTATCACTATTAACACCTATGGAACTTGAAGACGCAGCAGACAAATTCGTCAATATCGTACTACAAGCCGCATGAAACAACACCCCGTACCAAAGAGAAATGCCGCGCTTTAAAAACCTAAAATATCCGCAGGAAAAAAAAGATTTAGTAAAAGAGAAACGAAAGGCACGTTAGAAATGGTAACAAACTCGAGGTCCTCAACACAAGGTAAATTTAAATCGCTTGTGTAATTTACTAAACAAGATGATAGAAGAATTCAAAAATTCTGTAGATGGAAATTATCTTAAAAGCTTGACAGCTGGAAAAGAATCCAACTACTCACTCTGGAAAACTGTTAAAACAACGAAGAAACCAAAGCTCCCAGCGCCTCCGATTAATAATGATCAAAACGAAGGGGCAAAAACCGACAAGGAGAAAGCAAAAGTTTTTGCGGATTACCTGGAGAACACATTTAAACCTTTTGATGGATAGGGACTCAACGAAAATTTAAATATAAGTTCTAACTCGAGCGAAAATTACATCACAAGAAATATTAACCTTTGACGAATTAGGAAGAGAAATAAGAAAGCTTAAGTATAAGAAAGCTCCGGTATATGACTTAATTACGGCCGAAGTTCTCAAAATGCTTCCTTGCAAAGGGTAAATTAATCTCCTTTAATAAATGCCACTCTAAGGCTAAAGTACGTTCCGAACCAATGGAAGGTTGCGGAGGTTATAATGGTTCTCAAACCAGGAAAACTATCACATGATAAGAAATCTTATAGACCCATTTCGCTTCTGCCCCTAATATCTAAGGTCTTTGAAAGAATATTACTTCTGCTCCTGCAGCCAATAATAGAAGAAAAGCGCCTTATACCTGAACATTAGTTCGGATTTAGACGCAAGCATTCGACAATTGACAAAGTGCATAGGATCACTGACGTCATTGAGAAAACTCTTGAAGAAAAGAAAATTTGTTCGGCGGTCTTCCTAGACGTGTCGCAGGCTTTTGATAAGGTCTGGCACGAAGGCCTAAATTTTAAATTAAGACAAATTCTGCCTGAAGCACTTTATATGCTTCTAAAAGCATATCTAGAGAAAAGACTTTTTAGAGTAAGACATGGAAACGATTACTCGAATCTCAAAATGTATAGGCTGGAGTACCACAAGGAAGTGTCTGAGGTCCAATATTGTACCTATTATTTACACTTGATATACCTCAAACAGAAGAAACTATCGTCGCCACGTTTGCTGACGACACTGCAGTGGGCCAAACGATAAATGATGCTACGACTAAATTATAAAATTGATTTATACAGATTTTGCAAAAGCATTTGATAGAGTGGATCACCATATCTTGCTTAAATTGCGAAGGTTTGGTTTTCACTCTAATTTCTTAAAATGGATACAATCATATCTATGTAATCGAACTCAATTTGTATGTATAAATAAATATCTTTCAGATGCCAATAACGTAACTTCCGGTGTCCGGTGTCCCCCAAGGAAGTCACTTTGGACCTCTGTTGTTTTTATTATTTGTAAATGATATTCCAGATGTTTTTGTTCATTCGATTTAAAAATGTTTTGTATTGTAAATGATGTATCTGACTGTTTAAAATTGCAAAAGGATTAACTATATCTTCTGTTTGGTGTGCTAAAAATAAACTACATTTGAATGTTTCTAAGTGTCATAGTCTTACATTCTGCCGTTGTTCGACTTCTGTGAATTTCGAGTATAGCCTAGGGAACGAACCCATTATTCAAATATATGAGAAGAAAGATCTGGGGGTTATATTCGATAAAAAGTTTAATTTATAACCCATATAGACTATGTGGTAGCTAAATCTAACTCTATGTTGGGATTTATAATGAGAAATTCGAAGGAATTTAAAGACCCGTTCACACTTAAATGTTTATATTTTTCCTACGTTAGATCAGTTCTGGAATATTGTTCTGTTACATGGAACCCACTCTACTCAAATTCCTCTCAAAGATTATAGATAATTCAAAAACGTTTCACAAGACACTTATTTTATCTTTTACGCTGGAATATTGTCAGACCGTCTTATGATGCTCGGTGTTTGCTCTTCGGGTTACAGTCGCTTGAGAATCGTAGAAAATACTTTGATATTTTGTTTGTAAGAGATATAATAAATTACAAAATTAATTGCCCATTTTTGCTTGGAATTATAGAATTCAACTGTCCTTCATACACTCTTAGAACTTTTAATGCATTTCGGGTATCTCATCACAGAGTTAATTATGGTTATAATTTCGAAAGGCTTAAGACAGGCAAACTCAGTTTCACAAAATGAAATAATTGATTTTAACCATTGTTATATGAGAGAAGTTTTTAAGCTACGTTTATTATTAGTATTGAGGTTAATGCGTAATTTATTTATTGTATAAGATTTTTGTTAAGTTTAAGTAGTCTGTAAGAGCCTCTGTACTCTGTTTGACGAAATAAATAATCGAAACTATCGATGAGTCGAAATTAGTACGCCACCGCCGACGAAGGACTAAGGCTTCCGATCTGGTGCACTAAACGAGAATCCGCTTTAAACTCGCGGTATAAGCAGGAACTATCACCGGATAGTTACCTGTAAATTCGTTAAAAATAAATTGATAGATAAGTTTCAACTTAGTTGCAATCGGGAGGAGGAGGTGTTTTTAGTGCAGTAAGAATCTCGCACTCCTATGAGCACGGTCCTCATAGAGCCGTTTGAAGGTTTTACACCTACCCACGGGAAAAGAAATGTTTGTTCTTGTTTTGAATTGACGTTATATTATTTGTTTATATTTACATGTTGTACTTGTGTAGGTGTTATCTATAATAGTTTGCCTAATAACAACTTACACTGCACTAAATGATGAGGCGGTAGCAGAACACAGTTTTTTGTGTTGGCAAACCAAAATAAACATTTTTCATATTTTCGAATTTTTCGCTATTGGATGAACCGAATAAAAATATTTTTTTTATCCTTGAATCATTTATTCGACACTCGTTATATTAAGAATCAAGGCAATATTACCTACATCGACTTTAAACCTGCTTAGGGTAACTATACTACCTACCTTCTAAGCTACATAAAAGTTGTTAGCTACAAGAGCAAGTTCGTACGATCCAGTCTAGCATTTTATTTAAAAGTGGACTTCAACAATTTCTATGGCTCAATAAACTCCAGAAAGTTCTAATGTCATTAAAATTTAGCTAAGATTCAGCTGATGTTTGAACTATGATAGCGCACTAGACTTAAACTCAAAAATTAAACAAATTAAAAAAAAACTTTGCATTGAAATTGTCGTCAGACATCATTGATTAAATAAAATAAAACAAAAAATAACGAACAAAACACAAATTTTGACTTAATGGCATTTTGTTATAGAATAATTACAGTAATCCTGAAACGTTAATATGCATATGGATGTACATGTGATGTAGAAAAGGTAAGTACATAATTATCAAATGCAGATTAAGAAATCTTATTAAATTATTGATTAATATTTAAGATAGCAAAATGTTCCTGCTCGTGATATGCATACCTCTCCAAAAATCATCCCTTCATGGCCATTTTTATAAATCAGCACTCGCCAACTTTTTTTGTCGGAACTAGGACAACATGTCGATGAAAGATGTTTTTTATTTACAATTTTAGCTTCACAAGAGAACGTAATTGTTCATTTATTATTTTTGATGCTTGCAGCCACCAAACAGAACCACATTCGTCATCAGATTCTGGTGAAAATGTCAAATTTTCTTTCTCAGCTGTTGAGTCCGGTTGACGATAAGGTTAAGACTTTGACCATGAAAGCGCCGAGCTCCAAGGGATTTGTTTGAAGAACCTATTAGAGAGGTCGACCTGCATTATCGGTCATCCGAGCATCATAGGATATATTAAAATAGGCTTTTAGAATGTCAGAGACAGAACGTTAAAGGATATTTGAAGAGGACTTTTAAGTAAACGAATACCATTGTCTTTTCAGGAATTTAATGAATTGGACACTGATTCTCCATGATGATAAAACATTTGGGATGCCTTACATGAGAAAATGAATCATGCTCTCCATCTTAAGTTCATCTGGTCACTCTGTCAAATGTAGATAAAAAAGAAGTCTCTTTTGTTCAAATATCTTGGAAACTTTTCAGCTGCTATGCTCAACAATCTGGCACATGCCCCAATGTTTTCTTTTGCGATTATATTCAACGCATTCCTATTGAAGATTCTTTTATATCTGAATGATTTTGGAATTTTGTTTTCTTTTCCGTTTGGATGTGACTGCAAGCTGCTGAATCCTAAAATTCTTCATATCAATTATTTCGCTTTAGCTTTGGCTGAGAAAGATTGCGTACTCCAACTAAGGGCTCAAATTTTGTTCATCATCTTTTCCGTCTAAACGCGCAATTATTCAGCCAATTTCAGATTGGATTTTCAGATCTTGTTTTCTAGTTTTGATTTTAAATTTGATTGTCTTTCAGGGTCCTTGCAGAAAATTCATGATGGCCTCAGCACGAGTGTCTTGGAATGTGTTCGTCTGTTCGTCGAAACAGTTTCATAGTCATAAGTCAATCATAAGAACAAGGTGCGTTGATGGTTCATGACACCCTGGTTTTTGTCTACCCTATTCTGTTAAGCACAGTTCGATCTTTAGGAAAATAGGGAAGGATTTAAAAGGATGTACAGGTTTTTCATTGGTTTTGATGTTCAGAATATAGAATGATGAGTTATGTGAATTAGGTGTTGACACTAGACATAAGAACTTTTGCAATTATTCGCACACAGCGATATAATTATCGGCAATTATAATCGAACTTTTCTTAATTACATATATGCCTATTGCCTAAAGAATTCCGGTTTATTTTTTTATTGTCGATCAAGACTTTTGGCCATTATTGCTGTCGTAACTTTTAAGGTTTTCGCGGTTGTTTACATATGACATATTTAGTCTTTAGGATAAGCCGGGTTATATACGAGTATTATAACCCAATCCCAATAGACTTGAAGTCATCGAGGCTTAGCAGTAAGGTGTTTTAATATTTGCTTGTTTTTGCTAAATTGTTGTTCAGATCAATTGATAATTGGGTGAGATAGTCTTATCTATGTGAAAAAAACGTTATGTTCTGTCGAAAATGCCTACCATACTTAAGATAATTGAAGCAGGTTTTTATGTGGTTGTGAATGTCATTTCCTTTTTATCCTTCTTTGGAGCTATATTTTACTGATCCTGAATAATGGTATTGATGGGATGAAAATATTGTATATTGTTTTTATTTGTCTCTCTAATGCTTAAAAATCAGTTTCAATTTTGTTTTTTCTTTGATTATACTGCGTATAGTCCTCTCATTTCCTATATACCAGAAGGTACTAGGTATCGAGTCAATCGTTGCTTCCCGTTTCATCTTCAGAGGTAACACCACTCATTTCCGGTGACCATTTTAATCGTATTGCATGTTGCATCTTTCAAACTCAACATTTGATCATATTTCCTAGATAAATTGTTTAACAATCTTAAAAGACATGTCAGATGTTATTTTTACCGATCTTAAATGGTCTACTCTTATTATAATTGAGTTTAGAGCTAGTAAATTTTTCAAGCTCTATGAGAGCTTATCAAATTATTTTAAACTAAGATTTAACCTACTATATCTCGTAAGGTTCGAACGCTTATAGAAGCTGAAATATCTCTTGGCACCGAATATTGTTGTTTTGGAGAGAATTATTCGTTTATGGAACTTTTAAGGAGCATCAGACTATATGCATTTATTCTACTATTGTTATTCCAATATTTAAATTTGTTGTCTTATTTGTTGCATACCATCTTGATATAAGCCTGTAAAGTCTAATATAAAATTTCAGCTTAAATGAAAACACGCGTTGTATATTTTTTTAAAAAAATTAATAAATAATTTATGTTTTTTATTTAAATTTTAAGTAAAAAAATACATTCTAACAAAAATAAATATATTTTTTTTTTGCAAAATGGTTTATTTGTTTTTATTTTTTAAATTATTTTGTTTTTTATTTATTAACAAAATACATATTTAAAACTTATCTTAAACTGAAAATATAAATACATAAATAAATAAAGGTATATTAAAAATAAAACATAAAATATATCAAACAAAACAAATATGTACACAATTCACGTAAGCATCAGTCGCAGCAGGATTTTGCTCGCTTTATATTTTTCTTACCTCACCATAATTCGAACGCAAATGTTCCAGAATAACATACGTTATAACTGTTTGCGGAATTATACGTAGAAATCCAGGTCCAAGTCCTCTATAAAACCCAGATACTCCATAATTCCGAGCAATATTCTTGAACACATCTGCGGAATTTTTGAATTTTCCTGGTGTGGCATTCATGTAGGTTATTTGAACAACCTCTAAGGGTTGTTGCAGCAATGTTGCAGCAGAGCCTGCTGCGACTGATGCTATTACACTTGTGTACATAGTATTTTCGAAAATATCCGGCGATCGAAGGAGACTTGTTTTTATCTGAAATCAAAAATGAAAAATAAAAATAAATTTATTTAATAAATTCAATAGATGCTTATCGACGTATTAAAAACTTACCTCATCATACAGGACAAATTGGCCAACTGAGTTCATCATCCCACGGATGGAAGATACTACCGCTCCAGCGAACATTCCTCGAATACCTTCTTTCAAAAACAGTCTTCTGAATCCATCAAAAGCAGATCTGTAAGCATACCAAGGATTATTTTGAGTCCCAAGTTGGACCTTCACCAATGGTGCTGCCAAAAAACCTGCAATGGCTCCACTACCAGTCGCTACAACAATCTTTTGTTCCAGAGAGCTTGTCAAATCTCTTCGTTTTGCTTCTTCATACAGCTCAAATCTGAGACTTGATTGCAGCAGCGCACGAGTGGTTGCGGCCATGGCTCCATTATAAGTCCCTGTTATGGCTGCAAATCCATTAAAATATTGCAAAATATTTCATTTAATGTTAAGAATTAATCAAAAATAATAACAACTAACCTTTTTTCTTGCAATTTTCTTTAATAAATTCCAACGCTGTCATTTGATGGATTTGCATCTTTATTTTTATACCCTCCAACGGATATGTTATAAATGATGCCACAGCACTTGAAAATCCGGCACAGAAGGTTCTTGATGCTCGAGATTCTTTTTTTATTTCTTCCATATGAATTTTAGTTGTTTCTTCTGAAAATAAATATTTAAAATGAAAATAATTAATTCAAATTGAGCTTATATACATTTATATATGTAAAAAATATAGGAAAATTGATTGTGAAAACTTTACATCCTGATTTATAATAATGTTGACAGTGAGTATTTTGAGGGAACTTTAAATGTTTCCTTGGGGGCATTGATTTGACAGTCGATTGCCCGCGACAGTATATGTAATGGAAAGTATATGCTACAAACTATCCTCTCAGATGCAGTTACCATTGCAACTGCATTATATTTTTTTAGTGTAAGCTAGTTGAATTGACCAAAACAGTTGCGTGCTGACAATTTCAGCTTGATATTATTCATTTTCAGAACGAGTACCGTTATACAGAATATAGTTGCATTTACCACTGATTTGTTGTTTGTTATTGAAAGCTAAGCTATTTCTTTTATCAATTGCGTTTACCACTGCAGTTCTTCTTTGTTTGCAATTGAAAACGAAATATTTTTTTTTATAATTAAGTTGTTTTTACCACTGCATCCGAAAGCAGTTACATTTACCAATGCACTTTTCTTTATTTCATATTTAAGTATATTCCTTTAATAGTTCGATTACATTTACCAGTTGCATTTATCACTGCACTTTCGGATGCAGTTGCATTTACCACTGCACTTTTCTTTATTTCCTTTATTTCTTATTTAAAGCTATGCCTTTAACAGTTCAGTTACATTTACCAGTTGCATTTACCACTGCACTTTCGGATGCAGTTGCATTTACCACTGCACTTTTCTTTCTTTTCGTTATTTCCTATTTAAAGCTATTCACTTAACAGTTCAGTTACATTTACCAATTGCATTTACCACTCCACTTTCGGATGCAGTTGCATTTACCACTGCACTTTTCTTTCTTGTCGTTATGTCCTATTTAAATATATTCCTTTAACAGTTCAGTTACATTTACCAGTTGCATTTACCACTGCACTTTCGGATGCAGTTGCATTTACCACTGCACTTTTCTTTATTTCCTTTATTTCCTATTTAAAGCTATGCCTTTAACAGTTCAGTTATATTTGCAAGTTGCATTTACCACTGCACTTTCGGATGCAGTTGCATTTACCACTGCACTTTTCTTTCTTTTCGTTATTTCCTATTTAAAGCTATTCACTTAACAGTTCAGTTACATTTACCAATTGCATTTACCACTCCACTTTCGGATGCAGTTGCATTTACCATTGCACTTTTCTTTCTTGTCGTTATGTCCTATTTAAATATATTCCTTTAACAGTTCAGTTACATTTACCAGTTGCATTTACCACTGCACTTTCGGATGCAGTTGCATTTACCACTGCACTTTTCTTTATTTCATATTTAAATATATTCCTTTAACAGTTCAATTACATTTACCAGTTGCATTTATCACTGCACTTTGGGATGCAGTTGCATTTACCACTGCACTTTTCTTTATTTCCTATTTAAAGCTATTCCTTTAACAGTTCAGTTACATTTACCAATTGCATTTACTAATACACTTTCGGATGCAGTTGCATTTACCAACGCACTTTTCTTTCTTGTCGTTATTTCCTATTTAAATATATTCATTTAACAGTTCAATTACATTTACCAGTTGCATTTATCACTGCACTTTCGAATGCAGTTGCATTTACCACTGCACTTTTCTTTATTTCCTATTTAAAGCTATGCATTTAACAGTTTAGTTGCAATTGCCAGTTGCATTTACCACTGCACTTTCGGATGCAGTTGCATTACCCACTACACTTTTCTTTCTTGTCGTATTTCATTTTTAAACATATTCCTTAAACAGTTCAAATACATTTACCAGTTGCATTTACCATTGCACTTTTTTTCTTTTCGTTATTTCCTATATAAGTGTTCGAACCTTACGAGATATAGCTTACCTTCTATATATACTTTCTATATCTTAGTTTAAGATAATTTGACATAGGCTCTCATACAGCTTGAGAAATTTACTAGCTCTGAACTCAAGAATAATAACAGTAGACCATTTAAAATTCGACCGGTAAAAATAACATCTGACATGTCTTTTAAGATTGTTAAACAATTTATCTAGGAAATGTGATCAAATGTTGAGTTTGAAAGATGCAACATGCAATACGATTTAAATGGTCACCGGAAATGAGTGGTGTTACCTCTGAAGATGAAACGGGAATCAACGATTGACTCGATAACTAGTACCTTCTGGTATATAGGAAATGAGTGGACTATACGCAGTATAATCAAAGAAATAGCGACAAGAAAGAAAAGTGCAGCGGTAAATGCAACTGGCAAATGTAACTGAACTGTTAAAGGCATAGCTTTAAATAGGAAATAAAGGAAATAAAGAAAAGTGCAGTGGTAAATGCAACTGCATCCGAAAGTGCAGTGGTAAATGCAACTGGCAAATATAACTGAACTGTTAAAGGCATAGCTTTAAATAGGAAATAAAGGAAATAAAGAAAAGTGCAGTGGTAAATGCAACTGCATCCGAAAGTGCAGTGGTAAATGCAACTGGTAAATGTAACTGAACTGTTAAAGGAATATATTTAAATAGGACATAACGACAAGAAAGAAAAGTGCAATGGTAAATGCAACTGCATCCGAAAGTGGAGTGGTAAATGCAATTGGTAAATGTAACTGAACTGTTAAGTGAATAGCTTTAAATAGGAAATAACGAAAAGAAAGAAAAGTGCAGTGGTAAATGCAACTGCATCCGAAAGTGCAGTGGTAAATGCAACTGGTAAATGTAACTGAACTATTAAAGGAATATACTTAAATATGAAATAAAGAAAAGTGCATTGGTAAATGTAACTGCTTTCGGATGCAGTGGTAAAAACAACTTAATTATAAAAAAAAATATTCCGTTTTCAATTGCAAACAAAGAAGAACTGCAGTGGTAAACGCAATTGATAAAAGAAATAGCTTAGCTTTCAATAACAAACAACAAATCAGTGGTAAATGCAACTATATTCTGTATAACGGTACTGGTTCTGAAAATGAATAATATCAAGCTGAAATTGTCAGCACGCAACTGTTTTGGTCAATTCAACTAGCTTACACTAAAAAAATATAATGCAGTTGCAATGGTAACTGCATCTGAGAGGATAGTTTGTAGCATATACTTTCCATTACATATACTGTCGCGGGCAATCGACTGTCAAATCAATGCCCCCAAGGAAACATTTAAAGTTCCCTCAAAATACTCACTGTAAACATTATTATAAATCAGGATGTAAAGTTTTCACAATCAATTTTCCTATATTTTTTACATATATAAATGTATATAAGCTCAATTTGAATTAATTATTTTCATTTTAAATATTTATTTTCAGAAGAAACAACTAAAATTCATATGGAAGAAATAAAAAAAGAATCTCGAGCATCAAGAACCTTCTGTGCCGGATTTTCAAGTGCTGTGGCATCATTTATAACATATCCGTTGGAGGGTATAAAAATAAAGATGCAAATCCATCAAATGACAGCGTTGGAATTTATTAAAGAAAATTGCAAGAAAAAAGGTTAGTTGTTATTATTTTTGCTTAATTCTTAACATTAAATGAAATATTTTGCAATATTTTAATGGATTTGCAGCCATAACAGGGACTTATAATGGAGCCATGGCCGCAACCACTCGTGCGCTGCTGCAATCAAGTCTCAGATTTGAGCTGTATGAAGAAGCAAAACGAAGAGATTTGACAAGCTCTCTGGAACAAAAGATTGTTGTAGCGACTGGTAGTGGAGCCATTGCAGGTTTTTTGGCAGCACCATTGGTGAAGGTCCAACTTGGGACTCAAAATAATCCTTGGTATGCTTACAGATCTGCTTTTGATGGATTCAGAAGACTGTTTTTGAAAGAAGGTATTCGAGGAATGTTCGCTGGAGCGGCAGTATCTTCCATCCGTGGGATGATGAACTCAGTTGGCCAATTTGTCCTGTATGATGAGGTAAGTTTTTAATACGTCGATAAGCATCTATTGAATTTATTAAATAAATTTATTTTTATTTTTCATTTTTGATTTCAGATAAAAACAAGTCTCCTTCGATCGCCGGATATTTTCGAAAATACTATGTACACAAGTGTAATAGCATCAGTCGCAGCAGGCTCTGCTGCAACATTGCTGCAACAACCCTTAGAGGTTGTTCAAATAACCTACATGAATGCCACACCAGGAAAATTCAAAAATTCCGCAGATGTGTTCAAGAATATTGCTCGGAATTATGGAGTATCTGGGTTTTATAGAGGACTTGGACCTGGATTTCTACGGATAATTCCGCAAACAGTTATAACGTATGTTATTCTGGAACATTTGCGTTCGAATTATGGTGAGGTAAGAAAAATATAAAGCGAGCAAAATCCTGCTGCGACTGATGCTTAAGTGAATTGTGTACATATTTGTTTTGTTTGATATATTTTATGTTTTATTTTTAATATACCTTTATTTATTTATGTATTTATATTTTCAGTTTAAGATAAGTTTTAAATATGTATTTTGTTAATAAATAAAAAACAAAATAATTTAAAAAATAAAAACAAATAAACCATTTTGCAAAAAAAAATATATTTATTTTTGTTAGAATGTATTTTTTTACTTAAAATTTAAATAAAAAACATAAATTATTTATTAATTTTTTTAAAAAAATATACAACGGGTGTTTTCATTTAAGCTGGAATTTTATATTAGACTTTACAGGCTTATATCAAGATGGTATGCAACAAATAAGACAACAAATTTAAATATTGGAATAACAATAGTAGAATAAATGCATATAGTCTGATGCTCCTTAAAAGTTCCATAAACGAATAATTCTCTCCAAAACAACAATATTCGGTGCCAAGAGATATTTCAGCTTCTATAAGCGTTCGAACCTTACGAGATATAGTAGGTTAAATCTTAGTTTAAAATAATTTGGCATAGGCTCTCATAGAGCTTGAAAAACTTACTAGCTCTAAACTCAATTATAATAAGAGTAGACCATTTAAGATTCGACCGGTAAAAATAACATTTGAAAAGTCTTATAAGATTGTAAAATAAATTTAGCTAGGAAATATGATCAAATGTTGAGTTTGAAAGATGCAACATGCAATACGATTAAAATGGTCACCGGAAATGAGTGGTGTTACCTCTGAAGATGAAACGGGAAGCAACGATTGACTCGATACCTAGTACCTTCTGGTATATAGGAAATGAGAGGACTATACGCAGTATAATCAAAGAAAAAACAAAATTGAAACTGATTTTTAAGCATTAGAGAGACAAATAAAAACAATATACAATATTTTCATCCCATCAATACCATTATTCAGGATCAGTAAAATATAGCTCCAAAGAAGGATAAAAAGGAAATGACATTCACAACCACATAAAAACCTGCTTCAATTATCTTAAGTATGGTAGGCATTTTCGACAGAACATAACGTTTTTTTCACATAGATAAGACTATCTCACCCAATTATCAATTGATCTGAACAACAATTTAGCAAAAACAAGCAAATATTAAAACACCTTACTGCTAAGCCTCGATGACTTCAAGTCTATTGGGATTGGGTTATAATACTCGTATATAACGCGGCTTATCCTAAAGACTAAATATGTCATATGTAAACAACCGCGAAAACCTTAAAAGTTACGACAGCAATAATGGCCAAAAGTCTTGATCGACAATAAAAAAATAAACCGGAATTCTTTAGGCAATAGGCATATATGTAATTAAGAAAAGTTCGATTATAATTGCCGATAATTATATCGCTGTGTGCGAATAATTGCAAAAGTTCTTATGTCTAGTGTCAACACCTAATTCACATAACTCATCATTCTATATTCTGAACATCAAAACCAATGAAAAACCTGTACATCCTTTTAAATCCTTCCCTATTTTCCTAAAGATCGAACTGTGCTTAACAGAATAGGGTAAACAAAAACCAGGGTGTCATGAACCATCAACGCACCTTGTTCTTATGATTGACTTATGACTATGAAACTGTTTCGACGAACAGACGAACACATTCCAAGACACTCGTGCTGAGGCCATCATGAATTTTCTGCAAGGACCCTGAAAGACAATCAAATTTAAAATCAAAACTAGAAAACAAGATCTGAAAATCCAATCTGAAATTGGCTGAATAATTGCGCGTTTAGACGGAAAAGATGATGAACAAAATTTGAGCCCTTAGTTGGAGTACGCAATCTTTCTCAGCCAAAGCTAAAGCGAAATAATTGATATGAAGAATTTTAGGATTCAGCAGCTTGCAGTCACATCCAAACGGAAAAGAAAACAAAATTCCAAAATCATTCAGATATAAAAGAATCTTCAATAGGAATGCGTTGAATATAATCGCAAAAGAAAACATTGGGGCATGTGCCAGATTGTTGAGCATAGCAGCTGAAAAGTTTCCAAGATATTTGAACAAAAGAGACTTCTTTTTTATCTACATTTGACAGAGTGACCAGATGAACTTAAGATGGAGAGCATGATTCATTTTCTCATGTAAGGCATCCCAAATGTTTTATCATCATGGAGAATCAGTGTCCAATTCATTAAATTCCTGAAAAGACAATGGTATTCGTTTACTTAAAAGTCCTCTTCAAATATCCTTTAACGTTCTGTCTCTGACATTCTAAAAGCCTATTTTAATATATCCTATGATGCTCGGATGACCGATAATGCAGGTCGACCTCTCTAATAGGTTCTTCAAACAAATCCCTTGGAGCTCGGCGCTTTCATGGTCAAAGTCTTAACCTTATCGTCAACCGGACTCAACAGCTGAGAAAGAAAATTTGACATTTTCACCAGAATCTGATGACGAATGTGGTTCTGTTTGGTGGCTGCAAGCATCAAAAATAATAAATGAACAATTACGTTCTCTTGTGAAGCTAAAATTGTAAATAAAAAACATCTTTCATCGACATGTTGTCCTAGTTCCGACAAAAAAAGTTGGCGAGTGCTGATTTATAAAAATGGCCATGAAGGGATGATTTTTGGAGAGGTATGCATATCACGAGCAGGAACATTTTGCTATCTTAAATATTAATCAATAATTTAATAAGATTTCTTAATCTGCATTTGATAATTATGTACTTACCTTTTCTACATCACATGTACATCCATATGCATATTAACGTTTCAGGATTACTGTAATTATTCTATAACAAAATGCCATTAAGTCAAAATTTGTGTTTTGTTCGTTATTTTTTGTTTTATTTTATTTAATTAATGATGTCTGACGACAATTTCAATGCAAAGTTTTTTGTAATATATTTAATTTTTGAGTTTAAATCTAGTACGCTCTCCAAGTTCAAACATCAGCTGAATCCCAGCTTAATATTAACGACATTAGAAGCTGCTAGAGTTTAGTGAGCAATAGAAAATTGTTGAAGTCCACTTTTAAATAAAATGCTAGACTGGATCGCACGAACTTGCTCTTGTAGCTAACGACTTTATGTAGCTAAACATTAACGCTGTTAGTACGTAGGTAGTATAGTTACCCTATGTAGGTTTAAAATCGATTAAATTAAGAATAAATTGATTCTTCATATTGTGGAATACATAATTCAAGGAATGGTTACATAGACACCTACCTACAAATGTATGAATATTTAAATGGATTTGAATTATGTAAATTAGGAGGGTAATAGGTACCTATCCTACATATAGTGAACATGGGTATAAACTCCGTTCATCAAAGTATATGTCAAACAGCGTCGTGAGTTTCATTTGAAATGGAGAGGAAAAAAATAGGGGTTTTCACGATCCGATGTATCTGGTCTTGTACTCGTATCATTGTAAAAGTGTAAAAGTGTAGAATTTTTGTGCACTACTAAAACAAAATATACTGATGTCAAAACCTAACACTTTTACACTTTTACAATACCCGAACCCTATTGTAACAGAAAAATACAATAGTGTAAAATTTATTTAACACAAACTAATGGGGTTTTCATTTGGTAAATTTATATTTTGATCTATAAATTGATTTTTTTCGTAACGATTCGAATACGTTTTCAGATTAATTTTTATTTGCTATGGTATTGGTGTACATTTGTGTTTATGAACCAGCTATCGGTATGATGGCTGTCAATTATAATGCATAGTGGTGTTGGTAAAAGAGATCTGCCGAAAAATATCTATATGCAAAATTGATTTAAAATCAAATAATAAATCAAATTATTTGGCCAATCGAAGGCAAATATTGTCAAAATCAGGTTTTTGACAAATCTAAATCAAAAATAAATTGATTTGTTTGATTTTGATTGATTGAGTTACAGATTTTCTAAGAACAATACACAATTTTTAGAAGTCATTTTTGTATGACTTCGTCGAAATCTTCAAATTGGTCCATTGGTTTGATCAGGGTATATCCTGAAATATTTTAATTATATTTATTTATCATTATTTAATTAAAATTTGTGTTTTTACAATACATATTGTTTAAAATTTAAAAAAATATAAGCATTATCTGCTCATATACTTGATTGTATACTTGTGCAACAGAAAATTAAAAGATACAAATTTGCGATACTTTTACTGTAGTATTGCGGTATAACTACAATAATGAATACAAGTGATGCCAAATTTCTATAGAAATATTACTGCTTGTATTTATTAATGAACGCGATATTGGTAGTGTTGCTGTATCTTTACAATTGTGAACTCAGCCTGAATCACATTGTTGTCTAATGAATCTGACAAGCTAAAAGTGTGCTTAAAATATCGCAGCTTAAATTTTAATATTTTCCCACAAAAACTTTGACAGCATTAATAAAAGTGCTTTAAAAAAAAACTTAAGTTAACATAGTGCGAACGTTTGTTGTCCATATCAATTTTCCTTCAGTAAAAAGAATAGTCTTATTTTGTCTTTTCACATATTCTACGGGAGAGTTCTGTGTTAAAGCAAAAATGCCGCCATCATCGGCAGCCAAAAGGCTTAAAAATGAGGAAATCGAAAGTATCCCTGAAAGTAAAATAAACCAACAATTTGAAAAACTTAAAATTCTAATCGTTGAAGAAAATTTAAAACTATCAACTTAATTGGATGATTTTGTTAAAGATGTTAACAATCGATTGAATAAAATCAGTAAAGATGTGACAGCTCTCGTTGCGCGCGTTGAATCTGTTGAAAACAATCGCCACCAAGATCCACCTGACAACTAGCTCATCACTCAAATCATTAACCTACACCAACAAATTAATTACTGGCAAAGTGAAAAGATTTCTGCCGATTCTGTTCTATGTGGAGTTCCCAAAAGAGCCTATGAGAATTTAAAGGGAATGAAAGAAATTTCAATTAAATTTTCTCTACTAAAAGATATTTTTCGTGTGAAACCAAAATGAAAATATGAAGATACAGCAATCATCATTAAGTTCAACACTACAGCCGATAAAAACAAGTTATTGTTTTTAGTTAGTCAACACTTTAAATTATCAAGGAAAGATCTTTCCGCGCACAATGTAAGAATGTGTTCCCACCGAAGCGAAATCTCGGGTTTAGTAGATTTCAGTCCAAATCTACGCATTTCACCATATAGTATTGGGAACTCGAATTCCGAGATTTCGTTTAAAACACAATGAAATCCCATTGCCGATGCGGGCCATTCATAGTGAAAGAGTCCATTTTAAACTTCACCATACTTAGGTGAAAAGCTTTTAATGTGCAAATTGCGATCTTTCACTCTAACGATAAGGAGATAAAAAAAGAGAGTACGAATTTGTATTTGACAACGTGGCTTGGGTTGATGGATTAGATAAGAAAAAATGGTTGTTGTTTGTGCTTTTTGATAGACGAAATCGTGGATTAAGCGGTGTGAACACCAATTTTATATCTCGAAAGCTTCGTGCTGAAATCTAGGATTTCGTTTTGGTGGGAACATAGTATAAATCTCGATTCTGACAGCTCAATACACTTCAACGAATGCTTAACATCATTAAATCATATAGTTCTACGTGAAGCTTTCCACTTCAAACGCGGGAAAAACCTAACATCTGTGAATATCAGAAATGGAAAAGTTTCTGTTCATACAGTAAAAGCTCAATTGGCAAGATCTGGATTCAATTACCCAATTGCAACATGTTCATGTTGAGCTTCTGCCTGACACTGGATGGATACATACACACTAATCATATAATTAAACGGCGAACATGTTTTTTGTGGTACACTTTTCGCGGCCAACAAATATCGAAGGGGCATAAATTACATATCAAACGAAAGCATTTTTTGCATAGATATGCAGAATGTGAAAATTATTTAAATACACTACACAGAAATTGTTTAAAACAATAAATAGAAATGCAAAAAAATACACACCTAAACTAGGGACATCTGTTTCAATAAAAAAGAAAATGGTTTGTGCATTGGATAATAAAAGGAATTAGAAATTGCATACTCTTGCGTGTTCGTTGCATACTTATTTATTGAATTGTGATATTGCTGGGTAATACTGGATGGTGAATAACTGAGTACAGGAAAGTGGTGGAAAAGTGTAAATAAATATTTAATTTCTAATGAAAACTTATGTACAACTTGAACAAAGCCAATCACAATAAATTTAGAAAATAATTAGGTTTTATTTTCGAAGTTAATATAAATGAATTTATACAAATTAAAACAATCTTAATTTATTTCATATGTGGTGGCATTTCATAACAGGTAAAGTGTGGTGAAAATACGAGGTGTGTGAAGCGTGCCCATCTCTCTAAATCCATTGTTTTGGGTTATTTTGATGTTTCTTGAATTTTTTTAAGATGTCAGGATTGTTGTATGTACGTATTTTGCACTGATCTTTATAATACACTGGATAACTGTAATACTTGTAGAGGGTCCATGTCAGTATAACAGTATAACATTTTTGTTGCCAAAATTACATTTCAAGATGGTTGCTTATGCTTAAAATTAAATTTGTTTAATCAACCATACCAAGGGCACCTTCCTCAAAAAAAAAATATAAAATTTAAATTACACATCTATTTTCAACAAATGTAAGTACGAATTTTTCTTAATAAAAAAAGCCATTCTAATGATATATTTGATTGTTTCTAGTGTGTATTAAATACAATACAAGGAAGAATTACAATCGAAATCGTACCAATGGCCTACGTTCATATTATGAACAGAATTGAAAGTGGGTTCGGTGCTAGCTTAATATTGCCAATAGCGGCTTCTTAAGCCGCACCTTGTATTACTGATAGCGGCAAATTAACTGAGGCTAGCGGTGAGGGTCAACTTGAAGTTCTCATAAACCATTGAGATTGGGAAAAAATCGACCAGAAAATCGAAAAAAAACAGCAGAATCGTTCAACTCTACCAACAAGAAAACACATTTCCTTGAAACGTTCTGTTACCAGATTTTTAATATGTATTGTAAATAACCTAGAATTTTAAGACGAAAAAAGACAGATAAACGCCCAATATTGACTTCCATTTGTAAAAGAACTTGAATTTGTCTTATTTTCCCAACAATTACATTGCAATAATTTCAGCTTCCATATTTAATGATCATTTTTCTGCAATATCTCTCACGTTCTTGTGACGTGGTTCATCTTCTTTGTCGTGTTCATTTGAATAGCTACCAGTTACTGAAGCAATTCTGGTCGGTGGTTGCTGAACCAAGCTTTCACTTTCACTTACTTCTCCAATACCATTATCACCATTTTCTTCATCATTATTTGAATCACTGTTTACCACATTCCACATCTTCATCTTTGTTTATCTTATGGGCAGCTGCTTGTCGTTTTTTTAAATCGCCCCAGAAACCGAACCCTGGGAACAACGACGAGTGCAAGCGATCTCGCATATTGTTCCGTATTAAGATAGCTAACATTAAAGATTTTCTTGTTCTTCATGATGTACGACACAAACGCACGCTGGGCAGTTTCTTCAAGTTCTTTGTTTCGAGCCAGGAATCCCTCCATCTTTCCTTTGTGAGAGAAAAGTTTTCGCCGGTCAATATGAAGCTGATCGATTTCTATTTTGGCAGTTTTTAGTTCGGCAACCATGCCATCTACCTCATAAGGAAGCACCACGGGCTTTATGACGAGCCGTCCTTCCTGCACGATGGATGTACTTATAGCACCTATTCCATCTAACCAGGTCCATTTTTTTGATGAATAAGTCCTCTATTACCTTGAAAATTTAAAAATATTAAGCAAAAATAAATCAATTTTTATTATTTCTTGAAACTTACTTTATTCTGAATTGTTTGTAGTGCTTATTATATTGATTGAAACTGACAATACAAACAAATTGTTTTTCAATTTTTTTTCTTTCTTTCTTTTTATAAAAAACGAGATAGGCAATTGCACTGGTGCTACTGTCAAATTCAAATGGAGTCAAAAAAACTGTTATACTTTGTAGGGAATACACTATCCAGTGTATTATAGAGATCAGTGGTATTTTGGTTTATCATGGAAATAATAAGTGTGTTCCCGTACTTTGTGCACAAAAATATGAAGACTGTCATTTTGCCAAGAGTGGGAGTAAAAATCTGTCGGAGAGCAACAAAATTTAACAAAGTACGGGAACGCTTTGAACAACCATTTTAGCCATTTTTTAAACGTAAAAATAAAAGTGTATTTTTGAGAATATTTTTTAAGGGATTTACATGAAATTAGTTCTTAAAATAAGCAATTTGATATCAGAATTTTAATTTATTGCACGAATATACCACACCAGTTTATAAATACCACACCAGTCAAAAATGTTCTCATTGCATTCAACAATTTAAAAAAATCATGAATTATCTGTCTTTTACTGAATGATAATGAATTAAATAAATAAATAGGCACTCGAGTTTCGAGAGCTGGGTCGGCTAGTAGTAATAATACCTGTGTTTTATTGGGAAATTTATCCGGCGTAAGTTTATCCGTCGTAGCATTTTACCTACAATTCGCTACGGTCGATAAAAAGCTAAAGTAGAAGCTACGGTGGATGGCTCGATGACGTTTATTCGAGTCTCGAATTTGATTTTGTTAGTTTTGTTGGTACGATTGATAATTGTGTTGAATCGCGATGGATGTGTTCATGGAGTGTTATAATTATTAATTTTATTCGTAAGACAAATCGATCTTTTTTTTTATAGTTGGACAGTTTATATTTCTAAGATCTTCTATTTTTTAATAAATTATAAGCTGTTCTTCTGAAAAGTTTCTAACTTTTGCTATTAAAGACTATATTCTTTGCTCAATTATTTTCTGGAGCACGTCTAAAATTCCACCTATATCTGCAATTTTGCATACCCCTAATGTCAATTTATCAATTTTAACAAATTTCGATTTCCATTTTGAAAAAAAAATCAATATCTATAGAATGAATTCGGTTTTACATTTAGTTTTGACTAATTAAGACCAATATTCGTTTTGTGTTAAATTTTTATTGATAGTTATAAATAAACGGAGTTTGGTGAAAAAAATCATCTTTTTATTTAGATCTACAAAAAGCAACTTGATAAGACAAACCGCATTGAGTGGAACTGCACTATAGAGGAACTGCTCGACACTGCGCCGCAAAATATTTATTCGTACGGAATTCTATGAGCTATAATGCCAGGCGCGCACATATGCAACTTACAGTTTGGTTGCTAAAGTGAATACCATGGACTTATATGAGTCCGCGATTCGAGCAACTTAAAGGTTTGTGTTTTGGCACAAATCGAACGATCGCCCCAAATAAGTTCTTCAGTTTGAATCACACCGAACTATAATGTAACTGCGTGCACATTAAATCAATATGTTGTCTGTGTATTGGTTTATCTCGTTGATTGATTTTTAAGTTGCTTATGTGCGCGATATTCGTTCAATTAGTGCTCAAAATATTTCGTTTCGGAAAAAAATGCATGTGCGCGCCTGGCCTAAGCGCACTAAGCGGCAACTGAACTTCACAAAATGTGCTTTTTCCTCACTGTTTAATGAACGTTGGCCATGAACGGTATTTGCTTCAGTACATGGACATGGACTGGGTGTACAATTTTGTGATCCCATTGTTTTTTTTTCTGGACATGGGCATGGAAATTGCAAACCAAATGTTAGCTATTTGTTCCTTAATCAGCGTATGTTAAGTGCAGTATGATCTCTGTTGAGTGAATATTGAATTGAAAGATAAACATAGTCTTCTTTCACACACGGAAACCAGTTGCTGGAGATTTTTTTGACGTTTTCCTTTAATTGCCTTGTACCTTTCACACGAAGAAACTGTCACCAAGAAACTGAGGAGGAAACTGGGAAGATTTTGTCGGGCTAATTTTGCTAATTAGAATGCAAAGCAAAACGTCAAAAAGATCTCTTCGAATCGTTGACCAGGGAGTTTTTTTCATTCCCCTTACTTCTTGCCCTTCTCGCCAACAAACTTTGAATATCCGTGACTAGTACTGGTTACTTTATATGGTATGTAAGACATGCGTCGAGTCTTTGAGGTTATGAGCAAATAAGAAAAGACCACATTTTAAATATCAAACATCTATGATATGAAGGGAACCTTCAAATCACGAGAATGATTGTTATTTTTGCTTGGTAAATATAAACGGGATTAACAGAAAAACAGGTCCAAATGGTTTTATCCTAACTAGTTATCTGTTAATCGACCAGTCCTGCACTCCGGCGATGCACCAGGTACTGCAAGCATTTTCATCTGCACAGAATAATTACGACTTAAAAGAAAAAAAAAACTCTTCTTCAAGTGATGAAAGTGGTGTGACGTGTGTTCTTAGTCCAGATATTTCTTCTGAACCCCAGCCCTTTGTTCAGGAAGATCTCAGGGCATTAGTCAGATACCTTGGCCTTTCTAAAAAAGCATCGGAGATTCTAGATTCTCGATTGAAGAAAAGAAATCTTTTAAACCTATAAACAAGAATTTCGTACTATCGTAAGAAAGAGACAGAATTACTTTCATTCTTTTCTGATGATGATGACTTTGTTTATTGTTCAGATATTCCTGTAGAAGTAGAAGTACAAAAAATGTAGCCTAAAATGTGCACTTATGCATAACGGCAATAAGCTGGGTTCGTGGCCGATTGCACATTCAACTAAGGTTTAAGAAAAGAATGGCCTTCCAGGCCAGCTATGGTTCCAGTACAACTGAATGGGATAAATGAACCACTAGTACCTAGGGATCGCTTAATACTGCCCTTTGCATATCAAACTAGGGCTCATGAAATAATTTGTCAAAGCTCTGAACAAGGATGGTGATTGTTATAAATACATTTCCAAAAAAAATCATAATTGAGAGCCGGAATTTTTGATGGTCTCCAAATAAGAAGGTTGATAAAGGATGAAAAATTTATTAGTTATATGACTGATATTGAAAAAAATGCCTGCAATGAATTCGTTTGGATTGTACAAAATTTTATGGGAAACAAAAAGGGTGAATGCTATGCGGAGAACAATGAAGAGATGTTGTCGCACTTCCAGCACCTTGGCTGTAATATGAGCATTAGGGTACACTTCCTCCACAGTCATTTGGACTGTTTTCTTGAAGACCTTGGTGATCTGAGAACAAGGAGAACGCTTCCATCAAGATATTCAACCTATGGAGGAACTACCAGGGGCACTGAAATGCCCACATGATGGCGGACTATTGTTGGAGCATTAAAAACAGCCCTTGTGACTCAAGTCAAGCAAGGAAATCTTATAAGTGTTTTTCTTAATAAAAATATATTTTTCTTGAAAATTACGTTTTTCATTATATCTCAAAAACAAAAACTGATACAAACATTCTGACTTCAGATATAAGATCAGCACCCCGAAAATGTATAATATTAGTCATAATATTTCATGCAACGAAAATGCTGTTCCCTTGTGTTATTTAAATTTATTAATAATCAAATGCCTCTATTCATTTTTATGGATTCTTTGGTTTTTCTAGAGTTGACGGTTGTGATTTCTTAAATGCTTTTTTGAAAATTATGTCTAAGTCAACAACTTTTGACGAGATTCACCCTACTTTCAACACTGTCATAACAACGTCTTCTTTTCCTGTCATATGAAAGGAAGCAAAAGTCCAATTGTCAAGAAAAAATCAACTCGTAGTTCATAAGCAGAATACAGGCTCATTTCAGTCTTACCATTTTTGTCTAAATTGATGGAAAGACTGTTGCACAATCAAATTTTAAAGTATCTTCAGAGAAATATCCTAATCAATAGTATTCAATTTAGTTTTCGGTCAAAGCATAGTTGTATTACTTCATTGATTAAGGTAACAGAGGATATAAGAAATGCAATTGATAAGGATCAAGTAACTTTCCTAGTTTTATTAGATTTTTCAAAAGCATTTGATACATTAAACCATAGAATTTTATTATGTAAATTGAAAAATATATTTAGCTTTTCCACATCTGCATGCAAGCTAATCTTATCATATCTATGTGAAAGATCTCATGCTGTTTTTTTAAATAATAAAACTTCTAATTACTTGCCTATACAAAGAGGTGTTCCACAGGGATCAATTTTGGGCCCACTTTTGTTTACACTTTTGATCAACGATCTGCCTCTCTACATAAAAAATTGTTCCAAACATTTATATGCTGATGACTTTCAGCTATACTTTAGTTGCAAACTGGGACTGATGGAAGATGGTATAAGTAAAATAAACGAAGAACTTAAAAGTGTTAACAAGTGGTATGAAGAAAATGAGCTTAAAATAAATCCTTCTAAATCAAGTTGCCTTGTTATCTACGAAACCGAACTTGACCTAAACTATTTCATCCCTCCAATTCTTCTTGGTAATAGTCAGATCAACTATGTTGAAAAAGTTATAAATTTATTTATGTATTTCAACAGAATTCTGAAATGGGATGACCACATTCAACAAATTATATGTAAAATATTTTGGAAAATGAAAGATTCCTAAATTTTCGTAACATTTTACACCTCTTGATACTAAATTATTGCTGGTTCAAACACTTATAGTTCCTATAATAACTTATGGTTGCGAGATTTTTTGCTATCAAACTACCGAAACTAAGCATAAATTAGAAATTGCGTATAACAATATTATAAGATACGTATATAATCTTAAGAGGCGTGATCACGTTAAAAGATTTTCTAGAACAATACTAGGATGCACAATCCACACATACATTCACTACCGAACACTTATTTGTTCTTACAAGCTTATAACCACGAAAGAGCCCTTACATTGTCTTTTGCAAGAACACTATTCTATTACATTAATTCAACCTCGATTTACATGCCATATAACCGAAATGCAATTTTTATTACAGAGCATCAGGAGTCTAGTCGACACACGCAACTTTGAGACCGTATTGTTTAAGTATATGGCTACAAATGAAAACTAATTTCATAAATATAAATTTAAAATAAAATAAATAATTTATAACAAAAATTAATTTAACTTGCTACAATCAAGCAATTAAAAAGATTGTACAGTCTATTTGTAAGAAATTTGATACAGGGTGGCGCACGAATCGTGCTACAATAAGAAATTTAAGTAACTTTTATTTTAATCGATGTATTTCATTAATTCTTTTTTTTTATTGGATTAAAAATCATTATATTTTAAATAACTAATGGTTTTTAAAGATGATAGACCACAAATGACCTCCACACTCATCCACGCATATGCGGCACCTGATCAGAAAATTTTTCATTGCGGCCTGAAGGGTTGAAATTGGGATCGCTCAATTATTGTCCTAAGGGACTGCTTCAATTCAGTCAAATTCCCGGGTTTGGTCTTGTTCACTTCCTCCTTGATATAACCCCATAAAAAAAGTCGGGTGCAGTCAGGTCAGGTGACCTTGGGGGCCAGCGGAAAGTGCAGTTTCTGGATATCAATTTGTTTGGGAATTTTCGTTGGAGCTCCGCCATAACTTGTGTGGCTACGTGTGCACTTGCTCCATCTTCGCCGAAGTTCTGGGTAAAAAAAACGCCTTCAACATCTTTGAATAACGGTCCCCATTGACAGTTTTTGTTACACCGTTTTCTTCAAAGAAGTATGGCCCGAAAATACACCTTGATGAAACTGCGCACCACACAGTGACTCATTCTGGGTGTAGTTCCGTTCCATGGAGCATTTCTGGATTAGATTCACTCCATATATAGCAATTTTGCTTGTTAAAATTGCCGTTTAAGTCAAAATGGGCCTCATCAGACATGAACAAACAATTTAACAATGTGTTGTCTTCTTCGGCCATTGCAATCATTTTTCGGCAAAATTCCAGGCGAACAGGCAAATCCTGAGGGCTTAACTTGCTTGTAGTTTGGACTTTGTACGGAAACAAGTTTAAGTCATCATGAAGTATCCGTTGTAATGACCGTCTGCTAACTCCAATTTGGTCCGATAAGTTTCGAGTTGAAACACTTGGATTTGCCGGCAACAGCCACGATTGTATCCTGAACCCGAACGTTGGGATCTCGATGATACATTTAATTCAGCTTATACCTCAATATACATTCCTTCGGGTATTGTCTGCCTCGAAAAGCGGAGCCAGTTAGAATTGTGTATATTGAAATCGCCCGTAATTACGATTATACAGTGTAAGGCTAATGGGAAACAATTCTTTGAATGGATTCGGACAGAGAATCAAATTCGTTAAAAGTTGAATTTCTGCCCAAATTTGCTCTCTTATAAATGATTCATGTGTATGATGTTCTTGTTTACCGTGATTCTAGCCACGTGAAATTTAAAATTGTGTTTGAACACAAACCATATTGTGGTTAAAGTTGCTAGGTACACAACGATAATCCTTATATATACGCCCAGCCATATTGGTGCAAGAATAATGGCACTAAGTTATACCCAATTAGATTAAGATACTTTCAATTATTTTAGTTTCACTAAATGACAAAACAGCTGGCCTGTATTTCCCAGTATGAACGTATGCGGAACAGGAATTTTTCCTAAGTCCACGAATGTTAGAATAATCCACTCTTAATTGTCCAACCATTTAAAATATTTAAAAAAAACCTAGCTAAAGTGCAAGCCGCACATTTTGCTAAAATGAATGTTTAAGGTGCCAAAATAGGACTTTTCAATAACAATTTGTCACTAGTGTTATGCCTTAGTGACAAATTGCATTGATCCGTCCCTGGTTAACTATAGAAAAAATCAGAAAGTAGTTATCCATTCGACGTTGAACTAACTTAATCAATGCATGCACTATGTGTAATCTTCACACAGTACCATCAACGATCAAGCCAATGCAACTGCGACAGGATGCGGGGAAAGGAAAAGGATTGCTCGATGTTTTTGGTCGTTTATATGGACTGTACTTATCCTACTTTCCGGACAAACCAAGTGTGAGCTGTATTGTGCTAAAATTTAAAATTCCATGTGAAATATTGTTTCCTGCACGTCACTAACTATTTTTTAATAATACAATTTTTATCCCATTGAAGGTTAGCGGGTGGTGCAGTGCAGGCAAGTTGCCTTCTCATCAAAATTATACACATACGTTTAATACTTATAGTCAAGCCCAAAACATATACAGATAAAGGTGAGGCGAGGTACGAGTAAGGTGTAGCTATTTTTATCTAATATTATGCAATTGATAGTAAGATCATACGAAGCCAGAAGGGAATTCACCATCACCAGGTCTTTTGTTCGTCGTCACTTTTCTATCATCAATGGAGATCCCACTACTTAGTATACATGAATATTCTTTCCCACCATGATATCTTTGCTTGTGTATGGTGAATATCGTTTATCGACTGGGAAGCATTCTAGGTTATCAGTTTCACTCGTTGATGAAGATTCGCTTTGTACACAATTGGTTGATCGGGAAAGTATTTTATTTTTGCAGGGGCGTAGGCAGGGAGAAGATTTCTTGTACCTATACAATTATTTTATGTATTATGTATCATCGTCTCTGATGGTTTTGTATCAGAAAAGTATTCACAGAAGGCAGGTGCGTAGGTATAGGGGTGACATGTTAGTTTACAGGGGGTACATGGGTGTTGTAGGATTTATTATGCACGCTAGTATTTTAGCATACGCGGGTGGCTGGAATTCATATTTGTGTGGATGCCGCGGTGTAGTGAGGTGGTTAAATTTGTAATGTTTCATAATTACAATGTGATTGCTCGAAAGTATTTTTTTCACTAGCAGATACCGATGAAATGCTACGGACTTTCAATCATCTCCCATAGGAAACGTTAATTTTGTTTGGGATAACAATGATCTGTGTGATAATCCAGTGCCCAATTCATCTACATGTCAAATTTCATCCAAATCCGTAAAGTCGTTGATGCATTACTGCGGATCAAACATCCTAACATTTACTCAGATTTATAAAATTAGTAAGTAGAGCTTTCGTTTTGATTTGTTTTCCTGGGACATTGGATTGGGTAGTGGAAGAGCAGCTGAATATTCTTTGTGTTTGTGTGTGTGTGTGCCTCTTGGCTTCTTGTGAACAAAAGTTATGTTGGCCATTTGTAGCATGCGCAGATATGTTATATGAGCTCTATGCAAAATTAAAATAAATATATCCTGTGTGCTATTCCAGTCTATAATCTAGTTCTGTGCCAAATTTCATCAAGATCCTTATAGGCGTTCTGGCGTTATTGAGCAACAAACATCCATCCATCCAAACTTTCACATTTATTATATTAGTAGGATTAAGTACATTATCGAAATTGAGCGAAATGAATTTTCCCAGTCAAGCTAGTATTTAAGTAAAATCAAACTAGCTCTTTTGATTTGTTGTTGCCAAAGACCAATTATTACATCTGATAGATTAAGCGACTCCAGACATGTTAATTTGTAACAGTTCTGTTTATACCATCTACAGGCACACAATGGATTATACTACCCTTTAAATATTAACTTAGCGCGGGTATGAGTTTAAGGAAGAGAAAGAAGGATAGGAAAGATGTGTGGCACGATGTTCTGAGACTGTGGGTAGTTGTTGTTTTAGATTTTATCTTATTTATCTATGTCCCTCATAATTCGCATTTTTTTTATTCGTTGTCATATTTATCACGGATTAGTGCCTCACGGTAAATACCCCAATTTAATATGCACTTATGCGGGTTATGCAGTTATACAAAACCCGCTTAAGTGCACATAGGTACTTATCTCTATATTTACATATACAAAAATTAAAACAAAACATTTTTAATAAAAAAAACATTTAATTCAAAATAGCTTTTAACGGCCTTCAGTCCATAAAATTTGCGTTTGGTCCCGGCGATCTCACCTCGATTCATCTGTTGGTTAGTGAGGGCCCTACCAATACGCACTTTTTGTTTAGTTCAGTTTATCTTACATGGATTTTTTTGACAAGAAACCAATGTGAACTTTATCCAACAAGATTAAAACTTTTAATCATTAAAATTTGAAGTCTTTTGTCCTGGGCCAGACATAGTTAATAAGGAAGGTTTTTTGTATTATATTTAATCGGACGTGTTGAATTATTTATTCAAAATAAATTTTAACGGCCTTTGGTCCGAATCATTAAAATAGATTCAGATTAATTACTTTTTTATTAATGAATTTTGAAGCATAAAACAAAAGGGAGCGCTAAAGGAAAACAAGCTGTTTTATTTTATCACCCAATTTCAAATGTGTACTTAAAAGAATTTTTGTCAGGTTAATTTTAATAAATGTATACAAGCGTAGTTAAGCGGATGGTACATATAAGATGGGTTTTATATGAAAAAATCCTCAGAATTTTGGTTCTAAAAAAATAAAGGTACCTATGCGGGTTAGGCACCTAAGCGAGATGCACTTATCCGGGTATTACTGTTTACTAGTTTAACTCAATCACATGTTGTTAGTGCTATGCCTAAGCAGCATGTAATGAGTAAGCCAGCAATTCATTGTATGACATTTTTAGTTTAGAATTGGTTTTTAATGGAAAAATAAGAGGACATGACTACGGCAGGGATCGAACCTGTTACCATGAGGTTGACAGGCGAACACACAACTATCGCGCAACGGCCACCCTTAAAAGGACAATCGATATAAAGAAAATATTATAGTTGTTTGTTGCAGCAGCCGCACCTCAACCACGCGAAGGGTTTTCTATAACCCATGTTTTTAATGGCGACCAACTATTATAAAACTGTTATAAATTGGAATTATCGTACATACTAAAAAGCAGTTGATTACACTTGCGGTATTTTATACGTCTATATCCTGCATATCTATCGTTAACCAAATTTACTTTTTCATATTCGAATATACTAAAAGAAAAAAAAAAACAGAAAAAAAAAATAGATTTATCCTGATTATTAATTTGCATATGTGATTGTTTAATCAAGTTTTCCACAAAAAGAATTATTATTGTTTATTTTTTATCTCACTTCCCTTCCATTGACATTCCCCGGGACTTCATTCAGGGGGAATGTGTCCTGCTGATAGAGGGAGATGTAAAAAACCAAAACATATGTACGTAACAATGAATACAAATTTTCTCAGTATAGAGTTGTTAATTTTCAATCTGTGGAGCAATCCTGCATCTCACCACACCGATACCGCGGCCATCGGCACTGGCAAGGCAATCGTATTTATAACCAAAAATAAATATTCGAAAGGTTTTTTTATATTGTAAATTTGTAAAAATCACCCCCCTGAAATTCATCCCCAAAACCACGGTTCTGATTGAGGCGAATTATTTCCGGTTTGTGTGTTTGTTTTTTTTGTGAAATTTTTTTTTTTTAAATTTTATACAGGGAGATGGTTTTTTTTTATGTTGTGCTTTAAGAATGCACGCGCGAATTGGTCCCCTGTCTAATTAAATTTGTGGATTGTTTTTATGCAGAGTAAAAATTTGCAATTCAATTCTGAGAGAGCAATGTGATGCATTGTGATGATAGTGTGCGCCCTTAGTTTGGCAGGATATTTTACTCCTATTTTATAATATGTGTATGTAGGTATAGTATAGGTACATATTTAAATTCAATTTTTTTGTCGTTTCTTTCAGACGAAATAAATGAGTCTTAGTGCATCATTCTTTTTTGTGTGCCAATATTGTTGAATAAATTAGGCACAATTGTCGATGAAAACAATTTTAGCGCTTTAAATTTCTTTAAATCAGTACACAGGAATTTCTCCAGCTAAATTTTATGAAAAAATTCAAATTTAAATAAATTTTGATTGTGCTTAAGATTATAGAAAAAATCCTTTAAATCAAAATTCAATAATAACGGTTGATTTTTTGCTACTTGGTTTTTGACGTTTATATTTTTGACAGATCACACATGACAAATTCCACGATCATTTGACATTTCGATTCAGTATTGTTTGCCATTTCATCATGAATAGACTTACGCCTGAACAACGTTTGCAAATTATTGAAATTTATTATCAAAATTCGTGCTCTGTGAAAAATGTGTTTCGCAAGCTACGTCCGGCAAAATTGTCTTCAGCGACGAGGCTCATTTTTGGCTAAATGGATACGTGAATAAGCAGAATTGCCGTATTTGGAGTGAAGAGCAGCCAGAGGCAATTCAGCAGCTACCATAGCATCCCGAAAAATGCACTGTTTGGTGCGGTTTATGGGCAGGCGGCATCATTTGGCCGTACTTCTTCAAGGACGATGAAGGCCGCAGGGTTACGGTCAATGGAGAAAGGTACCGTTCGATGATAACAGATTTTTTTTGCCGAAAATGCCAGAATCGAACTCGGTCGACATGTGGTTCCAACAGGACGGTGCCACATACCACACTGCACGCGAAACCATGCATCAATTGAGAGGCGAATTTGGTGAGCAGTTGATCTCACGTTTTGGCGTAGTCAATTGGCCACCAAGATCATGTGATTTGACCCCGTTAGACTATTTTTTGTGGGGCTATGTTAAGTCTATTGTCTATGGGGATAAGCCAAATACGATTGCTGCCTTGGAAGCCAACATTGAACGCGTCATTGGTAAGATTCCGGCCGAAATGTGTGAAAAAGTTTGCCAAAATTGGACCTTCAGAATGGACCACCTGAAGCGTAGCCGCGGGCAACATTTCAGTGAAATTATTTTTATAAAGTAAATGGCAGAAATTGATTTATCGATCCAAATAAAAATTTCATTCACTTTTTACAAGTTTCTGTGTTTTTTTGAATTTTCAAAAACCAAGCTCTTAAAAAATCACCGTTTACTTTTGTTAATGAAAAAGCTATATATTGCTTGGTGGCTCTTCGTATTGTATTTTTGTATTTGTATTTTTTATTTATTAATTCATTTTGTTAGGTACAATAAATTAAGTTATACTAAGGCTTAGAAGATCGAGAAAATTTATATGAAGAAATTATTACAAAAGATACTAAGGCAAAATTTAAGAAAACCAGAAAGTTAAATGAACAATATAAGTGATTTTAGTACTTACTAGTTATTAAATAGTATTACAATAAATAATATATCTAAAATGCAAACAATTATGGATCTTACGAATAACACAATTTTGTATGCAACCGAAACAAAACAAATTAAGAGACACTCGTTAACGTAGCTTAAAGCTAGATCTAGTGGCGAATGCTCATCTATATAGAAAATAAATCAACATAGTTGTGTGCAAGGTGAGATTGAAAAAAATTAGAAATGAAAAAGATAAAGATTTTTTTTTAAATAAATAATTAAATAAAATAATTAAAGACCACAAGTTTTCAATTTGAATGTGATCGTGTTCATATAGCCATGATTTAACATTATGTAGGAAAGACGACAATATTCTTAGACTTCTAATGGAGAAAGGCAATTCGTTAAAAACTGAGGGTGCAACTATTGTAACTAAATTCATAATATTCACTCGTAAATTATGTCGTGGATGACTTCTCGTTGAAAGATATCCACTTCTAATAAAAATTATTTTTAAAACTTTGAAGTAGTAAAAATGTCTTAGAGGAAGAACTTTTAAATCCTGAAATAAAATGTAACTATTTTATTTTTTCTACAAATAATTCGTACAATATGTTTTTGAAGAATACACTGAAGCAAATGGGGTAGGTAGTATTGAGAAAATATTTCGTTAATCTTTGACGAAACAATAATTCAAGTTGACAATTTTTTGCAAAATGTTTCTTATTTTTGAAGATTTATTTTTCAAAATCGGTAAAATTTCTTCCGTTTTTGCCTAGATTAGCACGTAATTCAAATAGAAGAATTATTTACCAAACAAAAAATATTTTTGTAAATGAAAAATTATCACTTAAAAAAAGTCCATTCTTATTATCAAAATTCTATACTACCGCATTGTCCAAATGTATAATTTCTTCAAATTGAAAATAAATCTTCATTTATACTAAAGTTATTCTGGTGTTCTTCAGAAGCGTATATAAATTAAAAACTTTTTATTTAACTAAAATTTCCTCAATTTGACGAAATCTCATCTGTAAATTAATAATAATCATTTTGACAAAATGTTGTCATATTCTCCAAACTAAATAAATTCCATTAAAAAGGAAAGCATTTTCTTCATTTAAAAAAAAAATGTTTTCTTCAAACTGACGATTTTTTCAACCACACTAGTTTCTCAATTCTTCAAACTCAATAAATTTCGTTAAATACAGGAAAGCATTTAATCTGTTTTACAAATTTTTCTTTAAATTGAAGAGTTCGGTTGAAAAATAATTATTTTTTCATTATCCGTAAAGTGTTCAAAGGGTAAACATTAATTTAAAGTTTGAAAGTGTATTTTATTCTGAAAAAAGAGCCTACATTAAATTTTAGAGATCAATGCAAATTATTGAATCATTAAATAACACTCCACAAAATGTAAAGCATTTATGTCATATCAGTAAAGACTAAGCAAAATTCTTTAAAAAAACAGGAACGTAGGACAATAGCTTAATCAATTTAAAATTAGAAAAAGAACCCCAAATCGTGTTTGTTTTAATAGTGTGCATTTCTTGTGACTTTTGTTTTGATATACTCTTGTACTTGGAATTTTGTGCTTTCAATTTTTTATTAAATTAATGTTACAAATTAGAGAATATTAAATGTGATACTGTGCTTTCTCTAGTGTTTACATATTTTATGTGATGTTTTTCCTATGTGTTCCTTGTATTCTTAACTGACTTTACCTACAATTTTGTTTAAATATTTTGATTTTTTTTAGAAAGATTTCATTATTTAATTTTAGAATACCAACAAGATGCATTTGCTCGCCTCAACGAACTACCGACTTCCTGAATTTGCAGAGTCTAAGTCTACAACAGAATATAAGAATAAGAATCCTATGGGCTTCAAACAGGTAACCTAAAAGCCTTGCATAAATTACAAAAACTCATGAAATTTTGTACCTGATTACAGATTAATATCAAGCACCTGCTTCCATGATTTTTCAAAAAAAAAATAATCCAATTTTTGAGGAAGGAATTAAAGACAAGAGCAACTGGGTGCTTTTTGATAGGATGACAGCTGCAGAAAACTTAATGAAAGTATGTAAGTCTAATACATTTTTTAAATGAGGAAATATCAATAATACGTAAATATCATCATTAGTGCTTTATCATTTCATGCTTAGTTTTCACTTTAACAAAAGAACAAAATTGATATTGAAATAAATCTTAATGTACTACACCCCAATGTTTTCGACCATTTTTCGCCAAATCTATCAATTGTACGATAAAAAGTGTCTGAATCTTTTTTGTGTAGAATAAAATTAGCTACAACGCGTACCTACAACTTTTTTCAAAAGAAGCCATAGGTTTCGAGTAATTTGGAAAAAACTGAACGAAGAAATTTAACGATTTAGGTGTTAACACATAGTTTTTGTTGGCCTAATATTGATCACCCTTTCTTCAAGTCTACCTACATTTTTATAAATATCACTACCAAATTTGATTCAGTGATCAGGAGAGGATTAATCTTGTTTTGATAAGAAACGATTTAGTAATATGTTAAATCATTTTTAGTATGATACTAGGCTAAAAAGAGGATTTTGCTAATTTAAAACTAATTTAAAATTTATTTTCTTTACATTTTACTAAAGTTAAAATCACAAAATGGCAACTTAATTCTTTTAGTATTGTACTAAATCACTATACCCTGAGGAAAAAAAGCGACATTTCTCATCCTAAATACCTCAGTTGAAATATTTTCAGCTATAGAAATGAAAACATTATTGAAACGATTGGCTATGTCAGTAGCATCAGTAATTATAATACCTATGCTCATAATTGGTCTCAAAAAACAATCACAAAGCTAAAAATTAGACACTTCGTACGGACAAGTGAAAAGAATGTATACTTTCAGGGGTGGATTGAATCCATTTAGTATTGCATGGAAGGAGAGAATAAATATTGATTCTCAGTACACTATTTTACCTTACTGAACACAATGGAGTGCTTCAACTGGCACAAGGCTGAAATATCTGTCAAAAAATGTCATAGATACGTGCTACAATCTTATGTGCCCACAATGCACAACAAACATCTGTTTTTACATTCATAGATAAATCCTTAATTCTTAATAAAACTTTTCACTTTTTTACTTGCGATTATATATAGGCAAGTTATGGATTAGGGCCGACAAAAATTCTAACAATCAAACATGGCATTACGCTCTTAGACAAAACCAAAAAAGTTAGTCCCCAATTCCGTCTGTATGTGTGTCTGTCTGTCGACGAGTCTGCAGCCTAAATGGTTGGATGGATTTGCTTCAAACTTGGTACATATTGTTCGTTCGGTAATATGCGCACACGTTTTTTTTTAATTTTTTTAAGACGACAAATAACAGTAGCTCCCATAATTTTTTTTTGTCCGAAAAAAAAATCTTATTTTTCTCAAAAAAGGCTTCAAAAATTTTTATTAAAAAAATTAGTTCATTAATGAAGGGAAAGGGAACATTTTTGTAATTTTAGTTTTGGTACCTCTAGTAGTACCATTTTTTTGGTTTTATAAAATTTATTTTTATAAAATTTTGTTTGAATTAGAAATGATTTTTAAGAGCACTAAGGCCCGTTTGCTGAAGTTCTACTTAAGTACTTATGTGACAGTTTTCTCAGGGGAAAAAGTAGCCCATAAGCGTTTTAAGTTGGTGATAAATATTTATGATTCGTATCAGCAAAGGGGCCTTAGAATACTTACATTGATACAAAACTATATTGTATTCCACCTATTAAGATTTCATATTAATACAAAAAATTATTCTGCTTACAATTGATAAAATTGACGTTTAATATTAAATCGTTAAAAAATCTACTACAACCGAAGAGTGTACATTTGACAACACGGCTACTGCCTCTCACCAACTCTGTATTTTAACACCCACTTTCTTAGTAATCCAAATCTTCTGTTAGATAAGATGTTGGTGAGATATAATATCGTTGACTTTCATAAACACTGGTTCTAGCATCGTTTTATAGCAATTTAGGGCTATCTTCGGACTTTAAAATACTAACAGTCTTATTTAATATAATGCTCTAAACAGATGAATAGGTATACATAAGGTCTTATGTAGCCTCTTAGTTACCTTCCATAAATTCCTAATTATAAAACATTTTCCCATAAAATATAGTTATGCAGGGGCTTATGTCCAAAAAGTACCAAATAGGGGTAATCTACTCCATTTGGCTGTCATGATCAAATCAGCTGTTTTTAATTATTGAAATTATTTAAAAAGGATACAAAATTTAAAGGCATTTTGTTTTATGTCCAAACCCAAAATGCCATTTCAAAACTATAATTTCCTTTTGTAGGCTCTTTCAGTCTATAAGCACGTTTAGCTTATAACGGCTCTATTTAACGTTGTATAAGTTTTATAAATGAGATTTTCGAGATAAAAGGCATTAGAAGGAGTGCATACCGCTACAAACACGCTATAATTCAATTATAAATAAGGCTGTAAATATATTGTGCCATAATAAGAAATTGCACCCCAAACCATTATTCATCTTTAGCAAAATACAATCGTTGATTTTTGTGGGATTCATTTAATGGTAGTTTTCGTCGGTTTACATGCATAGAACTGCACATCGTTAAATTGTTCTCTTGAATTAATCTCTCTCCCCTTATTCTCTTTTTCTTCTTTTCTTTTTTTTTGATCATGTATTGTAACGGTTGTAATATTAGTTTAATTTTCAAATTTGTCTGCTTCTAACCTAGTGACTGGCAGTGTATCTAATTTTCATCACCATTTGGGGTTGGTCCTGGCGCGATAGTTGTGTGTTCGCCTGTCAACCTCATGGTCACAGGTTCGATCCCTGCCGTAGTCTATGTCCTCTTATTTTTCCATTAAAAACTAATTCTTAAATAAATGCCATACAATGAGTTGCTGGCTTACTCATGACATGCTGTTTAGACAAAGAATTATAAGGGACATTGATAAATAAGACACGGAAATTTCTCAGCATTAGTTCAGCCGCCATCCCTGGAGATAAAAATCTGAGACAGCAACCACCTACAGTCTCAGAACATCGCGCCACGCTTCCTTGCTATTCTTCTTTCTCTTCCTTAACCTCACGCCCGCGCTGTGTTGAAACATTTAAAGGTAGTAAAATCTCTTGAGCGCGTGTAGATTATAAAAAAAATTCCTTACGTGTCCCAGGTGTTATATTTTCTGCTCACACGTAGTGTGAACAGTAATTACAACGAATGGAAACACTATATGCTGCTAAGATCCTCTGTGGCTAGTACGATGTATATGAATGATGATGACTCCCACTTTTGTGTTTGGTATTGTTTGATTAGTGGTGCAGAAAATAGATTAAATTAGATATAAACTTCAACATTTTTAACAAGCTTAAAACCTATAATTTGCGTCTGCAACTAACTTACTGCATTTTTTCTATTTCAGTGCGATGACATTTCCATCAAAAACAAAATCTTCACAACATCCATGTATTCAACCGCAGCTGAGGGACTTAGTCCTTTGACTTTGAGTGCAGGGTATCTATCTATATATCAAGATAGCGCGGCGGGTCTGTTGTTGCTTTTGATGTAGGTACCTTCCTTTGTAAAAAGAAGATTACAGTGCGGAAACAGTAGGTTTACAAGTCAACGGATATGCGTGCAGCTACTTATATTTTTTATCTTATGACTTCTTGAAGATAACGCACAAATATGAGATACTGCCAACAAAAAAAAACCATACCTAAAGATGAAGAACAAATGCACTGTCACTATAAAGCGAAACCATCCAAAGACCATGGATATATACGTTAGATACTTCAAAGGGTTCCTTCAAAGGATCCACTTCACTGAACAATTTCTTGTGATGGCTTATGTGAACTGACTGCTGACTTCTTCACTTCGACGCATGAATGTCTCATTTGTTTCTTTTTTTTTTGTTTATGGCGAAGGATAATTGAAGTGTTTTCGCAAGGAAGCCAATTGGTGTAAGCTTAGGAAGTGTTCCGGGGATTAATTGGATTGAGGGTGTCAATGCCTTGTGTCACCCATTCTCCTGCGGTACAAAATCTAACAGCTTCAATCTTAAAATGTGGGGAACGGGGCACTCCGCATATAATGCAAAAGACGTGAAATATTAAAAAAATAATAATTGCCGTACTCCAGTCCACACGGTCAGGGAGTATTATAAAATGTCATACATGCTCGATGGAAGTTGGAATAGGAACTTTTTTTAAGAAGAAAGGGGTGTTAAATTCAGTTTAATAATTTGCAATATCACATGCATATTGGTGGGAGCTTATTTCGTTTTGAATAGCATTTTTTTAGGAAAATTTATGATGGGTGATCGAATGCACTGTTGCATATGTTGCTACAATGAAGGACAGTTATAATATTATTTTCGATACTAACAATGTTTCCATATTATCTGCGGAGCAGTTTAAATTTATCTTTATTAAGCAAATGAAGTGGTATGCGAACTATTAAATATGTTGCATGCTTCAAATGATATAAGGAAGAATGGAATGTAATTGTTGATCAACATCTTCGAGGTTGAATGGCAAAATCAACTCTTCTTTATACAACATTAATTTTTATTCCATATTTATTGACACATTAAAGGGGTGTTGACTATCCTTAAAAATAGCAAGTACCGGCGAGCATTAGGAAAATAAAGAAGAATTTAGAAATTTGTATCGTGTGAATTCGGTTTTGAATGCAACAACTGCAATAAAATAATTTAATTCTATACTCGGTTTTTGGTGAGATCAGAATTTATTCGGCTCTAAAATTATAGTTAATGAGTGGAAGTGATATTAAAATACTTCCGTTCGTCGGCTTTTTTGGTCACTGTAGTCTTAGTAATGAAACCATTAGTCTATGGTGTCTGGTCATAACAGCATAAGTCAATTTTTTTCGAAAATGAGTTTGATCATAATGGCATAACTCAACTTGTGCTGTTTTGACTTAACAAATCCAATGAGACTTATGTTGAACGGTGCAAAAAGTAATTTCTAATCCAACGGACATCTGTCAAACTAAGTTGTTAAAACAATTTTTTTTTTCAGTTCAAAGTCTGACATTTACGAAAATGGATCGCTTAACTATCGTACAACACATAAAAATTGTTAAAACCTACTACAAAAATGGTGATTTTGCCACAGCCACATATCGTGCTTTAAGAGGAGATAATGGTGTACATAATCGTCCAACTACGCAAGAAATTGGTAAAATTGTGAAGAAATTTGAAGAGACTGGATTGGTTAGAGATATTGTAAGGCCTGTGCATCATCTTTTCGCTCGTACCACTGAAAATATCTCTACTGTAAGTGAAAGTGTTGCCGAAGACCCGAATGTGTCAAATGCTCGACGTTCTCAGGAATTAGGACTGTCCCACGGCACATTATGGCGAATTTTGCATTTGGATCTACACCTACATCCTTAAACAACGTGGACGGCGATATTTCGAAAAAAAAATTCTTCAGCGAGGAAGCACTCGGTGGGTATGTTAATAAACAAAATTGTCGTATTTGGGTTCTGAGAATCCTGAAGTAATTGAAGAGAGGCCATTACATCCACAAAAAGTCACTGTTTGGGGCGCTCTTTGGTCCGGAGGTGTGATTGGACCTTACTTCTTCGAAAACGACGATGGAACGACTGTCACCGTCGATTCGAAACGTAATAGTCATATGATAACCAACTTTTTTGCCTGATATTGAAGAATACGACTTGTAGAATATGTGGTTTCAACAAGACGGTGCCACATGCCACACAACTCGTGCGAATATAGCTTTATTGCAAGAGAAATTTCCTGGCCGCGTAATTTCTCGTCGTGGCGATATCAACTGGCCACCAAGATCATGCGATTTGACACCACTGGATTCTTTTTTGTAGGGCTACGCGAAAGACCGTGTTTATGCAGATAAGCCTTTAACACTTGGGCACTTGAAAACCAACATTCGTCAAGTTATGGCTGAGATACCGCCCAATATGTGTTAAAAAGTGGTCGAAAATTACCTCACAAGAATCGATGCTTGCATCAATTCGCGTGGTGGTCATTTAAATGATGTAGTGTTTCACACATAATGTCAACGTTCAAACTCTATAATAAAAAGAAATATCATGAAAAAAAATATTTTGTATGTGTTTTATTTACGTTTACTTTTAAGACCGCAAAAAGGATATTACTATTTCCTCAATCGCTCGCTTCTCATCCTCCTTTCGTTTTCTAAGAAAGCAGTGTTGGTAGTTGTAATTCTTCGAAGTGGAACCGTGTTGTAGGCGCAGCGTCACAGGAGTAAAGTGTAATGGCTTTTTGATAGGTAATATTCCACTGGTTTCCAATTTTCTGCAACTAACTGACTTCTGCAAAGGTTATTAAACACTCGTTCCCATGTGAAAGGTATTTTGGATTCGAAGAATTATTGGTCAATATTTATAATTGATTAAGATAATATTATGTCCCCTTGCTATTATTGATTTGTGGAAATTGCGTACTAGCTTCTACTTTTAGGTCTTCGCAACTCGGTCGTTCTAACATATTTGAAGGGAAGAGATCCCGTATAATCGGAATCGGCTGAATGCTGCCAATGATCAACCCACAAATCCAAAATTGTAGGGAATTTCTGCCAGCTTAACACTCAAGTGCTATGAAAAAAAAACTTCACGACTTGAGATAGCTGTCGGAATCGTTCTTACATGAAATTGGCGAAAATTCGTTTTAAGTGTTTAAGAGCTCTTAGATGAATTTAGAAATAATAGGTGTTCTTTCCAAGCCCAACAATAATTTCCATTTAAGGTTAACTCTATTTCGGAACTGCACCTATGTATGCTATCTCTATTTTGTATAGAAATGTCAATTTTTTTGTACCCTTCGTTTGCCTTTTATCCGATTCTTCTCCCTGTTAAAAAAAAAAACACAAAGTTTAGGTCTTCTGGCTAGTCATGTCCTATTAAGGGACGAATCATTCAACGTATAGATCTAAAATTGTTTGTCTCTATATCGGTTGCCGGTTTTGGCATCAAGAAATCTGCCAATACCTTTAACTTATTTCTTTGCAACTAAATAAAATTTGGCCTTAAAATAATAACGCACGCCGTAACCTAAAAGACAACTATAAGAACAGCTGCGTAGGCCCTGTATATCGAATGTGTTTATATAATATATGAAAAAAGCCAAATGTTTCCTCTCTGATATACATAACGTGACTCTGAGACTAATTGACTGTCGATAAATGTACGTAGTCAGTATAGAGTATACCAAAATCACCAAAATCACCAATATATGTTGTTAAAACGGGCCTCTAGCACCTTTGTGCAGTCTGCATGTCCCAGACGAAATAGCTTTATGTTAAAAATTACAAAAAAAAAAACATAATCGTGTGTTAAGCTAACTAATTCGTTGCTTGTGTTGCATAAAAAGTCAAATGTAACCAAAGCCTTAAAGCACATTGCATTTGAATAATAATTATAACATAGGTAATTTGCGAATCCAGTTTTTTTTTTTTTTTTGCTTTTTGTAATACAAAGGACTGATGAAAGCAAACTTCTAAACTTACAAGGACTTATGTGATGAAAATTCATAAAAAAAAATTGTGACAAACGTTTCATCATCCATCCAGCCAGTGTATATAGTGACAAATGAAAAAAGTCCTTGAAGTCATTAATGATGGGTATGACAATAAGAAAGGAAAAAAAAACTGCGTATCCATAACCAAAAAACCTCATAACTTTCTCCAAAAGAAACTTAGACAAATTTCCAAAGTCACAATTCAAGAGCTCGTTTGTCGATGTCGATGACAACGTCGACGAAGAAGTCTTCATCTTCATCGCCTTTTGCAAACGCTCTAATTCCTTTATGAAGGATAATTTCCAATTTCTCGCTGAGTTTGCAATCTTGTGGATTCATATTTTTATCTTCCTGCCCGTGAAGATTATTATCTTGCGGTTGATGATGTAGATTTGTAGAATGTCGCGGAGGACAGGGACAGTATACAGTGGATAATAATGAAGGAGATGTCGATTCGCATAGTTGGTGCGATGCTGATGCTGATGATGAATGATGCATCACAAGTCATATTGTCGACAATAGAAAGTGACGACACGACGACGACGACAACACGACGCGTCTCGTCGTCTGTTTTTTTTGCCGATTGTATGATTATTATGATTATTTGATTCAACTCCTTCACACAACGACTTTTGCAAAAGTTTTCATTTTCCTTGTTTAATAATGACGTGTTGACACAATATGCGTGCACTTTTAATTCAAGAAAATTAGCTTCGAGGGTGCACGCGCTAGGGTTGAGTAAGTTATTCTTTCGTGGATTGGGGGTGATGGCGGTTGGGCTGGGGCAATTTGTCAAAGCAAATCGTAACCCTAGCGTTCATACACAGTGAGCATTGTAGTGTGTTAGTTGTTAATGCTCTTCATGGTGGTCATTAACGCGTGCAAGAAAAGAAACACAAAAATATCCTTTTTTTTAGAATTATTCACATCACACCACGTGAGGAGAGGCAGCGGCGGAGACCAGCCAGGCGTGTCGCCTCATACTCAAAGGACTGCAATTCATTGCTTTTAATTTGTTTGAAGATGCAGTCAAACATATTGCGGTGTCCTTTTGATATAGGGTATGACATGTCGTTTGTCAACTTAGGCAATTAATTTATATAGACATGTTGACAGCTTTTTTTGTTGATGTAATATTTAAGGGCTAACACCGTTTTTGAACAATTTATTTCTTCGATCCAATTTTCTCCTACTTCATCATAAAAATAACTTACACTTAAGAACTAATTTTGTATATTTTCAGATTTCAGAAAATCTGACGCGCGCCGTTATAAATGGTGATCAGGATTTTCAGGTTTAAATCGATGGAAATTACACCGCTTGGAAATTGGTATTTCAAAAGTTCGATTTTTGATCCCACTGATATTAATAGTTCTGGGGCCTGTAACACAAAACTACAAGTACTTATTACAAGTACAAGTGATTCATTACAACTGTAACAAATTTCTGTAACACAAAGCTACAAGTCTGGTGGTTCTTCTACAAGTGTAATAGTCGAACATTACAAGTGGGAAATTATATGTTTTCCCTCTTTCTGTAACACAAAGCTACAAGTGTAGAAAAAAAAACTAAATCTTTCTTGTAGAACAACCCACTAAATCTTACAGGTTATTCAAAACTTGTAAGATGTAGAAGATGGATATAAATATATAAAAAACTATGATGCCTATTCATAAATCACTGTCTAAGCTGTTGCTATGAAAAACTTGAATTAATTTTATGATAATTAGAATAAACTTAAGTTTTTCATAGCAAAGGCTTAGACAATGACTATGAATGTGCTGATATTTTCAATTAATCAGCGCTTTCATTATTTTTTTCTTCGTAGTTAGGATATCTTTAACCAAAAAACAATATGAAATATCAATTTGTAAATATATATTTGAGTATAGTGTATATTTGTGATCCTTTTTCAATGGGTGATTATTTCGGTAATAATTTTTAATGCAACTGAAAAGTGTTAGGTATAGGTAATTTAATATTCCTACCTATACTTTGTAAGGTTTTGGATACTTAAACATTTTTAAATCTCAGTTAACTTAATACAAAATTAAACATAATACAAAATTATGCATTCTAATACAGTTCTTATACTACGTTTCCACCGAACTTAAATCTCTTGTAGATTTAATAATTTCAAAAAGTGTTGCCACCGATCCAAAAGTAGATTAATTTTGACAGCACTATTCAAAATACATATATCGTTTCATTTTCTCCTTTGATGTAGAAGTGAGACAGACAGCTTCATCTGTGTCAACCAAAGAGAAAAATTTACATTCCCGATGAATGTGTTCATTTCGAATGGAAATAGGGTAGTTCGCTTGAAGATTTAAATGAGATTTATTTCAAATCTTCAACTAAGAAGATTAAAATTTGTATGGTAAATCCTCAAGATTTGTAGGAGATCTAGATAAATCTACTTAAATCTCGGTTTAGTGCTCGGTGGAAACGTAGTATTAGATTTACTTAGAAATAATTGAAATTTTATTGATTGAAATATTTAAAAAAAATTAGTACGAATGGAAAGCATATGAAATCTATGAAATTGGATCGACTTATTCGGTTAATTAGGATTGTACTTTTGCACAAAAGTTGTGAAATCCTGAGTCTTAAAAAAAATCCTACGTATAAGTGTCCAAAAAAAGATGTTCTTTTTCGATTCTGATGAAGATAGTGTTAGTGATTCCGTAATTATTAGAATTAAGATATTTAAAGAAGGCATAATTTTTCATTTTTTCTCTCTACTCTTTTTGAATGAGCACTTGTGAGCAGAATGCATACAAGTGTAGGGAAATTCTTGTTTTCTACAAGAATATTATACACTCGTAAGATTAACATAATCATAAAAGTGAATCTAGACTTGTAGACTTGTAGCTTTGTGTTACAGGCCCCTGGAGAGCCAATGTAAAAACTTGTTTGAAGTTTTTCTGTACCTTGCTCAGAGAAAGCACTTTTATACTACAAATGCCGCATCAAACAGCACCTTTCGAGTTGAGAGAATTGCTCTTCTAAAATTTCATGTGCATCCGCTTCTCAGTGAACAACAAACACGCTTAATTTATTGACAGAGATAGTGGTCTTTTCGGAAAGTTCTTATGTTCATGGCAGCGATATTCTTCGTCGGTCGAGCAACACAAGAGCGGTCAATTCCTTCGAGATCTGTAATGGCAACATTTTGCAAGTGTGCCGAACGGTTAATTGTTCTAAAAAAGACGAAAAACTTCAGAATGCCTTCTACGCTATTCAGTTCTCTTTCGCTTCGTAACAACATAATGTCATGAAGTATAATGAAATTGGGCGCCATTTACAAAAATTATAGCATAGTTACATAACAATAATTATTGTAGCGCCAGCTTGAAGAAAGGAGAAAGGCTTCATTAATTTCATGAAGCACTATACTGTAGGTAAACATCAGGATGTCCTAATACAGAGAGGTGTAACTCATTTATGTAGTGCCTCCGCCCGATTTTTAGCTAGTTAATTCAAATTTCAGAGATTCCAGAGCAAACGTTTAAAGAATCTGAACGAAATGACTCACTTTTACTGAGCAGAGTTTTTGGATTGGTTTGCTTTTTTGTTTCCGCAGTGTACAAAATTATATTGTTCGTTAAATAATGTCCTTTGTTATGAAAAAAATAACAATATTTTGTAGAAAAAAATCTCTCTTAGTCTGTTATAGATTTAAGATGATTGTTAGTCGTTTACAATTAAGCTCTGAGTAACTCTATGTTTGAAGTAAAATTTAATCTCCACATTTTCGAACAAAAAGTTTAAATGAATCAGTGCAGTATTCCTAGCACCTTTAATAATAGAAAATAGCGCTAATCTACAGAGATTAATTTGGCAACACGTGATGACAATTTTTTTTAATCTAATTGATTAACGAAAAGAATTTGTATGTGTATCTAAACATCGGTCAAGTTGAGTCAGCGGAAATTGGGCACAATAAATAGAAATAGCTCATTAGACAAATCTGTTCTTGTAGCTAAAATCTAAAACGTAGGTAATGATTGAAAAAGTATGATAATAAAAGATTAGGTAGATTACTTTAGAAAAAGTATGAAAAACTTAGAATTGGTTACGGACGCACATACCCTATAATGTCATGTTTGATTGGAGAAACAATTTTCGTATGAAAATAAATGCTTAATAGTTGTTCTTATTTGCAATTAAATAAATATCGTATACTAATGTAATGACATTACGTTATGGCAACATGACATGTTAAATGTGTGTGTGTTTGATGTCATGTTAATTTCAATAAGCGACTTTAAATCACTTTTAACAGCTTTCTTCTTAAAGGAGGCTTTACATGCATCTTCATCTTCATCTGCATTGACATCTGCAGAAAAAGAGGAAACAAAATAATAAATTCATACTTGTGCGATAGAGAGCGAAAACCAAAATGGAGGTCATCTTCATGTATGAAGATTATAGGAAGTACGAACCTGAAGATTGCAGATTATAGTGAAGATGAACATGTTCATCTTCATTATAGCATTTTCATCTGCACCATAATTTGTTCCGTTCAGATAACGAATTTTCAAGTTTTTTTTTACCATTTCACCTCAGTTTGCTTAAAAACAACGAAAATAGCGAAAATTTTCTTCTCAAAACTACATACCTGAACGCTAAGAACATGTGATTGTGAGATGTGTCAAGAAAGTTATAGCAGAGTTCGAGTAAGTTATTAGTGTGTACCCTGTCTTACTTTTATGTTTGTTTTATATTATTGGCCCGCTCTACTTTTCTTCAAATTTGCAGATGCAGATCCATGTAAAGCCGCCTTAATTGGTCATATTTAAAAAAAAAATTATTTACAGGGAAGGCAACATCATTTGTCTGGTCTCTTTTTACTTGTGATATATAGGTAGTAGGGGTAACCGGGGCTAGTTGCCCTCATGGGAATGTAGACTAACTACCCATAACTTCAAACCTACAAAATTATATGCATGTTTGTTTGTTGCCCTTGTATTAACCACATTTATCTGCATAGCCTCACATTGTCTTTCGTCAGGATCAGGAGTGTATGTAGTTCGAGAGTTATTGGAAAAAACAGTTTTTTTCATCTACATATAAGTAATTTTTTTCTTTTCATTTGTTTTGCTTTTTTCGGTGAGTTTAAGGAGGCTTTACATGTATCTTCATCTTCATCTGCATCGACATCTGCAAAAAAGAGGAAACAAAATAAAAAAATTATACTTGTGCGATAGAGAGCAAAGACAAAAATGGAGATCATCTTCTTGTATGAAGATTATAGGAATTATGAATGTGTAAATTGCAGATTATAGTGAAGATGAACATGTTCAGCTTCATTATAGCATTTTCATCTGCACCATAATTTGTTCCGTTCAGATAACGAATTTAATAGTTTTTTTGCTTAAATACACCGAAAATAACGAAAATGTTCTTCTCTAAACTACATTACTGAACGCTTAGAACATGAGAATGTGAGATGTGTCAAGAAAGTTATAGCAGAGTTCGAGTAAGTTATTAGTGTGTACCCTTTCTTACTTTTATATTTGTTTTATATTATGGTCCTGCTCTACTTTTCTTCAAATCTGCAGATGCAGATCCATGTAAAGCCTCCTTTATGTGGCTGGCGGCGACTTTTTTTTTGCATATGTACAATATGTGTATCTGACTTTGCGTGTTTGTTCTTTTATTTCTATATATTAATTCCCCTTTACCGAAAAATTGATGTTCAGTGCCACAAGATCAATCGGGGTCATGATATTCTCGTGTGATTAACAGCAAAAAAGAACTTTTGTAAGAAAAATATTCACAGGCACTATATGGAGCAATCTCTAATAGAGCGTGCGTCAAAGATCATCTATACTAATCGAGGAAATAGTATAGGTACCATCTGTTACTCATGACAATAGTGGATTTAGTTACGAAACCCCGTGAATGAAAACACTTATCCTGATTCAGAGATTTAAAAAAATAATCTGTGCCGAGAGTATGGTCTACAATTTGGTGTCATTTTTTTTTTAATATTTTGTTGTTTACGGTACCTGCCTTCGAATAATTTTTGTGATTTTCGACTTTTTCATAAGCAGCTGGATGGATCTCGATCAAAATGTTTGTATAGAAAGTCCGTTGAATTGTAAGTAGGACTGCATACCAACATTGAAAATTCAATATTTCGAAAACGGATGTCGAATATTTTTCAAAATTATAGAAATTTTTTGTATGTATACAAAATTTAGTAAAAAAAAAAACAACTTCAAAAATATATTTAGCCATTTCTACTAAGAATCTTTGCGCATACGGTGTGATCGTTTATAAGAGCAAGTATGTGCAATCCAATCCTACATTTTATTCATTCCTCTATCTATTTTCATACAAAAACCACAATGCCTGAGAGTTTTCAGAAAAAAAAACCATTCAAAATTTATTCCAAAAAATATAAAGGAAACAAATTTAGAAATTGCATTTAAATTTTTGTTGGGTCTTTTCCAAGAGCAGTAATATTATGTTGAAACTATTTTGGCGTTTTCAACTCAAAAAAAAAAAAAAAACTTTCCAAAATATTATTTTCGACACAGAAAATTCTTATTATTTTTGAATTAAAACTCCTTTTGCGTAGTTGGGGTAAAAATGTTCTATGGAGCACCGACACGTTTTTTGTCAAAAACCTTCATAATTTTCTTTGGTACTCTAAGCTAATGTTTTCCTCATTTCCAAATATTAAAAAAACATTTTTTAATAAAGAAAAAGAAATTTGTAAAAGAACTCCAAAGATTGGCCGGCACAACATTTAAACACATATTTTCATAAAAGACATAATGCAAATTGTTTTTTTTTTACAAAGAATAACAACCCAAAGCCAAACATTTCTATTTAAAAAATCAAAAACAACAAAATTCTTTTTTTACAATTTTTTTTTGTTTAAATCAATAAATACTTAGCTATTAATAACAATTTTTACTTTCATTATAATTGACTTACAATCTAACTAAAGGGTTATCCATTTTGCGGTTTCAAAAGTAAACGTAAATAAAACACATAAAATATTTTTTTTCATGATATTTTTCTTTTGTTATAAAGCTTGAATGTTGACATTATGTGTGAAATACTACATCATTTAAATGACCACCACGCGAATTGTTGCAAGCATCGATTCTTTTGAGGTAATTTTCGACCACTTTCTAACACATATTGGGCGGTATCTCAGCCATAACTTGACGAATGTTGGCTTTCAAGTGCTCAAGAGTTAAAGGTTTATCTGCATAAACACGGTCTCTCGCGTAGCCCCACAAAATAAATGTCCAGCGGTGTCAAATCGCATTATCTTGGTGGCCAGTTCATATCGCCACGACGAGAAATTACGCGGCCCGGAAATGTCTCTTGCAATAAAGCCATATTCGCTCGAGTTGTGTGGCATGTGGCACCGTCTTCTTGAACCCACATATTCTCCAAGTCGTGTTCTTCAATAGCAGGCAAAAAAAGTCGGTTATCATATGACCACAACGCTCCGAATTGACGGTGACAGTCGTTCCATCGTCGTTTTCGAAGAAGTAAGGTCCAATCACACATCCGGACCAGAGGGCGCCCCAAACTGTGACTTTTTATGGATGTAATGGTATCTCTTCCATTACTTGAGGATTCTCAGAACCGCAGATACTAAAATTTTGTTTATTAACATACACACCGAGTGAGAAATGTGCTTCGTCGCTGAAGAAAATTTTGTTCGAAAAATCGCCGTCCACCGACTGTTGTTCAAGCACCCATTCGATTTATCTACGACGTTGTGAATGGTAAGCTTTTCAGTTGTTGTGTGAGCTGGACTTAATATGGATGTAGGTGTAGATCCAAATCCTAATTCCTGAGAACGACGAGGAATCGACACATTCGTGTCTTCGGCAACACTTTGACTTACAGCAGCGATATTTTCAGTGGTATGAGCGAAAAGATAATGCACAGGCCTTACAATATCTGCAACTAATCTAGTCTCTTCAAATTTCTTCACAATTTTGCCAATTGCTTGCGTAGTTGGGCGGTTATGTAAGCCATAATCTCCTTTTAAAACACGATCTGTGGCTGTGGCAGAATCACAATTTTTGTAGTAGGTTTTAACAATTTTTATGCGTTGTGCGATAGTTAAGCGATCCATTTTCGTAAATGTCAGGCTTTCAACTGAAAAAAAAAATTGGTTTAACAACTTAGTTTGACAGATGTTGAATTCCAGCACTTTACTTTTGAAACCGAAAAATGGATAACCCTTTACTTAAAATTAATAAATCAATTTTCCTTAAATAAAACAATTATATTGTTGACGAGGAATACTTAGTCCGTCGATAAATCCGAAATAGATTTACCATCCATTTGGAAGAATTCTTTATTCTCAAACAGAATGGATGCGATAAGAAAACAAGACGTTAATGTGTTCATGTTAAATTAGTATCAAACTATGACTAGGATAGACATTAATAATGCAGTTCATGTCTTCACGTTACGTTACATTAGTAGATTAAGTAATTGAAAATCAGCTAGATTCAATATTATTTTCCCAAATCTCACCGTGAAAGCTTTCGTCCGTCTGAATTTTCGAATGGTTTTATAAAATACAAAATGCTTACAGTTCGCTTACAGTCGCGCTTTCGCTCATTTTCTTACGCAGTCTTTATTTTTTTTTAATTGCGTCATGATCTCTGAAATTTTACTGAGGTGGTGAGATTTAAATCGTTGAATTGATATCAATGAATTTAAATTGCTTAGCCATCAAATTTTGAAAGATGGTGGCATTTATACAAATGGAATATGGAATCGTTATATGGGGGAGTGTATTTACGTGGACGCATTTATAAAATTACAATTTCGTTGGTCTTTCACTGATTTTCATTAAATTGAAATATGATATAGCTCACATAGAGTCATGGAAGTAAATAATGCTTTCAAAATAGAGTGGTTCATAAATTCTCTATCATCAAAAACTTGCGCCCTATAGTACCTATGTATATCGGAAGTAAAAAAGTAATGGGAACGCGAATATCGAAAATTGCCAGCTATTGCAACAAGCTCCTATCCTAAATCAAGATTCTTCGTCAAATTTGCGATTCTCGCAGAAGCAAAAACCTTGGCCCGTACACAGCTGAGTCGATTTTGTGATTCTCTTAGAAGGAACTACCCCGCGCTCTTTATACATTTTTTGATGTTTGCCATTTAGGCATATCGCCCAGTCCAGGTTTGGACAAGCACAGAACAGTTTAAATCTATATTTTCGACATCATGGCAGCTCCTAAATGTGAATACACCCAAACTACATGCAAATTTTTCGAAAATTTTCGAAATGCGTAAGTTTTTAGCTAATTTAAAACTAAAAAACGCTTCAATCGACAAATTAAAGTATCATTACAATGTGCTTATAAGATCCGAAAAATAAAAAGAATTTTTATTTCTATCGCGTGTGCAAAAGTGCACACACTATATTTTTTTTAATTAACAATTTTGTCTATATCTCGTTATCAAAAAGTCAAAATATCATCAGATTTAAACAGAATGTTAATTATTTTGCAACTGTTCCAAAATGAATAGTCTGTAGCCAATTAGATTTGAGACAAGAACGTCCCGATTGTTGTGATCAAAATGAAGCTAGAACTAATAATGAAAGAGCAAATCAATAACTTCTGGATGCCCAGGAACGACTGTGTTATATCTAGGAGTGTATGGCCTGCTAGAATTATTGAAAAGTAAACTCAGTCACCCAAATTAATAAACTTGGACTAAGGAAGATTTAGGACTTATTCTGTGGACTAAGTGCGAAACACTATTAATAAAACACAATTTCTGCTATTTGACGCTTACCAATTTAGTCCTTCGTTAGACCATCGAAGACGGTGGTCTAGCGATGGACTACGAATTGACATTTAAGAACAAAATTTACAGGGACATTGCATAAAAAGAGGTAGAGTTGATACTTATTGTAGTAGATTTTGTTCGATTTTTTATTATTAGGAAATTTTAGTCGATGGTCTAACTCTTATTCCATGGTTTTGTAAGACCATGGCCAAAAGGTTTTTTATTAATAGGGCTGAGTATATTTTATCGTTGAGTAAAAAAAATATAAGAACTTTAATAGGTGTACTATAACGGGACAAAGGATAGTAGTTTGGGTGTATTCACATTTAGGAGCTGCCATGATGTCGAAAATATAGATTTAAACTGTTCTGTGCTTGTCCAAACCTGGACTGGGCGATATGCCTAAATGGCAAACATCAAAAAATGTATAAAGAGCGCGGGGTAGTTCCTTCTAAGATAATCACAAAATCGACTCAGCTGTGTACGGGCCAAGTGTTTTGCTTCTGCGAGAATCGCAAATTGGACGAAGAATCTTGATTTTGTAGGAGCTTGTTGCAATAGCTGGCAATTCCCATTACTTTTTTACTTCCGATATACATAGGTACTATAGGGCGCAAGTTTTTCAAAGTTGACATTATGATGATAGAGAACACAAAAAAAGTGATTCCCGCAATATTCCGTCTGTCTATCTGTCTGTCTCTACAACTCTCTACAGCCTAAGCGGCTGAAGCGATTTTCGTCAAACTTGGTATTTAAGGGTTGTAGGTGATTGTCCAAATTAGATTTTTGAATTGTTGTGTTAGCCCCAAAAATAACGGTACTTACCATACAAATTATTCTACCATCTTAATTATCTCAAAAACGGCTATAACGATTTTAATAAAAATTGGTGTGTGTAATGGTCTACATTTTGGCCAATTTTTTGTTTAATATTTTGTTATTAATGGTACCTGTCATACAACCATTTTATGGATTTCAATACAAATTTTTATACAGGAGCTCCTTCGGATATTTAATAATACTGCATTTCAAAATTTTCGAAAAATATTTTTTTTTTGAAAATTCAATATTTCGAAAACGGGCGGACGATTTTTTTTTGAAATTTTGTTTTTAAATTTATATTATTAAGCTAGCTGACTCTGTTCTACCTTAGATCCAATAAATAAGCAGATTTTGGATTTAATTAGGGTCAATTTTTTATTAGGAAATAAATAAAAAAATTAATTATTTTGATGATTCTACATTGCTCATGTATATATTTTGATGCCTAGCCTAAGACTACAAGTCTTCAATTAAGTACCTTGTGATACACGACGTTTTTTGTTTAATAATCATGCGCTAGAACAAACAACGCAGATAGTCTTCCGACCCGTGAACGTGTCACATATAATTGACCATGGGAAAAACATGGATATTCCAGATTTAAACCACAAACTTTCAAAGATAGGCCTTGTGATTTGTTAATGGTCATGACGAATGCAAGACAGTTCGGAAATTGAAGTCTTTTAAACTCAAACGGCATATTGGTTGGGATCCTCGGAATATGAACTTAATCTCCTTCGAATTTTCCTTTGAGTAGCTATCGTCGTTTAAATCATATTGTTCATCAATTTACTTAACACCAAACGCGTACCGTTGCACAGTCTTGGCTTGTTTCGAAGCATGATTATTACGGAGCCTTTAGGTTTAACTTGTGCGGTTGTAAGCCAGGCACATCCAAGGAGTTTAAAAATTCAATTGGATAGTGTATCTTCATTTATTACACAGTCAATATATTTAAACGAATGCATTGTTCCAATGATCTCATTCTGAATGATATATAGTTTAAGTCATTCACATCTTTATTCTTAGCCCCTGAAATTGCTCGCTAACTAACTTTTTGTAGTTAGTAACGATGTTTGGGAACACTTTGTTCATAAGTTCGTCTTTCGATGAGATAAAGTTACAGAAATATGAGGAAATGAAATCAATCGGCTCGATTCGTCGACAGGTACTCGACCATTACTGATAGTCAGCAATTGCTCAAGGAAATCTTCATCAGATGTATCATTAAACAATGCAACACTCATGTTTGTTGTCAGCTGAAGTTTCTTCACATATCGCCATAGATTCGATGATTTGAGACAAGCATTTAATTCGCCGTCAGCCGTTGGTCTTGGAATTACTGACAGTGTTTGGCGGAAATGGCCATCATTAAAATCATTGCTCCTTCAAAACGTCTCGAGTCAATGCGTAGATCTTTCAATTTTCAGTTAAGTTCTTCTAATCCACGTTTATGCGCCACTGCTCACTCGTTCCAGATGATGATTTTCGATGCTGATAAAACCTTGGACATTGCTGAGTTTTTTGCAATATTACATGTTGGTTCTTCAATAGTTTGAAGAATTTTAATTCTAGGAATGATGAGCCGTACGGCATCCTTCTAAAAAGGTGGCTGCTATTCTAGAATAAGCAACTGCAACCGCAATGTTGGATCTCGCACGACCAGTGGCTAAAACTGCTGACATGAAGAATGTCTTACCAGTTTGACCAGGGGCACCCAGGAAATATAATCCACCATTCAATAGCCTTCATTAATGTAGGTATCACAAGCTTCCTTTTTTTGGCGTCAACAGGGGTACATTTATTTGAACTACTAAATCTTATTCCTGGTGATCATATTCACGTTTCCGTTACAATTCTCGATTAAATGCGTCACTCATTTCACGAATTGGCGCTGGCATTCCTAACCTGACTAATAAACTACCGCACATGGAGGTAACACATGTCTTCGACCAACAGTAAAACCCGATTATTTATGTCAGTACGATATGTTGGAAATATTATGCCATTAATAGTCCGTAGTGTCTCAAATGAGGTTGGTCCACGAACATTTACCAGCATCAATCGCAAATAGAAACATTCACTGAATATTGATTTCTGAAAAACAAAATATAATTATCAAATTTTCATTCATACTTAACCATAGGCAAAATTACGTAAAGATGTCATTTGCGTTTTGTTATTCCATGTCAGATGCGTTTTTATTATACTACGTTTTATAGTGACTTGTATTCTTTTTGACGTTTTATGTCACGTCACACGGGAACGCGGTCGAACGGGATACAAATTATTCTATTCGTCTCCTGTATCTAAGCTATCTCCCCACCATACATCTTTTTATACAAATTTTTTCCTAGAAAAATTTAAGAATTTTTATATATAAAAAAATTATTTGAAAAACGACCTTAAAAATATATTTAGCATTTTCTATTAAGAATCTTTTGCATATAATGTGATCGAACATAGGAGCAAGTTATTTTTTGTTGGAACCGAAGAAACTTCTTTACGAATGCTATACATCTTAAGTGCTACATTAGAGACAGTTGTGTTAACTCTGTTATTTATCAACCCGAGGAATTTTGTCTACCCCTTCGCCGTCCACCAGATATGTACGTCCCTCAACAAAGTGGTTAGAAATCGGAAAATAAAATTGCATCGTGTAAAAGTAGTCGTTTTTCTTCAAGATAAATAATGGCAAATAATCGCTTGATTGTGAAACGGCTGTATTTTAAAAGGACAAATTTTAAACATAAACACCCAAATTAATAAACATGGACTAAGGAAGATTTAGGACTTATTCTGTGGACGAAGTGCGAAATACTATTAATAATACAGAATTTCTGCTATTTGACGTCTACCAAATTAGTCTATCCCTATACCATCTTTGAAGGTGGTCTAGTGAAGGACTAATACTTATTGTAGTAGATTTTGTTCGATTTTTTATTAATAGGAAATGTTTGTCCATGGTCTAACTCATATTCCATGGTTTTGTTAGTTTACGGACTAAAGGTGGACTAAGTGTTTTTTATTAATAGGGCTGAAATTACTTTAGAAGATTGTATTTTAGAACTTTGTTTAGCGTTTTAAAAAAAAAATATTGTATTCCCTTACTCTTCCATTTATACCCTATTTTGAAATCAGTCCTTTCAATTTGTCAATGGAAGACAGTTTAAGGCTCAAGGAATAACTTTTTCACTTACAAGATAATGATATCGTTTGATTTGCCTGTGCGTTTCGTATCATCTTTTAGAAAAAAGCTCCTCCCAACGAAATCACAGAAGATAGGCCTAATTGTCACCTTCTTTTGACACAGCCTACTTGTAAAAGCTTCTGCTTTAACTACACACGTGGTAGTTTTAGCCAAACACAATTTTTTCGTAATAAATCATAACCATTCCATTGTATCTGCTCACAATTATACAACATACCGCACGATTTCACCACGCGCCGTATCACCAGCGGCTCATTTATCTTACATCTTTTTTTTATGAAGAAATCATGTTCATAGATGTGAACTGAGTTGAGCGTTGGCGGTGGCCGGCAGCGCATAGGGTATCATTTAATCCATTCCACGAGGCCTGCAGCATGCATTTCGTGATTCTTGCTCTGTCCGTTCGTTGCATTTAACCACACGCTATGTCGCGTTTTCGAAAGTGTTGCATTCAACGCCACAGAGAGTTCATTCAGTGGTATGGGGACAAAAGAGGGGATCCTTGTATTGCATCGCTGGCGCAATAACGTTGTTTTATTTGTTAATTTTTGACACCCTTCCTTGTTAACTCATCCGAGGAAAACTTGACGCTCTATACGTTCCCTTCCAAAGGCATATAAAAAAATTTAAAAAAAAATATATATTGTTTGTTGCATTTGTGAAGTATGCAATGTAGATATTTATGTGCATCCTGAGTCCTGACGAATTAATATCGCATCGTTTAGATGTACCAAAACCGCACCAACCCACCATAGCAATGGTAGCCCCATCCCACAAGATTATTCGATGGGGTATTATCTGTGTTGTAGGCTGTTGTTTGGTGTAGTGGGCTTTTTCTTTTATTTTTGGGAATCCGTGCAATTCCTTGCACACACGTCGTCGTCGTCGTCGTCATGCATAGAGATTTTCATTAAATGCATTGCAGTGCGCCACAAAACATGCAACCGAAACATTTTTTATTTTTTTTTTTAATTTTTCCATCACATATGCCATTTAGAATGCAAGAAGGTTTCGGGTACTCAAAAAATCTCCAAGCACGAACTTGGTCTGTGATGATGGTTCGCGTAGAATCCTAGAATTAGGATATATGACTCTAGACTCCGTGATTGCCAAAATTGGAAGAAGTTTTTTTTCATCCCTAGATTTATAATTTTTTTTTTTTTTAATATTTATTTTGTGATGATTTTCGGACGAAATATATGCCTTTAAGCAAATTTTTCTTATTCTGTTTCTCTGTATATTAGTTTCTTTTTTTTTGAAAATTGAGGTTGCCACCGCCGGCTGAACGATAACCAAACCATATCGGTATAGTAGTGGTGGGAGAATTCCGTACTGCAATGGATGGATGATAGTAGACCATTTACGAGGTCCTTGTGAGCATAATATTCTATCATCATCATCATCATCAGAATCATAGAATCAGAATATCTAACAGATATGCAACTGCAGCAAGACAAGCCTTAGATATACACAATCTATGCAGTTTCTAAAAAAGAAACACAAACATTAATTTCGGTTCCTTTGGAGAGACGACCGATGCTTTATGAGTGCGAATTATAGTAGAACTTGGGTATGGAATCGGCCTGGGTAAAGTTTCCTCCTTTTTTTTTGTTTAATTTTTTTTAAGAGTGCAAATAGAAAAGTCGTAATTTTTTTTTTTTTTGAGGAATGCAAAAATTTGTTTTTCCCATTTGACGGCTTGCTTATGTGTGCATTGTTAATAATTGCGCATTTGCTTTACTTGTCCTATTTGCAAGGAAAATGTGAGTTGGAAATACATAAAAAAAAAGATTTTGATTCAGTTTTGTTTTTTGGTTTTATGCAATAATTCTGCAGATATACGTTGCAATGTTTCTATTTTTTTATTTCGAAGGACTTTTTTTGTTTGCTTTAGTTTAATGCAATGGCAGAACAGGGAATTCAAAATCAAATTAAAACTGTGTGTATGTTGATAAATGAGATACATTCATACGTTTTTTTAAAGCTTCTATAATCTTTTTAAAGTTTTTTTTTAAATAAATTTTAGGGACCTAAGCTCGGATGTACAATTTATAATTTTATATGATTCGTAGCGAGAGAGATTAAAGAATGCATTAAAAGTCACTCGGCGATCAACTTTTAACCAAAGCCAAATGAGCTCTTTTGTTTTACATAATTCTGCTTAACGTCAGACCCCATATAGTAGGTATATTGCATTCGGAAAATTGAGTAGGAATTATGTTGACAATCGTAATTTAAGCTTCTACTTACATATGTATCGAAAAAGATTTTCAAACTAAAATATTATTACTTACTTCAAGCTCAGAATATAATCATATTAAATGTTGTTTGCCTATATCGTTTCCAGTTTGTTGCTAGGAGACATTCCTTAATGATCTAGAAAATTGTATACCCTTAATAAATACCGAAACCACCCTCTTTGTAGGTGACATATCGACATTTTGGATCTGCTTTGTCCACGATGGGGTTTGAGTCACTTATTAATGTGCCTACCAGGGTCACTGAAAATACTAAAACCTGCATTGACCACATCTTCTTTAGTGACAGAAATAGTTTGAATGTAAGCCCATTTGTACTTGATTGGGATATTACAGATCACTATGCTACCGGTGTTTCATTCCGATTTAATAAAAAATATTAGTATTGTAACAGCGATACGCACCATCTCTTCATCGACTTTAAAACCGCCTATGATAGCGTTGATAGAGACGAGTTATACAGAACCTTGTCACGTCTCGGCATCCCTGCTAAACTTGTCCGCTTGTGCAGAATGACAATGAAGGAATCTCGCTGCTCCGTCAGAGTCGGTAAGAACTTCACCGACGACTTTGATGTCGAGAAAGGTTTGAGACAGGGTGATGCGCTATCATGCTATCTCTTTAACATCGTGCTGAAAGCAATTGTGCGCAACTCAAATGTCAACACCTGAGGCACAATTTTTCAAAAGTCCGTTCAACTCCTTGCTTATGCTGATGACATTGATATCATTTGCAGAACAAAGCGAGCTGTCAGTGGAGCATTTGCAAGTATTGAAGCGGAAGCGGCGAAGATGGTCTTGACTGTTAATGAGACGAAAACTAAGTATATGCTGTCATGGAGGAGAGAAGTCCAACACAATCGTCTGGGACAAAACGTCACGTTTGGCGGTTATAACTTCGAAGTAGTCAGAGACTTTGTTTACCTGGGATCCACTATTACATCAGACAACAATATCAGTGCATAGATCAAACGAAGAATCACACTTGCAAATCGCTGTTTCTTCGAGCTTAGAAAGTATTTGAGTAGTAAAGCCCTCCCTCAAAGAACCAAAGAGACCCTATATAAAACTTTAATCATCCCAGTTCTGCTGTATGGGGCAGATGCATGGACACGGGCAAAATCGGATGAAAACCAGCTGGGTTGCTTTGAGAGAAAGATTCTTCCAGTGATGTTTGGCCCAGTGTGCATTGGTGGTGAGTGGAGAAGAAGATTTAACGACGAACTTTATTGGCTCTACAGCGATATCAACCTGGTCAAAAAGCTGAAAATACAGCGACTGCGATGGCTAGGTGACGTGGAGCGCATGCACATCGAAGCACCAGCCCGACGAGTCTTCGTATCCAACCCCGGTCAGAGGAACGCCTTTCTTAGGTGGCTAGGTGGAGAGGTTTGCTGGTTGAGTCCGTGATCCATCCTGGATTGTAAGCGCAATCTAAAGTAAAGTAAGTATTATAACAGCCATCATTCACAAGAACATTATTATTGTTATTATATTATCACTTTCCTCAGAAAACAATTACTTTTGTCTTATATAATAATTAAAACAATTACTTTTTAAAAACAATTACTTTTGTCTTTCAAAATTATATAAAAAAGTAAATCATAAACAACACATTTTTTCTTAACATATAAAAATTGAAAATTCTATTTAAGATCAAAGAAAACACATTTTCCAGCATCACAAAATAAATGTAATGTGCTGCTCAAAATTAGTATAAAAGGAAGAACCGAACGTAAGAAGATAGCAGTCTGAACAATAAACTGGTGAAGTTAACATACAGCCTCTAGTTGGAGTAACAAAGTCTTTTTATTTCTTTTATTTTCTTTCTTTTCTTTTTGCTCATCGACAGTATAGTTGTTCTAGACAGGCTGAACATTTTATGGTCGCCTGGTTGTGCTTTGTTTTTCCGCTCATCACCGTCATCATTTTACCTCATTCCAGTAGACGGGCTGAACCATCTCCGTCATTGGGTTTTCCTTTCGCAATTTGGACATCCAAACCACACACACAAGCATAACATCTCAGGCTTCAGTATTAATAATTTAAAATGACGTAAAAGTGATGAAAATATTACACAAATTAATTTTGGCATGCTTAATGCCTGTCTTTCCAAAGAAACTTGGGCTGAAGTACATAATTCTGATGTTGTTTCAGTTGGCTTCAATATATTTTGTAATATGATAACGTATTATCAAGAAAGTTGTAAGTTTAGCCCCAGGAAATCGAAGTTAAAAAAATAAAAAGCATGGATGACTGAAGCTTTATGTAAAAAAATAAATGATAGGAATATCTTCTACAGGCAAACCAAAAACAGATTTCATATAAGAGGTATTAAATTATACTATAAACATCTAGGGAAAGAAATCTTTGAACAAATTAATTATGAAAAACAAACTTATTATAAACATCAGATTGAACTTAATAAAAAAAAAATCCTAAACGCCAATGGCAGATAGTCAACTATATTTTAGGTAAATGTGATAATGGGAACTACATTCAAAGCTTACAGATTAATAATAATTTAACAATTACTGAAAATTTACAAATATGCAATGTTATTAACAAATTTTTCAAAGATGTAGCCGGTCAATACAAACAAATTTCCCAAAGTACCACACGATTAGAAGATGAGTCATATCTATATTTTGGAACAACTACTTCATTTTATCTTGGGTTAATATACGAGACCGAAATAGCGAAATAATATCTAAACTAAGATCGAAATTTTCAAGTGCACCCGATGGTATTAACACTATAAACTTGAAAAGAATGTATCCTCTTATATGTCGTCCTCTGGCATTTCTAATCAATAAAAAGCTTTGAGACTGGAATTTTTCCTGAGTGCCTTAAAACATTAATAATTATACCCATCTACAAAAAAGGCGATAAGAGTGATCCTGATAATTACCGTCCAATAGCTTTGCTATCTGCGTTTTCAACGCGAATGTTGAATACTTTACACGGCTCTATTTTCCCCTCCCATTTTGATATTCAGAAATTCAAACCCAATGTGCATCGGTATCTCCTCTTGCATCCTTCCCTAATTTCCTAACGCTCGCACTGGCTTGTTCATATTAAGGGTAGTCAAAACCACTTTAGTGCGCGCAAACGTTTAAAAAAAATCTTGCAATAGTCTGCTAACCGATTGATAATAACTTACAAGGATGAAGGTGACTCAACTAATAGGTAGGGTTACCAGAATAAAAATTTTGAAAAGAATGACATAGCGGGTTTTCTAGAGGGACAAATGTTCAAAAAGGGGGCACAACAAGTTTTTTTTTGAAAAATACAAATACAAAAATACAAAAAAAAAGTGAAATACCTAACAAAATTTTTATTTGGCTTTGACATTTCACCTGGCAAATCAGAAAATCTAAATGATTTCATTTCTATTCCCTTTTCTTTAGTATAATATTGAATAATGAGAGGAAATATTTTAATATTGCCTCTGTTGGATGCGTCGCTTTCGGCGATTGAGTTTTGAGTTTCTTTTGCAAGAATTTCGCCAATTTTTTAGGCATTTCGTGCGACAACAAGTAAACTGGCCTAAGAAAATAAACTATCAGAGAAACTAATTTATAGCATATTCTGTTGGTGTTAATTACCAGCGAATAACTGAGTTCGTGAATATGGTCGGAAACAGGGAGCTTATTTGATGGCCCTAATCTATTTAAAAAGCTGGAAATATAACTTTTCTAAACTTGTCTTGCATTTGCCTGGTGTTTTATATGTTTTTCGTGCTTTTTTAAGTCATATTACCCTCTGTTAGATATTTTTAAATCTGATTTGCACACAACACATTTCGCAAATTCATTGCCCTCTGTACTTTTTGCAACCTACTTATAGTTTTTTCCCACATCTTATTGTTTTAGTCTGCTTTTTTTCTTCGTCAGTATTGTAAGATATATCTGACATTATATATCTGGAACAACGTAACACACGAAATGCGAAAAACAAGATCTACTATTAATTATAATAAAACACGTAGTGATAGTGACAGATACAGAACAACTGAAGTGAAGTAGGCAACGTTTCTTGAATTAAGTAAATGGATGTATCCAGTAGTGAAAATTGTATTTACTATGATGGAAGTATTCACAGCATTAATTTGGAAATCTGCTTACATTTTTTTTTAAATAGAAAAGAGTAGGTAGTATACAAATATTGCTTTAAGGTGCAAAAATATTACATACGTGTAAAAAAGAGGGACACTTGTGTCCCCCTTTGTTATTTTTGGTCTTGGGGGACAATAGATGAGCACAGCCCCTCCAAAAGGGGGACGAATGGTAACCCTACTTATAGCACGATATCATTACATTTCAACTTTGATTTTCATACCACCACACCTTACTCCACATGACAAATACACAGTCAGGTCATCTAGAAATAGAGCTAAAAGCTAGCATTGCAGCCTTGTCCTACTTCACGATTGACTTCCAGCTTTTCCGAGGTAACATTTCAATTACTTTTTTTTTTGCTGAGATTCAACTTCAACTCAGGCGCTGTGCTGAAGAAGATAAATTTGGTGTTCTACCATTTAGTCTCGTTGAAGAAAAGAAAAACTGGACTGGTCAGCCAACCAATATCACCACAAGGAGTTTTTCAAATCAGTTATCAACTACAGTTTTTTTGTATGGTTTTGTAACTCAAAAACAGCGCTGCATGAGTTACAACCATTTGAAACATCATAGGATCAAAAGACTCCTAGAAAAAGTCAAAATCAGGATATTGAACAAGTACTACTTCAATCAGCAAGAAAATTTGTCGAAACCATCGCTAAATGCTAAAATCAACTCTAATGAGAATGAGAAGAATGACCACGCAACAACGACGTCCCGAATAGGTATCTCTGTGCTGAGGATATCCTTGATGCCTAGAATAAACTATATTGTCAACGAGGAGCTCGCTTTTTATTAAAGTTTTTTTTTTTTTTTTTATATTAAGTTGACGGATCCCAAAGTATATCTGTTATAATTGAGAGTATACTAAACCCTTCCAATGATCACTTGAGGTGTATGCGGACGTTTTCCAAAATTGCGCAAAAGCATTGGATTAAATTACACAAAGGATATTAAATTGTTTTATTTTTGTCGTAAAGCAAATTAAAAATACAAAAAAATGTGAAAACCATAATACGTTTGCACGTGTTCAATTTTTATTAATTAATACATCAAGGATATTTATCTTTAATTAAAAACAACCAATTTAAAGTTTTTTCTTCATAGCCTTACCATCTCTGACTCTCTGGCGTTACTCGTTTCAGAATACTCTAACTCATCACTGGAGAAAAATGATTTGTGGTTTACGTTTCTCTTTAAAAATCTCTTTAACAAATTCTAGAGAATCTGTCAAAACTCGCTCAACTTTTCTCTTTTCAATTTTTGTTTTCATTTTTCGGCAAATTCAGAAGTAGCGGAATTTGCATATGGGCTTAGCGCCAAACTGGCTAGAAGCCAGCTCGGTTGTATAACAAAATTCATATTCTCTCATTTCGAAAAAATGCTAGTACAAATGAATCATTCAGGGCCTGTCAAATTCTACTACTACAGCGTGGCACACGAATCGTGCTACAAAAATAAAACGTAATAACTTTTTTTCAGTGTGAGTAATCGGCTTATTTTTTTTTTTACTTTATAGGCTACTGTTTAGATTTATCAAAATGAATGCTTGGGATACTGAAAGAAGGATTTGGATAGTGCAGCGATACCATTCTTTGCAGTCCGCCATATCCGTCCAAAGGGAATTTAGGCTGGAGTTTGGCGGTACTACCCCTAGTAGATAGACCATTATGAGGCTGGTGAACATGTTTGCCGAATCTGAAAGCATCGAACGAAGACCGTATCATCGAGATCCCAATATTCGGGTTCAGGATACAATCGTGGCTGTTGCATCGGCAATACAGGCAAATCCAAGTGTTCCGACTCGAAACTTATCCAGCCAAATTGGAAATAGCAGTCATTACAACGGATACTTCATGATGACTTAAACTTGCTTCCGTACAAAGTCCAAACTACAACCAAGTTAAACCTTCAGAATTTGCTGTTCGTCTGGAATTTTGCCGAAAAATGATTGCAATGGCCGAAGAAGACAACACATTAATAAATTGTTTGTTCATGTCTGATGAGGCCCATTTTGACTTAAACGGTAATGTTAACAAGCAAAATTTCCGTATATGGCGTGAATCTAATCCAGAAATGCTCCATGAGATGGAACTACACCCAGAACGAGTCACTGTGTGGTGCGCAGTTTCATCAAGGTGTATTGTCGGGCCATACTTCTTTGAAGAAAACGGTGTAACACAAACTGTCAATGTTATTTAAAGAGGTTGAGGGAGTTTTTTTACCCAGAACTTCGCCGAAAATGGAGCAAGTGCGCACGTAGCCACACAAGTTATGGCGGAGCTCCCAAACAAATTGGTATCCAGAAACAGCACTTTCCGCTATCCCTAAAGGTTACCTGACCTGACTGCACCAGACTTTTTTGTATGGGGTTATGTCAAGCAGGAAGTGTTCAAAACGAAACCCAGGAATTTGACTGAATTGAAGCAGTCCATTAAGACAATAATTGAGGCGATCCCAATTTCAACCCTTCAGGCCGCAATGAACAATTTTCTGATCAGGTGCCGCATATGCATGGATGAGCGTGGAGGTCATTTGCGGTCTATCATCTTTAAAAACCATTAGTTACTTAAAATAAAATTAAATTTTTAATCCAATAAAACAAAAGAATTAATGAAATGCATCGATTAAAATAAAAGTTACTTAAATATCTTATTTTAGCACGATTCGTGCGCCACCCTGTATAAAGACCCGCTTTCTGTTCTGTATCAAGCGTTTGAGTTCGACATAACATAGAGCTTTTATGCAATAGTTCAAGCAGAGGAAAAAGTATAAAATGTATATCTTAAGTTAAACATTAAAATTTATGTATGGCGGGAAATCAAATTTACAGAAGTAAGTTAATCGTCCCAACTTGCCAACATTAAGATGGAGAAAGTATACTGCAGGGATGCGCATTGAAATATGTATTCGAAGTAATAACTTTTATAAAACCAGCAGTCAGCCTTTGTGCAGATTTCATGGACTTAGGGAAGCACATAACAAAGTCATATTCTTGATAGATTGGGCTATCGATATTGATACGTCCGTCAATCTAAGTGTATGTATAATGTAGGTAGACTGAATGTCATACATGTCGTTGGAACTTGGATCACCTGTCAAATGATTTGCGAGAGGAAAACCTTCTTTAACATTGGTATTCCCAGATTTTAATGGAATCTTTTGGTGGACAACCTCCCCGTGTCAGACGATTATTGTTCAAGTACCTGCTGTATAACCTTTCAAAGAGGCAATTATGGCACTGATGGTGCATATTTGCTTTAATCTCCTGTCTATCAGTATTTCGGAGCCGCAACATAAACAGGGAAGCAATTACAGAAAAAGAAAAAAGCACGACTTGGTGAAACTTGTGATAAAGTATCATTCGTCGAAAGTATCATCCATCTTCCTTCCAACAAGATACATGACACTGTGTTTCTATTACGTATACCAATTATTTCCCAACAAATTATTCACAACACTGTGTTTAGCTGATAAAATGAGGAGTTTAATTATTACCTTTAGCTAGACAGTCGGTAACCAGGTTAAATCCAATTACTTTGATAAATTTGAATGGGGTAAAAGGTTCGTTCTAGATATCTTGGGATCTACAAATCTGAAAACTCAAATCACAGCCAGAAATAATAACAAGCAATTAAAAACATGAGTGGTAATACTGTGATTAGAAAAGCTTATCTAATAAAAATATTTCCTACTAAATGTTACGCGTATCTGTAAGATACGAAAAAGTAATCTTGTTTAAAACTAAATTGACTTGATTTGAATCTTCATTCTGCAGTATTGGCGATTTTGCTATTTAAGCCAAGCTAAACGTTGCCGTCAAATCAGTCTTTTCTCACATATTAAACGGTAATGACTAACTCACTGTCATTATATCGCACTTTTGTTATTTAAAATCATTTTATCTATTTGCAGATTGTAAAGAAAAGCAAACAATGTTCAAGGTTTTCGTATTTGTGGCCTGCCTTTTGGTAGCAGTTAATGCCTCCGACCTCATCCGCATTAAAATCCAGAAAATGCCTTCGGCTCTGAAGCAATTTTCTGATGTCGGAACTGATGTCGAATTCCGCCGTATGAAGTACTCCCGAATGGTTAATGATGCTGCCAGCAATCTCGTCCATGAGCCTTTGACCAACTATATGGATGCTCAATACTTCGGTGACATCACCATTGGAACTCCACCACAGAAATTCAAGGTTATCTTCGACACAGGATCTTCCAACTTGTGGGTTCCATCGAAAAAATGCAAACTGACCAATGTCGCTTGTATGTTGCATAGCAAATATAACTCCAAGAAGTCTTCGACGTACGTCAAAAACGGAACTGAATTTGCTATTCAATACGGAACTGGCTCTCTTACTGGATACCTGTCTACCGACACTGTTAGCTTTGGTGGTCTTTCAATTAAGGGACAGACATTCGCCGAAGCCGTTAGTCAACCAGGAATCGTATTTGTTGCTGGTAAATTCGATGGTATTCTTGGGTTGGGATTTGATACAATTTCCGTTAAGGGTGTAGTTCCCCCATTCTACAACCTTCTGCAACAAGGTTTGGTCAAAGCTCCTGTCTTCTCGTTCTACATCAAAAGAAACGCATCATCGACTGATGGTGGTGAAATTACCTTCGGTGGATCAGACCCCAAACACTTCAAGGGTAACTTCACCTACTTGCCAGTGAATCGCAAGGGCTATTGGCAATTCCAAATGGACGGTGGATCAGTTGGAGATGTTAAATTCTGCAAGAAGGGTTGCCAAGCCATTGCCGATACTGGAACCAGTCTAATTGCAGGCCCAACCCGCGAGGTTAATGCTATCAACAAGGCTATCGGTGGAAAGCCAATGTTTACAGGTCAATACATGGTCGACTGTGCTAGTATTCCCAAATTGCCTATCATCAATTTTAAGATGGGTGGCCAAAACTTTACACTTGAAGGCAAGGATTATATTCTTAATCTCGGAGAAGGTATGTGCATGTCTGGATTTATTGGAATGGATATGCCAGCTTCTGTTGGACCTATGTGGATACTTGGAGACGTGTTCCTTGGCAAGTACTACACTGAATTCGATTTGGGTAACAACCGTGTTGGTTTTGCTGAAGCTGTCTAAACGCAAACATACTCCTAAGTTGTATTTCTTGAGCTGAGAAGCACAGACTATGATATGTTTTGAATCAGCTAAGAGTTATGCATTTTATAAACGATTTCCCTATTGTTTTCAAAATAAAGATTTGAATTTTGTATGCATTATGAAATCTCTCAAAAAATACTACCTAAGGAATTTTGTTTTAAGTAAAAGGTGAATTGTGCTGAAATTCTGTATCAAAGGGCACGGTAGTGCCCACCCACGTTCTGGCACTACACCATATACATGAACAAACTCAGGGTAACTTCAGTACCAATAAAGTCAGAAGCTTCAAAGCACTTGTTAAGTTCACGAGGCTTAGGCAACTCAATCAATTTCAATTCTTTAGCTTTAGTGGTACCCGAAATATAAGACTGATAAAAATCGCAAAAACCGTAACTGACTCACTCACTCACTTTTCATCAAAATTATGGAGCACTTCCCGACATCGTAGAATCTTGTAATTTCGCACAATGGTAGGCCTTGTGGCGTATACAAAGGAAATAAAATGCACGACTGGATCGTACGAACTTGCTCTTGTAGCTAACAACTTTAATGTGGCTTAAGTGTAGTTATCCTATGTAGGTATAAAGCCTATGTAGGTAAGATTACCTTGATTCTTAGTATAATGAATTGTCGAATGGAGGATTCAAGTTACATAGGTAACGTTACGTTATGGATTTTAATCATGAAAGTTAGGAGAGTAAAATGTATCTACATACATATGTATATAGACGCAACCTAAGTATGTAAGCATGTACATATAATAATGAAAATGACGAATGTAGGTGGGTAGGTATAGCTATATGCATATAACTTAATAATTTAGGTGCAATATACAATATTGTGCATACATAACATTCATGTCATTTTTAAAGACACATATGTATAAATAAACGTAAGAGGGCCTAAATTGTGATTAGTATACATACGTTTAGTAGACATACGCAAAAATTCGTAAAAAGGGAATAATAATAAAATTTTGAAAACATTTTTACCAGAATAATTGGAAACGCCATTTTGAAAATATTTTTAATATACATATAAAATTCAAATTTACAAAAAAAATCTCTGACTGGTTTTAGAAAAATCGATTTTTCAAAAAAAAAAAATTATTTATTTTTTAAAAATCGAAAAACTTTTTTTGTTGAAAATTGTCGTATGCAGTTTTATTAACAATTTTAGGGAGTATTTGTATAAACAAAATTATTTTAATCAGTTAATCCAATATTGAGAAAGTCGAAAATATTAAAAGTGGTTCTATGGGAAGTACCGTTAATAAGTACGCAAGAAAAAATATTTTTATAATTAAAAGTGGGCTGTACTAATTTAAGAACACACATTTTTTTATAAAAATTCTTGGAGCCGTTTATGAATTTTTGAGAAATACATTTTTTTCTTAACGGATTTTCTTTTAAATTTGTATGGGAGGTACCCTTGTTTTTTATTTTAAGAAAATTATTTGTTTAACTATTCAAGATAGTGTTAAAAAACTTACAAATACGAAGTTTCGAAAAAATCTATTCTAAGTCGTTTTCGAAATTTTGCGTTTTCAAAAAAAAATTAATTTCCAAAAAAATTTTTTTTTTCAAAAATTTTGGCTTACAATAGTTTTTAAACTTTCTATGAGCTTCTGCGTAAAAAATTTCAAAACAGTCGAATTGACCGTTTTCCAGAAAATCGAAAATCAAAAAAATGGTTGTACTAGAGGTACCAAAAAAAACAATTTTTTTCCAAAAAAAAAAAATTATCAAATGTTACCCTTTCCCTTCATTAATGAACTGATTTTTTTTAATAAAAATCGTAGGAGCCGTTTTTGAGAAAAATAAGATTTTTGTTTTTGGCAAAACAAATTTATGGGAGCTATTGTTATTTGTTGCCTAAAAAAAAAAATGAAAAAAACGAAAAAAACGTGTGGGCATATTACCGAAAAACTAATATGTACCAAGTTTGAAGCAAATCCATCCAACCGTTCAGGATGCAGACTCGAGGACAGACAGACAGACAGACGGAATTGGGGGAACCACTTTTTTGGTGTTCTCTATAATCGTAATGTCATGTTTGATTGTTAGAAGTGTTTTTTTTTTTAAAGAATACATAACTTGCTTTATAGAACCGATAATCGCAAGTAAAAATCGAAAATTTACGATTTTCTATTCAGGGGGCGTGGTACCCACCCATTTTCATAGAATTAATATACATTATTTGGAGCACTTCTGATTGTCGTAAATTGATAAAATTTGGTACACCGTTAGGGCTTTTAAGTGCAGGCAAACACAACATTTTAAAATTTACGATTTTTCAAAGAATTGATATACAGTTTAAAATTTGAGATTTTACATTCAAGGGCGTGGCACCCGCCCATTTGAATAGAATTGATATCAATTATGCGGAGCACTTCTGATTGGTGTAGAATGGTGCAATTTGGTAGAACGGTAAGGCTAGAAGTAAAAGGAAATGTAAAATTTTAAAATTTCAGTTTTTTCATTCAAGGGGCGTGGCATCCGTCCATTTTTATAGAATACATTAATACATTATTTAGAGCACTTCTGAATGTCGTGGAATAATGACATTTGGTACAGCGGTAGGGCTTAAAGTGCAGACAAAGTCAACGTTTTAAAATTTGGAATTTTAAATTCAGGGGCGTGGCAACCGCCCATTTGCATATTATTCATACGAATTATAAGGAGAACATCTGATTATTGTAAAATGATGAAATTTGGTACAGCTATAAGGTTCAAAGTGCAGACAAATTACATTCATGGGCAAGGCACCCGCCATTTGCATAGAGTTGATATCAACTACGTAGAGAATTATTACTGATTGTCGTAGAATGATGAAATTTGGTGGAGCGATAAGATAGTGATAAGCCCCATTTTCACAGAATTAATATTAAATATATTGAGAGCATTTCCGATTGGTGCAGGATTATGTTTGTTAGAGCATGATTATGATTACTGACTTAAATATTGTTTGGTTATTTGGCAAGTTTTCTTTTATTACCTAATTTTTCAATTTTGAAATGAAAACTTGCCAAGTAAACCAACACAATTAAAGCCAGTAATTATAAAATACCAGATTTCTCTGATAATCTTGAGGTTCTTCCATTTTACTCTACTTAAAATATTTGATATTTGACATTGATAAACATAGAACTTGACGTACTTTAGATCTCACTACTTTTCACGGCTAACTTATTACGCTAAGGTTTTTGTATATAGAAGAATTTGGCTACTTTTTTAACATTTATGCTTTTGGTGTGATCAGTATCAATCAGTATATATGAGTATATCTAAGAACAGATACATTGTTTTTCAATGTGGAATTTTCTGTTCTAAATTGTTCTGGCCTGAAGACATGAGAGGAGGGTCTTCTATTTTTATATTTTGAGTAAGATCTTATCAAATAGAATGGTGTGGGAACTGTCAAAATCATTAAATCATTACCGACCATCTTTTGTAGTACATAATAATTAATTTTTTTTGGCAACACAATTTAAAAAAAAATAAAAATCAACCGAAAAATTTATAAAAATTTTGTTTGTTTGTTGAACTGTTGTACATCTTGCCCTGATGTTTCTGTTTTATTCTGTTCTGTACTGATCTCTTCTTTAGTGAGCAAAGCTATTGATATTTTTTTGCTGGATCTATCGGGTAAGTATTTGTATTGGTTTCGTGTGAAAGAAGTTTCAAGGTTTGAATCAAACTTATTATTATGATAATGTGTAGAAGTGGAAAACTCGATTTTGATTAATGTCTTTTCCATGTTAATCTGTGCACTTAAGCTATACATTGAATTAAATCCAATTTTCTTCAAATTTCAAGGAGATCAAGAAAAATGTTTTTCGAGTATGAGATCTAATCATTGTATCGTGTTCCAGGCGGAAATTATGGTAATCAGAGAAGTCCTCTCCTGGCTCAAAGAAATCGTGATATGAACTACTGATATCTGTGTTTTCTCAGATACTCAGGCGGCTATTTAATCTCTTGAATCGTCCTCTACAAACTACATAACTGCTATAAACTGACTGCTGTTCTCTTTTGGAGCACAGGCATATTGCAGGGAATTGTAAGGCTAATGAACTTGGCAAAATTGGAACGAAACTACCTTTGTTACCTGAAAAGGCAAATATACGAATTACCATCGCTAGAGTCAATCAATGCTAAAAAAAACATGCTATAGAAAGGACAAACCGAAGATGGAGAAATACAACAACCTGTCTGACGACAAAACAGTTCTTGTCAAAACTTGATCTGAAACGCTCCAAGGATTTGATATCCTTAAGCAGATTGCACATTAGATCCGTAATTGGTGCCATAACCGGACACTGCCTCATAGGCAAGCACATAACGAGACTTGGCGTTTATTCAAACGATTTTTGCAGAAGCTGTAAAGGATGTCGCCTTTGGATTGTATTGTTCACTCAGTTCTGGTGTCTAAGCTTCAGAACATTTTAAAGTTCTCAAAAGCATCTTCACGTCTACTTTGTAAATATTGAAACAACAATATACAATTGCATAAAGTTGGAAGTGGTATATTCCTACTCCTAATTTTTTTGTAAGCACAGGAGTACTACAGGGTTCTGTTTTGGGGCCACTTTTCTTTTCCCATTTTATAAATGATCTTCCTAATGTTATTTAAGATGGTTCAGTTCATATTATATCATGAAGATGACATTTTAATCTATATCATCTGGCTGGATTGATTGAAGTCGCTGTAGTTCAAAATAATGAAGAGCAAGAACGAATTTATCTGTGGGTGAGTGAGAATTATGTTTGTATGTATTATAATACGAATTCAAATTCTTATTTTAAAAATTAAAAAAAAAAGGTGAAATATAATCCAAAATTTGTTAAAATTATTCTTCCTTTCATTCTTCTATCCTTAACACATATTTTTAATCTCATTTTAACAACAGGTACTTATCCCCCGCAATGGAAAAAATCCAAAATTATACCCATTCAAAAAAGTCCTAATTGTCATGAATACAGACCAATATCTATCCTGCCGTTTCTATCTAAAATATTTGAAAGAGTCCTCCAAAGGCCAATCAACCGTACATCAGTACAAATAATTTGTTGTCTCCATTCGGAGTTTAGAAAACATCATAGTTGTGTTTCCGCCATTATAAATGTGGTGGAAGATATAAGAGAGCCTTTGGATGAAGACAAAGTTAGCTTTTTAGTACTGCTGGATTTTTCAAAGGCCTTTGATACGGTTGACAACACTAACCTTTGCAATAAACTCCAAACCTTATACGGTTTTTCAAATTCTGCAATAACTCTTCTCTCATCTTATTTAAAGTTCAGATCACAGGCAATTACGATAGGCAACAAAACGTCCAATTTCCTTGATAACAGCAGAGGTGTGCCGCAGGGCTCCATTCTTGGACCACTTCTGTTCTCACTATACGTAAATGAAATTCCTTCGAAAGTTTCCTCTTCCCTCCGCATTTACGCCGATGATGTTCAAGTATATATAAGCTGTTCCTTGGGTTTTATTGAGCACTGTGCAAATGCTATAAATGCCGATAGATAGGATCGCTGCTTGCTCACACGAAAACGGTCTATTTTTAAATCTTATAAAAACCAAATGCCTAGTCAGTAAGAAACAGCTTGACGTATAATATTTCCCTAATATCATGCCTTGTGACTCAATAATCGAATATGTTGACAATGCAAGAAATTTGGGAGTGGCCTACAACAGAACGCTTACTTTGGATAAACACATAAACACTGCCGTTGGAAAAGTTTATGGAACTCTACGCCAGCTTTGGCTATCCCACCATTTTACTCCCTTAAAAACGCGTTTATTGCTAGCGAAAACGCTCTTAGTTCCCAGCTTGATTTACGGATGTGAGGTTTTCTGCAACTGTGATTCTTCTAGCAAGAAAACTAAATGTTGCATTTAATAATATTTCACGATATGTTTTTAACGTAAGGCATTTCGACAGAATTTCCCATTTTTCTAGAACACTATATAAAATGTCATTTGATCATCTTCTTCGTTATAAATCTCTTATCCTGCTTTCAAATGTAATCCAAACAGATCAACCTAGTTTTCTCTTCAACAAATTAAATTTTAGTAATTCAATCAGAACTCGTTAACGTATTCTCCCCGTTTCTCTTGCCAGGAAATTTTTCATTAACTCCATCTGTTTGTGGAATTCTCTACCAATGCATGTTCGAGAGACGGGTGGCACTCGGTATTTTCGCAGCGAACTGAGATCCCTTTTCATTCAAACTTCTGGCTAGCTGATTTTAATTACTTTATTACTCCTTTTCTTATGTATTATGTTGGCGTATGTTTATAGAATATGTAAATAGTATTATTTTGTAAATTTTGTAATTTTGAAATCGAATAATTAAAATAAATATGTTTGTTCTAAATATTGACCTTATTACCTTTTGTCTTAATTTGCTTATAACCTCAATGTAAAACATCACTTATTATATGAGTTTAATTTCTTAATGTGTATGTTAGAAATAAATAAATAAAAAAATAAATAAAAAGTGTAAAGAAATTGACGTAAATATTAACAGTGCAGTGGGAAGTTTTTATTAAAAGTAAGACTAACGTGGATATGTCGTTAAACGAGCATTAAAAACATCGTTTGAAGATAAATTTAAATTAATAAAAGAGGTGGAGAATGGGTCAAGAAAGAAGGGTGTGGCTATTAAATATAGCATTCCGGCAAATCCATTCGTCAGTCAAATATAACAGAATATTTTAAATAATCAGAACCGTACTTTTTTTATTCAGAAATAAATATTACGTAATTTATAAGTTTTCTGTTTTACTTGATAACTCGAATTATTTTTATGGCAAGTGATGGTTCGACTTAACGAAGTTCGACTGTATTATTAATGAATGCATCAAGATTTCAGTCAAATCCTTTCTCTCACCTTGAGAATTTTATGTTCAACTAAAAAGTGACTAAAATAGCCTGCAAAAACGTTTGAACATTAAATCAATTATTTATTGGTCGAGTTAATAAATTAAAAATTAGGATACTGTTTAATGGATTTTTTTTTTAATTCTTTCCTTTTTTTAAATAAGCGGAGTTGACTGTATTTCAAAGTATGGAATTTGCTTGGTTCTTTTTTGATTGTCATTTAACTCTTTTATCTAAAAAATAAATTAGATATGACTGCTAGAGTTCAATAACAATCTCTTGTTTAAAAGATAAGAAATTAAATGTAATTACAAATTGGCGGGTAGATCTTGATTGGAAAATCAATACATCATACACCAGTAGAATATCCGTCTTTAAATAAATTGACATTTTAGATAAGACATTCCTAAATTAAGTTCTATTAAAAATAAAAATATACAAATGTATATTGGTGAACATTACACAAAACAAGTAGATATAAACATTATCAATTTATATTTTTAAACTTTTTATTTCATAAAAATTACGTGGTATTAGTTAATCCAATTTATCAAAAATAATTCATTAAAAAAAACATGGGCTTTGGTTGTATGACAAAATAAAATGCGCATTAAAGGTTCAAAATATACATGTTTAGTTAAGATAAAGGTACCTTAGGGCAAGTTTACCATTTGAAAACCAAAAATTACAATCGAAAATTGAATTAAAATCCTCGAAATTACAACCAATGGTTGATCCAGGATTCCAGTTTGATGGTGCGGGGGGAGGGGGTCATGTAGATCGAAGACAGAATACGATAAAAGATTAATTTATTAAAATTTATTAAATGCAGGTACCTATACTTAATATAACCATATAATATTCTAGGTACGACCACGCGTTGCTGCGACTTTATTGTATTGCGTTCAGCTATTAGATATTAATATTGGTGTTGTTAAGGTAGTGATTGGTAAGGATTCAATTAGTAGAAATCAGTTCTTTCCTTTAATTAAGAACTAAATGATGAACGTTTATACTCGTTAATCGATCTTTCATTAAAATAAATAAATTTTATGGGAGAAACACGGTTTCTCCAAGTCCAAGCCATAAGTTGTCATTGTCTTTGTCGCGAAAGCCAAACGTATCGGGAATTGTGGGCTTTTGAAAGGTATTGTTGATTCTCATGGAATCATAGATATTCGATGTAAACAAGAACCTTTTATTCAAACTTTCTAATCAATATGGTTGATTCAGGTACGTCGAACACCGTTGAATAATTTTCGTGGATTTAACTTAGGCAAAAGTATGACCGGTGAACAAGTTTGTAGATAGGGCTTGTGTGGCGGAATTCCTTCCAGAGAATTTAAAATTTCAGTGGGAAAATTGACGATCTCATTTTCATCAATAATAGTGTCAATTGACTTATTTTGAAAAGAATAACACCCCTATCATGATTGTCAATTGCAAATTGATAGTTGATAAATACTGAAATTTATTAAATATAATAATATTAAATAATATAATTGATAAGAGTTTTGGTAATTGAGAATGATGCAGACCATCGTGAGTTACAAGAAAATCGATAATTACCAAACCGAGGTTTTAAAACCAAATTTCAGTTTTAATCAATAATCAAATTGATAATTGACAATCGTAATAGATCCCTAAATTTAATGTCTCAATAAAATATTTTTGAAAATTGTGGTATGCAGTTTTTTTGTATCAAAAAAAATACATATATTTATTTGTAAGTATTAAATATTAAAAACTATCTTATCGGTTGTTTCTGAGTTCATCGAACACATCAACAGTCTTGGAAATAGTTGGTAAAAAAAGATTTATTGAACCCTTACGCGAAATAAATTGAAAATGAGTTTAATACACAAAACTTAATGTAAATAATGTGTTACACACTTTCCTTAGTCTTGAATGTAGGTAGATATCCTTAAGAAATGCATATTATTAAGTCTGGTCTTCTTTGTTCTTTTTTCTCAGCAAATCTTGTTATAATTTCATCAACATCGATTGCGATAAAGCGATGAACGTTCATTAATTCAATAACGGTGAGGCGATCATTTCCCATATTTGCCCGCAAACTAATTTTAACGCGCCTATGCATGGAAAATTGTTTGGGTATAAATACATTTCTATTGGTAGAGACACTGATACTCTACGCCCGACTTCAATTTATTTTTTCCATTTTTGTATCCATAGCTGAATTTCTTAGATAACCATAGAAACAGGTTGATTATTTGAAAGTTGGTTTTATGGTTTTTGCCATTTCGCGCACTAATACTCCTAGCTGAAATATTGCCGGTACATCTGAAGAAAGGCGATCTTTCAAATCTGTCACGACTGAATCTAGGTGGGGGAATATAAACGGCACTTCGAAAATACTTCCCGTCAGGCAGACTGTCAACGCTGTATATGAAAACAACATGTTCTATTTTAAGGATCTAAAATTTATTGTTTTCATTCAGTATATAATTTCCCTGTGAAGGTGTATTTGTATGTCTATGATACGGATACCTAAAAAGAGATGAGCGGAAATTTTTGACCCCAATGACACCGCCGTGGATCCGCCAGTGATTACAACACCAAAATAGTAAGTACCGCAATTCCGTCTATTTGTCTGTATGTTATAACTTAAGTTCTTACTTTTTCGTTTTTGGATTATTGAAAAAAAATTTGTTTTTAATCAATGGGTTGGCTTTGATTTCCCGGAAAACAATTCCACGGATAACGATTTCCCGGATATTTTTTTTGTGAATGTTTTCGTATGCTTAAGAAATATTTAACTATATTATTATTAATTTTGTCAACAATTTTTTGACTCATCGTCGTGGACTATCTGTATCTGCAATGACTACCATCTGATGAATCATGTTTATTATTCCCTAATACATCTTCCAAAAAAGAAATTCCTTTCCCTGATAGACTGTTCGAAGCAGAACATTTCCATAATATTATAGTATTCGCACGACCTAAGATATGCAATTTGATCCCAATGTCCGAAAGCTTCTATCTTCCTTTAACATAAGTTCAACACTATAGTTTGAATCTTTTTACTAATCCCACCATTCCCTCTTTTTTTAACACCACTTTCCGTGCCCCCTTTACGATTTGAAAAGCTGTATCTTCTCACCTTTTAGGTGCACGAAAGACGAAAGAATTGTAAAATATTCCTAATATTGAAAATAAATTATGAAAGCTTACTTGAAACTTCAGATACCACTAAACTATATCTATGCCACGGATAATTTTTCAACATTGTGCGGTTCCGTGAAATAAGGTACACAGCAATAAGGTCGAATTGGTTTTATTTAATAATTTAATAATAATGTCAATCAGCATTTCGGCCTTATGTCCGTGCACAAGAAATTTTTTTTTTCGATTTTATTTCCATTTGAAAAAATCCAATTCTACATTATTACCAATGAAATTTATATTTACAATATTCATGTATGAAAAGCTCGGCGTCTAAGTGGTGGCGGTGGCATGCTGCCCCCCTGCTTGGCCCAGTTATAGGATTTGGGGTATGGTTCAGTTTGGGTGTAAACAAAGTTTTTTTTTTTTTAAATTTAAATTCACAATTTTTGAGTGCACCGTTATAATTATATAACCAAAATCTCAATCAACCGAATTGCCATCTGCATTATTTCACGGCACCTTTGCTTTGAATCTTTCGAATAAGATACATTTTGTACATAAGAACAGAAGAAGTCGGTTAAGAAAAATTGGAGAATGTCATCATTGACTAAAACTGAAATGGAAATCATGTATTTTTTGAAAGACCATTTTTGCAGTTTTTCAATGTAGGGATATTTTAAAATAGCAGCATATTCTGAGAGTGGACTTATAGCAAACATAAGAGTATAACACCAACAATGTTATTTTTATATATTCTAAAACTTTATATCAACAAGTTTTGGATTCTCAAAAAATAAAATAAAAATAATAACACATTTATCATCTCGTTAAGTATGATAGGCTTTGTCCATCCTTAATAATTGTTATATATAGCCTGAAATTGATTCTACATTTAAATAAGATCAGAACCGTAGAGAACAGAAAAAATAAAATGCGCGACTGGATCGCAAGTACTTGCTCCTATGTTCGATCATATTATATGCAAAATATTCTTAATAGAAACGGTTTTTTTCACTTATTTTTTTTATAACCGGTGATTTTTTAAGAGCTTGGTTTTTGAAAATTCAAAAAAACACAGAAACTTGTAAAAAGTGAATGAAATTTTTATTTGGATCGATAAATCAATTTCTGCCAATTACTTTTTAAAAATAATTTCACTTAAATGTTGCCCGCGGCTACGCTTCAGGTGGTCCATTCTGAAGGTCCAATTTTTTCAAACTTTTTCACACATTTCGGCCGGAATCTCACCAATGACGCGTTCAATGTTGGCTTCCAAGGCAGCAATCGTGTTTGGCTTATCCCCATAGACAATAGACTTAACATAGCCCCACAAAAAATAGTCTATCGGGGCCAAATCACATGATCTTGGTGGCCAATTGACTGCGCCGAAACGTGAGATCAACTGCTCACCAAATTCGCCTCTCAATTGATGCATGGTTTCGCGTGCAGTGTGGCATGTGGCACCGTCCTGTTGGAACCACATGTTCACCGAGTTCAATTCTTGCATTTTCGGCAAAAAACAATCTGTTATCATCGAACGGTACCTTTCTCCATTGACCGTAACCCTGCGGCCTTCATCGTCCTTGAAGAAGTACGGCCCAATGATGCCGCCTGCCCATAAACCGCACCAAACAGTGCATTTTTTGGGTTGCATTGGTAGCTGCTGAATTGCCTCTGGCTGCTCTTCACTCCAAATACGGCAATTCTGCTTATCCACGTATCCATTTAGCCAAAAATGAGCGGAAAAAAAACGGACGTAGCTTGCGAAACACATTTTTCACAGAGCACGAATTTTGATAGTAAATTTCAATAATTTGCAAACGTTGTTCAGGCGTAAGTCTATTCATGATGAAATGGCAAACAATACTGAATCGAAGTGTCAAATGTCCTTGGAATTTGTCATGTGTGATCTGTCAAAAATATAAACGTCAAAAACCAAGTAGCAAAAAAATCACCCTATATAAGAATTTTTAAATCTTTTTTAAACAAAAAATTGGTATGAACATTTTAAATATTTAGTAATATAAATTTAAAAACAAAATTTCAGAAAAAATCGTTAAAAAAAGTCAGCAGAAAGCTTCAAAAGCAGATACTGCTGCAATATTGAAAACATCCAATAAAGAAACAGGAGATGTATCCGCAAAGAAGTCTTATGTTTAACGCACTGCACCACCTCTAATCATGATTTCTGGATTGGCAATGTTTGGCGAGCTTAAAGGCATGGTAGAAAAATGCACGAATAAGGCATGTAAGTACACATCGTACAATAAAGACAATTGGAAAGTAATTGGTGAAGACGCCGATACGTATAGATCTGTCACTGAAAAATTGAACAAAAAGCAAATTCAATGGCATTTGTAGGAAAATAAAGCTACAAGATCGATAAAAGTAGTAGCAAGAGGCCTTCACTCTTCTTACTTACTTACCTAAGGTGGCGCTAAAGTCCGCGGTGGACCAGGGCCTCAACCAACAAGCTTCTTCCAGTCGGCTCGGTTTCTAGCTATCTGTCTCCAGTTTCGCACTCCAAGTTGGTTGAGATCCTCTTCCACTTGCGTTCGCCACCTTTTACGCTATCCACCTCTACTGCGCTGTCCCACGGGGCAGGATTCAAAGACTTTCCGGGCCGGAGCATTGGTGTCCATTCGCTCTAGGTTACCCAGCCATCTCAGTCGTTGGCTTTTCAATTTTGTGACTAGGTCGTTATCGCTGTACAGGCCGTATAGTTCGTTGTTGTATCGTCTTCTCCATTCACCATCTATGCAGACGGGACCAAAAATCACCCGGAGAATTTTTCTCTCAAAACAACCTAACGCGTTCCCATCCACCGTTAACATTGTCCATGTCTCTGCACCATACATCAGGACTGGGATGATGAGCGTTCTATATATGGACAGTTTAGTTGCTCGAGAGAGTCTTTGCTTCTCAATTGCCTTCTTAGCCCAAAGAAACAGTGGTTGGCAATAGTAATTCTGCGTTTGATCTCAGCACTGGTATCATTCGCTGAGTTTATAGCGCATCCTAAGTATACAAAGTCTCTGACCACTTCAAAATTATAGCTGTCTATAGTGACGTTCTGTCCAAGACGGCGGTGCTTTCTTGTTGACAGCATATATTTTGTTTTGCTTCCGTTACTGTTAAACCCATCTCCTTGGCTTCCTTCTCAATACTCACGAAAACACCGTTGACATCACGCTTTGTTCGTCCGTTTATGTCAATGTCGTCAGCGTAAGCGAGTAATTGGACGGACTTTTGAAAGATTGTGCCCCTAGTGTTGACGTGAGAGTTTTGCACTATTCTTTCAAGAATGCTGTTAAAGATCAAAAGATTAAAGATCATTTTGCAGCACTCTTCATGTGCTGCCAAAAAAATTGTCGAAGACCTTATACTAAAAGGCTTCCGAGCTCTCGATGCCAATAATCTTATTAAAAATGAGATAGTTAAAGACTCCACTGGGGTATCAACGACAAAAAAGAGGTCTCCACCTTCATTTATGCTCACTTTCGAAAATAAAGATAGTCTCGATAAGATTTGCAGTATTAAATCAATTATGGACATAGTTGTCAAAATCGAACCACTGCGAAAGTCGAAAATTGTACAACAATGCAAGCGCTGCCAAGCCCTTGGACCTACACAAAAATACTGCAACCGCGAGTTTACTTGTGTTAAATGCGAAGGCAAGCATGCAACTAAAAACTGTCCCATGGGCAGAGAACAGAAAGCGAAATGTGTTAACTATCAAGGCAATTATCCTGCGAGTTACCGAGGATGTCCAGTGGCCAAAAAAATCCAAGACACAAAAAGAAAAAAACAAAACTGGGAACAAGTTTAGAAACTCAACAGACACAAAGCAGTAGTTGAAAATAAAAAAGTAACCGTAGAAAACAAAGCTAATAATCAACCGGCTAAAGCAATTTCACTTAGCAAAAATGATGAGAATAAATCCTTTCCCCAGATTGTAAAAAAATGTGCGGAAAACGAGGAAACTTCTATAAAACATTTGCTGGAACTTAACCTGAAAAGGATTGACCAACAAGATTTAAAAATAAACCAGCTAAGCGAATGAGTCGCTCTTAAAAAACAATAATGGACAGAACACTTAAAATCGCAACATGGAATGCCAACGGTCTTTTACAACATGTTTCAGAAGTAAACACCTTTTTAGAAATAGAGCATATAGACATTTGTTTGGTGTCCGAAACTCACCTCGCTATAGAACAAAGTCTTGATAATAAATTACCAAACTACACGTGTTATCACGCTCCGCACCCAGCTGACAAAGCTAGGACAGGATCGGCAATACTTATCAAAAAGTGCTTAATACACTATGAAGAACCAAAGCTTACGAATGAAAACATGCAAGTAACAACAATAAGTATAAAAAAGAAAGAATTTAAAATAGCAGCTATATACTGCCCTCCGAGGCGGCGCTCTCCAACTGAAGAAGACCTTGCAGAACTCCTAAATTTGTTAGGACATAACTTCCTTGTTGGTGGCGATTTCAATGCTAAGTACATCCACTAGGAATCTAGGCTCATAACTACAAAGGGTAAACGTCTATACCAAGCAGACCGCAAATACAACTGCGAATTTTATTCTCCTGGTTCGCCAACATATTTGTCATCTGATACTAACAAAATACCAGACCTTTTAGACTTTTTCCTAGTTAAAGGTATTAAACGAAATCATATAAGTATCGAAGGTAATTATGATTTATCGTCAGATCATACTTCAGTAATTTTATCACTGAGCGAAGCAGAAATAATAGAAAAAGTAACCCCAAGCTCGTGAAAAAGAAAACAAACTGGAACGAATTCAGAGATAAACTTGAAAGTTTTATAAGCCTGATTTCCCCTATGCAAACAATTGAACAAGTTGATCAGGAAGTAGAACACTTTATTGCTGATGTGCAACAGGCTGCAGAAGAAAGTACCACAACTATTTCGAACGCGAGAGAAAAAGAAATAAAATATCCTGTTATCTGTTAAAAAAAATATAGATGGCAATATTGAGGAATCGGAAAAAGCTCAGGAATTGTTACCCTGGTGCAATTAATGTTTTCTGTGAGCAAGAAAGTATAATGTAAACGCTTACCTTCCAGTCTTTGAAAATAACTATAATAGAAGAGTAGTAAATTGTTATCCATTTCGCGGCTGGAATTTGACATCTGTCAAACTAAGTTGTTAAACCAATTTTTTTTTTCAGTTGAAAGCCTGACATTTACGAAAATGGATCGCTTAACTATCGCTCAACGCATAAAAATTGTTAAGACCTACTACAAAAATTGTGATTCTGCCACAGCCACATATCGTGCTTTAAGAGGAGATTATGGTTTACATAATCGTCCAACTACGCAAGCAATTGGCGAAATTGTGAAGAAATTTTGAAGAGACTGGATTGGTTACATATATTGTAAGGCCTGTGCATCATCGTCTCGCTCGTACCACTGAAAATATCCCTGCTGTAGATGAAAGTGTTGCCGAAGACCCGAATGTGTCGATTGCTCGTCGTTCCCAGGAATTAAAGTAATATAAATTCCAGCTCACACAACAACTAAGGGCAGCTGACCATTCACAACGTTGTAGATATGTCGAATGGTTGCTTGATCAACAGGCGGTGGACGGCGATTTTTCCAACAAAATTTTCTTCAGCGACGAAGCACATTTCTCTCTCGGTGGGTATGCTAATAAGGAAAATTGTCATATTTGGGGTTCTGATAATCCTCAAGTAATTGAAGAAAGGCCATTACATCCACAAAAAGTCACTGGTTGTGGCGCTCTTTGGTCCGGAGGTGTGATTGTACCTTACTTCTTCGAAAACGACGATGGAACGACTGTCACCGTCATTTCGGAGCGTTATGGTCATATGATAACCGACTTTTTTTGCCTGCTATTGAAGAATACGTTTTGGAGAATATATGGTTTCAACAAGACGGTGCCACATGCCACACAACTCGAGGGAATATGGCTTTATTGCAAGAGACATTTCCTGGCCGCGTAATTTCTCGTCGTGGCGATATCTACTGGCCAACAAGATCCTGCGATTTGGAACCGCTGGGTTTTTTTTTTGTGGGGCTACGCGAAAGACCGGGTTTATGCAGATAAACCTTTAACTCTTGAGAACTTGAAAACCAACATTCGTCAAATTATGGCTGAGATACCGCCCAATATGTGTCAAAATGTTGTCGAAAATTACCTCAAAACAAGCGTTCAAACTTTATAATAAAAAAGAAATATCATGAACAAAATATTTTATATGTGTTTTATTTACATTTACTTTTGAAACCGCAAAACCCATTATAAGATTGAAAAAAACGCTGGCGTTTTAGTTTCGGAATACCACTAAAAACACGACAAAGGATATCAGAACTACAATTGGTGTGAAGTCCATGATGTGAATCAATTTGACATACATCAATGCGTTTACGAAAAAATATTAGATGTTGATGTTCAAATGTCAAAATTAGAAAGAGAAAATACAAGATTGAATCTGGGAATTAAATGAAATATCAAAGTTGTTGCAATCCCAATATTTAAAAATGAAATTAAACAACATTATATACCTATGAACTTCACAAAATTAAGGATTTTATCAAAATCACAAAATATGTATGTGTGTATCACCTCAAACGAAATAGCGCAGATGTTTTTTATTTTACTTGAAGTTATTGCGAAGTTTCCGAAATATGCAATTGAAATTCTATCACAATTTTTATAACCAGACTCATTTCATGTAAACAGTCACTTTCGAGAACCATTTTAGAACAAATTTTACACATGCATGTAGATGTACACAATTCAAATAAAAACATACACATCTGCATACCTATTTTGATCAGAATATTAACACACAAATGAATTAACTTTATTTTCTTGAAGATCTGAACAATTATTTCTAACCCAGTGCATTATTTTTTTGTTTTTAACTTTAAATTAGATTTATGAGATTTATTGAGGCCTTGAAAATTCGATTGTTTGCTTCATTACTTCACTTCCATTTTCCGTGGTGGAAATTTCAATTTTTTCGAACATTTTTGGTGTCATACTATTATTGGTTGCTGCCATCGAAAGAGATTTCTGATATCCATCTGCAATTGAATTATTTGCTTCTAGACCATTTTTCCCAAACTTAAAAGTTGTTGACCAACGTTTGTATGGCTCATAAGTTGTATTTGTGAACGAAACTTCCCTTTGAATACTAAAACGATTACTATCGTGCCTTTTAGGATTACTTATCACTGAGCTGCATGTTATTGTATCCATATTGTATTGTGAAGCTTTTACTATGAGTATAGACTACTTTCTCGAGCTTGAACCGAATTGGAATAATTCTCTGTGCATCGAAGCTGTGATCTTTTATTGCATTGCGAACAAAATAACATTAGCGAAATTCAATCTTGCTTATCGTTCGTTCTATGTAAGTCGACGACATTATGAGACAGTTTGTTGTGTTAGCTAAATGCGGTTGAGGTTTCTTGGCCTAATGAATTATAATAAGATTGTAATAGCTCACGTGGACTTAGGCTATGGTTATGGTTGGTTACAGCGGATGCGTATTGTGACGAAACAAATTGTTCTCACTTATTCGTCAAAACAATCACAACAATGTGATTCTTATGAAACCTGTTACAGTGCAAGCTCAGATCAGTCATAGTTATAGTCAGTTGGATTTTATCTGCAGCGTTCGTCAGAACTAGCCCTGAAAAATTAATAATTCGTGTTTGAAAAAAAAGTGTTTTTCAATTTTTTTCTTAAATTTTGTGTAATGTTTAATTGAATAGATTGAATGTACATATGTTACTAATTTTGTAACTGTTAATGAGTAAATAAATAATACCAAGAATTTGATTCGAACTAATTTAATTTTAAATTATTGCAAGTTTTTCGTCTTCTGAAATTCACGCACGAAAAATTGAGTGTTTTGAATTTCACTAATGTTATGCTTATACAAAAAATATAATCTTAAATAAAAATTACTGTATTGTATTTAGAGGAGAAGGTTTACAAAATTCTGAGACGGAATGCGGAATTAAGAAAGACTTAAAAATATGTCGGACGTTGGCTGAACGTAGCAGAGCAGTCAGCAAATTGTATAGAAATTTATAAAAAATTTCGTGGATTGGTATAAAAGCTTATTAGTTCAAATAACGCAGAAGAATCAAAGTTATCGGTGATAAGAAGATTGACATACTAGATAAAATGTAACCACAGAGTCGTTCGTGTGACATTTGAATAGCATGACATTTTCTTTCGTAAAGGACTGCACCATTCCACTTCCAGTGCATTGACTTATGATGGAATTTTCGAAATGACCCTTGTATCACAAAATACCGAATCTGCCGCTTTTAACATATCACTCTAATTTTCATAGAAGTTTTACAAAAACTCCAATTGTCGTTCTTATGTTCATGTCGATGTTTCAGTGTTATTTCATAGATAAAACGCCAGCGTTTCACTCGCTGCTACATTCCACAATACGATCCACTGAAACAGTTGATATTTGACAAATCAAAATTGTTTACAAATTAAATAATTTGTTTTCTGAAATTTATAATTTTTAAAATTTGTTTTAAGCAAGTGTAGTAAGTAATTTTTTACTGAGCAGCAATAACTACAAAGTGGAAGAAAAATAAAATGCCCGACAGGATCGCACGAGCTCGCTCTTATGCTCGATCACGTCGTAAGCAAAATCTTTTTTGTAGAAAGAAACAGCGTTTTTTAATTAATTGTGTATATAGGTAGGTACTTATACAAAAATTCTTATTTTTTTTGTCTAAAAAAAAATTGGTATGGTAATTTTCAATATTTAACAATATAAATTTCAAAACATACTTTAAAAAAAAAATTGCCCACCCGTTTTCGAAATATTGACTACTCGAACTCTTAAAAAAAAAATAAAATATGTGGCCATACAGTTGAATGAAAAATGTGGAAGATTTTCGTTCTTTTCTCAGGCGCGCACCCTTACAACGCGGCAGGATTGCAGCGAGTGAGCTAGCCACATGCAGTGACCATCTGAGAAACATGGGAGTTCCTTGTCCTTGCGACTTACTAACTGTGATATATCGAAAGCAAAACTAAATATAAATTAAAGAAGCTTAAATACGAATGCAAATCGTACGGAATAAGTGGAATCTGGAATGAAACGCGTTCTACTCCATAAGTTTTGCATTGATATTGAGCAGTAATATTTTAACTTAGTGGACTTTTATATTTAAATTAAGTGACGGAAAGTTTAGAACATCAAAAGAATTCCAAAATTTGGTGAGATAGCTTTTGGCTTCCTTTTCATCCATCACGGAGTTGACGGATTTGTAAAAAAATATGAATCACCGGCGGCCAGCGATTTGAATTTGAATGGCGAAACTTATATGATCGATATCCTTGTTTTTCGCAGCCAAATCGCTCATGCACTCAACCCATCATAGATATTCGATGTAATTCCATATTCACGGTATTTTCTTTATCATTTTTTAAGTGCAACTTCTTTAGACTCGATGAAACGAAAATTCATCACGATAAAGAAAAAAAAAACACATAAATGCATAGGATAAAGTCGGCGAGAGAATGAGATAGAATTTTATATGCTCGGTCACATCTTTGTGCGATGATTCGTAGCGTCCCCACTTTCGTGTACTGAGCATTGTCCATATGCATGTGCATATTGAATTCAACAACGAAGTAGTCATTGACCAAGGCTGTATAACTGTTTCAGTAGACTGTGACCATCCAGCCGGTATCGTTTTTAACGAAGTAGGGACCAATTATTCCACCAGCCCATAAAGCACATCAAACTGTTAGTTTTTCTGACTGTGATGACGTCTCAACAATGACTTTGAAACTATTTACACCACAAAAAGAGTAGTTTTTCTTATTGACGTAATCATTCAATGAGCGACTTTACTGAACAAAATTTTCTTGTGTAAATCGGAATTCACCAGCAATCTTGTTTTGAGGCCATTCACCGCCCGTTTCTTGATAAAAAGGCAAATCGAACTAAATATAAATCAATACTTGTCATTGAAAACAGTGCTGCCAGCTTAAAGTTCTGTTCGCTAAAAAAAAAAAACACCATTATAGAGCAACTTGAAGCAAAAACCGGCTTCAGCAAAAAAAAATCATACTTAGCGATGAAGTCTTTATTTGGACTAACAGGCAAGTTAACAAGGAAAATTGATTAATTTGGGGGGAATCAAGTCTACACAAGGTCCATCCAGTGACATTGCATCATCTGCTAAATGTGCTTACTAGATTACTACGTATTGTACTTCGGGGCATCACCAATTCGTGCTTCTTCGAAATCGAAAAAAAAACTCATGGATATTAACTGATGTTCTTTCGGCAAAAATGGATTAAAAAAATGGAGGACAAGCCTTGTTGCGACACAAACTACAATTGAAACGCACCAGCTTGACTCGACTTGCAAAGCATATGTTGGTATTGTCTTTGTCGATTGCAGTCTAAAGAATCTCTTGAAAAAGAAGATACAATAAATTTAAAACCGAAAACTTGGTTGGCATAGCAAAGGCGGCATCTAGACCTCTAAATTTGTTGGAAGTGTCAACTTGTTGGTTGCAGAAAAATCTACATCACATGAGATTAATAGCTGTTTTGGCGATTTTTCACTTAAGTGAGGACGTTAATCCTAAATTTGTTAATATTAGAAAAGCAAGATTTTTATATTCTTTTACAATTTCAATGGGATCTGGAACCTAAAACCCATTTTTACCGAGGGCAACCTTCGGCTATTATTGGATTCAAAAACTCTTATTTTTGACTTACAGATTTGATTTATAGATCTCATACGCTCCAAAATTCATTTGGACAATTTATCTGCACTGTTGTGGGGTTATAAGTAAGCAACATAAGGACCATCGGCGTACAGTACGGCGCTAATAGTCAAATCACCAATCTTATCACCATCACGCCGTCAATAAAGATTGCAAGCAAAATCGGACTCAGCACGAGCACACAACTCTGGGGAGTACCAGTTTCCGTGTTGGAAAAATCGGAGATGTTAGTAACGTTCCACACAGAAGAACAAACATAGAAAAGAGTTTGTTAATTAAGGCGTGTCTGTTTTCTGTGTCGAACGCAGTCTTAAAATCAACAAAAAAGCAAAGTGTTTTTTATTTTCATCAGTATACTTCTTAGCAACATTTGTATAAGAAAAAATATCTGGTCAACAGTCAAAAATCCTGATCGAAAACCAGCTTACAAAATAACACCCACTAAACTAATCTGTATAGTAGAGTATATTCGTAAAGATTTTTCTTTGAACAAGCAAGATGAAAGTGCTTCTATAACTTTCTGGAAGGTTGCAGTTACCCTTCTTATAAATCGCACATATTATTAATTTCAGAAAAGATTGAGGGATCGTCTCTTCATTGATGATCTTATTTAAAAAGATCAGAAATGTATTTAAGAAAGATGTGGTAGAATATTTTCAAAATTCAATTGGAACTTCATCAACTCCTGAAGCTTTGTTATTTTTCTTATTCAGAGTGTCTTCAATTCAGAGATTGAAATTTGATCACCTAGTTGGGCTATGTAGATTTCAGGTACGATAGATACTTTATAATCTAAGGTGGGAGGTAGAAGGAGTATATGTCAAAAATTGCAATTTTTCAGGAGAGCGAAAAAACGGTTTAAGCCTTTAATGCTTTGATTTTTTTTTCATTGAAATTGGATGAATTTGTATTTGTATGCCGAATTAAAAATTATGAAATGGATTCTTTAATATTTTGTAGTAAAGAAGGAAATTAAGCAACTTATACTCATTTGACCATTACCATTTTGTTTGAAAAGTGACTAATACTAGTAAAATTAATAAACAAGATAACAAATCAAAACAAATAGGAATGTTTTATTTCATATGCATAAGTAGGAATTTACAAAGAAATACACAAAAAATATTAAAATATAAGTACTTTATGTTTGGAAATTAGTCTTTTTCCACAAATTCTTCTATGCATATCTGCAAGTGCGTCAAGTGCGGAGTTTGTCTTAAGAAAGACACGTTTCTAAATAGGTCATCCTCCTGCAAACTGGTTTTGTACAAGACAATTCCAGGTGATCGAGAGCATCGTAACCATTTTGCTTTCTGCCACTTAAAAAGCTCACCTGTCGAATCATTACCCGAAAACTTCTTTTTCTTTTCAACAGTTCTCACAAGTTGATACCAGTCGTTTGGATGCGAAATAGGGTATTCTGTTTTTTCTTTTGTTTTTCAATGAGACCATGATCTATGTCACTCTCCATATGGTTATGGCCACTGACCATAAACTTATGATAATTGATCTTTTATGTTGCATAACCGTTAAAAACATAGTAGCAACATGGGAATTTTTTTTTGGCCACCGCATGCATCAAAATAAAGTACGACATGATCGACCACATCAGGCAAATTTATAAGCTCCGCATATAATGCAGTGGCTATTTGATTAGCTCCAAGTCCACCTTCCACATGTAGCATTTAACATCATTCCCTCCAAGGTTATGGATAGTCAGATTAAATGTCCATATATAGCGTTTATAAAACGCCACAGATGTATTAAGGTATGGAGTGGAAAAACATTGTTGTAGATCGAAAACAAAAGTCCGTAGATTTGGTGTGGTTTTTGCTCGATCCTTATCATTTCGTTTGGAATTAAAAGCTGCTTCTGCAAGATCATGGTGCTCGTTTAAGTCATTGATATATTTTTCTTTCATGTCTATCTGGGATTCAATTTTAATTTTCATTACCAAAGTGTCACATGCATGACATGTATCTATGTGCGGAATCTTGAAACTGAAGTTTTGATTATGAAATTCTCTAGAATAAATCTTCTCTGAAACTGGAGCAGATACTTTTTCACAATACAATGAATACAGTAAAGTGAGAAGGCAAATATTTTTTTATTCGTTCGCCTTGTGTAATGTGATTCATATGAAGGAAAAGAAAGAATATGCTCAATTACACTTGCAATGGTCTCCCGGAAAGTTTATTATTACATCTCAGTCCTCTCCTATGTTGCTGTGGAACTCCTGATATCGATAACATTTTTTTTTAATAACATGCTTTGTAAACATTTGGCGGACATCGCACGTTTTCATAAAACAATTACGGCAATTTTTTTCTTTCTCCATTTATTTAAAAAAATGTGTTTGTAGTGTTTCTATTTCTCTTATTTTCATCTGAAACACCTTCTCTTTTTCTGGTTACCTTTGTTGCAGAAGTATCAATTAAGTTGCCTAAATATGCAACTTGTTTGGTATGATCCGCCAAGGACCAATATTCATTTAAAAGTTGTTGCCTTATACTTTCCGAAAAATGTTCATTGCAGGGGATTCATTTTTTTTTGTCTTAACAATGTTCCATTTACGTCAACATATGCCTCTCAGGTACATCGTTTGAATTTCCGTTCTGCTCTGGTTCTTCTTGAAATTTTTTGGTCGGATTGCTTGAAAGCACTGTCATATTTAGACCTTGCGTGTTTTCACCAGCATTTATGAAATGTTCATTCATAGAATCGCAGATTGAAGAAGACGAATCAGGACAGTAGTTTTTACCTTTTGCCGAATCGTCACTATCAAAATCAGTTGGATGGTTTAAATCTTTGCTGGTTGAGGGAATGTTATTCACATCTTCATCATTGTAAGTATCTGATAAAATCATAAAAGAGTTGGCGAAAAATAATGGAAAACAACGTTATTAAAGAATTATTTTTCATTTAAAGATAGGAAATGTACCTTTTCGATTTACACTCATTGCAAGAGCAACCATTTTTGCTACTCGGTTATTCTTGGAAAATATTATTTAAACTTTTTAAATTATAACAAAACACTTTCAACGTTGCACATTGAAGAACTACTAACAAATGAATAATAGTGTTGATTTAGAACTCCAAGCCAAGGACATTGAAATATGAAAGAAATTTCAAAGCCAACTTTTCATGCATTTATGGAACAATTGAAAAAGAAACATAAGCATAACCGAATTATTTGCTCATTTGAATACAAGTCAAAGAAATATTACCTATCAGTTCAAAAAATCATAGCCCTTATTTGGTCGTAATAGTATAAGTTGACTTATACTGCCTTTGCCTTACCGAATTGTGTCTCATTGAGTTATGTTGCTTTGAGCACTGCCTTTTATAATGTTTTGTGTGTGATAGGAGTATGTGAATACTCCTTTTACCAAAAATGGTACATCAATTTTAGAGTCGAATGGTGTACTTATATCATTTTAACCAAATTTTGATTTATACTCCTTCTACCGAACACCTTAGAATTATTAATTACCACAAATAAATAGATTTGACGCACGTCAAACTTCTCCTCTTTATGACTTTTTGAAATCTGGCGCTCAACAAAACAATCCCAAGCCGTACAATTTTTGAAATTCAATATTAATGAAAAATATCTACAATTCGGAGACATACGCCCAGATGTTGATTGCAGAAATTCAAAAATCTGAACTACACGAATCCAAAACTGTATAGTACATGTTTGAGTATATCTTACAAGAAACTATATATACTCACGTCCTTACTAGTTTATTATCTTACACAAATTGCAATCTTCCAACACATTACCTAAGAAAACTTTGGAAAATGACATTTTAAAAATTTATAACAATTTACCCAGGTATTATATTGCTTCAACACAGAGGACAGGACTCACACGGACACGATCCTTCCAGACCCAACAGAAAGGTTGAAAAAAAATCTCACATTTAATTTATTATAGGCCGACTTGTGCTGCTGCAGTTGACCTTACTACTCATGATGATAGCGATAGGTTGTGCCTTTGAATCAGTCTATTTGCTTACTAACATCACAGGCTTAATATATGTATGTATAAACCTTCCCAGGACATGATTATCTTGTGATGATTTCCTTTTGAGTGAAAAACCTATCCTTTGGCTGCCAGTGAAAGCGCGAAAAAATGCAGATTTATGGAAAAGCCAAAGAAAATATATTGGCTAAAGTAAACAAATCTAAAAGTGAAAAATTCTGTGACATGGCATGGAGGGGGCCGCGGCAGATATACATACATTGGTTGTAGCTGATGGTTGTAGGTAAGGTAATGGTGTTGGTGTTGCTACAACAAACTTTGAATTCCAACAAAAAGGATGACATTAATTTTTAATAACTAAAGAATCATGCAGCAGTAGCATAGTATACAAACCACAGCACCAATCGGCAATGTGCATATATGAATAATATAAAAAGGAGGAGATGTTCCGTTTTCGTAAAAAAAGGATACTCTGGCATTCCGGCGGAACTAGCGATTCCACTTTCAAAAGGATTGGCTGCAGGAAGAGAATGTCAGCAAATAAAAAACTGCAGTACTTTAGCCACAACCCATTCCCAGAGCTGCAAGGACCAACCAACGAATTCATAAAACTTCCATTTGCAGTTTGGTTACGGTGCCGGTGCCGGTGCGGTGTGTGTGTGTGTTTTTTGCTCTGCTCTGCTTTGCTTTGCTTTTGCTCTGCTCTACACTGCCAGGTTGTTTTGATGTACTTGGCTTGGTACTATGTTGGTTGGTATTCATTTTCTATTCCAAAATTGTTATTATATCCTTTTATGCAGTTTTGTGCCCCTTGCTCTGATGCTACAAAACTGCCGAAGCCGATGATGGTGCAACAGCAGCCAGCAACACTCAGGAGGGTTTAGACTTTAGTTGGTTGGTGTAGTTCCATTAGTGTGGATGTAAATGGGAGATTTTGATTTGCTCAGCATTTGTTTTTTTTTTCGATTACAGCCTTGCAAATATTTGCACAATAGCCTTATCTTTGGCCTTAATGTCTTATTCAGATTTTATAAGCTTTTGAAATAAACAAAAAAAAGTGGCAATAGATGTATGTACATAAAACTCAATAACTCATGCTCGTCTCTGTGTAACTTGGACTTCGTTTTAAATAAAAATTAATAAAAAATGGAGATTTTCATAAGAATATTGTGAGTAATGATGGGGAAAAAGAATTTATTTTATGACCACCTAACGTTAGCTTCTAAATGGTTCTAACGTTCTAACTTTTTTAAGGATTTAATGTCAAGTGTATTAGAGACATAAGATAATTATTACGCTACATTCAAAACTCAATTGAAATACAGTAACTACCGGCACATAGTTATTGTGTGCTTACTTCTTTGGACTAAATTTGGGGTTGTACGGAGGTTTTTGGACACACAAGTTAATGTCCTTAGCCAATAAGCCAAAGGTATCTAATGGAGTATTGACCTTGACGAAGTGTCCAATCAACGAAATTTGAATGTCACTAGAGGATTTTCAGTACAAATCACAGTCCACCAGACTGTATAATTCACGAGCATTTTGGACATATGAGAGCATCGAAAAACCTTAGAATTCACATTTGGTTATTACATACAAATATTATATTATATTTAGTTTTTGTATGATAACATACTTGCTTTTTAAAGCCATTTTTCGTATCATTTGATGACTCTGAATGCCCAACAACAACTTGAGTGTGTTACCACCAAGTTTTTTCCCAATTATTTTGGGCTGGAATTATAGCTATTTCACTAGAGCAAAGGAATCTGATGATCGACATTTGAAGGTCGTGAAATAGCCATAATTTAAAAAAATTGAGAAAAAAACTTGGTGGTAGCACACTCAAGTTGTTGTTGGACATTCAAAGTCACTAAAAATATTATAGCCTATAATGATGAAGGAAAACATGGCCATTTGATTTTATTGGCCAGCCTGAATCTGACTATATTATAGTAAATACAGTATTGAACTGTCGAGTATCAGGGGCTTTGTATTTGCTGATCCCATCCAGACAAAAATTTAGTTCCAGGATATCCTTTTACTCTATACCTTAAAAGCTTTAGGCGTCAAAACCCAAAAAAGACAAAATCAAAACAGATTCAAGATGTTGTACCAGAAAGTGTTTTCTTATATTAATGCGCACAATAAACGGGATTGACTGACATAAGGTTGGGTTAGGTAAATGGGCTGCCAGTTGATCTTGTTAACGGCACACTTAGATCAAGATAGATCCATTGTGATACCCCGAAGTATTGCAACTTCGAATTGTATAACCTACGATTACTATGGATAGTCATTATCAAGCCATTTAGAGGCTTTTATGAAGTTCAACAGGCTTTTGCCTGAACGATTCTAGAGCTCTTCTAAATTGTTAAAGAAATAGCTGCCCAAGAATTTGTTCCTTATATGACAAAGTGCTGGGCAATGACAAAGGAAATAAGTGGTATCCTCTTGTTCCTCTTCGTCATTGCAGCCTCTGTATAGGTCATCATTACTAAGCCCCATTTTCTTTTTATGATAGCCCAGTAGATTATGTCCGGTGAGTATGCTCACAAGAGTTGGAACGGAATTCTTGTTTATGTGGGTAGGTCTTTTCTTTTCAAAGTTAGGACATAGTTTCCTGGTTGTAACACAGGTGTCGAGTCCGTTCCATCTTTCATTGGTTTGTAAAAGAATCTTCTTTCCAATGTTCTGTTTAATGGGTAGTGTCAAGTATTGAACCCTTCCTCGCCAGCTCATCAGCTCTCTCGTTGCCCTGTACATTACTGTGACCCGGGATCCAGCAGAGTCTAATGTTGTGCTTTGTGCCAAGAAGCTTCAGCTCTTCGTGACAGCTAGTTACAAGCTTTGACTTGATAACTGCAGCAGCAATCGCTTTTATTGCTGCTTAGCTAACGATTAGAAAGGTGATGTCAGTATGTGTTATCTCCAGCTTTGATATGTGTTTTGCAGCATTTTTCAATGCCAGGACCGCAGCCTGGAAGACACTACTGTGATCAGTTAGCCGAGCGGAAATTGCTTCTTTAAGGTTTTCTGAGAAAAAACCTGCTCCAACTCCAACTTTGAGCCGTCGGTATAGATATGTTGTCGACCCATCAGTATGGAGTTCGTTGTTTACCCATACTTGTCTGTATGGGAAACAGGTTTTAAAGGGTCTTTTAAAATCGAGTTTTGGTAACATGTAGTCTGTGCTCACAATTTTTTGAAGAATCTGAACATGTCCTATGTGGCTATTGCGCCAGACGTTAGCTTGGCTTAGCCATAAGGTAGGTCAATGGGTATTAAATTGAGTATTGCTTCTAATCCCGCTGTTGGGGTACTCCTCATCGCTCCAGTTATACCTATACAAGCCATTCTTTGTATTTTTGTTAGGGATCAAGCATAGGGCGAACGTTAGGAAAGCAGTGAAATTAATGACTTAAGAGGACATACGGATGTATATTGGTTTTGTATTCCTGAATATCAAAATGGGAGGGGAAATAAAGTCTGTAAAAGAATTCCACATGCGTGTGGTACGACTAAAGAGAGAATCAGCTTACCTACATGATGCAGTTAGGCTCGAGGTAAACTGATGAGAATTCATAGAAACGCGAGTATTACGGTTGCATATTTTAAGGGGACGAACACGTTTGCAGCTGACTATTTCGCTAGCATATTTTTTATAAAAATAACCATAAGATAACGAAAGACATAACAATTCTACAGCGTTCTAAAGATGTAAATGTTTCAACTATACTATAGGTCTATCACCTATCGTTCTTAGAGATTTGTTTTGAATTCTATCTGAAAGATTCGAATGAGTTTTGGGAGGCCTTGCCAAAATGTATGAGCTATTCTTTAGTTTGGATAAATGAATGCCTAATAGTTAATAGCCATATACGAAGAGGAGATGAATTTCCAGCATCTATGAAGAAAGCCCAAAAACTTTGCAGCGTTTTTCCCGACATCGAATATGTGGTCATTCCACAAGAAGTGGGCTATGATGCACAAACCAATGACTGACGGCTGATCGGTTTCTTCAATGCAAATTGTACTGTCACTGCGATAAGCTCAGCTAGTATCTCGTCTGACTTTTGGAAGGCGGTTAAACAATTAAATGGAAGAAAACTAGCCAACCCTAAAGGCTCAACAACAGTTACGGGGCCAATTTAGGATGCTACGTTATACTGAACAAGTATCTTTAGCACATCAATATGCACAATCTCCTTATTTGGATGATATTTTAGATGCACCTTTCACTATTGATGAAGTACAAGCCGTTCTTAGAAAGGCGAAAGATAATAAAGCCCCAGGAGAATATGGGATCCCATTTGAATTCTACAAAAACTGCACAGTAGACTTTACGATTGCTCTCACGGAAGAATATAACAAAATAATGGGTTATCCATTTTGCGGTTTCAAAAGTAAACGTAAATAAAACACATATAAAATATTTTTTACATGATATTTCTTTTTCATTATAAGGTCTGAACGTTGACATTATGTCTGAAATACTCAATCATTTAAATCATCGATTCTTTTGAGGTAATTTTTGACCACTTTTTGACACATATTGGGCGGTATCTCAGCCATAACTTGACGAATGTTCGTATTCAAGTGCTCAAGAGTTAAAGGTTTATCCGCATAAACACAGTCGTTCACGTAGCCCCACAAAAAAGAAGTCCAGCGGTGTCAAATCGCATGATCTTGGTGGCCAGTTGATATCGCCACGACGAGAAATTACGCGGCCAGGAAATGTATCTTGCAATAAAGCCATATTCGCTCGAGTTGTGTGGCATGTGGCACAGTCTTGTTGAAGCCACATATTCTCCAAGTCGTATTCTTCAATAGCAGGCAAAAAAAAAGTCGGTTATCATATGACCATAACGCTCCGAAATGACGGTGACAGAAGTTACATCGTCGTTTTCGAAGAAGTAAGGTCCAATCACAACTCCGGACCAAAGAGCGCCCCGTACAGTGACTTTTTGTGGATGTAATGGACTCTCTTCAATTACTTGCGGATTCTCAGAACCCCAAATACGACAATCCCACCAAGTGAGAAATGTGCTTCGTCGTTGAAGAAAATTTTGTTCGAAAAATCGCCGGCCACCGCCTGTTGTTCAAGCACCCATTCGACGTATCTACGACGTTGTGAATGGTCAGCTGGCTTCAGTTGTTTTGTGAGCTGGAATTTATACGGATGTAGGTGTAGATCCAAATGCAAAATACACCATAATGTGCCGTAAGACAGTCCTAATTCCTGAGAACGACTAGGAATCGGCAACACTTTCACTTACAGCAGCGATATTTTCAGTGTAACGAGCGAAATGATCGTGCACAGGCCTTACAATATCTGTAACCAATTCAGTCTCTTCAAATTTCTTTACAATTTTGCCAATTGCTTGTGTAGTTGGACGATTATGTAAACCATAATCTCCTCTTAAAGCACGATATGTGGCTGTGGCAGAATCACCATTTTTGTAGTAGGTTTTAACAATTTGTTTGCGTTGGGCGATAGTTAAGCGATCCATTTTCATAAATGTCAGACTTTTAACTGAAAAAAAAATTTGTCTAACAACTTAGTTTGACAGATGTCGAATTCTAGCGCTATACTTTTGAAACCGCAAAATGGATAACCCTTTATACGAAACTGGAAACAACGTTGCCGAAGTGGCACGACCGTGCACTTTTGGTTTTAAAAAAATTTAAATAGCATTGTGGCACTCAAACGAATGGCACTCTAGGAACCGCGGAGTAAAAATGTTTTCAAATATATCCAAGTTCATGATCAGATCAGGTAGTGCATCGGCTGAAAGATTTTGTTTTACGCTTAATAATATTATGACCCATGATAAGAATCGACTTTCTTATAAAAGTCGTGCTTTTTTCTAAGAACCAGGGAAATTGACAAGTAAACGATGAGTGGGATTAACCATTTGTATGCTAAGTCCAACAACAACTAATACCCGGGGGTGCTTAGCTTAAGCACAGAGAATTCTGGGGCTTAGCTTTGGAGAAAATAAAAACTGTGGTTCAACACTTTGTTTTCATTATTTTCATTCTTTCAAATAAAACATTGCTACCAAGTTTTCTCACTAAGCCACGTGGTAATTTTTTTCAACCAATTACCCCGGGGCTTGGAAAAAACGTATTTAAGATATCTGCAAGCTCTTCCATAGAAAATATATTATAATTTCAAAATACCTTCAATGTTTTCAAAATTGTAGCAACGCTTTTCCTCGGAATTTTCTTTTCTCTTTTCGTGTGTATGACCTACATATATCGCACTAAGCTGCAATTTAACTTCAAACAATTCCACAATAATAGTTGTGTAGCATAGTTCCGCTAAAGTGCAGTTAAGTCGAATGCGGTCTAACATTTTTAAACATGAGGTCATTGACAAAAGATTTCAGCTTATTTTGAGTCGATTTTTTGAGTCTTAACATACATATTGTGCAATGATTCAAACTGCTTAAGAATCGATATTAAATATCGATATTTTCTTGCCTAACATCGATGTTTTGCCAACATCGCCCATCCCTACATTTTCATGGCATTTTTTTTATTTTTCCGCTTTTTCAATTTAAAAACGAGTGTTAAATTTTTCAATTGAAATCCCGGATCGGAGAGTTCTTCCAATCGAAAAGGACATAAGACTTATGTTGCTTTATTTGCATATAAAGACTCTAAATATTCTAACATTTCAAAATTGTTACCAGGTAAAAATTAAACCAAATGCAAATGTGTCAAAACAATTACAATATGCAACTAAAAGAAAAAAAAATACATAAATGCAAAAACTTATGTAAGTTGAGGTATAAACAAATAGCTAAGTACCTGCCTAAATTTCAACCATAAACGCTATGGTGCAATAGCGAGCGGAAGCATATGCACCAAAACACCATGCAACCCTAAGTCACAATTCACAAATTCTTGTCTTAATCAATCAATTTTAATCCAATGTCAAACGTTTGAATTGGTTTCGTCGGTGCATACTAGAACACCATTGCACAATAGTGCACCATATTGATGCGGTACACGCATCCAAATAGAGATGTTAGCGTTCAACAGCAAACTGCTGAACGAGCTATATAATGCCCGCAGCCTATAACAACCGCGGTACGTATTGAAGATGACCACCGAATTGCAAACAAAGCATTTCGGGGTGTTTATCTTACCCCATAAATCATCCACTTAACTATGGAATATGGCGGAATTAATAATTTACATTGCGACCGGGTTTTCAACGTGAATTGCATTTAAATGCGGGAGCTGTGAAATTGAAGGTGTACGAGTGTGTGGAGAAAGTCCTGCAGACTTGCTCAATTCCACTCGAGAAGGGGTGTAAGGACAAAGAGTATGCGGTCTCAATAAACGATGCATAAACTTGCATCAAGCTCCTTCTGGCAAATCAAACAATGAAAATACTCAGGCGGCTGCACTGTCCGTCCGAGGAGGTGCGGTGAGATGATGAAATTTTCTAAAAAGTTTATTTGAAAACTTTTATCCCACAGGTGAGAGTAAAGAGGATGTGTACGTATGAATATAGCTCTATTTGTCGACCGATGGTATGGATGGACTGTATCGACTTTTTCTTTGTTGGTTGCACTCGAAGGCTTTCTTGAGATGGAATTAATTTCTAATTAGCCCCACAGGAAAGTCCGAACAAAGTGTACTTTGCGAATGAAATTTAAACTAAAATAAAACTTTTAAGGAAGAAGAAGTTCCGATTCAAATGAAATATTGAATACGGATAACTTTTAAATGAATGCGAGGCGGTTATCTTGGAAGATTGTGTATGCATACATATTGAAGGTAACAAATTAATTAATTCATATCTTCACATATTGTATGTATGTTTATTAGTTTAAGAAATAGTCCGATACAATTGAATGCAAAAATATTCAGCTTTGATTTTAATAATGCTGAAGGATTGACATGGGTCGAAAATTCCGTTCAGTGATTTTCTTGTGGATGCAATTATTTTTCGACAGTAGTTATCTACAAGTGGATTTTTACTTGTCCATTTCCGACATTTGTTAGCAAAGAAATTCTAGAATTAGTTGAACTTAGTTGTGTCCGAGATTTCTATAGCGATTGACGTATAACATCCTATCTATATTAACTATAAGCCTGTTAGGTCTAAGGTCTTTTAAATGCAACCTGAATTGCACGGTACCAGTTTATTATTAAGTTTGTTTTGTTTTTTTTCCCAAGATAGATAAGCGCGCGATCTCCTTTTGCCGAGAACAACCTCGCGTCCTCGGGAAAGAAGCTCAAAGCCTCAATGGTTCCAATATCGAACAATAATATGAGCAAAAATAATTTCAATTCCCATGGATACTGGAGCCCATTACAGTGTGTGGCAGAGGCTGACAATGAAGGTGAAGATATGGATGATGATCAATCAACATCAAAACAATCCGCTCCAAAAATAATAGTGCCCCCAATTGAATTATTGCAAAAGTCATGTGATTATGTGCATCAAATGATGAAATCTATTAAAGTCACTGACTATTGTATACAAATTATTTCCATTGGTATTAAAATTATGTGTGAATCTATAGATTCTTACAAAATAGTGATTGAAAAACTAAAATCAGAGAACGTCAGTATTTCTCACATGACCTTAAAAGTGATAAAGTTTTTAAGGTTATATTGTATGGCCTGAGCTCATCTGATACCAATGTGTTAAAATCAGAATTGATTAGAATCGGTCCTAAATGTGTAGACATTAAAAGTATAACAAAAAACTATGAACAATATTCCGAAACTTTTTATGTTTGCTTTCTTGAAACCGTCAAATGTTTGGACACGATGAAAAGAATTGCCATGTTAAAACATACTGTTCAATCTGTGCCGACTCACACAAGACTGAAGAATGTGTCAATAAAGGCAAGTTCAATTGCGCAAACTGCAATGAGGGTCACAAGTCAACCGATTCAATCTGTCAAAGCAAAAATAAATATTTGGAAATAAGAGCTAAGCTTGCGAGTAAAATAAAGCGTTCTCTCCAACCAAAAGCTTACAAATCCAAATGTAAATGTGCCATCACATCTCTCTATAACCGATTTCCCTTCCTTACCTTCCCCACCAACAATCAAACATGTTGATAACAATAGTAATACTCAAGCACCAAATTCATGGGTACATACTCAACGCTCACCATCAACATCATCTCCAGTAGCAGTAGCAGCGTCACCATCTAACATTCACCAACACATGAGTAGACCGATAATCAATGCTTTTGGGGTGGCCATGGCGCGATAGTTGTGTGTTCGCTTGTCAACCTCATGGTCACAGGTTCGATCCTTGCCGTAGTCTATGTCCTCTTAGTTTGTTTTTGTGTTTTTTTTTATAATACAATTCTATATACTACTGATATTACTCAGCCAAGTAGAAGAATTAGCATTATATTTAATTGGATTTGTCGAATTATTGATTCAAAATAACTTTTAACAGCCTTTAGTCCACAAAATTTGCGTTTCGTCCCGGCAATCTCACTAGGACTCATCGGTTGGTTAGTGAGCGCCTTACCAATACGCAATTTTTGTTAAGTTCAGTTCAACTTACATGCATTTTTTGAAAAAAAAGCAATGTGAACTATATGCAACAAGATTAAAATTTTAATCATTAAAATTGGAAGATTTTGTCCTTGACCAGACCTAGTTAATATGTCACTAACCAACCGATGAATCCAAGTGACATTGCCGGGACGAAACACAAATTTTGTGGACTAAAGGCCGTTAAAAGCTATTTTGAATCTTATTTTTCCATTAAAACCCAATTCTAAAATAAATGTCATACGAGTTGCTGGTGTACTCATTACATGCTGTTTAGGCATAGAACTAACAACATGTGATTGAGTAAAACTGGTATACCGATAAATATGAGAACGAATAAAGAAAATAATGCGAATTATAAGGGACATAGATAAATAAGATACGGAAATTTCTCCGCATTAGTTCAGCCGCCATCCCTGGAGATAAAATCTGAGACAACAACCACCTTCACTCTCAGAACATTGCGCCACACACCTGGCCTATCATTCTTTCTCTTCCTAACCTAACGCCCGAGCTATGTTTCATATATATCTGTATAAATATCTACATATATTTATATTAAGTCATGAATCATATATTTGTATATCTATATATCTTTATATTTGTATATCTGCAATCATAACCTTTTTATCAAATATCATTTTCATTGTCATCAAATTATTTCAATTAATATATTTTTTTTCCACACAATGTAAATTAAAACCATAAAATTCAGGTGTGAGATACACTTTTGATTTCCGTTCTCACACCTTAAATAAATTCAATATGTAAGTCCAGGTTATGAAAAGAAACTTTAAAAATTGTGCATTTGAATTTGGGAATTGATCGAATAAAGTTGTTTTTTTTTAACAAGTCTTGTCTATCGAGTACTTAGTTCCCGCGCTGTGTTGAAACATTGAAAGGGTAGTATAATCCCTTGAGCGGGTGTAGATTATAACAACAACAAAAAATGCTAATATTACCAACAGTGGAGGGTTGTTCTCCATGGAAGAACTTTATTCCCTCGTAATAGAAATGATTATGAACTAAGTGTATGTAAGACAAAAAATGATCAATTTTATGCTATCGCTCAGTTAGCTACTAAATTTTTGTATCAAAATAAATATAAATTACTAAATATAATTACATGGAACACCAGAGGTGTCCGAAGTAAATACATAGAAAGTAAAAGAGGTAGATATTACATTAATTACAGAGACGTGGTTAGACCTAGATGTAAAAATATCAACTCCAGGTTTCTATTGCTATCGTGTTGATAGAATAGATGAAAGAGGCGGGGGGTTGCAATATTGGTAAGAAAATCAATTCAACACTCTGTTTATTGCCTATACGTACTTTTTGCTTAGAAAATATTGGAATTGAACTTAGATTAGATAACGATAGAACTATTGACATAATTTGTGCATACTTTTGGGGTGGCTCTTCATCCCCATTAAAGAGACAATACCTAAATGCTGATTTAAGAAAGCTTTTAATAAAAAATAAAAATTATATTGTTGGGGGTGATCTGAACTGCAAACACAGAGATTGGGGTTGTAGCAGAGCTAATTCTTGGGGCAACTTGTCGGATCTAACAAATATATTTCCCTATTCCATATTGTTTCCATCAGGTCCTACTTATATACTCGCTGGTAAAAGAGGAAGTCCTTCAGTGTTAGACTTTTTGTTACTAACACTGCTAACACTGTATCTCAGCCTATAGTTTTTGATGAACTTCCTTCTGATCATAACCCTGAATTATTAGAAGTTCTTCATTCTTCGCAAATAATAGACGAATATTATCTTGATTTTAAAAATACTAACTGGTCAATTTTCAAATCAGATTTAAAATCGAAACTTAGAAACATGACTACGGAAATAGAAAATGTTACAACGAAAGAAGGGCTTGTTTCAAGTTTCTCTAATCAGGTTCTAAGCTCAGTAGAATCTTCTGTACCGAATCTACTCAAAAAGCATCACATTAGTAAAGTTCCTGGTTATATTCTTGAATATATTCGTGTCAGAAATGGTATTAAACGACAATGGCAACGATATCGTTTGTCAGCACATCGCTATCAGTTGAAATATTTCTATAAACTTATCTCCATGGAAATCCAAAAAAATCGTAGTACTAGTTGGAATCAAACACTAAGCCAGCTAGAGAAAAATGATAAACCTTTTTGGAACATTGCTAAAATTATAAAAAACAAAACCAGATTGATTATAATGATGTCATTTATACTGATTGTGAAAAAGCTAATGCTTTTGCTATAGAATTCAGGAAAAACCATGAAGTATCCCATCAGCTAATTGATTTAGATGCCATTAGTTTGGTAAATGCTGCCTCTCATAGAATTTTATCTTCTTTAACAGAAACATCTTAAGATGAATGCGTTTCTGTTGATGATATTTCCACTATAATTAAGGAGTTGGAAGTAAGAAAACCAATGGACTCGATAAGATAAAGAGTGTATATCTCAAACATTTAACCAAATCAGGAAGAAAGTATCTGACCTTTATTATCAACGCCTGTCTGAAAAACCAACATTTTCCAGAGACCTGGAAAATGGCGAAGTTCATACAAATATTAAAAGCTGGCAAAGATAGGGAAAACCCTGGTAGCTATAGGCCGATTAGCCCTCTAGTAGTTTGAGTAAGGTGTACGAAAAAGTACTAAAGAAAAAACTTAACTTATTAATTGCAGAAAAAACATATTTTTTCTGACCATCAGTTTGGATTTAAGAGTCACCACAGTTCTTCCCATCAAGTTCTTAGGATTTGTAATATAATCAAAACTAATCGTACTGAAGGTATATCTACAGGTATGGTCCTATTAGATATCGAAAAAGCTTGAAATTTTAATGAGATATTATCACAAATGGAAAATTAAGCTTAATGTTGGAAAGATAAAATCAATCTTTTTCACCAGAAAAAGAAAGCGATTTTTTCTACCCGGTAAAGAGCTGAAAGTCAATGGAACTTCTATAAAATGGGAGTCTTATGTGCAATATCTAGGAATAAACCTTGACAAGCGGCTTATCTTTAATGAGCATATTAATAAAACAGTTAAAAAAGTCAATATTGCAATTAAAATGCTATATCCGATAATAAATAGAGAATCGCATTTAAGTATTGAAAACAAGGTTATTATATACAAGGTTGTTTTTCAAGCAAATGTGCAGTTTGCCATATTAAAAATCTACAATTATGCCAAAACAAAATATTAAAAATAATGTTTAATCTACCCCGTCATCATTCAACTAATGATCTTCATAGTCAAACAGGTGTTAAATTGATTTGCAGAAGAATTCAAAAATTAACTGATACCTTCTTAATTAAAAGTGATATTTCTGATAACCCTTTGGTAGTTCAATTACAAATATAAGGATTAATTTATTTTTTTTTTTAATTTTTCGTTTATATTCAGTTGTAAAGAGTTTTCCAATAAGAGGTGTTATTTTGATATTCAAAGAAAAATGGCATTTTTGGAGATAAATGATCGGATGTTTATTTCATTATAAAGAGGAAGGTATGCCGTTAATAATGGAACACAACATCAACCAAATGGCCGCCAAGACCACGTTTACAGGACCATATCCTTTTCATGAAATTTTCCATAACCAAATCGCAAAGTGGCTGCCCTATGTCCTCGATAGCCTCACGAATTTCATCTTTGAGGTCTTGAATCGACGCTGGGCTGTTGGCGTAGACCTTATCTTTCACGTGGCCCCAAAGGAAGAAGTCGCAAGGTGTTAAATCACAAGATCTCGGTGGCCAATTGTGATCACCTCTTCGAGAGATAACACGGTCCGGAAACTTTTCCCGTAAAAGATCGATGGTTTCATTGCTTGTGTGGCACGTACCGCCGTCTTGTTGAAAGTAAACGTTGTCCAGATCAATACCATCCAATTCAGGCCATAAAAAATCATTAATCATCTCTCGATAGCGCAATCCATTGACCGTAACTGTTGCTCCAGCCTCATTTTCGAAAAAGTAAGGTCCAATGACCCCGCGGGACCATAAACCGCACCAAACAGTCACGCGTTGAGGATGGAGAGGCTTTTCAACAATAACTCTTGGGTTTTCCGAGCCCCAGATGCGACAGTTTTGCTTGTTGACGTAGCCTCCGAGGTGGAAATGGGCCTCATCAGTCAAGATGATTTTTCGATGAAATTCCGGTTCATTTTCATGCATTTCAAGGACCCAATCAGCAAAGACACGACGTTGTTGATGATCAGCCGGCTTGAGTTCTTGTGTTAACTGAACTTTATAAGCCTTAAGACCCAAGTCTTTATGCAAAATACGGTGAAATGACGTCTGCGGAATGTCTAATTCCAAAGAACGACGAGGAATGGACAAACCTGGGTTTTCTTCAACACTTTGGGCTACAACAGCAATATTCTCAGTTGTTCTTGAGCGACGTGCACGGGTTTTATTCTTCACATCACTAACTTGTCCCAACAGCTCGAATTTGTCCACCAATTTCTGTATTGCGGTCCGACAAGGTGCTTCACGACGACCCAAAAATGTTTTAGTTTTACGAACCGTCTCTGCCAAATTTTCACCATTTTTATAGTGAATTTTAATAATTTCAATGCGTTGTTGAAGCGTGTATCGTTCCATTTTTATTAATAGCGTAGTTTCTACTTGTCAAATGTCAAAAAATGACAGCTTCAAAAGTGACAGCTACCGAAATAGCGGGCTATTCAAAATAACACCTCTTATTGGAAAACCCGTTATATATGTTTAACCCATAATTTATTCATTTATTTTTGTTGATTGTACTTATATTTATTTATTTATTATTTATTTTCATGTTTGTATTCATTTATTTTTTTATATTTATTATTTATGATTTATTATTTATTATTTATTATTAATTATTTATTATTTATTAATTATTATTTGTAATTTATTTTTATTATTTATTTATTTGATTATTTATTTAATTGTTAATTTGCTTGTTAATTATTAATTATATACTTCTTGATATATATTTATTTTTTACTTATTTGTTTATTTATTCATCTAAATGTACCTTTTTTATATTTTTTTACCTGGTTTATTTTGTTTAATTTAATCTATTTCTTAATCGAAATAATTGTTGTACTAAAATGATCATTCTTTCTCTTCCTTAACCTCACCCTCACGGCCGCTCTGTGTTGAAACATTAAAAAAAAAATATATATCTATCTATCTATCTAGTTGAACTTTATATGGGCTTAAAGATGAAAATCCGAATACAAAATACCCGATGATGTGCCAGAAGACCTCTTTAATACTTGCATTTCTTAAGATGTGAAAAGAGTTTGGATGTATGATCGTCAGCAGGCGCTTGGTTTGAGGGTCTAACCCAAATAACCATTACGCAATTGGCTACAATTTTTTAAATACTCAAATCTGCTTATCACTGCTGCCGTCATGCGAAGAACTTGTTTATCCACAGAAGATGCGACGGACTTTCCTTTCTGTTAAACAAAGTGAATGTTTTAAAGATGACGCTGCCAGAAGTTATATGGCTATTCTAGGAGTTGGAAGGACATTTTCAGAGATATATTTTGTATGTTTCTTTTAATTTTTTTTTAAATTACGCTTGTAGGCTTTTTTTGTTATGCTCTTAATAACCTTTAAAATGATCTCTTTTATCGTGAATATAGGTTAAATGATGTACCGTCTGTCCAGCGCCAAAATAAAAATACAGTACTGCGTGAGTCAGAAAAAATATTTTGTCTTCTTTTTTTGATTATATTTTTTTTATACTATCCCCAGTAGATATCCTGGATAATCTCAATATTAAATACATGAGATGTAAGCAAACCACCATTGACTTACATCTTAGATCCCAACTACCACCAATTTCTCGGTGAGACGAGATGAGACTACTTTAAAGGCAACCGAGACGAGACTTAGATACGGCTGAAATTTTTCGATTTTGACGAGAGTGAGACGAGACTAACCATCTAATCATCTGGTCTCGTCTCGTTGCCAGCACTTACTAGGGCATGTTTTGCGTTTGAAAAAAAATCGAACTCAAGATCTTAATCAAAATTGACTTACGATGATAGGGCATTCTGCGTGTCTGTTTGTCTATCTGTCTATACAACGAGCTAGAGCATAATCGGCTAAATCGATTTTCTTCAAACTTGGTACTTAAGCGTTGTAGGTGATTGTCTCAAATATAAAATATTTAGCCCCAAAAATAACGGTATATGCCATACAATTTTTTATAACATCTTAATATTCTCGAAAACAGATCTAATGATTTTGATAACAAAAAGTATGTGTATTAATTTAGTTAAAGTATACTTATAATTTATAGCTATATAATAATAATATAATTTTGTTTACATATTTTATTATAAACGGTACCTCCCCTTCAACAATTTTTTTGATTTTGACTTTCTAATAAACGGCTAAACGGATTTCGATCAAAATTTTTATAAAGGAGATCCTTCGAATTATAAATAACTAACGGACCAGGCTAACTTCATCTCGCCCCGATTTAACGCCTTCAAATGAACTACAGAGCTATAATAAAACAATTGTTCAGATTTACCAATGTGATTTATTTGAATGGAAATAAAATCCGCAGAGAGTGACAATGTTTTTCAATTTGTTTTCCGGCGCAAAACCAAACAACAAAAAGCTATCGACGACGTTCTTTTCTTCGCTGCTAGTACTACCCGTTCACAAATACAATCGAGGTTTTTATAATTTTTTGTAATGACGTTTTTAACTCGCAAAAATTTGCCGGGAATGATATCAATCCAGTCGAGACATTAACAGAAATTTTACCTTTGCCAAGCGCCACCAGGTGTCTCGAGAATTGAGCAGCCGATGGGTCATTCTGCAATGTGACTCTCATATTTGTGGCCAATTTCTATTTCTTGACATGCCGTCACAAAGACGACGATTTCAAGCATGCATTATATTCATCAGCAGCAGTAGATTTCGGGATGACAGATGAAAGTCTCCGCTGAGCATTCTCGCATCAATTTCGCTGTCACCGAATTCTTGGTCATTGTGTACGTTAATGGCTTGTCAAGCACGACAAAATTCATGGCCAGCTTCAAAGCAGAATGTGCAGTTCGACCGCCTTTAAGCAGTGTGGCAGCAATGCCATAGATGCCATAGGATGCAGCGGGCAACGAAAGAGATCTTACCGCATTGTTGCTGGAAATGACGAATGTCTTGCATGTCCCATCGGCAGCATCGAGCAAGTAAATGCGATAGCGGAATCGTATTCCAAAGCAGCGCGTTTGAAGTCTACATTTACCACTTTTCTTCTTCTAATAACTTTTTGTCGAATTTGTGGTGCAGTTTGAAGCTGTGGAATTTGGACACGTCTCATTTATTTCACGGACATTCTGATTAATTATTGCAAGACGTGTACGTCGTCCAAGGTAAGATCGGAATCAGTGTAATTATACGCAAAACTCTAATCAATTGCAGCAAGAAAAATAGCACTTTTGCTGAATATAAAATTATTATCTCATAAAGTTCTCCACCCAAAATGCAACAAAGAGAAACCAAAATGAAGTGTGTGTATACAAAACAAAACACATTTATACTAATTAAGCAATACAAACATATGAGTTACATTTTTGGTCATAACTCCGGTTCTAGACATCAGAGGGAAACAGATTTCTTATATGCACTCTCCAAAAATGTCATAAGATCTCCTGAAAATTTCATTCAAAATGATCTAGCCGAAAAAAGAAGATAGCGAGCAAACCTAATTTGATTGTTCTTTATATATAAGAAAAAACTGCATACCAACATTTTCAAAAAATATTTTTTTTTTTTGGGTTTTGAAAAAGAATAATATTTTTTTTTGAAAATTCAATATTTCGAAAACATGTTGCCTAATGATTTTTTTTTTGAAATTTCGTTTTTTTAGTTTATATACCTAATTAAATTAAATGTTTTCAAAAAAAAATTGCTTAATTATATTTTTTTGAAAAAAATTTAAATAAATTTTGTAGGTATATAAGAAATTAAGTAAAAAACGACTTTAAATATATATTTAGCCCTTTCTTACGATGTGATCAAACATCAGCAAGTACGTTCTATCCAGTTTTATTTTTAGAGTTATGAGTTCAGTAAAGGGGCTTTGACTGCCCATAAAATGAGCAAGCACAGTGAAAAGATTAGAAAATTAATGTGGATCAAATAGTAGAAATGTACAGATGCAAAGGGATTTGCAGTTCTGACTGTAAAATACATAGTCTTAAAATTGATTCTACATTCGTGTTGTATAGGGAAATAATGAATATCTTCTATGCAATTCCTTGTTAGTTTATTTTATTTAAGGAAACCTATATAGCAAAGTATATGAATTTCCGTATTAAAGTATTTATAAACAAAATTGTTGTAATATTAAAAGTCGAATACAAAGTGACGGTGAAATTGAGTTGTGAACTTTTCGAACAAAGATTTTTATTGTTTTCTTTGATAATAACCGGAAGGCTACCTCAGCTGTAGACAATAAAATGCTCTTAACAAAGCGTATTACATATCCCTCACAGACCGCCAGCCGTTCCGCATCCAATATACCACCAGCACTACTGATCCAGCAATACCATACGAGCAGTATACTGCCCTAACAAACCATTACATTCACACATCAGCGGATCACATTAAGATGTGACGTTCTTACAATTATTTACACTGTGTTACACCATAAAATAAAACAAGAGGATTTAAAAAAAATGACGATTCGGGGTAAAACTTACATGCTTGAAGCGAACCTTAGTTTTGATTTGGATTTGCTGAGGAATAAGTTTGCCACTGATCATAAGTGGTGGTCAACTTTATGATTAATTCCGATAATTTATATGGTGCACTCGTGTGCCGTTTAATTTGAAAATATTTTGGGTCCCTGCACTGGAATTAGATTCGTTGACTCCGTTTTCCCTGCTTGCTCATTCTGAGTGAGGTCATGTACTATAGGGTTGCTTAAACATCGATAGTCGGCGCTTTCGATAGTTTTAAGATAAAACCCAGCCTTTGGTATGTAGCTTATCCATACGAAAACGAATACGAATCTCTGCGGCCGAATTACCGATTCAGTGACCGAATGAATGAGTACCATCTTCAGTGGTCGAATGAACGAGTAAACACTATAGGATGATGGCGTGATAACATGCGCAGTAATGCCAAACTTGCAGAATTCAGTCAGGCATTACTCGAAAAGTGATGCGGTAATTCGGCCCCTGGATCTGATTTAACTTACCACGCAGAACAAAAACAATATATGATAACACTCTCTAACGATTCTTTTATTAAGATCCGAAAAATAAAAATTAATGAAAATATTTGGAATAATATGATATTTAATTAAAACATAACATAAATTAATTAATACCTCATAAACTAGTAGTAAAACAAAAATAACATCGGTTATTAAATAGGTTTTTTGAATAACTCAAATGTAAGTACTTATAAGTCATCAAGTATATCACAATTTTTTTAATGAATAGTGTGCTGTGCAGATTTTTAACTTTGAGTTTGCTTCTGAGTTCAGACATGGCTAGTCCAGCCTTAAAAGAAATTCTTTCGGATGGAACTGAACTCGCCGGAATGCAAAAGAAATATCTAGTTTTTAATTAAAACAAACAGAAGCAAGAACAGGACCACCGAACTCGAAGAAATCAGAATAATAACAAATATGATTCATATGAGATATGAGACTATTAACAGCGAATCAGAGATAAAATATAATGCGCGGAGTCTCATAAGTATGCACAAGTGTTAGTTAATTACAATGTGTCTCATTGCTGATTTTGTCGCATACTTGTGCATTATTGTGAGATTTGCTGTCAATTCATTATAACGGGTGATTTTTTTGCTACTTGGTTCTTGACGTTTATATTTTTGACAGATCACACATGACGAACATTTGACATTTCGATTCAGTATTGCTTACCATTTCATCATGAATAGACTTACGCCTGAACAACGTTTGCAAATTATTGAAATTTATTATCAAAATTCGTGCTCTGTGAAAAATGTGTTTCGCAAGCTAATTGTCTTCAGCGACGAGGCTCATTTTTGGCTAAATGGATACGTGAATAAGCAGAATTGCCGTATTTGGAGTGAAGAGTAGCCAGAGGCAATTCAGCAGCTACCAATGCATCCCGAAAAATGCACTGTTTGGTGCGGTTTATGGGCAGGCGGCATCAATGGGCCGTACTTCTTCAAGGACGATGAAGGCCGGAGGGTTACGGTCAATGGAGAAAGGTACCGTTCGATGATAACAGATTTTTTTTTGCCGAAAATGCAAGAATTGAACTCGGTCGACATGTGGTTCCAACAGGACGGTGCCACATGCCACACTGCACGCGAAACCATGCATCAATTAAAAGCGAATTTGGTGAGCAGTTGATCTCACGTTTTGGCGCAGTCAATTGGCCACCAAGATCATGTGATTTGACCCCGTTAGACTATTTTTTGTGGGGATATGTTAAGTCATTTGTCTATGGGGACAAGCCAAACACGATTGCTGCCTTGGAAGCCAACATTGAACGTGTCATTGGTGAGATTCCGGCCGAAATGTGTGAAAAAGTTTGCCAAAATTGGAGCTTCAGAATGGACCACCTGAAGCGTAGCCGCGGGCAACATTTAAGTGAAATTATTTTTAAAAAGTAAATGGCAGAAATTGATTTATCGATCCAAATAAAAATTTCATTCACTTTTTACAAGTTTCTGTGTTCTTTTGAATTTTCAAAAACCAAGCTCTTAAAAAATCACCGTTTATTTCAATTTTGGTATCTTTAATTTCGTATGAATGCATAAGGGGTCGTGCGTTTTTTTTTTTGTTGCTCATTATGGGTTTCACCACTAATAAGCTTGTGAGCTGAAAAACTATCTGAAAAACAATCGAGAGTTTTTTTTTTAACTTTCGATGTACGCGGTAGTTTTTTACTATCGATACTATCGATGCTTAAGCAACCCTTATGTGCTATTACAATTTATTATTTGAAATGCCGTGTTATTTAGTTTTGGATTATAATAAAATAGTAAGATTCTAGTAACGCAATTTTATAAGTAACATAGATAACTGGACAGAGTTTCAGCGTTCTTAAACCCAAGTTTTACTTGCTTTCTTCGGTATAGCCTGCATACCACGAGCTTGCCTTAGCCTTATGAAAACAAAACCACCAAAAGCATAACAGTTTTTATCCAACGAATGAAGATATTCATCAAAACTACATTTTCGATAAGTGATAATGTTTAACTCTAAGGATTATTTATGTCCAACTTAAATTCCTAATCAAAATGTTGAGTACACTCATATGAATTAATTCTATCGCTATTGTACTGCTGACTCGTAAATCTATTAGACTTGCTATGGGTTTGCTATTTTCATTACGATTTACTTTGGCATTTGTCCATTTACTTATTTTTGTTTGTAGTGTATTCTCTAATAATCTTTTCCTAATGCCTCATTTATAATTTTAGAATTTATTTGTTTTCGAATCTCCCAACAAGCTATGTTATAAGATAACAGAAGGGAAGTCACTCAATATCCATGATAAGAATACACAAGTTCAAAGCTGATATGATAGATTATATATTTTTGAGATTCAATTAATTTCATTCAGTACCTATACGCAATTAAGTCCTTAACTCTTATAAGGTTTTAATTGAAGCTACGAAGCCTAATCGCCCAAATTTATATCGGGGTTTCCATACAAACCAGGCCCTTGACTGATAAAACAAATTCAAAAACATTGCGATAAGCAATTAATTATAAAGCTTTAATGGTAACCTCGCGAATAATTGTTATATTTTATTTTAGAGCCTTAACCACACTAACAGAATGTAATTTTTTGTTAGAGATCATAGGTTGGAAACGCTGTATTCGAAATGTGTTTATGTGTCTAAGACCTAAGGTCTTTGAAATGCAACCTGAATTACACGGCACTAGTTTGGCACAGTGGATTTGGGAAACAGGTATTGACTGTCTGATTTTATGCCATGGGCGGCATCTTATTAAAATTGGAGGTATAGAAAAGAATGCGCCTAGCGTGGGGATAGATCCCACACGTCCTAGTCAGCAATCAAGCACTTTAACCACTGCGCCATTGCCACCCACATATCTTGATATTTCCCAGGACTTCTTTAGTAGATATAGATCCGGCAGTTGTAAATAGAACGTCTTAGGATGGCATCAATAGCCCTTTCTGTATTTATAGGTATGGTTCATGTGGAATTGATGGTTAATAATTCAGAGTTGGTACATCTTTCCTTCCATCCACACTTTGTTGATGGTTCAAAAAACATAAAAATTTCTGTATTATGCTGCTAAGCTATATTTTTACTATTCCCTATGGTTATGTTAGGTATGAAGTGGCTGCTAGGAAAACAATTGACACACTAAGACCAGATAGGTCCATTGTAATACCACAAGAAGAGATGTGTGCTCTTTAATTAAACCAATTATAGCCTCTTATCAAGCGATGTAGCTGGTAAATCTCAACATTTCTTAGATCACTGATGTCGTCAAAGAAGTCTTCTCCCAGGTGTAATCTACGTCCCTGGGAGAGAGCTGTACATGAGCATAGAAGATGGGAGATAGTCTCCTCTTCCTCTTCATCCATACAACTTCTACAGAAGTCGTTTGAGAAAGCGCCGAGTCTGATGGGGTGTCTGCCAATTAGGCAATGTCCAGTTAAGACACCTATTACTGAGCCAAGATGTTTCCTGCTCAGAGAGAGCAGACCTTTTGATCGTTTTGGGTTTATTTCTGGCCAGATCTGTCTGGTAGCCAGGCAAGTAGAGATGTTTGACCAACTTATGTTTGTTTGTTTTATTGCGTTCTGTTGTAACGTAAGTCTACATGTAGCGATAGGTGTTAGTTTGGTGAACACTAGTAAAGTAATTTATTTTATTCAATAAGAAAATAAATAAGATTAAAAAAGAAAGCAAGGAAAACTTAATCTTTTTGTTACAGTGAAATTAGTACAAAGTAGATATTCTAATACCGCCTCTTAATTTACTAAGTTAACAAAAGAATAAACAAAGAAAATAAAATTGAATTAATTATACATTTTGCATTAAATATAGAATTATTAAAACATTATTTTTACTTCCAAAGTAACTAATTTCAAATATTAAAATCAATGTTGACTAAATTTAAATATTGAAATTAATTTAAATTTAAATTTGTTCGATGTTTTTGAAAAAGTATTCTTCCAAGGCCCTTTGTCATTATATCAGCAATTTGATCGTTGGTAGATATATATTTTAGTTTGATCTCTTTGTTTAAAATAGCTTCTCGAATAAAATTGTATTTTACATCAATATGCTTCATTCGTTTATGATCACGTGGTTCTTCTGCCACCTTGATACATGCTTGATTATCTTCGAATATACATGTTGATGAACTGCAAGGATGACCAAGTTCTTTCAATAAGCAGCGTAGCCATTTTGCTTCACAAACACATTTGGCTAAAGCTAAGTACTCAGCTTCAGTTGATGAAAGACTAACAGTTGGTTGCTTTTGTGATAACCAACTTATTGTATTGCCAAATACCTTAAATACATATCCTGATGTTGACTTGCGATCGTTCTTATCACCAGCCCAATCTGAATCAGCATATCCAACTAAAATATCAGCTGCAGAATTAAGGTGAAAAACCATTTTCATGTTGGCTGTTCCCCGAATGTATCTCAAAATACGTTTTGCATACATAAAGTGTTCATCAGTAAAAGAGTTTTGGAATCGACTGAAATAATTTGTCGATACACATAAATCTGGCCGGGTTGTTTGAGTAGCATAAGTAAGACAACCAATAAGTTCCCTGTATGGCTTATCTGTAAAATTATTTTTGTCACCATTCTGTAAACTCAAACCACTTTCAATTGGTGTTGCCGCCGCTTTGCAATCATTCATTTCAAATTTCTTTAAAACATTCTTCAAGTAATTTGATTGATTTAAAGCAATTGATTTAACACTTGAATTATGTTCAATATGAATTCCAAGGAACGAATTAATTTTTCCAAGGTCCGTCATTTCAAATTTTCTTCTTAATTTCGTTTTAATATCTGTGATCGCTTGTGCATTGTTAGAAATAATTGCTAAATCGTCGACGTATAAAAGAATATAACAAATAATTTCATTTTCAAATTTTGTGTATAAACATTTATCTGATTCACAACGATTGAAACCAATTTTAGTAATGAATTGATTAAAGCACTCATTCCACATTCGTGATGCTTGCTTTAATCCATACAATGATTTCTTTAATTTACAAACCATTGTTTTATCTTTTATAAATCCTTCTGGTTGTATCATGTATATATCTTCATTTAATGTTCCATTGAGAAAAGCACATTTGACGTCCATTTGATGTATTTCGTATCCAAAATGATTTGAAATAGATAATAAAACACGAAAAGTGGTTAACTTTGCTGTCGGTGAATATGTTTCGTTGTAATCAAAAACTTTTTCTTGAGAAAATCCACGAGCAACAAGTCTTGCTTTATACTTATCTACGTCACCGTTTGGTTTGTACTTCAATTTAAAAACCCATTTACATGTAATAGCTTTTCGACCAATAGGTAGCTTACACAAAGACCAAGTATCATTTTTTTTTAATGATGAAAATTCAGCATTTATAGCCTTTTCCCATTTTTGCCAATCAGCACGCTTCTTTGCTTCGTTAATCGTAATAGGATCATTTTGTACAAATTCTTCAGCTGATAATGCAAAGTTAGCGAGCCATGCTTCACATCCATATCTATCTGGCTTCTTTTTCAATCGTTCACCACGACGTAATTCATTACTATTTTCTGTGGTATTTGAAGTACTGTGTACATCATCCATGCTACCAACGCTATCCACATTAACATCTTTAATACTCGTATATTCTTCGTTGTCACCAATGCAATCCAAATTTACATTGTGGTCGTGTTCCGCGTTGTTACCAAAGCGATTCAAATCGACATTGTGGACATTCTCTTGTTCGATGTTACCGATGCTTTCCAAATTAGCACCGTGGATTTTTCGTTCAAATTCATCATCTTTGTCATCATTTTCCGCCTCTGAATCAAATATGTTGATATAACTCAGACGATCAAAAATTAATTTTTCGTTGAACGTCACATTACGACCCATGACAAGTTTGTCCTTTTCGATATCCCAAAGACGATATGTGTGTGATGATAAGCCATATCCAAGCATGTAACATTTAGATGACTTCGCATCGAATTTTGAACGACTTTCTGTTGGTATATAGTTGTAACAAATCGATCCAAAAACACGAAGATGCGATAGATCTGGCTTTTTACCATACCAAATTTCAGCAGGAGTTTTGTTTTCAAATTGCTTGCCAACAGAAGTTGTTGGTGATTGATTCTTAATATAATTTGCATGCATAACCGCTTCGTTCCAAAATTTACGACTTAAACCACTCGACAAAAGCATTGTTCTTGCCTTTTCAACTATTGTGCGGTTAAAACGTTCAGCTACTGCATTCATTTTTGGATTGTATGGCACGGTGTAATTTAGTCGAATACCCTTATTGATACAAAAAGATTTGAATTCTTTTAAGCAATACTCACCGCCATTATCCAACTGCAATTTTGATATTCTTTGTCCATGCTGTGTTTCAGCCATAGTAACATATTGTTGAAATTTATCGAAAACTTCACTCTTACACTTTATGCAATAAACCATTGATGTACGTGAAAAATCGTCAGTAAAAGCGACGAAAAATCTGGAACCATCATATGCCGACTCACTCATGGGACCGCTAACATCTGTATGAATAAGTTCCAATATTCGTTTAGATCGAATTTCGTTTCGTGGCGGATACGGTAAGCGAGTTTGTTTTCCAAGCACGCATGACTCACAAAATTTTTCGGCATTGGTCAAATTCAATTTATTCAATCCAGTGACCATGTTTTGGTTTACCATTTTCTTAATATCATTGCCATTCAAATGAGCCAGCCGAAAATGCCATAAAATAAGTGAGGCTTTGTTCAATTTCTCCACACCAGTAATCCCAGCAAATACATTTCGCTAAGCATAAAAAGCTGTTTGATACAGTTGACCATATCGACGAGCAGCGAATACATTTTTACCATTTTTTGAGATAATTGCATCAATGCCATTAAAGGTGATTTTATAACCTTTGTCCGTCAACTGCCGAATTGACAATAAGTTGCATTTAAGATTTTCAACAAACAATACATTTTGAATAGTTTTTGTTGAATTATCCCCATTGAAGAATGTCTTTACCAAAATTTCACCATGGTGTTTTGCCAATAAGGAAGCTCCAGCCTTTGCTGTCGAAATATTTATTGGTGTTATTGTCTGCATACTATTGAAAAACGCTTTATTATTAACAATATGATGAGTTGCGCCCGAATCAAGAACAAAACGTATTTCTTGAAAACCATCATTTATTTGTTTTGTTGTTCTTGAACTTATACAACATGACGCAATATCGCCATTGGTCACAATTGATTCACGGCTTTTGATTTGTTCTTCACAAAGCAAAAATTCTGGATCTTCATCTTTTTCTTTAACGAAATTTACACCTGCGTTGTTTTTACTATACGAATCGTTTTTCTTTGACAAATTTACTCTGCATTTTGATTTGATATGACCTGGCCTTTTGCACCTATGACAAATTATTTTAGAACGATCTGCTTTCATAGCCATCGAGTCGTTTGATCTACCACTACGCATATTGTTACCAGCAGTACGCTTTCCACATTCGTCCAAAAGGCGACTTTTAACAAATTCAATTGTTAGTTTGGATGTATCCATGGTTTCTAGAGCGGTAACCAAACCATCGAAACTTTTTAGTAGCGTTAATATTAAATGACAAACAACATCCAATTCTTCTAATGTTGCACCAACCGATTTCAACTCACGCACAGCATGATCAAACTGCAGAAAATAATCGGTTATATCATCTCCATCTTTGTATCGCATCGTCAATAAATGTTTTCGCAACAACAGTTGTCCAGCAACACTTTTACGTTCAAACATACCAATAAGTGTATCATATATTTCCTTTGCAAACTTTTTGTCTTTGATGTATTCCAATTGAGAATCGTCAATACATTGCACTAAAATCAGCCTGCACTTTTTCTCTTCAGATACTAACACTTGTTTTACCTTAGCAGAACTTGCATCCGTTGGAACATCCTCCAACAGCGATGGCAATGACGTTCTCCAAACATTTTTCCTCCAGCAAAATTTGAATTCGATATTTCCAGTTCGAGAAATTCGTTCCATCAAATGGTTTCAGTTTTTGCAGATTGTTTTCCATCTTATTCTTGTTGAGAAGCTCCAAACCCTTTAAAAATTCAATTCAAGCAGCTATGGGAATAGCACACAATTTTATATTTGCGTGCGATTCGAGAATCTTCCTTTAACGCAAATCCTTAAAATAAAATTATAATTATTTTATTATTTTATTGATTCCTGGGCACATAACCTGTTAGTTTGGTGAACACTAGTAAAGTAATTTATTTTATTCAATAAGAAAATAAATAAGATTAAAAAAGAAAGCAAGGAAAACTTAATCTTTTTGTTACAGTGAAATTAGTACAAAGTAGATATTCTAATAATAGGCATACCGATTTCTTCCATTTTGGTTTGAACTGGTAATTGGGTTACATTTCTGGCGAGTTCATCGGCTTTACAGTTTCCCAAAATATCCCTATATCCCGGTATTCAAATGAGGTGAATATTAAACTGTTCTGCCATATCCCTGAGCGATGATCGACAGTTGCGGGCTGTTACAGAGTTTGTGGACACATCGCCAAGTGATTTGAGGGTTGCTTGACTGTCAGAGAAAAGACGGATATTCGATGTGGATATCACTTAGCCAGGATAGAACCTCTTTAACCGCCAGAATTTCCGCTTGGAGCACGCTACAATGGTCAAGGAGACGGAAATAGAGACTAAGATTTAGTTTGTCTGAGTACACACCGCCACGCACTCCTTCTTCGTTTCTTGAAACGTCCGTAAAGAAGTGAGCTGATTCATCTTTTAAGAACCCCTTATCCTACCAAGCATATCTTGGTGGGATGGTAACTTGGGGAAGTCCTTGTCGAAGGTTGGTTGGTGTGTTGTGTAGGCGGATCATCTTAGTTTTGATCCTAATGTATTTAGAATACTAGAAAGGCCTATCGAATTGCTAGTCCATTGAAAGACAGCTTTGAGACGAATGGCTGTACACGCAGCCACTTGTTTGCCAAATATATCGCGGGGTGTAAGGTTATGTAGTATGCTTAGCGCAGCCGAGTGTGTTGAGTAAGAGTGCTCCACTGATACATAAGCTGGCTAACCTTTGGACCTTATTTAATTTGTCACAATATGTGACTTTATCCAATGCAGTACACCATACTGCTACCCCATAAATAAGTATCGGTCTAATAACCGCTGTATACAACCAGTGGGTATTCCGTGGGGATAAGCCCCATTTATTCCCAATGGCTTTTTTGCAAGAGAAGAGTGCAACTTTTGCTAGGAAGAGTACCCTTGTATATTGGATTTCCAGCTAAGCTTTTTGTCTAGTATGAGACCTAGATATTTGGCTTCGTCTGAGAAAGCCAGTGGCGTACCATTTATTTTATTTTTCCTTGAAAAGAGGACAAGTTCTGTCTCGGCCGGGTTTATATCCAGACTACATTTGGTTGCCCAAATTTTTAGTCGATTAAGACCATTTTGCAATAAGTCTGTTAGAGTAGGAGCGTGCTTTCCTGATACAGCAATGGTAACATCATCAGCATACGCTCTGACCCTATATCCCTCTGCTTCCAGGTCTGTCAGCATTTCGTTTGCCACTGTGTTCCATAGAAGTGGGGATAACACACCACCTTGTGGAGTCACTCTGTTGACATATCTTCTTTCTGAGTAGTCCCCAGGGTTGAGTTGATTCCTCTGCTGCTTCCCATGAGACTAATCAGCTATGTCAATGCGTCAGATACCTTAAGGTTTCTCACCGTTGCGATTATTGCCGCCCTACTAACGTGGTTCAAAGCACCCTCTATATCTAGGAATTCTACCAGAGTGTACTCTTTATGGTGCAATGAATATTCTATGTTTTGTACAAGCATGTGTAAGGCGGTTTCAACCAATTTTCCCTTATGCTGCGCCTACAGTGGTGCGACAAAGCGATGCGATGCGAGAAGCGTTTCCGTACGAAAAAATATATACATTTATTCTTATATACGTACGCAACGCGAAGCGATATTTGTTGCTAATATCTCACATACCTATAGCAAGCATCTCGCTCACAAACTCATCTGACAACTTTTCAAGCGAGCTTGTGCGGCGAGAATTGTTTGTTTTGACTTAAACGCCAAGAAAAGAAAAATCTAACTATTTCATTTCAGTGATTGTTGTTTTTTATTTCATCTTTTCTTAATTGCAAATCGCTTCTCGCATCGCATCGCTTTTTCGCACACTGTACGCGCAGCCTTACAATATTCGTGCTGAGCAGTAGAAACGAGATTGAGGTTTATTGTATTGCGTAAATGAATATCTATCAGTCTTTCTAGAGGTTTTAAAAGGAATAAAGATAAACTGATCGGTCTGAGGTCCTTCGGATTTCTATGGGTCCTTTTACCTGCTTTGGGGATAAAGATGTCCTTAATTCCTCTCCACAGTAAGGGGATATACGTGAGGTCAAGACATCCATTTAGAATAACCTCCAGTATAGGTCTAATTATATCTGAGGTTATATGGAGTTCGGCAGGTATGAGGTATTATGCCGTCTGGCCTCGCTGATTTATATGGATCAAAGATTTTGATTGACCAAAGTAGTTTTTCCCTTGTAATATGACCAAGATTATTATTGTTTTTATAGCCTGTCCGTGATTCTTCAGTGCTACATATGTTTTGCGAGCTAACAGGGAAGTGAATGTCTAGTAGCAAGGATAGCGACTCTTCGCATAAGTTGGTCCATTCGCCGTTAGCTATTTTTAAAGAGCTAGGTATCGGGGGATTTTTCAAGATTATTATTGTACTGTGCCTATGCTTCGATAACTATTTTATTTAAAGAAAAAGGACAGGTCAGGTCTAGAAATCCGATGACAGCAAGCTACTAAAAGAAAAAATGTGAAACCCCAGTTTGGCTCTAAAAAGGATTCATCCGCTAACATCTTATTTTCAGAAAATTATCGGAGTAACTCACTTTATGTTCCACCAAGAATTCCAACTTAAACCGAACTATATATGCCATTTCCGACTTTATGTTATGAACTCTTGACTTTTACTTTGAGGAATCGCTATAGTGTATGCTTTATATTATCACGTTACTAACATTTCAGTTTCGATAATGCTTCGGTAAGTAATTTTAGCTTGGATAAGGCCTTATAGAAACCTTATAGAAGCTGCTAAGTTAGGAGATCATTCTACCACACTTTGTCAAAACAGCCATGGATGCTCTTCTGCAGATATAAATTTCGCTGTCACATGACTCTTGGTTTCAATAAAGCCCATCTCTGCGGTAGAGGTATTCTACCTTTGTATTAAGTTTATCCAACAATTACAATTATTTTTTTTACTTCTATTTGAATATCCTGCATAAAATGTGATAAAATTGAAAATATCTACCTTCAAATTGCTTTGCCCCTATTTCTGTTTTGTCATGTTAAAAAGTATCTGCAGTTGCGGATACCTCTATTTAATCAAACAACACAGCCAGGGAACTAGATGTCCAGCTAAAACCAACTGCCGCACAATTTTTCTTTAAAAAGGACGCAAAACAAAAAAAAAGAAAATCTTCGTCAACGAAACGACATCAGCAGTAGCTTCATCATCGTCAGTTGACAAGCAAAGAATCGCATCGTCAATGCGGTCCACATATATTTTTAAGCTGTATGTTGTTTAGTCTTGCACCCATGTAGGACCTACCATCACATCAATGATCTCTATCGCCCTCTCCAAATGTATCGTCCAAGGACTATCCGCATCACCGTTCTACTTCCTGACGGATTAAATCCTTGATATTTATCTCATTTTCCGCATCGGTCACATGTATTTTTTCATTCGTTCTTCGTTCGTCCTTCACATCATGCCGACCACTTGCAATTGCAACTTGTGTGTAGTATAGTTCTTTCCCTCATCATTATTGTCACCCAGCATGGCATCCATCTCTAAATCTGAACAATTTTCTAAACACCAAAGAGATTAGCTGCTCCCTTCATATGGGAACAAAAACCTCCATCCATTCACCTAGTGCCAGTTCGATACTAAATAAACATCTGCGGATAAAATTGCAGGATGCCTGAGCCTGGCTACGACTCCACTCCTGCAATCAACCAGCGAATTAGGTAGCCACAAACTTGCCCGGCCAAAGGTACCTCTTGCACTTGCATGAAACTCTATATACACACAAAAAGCCAAAATTCAACATTTTCAAAATGCTTAGGTCAGCTTACAAATTGATTTCCAGCCTCTGGCTAGGTTTTGTGGTCAACGGAGACTAAGCGAAATTTATCCCACAAAAACTCAAAAAAAAAAAAAAAAAAAAAAGATATAAAAAACTTCAAAACAAAAATGATTGGCGTACACACTGCACACCATAGAGCTTAGCTCAGGTACAAGTTTAGATACTTTCAAATTGAATTTCAGAGGTTGTGCAGCGTTCAAAAACCTGTTGTACTATATGCACTTGTATATTGTATAAAAGGATAGACGTTCGTAGTCTCTTATAGTTTTTACAGATATATTCTAACGGTGGTGGTGGTGATAGTGATATGGTCAGAAAGGGAATCGGGACCCGGTATCAATTCAATATGGCAGCATCAGCCGACTTTGATTAAATGTTGCGACAAAATTCTCATTGAAGCGGTGATGAACGACTATGAACTACTGCAACAGCGAACATCCTGCTGCCGTTTTCTGTTATCCGTATAAATGTGGTGGAGAGACATATTTTTCCAAGGGTTCACACAAAGGACATATTTTTCAGATGCAACATCTCGATTCTCGAGCAAACAACATACTTCCCAAATGTGCATCGGAAAGTGTACCTGATGGCATATGGCGGAAGGGGCCATCCAGATTATATAGAACTCGATTAATGATAACTCAATACATTGGTAGATGTGGCGAAGAAGTAGTCTTGTGGTAAATTCAAAAATCCTATAAAATGCAAAAATATTTTCGGATCAATAAAAATCAAGGCATCATGGGGATGTACGTTTTGTTGAATTCGACGACTAGAATAGCCATAGATAACAGACAATTCAAATATACTTTATTTTTAATTTCCTTAAGTTCGACAACCTTTCAAATATTCTGTAACGAAGCGTTACACTTACGCACACCATTCCTGGCCAAACCGGAATCACTTCCATCACCACCGCCGAACCTGTCAACTCACCAGTCAGACTCGAGCAAATAAATCCAGCAAGTCCGCACGACCACCACATAACCACAATACAGACAACAACACAGCATCGTGCGACCACTACAGGCACCCCAATCATGCGACTACAGTGGAGTGCCACTACCAGTAACACACGCCAGCAACAACGTACGACTTTAACACCACCCTAACGTTTGCGTTCATCATCCTTACAATTCGCACTGTCTTAGGGGAAGAAATATAATAAGAAGATGTAAGAAATGACGACACCAGAGGAGGAAACTTGTACACTCTAAATGTAAACATACCTTGATCTAGGTTTTGGTTATTGCTCAGGAATAAGATTCCCGTTGATCCCTAGTGGCAGCACACCTGGTGATCAATTACGTGAAACTTTAAATGGTGCACTTGTGTGCCCTTGGGCTGGAATTAGATTCCTAAAACGTATTAGACCCTACTCGCTTCTTCAAAGGGAAATTCTTGGGGCTGAATTAACTTCTGTTATGCCGGATTTACACGAATGACAAATTGCCATTTTATGTGTGAAATTATAGCCATTTTACGTTTTATCGTGTACGCGCTCCAAATACAGTGCTCCCTCGGTAAAAGCATCAACCCTCGATTAACGCAAAAACTCAATTAAAATTTTACAATTAGTGACACAGTAATTGCAACTTTCCAACTACGATCTCTTTTTTCATTCGTTCTGCGCTTCTATATTCTGGAATTTGGTAAAACTGTAACTGGCAGTTATTTTACAGCTTCTTTTCTTTGAATTTTGTATTTTTCTTGATCGTATATGCATAGCGTTTGGGATGCTGTTTTTAATTTTATGCAATTTTTTTGCGTTTTCCGGTCCGAAACTAATTGTTAGTTTTATTTAAGAAGCCATGGCTAATGTTAAAAAAGTTCCCAAACTATCAATTAAGCAAAAGACCGAGTTTATAACTAAATTGAGTTATGGTGAATCTGTTCAATCGATTTGTGAAACTTAAAAATGCAACAAATCAAACGTTTACAGAATGGTGAGCCGAAGAACAGTAATTTTCACTTGAAGACATATTAACTCTGCAAAAACTCAGAGAGCTGGCCATTGGCGGGGTTTATTTATTTCTCAATATTTCAACAAAAAAAAATTAACGAAACCCTGTATTGTTTTTTCAAGATATTTTTTTGAAATTACGATAAATTAGCTAACGTTATTTTTTTCAAAACAGAAATGGGTAATAAAAATAAATGTTTTTTACTTGTATACCAATCAATTTTCTTTAATTTTTGCAAATACATGGATCAACAGTTCTGTGACTCGGTTATTGCAACAAACTCAATAAAAACAACTGCTCGAATTTCTATTAGTTGCTTTTACCGAGTAAAAGTTAGACCGCTTTTAACATTTACTTTTGTGTAGGAGCACTTGGTAAAATTTGAAATGAGATAGTTTTTAGCAGTATGTTTTAAAAAGACAAAACTTGTTTTCCTTTTGTATATGGGTTATCCATTTTGCGGTTTCAAATGTAAACGTGAATAAAACACATATAAAATGTTTTTTTTCATGATATTTCTTTTTTGTTATAAAATTTTAACGTTGACATTGTGTATGAAACACTACATCATTTAAATGACCACCACGCGAATTGTTGCAAGCATCGATTCTTTTGAGGTAATTTTCGACCACTTTTTGACACATATTGGGCGGTATCTCAGCCATAACTTGACGAATGTTGGTTGTCAAGTGCTCAAGAGTTAAGTTAAAGGTTTATCTGCATAAACACGATCTTTCGCGTACCCCCACAAAAAAAAGTCCAGCGCTGTCAAATCAATTGATCTTGGTGGCCAGTTGATATCGCCACGACGAGAACTTACGCGGCCAGGAAATGTCTCTTGCAATAAAGCCCTATTCGCTCGAGTTGTGTGGCATGTGGCACCGTCTTGCTGAAACCACATATTCCCCTAGTCGTAGTCTTCAATAGCAGGCAAAAAAAGTCGGTTATCATATGACCATAACGCTCCGAATTGACGGTGACAGTAGTTCCATCGTCGTTTTCGAAGAAGTAAGGTCCAACCGCACCTCCGGACCAAAGAGCGCCCCAAACACTGACTTTTTGTGGATGTAATAGTCTCTCTTCAATTACTTGAGGATTCTCAGAATCCCAAATACGACAATTTTTTTTATTAACATACCCAATGAGTGAGAAATGTGCTTCGTCGCTGAAGAAAATTTTGTTCGAAAATTCGACGTCCACCGCCTATTGTTCAAGCACCCATTCGACGTATCTACGACGTTGTGAATGGTCAGCTGGCTTCAGTTCTTGTGTGAGCTGGACTTTATATGGATGTAGGTGTAAATCCAAATGCAAAATACACCATAATGCGCCGTAAGACAGACCTAATTCCTGAGAACGACGAGGAATCGACACATTCGGGTCTTCGGTAACACTTTCACTTACAGCAGCGATATTTTCAGTGGTACGAGCGAAACGATGATGCACAGGCCTTATAATATCTGTAACCAACCAATCCAGTCTCTTCCAATTTCTTCACAATTTCGCCAATTGCTTGCGTAGTTGCACGATTATATAAACCATAATATCCTCTTAAAGCATGATATATGGCTCAAGCAGAATCACCATATTTGTAGTAGGTTTTAACAATTTTTATGCGTTGTGCGATAGTTAAGCGATCCATTTTCGTAAATGTCAGACTTTCAAATGTCGAATTCCAGCCCTATACTTTTGAAACCGCAAAATGGATAATTTATAAAAATGTTGTTGATCTTCTAAAATCAAGAATGCCCCTAATGGCTATTTTGTTTCAATAAATAGAATTCGCTACTAAAACCAATACTTTTTTGCTTTGAAATGAACGATTACGGATCTAATCTCTTTCTGTGACTGTCAAAACGTTAATACATATTTATTTCGTTTTTATTTTCTGATTTCGACGGAGGAAAATTACTAAGTCCACTTGCACTTTTTTAATATATGTTTCCAAGAAGTTTTTAACAATATTTTTATTTTTATTTCAAATTAAACTTTTAACAAATCAAATTCAACTCTCTGCAAATCAAATTAAACATTTTGCAAGACAAATTCAACTTTGTGCAAATCAAATTCAACTTTTTGAAAATCATAAAGTTTTAAATAAATTTGAATTTATATTTGTTTTGCTCGGCCAAGCGATTGATTTTGATAAGCGCACAAGTATGGTAAAAATGTCGGCGATGATAAAAGATTTTGGGCTGAGTTTTTGGAATTGTACCGAAGCCTTAAGGTTTTTTATTGCCATTGTAATCAAAATTGCTGATACAGCGGACTCGGAGCTTGACATTTAAGAAGTTGTCTGTTCAGCGATAAACATACGAATGCATATTGCGCAGATTGCATAAATAGTGTCGGGCGAAAGCGAGATTGTGCATGCAGGCAAACGGTGTGTATGGGCCCTAAAAATTTAGAATTCAAGACAATGAAATGGAAAAAAAAAGCTAATTGTCAAATTGGGAATAAAGTGAATTTAAAACAAGCAAAAAAAAAGACCTAAGCTCTTAGGCCTTAGGTCAGAAAGCACATGCGAAAAATGTGTTTATAAAAATATCGATAAAATAATGACAGACATATAACATTTCGACGGTATTCTAGAGGTGTAAATGTCTCCACTATATTTCTATCACCAATCATTTTTAGAGCTCTATTATGATTTCTATCTAAAAGAAACGAATGAGTTTTGGGAGCTACTGTCCAAATGTGCGAGTTGTACTCCAGCTTTGGTCGAATGAAGGCCTTATAGATTACAGCCAGATCAGACTGGGAAAAGAATTTCTTGCATCTTCGAAGGCAACCCAAACACTTTGCAAATATGTGTTAATTCCACAAGAGGTGGTCTGTGATGCACATGCCGAGGACTGATAGCTGATAAGTTTCTTCAATACAAGTGCCGCCCATGGATAGCGGCATAGGGGGTTGGTTCTGCTTTAACGACAGAAGACAACACTGAGTTTTTGAAGCATTAAATTCTATGCGATCTTGTATTCCCCATTGGATAATGCTGTCAAGATCAGAATTTAATGAGCTTATCACACGCTGCTGTTGCAGTTGCACATCCGAAGAACAAGGAGGTGCATCTGAAAACGAATATGAAAAGCTGAGAGTACTATCGTCACGTAAACAGTTAAGTGGATTAGAAGTTCCAGATAAGAGATCGTTAATAAAAATGTGAAAAAGGGTCGGAGACAATACGGAGCCCTGGAGCACACCAGCATTTATTTTGTGAATATCAGGCTTCAAACCGTCCAATATAACTTGTATTGAATGGTCCGAAAGGTAATTTCTAATCCAACGAAAAAGAGATTCATCGATACCAAATGCACGCATTTTCGATAACAGAGCTTGATAGCAAGCTCTATCAAATGCTTTTGAAATATCAAGCGCAATAATCTTACTTTCTCCAAAACGATGTAAAGATTTGTGCCACTGTTCGGTGACATATACCATCAGATCACCAGTGGACCTATTGCTACGAAAGCCATACTGCCGGTCATTAAGGAGCTTTCGTTCTTCAAGATATTTCTTGAGCTGATAATTAATCAGCGTTTCCATGACCTTGGAAAGAAGGGACGTAAGTGCAATTGGACGGTAATTAGATGGTGAAGAAGATGCGCCTTTTTTAGGGACAGGCTAGACAAATGCTGTTTTCCATCCACTCGGAAAGAGACCTGTAGAGTAGGATAGATAGAAAAGCTTACGCAGTGGTTTTGCCAGCGTTGAAGAACACCTCTTCAGAACGATGGGAGGGATACTATCCGGGCCAGCGGATTTGTTTATGTCAAGATCTTTGAGGACTCTAGCAACTGCAAGAGTGCGAAAGAAGATTCGTCCCATAAAATCGTTTACGCTGTCAAGTACTGGAGGAGTCATAACACTTTCTGACAGCGTTTAATTAACAGCGAACTGCGCTGCAAGCAAATTGGCTTTTTCGCGAGAACTGACAAAAGGGGTGTCATTAGAAACGAGCGTTGGAACCGAAGAAGAAGTTGAATTTCGAATAATTTTTACAAATGACCAAAAATTCTTACTACCTTTGGGACATTGTAGTATTTTTTGCCTTACTTTTTGGTCATGCAAAAATTTGGTTCTACGAATGTGAACGTTGCAAGTCTTTCTATCGATAGGTTTTCCACAGTGAGGTTGGCTTTATAATTCCGGAAACTTACTTCTCTAACCCTAATAACCTCTTTGAGGCTCGAATCAAACCATACGTTTTGATTCGGCTTGATAGATTTCACACTATGAGGGATAAAATTTCTCATTCCGTGAAGAACTAAATTCCTTATCATATCTGCGTTGGAGTCTACTTCACTACTGAGGACGCTTAGTGACCAGTTAAGTTCCTGAGGAAATTATTGAGATAGTCCCAGTTGATCCCAGGTGATTTTTATTTTACTGAGTGTTGTTGGCATGAGAAATTTGCAGAATGACACAATGGTCTGATGCGCCTAGAGGCGATAATACATTTATCATGTATTTATTAGGGTCAGAGGTAATGAATGTCTAGAGTGTTGGCGGTTTGACCTACAACGTCAGGGATTCGAGTTGGCTCGTCAACAAGCTGAGTCAGTTGGTTTAACTCAGCAAAGACCTCAACATACCTTCCATCGGTTGTTGTCTAGCTCGAAAAGCGGATCCAGCTATAATTGTGTATATTGAAATCGCTCACAATGACGATTTGAGTGTGAGGATAATTGGAAACAATTCTTTGAATAGAGTCGCACAGAACATCAAATTAGTTAAAAGTTGAATTTTAACCACATTAAATTAAAATTTGTTTTTGAGCACAAACCATATTGTGCTTGACATCATTTCTAATGTAAATGGCGAGACCATAGTTGGAAAAGAATAATGGCAATAAGTCGTACCCAAACCGCTTCGCTCAGTGCCAGAACAGCTGTCCTGTTTTTGACAGTGTGGACATTAATCGCATTTAATGCTATCCGCAAATGGGCTAGATTGTAAAGAAGATATCGCTTCAACTGAACCTTAAATGCTCGTAGTAAATGAATGAATAATGAAATAATTAAAGTTAGCACTGCGAATTTGTTCATATATTTTAACTATTCTGGAGCTGGATGGAAATAATCAAAAAATATTCCATGGTTTTAGTAATCGGCCGCCTGTTAACTTTAAGAGATATTGGGTGGCCGACTATAGAAGACACGTGTTGTTATGTCGGCCTATTGGGGTGAGTATAAGGGCTGGGATTACATTACATAAATTTTACTTAGATAAGTTACAAATATAATTAATTTGTTAATAAATATTACTGTAAATAGATCTATAAGTGAGTTACAGTAAAATTAACCAACTTCCGTACGCTGTTTTTACTCACGGAGAACTTGCAACGTACTCCACTAGCATTGGCAAGTTTTTTCTCTTCGTAAGAAGAATTCACTGGCGAGTGCAGTATATCTAATTGCTCTTGTAAGACACTTAATAAAGAATTTCGCAATTCATAAATAAAACGTACATGTACAATGCCTAAAATAATGATCATGGATGGGTTATACAAATTATGAAAATTTATTTAATATGTTGTTATAAAGAACTTTAAAAATGGAAACAACGGAGAGCAAAAGAATATTTTATAACTACACGAAAGAGGCACCTCTTCAGTACTGAACAAAACTAGATAAACATTTTAAATTGAACTAGGCAATGCGGGAGTTCTGGTTTCCTAGAAGTAATCTACAAGACCGAAATAATAATAATAAATAATAATAAAAATTGATTCTAAAAAAATCATCAGCTTTAGTAAAAACGGTGCAAACATTTTAAAAGACAATTTCAATAACCCATTCTAAGATGAAAGACTTGCTAATGTGTGTTCTTCAAACATTTTCGAAGTTGTCAATACAAACAACAGTGACGAAATAGTTCCTGGAGCTAAAATAGTATTTAGGAGAACTATATGTCTTAAAGACGTTTTAGGAGACGCTTCATGTATTTTGATAATGACAACGAAACAACGAAATGGTTTCAAAATCAGGTATTGGCTTGGTTCCCAAATGATACAACAAATTGATCAATGATTCATTAAGAAACCAAAAGAAGGCTAACTACTCTGTATTCAGTGCAAATGAAAGCATTTGGTACAACTAGTGTTCCTTCCAGCCTAGTCATTTGTTAAAACTATGTCCGGCAAGTAGGCTTTAGGCTAGAAAGGGGTCAGATGCGATCGAAAACGGCCGAAATTAATATCAAACGGCGAATAATGAAACGCATTTGCGCAGTGATTTTGGCAGCAATAATTTCATTATTTTGTTTACGCACCGTCCAAACACTTACCGCCCACATTACGTAGCTGGCTGATGTAGGCGCATTCAATAGATTGGAAACTGATTATAAAAATATTATGCTGTACCATAGAAATGGCAACACATTTCAGAAACAAGAAAACATATTAAGAAAACCAAATTTTTCTCAAGTATAAATACAAATATATTTTATAAAATTGTATTTGTTTTTGTTTTATATAAAAGCTACGTTTAAAAACATTTGGCTGAAATATGTAAATGTTTATTAGATGTAAAACAAACAACTTAGTAGCTCCATATATTCCTATCTTTCTAATTGGTGCCGTGCAATTCACGGCAAAAGACCTTAGGTCTTGAAGGTATGTCGTTAATATTATTATTATTATCATTAGTTTTCATTTTTATATAAATTGAATGTATTTTTTTTTCCTATTAATTAACTTTTGTTAAAAAAAAATCTGTGTTTGTACCTAATATGAAATGGCGTTCTTAGACCAAATAAAATTTTACAATAACATTTCTTATTTAACTGAACTGTTTATATTAAATTTTAAAATGATTCATGGATACCTACATCCTATAAACTTGGAAATAGACACATATTTAGTATGAAAATATAAATTTTTATATTGAGGCCGACTACTGAAAACTCATGTGGCCGACCTCTGGAGTTTAGGGGGCCTACTTCATAAGAATCACACTTGCATTTCAATGTTTTATTTTTTATGGCAAATTGACTTAAAAAAAAACAAGAATTTTGAAATTTAGACATTCCAAAAAATTAGATAAGCTAAATTTTATATTTTAAGGGACATTCAAACGTAAAAAAAAAGTTAGGTGGCCAACCACCGACTCCATCACCCTATACAGGTTTCGGTACATGATTAGCTTCTAAACACCATTATTAAATAAATTGTTAATCTTCTTCTACAAAGATAAAACTTGGATGTATTTTACCCTTTTGCCACATAACTTCACTTACTTTAGATGGCGCTTACAATCCAGGATGGATCACGGCATCAACCGGCAAACCGCTCCAGCTAGCCCGGTCCCTAGCTAGCTGCCACCAGTTACGCACACCAAGTTGGATGAGGTCTTTCATCACTTGATCGCGCCACATACGATCAGGCCTTCTTCTTCCGCGTTGCCGACTGGGATTGGATAAGAAGACGAAGACTCGTCGGGCTGGTGAGTCGATGTGCATGCGCTCCACATGACCTAGACATCTCAGTCGCTGTATTTTTAGCTTTTTGACCAGGTTGACATCGCTGTAGAGCCCGTAAAGTTCGTCGTTAAATCTTCTTCTCCACTCACCACCGATGCACACTGGGCCAAACATATCTCGAAGAATCTTTCTCTCAAAGCAACCCAGCTGGTTTTCATCCGATTTTGTCAGTGTTCATGCCTCTGCCCCATACAGCAGGACTGGGATGATTAAAGTTTTATATAGGGTCTCTTTGGTTCTTTGAGAGAGGGCTTTACTACTCAAATGCTTTCCAAGCCCGAAGAAACAGCAATTTGCAAGTGTGATTCTTCGTTTGATCTCCGCACTGATATTGTTGTGTGATGTAATAGTGGATCCCAGGTAAACAAAGTCTCTGACAACTTCGAAGTTATAACCCCCAAACATGACGTTTTGTCCCAGACGATGGTGTTGGACTTCTCTTCTCGATGACAGCATATACTTAGTTTCCGTCTCATTAACAGTCAAACCAATCTTCGCGGCTTCCGCTTCAATACTTGCAAATGCCCCACTGACAGCTCGGTTTGTTCTGCCTATGATGTCAATGTCATCAGCATAAGCAACGGACTTTTGAAAAATTGTGCCTCTGGTGTTGACATTTGAGTTGCGCACAATTGCTTCCAGCACGATGTTAAAGAGATTGCATGATAGCGCATCACCCTGTCTCAAACCTTTCTCGACATCAAAGTCGTCGGTGAAGTTCTTACCGACTCTGACGGAGCAGCGAGATTCTTTCATTGTCATTCTGCACAAGCGGACAAGTTTGGCAGGGAGGCCAAGATTCGATAAGGCTCTGTATAACTCGTCTTTATCAACGCTATCATAGGCGGTTTTAAAGTCGGTGAACCGATGGTGTGTATCGACTTGGAATTCTTGGCTATTTTCCAGGATCTGCCGGAGTATGAAAATCTGATCGTTAGTTGATTTTCCTCGACCAAGAGCCACACTGATAAGATCCGATCGGGTCGTTGGTAAAAGGTTCTAGGCCGATACACAAAATAGCCGACATAATTTTGTATGCGATGTTGAGGAGACGTATACCTCTGTAGTTGGCGCAGTTCAGAGCATCTCCTTCTTTGTGGATAGGGCACACTATGCCGAGCTTCCATTTATTGGGCATACTTTCCTTCGACCAGATTCTAGAAATGTAGCACTTACCAGATATCACAGGATTTCATTTTTCGCATGCACTCTCCATCCCATCGCATTTCCTGGAGTGCTGTTATATTAGCTTTGCACTTATCCGGGGTATCCACTAATTGCTCGGCTGCACGTGGCCTATTTAAATTCCGGACATTCCACGTGCAGATCCGAAATTCATTGTCAGTATTTCGTTTGCCAGGGTTATCAACATTTGGATCATCCATTTCCCAGGCTTGTAGTTGTTTCATAACTATCTAGATACTCCTACGTCGGGCAATAGCCCCAGCGGCAGGAGCCCCCAACCTGGAGGGCCAGGTCTTTTAATGACTCCAAGGACGAGAGTCTGGATTTACCGCTCCTTATAAGCTTGTGCTCTGATTACTTCTGAGTAGTCTATACAAGGTGTTTACCAAGTAGTTCAACCAGACTGAAACTAGTGACGCTACCGTTGATTCCATGGCGAGAATTCTTCCGCTACCGTCAAATCTGTTGGGAGTGCCTTGGTGGGAAACACTCCTTCGTTGGCGGGTAATTAGTAGCGACATCCTACTCCACTTCGACCTGTCGACTATGAGTGGCCTTCTGCAGAATCAAGTTCTGCGATCATATCTCTAGGTTTCACTGTAGTAGTCACCGTAAGCCCCTCCGCCACGTCAAGGCTTACCCCCAGGATGGGGTATAAGAATATTTGAGAAAATTTAAGTAAGAACTCTATTTCAAGGTTGATGGTATCCCTGTAAATTTATGTATCAACTGTAAACCCCAATTTGGTATTTTCGATTTTGATTTGACAAAATATCCCAAGAAAATGAAGTCGGTATTTTTCTTCGATTTCGGGCTGAGTAATTCATAAATTTGAATTTGAATGCATATTTTATTAAGAAAAAAACCTTCCTTGCCTTTCTGTTGTCGTTTCTGTTCCTGGCTCCTGTCACTTGATTCATTGCATGCAGGGTTTTAATGAATAACTTGCAAGTGGGTTGATGTTTTGATAAAATTCTGAATTCCGATGACATGGACGAGTTGCAGGTCTCTGTGGAATTTTCTGCGTCTAAGTTTATGTGTTATGTACTTTGTCTTTTATATAGATACCTATAGAATAGAGTGGAGTCCTCTATTTTCTGGGTATGTTCGGCGAGGGTAATAGTCATCCTTCTCTTTTTGACAAGCTTCCTCTATGTCGATGAGATACTACAAGATACAAGATTATATTAAATATCTAGAATAGATAGGCGAAAGGATTTATGATGATTTGTGATACGCATATTTTTGACTTCCTTACGAGTATATAGTATATGGCAATCCTTAACTGGCTTTAGTTTGTTTTTGGTATTTATGTATTGCATGTTGTTGTTGTGAGTATTTTGAAAGGGTACTTGCGTTGACAGTAATGAGAATTGGGAAATGATACATTTTCAAGAATTTGCTTTCTGCTGAGCTCTCTGGACGTGGCCTTGAATAAATGAGTTCGGAATCAATTTAAACTGTGATTACGTTGGGGACGTGCAGTTATTTTAAATAAGGATATAAAGATATTCTTGCACAAGGATTAAAAATGTCAAAAGGAAATAATATATATTCGTAAAGTTTTAAGAAAATTAAGGTTTTTGGATGATATCTGTTGAGTCTCTCTCCTTCTCTGTGTGAGATTTATAAATGTTAATTGTCACATTTACTATAGTGTAAGACTTTTAATGAATTAATTGTCATTTTGTGGATCTTGTGTGGAATGGCAAATGCATCGTCCCACATTCGCTATAATTTAGCTTATTGGGAAACACTTCGCCGAAGACGATTTTTCGTTGTAATTGGAGTTTGCTTACAACTTGTGACGGGCTGTTCTTTAGTTAGCCAGGGTCAAAATGAAGAAAACACGGAACCAAAAATGAATCTTTATTAGAAACAACTAATTAATTCACAACAAACGATATTTAGTTTAAATAATTTCTGGTTATGGCAGGTCTTTACTGTGGTATACTGAAATTCTGGTTACAAACGGCAATGGAGGTACTTATTCGTTAAGATATATTCATATTCTGGCCTTAAGTAGTTCTTAATGCTACTTCTGCATCTGGTACTGCTTCGGATATTTTGGCTTTTGATTACGTTTCGACTGCAGCAGTCTCTCAAGCCCTGGCTTGTCTGTTCTCGCACTACATTTTAGACTAGAATGGCTTAGCAGGTACTAGACCTCTGGTGGCACTACTTGTAACAACAGGCCAAAGCAGTCGTAGATCAGAAGGTACTGTTACTATACCCTTGAAGACACTCGACATAGCAGGCTGAAGCTCGGCTATATCAGTAGGTACTAGGAGCCTAGTTGAACTCCACACAGCAGCCTGAAGCTGTGGTGGGAGCCCGAAGCTCTCGTAGATCAGAAGTAACTAGGCTGAGGTAGATCAACAGATACTAAGCTCCTAATGTCAGACGACACAGCAGGCCAAGGCTCTCGTAGATCAGCAGATAGCAATTACCTATATTTAGTTTTATATGATTACATACTTGTTTTTAAGGCACTTTTTCGTATCATTTAATGAAGTTATTCAATTAAAATGAAAAAGTAGACCAGCACCACTAGAGCAAAGGAATCTGATGTTCGACCTAAGCAAGTCGTGAAATAGTTATAATTCCAGCCAACAATAATTAAGTAAAACTTAGTGGTAGCACACTCAAGTTGTTGTTGGGCATGCAAAGTCATTAAGTAATTACCTAACTTTCGAGCAATAAAGCTATGATAACCACATCGACTTGCCTCGTCTATGATCAGATTCAAACTGATGAATAATATCAGCATCGATATCATCACATGGTTTTAAGCGTGATCAAAAGAGTCATGATTTTCGTTTGTCATTGCAGGCCCTCATATAATATTTTTGGTAAGAACCAAGTGTGAGCTCTAAAACTAAAACATGGACGAAAATGTGTCTATAGTGACGGTGAATTGTATAGAACAATAATGTTATTCCAGTTGGATATTGAAATTCGGTAGATGTTATCGATGGTGACGATTATTTATAATTAAATTTTCTTTTTCTTCAAAAAAAAAGAGGTAGCATGTTACTCTTCGTTACAGCCTGCTTCAGCAACCAGCAGCGAATGCACTCCGTTCTCATTGGTCCTTTTCCTGAAGGTTTTGCATGCCGGCCAATATCCCGATGTAAAATTTGCCAAGTGTATAGGATGCGAAAGCCTGAGTACTTGTGCGCAGCGTGAAAATGGTTCCAAATCTATACTCTCATTGAAATAGGAGACATTTTGACCAGTTATTGCCTAACTTTGATGTTAGGGTATAGAGTCATGTTCACTGAAACAAGCTTTATTTATTTATTGGTCAATCAAGGTACAAAACTTTATAGTGGATTTAATAATAATATACAATATTAATAATATAAAATTTTATATTAATTAAAGATCTGTGTAATAAATAACAATATACAATAATTACAGTGAATTCAATACATCTTTCTTAATAATTAAATCCATCCCTTGGGCGTAATAAACGAGAAGGAGCATACATATTATACGTAGAAAGTAACATCAGGCAATCAATATTAGAGATTAAAATATCAAAAATATTAAAGTACACGTGGTCCCATAAGGCCGCAAATTAACTCATCTAAAATTTTTTCGTAATGCGAACTTAGTAAATTGCTTTTGGATTTTTTCTATTCTAAAAGTACTTATTTGAGTATACGGGTCCAAAATTATACAGCAATACTCTAATATTGGTCTAACAATTCAAAAAACTTTGAATTTCTCATCAAAAAGCCCAACATCGAATTTGTTCTAGGTATAATTAAGAGCCAATTGTAAAAAAATAGATATAACGTTATCAATTTGAATTGAAAAATTAATTTTAGAATCAAAAATAACTTCTAAATCCTTTTGGTTTATTAGTCTTTGCAGACAAATGTCATCAATCTTGTATTCACAATTTATTGGCCAATGCATTCTTGAATATGTCACAGCACTACATTTGTTTACATTGAAAAATAGTCCACTTCGGTTACACCATTTTATTATATTATTTAGATCCATTTGAACATAAGACACGTCCAAAGGTGATTTTATGCATTTCAAAATCTTGAGGTCATCAGCATGTAATAAGAAGTTTGAAATTGAAATGCAATTAGGCAAATCATTTATAAAAAGAATGAAAAGAATATGTCCAAGGTGACTGCCTTGAGGTACACTTGAAAAATTAATTATTTCTTTCGACAAAACATTACCAATCTTGACATACTGTTTACGCCCAACTAAATCGCTATGAATCCAGTTTAAAAGTGAGGAGTGAAAGCCAATTAGCTCAAGTTTTTTAACAAGAATGTTATGATGCACGCGATCCAAAGCGTCAATGTAAATGACATCACATTGAAAACGATTAATATAAATTTGTTACAGTCGATCTTCCACTCATGAATCCGTGCTGGTTTTCTGAAATAAGATTTTCAACCATAACATAAAGCTTGTTTTTTACTATGGCTTCAAAAATCTTTGGTATACGCTGAAGTTTGACAATAGGTCTGTAATTTTCAATAGAACAAGTTTTACCAGATTTGTACAAAGATGTTATCAATGAATGTTTCCAGGTATCCAGAAACACTCCTTCTTGTAAAGACAGGTTGAATATACAGGGTGGCCCACGAATCGTGCTACAAAAATAAAACGCAATAACTTTTTTACAGTGTGAGTAATCGGCTTTTTTTTTATTTGTATAGGATACTACGAGTACTTAGATTTATCAATGGGATACTGAAAAAAGGATTTGGATAGTGGAGCGATACCATTTTTTGCAGTCCGTCCATTCCGTCAAAAGGGAATTTAGGCTGAAGTTTGGCGGTACTCTCTTGAGTAGATGGAGCATTATGAGGCTGGTGAACATGCTTGCCGAATTTGGAAGCATCGAACGAAGACAGTACCATCGAGATCCCAATGTTCTGGTTCAGGATACAATCATGGCTGTTGCATCGGCAATACAGGCAAATCCAAGTGTTTCGACTCGAAACTTATCGGGCCAAATTGGAGTTGGCAGACATCCATTACAACGGATACATCAAGACGACTTAAACTTATTTCCGTACAAAGTCCAAATTACAAGCAAGTTAAACCCTCAGGATTTGCCTGTTCGCCTGGAATTTTGCCGAAAAATGATTGCAATGGCCGAAGAAGAGAACACATTGATAAATTGTTTGTTCATGTCTGATGGGGCCCATTTTGAGTTAAACGGCAATGTTAAGAAGCAAAATTGCCGTATATGGAGTGAATCTAATCCAGAAATGCTCCATGAGACGGACTGCGCCCAGAACGAGTCACTGTGTGGTGCGCACTTTCATCAAGGTGTATTGTCGGGCCATACTTCTTTGAAGAAAACGGTGTAACACAGACTGCCAATGGGGACCGTTATTTAAAGATGTTGAAGAAGTTTTTTTTACCCAGAACTTCACCGAAGATGGAGCAAGTGCACACGTAGCCACAAAAGTTATGGCGGAGCTCCAACGAAAATCCCAAACAAATTGATATCTAGAAACTGCACTTTCCGCTGGCCACCAAGGTCACCTGACCTGACTGCACCAAACTTTTTTTTATGGGGTTATGTCCAGGAATTTGACTGAATTGAATCAGTCCATTAAGACAATAATTGAGGAAATCCCAATTTCAACCTTTCAGGCCGCAATGAACAATTTTCTGATCAGGTGACGCATATGCGTGGATGAGCGTGGAGGTAATGTGCGGTCTATCATCTTCAAGAACCATTAGTTATTTAAAATAAAATTTAATTTTTAATCCAATAAAGAAAAACTTAATAAAATACATCGTTTAAAATAAAAGTTAGTTAAATTTCTTATTGTAGCACGATTCGTGCGCCACCCTGTATTATCAGGTGCAACAGAAAAGCTGTCAAAAGAGATTTTTATCAGGATCCATATAATCATTAACAATTTTTAAGTCACAAAAGTTAGTTTGAAAAAAAGATGCAAGATTGTTGCAAATGTCATTCAGATTATCAAATAAGATACCTTTATATGAAATATTAGATGAAAGGACGCTAAGTCCAAGTTTATTTGCTCTCTTTTTGGAAGATCTCATCGACTTTTTGCCAGGAGGTATTGAGTACGGAGGAATACAAATTAAAGCCCTTTTTTTGCGGATGACGTGGCACTGATGGCTAACTCACTGGGAACGCTGCAACTGATGATTAATAAATTGTATGAATATTGTGTCGTATGGTGTCTAGTGGGCAATTTGGAAAAATCGAAGGTGATGAACATAAAAAATAATGGGGCAGAGCCTGTACCAGTGAAAAATGGTATTACAACGGTGATATTGTCGAGATTTTCAAAGAGTACAAGTATCTTGGAGTCTATTTGACTAAAAATATGAGTATGGAAAGACATTTGAAAGACAAGCTTACAAAAGCCAAAAAATGTACTATAAATATTGCATGGAAGTCTTGCTTGAACAATAAACATGTTGCTCACAGCAGTAAATATCGGGTGTTCGAGGCAGTGGCGGAGTTCGTCCTTTTGTATGCTGCTCAAGTTTGGGGAGGATGAAAATATGAAACCGTGGAAAAGCTTCTCAGGTTCTTCGTTAAGAGATCTTTTCACCTTCCACCTAACTCTCCTAACTATATGGTTATGATCGAGACTGGACTGTCACCATTGTTTATAAAAAACCTTAAGCTGCAGGTCGACTATGTGCTGAGTTATGCAAATACCTAATAATCGACTACCAAAAAAGGCAGCAGCACAAATGTTACAAAGAAAATCAGGGTTTTTTAAAGATTGGTTGAATTTAACTGGAGAATGTGGAATAGAAATAATATTAATCTGGAGGATACGAGAAGTTGGAAACAACAGTTATATAAGCTGATTGAGCGTGTGGATTCGCAATCAATAGCAAAATTCCAAGAGGATGCAGCTGGTTCCCTCCACCGGACATTTTATGGTCAACTAATGTACTCCCTTAATCAAAATAACTACTTCAGAGATGAACACAAGGTAGAGGAAATAGCTATGATGTTTCGCTTGCGAGGAGAACTACTAAACCTAAACTATATACCACACAGGGAAGACCTACCAATTATATGCAGTCTGTGCAATTGGGAAGAAAGGGAAGATGTTTTCCATTTCCTGGGACGGTGTCCAATTTTGAGAGAATTTAGAAGAAATATTTTTGGATGCATTAAACTAACAGATGAAGAAGTTATAGGGCTATTGAAGGAAATGGATGTTAGCCAATTGTTTAAATTCTTATAGAAACAAAATACTTAATGGTGATTTTTAATTAATGTTTTATTTAATTATCAATACTAAATCTTTTATTATTTATCTTAAAAAATGAATTGTCAATCAGGCAGACGGCAAAGCCATGCCTTAAAGATTTTTGTAATATATATTTTTTTTAAATGTCGAAATAAAAAAAATCTCTAAAATCTAAAAAAAAATTTTTTTAGATGGAAAACCTAAAGATTTATGCTTGGTGTTTAAAAAAGCCCAAAAACATTTAGCATTCGATTTAGTCTTCGACTCTAGAGACCACAAATACTGTCTATAAGTAAACTTTTTCAAAAATTCATATTATCTCTCGAGTTTGTCAAAAATGCTGACGAAAAGAAGCAGACGTCTTACTTTTTTATGTAACTTACTCATAAGATTTTTCAGCCTCGATAAACTTTTATTGAACCAAACTAGATTTTTTTAATTTTTGTTCGATTCTTTAAAACATTGAATAATAAATTGGAAGTGAAAAGGTGCAAAAACTTGTGGGAAAACAATGATTGCTTAAATAAATGGAATCTCTTCTATTAACAAAACACTGTATGTATACAAATTACAAGGGCAAAAGTTTCCTGTTAATAATAATAATTTATGTAGAAATTTCACAAAATAAATTTCACAAAATTTCTCTTCTCTTCTCTTTCAGACAACTTCAACAAACTATATGAACAGCGAAAAAAAAATCAACTTCATATATGGAAAGGATAACCGACATAAATTACGACTCAAGCTTGGAATTTATTAAAATTCTATTCAGAATCAGATTCCTCTTCGTCCTTAACAATATCCCCTTATACACATTCGATGGCCACCGAATGGCTCTAGTATGCCACTCGCTGTATATATACGAATGCACATAACCAAAATTATTTTGATGGAAAAAAATAAGAATTTTTCTTCAAACGCTCAACCTGCTGCGTAGTATTAAACGCAACAGATGGTCACTTCTGCCCTAGGTGAAGTTTTTTTTGTTGTTATATTATATGGCGCGATGTTGCCGTTTTCCGCGTTGGTTATGCATGTCTCTCTACTTTTTCTATATTATCAGCCAGGATGGAAAAGTTGTTGTTAGTTTTGAAACAAAAACAAATCTCTGGAAAAAAATATATTTATTCACGCTTTTGCAAGGCAAAAAAAAAATTGCTGCTCAAACTGAGACAGCAAAAACGAACACCAAAAGCCTGAAAAAATAATAGTAAAATCCTTTCGACATTAAAAAGGACGAAAGGAGCCAAAATACAGCTATATAGCCAGAACACAACATGATTCTATTAGTCGTGGCTCTCCCACTCGATATGTGTGTGGCGTTGTGTGCTGAGCGCGGGTGAAAATTTCATTTTTCCTTATATTCCGAACTTTTCATGAATTCACACATAATTAACTGGCGTTGGTGCATGTCAGCTATTTTTGTTCCACACTTCGAGACACAAAAACGGATTGCTACTGGTGTGGCTCGTGTGAGCTGCTGGCAGAATTAAAGGAGTCATGCTGCAGGAAGTCGGACATCGCATACGTAACAAATTTACATTAGAAAAAGAAATAAAACGTCCGGGACACTTTTACCCGTTAGTTTTAGTTATATGGGTGGGAGGAAGTTTCCGTAATTTTCAGCAACGAATCATCTAATGAGATTAGATAGGATGTCATGTGGCCCCATTTATATGTGTGACTGGTCATTAAAATTAATTCGGAAACTTTTAGCTGCATGCTTAAAACAATTGAAGCAATTACTTTAATTATTATTTAATAAGCACAACAAAAAAACATATGGCTTTCATGATAGGATTTAAATTAGATGATTTTTGAAGTCAGTAACTTCGAAATTTTGTCTTATTTCAGATTATTAAAGTACCTCTGGAAAGTTAAGGATAATGGATCTTCCTAATATGCATTTTAAGTGAAAAACAAAATAATTCTAGCTACTGCAAGGCCCCACGTATACTTCTATACTCGGTTACATGCTTTGTGACAACTAATCTACTGACGGATCAACGGAGAGATGTGACCGAATTGATACGTTATTTTGACGGATTAGACTAAAGTTGGCGTTCGATGTTTTTTGACATTGGGAAATGTCAACGTATTTTAAAGAATTATTATAAGTCTTTGTAGTTACTCCAGCATTATTCATAAATGCATTTTAGGAAGTGTTTAAAGGTATGCATTAGTTATGTATAGCCTAGTAAGCTGCTGATGGAGAAGGAACAATTTAATGCAGCGGTTTTTAACTTTCAGCAATTCACAAACTGTTAATAAAATGTCTTACTTTACTGCCATCTGGATTTGTCCTGCAAATACTTAACATTGTAAATATAGTTTACTGGTAATAAATAAAATATACATATTTTTTCGCATGTGCCGCAGTGAATTCGACCCAAGTTGAAGCCTTAAAAAATCGATGAAGTGGGAAACAAACAGAATTAGGAACACCCGGTTAGTGACAACATTTAGATTTCTTATTTGAAAAATAAACTTAACACTTTTAAGAAATAAGAACGGATATTCGGCCAGAGATATAAAAAAAAATTGATCCGTCAAAAGGTGAATCAGTTTGGCTACAAAAGTGCTAAATTTCGCAGATGAATCCCGTTCATTTAAAAGAGTTTCCTGAAATCTCCGAGATCAAATTTTTGTGAACTATTGTTGCAAAATATTTATTGTATTATTAATAAACATTATTGTAAATGAAGTGTTATTGGCCGATCGATTGATGTGACACAAGAACTTTAATAAAAACAGAAATATTTGAAAGCGAACTGTCAAACCACCTGAAAGATTAAAGAGATATTTGATGAGGGATTCACGACAGTGGCCACGAGTTCCATAATATTGGACTTAAACTAAATGGAGGAAAGCTCGAAAGAAAAAAAAAAAAATAGAAATTAATAATAAAATAAAATGCACGACTGGATCGCACGTACTTACTCCTATGTTCGACCACATAATAAGCAAAAGATTTTTAATAAAAAACGGCTAAATGTATTTTTAAAGTCGTTTTTTACTTAATTTCTTATATATTAAAATTCTTTAATTTTTTCTTAAAAAAATTGGTATGAATATTTTAAATATTTAATAATAGAAATTCAAAAACAAAATTTCAGAAAAAATTGTCCATTTCGAAATATTGAATTTTCAAAAAAAAAAAAATATTTCTTTTCAAAAATCCAAAAAAAACTATTTTTCGAAAATTTTTTAAGTGTAGTATTATACTAGTAGAATACTACATGTTGCTGTAAATTTTACCGTGACATGCTTTCGAGCTTAAATGATATTAAGAATTCAATAATTCATAAAATATTAACAAACCATACTTACATTGCAGTAAAACACCTTAATTAAAATTCCAGACATTAAACTTACGTTCGGTGCACAAATTGAAAGTGCAAATTGATTAACAAAAAAGTACAATTGCAGTGACATTTCAATCAATATTTCGAATTGAAATTACAAACTCTTTCACACATTGCACCAAGCTCCATTCACCATACGACAATTCAGGACTTAAAAAAAAAAATAATAATAAAGTAACGCCAGAAAGGGAAATGGAAACCAAAACCAGCCAAGCTTATGGTGGAAGCATGTCTACCTAGTCTAGTGAATCACTGGATTTTCGTCGTCAGTATAAAATGTTACAATATCAATTTGTCAATTCGTTGATTTTCCTTCGTTTATTTTAACAGAAGATTGTGTGTGGGTAAACCGTTAAACCACGGACTGCTCATTGCCGCCAAATTGTGATGATACTGAAAATAGGGATTGCGCAAATTAAAATTGTTTCACAGTGCCGCGTCCGAACCCACTATATGGAACCTTCAATTCCAGAACTTTACAGAATGTTATTTCGCGGTGAATCTGTCTGCATATATTTTCGAGTTATTCGAGTGATGGAAAAATTAAGATTCACCACTGCAAGTGATGCCCACTTCATTACTCGTATTTTGTCATTTAATAATATTGAGGATTTAAATAATTTCATGGCAAATTGTTTCAGGAAGGGTTTTGTGTAATTGATAACAAATCCGTAGTAAACTGAAAAGTTTTCGCCAAACTAAATGCATGTTGAATAGCTCGCAAGTGTGCTACTCTCAACTTTATGAGGTATGTCACGGCAATCACCAGATTGTTAACTAATTGTTAAACAATAAAACTTGTCTTGGAATAAAGCTGATCACGTGGATTTGGTGGAACGATATGTAGAGTATAGACCTCTGATAACCTCTCATTGTGGTAAGTATTTTATCAATTTAAAATGAACTAAGATTCTCATCTGTTACATACCTCAGACTCTGATTCATAGTTATTTAGATAAATCTGCTATAATATCATGTGTTGATTGAGTGGTATCTGTGGTGATTGTGCTATTAATAAACAGTCTGCGGTGGTTTCATTGATTTCAGGGCTGAATTTGCTATTCAGCAAATGGCTATGGGCCAACTAGTTAACAAACCGGAATTTGGAGAAATGATTCGAGCCTTCTATCCAGTGAGTATTGCTGGGTGTTCGACGGTTAAATTATAAATGAGGGTAAGTGGAAATGTAAAAAAGACTTGGCAAAGGTGACGTGAATGCGTGAACTAGTGCAGTAGGTATTATAGTATAATTTAAAGGAGTATTCGAAGAATGCCTCAGAATATTTATTTATTAATTACGAAGAGACAAACAATTTTAAGGACTTAAAAAGCAATTGGATTAGGACTTGCGAACAGGGTTTATATTCGTAAAAGGGAAAGAATCGGCAAAGGAGATTGATAATGGATGAGAGCCGGAAATAATATCGAAGTGGGTTAGAATATGATCTCATGCATGCTTGTCTCCCTCATATAGAGCGATTTCTAAATGAGCAAATTGCTGGGAATGTTGACCGCAGACCGACCGACGCTACCACTATTCTAATGTACGAATAGATAAAGTATGTCCACATCCTTTTAACCGAACATCCTACTTCACACCCCATTTTATTTTGTTTGAAATCTCGCTTTTTATAATCCCGTTTTTTAAATCCCGTTTTTTTTATTATACATGGATGGCACCTAGGGATGAAAATATGTACATATAATAATGAAAATGAAGGACGTAGGTGGGTAAGTAACTTTGTATATGCTATAACTTTATAATTTATGTGCAATATGCATACCTAGTTTGATTTTTAAAGACACATAATATGCATATAAAAATGTATGAGGGCCTACATTGTATGTAGTATTCAGTGACGTACGCAAAAAATCGTAAAAAGACAATAATAATAAGGTAGAAATCAATGGATAACACACATGATTAAATGTTTTAATATGGCTTCGTTGTTATAGTTTGAGGAAAAACAAAGAAGCCATTTGAATTCATGGATAAATAAGAATATATCAAAAAAAAAAAAATCGTTGGACCGGTTTTTTTTTAAATTAATTTTATACGTAAAAAATTTTAATAACATTTTTAGAAAAAAAAATTTAAATATATTATTAATATACATATAAAATTTTAATTTCTAAAAAAATTAGTGACTGGTTTTTGAAAAATCGATTTTTCAAAAAAAAAAAGTTTTACATACATATTTATTTTTTAAAAAATGGTCTATATTGATTTAAGAACACACAATTCTTGGAGCCGTTTTTGAGAAATTCATTTTTAACGATTATTAACATTTGTATGGGAAGTACCGTTGTTTTTTATTTTAGGAAAATAGTTTTTTTTTACCTATTCAAGATAATGCTAACAAAACTGCCAACTACAGGGTGGCGCACGAATCGTGTAACAATAAGAAATTTAAATAACTTTTATTTTAATCGATGTATTTCATTAATTTTTTTTTCTTGGATCAAAAATTAAATTTTATTTTAAATATCTAATGGTTTTTAAAGATGATAGACCGCTAATGACCTCCACGCTCGTCCACGCATATGCGGCACCTGATCAGAAAATTGTTCATTGCGGCCTGAAGGGTTGAAATTGGGATCGCCTCAATTATTGTCTTAATGGACTGCTTCAATTCAGTCAAATTCTTGGGTTTCGTTGTGTACACTTGCTGCATGACATAACCCCATAAAAAAAAGTCTGGTGTAGTCAGGTCAGGTGACCTTGGGGGCCAGCGGAAAGTGCAGTTTCTGGATATCAATTTGCTTGGGAATTTTCGTTGGATCTCCGCCATAACTTGTGTGGCTACGTATGCACTTGCTCCATCTTGTTGAAATCAAAAACTGCTGAAAGGGATGCGTCTTCGGCGAAGTTATGGGTAAAAACAATCCTTCAACACCTTTAAATAACGGTCCCCATTGACAGTTTGTGTTACACCGTTTTCTTCAAATAATTATTGCCCGACAATACACCTTGATGAAACTGCGCACCACACAGTGACTCGTTCTGGGCGCAGTTCCGTTTCATGGAGCATTTCTGGATTAGATTCACTCCACTCCATATATTGAAATTTTGCTTGTTAACATTGCCGTTTAAGTCAAAATGGGCCTCATCAGGCATGAACAAGCAATTTATTAATGTGTTGTCTTCTCCGGCCATTGAAACCATTTTTCGGAAAAATTCCAAGCGAACAGGCAAATCCTGAGGATTTAACTTGCTTGTAATTTGGACTTTGTACGGAAACAAGTTTAAGTCATCATGAAGTATCCGTTGATATGTTTCGAGTCGAAATACTTGGATTTGCCTGTATTATCCTGAAACCGAACATTGGGATCTCGATGATACGGTCTTCGTTCGATGTTTCCAGATTCGGCAAGCATGTTCACCAGCCTCATAATGGCCCATCTACTCGGGGAGCTACCATCAAACTCCAGCCTAAATTCCCTTTGGACGGAAATGAAGGACTGCAAAGAATGGTATCGCTGCACTATCCAAATCCTTTTTTCAGTATCCCAAGCATTCATTTTGCTATATCTACATAGTAGCCTATAAAATAAAAAAAAAGCCGATTTATCACACTGAACAAAAGCTATTACGTTTTATTTTTGTAGCACGATTCGTGCGCCACCCTGTACGAAGTTTTGTAAAAACATGTTCACTCGTTTTCGAAATTTTGAGTTAAAAAAAAAATTAAGTTCCAAAAAAATTTTTTTTTGAAAAATGTTGGCTTACAATAGCATTGAAACTTTCCAGGACCTTTAGCAACAATTTTTTTCCAGAAAAAAAATTATCAAAAGGTACCCTTTCCCTTCATTAGGGAACTGATTTTTTACTTGCCATTATAGGTACTATAAGGCAAATTATATGTATTCGTAAAAAAAATTTTTTTTTCTAACAATCAAACATGACATTACGATTATAGAGAACACAAAACAAAGTGGGTCCCGCAATTCGAAATGTCATGTTTTATTGTTAGATTTTATTTCGTTTTTCTTACGACTGCACAACTTGCTTTATAGTACCTATAATCGCAAGTATAAAGGAGCGAAGAAATTGATTGGAGAAAAGGCAAGTAAATTCCAAAATCATAATTTTAATAATTTATTTAATTCGAAATTAGTTTAATGTTAAGTATCAAGAGGAAACAGAACATTTGAAAGGCAAATGAAAATAGTAATTAGAATATCCCTGTCGAAATATTTAAATATTTTTCTACTTTTGGGATATCTTGTTTGCCAGAGTTTTTTTTTGAAAAAAAAAAATATGAATGGTGCTAAACGATATTTTTACAAAATTATATTTTTGCCTACGAATCTGTATCTACATTCTTGATAACTTCAAAATATATTTTCATAACGTATATGGCTATTGATCATATTCAATTCTCAGCACGGACAGACAGGAACGCAAGTAAAACCAAACGCATTATTTGTTTGAAATAAAATTAAAAGGAAAACAAAAATAAACGTCAGAAAAGTGTAATAATTTCTTTGTTTGAATTGAGGTTAGATGCAATTTACTCTTTTGAAATGTGAATCTCTTTCACATGAAAGAGTGTAAACCTTTTTTTAAATAATTTTTTTTTGTTTGAAGTAGATTCAAGTTTTTTGTTATTTAAATTGAAATGGACAACTGTGTGAAGTAGGGACCATATTTTAATATTTTTTTATCAAATTGAAGTAACAGCCCTATTCTGCCGTTCTGATGCTCACAGGCCACAATTTATTGTGATGTTGTTTTTGTGAGGTTTCTTACGAGGCGGTCAGAATTTTGTATTCTGTTGCGATCCTCATAAGAAACCGCACAAGAAAACTCACCACCGGAAGGTGATTTTTTTTATTAATGGCGCCCAGCTGATTTGTCAAAACAAACATAATATCGAAATAATCTACAAACTATAAAAGTGATGAATTACCTAAAATTTGTATTTATTTGCAATAATAATTTATTTGACAAGAATATAATCAGTTTTAATGAAGTAATAATTAAAATCGGTGTTAGAACTTGTAGATGAACTGAGCAGATGACCGGAATTCTCAAGATGAACTTTCGGAGCCAAACCAATTTATATTCAAAATTTTGGTAGGCAGTTTTTTAGAATTTATTATTATATGTACATGTTATTATAGAATTTCAAAAAAAAATAATAAAATTCAACTGTGAAAAACACAAATTAATTAAACTTTCTTGGGTTTTCCTCTCTTGAAATTCCTTGGGATGTTTTATCTACCGATTGCGATGCAGATATTACATATTGTACGTTCAGATTTATGCACTCTGGCATTGGTGTCGATCTAGTGCCGTGTTGCAGAGGAAAGTGTTGCCGCAAAGATGACACATTCGATTTTAGACAATTCTGTGTACGTAGAAATCATTAGATTTTAATTTCAGTTTATTTGGAAAGCTGAAATAATTAAAAATTTGTAGAGTTTTCTAATCGTGGTTAAAAAAATGTTACTTTTTCCACATTGCTGCTTCGCATTAGTTTCATATAAATCATGATTTTTTTCATAATTGTCTCGTACACTACAAGATATAAATTTTCTCGAACAATGTTGGCACTTGAAGAAATAACTCCTTTTCCTCCTTTAGGTGGCAAGTTTTCTTGTGGAAATCTAACGAAAACGAATCGATTGTCGATCTTCAAAAAAGTTGTATCTTGAATTCATCTAGAATTCTCCTGCTGATTTATTAAAAAAATCAATTAATACAGTTTTATTAATTCTTCCTTCTTACTTTTCAATAATAGATGAAATTTCTTCTAAAATATGTATCAAAATCAAATTCAATTCCATGTTTGTTCTTATTTCGTTTTTTTTTATAGTTTTGTTTCACAGATATGTCAAGTAGGTGAGTTGTGATGTGCCAAGAAGTAGATCATTATTTTCAAGTTTGATGCTCACAAGTTGTGAGGTTTTTACAAGAATACCAAAAAAGTCACAAAAATGAGTTCACCTCAAGTTATGAGGTTATTGTGACTTGTGAGGGCTTAGTGTGGTTGCCAGAACAAGGCTATAAGTCTATTTCAATTGAAGTATGGTGGTATCGCTGGTTGCATACTCTTCATCGAGCAACAAAGTGTTGCATACTTTTAGGAACTGCAGACTGTGTACAGATAGTAATATTGAGACACAGCAATGCTCGATTTAATGGCAAAAAGTGTAGCGATTCCTTACAAATTCGTATATGTACATAAAAGAATTCCATTTTCTAAAACATTGCTTTCTGTAAGTCTGCTTTCAAAAAACTCTGCTTCTTAATTTTTTTACAAAATGCTTCTAAAAACTCTGTCGTAAAATAACACAAGATTTTATTAAATTTAAATCTTTTTATCTGATGCCCACATCTAAATATTTGTACGACACATTAAAATATACGAAAACGTTTTAAAATATTATGTAAAGCCAAACATCAATTTAAATAGGGAGCCTCTACTCAAAAACCGAAAATAATTTAGTCAAAATGGAAGCACAAAATGACCACTTACCACAAAATATCAAAATCCTAACAATTACTAAATGCATAAAGGTATACATAGATACATCATTCATAAAAGAGTTAAGTTTGTAGTTCAATGTGTCCGACCAGCAGCGGTCATCATGGTCATCATGACCATCACTGTCAGACCAATTTTGAAAGCACCAGAAAGAAACCGTGAAACCATAATTTAGGAAGCCAGGGACAATTTTAGCCAACACCTCTGCTCATATATTCTAAATCCACTTCCGATATGCGTCGCCTAATTAACTCGTGACAGTTGTATGCCAGGAAATTGATGAAAACGTGCATAAACTAAAACCATCCAAAACCACTATTCTATCCACAACAACTACAAACAAATATACAACATGCATATATGGAAATAATTGACATTAAGCTTTTCCGAAAAATCAAAACAATTACAATTTAACCCGGAGTAGGTAGACCAATTCGTATCGTACGAGTTGACTATGGGGTGGGGCAGGCGATTGTTAAATAATATTATAAGGACCTTCCATCACACCAAAACATTACGTACGCCATTTTTAAGCCATAAACGTTTCCCAACGAGAAAACTCCATTTGAAATTAATCAAAATTTACATCTCCAAATGGATGAGAGTGTGAGAGTGCCACCCATCATTCTCTATATGGGGCAGTTTAATGTTCAATTTACAATCGCATTTCAACATCACTTCAATTGAATTTTATGGACTACTTTGATGTGCCATCCGTATAGTCGGGAGTACAGGATGCTTTCTCCCATCAACCATTGTCCATGGTTTGAAAACGAAGCAACGAAATACAACCCCATTTGAAATGGAGCGAGGGTGTTTCTAAATAGCATTGGGTATTTTAAGTAAATAAATAAGTTTACGTCACATTAGTCACGTACACGTACACGTAAGCACATCGAACGTTATTTATGGATTCCTTGGTATTTTGCTGTAAGGTTCAATGGCAGCCGGATGGAGAGAGTCTATAAAGGGTTTTTTTTTGAGAGAGAATGAAACGCGGACATGACATCAACGAACTCAAATGAACTTTTTTCTTTTGTTTGGAATTTAAGTTTGTTGTTTGTGTTGTTTTTTCTTGGCGATGGGCTTATTGTATTCTAGTTCTCATAAATTTCCCTAACAGCAGAAACCCAAAATACCACAAACGTATATTTTCGAGCATATGGTTAAACTTGTACGAAGGTTGTAGAAGTTGTATATGAAGCTGCTTAAATGACCATTGAATTCTGTGAAGGAGTTTTGTCACAGATGTCAAGTCTCAACACCATGACACGAGTAAGAACTTTTAAAATCTAGACCACTTTTTTTGTGGAACTTAAGCATAAAATGGTTAAAAATCACGTTTTTGCCAAACATGCACATTTAGGAAATTAGGTTTCCGGTTTGAAAGCTTGAAAAGTACCAAAAAAAATACATTCATAGATTTGTGTGTGCAGGCAGGAAGCCAACAGTATCTGATCATGCAGGTGTTTTGCTCGAATGCAATTGGAATTCGATTTTTCTTAAACGAAGTTCAACATTTAATGAACACACGTACATAATTGAATTGATAGTTTTTTTTTTGTTCGAAAAATTCAACCTATTTAGTTGGTCTCGGATTTGATTAGTCACAGGTGTCGACGTGTAAGGGAAACTAGATATATGTACAAAAAACTATATTACTGTATCAGTTATTTTTTGTTGGGTATTAAAAGACACTCAGAGAAAAATATCACTTAAATTGAAAAGTGCAATGTGCAAATGTGCGTAACGGATACAATTGTTGGCACCCTTAATTATTTTGTAATTTTAAATTTTATTTATTATTATTATTATTTTATTGGTTTATTAAAAAACAGCTAAAAGTGGGATAAAAACTCTAATGATTGACATCCGACAATTACACAATTTTTCATTTTTGGCGACGTCGAATATGTGTTCATTCCACAAATGGTGGTCAGTGATGCACATACCGAGAACTGAGAGTTGTTCGGTTTCCTCGTTGCAAGCGCTGCTAATGGACAACGGCATTGGGGGAGGGTCAAGCTTTAACGACAAAAGACAGTATTGGGTTTTTGAAGCATTAAATTCTACGCGGTTTTTTATTCCCCATTGGACAATGCTGTCTAGATCAGAATTTAATGAGCTAATCATACCCTGCCGTTCAAGTTCTACATCCGAAGGACATGGATGAGAATCTAAAAACGAGTATGAAAAGCTGAGGGTACTGTCGTCAGCAAAACAGTATATTGGATTAGAGGTTTCAGACAAGAGATCATTTATGAAAATGAGAAAGAGATTCGGAGACAGAACGGAGCCCTGAGGCACACCAGCATTTATTTTATGAATATCAGACTTGAAGCCGTCCAATACAACTTGTATTGAGCGATTCGAAAGGTAATTTCTAATCCAACGAAGAATAGATTCGTCGATACAAAATGCACGCATTTTCGATAAGAGAGCCTGATGCCAAACTCTATCAAATGCTTTTGAAATATCAAGCGCAATAATCTTACTTTCTCCAAAACGATGTAAAGATTTGTGCCACTGTTCGGTGAGATATACCATCAGATCACCAGTGGACCTATTGCTACGAAAGCCATACTCTCGGTCGTTGAGGAGCTTTCTTATGCTCTCAAGTACAGGAGTAGTCATGACACTTTGTGGAAGCGTAGAATTAGCTGCAAACTAAGCTGCTATCAAATTTGCTTTTTCTTGTGCGCTTACCACAGGAGTGTTATTGGAAACGAGCTTTGGAACCGAAGAAGAGGTGGAATTTCGTACATTTTTTACAAATGACCAAACATTTTTTGCCTTCATTTTTGCTCATGTAAAAATTTGGTCCTTTGAATATGACTATTACAGGTCTTTCTAGCTTGTTTGAACTTATTCCGGTTTTTCTCAGTTTGGTTGGCTTTATAACATCTGAAACTTACCTCTCTCAACATGATAACCTCTTTACAGCTCTAATCGAACCATGAGTCTTCTTTTGGTTTGATGTTTTTGGTTTTGTTCGGTATAAAAGCTTTCATCCCCTTAAGAATTATATTTGTAATCATATCAGCGCTGGAGTCAACGTCACTATCGAGGAAGCATAGTGGCCAGTTAAAGATCCTGGAGAAATTATTCAGACCGTCCCAGCTAGCTTTCTCGTATTGCAATATGGTCCTCTTAGGAATGCTTTCTTTAACTGAGAACTTTGAGCACGAGAAAATTTCTGATATGACACAATGGTCCGATGTGCCTAGAGTCGATAACACACTAATAGTATATTTACCAGGTAGAAAGGTAAGAAACAAGTCTAGGGTATTGGCAGAGTGACCTGCAATGTCAGGTATTCTTGTTGGCTCAGTAACCAGCTGAGTCAGATTATTCACCTCAGCAAAGAGCTCAACATACCTTCCTTTGGGTGTTGTCTGGCCATAATAGCTTAGCCACTTGGAATTGTGTACATTGAAATCGCCCGTAACAACGATTTCACTGTGCGGATATTGGAAAACAATTCTTTGCTTAGAGTCAGACAGCGCATCAAATTCGTTAAAAGTCGAATTACTGTCCAAACTTGGGCTACGATAAATAAAGCATGTGTGAATGATGTGCTTATGGACGGTAAATTTGAACCAAATGAAGTTAAAATTTATTCAAGCAATGGCCATATTTTGGTTGAAGCTGATAAGCAACATGTTTTCGTACATATACGGCGATACCATTATGTGAAAAAAAGGGTGGCACTAAACTATATCTTTGTAGGCTAAATTCTGAGGGATCAGAATTTTTACCTACTTGGGTTTCGCTCAGTGCAAAAACAGCTGGCCTGCTGTTTGTAGTATGAACATACGCAGAATAGAAATTCTTAATAAGCCCACGTATGTTACAATACTCTACCTTGAATTCACTACCCATTACGAAAAAATAAACATAAATAAAATCAAATCAGACAGTTAACTATGCTAATATTAGGATTGGGTACCAAATAGGACTTCACTATACATTTACTACTAGTGTTATGCCTTAGAAGTAATTGAATTGATACGCCCCTGTATTCCCAAAGCCAATAACAACAATATATCTGATATTACTTTTTATTTTTTTCCTAAGCATTTATTGATATGGAAGACAACAACGCAGCTGCCTGGCATTTTGACGTACCCTAGATTGACGTAGAGAGCACTCAAAAATGGAGTTTAATTATGCTGTTCAAGAAAAATAGTTGATATACGAGTAAAAATATTTTAATCAAAAATATAGTAGGCATTTTTTATTTTAAATATTTTTCGGGAAACAAATTTCTTGGATTTTGGGTTTTCGGAACTTTAGTTTTCGAAATTTTCACTCCTTCCGATCATATATGTGATGTGAAAATGCAATGCGCAGGAGGCCTATTCTAAAGAGTAATCAAAGCCAAAAATGTTGGCGAAAGTTTTTCGACATCGGTGCAAAGCATCGTGGTAATGCTATATTTCACACGAGATATTAGCACATTATATTCCAAACTTCTTTAGTGTGGACAAAATATATAAAATAAAAACAACGCATACTACCCGCCCCCACCAGCTGATTAAACTTAGTCGTCGGCTTTAAGAGTCTTATTATCCCTGAGTGTAACCCCTTTCACGTATGACAATAACAATAGGTTATTTGATGGGTCTGCGTTGACTCGACAGAAAAAACACATCATCAAAATAAACCTAAGATCCGAATCCGTCTATAATTTCAATTAAAAGTAGTCCTGTATACCTTTAAGTGCCTCCCGAAACTCATAACTTTTAAATTATTTTCCATTTAAGTAGGTGCATACCTCAGCACGAAACATAACATACTTTAATTTGCTTTTACAACACCGGAAAGTCTTCCAAAGCCATTAAACCAAACCATCTAATCCACCAGCATAGAACCAGAGTCAGAACTAGTTAAACCATAAACTATTTCCAAAAATTTCAAGTACCACTGACCACTTCCAGAGTTGGGAATGTGTGAAGTTCAGATTTCACTTTTGTTTTTTTTGGTTGATTTTTTTTTTTCGAATTTTATTTCCATGGATTCCTTACACCGAAATTCCATTTCATCAGTCAAAGTTACAACCAAACCCAAATCTCTAACTTATTTGGGCACTGAGCAAACAGTAAATAGTTTGCAAGTATCGATTGAAGTTTTTGGCGAATGCAATCGTTTAACTTTTCCGCATTTAGATACACATACCCATCTGGAGTGTGTGTGTTTGTGATGGGCATCAAGGATACAGGTGGGTGAACTAGAAATGGTATTTTCAAATAAAACTTAACTCACTGATATTTCCAGCACGTTTCTACCTGAGCTTGAAGATACTTTACAACTTCCATGTACGTACATAGGTGCTTCTGTATGAATGCCTTCCTGTTCCTTTTCCTGTTGTTTTTGTTTGTTTAGACGGAATCCTTATAAGCCACCACCACTTTACTGACTGTGGTGTTGAATATTTGTATCATTTCGGAGGAAACAATTTCAACTTTATCATGATTCTATAAATTTTCACAGACATTTACGCCTTCCGTGTTGATATGGGATGGTGCTTTGTCAAAATGGCGATTCCGTGTTAGAAATATGATCCATAAAGTTGAGAAATGCGGGCGCAATAATACACTCACTATACCTACACATGGTTCCCGAGTGTCCGATTTAGCAAGCCAATATAAACTTTTGGTTTATTGTAAAACTACTGTGTTGGTGTTCAGTTCGTGCTGGAGCATAAAATATATTATTGACTTATTTTCTAAACTTGTGACCAAAATAAATTTACTGAAATTCAAAAAGTACCTACCTATTTATTTTTACCTTACATCAGTGAAGACTTTTAGACAATTACCCTGAAGGAAACTGTTTGCCGATTGCTGTACGAGTATGACTAAGAAAAAAGCCAAATTGTTGGTGACAGTTTTACAGTTTGGTTTTCTATCTCCAGAGTTAAACTCAATTTCCTTTATATCGATTTGATCACATTACATCCGTTTGCGGCTTCCATATGCAGTTGAACAATTTTTCAATGATTCCCTTGACGGAAGTGTCGGCACCAAATATATTTACTCGCATTGAGAAATGCATCTGGACGTCGTGCAATAGAGTGTACATTTGAAATGGAGCTGGAGCTGGTGATGAAAATCCCTTAGGGAACTGTCATTTTTATGGTGTATTGGAAGTCAATGCCCATGTTCGTTCCGTAGATGTCATTCTTTTGATCATTTGAAAATATAAAAATTGACAGCAACTTTACGAGAGGGAAATATTGGAAAAAGACAAAAAATAACTACACATAGGTAGTTGAAAATGTCAAGTCTTTTTATTCAATTTTATTTCATAGCTTTGGTATGATTATTTGCCATTTAAAAAGGCTGTTTTGTGGTAAAATTCATTTTAATGAAATGAAAAAAATCTAAAATTTCATTTTTATTCGAAGAAATAGGAGTGTTCCCGTATTTCATAAATTGAATTTCTACTAAAAATTGTTAAATTCTGTTGCTGATTAGGGGTTTTTTTTAGTTTTTCGTACGTATAATACCCCTATTACACTCCAGTATCGAAACACCTTACCGGCAAAGCAATCCGATTCTGTACGGGAATTTACACACCAGGTATGCCGGTGTGGGGCTGTCAAAAATCAATTGTCAAACATTAAAAAAAAAAATTGTTGAAGTAAAAATAGACGATGATTTAAAATTGTTTCTGTCCTACAACTCAATGGATACTATTTTGAATAGATTTCCACGTTATGATCTTTAATAATTTCCAGCAGAATAGTTACTTCTGGTTGAAACCAGATACATTTATCATTTTCAACCATCATGCATTCATCCTCTCAGTTCAAAACAATCAGCAACTGGCAAATTACAAAAACAAAACATCAAATCCCATCGGTAAACCATTCCGAACCTTTTTACATGCCATGTCGGCACACTATACCGGAACAATATTTATCGAAATTCTGTGTCGGTATATCTCCTTTTCACTCGAACATAAAACCTTATCCACACTATGTATCGGTACAGTGTTTCGCGGCGTGTAAAGAGGGTATAAGAAAGAGCTCAAGGAATATTAAATTACAGGGTGGCCCAAACGATGTTTTATTATGTTGATCTGATATAAGTATTGAAAATAAAAATATATGTCATGAAAATTGTTTACATTAGGTATATGTATATGTTCTTCTCTCTCAATCAAAACTGCGAGGCAACGAAATATCACGATTGCATTTGTAGAACCCTATAAAACTAACATCCAGTGTTTTCAGAGCATAAAAGTTTCTTTGAATGTTTGGTTCTGATTTGGGAAATCAACATTCATTTTGGTTGAAAATACAATCCAGCAAATAAATAGTTAAATTGTAAGGTGTTTTGGTTCAATTTTTCAAAGTGGTTCTCGTGGTGAAATCTGGAATTTTTGAAGTGAAAACTTCTTTAAACACATTGTGCCTTCTCCGGTACGGGTAAAAAAGTATATTTTCATAAGTTCATAAGATCGACATGATAAGGATCTGAAGTATTCATCTATGCATCGATGTTAAAAGGGAAAATACAGATCTGTCATTCAAAACATCGGTATCAGTATTATGTAATTGCATCGATGTTAAGTCATTTAGGCATGTTTGCTGATACGAATCATAAGTATTTATGTTCAACTTAAAACGCTTAAGGGCTACTTTCTTCTCTTACTAAACTGTCACATGATTTCTTAAGTAGAACCTAAATGCTTAAGTTAGTTATATGCGCTGAATACCTATAAATTGGCGTTTTTGAATTTTTTTTTGAAAAATGTTTTCAAGAAGTTTAAAAAAACGTATTTTCTCAAAAATAGCTCCAAAGCATTTTAAAATTTTTTTCTCATAAATTCAAATTTTCTAAGAAATAAAATGGCGTACTTGATTTTGAGCTCAAATTAGTCTAAGTATTTATTTCAGAATTTTGAATCATTTTTTCTTTGATTATGCCGTTTTAATCTTTTGTTTTTATAAGTTTATTATATTAAATATTTAAGATTGCCAAACCAATTTTTTTAAGAAAAAAAATTAAGAAATCTTGTATATGGTACAAAATTAAGTAAAAAACGACTTTAAAAATATATTTAGATTTTTAATTGAAATCTTTTGCATACAAATATGATCGAACATAAGAGCAAGTTCGTGCGATCCAGTCGTGAATTTTTTTTATTTTATGATTCGTACAAACAATATTATAATAAATACCATATCGGTTAAGTCGCCACCATTAGAAAAAATTTGCTCATGACTCTTTTGATGGCAGTTACCATGCCTTTTTGAAGTGTTGCCGGCATTATTTGAGCTCGCTTCTGTATAGTCTGTGGTTTGTTAATGTAAACATTTTGCTTCAGGTGAGAAAAGGCTGAAAAAAATCTTCAAATCCAAAAAAAATTTATCCCCAAATCCTATATTTGACCAAACTAGGGAGTTGCAGGGGGGCAGCATGGACGTGATGACAAAAAAGAAACATCTCTCCCAAAATTAGGCAGGTAACCCCATACAAAATGATATTTTTGAATTGTTCAAACAACAAGTTTATTATCTCATGAGCGGTGTGAGCGGTTGTTTAGTCTTGCTGAAAACAAATCAGATCGACATTGTTATCTGTTAGCACAAGTGGAAAAACGGCAGTCCTGAAGCGTTGTTCTACAGCGACACCTATTGAATATAACGCTGACACACTAACCATTTTCGAAGAAATATGACCCATAATCTTAAGCGAGGCTATTCCACTCCAAACTATGACACGAAGTTGGAACGTTGATGGAATTTTCTGGGTGCCCCAAAATCTGCAGTTTTGCTTTTTCAAAAGTAGGGTAAAAGGTCATTCGACTTCCGGAAATTAGTTGTTTGTTTCATCAGCAGCCAACTAACAGCGCAAAGCGCGGGAACTTTAAGGGCGAATAACAGTTATAAAACTGTTATAACTGCTATAATTTTGCATTTCCCTAGACTCTTTTTTTTCAAAAACCCGCTCAGATGAAAATGTGCTTCGTCGGTCATCATAAAATTTCCCAAAAAATCTTCATCATTCTCAAGGCGATATTAATGACAGTTCTGCAGTACTACAGACTTTTTTTTTGGTCACCAGTAGTGAGCTGTTGGACCAATTGGACCTTGAATGGGAAGAATCGACCCTAACGACCTGAATATTTTCGATCGATCATCCTAAACGATGCCCAACATTCCCATATTCCTCGAATTCGGCCATCACGCTACGATTAATAAATTTAACAATTTTTGTTCGCAGTGAAATGGTGTAGTGATCCATTTTGAATCTCCCAAGCTTGTGCCTGAAACGAAAAAAAACTAATCAAAAATATAAATAAATAAAAGTGCTAGTAATTTTTTATAACGGGTGATTTTTTTGCTACTTGGTTTTTGACGTTTATATTTTTGACAGATCACACATGACAAATTCCCTGAACATTTGACATTTCGATTCAGTATTGTTTGCCATTTCATCATGAATAGACTAGCGCCTGAACAACGTTTGCAAATTATTGAAATTTATTATCAAAATTCGTGCTCTATGAAAAATGTGTTTCGCAAGCAAAATTGTCTTCAGCGACGAGGCTCATTTTTGGCTAAATGGATACGTGAATAAGCAGAATTGCCGTATTTGGAGTGAAGAGCAGCCAGAGGCAATTCAGCAGCTACAAATGCATCCCGAAAAATGCACTGTTTGGTGCGGTTTATGGGCAGGCGGCATCATTGGGCCGTACTTCTTCAAGGACGATGAAGGCCGCAGGGTTACGGTCAATGGAGAAAGGTACCGTTCGATGATAACAGATTTTTTTTTGCCGAAAATGCAAGAATTGAACTCGGTCGACATGTGGTTCCAACAGGACGGTGCCACATGCCACACTGCACGCGAAACCATGCATCAATTGAGAGGCGAATTTGGTGAGCAGTTGATCTCACGTTTTGGCGCAGTCAATTGGCCACAAAGATCATGTGATTTGACCCCGTTAGACTATTTTTTGTGTGGCTATGTTAAGTCTATTGTCTATGGGGACAAGGCAAACACGATTGCTGCCTTGGAAGCCAACACTGAACGCGTCATTGGTGAGATTCCGGTCGAAATGTGTGAAAAAGTTTGCCAAAATTGGACCTTCAGAATGGACCACCTGAAGCGTAGCCGCGGGCAACATTTAAGTGAAATTATTTTTAAAAAGTAAATGACAGAAATTGATTTATCGATCCAAATAAAAATTTCATTCACTTTTTACAAGTTTCTGTATTTTTTTGAATTTTAAAAAACCAAGCTCTTAAAAAATCACCGTTTATAAGAAAGAGACTTTTGCCACACTGTATTTCCTCAGGCTGCAAATATTAGTCCAAGTAATCTTTCTGGAAACAAAAAAACTAATGTTGAATTCCAAACAACCATTTCAAATCGATTTCAGATCGATTTTTTTGTTTGTTGTAAGGAACTTGCAAAAAATAGTGTGCGTGTAAAGTCTATGAAATCTTGCTAAAAACGCCAGATCTATTTAGACAGATTTTGTTTGAGGAAATAAAAAAACGATTGTTTGGTTGTTTGGAATTCGACATTATAGGTACTTTAGATGTCAGTTGTCAGATGTGTGTTATTATACAAAAGTTGAAAACAATAGAATTTAAAATATCATCAGGCTTATTGGTGCAATAAATTAATATTTGCGATATGTCCGGTATTACACAGCGCGTGTTTACCCCTGCGTGAATGAAGTGCGAAAGAGAAAGAAAGAAAGAAAGAACGAAACGACGAAACAGAAATAAATCTATCTGAACACGCGTGGGTAGGTTTTTGCTTGCGTGTTTTTGATGTTTCTTTTTCTATTTTTTTTTTTCTGTTTCGGATTTGCTTCATTTAATTTTCGCTGTAGATGAATGAACACCAATCAAAATGGCTGACGAATTTAAATGGAGCAAGGAAAAAACTTCTAATCTTATTTTAAATTACCAAATGAACCCCATTCTGTACAATCCTGGTCTTTGTCATCCAAAATATCTATATAAATAACTTTGCCTTCCAATTTTCTTTTAAAAATTATATTTAGTTGAATATCTATACTGGGCAAAGAAGATAAAATGTCAAATGTCAAATAAACGCTCAGTACTGAAAATGAGAAAAAAGTTTCGTGTAATAACACTCGCGTTACTACCGAATAGAAGTTCAATAGAAAATAACCAATGCTACTACGACATTTACTTCATGAAGCAGTTGACACTTCACCACACTGTTTAACAACGCGCTGGATAATGCATATTATCCACTGCGGTGGTAGACAGCTGTGGTGCACCCTCTCCCAAAAAAGGGAAATGACAACTCCAATCCGGCGAATCTCCGGTCGATAAGTCTTCTTCCAAGTATCAGCAAAGTATTTGAAAAGGTTATTAATAGAGCCCTGTTCAAGTGGGTGGTGGACAACAATATCATACCGGATAATCAGTTCGGTTTTAAGGCGGGACATGACACAATTCATGCCGCGTCTAAACTGGTTTTTGAAATCCAATGGAACAAATCTAAAAAGCAGTGTACGGGTGCTTGTCTGGTGGATTTGGAGAAGGCCTTCGACACCATATGGTTAGATGGCCTCTATCTAAAGCTTACCAGACTGGGTATAAGTAAATCTCTATTGTATATGCTTTATGACATGCTAAATGGTAGAAAGTTTGTTGTCAAGAGTGGCAATGTAACTTCTACCGCAATTTTTAATATTAAAAATGGTCTTCAGCAGGGAGCGGCTAACTCGCCGATTCTATTCAGCATTTACACCAGTGATCTGATAGGTAGTCTAACTCATGTAATTGCGTACGCCGACGATCTAATTGCGTACAGAACAGCTCATACAGTTGAGGTCATCAAAAATCTCTTGCAGAGTGACTTCGAGAATATTCAGCGATATTGTGATGACTGTAAAGAAAGATGACAGAAATCAGAAACTATTTTGTTTAGGACTCCATTGTCCAACGCTTCAAGGGATACGAGAAAGAACTGGCTCAAGCTGGTGATCGTAGGGCCACATGGACATCCACTGGCGAGTAAAAGTGTAGTAAAGTACTTTGGCATCTGGTTGGATCAGTACTTGTATTTCGATAGACATATAGGTGCTGCTCTAGCCAGGCCTAGGGGAGCCTTTGCCCTGACAAAACGCGATTGTTTTATAACAGTCGTCTTGACAGCAGGGTGAAGGTGATTTGCTACATGGCCCTCATCAGGCCGATATGGTTGCCTATGGATGCCCGGTGTGGTTCAACGTTCCCCCATCTCAAATGGAAAAGATTCGGGTGCTTGAGAGGCAGTGTCTTCGACGTTACCTTGGATTACACAGAACACCTAAGTCGGAGTACAAACGATATTATTCCAACCAGGTTCTATACAACGGAGCTAACATAAACAGAATAGATAATTTTTTGTTTAAACTGATTCGGGGACACGTTGCCAGAGCGATTCCTCAACTAACAACTTAATTTTTGGGGCGTATTACCCCAATAACGAATATTTCGAGAGTGCGCGGTTAAGTGGCTACATCCCTCCCGAGGCAATCTTCTATTTAGACAGTCGAGGACTGATACAGGATGGAGGGGCGGTTCCGCTCATCTACCACGTCAGCCGGAAAACTGTGGTTAGGCGACTCCTGTATGATCGAGACGTCATCGCTCAAGGTGGAGAAGAGCCCCTTCGGTTCAGTAGGACTGTGTCCGATCGGGACCGGAGGGATAGGGCGAAGCAGGAGAACCAGTTCTGGTGGCTCTCTGAACAGCATCATAAGATTTAAAGTCGATGAAGATGGTATATCTTGGACGACTTACATAGATTTAGGGCAATTAGGTATAGGGAACAGTCGGGGTGGCACCAAAAAAAAAATTAAAAATATGTTTGTATGGGGGGCATACGTGCATGCATCTGCGTGTCTGTACATGTATGTGCGTACGTATATGTATGTGCGTATGTACATATATGGGTGGGTTGCATGTTGTTCTGTGTCTGCATGCATATAAAAAATAAACAAACAAAAAATTAAAAAACTAAAAAAAAAATGCTGCTGTGGCTGTTCTAGTGTTTAAGTAGTTTTAAGTTATTTTTAGTTAGTATAAGTCAGTCGTATATAGTTTTAATTATTTTTAATCTATATTTAGGTTTAGTTTATAAGTAAAAAAGAAATGATAAGATACCAAGTTTTTTGTTAGTAAGTTTCCTTGGTTAAAAAATAAAATAATTAGATTTAATTAAAATAGTTTTTAGGCCGAAAGACATTAGTTCTAAGAGTTATTGCTTAGTTTAGAGCGCCCGTAAGGGACCAGTAAATTAGTTGTGAGTTATTGATAATTAGGCTAGTTTAAAACATTTTTGTCTAGAACCAAGGCTTGCGCGTTACAGACATGCGCTGTCTAATACCTGACTATGAAACTGTTGATCTTAAAAAACTTTTTACAAGAAACTTTTAATTAAACACTTATAAAATTCACTATAGTTATGACGTTAAAAAATGGCAACATTTTAGTTAATCTCTCACTGAGAGATTTTTACCATCACTCTCGAAAAAATGATAGTTGGTTAATTATTGTGCACAAAGTACGGGAACACAGCTAATTTATAAAATTACTGTCATAATATGAATGGAACGTCATTTTGTTTGGGTTAAGTCTACACGGAAATTTCCAAAACGACATGGAAGTGAGTGAATATTAGTAAGGCGATCAGCACACAGCAATTGATGAACGGCTCTTCAGTTCTTTTATCAAAATTCTACCCAACGAATATCTGCTATATGCGAAGCCAAAAGTTCACATGGGCCTCATAAGCGGGGAACGGTTAATTTTTGGACGTCCCAGCTTATATCAAATACTAACATTTTTTACCTCCTAGCACATTGACGTATTGGGCAAAGTTCTGTCATATTTGAATCTTGGAACTAACTGGCATCGGAAATTTCATACTAGTCGAGGAGTTAGTCGACTTAGTGTAAATTGTTTAGTAGAAAATTGCTTGCCGGTACTTGCCCGTGTGGCAAGGCCAGACTTCATTTTTACGTCTTAAATATTTCCGTTGACTGTCTAGCTTAACAATTTCAAATCATTTGTTATTCAATAACCCGAACTCGATTAATTTCTGGAAGAAAAAAAAACGCAACAGATTATTCGTTTAGTCAAAAGCAATAACTCAGAGAAAAAAAACATAAAATCTTAAAATACATATACATATATGTATTTCCGCCAAGGAAACTGTCTGTTTGAAAATTTATTGCCCTTGATGCCGAAAGTGTTCCAGCTAAGATGGATTTACACAGTGAACTTAATGATTGCTGAAAATAAAAAAAAAAAATAATAAGACAAGATAATTGTCCTTGAAAAAGCAATGGCAATGCTTGCGTCAAATTTTCAAACTTTTTGAGAACTTGGAATGATAACGTTTCCGAGTATGGAAGAAACGGAAATTCCAGTGGGAAAAAATTTAACGAGTGATGACTTGTATATCTATCTCTATACAAGAGTGTTGGAATTGAGAAACACAAAAACAATTTACAATTTTGGGTTACATCCAATCTAAACATGCATCACAAAAGGATGCTCGGTCATAAAAGCATTCATTCATGTATATATGTGTGTTGGTGTGTGCTTTTTCTAGAAGATATGAAACCGGATAAGAACTTAAGGCTAATTCCACATTCTGAAAGATAAATTGCGTTTCCGTCTTGGGAGTATTTAGTTTGATCTAAGCACAAAACCAACATACATACAAAACATGCATCCTTATGTAGACTATAGAGGATATTCATCCTATCACAGGATATAGAGAGCCAATGATGCTGTCGTCAGATTTGTTTGTTCCTTACTGTATCCACTAGAAAAGGATTGTTACCGATTCAAAGTTCTTGACGTTGCATACGTTACGTACATATACATATATGTACAAGTGTTATTCTTGAGCTCCTTTCATCAAAAGGAATATCTCTTGGATTTTTATAAATTCACTTGTGCAAGGAAGTAAAACAATCCATGAAAAGAAGAAAAAAAAGGAGTCTTAGTTTATGCCTTGGATATTGAGACGGATGAATACATTTCAGACGCATGGAAATTCTTTCGGACGTTAAGTTTAAACTATGCAAGCTGCGAATAGTTTCGTTTTTGTGGTGAGAAAAAAAAACTTCAATAAGATGGATCTGTTGTTTTTTTTTTTTTAGTAGCGTTGAGGATGAAACATAAAAAAAATCCACTGGCCTTGAATTTTGTGATAAACGTTTGCTTTTTATTCAGAATCGATTTGAAATACATAAATGTATTCAGAAGATTATTGTCAAATCACTTCATCTAAGTTCTCCTACACTCGAAACCACTCGCGTTTTAAGATTGATTCATGTTCAATTTTGCAAATATTTCAAACCAACAAACTACCGAAATGTGAGAGACGTTTCCTTAATGTAGTTGACGCATTCCTATTTCTCGAAGGCGCCAGTTATAGCTTTCATTGAAACTCATCATTGATAACTTTGACTATCAATTCTGGGGCAATCAAACAAATAAAACTTATCTCGTTTTGGTTCCAAAATGAATACGTGGCAACAATCTACAAGGCACAGAATACTTAGATCTCTTCTGAGCATAAAGTGATCGGTGAGAATGACCGTTATGATTCTAAGTTTTTTTCTAGCTAAGCTGATGCAGTCTTTGAACCGTTTTTGGTTGTGTTCACCAACAGTTTTTCCTGCATTAATTTGAGGAGTTCCTTCCAATATTTCGATTTTCGGGTGTTCTCTCTTATTCCGCATTAGGTTTCAGGACCGGTTAAATGTGTTTTTGTCCCTATTTTCGCTAAAAAGATTTTCTTTTCTCTCCAGGATTTTTTCGTTCAAAAGAACTTTGTACTAAAATTAACCTAAGTTCATTTTATGAATACAAAAATAAAATGCAAGACTTGATCGCACGTACTTGCTATTGTGTTCGATCACATCGTTTGGAAAAGATTCTTAAAATAATCGGCTAAATATATTCCAAAGTTGTGATTTATTTAATTTTAATTTTTGAATTTTTGAAGTAAAAAAAATGTCTATGGATGCAACGGCAACGGCAACGTAAGATATTTCGAAATTTTTTGTTCGTTTTGTGGATACTCATAGATGAGTGCAGATATGTATATATGTATCTACATTGTGAGGATTCGCTGAGGATGTTTTTTTGTTGGTAGGTACGTGTTGTGGATTCTCATTATGTAGGTGTGTATCGTGTGTAAGCGAGAAATTCTTTTTGTTTTTGTGTTGCTTTGTTTTCTTTTTGATTCAATTTTTTATTGTTTTTTTGGTTCGTTTTGTTGATGCTCATACATTAGTGTATATTGTGTTGTATTAATGTATGAGCCTAATGCTTAAGTCGATGGTTTCGATGCCAGTGCTTCAGTGTATCTACTTCGTAGATTTATATATACAGCGTAGTATAATGTATGTAATGTAAAATTGCTGAACCACGAATCAAATTTCGAACGACGCAACGGTGAACAATTGGTACAATTCGAATATAGAGTCGCTATGGGAGATGAATTTATGCAATTACGTGGCTGGTATCCAAAAATGTGATAGTTAAGATGGCAGAAAAATTTAATGGCAAGTACATACCGTTATTTTAGGGGTTAACAAAACGATTCAAACATTTATTTCAAACAATCACGTAAATCGCTTAAGTACCAAGTGTTAAGAAAATCGCTTGAGCCGTTTAGGCTGTAGATCGTTCTACAGACAGACATACAGCAAGACAGACAGAGAATCGGAATAGCGGGACATACTTTGTTGGTGTTCTCCTTCATCCAGATGTCAAGTTTGTTCAAAATCTTGAGTTCGATTTTTTTTCCAAATGCAAAACTTGCTATCTAGTACCTATGCCTACGGTGACCATATTTCTCTGAGCAAAACCCGGGACATACATTTAAAAATTGAAAAGTGTGTTTGGTACAAAATCAACAAAATTCTTAAAAACAAAAAAAAAATAAAAAAAACAGCACAAAATGCAAAAACTAATTTTTTTTTTAATATTCAACCTTTTTTTTACCAAGTCCTTGAAACATAAATATTAATAACACATTACCAACACAATTTTTGATACTTGGTACTTTTTTGCCTAACAAATTTCTTTGATGATTATTATCGTTTTCTATTAAATATTTTTTACTTTGCTGGCACCAAAAATTATAGTTTAATTTTACCATTAACATGGCTCTGAGTGGTTCACCACTCAGTTGTGTTTTCATTTGTCCAAATATTATTCATTATGCAAAGAACTACTTTTTCGGTTGGAGTATTTGAACCTGGCAGACAGAGGCCTAAATCGGCAATAAGTAAAAGATTTCTGAAGTTTATACTTTGTTTGAAAAAATGCTAAAATATGTTTTTCCATTTCTCGGCCACAGATATTTTGTTCTTTATTCATTTTGTTATAATTTTGTGACACACAAATTCGTCAAACAAAATGGAATCATTAATAGTTGCATCCCTCTCCTTTTGGTTGACAAAAGATAACGAAGATTCTATTGCTGGCGAGGTAGGAAAAAGGAATGTTTCGAAAAATTACCCAACTAAAAACTTCATATTATTTAAAAGATACATTCCAATGATTTAAGTACATATTCGTTACACTTTATGTAAAATTGATGAATATTTGCTTTACATCAGTGTTGGTCATATAATTTTTGCTTGAATTATTGATTGATCAATTTCTTTGCAAACAAAATATTATCAATTGTTCTCATAATCTAGATTTTAATTTTAATTTAAGGCATTTATTGCCAGCGCAACTTTAGACATGCAAATTTGTTGCGACTCTGCTAATAATATTTGCTCACATGAAAAATTAAGGACTCGGATTGAATGAAATGTAGAAAGAAGGACCTCAGATGAAGGGCTGTTAAGCAAATTCTATAAGATTTAAAAAAAAATCTCCAAAAGGATTATAAAATTGTATAATTGTTTTAGAAATAGCCAACTAGTTTTTCTGTAACGAACTAGTTTGAAGTATTTAGTCTGAGACCTTTCGCAAATTTCCTTAAATTTTTCAACATGAACAGTGTAGAAATAAAAAACGAATATTTATTTAAATCGTGAGAAGCACAATTAACTACAATGAGATCATTATCAGTAATGGCTAAGATTATAAATAAAATGCACGACTGGATCGTACGAACTTGCTCTTGTAGCTAACAACTTTTAAGTAGCTATTTATGCTTTTATGTAACCATTGAGGTTTGGGTAGTTAGGTGTAGTTATCCAGTGCAGGTGTAAAGCATATTATGTAGGTAAGATTACCTCGATTATTAGTATAATGAATTGTCGAATTAATGATTAAATGAATAGTTACAAAGGTACCTACCTACAAATGTATATTTAAATCTTAGTTATGGATTTGAATTATGTAAGTAAGGAGAGTAAAATATATCTACATATATAGACATATTGATGGAACCTAAGTATGTAAACATGTACATAATAATCAAAATAAAGTATGTGGTTGGATAGGTAGCTATATGCATATAACTTTATAATTTAGGTGCATTACGCATACTTAAGATTCATGTGATTCTTAGACACATACGAGTATATGTATGTATATTTAAATGTATGAGGGCCTACATTGTATTTAGTATTCAGTGATGTAAATGTGATATTTAAATGTTTTTATATTGCTTAGTCGTTATAGTTTGAGAAAAAAACAAAGATGCCAGTTGAATTCATGGATAAATAAGAATATATAAAAAAAAAATCAAAAATCGTTGGAGCGGTTTTTTAAAAAAATAATTTTTTATGTATAAAATTTTTAAAACAATTTTATAAACAAAAATTTAAACGCCATTTTAGAGATATTATTAATACACATATAAAATTAAAATTAAAAAAAAAATTCAGTGACTGGTTTTTTAAAAATCGAAAAACGTTTTTTTTGAGAGATTTCGCATGCAGTTTTTAAACAATTTCAGCGCTATTAATACAAAAAAAATGATTTTAATCGGTTCATCCAATGTTGAGAAACTCGAAATTATGAAAAGTGGTTCTATGGAAAGTACCGTTAATAAGTCCGCAAAAATAAATATTTTTATACTTTAAAGTGGACTGTACTAATTTAAGAACACAAATAGTTTTTTATACAAATTCTCGTAGCCGTTTTCGAGAAATACATTTGGTTTTAACATTTGAATTGGAGGTACCGTTGTTTTTTATCTTAGGAATACAGTTTTTTTAAATGTTCAAGAAAATATCAAAAAACCACCAAATACGATGTTTCGCTAAAATCCATTAAGTCGTTTTCGAAATTTTGAGATTTAAACAAACAAAAAAGGTTTTTTTTTTTTAATTTCCAAAAAAAAAATTGGCTTAAAATATAAATTCACGATCTGGTGTACCAAGTCTTGTAAAATTGTAAAATTTTATTTTTTTACAACAGACTGATCTGTAGCAACACTGAAGCAAATGTTAAAATCTGTTTCACATTTATTCTGAAGAAGGCTTAAGTTAGTGTTAAAAAAATCTTACACCCTTGTATTTTTCTGTTACAATAGGGTTCGGGTATTGTAAAAGTGTAAAAGTGTAAGATTTTGACATTCAGTATATTTTGTTGTTGTAGTGCAAAAAAATGCTACACTTTTACAATGATACAAGACCAGATACACCGGATCGTGAATACCCCTAGTGTTTAAACTTTTCAGGAGCTTCTGCGCAAAAACTTTCAAAAATCGAAAACCAAAAAAATGCTACTACTAGAGATACCAAAAGTAACAATTTTGTTCCAAAACAAAAATTACTGAAATGTTCCCTTTTGCTTCATTAATCAAGTGATTTTTTTTTATATAAAAATCGTTGGTGCCGTTTTCGAGAAAAATAAGTTTTTTTTATTTTTGGCCAGAGAAAATGTATGGGAGCTACTGTTATTTGTCGTCATACAAATAAAGTGAAAAAAACGTGTGGGCATATTACCGAACAAACAATATATACCAAGTTTGAAGCAAATCCATCCAACCGTTTAGGCTGCAGACTCGCGGACAGACAGACAGATAGATAGACATACGGAATTGGAGGACCCACTTTTTTGGTCTTCTCTATGATCGTAATGTCATGTATGATTGGTAGAATTTTTTTTTTTTTTCAAGAATCCATAACTTGTCTTATAGTACCTATAATCGCAAGTAAAAAGTGTTATTCTTGCCTTTCCTTGCGGATCCGCCAAAATTACAGTTTATGCTGTAAGCACAAATTGCCAAAATTTTACCAAAGTTTTATCTATGTATTTTGAAGTGGTGCCCGATGTTTTCCTTGGAAGATTTTCAACCTACGAAGTCTTGACAACGATACCTAGTTGTGGTGAAAAATAACGACCCAAGAGAGGACAGTTTTGTACAGCCATGATTAGCACAATAAGAAAAAAACTGTTACAAAACTTACTCTGCGCAGAGTAGTTTTAATTCCTTCAATATAATTTAGTTCAAGAACATTGAACACAGATTCACATTTATTTGATCAAAACAGCTATTAATAAATTTCGATGTGCATTGCTTAATCATTAGATCTGAATGAGTCCAGGTGCTTTCATTAATTGCATTCTTCCTTGCAGGCCTTGAAAATTTGTCGAATTAAAAAACCATGGTGTAGTGTCGAGTTTTGCTTATTTGCTTCCTTTCTAGGATAACAAAAGAAAAGAGGTCGTAGAATTTTCGTTTACGTATTTTATTTAAGAGAAATACAATTATACAATCAATATTATTTATATGACTCCAAACCTGAGAACTAAGGGAGACCCAGGAATCGCCTAGAAAGGAAGCAAATAAGGAAAACTCGAAACTACAATCGTACATTTTGCTTAAAGTGGCATTAAAGTCAGATTCTTTTTTTTTTTTTGTTCGATATCATATCTTCCACTGCTTATAGGAAACGTATTTAAAAAAACAGGTTACGGTATTGGCTTTTTCATTGTTGTTTATGAAGAAAAATTGACTCTGAAGATCATCGTTAAGTTCACATTTTCTATTTGAAGGCATTTCACAAATTTCTAAATTTAGTGTAAATAACTAAACGAAATATATTCTATTTGTTTGTACAAGTAAGCAAATTTCAAATGTATGCATTGTGTTTTTTTGCGAAGATACAGTTTGAAGTTTGTGAAGAGTTTGAAAAGAAATCTGAAAGCTCAACGAAGGTGACAAATTAATGCGTTCAGTGAACATGCTTTTTATAATAAATCCCTCTGAACCATTTGTTAAGGCGGATTCGCACTTTAGCATAAAAGTATTAAACACATATTTTAATTATTGTAAATAATTTTTTTAACGTTATTCAAATAATATAAATATATGGTAATATGGGAGCAACCCGGGACAAACCTGGGACATTTGTACATCCCTGGTTTTCTTAAAATTTACCCCGGGCAGTAGAGCATAATATGGGACTTTCCCGGGAAATAGGGGACGGATGAAATGAAGCAACTCAACACTAAAATTTCTATATATTACCCAGATGCCTAGGTTAGGTTGAAGTGGTTGTCAAGCCATAACTGGTAATATATTGGCCTTTCTCTACACTCATCGAGCACCTGTTTGGGACGGAGCTGCAGCTGGAATAACGGTGAAAATAATGAATACACACAAATTCAATGTTACCAACACATGAGCTGAATTTTTTCCTGAAAGAGTTGGACAGTTTTTGACAACGCTTACGAGCAGCTTTATTTGACGTTTAGCAATCGATCGAGTTAAACCATTTCTCTAAAGGCTTAAATAGGTCTTTTTAATTTCTTATATATTGTAGCTAGGATCATAGTGGACATATATAAAATGTCATGTACAAGCTGCAACACTTCCTTGACAGCTATTGCCGATTTTTGGAATGTTTGCTTTAAATTAACACATTTTTTTACATGTACATTGCCTTTTTCATAGCTGGTTCATTAAACTCAGTTTGCTAATTTGAAAGCATTTTATTTTCCTTAAATAAATTTCTTCAACATAACAGAACAAAATTTATTCAAATTTTTCTCAAAAAAAAAAAAAAAAAATGAAAAGTTAAGAAACTGAAAGAAGCGAACAAGTATTTAAGCAATCAACAACTTGGAAAGAGCAACATTGACGACGACGTTGTTGCTCTTAAGGAAAATAAAAAAAATATAAAAGAAATATTATTATGTAGAAGGAAAACTCTAATGAAAATATGCAATTACAATGGGTAGAGGGCGGTGACGAGAGGCGACAGGGAGACCATAAGACATATTGAACAACCACCAATTTGCGTCCTGGTTTAAAGGATTCTTCATCATTCAACGAGTTGAATTTGTGTTGGATACAATTTTGCATTGACTTCATTGTAAGAATAAGAATTGAATTTGGCTCAGTGCCAATTGTGTTTTATAGTACCTTGTCTTTTCTATACTCGTATCCACCATAGTTAGGAAGGAATTGCCTGGTGCATCTATGATGCTTAAGGGAAATGACTTGAATGAGAATTTCAGAACTGATGGAATAAATATATTTATTTGTGATTGTTGGTTTTTTTATGTTCATTATCAATTATTATCATTGAGTACAATTTGTTTGCACAAAGTTTCTGCCTGCACGTTCATATTCAGATCTATACAGGGAACCCTTTATAAAGAATTTTCGAAAAAGGAATTGTGTAATTTTTGTGTATACCTTCTTCGAAAGCATTTTAAAGATTTGCAAGTCTAAGAGAAAATATGAAAAATGAATAAAGATAGGTACTAAAATTAAATTTCAACAATAACATCAAGAATGCAAAAAAATAACAACTTTCGTGTCTAGTTCATAAATTATTATAATTTAATTAAATATACAAATTCAAATTATGAAAAAATTACCAAACAAAAATTGCTGTTTCTTTGACTGTTTTTAGTACGGCATCTGTAAAGCGGTTATGTTTCACAAAAAATCACTTTCCGATAAAAAAATTGAACTAGCAAAACATTAAGCCTCAATGAATACATCATATGTAACTCTACCAACATGAATAGCTCCCTCAAAACAAAAACAAAAAAAAGAATAATAACAGCACAGAGCAAAACATATTAGGAAAAAAAGTCAAACGAAGATACAGAATTACAAAATTATAGAATTTTTGTGAGTTTTTATCACTCCCAGCAACAAAAAGTGTTTCATTTCTGCCCAGAAGAGTTTAGCCCAAATCACTAAGCAAAGCTTTCATCAGCAATGAAAGGCACTCCGATTGTCAAATAATTACAATTCAGTTCTACCAGGTGGCGCTTTCCTAATGGCAACTAGGAAAGTGAAAATGCGATATCTGGTAGAAAACTGAAAAAACAGTATGTATACACTAACTATACTGACAGCCATAAGGAATACCTCTGTTTACATTCCTGTAAAATAATTAATTTATTAATAAAAATTGATTTTGTTCAAAGAAAATATACGTAGATGTAATTATTGATATTATTTCGGGGCCATGAAATAAAGTCAAATGCAATAAAAGCCAAAACCAAATTTTGGACTTTATTGCACTTTAGAAAAAACGATTTTGGGCATTATTGTACTAGTAAAAATGTAATACATCCGTTTGACTTTATTGCATTCGCCTATTTCTGAAGAAAACTAAAGCGAAAGACGTATTTTTATAAATAAAATATTTTTGTTTATCTTTCTATTGGTATTAAACAACTGAATAAATCTAAAATAGATTTCAAATATAAACAATAAATTTTAAAAACCTCGGCGCGTAAGGGGGGGCATGCCCCTGCAACCCGCCTGCTTGACCCACCAATAAAGGATTTGGGGTGAGTACAAGCTTAGGTATATGCAATTGTTTTTTGGTACTTTTTAAAAAGAAATCTACAAATCCCAAAAAAATATTGAATATACCCGAATTTGTACCCACCCCAAATCCTATATTGGCGAAGCAGAGGGGTTGTAGGACGACAGCATGCCCCCTCCCCCCAGCCTTATTCGCACCGAGTTTTTCGTACGACGTGAACCTATAATTGCAAAAACACTTTACACAAGTTTCTACCACAAAAAAACATAATAGTGGGACATAAGTCCCAAATTAGTTTTTGGGACTTATGTACTTTTTCATAAACGTCTGATTGCCGGTGTTTTCTAAAAGTTTTTTTCCAATGACTAACCTAATAATCTTCAACTAACGCTTTTGTTTATTATTCAAATCAATTAAAAACGGTTAATAGAGATTTTTTTTCTTTCAACTTAAAACAAGCCTATTCTTAATATTCTTAAGTTTGGATGTTATTACATTTTGTATTATTTGGACTTTTGGCACTCGTCTTGCACTATCTATAGTTAGAAATTTATATAAATTTGGTGCTTGGACTTAACTGCATTGGACTTTATTTCATGGCACCATTATTTCTTCATTTGTAATTTCGGTGATTTAAAAAATCATCAGCCGAAGACCAAAACGAAAAATAAAAAATATAGACAGCCGAAAGTACGATGTAATTAAAATATCTACAATATTTTGTTCCAGATAATATTTCAGTTTGTAACTATTTATAACTAGGAGAAAGTACCCGGCGTTGCCCGGGCACCTGAGGGAAAAGTGTTTTCATGGAATATCTTCCAAATGAAATGAAAAATCTTATTAAGCAAATTAGGTTAAACAAAATCGAACATCCCTAATTTCAATATGATTGTGAACATCTCTGGAATAAAAGTCAATTTGGAAATAAGATCCATGGAAACGGCAAAACGTAAACAAAACAAAATATAAATTTGCAAATTCTATTTTAAGATTATCATTAATTTAAGAGGATAGTGCAAAAATTTGTATATTAAACATAATAAAATATAACTTATATATATTAAATTTCTTTTCAATGTATGCGTGCCGGTTTTCTGTGCCCCAAATGCGACAATTTTGCTTGTTTACATACCCGCCAAGATCAAAATGAGCTTCATCTGAAAAGATGATCTTTTTGGCAAAATCGGCATCTTTTCTAAGTCGATCGCAGGCCCACTTAGCGAAGCGAAAACGCATTGGATGGTCAGTTGGCTTCAACTCCTGAACCAATTGGACTTTGTATGGCGTCATACCAAGGTCTTTATGCAAAATTCGTCTCAATGATGTCTCCGAAATGTTCAATTGTTGAGAACGACGGTGAATTGATGTTGATGGCGCTTCACGCACACTTTCTGCCACAGCAGCAATATTCTCGGGTGAACGAACTGTTTTTGGCTTTTCACGCTTTGGTTTATCGATGAGGATGCCAGTTTCTTTCACTTTTGTCACAAGATAACGAACTTACGGAGCTGACGGTGCTTTTCTTCTTCCAAAATCCGTACGCAATTTTCGCACACATTCTGCAACATTACCATAATTTTCAAAGTAATGTCACAATATTTCCCAGCGTTGTTCAATCATATACACAACCATATTCGTTAAGCGGAAGGATAAAACTAATTATCTGTCAAATCAGACATGAGCTAAGTGTTACCATTCACGAAATAAACACTAGTTCGAAGCTATATATAGGACCACAAATGCTGAGAATTATAGGAATATAAATGGAGAAAAGAATACCTCCTTTCTTTGGAACACCTTACTAGTTAGTTTAAAATGGTATTGAAATACAAATTATATATTTATTTATAGTTGTTAATGTTTTTACTTCATTTATATTATAATTAGGGCTAGGATTTCCATGCACTTAAGGGTCTGTGCTTGAAATATGCTATTAAAATTGTAAAATAGGCATTTAAAACAATATCCCTTGCGAAACATTTTTATGGGAAAGTAATATTATTTAGTAGTATTTAAATTTATAACAAATTCAGTCCTTATTATCGAGAGGAACACAAAATTACATCAATGAAAGCAGAAAAATAAAAGTCTTTATTTCAAATAAAACAGAAGCCACAAAACGGACTTGAATCGGACCTTATTGTTCAATTAATTAATTATACATTTTATTAAATTAGTTTTTACGTCAATCAAACACTTTTCAAATTGTCATTTTTGAGCTTCTTTAGCGCATTATCACCAGCATCAAAGTGCCTCCCATAAATCCATATTAAAATCATTTTTTGTTTTAAAGGAAAGGAATTGTGATTGCGATTTTGAATATCTAAATTGTTTTTTTTCAGTTCCGTTTTTTTGATATATTTTGCTTGTTGGGGAATTTATTTTTTTTCTCAAAGGAGACACCTTTGCTACAAATTTTATAAAAAAGAATTGTTTCATCGGTTGTGAAAGTTTGCGGGTTCTCTGAAAAATATTTTATCAGATTTACAAAAACATTCGACATGAAAGTAATCCCGAGACTTTAGAATAGAAAAAAAACTGGCAAACAAAACATATCTAGTCCACATGAAGTGAGTCTTTCAAGTTACCAAACAAGCATACTAACTCAAGTAAAATGAAATACTTTAATATGGACAAAAGCTGTCGTGAAAGTTTGCCACAGAAACTGATTAAAGTAAAGATTTAAAGACACGTGTATTGTTTTTACTTAAGGATTATTTTGTTTTTCGAAATATGCATTTATTCTGGAAAATATGCTAATTAAAGTCAAATATGCAAATATAATAAAATATGTACTAACGATTAAATGCCATTTTAAATTAAATTGATTGATACGTGTTTGTATTTAATTCCTTGGTTTCTACAGTTTCTAAAAATAAAATGCACGACTGGATCGCACGTACTTGCTCCTATGTTCGATCACATTACATGCAAAAGATTCTTAATAAAACTGCTAAATATATTTTTAAAGTTTTTCAATAAAAATTCTTAAACTTTTTCAAAAAAAAATTGGTTGAACATTTTAAATACGAGTATTTAATGATATAAATACAAAAACAAAATTTCAGAAAAAATTGTCAACCCGTTTTTGAAATATTGAATTTTGAAAAAAATATTGCAATACTATTTAGAATTCGGAGGAGCTCCTGTAAAAAATTTGTTGTCGAAATTGAGCCGTTTTTGAGAAAGTCGAAAATCAATAAACTGGTTGTATGGCATGTGCCGTTAATAACAAAATAGTTTAAAAACTTTTTAAGCTGAAATATTGACCATACCCAAAGTAGTATGCACACCAATTTTTATCAAAATCGTTAAAGCCGTTTTTGAGAGAATTAAGATGGTAGAAATATTTGTATGGCAAGTACCGTTATTTTTGGGCCTAAAACAACAATTCAAAAATCTATTTTGGACAATCACCTAAAACGCCTAAATACCAAGTTTGAACCCAATTGGTTCAGTCTTTTAGACTGTAGAACGTTCTGCAGACAGAAAAACAGACAGACAGAGGGAATTGCGGGACCAACTTTTTTGGTGTTCTCTATGATAGTAATGTCATGTTTGATTGTTAGAAAAAAAAATTTTTTTACGAATACATAACTTGCCTTATAGTACTTATAATCGCAAGTAAAAATATGCATTTGCATGGAAATCTTAGCCCAAGTTATAATACATGTTAAGGAGTGGGGAAATCTAATATGGCGAAAGTCGAACTCCTATTCTATTGCACACGGTTTTAACGAAAAATTATTAATGCACTCATCAGTGTGACTCTGACCCGTGTTTGCCTCTTACCATAATTGATACGCTGAACGTTCATTTAAAAAAGCGAGCAACTTCTTAAAAGAACACTAGCGGACCAAGCGCACTTCGTCTCGCCCCAATTTAACGCCTTAACTAGATCCGTTTGAATTGGAAGGGAAGATCAGTTGAGATAAGGACTTTAGTTAGTTTAGGTAATTGGGGTGACAATTGATGACGTTATCGTCACAATTAGATCAATGTAGATCTATTATGTCACCCGAGAGTGTAATCACCCTCATCCGATAAAAAAACCTGTGTTCTCTGAATCAGGCAAGACATTTCTCTTCGTCCCTTTTGAATTTGCCCATGATGATCATGGCTGGAATCACCGCAACATGATTATTATCGATCCCACCTTCAGCTGTAAAAATGCGTCGGAGATCTTGGCACATTAAGGGAGTTCAAAAATTTCTTCAGATAGTTGGTCGCTGCGTCCTCTTCGGTTGCGCTGACTACGGTTTTGTCCGAAGGCAGTACTCCAAGCGAACATGAAATTGAAGCTATCGACGACATCCTTATTCTTCGCTGCTAGTATGGCCCGTTGACAAATCCAATCGAGATTCTTTTAGATGTTTGCAATATCGGGGAATACTTTACTTTGGTGATGAGTTTTTCCTTTGACGTTGATAACTCGCGAAAATTTGCGGGGAATGATATCAATCCAGGCGAGACATCAACAGGTATTCGGCCATTACCAAGTGCCATAAGTTGTTTCGGTAATTCAGCAGCCGATGGTCGTTCTTCAATGCGACTCTTATGTTCGTGGTCAATTTCAAACTCCTGACATACCGCCACAAGGACGAGTATTTCAGACATGGATTAAGTTAATCGGCAGCAGTAGATTTCGGGATGACGGGTAACATTTGACGAACAATACGGAGAACAATATCATATCCCTACCAAATCATCTCGAATCGCCTTCAACTGCCTCCAAAGCTCATTTATGCGCCATCGTGCATTCAACCCAAATAATGATTTTGCATTTTAGCATCAATTTCGCTATCACCGACTTGTTGGTCATTGTGCACGTTTTTGGTTTGTCAAACGTAAAAAGATTTGTCTCCAGCTTCAAGTCGGAATGTGCAGTTCGAACTTTGTGGCAGCAGTCCTATAGATGCCAAAGGATGCAACAGACAACGAAGTTTGGGATCTTGACCGAATTGTTGGCAGAATGCCTTACATGTCCCACCGAATGCGATTGTGGAATCGTATTCGAAAGCAGCGCGATTGAAGCCTACATTTACCACTGTTCTTCTTCTAATAACTGTTTGCCGAATTTGTGGTGGTGATTTTGCAGTTTGAAGCTGTGCAATATGTGTACGTCTCCATTTATTACTTCTGCACGTACCTCTGCCCCTTGGATTATCACGGACCTTCTGATTAATTATTGCAAGCCATGTACGTCGTCCAATGTTAGATCGAAATCAGTGTAATAATACTCACAACTCGAAGCAATTTTATCAAGCTAAATAGCACCTTTGCTGAATACAAAATGATGATATGAAAAGGACACCTAAGTCAATGTATACAATGCACTCAAAACGTCATATACAATAACGAATTTCACATTTAACCGAAATTTTCAAAGTATTACAACGAATTTTCCAAACCCTAATCGTCCAAAAAATCCATGAAACATTCCAAACAGTTCGATAAAATAAAATATCAAAATCCATTTAATGGGAATCAAATTCTGTACTTGAAAAATGAAGTGTGTGTATACAAAACAAAACACATTACTTATACTAATAAAACAATAACAAATATTTGAATGACAGTTTTGGTCATAAGTCCGGTTCTACCTATCGGACGGCAAACAGATTTCTTATATGCACTCCTCAAACATGTCCTAAGATCTCCTGAAAATTTCATTCAAATCGATGGAGCCGAAAAAAAGAAGATAGCCCACAAACATAATTTGGATTGTTCTTTATAAACGGTGATTTTTTAAAAGCTTGGTTTTTGAAAATTCAAAAAAACACAGAAACTTGTAAAAAGTGAATGAAATTTTTATTTGGATCGATAAATCAATTTCTGCCATTTACTTTTTAAAAATAATTTCACTTAAATGTTGCCCGCGGCTACGCGGTGGTCCATTCTGAAGGTCCAATTTTGGCAAGCTTTTTCACACATTTCGGCCGGAATCTCACCAATGACGCGTTCAATGTTGGATTCCAAGGCAGCAATCGTGTTTGGCTTGTCCCCATAGACAATAGACTTAACATAGCCCCACAAAAAAATGTCTAACGGGGTCAAATCACATGATCTTGGTGGCCAATTGACTGCGCCAAAACGTAAGATCAACTGATCACCAAATTCGCCTCTCAATTGATGCATGGTTTCGCGTGCAGTGTGGCATGTGGCACCTTCCTGTTGGAACCACATGTCGACCGAGTTCAATTCTTGCATTTTCGGCAAAAAAAAATCTGTTATCATCGAACGGTACCTTTCTCCATTGACCGTAACCCTGCGGCCTTCATCGTCCTTGAAGAAGTACGGCCCAATGATGCCGCCTGCCCATAAACCGCACCAAACAGTGCATTTTTCGGGATGCATTGGTAGCTGCTGAATTGCCTCTGGCTGCTCTTCACTCCAAATACGGCAGTTCTGCTTATTCACGTATCCATTTAGCCAAAAATGAGCCTCGTCGCTGAATACTGAATCGAAATGTCAAATGTTCGTGGAATTTGTCATGTGTGATCTGTCAAAAATATAAACGTCAAAAACCAAGTAGCAAAAAAATCACCCGTTATATACGAAGAAGATTAGTCAACGTTTTGATTTCTTTTTTCGCTTGAAAACTCTAAATTCTGAGAAGTTGAGACAAAATTGCAAACATTTGTTGAATTTTATTATGAAGATGTTAATGAGAACGAGTTAGAAATGGAATGTCTGCGTTTAACAGAAAAGTTGTAAATTGTTCACAGTAAAAATGAGGGAACTAATAGTGTATTGAAAATATATCAATTTTTGAAGGAAAATACAATTGAAGACACAATTCCAAATAAAGAAATCGCATTGAGAATCTTTTTAAGCATGATGGGATGGTAACTAACTGCAGTGGAGAACACTCCTCATCAAAATTGTGTCTCTTTGACACAAAAAGCACGCAAAACAACATCAACTGCTTTGTGCTATTGACAAGCGAGGGAAGATATATTTTATTTAAAAGTACCGTTATTATTCTGATTTTGGTTATCGATAGCGAAACGAGAACAATAAATAAAATAATATTGAAAATGACTTTCACAACTCGATAAATTTTAATTCACAATTTTTTTTGTAATAATATTTTCTAAAAAAAAAAAAAAAAACGCTGAACTGAAGTTTGAACGGCAGAATAATCTCGGTAAACTTTAATTACAAATTGAACTCAGTGAAACCGAATATAAATTGTTGATCTGAAGCTTAAACCAAAAGTGGAGTTTAAGCTCACACTGTGAAGCTGGGAGTTAAAGATTTAAATTTTTATTGATTTCATTAAAAGTAATGGTACTAGTATTAAAAAATGATTGAATTTCTCGAATTATTCGTGAACTCATTCGTAACTATTATTGTTTTTTGTTGAAATCTTAGAATTCGTGATTTTGGGAATTTGAGCAGGAACTAAACATTAAAGAGTGAAAAAAGAGTACCTAACTCCGAATGTGAGAGCATCTAGTGACTAAATTGACGGTACTTGCCATATCAACTATCAACACTTATTAAAAGGCTAAGTCATCTCAAAAACGACTATACCGATTTTTATTAATGAAAGTTTTACTGGGAACTGAATGCATTTTAACTCGAACGGCAAATCGATCGGGTTCCATTGCACAGTTTCGAAGCATGCAATTTTTTTAAAAAAGTGATGACAAATTCAACTTTTAAATGCAAATTATGACTTGACATGCCGGGAAATTCCAAAGAGTTAAGGAATAACACTGGATAATTGACGATTTTGTCTTCATTTTTAATGCAATTGATCGATTTGTTTGAACGCAATTCTCCCGAAATTTGAGTTTGAATCGTCCAATTCATATCATTGACATAAATATTTTTCATTTGCTAAAACTGCGAGTGTACTCAATCAATCTCAATTACGATAATTTTGACTAATGTTCAGATAAAAACATTATAGATGAGTCCATATTTAGAGAAAGTGAGTTAGCAAATAACAGGTTGAATCGATATTAAACCACTGGAAGTATCTAAAGGAATCTGTTAATTTTCTATTCTTAGCAGTTCTGGTGGAGAAAACTTTTGTGGTTCTATTCTATCACTATCGCAAGAACACTTTCATATTCATACCCAGTAGAATACGATGACTTGAGACATATGGGTTTAATTCATCCGCCCCTGTTGCTTTCGAACCACGGGAAGTATTTGTCGGAAGTGGCTCACCAATAGTGCCATCACGCTTCCAAAACAAAGATTATTTTTTGGCGCAAATTTTTCAATGTGTCTGTTAATATCAAGAACTTTTTTCTGTTCCGCCGGGTACACCAACGAAAAAACCAAACAGAGTCTCCTGTTTCAATTTTCTCATTTTTTTTTATTTGAAAATTATTATTTTAATAAATTTCAAAATTATTTAAAAAAAAATTCTTCTAACATTTTTGCCTCGAACCCTATCAAATGTGAAGAAAAACTTTTAAGATTCTGTATCATAATTTCGTGTATTTGTGTCCTCAAAATCTTGAATTTAAAATATTAAACGAGGTGACATGTCTACTAAAACATTCAAAGCCAAATTAATGTCAACCCAAACAGGTATTGTCAAAAGAAATACATTTTTTTTAAATTTTATTAATTATATTTCACTGAGATAAAGTGGCATGTTAATATTTTTAGTTCGTTAAATTAAAACACAAAATTCTTAGTTAGGTAGATACCTATTTTAAAAATTTTAAAGTGTAATTTTAAAAGCAGTTATCCTTACAATGTGTACTTGTCAATATACGGTGCTATCTAAGTTTTGGAACCTATTTGCTATCTTTCGCTATTCAAAACCATTTTTATAAAATTGCTAAGAATTTTTAAACTTTTAAATGAAAATAAAAAAAAAAACATAACCAAAAAATAGAAAACAATTTAATTTTTTTTATAGAATTTCAAATTCATATTTCCGATTATTAATTTTGATTGCTGGTTCGATTTCTAAAACTTTCGACTTAAAAGATCCCTTAAATCACGTAAAGAAAAAAAGGGTTAAAGAAAGAACACATATTTAGATTGCGACATAAAATACGATTCGACCTGACCTGCCGTATAGTCAAGAACGGTATGCTTTGGCATAATCTCTGAATATCCCCAAAGAACCAAAACAAACACATTTCCCCTCTCCTAGTTGATGGCATCCTCCATCGGCAGCATGTGTCTGCAACATCACCCCAAGTTCGATGGGTGGAGAGAAACATGTTCCGAGGATACAAGCACAAAAAAAAAAACAAAATAAAAACAAATAGCAGCGGCAATACAACATAAAACAAAAACTACTTTTTACACCATAAACATCGTGCCCAACACTATGTCAGTCGTTAACAGAGTAGGTAGCTACACCCATAGTACAGCATCACTACACCACCGCGCACCCTTATAAAACTTGAAATCCGAGGTCAAATGGGCATAGTGCAGTCAGTCTTATCATATTTAGGGGAGTGTATCCAAGTCCTACCCTTAAATCGGTGCATCGCCACCAAGGAACAACAACAACGACGACCGCTGTCAACGTAATACCTCCCTCCCAATTTATGCGCATTAAGCATATGCCATATAGAGATACAAGAAACAACCGCACAACATAACGTCGCTGTTTCCCCAGTTCTCGTTTTGGATTTTTTTTTGCATTCCCTTTTCCGGGAGGTTAACCCAACATAACAAGAGCCTGAAAAGCATCAAAGGTCGGGAGGAGGAGCGCAATCGTTGTTGTATTGCGAGGTACAATATCCGTCGTCCTTTGCAGACGTGAAAACGCCCACACCAACGCCACCAAGTCAAAAGGGTAGTTTTAGTAATAGAAGCACTTTTCCCCAGAAGGGGAGCACTTCTGCATACACCATACGCCTAATGCCATCCCAATTATGTTTTCGAGAAAAAGTCCTTTGACACAACGATACTAATAACAATTATTTAAATTTATATCCTGAATTGGTGGGGGCTGCTTGTTGATGTGCAGTACAACACATCACCAACACGCGATGTTGATTCAACATCCTGTCGAAATGGAATCGAAACACAATGTATCATGCCGTGTCTAGACCCCAAATGCAATTCATTTTCATTTTCATTGCATCCAAAGGACGATGGCACTTTTCTTTTTAGGGGCAGTCTTTTTAGCTCGTGAGTGAGATGGCTATATACTCATATCAGTTTACGAAATCAAAACAAACTCTCAACTAGTACAAGCCTTGCGAGGGAAGGAAGAAAAAAACACGTGCTTATGTTCCAATAAAAAAAAAATCATAGTATGTGTGGATGTGTAACTGTATGTTGAGTATGTAGTTGAATATTAGGGGTGGGCGAAAGTAATTTATTTTTGTGTATTCCTTTGTTTTGCTACCATGATTTTGATTTTTTGTTTTATTTTCCCATTTTGTTTCAGATCCATTCCGCTTTTGCAGACTAAAGATATCTGCACAATATTTTGAATTAAAAAACACGTGCTTTGGGAAGGATAGTATCGGTATCTACCCTCCATAAAATTTATTTTAATTGTTTGTTTGGCCTTCAAGGATTCGTCAAGCAATACCTAGGCTTTCATAAATTAATCCAATGATGCTAAGAATACATTTTTTTTCAACTAGTTTTAGAAATTAAACTTAAAGGGTTTACTTGCCAAAATAAAAAACAGTTTCATTGCACCATTGTATTTAAGGAATATACGAACAAATCTATGCAAGCAAGAAACTATCACTTTATGAACCAAACTCGTCTATGAAGCAACCCATACTTTTTTGACAGTGTGGGTAGATATTTAAATGCATATCTAACAAATGTACTGAACTATGGAAGCCGGAGTACTTATAATCTGAAATACGTACTGATTTTGCCGATTTCTGACAGAATCAAGAAATTTCGTCGAGTTTTTGAAACAAAGAAGTTGTCAAAACGAGCTGTGTTGGGTGAGACGTTGTAACATCTTGTTTTTTGTTTAAACAACATCCACACGTCTTCTACATACCCATCTTTAATTTTAGTCTAAGCAAATGTTAAAGAATTGAATACAGTAAATGACGCTTATAAGAAACACGCTTATAAGAAACACACGCTTATAAGAAACCTAAACAAAAACAATGCGAACGAGCCCATTTACACCAATCGAAAAAACATACCCTATAAGAAAACCACTGATATAATGAACACCGATACCCACTTTTGCTGTAAAATTGGATGTGAAAGAAACTTTTGTATGACATAAGAAAACCCCTCAGGTTCTTTAAATGTCAGCACACCCTAAGAATCATACATGCTTTTCTGAACTCTCAAAGAAATGTCACTGTGAAATAAATTTAGTTTGTGTTTTATAAGAAATTAAAAACAAAATTTTAATGTTTATTAGGCAACAATGAGGAATATGAGGGATTCCTTGGAAAGAAATGAAGATCTTCTTTTCAAACAAAGGGAGGAATCTTTAACTCCAACCACCATTAAGCGATATTTTTAGGAAACCTAAATTTCATTTTTTTACTACCTAGGGTCTGCTTTAGAATTATTACAGTATACACCCGCATTTATTTTGTTTTGTGATAACATTTTTTTTATAATGATGCGCACACTAAAGGGCTTTACACTACCCTTAAAATGATCAAGCACAGAAAAGTGGATTTTGTTTAACGTGTACACCGGCCAGTTAAGGCATAATTATACGGTGGGCCTACCCACCTACGGACTCAACGAGAAGGCATGAGCGTTCCTTGCAACAAACTTCTATCTATGAGCAACAACACCGCCACTCATAGTATAAGCGAATTGTATAGCAACCACAGCCACAACGAGCTCTCCGAAGAGGATAACCCAAGGCTTGTATTTTCGGGCATTTGCTGAAAAACATTAGGATTCAAGTCCCCGCAGTACCGAATTATGGTATTACTAGAGGCTTTTCATCCACCTAAGTGAAAAATACACTACCAGATTTTCTTTGGCGAATGGCTACCTAGGAACGATAATCTTGCCCTTTTTTATGTTTTGCTGCTCAACTTAGGAACAAGGGAACCCTATGTGGAAATTATTCCTCACCATATGGATAAATGGATCATCGTATTTCTACTAAAAGCAAGGCCATATAGACCTTGCCACATGGCAAGTATCCCACAACTAGCCATATTAAACCTTCGTTTTTCGACAGGTGCAGAAATGATTCCCCAAGAAAGCTTGGGGAACACCTGCACTAACTAAAACAACCATCCATCAGGATAAATCCCGAAAGATGGCAAGCAATATCAATAAGCCGAAGCTTACTCAAAGATTGCATGTATTATATTTAGAAGATAATATATACCCTTACTTGCGCAAGGAGATGATGACACAAGTGCCATACATCTATCAATATTCTACAATCTTCTACACTCACACATCAATGATTACCGAACCAAGTACAAAACTGCCGCGGCAGCTGCCATGAATCGCTACGTTGTAACTGTGAAAACTTACGATTTACTAGGATTCACTATGCTGACCGAAATCAGCAAGGTTCACCTAGTAAATACTCTGTGAATACGTTCTTTTCCATGTGGCCTGATACTCCTGGCTTATTGTCTAGCAGTGTTACCATTTGCACCTACCTAGTCCCTGATCAGCCCACACCCCCTTCCGAGTGCTTCACCCCACTCTTACAGTTCTTGGACTGGCCAACCGTCCTCATCTTGGTAAGTAGGGGCTTCGTTTCCAGTTCCGTAGAACCTTCCGCTTACCGCCACCACCTCAGAGACAACGCCAGTAACCAGATTAGCCGCCCGGTACAGAATAGCCTCAAAAAGAGAGCTAATCATTCCCGAACGTTGCCCGTCTTTCACCTCGAGTACGAACTATCTTGGCTCATCACGTCGGACCAGGAAGAACGGCTCCATTGCAAAACAACTTCCCGTATATTCCCTTGAGGTCCGCCGATCAGATTTCCCGAAAAACAATGATCAAGCACAGGAAAAGTAGGGAAGGATGTAACAGGAGATCCCTCCCAGTTTGAATTTCTGAAAATTAAACTGGGAGGCAAAAATAGAGACGGGTAAAACATTCCACATTCGAGTCCGAACTTGGGCTCAAGGGTAAACTGATTGATGAGCATTCCCTGAATAGCGAGTATTGCGGTTGAATGGTTTGAGGAGAGGAATGCAAATGGCTATTTCATTAGACATGAAATAGTGCGACGGTATTCAATAGATGTAATTGTTTAATAGCTGATTGCTTTATCACCTATCATTCTTATTTAAAAATAAAGGTAAGCGTTTTTTAACATTTCTTATAAGAAACTTCTGTTTCTTCTATCCGTGTTTTTTTTATAAGAAACTTGTTTCTTATATCCGTGGTTAGGATATAAGAAACACACGCTTTTAAGAAACAAAAATTATGGCATTTTGCAGTTTCGTATAAGCTTCATTTACTGTATTGCAAGAGAATAAACGAGAACACCATTTTCAAAGTGATATGGACCAATGACCACCACCATCTTAAATTGCACGCCATAATATAGTGACATTACTTACATGTAGGTTTTCACTTCCCAGTATTTGACAATTATATTTGACGGTTGTCGTATTAACCTCATGCAACCGATTTATTTTGACGTAAGGACAAGAATTCAAGTTTAGACACCTGGTTCACAAAAACACGTGGAATTTATTTGAATTAATTTTTTTTTACTCAAATACCAAACGTCAAGAAAGTTCAGTGAGGTTTAAAAATTTATTTCGCTCTAATTATCCAGACAGAGGTATATAATGCTCATAGAAATACAAAATCCGTAGTGAAAAAGGTAAACCTTAAGGACTATTCAAATGAGTGAGATCAACGAGTCCATTTTGACATTTCGTTCATATAGCTTTTTTATTCTTCGCAAATGACGTTCAACTTTTCCATTTTAAAAATATAGTTAATCTCTGATTTTGAGGTTATTGGTTTTGGCAGTTCGTACTTGCAACGACTAATATTTGTTGCCTCGATTTGAAAGAAAATTTTATAATCCAAACTTTTGTACAGATTACATTTCTACCATTTTGTATTTAAGTTTTGAAAAACTTAGGTTTATTTGTTCAAAATTTGTTTTGGAAAATTTGGTCATTCGAAATCTGATGTTTATACGAAGAATGCCCAATGTTTTAAGTATTCCGTGATTAGTTCAACTCAGGGATGGGGTTGAACTTCGTAAGGGTTTGGATACATATACAAATGCAAAATGAACTACATTGTACCATTGGACAACCGCGAATTTTATGATCGCAAGTTCTTACAATTATAACAAGTTTATGGATTACTGTTAAAAATGCAATAAATATCGAAAATTGACAAGCATTTAACTCAAAATACACAATCCCAAATGACAGTTCTGTTTGACGCATGTGATTAAAACAGGGATGTCATATTCGATAATAATTGTATTTCTGCCGAAATCGAAGGTGAGAGAAGAACACGACGAAACATTAGCCGTGTTCTCGTGACTATCAAGTACAGCAAAGTAAAAGATTTACAAGGAAAACAACAATAAGAACATACTTTTCCTTGTCATCCGAAGTCTAATTGAGTTCCGATAACTAGTAAGTCTATTCAATTATAGAGGGCATTGAAGTGATTTTTTTTAGTAATGTATGTTTGTATTTCTTTTTCTCCTTGTATTTGTTATGCTTTTTGACAGAAAAAAAACATGGATTTGAAAATCCCTCCATATTAAAATAAATAAAATCAAGTTGGAGTGTTTATCTTTTTCGTAAAAATGTTGCTAGTCACGAGAACACGGCTATTATTTTTAGTTTTACAAGAACCAAGTACATACTAATAAAATCAAATACTATCAGATTCAAATCTCTTGAGCCGTTTTTGAAAAAAAAAATAAAATATACTTGCTCTTATGTTCGATGACATCGAAGATTCGTAGTAAAAACAGCTAAATAGATTATTAACATATTTACTTAATTTTTTTTTTATAGACAAATTCTTTAATTTTTTCTAAAACAATATTGGTATGACATTTTAACGTGTTTAATATAATAATATTAATTTAAAAACAGAATTTCAAATAAAAAAACCTGAGCGGGTCAAAATTCTGGCTTCAAAATACTGCTTTTCAAAATTCTGCTTTTTTTTTCAACAAAACAAAAGAAATTCTACATATTTTTTTTTAAATTTTTAATTAACTTCTTTTATTTACAAAAGCAAACTAGAAACAAAAATGAAAAAAACAATTCATTAGGAAAGCTTAAATATGAGAAAAAGAAATATAGAAAAAAAGCAAACAAGCAAAAACCAAAGGTCCAAAGAGAACAATGTTTTTTGAAATGCGCCTAAGAGCCTAAGATAGCCGACGTGACTTTGATCGGTTCTCTTTTTTATATTTCTTTTAATTTGTTTGTGTTTCGAAATACTTTTTCTTTTTTTATTTGATAGACACTAATTGAATAATTGCCTTAAGAAGTTGACCGACAAAAAAAATGTATTTTTTTAACTCTTAAGAAAGTAAGAGTACGATCTGCTTATCAAAACTCTGCAAATAATAAAGAAAACAAAGGTTTTCTTTATTATTTGCAGAATTTCGAAAAAGAGAATTTCGAAAAAGAGAATTTTGAAAAGCAGAATTTCGGCGAGCAGAATTTTAGTAAGCAGAATTTTGTTAAAAGAATTGTGACCCCGGCAGAATATTGACCCCAACCCATCGAGCACCCGTTTTGAAATATTGAATTTTCCATAAAATCGAAAATTTTGGTATGTAGGAAATGGAAGCACCTTCTATATATAAAATGTTGATCGAAATCCGTTGATACGTTAGTGAGAAAGTCGAAAATCAACAAAAAATGGTTCTACGGCAGGAATCGATAATAATAAAATATCTGAATATTTCTTTGGACCACAGTGTACAGAATTTGTTTTGTCAGAATCGTTGGAGCCGTTTTGGAGATATGTGATTAAATTTTTTTTTTGGTACAAAAATTGAATGGCAGGTACATATCATTTTAAGGGCTTCAAAAAAGATTTAAAAATGTAATCGATGGCATTACCCAAAACGCTTAAATACCAAGTTTGAAGAAAATCGCTTCAGCGGCTTAGGCTGTTGGTCGACCTGCAGACAGACGGAATTGAGGGACTCACTTTTTTGTGTTCTCTATCATCCTTATTTCTAATTTGATCAAAATCTCTAGTAAGATTTTTTTTTCATATGTAAATAAAAATAACGGAAATCATCATATAATAATGGGTTATCCATTTTGTTTGAAACCGCAAAATGGATAACCCTTTACAACATCATACATGTTTCTGTTTGTGGTTTGTAATGTGTTTGTTGGAAGATAATGTATAGTTAGTAAGATGTGCAATAAAATTAATTTGTAATGTATTACAAATTATTTTAAAATAAAAATTTATTTAAAAATAAATTATATATAAATTTAAAATTTAAGTCAAAGAAATAGATATCACAACAAAATTATCAAAATCATACATGATGTTTACGACATTATGGTCAAAAAAATTTGGACTATGGATATGGATAGATACGAGTGACAGTAACACTGAAAACATATTTTATGTAATTTTAAGTAATCAGAATATTATTTTTTTATTAAAAAATTAACTCTTTTAATACTTAGCCTAAATTTGTCATATTAATCATGATCAAGTAGAAATATGTCGTTAAATTCATTTCAGGTGGCCTTCATCCACTACATGGAAAATAAATCAAGGCGTTTGATACGGTAGAATTTTATTTTCCAACACGTTATTTTTATTGAACAAGAGTATGAGTGTGTGCTGCTTGTTGAACATAGTTGTTCATTGCATTGTGTGAGTTGCGTTGGATGTGATGAATTTTGTGAGTTGTTAATATTTAACAGTGGAGGAATTGTGGATATATTGTGGACTATTTCCTTGTGATTTCCATTCTCCGTTTGACATTTTCAATTTTTTGATTTATTTTTTTTTTACCTCGACGCGGGACAGGAAATCAGAGATTCAATTCTGTGGCGATTCGGGGGTACAGTCTCTAAAAATCGTGATATAAGAAAATTGACTTGGACTCACAGAATGTCAAAAGTCAAGTGAAGTCAAATTAAAGTACCTGACCGCAACAAGATAAATGGCTTTTCAAAAAAGAAAGTTTTTGCTAAACTCAAGTCAAAATTCCATGCTTCACCCAGTAGTGAGTATCCAGTTTGGAAAGCTGCAAGTAAATGGGTATGTCGACTTTTTGTCTAATTGTGTAGTCCTAAGACAAAGAAAAGGTCCGGATATTTATGTTTAAATACGACAATTAGCAAAACGAAAATAAGCTGCTCCGTGGAAGTTACGGAAAAATGTATTGGTGGTTTTATACTTTGGCGAAAAATGGGTTACGCAAAAAGACGAATACAAAAACGAACATCATCCTAAGGCACATGAAAACGAAAAATGTTCTTTCCGTGGTATTTCCTTTTCTCGGAAAGTGACAAAACTCCCAAGGCCAAAAGGATATCTTATCTTAGAATAATGTCTTTTCCTTCGCCCTCGGTACTTGACAAAAAAAAATAGGTACACTCTAATTTCTGTCAATTTTCAATAAACGCAAAGAAATGGTTGAGACTTACAATCCCCCACGTCCTGGATCTCCACGAGCTGTCGCGCCAAAAAAAGTATTTCTTTTAATTTAATTAAAAAAAATAAAAACAAATGTCTTATTATGTACAAAGGAGTGATCACTGAAAACCTCATCATATCATTTGAAGGTCCGATAGTATCTCAAAGACAGAATCGCATTTCTAGAATTTCTAGATAGGAACAGCAATTTTTAAACAATCTTAAGCTGAAAAGTTTTCTAAACATTTTTGAGGTCTGAAAAACCACCGAACGTAAAACACTAGAGACTAAACTATAGTAATACCCAGCTATACAGAATTTCCACCTACAGAACTGAGCAAAAAGAATGTAGTTCCACCAGACATACCGAACACTTGGCTGCAATGATGCATATTGATGGCTAAAACCATAGCTCAAGTCGCCTCAAGATCGCATATGATTATAGCCAGTCATCTTAGGATAAGTCGCCCGATAATAATTCAAAAGTGGCGCCCAATGTCAGACTTTTCATCGCCAATATTATTCTCAAATAGAAGAATTTTTGAAGACCAGAAAATCTTAAATGAAAAAGAACAATGTTTCCCTCTCTCTTTTTTCCAAGGGATCGCTAAAAAATTTTGCCCAATGCCAGTATACTCACATTGTAATTTTGTATATTAATTTAATTAAATTTAATAAGATTATCCCATACATATGTGTATTGTGAACATGATAATTAGAAAAAAAAAACTTTTCGTCTTTTCGCCACAAAAAAGAATTAAAAAAATTACTAATAGCGCCCAATGTTCGACCTTTTATTGAAATGATTTAATATTAATAAAAAACATAACTTGAATTAGCAAATATTTATTTAAAAGAAAAAAAATTATTCTTCCTCGCATCCAATAATGTTTCTAAAGTGGCGCCCAATGCGGGATCTCTTACAACATTAAAAAAGCTAAAAATGAATAAAATCATTAAAAATGAAATTTCGATTCGTATCATTCGTGTGGTGTTGTTATTTATGTATTTTTTTAAACATGAAAATTAAAGCATAATTTAAAGAGAAACAACGTCAAATGCAAAAGAGATGCATCCCAGTGCAATTTCACTTTGAAGAGAAAACCTGTTAAATATGTCAATGTATAAGTCTGCAATGGCTGAGAATAAACAAATGAAGTACATGTGATGTGCTCTTGTTTCATCATGGTTTTGTTAGTGTATGTGTATGTCCTTGCATTTACAGTATTCCTTTTACACCACTAACTTGTATGCATGTGGCATCAACGGCAATGGTAAGGCTCCATAGAGAGCACAGTGGTTTGTTTGGAAAGAGGCGTCGTCAATTGTGTGGCAGTTGTTATTTTGTACTTGCAGGAGCTACATATAACAACTTTGGAAGTTGAAATCAGCGTTTTTGGAACAGCCAACGTTAAAAGAGAGCCAACACATTATGAGTGGGAGTGCATTCCTTTCTTTCACACAGTTATACATATCTGTGTGTGAAATGCATTTATAGGTCCTGTTCCTGACCAGCAACATTGCTGGTCCTTAGCTTACAGTCTGCTGTTTACATGTTAAAGAGCGAAATATTAAGGCCGGATTCAGTATGCAATGCAACTAAATATTTTTGCTGCAAGTGTATGCGCACTAACTACTTTGCATGTGTGTGTTTCTTACATTCACTTCGATTTCTTCATTTGTTGCTGTTGCTGATGTTGCTGTCGTTCCTTTGACTTTATTTTAGGTTTTGTATGTGCTTTTTCATTGTGTAGTGTAGTATAGAGCAGTAGCTCGCTCCTCTCCTGCTTTTGATTTTGCTATTGCATGGGTTTAACCACTGCACTAGATATTCTCTGTTTATGTTCATGGCTGTTATTGCCCTTTTACCATGGTGTAGTGTTCTGCTAAATCGTCTCAGTCCCCCTTTGAATTCTCTACCCCCCGTTACCATAACCAACCAACCCAGTCTTACTCCTGCAGCAATAGCAACAGCGAACATACATAGAACCTTATAGTGAAACCCAGCACCAGTCCCACACTAGGACATGGACAACAAAAAAAAAAAAAAAAAAAAACAAGCAAAAACGAAAATAATAATAAAATTCCATCCTAGAGACAGGATCAGGTATTATTTGAGTCCGAAATCAGATTCTGTTTAGTTGAACGCGAATGCTCCTACAGTAAGGACGCAATTTATTCTACATCTCTTGTGTGTGTGTTTGACACTGAGTCTTGTTATTCTATATAATCATTTTACATACCATAATATCCTTACTACGACGTGGGATAGATAACCACCAACCAACAAATAATAATAAATCTTGTAAAATTTAAAAATTTACATACAGTTAATAAATTTACATTGAATTGCATGAACGTTTAAAAATTTTGTATTAGTTTTAAGGAAACAGGACAGCAGTGATATTCATATAATCGACTTCGACTTCGACATAGTGAATTAGTGATTGTGTGTGGTTTAAATGTGTGTGCTGTATGGATGCTTTATTTAATCAACAGAAGAGGATCAACATTTTTGTGAAGACAAAAAGTAATATAAAGTTTTCTGTGACATTTGTGGTTAGATGAGTTTTTTTTTGCAATTATTTTTTTTTTTTGACAAACACAATCTGCGAAGAAAAGAAAAAATTTAAAACGAATTTAATTGGATTGTTGTAATGAAAGAGTATAATGACTCTGCCATGCACACTGGCTAGGAACTCATTTTTTGAATTTGAATCCAATTTAAAATTTTCAACAGATAAAACTTAGGATTTATATTTTTTTCCGTTTTTATTTTTAGAAAAATAAAATATAAAACAAATTAAAAACAAAATTGGCGCGTTCTTTAAAATAAAATAAATAAATATACTAACATATACTAACAAAATGTGAATTTATATTTAGAAAATAAATATTTTGTGAAAATTAGAAATTTAAGAAACTCAAAGTGATTTTTCTCGTTAAAGTTAAAATGCAATAAAATCAATTTTCAAACATTATTGTTATTTAGTGAAAGTGTAGAAAAAAAATAAAACTAAAGAAATAAAATTTCTTTGGATTTTTTTTCTTTTTTTAAAGTGTTATTGTAAAATAAATAAAAATTCACATCGCCGATCTGGAGGGATATATACAAAGGTAGGTTTTATAAAATTATAATGATTCTATTGTGTTACAATTATTTTGTTTCATTATTTTATATTTAAAAAATTCAATAAACATTTTTTCAAATATATTAATATCGATTTCTACACTCATAATCTCAAATCTAGTAAAATATTAAAAACTTAAAAGTGTTTTACATACAATATTTCTGAGGCAGCAAAAAACAATCTAAAAAAATTTATCTGAAAACTGTTCAAATAAATTAGAACACAAATTTAAAAAAAAATAATTTTTTTTCTTTAAAAAAATTACATATTAATTAATAAACGATATTTTAAAAAATATATATACCTAAATTGTCGAGAATTATTATTTTTACTTTTTGATAAGAAAAAAATAATAGCAGGCGATATACAAATTCAAATACTTGTATTTAAAAAAAACATTGAAAGTGTTTGGCGCTCATAATATAGAAAACCACTCAACGGATTAACTTGAAATGTGATGAATATTTTACTTTTTTATTACAAGAGTGTTTTTGAATAAACGAAATTGTCTTAGTATATTTTTAAACCGTCAAATAAATAAGTGAAATATACTTCAAAAATCTAAATTAAGATTAATGTCTATCAAAAAAATGGTTCAACAAAAAATTAGCAAAACTTTAATAGGTGTGTAGATAGAAATTTTCTGTACAAAAGAATTTAGATAAATCCTTAGTAATAAATAGTAATAAATATCGACTTATTTAAAAATAAATTAGGGTAAGCAGGTGTAAATTTCTAGTTAGTATTGAGTCCCAAAAAAATTAAACAATGCAAAATTACTTAACTGCTGATACATACTTACCATTTAAAATTAAATTAAAATTGAATTGAAAATGTATTTAATTAATTTCTATATTTTTTATTTTTGTTTAATTAAAAAAAAATACTTTATCAGTACCTAGTGTTTTCTGAGCAAAAAATATTCACCATAAAGTGTTAAATGCATCCTTATAGACACAAGAAGCCCAAATAAGGTACCTACCTACACACTCTCAAGCGAGATAGGTACCTACCTATGACATTAAAAAAAAAATAAAAATAGGGAATTACCTATGCAGCCTACGACAATGAGCCGGTTTATGTAATCACACTTACTTCGAATTTCAATCGGCCTCAAATATACATATATCTACCAGCTATCAACTGAAAGCTTTCCTCGCAGCTTCGGCTCTTTGATACCTATACACTTAGCTGTTCTGTTACTACGATCGACCCTTAACCCTTTTCATACTCACTAGCAGGGTATCTCAAAACAAATTACTCCCACGGTATATTGTCTGCTCTCGCTCTAGCTAGCTATATCTCTATAAATGCAAAAAATGAAGAATTGCAGTAGGTTAAAAGTACATATACACATACACACACTTCTAGAATTTCTAACTAAAAAAAAAAACCTATAAAATCCAGAAACAACAAAAAAAATAAATAGAATAAGGGTAAAAAAAAAATTATCATCAGATGGCACTGAGATATCCTTCCATACTAACTCCTGCAAGTTGGCACCATTTTCATCATAACCCACTCTAGATCTGAGCATGTAGGTACCTATATACGCATATGTATGTAGATATATAAATTAACATGACTTTTCACCAGCCCATATACACATAGTGAAAAGGGTAGGTAGGTAGGTATAGAAACCACTAACAGCCTGGGCCTGGGAGAAGAACGGAGTAATATAGTCCTCATGACCAAAGCCAAAGTTAACCCCCATGCCATGGTGGCTGCTTTTTGTGATCCCCGCAATGCTAGACTTGCTTATGCATTGGGTAGGTAGGTAGATACATATATTCATTACATTCCGTTAAAAAAAAAAATTCAAGCCTTAGGGAATGCATTTGGGGAGCATCGTCGTCATAAACACCCATTTCGACCCCCAGAAGGCCTATTTGCCATTCCCATAACTATATGTAAGCCCATGCCAACAATAATCACAGCAGCAGTAGCAGCACTTAGTCATTCCCTACCCAGGCAGACAGACAGCGAGGCAGCCAGTCGAGTCGACCAGACAGACACGACAACCAGCCAGCCAGACTAACATGTAACTTCCAATCGTGCACACTCACACTTTCGCAAATAAGTTTACAATCACCCTTATAACGGATGAAACTATAAAGTTATCCTTTCGATACGTTCCTACCTACATTTGTAAATATATCTCCCTCAATTCCCTCATCTGACGCACCGACTCCTAGGTTTGCTGCATGTGCGACAGCTTTTCCGTCGGTTCGTTGGGTAAAGGGCTTTTTTTCGAAAAAGCCTTTTCAGTGTTATTACATCGCATGACGAAAATGACTGGGCTCTTGAAGAGGCTGAGGTAGAGGGCTTAAAAAATCTAGAAAAAAAAAAACATTAAAAACAAGAAAAACTTTCCAATTACTAGACTAACTGTCGTTCTACCCAGTTTTGCAGTCCCACAGTATAATTCAGAGGGTAGGGTACGTTATTAAGGCTCATTTTTGTGTTGGTGTAAATGAAGTAACTGTTTACCCATTGCCATTATTTTCAAGTAGGTAGGTAGAAAAATAAAAAAAAATTAAAACTAACAACAACGATAGCGAGAGATTGGGTTTTTGAAATCTTCCGAGGAAGTTTAAATAAAGGACGATGAATATTCGACTCCTTGAACATTTCCTTTATTTTTTTTTGATGCATACCTACAAAAAAAATGAAAAACCCACAGCAAAAAAATGAGGATATTAATGAAACCCCATATCACTCGTCAGACGCCCTAGTTTGAAACTGTGCAGCGGTGTATCGGTGAAAGGGCATCCTGACCTGCAAGTTGCAACGAGGCGCGGCGATGGGTGGTATCAGACGAAGTCATAATGGGTGGTAAGTAGATATTCCACAAAAACTCTGAAAACAGAACATCAAGTAATACAAAAAAAAAACAATACGTAGCGATATCAGGGATGCAGGTAGGACGGGGGGATAGGGAATCTATTTGGCGCGCACACAAATGCACTGTATTTACATTCATTTGAGTACTGTAAGCCAACAACAAAAAATCATCTGCATTACAGACATTAACAGCACCCAAACATTCGGCGCCTAAGACTCCAACAATCCCTCTCCCTCCATACCAACCGCTTCTCACCAAATTTCCGTTCTATATTTCTGTAATCCTTAAAGGGAATTTAACAACAACAACACCAACAAAAAAAAATCCCAACGGAACACATAATCACAACAACCAACAACAACCTATCCAGTATTGTGTAGACTACAAACCTAGGTATAGCCTTTTGGCATTTGAGACATTTTGGGTGGCAGCTTATGGTTTGGGTAAATGGGCTATAGTATATGTAACTCATTCCCCAAACCAACAGTTAACATCAGTCTGGCATTGTGGTTAACTTACATAAACTATTTATTCTGTCCTCGCTCAAAAAAGAGAGAGAAAGGTCAGGTCTCGGGAAGGAGGCAAAAATAAAGAGCTTACAACATTCTGAAGAGAAATGTATTATAGCATCTTTTACAACACAAAACCAAACACAACATAACTGTTAACTTTCTCGTGAATAATTTACACCCAACAAACCAAAAATGTGTTTACTCTTTGAATACACTGACTTTACAGTCTCATTGACATAACTCTTTCTACAGAACAGATTTCTCTTTACAAAACCATCAACAGTAGACGAGATATGCGGTAGGTATATAGATAGTCGCCTGTCACGACAAGTGTACATATGTATACCGTTATTCCTATGTGTCACAGATTTTATAGATGTCCCGTCTTCCGTTTCCGTCGCCATTACCATCATCCACAACCACCGCATGATTTTCTCTTTTGATGTCGATTATTGTTTTCTATGCACTTGCACTATGCACAGTGACGTCGCGTGCGTCGATATTACAGGGGGCGGTATTTTATTGGGTTGAGATTAAATGATTTAAGTTTGTGAAACTGGAAGTGGAGTAAGGTGTTGCAAACAGCAGCGCGTGCTAAAAATTACACCTTCACGAATAAACTTTCTGATACCTATCCATCTATGTGGGTATATTTTAAAATGGAGGTAGGGGCTGGCTGGATAGAGAATAATATACAACAAGTATATGGGACGGAGACAGCACCCGACTCGATCTAAAATTTCTGATTGATTGTTTGTATTTTATTAAATAGTTTAATATGAAATCTATATCTATGCCGGCCTCGCCATGATTAACAGATTCGAGTCCTATCTATCCCTTTTGGATTATAAAAGAGCTTTCGAGTGGTTAATTGGGCAGTATGGGTGTTTTACGGAAGATAATCGATATTCAAGGCCGGTATTCATTTGTGCAAGGAGTCTTCTGTGAAACCGATAGCAATTATACGATCTCTGTGTAATATGCTTCCTTCCATAAGGACGACCATCGACCATTAAGAACGCTACAACAAAAAAAAAGGAATATAAAAAACTATAAGATAATTAATTCGTTCCGTTGGCGCTGGTGGCTTGTTGGAAGCACAATATATAGATATACATATCTACATAACAGTATACATACATATATATAAATAAATGCACCTACTTACCTACGTGTAAAAAACACACAATCAAGATGGCGTTTCTTCTAAAAATAAAGAAGTATTCTTTTTGTTTTTTTTTTAACTTGCCGTTTGTAATGTTTTCGCGTGCAAAGGATCAAGAATCAAGGAATTTAATTAGATGCAGGGAAATCTGCAGTCACTAACTTATATAATGTAGCCGCCTTAGTGTGCTTGGGCTTGGATTTTACGAATGTGAGAAACAAACAAGATGGAGGCTAATGGCGATTTTCTATGGTTTTGCTTAGGAAAATAAAGGATATCAATGAACAATGAATAAACAGGTGCCGGTCAGCTGGTGTTGGAAAGCAAGGGTTCCAGGAGTAGGTCGTAGGTATATATAATGGGTTAAAGTCAATCATTCATTTTCAATATTGTCGATTTTTTCGTAATTGGGTCGCATCAGATTATTTAATTAGATGGGAAATTTCAAGTGAAAGGGAATTATTTTTCCAAAGAGGAAATCGATGCTTTATTGGAAAAGATTCACTGACTTACAATACATATAATGTGCTATGGTTATATTTTAGGATACCTAAGTAGGTACATACATACATAGATAGGGTAGACTGGGTACGGTTGAGACAATTTCGCTTATATCGTCCATAATATTGATTTCTGTAAGTCGAGCGATGAAGAAGTCATGTTTAATGAAAAAGCGGGTTTTCTTCTACAAATAGGGTGTGTCTTTTTAGTGATCGCTGCATTATTTTTTTATAAAACAGGCAATTAAAAATAAAATTGCTTTGGGGTTCAACATACCCATACAAGGGGCGGTTGAAACAGCGATTTGGGTCAGTTGAAACACATGGAAACAATAAACATAAACTACGAGTAGTGTTAAACACGTTAAATTCATTCTTTTTTTATTTTTAAGTATTATTATAACAATGCTTGACAATACTTATCATATATTGCCGGTTTAGAAGTTATATTTAATTTTTACTTAATATTAATTCATGTAATATAATTTAAGAAAATCTACAGTATTTCCAAACGAAAATAAATAAAAAATCCATATTGTTTTTGATAGAGCCAGGTGCTCTTGGTGAAATAATAAACTTCCTTTAATTTTTTGGATAATTGTTTAATATTCTGAAATTTGAGTCTTAATAAGTATAATTATACAAAGAAATATAAAAAAAACTTACAATTTTGTGTCACTCTGGCATGAGCACGCTCCATCAAATGAGAAGATTGAACGAGTCAGAATTTTATCTGGTTTCCGCCAATATATATTTTTTTTAACGAAACTTCAAATTAGCGTTCAGTTGCATTCTCTGTTGACGTGCGTTTACACTTTGAAATAATTTTAATTCAATTTAAATTGTAAGTTCATTTTTAATAAAGAAATAATTGATAATTGAAATATATGTTTTAAGCTGCAACACATATCTTCGCAAACAAAACAAACAAAACGAAAACAATTATTAAAATAGACCGAAAGATAACCTTACTTCAAACATAATTTTCAGAAAAAATAATAAATTAATCGGTATATTCCGAGTCGCAATTGTGGCAAACTATGAGTTTCGACCTTCTGTGCACTTTTCGTGACAGTTTACAGACATTGCATTGTATCCACTTTTCTACAGATCTGTCTTGCTCCTCCGTAAAAAGTCAAGGTCAACGCGGGTACAAGGTGATAGGGTAACTTATACCTGTATTGGAAAAAGGAATTCAAAAAAATTCATCTAGATTGGTTATGTTGTAATAATCGGAATATTTAGAAAAGTAGGTAATGAAAATCAATACCCTAGGGAGGCAACATTTTTAAGTAAGGTGGTCACAAATTCCCAAATTTTGAAGTCTTTTAATTTTTCACTTCTAATAGATCACAAATCTAAATCTAAATATTGACAGTTTCCTCAATGTTTCAATTTGTGACAACCGTACCTTAAAAAATGTGGCCCAGGGTATTGATTTTCATTATTTTTTTAAATATTGTAATTATGTATTACTTAACAAGGCGAGATGGATTATTTTATTACTTTTCCCAATACAAGTATACACTACCCTATCACTCTGTAACCACTTGAAGTTGACTTACGGAGCACCCTGCATATCCCATGGATTGATTTTCTCCCTCATCAGAAGCAACTCGCTTTCGTATGTATCTGTGTTGAGCGAACAGTGATTTACACCATGCTTCTCCGCCACATTTCGCAACGAATCGCCTGCTTTGGCATCATCATAGGCCTTTCTGCGTTGTGTCAAGTCAGTTTGTCCGCTGAATGTCTTTCTTGCAAGAACTCTTATATAAGCATTTTGTTTCAACCGTACCCAGAAAAAATGTTTCAACCGTCCCCAAGCCCGCTTTAGTTACAAAAAGGTATATAATTATGGTCACATTGACAACACGTTGAAACAAGGCATTCTACGCTCTCCGTTTCAAACATAAACTCATACTCACTACTCTATTATGAATATTGAATAGAAACACAGTTATAAAGGGTTATCCATTTTGCGGTATCAAAAGTAAACGTAAATTAAACACATAAAATATTTTATTTCATGATATTTCATTTTTATTATAAAGTTTGAACGCTGACATTATGTGTGAAACACTACATCATTTTAATGACCTCCACGCGAATTGTTGCAAGCTTCGATTCTTGTGAGGTAATTTTCGACTACTTTTTGACACATATTGGGCGGTATTTCAGCTTTAACTTGACGAATGTTGGTGTTGAAGTGCTCAAGAGTTAAAGGTTTATCTGCATAAACACTGTCTCTTGCAATAAAGCCATATTCGCTCGAGTTGTATGGCATATGGCACCGTCTTCTTGAAACCACATATTCTCCAAGTCATATTCTTCAATAACAGGCAAAAAAAAGTCGGTTATCATATGACCATAACGCTCCAAGTTATCGGTGACAGTCGTTCCATCGTCGTTTTTGAAAGAAGTAAGGTCCAATCACACTTCCGGACCAAAGAGCGCCCCAAACAGTGACTTTTTGTGGATGTAATGGCCTCTTTTCAATTACTTGAGGATTCTCAGAACCCCAAATAGGACAATTTTGTTTATTAACATACCCACCGAGTGAGAAATGTGCTTCGTCTTCGCTGAAGAAAATTTTGTTCGAAAAATCAACGTCCACCGCCTGTTGTTCAAGCACTCATTTGACGTATTTACGACCTTGTGATTGGTCAGCTGGCTTCAGTTGTTGTGTGAGCTGGACTTTATATGGATGTAGGTGTCGATCAAATGCAAAATGCAAGTGGTACGAGCGAAACTATGATGCACAGGCCTTACAATATCTGTAACCATTCTCTTCAAATTTCTTCACAATTTTGCGAATTGCTTGGGTAGTTGGACGATTTTGTAAACCATAATCTCCTCTTTAAGCACGATATGTGGCTGTGGCAAAATCACCATTTTTTGTAGTAGGTTTTAACAATTTTCATGCGTTGGGCGATAGTTAAACGATCCATTTTCGTAAATGTCAGACTATAAACTGAAAAAAAAATTGGTTTAACAACTTACTTTGACATATGTCGAATTCCAGCCCTATATATTTGAAACCGCAAAGCGGATAACCCTTTACAAAAAAGAAACCGCCCAAATATATTTACTTTTGGTTATATATCTACAAAAACTGCTTCTTCAAACTACTGCAACTTTCCACGTGTTAAGCAAGATTGACGATTGTTCGAATATGTTTTCGCTTCGTGTGCACCTTAGAAACATTCGCGTACCGTCTACTGTTCCTGGAATATTTGTGTTGTTTCAACCGTCATTTGTTTTAACCGTACCCAGTCTACCCTACTTATATAAATGCTTATATCGATTCAGAATGGATTTAATTAGAAAAAAAAATTCAGGACTAAGAAATCCTGACGTCTTTAATGGCACAATTTCTTTTTACTTTGTTCTTTTATGATGAGATTACGAGTATTTTCGTAAACAACAGTATATCCTTGAATATAAATAGAATTTTTGGGAATAAAAAATTAATTTTTTTGTAGTTACAATTTCTAGAAATTTAGAGTTTGAAGGATTTGTTTATGGAACTTAATCCCTTTTCTGTATCTGCTGATGAGGGACTTAAATCCCAACTCAAACGGAATTAAGGTTACAGTAGACACTCGATATAGTGAAGTAATAAAAACCAGGCATGTTGATATAGTATTTCGAGATTGTTCACTATTTCGAGAGAGAATTCTTATTAGTTTTTCAAAGCTAAATTTAATAAACAACGTACATTGAGTAGTGTGAATTACACATAGTTTTTTTATACTCTTAAGTGTAAATACGCAATTTTACCAACATTAAATAAAATACATAGACAAATTGATACTTGACAAAAAGCATATGCATTTTAATTTTTTTGTTGACAAAAACGTTGCCGATGGACCTTATTAAGTAAGTTTAAAATTTAACAACATTAATGTTTAATAAATGAATAATAATACGTTTACTTTCCTGCTGATAGCTGCATGTTTCACTTATGTCAAGCAAAGTTAAAAAAATCAAAACACTAATGGCTTTTAGCAAATGACTGTTTAAATGATTTCTAGGTCACAGACACAAACGCATTTTAAGCGTTAATAGTTAAAATGACACTAAACTAAACTCAAAACCCTATCGATAAGCTGTGGACGCATTACAGATGGAAAATTCTGATAAAATATCGGTTTCACTATATCGAATTTGTTTTTGTTCACTATTTAGAGTGCTCTGTATAAAATTTTGTGTGTTGACTATATTGGACAGTTCACTCGAACGAGATTTACTATATCGAGCTTCTACTGCATTTTGAAATTTATTGTACGGCAAATATTATTCCTGACACCCTGCAAGAGTGACTACTGCCACTAAGGTAACAGAAGTGACGGATTAACCAGCTAAAAACAAAATGCATAAACGGGTACAGCTTTTATGAAGGAAAACACAAATCCTGCAGGATTATACATTTACAAGAAAAATTGTTTTCTATGTTAGTTAAACAGAACCTTGTAACGGATATTTTTTAAAGAGCTTGAGAACTATTAATAATAATACAAGACAGAATTACTGGCGGAATAATTTGTTTTATTACAATAACATAAATTAACTACCAATTTCATGGCATTTATTTTTTAAATACGATTTTCAGGGACCAGTTAATAGGACCACTTCTGTAAATAAGGTTGTCACCAACTTGATTTTGCAATAAATTTATGGTTAAGCGCGCTGTATGGCAAGCGGCGCCATTTTGTTGAAACCAAATGTCGTGAATGTTTAGCTAATTAATTTCTGTAAAGAAAAAATTCAGTCAGCATAGCTTGATAGCGCTCGCCGTTCACCGCAACGGCAGCTCTTTCTACATTTCGAAAGAAGTAATGACCGTCAACGTGTAAACAGCACCAACAACTCAAATTTACTAGATGCAATGGTAATGAATTAATGACTAGAGGATTGTCTTCGGTCCATATATGGCAATTTTGCTTATTGATGAAGCCATTCAACCTGAAATGGGCTTCGTCACTAAACACAATTCTACGGTAAATATGCTCTGTGAAGTTCTCAAATAGAAATAGACATCGACCAAAAATATTGCGTCTTAGAGAGGTACGATAGCATCTAACTGATGAGCCCAAATATCGTGCCCGGGCGAAACGCATTTTGGACTATAGGTCACAAAATATTTCAATTGGCTTTAATCCACACAGTCCACAAAAAAAAAAAAAACAAAAATAATATGTAAATATTGTTTGCATTTTCTTCGAATAAGAAGACATAGACAACGGCAGGAATCGAAGGTTGACAGGCGAGCACACAACTATCGCGCCACGACCACCCCCATTTATGGAATTGAAGCCTTCTGTCAAGTGTTCAATAAACTTAGTGGTACTATATAACATAGTATGCTTTTTCCAACAAGAATTATCAGCGAAGGAGACATCTCCATTCTTTGTAAAAGTGTTACCAATTTGTATTATTTAAGAAATGAATATTTATATTAATTTATTTATATTTTTCCACTATACTAAGACGTAATAATAGACGCTTTTTTTAGGTATTCCTGTTATACCTAATCGCTGTTTGGTTTATTTGTTTCAAACAATTTATTGCCAACAACAACTAATAGACAGAACCTACTACGCACCGCTGCAATTTGTGCAGACAAAGACGGGCCTAAAACACGTTCAAAACTTTGTTACATGTAATTTTATTCCATAAGGCTTGTACTATGACATTTTTATTTGACAGGTGGACATAATACAAAATATATAACTTTTACCTTTACCACGTCTAGCCATGAATGTGAAAAGTTTAATTCAGTACAACACTTATCCTAAAAAACTCCGAAAATCCATGGAATTTCTTACTGACCCAGTGTCTTAACTAGTACTTTTTTACCAACAATCATTGCAGACATTTTTATTTCATGGCAAAATCTAATTTTCAATCAGACTGTCAGACAAAAATTCAAAAATGCACAGCCTTGAACTCCAACTCAACTCTTCAATCTACATGTAAATGTGAAATGCCGCATAAATGGAAGTCGACCTGACTTTAGACGTCAAATTTATTTCTTCATTTATTGTCAAAGAGATGGTATGAAAAATTGCTGAAATTGGTTTAAAAAATAATTTATTTCATGAAATGTGTGGTCTATGTATATACATACTTTGAAAATTTAAATTGCATGTCCAATTTTCTGTAATCAATTATTGCTTGTTGAGGTGCAGTTTTATAACTACGTTTTTCTTCTACATGTATGGGAATTTCATACATCCATAAGCTACTGCTACATAAGAACTCTTAATTTTATAACAAGAACACTTTTTAAGGTGCTTATCATTAAAATTTCATTAAAGGTTTTTGAATGTTACATCCTCTATTCAGGTTGAGTTAAAAAAAAAAAACAAATTGAATTCTGAATCCCCATACCATACTATATTATAAATGCGAGGTTTAGAAAGCAAACGAATAATGGGGTCAGCATGAGATCAACGGGGTTAGTTTGAATATGATAGACAGGTAACACTGACCATAACTCCTCTCCCATACATGCCAAACCAAAAATTTGACAGTTAAGCATACATATAACATAAAATTGAATATTTTATATTCTGATAAGTAGTGTCCTTTGGAAAATTATTGCGACAGGAGTTTTAATTAATGTTATTTTGTTTGACAGCACAGGGTTACTCCTTTTTTACTCTTACTTCTTTTAAGCTTTTCATGTTTTGGCTTTTCGTGCTAGAAGTCTTTTTCTATCATTGAATTCATAAGAGAGTAAACCAAGATCACACATATTTATGTATATACCTATTTGTAGTCTTATTCAATAGAATTCGCTAAACGGTTGAATAGTAGCGCAGTGCATATGATTAGTAACATTATATTCAACGTTCCGTCAATTAAATAAAACATTTTCCAACCAATTTTAGTTACAATATTCTTGAGACAAATAAATTATACCAAGAGGAGAAATTTATTACGTTTGCATATCATGAAGCAATGCCGTTTGTCAAAAAAAAAATATAGTGTTTGTGGATTGCATGAATTGAAAATAGCAATTATTACAACTCTAACCCCCAGTTTTACAGTGGGAGTTTAAACTTAAGATCAACTGAAACATAAACATTAAACATTTAGTTTAATTCGTCCGGTTTCACAGTGAAATCTGATCTTCATATCAGTTGAACTTCGTTTAACTATATTTTATGGGAAATAGTTGGCTGCATTTTTCTTGCCTCGTCCTCTGCCACAAAAAAACACGCGAAACAACGAGAATAATAAATCAAATAATATTAAAAATCACTATAACAACTCGATAACATTTGAATACACAATTACAAACGCTGAACTGAAGTTTAAACGGCAGATTAATCTCAGTTAACTTAAACTACAAATTGAACTCAGTTTAAGGCTTAAACGACTCTGTAAAGCCGAATGAATTGTTGATCTGAAGTTTAAACCAAAAGTGGAGCTTAAACTTGCACTGTGAAGATGGGGGTAAGGGTGTTTTGCTTAAAATGCCTTTACTCAACGTTACATAACTTTTATGAATAACAGTTCCGGCTTTAAATATATTGTAACTTCAAGCAGCAATTTTGATGATTTGTTCAAAGTGGTAAAAGATTGATGAAACCATTTGGTTTGATGACGACGAGTTACTGGCTGAAGAGAATTGACGCGCTGTCGTTCGCTCACATTAGCCGCCGCCGCGAAAAGCAACGCTTCCAGAAAAAATTGAATACAATGGACCGCGCAGTCGTTTTAAAATAGCGGTGAGAAATTGTTGTTTTTAATTGATTTTATAGTTATTTTTGCAAACTTTTAATTTGCAAATTTATTGTGAATGTGTATTTTTGCGTCGGAGGGCCCCGACGAAGATCAATAATTGTGTGAATGCAACAACCAACAAGATGTTTTGTTTTTTTTCGTTATATGTGAAACGACGCCGACGCCCGGAAAAAGTTAAAAGTTAACAAATGGCTAGCGTCGCAACTCGCGGTCCCGGCTGCATTGTATTCACTCAAACGAGTTTATATGCATTTTAACTTTGACAGAGCGTTTTTTGAAGTGCCGCGAGATCACCCGCGCGTCGATTCTGTTCAGAGAGTTATGCGTACTCAATTGAATTATAATTCATACAAATTGTAGTAGATTTTTTCTTGTATTTTCGACGCACCCTTTATTGTAATTAAGCGAAAATTTTAACTCGCGGATTAACTTCTATACTATGTCTTATAAAAGCGTAGATTAGAAATAGAAGAAACATTTCTGGGGCGGTTTAGGTTTTTGAGTTCGGGAAGTTCGGGAAGTTCAAGATTATAAAATAAAAATATTCCGGAGTCATAGAAAATATGTTAATTTTGGTGACATTTATAGGTAACTTCGAATTACAGTTTACATTGGCCAATAAGATGGCTGATGATTATACCTACTCAGGTGTTTCCTATACTTAAGTTTGTATGCAGGTTCTTGGATAAAAATCTGCAGAAAATAGTTGGACAAGCCTTATGGCTTTGATTATTTTCTTTAATACAACAGTTCACTAGAAAAACTAAAACTTCAAATTCCATAAAGCCTCGGTAAGTGATTTCAGTTTCGATAAGACCTTACCGAAACCTTATAGAAGCTGAAATGTGTGTTATTATTATTTAATGCTTCACAGATAATTTTTTCTGTCCGAGTAGTAAAACAGTGACAAGACCGATACATGTTTGCAGGAATATTGTTCAAAGAATTGTCAAAATTAAAGTCTATTAAAAAGCTTTCTCTTAAATATAAGTGTCTTAAATTTCTAACAACAATAGATCTTTGTGCATTTTTTTTTACTTTTTTTGTTGCAAATAAAAACTAATTTATATTCTTCATTTTTACATGAACCATTTCTTGCAAACCATTCCAAAATCGACCAAAATTACTTCTTAAAACAATTTACCATGCTCACATATTGCATAAAGTTAAATAACTAGCAAAAAATGTAAATTATTCCATTTGTAAATTGAGATGTCATTTAATTTTTTTTCCTCCATTCCGAATTTTATTCCTTCGTAAAATATATAAATACACGAGCCAAACAATTTGCAGATAAAATTTTTCAACAAAACAAAAATAAGATAAACGAAGTAAGCAGCCCAACAATCGCTAAAGTATCTTAGTATATATTTGTGTCATTCTATTATCCTTTTTTTTTTCTTACTTTTGAAATTGTTCAGGACATTTTGTTGGGTGAATTGCAAGTTGCAACTATATACTATATGTTTAGTACTATAAAATAGAATGGATGAAAGACATGGGGTACTCAGTCAGTCTGGCAGCTAGTATAGTAGAGCGGCAATATTGCCGAAAATAAATGATTTCTTTTACTGTAAAAAGTGAGTAAATTACGATAACTTCCTTAAGATGTCCGCTGTCATGGATGCAAAAAAAAAACCTTCTAAATTGTAAATTGCACTTACATATTCATAAGCAGATATGTGATAGGTTTCTTGTTGAACAAGGTAATGTGGCTTTTTGGGTTGTCACCTTACTTCGTTTGAGTTTCCTTGTGTTTATTTAGCAAAATACAGTAGAACCCGCCCAAGACGTCCCTCAATTTTGTACTATAAGCTCATATAACTCTTCCCAGACTTGCGAGATAAAGAGGAGCATTAAAGTAAATAAACAAGCAGACGAATTAACCATTCAAAAGGAAAGGTCGAATATTCGCCTAGAACATCATTTTTTTTAATTGTTCTACCAAATGTTTTTTTGCATTTTCACGTGGAAAAATTTAGTTTAAATTTTGTTGCGAATGAACGTAAATCGTTACAAAATATTGGAGCAAGATTTTAGTCGATTTAGTAATATGTTAAATCATTTTTAGTAGGATACTAGGCTAAAACGAGGAATTTGCTAATTTTAGTATCGTACTATTTTCTTAACATTTTACTAAAGTTAAAATCACAAAATGTCTACTTTATTTTTTTAGTATCATTCTAAATCCATATGCCACTTTGACATTTATAAACGTCAAAAAGTTATGTTAGCTTACTTGTTTGCACTATTTTAGGCGTGTTTAGTTATAGTTTATTAAGAAAATAGATTTAGTATGGTGCTAGCTAAAAAGTGTTTAAAATTAGGAAAATGTTAGTAAAGTAATTAAGTATTAGAAAACTGTTAAGTAGTATCATGCTAAGCCCTTAACATCAGGCTATTTAAAATTTTGGGCCATTTTCTCTAAACTAGATTGAAACTGTTTGAGAGTTATACTTTAAGGTTCTTGTTGACTTAATTGTAACTGATATCAAAGTTTGAGTAGACTTTTTTCGAGTTATTGCAAAGTTTTTTGTCACTTGTTAGCATCTGAATGATTAGTTCATAACATGACAGAATTCAATCAAATATTTTTTACCAGTTTTATAGTTTTCACGTCGCGCGCATGAATATTTCCCTAAGAAACTGAACAGATATTTTTGTAATTATACAGTTTTAATTTTTTTTTTAAAACAACTCAATTACGAACGCAAAAAACATCACATTAAATAAAGTGAACGCTGTGCCGGGAAGGAAAACCCAGAGAAGCTTAAGAGTACTATGCAAAGCAGTTACATTTTAGTTTTTTTATTACTAATTTAACCAGATACACAAGGGTTGCTTTAAAGTTGCAACGCAGTTTCAATTCTCAATTTTTGTACTTAATTACAACTAAGTTGCGTTGATATCAATAAGCAACTGATGAGATGGGCCAAGCCCATTACTTTTGAATCTTACCCTTTTTGAACAGTTACCTTTATGTAATGAAATATAAACTAAAATAACGCCAAGACAACTAAGAGGTTTTAAGAAAACTAAGAAAACTAATGGAACAACACTTCCATGGGGTTTTCATTTGGTATATTTATATTTTGATCTATAATTTAATTTTTTTCGTAACGAATCGAATACGTTTTCAGATTGATTTCAAATTGTTATAGTATTGGTGTATATTTGTGTCTGTGAACCAGCTACCGCTATCAGCTGTCTTTGTTAAGCTGATGGCTGTCAATTATGATGTATAGTGGTGTTAGTAAAAGAGGGTTAGATCTGCCGAAAAATCCAGATATGCAAAATTGATTTAAAATCAAAAAATAAAACAATTTTTTGGTCAATCGAAAGCAAAATTGTCAAAATCAGTTTTTCGACAGATCAAGATCAAAAATTAATTAATTTTTGTTACCAAACGAAAACCTCACTAGATTTTTGTTTGCAAACTTAAACTAATGTGTCTCGACTACTTCGTAGTAAAAAGTCACAAGTATTTCTAGCGATTTTTAGGAGTAGATCATTGAGTAATCAATGCTCTATTACGTTTTTTATATAGATATGCACTCCCAAAAAGTGGGCTTTGTGTGGGCCGCTTAAGGAGTGCTCTCAATCTCAACTTTCAGCAATCGAAGAATCATCATCATCACTCATATTTTTGTGTTCTGTAATAATTTGGTACAAAACTTTGAATCGAATAAATCCTGTTAGTAAATTAATGAAAAGCAAAGATTTTGACTTAGTTTCTGTTATTAAATTGATAAAAAACAAAGATTTTTTAAACTCTCGTTCAGATAATTATTTCATTCAAACATAGTGTTCGCTCCAAAAAGAGGCAGTTTGGTTACGAGTGTGATGATGAACCAATCATTGATCCACGTCAAAAATATAAAGTCGAAGTATTTTTCCACATAATGGATAAAGCTATAAGCTCCTTGGAGCTAAGGTTTTCCCAGATATCTGAACATAATAAATATTTTGCTTTTTGTATAATATATATGCTGCAAGAGAATTGACTAAAGATGAATTGCTTGAAAACTGTAAGAACCTCGAAATTATTTTAACCAACGAAGACTCATCTGACATAAATGGACAAGAACTTTCAGAGGAGTTGTGAGTCTTATGCATAATTTTAGAAAGAAGTTTGTCTCCTCAAGACTTTTTAAAATTTATTACAGAATTTTGTCCAAATGTTAGTATTGTTCTTTGAATTCTTTTAACTATTCCTGTTACAGTTGCAAGTGGTGAAAGGAGTTTTTCTAAATTAAAAATAATAACAAAAATTATCCTCGGTCTACAATGACTCAAGAAAGATTGTCTAGATTGGCTATGATTTCTATAGAATACAAGGTTTGCGACAGTCTTATTAACTCTCAAATATTAATGCACAATTTTTTAGAAATGTGTATAAAAATATAAATGTTCCTTATTTAATTATTAACTAACTTTTGGCTTTACATAATCTTAATTATCTACTCCTACTGTGTATTTTTACTTGGATTTCAATAAAGAGAACTAATTGACCAAGTCGATGTTACGAAATACATATACATACGAGGGGCGTTCAATATATTCCCGGTATCGGTATGAAGAAAAATGCGAATTCAATTTAAATTTTTTTCATTTTTCAATATAATCTCCCCTAACATCAATGCATTTGTTACATCTTGAAATGAGCTTTTTTAAACCCTCAAAAAAATAAATTTGCTCTTTCTCTGCAAAATACCCATCTATTGCCTACATAAGTTCTTCATCACCCGAAAATATTTTTCCACGAAGACATTTTTTCAAATCCGGAAACAGGAAATAATCACTAGGGGCAAGGTCTGGACTATAGGGTAGGTGTTGGATTTCTTCGACACCACAATCTCGCGCAGCAGCCAATGAAACTCGCGCCGTGTGAACAGGAGCGTTGTCATGAAGAAGCAACACACCCGCTGCGAGTTTACCCCGTCTTTTCTTTTTAATTTCCTCCCGCAAATTATGCAAAGTGGAAGCGTAGGATGTGGCGTTGATGGTTTCACCTTATTTTTGTTCTCAATGAGCAAGATTTCCTTTGAGTCCCAAAAACTGTGGCCATGAGCTTCCCGGCAGACGGAGTGACTTTGAACTTCTTCGGGGGGTCTGTTCCTTTTCATGCCACTGCATAGACTCTTGTTTGCTTTGAGGGTCATAGCGGTGAATCCATGTTTCGTCCCCAGTAACAATTCGATCCATAACACCGTCCGCGTTCTCACTACACATCTCCAAAAGCTCTCTACAGCATGCTTTTTTCTGTGGCGCTGTGAGCATTCGTGGCACCCACCTTTCACTGAACTTTGAAAGGTTAAGATGGTCATGAAGAATGGTGTGAATGATACCAGTTGAAGGCTTGGTGATCTCTGCCATCATTTTCACCTTTATTCGGGCATCCTCAAGAACAAGTTTTTCGACTTCTTTGATCCTTTCTCCCGTACAAGCAGTAGCCGGGGCGCCGGAGCGGGGGTCGTCTTCAATGCTCTCTCTGTATCTCTTGAACTCACTTGACCACTTTTGCACAGTTGATAATGAAGGTACGGAACCCTGGTAAACAGCCACCATCTCTTCGTGAATAGATTTTTGACTTTTTCCTTGCTTAGTGAGAAATTTAATTACAGCGCGATGCTCAATTTTCACCATAATTGTCTCAGTTGCCATTATGATTCTGTTTAACTAGAGATAATACGCCAATTAATAATTACATTTATATGAAATTTTACATGAATGCACTAAAATAATAGTATTACTTGATAAATAAGTCAATTTATATATACATATAACTACAGCTTCACCCCGATACCGAGAATATATTGAACGCCCCTTATGTACATAAATATTTTAATTGCGACTTTTCTACCTTGAACATTATTAATACAAACTGTGAAGATATTTTTGTTAATAGCGCTTACTCTTTAAAGAAAACTTTTTGTTATTCATCAAAACATTTGAAGCTTACGTGAAAATTTTTCAAGTCTGGTTTTGCATCTCGAATCCTTTTTGTGTATACCTGACATCATTTTAGTTTCGGAAATATGGATTCTTAATTATGAAAAAAGTCATTACGAGTTGCCTGGCGGTCAATAACCGATGTGTGAAGATGCGAAGTGATAAATTTTATCACGCTTTCACGTCTAATTCGATTCTCGATTCGTGAAAAAGTGAAGTTAAATGCCAAACATTTTTTATATGATAATTTTTTTAGCACAGTCAATTGTTTTGTGAAGAAAATGTTTCTAATCGAATATTAAGAAGAAAAACAGGATTTGGCACATGGCAAGTAAGGAACAATTATATGGATACACAAATTTATTTTGGTAGTAAGTTATATTTGTGTTAATTCGAGTAAGTAACGAAATTGTTAAATCAACAGATTCACAACAGCCGACGCGACGGTGCTTATTCCGGCGACAGATCGTTGGAAACTACCCATTGCAAAAAAAATGCAGAGTACTTTACCATATTTAAATGGCTTTGAAGCGCACTTTTAAGTTGAGTGTTTTTCAAGAATGCTCTCAATTCACGTATTAAATCCATGCATAAATGTTTTGGGAATCTATAAAGTTCAATAAAGTGCTCCTAGTTGTAACTTCGAATAGATTCTGTCCATCTCGAAGGGAAAGCCTCAATATCATCACATGAAAAAATAATAAATCTTACTCAAAACAGAGATACTATTGAATATAATATAAAACCCACAATTGTTCAGTACGACGTCTTTTATTAATTTATTAAACGAATAATTATTTCGGACATTATTCTTAAGCAAATTTAGAAACTGAAATGAAATATTTACCTTTCCCAACAAAAAATCTAATCAGAAATGACAGAATTTATCATTTAGTACTTTTTAGTACAAACTTTATGACAATGAGTTCTAGAATCGCATTAGGCGTGTGCGTGAAATTGGAAAATAATAAACCTCTGTGAAAACTGAAATGATTTTTTTTTTCACTTCAAAACTTCACAGATCGGGAATTGACCCCCTGGTTACAATTTTTACATGAACGGTAATGAGAATTATGCTGCTGGTGGTGTAGGTGTTGGTTGTTTTATTAAGGAATCTATTGATGTTATTGATGTTGTTAATTTGCCGTTCCGTAGTGCCGATGTTTTAAAAATTACTTGTATACTTGATTCTAAAATTTTGTTATACTGTGTATTTACAGACTCCACATGTTCAATACTGTAGTTTTTCTGGAAGAATTTTTACTTTACTTTAGTAGTGAAAGATGTACTAATCTATTAATTTTGGGCGACTTTAATTTGGATTTACTAGATAGAAACGAACTAGTGGGATCCTATATTGATTTATTAGCTTCTCAGGGTCTTTCTTCTTTTATTAAAGAATCAACAAGACCAAGATATGGTAAATGTCTCGATCATATATATATATGGTCGTTTCTCTCTCTTCTCAGCGTTTTCTTGTGAGAAATATGTTTTTGATTTTAGAATTACCGACCATTGCATGACTGGGATTCTTATTGATTTGCAATCAGTGAAAAATGAAGATTGCTCTCATTATAGGAAAAGCAGTACTAAAATTGATTTTGTACGTCTTAACAATTATCTTTGTTTTGAACAATAGGATGTAGTTTTTTCGAAGAGCTGTCCTTCAAGGTCTAACGATATTTTCTTTAAAAAATTATGTGAATATATTTCTGCTTGTTCTTCAAAAAGTTTTATTAAAAATAGTAATAAACAGCTTAAGCCCTGGATTACACCAATACTTTTAATAAAGTTTAAAAAAAAGAACAAACTCAGAGCTAAATGTTCAAATCATATAACATGCGAATTTCTTAATACTCGTTACAAAAATCTTTGGAAGGAATTGAAGAAAGAAATTCCTATCTATCGCGATAGCTTTTATAAAAATAAATTTGATTCTGCTAAAGGCAATATAAGAGAGGAATGGCATATTGTCAATAGTATTATTAACAAGCCTTCGAACACAAAATTGCCAAATAAAATTCAGTTAAATGATAGGACGATTTATGATAAAACCGTAATTGCTAACGCTTTTAATGAATATTTTTCTAGTATCACACAAAATAGGCTGACAGACAATCAAGTTAATCCTCGCTGCTTTTATTAGGGCAATTCGTATGATTTTTATCAAAATCAAAGTTTCGTGTTTCTGCCCATTACAGGACTCGAAATTCTAAAAATAATAAGGTCTTTAAGAAACTCAAACTCCACTGTATATGATAGCATTTCTAATTGTTGTCTAAAAAGAATATGATGTTTTGTAACTGATGTTCTGGTTCATATCTTTCATAAAAGTATTTTTTGTGGCGTTTTTCCAAATGCTCTTAAATGCGCTAATATTTTGTCTCTTTTTAAAAAGGGTTCAAAAATTGACTTATTGAACTACAGACCGATTTGTTTATTGCCTTCAATAAGTAAAATCTTTGAAAAGGCTATCAAAAGTAGAATGGTAACATTTCTTTCTAAGACAATGTTCTGTGGTAGGTCAACGGAATATGCTTTATTACATTTCTGCTCTCACATCTTTTCAAGTCTTGATAACAAAAAATATACTGCAGCTATTTTTGTTGATATTTCAAAAGCATTTGACATGGTAGACCATGTCGTCTTATTAGACAAAATGGAAAAAGCAGGATTTAGAGGCTTTATTTTAGATTGGTTCAGATCATATTTAAGTAACAGAGTCCAAAATGTAATTATTAATGATATTCGAAGTAATGCCAAAACTATCAATTTGGGGGTTCCTCAGGGTTCCGTGTTAGGCTCTATTCATTTCCTAATTTATATAAATTCTCAGTTTAAGATACCTTTTAAAGGTAAGCAAATAGTTGCCGGGACCTTACCTCTAACATTAATTGGGATTTAAGTCTGTGAAGAATTTGGTTTGCTGTACATAAACTAGTAATTATCCCAAAAATTAATGTGTTTTTCTTTATCCGGGATTTCGAATTTTGGTGCTGATTTATTTTTCCATGCCACTGACTGCCAGAAATTCAAATTTCCTATTTGCACTTGTGAAACATAATATTAACTACACCACCTTCTCTAGCAATACCATCTGTAGCGAAAGGTGTTTTCGCGTCAAGATTCTAAGTGAATTCAAATATTTGAGTCTTATCATTGACTCCAAGATGAGTTTTTTAAACCACACTGAACATCTTACAAATTATTATCGTGGTAACTTAAGATGTTTTTACTCACTTAGAAATGTTTGCTCTATGAAACTACTGTTACAGGTATATTATGGAATCTTCCACTCTAAGCTTCAATATGGTATTTCTTGTTGGGGTGGGACATACTACAACAAAATTCAACCTCTTGCTGTACCTCAAAAATGCTTTCTGAAAAATTTTTTTCGTAAGCCTCGTCTATACCCTAGTCTTCCACTTTTTCAGGAATTGAACATTCTTCCAGTTCGTCATTTGTACTGTTTTAATGTTCTGAATGGATTCTTTAAAAGATCAGGCAATCGTAATTTTAGAGTTGTTGAAAATTATAACATAAGGTATAATCGCTTAAATTTTATTTCTGTTCCAGTTTACCGTACTTTAAGTTTTCGTAAATTTTATACTGTAGCTTCATGTCGATTGTTTAATAGACTTCCTCACTCTTACAGAAATATAACTTCTCATTTACTTTTCAAAAAAATGTATAGGTCTAGACGCCTTGCTAAATTAATATTTCCTAATTTAATTGTTCCTTATGTTTTGATGAAAAAATTAAATAATTTGATATAAAAATAATGCTTTTCTGTTTGATTGTGTGCTTATTATTCATTCGCATTAATTGATTGTATTCTTAACGCTGTTAGTTGGCTTTTATTTCTTTCATATTTATTTACTTAATTTTATAATTAAAAAAAAAAAATTAATTCTTTACCAGGGCCACCCCAACCTTTATATAAAAAGCTTATGTTTATATTCAATACTATGTTGTGATATTACTTCTATTTTTATATTTGTAAAAATACTTTGTCACTAATAAAATTCAAAATTCATTCAATTCAATAAATATAAAGTTACTTCAGAAAACCCTTAAGTGTATGTATATCTTTTAAACTACTCAATCGATTTTGATGAACTCAAACGCCAATAAAAAAGATTATTTAAATCCTATCAGCAGCTTCTGAGAAATTTGAAGTCAAATGTGTACCTGCACATAAGTAGGTACTACATACATGACAAATATACTCATGTAATTTGATATACTCACTAAAAAGCACTATCACTATCAGACAAACATATGCATGGGTATATACTATAATTCCAATAGGCGTGTTTTGGTGAGAGAAAGAAACTCAGTCAGTCAAAATGTATCAAGAGACACAACAACAAAACCAACTGGGCTTTACTTTATCTTTTTATTCCAGTAAAATGTTACTTGACATAACTCGTTTGTGCTGTATAAATTTAGAGGGCGCTGATCTAATTTTCTGTATTTTTTATGTTGGTAAACCTGATAATAGATTACAATAGATGTGTTCGATTTTTTATCTTTATGCCGTGACTATCTAAGAAGGAGTTTATAAAATACTTATTTAGAGTGAAGTCATTTTTCATTGGGGGATTCACATGTAATATCATTTTGTACTACATTAGTCGTTTTGTATTATCAGAAATGAACCATATTATGGATTATCAAAAAACATTTACAAAAGATCTTGCACTACATCGGGATCACGTTTCATAATCCAAAAATGTTGATCTGGGATGGTAGTGTAGTGCAAAGAAAAGAAACAAAATTTATATGAAAAATAAACACACCCAAGGAAAAAGAGATGGTAGTAGAGCGCTGTTGTCACTCTGATACGAATTGTCTTATTTTCATGAGATGGAGCCCGATTACGCTATTCGTTTTTTGGTTGTTTTGTCTTTATGAGAAAGTTTCTTCCTTTCGTTTCGAAAGCACGAATGAAAATTTCAAAACTTTTTTATGGTTGAACTTGAATACATGTATATTGTTATTGAGATTTGATGACATACATATTTCCACGAACGGTGTAATCACGAACGTATGTGCCAAAATGACGAAACGAACGAATCGTGTAATCACGGACGGATTGTTGATGGTGAAATTAGTTTTCATTACGTAATTCATATTGCAAAAAGCACTACAGTATACTGCACAAGATGTGAAACATAAAAAAGAAGTTCACATAGGTTGTATATCTTGAAAAGCCTCCAAGCTCAAAAAGTTATGAATTATCAAACAACGCGTTTGTCAGGTGGTTGTTTTTATGTTCGAATTATCAAACATCGACAAGATACTTCCAAGATTTATCATTTTTAATCCCTTTGTACCTGGCGATTTTTTACGAAAAAGAAACAGGCAATCTGCCCTTCTCTTTCATACGAATGTAAGATCGTAAAATATTCTCATAGTGATCAGCCATTTTGAGACTACATTCATTAACCTAACTTAAAAATAAAAGTGTGAGGTTAGCCTTAGACCAAAATTGATAAATTAGATATGCTCAAGAATCGAACAAATCTTTATGTCAAACGAACAACAAGCAGAGTCACCAACCCTTAAATAGCTAACCAAGAAGAAAGACATTTGCTGTGGATCGTTTTCTTGAATTTGTTTTACTTCACTGTGTTATATTCTCACCAAAACACACCTAATATTACATTCATGTAGGATGCGAACTTACAGTGCTGGACGAGGTGTTGGAAACTGACTGACAAAACTTACAACACTGCACAAACTATACCGACAACACAAAAGACGAGAGGGCAATACATAAACAACTAGACAAGTACGGCGACGCACAACACAAGGCAAAAGAGATTCCGAAAACAGCAGCGCAAGTGGTTAGTTTAATTGGTAATTTTATTCTGTGATAGAGCTGTGTCAACCGTTCATTTTCAAAGATTCTATCGTGCAAATGTCGTTCATTTCAAAGATTCGGTCCTTTCAATCGTTCATTTTTACAATCAATCATTTGTTTCAACCGAACCATATGGAAACAGTTTTGAATTGAAACAATATCATGATTTCATTGGGATTGTGTCAATCTCAATTATTCAATGTTGGTTCATTCAAGCTTCAACATCAAAGTATTTAGTATATCTGTGAAGTGTAGAAGTAAATTCCTGTTCCCACATCACCCCTTTGTTAAATTAATCTGTTTGTATCTTTAAATTAAATAAAAGTTTGCATTGAGCTAAAGATCGTTTTTTTATTATTTAAAGTGGGAAAAAGAAACGCGAAGTGATTGATTGTGGTCTGGTGAAGATCCCACATTCTTACGGGTCGGAATGATAACCTCCATTTTTTTCAAAAATCGCACCATCACTTTAAAAAGAATGTAATGTAATGTAGAATTTTCGAACTTATGTTTTCATTGCAAAGGGCGTCAAATTAAATGTTTGCCCAGGGCGGCGAAAAGGCTGGATCCTTCCTAGTGCGTACCACCTAATTACTCAATTCGATTTTCCTTTAAGTGAATTTCAAGTGAAGAGATTGTCTTCGTTGCTATGTTTAAGAGAACATTTGCCGTCTTAAGGGATTTATATCTAATTTTAATCTCGGTGTCACTGTAATTTAAATTCATTTAATATTTTTTCCAGCTTAAATTCAAATTCCAATTCAAAATTGTATTTTTATTTAAAAATAAAACGTTAGCCCAATTATTTTGTTTTTCATATTTTCTTTTCAAGAAAAATTGAATTGTTGTAACAAGGGGCGTACCCAACGTTATATTTCCAGACTACTTCACAGGAAAAAAATGTGAAGAATTAAAATATTTATCCCATATACTCGTATGTATGTATGTACATATTTTTTCATTGAATTTGTGTACAGAAAATATCTTTTTCAATATTGTTCTATGTATCTTTAATATGAGAGCTATAATTTAAATCTCCCCCACTTTACATTCAATAGATACATACATGTATACCTTGACCATCCTTTTGTTATATTCGATACATATACCTATGTAACTATATTGTATTGGATTGTAGAATCTTAATAGTTTAGATACTGAGTGGGGATCGAATTTCTCAGAAAGTTAACCATAAAGTAATTTAACTGATTCAAAACAAAAAAAAATATAATTCTACTACTTAGCACAAATTCCAAAATTCATTTGATTGTGAAATCTGATAACTCTATTTTAAGTGAAATAGTTGTTTTGATAAGTATTCTGTAAGTGTTTATTTCTTTAAGTTTACTTACACATGATTGAATGAATTCTTTAAAGTCTAAAATTATGCATTTTGTAAAATTTGAAATGAAATTAGCTTAAATTGTACGGTCGGTCGAACATTTTTGGTATGCTCCTTGGGAGAATTTACTTTGATTTGAAGGAAAATTGCCGCAGAAAAATAAAATTATTTTTAATTAACGTTTTAAATAGGTTTCGATTAATTAATTAAATTAAAACTATGTACCTATGTATATTATTTATATTCTGTCCAACTTCAATTAAAAATAAAAGAATGCGTGTTTCGTATTTGATATTTGACTGTTCGTACAAGAAAGAATTCAATTTTCTTTATTATGCATTATGTAAGTTCCCTTTCGTGGGTTTTTAGTCTACATTACATAGTTTACAGTTTCATTTTGTGTTATTAAAATAAAATAAATTGATTAATGATATTGGGAACCTTGGTTTTAGGCGGCAAATTCAAATTTATAAAAAATAGTAAATTATTGTTCACGTTCACAATAAAGATAGGTAGTAAGTAAATTTAAAAATTTTCCTAATTAATTTTTAAGATTGTATGCATGAATTAGGATTTAGGTTTTAAATTTGTCCAGTTTTTTATATTATTTTAAATTCAAGTTCCTGAGGTACTTATAGGTGTTCGAGTTTTAAAATATAACGACCTTTCGACGGTGGTTGCCGTCTTCTTCAGCGGATCTTTTATTTACAAAAATAAATTGAACATATGAATTGAATGGTCGTTGGTTTGATGACGTTGGAAAGAGTGAAGCATGATGCTGTATTTCGCTCTTGTAACTTCTTGCTCCATGTCATCTTTTACACATCTAATTATTTCTTCTCCATCTGCAATTAATAGATAAAGTGGAAATGTGTTCCTATCAAAAGGCAGGGGAAATTTCCTGCCAAGAGAGAGGAGCCATTTAATTTCGAGGGGGAATTCTATATCACTTTTATTTATGAACCACTTATCGTGTATTGTAAACTTTAAAGAGACGGTAAAAAATAGTACTAATAACGTCAGTTTAGCGTACAAATCCAATAGGACGCTGGCACCTCTTTTCACCAATATGAAAACAAAAGCGGAAAAGGATAAGTCCACAGACGTAGTGTATAAAATTAACTGTCGTGACAATGCGGTAGAAAATTGCAATCTTTCCTATATCGGTACAGCAAAACAACTTCTTCGTCAACGAATTTCCAACCAACCACAAATCCGACATTAATTTAAAAAATTACCTTACACTCCATCGAGCGTGGACACAAACCAGATTTTGACAGAGTGGAAATCCTGGAAAGGGAGAAACATGTCTCCAAGCGCTATACTATAGAAACGCTTCATATTATTAATAACAAAAACAATATGAATCGTAAACAAGACAGCCAGAACATTTCATCGGTTTACTGGTCTTTGGCGACTAGGCAGAATCCGTGACAATTTAAAGCCGACTAAACTTCAATCGAAGTGTTTTTTTATATCATAGACAATTCTTTTTTTTAAACATTGCCTTATATTTGTCTTTCATTGTATTATTTATGTATATCTGTAATACCTACTAAGGGTAAGTTTGCCAAAATTTTACACCAAATGTTCTTATGGGTAATAATATGTTCAATTAATTTTTGTAAATAAAAAATCCCCTGAAGAAGACGGCAACCACCGTCGAAACGTCGCCGTCGGGAAAGGAAATGAAATTATTTCATTAAAAAAAAACATTACGACCAAAACAGCCGAAAGAGATATATTTTAAATCTCGAACACCTTTAATAATTCAACCAATTGGTCAATAAATTAACAAGAAGCGTTCCTAAGGTACCTATTCTTTTATTATGATTGATATTATGAATTCAAATATGCGAGTTCTTTTTAATTTTTTTTTTATTTCTTGCTCTCTTTCATAAAATATAGAAAATCAAATGTATGCATAGTTGTAGTTTTAGTGAATTGAATTAAAAAAAGACGTGCCCTAAGGGACACTTCTTGGTCAGTATTTGTTTCCAGGTCTTAAAAACTAAAGAGTTAATCCACTGCATTCCCCGACGGCATTGCTTCTGCGTATCAGAGTATTTTTAAGCGAACGCGAATTTCTCATCATTTTAAGTCACCGACGGCATTAGAACTGGTAAAATTAGCATTTTGTATAGCGTGCACTTTGTCTTTTGAGACAGGAGTTTAGAACCCATTTGTTTGGCCAAACCGAAGCTAAGGTAATTCTTCGTCGGATTTCCAAGGTGTCGTTCGTGGAATTGATGTTTGTTCCGAGGTAGGTGAACTCCTTGTTTACCTCGAAATGACTGCTACCAACAGTGACGTTTTGTCCTAGGCGATGGACAGATGATGCTTTGTTTGTTGATATCATATACTTGGTTTTGTCCTCATTCACTTCAAGGCCAACGCATTTCGCCTGTTCATCAATAGCTGTGAATGCTTCAAGTACAGCTCGCTTGGAGCGGCCGATGATATCGATGTCATCCGCATAACCAAGCAGTTGGGAAGACCTGTTGAAGATAGTGCCTTCCAGGTTAACACCACTCTTGCATACTATCTGCTCCAGGACTATGTTGAAGAAGTCACATGATAGCGCATCTCCTTGTCTGAACCCAGTACACGTCTGGAAAAGATGAGCTGTTTCCCATTTGCACGTTGCACAGCGTATTTTGTAACGTCATGCGGCATAGCTGGATCAGTTTTTTCGGGATCCCGAGTTCCGACATCGCTAATAGGAGTTCTTGGCGACTTATGGTATCATATGCGGCTTTGAAGTCGATGAATAGATGGTGCGCCTCGACTTGAAATTCATTGGTCTTTTCCAGGATTTTCCTCAATGTGAAGATTTGGTCTATCGTTGATCTGTCTGGCCTGAAACCACACTGGTACGTGCCGATGATAGTGTTGCAGAAAGGTCCTCGACTCTCACATAGTACGTTGGATAGGATCTTGTGGACAACATTAAGCAGGGATATGCCTCTGTAGTTTTTGCAGGACATATGATCGCCTTTTTTGTAGATTGGGTATATGGAGCTATTTGACCAGTCGTTGGGCATGCTTTCTTCCTCCCACACTTGGTTGATGAGCTGGTGCAAGCGCCCTACCAGGACATCTCCTCCATACTTGAAGAGTTCCTCACGAGCCGGCGAATTTGTTGTACTTAAGATTGTGGATGGCTTTCTTAACCTCTTCAGTACTGGGCGCTGGGACTGGATCTTCATTGACTGGTCTCATGCTTCTTCGTTCTCCTGTTGCTTCGTCTACATAATGCACATTAAGTAGTTGCTGGAAGTGCTGCTCAAACACGTCTACAATTCCCTGTGCTTCGGTGACTATGTTCCCTTCGCTGTTTCGAAGAGCTTGCGTGCCAGTCCTATAACCAGATTCCAGTTGCTTGGCTGTTTTGTAGAACCGCCCAGTGTTGGTGGCGGTGCAAGATCCTTCGAGATACCTGAGCTGAGAGGATGCGGACGCTCTGTTCTTTTTATTTACTTTATCCACATTATTCCTTAAAATAAAAGACTGCTGCACTGCATATACATTTACCAATAAAAAAGGGCTAACATTTTTAAAGTCTAAATGTTATTACCGTTCTTCTTAAACATTCAACCATTTCTGGCAATATTAACGTGTTTATAAGATTTTTGTTTTTTTTTTCAATGTTCTATTTCTAACAGCTCAAGTGTGATTCGTGGCATGATGTGTCAAAGTTTTGTAGATTTTTTTACACCAGAGTTATTAATTTTTCTAATAAAAAAAATATATTTTTTCACTTCGTTTATTTTACCTTTTTCGAAATCCACATAATGATCAAACAATTAGAATCAAATTGGCCAAGATATGTATATATCTGTTAGTGACTAACTAAAAAGGACCATCCAATAAATAGGAAGACAAAAATGCACGTGGTTTTATGAGCGAAATAACAGTCAATATGCTTAAAAGTGACTTATAATTTCACTCTTCGTAAATTAATTTTGCAGTTTTGAAGTTTTATATTTCTTTTTGACATTAATTTTAAAAAAATATTTTATAAGAAGCCAAAGATCGAGACTGATTTCGTTTTTCCCTTTTTTGTATAATCGTTTAACCGGCGCTGTTCTTATCTCGGAAGTTTAAACAAACCAGTAATTCGATTTATTTTTAATTTTCTTTGCTCCGAGAAAAAGGGATTTTAAAGCTTATGGCCCAAATTTCTAATGAATTATTTGAAGAACGTCAAAATACAGCTCGTCAAATACAGTTTCGTCGAAAAAGGTCATAGATAATTAATTTCGTCGTTAAATTCGTGTCAAAGCGAAGAATCAATCCATTCACAGTACAAAATTATAAGCCATTTTGACTTCAGAGAATTGATTTGCACATATAATATTAGATAATCTACGTATTGTACCGGGTGATTTTTTGTAGACGTGTGGTTTTCAATCTGGCAGTACTTGTTTTCGGAGTTGGTCTTTTTGACAGCTGTCACTTGATTTATGCTCACTTTGGTTTGCCATTTCATAATAAACTCATGAGCAACATTTGCAAATCGTGCAAATTTATTACCAAAATAATGGTTCGGTTCGCTCGCTGCATCACGCGCTACGTCCAATATTTAGTCGACATAATCACCCAATAGAGTCGGTAATTCGATCAACCATGGATCTAGTGGATAATGTGCATACTCAGAGACGCCGTACTGTGCGCACGTAAGTCGCCATTGCTGCTGTGGGGCAGATTATCGAAGAAGAGTCTATCCGCCATCGCTCGCAACAATTATTAAAACTGTACCCAGTGCCTAACCGCTTTTTGGAAGATTTTGCTAAACGATCTTGGTTTGCGGGCTTACAAAATCCAACTTGTGTAAGAATTGAAGCCAAACGAAAATCAAGTTCGCGTCGCAAGTTCGGTGAATGGGCCCAAAACCAGATGACCACTGATCCCGATTTTCACAAGATAATTTTATTCAGCGATGAAGCTCACTTTTGGTTAAATGTCAACTACCTTGGCTCCTATGAAAGCATCGCTTCCCATAGATCAGCGAAATCAAGCATCGTTGCGCGTGGTTAGTACTTCGATGGTGGACCGTCGGAAACCAACCACGTGATGTTGACATGTGTTTCTTCTGTTGTGTGTTTTTTCTTTCTCTGTTTCTCTCTGTTGTATTATTGTATGTGATGTTTAAAGCCAATGGTCTCGTTGCCAGTGCTTCAGTGTCTCTACTTCATAGATTTATCTACGGAGTAGTATAATATGTAAGGTAATGTGTAATGGTTAAATGGGTAGGTACATTAATAAGAAAAATTGTCGTATTTGGAATGATCATGTTCATAATCCACAATCCATTGTTGAGACGCTCGCCGTTACATCCTCAAAATGTCACTGTTTGGTGTGCTCTATGGGCAGAGGGAATCATTGTTTCATATTTCCTCAAAAATGAAGCCGGCCATAATGTTACAGTCAATGGGGAACGCTATAGAGCCATGATTAATGACTTTTTCGTGCCTGAATTTGAGGATGTTGATGTGGAAGAACTTTGGTTCCAACAAGACGGCGCTACATGCGCCGTCATCAATTTATTGAAGGAAACTTTTGGTGAGCATATTATATCGCGTCGTGGGCCTGTGTGTCGCCTCCAAGATCATGCGACTTAACAAGGCTGGACTATTTTTTGTGGGGTTATACGGTCCAATTGTTGCAAAAAGTGATCAAAAATTGGGCCTCTCGGCTGGAATTTATTCGAGCCAGACGTGGTGGCCACTTGAATAACGAAATCATTTTGAAAACATAATAGGGGTGTTCTCGATCTGGTGTACCAAGTCTTCTAAAATTGTAAAATTTTATTTTTTTACAACAGACTGTAAACACACCTTTACTAATCTGAAGCAACACTGAAGCTAATGTCAAAATCTGTTTCACATTTGTTTTGAAGAAGGCTTAGTTTGTGTAAAAAGAAAAATCTTACACTCTTGTATTTTTCTGTTACAATAGGGTTCGGGTATTGGAAAAGTGTAAAAGTATAAGACTTTGACATTCAATATATTTTGTTGTTGTGTGCAAAAAAAATGCTACACTTTTACACTCTTACAAAGATACAAGACCAGATACATCAGATCGTGAATACCCCTAATGGCAAACCCTTATCTTTATAATAAAGGTAAATTCTTCGTCATAACATTAAATTATATGCGGTTTATTTCTTCCTGAAAACCACATGTCTAAAAAAAAATACCCGTTACAAGTTAGTTTTTGTCAGTTCAGTTTTTATTCGCTATTTTTAACCAGTTGTTGAATTGATTAGAACAGAACTATAAAATTGTTAAAATTTTCGATTCACCGCAAAAAAAATAATTTATAACTAATAACATTACATATTCCAAAAAAAACATTCAAAATAATCATTTCTTGTGATGAGATAAGAATTTCCGACAAGCCTGCAAGCTATGGCGATTTAAATAGCTCTGTTGACTAAATGACTTAGTACACTGCGGGCATTGAAATGACCAATTATGATGTCCTTTACTTCTCTGATGTGCTCGCAAATTTGATCTATGTAATTTAAAATTTAAAGAAAAAAAGTAGACGCACATTGTGTATGTATTTATGGCTGAATGTATGTACCTATCTGCAAATCTTTTCTGACATGATTCCTTCGGACAAACAAAAGGCTTCTCGCCCGTATGCAACCGCATGTGTCCATTCAACACCCAAGGACGATCGAATGTCTTCTGACAGTGCTCGCATTCGTATGTCTTATGCTGTTTTGAACGACGGCGATTCTTTTTCGTATCGGTGGAGAAAAATTTCAAATCAATGGGACAATTCTCCAAGTCGGAATCGAAATCTTCGGGTTTTTTCGGCACTTCAACTGGAGTAGCAGATTTTTCAAGATTTGGCCTTAGTATTGTGTTCTTTTCCGTGTCCTTCTTGGTCGAAGGCGTTGTTTCTCTTGTTTCTACATTACTGATTGGCTTAGATAAATTTTTCTCATTAATTGCTTTCCTACTGTCCACTTCGGAGTATCTGTCCATTAGAATGCAACCCATCATAGATTCCAAATGATATCGTGTTGTTATAGCAATCCGGTCACTGTCATACCTTTAAATTTAAAATTGGTATGTCATAAGCCAATGCCTCCATATATAATTCGTTACTTACCAATCATTTGATCTGAGTAATTTCTTAGCGTGTTTATTTTTCGCGACGGTTTTTTCAGCAATAAGTGGCTGGAACTTCCTTTTCAATGGCGGAAATTTACCAATTTTTGGAAAAATTGAAGTACTCCGAAAGATATCTGAGAATTTGGGATAAAAATATCAATGAATATTTATTTTGTATTATTTATGCAATATCTAACCATCGAAAAACGCATTCATTTTAATCTTTTCCTCGTTATACCTTTGCGAGAAAATACTTCGAGGCATTTTGTTCTATTTTTTTTTTGTTGAAAATATTAACCTGTTTTGTTATGCGAGAGCTACATAAATTATGAACTGAACATAATGAAGGTACCTATGGATGTGTGCATATACGATTTTCAAATAAAAAATCTACAAAAAAATCAAAGTTTAAAATTATCCGGCCTGCCTTAATTTTCGAGAATAAATTTGTTTGTTAATTTGTGAAATACTGAACAAATCAGTGGTAAAGTAAATAAAGTAAAGTGTTATGGTTTTATACACTTTCGTTGATAGTCTGTTTTTGGGCCTGGGCCTGTTCTAGTTCTAAGACAATTCAGAATATTATCACAACCAAATAATTAAGGCGATTCCGAAGATCAACACACTATTTCGGTGTGAATTTGAATTTGATAAAGCCAACTTAGAGGAACCTTAAGATAGTTACGTAGACTCCAGCACAGATACTCGTATGTTAACAAATAATTTGACTTGCGATTAGAAATAGGTACTATAAGGCAAGTTATGTATTCGTAAAATTTTTTTTTTCTAACAATCAAACATGACATTACTATCATAGAGAACACCAAAAATGTGGGTCCCGGAATTCCGTCTGTCTGTCTGTCTATAGAAAGTTCTACAGCCTAAATAGCCGAACCGATTTGGTTCAAACTTGGTACTTAGGCGTTTCAGGTGATTGTCCAAAATAGATTTTTGAATCGTTGTTTTAGACCCAAAAATAACGGTACGTGTCATACAAATTTTTCTACCATCTTAATTATCTCAAAACCGGCTCTAACGATTTTACTAAAAATTAATATTTTTAAAATATTTTGTTATTAACGGTACCTACCTGCCATACAACCAGTTTATTGATTTTCGACTTTCTCATAAACCGCTTACCTAATGGATTTCGATAAAAAGTTTTATACAGGAGCTCCTTCAAATTCTTAATAGTATTGCATTTTAAAATTTTCGAAAAATATTTTTTTTAATTTTTGAAAAAAAAAAATATTTTTTTTTTGAAAATTCAATATTTCAAAGACGGGTGAACAATTTTTTCTGAAATTTTGTTTCTGTATTTATATTATTAAATATTTAAAATGTTCATACCAATTTTTTTAGATAAAGTTTATCAATTTTTATATATAAAAAAATAAGTGAAAAACTTTAAAAATATATTTAGCAGTTTTATTAAGAATCTTTTGCATATAATGTGATTGAGCTACGTGCGATCCAGTCGTGGATTTTATTTCTTAGGGTATACGAAATTTTATCCTGAATATGATAAAATCTGCAGTATTAAGTTGAAAAGAAACTATGTATTCTGATTCTCATTTGTATGACCAACAATGAAGGGAAGCTGGTAAACATTTTTAATTATTTGTCAGAAAAAAAAGCACAAAATGCTACGTCATTCTAGCATCCCACGTTTGTCTTTAATATGACAACCCTTTTGACAGCAAACTAGATATAAAGCCAATGTGCTTCCAGCGCAAGTCTCTGTAAAATCGATGCTATAAGGTTGTGTTACACAGATTGGCGCTCGAATCGTGCTACAATAAGATATTTAAATAACTTTTATTTTAACCGATGTATTTCATTAATTTTTTTTTATTGGACTAAAAATTACATTTCATTTTAAATAACTAATGGTTTTTAAAGATGATAGACCGCAAATGACCTCTACGCTCATCCACGCATATGCGGGACCTGATCAGAAAATTGTTCATTGCAGGCTGAAGGGTTGAAATTGGGATCGCCTCAATTATTGTCTTAATGGACTGCTTCAATTCAGTCAAATGTTCCTGGGTTTCGTTTTAAACACTTCCTGCTTGAAATAACCCCATAAAAAAAAAGTCTTGTGCAGTCACGTCAAGTGACCTTGGGGTCCAGCGGAAAGTGCAGTTTCTGAATATCAATTTGTTTGGGAATTTTCGTTGGAGCTCCGCCATAACTTATGTGCCTACGTTTGCACTTACTCCATCTTGTTGAAACCAAATCCTGCTGAAAGGGATACGTCTTCGGCGAAGTTTTGGGTAAAAAAACTCTTTTAAATAACCGTCCCCATTGATAGTTTGTGTTACACCGTTTTCTTCAAAGAAGTATGGCCCTACAATACACCTTGATGAAACTGAGCACCATACAGTGACTCGTTCTGATTGCCGTTCCGTCTCAGGGACCATTTTTGGATTAGATTCACTCCATATACGACAATTTTGCTTGTTAACATTGCCGTTTAAGTCAAAATGGGCCTCATCAAAAATGAACAAACAATTTATCAATGTGTTGTCTTCTTCGGCCATTGCAATCATTTTTCGGCAAAATTCCAGGCGAACAGGCAATCCTGAGGGCTTAACTTGCTTGTAATTTTCTTCTTTGTACGGAAACAAGTTTGAGTCGAAACACTTGGATTTGCCTGTATTGCCGATGAAACAGCCACGATTGTATCCTGAACCCGAACATTGGGATGTCGATGATACGGTCTTCGTTCGATGTTTCCATATTCGGCAAACATGTTCACCAGCCTCATAATGGTCCATCTACTCGGGTGAGTACCCCAAACTCCAGCCTAAATTCCCAACAATGTGAACTATATCCAACAAGATTAAAATTTTAATCATTAAAATTGGAAGATTTTTTCCTTGGCCAGACAGAGTTAATAATTTGTTGGATATAGTTTACATTGTTTTTTTTTTTTGTCCAAAAATTCATGCAAGTTAAACTGAACTTAACAAAAATTGCGTATTGATAAGGCGGTCACTAACCAACTGATGAGTAGTAAGTTTGCCGGGACGAAACGCAAATTTCGCGGACTAAAGGCCGTTAAAAGCTATTTTGAAGCGATAATTCACGTACTCCACGTTTTACTTAAAAATAAATACAAAAAAAAAAAAAAAAAAAAAAAAAAATAGAAAGCCCACGGCAATGGGCAATTTTGAAACAGTTATTATAGTAGTGTTTTTGTGTCAATAGAATGCGTTTATAAATATTAGTGTAGAATTAAAAGTATTTGAAATTAAACTTGTAAATTTCGATAAGAAACCCGTTTTGAATAACACTCGGTCGCTGAATAAAATAAAACATTCAAAATGATAGGAAAAAAACCATAGATAGATTATAAAAATCGTGTGACTTAATTTTGCCCTTACCTATGGTTTTTAAAATTAAAAAAAAAAAAACTGCGTTTTAGACGATCTCGTCGAGCTACAGATAACACGTTTTTGACTGACCGCGGACTACATTCAGGGGTGATACTCAAAATATTTTTTATTTAGTGAAAAACTTGCCTAAAAAAGACTTTATAGTGAAAAAAATTGACCATGATTTTTTTAAGAATGTAATATGTAGATAAAATTAATATTATTTTTTTTTATTTTGGGACCTTTAGTCCAAATTATGCGTTTCGCCCAGGTACTACAGTTAGGCTCATCAGTTAGATGCTGTAGTACCCTTCTAAGACCCAAAATATTAATCGATGTCTACCGACACAAATTAATAATAGGTTATCAATTTTGCGGTTACAAAAGTAAACGTAAATAAAACACCTATAAAATATTTTTTTTCATGATATTTCTTTTTTATTTTAAAGTCTGAATGTTGACATTATGTATGACACTGCATCATTTAAATGACCACCACGCGAATTGTTGCAAGCATCGATTCTTTTGAGGTAATTTTCGACCACTTTTTGACACATATTGGGCGGTATCTCAGCGGTGTCCCAGCGGTGACAAATCGCATGATCTTGGTGGCCAGTTGATATCGCCACGACGAGAAATTACGCGGCCAGGAAATGTCTCCTGCATTAAACCCATATTCGCACGAGTTTTGTGGCATGCGGCACCGTCTTGTTGAAACCACATATTCTCCAAGTCGCATTCTTCTATAGCAGGCAAAAAAAAGTCGGTTATAATATGACCATAACGCTCCGAATTGACGGTGACAGTCGTTCCATCGTCGTTTTCGAAGAAGTAAGGTCCAATCACAACTCCGGGCCTAAAAGCGCCCCAAACAATGACTTTTTGTGGATGTAATGGCCTCACTTCAATTACCTGAGGATTCTCAGAACCCCAAATACGACAATTTTGTTTATTAACATACCCACCGAGTGAGAAATGTGATTCGTCGCTGAAGAAAATTTTGTTCGAAAAATCGACGTCCACCGACTGTTGTTCAAGCACCCATTCGACGTATCTACGAATTTGTGAATGGTCAGCTGGCTTCAGTTGTTGTGTGAGCTGGACTTTATATGGATGTAGGTGTAGATCCAAATGCAAAATACGCCATAATGTGCCGTAAGACAGTTCTAATTCCTGAGAACCACGAGGAATCGACACATTCGGGTCTTCGGCAACACTTTCACTTACAGCAGCGATATTTTCAGTGGTACGAGCCAAACGATGATGTACAGGCCTTACAATATCTGTAACCAATCCAGTCTCTTCAAATTTCTTCACAATTTAGCCAATTGCTTGCGTAGTTGGACGATTATGTAAACCATAATCTCCTCTTAAAGCACGATATGTGGCTGTGGCAGAATAAACATTTTTGTAGTAGGTTTTAACAATTTGTATGAGTTGTGCGATAGTTAAGCGATCCATTTTCGTTAATGTCAGACTTTCAACTGAAAAAAAAAATTGGTTTAACAACTTAGTTTGACAGATGTCGAATTCCAGCCCTATACTTTTGAAACCGAAAAATGGATAACCCTTTTGTATAAGTTTCACATATAAAGGTAGCAAATTAAGGGAATTGGCACTCGTGATACGGGAATTCGTTTTGGGGGCAATCGTTATCCGGGGAATTGTTTTCCAGGAAATCATAGCTAACCCATTTAAATCGTTTGTTACCTAAAAATTGCGCTGTTCTTAGTCATTTTTATGGAGAAGTCAAAACCCCTTTAGTGAGCGCAAATTGTAAAACAAAAATTTAATCAGAAATACAGGTGGGCACAACAGACGCATTGGATTATATCATTTAACTTGAAATTTGTCAATAAAATGGCGCCCAATCAATGGTTTGTCATAAAAACTTTTTTCTTTAAGTTTAAGTCCACTCTCACGAATTTAGGTGATTTCGGATCTGATTTTATTTGCTAAGGCTTTAAAGGTCCTTGTCGATTATTATTAAGATAAATATGTGTCTGATTAAGGATATTAAAGACCAAACTGAGGATTTAAAATTTTATCAATTTTATTTCAAAACTTTGCTTTCAAATCACCTACTCGCTTATATCGACGACATTCAACACGCTGAGCATGGGATAGACTTTTCATTGCTAGCCACTGATAGCCAGCACTCTATAGCTCTATAATTATATTGAAAGTGTGTTAATTGTTTTTAATTATGTAATCATGATTTTGCTGTGGCTTAAACACTCGCTGATAATCATTGCAATATCACCAAAGAAAATTACATTAGCGTCAAGAGTCAGCACTCAAAGGAAAACTAACCCGACTGTTTATAGTAGATGAGGTAAACCTTTGCCATCATTTAGATGGTCTGCCAACGGCCGACAGCTTACGCGGCTCGGCAGCAATGGTCATCATGGTGACTGACTGACTGGTTTTTGGAAAACCAGGATATTACTAACAAATCCGATTTAATACAGGCATTTTTCTTTTAAAATGAGAGCAATGTATATATTAGCTGAAAAGGGTAAATGTTGTAGTCTGTACACACATGAGTATGAGATGAGTACTCAATTAAATATTTACATTAATTCAGGTCCGTTTCATGATTTTAGGAGTATCTCATCAATGCGGCTTGAACACACCAGTCATAAGGCGAGTATATTATAAGCGCACAGTGAATTAAATTATCATACTAATCGATGGTCATTAGGCGCCCAATATTTGGTCTAAAATCGATAATTTACACGAAGCTTAATGGAGAATTATAATAATCACATTCACATACAGAAAGAGAAACAGAGAGCAAACATATGTATATAGACTAACTAGAGTGTCCTTCGAATAGCAATAGGCCAGCAATGAAATTATATAGTTGTGAGGTTAAAGGAAAGTCTAATGATGCCGGCCATCCGCCAAAATGCAATTAAACGCATTCCAACAACGTAACGCGCCCCGGTATGCTATAGTGAATCTATTAAATTTTAATATACCTATATGCAGGGATAGAATATCCTTTGGTTTAAATAGGTGGTTTGAATGAAAGCTGCGAATCGACTATGTGTTGTGTATTGCCCTAAGCATCAATGTGTGGATCGAAACGGTCTTTGGAGAATTACTTCGATAATAGTTGGACTTAAATTCGGCTTCGGGAAAGAACCAGCATTTATAATTTTGGCAAAAAGGATAAACTCATGTTATTGGGCCAACAGATTCAACGATACATGAATGAGAGTGTTTTTTTTGTAGATAAGACTTAAATCGATGGCAGTTTTGGTATAAGGGTCCTTTTTTTGCAGGTAAAATGTATTTTTATTTGGGTAATCCATTTTGTCGAAAACTCTTATGAAGAGTAGTTTAATATGACCCAGTTTTAAACAACGAGTCGTATGTAGGTAGGAAGCTAGAATGGCGGTCAAGAGCGAGCTCGCATCTTAGACATAATTAGCGCTTTAAGTATTAACGAGCTGCAAGATACTAGATACCAGACACCAGTCGTAGATATTTTGATATGAATTACATTGCTAATGGGTTAGTTATTCTAAAGGCTACAAAATTTAGGAAAGAAAGGCAAGACCAAATGTCTTGAAAGTGTTTTTATGTTGTTATTAGACAGACATTTCTCATATAAAGTGTTTTCAATAGGAACGGGCTCAAAATGACAGGCTATTTGTCTAATCTATGTATATGCAATTGGAGCTATCCTATAAATGCCATAGCTATGAAATCTGAAGCTGTACAGCTTTCTAACAAAAACAAACGAAGCAGTACTGAGAGCTACAATATGAATAACTGCAGAGCTTGAACCTCATTTCGACCACCGTATGTTCACCGATATGGTTTATGTTATTCGATCTTGAAACGTCAAAAGTCTACTAACATTTTAGCTTCTGGCAAGTTTCGGAAAGATGTTATCTAAGATTACTTACCGAAGCTTTATGGAAGCTAAAATGTTTCTTAAGAAAAACTGCATGGCAAATGTAAAAGTTGGCCAACTCTTGCCGCACTGCAAGCAGCTCTATTATGCAGCTGATTTGCATAGTACGAACGTAGCATTGAATTTGTGTGTATTCATGATTTTGACGGCTATTCTCGCTGTATTTCCAGATACAGCTTCATTACTGGCAGCAAACATTTATCACTGCCTTTATCAAAATAAATTTTCAAAGTTCAAAATTCTCCCATCACTTCAAAACAAATAATATTTTTTGTTCCTTTTTTTTGTTTTATAATAATTGACTTTTTTAACTTGGTATGCAGTTCTAGAGTTTTCGGAGCGCTTCTTTTAAAAATGGCATCCATTTCGTTTTTTGAAATATTTTCACCATAATATTTCGAAAATATAATGTTCTATTGTTTTAACGTGTGTGCATACAAATTTGACTCAAGTGCGATTGAAATCAAGAAATATTTCTCACGAGTAGGTACTAAGAGATCAGTGTAAGATAAGTCGATCAGAAATTGATGTAAACGTATGCTTAAGCAAGTTGTTTTAAGGAAGATCCGCTCACTGCCACGCCCAATTTATCGATTTTTTTAAGTTTCAAAGAAACGACTCAAACTATTTTTTAGAAAATTTCAGATTATTTAAGTAAATAAAAAAAAAGTAAAGTTTGATTTAGTAAAATCCGCCTACTGCCACGCCTACTTTTTTTCTATAATTTCTTAGTTTGTCCGAAACGACTGAAAAGATTTGAAAGAATTTGTCAGAGTTTATTTTAATATCTAAACAAAAATAAAATGCACGACTGGATCGTACGAACTTGCTCTTGTAGCTATCAACTTTATAATGTAGCAAAACCGTGATGCTATTTAGTAAGTCTAGTATTATTCTAAGTAGTTTAATAGCCGATGTAGGAAAGATTACATTAATTCTTATCAACAAATGGAATTGGGGGCCCACTTTTTTGGTGTTCTCTATGATCGTAATGGAATGGAATGGAAACGGCTCTAACGATATGAATGTAATTTAGTTTTCGTGGCCCACAAAATTCGAAGGGGCATAAATTACATACTAAACGAAGGCATTTTTTGCATAGATGTGCCGAATGCCTAAATTATTTAACAATACTACATATTTATTATTTAAAACAATAACTAAAAATTGCAAAAAAATGCACGGAAAACAAAAACAATTAGAAATGTCAAATTGACTAACACATGATTAGAAATGTCAAATCGACTGACACATGTCAAATCCAGAATGAAAGCATTCAGCGAAAACCCAATGCCAGAACCCGCAACTACAATCGGCACTTCTTGCAAAAAATGAAAAAGAATACACATACACAAGCGACATCTGTTGCTTTCAGTTTGGCGACATCTATCGGTCATTTTCTGAAGCAATTTATTCAATGTGAAACATTTACTTTTTGGTTTTTTGAGATGGGAGATAAAATTTTAAATTGAGTTGGAAAAGGAGAGCAGATTTTTTTTTAACATTTTCACTTTTCAAGTTCATTGCAGTTATAGCTTTACAATAATAGGGGTATTCATGCAAAAGTGTAGGCTCTGCGTATTTGTATAAGTCAATTATTTTCAAAAATTATTGACATTTGTCTGCATTTGAAATTTAAAGACTTGCGAAAAAAATAGAATACAAAATATTCGACATGTATTTGTCAGGGAAAGAGAGACGATAGAAAATGCAGACATGAGACGTCGCGTCGTCAAAATGCCGTAAGGTCAGGCAGGCTTAAGCACCTGTCTGTACAAAATTAGCTTGTTTTCGATACTGAGCCTAGAGTGTTTCTCGAGCAACCAGTACATATCTCTGAGTTTATTATGTAACTCTTTGCATTTCTTTTTAAAATGCGATTTCAATTTTAATTTCGCGTCTAGAATCATTCCGCGATATTTTGCTTCATTAGCAAACGGAACTTGAACGGTATTAACAAATACCGGTAATCTATTAATTTTTTTATACGTAAAATCTACATGGACTGATTTTATTTCGTTAAGCGATATCCACCATGTTTTTGTCCATTCACTGACATTATTCAGAGCTTTTTGTAATTTAGTCGAAGCATCATTTATCGTTTGACCCACTGCTAGTATTGCAATGTAGTCCGCAAACATGGCTAAGATAGTGTCTTCTCTTTGAGGTATATCAAGTGTTAATAATAGGTGCAATATTGGACCTAATACACTTCCTTGTGGTACCCCAGCCACTATATCTTTGAGATCCGAGTAATCGTTTCCATGTCTTACTCTAAAAATACTTTTCTCTTCAGGCAGAATTTGTCTTAATTTAAAATTTAGGCCTGCGTGCCACACCTTATCAAAAGCTTGCGACACGTCTAGAAAGACCGCCGAACAAATTTTCTTTTCTTCAAGAGTTTTCTCAATGACGTCAGTGATGATATGCACTTGGTCAATTGTCGAATGCTTGCTTCTAAATCTGAACTGATGTTCAGGTATAAGGCGCTTTTCATCTATTATTGGCTGAACGCGCAGAAGTAATATTCTTTCAATGACCTTAGATATTACGGACAGAAGCGAAATGGGTACATAAGATTTCTTATCATGTAATGGTTTTCCTGGTTTGAGAACCATTATAACTTTCGTAACCTTCCATTGGCTCGGAATGTACTTTAGCCTTAGGGTGGCATTTATTATATAAAGAAGATTAATTAACCCTTTGCGAGGAAGCATTTTGAGAACTTCGGCCGCAATAAAATCTCCATTGCTGAATGCGTTTCATGGGGTCAAACCTACCTCGTTTTCGGAACACTTCCATTTATGTCATTTGAGACGTTCACTCAATTATTCTCAGCAATCTGGAATAACTTTCTGTTGTTGTAATGCGTGCAAAAGCACATCTTATGAAAAAACAACTGTTCTCGTGAAAGCTATCTTGAGTTATCCCAAAAAAATTGGAATAACTAGCTATACGAGAACAAATGTATAGAAAAGCTGACTGCAAAATTCATTTGGTATGCGTTTTGTTCTGCTTTTTTGACAGCTTTCAGCTAACCTATTTGATTCGTCCACAGATATACTCCGATAGCTTGGTATCCGAGATAACATATCTAATAAGTGAGTGAACGCCCCCATTTTTTGTTGACAATAAACAGCTGGCCGATCGATGTGCAAACGAAAAAAGTTTTACAAAAGTAAATTGAATTTCTGTTTTTGAATTTAGTTAAATTTCTTTAAGCGCGTTATGAAATGAATTGCACGACCGGATCGCACAGACTTGCTCTTATGTTCGATCACATTGTATTCAAAAGATTTCTATTTAAAATCAAAATATATTTTTAAAGTCATTTTTTACTTTATTTCTTATACACAAAGTTTCTTTAATTTTTTCTAAAAAAAATTGGTATGACAATCTTAAATATTTAATAAGTACTTAAAAACAAAAAATTAAATCGAATTAATCAAAGAAAAAATAATTCAAAATTCTGAAATAAATACTTAAACTAATTTGAGCTCAAAAAAGTACGCCATTTTATTTCTTGGATAAATTTGAATTTATAAGAAAACAATTTTTAAAATCTGTGGAGCGGTTTTTGAGAAAAAAAGTTTTTTTTACAGCAAATACATTTAACCGTAGTTTAAAAAAAAAATATTGAGCAGTTTTCAAAACATTAAATTAAAAAAAAAAATGTTTAATTCTCTTAAAAATACAAAAAAATATTTATTAAAAGTATTGGGACACAGTATAAAGTGGACGACCTAAACCTATATACGTGTGAAATTTTGAAAGAATCGGTCGAGCCATTTATGAGATAGTCGAAATAAAAAAAAAACGGTCGTATGGAAAGTACCGTTCTTCGACATTTTTTATTTTTTTTTTCAATCATATGATACCTAAAAAGCTGCACTGATTTTAGTTTAAATTAAAATCGTTAAAGTCGTTTCCGAGAAAAATAGGCTTAAGCGTATTGGTTATATGGCAGGTACCGTTATTTTCTGAGCTAAAAAAAAATTCAATTTCCCCTCTGTACAATACCTAAAAAACTCTATATACCAAATTTAAAGCAATTCGGCCCACCCGTTTGGGCTGTAGGTGTATATACATACATACAGACAGACTGACAGACAGACATACAGACGGACAGAATTTTTACACTATCTTTTTTCGTAATGTTATGTTTGATTGTTATCTCAAAACTTTTTTTTTCGACGAATGCATAACTTGCCTTATAGTACCTATAATCGCAAGTAAAAATGATGAGAGTGAAATTTTAAAATGTAGCAAAATTCACATGTTTTTTTTTTTTATTTTTTTTTTTTTTTTAAATTCATTTTTATTTCATTTTAACTTATAACTATCTTAAAGCTAGACAAAAATGTTTAAAACTAGCCTAAATATCAATAACTTACAACTAATTTACTGGCCCTTTACGGGCGCTCTAAATTAAACAATAACTCTTAAAACTAATGTCTTTCGACCTAAAAACTATTTTAATTAAATCAAAATTTTTTTTTTTTTATTTTATTTTATATTTCAAGGAAACTTTACAAAAACTTGGTATCATATCAATTTTTTTTTTTTTTTTTTTTTTTTTTTTACTTATAAACTAAACCTTAATATATATTAAAAATAATTAAAACTACTTAAAATACCTAATAATACTTAAAACTACTTAAAAACTAGAACAGCCACAGCAGCATTTTTTTCGTTTTTTAATTTTGTTTTGTTTATTTTTTATATGCATGCAGACACACACCAACATGCAACCCACCCATACATGTACATACACACATACATATACGTACGCACATACACGTACAGACACACAGATGCATGCACGTATGCCCCCGCATACATACATATTTTTTTTTTTTTTTTTTGGTGCCACCCTGACTGTTCCCTATACATAATGCCCTAAATCTATGTAAGTCGGCCAAGATATATCATCTTCATCGACTTTATATATCACGATGCTGTTCAGAGAGCCACCAGAACTGGTTCTCCTGTTTCGCCCTATCCCTCCGGTCCCGATCGGACACAGTCCTACTGAACCGAAGGCGCTCTTCTCCACCTTGAGCGATGACGTCTCGACCATACAGGAGTCGCCTATCCACAGTTTTTCGGCTGACGTGGTAGATGAGCGGAACCGCCCCTCCATCCTGTATCAGCCCTCGACTGTCTAAATAGAGGAATGCCTCGGGAGGGATGTAACCACTTAACCGCGCACTCTCAAAATATTCGTTATTGGGGTAATAAGCCCCAAAAATTAAGCTGTTAGTTGAGGACATCGCTCTTGCAATGTGACCCCGAATCAGCTTGAACAAAAAATTATCTATTCTGTTTATGTTGGCTCCGTTGTATAGAACATGGTTGGAATAATATCTTGTGTACTCCGACTCTGGTGTTCTGTGTAATCCAAGGCAACGTCTAAGACATTGCCTCTCAAACACCCGAATCTTTTCCATTTGAGATGGGGCAACGTTGAACCACACCGGGCATCCGTAGGCAATCATCGGCCTGATGAGGGCCATGTAGCAAATCACCTTCACCCCGCTGTCAAGACGGCTGCTATAAAACAGTCGTTTTGTCAAGGCTAAGGCTCCCCTAGCCCTGGCCAAAGCAGCACCTATATGTCTGTCGAAATACAGGTACTGATCCAACCAGATGCCAAGGTACTTTACTACACTTTTACTCGCCAGTGGATGTCCATGTGGCCCTACGATCACCAGCTTGCGCCAGTTCTTTCTCGTATCCCTTGAGGCGCTAGACAACGGAGTCCTAAACAAAATAGTTTCTGATTTCTGGAAGTTGATTTTCAACTTCCAGTCATCACAATATCGCTGAATCTTGTCGAAGTCACTCTGCAAGAGACTTTTGATGACCTCAACTGTATGAGCTGTTCTGTACGCAATTAGATCGTCGGCGTACGCAATTGCCTGAGTTAGACTACCTATCAGATCGCTGGTGTAAATGTTGAATAGAATCGGCGAGTTAACCGCTCCCTGCTGAAGACCATTATCAATATTAAAAATTGCAGTAGAAGTTACATTGCCACTCTTGACAACAAACTTTCTACCATTTAGCATGTCATAAAGCATATACAATAGAGGTTTACTTATACCTAGTCTGGTTAGCTTTAGATAGAGACCTTCTAACCATACGGTGTCGAAGGCCTTCTCCAAATCAACCAGACAGGCACCCGTACACTGCTTTTTAGTTTTGTTCCATTGGATATCAGAAACAAGTTTAGACGCGGCATGAATTGTGTCATGTCCCGCCTTAAAACCGAACTGATTATCCGGGATGATATTTTTGTCCTCCGCCCACTTGAACAGGGCTCTATTAATAACCTTTTCAAATACTTTGCTGATACTCGGAAGAAGACTTATCGACCGGAGATTCGCCGGATTGGAGTTGTCCTTTCCCTTTTTTGGGAGAGGGTGCACCACAGCTGTCTTCCACCGCACTGGATAATATGCATTATTCAGCGCGTTGTTAAACAGTGTGGTATAAATGTCAACTGCTTCTTGAGGCAAATGTCGTAGTACAACGTTTGATATACCATCGACTCCTGCAGACTTCTTTTTCTTTAATGAATCGAAGATGAGCTGGAGCTCATTCTTCGAAATTAACAGGGGGCTGGGCCCATTTCGGTCGGCGATTATGGCGTTTGCCAAATCTTCATCATTAAACCTGGTAAAACCAAGGTTCTCAGATCGCCATTCGGTTATATCGTTCCGGAGCCGTAAGTGATGAAGCAGAGCTCTGTTCTCCAGGTCATGATTCGGGCGAATGCTAGCATTCACCTTGTACACTTGCTGGAAAGCAGCCCCCACAGCCTCCACCTTCTCCTGCGGATCTTCGATTATGAAGAGGTCATCGTCCAAGACGGCGTCATCTGGGTCTATGCCTGCTGTCAGAAGTACGTCTCTGTTTTAAAATTCACATGTATGTAACACAAAATTCACAGGTTGACGTCACTCCGGCGATTCCAATATTATGGCCATAACAACAGCTGAAGGACAATGACATGAAACAATAGAAACAAAAATTGTTAATGTGTCAAAAATGTGTATAGGTTTGAAATTTTGTTTACCATTAACTGTTTTCCTTTGGACTCCAGTATTAAGTGCTTAGTAGGTACATCTTATTGCATTCATTAATTTAAAGAAATCATGAATTATCTGTCTTTTATTGATTGATAATGAATTAAATAAATAAATTGGCACTCGAATTTCGAGAGCTGGGTCAGCTAATTTACTTAAATCCGCCAACTGAACGTCTAATTTAATATTTCTTAATATGTTTAGAAATTGTACTATAGAAGATGTTATTTAGTACATACGTTATATTATACATTGCAATGTTATCTAAGTAGATATTAGTCAAGGCCGTATCAAGGGGCTGCTAAGTAATGTAGATTTTTCAGTTATCATAGATCAGATCCAGATAACAGCTCGGCCTTCCAAATACTATAATATAAAAAAAAAAAACATAATATTTGAAAACAGGTAGTTAAGGTGCAAGCCCTTTTCAAGACTTAAGCGACCATCCAGCTCAAGAGAATTTTGAAGAAGATCTGTATTGCTCAATTTGGCATCATAGCATTTACAACAGCTTTTTGACAAATTTAATGCCAGCCAATTCGTTTGAAGGCTTATTATATTCAGCTCATAAATGAATGTACTCTAAATCGACAGGTTCTAATCGGATTTTCTGAAACGTTTAGATTTCGAAAAATACACAGTTATCAGTTTTTCTCGGTCTTAAGTTTGATGTAGAGATAGAGATTTTGGGCGATATTTTTTTTCAATGAAGCTAAAAATAGCAAGTGACTGTCATCTGTATTCGCTAAAGACACATATTAAGAAGGAAAGATGTTGGTACATTCAACATACATATATATAACAAACAAAGATGTGTTTTGGAATCTTTTGAATACCATGATTATTAAGTCGAAAACCCTATTTTTAAAAATCGAAATTCAGTTTCGGTTATTTTATTAGATTTCGAAAATACTCTTTCCTTTATCAGATATCCCACCCACTTAGTAAAGATTTATCAAAAGAAAACAAAAACTATCCGTGATTTTACATGAATACATAAAAAAATATCTAGTCTATGTGATATTCCTGTTTGCCGCATGTCCTTCCGTAGCACAAGAGAATGGTGGAGCTGGAGAGATAAAATCATCTGTGTTCGTTCAAAAGTCTTTTTCACAAAACGAATGCAATGCGGATTATTGAAAACCTGGATTAGTAGTCTTATACATATAACAACACATAAATAGATAGAGAAGAGGGTTAAACGGTGGATAATTACCACGAACTTTACATCGCATTTCTCAAGAAAGCAATCTTATATATCTTCTTCTACAAAAGTTTTTGAAAGTCCAAGAAAATAGAAAAAAAAATTCAACTCCTTCATCTAATAAAAACCCAAAAGATAATTTTTTTTTCTTTTTGTAATCCCCCGAATATATGTCAAAAAAAAACGAACAAAAGACCAACACAAAAGGCTCTGGCTGGATACTGGATGTGAGACAAAACTGAAAATAAAGGAACAATTTGTCACCAGCTCCAATTTTAGTTGTGATGATTATTGTCTTTCCGTCTGTCCTGGTCTGCTTTTACATCATTGTACAGATTTTTGTAAGACAATCTTGTCTTGGTTTTTTTTTCTTAATCGAAGGGTTTTGTATTCACGTGTTTTTTTTTTTAAACGGCACGTTTCATGAGCGACCATGATGTAAGGTAAGGAGTTGTTTTTGTTTCAGTCCCTTTTCAGTTTTTTTTAAGGACATTGGTGCAGGTTCTTCCCTTAAATTGACGAATTATTATTCATGTTTTTTTTTCTGGTCCTTTTATTTTAATGGTGTCGCAGTAAGATTTGGTTTCTATCGTGATTTTGTTTTGAAAGTGCATACCTTGAAGCATATAATGTACTTATAACTATATAGAGCGCATGATGAGAATTAAGGACTCCTTTGTTGAACACTGAGCAGTGCTAATTTCGTTGTGCAACTCAAATACCCCTTCTGTAATTAGTTGATACCAAGTATGGGCTTAAATAAAATCATGTGCAAATAAATCTGGTAATTTTAACGTGATGCCAAATAATTTTTTTCAGCTCAGTTTTTTTTTTGCTTTTTCTAAGGGCATTGACATAGCAATAACTTGTCCTTGTTGTCACAAAAAAGAAAATAATAATGCATTTCAGCCATTTTTTTAGGAAGCTGATGGACCCTTCCCTTCTTTTTTTTTGTTTAGAATTATGATTGACATGACATAATGGCGTCTGATGTAAATTTATGTACCTTGTATATATGTACCTACTATTATATGCATTACGAAGGAGGTGCGTAAAAAATAAAGCCATAATTGAGAAAGGATCAAGTATCAATCGAAACGCATTTCCATTGGATATTTAATTTTTTTATTTGAGAGGATACAATTTCATAGGGATGGGCTTCTGCAAATTGAACAGATGGATTGAACGATTATGCGAAATAATAATTATGGGTGCATAAGACCAAATTAAAAGCTTTTAAACTTCAAATAAAAGTCATTGCGCCATTAAGCTGATATACAAAAAACGGATGTCCGATGAAGTTTGTCTTAATGGTAAGTATTGAGAAACATGAAATTCCTTTTGTCTGACACATATCATACCTCAACTGGCATACAGTTAGTTCAAGTTAAATTTTGATGAGAGTCATTCAGATTTCTGCGGTTTTGAAATATTCTTCCGATACATGACATCCCCAAATAACAATTTAACTTAAATGCAAGCCATTTCCAATTTAGCAAGACTGTTGATATAAGAAAGAGTGAAGTAATTTCAAAAGCTGTCAAAAAGTGTCCTAGTTACTTTCTATATGCCCAAAGTGAAGCTCTACAGCTTTCTGACAAAAAAAAGTCAACTAAGAAGCTACAATTTTATTGTAGAGAGCTTAGACTTCACTTCAACCTTATACAACCTTCATCGATATAGTATGACTTGTTCGGTTTTGAAACGCTTAAGGTGCCGCATGCAAAATATAATAGTTGGCTGCGTCTCCATTGTTTTCAGACATTAAATGCCTCTTTAATTTTATATTTCGACAGGATGGAAACGATAGTGAGATATCGTCTATTCCAATTGCAACTGTTTTGTATTCGAATAAAATACGATAAAATTGGTTGAAAATCAGTTGTAAATCGGATAACAAAGGATTATGCGTGAAACAGATTAAATCTGCAGCAGCTACGTTAAAAGCACTCTGGCCAGTAAAAAAAAATTAAAACACATTGCCACCAGTCTATGAAAGCATTTGTAGAACAGATCCAGCAAATAGCTGCCAAGCTATAGCGCGCTTGCGACTTCTGCGTCATTGCTCTTGGCAGCACAATGCTTCACAAAGTTAAGATTATGGCTAAATATAATTCCTTAAAATTTAATTTCTTGCACTATTTCAATATATGTGCTTGTTCAAAACCCAACTTTCTGCCCTCAAAAAATTCCGTGTGTAATTGTTACTAATAACTGCATCCATTCTAAGAATTTTATTCGTGGTTTTCAGCCACCTTCATCAACAATGACAGTACGATAAGCCGAAAATCTGACTTCGAAAACTTAAGTAGCGCATACAGCCAGATTATAAAGAGACCGAACAACTTTAGCTAGTCAAAGTAGGCTGTTTCTTGTGTGCCATTAGGGTGGTGACGATATCATTTTTCCCTCATCTTTCTTCTTTTTGTTTGAAAAAAAGTAATTTTATAAACGGTTTTATACTTGTAAATTTAACTTTGTTTATATTTTTTTTAAATTTTGGTTTTTCAGTTTGAAAAGAAATTTTACAAATATTTTTTGTGGTTGTGATACCTAATGTAATTGTAAATACCTACATAAGACTCGTAAGTTAATTTGTTTGGCGTTTTACTTTTCTGGTGAACTAATATTAATTGTAAATTGTTGTTTCATTCGTTTTCCTTATGAAGATAATAAAAGGCCCGATGAAGAACGTAAACACGTTCTAAACCATCTTTCATTGATCTATATATAACCCGCATAAATTATTAACAAAATCATTGAATTAAAGATCTCGTAAATAAATAGCAACTATTACGAGTATTTTATTCGTATTCGTACAAAAAACAGACGTAATTGTCCAAATACTATTTTGATATTTACTAATGTATATTGTACGAATATTATTTAGAACTTAACACCAATGAAGTTTTTCTCCTGAAATATTAATTGTTAAAATAATTACATACGTTTTTATAAGCTAAAATATTAAATTATAAGCTAATTTAATATTTATAAATAATATATACTATCAAATTCATTAACTTTAAATTAATAATATTAATAAAAATATTGTTTTTCCACTCAAAAATGCTAAAAATATGTGAAACAAAATGAAATAATTTTCATATTTTATTGAAACGAATGTTTTAAACAATTGTCATTCAGACACACGTAATAGAATAAAATATAAGGTACTCAATTCGTCCGTAAGAATTGCCAAAAAATCAAAGAGCACTTTCAATAAGAAAAAAAAAATACTTCTCTTAATATTAGATATCTGACTATTTTATTAAATAAATATATAGTTATTTTAAATAATAAATTTATTTAAATATTTTTTTTGTTTTTCTTTAGAGAATTTTTTTGTACAAGCGGCAAAATACATAACACAAACACGTTTGAACCTAATTGGGGAAAATAACGGGTATTTTAGTTATGAAATTCGTAAACTGAACTATTTATTTGAAATCAAGCTAATAAAATCTAGCGTACATGTTACTTATAATTAAATGTTATAAAATACTATATATTTTTAAAACCACTATTTGATACATCAGAAAAATGTGTTAATAAATTATGATTTTCGTTATAGAAATTAAAAATGTTATTCAAAGGTGAATTCCATTCATAGTTGATACGATAGCGAGATATATGAATTGGGTCTGGGAAACCTCTTAAATTACGATTTGGAACATTAAAATTAACGCGAGACAAAAGGTTAAAAGCATCAATAAGGTTAACAATAAAAACAAAACATAAATAGGACCGCCTGTTCTCCAGACTGGGTGGGTAGATCTATAAGTTTCAGACGACTGTTATACGAAGGAAGATGCAATGGTTCCTTCCAGCCTAAGCTTCTGAGGGCAAATTTTAAGAACCTTTTTTGAATTTGTTCAATTCTTATTTTGTGGCAATTGTGTAGTAGGGGTTCCATACCTGGCAAGCGTAATCTATAATGGGGCTGACAAATGAAGTAAATAATTGTTCGATAACATAAGGGTCAGAAAACTGACGTGATTCCCTTTTAATCCTAATATTGAATTTGCCTTATTGCAAGTCACATTAATATGTTGCGTGAATTCGAGTTTTTTATCGAACAAGACACCAAGAATAGATACTTCACTTACATTTAACAGATTTACACCATTGAATCTATACTTAGAAGACAAAACAGATAACTGGCTTGCAAAATTTATAATTTTTTCACTTGAAGATATTTAACAACACATAATTTCGTGCACTTCAATTGTAGAAGGCATTCAGATCAATTTGAAGCTTTTCGCAGTCAAAATTATTAGAATTTTTTTTTTAAATACGAGTATTAACATCGTCAGCATATACTCGTATAAGGAAGTTTGAGTACCTTAAAACTGATGGAAGATCATTTATAAATAACACAAAAAGAACTGGACCCAAATGGATGTCCTGGGGAACTCCAAAATTAACAACAAAGCTTTTTGAATGGTAGCCATTAAAATTTACAGAATTGGATCTGTCAAGTAAATAAGATTTGAGCCAGTCAATGAAGTTCACGCTAAAATCCAGCTTGCTCATTTTCTGAAGTAAAACTCTATGTGAAAGTTTATTGAATGCCTTGCAAAAATCTGTAAGAACACAATTCATTTGTTTCTTGGTTTTAAAAGAGTCAATATATAATTCCGCTAATGATAGTCGAACAGCCCTTTGAGAAACCATGTTGGTTAGGAACAATAATCGATTTTGTGTACTAACTTAATATTTTGCAGATCATTGCTTCAAAAACCTTCATAATAGCCGACAGAATAGCTATTGGTCGATAATTTTCAATTTGTTCCTTTTTTCTTCTTTTTTTCAGAGGAATAATGAAAGATTGTTGCCATATATGAGGAAACTTACATGTAGACATTGAACAGTTAAAAAGAACAGTAAGTGGAATCAACAAATTCTGAAAAAAGTCTGAAAATAGTTGCGGTATGATACCTAGCTCATGGTTTGAGACATTGTTTTGTTTAAGAACGGATGGATATGGACCAGATTTTCGCTTACTATTTATGAAATTCCAAAAGGATTTGGGATCCATTTTTAAAATACTTTCAACCTTTTTCATGTAACTAATGCTTCATTCTACGAATAATGCGTACGGTCATCCAAGAATTTTTTGTTTACTAATGATTAATAAATACTACTAATGCATTGGACGAAATTACAAAGTTATTTGTAGGGGAAAATAAAGCATTTTAAAAGATTGATTTCAAATTTTCAATATTTGTAAACTGAACTAATGCTTCGAACATGATGAGTACATTTTGAGTGCGGTTAACCTACGAATGAATTTTGTCTACTAATATTAATTTTACTTCGTAAATAGTACGAATCCATTGATAAAACGACGAATTCAAGGGACAAAATTACGAAGTTATTCGCACGAGAAATTAACAAATGCTATTAGTATTATATACACAATAATTCGTGGAATACAATCACAGGAATTGTTAAGTTTTCGTTTACGAATATAATTAGTATATAAAACGAATTAATTTTTGGATATTACCATAGTTATTAGGAACAATTCACAAATGTATTTGGTAAGATATCACGCCACAAATACTTCGTGTATTTTACGAATATTCGTACAATGCACGAATATTTTTGCCACGAATGTCATTTGTACCCATTTTACTTATAAAATTTTTCAGTTTTGGGAGAAGTCTTCTATTCTTATTCGTTTCAAATGTAAAAATTTTCGTTTTCTGTGAGTAAATCAGAATAGCCTATAGCTTACAAAAAGCAATTCATCTTCGTTGTTCACAAACAAAAACAAATCGTCTGCATGAACCAACTTACTAGAAGAAGTTAACTAATTTCATCTATAAATAATGCAACCAAATCCGGGCTAAGTATGCAACCTTGAGGGACGCCTGCTGTTTTGTGTTTTGTTTCTTGTTATTTACTAATCTGTTTCTTAAACGTACTTGAATCGCCTAGTGTACACACATAGAGGAGTGTACAGTGAGCAAGAGCAAATATTACAGAGTAGAGTGAGCAGTGAAGCGTACAGTGAGCAAGAGCAAATATTACAGAGCAGAGTAAGCGTAGTATCCACTGTTACCACTGGGACTCATTTGAGACAAAAGGGATTCATTTTTTAAGGTTGGCGAAGGTTAAGGTTTCTAACGCAGCTAATCAAAACAAAAAAGTTTAATAGATTTAAACTGAAAACTGTGGAAGCAATTATATTTGCAAAGGAGTTATGTGCATCAAACAATAAAGTTTGGACTCCAGATTACAAACTATGCTTTTGTTTACTTGTTTTCTTACTTTTGTCTTATTATTGAATTGTTGTTTTTTTTCTTTTTAAAAAATGTGTTCTTAAGACATTTTACATTTTTAATTACATTTTTTTTTCGTCAAAACGGATATAATATAGATTAAATTTATTCGTTAAAGGAACCAGATTTGAATTAATATAGCTCCCATTTTTGTATAATGACATTATCTGCTACAATGTGTACCCAAATTTTTTTTCAAAAAAACGTATGGTTTTCGAGTAATTTGGAAAAAACTACCCCCTTTCCCCCTTACATTTTTTTTGCACCGTTCCAAATGTGGTGTACTTTTTAGAAAATCCTTACGACGTACAATGAAGCTCTCCACCAAAATTTAGCTTTGTCGGAATTTTTTCGAAGTAACATCATTTTTACTTGCGATTTTAGGTATTATAAGGCAAGTTATGCATTCGTAAAAAAAAAAAATTCTAACAATCAAACATGACATTACGATAATAGAGAAGCCTAAAAAAGTGATCGGCAAAAAATGTCTGTCTGTCTGTCTGTCAGTCTGTCCGTTTGTATGTATAACGAGCTACAGCTTAAACAGCTTAAACGATTACCTACAAATTTGGTATTTGTGATTATTTTTGCATTCCTCAGAGGGAAAATTAAAATTTAATTTTTAGGCCTAAAAATAACGGTACCTGCCATATGACCTTGAAGGTAAATCTTATTTTTCTCGAAAACGGCTCCAACGATTTTGATAAAAATTTTCTAGAATTTTTTTCTTGGTAATAGCTGTGATTTGATATGAATCAAGTTTACGGCAAGAGTCTATTAACGGTACTTTTCATATAACGGTTTTATAAATTTTTGGCTTTCTTGGTAACTGTTCATTGGATTTCTGTCAAATTTTATATCTGAGGAGATCTAGGTAGCCAAACTAATTCTGCATATTAAAATTTTAAATAACATTTTTATATAATTAAAATTAATTTTTGAATTTTTTTTGAAAAATCAATATTTTTAAAACTAATCAAAAAAATAATTTTGAATTTTATATTCATATGTATATTAATAAACTCTACAAAACTGCATACCTGCACCGGATAACTAAACTAGACTACCTATACCTACTAACAACTTCAGTGGTTAGCTGCTACTTTACACTAAAGCTGTCAGCTACAAGAGCTAGTTCGTATGATCCAGTCGTGCATTTTATTTATCTAATATTTATTCTCCTCTATCTTGTATCCGCCAAATTAATATTTTTTGTTTTCTTTCAAAGTATTTATCTAAGTTATTAAAAAGAAGGTATTATTATACACTTAAAAGAGATTTTTTATTGGGACTCATTTATTTTCAAAATGACTCATTTTTCCAGCCTCTGGGACTCATTAAAAATTAAACCTTGGGTAACACTGGTAGTATCGTTCTTCGAGGTCAGCCAAAGTGTTAACAAGGACGCAAAGTGGCGATTTACAAAAAAAAGAAGCAAATATCACACAACTTTAATGAATTCGCTATTTGATGCACAATGTTTTGTTTTGTAGCCTAGTTATCTTCATTTCCTCGAAATTTGTGAGCAGTTCTGCTGGAATCAACGAAAAATGCTCGAGCAATCTTGCAGCAAAAAAAACTGCTTCTATGATCTATCTATCTACCTCCAGTTAGGGTCAAAATTTTTGACACATTGACAGACCGGATATAATGCAAATAAGCAGCAAAAATTATTCAGTGTTTTGGCCATTCAATCTTTTTGCAAAAATGATGTTATACCTTCACGTTGTTATGGTCCTAATTTTACTCTACTCCACCTTCTATATCTAACAACCACTTTTAACGACAACTTTTTTTTTGTCAATACTTTCGTAGAACTTTGAAGCGAAAAACAATCTTACTATTGTTTGACGCTTTCTTTCAACTAGACCCACAAAATATGTATGTATGTGTGTCCTGTGTTGTCAGCAGTATTTTGGTATCTTCACAGGCATTTTTGCGGCGGCATTTGGAGGAAAAGCAATCTTACTAAAAGTAAACTACTTTCTGGCAAGAGGGATTGTAAAATTTGTTCAGCACGATACACCATGCTTAAAAATAATAATAAATATATATAGACGACATATCTACACACAACCATATATACAGTATAAATTCACTTCACTGCAATATAAAAGCACAACGGAATTATTCAGAAAATGAAGAAATTTTCTTAAGGAATCAGCCGCAAGCCAACATTAAAAAAAAGTTTTTCCTGTTTTCCCTCTAAGATGGACGATTCACTATATAGATATGCAATGTTCTTCGTCTCGTCTAGTCAGCAAAGAAGTCAGCCTATATTTCCCATGTGCTTCTATTACAACACACGGATTCTTATGATAACTATCAGGACGCTGGCGCTGCGCTGGCTGTCGCTCTTAAAAATCTCCTTTGCTGTCTCGTCGAAAATACCACGACCACGAGTATTCTATTTAACCACCATAGCCGCGTCTCTATGTCGTCCTCGTCATTCTGATCATTATGTATATCCTGTCCTAGAAAGTATATGCTCAGTTGGGTGGCATATACTCCAAGGCGTATAGCAGTTTCACTTTGCTAAGCGGTATAAGGCCCCACCGCGACTGCCAGTATGCGCTCGTATATCTACTTCCTTGTTTCCAGTAAATTTCATTACAGTCCCATCAAGGAAATATTCATGCCTTGCACAAATGCAAGATATATTACTTTTACTTTGTGTTTTGTGATGGAAGTGCTACTGCAGATAAAAAAAAATTTTAATGCATCTTTTACACTGTAATTTCAACATAGCCTGACAGAATCCTTATTTTTAAAGGCCAGCTAATTGTTGTTGGGTTTATTTCTCTGGCAAACTATAAATTGCCAAGGAATTTTACGAGGACGATTTATGATGCAATTTGCCAAAGAAAGATCACAGAAGTCGATGGTGTGTTGTGAAGCTTGACTATTTTATATCATGCTATTTTTCCTACCTATACTCGTACATATATTTTGTGTACTAGATTTTAACTATAAACATTAAAGCTCAGCGTAAGATCAAATGAAACAAATAATAATGTTGGTTGTTATGAGTTTAAATAAAACGATTCATCAGCATTAGCTTAGACGTTGCAAATGGTAACACCTTGGGATCAAGACAGCATTTCCAACGTATGTGTTTTATTATTATACTGTGGAACCTACTTACTATAGTTTTATTTTATATATAAATTTAATTATTATTAATAGTCAAACCCTGTTACAGGCACATAAAAGAAAAAATAACAGAATTGTACTGTAACTTATGCTTATGATTATTTGTGACATTAGGAAAAAGCCACACAAATATTAGATGTCAGCAATTTTAGTTAAAGGATACTCAGTGTATGCCAAGGCCTACAGTAAAATATTGAAATCAGCTATCGAACAATAAACGAAATAGCTGGAATCAATAACAATGTGTTATAAAGTACAACACGGATATCAGAATCTTTTAAGAACCAAGAACTTTCTTTCTTATATCGGAGTTTTTCTCATATCCAAACATCGGATATAAGATAAAAAATGTCTTATAACGGGTGATTTTTTTGCTACTTGGTTTTTGACGTTTATATTTTTGACAGATCACACATGACAAATTCCACGAACATTTGACATTTCGATTCAGTATTGTTTGCCATTTCATCATGAATAGACTTACGCCTGAACAACGTTTGCAAATTATTGAAATTTATTATCAAAATTCGTGCTCTGTGAAAAATGTAATTGCCACACTGCACGCGAAACCATGCATCAATTGAGAGGCGAATTTGGTGAGCAGTTGATCTCACGTTTTGGCGCAGTCAATTGGCCACCAAGATCATGTGATTTGACCCCGTTAGACTATTTTTTGTGGGGCTATGTTAAGTCTATTGTCTATGGGGACAAGCCAAACACGATTGCTGCCTTGGAAGCCAACATTGAACGCGTCATTGGTGATATTCCGGCCGAAATGTGTGAAAAAGTTTGCCAAAATTGGACCTTCAGAATGGACCACCTGAAGCGTAGCCGCGGGCAACATTTAAGTGAAATTATTTTTAAAAAGTAAATGGCAGAAATTGATTTATCGATCCAAATAAAAATTTCATTCACTTTTTACAAGTTTCTGTGTTTTTTTGAATTTTCAAAAACCAAGCTCTTAAAAAATCACCTTTTATAAGAAACACGGATATATAAGAAAGAAAATTTCTTTTACGAAAATTATGGGCAAACGAAAATATTTTTTACATGTATCAGCGTTGCCACAAAGAAAAGAAATTTGAGGGCCTTTCTGAAGGTCATTTTCAAAAAGTGAGGGCCAATACTTTTTTTTTTTTTTTCAAAAAAAACTTTTGCAATTAGGCAACATAAATATTTATTCGTTACACGTTAGTCAGAATGAATGAATTCAGTTCCCTTTCAATAAACGTTTTTCTTTTTGAGCTCTGAGCAGAGCTTGAACATGTCAAGTATTATTTATGAAGCACACTGGATCACAGAACTGGCAAAATAATAAAATAATAAATATTTATTACTTACAGAGAAAGAACAGCGGCGTCAATCTCCATTTTTGTTTGTTTAGTTTATTTTCCGTCTGTACCTGTCATATCACACAACAAAAGTTGACTTGTTTAATGTTAAGTTCCTTATTGATTACAAAACGTTTTTTGTTTAAATAAAAAAATGCACGAAATATATTTTTTACGAAACACTTGGCAAATATTTTAATCATAAGAATTTTACAAAATGCATTTCGGCATAATTTACATGTCATCATCAGATCCACGCTGTAAAATAAACCAAAGAAAAGCATTTAAAATAGAAAAACAATCATTAATTTGTTGACAAAAGGAAAGGATGAAGAAAAGCAAAAATAAATATTACTCCATCTGCTCGTACATTTCATTCTGGGTTCATAGCTCGCAGCTACATCTGATTGAAAAAAAAGTGTCTGAGCTAAAAATAAAACAAAAACATAGATATTTTTTCAGAGCTCAGTTCCGTGCTCTGAGCTTAAACAGATAAACGCTTAATATGGGACTTGTTTATGGAGTAAACACATTGAACATGTTTGTAATGAAATTAGAGAGATTACCTATTTTATAAAATATTATAAAATATATTATTCGTTGTTGGCCTCGGGCCAAGGGCCAGAATAAAAAACAGAGGAGATGTCCAAATGGCACGATCGGACACATTATGGTAACGCTGAGGGGTATACCTACAAAATATACTCTTCTTCAACAAGTAAAAAAAAATAAATAAATCTTCTCTTCAAATAAATAAAATGTTGTGAGTCTATGCAATTTAGGTTGATACATACAGTGGACGTCCAGTATAACGAATGATATAATGTTCGAGGTTAGAGAATGATCTCGAGCGCGTTCGTTATATCGAGCGACCACTTAAAAAGAAAAAGAAACAAAACTTGATACAGTTGTAAGCTCTTTGGGCCACACATATAAAACTTTTGTGCTGACATAAGAAGAGATACAAGCAAAACAACAATGTCAACACAGTTATTTAATGTGAAATTATTAATCCGTTCGTTATATCGGATAACAAATTGCAACCATCGTTCGCTATTTAGAGATGTTAATGTAAATCTAAAAAGCTTTCGTTCGCAAATTCGCTATAACGTGTATTCGTTAAACTGGATGTCCACTGTATCTACAAATAAATGTACAGCAACTATTTTGTATTACACGTAGTAATCTTGAAACATTTATCGTCGAACCACAACCAGCAAAAAGAGGTCAAGCGCGAATGTCAAAATCACATTTGTTTACATTTTTGTATTTGTAAATTTGAATTCCTCTCCATGAATAGATGTGAAATCTAATCGTTTTTGTTTTTGATAATATGTGATGTAGCGAAACTACACTCAAATATTAAAATATCATTTTTATCCTAATCCAGATGCAAAAATATCAGTTTCATAAAGGTCAAACAGTTTCATTGTAGGCAAACACAAATAGCTGACGAAATTTCCCTTCTTTGTATTGATCATCAGAATATTCGCGGCCTTTACAATTTTCTGATTTCATTCCTTTGGAAAGTGTATTGAAACATAAACATGCGTATTCAAAAAGTTTTGGCACAGGTTTGTCTTACAAAGTAAATTTCTTATAAGCGTACTTTTATTTTCTAAGAATTGATTTTTGTCTGGAAAAAAGTCTTTCTTATAAACGAGTTTCTTATAAACGATTAATTTCGAAAGAAATATAAAGAAAAGTGCATGGTGTTTCTCATTGCATTTTTTATAAGCGAGTTTTTCTTATAACGTGTGATTTTTTTGCTACTTGGTTCTTGACGTTTATATTTTTGACAGATCACACATGACAAATTCCACGAACATTTGACATTTCGATTCAGTATTGTTTGCCATTTCATCATGAATAGACTTACGCCTGAACAACGTTTGCAAATTATTGAAATTTATTATCAAAATTCGTGTTCTGTGAAAAATGTGTTTCGCAAGCTACGTCCGGCAAAATTGTCTTCAGCGACGAGGCTCATTTTTGGCTAAATGGATACGTGAATAAGCAGAATTGCCGTATTTGGAGTGAAGAGCAGCCAGAGGCAATTCAGCAGCTACCAATGCATCCCGAAAAATGCACTGTTTGGTGCGGTTTATGGGCAGGCGGCATCATTGGGCCGTACTTCTTCAAGGACGATGAAGGCCGCAGGGTTACGATCAATGGAGAAAGGTACCGTTCGATGATAACAGATTTTTTTTTGCCGAAAATGCAAGAATTGAACTCGGTCGACATGTGGTTCCAACAGGACGGTGCCACATGCCACACTGCACGTGAAACCATGCATCAATTGAGAGGCGAATTTGGTGAGCAGTTGATCTCACGTTTTGGCGCAGTCAATTGGCCAACAAGTTCATGTGATTTGACCCCGTTAGACTATTTTTTGTGGGGCTATGTTCAGTCTATTGTCTATGGGGACAAGCCAAACACGATTGCTGCCTTGGAAGCCAACAGTGAACGCGTCATTGGTGAGATTCCGGCCGAAATGTGTGAAAAAGTTTGCCAAAATTGGACCTTCAGAATGGACCACCTGAAGCGTAGCCGCGGGCAACATTTAAGTAAAATTATTTTTAAAAAGTAAATGGCAGAAATTGATTTATCGATCCAAATAAAAATTTCATTCACTTTTTACAAGTTTCTGTGTTTTTTTAAATTTCCAAAAACAAAGCTCTTAAAAAATCACCGTTTATAAGTGTTTCTTTAAGCTGTAAGATAGTGTAGTTACTTTATACTTGTACTACGATCAAAAAACCCCTTTAGTGCGCGCATCCGTTTAAAAAAAATAAAAAGGTATAATAATTTAGATCACCCTTTTTAGCCGTAATTTGCATCAATTCGTCAGTAAAGATATTGCGATCTACGCGCAGTGCCACATAAGGACTGGGAACTGTGGATGTGCATTATAATGACGACCAATCTACAGAATCAGATAATTACTGAAATTGTTTGCACAAAAGCCAATATTCGCTGTTACCATCCTTAAAAAAAATGGCACCAGTTAGCTTCGCATTCTTACACAGACATACGGCAACGGCTATTTTATTACTTAATTCAAGGTATCTGACTCATTAAGGAAATAAATAAGTAATTTGTCCTAATCCCAGTTATGGATACAAAATTTATTCAAATCAACGCCTTAATAGGCGCCCGAAGGGCTTAATCTCCAACCAAGTTTAGCCCGCAGACGACCTGGCTTTTCCGGAATTTCCATTAATTTAACAACTAGTGACTACGCGCGTAATCCTCAGATTCCAAAACAACAAAATCCTTTCCCATCTACTAATAGCCCCGCGTGTAAAATCATATTTAACCACACATCAGAACAACCTACATATAGCTACGTCCAACACCTTCCATTTGGGATTCCATCATCTCTGCACTCTAGAATCCTAGCATGTGAGTTCTAGTTGGTACACCTCGCGTAAACTGCAAAACTTCTACTCTGGTCCGAAACTTCAAAACGTGGCAAATTCCTGTCTCTGTCTCATGCTCTTCCTGTTTTCTCACATCAACCTGCGGATGGATTACATGTCATGAATATGAGTGTATAGCTAGCTCCTTGTTATTTCAGGATACAATCTACAACAGTGGTGTACCGTTTGATCTAAGCCTCATCTCTAGCACCACCACCACCGTGGAGAGGTAGAGTGTTGGTGATGGTGATGATAATAATAGTGATGGCAGAGTTGACGTTGATGACGATGACGACGACACGGTGCGGTGGTGCTTTGCCGACGGTATTGGGTGTGATCATCATCAACTACTATGGCCGGAGCATGTGTGCCCACTGTAATTACCACATGGAGTGGAATTTTTGGTCAGGAGAAAAACAATAAACCCTAAGTTCGTTATACATGTATTATTATAGCGCTCATCAGCTGATGATGTGAGTTTGGGTTGGAGTGTTGTCGGTATTATAGCCGAACGAACGGACGAGACAGAGAGCTGTGAAGTTATTTACTCTACACACATTCGTCAGAAGTTGGTATGCAAAGACTTAAAACATTCAAAACTCATCTCTGTGCTGATGATGATGATGATAAAGTCGCAAAAGAGGCCAATCCTCACATGAAGCTCCTGGTGCATCCTACACACATCTGGTTATTATTTCATTGCAACGATTATCCCCGCATTAGATTGGGATGCGTTAAAAACAAACTAAAATATGCCTTGTGTGGAATGAGCCTTCAACCAAACAACACAACGAGATGATTGTGGATTATAATTTTTGCCTGTTAAATTGGTGGAATTTATTTTTGTTGAGATCCAAGTCCTGGGAATAGGTAGGAATTTTGAAACCACTGAATTCTTTGCACGTAAAATGATGATATTGGAATTTTTGTGATTAGCCCTTCGGAAATAGTAATATTCTTAATTTGAGTGCATTGAATTAAAATATATGTAAGTACTTATGTACATCACGTTGCGTTCGATTTCATACGCAGGGTTTGCGGAATTGCATAGTTGGCATTTTCAATAAATTAATTTATTCGTTCTTGTGTGCAGATTTGATATAAATTGTAAGAATTATATATATTTTTTTTAAATTTACAACATTTGATGTGGAAGTTAATGCCAGGAAACTGGGATATCTTAAAAATCAAGTCAACTTCCCAATTCCACTATAAATGTCAATTGCCTTAGAAGCTGAGGTAAGCTAGTCGGTATCCAGGATGTTCCAATGTAAAATTACCTTAGCCCACGATGTTTTTTTTGGGTTCGCTTAGTAGACTGAACTTACTGCCGTAGCTGTAAAAACCAGTTGAAAAAGGAAACAGTGCTTCACTTCCTTTGCAAGTGTCCCGCTTTGGCCAGGCTAAGAATGCAATCTCTTGGAAGGTCTTTCTTTTCTGATCTAAAAGAACTGTCTGATATAACTGTCTTTCCTCAACTGGTCGAAATGGCTCTAGCGTCGCTGCGCTTGAGTTGTGAGCTTTCTTTTTCTACTAAAAAAAAAATCTTTTATTCAGGTCCGTACGTGTTTTTGGTATCAAAACGGCGCTTCCCAGCGCTACTTGGGTCCAGATGCAAGTTCGCTCTGACCATCATTTTACCTACCTATCTAGCCCACGATATGGCCGATATCGATGCAGGGCCAACAACGGTAAAGGAATCTAATCCCATCCAATCAGAGGTGATTGAGTGTAGGGTAGGGATGAGGATGCCTTTTAGCCGCTATGGTAAAATGACACATAGTCAGCGTTGAATGGGACTGAATCCTCATTGTCCTTGATTTTATTGTCGATGAAGATTTCCATCACTCTGGCTTATATCAACTCGGTATATTGCTGTTCGGTGGCCATCCAATAGCTGATTCGGGTCGCTTTTGTTCCGTGCTAGCTTCTTTGTTGAAATAATTAGGTGTTTGTCCAGCCAGATGATTTTCATTTATGTGCGATCCTGTCCTGTAGTGATTTGTTCTCTTCCGCCCAAAGTACAGTTCCGGTCCGAGCTCTGAGAATCTTTCTTTCGACAACTTGGCCTTCCGATATGGCCGGTTTTGAGATTCTGAAACATACTGGGAACGGGAAGAGGTATTTTGCTTATTTCTTTGCCTGTTGGCTTATTCCTGATCTTCTTTTAAATTAATGGGTGTAGGCGGTGAAATGCCCAGCTGACTTTAACTGAACACGCTTCTTGAGTGCAAGTTGGAACTCACATCAAGTGTATGCTTTCGTAAAACTATCAGATGTTTTAGGACCAGATTTCTGCATTTTTCTGCAATGCGACTACTTCTACCATGTGCAGGTCTCCTGAAGCAAACAAGTTCCGATTTGAACATGTTGATTCGGATTCCCTAGTTTTTTGTAGAATTGCAAGATGTAGGCTCTACTTTTAGGACTACAACTAATGGTGCCATTGAAGTGCCGTAAGTGAGTCATTTACATAAGAAGGTTTGCACATCCAATTGGCAGGGGTGGATCAGATCTCATCATGTTGTAGGGGAAGGCCTAGAATTGAGCTTTGGGCAACTCCGATTTACTTCAGTTGTAACTTACTGATGTCCAGTTGAATAAACGTCGGATTTCGGTATCAAAAATACGGTTTCGTCTCATTCTCGTCTCGGTATCGTCTCTGTGCTTTTAAAGGAGTATCGTATCGTTGATGAGACCGAGACCGAGACCGAGACTAGTCTCGGTCTCGTTGCCAGCCCTATCTCGAATTCATATGATTTCATCAGAATTATAATCAACAAAAGCTTTCAAAACAGCAATTGCTAAAATTCCTGATAATTTTGGCTTTGGCGATGACGATAAATAAGTCGCTAGGGCAGACAATGAAAATGTGTGGCTTGGACTTGAAGAATCCGTGTTTCTCCCATGGTCAGCTGTATGTTGCATGCTCACGCAATGAACGTAACGTTTTAACGAACGACAGATTAACGAGTAATATCGTTCATCATTTAGGCCGTTTGCTGATACGAATCATAAATATTTATGTTCAACTTAAAACGCTAAAGGGCTACTTTTTCCTCTGTCACATAAGTTGTTAAGTAGAACTTAAATGCTTAAGTTGTGTATAAGCAAAAGGGGCTTAGTTCTTAGATAATGGAAAGCTGTGATTACTACTAATAAGAATCCTTACCATAATCACTTCCTTAACAATACTTTTTTGAATATCTAATAATTAAACGCAATACAATAAAGTAGCAGCAACGCGCGTCCGGGTCTGCTAGTAACTTATATATTTATATGTATTACTTATGTACTAATATCACACAAAATATTTACCAGGTATGCCTAAGCTTTTATTTAAATGAATAGCATCAGTGCTCATTTTTTTCAGTTTTCGAGAATTGAACAAACAGATGTCGTTAAAGCTATCTTAAGCATTAAATCTAAATCTACTGGTCTTGACGATATCCCTCTTTTTTTTATTAAAATTTGTTTACCACATATTTTACTAGTATTGACTTATATTTTCAACTCAATCATCCTCTCATCTCGCTTTCCTGCAGTATGGAAAAATGCTAAAGAATATCATATACTTAAAACGCCTGCTAATCGACTGGGTGAGCCTGAATACAGACCCATTTCAATTTTACTTTTTCTTTCGAAATTCATGGAAAAACTTCTTCACCTTTAATTATCCTTTTTTCTGAAAACGAACAATTTTATATGTGAAAATCAGTCTGGATTCAGGCCTCGACATAGTTGTGTGTCGGCGTTCTTAAAAGTATCTGATGATATTAGAATTGCAGTCAGGAATGATTTGGTAACGTTCTTAACTCTGTTGGATTTCTCGAAGGCATTCGATACGGTTGACCATATATGCTCTTAGTAACTAAACTGAAAAACAATTTCAGGATTGCCAGTAATGCTGCGCACTTGATTCAATCCTACCTTTGAGAAAGAAAACAGTCGGTGTATTTAAACAAGTATTCAAGATCACAGTTTCTTAATATATTGAGTGGAGTTCCTCAAGGATCCATCTTAGGTCCACTGCTTTTTACAATTTTTATCAATGATTTAACAAAATGTATCAGTGAAGCAAATATTCATATGTATGCAGACGACGTGCATCTTTATTTTTTCTGCAAGCTTGGATTAATTGAAGATTGTGTCGTTAGGCTTAACAGTGAGCTACGAAATATGAGAGAATTGGTTTGCAATTAAATCCTAAGAAATCGAAGTTCTTAGTTGTGTATAGCAATAAACTGGATTTACGTTGTTTCCCTTGGGTGCAATCAAATTGAATATGTTGAAAAAGTATAAAATCTTGGAGTCTTGTTTAATTCTATATTCAGGTGGGATAACCATGTCAGAGGCTTTATTGGAAAAGTGTACGGGTGCCTACGGTGCCTGTGTGTCTAAACACTATACACTACTTTCCACACGACTGATGCTTGCAAGAACTCTTATTATTCCCATTATAACTTATGGATGTCCAATAACCTTTTATAACTGTTGAGACACCAGAAGAAAGTTTAATATGGCCCTTAATAACATTTGTCGTTATGTTTATGATCTCAAGCATAACGATCATGGCTCATGTTATACAAATAAAGTGCACGACTGGATCGTACGAGCTTGCTCTTGTAACTAACCACTTTAGTTAAACTAACCACCGACGCTGTTTGTAGGTCTAGGTTGACTAGTTATCATTTGCAGGATTAAAGCCGATGTAGGAAGATTACCTTATAGATTCTTAATATAATGAATTGTGGAACACATATGATTCAAGGAATGGTTACATAGGTACCCACCAGTGGTAAGGCGTGCATAGTTTCAAAAACAAATTTGTTCTATTCATCGCGAAACTTTATAACCCGAGACATTGCGTGGTATTTTGTTGCTGGTATAGTTTTATGTATGTTTAGGCTTGAGTTGCAAAGCAGCATGTGTATAGAGAAGCACTGAATGCAGAGTTGTTAAAGTAATGTTGGCAGCCATTGCAGGTGTAGGGTTAAACTAGATTCATTTTGTCAGAAGCTTAAGTTGTTATGAATATTACTGTGTTGTTGCACTCCGACCTTGAGATGTATTGTGCCCCAAGTTGTTAAGGATCAGAATTTCAGAAGGTAAGACGCAAGGAATCGAGTTATATGGACGCCTCGCGCCTGATACCTACTTACAAATGTATATTTAAATGGATTTGAATTACGAAAGTTAGGAGGGTAATATGTACCTACCTATATGTAGAGAACCTAGGTATATAGATATTTACATACAATACATGTATGTACTCGTATAAATGAAACTAAATGCTGTATAGGTGGGTAAAAATCGGTTTTTAAACTTATAAAAACTGCCAAAACCATCACTTTAATCGGTCTCTCGAAAAAAAACGAAGAACACCATTATAAAAAAGAAAAAGTAACTCGAAAATTGTAGAACGGATTTTGATGGAATACGGTTTTTTATTTTTAGTTTTTTGAAAACAATTTTTTTTTTAATTTTGGGATTCAGTTTTTTAGAGTTTATTAATATACATATGACTATAAAATTTAAAATTGTTTTTTTTATTAGTTTTAAAAATATTGATTTTCAAGAAAAGAATTTAGAAATTACAGTAGAATCCGCTTATTATGATTCCGCATATATTGACCAACCGCCTATTATGACGTAATTACGCAACGAAGTTTGGTTTTCATATAAAATTCTTTGTAACAAAGTCGGATATAATGACTTCGTTTACAGTGACATGTCGCTTATTATGACCCATTTTTAATAAGTTTAGTCCGTTTATAGTGACCGACATGAGTATTTACACCTTCGGCAATGTTCGTTGTTTCCCGACGACGTTCCGCACGTTGCATTGGCTTGTATTGTGTTTTCGTTTTTGAATCTCAGACAGTAATTGATAGTTGAACGTCACGCATTATTTTTAGTGATATCCTATGTAAAACAAATGTCATCTCAACGTCGTAAAGCATTTACAATTGAGGAGAAAGGCGCAATAATATGCAGATTAGAAAATGGAGAATCAAACTCATCTATCGCAAAGGAATTTGGCGTGGGTTATTTGACAATCTCAATTATTTTTAAAAACAAGAGCCGGATTAAGCAATCATTCAATTCAAATGTTTTAAAGCCGAAGAGGCTTCGAAAATCGCGACAAGAAAATGTTGATGAAGCGTTAATTCAGTGGTTTAAAATCACGAGAAACAAAGGAATACCCGTCAGCGGCCCTATGGTACAGGAAAAGGCGTTTTGGTATTCTCGACTTCAATTGTTCTGCAAGCTGGATCAGTCGTTTCAAGGTTCGACATAACATTGTGGCCGGAAAAATTGAGGGTGAATCTTCGTCTGTTGATCAAAAATCAACAACAAACTGGTTGACGTCTGTATGGCCGAATCTACGAAGATTTTTTCTGATGATGAGATATTTAATGCTGATGAAACTGGCCTTTTATAAAAAAATAATGCCTGACAAAACTTTAAAATTTAGAGGTGAGAATTGTAGTGGAGGCAAGTTGTTGAAAGATAGAATAACTATCATGGCAGCAGCAAATATGAGCGACATAGAGAAAAAGAAATTGCTCATTATTGGAAAGTCACAGGAACCAAGATATTTTTAAAGTGTCAAATCGTTACTTGTCGATTATGCTAACAATCGTAAAGCTTGGATGACGTCAGAACTTTTTGAAAAATAGCTTCGAGATTGGGATCGTGAAGAAGAAGACAAAGATTTTATTGCTGGTTGATAATTGCCCGGCGCATCCAAAAGTTACTGATTTAAAGTCTATAACACTTGCTTTCCTTCCGCCGAATACAACATCAGTACTACAGCCAATGGATCAAGGTCACTCAAAACAAACTTTAGAAAGAACCTTGTGCTCAAAATGATTAATTGTCTTGATGTTAATAATGAAAACAACTCTTCTGCAAAAATAACGGTGCTAGATGCAATTCTGATGGTTCATGATGACTGGAATAAAATGTCACAAAGTACCATTCACAACTGTTTCAAACATGCCGGATTCATTGAAAACCAAGATGGTTTACCTATTCAAATAGCAGAACATGAATTTTATGAAGAAGATAACGTCCCTTTATCTTTGTGGTCACGAAACCTAAATTCAGATTCTTTAGCAGCACCGGAAATGTGGAAAGATTATGTTGACATCGATAGCGATCTCCTAACATCCGAAGAACCCACAAATGAATATATCTTACAGAACATTAATGCTAAGGAACAACTCGAAAGTGATGGATAAGAGGAAGTCGGGGAAGAACCATTACCTACCGCAGAAGAGGCATTTAAAACTGCAGAATTATTATCACGATTTGTTCATAGCAAAATTGCAAATGATTACACAATAGTATTAGAGACTGTTATTACAATAATATAAAAAAACAAAAGCAGACACAAATTACAGATTTCTTAAGTAAAAAAATGAAAAATATACATAAGTACAATACATACATGTATTACGTTCAATTTTAATTTAGATCTAATATGCTATGTTTCTCTATTAAAATAATTACGTATTTTCCTAAAAAAAGAAGGTTGTTTTTTTTACAAAAATGCTTTGTATGACGTCCGCTTAGTATGACGTGTTTGTCAATCCCCTTCGATGTCATTATAAACGGATTCCACTGTAATTATAATTATAAAAAAAAATTATTTAAAATTTTAATATGCAGAATTATTTTGGCTGCCTAGATCTTCTCAGATATTAATTTTGGAAGAACTCCAATGTACAGTTACCGAGAAAGCAAACAATTAAAAGAACCGTTATATGAAAGGTACCGTCAATAGACTTTTCCAGTAAACTTGATTCATATCAAATGATAGCTATTACCAACAAAAAAATTCTCAAAATTTTTTTTCAGAATCGTTGGAACCGTTTTCGAGAAAAATAAGATTTTAATTCAAGGTCAGATGGCAGGTACCGTTATTTTGAGGCCTAAAAATAAAATTTCAAATTCCACTCTGAGGAATGCCCAAATAATCACACATACCAAATTTGAAGGTAATCGCTTACACCGTTTAGGCTGCAGCTCGTTACACATACAGACTGAAAGACTGACAGATTGACAGACTGAAAGACAGCCTGAAATATTTACAGACTGACAGACAGACAGACATACGAACAGACATTATTTTTCGATCACTTTTTAGGCTTCACTATGATTGTAATTCTATGTTTGATTCTTAGAATTTTTTTTTTTACGAATGCATAACTTGCCTTATAGTACCTTTAATCGTAAGTAAAAACATTATGGATTGTAATTTAGAAATGTTTATTAAATTTTGTAGGTTGAAGTCCTTACACACGATTATAGTAACAAAAGAACCACCAACCTCTATGAAAAAAATTGTTTCTCGCGGTCATTAATTCTAATACAGCCCACTTTTAACTCTTTATTTTCCGAACGTCACTTTTTCGTGGGCACAATCCGCTTATGAAATTCTTTGCCCCTTAGTATAAGAAGACAGTACTGTGCACGTAATTTGTATGAAGTTTTGTTTTATTTTGATTATTTTGTAATTTTCTAGTATAAGTTAAATATTTTAAATAGTCGAAAAACAGTTGCCTACCCTAGAGTAAATCTTAAAATCCAATTTTCTAGCTTCATTGTTAACTAATTAATTAGCAAGTTTATAAACTTTTGCAAAATTAAAGATTTAACAATCTAATGTAAAAGATTTGAAATATAATAAATGAAATGAACAGAATATTAATCAATAGTAGTTGTTTATAAAAGCCAACTTTTTGTCTGACTTGCCTGCTTTGAATAAACTGACACAATCTCACTAAATCAGCATTTTTCAATTGCTAATCTCTCAACGCTTGCACTCGCTAATTCAGCAAAAGAATTTTTTGATAATCAAAAAGCAATCCACCCAAACCAACCACCTGCTCGTATAATCACTAAGAACGAATGACTATCATATCCCGCATTCTGTGAATCCAGGGTATTATGGTGTGTTTGCTTTACAGTGGCCTTACATGTGTCATCAGGTGTTACGTTGTTATTTAACAATCTACCGACAAACCGACAAACCGACGACGACGTGAAAGGCAGTTTCAAGTAAATACTCGACCTTTTTGCCGGATTGCAACAAATTGCATTTGAAATTCCTTGCTGCCAAAACTTCTGAAGCCCACGAAGCACACAACACTTTAGAACTTTTCACGAATGCGTGTGTTGTATAGCGTCATCATCATAATATAGCCAGTTTGAGGAATATACAATATGAACGTAGAGCAACACAACACTGCATTTTAGGGATTATGCATTCTATATGCAATTTCATGCGCTATATGCCACTCCACGCACAAACCCCCACACACATAATTTTAGAAGTGTGAAGGACTAATAAATTTCCAAAAATAGTTTGCAGTTTCGGAGCACTCTGTGGTTGCGCATCGTAAAAAGCAGGAGGACATTAAAAATCCTTCATAAACATTCCTTAGCTAGTAAAGCGCCATTGTTTCGTTGTGTTAGTGTTATATGCCAGTAAGATATTGTGTGGATTGGTATAATCCCGTCAGACAACTTCATAAAGGTTTGAGTTTTAACAGTTTTAGGTTGATTAAATTTCAAAACGATACGTTCACGTTACACCCTACAGAGATAATAAGTCATATGCAGGAACTACATACAAATTTTGTTGTCCTAATGTATATTTTCGACAGTTGCGGAACAAAATGCTTTGCACGACGCAGGCTCATTTGAAGTATGTTGGTCTAAAGTACTAATAACGGTTTCTTAATTTCTCTGCAAGTCTGGAGGTGTCAACACGAATAACAGAAAATAAGTTGAGCCATTAGAAGTTCTGCTTCTGTTTAACATAAGGACACCACAACGAAAAGCCTGGATTGATGACGAGAACAAGCTGGTGCATGGATCAAAGATTAAGCAAAATACCTTCTTAAGTATGGTTTTAGGCCAGATATGTTTACTGGTTATACAATATTCACACCCCTTCAGATTTTGGAAAAAAAAACAGGAATTCCGATCGATTTTAAAGTGAAATATGATAACGTTGATAGAGACGAATTTTACAGCGCTAAGTGGCAAATTTTGCAAAAGAAACACACTTTTCTCTTTCTTTATAATTTACTTAAAATTTAACCACTTAAAATTGATATATGAATTTTCCCTAAATAAAAAAAATACCTTGCCGACAAACATAGACCAGCATTTTCATGTCCGAGGAATCCTAAGTCCGCTAACACATCCAAAGTAGCATTGCCTTTCATTTGGAAGAATTCTTTATTCTTGAACATTATGGATGGAGATTTCGTCCTTCTTATTTTAGTGTTTCACTATGACGATGATACACGTAATAGAGCATTTCCGTTAAATTAATAGATTAAGTACTTGAACATCAGTTAGCTTTAATATTATTTTCTTAAATCTAGTCGTGAAAAGTTTAGTCCCTTTGAATTGGGGAATATGCTTATAGTTTCAACATACAAAATGCTTACAGTCAATTATGTGACTGTCTTGTATCGTTTTCTTGCGCATTGCCAGTGATTCTTTTGTTAAGTCTCGCCCCGATTTCGTAGAATTCACTGAGCTAAATCGCTGAACGGTGAGTTGAAATAGCTAAACCACCGATCAAATTTTTAACCGCCTGTGCACAACTGGCCATGAGGTTACTTGTGCAAAATAGATCCAAGATTTGACCCATGTTAAACTCGTATTGAATCTCATTAACTCGCCAAATTCGGTGAGTACACATTGGTGAACAACGGATAAAAATTAGACCCATGTTAGTACAATTGCCGATGCCGAATTTTGATCCATCAATTTTTTAGAAATCAATGGGTGCGAACAACAAAAACTATTACTTCACATTGCCACTGAATTCATTTCGAAAAAAATTGCAATATTTGGGTCAATAAATTGAAGTATTTAATATATTAAATTTAAGCACATAATTAAAAAAAATCTTCATTCGTTTTCGAAATAACAGGTGATTTTTTTGCTACTTGGTTTTTGACGTTTATATTTTTGACAGATCACACATGACAAATTCCACGAACATTTGACATTTCGATTCAGTATTGTTTGCCATTTCATCATGAATAGACTTACGCCTGAACAACGTTTGCAAATTATTGAAATTTATTACCAAAATTCGTGCTCTGTGAAAAATGTGTTTTATTGCAAAATTGTCTTCAGCGACGAGGCTCATTTTTGGCTAAATGGATACGTGAATAAGCAGAATTGCCGTATTTGGAGTGAAGAGCAGCCAGAGGCAATTCAGCAGCTACCAATGCATCCCGAAAAATGCACTGTTTGGTGCGGTTTATGGGCAGGCGGCATCATTGGGCCGTACTTCTTCAAGGACGATGAAGGCCGCAGGGTTACGGTCAATGGAGAAAGGGACCGTTCGATGATAACAGATTTTTTTTTGCCGAAAATGCAAGAATTGAACTCGGTCGACATGTGGTTCCAATATGACGGTGCCACATGCCACACTGCACGCGAAACCATGCATCAATTGAGAGGCGAATGTGAGCAGTTGATCTCACGTTTTGGCGCAGTCAATTGGCCACCATGATCATGTGATTTGACCCCGTTAGACTCTTTTTTGTGGGGCTATGTTAAGTCTATTGTATTTGGGGACAAGCCAAACACGATTGCTGCCTTGGAAGCCAACATTAAACGCGTCATTGGTGAGATTCCGGCCGAAATGTGTGAAAAAGTTTGCCAAAATTGGACCTTCAGAATGGACCACCGTAGCCGCGGGCAACATTTAAGTGAAATTATTTTTAAAAAGTAAATGGCAGAAATTGATTTATCGATCCAAATAAAAATTTCATTCACTTTTTACAAGTTTCTGTGTTTTTTTGAATTTTCAAAAACCAAGCTCTTAAAAAATCACCGTTTACATATGTATTGAACTTTCAAAAAAAATATTTTTTTTTCAAAAATCCAAACAAATACCGTTGGAAAATTTTTGCATGCAGTATTCTTAAAAATTTGAAGGACCTCCTATTCAAAATTTTTGATCGAAGTCCGTTGAGCCCCTTATGAGAAGGTCCAAAACAAAAAAAAAAAAAAAAAAAAAAAATGGGTGTATGGCATCAGGTACCGTTAGTAACAAAATATGTAAAAATGTTTGTTTAGTCAAAATGTATACTAGACTATATCTATATCTATACTCTGTTCAATTTATATTTTCAGTACAGGGTAGATAGGATATTTACCTTTCACCCTTACTACTATTGATTTCAATAAGCTATCTCTATTTCTATAAAGCTTTTTCCATTTTATATGGTTACCGTAGTGAGCATTACAAATTGGCATATTTCTCCCAAAAATGTCGGTAGGGTTACCAATTGTTACCTAATTTAGGTTTCATGAACAGACACAAAAATTAAACTAAATAGAAATAAAAATAAATCTATCTTCCTCCACACCAACAAGAAGTAAGATATTAGGCAGAAGGCCTAATCGTAATTTAAACGTGAAAATAAATCACAATCACATAAATCACACTTAAAGCCATTTTATATGTAGATAAATAAACACAGCACAAAAATAATAATATCACCTTAAATTGCACCGCACTATTTTAAATATTATATTTATATACACGAAACCTTCTTCATTTTATTTCTATTTTCATGAACATAAAAACTATTTGACAATTTAAAGATGCAATTAATTAATGAACCGAACTCCATCAAAAACTTGCTCAAATAGTGATTTGTTTCTTTAAAAAATACCCAACAAATAATATATATACTATGTCCCAGAAAAATAGGCAGTGTAGGAAGATAGGACGTTTGCCTCTCATTCTCGCTACAGTGGACTGCATAAATCTGTCGCTCAATAAAGTTCTCACAGGGTTTTCGTAGTTTGTATTTTAAATGGAAAAGCATATCAACAGAAACGCAAGGAAAAAAACCGACCAAGTTAAAAAAGGAACAAGGGTAACTCCGAAAGAAAATTAATATTTAATGGGGTTGAATAGCGGCAGCAGCTACAGGCTACAGCAAAAGCAATTCAGTCCACATTCAGATGTGCGCTGAGTATGACATTGGGTCTACGCCAGATGCAATGAAATTTTCTTTGATTATTTTATAGATTAGAGGCGAGCAAACACTTTTTATGGCGAAGTTCTTTCAATTTAGTATAGTGCAAAAATATGACACGCTACTGATTTTGAAAAAGCTTTTCGATAAGACGTGTACTGCCTATTTTTCTGGGACACAGTATAGCTGCATTTTAACAGTTTTCAAAAAAAAAATATGTAACCAGAAAAGCACGCACCGACAACACCTTTCTCCTTAAACTAAAAATATATGCTCTCAAAAGTTCTAAGAAAGCTTCGATTCTGAAAGCTCCATAGCGAAAACCAAAGAAAATGCTATTCAAATTTCCATCAACGGACTAAATGTAACTCTTAATCAATGTGTTTATTTTTTAATAAATACTATAAGCGAGTGTCAAATTGGCGATCAGTCTCCTCTCAGCCGTGGAGCAGACATGGTGAGATGTACATGGGTGTATGTGTATGGAATATTTTAGTGGCAATTTCTTAAGTTGTGTGCCATGCAAACACCAGCCGGCACCAGTGTGTTTGAAAAAGCTCTCCCATAAGGCCTGTACTGAAAACATGAATTGAACAGAGTATAGTAGTTCACATATTTTTTGTTATCAAAATCGTTAGAGCCGTTTTCGAAATAATTATGATGGTAGACAAGATTGTATGTCAGGTACCTTTAGTTTTGGCCTTAAACGTGCAGATGCCACGTGTAAAGAAAATCGCTTCAGCCGTTTAGGCTGTTGAGCGTTGTACAAACAGACGGAATTGCGGGACCCACTTTTTCGGTGTTCTCTATCATCGTAACGTCAAGTTTGATTAAAATCTCGAGTTTGATTTTTTTTCCAAATGCAAAACTTGCCCTATAGTATCAACCTATGTATATCGCAAGTAGAAATCATAAGAATTCTTGTAAGTGGTATATGTATATAAACCTCGGCCATTTCAAAACTAATTGCTTGATTGTTAAAACGGTTCTGAGTTTCAAATTTAGTAGCACAGCCTGTTTTATTTTTAATTGTTTGACATTTTGTGTGGAACCATCCATCTTCAAATGTGGCATGTCGGCCCTTATCAGAGAAGTGCAGTTTTAAATGAATATTGCCTACAGATCTGGCTGAGTTTGAATTGTTAAGCTGCTAACGGGATAAAATCGCACAATCTGTGTGGGCAGTTCACACGTGTGATGTGTCGCCTTAGCGCAAGATCAACATTTCTTCAAATTCTTCATGCACATTGTCCAATGTTATCAACATGCTGTGTTGAACCAAGGGGAACGTATAATGTCGTCAAGCTTTTATAGGCACAAATTATTCAATTTGAGTTAAAATAATTATTTGTCACCACTTTCGGAAGCTTGGCTCTCAACGTATAGATTGTCATCGTCCGAAAAAGCTAGTAATTTTATTTTTTGTTTTGTTTCCAGAGTTTAAGTCGTCGGTGAATATTCGATTGGCTGGATTCGGTCTACTTGTGTTGTTATGGTCCCCACAACTTGCTTTGGTGTATTGAGTGTCTGAGAAATAACAATAACAAGTGGAAGCCAACACGGCCATCGTGAAGTGTCAAAATCGTCGTTCCGCCCATGCTTTGGCAAAGTCTGTTCATTTGTCGTCTATAGTTGAACCACAAATAATAATATTCATGCTTCTGGCATGCCCAGGAATTTAAACCGCATTCTTACGTAAATAAAAAGAAAAGTTTCGTTGGTTCAATGAATGGTCATTTATATTTTAATGTATCTGTTCATTAAACAACGATATTTAAATCTTAAATATACTAATAAGCCACATAAACTATAAAAACACACTCGACGATAGTAAAGGGCTACAAGTTGTTTCCAATAAAGATATGTATTAAGTTTCTCTTAACAAAGAAATAATAATAAGAAGACCTACTTTAGAAACATTCGTTCATTTTGTTGGCTCGGCCTCGGCAAAGGCAAAACATGTGTGACAATATTATAGCTATGAGTATGTTAAGATAATAATTCTATTGTAAGGCTCCGCCTCCTACTTTATCCTTCTAAACTCAAGGACATTTCAAAACGCATAAGCATACATATGTATATGCATGCCTATTCATTGCAAGTTCCTTCAGTAGCTAGGTAGAATGAATCCTTTTTTTTATAAAAAAATAAAAAGAAAGACTGGTAAGCTTGAAAACGAATTTAACAAAGTAAACTTTGACATAAAAGTTATGAGCATGGAAGATACTTATTATAAGAATATACTTCCATGTATTTTATATTTTATATTATATGTGTATCCTTTGTGTATGAGTCAACTTGTAACATTTAATTTTTTTTTTTATTATTTCGAATTATGAAGAGTAAATGCGCCTTTTGCATATTCTTTTCATGTTTATGGAGCAACAGTGGAAGACATAATAATTTCTGCTCCTCCTATGATGCACATGATGTTTTTGGTCCTTTTTTGTTTGTTTGTTTAAAAGGCAAAATTTGAAGTACCTACATACATATGTATGTACATGCTTACTGGTAAATGCTGACTTATCATTTAGATAAATATAAATGAAGAAAGCAGAAAGCAAATTAAATTGCTTTAGGGCAGATTTTATGAATCAAGACAAGAGTGATGGTGCTTGACTGTCACTTGAAACGAAATCACCGTAGGCGCACTAAGGGCTTACTTTGTATCAGTTCTTAAATGGTGGCTATTATTATGTAGAACGGTAAGCGATTAGAAGGAAGTAAGGACTTTGTTTTTTTTTCTATTATTTTTAGATCACCTACATTTTTTTAGACAAAAAAAAACAACAAAACTTTCGGACTTTTAGGATATTCGAATTTATGTTTTTTGCAGGCAAATGTACATACTTCTGAATTTCAGGTAGAGCACTGCTAATTCATAATATTCAATTTTTAATTCTCTTTGACTTTTAATAACTTTACTTTTGTAAGAGTACCTAATGTCGTAAATTGGTCGTAAATTTTTCGCAAAAAAAAAACATTTGTTGCGTTACAAAAAAAAGGTTGGCAATGCTGGCTTGATAGACCCTCCCCCTCGAAACGGCGTTAAATGTTAATTAACCTAAAAACAACAGGAAACAAAAATGTAAAAATGTTATAAATGTAAATTAGTAACGTAAAATAACCACATAACTTATTTCAAGACGTACTGCATGCGCATTCGCTTCTCATTCTGACTGAATAGCAGTTACCTTTTCAAAGCTCTAATGGGTTACCGTTGTATACAAAAGAAATCCGATAAGATTACCATAAAACGTAAAATGGAAACTATAAATCATTATTTAAGAAAATATTCAATTTATATTTTTCCACACCTCCAAGAGGTAATATAACAGGCGCTTTCTTTAGCATATCCGAATTATACCTAACCCATCATTGGTTTGTTTTCAGAAAACATGAAAATAAACCAACAAAATATTATTCATAAATAAATATTGCAAAAATCCCCATCAGCGCACAGTAATGGTTTTATCAATTTTTTACAAATTTTGGTTTAGAAGTTAACATTTTTAATTGTATTTTAATCAATTTATTCAGGAATGCAAATAAATCAAAAGAAGATAAGTGCACCTATCAACTTCAACACTTCTCATAAACTCTCTCCCTCTCTCGCTCTCAAAAGCTTCAAAAAAGCACCAATGTTTGAAAGCTTAACTTAAGAAGGAAATCTTTAAGAATTTGTTTTCACTTGGTATGTAAAACTATCAGAGCAGAACTTATGTAATAGCTTTTTCCAAATTGACGCTCCAGATGCCATAATGAATTAGAAGAAATCCTATTAAAAAATACCATCCAATGACTCTTATTAATTTAAAAACAAAAAAGATAAATATGGCACCATGATCTAGTGCAGCTGCAAACTGAATGTTCTTGCATTAGGTGATGTGATTCCCCATCAACCATTCAACCCCCTTATTGGGGGCGTTCACTCATTCATTCTGCGTAATCTGGTATAATTTTCGGTTGTTGTAACGCGTGCAAAAGAGAATCTGATAACGAAAAATAGCAGTTCTTATAAAAGTTACTCGTATCTTGAGTTATCCCAAGAAAAATGGAATAACCAACTATCCGAGAACAAATATAGTCTTAGAGCAGTTGACTGCAAACATCTTGTGGTATGAGTTTCGCTAACCTATGTGATTCGTTAACAAATATACTCAGATAGTTTGGTATCCGAGATATCATTTCTAATAAGTGAGTGAATGCCCCCATTGAATCAGAGTTACCATTGCCACGTTAATACAGTTACTACTTTTGTTATTTTATATGATTTTTTATTAAAGAACTATCAAAATGCATGCTTTTTTAGAGCTTTTGAGAATCAATGATTAGACCAAAGGAGGAAAAGTGTTGTCGCTTGGTGTGTTTATTTTAGCATGTATTCATGTATATATTTTCTTAAATAAATAAAATTAATGAATAATTGGTAAAGAGTCACAAAAAAAAGCATGTGCCTCTTAGGACGCCCCACAGAAGTGATAACTTAAACTAATCTAAGTTGAACTCTTTAGTATTGAAATTGTTTAACTTGATAAAGGCTTCAAAAATTCTTCGTTAATTTGATTAATTTCAAACGTTCGCTGTATGCGTGTGGGAAAGGAAAACCAGACAGACTCGCGCCGTAACGCGTTACGTAACCATAAAAATACACATTACTACCATAAAAAGTTATCACTTCAAAAGATATTTTTTTTTTTTCAAAAATCCAATTTCGAATATTTTCGAATGCAATATTATTTAGAATTTGATGGAGCTCTTATATAAAAATTTTGATCGAAATCCGTTGAGCCATTTTAGGAGAAAGTTGAAAATCAAAAAATTGTTGTATAGCAATATAATAGTATAAACAATTTTTATACCAAAATTTAGAATATGGACACAGATTTTTTATCAAAATGGTTAAAGCTGTTTTTGAGATAATTAATATGGTAGAAACAATTGTGCGGCAAGTACCGCTATAGGGGTTAAAAAAATCTTTTCAAAAATCTATTTGAGACAATCACCTAAAACGCTTAAATACTAATTTTGAAGAAAATATCTTCAGTGGTTTAGACTGTAGACGATCTACAGACAGATTGGCGGAATTGCCGAATCCACTTTGTTGGCATTCTCCAACATCGTAATGTCAAGCTTAATTAAAATATCGAGTTCGAATTTTTTTCCAAATGTAAATCTTGCTCTCAAGTTAAGCTCAACGTGCAGTTGGAAATAACGTGCATAGATAAGAGAAGGATCTGTGCTACCAAAAGTCTTAATCTGTTTCCTGCATATTCTGCCCTATCGATGATAGGACTATAGGATGCGAACAAGCAGGCCATTTTAAATATTTTTCTTCTGTTTTGAAATTAAGATTGCCTAGCTTCTGGAACTCAGAGAGTAATGTTTGATACATAAAAATAATCGCTATATTATATATATTCGTTTACCAAGCATTCAAGTCAATATATTCCATCATTCCTGAAAATTTCTACATAGGTCCACTCCTTAAACAGATAAAATTCTTTTAGTTGCTACACTTGTGTGAGAATACTTATCGAATGCAAAGTTACGTACCGAAGCGGTTTACCCTCCCATAAGAAGTTATCACTTCAAAAAGATATCACTTTATAATGGTTATGGTGTCAATATTGTCTTTATTCATAGGCAAGTGTATTGACATTGATTCTTTATTACAGTGTTTTCTCGATTTCGATAATATTATTTGTTGATTCATTCAATGATTTTTATTATTGTGTCAAACGAAAGCTGAGTGATATTGTTTTTAAATAATTTTGGGGGGAATTGTGTAAATTAATTTAGTAAATTAATAGTAAGAAAAAGGTTAATTTAAATTATCTCTAATACTATGTTTGCGGCAATTTATGATGTAAACTTAGGCAACCCTGTGAGAGCTTTAAAGAGGGACACATTTATGCAAGCCAATTCAATTAGAGGGAGAGGCAATCGTCGTATCTTCCATACACTGACATTTTTGTTTGGACAGAGTATAGTTACATGATATGGTTTAACTTTTATTACCAATGACAGAATTTGGATTGTAATTTCCTTCAAACAGGATTGTCACATTTGAGGTGCTAAAGGATCAATTCCAATTATTCTTGTTTTACTATTTGATCGTTAGTATTTTTATTTAAGGGATGCAAGGTAAGATTTTTATTTTGCTGTCAGGACACTATAAAAAGTTTTGTGTATTGTCGTGACAAGCAAATTTGAATAAATTTAATGTCGTTACCTATGTACTACCTACCTCAAATATTTTTTTAACATTCAACGGAACAACAATAAAACAAACAAACTAACAACTTATGAGTCCCTGGCATGTAACCGCACTTCAACAAAACACAACAATATAAGGGTTGTTTTTATATTTAAAAAAAAAAATCAAACATAAAATACTTACCACCATCGCCACCAACTATCACCAGCACACAAAAGGCAAAACCATGCATTTTGAATTAAACACAACAACAGACAAAAACAAACATATCCTTTAAAATTAGATGTTTATGGTCAATGAGATTATTTTCTAAAGAAACTTTCTTAAATATTTTTCCTCTATTTGTGCATATGATGTGTTGAGGTTTCAGCCCATACCATTACACTAACTATTCCATGTAGAATGATAGTTTTTCCTACATGTATGTATCTATACCCAAGTACAGCTCCCGCATTTATGGATGCCCGCAGCTACCCATCACCACATTGCATTGAAGTGTACAGACACCACGAGAGTGTGATGAGGTCATAATTGTCGAGGTTTTCGAGTGCAACCACAAAATTTCCACTTGCATTGTTTTCCAAAAGAGAAAATGGATGGCAAAATGAAAACAAACATAGAAATTTAAAAAAATATACAAATATGTTTCCGCCAACTATACAATTGCTTCAGTGGATTGTAGCTATATCTACACATTTATGTATATCTATAATATTAAATATATATTGTTGTTATTTTTGTTGCAAAGGATAACGCATGAACATATGTATGTTAATGTATAACTTGATGTTGCCACATGATGAACAACTTCCTGTTGAAAGTTGAAAGTTCCTGTAAAGTTTTTTGGATGTTCATTGTCGAGTCGAGATCTTTTTTAATTCGACTTCATGGAGTTGGTTATGGTTTAAGGGAATTTCAATGTTTATCTAGAGAATTACTCCATCAATATTAACACGGTTTGGTGAATATAGAACATGAACACTCATCCCGGGCAATACTTGTTTTACGGTTACTGGTAGATTGTGGAAGAATCAAATTGTACCATCAATTGTCCTTGGGTAGGCACGGACTCAACAATACCCTTTATATCTTATCGGTTACTATAGCACTTGTTGGGGTTATTTTTCTTTGCAGTCAGGTGCCCAATCGAAGACCCGGTCGATGGGGATCGGATCAATTGTTTTATATATGCGTTCAACGATATTAGATGCAGACTTTGGTTTACATCAAAACATTTGTTTTCTTTTTTTTACGAAATTCACATTCATAAATTTACCTAACCCGAACGCATGGTTAAACTAAAAATAACAATTAATATCGGTAATCATCGATCAAACAAATAATGCGCCTTTGAAAGGTACTACAGCATCTTACTTATGAGTGAAAGTGAAGGACTTTATATGAGTGGCTAGCAAAAAATAAATCCAGGAGTGTACTATTATCCTTGGTATTAACCAATGAATATTCTGTATATATATTTGAGTTCAAGTCTCCACAAACAATTAAAAAAGGTGATACATGTGATAACTCATCTAAAATAGTTTTAAGAGGTGAAGTGTCAATATTTGAGTTTGGCCGGTATACGGATCCTAACAATATTTTATTGAGTTTGCAAATAATTTTTTATAAACACATATTACATCTCACAACCAGGTAAAGCCTTGCGAATAAGCTTTCAATCTAAGCTTTCACGTACAAAAATAGCCACTCCTCCACCAGCACGGCCAACTCTATCAGGGTATACCAATTAAGATTATATATCGCATCCATAATATCTGTAACGAACCAAGACTCAGAAATGCATATGACATCAACTTTAGAACCTTCAAACAGGTATCTGAATTCGTCCAGTTTCGCCCTAGATTTCAAACTTTGCGCATTAAGGTGACACACTTGCAATCCAGCATGTTGGCTAAATATTACATTAATCATTATCCGCGTGTTATCTTTATTATACGCGACTAAAGATTCCCTTAGGCTTAGCTCATTAAGACCATCCATTGTAAACAATGAACAACAGTAGGTGCCCAATAAGTCGCACCTTGTATTGCATAGACTGACTTTCAACAGAAAGTATTTGCATTCAATTGTAATTATTATAAATTTAAAGTTATAGCGAAAATATAATTAAATATAATATAAGAAAAAGAAGATGTAACAAACTTGCACGTTAGAATAACTACTATTACATTTATCCGGAACAATGGGGACGTTCACTCAATTATTCTGAGCAATCTGGAATAACTTTCTGTTGTTGTAATGCGAGCAAAACAACATCTGATGAACAAACAGCTGCTCTCATGAAAGCTATCTTCAGTTATCCCAAAAAATTTGGAATAACTAGCTATCCGAGAACAAATTTATAGAACCAGCTGACTGCAAAATTCATTGGTATGCGTTTTGCTTTGATTTTTTGACAGCTTTCAGCTAACCTATCTGATTCGTCCACAGTCCGATAGCTTGGTATCCGAGAATAAATGAGTGAACGCCCGTATTGATAATATGAAGTAAACTAGTCATCCTATGTTGCAGTGTTTGTTTTTGTTTTCGTCATCATGACAGAATCAGCTAAGTCGTCCGTGGATTCAATCAATTTAAGCACAAACGAACACACAACCATCGCGCCACGGCCACCCCTTTAGCATCCTCATCATAGCATATATTTAGCTGTTTCAACTAAAAATCTTGCGTTTACACATAAGAGCAAATACGTGCGATCCGCAGTCGTTCATCTTATTGCAATTTTATTTGTCTTCATATATCTTCCTTTTAGTTTTTGCTTTTTTTTGTGTCCTTATACCTAAATTTCATTTGACAGACAATAAAAAAATTTTATTAATCGCGAGTAATTGCACTGTCGATGAAAATTTCTCATGCAAGTAATTTCCTGCCGTGGATCACAAAGACTACCTACCTAAACCTCTGCGCTGAGAGCAACGAAAGCCGAACATTTTTAACTTTCGAACTTTTTGCTTTTGGTCCTCTTGCGTGTTATTCTGCGTAAAATTTTGCATTTTGTTCGTTTTCTCTTCTTTATTTGTAGGATGTGTTCCTTTTTGTTTGAAAGCGCCAAAGTGGGTGTGGTAATTGTGACAGAGAGCTGCTGATTGGAACGATATGCCATGCAGGTCGCATGGCAGTACATACATAAAACATGCATCTGCTGCGGTGATGAAGTTATGTGCATGCGGATGACAAAGGGGAGAATGGTAATATTCCTATTTTTGTGTTCAAGGAAACAAAAAAAAAATCACAGAATGGATAAAAAGATGAACCGAAAAAAAACGAAGTAAAATGTAAAACACCCCAAACCGCACCGCAATGTCATAAAATATGAACACCATTAATGATCCACAATAAATTATGCAGTCTTTGTTGCAGAGGCTGAGCTGAGCAATGACACACAAGCCATACATAGATTCCACATCGAATCAGCCCTTAAGCATCCGCTCAACCCCTCACCGCCCTCACACACCCACGCGCCGACGGCTGCCTTTCCCAACCGTACCACACTATCCATACTATTCCAAAAAGCCAATAGCTTAAAAGGATAAGCCTTGCGATGATGAGGATGATGATGATGTGCCAATGATGGTGGTTTTGTATAGTTCATCAAAAATAAAATAAAACAACAACAACAACAACAACGAACAAAAAAAAAATTAAGGACTAAAGTTAAATCCACACACATTGTGCAAAGTTGGTCTCTGGTTAAGTTTTTCGGAAGAGTTTTTGTGCGGTTGCATCGCGCCAGTGTTTGTGTTAAACTTTATGTTAGTAAATACACATCCTAGTCGTTGCAAGGATAATCGTTAAGAAAATTTCCTGTTGTTTATTATAAAATGTCTTATTTTTTTTTTTTTTGTTAAAGACTTTTTTGTTGTAATTTAGAAGAGACGTTGTCGATGATTTGGCATGTTAATGATTTATGAATTATTTAGGAAGGAAATTTTGTTACACGCTTTCGCGTGCTTGATGTCTCATAAATTTATAATAATTACACAGCTTCTTCATGTCGGAATAGGGAAAGATAAATTAGTAATAAATTATGATAACAAGGTGCACCTATATTCCTTAATTTTGTTTTGGTTAAGGGTTCATACTCGTAGGTACTTGGCTGATAGTCTTTTGCATCTAGGCACTTTTTGTTGCTTTTCATCGACAGCAATCCTCCTAGTTTATGATGTCGTAAAGCAGGTAAGACTTAGCTTCGTGGAATTAAAGGCAGCAAATAAATTACCTCTGTCGAAGTAGATAGATAGATAGATAGATAATTTCTTTATTTAAAAAAAATAAATTATTTACAATATTTGTTTCTTTAAGATTAAGGACATGGCAATTGCCGTCTGGCTGAACGACATTTCATAACACAATACAGATAGATAAAGAAGCTAAATTTAAATTTTAAGAATTACATATATATATTAAATAATTATTAAGCATTTAATTTAATAAGGCAACAAGTGTGTTTTCAACAATTTTGAGATGACTTGAAACACAATTATAATAAGTATTTTGAAATGATTTGATACACAAAAAAAGATTATAACAATTTTATATTGATGTGAAAAAATAAGATTTATCAATTTTGGAATGATTTGAAACACAAAATAATGATTTATCAATTCTAAACGGTGATTTTTTAAGAGCTTGGTTTTTGAAAATTCAAAAAAAACACAGAAACTTGTAAAAAGTGAATGAAATTTTTATTTGGATCGATAAATCAATTTCTGCCATTTACTTTTTAAAAATAATTTCACTTAAATGTTGGCCGCGGCTACGCTTCAGGTGGTCCATTCTGAAGGTCCAATTTTGGCAAACTTTTTCACACATTTCGGCCGGAATTTCACCAATGACGCGTTCAATGTTGGCTTCCAAGGCAGCAATCGTGTTTTGCTTGTCCCCATATACAATAGACTTAACATAGCCCTACAAAAAATAGTCTAACGGGGTCAAATCACATTATCTTGGTGGCCAATTGACTGCGCCAAAACGTGAGATCAACTGCTCACCAAATTCGCCTCTCAATTGATGCATGGTTTCGCGTGCAGTGTGGCATGTTGCACCGTCCTGTTGGAACCACATGTCGACCGAGTTCAATTCTTGCATTTTCGGCAAAAAAAAATCTGTTATCATCGAACGGTACCTTTCTCCATTGACCGTAACCCTGCGGCCTTCATCGTCCTTGAAGAAGTACGGCCCAATGATGCCGCCTGCCCATAAACCGCACCAAACAGTGCATTTTTCGGGATGCATTGGTAGCTGCTGAATTGCCTCTGGCTGCTCTTCACTCCAAATACGGCAATTCTGCTTATTCACGTATCCATTTAGCCTAAAATGAGCCTCGTCGCTGAAGACGATTATGACGACCATAAAACGGACGTAGCTTGCGAAACACATTTTTCACAGAGCACGAATTTTGATAATAAATTTCAATAATTTGCAAACGTTGTTCAGGCGTAAGTCTATTCATGATGAAATGGCAAGCAATACTGAATCGAAATGTCAAATGTTCGTGGAATTTGTCATGTGTGATCTGTCAAAAATATAAACGTCAAAAACAAGTAGCAAAAAAATCACCCGTTATAATGATTTGAAACATAAAAAGTTGTAAGTACTTAGATACATTGCTTGAAACTTAAACTGCAATAACTGGTTGAATTTATGTAGGGCTACAAAAAACTATTGCGGTAATTTAGAGCATGTTTGCAGTATCTATACACTGTTAACCATCCGAGAGCTCCATTAAGTATATCATAAAGCCGAGTCGAGGGCAGATAGCTTTCTTCGAAATGCAGCCGACGAATTTCTTGAAGTAGAGGACACGTTGCAAGGAAGTGGGTGATGTCTGCAGGTTCTCTTGTGTTACTTAGACTGCAGATTTGTGTGAGATCAGTTCGATGCGGCATAGAGTTAAGGTTCAGGATTTCGACTCGGGCTCTAAATATATAACTAATTGCTTCAGAAGAAAACTCGTTGCTGAAATAATTAGACTGCGATGGTATTTGGTGGTTGAGGTTTTTATACACATTTCTTGATACTGTTGTTGAGGCCCTTGACACATGATGAGTGAAAATATTTTCATCAATCCTGGTGATAATATCACAAAACATAGTGTGCCATTCACTCAAATTGGACTCCATAAAAGATACATTGCTGCCATTAGAAAGAGCTAGCTGGTTCCATTCCTTAAACGGGGAGGCATTTACTTGAATGAGCCTTGTCATAATGGACTTGTGAAGGCTTCTATCATCCCTCTTCATAACTTTCAATATGTAGTCTGAATTAGTTTTTAGGTTTTTTATGTAAAGAGGTGTTAAACCAGACTCCACATATATAGCATAAATGGGAGTCGAGGAAGGCAATCTAAACAAACTTTTGAAGAAATATCTTTGTACAGCTTCAAAATCCTCGAGTTGCAAATATCCAAAAATTTTGGTACCGTAGCACATGCAGCAGTTGACTGTGGCTTGAAAGACACGATATTTAGATGCATGATCAATTTTTTGGTTAGAGAAAAAGATTGGCCACATTACATTTAAAGCTAATTTGGCTTCCCTGCTTTTCTCTTTCACGTGCTTCGAAATATTCAGATCGTAAGTCAGCAAAACTCCGAGATATTTGAAATCATGAACGAGCTCGATAGGCTCGTTGTTTAGAGACCAATTTTCCTCTGGGAGCCTTCTTCCCTGACGTGGTTCAAATATCATTACTTTTGTATTGCTGAAGGGTAGATGGATTGTCAGCCAGTAAAATGCTATTTTAAGTAAGTATGAATGCTATTTTGGACCTAAAGTATTATGCACATGAGAGCAACCAACGAATTAACGAATATTCGTCCATTTGGACATTTCATTCACATGGCTTTAATTTTATTCGCCACGAATATAGGTTGAAAATCTGATTTTGAGGTTAGACGCGAGCGAACAAATTACTCGTTGAAGGTTGTGTGGTATGTGGAACGCGAATAGAGTTTGACTGTTCGTAGCAATCAGATGCAATTCACGACGACCAATATTGTTTTCTCAAATTTATCTTATTTTGGCGATTAAAAAGTAAATTTTTCTGTCGTAAACATTAATATCAATATATATTTCTACAATTTTGTTTAGAATTTGTGAAGAATTTAGGTTGGTAAATTGTTTTAAATGGAATTTATTCGTTTATTCGTCGGTCGTTGGTCGCTCTCATGTGAATAGTTCTTAAGCGCTCTTTGTCTGAAGATATCAGTAAATTACATAATGTAAGAAATAGTCGACTGTAAATTGAATGACTTAAAGTCTTAACGTCTTGTTTATTGCGGGATGTGTTGATTTTTCAAATGCGTCCGATGATTTAGTTTCTGTTCTCAGGTGACTTGTCGGATTCGTCAATTGAACCAGCGAACTTAACTGTTGATTTTCATCTGCTTCACAATTTGATCTACTTCGTGTCGTTCGTTGAATTTCCTCGCTCACCAATTTATCAGCTGTATTCGTCGTGATTGCTGTGCTGATTTCTTTAGTTCGGCAGTTTCATTTTTATAGTATAATAATTATACCCGCTGAATTTCTGTTAAACTGCATTATCGCAGTTCGTTTTTCAATAATTTATGTGGGTAACGGAATCTGCAAAATTGTCTTAAGTCGATAAAAGATAACAATTAAAAAAATTGCTATAATAACTATTTCGAATGCACAGTAGATAGGGAATAGTGAAAACACATAGAAAATTCTCCCTGATGAATTGCAGAATAGTAAAGGGTGTTTGCTTGAGAACTTTAAATAATAATACAAGATAGAAATATTATTGAAATTAATTTTTAATTATTATAATCTGGTACATAATTTCAAGGCATTTATTTTTTAAATATGATTTCCGACATACTTCAGCCGCGCCTATGAGTTACAAAATCCATTCAATTATTCGAATGCTTAGCAACTTTTTGGAAACAAAAAAGCAGTCAAAAAGCTCCGTCCACATTTCGAAAGAAATAAGGACTGATGATGCTGCCAGCGTGTAAACCGCATTAAACAGTCAATTTTATTGGATGTAATGGTGATTCGTTAATGGCTTAAGGATTATCTTCGTTCCATATACGGCAATTTTGCTAATTGATGCCTACATTTAACCAGACAGTAAATGTACTTCATCTCTAAACACAATTCTTCGACAGATTTATTTTTTCAAAGGAAATTTCCAGAATTGGGAAGCGTTGTTCGGGCGTAAAACGGTTCATTATAAATTGCCAAATCTTAATGAACAGAAATGTCAACAGAGCTTGACATTCTCAACTGTCAAACCATAGACAGCAAATATTGAAATTTCTTGTGCAGCTAAAAAAAATTACAATAAACACTTTCGACTAGTATGGCCTTTTCGTTGGCAATTCGGAAGAACTCTATTATCCAGAACACCAACAAAACAAACAAACATATTCAATTTGATTCTGAAATCCTTTTATCGCTGTGTGTAGGTGTGATTGTGTAAATTGATGTAGATGTAATTTGTGGACATATTAAAATCCATTTTTATTTTTTAGAACTTTGGTTATTGTAGATTTAATATCTTTTGATTACAATTTTTAATTCTTATTACTTATGTTTTTCAAAATATTTTCAAATTAAAATTTAAGTTTGCTCCTACATTGAATGACGTTCCACAACTTTGACAACTGGTTCTGTTTTTGTTGGAATGTGTGAGTAGGTAATTCTGATTTAGATTCTGAAATGAAATCCAGAATAGTTTGCTCATCTTTTCAGGAGAAGAACTGTAACTCTGGATGTCAATAGAAAATTTCCATAAAGGCTTTCCGAACATTTCCGAATTGCCAATCAAGAAGTTCATATTAGGTAAAACTACCTTATCATTTTCGAACTTTTTTATCAATAGTGTCAGTTAAGAAAAATGCAATATTAAAAGAAGTGGCAACAAAACACAAGAAAAAAGGAGTGATTCGTTAGGCAAGTTCATAGAAAAATGAGATCTCAAATTGTCTCAAAAATTTCGATCCGTCAAAAGTTCAGACGTGGAATTCAAATTTTTGTTTACAGTATAAGTAAGTAAAACTGAGAAATGTTGCTCCAAAATTCTGTTGTTCATATGAGAGTGATTGCTGAGATCATTCTATTGAACTTCAGACATTCCAATTTATACAAGTTCTTTTTAGGAAAGTACTGCTTATGCGGCGTCACATTCTGAGAAAATTCAGAAATAAAAGGAAGATAAGTTACAAGGTCAACATCATTTATCACCTCCTCATCCGCAATGTGTGTTCATATATAAGTATCTGAGCTAGTATTTTATGACTTCTTTTTTATACTTCTTTGTCAAAAAAATGTTTTATTATGCTTTTTGTGTCAGCAAAAGCAGACTTCAAAAAGGTATGAACCATGTTTGTAGGACTTGCCGTTCTACGGGGGTACTCCATAATATTTAGGGTTTTCTGATTCATGTCAAATTTTCAAGCTGTTATAGTTCAAAATATTCTTACAACTTGTCGTTAGTTTTCTTTTTTAAAAGTTCACAATATATCTTTTTCATTCAAATCCACAACACTGGTCAACACAATTAAGGTTAAAGGCTATACCATAGTCGATTATTTGGACCTGAGGTAGGTTAGCAAATTTTCCAAGAAAATTGTGAATTTTTAAGAAGAGACTAGTACCTTCTTGCAAATGCGAAATTTATTTAATGAAAATTTAATTCGATATGTAACAGCCTAAAATAGCTGAAATAAATATATATTTTTTTTTTGGCTTCGGCGTTATTTCGAAAACAAGTCGACTGATTTCGATGATTTTTTAGTTCCTACTTACTTAGAGTCCTTGTTTAAATATTTTATAAGGTAAAAGCCTCTAAAACCATTCTTTTGTCAAGAAATCTAAAAAAGTTTTACCTTCAGGTATTATTAATTATCATTTTGTTATTGTTAAAACAGAAGCTTAAGATTTATAGAGCCTTATGCTTGAACATAAATAAAAAACTTGAAAGATTGAATAAAAGAAAATCAGACTGTAGATTTGTGTATGAAGCCATAATAATCAGTAATGTTAAAAAAAAAGTGTATTAGGGCATTGAATGACATTTACTGATAAGTGTGTAAAGCCTGTTTGATTCCTTGATTATTTTCAAATCTATTTTCCAAGCTGATCAGAGATAGCCTATTTGATGCAATGTTAATATTATTGACCATACAATTAAAAGTAAAAAATTGTATAGGTGAATATCCTTGCCAATTAATGTTGTTCCTCTATCACTGAACAATGACTTAATATGGATTTCTTCAGGCAAACACTCAAAGACTTTTTAAATCTAGGATACAGGACTAATGACCTGCTGGACTTAAGTGCGATTTTTTTCACTGAATCCGACTTGACTTATTGCCTTTTGTCTTCGGCCGGGTCAGCATCAACTGCGTAACGATTTCCGGGACACTTTACTTGTAGAAATTGTAAAGATTGTGCATTGGAATAAGTTAAAATGTCCGATTAAGCATTCTGTACAAACCATTTATGAATGTTTTTCAGAATTCCTAAGTGAAGTGTGTCTGGCCTATAACTAAACGTATTTTTCTTTTTTTTTTTGAAAAGGTTTTTGACCGTTTAACTATAAGTTGTTTCATTTTGTAATGTAAGGGCATAATTCCCTTACAGCTAGAGGCAGTTCTTGGAAAGTTCAGCACAATACTGTCGCTAGCTTTGAAGAATTTCGCATGCCTTGAGCAAAATGCGAATGAACTTTGTCAAACGTATAATATCTTTTGAGCATATTTTTTCTCCTTGAGAATTGTTCTATTAACAATGCTACCTATTTTATGTTGTTGTGTCACTATTCCCGGTTTATCTTTTGGTTTGTATTGGCGCAGTCTTGTCTTTCAGCTCCTCCGGGAGCTCTACACATTTTTTGTTTGAAGTTGACTGCAATTTCGTTCGTTCATGCTTTCTTCATGCACCGACCGGCTGTATTGTACTTTGAAGTGAACTTTTTACATTTATATTATTAAAAAGCCATTATACGGCCAAGTTTTTCTTAAGTCTTTGCCTTAAAAATCATTAATGCTTTAGGTTCATCATTTTATTTCACTTATGTAAATAGTGACCCGTGGCAGCTTCTAATGAAGCTTTTTGTAAAAGAAAGTGTTCTGTGGAGAATTAAGCCAATGGCCTTACTTGGGGTTGTGGCAATGTTTATTTTTTTTATTTTTCAGGGTCAACATATCATAACATAATATAACCTTCATTTTTTCTTGGTTTATCTGTATCTTAAAGCTTATGGCTTAAAGACAAAATTGATTGTTCCTTTATATCATTTAATAATATTATTTCATTATTTTTGTTTTTATATTTAATTTTCTATTGTACGTATTTCCTCATATACTTTTAATTTATTTTATTTTATTTAATTTTATTTAATTTTATTTAATTTTATTTAATTTTATTTTGTTTTATTTTATTTTATTTTATTTTATTTTATTTTATTTTATTTTATTTTATTTTATTTTATTTTATTTTATTTTATTTTATTTTATTTTATTTTATTTTATTTTATTTTATTTTATTTTATTTTATTTTATTTTATTTTATTTTATTTTATTTTATTTTATTTTATTGACTCACCCCTAAATTCTAAAAACCTCACCATTCGTTGTATTCTATTGCCCATTCCATCATAACAAAAGACCACAGAAAATAAATTATAATTTTATATTATTTATTATATTTCTTATTAATTATATTTATTTATTTTATTTACAATTTATTGGCGAAAGGTTAATTAATATTTTATGATCAAACATCATCGATATAACTGAAATGTTATACCATTCAGCACTTCCAGCAGGCCCTTCTATACTTCGTGCAACAACAATTGCCAGTAAGTGACTCATGGTTTTTTTTTAAAACCAGTGGTGCCTGTGTATACTGTCACCACACTAAATTGAGAAAAAACTACCACTGAAAAAGATTCTACCCACTGACCAACTTACACAATTTTGTGTGGTAATTTACTCCAAAATGACCGTCCTCATTGCATGTCCTACTTTCGCTGTATAAATAGAAAAAAATATGCATTCCAATAGAGTTACCAATACCAATTGAAAGCAGTACAAATAAACTTTTTCAATTGTGTTTTACAAAGAGCTTTCTGTTTATAAGCTTTTGAGAACAAAATTTAGTAAGGTGAGGAGGGAAACTGTTGTCGCTTGTCGTCCTATATTTCTAAATAGCAAGTTAAAATGCAGTTAATTTTGTTTCGCTTTCGGTGTTCTTGCAGAAAAACTTAATTATGTAAAGTATCAAACGTCCAAATCAAATTATGTGGATATTCATTACCAAATGTTTTATAAAGTGAAATGTTGTTTTATCAACAGTGAATAATTGATATTGCCTTTGTTAAATAGTTACGTTAAATTGAGTTAAATAAATAGTAAAGTGATATTATCTAACTTTTCAGGTTTTCGCGGATACCCTTTCATTGTTTTAAATAAGCAGATGGTAACCCATACACAAATTTCTCTCATATTTGCCCTATTAGAGCTTTAACTTGAGATAGGTTTATGCAAGCCAGGTCAACCAGAGTGAGAGGTAAATGCCCTATATCCACTATACTGACTATTTTTGTTGGACAGAGCATAGTAAGATGATGATACCCTTGTTTTGTTAATAGGTCAAATTTGGCTACTGAATGTTTTGTCTACCTTTTCATTACATGCCTTGACCATAGGAAAAAAAATGGGAATGCTGCTCTATCTACTTATCTATTTTTTGATAATTTCCTATAGAAATCATCAGAATTCATTTCTTTACAATTACTCTTAAGCTTATAAGACTTGATATACAACAATTAAGTACTGATACTGTTATCTTCGTAATGCTCTGTTGCAAATTTATACATAGATCAACTTCCTTATCCTCTAAATCCCAATAATTCGTTACAACTTAATTCTTTATAAATGCACATGTGTGTAAATCTCAGCTTAATTTATACAATTCTATTTTGGGCTTCCTTCGTTTTTTTCTTGTCCACTTAAGGGCAAGTATTTGTATCGTGGAAAAAAATACTACGATCAACGACCTGGCGTTTTAATTAAAGCCACCAGTAAGATGTTACACAATTCCAAACTATTGGTTTCCTTTCTTCAGCCCGACGACCGTCAGAGGTGGTTAGCCTTTGCGCCCAGATGTAGGTACATGAAAATTGAACCTAAACGGGTGGGCGGATTTTCCTTAAATATAGGGTCCGCCAAATAACTTCTTTTTTTTTTTAAATGGGCGCAAAACATCGAGTGTAGCTGCGGCTGTGTGGCACGTAGCGTCGTCCTGTTGAAACCAAATATTGCCAATATCCTCCTCTTCAATTTTTGTGAACAAAAATTCATTCAACATGGCCCGATAACGATCCTCATTGACTGTAACGGCCACTCCTTGCCCATTTTCGAAGAAAAATGGCCCAATTATGCCTCTGGACCAAAATCCGCACCAAACAGTGACTCGTTTTGGGTATATCGGCTTTTAAATGTATGCGTGCGGGTTTTGTGTGCCCCAAATGCGACAATTTTGCTTGTTTACATACCCGCCAAGATCAAAATGAGCTTCATCTGAAAAGATGATTTTTTTGGCAAAATCGGCATCTTCTCTAAGTCGATCGCAAGTCCACTTAGCGAGCGATGTTCAAGCGTATACACAACCATATTCGTTCAGCGGAAGGATAAAACTAATTATCTGTCAAATCAGACATGAGCTAAGTGTTACCATTCACGAAATAAGCACTAGTTGAAAAAAAACGTTGTTATATAATGCCTTGTGTATATCTGTAATTAATGAATAGTTTATGAGAATTGAAATTCGAGTCTTTATTTTTTCTTAGATTTCTTGAAAACGGCTACGATTTTGATGAACAAAAAAATAGTACAAATTCATAATATAAGGAGGGTTCATACAAATTCAAATTGGACAGAGTTAAATCTATTTCAAATAAATTTTTTTTTTTTTTATTTTGAAACACAAACAGAGAGAGCAATTTCGTGCGATCCAGTGGTACATTTAATTTGTTTCTGCTCCTTACAAAAACTTTTACTTTGTACCTATCTACTTCATTTATATGGTCTGGCTATAGCTTCGCTTAGGTATATTTCAATTGAAAACCGCTCTTTGCTGCAGCTCTGCTCAGACTCTGACCATTGCAAGGCACTTTGCTTTGTTGATTTTTTTGTTCTCACCCTACTACCCAGAGCAGAACAGAGCATGGAATGTTTTGTGTTTTTTTTTCTTCCTTTGCATTTTGTGCACTCACCTCACACCCTTCGGCATCCCTCTATTGAGTGGTTACTTTTAGCCGGTTTACAATATGCCACATTTCTGCCTCTTTCACTTTAATAATTTACAGGACTTTTGTGCTTTGTGTCTGAATAGTTTTGAGAAAAAAGCCAGAAAAGCAGTGCTATAAACTGCATTTACAATCTCCTGCTCCAAGGCTTGTTTTTTTTCCCTCTCTTGTTTAGTGTTTTGATTTTGGAAAATATTTTTTTTTCTATAGCTATGTATGTATAGGTACTTTCAAATACGAGTAGGTATGTGGGTATAAAACAGGGGAATGTGTTTTTAGCGCGAAACCGAAAGTATCCTGGCACCGATGATGATGATGACGCAACAGCTAGGACAGTTCAGCCACCAAACTCCTGAATGCTTTGCATACACCAGGTTTGTACTGTAGTTGGAAGAAAAAAAAACAAAACCAAAAGGAAACAGGAACAATTGCATTTCAAATGTTAAAGGGCACCAGCACGAGTATCTATACTATGTGTAGTTTCAAAGGGACTATCCTTTCCACAAAAAGTTTGCAGTTTGAGTTTAAGGTCTCTGGTTCTGTTTCGTGTATAGATACTTTACATACGGTTTAACAAACAGCATGACTTACAAAACGGTTACAGCGGAATAAGCCTCAATGGGAATGTTTTATTTGATTTTTCCTGTTCGGGAAAAGGATTTATGGCTATAATGTCAGAGAAATGTAATTTTTGTCGTTGTTGTTGTCAAATGTTTGATAATGTTATATTCTAATAAAAAAGCTATTACATTTGTGCTAAATATAGATATATACTATTTATTATTTTTATATGTGTACATACATATGTAAAGAATGATTTAGTGTCAGTTGGTATGGTAATGCCAACTTTATTGATTTGCCATATATCCGCATGATCCTTGTAGAAAAGTTGTTTTTGTTTCAAATAATAATTCAAATTAAACAAAATTCAGCAAATGTTTAAACAGATCGAGAGCTTATATTCTAGTGAACAAAAATTTATAAAAAATGTTGAAAGATAAAAAATAAAATTGATTAAAGCAACTTAGTTTACAACATGTCCACTTAATCAATTATTTAATTTTTTAAAATAAATAAACAAAACAAAAATTAATAATAACCATTTAACAATTTGATATACCAATATTTTTCTTACAAAACGTATGTTTTAAATGATTAACTGGTTCTGTAAGATTGTCCGCAACCATCTTTTCAGTATTTACTTTCTGAAGTTCAATAGGTTTGTTTTCTATAACACACTGACGTATGATGTCGTATGTCAATATTCTTTATCCTTTGACTACAGACTTTGGTTTTTGCTTTCTTCATTTTCACTTGCACTTTCATTATCGCAAGATATTATTATTTTCCTTTCGAAATTTTCACGCAGCTCATCCATCATTTTTCGAATCCATATAGCTTCTTGTGCTGCAGCTTTCATATATTCTGCTTTAGCAGTAGAGAGTGCCACTGTTGGTTGTCGTTTACTTCCCCAGGATATAGCACCATTTTTTATTGTATATTTTTTTTTTGTAATTTATCCTAAGGTCTTTGAAATGCAACCTGAATTGCACGGCACTAGTTTAGCACAGCGGTTTTGAGAAGCTGTCTCATTTTTAACCATTGGGCAGCATGCAATTAAAATTGGAGGTAAAGAAAAGAATGCCCCTAGCGTGGAGATCGAACCCACACGTCTAAGTTAGCAATCAAGCACTTTATCCACTGCGCCAATGCACCATTTTGAAGTTTAAACAGAGAACCAGTGCAAGATTATGTTCCATCAACGTCCGACGCCCAATCAGCAACACTGTAACCATGCTATTCCGATTTTTCTTCCTTTGATCCAAAAGTTAATTTGTAGTCAATCGTTTTCTTTAAATAACGGAATAGCTTAAATTAAAAAAATTACTAATGGGGTTCTATTTCACTTTTATTAAGCTTCAAAAATAAAATAAATAATATATTCATATAATATTAAATATATTATATAAATAAAAAAATAATATTAAAAAGTTTTCTGATTATAAACTTTCGTAAAATATTTGTTATTCAAAGGCTTAGTATCTTTATAATCAAAAGAGTCCTGATTTTTGAGGAGGTCATTTATATAAATAAGCCCTATCTTATTTTGGTTTTGAGAAGCGTAAGCTTTGAAAAAATTCGTTCAGTATTAGCTGAAGAATGTTGCAAAGAAAAGATTTCAAAAACAAATTAAGTCAAAATTGGGTGTGAAAAGCTATCGTCGGTCAGTTTAATTTTTCCAAAATATTGCCAGAATTTTTCTTTGTCGTTTATTAATTTGTCATTTACTTTAATGTTTGAATTAAAGCTTTCTCCACTCTTTATATATTTTCTGGAAAAAAATCTTCAACTACTAAATTTGGAACATATTTAATAGTGTAAAAATTGATTGGAATTTTTAGTTTACAACATTCATTGCAGACAAATAATATAAATGGTTGATGAAAAATTAATTGATAGAATGAACTTAATTTTATACCTCCCCAATATCTTAAAAAGCGGGATGTCTAGAAATGTAACTGTTCTTCAAATGATGTGAGAGTTGAAATAATAAATTTTAGGTTATTTTGCTTCCACACTTGCATTGAACAAAACCCAGGACACCATAACACAGACTCGTTTTTGTTTGGGGACCCATCCACAAAGTATTCATGTTTTGAACATTTCTAATCCCAGCACTTCTTACGGTATGTACCCCACCCAAGTTTCCCGCGGTAAAGGTACCGGGAAATAACATTAGTAATAACGTTTAACGTTAGTAAATATATAATAATTCGAAAAAATCGAAAGAAATACTTCCATACAATATTTTCCTAGGAAAAGACTAAAAATATTTGGAAAAATTTCCAAAATGTTGGACATTTTTTTTTTAATTAGAAAGGCTATAGATCAAGGAGTGAATTATTTTCTTGATCGATTTTAAGTTTGTATAAGAAAATAATTAGGTCGAAGATAAAAAATTGCATATTCTAGTAAAAAGAAGTTTAACCATTTCTTCCATTTTTGTATGATTACATACTTGTTTTTCTAAGCCGTTTTTATACCATTCAATGTTTTTGAATGAATAATAAGAAGTTTTCAAATTAAAATGAAAAATTTGACCACCACTACTAGAAAAGTCAAAGAAATCTGATGATCGGCTTTGGCAAGTCGTGAAATAGCTATAATTCCAGCCAAAATAATAAGACACACAACTTGATGGTAGCACACTCAATCTGTTGTTGTTCATTCAAAAACATTTCTTATTCATATCCTTTAACACTCGTTTTTAGTACATAGTTACGAGGCATAATTTAATAAAAAAATCATCCACCTGTTTTCGAAATATTGAATTTACATATTTTCAAAAAATCAAAAAAAATTTTTTTTGAAAACTTTAATACGAATGAACTTATTTTAAGAACCTAATGTGTAAGAATTTTAATAGAAATCGTATAGACAATGAAAACGTCGAAAATAAGAAAAATAGAGAAAAAGTTTTATGGGACACAATAATATTTTTTTTTGCAATAAGTCAACTGGTGAACTGATGATATATCTCAAGTACAAATCTTTACATCGCGTTGGAGAAAGTAAGAATATTGCGCTTGATATTTTAAAATCATTTGATATATCTAGGCATCAAGGTCTCTTATGGAAAATAAGTATATTTGTTTATTTTGTATCGATGAATCTTTTCTCCGGTTAAGTTCACTAAAATAAATGCTGGTATAGCGCAGGGCTCTGCCTTATCTCCATTTTTTTCTTCTGATTTTTTTAATGGTCTCTTCTCTAGAACTTCTAATCCACTATTAGGTGCTGAGGACAGTACTCTCAGCTTTTAATATTTGTTTCCAAATTTACCTTCTTATTCATCGAACGTGGAACTGCAATGTCTGATAAGCTCATTAAAATCAGATAGCTTTGGCCGGGTAAAATTGAATTCTTCAAAAATAAAGTGCCGTCTTCTTCACTCCTAGGAATGTTCATCAGTTTACCCTTGAGCCCAACTTCGGGCGTACTGTCAAGTACAGACATTCTTTCTTTAGTCGTACAACACAAACCATACGTGTAAGCCAGACTCTATTTTCCATCCCATTTTTGTAATCTGATCTTTAAGGCAAATGTACATCGGTATTCCTTTTAAATCTTACTCTCTTCTCCTAGAACTAGCACTGTACACGATCATATATTAAGGATAGTCAAAACCCTTTACAAAAAAAATTAAAATGATTTCTTTGAACAGAATGTAGTATTACCTAAATAATATTATTTTTTTTTCAAAAGCGTTTCAACCGTTTTCGAGATATGAAAACATTTTAATAACGGTTGTATGGCAGGTGCCGTAATATTTGGGTATGAAATAAATGTTCATGTTCAGTCCTTTAAGAAATCGCCTAAGACGCTTAAGTACCAAGACTAATGAAAAAGGCTATAGCGACTTAGACCCTAGATTGACCTACAAACAGACAGACAGACAAGTTTGCAGGTTCCAGTTTTTTATTTTTCATCGCAGTGTTACGTTTGATAAAAATCTCGAGTTCAATTTTGTTCCAAATGTACAATACCCCTATTGAATAAGATTCCTTATATTGCATATAGCTTTCAGTGTATAAGTGTATAGTGTCTATGAAATTCATTATGAAATACATATTCTTATTCCCATTATAGTTTATAATTGGGTTATGTCAAATTAAGTATATATTCTCGTAAAAAGAGATATGCGCCGAATACCCCTGCTCTCGAACGATACCATCCTTGATAAACGTTAGAGACAAATCGGGTATTCACGCATCGTCGCGTCGTTGCGTTGGTGAGTGACAGAAAAAAAACAATAATGCCGGTCATCCACCAAGTGCTCAACAAGCTCCACCAACATCAATCAACTCCATCGTTGGATGTCAAAATTAACAACCTCTTACACTAGTGCACAAGCTTGCGTTCCTCATGTTGAGCAACGAAGCCAGAGAAAAAATTGAACAAAACGTGTTGGCAGCCCCGTACACATAGTTGACAAACTTAGTGAAATGTTGAATAACCTCGTACACTTAGTTGATCAACGTATTCAATTGTTGAATAGCTTCGTACATATAGTTGACAAACTTACTCAAAAGTTGAATAACCTCTTACACTAGTTGATAAACTTTTTCGATTTTGACAAGAAAAAAAAGTTTTTCAGGTTGATCAACTGAGTTTTTGACATGGGTTTTTAACAAGTTGATGGACGTGTTGATACCATCGTATACCTAACCAAGACGCACTTGTTGAGGAACGCGTTCAACGCAAGCACTATAGCTACTCACATATTGATGACATAGTTTTTACTTGTAACCATTTTTAATGTCTGTGACACACACATCTTTGTTGAAAAATATTGAAATTAAACGTTGTCTAGATTTAACATGATTTTGTCTCAAAGTAAAAAAAAGTGTCTGCCATATTAATAATATTGGAAAATTAACTACAAAAAAAAAAGATAAAACACGATGACGAAAAATCAAAACACAATGAACAACACTGCACCAATTTTCAAGTTGATGTCAACACAATACTTCGCAACTCATGCACGCACACACATTTTGTCTCGTCCAACGCAACGCACAACAAATAATTTCACGTTAACGTCAATCAACTTGAAATTTGTGCGTTGAATGCCTAGTGGACGACCGGCATAACCCTTAACAAAAAGGAAAATGCATGTGTGGAGATTTCGACATTAATACTCGCTCCGTGCTTGTATACTTTAAGAGTAGTCAAAACCCCTTTATAGAGTAGGGGTATTCACGATCCGATGTATCTGGTCTTGTATCATTGTAAAAGTGTAAAAGTGTAGCATTTTTTTGCACCACAACAACAAAATATACTGAATGTCAAAATCTTACACTTTTACACTTTTACAATACCCGAACCCTATTGTAACAGAAAAATACAAGAGTGTAAGATTTTTTTAAGACAAACTAAGCCTTCTTCAGAACAAATGTGAAACAGATTTTGACATTTCCTTCAGTGTTGCTACAGATTAATAAAGGTGTTTTCACAGTCTGTTGTAAAAAAATAAAATTTTCTCTTTGCATGCAAGACTGTGTACGTTTTATCAAAATAAGTATTTTTAAATCTAAATTACATACCTACCTAATTTTCTTCCATTTCAAAAATACTAGTCTCACGTCTTTCGCTTGCCTTGAGTGTATTACACAATCGATGAAGGACCTCTTTAAGAAGATTATGAGTTATGCATTTGTACTATGTTCCGTTTGTGTGGATATCTCTTTGGAAGATACGCTTCACAGAAAAATTAACCATTGGCATTTACAAGACTTCGTATAAGTTTCCGAAACTCAATATAAAAGAAATCCGTTGCAAGTGTTTGAATTTTTTTTTTTGCAATGTGTAGACACTCGTGGAAGATCCTTGCTGCATGATAATGTGATATTTTTTGTTCGGCATTGTATATGCGAGAGGGCAGTTATTCAATCCAGCGCACACTCACATACACTCAATAAAAATAAAATACTGACTCAATCCAAATGAAGCAGTTCGGTTCGGTTCGGTTTTGTATATGTAGTGTAGAGTACATCCATATCGTCATACATACACACACAAATGCACATCACATATGTGCAGTGAACTACTTCAAATGACTTTATCGAATATAATTTTGATTTGCTCCTTTTTTTCAACTGAAAATATTTTTTATATTTATTTCCTTTAAGAATATTTTGGCAAAATGTCAAATTTTACGATTTACTTCATAACACTTGGGTTGTTTCTCTGTTTATACAATCATATATGTTTGCACTTGCACCAGTTAGTTCCAATAAAGCTCGATATTACATACGGGCCACGTCGAGGCTTTAAAAGTTATCCCTTTTTTCTTTTTCTTGTTATTTATGTATCGTAGCCAAGATAAGATGTTGCGTCATATAACTAATTCAATGTAGGTTTGTTTACTCAAAACTTTTTGCATAGGCTTCATTAAGGCCCAAGTAGTTGATTGCTTAATTTTAATTTCTTTAAGGTTTCAATCAGCACTAGATTCACCTAAAGGTAAAATAAAAGAAAATAAAATAAAATAAAATAAAATAAAATAAAATAAAATAAAATAAAATAAAATAAAATAAAATAAAATAAAATAAAATAAAATAAAATAAAATAAAATAAAATAAAATAAAATAAAATAAAATAAAATAAAATAAAATAAAATAAAATAAAATAAAATAAAATAAAATAAAATAAAATCAAATAAAATAAAATAAAATAAAATAAAATAAAATAAAATAAAATAAAATAAAATAAAATAAAATAAAACTAAATAAAATTAAATTAAATTTAATGAAATAAAAATAAAATAAAGTAAAATACATACAATCAACTAGGCTTGTTTTTATTTATTTTTGACTTAAATTAATTTCACGACTGAATGTTGGTATTAAAAAACAAAAGTTCGTACTTTGAAAACCACTTTGGTAGCTTTTCCACGTCTTTTACTCTACTTATCTGTTTTCCAGTGAATGAAATATCCTTAAAAAGCCTAATCAAAGTTTGATTTTCGGATCAATGTCCCCTGGCAACCTCTCTCATATATCATATCAAATCGTGTTATGTCGATACTTAAATTATTGCAATGACCTATTACCTCTGGTAACAAAGCGTTTGATTTACCGTTTTAACAGCAATTGATTTTATTATTTTAAATCTTCTACGTTTATACAAAATAAATGCTTACTCTACAATAAATAAAATGTACAGTAAGTATTAAGCAGAAAGTTTAATATTACATTAACAAAAATAGAATAGAATTAAAAGTATAATAAATTTGAGATGCTGCTGGTGAGTGCTGTTCGGGTGGCGTCTTCGCGTCGCATCTTCATCGTCGTTGTGAATGTTTATCATTTTCGACATGCTGTAGGTAGCTTGATGAACTAATGGTGCTATTCTGTTGTTGTCACAAAAAATCGGTTTAGAGAAGTAAGAGAATTGTGCTTGATATTTCCAAAGCATTTAAACGAATTTGACATCAAGCTATCTCTTTTCGAAAATGCGTGCATTTGGTTGGATGAATCTCAGCATTTCATATTCGTTTTCAGATCCATCTTCTTATAATTCGGATGTGGATCTCCAATGGCACTGGCAGAATATGAAAAGCTCTGTCAATTCTGACCTCGACGGCATTGGGAATAAAACCTGCGAAGAGTTTAATGAGTCAAAAACACAAATATTGTCTTCCTTCGTAAAGTGTAACCGAATGCTTTCAGTTCTCAAACTTTAATACTTGCATAATACAAACCAACTTACTATACTCTGTCCAACAAAAATAGTCAGTACAGGCCATATGGGAGAGCTTTTTGATATTCACTGGTGCCTGTAGGTGAAATTGACACTCAAAATAAACACTGGGTTACATACAATCGCTGGTGCTTGTATGCCATGCACTCAACCTTCAATGTGTACTTTTAAAATAAACCCATTGAATCGGACTTACCACTGTTACGCTTGTGGTAATTTAGTATGCGTACTACGGCAACCCTGTAAGAGATTTAAATCAGTACGAACATATTGGCATCTATTGTAGTCAGAGTGAGAAGCAAGCGTCCTATCTTCCCTGTACTGACTATTTTTGTTGGACAAATTATTGTCAACTAAAGAGTTTTTTTCTGTAACCGTCATGGTTATGAAATTCCTGGCACAATATATTTCAGTTTTAAATCCTTTCTTATGTTTCTAAAGCTTCGCACTTATAGTTTGGCCATTTTATGGGTATAGTCAAAACCCCTTTAGGTTAAATAAGGTTAATGGTCTCACAGTTGATTTCGTTACCTTCACACTTAGATCAAGATAGTTTCATTATGATGTACTGAAACATTGTAACTCCTAATAAGATAGCATATGATTTCTATGGCTGATCATGATTGAGCTATTTAGATGCTTTTATGAAACTCAACAGGCTTTTGTCTGCCAGATTCGACACCTCCCCAAAATCGTCGAAGAAATAGCTGCCCAGTAAATTTGTTCCGTGTATGACAGAGTACTGGGCAATGACACCGCAAGTGAAAGGTATCCTCATCCTCGTGTTCATATTCGAGGTTGCAACTTATGCATAAGACATAATTATTGAGTCCCAATTTTTTTTATGGTAGCCTAGCAGATTGTGCCCGGTTATTACACTTAAAAGAGTTCGAAGTGAATTATTGTTTAAGTCGATAAGCTTTTCTGTTCTTTTCTTATCGAAATAGGACCAAAGTTTTCTGGTTGTAGGACATTTGTCCAGTAAGTTTCACCTTTTCTTGGTTTTTAAAAGAATCTTATTTCCAATGTTTTATTTAGAGGCACCGAATGGAATTTCTTCGTTAGGCCAAGTGTTGAACACTTCCTCGTCAGCTCATCAGCTCTCTCGATACTCTGTATATCACTTTAACCTGGTATCTATCAGCCGATTCTAATGTTATACTACCAAGAACCATCAGCTTCGCTTAGTTATCAACTGGGTAACTGGGCAGAAATTACATTTTTCGCTAATTGGCTATCAAATCCCTTCAAGCTGGATGACACCTCTATCGTAAACAGCACCGATGCGACTGACAGGAGATTTTATCCAATTCGCTATTCGCCATATTTTCAACATATAAGTTGGGAAACTCTGTTAGGTTTATTAATTTTTCGTCACTTATATTGTGGCTACAGTCGACATCTTTTTTTTTTTAATTAAATCTACTGGGAAATTTCGGGATTATATGGAACCTTTTTTTTAGATTGCTAAAACTCACGAAACGAAAAGTCAATAAATAGGTGAGAAAAACGAAATTTGAAATATGAAGTTTTTTTTTTCTATTTCATTGTCCGACTTTTTGTGCAATTACCCTCGTAGATATTTGTAATTAATACCGCCATACAAAAATAAATAATCAGTTTTAGTTAATATCCATTATTTAAAATTTAAAGTCCATTGAAAGCGTTAATTGCACCTTAACAACATTAACGCAGAATGCAATGCCCGCAGTGTTATTTCCCACTTTAACACCATATCTCAATTATTCCAATTTATTTACAGCATATTAATTTCGTTAACGTGTTAATCGCAAAAGTTTATCTGTTGAAATGGACATTATACATATATGTATGTATTTGTGAATGTGTGTGATGTTCATTAACTGTTAATTGAAAAGTTGCCGCTCTCTTAATTACTTATTTGTGCTAATTTTCTTTTTTTTTTTTTTTGAATGATGATATACATTTTTTGCCGCTCGAATTTTCCACAACAACTTTGGCCGGAAACGCATTCGGCTTTGGGCTTTCGCATAGCTCCAGAATAATATATAATATAACCCAATTATATGAAGTCACGTTTTTGAAACAATTTTGAAACCAACATTCAGGTGACACTGGCCAATGGCCATTGGCCATATTTTATTTTACACCAAAATTCGGTTCAGTTAATTGGATTGGTGTTGCCAACATGCATAGGCTTTTTGTTTCTGTACATCTCCACCGCGCTGGACTGGATTGCTCGTACCGCGCCACTTGTGATTTGTGCTTTTGATGTTTAATTGTAGGTGGTATAGGCTTATGGTTATAGTAAATGATGCGAATTGAGAGAACGTTTTTTGTAATAAAATTAAAATGTAATATCAATTTGGCTTTGATTATGCACACTGTTGGTTGGTTGTGTGTAAAAGGACTTTCCATAATCATAATCAGGAAATTAAAAAATACTGCGTGGCAAATAATTAACAAACAAAACAAAAAATCACTCGTATTTGCATTTGTAATGCACTGCAATTCAGAGCATCTCTCTTGAAATTATTTTTATTCTCGAAGCAAACTAACGAACTAGTATCGGCATCTATACTTTCTGTGTGACTCCTGCCTGAGTAACCTCAACTTATACTCATATTTATGTACCTACCAGTTTCATATAGACTTTTCCTTTTCCATCATCATTTAATTTCACTTGGCCAAGGATAATCCCGTATAATGGGCCAAGAAAATCTTATAATTTATTCATTCAAACAAGTTGAACATTTTCAACTTTTCAGTTTCTCAAAAAAAAAAAAAAAAAAGTTAATCCGATTTGGTTAAAAGGAGAAGAAACAAAGAAAACTTTTTCAACCACAAGTTCAAAATTTATGTTGGCCGACCAAAGAATTTTGTTTTAAGTAAAATGTTAAATAGAATGTATCTCTTCGATGTTTATTCATAGTTTTCAAATACAAATTTTGTTTTTTTTTTCTTTCAGGTAAGGACATTGTCACACTTTTGTTGCGCCAATTATGAGTAATTATATAAAATAAGAGAAGTCAAAAATACCTAAGGGTAAATTAATTGCAAATAATACAATATTACGCGAATTAGATCTGGAAAATAATTTGAAGAACTTTAAAGAGGATGCTTGCGATTGCGATGGAGGCCACTTGAATGATGTTTGTTAAAATTGTTTAATCTTATTTCCACGTGAATAGGGGATTTGGTGCCGTTGTTCAAGAGTTTTAGGGATAAGTTCGCACTATAGTTACATAATTCCGGCAAATTTATAATTGTTCATTATTATTATATAAATTGAAGAGCTTTTTGTTTTTCTGGATAATTGAGTTCCATTGCTGTGTTAAAATCAGACATTACCAGAATTGTGTTCAGGACAGGTAAATTTATCACTCAGAGAAAAAGTCAGGTAAATTTAACCAATTATCAGTTTGTTATTTTTTAATACAATAATTTATCATATTAAATATTTGACATGATTCAAGCCTTATAAGACTTATTATTATCTTCGAAAAAAGTACATTATCCTTTCAAAATTTCATGGAAAAATAGTTAAGCTGACACCACGAGTATATGTAATCTAATAGACTTAATGTTAATGTAACATTTGTTACGCCTTGTTAGGCATATATTTACATGTCATGGTAAAAAGCTAACATTGCGGTCCATTCGATTTCTTATAGTTACATGAATTTTATGTTAAAATAACATCACAGCTTATTAAATCAATGTGCTATAGCGATAATGATATGAACATTCATGATCATAGTGCCGAACAATTTCAATTTATTTAAAGCAATGTACAAACAAGATTGAGGTTTTTGTAGTAATTATATAAGCAATACGGATAGTGAAATAATGCAATAAATTTAAATTAACCTATAGTATGTATACATTATTCTTTTTATTATTATTCTTTTTTTTTTAATTTATTTAATAGTTTATGTTTTATTTTATTATTATTTTATTTTATGTAGAGCGGAATGATAGAGCAGCTGAAATGGCAAGGAAGGGTTCACTGTCAAATAGGGACAACAGCTGCTTATTGGGTATGGGCCCGCAGACCAGATCGGCGTAATGAAAAGAAGGATATAGAAATACAAATAAAAAAGCAAATAAAATAACTCCTGGATATCCAGAAGCCACTGTGTCAGCTCTAGAAGCTTATAGCCTTGAATTAACAAAAAAAAAACAGTATATTTTATCACTGAGCTAAATGAAAGGGGAAAGGCTTACCATCCGTCCAGGATTTTGCCTGATGCGTCAGGCTTTAAACTTCTCAATCAGGCTTTGGCCTGGTTTCGTGCTTTGTCAGGCTTTTCTATGTCATATCAGCATATCAACTTAATTGAAAAAAGAAAAATGTTTCGAAAATGTTTCCCAAATGCGATCAAACGAGAGCTTAAAGAGCTCGGTAAACGCATCCATTTTTCTTGTTTTAGTTATCCATTTTTAGAAAGAGACAAAGGGTTGTGAAAAATGAATTTCTGAATGTCGATACGATTGCCTATCTAGAGTTAGGTTAGGAAGGGCGTGCGCAGCTCAAAGGCTGCTGCGTACATGGGGGCCTATTGGTCCATTGTGTTCCCCCTTCTCACAGGGATGTTCCCAACTAATGTTTCATAATGACTGGTTCATTTACAAACCAGCCCGTACTCTCTATATATTTTTTCATATTTACCATTGGAATATGCACCAGGTCGTCTAACTCATGGACAAACCTGTTTCCGAGGTGTCGGATGCGATTTGTTTGTAGATTTGGACAGCCACAGAGCATGTGTTTAATGGCTTCTGTTTCATCAGCGTCTTGACAGCTCCTGCAGTAGTCGGGTGCCAATATACACAGTCTAGTGGCAATTGTACCTATGGCACAATGTCCTGTTAGTACATCTAGCAAGGTTCTGATGCTCTTTTTACTCAGTGATAAAATATACTGTTTTTTTTTAATTGATTCTAGGCCATAAACTTCTAGAGATAACACAGTCGCTCTTGGATATCCAGGAGTTATTTATTTGCTCTTTCGGGACTTCATGACCTATCCCCAATAAGTTGCTGCTGCCCCTATTTGACATAGAACCCTTTGCTATGTCCAGGAACTCAACAAAGTTTGACTCGGTTAGAGTTACCGATGGCATTCAGTACGCTTCGGCACTTTGCCACTGCATTGGATCTTATTGTGTCATTGGTTAGTGCTTTGATAGCTTCTTGGCTGTCCACGAAAAATGTGATCTCTGATGAGATCAGTTTTCTCCTTTGGATCATTTCAGCTGCTTTTTCAATCGCGTAGATCTCAACCTGAAAGACGCTACATTCATCTGGGAGTTTATATGATTCCTTAATATTAAGGGCTTCACAAAACACGATGGCTCCTGTTCCTTATTCCATTTTAAGCCCATTAGTGTAGATGGCAATACCGTGTTCTCTTAATAGTGAGCTAGGTACCCATCCATGTCTTTCGGGTATTATCATCGTGAAGTTTCTGTTAAAATCAATTCTCGGTGTTAAGTAGTCCGTTGTCACGTCAAGTTCAGCCATGTTGCCGTACCTTTGCCAGATAGATCCTTAACCTTTGGTACTGTGCTTCCAAGAGCCCGTTTCTTTAAGTCGCAGAGCACTCTCGGCCGTTGTGCACCTTATGCACTCGTCCAGACCTGGAAGATTTAAGACGACCTCCAGGCCTCCTATCTACTGTTAGTATCCATTTATGATCCTGAACACCAAAAATCAAAATTTTGTATTGGTTTGTGCATGGATACCAAAGTTTTTCGGATAGCTTGAGATTTATTTTTTATGGTCTGTTTTGTCATCAGCTATGTTCTTACTTGAGATTACAACAACATCAACTTATCCGGATAACTATGGTTCGATTTTTAAATGCAGCCAATGTTTTACTTTCATTTTATCACAGATTTCTGTGTACTACATCGTGGATCGGCTTCAGTTTATTTGTAAAGAAAGGTATACGAATTAAGTAGATATATATAAATGTCTACGACCGCCTGCTGGATTAGATACTTATATGTTTTTTTGTCATTATTTTTTTTACTTTAAATTGTGAAATAGAACAAAACTAATTCCGCCAGTCTTTTTTCTCGAAAATCAGACTTTCATATCTCTACCGTCAGGCTTTTTAAATTTTAAAACAGGTAACCCTAATCATAATGGACTAATAGGCCCCGTATACCCAGCCACCTTTGAGCTGCTCACGCCCCTCCTAACCTAACCTAACCTAACCTTACGATATTGACTTTCGCTGTCATTTCTCTTTTTCTGCTGAATGCTTCTACTTCCGTGGCAAGTTATCCCTCCCTAAATCTTTGGTGCACTATAGGATCCAACAATCTGTCAGTATTGTAACTTTCATGTACAGTTTAAGTAGTTCCAAGTCGGAGTTAAGCATAATCAATTGGGGCATACAACTTTTTTTAAATTTACTTTGGAATCTTGAAAAAAATTATGATCATCAAGCTTTAAAACTTACAACGCCTTTTCTTTGACTAATTTTACCTACATTTAAATGCATATCTTGAATACCCTTTTCGCACAACTTACGTCAACTGTCACCTCTCGCTCTCTGCCATTATAATTTCTTTTGCTACATGTACATGAGTGCTGCAAATTTGTAAAGATTGCTCACTTTTTGTATTTTAAAAGCGTTTTTTTTAACTGTTGTACTTTGTATCCTAGGAGCTTTAATTCATGTACCACGCCAAGGCTGGTGTTTGGTTAAAAGATTACGAATAGACGATGGCGCCTTGGTTGTGATTGACTGCCATGCTATTCATTAACTGTTTGCATGTATTTGTATACACACTCAAGCACAGAGGTCGCTCTGCGGTGATAAGTGAATAAATAATTATCGGAGACACATAGAACTTTCCCAGCTGAGCAGAGAGGACGAAAAAAAAGATGTTTATAAATTAGTTCATGGTGTAAAAGCAATATAAAGGAAGATAATATATACAAAAAAAAATATCAATGAATGAAGAGTAAAAATTAATTTTAAGCGTCAAGCTAAAGATTCCCTCTCTTTTGGTTGGATTTATTTATAAGCAGGGAGATTTCTGTCTCTGATGCGATGGTCGGTACATGCCACAGTGAGATTTTCATTCAAAGACCTTTCCTTTTCACTATGGAATGAAAAGAGTTTATCTTTTGGTGGTATTAAATGTAAAATTGTAAAATATGAATGGGATTAACTGATGAAACCGGTTGATTCATTGAACGGTTTTTATTTTTTAAACTATGTATATTTAACTTTCATTTTTCATGGTGTTTAATTTTTGGTCCGCGTAAGCTTAAGTTATAAATTCTTTTTCATTCGGATGGAGCTCCTTTCTGTTACTTACATAATTTTAAATGATAAGTTAAATGGTTTAAAATTAGATACACTCATTAGGGTAGTTGTAAATATTTGCCTTTTTTTGGTACTTCAAATTTTGTCTCCAAAAAGGAATAAATAATAATAGTGATTAATAGGTTTAGATGTACATAAATTCAAAAGGAACTTTCCAAGTAAAAGCCTAAACTGGAAATGGACAAAAATGAGACTTGGGCTCTCCTTCCACTCAGCGAAGATAAGGACCCTATATAATCTATCCATAAGTCAGATGTTTTAATGTCGGTTCTAATTGTTATTTATGACCCTATAGGAATTCAGCTAAGAGGGATTCTGTCTGACTTCTAGAAAGATTCCTTGAAGCCCGGCAAGTTTCAATAATTGTTAATCATTTTTAGTTTTTGCGTTAGGCGTATGTATATGCCCTAGGCCCATGATCTTTAACTTTCGAATAGATAAAATTAGTCGAGACACAAAAAAGCATATGTTTGTTTTGTTGTTAAGATGCCAAAATGACTTTTTCAATTTATCGCTTTCCATTGGAAAATCCCAGTCAAGCAAATTAAAAATTTAAGGTATCACCTCAACTTACAGAAACCCATTTTTTCAGAGGCGTTAAGTGAGGAAACGTAATCGCCTGAGTTACAGAACATGGGCCCTGGGATCAATTAAAAAGCTTAACTCGGCCTGCATCAATTTAGAATTGGTGTCAAATGTTTTATAGTTGACTTGCTCTCAAAAAGATAATTCTTTCAAGCTTCACAAACTGCCAGAACTTTCGCTTATAAGACAGTGTGGAAGCTCGAAAGCTCGATTGAGGTGTTCAAGGGTGCCGTGATGAGGAATAGTGTGGACCCTTTACTATATTATTTCTGAATTTTCCTTTTTTACAATCCAATGAACTGTTATGGTGCTGGTACTTTGTCTTTCACCAAGAATTCTACTAATGTTTTTTTAGATCTATATTATATTAGGTTGGCAGCACTGTTTTCGTTGGTAGCCATTTTGGGGGAGAGTACAATAACCTTGGCACCAGAAATTAATAATGGTTTTTTTTTATAGAGGGATCAAAATAAAGCATTTTTTGCTAAGGAATGGGGCAATGGGGGTCTATAGAAAATGTATTGAAAAATAAAAAAATGTGTATATAAAATACAACAGCAACACTTACAATTAGTTTGGTTTGACAATTCATCATGAATTGGCTGACGACTGAACAATGCATTTAAAATGTGCAAATTTTTTTTTTTTTTTGTATAATTTTGCACGCGCGCAAGAGATTATGAATACCCTTTATATGTTTTTTTAACACAGCGCGAGCATCCGATGAAAGAAGAGAAAGATAGGAAAGATGTGTGGCGCTGTGTTCGGAGACTAGAGCTGGTTGTTGTGTCAGATTTATCTCTAGGGGTGGCGGCTGTACTAATGCGGAGAAAATTACCCTGTCTTATTTATTTATGTCTCTTATGATTCGCATTATTTGTATTTATTGCGTTGTCATATTTTATGGCTATACTAGTTTACTCAGTCACATGTTGTCAGTGTTATGCCTGAACAGCATGTACTGAGTAAATCAGCAACTCATTTTATGACCATTTTTTAAGAATTGGTTTTTAATGGAATATAAGATAGACAACAGCAGGAGTCGAATCTGCGAGCACGAAGTTGACAGGCTAGCACGCAACTATCGCGCCACGGCGAAACTGTTGTTGATCGCAATTTCACAAGAAAATATTTTGTATATGAACCTCATTTTTGGATTACTGATGACTATGTCAATATGTAAACCAGCTGGAGAGTGTAAATAATTATCAATCAATAATAATTGTTGAGACGACGTTACATCTAGAAAACTGATGGTCTCCTCAAATCATTGGTACTTACTTCTTTAAAAACGATGCCGGTCAGAAGGTTACAGATAATGAAGACCATTATAGAGCCATGATCAATGACGTTTTCGATCCCGAAATGAATAGCTTTTATGTGGGACAGCTGTAATGTCAATTAGACGATGCATCATGCCACGTAGTGCGTGCCACAAATGGACAGTTTGGTGAGAATATATTTTGCATTATGGACGTGTGAGTTGGCCTTCCAAATCATGCGGTTTGACACTGCTGTTTGACAATTGACGACTTGGAAATGAAAATGAGCCGCATTATTGCCAATATAGGACCCCAAATGCTGCAAATAGTGATCAAAAACTGGACCTCAATATTGGACTACATCCGAACTAGCCGAGGTGACCATATATGTCAAAAATCAAATTCAAATAAAAATGGTAAATAGCTTAATTTATTTTATGGTTTTATTCATAAAAAAACACCCTTTAACTACTTCACCCTCTTTTCTAAATTGTGGATGAGGCTTCCATTATTTAGCAAATTGTTAGCAGACGGGCAGCTTCTGCGAATGAAATTCAGAAACGACCGGGTTACATTAGGTCCGAAGGCCAGAAGTAGTGCAGAATCTGCATTGAAGTCCAATGATTTAAAATTCATTTTCGCAATAGAGTATTTCTACCAATATCATCTTTTGATGTTCAACATTTAATTAAGCATCCTACTAAATTTCCTTATTTATTAATTGAGTTTGTACTATTGAAAGGGGTTGGGGGAAGGAGAGGTTGATAATTGACCCCAAAAATAACTTTTAACTTGCAAAATTGGGATTCATGACTGGATATGTTCATCGATTTGCTGCTCCGTCGGCGAATTCCATATTATTGAATATGCACAAGTTAGGGTGAAAGTTCGAGTAAGCAGTACCGCTTGTTTTCAATAGCGTTTACTTTCTATCAGGCAAAGATGTCGGAAAATAGCTGAATGATGACACGATTATCTCTGATTATTTGAAAAGACTTAGGAGCTTAAAGTATTTCCACTTTGCCAAGATATCGAGTCGATTTCATCCGGATCCGCAATTAAGAGGTTCTTTCTAGTCTAACTATATGGTTGTAGCGAAGCGTTACACTTAAATTATCTGAGCTAAGGAACTTAATTAACTTAATTACTTAAATAAAATAATTACCGAAGTTCATGATACTTCCCGCACAGAGCCCTTGGGGAATTTACTGCACTGTCCTACAGAATTGTTTTATCAAAGTGTACTAGCACTTATTGGCCACTAAGCCCTGTGTTGTTATTCACCTCACACATAATAGGGGGTGGCCGTGGCGCGATAGTTGTGTGCTCGCCTGTCAACCTCGTTGTCGCAGGTTCGATTCCTGCCGTTGTCTATGTCGTCTTATTTTCCATTAAAAACCAATTCTAAAAATTGTCATAAAATGAGTTTCTGGTTTGCTCATCATTACATGTTGTTCAGGCATAACACTTAAAACATGTGATTGAGTGGACTAGTATACCCATAAATATGACAAAGAAATAAAAAATAAATTAATGCGAATTATAAGAGATATAAATAAATCAGACACGGTCATTTTCTCCGCATTAACTCAGCCGCCATCCCTGGAGATAAATATGAGACAACAACCACCTCGCGCCACACATCTTTCCTATCCCTCTTTCTCTTCTTTCTCATGACGCCCGCGTTGTGTTAAAAACATATAAAGGGTAATCATAATCTCTTGAGCGCGTGTAAGAATATAAAAAAAGGCAGCCGCACGTTAGTTTACCAAATCACCTTTTGAAGTTGTTATTAGTTTATTTGGTTTTGGTCTCATTTCACACTGCATTATGGCTACAATATTAACATGAATATAGGTATAAAACTGTGTTAAAAAAACTTTTGTAACGAGGTGTTACATGCTCACCAATAATTTGTAACCAGCAAGCCCGCAATACTAATCAGGTGCCTTTAGAATCGACGGAGCAAATTCGCAGATGTTAATTGGTAACGGCCACGGTAATAACAATGATCCAGAGCAACATAAGATGACCACAACATATAATGCTCTATTTTCATTTACCTGCTTACAATTCACACTCACTCTTTAACGAAAATGTTTCAAAAGGAGCTACTATGGCGAGCGAAAATCACCTTCCGAGCAATGCCCAAGTCAATAAATTGAAAGTAAAATTGGTTGCATTAGACAAATTAGTTTCACTTTAGCTGTGGATGTGTACGAGTGAGGTCGATTATGTCATGATTGCCACCAGAGACTTTGACACCTGTGATCTACTTGTGCATAGGGTCATATACCTATGACCTTTGCCATTTGGGAAATACTACTAAGATCTTTGCCTTTCGAAAAAAAACTATGTGTATTACTTGCGATATACATAGGTACTATAGGGCAAGTTTTGCATTTGGCAAAAATATCGATGATAGAGAACACCAAAAAAGTTTGTCCCGCAATTCCGCCTGTCTGTTCGTCTGCCTGTAGAATGATCTACAGCCTAACGCGCTGCACCGATTTTGTTCAAACTTGGTGCTTAGGCGTTTTAGGTGATTGTTCAAAAAAGATTTTTGAATCGTTGTTTAAGCCCCAAAAATAAGGGCCATACACAATTTTTTAACATTGTAATTATCTAACGATTTTAATAAAAATTGGTGTGTGTACCTACTACTTTGGGTATGTTCTACGTTTTGGACAAACAAGTTGTTTAAATATTTTGTTATTAACAGTACCTCCCATACAACCATTTTATTCATTTTCGATTTTCTCATAAAAGGCTGAAACCGATTCCGATCAAAATTTTTATACAGGAGCTCCTTATCGATTTATAAATAATACTGCATTTGAAAATTTTCAAAAAATAGTTTTTTTTTTAAATTTTGAATTTAATTTTTTTTTTTTTTTTGATAGTTCAATATTTTGAAAACGTGTGGACGATTTTTTCTGAAATTTTGTTTTTGAATTTGTATTATTAAATATTTAAAATGTTCATACTATTTTTTTTTGAGAAAAAAAACTAAGAATTTTTATATATAAATTTACATTTAGCCGTTTCTATTAAGAATCTTCTGCATAATAATGTGATCGCACATAGCAGCAAGTACGTGCGATCCATCCGTGCATTTTATTTTGTTCTGTTCTGAAATTAAAATTTCCCCTTATTTATTTTTACGCTACACTTTTGCTTAGTGAATCCTGGACAAGTATCGTAGCCTAAGCCGATTTTTCTTCTGATATTTTTGTTAGAAGAAGTAATTTAACCTGGACGATTCTTTATGTGGTGACGCATCTCCCAAGAGCACCTCAGTCTAATTAAACTTCGACAAAAAAGATTTCAAAGGCTGCCCATAACGTCATCCACAATAAAAGTTGCTACCACAGATAAGTACTCGTAATACTAAAATGGGGAACCCATTTTTGTACATTGTTGTATTTGAAAAGATACATATGTGTGATGCTTTTGTCATTCGTCAGAGAGGAAATACAAATTTTATTTTTAGGCCTGAGAATAACGGTATCTGCGACAAACCTTCAAGGAAAAGCTTCTTTCTCTCGAAAACGCTTTTGATAAAAATGTTTGAGAATTTTTTCGCTTAATCAAACCAAATTTACGGGAAAAGTCTATTAATGGTGCCTTTCATTTAACGTTTTTTTTTTAATTATTAGCTTTCTCGGTAACGGCATTTTGGGTTTCTGTGAAATTTTATATTTGAGAAGATCGAACTAGCCAAATTAATTCTGCGTTATAAAATGTATAATAACTTTTTTCTCCTAATTAAAATTAACTTTTGAAATTTTTGTTTTAATCAAAACAAATTATTTTAAATTTTATGATCATATTGTATACTCGTATTAATAAAATCTAAAAAAAATGCACACCAAAATTTAAAAAAAAATTAAACTAAAACAGGATTTCATCAAAATCCGTCATACAATGTTCGAGATAGTTTTGTAATGGCTTGGCTTTTTATAAGCTACAAAACGATTTTTACCCACCTAATACATCCTTCACTTTCATTATATATGCACATATGTATTCACATAGTTGGGTTCCATGTATGTAGGTATTGTTAGGTACATTATACACTCTAATGTAAGTACATAATTAAAATCCATTTTAATATAAAGGGTTATCAATTTTGCAGTTTCAAAAGTAAACGTAAATAAAATACATATAAAATATTTTTTTTCATGATATTTCTTTTTATTATAAAGTTTGAACGTTGACATTATGTGTGGAACACTACATCATCTAAATGACCACCACGCGAATTGTTGCAAGCATCGATTCTTTTGAGGTAATTTTCGACATATTGGGCGGTATCTCGGCCATAGCTTGACGAATGTTGGTTTTCTGCATAAACACGGTCTTTCGCGTAGCCCCACAAAAAAAAGTCAAGCGGTGTCAAATCGCATGAAATTACGCGGGCAGGAAATGTCTCTTGCAATAAAGCCATATTCGCTCGAGTTGTGTGACTTTTGAGAAGATATCCACTAATGCGAGTAGCGGTTCTAATGTACGTGGGATTCTTACACTTGTGGGTTATGTTTGTTTTACTCTCGTCAACGCCAACATAACCATAAAAGAACTTATTTAAGTTAATAGTTGTTATTGGAGTTGGAGTTATGTATGGAGTTGGAGTTAGGCACCTTTTTGTTGGAACCACATACTCTCCAAGTCATATTCTTCAATAGCAGGCAAACAAAAAGTCGGTCATCATATGACCATAACGCTACGAATTGACGGTAACAGTCGTTCCATCGTCGTTTTCGAAGAAGTACGGTCCAATCACACCTCCGGACCAAAGAGCGCCCCAAACAGTGCATTTTTGTGGATGTAATGGCCTCTCTTCAATTACTTGAGGATTCTCGGAACCCCAAATACGACAATTTTGTTTATTAACATACCCACCGAATGAGAAATGTGCTTCGTCGCTGAAGAAAATTTTGTTCGAAAAATAGCCGTCCACCGCATGTTGTTCAAGCATCCATTCGACGTATCTACGACGTTGCCAATGATCAGCTGGCTTCAGTTGTTGAGTGAGCTGGACTTTATACGAATGTAGGTGTAGATCCAAATGCAAAATACGCCAAAATGTGCCGTAAGAAAGTCCTAATGCCTGAAAACGACGAGGAATCGACATATTCGGATCTTCGGCAACACTTTCACTTGAAGCAGCGATATTTTCAGTGGTACGAGCCGAACGATGATGCACAGGCCTTACAATAAATGTAACCAATCCAGTCTCTTCAAATTTCTTCACAATTTTGCCAATTGCTTGCATAGTTGGACAATTATGTAAACCATAATCTCCTCTTAAAGCACGCTATGTGGCTGTGGCAGAATCACCATTTTTGTAGTAGATTTTAACAATTTTCTTGCGTTGTGCGATATTAAGCGATCCATTTTCATAAATGTCAGACTTATAACTGAAAAAAAAATTGGTTTAACAACTTAGTTTGACAGATGTCGAATTCCAGGCCTATACTTTTGAAACCGCAAAATGGATAACCCTTTACATTTGTAGGTAGGTACCTTTGTAACTAACTATTCCTTGAATCATCAATTCGACCATTCATTATACTAAGAATCAAACTAATATTACGTACATCGGCTTTAAGCCTGCATATAATAACAAGACTACCTACCTACTAACAGCGTCAGTGGTTAGCTGTACTAAAGTTGTTAGCTACAAGAGCAAGTTCGCACGATCCATTCGTGCATTTCATTTGTCACTGTAACAGTGTGTGGCCTGGGTTACTTTCTCAAAAGCTGGTAAGAGATCAGAACAACTTTTACTAATACAATTATTTTCCTATCTTTAGGTTTATAAATTGAAAAAGAGCCTTCATACAGTACTGTTAGATTTGGCCAATCTCCCGCATATTTCTTCTTCCGCATTGTTATCGGCTTCAATAATGTACATGCTCAGCTCAGTTCATTTACCGCCCGTACATTTCATCTGGATCCAGCTTGTTAGGTTCTTGTTCTTACGAGCTTGCTGGATTGATGACAAGTAATGGAACTATTCGTCTCCATAAAGGGTGGAATCAGTGACAGTTCACCGAACCAAGAATAAAATCGTTTGCAAGGATATACTTCAAGCTGATAATAATTACTGATAATAATAAAGTGCTATAGATTGTCAAGAAGTTCTGTTACTGTCACAAACACGATACGCAAGGAGATTAAATATTTTTATACTTCATTCTTCACCTGACATCTTCCATTTCCAACAGCTTTAAGAATCCAAATCCTAGAACTTATAAAAGTTCTTTAATGTCAAATAACCACATAGACTACCAATAATCTATTTATTGAATAGGATGCCATATTAAACGAACGATTAAGGGCATTTTAATTAGAACGAAAAGAATGACTCGTCTTACAGACAATATGACCTATCCTTGATTTCTCATCGATTTACATTAAAGAAAACTTAAAAACTAACAAAAAAAAAATAAGTTATTAAAATTTCAAACTCAGGAAGCCACAAATTTCCTTAAACTTTATAAATCAATACAATTTTTGGGAATGCCCTTTGGCATCGTCGCGTCGTCGTTGTAGTCTTCGTCGTGGTCTTGTATTGAATTTTTTTTCAACCTAGCCTCTGTCTTCCATTTGAAGATCCCTCTTGTCGGTTATGGTCGAATACCATAGTTAAGTTTACGTCAGGGGAATACATAGCACAACGAAACCCTTGGCCCCATTGTGTAATGTAATTGGGCGATGGTCTCCATTTCCGTCGCTGCCGTCGTCTTTGTCGTGGTTGAAGTCGCGATAGCTGCCTTTGCAGTCCTTTTTCACTGCGCCTTTTGCCTAAGTTAGCACAATTTATAGTAGGTATAGAGGCGGCGACGGGCGCGCCCACAATGCAACACAAAACTCACTTGCTAGGGGCCATGGTCAGGCCACAAGACACTAGGTTGATCTCCAAATACCATTGAATGAAAATAGCAGCATCATCGAATTTCTGGCCCACAGATTTATGGCGGTAACAGCATATAGATATATATTTTTTTTTTGTTTCAATCACGTTACGTGTGGCAAGAACGGATGAATATTTTTGTAAAACTCCCATCGAGCTCCCATCTATCTATTCCTAGGCAAATCATCCAATTTTTTTTTAATACTTAGAAAAAGAAATTGAAAAAAAAAATTACTAAACCAAGTTGAACTTCGCCCTCCTCAATTAAAAAGTTATTCGCAAATCGCAATAAGTTTTCAGTACTAGATGTGGACTCATCTTTAGTCGAAACGGACACGGAGATAGGTAAATGGAAATAGGTTGGAATTGTTGTAGAGCTGATTCGACTAAAAGTTATTACGATTCAATTCTGCATTTTTTTCTATACCTATCTGGGTCTTGGGTTGTTTTTTTTGTATGTAATTTTCCCCAGTTTATGGTTAGTTATGTGGTAAATTGAATTCGGATAAAAATTCTATAAGCCATTGCTATAATTTATCTTCGGTTGAAGAATTGTCGAGATATAGTTTTGTTTTTTATTTTGTTCTTCTTCTATTCGGAAGGTTTTCGAACTTTAAACTTTTTTTTTTAATTCTTTTGTTTTTGAAGGAAAATACAAAAAAATTAATAATTGGATTTCCAAATGAGTTAAAAAAAAAAGTTGGCCGGTTAATGATTGTAATGCGAAAATGTTGTAATAAGATAAGTTTGGACGTTTTAATTTTACATTTAGAGTGAAGTCATTAAAAATGTATGCCCGATGTGTGAAGAACAATTGAATTATTTGGAGAGTTTTTGAGTTCATGGCGTGCAGTTACAAATTAGTGGTTTTAGTTGAAAATAAACTAAGGATCTTCTCTTGTAGTTTTAATAAACCGATGAAAGCGGTAGTTATTGTTGGCTTAATGATTTTGAAGAAAGTTGATTAATTGTACATTTTGTTTGAGGAAGAGTATAGGAAGATGTTGCAATTAGGTGCAAGATGACACCCTGAGTTGGTGAAATAGCCGCACTATTAAGAGTCCATACATCGGCAAAGAAATATAAAATCTGCAATTACCGTAAATTCGGTAAAACTCAAAATCAACGCCCAAAATACGGAAGAACACACTTTAAAGTTTGAATTTAATTCATACGGGTTTCCTCCATATTTCAACCAGTGGATATTTTATTCATATCTTGAAGATAGGTTATATAAAGTCAAATTCAGAAATTATTACCCAAGATCATTTTCGCCAAATCAGGTGTTCCGCAGGGAAGCTATCTGGTATCACTACTATTTACATTGGCTAATAATTATGTTTCTCTTTTTGTGTATGCAATAGCTAGGGTGTTCATCCGGCTACTTCCAGAAGAGAGGAGAACTCACTCAAAACACTATTGAAAAAGAGAACTTTGAAGAAAAAATAGAGAACAAAAAAGAAAACATAAAAAAACTAAATATGTATAACAAAAAAAATTACTTAACATGAGCATTTTAATTCATTTAAAAAAAAAAAACAGAACTTTAACAAATCAAAAAAAATTATACAAAACTAAAAAAAATCACAAATGTTAGACAGCCCTGAAAACTGCTTAAGATTCTTCAAATTTCGAAAAAAAACTTTAAACATGGATTGAAAGTGATTTATCAACATCATCATCACTTGAATTTTTCATAAAACAAAGTTTGCAATTCGCAAAACTCGTCCAATTTGCTTTGTGGTGTGAAAAGAACAGTTTGAGTCTTAACCCGACAAAATGTCAAACAATGACATTTTAAAAAAAATGTTCTTCTTCTTCTCATGACTATGTTATCTCAAGACATATTTGCATTCGTCTTATAACTGTAAAGGACGTTGGAGTTCTCTTTACGTCCAATTTAGACTTTTTGTCCATATTAATATCATTGTTAATAAAGCCAATGCATCTCAGGTTTCGAATAGGACTCCTCCTTGCGATATTCATTGAGAGATTCGAATCTGTTCAAAGAGAATCGATTCGCATTGAAAGGACTTCAGTTGAGTGATCCTTCCAATGTCTTATGACCAACATTTATCTATTCTTCAAATGCAAACACAAACACAGAGAAGAACAAACAATAATTTGGTATTCTTCCACCAAATAAAAACAGGCGTCACAGAAGCACCAGACCTACATAGTATGTTCTGTTTTTTTTTTTTAATATCGGGCAGGAGGTTATAATATCCGTATCCTCGACTTGATTAAGGTCCCAACACATAGGACCAACTATGGGATGCATGAACCCTTGACACGTATGGGTAGACTTTTAAATTGGAATTCAAACATTTTTGATTTCAATATCCGTAAAATAAAATAAAATGCACGACTGGATCGCACGTACCTGCTCCTATGTTAGACCAAATTATATGCAAAAGTTTCTTAATACAAACGGCTAAATATATTTTTAAAGTCGTTTTTCACTTAATTTCTTATTACATAAATTCTTAATTTTTTTCTAAAAAAAATAGGTATGAACATTTAAAAATTTAATAATATAAATTTAAAAACAAAATGTCAGAAAAAATTGTCCACCCGTTTTTGAAATATTGGATTTTTAAAAATCCAAAAAGAATATTTCACAAAAATTTTGAAAATCAGTAGTATTTAGAATTCGATGGAGATCCTATATAAAAATTTTTGATCGAGATCCGTCGCTAGCAGGTACCGTTAATAACAAAATATTAAAAAAAAATATGTCACCAATATATTCCCATACCCAAAATAGTACACACCAATTTTTATCAAAATCGTTAGAGCCGTTTTCGAGATAAATAAGATGATAGAAAAATTTGTATGGCACGTACCGTTATTTATTTTTTTCTAATTAACGCCTGTAAGAAAGGTTGCCCGGTGAAACATATAGGGAAGGGTAAAAAGAAACCACCCTGGTGGACTGTAGAACTCAGTAACTTGAGAAAAGAGCCGAAGAGACTCTTCAATGCTGCCAAAAGCACTAGAAACGATAATGACTGGGAGGTATATAAAACTGGTCAACGAAAATTTACAGCAGAAACGCAACGAGCGAAAGGAAGCTCATGGAGAACTCTTTGTAGTGAAATTGAAGGTACAAACCAATCGGCCAGGCTAAGAAAATTCTTTCAAGGATTCAATTCCTCTGGGTGCTGGACCGAATCCTGCAATGAGACTCTTGAGCACCTGCTAAATACTCACTTCCCGGGATACGGGTCATATGACAGCATCCCGGAAACGGAGTCCTACATGGAAGACACTGTACCATCGGATATTATAACGGATAAAAAGATCAAATGGGCAATCCGTTCCTTTTATCCATATAAATCCCCTGGCCTAGACTGCAACTTCCCAATGATGCTACAGAAGAGCGAAATCCAAATAATACTGCTCCAGAAAAACATATTTCTTAACACTTTAAAATGGGGATATGTTCCTTTTAATATGGCGCGAAGTCAAAATCGGTTTTCGTTCCAAAATCTGGACACCCAGACATACAGAAGCAAACGATTTCAGCCCCCAGTCAGTTTGAAATCGTTTATTCTTAAAACGTTCGAAAGACTGATAGACCTACATATTTGGGGCACTATAAAACTGACTGATTTATCCGCAGCTCAGCATACCTATACAAAGGGAAAGAGCGTAGAAACGTCACTTCACAGCGTCGCCAGCACGATGGAGAAGACACTGAGTGACAAAGAATATACCCTTGCTGCGTTTCTTGATATTGAAGGAGCTTTCGATAATGTGAATAATGAAGCAGTAAGAACAGCTCTTGTAGACAATAAGGTCGATAATTCAATAACAGATTGGGTTATGTGCATGTTGAAAAACAGGCAGATTAACTCCGAATTGGCAGGGATACAGATGAGAGTATCCACTTCAAGGGGCACCCCACAAGGGGTGTTCTCTCACCACTCCTCTTGGTGCTGGTTATGAACAAAATCCTCCTTACTGTCAAACACTGTGGAGTAAAGGTAGTAGCCTATGCTGATGACCTTGCTTTAATAGCGACAGGTAAATTCTTATCCACTATCAGCGAACAGATCGAAGATGCTCTTTTTAAAGTTAGTAGATAGACTAGAAAATGTGGTCTGATGGTTAACCCGTCAAAAACAGAATTGGTCCTTTTTACAAACAAAAGGAAAATACCAAGTTTCAGAATGCCTTCAATTGAGGGTAACCCGTTGACAATTTAAGATCTGGCAAAGTATCTTCGTGAAATTCTAGATACAAAATTAAACTGGAGTCAGCACACTCGGGGAAGAGCTAAAAAGGAATGATTGCATTCTATTCCTGTAATAGAATATTCGGTAAATCTTTGGCGCCGAGTCCAAAAATTATCATGTGGATATAGGCAATAATCAGAACGATATTAACATATGGTAATTTGGTCTGGTGGAATACATGAACGAACAACTAACCCTAGCAATCTATACTGATGGCTCCAAAATGGACACTGGTGTTGGTGCAGGCTTTTTCTCGGCATCCCTTATGAGTTAAATAACTCAATTATGCTTCCAGATTATAGTAGTGTCTTCCAATCGGAGGTACTGGCAGTGAAAACAGCTGCTAGACAGGTAACGATGATGGCGCTACCACGGGCTGATATCATCTTTTATATAGTTAGCCAGGCGGCAAAAAAGCGATTTCGGCCACTGTGATAAAATCGAAACTTTTTCTTGCTGCCGTGAAGAGCTAAAGGTTCTTGATACAAAACACAATGTTAGATTCTGATGGGTCCCGGGACACAGCGGTATACCGGGTAACGAAAATGCCGATGAGTTGCCAAGGCACGGTCAGTGCTTGAGGTCAGTCAAGCAGAGCTGGTAAATATCCCACCCTGTTACATTAAACAGAAAATTTCTGACAGGATCCTAAAGAAATCCAACACAAGGTGGAGCCTACTTGACACTTGTGACACCACCAGGAAAATATGGCTATGGTTCAACAATCCCTTCGCTCTCTTATAAGCATAATAACCTGCTGGGATATCATAAATTCAAAATGAAACTCAGTACAAACGATCTATGCAGGGGATGTGGTGACGAAGAGGTTGCACTGGGACACCTCACACTTTCTCTGCCACTGCTCTGCACTCTGTGACCAGAAAAAGGATCTGTTAGGTAGCTACTTCTTCTTATATAATTTGGAAGAGTTCTCTAATATTTCAGGAATTAACATATCGAACTTCGTCAATGTCTCCAAATGGCTTTACTGATTTATATCGGAAAAGAGTGACTACACTCCGAGTAACACAATAGATCTACATTGATCTAAGTGTGATGGTAACGTCATCAATTGTCAGCCCAATTGCCTAACCTAACCTAACCGTTATTTTTGGGGCTAAAACAACGATTCAAAAATCTATTTTTTTAAAATCACCCATAACGCTTAAGCACCAAGTTAGAACAAAATCGGTTCAGTCGCTTAGGCTGTAGATCGTTCTACAGACAGACAGACAGGCGGAATTGCGGACCCACTTTTTAGGTGTTCTCTATCATTGTAATGTCAACTTTGATTAAAATCTTGAGTTCAATTTATGTTCTTATTATGTTCTTGTTTTGTATTGGCGTAATAGTATTTGTTTTTCTAGAGATTGCCTACTAACAACTAACACTTGCACTAAATGATGAGCCGGGTGGTATAACACGGCAAGACAAAGCCTGATATAAGTTTTCTTCGACCAATTCTGATAGTGTGAAAAAAACAATAATCTCAAGATACTGTTTTCCAAGAAAAAAATAGACATAGGCCTGCCGACGTTACAAACTTATCATAAGCGGTTCAACGTGCAACCGAGTTCTGTATAAGAATCACATGATACTATGCCCTTAATATGCCTACTTCGTGTACCTGTTCAAAACTGCCACTCGTCACTCATCGAAATTCTTTCGGGCACTCAAAAAATCTTAGGTTACAAATATATTCGAAGTTTTGACGAATTTCGTCCACTCTTTTTGGATTCTGAATTGTCATATAAAATATCAAAATTTATATTCTCCAATTGGCATACTTTTTTAACTTCCTTGGCTGGCTCAGAGGCCTTGCTTGAGAGACAGCTGAGCTGCATCGATTTCGGGCACTCTGCTTCGAGCTATGCAGCATTCTGGGGTCAACGATTACTTTGTGCTTATTAACATTTCGGCTTCTATAAGTTTTTGGTAAGGTATTATCGAAGCGAAAATGACTTACCGAATCCTTATCGAAGTTGAAATGTTAGTTAAGGGTTGTTCATTTAGTAGATGAATAGTTAAGGGGTTTCGCCTTTTAGTTAATCCATCCATATCTCTTCACAGTTCATATAGTGTCTTCTTCTGTCCAGTTGACACCCCTTGCAAGCGGGATCAAATATTCGCCGAAGAATTTTTCTTTCGAAAGATCCCAGAGCCAGCTCTCCTTATCAGGTTATCAGGTCATTGTCCAGCAGCTGGGCCAACAAAGGAAAGCCTGCCAGTATAAGTGATGTGCATAGAGAATGCACTTCGTCTTCCGCGAGAGGAGTTTCGAATGACCCAATTAACATTTCCCCTTCGATAAGACTTCGGTAAGTAATTTAAGTTAGCTTCATACTTTACAGAAACTTAATGGAAGCTGAAAAATTACTATTGCAATTTGTTTCTCCATACCCAATAAGCAGAATTTTGCTAGAATAATCCTTCGTCGGATCTCCATAAGGCCTCACCCGTGGTACGTGATCTCCTTAACCACCTGGAAATTTTTATCATCTATAGTGACGTTTTGTCGTAAATAATGGACAGAAGCTTGTTCGCTTGTTGACAGCAGCGGTCTTCGTTTAGTTCGAGACCAACAAATTTAAATTGTTCTTTAGCATTCGCCTCCATAACCGCCCGTTAAAGTCGGCTGATGATGTCAACATCGTCCCCCATGTCCAAGTATCTGACGGATTTGGTGAAAATAGTGCGTCCATTCAAAAACGACATTGAAGAATTCACATGACAACGCACCACCTCGCAGAAACCATGCACATGTTTGGAATAAGTCGGAAGTACTATTCCCCAGTTATTCATTGTACCGTATGTTTTCTAGTGTCATGCAGAATAAAAAGAACCTCGAGTTCTTTCATCGCCATATATAGAGGTCCAGTTCATGAATGTTATCATATGTGTCTTTGAAGTCGATAATGAGATGTTGAGTCTATGGTTTTTTTTTCAAAAAAGACGTGTTACTCCTTAGTTCATAATTCCACTCAAAAGGACAATGATTTATATACATATATTCACAAACACTTCCCTATACAATATTTCATTTCTTTGTGATTCTAAAAACAAACTGAACTGACTCCGTTTTAGCCAGATTCCGTTAACTTGCCATACACTCATGCGGAAAACACCCGCATCGTGTATCCTTGTCAGACTTCACCATCACCACATAGCTGACTGCATTTTCTATAAATATAGACAACGCCAATGAACTTCCTAGCCTTAAAAAATGTAACCGGTCTGAGATTCAACTAAGAGATATATCTACCAATGTACCTATGTATACCATCAACCCATACCACCAACACTTTTATAAAAAAAATTATATAAAAGAAAGCATTGTAATTTGTTACGCGCCTATTTACTTTTAATTGTTACTTGGCGCGGCACAATCAAAGCAAGTCCTTCAGGCGTGCAATGGTGGTAGCAAGGAGCGACGTTGATGACGTTACGTCATCGCAGACACATGCATCATAATGAAAAAGGATATGCCAGCTTAGTAGGTGGGTTGTGGGTATTGCTGCAGGAAAATAGGAAGCGACAACCGACAACGAGGATATAAAAAAGGAAGAAGATGAAACACAAGCCCATCAGAAGTAGGTGAGTACCTACCTAGGATGCAAGACAAAAAAAAAAACACTTAAAAAGAAATGTACATGAGATTCCTCCACAATAGCCAAAGATGCAAAGGTACATTACGAGAGTGAATTGATCCAACAATTGGATGCATTCCATTTACAAAGCCGGCCGAGTTCCAACCCGCCGCCGACATCAACCACAATTTCACATTCATCGTACATACATGTAAAATGTGGCACACATGCTGGACGAACCTAAAAGCATTGCAGTGCAGTGCAGTATACATATACGACCACATGGAGTGGGTGTGTTAAAGATTAGCCTTTGGCTTTGCTTGAAGAGCACCTCGTCAAGTATTATAGTATCCTTGCAACCTTGCAACCAACTAAACAATGTTAGTGTAACATCAAAGTGAATTCCCGCCTGACGGCCTCTTACTTCATAATTTTCATCGCCGTCGTTGTCGTCGTCGTCGTCGTCGCCTTCGTCCTTTACGCAATCATCGTCGTCACAGCCTTCGTCCTCTTCTGTTTTCTGCCGATCTCTCCGTTATCTAGCGGGTGCTTTGCTATGCATCTAATATAAGTAAAAAACAGGCGAAGGGCGTCAGGACGAAGGGTATGTTGGACACGGACAGACTGTGTGCGGCAGTATCCTTCTTGATTCCGACTTGAGTACTTTTTTTTAAGTTCTTTTTTCCACCATGCTCGTTCTCTTTCTTACTTCCTGTGAGTTTTTCTGTGCCTCGCGCCTGCCGAGGATTCTTTTTTCCGCCTTCGCCTTCGTCTTTGAGTTTTGTTTCCTTTATTGTGTGTATTGCTTGTTAGGAAAAGGATAATAATGAGTACTGAGGCTCATAGGGTTTGGGTTTGGGTTTGGGTTGTGTCTCTCTGTCTATAAAAGAAAGCTTTCTAATGCCTGCCTGCGCCTATAACACCGGAAGATGGTGGTAGTGTGACAGTGGGTGGTAACTGATGCAGGCTACAAACACAGGCAGGGGCAGTGATTCTATTCCCCCATAAAATGCAGTTAACTTTATTCATATTCCTGTGCAAATGCTGCAGTCAGTCTGCGGGAATGCACAGTAAGGAAGTGTAACGCGGTTGTTTTTGCACTTGTTTTTTTTTTTTGCTCTGTGCTTGACAATGTTGTCAATGAATATTTAAATAAAATATTTCTCTAATGGAACAAAATTAAACCAAAAACAATTAATAAATAAAAATAAAACTTTAAATGAAAACAATCAGCAGAGTGGGCCATCAGCATAAATAAATACTCAACAAGTTGTTGATGATTGTTTATAAAAAAAAAAAATTATATAGAACCATTCGGGATAAAAAAATATTTGTGTCAGTGATTAAAATAACAGTTAAGCAATTTTGCACCCCCAACACATGATGTAAGTTGTTATTTGTTTGTTTTATTTAATAAAATAATGTATCTATAGGAAATTGTGAATTTTGGAAACTTCAGCAGCTTTAAAGGTACATTTGTTAATTACACAAATTGATTTTACATTTTCGCGCCAAAACTACTGATCACTTCTATTGCAATGACCTCTTGCGGGAATTGTTTTACGTGGGCACCATCTTCGAATATCCCTTCTGCTGCAAAATAGTTTTTTTTGGCTTCCAAAATGAAATATATACCCTGACTATACCCTGTCCAACAAAAATAGTCAGTACAGGGAAGGAACTAGAAAGGGCATTTGCCTCTCACTCTGGTTGCATTTTCTTGCAGAAGCCTATCTCAAGTTAAAACTCCCATAGGGTTTCCGTACTTATCATTATAAATGGCCGCAAATATGAGAGAAATGTGTGTATGGGTTACCTTCTGCTTATTTAAAACAATGAACATTTTAATTAAATTAAAAAAAACTATGCATTTATCTTTTTCCAAACCACCAAACAAGCAGAAAGCCAATAGTAGGGCTTTTTCCGCGAAACCCTTAAAATGTATACAATTTTACTTCACTATTTTTTAACAAACGATATAATCAATTACCTATTCACTGTTTATAAAACAAAATTTCACAACATAATTTGGTTTGAACGTTTCGATACTTTGAAATGAAATGACTTTTTCTAGTAAACACCGAAAGCGAAAAAAAGTACTGCATTTTATCGGGCTATTTAAAAATGCAACCAAATGAAAAGGAGAAAATCAAAGCGACAACACTTCTCCTCCTCACCTTACTAAATTTTGTTCTCAAAAGCTTTATAAACAGAAAGCTCTTTGGTAAAACAAAATTGAAAAAGCTCTTTTGTACTGGTTTCAATTGGTATTGGTAACTCTGTTGGAATGTATATTTTTTCAATATTATACAGCGAAAGTAGGAACGAGAGATGATCAGCATACTTTAGGTATGCTATGAGGATGGTAATGGTGAGGTGTACGATATTTTACAGGAAATTACCACAACAATTTGTGTAAGTTGGTCAGTGTTTAGAATCCTTTTCAGTGACATTTTTTTTCAATTCCATGAAGAGTGAGTTTATACACATACACAGGCACCACTGGTTTGAAAAAAGCTCGCCCATAAGCCCTGTACTGACTATTTTTTTTGGACACAGTATACATTACTAACTTCTGATCAATTTATATTTTCGGTACAGTTCTTTAAAGAGAGCTTTTTTCAAACACACTGGTGCCTTTCGCATCAGAAATTCCACTGAAGATAACCCCTGAGTTGCAGTCAACCATGACCTTACTGCACTTCCTCCCAGTACACACTGCTGCTTGGCTTGTGTGCTTTCACCATGCATTCAACCCTCGCGTTTTAAAATAAACTTATATAATCAGAGTTACCACTGGTACTTTTGTGGTAATTTAGTATGCTTACTACTGCAACCCTGTAAAAGCTTTAAAACATTACGAACTTATTGGTACACTAACAATTAGATTGAAAGGCAAATATCCTATCTTCTCTGTACTGAAAATAAAAATTGAACAGAATATTGTGTTTGGAGGAGAAAACTCAAACCCTTTGGTTTAATGTGGGAAACATTTCCTTTGGTCGCTTTTTCGGAGTGGTTTCAACCCAAAAAATGGACATTCTACCAAATAAATTTAATCTTCAACACATTATTAGGAAAACGACTGTTTTTTGTCGATCGATTATATTATTGAGGTCCTTAATAGGCTCGTCATAGCAGACGTTTTCGCTTGTGAATGATTGACACGTTCATGAATCAATTCTGATATTCTGTCAAAATCCATAGCACATTTTGAAAATGCCTATGTTTTATTATGCTGGCAACGCCTAGACTTGAATCAGTAATTTGTCAACTTCTGTGCTGTATACATAATACAAAATCCATATTTGTGTGACTTTACAATTGGTATTTCATGGTTCTTCGAGCTATAAAGTATTAATTAATAATTACATGGCTGCGAAACAATATATGCAGACACATTATTAACGAAGGCATTTAGCATTTTAACATACAAGTAATATACAATATACAACAACCATACACTCATTTCAGAAAAAGTTTCAGCTTTTATAAAGCCAACCTCACTCAGAAAAATCGAAATAAGTTCACATGAGCTAGAAAAACTGACAAGACTCATATTTAGCATTTCAAATTCTTATATGAGAAATAGTGAAGATTAATAAAATGCACGACTGGATCGCACGTACTTGCTCTTATTTCGATCAAAGTGCAAAATATTCTTAATAGAAACGGCAAAATGTATTTTTAAATTCGTTTTTCACTTAATTTTTTATATATAAAAATTCTTAAATGTTTTCTAAAACAAAATTGGTATAAACATTTCAAGTATTTAGTAGTCTAAATTCAAAAACAAAATTTCAGAAAAAATCGAAATATTGAATTTTCAAAAAAAAATAAAATATTTTTTTTTTCAAAAATCCAAAAAATATATTTCGAAAATTTTAAAATGCAGTATTATTTAGAATTTGAAGGAGCTCCTGTATAATTTTTTTTATCGAAATCCGTTGAGCCATTTATGAAAAAGTCGAAAATCAATAAAATGGTTGTATGGCAGGTACTATAGCAGGTACCGTTAATAACAAAATATTTTTTTTTAAATTTTGGCTAAAATGTAGACCATACCTAAGTAGTACAAACACCAATTTTTATCAAAACCGTTAGAACCGTTTCCGATATAATTAAGATGGTAGAAAAATTTGTATGGCAAGTACCGTTATTTTTGGTGCTAAAACAACGATTCAAAAATTCATTTTGGACAATCACAAGCTGTAGAGAGAGTTGTACAGACAGACAGGCGGTCGGAATTGCGGGACCCAATTTTTTGTCGTTCTCTATCATCGTAATATCAAGTTTGATTAAAATCTCGGGTTCGATTTTTTTTTCCAAATGTAAAACTTGTCCTATAGTAACTATGTATATGTATCGCAAGTAAAATAAAATGCATGACTGGATCGCACGAACTTGCTCTTATGTTCAATCACATCATATGCAAAAGATTTCTATTAAAAATCTAAATATATTTTTAAAGTCGTTTTTTACATAAATTTTTTATATGTATATGTATACAAAATTTCTTTAATTTATTTCTAAAAAAAATTGGTATGAGAATCTTAAATACTTAATAATATAATAGTAGTTAAGGACTTTAAATACCTTGGTACTACGATTGATTAAATGGATGGATACAACACATTTCTGGTTTGAAACTGTTTTTTTTTTCTTTTTTTTTTTTTTTTTTTTAAATTTTAACTTTATGCCTGTAAGACCTAAGGTCTTTTAAGTGCAACCCAAATTGCACGGTACTAATTTGGCACAGTGGACTTGAGAACCAGGTATTGACTGTCTCACTTTTAACCCATGGGCGACATCCAATTAAAATTGGAGGTATTGAAAAGAATGCTCCTAGCGTGGGGATCGAACCCACACGTCTAAGTTAGCAATCAAGCACTTTATCCACTGGGCGCGCCGTTGCCACCCAAATGCAGTTCTTGCGCTCTTCTATTAGGTGTTTCTATCGGTTAAAAAAGTGTTGTTCTAATAAAACACTCAAAACTGTTTACGATGGAATCTTCCATTCAAAATACCAATATGGGATTAGTGTTTGGGGAGGTGCCTACATGTCCAATCTAAGGCAAATCATCATCCTACAAATGTGCACCATACAAAAAATTGGTAACGCACAACGACTTGTTCACTCTATGTCATTGTTTAGATCTTTGAAAATCCTTCCAGTTAGATATCTATTTTATTTTAGAGTCACTAAAATATTTTATATGAGAGTTGGATATATGCAAACTCCAATATTTGGTTCACGTAATTTACGTAGCATTACCCGTCACGTTGTCAAAATTCCAGCTTTTTTAACCACTCATTATAGAAACTCCTACCCAGTTATGTCCTGTAAAGTTTCTAATAATCTTCCTCTTGATATAAGAGTTATGAGAAATCAAAATAAATTAAAAAAAAAAGTTAAATCATGGCTTCTTGAGTTTGATCAGGATGAGATAGAAGATTTACTCACCTACATTGCATTAATGATAAATTTAATTCATTTTAATAATAAATATATTATATTAGTCAAATTGTTAATTAAAAAAAAGAAGCAAATATAGTCTTTTTTAAAGTGATACCTAAAACTATTTTTAGCTTTATAAGCAAAATACAGAATGTCACCAGCTATTCTCAACTGTACTGTAAATAACATCATTTTGTAAATATTTATGTATGTGTAATATGTATAAGAGAATAATGAATAAATGAATAATAAAAAAAATTTTAAAAAACTAAAATTAATTAAAACTAACTAAAAAAATACGCCATTTTATTTCTTGGATAAATTTGAATTTTTGAAAAAAAATTTTAAAAATCTGTCGATTTTTCAAAAAAAATTCAAAAACGCCAATTCATAGGTATTAAGCAAATACATATAACTCTTGAGCAGTTTTCAAAATATAAATTTAATGTTTTTTTTAAATGCTTTAAAATTACAAAAAAATATTAATTAAAAATATTGGTACGCATTATAAATTGGGCAGACTAAACCTATCTATTTGTGAAATTTCGAAAGAATCGGTTAAGTCATTTACGAAATAGTCAGAAGCAGAAAAAACGGTCCTATGAAAAGTACCGTTTTTAGACATTTAAAAAAAAATGTCAACCATATGATTACTCGTACCTAAATAGCTGCACTGATTTTTTAAAAATCAAAATCGTTAGAACCGTTTCCGATAAAAATAATCTTTAACGTAACGGTTATATGGCAGGTACCTTTACTTTTTGACCTAAAATATTTCACTCTATATAGCAATTTTGAAACAATTCGGCCATACATACAGACAGACTGAAAGACAGACAGCCTTACAGAAATTTTAGACCATCTTTTTCCGTATTCGCTATCATCGCAATGTCATGTTTGATTGTTATCTCAAAACTTTTTTTTCCGACGAATGCATAACTTGGTTTATAAAGGGTTATCCATTTTGCGGTTTCAAAAGTAAACGTAAATAAAACACATATAAAATATTTTTTTTCATGGTATTTCTTTTTTATTATAAAATTTGAACGTTGACATTATGTGTGAAACACTACATCATTTAAATGACCACCACGCGAATTGTTGCAAGCATCGATTCTTTTGAGGTAATTTTCGACCACTTTTTGACACATATTGGGCGGTATCTCAGCCACAACGTGACGAATGTTGATTTCCAAGTACTCAAGAGTTAAAGGATTATCTGCATAAACACGGTCTTTCGCGTAGCCCCACAAAAAAAGTCCAGCGGTGTCAAATCGCATGATCTTGGTGGCCAGTTGATATCGCCACGACGAGAAATTACGCGGCAAGGAAATGTCTCTTGCAATTAAGCCATATTCGTTCGAGTTATGTGGCATGTGGCACCGTCTTGTTGAAACCACATACTCTCCAAGTCATATTCTTCAATAGCAGGCAAACAAAAAGTCGGTCATCATATGACCATAACGCTACGAATTGACGGTAACAGTCGTTCCATCGTCGTTTTCGAAGAAGTACGGTCCAATCACACCTCCGGACCAAAGAGCGCCCCAAACAGTGACTTTTTGTGGATGTAATGGCCTCTTTTCAATACTTGAGGATTCTCAAAAGCCCAAATACGACTACTTTGTTTATTTACATACCCACCGAGTGAGAAATGTGCTTCGTCGCTGAAGAAAAATTTGTTCGAAAAATCGCCGTCCACCGCCTGTTGTTCAAGCACCCATTCGACGTATCTACGACGTTACGAATGGTCAGCTGGCTTCAGTTGTTGTGTAAGCTGGACTTTATATGGATGTAGGTGTAGATCCAAATGCAAAATACGCCATAATGTGCTGTAAGACAGTCCTAATACCTGAGAACGACGAGGAATCGACACATTCGGGTCTTCGGCAACACTTTCACTTATAGCAGCGATATTTTAAGTACTACGAGCGAAACGATGATGACAATTTTTATAATTGCTTGTTTAGTTGGACGATTATGTAAACCATAATCTCCTCTTAAAGCACGATATGTTGCTGTGCCAGAATCGCCATTTTTGTAGTAGGTTTTAACAATTTGTATGCGTTGTGCGATAGTTAAGCGATCCATTTTCGTAAATGTCAGACTTTCAACTGAAAAAAAAATTGGCTAAACAACTTAGTTTGACAGCTGGCGAATTCCAGCCCTATACTTTTGAAACCGCAAAATGGATAACCCTTTAGTACCTATAATCCCAATAAACTTCGAATTATAATTGCACAATACCATTATTTATCCATCTGTGGAGAGGTTTTAAGTTGTGACGTTAGACATAGTCTTTTATAAGCAAAAGGTCCAATTTAGTGCCTTTATCGAGTTTTATCGCCTTGTTGAGAGCACTTAACCATACTCTTTATCCTTACGGCTATTTGCCATACGAGAAAATGGCCACTGATGCCTTGTTGGCACTTTCTTACGTAAGGTTTCCCACTTAAATTCTTATCCAATATCAGACTTTTGTCTACTTTTGCCAAAGTTTTTGGTTCACATTCTTTTACTGAAAATGCCTGATATCTGTTATACTGCGCAAACTTGAGGCAGTTTAATTCACTGTTTGAACTTAACCTCAAAGAATTGCACGTTTTTGAAATGCCGTAAGTTAAACACCAAGACTAAACATTATAGAATGTCAATAACAGCACGAAACTCAACTAAATGCTTTAAATGTACAGGGGCGGCTCGGCGCGCGACGGTGGTTCCGACTATCGAAAATAGACCAAGCACTTGCAAAATAGGTCTTATTAAAATGGTTTGCATCGTCGATATAGAAAAGATAACTCCTTTCAATTTCTAACTCCTTGATTGGAAATCAAAATCATGGACTATGAATACTATATTCCTTCGAAAAACTGCCTTGGAATATTACAAAAAAAAAACTTCCGAAGTAGGTACGCAGCTAAAGTAGTCCGCAGTGGAATTTTTTTCTTGAATATGCATACCATCAGTATGTAAGGCTTTAAGAACGGCTCATATATTCATACTTATGTATGTAGGTACTAAAACAAAATATATAAAGTCAGTACACACTACACAACTTTGTCGATATTGTCTATGCAGAAACGTATGTACTGTACAGTGTACATGTATGCACTACCCACTTACGGGCCGGGACACATCAAAGGGAATTTCACACAATAAAAGTTTTTGTAAGTTTTGTAATAATGATGACTTACCAGACCACTTAGCCTCGTTTTTCGTCACAGACTTAATGACAGTGCCGCAACGACAACAACGATCACGATGACGGGCGACGATGACGACAACGCCAGTGGAGTACCTACATGGTGCATCCGAGGTTGCATCCGGAGCATCCTGCATCCTGGTCGTAAATATATACATTTAGATGCATATGCAGTCACAGTAGTTGACAGGTCTTTTTTCCTGTTTTACTAAGCTTATTGCATATATGTATGTACTCGAGCGTGAGTACAGAGTGGGTTGACATATGAAAGTGATAACAGAGACGAGGAGAAGCGAGCCGTAGACAGATATGCAAAGGCGCAAAGGATTTTTTCCACTTCAGTTTTTTTTTCTGTCAGCACTCGACACCATCAGCCAACACTATATATAACGCAAACGAAAAAAAAACACACAAATGTAGCTATCCTCTTCCCAAAACCCCCAGCCACTTGTAATCGTCACTCATCGACGCGTCTACTATAACCTCCTTTGTATGCAATCCTGATTCAGAACTCCGTTGAGCCTTTTATCTTGGCAGCAGCTATTCTCTAACCTCCCTTCCTCGCAGTCTCTGATGTCAGCAAGTTATGTAAGGACAAAGGTACAAACAGTTATTAGCTTCAAGTGTAGACTGATTAGTTGCGCTCTTAGCGATTGTGGTGGTCTAATAAGGCAGTCAAAACACGTTACCTTGCTAAAGAGCAGGTTGAGCAATGAGAATTCAGAAATTACACATATCGCCTGCGGAACAAGGACGCGGCGGAAGGTGGAACGCTGAGTAACCAACTAAGAGCAGGAGAGAATATGAGATATCCTTTTCAATTAGTCTCAAATCGAATGGCATATAATACTCTGTACTGGGTTAGGTAAAGCTAATACCGAGATTTGGCTTGCCATGGGTTTGGGTTGCATATGCAATGCACGAATCGATTGCACTGCTTTCTGCTTTTGTATAAAACAGCACACCACCTTTATATACCTATGGATGTAGGTAAGATGCCACGTTGATGTATGAATGTAAGGTATAAGGAGAGGAGAACATTTTAGGATGTTTTCGATCTGACATAGTTTGGGCGTGTGTCAGGTGTAAACGAGTGAATCTTGAATCTGGCACGGGAAGTGAATGTGCAAGAAAATGAAACTTGTCATCGTGGACATGTAGGGGTGGGTTGGGCTGGCGCTGGCCTGGACTGCACTATGGGCTGGGCAGTCAGATGATATCACGAATTGATTTTTGTCCTTTGGACGACGACATGAAACGAATAGGAAATACCTTCTCATTGCTGTGAAAGGATTTTCAGCATTTTATTAGCCCGTTTGAGGAAGTTTTCTTCTGATGGAATTTAGGGTCGGCGCGCTAGGAATACCATTGTTCGAATTAGGTGCATAAAAAAACACACACACACATATGCATATATTTACAATGGACTGGTTCATTTTTACAATGGGGTTTCTTAAGAAGGAAGTTGATGTAATGACTTTTTTATGTGTGTGATTATTCAGAAAGAGTTCAAAAAGTGGTTGCAGTGTTTTTTCCTTTCTAATAAAACGTTTGTGACGTAATAAAATGTGAACGTTTTAAAATTTCAGCACCGCGCCACACTGCCGCCGCTGGAATTTTGATTATGAAAATTTGTTATGTGGAAGCAAAAGCAATACAGTGAAACCAGCTGAAGTGAAACTCGCATAACTGAAAAAAAATTTTTTTATTTTTATTTTCTATCTATCTTTACTATTATATAAAGACGAAACACTAATGGAGAAGAAGCATATCAAGCATTGCGGAGCCTACAACTTCTGCCTATACTTCGCTGGGTAAACGATTCTGCATCAATCTACAGAAGACAGTTGGATATACTTCTGATGAATAAAGATAGCGATACTAGTTTAAACAAAATTGAACAGTGTATTAAAGGGGCATATCATCAGTCCATCAACAGCCGACGAGTAAAAACTACTTTTAGAAAGACATGGTTTGATAAAGAATGCATGCGTGAGAGAAGTCTTTCATACACATGGCTTAATGCATATAGACGATTCAATACTGTCTTTACGAAAGACCTATACATTGAATATAATCAGAAATTTAAAACACTCTGTCGAAGGAAGAAAAAAGATTATTTTGAAGATCAAGCGAAAAAACTTACAATGTGTAACAGTTCGTCTGAGTTTTGGAACCTGGCACGCAAGCTTAATGGTACGAAGTATGTTATCGGTAGAGAACTGGATCCAAGCATGCTGAAATTACACTTTCAACAACTACTTAATCCAGTAACTCCAAATCAATTCCCAACTCACTACGCTCAATCTGGCTTCGAAAACAATATTCTGGACTTACCAATTTCGTGTGATGAAGTGTGTGCTTCGATAAATGAACAAAAGGATGGGAAGGCCTCAGGCTCTGACGGAATTCCGGCAGAATTTTACAGATATTGAATTGAGGAGCTGGTAGCGAATCTGACAGAAATATTCAACTACATTTTAGAGCATGGAACTATACCAGAGCAGTTTAAAGAGGCCCTGATCTTCCCGATATACAAAAAGGGTAGTACCGAAGATCCGTCAAACTATAGAGGAATATCGTTTCTGAATGCTTCTTATAAGATTTTTACTTCGATTCTGAATAAGCGCCTGAATAATTGGATCGATTTTAGTAACCTTCTCAGTGAGTACCAAGCTGGCTTCAGATCGGGTTACTCCACTATAGACCACATCTTCGTTCTTCGCACGATTGCTGACTCATTCATATCTAGAAATAAGAAATTATTCGCTTTCTTTGTGGATTTCAAGTCTGCTTTTGACACCGTCGACCGTAATGCACTATTCTATAAGCTTTGCCAGAAAGGAATGTCACTGAAGTTCGGAAGAGTACTGCAAAACTTATACATGGATACCAAAGCGGCGGTCTGCAATGGAAAAAACCTCTCTGACTGGTTTTCAACGAACTCAGGTGTTAGACAGGGTTATGCACTCAGCCCAAGTTTATTCGCTCTCTTCATAGAAGATATTGTTGAAATATTAGCTGGGGGCATTGAATATGACCATAAAAGCACTGCTCTTTGCTGACGACATAGTACTGCTTGCGTACACGTCACAATCTCTCCAATTGATGATAAATAGACTCTCCGTTTACTCTTCGAGATGGAATCTGGAAGTAAACTTAAACAAATCTAAAGTGATGATCTTTAAGAAAGGAGGAGGTAGAGTTGGGGCAAATGAACATTGGCATTACAATAATGAAACAATTGAGGTTGTGCAAGAATACAAATATCTTGGAGTTTACTTCACAAAGAACCTCAGTATGGAAAAGCACTTTACCGAAAAGCTTACGAAAGCGAAATCCGCTATAAATGTTGCATGGAAGCAATGTTTCAACAATAGTGAAATTGCACATAGCGGTAAATTCCGAGTTTTCGAAGTAGTGTCAGAATCGGTTCTTTTTTATGCAGCTCCGTTTTTTCTACCTCCCCAGAAAATATGACCAAGTGGAGAAATTACTCAGGTTTTATATAAAACGTATTTTTCGCCTTCCTCTGAACACTCCAAACTATATGATAATGTTAGTGATAGGAGTATTACCACTGACCATTAAGACTTTTAAACTGCAAGTAGACTACGTTATGAAAGTATTAAATATGCCAAATCATCGGCCTCCTAAGAAAGTTGTCCTACAAGCTATCCAAACACGGACGGGATGGTTCAAGGACTGGGTAGAGTTAGCAAAGCAGGTGGACTTCGAAGTAAACTACAGCGACCCTGTTTTATGGAAGCCTGCTTTCTAAACGTTGATCGCCTGTTTGGACGATGGTGCAAGCGATCGCTACAAGGAACAAGCTTCAAACTCTCTACACCGAATGCTTTATAGCAGACTAGATTAGAATCTTAACGAAAGAAACTATTTCCGTGACGAGTATACAATCGAACAAATTTCGCTCATCTTCCGGTTAAGAAGAGAGTTACTTAATTTGAACTTTATGCCACATCGAGAAGATCTACCGTTGTTATGCAGCCTGTGTAATATGGGCGAGCGGGAAGATGTTCTGCATTTTGTCGGAAGGTGTGGAGTACAAGGAAACAAGAAGGTACACGTTTGGCAGCGATTATCTATCTGATGAAGAAATTTTTGACCTTCTTCATGAAATGGATGTAACAAAGTTATCAATGTATTGAAAAACAGCACTCAGTTATAGAAAGCAAATACTTAACGAAGCATTTTAGTATTTAACTGTAACTTAGTTATGATAAAGAATTAACAAATTGTCAATCAGGCATACGGCAACAATGCCATGCAATATTGATTTTATATAACAAACTGTAACAAATTGTAGAAAAATAAAATCAATCTAATCAAATCAATCAAATAAAGACGAAACAATTATTACTTATGTCACGGGTAATCTCAGAAAGTATTCAAACGATTTACTTGAAACAAATTTTATAATTTTCCTTATTCTCTTAAGCATGGCTTAGGATATTTTTTTATTTGTTAAGTATATGTGTTGAATTAGATTATTAACTTTGAAAAAAAAATCGTACACTTTTTTGTCGAAGTTGGATCAACATATTCACTTACGCTCTTAAGCCTGCTTGATATTTTACAAAACTGAGATTTTTTGTAAGAAGTCAATAGTTTTATTCAAATTTTGTAGACCTAAATTATTTCCTAACTGCACTTATAAGCTGAGAAATAAATGTATTTACAAATTATAAATTTATTAAATTTTTGTATTTTTGCATCTATGAATTCGATTCAATCCCTATGACTGGGTAGCTTCAAACTTGGTATATAGAGCTTTTAGGTATTGTACAGAGGGAAATTGAATTTTGTTTAGCTCAAAAAATAACGCTGCCTGCCATATACCGTTAGGTAAAAGCCTATTTTTCTCGGAAACGGCTCCAACGATTTTGATTTAAAAAAATCGGTTCAGCTTTTTAGGTACGACCGGTCATATGGTTGAAAAATTTCTAAAAACGGTACTTTCCATAGGACCGTCTTTTTTTGCTTTTTTTCAAAAAATTAAAAAAAAAACTTTTCTTCCGCTCAACAGATTTTTTTAAATTTTTTTCCTATAAATCCAAATTTATCCAGAAAATAAAATGGCGTACTTGTTTTTGCATTCAAATTAGTTTAAGTATTTATTACAGAATTTTGAATTATTTTTTCTTTGATTAAGCCGATTTAATCTTTTGTTTTTAAGTTTGTATAATTAAATATTTAATATTGTCATACCAATTTTTTTTTTTGACAAGACTTAAAGAATTTTTGTATATATTAATTTAATTCATTTTTTTTATATATAAATAAGAAACGTATTTATAAATGTATTTTGATTTTTAATTAAAATCTTTTGCAAGATGTGATCGAATATAAGAGCAAGTTCGTGCGATTCAGTCGTGCATTTTATTTTTGTTGGTACTAGGTATCATCCAATCGGAACCAAATTTACGGGAGGAGTCTATTAACGGTACTTAAATTTTTGGTTTTCTCGATAAAGGACTAGTTAGATTTTTGTCAAATTTAATATCTGAGAAGGTCTAGGCAGCAAAACTATTTCTGCATCTCAACATTTGCAATAACTTTTGTTTCCTAATTAAATTATTTTTTGAAATTTGTTTTTTAAAAATCAATATTTTTAAAAGTTGTAATCAAAAACATAGTTTTAAATTGTATAATCATATTTATATTAATAACTTCTAAAAATAAAAAAAACAGGATTTCATCCAAATCAATTCACGAGATACTTTTTTATAAATAACTTTGTCTGCTACAGAAAAAGTTATAATTTAAAGAAAAACCATTATTAAAATCAATTAAGTATAGGAAACTTACAGTTATCGTTCTCTTTTTCAATAAAACGCATTACATTTCTTCCAAGTTAAAGTAAAAAATCTTTTTTCGAAAGTAGCCCTTAAAATCAATAAAACTCTTCTGGTGTTTAGTTCAAGTGGGGCTTTGATTTCCTAAATACAGAAATGTGAAGGTTACATACACATATGTATATATAATATATATATATTTTCTTTTTAATAATATAGTAACTTACGATTGTTTTTCTTTGTGATTTCCTTATGTTCTTATATTCTTTTCCTTTATTTAGCTATTTCTCTGTATTCTTATACATATGACTTTACTTTACTACTCTATTATTTCTCTTTCTAAATTTAACTTTCAGCCATAAACTAAAAACATAAGGACCCGAAACGTTTGCTTTCATTTGACATTTGCCCACAAGCTGAAGCACGCACCCAAGTAACTTTTATGTTCCTCTTCCAATAGATCCATTGACAATTTGTTTTTGTTTTGTTTTTCGATTTCCCATCTATTCATGGATTGAGTTTCAAAGCTACAAATACGACAATGTTTACAAATGTGTTTTGGGGGGTGAAACGTACGAAGGTTTCCAATCTTATTATGGCTTATTGTGCTTTCAGCCATGTGGCGAGATCGACTTTATTGCAAGAAAATGGTAAAATGGCCGCCTTTGTTCTCCTTCACTCGGAAACCATATCTCGAAGTTTTCTTTTATTTTTCTGCCGTTCCAATCTTTGACAACCTACAAGAAATGGCTGCCAAGTGCATTCATTTTGTTGATGACGTTGCCAGGTTTGACAATACAAGTCTTTTCCCTTTTCAAAATCCACAGGCATATTCATTAATGAGCGTATTTGCGATGTATTTTTATTATGTGATTTTATTTATAGGTTACGATATCAAACTTTTTCTGCTTTACCTTTGTTCGACCCCTCTTAATAAAGTGATTTTACAGAAACCTTATAACTAGAAGTTAAGATGATAGTTAAGTTGTCTCATATATGATCCCCTTATCAACGTGTGTACATACCCAGAATCGAAAGTATTCCAGAGACATTTACTTTGATTTGCCTTTCGACGTGATTAAATCGCATTTGATCCCAATGGAGCTATCAAGGCTGTCTTCAAATAATTAACATGAAAACTGTGGAAAAACGAAAAGAAATCGCTGACATTCCCTGTATTCATCATCTCCTTTAAGATTGTTTTGACTTCCCAAATTTGTATCTCCTATTGTTATAACTAGGGCTAGGATCTCCATGCAAATGCATATTTTTTATCATAAACTTTAGAAACACAGGAATAAAATACAAAATCAATCAATTTGCTTTAAAATGACATTTAATCGTTAGTGCATATTTTTGCATATTTTACTATAAATGCATATTTTGCTTTTAATTGCGTATTTTCAATAATAAATGCATATTTTCGAATAACAGAACAATCCTGCCTTTAATTTTTTACTTTAATCAGTTTCTGTTGACAACTTTCACGGCAGTTTTTTACCATATTCCATTATTCCATTTTACACATGTACGAGTATATGAGTTAGTATGCATGTTTTGTAACTCGAAATTTTCGCCAAGTTTCCCAAACTTGTTTTTTTTCCTATGGGGATTAACAGTAAAATGTGAAATTTTTTACAAATTCGTAGGAATTTCCACGTTACCAAACATACGTAGTTTTAGTTCTGTATTACAGAAGATGTTTTTGAGTTTTGTTTGACAGTTTTTTTTTTTTGTTCTATTCTAAATTTTCTGGACTTACTTTCATGTCAATGATATTATATCTATAAACCTAAATATTACTAAATAATAATACTTGCACATACGAATGGGGTATGGATTTTAAATGCATATTTTAGGTGCATATTTTACATTTTTAAGAGCATGGAAATCCTAGCCCTAGTTATAACAAAAAAATTATTTCCATTCTGTGGGGTAAAAATTCAAACATAAACAGCTTCGAATTAAATCTTAGTAGTGCTCGTCTAAAAATCCATCTGCTAAAACATTCTTACGGTTAGGCTTACCATCCATTTTCCTCGGTAGTGACATATGATAACAAATTTAATCCTTTACGGAATGAGAAATTTTATCCCGAATAGGGTGAAATCTATCAAACCGAAGGAAAATGCATGGTTTGATTCAAGCTGTAAAGAGGTTATTAGGGATAGAGAAGTCAGTTTCCGGAATTATAAAGCCAACCCCACTGAGGAATAGCGGAAAAAGTTTCAACAAGCTAGAAAGACTTGCAACGTTCACATTCGTAGAACCAAATTTTTGCATGACCAAAAATTAAGGCAAAAAATACTACAATGTCCCAAAGGTAGTAAGAATGTTTGGTCATTTGTAAAAAACTATTCGAAATTCAACTTCTTCTTCGGTTCCAACGCTCGTCTTTAATGACACCCCTTTTGTAAGTTCTCGCGAAAAAGCCAATTTGCTTGCAGCGCAGTTCGCTGTTAATTCGACGCTGTCAGAAAGTGTTATGACTCCTCCAGTACTTGAGAGCGTAAATGATTTTATGGGACGAATCTTCTTTCGCACTCGTGCAGTTGCTAGAGTCCTCAAAGATCTTGACATAAACAAATCCGCTGGCCCGGATAGTATCCCTTCCATCGTTTTGAAGAGGTGTTCTTCAACGCTGGCAAAACCACTGCGTAAGCTTTTCTATCTGTCCTATTCTACAGGTCTCTTTCCGAGTGGATGGAAAACAGCATTTGTCCAGCCTGTCCATAAAAAAGGCGCATCTTCTTCACCATCTAATTACCGTCCAATTGCACTTACGTCCCTTCTTTCCAAGGTCATGGAAACGCTGATTAATTATCAGCTCAAGAAATATCTTGAAGAACGGAAGCTCCTTAATGACCGGCAGTATGGCTTTCGTAGCAATAGGTCCACTGGTGATCTGATGGTATATCTCACCGAACAGTGGCACAAATCTTTACATCGTTTTGAAGAAAGTAAGATTATTGCGCTTGATATTTCAAAAGCATTTGATAGAGTTTGGCATCAAGCTCTCCTATCGAAAATGCGTGCATTTGGTATCGATGAATGTCTTCTTCGTTGGATTAGAAATTACCTTTCGGACCGTTCAATACAAGTTGTATTGGACGGTTTCAAGTCTGATATTCACAAAATAAATGCTGGTGTGCCCCAGGGCTCCGTATTGTCTCCGACACTCTTTCTCATTTTTATTAATGATCTCTTATGTGGAACTTCTAATCCACTTAATTGTTTTGCTGACGATAGTACTCTCAGCTTTTCATATTCGTTTTTGGATGCACCTCCTTGTTTTTCGGATGTGCAACTGGAACGGCAGCGTATGATAAGCTCATTAAATTCTGATCTTGGCAGCATTGTCCAATGGGGAATTAAAAACCGTGTAGAATTTAATGCTTCAAAAACTCAGTGCTGTCTTCTGTCGTTAAAGCAGAACCCACCCCCCATGCCGCTATCCATGAGCGGCTCTTGCATTGAAGAAACCGATCAGCTTTCAGTCCTCGGCATGTGCATCACAGACCACCTCTTGTGGAATGAACACATATTTGATGTCGCCAAAAACGCTGCAAAGTGTTTGGGCTTTCTTCGAAGGTGCAAGAAATTCTTCACCCCGTCTGATCTGGTAATCTATAAGGCCTTCATTCGTCCAAAGCTGGAGTATAACTCGCACATTTGGGCAGGAGCTCCCAGAACTCATTTGAATCTTTTGGATAGAATTCAAAATAGAGCTCTAAGAATGATTGGCGATAGAACTATAGTGGAAACATTTACATCTCTAGAACATCGTCGAAATGTTATATGTCTCTCACTATTTTATCGCTATTTTTATAAACATTGTTCCAGCGAAATAGCCAGTTGCATTCCTCCCCTTAAATTTTTCAACCGTAATACTCGCGCTTCTAGGAATGCTCATCAGTTTACCCTTGAGCTCAACTTCGGACGTACTGTCAAGTACAGAGATTTTTTCTTTAGCCGTACAACGCGAATGTGGAATACTTTACCCGGCTCTATTTTCCCCTCCCATTTTGATATTCAGAAATTCAAAACCAATGTGCATCGGTATCTCCTCTTGCATCCTTCCCTACTTTCCTAACGCTCGCACTGTGCTTGTTCATTTTAAGGGTAGTCAAAACCCCTTTAGTGCGCGCATCCGTTTAAAAAAAAAAAAAATCAGGATTTTGCCTGACGTGTCAGGTTTTAAACATCTCAATCAGGCTTTGGCCAGGCTTCGTGCTTTGTCACGCTTTTCTATGTCAATCACACAAAACATATCAACTTAACTAATTGAAAAAACGTTTCAAAAATCTTTTCCAAATTCGTTCAAATGAGAGCTTACAAAGCACAGTAAACCCATTCATTTTTCTTGTTTTAGTCATCACTTTTTAGAAAGAGACAAAGAGTTGTGAAAAATAAATCTCTGACAATTGCCTATTCAGGATTAGTATCCGTATATGATACTGAACAACAAAAATCAGATAGATTAAATTTGTATGGGTTTGTGCATGGATACCAAAGTTATTCGGATAGCTTGATATTTATTTTGTTGGTAGTAGGTGTTTAATCATCAGCTGTGTTCTTACTCGATATTACAACAACACCAACCTATCCGGATAACTATGGTTCGATTTTTGAATGCGGCCAATGTGTTACTATCATTTTATCACAGATTTCTGTGTACCAACTACATGGTGGATCGGCTTCAGTTTATTTGTGGAGAAAAGTATACCAGGCGAACTTCGTCTCCCCCCAATTTAACGCCTTCAAATCAACTGCAGAGCTACACAGATTGTTCAAATTTCAATCTGTTTTATTTAAATGGATAAAAATAAGGAGAGAGTGATATGATAAACAATGTTTTTAGATTGGTTTTCCGGCGCAAAAACAAACAATAAACAACTAAGACCGTTTACCAAGCTATCGACGACGTTCTTTTTCTTCGCTGCTAGTATCGCCCGTTCACAAATCCAATCGAGATTTTTATAATTTTTTGGAATGCCGGGGAACACTTTACTTTGGTGATGAGTTTCTCCTTCTAGGTTGTTAACTCGCAAAAATTTGTCGGGAATGATATTAATCCAAAAGAAACATCAACAGAAATTTGGCCATTGCCAAGCGCCAGCAGTTATCTTGAGAATTCAGCAGCCAATGGGTCGTTCTACAATGCCACTCATACTTGTGGTCAATTTCAACTTATTGACATGCCGGCACAAAGACGACGATTTTAAGCATCCATTAAGTTCATCGGCAGGAGTAGATTTCAGGATGACGGGAAGCGTTTGATGAAAATCTTCGCTGACCAATATCATATCCTTACCAAATCATATTGAATCACCTTGCAAATATCCTATGTTGTTACGTCAAATGCCTCCAAAGCTCATATATGCGCCATAGTGCATTCATCCCAAATTATGATTTTGCATTCTCGCATCAATTTCGCTGTCGCCGAATTCTGAGTCATTGTGTACGTTATTGGCTTGTCAAACAGTGAGAAAATTCATCACAAGCTTGAAAGCGGAATATGTGGTTCGACCGCCTTCAAACAGTGTGGCAGCAATGCCGTAGATAAAAAATGCAACGAAATTTGAAATCTTGGCGGAATTATTGCTAGAATCAATTAAATGACGAATGTCTTACATGTCCCACCGGGAGTATCGAGAAAGTAAATGCGATTGCGGAATCGTATTCAAAAGCAGCGCGATTGAAGTCTACGTTCGCCACTTTGGTGATTGAGCAGTTCGCAGAGGTCTCCATTTATATCTGTTGCACACACCTCTTGCGTTTGATTATCATGGACATTGTGATTAATTATTGCAAGACGTGTACGTCGTAAAAGGTTAGATCGGAATCAGAGTAATAATACTCAAAACTCGAATCAATTGCAGCAAGAAAAATAGCACATTTGCTGAATAGAAAATGATAATATGAAAAGGACACCCGTCAAATCGCGCACAGCCTATGTCAATGTATAACGCAATGATTCGCGTTGTGTCATTGATCGCAGCACAGTATCATATTATATCTCGTAAACTCGTTTGCACAACATAATCCAAGCGTTTCATGTTTAAATTTGAATGCCTCGCAATGACTGCACACAACAGTCATTAATCCAATTGAAACTACATCAAGATTCAGATTTGAATCGTATGTAAATGCACCATGCACCAAATTTATTCGTTGTGCAGCTCTCCCACGGGCATTACGCTGCCGATAAACCGCATTAACATCAGCATGTTCATGATCTGTTTGAGTAGCTCTGGCTACTCTTCTAGCTGCAACTTTCCGAGTTGATCGGCCCAAATTACTACGTCGACATAACATATTATTGTATTCAAATCGTATTATTTAGAAATCGTTTTAATTTGTAAAAATCGAAAACCAATACATATAAGCACATAGTTTAAAACCTTCTTCTCCACCATACCTTTCATAAAAAGAAAGTAAAGGGTTCTCCATTTTGCGGTTTCAAAAATAAACGTAAATAAAACACATATCAAATATTTTTTTCATGATATTTGTTTTTTATTATAAAGTCTGAACGTTGACATTATGTGCGAAACACTACATTATCTAAATGACCATCACGCGAATTGTGCAAGCATCGATTCTTTTGAGGTAATTTTCGACAATTTTTGACACATATTGGGCGGTATCTCAGCCATAACTTCACGGATGTTGGTTTTCAAGTGCGCAAGAGTTAAAGGTTTATCTGCATAAATACGGTCTTTCGCGTAGCCCCACCAAAAAAGTCCAGCGGTGTCAAATCGCATGATCTTGGTGGCCAGTTGATATCGCCACGACGAGAAATTACGCGGCCAGAAAATGTCTCTTGCAATAAAGCTCGAGTTGTGTGACATGTGGCACCGTCTTGTTTAAAGCACATATTCTCTAAGTCGTATTTTTCAATCGCAGGCAAAAAAAAGGCGGTTATTATATCACCATAACGCTCCGAATTGACGGTGACAGTCGTTCTATCGTCGTTTTCGAAGAAGTAAGGTCCAATCACACCTCCGGACCAAAGAGCGTCCCAAACAGTGACTTTTTGTGGATGTAATGGCCTCTCTCAATTAATTGAGGATTCTCAGAACCCCAAATACGACAATTTTGTTTAATAACATTCCCACCGAGTGAGAAATGTACATCATCGCTGGAGAAAATTTTGTTCGAAAAATCGCCGTCCACCGCCTGTTGTTGAATGGTCAACTGGCTTCAGTTGTTGTGTGAGCTGGACTTTATATGGATGTAGGTGTAGATCCAAATGCAAAATACGCCATAATGTGCCGTTATACAGTCCTAATTCCTGAGAACGACTAGGAATCGACACATTTGGGTCTTCAGAAACACATTCACTTACAGCAGCGATATTTTAAGTACTACGAGCGAAACGATGATGCACAGGCCTTACAATATCTGTAACCAATCCAGTCTCTTCAAATTTTTTCACAATTTTGCTAATTGCTTGCGCAGCTGGACGATTATGTAAACCATAATCTCCTCTTAAAGCACGACATGTGGCTGTGGCAGAATAACACTTTTTATGCGTTGTGCGATAGTTAAGCGATCCATTTTCGTAAATTTCAGACTTTCAACTGACAAAAAAAAATTGGTTTAACAACATAGTTTGACAGATGTCGAATTCCAGCCCTATACTTTAGTGACTTTGAATGCCCAACAACAACTTGGATGTGCCTACCACCCAGTTTTTTTCTCAATTATTTTTGGCTGGAATTATAGCTATTTCACGACTTGCCAAGGTCGATCATCAGATTCCTTTGCTCTAGTGGTGCTGGTCTACTTTTTCATTTTTTTTTTTCATTTAATTGAAAAACTTCTTATGCCTTCATCGTGTATTGAACCATGACCAGCCGCTTAGTAGGCAATGCACTTCGCATCACACCACCGAGCCCACATGATCAGATCCTATCTAATGCAGTTTTTTTCTGTTTATCAATTGCATTGAAACGACTAGCGCTTTTACTAGCCACACAAGTTTGTTGTTGTTTATTCGGGTTATTTCTTATTTTCTCCTTACTCGTTTATAACCAACATTTTTGTTGTTCATATAAGCCCTATACTTTTAAATCCGCAAAATGGATAACCCTTTATATTGAAGATGATCGGATGCCAACTGAGATTATTAGTGTCATACGTTTTTGACAACATTTTGTTATATATAAAGAAGAAGAAGAAGATATGTCTACTTCTTTAAATTGTGAAAAAGAACGAAATTAATTTCGTCAGGCTTTTTTCTCGAAAATAATGAGTTTTTATCTCATGCGTCAGGCTTTTTAAATTATAGAGCTGGTAACCCTACTCCCGCTTCCAATCCATCATATTTGTATGTACCTAAAAGTTACGTAGTTTTTTTTAAGTTACATAAAGTTATGGATATTTGGTAGCTTTAGTCAAGCTATAATAAAATGGGGGTGTTGCTCCCCCCACTTCAAACAATATAGTGCAAATTAATTAGAAAATCGAAAGGATTCCGCACATCACACCACTTATAATGTAACAAGCTAATTAACACATTTTAAATGCAAATGATTACAATAATAATACCTTCAATATAAAATTGATTGCTTCAATTGAAATTTATAATTGATAAATTGTTTTCATTGCGGAAACCCTTTGGGGGTCCTTAGATACGTGGTTAATTTAATTTACATTGATACTCATCTGCTGTAAATGAGATGCCTTCTTTGAACTTCCTGGCTTTCCTTTTAACATATTTTTGTTTTTGCATTAGTACGCACATTTAAACATACAACACTTTCCAAGGCATAAAATGCGTACATTCAATAGTTAATGGACTTTAAGAATCCTGCCAGTCTGCAAATACGATCAAACTCATTAAATCCGTCTCGTTATAAAAAATCCAGGAATTACTGTGCCTACATTTAAAAAAAAAACACACAATCTTATTCCTTTTTTAATGATGTATTCTCTGTGATGATTCGCACTCTCGGATCCTCCCTCTGCACATACAAGGATGTTTTCAGTTATTTTTAATTTGGCCAGGGATTCAAACCGGATAAAAGCCCAGAACAGAAGAGAACAAAGAATAAGAAATCAATAGCAAGTGCGTGTATGAAATAGCCGAACAATCGTTTAAGGATATGTATTTCTTTTCTTTTTTGGTTTCCTTAATTGGTACAGCTATTGGAGACTAATATGAAACAGAAACTCTCTTCTTCTTATTTCGATCAAAGTTCACTTTGTGCAGCAGACAGCATTGCACTTATGCATTTTTTGAATTAGTCATATGCGACGGAAATGTGACGCATTTAATCCTGTTTTTTTTTTTTTTGTAAATGTTCTTCCTTTTTTCTATAATTTATGTGTACCAACCTACGTTGGTGTGTACGAGTATATGTGGTTCTTTGCCTCAAGTGCACTCCCTTTGTAAGAGACCTTGAATAATTCTTTGCTGCTAAAATTGAAACACAAAGTTGTGCCGTTGTTGTGTTGTTTTTTTTTTTCTAGAACACATAATCTTGTACCCTAGTCCCTATATAGCAGAGCAAAGTGATACTTAGTATTCTTCGTATAGTGTAGGGGAAGAGGGTTTAGTATTACATTATTCAAAAGAGAGAAACTGAGCAAGGATAAACGATTTATTTAAGTCCTGCTGGTTGATAGTAATTATTTCTTTTAACTTCTTTTATAGTCTGCTATTGCATAATTCAGATGTCTATAAATCTGTGGTGGGGGAGTCTATATGAATCTATGTCGATTGCTTGTAGATTTGTCTCGGGTGATTTAATTTACATTTTTTGTTTGTTTTGCGTAAAAAATGTGCGTATTTGCGGCAACGTCTCATGATAATAATTGATCACAAGATAAAAGCGGATATCTCTACTGACGGATAAAGTGTGAGCTAGGAACCTTTTTGAAATGCGAACGGTATAAAGCTGCGTATCAGTTGATGGTTACATCTGTTCAGCTTTTGTGCAAGCATTCAATTATTTGGCAGCTTACCATGCATTGTTATTAAATAAGTGTTAAATCCTAGCGACCTATCGAGAACCACACACAAATTTTTTTTTCAAATTGTCATTATAAGTGATTAATATCTTCTACCCTGGGAGGCACATCACTTTTCTCCTTCATGGTCTGCAGTTAGATACACCAATTGTGGCTACGTCTTCCTCTGGTCTTCTAGTCCTGCTAAGACAGTTGATCCCTGTGTTCATATGTTCTTATTTGTCTTCCAATCCGCCTATTGCTTCTTCGTCCATACTTGTAATGAATAGCACATCTCATTGAGCATACTGGTGTAATTTTCTAATAGACATTATATCCTCAGCTTCATCCCAATGACTCAGCTTTTGAAATGTTCTCCATTGAATACCTCTTGTTACTCATACGGTACTGTAAATATCTATTGCGCTTCGAAAAAGTCAGAGAGCATAACACAGTATACAGCACTGTTACAGGACTCGTTTATAATAGCATCGAATTTTGGCGAGATTCCTATACCAATGAGTGATTGCCACGGTTAAGGGTTTTTCCAAAATGCACATAAGAGGTGTTGATTGCTATATGGAATGCTTCTCCAAGAATTTTTCGCACGGTTTTGACAATCTAGCGATCACTTCCCGCGCCCGCTTGAACTTGATTACTCTTCAGGATAGATTTGGTTCTTTCCTCTTTAAACACCTGATAGTGTGCTTGTCATCACTTTTAGAAAACAAACACTCAGCAGCTCGACAAAAGCTCCGTCCTACCACTACAGCTTTCTTTATCCCTAAATTAATTTTATCAACGGTAGCAAGATGCCAGCAGTGGTTTTTTTATCAGCTTTCGGCACTCACCTAACATTTCAGTTTCTATAAGGATTCGGTTAGCTATTTAAGCTTTCATATGACTTTACCGAAACTATATGCGGAAGTTGAATTTGCTAGAAGGGGAATAGTCCAGTTGCTTTGTTGTTTTTGAGAAAGTTTATTGCTTCTTTTTCTGCTGGAGGTTTGGTGTCAAAAATCGTTCGTTTACCTAGGAGACTATGTCTGTATTTTGTTCTACTAGCATTTCTACATTGACACCGAAAATGTGCCGTGTAAATCCTTATGCATGGGATGGTTACTGTTGTTTTTCTTCCTGACAACTTTTTTGGCAATTTGGTACAACTGTATTGTGTACTTACATCTGTCAAGTCTCACAGAGTGATATACTGTCTAATGCGATATCTGGTACACCGCTAGCAATTCAGATTTTAGTTGAATGTCTGTTTCAGTGCTTATTTCTATGTATCTTAAATTGACAGTGTCGATTTTGTTCCAGCTGTCTTCGTCGATTCACTTGCTGTATTCTGTGATGGTCGTTCTACTGCTGCAGATCCTGGCCTTAGTCTCAAAACAACCAAATTATTTCACACGTCAGCAGTTTCTTACACGAGGACATTGACATTTTCTGTTTTTTTTTTTACAAACCAGAAGAAACCCGACAAAAATGAACCTAATTTCTTGGAATTATTATCCCTGTTTTTTTGGGAAAAGCTATTTGCAGTGAAGCAGGATTTACAAACATTACAAAAACAAAAAAATGTTTTCGATAAGACTCAAGGCAGAGGTCTGCTTTGGATTGATTTGTGGCATTTGTTCGAGTATCGAATGGTATTTTGTTTTTAGTTGGTAGTTCCGATGAATTTGATGAATCTTGAAGTCTTGTTCTTGGACACGTTCTTTCATTTATTAGTTAAGTTATCTCGCAAACCAAACTATTCGAATATATTTGTGAACGATTCGAAAAGGTTAGCTGAAAGCATTCAAACATCAATCATTTTTGGTTAAGTATGTGTTATTTTCTCAAAAAAAAAAATGTTTCACGATTCACGAACAGGAAAAAATTACTAACGTAACTAACTAAAAATACCTTTTATTTATTTTTGTTGCTTTATAAATCACAGAATAACAATGTAGGTACTTATGCATTTGAACTTAATGTTAAAAATAGATGGTATTGTAAAAGTATGAGTATAATAATAAAAATACATCTTTCGGATTTAATTTAAGTTACAGTTAGCTTATTCGTACCAAACTGATAGATCAAATGATGGTTGAGTGGTTTTGTAACAGCTGCTGTCAAATTGCCTAAAAATTAACTATGTAACTAAAACTTGAGCAGCGGCCTCTACCAAAGCTCTTAAATTGGAATAGCAACAAACATTTCAGTGCAGTATGTGAGTGTGTGTTATCGATAGAGCACTTATAAGACGTGTAAGACATAAACCCCGTCAAACTCCATTGAAAGATTATTAAGATATTTTCTAAAAAAAATTAAATTTTTTTCTAGCAAAAATTGAAAATTTTCAAAATAAATTTCATCTGCGGAAAAGGGTGATATTTTAGAGCTTTTCGGCGAAATTTGGCATGAAATAAATTTTAAGTATTTCAAAATATGTATAGCTTATTGCCTAGACAGAAAATGCAAAATTTTATTGATGGATGTCGTAGATAATGAGCTTGACCCTAAAATTCCTGTCAAACTAGATCTTCACGATTTTGCGTTGAATTTAGAGTCGGCTTGACCAACCAGTAAATATAGAAGAGGAGAAAATTGTTTTTTTTTCAGTGTTTATTCGTTGAGACGTTTATATTTTTTACCAAAACGCCACTTTTTACCAAAATTAAGAGATTCTATAAGGAGCTTTCTGTCCATATTTTATATAATTAATTTTTAATTAACGTCTCTACTCCAACTCGATTTTTGAGTCGGATGTAAGCGAAGTTTAAATATACTTAATAGTTAAACAATGAATGCGATTTTTTCTTGCAAAAATGAACATAACCTTTCATTGGCACAAGATCTGATTTATTGAAAATAAAGCGTCAAACACATAAAATAATTTTAAAATGAATATTTTGGAACACGCAGATGTGAAAAAATTCAACTTTTTGTTATTTCTTACTGTTTCACATATATATTCCATTTTATTTGCATCTTTTAAATCAAGTTTAAGTATTCTTATATGCCTTTAATCTGAAGAAATATAAACAAATCAATTGTTGAATTTTTGCATTAGGTTATTAGACAAATTGTTGGTAATACAAACTTAAAAATAAAGAAAATCAGGCTGCTGCGGATCGTTTTTTTGGGAAATCCTTCTTCACTGCCGATAGCTTTCCCAAAAAACAGCCCCATTGATACTCCTAATTTTGTCAGTTTTTTGTTTGTTTTCAACTTTCGGCTTGTATGTTAGCTATTGAGAATTTGACTAAGAGCTTCTTTAAACTGGGTCTACTATAAGCACATTGTTGGTAGAAATCGTTGGTCCGTATTCTTCCCTTGACCAATAGTACGTCCGAGAGAATCCACAAATATCGATGAAATAACGGACCCACAATTCGTGTTTAACAGACCTCACAATTCCGCATTAACAGACCTCATTCATTGTATTGAATTTTGGTTAAGTTCCTTTATAGAAAGTACAAATGGTTCACCAATAAATTGCTTCCTACTAACCATCAAAATAAAATTTAACTTATTCTGTTTTCTTACGAAAAATCCACATAAATGCACGAAGAATCATTGCATTAATAGTTTGATGTGACCTTATAGTGAAAAAGAACGTAACGGTAACGGATAAGTTCCCAAATATATGTTTAATAATTTTTCTTACAGCAAATTCCCGAATTGATCCTATAACATGGGCCAACTGCTCCTCTAAACCATTTAAAGGCACAAACCACGAACCACAAACCGTATAAATCTTGAGAGCCAACAGTGAAGAAGAATTGGACTACTTAGACTGAGATATTTGGCGAAGAACAACTTAAAATACTCAAAAGACGCGTTGGTCATTAGACCAATATTAGTTTTTTTTAATTTTAACAATTTGTACACCTTCAAGTAAACCCTAAAAGTATAACTTTTTAATGTTCACTGAAAAATGTTCTAGAAACAGACGTTTCTCTGTTTTTGATTTTACTTGCGATTTATTATGACATTACGATCATAGAGAATCCTAGTGATCGGCAAAAAATGTCTGTCACTCTGTCTGTCTGTCTCTCTGTTAGCCTGTCAATCTGTCCGTCTGTATGTATAACGAGCTACAGCCTAAACGGGTTAGGCGATTACCTTCAAATTTGGTAGGGTGATTTTTTTGGAATTCCTCACAGGGAAATTGAAATTTTATTTTTAGGCCTAAAAATAACGGTACCTGCCATATAACAGTTTAGGAAAATATTACTTTTCTCTAAAACGGCTCAACGATTTTGATATAAGATTTTGAGATTTTTTTTGTTGGCAATAAATATCATCTTATCTGAGCCAAGTTTACAGGAAGTCTATTAACGCTACCTTTCATATAACGTTTTTTTAATGTTTGGCTTTCTCAGTAATGGTACATTGGATTTCTTTCCAACTTTATATCTGAGAAGATCTAAGTGACCAAACTAATCTTGCATATCAAAATTATGAATAACTTTTTTTTTCTAATTAAAATTAATTTTTAAATCTTTTTTTTTCAAAAATAAATATTTTTAAAACTAATCAAACAAATAAATTTTAAATTTTATAATCATATGTATATTAATAAATTCTAAGAAACTGCATACCAAATTTAAAAAAAAATGTATTCAAAAATCTAAAAATAAAAAAAAAGGATTTCATCAAAATCCGTCCTACAATTTTCTAAATACTTTTTAATAAAATTTTCATTGATCCGTGGCATCTAATGGTGTTCTTCTTTTTTTCGAAAAAACCATTAAAGTGATGGTTTTGGCAGGTTTATTTAGTATTATTACCCTCCTAATTTACATAATTAAAATTTATTTAAATATACATTTGTAGGTGGGTACCTATGTAACTATTTCTTGAATCACGAATTCGACAATTCATTATACTAAGAATCAAGGTAATCTTACCTACATCGGCTTTAAATCTACATAGGATAACTATAGGATGGCTACCTAACCTACAAACAACGTAAGTGAGTAACAATATAGTTGTTAGCTACAAGAGCAAGTTTATACGATCCAGTCGTGCATTTTATTTAAATAATATGCATCCTCAAAATTTTCTTTGCTGGACAAATGCAACCTTTCCTAGCTAAGTAACCGTACACCAGGTCAAGTTTTTCAGAGCGAGATCATGCTATTTGACTCCAGAAAAATCTTGTTTCAGTCAATTAGACCCCTAGTTAAATCAACAAATTCGTAGAGTTACCTCTAGATTACCTAATTGAGTATTTCTGAAATATTCTTTTCAAAAACTTTTGAAACTGTTAAAATGATTATTTAAATATTGTCGCACATCGATTTCAAGAGATTTCTGACAATCCTAAGCTATATTTAATCATCCACTAGTTAACTGGAGTTCAGTTAATTTGCAGGTTTAACTAACTCTTGACTCAACTCAGTCTGTTAAAAACTTGCCTGTAATATCTCAAACTCAATCCTCGCATCAGAGTCGGCAACATTTATGTAAGTCTAAAAAACACAACTATTCTTCTGAGATTTTCAACAGAATGAAGTCTTCAAAAACCGAAAATTCTTCCCACACAGTAAATAATATAGTAATTCAGCTATTCCTCCATCAGCAAAACAGAAACCAAACAAAAAATGTAGACATCATTCAAATTAAAGGATGTCTTTATTGACTGCCGTCGCACCACGCCCGGCTATATATCCCAAGCAGTGTGCAATTTACAGAGCACAATATGAAATAATCTTTATATTGTTGTTCTACAACGGCACTTCTTTAACGCACATATAAGAACCTAAAGTAGCAAAAGTATCCTTGAGTAGAGTTCGGGGCAAAAAGACACAAATAGAACAATTTACTTGTCTCTTCGCCATAAAGCCATATGAGTTCTGACAGTGAATGGATCACATATCAAATTTCAAACATAGAAAAATGTGCTTCATAAGATGGTTGTTGTTTTGCACGTATTGAGAGATATTTTAAGAAAATTACGAAACAGAAAATTTTAAATGTCGAAATATAAGTTGTGGGTAGATTTAGGATTTAAAATAGTTACTAGGTCCTTCGAATGGGTATATGTATTTTGAAATACTGTTTCGGCGATATAGTTTGTATTGGTAATGAGAAAGTTGCAAGAAATGACACACGAGATAAAATATCAGTTGATTAGGAATTTGATTAATATTCAAATAAGTTCAAAGAATTCTTTGTAATATTTTGAAGGAAATCTACACTGAGCCCTAAATCTGGATTATCCTTAAATACCTCCTGGCTAAAATAAGAAGACAAAAAAATAAAAGTATAAGATGAAAAACCTGTCAATGTGACAATTGTAAATAAACGCGTCGTCAACAAGGAGTTCTCCTCATTATTTATATAAGTTGCGGTTCCTGCGTTTGATTGTCTCCGACACAGCCTCGTCGTGTTATTGTTCAAAAACACGGACGGTTGTTGCACGGATTTTAATATAATAATATAATTTGTTCAAGCTCCATCAAAAGAGAAACAAAAAAAAACCTGATGAGCATAATATGCAAGTGTAGAGAAATATGTGACAAAGTTAAAAAAAATTAATTGCAATCGTAAGCCATTACAATGTAGCCTTTAAGCAAGTAGAAACATATATACGTGTTGCGTCCTTTCAAGAGGATCATCTCTATCATAAATTTCATAAAATGCATATCTAAGCATGCATTTTTTCTCAAGTTGCGAATAAAAACGTGATTTGAAACGTAATTTTTGTATATATAGTATATTTATAGACAAAAAAAAATAATAATAAGGCGTCATATTATTAGTAGAGACAGAGAGGTTCGTGACCTATCTCAATGAACAATTGAAAGGATAATAAGGAAATATTTTATTTCCCAGACTGACTGTTGAACATTTTTCTCTTTGGGGCATATGTGATTAAAATATAATTATAGAGGTACCTACCTACTATTGTTTGTAGATATCCTTGATGCAAAAACATGCAACAATCCTAAGGTCCTTTATTTTCGAGTGAATTCTTTGTTACAGATGAATTCGTGGCAAGAGTTCCAACAAGGAAAAATGCTTTATTTTACACCTAGTTGGCTTAGCTGTGATGATTTTTTTAACTGATCGTTTTTTTTTTCAAATTAATTTTCTGAAAACTCAAATAAATTTCTGTCATCGCACATTTGCAAAAAAAAAATATCATTGTGCTTGCTTTTAAACACCTACGTCTGTATCATTTTGTGCCTTACAATTTCCTTTACAATTTTTTTGTGTTTATTGCTGCATTTTTGCCTTTGTATCCTTTGCTATACTGCTTTGCATTTGCTACATCCTTCTGTCCAAGAGACTAACAGCTTGTTGACACTAAATAATGTAATAAATTATGCCGAAGAGTCACGTGCTGGCATATTCCTTACAATGAGTAGTCCTTTCGTTCGCTGCAAAGGTACCTATACGATGTACATATGTGCTGTAATGTGAGCTTGAGACGGTTATTCTGGCTGACAGTAGATGTAGCTATCATCGCCGCCGCCTCGCCGCCGCCGTTCCGACGTCCAACTCTACTTTGATAGAAATTTTATTGCTCTATTCGTTCTGAAGTTCATAAGGATCCTGTACTATTTCGAAAGTTAAACTTGCATTTTTATTTGTTTGTGTTATTTTAATTTTACTGGTATCAATGTTCTTTGACCCTTATACAATTTTTCGGCCTTAGATACTTTGAATGTGTATACATTATTTGTTTGAATTCTTGGGTTTGTCTTTCTTTCTTGGTCCAGGACATTTATGTGTATGTTTATCCATTTATTGCTTCAAAATTGAACACTGGCAAACTGAACAAATACATTTTCTGTTGTCTTACGTCAGGGCAAAGGAGATTGTTACTTAAGTAAAAATGAATAGCACACGTTTGGTGGTGCTGTTTTTATTTAAAAATAGTTGTCATTGTAAGTCAATAACATGGATCTTGTGCAAGGATCAATTCCGAATTTCTGTAGCTTTCATTTTATCAGGTTTAAACACAAAATGGTGGCACCAGTTATAAGTAAATCCATACCTACATATATTTATTTAGGTATTTTATTCAGATTTAATTATACGGAAATATTTCCAACACAAATTTTGCCTTCGATATTTAGAAGAATATCAGTACACGGGCTTAAAACCTTTTTTGCACAATTGCACCTAGTGTCATTTGGGTGCCATCATGTTTTTAACTGTCAGATATTTAAGATTTTCGCACGTAACTAGTCTCAGTTCATAATTGTAAAATATTTTCGGTAACTCTACAATTACGTTATTTTAAACTTTTATGAACACAAAATATACATTATCATTGCAGTATAAAAACTTGGCATAAGCTCCGTTCATCAAAGCATATATACTCTGTTCAATTTATATTTTCAGTACAGGCCTTATGGGAGAGCTTTTTCAAACACACTGGTGCCGGTTGGTATTTGCATGGCACACAACTTAAGAAATTGCCACGTACATCCCCCATGATTTGTCTGCTCACCGGCTGAGAGGAGACTGATCACCAACGTTGCCGAAGTGGCAAGATCGTGCTATTTTGACACGAAAAAATTCTAGTGGCACGGTCAAATGAATTCAGAAAATTCAAATTTAACAAAATTAAGTTTACAAGGAGAACACAGTGTAATATCTTAATTTTGGTTTTTTTTTTTGTGAATTTTGAAAATATTGAACATTTAGATTTGAAGCATTCAAATTATAAGTGTGAAAAGTTTTTGGGTATAGTAAGTCTAAGTGAATATGGCTTTAATAGTTGCAGAATGATGCTTAACAGATTTTCTCTTAGAGCAGTCAAATAATTTTAATCAGCTTAGATTTATTCAGAAAAAAAGTTGTAGAGTTAGGACGCTCTAACCCTTCCATGAAAATAGATTAAAAACGAAAAGATGGTTTCGTTTCCCATTTTAACGTTTCATTGTAACAAAAGTATACTTGATTGACAGGGAGTTGTAAATTAAATAAAATGTTTTGTTTTCCTAGGCTTCTTTTTTCGAACTCTCCGCGTGTTTGGAGTGCTGTTCTACGGTACCTTTCGAAGGGTGGAATTGAAGAAAGGTTTCTTGGTTTTTTTGACGTGAGGGAGTCTCGCAACGCAGATGAGCTGACAAAGCATATTTTTAATATACTTTATACATTCACCTGCAAGGACAAACTAATTGTTCAATCACAAGATGGTGCGGCAGTTATGTCTGGGGAAGTGAGTGGTGTTAAAAAGAAAGTCCTTGATGCTTGTCCAATGGCTAACTTTATTCCTTGCTATGCTCACGTTTTAAATTTAGTCTTATCGCGATCACTTGAAAATATATCTGTAAGGGGCACGGAGTGGAAAAAGGCGACCAAATATAAAGCAATGACAACAAACGATACTTCGACATTAAAGCCTTTATTATTACTGAACTAGATCAAGCTTATAATTTACAATTAGGTATTCTTCAATCTACTATATAATACGATAATGCTGTTATACATAATTTCATGTTATATCAAGCTGTAATATCGAACGATCCGATGATTAAAACATGATAATGAAGTTAAGGTATATTGAAATAAGTTAGGTAAATAGGTTGCATGAATATTTAAATATACAGGGTGTTTTGTATGAATCTTACAACTCCACTGCTCTTTAAAAGAAATCGTCCTCGAATTTTCAGCTTTTTATAAATGTTACATTTAATTTTCATAAGATATTTTATTTTATCAGCGATATAAAATATTTGTGTTTTCGTTAATTTTATAGATTGTTTGGAAATACATTAAAACATTTTTTCTTCGATAGATTAAAATGAAATCTTATTTTTCGAATATCATACAAAATACTGTACATTTGAATTAAATATATTAGTTCGAAAATATGTCAAACAGAAAATTTCTAACAATGTTAAACATTAATATAGATACAATTTTCATATCAAAATGTTGATACGTTGCAATTAATTACTCGGCTATGTATGGTTGCATATTTTCAGGAGATGCAACTCCTTCGTATTGTTTTCGTGAAATCTGCAAATTTTCTAAATCTCTAATTAGATACCTGTCGTTTGGAAGTGTTTTTATTATTTCAAATGGGCCTTTAAATTTGGCCATCAGTTTCGCATTTACACCTGGTGTATTAATAACATTTTTTATTAAAACATAATCTCCTACTTTATAAGGATATGGTTTTTTATGATGGTTGTCGAAATATAATTTATTAGCTTCCTGGCTACGAACAGTCTTTTCAGATGCCTCCTGTCTAATTGATTTTAAGTCCCTAGTTTCTTCAATGCATACATGCTCTTCCAGATATTCACGAATGTTATCGTGAGTATCATATGCCGGATTCCGAAAAGCAAAGTGCTCGGGGAGAAACCTGTACTTTTGTTTTCAAAATTATTTAGAGCGAATTCAACTTTGCCTAAGTGTTTTGTCCAATCACCCGGTTCGAATTCACTTTCTTTGGCTAACATAGGAGTCAAACTTCTGTTTATCCGCTCTACCTGGCCATTTGATTGGGGCGAATTAGTTAGCTATTTTGATATGCTGTATACCGTTAGTTTTACAAAAATTTGAAAATTCTTCTGAGGTGAAACAACTACCGCGATCTGATACAATGCGTAAGGGCTTACTATAACTTGTGAAATATGATTCTAAACATTTTATTACCTCGCTAGTATTTGTTGTTTTTACTGGATATAATTTTAAAAAATTTGAAAAACCATCCACGACTAAAAACACATGCTTTTTTACGTTGCGAACCGAAGAAGGCAACGGACCATAATGATCGATATGGACGGTGTCAAAAGGCTTGTTACCTTTAGGAATATTGTGTAAGACACCTTCCTTTTTTCCAGTGGGTGGTGAAAAATGCATACATTTCAGACAACAGTTAATGTAATTTTTTATTTTAGATTTCATTGCAGGAAACCAATAAGTCTTTCTTAAGAAATCGTAACACTTTTCAACACCCACATGGCATAACGCATCATGATGAGTCTGGATAACATTTCTTTCCATTTGCGATGGAACATAGAAAAAGATATTTTTGTTTATTTTTCGATAAACGAGCCCATTATTTAGTTCATAAGATGAACTTTCTCTTTGTTCTAACATCTTAACCAATCGCTGAATAGTTTTATCCCTTTGCTGGGATGCGGCTAATGCATTTTCAAATGATTCGGTTTCAACTATCATCAAAATATTATGAGCTCTACTGAGAGCATCAACATGACCCATTTTTTTACCATCCCTATGCTCGATTGAATAATCGTATACTTGAAGTTCCAAAGCCCAACGCGATATTCTGGGGTTCAAAAGTTTTTTGTTAAGTGTTAAGGTAAGTGATATTTTCATCTTCTCATATCTTCTCAGAATTATTTTCAGATCCGCAATGCTGTTCGCTGTAAGCAAAATTTGTTTGTTAGCAATCGTATCGGGTATACCTTTTATAATATAATTCATAATGTCTTGCTCCTCGATATCCGCTGAACTTGCAATCTCCTGCATGATAAGTACGTATTGTTGAATATTTTCATCTTTTCGCTTTCTCCTATTTCGTAATGTGTGATGTACATCGGACGCTGTCGAATGTTGTTGAAATTCATTGATTAGAGCTGTCTTTAATTCACTCCAAGAATGGCATGAAACTGATCTTAAAAAGAGTTTGGCTGTTCCTTTTAGCAAACGTTGGACATAGATAAAACACTTTGAGTCATCAAATTTGTAGATGTGTTTTGATTCCTCGATGTGTTTGATCCATCTAATTACAGGAAGGTTATCGTCGCCAGAAAAAGTTTGAAGGGACTCCTCGATATCTCTAAATGAAAAGATAGGTTGATTTATCTCACCAGGTTGGTTAAGTTCAGCCAATTTTTTTGAAGCTGACGAATTTCCTCTTTTCTAGCCACGATCTGCCTTAGATTGTCTAGTTGCTGCAACACCAATCTATTTTCTTCCTCGAGATGTATGGATTCTTCTGAGTTCTCATCATGAAGCTCACCCGGCGGAAAAAGTTCCTCAATTTGGAATTCATCAAGCGGTTCGAGCCCTTGCTCTAAACGAATTTTCAACGTTGCCATTATGGTAGTACTTTTTTGTTTTTAAAGCGCCAAATAAATATTTTGCATAAAAAGTTTCTTAATGTAAACTATCAAAAATTCTTAAAGTTTCTTGGCGCATTTAACTTAAAAAAATTCTAAAAAAATAACTACTTGACTGTACTTTTATTTGATCCCACTTCTGAGGATGTAAGGGGCACGGAGTGGAAAAAGGCGACCAAATATAAAGCCATGACAACAAACGATACTTCGACATTAAAGGCTTTATTATTACTGAACTAGATCAAGCTTATAATTTACAATTAGGTATTCTTCAATCTACTATATAATACGACAATGCTGTTATACATTATTTCATGTTATATCAAGCTGTAATATCGAACGATCCGATGATTAAAACATGATAATGAAGTTAAGGTATATTGAAATAAGTTAGGTAAATAGGTTGCATGAATATTTAAATATACAGGGTGTTTTGTATGAATCTTACATATCGGAATTGAATTTTTTTTGGCAGTATTAATACTGTTGTCGGTTTTTTTTTTAATAAATCCCAACCGACGCCTGGGATATCGGAAACTCGCTGGCATTATCATTCACGGATAATAAACGTCATTTTAAATTTTAGATTAGATGTACATATAATAGTACCTATTGTTAGAATACAGGGTGGCACACGAATCGTGCTACAATAAGAAATTTAAATAACTTTTTATTTTAATCGATGTATTTCATTAATTGTTTGTATTGGATTAAAAATTAAATTTTATTTTAAATAACTAATGGCTTTTTAAGATGATAGACCGCAAATGACCTCCACCCTCATCCACGCATATGCGGCATCTGATCAGAAAATTGTTCATTGCGGCCTGAAAGGTTGAAATTGGGATCGCCGCAATTATTGTCTTAATGGACTGCTTCAATTCAGTCAAATTCCTGGGTTTCGTTTTGTACACTTCCTGCTTGACATAACCCCATAAAAAAAGTCTGGTGCAGTCAGGTCAGGTGAACTTGGGGGCCAGCGGAAAGTGCAGTTTCTGGATATCAATTTGTTTGGGAATTTTCGTTGGAGCTCCGCGATAACTTCTGTGGCTACGTCTGCACATGCTCCATCTTGCTGAAACCAAATCCTGCTGAAAAGCATACGTCTTCGGCGAAGTTCAGCGTAAAAAAAACTCCTTTAACATCTTTAAGTAACGGTCTGCATTGACATGAACAAACAATTCATCAATGTGTTGTCTTCTTCGGCCATTGCAATCATTTTTCGGCAAAATTCCAAGCGAACGAAAGCCAAATCCTGATGGTTTAACTTGTAGTTTGGACTTTGTACGGAAACAAGTTTAAGTCACCATGAAGTATCCCTTGTAATCATCGTCTGCTAACTCTAATTCGGCCCGATAAGTTTCGAGTCGAAACACTTGGATTTGCCTGTATATCCGATGCAACATCCACGATTGTATCCTCAACCCGAACATTGGGATCTCAATGATACGGTCTTCGTTCTATGCTTCCAGATTCGGCAAACATGTTCACCAGCCTCATAATTGTCCATCTATTCGGGGGAGTACCGCCAAACTCAAGCCTAAATTCCTTTTGGACGGAAATGACGGACTGCAAGGAATGGTATCGCTGCACTATCCAAATCCTTTTTTCAGTATCCCAAGCATTCATTTTGATAAATCTAAATATAGTAGCCTATAAAATAAAATAAAAAAAAATTAAGCCGACTACTCACACTGAAAAAAAGTTATTACGTTTTGTTTTTGTAGCACGATTCGTGGGCCACCCTGTATTAGAAAACCCTAACGAATGGGACACTGCCTCGCATTCTATTTCCGAGAGCTTGTTAATTAAATTAGAGGCAAAAGATTTTTGTTTTTTCTTAATACTCTTTCCGAAATATTGGCTTAGACTGGCATTCTTTTCAATTTAATTCAAAATAAGAAAACGGATGTTGAATTTGCAATAAAAGAAATCGAGAGTTTCGAGTCTTTGCTTAGCTCTGACTTTCTTAATAAATTTGAATGCATTTTTGAAAGCAAAAGCGATTGCGCGGAACCATAACGAAAATGAGGATTGCTCGAAATTGATTCCACGTTATAAACGTCTTTTTGTAGAAATAAAAGACAATTTTACATTCGAAATAAATACAAGATGTAAAACTTTCACGAATTTATTTTTTAGATTTACTTTATAAATCAAAATATGATAATTTCGCAATTTCCAATCCAGATGAAAAAATACATTCTTTAATAAATTTTTCCCTGGATTTTTTTGATTTTACAGCTTTAAAAAATAAACTTAAAGTTTTGTATACAACTGCTTCTCTTCGACAACTTTAAGTTTTAGCACTTCATAACCATTTAAAAAATGAAATATTGCGTGAAACATTCCCGCAAATTTTGTACTTGCATCCGCCAAAAAAGTTTTCTTTCGCTTTTATTATGCGTTAAGCTCATTTGTTATGCGTTAAGCTCATTGTTACATTTAACTTAAATGACTTAAGGTATAACAAATTTGGTTTGAATTGGACAACCTTATGGTTTGTTACTAAGTTATGAAATTAACGAAATAATTTTTTTTTATAATCTACACGCGCTCAAGGCATTATACTACCCTTTAAAAGTTTCAACACAGCGTGGGCGTTAAGTCTTAGGAAGAGAAGGAAGGATAGGAAAGGTGTGTGGCGCGATGTTCTGAGACTGGAGGTGGTTGTTGTCTCAGATTTTATCTCCAGGGATGGCGGCTGAACAAATGCGGAGAAATTTCCGTGTCTTATTTATCTATGTCCCTTATAATTCGCATTATTTTTTTCATCCGTTGTCATATTTATCGGTATACTAGTTTAACTCAATCACGTGTTGTTAGTTCTATGCCTAAACAGCATGTAATGAGTAAGCCAGCAACTGGTATGACATTTATTTTAGAATTGATTTTTAATGGCAAAATAAGAGGACATAGACTACGGCTGTGACCATGAGGTTGACAGGCAAACACACAACTATCGCGCCACGGCCACTAATTGGCGTCTAATTTTTCCTCGACTTCCTTTTGAAATTATTCACGCCTCGCCACTGGTAGGTTTACTTACCAAAATATATGTAATTGATTTAAGATGGTTAATTTACTAACCTGTCTCAATACCCACTTAAGACCCAAAGTCAATTTGCAAATACCACAAGTTAAACAATAAATTTCCAACCGTTTGACTTTATTGCAGCAAAACGACTCTGACTGGCTTTAGAAATCCTTTCAAATTAAGAGACAACATTATTGTTTCCTCAACATTCCCAATTGGGGCTAACACATATATCCTGAATTCATGTCTTCTGTTCTTCTCGGAAAGTGCAGCTCAGTGCATTGCCGCAATTATTGTCTTATTCCTCCACAGTGATATTTACCATTGATATACACATACCTATACCTCGGCGCTTACACAAATGTTTGTAAATCTCCCACAAGAGGTTTGCTTTTTCGGTTTGCAGAACGCGTCGCCGAAAAAGAGCCCCCTTGATGATGGAGAAAGTGGGTATCCTATCGTTGTTGCTTTTGCGGTGCCTCTGCACCATTTAACAACGCATGTTTACACATCGTTTTTTTTTTTTTTTTTTGTTAATATACCTATATAGGTACATACTTACATAGTATAGGTTTTCTTGCTTTAGGTCCTGACAAATTATTGCACACACCAAAATTTCATCGTTTTGGGGTTTTCTGCGCCTTCTGCTCGTTTAAATTCATAAACCTTTGTAAATTCTCCAAAAAAATAAAATAAAGATTCTCCACAACGCAATGTCCATCCCAGGGGAAGTAAATGTATTATGATGCTGCAATGAATCACAGTAGGTACGTTAAAGGTATAGGTACATAGGTATTTCACATGCAAAAGAAAAATAATAAATACATAGATATAAAGTCATCGAAGCTACACCACAATGTATCATATTTTCACTCACTCACTCATCATCATGCTCCTTCGACTGGGTTTGCGATAACAAGGATAATTGGGATATTTATATTTTTTTTTTTGATGTTCCTCTACCTTTGTTTTATAGGACAGGAGGCACTAGGAAGGTATGCATACCTATATATTTTTTTGAAGTCATGCCACCGATATGATACCATCATTGGATCCTTTGAAATGGCAAATTATTCGCTTTTCGATGTATTCACACATCCTTGATGGCTTGCAGCCATCAGAGAGCATGGTACGTACGGCGGCGAATTTATACATTTTCTCACTCCCCAATACCTATAGTCGAATACACAAAATGTGTGTGTATATTCTTTGTTTTCTTTTGTTGTGCGAAAATCCTTTTCACTTAAAATTCATAAAAAAAAAATTAAAAAAAAAAAAGGATTCAACTGGGATAAAAGTAGTTAATGTGCAAAACGAAAACAAAACAAATGAAAAGCAAAGCAAGTGAATTTTAATGTCCTGTTTCTATACATGGGCATCCTCCTTTAAAATAAAATAGATACATATATAAACATATTAAGATGCACAGGCAGGACACCAGATGATCCTTTGATACTGCACAGCAGCACAGAAACTGCTATACAAACTCAAACAGTAAAAACTTAAAAAAAATATATATATTAAAAGTACATTTGAAATAAAAGTAGATAGATAGGTACGAGTAGATATAAAAAAATATCTTCAACCTCTTGGGAGATACAGATGAAATATACAAAAGGCGTTCCGATACGGATTAACAATTCGGCCAGAGGGCGCTGTACAATTATACCATCATCAACTAACTAGCGCGATGTGTAGCGCTCAATTTCGTCCTTTATTTGTTACCCCTATTTAAGTTTTTAATTGTTACCCAACAACACTACACATATACACTTAAGCACTTACACAACACTAATAAAGGACATGGCGTAGTTTTGACTGTGAGAATTCTTGCCCGCCGGAAATGCGAGATAAAAGACGTGGGTTGATAATATCCTTGCTTCAGGCTGCAGGCGGCCGACACGGACGACAGTCTACTTGATTGCAGTTAAGTTGCCTTTCAAAAGTTTTTTTTTTCATAAAAATATATTTGTATATATGTTCGTAGGGATATAAAATGAAATTTAATAATTGGACAGGAAAGCTTGACTGTAATAATGAAAGAAAAGGGCTATAAAAAGCTATAAAATCTGACGTCCGTTATGAAAAGAACTGCAATATGCCCTAGCCCTCATACTCGTAAAAAAAGAATCAAACAAAAAAAAATGAAAGGAAGAACATTACTTTACTTTACATCTCTCATTATGTGTGCGGTTTTGTTTTCAAAGGACCAAACTGAGAACACAGAGAGGCCCTTAAACTATCAGAAAAAGGACAAACCAAATGGCAAATGGACTGCAATTGGTCTGCTTGGCCGTATGGTTGTTGTTGGTGGCAATATGATTTTGAGGATGACCTCGTTGATCGCACGCATGTAATCGCATGAAAACAAATTGACATAATTTGTCTGTCAGAACAGAAGGATATTTGCATATGAAAGGAAATGGTTATTGGAGCTCTTATCGGTCAAGTCATAAGTTTAACAGGACATACTTGAATGCATTGTAAGTGTATTTGGGCAGTTGACTTCATTATTGAGTTTCGATATGTTGCAAGACATTTATGTATGTGAAAATTTCTTCAAAACAAATTAAGTAGATCCGCAATGATGAAAACGTTGATCAGACTTAAAATTTTTATAACATTAAGGAATTTTGCTTCATTTAAGAAGAGTTAATTGGATAGAAGTCATCATACCTACTTAGACATTGTACTTACGATTATACGTACTCTACGGCAAGTTATTTATTCGTAAAAAAAAATTCTAACAATCAAACATGACATTAGACAAAACAAAAAAGTGGGTCCCCTAATTCCGTCCATCTGTCTGTCTGTCCTCGAGTCTACATCATAAACGGTTCGGTGGATTCGCTTCAAACTTGGTAGATATTGTTTTTTCGGTAATATACCCCCACGTTTTTTTTTCCATTTTTTTTAAGGCGACCAATAACAGTAGCTCCCATACATTTTTCTTGGCCAAAAACATAAATCTTATTTTTCTCTAAAACGGATCCAACGATTTTTATTTTTAAAAAATCAGTTTATTAATGAAGGTAATTTGATAATTTTTTGTTTTGTTTTCGATTTTCTGGTAAACGGTTAATCTGATTTTTTTGAATTTTTTTATGCTGAAGCCAAAATTTGTCAAAAAATTTTTTTTTGGAAATTAGTTTTTTTTTAACACAAAATTTCGACTAAATAGATTTTTTCGCAACTTCGTATTTGGTGTTTTTTTTTGACAGTATCTTGAATAGTTAAAAAAATTATTTTTCTAAAATAAAAAACAACGGTTAAAAACTGTTAAAAACCGTAAAGAACAAAATTTGTTTTAAAAAAAATGACTGCAAGAATTTTTATAAAAAAAATGTGTGCGTTCTCATATTAATAAAGTCTACTTTTAAATATAAAAATATTTTATTTTGCGTACTTATTAACGGTACTTCCTATAGACCAACTTTAAGATTTTCGGCTTTCTCACTATTGGATGGACCGATTATAATTATTTTTTCTACAAGAATGCTCCCTAAAACTGTTTATAAAACTTCATATTCAAATTATCAAAAACAAAGTTTTTCGATTTTTAAAAAATAAATAATTTTTTTTTTTGAAAATCGATTTTTCAAAAACTAGTCACTGATTTTTTTTTGAAATTTGAATTCTATATGTACATTTATAATATCTTCAAAATGGAATTTAAATTTATTTTCTAAAAATGTTTTTAAGATTTTCTACATAAAAAATTATTTTAGCGATTTTGGATTTTTTTTTTGATATATTCTTATTTATCCATGAATTGAAATGCATCTTTGTTTTCCCTCAAACTATAACTATTAAGCAATATAAAAAATGTAGTTATGTGTATTATTAATTTATTCCTACCTTATTATAAGTACCTATTTCCTGTTGACGAATTTTTGCGTACGTCACTGAATACTACATACAATGTAGGCCCTCATACATTAATGTATACATAATTACGTGTCCTTAAGAATCACATGAATTTTATGTACATCAAATGTGCTTCGGGCAACTAATTGACAACTTAGACGTGTGGGTTCGATTCCCACGCCAGGCGCATTCTTTTCTATACCCCCAATTTTAATTGGATGCCGCCCATGGGTTAAAATGAGACAGTCAATACCTCGTACGCCGACGATCTAATTGCGTACAGAAGCTCATACAGTTGAGGTCATCAAAAATCTCTTGCAGAGTCACTTCGACAAGATTCAGCGATATTGTGATGACTGGAAGTTGAAAATCAACTTCCAGAAATCAGAAACTATTTTCCGTTGTCTAGCGCCTCAAGGGATACGAGAAAGAACTGGCGCAAGCTTATGATCGTAGGGCCACATGGACATCCAATGGCGAGTAAAAATGTAATAAAGTACCTTGGCATCTGGTTGGATCAGTACCTGTATTTCGACAGACATATAGGTGCTGCTTTGTCCAGGGCTAGGGGAGCCTTTGCCTTGACAAAACGACTGTTTTATAGCAGCCGTCTTTACAGCAGGGTGAAGGTGATTTGCTACATGGCCCTCATCAGGCCGATGATTGCCTACGGATGCCCGGTGTGGTTCAACGTTGCCCCATCTCAAATGGAAAATATTCTGGTATTTGAGAGGCAATGTCTTAGACGTTGCCTTGGACTACACAGAATACCAGAGTCGGAGTACACAAGATATTATTCCAACCAGTTTCTATACAACGGATCCAACATAAACAGAATAGATAATTTTTTGTTTAAGCTGATTCGGGGTCACACTGCAAGAGCGATGTCCTCAACCAACAGCTTAAATTTGGGGCTTACTACCCCACTAATGAATATTTTGGGAGTTAAGTGGCTACATCCCTCCCGAAGCATTCCCCTTTTTAGACATTCGAGGGCTGATACAGGATGGAATGGCGGTTCCGCTCATCTACCACGTCAGCCGGAAAACTGTAGATAGGCGACTCCTGTATGGTCGAGACGTCATCGCCCAAGGTGGAGAAGAGCGCCTTCGGTTCAGTAGGACTGTGTCCGATCGGGACCGAATGGATAGGGTGAAACAAGAGAACCAGTTCTGGTGGCTCTCTGAACAGCAGTTTCATAGCTAAAGTCGATAAGAATGTATGTCTTGGCCGACTTACATAGATTTAGGGCAATTCGGTATAGGGAACAGTCGGAGTGGCACCAAAAAAAATTTTAAGATATGTGTGCATGCGGAGGCATAGGTGCATGCATCTGCGCGGTTGTATATGTATGTGCGTGCGTATATGTATCTACGTATATACATGTATGTGTAGGTGGCATGTTGTTGTGTTTCTGCATACATATACAAAATATAAACAAAAGAAAAATTTTAAAACGAAAAATGCTGCTGTGGCTGTTCTAGTTTTTAAGTGGTTTTGGGTATTTTTAGGTATTTTAAGTAATTCAAATCCGCTGTGCCAACAAAAAATTCTTTCCCATCATTCTCTTTCTTCTAACGAGTGACTTGCAATTCAGGTTGCATTTAAAAGACCTTATGTCTTACAGGCATATAGTTAAATTACAAAAAAAAATCTGCAAGCTGCTTAACAAAAAACCATACAAAAAGTAGTAACTACTTGCCCAACGTGATAACTATAAGCTTCAAATCTCTCTCAAATTCTATTTATTCATCACTCCGAAGCTAAAGTCCAAGATGACTCCTATTTAGATCTAAGATGAACTTGGAACAATATATTAATTCAAAACCTTATATCATAGATTTTTTTGAGCTGTTCCAAAAGTTGAGAAATGATGTGTTTTTAGTGGACCTTCTTGTCCACTCTCTCTTACAAGAAGCATCTACATATATCTGCTAACTCTCTCAGAAAAACTTGAGACATCTGTATAATATTTTCTTGAAACGGTAGCAATAGCCTTATTGATTTTCCTCTATAGTGCATATAGAATTTCATGAAATCCTTCAGCTTTTTATTGGAAGCTTATTTCTTCATAAATTTACCCTTTCATCTCAAGATTATCCCTATCGCAAACATAAAAGAACACTTTCTTAACAACTTTTAACTGCACGATCTCAGCTTATTAGCAATGTTTGCATTTCGCACCCTCACTGCAGTAGCATTCCTTCACACCAGTAGTGCCAGTGTGCGAAAGGAGTGTGTTTGCGGAGCAAACATTTTTTTCAAAAACAAACAAACAACAAAGGCAACACAACGATTTTTTTTATTTATTCTTACATCTTACGTATAGTTAGAAAATTTAAAAGCCAATTTAAGTCGCCTATTCCTTCAGTTTTCTTGCATACATATAGGTGTGTGCTCAGACCACGAATATAAAACAAAACCCTTTTTTGTTCTCGTCTAAGCCCAAATTGGCTTCAGCGACAAACTAAGAGTAATAACGATAGTATGGAGAAAAAAAAAGTATCCGGCTGGATGTAGAAGACACAAAGAAAGACGACATTTATAGGGCTGATACTTCAAAATGCTGACTGACTGATGAGAATCTCTTCATGAGGCTCTCTCAAACCCCCAACCCGATGGCTGCTGCTGCTGGAGAGCGGCAAGAATCAAAGTAAGAAAGGAAACTACACGGGAATTGTCTCCTACCAGATTCAACTTATCACGTTTATATGCGTGCTGTAAGTACGTGAGCAAACATCATGTAAGGAGACATGCATTTCCACATCCCTGCCCTGGATATCTACCAGTGTGCACTGTGCAGTGTGCACAAATATGCACCCCATTGTCTTCCCCCGGCATCTTCTTCAAAGGACCTTCAAGAGAATTGGGAAGTACAACTCGAGAGTTAATTATTATCAGTAATTAGCTGAAAAATATCCTGGTACTCCTTGTCCACATGCAAACTTTATACTTCTGAGAGCATTTTAAGCTTCAATTTGATTCTATTCACTTTGTGTTCCTGCACTTATGAATGGGTTAGCTTATCGAAGTGCCACTGCAAGGTACTTATGGATTCCTTTGATAAAAAAAAAAGTAAAGAAAAAATATAGCATCTCGTCTTCTCTCCTCCTCCTGATCCTGGCAGTAGTCGTTAGGGAAAGACCCGCGTAGCAGCAATTTCACTGCAGATAAATAATATATGCAATGTCGAATAAAATATAAAAGCTTAAGTAATTCCTTGTGGGACTCGACTCTTACTAGCGATAATATGCTGGTCATCGACTCAATTAAGCCAAAAAAAAAGCGAAAGAAAAAAATATAAATAATTTCAGGGCTATTTCTTTTGTCCTTTTTGGCAAAAAGTTAGTTGAAAGAAAGCTTTTTTTCACCAACCAGCAGTATAATGCGGTAAAGTTTTTTTTTTATTCGATTCATTTTTCTCATTTAAAATAATCGCATTCAATTTAATTTTTACGCTCAATTGAGGATAATTATGTTGCAGTTTTTTTTCTATAGGTACGTGGTATGGTATATTGGTATAAGATGCCCTTTTGAATGAAGTTTTATAAAAGGAGGAGGTCCTTTTCCGAACAATTCATTCGGCATCATTAATATCATCAGGCTTTTTATAATTTTTTTTTAAAGGAAGTGTGATCACCCGTAGGGAATTTGATTCAATTGAATCAAACAAAACTTTCTAAAACTAATCGAAGAAGTTTTTTGTTCAGCAAAGTGATTTTAAGCGTGTCACGGATTGAACACCGAACAATTATTCCAAACGGTAAATGGTCAAAAACTAAAAGTAGACAAGCATTATCGTATTGTTCGGGATTGAATGTATTTACAATTGCTGAGTATACATGGAGAAAATGGGAAAGGGTAACACTCCCTTATTTCAATACGCTTTTAGTACTGTTTTAGTACTTTTAAAGAAAACATCCTGTTTTGTACAGGATCGTTACATTTCTTCACTGCATAGCTTATGAGAGGTTAAAGGGATGAGATGACTGTCTGATGATATCACTGACATAAGAACGAAGTATTGTCCAAGAAAACATGAGCGCAATTCAATTTGTAACGCCCGTTCACAATTTTGGCACCAGTATTTAATCATTTGGGATTTCATACTCAACATCACAGTTTAGTAGTGTACTTGTTGTGTCAGCATCGAAGAATAGCTCTTCGGAATGATTGGGGGAGATAAAATCCGGGCCAGCGAAGTATTAAGGACTCTAGCAACTACAAAAATTTAAAGTTGCTAAAAAAAAGCCCCTCACATGAAAATAATTTTGGCTCCTAATTACAGAAGGAGTCATAACACATTCTGGCCAGTGCTGCCACTAAGAAATTAAAAAAACATAATTTTAAAACATGATTTGGGATAAAAAAAACATGACGGACCTATCTCGGAGATAGAAACACGTTAAATGACAAACAAATGAAAGAATTCAAATAGACAATTTGGAAACCATGAAGCTGAACTCAATGTTCAATTCAAAATGGTATCAGGAAATTAAAAAAGATTGAAAAAGGAGAGAACGATTGACGCTTTTAATAATTGAAAAATGAAAAAAAAATAGTTTCATCCTTCTATCTCTTTTATAGCTAAGCTGTCAAAAATATTGCAAGGCCCGAGGCGGGAGAAAGAGTGCGTACATAAAGTGAAATATTGAAAAATAATGTGTTCTCTTCATTATTTTGTTGGTGCATTTCACATACCTATTCACACCTATTCACCATTCACACTCAAGGACACTGGGAGCGTTCGGTGTCGCACAGCTTTCTGATACATTGCTGCAAAATATTCTGTGCGTTTGTGAACGTATAAGACTCAATAGCTAACCATTTCCGTCAAAAGTCAAAACAGAGAAAAAAAAACTAATTGCTTACGATTACGCTTCAGCTGAAAGTGAATTAAACATATGTATATTTGTTGGGTAAAATATAAATTTTAAATGAATCCGGAAGTAAGACCACAAATGTTTCAGAAGAAGAAGATGATGTATTAGGCACGTAATTAAAGTTCACAAACAGCAATTGAAAAGACAGCTGATTTCGTAGTCAGCTGTGCACTACGATACCTAAGTATACCAGAAATTTAGCGCTAGCTTGGCTTCGATTTGGAAATTATATGTTTTGTTCGTTGTTATGATCGTCAGCTGTTAATGCCCTGTTATTTAACATGTATTAGAACAACAAGGAACGTATTGCACAGCAAAGCTATGCGCCACCGAACGCCCCCACTATATGAAAATAAAAAAAGAGTAGGTATACTTACAAATGAAGTGTTCATTCTGCTCTTTGCTTTTAGTTTCGTGTGGGAACCACCTGAAATCCCCAAAAAACAAAATCTCCATCAGACGAAATCCCTAAAAAAAAATGTCCAACAAGACAAAATCAACATGGGGAAAGAAGCTCTATGGACAAAATCCCCAATATACTATCTTTTTTCCCAAAATCTCCAAAAAATGTCCAAAATCTCAAATAATCCCCAATATATTTTGGCTTAGGGCGATTCAGTTAATAAATTAGTTATTATATGATACATTTTAATTCTGGAAGTAAAATTATTTTTTTATCGTATATTCCCTGATTACTTAAAAAAAAATGCCGTTTTTTTCTAGAATTGACAGTTTTTACATTTTGCTATATTTTATGATAAACTTTTTTTTTTTAATTTCGAAATCAGGTCCATTGTTTGCTTAATAAAAGTAAAACGGATTTAGAAAGCACTGTGTTTTTATTTTATCAAAAAAGAAGGATGAAAACAATTATTATATAATTATTACATGAAGGAATAAATGTTGGTAAGGTTGACCCCCAATCAGCAGTGCAAGTAGTGAATCAAGCAATAAAATCGCGTGATTTTATTGCTTGATTCACTACTTGCACTGATTATTTGGTGATTTTTTTTTGTGAGATTTTTCTCTTCGGGATTTTGTCTTTGCTCCATTTTCACTTGGGGATTTTGTCTTTTGGGATTTTTTCTTGGGGATTATGTTTTTGGAGCAAACATCACCAACCCGTTTCGTATTTGTATTTATGTAGGGTAAGTTTGGACATGTAGGGTTTTGCGATTATAGGGACAAAATTTGTGTCAGAAAAAAAACATGATTTTGGACCCAAAAACATGAAAACATGATTTGGGTCTAAAACACATGAAAATCATGATAAATCATGACTTCAGGCAGGCCTGATTCTGGCAGTGTCAATTTAAAAGCGAATTTGGAAAGATGGTGCCATTCAAGACGAGTCTTGTAACTGCAGGCGAAGTGATATTGTGCATGCTTTTATACAAATGACTACCTTTGGGACATTGTTGTATTTTTCGCTTCAAATTTTTGGTCATGCAATAATTTGGTTCCCTGAATATGGAGGTGTAGCAAGTCTTTCTAGCTTGTATGAACTTAATTAAGTTTTTCTTAGTGGGTTTGGTAGCATAATACCGGATACTTATTTCTATAATTTTAATAGCTTACATAGTGCATAAGTCAAACCATGTATTTTTTTCAGTTTGATAGATTCGATATAAATAAAAATAAGATTAATATTCACTCGCTTTCCCAGGAGTGTCCCATGGTAATCATTTAGGTCCTCTAATTTTTATTTTATTTATCAAAAATTTTAAAATGAGTTTTTCTTAATTGTGACTAAGAAATCTTTGGTATGTAGGCTATATAAGATATGAGAATTTCATCATATCAAGTTGTAACTGATGGCCCCTGTCACAAAGTCAATATTTATTAAACAGTGGACCTGTCCCTGTTGTTCGCGATCTGAGAGATAGTTATCAGAAACTCAATTTCAGCTCTTAGATTCCTAAATTGTTGGTCAAAAGAATTAAATTATACCAAATTATCCATCTGTTTTTTTTATGCATATACAGTTTGACAATATTAATTAGTTCAAAACGAAGACGTTAAAAAAAAATAACAGACAATATTAACAAAAAAAATATTTATTAAATAATGTAAAAATAAATTAAAGGAACTTCAGAGATTTAATAGTCAAATCACTAGAAATGTAGTTTCTTGTTCTTCCACCCGTATACGGTTTTCTTACGAGTACTTTGTGTAGAGGTCGTACTACTTCTGGAAAAAACGCAATATCACAACTAGGCAATATTGCTTGAGCACTTGTTGATTATATTGGGGAGCTCTGCTGTTTAGTTATTGAGCTGTTACGTCCATCTGGAGAGGTTTATTCATGCCCAACTGAAACATCTCTATACTTGATCCCTGCTGGAGCTGATAGTGGCAACATTTTATCAATAGCTAGGATATATAATAAATGACGATTCAATGGAAAAATGTCCGTCTTCCGAAACCCGCCTTGAATATTGGACAAGACATCTGAAAAAAATTAACACCAAACAAACACAGCTTTCACAACAGTCCCCAGAAAAATAGTTTCAGCTATCCAAGCCCATTTTTTACAATAAAAAAAACTAAGACCCAATACGTTGTATTCTATACTCCTTTCTACACAAAACAACACACTCAGCAACCCCACATATATAGTACTCATACTACAAAGAAAAATAATAACGAAAGACTTAATTTTGCTTGGCTAAAAACAATAAAGTTTCTTGACCACAACCGGCACCGAACCGCGTGACTAACAAAGTAACTGGCTGAACAGAATAGACGCGCGGTCGATCTCGCGACACTTCAAAAAACGGTCTATTAGGCCGTGTGTGAATTGCGTTAAAATGTTGGTTAAATTTTCTACCTCGGTTAAATTTTGAAGTTTGGTTTGTGGTGGGATCAAATTTAGCTTTTTGCTGTGTGAATTGCGTTAAAAGGGATTTATTAAAACACTATTTTGTCTAAAACTCCTTCAAGATTGAAGAAATTTCCCTAAAAACATTTTTTTTTTTTGTTGAAGTTAATTAATTTCTTTCCCAAAATCCGACTTAGAAGATATAAAGTTAATAATTTGGCACGAAAAAAGTAACGAATTCTCAGTTTTACTAATATGTTTCGGTTTTACATCGTTAATTTAATATTTTAAAACAACAATTCCAAATCTTTTCAAAACAATTCCCATTATGGTTAGTTTGTTGATTTAGTATGTAAACACTAGTTTTCACAGCTGAAGAATTTGACAAGCTGACAAATCAATCTATTTGTATTCAATTTGCAAAATAAAATACAATGAGTATTTTAATTAATTATTTTATATTTGTTAAAATATCAACGGATTATAATATTTGTTTTTTCCTCTTGAGACCCTACACTAACAAAAATAATAATGTAATTTAATGTTTCAATTGATTAAATAAACAGGTTTCCCAGTAGATCTGGACTTTTTGGAGTTCATTTTTCTTTTCGGTTAACGCTTACAGTTTCAAATTACTCTATCTTGAGAAACGTTAAATTTTAACGCAAATTTAGCCTGCTCTACAGCTGCCTATATTTTAACCCATTTTATTCACCGCGCTAGTGTCAAATTTTAACCAAGTTACAAAATTTAACCAACATTTTAACGCAATTCACACACGGCCTTAAAGTTAAAATGCTGGAAACTCGGTTGAGTGAATACAATGGAGCCGCGGCCGCATGTTGCGACGATATACATTGGTTAACTTTTAACTTTTTCCGTTTTTTCGCGCGTCGTTTGACAGATAACAACAAATAAAAAAACAAAACATCTCGTTGGTTGTTGCATCCATCCACACAATTGTTGATCTTCGTCGGGGCCCTCCGACGCAAGAATACATATTCAAAATAAATTTGCAAATTAAAAGTTTGCAAAAAAAAACTACAAAATCAATTAAAAACAACAATTTTTCGACGCTGTTTTGACAGCGGCGACCGAGCAACGAGCGGTGGTTCCTGCATCGGATGAAAAAAAAATATCAAACTGCAGTAATCCTATTGTGTGTCCTGTTCAAACACAAAAGCTGTTGCGCGATGAGGTAGCACAGTCGCAAATTTTTGTTTCTATATCGCTCAAGCTACATCACACAAGCTTTTCATAATCTAACAGTATATGCTTTTGCGACCGACCACCGTTGCTTTAAAAAGTATTTTGGTCGCTTGAAATCAAATAAATTTGTTTTATGTCGCGCCATTGGAAAAATTAAAATAAAATACGAACAAAATGTAAGCAGTAAAGTTTTTTAAATCCCATTTTTGGGATGATTTTTATAAAAACCGATGTTAAACAGATCTAGTCCGAAAAATAAGTAGTAAACAAATTTTAAAAAAAAGAAAGCAGTTAAAACCGTTAAATGTATATGAATTTTCAAATAATAATTAAGTATCTTTACTCACAAATCTTTTCAATTAGGACCCGCATTTTAGTAGCATTACTTACTGGCGACACGACCCACCAAGGCTCATCCATTGGTCGTGCGATGCTTGTTCAATTAGTTCGTAGCCATACTTATACACATAGCGCGACTGGTCGAACTGCTATTGAGATATATACGAGTACATTAGCTGTGTTTTATTGGGATTCTATCCATTGTACCGTAACTATTTCCAAAAAAACGCATCGACTGTAGCATGGACCGTAGCTTTTTTATTTTTGTAAAAATGGTACCCTGCACAGCATTCACAAGTAATGAAGGAGTCTTGTGCAAAGTAAAATTAAGAAAATATCAAAATTATGAACAATAATTAGCTTTTTATTCATATAAAATAGAAAGTAGAAAAACTTACCAATATTTAATTTATGTTTCAAACCTATTTCTTGTTTTCATTTTTCCTGCATTTGCAATTTTAAATTCGAACATTCATTTTGCACTAATAAAAAGGAAATGATAAGTGAATGGGTTTATTCATAGACTATGGTCAAGCCCCTTTTTACACAGGGCAATTTTTGTATTGCTGTAAAAATCGTCTAAGACTTTCACACGAAGAAACAAAATTGCCGGAGATTTGTATGTTTCCTTTTAATGTTTCTTGGTTCTGAACGCACACTACAACGTATTTTAAATTGCTCACACACTTACATTTCCCCTTTATATTTCATGCTTTTATTTATTTTCTGAGTAGATCGATAGCTAGGAGTTTTATTTTTCAAGTCAATTTACAAATTTATTTTCAGGGTATGTTTTGCTTCCAATTCAATATTCACTCATCAGACTGCACTAAACATACGCGGAGTAAGGAACAAATAGTTAACATTTGGTTTGCCATTTCCATGCACATGTCCAAAAAAATCAATGGGATCACAAAAATGTACGCCTAGTCGAAGTCCATGTAGTGAAGCCAATACCGTTCATGGCCAAACGTCCATTAAACATTGAAGAAAATGCACACTGTATAAACTTCAGTTACCGCTTCGTATGTTTAGGCTAGGCACGCACATGCAATTTTTCCGTAACGAACAAACCACACAGACAATAATTTGATTTAATGTGCGCGCAGTTACATTATAGTTCGGTGTGATACAAACTGCATGAACTCATTTGGGGTGATCGTTCGGTTTGTGCCAAATCACAAACTCTTAAGTTGCTCGAATCGCGGGCTGAATAGTTTTTGCATGTGTGCGCACTCTCATATAAGCCCATGGTATTCACTTTACCAAACAAACTGTTGCAAAACTAAAAGTTGCATATATGTGCGCGCCTATCCTTATATCTCATAGAATTTCATACGAATAAATATTTTGCAACGCTAGAGCAGTTCCTCTATAGCGCAGTTACACTCAATGCGGTTTGTGTTCTCAAATTGCTTTTTTGTAGATCTAAATAAAAAGATGATTTTTTTCACCAAACTCCGTTTATTTATAACAATCAATAAAAATTGAACACAAACGAATATTGGTCTTAGTTAGTCAAAAATAAAGGTAAAACGGAATTCATTCAAAGGATATTGATTTTTTTTTCAAAATGGAAATCGAAATTTGTTAAAATTGATTAAGTGACAATATGGGTATGCAAAATTGCAGATATAGGTGGAATTTTAGACCAAAGAATACATATTTTAATACTAAAAGTGAGAAACTTTTAGAAGAATAGCTTGTAATTTATTAAAAAATGAAGTTATCAAAGATTTTAGATATATAAGCTGGTCAACTATAAAAAAAAAGAATCAAAAAGATCGATTTGTCTTACGAATGAAATTAATAATTATAGCACTCCATTAACACATCCATCGAGATTCAATCCAATTATCAATCGTACCAACAATACTAACAAAATCAAATTAGAGACTCGAATAAACGTCAACGAGCCATACACCGTATCTTCTACTTTAGCATTTTATCGACCGTAGCGAATTGTGTGTAAAATGCTACGACGGATAAACTTACGGTGGATAAATTTCCCAATAAAACAAGGTTACTGTTTCAACCGTCCGCCTACTATTTGCGGTCTCCACAAGCAATCTCCATTGAACTCTATCTAATGTTCTAAAAAAATATTGCTGCTAAAAATACAGTGTAAGACCACATTTATAAATTAACTTAAAAATTTATGATTACAAGTCAATCAATCCGAGTTGTAAAGACTACAGTAAGTCAAAGAGTGCGGTTACTGACTGTATGTTCTTTGAAAACCAAATGAATTAACTTAAAACTGCGTTCAGCAGCTATTTTTATTATTCTGACTTTGTGGTTATATAACAAAATACAAAAACTTTGATAGTATCGGGTTTTTGAATAAGAGCGCTACAAAAGTTTTTTTAAATAAAACAAAAAGGTTTTTGATATCAATGAAATTCTTTATTCCTGTGAAAGTACGTTCAATGCCATTATGTATGGAACTCGATTTCTTTTGCATGGCCACCATGGGCAGAAGTCCAGACGCTGAACCCAATTTTCGACGGTTTTCAAGCATAAATCGACCGATACTGCTGCAATTTCACGTTCGATATTCGTACGAAGTTCATCAATCGTTGCTGGCAGGAAATAGTCTAACGGCGTCAAATCGCACGACAGAGGCGGCCAAGCACTGGGCCATTTCGTGAGATAACACATTCTCCAAACTGTGACATTCGCTGTGTGGCTTGTGGCGCCGTCCTGTTGGAACCACATGTACTCCAAGTCCATAACATCCAATTGGGGCCAAAAATATTCGTTTATCATTTAACGGTAGCGATCCCCATTCACAGTAACGTGCCGGTCTTGATCATCACGGAAGAAGTACGGCCCAATGACGCCGTCGGACCATAAACCACACCAAACCGGAATTTTTCCGGGATGCAATGATGACTCATAAAGTACGTGTGGATTGCAGCCTGACCAATACCGCATATTTAGTTTATTGACGAAGCCATTCAGCCAGAAATGAGCTGAATCCGAATCATTTTCAAGTTGTTGCTCAGCCCAATTCACGAACACACGACGCTTCTGGTGTTCAAGCGGCTTCAGTTCTTGCGTCAATTTAATTTTGTAAGGATGTAGGCAAAGATCTTTTCGCAAAATTCGCCACAACGACGTCACAGAAATGCCCAACGCTTGAGAACGACGTATGAGAGACACATTTGGGCTTTCTGCAACTGAAGCCTCAGCGGCAGCAATATTCTCGAGACTACTGGCACTTCTTTGTCTCACTGGCACGGGAACATTTTGTAATGTGCCTGTGGATTCAAATTTTTCCACTAGACGCTCAATTGTTGATCTGCTAGGACGATTATGATGACCATAAATTGGACGTAGGGCTCTTAACGTTGAGGCCACTGACTCCGAATGTCGGTAGTAAATTTTAATAATTTCGACTAGTTGTTGGCTCGTATATCTTTCTATCATGAAATGGCAAACCTTACTGAAGATAAATGTCAAAAGAGCGGCAAGAAATATGGCGTCGTTTGCTGTCCCTCTCGCTCTACTTTTGTAGCGTCCCTGTTGAAAAACCCTTTAGTTAATTGATGACAAGTTTAAAATTATCAAAAGAACTTAAACAGCCAGAAGAGTGCTTCAATCATTAATCTGTTCAACAAAAATGGTCAATTGAGCCGCATAAGTGCGGAAGAACTAAATCCAAAAAAGTTCGGATATGAGTGATTTTTTTTTATTGAAATGCAGAAATTCTAACTTTCGATTTTTAATTTACCACACTCTTGACGTTGATGATCTTAAGCTCTTGAGTTGTGATGGGCATAATCAAATTACTTCTAAAATAGAGACATTAATATTCGAGTGATCGAAATAATCGAATGATCATTCGAATTATGGAAGAGTAAGTATTTTGGAATAGCTTACCCCAATCCGAAAGTATGAAAAACAATAGTCCATTCTTTTCTATTTTATCAAATAAATATTTTATAATGAAAAGCTTAAAGCGTAACAAATAAAACTTCTTAATAGAAAGGGCTAAAAGTATTTTTAAAGTCGTTTTTCGCTTAATTTTTTATATATACAAATTTTTAATTTTTTTATAAAAAAATGGTATGAACATTTTAAATATTTAATAATATAAATCTAAAAACAAAGTATCATAAAAAATCGCCCACCCGTTTTCGAAATACAAAATTTTCAAAAAAAAAAATATTTTTTTTTACAAATCCAAAAAAATATTTTTCGAAAATTTGGAATTTGAAGGAGATCCTGTGTAAAAATTTTGATCAACATCGGTGGAGCCGTTTATGAGAAAGTCGAAAATCAATAAAATAGTTGTATGGCAGGTACTTTTAATAACAAAATATTAATATTAAAATAAATACAATGTAGACCATACTCCAGGAAGTATCCACACCAATTTTTATCAAAATCGTTAGAGCCGTTTTTGAGATAATTAAGATAGTAGAATAATTTGTATGGCAAGTACCGTTATTTTTGTGGCTAAAACAACGATTCAAAAATCTATTTTGAACAATCACCTAAAATGCCTAAGCACCAAGTTTGAACAAAATCGGTTCAGCCGCTTAGGCTGTAGATCATTCTACAGACAGACAGACGGAATTGCCGGACCCACTTGTTTGGTGTTCTCCATCATCGTAATGTCAACTTTGATTAAAATCTGGAGTTCGATTTGTTTTCCAAATGCCAAACTTGCCCCATTTCATATAATGCAATCGAACATAGGAGAAAGTATGTGCGATCCACACACAAACAACAATTACAGTAACGCTTTTACGTGTTGACAAGAACTTCCAAGTTACCATTCCACCAAGAACCGCTTGGGAGAATGAGAGGTTCTTAAAAGGTGAAGCAAATCTTAGTATCTCTTTCCGTCTCCATGACCATTGTAGCTTGTTCCAAGCGGAAAATCTGGTGATTAAAGAGGTTCAATCCTGGATCCGTATCTTCTCAGACACTCAAGCAGCCCTCAAATCACTTGGCGCTGTTTCCACAACTCCCAATCGTCAATCGTATCTCAGGGTGATTTCAGAACAGTTTAACATTTACCTGATTTAGGTGCATTATTGACTTTAAATTATTTAATTTTAAATATTTCTTCACCTCACCTCATAATCATTGGTAGGTACATGCAATAAGGAAAAAAATAATATAAAAAAAAAGTTATCCTTCAGAGAAAAAACCCCACATGACGACAACTGGAAAAGGGCAAACTACAAATGAATATAATTAAAACTTTCTAATTTTTAAATCAAATTATAAACTTTTCGCGATGGTCTCCCATGTAATTAAATTCAAAAAATGCTTAACTCACTTTTATCCCGACACAAGGAGAAGCAAAAAAAAAAACACAAAAAAAACATAATAAAATGAATAGAGAATTAATTATATAACAAGTTGAGAATAAATATGCTATGCTGACATTTTAACGTTGACACCAAAACTTAGCGTATGTGGAATATTTTTTTTTCACAGCCACGACAATCCGACAAAAAAGAAAACTGTTTTTTTCTGTCATCTTTTATATAGAGTTGGTTTTACCTAATGGTTTTGTTAAATTCACTTGCGGGTATGATAAGAACTTAACACTCCGTCACTTGCACTATGCAAGTATGGTACTAAAAAAAATATAATTTGCGAAGTCGGAACTGGCACTTTTTTGCTGGCGAAACGATGCGGTTAAATTTGTGCCTTTTTTTTATGAATACAAGAAAGTGTGTATGAGCTTGTCGGAGAAACAATATTGACGTCCGTTGTTTTACATGATAACAAAAATGTACGTATCTACCTAGTCTCAAGGAGCTTAAAAAAAAACATTCCCTTTTTCCTTGCTTTGCTTATATACCGAAGAGCATTAGATCCTTCTCAAGGGGGACAAGTCAATTTTCTACCAACATGGAAATTAAACAAGTTTTCCATTAATTTTCATCATTTGACTTGAGCTTTTTGTTAAGAGGCTTCATACCACGCCTCATCGCCTTCTCAACTAAAGCCCATATCTCCTCCAACAAAACGTCGCCGTCGTATATATTCATTCCATCACCCAGGGAGGAAGACTCTATAACTTCGGCAAAGAAAATAGAGCAGACAAACCGCGTGCTCCTCGCCTTTCCATGAAGCGGATTGTGCAGTGGATTTTTAGATTTTTTTTTTTTTTTTACTTTAGTGAAAGTTTTCTATAAGGTCGGGTCCCGAGAAGACGTGCATTTGCATGATTTTGTGTTTTGGGCTTATACATCATTCTATATATACTATTTGTACCTATATTCTTTTCTATCTACGAGCTTTGAGTTCCTTGCCTTAATTTATATTCCAAGCAGGCACGTGCTTTCATCCGGGTGATTCCTTCAGTTTTCCACGATGTAAAACTACAATGGCATGGTGAAGTAAAACATTTTTTTTTTGCAGTGAAAAGTGAATTGCCCGCGAAAACTTTTCAAAAAGTAAGTAAAACTTTGGATGAAATAAAAAAAAACCAAGACTTTTTTTGTGTCATTGAGTATTGGAAATAATGGAGAAGTCAGGCAAATTAGAATTCTATTAATTATTTAGCATTAAAACTTTAAAAGAGTTTTCAAGACATTATTTTAAATATAGTAGAAAGGAATCAATCAATAATTTAGAAATTAAATGGTGTCAAATGAAGAATATTAAAAACTTATGTAATGCCAATTTTTCTAATTGATAAAGCATTTTATACCAATATTTTTCCACTTTTTTCGCGAATGATAAATCGAATTGTGTGTGTTTTTTTCAAACTTAAACACAAAACTATTTTTGTGAAAATTTATATATTGTTATCAAAGGTTTTTATATCATAATTTTCAATATTTACGGAGATTATTATGAGAATTAATTTCATCTCTAAGGGTGTGTTTTACCACAGAAATATTTCAGGAAACATTATTTAAAAAACATTTCTGAAATGTTTCTCATTTTATTTCAAAAGCATTTCACAAATGGTTTTGAAATGTTTTTTTCTTGGTGTGGACGCTTCGAGAAATGTTTATTTGTTTCCTATTTGATGAATACAGTTTTGTGCTTGAAGATGAATTGTAGAGAAGTAGTATTAGTTAGCATTATGCAAAAAAAATCACACTTTTCGCGATATTTTTATTTCAGTGAATGAAGAATAACTCACTCACTCTCTCTATTTAATTTTGTAAATGCTGAGGAAACACAGAAAGCTTTTTGTTCGAAATAAGAAACAGAGAAACATTGCAGAAATATTTTGCGAAGTGTTCAGACGAAAATAAACATTTCAGAAATGGATTCATTACTTGTTGCTTCTGAAATGTTTCTTAATGTTTCTGAAATCTTTCAAGTGTTATTTTTTGGTTTGACCACACCTTAAAATTTACAGCAACATTGTCGCAAGATTAGGGTTAGCTCTCAAGCTATAAAATTAACGGTCAATGTAATAGGTCATCGCGTTGATTCTCTGACGTCACCACAAAATTGGTGTTGATCAACAATTGGTGCGAAAGAAAGTGTTATACTCCTGGTCAATATATTGACAACATTTTATTTTTTATTGATAATCACAAGACGTGGCGCAATTGGAATAGATTTGGACGTCATTTTTATATCAAAGTGTCAACGCGTTGACCGATTACGTTGACAGTGTAAGTCTAGGTTAATCTGTCCATGATTATACGTTTAACGTCAAATATAAACGTGTTTGATCTCTGACGTAAAAATAACGTCAAAATGTTTCCTGATTGTGTCATTTTTTATCATTGCGTAGCCAACGAAAAATGATGCAAACGGGTTGACTAGTACGTTGACACGAATTTTTGAGTTAACACATTGATAAATTTCTGCCGTTGTCGTATATAGGAGTAACAAGGCATTGACAGAGTTTTTAGGAATATTCTTCATCGGAAATATATAAATATTGGCAGGTCATTATAGACGTATTGACATGTTTTAAAAAAAAGATGCATGTAATGGCGATGACAGAGCTTCTTCAAGACAGATCGAGAAAGAGAGAGAGAGAGAGAGAGTGAGCGCCATAAGGCAAGCGCTTTGGTAAAGTAAATTAGACGGTGTGGGATACGGTTTATATATAAAAAATCATTACTCATGAGTTGCGCATCATCAATATATTGTAAATGCATCTAAGGTGAAGTACAAAAATCATGTTGAAACACACGGCACGTCAAGATTTTTTGGGACTAAATTGATTGGCTTCCGTCATTTGTATGATTTCCTAAGTTTTATGCATTTAAACTGTGAACGTTGATAGTGTGATGGCAGAGTGAAAAGGAATTTTGTGATAACGTCAAAGAGTCAATTCGATGAGAATTTATACACCACAAGAACAAAAAAAAATATATGCTGGAGAATACAAAAATATAATTAAAAACAACAGTTCCTGCATCAAAATAGAATTCCACAATTTATATTCTTTAACAAAAACTTCAATCTGATTGGGTTGCATAGGACACTGCTCTCAGGGGTATCGTCATATTTGCTTGGACTTAAACAATGCGAATTTAAGAGAAATTATTACTCCAATGAGATGTTGTTGCGGTAAAATTTGCCACAACAATTTTCACCTGCCTTTTGTATAAGCTTAACCATTTTATCATTTTTTCCGTTACTGCTCAAAAATTCCTGTAGAGCCTGTAGATACCTGGCGGCCATCAACCAGAGACCTACTCTTAAATTATTTTGGATAAGTTAACAAGAACGGGTTTCGATCGATTTAGAGCCATTTTCTTCACTATTTGTCAACTTGCCGCTAGAGTTGACACAAACTTGAGAGCTGATTGACAAGTTGAAATTTGTTTTTCTTCACTATTTTAAATCTCAACTCGAGAGTTGAAATTTAAAAGTTAGCCAACTTGTGTTTTTTTAAATTTCCCTGGGAAATTTTTGACAGATACGTATGTTTCAACTTTATATTTGAATTTATTCTGTGAGATTTGAATTTACTATGTGCTATGATTTCGACAGATTCGCGTTTCTTTCCAAAATTCTGTGCAGATGTTATGTCTCGCGAATTATATTAGGTGACGGAACGATCAAGTACGTAACAAACGTACAAAAATTGAAGCAAAATCATGCAACCAAACTCTTACCTGATGGGAATATCATGTATGCATAAAATATATATATTCGGTAAAACATATGTATGTGCTTTTCGGGCTGTCGTTTTTAATGTGAGCTATTTTTTGCAAGTAAAAGTGAAAATTCTATTTAAGTGAACTTTAATTTTCTGCAATTTAAATGTTTTTCCTTAGGCGGTTTTAGTAAAAAATTAATCTCTTTTTAATTTGATTCAATCGGTGACACCAGAATAATTGTTTAGTGAGTGCTGCAATGTATAATTTATTATCCATATCAGGAAATTTTTTGACGTATGAAAATAAACAAGGGAATGCGCTTTCTTGTGTAGTTGTATCATACTTGTAACCGTTCTTTTCGTGTTTCGGACATGAACTGAGGTGCAAGGTATGCAATTACAATTATTGACACCGGCATCACAATAAGATGCACTGTTGAAATTCTTACGCCAATAAAATCAGCAATGGCAACCTGAATTCACCCGACTGCATAATACCTCAAAACTATCAAAAATTGGTCGTAATTCGCGCGATCTACAAATATGTAAGTTAGCATAATTTAAACTGAAAAATATTCAAATTATTAAAGTAAATCGGTGAATAAAATCATGGTCATCGAATTTTTAAGCCCGACGCCCAATCACATTATGAATTTATTGTCTTCTTTCAATTACCAACAATTCTTCCTCATCTTCGCTTGCGGAAACTGACGATGGATTATTTTCCCTATAATAATTTTCTCGGAACATATTATTTTAAAAATGTTTTTATTCAAAACGAAACAGAGAATAATTTTTAAGAGAAGATGCAACAAAATGAATTACAAGTTTGAATTTGACATAAAACTCTCAAGTTTGCTCTCTCAACTTCTAATATTTTCGGAAGTTGAGAAAACCATAAGTTGATTAACTCGAGATTTGAGAATCGAAAGTTGAAACTGTCAACTTTGAGTGAAGAAAAAGAAAATCACAAGTTGATAATAAAAATGCTCAAGTTGAATTCAACTTGTAGTGAAGAAAATGGCCCTTAAGATTTGGGAGGAAATAATTCTAAGAAATAGAATTATCAAGAAAACGGGCGGTCTTGTCGATGTACCAGCGGATAAGCTGAAGAAGTAATCGAGTCAGGAGGAAACTTACGTCAATTGAAACAACACATCATTAATTTAAATTAAATTAAAGTAACTTTTTAACTTCATATTGTGTTAAAGAAATTGGTTGTTAACGTTCCTTTTTTGCAATTCTTTACAGTTATTTTTCTTTTAAATAGTACAACCAATCTATCAGAATTGAAACATAGTAGATTTCAGTATTTAATGAAATGTCTTCTTCTCGCAACTCGCTATATTGGTTTTAGAAGAATTGCTTCGCGCTTTAAATCACACACTGTTTTAGAATAACTAGGAGAATGCCTAGAAGAAACTTTTTCTCAATTTAATTTCTTTTGGTTTTTCTCGAAGAATTTTATTTGAAAATGTTCTGAACTCGGCCATTTGGATTCGGCAAGTTTTGGAACAATTTGCTGATTTATTGAATGTGTATGTGAGAGTAAAGTTTCGATGAGATTCGACAACGGAGGAACAGTGGTTTTCTAGGAGAGCAGGTAGCTTTCCAGGAAGCCGTGATCCCGTGACTGAAGATCTCGAAAACGATTGAATGGTCGTATGTATGTGTAAGAGACTGGAATGATTAGATTATGCATGAAAAGGACACTTTTTTATGAGCTTTGCACGCAAGGTTGTTTTTTTAAAAGATTCGAGAAAAGTTAAAAAAATCGAAGTGGAGAAAAAGAATTGATTTTGAAGGAATAGTTTCGAAATGAAAAATTGAAGAGGAAAACTAAGTGATTTCAGGCGGAGAAGGAATTTATATTTGGCTGAAATAACGGTGGTGGAAGAGTAAGGTAGGCGGATAGGTAATCCGCGGACACAATAAACAAAGATAAGTAGATTGTTGTGGTTTAATTTAGTTTTTTTTTTTGTTTGTTTCAATTCTGGTAGATCTGTTTTAGTTTTCGTTTATTAATTCGAACATTATACATTATCCCAGTTTTGTGGGACACGGTATTTCTAAGTTAACGGCCCATTTTCTTTTGTATTTTTTTTTTTGCGTTTGATTTCAGATTAACGTTTTACCGTAAGTCCGTTAAAAATTGTCACATACCTACTTCTATATATTTAAAGGATTTTGGGTTTTAATCTCTGGACATAGGTTCAAAAGTTTCCCAAATAAATCTTTTAAAATCCCCATCTGGGTATATAAAACTTGTGTTTTATTTTTTGGTTCCTTACTTGTTTTCATTTCTTTTATTCAATACAGTTAGTTTTGGAATTTTCTAATTTAACTTTAAGAACAAGTACACCCTCTACTTATATTAAACATTTTATTTAATTAATATTATTAATCGCGTTTGATTAATAGAATCTTTATTTTTGATTACTGAACCCACCCATTAGGTGTGTTTTATTGGGAATCTATCCATTGTACCGTTAGTGATTCCCAAAAAAACGCATGGACCGTAGCTTTTTTATTTTTGTAGAAATAGTACCCTGCACAGTAGTCACAAGTAATGAAAGAGTTTTTTGCAAAGTAAAATTAAGAAAATATCAAAATTACGAACAATAGTAAGCTTTTTATTCATATAAAATAGAAAGTAGAAAAGCGTACCAATATTTAATTTATGTTACAAGCATATTTCTTGTTTTCATGTTTTCTGCATTTACAATTTTAAATTCGAACATTCATTTTGCACCAATATATATGAAATGATAAGTGAATGGGTTTGTTCATAGACTATGGTCAAGCCCTTTTTATACGGGGCAATTTTTGTCTATGCCTTTCACACGAGGAAACAAAATTGCCGGAGTTTTGCTTGTTTCCTTTTAATGTTTCTGGGGTTTGAACGCACACTACAACGTAGTTTAAATTGTTCACTCCCTTTACATTTCCCCTTAATATTTCTGGCTTTTATTTATTTTCTGAGTATGTTTTGCTTTCAATTCCATATTCACTCATCAGACTATGCACTTAACATACACGGAGTAAGGAACAAATAGTTAACATTTGGTTTGCCATTTCCATGCACATGTCCAGAAAAAAAAACAATGAGATCACAAAAATGTACGCCAAATCCATATCCAAGTAGTGAAGCGAATACCGTCCATGGCCAACGTCTATTAAGCAGTGAAGAAAAAGCACATTTTGTGAAGTTCAGTTGCTTAGTCCGATTAGGCTAGGCGCGCACATGCAATTTTTCCGAAACGAAACACGAAAACCAGCGCACATAAGCAACTTAAAATCAATCAACGAGGTAAACCAACACACATACAATATTTTGATTTAATGTGCGCGCAGTTACATTATAGTTCGGTGTGATACAAACTGAAGAACTTATTTGGGGCGATCGTTTGATTTGTGCCAAAACACAAACTTTTAAGTTGCTTGAATCACGGACACAATAGATTTTGCATGTGCGCGCACTCTCATATGGTATTCACTTTAGCAACCAAACTGTTGCAAAAGTGAAAGTTGCATATGTGCGCGCCTAGCCTTATAGCTCATAGAATTTCATACTAATAAATGTTTTGCGGCGCGGCGCAGTGTCGAGCAGTTCCTCTATAGTGCAGTTCAACCCAATGCGGTTTGCCTTCCCAGATTGCTTTTTTGTAAATCTAAATAAAAATATGATTTTTTTCACCAAACTCCGTTGAGGAATTCATTCAATAGATATTGATTTTTTTTTCAAAATGGAAATCGAAATTTGTTAAAATTGATTAATTGATATAGATATAGGTGGAATTTAAGACGTACTCCAGAAAATAATTGAGCGAAGAATATACAGTTTTTAATAGTTGAAGTTAGAAAATTTTCAAAAGAACAGCTTATAATTTATTAAAAAATGGAGCTAAGATTTTAGAAATATAAACTGGCCAACTTAAAAAAAAAAAGAATAAAAAAGATCGATTTATCTTACGAATGAAATTAATAATTATATGAACCCATGAACCCATCCATCGAGATTTAATCCCATTATCAGTCGTACCAACAAAACTAACAAAATCAAATTCGAGACTCGAATAAACGTAAACTAGCCATCCACCGTAACTTCTACTTTAGCTTTTTATCGACCGTAGCGAATTGTATGTACAATGCTACGACGTATAAGCTTACGGTGGATAAATTTTCCAATAAGACACAGCTATTGCTAATCTTCTGGGGCGCAGCACTTTATGTGCTGTCTGTTGTACAAATTATTAAACGCACTCATCGTTTGACAGTTCGTCTTCGTTGTTTTCATATCGCGTCGCATATAGGTTTCGTCTCTCGTGTTCGGGTTAGTTATTAGTTACTTTGTTTTTTTTTGAATTAAAAGAATTCGTTGATTTTGATGATTGTAGTTCCGACGTCGTAAGGTTAAATTCGCGTTTAATAATTTCATAACAATGTAAGTAAGTTCCAGAAGGTAGTCATTTAGGTCCGTTGCTGTTCTATAAGTTGCTGATAATATTACTTCTTTTCATGAATATCTGATATTTCAATGATTCACTGATCAAGTTTTTAAAACTGTTGAACTTTGGAATAACAAAAACAAAACTTGCCAAGTAAGCCCACCAATATTTTGTGAGTAGTTGTAGTTATTTCAATTTTATTCTATTTTAAATATTTGGTACTAAAACTTTATGAAGTATGAACTTGTCGTACTTTTAGATCTCACTGCTTTTCACAACTGACTTTTGTATAGAAGCATCTTTTTTGACATTACATCTCACTACATTTTGCCAAGATTTTTATAGTTTGTCATGTAAAAATCTAGAAAATTACTGAATCGCAAGTTCTCTTTATAAATTAAAAACTTTTTTTCAGAAGTAGGCGGATACCACTCCCCTTAATAGAAAACCTGGCCGTGGCGTCGGTCCACAAGAACAACTAATACTAAAATTTTTTTAATTTGGTAAGGCACCTGTGCTGTACCAGCTTAGCAAATATTTGAAATTTAAAATTCCTTATTTAAATGGTACTGGAGATAGGAGATAGAGGGTGATCGAAAATCGCTTGAGTTTGTTATTGTAAATAAGGGTGTATAGTTCCAGAAATTGGCTAGGCACTATAGTGCTTGAATCAATTATGGAAAGTTGTAAAGGTTCATTTATTAGACTTTTGGAGATATAAAAGCATACAAAAAAATTAGGAATAGATAAATTGTATTAATTTCCAAAAAATTGACTTTATTTGAAAGATAATTGTTTGCCCTTTTTGTTTGAATATGATTTGTGGGGTATGGTCACCGCGGCTGCTTCGGATGTAGTCCTATCTTCAGTCCCAATTTTAGATCACTCTTTGCAGCATTTGGGATCGTATATCCAACATGCGGTCTTATGTGGTGAGCAAACGTTTTCTTTAATAAATCATTTGTGACACGCGCTTTGTAACATTTAGCGCCGTCATGTTAAAGTAACAGATCCCCCACATCTAGGTGATTCAATTCAGAAACGAAAAAGTCTCCATCAACTGCAACCATCTGGACACCATCTTTTTTTTAAGAAGTAAGCATGTAACGGTGGTGGATAAATCAAATGGCAGATGTGAAAGTAGATGTCAATGAAAACTGTGTTGCAAACTTTAATTTCTATACCTCCAAAAAAAAAACAGAAGGGTGTTTTTTTAGATGTGTGGTTTTCAATCTGGCAATACTTTTTTCGGAATTGGTCTTTTTGACAGCTATCACTTGATTTATGTTCAGTTTGGTTTGGAATTTCATAATGAATAGCCGAACGACCGGTGAAAAGACCCAAAACGAGTTGGCCACCAATCCCGATTTTCACAAAAAGATTTTGTTCAGCGATGGGGCTCACTTTACGTTAATAAACAATATTGTCGTATTTGGAGTGATCATAAACCACAAGCAATTATTGAGACGCCGTTTCATCCTCTAAAAGTCACTGTATGATGTGCTCTATGGGCAGATAGAATCATTGGTCCATATTTCTTACAAAATGATGTTACAGTCAATGGGGAACGCTGTAGAGTCATGATTAATGACTTTTGCGTGTCTGAATTGGAGGATGTTAATGCGGACTTTGGCTCCAACAAGATGGCGCTACGTGCCATACAACCAACGAAACAATTAATTTATTAAAGGAAACTTTTGGTGAGCGCATTATGTCTCGTCGTGTGTCTGGTGCGTGGCCTCCAAGCTCGTGCGATTTAACACCGCTGGACGGTTTTTTTGTGGGGTTATGTGAAGTTATGCTTGTCTATGCAGATAAGCGCGAGAAGATTGACGCCTTGAAAGATAATATTCGACACGTTATTGCTGATATACGACCCCATTTCCAGCAAAAAGTTGTCCAAAATTGGGAATCTTAGCTGGATTTTATTCAAGCCAGCCGCGGCAGCCACTTGCCCGAAATCATTTTTAAAACATAATGGCAAGCAATTATTTATATAATAAAGCTAAGTTCTTGGACATAACATTAATTATAGGCATTTTATTTCTTCTTGAAAGTCACACGTCTAAGAAAAACACCCTTTATTTTATTTACATATTCATTACATTGAGTGATGCAAAAAAAAGTTTCAAATTGTTTGAATTTTAAATTTTGATCGCCTTCCCAGGGCAAAATAGTTAAAAAAAATTGTTAAAAATAAATAATAAAGCAAATGCACCTCGTAATGTTGAATATGGCTTAGTGTTTTATTTGTATAAATAGTGTTTCAGCGAAGTAGTACCATTCCTTCCCTTAAACAATTCAACTGTAATATACACGCCTCTAATAATGCACACATCCCCAAAGTAACATTTTTGCTGTCATAACATTCTCCAAAAACTTAATGAGACTAATTTAAGGGAGCCAAAATAATCTTGAAGAATTCTTCTAGATTATTATAATACTGCTAAAAGCGTTAGATGGCCTAGTTATGAGAGCCTCTCTATACTCCCTAACAGAGTTGTATTCTTCTTATGGGATGACATATATAGAATAATGAAAAAGGCCTCTTATATGGCTCTAATAAAGCTCGGCTAAATCTTGTTGTGAGAAAACGTTTCTTGCAATGGGAGTTGCTAAAAGAGAATAGAGAAAAAGAGAAGAGAAAAGAGAATAAGCCTTAACAAAATTATATCTTCCTCATTAATGTTTTTTTTGAAAGAAGCCAACTATTTTAAAGTTTTTGCGTGTATATGCCATGGATAAAAACTAATGGGCTTTATTTTGTAAGTAAGTCAATTATTCATTATTTTATAATGGCTATACATTATCTTATTTTATTGTTTGTTCGTATATGGGAGCTAAAAATTAATGCGGTTTCAAATTGTATCTACTAATTCTTAGATTTTACATTGAAAAAAAAAACAAAGCGAAAAAAAATGCATATTTAAATTATTTAATTTATACTTTTTATCAAGAATAGGATTACCTTTTGGATACTTTTAGGAATCGATTAATTTTTGAAATTAAAGTGTATGATATGCAATCCTAAATGCATATAAATTAACTTGTGAGTCAAATTAAATCTGAAAAACAATCCATATGACAAACTAAGAGCCTTAATGTTGCATTTACACAAATGACAAAATGTAATTGTTGGTAGATATTTTTATGTCACAAAACAGAATAACACTGAACCAAATTTGGTACTGATATTGATAAAAATGTAGGTAGAATTGAAGAAAGGAGACGGTCAACAAAATATATGTGTTAATTTGACGACTAAATCGTTAATTTTCTAGAATTTTTGTTAAGTTGTTAGATCCACATGATTTTGTCAAATTGAATCACACGTAATCTTAAAATTTAATGAATAACGATCCTTCAAATTAAATAAATCAATTTTTCATTTTAAGAAAATATTCTTCAATTTGAATACATTTGGTATTCATTTTCAGATTAAATTTTCTTCGAATTGAAAAAAAATCTTCACATTTTCACACCTATATTTTAATATCATATCATATTCTTCAATAAGACTAATTTTAGGCTACAAGTTGGTGAATTTTTTTATTTATAGGAAATTTACTTTGGCATACAAACCTGTGCCAAAACCTTTTAAATAATCTTTGTGTTAAGACCTTCATTACAAATTCGTACTTTTCAAAGAAATTACAGCTGAAAATTGGAAATGCCGCGAATATTTTGACCGCAGATGAGCATCACAAATATGGGAAATTTCGCCAACTTTTTGTATCTGCCTACAAGCTATTGCCTTTACAAAACTGATATTTTTGCATCTGTTTAAGATAAAACTGATATTTTTGCATTTGTGCGTAGTTCCACTACACCACATATTGTTGTTAGATTTCACATGGAGAGATTTTTTATGGAGAGAAAATCAAATTTATAAATACAACAATGTAAACAAATGTGATTTTGACATTTGCGCTTGACTTCTTTTTGCTGGTGGTGTTTCGACGATATGTTTAAAGATTACTACGTGTAATACAATAGTTAGTTGATATGTATCAACCTTAATTGCATAAGCTCACAATATTTTCCTAATTTTATTTATTTGAAGAGAAGTATTATTTATATTCTTTTTCTTACTTGTTGAAGAAGAGTCAATTTTTGTTACAAAGTGTTACATTAAAGCTTTTTATCTTAAAAATATTATTAATTTATTTTGCCTATGAAATTTGTTTTCATGAAATTTTGTAGGGACACGTACAAAATATTTTCCTTTGTACATAGTTTTTTTTTAAAGAAATTTTCTTTCTTATATCCGATGTTTGGATATAAGAAAAACTCGCATATAAGAAAGAAATTTCTTGGATTTTCAGACTTTCATATATCCGTGTTACACCGTACCTTAAATTCCCTAAGGTTCGTTATAGAATTTTAAAATAGCTTAGACTCCAAAAAGTCAGTTATCATGTGATTGAAGATTATATAGGCGTTTAAATTTCATAACAAGATTTTTATAAAACTCTAAGTTGTTGGAGTCTTGTTAAAGCAGGCAAATTTGTGTTAAGTATAAGATTTAAATTATTTGAAAATTGTAGAGAGCTAAGTTCTTACAAAAAAAAAACGTTATGAGAATAATTTAAGTTTCGTAACAAGAAATTAACTCTAAGGATAGTAATGTGACCTAAAAGAGGCTTACAAGATTGTTTGTCAGATTTTGGGAGCTTTACTCTGCAGAGTATGTTCGTTCTTCTGCCACACTTTACGAATGTGACATAATTTATTCGGGCATATCACTTATTACCTATCGCTTCTTCTTAATCGCCCGCACTATACATAAACACTTCATTTCCCCTTGAGTGCGTACAAAATATGTATACCAAAAATGATATCCCTGGTAAAGTGCCTCACTTACTAGCCGTACAAATTCGGCAGATAAATGGAGTTATCCTCCATTTCTATACGGACATACCAATGGTTGACACTATAAGCCCACTAGACCATGATTCTCCACGAGGAATGTAAACAATTAAAGTGTACCTACAGGACTTTAAAATCTACTTACTGCAGTTAATACGAATATGTAAGTAATAAAACATTTTTTTTTGTGTCATTCGGAAACAACCAATAAAAAAGAGAAAAAAAACAACATTAAACGGTTGACATCAAATAGTCCTGTAAAATGAATTCAACACTGCAAAGTACAACTAATAAAACTTTTTGGTCCAAAAGTTCTGTGTCCTGCGGGAGTTTTAAAATATTTATCGCTCAACATGGTTTTCAGATCGCATTTAAAGTATCTCAGTTTGTTGAGTTTTGTTGTTTTTGGGGAAATTGCTTAAATCGAGTTTGTTCTGTCACAACTTTTTGATTTGATTTACACTCCAATTCAGAGATCTGAGACCATAGTAGTTGCCTTGACCTTAATGCAATTTATTGATTACAATTTTGCCACTAAATTATTTTTTAAAAAATATCAATGCATTCTATTTCGACGATTTAAAAAAAAATATATCAAAGGATAACAAAAATCACGAATTCACTGACCCTAAACACAAAAAAAGAAAACAAGTGCAAAGTAAAAGTGGTTGAATACTCGTATCTATGGTGCCGCCGCGCCGCCGCCCGCCCGACTCAAAGGGCTCTCTGTTTTTTTTTTATTTAGTCCCAAACGAAATATTACTTTGTAGTTTTTTTTTTGTTTGTTGGCTTAGATCAAAGGCCAAAACAATTTCACAATATCAAAGCAAAAGAGAGATTTCGTTTACGGTAAACTTACTCAAAAGTACTTTCAATTTGAAATCCTCTATCCAAGTTGGCTTCATTTTTTTCTGTAATATCAGAAATAATCAAGTAAAAAACCGTTGGTAGTTAATTAGCTAATTTTCTATTTTTTGTTTTTGGAATGAGAATTAAAATCAGAAAATAATTTTTTTTTAATTCAATGTTAAAATAAACTTTACACACGTAAACTATATAGGGTATATAGTTGGATGTTGTTACAAATTGGATGTAAGCCAAATAAATTATATTCAAAATATAACTTACTTTACAAAAAAAAGAAATATTTTAAATTAGCATTTCGTGTATTGGACAGTTTGGCGAGCATGTTTATTCATTCTTTATATTTCTGATGCCAACAAAATATTTCAATTGGTTTTTATTAATACACTTACTGAACTATGAGTACGTAAAGTTGAAAAGCAGGCGCCTGTGTCAATATTTTATTTTTTTATTTTTTGGAGTTTCGAGATTTAAGCCATTTGGGATTACTGGTTTTGGATTTAGGGATTGTGTCCTACTTTCAATAACTTGGTTGGAAGTTGATTTTTTAATTTTTTTATAAGGTTTGGGTACGTACCTAAAAATGGCGACCACTTAATAAAACAGTTTCACTGCAGGAGGTCCTCCTCCAAGCCTCCTCCAACCAGTTCAGTCACATAGATGTATTCAGTGATGCAAGTGAAAATGGTTGAAGTTTTCTTACACCTGCGTGTAACACCTCGGATTTGATTTCTATATAACCCAGTCATCTCAGTCGTTATATTTTAACTTTCTATTGCTTGCGAGCATAGGTACTATGAGACAAGTTATGCATTCGTCGAAAAAAAAGTTTTGAGCTAATAATTAAACATGACATTGCGTTGACTAAAAAAGATGGTCTAAAAATTCTGTCCTGCCAGATAACTGTTACGTTGAAGCCTATTTTTCTTGAAAACGGCTCTGAAGATTTTGATTTAAAAAATCAGTGCAGCGTTTTAGGTACGTATGATCATAGGGTTTTAAAAAAAATTTAAATATTCAAAACCGTTTTTTTGCTTTCGACTTTGATTTGGTTAACCGATTCTTTGGAAATTTCAAACGTATATAGATGTATGTAGCAAAATTTATACTGCATATCTTTGAATTTTTAAAAGCATTTAAAAAAATTTCATTTTATAATTTTTATTATTATTTATTTTATAATATTATTAAATTTAAAATTTATATTTGCTATGTATTTGCTGAATACCTGTGAATTTGTCTTTTTGATTTTTTTTTTGAAAAATGTTTTCAAAAAGTTTAAGAAAAATTTGTTTTTCTCAAAAACAGCTCCACAGTTTTTTTAAATTTTTTTCTCACAAATTCAAATTTATCCAAGAAATAAAATGGCGTACTTTTTTTTTGAGCTCAAATTAGTTGAAGTATTTATTTCAGAGTTTTGAATTATTTTTTCTTTGATTAATCCGATTTAATTTTTTGTTTTTAAGTTTATATTATTAAATATTTAAGATTGTCATAGCAATTTTCTTAAGAAAAAAATTATATACAAAATTAAGTAAGAAACGACTTTAAAAATATATTTAGATTTTAAATAGAAATGTTTTGCATACGATGTGATCGAACATAGAGCAAGTGTCACTGCACAGACAGTACAGTTCGTTGTTGTATCTTTGACTCCCACTTAGCGTCACTACACAAATAAAATGCACAACTGGAAGGCACGTACCTGCTCTTATCTTATGTTCGATCACATCTTAAGGACATGGTTTTTAGTAGAAACAGATCAATATATTTTTAGTGTTTTTTACTTAATTTTTATATACAAAATGTCTTAAATTAGTTTCTAAAAAAATTGTGTATATAATACTAAGTATTTACTAATATAAATTAAACAAGAGAATTTAAAAATAAAAGGTCCACCGCTTTTGAAATATTGAATTAAAAAAAAAACATATTTTTTTTCCAAAACTTCAAAAAAATATATTTCGAAAAGTTTGTTATGCAGTATTATTTAGAATTTTTAATGACCTCATAGATAAATATTTTAATCGAAATTCGTGGAGCCGTTTATGAGAAAGTCGAAATTGAAAAAAATTATTGTACGACAGGTACTTTTAATAACAAAATATTTAAAAAAAAAGACTGTCCCTAAAATAGTGCACATACTTTTTTTTATCAAAATCGTTAGAGCCAGCCGTTTTTGAGATAATTTAGATGGTAGAAAAATGCATGACAAGTGCTGTTATTTTTGGAGCTAATAAAAATGATTCAAAAATCTAAGATAATCACCTAAAATGCTTAAGTACGAAGTTTGAAGAAAATCGCATCGGCCGTTTAGGCTGTAGATCAATCTACAGACAGACAACCAGGCAGACTAAATTGCGGGACCTACATTTTTGGTGTTCTCCATCATAGTAATGTCAAGTTTTATTAAAATCACGAGTTCGATTTTTTTTCGAAATGCAAAACTTGTCCTATCGCAAGTAAAAGTCCTTGTCATGCCTTTGCACAATATAAAGGGATATCTTATAATTACTCGAGAGAGAATTATCAATCAATTAAAATTCAAGTGAAATTTTTGCGGTTGATTAGAACAGTGTACATTTTCCACGTCATCCTTACTAAGCCGATTGTTAGGATGACGTGGAAAATGTACACTCTGTTCTATAAGATCGGTAAAGATTTCACCGATAATTTTGAAATCAAAATCGATTTTATGCGAATTTTTATCCAGAATAGTGCATATTCCTTTCTCTCTTGTTAGTGGAGGTCAGAGAGTCTCCTTACTTGAAGATCAGTCAAACAATGATTAGTTCTGATTCACCGGGAATGTTTTCCTTTGACCATATTTAGCATGGGAGCCATATTCCTAACCAAGCCATGGGCATAACCACTTGGGAGAACTCAGCACCAAGGTCATCAGCTTCAGCAGCTTTAATGGACTTAAGTTTTTATATGCCCATCTTTATTTAATTTGGCGATTGAGTGGCAAAATCTGCCTGATACTGGAATTCGATTTGTGATCTCATCACTCTTATACAGTTTGCAGACATGATTGATTTGGATACAATCTAATATCAATGGGACACTTATTCCTTACCAATTCTATGCGAGTCTGTAAGCTTCGGCCAATTAATCGTTTTTCTCTTCTAAAGGTTGTGACGAAATATGGGAAGACTGTTCTTGTGGTTAGATAAAATGTGTAGTTTCTTAACGTATAATTGTTCATTAACTGCATTACACATACTCGTACGCATTTACCGAAATTGTTATTTTACTTGCGATTATAGGTACTATAAGGCAAGTCATGTATTCGTAAAAAAAAAAATTTCTAACAATCAAACAATTCCGTCTGTCTGTCTGTCTGTCCTCGAGTCTGCAGCCTAAACGGTTCGGTGGATTTTATTCAAATTTGGTACATATTGTTTTTTCGGTAATATGACCACACATTTTCTTAAGACGATAAATAAAAGTAGCTCCCATACATTTTTTTGGCCAAAAACTAAAATCTTATTTTTCTCAAAAACGGCTGCATGATTTTCATAAAAAAAATCTGTTAATTAACGAAAGTGAAAAAACTTGTTATTTTTGGTACCTCTAGTAGTTGTTTGGTTTTCGATTTTCTCGGAAACGGTTAATTTGATTTTTTTGAATTTTTATACGCAGAAGCTCCTAGAGACTTTAAACACTACTGTGTAGCAAAATTTTTTCAAAAAAAAATTTTTTTTTTGGAAATTAATTTTTTGTTTGAAAACTCAAAATTTCGAAACGACTTAGTTGATTTTTTCAAAACTTCGTATTTGGTGATTTCTTGAAATTATCTTCAATAGTTAAAAAACTATTTTTCTAAAATAAAAAACAACATACAAATGTTAAGAAACCGTTAAGAAAAAAAAATTATTTATCGACAACGGCTCCAAGAATTTTTATAAAAAAATTTGCGTCTTCTCAGGTAACAGTTCACTTTTAAATATAAAAATATTTGCTTGCGTACTTATTAACGGTACTTTCCATAGAACCACTTTTCATATTTTCGACTTTCTGAATATTGGATGAACCGATTAAAATAATTTTTTTTACACAAATGCTCCCTAAAATTGTTAACACACATTTTTTTATAAAAATTCTTGGACCCGTTTTTGAGAAATAAATTTTTTTATTAACGGTTTCTAAATATTTTTATGGGAGGTACCCTTGTTTTTTATTTTAGGAAAATAATTTTTAACTATTCAAGATAGTGTCAAAAACTACAAAATACGAAGTTTCAAAAAAATATATTGAGTCGTTTTCGCAATTTTGAATTTTCAAAAAAAAAATGTATTTTCAAAAAAAATTGTTTTTTTTTTAATTTTGGTTTACAATAGTTTTTAAATTTTCTAGGAGCTTCGGCGTATGAAATTTCAAAAAAAATTAAACCAACCGTTTCCAAGAAAATCGAGAACCGAAAAAAATGGTTGTACAGAGGTACCAAAACTAAAAATTTTTTTCCAAAACAAAAATTATCAAAAGGTACCCTTTCCTTTTTTTATAAAAAATCGTAGGAGCCTCTCTTACTAACACTTCTAAACACAAGTACAATTGGAAGCATTTTTTTTTGATAGTCCAGAGTTTCACAGACGCAAATATAAGCCAACACCTTAACCAAAAAAAAAAAAACTAAATCCAACTAGCATTCCATTCGCCACGAAAAAAATCAAATTCCGCATCAAATTCTCCATTTACCAATGGAAAACCACATTAGAATTTTTAATGAATGATTTCTATCTGACTGGTTTGGTTTTGCAACATCAACTCATCAACATCAAGTTCAAAATGTATGTAAGCACCTGCCTAAATTGTTTCCACTTTAAACTAATTAACAGCATAATGTCCTTAAATCGACCCAATTATATCCGGATCGCTCAGTTTTTTTTTTTTTTTTTTTTTTTAATTTTTCCTGTTTCACTTCTAAGCCAAAAGTTGACAACGTTCATTAAGTATACCCACCTAACAAGGTACGTACAAATATTTGCCCAAGGACTTCCTATTCTTGTAGCAGCACAAAAACACAATTGTAAAAATAATACCCCTAATTCGAAAACCAACGTATTCGGTCCGCCACTTGCTCCTAATGCGCTTAATTAAAATGACCCAATCTGTATAGTTTTTGCTGTCGCCGGCCGCCAGCCGCCGGCCACCCTCAACCATTTCTTTCCAACTTCGAGTTAAACTTTCATTATTTTTCATTCTTTTCGTTGTAAATTAAAACAAAACAACACAACAAAAAAAAAGGACAAAACAAAAAAAAACAAATCCCGCACACAACAGTCATTGTTTACATTTCAACACCAAAAAAGAAACAGAAATTAAGAAAAGAAACTTAAGGACGATGAATATACGTATACTATGTATACTATATACGTATACATCGCATTGCAAGGATAAGCAGGATCAGCAGAGGTAAGAGTCGCGAAATGCCATTTCATAACTTGACCAGCTTTTTAACGCCTTCTTCCATGTTCTTCGCTCAACTCAAGACTAAACGAAAGCACTACAATTTAGACAGGACAAAGCAAATCTTAAAACCCTGCAAAAAAAAGTTAATCCAAAGGAATAAATAAAATAATAAAAAAAAATACTTTAATCGTGTAGATGGAACGTTTCTGGGCCAGACTAAATTATTTTCATTTTTTTTTTTTAACTTGTTCTCCGAGGCCAGACGTGGGGTTTTCCCCAGTTCCTTCATCATCATCATCATCATCAAAGTACATCACCCATTTAGAGGATTTATTTATTTTTTTTCTCTGTACTTCGTCTTGTGCCGTTATAATTTATCCACTGCAATCATCATCCCCTTTTTATGTAGGAGGAGGAGGAACAACAACAACAAAAAAAACTAACTCTTTCCACACTTTGTTTTTGTTCATATATGACGGTTTTCCAGTGTTTTCCTCCGAGATGCGATACAGATATAAAAGAAAACTAGTGAGTTGATAGTGTATTCCTTTGTGTATATGTGTCTGCGTGTGTGTGGTGTAATGCTTCTGACAACGCAAAGTATTCCTTTTGTCTATTTACATGATGGGGAGCGTTTGTTCTGCTACAGCGTCGTCCTTTCTTTAGTTAAGTACTCAATCACAGAAATACTGCATAAATCAACCACACACATTTTTTTTGTTTTTGAAATACAGTGACTATGTATTACATATTTACATTTTTTATATATAAGCCACAAAATATTAATATTAATTTAATTATTTTATTTTTATAAGAAGTTTTTTTTAATAATACAAATTCTATATACTACTGAAATACATCAGCCAAGTAGAAGACTTAGCACTATAATATTTGAACTTGTTGAATTATTGATTCAAAATAGCTTTTAACGGCCTTTAGTCCAACAAAAATTGGCGTTTCGTCCCGGCGGCGATCTCACATGTAAATAATGCCAGGCCATGGGCAAAAAACAAAAAATTTCCAATTTAATGATTAGGAATTCTAGTCTTTTTGGATATAGTTCACACTAGATGTTCTTCACGAAATCTATGTAAGATGAACTGAACTTGGCAAAAATTGCGTATTGACAAAGGTCCGCACTAGTCAACTGATGAGTTCATGTGAGATCGCCGGGACGAAACGCCAATTTTTGTTGGACTAAAGGCCGTTAAAAGCTATTTTATTTTGTATTGATATTAAATGTTTCAATTTAATGTCATGTTTTCCGTCATTAAAGTGTTCCATGTCAAAAATACTGTACGAAAATACAGCAAACATTATAGCCTTCTTACTGTATTACAGTATGTTGGCTTATTCATGAATGTTATAATGGTTGGATGGTTTCACCATATATATATATATATATTTGTTTATAAAGAATATTATTTTAAATCAATAAATAACATTTTTTGGGACCCTACTGTAAAACAAACTTTACACTGTAAATATTACAGTAATATACTTTATACTGAACAATAGTATATAGCCGGTTGTAAGGGCCGTTTAAGATTTGGGCAAATGTCTTAGAACATGAAATTAAAATTCTATGGAACCAATATGATAATGAAAATTTAAAATCGATTCACAAATTAATGTCATAACTCGAACGTTCATTATTTTTTTTTTTTTTGCGAATGGGGTTAAATATCATTGTGTTTGAAATTTATACTGTAAAATGACAGAGAAATTACTGAAAAGAAGCAATTAAGGGATATACACATTATTTAAATCGTTATTATTGGGTGGTGCTAAAATTCGATAATACTAAAGAAATGTCAATTCATAACATTTTTAACAATAACAATTGCTTGGGATTAAGAGTGTTTAATATTTCACGTGCTTTGCAAGGAAGCCGAATGATTTTTAACCCTGCGGGACCATATAAACTGTGCTTTTATAAGCAGAACCTTTTGACTTGTCTGAGTCACAACCGCAAAAATTACCACCAGAAGTTGTTGTTAGTTTTCGGACCGAGCAGACCAGTCATAGTGGTTTCTTAGTTAGTGTCGAACGACCAAGAAATCTGCGCCCAAAATTCCCGCATGCACTACGAGCGAATTTTTCCGCAAAACAATGGACATACATTTTTCGATTTACTTTGTAGTAATACCGATTCGGTTCTTATTGGCGCGTATTTTGTATCTGTTTATTTCATAAAAGTCAATCTCAAATTGACACTACTTGTCGCCATTTGCAAAAATGATGGCATCAATCGATTAAATAATGATTTTGCGCCACCTGGAGGTGGGGGCATACAGTTATAACTAGAGAAGAGTTCACCAATCAGTGAGAAATAAAACATTTAATACGATTCGCATACATAATACACAGTCGATATCAAGATGTGACGTCACGCTGAGTTGAACCCAATTGTTATTTGCATTTGACCGTAATATAGTTCACACTCAGTCGTATCAGAAAATATGGTATGACGGCCTACTTTTGTGGAGGATATTCAATTATTTGTCACGGTTAAAGCTGACGAGGTCGAATTTAGATTACAAGGCAGCGGAAATTGTCCGACCATTTTATTCCTCAGTTTTCCCACCGACTGGGGTAAGGGATGTTTGGTTCGAAACATAAATGTCCTAATTTCTACCAGGGGCGTTGATAACTCCTGACCTATTGGTACATACACATTAGCCGTGGCTACCAGGGGATTCTTACTTACTGATCTAGTGCCACAAGAGGCTTATAAATTCTGATCTTGTACTACCAGAGACTTATTGCTGATCTTAATATTTTTAGTTTCTCTTTATATAATGGGAACCCAACACCGAAACCTCGATAATAAGTAGAACCAGATACCAGTATAAACCATTTAAGGAGATCATAAGGAGCATAATACAAGGAGATAACTAACGTTACCAGATATACGACATAAGAAGTAAAATTAATTAAGTGAAACATTATTTGTTATATATATAAGGAAACGTTTTTTTTTTCAATAAAGATCGGCTAAGAAGCAAAAAGCACATCAAAACCCAAACCTTTAAGTAAGCAATCACGTCAATATATCCACTGCGACATTACCATCTGCCTTAAGAACGCTGAACCGATCAATTTCTAACCGCGATCCATTATAGTTTTTCTCATACGTTACACTGCACCATGTGCCATCTCAGCCAAATGCTTAATTATTCAAGAATTAAGCATTTGGCTGAGAGTCTCGTATTTTCTTTAATTAACTAAGGAAGAATGAAAAATTAATTTAAAACGGTTTACATTAATCTGAATCATCTGTCCCTTTCTCTTCTTGTCATAACCCAACTCGAAATGTTTGCCGAGCTTCAGAGGAGTCTGCTTGTGGTACTTGCACTCGGTACAATCCATACGCAGGACAATTTTCTTTGTTGTCCTTGCCTTCTTTCTGAAGATGGGTTTTGTCTTACTAATAAAACCATGTTGTTTTCTGTCATAACGTCTTCGGCCCTGAGCACATTTACCCTCTTTGGACTTCTTGTACTGCGTCACCTTGTGCAACTTGAAAGAAGGTATGTCTTTGTTTTGATACGTTAACCATCTGGACCAAAGTCAGATGCAAAGAAAAAAAAGGACGTTGTAACAGGGTCCACAGAAACAGATGTCGAAAGAAGCGGAGCCGAAGTATTTGTTCGATCGAAAATATCACTGACAACTCCCCAGCATTTCACTTGAGTTAAGACTTCACCAACGTAATCGTAATTGGTGAGGGCTACATAAAGATAATATAATTAATTGCAGTTGAATGTAGCAAGGATGTTGAAACCACAATTACGGGGCCCTGAGTTTTTATTTGTTTTGCTTACAGCCATCAGAAGGGCAAAAGAATTACTTGAAGCTTCAAAAAATTTAACTTGGCAATATAGAATATTATGATCATTGCACAAAAGTTGGTCTGTAGTGTGCCTACAAAAATCTGAAAGCTGACTGGGTTGTTCGATGCCACTATCACCAGTTCCAGTTTAACGACTAAAGGATATCTATTACTATTAGAAAAACCTAATTTGCAAAGTCTAGATTTTTGTTGTCAGTAAGACAATTTATATGAATAGAATTTTCAAACAAGAGATCAGTATTGAAAATGAGAAATAGGCTAGGAAACAAAACGGAGGCCTGAGGCACCCCAGCATTTATTTTTTGGAATTCGGACTTGAAACCATCCAACTTTTATTGGACTATATTAGAACCAGCGATGAATGGATTAATCCGTACAAACTGGCCCGTTTTGGTGATTTGTACTGGCAATATCGCACAGATCTGTAGGAGGTGGCACCAGATTCCTTTCCTTAAGACCAGTATTCTGCGAGCAGGAATTTAGAATGCTGTAAAATTACCAAAAACGGACATTAGAATAAAGGATATTAGTTCTTTATTTAATGTTATACATTTTATATTTTAAAAACAATTAAACATTTTTTAACAAAATGGCTGTCGATCCATATTATAATATTACTTTTACCACACCTTGTACTAAAAGTTCGTTTAACATAACGAAAATAAAGTTTTTCATTCTCAATTATCTTATTTTTGAGTTATTCTCGTACTCGTATATCTCATTACCGACACGACCGATCTTGTTTTAATTTTGTATACAAAAAGTCCTTTCAAGATTCATGCCAATCACGGAATCCACAGGAATATTCCACAACAAAAAAATATTTGATGGGTCTTTTGATTCATAGATTTCATAGTCCTTAATGTGGCAAAGGACCCAAGCAACAGTTAACAATCGCCACGTTTTCTGTTCACAGTTTTACCTGAAATATGTACACATAAATATCCTTCTATATTTGTTTAAATCAGTGACATCAATTACTTTAATAATTTCAATGAACAAAACTCGGTTTTTAGATACTCCTAAGAATATATATTTATTTCCTAATAAGATGTTGTATAATTTGAGTTTCCCATAAAAGCCTTCATCTGCAATAATTTTAATTAAGACAATTAATGTTGCTCTAATTTATTATAGCATCTTAAAACAATATATTTAAAGGACTCAAATCAATTTAGACATTGACCTTCAAACCTTGTTTTCATAATTTACAGTCTTCTGTTTATTATTATTTATGTATTTTTTTGTTGTATTTAATTGTTCTTGCAAATTACATAAACAAATAATAAAAGGATAAAAGAAAAATCTTCTCTGATATGGTTACAGGTTAAATGGGAAGTGAAATCGGGATTAGTTTATATATTATTTGCAGTAGGAGCTTATAGTTATTCCATTGTGTAGTCGTCAAAGGGCTTAAAAGACTAGAAAAGCTCTTTGAGGGTAGAAACATTTTTTTCCTTCTATATATCTGCAATCATCAGATCTGTGGCGGTAGCCCCTTCATACCACATTTTCATCCACAAATTTCCAGGACGAAGGCTGTTTTTTTTTTTGCTTTTGGTTTAAATAATAAATTTTTTTTTTGTGAAAAAGTAGAACACTGATTTTTTTGCTTCGGTTTGTAGCAGACAGTCAAGTCGCACAGCAGACACCAGTAGGTAGACAAATAGACAGACAAACAATAAACGACAGAGATAGAAGAAGTAAAGATATTTTTTTTTGTCTGTGGAGGGAGAAATCTACTTTCGTTTGTAATACGAGGAGTGGAACTACTTAGGTAACTGCACATATCCGCATCCGGAATGCGGCAGAGGAAAGTTTTGCAATGTAGAAGGACGACGAGGATGGCGCGCCATACGGAGTGAGAGGAAGGGAGGACAAAAGAAGGACGTCTGTTTGCGAAAGTTCTGTGCCACACTATAAAATTCTGCGAAAAGAAAACCCTTGCGCCAGCAAGCATCCCCAATGGTAAATGTTGCTATGTTTGCTTCTGTGAAGCAACTGCTGTACTCTCGGAGATGACATAGAAAGCAGAAAAGGACCGTTAGAGGGTAGCAAAGGGATGTTTTTACTAGCCACCAACCACCAGCCATCAGCTACCAGCTATCAACCATCAGCCACGTCCATCCGTCCGTTCAATGTTGTAGTTTGGGCGGCAAAAAAGGTGGTTATGTTGAAATACTAGTTTATTCTATGAAAATTAACACAGTTGAGTTGGAGTATGATGAAGAAATTCCAAATAGCAGCACCCAGACTATGCGAATTGACTTTGTTAGATGTTTAAGCAATTGAACAATTATTATATTTATGCAGACTTTTGTACCTTTCTATAAGTAGGTAAGTACAAGGAGTATTGTGTGCAGATGATTGACGTTATGCACTTTTAATTAGATGATTTCCACGGATTGAGAATTGAATCATCATATTTCTGAAGGGACATTATTATTAATTTTGTGCAGACTTTTGAATGATGCAAAGTAACTTGCAGGCTTCGTTGGTTTTTAACTTTATTTTGCCTTTCTTTATATTCCTTGTCTGGACCTACTTTTTAGAAACAATTAAAAGTTAGCTGTTTGTCTAATTAAAATAAAGAGAAAAAAAAACTTGAACTTTTTTGTAAGTACTTATAACTTGTTTTCTGAGCTTTTTTTATTTTTATATTCAAGAGGACAAGAAAGAAATTAATTATGAATTTTGTTGTAAAATGATTTTACAATAATTTCATTTTATTATGGAGGTGCAGTTGAGAAACGAGACTTTTTTTCTTCGACATGATCTTTGTAGAAAATGGAGCAAGTTACTTCGTGTAATTGTTTTTTTTTTAGATAACAATGGAATTAGTAATGAAGAGCAACTCCTGAAACAATTTTAGACACTCACAAAATTTCGCATTATTGTTTTCAAGATATTTTAATTCATGAAAACTACTTATCGGTATCTAGGGCACTAAAATGTACTGGAATCAATAAGCCTGAAGTTCCAAAAAAAGAGCCTATAAAATGACTTCAAATGGTCGGATCTTCAAGGGTAAGAGATAAACTAGGCTATACTGCTGCGTTTGGTTTTCTTTTTTTTATTTTTACTCGGAGTCTTGGTTTTCTTTCGAAGTAATTCAAAAAGCAGTGGATTCAGACATTTTGAATTATTATTACGTTGAGGAATATTAATTAACAAGCTTCACTCGAAAATATTTATTTTTTAAGACAGTTTGAGAAGAATATATGCCAGTACAAGAAAGCCAACTGAGATGGTATCAATATTATATTCATGATCTTTAACTGTTCACAATACTTCTTCGATTATGATGTAGACACCAGCGCAGATACGATCACAAATTAAATTCTTTCCGGAATGAGACATTTTATCTGGAACAAGATTGTCAGACCCAAGAAAAACTGACGGTTTCAAATTAGGCGTTAGAAGCTTATCAAACTAACTGATAACAGTGACAAGAGTCTTGTGGAATAAGACTCTTACTTAAATCCGTCCTCCGTATATTGTTCCGAAGAGGTGTTCAACGTACCTTTGTCATCTATTCTTCTTCTCTGATATCTTTTCAAGTGTGTTGATGGGTAACATAAAATGTCGAGGCAGTTCTTGAACAAATCAATTTTCATAACCGTCAAACTACAGATCAGTTGTACTTTAGCTCCTTCTTTCCAAGGTCATTTATACACCCATAATTCACCAACACAATTAATATCGAAAATCATAGGCTATTTATAATGACCGATATTAAGGTTTACGTAACAACAAGTACGCTGTTTTTCACCAAATGTTTATATAGTCCTGTCGGGTTGTCAAAAAAAAGGCTGAAATAGAAAAAAATAATTCGTACAATTTTATTTGCACAAGCGCAACACCGTGGAGGTTCAGTTGAAGTAGGGGCGTTTTTTTTTTTTGAAAACCCAAAACAGTTTTTCATTAATATCTCGCGAACGGTAACTTTTTTGGAAAAAAATATTAAGACTAAAGTTGTAGAAAATTAAATTTCCTACAAGTTCTTGTATCAGAAATCAAAACTGGCGAAGTTATTGTCCAAATTATAATGTTCATTAAATTCAAAATAGAGGCTGAAGCTCTAGCCGATTTTCCCGAAAACCGAGATTTGGACTACTTATGAACCCCTTTAGCGAACTCTGAAAAAAATTTTACGAATTAATTTTTTCTATTTCAAATGTTTAACCCGACTGGGCTAATATCATTTTAAAGTACATGAGATTAATGCGCTTGATATTTTTGTTGCTTTCGAAAATGCAGGCATTGTTTGGGTATCCATGAAGATTTTTTTTCGTTGGATTAGAAATTTTCTTATAGACTTCTGAATACTGGATAATTTCAAGTCTGATATTTATAAAATAAATGCTGGTATAACCCAGGGTTCTGTTCTATCTCCGACTCTCTTTCAAATTCACTAAATTGCCTTCTACATCATTATCAACTGGTGAGTTAAAAACTGTCTAAGATTTAAAGCTTCAAGAACTGTCTCATGTCGCTCAAAAAGCAGGACCCACCCCCAATGTATTATTCATTAGCAACCAAACAACTTACAGTTTTCTATAGGTTGAACGGCTGAAAAAAAAACCAGTTATCTGTTTGGGTTCCGTAGATGGTGAACAATATATTTCTCGTCAACTTCAAAATAAATCATCAAAATCTCAAATTTGGTCAATGAGAAAAACCGATCCATTGTTATCCATATGCATTTATAAACTACAGCTATTATCCTGGCCACACCTCATGACACTTATGTGATCCAGTTTTATTACCATCATTTAGTTTACGTACGAGTGGAGACCATTAATTCAAGTACCGAAAACGTTTTAACAGGCATTGCCTAAGCATCGCGATTTGTGCCTGATTTGATCAATCAGCGTACCTCTGACTAAACGATTAATATTCCTCTAACAAAGATGCTACTATATGCTGATTACTCTATTGGAGCTTTTGAACCTATATCACCAAGGATCCCAAACATAGTTCGCTGAAGAGGTAAATATTACATCCTTATTCTTTGGGAATGCAACCTCCAATGGATGGTAATCAAAATCAAGCTAAATGTTAAATAACTCGGGGTTCACTTTTTCGAAAAATTCAATTTGAACCTATGATGCCAAACTCACCACACTTAATCATACCCTGTCTTTAGTAAGTCTTCTTGTGAAAGTAAAGGGAAGGACTGCAAACTATGTCAAATTTCTGTCTTACAATAAGCAACTATTTCGCCCTATTGTATCCTACTATTTTCCCATTTTGTTAAACATTCTGTTAAACTTTCAGAACTATTCCGATTGAGCAATACATTTACAAAGTCACAGTAACAAGATGCCGAGAAAAACCATCCAATTCCACCACCCTTGTTGATTTAATTACACGTAACTTAAGACGTACTATCCATGATGGACCCGCTACTTGAAATATCAACAGAAGACCACGCATATGAGTAAAATCCCAACACGAACCTTAATAATTCCGCAGCATTCACTATACACAACCAACAAATATCAGTACTGCTTTTACAGACTAGAAACATTATCAAAGTGTTCAACTCACCTGACAAAATTTTTGAACATAACGTTCGAAAAACGATGTAGGAAAATTGTTTCCCCAAATATGTATTTTGTTTAATAGAAAGTAAATCATGGATCACTGGGGCGTATACGTACTGTTTTTTTAAAGATTTGCACCTTATCTTGGCTAGTGTGAATTGTACCTTTGTTTATTTCAATTATGAATATTTGCTCTTTTGGGTAGATAAATAACTGAACAAAAAGAATTTAAATAAACCATTGTAATATATATATTGATCAAATATTTGAATTAATTATTAGTTTTTATTATGGGCTTTATTGATCATAACTTTATTATGCGAATTAAAACAATTCCATATTTTCTCCCTACGTTTCGTTGATTTTTGTCAACTTCTTCTGGGGCAACTATTTATAGAATCTTTATAAAATATAAATAATACAATTTTGAAACATAGATATAAAATAAAAGTTGGTTTTGAACATTTTCTCTAAAATTATAAGGTGAATAAATTAAAATAAACTTACTGTTTTTGTCAAATCTACATTTAATTTGTTGTGAATTATGTTAAACAAATATTTTAATCAAATAAATAAATAAATTGATAAAGATTTTATGAAAAATTTAAACCAAAACACTACAAACAGAAAACACTTATATCACAGTTGAGTTACTTTATCACATTAGTGTAAATTGTGCAAACCTTGTCTTTGTCTTCTTTTGTGTTCATGGTTCGTTCAATTTTTTGTTGGATGCGTAAGCTCCCTAGTGTGTATAAGGTGTTTTCTCTCTTCTCCTTATTAAGTATTCGTATATTGTTAAAGTCAGCTGTGTGTCCATTATCCATTATATTCTGTGCGAGAGCGGTCGATGTGCGTTTACTTCTGATGTCGGCTTGATGTTCTTTCAGTCTTGTTGATAGTAGGCGTTTTGTTATTCCAATGTAAACCATGGTGCATTCCTCGTTGTCTGTACCCCTGCATGGTATTGTCATAAAGGTAGCCATCATAATGTACCTTGTAGACAGTGTGGCCAAATTAGCATTTTTCCTGCTGAATTTAGCAGGAAAAGGTTGCCTTTAGCATTTATTGTTTTCAAATCCTCCCGTCAGTTTTTTTTATTGGGAAATTTGGTTTTAGAGAGAAATCTAGCAAGTCGCTCATTACAGACCTTCAATCGTGAACTCCTCAAAATCTACGAATTTTACAGCAAGTAAACTTCTTTTCTGGTCAAAATTCATAAACAACCATTAAAAGATTTTGTTAAAAGTAAAAAAGGGACTTATTTATAAAATTGAATGTTAATGGAACAACATAAATCTAAATAAATGGGAGAATAATGAAAATACTGTTGAATTTTGGTGCGAGGAAATTATGCTCACCGATGCATCCAATGAAAATCCTTACAAGAAGTTGTAAACTTGGTCAATTTGTTTTTAATTTTGCCTATCTCAAATGCTGCATTTGAAAGAGTGTTTAGTGTTATGAATCTTGTAAAGGATCAACGAAGGAATCGGATGAAAATTGATATGTTAAATAATATACTTTTATCCGATATAAGTAATCTGAGAAATGTTGTGATGCCTTCAATATTCTTCTAATATAATAAAACAAGCTGCTTCATGAAAATGTAATTTTAACGTAAAAGAAGAACAAGAAACTTGTGATATTTTTAAATAAAGCAGAAAACGTTTTCAGTAAAAATTAATACAAATACCTTTCTCTTAATTATATTAACGTACTCTGATACCTATTTTTTTTTTTTTTTTTTTTTGTTGCGAAATGTATTAATAGTTATTTGTAATGTTGTTTTCTTTTTTTTTAATAAGCTTATCAAAATAAACAACTTCTTTTTTGGTTCTGATTAGTTATTAAAAATTCCACATACTGAAATAAGAAAACCACAAGAACACGGTATCACCCTAAAACAAGTTCAGTTGGTCCAGGCATATATTTACGTTTTTGGGCATAGTAATTACAGGATCCTGCTAAAACCTCTATTTTAGCATGTTATTTACATTTTACAATGTAAATAATTTTTGGTAAATATTTTTCGTTATTAAATAAAAAAAAAAACAATGTATTGTGTGTTTCAATTTTTTAACCATCAATAAAATAGAAAAACCGCCACACCTTTACGTTGATTCACATACTTTCATTTGTGTTTGATGGACTTTATCGAATTGCACAATCAAACATTAAAATGAGCATTGAATATTTTGATAAGCAGAGGTATATATTTTGCTAGCCCTGTCGGTGTTGCTCATGATTGCGTCTGTCAAGTGAGTGAATCTTCCGCGAGTTACATGCCCGATTTCCGTGGCGGACCAAAAAAAAAACAAATTTTAATTCGGCAGAGCTTCGCCGTTGAATACTTTATTGACTTAAATGACAACTTAGGAATAAAATACACTTGCTTTTATATTTGAATTCTGTTAGGTAGCAGCTTTAATGGGAAAATATATAAAATGCTTAATAAGCTAAATACTGCATTCATGGGAATGAAACAGCAATTTGATATTTGAAATAAAAAAATAAAATAATTTGAAAAATAACATAATTAGCAATTAGTGGTTTACGGTAATTTAAGTATTGAATGAAATCTAAAGTAAAACAATAAAAAGAATAACTCGCGCGCAGCTTCTATTGCTAAAGTCGAATCGCAGTCGTTCCCTCTAAATTTATGGTTGATGAATCTAAGAAAAATACAAAAAATTGTTCATAATTTTTTTTTTAAATATCTGAATAAGGCTTTAAATCATTATACTTTACGACTTATTCTTAACTTTTTTCAAACGACATTTCGTTAAGTCAGATGTCATATCCCATCTTCTTACATAACATCGAAATTTGCATTTTAATTTGACAGTCAAACAATTAGGCTACTTAGATCTATTAGTAGATAGGTCCACAATCAAACAAACAACAAACCTCAGATATCTCAGATTTCAATCAAAAATAATATAGATACATATGTAAGCTTGCCCTACTCATTACATGTGTACATATGTATATTATGTTAAGCTATTGACATACCTCTTTTATATGATAGTCACTCCAAATTCCATTTTAACAGAATTGAAAAATAAATTCATCCCTCTCAGATTACCATCTCCTAATATTTGCTCTCTAACTAACAATAGATAAACAAACAAGGATATTTTTTTTTAGCTTAATTTGGTTTGAGGACACTCGACAAGTAATTTTGAAGGATGAGCAAAGACAAAATTCCAAACTGACAAGAAACCCCAAATCTACCACACACTCTGATGGTAAATTGTAAGAGCCAATATTTGTTAAGGAATATTATAGCCAAGCACCATGAAGTTCCGGGTGGAAAAATGTCACTTAATTGGGGTTATTCTGTCTTCAATAAAACAACATTAATTTTATGGAAACAAATTAAATACTCGTCTGGGTATATTAAAATTGCATATATTTAAATTCTATGATAAATTAAATAAAAGAATAAATTTTATGATTTAGCTGCATACGTGCATGAAAACCCAAAGAAAATTGAGCAAATAAAACGACTTTAGAAATCACAATCATTACAGAAACAAATTGGCATTTTAATATAAGCTATCGATAACAAAGAAGTAATTCGGACCGGTAACACAATTTTTATCCGAAAGAAGAGGGTTTGCATGAAAATATTCGGGACTTAGGAAATCCCGTAAGAAGTAAATTGTTATTGTATTAAACATGTAATTTTATGGGTACCTGACCTAGTTTCTTTTAAGCAAAGTTCACTTTTGCTTGGAAATAAAAACAAGCCATATTAACAAACGAGATTTGTGGCGCTATTAAGGTAAATAAACTAAACTATTATCTAATAGGCTGCGCATTTTGTAAATATTATAGCACCCGAATTGTCAGTTTTGAAGATTCTGCAGAAATTGTTTTGGGAATTAGTCTTCACTCAGGTACAATTTTTATGATAAATATTTTTTATAAAAAAAAACAGTTATTTCCGGTTTTTATTTAATTTGACTTGGTTGTTTGAGGTTCAAATGACTCCTGCTCAATAAATTTTTGTAGGCAACAAATTGTGGGCAGAATATTTACATTGTCAGAATGACGTTTGTCATAAAGAAAAAAAAACATTTCGTTGTTATTGTCAGAAAAGTTTTGTTGAACAAATAAATTAATTTAGAACCATTAACATCCAAAATTATTGGTTTGAAGAGAAAATAAAATGCACGAACTTGCTCTTGCAGCTAAAAACTTAAATGTAGCTAACCATTGAGGTTTAGTTAGTTAGTGTATCCTATGCAGTTTTAAAGCCTTTATAGGAAAGATTAACTTGATTCGTAGTATAATGAATTGTGGAATGGATGATTCAAGGAATAGTTAAATAGGTACCTGTCTACAAATGTATATTTAAATCTAAGTTATGGATTTTAATTATTTAAGTTAAGAGAGTTAAATGTATCTACATATACACATATACATATTGGAACCTAAGTATATAAACATGTACATATAATAATGAAAATGAAGTATGTTGGCGGGTAGGTAGCTTTTAATTTTGGGGTAATATGTAAACGGTGATTTTTTAAGAGCTTGGTTTTTTAAAATTCAAAAAAAACACAGAAACTTGTAAAAAGTGAATGAAATTTTTATTTGGATCGATAAATCAATTTCTGCCATTTACTTTTTAAAAATAATTTCACTTAAATGGTGCCCGCGGCTACGCTTCAGGTGGTCCATTCTGAAGGTCCAATTTTGGCAAACTTTTTCACAGATTTCGGCCGGAATCTCACCAATGACGCGTTCAATGTTGGCTTCCAAGGCAGCAATCGTGTTTGGCTTGTCCCCATAGACAATAGACTTAACATAGCCCCACAAAAAATAGTCTAACGGGGTCAAATTACATGATCTTGGTGGCCAATTGACTGCGCCAAAACGTGAGATCAACTGCTCACCAAATTCGCCTCTCAATTGATGCATGGTTTCGCGTGCAGTGTGGCATGTGGCACCGTCCTGTTGGAACCACATGTCGACCGAGTTCAATTCTTGCATTTTCGGCAAAAAAAAATCTGTTATCATCGAACGGTACCTTTCTCCATTGACCGTAACCCTGCGGCCTTCATCGTCCTTGAAGAAGTATGAAGAAGTACGGCCCAATGATGCCGCCTGCCCATAAACCGCACCAAACAGTGCATTTTTCGGGATGCATTGGTAGCTGCTGAATTGCCTCTGGCTGCTCTTCACTCCAAATACGGCAATTCTGCTTATTCACGTATCCATTTAGCCAAAAATGAGCCTCGTCGCTGAAACGGACGTAGCTTGCGAAACACATTTTTCACAGAGCACGAATTTTGATAATAAATTTCAATAATTTGCAAACGTTGTTCAGGCGTAAGTCTATTCATAATGAAATGGCAAACAATACTGAATCGAAATGTCAAATGTTCGTGGAATTTGTCATGTGTGATCTGTCAAAAATATAAACGTCAAAAACCAAGTAGCAAAAAAATCACCCGTTATAAATAAGATTCATGTGATTGTTCAAGACACATATTATGTATATATATACATATGTATAGGGCCTACATTATATTTAGTATTCAGTGGCATACGCAAAAATTCGTAAAAAGGGGATAATAATAAGTTAGAAATAAATTGAAAATACGCATACTTAAATGTTTTTATATTGCTTAGACGCTATAGTTTGAGAGAAATTAAAGATGCCATTTGAATTCGTGGATAAATTAGAATATATCACAAAAACGATTTTTCGATTTTTCAAAAAAAAAAATTTATTTATTTTTTAAAAATCGAAAAACTTTTTTTTTTGAATATATAGCACTATTTAAACCTTATTGATTACACTTTTTATATAAAAATAAAACCAAAAATAAACCGAAGTTAATTTTTTTTTAAATTTATCTACCTCGTACGCGTTTCGATAGAACTTGTTTATCATCATCAGCGGAAACGACTAATGATAAAGAGTATCATCTTTATCTTGCAGGTTATGTAGCAGCCAATAAGTCCAAAGTGTAGGTTGGTTTGGTTAAACGCGAGTAAGTAAAAATGTTTGATACGGGGACGGTGGGTTTGTCATTGCTCACAAGTTTAGATAGTTAATTGAATTGTGTAAGGACAAAAAGAACAAAACAAAACGCGCATTTTTTTTTATTTTTATTTATTTCAGAATGTGCAATACATGCACCTGTCCGCTCGAGAAAAAGCTAATTTTACACCATTTGGAATAAAAAAGATGATAGACTTGCATTATCGGTGTTCATAGATTATTCATCTTTCTGGAAAAATAGCTTTCGTATGCCTCTAACCGTCTCGCATCATTCACTTGTCGAACTAATTTTAAATTGTCTTTTGTAATGTTAAAGTGGTCATTAGTTAGTACATGATTAGCTAGGGCTGCAGGTCTACAGTTGTTTGTTTTTATGTAGGTGGCATGTTCTTTAAATCGCGTTTCAATGTTTCTTTTTGTTTGACCGTAGTATACTTTTTCACAATCACCACATTGTACTGAATAAATTCCAGATTTCTTTAAAACTTCGCCTTTATCTTTCGTTGAGCCTAAGATATTCTTTAATTTATTGTTGCTGGAAAAAACAATTTGCATGTTGTTGCAACTGAATGCGCTTTTTAATTTGTTTGTTATTACTGGGTTGTATGACAAATATACCCTTTTCGGTTCTTCTTTTCGATCAATTTTCTTATTTTGTGCATACAACGTCGTTAAATCGAAGTTTTATATTTAACGTATGTGTTGTAATATGAGATAGTCGACCATTTTTTGGCTGTATCCATTCAAGTTGGAGATATTTGTAATATGGTCATACTCTTTTTTGTAGTTAGCAATTGAGAGTGGCAATTTACATAATCGATGGTTATACGAGTGAAAAGCGGCCTTTTTGTGTTGAATGGGACAATGTGAATTACTTGGGAAACAACGCTTGGTACTTGTTGGTTTGTGGTACAAAGCAAAACTTAAGTTTCTTTCTTTTCTGCGTACTGTGAGATCCAAAAATGGTATTTTTTGATCTATTTCTTCTTCGACTGTGAAATTGATTTCTTCATATTGCGAGTTAAGTAGTTATAATAAATTTTGAACCTCCGATTTTTTAACTATCGCGAAAATATCATCTACATAACTTAACCAAATACGTGGTAGGTAACCCGAATTTTTTAAATTAATTTCAAATTTCGACATAAATAGTTCGGTAATCAAAGGTGAAAGGGGATTGCCCATGCTTGTTCCGTGTTCTATTGTGTAAAAATTGCCGCTGAATTGAAAATAATTCTGTTCCATACAGTTTTTCGCAACAGTTATGTAAACCAATTTCATTTCAGTAGGTATTTCGTTTATTTCTAAATATCCATCAAAGGCTGTAAACGCTTGTTCAATTGGAATACTTGGAAATATTTAATCTTATTAACAATTTTAGGGAGCATTTGTATATACAAAAATTTATTTTAATCGGTTTATCCAATATTGAGGAAGTCGAAAATATGAAAAGTGGTTATATGGGAAGTACCGTTAATAAGTACGCCAAAAAAATATTTTTATATTTAAAAGTGAACTGTACTAATCTGAGAATACACACATTTTTTTTTAATAAAAATTCTTGGAGCCGTTCTCGAGAAATAATTATTTTTCTTAACGGTTTTTTAACATTTTTATGGGAGGTACCGTTGTTTTTTATTTTAGAAAAATAGTTTTTTTTGGTTATTCAAGATAATGTCACTAAATCACCAAATACGAAGTTTTGAAAAAATCTATTAAGTCGTTTTCGAAATTTTGAGTTCTCAAAAAAAATTTATTTCCAAAACAAAAAATTTTTTTTAATTTTGGTACACAGTAGTGTTTAAATTCTCTAGGAGCTTCCGCATAAAAATTTCCATAAAATCAAATTAACCTTTTCGAAAACCAAAAAATGGCTCTACTAAAGGTACCAAAAATAATCAAAAGGTCCCCTTTCCTTTCGTTAATGACCTTATTTTTTTTTATGAAAATCGTTGGAGCCGTTTTTGAGAAAAATATGATTTTTGTTTTTGGCCAAAAAAATATATGGGAGCTACTGTAATTTTTTGTCTTAAAAAAATGAAAAAAACGTGTGGAAATATTGCCGAAAAAACAATATGTACCAAATTTGAATCAAATCCACCGAACCGTTTAGGCTACAGACTCTAGGACAGATAGACGGAATTGGGGGACCCACTTTTTGGTCTTCTCTATGATCGTAATGTCATGTTTGATTAAAATTTTTTTTACGGATATATAACTTGCCTTATACTAAAAATTGGTAGAAAATTGTTCTTAAGCTGTTCCAGACTTTTTCGGTCAACTTTTCAAAATTGTATAAGCTGCCAATTTCTGCCCAAAAAAAGTCTGGATCAGACCTATTGTAAACTTAAAAATTTTCTTAAAAAATCATACAAATAAAATTAACTCGAATTTAATCAAAAAAACCCTTGGAGAGCTGCGCTGCTCCATCAGTTGCCGTGACGTTTGTTATTCACGTTTTTACTGCTTGCTGAGAATACTGCTTGAACATTTCTTATATTCCCTGCGTTTTGAGTCAGTGGACAACTTTCGCTAGTTAGAAGTTGACTCCCAAAAATTACGTAGGTTATTTCAAAAATCTTCCCAGTAACACAACGTCTAAACAGGGGATATGTTTATTGATCAAGAATAATATTCCACACAAAATTCGACCCATCAACTCAGATATTTTAACTTTGGCAGTGGATATACAATTCAAATCCAAAATAACCTACGTTTGCTTATACATCCACCCACAACAAACTTTCTGTAAAAATGATCTCGACAATATCATCTGTCAAACCGAGTATCCAGTGATTCTTGGTGGTGACATAAATGCGTGGAATACCCTTTGGGGCTCACCAGTCACAAACAAAAGAGGTGAAATTTTTGAAGAATTTCTGCTTAGTGAAAATTTAATTCTTTTAAATGACGGCTCACCAACCCACCTATCAACTCATAACTCATTAACCCACATTGACATAACCTGCTGTTCATCCGAACTGTTTCCTATGACCACTTGGAATACTTTAAGCGATCTACACAATAGTGATCATTTTCCCATCATTTTAACTTTTAACCCCGGAACAAAACTTTCTAAAGCAACCCCAATCGCAAAATTTAAAACAGACTTTTCAAACTGGACAACTTTCAGTAAAGTTGTAACAGAATACCTATCTGACAAACCCCCTGCGACAAACACCAACAAGGAAGCAGCTTTAATCCAAAAAGCAATAAGAACCGCTGCCAATGTTTCAATTCCCCAAACAACATCCAAAAATAATCTTCAGACTAAACGCATTGTCCCATGGTGGAACCCAACTCTCTCGACATTACGAAAAGACAAAATGAAAGCATTAAAAGAATTCCAAAAATCACTCACTCAATCCGATTTAATTCTATACAAAAAGGCAAATGCTAAATTTAGGCGTGAACTCAAAGAAAGAAAAGCAAAAAGTTTCGCAGAATTTACTTCTAGCATAAATCCCAAATCCACTACAACAAAAATATGGCAAAACATCCGAAGGCTTATTGGTAACCCTAACCCACTTACAATATCATGTATCCAATCTAACAATGCGGCTATAACAAATCCAACACAAATTTGTAATTTATTTTCCCAAACCTGGTCTGAATACTCCAAAGGCACAAATTTTCACATAGCTTTTAGAAACAAAAAAGACGAATTTATCAATAGTCCCCCCTACAAACCCAATAAGAATATCTTCGCGCAGCGGATAGAAGAACCTATTACCTTAGTTGAATTTGAAGCGTGTTTGAGCAAAACCAAAGGTAAAACACCTGGTAGAGACAGGATCTGTTACGATCTTTATGCTTAAAAACTTACCTTCTGATGTAAAACAAAGACTTGTCACACTTTACAATAACATTTTCGAAACTGCAGTAATTCCACAAAGCTGGAAAACTGCAACGCTACTGCCTATACCTAAACCTAACAAAGACAAATATTTAATTGATGGTTATCGCCCAATATCGCTCATATCTTGCTCTTCTAAGGTTTTAGAAAAAATTGTTGCTAAACGTCTGATGTGGCTCTGTGAAACAAAAAAATTAATATCCCCAAACCAAGTGGCTTTCAAAGCAAACAGAGGATGTGTGGATGCACATCTTCACCTAGATTATTATATCTCTAAAGCGATATCCTCAAAAAATCATGTGTCAGTGCTTTCACTTGACTTTGAAAAAGCCTTTGACCGGATCGGGCTACACATAGTGCTCAACAAGCTAAAAACCTGGGACGTTGGAAGAAGAATCTTTAACTTCGTCAGATCATTTTTAACAAATAGAAAATTCTTTACGAGAGCTGACAACTCTTTTTCCAATGCATACCCCTTGGATAATGGAATCCCTCAAGGATCTCCATTATCAGTGGTATTATTTATAATTGCTTTTGAGGAAATTTCAAATATATTAAACAACTATAAACTCTTAGACAGCTGTTTCTATGCAGACGACATTTACATATTAAGCAAAATAAACGACTTAAATAATTGTAAAACTCAATTCGATAACGTTGTCAAAGATATTTTAGAATGGTCGTCTACTTCAGGAGCAAAATTATCATTACAAAAATGTAAAATTCTTCATATTTGCAAAAAAATTAATTGCCCTGAACTCATTTTAAGTATAAATAATGTACAAATTGAAAATGTAAAAACACTTAATATATTAGGATTAGTTTTTAATAAAAAGTTTAATTGGAAAGAACACTGTTTAACTTTGAAAAAATCCCTAGCTGCGAGAGTTAGTATTATTAAGTATCTAGCAAGTAAGAAAAGCCATGTGCATATTAATACCTTATCATATGTTACAAAAATGCTAGTTTTAAGTAAAATTGACTATGGTATATATATTTATGGCAATTGTCCTAAAACCACGCTTAAAATTATACAGCCAACGTACCATCAGGCAGCGAGGAGGAGCGTCAATGCTTTCCCTACTACACCAGCAAAAAATATTCTTGCAGAAGCAGGTCTCCCAACAGTCGAAGAACGTTACGAAGAAATAACATCAAAATTAATTGCGAAGTTGGTATTTTCAAAAAACTCAGTTATTGATAAGGACATTAATCAATCCATTGGGCACAAATGTAAAAAACGCATCCCGTCCACAATAAGCAAAATCCTTGAGAAAGCGCAAGAAATGGAACTTCCTATAAGAAAACCACTAAACTATGTTTTATCTTACCCGCCATGGCATATAAAACCTGAGTCTATCTTGTTGACCTTGGCTAGTTATAGAAAAACAAATACCAACAACGCACTATATCGCTCTCTATTTTTGGATATCTCATCAGAACTTAAAAACAAAGGTTGGAAATTCATATTTACTGACGGATCCAAATCACAAAACAACACATCGTTTGCCGTTACATTAGAAGATGGTTATATTTTAAGCATTGGTACCCTCCCGGAATTCACATCAATTTTCTCGGCAGAAGCTTTTGCAATCCTTCAAGCGACAAAGAAAACTATAGAGCACAGTGGCAAATTTGTTATATGCTCCGATAGCATATCGGTTTTAAAAGCAATAAACAACCCTAATAACAACACTGACCTGATTTCTACAATAAGAAACAAGATTGCTATGATGCCAAATAAAATTAAACTTATGTGGACCCCTGGACACGTAAATATTCATGGTAATGAGGGAGCTGATAAAGCCGCAATTTCTGCAAAACACGCACCAGTATACCAGTTCAATGCATTTACTAAACAAGATCTTCAAACATGTATTCGTAAAAATCTAAGAACTAAACAAGAAACTGAATGGAGCCTCTATCACCACCATTATAAAAAAGTAAACGTTGAAAAATCCCGACCAAGATACCCTACAAACCAATCTAAACATAAAATTTCAAACTTTGTACGTTTAAGACTCGGTCACACCTCAGCAACTCACCAACACCTCCACACCAAAAACCTCCCTCCGGTATGTACCCCCTGCAATACAACATTAAATATCCCTCATCTCCTGGAAAATTGCAAAATTTCAAAACCTATTATAGAATCCATTTTTCAAAACATATCAATTTATGAAATATTAAAAAATCCAAATTGTACAAACATTGAAAATGTAAATAAATTTCTTGAAATCCTTGAATTAACTTTATAAAAATACTATTAAATAAGAGCCAATAGTCTCCGCAGCTAGGCTCTATAATTTGTATTATTACCCTGTAATTTAAATTACATGTTAATAAATAATAATAATAATAATAATAAAATTCTATTCAGCAACAAGTCCACGTGTGCTTAGCCCACACGCATAGAAATTCTTACCTTCGACAGTTATCCCATTTTTATTTCATTCGAAAGCTGAGCACTTGAACTTCAATGGTACAAGAAGCGTTCTACAATGTCAGGTGTCTGAGATTTTATTGAACATTTAGGTGAAAAATAAGCGGACACATTGATGTGTATCTGATTGAAATCTAGCAGAAACTACATGACTAATAATAAAGCGTTCGTTAAAGACTCGATTTATCGTGTAAAAGGCGCAACGTCACATGCGCTGAAAAAATCGCACTAATGCCTTATACCTCTTTTTTACTAAAATGCAGAAAAGTGTTCTTAAAAATTTCCGTAGATTTATTAAATAAAAAAATTTTTAAACTGCAAACTTCTGTTAAGGTTACAACAAATCTCACTATTACTATAAGTGCATTATTATCTACCAAATACCGCACTTATTTTTCAATGACTGGTTCAGAAAACTCTTATCAATAATAACTCGTCAATTATCGGATTAACTTCCTCCACAAAGTTAGATGCTGCATTGCAATAAGTTGGTATATATATTTTGGGCATCTGTATATGCGTTTTGAAAAGGACCTTTTTGTATGTGAATTCCCATTTTCCCATTTAAAGTTAATTATATGTAGTTTTTCTCATCTCTTAATGCACCACGATTACCAACCAATGCAATCGGTGCCATGATGCGCGCTGAAAATACAAAAGGTACATTTACTTTGATCAAAAATCGTAGTAAATGACATATCGCGCCTATATGTACATATGTGCTTACAATGAAAGCATTCATCATCGTCAAAGTGTACCCTCGATGTACTATCCAAACATAAAAGCTGGCCCAAATGGAAGTCACTTGGCTCTTACGCTCTAGCTGCTATTGCGCGAACCAATAATAATGTCAGATAAAAAGAATTCGCAGTGATTTTGAATGCCCTGGTATCGGTGGCCGTTTGGTAGGTATTTAAATCTGCAGTGGTCAAGTGGATTTTTGGTTGGAAATAAATTTGTCAAAATGAGAAAATAATATCATCAAATGAACATCATCATATAAAATGCCCATCACTACCCTAGGTATATGTACCTGGGTATAAAATGATGACTTCAAATGAATGAAAAGCTGCAGATTTCAATTAGTTTTATTGAAAACTCATTCCTTTTTTTCCTCGGTATATATACCCATATGGGCCTCCTGTGAAACTTTCGTGGTTGAGCTCATCTGGTCGAGTGATTGTAAAACATGATCCACGTCGCACTATATTATTTCCATAATGTAGCAATGTACACTTTTTTAATGACTGAACATCCGTTTGCTATACCAATAAAAGTGGTCAAAATTTGTTAGCACTTGGTGTCAAAGTATATCTTAAAAGCCATTATCAGTTAAGGCTTTAAGAATATAATTACTATATTTGGTTCAACAGGGTAGAACTGAAGAGGGTACGCAAATCCAGCGGATGGGTTATTAGGTGTTAGGGTCGTAGTTTGTATTTGTATTTTATTTGTTTCAAAATCACTTACAAAGTAGGACATACGAGCAAGTCTTATAAAGTTTTACAGGCCTTTAAGGCCCGTTTGCTGATACGAATCATACATATTTATGTTCAACTTAAAACGCTTAGGGGCTATTTCATCCCCTGCACATAAATGCTTAACTAGAACGTAAATGCTAAGTTGGGTGTCAGCAAACGGGCGTAAATTAATTTATATTTAAATATTTGTATATTTGTAATAAATTATTATTAATATGAAAGAAAGAGAGAAAAAAAAACAAACAAACAAAATGAAGTATGAGGACTTAACTAATAAATATTATCAATGATGTGCAGTGTTGTTCCTCTACATGTCGACTTTAACTGTTTTTTTTTTTTTTTTTTTTTTTTTTTTTTTTTTTAAATTCATTTTTATTTCATATTAACTTATAACTATCTTAAAGCTAGACAAAAATGTTTAAAACTAGCCTAATTATCAATAACTTACAACTAATTTACTGGCCCTTTACGGGCGCTCTAAATTAAACAATAACTCTTACAACTAATGTCTTTCGACCTAAAAACTATTTTAATTAAATCTAAATTTTTTTTTTTTTATTTATTTTATATTTCAAGAAACTTTTATACAGAAAACTTGGTATCTGATCATTTTTTTTTTTTTTTTTTTTTTTTTTTTTTTTTTTTTTGACCTATAAACTAAACTTAAATATATATTAAAAATAATTAAAACTAAATAAAACTAACTTATACTAACTAAAAATAACTTAAACTACTTAAAATACCTAATAATACTTAAAACTACTTAACAACTAGAACAGCCACAGCAGCATTTTTTTCGTTTTTTAATTTTTTTTTGTTTATTTTTTATATGCATGCAGACACACACTAGCATGCAACCCACCCACACATGTACATACGCACATACATATACGTACGCATACACATGTACAGACACGCAGATACATGCACGCATGCCCCCGCATACATACATATTTTTAATTTTTTTTTTGGTGCCACCCTGACTGTTACCTATACCTAATGCCCTAAATCTATGTAAGTCGGCCAAGATATATCATCTTCATCGACTTTAAATATCACCATGCTGTTCAGAGAGCCACCAGAACTGGTTCTCCTGTTTCGCCCTATCCCTCCGGTCCCGATCGGACACAGTCCTACTGAACCGAAGGCGCTCTTCTCCACCTTGAGCGATGACGTCTCGACTATACAGGAGTCGCCTATCCACAGTTTTCCGGCTGACGTGGTAGATGAGCGGAACCGCCCCTCCATCCTGTATCAGCCCTCGACTGTCTAAATAGAGGAATGCCTCAGGAGGGATGTAACCACTTAACAGCGCACTCTCAAAATATTCGTTATTGGGGTAATAAGCCCCAAAAATTAAGCTGTTAGTTGAGGACATCGCTCTTGCAACGTGACCCCGAATCAGCTTGAACAAAAAATTATCTATTCTGTTTATGTTGGCTCCGTTGTATAGAACCTGGTTGGAATAATATCTTGTGTACTCCGACTCTGGTGTTCTGTGTAATCCAAGGCAACGTCTAAGACATTGCCTCTCAAACACCCGAATCTTTTCCATTTGAGATGGGGCAACGTTGAACCACACCGGGCATCCGTAGGCAATCATCGGCCTGATGAGGGCCATGTAGCAAATCACCTTCACCCTGCTGTCAAGACGGCTGCTATAAAACAGTCGTTTTGTCAAGGCTAAGGCTCCCCTAGCCCTGGCCAAAGCAGCACCTATATGTCTGTCGAAATACAGGTACTGATCCAACCAGATGCCAAGGTACTTTACTACACTTTTACTCGCCAGTGGATGTCCATATGGCCCTACGATCACCAGCTTGCGCCAGTTCTTTCTCGTATCCCTTGAGGCGCTAGACAGCGGAGTCCTAAACAAAATAGTTTCTGATTTCTGGAAGTTGATTTTCAACTTCCAGTCATCACAATATCGCTGAATCTTGTCGAAGTCACTCTGCAAGAGACTTTTGATGACCTCAACTGTATGAGCTGTTCTGTACGCAATTAGATCGTCGGCGTACGCAATTGCCTGAGTTAGACTACCTATCAGATCGCTGGTGTAAATGTTGAATAGAATCGGCGAGTTAACCGCTCCCTGCTGAAGACCATTATTAATATTAAAAATTGCAGTAGAAGTTACATTGCCACTCTTGACAACAAACTTTCTACCATTTAGCATGTCATAAAGCATATACAATAGAGGTTTACTTATACCTAGTCTGGTTAGCTTTAGATAGAGACCTTCTAACCATACGGTGTCGAAGGCCTTCTCCAAATCAACCAGACAGGCACCCGTACACTGTTTTTTAGTTTTGTTCCATTGGATATCAGAAACAAGTTTAGACGCGGCATGAATTGTGTCATGTCCCGCCTTAAAACCGAACTGATTATCCGGGATGATATTTTTGTCCTCCGCCCATTTGAACAGGGCTCTATTAATAACCTTTTCAAATACTTTGCTGATACTCGGAAGAAGACTTATCGACCGGAGATTCGCCGGATTGGAGTTGTCCTTTCCCTTTTTTGGGAGAGGGTGCACCACAGCTGTCTTCCACCGCACTGGATAATATGCATTATTCAGCGCGTTGTTAAACAGTGTGGTATAAATGTCAACTGCTTCTTGAGGCAAATGTCGTAGTACAACGTTGGATATACCATCGAGTCCTGCAGACTTCTTTTTCTTTAATGAATCGAAGATGAGCTGGAGCTCATTCTTCGAAATTAACAGGGGGCTGGGCCCATTTCGGTCGGCGATTATGGCGTTTGCCAAATCTTCATCATTAAACCTGGTAAAACCAAGGTTCTCAGATCGCCATTCGGTTATATCGTTCCGGAGCCATAAGTGATGAAGCAGAGCTCTGTTCTCCAGGTCATGATTCGGGCGAATGCTAGCATTCACCTTGTACACTTGCTGGAAAGCAGCCCCCACAGCCTCCACTCTCTCCTGCGGATCTTCGATTATATAGAGGTCATCGTCCAATACGGCATCCTCTGGGTCTATGCCTGCTGTCAGAAGTACGTCTCTGTTCTCTGTCGTCCTCTGGAGCTTAAGACACGGAAGATCGTTTTGATCCTTTCTTCTAAAAATCTTATTAATTTTTGGGAACATACTTGGGTCGCTGGAGTTAACGGCACGAATTTTATTGTCCCAGAACGAATTAATAGCCAATCTATAATTTTCTTTGATCAATTGGTTGATGTTTTTGATGGACGACTTCAGTGTCCTAATCTCCAGGTCTCGTGTATCAGTAAACCGCCTGTACAAGCGTTTTAGTCTTGTCAGTAGTCCACTTTTTTGTCTGTGAAGTGCGTCAATTGTCGCCTTACGGTACATGTCAGTTGCGTTACGTTCTTTGTATTTCGGTATTGTTCTGTTCATTGTTCGTAGAATCGTTTCGTCAATTTGTTCTAAGTATCTGTCGATTTCAGTATTTGTTAGGTTCCTGTCATTTGGTGGGGATATACCATTTGAACGTAATTCAATCAATAAGGCATTGGAGAAACGTGGCCAGCGCACCTTACTGTAATTGTAAGTATGCACAGGCACATACTCCTCCAACTCCATAAGCTGGTTCGGAAGTTGTATTACGGCTGCGAGTCCGCAGTGGTCACTGTCGTACTCGATCGTTCGTAAACAATTTCTTGGCCGTTGACCCACAGCGTCAGTAATTGTTAGTCTTGCGTCTTTAAGCAATAGATCCAGATAGGCACCGCTTCTTGGGAACGATGGCCTGTCTGTGGCTAGAAGATCGATGCGATACTCAAGGTTGTATCGACCCATCCAATTAAATAGATGGTTACCTCGAGGATTTTGTATTTGATTTCCCCAATCTGTGTGCTTGGCGTTTAAATCACCCGCCAATATATAGTAATTCTCTTCCGAGCTCAATCTTAAGCATTCAAAAAGCTTTTCAAGCTCTGTTATAAACTGCGTGGGCTGAGGTGTTTCCGGTGCATAGGCAGCGATCACATACATTCGCTTCCCCTGTTGGAGATGAATGCATATGATGCATGCCTCTAACGTCCGAAATTTTCGCACATCACTATTATATATTACCTTATGACTAATGCCTTTACGTATAAAGATTGCGACGCCTCCTCCTTGCGTGGAGTTGGGTCGGTCTCTTCTTACGATATTGTAATTGTTGTTAGTCAATTTATGTTTCTGGTTAAGCTTAGTTTCGCTAGCCATAAACACATCTGGACTTATGTCTTTAAGCAATTGGAATAAATTCGCTCTACGTTCGGTCCTAATCAATGAATTTACATTCACAGCTAGGATCTTAAAGGGCCTCTCCGGCAGCGCGCCCTTAACCACTAAGTTGCGTTAAGCTCGGCAAAACAGAGTAGAGATAATCCACCCTAGTCGCCTGCTCCCTGATCTGGTTTTGGAGGCCGTTCAACTGGCCCTGGATGGCCAGTAGAACGCCCATAATATCCGCCTGTGCCGCCGGCGCCTTAGGCACGGGGGCCTGTTGGGCGACCTTTGGTGTAGGCTGTACCGTGCTTCCCCTTCCTGACGCCATTTGGGCGTAAGAAATTTGGGGGTTGACGGACGTTGTTGTAGGAGGGCGCACTGTTGGACGCTTTTCTACCACTGTTTGCTTTGCTGCTTTATTGTTTTTTATAAGCTGAAACGTCGGGCATCCCCGATAATTAGCGGGGTGTCCGGCGCCTCGGCAGAGTACACATTTAAGCTGGGTCCTATCTTCGACCCGTTCTTTTCCTAACTTGCATTCATCTGCATTGTGGTTCTCTCCACACTTAACGCAGCGTGACTGCATTTCGCAGTTTGCTGCGGCGTGGCTGAACCTTTGGCAGCGCATGCATTGAAGCATGTCGCCGCGCCTTTTTAATTTGTCCCAAGTTACAACCTGGCAGTTGAGGACGGATATACTCCTCAAACTATCCAGCTTGCTGCTGGGTGAAAGTTGAACGAGGAAGAAGGGAAGACTCCGCTTCTCCCGCCTAGCTCTAACTGTAGCGAACGGCTTGACCCCGATAAAGTCGAGATCGTCATTCGCTTTTTGGCGGAGTTCATTTAAGAGCACCTGTGGTTCCGTGTAGGAATCTATGCCCTTCAAAAGGACCGTTTGAAATTTTTCGGTTTTAGGGGTGAAACTAAAGAATTCGGTAGTAGTTTCTTTCAGCAACTCTTTAATTTTTTTGTGCTGTTCCAGTGTGAAGCACTGGATAGCATGCCTATCGTTATTTAATCTTTTAATAGTAAAATTTTGACCTATGGTCAACTTACATAGATTTATGGTATCCTGTAACTCCATTTTATAAGTATTAATGGGTGGCACCTTTTCTTTTTTCATGATCGGCGGCTGTGGCTGCTGCTGCTGAGACTGATTTTTCTGCGGCTGTTGATTCTGCTGCTTTTGAATCTGCTGCTGCTGTTTTTCTTGCGGTTGTTTCTGGACTTGTGTCTGCTGCTGTTGCTGTTGTTGTTGTTGTTGTTGTTTTTGCCGTTGTTGTTTTGGCTGCTGCTGTGGCTGTTGTTTTTGTATTTGTTCTTTTTTCTGTTGTTGTTCTTTTTCTTCGAGTTCTTTTAGTTGCCTCGCTCGGCGCGCTTCTTGGCTGGCCTTAACTTTACTTTTTATCTTTTCTATTTCTGCCTCCAAAGCATCAATTTGGGCGAACATTCTTTGTTCGTCCTCCTCAGATGACGCCTCTGATGTGGAGAGGTTCACGAAGGCAGTACTATCGCCCGTCGTGAAGTGCCCTTCTCCTTCTTCAGACATATATGCTATAACCTCTTCGGGTGAAGTGTCTAACTCGGTTTGTCTTGCTGCCTCTGACGTCTCGTCTATATCGGACGTATGCACCCCAGCTGGCAGCTTTGCTGAGGTGGCCGTGGATCTCCTTTTTACCAAATTTGGTGCGCACTTGATCCTCTTTCTGCGCTTTTGATTAGCATCGGATGATGTTGCCGTTGTTGTTATTGCTGTTGATGTTGTTGCTGCAGAATCACTGCTTGTAGTTGGAACATCTTTCGATGTTCCCTCAGCTGATGCCATCGCTGGCCTCATTGGCCCTAGGACACCTTTCGATACCCAGGTGCTTAAACTCCTCCTCCTTTGCTCGTTTTCCCAACCAATAAAGTTAACTACTTCACGGTTGTGAAAAAAAGCTGATAAAGTTCTGATGCCCTCCTGGGAATCGAACTGGCGACCCTCGGATTCTCGGTCGGCCACTCTATCACTGTGCTACTGCACCACTTGTGAAATTTTGATTTAATTTAGAACTTAAGCTCACACACGAATTTTAATTGGAAAAACTGGGAAGCCGAAAACGTCTTAACACTTTCACAGTACGAGATCGACTGTCGACTTTAACTGTATACGCTTCAATGTAGGCAATATGTCGACAATGTAAACAATAATTTTGACATAGTAAATCTCAAAAATAAAATAATTCAAAAGGTTTTGGCTACAACGATAGACACGTGGTTTTAATATTTTACATCAGAATAAAATCTAAGTTTCATGCAATAAATTATAATATTTTCTTTAAAAAAAAAGTTTAAAACGCGTGAGTGCTATTAAGATGTCTGCTTGACCAAAATACAAAGTCCTTGAAGAGGTGAAAACCAATAGAAAAAATACTCAGCTCTTTGCACTGTGTGCATCAAAAATATGCTAAATGCCGCTGAAAACCGTCTTCGCAGGCACAGGTAAAATTAAACAAGGACAACTGAATCGGATGATGTCTCAATACTCAATGGAATTTTTATGAAATTATGATATTTCATTTATCATTTAAACATTTAAACCCCACTCTAATGAGTTTTTAAATAGGAGTCGTCTAAAAAAAAAGAGTTTTAAGATGAGGGTCGAATTTTTGATAATTTTAAACGACAAAAAGTATATAGTATATAAACGTATACATAAACTTCTTTACCTTTCTTAAACTATCCTTTTTCTAGTTGACGTTTGAAATTTCATAACAAAAACTGAAAGAAAACTGTTTTCTGAAGTAGGAGATTATAAAATTTTTGAACATTTTGAGCTTTTTACAAGCCAAAAATATATAAAAATCGATCAAAGACTAAACAATTAAAAGTGATCTTACAAGAAAGTGGTAGAGCTAATAAAATAATATAAGATATTATACATTTTATTATCTTCATTTTGGTACCAAAACGACATCAGTTTTATTTGTTTAATAATGAGTTTCAATGAAAGCTATTACTGGCGCCTAACGCAGGCCTAAAGATCTACTTTAATTAGAAGAGTTGTTTAGTATGTTTAAAATTAAGACAAAGTTAGACAAGGGCTGGCAACTAGACGACTGCTTTAACTAGATTTGGGTTTATTCTCTAAACGAGGGCAAAAATAAACATTTCCATTCCAAATTATGTGAGAAATAAACCAAATTTGCAAGGTTTACATTTTTTAATTTTATTACTAATTCCTGAAATGTTAAAGGTTTTTAAGAGTTCTGCAACAGAAAACCAGTGAAGTTATTCAGTGGACCTATTAAATGTAAGTTTAGGCTTATCACAACAGATTTCTCACATAATTTAAAGTTTTTTCGATATCTCTAATTTAAATATTTGAAACTAGATCTTTTCTAAACATAGAACTAGGTATACGCTTAGATTTAGAACAAATGATTTTTTGACGACTATTTTGTTCGCGTACACATATTTTTGTATTATAGATGAATTCAGTTCTTTCGTTTAACATTTATGTTTTACGAATTGTCAACAAAGTCTAAATTGCCTACATCGAATTGTCTACATGTCTACATTTATAGTTTACATGGCACAACCCTGATGATTTCCCATATAACTGAAAACTAAATAATTAAACCAGGCAGGAGTTTTGGCAAGTAGCAATTTAGTTTTTGTTGGGGTGAAACTTCGAGCGACCTGAAGAGCACGAAGACTACCATAAACTTTTCTAATGGTGCCTACTATTAAGATGGTCGTTCCATGTAAGGGTACTGACATAGTCAATGATTTCGCATTCTAGCATTAGGGGCCTTAGGACCGATAAATCAAAAATTTCGCGATGTATCGGAAGAGCTGTTGATTTGATAGGATTTAAACAAAGGTGGTTCTTTTTGGACCATTGAAGAATGAAGACCAGGTCCTCATTCATTAAAGCTGCGACATCATTTTTTGCTTCAAACGGTCGACTTATAAGGAGCTGCACATCATCAGCATAAAGGTGAATCATAAAATTTTTAAAAACAATTCCTTTATATATAGTGAGAAGAGGATTGGTCTAAGGATAGATCCCTGGGGCACACCAGCTAAGACATTGAGTAAGGTGGAAGAACGTTCAATTGTCACTGCGCATTGTTTCCTTCCGCTAAGGTACGAATGAACTAATTTACAGGATTCGAAAGAAAAGCCAAAACTATTTCGCATCTTTTGACATAGAATTGGATGGCTTACAGTGTCAAAGGCTTTTTAAAAGTCTAAAAGCGTTAGCAGTGCGATATGATCAGTCACCAAAAGTAAGGCAGACTTACATTACAGCTGCGCTTTGGTCGAAAACCAGATTGGCAAGGAATTAACAGGTTGTTAATTGTTAGGTATTTTTGTATATGCTTCAGAATAGTCTTTTCAAATGCCTTTGAAAGAAACGGAAAAATAGCAATGGGTCAGAACTGTGTAGCTTTTTAGGGACGGGAATAATTTTGGCCTTCTTCCATTCTAATGGAAACTTGGATGTGGTTAGTATACTAAAGTAATAATACGTAGTGAATACGGAAACAACAGGCTAACGAACTTGAGTTCCATTAAGTCCAGGCATGTAGTGTTTGATTTGATTGAAATTATTGCGTCCACTATATCTTCCTTTTGTATTGCATTAAAGATGAATGATCTGTTAGTTATACCCCATAATTCCTCTTCAATAAAAGAAACAATAGTTGAAGTTACGTCTGGTCTAGTGACTTAATTTTTGCTCCTCTGTGGACTCGATTGATGCTGCAGCTCATTCGTGTGCATATCTTCAGAATTGTCCATTCAAATATTTGCTGCTTGGATTTAGCTGTCTTCGAAACTGTAGTTGATGACTAGTCTGATCGTGCGTTGGTTTAGCTGCTCTCTTTGATCAATGCGCAAGCTTTACGGAGTACTATGTTTGGCGATATTGAAGAGGTGTTTGTGACCGAATCAACCGAGTGGAATTGTTTGATCGGTTGTCATGAGGCTATAGATGGTATATCACAGTTTCGAACCTTGGCCGACTCCGGTTTCAATGGATTTGATTGATAGCCTGCAGGTCTTAAATTGAACGAAGGATTTTCTGGAAGAAAGAATAGTAAATGTTTGTTGGTAAGGGGGTATGGCTTATGGTTATTGTCAAATGATTTCTCGACATCCAGAAAGCATTCACAATGACAACAATGGATGTTGAATGCTATGGAAACAACTGACTGAAACTTCAGTAAAGCACGCAGTATCGTGTGTCTTTCACGAAAGACAAATTGCACAAATGATGTTATGTTTGTTTAGTCTCCTGAGAATGACTTCTTTCCGGATATTTTGCTGACGTTTTAAAGGAGAGATACCGTCCTGGTACGATGTGTACGATGGTAATAACTAGTACTTTCTCCCAACTTTCATCATAATTCTCCAAGTTTGGAAAGTATAATAAGGAAGTGATACTTCTATTGCACAACATTTGGCTATTTGCAATAATACAATCGAAAAATGGCTCACCTCGTTCATTGATATCTGAAGTTACTCAGAAGAATCAAATATTCCAGTGTTAGTGTTTTTCTTATTCGACATGAGATGATATTTTTGGCCGATTTCGAGCGGCTAAGTTTGAGAAGCACTCTTTGCGAAAAAAAGATGCTCTTGTACTATTTCTCGCGAAATACGACTCTCTTATAAATGGTGTATTTTACCCAGTGTGGCCAATTTAGCATGTTTACTTTTAGCTCTATATTTTTTTTTTAAATCATACCGGCATTTTTATATCAGGAATTCTAGCAGGAATTTATATTACTAAAAGCCAAGAACATCGAAAGTCAATCAATCCTAAATGTTTACTGAATCTTAATCTAAATAATTTTGAGTTATTTGATTATTTTGGGCTTTAGTGATCTTTTGGGTTGGATGTAATTAATAAAAAACTAATTAATTTTAGTGTACCCTACGTTTCGCCAGTTATTCTTCAGGGTATTTTTTATTTAGCTGAATATTATAATAGGTTTTTTTTATATAATGAAAATTTAATTTTGTGTTTCACACTTACTTTTTGAAAATTTGACATTTAATGTTTTGCATTGCAATATTTGACATTAATAACTTAAACTAAATTTAATTACAAACTTTAACAATACTTTAATGAATTTACAATGAAATAAATTAACTTTAAGCACAACAAAAATCTAAAACTAATATCACAGCTTATCACAGGTTTTTGGCTAATGGCAACACTATATAAGGAGGTTATGTTGTCGATGGCTTCTTGTCGGTTCATCGTCAATCTCATTTTTTTGCTGGATTCGACGACTTTCCAACGTATAGCGGGTGGCCGTGCCGTTCTCCTTGTCTAGTATTCTTACATTTTCAAAGCCACCCATATGATCGTTGTCATTCATGTGTTGTGAGAGTGCTGTAGCTGCTCTCTTTTTCCTAATGTTAGCTTCATGTTCTGACAGTCTCACTCCTAGTTTTTTGTTTGTTGTGCCTTGGCTATGTAGATCATTTAACATTGTTCGTCATGTTTTCCTTTACATTGGATTTCATATACCACATTGTGTTTTCTCTATTTTTGGTTTTGTTTTTGTAAATATTGTTATCAGATAGAAGTTGGTTCTGTGTGCGAAAATAGTTTTTTCTTTGTATATTGGAATTGTGTTGTTGAGTGTGTGACTATCAGCGAGGCGTGGGATGTAGGCTAATGGGTAATATTAGGGTTAACAGCTTTTACTTTTTGTGATTGTTGATTGTTTTTATTGAGTGTTGTTTGAAGTTTATTATCGTAGGGGAGAGTGGGTTTCCCATTGGCATACCGAATATTTGGCTATGGAGTTTGGTGTCATATTTAAAGTAATTATTGTATGTTAAGAAAAATTGTGACTTTGGTATTTTCGTGTAATTGTTCAACTTTTCGTATGGAATATAAAAATTGCGACTTCACTTTCAAGGAAACCTAAAAGCTTTAAGCTACTACAAGCCACTAGTCGATAACGACGTGAAGTCTTCAATTTCAGGAGTATCATTTTTGTTCATGTTATTACTTTACATACTAGATGCAAACAATTACAAAAAAAATTAAGCTCGGTATTTTAAACTTCGCCATAAGATAACTTCGAGTGGTTCATGCGTATTTTATGTTTTTTTGTTCTAAATATAGGATAACCAGAGATGGCATATTTTAGAAGATTTGAAACTTTTCACAGGATCTTACCTATCAGAAATCTGTATGGTGGGGTATATAGTTTGTAGGTTGAAATATAGAAAAATGTTGTGAGAGTGTCAAAATGCATATTGCGTCTAGCTCTCTCTACCTGTCAGTTAGAAGATCTGTGCATTATTTATTGTTACTGGATGAATCCGAGAGTGGATTGCGTCCACCTCTAAGCTATGACCGGAAACTTACCAAGCTTGCAACAATGAAAGCAGTTAAAAAAGCAAAAAAAAAATGGAATCAAATACCTGCTAGCCAAACAAGGATTGCTCTCAATTTAGCTTCGAAGTATCAGTTTCGAATTTGCATTCTAAAAATTGATTAAAGATGACTGAAATTAATAAAATGATGATTGAATAAAATACGGGAGAAAGATAAAAAACTGTCCATCAATTGATTAACTTACAAGCCAGATTATAAATTTAAAACTTAAAACCATAAATTTAATCTAAATTATTTAATTTAAAAAAATACTGTATCGAGCTGCAGGCGATCTTAGTATTAACATGACGGTCGATGTATTCAGCTGTTTTTATAAATATTCAACTAAAGAAGAGAGACTTAACCATAGAATAGGACATATTAAATGTGAAGTGCGACAGAGTAGATTATGTGCTAGAAAGAACCCAACCGGGAAATTTGGGCGAGAGTATAAGCAATGTTTTTATAATTTTTCAACTTAGTGGCCAGTTATAGGGATCAGGAAAAGTTGAAACAGTAAGTGAAGACTTTTTCCTGATGGTCGTTTATAGCAAACAGGAAAATTATCTATGTCAGTTGGCAATCCTCACAACCAATCTGCACTTAGTTTTTGTGATTGAAACACACGAAGTGTTTTGTCCACAATTCTGTCAGTTAGAACTCAAATTATTGGAATGATTTGTTTCACTTTGTGTTAAAAATAACAATCAGCTGGGACGAAAAATTAATTTTCATCAGGAAAATAATTAAAAATATACATTCTTAACAAAAACTAATTGTTCTATTGCAAATATTTTTACCAAAGAAAAATTGTAATCGATAAGTGTAGCATTTGTATTAGATCTAATTTATACTTACCAAATGGCGCCAGACTTACAAATTTATTGGTTTTGGATAGAAGAGAGCGCTCTTAAGAGAATAAAATATTTCCCCTTTCTCAAAATGTCTTGCCAATTTTTGGCCAAATAAGTTCTTGTATGCATGAAATTTTTGATCAAAAAATTTACAATTGTCAGTTCGACATTTGTCATAAAAAAAAAACTTCTTGTGATTGTTGTTGGAAAAGATTTGTTGAACAAATAAATCAATTTAGAAGCACAAAAATACAAGATTACTAGTTTCAAGAGAGCAAACTGTAAAGTGATTTGTGAATTGAATTGAAACGTGATCAAACAAAAATAAATATAAAAAGAAAAACAAGTGTTGTGTTGACGTTTAAAAATTGGCAGAAATTTGTGCTCAAACAGTTCCAGACTTTTTCAGACATTATTTCTTAGTGAGAGAATTTCATTCCTACACTTCAAAATTTCATAAGGTACCAATTTCTGTCCAAAAAAAGTAGGATCTGACCTATTTGAAAACAACTGAAAACATTATAAAATTTCCATTTCAACATATTTCCCGATTCGTTTTCCTAATCGCTATAACTGCCCCTTCGCCCCCTATCTATGCTATTGAAGCCGCCTTACATAAGTACATATATATCCGAGAGTTTATAACAACCGACACACGATAGAAAAGGCCACGAATGACGAAATTCAAAACAACAAGCCTTTTGTCAAATGGATTAAGGATACGATCGCTATCTCGTTTATAAAAAACTAAAATTAATTTTAATGATTCCTTTCATTTCTTGAATTTTAATTCCTCCGACCAAATGAATAAAATTAAATGAATTTAATCTCTTTCCCTTTATTGCTTAAATAAAACAGTTGAATTTCATCAATATCTCATTTGATATATACAATCAATTGTTTAAAGTGTCCTCTTTCAATTACCAACATCTTCAACCCTTTGAATTCAATGATATTAAATTTAAGGACCTGAAAACATTCCCTAAAGTGGTCATCAGCTAGAAAATCAAAAGTTCCTGTTAGAATTTCATTTTTTTTTATTTTGTTGTCATTTGGAATTCGTTGTAGTATCCTATGTCACGCAAGCTGTATACTAAAAAATACAAGTTCATGTAAAACCCTGGAGTGCATTCATGTGTTGTACCGCTCTCTAACGAATTCCAAATTTGTCAATTGCATTTTTTTCGTTCTAACTTCAAAAAAAAAAAAAAAACCTAACCTAGAATGAAATGAAAGGTAACAAAAAAAATCCATTTGGCCAACACATGTGGGTTCGAATGCAGTGCACGGTGGCGATTTTCTATTTAAACCTTTACCAAAAAAAAACCTCTAAGTTTCTATTGTAGAGAGTGAGAAACTGCATCAACATCACTTGCAGAATATGACACCGTGGTGATTCCTAGTTGTTCCTATTTTTGCTGCAGGTGCATTGCCAAAATCTGCGCGCTGCTAGGTATTGTGAAGTGCATCAATGCCTGATTCCGGTGTCCAAACCATACATAGCTATTGGTTTCAGTTTCAGATTCAGTGTGTGGATTTGAATTTATAAAAAAAAAGGATAACTTCAATCTTCATAAAATACCACTGCAATAAGAAGTGGGTGCAGCGCCACTGGCAACAACAAAAAAATTGCAATATGAAAAATTTTAAAAGTCGCATTGCATTAGTTAGTTTACTTATTTATTTATAATTTTTTTTTTTTATTATTTAGCTAACAAATGGTTATACAAAACATTTTGTTTCATATTCATCAAAAATAATATGAGCTCAATATTGAACAATAGCGGGGACCTGTTCATGTATTCATTGTGTCTAACGAAGCGGTGATTTTCGTTAATGGATTCCAATGAATAAAAACGTCCGTCCGACATCGTCATCGTCGTCGTCGTCATCATCATCATCATCATCGTCATCTAGACAAAAATAAAAATACAAGAATAAATAATATTTTTTTATATACATATATTTACATGCATCATGCATCATGAACAACAATTGTCCGGCAGAGGATTAGCTGCAGACTTATTTAATTTAATAATCAGACAAATAAAACATTGGAATTTATGAAATTTCATTAGAATAACAGGAAAAATATATTTTGATATGTTTTTAATTTAGAAATATATTTTGAATTTTTTATTATGTATAGAAATCCATTCACATTGTGTTTTATTTATTTGAATTTTATTTTTAAAGGGAGGAAATAATAAGAGTAAGCTTAAACAAAATCAACAAGTTGCGCTACAACCCACTGTTGTTACACCCTTAGCCAAAATTCATAAAAAGGTAGTCAAGTTGTTGTTATCAAAAATAGGGTTGAAAACCAGGCGATATTTTTGTTAGTCTCGTCTCGGTCTCGTCAAAATCTTAAAATTTTGGTCTCGTGTCGGTCTCGCCTAACCAACTCTCGTCTCGATCTTGGTCTCATCCTCTGTCAGAAAATTTTGAATTTTCTGAGGTAAAATTTGAATTTTGTAGAGGTTTTTTAGGGTGATTTTGTTCACTTTTGTTCAATTTCTGAGAAAATCCTAAGTTGGCCAACTCTGTAGTTGAACTCAACTCCAGATTTTAACGAAAAGTTAAAAATGGTTTGTGATGTCACATTATTCATCGATGCTAAAACATGTTGCTAATAATTTACAGGGCGTTGACCGAAATCTGTCAACAGTAAAAGATCAGAATGAATTGTTTCAACAAAATTGAGAGGATGCTGGCAATTGCATTAAATCTCTACTGGAGGTAATGGAAACATGCTTGAGTGAATCAGGCATAGTTTTAAGCTGTCCACGAATAATTAAAAAACATATTTCTCCATCAAATGTTCCCGGTTCTTCCCCCAAAGTTATTTTAGAAATTGCTGTTTATATTCCTTACATTGATAATGTCGCTTACAGAACGCTTTTCCGATGAAAATTTCACTATTTCAGCTATCACCAAAAAATATGCAAATTATACATTCTCCAGAATTCGATATAATTATACAGAAAATAATGGAGAAATATGGCTGCTTTCTAGATAATTTGCTTGCGGAGTCTAAGATTGGTATAGTTTTAACATAATGCAGACTAATGAAATGATTGTTAAAATATTTCTGATTTATTGAAGAGTGTAGAGGAGTTTTATTCATCGATTTTTTCAACTCTTTGTATAGGGCTCTCAATTCCAGCAACTACTTGCACCGATGACCGATCGTTCAGCACCTTACGCAAAGTAAAAACTTGGCTTAGATCTACAATTACCGACAATCTTTGTACATGATGTACGTTCATCGAAATATTGTCAAAGAACAAACAAACTCTTTTACAACGAAATAATTGACCGTTTTGGAAAAGAGCCCATGTTATTGCAGTGGCTATAAACTAAGTAAAAAATTTTGAAGAAAAATAATACATTTGTTCCCTTTTATAATTATTTAACGTTAACACGAATAAAATGTCACATTTTCTAGTCCTACAATAAAATCACCTACAACTGAACTATGTCAAGAAAAATAAATAAATTTATAATAAAAAAGCATCGAATTCATAAGTTGCATATTCATTTTTTATCTGCCCCCACCTGGCAAAAATCCTGCGGGCGCCTATGTATAATGTTTGTACATATTGATACAAGTAAACGAACAAAATATGAATAACATAACGTTAGATTTTAAGATTTTTACTTTTTTAAATTACTAAACAATAATTTAAATTACTAAACAATAATTTACAAAAAAAAAAACAGATTAAAACAGATTTTGAACACTTCTCATTTGAAGATTAGTTTACGTTTTATGATATTTACTGTCAGAAACTAAGGAACAGTAAACGTCTGATATATTTTGCGTGTCTTGTTTGCGGTTCAAAGAAGAATATATCAAATATTCTTTCATTCTATTCATCACATATGTATTACCTTCTTTCGTCACACGGCAACAAGTTCGAGCACCATGTTTGTCGTCCGATTTTGACAGTTCATAGTTTAACAGGTAGGCAACATACCATATTTTGGCATTTGTATAATATTTTTGTCCAAATGTCACCTAAAAGTCTTAAAGTCACCTTTTTCCCGAGGGGGAAACAAAGTCTTTTTTTTTTTTTGTATAATCTACGCGCGCTCAAGGGAGTATGAATACCCTTTAAATGTTTCAACACAGCGCGGGCGTGGGGGTGAGGTTAAGGAAGAGAAAGAATGATAGGAAAGATGTGTGGCGCGATATTCGGAGACTGTAGGTGGTTGTTGTCTCAGATTTTATCTCCAGGGATGGCGGCTGAACTAATGCGGAGAAATTTCCGTGTCTTATTTATAGATGTCCCTTATAATTCGCATTAATTTTTTAATTCTTTTTGTCATATTTTATCGGTATACTAGTTTTACTCAATCACATGTTGTTAGTTCTATGCCTAAACAGCATGTAATGAGTAAACCAGCAACTCATTGTATGGCATTTATTTTTAGAATTGGTTTTAATGGAAAAATAAGAAGACATATACTACGGCAGGAATCGAACCTGTGACCATGAGGTTGACAGGCGAATACACAACTATCGCGCCACGGCCACCCCCTCTGACAAAGAGCGATTTTGGATTTTCGCAGTGTGCCTATCTGAGTACAACTATGTGCATACATAATGTGGGTTGATACGAGTATTTTAACGCGCATAGAATATTTCGCAAAAGAAAAACATTTGAATATTATAAAAATTAAACATAAGTATATTAAAAAATAATTAAATAAAAAAACATTTCTTCTAGAGAAAACCGAAACCAAATTACCGAGACCAGCGACACTGTCGGCTAATTTCGGTACCAAAAATACGGTCTCATCTCGGGTGCTCTTAAAGTAGTCTCCGAACCGAGAACGAGATTAGTCCCGGAACATCTCAAGCTAATTATGTATAAGTTATAAGAAAACTAAGATTTCATTGCCAAAATTTATATTTATTTATTTATTTTGTAATGTAAGTATTAGTTGACAATTAAACCCTTAGTGAGTCATTGGTTTGTTAACTAATGGAGTAAAAACTCAAGATTAAAAGATTAAAACATATTCCGTTGCTTTTTACTTTTAAGCTTTTAACTATTGCCCCGGTTATGCGCCAATAAAATTATTTATTGCTTTAAAGGCTATAGCTGTTATACTTTTTAGGACTAGTTTAATCAACTGCTTTTTTTTTAAATGAATGTGTTATATCAGATAGTATTTTATCGTGAAAGAAAATGTTCATTAAAATCAGTCGTTTAGATGTTATTGATCTTTAAACATTCAAACAAAATTTAAAAATAAAACACAAAAAAGAGGTGTTTCAAAAACCTTTAAATGAGGGAATGGATAAAAACAGCATAATGTATCTGTACAGTTTTTTTTGAGCAACCCTCATTTTTGTGAGTTTTTTTTTGATTATATTCGTTTAACAAAAAAAAACATAAAATGCACGACTGTATCGCACGTACTTGCTCTTATGTTCGATTATATCGTAAGCGCAATATTTCTAACAGAAACGGATAAATATATTTTTAAGGTATGATACTTTTAAGTACTTAACAATATATATTTTGAGACACAATTTTAAAAAAATCGTCCAGCATTTTTCGAAATATTGAATTAAAAAAAAGAGATTTTTTTTCACAATACAAAATATTTTTTTTCGAAAATTTTTGTGTGCGATATTATTATGAATTCAAAGGACATCCTACAAAAGTTTTTTGATAGTAATCCATTGGGCCGTTTATGACAAAGTCCAAAATCGAAAAAATGGTTGTATTGTAGGTACCGTTAATAACAAAATATAGACAAAAAAAAAATTAACCAAAATTTTAACTATACCTATAGTAGTGCACATAATTTTTTTTAAATCAAAATCGTAAGAGACGTTTTCGGGATAATTAAGATGGTAGTAAGAATTGAATTGCAGGTACCGTTACTTTTGGGGCTAAAAAACGATTCAAAATCTATTTTAGACAATCACTTAAAACGCTTAAATACCAAGTTTGTAGAAAATCGCTTTAGCCGTTTAGGCTGTAGAGCAGGCATTGCCAAATTGCGGCTCGCGAACCGCATGCTGTTTTTTGAACGAATGAATGCGGCTCTTGAAAATAAATGAAAAATAATATAATAATAAATATTTAATAGTTTATTCAAATTGTTATAAGATTGAAGGTATTTTAGTAAAATCAATTATTATATTTGTGTATATTTTGTGCTCTTAAACGAAAATATCTACAAGTGGGATAATTCCCGTTATTTTATACAGTTGTGATTGGATTCACTTGAGATATCCGGTCTTATGCGAAAACCATTCAATACAAATATAATACGGTACATATTCAATACAATACAAACAAAATATACAATTCCTACAGCCGCCGTAATAAAACTTCTGTACGAGCTTATGGAGCTTAAGGAGTATGTGTATGTTCTGTTACAGTAAGGTGCGCTGGCCATGCTTCTCCAACGCCTTATTGAGCGAATTACGTTCGAATGGTATATCCCCACCAAATGACAGGAATCTGACAAATACGGAAATTGACAGATACTTGGAACAAATGAACGAAACAATTCAACGAATAATAAACAGGACAATAGAGAAATACAAAGAACGTAACGCAACCGACATATTCCGTAACGCGACCATTGATTCACTACACAGACAAAAAAGTGGACTACTGACAAGACTAAAACGCTTGTGCAAACGGTTTAAGGGCACACGAGATCTTGAGATTAGGACACTCAAGTCGTCGATCAAAACATCAACGAAATGATCAAACAAAACTATAGGTTGTTCATTAATTTCTATTGGGACACTAAAATTCGGGCCGTTAACTCGTGCGACCCGAGTATGTTCCCAAAAATTAATAATATAATCAGGAGAAAATATCAAAACGATCTCCAGAGGACGACAGAGAACAGAGACGTACTTCTGACAGAAGGAATAGGCCCAGAGAACGCCATATTGGACGATGCCCTCTATATAATCGAAGATCCACAGGAGAAGGTAGGGGCTGTGGGGCTGCTTTATAGCAAGTGTAGAAGGTGAATGCTAGCATTCGCACGAATCATGACCTGGAGAACAGTGCTCTGCTTCATCCCACCTGGCTGCGGAACGATATAACGCAATGGCAATCTGAGAACCTTGGTTTTACCGGGTTTAATGATGAAGATTTGACAAACGCCATAATTGCCGAGCGAAATGGACCTAGTTCCCTATTAATTTCAAAGACTGAGCTCCAGCTCATCTTCGATTCATTAAATAAAAAGAAGTCAGCAGCAGTCGATTGTATATCCAACGTTGTAATACGAATACAAAATATAATCCCGGATAATCAGTAAGGTCTTAAGGCGGGACATGACACAATTCATTCCGCGTCTAAATTGTTTTCTGATATCTAATGGAACAAATCTAAAAAGAAGTGTACGGGTGCCTGTCTGGTTGATTTGGAGAAGGCCTTCGACACCGTGCATTTGAGCTCAGATGAGCATTTAACGGAAATAATTCCCACCGCGCTTACTAAACTATGAACCCAATTTCAGAAAATGCTGGGTTAAGTTTCAAACACATATTCCATCTCCCAGCAAACAATTGGTTAATTTAAATACATATATGTATGAATATGTTTGAAGACGTATTCAGAAAAATAAAAATTCCATGCCAACTGCTGTTCTTGATAGCTTATTTTTATGTTGGCGCCTGTCATGACTGATTTTCTAGAATTCGGCTCTTGTGGAAGTAAGGTTTGGCCACCCCTGCTGTAGAGCATTGTACAGATAGACAGACAAATAGAAAGTCGGACCGAATTGCGGGACCCACTTTATGGTGTTCTCTGTCATCGTAATGTCAAGTTTGATTAAAATCTCGAGTTCGTTTTTTTTCCAAATGCAAAACTTGCCCTATAGTACCTTTATCGCAAGTAAAAACAGTGGGAAACTTTTTGCAGACAATTGACCTAAAAACAAAACAATTAGTTTTCGCATTGTCAAAAGTCATCAGCCATATTGAGTATGTATATCTATCGGCAAGTACACCTACAGCCATTTATTAAATTTCGCTTAGTGCGTGCATAGTTATGCGGTGCATAAGAACTTATGTAGCCGCTATGCAAATTCTTATACAATACGCATTTTTATATCCATTATAGTTATATAAAAGGCTGGCGTCAATCTAACAAAAAGTTGCAAAGTTCTATCCGATCAATACTTCTATTAATTCATTAATTGAGAGAACAAATTGAAATAGGGGTAAGCGGTAGAAATCCATCCTTCTTAATTTGTGAAGGGTACAAAGGGTTCACTTGACCTTTTCTATTTGCTCTGATGTTGAAAAGCAACAATTCTCGCCTAGTCTCAAATATTCCAACAAATTATTTCAAACACTTAGTTATTTTTAACATGATTGAACGATATCTAGATGCCACCTAGAAATTCAAAGCTCTATTAGCAAGGGCAAAAATCAAGTTAACGAACTTATTGACGGGTTTTAATTACCTTCGCAATGGAAAGGAAATCTTCAAAATCAAAGACGAGAAACTTCATCATAAGCCTGGAAACAATGCAAACCAGTTGAGTTTAGTATTTTTAAGATGTATTTTAAATGTAGACTTAGTCTGAATAGCAAGAAGTGACAGACTAGTTTCAAAATATAGTACGTGGGAATATGTCTGAGAAGCCTAACATTTTTTATCACTGTTACCAGATTTTTAGCCGATAAGTTGTCACATTCTTGATGGGTTTCAGTAGTCTGAAGCTTGTTGACATTGGCTCTTCACCTTATTAACCACAAAAACGAAGGTATGAACGGTTAAATCGTCAGAACACTGCCAGGGGCACAAATATCCGTCACATGATGAGACAGATTCTATGGGTTGTTGTAACTTTAGATAGAAAAAACGAGAGGGTAACCCTAGAATATATAATATTTTTGTTGTTTGGAACGAATTTTTAAATAATATTAATTTTCAAATAGTCGTTACAATATCTTAAATGTTTTCTTTTAATTTTTTTTTCTTTTCAGATACCCGAACATTAATATGATGCCATCATCGCCGGATTTTTTTGGCAATCCCTATTTTTTTCGAGGTCCGCCCACCACAATGCGGCCGCGAGAAAGTCCAGTAATACCCTCTGCCCTCGATTTACAAACACCAGGAAACAAAAGAAGTGCCGACACAGCAGCAGCGGCACCACCCCCGCCGCCGCCACCGCCTCCATCACCCCCGCCACCTAGGTAATGTATACAAACTCCGTTGTAATGTTCCACAACAAAAAGAAAAACACATCAACAAATACAACGTGAAAACTTCAAAACTAAAAACAAACATCGCCCCAAATCAACCTCCGTCTGAAAATACATACATATATAAAAAAATATGCACATATCTTCAATCAACAAAAAAAAATATAAAAACTCAGCACATGGCAACTCTATTTATTCAATATATAACTACAGGAATAACGTAAAATTCTACAATCAACAAATGAGGTTTTTTTTTATTAAAAAATATTTCTATAAATACTTTAATTATTTCATTCACAAAAAAGATTTTAAAAAAATAAAAGCTTTTTTGAACGGTCTTCGAGGACCATTTGGACATATACGCCCACTCTAACAGTAACTATGATTACATAATATAAAACTATTATGATAAGATTAAAACGCTAGAAACGTAGATTTAATTATTTATTCTTAATCAACAAATCAAAAAATAAATTAAAAATTTTTTAAACAAAACTTAATAATAATTCGAGTATAAAGTTAAATTTTGTTGTTCTGCTGAATCATGTATACTATTAGATTAAGACTCACTCATATCAAAATACGTATACTACTCCTTGGGCTTTCAAAAATAAACATTTTTAAAATTTTTAAAAATTCCTATCCGTAATAAAAAATATATATTTTACTAAGCCAAAGTCAAAAACTTCAATACGTAACGTACATAATGTATAACGAACAATAAATAAATATTTACTAAATCTAAAAAATCCTATTCAAAATATTTAAAATAAGAATTTTTTACTTAGAAATATGTTAGTGATGCTAAAGTAAGTAATTTCAACTATTGAAAAATAATAAAGCTAAGATTCTAAATTGTACTCCCCTAGGGTAAATTTTGGGTGTTTTTTTTAATGCACTGCCGAGCCCTATACTAAAAATACTAGCCATGTACGATTTATATTTTGTATTAAAAATAAATTAACTAAAATATTAAAATAAAACTATACTATAAGATTTTTTTAAAAAATTTTATAAAACTTTCAGCAAAACAATAAAAATAATTACTTTAAACTAATTAAAACAATAATATAGAAAAAATAGAATACAGTACATACATAGATACGTAGAAAACAAGATATTTGCTAAACCAAAAAAAAAATCATTCAGTTTCTTGCGTTTGTTGAATCTTACAATAATTTTTGTCCGTAATATGAACAAAAAAAATATATACATATAACAACAGTTAAAATTTCTAAAGAGCACATTTTAAAATGGTATTTTTAACCGAAAGTACAAATATAAAGTATACCGAGAGAGAAAATTTCATGGTAAGTGTAAAAGAATGTAAAATTTTGTAGTTTTCTGAAATGCATCCCATGAATTTTGCAGCAGCGCATTTAACATAAAATATTTTCACTTAATAATAAAATTAATTAAAAAAAAAAATCATGATTAATTTTAAAATACTCTATACAAATACCCAAAAGAAAAAGTTAAAATTAAATAATTAAATTTTTAAAATTACATAGATTACATTGTACTTGTACTACAACTAAATTACTTTGTATACTATTAGATAATGTAGTTTTTTTTCCATAATTCCAAACTTATACATATATTTTTATTATGAATACATACATCTTCAATCAACATACGATCGATATGCTCTTGCATTCTCCAAAAAAATGGTAAGTTCGATTTTTAATTTTTATTTACATTTATTATATAAGATATACAAATTTAAATATTTAATGCGCATTTATATTGATTGAACTTTTTATAACACTATTGTCAAATAAATATTGACAATTTGAATAAGTCACTATCATAAAGTGGTGTACTTCAAATTTGATATTTCAACATTAGTGAATCGTAGCTCTTTTATTAATTACAAAAGGAAAAAATATTGACCGACACATACAAATTAAAATGTTTTAGCAACGCACAGTAGAACAATTGCTATAAGGTTTAGATTGCGATTCTTTTAACATAAGAATTTTTTTAACATAAGAATTTTTATAAACTATAAGATACAATATCTCATAAGAAGGCTATTTATTTATCTCATAAGATTTTATTTATAAACAGGTTTCAGTCGGTTGTTAAATCTTCATCGTTCTTCGCCTTCGTCTTCTTTTATTCAGCTGACTAGCAAAAAAAATAAATTATTCTGTTTTTTTTTATTCATTCATTTTTATTTAAACTCAACTTATAACTATCTTAAAGCTAGACAAAAATGTTTAAAACTAGCCTAATTATCAATAACTTACAACCAATTTACTGGCCCTTTACGGACGCTCTAAACTAAACTATATCTCTTAATACTAATGTCTTTCGACCTTAAATCTATTTTAATTAATTCTAATTATTTTATTTTATTTTTGTTTTACCAAGAAAACTTTTTTAAAAAACTCGGTCTCGTATCATTTTTCATTTTTTACTTATAAACTACCAAAATCTAGACTAAAAATAATTAAAACTAGATACAATTAACTTATATACTAACTAAAACTAACTTAAACTACTTAAGATACCTAAAAATACCCAAAACCACTTAAAACTTTTTAAAAACTAGAACAGCCACAGCAGAATTTTGTTCGTTTTTTTAATTTTTTTGTTTATATTTTACATACCCATGCAGACACACAGCTACATTCTCCCCATACATACATGTACATACGTACATACATACACGTACGCACATACATGTACAGTTACGCAGGTACATGCACATATGCCTCCGCATACATACTGTTTCCTATACCTAATTACCCTAAATGTATGTAAGTCGGCCAAGAGAGACCATCTTAATCGACTTTAAATATCACGATGCTGTTCAAAGAGCCACCAGAACTTGTTCTCCTGTTTCGCCCTATCCCTTCGGTCCAAACGGACACAGTCATACTAAACCGAAAGCGCTCCTCTCCACCTTGAGCGATGACGTCTCGACCGTACAGGAGTCGCCTATCTACAGTTATACGGCTGACGTGGTTGATAAGCGGAACCGCCATTCTATCCTATATCAGCCCTCGACTGTCTAAATAGAGTAATGCCTCGGGAGGAATGTAACCACTTAACCGAGCACTCTCGAAATATTCGTTATTGGGGTAATAATCCCCAAAAATTAAGCTGTTAGTTGAGGCCATCGCTCTTGCACTATGACGCCGAATCAGCATAAACAAAAAATTATCTGTTTATGTTGGCTCCGTTGTATAGAACCTGGTTGGAATAATATATTGTGTATTCCGACTCTGATGTTCTGTGTAATCCAAGGCAACGTCTAAGACATTGCCTCTCAAACACCAGAATCTTTTCCATTTGAGATGGGGCAACGTTGAACCACACCGGGTATCCGTAAGCAATCATCGGCCTGATGAGGGCCATGTAACAAATCACCTTCACCCTGCTGTCAAGACGGCTGCTATAAAATAGTCATTTTGTCAAGGGAAAGGCTCCCCTAGCCCTGGCCAAGGCAGCACCTATATGTCTGTCGAAATACAGGTACTGATCCAACCAGATGCCAAGGTACTTTACTACACTTTTACTCACCAGTGGATGTCCATGTGGCCTTCGATCACCAGCTTCCGCCAGTTCTTTCTCGTTCTTTCAGCGGCTCTAAAGCCGTCGTTCAAGTATTCGAAGGTACTTCGGGTATCGATGCCAAGAACACTTATTGTGAATTCACTGGTGATATTTACGCCAGTGGCAGAAGATATGTTGGGAAGTGTGTGCAACGGTTCGGGTAACCCAATCGACAAGGGACCTCCAATTTTGACTGAGAATTTTTTTGACATCCAAGGCCAACTCATTAACCCATGGTCCCGTATTTACCCCGATGAATTGATCCAAACTTGTATTTCTGCTATCGGTGTGATGAACTCCATTGCTAGTGGTCAAAAGATTTTCATTTTCTCTGCTGCTGGGCTGCCCCACAACGAAATTTCCGCTCAGATCTGTCGTCAAGCTGGTTTGGTTAAAACCCCTGGCAAGTCAGTGCTCGATGACCACGAGAAAAACTTTGCTATTGTTTTTGCTGCTATGGGTGTGAACATGGAAACCGCTGTTTTTTCAAGCAGGAATTCGAAGAAAACGGTTCCATGTAGAACGTGTGTTTGTTCTTGAACTTGGCCAACGATCCAACCATTGAACGTATAATTACTCCACGTTTGGCTCTTACTGCTGCCGAATTCTTGGCTTACTAGTGCGAGAAGCACGTGTTGGTCATCCTTACCGACATGTCATCGTACGCCGAAGCTTTGCGTGAGGTGTCCGCTGCCCGTGAAGAAGTGCCCGGTCGTCGTGGTTTTCCCGGTTACATGTACACAGATATGGCCACCATCTATGAGCGTGCTGGCCGTGTTGAAGGCCGTAATGGATCCATCACTCAAATTCCGGTTCTTATTATGCCCAATGATGATATTACCCATCCAATTCCTGATTTAACTGGATATATTACCGAATGACAAATTTATGTCGATCGTCAATTGTACAACAGACAGATCTACCCACCAGTAAATGTGTTGCATTCCCTATCACGTTTGATGAAGTCTGCCATTGGTGAGGGCATAACTAGCAAGGATCACTCTGATATATTGCTAGTTGAGGTATATAGACCGATAGTGGCGCTGGCGCTCTTAAGAATACGAGCAACCAATTCAATTTTTTTACATAATACTATCAAATTTGTATCACTGTTATATAAATCATATCAGACGAAGTTCTCATAACTACTCCTTTCGAATATTTGTAAGCAACGATGTTGTTGATATTTATTTTATCGTCTTCTTTCAAAGAAACTTTGACTAATAAATATTATGCACATACTAAGGAGCGCCACAGTTTTTAACATTGAAAATGCAAATGGCGTCAAATGTCAATTCGATTTTGACATTTCTCAATTAAAAATATACAAAATACACGTCAACAAAACATGAATTACTGTACCCCAAAAGAACGAGGTATTCGATTTATAAATTTGCCGACATTTGCAAAAATTAATTATAACATCTTCCGATAAGGTAACAACTAGTGCGCAAATTTGTATCGAACCGGATGAGTATTACAAACATGCGATCGATGTATTGAGATTGTATATGTTAATGTTTAAAAACTAAACTGTTATCGGAAAAATATTGTTTGTAAGAGTCAGTCTTGTAATGGTTCGGTCCGCCAACGTGTCTGCCGGATCGCTATTGGAGATTACAGAATCTATATATTCATACCTTGCTCCATACTTAAATATCTACCTACTCCTTTTTCAAACAATGGAAACAATGGGTATACTAACATCTTATTAAGGTGATGCGACTTGCCCTACCTCATTTAACACAGCCCAATCTTAACAGTCAATGTCACAATCAAGGAGTAACGGCGCTAAGTTTTTGAAGCGCCATTGTCCGCCACCGTGCAATAAGTTTATCTTCAACCTTCCTTTTCAATTCATTAAACTTAAATTTCTACTGGCAAAAAAAAACAACAACAAAACAAAATAAATAAATCGAGTCCGAAAAATAAAACCGGAAAATCATCGAAATGGTCGGGATGACCCTCACAATGCCCGGCATTGTGAAGCACTTAAAGAATCATTATATTTTAATGAAATCTTCAGAGATGACCGGAAGAGTTTTTCAATGGTGGCTGGTTGGTATTTTTTTGTTATTTTATTGTTGATAGCTTCCATTTGATAACAACAAAAGACAACACAACAATAACAAAAAGTGACCAACAACGTCTAAATGAAAATGTGTTTTCACACAACAATGCTGCTTTTATATTAATAAAAACAAAAAAAAAACGATGCGAAGGATGGTCGAACGGTATCCAGCAAGTAGCAAATTGTTAAGATTGATCTTTTTGTCCGTATAAATTCTTCTATTGAAAACAGATAAATGCTTGACTTGTTGGTCATTTTGTTTAAAGTTGAAAGTAAATCAATAACGTTCAAAAAATTAAATGCACGACTTGCTGCTCACAGCAAAAAATCAAATTAGAGTATATCACTCCACAATTAGGGGAGGGAAGGATATACTTTTGAGCCATTTGAGTGGGTTGAAGGTCCATTAATTAATTGTGAACTTATAACTTCTCTGAGTGGGCCAAATGTACACAATAAAGTTATTTGGAATTCCTCAACATTTCATAACAGTTTAACAGTGAAGATATGCATCGAATGCTCGATTCCCAAATTCCAGTTATCTAAAAAAAAAAATCTTATTTAATATTTTCCAAAATGTTCCCTGAATTGCAATATGTATGTTTTTAGTACTTTTGCAGTATTTTTAACGAAATAAAAATTAGTCCTTCAGACCGTCATAATTGTTCTAGCAGTTATCAACTTCCCTCATCAACAGTTGAATGTCCAAAATAGATTTTTGAATTGTTGTTTTAGCCCCAAAAATAACGGTACTTAGCATACACATTTTTCTACCATCCTTATTATCTCGAAAACGGCTATAACGATTTTGATAAAAATTAAGGTATGTACTACTTTGGGAATGGACTACATTTTGGCCAAATTTTTTTAAAAAACATTTTGTTATTAACGGTATATGCCATGCAACCATTTTATTGATTTTCGTCTTTCCCATAAACGGCTCAACGGATCTCGATCAAATTTTTTATACGGGAGCTACGTCAAACCTTAAATAATACTGCATTTCAAAATTTTCGAAAAATTGTTTTTTCAATATTTCGAAAACGGGTGGACGATTTTTTCTGAAATTTTGTTCTTGAATTTATATTATTAAATATTTAAAATGTTCATACCAATTTTTTTTAGAAAAAAATTCAAAATTTTTATATATAAAAATATTTATATTTAAAAATAACCGGTGATTTTTTAAGATCTTGGTTCTTGAAAATTCAAAAAAACACAGAAACTTGTAAAAAGTGAATGAAATTTTTATTTCGATCGATAAATCAATTTCTGCCATTTACTTTTTAAAAATAATTTCACTTAAATGTTGCCCGCGGCTACGCTTCAGGTGGTCCATTCTGAAGGTCCAATTTTGGCAAACTTTTTCACACATTTCGGCCGGAATCTCACCAATGACGCGTTCAGTGTTTGCTTCCAAGGCAGCAATCGTGTTTGGCTTGTCCCTATAGACAATAGACTTAACATAGCCCCACAAAAAATAGTCTAACGGGGTCAAATCACATGATCTTGGTGGCCAATTGACTGCGCCAAAACGTGAGATCAACTGCTCACCAAATTCGCCTCTCAATTGATGCATGGTTTCGCGTGCAGTGTGGCATGTGGCATCGTCCTGTTGGAACCACATGTCGACCGATTTCAATTCTTGCATTTTCGGCAAAAAAAAATCTGTTATCATCGAACGGTACCTTTCTCCATTGACCGTAACCCTGCGGCCTTCATCGTCCTTGAAGAAGTACGGCCCAATGATGCCGCCTGCCCATAAACCGCACCAAACAATGCATTTTTCGGGATGCATTGGTAGCTGCTGAATTGCCTCTGGCTGCTCTTCACTCCAAATACGGCAATTCTGCTTATTCACGTACCCATTTAGCCAAAAATGAGCGGAAAAAAAAACGGACGTAGCTTGCGAAACACATTTTTCACAGAGCACGAATTTTGATAATAAATTTCAATAATTTGCAAACGTTGTTCAGGCGTAAGTCTATTCATGATGAAATGGCAAACAATACTGAATCGAAATGTCAAATGTTCGTGGAATTTGTCATGTGTGATCTGTCAAAAATATAAACGTGAAAAACCAAGTAGCAAAAAAATCACCCGTTACATACAATTATTTTTCTATTAAGAATATTTTGCATATTATGTAATCGGACATAGGAGCAAGTACGTTCGATCTAGTCGTGCATTTAATTTATATGTACGAAATAGTGAATTTGGCATTTGGGAGTTTTCAAGATTTAGGGGGTGGCCGTGGCGCGATAGTTGTGTGTTCGCCTGTCAACCTCATGGTCACAGGTTCGATCCCTGCCGTAGTCTTTGTCCTCTTATTTTCCATTCAAAACCAATTCTAAAAATAAATGTCATATAATGAGTTGCTGGCTTACTTATTACATGCTGTTTAGGCATAGAACTAACAACATGTGATTGAGTAAAACTAGTGTACCGATAAAAATATGACAAAAATTAAAAAAATTAATGCGAATTATAAGGGACATATATAAATAAGACACGGAAATTTCTCCGCATTAGTTCAGCCGCCATCCCTGGAGATAAAATCTAATACAACAACCACCTACAGTCTCAGAACATCAGGCCACATATCTTTCCTATCATTCTTTCTCTTCCCTAACCTCACGACCGCGCTGTGTTGAAACATTTAAAGGGTAGTATAATCTCTTGAGCGCGTGAAGAATATACAAAAAAAGGAGTTTTAAATTACTCATCAAGTTTCAAGAGTATGTGAACATGTAAAAAAAAATCGTTCTCTTGGGAAATCAACTGGTCTTGTTCTACTAGATATAGAAAAGGCGTTTTACACAGTATGGCATGATGGGATTGTCCACAAGATGGTACATTTTGGTTTTCCCATGTATCTCATAAAAATTATTCAAAGCTTTCTTTCTAACCGTTGCTTTAGTGTTTTTGTTAATAACTGTCCTTCAATTTCTTACCAAGTTAATGCAGGTGTTCCACAGGGATCAGTGTTGGGTCCTTTTTTGTACAACATTTACACATCTGATATTCCCAGGCTGCAGGAATGTGAAATTGCTATATTCGCTGATGATACAGGCATCTTTTCATCACATGAATTTAGTCTCAACATTGAGACAAATTTACATCATGCACTTGAACTGATGATTCAATATTATCAAAAGTGGAAAATTAAGCTGAATGCTGATAAATTAAAAGCTATCTTTTTCAGCAGAAAAAGAAAGTCTTGCTATCTTCCCAGTAATCAGCTTATTGTAAATGGCGTTAATGTCAAATGGGACTTGAATGTAAAATATTTAGGGGTTTATCTAGACCAAAAACTTACCTTTAAGGAACATATTGCGCAAACCATGCGCAAAGTAAGCATAGCAATCAATTTGCTCTATCCATTCATTAATAGAAAGTCATCTCTAAGCAACGCTAACAAAATAATTATTCACAAAGTAATATTCCAAGCAATCCTTTTGTATGGATGCCAAGTGTGGGGAAATTGTTCCAAATGTCATCTTAACAAACTACAAGTTTCACAGAACAAATTACTTAAAATGATGCTTAATCTTTCTCGATACCATGCCACATTAGACTTACATACAAGAGCAAATGTGGAAATGATCTCTGTAAGAATTGATAAACTCAACAATTCTTTTTTGAGAAATTGTGAAATTCCTGAGAATCCATTAATCAATCAATTGTTTTCTTAACCATATTTTTGATGTTGATTTTATTATATGTTTATATGTTTACATGTATTTATTTATTTATTTATTTATTTGCTTTTTGTAATTATTTATTTTATTTTTTTGTTTATTCAATTATTTATCTATTTATTTATCTTGTACTTATTTAGTTATCTACTTTTTTTTGTTTATTTACTTATATGTTTATATGTTTACATGTATTTATTTATTTATTTATTTATTTATTTATTTATTTATTTATTATTTATTTATTTATTTATTTATTTATTTATTTATTATTTTAATTTATTTATCCATTTATTATATACATATTTACTAACAAACTACTAATATACATTATATAAATTATATATTATTATTATTCACTAACTCAATTCATACTAACTTAACATTCTTCTAAACTATTGTTTTGAAGTTTTATTTCTTATTCGAGTCAAAATGTACCTGCCTTTTTTTTTTTTTTTTTTTTTTTTTTATATTGAAGGTTTTAATTGTAGTTTCCTTCAAAAAGTAATTTCTAAACCCTTTGTGAACTTGAAATCTATTAAAATACTTATTCAGTAGAAAGATATTATTATAGTATATCAAATCTCTGTGTATAAACTGTGAGGTAGCTTACCAAATGTATATCCAAATACTGAAAATAAAAATCTATCTATCTAAATTACCATGCAAGATTTTTGTATTAAAAAATTTGATTTTCAGATTTTTACATATTTGCAGTCCTTTTTAAAAATAAGTGAAATTTTAACTTAAATGAGTTTTTTTTCGATCCCAGCTTACAGAAATAGGTTGTTTCTCTCTCACATTTGTCATTTCAAAATTATCAACAAATAAAATATAGGCTTACCGAAAGTTGTAATTTGATTGTTTATTTTAATTTTATTTTAATATTAATGTAAGTAAAGCAAAATAAAAGTGAATACTGTTATATTTCGTCAAGGTTCGATGGCTTAACATATTTCCTTTATTTTGTAATTTCCAACTTAAATCCATTCTTTGAAAATTCTCAATCACAAGAAATCACTCTTATGTTTGAGCTACCATACTTAAATCATATAGGGGATGAATATGGTATATATATATATATTGTGTTTTTTTTTTCTTTTCTCATTTCGAAGGTTCACGAATTTGGTTTCGAGAAATTTCCCTTGGTTGTTGTCATCGCTAATACCTTGCAGTATTTATATGGGCCACCTAGATGGCGTTTGGTGTAACAAATTATTCGTGACAATACTGAAAATTCAAGGAATTATTTCATGTGTTCAAATAAAATTGATGATGAAAATATACAATCTTTCAGTTATAAATTCTAGTTACTGAAATAACAATTATGGAACAAAAATTGTCAGTGAAATAACAATTTTAATACCTTTTAAAAATTAATTATTCATCACTTTTTTATCTATATTCCGCTGTTTGGTTTGATCAAAATACAAATTTTAGAAATTTCAAATGTTATTTTAATAACAGTTATTTTTGATCTACTGTCATCTCTTACTGAACAAGTAAGTACTGCAGTACTATTACCTCTTACATAAAATATTGACAAACCCTTATTTGTATGTGAAAATGTCAAAAATGGGGGTGCTTGTGCCAAATCTCAGAGACATTTTGACAAATATGACAACCGAATTTTTGAATTATGACAACTGAATTGATGAATTATGACAACCGAATTTTTGACAACATTCGCAATATTTAACCTTACTATGTGTACTGTGATGTAAGCTCACTTTATGGTTCGGTGAAAATGTCAGTGCAATGTAATAAATTGTTTTTACTTTTGCTATAACTATAGAATTGCTTTTACTTTTTGTATTCAAAGTGATTTTCGTTTAATTCAATATCAATCTCTACTAGATATATACGAGTACTTTCTTTTCAATATTTTCCGACTTGAGCGCGTTAGATAAAAGTATTCAGATGCATATTTTTTTGTATTTGGTTTCACTTTATCCAAGTACAAATATCATATTTAGTGTAGAATAATATGCTTGTTTGGTAACTAGATATTTTCACTAAGTTTCCCAAACTTTGTTTTTTCCTATGGAGTTTGACAGCACAATGTTAAAATTTGACAAATTCGCACGAATTTTCACGTTACCAAACACACCTAATGAAACTGCTGTTCATCGTTTTTAAATTCTACAGATCCATAATCGCCACCATAATTACTTTTTTCACATGAAGTTACAACTATAAGTAGGCAACGCTTTTTATTATTAAAATCCATTAAAAGCAGCCAGCTAAAGTCATAATACGAACAATTGGCTATGGCCATGTGTAGAAGTCATATAACCCACATACATACATGTAGTTTGGAATGAACTTCAAGCATTGAGTTGAAATGAGATTAAACCGACTCGATTTCACTTCAGTAGCGAATTCGATTCGATATTTGTGCTAAAAAGAAAAACCCTGAGTTTTGGAGTGTGTTTAGCAGAAATAGTCTGATAACTAGAGAGACGCCAGCTGTCATCTTAACATCTTTTCAACTCAACTCCATAACACAAATGCTCAACTCAAAAGACAAAAGTCCAAGTCAAACTCAAACTCTCGGTCCTGATTATAAACGGGGTGATAACAGATTACAAATTGGACGAATATTTTTAATTTTTGAATTGTCATTATTGTCAAACTTGTAACTGCAAGTCAATAGTTGTTCTTCTTCTTCTGTGTTTGATAAACAAAATAATATTGCGATAAATTTTACACATTTCTTACCAGTCGATATTTTTTCAGTGCGGTGTTTTCTCGTCAAATCAGTGGCGGATTAACCTTCTGGGCGCCCAGAGGCACGCTCAGTGATAACCGCCCCCTTTTTTAATACTATCCAAGGAACGTAATTTGAATGGGCTAACATCGAAGAGTAATGAGACACGGTTGCCTTTTTGGGGGTGAGGAATTTTAATGCGGCAGTAGTATTTTCGAAATATGTCACAGGTCATTTGTTTTCGATAAATTGGATAGAATTTTTGTAAACAAAATTGCATTACTAAGTGTTAACTAGTATGGAGAAAATATATTTTTCCTTATATTTCAACGAAGAACCTATTAAGTTTTAAAACTGGAAAACCGTTATATATTTTTATTGCGTATTGCGTATAGACTCTGGCAATTAATTTAATAATAAAACCTATAGTAAGATATATGTATATAAGAAGTTGATTACTTTTGTTCTTAAATTAAATGGTGTATATCTTTATTCATTTTATTGTTTTCTGTCGTGTTACATGGTCGTTTATTTATTTGTTGTTGAAAAGACAAATAGTTGTAGGTCTTTGGTAGTATTATGTATTGGTATATACTTGTTCTTATAAAAAATCCAAGATCTTTTTGAGTGGAACTTGAATTTAAATAATTTATATTAGTTTGACTCAAAAGTAAGTGTAGGAAAGAAATTTCCGAACAACTTCGATCCATTTAAAGAGACAAACAATTTTATTTTTTAAATTTTAAGTATTTATTATTTGAATTTAAACAATAGATATTAAACACTTTTACCCATTTCAGTATTAAATATTAATTTACCTACATATTACATTCTGAAAAAAATCTTGGTCACTTTTTTTCATTATAATGTCTTTTAATCTCTTTTTTCACTAAATAAAAAAATATCTTGAGTATCACCCATGAATGTAGTACGCGGTCAGCCAAAAAGCGTGTTTTTTTATAATTGTGCGCGCACTAAAGGAATTTTGACTACCCTTAATATGTTCAAGCACAGTGCGAGCGTTAAAAAATAAAGAAGGATTTATCTGTTAATGGCTCGACGAGATCGTCTAAAACGCAGTTTTTTTGCTATCTTAAGGCCCCGTAGGTAAGTGCGAAAAAAGTGTCCGACGATCTTTAAAATCTATCTATGGTTTCTCTCCGATCATTTTTAACTAGTAATTAAACTAACTAACAACTGCGAAAAGCACGATAGAAATAAATTCATGCTGACTGTTGATATCTTAATCGGTACCCTTTATTTCATATCAATTGTTTTATTGCAGATTAAGGTACAAAAGGTCTTACATTTAACTTTTATTCTTAAGAGTTTCACCAACTTAAAATTTTGTTCTTTAATTTAATTGTATATAATAAAAAAAATTACGTGAGGTTTCCATAATATTAAGTTTAGGGAAACTTCTACAAAATAAGACCCTTATGTAACTTAATCGTATCGCCTTAAGTGAGAAAACTCGGCTTATTCTTACTTAGCGCCCGCGTATTTCTCATGCGTTACGCGTATTGCATAATAATGCAACTTGCAAGTTATAACAAGGAACAAGTAACCAATAATTTTTATCGGGCGATTTGTCATCACGTATTTTTGACCATTCGCGCAAACAGACTTTTCAAGAATAGGCGGAAAATCAGGCCAGAGTTTTAAATTTCGTATTTTCAGATACCAAAAATGATGAATACCTAAATACTTTGAATGTCATTAGGTAACCTTTTTTTTTGCTTCATTTTTTTTAGGTTAAAATAAAATAACATACTAAATTTGCCGCCCTAGGCTCGAGCCTCACCAGCCTAGTGGTTAATACGCCACTGCGTCAAATAGTGACGTAGCGAAATATGTGACATCTCAGTTTTCTGAACTGGCAATATAATATCAACAAATGAAAGATGTTGAATCGTTTAGCTCTAAATTATGTATCTAAAATTAAAACTGTTACTCTCCTGGAAAATTGATTAAAATGCACTCATAATTCTCGTCAGAGCATCGAACATACTTATTGTTAAAAATGTTCCGTTGTAATTTAAGAAATTTATTCGTAAAACAAAATTCAACTGTTATATAATTCACAACTAATAATTTTAACAACAATTGACTTGAAATAAAAGGAGATAATTCTCGACTGGCATTACAGTTCAATTCAAAAAAAAGTTTCATTGGTCGACAATATTTTGACAGTTGGCCAATCAGAGACTTGAAACTGGCGTTACTTCTAAATCTCTTTTATGTCTTCTGAACGTGACCACTTATTTGATTGTCTTAAGGATGAGCTTACATTTTTAATTTGTGCAATGTCTGACACAATGACATCGGAGGTTATGGTGAAATGCTTTTTGGTTTTTATCGCTAATATTATTTTGATAATATTTATTATGTTTGATTACGATCTCGAGCTATTTATTGCACGGAACCAATATAGTTTTTAGACTGTAAGTGAAATAATGTGCCGCCTACATAAAGAAATTCATATTTCATTTAAGCTAATACCCAACACTATAGGTATATTTAGTTGAAAATGAATTGAAAAAAAAATATACTTATACTATAATAACAAAAATCGAGATACGTAGTTCAAAAAAGTAAATGTTAGACACCCTTTAAGTGAAACTGCATACATAGCACTGCCAGCGCCAGCGTGTTGATTTTAGCTTGCACACTATATTATTATCGAACTCGCAGGCATAGAATTTAAAAGGCGTATTATTTCCCTTATGCACAATCATTATATTCCCTTAGGTGGGAGCGAAGTTGTTTCGTGTAAGTAATGTTGCATAAAGTGCCCTTTGATACGCCCTAATCTGTCTATAATTCTAAAATATTTCAGTATTTCACACAAAACCACGTAAACGTCAAGTAAATTATATAAAAACATGAATTTAAAAGTCAACACGATAAGCACCTTTGTGCATTGAACGTAGTATTGCACTTTAGGTAATATTTAAATTTGATAAAAAAACAACAACACACACGATACATTTATATTATAGCTAATATAGCTAATGTGTGTATTTGGTATGTACATGTGTAAAAAATAAACAAGGAGTTTTGACATCCATATGTAAAATTGTATTTTATAGAGAATTGGGAAGCGATGTTGCATGTAAGAAGCACTTATCGGACTATCGCAACAAATTTGGTTACAAGGATTCCATGTGTCTTTACTGAATAATTATAAAATTACACGATGCAATTTTTTACCACTATGTACACTTGTAGCTTAAAATTGTTTGAATATTTTGTGAAATAGAATTTTTAGTGTTGTAAGTCACGATGTTTAAAGCTTAAGTAATTTACTGGCATATGAAGCTTTGCGTAGTTATTTCTGTTGATAACTGTTACCGTGGCTTGCCGCCATGAATTGATTACCTTACTATTTGGGACCGATTTTACGCATTTTTCATCACTCTTGACAGAACTTCTTGCGACATTTCCTCGCATTCTTGACAGATATTCTCTTTGAGTACTTTAAGAGTATGTGGTTCAGTGACCAACTCTATTGATTTCAAAAAATTCCACCTAAAAAAATCTGGAAGGGGCTAAATTCAGCCCTCAGATTTTTTGTTGTACGTCCTGCAATGTGCGCGGCCATTCTGTTGGAACTACATGTCCAGTCCCAATTCAACCAATTCAGAAAATATAAAATCGTGAAACATAGCCCTCTTATATCGCCATCCACAGTTAGCCGTTTGACCACAGGGGCGAACAGGCTTCCCGGACAGCCGGGATATTTGCTGATGGGCCCTTGCTGAGTTTTAAGTGTTGTTCTTTTCAGCTGTAAACCTTCTCACGATATACCCACATAGTAAATATTGAGCTGCCTTGGCGACTAGCAACTGTCCGGGGCCCTTTAGATAGTACAAAAAAAAGATTTGTAAGGCTAATATTCAACTGGTTTTTCAAGTATACTGAGCTGAAGCACTTACAGTTATGTAAGATAGAAAACTTTTTTTTAAGCTACTTCACTTTTAATTCCCCGAGGCCCTTTTTGATCCCTTGTACATCCCTCGTTGCTCAGCGGAGTTTTAGAGAGTGCCCGATAAATATAACAGGAGCTTAATGATTCCGCAGAATTTAGGCAAATTTTCAGTGCACCAGAGCCGATAACTGCTTATTCATAAAAAGTAATAGAGATGGGCCACATCTTTTTCGATTATTTCCGATCGGAGTTTAGGACAGTTTTATCGCATATAGCTTATACGCAGAGTAAAGCGATTTATGTCTTGATGTGATGTGTATTCTGTCAAATGTCAATATAGAATTGGCATTATTGCATATAGTGATAATGTTCGTGCAATCTTTTGCATCCAAGGTTGGGTTCATTGCTGAACTGATGAGCATTATAAAAGAATGGCGAATATTAAAATTAATGAACTGATTGTATCAGAGAAAGATAGATAATATTATTTAATGCTTATGGAGTGGCACCTCGTTGATGACTTTCCAAAGATTCATGCTTAAAATTAAAATTAAACAATGCAGTTCCTATACAAAATTCTAATTTTAAACTTAATATTCCGTCCTTGTTTAAATATTTCGCACTTTCATATACCAACAGACTGTCATTTCTTTGTTCGTGGTATCACAAAACCCAACTGCTAGCCGGTATTATTACAATTGAAATCTAACGGCTATTATTGCATTTGCTAAGCATAGACTTCAACCGCTTTGCACCAATAAGCCAAGACATCAACCCTGACATGCGAACTCCCAACAAAATGCATTTTTTACTTGCAATATAAGTACTATAGGGTCGAATAGCGATACTTTCCATACAATTTGTTTACCATCTTGAACACTTCTTTAGGTATAGTCTACATTTTGGTAAAAAAAATGTTGTACATATATACGAGTATGTATGTATTTTGTTATTAACGGTTAATTCCTATACAATTTTTTTCGACTTTCTCATAAACGGCTCGACGGATTTCGATAAAAAAGCTTATAAAGGAGGTCCTTCGAATTGTGAATAATACTACATACCAACATTTTCGCAAAAAAATTTTTTTGATTTTTGAAAAAAAAAATATCTTTTTTTGTAAATTCAATATTTCGAAAATGTATGGATGATTTTTTTGGAATTTCATTTTTAAATTTATATTAATAAATGATTGCCAAATTTGTTTATTAAGTAAAAATATATTAAGAACCTTAATAGCAATCGTTTGCATACCATGTGATCGGACATAAGAGCAAGTAGGTGCATTTTATTTCATTCAGCAAACATGATTTGAAGCCCAGATACTGTCTTAAGCTTTCGCTGGAGTTAAATGCCAATCTTGAGTATAGAGAAGGAAATGGATTATTCATAATCAAATACTTTAAGCCCTTGCAACAAAAATCGAAATACGGATTCAGAAAGTCTCCCTGAGGCGTACATAAATGTTGTATGTTTAGTTCTTCAAGCAAAGTTGTAATACGACTAGGTGAAATTCTCCCACATTTTTTTTAGTAGTTAAAGCTTTGGCAAATAGATGTCATTTACACTGACTTTGCCTAAAGGATACAGGGTACATCATAATATTTTGATAAAAAAAACTCTTTAGCTTAGGATTTAAGTCAAAGATGCTTAATTGGTTGACAACTTTTCTTATAGGAAGTTGTCAGTTTTTATGCATATATTGGTACATCTCAAAACAAATCTGAGTCTGTTCAGTTGTGCATAAAGCAAGGCACTTAGGTCCAATATTTTTTTCTTATTTTCTTGAACGATTTACCTTATTTTCTTCGAAACTCATCACGACAATATTATTAATTTTTCCAATTCATGTAAGATAAATCATTTAAGCTTAAACATCTTAAATGTTTCTTTTTTCCTCTCCATATGGGATACCAATTGTTTACGACTCTAACATTGATAAAAACTTCCATTAAAATATTTTGAATAAGAAAGATCTTGGACTTATTTTTGACTCCGAACTAAACTTTATTAACAGCTTCGAGTTTATTGTGATTTACCGAAACGCTTTATTGAAATGCTTTATCCAACTCTGTTTCCTTTCCTCTCATTAGGATATTCAAAACTTCAATACTAATCCGCTCCATATTTCCTAACGCTGCGCTGGTACTAATGCGTTCAGCTTATAAATATTAAGAATTCTATGTCCCAGCCTCACTGTAATACTCTTGATTCTTGGAAATTAAAAAAAAATTAATGCATGATTAACTTATACATAAAATGAGTTTAATTCCCTTTGGCACAATCGGAAATGAAGTAGTTCAACTTTTCATACTAAACCGAGTCCTTTTTGATGTTCGAATAATATACTATATGTACGTACCTTAATTTGGTATTAGTATGTTAAGAAGTTCGCATTTGATTGGGCAATTAAACTAGCCTATCGATTTCACAAAATCCTCTTCCTGAATGTGATTCATGTTTAGGAAAGCCTATACTATTTATTTATTGTGCAAATCAATTTCTGCATAATAATTGTTCAGCATTAATTCTATACCTTTATCACACACAAAAAAAAAAACATATCTGAATATTTCAAGTAATTTCAAAAACACTCATGTACAGCAAGTTGTTTTCTATTCGAGGGTCGAGTCGAATGTACATATGTATTCCCCAGATTAATTCTGAAAAAAAAAGCAAAATTCTAAGAGTTGAGCAATAAAACTCATTCGTATATGATTGCCTTGTGAGTTTGCTTTGTATTATAGTAAAAGCCAACACTGTGTACATTAAATGCCCTTGATGACCATTCCATTCCTAGCTCCGCAATTCGAAAGCCATGAGAGAAATAGAATTCTACGAGGAAGTAAAATGAGCCTGTGACTTGCATTCCCACACCAAACCGTACCGCACCATGCAAAACACACACATAGTGCATGTGTGAAGGTCTCCTGCAAATTGTTTTACATTTTCATTTAGAAATTGTTCGTTGCAAGGAGAGAAATCAAAAAAAAAAAAAAAAAAATATGTAAAACAACTTACGAGACCAATCTTCATACTCTCAGGACGTCACAATCGTTGCATAGAGTAAAAACACAAATTTGAAGCTCGCAAAAAACATGGCCAACATTTACTAATAACCACATCAGGTATAGGTTGGTCGTTCGTGGTATAGTTGCGAATGGTACTTACCTCACATATAGGCTACAAGACTTGAATGCCATTTGCTATGGTCGACAACAAATTTAGGATGCTTAGAACCTGCCAAAAGGACATCTAAGAGCATTTCATTTGGAATGTTTCGTGAAAGTAATACCTACTGTGTGCAGCCCCTGACGAGTGGTTGGGATTTTTTGTTGACTGTTTTTTTTTTTTTTTTTTTGATACTTTGACAATTTTAACCTCACAATTTTTGCTTACAAAAATGTCAAGTCAGAGTTGCCACATTAAAAGAAATGTTTTTCAATTATTTCATCATACTTGAAGGCCAGATCATGAACAACTCCCCTATTGACTTTCGGTGGCCGATGACTTGGTATTCTTAATCTATTCATAAGGCATAATAAAACCACTTTAGCGCCATAATCCCATAATGTATATTTCCTTGCTGTAAATTTTGTAGTTTAGCCAATGTTTATTATTTAGTTCGAAACTCTACATAAATCGGGCATACTAGGGGAAATATATTTATTTTTAATTCCCGGGGTTGCCATCCTCATTTTTACAATGAATATTGTTGAAAACACATTGAATGTAAGTGTCAATGTCAATGTCAATGTCAATGTCAATGTCAATGTCAATGTCAATGTCAATGTCAATGTCAATGTCAATGTCAATGTAAATGTCAATGTCAATGTCAATGTCAATGTCAATGTCAATGTCAATGTCAATGTCAATGTCAATGTCAATGTCAATGTAAATGTCAATGTCAATGTCAATGTCAATGTCAATGTCAATGTCAATGTCAATGTCAATGTCAATGTCAATGTCAATGTCAATGTCAATGTCAATGTCAATGTCAATGTCAATGTCAATGTCAATGTCAATGTCAATGTCAAAGTCAATGTCAATGTCAATGTCAATGTCAATGTCAATGTCAATGTCAATGTCAATGTCAATGTCAATGTCAATGTCAATGTTATTGTCAATATCAATGTTATTGTCAATGTCAATGTTATTGTCAATGTCAATGTCAATGTCATTGTCAATGTCAATGTCAATGACAATGTCAATGTCAATGTTCCCACTCTTCAAACCATGTTATTAAAGTACTTAAGGGCAAGCTTAGCATTTTGACATTACGATGATAGAGAACACGAAAAAGCGGGTCCCGCTGTTCCGCCTGTCTTTTTTTCCTCGATCTGCATCCTAAATCGCTGAATCAATTTTAATCACATGTCCTTAATAAAACAGTACATGTCATTCAACCCCTACAATAAACCTTAATTATCATCTCGAAAACCGCTCCAACGATATAGTTTTAAAAAAAACTTGCTTTACTAATGTAGACATACTCTAAATTTTGGTCAATATAGAATGTTTTCATCTGTACATGCAAACACCCTTTTTTAATTTCCGATTTTCTCATTAACGGCTTTATCGATTTCGATCAATTTGTTCAATAGGTCCTTCAAATTCTTAAAAATAAAACAATACTGACTAGCTATCAGAAATTTTTAATTTGTGTTTTTTTTTTTGAAAATTCAATATTTCGAAAACGGGTTGACGAATTTTTTTTCATATTAATCATTTTGTAAAAGAAAAATGTAAAACATTTTGAATATAAATAAAAAATAATTAAAAAACGATTTTAAAAAATGTTGGAAAAAAGGGACCACTTATGGGTTGAGTTTCTGAAAGCTTGGTTTTTAACCAGGCGCAGTATTGTCACTTTTTCGGTAAATAGTATTTTGTTTTCAATGTCACCCGGAACTTTAAAAATTTCAATTATACTCGTACGAATAATTAAATTAAAAAAAATGTAACAACATGCTCATTTTTAAAAATAATTTTAAGATTTTTTTCTAATAAAATTCTGGGAAAATATTAGCCACATGACAAAATGACAAGTAAGATAACCGTTTGCACACACTTACTTGCCCTTATGTTCCATCACATCGTATACAAACGATTCTTAATAGAAACAGATAAATATATTTTTAAAGTTGTTTTTAACATATTTTTTTACATTTACATACGTACAAAATTTCCTTAATTTTTGTACAAATTGGTATGGCAATTTTATATATTTAATAATTGTGGGTGGCCATGGCGCAGAGGATAAAGTGCTTGATTGCTAACTAGGACGTGTGGGTTCGATCCCTACGATAGGCGCATTCTTTTCTATACCTCAAATTTTAATTGGATGCCGCCCATGGGTTAAAATGAGACAGTCTATACCTGGTTCTCAAATCCACTGTGCCAAAAACTAGTGCCGTGCAATTTATATTGCATTTAAAAGACCTTATGTCTTACAGGCCTATAGTCAAAATTTAAAAAAAATATAAATTTAAAAACAAATAATCATTTACCCGTTTTTGAAATATTGTATTTTTCAAAAAAAAAAAATCGAAAACGTTGGTTTGCAGTATTATGAGCCGTTTATGAGAATGTAGAAAATCAAAAAAAAATGTTGTATGGCAGGTTCCGTTAATAACAAAATATTAAACAAAATGTATTTACCTAAATGTAGTAGACTATACGTAAATTAGTGCACACACTTTTCTTTAGCAAAATCGTTAGAGCCGTCGTTTTCGAGATAATTATGATGCTTCAAAAAATTGTATGGCAAGTACTATTATTTTTGGGACTAAAAAAACAATTCAAAAATCTAGTTGAGAAAATCACCTAAAACTCTTAAATATAAAAAAATAAACTTGGTACTTTGAAGAAAATCGCTTCATCCGTTTAGGCTGCAGATCATTCTTCATAGAGACAGACTTTTTTGGTGTTCTCTATCATCGTAATGTTAAGTTTGATTAAAATCTCGAGTTAAATCTTTATCAAATGCAAAAATGCAAGTATAGAGCGGCTGAGGTATCGAAAGATAAGTTATGATTTGGTGCGCATAGGGTGCAAAAGGCAATGTTGCTACTCTTAGAGCAACATTCATTTTTCCAATTTGTTCACCTATATAAAGTATTTGAAATGCCTTTTCAACGCTCCTCATAATCTTGTGAACAGGTTTTAGAAAAAAATCGAAAACTCCATTTGAATAAAATCAGATTATGTTTTTTTTTTGAAATAATATACATCTGGCATCACTGCGTCATTTAACAGGGACATGAAATAGCATTAAAAAAATGAATTACCACACCAAAAAGCTGTTAATGGCATGGCAACACCGAAAGTGAATTTAATATAAAATTATAATATTTGAAGAGAAACTCACACGAGCATACCTTACTTAGGTTCAAGAGGTTCGAGTGAAAGTTTTAAATTAAAATACCTACTCTGCAAAATTCGCTTCGATTATTTAGGATGGAGATGATGATGATGTTGATGATGAAGATGCAATGGATGGGGCAATAGTTCCCGAGGAACCCTCTTCAACAGCGCAAGCATGCTAATTAATTGCATTTGTGTTATTTTCATTAACATGCATTTGCCTCAAGCAATTCAAAGGAGGTGTTAATAAACATACAATTGCGGCCATAGGGGTTTCTAGTTGGTAATTTCAAGTTTACCAGGAGTGAATATCATATAGCTTCACCCGCACACATCCTTATGAGTAGTATAACTTCATGCTCACTTAAAAAGAAAAAAAAATCATTTAAAATATATGAAAAACGGAAATAAGACTTTCAACCATCAGGGCAGTTTTGAGTTAATTTAATTATTGCTGACAGAGACATATATAACTGATGTGGGGTCAGCAGGTCGAAAACCCTTGAAGACATGCCATGCACTCAACACAACACAACCCAACACATACAATGCCAACAATAATTCTGTGAATTGTAAATGGAATTTTCTAATTGAATGATTAATTTAATATTAAGCGACCCGCTTCACCACCAACATCAACACCAACACTAATACGTTTAGATTATTTACAGCTTGATGATTATACTTAATATTTGCCTTGTCCGGTGAGCGAATATCTTGTCGTCGTCAACAATGTATATTATGGGGTTTTCTGAGGGGCTAACACGCTTCGTTGATTAATTTGCTCGAAGCAGATTTAACACGGCTTGAGCGTTATAAGTGTATCTTAGGAGTTCAACACACCTCAAAGGGTTGTGTTTGTGTGGCCCTTTAACTAGAACATTTGAAAGTTGATATTCATTAATTTACAGCTAAACTATGCAGTAGAGCGTGATGTGTTAATATTGACATTTCGAATAAATTTTCTCTTGAATATTTTATAATACTTGTTTCAATTTAATCATCTATTTATACATCACTGATGTTTAAATTCAACATGTAAAGATTTTTTTAGTTGTAATCAGTCCAGGTTTTATGACTTGTTAACTCAAAAATCTCAAAATAAAGTTCTTTGACTTTTTCTTTTGCCTAAAGAGATAGCTATGGTAGGCTGTTATTATTATATCGGTTGGACGTCTATAGCAAAAGACAAGAGCCTTGAAGCTTCTATAGCATCTTTATCCTTAGAAGTCCTCCTTTCATGGCGGAGTAAAGATTTATAAAATCTCGAAAAAAATCAGAACAATCTTCAACATCTCCCAAATTGAATATATAATAATTCATAAACTTTTTATGTAAAAGCTTAATCTAGACAAACAACACTCTGTCTGATATCTAAAAGAGATTCCCTAAGACTTAGGAAGGAACACTGTTTTTGTTCGTTTTTTCTCAAAATTTCTTGGACCTCCACACCCGAGTTCTTCGGACTGTAGTCGAGAGCATTAAGGAGCTAAGAGGACATCAAATCCAAATAGATATAAATGTACAATATATATAAGTATACTAATGTTCTTCCCAGGACTGCAACATGCCAAATTTCCTGGCTGAGGAAGATTTTCTCCACCATGTCTCTTGAATCTTGGAGTTATATTAAATAACTTTGTATCATAACAGAGACCGGGAGGTTGGAGGCTATGGATCCTCCAATCTCAGTGACAGGGATAATAGAAAAATTAAAGACAGTAGAATACATTACTATTATAGTTTAATTACGTCCCTTCTATCCAAGGTCATGGAAATGCTGATAAATTTATCAATTTAAGAAATATCTGGAAGCACGAAAGCTCCTTAACGACCAGCAAACCGGTCAATTTGTGATCTGATGATATACATCATCCAACAGTAGCACAAATCTTTACAACGTTTTGTAGAAAGTAAGAAAGCATTTCATAGAGTTTGGCTTCAAGCCCCCTTATCTGTTCATTTAGTATCGATAAATCTCTTCTTCGTTGGACTAGAAATTACCTTTCGCACAGCTCAATACAAGTTGTATTGGACGGGTTCAAGTCTGATATATATGGGTGCCCCAGGGCTCCGTTTTGTCTCCAACTCTTTTTCTCATTTTCATTAATGGTCTCTTATCTGGAAATTCTAATCCACTAAATTATTTTCCTGACGATAGTACCCTCAGCTTTTTATATTCATTTTCTGATTCACCTCCTTGTTCTTCGGATGTGGAACAACAACGGCAGCGTATGATAATTTCATTTGGTTCTAATTTCGACATCAATGCCAAATGGGTAATAAAATACCGCATAGAATTTAATGATTCAAAAATTCAGTATTGTATTTTGTCGTTAAAGCAGAACCCTCCGGCCATTATCGCTATCATTGAGCTGCAATTGCATTGAAGAATCTGATGATCTTTCAGTCCTTGGTAAATGTATCACATACCACCTCCTGTGGAATGACCACATATTCGATGTCGCCAAAGTGTTCAAAGTGCTTGGGATTTCATCAATGATGCAAGAAATTCTCTTCCCTCTCAGATCTGCATATAAGGTTCTATAAGGTTCGTTCGTTAAAAGCTGATGTATTAGTCTCACATTTGGGCAAGAGCTCCCGAGACTAATTTGAATCTTTTAGATAGAACTATTATGAAAACATTCACATCTCTAGAACGTCGTCGAAATGTTTTATGCCTACTCTTATGTATACCCTTGAACTCAACTTCGGACGTACTGTCAAATACAGAGATTCTTTCATTAGACGTATAACGCGAATGTGGAATGATTCACCTGGCTCAATTTTCCCCTCACATTTTGATGTTCAGAAATTGAAAACCAATGTACATCGGAATCTTCTTTTAAATATTTCCCTACGTTCCTAATGCTCGCACTGTGCTTGTCGACATTCCGTTCATTCTTCCCGACGCTTTTATGACCCTGACAGATAAGCGAATAGACAGATACGCGGAAGACGATGAGACGGATAAACGAATAAACAGGTAGACGTAGACAAATAAACAGCTTGATTTATAGAAGGATAGACAGACAGATGTATAGACTAATAGACGGATAGACCGATAGACGGATAGGCGTATAGACGGATAGACCTATAGGCGGGTAGATGGATAGACGGATAGACCAATAGAATGAGAGGCGGATGGACGGATAGGCGAATGGACGGATAGACGGGTAAGCAGGACAGAGACATATAGAAAATTGACGAATAGATAGACTGAGTGATAGCTGGAATGATTGACAGGCGGGCAGAAAGACAGATAACATTCCTGCGCACCGTATGACGCAAATCACTTGTTCTTAACTTTTCCCTCGTATTTAAAATTTGATAAACAAGACTCCCAAGTTTTTTTTTACCAAGAACCAGAAAAGTGCATCACACTGTTTAAAACTGAATTTCCTTTCCATTTATTTCACACCTTATAAATTATCTAGGTATACGTTAATTGTGGAAACATTTCACTTTTCCGCTAATTACATTAAGCGTTATAATTATAAGCATTCTCTATCTCTTATGTCCTTTACTATCCTATCCTTAATATCCTTTGATAGTGAATTATACATATGCATGGTTTTTTCACTTGCCAGTATTACACTATTACGTCCATTCCATTGAAAAAAGTGAAACTTTTTAAAACTTCACATTTTCACACCACACCACTACGCTACGCTACGCTGCCGACCGAAAAACCACGGCGTGCAAAGCATTTAAAGTAACATTTAAGGACAAACTTTAGCGTTAAACCGTGTGGTTGATAGCGTTTGCAAGTCGCAGGGGAGCAATGGCGGCGGACGGCGCGCGTAGAACAGCACGGTGTGTGTGGCGCCGTGCAGCGGTGCCATGGAGCACCATCGAAAGAAACAAGGGCTAGTGACATCGCTAATAAAGGAGTTGGAGGTCAAACCATGGCGAGTAGGTATATGCGTTTCGAAACTCTGCCTTCCATTATTTAGCATGTATGTGTAATTTTGTGTATTTGTTAGATGAAGGATAGATAACAGTAAATTCATACCCCTCCCTTTGCCTAGTGTGTCCCTTTGAAGCATTTTTATTAAAGCTAATGGAAGATTTTAATCTATTCTTCAGACGACAAAAAAAAACCATAAAGTAATTATCATTTTGCTTTGAATTATTTATGAATGCAACAATTATGCAATGAAGATTTTTACAATTTCCTTATCCTTATCACATCAAGGGGTAACAAAAATGTCCTTAATTTATATAAACTCAGAATTTAAGGACCTTCCGCAAAGGCCTCTTATCCTACCAAAAAAAAAGACAAAGCAAATTAAGATATTGTTGTGGTGCAATATGCTAGAAGGAAATCATTAGACCAAAAAAAGGATTTTGTGGGAAGTATCAAATTCCAAATTAATGATATCTTACTCGTATGTGGTGTATGTGAATTTTACAATTGTTCTTCAGTCCCCATATTAGAGTTATTCGATTCCAACTTTAAATTCAAAGTGATGATTGCACAGAGAAATAGAAAATTCCATGATCAAGCTTTGCTGATGTTTGGTCAAATGAGGAGCCTCCAAGGATTTATTTCATCCTTCTTAGAAGATAATACTCTAACTCTATACCAAAATGTCTACACATCGGAGACTCAATTACTTATCTCTATGTCTTTATCGTCTCACTTCTCAGTCATTGCAATATTGTGCTTCTTGTATTTTGTTCTAATATCATTTCACAGTATCTACACCAAATATAGCCAACGGAACAACACACACTCACCAAACAAAGACTACCACCACATGTCCTAGATCGAAAGTGAGATAGAGAACTTGGCAATTAATTGCGGCAATAAGGAATCGATTAAATTCAAAGTATGTTGATGATGACGACGATGATGGTGTAAGGCAATCCCGAGCCTTATATTCATTGCCAAAGGCTGACGCTTGGCTCCTCTGATTCACAATCAGAAACAGGTCTCTCTATCTCTCTCTCTCTCACTCTGTCTGACATAATCTTACTCAAAACTTAAGTAGTACAATAACGACGACGAGTGCAAAACCACTTTACACCCATTTATACCACCTCTTCCTTGGTTTTAATACGTGCGAGAGACTATACTACCTATACAAAGCAATATAATAGAGGTCATGATTCCTGAAGGAGCACACAAGTCATAGATAATGTTATGCCTCTGCAAATGACCAGGAGTGCTCATTCATCAATATTCGAGATCTCGATTGGTAATCTCAATAGTAATTTTGCATTGCTATTGACACGGAAGTCAAGATGGCACCAAGTTGATTAGGATTCTTTGCGTTCAGGAAATTTCCAAGCAAAAATGATAAACAGTTTGTTGCAAATTCGGTCTTATATATGTATACTTACATCTTATACGCCTCATTGTACCTATAGGTTAAGGTATAGGTTGTTGGTTGGGTTTGTGGTATTTTGATAATGGTGTTTGGCTAGTTAAGGTTATGATCGGCTATTTGATGGTTTAATAAAGTGGTTATATAATATGACAAGGGATGCAAGGCATGTAATTATGTTTGATGTTTGGAGAATTCGGTCGGGTCGGCTTCTAGAGAAACAGGTGTTTTAAATGGCTGAATATTTGGGTTTAATTTGATTTGTATCCGAAAATTTTCGACTTAAATTAATATCAATGGTGTTACGAGATTAAAGTAATTTTTGCAAATTATTAAAATTCCTATAGAGTTGGAAATGTAAAGTGAAAACATTTGATTAAATAGATAGGGAAACTCTCCAAAAGTTTAAAGACCATTGCAGCCACGTAGAACAAGTTAAGCAATTTTATGTAGCGTATCACGTTCTGGTAAAGTCATAAATGATGATTTTCTAATGGAATTACTTTCCGAATATAGCTAACATCCATTACTAGGAAAAAGGTATAGAGCAGCGCACGGTCGGAATAGCAGTCCTTATAAGTGTAGCATATAATTAGGGGTATTTTCTGGAAGCCGAAATATTTTTTTTGATAAGATACTTCAAACGCTTTCATACCCACACTTACTGAAGGAATTCCCATACTTGACAACAAGCAGCAGCAACAGCAAATTGTATTCCTCCAGAGAGAAATTATGAAACATACTCAAAAAAAAAGCGCAAATAAAAACAAAACTTACTAGGCAGCCTTGTTTGACATCAGTCAACACGATTGGCCGGAATAACAAAAGAACGAATGGCTTAGCATTTTTTTTTTGTAACTGTATTTAAAATCGTAGGCGCAATTCGGGACTTTGCTTTTATTGTGTGCCCTGTAACGCCATAATTTGCATTATGATGTGCTTTTTCTTGCGGTCTTGTATGGCAAGTTATGGATTCTTAAAATAAAAAAACGAACTAGAGATTTTGATCAAACTTCACATTTATTTATTTATTTTTCATCAATCAAAGATATTATGATGATAGCGAAGAGTAAAAAAGTGGGCCCTGCAATTCCGTCTGTCTGTCTATCTGTCTGAATAGTTAAAGGAACTTTTTCCCTAAAATATAAAACAACGATACATCCCATACAAATGTTCCAAAAACCCGTTAAGAAAAAAAGCTAACTGAATGAATTTGCGACCTCCAGTTCAAAATGCGTTTCGCCCAGGTACTACAGCTGGGCTCATCAGTTAGATGCTGTAGTACCTTTCTAAGACGCATCATTTTTTGATCGATGTTTAGCGACCCCAATAAAACTTACAGCGATCACTCACTGTAAATTATACCTTTCTAGGGGAATTTACAGTGAGTGATCGCTGTAAGTTTTATTGGGGTCGGTAAACATCGATCAAAAAATGATGCGTCTTAGAAAGGTACTTCAGCATCTAACTGATGAGCCCAGCTGTAGTACCTGGGCGAAACGCATTTTGAACTGGAGGTCGCAAATTCGTTCAGTTGGCTTTGAATGCACAAGGTCCACTAATACAAAAGCAAAAATAATATAAACATATTGTTTGCGTTTTCTTCAATTAATTAGTTAAGAAAAAAATGTATTTCTCAAAAACAGCTCAAAGAATTTTGATAACAAAATATGTGTGTCGTTAAATTAGTGCAGCCAACGTTTAAGTAAAAATATATTTTATTTTGCGTACTTATTAAGGGTACTTCCCATAGAAAATTAAATTAAAATTAATATTTTGATAAGAATGCTTCCTAATGGTGTATATAAAACTGCATACTCAAATTATCAAAAAAATGTTTTTTTCAATTTTAAAAAAAAATAATTTTTTTTTTAAATAGATTTTTATAAAAACCAGTCCCTGAATTTTTTGAAATTAAAATATGTTAATAATTACTTCAAAATGTTTTTTCAACTTTTTTTCTAAGAATGTTTTTAAAAAATTTATAAAAATAAATACCAAAATACTTTTTTAAATAACCGCTCCAACGGTTTTTGATTTCTATTATACGGCAAGTCTTGCATTTGCAAGAAAATCGAACTCGAGATTTTGGCCAAACCTTATAGTACTATGACGATGATGAAGAACATCAAAAAAGTGGGTCCCGCAATTCCGTCTGTCTGCCTGTCTGTCTGTACAATGCTCTACAGCCTAAACGGCTAAAGCGATTTTCTTCAAACTTGGTAAGTGTCTTAGGTGATTGTTCAAATAGATTTTTGAATCGTTTTTTAGTACCAAGATACGATACTTGCCATACAATTGGTTGTACTGTCTTAATTATTTTATAAACGGCTCTAACTATTTTAATAAAAAAAAATTGAGCACTATTTTGTGTAAATTCTACATTTTGGTCAATTTTTTTTAATAATTTGTTTTTAAGGGTACCTGCCATACAACCATTTTATTTTTGATTTGCAACTTTCTTATAAACGACTCTACGGATTTGAATCAAAATTTTTACATAAATAATAGGTTCTGCATACAAAAATTTTCGAAAAATATTTTTTTTTTATTTTTGAAAAAAATATATACATATATACATATGTATAGTATGTATATATTTTTTTTGAAAATTCAATCTTTCAAAAACGTGTGGAAGATGTTATATAATGATGATGTTAATATTAATAAATATTTAAAACTGTCATACCATTTTTTATATAGAAAAAAAAATTTAAAAAATTGTATATAAAAAATTAAATACAAAATGTTAAAGATATAATTAGATTCTTAATAAAAATCTTTTGCATTCGATGATATCAAACATAAGGCCAAGTACGTGCGATTCATTCGTGCATTTTATTTTTTCATATATTCATATTTTTCGGCAAATTTAAATGGCATTTTTTTCAAACTTTAACAACTAAAAGCAATCTAAAAATGATTTATTATGTGTATCATCCATTTAGTTCTTTATTTATTTATTATAATTATTTATTATATTTAATTCTTACGAATTTTTAGGTACGTAACTGAATTCCTAAAATTTAATAATTAAATCTTTCAGAAAAGACGTTTTAATAAATTTCTTCGAAATAATTAGTTTTTTGTAAATATTTTTTTGAATACTCGAAACAAAAACATTTACCTAAAAGCAAATACCATGCAAATGTTTAAAAATCATTGGACATAGGTACATTTTTACTTGCGATTATAGATACTATATTTATAAGGCAAGTTATGTATTCGAAAAAATAAAATTCTTACAATCAAACATTACATTACGATAATAGAGAAGTCTAAAAAAGTGAACGCCAAAAAATTTCTGTCTGTCTGTCTGTCAGTCTGTCCGTCTGTATGTATAAAGAGCTACAGCCTAAACGGCTTAAGCGATTGACTTTAAATTTGGTATGTGTGATTCTTTTGGCATTCCTCAGAGGCGAAATTAAAAATGTATTGTTAGGCCTAAAAATAACAGTACCATTCATATAACGTTTTTTTTTTAATTTTAGGATGTCTCGGTAACGGTACATTGTAGCTTATGTATGTGTCTATGTAGCTTAATTAATTTTGCGTATCAAAATTTTGAATAACTTTTTTTTTTAATTAAAATTAATTATTGAAATTTTTTTTTTGAAAAATCAATATTTTTAAAACTAATCAAAAAAACTTTTTAATTTTATATTCACATGTACATTAATAGTCTCTAAAAAATTGCATACCAAAATTTCAAAAAAAAATTGTTTTCAAAAAACGAAAAATAAAAAACACGATTTCATCAAAACCCGTGCTACAATTTTCGAGATACTTTTTTATAAAATGTGCATTGATCCGTGGCATCTAATGGAGTTCTTCGGTTTTTTTAAAAACCCGATAAAAGTGATGGTTTTGGCATAAGATAAGTTTCAAAAACGATTTTTTCCCACCTATACACCATTCACTTTCATTATATACATGTATGTACTTGTACATATTTACATTATTATCCTCCTAATTTACATAATTTAAATTCATTGTAACTATGTAACTATTCCTTGAATCATCCATTCGCCAATTCATTATATTTACTAAGAATCAAGGTAATATTACCTACATGGGCTTTAAATCTGCATAGGAGAAATTTGTACTTGTAATTTTATTTTTATTTTTCTCAAAACCGGCTCCAAGAATTTGGAGAAATAAAATGCAGAAACAGATAGCAGACACTTGCTCTTATGCTCGATAACATCATGCACAAGAGTGTTAGTAGAAACGGCAAAATATATTTTTGTATACAAAATTTATTAAATTAAGAAAATTCATATAGCAATTTTAAGTATTAAAAAAACACAATTTCAATATTTTTTAATAATCAATCAATCCAATAAATTATTTTTCTAAAATGTTGGTTCCCAGTGTTATTAAGAGCTCGAATGACATTCTATAAATGGATTGATCGAAATCCGACTATAAGAAAGTCGAAAATCAAAAAAATGGCTGTGTGGCAGGTACCATAAATAACAAAATATTTTTTAAAAATGTTAGACCCAAATATACACAGATTTTTTTAAATAAAAATCGTTAGAGCTGTTTTGGAGATAATTAAGATGAGAGAAAAAATTGTATGACCTTTATTTTTGGGACTAAAAAAAATTAAAATCTGTTTGAGACAGTTCCAACGATTCGAAAAACTTTTGTTGCATGTGTCCGAGAGCTCAATTTGACCACTCCTTTTTTTTGAGCAATCTTAGACCATGATCAAATCCAGGGCTTAAGGAAATGTTTTTGAAAACATGAAACTCTCCAACAAAATTAAGCTTTGTCGGATTTTTTTTGCAATAAATCTAATTTCATTTAGTCAAATCCTGCTAAAAATTCGGCAATACATTCAAATTAATTAATTTTTGTATAAGCTTATTGAAGATAATTTCAACGGGCCCTCTGGGAGTCAGTTTGTAAACAAACAACTTGGTTCTGGTCCCAACTTTAACCGCCATCATCGTTTAAAATAGGACAGAGCTGCCGTCTGCCATTTTAGTAATTTCAATTTAAATATTTATTGCCTTGAATGGAATTTCCAGAGGGGATAGTTTGGGTAATTTCACTTTTATATCAGCCCAGGGTTGTTCTGTTATTGACTATTGCCTCGCAAAAGGGGATTGGCTTGATTTGGTCAACGATTTTGAAGTTTTCCCTGCAAATTATTCATCGCATCTACCAATTGTTTCTCATGTGAGTTTAAATCTCATGAAAATAAAATACTTCAAACGGAAAATTTTAACAACAAGCTACGCTGAGTGAAACGAAAGTCCGATAGCTATAGAAGAAACTTAATGAGCAGTGGACCTCCCAACTCAAAGTACGACCACAATAGATACAATAAAAATTTTGTTTTTCGAATTATTAGACAATAAGCTGTCTCAATAGTAGTTAATGCTGCTACGCCTTATAAGTCAAGTTGGTATGACGAAGATTGTAAAAGAGAGATCTTTCAAGTTGCTAAAACTGTTTAGGGACACTAAAAATGTTAGTTTTAAAACGCTTTATTTGCAGTCAAATAATGCTTACAAAGCTCTTGTTAAGCACAAAAAAGTACTGTTTTTGAGAAAAACAGCATCAGGACTTCTTAAAAGCCGTAATTCTAAGGAATTTTGGTTCAATGTGCGCATTTTAAGTGGCCGCAACAAATCGGCAACAATGAGGCTTCAGGCTTAGATGGTATTCCATCTGAGTTCTACAAAAATGCTACTTCACAGTTCTTGGAATATATTTTGGTGCTTTTCAACAAAATGTTTAATGACGAGGATTTCCCAGATAGTTTCCGGACTTCTTCTATTTCTGCAATTTTTAAAAAAGGTGATGCTAATCTACCTGAAAACTATAGGGGGATTTCTGTTCTTTGTTCCTTGTGCAAGCTATTTACCCATATCTTGTATTTCAGACTTGTAAGTTGGGTTGCACAAAACAATAAAATTAGCTGTTTTCAGGCTGGATTTCGAGCTAATTTGTCAACAATAGAACAAATTTTCACTCTCACTAGTGTTGCTAGGCGTTTTTGAGAGAAAAAAAAAACTTTATGCATTCTTCGTTGATTTCAAATCAGCATTTGACACAATAAATAGAAGATCGCTCTTATTCAAACTCGTAGCCATTGGGCTCTCGACAAAATTTATAAGAATTTATGAGCAGCTTATCTTAAATATGAATGCTGTGGTTTCAAATGGAAGCCAAACTTCAAATCAGTTTAGGTCTGATACAGGTGTCCCACAGGAATGCATTTTGAGCCCGTTGGTATTTGCCCTCTTTATAAAAGACGTAGAACATCATATCCCAGGTGGTGTTTTTTTCGGCAATCTGCATATAAAAGTTTTGCTCTATGCAGATAACCTTGTTATTTTAACTGAAAATCCTATCACACTTCAACTTCAGATTAACAAATTGCAACACTTTTGTGATTTGTGGGACCTCAAAATCAATACTGCAAAGTCAAAGATTATGGTTTTTAGATCACAGTCTCGTAGCGCTACAAATAACCGTACTTGGACCATCAATGATTCAAATATAGAAGTAGTTAAAGAGTTTAAATACTTAGGCTTCACTATAACACACAACTTAAGTCTTCGAGCCCATATAAGAGACAAATTGGGTGTAGCTAAACCAGCAATCAACTGTATGTGGCGAAATTTTTTCAATAACATACTAATAGATCCGGTTTCTAAGTTTAAAGTGTTTGATGCAACCATTAAAAGCTGTTTTTGCTACGGCAATGAAGTTTATGGGTACAGGCAATTGGGAGAAATTTAATCTATTCAAAGATATTTTTTCAAGCGTATCTTTAAGCTCCCATCCAACACGCCTAATTATGGTATTGATGTTGAATCAGGTTTGCCTCCCATGTTTCTAAGAAATTTAAAAGCAAGTGCAGACTATATCGTTAAAGTCATCCAAAGACCAATTGACAATTGTCTTTAAGAGGTCGATATACTCCTATTAAGGAGTGGCATGAGTTGGCCTTGACCCACAACTCTGTTGATAACTTAGAGTCGAGGAAGGGAGATCTTTACGACTGCACTTCCGCCATAGATGATCCAATGTTTGGGGGAAGACAATTACTTTTTTAGATGAGTTTACTTTAATGGATAATACCGGCAATGGATAATGACCAACAGGCGGTGGAGAAAGCCAGAAACGTTTGCTTGGACCTTCTACAACAAAATAACCCACTAACAATACGAAAAACAAAAGTCATTCGTTCCAGAAATAACAGATTCGCTAACGTCATCGTAGAATTGCAACACAACGACGACGTACCACGCATATTGAATGCTGCCATAAAATTGAGAGATACTGGAATTTCTATCCACCGAGATTATACCAAAGCTGCTCGGGAAAAACGGCGAATTCTTATGCAAATAAAGGCAAAAATCAATGCAGAACACAAAAACACCAAAATATCTATTCGTGGACAACAACTTTTATTCGAAAACAAAACATATTACTTAGACCATAACAATACTCTGAAGTGTGAAGTAGAAGGCGGGATTGCGCTAATAAACAAATTCATTACCGAAACAGCTGGTAGTGACAGCCCCCAACTGACAAGAACTGCACAACAGGTCAACATCGTCGGTAATGTAGTACATCTGCCAGAACCCAGTGGTGTCGAAAATGGTTTTAATTATTGTGTTTAGTACTAAAGCCGTCTGCCATTCAAGTAAAATTGTAGTATCTAGTAATTTAAGAGAAGAAAAAGAATATTTTAAAATTTTATCGTACAATGTATCAGGTTTGATTAATAAATCGTTATTTTCTGATTTTTATAAATTTGTGAATAGCTTTGATTTAATATTTTTGTATGAAACTTTTGTAACTGTAAATAACTTTTCAATTATCGAAAATAATCTGTTAGATTTTGTATTTAAGTGGATCCCGGCAATGCGTACTCACGAGCGTGGAAGAGCAAGTGGAGGTTGCTACTTTGGTTTCAAAAGAAAGCTTCAAAGTTTGAAGTGCGAGTTTCGGATGCACTGTAACATATGGTTTGTTGACTTAGAAATTAATACCAAACGTCTGTGGATACTACCCCAATACCTTAACTGTAATAATTGGGAAGAGGACTTTGAAAGAACAACTGAGTTACTTAGCCACATGAGATCGACGAACGTTTTGCTCATCGGAGACCTGAACGCGAGAATTGGCCCAGAGGCAGGAGCAATGAACGTTTTTACCGGCTTTTATAGGCAATCAAAGGATAGTGTTTATAATGCAAGAGGAAAGAAACTCCTAGATCTTTGTGATTCTTTTGGACTCCGAATTCAGAATGGAACGAGTGCGAGTGACACCTTGGGGAATTTCACATTTATTGGAGGCCAAGGATCATCAGTGATTGACTATGCAATCCTAGGAGAAGACTGGGAGCCACTGGTGACGGATCTAGAGGTTAAGGAATTTCCGTATTCGGATCACCTTCCGATTGTTATAACATTCCAACGGCGGCGCTTGCAACAAAATGTTGATGAAACTATCAGACCACAATCACTGCCCAGACTTAACTGGAAGATATCGCAAGCCTCAGCATACAGACAACAGCTGGATGCTAGACTCCAAGCACATCAAAGACCAGACTTTCGAATTTTAGAGCAAACCATAAAGGCAGCTTACCCCCAACAGCAGGATAGCGGAAAAGGATGGAATTCAGGAAATGAGCCTTGGTTTGATCAAGAATGCCGAAAAGCTCGGAAGATTTCTTTTGCATGGTTGAGAACTTTTCGGAACTCCTCCCAAAGTTCATTTAGGAGTAACTACTTAGAATCCAATAGGAAATATAAAGAGCTATGCAAATTCAAAAAGATGGAATATGAAGAAAAACAAGCATGTAGATTGGTGTCGTGTAAAACCGCAAGTGACTTTTGGAAACTGGCTTGGGAGTTAAATGGAAAACAACCAGTAATACACAAAAAACTGTGTGAAAATTCACTTTTCATTCACTTCAAAGATCTACTAAATCCGGAAACACCATCAGCAAACTGGAATTATGCAGTTCCTCGATTTGAGAACGAAATTTTGGACCCAGAATTTAGTTTGCAAGAACTTGAACAAACTTTATGGACTCTTAAAGATGGGAAAGCGGCGGGTTCAAATGGTATTCCAGTAGAGTTCTACAAATACGGTAGCGTTACACTGAAAGAACATCTGGTAACATTATTTAATAGAGTTTTTGAGGGCAATCTTCCCGTAGATGAATTTAGGAATGCTATAATATTCCCGATTCACAAAAAGGGATCCTTGTTGGATGCAGCGAACTATCGCGGAATCTCCTTTTTAAATTCAACATATAAGATCTTCACAACAATGTTACAGAAGCGACTTACAAGGTGGATTACAACGCAAAAGTTGTTGAACGAGTGTCAAGCCGGTTTTAGATCCGGTTACTCTACAATCGATAATATCTTTGTTCTGAGAAGCCTGGCCGAAAGCTTCTGCATGCAGGGTAAAAAATTGTATGTATTTTTCATTGACTTCAGAGCAGCTTTTGACACCATCAACCGAGGGGCTTTGTTTTACAAACTGTACAATTTGGGATTGTCGTTGAAGTTCGGTTTAATACTTGAAGAGTTGTACAGAGGAACACGGGCTGCAGTTTGGAACGGAACGAATCTTTCGGATTGGTTTGCAACTTCATCAGGAGTGAGGCAAGGCTGTACACTGAGTCCTACCCTCTTCTCGCTCTTCATAAATGATTTAATTGATTTCCTTCCTGGAGGAGTTGACTTTGCGGGAGAGCGTATTAAAGCATTGATGTTCGCAGATGATATAGTCTTGTTTGCATACTCCCCAGAAACACTTCAACTTATGATTAACAGGATTTACAATTACTGTCGTTTATGGAATTTAGTTGTTAACATTCAAAAATCTAAGGTGATGATTTTTAAAAGAGGAGGTGGACGAAATGCATCGAACGAAAAGTGGGTGTTTAACGGAGAAGTCATCGAATGTGTCAACGAGTACAAATACCTAGGAGTCATCTTTTCCAGCAACTTAAGCATGGAAAAGCATCTAGTAGAAAAACTACAAAAAGCAAAAACAGCCATAAATATAGCTTGGAAAAGAGTTTTTATGAACTTCAACATAGCACATAGCAGCAAATTTAAAGTGTTTGAAGCTGCAGCGGAGAGTATCCTATTATATGGTGCCCAAGTTTGGGGATGTAAAAAGTATCTCACAGTGGAGAAACTACTAACTCACTACGTGAAAAGAGTATTTCGTCTGCCAAGTAACACACCAAACTACGTCATTATGCTAGAGACAGGACTTTCACCACTATTCGTCAAAACCCTTAAATTGCAAGCAGACTATCTACTGAAAGTCTTTAAGATGAATGAATCTCGACTGGTCAAGAAAGTAGCTCTTAAGGCAGTACAAAATCAAAATAGCTGGTACAGGCAGTGGAATTGCCTAGCGGAAGGATGTAACGTGGTGTTCAATTTAAACGTTGGAAACATATCAAGTTGTAAGGATATATTATATGACGTGATTGCGAAAGTAGATGATAAATGTAGAGAAGATTATATATCTGAAGCTTCAGAGTCCTTATTCAGAACAGTTTATAGAAGGCTGAACCACAATCTTGCAGAAAGAAATTACTTCAGTGATGCAAATAGTGTGAACGAGATTTCAACAATGGTTAGACTCCGAAGCGAACTTATAAGCCTGAATTTCATACCGCACAGACCCGAACTACCATTGGAGTGCAGTATGTGCAATCTTAGAGAAAGGGAGGACGTTCTTCATTTCGTTGGAAAATGCCCTACTCTTAGGGAAACAAGAAGGAGCTTTTTCGGAAGTGACTTCTTATCGGATGAGCAAGTTGTTGACATTTTAAATGAGATGAATGTCGGCAATTTGTACAAATTTTGCAAAATTGCGCTAAAATATAGATCCAGAATTATGAACGAAGATTTCTGATTTATTAATAAATATTCTACTTAAATGAATTCAAACTTAAAAATTGTGAAAATAACTTCTTTTTTAAATCCATATCCAATAATTATAAAAGCTTATTACAATACTTGTATAATTTATGTTTATTGTCAATCTGGCAGACGGCAAATGCCATGTCATAATGATTTTTTGTATTATGTATTACATATATATGTAAAACCATGATTTAAAAATGTATTTATAATAGTCTAATAAAAAAAAAATCTATCTAATCTAATCTAATCTAAAATCTACTTTAATGGAGATGAACCTGATATTTAAAGCTCGCACGGAAATGCTAGAACTGAATTACAGGCCCCACAGGTCCGATATTAATCCAATCTGCAACCTGAATGAAGTCGAAAACATACATCACTTCCTGGCAATTTTCCCAATCTTGCAGGAAATCCGAAGATTGTATTTTAGTAAGAGTTCTCTCGTATGATAAATGTCTAAGTGTTTTGCATGGAGAGGGTGGCTGGAAGTTGCGTATACAGTTTTTCTCTCATGCAGTTTCATATAGAAATATTTATGCTAATCTATTTTAGGATAAATTTGATAAAATTTTGTTTTAGCTAAACTAAAAGCTTAATTTTCCATTGATAATGCAAGTCTTTAAATTTGCTTTACTCTACTACGCTATTTTTTTTTTTTTTATAACTTTGCACGCGCTCAAGGTATTATGAATACCCTTTTATATGTTTTTCTTAACACAGCGCGGGCATACGGTGGAAGAAGAGAAAGAAGGATAGGAAAGATGTGTGGTGCGATGTGCTGAGACTAAAGCTGGTTGTTGTCTCAGATTTATCTCCAGGGATGGCGGCTGAACTAATGCGAAGAGAATTACCGTGTCTTATGTATTTATGTCCCTTATAATTCCCATTGTTTTATATATTTCGTTGTCATATTTTATGGGTATGCTAGTTTACTCAATCACATGTTGTTAGTAATATGCCTAAACAGCATGTAATGAGCAAAGTAGCAACTTATTTGTATGACAAGTAGTACTCGTAGTCTACTGCTATGCTTTTCTTTTGTGTTAGCTAAACTAAAAGCCCTTTAACAAAATTTTGGTTTTCACCTAACAAAAATCTGTTTGTTTGTAATTTGTATATATAATTCATTCAAATATTACTATTTCAACTTTTCAACAGCACATTAAGACTTAAAATCAACATTATTTATAAAAAAAAAATTGTATGTTAATTATTATGATTAAGACAAAGTCAACAAAAAAAATAAATCTGGCAATTTTGTATAAATTTCTGTGTTTTTTTCTTCATAACTAATTTGCTTTTATTTTGGTTTAACTTATTTTCTGATTTTTGAATTTTTTTTTTCTCAACTTGTTATATTTTATAGAAATATTCATATATCTAACCGACAGACGGCTAATAGCCATGCTTGTAAATCTCTTTATTATAACTCTAAGTTTAAATATTTTTATTGAAAAATGAATAAAGATAAATAATAATATAATAATTATTGAAGATAAACTGTGAAAATTTCTCTCCTGTTATGTGAGTGTTCATTGTACTATTGTACATCATTTATGCCATACTTGTTGATCTAACACTGGAAACTCAAAGGAAGTTGAAACTTACTATGTTACAGCATAATTTCAGACTACAGCTTACATGAGTTATGTAACAAATCCTTTTACCGCCTCCAACCATCTCTCTCTATCTACACCCTTTTTTTATTTATTTAAGATTTTTGAAGTTCAAGCTATAATAAAGCAAACTATAAAAAGTTAAACAATCCTTAACTCAACTCAAAGTAGGTAAGAATATTATAAAGTAATCTTACAGTTTCTCTAAATGTGTGTATCTTTTGTCTGGCAGAAGTGTATCTAAGTGGAAAAGAATATTCTGTTGGCACAAGGGGTTAAAAAAAAGTAACAGAGTAATATGAAAGAGAATATAGTAAATTGCAGAAACAAAAGCATTTTAATAATCTCAATCTAGACTTTTCAAAGAAATCGTGCCCAAAAGGAGTTATGTAAAGTGATATTAAAAAAGTCATACGCGATGAGTTCTTTTTTTTTAAAGGATTCTCCGTGACTTATAAGAATTCTGTTACATCAATTCGTTAACAAATATTTTCAAGAATAGGAAAAGAGAAAATTTAAATAACTATTAGATATTTAAAATACAAAATGCACAAACACCCTCTGGCTGCGTGTAAGTATAGATATGAAGAAATATACACCGGTATCAAGAACGCCTAATTACATTTCACTCAACATATTATCTGCAAAACCATAAAAGCCTGTCATTTATATGCAAAACATTCATCTTGTCAAAGACAATGAAAACCGATTACAAAATTTATATACATACATATATATATCCTACATACTCGTATCATGTCTACATTGCCTCAGGATGTTAACTGGACATCGCACAAGATCGACCACACTACCACACAAAACAACCAACCAACCTTTCACTTTAATAAACGATATTAAGAGGAAAGCCATTACGACTGACCACCGAAATTATTATTTCAAAAAAAATAATAATAATAACAAAATCGAACGAAATGTATCTGCAGGACTTTGTATTAAAAACCGTTTTAATCTTCTTCATACATTGAGGTGGATATATATTTTTTAATATATATTTATTTTTTTGTTAAGAGGTAAAGGACAATGTGCTTCTGTTAGCTATACTTTCTTTTGAATGGACTATTAAAAAGATTTTCATTTTCCATTTTTCATACTCGAAATATAATTTCCTTTTTGCTCAAACCGAAAGAAGGCAAGAAAAAAAAATAGGAAACTCTTTGACATCAAAATAATAATTTATATATAAAATTTGTAGGTATATGGAATTTTCTTGTTTGACATATCCTTTAAATTTAATAACCCTCAGGGTCTTCCTCTTCACACATTATATACCCACATCAGCAAATCCAAGCCATTCCACTTTATCATTCCAACGCGCGCTGCTGGTGTCATATATTTGAGTGCCATAGCCACGGAGCTTATACCAACAACCAACATCCTTGCCACAAATCAAATTTTGAAAATTGAAAATAAAAACAAACTATTTTCACGTCTGTACTAGAATAACGGTATTTTTCATGCAGTTCTCCACAATACATCAATAAGGATATGTGTTCGATTAGAATAAGATGATATGATAATAACCCTCCTCACCTAAACCACCACACAACCAATCCTGTCATTCCTGGAAATAAAAGGGCAAATTCTTCCTGCGGCGTCTTTTGTCTTCCTGTTTGTGTATTGATACTTGCCATCTTGGTTCTTGACAACAAAAGAGGCAAACAAAATTTCTTCCTTACACAATATGTATACAACTAAAGAAGCTCAATAGAAGAAGTCTATGGAGGAAAAATTATTTGGCAATTTGGCACGTTATAATATGAATTTTTAACAATTTACCATAGATTATTGTAACGAGTCCTCCGTAGGCCCAAAATGATGTTTCGTAATAAACATATGCAAGGAATATTACCCTATTCTTTGGTGAATATTTTGAATGACGTATTTATGTGAGGATCTTTTGTTAATCGAAGGTTTGTGTTAAATAAGAAAAGCTTTTTTAAAAATGGATTGGAAAAAGGATTCGCTTATATAAACATGGTTACCTAATTCCAGTTAAAAACTTACGCATGAAAGATTTCGAACATCATTTCCCAATTAATAAATTAAGTGACATGTCAAAAACATGTCAAAATTTTTAGTGACATACTTTGCTTTAATTCTATAAAAAAAAATATTTTAAAAAACCATCTTTTAATGCTAAAAATTACATAAGTTAACCGGCCCAATTTTTAAACACTTATTTTCATTAAAGGACCACACGAAAGTAGTTTTTTTTCTTAAATTAGAATTAACGAACAACAACCACCAGAACCAAACACCATTTTCATTTACAAAAAAAAAAACGCCAGCAATTATCTTTTTAAAGATTTTTTAAAAATTTAAATCCAAGAACACTTGATTCTAAATAACAATTTTTAATTTTTTTAGAATATACTTTAAATCTAAATACTTACTTAAGATTAAAAAATAAATTTTCGTGACATAAAAAAGTCCTCTGACAAATCCAAAATAGCATTGCCATGAATTTGGAAGAATTCTTTATTCCTTAACTGAATGGATACGATATGAAAAAGACGTGAGAGTGACGAGATATCGTTTTTCTCTTAAAATTGTATCAAAATATGACTATGATAAGCATAATAAATCCTTTCGTGTCGTTACGTTACTTTACGTTCCATTGAAATTAAAATATATTGTAGCTAACATGAAATCATGAAAGAAAAAAATTGTTTAAAATTAGGATTGGTCAACAAAATGTCAATGTTCAAGAAAATAATGAAACGTGGTTTTAAATTTTTAGAAAATGTTATTTTTTAAAAGCACTTATTTTAATTAAAAATTCAAAAAAGGAAATTTAAAATTCCCAGTCACAGTTCACTTTGATTGTCCACAATCGTTATAATATTTCTTGAGTAATTTCCAAACTTTCATGAAGGTTTTTGTTTTCTGAGAAATTTCCTTTCCAGTGTAGTAGCCTATTCACGCCAAACTCGTTTACCCTTTTCGTTTACCAAAACGAGTAGGGCGTTCACATCGAACACTTTACTTGTTTTTGTTTGACATTTGAGTTGTTTTTGAAAAAGCTGTCAAAACGTTGATACAACATGAATGCTAAATAAAAAGAGACTAAATATGAGGATTTTAACCAACTTTATTTTTGGGCCAGAAGTATCTACAATCAGGAAGAATCGTTTTCTTCATTGGAAAATAATTATTGAACTTATAAAGAAAAGAAAAATAATAGTTCAAAATTGTGCAATGCATAGAAGCATGTGGACAAAGGTGAGCTTTTAATAAGAATATTCAGCCCAAAGTTCGATGAAGGACTTCTCTTCCGTACTTCCCCAAACTCGTTTAGTAAATAAAAAAAAACTCAGGCATTAAAAGTGTATTATAAATAAGTATTTGAAAAAATGTCCTTACCGCTGCCATATTTGTTTGAACGATTTGAAATTAATTTTTTTGTCAGCAAACAATCAGCTGTTCTTTGTTTTCCTGAGGGCCTATTCACAATAATATCAATTTCCCTTGACGGAAGATCTGTTCGTTTAATTCATCTTTGAATTGCAACTCTTTTTCAACACGTTTTATTAAAAACGAGTTGTTTTGCTAAACAAGTCTTATGAAAAATGTATTGGAAAACGAGTAGTTTTTAGTATTCGTTTTCAGGAAAACGACTAAAATCTCGTTTATGGTTTCGTGTGAATAGGCTATAAGGTAAATCAATTTTCTGTGAATATGAATACGCTAATTTCCCTTGGTGTGTTGTCGTGGATAAACTGCCTTACTGTTTTACATATGCCACATAGATGGCGTTAGTGTTAATTTTAATTGAAAGCTAGTTCATTAATGGAGGCAACAGATACCAACGACTTATGCTTTACTCTATTGGGGTTAGTTAAGGAATTTTTAACAAAGTAATAAGCTGTGTTTTCAATGATGAATTATTATTTAAGTTTAAGTTTAAAGAATGAATATTTAAAGGAAACAATGTGACTTTTAAATATTTCTGCTACTGAGAGGGTCAAATCTATCTGATGTTGTCCAAGATAACAATGACAAGCTAAGAGGAACGTTACAACTATTAATTGTAACGAAGTAACGCATTTTCTTCTACAACAACTTCATTCATTTCAGCCGTTATTATTTAAGAATTCATATTCAAATACAACCACCATTCGGAGTTCATGATAAGCAATATGAAGTACATACACTAACCCATAATAGTATTATACTTCATCCATAAGTTTTGACATCAGATTAACCAGGTAATTTTGTCATACCTTATACGATTCACATGACCATTTTATAAAACATGACCTTATTATAAGAGTATATGGAAAGTGAATGGAAATAATCAGTTTTATGTATTTTTTGTTCGCTGCTGTTAAATGAACCAATTTTGAGTACAGGAAAAAGGATTAACTATAGATTAATTAAATGTACGGCTGGATCGCACGAACTTGCTCTTATTTTCGATCACATCTTATGGCAAAAGGTTTCTATTAATAATCTGAATATATTTTCAAAGTCGTTTTTTTAAGTAATTTTTTATATACAATTTTTTTAATTTATTTAATTTTTAATCCAAACAAATTTTTTCGAAAATTTTGGTATGCAGTATTATTTATAATTTGAAGGACCTCTTATATAAAAATTTTGATCGAAAACCGTTAAGTCATTTATGAGAAAGTACAAGATCAAACAAATTTTTGTATGGCAGGTACCGTTAATAGCAAAATATTTAAAAGAAAAAATGTATGCACAATGTAGAGAATAACTAAAATAGTGTACACACTTTTTACTTACGATTATAGGTACTACAGGGTCTGCCAAATACCTTCTTTTTTTTTAAATGGACGCAAAACATAGAGTGTAGCTTCGGCTGTGTGGAACGTAGCGCCGTCCTGTTCAAACCAAATATTGCCAATATCCTCCTCTTCAATTTTTCTGAACAAAAATTCGTTCAACATGGCCCGATAACGATCGCCATTGACTGTAACGGCCACTCCTTGCTCATTTTCGAATTATGCCTCTGGACCAAAATCCGCACCAAACAGTGACTCTTTTTGGGTGTATCGGCTTTTCTATGTATGCGTGCGGGATTTCTGTGCCCCAAATGCGACAATTTTGCTTGTTTACATGCCCGCCAAGATCAAAATGAGCTTCATCTGAAAAGATGATTTTTTTGGCAAAATCGGCATCTTCTCTAAGTCGATCGCAAGCCCACTTAGCGAGCGTCGTTCAACCAAGTTATGTCGTATACACAACCAAGTTATGTATGTATTCGTAAAAAAAAAATTTGTTTTTCTAACAATAAAACATGACATTACGATCATAGAGAACACCAAAAAAGTGGGTCCCGAAATTCCGTCTGACTGAAGAACTATCTACAGCATAAACGGCTTAACCGATTTGGTTCAAACTTGGTGCTTAGGCGTTTTAGGTGATTGTCCAAAATAGATTTTGAATCGTAGTTTTAGCGCCAAAAATAACGGTACTTGCCATGTATATACAGGAGCTTCTTAAAATTCTAAATAGTATTGCATTTCAAAATTTTCGAAAAATATTTTTTTTTGGATTTTTGAAAAAAAAATATTTTTTTTTTTTTTTTTTGAAAATTCAATATTTCGAAAACGGGTAAACAATTTTTTCTGAAATTTTGTTTTTGAATTTATATTATTAAACATTTAAAATGTTCAATTTTTTTTTAGAAAAAATTTAAAAATTTTTATATATAAAAAATTAAGTGAAAAACGACTTTAAAAATACATTTAGCCGTTTCTATTAAGAGTCTTTTGCATATAACTTGATCGAACATAGGAGCAAGTATGTGCGATCCAGTCGTGCATTTAATTTCTTATCAAAATCGTTGGAGCCGTTTTCTAGATAATTAAGGTGGTAGAAAAAATTGTATGGCAGGTACCGTCAGTTTTATACCTAAAAAAATGATTCAAAAATCTGTTTTAGACAATCACCTAAAACGCTTTAATACCAAGTTTGAATCGCTTCAGACCTTTAGAATGTACAGCATTGTACAGACAAAACAGACGAAATTGCGGCACCCACGTTTTTGGTGTTCTCTATCATCGAAATTTCAAGTTTGATTAAGATCACGAGTTCAATTTTTTTCAAATGCAAACCTTGCCCTATAGTACCTACATACTTATATATCGCATGCAACAAAGTATCAGAGATCAGAAGGAAGGTTACCCAAGCGTTTTTGTAATACTTCCGAAGTATATGGCCTCTCTCAGATTTAGGAGTTTTTTCCAAATTTGTGGTCTTATGGCCTGCTTTTGTCATTTGAACCCATTTTTTTATCACTTTATCTCCAATGCCAAATGAGGGTTCAGTCGTCCTTAGGTTGTCATTGCTCCCATTTTCTTACTGAGGGATCTGTTATATCTCTGGATTCGATGCATGCGTGTAGAATGGTCAATTATGGAATGATCGCGAAGCTATCACGACGTGATAAGTGATTCCCGCAATTGCAGTACCTCAAACAATTCCGCTTCACTAACGTGATGTGTTGCCCCACCCTTAGGGATATACTAAGTCCGCGACCTCGTCGCAAAGGCTTCATCATCCGTGACAGCTCGGTACTTTCTGACTCGAGTCGTTACTCTAGTGTCGATAGTCTGCTGGAGTCAAGAAAGCCTTATCCCTGGGCGATCCTTATCAATTTGGGCTTTGGGCCAGAAGACATTCTGTCGCGAATACCAAAAAGGATGCTTAAGCCGTCACAACTCGCCAGCTACTTGCATGAAAACAGCGTTCTGGGATATCGAGGACTGACCGGCATATCGGGGTTCCGCCATCGAATATTGTTATCAATATAATGCAATCATTTTGAGGTGAACGAGCGCAAGAAGTCACTCAGTTCGATACATCCACAATTCTAAAATTGTTACACATTGTAGTTTGTTTGATACAACCTACTTAAATAATTGTCATTATTTTATAACTTATAACAATAAAGACGACAACAAGTCTAACTCGTATTATTAATGGAAGTGTGTACTTAGGGATTTATTGTTTTATTTTCTTTGTGTTATTTGTAATTTGATTGTTTTTATCAGCTAACCCAACTAACATAATCTCCTGAGCTAAGCTCCCAAAATCTGAAAAACATTCTTATAAGCCTCTTTTAGATCCCATTACTATCCTTAGAATTAATTTCGTGTTACGAAACTTGAATTATTCTCATAATGTTTTCTTTATAAGAACTTAACTCTCTACAATTTTCAGATAATTTAAATCTTATACTTAAAACAAATTTGCCTCCTTTAACAAGATTCCAAGAACTTGGAGTTTTATAAAAATCTTGTTATTAAATTTAAACGCCTATATAATCTTCAATCCCATAACAACTGACTTATTGGAGTCTAAGCTATTTTAAAATTCTATAACGAACCTTATAGAATTTAAGGTACACAACATTTTATTACAGGATTCTAATAGGATTTGCAGTTCTCTAGTTTGCACATAGAATCACAAAGTTAGTCGTCACACGCCAAGTCAGGGACGTACTCCAGATTATTAAACGAATGTGAATTGTTTTAACTTTCCGAAAAGTGTTTATTGTTTCTGTCAACCTCATGGTCACATGTTCGAACACTGCCGTAGTCTATGTCCTCTTATTTTTCCATTAGAAACCAATTCTAAAATAAATGTCATACGAGTTTCTGGCTTACTCATTACATGCTGTTTAGGCATAGCACTAACAACATGTGATTGAGTAAAACTAGTATACCGATAAATATGACAACGAATAAAAAATAAAATGCCCGACTGGATCGTACGAACTTGCTCTTGTAACTAACAACTTTAGTGTAAAATAGTAGCTAACCACTGAAGTTGTTAGTAGGTATAGGTAGTCTAGTTTAGTTATCCTGTGCAGGTTTAAAGCCGAAATAGGTAAGATTACCTTGATTCTTAGTATAATGAATTGTCGAATGCATATGATTAAAGGAATGCTGACATAGGTACCATCCTACAAATGTATATTTAAAAAGATTTTAATTATGTAAATTAGGAGGGTAATGTGTACCTACCTACATAGATGGCGCCTAGGTATGTAAATGTATGTACATATTTATGTATATGTTATACATATGTATAATAATGAAAATGAATGGTGTATAGGTGGGTAAAAATCGTGTTTTAAACTGATAAAAAGTGCTAAAACGATCACTTCAATCAGTTTCTTGAAAAAACAAAGAACGCCATTTGATGCCACGGATCAATGAAAATTTTATAAAAAAGTATCTTGAAAATTGTAGGACGGATTTTGATGAAATCCGGTTTTTCATTGTTAGTTTTTTGACAACAAACTGTTTTTGAAATTGTTGTATGCAGTTTTGTAGAGTTTATTAATATACATATGACTTTAATTAAAATTATTTTTTATATTGATTTTTCAAAAAAAGAAATTAAAATATTAATTTTAATTATATGAAAAATGTTATTTAAAATTTTAATATGCAGAATTAGTTTGGCTAGCTAGATCTTCTCAGATATGAAATTTGACAGAAATCCAATGAACAGTTACCGAGAAAGCCAAGTATTAAAAAAAAAAAACGTTATATGAAAAGTACCGTTAATAGACTTTTCCCATAGACTTGATTCATATCAAATGATAGCTATTACCAAAAAAAAATTCTCAAACATTTTTATCAAAATCGTTAGAGCCGTTTTCGAGAAAAATAAGATTTTCCTTCAAGGTCATATGGCAGGTACCGTTATTTTTAGGCCTAAACATAAAATTACAATTTTCCTCTGATGCCAAAATAAACACAAATACCAAATTTGAAGGTAATCGCTTAAGCAGTTTAGGATGTAGCTCGTTATACATACAGACGGACAGACTGACAGACAGACATTTTTTGCCGATCACTTTTTTAGGTTTCTCTATTATCGGAATGGCATGTTTGATTGTTAGAATTTTTTTTTTTACGAATGCATAACTTGCCTTATAGTACTTATAATCGCAAGTAAAAACACGGACATAGACAAATAAGATACGGAAATTTCTCCGCATTAGTTCAGCCACCATCCCTGGAGATAAAATCTGAGACAGCAACCACCTCCAGTCTCAGAACATCGCGCCACACATTCCTTCTATCATTCTTTCTCTTCATTAGCCTCACTCCCGCGCTGTGTTGAAACATTTAAAGGATAGTGTAATCCCTTGAGCGCGTGTAGATTATAAAAAAAAAATTGTTCTAATTGTTATTTTTTAAATATTTGAAAAAGCAAGTGTTTCACGACCAAAAATTAACACAAATCAAAAAGCGAAGCATTCACATTTGTTTATAAAGGGCTGTGAATTTTACAAGAAGATTAATCGTCGCCATCGACTAAAACGTGTCATCAAAAAAGAAATATTTTTATAATTTTGTAAATCAAATTTACAAAAAAATGTAAGAATATGGTATCTCTATTGGGCTCGATATTTTGAGTAATAATTGAATATTTCCCACTTTTAATGGCAAACAACTGTAATAAATTGGCATTCTTCTAGTGTCGTGCTATGATAAAAACAAATTCATGTTTTTCTTTTGTAGCTGAGGCCCCCTTCCTTTACTACGTCCGTGATTAATAGTTCAATTAATATGTAACTTGTTATTTGGCTCGCCTTTTTTTTTTAATAATCCCATAATATAATGAATATTCACATAAGAAGACTTAAAATAAACTTAGTAAATGAGAGTGAGAGTGAGTAAAAGTAGAAGAAACAAATATCTTATAATGGTCTTATTTTAAGTAAGGACTCTCTCATCTTATAAGCAGCCATATTTAAGTGCGCATAAACTATAGTAATTTGAGCGTTACCACATCATACAAAATGTGGATATGTTAAAATTAATTATTGATTTTAAAAACTTTTTTTTTTAAACAATTTATAATGTGAATTATAAATTTCACAAACATATGGCAAAACAATAGCATTAATTGTAAAAGATTCTTTCTGATCTCGATACAAAATGTTTTACAATCGAAACGGGTATTACTTTAACTTTTCGACTTTTTCCTTTGAAAACTTTTGTGAGATGAAAAATGTTACTTGGGTAATTCTGTTTTGTGACATAAAAATATCTACCAACATTTACATTTTGTCATTTGTGCTAATGCAGCATTAAGGCTGTGTGTCATATGGATTGCTTTTCAGATTTAATTAGACTGACACGTTAATTTGTATGCATTTAGGATTGCATATCATCCACTATAATTTCAAAAATTAATTGATTCCCAAAAGTATCCAAGTTAAAAAGTATAAATTAAATAATTTAAATATGCATTATTTTGAAGGGGCTTTTTTTTAGGTAAAATCTAAGAATTAGTAGATACAATTTCAACCGCATTAATTTTTAGCTCCCATATACGAACAAACAATAAAATAAGATAATATATAGCCATTATAAAATAATGAATAATTGACTTACAAAATAAATACTATCACAAATAATTATCTAGCACATGAGTTTTTAGCCCTTACATATACACGCAAAAACTTTAAAATAGTTTGCTTCTTTCAAAAAAAAACATTAATGAGAGCGATATAATTTTGTTAAGGTTTTTCTCTTCTCATTTTCTCTATTCTCTTTTAGCAACTCCCATTGTAAGAAACGCTTTCTCACAACAAGATTTAGCCGAGCTTTATTAGAGTGATATAAGAGGCCTTTTTTCATTATTCTATATCTGTCATCCGATAAGAAGAATACAACTCTGTAAGGGAGTATAGAGAGGCTCTCATAACTAGGCCATTTAACGCTCTTAGCAGTATTATAATAATCTAGAAGAATTCCTCAAGATTATTTTGGCTCCCTTCAATTAGTCTCATAAAGTTATTAGAGAATGTTATGAGAGGAAAAATGTTACTTGGGATCACTGATGCCGGTCCTTTTCCTTTGGTTTACCCACGACTTGACACAAAACGCCCTTTTTGCCCACGATTTTGTCGACGAATGTCCATGATGTCGTTCACAAGAAAAATTAAGACAAAACCCACAATATAACACAATAACATATAAATTCATCTTGTTTATAACTAAATTCACACAGGGTATATCTTTTGATGGGAAAGACAACCTTCTAAGGCAAACGCTTTTAATCATACCTTTGCGTAAATGATTTCGTTTCTTACATTTGACATCGGTTATTATAGAAATAAATTTTTTCTGTCACAGCATTTGAAAGAGAAGGAGTCAATCTCAATACTACTATTCTTATAACTTCCTAAATTGGGAAACAGTATTTCATGATTAAAATTGTTAAGGTGGCAAATTTCATGCAACATGTTGTTAATAGGAAGTTTTTTAAGTGCACATTTTTGTAAAAATCGCTCAAAAGTCTTGAAATATTTTTGAACTCATTTCTAGCTTTCGTTATTATTTCTTTTCCAAGATCAACTCTCTTTAAAAAAGGTGAAATTGATATTTCACTACTTTTAACAATGTCAAATGAATGCTATATTTGTGTTAAGAAATTCCATTTGAGTAATTGACTCATCATCGAATGGTAATTGATTCACCATTTCGGTGAAGGCTGTTTTATAACAGTTAAGGTATTTCGTCTACATCTCTGGCACTGGAGATATTTGTTTTTTCGTCCTGTTCATTTTCTTTCACAACAGCAAACACTTTTTTCAATCTGTACACATTTAGTTCGTCACAATGTCACATCAAATAATATCTTCGAATCAAGAAATATGTCTTTGAGCAAGCTAATAAGGTGCTCCAACAACTTAACAGCAATGTTATGCTGGACAGAAAAGCACATAATTTTCTTTTTTCTGCAGTATTTGTTTTGTCTAAGGTTTTATTTTTTTCAAAAAAAAGTTTTTACGGAAGGTGTGACATGCAGGTGTTTTTGCTGATTTTAATTTCAATAAATGTTTGGAGCCATTGATATGCCGCACAATTATTTCAATTTTACCACATTAAAAAGATGTGCCACAAGCTTTGCAGAAAGCTTATAAATTGTCATTTCCAACAGGTCTTAACCACGCAGCAAATTTTGGATCCTCTTGCCACCTCATGTGGAAACATTTCTTGCTTCCATTTTCTTCAAATATTTTACTAAAAAAAAAGACCATCAAAGGCTTTATAAATAAATTAAAATATTTTGTAAAACCACCCGATAAACAGAACCTATACAATTGAAGCGCCTACTAGAAGATACTGAATTTCAACGGCTGCATTCAAATATAATGAAATTGATTCATTTACATAAGAGGACTTAAGTCGCTTTGTTTGTTCAGTGTCATAATTTGTGAAAAAGTCGGCATAAAACTATATAAAAGATTGAAAAATTAAATCGCCCTATTTCTTAACTCAGGAACATGCAAGTGCCCTTTTAGCTTATTTTGTTTTTGAAAATACCCACAAAAAGGGCATTCGCCCTCGATCTGGCATCACTGCTTGGGATTTGTGAAGTGACTTTTTAAAATATTTTCTATAGTACCCAATTTTTGTTGCCCTCTCACACACTCCCGTATTATAATTTTGACATGATTTGCCATAGGAGTTTATAATTGCAATATGATGCTGGTGATTTCTTTCAACACAACACATTTTCCTATAGCGTTTCAATCGGGAAGCAAATTTTGGTTTAAGGTCCGATATTCTGACCTGCTATCAGTATACCATTTTAAAGTATTTAGTTTGCTTTTCTTGCAGCTTATTTCCGTTTTAAAATGTTTGTCAAAGTTATATTTTCTGATCATATGCAGTCTCTTGGACTTTCAAGAAGATATGTAATCGTATTAACCTATGGAAATTGGGTACCTTATTCTGGAAAAACCAATTTCTCCTTTGGAAATTCGCATAATGGGTCCCTTGGCAGCCTTGATATATGTGAAGCGGGCACATAGGTATCTATCTGTCACTCTTCTAATTAAAAAATATTAGCTATCTCTCTGGCCCACCCTGTTTATTTTCAAAGTCACAGTGTTTGCCTTTTTTTTAATTTTATGTCAAAAATATATGACTGTCGTCAGAACGGAAATCCTCTTGAAAACATAAGTACACCGGTAACACCCATCTAAAATAAATTTATAACTTCACTCGCAAAGTTACTTTTCTTATTCAATATTATTTTCTTCAGTCTTCACCCTTTGCCCCAAGTCTGCTAAAAAGATTCTCTACCGTTTTATAACCCCTGCTCCGTCCCGGCACGATTGCACAAAGCGTTGCCGTGTCCTCTAACGTTTTTTTGTTTTCTTTTTTTTTATATGGACAAGCAAAATATAGAGAGTGTGGCAAAACTTATAAATCAAATACCTTATAAATCTATATGAACTGAAATACTTTTCCACCTCTGCTGTCCTGCCTCACCTGTTGTATATATTCTTTCAATGCCAATGCCAGAGCCAACAACCAAAAGCCCCAGCTCAGCTGGCATGTGTTGTACGTCACAACTGACTTTTTCCTTCGCGTGCTTTTCCTTGCTAAATTCGATTCGATATATCTTTTTTTACTTTTTGCACAGTATCCTTTTGTCCTGTAAAAAAAATATCTATTCGTTCACGTATATGGGTGTAATGTTTTCTAGTATCTCAAATGTGGAATAAATATGAAATTGAATTCAATGATTGTTTTCACACAAAATCGAGGTTTGCAAGAGAGTTCTCCGGAATTCTATTTTTCTATTTTTTTTTCTGTAATTTAGATAAGGGTTTTTTCATTGGCCTCTTCACTATAGTAACGCTGAAATCGGTGAAAACTATTATTCTTTTATTGATTCAAATTATTAAGTTGGAAATTATTTCAGAGAAATCATGATAACTTAACACCTGTACCAGCGAATTGCATTGACTCATATTCTCTATTATATTAATTCAAATTGACCTGCCCTTATAAATGATTTGTAAGCTGTAAGTTATTTCCTCTTTAAGGTTTCCCAAACTTTGTTCATATACATCCACTCACCTCACATAAACATTACACAGACAGTATCCTTTGGATATGAATTATTACACAATCTTGCACCGCATGTGAGAAATGAAAGTCCTTTCACTTAACTATATCCTTACGGATTATGTAGGATTAAAGTGATGTGATTTGTTACAGAGATGTAGGGATTTGGGATTGTGAAGTTAGATGTCCCATTTCTGCCTTTGTTTGCTACTAGGATTACTTTATATATTTGGGGTAATCATGTAATAAGAAAAGTTCAATCTCCTTCATATAAGAGAGCACTATAGAAGTAAGTAAAAGTAGAAAGTCAACATGGCTGATGAGATGTGGTTTCTTGAGAAGGACAGACGAACAATTAACTGAGTTTGACTTTTTCTATTCAAAAGGTAAGTAGGTATGTATACATTACAACTTAATGTTAAATGTTTTGACCAGTGCAAGGGACAAGTCAATTTTCTTGTATCTTTTGAAGTATGACAATTCGTTTAAATGGGGTCCTTTGAAAGTTTTTCTTTTACTTTATTAACATTTTCTAGAACATGTTGCAATGAGTTATGTCGTTCTCATCTCACATTTGGCCAGTTCAGACAAAATAAGATCTCAAATATGTTCCTGAGGACAAAAAACCTGTTTAACGAAAATCATCGGTATTTACCGAAAAATATTCCAAGACGGATTATTAGGTATACTTCGTAAACGTAGATCATAAGAGCTTGCAAATTACTGAAATTTCACTTTCTTGGTTTTGGAAGCGTTAAAGAGTCAGGCAGTATGTGACATATAGGAGTAATAAAATAATAGGATTCATACCATGCAAACGTCTGGTTCAGACAACTCCCGGATTTCGAGAAATCTTTGACCGAATCTTTCTAAAAAGAAAACTAAAATATTTACTGCAGTTCAGCTGACCGCAATTAACACTTTTTGATTGGAATCCTAACTTTTCATAACATGGGCGGAATGGTCATCAGCACATATGGCTTATGTAAGGTCGTGGGTGCCAGGACGAAGAGGCCATGGAAGGCTCTTCTCATTACATTTGCAAATGACACAGCCAAGCAGGAAACATTAGAAAAACAGCTCTCGGATAATACTTTTTTGACGATATTGGCGAAATTTCGTCACTTCTACTAAAGAACATTATGAAATTGAGTTCCATTTACTATCCATGTCTCTAGCTTCTTATATCTTACTTCTCTATACCTTGGAGATCACAATGGAACCTAACATTATTTAAATCATATTTTGGTCATTTTGTCAATATAAAGTGAGAATGTTGTAGATATTCCTGATATTTTTCTAAGCTGACATGTTAAGTTTGTCAAACATCAAAGTGACTTATAGTTAGGCGCGTTCAGAAACATGATATTTAAAACCATGGACGTATTATATATGGACTGATAGTCTAATGTTAATTTCATACAACAATTGTCAAAAAAATGTCGCCAAAAATGAGATCGCGATGCTAGCTTTCGTGACGCCTGTTCAGGAAACAGAAATAGCTACTTGAAATTCTGACCTACATGTTGAAGCAAGCTTCATCTGTTTTCCAAAAAAAAATTCAAGTTGCAAGTTCCTTTTATCAATAAGCACTAACTAACATTTTTAAATTTCATACATAGAAGTGGTGACATCTATGGTATTTTTCAAATTTCATCCATTGAAATGTGCGACATATTAGCTTTTATTTTCTTTTCCGCTTATTCCGCTATTAAACGGCGCATGTTTAGCCTTACGTGAATGAAGTGCAGGAGAGTAACAAAAAACGAAAAGATGAAACAGAAATAATTCTATTTGAACACACACATGATTTACCCTACGTGTTTTTAACGTTTCTCTAACTACTCATTCTTTTTTTTCGGATTTGCTTTATTTAATTTTGGATGTTAGTGAATAAACACCAATGGCTGACAAATGGAACAAGGAATTTATTAGTTTCTGAGCTAATTTTTAATTACGAAATGCACTCATTCTCTATCTCTATCTCTACCTCTACCAAATAGAAGTTCAAATGAAAATAACCAAGAGTTGCGCATTACATTCACGCGCCGTGTAATACCTCATTAAGTTATTACCCGCTAGTTGCAGTCAAGAGAGAGGCTAGTGTCGCCCAAAATGACTGAGACTAAAATGGAATAAACTTGAGGTAGGTAAATATTAGCGTTGCTCATCTTACATCGATACATCGAAAACATCGATGTTTATCATTCGATTCATTGAATAAATCCGATGTGTTGAATGCTTTCGATGTTTAACGATGCATCGATGTTTTTTGTTCCGATATATCGAATGAAAGTACATATCTCATCATTTGCACTCTTTGGTATTTTTGATTTTATTGAACTGAGCACTAAAGAACTATTCACATGAGAGCGACCAACGACCGACGAATAAACATTTAACATTTAAAACAATTTACCAAACTAAATTTCTTCACAAATTCTAAACAAAATTGTAGAAATATAATTTATATTAATGCTTACGAAAGAAAAATTTAATTCTTAACTGCCAAAATAAGATAAATTTGAGAAAACAATATTGGTCGTTGCGAATTGCATCTGATTGCTATGAACAGTCAAACTCTATTCGCATTCCACATACCATCCACCCTTCCACGAGTAATTTCTTCGCGCGCGTCTAACCTCAAAATCAGATTTTCAACCCATATCCGTGACGAATGCCATATGAACGAAATGTCAAAACGGTCGAATATTCGTTAATTCTATGGTCGCTCTCATGTGCATAGTACTTAACACATACATAAGTTACAAAACAAAAGAAATAACATGAACACGACAAAATGACACGCGACCTTGGATTCGCACATCTGGCGTACCTCACACGTATAGTAAAGCGAGGGAGGAACACATACACAAATAGTTCCCAGATGCAAAACACAGGTCGCACTATACTAAAGCGGCCCATTCACATGACTCTCGTCTCGACACCGGTGTCATGACACAAAATATCCATTCAGACACACGCAACACCAATCCGCACACATTAATTGTTTATTTACGATCAACGAGACAAGACTAAGGCAAATTCATAAAACTCAATAAATGAAATCCAAACTTCACAGCTAAATACGTATAGCCATATTAACGTCTATACTGGAACACGATCAGAAACAACTGGAATATTCCTCGAATGTGTTATAAACATTCCCACACACATAACACAGAAAGAAACACATACACGAAAAATCAAAATGTTTTGATTTTGTCAATTGACAATATAACAACAAAATTAAAAAAGCGTTAACTCTGACCAACCTCGGCCATATTGTCTAGCAACGCCACTAAATATCTCCCTCGCCAATACTTAAAACTAGCAAGATAAAATTTATCGCTTAATAGCAGTCTTAGTCCAAATTTACATTGAGCAATTTTTCGAACGTCGATTTTTCTCAATGAAGGGAAAGTTTATGGACAGCGAATAGTCTGTTCCTTAAAATTCAAACGTTTTGTATAGTCAGTTTTATTGTCTTTCACCTTTCCAGTTTGATGGTGTAAATGAAACTCAATAAAAAATGAAGAGTAGGTAGAGTAATAAGAAATAAAATGCACGACTGGATCGTACAAACTTGCTCTTGTAGTTAACAACTTTAATTTTACTCACTGAAGCTGTTGGCATATAGTTATCCTATGCAGACTTAAAGCCGTTGTAGGTAAGATTACCTTGATTCTTAGTACAGGGTTTTCCAATAAGAGGTGTTATTTTGATATTCAAAGAAAAATGGCATTTTTGGAGATAAATGATCGGATGTTTATTTCATTATAAAGAGGAAGGTATGCCGTTAATAATGGAACACAACATCAGCCGCCAAGACCACGCTTACAGGACCATATCCTTTTCATGAAATTTTCCATAACCAAATCGCAAAGTGGCTGCCCTATGTCCTCGATAGCCTCACGAATTTCATCTTTGAGGTCTTGAATCGACGCTGGGCTGTTGGCTGTTGGCGTAGACCTTATCTTTCACGTGGCCCCAAAGGAAGAAGTCGCAAGGTGTTAAATCACAAGATCTCGGTGGCCAATTGTGATCACCTCTTCGAGAGATAAAACGGTCCGGAAACTTTTCCCGTAAAAGATCGATGGTTTCATTGCTTGTGTGGCACGTAGCGCCGTCTTGTTGAAAGTAAACATTGTCCAGATCAATACCAACCAATTCAGGCCATAAAAAATCATTAATCATCTCTCGATTTTGGGGGTGGCCGTGGCGCGATAGTTGTGTGTTCGCCTGTCAACCTCATGGTCACAGGTTCGATCCCTGCCGTAGTCTATGTCTTCTTATTTTCCATTAAAACCAATTCTAAAAATAATTGTCATACAATGAGTTGCTGGTTTACTCATTACATGCTGTTTAGGCATAACACTAACAACATGTGATTGAGTAAAACTAGTATACCGATAAAATATGACAAAAAGGATAAAAAAAATTAATGCGAATTATAAGGGACATCGATAAATAAGACACGGAAATTTCTCCGCATTAGTTCAGCCGCCATCCCTGGAGATAAAATCTGAGACAACAACCACCTACAGTCTCCGAATATCACGCCACACATCTTTCCTATCATTCTTTCTCTTCCTTAACCTCACCCTCACGCCCGCGCTGTGTTGAAACATTTAAAGGGTATTCATAATCCCTTGAGCGCGTGTAGATTATAAGAAAAAAAAAAAGATAGCGCAATCCATTGACCGTAACTGTTGCTCCAGCCTCATTTTCGAAAAAGTAAGGTCCAATGACCCCGCGGGACCATAAACCGCACCAAACAGTCACGCGTTGAGGATGGAGAGGCTTTTCAACAATAACTCTTGGGTTTTCCGAGCCCCAGATGCGACAGTTTTGCTTGTTGACGTAGCCTCCGAGGTGGAAATGGGCCTCATCAGTCAAGATGATTTTTCGATGAAATTCCGGTTCATTTTCATGCATTTCAAGGACCCAATCATCAAAGACAAGACGTTGTTGATGATCAGCCGGCTTGAGTTCTTGTGTTAACTGAACTTTATAAGCCTTAAGACCCAAGTCTTTATGCAAAATACGGTGTAATGACGTTTGTGGAATGCCTAATTCCAAAGAACGACGAGGAATGGACAAACCTGGGTTTTCTTCAACACTTTGGGCTACAACAGCAATATTCTCAGTTGTTCTTGAGCGACGTGCACGGGTTTTATTCTTCACATCACTAACTTGTCCCAACAGCTCGAATTTGTCCACCAATTTCTGTATTGCGGTCCGACAGGGTGCTTCACGGCGACCCAAAAATGTTTTAGTTTTACGAACCGTCTCTGCCAAATTTTCACCATTTTTATAGTGAATTTTAATAATTTCAATGCGTTGTTGAAGCGTGTATCGTTCCATTTTTATTAATAGCGTAGTTTCTACTTGTCAAATGTCTAAAAATGACAGCTTCAAAAGTGACAGCTACCGAATTAGCGGGCTATTCAAAATAACACCTCTTATTGGAAAACCCCTTACTTTTAAGAACCGTTTTCCTGTTTTCAAGGCTAGACGACGTTTTTAACGTTAAAGTATACTTTTTGTCGTTTAAAGTTATTAAACAATCGACTATCATTTTATAACTCAATTCTAGAGTCGACTCCCGTTTTAAAACTGATTTACAGTGTCTTTTAAATTTGTAATATTTTGCGGCATTATCTTCTAACCAGAATACCAAATCTGAGTACGGCTATGCTATCACACTCATAATCTATTAAATGAAGTCTAGAAGTTTAACGAACATCAGGTTCCCACAGCATTAGCCGTCCTTCAAATCATGGTTATACTTAATTTTTTCTATATTTAAACCAAACTTTTAAATAATTACGAAAAATGATTTAAACAAATTAAAAGTGTTTTGATTTTATTTTTTATTTTTGCAAATAGTCCCGTTCTTTTTGGTTATGTCAATCCAACTCTAGACTTCTGTCGCAACTTTTAGCAAACCATTTCATATATTAACGCCCTCACATCATGCTTTTACATCAAATTTAATATTAATGTAAATATGTGCTAAGGAAAGAATATGAGTATTCGATATGGGTGTTGAATGCCCTTAAATCGTACTGCTTTTTTGCAAATTTGTACAGGGTGGCGCACGAATCGTGCTACATTAAGAAATTTAAATAACTTTTATTTTAATCGATGTCTGTATTTCATTAATTTTTTTTTATTGGATTAAAAATTAAATTTTATTTTAAATAACTAATGGTTTTTAAAGATGATAGACCGCAATTGACCTCCACGCTCATCCACGCATATGCGGCACCTGATCAGAAAATTGTTCATTGCGGCCTGAAGGGTTGAAATTGGGATCGCCTCAATTATTGTCTTAATGGACTGCTTCAATTCAGTCAAATTCCTGGGTTTCGTTTTGTACACTTCCTGCTGAACATAACCCTATCAAAAAAAAGTCTGGTGCAGTCAGGTCAAGTGACCTTGGGGGCCAGCGAAAAGTGCAGTTTATGGATATCAATTTGTTTAGGAATTTTGGTTGGAGCTCCGCCGTAACTTGTGTGGCTACGTGAGCACTTGCTCCATCTTGTTGAAACCAAATCCTGCTGAAAGGGTTACGTCGAAGTTCTGGGTAAAAAAAAAACTCCTCAACATCTTTAAATAACGGTCCCCATTGACAGTTTGTGTTTCACCGTTTTCCTCAAAGAAGTATGGCCCGACAATATACCATGATGAAACTGCGCACCACACAGTGACTCGTTCTGGGTGCAGTTCCATCTCATGGAGCATTTCTGGATTAGATTCAATCCATATACGGCAATTTTGCTTGTTAACATTGCCGTTTAAGTCAAAATGGGCCTCATCAGACATGAACAAACAATTTATCAATGTGTTGTCTTCTTCGGCCATTGCAATCATTTTTAGGCAACATTCCAGGCGATCAGGCAAATCCTGAGGGTTTAACTTGCTTGTAATTTGGACTTTGTACAGAAACAAGTTTAAGTCATAATGATAAGTATCCGTTGTAATGACCGTCTGCTAATTCTAATTTGGCCCGATAAGTTTCGAGTCGAAAGAATTGGATATGCCTGTATTTCCGATGCAACAGCCACGATTGTATCCTGAACCCGAACATTGGGATCTCGATGATACGGTCTTCGTTCTATGCTTCCAGATTCGGCAAACATGTTCACCAGCCTCATAATGGTCCATCTACTCGGGGGAGTACCGCGAAACTCCAGCCAAAATTCCCTTTGGACAGAAATGACTGACTGCAAAGAATGGTATCGCTGCACTATCCAAATCCTTTTTTCAGTATCCCAAGCATTCATTTTGATAGATCTAAATAGTAGCCTATAAAATAAAAAAAATAAGACTCACACTGAAAAAAAGTTATTACGTTTTAGTTTTGTAGCCCGATTCGTGCGCCACCCTGTATACCTAATATGTATTTGAATTGATTTTAAATCTGTGTATATAAAAATTAAGTCAGGCATTTATACGACATCCTGTTGACTGGATAGTTGTCGTGAAAATTTTGTAAACCTAACATTTACATCGTGAATGAAAGTAATAAAAGGAAAACCCATTTATAAATTCTGATCAACAATGCTTGCAAAATGCTTGAATAATATCGAGCCCAGGGGATAAGACAGACTATTTGTAAATTTAATTTAATTGTAAAATTGATCAAATTTTGGATTAAAATAAAAAGTGGTTCCCGCAATTCAGTCTGTCTATCTATTCTATCTGTATATATACCGCTGAACTGATTTTCTTGACTTGTAGATTTACTTAATCTTAAATAGTGTTTTTACCGCTTCAAAATACAAAACATAGATTGATTTTGACAGTTGATACCATTCAAAATACAAATATGGTAGCTCATTCTGTTATGATGTAGAAGTGAGGAACGCAGGCAGTTTCTTCTGTGCCAACCGAGTTGAAAAATTCATTTTCCCGATGAATGTGTTAATTTAGGTTAGCTCGATTTGAACATCTATAGGTCGTATGAATATTGAAATCAGATTTTTTTTTGAAATTATATCATGCTTCAAATTACATTGAATTGAATTGAATTGAATTTAATAATATGTTTCGCTTTTTTATTACGGTGCGCCATTGGTTTGCCGGACACAAAATTAGAACGGAATAATGTTGGAAAGAAGACCAACAAAACATCCAAGCGGCGCGACCTGATTAAATATAAAAAAAATATACATTCGTTAAACTTGACATTACGCTAATAGAGAAGAATAAAAAGCACGACTGGATCGCACGTACTTGCGCTTATGCTCGATCACATCGTATGCAAAAGATTTCTATTAAGAATCTAGAATATACTTTTAAATACGAATAACTTTTAAGGTTTTAGCGGTGGTTGAACATTTATTTTTAAACATCTAAATAAATAATTAATTAGTTATATATTTTTAAGGTCGTTCTTACTTAATTTTTTATATACAAAATTTCTTTAATTAAAAAAAAATTGGTGTGAACATTTTAAACATTTAATAATATAAACAAGAGATGTGACGGATATCCAGTAGACATTCTGTATCCGGCCTATCAGGCTCCTTTTTTAATATCCGTCCGCAGCAGCATAATCCTTTTATATCCGGTCGAATACTGTATAGTGGTTTTTTCAGTAAAAACAAAATAACAAAATATTAAGTTTTATGATCTGATTGACTTTATTTCATATAATAATGACGGGCTATCCCTATTAGCAATTAAATATTGTACGTTTACTACAGCCACATTATAGTGAATGAAAATTTGTTTTCTGCATACATGGGTATACTTTTATTATTTATTTTCTTATTTGTAAATTAGAGCTTATAATAATACTCAGATTAGACTAATTAATAATACATTTAAAACAGAAAATAAGAAACGTAATATACAATAAATAATAATTATTAACATTAGTCCATAACTAATAGTTTGATAATTTAATTTATTAACTTGACCAATTATTTTTATGACTCGATGTTCAAACGTTTTTTAGGCTATTTTGGTTACTTTCTTCTGTTGGAAAATAAAATAACTTTACTTCATATTTTTACCCTACGCTTTGTTAGATTTTCCCATCCTCTTCAGGGGTTGCTTATTTAAACATGAATTATTAAATTGCATTGATTTTTTTAGTTATTATTAATTTTACAATAAAGCATAAATGAATTAATTGCAACGAGAAGAAGTCGTTTTTTCATTGTTGTTCAAAATAAGTTGTTAATATTGACTTGCAATTTATCCACTTATGTTTTATTGTAAGATTAATAATAATGTAAACAAAATCAATGTAAACTTTTCGCTTTTCCTGTCAAAATATATAATATAATATATATATATAATATATATATAATATATATATATATATAACCCAACATAAGCAACGTTAAGGGCTTTTAATGTATAAGGATCACTTAAATCAAAAGCGCTTCCGTTTATGAAACCTAACATGGAGTTCGCTTTATTAACGAAATTCTCGATCTGGTTAATTAAGTTTGGAGTCAAAAATAATTCCAAGATCTTAAATAAATAATAAACGAATAAGTTTTTTTTCGTATACGACATTAATAACCCTGCTGCCAACAATAAAACAATTATTTGTGATCAAAATTAATACATAATTACTAGCAATATTTCTTAAAAATCCAGAAAGTAATAAACTTCTCTTCTCAACTACCAATCTCAATCTTCCTCCAGTATATGAAATGACAGAAAATTAAGGACACCAAATGCGCTATAGATTTGCAGTTTAAAAACTAAGAATATCTTGAGGTGGGGGAGAAGGAAAAAAAGCATATTTAAGTTGGTTTTACTTGTACCGGTCTTATTTGAGTATCAGGCCACCAAGCTATTATACTTTTCATTAGGGCAGATATTCGGCTATCCGGGCTAGCTTCGGGCCGAATGTTCGTTATCCGGTATCCGGCCAAATCACTATCCGGTACAACTCTAATATAAACTTAGGAACAAAATTTTTTAAAAATCATCGACACGATTTCGAAATATTGAATTTTCAAAAAAAAAAAAACATTAATAATACAAATTCTATATACTACTGAAATACATCAGCCAAGTAGAAGACTTAGCACTATAATATTTGGAATTGTTGAATGATTGATTCAAAATAGCTTTTAACGGCCTTTAGTCCAACAAAAATTGGCGTTTCGTCCCGGCGATCTCACATGGACTCATCAGTTGACTAGTGAGGACCTTTGTCAATACGCAATTTTTGCCAAATTCAGTTCATTTAACATAGACTTCGTAAAGAACATCTAGTGTGAACTATATCCAACAAGACTAGAATTCCTAATCTTTACATTGGAATTTTTTTTTTGTTTTTTGCCCATGGCCTGGCATTATTTATATAAGAAGTTTTTTTTTAATAATACAAATTCTATATACTTTTTAAAAAAAAACAATATTTTTCGAATGTTTTGGTATGCAGTATTATTCATTATTCCAAGAAGCTCCTATATAAAAACTTTTATAGACATCCATCAAGTCGTTTATGAGAAAGTCGAAAATCAAAACAATGGTTGTATGGGAGGTACCGTTCACAACAAAAAAATTTTTTTTTTTTAATTCAAAAGTTTGAAAACGGGTCAGTGAATTTTTTTAAAATTTTGTTTTTAAGGTAACATTATTTTATTTATATAAAATTATCATCTCATTTTTTTTCATAAAAGAAAATTTAAGAAATTTTGTATGAGTATATAAAAAATTTAATAAAATAGGACTGAAAAATAAATTTAGCCGTTTCTATTAACAATCTTTTGCATACGATGTGATCGATCCAGTCGTGTATTTTTTTTTTTTTTTGAAAAAGTGGTTATTTTTGGTACTACTGTTCAGTTGTTTTTTTAGAGTGAAGCTCCTAACAAGTTCAAGCAGTATTTTAAATGAAGATTTTTCAAACACTTTTTTTGGAACTCAAATTTCGAAATTTCAGATTTCTTCAAAACTTTGACATTTTCTGGAAAACTAAAAAAAAACTATTTTCTAAAACAATACTTTCCTTAAACAATGAAAAGAAAGCACACAATTGTTTAAAAAAAAATCAGATAAGAATGATAAAAATGTGTGTATTCCCAAATTATTCCAGTCCACTTTTTTTAAATTTTATGTTGCGTTCTTATTATCGGCACTTCCGATGAACAGATTAAAATGATTCTTTTTAGGCAGATGTTCTTTAAACTTTAAATAATATTTCATAATAAATTTTTTTAAAAATGTGTTTTTTTGGATTAAAAAAAATTATTGAAGGTATTCATGCAATGGCGGCAATCCCGTATTAACCTCAGAAACTAGTTAATTTATTTGAAATTATCTGGTTTCTGAGGTTGATACGGGCTTACCGCCATTTCATGGATACCTCATTGAAAAATCTATTTTCAAAAAGGGGTAAATGAAATTTTATTCGTATATTCCCTTAAATTATAATAAGAAATTATGTTATTTTTCGAAAATGAAAATTTATACGTATATTACTTTAAATTATAATAAGAAATTATGTTACTACAACAAAAGCTCTGCTAAGAATTCAAAGGATATCTTTTTTCCCAAATTATACTAGCTAAGAAAGCAAAGCAATTTTATTATGTCCATCCATTTATTTATTTCCTCCTTAATACCTACTCGTCGAATATAATCATACATTATATACTAAGGCAATCGGTATCCCCCTTGGGATATCAACTTTTTTGCTTAAAGTCTATATATACCTATAATAGTAATATAGGTATAATATTGGTTTTTGTCGGTTACATGAATCAGGATTTGAAATAAAAATTCCAATAAAAAGTACAACCACCCCACTGTGATGATGGGGACTCAATATTACATTGCATTGACGATGAATTAAAATTTCCTTTGACATCGAAAGCTTTTTGATCGTCAAAAGTCCCGTTTTTAATTAGAATCGTATCGAATTTACATATTGAGTTATTGTCTCTTTAGATCTACGGATGTTCCAATGCAAAGAGGTGCATCATCGCATCGAAAACAAGAAACAAACGAGAGAGAACGAGAGAGTGCTCTTCTTTGATAAAATGCAATTGCTAAGCAATCAACTGGAGGATATATAAATTCTTGTAATTCATGCACCGCACTCACAAGACTCACCCCCCGAAATCAAACAAAAACCCAGACTTAGACACCAATATCACAATATCTAAATGACGGCAACACCCAAAGGCATGTAACACTTTCCCATTGATTCCATCCACTTGGTTGTTCATGTTCATCCTGAGATTGGATATCAATTTAGTTTCAGTTTTCTTCAATGCATCCGAAATGCACTGATGAATTGGTGTGCTATTGGGTGTGTTATGTTAAGAGGGGCTGTCCTCGGCATACAAGCATACAATTCTATAATCGAGCATCACAACCTCTGTTGGAACCTGTGCAAAAAGGAAATGAAAGACCAACACCTAATAATAGTAAAGTAAGTCACATGTTATTCCTAAACGGAACGAAATGCCAGAAACACCAATCGGAAATACCACCTCGGGGCATCAACAAGTAACGTGTTTTCATCGTCGTCGTCGTACTCGTTGTCGTTGTCGTCATCATCGTCGTCGACATGGCCATCGTAAAGAGGTCTGATCCCGAGGTACTTTAAAGCTCATAGGTACTTCATTGGAACGCGGGCAATATACTCATCGCTTTCTAACTGCCAGCATTGCATTTAGCCTATTGGCCCGAGCCAGAGCCGGAGCTGGTGCCGGACATAGAAATGCATTCTCAAAAAGGATCCTTTAGATGCAGAAAATTGGTTTGTTATATTTTGGGATGTTGATGTAAGAGCAGTGGACGGAGAATCTGAAACCCTTCGACCATCGTTATCGTAGCCGATAGATGAAATTGGAGCTGTGGCTGAATGCATGCATATATCAAGCAAATATCTCTCCAATGCCTCATTTTAAATCACTTAAAAGCAGCTTTTGTCAGCAAACTGGAATGCACTCGATTGTAAATGACTTTTAATTGTATTTTCGTCTCTGACACCATCCATATTAGAGTATAGAAGAAAACACATAAAGTATAGGTGCGGTCCTCTAAAGGATAAGTGAATGTTTGAGTACTTTAACCAAGGGCATATCTATATACATATACTGAATTTGAAGAGGGCGGATTGTATGTATGCACGAGAATAAATGACAGAAAAATATAAATGAATCCATCTCTAGTAATGTACATGTACATATGAATGTCTCATGCCAAATGCCAAAAACTAAAAAATCTATATGTCTTTTTGTAATTTCTTTCGTATATTATGGGATTGTTTCACAATGTGTGTTCCGATTTAATTCAGAAGGTCAAAGAATAAAGTAATACAATTGCAGTTAAGCCCACCTTCATGGATTGAATGATAAAGCAAGTTTTTATTTAAAAATAATATATTTATGGAGGTTGTTTAAACAAATCTTAAGTGTCCAAAAGTACTTTTTAGTAAATTACGCATATTCAATGAAAAATTTCATTTATTCAAAGAATTTTTCATTAAAATTTAGCTGGTGGTGGCCTTTGTTGGCTCAATTACTCGTAAGTTGTTCATGCAACAATGATTTTTCGTGAAATTTAAACAAAAACTTTAAGAATTATGTTTATTAATTAAAACTTCTATTTTAAATTTAATTTAAAATTTTTGCAAACATTAATATTTTATTTTAATAAAACGACGCGTTTCGGAAATTCAAATGTTTTAACAATATTAAATTAAATTTAAAATAAAAGTTTTAATTAGAAACATAATTCTTAAAATTTTTATTTACATTTTATTACATGATACAAACATGGAGACAATAAATCATTCATTTAATGATTTTTCGTTGAGTTGATGAATTTATTTCATTTGCCAAATGAATGCTTATCAAATAATTTATTCTTAAAAGAATAAAAATGTTTTTAGTTTTAGATTTATATTAAAAAAAAAATGTTCATGAGTAAAGAGCACACGACAAAAGTTCCTTTTTCAAAATGAAATTGTTCGCTAATTTTAGGTAAAAGTCATAAGGTGTTTATTTGAATTTTATTCATGAAACTACAAATTTATTTATCAAAATTCAAAGCGCTGCTTGAAAAATGAAAGTTCATTGATACTAAGAACTGTTCATTAAAATAACAAAAACTTTAAATAAAGTTTTTCATTGTAACAACGAATTTTTGGTTGATTTAAAAAAAGTCAGTTAGCGCAAGAACTATGTTTGTTACTTATTCCAATATTTATAAACAAAGAAGTTTTTAATTTGGGTGCTAATTATATGTGGTTATGTTAACCATTGATCAAGTTTTGTGTGATCCGAATATATATTTACTGGGTAAGTTACTACGCTCCTGCTGGCTTCCAATCAGTAGCAGATCACCGGGTATCAAAGCCCTGGTGGTAGTTGGAACGGAACATCTAATCTTCGAACTAAGACCCCTTGTCACTCGTGGTGGATTTTTTAAAAGCAAATGGTTGGACAAATAAATAACCGGCCTTACACTTTGTAAACTGAAAACCGTAAGGGAAACTTATTATCAAGCCAACCCTGTGCCTGAGGGCCCGGTCGTCTAAAGGTTTTCATATTTTGTTTCTCAACTTACTCTCTAACATTTTAATTTAAACCTCAAATTTCTTAAACAAAAAAAAACATATTTTTATAAAAAAAACAATATACAGTTAACTCTCTCTAAGCCGAGTTTTCATGAAATATCTAAATTATAAATTGAGTACCTATTAGGCAAGTTGTGCTTTTGTGAAAACAAATCGAACTTTATATTTTGATCAAACCAGATATTGCGATGATAGAAAAACACAAAAAAAAACGTGTGTCCCGCAATTCAGTCTGTGGGTGTGTCTGTTTCTTCCGGATAATCTCGGAACGGCTAAACTGATTTTGATAGGATTTTCAAATTGCAGATAGCTGATGTAGGCTCCTAACAATTAATTACCCTATAGGTTTAAGGGTTAAGATTTAAATTAAGAGCAGCTGAGAGATTTAAGTGTATTTTTTTTATCAAATTTTGAGCCGCACACTACCTGCAACGATATATCTGCATATATTGAATCACATCTCAATAATACCAAGATCAAAATTGAGAAGTTACCAATAGACTACTCATCTTTTAAGCTTTTTGTTCCAAATGAAACATTTACTCAATTATTGGACAAACATTTCTGGCCGGAAAATATAATAATGCACGAATTCGTTAAACGAAATGCTATCAATAATCCTCTTCGAAAGAATTTTAAAAGACAAGCAAATCATCGCCACAATTAATTGATATATTCTATCAAAATGTAAGAGGCTTACGGACCAAAACTAATATAGTCAACTTTAATACTTCTAACTCTTACTACGATGTCATATCTTTGACTGAAACCTGGCTATTTGGCGGAATAGCTGACTCGGAACTTTTTGATTCTTCGTTTAATGTATATAGACGCTTAAACACGAATGGCAAATCGTTCGAAATAAGCGGAATCCGTGGAATGAGAACAACTTCGCCTTTGAATTTTCCCAGCAAAATCGTGCCTTGAATTAGATTTGATTTGATAATCTTAACAATAAAACCCGTTCCGTTACAAAGTTTTGGTGCATTAGGAGGTTGAGCAGCAAAATTATAACTAAGCCGACTTTGAATTTAAAATTGTTTGGCGGAAAGCCCGGCACATCCAAGGAATTCAATAATTCAGTGAGATAGTTGATGGCTGCGTTTTCATCCATCACGGTGTCCACGGATTTGAATAAATGTTGAATGACAAAATTCAAATGATCGACATCCTTGTTTTTCGCAGCCAAAATCGCTCGTGAACTGAGCCAATCATGGTTAACATAATTTTGAGCAATATTCGGAAAAACATTAATGATGAGGTGTTCCGGCGTTGTTGTAAAGTGACAAAAATTCGGCGGAAATTCAATCAGGCCGGTGACTAAGTCCACTGGTATCACGCCATTGCCAATCGCCAATATTTGCTTGGAGAACTCTGCAGCGAACTCGTCATTTCGTAAAGCGACTCGCATATTTGCTTTCAATTTGATTTTCAGGCAAGCGTTCAATTCATCTGAATGAATGAATGACAGGCAGAGCTTGCCGAAAATCGCCTGACAGTAAAATCATTGCACCACCGAAACGTCGTTTATCATGTCGTAAATCTTTCAACGTACGATTTAGGGCTTCCAATCCACGTTTGTGAGCCATTGTGCACTCGTCCCAGATGATAATCTTACATTGCTGCAAAACTTTCGCCATTGCAGATTTCTTTGAGATGTTGCAGGTTCTTCATTCACTAGCAGGTTCAATGGCAATTTCAATGCAGAATGAGCTGTTCGACCGCTTTCCAACAACGTAGCCGCTATCCCAGAAGAGGCGAGTGCTACAGCAGTCTCGCATTTCATCTCACATTTCTATTTCATTATCATTAGTCACAGTGCAAATTCGAACCCGGATTTAAAATTTTTCTAGAAATTTTCCGGGATTTTTCTCCAGTATTTTATCTTATGACCTTTCTTGGGCCAATACGAATTTATCAAGCCCTAAATCATGAAAATCGAAGAAACCGTTCTCGAGTTATGCGCGCATACACGGACGATATTTGTCTTTTATATATATATTGATTTAGAAGTTAATGACACATCTGGTCCCGATGGAGTTCCAGCTTCATGTGTTAGCCATTTGTTGATTCCACTGCGCTTTTTAACTGTTCGATGTCTACGCGTAAGTTTCCTCATATATGGCAACAATCTTTCATTATTCCTCTGCATTAAAGAGGAAAAAAGGAACAATTTGAAAATTATCGACCAATACCTATACTGTCGGTTATTTCGAAGCTTTTTGAAGCAATGATCTGCAAAATATTAAGTTATTACACAAAATCATGTATTGTTCCTAACCAACATGGTTTCTCGAAGGGCCGTTCGACTTTCACTCTCCTTATGGAATTAGCGGAATTCTGTATTGACTCTTTTAAAAACAAGAAGCAAATGAATTGTGTTCTTACAGATTTTAGTAAGGCATTCGATAAACTTCCACATACAGTTTTGCTTCAGAAAATGAGCAAGCTGAATTTTAGCCTGAAATTCATTGCCTTGCTCAAATCGTATTTACTTTATAGATCCTATTCTGTAAATTTTAAAAGCTTTGTTGTTAATTCTGGAGTTCCCCAGGGCAGCCATTTGGGTCCAGTTCTTTTTGCATTATTTATAAATGATCTTCCATCAGTTTTAAATTACTCAAACTGCCTTCTATATGCTGACGATGTTAATATTTAAAAAAAAATCTAATAATTTTGCCAGTGAAAAGCTTCAAATTTATCTGAATGCCTTCTACAATTGGTGTGCACGAAATTATTTGTTTGTTAAATATCGACAAGTGTAAAATTATAAATTTTATCTGATTTGTCTTTTGAGTATAGTTTCAATGGTGTAAATCTGTTAAATGTAAGTGAAGTATCTATTCTTGGTGTCTTGTTCGATAAAAAGCTCGAATTCATGCAACATATTAATGTGACTTGCAAAAAAAAAAAGGGAATCACGTCAGTTTTCTGACACTTATGTTATAAAACAATTATTTACTTCATTTGTCAGACCCATTATAGAGTACACTTGGTAGGTATGGACCCCCGATTACAATTGCCACAAAATAAGAATTGAACATATTCCAAAAAGGTTCTTAAAATTTGCTCTCGGAGGCTTAGGCTGGCAGGACCCATTGCATCTTCCTTCACATAACAGTCATCTGAAACTTAAAGATCTACCCACCCAGTCTGGAGAACAGGCGGTCCGGTCCTATTTATGTTTTGTTTTCATTGTTAACCTTATTGATGGAAATATCGATGCTTTGGACCTTTTGTCTCGCGTTAATTTTAATGTTCCAAATACTAATTTAAGAGGTCTCCCAGACCCAATTCATATATTTCACAATCGTACCAACTATGAACGGAATTCACCTTTGAAAAACATTTTTAATTTGTATAACGAAAATCATAATTTATTAACTCATTTTTCTGATGTATCAAAGATAGTTTAGCCTTAGCAAACAAACTGAAGACAACAAACAAGATGAATTTCACTTTATGAGAAAAAAATTATTAAGACTGTGGAGCGGTTTCTACGAATAGACCATATTGTGTATACTTATCATTTGAAACAAAAAATAATAAGCTGTTTTGGAAATATTAAATTATTAAAAAAAGTTTTAAAATATGCTTTTAAAAATACAAACAAGTTGATGTACCTAAACCTATATAATATCTGTAGAATTTCGAAAGAACAAAAGAATTGCCTAAACCGTTTTCCAGATAGTAGAAAGCACAAAAATCAGTACCGTTCTTAGCTATTATTGGTAATTTGTTTTCCAACCATATAATAGTTCATATCGAAAAAATACTCTTATTTTCTTAAATCAAAATCGTTAGAACCATTTTCGAGAAAAATGAGCTATAACATGATGGCAGTTTCACAAAAAAAAACTCTAGACCAAGTTTGAAGAAATTCGGCCCACCCATTTGGACTGTAAGTGGATATACTAAAATATAGACGAACAAAATTTTAGACCATGTTCTTTCGTCTTCGCTATCATCGTAATGTCATGTTTGATTGTTATGGCAAAACTTTTTCTTTCGACGAATGCATAACTTGCCTTAAATTGTATTTACTTATCGCAAAATACATGAAAATCTTTTTTCTTATACATTTTTTTTTTATTTTTCATTTCATTTGGAAGATATTGCATGAAAAGACTTTTGCCTCGGGTGCTAGGGCAACGCCGGGGAATTTCTGCTAGTTATTTTATGTTTGTTAAAATATCAAAGGATTATATTATTTGCTTTTCCTCTTGAGACCCTACACAAAAAAAAATATTAATGTAATTTTATTTTTCAATTGAATAAATTAAAACTTACATTTATTATATGGTTTCACAGTAGATCTAGGCTTTTAGGAGTTCATCTTTCTTTTCGGTTATCGTTTCTAAGTTGCAAATTACTCTATCTTGAGGAACGTTAAATTTTAACGCAAATTTATTCTGCTCTACAGCTGCCAACATTTTAACCCATTTTATTCACCACGCTAGTATCAAATTTTAACCAAGACACAAAATTTAACCAACATTTTAACGCAATTCACACACGGCCTTAGATGCCCCTCGCCTTTTTACTTTGATACAATTTGAATCGGTCTATCTTCAACTTATTTAATATTTTTCAAAGAATTGACAAATTTGTAGGCAGGCGACTTTTTTTTGTTTTTTGACAATGGAAGTGTGACCAGGTGTTTGTAAAGTTAATAACCACTGAAGTTGCTTGTTGAACAACTGTTTTTTTTTTTTTGTTAAATTTTTTTAAACACAATTAAAGTGAAACGAAAGATCAGAAAAGATCTTGTATTTTATTATACAAAAGTTTTATGTTGTTTCAGATTTTGTTTAGTATTTGTTAAATACTTAGATTAACTATAATCATAAAACATAACTTTAATTTACTTTATATTCCTGTAATAATAAGGATTTATTTTAAGACCAAATTCTAGCTGAAATATCGCTTTGGTTATACTAAATCAAATTGAAATTTTAGTAAATTTCAAACATCTGACTTTGAAAATAAGATTCATTCAATTTCATTTTGTGCAATCGTTTAAGAATGAATATTATTCGTTCGAATGTCAAAATAAACAAAGTTCATTCGAATGAATAGAAATACTGTATCGCATTAGCTATGCGTTCGAATTTTAAAATAATTCTGTATAATACATTTGATAGTGGATTAACTACAAACTATACCAGTTCTTGTGAACCCAATTGAAGATGACATTAGTAAAGACTTCACTTTCTGACGTCTAAAGTTCAAAAAGTAGCATTTTTCTACTTTCCAGCATTTATCCCATACTGAAATTTTCTACATCCTAGCTATTGACGTACTTTGCAATTTCTTAATTTTCAAACAAGCTAAGCTGAAAGGTAATCCCTGAAACATATTAAACCCTAACCAGTTACACCGGCCGCTATAATTTAAGACCCATTGACGCAAAATTTATTTATATTTGAAAAACATGCAATTTCGACTAAGAGGCAGACGACTGTACATACATTTAAGATTATTTCTTTAAATTTGTTTCTAAAAAAAAAATATTGGAATAGCCATTTTAAGTATTTAAAATATAAATTTAAAAACATGGCTTCAAAAATATTCGCCAATCTTTTTTCGAAATATTAAAAAGTGATTTTTTTCAGAAATCAAAAAAAAAAAACTACATAATATACTCGTATATTTTTTTTTTGAAAATTTTGCTATTCAATTTTGAATTTAAAGGACCTCTTTTATAAAATTTTGATCTAGTTTAACAGAGTTGTTATTGGAAAAGTCAATTAAAATGTACACAATAACTACAATAATACAGTGATTTTTTTTGTCAAAATCGTTAGAGCCGTTTTTGAGATGATTTATAATGGTTGTAAGACCAGTTACCGGTATTTTTGGAATGAAAAAATCAATTTCTCATCTAGCGAATTAGCTAAGAGCATTAAGTTTTAGAAAATCGCTTCAGCGTCTTAGGATGTAAATCGAGGTACAGACAGGGGTGGCCACGTTTTTCGCGTTCTCTATCATCGTAATGTCAAGGTTCATTACAACCTCGACTTCGTTTTTTTCATGCAAAACTTAAAGTCGGCATTTGCCTCTATATTTCCTAGCTGAGGTATTTAAGCGTTGTTACTTATAGAATATTTTCATGCGGCTTTTGTTTTTTTCTGTAACCCCCTTGTTGACCAGGGTCATTTGAGACTTTTACCGGCGGGTAGGTAGGAACCATTGTGAAGTAAGCACTTAAGCTGTTGATGAAAATAGAGGCGACGAAACCAAGAATGGCTTGAGGTAGGCATATACAATCCCTTATATCCTACAAAGGCCTTAATGTGTCGGTGATATGTGTTGCACACATTAGGACGTAGAAGTAGAAAAGTTATAAATAGCACCCCTGAAACAATACCGATGAACAAAGAGATATAACTATACCTACCTAACCTAGGTGGTAAACGTATCCTTGATAAGCATATGTATATACGCGGTTACATATGTGTTGGTTATATTTTCTCGAGCAACAACTTTCTAAAAAAAAAAACTGTTGTACTTTCCAGCACTCTGTCTTACTGGGACGTTGTCGTAAATTCCTTTAAAAAGGTAAATTAACAATCCCTCAAAAGCTAAGCTGAATGTGTGTATGTTCATGTATATGTGTGTGTGTGTTTTTGGTTTTATAATATCACCTGAGAATTTATAGCTTTCAAGCGAAAGAATCATCAAGCTTAGGTGTTGATATAAACCTACTGCTTCCTTAGTTACTTTGGAATCCTTTTTTTTCTTAGTTTTTTTTTTTTTTTGTAAATAATTCCATAAGGGTAGATATTACAAAATAAAACCAAACAACCATGCGACCACAAACAACATACATAAATAATGCGAACTAATTAAGTTTTCAACCGAAAGTTCATCCAAGCTAAAAATTTAATTTCTTTCGTTGAAGTTCACTCAAAAGTAGTGTTAAGGATTTTCAAGTAGATATACATACATATAAAAACAACAAGCTCACACCATAGTGGCTCCTTCTCACAATGGTGAGGATAGAAAAATTGCTTCAGGATGTTTAACTTGGCTTATAACAAAAATGTTTGAGGTGTAAGTTTTGAAATGTGAAAGCAGCTACTTTATCTTAAAATTTGACTTCTTCTTAACATTTTTCATGTTTAGGTTATGTATCCCAACAAAGGAACAGATTTAAAAAAAAATACATTCGTTTTTTTGATCGCCAGAAACAAAGGAAAAATGTCTACTTTTACTGGAAATTATCGCTTAGATTCATTCATCCCAGTTGTAGAATTTTGGGCGACATTTTCTTTATTTTTGACGTTATTTCCAATATAAACTTCAATCTTTGTAGATTGTAGAGAATGGGGTTCATTTCGTAATTTAAAATAAGCTTAGACGTTTTTTCTTTGCTCCATTTAAATTCGTCAGCCATTTGGATTGGTGTTCATTCACCTACACCGAAAATTAAATGATGCAAATCCGAAAAAGAAAGAGTAGAAAGAGAAACTTCAAAAATACGCAAGGAAATCCTACCCGCGCGTGTTCAGATAGATTTATTTCTGTTTCATCTTTTCGTTCTTTCTTTCTCTTTCGCACTTTATTTACGCAGGGGTAAACACGCGCTATGTAATACCGGACAAATTACACAGAACAGCTAGAACACAACAGTATACAAATGTCAGAACAAATTATCACAATTAATCAAATGTCATTTTTGTCAAATAAAAAATAATATATAGAATTTGAGTGAGTTTGTTTCTTATTGATTTTGCAAGTTTTTGATTTTATTTCTAATAAATAAATGGAAACAATTAACTTAATCCGGAAATCAAAAATTAAACCAAGCTAAACTATAAAAAAGAGAAGAAATATGATTTTGACAGTTCTCGCGATTCTGTTCTCTCACTTTCTAATGTTTTTTTTTTTAGAAAACGTCAATGAACATCAAAGCAGAACAATTTAGAACAGACTATTCCTTACTAAACATCACTGTCCTTTTCTTTCCGAGACAGTTCAGTACATCGTCACTGAACACATCTAATGTCATAACACTAAAGAACTGACATATCTACCAAAATTTCAAGAAATGAGGCCTATAACCGCAACTCAAAACTTCGAGACCCTATACGGCCAAATGATGGGCAATGTCAAGCAAGCTGCAACACAAATATATAGGTTGTGTTACACACTCTTTTAAAAACTGCCAATTGGCAAAAAATACCACGAATTTCTTAAAATTCCTTTTCCAGACTAACAAATTTGGTAGTTTGGGCAGAAGAGAGCATTCTTGTAGGAAGGCAGAAAATTTACAATTGTGAGATTAACGTTTGTCATAAAAGAGCAACCACGTTTCGTGGTTCTTGTGGGAAAAAATTGTTGAACAAATAAATCAATTCAGAAGATCTAAGATACAACACCAATAATTTTAAGAGAAAAAAATGTGAATTTTGAACCAAAAAAAAGAAAGAAAATTTTGTGTTGACGTTTAAAAATTTGCAGAAGATTGTGCTCAAGCTGTTTCAGAGTTTTTCGGGATTTTTTTAATTATGAGAGAATTTCATCTTCGCTCTTCAAAATTTGACAAGCTGCTAATTTTTACAGTGTTTTCTTAATTATTCATACAAACTGCTCATCTACTAACATTAAATTTGCAAAGCAAGTAGAGAAGCAAGTTGACAGGCAAGTTTGGAAGCAGGGAAGTGGTGAATTTTAAATTTAAAAAATAGCTGTATTTTTTGGAAATTTATTCTAGAGAAAACTAAGAGCAAAACATATACAAGAAAACTCATCGATATAAAGACAGAAAAGAAAATAATCTTGAAGGCAACTTGCTTATCAAGTGTCGTATATACCAACTTCAAATACAGAAATATTAATTGAGTGGAATTTGCCAATTTGTTCGCCTGTACATACCTGTAACCGATTTGATGCATTGGAATATGGCCCGAAGTTAAGCAAAACATTAAAGTTCAGGCCCTTTATGGTGATATCGGCTAAATGCTTGCAGTCGCAAGGTGAAGATATGAAAGAAAAAGCAAACTGAGAAATAATCTTGGAAACAAGTAACGAAGTGATGAATTAGTCAATTTAAAAAGATGAATTAGTCAATTTAAAAAAAAGGGAATTCTTTCGGAATTGAAATTTGAAGAAAACTAATAGTATGCTCCCACCGAAACGAAATCTCGGATTTCGTAGACTTCAGTCCAAATCTTCGGTTTTCACCATATATGTTTGGGATTTCGAAATCCGAGATTTCGTTGAAATCATAACGAAAGCCCAGTACAAATGCGGGCCATTCATAGTGAACGAGTCCATTTTAAACTTCACCATACTTAGACCCCTTTCACATAAGGAAACTGAGTTGCCGGCAACTGGGTGTTTGTGGGCGAGAAGAGCAAGAAGTAAAGGGAATGAAAAAAATCTCCCCGGTCAACGATTTGAAGAGATTTTTTTGACGTTTTGCTTTGTATTGCAATCAGCCCAACATCATAAACTAATAATGTAAGGACCGGAAACCTCTGCTTTCATTTGACATTTGCCTACAAGCTGAAACACGCACACAAGTAACTTTTCCGTTCCTCTTCCAATAGACACATTGATAAAAACGCACACAAGAATCTTTTCTGTTCCTCTTCCTATAGACACATAGACAACACAGCCCTAGTAATTTGTTTTTGTTTTGCTTTTCGATTTCCCATCTATTCATGGATAGAGTTTCAATGCTACAAATACAACAATGTAAACAAATGGGTTTTGGAGGGTGAAACGTACGAAGGTTTCCAATCTTTATTATGGCTTATTTGTGCCCAACATAATCTTCTATGTTTCCTCCTCAGTTTCCTGGTGCCAGTTTTCTCGTGTGAAAGCTACAAGGCAATTAAAGGAAAACGTCAAAAAAATCTCCAGCAACTGGCTACCCTGTGTGAAAGGGGACTTATGTGAAAAACTTTGTGTGTGTAAACTACAATTTTCCTTTCTAGAGATTAGGAGATAAAAGGAGAGAGTATGAATTTTATTTGACAACGTGGCTTGGTTTGATGTATTAGAGAAACCAAAATGGTTGTTGTTTGTGCTTGTGAGACACGAAATCATGGATTTGGCGGTGTGAACACCAATTTGAAAACCCGAAATGTTTTTTTCTGAAAACCGAGATTTCGTTTTGGTGAGAACATAATATAACAGCTAAAAAATAAAAACAATACAGAAAAGAAAATAAGCTTTATAGAAGTTTGCGTGTCTAATGAGAGTGTGTGTTGCCAACTTACTTGCCAGTAATTATCTGTATAGGCAACAAGCATGTTCATGTTCAAGTCCTTCAAAGCTTGCTATTCAGTGCCAACGATAGTTTCAAATAAGGATGGGTCACAAAAATATTATCTTTTTTATTCTCTGACACAAGAAATTTAAATTATGTTCTAGCTGACATAAGATTTTGAAAGAAAAAAATAATTTCACAATAATTTCATTTTTCAAGCAAATAATGATATGTGTTCTACATGCAAATTTTTAGAAAATTTAGTTTGAATTAGAAAAGGTTTTTAAAAGCACTTAAAATCCTAAATTTAAAACGTATCAATGTTTAAATCAACAAAATAAAGTAAATGGCGCAAAATTTTAAACAACCTACTATTAAGGCCTTACCACGATACTAGTTAACAATTTACTATATACATAGTAGCCTACTAAATTTTCATAAATTTTAAACCTTTTGTTGACTAGTAAAATGCTAATTAACCAAATAGCAAATTCTTTGTTGGGTTTGAATTTTGATGAACATAATTATTGTGTTTATACTTTGTAAATTAATTATATGTTGATGGAAACCCAACGTGTGCTCTAAACAAGTATTCGCTGTTTATATTTTAATCATTTAACTTCATTATTGGGTGGCCGTGGCGCGATAGTTGTGTGCTCGCCTGTCAACCTCGTGGTCACAGGTTCGATTCCCGCCGTTGTCTATGTCTTCTTATATTCCATTAAAAACCAATTCTAAAAAAAATTGTCATAAAATGAGTTGCTGGTTTACTTATTACATGTTGTTCAGGCAGAACACTAACAACATGTGATTGAGTAAACTACTCATAAATATGACAACGAAATAAAATAAAATAATGCGAATTATAACTGACACAAATAAATAAGACACGGTAATTTTCTCCGCATTAGTTCAGCCGCCATCCCTGGAGATAAAATATGAGACAACGACCACCGTCTCAATACGTCGCGCCACACATCTTTCTATTCTTCTTTCTCTTTCACCCGATGCCACGCTGTGTTATAAACATATAAAGGGTATTCATAATCCCTTGAGCACGTGCAAAATTATTTAAAAAAAAAAATGTATACCAGCAGGATTCGAACCTGGGCCTACCGCATGCGAGGATGATATACTATCAGATGACACTATGGATTTAGTACGATACTAAAAAACGAAAGTAGCCATTTTGTGATTTTAACTTTAGTAAAATGTTAAGAAGATAATAAGATACTAAACTCGTTTAAAATTAGCAAAATCCTCTTTTTAACCTAGTATATTATAGTTATATTACTTTTAAAATGTCAGCGTTTTGAATATAACATTTACAAACATTTTAAAGAAAATCATACAAACTTTAGTATGTGTTATATACAAAACGCTGTAATTTCAAAACAACTTACTTGAATTGGATTATTAAAACGGTTCTGGGTTTTAAATTAAGAAGTGCTCTATATGGTAGAGCCCGAATCATAAAAATAAGTTTTATTTCTAACGCGTGGACATATGTATACAGATACACTCATTCCTACAGACGGTTTACTGATACACGACATCTGGAGATTAGAACACTGAAGTCGTCCATCAAAAACATCAACCAATTGATCAAAGAAAATTATAGGTTGTCTATTAATTTGTTTTGGGACAATAAAATTCGTGCCGTTGACTCTAGAGACCCAAGTATGTTCCCAAAAATGAATAAGATTTTTAGAAGAAAGGATCAAAACGATCTTCCATGTCTTAACCTCCAGAGGATGACAGAGAACAGAGACGTACTTCTGACAGCAGGCATTGACCTAGAGGATGCCGTATTGGACCATGACCTCTATATAATCGAAGATCCGCAGGAGAGAGTGGAGGCTGTGGGGGCTGCTTTCCAGCAAATGTACAAGGTAAATGCTAGCATTCGCCCGAATCATGACCTGGAGAACAGAGCTCTGCATCATCACTTATGGCTCCGGAACGATATAACCGAATGGCGATCTGAGAACCTTGGTTTTAACGGGTTTAATGATGAAGATTTGGCAAACGCCATAATCGCCGACCGAAATGGGCCCAGCCCCCTGTTAATTTCGAAGAATGAGCTCCAGCTCATCTTCGATTCATTAAAGAAAAAGAAGTCTGCAGGAGTCGATGGTATATCCAACGTTGTACTACGACATTTGCCTCAAGAAGCAGTTGACATTTATACCACACTGTTTAACAACGCGCTGAATAATGCATATTATCCAGTGCGGTGGAAGACAGCTGTGGTGCACCCTCTCCCAAAAAAGGGAAAGGACAACTCCAATCCGGCGAATCTCCGGTCGATAAGTCTTCTTCCGAGTATCAGCAAAGTATTTGAAAAGGTTATTAATAGAGCCCTGTTCAAGTGGGCGGAGGACAAAAATATCATCCCGGATAATCAGTTCGGTTTTAAGGCGGGACATGACACAATTCATGCCGCGTCTAAACTTGTTTCTGATATCCAATGGAACAAAACTAAAAAGCAGTGTACGGGTGCCTGTCTGGTTGATTTGGAGAAGGCCTTCGACACCGTATGGTTAGAAGGTCTCTATCTAAAGCTAACCAGACTAGATATAAGTAAACCTCTATTGTATATGCTTTATGACATGCTAAATGGTAGAAAGTTTGTTGTCAAGAGTGGCAATGTAACTTCCACCGCAATTTTTAATATTAATAATGGTCTTCAGCAGGGAGCGGTTAACTCGCCGATTCTGTTCAGCATTTACACCGACGTACGCCGACGATCTAATTGCGTACAGAACAGCTAATACAGTTGAGGTCATCAAAATTGTTTTGCAGAGTGACTTCGACAAGATTCAGCGATATTGTGATGACTGGAAGTTGAAAATCAACTTCCAGAAATCAGAAACTGTTTTGATTAGAACTCCGTTGTCTAGCGCCTCAAGGGATACGAGAAAGAACTGGCGGAAGCTGGTGATCGAAGGCCACATGGACATCCACTGGCGAGTAAAAGTGTAGTAAAGTACCTTGGCATCTGGTTGGATCAGTACCTGTATTTCGACAGACATATAGGTGCTGCTTTGGCCAGGGCTAGGGGAGCCTTAGCCTTGACAAAACGACTGTTTTATAGCAGCCGTCTTGACAGCAGGGTGAAGGTGATTTGTTACATGGCCCTCATCAAGCCGATGATTGCCTACGGATGCCCGGTGTGGTTCAACGTTGCCCCATCTCAAATGGAAAAGATTCGGGTGTTTGAGAGGAAATGTCATAGACGTTTCCTTGGATTACACAGAACACCAGAGTCGGAGTACACAAGAAATTATTCCAACCAGAATAATGACAGTAATTTGAAACAAAATAAATCTTCCATCGCTCGTCATTAGCACAAATTATTTGTTGTTGTTTCCTGTGTTTTTTGTATCAGGGAGAGAAAGAGAAGACAAAGGCAAGAAAAATGCTGCCAACTATTTTTCATAAAATCTAGTTCAACGAAGTTCAACTGATCTGAAGATCGGATTTCACTGTGAAACCGGACGAGTTAAACCAAAAATTTAAACTCAGTTTAATGTTCAGCTGATCTTAAGTTAAAACTCCAACTGTGAAACTTGGGGTAAATGTTTTTAAATTAAGAACTCGTAATTGTCATAAAACAAACCATTTGCAAAAAGAAAAACTTCAAAGGTAATAAAAAAAAATATTAAAACATACAGAAGACAAAAATATCGTATCGTATTAGACAACAAACAGAAAAAAAAGAAAACAACACAATAGCATTTTGCATTTTAACAATATTTAAATTGTCAAATAAACAATTGAGTTTGACACTTCAAAATTTATTTTAATGATATTTTGTTTAATGTAGAGTCTACTGACTGATTTTTTTTTGCTAAAGTTCAAAAGCCGGAAAAAATCGCTCTAATTGTGCTGTAAAGAATGAAACAACAAAAACAAGCACAGAACCAGAATTCCTAACACAATTAGCTGTCTGGCCAATTATATTTTTATAAAATAAAACGGCATACAGATTTCACTAAATAATCTACTACAAGTATCAATGAAAAATTTATTAATTTTTTTATGAAATCACACTTAATTATAAAGACAGAAAACCTCGGTTGTCATTTCTATTTTCCTAGCCTAGGAGAAATGGGGTATTTTTTGCCAAAATATGCGTTAAAACAAGCCTTATCCCGTGAGTAGATGAAACCAGTAATCTAGTACCGTCATCTGCACATATGATCCCATGTACTTGTACAGGGTGGCACACGAATTGTGCTACAATAAGAAATTTAACTAACTTTTATTTTAATCGATGTATTTCATTAATTTTTTTATTGGATTAAAAATTAAAGTTTATTTTAAATAACTAATGGTTTTTAAAGATGATAGACCGCAAATGGCCTCCACGCTCATCCACGCATATGCGGCACCTGATCAGAAAATTGTTCATTGCGGCCTGAAGGGTTCAAATTGTGATCGCCTCAATTATTGTCTTAATGGACTGCTTCAATTCAGTCAAATTCCTGGGTTTCGTTTTGTACTCTTCCTGCTTGATATAACCCCATAAAAAAAAAGTCTGGTGCAGTCTGGTCAGGTGACCTTGGGGGCCAGCGGTAAGTGCAGTTTCTGGATATCAATTTGTTTGGGAATTTTCGTTGGAGCTCCGCCATAACTAGTGTGGCGACGTGTACACTTGCTCCATCTTTTTGAAACCAAATCCTTCTGAAAGAAATACGTCTTCGACGAAGTTCTGGGTAAAAAAAACTCCTTCAACATCCTTAAGTAACTGTCCCCATTGACAGTTTGTGTTACACCTTTTTCTTCAAAGTAGTATGGCCGTCTGCTAACTCTAATTCGGCCCGATAAGTTTCGAGTCGAAACACTTGGATTTGCATGTATTGCCGATGCAACATCCACGATTGTATCCTGAACCCGAACATTGGGATCCTGATGATACGGTCTTCGTACGATGCTTGCAGATTCGGCAAACGTGTTCACCAGCCTCATAATGATCCATCTACTCGGAGGAGTACGGCCGAACTCCAGCCTAAATTCCCTTTGGACGGAAATGGCGGACTGCAAAGAATAGTATCGCTGCACTATCCAAATCCTTTTTTCATCCCAAGCATTCATTTTGATAAATCTAAATAGTAGCCCATAAAATAAAAAAAAATAAGCCGATTACTCACACTGAAAAAAAGTTATTACGCTTTATTTTTGTAGCACGATTCGTTGGCCACCCTGTATGTGCGCACTTAGAAAACGCAAGAGGGAGTCTGATACAGTTGAGAGATTTTTCATTCAAATTTGTTTTCATATTTTTAATTTGTTTAAATTTTTCAGAAAGAAAGCATTAACAAAAAAACCTTAGAATTTTAAAACCAATTAAAACAAATAATAATGATTCAATGGCAAAAAGGAACCGAAATAATGGGCAAGATGAGTTGTCAATTGTATAAATTTGTAGTAGAATGCTTTTATTGAAATTGTTTTTGCGCGTTTCATTAAAACTGGCAAGTACTGAAGAGAAGTAAAGACCATGAATAAAGTAAAATAATGGATTTTGGAGAGTGAAACTTTTGCACGTGTCACTACCTATCTTTACAATAATTAAGTATCTTTGATAAAACAAGTTGAATTACCTGACTGAAAATCCAATAATTTCTCCAAACGAGTATTATATGTTGAAAAACATCACAGATACAAAAGAAACTATCATTAAACGTCAAATTATTCCTGTCACGTCACGAATAAGATCCGTTTGTTTTCGTGGCGTGATTAGGATCAGTTCATGTGTTTAATAAAACACAGCTAGTTAAATCTACACACTGATCATTTAGCAACAGTTTAAAAAATGACTACGAGTACGCCCTCTAAAGTTTTAAAGTAATAGAAAAAAACACCTTAAGCCCATCTCATTGACTTAACAGGTAAACTTCCATGTTAAAGTTTTTTTCGGTTAAAAGGCGCTCTCCCTAAAAAAAGACATCGTTATATCCTTTTCCACATTTGAACCTAATTCAATTTCTTTACAACTTTCTTATGACTCTCACTCTAGGACTAAAAGACTTCAATACAGAACTATGGCTATAGGTATAAACAACCTACCTAACATTACAAAAAAAGTCCTTTAACATTTTCATTTAGCCAATAGAGCCAGGACCACAGACGTTTAACAGTTAGCATGACGTCCTTTGACTTCCTTCGTGTTTTTTTTTTCTTTCTTTGTTCCTTTCGACAGCCAAAGTGGCTTTGATGGTAGAACATAGCGTTTACGGTATATGTACTGTACATATTTTTTTTTTTTTGGTTATAAAGGTGTTTCGAGTGATCCTTGATGTGTAAAAGTTTTTTCTCCTACTTCGAACATAAGGACGACCGACTAAAGAAAATCACTTGTGCTTGCGAGGTAAAAAAAAGTTTTGCATTGGCAAGGATTACGGTTGACATCGCTACGCTCGTTGACGACAAACGCTATCAGTACTGTCATTGGATGCATATCATAGGTCAGCAGAAAAAAAATAACTACAAAATTTGTGTACCTATTATACCTACCTGCTTCGTTTAGGTAAACCAAATGTCAAAATAAGGACATATGTTGTAGAACTCGAACTCGCATACTAGTACCTGGAGAGTCCTTCCAAAACTTTTTTCTTGTTCTGTTAATAGAATTTCCCATTTTTCACATTTTCACATGAAGAAGTTTGCATTACAACATAAGAGAGAGAGTCGGTTTGGCATATCCTTTCTTCCTGTTTCTTATAGTCTACATCTGTATCTGCATCCATGGGAGCTTGTGACAACTAAATCGCTTTCAAATGTATCTACTCCACACCCTGGGAACGACATCAAAAGCATCTTACCATTTTACCCCAGAGATGAAGTTAAATATACCTAAACGACGAGAGAAAGAGGTCGGAACACAAGTGGGCCCCAAAACTTAATCGAGCGTAAAAAAAGACTTAAATTGAGCGATTTTCTTGAGAAAATAACACGAAAAATAAAACCTGCCAAGGATATGAATTTATATATTCGAAAATGAATGAAAGAAAGACACAATATACCAAACCAAACCAACTCTCATTGTGGCATGGGATCAGATTTAAGATCAAGACGGCTTGTAATGAAGCCGACGATTTGATTTGCATAAACACTTATTCCTTGTGGCAGAGAATAAGGATAAGTACAGTTTGATGCTATTCGTCGTCCTGCCGCTGTGGCATATCTTTTGGTACTCATCACTTGAGTGGTAATGTAGTCGATAATGATGGTGATGGTGACAGCAGTTGTGCTTTCAGTGAGTGCTGCAGTTTTCTAGAAACGCTGCCTGAAGTTTCTCTCCATTACACTGTCAAGTGGAAAAGATTGAAATGGGTATAGGTAGGTATATAGGACGTAAGATTCTTTGGTTAAATAGGGTTTTCTTTCAAAGGCAATAAATCGAATTGAAAATATTTATCTATTTCAATAGAAAATCGGAACTGAATGAATAAAAAATAAATTCATAGAATATGTAGATATATGTTTGTATGTATATTTTTTGTATTTGCATTTCCTTTTGTGTAATCCTTGAGAGAGCAATTTTTCATTAAAAAATTATATTTTTTTTAACATCAAAGAAGGGCAACGATTTTAATATTTTTATCCTTTTGAAATCACATACACATACCTATACATTTAGTTAGGTTTTATGTGAAATGGTCTAATCAGTTTAGAACATACTTATAAAGTTAAGTGATTATTGAACTTTGACCTATGACAAGGACAAGGAAGTGCCCCGAATTGTGAGTATGTTCGATGAGTTGAAGAAAATACCTACAATTTCCAATGCAGCAACAGGGAAACATTTCAAATATTTCAAAAGGGTTTAAGGCAAAGGCGTGTATGTTGGTACGGGTCTGGATCGAGTGCACAGAGATAGAGCTTAAAGGTCCACATACCTTTTGTGTTAAAAGAATCATTGACAACGATTCTTAATATTGACTTTAAGGTAACTTAAAAAAGATGGAAACCGTCAAAAGTCACTGCTAGTTAACTGACTATTTAAGCTAATTGCAAGTCCATAGAATAGTGAAGTAAGTTGTAGTGATAAGCTAAAGTTAAAATTTTAACAATAATTCAATACCCCAAAATTTTAACACCATACCAGCCCCATTAATAAAAACACGCTTCTTCCGCCTTTTGTACATAGACTTAAAAACCCATGGAATAAGAGTTAGACCATGGACAAAAAATTTCCTTTTAATAAAAATCGAAATAAATCTACTACAATAAATATCAACTCTATCTCTTTTTATTCTATGTCCCTATAAATTTTGTTCCTAAACGTCAATTCATGTTGGTAAACGTCAAATGTTGTTAAACGTCAAAAAGCAGAAATTCTGTTTTATTAATAGCATTTCGCACTTAATCCACGGAATAAGTCCTAAACCTTCCATAGTCCATGTTTATTAATTTAGGTGCACTAGTTTGAGTTGTTTATTTGTTAGCTTTATCTTTATCTTACTTTTTTGGAAATCTTAAACAATTTTGCTAACTAATGTAGATTTTTAAAAAGTATGATCAGTTTAACACTCCTATTTTTGACAGATATCATAATCACAAATATTTATGTTCAACTTTAAACGGTTATGTGTTAAGTTCTGTATCAGAAAACGAAACTAAGAAGCTCAAAATCTTAAGAAATAATTTTCGCTTTATTTTTTTTAAAGAACTTGTGCACTTTTTGTCGTTTAAAATTATAAAAAAGTCGACTCGCATTTAAAAAACTTATTTCTAGAGTCAACTCTTAATTAAAAACTGATTTAGAGTAGTTGTGAACAGCCCTATTTAAAAAAAAAATATCTCATTCCATCGCTAATCCATGACTTTACTAAATCATAGAATTAGTTATTCTGCGGATTAAAATTTTTAATTAATAAAAAATCGAAAATATACAGAATCTACTACTAGTATTGTTTTTTTTATGGCCCTATACATTTTGTTCTTAATATCAATTCTTATTTCTTCACTAAACCACCGTCTAATAAGTATGTAAATGTCAAATAGCAGAAACTATGTTTTATTAATGACAATTTGCACTAAATCTACGTGTTAAAGATAATCCATCAATAAATCGTTTGACTGCGACTTTACTGACTGTATAGTTTTCAACTGACTGCAGACGCACGAAATGCCAAGGTATCCTTAAATTAAATTCTAACTAAAGATTTTAATCCAACTTGAGCTTATGACAGTTAAGAAGTAAACGTATGTAAGCAACTGAAACTACGATTTGACGATTAGCGCAAATATACAATGCCTTGCCTCTGATGTCTTCAAAAAACGGCCAAGCACTTGCACTGTACCGTCAGCATTCACCACGTTAACGCATAAAATATATTATAGTATAACAGGCACGAATGGCGTAAGTTTGTCAATGTTGTCCCAAATGCTTTGACGTTAAATCTGTCAACGATAATTTCTTCCAATGGTTGTCAAGGCGTTAACTATTATAGGACTCAATTATAAAGGGTTATCCATTTTGCGGTTTCAAAAGTATAGGGCTGGAATTCGACATCTTTCAAACTAAGTTGTTAAAGCAATTTTTTTCAGTTGAAAGTCTGACATTTACCAAAATGGATCGCTTAACTATCGCCCAACGCATAAAAACTGTTAAAACCTACTACAAAAATGGTGATTCTGCCACAGCCACATATCGTGCTTTTAGAGAATATGGCTTATATAATCGTCCAACTACGCAAGCAATTGGCAAAATTATGAAGAAATTTGAAGAGACTGGATTGGTTACAGATATTGTAAGGCCTGTGCATCATTGTTTAGCTCGTACCACTGAAAATATCGCTGTTGTAAGTGAAAGTGTTGCCGAAGAACCGAATGTGTCGATTCCTCGTCGTTCTCAGGAATTAGGACTGTCTTACGGCACATTATGGCGTATTTTGCATTTGGATCTACACCTACGTCCATATAAAGTCCAGTTCACACAACAACTGGAGCCAGTTGATCATTCACAACGTCGTAGATACGTCGAATGGGTGCTTCAACAACAGGCGGTGGACGGCGATTTTTCGAACAAAATTTTCTTTAGCGACGAAGCACATTTCTCACTCGGTGGGTATGTTAGTAAACAAAATTGCCTTATTTGGGGTTCTGAGAATCCTCAAGTAATTGAAGGGAGGCCATTATATCCACAAAAGGTCACTCTTTGGGGCGCTCTTTGATCCGGAGGTGTGATTGGACTTTACTTCTTCGAAAACGACGATGGAACGACTGTCACCGTCAATTCGGAGCGTTATGGTCATATGAAATATGATACCCGACTTTTTTTGCCTGCTATTGAAGAATGCGACTTGGAGAATATCATACATATACATATACATATATACATGCCACACAACTCGAGCGAATATGGCTTTATTGCAAGAGACATTTCCTGGCCGCGTAATTTCTCGTCATGGCGATATCAACTGGCCACCAAGATCATGCGATTTGACACCGCTGGACTTTTTTTTGTGGGGCTACGTGAAAGACCGTGTTTATGCAGATAAAACTTTAACTTTTGAGCACTTAAAAACCAACATTCGTCAAGTTATGGCTGAGATACCGCCCAATATGTGTCAAAAAGTGGTCGAAAATTACCTCAGAAGAATCGATGCTTGCAACAATTCGCGTGCTGGTCATTTAAATGATATAGTGTTTCACACATAATGTCAACGTTCAAGCTTTATAATAAAAAAAGAAATATCATGAAAAACTATATTTTATATGTGTTTTATTTAAGTTTACTTTTGAAACCGCAAAATGGATAATTACATAAAGAATCGAAAACGAAATTGCACATGTTTTTTTTTTTCAATTTTGTCAAATTGTAGAAATGCATGTTTGCCTGTCATATAATTTAGTTTAGCAGTCATTTTTTCAAAATAAGTTGTGTATTATACAATAAGTCGGTTTCTATTTGCGGAAGAACATAACGTGAACGATTTCAATAAAATTTTGTATCAGACGTATCAAATATTTTAGAACTTTTTCCGGCTTCAAAATTAGTACAACTTATAGTCTAGTATAGCTGATTATAATGTACGATATCGGTCTATAAGTTTTAAAAGCTTCCACTTGTTGCTCCTTATACTTGGCTAAAGGCTAACACTATCTTCTTTATTTATAAACACCAATGTCATGGCCATAATAATACTGAATTTATTACGGTTTTCTTGGTTAACCGACTGTACAAATTCTACTACCAAAAACAAAAGTGTAGTCTGCTTTTAGAAGTTTATTATTATATTTACCTACGCCTTAAATCATGCAACAAAACAAATTCTTGTCCATTTAACACGCATCATTTTTTTCTATTCATAATATAGGAATGTATAGAAAAGATACATACAAATACAAAGGTGTATGAATTATGTAGGTGTTTATTTTTCTTATGTTTACAGCATTACATATTAACAGAAATAAATTTTAATGACTGCACCTTACAGGTGGACTGTAAGTCATACGTATGCATGTAAAAGGTACCACCCCACCTAAAGAAATATGTCATACTTACTCATAATATATGCAGTTATATACCTACCTAGCTATAGGTATTTACCTAGTACATAATATGTAATATGTAGGTAGGTAGATAGTTATGTACCTTCACAGTTCTAACCCTTTGTAACTTATCATTTTGAATGCTTTGTTTTGCTCCTCCTCAGCTTAGAATATGAATAAAAAATGCAACCCAGACAGTTGGCATTGGAACTATTGATATTGACTAAAGTTATTTTTATGTTTACATATACATGTAATAATGACCCTTTCACCTACTTATGGCGAGGCAACAAAACGAAAAATGAAAACTAAGGGAGAAAGCAAAGCAGAAAAGAAAAACAAAATTATTATTACTCAATTAGGTAACATCCCTTAGTAGGGCGGTAGTAGGTATATTAGATAGGTATAGTTATGGCAAAGCCTTTGCAAAGTTTATTTTATTTTTTGAGTTACTTTAGGTAAATATTTAGATAAGCTTTTAAAAATTCTACTCAAGTAAAAGAGACCTTCTCAATACTAAAATGTTTAGTTAGTAGGTAGGTGATAGGTATTTTGATGTTTATATTTTCGTGTTCCCTTCTGTGCCTAAGAATGTAAATCGTGTAATTGTGGTTAGTGTTACCAGACGTCCCGTTTCTCAGAATTTATGAATAAATTGAAGTGGCTGGCCCGGCACTTCTATATAAGACACCCAAATTAATAAGCGTGAACTAGGGAAGGTTTAGTACTTATTCCGTGGAGTAAGTGCGAAAGGCTATTAATGAAGTAGAATTTCTATTTACCTAATATTTACGAAATTAGTCCTTCGTTAGACTGAGAATTGAGATTAAGAACAAAATTTACAGGGACATAGAATAAAAATAATTATAGGTACAGTTGATTCTTATTGTAAAATAATTTTTGTAAATGTTTTTTATTAATTAAAAAAACATTAGTCCGCAGAGTAACTTTTATTGTATCGTTTAGTAAAGTCATGGGATATAAGATTTTTGTAAGAACATTATGACTTAGGTAATTGCATATTTTGTGAAAAAAATCATCAAAATTAATATTGTTGTTTAAGGGCCGTTCATAAAAAAAAATTCGCTTACAAGGGGGCTGGATGGGTCTTGCTGAATATGACAAGATGTGACGTTTACCGTTCATCAAAAAAAAAATTTACTGCAGTATTTATTTTCTCGGCTTTTTTCTTTTTAATTTATGTCATGCTATAGGGCATTCATTTCATATTAGTAAATACACCGGCATTTAAATGTATGTAGGTATATATATTTTTATTACAATAAATTGTTAGGTACTTGATATATTTACTTATATTTGTTTTGTCAAAATGAGCGCTAACCCTATGGCTCGGCTATAGCGTTTTGACTTGACTTGCCTCTAGCGGCGTTGTAATCTGTCGCAATCGGTTTCTTTGTTTTTCCAATACTTGAGAGAGTAACGTCTCAGCGTTCTTTTATTTATTATTATATTTTTAATCATTCGTCATTAAAGTATAGTACGCAGTTCGAGCTAAAATTTCGCTCCCATACAAAATTTTCTCCAAAATGAGAGGTACGCAGCTCCAGCTACAAAATAAAATGTTTGGTTTCTACTGTACCCCCACTATCTGTCAGAATTTAGCGCAGAAAATAAATGTCCGGCACATTAATCCGCAAGCCAAATTTTGACATAATGTTTTTTTTTTTTCTGTCCGGAGATTCGTCCGAGTCCAAGATCACAGATAAGCTATACCAAGATGTGAAATTTCGGTAGCTATTTTGGTTTTCCTACAAGCCAATACCGTTATGAAACTGATGTTTTGCATCTGTGTAACCTAGAACTGATATGTTTGCATCTGGACAACACCACATTTTCTGTTGGCTTTCACATCTATTCATGGATTGAAAGTCCAATTTACAAATACAACAATATAAGCAAATGAGTTTTGGAGGGTGTTTTCCATCCTGATATTTCTCATCTGTGTCCAAGAGGTGATATTCCAAGAGTTTTGCAGCAAATGAAATTACAGTAAAAAGCAAAGGGAGTTTATGATGTAAGTGTTGTCATATAAATTATCAAACTCAAACATTTAAAATATAATTTATGTTTGTTTCTATTTGCAGGTTTCGGATCCAGTTAAAATAACGTTAATGTTCAACATCTTCAGAATCAAGCACCACACAAAATTCATCTTATGTAGGGTTGATTAACGAGCCATCTTAATCAAGTGATAAGGTTATTCTTACCGTACAACTAAACAGGAAATTCCTTATTCACCTAATTCCTTGCAATCTATGCGCCCATAATTGCATTTCCAGCATTGCCGTGCTCTGTTTGAAATTCAGACGCAGGTGCAACAATTGATTCCGATGAATTTAGTCACGACGAAAACGGGCGTAGCAAGACTAAGTGGACGACTTTCCGCAAGCAGCGACTGTTGCAAATTGTCCTTGAGATGTACCACAGCACAGCAGTAACTTGGACACATCAACAACAACCACCAACTCCCAGGATCAATAAGCAGAATTTGCTTCAATATTTTCAGATGGGAGACTGTTTGTTTGAACGACTCAACTCCGTCCGACAACATAGTGGAAATTTAATTTATTAAATATAAAATAATAAAATGTAATAATAATTAATCAATTGTTTATTTAATATACTACCTATTGAGTAAACAAATCAATTTCTGTTAGAGCATCCATGATTTGGCCAAAGATTATAAGTATTTCTTCTTCAATAAAGGATTTGAATTCGTCCATGTCAAATTGATCTTCCAGGCGTCCTCGAATATATTTGGATGTAACCTCATCTAAGTCGACTGATACTTCTTTGTTTTGAAACTTAAACCAAAACTTTAGAAATTTGAATAAAATTTTTTTCAGAACAGCTGTTTCTTGACATATTCTCTAGAGAACTCTCGTGTCAAATTTCAAACAATGCACAACTCTCCCATGCCAAATTTTAGCTGTGATTTTAGCTGATGCTTGGAGAGAAAAGTGCCAGCGAAATTTTAGCGCGATCTGGGTACTAGGCTTTAGCAGTGAACCAATTCAAACTTATTTTACTTTTTTCTCAATTCAATGCGCCTTATTAACACTGGAGTACACGCTTGGCCTATTATAGTAGTCCACACTAAGAGTTTTGAACATCCATTTTTTGCATAATTTTTTTGCTGTCAAAATTTGTGTATTTTTATAAATTAAAATTTATTATGTTCAGTGGGAAGGGGTTTTAGTTTTTGTGACGAAATATTTACAGGGGGTTCACAGAAAGTGTGACACGATAGCCAGGGGGGTGCGGGTCAAAAAAAAAGCATTTAGCGTATCTTATGAACTGTCCCTTAGATAGTACTTAATATATGTACTTATATATATAATTATACATGAAACCTGCGAATATTGCTTATCCAAAAAAAAAGAAGAATTATGGCAATTTTGACTAACAATTGTACTTATAAAATGGCAGAAATACTTTCATTTTGCAATAGGTATGTTTAAATGCCGAAATAAAGCTAAAGCAGGGGGCTTGTCGTATCATTGACCGTATCATCAAGCATGTAGTCTGTTACATTACCTACAAACTGTAATTTTTTTGTTTCGTTATTTATTAAAAGCAGTTTTTTTTTCTATGAGCACTATCTCTTTCTCATTGTTACATACCTACAGACGTTTTACGGCTAATAACAATAAATTGGATCTGACTTAACCTAATTTATGTACATATTCGCAAGATCCTAGGGGTTTAAATATTTTAACCTTGCTACAAATATAGCTCAAAATCGCAGTTTAACCTCAGGTTTGACCATAACTTAGGCAAGTAACTACGTATTCTGGTCATGGCGCTTATCAATATGTTTAAAGTACAGCTGATCCACCTCGCAATTATAGTTGGTTAAAATCTTTTCCGGAGCATCGCAGCCATGGTTGATCAAATTAACATTCACTAACTATAAAAATCCCAGCATCAGTGCCAAATCTTTCTAAATTTCAAGGGGCTTTGATCGCGAGTTAAATTCTGAGATATGATCATTCAATAAATTAAGGTCACAAGTAAGCTCCAAATTAAATTTACCTAACTTTTAATAGCTGGTAATGTTAGTACATAAACAATTTAATGTATTGAATTTAAAATACGAACACATATATGGTTTTCGTTTGGTAAATTTATATATTGATCTTTAAATTGGTTTTTTTCGTAACGAATCAAATACGTTTTCAGATTGATTTTTATTTGGTATAGATTGGTGTGTATTGGTGTCTGTGAATCAGCTACCGGTATCAGCTGTCTTGTCAAACTGTTGGTTGTAGAGTTGTGTTAGTAAAAGGGGTAGATCTGCAAAATTGACTAAAGATCAAAAAATAAATCAAATGTTTTGTCCAATCGACGGCAAAAATTGACAAAATCAGTTTTTTGACTGATCTAAATCAAAAATAAATTGATTTTTGTTACCAAACGAAAACCCCAATAGCATCGAAATGTCATTTTGACCCTGCTTTAAAAAAAGCAATTGGGATAATATTTTTATTACAAGTATGTATCGTTATTCTGCGATAAAGAAATTATATCACTATGATCTTAGCACATGAATTCCAGTTCACAGTTCGTGTCTTTTTACTTTTAGAATATATTATTTTGTAAACATTCAATCAACAACCACAATGTTTTTGCTTTATTTTTTGGACTAACAGGGTTGCATATCTAATTTTTTTTTTTTGGTACTTTATTTGACACAATGGCTTTGTAATTCAAATGGGTCGAAAATGTTTTATGAATATGAAATACTCAACGCTGAATAAGTCTCTAATAAATGCTTATTTAATGTGTAAAGCTAAGTGTACACGATTGGACGATCTTCTAATATTGGCCGAACTTTTAAAAGACTTCTAATTTCAACCAATAAGCTGCTGATTGACAATTTTCTATCAAGTAAAAATTGCCCACGTATACGGTTGTTTGATCTTATCCAGTAACTAGATAATTTATTGGTAGGAAATCGCCTGCCAATTTCCGACAAATTTTTGTCTTACAATTAAAAATTGTCTGTGTACACGGTTGGTAGACTTTAGAAGACAAAAAATTGGTAGAATTATTGGAAGACAATTTTCTTGACAGATGATAGAGAAAAGGAACTTTATATTAGACGAGAAGTATTTGTGAAAGTTAAGAAAAAAAACATTAGCAAATATTATACAGTATACAAAAAAGTGAACAAAATATGAAGAGGGCAATAACTATCCAATCATATTCGACCTTCTTTTTATAAAACTTCGTCTTTGCTGTATTGACCGACGCACGGTGACTAGTAGCTTTTTATTTAATTTCGTATCCATTGTCGTTCTTTTAAAAAACACTTATAAATTAATTTTGTTGTTTCCTCCTCAATTAAAAAAAAAGTTATCTACCAATTAAAAATTGGGTGATGTTGTTGGCAAGGCCATCATCCAATTTTTGATTGGCAGATAGTCGTTAAATTATTTTGAAAATAGGAAAAAATTGGTGTGTAGTCGAGTTCAAACATTTGGAAGAAGTCTGCCAATTTTTTGATTGATTGGCTGCCAATAACGGTGTTTTTTTGGCAAAGTGACATCGGCAGCAAAGCAGAATTTACACACATTACAAATACAATAACCTGCTTTCGATAAAACTAAAAGCAGCTGTATGCTTTGGATAGATTTGTGACATTTATTCGAGTATCGAATGTTATTTTGTTATTTAGTTGGTAGTTCCGATGACTTTAATGAATCTCGAAGGGCACGTTCACATATTTACTAGATAAGTTATCTCGGAAACCAAACAATTCGAATATATTTGTGAGCGATTCGGAAAAGTTAGCTGAAAGCAGTCAAAATCAAATTTTTGGTTAATCATGTGTTCTTTTCTTAAAAACCAATTTACGTACAGGAAATACAAAATGTCTAAGGCAACAAACTGGGCCAAAAATAGGTTTTATTAATTTGTGTTGCTTTATAAATTATATTCATAAGCATAGGTAGGGGGCGCTCTTCCAATTTAAATAAAAGTTAAAGTAAGCTAATTAGTGCGAAACTGCCAGATCAAAGATACTTAAATAAAAGATGTTTGAGTGGCTTTGTGTCAGCAGCTGTCAAATCGCTGGCTGAGAACCAGAAGGTTGTGGGTCGACCAAAATACCAAAAATGAGTTTTATATACCAAAAGTTTCGTAATTTTAGCGGTTTTCAGATAGAAAAAATTGCTGGCAACACTACAGCCAAAAAAGACATAGAACTTTCATTGAGTTCGCACTATTATTCAGTACTATAAGTACTCTTTGTCACACAAAAAACACGTTTAAATTACATAAATCTTTTTTGCTTTGTAAAACTAATCCACATAGAACTTTTTGAATTTATTAATTTTTAATTAAAACACAAAGTCCTACGTTTTCGGTTGCATAGAACCATTTTTCATAATTTCAAATCCGTTCAGTGTGTTCATCAATTCAGTGATTTGTGGACTATTTCATTTGAGAAATATATATATTATTATTAATTTTTTTTTATTTTTAAATATAAAAACATCAATCAAACGTTATTTAGGTCTTTTTTTTAAGAAGATCCTTTTATCTCCATACAAAAGCATCTCGTCCCATATAATCTCTTCCGTACTAAAAGGTTCTATGTGTTGTACATAGAAATTTTTGGGAAATCTTAATTTACTTTTTCCAAACAAAGTTCGATGTCGTTTTTTAAAATGCTTGTAAAATCATCAAAAGTGATTAAACTAATAATATTTTAATGGTTTTATGGCTTTTTAATGGTTCTTTATCATATTGCAACAATACTTTATTGATATCTAACTATTTAATACAAGAACCAACCCTCTGAAACTTTGAAGGCGATTTTCTCGGATTTTTTTTTACATACAAACTTATAGTTGTTGGCCAGCGAAATTACCAAGAAAACAGCTAACTAAAACTTGAGCAGCGCCCCCTATCAGAGCTCTGAAATTGGAATAGCAAGAAGCATTTAAATAGGAAGTACATATCCTTTATTTAGTAATAAATAAGCACTCATTAGGAGCACGTAAGTGTATGTTATCGATAGAGCACTTATAACACGTGCAAGGCATAAACTGTCAAATTCGAATGTGAAGATTATTAAGATTTCTTGTAAAAAATCTTAATTTGGTTATACCAACAATTGGAAATTATCAGATTTAATATCACCTGCGGATAAGAGTGATGATTTAGAGGTTTTCGGCAAAATTTGGCAAGAAATACATTCTAAATATTTCAAAATATAGCTTATTGCCTAGTCAGAAAATGTCAAATTTTATTGAGGCATGTCGTAGATAATTAACTTAACCCTGAAATTCGTGCCAAAACAGATTTTGACGATCTTACGTCATTTTGAATTCGGAGTCGAGTTGACCGTTGACCAACGAGTGAATATAAAATTAAACATAATCGTCTTTTTTTCAGTGTTTATTTGTTGCGACGTAAATAATTTTTACCAAAACACGTCTATTTACCCCAATTATGAGATTCAAAAGGGGATTTCTGTCCATATTTATATAACTCAGTTTTAATTAACCTCCCTAATTTTGAGCCGCATGTAAACGAAGTTTAAAAATACTTAATAGTGAACTTAATGAAACACAATGCAAACATACACTTTTATTGCCACAAGATCTAATTTATTGAAAAGAAACGCCAAACACATAAAATAATTTTAAAATGAACATTTTGGAACACATAGATGTAGAAAATTTAACTTTTCGTTATTTTTTACTCCTTTATATATAATCCATTATATTTGCATCTCTTAATTCAAGTTTTAGTATTCTTAAATGCCTTTAATCTTAAGAAATAAAAACAAACCAATTGTAGATTTTTTGCATTTAGGTATTAGACACGAGTTCCATAATACCAACTTAAAGATACAAAAAATCAGGCTGCTGCGGATTGTTCTGTTGGGCAATCCTGCTTTGCTGCCGATAGATTTACTCTTAAATTCTTACAGACAAAATTGGATGTTTGCATGGTTGATAGAAAATTGGAAGAATTCTTTTGGGAAATATCTTTCAATATTAGAAGATCTTCCCATCGTGTACACTTTAGTTTAACTAGTCAATCGCGTTGAGAGGTGGCTTATTGTTATAGTTACCGTCAATGATTGCAATTTGGCAAGTGTTTTCATTTTCGTATTTTTTTTAATCTTTAAGGTCTCAACTAGTTTTGCTTAAAGTTAACAAAACACATTTAGGAAAAAAAATTAGACACAGAAGCTGCAAATATCAACGTTTTCCACTCATTCTTGAAGCAAATTATTCTTTATTTATCTCTCAACTGACGAAACTAAACAAAAATGTGAATTTTTAATTGGAACAATTATTTATTTAGGTTTTATCAAAAAAAGTCATATTCTCCAGTGTCCGGCCGCTAGGCTCCTATTTCCGGCTCCTATTTATGGAAACTTCTATTTTTTGGCTTCCCTATGTCCGGGCCCTTGAAAACGACCATAATTACAAAATATTTTTCAATTCTAAAGCAAATTTTAATTGAAATATATACTCTTTGACTATATAAGCACCACATAAAATCATTAACTCAATAAAATTCCCCCAAAATCACTAAATTATAGTACAATGTTTACTAAGGGTTTCAAACAGTTATCCAGTTCAAATAATTTTTCCCGATGGGTTGCGCATATAATTAACTCATAACGCTGAAATTACTTTAAATATCTAATGAACATTTTGACATATTATAAGGAATAGATGTCAAATCGTAATAGGCTCTAAGCAGAGAAGTAGGTCCTTAGATTTATTAATTACAACGCTTTTATTTGGAAGGGGCCGGCTACTGGAGGGGGCCGGCAATATGCGACTCTACCCTACCTATTTTTAAATCAAATTTTGATTTCTGTTATTCCTACCTAATTATTTTTAAATGTACCTAGTACAAATCCATAACGCTTTAAACTGTTCATTCTATATATGCCTATACAGCCGATTATAGCCTTGAACCACTAGAACAACTCCATGCCAGCGTACTAAGCAAAGTTTTACAAGGCCTTACTACTAAATAGAAACGACCCCACGACAACACTTTTTTGCCAGCCGGGCATGTGTTTGCAAAATTTTACTGCTTTTTTATTTACTCATTTAAATAAAAAAAATAAAAACCGATAGCATGCGATGGTGATACTAAAACCAAACTGAACCGAGTGAAATGTGTGCTCTTTTTGTAAAGTAAGCCGCATTTGTTGTATATCCCCTTCAATAATTTTTTTTCTTCCCTTACTTTTCTTGTCTCCTTTATTTAAACTTTCCGCCCACTTGTCGTCAATTCATCGTTATTTTCTTGCTTTTTTTCTCAATACAATACTGTACAAATTTATTTCACTCATTTGTGTATTTTTTTTTTTGCAAACATGTAATTCCACTCAAAAGTTAGTGTCAAAACGCACCAGACAAAAGCAAAAGCAAACAAAATAATAAATAAATAAAGGTAACGTGCATAACTTCGGGTCGGGTATGTAAAAAAAAAATTAAAAATATGAAAAGTAGTGGCTAATTATTTGTAAGTTGAGAGATGACAAAATATTTGAAATCAATGGTGAGTTTGCATTTATAAATTCCAAATAAATAAACTATCAAAAACAGAATCAACGTAATTTTGCGTGAAATGTCCTCAAAAGTTGTATTATGCGGTTGCGGCATACCTATCCTATCCAGTCGTCTAGTAAATACCTAGGTAAATTGATTTGTTGATGTAATAAGAGTTGGAAACACATCTGGCTTTTAAAAGAAGAAAATCCAACAAAATGTTAAATTTTGTTTGTGTCGGAATCGAAAATTCAATTGATTTCGTTTATCGTTCTATCAAAGTTTTGTTATTTAATTTTTTGTGGTGTACCTACCCATAGCTATAGTGTAAGTTAATTGTGCGTGGGATGACATTTGTTAGAGTGTGTGTTTTGGTGAATAAGAACTTGACGTTACAGGTGGCGGAGGATTAGACTAACATAATGCCTAGCAGTGCATGTAGAGAAGGACCTAACTATCAATCACAAATTGTTCTAGATGTCAGTGCTTACACTACTTTTAAAACGTTGCATTGTGAGGGGTCCTTGGAGGCTATCGCAAATGACGAGAATAGAAAAAAAACCTAATTAATTATAACCTTTTGTTCGTCGTTAAAAGATTTAAATATTCTCCAGGCTTGTCGCGCTTGGGCACTGTTCTGGAAGTCAAATACCTTTCTGATCCTTCCGGGTCTTTTATGAAAAGAACTTGCCTATAAATTGGAATGACTAGAGTAGCTCCCAATCCATATACCTACCTAGGTATTTGCATACACTCAGTGGAAACTGTTTCGATTAATAACATGGACAACTTACATATAATATATAATATCTATATAACTACTACAGCTTTTGGAATTAGCTGCCTACCTCTGTTGTGTAAGCAGGTTTGGAGCCATGACTCATTTCATTGGAAAATAGTAGGTTTGTTCGTCGTTCCTAAAGCGTTTTTTGATAAACCTGGTGAACAAATCTACTCTCGCCGGCCCAAAGTAGATCTAGGTTTTAGATGGTGGACGAATTCAGGCAAGGTGCTGAAGCATTTGTTTTGTTTTATTTTTACCTGAGATAAACTAAGTAACTATTGGGCAAGTTTTGCATTTGGAAAAAAATCGAACTCGAGATTTTAATCAAACTTGACATTACGCTGATGGATATCACAAAAAAGGGTGTCTCTCAATTCCGTATGTCTGTCGTGTCTTTCTGTACAATGCTCTACAGCCTAAACGATTGAAGCCATTTTCTTCAAACTTGGTATTTAAGCGTTTTAGTTGATTGTCTAAAATAGATTTTTTAAATCGTTTCTTAAGGCAAAAACTAACGGTAGCTGTTATAAAGTTTTTCTACCATCTCAAATACAATAAAACCCGGATAAGCGCCTCTCATTAAAAACTCCAATTTAATAGGCATTTATGCGAGTTAGGCAGTTATAAAAAAAAACACTTAATTGCAGATACATAGGTAATTGTCTCTATATTTACATATACAAAAATTAAAACTAAAATTTTTGATAAAAAAAATTTAATTCAAAAAAGCTTTTCCCTTCCTTTAGTCCACAAAATTTGCGTCCCGGCGATCTCACTTGGACTCATCAGTTGGCTAGATATGTCCTTACCAATACGCACTTTTTGTTGATTCTATATCCAAATAGATTAAAATTTTTAATCATTAAAATTGGAAAATTTTTCCGTGCGCAGACATAGTTAATTAGGAATGTCTTTTTTATTATATTTAATCGGACTTGTTGAATTATTGATTCAAAATAGATTTTAATGGCATTTGGTCCACGAATCATTGTAGTACGAGTAGATTAAGACTATTACTTTGTACTTGCGATTATAGGTACTATAAGGCAAGTTATGCATTCGTCGAAAAAAAAAGTTTTGAGATAACAATCAAGCATGACATTACGACGATAGCGAAGACGAAAAAATATGGTCTAAAAATTCTGTCCGTCTGTATGTTTGTCTGTCAGTCTGTCTGTATGTATGTATAGACACCTACAGCCCAACCGGGTGGGCCGAATTGCTTCAAACTTGGTATATAGAGTTTTTTAGGTATTGTACAGAGGGGAAATTGAAATTTTTTTGTTAGCCGTTAACTGTTACGTTCAAACCTATTTTTCTTGGAAACGGCTCTAACGATTTTGATTTAAAAAAAATCAGTGCGGCTTTTTAGCTAGGACCGATCATATGGTTGAAAAAAAAAATTAGAAAAATGTCTAAAAACGGTACTTTCCATAGGACCGTTTTTTTTTTTGCTTTCGACTATCTCATAAACGGCTCAACCGATTCTTTCGAAATTTCACACATATATAGGTTTAGGTTGCCCAAATTATACCGCGTACCAATATTTTTAATTAGTATTTTTTGTGTTTTTAAAATCATTAAAAAAAAAATAAATTTATATTTCGAAAACTGCTCATTAAATTTTTTTAAAAAATTATATTTATATGTATTTATTGAATACATATGAATTGGCGTTTTTGAATTTTTTTTAAAAAATGTTTTCAATAAGTTTTTTTAAAAAAAAAAACTTTTTTTCTCAAAAACCGCTCTATAGATTTTTAAAATTTTTTTCTCATAAATTCAAATTTATCTAACAAATAATATGGCGTACTTATTTTTAGCTTAAATTAGTTTAAGTATTTATTTCAGAATTTTGAATTATTTTTTCTTTGATTAAGCCGATTTAATATTTTGTTTTTAAGTTTATATTATTAAATATTTAAGATTGTCATACCAATTTTTTATAGAAAAAAAATTAAAGAAACTTTGTGTATATAAAAAATGAAGTAATAAACAGCTTTAAAGAAAAAAAATTAGATTTTTAACAGAAATCTTTTGCATTCGATGTGATCGAACATAAGAGCAAGTTCGTGCGATCCAGTCGTGCATTTTATTTATTTATGAATTTTAAGGCATTAAACAAAAGCGTTTGCGGAAGGAAAACAAACTTCTGTATTTTATCAGCTGTTTTGAAATGTGAACCTACAAGAATTTTTGTCAGATAAATTTCAATAAAAGTATACAAAATAAAAGGCAGTTAAGCGGGAAATTAAGTTTTATATAAAAAAAATCCTCATAATTTTGGTTCTAAAAAAAGGTAGGTACTTATGCGGGTTAGGCACTTAAGTGAGAGGCATTTATCCTGGTATTACAATCTTAAAAACGGTTCTAACCATTTTTATAAAAAATGTTCTCTACATTTTGGTCAACAAATTTGTTTTAAATACTTTGGCGCAAAAATTAAGTCGATTTAGTTATATGTTAAATCATTTTTAGTATGATACTATGTTAAAAAGAGGATTTTGCCAGTTTTACACGAGTTTAATATCGTATTATCTTAACATTTTACTAAAGTGAAAACCGCCGAATGGCTACTTTAAATTTTTAGTATCGTACTAAATCCACATGTCATTCTGATAGAATATCGGCTTTGCACGCGGGAGGCTCAGTTTCGAGTTCTGCTGGTGTCCATTTTTTTATTTTTAAAATGATGAAAACATAAACATGGAATGCTTATTTAGAGCATATGTGTGGTTTCTATCAACATATTAACATATAATCAATTTACAACGCATGCAAACAATATTTGTGTTCTTTTTAATAATACAATATATATATATATAAATATAATATATACTACTGAAATACATCAGCCAAGTAGAAGACTTAGCACTATAATATTTGGACTTGTGTTCATCAAAATTCAAACCCTACAAATGTTTTGATATCTGCTTAATTAGCATTTTACTAGTTAACAAAAATTTAAAAATTTATGAAAAGTTAGTAGACTACAATGTATATATTAAATTGCTAACTAGTATCGTGTCAAGGCCTTAATAATAGGTTGTTTAAAATGTTTGCCTTTTTTGATTTTGAACTTTCTTAAAACAGCTCGACGGATTTCGATCAAAATTTTTATGTAGGATGTCCTTCAAATTATAAATAAATCTGCATACCAACATTTTGGAAAAATATTTTAATATATATTTTTTTTTGATTTTGAAAAAAAAATTGATTGTTTTTTTTTTTTTTTAATTCAATATATTTAAATTTTGAAAACGTGTAGTTGATTTTTTTTTTGAACATTTATTTTTAAGTTTATATTATTAAAAATTTTAAATTGTCATACCACGTTTTTTTTTTAGAAAAAATTTGTATAGGTGTACAACATTAAGTTAAAAACTTTGAAAATATATTTAGATTCTTAATAGAAACCTTTTGCATAACATAGGGTCTTCACGATCTAGATTTACTAGTAAGCTAGGTCGCATTCTATGAAAATTGTTCATGGAGACCACAAATAGCATTCTTTAAAAAAATTTCATACTAGACATACACAACTCATATCATTCTATTGATAGTATACTATTTGGTTGCCATTTTCACTTTGAGGATAGCGTTTGTTATAATTCCTTGTTTTTTTTTCTTTTTTTTAAATTCCTTTTGTTGAAGGTTTTTTAAGTTTGTAATGCTACTAGAGCAAGAACACAGCGATAGGTATTCCTTCGTGACATTTGTGAAACTGAAATAGTATGCTATGAAATGCCCAATGCCAAATTTCGTAGCATTCTATTTTTCTTTCTATCCAAATGACAGATAGTATACTATAAAATATAGAAGGTGGAGACACCGTGTAAGATGTGATCGAACATAGTAAGTGCAAGTTCGTGCGATCGAGTCGTGCATTTTATTGTATTTCAGTGTAACAGCAAATTGATTGTAAAAATTGCTTACTACAATATCTATGAATAAACTTTAACCCTAGAAAGTAAAAGAAATGTAGACTATATATTGTTACGGGAAGACAGCGATGCCAAAAAAATCATCAACAATAATAATATAAATATTTTTAGTATAAAATAAATTGATAGGCATGCATTGTACAATATCTCAAAGAAAGGGTTTTCCTCACGAAAAAGAAATATTAGATTATTTACTTAGGGAAAGTAAGTGCGAGTGACAACAAATTAATTTCTTCGTCTTCCACTCTTCTTATTCATACAAAATAATCGCACAATTTCCCTCATTTTTCGTTATAAAATTTTATATCATAACTCTGATAAAAAAAGCTTAATTTTAAAAATCATCTACCTATTTATCCTGTACGTAACTGTGAAAGCGGGTAATTTATATTTGAATTTTTAAAGGTTTTAGACTTACGAACACTGAGACACAATGTATATACAATTATGGTGTTTGCGGAAAATGATAAAGTACACATGACGTATATATGTACATATATGTGTACAATTTTTTAACTCTACTGTGTGTGCCTTCCAGTTCAAAATGTTTGCCAATCATTACACCTAATTATTTAAAAGTATCAAGCGATTCTATTTTAAAACATTTCGAAAAACATTATATCATTGGCACAATAATTTATTTCTATCACAAGTTTGGACAGCCATTCGAAGTTTTTCACATGCTGCAGAATGAAAGTACCGTTATATCTCATAGTCAATAAGTTTCGAGTTTTAAAGGCCAAAAACCATCATCTTTGATTTTCCTCTTAACAAGAGTTAATGTTTTATAAATCATTGCCTTAAAGTTTTGTAAGTCCCTTTGCAACTTGATTAAAGACTTGCATAAACAGTTGCTTGTATATGTAAACTTTAAACTGATAACATTACTCCATCTCATCACATTAGGTTTCTTCGTTGAATCCTGAAGTCACCCTAGGGCGCCCTAAAGCGTTTTTTGAAAAACCTGAAGTCACTCTGGTAAACAAATTCTGTGTTTTTTTAAACCTAGGGTCGCCCTCAACTCGCCATGAATAGATCTATGTTTTTAGATGGGGCAAGTTGGGGTAAAAGAATAAACATCAAAGTCACATGACATGTGAAGTAAGGATGAGCGATATTGAGAAAAATATCGAATACTCATCATCGATGTTAATAATTATCGAATCGAAAATATCGATGCTTTGAATGATTTTCCTATATTCTTCCTTCAACATCGATATTAAATCATCGATTTTTTATTTTAATATCGATGTTTCAATAACATAGATGAACATCGATCATCGCTAATCTGAAGCATTTGTTTTGTTGTGAATTCTCGTTTTATATGCAATTTGTCATTTTTAAAATGGAAACAAAAGAATACTTGTTCTCTTTCACACATGGAAACCAGTTGCTGGAGATTTCAAACGAAGAAACTGCCAGCAAGAAACTGAGGAGGAAACTCGGAAGATTTTGTTGGGCTTATGTGTGAATGCAAAGCAAAACGTCAAAAATATCTCTTCAAATCGTTGACCGGGGAGATTTTTGCATTCCCCCTACTTCTTGCCCTTCTCGCCAACAAACTCCCAGTTGCCGGCAACTCAGTTTCCTTGTGTGACAGCATTCTCACAATTTATTTTCAGACACAGACATGCAAAATGGAAAGATTTGAAGTTGTGGATTTTGCATAGGGCCAACAACAATGTATTTTAAGTTTAAATTATTAAATGATATAACTTGCTTTTCAGAAACATTAAATGAATGGCCCGCTGGTGTTTTTTAAGAACCGACAAACCCAGGTGTTTTTGGTAATTCTTGGGGTTATCAAAAATCCCTTAGCCTGCCCTGGGTAAAGTTCAACGAATGGACCTATTATTAATCTTGACGTTTTGAGACATTTCACTTAAATAAGACGCCAACCAATTATAAATACTATCCCTAAACACAACCTTATAGAGCTTGTGCAATAGAATAACATGATGTACCAAATCAAATGCCTTAATAGTCAACGGATAAAGCTAATGTGCTACTTTGGTTGTTTAAACTTGCACATAATTCACTAATCAATTTCAAAATAACATCTTCGATTGAGCATCTCGAAATCCAAATTGTCAATCACTCAGAAAACTTTTTTTTTTAAAGATACAACTCTATGCGAGGTTTCATAAGCTTTTCAAAAATTTTCGAAAAAGTAGAAAGAATTGATATTGGTCTCTTTACTGACTCGTTTATTCAGGGTTGACTTTTTTAAACAAGAGAATAACTTGAGCCACTTTTAATTATTTTGGAAAAGCATTAATCAACATTAAAGTTTGAAGAAAATTCATCCACACGTTTCGGCTAGAGGTTTGCTGATAGACTGAGAGACAGACAGAATTGTGAGACACACGTTTTTCGTCTTCGCTATCATCGCAATGTCAAATTTGATCAAAATCTCGAATTCGAGGTAATATATGTATATCGCAAGTAAAAATTAAAAAAAATATTTAAGATTGGAGAAGTACCTACTGAACGGATTACTTCTTTGCTTCACTTACTCCTCTTGAATAAATGGTATTTCTACGAGTAATTTTGCATGTTAAGAAATAACTCAGTCTTTGAATGAATGCTATAATCATGGTTAACTCCTGAAATTGATAGTCTCAATTCTGTTACCATCTATCCCGCAACAGGTAGGTGTCAAAATAAGTAACACCTGGAAATGTTACTGAAATACAGGAGCACTGCAATTATTTTATTTATAGTATAGGTAGGTATGAGGAAATCAACAACACAACAACAAATCAAATATAATTCGCAATTCGTCAGGTAAACGAAATAGAACACCTCCCGATTCTGTATTGCTGTATGTTATGTGTGGTGATCCCCCATTCAAGAAAGTTGCTTCATCCCAACAGGAAATCAATTCCTTAATCAAAATTGCATTTTGCAGTGTGGACAAGCTGTTTTATACCACCCAGCTATACAATGTCCCAATGAACACTAACACTAGAATTACAAACAATCATCTTAAATTAAGGTGAAAACCTGATGAATGGAGCTTGAGCCTAGAAAGCATCGAGCATTGAAACCTTGCAGTAGTAACCACCCTGGATTCTGAATAATAGCTCACCGTTGGCAACGGTCAACGTGCTATTAAAAATAAATTCAAATTACAAAACTCATTAGATATTAACGGACTTAAGTCACTTGTGCGCGAATGTGATCATCGCCATCAAATTGGCGCACGTATGTTGTTGCAGGAAAAAAAAAACAACTCCAATCGCTAGCTGGTGCTCAAGCTCAAAGCTGTCCGTCCGGCTGGGCGGCCGTTTATTCGTTGGTTAGTTGGTTGGTTTGTACATTGCATTGCTTGGGTCCGTTCTTTGGTGAGGAACAATTGGACACATTACAGTGATCCAATCCAACCGGTTGTTTTGGTTGTTAGGTACTGTTGATGTTGCCGTTGTGCTCTCTTGCAATTAATGGGTTTTCTATTTTGCTATTTTTGCTCCAGCTCCATTCCCATATCTGGGGATGTGGCGCACATGCAGCAAAGGATACAAGCGCACGTCCAAAAATGACAGTGGGCAATAGATGCTGAAATTTCCGATTATTTTTAATTTTTTAAAAATTATTTTAAATTTAAGCAAATGACATTCATTCAAAATATTTTCTTTTTCACTTTAACAAACATCGATAAAATCTATGAATTATTACCTATAAATTCGTAAGTTTCGGATTTAACAAAGATTGTCCTAAACTTTTTTTCCTAATCTGAATTAAACGTGAACCACTGTTCGATACGAGCGACCAAGCAGTTCGATTGGATGATGATGATGACGATGATGATGATAGTATCTTAGCATCTATCCAGAACAAAACATTTAGTCCATAAACATGTGTGCACCACTTATCTGGTGCCTTGGTGGCACAAACAGTGTAACTGCGGCAGGGGCTCTGGCAGGCAAGCAGGCAGCAAGCAATAGCTGTATTATCATCATTTATACGATAGCTACACAAAAAGCCTCAAGTTTCAATTTGAGCAGCCGATCTGGCAGCATGCATTGCATCTGCATGCATTCGCACAACACAACAACCAACTGCACATGGCATCGCTGAGGCGCATTCTTCAGATTCAGGGCGCTAACGTTTTATGCCACAACGGATTCACAATTTAACTTGTTTAGATTAGCTGCTTTTATCAATGATTTAAATCTCACTACGGTACCTACACGGTAAGAACTGGACACTATACGGTCAACTTGCTCCAATCGCAGTTGATTGTTGGTAGGTAGTGGTGTTCTTCTTAGCAGGTTGTTGGACTTGGAGAACTTTTAACTGTTTTGGCAAATTAAAATGACTAGAAATTACTTGTGTATTTGAGAGTGTATTAAATTGAACTTGAAAAGCTGTCAAGTCGAATATGACATTAACATTATTTGTTTTGCAACATGTGGACATTCTTTTAGTCATCAAGAACGTTACAACCTAGATTGGTTAAAGAAGAATCTTTGTCCCGTCACAAGTATAGTGAAGATGTTAAGCTAAATTGTAAACTAGTTTTATCATTCCTCTTCGATAATATAGATGCTTATCTACATATGTATATTCCATGAAGACATAATAATAAAAATATTTCAAAATAAGTTTTGATTGGCGGCAAATAAATTTTAAGTTCAATGGAACTTTGCTGGTTAGAGTTTACATAATTGGCTTTAGTTTTGGTATTGATTTTGTTTGGCATAAAAATACCTTTTTGAATTTCCTTAGAGAAGTATTACCTTACTCTAATGATTTTCGTTAAGACTTGAAAGTATCATTGCGCTTCAGGTTTTCTCCTGTCATTTTTGAAAACCATGTTTTTGGATGTTTTCAATGCAATCGGAGCATAATTACGGTACGGATTTCATAATTACTCAGCAATACTCGAGAATTTGTCTAGAAATCAAGGGACAATATCCTAGAATATGTAGTTTTATAACTAATAAATAAAAAAAAATAAAACAGTTTGCCAAATACTCAAGGGCTTTCTTTATTGAAAGATATTCGGAATGTAATTGATACATTTAAGAAATTTAATATCATCAAACGGAAGAAATAATAACATTAGAAATATCACTGACAAATAGGAGAAAAGGCAGTGAGCTCTGGTGACATCCTTGGGGTATACCGGAGGCTTAAGTGATTGGTACAGATAAGAAGCTGCCAATAGAAACAGTATTTACTGGGTACGTCCGATTGAATAAGATTACAACAATATCAACAATTTCTAATGAAATCCAAAAGGTTTTATTTGGGATATTTTATGGAAAAATTTAAATCTTAATTATCTCGAAAACGGCTCTAACGATTTTGATTAAAAAAATTATGTGCATTATCATAGGTATAGTCTAGGTATTTTGGTCTGCCATAGACCTTTTTTTTTTTATTTCCGATTTTCTCATTTACGGTTTTTCATAATAAATGTTATACCCGAGATCCTTCAAATTCTTTGAAAAAAAAATGTTTTAATGCAATTATTATTTTTGAAATTATATTTTTAAATTTATATTTTTTAATACTTAAGGAACATTTGTTTACAAAAAAAAAACTTAAAGAAATTTTATATATGCATAAACAATTAAGAAAAAACTGTTTTAAAATATATTTAATTTCCTACTAATACAAGGTGGTCCACCAATTGTGCTACAATAAAAAATTCAAAAAAATTATATTTTTTTATTCGATAAAACTTAAAATTCTATTTTAAATAACTACATACTTGTTTTAAAAGATGATACAGACCGCAAATGATCTCCACGCTTACAAACGCATATGCGGCGCCTGATCAGAAAATTGTTCATTGCGGCCTTAAGGTTAGAAGTTGGGATTGGTTCAATTATTGTCTTAATTGACTGCTTCAATTCAATAAAATTCTTGGGTTTCGTTTTGTACACCTCCTGCTTGACGTAACCCCATAAACAAACCTGGTTTAGTCAGGTGATCTTGAGGGCCAGCGAAAAGTGGAGTTCCTGGAAAATTATTTGTTTGGGAATTTTTGTTGGAGCTCCGCCATATCTGGACTCGCTATATGTGCAATTGCTCCATCTTCCTCGCTGTTCAATGGGGTACATCTTCGGTGTAGTTCTAGGTAAAAACTCATTCAACATCTTTAAATAACTGTTCCCATAAACAGTTACTGTTACACCGTTTTCTTTAAAGAAGTAGATATGGGCTCACAATACATCTTGAAGAAACTACATCCCACACAGTCACTCGTGCTGCGTGCAGTTCCGTCTCATGGAGCACTTCTGGATTAGATATACTACATATACAGCAATTTTTTCTTGATTACTTTGCCGTTTAGATCCAAATGGGCCTCATTTTAGACATGAACAAACAATTTATCAATGTGTTGTCTTCTTCGGAAATTGCAATCATTTTTCGCGAAAATTCCACTGGAACAGGCAAATCCTGAAGGTTTAACTTTTAATTTGGGCTTTGTACGGAAACAAGTTTAAGTCAGCACGAAGTATCCGTGGTAATGACCGTCTGCTAACTCCAATTTGCACCGATAAGTTTCGTCTCGAAACGCTTGTATTTGTCTGAATTGCCGTTGCTACAGCCGCGATTGTATCCTAAACCCGAACATTGGGATCTCGATGATAAGGTATTCCGGGGATGCTTCCAGATTCGGGGGTGGCCGTGGCGCGATAGTTGTGTGCTCGCCTGTCAACCTCGTGGTTGCAGGTTCGATTCCTGCCGTTGTCTATGTCTTCTTATATTCCATTAAAAACCAATTCTCAAAAATTGTCATAAAATAAGTTGCTGCTTTGCTCATTACAGGCTGTTTAGGCATAACACTAACAACTTGTGATTGAGTAAACTACTCATAAATATGACAACGAAATAGAATAAAATAATGCGAATTATAACAGACATAAATAAATAAGACACGGTAATTTTCTCTGCATTAGTTTAGCCGCCATCCCTGTTGATAAAATGTGAGACAACGACCTCCGGCTCAATACGTCGCGCCACACATCTTTCTATTCTTCTTTCTCTTCTTTCACCGGATGCCGCGCTGTGTTAAAAACATATAAAGGGTAATCATAATCCCTTGAGCGCGTGCAAAGTTATAAAAAAAAAAATAATAATACTATGTTTCCCAGCATCATTGTGGTCCATCTACTCGGGAGAGTACCGCCTAAATTCCCTTTGGACGGAAATGACGGATTGCAAAGCATGGTACCGCTGCAGTATCCAAATCCTTTTTTTTTCAGTATTTCAAGTATTCATTTTGATAAAGAAAATAAGCCATATAACACAGAAAAAAAATGATTACGTTTTATTTTTGTGGCACACATAAAATCCAGTACGTGCGAATTAGTCGGACATTTTATTTAAATGGGCAATACATTTCCGAAAGGGTTTTCCTAATATTCGGCCTTGGAATATTTTTCGGAAATATGCTGTCAAACAAAAAAAAATAATAAATGACTATAATACCTATAATCCTTATTCATAATCGCATTTTTGGGACTGTGTAAAGTTACAATGCCTCTTATTGCGGAAATTTTATTTTTAAAAGTTATATAACATTGAATAATAGAAGGATTTTAAGCTAAACGGGTTTAGAGTTTAATAATAACTTTATAGAGAAATAAGGTAATTGTATGCGTAGATATTAAACAATTTATATTATTTTTATTAGAAGTGACTATGCCCGTCGGTGTTATTATAAAGAAATAATTACTAATTTAACCTTCACATCAAACGTGAACATAATAGATTTTTCTTCTTGGTGCTTTAATTGACACAAGAGCATTTTATCTAAAATGAGCTTGACATTTTTTTATGAATATGAATTTATGGAATGATGAATAGAGCCTTAATAAATGCTTATTCACGGCGTAACTATTTAGCCGTTGAGGGGTGTTTTATGTTCTAGCGAATTCTATTTAATACGACTGCGTAGATATAAAAATTAATTGCTTATAAAGTTGGTAGATGAACTGAAAATGATATTCAATGTTGGTCATTTACAAAACAAGAAAACAATCTATAAAAATGAACCTCTTGCAATATGTCGAAAACGAGCTCATATCCTTTGAAGTGCTCGAAACTAAGAAGAGCAATTTCTGAGCAGATTTGTAGAAAAAAGAGGAAAGCCACTAAAATTCACTATGAAAAAATATTGATGGTAAAGAAAAAACTAAAATATTTCTCACAAAAGAAAAACTAAATGAAATTCGCCCACATTACCAATTAAGCATAGCGCGCTGCTGATACGAAACGGAATTTTTCGGTGGTTTCCAAATATAGAGAGAAATGAAAATAAAAACAACTTGTGGAGAATTCAGCCAGCTGTCACAAACACAATTGACAGATTGTGACCAGGCATGCACAAAAATGCTTATTCTCCTAATATCAAATTCCTTACAACTTAAAATTTGATGTTTTTCTGAACGCAGTCGAATTATTTCTAAACAAAATCGATTTTATGCTATCGTAACAAATCTTTCTTTTTTAGCAGGATTTCAATGACTTTACAAGCACACAAATCTTCGCATGTTCCTTAGAACAAAAAAATCGATCTGAAATCGACTTCAAATGATTGTTAGGAATTCAAAAATTTCAGGGCTTAAACGACGCGACGATTCAAAAATCTGTTTTAGGAAATAACCGAAAACACCTAAGTACCAAGTTTTAAAAAAAATCGGTTCAGCTGTTTAGGCTGTTTATGCTGTAGATCTGTCGATCGATCGACAGACGGAATTGCAGGACCTACTTTTTCGGTGTTCTCTATCATCGTAATGTCAAGTTTGATTAAATTCTAGAGTTTGATTTTTTTTCCAAATGCTAAACTTGCCCTATGCTTAGTACCTATATCGCAAGTAAAAATGTTTGTTGTCAGATCATTTATTCACCAATGGCGTAAAATAGTCGTATTTTAGTTATGATTTATAAAAATAGATCTTACAGTCAACGGCCTTGGCTCCGATGAAAGATCAGCGAAATCAAGCATCGTTGCGCGTGGTTATTACTTCGATGGAGGAACGTCGGAAACCAACCACGTGCTGTTGACATGTGTTTCTTCTGTTGTGTGTTCTTTCTTTCTCTGTCTCTCTCTGTTGTATTAATGTATGTGATGTTTAAAGCCAAAGGTCTAGTTGCCAGTGCTTCAGTGTCTCTACTTCGTAGATTTATCTACGGAGTAATATAATATGTAATGTAATGTAATGTAGATCTTACAAAGACGGAATGTCGAAGTAAATTTTATTTATTGCTATTCGGAGTAAATTTAATCTAATTAAAGGAAGGTTAGAAGGCTGGTTGTTTCATCTTTTATAACCATTACATAAAAAATAACTCCAAATGGCATTAAATAACTGTTTTTGATCAAACAAAAATCGAATTTGTGTTTTTGAAATGCTGTATATTTCGAAAACGGCTTATTGATATTTTTTTAATTAATTCAAAATAGCTTTTTACGGCTTCATTCCGGCGATCTCGCTTGGACTGATCACTTTTAATTGTTTTTTTTTAAATAATGAAATATTATTTTATTTTATTTTTAATAGAAAATAATTTTGTTTTAAGTACATATGGAGTCGGAAATAGAATCATCATTAACGTGCTCGCAAAATGTTTGCGACGATCGCTAATTCGACCAAACTCTAGAAAAAATTTTCGTAATTAGTTTTCGGGAGTGTTCACAGGATTTGCGAACTATTCGCAAATATTTCTTAAGAATTCGCAGAGATTTGCGATTTAGCACTTGTGTAAATCATTCGGAAATGATTTGAGGGATTTCGCAATAAAGAGAAAATCGACTGTGTTTGAAAACCCCGAGAGTATAGAGAAATTTCAATTTATAACAGTTGTCCCCCATTAAAAGTTTGAAAAATTCACGTTTGTGGTAAACTTTTGGGTGACAAATTTTACTGTGGATGTAAAATTTTACAAGACAAATCGTAGATAAATAAAAACATTAACATAATTAATTCTTCGATAAGTGTTCTTACCTAGGAATGTTTGTTATTGGAACTAGTCATATTTCCTAAAAAGAAACATGTTTTGTTTAGTTTTCTATTTGATAACGATCAATTTTTCTTTCAGTGTATTATTCTGATTAACCAGTTATATCTGATAGTTTCTTTCCATATTATAACATTACACCAATCCAATAGTACACATTCACATACCTACCGACAAGATACCTATAAACCTGACAATATACTCGTAAGCTGATTGTTATCCTAACGCAATTTACGCTTTAATTTAAGCTTGTAAAAACCAGTTAGACACGAGTCACTACCATCTACTAATCCACACGCAAGGGGTTGCAATTGTAATAGCGCAATCTTTTCAAGAACACAAATAAACACCATAGCCACACTATACGAGTAACAGCCATTTGCAAACTAACTGCGCAACAACATCCACTTATGGCCATTACACCTGTGTCCAGTGCGCAGTTATTCGCCGGACGGTTAGTCAACGGACGACGATCCTATCTCGAGGATTCAGGTTATTTAAGCGGCAACTTTTTAGCTCAGTCAACTACCATCATCCGATTACACCAATACCATAAATCTTCGTAGCAAATTTTTAAACCATTTGAAAATAATTGCGACCTTAAAACAATCAACGGCGCATCGAGGCGGCGCGGCGCGGTCCGGCTATACTACAACAATGGCCATGAAAGCAGCAGCAGAAGCTATATGATCGCTTACAGTTGCAGCAAGCAGCGGCAGCGTTGGAATGATAAATTCTTTTCCGTTTTCCACCTGTCCCATAGCTGGTCACGGCGCTTTAAGACGATTGTGGAAGGGGGTGGGGTATCTTCCGTCTTCACTGGAAAACCTATTATCTGCAGCAGAATTGAGGTAACATGTTGCTGCAACAATACAAAAGAGGCGGGAAAAACCATCCATTACCCGGTCGGAGAGGGTTCCACAAAGCAATAAATAAAATTGCTGAGGATCATGGATTGTCACCCGATCGGTGCGGCTATAGTGTAGGCAAACAAAAAACATTTGAAATGAGTTATGACCACACGGAGCAAGCTTGCAACATGTTTGCGAACGAGCAACGAGAAGACGACTCTGATTTTGTATAGATAGGGTAGCTGAGCTGGCTTAGTCGGCATCGGCAGGGGATTTCATTTCCCAGAGTATGTGTGTGGGTTGTGGTATGATGACAAATGACAGAGGCTCCCAAAAGGGAGACCTTTAATATAATTTGGTTGAGGAGCGCGCAGGTAGAAATAGAAACAGTTAAAAATGCTGACTGAGTAGAGTACCCCTCTTATTTCGATGTGTGATTTATTGTTTCGCAACAATTTGTTGTGTGGTTTTGTAAATGGCTTTTGTATAATTAATTGCCAATTCGATACCTGGGCTGTTCGTAAAAGTTCCAATAATTTTAAATTCTCTATCGATGACACACTTTTGAGTTTTGGTAATTCAGTATTCAAGATCTTTTTTTTTTGTTTAAAAAAAAAAAGGAAGAACTGAAAGCATGTTTTTATTATTCCCCTTCGAACTGAATATATACCAAGTTTGATAGATTCACTATGAATATTAAAATTATCTGTCCTCCTTTGTAACATTGTTGAATTCAAGTAGAAATACATTTTTTTTTCGTTGCACGTGCTCTCTAGTTCATGTATAAATATATCCAGCTAAAAAAAAAATACAATATCCCGTTCCTATTCCTGCATGGCATATTTTTAACACATATTACAAAGTTTATGGGAATGCCAGGATATTTTCTGCAAGGTTGAGACCAAAAAAAAAATATGTCCCACATTCCTCTTTAGCCATTTTCATGTGCGGCTTTGGGGGTGAGGCGAAGCTTTTATCGTTGATACCTACAGTCTTGTGCAAATTAATTGGGACAACCAGATTTTTGATATTTTTATTCATATAAATAATATTAATGAATAAATGTATAAACTTTTGTTTAATATTTTATATGACCCCCTTTAGCATCTATTACTTCTTTTACAAGCTTTGGCATTGATAGTACCAACTTTTCACAAATATTTTTTTTTCGGCATCGTGAAACCATATATCAATGATTTCTGTAATAAGCTTGATTTTTGTTGTACAGTCCTTTTTTCTAAGCCGCGCCTTGATGATAGCCCATAAATTTTCAATTGGGTTGAGATCAGTTGAGTTCCCAGGCCACTGCAGTACATTACGAAGAATTGCTTAATTTTTTTGACGTGTGGCACGGGGCAAGGTCTTGTTGACAAATTGATTCTTGCGAAGAAGTTCTTCTTCGGATGGTAGGAAGAAGCATATGCGTCAGGACATCTGCGTATCTGTCGCTGTTCATCATGCCTTCGATGGGCTTTAAGTTTCCTGGACCCTCAAAAGTAAAACAACCCCAAAACATAACTTTTGGTGGGTGCTTAGGTGATTGGACAATATGGCCAGGTCGCAGTTTTTCCTCATCACTTCTTCTCACGACACTCACCCTGTATCCTTGGACCTCAAAGTGGCTTTCATCAGAGAAAATGACTTTTTTCCAATCATCTTGAGTCCAACTTTTACGACTTTTGACCCATCTTAGCCTTTTTTTCTGCATGGCATCCGTCAGAAGCTGTTTTTTTTAGTGGTCTTCGGGCTTTCCGGACAACTTCAAGAAGCCGACGTCGAACTGCTGATGAGTGCACTTGGACTCCACCTGTCTCCAAGTCCTTTTGAAGCTCCCCACTAATCTTCCCAGGGCTTAGGACGCTGTTTCTGATTATCATTTGCCGTTGTTTTGCGTTTCCGACCGCATTTGCCTTTTCTGCGTGCCTTAATTGATCCTGTCGCCTTGTGCACTGCAATAACCCTGCCAACACTTGATTTGAACTTAGTAACATAATTTTAATAAAAAGGACATTTAATTTGTAAACCTAAAAAAAAATTCGACCTACCTTCAAAGAGTCAATAGAAACATTTGATAAAACTAATTCATGAAGCAATTACTAGAAAATTCAAAAGATATACACAAAAATCAAGGCATGCTACCAAATTCATTACAAAAATTGCCTGTCCCAATTAATTTGCACAAGACTGTACATATCTGTGTGTTTTCGATGGGAACCAAATTGACTTTGATAAATTTTCAACCATGCTGTTTTAAATTACTTGGGCTTTTATTATGTGTCACTTTGACTTTGAGAGTAAATGTGTTAAACGGATTCCGAAAATTGTATACTAACTTGGTTAGCAGTTGATTTAGGAAAGGTGTTTTAAGGCTCAAAGGTTTTTTTTTGGGTATCGTATTTATGCAGTTTCTAAAATTTTGCATATCTGACAATTGGAATAGAGAAGATGTAAACGTCAAAAGTGACAGAACTAACTTTGGCGTAACTGACAGATGCATTGTATTAACTTGTATACAATTTGTTTTAGGAATGGTAGCTTAAGACTCAATGTCTTTTCAGTCAATTTGAATTGGGGAATTGTAGAAGTCATATGTGACAGAACTTACTTAAGGGAAACTGACAGATGCATATAGTAACTTGGATAAACTTTGTTAAGAAAAGTGATTAAAGACAATGGTTTTTTGGTAACGTATTTATTCAATGTATTAAAGCTTGCATATAAGTCAATTAAAATAAGGAATTTTAAGAAGGTATCCACAGCAAAAGTGACAGAATTAACTGACAGATGCATAAAGTAACTTGGAGAAATTTTGATTTAGGAAAAGTGTTTTAAGACTGAATTGTTTTTTTGGGAATGCATTTATTGAGTTTCTTAAATTTTGCATATCAGACAATTGTAATAGAGAAGATGTAAACGTCAAAATGGACAGAAATAACTTTGACAAAACTGACAGATGCATATATTAACTTGTATAAAATTTGTTTTAGGAGAGTTATCGATAGCACATTAAACAATCCGGATTGCTCGTGATGTTGTAACACCTATGGAAAAAAACAGCTGATGAACCAAACGTTTGGAAATTAGAAGAACAGCTTATTCAAAACAGCTGCTGAATATGCAATATAACTGACGACAGAAAATGCTACATCGATTGTTCGAAAACAAAGCCGTTTTATAGGTAACTTGGCAAGCCTAGCCGCTTCGTACTCGAACGCGAGCGATGGCTTTTCAGTCAGTTGGAATAGAGAACTCGTCAATGTCAAAAGTGACAGAACTTACTTTTATAAAACTGACAGATGCATATAGTAACGTGGTCAAAACATGTCTCAGAAAAGACTATTTTTGGTAACGTATTTATTAAGTTTCTCAAATTTTGAACATCAGTCAATAAAAAAGGAAATTTTAAGAATATATCAACGTCAAAAGTGTCAGAACTAATTTTGCCGAAACTGACGGATGCATATAATAACTTGTTTAGGAAAGTTATCTTAAGACTTAAAGGACGCGTTCGATAGCACTCAAATCAATCCGAATTGATTCCACTAATATTGATTAACCAAAAATTGTTGTCGAACACAAATATTAAGCTACCCAAAAATCATTGGATTCATTTAGATTCATTTGGAAATTTGAGGAACAGCTAATTCAAAATAGCAGCTGAATATGCAATATAACTGACTTGACAGAAAATGCTACCAGGATCGTTCGAAAACAAAGCCGGTTTTAGTGTAACTTGGCAAGCCTAGCCGCAACATACTCGAACATGAGCAATGTCTTTTCAATCATATGGAATATGCAACTTGTCAACAGCGAACTTACGTGGGACGTTCAATATATTCTCGGTATCGGGGTGAAGCTGTGGTTATATATATAAGGTGAAAATGATGGCAGAGATCACCAAGCTTTCAACTGGTACCATTCACACCATTCTTCATGACCATCTTAACCTTTCAAAGGTCAGTGCAAGGTGGGTGCCACGAATGCTCACAGCTCCTCAGAAAAAAGTGAGAATCGCATGCTGTAGAGAGCTTTTGGAGATGTGCAGTGAGAAAGCGGACGGTGTTATGGATCGAACTGTTACTGGGGACGAAAGATGGGTTCACCACTATGACTCTGAAAGCAAACAAGAGTCCATGCAGTGGCATAAAAAGGGAACAGACCCCTCGAATGATTTCAAAGTCACTACTCCGTCTGCAGGGAAACTCATGGCCACAGTTTTTTGGGACTCAAAGGGAATCTTGCTAATTGAGTAAAAAAAAAAGTGAAACCATCAACGCCACATCCTACGCTTCCACTTTGCATAATTTGCGGGAGGAAATTAAACAGAAAAGACGGGGTAAACTCGCAGTGGGTGTGTTGCTTCTTCATGACAACGCTCCTGTTCACACGGCGCGAGTTTCCAAGGCTGCTGCGCGAGATTGTGGTTTCCAAGAAATCCAATACCCACCCTATAGTCCAGACCTTGCCCCTAGTGATTATTTCCTGTTTCCGGATTTGAAAAAATGTCTTCCTGGAAAAAGATTTTCGGATGATGAAGAACTCAAGTCGGCAATGAATGGGTATTTAGCAGAGAAAGAGGAAATTTATTTTCTTGCGGGTTTAAAAAAGCTTATCTCAAGATGTAACAAATGAATTGATGTTAGGGGAGATTATATTGAAAAATAAAAACAATTTAAATTGAATTCGCATTTTCCTTCATATCGATACCGAGAATATATTGAACGCCCCTCGTACTTTGATGAAACTGACAGATGCATATAGTTACTTAGATACATTTAGTTTTATTAAGTGATTTAAGACTCAATGGTTATTTGGTATCGCATTTACTCAGTTTCTTAAATTTATAATAAGGAACTTGAAACTGACAGATGTATATAAATAGTGACTTAGATTAATACTGTTTTGATGCAGTTTCTTAAATTTGGATCATCGGTCAATTAAAAAAAAATGTTTAAGAATCTGTGAACGTCGAAAGTGACATAACTAACTTTGGCGAATGGGACAGTTGCATTATGTAGTAAGTTGGTTAAAAGATGCTCTATGATAAGTGTTTAAGGATTCGATGGTTTCTTGGAAATGTGTTTATTAAGTTCCTCAAATTTTGAACTTACACCTTAGAAAAGTTAAATCACTTTAGGCAAAGGTCTTAAGCAAGTTTTCAAAACCTATTTATGTTTAATTCTTTAATATAAAACAAATCCTTAGGACAAGAATAACTGTTGCTATCGCCAAATGCTTGCATCAAAATAGCAAAGAACAAACATTGATCAAAATCACGCAACCAAGGGAGGCAAAAAAAGCATACCCATCGGCCAATGGATATCATACAACGAAACTTCTTCCATTTTTCTATGATGTATAATAAGGTATGTGCATCTCGTGGATAATGATAATTTAATTTGTTCACAAAATGTACATTATGCAAATGGCAATAAGGCTAAGGCCTATAATAACTCGATGCAGAATTATTATTCCCTTACTGGCCGCGAAAGATCGTTATGTTCCCAGAGCAAAATAAGCCCGATTACTGAATTCAATGCTAAGAACATAGCGGACGGCAGCACGCATCCATAGACTAGTCCATCGATGCAAGCAAAAACAGTTAAGATGTGCAGTTAGGCGAAGAAATGCTGTCTGTACCCATAAGCCCAGGCGCACTGTGTTTGATGAAGATGATCAAGGAGAGGGTGGCGCATGCGCAAAACCAATGGTCGTCATATATGTATGTATGTGATGGGGCCCTAAAGCACACTGCGCGCAGTGCATTTATTTTGTACTGACCATTATTGGTCTGGTCAGGCCGGTGTGTCCAGACTAGGCATTATTTATCTGCAGTGCAGCAGGCGCAGTTTTGGACTGTGGTGCAGCACAAAAATTAGCTTGGACGAGTCCAGCGAGTCAGTTAATTCGAACCGACCGACTGACAACGTAGAACCTTTTTTGTGCAAAAATGATTATTACGCCTTATAGATGGTGTTCAGTGCCCCCTGCCGGTCTCGTTGATGCTCATACCTCATGTCTCATGAGAATACCATACTGCGTGATGTGTGTGTGTGATGATGTGATGTTGTTCTGCAGTTGCGGTCCATTCGCTCGCCACACTTGATGCTTGGATGCGCTTCTAAGCAGCTTAGGATTTATTAATTTATAATTATTAACTTGGCTATGAGCGATGAGTACGACACGGGTAATGAGCTCGAGTGTATTAATTGTTTCTTCTAATGTTTAATTGTTTATTTTATTATTTTTTTTATTTCCGTAATACTGCTGCTGCTTCTGCTTTTGCTTCTGCTTCTGCAGCTGATGGCTGCTGTTTCTTACTGCTAATTGATTTAGGTTCTTGCTGTATGTAGACGGGCCTTTACTGGATATGAGATAGTTTCATATGTTGCACAGACGTTCTTTTTAACGGTAAATGTGATTTATTTTCTTACAACATGGAATGTGCACTTTTAAATTGGTTAAGTGGTTCAGGTATGAAGACAACACAAAAAAAAAACCAACGTAATGTTGCAGAAGCTTGTTAGAGGGCCTATAGAATATGATGTTAATTGATGCCAACAAGAATTAAGAGGCCTATGGTAGAGTGAATTTAGTTTATAAAAATCTGGTTCAAAGAAAGCTGTGTTACCTCTGTCTGCCAGCCGACTTGCTAAGGGAGATGCATTATCAAATTAAAATAGTTTTCTTTTTGGATTAAGAAAATGTATCAGAATATTGTGTCAGAATTCCACTTAACGATACATTATCTAAGATTTTATAGACCAATAAAATTAACTTGTTTCTATAGTTAAAGCTAAATTTTGGTCTGCGGTTATTGAGATGTACATATTTTCCATTCCTGGGCAATATTTTGTAGGGTTAAGGATGCTTGAGGCATTTTTTGCTGGATTGATGCGACACCTGACAAACTAATTATCTGACATATACTTTAGAACTGTTAGTCTATAATGGCCGGGAATTTGTTGTTTCAAAATCACCATTATTGCCTGAGTTGAGTTGTATGAGTGGTCAGGGGCTGTATCGACCTGCTGGAACCAACAGTTCTTAAAACCCAATTAAGCGAACTGCAGCAAATTGTTTACATCTTTCTATGCGGATCGTTCATCGACGTTTTCTAACTGTCTTGGACATTCCCGGTCACAGCAGTTGAACAGTTGTGAAAATTCCCATACATTGAGTTTTACTGATTGAAATTCCAAATTCTTAATCCTGTGTTTAATTCAACATCCACAATTTGTTCTATCAATAGCAAATATCATTTGGCTCGGCTTTTATCCGCAAGGTTTTTCAGTTCTGCCAGTTGTGGGCCAACTCATTGCTTCCATTTTTCTTACCAGACCGAGATGTTTGCAACTCAATCCTCTTAAATAAGCTGGTTATGTTTTGGTAGACCGTATTTTTATTATTATATCGTATTACTAACCCGTGTTTACTTATTGGTTAAGACGGTTTGTGATAAAATAAAATGCACAACTGGATCGCACGAACTTGCTCTTATGTTCGATCACATTTTATGCAAAAGATTTCTATTTAAAATCTGAATATATTTTTAGTCATTTTTTACTTTATTTTTTATAAACAAAGTTTCTTTAATTTTTTTCTAAAAAAAATTGGTATGACAATCTTAAATATTTAATAATATAAACTTAAAAACAAAAAATTAAATCGGATTAATCAAAGAAAAAATAATTCAAAACTCTGAAATAAATATTTTAACTAATTTGAGCTCAAAAAAAAGTACACCATTTTATTTCTTGGATAAATTTGAATTTATGAGAAAAAAAAAATTAAAAATCTGTGGAGCGGTTTTGAGAAAACGTTTCAAAAAAAATTCAAAAAGGCCAATTCATAGGTATTCAGCAAATACATATAACTATAATTTTTGAAAAAAAAATTATTGAGCAGTTTTCTTTTAAAAAATTCTTTTAAAAATACAAAAAAATATTTATTAAAAATATTGGTACGCAGTATAAATTGGACAACCTAAACCTATATACGTGTGAAATTTCGAAAGAATCCGTCGAGCCATTTATGAGATAGTCGAAATAAAAAAAACGGTCCTATGGAAAGTATCGTTTTTAGACATTTTTAAATATTTTTTTTCAATCATATCATCGGTCGTACCTAAAAAGCTGCACTGATTTTTTTAAATCAAAATCGGTAGAGCCGTTTCCGAGAAAAATAGGCTTTAACGTATTGGTTATAACGGTACCTTATTTTTTGAGCTAAAAAAAAAAAATTTCAATTTCCCATCTGCACAATATCTAAAAAACTCCATAGACAAAGTTTGAAGCAATTCGGCCCACCCGTTTGGGCTGTAGGTGTCTATACATACACACAGACAGACTGATAGACGGAAAGAATTTTTAGATCATCTTTTTCGTCTTCTCAAAACTTTTTTTTTTCGACGAATGCATAACTTGCAACGATTTAGTAAAATGTTAAAGCCACTTTTAGCAATTTACTAAGCTAAAAATATGATTGAGCTAATTTTAACATTTTACTAAAGTTAAAATCACGGAATGGCTACTTTAAATTTTAGCAATTTGCTAAATCCATTATGGAATCTGATAGTATATCAGCCTTGCACGCGGGGTGCCCAAGTTCGAATCCTGCTGGTGCACAATTTTTTTTTTGATGAAGTTAAAATGATGAAAATAGAAATAACTAATACCTTTATAGAGCACATGGTGGGGTTTCATCAACATATAATTAATTTACAATGCATAACAACAATAATTGCGTACATCAAAATTTAAACCCTACAAATGCTCAGCTTTCTGCTTAATTAGCAATTTACTACTTTAGAAAAGGTTTAAAAATTTTGAAATAGTTATTCAATCAATAAGCACTTAGGAAATTGCTAACTAGTAAAATGTTAAGCTCTTAACAAATGGGTTGCTTAAAATTTTGCACCTATGGTTTTGAAATTGATAATTGGATAGAGTTCTTCTTCTGTACCCGAGTCTTACTGTCCTGGAAACTCTGATGAGCTCCGGAAAGCGTACGCCTTTGGAAATAAAAGCTTGTAAAAGTTTTTAGTTCAGTAACATAAGTAATACTAAATCATCTTTTTAGCTGATTCATTTCAGTAGTACCTTTATTAAATTTATATTATTAAATAAACCTTCGTAGATTACCTAAATAGCAAGTTGTGTTTTCACCGCTTCAAACGATTAAAAAGTACATTCATTTTGAAATCACCATTCATAATGCAAATGGTATTTCATTTTCTCTTAAAATATCGAAGTGAGACAGGCAACTTCATATCTGTCAAACGAAAAAAAAATCACTTTTCCGATTAATGTGTTCATTTTCATATGGGGATAGGTTAGTTTGATTTGTACAACCATAGTTCCTATGAATATTTAAATGATATTTACATTAAATCTTCATTTGAAGAGATTTAAATTTTTATGGCAAGTCCCCAAGTATTAGGCTAAAGCTTACACTGCAATGGAAAACACGAATTTTTCTCCAATGTCACCGACATTGTTTCGCACGAAAAAATATTCGTATTTTATAAACAGATATTGCAGGATATATAGTCGTGTTCTTTTGGCAAAAGCTAAGAACTTACACACGCTAAAAATACAAGAACCTGCTTTCGATAAAAGTAAAGCAAAAGTCTGCTGTTTAATAGACTTGTGAGATTTATTCGAGTATCGAATGTTTAGTTGGTAGTTCCGGATTTCTTTGATTAATTTCGAAGTCTTTTTTCGTAGAGTTCTTCTTTCTGTCAATGGGCTCCCGGAAATTACGCCAGCGGAAATTGTCATACATTTTTTTTTTGGAAAAACCGCCAGAATTTTTTTCTGTCTTGGAAAAGGGGCAGAATTTTATTTGGAAAATATGCCAGACATATTGGAAATTATGCCAGATAGGTGTGGAAAGAGAGCCTGAACGCAAAATGGAAATTAAGCCAATAAACTTTCAAATGTAAACAATAAATTTTAAGAACCTCCATGCATAAAATGGGATGCTGCCCCCTCCAACCTCCCCCTGTGGAAAAAGCACCAGAATTGAAAAAAGACCAGAAATTTGGGAAAGATTATCAGAAGACTTTGGCTTTTTTGCTATGAAAAAGGCAAGAATTTTGTATGAGGAATTTTTTGGCGTTTATTCCAAAAAAAAATTCTGGCGCAATTTCCCGGAGCCTGTCAATGGGCACGTTCACCCATTTATTAGATAAGCTATCTCGGAAACCAAACTATACGAATATATTTGTGAACGATTCGAATTAGTTAGCTGAAAGCAGTTAAAAATCAATAATTTTTGGTTAATTTTCACACCTATACAGGAAAGTTAAACAACTACCAGATTAAAGATACTTTAAAAAAAGGTATTCTAACAATGGGAGAGACTATCAACATTCTAAATGTATCTGACTGGAGAGCACTTGCTATTTTTCTGAGAGACGCCACCCTTACTTTCCGAAGACTACTTATAACAGAATACGCAAGCTTTATCTATTTAATATAAAAGTAATACAAATAAATAACAAATTTATATTTAAATTTTCTACTATTTTAAAATATTGCCAGTCGAGCTGACGGCAAAGCCAAAGCTTAAAAAATTCGTTAAAATATGTTCAAATGTAAAAAAAGCAAATTGTAAATAAATGAATTCTTTTACTTACTTACTTTAAGAAAAGATGTTTGGGTGGATTTTTGTGTCACCTGTCAAATTGCGTAAAAGTGAACTAACTAAAACTTGAGCAGCGCCTCCTACCAAAGCTCTTAAATTGGAAAAGTAACAAGCATTTAAGAAGCAAATCAGTGCATATCTATTATTTAGTAATAAATAAGCACTCATTAGCAGCATGTAAGTGTATGTTATTGATAGAGCAATCTTATAAGACGTGTCAGACAGAAACTGCCGAATTCCATTGAAAGATTATTAAGATGTTTTCTAAAAAATTTCAATTTTTGTATACCTACCAAAAATTAAAAATTTTCAGATTCAATTTCAAAGGGGGATATTTTAGAGCTTTTCGGCGAAATTTGGCAGGAAATACATTGTTAATATTTCAGAATAGGTATAGCTTATTGTCTAGTCAGAAAATATCAAATTTAATTGATGAATGTCGTAGATAATCAACTTGTACTAAGATTCTTGTCAAACCAGATTTTCAGGATCTTACGTCATTTTGAATTCAGAATCGAGTTAACCGTGACCAACCAGTGAATATAAAAGTGGACATAATCGTTTTTTTTCAGTGTTTATTTGTTGTGACGTTAATAAATTTTACCAAAACAGAACTATTTACCCCATTTACGAGATTTTAAAAGGGGATTTCTGTCCATATTTTATGTAACTCATTTTTAATTAATCTTTCTACTCCAACTCGATGTTTTAAACGCATATAAACGAAGTTAAAACATACATGCAATGATTTATTGAAAAAACGTCAAAGACATACAATAATTTTGAAATCAACATTTTGGAACACACATGCATTCAATCTGAAGAAATAAAATCAAATCAACTGTTGGTTTCTTGCATTTAGTTATTAGACACATGGTCGATAAAAGCAACTTAAAAATATAAAAAAAAACAGGCTACTGGGGATCGTTCTGTTGGAAAATCCTGCTTTGCCGCCGATCGATTTACCAAAAGAACACGGCTTATACCAACTAATATCAATTCCAATTCATATGGTACGTTCATTTGAAGAAATGTGTGTTTCACAAAACTGAGTACCGTCACAAATGTATGGTTACTTTCCGATCTCGTGATTCAAAATTAAGTCCTTGAAAATTTCAAGATTAACAAGAGTACTTAACTATATCGTAAATTGTTTATTTTGTCTTAAAATCAAAAATTTCTTTTTTACTCTTTGTTGGTGTCATATATTTGAAAGTACCTATCCTTCTAATTAAACACCTGTTTTCTAACTAATAAAATTGTACATACGATGAAATGCAACATAAAAACACAGCCCATTACTTTTTACGGTCGCCCACGCTGCGCTTGTGCGATGATTATGTTCATATTTCATTCATGAAATTTATTTTACATTCAAATTGATGTTAGTCAATGAATTGTGGTGAATTAGCCCACTTTCATTTGCCGAAAAAAACGCAACACACACTTTTTGAAAACATCTCGATTCAAAACTAAAAAAAATTCCACCAGATTCATTTAGAATTCAATTAAATTTGCCCCACTTACGAGATAGTGAATTGTTGTAATATGATTTTTACTACTTCCAGATGGTAGGTAATGCTGTGCGTCGTCGTGTGGCAGTGCCACAACAGCGATGGCCAGTGTCGTCTATAGAAGTCGAAAATATTTAGATATTTGCCACACGATTCCAATTATTATTGGCCATATGCTTCATTGCTGATACAAAATCCAAAATAACAACTCAGTCGCACTTTCAGTTTCGCCCACTCTCGCACGTCCTCATCATTGATATATATTTCGCCATTAATAACTTAAACACCCAAGTACGATACTAAATGCAACCATGGTGTATTTGTATATATCTTTACAATTTGGTAACAAATGTTGCAATGAGCTCGGTTTTCTTGTACGATGACTACCAGACCAGCACCACCGCCAGGCACCAGGACTGACGAAACCGCCGGCTCATACTATACTCCTCCAAAAAGGCTGGATATTTCTGAAATGGTTGTGCTAATTTAACGTTGCAAGTTATGTTTCCTTCTGTCTTTCTTTGTTTTATTTCATTTTGTGGTATAATTCCCCGTTGAATATATTTATTAATCACATTATGAAACTTCATCCTTGTGAACTGTGCTCTCTCTGCCACTTCTACCGATACTCTACTTTGTCGACTTTTATTTTAAAGAAAAAGTTACACCTTATTGTTTGTTTTGTTCAGAGCCGTAGTCAAATAAGTTTATGGATATATTTACAAATTTGTAGCAACAAAACTCATTTGAAGAAAAAAACGTACGTTTACTGATACACTGGTAATAGGTCAGTTGTTTTTGTGAGCCAGAGATGAATTGGACAAACAAACGATAAAAGGCAATATGGACACACAAAAAAATTGACGTTTCAATACAACTTAACAAATAACAAGTAGGTGTTCGTAACGGTAATGCTGCTGTCGTCTGGGATAATATTAATTTTTTTACAAAGTTTACAAATTTAATTCTTAATAATACATAATAAAGTATTTCATATACTTTACATCTGTTTCATTTATAACAGCATAATATAATATTTAAATACGGGCAAGAATAAATCCTCGCCTCCAGTAAAAGGCCGAAGGAATAAACCGGCAGATCTAAGTCGACACTAAAAGAAGTGGAATGCAGAAATAAACAGGTAAATACTACCCTCTCGCTCCTAGTAACAAACTAGAAGAAAAATCGTGTATGTTAGAGGAAGAGTAGCCACCGAATTAAGCATGTGGGACTTCGATTCTCGAAACTGGTCGAAAGCCAGAAGAACAATCAGGTCAGGTTTAAGCCTCGTCTACAATACACTAAGACGAATAGGACTGTAGAAATGCGCAGGTAAATTTACCTTCTTGCTCCTAGCAGTGCGCTAAAAGAAAAATCGGTTTCGGTTGACGGTAACAGATTCGTCTATCGCACCCTTAGTGAGGGAGTAGCCACAGCAACAAACGTCTAGGACGTTTGGGATTACATTCCCTGCCACTAGCAAAAAGGCTAGTAGAAGAACCAAGTTTAAGCAAAGCCTCGTCTACAATACAGTTAAAAGAAGCAGAAGAATTTAAACGAGATTAAAAACAGGTAAGCGGAGGTAAGGTCATTGGTAAGCCCAAAAATTCGGTCGAAACTACTACCTGATACTATTTCGAATTTCTAATTATACAATTGAATCCGGTGCGGAAGTTCCCTTTAAGTACTCTGAATTAGTACTAAGCACAGTAAGGGCAAAGAAGACTTGTTCTGAAATAGTACTACCAGTAAATGTGAACTAAAAGAATCAAACGAAAATTTGTGATGCATCATCTGGTTGCCTGCATACATTCTCTGTGTGATTGGAGTGAATTCGCATCATACAAGGGTTTTGTTCGATGGTTCACTACACACCATACTTAAAAAAAAGGAAAAATTCAAATTTTCCAACATCCGTGCAATATAAAAATAAGTCCGCTTCCTTTGATATAGATATAAGTAATTTATTTGCTGATTTTTTCCAACAAACATATACCTCGTGCAATCCCAAATACTGTGATAATTTAATCCGAAATCAATTTAACTGTGATATACCTACGTTAAGGCTGTCTGAAGTGGAAGTAGTGCAATATATTGACGGCTTAAAAAGTACATATTCGTTTGGTCCTGACAATATTCCTTCTATATTTGTTAAAACTTGTAAGTCTTACATTTGTGCTGCGATTACACACATATTTAACTGTTCCTTATCTTCTGGTGTTTTTCCTGAACTGTGGAAGTCTTCGTTTATTTTACCTCTTCATAAGTGTGGAAATAAAAACAATGTTGAGAATTATAGAGGTATTGCAAAACTTTCATGCATACCAAAGTTGTTTGAAAATATAGTTTCGAAACATATTCAATTTTTCTGTAAGTCATTAATCGTTCCTGAACAACATGGATTTTGTCTACAAAAGTCTACAACTACAAATCTTCTCGAATTCACAAACCAAATTAATATAAATATACAAAATAAACTCCAAACTGATGTTTTTTACGCTGATCTAAGTAAAGCATTTGATAGGGTCAGTCATTCTATACTTTTTCTTAAGTTGGAAAGGTATGGATTTCCAGCGTGGATAATTGATTGGATCAAATCGTATTTAAAAAATCGTATTCAATATGTTCGCTTTAAAAACTGCCTATCTAAAATTATTAATGTGCTGTCCGGAGTTCCTCAAGGTAGTCATATTGGTCCACTTCTCTTCGTCCTGTATATTAATGACATTGGTATGAATATTCTCTACTCAAAAATACTAATCTTCGCAGATGACTTCAAAATGTTCTATAGCTTTTCGAACTCAAATGGATATCTGTTTCTGCAGGATGATATTGACAGAGCCTTTGAATGGTGTGTTTCAAATGGAATGGAACTGAATACTAAAAAGTGCAAAGTGATGTCGTACACCAGGATGAAAAACCCCATTGATTCCTCGTATTACATTGATGAATGCTTGGTTGATCGTGTAGACACATTTAATGATTTGGGAGTCTTATTTGATGCAAAATTGTCATTTAACTGCCATATTGACGTTATCACTAGTAAGGCAAGAAGTCGTCTCGGATTAATTAAGAGGTTTTCTAAAGAATTAAATGACCCTTATATATTACCCTTTACTGCGGCCTCGTCCGTCCCGTCTTGGAGTATTGTAGCTGCGTATGGTAAAAATAAATAAATAAATAAAAAGTCAGGTTTTGGTAGTGTGGCGCGGTGAGGAAAAGTAAATAAATCCATGGCTTAGTAAAACCGTAGGGGTGCGGTAAATGACTAAATAAAACAATCCAGAGTTCAGTGCAGTTAGGGTTCGGTGCGGTGCATAAAAATAAATTAACCAAATTAACTATAATGGTTCGGGCGGTGGCGTGGCGGTTTTTTGGGGCTAAAAAGCTCAATTCCTCATCTACGCAATCACTTAAAACGCTAAGATATCAAACTTAATCAAAATCTCGTATTCTAATTTTGTTTAAAATGTAAAACTTGCCTTCAAGTATCTATACCTTCATACAATCGGCAGCAAAAACGAAAACACTCATAATCTATTGTTTTTAAAATTACAGTTTTACAGAAAATGACTTTCGATCGGCGGCTTTTTGCTTATACTGTCTTCGAAGCAGGTGCTTTAGTTTTCTAATTATTCATACCGATCTGAACGATAAATTAATAGAGATAAATGTAAACCACTAAAACTCTAAAAAAAAGTGAGTGTCGGAACAAATGGTCACGATGCGTAAGCACTATTTAGTTAGAACGAAATATTCCCATGAAAACAGAGTCTTAAATGCAATCTTCCATAAGCTAACGGAATAAGCTATACGGAATAGATGTTTACATATCCAATGTTTTGTGACTTAAGCACTTAATACATCAGAATTTTAAAACAATGCGATTGGAATTTTCTACGAATGCAATCTTTGGCGAATGCAATCTTTGACGAATGCAATCTTTGGTGAATGCAATTTTTGGCGAATACAATCATTAAGAATCACTCATAAGTAGTTTTTTTGACATCAAAAAGATTACAATAATTTTTCCCCCAATCGTTTTATAGCAATCCCTTGAATGCAGTCTTTAAGGAATGTATTCATTCTTTACAATAATTTGCTTTTTTTTTACTCGTTTGTATTCTCTATCTTTTGTGATCTGTTAACTGGGTTATCTTTAAAAACTACCCTGCTTTAACGGGGGTTACCCCTATTTGTGCACGTCATGTTGGGGGATGCGAATAAATTGGAAAGAAATTCTCAGTCTTTTTTTTTTACTTGCGATTATAGGTACTATAAGGCAAGTTATGCATTCGTAAAAAAAATCTAACGATCAAACATGACATTACTATCATAGAGAAGCCCAAAAAACTGATCGACAAAAAATGTGTGTCTGCCTGTCTGTCAGTCTGTCCGTCTGTATGTATAACGAGCTGCAGCCTAAACGGCGTAAGCGATTACCTTCAAATTTGGTATGTATGATCATTTTCGCATTCCTCAGAGGGGAAATTGAAATTTTATTCTTAGGCCTAAAAATAACGGTACCTGCCATATGACCTTGAAGGAAAATCTTATTTTTCTCGAAAACGGCTCCAACGATTTTGATAAAAAATTTAGAGAATTATTAGTTTACGGGAAAAGTCTATTAACGGTACCTGTCATAACGTCTTTTTTAAATTTTGGCTTTCTCGGTAAATGTACATTGGATTTCTGTCAAATTTTATATCTGAGAAGATCTATGTAGCCAAACTAAATCTGCATATTAAGGTTTTAAATATGTAACTTTTTTATAATTAAAAATTTTTTTTGAAAAATCAATATTTTTAAAACTAATCAAAAAAAATAATTTTAAATTTAACAGTCACATGTATAATTAATTATAAACTCTACAAAACTGCATTCCAATATTTCAAAAGAAATTTGTTTTCAAAAAACTAAAAATAAACAACCGCATTTCATCAAAATCCGTCCTACAATTTTCGAGATATTTTTTTATAAAATTTTCATTGATCCGTGGCATCTAATTATGTTCTTGATTTTTTCGAGAAACCTATTAAAGTGTATATAAGTTTAAAAATTTGTACCCACCTATACAGCATTCACTTTCATTTATCCATATGTACGTACATATCTACATACCTAGGTTCTTTATATATAGGTAGGTACATATTACCCTCCTAATTTTCATAGACCAATCCATTTAAATATACCTACATTTGTAGGTAGGCACCTATGTAACAATTCCTTGCATCATATGTATTCCATAATTCATTATATTAAAAATCAAGGCAATCTTACCTACATCGGCTTTAATCCTGCAAAGGATAACTAAACAACTTATACCTACTAACAGCGTCAGTGGTTAGCTACACTAAAGTTGTTAGTTACAAGAGCAAGTTTGTACGATCCAGTCGTGCATTTTATTTAATAAATATCACGCCTTATGGGTAGAAGCTACAATTTTTCCCCTACACAATTTTTTTTCTCTACATGATCTCAGGAATCATTCCACAAAATATCCTGCACGAATTAAGAGGCACTTTGTATAAAAAAAAATCTTTTTGACAGCCAATGAGGCAAGGCAATACCCTCCCCAAATAAATACATACGTCCCTGAATTCTTTTCTGATAATCACTTTTAGTGGTGGGATACATACTTCATTTTCTGTAAACTTAAATGGTTTTCCCTTTATTTTTGCAGTTTTCTTTCCTTTTGGTTTTCCTTTTGTTTCCCGCCATGGCTTGGCTCCTTTAGGTTAAATTTAAAAATGATTACTAAAGCGGGAAAGGGAATTCTTTCGTCTTTATATCTCTTGTTGCATGTCGACCTTGACCAAGAACTTCTTCCACTCACTATACATAAATATGTACTCGTATATAGGGATACAGAGAAAAGTTCGTTCAAAATTGAATTTGCCTTTGAGTGTTGTTGAGGTGGGGAAAAGGGTGAGGGGTAGGGTCTGAGTGGGGTTTTATAAAGAGGATTAAGTTGGTGCAGTGTGGTTTGTGCTTGCAATGCAGTACATCATGATAATCTGTTGTATAGTTGTATTAACAACGAACTTCTGACCCAGCCAAAGCCAACGCCAACGAACGAATAAGACTCTCTTAAGATCTATCGCATTTACTCCTATTCTATATATACGTACATAACATATACCTTTATATAAAGTGTACTATATAGTGTGAAAGGAACTGACAGTAATTCTTATCGAAGGATGTTTAAATCCTGGATAAACTATGCGGAGATGAAAAATGCTTTCAGTAAAGTTCAAAAATTGATTTAATATAGAATTTTGTTTACTTGTAAAGGGTATTGATTGAGAAGAAAAGAGAGTAGATGAGAAAGGAAGAAAAAGCAATTTTATATTTAATACATTAGCCGTTACTTTTTAAGCATGATGGTTGGTGGAAATTCAATTACATAATAATTCTTACTTTTCCTTAATATTGACTGGTTACTGAAAGAAATGTTTCAAATCATTTTCTTACTCAACGAGAGACTTAATTTAAAAAAATTAGATTGACAGGTATATGGCACCGAAAGAAAAGAGGGGGATAAAATAATGGAAGAGACATAATTTATCGAATCTAAACGAATAAGTTGAAGAGCACTATTCCGCTAGAGACGAGCGATGTTCTTGGAGGACTTATGTCATTTCGTCGCAAAATTCCCTGTGGTGTGGCCAGTGTTACTGCAGGCCAAATTATTTATGTGTCCCTCTGAAAAAAAAAATGTGTCCTTAAAAATATCACTTTACTGCCCCAGTGGTAACTCCTAAAATCCACAGTCCCCGACCTCGACATCTTAGAATTTAATGAAAGTCACGGTGCAGCAGTAACCGAAATTGGCCTTAGAGACATTTTGTCGCGTTAAGTAAAGAGACCAAGTCCCTAATCCTTGTTTCCTAAATTTCTTCAATGTCGTCAAAAATGCTCTTTCGAATGATAGTGTTCTAGTTTTTGCGTAGGCAGGGCATTTCCAGAGGAAATTAATTACTTTTTCCTTGGAGGAATTTCTATAGCTTCGCTGCAAGCTCTCATATTGCCTTGGTACGCAACAGATAATTTATTCTTAGATATAATGCAGTTGGTTAAAATTTTAAGTAAATAATTTTGATTTAATCCTCCTAATGATCCAATAATAGATGATAAAAAAATACATCAAAATAATATTCATTTTATAATTAAATATGAAATTAATATTAAAGGGGTAATTTTTTGAAAAGTAGTTATTAGAATTAATGAATTTATTCAATTTAATCCTTCTATTACATTAGGAAATTAAAAATGAAAAATGGGAAGTTCCTCTTTTTATTAATAAAGCTTATAAACGGTGATTTTTTAAGAGCTTGGTTTTTGAAAATTCAAAAAAACACAGAAACTTGTAAAAAGTGAATGAAATTTTTATTTGGATCGATAAATCAATTTCTGCCATTTTGTTTTTAAAAATAATTTCACTTAAATGTTGCCCGCGGCTACGCTTCAGGTGGTCCATTCTGAAGGTCCAATTTTGGCAAACTTTTTCACACATTTCGGCCGGAATCTCACCAATGACGCGTTCAATGTTGGCTTCCAAGGCAGCAATCGTGTTTGGCTTGTCCCCATAGACAATAGACTTAACATAGCCCCACAAAAAATAGTCTAACGGGGTCAAATAACATGATCTTGGTGGCCAATTGACTGCGCCAAAACGTGAGATCAACTGCTCACCAAATTCGCCTCTCAATTGATGCATGGTTTCGCGTGCAGTGTGGCATGTGGCACCGTCCTGTTGGAACCACATGTCGACCGAGTTCAATTCTTGCATTTTCGGCAAAAAAAAATCGGTTATCATCGAACGGTACCTTTCTCCATTGACCGTAACCCTGCGGCCTTCATCGTCCTTGAAGAAGAACGGCACAGTGATGCCGCCTGCCCATAAACCGCACCAAACAGTGCATTTTTCGGGATGCATTGGTAGCTGCTGAATTGCCTCTGGCTGCTCTTCACTCCAAATACGGCAATTCTGCTTATTCACGTATCCATTTATCCAAAAATGAGCCTCGTCGCTGAAGACAATTTTGCGATAAAAGCTTGCGAAACACATTTTTCACAGAGCACGAATTTTGATAATAAATTTCAATAATTTGCAAACGTTGTTCAGGCGTAAGTCTATTCATGATGAAATGGCAAACAATACTGAATCGAAATGTCAAATGTTCGTGGAATTTGTCATGTGTTTGTCATGTGATCTGTCAAAAATATAAACGTCAAAAACCAAGTAGCAAAAAAATCACCCGTTATAATTATTTTTATTAATTTATTATTTTGATATAAAAATAAAATTGAAGAAAATAATAAAATATTAGAGGCTAATGCTTGAATTAAAAAATGAATGAATGAAGATTCATAAGATATTAACCTACGTTAAGGAATATTAAGAGACTACTGATCTTCATTACTCCGACCGGAATGTTGACTCTTTTTCCAAGTAGACCATTAGAGATTGATCGCTGCCTCGTCAGCTTGTCAGTGCGTTTATTACCCTCAATGGCAGTTTGATCAGGAACCCGGATAGAAGTGATATCAAGATTTATTTTAAAACTGGTAAGGTCATTCGCACTTTGCAGGATGCATTTGGATGACTAAATAGTCTCTGACAGTCACCTGGCTGTCGTATTCCGGTTATGTTTCTGTTCAAGTTGCATACTGCTTTGATTATCAGTAATTCAGTTTGGAATACACTAGGAGGGTAACCTAATTAACCAAGAGCTATTTAGAGGATCAGATACTAACCAACACCACGCTCAATTTTTATTCAGCCACAGTTAAAGATTTTAGTGCCTATATCTTTCGTCACGCCGAAGTCGTTATCCTTTTCTTTATGGAAACGCCGATACCTGAAAACCAAGTTTTAAATTCTGCAGACGCGAAAAACTCAAATTTCCCCTGATTCGAGATCCGCTTAACTATTTTTTTTTCCAATTATTCAAAGTTCGTTAAAGAAGAATAAGTTAGTCGATTGATTTAAGCGGGTTTAACAGTATAGAAGCTACTCCATTATTCGTGGCATAATATACTAACTTACTGATGGCGCTACAGTCTGGGATGGGCTTGGGCCTCAACCAACAAACTTTTCAAGCCGGCTCGGTCCTTAGCTAGATGCCACCAGTTTCGCACGCGAAGTTGGTTGAGGTCCCGTTATACTTGCGCACGCACGGTTTTGCTCTACCACGTAGTCCCTCCGGTTTGGATTCGAAGATTTTCCGTGCCGAAGCATTCATGCCCATTCGTTCTACATGATTCAGCTATTTCAGTCGTTGTGTCTTAAATCTTTTGGCTAGGCTGGTGTCACTGTACAGCCCATACAGAGCCTTATAGTATCTTGTCCTTTACTCGCCGTTTATGCGCACCCGATCATCAATCACATGAAGAATCTTTCACTCAAGGCAGCCTGGAGCATCCTCATCCACCTTTGATAAAGTACATGCATCTGCACTATACACCAGGACTGAGATGATAAGTGTCTTATAAATGTGTACTTTAGTTGCAAGGTAGATGGTTTTCCTACTCAATTGCCTTCGAAGCCCAAAGAAGCAGCGATTGGCAAGAGTTATTCTTCATTTGATTTCAGCGCTGATCTCGTTGGATCGTTGGTTAGACAAAGTCCCCAACTACCTCAAAGTTATGACTTCGGAGTTGGGTGTCCTTTCTTGATGATAGAATATACTTTATCTTGCCCTCATTTACTGCTTAGCCCATCTTCGCCGCTTCCGTCTCAATACTCAGAAGGCGTTTTTGACATCACTCTGTGTTCCTCCCATTATGTCAATATCATCGGCGTATGCAACTTATTGAACGGATTTTTTAAAGATATTGCCTCTGGTGTTGGCTCGGGAATTCTGCCCTATTCTTTCAAGTGATGTAAAAAATTCCCATGACTGCCCGTCGGTCGCCTTACCTAAATCCTTTTTTGAAATCAAAGGCATCGGTGATATTTTCATCGACCTGATGGAACAGCATCAATTTTCCATCGTCATTCTGCACAAACGGACGAGTTTGTGAGGGATGCCAAAACTTGACATAGCTCTATACAGCTCGATTCTGTAGAGTATGTCATACGTGTCCTTGAAATTGTGAAAGAGGTGGTGGTTACCGATATAAAGTTCCTGTGTTTTTTTTTTCAAGATCTGCCGTGGTGTGAATATTTGGTCGATGATTCATTTTCCTTTCATAAAGCCACACTGATATGGACATATCAGCTTGCTGACGAACATTCGCACAATACAGTAGAGAATATATTAAGACTGATACATCTGTAGTTGGCACAGTTCAGAGGCTCCCATTTCTCTAAGAACGGGCAAACAACGCTAAGATTCCCTTCGTCGAGCATGCTTTCTTCCTATCTTGCAGACGAGTTGGTACATACTATCCTAACCAAATAATCGCCTGCTGCTTTGAAGAGCTCTTCGGTTCCGCCTTCATCAGCTTTATTGGACTTGAATCTCGATATGGCTATCTTAACTTCGTCAATGTCAGGTGGGCTGAATTGTTGGTCTTCTGTCTTTCCTTTATTGAAGGGTTCCTTCTTTCTGGTAGCCTAGTTCGGCTCTTCATCACCGTTATATAGTTTGTAACAGTGGTATTACCAAATGCTTAACATCGACTGCTTTTCTATTACAATGTCCGTTTATTCATCCTTGCAGGCTTCAGTTCGTGCTTTGTAATCTTGTGAGGTCTTCTTTACCAAAATTTTCGAACCTCATTCCTGCGGTAACATTTTTCAATTTCCTCGATTCCGCGATTCTTTCTCAGAGGGCTGTGTTTTGCTCTCCTCTCCTGTCCCCAGATCTCACGAGGTGCTCTTGTACTTCGTAGAATATAGAGAGCAGCCAGGTGCCTGCATAAATTATAAAGATTTCTATTTAATTTTACCAATAAATGGTAAAAAATAGTGGTTTTTGAAATTATTGAACAAAAATGAAATTCAAGTTCCTTGTTATTTACCTTGGTACGCAAAAAAGTTAATAATTCAAATCAAATCAAGATTACAAACGTTATCTACACATACTCGTAATAATACCCTCTCCATTTAATAATGCAATTCAAATTCCCTTAATCGACTTTAATAACTTTCCGCAAAAGCCGCTATAAGACAAGCCTACGACCGACATAAGGAAGTACTTTTCTAAACCAACTACAACCTGATTTGCATCAAATGCCTATCTCACCACCACCACCACTCACTTCTCATCGATCTTTCCGTTAAGGAAAAACATTTTTTATCCTTCCATTTTCCCTTTAACTGTTCAATTTCATTCCCAACGTACCTACCATCCTATGCTTAAGATAATACATAATACCAACTCCTATATGTATACTACCATGTAGGTAAGTGGAGTTAAAGGAGAAGAAGAAAAATAAACAACCTAAAACCATTCACCCAAGGCATTCCAATCAGATGAGGATCTTCCTGAAACCGAAACCGGATTTGAGAATTTTCCTAAGATTGCGTACTTATTTTTTTTTTGCTGTGATTTTATACGTTGCTTGTAATTATTTTGATGGTTCCGCAATAAAATTCTGGCTCAGAACATTATACGACGACGAAGTACATAAAATGACCCGACCGATGACGATGACTCTTGAAAACTAAACAAGAAATACTTTGTAGGTAAAAACAAATTAGGGAAATATTTCATCTTGTGGCAACTTGACTTCGAATAGAGAAGAAGTATCAAACATTTATTGGCCAAGGAGCGCAGCGGTATACAACATTTTTCTAGAAGAAGATTTGCGTGTGCGCTGCGCACATAAAACCAATCTTCCTTCAATAAAAAAGAATGTAGAAGGAAAAAAAATCGTATTGTAACTGATCTGCCTGGCATTTCTCTTCTGGTTCCCTTCCTCCCTTAACAATGGAGTCAAATTCAACCTACCATTAGCCTCAGCTTCTAAACACCATCATCATCATCCACGATCACCTATCGAGTCCAAGTACAAATAGGCAGTAACACATAGCCCACTTTATGTTGGCTCTTGCTTGATGGTGTCCCACCGCACTGCTCCTACCCGATATGGGACCTTTTGAAATATTTTCCTTCCATATACTAAACTCGGGTCGCAAAATATCCATTAATTTTTGCAACCTGTAACTGAGATATCTCATGGACTGGATACTCTGAAGCTGGTGTTCAGTTAGTTGGGCTCTTAAGCTTGTGCCACAATTTTCACAGGCGACTATATAGAATTTTGTATGATGCCTTATACCTAACTAATCGCCATACACCGGGGAATCTGGTATGCGGCTATAATTTCTCGATACAGGGTAGCTTTAGCACAATTATTATACGAGTATCCTTTCAACTACCGTTTATGGGAATTAAAGTGCCTACACTTATATTCTTGATGTTTATATTTCTTTTGGGAAAATAGGAAGTCGTTGCACGACGCGCCGGCCTGCGCGGGCGACAGGTTGGATTAAGTCATAAAAAAGTTATGTCATTACAAATTTCTGGTTTAGAAAATCAATAAAACTTTTAGGAAGAATTCTCTATAAAATGACAATAACTAAAATGTCTGCCACAAATGAGCAATTGTTCTTTGAAAATGTATCTAGATTGGATTGCTTCTCGTCATATCTACCATTCGGTATAGATGTATATCGATCTAGGCTTACAGAATATTTGTACATATGTGATTCCCTGAGGGACATATTTTGCGGTCATCTGTAACAGGCAGCTTGAATGCAATGACCGTTTTTTTTTTATTGTATTCTCGAAAACACCTATAACCGATTTTGATTATACTTCTAATAAAAATCCAATGTGCTATAGTAGTTTCAATGTAATTAATAAACAACAAAACTAACCATGTGACATAAGTGTCGTAATGCGCAATGCTTTGAGTTTGAACTATCTGGGCTAAGATTCAAACCTACATAGATGAAGCTTAACACAGAGAAGAAATAAACTCGTTCACACCCTAACTCGTAACTAACCTTAAGCTACAACTAACTAACCCTCAAACCAGCTAGACCAGATAAGACTGTTCGGGCATTTCTTCTATATGCTCTTTAGATAATCATTCCATGGCTTAGGGTCATCTTCAACATTTGTATTGAACTTAGTAACGTACCTGTCAGCTGGAGAAAAATTGGTTTTTCTTCCAAAAGCTGGAAAAACAACAGACTCGACTGCAAAAAAATATAGACCGATAAGTCTCTCCTCATTCTTAGATCTACAAAAACAAACCTCTTGGACATTCCAAGAGATGGTGTGATCAAGAAATATAGCTTCGAAAAAAACTTCAAAACAGAGTTAAGTTCCAAAAAAGAATATAGGTGAAGACTTTAACTACACACTCAAAGCAAATGCCATCAAGTGATACAATGATGGATCGAGAACAGCTGAAGGAACTAGTGCAGGAGCTTATGGGTCTAGAAACAAACTTTCTGTTTTGATGGGACATTCCACAGGACATTGTACAGAAACCAAAACATTGCCATCATGTCAGGTAGTCAAGCTGCACTAAAGGGACTAAGCTCTTACTCAATCAGGTATGGGAGTGTGTGCGCAGACTGAATGAGCTGTACAAGTGCAATAAAGCCTCGCTTCATTGGGTACCTGGGCACATAGGAATTCAGGGCAACGAAGAGGCGGACTCTAGCAAAAATAGCAGCAACGTTACCTTTAATGGGACCAGAGCCTTTTGCGGAATCAGAGAGAACGTGATCAAAAACAAGATCTGATACTTAGAGGAGGCCAAAAGATCAAATATTTGGAATAAACTCCCCAGGTTAAGACAGGATAAATTACTACTTGGGAACTAAAACAAAAAAATGGTTCAGGCTCCTCAATATCCTGGGAGTGGAGAGCAATATCCTTTGCAGGTTCTGTAAGGTGCACGAGGAGACACCGGGCCTGATATAATGCAGTTGTCAAGCCATCATTCACCAGAGATACAAATTTTTGGGACACCACCTAATAAAGGAAAAGGAACTACCCTTTATCGAAATACCACAAATACTAAACTTCCTCAAAGGAGTTAACTTGGAGGACGTACTGTAAAATGAGATATCTCATCCAGTTCTGCAGGGGGTACAATAGATCTCAAGGTGGCAGTGCATCTCAATACCCCAAAATCACTCATTCAAGTCTGTCCTTGTTTCTTTTCAAGAAACTGGAGGCATTTTGAGGACTTTTCTAGTCCAAACATTTGTGCCAACATGCGCATACCGGCAAAGGGACATAAGCCCCAATTTTGCTTGTTGTAACTTATGTACTAAATAGGTGAGACATAAATCCCAAAATCTAATTTGGGACCTTTAGCCCCCTAAGGTGGGACTTAAGTCCCGCAAAAAATATTTGGGACTTTTGTTTCACTACTAGGTTTTTTGTAGTTTCTTTCGAGTTCACGGGGTACAAAAAGCTCGTCGCGTAAGGTGCAACCCCCCTGCTTGGCACAATATATGATTTGGGTTCGGTACAAGTTTGGGTATATGCAATTTGTTTTTTTTTTAGGATTTGAAGATTTGTTTTTAAAAAGTTAAAAAAAAATTTGCATATACCCAACCTTGTACCCACCCCAAATCCTATATTGGGCCAAGCAGGGGGTATGCTTTTTTAAATTTATCGTTTACATTTGAAATCTATTTTATGTTTTGAATAAAGAGTTCACAATATGTCAGGTGGCCATATTTATGTCTCATAAAATTTGTTGAGTTTTGTCTCATCAACACCAAACAATTGTTGTGACTTATGTCCCACCGAGGGTGGATATAAGCAAAATTGGGACTTCTGTCCGGGGACTTATGCCCCTGCGTACCTTAAAGGCAAGTCGGAAGAGATGGCGTTGCACGAAGTCGTTTCACATATTGAGAAAAGTCTCGAGCACCGGGAACACACCCTAAGAACATTTTTGGGCATCGAATCAGCGTTTAAATCTGCTTTGGAGAAAAGGTTGGAGCCGAATTAATCATTGTGGACTGGGAATATTCTATGCTCAATCTTAGGATCATAAACTCACAACTTGGAGGCTCTATTGTCGAGAAAACGGCTACAAGAAGTGTTCTACAAGGAGGAATAATATCACCTGACTCATGGTCCTTATAGTAAACAATATTCTTACAAGATTTAATAACAAAGGAATTAAAACTGTGCCCTACGCAGAGGGCATCGTAACTTTAATATCGGGTAAGTATCTTACCACAATCGAGGAGCAAAACTGCCTCGGGCTTAGCACCAATAAAACTGAACTAGTTCTGATTACGAAGAAAAGCATCAAGCCCAATTAAATTACTCTGGAACTTTCCAAAGAAGCTAAGTATCTGTGTGTAATTCTAGATACTAAGTTAACATACACATGTAGAAAAACATTCGGTGCATAGTGGGGCATGTGACCGCAAGTCATGTATTGAATGTACACAGCGGTCGTTCGTTCCAATATTACCTACGCCGGGTCGATCGTATGGTGGAAGGCTGTAGAAAAAGATAGCTATCTCAAAAACATAATCAGTACAAAGTCCAGCCTGTATGGCTGGAAATTATTCCAAATCTTCCATGCCTAGACGAGTGCATAAGGTTCACAGCAGCAGAGAGTACACTTCGACTAAAATAAGTGGGGTCTTGGAGCACAGTTCAAAACGTCATGTATCTATCTGGCAAAGATATGGCAAAATTGCCGAACTTGATGTGACCACTGACTACTTACCACCGAGTATAGATTTTAACATGAATGGGAACCCAATTCACTACTACATAGGTATTTCAATTTACACTGATGGGTATAAAATGGAAGAAGGAACAGGAGCTAGTTTGCTTTGTGAATTGTTTTGTGATGAGTGTAGCGTCTTTCAATGGTCCATAGGAGAAAACTGATCTCGTCAAAGATCACATTATTCGTGGACAACCAAGCAGGTATCAAAGCACTATCATGTGAGACAATAATACCCAAGGCAGTGGCAAAGTGCGGAAGCGTACGGAAAATTATCGGAATAGGGACAGTAGCAGCTATTGGTTATGGGTCCTGAAGTCCCGATTGGTGTAGTTAAAAGAAAGATACACATAATAATAAAAGAGCAAATATATAACTCCTGGATATCCAGGAACGAGTGTGTCATCTCTAGAAGCTTATTTCTTATATATTTATTATATTAATATTAATGAAAAGAAAACCCAGTATATTTTATCACATAATAAAAAGAACATAAGAACCTTCATAGGTGTACTAGACATTTTGCTATAAGTACATAGGCCTCTGTGTATGGAGTAACAAGCATTAGCGCTTTGCACGCCCATCCTAACCCTAACCCTAACCAACATAGATAAAGGCACATTGTTCAGTGAAAATGTAGTTACTAGACCAACCATCACTAAAAACGGAGTTAAGCCGCCTTGACTGTAGTGTTTCTGACTTGATTGGTGCACAAGTTGTTGTTGTTTCATTCAAAACATTCAATATTAATACAATTGTGGTGGCAAAAAATCATTTCAGCAGCATACAAAGAAACGCTTTTAAGTTTAAATATTGTTCAGAAAAATTTCACTCTTTTGAAATATTTAGGCAAAAAAAGCGATTATATGCTTCATTAAAATTTGTTATGCAACATATTGCTGTGGAAACAAATTGGAAGTCATTGATCAGTTAGGAATTGAAGTACGTTGCGGAAATTTTCCGAACGTTAGACTCGAAAGCGCTGAATATAATTTTCTTTAAATTCTGCGAATTATGTAACGTGTTTTGGACTTCATAATAGCTTAAGTTATTTTGCATATCCGAAATACATACGTAAATGTAATTATTTGTTTCAACATTTTTAGACAATTCTTTTGCGAAAATGAACCATGAGATTTTCGTTAAATTTTATTTTTTTTGGGGGTGGCCGTGGCAAAATAGTTGTATGTTCGCATGTCAACCTCATGGTCACAGGTTCGATCCCTGCTATGTCTTCTTATTTTTCCATTAAAAACCAATTCTAAAAATAAATGTCATACAATGAGTTGCTGGTTTACTTATTACATGCTGTTTAGGCATAGAACTAACAACATGTGATTGAGTAAAACCAGTATACCGATAAAATATGACAAAAAGAATAGAAAAAAAATTAATGCGAATTATAAGGGACATCGATAAATAAGACATGGAAATTTCTCCGCATTAGTTCAGCCGCCATCCCTGGAGATAAAATCTGAGACAACAACCACCTTCAGTCTCCGAATATCGCGCCACACATCTTTCCTATCATTCTTTCTCTTCCTTAACCTCACCCTCACGCCCGCGCTGTGTTGAAACATTTAAAGGGTATTCATAATCCCTTGAGTGCGTGTAAATTATAAAAAAAAAAAATGCCAGTAAGTACCTACTGTAATATTTCTGTTAACGATTCACAAAGAAATGCTATTGAATTAATTGTCATAAATTTGTCGTACAAAAAATACCGCGCTCGTTGAAGTAAAACTTCTTTTTCGCCGCCGGCTCACGTTGGGGTATGGATCTGTCAGTGACAAGTCAAACCAACACGTTTTCTGTCAAGAACCGAGTGAAATTTTCTCGACAGATTTCGCTTAAGCACCTAAGCTTTGTATCCACCAAATATGTTTATATTGAAAAAGAATTTTTTTTAAAGAACCACTGAGATTTATCTCCGCAACATTAAAACACATAGTATTTTCATTAAAGAAACACACAAAAGTTGATTTTTTTAAAAATTAAATCAACGAAGAACAAACACCAGAACCAAAAACCATTTTCATTTCTAAAAAAAATATATTGTAGCTGACATAGAATTATGAATGTGAAAAATTGTTTAAAAATAGGGTGGTTCAAAAAAATTTAATTTTTGCAGAAAGTAATGAAAAGTATTCTACTGTATATGCAAATTGGTTTGAATTGGAAATGCTGTTAAAAATTACTTAGAATACGAGTACTTAATTTAAAACTCACAAACGCTTTAATAAACAATATTAAGTAAATAGCTTTAAATGTTCAAATTGGGCCAAAGTGCACAGGATTTTATATATTAAAATTGTTACGTTTTCAAAATTTACCTTTTTTGCTACAAAAAAATGTATCGCAAAAAAAATTAAAAAAGAGTAGGCAATCACCTAAGACGCTTAAATCTCAAATTTGAATAAAATCCCTTCAGCCTTTGTAGACCGACTTACAGACAGACGCGCAGTGGCTGAATTTTGGAACCCACTTTTTTAGCGTCCTCTATCATCACGGTGATCAAGTTTGATCACAATCTCTAGTTCAATTTTCCCCATGTGCAAAACTTTCCCCATGATAAAAAAAATAAAATGCACCACTGGATCGCACTAGCTTGCTCTTATGTTCGATCACATCGTATGCAAAAGATTTCTATTAAAAATCTAAATATAATTTAAAAGTCTTTTTTACTTAATTTTCTATATATAAAAAATTTCTTTAATGTTTTTCTAAAAAAAACTTGGTAATACAATCTTAAATATTTTTAATAACTTAAAAACAAAAAATTAAATCGGCTTAATCAAAGAAAAAATAATTTGAAATTCTTAAATAAATACTTAAACAATTGAGGTTGTGCAAGAATACAAATATCTTGGAGTTTACTTCACAAAGAACCTCAGTATGGAAAAGCACTTTACCGAAAAGCTTACGAAAGCAAAAACCGCTATAAATGTTGCATGGAAGCAATGTTTCAACAATAGTGAAATTGCACATAGCAATAAATTCCGAGTTTTCGAAGTCAGAATCGGTTGTTTTTTATGCAGCTCAGGTGTGGGGAGGTAGAAAATATGACAAAGTGGAGAAATTACTCAGGCTTTATATAAAACGTATTTTTCGCCTTCCTCCGAACACTCCAAACTATATGATAATGTTAGAGATAGGAGTATCACCACTGTTCATTAAGACTTTTAAACTTCAAGTAGACTACGTTATGAAAGTATTAAATATGCTAAATCATCGGCATCCTAAGAAAGTTGTCCTACAAGCTATCCAAACACGGACGGGATGGTTCAAGGACTGGGTAGAGTTAGCAGAGCAGGTGGACTTCGAAGTAAACTACAGCGACCCTGTTTTATGGAAGCCTGCTTTGTATACGTTGATCGCCCGTTTGGACGATGCTGCAAGAGATCGCTACAAGGAACAAGATTCAAGCTCTCTACACCGAATGCTTTATAGCAGACTAGATTACAATCTTAACGAAAGAAACTATTTCCGTGACGATTATAGAATCGAACAAATTTCGCTCATGTTCCGGTTAAGAGGAGAGTTACTTAATTTGAACTTTATGCCCCATCGAGAAGATCTACCGTTGTTATGCAGCCTGTGTAATATGGGGAGCGGGAAGATGTTCTGCATTTTGTCGGAAGGTGTGGAGTACTCAAGGAAACAAGAAGGTACACATTTGGCAGCGACTATCTATCTGATGAAGAAATTTTTGACCTTCTTCATGAAATGGATGTAACAAAGTTATCAATGTATTGCAAAACAGCACTCAGTTTTAGAAAGCAAATACTTAACGAAGCATTTTAGTATTAAACTGTAACTTAGTTATGATAAAGAATTAACAAATTGTCAATCAGGCAGACGGCAACAATGCCATGCAATATTGATTGTATATAACAAATTGTAACAAATTGTAGAAAAAAATAAAATCAATCTAATCTAATTTAAAATCTACTTAAATTAATTTGACCTCACAATAAAGTACGCCATTTTATTTCCTGGATGAATTTGAATTTATGAGAAAAAAATTTTATAAATCTGTGGAGCGGTTTTTGATAAAAAAAGTTTTTTTTAACCTTTTGAAAACATTTTTCAAAAAAAAAATTCAAAAATGCCAATTCATAATTTTGAAAAAATTTAATGAGCAGTTTTCAAAATATAATTAAAAAAAAATTTTTTAAATGTTTTTAAAAATACAAAAAAATATTATTTAAAAATATTGGTACGCAGTATTAATTGAGCTACCTAAACCTATATATGTGTGAAATTTCGGTTAAGCCATTTATGAGATAGTCGAAAGCAAAAAAAAAACGGTCATATGGAAACTATCGTTTTTAGAAATATAAAAAAAATGTTAACCATATGATCGGTCGTACCTAAAAAGCTGCACTGATTTTTTTAAATCAAAATCTTTAGAGCCGTTTCCGAGAGAAATAGGCTTTAATGTAACGGTTATATGACAGGTACCGTTTTTATTTTAGCTAAAAAAAAATGTTTCAATTTCCCCTCTGTACAATACCTATAAACATCTTTATACCAAATTTGAAGCAATTCGGACCACCCGTTTGGGCTGTAGGTGTCTATACATACATACAGACAGACTGAGAGACGGACAGAATTTTTAGATCATCTTTTTGTCTTCGCTATTATCGTAATGTCATGTTTGATTGTTATCTCAAAAATTTTTTTTTCGAGGAATGCATAACTTGCCTTACAGCACCTATAATCGCCAGTAAAAATTTAATAAGGTCGAGGCTGACTACCCTAAAGTAGGATTTAACAATGACTATAGCTCTACCATACCAAATAAACTTATATTACTTAATGAAATTTGTTTCAACAATTAGACTACATTATACTAATATTTATTATAGTACATTTACCCAATTTACAAAGGTCAATTCAGCGAGTAAATTAATTAAGCAGGGTTCAACTACTTACAAAAAAGTGTACCGTGAGCCGTGTGCAATTCAGCGTCTATTGAATTCAGCATTCGAAGAATTGCAAACAAAAAAACAATCTACCGGTCGAAGTCAAAGATTTTGATGATGTTTTGTTTTATCAAAATCAGTTTGACAGTTATGGTGTTACGTGTTTTCAAAGCAACAACAAATTCGGCATTAATTTTGATATATTGCAAAAAAAAGAATAATCACCACGAAGATCATCTTTGTTGTGTTGCAAAATTGAATTGATTTCAGTTCATAATTTTTTTTTGTGAAAAATGTCACCAATGAGTTATTGAGATATCAGTCGGCGGCGTACGACCAACTCTTGACGAATTGACGAAAATTAAGAAAACGTTCGAAGACAAATAATATAGGAATTTCCAAAGATTCCAAGACAAACGAAACTTAAAAAAATGTATATTAGGTTATTGTCATCTATAAAGATCCTAACCTTTAAAAACCAATAAATTAACATTTTGCGTAGGGTTGCCGCTTTATCAAACCCAATCATACCAACACAAGATCTGCATTATTCACCCAAAGGACACAAAATATTTCCTATATTTTGTTTTATTTTTAAATTAACCTTTTTCCAGCAACACACCTGGAATTAGAAAGATATCGTAATCGATCTCCCTCGATCGGGCAGGCAGCAGCAAAAGAAGTAACATGTGAACCAGTCACTTTGGAAAAACAGCGCACAAACATCCAGTCACACCAGCATCAGCAGTGTGTGCACACTTCTGCAACTTAGTGCTACAGGTTGTTGCGGGATGAATTTGTTTATTCCCTCCAACTGTTTCTGCCTCGTCCGCCATCCCGCATTGGTCTCCTTGCAAGGTCCCATGGAGTATAATAACGACGACATTGCCATACGAGCCCCATCACTTCCTAGAATCACTATACTTTGATACTGCTGTCATTTCTCTATCTATGTAGGCCCAAATCGAATACACCGAACGCAGCGTCCAATTCTGTATAGGTACATATACGAGTTTATTCCAGGGAATGTAAGTATTATGATGATGATGGTCTTTCTACTGAGATTGCCCCTGCCAAACCAACCAGCATATCAGTCTTAGGAGCTACCATCCTCCTGCTGCTATAGAAAGCCCACCTTTTCAGAGGGCAAAAAAATAAATAATAATAAATAGGCAACAAGGAGGAAGAGATTAGGCCAACTTGTTGCACCGTTCGGCTCACTAGATACCAGAACAGTGCACTGCCAGAGATCATCTTCGCCTAGCGTTGTTGTTTTTATTTTTCCAGTTGCAGCTACATACAATACGTGTGTGTGCTTTGTGCTTATATTGTCGCGTATAGTGTTGTTGGTGCAGAGGGAAACTTGTTTCCTTTAGGGCTCGCTTTATAAGGAAGCGCAAATGGACTTGCTCTGCATACGATAAAGACGGGTTTGCTGTTTCAGGAAGACGAAGGTTCGTTCGTTCGGTTCGGATGGATGCTTCTTCTTTGTAAGCATTTTCCAGTTTTACTATTTTTTTTTGTTGCGGAACCCTCCGCGCAAACCCACATGTTATTTCTATAACTGATTTCCCTTCTCAAGGATAAGTGCACTGCAGTGCGGCGCGACGCGAAGTAGCCAAACATTTAATGATGCTGCCGTTTAATAGGGTTGCCATTACTTATTTATCAAAGTTGTTGATTTTTTTTTTCAGAGTTTCGACATTAAATAACTAATATTTATCATGCTCGCAAAAAACAAATATGGGCGTCTGAAGTTTGTCTTCCGGCAAGGCCAGAGGAGGGATGTAAGTATTCATAATTTTTTACAGGTTGGTGCATCAGCAACCACGGTTTTCCCTTTTTAGTTTAAAAAATATTGAATTTTTATTTTTACTAAAATTAATTTTTCAATTTAATGCAAAAGTTTGACTTGTATCTAGTTTATAGGGCTGCTCAGTTTGTAAAATAAACAATTTAGCATGTTTTGATATAAACAAAGACAAAACTTCAAATGCAATTTTGTAATTTTTTTTTTTAATATGCGCGCACTCAAGGTTATGACTACCCTTATAATGTTTAAACACATTGCGAGCGATTAGGAAAATGGGTTAGGATTAGACAGGAGATACCGATGCACATTGGTTTTAAATGCTTGAATATCGCAATGGGAGGGAAAATTTCGGTCTGGTAAAGCAATTCCACATTCGTGTAGTACGGCTAAAGAAGGAATCTCTATACTTGACAGTACGTCCGAAGTTGGGCTCAAGGGTAAACTGATAGCATTCCTAAAGCGCGAGTGTTACGGTTGAATTGTTTTAGTGGAGGAATGCAACTGGCTATTTTACCAGAACACTGTCTATAGAAATACCGATAGAATAATGAAAGGCATGAAACATTGCGACGGTGCTCTAGAGGTGCAATTGTTTTCGTTATTGTTTCATCACCTATCATTTTTAAAGCTTTTTTTTTTTTGATTCTGACCAGAAGAGTTATGGGAGCACTTGCCCAGATGTGACAGATGTACTCAAGCTTTGGACTAATATAGGCTTTATAGATTACAGCCAGATCAGGAGTGGCAATAAATATTTCTTGCATCGTCTCAGAAAACCCAAACACCTTGCAGCATTTTTGGCGACGTCGAATATGTGGTCATTCCATAAAAGGTGAACGGTGATGCACATAGCGAGAACTGAAAGATGTACGGTTTCCTCGATACAAGCGCCGCTCATGGACTACGGCATTTGGGGAAGGGTCCCGCTTTAACGACAGAAGACAGCATTGGGTTTTTGAAGCATTAAATTCTACGTGGTTTTTTAGTCCCCTTCGGACAATGCTGTCTAGATCAGAATTTAATTCGCTTATCATACCCTGCCGTTCAAGTTCCACATCCGAAGGACATGGGTGTGAATCTAAAAACGATTATGAAAAGCTGAGGGTGCTGTCGTCAGCAAAACAGTGTATAGGATTAGAAGTTTTAGACAAAAGATCATTAATGAAAATGTGAAAGAGAGTCGGAGACAGAACGGAGCCCTGGGGCACACCAGCATTTATTTTATGAATATCAGACTTGGAGCCGTCCAAACGACTTGTAATTACTAATCCAACGAAGAAGAGATTCATCGATACCAAATGCCTGCATTTTCGATAAGAGAGGTTGGTACTAAACTCTATCGAATGATTTTGAAATGTGCAATAATCTTACTTTCGAAAGCCATACTGCCGGTCATTAAGGAGCTTTCATTCTTCAAGATATTTCTTAAGCTGATAATTAATCAGCGTTTCCCTGACGTTGGAAAGAAGGGACGTAAATGCAATTGGACGGTAGTTAGAGGGTGAAGAAGATTCGCCTTTTTAGGGACAGGCTGGACAAATGCTGTTTTCCATCCACTTGGAAAGAGGCCAGTAGAATATGATAGATGGAAAAGGTTACGCAGTGGTTTTGCCAGCGTAGAAGGACACCTCTTCAGAACAATAGGGGAGATACTATCTGGACTAGCGGATTTGTGTATGTCAAGATCTTTGAGGACTCTAGCAACTGTACGAGTTCGAAAGAATATACGTCAGGATAAGTACAGGGGGAGTCATGACACTTTGTGGAAGCGTAAAGTTAGCAGCAAACTGAGCTGCTAGCAAATTTGCTTTTTCTTGTGCGCTTACCTAAAGAGTGTTATTGGAAACGAGCGTGGGAACCGACGAGGAGGTGGAATTTCGTACATTTTTTACAAATGACCAAAAATTATTACTACCTTTGGGACGTTGTAGTATTTTTTTTTGCCTTAACCTTTGCTCATGTAGAAATTTGGTTCTTTGAAAATGACTATTACAGGTCTTTCTAGCTTGTTTGAACTAATTCCGGTTTTCCTCAGTTGGGTTGGCTTTATAACTTCGGAAACTTACATCTCTCAACCTGATAACCTATTTACAGCTCAAATCGAACCACGAGTTTTCTTTTGGTTTGATGCTTTTGGTTTTGTTTGGTATAAAAGCTTTCATCCTCTTAAGAAGTATATTTGTAATAATATCAGTGCTGGAGTCAACGTCATTATCGAGGAAGCATAGTGACCAGTTAAAGATCCTGAAGAAATTATTCAGACCGTCCCAGTTGGCTTTCACGTATTGCCATACGGTCCTCTTAGGAATATTTTCTATAACTGAGAAGTTTGAGCACGAGAAATTGACTGATATGACACAATGGTCCGATGTGCCTAGAGGAGTTAACACACTGATAGTGTATTTACCGTGTTGAGAGGTAAGAAACAAGTCTAGGGTGTTGGCGGAGTGACCTTCAATGTCAGGTATTCTTGTTGGCTCAGTTACCAGATGGGTCAGATTATTCACCTCAGCAAAGAGCTCGACATACCATCCTTCGGGTATTGCCTGACCAGAATAGCGTAGCCACTTGGAATTGTATACATTGAAATCCCCCGTAACAACAATTTCAATGTGCGAATTTTGGAAAACTATTCATTGGATAGAGTCGGACAAAGCATCGAATTCGTTAAAAGTCGAATTACTGTCCACACTAGGGCTACGATAAATAAAGCATGTGTGAATGATGAGCTTATTGAAGGTGAATTCAAACCACATGAAGTTAAAGTTTGTATTTAAACAAGGCCCATATTGCGGTTGAAGCTGATAAGCAACATCTTTTCGCACATATACGGCGATACCATGATGTGGAAAAAATAATGGCACTAAGCTATAGCCATGTAGGGTAAATTGTTAGGTGTCAGAATCTTCCTCTATTTGGGTTTCATTTAGTGCAAAAACAGCTGGCCTGCTGTTCGCAGTTTGAACATACGCAGCATAGAAATTCTTCCTAAGCCCACGTATGTTACAATACTCTACCTTAAATTCACTACCCATTACGAATAACTAACATAAATAAAACCAAGTCAGACAGCTAACTATGTTATTATGAGGTTTGGGTACCAAATAGGACTTCATATTACAATTACTACTAGTGTTATGCCTAAGTAGCAATTGAGTTGATCCGCCCCTGTATTGCCAAAGCCAATAACAGCAATATATCTGATATTATTCTGAGTGAATCATTACCTACATTGTATGGGATTAACACACACTGCATGCAATGACCAAGCCAAAGCAACTGCGAGTGACTATAAAGGGGAAGGAAAGGAAATTTACCGCTCGCTGTGTGGTGTGGATGGTGCTGAGGAGTGCATCATATTATTTTATTATTTATTTTAGTTGTGCTTCCTTTGTATGTATATATGTATGTATGTAGATGATGATTTAATTTTTTTATGTTTGATTTAATTTAATTTTCCTAGCACAGATTTCACTCACACTAGCCTGACACTGGGTATTTTCTTGGATTTTAATTTATATTATATTGCGCTATTTTTTTGTTGTTTGTAAATTGATTTTGGATTTATTTTATTTTTGGATTTAATTTTGATATTTTTTTTTTATTTTTGAGGGGAGGAAGGGGCAACTGGTTAACGAGCGGTCACTTAGACTTCCTGACGCACATCTGCTCGCGATGATGGTAATATCGGAACTTAACACAAAAAAAAACAGTAATATTTTTAAGACCACCTCGAATTTGGTAATTTTTCAAATAAATTTAATTTCTATAAATTTTATCGTTGAAATAAAATTTCAAACCTTATTTCCGACTGTCTGTAGTTAGAGTACAAAAATATAGAGGGCGCCAGGTCAAACGCAGAAAAAAATTTCAGGGGGGCTTCAAAAAATATTTTAACTCAATAAAGAACAATTTTGTGTATTATGTACTATCCGACCCGTACTCGCGTTGCTTCGCAAGCTTTTAATATGACTAAAAGTATATCAAATGCACAATGAGACTGACCGCAATTTCTACTATATTTTTACCTAACAAAATATTTATATACATACTTACATATGCTTTCCGTAACCAAATAAATATTCACTCACTGAAACAGTTTTCTAAAAAATCGACGTTCGAACATGCATATTTCAAAGCTTCTGGATTACAATATTAGCAGTTTTATTATTTTTAGAAAGATTGAAAAAAGGGGATAGAAAGTTTAAAGGGCTACATAAGTTGACCATGAGAAAAAACACTTTCCCTAAAATCATTTTGCACTGAAAGATGTCATTTGAAAAAGTATAGTATATGATCTCAAATTATTCAGGAATTTCCTGGATTGTGGATACTCTCTACTGAGCATTCTTTTTAAATTTATTAGCCCATTTTGGGCTTTGCAAAAATTGTAAATTTTATTAATTTTTCCTATATCTGTTATTTTGTTGTTCGAATACGGAAACTGTAGTAACTAATTAAAAACCACTACTCCCCAAAAACTGATTAAGATTTCAAATATTATTACTTGCTCTTAATCGATAAGCGAACCATTGAGTGAACTGAAATTCAGAAGCAGTCATTGCGATTGAATCAAATTCAAAGATGCAAAAATACAAACATTTGATAAATTTGTAATTTGTACGATTCCTGGGTAAACACCTCAGCAGATCTTTATATTTCTACTTCTTCAAGTTTGTCTAAGTTTTTCGGGCAAGATATTTTGAATTTTGGAAAGCAATTCGCAATGTTCGAGAAATCTTTTTTTGAATTGCATAAATAAATGATCCAAAAAATGAACATAGATAGACCGACGAAGATATTTTTCAAGATCACCTTCGTAATTACCTAGGTTACTTTGTGGACTTTTTTTTTAGCAAATGTATTTGTAACCCAACACTAGTTTCCCCGCATTGACATACCAAATTTACTTATCTTAAAAAAAATATTTCGGCGGGGTTTTCAACCCCAAAATCCCCCCTTCGGCGTTCGTGCAGTCGCCAAATATTCCAAAAATTATTACACCAAACCCAAAGCACATTAAAAAAGTAAAATATTATAAAAAAATCATTGCATTTTCCATTTTGTTATTCTTAAACGTCTCAAGTTATAAAACGTGATGTACAGGGTGTTTTTTAGAGGTATATAACTATACAATTAAATAAAATACAGATAAATTGTATTAATTACCGAAAAATAAACTTTCACCTCTATTGCGATTGTCAATTGCAAATTGATGATACTGAAAATTAATATTAATCCACCCAATTAATAAGCATTTTGCCCATTGACAATGATGCAGACTGTTGAGTCCTACAAGAAAATCGATAATAAATAGTGAATAATTGTGCAGTTTGTTAACAAATTGAGGTTTTAAAACCAAATTTCAGAATTTATCAATGTTCAAATTGATAATTGAAAATCACAATTGGCTCTTTATCTGATATAGAATTCTTTACTATTTTGATTTAAATATGATTTCTGAGTACAATTTTGTCATCACTCTCAACAGCATTTGGAGTTAAATATTGTCAATAACTCGGGAAATGTTGTTTTCCAAATCGTAAATCGTCTATCGATTATCGGTATTGACTAGCGACTTCACATAACCCTACCGAAAATAGTCTAGCGTTGTTAAATCATGCGATCTTGGAGGCAAATTGACAGGTCGAAAACGCAAAAATTATGCGCTTACCAAAATTTTCTTTCAACACATCGATTTTTGCAAGCGCTGTTTGACATGTTGCGTCATTTTGTTAAAATTATAGCTCCCCCACATCGAAGCGATTCAATTCAGAAACTCATTGATCATAGCTCTATAACGGTCTCCATTGACTGGAACCCTCTGGGCGACATCGTTTTTAAGAAAGTAAAGATCAATTATCCAACTGGCCCATAAAACACACTAATCTGTCAGTTCTTCTGGATCTAACGGCGCCGGCGCGCGTCTCAACAATTGCTTGACGATTACTTACACCTCAAATGCGGCAGTTTTGCTTATTGACGAAGCCATTCAGCCAAAAATAACCTTCATCGCTAAACTAAATTGAAATCGGGATCAAAAGCAATCTCATTTCGGACCCAGCGTCATTTGATTCGTGATGAAATGGCAAACCAAAGTTAAAATAAATCACATGACAGATGACAAAATCGTGGTACCAACTTTAATTTTTGTACCTCTAAAAACAGACCATTAGGCTTTTGGAATTCAAATGTTATTAAAGACGGCTCAATACAACTACTGACTGGTGCACCCCAGGGTTCTGTTTTTGGATCCGATTCATTTAAATCAAACTTGACATTACGATGATATCGAACACGAAATTATGGCTAAATATTCTGTCAATTTGTCTTTACCTCGATCTGCAGCGAGTTTTCCAAGCTTGGAACTTAACGTCCTAGAGGAGAAATTGAATTGTTTTTAGTCCCAAAAATTACGGTATACATACCTAAAATAAAATAGAAAATTCTATAAGTTTAAAGAGGTTTGACAAGTTTTTTTTTTAAATTACATTAAAATTGGCTATGAAGATTTTTAAGGAATACACATTTTAAGACATTTTGTATATACAAAAATTAAGAAAAAAAACGACTTAAAATATGTTTAGCTGTACGAGTATCATACTATAGATCTTGTATAGGGTGATTTTATTGCTACTTGGTTTTTGACGTTTATATTTTTGACAGATCATGACAAATTCCACGAACATTTAACATTTCGATTCAGTATTGTTTGCCATTTCATCATGAATAGACTTACGCCTGAATAACGTTTGCAAATTATTGAAATTTATTATCAAAAGTCGTGCTCTGTGAAAATGTGTTTCGCAAGCTACGTCCGTTTTATGGTCTTCAGCGACGAGGCTCATTTTTGGCTAAATGGATACGTGAATAAGCAGAATTGCCGTATTTGGAGTGAAGAGCAGCCAGAGGCAATTCAGCAGCTACCAATGCATCCCGAAAAATGCACTGTTTGGTGCGGTTTATGGGTAGGCGGCATCATTGGGCCGTACTTCTTCAAGGACGATGAAGGCCGCAGGTCTTCAATGGAGAAAGGTACCGTTCGATGATAACAGATTTTTTTTTGCCGAAAATGCAAGAATTGAACTCGGTCGACATGTGGTTCCAACAGGACGGTGCCACATGCCACACTGCACGCGAAACCATGCATCAATTGAAAGGCGAATTTGGTGAGCAGTTGATCTCACGTTTTGGCGCAGTCAATTGGCCACCAAGATCATGTGATTTGACACCGTTAGACTATTTGTTGTGGGGCTATGTTAAGTCTATTGTCTATGGGGACAAGCCAAACACGATTGCTGCCTTGGAAGCCAACATTGAACGCGTCATTGGTGAGATTCCGGCCGAAATGTGTGAAAAAGTTTGCCAAAATTGGACCTTCAGAATGGACCACCTGAAGCGTAGCCGCGGGCAACATTTAAGTGAAATTATTTTTAAAAAGTAAATGGCAGAAATTTATTTATCGATTCAAATAAAAATTTCATTCACTTTTTACACGTTTCTGTGTTTTTTTGAATTTTCAAAAACCAAGCTCTTAAAAAATCACCTGTTACTTTCGATGTGATCGATGAACCAGTCGTGCATTTTATTTCCCAAATTTATGCACCACCTTCTTCTTTGATAAACTTCTTAACTATTTAACGATTTAATTTCCAGACGATACAACTAGTATAAACAAATATCTCTGTTTATCGACTCGCGAAAATGTCGATTTTACATAAAAAACACTTTCAATTTTAAACTATACGAATTGGCAACCCTGTAATCAGGCAGCAAGCGAATGATGCTGTAGGGAGGCATCTGTCCAGCTAGCTTGTAGGTAGTAGGTAAGGTATCGCAATTGTATTTTAATAGAAAATCGTTTGCGGATGTTTCATGTTGCGAATCGCATATTGGCATTGGCTATTTTTACATCAATTGTAAGAGAGGTAAACAGTAATGCATAAAAGTCAGCAACACAAATAATAAAATACAAAAAAAAAAACTAGAAAAAGAAGAAGACAAAAACCGGGGTAAACCTGAAATTGATAACGGCAAATGGTGGTTCTGTTATTTAAGGAAGAATAAAAGAAGGAAAATCTCTCTTCATCTCATAGAAAGAAGTTTAAGTAACAACAACAACAACAAAAAAGTTAATTTGTTCAAGTTTTTTTTTCGTATTCCATGGATGCAGCGATGATGCCAAGAGAGCCTGGTATACCTTAGCCGAACTGCTGAACCAAACAACCAACCCAAATGTGCAAATAGGCATTTTTCGTATGTTCTCAAGATTAAAATCAAGTTCCGAATTGCAGTTAGGGTCGATTCTTGTACGAGTATGTTGTCTATAGGTTCAAGTTAGTTTTCCTGTGCCTCGGAGTGCATGATGTGCAAGGTGAATGTCCTTGCCGAACTAGATAATGTGACTGGAGTTGAGTTTCTATTTTGCGTGTTTTGTTTTATTATTCTCTAACAAGAATTTTTTTTTGCATTTAACAGGTTGAGAAATAAAATTGTCCAGGTTCAGATTGATTTAGTTTACAACTTTTTAACAACGCATTGTAATCCGCACCGACCTAAATGTCATCCACAATTGGCAATAATTAGAGAAAGTAAGTGCTTTGAGTATGTTGTTTCTACTTAAAGCCAGAAATTAGTTGATACGGTTAGATAGTATATTGGTAACTATTGAAATTGCTTAAGCAAAAGCACAATCTGAAGATAAAATAAAATTTGATTAGGTAATTGAACGAAAACATAACCCAGAACTTGGCCTTCAATTTGTATTGATAAGTTATTATCTCTGTTTTTTTTAGTACTTGACCAAAACTGTTTGTTTCTACGTCCAAAGTCTTTCAAATAGATAGTCAAAGTAACTGGTTATGTACAAGAAATAAAAAATTGTAAAATTCGTAAAAATTCGCAGCTTTGCATAGACGTATTACATTTTTAAGACAAGTTGTCAGGGTGAGGAATAATAATATTCTTTTGTCAGCCGTCACAGAGAAGTTTAAATTTTAACAAAAAAAAATGCACATCCACATCAAACGAACTTGCTGTTATGTGAATTGTATGTAGATTTTTAACGGGTTTTCTAATAATAATGGGTCGATTTTAAAATGGAATTACAACAAGCTCCGTGAGAAAGGCTGATGACCATTAGGTATGGAATATGGAATATGGCATAGATTTGTCACAGTGACACTGATCCGAAGGTTCTAATATTCGAAGACTCTTCTGCATAGATCGACCGAAATCGACGAAATGCAGCTAATTGGCTAATCCCTAAGTTATTAGAAATGTTCTCTAAAATTTGAGAAAAAATACGTGAACTATTTAAAATCCAGCATCCACTTTATTATTTATATTTGAATTATAGCGAGTGTATAGAGCTATGCATTCCTTATAATGCCTCTGAACTCGAAAATCTTATTTATAAAACTTGTGCAACGTTGCATATACCCATTATAAGCTAACCGCGCTTAGAGGTTGAAAGAACCTACATAAGTCAATAATAGTGTCGAAATACCATTTGGAGCTTGGACAATTAAAACAAACAAACAAAAAACAAAATGCCTTTAAATTGTATATCCTTAAATACAATACCAAGAAGAAGAAAACCGTATTAAAACGATTTAATTAATCTTAGAATTGAAGGTTTAAAAAAATACAGGTTTTTCAAAGAAAATATGCTTAAAATTACCGAATAAATCTGTAAGTAATTGCTGGTATCGCTTACATATTCTTGTTTTTTTTTTTTTATTTTTCATTCAATCATACATGTAACTGATTGAATTGTTTTTAGATAAACAACTAATTTTATCATGACAGCCTAAAGGAATAGATTTGCTGTTCTTGTTACCTTTCACATAACCCCTGCATATCTATAATTTGTGGGAATGTATTATAAATAAGAATTTATGCAAGGTAACATAGATGCTAAATAAAGCCTTATACACAGCATAACCATCTGCTTAGAGCATTCTGTTAAATTGGGCTGGAAATCTAAAAAAGTAACCTTTTTATTAGATATTAAAAATCCAAAGAAAATAAAATACGCGCCTGGATCGGACGTACTTACATTTATGTTCGATCACATCGTATGCAAAATATTCTGAACAGAAACGGCTGAATATATTTTTAAGGTAATTTTTTACTTAATTTTTTTTATACAAAATTAATTATTTAATAATAATATAAACTTAAAACAAAATTTTCAAAAAATAATCACCCATCCGTTTTCGAAATATTGAATTTTCAAAAAAAAATATTTGTTTTTTTCAAAAATCCCAAAAAATATTTTTCGAAAATTAATTCAAAGGACCTCTTATATAAAAATGTTGATCGAAATCCGTAGAGCCCTTATGAGAAAATCGAAAATCAAAAAATCTTGTATGGAAAGTACCGTTAATAACAATATATGTAAAAATAAAATTGCACGACTGGATCACACGAACTTGCTCTTATGTTCGATCACATGGTATGCAAAAGGTTTCTATTAAGAATCTAAATATATTTTCAAAGTCGTTTTTTACTTAGTTCAAGTAACTAATTTTTTTGTATTTTTTTAATAAAAAAAACTTGGTATGACAATTTTAAATATTTAATAACATAAACTTAAAAACAAAATTACCCATCCGTTTTTGAAACATTGAATTTTCAAAAGAAAAAAAAAATATTTTTTTTTTCAAAAATCAAAAAAAAAAATCAAAAAGTTTGGTATGCAGTATTATTTATAAATTAAGGACCTTCAATATAAAAAAAATTGATTGAAATTCGGCGAGCCGCTTATGAGAAAGTTCAAAATAAAAAAATGATTGTATGGCAGGTACCGTTAATAACAAACTATTAAAAAAAAAATACCAAAAATGTAACATATATAATGCACACACTTTTTTTTATCAAAATCGTTGGAGCCGTTTTCGAGAAAATATTGTATGGAAGGTTCCGTTAGTTTTGGACCTAAAAAAACTATTCAAAAATGTAAAACGCTTAAATTCCAAGTTTGAAGCGAGTTGTACCTACAGGTCGAATCGCGGAACTCACTTTCTTGGTGTTCTCTATCATTGTAATGTCAAGTTTGATTAAAATCCCGAGTTCGAGTTTTTTTCCAAATGCAAAACTTGCCCTATAATAGTACCTATATCGCAAATAAATATATTGAAGGGGAGACAAAATTCTCTGCGAAATTCCTGAAAGGTCCAAATGAATTAATATAGATAAAACTTAAATTCGTCTAGAAAATCACCTAAATACTTTCCGTTCAATCTTTAAATGGGACCAAAAAAAACTTGTATACACTCGTTGTGATTCTTAATATCAATTTCGAATTTTCTGATCGTAGTTTGTAGCGAATATTAGTCTATGAAGGCTTTTTTTTTGCCATGATATGTTGGTTGAACACTCGAGTGGGAGATTGTTTTTTTCATTTTCGTGACCTTTCTAAATTCAAACGAAATGTGGAATATATTAATATGAATATCGCTTAGTAAAAGATTGTAGTAAACCATTCCAAATGTATTACTGTTTCTTAATCCAAATGATTCGATTCTTTCGATTGTTTTGATCACTCGAATACTAATACATATCTCAATAATTGAAATCATTCGATTATGGCCAGCACGAATATATTTTGTTTTTTGTTCTGCTTCGTAGCTCCTCTTAGGATCGCTAGCCAGATGCCAATGTAAATAGGCTTTTTTGCGTAAAAGTTCATGTCTCGCCAGTTTTTTTTAGAGAACAATAATGAGTTTTTTTTTCAAATGTGGGACATAAATTCACATTTCATTAATGCTTGTTGTCATAATTTGTGTTCCGATTTGTTTTTTTTTTTTTTTAATTTTATTTTCTCTTACGTAAAAGTTAATTTAAGAATCTTAAAAGACAGTACCCTACTCGTTACAATTTCCGTACAATTCACTGAGGTTATATTGGTTTTGCCGTTATTCACAATTAAGAAAAAATTCATATGAAATTTAATTTTTCTTTAAGTTCTAGCAGAATATTTTGTTTTGGTTAAAAACAATGCTTTATCTCCGCTGTTTTGTTATATTTTACTCTGAAACCACTTTTTCCTAATCCAACCAAATACTTCCAAATTCAATTCACTTGAATCTAAATTAAAATAGATCACTCAAACAAAAAAAAGACTAAAATTAACATAATGGCTCCAAATAAAAACGAAAAGTTCCCATACAAAACACCATTATTGCTTTAAAGCTTTGCAGTTTTTTTTTTTTTATTTCTAAACAAGAAATGTATGCCCTCATATTTGGTAACTTATTGCACATAATTAGCATACTCACGAAGTGGTTTTGGCTATTATAAGTGTCTTAATGCTAAGGAAATGAAGACGTAGTTTAGTGTGTTATTCATAGGGTAAGTTTAGTGTGTAAAGTTCCTTCGACTCAACGTTGCACTCAGTGTATATAAAGGGTGATTTTTTAAGAGCTTGGTTTTTGAAAATTCAAAAAAACACAGAAACTTGTAAAAAGTGAATGAAATTTTTATTTGGATCGATAAATCAATTTCTGCCATTTACTTTTTAAAAATAATTTCACTTAAATGTTGCCCGCGGCTACGCTTCAGGTGGTCCATTCTGAAGGTCCAATTTTGGCAAACTTTTTCACACATTTCGGCCGGAATCTCACCAATGACGCGTTCAATGTTGGCTTCCAAGGCAGCAATCGTATTTGGCTTGTCCCCATAGACAATAGACTTAACATAGTCCCACAAAAAATAGTCTAACGGGGTCAAATCACATGATCTTGGTGGCCAATTGACTGCGCCAAAACGTGAGATCAACTGCTCACCAAATTCGCCTCTCAATTGATGCATGGTTTCGCGTGCAGTGTGGCATGTGGCACCGTCCTGTTGGAACCACATGTCGACCGAGTTCAATTCTTGCATTTTCGGCAAAAAAAAAAATCTGTTATCATCGAACGGTACCTTTCTCCATTGACCGTAACCCTGCGGCCTTCATCGTCCTTGAAGAAGTACGGCCCAATGATGCCGCCTGCCCATATACCGCACCAAACAGTGCATTTTTCGGGATGCATTGGTAGCTGCTGAATTGCCTCTGGCTGCTCTTCACTCCAAATACGGCAATTCTGCTTGTTCACGTATCCATTTAGCCAAAAATGAGCCTCGTCGCTGAAGACGATTATGACGACCATAAAACGGACGTAGCTTGCGAAACACATTTTTCACAGAGCACGAATTTTGATAATAAATTTCAATAATTTGCAAACGTTGTTCAGGCGTAAGTCTATTCATGATGAAATGGCAAACAATACTGAATCGAAATGTCAAATGTTCGTGGAATTTGTCATGTGTGATCTGTCAAAAATATAAACGTCAAAAACCAAGTAGCAAAAAAATCACCCGTTATATATACAATTTCTGACCTTAATGCTCATCGGGTCAAATATTAAATAAATGGGGTGTTACTGCCAATGAGACAGCTTCATCAATCATTTTAAATACAGACTTTTCAGATTTAAGGTTAAGCGATTTTTTTACATTTTAAATTAACCTACCAAATTAGAGCCTGGAGATAAGATTCCCAAAATTTCAAAAATCCCTATATCCATAATCCCGAATGGGCAAATTTAATTCGATAGATTTTTCAAGCTTCAAATTTTATTCTGTTTGTTTAATAATTATACGCGCTTAAAAAACGAATGCGGTCGAGAAAGATGGTCACCTATATTGTTATGAGGCTGTGCAACAGTGATGCCAAATTTGGAAAACTTCTTATCACTTTTTTAAGCAAGCCGCTAAAGAATAGGAAGCTGCATTTTGTTACTAAGCGTGTTTTTAATTGAAAACTCCATCCACTATACACGGCCTTACATGAATTACAAATATAACATAGCTTTAGGTACGTCCGATAACAGGACAGGTGGATAGATTTTTGACGTTTATTTGAATATGATTTTGTGAGTTTTGTTTTTCGTTGTTGTTATGATTGATAGTTGAATTCAATCTGGATGGATATGTTGGTAGAGCAGTATTTCCAATTTCCATTGGATTTTTTTTTGATTTTTTTAGTTGACCAGATTATATTTCTAAGGTCTTAGTAAAACCATTGGCGCAAAATTTTAAACAGCCTGATGTTAAGGGCTTAGCATTATACTACTTAACAGTTTGCTAATACTAAAGCACTTTACTAATATTTTAATAATTTTTAACACTTTTTAACTAGCACCATATTCAATCTGTTTTCTTAATGAACTACAACTAAACACGCCTAAAATAGTGCAAAAAAGTAAGCGAAAATAACTTTTTGACGTTTGTAAATGGATTTAGTACGATACTAAAAAAATAAAGTAGCCATTTTGTGATTTCAACTTTAGTAAAATGTTAAGAAAATAGTACGATACTAAACTGTTTTAAAATTAGCAAAAGCCCCTTTGCTGTTGACCATAGTCTGTAAATCCGACCACTTACAATTTCACTTGAACAAGTAAAAATGTTCGTTTATATTTAAAGTCTTCGGACCCATATTTAAAGTCACTTGTTTACTAGGTGATCTTGAACTATATATGAATATTAATATACCTACTTTCTATTTTTGGGTTGGCCGTGGCACGATAGTTGTGTGCTCGCCTGTCCACCTCGTGGTTGCAGGTTTGATTCCTGCCATTGTCTATGTCTTCTTATATTCCATTAAAAACCAATTCTAAAAATTGTCATAAAATAAGTTGCTGCTCTGCTCATTACATGCTGTTTAGGCATAACACTAACAACATGTGATTGAGTAAACTAGCATACCCATAAGATATGACAACGAAACAAATAAAAATAATGCGAATTATAAGGGACATAAATAAATAAGACACGGTAATTCTCTCCGCATTAGTTCAGCCGCCATCCCTGGAGATAAAACTGAGACATCAACCAGCTCTGGTCTCAGAACATCGCACGACACATCTTTCCTATCCTTCTTTCTCTTCTTCCACCGGATGCCCGCGCTGTGTTAAGAAAAACATATAAAGGGTATTCATAATCCCTTGAGCGCGTGCAAAGTTATAACAAAAAAAAAAAAAAAAAAAAAAGCAGGTCAAAATATTAATATAATAATATATTTTACTTTCCACGAAACTATATTATAAAACTAAAACCCAGAATGTTTTTTTCTTAATTTTCTTACTGTAGGGGAGACTGGGTATGTTTAAAACACAGAACGGTTGAAACAATGCAAATATTTTAAAAGACGTTCGCGCAATTTAAATGAGTATTGAGATAGGATGAAATACAAACAAGTCCGTTTATGATATTCAGTGTTACTTTGTTCGTCACGCGGTTCGGTTGTGATCAGGAATGTTTATTGTTTTTAGACAGGCAAAAGTAACACTTGAAACAGTTGCTAACTTAGTTTCGTTCTTTATAGATATCCCGTGTATGTTCACATCAACAAATATTCAAGCCGGGTTTTGGAAAACTGGAATGTTCCCAATTTAATCGTCATTAATTCACTGACCCTGCTTTCGTACCCTTATTTGTAACGGATAGGATACGTCTTGAAAATGCAATAGGAGGTGAGGTTTCAATACCTAATATCCTAGCTATTGATTAAATGTTGTCACTTCCACCTCCACCAGAGATCCAGCAGAGACAGATTCCGTTTGAAAATGAAGAAACGTCTCCAGATAGACGTAAGAGCACAATAACTGAACAGCAGAGCTCTCCAAGACAATCGACAAATGTCGGGCAATACTGCGTTTTCTCCATCCATTACACTCGGAGGACGAAGAATGAGAAACTAAACTTCTTGTGATTTGACTATTAAAAAACTTAAGTTCGTTTAATTTATTTTTACATTATTTAATGAAGTAAGTTTTTATTTAAATATTTTCTGTTTTTTTTTTGTTGTTTTGAAAAAATAATTTATTTTCAACTGATTATTATTGTTAAACTGTGCTAATAATTGAAGAAAAACTATAAACCACTTAGAGCATCACACGGGGCATTCAAAAAACACCACCAATTCATAAATTGAATCATGATCTTACATTTCAAGATGGAAGATGCAAGAAAAATGATTTCAACCGTTCGTTCGTTTTCGTTTTACAGAATTGTCAATTATCACTACGAGAGTTGACATTTATCTATACAATTATTAAATTATTATTAAAGTTGTCAATAATTGATTCAAAATTGCTGTTAACGGCATTTAGTCCACAAAATGTGCATTTCGTCCCGGCAATCTCACTTGGACTCATCAGTTGGTTAGTGAGTGCCTTACCAATACGCAATTTTTGTTAAGTTCAGTTCAACTTTCATGCATTTTTTTACAAATAAACAATGTGAACTATATCCAACAAGATTAAAATTTTAATCATTAAAATTGGAAGATTTTATCCTTGGCCAGACATAGTTAATAAGGTGTTTTTATTTTATAATGCAATTCTATATACTACTGAAATTACTCAGCCAAGTGGAAGACTTTAGCATTATTTTTAATTGGACTTGTCGAATTATTGATTCAAAATAGCTTTTAACGGCATTTAGTCCACAAAATAATGTCAATAATCAATATTCTTGATAAGCAGTGAATGATCCTCAAATTTGAGTTATATTGTCAACGGGTTCCTTGTTAATTTTGGTATTATAAATGTCAAAATTAGTATTGGGTTTCAAATTTAGACCAATTGGAAACTCGGTGTTGATAAAACTATTTGACGGATCACATAATCTTTTAATTAAATAAAACTGTTTTTGTGCAAATGATATTGAAGACGAAAATACTTCGGAACAGGGATACTTTCGGAGGAAACTACATGATGCTTCTAGTTAGCTTGACTTCGACGAAAATATGTTCATATGTACATACAAAAGGATTCAATAAGTAAAAACTTTAAGCTTTCAAAAGAAACCTTCTTAATATACTAGTCGGTATGGAAGATAAATTGAAACTAATTAAAAGATAATGATCCACTCCTCTTAAACTTGCAGTTGTCTTAAGTTTGCTTGCGTGAGCAAGCTCCAGTTGAGTGTTGGCAACAATTTCAACATTGCTATGACATTCTGTTGGTCCCACACAATTTAATTTCACAACTATCTCTGTCCAAGTTCTATACGAATTCCCTTTGCAAAGTCTGGCATAACTTCCACTAACTCGACCAATCTGGTCACCTATGTTTTGTTGCTATCAATTTTACTCCTAATGTTTAAAAACAATTATATGTAAAAAAAACTTTTATTTAGTGCTAAATATTTACATTTTAAACAGAAATCGGGGAAAAGATCCCTTACACTACCTAATTCTTACAGCAAATGATAGATTGCGTTGAAATTTTAAACTAAATGAGCAGTATTAACAATAATATTTTGATTGTTAATCACAGTGGGTCAAACATTTATAAATTGTTGTTCATAATACCAATTACTCAATTGATTGACAAATGTTCTCAATCGTCAACTAGATGATCTTTGGCAACCGGAATAGGACGAAAGCTTTTAGAAAACCTACTCTATATTTCACTGGACTTAATGCACTATCTAAAACCGCTTCGCCAAACTCCGTTTTTCATTATTTTTTTCACATTACATTACCAACAATACAAAATGTCATTCACGATAAGACACGGTCGAATCGACAAGTAATATCGTGAATCATCGTCGTACATTGGATTGATCTAAATTTCTACGGACCTTGCCACACGACCAATCGGTTGTAAGGTAAAAAGTGCACTTATATGTTCCTTCGCATTTAAGATATTTTTATTACGAATGGGCCTGCACACACGCAATGAATAATTTTTCGACTAAAACAAGTTTTAGTCTTTAGTCCGAGATGATTTCAGTCTGAGCGAAGAAATGTATACATAAACCTGTTTTATATGTGTTAGTATTTCTATAGTATTTGAAAAAAAAATGTTGTTGCCCCAAAACGGTAAACTATTGTGTATGTGTTAGTTTCAGTCTTCATTCATCCATGAAACTTAGGTTTGAAATTACAGTCCGTTTCATACTGCACACATTGCTTCCTTGCCCACAAAACCGTTTTTAGAACGGACGAAATAGTCTCGTGTGCACAGGCCCAATGAGATAATTATTTTGTAGATTCATCAACGACTGATTCACTGTACTGAATCGCACGTGTATGGGTACTTGCGACCGAAGATACGTTAATTTGTGCTACTGTCCCCTCGTGAATGGGCGGCCACCTTAATCAACGTGCTGGAAACTTCGTCCCTAGGATCACTATTTGAAGATTGTAGTCACTCATGCTTCGTTTTTTTTTTAATTAAATTTAAGTTCTGGCTTATAAAAAAACAACCTCTATAGCACTGTAGTACGTAGGACAAGTCGAAATCTGCTCCATACATTGACTTTTTTGGGATGCATTGGACGCTTTTCGGTCTCTTGTGGATTGCGATCGTCCCACACTCTACTATTTCGTTTGTTGACCTACCTACCCAACCCATTCATCCAGGCTATAGCGACACGGTAAAATAGGCGAATACCGCAGAACATTGCCCGAACAAAACACCAATTTTGATAAAAGAATCTTATCATTTTTTGCACGTGTTGTTGAACTCTTTTTTTTTATAATTTTGCCCGCACTCAAGGGGTTAAGACTACCCTTAAAATGTATATACACAGTGCGAGCGATTAGGAAATTGGGATAGGATTAGACAGGAGATACCGATGTACATTAGTTTTGAATGTCTGACTATCGCAATGGGAGAGAAAAATTCGGTCGGGTAAAGCATTCCACATTCGTGTGGTGCGGCTAAAGAAGGAATCCCTATACTTGACAGTACGTCCGAAATTGGGCTCAAGGGTAAACTGATGAGCATTTCTAGAAGTGCGAGTGCTACGGTTGAATAATTTAATGGGAGGAATGCAACTGGCTATTTCACTAGAACACTGTCTATAGAAATACCGATAGAATAATGAAAGGCATGAAAAATTGCGACATCACATTACATCACCTATCATTTTTAAAGCTCTTTTTTGGACTCTGTCCAGAAGGCCTAAGTGAGTTATGGGTGCGCCTGCCCAGATGTGATAGTTGTACTCAAGTCTTGGACGAATATGTAGATAACAGCCAGATCAGAAGGGGAGAAATAGTTCTTGCATCGTCTCAGAAAACCCAAACACCTTGCAGCGTTTTTGTAGTACGTAGGGCAAGTCAAAATCTACTCCATACATTGACTTTTTCGGGATGTATTGGACGCTTTTTGGACCCACGCTCTACTATTTCGTTTGTTGACTTACCTACCCAACCCATTCATCCAGGCTATAACGACACGGTAAAATAGGCGACGATCGCAGAACATTGCCGGAACAAGAACACCAATTTTGATAAAAGAATTTTATCATTTTTTGCACGTGTTGTTGATCGCTATATACCTGCAAGGTGATTTCGCAAAGCATACTCAATAAATGACAACCAATTTGACAGATATAGCTTCCGCAATATTGCCGCTTTCAACTGTCAAAGTTCAGAAGTCCCTATTGGAAGACAACTTAAATGATGATTTTTGTGACCTTTTTAAATCGCTACAGATATTTGAAATTTTACATATATGTATGTATACTCTATATATAGATACATCACTCGAGCTTGTGGCACTCATTTGATCGGTATTTCTTACCATTTATTACTTTACCTATTTATTTTTGTGTTTCTTATCAATAAGTTTTACTTTCACATTTGTATACTGAATAAACTAACAAATACTAAATACCTAATGTCTGATAATCAGTAAACACAAACGCAATTTTTAATCAATTTTTAATAAGGTTTCTGTGAGTAGTATAAGTAGGAACTTAGGTATATCGTAAAAATAAAATATTACACAATTAGGTAAGTAGGCACTTATTTGGTTTCAGAATTGTCGAGACGTAGGTACCTATATGAAATAACAATGATAACTTTTTATTTTAAGTAATACCTCTTGTAAATCATATTGTTATTAGGTTACTCAATTATATTGATAGGCACCTACCTAATTAAAATTAAATTGAACTGCTTTTGCTGAGCATTTGATTTTCCTGTCTAATAATCTTACAAAGATCACTAAGCTTTCAGATCTTAAAAAGACGTCGGTAGAAGGAAAGAACTCTTGAAGCCTTGAAACAAAACATTTCAAACTGCTAAGCTATCGATTCCATTATATCTAGGTATAGGTATGTACCTACCTACGTTACTACAGGTAGTTGGGTACATGTGATCGAAATAGAAGCCAGATAGGAAAATGTCAGAGTTCTTCCACACTTAAAATTCAAACACTGTTACATAATTCTAAGACGAATTTAAACTAAAAAATGGTCATAAACCTACGCCAAAAAAATACATACCTATACTTACCTACCTACAATATGAACATATGTATGTAGGTAGATAGGAAGGTACCTACATACCTAAGTATGTAGGTATATTTGGAACTAACAAATACCATCAAATATCTAAATCTAACTTACGTAAACCCCGCCAGCTCCTCTAAACTTCCGCGGGCCATAAAGTTTTTTGCAAAAAAAATATGCAAACATACATACATCCAGCTTTTGCAAACCTTGTAGCAAATAATCTATTTCCTCCTCTGGCCTCTTGTTGTTCCTCTTGCTTTTTGCGAAGGTCTTTTTTGAAAGCCTCCCTTTTCGCGCCCCCCATAACCCCAACCCAAGTCCTCACCTTTTTTCGCTACATTAATTCGTTTTATTGCCCACATTACTATTTTATTTCGGTTTTGCTTGCGAATTTCTTTTTCCCTTTTTTTGTGTGTTAGTCTTCTCTCAATTTCGAAGCGAGCAGCGAGCTTTTAATGCCGTTACTAAAGCAAATGATCGCATCGCACACCAATACATAGAAAAATGTAACGCAAAAAAATAGCAGTACCTATCTACATACATTAGTCTCTATTCCAATTCCAATGTTTGGCCAACCATTGCCATAGCCAACGAGCGCCAACTTCTTCACTCCATCCACCACAGTATCACTTCAACAACAGCAACAGAAACAGCAAAAAAAAACATCCAGTATCTGTTGCTGTTAGGGAAAAAGCTTGGCTAAGGCCGCTTCTGCTTCTTTACTGCTAAGTGCTACTCTATCTCTAGTTAGTATGTCGTGCCACGATGGTTCGTATGAGTATGCAAGCGGCCGCCCGTTCTTCGTTTTTGCAATTTCGTTTTGTGCTCACGCTTCCGAGTCGAGCTCAATATCAGTTACGACAAACGACCTTGCGGGAATTACTACAGTGCAGAAATGTTCACTCACACACTTTTCCATTTTTTTTTGCAAAAGATACAAAAAATATCAAAAATATTATTTGGAAGCATAGTCAAAGAAGAGAATAGAAAATAGCGAAAAGAGGATATCGCTAGAAAGAAGGTTAAATAACGTAGTTCTCTACTCTGCTTTGATAAGTCCGTGTTCGACTAGTGTTGGTGATGCTTGCTCTATCTTTTGTACATTTGATTGCTTTGCTTTCCTGCGAGAGAAAAAAGTCTCAATCTGGTGGAATGGACATGCTTTTTGCCAAAACCCAACAAGTGGAATCATTGCCATTTTTTGTCTTGTTTTTTTTTTTTTAATGATTTCTACAATTTCGCCGGTTTTGCATTAGTGTGAGAGAGTGGGACTTCGATGTGATGATCACTGAATGGGCGTGTATGTATGAGAAGGCTTGCAAAAGATTGAACGAACGCAAAATTAGTTCAAACGCTGCCAGCATAAATGTTTGTTGCATATTTTGTCAATTATTGTTTTTTCTGCTTATTTCTAGAAATCAATTTATTTTAATTGAGGGTGGTCCAGTTGGAACCTTTTAATTCTACCTAGGTATTCTAAAGACTCTGGAGACTATTGAACATGAAGCGAGCAAAGATATTTTGTATTTAGTTTTTGATTTCAAGCATAAGGTTTGGGAGATATTATGTAATTACGATTGCACTTATTTCAATTATTTTTGGGCAATTGTCAATCAATAATTTACACCACTACTGTACGTTCGAAATTTGGCAAAACCTCCAACCATAATTAGAATAGAGGGAAAATCAGCTTTGTCTTTTTACGGGAAAAATTTGTGTTTGTGCATTTACAATTACAAACTCAAACGCGGACACAAGCGTCACATAACTCTTTATTTTTTTATTACAAATTTACAAATTGCTTACTTTAGTGACGACTGGAAAGTAGATTTACAGCCCGATTCTGCCCATTGTGACGAATCACAAGTCACAAGCCCTTGTGGCTATTCTTTGTGAGGATTATTGTGACTCGATAACATTTATCGAATTCTAATCGTCATAAGAAAACTCACCACAGCTAAAGGTGAATTGTGTAGTGGCATTATTGGAACAGCTGAATATTAGAAACAAAATAAAAATTAAAATTGATGCGGATTATTTATTACTAGCAGATACCCGTGCGATGTTACGGACCCACTGGAATCTAATGAAATCATCTATACACCTACAAAATTTCATTCAAAACCCTTCAGTCGTTGAATGTAGGCACAAACGACGAACATGCTCGACTAGCATGCAAGTTGTTCCTGTTCCTTAAGCACAAAATGAGTTCCGCCCAATTACAATTTTACCCTTCTTTTCAAAGGTATTTGAAAAACTCTTAAATTAGCAAATCCATCAATATTTAAACGACAACAGTCTGCTTTGTGTGAACCAATCTGGGTTTCGCCCAAAGCACAGCTGCACTACTGCTTTGATAAATGTAGTTGAAGACATTAGTCAAGCCGTTGATAGTGATAAGGTAACTTTCCTTGTATTGCTAGATTTCTCCAAGGCATTTGACATGGTGAATCATCAAGTTCTAAGTAGAAAACTTGGTATTCAATTTAATTTCTCTGCATCTTCTCTGAAACTTGTGGCTTCTTACCTGAACAACAGATCTCAAGCAGTAGTTGTAAACAAAAATGAATCAGGTTTTCTTCCTCTGAGCAAAGGCGTGCCGCAAGGATCAATTTTAGGTCCACTTTTCTTTATGATGTACATAAACGACCTATCTTTGAGTATTACAAATTCCTTAGTACACATGTGTGCTGATGATGTCCAACTTAGGAAAAGTTTCCCTTTGGGCCTATTAGAAAATGCAGCTTATGAAGTAAACAATGGTTTAAACCACATAATGCTCTGGTCACAAGTTAATGGATTGTGTCTAAATCCCGCCAAATCATAGTGCTTAGCGATTTCAAGGAAAATGATTGAAACTTCTTATTTTCCAAAATTATATCTCAACGATTCACCTATTGAATTTGTAAAATCTGCGAAAAATCTTGGCGTAATCTTCAACACCACCCTATGCTGGAATGACCACATTCGTTTGACCCTTGCAAGGCTATTTATGGAAGTTTGCGTCTTCTATGGGCAAGTCAAAAAGTTACACCTCTGAAGACGAGATTAATACTTGCAAAAACATTAATTATCCCGGTTGTACTATGTATATGGCTGTGAAATTTATAGTAATTGCGATTTCATTCATAAACGAAAATTAAAGGTTGCCTTTAATAGTATTGCACGGTACATATATGGATTGAGAAAATATGACAATGTATCCCACTATGCGAGGTTAATAACAGGAATGTCATTTGAAAATCTACTCCAGTTTAGAATATTAATTTTTCTTCATAATGTTATGCAAACACATCAACCAATGTATCTTTATAATAAGATTTGTATGACGCGTTCTACTCGTTCACATAATTTAATACCAATTCGGTGCACATACTTGGTATCTAATAGCCAATTCTTTGTTTATTCTGTTCGTTTGTGGAATTCTCTTCCACTCTCGGTTCCCCAAATAGGTTGTATTAGGCTGTTTAGAGTTGGGTTAAGGGAGTACTTACAAAATCATTGATGATTATAGAGATTTGTATATTATTTCATAACTGCATCTATTCTTATATTATTTTTTTTTATTTGTGTATATTTTTGTTTTTCTGTAAATAATTTAATAATTGGAATAATTTCTTGTTATAAATTAAATTATTTATGTTTGACCAAGTTCAAATATATTGTATTGTTGAAGAATCTGGTTCCTCTTCGGATATTTTGGTCACTTGATGTGTAATGAAACTAATTTGGTTTCATTTACTTTTCCCGACGTTTCGACAGGGGTTTGCTGCCTTCTTCAGGGGATCCTTTATTGAAACAATAAATCACAAACACAATTTAACAAATTTGTTTACAAAGAAAAACCAAAACTTCAAAGAACTTACATAAAAAATAATAAAATAAAATAAATTATTTGTCTAGTTCTTAATTAAAAAACTTTGAAAACTTTGTTGTAACAATAAACTTAATTGATTTTTAAATTTAAAAAATTTTAAAAAGATTTAAGAAAGTTGCACTTCTAATGCGAAGATCAGTCTTGTTTTAATTTTAAATCAAAATTTAAAATTTCTTGGCCGTTACAAGAGAGCAGTAGACTGCGGAGATGTTTTGAGTGTCTTGTTTTCTGTTCATATTATTGTTGTTTTTGAGGATGTGTAGAGTTTCCAGAGTGTACCTTTTGGCAAAATGTCTTTCCGTTTGCAGAATTTCTACTTCCTCAAAATCTGGTTGATGGTTGGTTTGGACATAATGTTTCGGCAGTGCCGTCTTAGCGGAGCTTTTACTATTGATGTCCGATTTATGACCATCTCTTCTCTGTCGCAGGAACTGCTTTGTTGTGCAGTTGTACAGAATAAATCTTTGCGATTTATTCTGTATGTAGAACAGTCAGACCCTACAATAACACTTCAGTCCAAAAACAACGAACTTGTCAAATGGCTTAACAACAACAAATTCATTGATGGTAGAGAAAAGGCGAAAATGACGACATACCCCTTCGACCCATAACATCAGCTTTGAAGCTGCCGTGTTATGAATTATCCAAGTGTATTGGGCGAATACTACACAATGTAACAAATAATTCGGCATACTTGGTAAAAAATTCATTGGAATTTGTAATTAAGGCAAAAAACATCAAACTGGATGAGCATGATGTTTTGGTCTCATACGATGCTGTGTCTCTGTTTACCAATATCCACTCGCATCTTGCTATCAGCGTAGTAAAAAAACGATGGGAAACAATAAGCCAATATACAATGATTAGCCAAAAGAAATTTTAGAGTTTTGCTTGAAGGAAAACAACTACCCTCAATACAAAGACAACATCTATAAGCAAATAAATGGCATGCCAATGGGCAACCCACTTTCGCCTACAATTGCGGATTTGGTACTGGATTATCTTCTCGCTGAATGTTTTGAAAGTATTGAAAGACCAAAGGCAATTTTCAAATATGTTGATGATATATTTGCGGTAATTGATCACCGCAACATTGAAAATTTGCTATTGGCCCTCCACAATTTCAACCAAAAAATCAAGTTCACCGTGGAGAAGGAAAAGCATAACACGATAGCCTTTTTGGATGTCAAAATTTATCGTGAAAAGGACCACCTTACCTACGATTGATACCAAAAAGAAACAGCATCTGGTAGATTAGTTAATTTTCGATCCAACCAGGCGAAACATATTTTAATCAACACGGCAACCAACTTGATTAAAAAAGTATTTACGTTAAGTGACCGTAAGTTTCACTCCAAAAATGAAAGCGTAGTCACCCAAATTCTAGCTAACAATGGCTACCCCTCTGAGCTTATAAGAAGTTTAATACAACGCTACACAAATAGTGTTAACCCTGAAAGTCCATCGATCATTGGAACAGATTGCGTTTATAAAAGCATAGTTTATATTCCAACACTGTCTACAAATTTCAAACAAGTGGTTGCCGACCGTTGCAAAAATGTGAAACTAGCTTTCACGTCACATTGCACACTTGCAACACTGTACACAAAACTAAAGTCTAAAACAAAAAAAGAAAACAAAACCGACGTTGTGTACAAAATCAACTGCAAGGGCAAAGATGATGAAAATTGATACCTTTGCTATGTAGGCACAACAAAGCAGTTCCTGCGACAGAGAATAGCTGGTCATAAATCGGACATCAATAATAAAAGCTCCGCTAAGACGGCACTGGCGAACCATTATGTCCAAACCAACCATCAACCAGATTTTGAGGAAGTAGAAATTCTGCAAACGGAAAGACATTTTGCCAAAAGGTACACTCTGGAAACTCTACACATCCTCAAAAACAACAATAATATGAACAGAAAACAAGACATTCAAAACATCTTCGCAGTCTACTGCTCTCTTGTAACGGCCAAGAAATTCTAAATTTTGATTTAAAATTAAAACAAGACTGATCTTCGCATTAGAAGTGCAACTTTCGTAAATCTTTTTAAAATTTTTTAAATTTAAAAATCAATTAAGTTTATTGTTACAACAAAGTTTTCAAAGTTTTTTAACTAAAAACTACACAAATAATTTATTTTATTTTATTATTTTTTATGTAAGTTCTTTGAAGTTTTGTTTTTTCTTTGTAAACAAATTTGTTAAACTGTGTTTGTGATTTATTGTTTCAATAAAGGATCCCCTGAAGAAGGCAGCAACCCCTGTCGAAACGCCGGGAAAAGTAAATGAAACCAAATTAGTTTCATTACACATCAAGTGACCAAAATAGCCGAAGAGGAACCAGATTCTTCAACAAAACAACAATTTCTTGTTATTTTCAATTTAATTTTAAATTTTAACATAAAAATCTCATGTGGAATAAATTAAATTAAATATAATTTAAATGCATTTTGATGCTTTGCACTATTTATTTAATAAGATATTGTATCTTAATGTGTTAAGTTGTTGCCGTGATAAATTAATAAATAAATAAAATAAATAAATAAATGCTCGAGCTCGCTGTGCTCTTCTTGTATGTGGGCTGGTTCGCGAGCCGCTTGCTGTTGGCCAAAAATTTAGATTTTGTCGTGTTCGTTGGCTTCGATGTTCGTCGTGTATGGTCATGTTCGCGAACAAAGCAAAGACTTAATATTGGATTCAAAAAGTAAGAACTACAAAAATAAAGTTGTGAAAAATAAATCATGGCTAATCTTCCAGCTGCTTACGAAATTTCATCAAAATCCATTCCATGGTTGAGGCATGAATGCGGAACAAAAAACCAAGTATATATTTTGTTCATATATTACCCTCTCCCATATAGTCATAGGAACTGTTCGGGATAAAAATGACCTATGTGATAATCGAGTATGTGTGTGTCCATGTGCCAAATTTGATCAAGATCCGTTCAGCCGTTCTGGCGTTAATGAGCAAAAAACATCCATCCATCTCACCCATCCATCCATCCATCCAAACTTTCACATTTATAATATTAGTAAGATAGATGTAATATTAAAGATAAGCAAATATGTATAAATGAATTTATTTTTGTTTAAACAAACAAAAAACTATCAAAGAGAATACGTTTTATTCATTTTCAAACAAGAAAATGTAAAAGGATTTCTATTTAATGGAATAGTATAAGATGAACAGAATACCTACAGATAATCACACTATTGTGTGCTTACTGATAAAGAGCTTATGTAGGGCTCTGACCGTTTTTCCTTTTCTCTGGTAGTTACTACTGAAAGTTTCATCTCAAATTAAAGTTTCATATTTCTGTTTACTTCGTGTTGGGATATAAAATAAATAGTTTCACAAAATATTATATCGAATGTTGCATCGAAATGTCAAAACTCAAACTATTTGTGAGTTGCTCTGAAGAAGATCACAATTTCGATTGTTTTTTGATTCTCACAAGTTGTGACTTTTGGTGTAGAATCCGAAAAAGTTACAAAATTAATTTCACCTTAGCTTGTGACTTGTGAGGTATCAGTGATGTTGGGAAGAATCGGGCTGTTAATTTAATTTGTTTTTTTTTAAATTAAAGTTTATTTTTTTTTTAATTTTATTAATAATTAACATATAATAAATTACATATTAACATAAATTATAAAGCTCTAGCCACCAGGCTTTCAGCTAGTTTTTAAAGTTTTAAATTAAATTAAATTTTCTAGTTGAAGAGAAGTTAGTAGGTTATACATAAGTTTAATGTTTAACTCTGTGGGGGATTTTAGTATATCACATAATTTAGTGTTATTGAAAAAGGCTGTTGAGGTTTGTTTAATCTTTGGGCAGGCATATATTATGTATTGAATTGTAAGCTGTTAGTTGTTATGGCAAAAATGACAGTTCGGTGGGTTTTCTTTGCTGATGAGATAGCTGTTTGTATCGATAGTGTGCCCAAGCCTGAGTCGAAGAAAGCATTTCACCATTCGGTTGATACATTTGTTGGATATATGATTCGTACACCTCCCGGATTTATGTTTGAATAATGATGGATATATCCTCTCCTCTCAACTTCAACTTTGTTTCGATAGATATATTTGATCCTACTTTTGATGTCATCTTTGTTGTTGACTAAGAAAGTAAGCAGAGGTTCGCCTGACGCAGTTCTGGCTGCTTTGTCTGCCAGTTCATTACCAAGGATTCTTGCATGACCAGGAACCCAAACTAGTTTGAGGGTTCTTTTATTTGCTATTAGCTTGTCCCGTATAAAGGGCAACAGCCCTTTAGTTTGGATTTCTCCATTTTCATTAACGACGGCAAATGATGTTCCTTTTTCACTTTTTGATCCATCTGTATAGATAAAATTCCATTTAAAGTATTCTTCTTGGATTTTCTTAAAGATTTGTCTATAAACAGTTGGATTTGTCGTGCTTTTCGGAAGTTTTGCAAGCTCAGTGTTTATTGATTTCTTTGGTAACAACCATGGAGGAAAGCTTGGTGAACGGTGATCCTTGACTGTTGATTGAAAATGAGATTTCCATTTTGTTAGATGAGGTGATAGCATTTAATAATGTGGAAGGTAGTTTGCTAGTTTTTTTGCGGGATAAAATTTTGTTTAGATCTGATATGATGGGTGAATTTTGCGTTGTTGCGATCTTAGCGATTAAGATTGAAGTCAGATATTCAAACCGATGGGGATAGATGTCATGCCACTTTCTGTGAGGATGTTCTTGATGGGTGTTGTTCTAAACGCCTTAAGACTGATTCTAGCAGAAGCGTGGTATGGTGATAAGACTGCTTGCATGTTTGATTTTGAGCATTTGCCATAAACAACCAAACCGTAGTCGATCTTGGAGAGGATAATTGATCTAGTTACATGAATAAGTGAGTTTATATGACAAAAACTGTTTTTGATGATAGTATTTTAATAATATTCAACCTGGTGACTAGGTTTCTCTTAAGTTCTAGACAATGGGTTTTAAAATTATAACTTGAGTCAAAAAATAAACCTAAGATCTTAAGATAGTTATTATTTTTTATGTTAGTATTAAATTAAAGTTTATAATTCGTATGTTCCCCTGAAAGTTCAGGAACTCCTCCTTTTTGCATTTTTCAATATGGTAAGCCTAGATGTGCGACATACTGGAAGACCTCGTTATGGACTTTTTGCTGTAAATTTTTTCAGATAATTCTGGAATTTCGACAGCATGGACCACATATATAATACATTTTTTTAAAGAAATATCTGGTTGGCCCAATTAAGGTCAATCCTGTTGACCCGGGAAACCCTTATCTAGATATTTTTTTATGAGAACGAGTTTTCAAGCCGCATCATAAGAAAAAGGGTAATTTTAAATGGTTGTTAAAGCAAAAGCTTTACATTACCAACCTACAGATTGCAGAAGAGTTGAATTCTCTTGGTGGCCAATTGACCGACAATTTTGTATACGCAATATAAAAAAAACTACACAAAGTGAATTAATAAATAATAAGTAATTTATTTCATATTATTTATTTCTGTTCGTTACAAAGTTATTTAAGATTTACATAGAAAAAAGTCTTTTGTAACAGACTGGACCAAAACGATTGTTTTATAATATCTTTAAAATAAAATGACATAATTTCTTCTAAATTCATTTATAAGTTGCTGGTTTTTTCCATTAAAATCGGTCCAACGTCGCTGTATTTATTGATGAACATATCGTGTTTTCTTACTGCGTTTTTTTGCCAGGAAATTCTTGTGGTATATTCTCTTTGAGAATATTGGATATCAGTGACTTACAACAAAACCTTGAAGAACAATGGTTTTCAGTGAACAATATTCTCAGCTAGTTTAAATAGCGAAAACGAGCTAATATCGGAACCGGAAAGAAAAAAAGTCACATCGTCCTGTTGTAGCGACATATTCCCCAGTAACCCAGTCGTAAATTATTCATTTTTCTTTGAATACTAACTCCTTGATAAGTTAGAACAGAAAACAGCGAGTCGTCGCTTGGATACTTTCAAACTAAACCGAGCTTTTTCTGTCAGGGTTTGTTCCAGTCTCTTTGGGTTGGCCAACGAAATGCCTTATTATATGATTAGTTTCCCTACAAATCGTCATGAGCATTCTCCGATCTTGAGAAGTTTAAAAAATAACCATACAAATCTGCTATATTATGAATTTCGAGCGATAAATATTTCACATTTAAAATCATCTTCGGACGATTTTAGGATGAGATTGTAAGTCTACAAACCCAATATTCTAACTGAACGCGAGATAACATTCAATTGCTAAGATCGTTCAGAAAATAATTGGACAAGTTAAATCATTCAAAAGCTGTCATCATTTACCGTAAGACTGCAAAAGATGCAACCGATTTTTTTTCGGTATTCGACCTTGTTGTTACAATATGAATGTGAGCTGGGTATCTAATTGTGATTTTTGCTTATTAACATGCGGTCTCCATTAGCGATGAATCTAAAACATGCTTTCAGTATCGCAAATGGAGACCAGAATCGCAGCTTTATTTCCATACCATGCTATGGAAAGCATGCTTTCATCGCATACTGCTCATCGCTTGCTTTATCGCAAGGAGAACTCTCATTGTTATGGCGTTTTTCCAAATATCATTTGTTGTTGTTGTTTTTGCCAGCATCAGTTGTCTTCGACATTCTTCACTAACTAAAAAGGTATGCTACGAAATGCCCACCAAAGAAAAATTTTCTGTCCCTTTGCTACCTGCTTTCAGCTATTGCTATTGCATTTGCTTTTTAATTTATCGCAAATGGAGACCGCGTGTAACGAAGCAATTTAACCAGAAATGAGCTTCATCACTCGAAGTGCTCTATGAACTTCGCGAACAGAGTAAATTTTCACTGTTTAGAAGTGTTGTTCCGGCCGGCGGCGTTAAACGATTCATGATGAATTGCCAAACCTTACTGAACAGAAATATCAACAGAGCTTTAAATTCTCAATTCTCAACTGTTGAACCATAGACCATAACAACCGAATTTCCTCATGCAGCTAAAACAAAAAAAAAACACCCCTTACAAGACATTAATACAACAGAGAGATTCAAGGAGAGAAAGAACACAGAAGAAACACATGTCAACAGCAGGAGGTTTGTTTTTGGACCGTCCCCCCATTCAAGTACTAACCACGCGCTTGATTTCGCTGATCGATGGACGGCGACCAAAAGGCCAATTATTTATCTAATTTATATGGCAACTTTCTATTTTATCAAGTGTTTTTTGACGTTTAAAAATGTGCTGGACATCATATGTACGTTCCAATAATTTTTCCATTTTATTTCTCTCTAAACCAATTAAATCCCTCCTCTTCCAAATGTAATAAGCTGCCGACTTTGCCCCCAAAACATACCATACCATACCGTTTTTATTTGCTAGTCTTTATTGATTTATCAGTTGCAGTAACCGCTAGTTGGTTAATAATGATTATCTGTGCACCAAGTGGTTCTAAATTGTTATCAATTGGCTAAATGCAGTCTCAAATTGCCACGCATAACCTTCTTCGAAATAAAAATACATCTGGCAATTCTATTTGGCATATATGTAGGTACACACTTTGCAAAAAATTTAGGTATTACTTCACCTAACCTATAAGCTTCCAAAACGTACTTGCACTAGTAGAAGTAGATAACCATGTGTATTTTCACTTGTTATCTATCCGGCTCTACGTATCTATCCATATTCGATTCACCAAAATGCGATGCTCTCTCTTCAATATTGTGTTTACACCCATAGAGTTGCAAAAATATTTGCAAATAAAATTCAATCCATTCAAAGGGTGTGGTGAAGGTGATGGTGATAATGTGGTTGGTGAGCAGAAGATACGAATGAAGCAAAATAATGATCACTGATAAACAAGAATACAAACAAAAGATATAATAAATTTATTCGCGCATAATTCGCGATCTTCTCTGGATGGCTCTCCTAAACTACTACAACGAAACAAATGCTTAGTGATATATTTCTTTTTTTGCACACTCGTATCTGTGTCGGGTAATTTTTTTTTTTTTTTTTTTTTTTGATTTGCAAAGTTGTTCCTTTAACAACCCTTTTGCGGATGATCCGTTACACCTGTGTTAGTTTTGCATGTATGATATGGAATGGACTGTGCTGTGATACGATCAGCAAACGGCAATAGCACACCACACGGTGACGCGACTGCTCGTCGGGACCTGGAATCGGAATGTTGCTTGCGGCGAAAATATCTATCTAAAAAGATCCCTCTGATACACACACTACAAACAATACAATTGAATTTTATTTTTTTTGCAAAACTTTGTATCCATATAGATAATTCGTTCGAATTAGAAACAGGGAGACAGAGAACTGCAAGATCTTGTATGTGCTGTGCCTCTCTTGACTCAAGTCGAGAGGTAGGTAAAGTTTTTCGCTAAGATCGCGCACATGCTGTTTGCATTTTTTTGTTTGTTATTCTCGTTTTTTTTTTAGATACATATTTACCTATATTTATGGATTTTTATCTGGATTTTTGGACTTAATTTTGCTGTGTTCCAATTTCTTTATAGAGTTCTCTATCTGGGGCATTCTAGATATTTATTTTTTGCGTTACTTTTATCGCAAATTCTTTCACTTCACAATCGCAATCATTGCGCTGTTTCGTTCATTTTCATTCGTTATTCGTTACTTTTGTTGTTCATTTTTTAAGAAACGAAAAAAGGCGCGTTGTTATTTGCGAATTTCATTATTATTATGGTGTGCTTTGCTGTTAGGTTGAGTGTATCTTTAAGATATATTTTCTCGCATGTGTTTTTTGTCTAACGGAAAAGAGTAAAAGAGCAAGTGCAGTGCCAGTACCAATTTCGGCTGCCACCGCTCTCTTATATTTAGGATCTAACCGAGTGATCGTTTTAAATTAGGAAGGAAGGTAGGTAGATAGTAAATTGAAGCCTGTTAGTACTAGTGCTAGCGGCTGCTTCTTTAAAAGAGACAAACACTTTAATAAAGTTCCTTGTAGGTGAACGAGCGCGAATTCGCGCAAATATATGTGCCTACTAATTTGAGTGCGTATCTATTACAAATACAATCTCAAAAAATACCAGTGCTATGCTATTATATGGAATTTCGCAAATAAGTTGAATAATATTACACATTGATCGTGATGTGTTTTATATTTTTTTTTTGCAATGTTTATTTCGCACAGGGTTTTCTCTTTGCTGCTGCTGCTGCTGCTGCTATAGATAGATAGACAGATAGATAGATACATCTACTATGTGTGGTTAATGGCGTTTGGTGTAGGTATTCGTAATTCGTTTCGTGATCGCATAAGAGGAGGTAGTGGTAGTTTAGGTTAGACAAGGGACAACTTGTTTTGTTTTCTAACTTCTGCTTGCTGCTTGTGCGGTTCCGAGGAGGTTCGTTTTGCTGCTCGGCTGCTCACTTTTAGATACTTTTTCATGCATGTTGGTTTAATTTTTTTTTTATTTGGATTTGAATTTCTTGTGCATAAAGTTTTGCTCTCGCTCTCGTGAATTTGTGCGGGGACCTCTCTATTGATTTTTGCACAGTGAAGTGAGTTTGAAATATTTTTTTTTTCGGTTCTCCTCATCTTCCATTGTGGTCGTCGTTGTCGTCTTCTTTTACTTCGCCCATCGTCGTCGTTGTTGAAATCGCTGTATAGTTTTGTCTTATGGTGTTAGATACGTTTGCTTACTTTTTTTTTTAACCGAATACCAACCTAATACAACAACACCAACTAATATCCTCTCCGTTCTTCTCCGAGTTAGCCAATCTTTCATCGTCGTCGTCGTCGTTAATATTGTTGTTGCTGTTTCTATTGCTGGTGTAATTTTTCGCAAATTCAAGCTCTAGAATTTGACTTTACTAATAGTGTATGCACGCGGTTAACATTAGTAGTTAGCCGACTGTTTATTAGATATAGTGTGTCATAATATTTCGTTTGGGATTTGAACAATAATGCTCTTCAATTACTATGATGCAGTCGTTGTTATCGTCGTCGTCGAAGTCGTCTAATGCGCGATCACTTTGATCAAAATTTCTCTTAGTAATTTTTTTTTTTTTTAATACCTAATTGAAATTATATCTATATTTAAATAAAATTTATTTAATAAAATATCACACAACTGACATCAATAAACCAAGTGCAATAAATACTCAGTTTTAAAAATACCAACTTCCATTATAACAAATTTCTACGTTAAATAATAAAAAACAATAAACAGTGTTACCTAAAATTTGTTTAAAAATTAATTTTTATTAAATTCAATGTCTTTACATAAATCAAAGGATGAGATCAGCAGAAGCAAATAAAGCAACTAGCCATTTATGGTTTTATTATTTTGCAATCAATTGAGATTTCTTTTGAAAATTTAGAAAATAAAAGTATAGGTATATCTATCTAACATATACCTACAAGTTGTATCTTAAAATACGCAACCAACATCAATGTTATAATAAAAAAAAACACAAAATGTATTCAGGGCGATTGTGCAAAAAATATTAAATACCTATCTCCGAACAAATATCTACAAGTAGGTACCTACCTACCTACTACAAAAATTTGGCAACGGCTGTCAAATTAAAAAAGTTAATGTATACAAACTGCGGCGTTCCCAAGTTTATATCTGTGTATAGCTTAAATATATTTAAAACAACAACAACAATTTAAAGATATACAACACTATATGCGATAAACAGACATCAACAACTACAAAACCATAATATCTCTTCTGTAATACATTTGTGCAAATGACGACGTGTTAAATTTGCCCTTGATATTTTTTTCGCAATTTTTTTTTTTTTTTTTTTTTTTTTTTTTTTTTTTGATTAATCAGCCGCACATGTAAAAAAAATCGCAAACGAACTAGCTTCAGTCACAGAATTTTTGAAGCTAACATTCTTATAAAGAAACAAAAATTTAAGCTTCTTGACGTCAAACGTTGGCCGGTTTTTTTTTTTTTTTTTTTTTAATAAGGACCGAATATAATATGCACGCGTATGCATTAAAAAATTCTAAGAGTAAGAATTAAATATTCTGTGTGTAAGAAAAAAATAAAAATTAACAAGAAAAACATACTCTCATTTGTTGTTGTGGGTGGCTAACATTTTTTTTAATAATTTTTTTTTTTTTTTTTTTTGCAAATTTGAATGTGTGTTAGTAAGAGCGATCTCGCATTAAGTTCCCTATTTTTTATTTTGGCAAAAAAGTTATATGTAACTATATGTATATCTGCATATATGTTAAGTGTAATTCAGACAGACAAATAGCTCCAAACACCAATACGAACATAATTTTGGACTTTATTTAATAAATTTTTTTTTTTCTTAAATTTTAAATTCGCACACTATCCTCTCCTCGTTGGTATTGTGTTGATGTGCGATAATAATGGTCTTAAGTAGTTCGGTGGTTCTGCAGTTTTGATGCCGTGTAACAAATCTAATGCGTCTTTTGTGAACTTCAAACAGTATGTTGTAGATATTTCTTGAGATATCCTTTTCAATGCCTTAACTGGCTGTCTCTGTATAAAAAAAAAAACAAGCAAACAAAAATTGCCAGCAATCGTGCGTCGGAGTGAAATTCCATACCTATTCATTGTTGAAAACTCGGATTAAGTTTAAAATTAACAAAAAAAAAAAAAAAGGAAAACAGATTTTGGTTTAATAGTTTCGGTTAACTTAGTTTTGTTGGATTTGTAAACTTTGAATATCGAAAGTGAAATTCGTCCTTTTTTTACTGAAGAAAGAGGGGACTTGATATTAAAAACATAACTACATAAATTTCTATTGAAAAATTGTCTTCCATAAAAACTGATGAATTCTTTGGATTATATAATTCGCTTGATATGACAAGGTTTGTTGTTTTTTTCTTTGTCATATTATTTTTTGTATAAGAAAAAAATTGTTTTTAATTTTAATTGGTCTAGATATTCATTAATGTTTTTTTTTTATATTTATTTTAAGTTGAATCAAGTGGATTTTAAAAAGAATATCTGTATGTATGTAGGTATATCTATTAGTATTGGCTCTATCCTAATCTAGGTTCTGACTTCAAAGCTTAAAACGGCTTTGTTTTTGGAAATTCGTCGGCACCTGTCTATGTAGACAGGTACCTAGGTAGGTACATGCTGGAATTAAATAAAGTGAATGAATTGTTCGTTTTTTTTTCTGGTAAAGCTCAACGAGGTACGCCGACGGCATTTTTTATTGCATAAGCTGGAGTTAATATTATTAGAGTATAATAATTATACTTAGACTTAAAAAAGTCTAAAAAAGCTTAAATAAAACGTATGCTGCTTCAAAATAAGATTTTTTTAATTGTGTAGCTGCCTACCTATGTATGTATTTTCTTTTAAACACGTTAAAAAGTTTGAGCTAGGTGAAAAAAAAACCTCTAGAAAGCAGATATCTTATTACCAGAATTTCCTTATTGTAGGTTTTTTTTTTGAAGTTTTAAACTCAGGAACGAAATGCCTTAAAACTAAGCTCATAACTTATTTAGTGTATTGAACGATGTAGAAAAATTGTTTAAAAATGTTTAATACAATTAAAATTTAACAAATTTGCCTATTTTTTTTGTTTTTGTTTAGGGATTTTAGAGTGTAGGTAGGATCATAGTTTTGAACAAATTCTGCTCAAAAATGTACATCTACTAAACTTTTAAAAAACTTTGGCGCAACATTTTAAGGAGCCTGATGTTAAGGGCTTAGCATGATACTACTTAACAATTTGCTAATACTGAAGCATTTTACTAATATTTACCTAATTTTAAACACACTATACTAAATGTATTTTCTTAATAAACTACAACTAAACACGCCTAAAATAGTTAAAAAAAGTAAGCACACACAACTTTTTGACGTTTGTAAATGTCAAAGTGGCATATGGATTTAGTACGATACTAAAAAAATAAAGTAGCCATTTTGTGATTTTAACTTTAGTAAAATGTTAAGAAAATAGTACGATACTAAACTGGTTTAAGATTAACAAAATCCTCTTTTTAACCTAGTATCATACTAAAAATGATTTAACATATTAGTAAATCGTTTAAAATTTTGCGCCCTTGATTTTAATATTTTGTTAATTACCTACCCATTCTGTGTATGATATTTGTTAGGTACAAATCAATTCTCCATGAAATGAGAAATTTTTTCTAAAATATTTTGTTCAATCCGTTTACTTTTCAAATATTTGTTAAATAAAATTACATATTTTCGACGACATCGTAAGCACAATATTCTTAGCCAAAATCTAAATATATTTTTCTTTATTTTTTTCCGGTTTTCGAATTTAAAAAAAAAGAAAAACATTGTTTTTTTCAAAATTCAAAAAAAAAATATTTTTCTAAAATCTTATTATATTCAGTATTATTTTAAAATTAAATGACCTCCTGCGCAAAAATGTTTCATCGAAATCCGTTGAGCGGTTTATGAGAAAGTCGCTCCAAAATCGTTCAAAAGAACCGTTCTGTAGCAGCTAGCCTTAATAACATTTATGTAAGAGAAAAGAACTTTTAAACCAAATGTAAACAACGCCTATAATAGTGTTCTGAATTTTTTTTTTTTTGTCAAAATCGGTTGAGTCGTTTTCGAGATATTTAAGATTTACCATTTTTACTTGCTATTATAGGTACTATAAGGCAAGTTGTGCATTCTTTGAAAAAAAAAGTTTTTGAGATAACAATCAAATATGACATTACGAAGACATCGAAGACGAAAAAAGATGGTCTAAAAATTTTGTCTGTCTGTATTTCTGTCAGTCTGTCTATATGTATGTATAGACACCTACAGCCCAAACGGGTGGGCCAAATTGCTTCAAACTTGGTATATAGAGTTTTTTAGGTATTGTACAGAGGGGAAATTGAATTTTTTTTTAGCTCAAAAAATAACGGTAGCTGCCATATGACCGTTACGTTAAAATCTTTTTTTGTCGGAAACGGCTCTAACGATTTTGATTTAAAAAAATCAGTGCAGCTTTTTCGGTATGAACGATATGGTTGAAAAAAAAATTCAAAAATGTACAAAAACGGTACTTTCCAAGGAACCGTTTTTTTTTTGCTTTCGACTATCTCATAAATGGCTTAATAGTTTCTTTCGAAATTTCACACATTTATAGGTTTACGTTGCCCCATTTATACTGCGTACCCATATTTTTAATTAACATTTTTTTGTATTTTTAAAAGCATTTTTAAGAAAAAAAATTAAAACATTTATATTTCGAAAACTGCTCATTAATTTTTTTTTTAAATTACAGTTATGTATTTGCTGAATACCTATGAATTGGCGTTTTTGATTTTTTTTTCAAAAAGTTTAAAAAAAAAACTTTAGTCTCAAAAACCGCTCCACAGATTTTTAAATTTTTTTCTCATAAATTCAAATTTATCCAAGAAATAAAATGGCGTACTTTTTGTTTTAGCTCAAATTAGATTAAGCATTTATTTCAGAATTTTGAATTATGTAGTTCTTCTTTGATTAAGCCGTTAATCTTCTGTTTTTAAGTTTATATTATTAAATATTTAAGATTGTTATACTAATTTTTTTTAAAGTAAAAAACGACTTTAAAAATATATTTAGATTTTTAATAAAAATCTTTTGTCTACGATGCGATCGAACATAAGAGCAATTTCGTGCGATCCAGTCGTGCGTTTTATTTTTGCTTATATACCTAATTCATATTTATATATCATTAACTTATAACTAATTTAAAGCTATCCAAAAATTCAAAGGACTTATTATCAATATGTACCTTATATCTAAATAACTGGCCCTCTTTACGGGCAATCTAAGCTAAACTATGTATATCACTTAAAACTATTGGCGCAAATTTTAAACAACCCATTGTTAAGGCCTTAACATTTTACTAGTTACCAATTTCCTAAGTGCTTATTGATTGAATAACTATTTTAAATTTTTTAAACTTTTTCTAAACTAGTAAATTGCTAATTAAGCAGAAAGCTGAGCTTTTGTACGGTTTGAATTTAGATGAACATAATTATTGGTGTTATGCGTTCTAAATTAATTGTATGTTGATGAAAACCCAACATGTGCTCTAAAAAGGTATTAGTTATTTCTATTTTCATCATCTTAACTTCATTATTTGCAAAAAAAAATTGTGCACCATCAGGACTCGAACCTGGGCACCTCGCGTGCAAGGCTGATATACTATCAGATACCATAATGGATTTAGCAAATTGCTAAAAGTTAAAGTAGCCATTCCGTGATTTTAAGTTTAGTAAAATGGTTAAATCGTTTAAAATTACCTCAATCATCTTTTTAGCTTAGTAAATTGTTAAAAGTAGCTTTTACATTTTACTAAAGCGCTTAAAATTTTGCGCCATTGTCTTTCGACCTGAAAACAGTTTTAATTAATGCTAATTTATTTAACTTTCACAATTTGTTGCAAATAAGCCAACACAATTTAAGTCAGTTATCATTTTCCTTATTATACATAATTACTCAATTTTGAAATGAAAATTGACAAGTAAACCAACACAATTTAAGTCAGTAATCATTCAATAACAGATTTCTCTGATCATTTTGCGGTTCTTCCATATTACTCTACTTAAAATATTTGATATTTAACATTAATAAACTTAGAACTTGGCGTACTTTTAGTTCTTACTACTTTTCATGACTGACTTGTTACGCAAAGGTTTTTATATAGAAGAACTTGGCTACTTTTTTACCATTTATGTTTTTGGCGTGATTTCACTACTTTTTGCAAAGATTCTTTTTATGAGGATAGGTGGGTGGAATAAAGGCCCAATGAATGCATCATAAAGTAACGTACGTTTTTAGTGTATGCCTTTTGTATGTACTATGTACTACAAATCCTACCCCTCTACCAATTTTCATTAGTTAGAAGTGATCTATTGAAACGTTAATAATTTATAAGAAGTGGGTGAATGAAACTGGTGAAAATTTTCATAATTTCAACTTTTTCTTTGTATACACCTGAAAGCTGACTGCTCTAACAAACATAATCCTGCACCAATCGGAAGTGCTCAAAATATATTTACTATTAATGCTGTAAAATGGGTGTTTATCGCTATCCTATCACTCTACCAAATTTCATCATTCTACGACAATCAGTAGTTCTCTTCATAGTTGATATCAATTCTGTGCAAATGGGCGGGTGCCACGCCCCTGAATGGAAAATCTTGAATTTTCGATTTTTTTTCTTTGTATACACCACAAGGCCTACCGTTGTGTGAAATTACAAGATTCTACGATGTCGGGAAGTGCTCCATACTTTTGATGATCTGTCAGTGAGTGAGTTACAGTTTTTGCGATTTTTGCAGTCTTATATCTCGGGAACAACTAATGCTAAAGAATTGAAAATTAGTGAGTTGCCTAAACCTGGTTTGATTAGCAAATGCTGAGAGTTTGAATTTTCTGACTTTATTGGTACTGAAGTTAAGGGAGGGTTTGAATTTGTTCCTGTTAAAAGGGTGTAGTGCCAGAACTTGGCTGGTCATTACCGTGCCCTTTGATATCACATGTATTAACTTGTGAACGCTTCGACCTGTTCGGCTGATTTTTATTTTGTTGTTTTTGTGTTCCTAATTTCCAATGTATACAAGGTTTGTGTGTAAACTGCTTGTAAAATGCACCAAAAGTCGGACAGTCATGTTACATTGAGTTTTGCAATTCTACTCAGTGTGACCGATGAAAAATTTCAAATCCTTCTAAAATAATGGACTCAGCAGAAAATTTTTGACTACCAAAAATGCTAAATTCAAATTGAAGACTGTGTCCTGATGCTTTTTGATTACGTTAAGATGTTCAAGCTATTCTTCTATTGCATAAAAACCGATTAAGTGTCGGTACGATTGAGTTTTAATTTTTTAAAGTAATATTTTATTTTATATAGCAGAGTAATATAAATGCTTGCTTTAACCAAATTTCCTGTTAAAAAAATTCGGACAGGATTTAAGAAAAAAATAGTTAAAAGCAAAATGACAGGAAAACTGCAAAATTAGCCTAACTGGGTCTACTCTCAAATAAAATAAAATTCACTTTTAACAACAACAAATTTCGAGTATTGACATTTTAGTAAGAAGAGTTGAATCAGTGATGATCATACCATCTGTGTGTTGCAAATATTGAATTGATTTCAGTTTATGTTTCTACCTGTTAGGAATCGAAATATTAGTCGACACGCGGCGCCATCACGCCCCCGATTCCATGAGAATGACGAAATGCATTGACAAGGCAAATCGAATACAAATTTCTCAATCGCGATCCATTATGAATTTAGACCAACGAAAACAGTCGATTTTTATTCGGTCAGTTGGGGCTTTTTCATAAAATAATTTAGAATGTCAACACAAAACAAACGTCCAAAAGTGACATTTCGAAATTAACATTTAGGAGCACTATTTATCGACTACGGGCCAAAAAGATCAGTTTATAAATATTCCAATGTTCCGCCAGCCAGAATTATGTACTGCAAGTTGAATGGTTAAATAACCGCGATTGCCTCCGCCATCAGCATCATTGCTTTCGGGATTATAACTTGGCTCGAAGCATTTCTTTCAATGTTTTTCCAAGCAGTTAGACATTAACAATTGAAGGATTTCGGTAAACGCCTTCACTGGTCTTATTTCTTTGCGCCGAATTTTTTGTCAGTTCACAGCGCAACGATCAAGCAAGAAATGATCAGGAAATTGTTACCGAATATTGATAACAATTTAAAAAAAAATATATTTAGTTTAATTATGTTTATTATGTTTAGTGAAGCATACGTTTTAATAGTCTATAGTCATCCGAGCTTCAACAATTTTGTTGTGATTTCACAATCGGGTATTTTCAAAAGGTTTGAATAATATAAAAGGTTATCCATTTTGCGGTTTCAAAAGTAAGCGTAAATAAAACACATATAAAATATTTTTTTTTCATGATATTTCTTTTTTATTATAAAGCTTGAACGTTGAAATAATGTGTGAAACACTACATCATTAAAATGACCACCACGCGAATTGTTGCAAGCATCAATTCTTTTGAGGTAATTTTCGACCACTTTTTGACACATATTGGGCGGTATCTCAGCCATAATTTGACGAATGTTGGTTTTCAAGTGCTTAAAATTGAAAGGTTTATCTGCATAAATACGGTCTTTCGCGTAGCCCCACAAAAAAATGTCCAGCGGTGTCAAATCGCATGATCTTGGTGGTCAGTTGATATCGCCACGACGAGAAATTACGCGGCCAGGAAATGTCTCTTGCAATAAAGCTCGAGTTGTGTGGCATGTGGCACCGTCTTGTTGAAACCACATATTCTCCAAGTCGTATTCTTCAATAGCAGGCAAAAAAAAGTTGGTTATCATATGACCATAACGCTCCGAATTGACAGTGACAGTCGTTCTATCGTCGTTTGCGAAGAAGTAAGGCCCAATCACACCTCCGGACCAAAGAGCGCCCCAATCAGTGACTTTTTGTGGATGCAAATGGCCTCTCCTCAATTACTTGAGGATTCTCAGAACCCCAACTACGACAATTTTCCCTATTAACATACCCACCGGGTGAGAAATGTGCCTCGTCGCTGAAGAAAATTTTGTTTGAAAAATCGTCGTCCACCGCCTGTTGTTCAAGCACCCATTCAACGTATCTACGACGTTGCGAATGGTCAGCTGGCTTCAGTTGTTGTATGAGTTGAACTTTATACGGATGTAGGTGTAGATCCAAATGCAAAATACGCCATAATGTGCTGTAAGACAGTCCTAGTTCCTGAGAACGACGAGGAATCGACACATTCAGGTCTTCGGCAACACTGTCACTTACAGCAGTGATATTTTCAGTGGTTCGAGCGAAACGATGATGCACAGACCTTACAATATCTATAACCAATCCAGTCTTTTCAAATTTCTTCAAAATTTTGCCAATTGCTTGCGTAGTTGGCCGATTATGTAAACCATAATCTCCTCTTAAAACACTATATGTTGCTGTGACAGAATCACTATTTTTGTAGTAGGTTTTAACAATTTGTATGTATAGTTAAGCGATCCATTTTCGTAAATGTCAGACTTTCAACTGAAAAAAAAAATTAGTTTAACAACTTAGTTTGACAGGTGTCGAATTCCAGCTATACTTTTGAAACCGCAAAATGGATAACCCTTTATTATTCAAAATTTGAAGTGTGGCTTTCGTTTACATTGACCAACTTGATCGCACTCATATTTTCAAACACTGGAAATTATTCCAAGGGCTAGCGGGGTGTCTGCTGCCAGATGCTCCACCAATTGTAAATTTTTGGCAGCGACTTCATAATAACAGCTGTTAAATTTATTGGTTATTTTGGCAAATGAACAAAAATTATTACATATTCATAAGAACATTTAACAAAAATTATTTCACATCTATTTTTCAATAAAGCATTCAATTGTGTAAAGGACCCGATATGTATATTCTGAAGCTTACTTTTCTCAAACCCATTACCTCCATTCTCTCCAAGTAATTTGAACTCAAAGGAAGAACCACTTCGGATTTAATGAATATCTCTAAACAGACTTCAAATTTATTCAACCAAAAAAAAAAAAAAAAAAAAAAAAAACACCGGTTCCTCAAGATGGCAGTTAAAACTTTAATGCATATATAGAGTATATTATACTCCTAAATATTAAAGACAAGATTTTGTGTTTTACTTAATGACATTAAGAACAAAATTATGTAACAACAACGCATACATATACATACATCCATAACTCTTAATTTAATGTATCTTATGGATGGATATGTGTATAACGTAATCACCTATTCATTCAAGGCAGAGAAGCAAATAAAAATGATAAAATCAAATAAGGAAGTTTTATACATTCACATATACGTATATATACATCTACATACCTATATATATATGTATATGTTTTGAAACTACAATTTTATTGAACTTTTTTTGTACATTTGCAATTTTTGTTTTTTGCTAGTGGCTGATTGATTAAATGTTTTTTTTTTAGTTTGCGAAAATGTTTTAATTAACTTTAATTAATTTTTATTACCTTCCAATTTTTCGTTTTCTCTTTAAGAAGTGCTAATTTTTGAATGTATATGTTGACATAAAAGGGTATTATTTTGGTATACCTTCTCCTTCATATTTAGTATAGAGCTGTCAAGAACAAAATGGTAGTGATCATATAATGTTAATTTTGATGGGGCCATTTTAGGTTTAGTTTTTTTTTCCATAATTTACCTTATTCGATATATAAAGGAATAAATAATTTACATATTTCACTTGGCATTGACGGCTGTACCTTATCACCATTGAAAATCTTAGTGTAAGTAAAATAGCAGATACTTTAGACTTTCACTTCGAAAAAATCTGAATTATTTTGATTATTTATTTTATTATTTTTTTTTCTATTTATTTAAATATAAAATTTGGAAATACATTAAAAATTATGTTCTCTTAATTTTTAGGTACTTAAACATGGGAAACTAAATAATTTACTTATATTTTAATAAATTTAGAAGTAATTACACAATGTTGGTCTAACTGTTAATTAAATAATAAGAGAATATAATATTTCAACTAAATAAGTTATTTCATTTGATTGCTTTAAACATTATCATAACAGTAGTTTTTTTGACTGTATGCTTGAATATACTAAACGAATTGATAAATGTAGAGAATTCCATAATCTTATAGCATGAACAATGAAAAGTCGTTTGATATTTAAATAATTAAACCGAGGAAGAATTATATTTTGTGTTCGAATAGAGTTTGCGAAGAGTATTTTCTCAAACAGGTAAGATGGTTGGAGACTTTGAATAATTTTGTGAAAGAATATGCAATTTCGTATGTTAATATGATGTCTAAGAGTACATCCAGCTACATTCGAAGAAAATCTCGAAATGTGATCAAATTTACGAAGTCCATATATATATATATATATATAGAACGTATTCTTAAATGCCAGTTTTAACTTTCGAAGAGAAGTTATATTAGGGTTACAATAAACAACTAAAAATTAATTATTTCCTCTAAACAAAATTTCAAAAAGAGGCCGCAAAAATTGTAGCTTTTATAATATTAAATTTTACAACTCTGTTTTTAGTTAAAACAAAATTATCTTATGAACAGGTTACCTACAAAAAAAAAAATATTAGCCGTGTTTTATTTGGAAATTTATCCACCGGAAGTTTATCCGTCGTAGCGTTTTACAAACAATTCGCTACGGTCGATAAAAAGCTAAGGTAGAAGCTACGGTTGATGGCTGGTTGACGTTGGGGGGAGTGGGGGTGGCCGTGGCGCGATAGTTGTGTGTTCGCCTGTCAACCTCATGGTCACAGGTTCGATCCCTTCCTATGTCCCCTTATTTTTCCATTAAAACCCAATTCTAAAAATAAATGTCATACAATGAGTTGCTGGCTTACTCATTACATGCTGTTTAGGCAAAGAACTAACAACATGTGATTGAGTAAAACTAGTATACCGATAAAATATGACAAAGAATAACAAAATTAATGCGAATTATAAGGGACATCGATAAATAAGACACGGAAATTTCTCCGCATTAGTTCAGCCGCCATCCCTGGAGATAAAATCTGAGACAACAACCACCTACAGTCTCCGAATATCGCGCCACACATCTTTCCTATCATTCTTTCTCTTCCTTAACCTCACCCTCACGCCCGCGCTATGTTGAAACATTTAAAGGGTATTCATAATCCCTTGAGCGCGTGTAGATCATAAAAAAAAAAAAAAATCGAGTCTCGAATTTGATTTTGTTAGTTTTGTTGGCACGATTGATAATTGGATTGAATCTCGATGGATGTGTTCATGGAGTGCTATAATTATTAATTTCATTCGTAAGAGAAATCGATCTTTTTGAAACGTTTCTTCTGAAAAGTTTCTCACTTTTACTATTAAAAACTGTATTCTTTGCTCAATTATTTTCTGGAGTACGTCTAAAATTCCACCTATATCTGCAATTTTGCATACCCTGAATGTCAATTAATTAATTTTAACAAATATCGATTTCCATTTTGATAAAAAATCAATATCTATTGAATGAATTCCGTTTTATCATTATTTTTGACTTGTCTTAGACCAATATTCGTTTTGTGTTCAATTTTTATTGATAGTTATAAATAAACGGAGTTTGGTTGAAAAATCATCTTTTTATTTAGATCTACAAAAAAGCAATTTGAGAAGACAAACCGCATTGGGTGGAACTGCACTATAGAGGAACTGCTCGATACTGCGCCGCAAAATATATATTCCTATGAAATTCTATAAGCTAAAACGTGGTTTTTTAAGAGCTTGGTTTTTGAAAATACAAAAAAACACAGAAACTTGTAAAAAGTGATTTTTATTTGGATCGATAAATCAATTTCTGCCATTTACTTTTTAAAAATAATTTCACTTAAATGTTGCCCGCGGCTACGCTTCAGGTGGTCCATTCTGAAGGTCCAATTTTGGCAAACTTTTTCACACATTTCGGCCGGAATCTCACCAATGACGCGTTCAATTTTGGCTTCCAAGTCAGCAATCGTGTTTGGCTTGTCCCCATAGACAATAGACTTAACATAGCCCCACAAAAAATAGTCTAACGGGGTCAAATAACATGATCTTGGTGGCCAATTGACTGCGCCAAAACGTGAGATCAACTGCTCACCAAATTCGCCTCTCAATTGATGCATGGTTTCGCGTGCAGTGTGGCATGTGGCACCGTCCTGTTGGAACCACATGTCGACCGAGTTCAATTCTTGCATTTTCGGCAAAAAAAAATCTGTTATCATCGAACGGTATCTTTCTCCATTGACCGTAACCCTGCGGCCTTCATCGTCCTTGAAGAAGTGCGGCCCAATGATGCCGCCTGCCAATAAACCGCACCAAACAGTGCATTTTTCGGGATGCATTGGTAGCTGCTGAATTGCCTCTGGCTGCTCTTCACTCCAAATACGGCAATTCTGCTTATTCACGTATCCATTTAGCCAAAAATGAGCCTCGTCGCTGAAGACAATTTTGCGATAAAAAAACGGATCCTCATCCAACTTTTCTAAGGCCCATTCACCGAAAATTCTACATTGTGGTAGGTCGCCTGGCTTCAATTCTTGCACCAGCTGTATTTTGTATGGCTTTAATCCAAGATCTTTGCGTAAAATCTTCCAGGTGTTCGAATAACACGAACCCAATTGCTGCGATCGGCGCCGAATGGACATATCGCGATCTTCAGCAACACTGGCGGATGCAGCAGCAATATTCTCTTCGGTACGCACTCTACGGATACGATTTGGTGGATTAATGTCCAATAAAGTGAAACTGGTGCGAAATTTGGTTACAATGAGCTGAATAGCCTGCTCGGTGGGTCGATTATGACGACCATAAAACGGACGTAGCTTGCGAAACACATTTTCCACAGAGCACGAATTTTGATAATAAATTTCAATAATTTGCAAACGTTGTTCAGGCGTAAGCCTATTCATGATGAAATGGCAAACAATACTGAATCGAAATGTCAAATGTTCGTGGAATTTGTCATGTGTGATCTGTCAAAAATATAAACGTCAAAAACCAAGTAGCAAAAAAATCACCCGTTATAAGGCTAGGCGCGCACATACATACATGCAACTTTCAGTTTTGCAACAGTTTGGTTGCTAAAGTTAATACCATGGACTTAGAGAGAGTGTGCGCACAGGCAAAAACTATTCAGTCCGCGATTCGAGCAACTTAAAAGTTTGTGTTTTGGCACAAATCGAACGATCGCCCCAAATAAGTTCTTTTAGTTTGTATCACACCGAACTATAATGTAACTGCGCGCACATTAAATCAAAATATTATATGTGTGTTGGTTTATCTCGTTGATTGATTTTAAGTTGCTTTTGTGCGCGATCATCGTTCAACTACTGATTAAACTATTTCGTTTCGGAAAAATTGCATATGCGCGCCTAGCCTAAATGCACTAAGCGGCAACTAAACTTCACAAAATGTGCTTTTTCTTCACTGTTTAAAGGACGTTGGCCGTGGACGGTATTCGCTTCACTACATGCACATTGACTGGGCATACATTTTTGTGATCCCATTGTTTTTTTTTATCTGGACATGTGCATGGAAATGGCAAACGAAATGTTAACTATTTGTTCCTTACTCCGCATATGTTAAGTGCAGACTCTAGCTATCGATCTACTCAGAAAATAAATAAAAGCATGAAATATAAAGGGGTAATGTAAGGGGAGTGAACAATTTAAACTACGTTGTAGGATGCGTTCAAAGCCAAGAAACATTAAAAGGAAACAAGCAAATCTCCGGCAATTTTGTTTCCTCGTGTGAAACGCATAGACGATTTTTAAAGCAATACAAAAATTACCCTGTGTAAAAAGGGACTTGACCATGGTCTATGAACAAACCCATTCACTTATCATTTCCTTTCCATTGGTGCAAAATGAATGTTCGAATTTAAAAATAAGTTTGTACTTTTTTCTACTTTCTAATTTATATGAATAGAAGCTAATTATTGTTCATAATTTTGATATTTTCTTAATTTTACTTTGCAAAAGCCTCTTTCATTTCTTGTGACTGCTGTGCAGGGGTACCATTTTTACAAAAATAAAAAAGCTAAGGTCCATGCTACGGTCCATGAGTTTTTTTGGAAATTACTTACGGTACAATGGATAGATTCCCAATAAAACACAGCTACTGTTTGTTGTCTTAACACATGTTTTCCTCAAAATCTATTGGTATAACGAAAAAAAAAAAATAATAATCTTTGTTTAGATGTTTATAATATACAATAGTTGCCTTGACATTTCTTATGATTATGTAAGGATATGTTTCATGATATGCTTACGATGCTTACATATGTACATCAAAAACAAATATGATAGTTTTCAATAATTTACAAACAAAAAACACTAAATTTTGAGAATTAAGCGTCAAAATACTGCAATGAAGGGTTCCACGTTTGATATCCTTTTAGACTGACAAATCCTCCTGCAGTATATCTAGTCCCGGAAAAGTGCTTCTTATTTAGCCTTTCGGAATCGGTAAAAAAAACTTAAATTCTCCTCAATTCTTGCTGAATAATAACACGTACCGGAATGAGTGCACGTTATATCTCACTAGGCCCTGACGAAGCCCTTTAAAGAATCTCAAAGTAATTTGAAATAAAACGTTTTCGTTTGGGGTGAGTTATGTACTTCTTTTTCTATACAAAACTTACTCTATGAAAAAATTCAATCATTGAAATATATAACTGTGTACACTGAAAAAAATTTGATAGTGATAATGATAAAAAATCAAGTAGATCTGAAAAAATTGCGATCAATATACGGTCAACACTTTCTATCTGTTATTTGGAATAGAATATATTGTTCTATTCAAAAAGTTCCTTGTATTTCATAAATTAAATGCACAACTGTATCGCACATACTTGCTATTACATTCTTAGTAGAAACGTCAAAATATATTTATTTTTGAGGTCGTTCTTTACTATTTCCAAATTTTTTTTCTAAAAAAAAACTGTTAATTTTAAGTATTTAACAATTATAAATTTGAAAACATAATTTTTAAAAAAATCATTGCTCTCAATATTTGAATGATGAAAAAAAACCACAAACTTATTTTTCAAATATTTTGGTATACAGTATTGTTACCTGCGTAAAAATTTTGATCGTACTCCGTTGAGCCGTCAATGAGAAAGTCGAAAATCAAAAAAACGGTTTCATGGCAGGTGCGTTAATAACATAAATAAAAAAAAATGAAATCAAAATGTAGACTACACCTATAACAGTCTACTGATTTTTTTAAAATCAAAATCGTTGGAGGCGTTTTCGAGATAATAAAGACTTACCATTTTTCGTTAAACAAATTGTATGGAAGGTATCCTTATCTTATAAAACCCTGGGTATCAGACAGACATACGGATTTTTGGGACCCACTTTTTTCGTATTCTCTAGTATCGTAAGTTCAAGTTTGATCAAAATCCCGAGATCAATATTTTTACGAATCCTAAATTTTCCATATATGTACACAGTAAACTACAATGTACATCGCAACTAAATGGGATTAAAAAAATTGCTCTGCTATTAGTTTTTCTTGAATTATGGAAAATTGTTATTTACTGCATGACATTCCATTATGTTTGCATCTACCTTGCATACCTATTTGTGCTAAGTAAGCACTTGCAAGCATGAAATAGAGCACAAATGTTTTAAATTTTAATGAACGAACGAAAAGAAAATGCTAATACAATCTCCCAATTTTTGTCCGGTTATGAGAACTGTCCGGTTAAGTGAAATAATAAGAAAACAAATGACTATAAAAATGTATAGCAGAAGGAAAGGAAATGACATGCGCAATAATGGAAAAAGAAGTTTGTTCCTGAAAATGTGTCCGTTTAAGGGAATTGACCACTTATTGGAACTGGCCGCAAGTAGAGCTTTCACTGTATTTTGTTTTAAGTCGCAACGAAAAAAATCGCGTTCTTAGTCTGAAAACACAATATCCGTTTCTAGACGTAGTGATTAAAAGGTCGCAATCACCACATGATGGCTATAATAATATCATCGTAATAAATTCATCGGAACGATAAAAAAATGCGGCAATAAAAGGAACTCGTCGCATTTTTTTAATCGCTGCGATTTAAAAATCGCATATATCTGTATTCGTATTTAAAATCTTGGGTTTCATTTCGTGTGGTCAAAAAATTCAGTGGTTGAATGTCGCTACCTATAATAGGCGTTTTTCTTTTTTCGTTCGGAGCAGGGCACTGACCAGAGTTCGAACAATCTGATTATGCACTGAACTTGTTCCAAACAGAGCGAGCTCTGAACACTGATATGTTTTTTAAGCACACTTGAACCACACAAATCAGAATACATTTTCATTTTTAACCATAAAAAGCAATACATACCCTTTTTTGTACACTGATACACACCAGATACAGAAAATCAACAAGTGATCAATTTCTTTCGCCAACTTATGTATCTAATTATTTTTTTCTTCACATTTTCCTTCTTGACACACATGGCATTTGGCATTTACTGACATGCTCATTCAATTATGTTCGAGCGCGTCGAGTGCGATCTACACTTGTTCAGAACGAAAAAAGAAACACACATTTGGAACTCTGCATGCTCTGAGTTAAAAAGAAACACAAACACAACTTTTTTTACAACTCAAACTCTGCTCTGAACTAAAAAAGAAAAACGCCTAATGTGTGCATACATCGCGTTTTCATTGCGGCTAAAATTTTTTAGCCAAGGCATTAATTTCTATTTGCGACAATCGCATCGCAAAAAATGAATTTGACAAAATTTGGACTCTTATTCGATGCTATTTTTTAGTAGAGTATGTGTACGTTTGTTCACTCACATTAACGTACGGGTGATCTATTTCTGACGGAAATCACATGTATCTTCCTAGATGGCTGGTTTTAAAAATGAATACATATTGTATTAGGAACCTGTATGCCCATTTTTTGCCTCACACTCGTAAATCTCCACCCAGTTATCGATTCTGTTTCTTTTAGTTTCCTCAAAAAGTAATATAAATTAATTTGATTTCAGATTCACAACCATCGAACTATCGATCTGTGCAGATCCTAATGTTTTTTTTTAAGACCAAATTAAAACTTATTCAAATGAATAAATAGTAAAATAAATTTAAAAATATGTTAATAATATATTTGCACTAACACATAAGTCTAAAAGCGAACATTAAAACTACCAAGGTCATGTTATTGCGATTTGGTGCTGCAATTTTTTTTTCCCAAAGTCATGGCTTAAGTAAGTTCCTTGAGAAATAATAATATAAATTTATTAAAGGGAACATGCGATAAAATTTAACTCGAGTCTCGCGTGAAATAGGACACAATCAAGCCATGAAGTACTCGTAGTAAACTAACACAAAGAAATAACTAATATTTCAGAACCTCACAATAAAATTTAAAAAAAAAAAAAAACTTGGAATGAGCGAATTTTGTGTGAGATATCTCCAAGTATGTTAATAAATAGATACGATTCTGACGGCCGACGCACGCGACAGATGTACATACATATGTAGTTACTTGCTGTTGGTGAGACCATTCTCGCATTCAGTAAACTCTCAACCTACCCTTTCAACCAAATATTTCAAGTGAATTTGCGGCAAACGCAGTAACAATAATAAGGCCTTGTCCAAAATGTGTTCGTGTAGAATTTTTGAAATTTTGCAATTTCTCACTAACTATTTCCAGACACATAAAATATTGTGCTAGCGTGTATGTGTGCGATTTTCTTCTTTTTTTCGTATTTTCTTAAATATTAAGTCATGTGTCCTTGAAAGGTTTTTTTTTTATTATTATTAATTTTGCAAATAGAATACGAATACAATTTAAAAAAAAAAAGAAAAAAAAAACTTTTTATTATCAATTTGACCTTTGTAATTTGTGCCTGAAGTTGTTTAATTTTCGGCAGTTCTGCCTAATTTGCATACACTATGCTTGCAAATGTATGCGGCACACGTGTAGTATTTTTTCTATTTCATGGCTCCACTGCTGATGCTCCACACATGCACTTAAGCGATGGCAGCGACACATGACGATGAATTGGTAAAAATTTTGCGAACAAAAATTTACAATTTTTTTTTGTGCTCTTTGCGAACGAGTTTAGGATTGAATTGGTTTTTGTTTTTTTTTTTTTGCAGTTCAGTTTTTTTGGAAATACAATACAACACACCATCTCTGAAAGCGTAAATATTTCTGAAAAGTATCTTTAAAAAAAAATCTATTTTTTGCATCGTTAAAAAAAAAAAAAGAAAAATTGGCAAGTGAATCGAGGCAGCGAGGCGTGCGTCGTCGTCGCTGTCGTTGCCGTTGTCGTTTTTGCTGGCGATGTTGGTAACAAAACAAAACAAAAATAAAAACATCGCTCATACCTTCTCATACCTACGTGACATACAAGCACAATTTATTTATCTATCAAGGTAAAGATACATTTTTTGGGATCTGCTTTTTCTTCCTTTTGGTCGCTTTTTGGTTTGTTTTAAATTTACAATATTCAATCGAATGTGTGCAAATAAATACATAAACACAAAGGTGCGCATAGTGCGCGGAATGCAAGTAAGAAGAGCTGCTTAGTCGTCGGGGCTAAGCACCCAAAAAAAAAAAAAAATAATAATAACAACAAAGTTGGGGTCCGGGTAGATACAGACATTTTGATGGAGTAAAATCGTACTATGTAGGTACGAATAGAAGACTTCAAAAAAAAAAAAACTAGGTACCTATCTGTAAGTTTGTTTTATTTTGCTTGCAATGTTTTTGTTTGAATTTTTTGCACACACATGTTGGCATGCGACAATCGTATTGAAACAAACCCCAGTGCATATAAATTAGTAATGGCTTAGATATATTTTCATCTGGTCTTTTCATTTGCGGCTGTCATTTGACTTCATTTTTTTGTGTTTTTTTTTTTGTTTTTGGTTAGTTTTTGAAGGACAATCTAAACACTGTGTTGATGTTGTTGTTTTTGATAAGCTTACGAATATGTGTTGCGAGCATAGTTAAATCAACTTTGACTTGATTCTATTGAGTTGTGCATGCGCGCATTGAATTCGCAATGTCAGTTTGTAGGTAGGTATAGGTATTTCAGAGATACAAAAAGAAATATCTACTTGCACATTAATTTGTGTTTTTTTTTTGTATAAGTATGTGGTGTGAATTTGAGCTTGCTACCTACCTATCTGATGCGAAAAACTATTGGGTGAGGCCAGTTTGACGGAGGTTGACACAAAAGGGCAATGGACAACAATAACAACTCCAACACCACACACATGTTGTTATGTGTTTTGTTATAGCTTTAGATGTTATAGCAGCTTGGAATGAGGTCATCATTTTATTTAATCATCGATGGTGAGCAAGAAATTTGTATTGCAAGGAATAAAAAAGGTATTAAATGCAATAATACCATAAGTATCACCAATACCTGATCAAATTGATCATACATACCATTTTTTACTTGCAATGTATGTAGGTATAAATATAAATTAAGTTATGAAGCCGTAAAAAAAAATTGAACTCGAGTTTTTTTTTATAATGATGCGCGCACTAAAGGGGTTTTGATTACCCTTAAAATGTCCAAGCACATTGCGAGCGTTAGGAAAGTAGGGAAGGATGAAAGAGGAGATGCCGATGACCACTGGTTTTGAATTTCTGAATATCAAAATGGGAGGGGAAAATAGAGATGGGTATTTATTCACATTCGCGTTGTACGGCTAAAGAACCCTGTATTTAACAGCACATCCGAAGTAGGGCTCAAGGGTAAACTGATGAGCACTCCTAGAAACGCGAGTATTACGGTTACTTCGGCTACTTCGCTAGAACACTGTTTATAAAAATAGCGATACAATAACGAAATTAATGCAAAATTTCGAGGATGTTTTGATTGAACTCGTTATTACGATGATACCGAAGGCGCCAAAGTGCGGGTCTCACAATTCTGTTTGTCTGTATGTCTGCGCGTCTGCAGCCTAAACTACTGGATAGATTTTCTGTTTTTTTTTTTATATTTCTTAAGACCAAAAGTAACGGCATCTACCTGCCGTAATTTTTCTTTAAAGGAAAGGATAGTTTTTTGTATAATTTGTTGCTTATAAAAAAATAGTAACAATTTTTACTAAAACCGAAGCTTCTCCCATAATTTTGGATATACGTCAGCTAAACCTTTTTTAAATTGTAGAGAACAAAGATTCTAAATCGTTCTGGAAAAAATTCAAAGTTTGGGGTTGTCAGAACAAGTTCGCCAAAAATGCGATTAAAATTAACCGACTTGCTGCACATTATGAATATTTATTTCTCCCAGACCCATATGTAAGTTTTGCGCTCCCTTATGTTTATTTTAAAGAACGCACCAAAACTTGAACTTTTATCGGTCCTGAAAAGGATGAAATGAAAAATAAAAAGGGGCACATGCTTAGATGGCACAGCTATCGGTTTAGCTCTTCAAAAACTCTACCCTAAATTTCTGAACAGTGTACTAGAGCTCCTTAATAGAATGTTGTATTTCCGCAATTATTTAAAGGGGGAGCCAGACGTAGCAGAAAAAAAGATAAACTATATGCTTTTCTTATGGAATTTAAAGCCACTTTTTATACTATAAACAGAAGGTCACTTTGAACTCAATTCCGACCCGAGAGGGATGTCCCTCAAGGCTGCATTTTAAGCCCCCTTGTGTTTTTTCTTTTATCAATAATATTGAAAATCATATTAAATCAATTCGGCCTCAGTTTTTCAATAATAGACATATATATACTGCTTTTTAATTTAAATCTCTTAATTTCAACAGCTAACAGTTGTTTTTGTTATGGAAATGAAGTATATGGTAATCAAAAACTTGATGGTATTCAAATTATTTTTTCAAGGGAATTTTCAGGCCAACTTATGCAATTCACATCGAATCGGGCCTTACCCTAATATTCCTTAGCATTTTAAAAGCTAATGCCGAGTATATCATTGAAGTTATGCAAAGATCGAACATCAACCTCCAGAAGCGAGTTCTTCTTTTATCTTACGGTGCCGGTATTCTCCTTTCAAGAATTGGTTGTAATTGGCCTCGTCGGTCGTATGATTTAGAATTCACCATAAACATGGAGAACTCTGATAAATGGGGAAATATTCTATACGACTGCACTTCCGGATGACGAAAACACGTTTCTATCAGGTATCGAACGTGCAAGAGAGTCATCAACACGGTCAGTATATATAGAACTAAACTTTAATCTAAGAGAAGCTATCTACTTTATTAATTTAATGATAAATCCATTCTTATACTGTAGTGTAGCCCTTTTAGGCATTTAGCAAATTAATTATTAAAATTATATTATCTGCACTGTTTACTTTTTTTCGTTTTAACCAAACTAAAACTTTGGTTCTTTATAACAAAAAATTTTGAATGAATAAAAAAAACAAGTTCTTAAATTTGTTTGTTTGCATTAAAGCAGATATTCGATCTAATCCCAAATATTTAACTTGTTCTTTCATAATCTGATATATGTAGTAACTTACTAAACTAAACACATGTGCAAAAAACACATTCATCCCTGTATCTCTTCCAGTAAGGAGGAAGACTAAAAATAAAAACAAACAAAAAGTTACAAACTTGCTTATTTTTTTGGCACCACCCGTAGGACTTCTCTCGCCGAGGTTCAATCTTCAACTTAAGTATATACGCCAGTATTTATGGAGAAGATAAACATATTCCCCTTCACGCGAATCTTAATCCTAATTTGAACCCTGTTTTTTCAGCTCTTATTTGTGACTGTTTCTTCTAGCTCCGCTGTCCCCTACCTCCTGTAGAACCTTTTTTTTTGGTTTCGATTTTCTGTAAAACGGTGCTTTTGTCTTGAATTTTTGAGATTCTAAAAACCTTAAACTGTATTGTAAATCAAATGTTTTTAAAAACTTTTTTTTAAATTAAAAACAAAACGCTTTAGGTTCGTTTGCTGATACTAAACTAAAGCATTTAAGTTCTAATTAGGCACTTATGTGACAGTTTGTGGGGAGGAAAAAGTAGCCCATTATTGCGTTTTAAGCCGTTGTTATGGTCGTTTTTACGTAATTTTTTATATATACAAAATTTCTTTAATTTTGTTGTAAAATTAATGTTATTATGATAATTTTATGTAGGTATTTAAGAATACAAATTTAAAAAGAGAATTTAAGAATAAAAATGTTGAATTTTCAAAAAAAAAAATTATTTTCTTTTCAAAAATCCAAAAAATTATTTTTCGAAAATTTTGGTATTTAGTTTTATTGAGAATTCAAAGGAACGCCTATATATACAAATGCATATATAGATATTTTGATCGAAATCCGTAGATCCCATTATAAGGAAGTAAAAAATGTACATAATGGTTGTTAATAAAAAAAAATATGTAGAACATTTTTTTGACCAAAATGTAGACGATACCTAACTAGTGCACAGATTTTTTAAAAATCAAAATCATTGGAGCCGTTTTCGAGAAAAATAAGATTTTCCGTTAAAGTCATATGGCAGGTACCGTTATATTTTAGGCCTATAAATAAAATTTCATACATTCCAAATTTGAAGGTAATCGCTTACACCGTTTAGACTGCAGCTCGTTATACATACAGACGGACAGACTGACTGATATCGAAATTTTACTTTTTGGCCTGCAAATAACGTTACCTGCCATATGACCTTGAAGGAAAATCTTATTTTTCTCCATAACGGCTCCAATGATTTTGATAAAAATATTTGAGAATTTTTTTGTTGCTACTAGCTATCGTTTGATATGAACAAAGTTTACGGTAAAAGTCTATTAACGGTACTTTGCATATAACGGTTTTTTTAAATTTTTGGCTTTCTCGGTAACTGTACATTGGATTTCTGTAAAATGTTATATCTGAGAAGACCTAGGTAGCCAAACTAATTCTGCATATTAAAATTTTAAATAACTTTTTTTTTATAATTAAAATTAATTTTTTGAATTTTTTATTTTGAAAAATCAATATTTTTTAAACTAATCAAAAAAAATAATTTTAGATTTTACGGTCACGTGTATATTAATAAACTCTAAAAAACTGCATACCGAAATTTCAAAACATTTGTTTTCAAAAAACTAAAAATAAAAAACCGGATTTCATCTAAATCCGTCCTACAATTTTCGAGATACTTTTTTATAAAATTTTCATTCATCCGTGCCATCTAATGCTGTTCTTGGTTTCTTCGAGAAAACGATTAAAGTGGTGGTTTTGGCAGTTTTTATAAGTTTAAAAAACGATTTTTACCCACCTATACAGCATTCACTCTCATTTATACATATGTATGTACATATCTACATACCTAGGTTCCCTATATATATAGGTAGCTACATATTATCATTTTCATAATTCAAATCAATTTAAATATACATTTGTAGGTAGGTAGGTACCTATGCAACCATTCCTTGAATTATATGTATTCCACAAATCATTATATTAAGAATCCTGCAAAGGATAACTAGACAACCTTTACCTACTAACATTGTCAGTGGTTAGCTACGCTTAAGTCGTGAGTTACAAGAGCAAGTTCGTACGATCCAGTCGTGCATTTTATTTTTTTCTATTTGATAAAAAATAATCCCTAAACAAAATTATGTGTCAGTGTCGGGGAGGTTTTTTTTATCTCAAATCACCAAGAAAGTGTCCGCGTCCGTTTATGAGAGTGTCAGTTTATAGGTAATTTGTAAAAGAAATTAAAAAAAAAACAAGCAGCCCGCGAGTAGATATTTCACTGTAAAGTTATAAAAATATGGTATTATTGAGCAAATATTGTACAGCTAGTGTTTAGCTACATTAAAGTTGTCAGCTACAAGAGAAGCAAGTTCGTACGATACAGTTATGCATTTTATTACTTGCGATATAGGTGCTATAGGGAAAGATTTGCTAGAAAAAAAAATCGAACTCGAGATTTTAATCAAAGCTGACATTACAATGATAGCGAATACCAAGGAAGTGGGTCCAGCAATTCCGTCTGTCTGTCTGTCTGTCTGTAGCTGTAGGCTGAACCGTTTTATTCAAACTCGGTTTTTAGACAAATTAGGTGATTGTCGAAAATAGATTTTTGAATCGTTGTGTTAGCCCCAAAAATAACGGTACTTGCTATAGAAATTTTATCTCGAAAATGACTTTAACGATATTGATAAAAATTGGTGTGTGTACAACCTTAGCCGTTTTTCTTTTTTTAGTTCAGAGCAGAGTCTGAGTCGTCAAAAAATTTGTTTGTGTTTCTCTTTAACTCAGAGCATGTAGAACTCCAAATGTGTGTTTCTTTTTTCGTTCTGAACAAGTGTAGATCGCACTCGACGCGCTCGAACATAATTGACTGAGCATGTGAGTAAATTGCTGAGCGCACCAAATGCCATGTGTGCCAAAAAGGAAAATATGAAGAAAAAAATAATAAGATACATAAGTTGGCGAAGAAGTTGATCGCTTGTTAATTTTCTGTATCTGGTGTGTTTCAGTGTACAAAAAAGGGTATGTATTGCTTTTTATGGTTAAAAATGAAAATGTATTCTGATTTGTGTGGTTCAAGTGTGTTTAAAAAACATATCAGTGTTCAGAGCTCGCTCTGTTTGGAACAAGTTCAGTGCATAATCTATGTGTTCGAACTCTTTTCAGTGCTCTGCTCTGAACGAAAAAAGAAAAACGCCTCTTGATATATGGTCTACATTTTGGCCAAAAAAATTTAAAATATTTTGTTATTAACGGTACCTGCCATATAACCATGCTTTACGGATTTCGAGCAAAATTCTTATACAAGATCTATTTCGAATTATAAGTAATACTGCATTTCAAAATAATATTTTTTTTTCAAAAATCCAAAAAAAAAATTATTTTTTTTGAAAATTCAGTACATCAAAAACGGGTGGACTATTTTTCTTAAATTTTGTTTTATATTAATAAATATTTAAAATGTTCATACCAATTTTTTTTTGAAACAATTTAAGAATTCTTAAACATAAAAAAAATTAGCGAAAAATGACTTTAAGAACACTTCTAGCCGTTTCCATTAAGAATCTTTTGCATATAATGGCATCGAACATAGGCGCGAGCATTTTATTTTTATAATACAATTGAGTTTGATATTATCGAAAAAATACTCTTGGGTTTTTTTACTTTAAACAAAATCAATCAAATTCAATAATTCAATTTTTGTTCGTTATCGATTCAAAATAGCTTTAACTCAACACAAAAATAGAAATAGACCGATAACTAGTGAGAAAAGTTTACATTTTTGCAGCTACAATTTTTTATAAGCAAAATTCAGTAATGGCGGTCCAAAAAACGCTCACCCATAAATCGAAATACTTTAAGTTTTTTTTTTTAATTTTGACCTTCCAATTTGTGTTTATTACATGTTGAAGATGATATCGGTGAAGTTAGTGCCGCCATTATTTTGCCGATGACCATTTGGTCTCTTTCTTATCACATTTTTAATCATTTCGAAGAGAATTTGTAATTGTTTTTTCGCAAAATTAAATTTCTTCATTAATTGTTGTCTAATTGTTTTTTTTTTTTTAAATGCTAATCCCTCCGTTTTGAAAGTAATCAAACAGTTCAAGTTTTTTTTCTCTTTTTTTTTTTTGTTTGCTCTTTCACTTTGCAACAAGTGATGGAATATTTTATTTATTAATTAAACAAACAATTTGTAATATGATGCAATTTATTACAAAATTATAATCTCAAGTATATTAGCCTCACACTCTCTGGGATTTGCTTATTGTATGCAATAAATATAGAAGGTATTTGTTTATTGTGTGGCTTTTTGCACGTTTTTTGTTTTGGTATGAATGTTTAGCTGAGTTCGGTTTGAATATAACTGTTTGTACTCATATTCACTTCGTTTAGTGTTAATTGCACGGAAAAACAAATGTAAGCAGTAAATTGTCACCGACATGAAACATTAGTCGCGTGTGAGTTTTTTTGTTTGTTTGTTTTGTTTTTATCAAAATATGATATTTGTTTTTTGTTTATGCATTTTACAATACAGGAATGAGTACAATTGCATGTATTTATCCACTTTTGCACAACTCATCAATGTGGTATTCATAAGTGACCATATTAATCTAGATTATAGTGAAGCGATTTATGCGATTAAAGGAAAATGAAAGTGACAAAATGTGTCACATGATTGTTTTTTTTTTTGTAGCCTGTTATCTTTTATTTTTGCTCCGTCAAAACAGAACGAGTGAGATAACGCATATCGGCATAATGCACACATTGCTTAAGCTTTTATTTTATTTCATTTTACAGATAAAATGCAACCGACTATAGAACTTTTTTTTTTATTTATTTGTATCGACAAGTAGTACAAACAAAATAGTACGTATACGCCACAGTGTACTTGACACTTAAATAGAAAGTACTCATTGCTCATGCATACGTCACTCTATAATATAATACATTCTATAATTTGTTTCAATACACAATATATTTTCATATTTATGTATGTTTATGAAGACATATATACATATTAGGCTGGATTGAATTTGACCCTACTTGTACTGTAGGGCAAGCTTTGCATTTGGACAAAAAATTCTCAAAACTTGATACTTAGGCCCGTTTGCTGACTCGAAACACAAATCCTGTTAATAGCTAAGTTTCACATAACTTTTAAGTTATACATAAATTTATTTATGTTGAACGTAAAAATCTATGTGCAACTTAGCAAAGGAACAGATTTAAAATACATCTAAGTTCACTTCGAACTATACGATATGTAAAAATTTGGAAATGCCCTGCATACAAATTTAAAATTAAAACGGGGAAATTGTGTTATAATTGTGTATTTTTGTTTATAAAATTAAAAAATGTCGGGACTTGCGCGGTACACCAACTCACGCTTTCAAATGGTTTTTTTTTGTAGAAGTCCTCTGTTGGCAATCGCGTCTTTTTGATAACGGCCAGCGGTTTTTGGTGACTGAGCAGCCGGTACCACTGGAACAGTTGGAAAATCGCAACTTGTACTCTTGTTTAGCTTCTAGAGTGACAACTGTCGTTACAGTCGGGGTGGATGGTGTAGGCGATATCGAAGCGCACGCAAATTGTTCGACTTTAGGGACAATTTCTTCTTCTATTGACTTTCGACTCTTCTTCGTGGGACCAGCAGCGTAGTCAGTTTCTTCTGGTACTTCGACGATTTGTTAATCAGTTATCCCCTGTCGCGTCCGCATCTGGCAGCTGCAGCAAATCGCAATATGATTTGCGTTTGTTGTTGCTGCTGATACCATTTTCATAATATGTATTGAGTGCAGCTTTTGGCAGCATCGAAGGAAGTGTCCCCACCTTCATAAGCAGTTGTCTCATCACCACCACCCGCAAACGCTATCCTCGTACTCGACACTTTCATCTGAAATCGTGGTCGGGTTAAGCTTAATGGCAAACGCCTAGCGAGCACCACCACAAGGTAAACATGCACAGCACATGAGAACCCGCTAGAAACGTCTCAAAGTATAGTTCAACTTTAATTGCTACAAACGTTTTCTTTCATCTTCTTGGATTTTTAGGTTAGGTTATCACTGGATTTCAATTCGGACACGATGTTCGTAGAGCGCGGTTTTAATAATCGAATTTTCAATAATTTATTTATTATTCAGTTTCAGTTCAGTTTCTGAAATGTTCACTTCTGAAATTTCAAAGATTTCTACGTCCAGAGTTTCAAAATCCATTTTTATATATTTTTTTTTATATGAAATGCTCTGATAACTAACCCAAAATACCTATCCAAAAATTGTTTGTAAGAGTGCTTCGATCTCCTATGTCATACTTAAATATCTTATGTGCTACTTTTTCTAAAACATAAACTATATTCCACTTAACGAGTTTTTTGTTTAGGTTTGAGTTTGGTTCAAAGCTCTATGTATTACTTAAGCGTTTATGTAGAACATAAACTCTTTTTTTTTTTTTTTAATTTAATTATATGCCTGTAAGACCTAAGGTCTTTTAAATGCAACCTGAATTGCACGGCACTAGATGGCACAGTGGATTTGAGAACCAGGTATTGACTGTCCCATTTTAACCCATGGGCGGCATCCAATTAAAATTGAAGGTATAGAAAAGAATGCGCCTATCGTGGGGATTTAACCCACACGTCCTAGTTAGCAAGCAAGCACTTTATGCACTACGCAATTGCCACCCAGCCGTTTGCTGATACGAATCATAAATATTTATGTTCAACTTAAAACGTTTAGGGGCTACGTTTGCCTCTGCGTAAACTGTCACATAAGTGCTTAAATAAATGAAATGCTTAAGTTGCGTATCAGCAAACGGACCTTAGAGTCTTAGATGATTCTCTACGGCAGGAATTGCAATTAAAATGTTAATCCCCAAAAAAAGTATATCTGCTGTTTTAATTTTTGTACAAATATGGATATATGCAAGAAAAATTTTTGAAATGCTTGGAGTGGGTTTTTTTTTTTAATTATTTCTTACTCTTAAAATAATGGACACATTTTTGTGAAAAAAAATTGTATTGCCAATTTAAAATAATTATTAATATGCATTTAAAATTTTGATTTGGAATGGATTTTTCAAAATAAATAGTTTTTTTACATCGGAAAAAGAAAAGATTTTTTTTAAATATGAATATGCAATATCAATTATGTGTATGTACTTTTAAGCAGCATCTGACATCCAATAATCAGAAAATCGAAACTATATAAAATGATATGTTCGCAAAATAAAATATCTAATTTATGAATAATTCTATAGCTACTCATTTTTTTATCAAAATTCTTCAAGCAGTTCTTGAGGAAAAAAAACATAAAGGTTTTTCAACATATATATAGTCGATTAGGTACGGAAACAATGGTTCAGAATCATGGTTTCCTCGAGTATCTTAGAGATTTCAAAAAAATAATAAATACGAAGGTTAAAAGAAATGGATTAAGAATTTTGAAGAAAACAAAAACAATACGTAAATATTATTTTTTGTTCTTGTTTTTATGGATACATAAAGGCCAAATTGAAGATTTTTATATCCTGTAGTCCAAAATGCGTTTCGCCCAGGTGCGATAGTTGGGCTCATCAGTTAGATGCTATCGTAACATTCTAAGACGCAATATTTTTTGGTCGATGATTACCGATTCTTATAACTTCTACAACATTTTTACACTGTAAATTTGGTTAAATTCGTGCACCTAAATGTATGTTATGTCCGTGAAACAAAAATAATATTTACGTACTGTTTTTGTTTCCAATATTATTACTGACCAGACCACGGGCATAACATACATTTAGGTGCACGAATTTATACAAATTTGCAGTGTCTAAATGCTGTAGAACTTATAAGAGTCGGTAATCTTCGACCAAAAAATATTGCGTCTGAGAAGGGTACGATAGCATCTAACTAATGAGCCCAACTATCGTACCTGTGCGAACTGAACTACAGGTCATAAAAAAAATTCTAAATGGATTAAGTCACTTTCGACATACATTTTACATAAAAAAAATTAATTTTTGGTTGTTTATTTTAAAAAGGTTTTTTTTCTGGAAAAGTTTGACTAAACTGTTTTCCAGAAAATCAAAAATAAAACAAATTATTTTACTGGAGGCGCCAAATATAACTCTTTTTTTTTATTTAAGAAATAATTAAAAGACCATTTTCTCTTAAATATATATAACAATTTTTTTTTTATACAAACGTTAAGCCGTTTATGAGAAAAATAAGATATTCGTTTTGGGCAAGAAATGTATGACAGGTATGTTTATTTTTGGTTTAAAAAAAATCAAAATATTACATGAGTTTAAATTCAATAAATTTGAACGTCGAATATTACCGGCAACAAGATTACATTCTAGAGGAAGAGCAACTGGAGGTTGTATTTTTGGATTTAAGAAATGTCTGAATGACATTTCCTGTGAATGTAAACAGAAAGGAGTAGTAACGCATTTGGATCTATAAGTGACAAGAGATTCCGTATAATACCGACTTATGTCAACTGCAAAAATTGTAGGAATTTTTACAATGTTGTTCTTTTTTTTGAACTGCAAAAAAAAGTACATTTTATAAACTGAGAAAAATTTAGTTAGATAACTATAAATGAAGACATCGAATTCAAAGACGGTGTAGTTGAAAGTTTCGAATGGAATGATTTATTTTTAAGCTGTAGAATGTGACATTTTGCTTGGTTGCATTGCCTATATACCAAGCCTAAAACTACTTTGCCTTGATAAATTGTCTTTTACATTTCATAAAAATATTTCTTATCCTTGCTTGGGTTTGCAAGTAATTCATTCCACTTGTATCTTCTTGAATTAACAAATACAACTTAAGCTCTTTTGCCAGGACTCTAGAAAATACTTTCCCTTGGGTGTTCGTTTTCCATAAACGTGTGTCAATGGCGAAGGGACAGATTTTGGATACAGTATTCGCAGCTATTGATGAACAGGCGAAATTCGTTGTTCTTGAAGTGAATGAGGACAAAACCAAGTATATACTATCAATAAACAAAGCCTCATCTGTCCATCCCCTTGGACAAAACGTCATTGTTGGTAGCAGTAATTTCGAGGTAGACAAGGAGTTCACCTACCTCGGAACAAACATCAATTCCACGAACGACACCTTAGTGGAAATCCGACGATGAATTACCCTAGCGAACCGCTTCGGTTTGGCCAAACAAATTGGTTCATGAGTTTGTCTCGAAGGACAAAGTGCGCGCTATACAAAACGCTAATTTTACCAGTTCAACTCTATGGCGCCGAGTGATGGACGATAAGTTAAAAAGCGGAATTGATACTGGGCACTTTCGAGAGAAAAATTCTTCGGAGGATATTTGGTCCTATATGCGAAGAGGGTGAATGGAAGAGAAGATTCAATCGAGAATTGTACGAGATGTACCAAGATGTGGATGTAGTTCAAAGAGCCAAAGCGCGTCGAATACACTGGCTCGGCCACATCGAGCAAATGAACAGCAACGCTTCAGTCAAGAAAATCTTCGAATCTCAGCCCGCAGGTTGGAGACGACCAGGAAGACCGAACCCCCGCTACAGGGACCAGGCGGGTACAGACGCAAGTGCGCTTGGTCTCGACGACTGGAGGGAGCGTGCGAGGGATCGCAACCGATGGAATACCGCAATATATCAGGCAGCGACCGTCAATTGATCGGGAGCCGGATAAGTAAGTAAGTATTCGCAATAGTTACCCATACAAAGTCTTTCGTTTCTTGCATATCCATGGTTCTTGTACGAAATCAAAATATTGTATGAATAGCAAATCATACAAATGTTTGCGACATGTCCTAAATTCTATTATCATCTTCTTACGTGTTTTTCAATCAATGCATGCATTGTTTTGTGTTTTTATTCCTATCAAAATATAAGCTGGTTTTATTACCGCTTTGGTATTGAAGATTTTGACGTAAAAAAGAATTTACACCGCTGTATTAATGCTGACCCTTCGGAATATACGTTCTGTCGAAGGCTAATGCTAAATTTATCAACTTAATTATTCAAGCATTTAATTTTGAAAGTGACGGACTTGTGCTGGCTGAAAACTGGACTGATTTTTGATTGGACAGACAATAATATTCTGTAAGGTCTATCGAAAGGATAGTATTATTTTCTTTTTGCTAAAATTAGAAAAAAAAAAGAAAAAAATCAAGTTAAAATGTATAGGAGTTTCCAATAGGGAAGACGAGATATCTTTACGGAAGTTTTGTATGCTGATTGCCTATTAATAAAATTGATGCTCACAACTTACCCCAAGGACAAATGTTCTTATTCTTTAATAATGTCATTCACCTTGAACCTCACCTTATACGCCTATCATTTATAATATTTGTTTTAAAGAAAAAAACAAGTACTATTATAGTACATTATGTAAAAGAGAAGTATACTCAAACTCAGACTAAAAAGTGGTACCTAATCTTTTTCTTAAATTTCACTTTATACATCTGTTGCTAACAAAATAAAAATAAGATAAAGTTAAACTGATTATGTAGGATGTTTTGCAAAATGTTGCAAAAATTACTCTCACAAATGACTCTCATAAATTGTTTCAATATTATCAAATAACAAACTTATAAATTCATGGTAAATTATGAACAAATTAAAATAATAGTTTGAGTACATAAAATGAGATGTCGCTAAAACCCTCAGATTCTGGCATTATCGTAACGCAGTTTAATTGCAGTTGTTATCTGAATCTTTTTTTTAATATTAAAGTTTAAATACAATTATTAAAATCATATTTACTTTTGTATGTGGCTTATGTCTTTTACGTCAAGAAATTTGAATTCATTTTTTTTGTCTATATTTCCAAAATGGTGTTCTTGTGAAGCCTTCTTATCTCCATCGTAAATGTCTGTTCCAATTGTTTCTTATTTATTCATACTAAACAAAAAAAACCTAATAACACTATTGACTTCTATTAAACATACACGTTCGAGTGAGATTTTTCCAACGGACTGTTTTTTCGTCAAATTCATTTTTATGCAAGGATTTGTAATTTGTAATTCGAAATCTATAACTCTTCTAACATCTGGGGGTGGCCGTGGCGCGATAGTTGTGTGCTCGCCTGTCAACCTCGTGGTTGCAGGTTCGATTCCTGCCGTTGTCTTCTTATATTCCATTAAAAACCAATTCTAAAAATTGTCATAAAATAAGTACATGCTCTTTAGGCATAACACTAACAACATGTGATTGAGTAAACTAGCATACCCATAAATTATGACAAGAAATAAATAAAATAATGCGAATTATAAGGGACATAAATAAATAAGACACGGTAATTCTCTCCGCCTTATTTCAGCCGCCACCCCTGGAGATAAATCTGAGACAACAACCAGCTCTGGTCTCAAAACATCGCGCCACACATCTTTCCTATTATTCTTTCTCTTCTTCCACCGGATGCCGCGCTGTGTTAAGAAAAAATATATAAAGGGTATTCATAATCCCTTGAGCGCGTGCAAAGTTATAAAAAAAAAAAAAAAACAAAAAAAAAATGTGCTGAATAAAGCCAATCTGAAACTCATAAATAAATTTGATTTTTTTTACAACAAACAAAATTAAAACACATTATTTAAAAAAAAAAAAAAAAATTGAACTACATTCCTCACGACATGCAGATTTGTATTCAACTTTTCACCTCTCCCGTAATATTTTATCAAAATCAGCAGAGCAATTTTCGAAAAAAAATTACTAAATATCAGGGTTGTAAAAGAATGCAATCATTTTGGAATTTAACTCATTTGATTTATTTCCAAAAATGTGTAAGTCATGAATTCACTTAAAGACTCCAACTTCAAAATACGAAATCACCATTCATTTTAAATTCATTGATTGGGAATTCATTTTAGTTAATTCAATGAGTGCATTCAAATGAATGCAATCTTCTGTGATTTCAGTGACGTCATTGAAGCCTTTTTAAAGTCACTGAAGTCATTTTCAAGTCAAAATCAATTGAAGTCATTTTGAAGTCATTGAAGTCAGTTTGAAGTCATTGCAGTCCTTTTTAACTATTTTAAGTTCAACTGTGAATAATAAGAGATACTTCAAATAAGCTTACTATTTGTTATTAAAATAAAATGCATTACTGGATCGCCCGAACTTGCTCTTATGTTCGATCACATATACATACATATATGTACCTACATACATAATATCTATGAAATTTTTTTTGTTCATTAACGCCTAGACAAATTTTGATCAAATATTTTTATAGGAGGTCCTTAAAATTATAAATAATACTGCATACCAAAATTTTCGAAAAATATTTTTTTTTTGGAAAATTCAATGTTTAGAAAACGGGCGGATGATTTTATTTATTGTTTTTAAGTTCATATTATTAAATATTTAAATTTGCCTTACCAAGTTTTTTTTCGAAAAAAAAAATTCAAAAAATAAGTAGAAACAACTTCGGAAATATATTTATGTCGTTTTTATTTGGCTGGCAATCCAGAAGCCTTCCGGACTCTTCTGAAAGCGTTCACTTGGGAAAAATTGCTGACTCGTTAAAATAATAAACTAGTTTTGTTACTGAAAATAGCACTAGCTTTATTTTTTTACACATTCGTAGAACCAAATTTTTGCATGACCAAAAATTAAGGCAAAAAATACTACAATGTCCCAAAGGTAGTAAGAATTTTTGGGCATTTGTAAAAAATATTCCAAATTCAACTTCGTCTTCGGTTCCAACGCTCGTCCTTAATGACACCCCTTTTGCCAATTTGCTCGCAGCGCAGTTCGCTGTTAATTCGACGCTGCCAGACAGTGTTATGACTCCTCCAGTACTTGAGAGCGTAAGCGATTTTATGGGACGAATCTTTGTTTGCACTCGTGCAGTGGCTAGAGTCCTCAAAGATCTTGACATACACAACTCTGCTGGTCCGGATAGTATCCTTTCCATCGTTCCGCAGAGGTGTTCTTCAACGCTGGCAAAACCACTGCGTAAGCTTTTCCATCCGTCCTACTTTACAGGTCTCTTTCCGAGTGGATGGAAAACAGCATTTGTCCAGCCTGTCCCTAAAAAAACGCGCATATTCTTCACCCTCTAATTACTGTCCAATTGCACTTACGTCCCTTCTTTCCAAGGTCATGGAAACGCTGATTAATTATCAGCTTAGGAAATATCTTGAAGAACGAAAGCTCCTTCATGACCGGCAGTATGGCTTTTGTAGCAATAGGTCACTGGTGTGCCCCAGGGGTCCGTATTGTCTCCGACCCTTTTTCTCATTTTTTATTAATGATCTCTTATCTGGAACTTCTAATCCACTTAATTGTTTTGCTGACGATAGTACTCTCAGCTTTTCATATTTGCCGTCGAACGGCAGTGTATGATAAGCTCATTAAATTCTGATCTTGACAGCATTGTCCAATGGGGAATAAAAAACCGCGTAGAATTTAATGCTTCAAAAACGCAGTGCTGTCTTCTGTCGTTAAGGCAGAACCCACCCCCCATGCCGCTATCCATGAGCGGCACTTGCATTAAAGAAACCGATCAGCTTTCAGTCATCGACATGTGCATCACAGACCACCTCTTGTGGAACGAACACATATTTGATGTCGCCAAAAACGCTGCAAAGTGTTTGGGCTTTCCTCGAAGGTGAAAGAAATTCCTCTCCCCGTCTGATCTGGATGTAATCTATAAGGCCTTCATTCGTCCAAAGCTGGAGTATAACTCGCACATTTGGGCAGGAGCCCCCAAAACTCATTTAAATCTTTTGGATAGAATTTAAAATAGAGCTCTAAGAATTATTGGCGATAGAACTATAGTGGAAACATTTACATCTCTGTAACACCGTCAAAATGTTATATGCCTCTCACTATTTTATCGCTATTTTTATAAACAATGTTGGAGCGAAATAGCCAGTTGTATTCCTCCCCGTAATACTCGCGCTTCTAGGAATACTCATCAGTTTACCCTTGAGCCCAACTTCAGACGAACTCTTAAGTACAGAGAATCTTTCTTTAGCCGTACATCGCGAATGTGGAATACTTTACCCGGCTCTATTTTCCCCTCCCATTTTGATATTCAGAAATTCAAAACAAATGTGCATCGGTATCTCCTCCTGCATCCTTCCCTACTTTCCTAGCGCTCGCACTGTGCTTGTTCATTTTAAGGGTAGTCAAAACCCCTTTAGTGCGCGCATCCGTTAAAAAAAATCAATAATTAGAAATTAAAAAAAATGCTTAAAAATAAATCTAAGAATTCTGTTAATTTCGCATTTCAAGTGAAGAAAATTTATTGCCAACACTCAAATTTTTCGGCGTGCCTTTAATTATTGTCTCGTGTGCATGTTCTGGTTACATATCGCTACCATGACACCAACCACAACACAACACATGCAACACAAGTGCTTAGGACCATTCATCACAAATTTTTGTGTCCCGTTTGGAGAAGAAAAATTAACTTATCCATTCTGGCAGACAGAACGAGTTCAGTTTTGTATAGAGGTGGCATTTACAACGACAATTTTTCTGCAAAAAAAAAAAAATATAAAAAATATTGTTTCTAATTGACGGTTGTGCTCTTATTTTTTGAATTTACAAAATAATATTTAATAGTTCCACTTCCTCTAGCTGATGGCTTGGCGGCTTCTTGGCTGTTCGCTGGTCTAACTGCGGAGGATGTAAATTAACTGCAGACATCTACATGACATGCTCCTTCTCTGCATTAAGGAAACGTAATACATATGCATACAAAATGTCTGTTTGTTTGTGCTTAGAGGGTGCATAAGTCCAAACAGTGTCCTATTTCGATTCTGGAAAAAAATATTATTTTTTGTGCTTATTACATTTTATTCAAATACTCTAAATATACCTATCACATACATACATATACCTGAAGAAGAAGATTGAGGATGAGGTTTTCTTATAGCAAATAAAAATAATAAAAATGCTGTCATACTCTTGCACCCACGCGCGAATCATTCCGAGCAAGTACTTTGTTCTACTCGTATGGTGTAATGTACGTTCTGGTTGTTTTGAATGATAATTTATTTTAATTAAATGATGTCGCTTGTTAATTTTGTGTGTTTTTCTTGCAGCTGATTGTCTTAGAGAATTCAAAAAAAAAATATCACATAAGTTTTGTCACACAGTAAATGTAAAAAAGTCCTCGTAATTCTGAAAATACCACAAGAATTTATGTCATCTCTTGGTGTTTTGGAATTTTACTTGCTAAGTTCTTAGAACTTCCTTGAAATACATTTTTTTGAATTATTTCAAATTGTTTCAAAAATAATATTTTCATAGGCTGATGGTGATGTTGTTATTTGTTCATGCAATAAATACCGACAGATGAAATTCACATTTACACATGCAACAATTTTTTTTGAATTATTTAATTGCAATGAGTAAAATGATTTTTGAATATTTTTCCATATGTCACTTTTAATAAGTTACCTTAAACTGTACTAACAAAGAAGAGTACACTGCGGAAAATTTGCAGAAAGTGCATTTGGAATGACTCACTCACTAATAATGTAGCAGCCCGTGGTGTAATGGTTTGTGCATTGGACATTCTTCGTCAAAGGCTTGAGCATTGTTCCTTAAAAATATTTTTTTTTTTACAGGAACTGCCTCTGGCGTTAAAGTGGCAAATTATCCGAAAGTGTTTGTTGCCGCGCAAAAATGCTTCTCACATTAGCCGTTCAGAATGGGTAATAAATTGTAGGTCCCACCATTCCTTCGGATGAAGAACTCGCACACAGAAGTGGTTGTTAAGTCGCTATGTTAGATAAACTGCCCCACCCACGATTGGATTTGTAGATACTGCCCTTCGCAACTCCAAGGCGATCATGCAATCTCGTCGTTCGCCTTCTCGTTTTCCTCAATGACATATTGACCTGGAGCCCAGATAAGGTCAATATTTAGGCTTCCCAGTTCTTTTCGGCATTGTTTGACCAATTTCGATGTGAACATAGGTGGGCAGATAATTATGCGTATGCGTGTCTGTATTTAGTACTGGGTTGCAAAAAAAAATAAAATGCACAACTGGATCGCACGAACTTGCTCTTATGTTCGATCACATCGTATGCAAAAGTCTAAATCTAAATATATTTTTAAATTCGTTTTTTTACTTATTTTTTTATATAGTATGCAAAATTAAAGAATTTTTTTTTCTAAATAAAATTGGTATGACAATCATAAATATTTAATAATATAAACTTAAAAACAAAAGATTAAATCGGCTTAATAAATGCAGAAAAATATAATTCAAAATTCTGAAATAAATACTTAAATTAATTTGAGCTCAAAAAAAAGTACGCCATTTTATTTCTTGGATAAATTTGAATTTATGAGAAAAAAATGTATCTTGGTGCAGTTTTTTTTTTTAAATACATTTTAAAATTTGTTTTTAAAAATAATTCAAAAACATTTTCCTAAAAATGCTTTTAAAAATACAAAAAAAAATATCAATTAAAAATATTGGTACGCAGTGTAAATTGGGCAACCTAAACCTATATATGTGTGAAATTTCGAAAGAATCGGGTGAGTCGTTTATGAGATAGTCGAAAGAAAAAAAACGGTCCTATGGAAAGTACGGTTTTTAGACATTTTTAAAATTTTTTTCTTCAACCATATGATCGGTCATAACTAAAACGCTGCACTGATTTTTTTAAATCAAAATCGTAAGAGCCATTTCCGAGAAAAATAGGCTTTAACGTAACGGTTATATGGAAGGTACCGGTGTGTTTTGAGCTAAAAAAATTAAATTTCCCCTCTGTATATCTATACCTAAGAAACTATATACGGACAGAATTTTTAGACGATATTTTTTCGTCTTCGTAATGTCATGTTTTTTCGTCTTCGTAATGTCATGTTTGATTGTTATCTCAAAACTTTTTTTTTCGACGAATGCATAACTTGCCTTATAGAACCTATAATCGCAAGTAAAAAACACATTATACATAAATTGATACTGTGTACAAAAATAACACACAATAACTATGTCGCAACATACTCAAATTTTACGCCAATATTCAATTATGATGATTAATTCATTGCGCTGCCGCGAACTCTAAAGCTTTTTTTTACGTCAGAATTGGACTTGACTTGAACTCATTTTCTATATAGGAAGTTCGTTCCTCTATCAATACCTAAACCATGTAAAACTTCTTACACACGGTATATCGTTTTGATTTTGTCCATCCAGTAGCGGTAACTATTTAAAAAAAAATCATTTACATATATTAACTTTTGCTAAAAAAAAAAGTACGATAAAAAAATCAAACACCACCAAAATGTATATACACACGTTTTTACATATATTTGTTCTTTTTTACATAAAATGTATGTCAGCCAAGTAAAGGGCACACAATTATTTTATACTCTTTTGGCTTTGTTTTCGTTTTTTTTTTTTTATTGTTTTTTGTAACCTTGGCTTACATTTTTTGGTTTGATTTTTTATTTATTTTTTTTTTAATTTGCTAATTTGCATTGCCTTTGGGTTACTATTTTTTTTGGTAATTTACACATTTTTTTCGTAGCGATACGAGAAACATTTACATCGTTTGGCAAACATTTACATATGTGTGTGTATTTGAATTACAGTTTTGCGCTGACCTTGGAACTTAGTTTGGCAATGGAATTAATGAATTGATGACTAGTTTTACCTTGAGCAAAAAGTGAAACAAAGAGTATAAACTTTTACATTTGAACAAAAATCAGCAATAACTTAGAAATAGCTACATTCCACTACGTTCCACATTCGTGTAATATGACTAGAGAAGGGATTGTAGTACGTTTGAAATTAAATAGTAGGATTAACTGATGTGCAATTGAATTGTTGTACTGTAGTCGAGGGACAAGCTAAAAACTAGGAACTTTTCACCAAAAAAGCGGTCGATGTACGTTTAATTTATAATTGTAAAACATTTTTGAAAAACCGGTATTTATATATTTTTTTTTTTATTATAAAATGTTAATTACCAAAGAAGAAGCCTAAAAATAGAATAGACAAATGGTAATCATGGACCATTTTATAATGACTTGTCTTGAAACTGATTAGACTTATAGAAATTGATGATAAGAGTCACTTTTGTCTAAATGGATTATTGACTATTCTAGAGTACTTATAGGACTTATATCCAAAAGGGATTCCAAGACTTTGGATACCCCAAATTGATTTTTATGTATTGTTTTTGAGACATAACATGTTCTTTTTTTAATATGTTCGATATGTTCGGTACATACCGAAATAATTTTTCTTAAAAAAACAAAACTCGTTACGAAAGCGGAGAGTTTCAATATTTTCGTTAGTAAACAATTGAAGCTTTTCCAATTCCTACCTTTTTTTCCCTTCCAGTAATATTCTTAATTGCCAAATGTTCCATTTTGATGTAAAAAGTCAAACGTTGCAAAAACGTTTTTTTTTTCGAAACAAAACTAGCTTTTTCTCTGAGTAGAAAAATATATTGAAATATAATATTTGAAGAGGAAAAAATACTTACGATCTTATCGTTTTGTTACGTAACATCAAATATTCTGAAAAAAACATTATTTGCGGTTTTGGGTCCAATACTATTTGTCCTCATAAAAATGAGGCTTGGGAGAAGACACCAGTATTGCCTGGTCAGCTTTGCGGGTTCCAAGGAACCCGCTTTTTAGTTCGTCTGTCTCACTCAAGTAACATCCTATTCAATCACAGTTGGACGAGATTGACAGGGATATCAAGACATTTACCTCTTTAACTCGTCTCTTTGGATACCATAGAACGCTGTCTTGAAGTCGATAAATAAGTGGTGGGTATCAATTCGAAGTTTCTGAGTGTTTCTTCCAAGATCGGCATTTTTTCTTTGGCTTAAGTTCACTTTGTCCAGGACATGTGAACGGAAATATTGGTCTCCTGCTTTTAGGTTTTTATAGCCACAGTTATATTTTCGTCGATATTTTTTACCTCTCATTATTCCTCAAAAAATCTATAGCTTATTAAATCACTGGCTTTAATGTTAAACCTTAAAATATTAAGATAAAAGAAGGATTGAAGGGTGGCATTTTTTTGAAAATGGTGCTTTACATTTTTCAATATTATTTATAAAATAATTTTAAGGACAAAATTAATATTAAAAAAGCGCTAGAAGTAAAATTTCTTTTTTATTTTTCGGGTTCTACCTCGCAGATCACCTAATTTGAAACTCAAAACCTTTTAAAAAATCAAACTCAAGTAAGTGGCTTTGAAATGACAGCGTTTTTTATATAACACTTACGAGAATTTGTATGATTTTCTTTCGAAATGTTTTGTAACTGTTATACACAAAAAGCTGCCATTTTAAACTATTTACTTTATGTTTTGGATTGACTGTGAGTTTTAATTTATGTATTTTAAGTGCTTTTAAGAACCATTTTTAATTCAAACAAATTTTTTTATTTTTTTTTTCATAATTTTATGTCTTTCTTTCATAATTTTATGTCAGCTACAACGTATTTCAATTTCATGGAAATAAGTCAAAGAACAAAGAAGTTTACCCGTACCTCAACAATTTTGGTTCACTAATTTCGACAAGCTAAAGGAGATTCCACGTTGGTTGAAATTTTGATTGTTGATTTAACAATTTTATCTAATCGTTTTAATCTCAACGAAATGGGGACGCGATTTAACAAAAGAATGATTTTTTTCTGGTTTCTGGTACTGGTGATTGTTATTCATTGGACTTAATTTAAAACAAAAATACTTTCGTATGGTTCTTTAATGAAATACAATGCACGTCTGGGACGCACATACTTGCTCTTATGGTCGATCACATTTTAAGCAAAAGATTCTTATAGAAACGGCTAAATATATTTTTATAGTCGTCTTTCAATTAATTTTGTATATACAAACAAAATTTGGTACGAACATTTTAAGTATTTAATAATATAAATTTAAAAACAAAATTTCAGAAAAAATCTTCCACCCGTTTTCGAAACATTGAATTTTCAAAAAAAAAAATATTTTTCGAAATTTTTTAAATCCAGTATTATTTATTAATTAGAAGGAGCTTTTACATAAAAATTTTGATCGAAATCCGTTTATGAGAAAGTCGTAAATCCATAAAATGGTTGTATGTCAGGTACCGTTAGTAACAAAATATGTAAACAAAAATTTCATCCAAAATGTAGACCATACCTAATATTAACTTCGTTTCCACCGACCACTAAACCGATATATAATTAGATTTAGCCAAATCTCCTACAAATCTTGAGGATTTACCCTACAAATCTTCTCAGATGACGATTTAAAATAAATCTCATTTAAATCTCCAATCGAACTACCCTATTTCCATATCGAAATGAACACATACATCGGGAACGTGAATTTTTCTCTTCGGTTGATACAGATTAAGCTTCCTGTCTCACTTCTACATCATAAGAGAAAATGAAACGATGTATGCATTTTGAATAGTGATGTCTTAATTAATCTACTTTTGGAGCGGCGGAAACACTTTTTGTGGTTATTAAATCTACAAGAGATTAAAGTTCGGTGGAAACGTAGTATAAAGTAGTGCACACACTTTTTTTTATCAAAATCGTTAGAGCCGTTTTCGAGATAATTAAGATGGTACAAAAATTTGTATGGCCAGTACCGTTAAAACAACGATTCAAAAATCTATTTTAGACAATCACCTAAAACACCTACGCACCAAGTTTGAACAAAATCGGTTCAGGCGTTTAGACTGTAGATCGTTCTACAGACAGGCAGTGAGACGCAATTGCGGGACCCACTTTTTTGGTGGTCCATCATCGTAATGTCAAGTTTGATTAAAATCTCTAGTTTAATTTTTTTTCCAAATGCAAAACTTGCCCTATAGTACCTATATCGCAATTAAAAATGTGTTTAAATGTTGTGCTGGGTTATCTTTGCGGCTCTTTTGCAATAAAAACATTGGCGCAAAATTTTAAACAGCCTGATGTTAAGGGCTTAGCATGATACTACTTAACAGTTTGCTAATACTGAAGCATTTTACTAATATTTTCCTAATTTTAAACACTTTTTAAATAGCACCATATTCAATTTATTTTCTTAATGAACTACAACTAAACACGCCTAAAATAGTGCAAAAAAGTAAGCGAACATAACTTTTTGATATTTGTAAATGTCAAAGTGACATATGGATTAAGTACGGTACTAAGAAAATAAAGTAGCCATTTTGTGATTTTAACTTTAGAAAAATGTTAAGAAAATAGTACGATACTAAACTGGTTTAAAATTATCACCATGCTCTTTTTAGCCTAGCATCATACTAAAAATGATTTAACATATTACTAAATCGACTAAAATTTTGCACCTTTCTTTTTCGGTATAAAAGATATGTTTCTAAATATTTATTGGAGGGTAAACATTTTTTTTCGAGAGCTTATTCAAAACCTATAGCGAAAATTTCTATCGTTTTTTGACAGAAAACGTGTCGGATTGACATGTCACTGACAGCTCCATAGATATTTCTTACTTCAAAAATGTGATTTCTAAGAAGTGATAGATCCCAAATATAAAGAAAATTTGGATCAAAATCTCGAGACAATTTATGTAAATTAACAAAACAAATACAACTCAATTAAAATCCATATTTATGTAGAGTGAAAAAAAAAAAAACAAAATAGTAATTTAATTGCATCTTTCCTAATTTCAAAACTCACCTCAACTTTCTACCAAAAAAATCATAGCTTCATGCTTTCGATATAATATCTTCCTTCCATCGACAAAATGCATCTTAAACTTAAATGTAAAACGAAAACAAAAACACTTTACAGATTGTAACTACCTTAGGCAATTTGTCCTCAATTCCCCATTTTAACTAAAACATAAACTTTCTCTTCTGCCGAAACTTGCCAACAATTTTAATCCGCAGCAATTACACACATGACCTCCTGCGCACTTCCTTTTTGCCAAATTGTTATCTACATACAGAAATTGTCTATTTTCAAATTTATATGTAGGTAAAAGTTTACTTCTAAAAGCCTAGTGTTTTAAAATTATAGGCATGCACTCTACCTCTCTCTTTTACTGTCTATATGCCAATGCCAAGCAATTAAAACACACAAATTGAGCAACCACTCGTGTGAACATAATAATAATTTTCGAGAAACCCAAAACGTTCCTTTTTCCTTAAAGTAATGTCATAAACTTAGAGGGTTGCCTGCCTGGTTATATAAGCTAAGCTATAAACTACTGCATCATAATATCACCTCCTTCGATCGTCTCCATTCTATCATCCTGCAGTGAAAAGCCAAAGACAAACTTTAACTTTTACTTGATTTACCATATTTCAATATATCCACACACACACATGTATATATTGGGTTTGTCATTTTTTTGTTTTGTATTAATTCAGTATCTGAAGTGCAACTTGAAGTGTATCCTGAGCTATTTATCGGTACACCGACAAAATAGAGTACGAGTAAAGACGAAGTTGAACAGAATTTAAATTTACCTTAAACTTAAAATTCAAAGTGATATGGAAACTATTTGTGAAAACCTCAAACTATCATCAGGAAAAAGGGAAACTATATCGTTTAGGAGGCATTTTGTTTTAAGACACAAATTTCTATACGAGTATATAGAACGGTTACTGTTTATGCATTTTGGTAAAGTTTTCCTTTTGACTTGGTGTCAGTGCTTATATCGGGTTAGGACTAGGAGTGTTGTCATTTCTTATCCCAGTTGATTCTTTAGTTTTAGATAACTTAACTTATGACTCACACACTATGTACATGAGTACGCACACAGAAGCGCAAACTGTGTGAAATTCACTAAAAGACAAGCAGCAGTTGGTCATAGTTTAAGAAGGCAAGATCTAGTTGCATTTGGAGTCTAAAGTTAAAACGTTTGACCTTTCTTCTCTGCTCAATATCCTTCCAAGGATATTTTTCAGCACGTGTAGCTTTGTATTGTGTAATAATATGGCAACATACTTAGCTGTGATGTTCGAGAGCTTGATAATTTATTTGTATAGGTATTGGTCTACTTACGATAGTAAAGTCCTTATGTTGAAATATGTGGTTTTTTGGTAAAACAGGATTTGCATTTTGTTGAGTTCACCTTTGCCAACTGTTGTTCTGGTTAGCAAATGTGAAAGGTGTGTAAGTTTATGTTTTTGCTATTTTGTTAGTTTAAAGTTTGTGTTTATCTATAACAAAGATTATGTGTGGTATTTATTAGATTAAATATTTAGCAGAACAAGAGATTTCCTTGAACTGCCTGGAATTGTATTGGTATTAACTAAAGCTTGCGTTTAGTTAAAAATTTGTGTTTGAATGTTTTAATTTCTTGAGTTAAGACTTCTTTTGTGTTGTTGAAGCAACCCATTTTATTTAAAGCAATAATTTTAAATAACACATTTAGTTTACTCTTATTAAAATTAAATAACAATCTAACTACTTAAAATTAATTAAAAAATTTGCTAAAACTAAAAAAAAAACACAAATTAATCAAAGGTGTCTTGTTGACAAAAGTAGACCAGCATTGCCATATACGAGGAATCCTAAGTCCGCCGACAAATCTAAAATAGCATTGCCAAGCATTTGGAAGAATTCTTTATTCTTGAATAGTATAGATGTTATAAGGAAACTAGACGTGGGTGTGGCGAAATCTTGTCGTTCTTGGTAAATTAGTGTCAAACTTTGACGCCGGTCGCCGATGTGCATAATAAAGCATTTCATGTCATCACGCAACGTTAAATTAATAAATCAAATAGTTGAAAATCAATTAGCATCAAAATTATTTTCTTAAATCTGGTCGTGAAAATTTTCGTCCAGATTAAATCGTTGAGTTGAAATTTATAAAACTCAGTAACCTCACTTAACTCGTCGAAATCGGTGAACTAAAATTGCTTAGCCACGGTTTCGAATTGGGATGGGTCAGCCAAAAATGCCAACTTAGTTGTTCTTTGACCGATTTCCATGAAATTGAAATGCTTTGTAGCTGACATTGTATTATGAAAGAAAAGAAATTGTTTCAAATTATGGCAATAAAATAATGAACTGTGTTCTACAATAATAGTCTAGGAAAATTAGATAAAAAATGTATGTTACTTCGACAAAATTCCGACAAAATTGAATTTTGGTTAAGAGCTTCATTGTTACATCCGAACACCCTAAGCATTTTATTAAAAGTAACCTAAATTGGGAGCACAAAATTTTAGAGGGGGGGGGGGGGCGTTGGTTTGGGCGGTGTACAATTCAGTGTTTTCCAAATTATTCGAAAGCCTTGCAAAAAGTTGTTGGTACACATTGTAGATCATGTCATTATACACAAAAAAGATAAAGACACTTTTTATCCTACAATTGATAGATTTGGAGAAAAATGGTGTAGTACATTATTTCCAAAAAAATGTAATAAATTTATGTTTTTGATTTTCATATTTTTTGTTTTTAGTTATGTTTGTTAAAAAATCAATTTTTAACAGTGGCACCGGTAGGGAAATGCTGCCATCTTAAATATCCTAATTTGTTTTATATTGTTCAATAACTCCCAAAACCTTTGTTTTTCTCAAAATTTCCTAAGAACAACTAGTAGACAGTACAATTATCTATAAAATGAAATTATGACGACTTTTGAATGTTAATTCGTTGTTAAGTTATAGCGATCAAAAATTTTATTGTACAACGTGTACCTACAACTTTTTTCAAAAGAACCTATGGTTTTCGAGTAATTTGGAAAAAATGAAGCTTACCACCTTTACCCTCTCCAAAATTTTTTGCACCCGCCAAATTGAGGGTACTTTTTAGGAAATGCTTAGGACGTTTAAATAAAGCTCTCCACCAAAATTTTAGGAATTTCTTCGAAGAAACGGCATTTTTACTTTCGATTTTAGGTACTAAAAGGCATGTTATACATTCGTCGAAAAAAAAAATTCAGATAACGATCAAACATGACATTACGATGATAGCGAACACCTAAAAAGATGGTCTAAAAATTCTGTCCGTCTGTATGTCAGTATGTACAGAAAACTACTGCCCAAACGGGTGGCCCGAATTGCTTCAAACTTGGTATATAGAGTTTTAGGGGTATGGTTTGTTTCCTTTTTTACTTGCGATATAGGTACTATAGGGCAAGTTTTGTATTTGGAAAAAAAATCGAACTCCAGATTTTAATCAAACTTGACATTACGATGATGAATATCAAAAAAGTGGGTCGCGCAATTCCGTCTGTATGTCTGTCTGTCTTTCTGTCTGTCTGTCTGTACAACTCTTTACAGCCTAAAGGCTGAAGCGATTTTCTTCAAACTTGGTATTTAAGCGTTTTAGGTGATTGTCAAAAATAGATTTTTGAATTGTTGTTTTAGCCCCAAAACTTACGGTACTTGGCATACAAATTTTTCTACCATCCTAATTATCTCGAAAACGGCTCTAGCGATTTTGATAAAATTGATGTGTGTACTACTTTGGGTCATTTTGGCCAAATTTTGTTTAAATATTTTGTTATTAACGGTACCTGCCATACAACCATTTTATTAATTTTCGCCTTTCTCATAAATGGCTCAACGGATTTCGATCAAAATTTTTATACAGGAGCTCCTTCAAATTTTAAATAATACTGCATTTCAATTTTTTTTTTTTTTTTTTTTTGAAAATTCAATATTCGGAAAACGGGTGGACGATTTTTTCTGAAATTTTGTTTTTGGATTTATATTATTAAATATTTAAAATTTTCATACCAATTTTTTTTTTAGAAAATTTTAAGAATTTTTATACATAAAAAATTAAGTGAAAAACGACTTTAAAAATACATCTAGCCGTTTCTATTTAAAATCTTTTGCATATAATGTGATCGAACATAGGAGCAAATACGTGCGATCCAGTCGTGCATTTTATTTCATCTTGTTTTTGTATTATTTCTTTACAGTCGTTTCGCATTTCGTTTATTCAGCATTTTAACAAAAATGTTTTTCTACTATTTTGTTTACATTTGTTTTGAAAAAAATATTAGGTATCTTACTTAGTTTGTTTTAAGTTCATTCCGCATTTTACTATTTAGTTTTTAGATCATTCCATTTATTGTTCATTTCGATTAATTCGCCAACGTGTGTTTCGTCTTTATTTTTGTTTTATGTAAGGATTCAAATTCACGCGAACAGTGCGTAAGGGGGCAATTTTAGGATTTGAGGTAGGTTCGAGCTTGGGTGTATGCGCACTTTTTTTTTTGTAACATTAATCGAACTACAAATCGATTTTGAATATTTTATTTAAATAAAGTAACAAAAACACTTGACAAAACATAAACAAAAAATAAAATTACATAAATTCTAATAAAGGGTTATATTGGGCGCCAATGACAATAGATTCTAATAACAAATAAAATGCGAGATAACCTCGACCTAAATAACTCATTGCACTTATAAGGGAAATGCAAAACGAGTAAAAGGGAAAAAAAAAAATACCAAGTGATTGAAACACAAAAACGAAGTAAATATGAACGAAGTAAACGAATTAAACAGAAATCGATGTAAGAAAGGGATAAACAACGAAATGCGAAGTGAAAAAAACGAAACAACAGGCACCCGTTTTAATGTATTGTACAGAGGGGAAATTGAATATTGCTTAGCTCAAAAAATAACGGTATCTGCCATATAACCGTTACCTTAAAGCCTATTTTTCTCGGAAACGACTGTAACGATTTTGATTTTAAAAAATCAGTGCAGCTTTTTAGGTACCATCGATCATATAGTTGAAAAAAAAATTAAAAAAATGTCTAAAAACAGTACTTTCCATAGGACCGTTTTTTTTTGCTTTCGACTATCTCATAAATGACTTTACCAATTCTTTCGAAATTTCACACATATGTATATAGGTTTAGGTAGCCGAATTAATACTGCGTACCAATATTTTTTTGTATTTTTAAAAGCATTTAAAAAAAAACTAAAAAACTTATATTTTGTAAACTGCTCATTAAATTGTTTATTTCTATTTGCTGAATACTAATGAATTGGCGTTTTTGATTTTTTTTTCTAAGATGTTTTCAAAAAATTAAAAACAATTTTTTTTTCTCAAAAACCGCTTCGCATATTTTTAAAAGCTTTTTCTCATAATTTCAAAATAACCCAGGAAATAAAATGGCGTATTTTTTCAACCTCAAATTAGCTTAAGTATTTATTTCAGAATTTTGAATTATTTTTTCTTTGATTAAGCCAATTTAATCTTTTGCTTTTAAGTTTATATTATTAAATATTTAAGATTGTCATACCAATTATTTTAGAAAAAAAAAATAAAGACATTTTTATACATATAAAATTAAGTAAAAAACGACTTTAAAAATATATTTAGATTTTTAATAGAAATCTTTGCATACGATGTGATCAAACATAAGAGCAAGTTCTTGCGATCCAGTTGTGCATTTTATTTTTCTAATTTTTGTTTTTGAAAAATCAAAAAAAAAATATTTTTGGAAAATGTTGGTATACAGTATTATTTATAATTCAAAGAATATAAATACTTGTATGGAAATCCATCGAATCCCTTATGAGAAAGTTCGAAATAAAACTAATTTTTGTGCGGCAAGTTAAAATTTCAGCCTCGTCCCGGTCTCGCCTTTTTCTCGTGCAAATTTAAATCGGTCTCGGTCTTGGTCTTGTTTGAAAAATATCGCATTTTCTGAGGTAAAATTTTAATTTTGTAGAGGTTTCCTAATCTATTTAAATCGGGGCCATCCTTCAATGGATGTTGACAGTTCATGGCTTGATAGGTAGGCCACAAACTATATTTTGACGTTTCGATAATATATAATAATATGAAAATATGTAATCAAATTTTTTTTAACCAAAATATAGACTAAACCTATAGTAGTGGACTGATTTTTTTTATCCAAACCGTTAGAGAAGTTTGCGAGATGATTGAGGTGATGGAAAGAACTGTATGGCAGGTACCGTGAGTTTTGGGCCTCAAAAAACGATTCAAAAATCTATTTGATACAATCCCCTAAAACGCCTAATTACCAACTTTAAAGAAAATCGCTTTAGCCGTATATCGCTGTACAGACATACGGAATTGCGTGACCCACCCTTTTGATGTTCTCTATGATCGTAATGTCAAGTTTGATTAAAATCTCTAGTTCGATATTTTTTCCAAATGCAAAACTTACCCTGAAGCACCTATATGTCGCAAGTAATAACAAAATTATATTCATACATTCGCTGCAAAAAGTGGCGTGTAACAGAATTTCAACAAAAAAAGGTACCAATTTGTCAGTAGTTTTCCAGAATTTGCCACCTGTCACCCATTAGACCTAGAAATTGAATTGCCTGCTGCAGTATTGCATGAATATCAAGAGATATACCTCAAAGAGTAGCGGCAGCGTGCGGCGTCTATAAGAGTATCCCTATCAATAATAATAAGGTCAGATATTAAATTGTCATTGTACGATAAAAATACAATTTGTATTGAGAATAGGAATAGAGTTCTTTGCATCGATCGATGCTTCTGTGCTGCTGTCATGAAGCAAGAGCAATTAAAGTTCCATCGTCTCCATTTATAATCCATAAATGGCCATGCCTCAAAATCAAGTACACATACCATTCGGCTCGCACATAAAATGAAACGATGACTACTACAACGACAAACGCCGAACATGGAACACCTGAGAGCGTTTGGACGTTTTTTCCTTACTTTGCCCGTATTTTTTCTATGTGCTTGAGGTATTTTTCCCTAGTTACTACTTTGGTAGAATAAAAAAAAAAACATACATATCTTCACATGCGCGAAAGGGTTTATCAACCTACATACAACCGGTTGCACTTTAATCGTATTATTAAATAGAAAAATCCAAGCGTGCCACATGCTCTCCGTTCCGTTGGTTTGCTGTTTTTTTTTTTTTGTTTGTATGTGTTTTTGTATGTTTGAGCGAGAATAGCAAAAGGTAGCGTCAAGCACTTTGGTCCATCGTCATTGTCCATCCATCCACGTTCTTTTGCTGTAGCGATAACTTGAACGTGAAAAAGCCGCCATGCAACATGCAAGATACAGTTACATTCTCTGAGGTTCATGCAACAGGCGCATTGCAAGAACAAAAAAAAAAATGGCAAAAATAAAAATTTCAATCGAAGAAGATATCTTCTATGCAAGGCATCAGCAATACCCTAGGAGGGAGTAAATAACCAGCACAGGAACAACAACAACAACAGCAAATATAATTGACAAACTGGACGCATGCGCCTACTTGCTGGCTGCAGTAGGCAGAGCAAGGAGTGATCTAACTGAGCAACAGCATCAGCAACAACTAACCGCCCAAACAACCTGCAACCAAGGAAGTAAGTTGCACCTTTATCTATTTGCCTTGCGGTACAACAGGGCAATAATCGAAGCGTACCTACTCGTAAGTCGTCGTCGTATACTACCAGTACCAACCAACATGATCATCCTCGTCATCATCATCAGTATGGTCATCATGATCATCTCTGTGAGTCGTGGGCTTCTGCGGATTGGGTAATGGTGGCACACATCTGCTGCTACGTCGGCTATGAGTGCATGTATGAAGCCTACGTTTGCAATAGTCCGTCGTTGTTGAGCACGGGAAAAAATTTGCCCATGGTTGGGCATTTGTCGATGGCCAGTTTTCGTTTATATTTATTTATTTTGGTTGCCATTTTCCTAAAGGTGAATAGAGTTAACTGTAGGTTACACGAAGACATTTTTCAAGATGATCACACACTGGGTTTTGGGATGGTTTGCTTGGTTATGTTGGGCTCCACGCTCAGGAGATATATTGGGTGTACGGCAGTTCAAAATCTGTGCGAGGTAGCATAACCTTTATTCACTCTATGGGACTTGATTAAGGATTGTAAATAATTTTTTTTTTGTTGACTTTACAATTAATCACAAATATAAAGTACCGTTAGTAAGCATATGATACCTATAAATATTAAGTTGCGAAAGGATTGTTGTAACATTTTACTGTTGCTTGTGTGTTTGGTATTTTTTTGAGAAATTGACCATTTAGCTTTATATAAAGTGGTAGGTTTATATTTTTTTACAAGTTTTTTTTTAAAAGTTTTCTGCTCATCTACCAGCATTGCTTATATAAGCAAATTATTGGAATTCAGATATATTTCATCACCCTGGGTATGAGTGAAGAGACATTTGTCGAAAAAATGCTCTTAAATTGTTTGGTGTCGTCGAGATAAAAGAATATTTGATGATCATCACTATTTCGTAAAAATGAAAAAATATGGTCCTAGGTGGTTGCCCTGGGGTACACCGTTTTTTTGTAGCTCAGAAAGGTAAGAGGTTAATGAAATGCGCTTTAACGTGTATACCCGCAAATTAATGCTAAGAACCCACGGAGGATCTCCCAACATAACGGACCTATTGATCAGAAAATGCAAGCCAAACGTCTCTCAACTTCTCTTTTTCATTATCAAATCCTGGCATAACATTGCAAAATGCTTAAGAAAAATTATCAGATATTCAAAATTTCATAAGACGTAAAGACCTAGTCAAGCTTAGTAAAGTGTTGGTCTATCTAACTACTGTTACGGTGTTGCACCCACGAATTTGTGGGAAAGAAGGGGGCAATGGCCATCTAAGAATCATAGACGAGTCCATGTGGCACCTGTTAAGCCGCAGTATCATATCACGGGTCCTAGGTGAGGTCTAGTCCTTATTTTGTTGCTTCGTTTTCTGTACAAGACAAGGGACTCAGCATATTTCGGTAAGCTTTTTTGACAGTAAAACATTAATATGAAGGAACCTACAATAACCTGTGTTAGCCATGAACGGATTGATTTAATAAACTGTTGTTCAGTATCCAGTTTAAATCCAGCCACTACTCGATCCTCACTTGCATGCTTACAACGAAGAGGTATAACATGGAGCTCTTGAAGTTGAGATCATCAGTAGAAATTTTCGATCCTTTTGGACCGCTTATTTTAAAGGATTATTGGCGAAGGCAATTGGAGCACAGTCAAATGCAAATATTTGTTTGCTTTTATTTCTTGGAATTTCTCTAGTTTCTTCCTCTCAACAACAATAGGCGTTGTATTACTACTCACTTAACCGGCCTTCCCGCCTGAGGACACTAGCAGCCTTCCATACTTCTTAATCTATGGCACATACTGATTCCAGTGATCCACATCAAGCGATCTGATGTCGGCGATGCATTTTCTTTCATATTATACTCGGTCCTAGTATTGAATGTAATGGCCGACCGACCAAATAGGGTCGGGTTAAGAATTCCATATTCGACTGGTGCTCTTAAAGAAGGAATCGATATACCCTATATTTTTAAGTAGTGAGCATTCTTATAAGCGCGAATATTACGGCTGAAAAGCTTAAGGGATGGAATGCCAGTTCGTAGAAAATTGCCTATAAAAATAGTGAAAAAATAATACAATTTTTTTCATCTTCAAAGATAGCCTTAACACTTTGCAGCATTTTAGGCGACATTGAATATGTGTTCATTCTATGAATTTAAGAATTTCAAAAACTCCTATTATTGTGGGAATGGTGTGAAAGCAAGCCTCTTCAACTCAGCGGCTGTTCTGGATATTTGCGGTTCCAATGGAAGTCATCTTCAGGAAGATCATTTACAAATAACGCCTTGCTTGGTGTACGTTGTTACGCCCAAGAAAGAATGAATGAAGTATTTTATTTCGAGATAGAAAAAACTGAGTTTATTTTATCAATGACAATGAAAATGTTTATTGTAAATAATTACTGTTATCCGAGTGGATATACAATATTCTTGGTTTTTTCATTTGGTGCGAAAATGAACAATTTTTTCGGCGTTCCAACTCCTTGAGCTTTAGTGATTGTAATCACAAAGGCGAACATGAAATTGCAATCGCTTGAAATTGAACGGTAGATCGGTAGGTACCATCGGAATTCTTGGTATCAGCACATCTTCTCCTTTGGTTTTATTGCTAATAATTGTTGCTTCAATAACATTTGGCATTAATTTCTTAACGTAAAGTCTGGTTCCGTTGCATATCTTGCGTTGATCCAAATTTCGAAGAAGCATGATTGGTGAGCCTACTTTCAAAGAAGACTTTCTAGTGGCATTCCAGACGGCTCCAGACAATTCAGAAATTCTACCGGATAATTGACTGTTTTATCCTCATCTGTAACTGTGTGTGTATGTAACTGTGTCCTGGGATTTGCAATTGAATTCGAGTATTGATTTTGTTAACATCAACATTTTTGGAGGTAAAATCGCTCGTTCGCGAAGCTAGTCATGATTTTTGAAGTTTGTCGAAATGTTGGGAAAAACCATCTTTTAAATGTCTTGAATTGACGAATGTATTTGGTAAAAACTTGATGGAAAAGATATTTCACTTGTAGCATGATCGATCGGAAATTTGCCGTCACAAATATAATATAATTTATTATTTCATTTACTCCTCTTATGTTTATACAAAAATTGAAAAGAATGTATGTTTCTTATATGAACGTATAATTCTATGATGAAAAACCACCGCCATCTATCGGCAGGGGATCTGACCGCTCTATAAACCTTCCTTATGACTTGTAGAATAAATTGCTTTTAGCACTCAAGAGGGTTGTGTGCTTGTTTTTCGAGACTATAGCGTAACCACACACAAATTTTGAATTTTATATATATAGATAGATAGATTTAAACAAAAGTGGCCCTAAAACAGATCCCTGTGGAACTCAACAGTCAGTGGTCTTGAAACACCACTATCAGTTATAACTATTTGAATCCTGTCATTAAGAAAAATCTTTAATAGTCGTATAGCAGTTGATAATTTCTCAATTTTGACATTAGAAGTGAATGATTAATACAATCAAATGCCTTGAAATTGAGGGAGGGACCTAGTTTTTAGTTTTGGTGCCTTCGATGATCTTCAGTTATGATTTGCAGATGTCCAGTTAAATGTAAAAAAAAAATTTAAAGAAAAAACGGTCGGCCAAAATGGTCAAAAAAACGAACCCAGCTGGACTCTGTTATAAATGATTTCTTTTGAATGCGTAAAATTTCCTGTATTAGTACTCGTTGAATTTCCTTGTTTGGATGTTCTTCCATGTTCTTCAGTATTCTGCTGCTCCATTAACATGTACCTCTCGAAAAGTTGTATCTTCTTCATTGTTGCAGGAGACATTCGGAGCTTGCGGGTGGCATTGGTGTGGTGGATATAGTGCTTGACTGCTAACTTAGACGTGTGGGTTCGATCCCCATGCAAGGCAGGATTTTTTTTCTATACCTCCAATTTAAATTGGATGCCGCCCGTGCCTGTGGGTTAAAATGAAATAGTAAAAATACCTCATTCTTAATTCCACTGAGCCAGCAAAAAATTCTTTTCTATCTTGATATTCCTTCTAACTAGTGCAGTGCAATTCAGGTTGCATTTAAAATACCTTAGCTATTGCAGGCATATAGTTAAAATTATTATTATTATTATTACGGTAAACCACACGGGACAGGTATAAGTAAGAACGGGCCTGATCAATTGCTTGTATATAACAAGCTTCGACTTCTGGCTTAGTCCGTTCCGCCTTCTCATCAGAGGGCGAAGTAGACTGAAGAAGAAGTTTGCACGCCTCATGATTGCCGTAGCATGCTTGTTGAACTTCATTACGTTGGTGAAGTTTACCCCAAAATATTTGGTGTTGATGACCGTACCGTCTAGATACCTTGACCTCTGGCAGCAAATCTCTTTCTTCTTCTTCTTCTGCTTTGCAGTGATCGGAGGCATATAGGCTCAGTTTTGCTGGCGTTGATTGTTACATCGTCTTGTAACTACCCTACCAGATGCACCTGCAATCCAAGAGAAGTGAATAGTCGCAATTTAGATCCTTGTGGTACTCAGGCGTCCGACCCCTGATTTCCCTCATACCTGATTTCTCAATAGGTACCTGCACAAAAAGTACAAAAAAGAATCTATTGGTTAAGAAGTTTTTTTTACAATATTTACCAACTTTCCTGGGAATCCAAATCCTGTAAACTTGTAAATGAGTTGTTTTTTTATCAGACGCTTTATGAAACATGCAACTGTAGATTTTTGTTTAGCCCCATGGTGATGTCCCCTTGGAGTCCCAGTAGTGGATTTATCGTTGAGTATTTCCCCCGGAATCCATACTGAAAATTTGGTATAAGCATTGTCTCATCACAGAAGTATTCAACCTTCCTTACCAGTAATGGCTCCTCAACCCTCATCGCAATTGTTTACCTCATCTTGTAGTATTTTGCCAATTAACACACTGTGAACTATAAGCATGACAAAATTAAATCCTTTCCTTGCCATGGTGACGTACCATCGTTCTGCGTTCTGCCATTGATGGTGAATAGCTGGTTGGTGCCTGGGTAGTAAGAAGTTGATGACAATGTGTAAGTGTAGCTGAGTGGTTGTAGCATGGCCGCTGATGATAAGTCCGGGATACATAATTGGTCGTAAGGTGTGGTTCTTTTTTGTGGTTTTTTTGCAGCCGTCGGTAAGTATGCTTGGTAAAGGGACCATGAATGCGACTTCGCCGTAAATGATCTGCGCGACATCTAGCGGTTTTTGTTACCTCATTTTTACTTGCGATATAGATACTATAGGGCAAGTTTTGCATTTGGAAAAAAAATCGAACTCGAGGTTTTAATCAAACTTGACATTACGATAATAGAGAACACTAACAAAAGTTGTTCCGGCAATTCCGTCTGTCTGTCTGTATGCAGAACGATCTACAGCCTAAACGGCTGAAACGATTTTGTTCAAACATTGTGCTTAGGCGTTTTAGGTGATTCTCCAAAATAGATTTTTGAATCATTGTTTGAGTCCCAAAAATAACGGTACTTGCCATACAAATTTTGCTACCATCTTAATTATCTCGAAAACGGCTCCATCGATTTTGATGAAAATTTGTGTGACTACTGCCTTGATTATGGTCTACATTTTGGCCGAAAAAAATTAATATTTTGTTATTAACGATACCTGCCATACAACCATTTTATTGATTTTCGACTTTCTCATAAACGGCTCAACCGATTTCGATCAATATTTTTATACAGGATCTCCTCTGAATTCTTAATAATACTGCATTTCAAATTTTTCGAAAAATAGTTATATTGGATTTAAAAAAAAAATAGTTTTTTTTGAAAATTCAATATTTCGAAAACGGGTGGACGATTTTTTCTGAAACTTTGTGTTTAAATTTATATTATTAAATATTTAAAATGTTCATACCAATTTTTTTTTTTTAATTTAAGAATTTTTATATAAAAAATTAAGTGAAAAATGACTTTCAAAATGCATCTAGCCGTTTCTTTTTAAAATCTTTTGAATAAAATGTGATCGAACATAGGAGCAAGTACGTGCGATCCAGTCGTGCATTTTATTTTTCATGCAAGATTGCCATATTAATAATACCAATATTATAGTATAATTTAACAGAATATCTATCATGCATATATATGCCTTTTTGTGGTGCGGTGGCACAAGAACACTGTCGACTGCGTGCATTTACACATGTCTACATTTTTAGCTGCACAACCTTATTTAAACATTCAAATATCCTCCATATTTATGCATTTTTTCCATAAAAGTTGTATGTTTGCAGTTACATCATACAAAGGCAATTAAAATTATGTTTTATATTTTAAAGTTTTTTTTATGCCAGCGTTCAATACTGCTCGTTGCAAGAAAAAAAAACCCCGAGCAACCCAATAAAGTAAAATAACCTCCTACACTTACAGCAGCATATCCTTATGTAAAACGACCAATGAATCTCCCACGCTATATTGCCAAAACGAAAAACCAATACTGTTTCAAATTTTGGTCAGTTTAAGAGAGAGTGGACTATATTTTTTTTGTGTGTAAATTTTTCGCAAAACATGGTTTCATAATCGACCTTCCCTCATTAGTGAAACAGCAAGTTAACACAAAAAAAAAATAAATAAAAACATTGTCACGTAAAAATCTATCCACGAATCGAAAAAACAAAACAAAATTAATAAAAATTCAGTTTAAATAAAATCTGGCCGTTGCTTGTTAGTTAGCCTGCTACCGGTATGGTGTCGGCCGGCCGTTCAATATACCTACAGACATGATGTACATAGTTTTGTATTTTATTATATAAACGCCACTTTTCGCTCTAATGACCATAAAAGTCGTTGAACGATCTCCACCGTTTGATTTAATTTTTTTTTCTTCTTATTTTCCATTTGCAATATAGCAACAAATAAAAATGTAAAATCTCTGTACTCTGGGAATGAGTAGGTACCATCATCCTATGTGAATGCACAAACATGCTCGTTCATAAGTCTCATTCAGCACGAACTATCTAGCTTGCTAACTTGCCATTACTATTTTCAGCGGAGCGGCGTGTTGGTGGGGCGGTGGTGGAGGTGATGGTATACTCATAGTGTCATGCATTTGCCATATGCCATATAACCTAACCTTAACGATTATTACTCAATTCACAACCAACTGACCTCGATAATAGCGCAAATTTATTTACTATTTTAATAAAAATGTGTTTGCGGCTTCATGGACCCGCGCTAGTAGCTCACTCTCTTTGTGCTCGTATAGCAGCAATTTGTGTTGTTAACATGCGTAATAGACGCACTTAACTTTTGCGAGGAGCTACAGATTTGTATATGACGTCATTGTCAGAATAAATTACCATTACTAACTTGCTGGCTGACAAGTAACACACACACACATCACACATCACACATGTTTGGGGTTCTTAAGTGGTGGCTTTCAAGTTTCAAGTGGAAAAATTCAAATCAAGGGCTTAGAGAATTTTTTTTTTTAAATAAATTTTGCACTTCATATTAATTTTTTTTTATAAAATTTAACATCAACTCTGGGGATAGAGTGAGTCATCTCTCTGAAAAGTGTATCAATGAATACCTAATACCTTCTCTTCTTACCTTTAAGTTGGATTTATTTTGCGAATCTTTAATATCAATCGTTTTCTTTTTTTGCTTCTTCTTTTTCATTGTAGTTTTTGACTATCAAAGGAATGAGAGAAATCAAATAGAAAAAGGTTGGCACTGACCCAGATTTTTCAACATTCAATTGTATATTTTAACCGAAACCGACCAAAGTTCGTTAGATCATAATTTTAAATTTAATGGGTGTGTGACGAAATGTGTGTATGTGTTTGAGTTTTATTCGAACTGTTTTTTTTTTTTTTTATTTTGTTTAATTAATATGGTTTGAGTGATAACGTAGGTTGGTACCTATTTAAGAGTAAATATGTACAATGCATTTATAAAACTGGCTAGGGTCTTATATAAGATTAGAATACATGTTATCCATTTGCGTATTCGTTGAACCATAATTCGGCGTAAAAATGAATATACATATGTACGTACGACCAAATCTTTCTTGAAATAAATATTTTCTTATTTGTTTTTTATCTAATCCTTTTGACCTAGAAATTTTTATTACGTCTTCTTAATTAATTATATTATTGCCAACGTAAAAGTTAGCATTTAATTATAATTATGTAGTACCTACGTACGAACAATTGTTAACTAAATACATATTTGGCGTATTATATTCTTTCCTTCCACTTAATATTTTTTTTTAAATTTTTAATTCAATTTAAAATTTAAGTTTACTAAATTGGTTTAGGTTAAATACAAAAGTTAGTGACGACAAATATAGAGGGCGTAAGTTCACTGAATGATATTGACAGTTCTGTTGTATGATTACTGTTTCTAAATTGTGTTGTATGATCCGCCATCATACCAAGATGTATGACAGGAGATAAATATTGGAAATACTGGAATTTTGTAAAATTGTGCTTCTCGGCAGCACTTCAATTCCAGTATTTTCCAGATATTGATCTTTTTAGTTATTTTGCTTGAGCATAAGGCTGCGCGTACAGTGGTGCGACAAAGCGTTGCGATGCGAGAAGCGATTTCCAATTTAGAAAGGATGAAATAAAAAACAACAAGGACTGAAATGAAATTAAATAGTTACATTTTTTTTCTAGACGTTTAAGTCAAAACAAACAATTCTCACACAAGCTCGCTTAAAAACTAGTCAGAAGAGTTTGTAAGCGAGATGCTTGCTATAGTTATCGTTGCCATATTTATTGGTATACTAGTTTTAGTCAATCACATGTTGTTATTGCTATGCCTGAACAGCATGTGATGAGTAAACCAGCAACTCATTATATGACATTTATTTTAGAATTAGTTTTTAATGGAAAAATAAGAGGACATAGACTACGACACAGGGATCGAACCTATGTCCATGAAGTTGACAGGCGAACACAAAACTTTCGCGCCACGGCTACCCTCGTATATATTTTTTCGTACGGAAACGCTTCTCGCATCCCATCGCTTTGTCGCACCACTGTACGCGCAGCCTAAGTTTCTAAGTAGCGATGGGTATACCGAAGGTACGGTTATCTCTTTTTTATCGAGTTCGTCATCCAAAAGTGGGAGTATACAAAACTAAGTATTTTTTTTAAATTTATTAACTATTATGAAAACTTTTATTATTGCGAATTATCCAAGAACACAAATTTAATGAAATATTAACAATATTTGTTGCAATGTTAACAAGGAATCGTTGTAATTAGTTAAGCGTACAATTTTTCGAGTAAAAGTTCAACACATATTTTTTTTTTTTGTCAATCTATATTTTTCTACAAAATATGGATCTTCAGGGTTGAAATTCACTCGTTCTTTTATTTTAACGTGCGATTATAGGTACCTACTATAAGGCAAGTTATGGATTCGTGCAAAAAAAATCTAAGAATCAAACATGACATTACGATCATAGGAACACCAAAAAAGTGGGTCCCCCGATTCCGTTTGTCTGTCTCTCCTCGATTCTACATCCTAAACGGTTGGATAGATTTGCTTTAAACTTGGTAGATATTGCTTTTTTCGGTAATATGCCTACACGTTTTTTTAATTTTTTTAAGACGACAAATAACAGTAACTCCCTTACATTTTTTTGGCCAAAAAACAAAAATCTTAATTTTCTCACAAACGGCTCCAACGATTTTTATAAAAAAAATAAGTGCATTAATAAACGGAAAACGAATATTGTTATCATTGGTACCTCTGGTAGTAACATCTTTTTGTTTTTCGATTTTATGGGAAACGGTTAATTAATTTTTTTTCGCAGAAGCTCCTAAAAAGATTTAGCACTAGTCTAAGCCAAAATTTTTCAAAAAAAAATTTTCTGCGAATTAAAAAAAAAACTTTTTTTTTGTAAAAATTGAAAATTTCGACAACGAATTAATAGATTTTGTCGAAACTTCGTATTTGGTAGTTTTTTGACATTATCTTGAAAAGTTAAAAAATCTATATGGCTAAAATAAAAAACAACGGTACCTCCCATACAATTGTTAAAAACAAAAACCGTTAAGAAAAAAATTTATTGCTCAAAAACGGCTCCAAGAATTATTATCAAAAAATATGTATGTTCTTAAATTAGTACAGTGCACTTTCTAGTATAAAAATATTTTTTTCGTACTTATTAATGGTACTACCCATAGAACCACTTTTCATAAATAATAAAATAATTTTATTTATACACATTTTTCCTAAGGTTGTTAATATGACTGCATACCAAAATGTTCAAAAAAAATTTGTTTTCGATTTTTAAAAAATAAATAATTTTTTTTATGTCGATTTTTCAAAAACCATTCACAGAATTTTTTTAAATTTGAATTTTATATGTATATTAATAAGATTGTTCAGTGACGAAAAGGTTAGAACAGAATAGAACAGAACAGGACAGAATAGGACAGATTCGTGAGAAACTTTAGAACAAGATAGAACAACTAAGAACAGTCAGTCATCTGACAAAAACAAAATATTGTTGCTTACCTACAATTCAAATTCGTTTATTTTTGCAGAAACGTTCTTAAAAATAATCTGAAATGGAATTGAATTTATTTAAAAAAAATATTTTTCATGAAATTGAGATGATTCCGTCACGGAAAATAATTTATCAACTAATTCTAAAACCGAAATGTTTGTTTTTTTTTTTTTAAAACAACAGTTCTCACAAATCTGTTCTACCTAAAAAGCAAGTGCAGAAAATCCTGTTCTAAAGTGTTCCAAATGTTCCAAACAGACTCATTGAAAACCAAACCAGAACAGTTTAGAACAGAAAATTTCTCATTGAACAGCAAAATCCTGTACTTTTCTGTTCTAAAGTGTTCTAATCAGTACCGAAGAGCCTCATTGAACACACTAAATAATATCTTCAAAATGGCGTTTCAAATTTTTTTTCTAAAAATGTTTTCAAAATTTTATACATACAAAAATTATTTATTAATTTTTTTTTTTTGATATATTCTTATTTATTAATGAATTCAAACTGCTTTGTTTTCCCTCAAACTCTTTATTTTCCCTCAAACTATAACGACTAAGCAATATAAAAACATTTAATTATGTGTATTATACATTTATTTCTACCTTATTATTATTCCCTTTTTACGAATGTTTGCGTATGTCGCTGAATACTAAATACAATATAAGCCCTCATACATTTTTAAATACATATGTGTCTTTAAAAATCACACGAAACTTATGTAATGCATATTGCATCTAAATTATGAAGTTGTATGTATATAAACGGTGATTTTTTAAGAGCTTGGTTTTTAAAAATTCAAAAAAATACAGAAACTTGTAAAAAGTGAATGAAATTTTTATTTGGATCGATAAATCAATTTCTGCCATTTACTTTTTAAAAATAATTTCACTTAAATGTTGCCCTCGGCTACGCTTCAGGTGGTCCATTCTGAAGGTCCAATTTTGGCAAACTTTTTCACACATTTCGGCCGGAATCTCACCAATGACGCGTTCAATGTTGGCTTCCAAGTCAGCAATCGTGTTTGGCTTGTCCCCATAGACAATACACTTAACATAGCCCCACAAAAAATAGTCTAACGGGGTCAAATCACATGATCTTGGTGGCCAATTGACTGCGCCAAAACGTGAGATCAACTGCTCACCAAATTCGCCTCTCAATTGATGCATGGTTTCGCGTGCAGTGTGGTATGTGGCACCGTCCTGTTGGAACCACATGTCGACCGAGTTCAATTCTTGCATTTTCGGCAAAAAAAAATCTGTTATCATCGAACGGTACCTTTCTCCATTGACCGTAACCCTGCGGCCTTCATCGTCCTTGAAGAAGTACGGCCCAATGATGCCGCCTGCCCATAAACCGCACCAAACAGTGCATTTTTCGGGATGCATTGGTAGCTGCTGAATTGCCTCTGGCTGCTCTTCACTCCAAATACGGCAATTCTGCTTATTCACGTATCCATTTAGCCAAAAATGAGCCTCGTCGCTGAAGACCATAAAACGGACGTAGCTTGCGAAACACATTTTTCACAGAGCACGAATTTTGATAATAAATTTCAATAATTTGCAAACGTTGTTCAGGCGTAAGTCTATTCATGATGAAATGGCAATCAATACTGAATCGAAATGTCAAATGTTCGTGGAATTTGTCATGTGTGATCTGTCAAAAATATAAACGTCAAAAACCAAGTAGCAAAAAAATCACCCGTTAGCTACCTACCCACCTACATCCTTCATTTTCATTATTATATGTACATGTTTACATACTTAAGTTCCATCAATATGTAGATACATTTTACCCTCCTTACTTACATAATTAAAACCCATAACCTAGATTTAAACATAATTTGAAGGAAGCTACCTATGTAACTATTCCTTGAATCATTCATTCGACTATTCGTTATACTAAGAATCAAGGTAATCTTACCTACATAGGCTTTAAACCTTCATAGGATAACTACACCTAACTAACCAAACCTCTGGTTAGCTACACGTTGGGACCGAAAAAGAAGTTGTATTTGGATTTTTTTTTTTACAAATTACCAAAAACGTTTACTAGCTCTGGACATTGTATATTTTTGGTCATGCAAAAATTTGGTTGTATAAAAATGAATGTCCCAATCTCATACTTCATACAACATGCAAATTTCTATTTGTATGTTCTTCATTGGAAGTGTTGTATACTTGGTTTGTTGTATGATTTTGATATTTTATCATTTTGTTCTCTTGCGAAGTCAAAAATTCATTTTTACACAGCAAACTTAAATTATACTACTCGTAGTTTGAAATAAATAATTGTACTAATTTTTTTATAATCCATAATGGAATTAGATACTATATGATAGTGAAGATGTGTTGAAATTATTATTAATATTCGTGTTAGAAGACGGCCTTAAAAATAAAATGAACGACTGGATCGTACGAACTTGCTCTTGTAGTTAACAACTTTAGTGTTACTCACGGACGCTGTTGGTAGGTAGCTAGCCTATATAGTTATCCTATGCAGATTCAAAGCTCATGTAGGTAATATTACCTTGATTCTTAGATTAATGAATTGTCGAATGGATGATTCAATGTTCAATAGTTACATAGGTACCTACCTACAAATGTATATTTAAATGGATTTTAATTATGTAAATTAGGAGGGTAATATATGTATGTGAATGGTGTATAGGTGGGAAATCGTTTTTTAAACTTATTTAAACCGGCAAAACCATCACTTTAATCGGTTTTTCGAAAACACGAAGAACACCATTAGATGCCGCTGATCAATGAAAATTTTATAAAAAAAGTATCTAGGACGGGTTTTGATGAAATCTTGTTTTTTATTTTTCGTTTTTTTTTTAAACATTTTTTTTTTTGAAATTGTGGTATGCAATTTTTTAGAGCTTTTTAATGTACATGTGAATATAAAATTTAAAATTATTTTTTTTGATTATTTTTAAAAATATTGATTTTTCAAACGAAGATCACTTTTTAGCTTCTCTATGATCGTAATTCCATGTTTGATTGTTAGATTTTTTTTTACGAATGCATAACTTGCCTTATAGTACCTATATATCGCAAGTAAAAACTGACTTGGTCTCTGAAAAAAATGTTTGTCTTCAACGCTGAAACATGATTCTGTGCTAGAAACTTTACTCACTTTTAATCAGTTATTCGATAAACGTAAGGTCATTTTTTATTTGACGGATTATGGTAAGTGGCAAATTAAATATCCTATCTGTGTATTTTTTTATTCTTGTTCTAATCCAATTATTACTTCAAGTTGCAGAGGTTAGTCATTTAGGACCTCCTCCTTTTGTGTATATGTTAATTACATTCCACATTCAAAAATCTTGTCCAGGCAATGATTGGGTTTTCAATTTCAAATAAATGACTTATAATTTAAAACTTCCTCCAATTCCAATTTAATGTCATAACAACAGATTGGACAGTGAAAATAGGGTGTGTCAAAAGAAATTACAAAAATTTCACAGACTCGTGGTGGATCCATGTTTCGTATACTTATTCAATAGTATTACTCTGCAGTCCGCAGTTGGATGTCTTCTACGATTTACTTCATATCACGTATTGAAATGTTTAAAAAAAATAGACATTGTGCACTGATGTAACAAAGAGCAATTAATTTAATACTCAGAACCGTCCAAATCCAAATCAAGTAAATAATTTTGAAACGAAAGCGTTTTGTATATAACACTTACAAGATTTGTTTGATTTTTTTTTAATTTTTTCACATTCATTTATTCATGGCTCCGTACAAAGTGAAAATAATTCAAATAGTAGTACAGGTAATATGTGAAAATAAAAAAAAATTATTACGTTAGCAACCTTAAGCAAAAAAAAATAAAATGCACGACTGGATCGCACAAACTTGCTCTTATGTTCGATCACATCGTGTGCAAAAGACTTCTATTTAAAGTCTAAATATATTTTTAAAGTCATTTTTTACTTTATTTTTTATACACAAAGTTTCTTTAATTTTTTTCTATAAAAAAAAATTGGCATGACAATCTTAAATATTTAATAATATAAACTTAAAAACAAAAAATTAAATCGGATTAATCAAAGAAAAAATAATTCAAAACTCTGAAATAAATACTTAAACTAATTTGAGCTCAAAAAAAAAATACGCCATTTTATTTCTTGGATAAATTTGAATTTATGAGAAAAAAATTTTAAAAATCTGTGCAGAGGTTTTTGAGAAAATAGTTTTTTTTTTAACTTTTTGAAAAAAATTTAAAAAAAAAAATCAAAAAACGTCAATTCATAGGTATTCAGCAAATACATTATAAATTTAATTTTTGAAAAAAATTTAATAAGCAGTTTTCAAAATATAAATTTTTTAAATTTTTTTCTTAAAAATGCTTTTAAAATACAAAAAAAATTAATATTGGTACGCAGTATAAATTGGGCAACCTAAGGCTATATATGTGTGAACTTTCGAAAGAATCGGGTAAGCCGCTTATAAGATAGTCGAAAGCAAAAAAACGGTCCTATGGAAAGTACCGTTTTTAGACATTTTAAAAAAAAAATTCAACCATATGATCGTTCGTACCTAAATCAAAATCTTTAGAGCCGTTTCCGAGAAAAATAGGCTTTAACGTAACGGTTATATGGCAGGTACCGTTATTTTTTTTAGCTAAAAAAAAAATTTCAATTTCCCCTCTGCACAATATATGTAAAAAACTCCATAGAGCAAGTTTGAAGCAATTCGGCCCACCCGTTTGGGCTGTAGGTTTCTATACATACATACAGACAGACTGACAGACATACAGATATACAGACAGAGAGATATACAGACGGACCGAATTTTTAGACCATCTTTTTTCGTCTTCGCTATCATCGTAATGTCATGTTTGATTGTTATCTCAAATTTTTTTTTTCGACGAATGCATAACTTGCCTTATAGTACCTATAATCGCAAGTAAAAATAAACAAATAAGGTAATAAAATATAAATACATAGTTATAGAAAAATAAAATTAATTTTTCTAACTGTAATTTATATACAAAACACTGACATCTTAAAACTATTTATGTACTTCATTTTGTTGATTGAAGCGTTTGAGAGTTGTAAATTGAGTAGGTATGCCAAGTGCTTTTTAAAAGCATTTCTAATTCAAACAATATGTTCTAAAAAGTTGCATATGTGTGGAACATGTTTAACATTTTTTTTTTATTTAACATTTTTTTTTACCCACCCTATTTTGGAACTATTTTTTTCTTTCCTAATTCTATACAATATATGTATTTCAATTTTATCGAAATGGGTCTTTTGACATATTTACATAAATATTTAAATCCCCCACAACGACCCCATCTTTCAATTGTACAAAGGTCACCGTGCGTCGTCGCCCACGTGTCGTTCAAATTTTTATCTGTCGCTTACCAATTTTAACTCACCGATTTTAATCCCACCATTTAATCTGAATGATTAACCTTAATAAAATCTCTGAAATCAGGAAATATCTGTGTGTCGCTTAAAATAGTGTTGATTTTTGACAGAAAACGTGTCGTGGTCACATGTCACTGACAGCTCTATAGAAAATGTTTATCCCCAATGCCACGCCGGCAAATGAAGTTTTATTTCCTTTTAAAATATTGAGTTGAATTCCAAAATTAAATGCGAACTTTTGTAGTCGCAAAAATTGGTGCAGATCCCTTTCAATTAACCTTAGCAGTCCTGCGTCTTTTTGATCGAACTTCTAGGCGCGTGATAGAATAATTTGAGGAACAATTTTTAGAATTTTTTTCAACAATCGATAATGGCACTCACTGAAATCATAAATTTAAGCAACTATGCTTATCTCAGTATTTATTGACATGCAGCTCCATCTTTAAATCAAGTGGTCCTATAAACAACTTCTGATCTGGGCAAACGTTTAAAGCAAGTGTAATTTTATCACCATCTTACAATTTTTTTAGAAGTTTTGACCCAGCACTAACCTGTCTCATATACCTGCAAGTCTGCAACTTCTGTTTTTTTTTTTGTAATTTCCTTATTCAACCTCAAATTCCTAGATAGTTACTAGAGATCCCAAAAAACGGTTCTTTTGCTAGTAGAAAACCTGTGTATGATATGCACTTGCCTCGACAAAGCCATTCAACAAACAACTGAAGATAAAAACGAACACAAAAAAAAAGAAGAAAAAACAGAACGCAGATTACGAGTATATCTATGGTACGTAGGTAGATATACCTACAGCTAAGCCAAGCGAATCACAAGCTGGTAACATAAGTTTCGCAACAAAGCTTCCAACAAAACTAAACGGCAACAAGTGTGCCTCGCTCGCTATATAGTTAGTATAGTAACTCCTATCCATACTCGTGTATATATTGGCCACGATGAGGACGCAAAAGAGTTAGGTTATGGTATTCTGCTATATCTGCAGTTAGTTTTTGGCTGGTACTTGCTGCAGGCAAACAGCTACACGATTTTTAATAATTCTTCGCCAAAATAGGTTATTACACACAGCACACAGGTTGTGTGAGAGATTGGAGCTTCTTACTAACATACCATAATACACTTCTTTAAACTAACGTTACGGTGCGGCCACAGCCAAGCCAAGCCAAAACCAATGCCATCCAATCTGCTCTTACTGCTTGCTTATTTGTATATCTTGTGAAAGGGCTCTTAATAATTTACGACATAGAAATAATGCACGTATAGAAGAGTATGGATGGTTTAGACCAGACCATGCCGTTTAGATAGTGACACCAACAAGATTGTGAACCTTGTGAGATTTTTCGGCTAACAACATTCCAAGCTAAAAAAAAAAATATGCAAACAGTGGGAACCAAAAGAATAAGAACCAATTTAAATTAAAAAAAAAGAGACCTGCGATTTAAGAAAATCGAAAACTATGAAGTCTAAACCTTAAGCTGTTTATTGCTAAATGTACATATATGCAGCGCTGCAAAATTTTATATGAACAAAATTAGTGTGGATAAATCAGGCACCAGTAAAAATAGTGCCGATAATAGTGTAGACAAATTTATTGAATATTTTGAATGGACCGACTTATTTGGGTTGCAGACAATTGTTCAGTGACGAAAAAGTTAGAACAGAACAGGACAGCATAGAACAGATTCGTGAGAAAATTTAGAACAAGATAGAACAACTTAAAACAGTCAGTCATCTGACAAAAACAAAAAATTGTTGCTTACCTACAATTCAAATTCGTTTATTTTTGCAGAAACCTTCTTAAAAATAATCTGAAATGGAATTGAATTAATTAAAAAAAATATTTTTCATGAAATTGAGATGATTCCGACTCGGAAAATGATTTATCAACTAAATCTAACATTGAAATGTTTTTTTTTTTAAACAACAATTGGTTTTGACAGTTCTTACAAATCTGTTCTAACCTGTTTTACCTAAAAAGCAAGTGCAGAAAATCTTGTTCTAACGTGTTCCAAACTGTTCCAAACAGACGCATTGAACACCAAACCAGAACAGTTTAGAACAGAAAATTTCTCATTGAACAGCAAAATCCTGAACTTTTCTGTTCTAATCTGTTCCGAGCAGCCTCATTGAAGACACATATTGTTGGCGTAATGACAGTTTGAAATTCGAACCGATTAATCCGCGAAAATAAAAAAAAAAATGATTTTTTTGTTCGTCAATTGTGATTTTTTTTCCCGAAATATGAACGGAATATTTCCAGAAGGGAGCGCTTTGAGTTAAAAAAAAAAATGATGATTTACACATGTTGCCATTCACTGCTACTGAACAATTTCGACAGCTGTTTCCTTAACAAAATGGCCGTTATAACTCGTCCACTTAGCAAGAGAACTATAAGTCTGGTTCACAATGAAGAAAGCAAAAAAAAAATCAAATATGTTTCAAACCCACATCAAATAAAACAAAAACGTTTTTGCTGATTGCTTTGTTTTGACTGAGAAGAAAATGGAAAACAACCATGCACATGATTAAGATGTCGCGTTCACAAAAAAATGATAAACGAAACACTAGCACAATAATTAGACATTGCTCCAAGCAGTCATTTTGTTTTTTTTTTCTTGTTTTTTTTTACCTTAACCTATTTTGTTTGTTTTAGCTTTATTTGATGTTTTGCCTAAAACGATTTATTTGCTTATTTCTGTAAACATTACGCGTCGTTCCATTTTTGTGTGTGCAATGATTGATATTATGCAATAAATCAAATAGTTTTTTTTTATATATGTTTAAACTGACTGAAACAAAGAAAAACAAAACTGTTTTTGCTTGTGTTTTTTGTTTATTTTAGCCTGTTTAAACATACACACAAAAAACTATTTGCCTTATAGCCTAACGTCAAATATTTCATATAAAAAAATTTAGCGACATGTAATACACACTGAAATAAGAAAAAATATCTTTTAAGGATAAAACAAAACTGACTGAAACAAAAATCACAAGCAAAGAAACAGCTTTGTTTGTGCCAGTCAGTTTTGTTTTATCCAGTTTGGAATTTGGATCCAACTTAAATATCCCAGTGTCTACCTAGTTTCATTGTGATTCTCAAACTGTTGGCGCGCGCCATTTTGATTCTGTTTTAGAAAGATGGCAGTCATAATTTAAGGTGGCAACATATGTAGTAATGCAAAAAAACAACAAGTTTTGACAAAGTTCAATTAAATAATTTGCTTGCTCTTCAAATAAATTTTCAACTTAAATTTTTTCCAATTTTATTTAGAATGTCCGAATAAGTTATGTCACCACTGTATTACTGCATAAGATGCAATGTAACTATACCAACTGGTTAAAATACTTCAAACAAAAAACAAACAAAAAATTAACATGGAATTCGTATGGTAATACTCCGTTCCTCGTTGGAAAATTCACATTTAACGGATCTCATGTATGATCTAATGTTGCAACAGGTATTTTTGACATCGTTGTCGTTTGCAGTATGAATCTGGTCGACAAAAGAGTGCACCAGCAGTCGCGCACTACACGATTGCGATTGCGACGACAACTACGACGATGCCGCCGCCGGCCGGTGCATTTATTAGGACTTTATTGGCTCCAACTGTGCCGAAAAGTTAATACAACGGTGAAGGCCCATATGTTCCATGCGATGGTGGTACAAAATATAACAATATGTCCAATTGGTGCATGGATGGTGGATGCTGGTGTCATAGTCATCGTCGTCGTTGCCATAGTCGTTTTCGTCGTCGTCGTGTTGACGCCATTGGATTGCCTTTAAGCTTTATATGCCTAGCAGCTTGTATGCCCACATTTGGTAAGTCTTATATTGCCAGCAAGTAGAACAAACAAAATGTTTACGGCCTTTTGGGCCAAATGTATCTTATGCATCTGTGCACTGTGAGTTTCTTCGAAGGACAGCCACAATTGGTTGTGTATACGAGTATATGGTATATTGGATGCTTATACCTTTGAATGGAATTGAGGATTAAATGCGCCCGCTCTACACTCTTATTTGCAACTTTTGGACTATAACATCCACGACAATTTGGTCGACAACAACATTTTCTTTAACACTACACACCGTACAGTACAATGTATGTATGGATAAATATGTGCAACGTGATCGTGATTAGCATATTTTGTCACCGCGCTTGATTATTTATAGAATTTATCCAGGACAATTGGGTGGGCGCTAATGCGATTTTATGGTTGTGCGATATTGTCTCTGCGATTGCGGTGGTTGGTTGTATTTTTTTTTAAATTTTTTTTTAGGAAAGAGCACAACAACTAGGTGCATGCCCTTATTTGGGAGTCTTTAGAGCCAATTGTGTTTTGTTGCACTATTGCAGTGACCTTATTGTGCATTTCGTGTGCGTGGGAGGAGGTTAAACTAAGCTGACATCATATATGTCAATTGGACAGTTGAATTGGGAATAAGGTGAGAGTGATTTATTAAGTGCGTAAAAATTGGGTTATAACTAATTTTTCGTTGTGGAGTCTTTTCTTATTTTAGATTTTCAAAACAAATGCGTGGGTATAAAATTGTGAAGGGTATTAAAACTGAAGCTAATTAGTTAAAATGCCAAGTATAAGATCAGTTAAGAAAAATGTAAATTCAAGTAACACAATTTTCTTATCTTTTGTTATTATTTTTTCCACTGTGTATAATTTTTTTCAAAGACTATAATTTTTAACTCTTATAAATGTATCACACGATTTTCAAATATATATTTTTTTTCATTTTAAGCTGCAACCTGAATGTAATTTTAAAATTTATAAATTGCTTCACCTCACAAAAAAAAAAATCGACAGTGCTTAAATTAGGAAGCAAAATGAAAATATATTTCATGTTTTATTAACTCTTTTAACTCTTAATCTTTTTGTATTGAACCGACCCTAATGTTAAATCCGATTGATTATCATATTTAAATAGTAAAGTATTCCTTTTGATACTAATAAATAAGCGTTGATTCTTATTCAATCATAAATGATCTTTCATGTTAAATTAATTAAATGCCATGTTGAAGTAACAAGATGATAATTTTTGTATTAAATTGCCAGATATATTGTCATTGCTCCATAAAATAAAATGCACGACTGGATCGCTCGTACTTGCTCTTATGTTGGATCACTTCGAGTTTAAAAATTCTTAATAGAAACGGTTAAATATATTTTAAACCGTTTTTTACTTAATTTTGTATATACTTTAACTTTTTTCTAAAAAAAAAATTGTAGGACAGTTTTAAATATTTAATAATAATAAGTTTAAAAAAAAATTTTAAAAAAAATCATCCACCCGTTTTCAAAAAATTAAATATTCAAAAATGCAACAAAAAATGTTTCCAACATTTTGGTAAGTAGTATTCGTTATAATTCGAAGGATCTCCAATATAAGAATTTTGATGGAAACCAGTAAAGAAAAAACTACTAAAAGGAGTACACGCTAATTTTTATCAAAATCGTCAGAACCGTTTTCGAGATAATCTCTTATCTTGGATAAGGCTTCGATTAGTCCTTACAGAAGCCTTATGGAGGCTGAAATTTTAGTAGTGATGGGTTTATTCTCCTGTTGACGTTCGGAAATTATAAAAAAAAATAATTAGCACCAAAAAAGAACAATTGCTAAAATTATTTTAAAATGATTTGTTGCTAATTTAACTTGAATTAAATAAAAAGAAAAGTTTAGATTGAAAACTTTGTTAGACATAACATTTATTTAATATTTTTAAAAACACAATGAAAAAAATATCGAGATAGTAATCGTGCGAATATTGATTTTCAAAAACTAATCTTGTGATGTGCTTTTTGCTTTCCAGTCCAGGCTCTGCAGCCAGGTTCGCACTGAAGAAAACAAGAAACTTCTGCAGAAACATCTTAAAAACCTTACTCCTATTTTTTTTTTTAAATAACTCTAGAACTTATAATACACAATCTAAATGTAGCAGTTTATTTCTGGATCCCGGTCTGTCATCAGTCTGGTATTCTGGAATTGTGGAATTAAACTGGCCCTGATGGTTCAGGATTTCACTGGTTATATGAAGTCTCTGGCTTAGTTCCTACATTCGCGTATTCTGGTTTCGGATGATTTGTGGACACGAATACCGTGTAACCTAGTCTGATGGCACTAAATGTTCGTCAAGTTAGAATTTAGAGGTACGAGGCCCGCCTGGTGCTTCCAAAAACAGCAGTCAAATGATCTGGTCGATCAGCAGGTACAAAGCTCCTGTTGGCAATTAGGACATTTATATTTAAGCTGAGACTGAGACAGCTGGAGGAGTAAAGTCTTAAGCAACCTACATCATCGATGGCCAAAGTTAAACCCATCAATTACGAGTATGTCAAATGTACCATTAACCAACGACTTGAAGTAGAACCGATGCGGCGGAATGCTTTTCGTTCATCATCGAAGTTCCTTATGTATTATTTTCACTATAAACTGAATGTGAACTGTATTACTGATGAACGAAAATAATATTTGCTATTAGTTTCCGGTGAAGTCTTACGTTTTGAATGTGTGAATTATATTGCAACAAACTACAATTCCTGATATACTATCCTATTGAGGTGGCTATGATTATTCGTATTTAAACAAAAGAAAGTGTAGCGTGTAACACTTCGTTTCAATTGACGAAAAACATATTAGCTAAAAAAAAACAATACAGAAAAAATGTTGATTTAACAATGGCCGTTGTTATTTTAATTTGATTTGTTGTTAATTCAACAAGAGACATTTTTGTTTTCACAACACGTCATGCTTTCGGTTTTATTTTCCATGGGGGGTATTATTGTGATTAATTATTGAAGTTTTCTCTTATTTTTCTTATCTGTTTGGGTGGGAGTTTATCTACTAAAAAAAAATATCACAAAATATTTTATGAAGGTCATTATTGCAGTAAAACATTTTCTTTTCTTTAACCAACGAGTCTTAAAGGCATTTTCATGAAACGCAAGAAAATTAAATTTAAACTAAAATTTAACTAAAATTGTTTAAGATTTATGTGTGCACCACAAAAAACAGCCACTACAAGTCCAGACCACAGAGGCGCCAAGGATATTTCTTTATTTTTTTTCCAGAAAGGTCAAGTAAAAAAAATTCTTCATACGTAAGGACCTTTAACACTGTGAAATTTACTATTTGCCTCTGCAATCTAGTGTTGGTATTCACTTTAAAATATCCCAATGCTATCCAATATACACATATCTATGTATCGCGGGTTTCGTCCTTTGAACCAAATTAGCTTAACTGAGCTGGGACCAAAAATTAAAAAAAAAAATTTTAACTTTAAAAATAAATCTAAAAATATAACTATGCAACTCTGCAAAGGCAGGACTTGTGTGCAATAAAATCCACAATCCGTGTAATGCTACCACTCTTAGTCCATTTATTGCAAGCAAGCAAGCTAAACTCTCAGATATATACATACATATGTGTGTATGTATGTATATACCTACAGACTGGAAAGTTAAAAGTCATCATCGTTGTTCGTTCATCGCATTCTTGAAATTCAATTTGGCAAAATGTTATTCCTCTCGTGTCCCACAGAAACCGCCTCTTAATATAGCTCTCTCTCTGTGGCCCTTTTCCGCTGAACTATATTCTGAAGCCCTTTAGTTCCACACGTAATACCTCTTTTAACGGAATGAAACTTGTTATAGGTACTTGCGGGTAGGCAGTAGGTACCCTTTGCTTGGAATGAATATTGAGAGCAGACAGAATTATAAAGAATTTTATTCCATCTACTCCTGCACCTTGGGCGGAAAAAATACTGAACCCTCTGCTCCGCCACTGTCTTTATCATCGACATTGGAGCATCATCGTCAGCACCACCATTATCACTATATCTTCGATATGATTCCGTATTTATTTTGCTTCTTTTTTTTTTTTGCTTTGTGAAGGTATCCCGGGTCCTGGTTCTCACTTTACAGCACTTATTCGAAATATTACATTGTAGCTGGCAGCTAGCGAGTGGCACGATATGGTGGTGCTTCTGCCACCTGTCGTCCATGTCCCTAGCTGGATGGATGAAAAAAAAAGTCTTGCTGAAGTTCGGCAACTTGTTGCATCCATTCGCTCTTCTCATGATGCTCATGATTTAATTATTAGCATACTTTTGGGGCTTGGATGGAAATGGAAATGGCTGTGGATTACAGGCGGGCAATATGAATTGAGGATGTAAAGTAGTTCGAGGAATATTTATGGTTGCTGGTAGATATCTTGTTACAGCGCCAGCGGTGCAGTGCAGCAGTGCTGTGGATGATTTTTTTACGAGGCTAAGCGATTTTATCAAAAAAAAAAATAAATATTTCATTTATCGAAACAAGAATTTCATATTTCAATGAAAAAGCATCAGATGTGTTGAAATGTTTGGTATGATTTATGTTATTTTTTTTTTTTTTTTTTACAGTGTGTGTGGGTTACTGTAAGCTCCCGAATTGATCGAAAATCTAGAACTGACTGCAAAAATATAGGTACAACCTCAGAACATGGAGGAAATTGAAAACTTCACTACAATTTCATATTTCATATTTTAACGCCATTTGTTGTTTTTATTTTCACGTTTAAAGAGTAACAGAAGTTCTTAATTTAACGAATTTGTGTACGGTTTGACATTTTTTTTTTAATTTTGACAGACTGTGATTATTAGTCCAGGAAGTAGGACAGGGTCACAGTATGTGATCGTGTCTATTTACCTAAGGTAATATTTGGTAGGAACGTTCCTTTACTATACCGAAACTGTCATTTGGTTAAATCCATTTTACTATATCATAAAGCGAGGAAACTTGTTGCCTTCCATAATTGCAGTATTTTTGCGCACGTATTAATTGGTCCGCCATCTAAGGTTTTTTTGTCAACTAGTGCTTATTTCGTGAATGGTAACACTTAGCTCATGTCTGATTGGACAGATAATTAGTTTTATCCTTCCGCTGAACGAATATGGTTGTGTATACGCTTGAACAACGCTGGGAAATATTGCGACATTACTTTGAAAATCATGGTAATGTTGCAGAATGTGTGCGAAAATTGCGTACGGATTTTGGAAGAAGAGAAGCACCGTCAGCTCCGTATGTTCGTTATCTTGTGAAAAAAGTGAAAGAAACTGGAATCCTCATCGATAAACCAAAGCGTGAAAAGCCAAAAACAGTTCGTTCACCCGAGAATATTGCTGCTGTTGCAGAAAGTGTGCGTGAAGCGCACATACAAAGTCCAATTGGTTCAGGAGTTGAAGCCAACTGAATTGCGTTTTCGCTTCGCTAAGTGGACCTGCGATCGACTTAGAGAAGATGCCGATTTTGCCAAAATAATCATCTTTTCAGATGAAGCTCATTTTGATCTTGGCGGGTATGTAAACACGCAAAATTGTCGCATTTGGGGCACAGAAAGTCCGCACGCATACATTGAAAATCCGATACACCCAAAACGAGTCACTGTTTGGTGCGGATTTTGGTCCAGAGGCATAACTGGGCCATTTTTCTTCGAAAATGAGCAAGGAGTGGCCGTTACAGTTAATGAAGTCAGAGAAGTCAGTTTCCGGAATTATAAAGCCAACCCCACTGAGGAATACCGGAAAAAGTTTCAACAAGCTAGAAAGACTTGCAACGTTCACATTCGTAGAACCAAATTTTTGCATGACCAAAAATTAAGGCAAAAAATACTACAATGTCCCAAAGGTAGTAAGAATTTTTGGTCACTTGTAAAAACTATTCGAAATTTAACTTCTTCTTCGGTTCCAACGCTCGTCTCTAATGACACCCCTTTTGTCAGTTCTCGCGAAAAAGCCAATTTGCTTGCAGCGCAGTTCGCTGTTAATTCGACGCTGTCAGAAAGTGTTATGACTCCTCCAGTACTTGAGAGCGTAAACGATTTTATGGGACGAATCTTCTTTCGCACTCGTGCAGTTGCTAGAGTCCTCAAAGATCTTGACATAAACAAATCCGCTGGCCCGGATAGTATCCCTCCCATCGTTCTGAAGAGGTGTTCTTCAACGCAGACAAAACCACTGCGTAAGCTTTTCCATCTGTCCTTCTTTACAGGTGTCTTTCCGAGTGGATGGAAAACAGCATTTGTCCAGCCTGTCCTTAAAAAGGCGCATATTCTTCACCCTCTAATTACCGTCCAATTGCACTTACGTCCCTTCTTTCCAAGGTCATGGAAACGCTGATCAATTATCAGCTAAAGAAATATCTTGAAGAACGAAAGCTCCTTAATGACCGGCAGTATGGCTTTCGTAGCAATAGGTCCACTGGTGATCTGATGGTATATCTCACCGAACAGTGGCACAAATCTTTACATCGTTTTGGAGAAAGTAAGATTATTGCGCTTGATATTTCAAAAGCAGAAAGTAAGATTATTGCGCTTGATATTTCAAAAGCATTTGATAGAGTTTGGCATCAAGCTCTCCTATCGAAAATGCGTGCATTTGGTATCGATGAATGTCTTCTTCGTTGGATTAGAAATTACCTTTCGGACCGCTCAATACAAGTTGTATTGGACGGTTTCAAGTCTGATATTCACAAAATAAATGCTGGTGTGCCCCAGGGCTCCGTATTGTCTCCGACCCTCTTTCTCATTTTTATTTATGATCTCTTATCTGGAACTTCTAATCCACTTAATTGTTTTGCTGACGATAGTACTCTCAGCTTTTCATATTCGTTTTTAGATGCACCTCCTTGTTTTTCGGATGTGCAACTGGAACGGCAGCGTATGATAAGCTCATTAAATTCTGATCTTGACAGCATTGTCCAATGGGGAATTAAAAAACGTGTAGAATTTAATGCTTCAAAATCTCAGTGCTGTCTTCTGTCGTTAAAGCAGAACCCTCCCCCCATGCCGCTATCCATGAGCGGCACTAGCATTGAAGAAACCGATCAGCTTTCAGTCCTCGGCATGTGCATCACAGACCACCTCTTGTGGAATGAACACATATTTGATGTCGCCAAAAACGCTGCAAAGTGTTTGGGCTTTCTTCGAAGGTGCAAGAAATTCTTCTCCCCGTCTGATCTGGCTGTAATCTATAAGGCCTTCATTCGTCCAAAGCTGGAGTATAACTCGCACATTTGGGCAGGAGCTCCCAAAACTCTTTTGAATCTTTTGGATAGAATTCAAAATAAAGCTCTAAGAATGATTGACGATAGAACTATAGTGGAAACATTTACATCTCTAGAACATCGTCGAAATGTTATATGTCTCTCACTATTTTATCGCTATTTTTATAAACACTGTTCCAGCGAAATAGCCAGTTGCATTTCTCCCCTTAAATTTTTCAACCGTAATACTCGCGCTTCTAGGAATGCTCATCAGTTTACCCTTGAGCCCAACTTCGGACGTACTGTCAAGTACAGAGATTCTTTCTTTAGCCGTACAACGCGAATGTGGAAAACTTTACCCGGCTCTATTCTCCCCTCCCATTTTGATATTCAGAAATTCAAAACCAATGTGCATCGGTATCTCCTCTTGCATCCTTTCGTACTTTCCTAACGCTCGCACTGTGCTTGTTCATTTTAAGGGTAGTCAAAACCCCTTTAGTGCGCGCATCCGTTTAAAAAAAAAAAAATGACGATCGTTATCGGCAACGGATTTTTGTTCACAAAAATTGAAGAGGAGGATATTGGCAATATTTGGTTTCAACAGGGCGGCGCTACGTGCCACACAGCCGAAGCAACACTCGATGTTTTGCGCCCTGTTTTTGAAGATCGCAGCAGAGTGTGATCGGCTGTGATATTTATACTTTTTTATCGACACAGCTAGACTTGTATTCACATACGGCAAATGAAAAATATAATATTTTTTGTGCTTATGGCGTATGTATATACGATTTCTAAGCATTATACTGCAATTTGCATGCACATACGTCAAGTCAATAGTGAACGACCATTTGATTTTTGGTGACTTACGTTGTAAGACAATAAGACGTACGTCAAAACAATTCTCAAACTATTTTTTCGTAAATTGCATGAACATTTCGACGTAAATGCCAAAAATTGGTGTTTACGTCAAAACAATACGTAAACTTGATGATTTTGATAGATATACGTCAAAACCATTCTGGATATCTCAGCAACGAAAAGAGATAGAATAAATCGGATAACAGATTTGAAAAGAGCGCCTCCGAAAACATAAGAATGCATACCCAGTTCAAAAAATGCAATTTGGCGTATACGGCACTTCAATACTAGGGCAACGAAATGTTAAACCTCTGATGTGTAATTTCAAACAAAGATTTAAAGTAAAAAATTGCCTACTTTTACACTAAAAATTACATACAATTTAATGGTAAATTTTTAATTTCTGAATTGAATTGCATTGATGTGGAGGAAATGGGATCTAAACAAACGGCGCAGCGCAACATGCCACACAGCGCAAGTCACAATTGTTTTGTTGAAGGAAACGTTTGGTGAGCGCATAATTTCGCGTTTTTGACCTGAGAGTTGGCCTCAAAGATCTTGGGATTTAATACCGCTATACTATTTTCTGTAAGGTATATACTTTGAAAACAACATACCCGCGTTATTGCCAATATACGACCCCAAATGCTCTAAAAAGACCTCAAGACTGAACTACGTCCGAGCCAGCCGCCGGCCGCCAGAGGCATATGCCACAAATCATATTCCAATATAAGTTTCAAAGAGATAGCTTTAAAATAAATAAAATTAAATGTCTATTATGCAATACAATTTATCTGTATTTTATTTCATTTTATGGTTTTATTTTTATTTTATTTTTTATTTTATTTTTTATTTTATTTTTTATTTTATTTTATATTCTTGTAAGAATCTTGTACTTTCGATGTCATCGAACATAGGAGCAGGTACGTGCGCCCCATTCATGTATTTCATTTTATTTTATTTTTCGTTTGAGGTAATTTTATTTTTGTATAGTTTGTAACAAAGCTTTACACTTCAAAACGCAATTAGCCCACTAACACCCAAAAAGCGTACCTAACCGAACGACCTAGAGTGTATCTAAATCAAAAAGAGTATCTCATTCGCCGATCGCGACTGTACTATCCAACATTCAATGCCAGCGGCAGTCAAACACTTACTTGATGTCATTAAAATAAGTTTATTTTATAAATTAGTTTTTAATTTCTTATAATTCACATTTACTTTTAACTGAAACTATTATATGTAAAAGTAAAATTCTTATAGGAAGTGGAGCAGAAAAAAACGTATTACAAATTTGTAGATTACATTCTTACCCAAACAATCAAACTAAACGTTTCATTTTAAAGCGAGACCACAAACATAAATTTGTTAGTTTCAGATATAAATACTTTTCACAAAATTGTACTTAAAAATTCTTTAAAAGAAGATTATGTTTACTCTTTAAAACAAGATGTTATCTGCTATGAGGCCCAAGACTGTAAGCCAGTATATGATATTGTTTTGGAAATCTATAGTAGAACTCTAAGATTAAAGTACTGATGAACAATTCAATGTCTTGAAAAATTGTCGTCCATTTTATAAGAAACTTTCATAAGATATTGAGAGAAAGCTTAATTTAAAAAACCAAGGTGCTAAATGCTTGATAATTATTGAACCTGTCTTCCTAAAACAAAATTCAAACACAAAAAGTAGCCGAATTGAGAAACAATTTTAAAATCGGGCTAGCTGACAATGTCTTTCTACAAGATTCAAAAACGTTTTGGATTAAGCTATATAAACTAAGAAACAATATTGATGAACGAATGTTCGTTAATATTACAAAATATATTTTGAGCCTCCTTAGTTTGCTTCATGGAAGCGCATCGGCCAAGCGACTTTTTTCTAGACTTAATAACATTATTAAGTCATTTAACAAAACAGACTAACAGATTATCATTATAAAATACTAAATGCTATTATGGCATAAAATTGAATCAAGCCAAATAATTGCAAACATTTCAAACCAGCAAGTTTAATTATTTAAATTTTATTTATTTATTTTGTATTGTTTAATTAACAACTTCATTATCAGAAGATAATCGATGGATTCATTAATCATTTTTTTTATTAATTTTAATATCATAAAAGAATACATGTGATCTTTTTTATTATTTATATTACCTATAGATAAGAAATGAAGTAAATAGAGTCTTATTTTGTTTTTTGATCAATGAATAAATGAATGAATATTTTGGGGTTTTAGTTGCACTGCGACCTTAAGATCTATTGTGCCCCCATTAAGAGACAAAATGGCATTGCTCATTTATAGCTCTTCCTCCAATTTATTGCCTTGATGAACTTTAGTATTTGGAGTATTTTCAGAGAGGATAATTCGCTTTCTACTATCTGGTGACGTCCCAAATGTCTATGTCTTTGGTGAATTAGTGTTATTCAACTACTTAAAATGTGGTCCGGTGTTTCCCCTTCTATATTGCAGTATCTACAGTTAGGGCTGCTCACTAAGCCAAGAGTATTAAGATGTTTTCTTAGTTTGCAGTGGCCTGTGAGGATACCCGTTATTATCCTTAGGTTATTCCTACTTAAGCTAATGCAGGCTAAAAACTGTTCGAGGTTGTAGTTATTGGGTAGTAGTATTGCCTGTCTCAGCTTTGGAAGTTCTTTCCATTTTTTTTGTCTTTTGGCCTCCTCTACTGTTTTGATTTTAATTTTAATTACATTCTCTCCCAGTCCGCAATAGGGTTCTGGTCCTACTAGGGGTGTTGTTGCCCCAATTTTAGCTAAGGAGTCTGCCTCTTCATTACATTGTACCCAATAGAGTGTTACTTTGTTGTTCTTGCCTCCTTGATCTTGCTCCTATACCAATTTCGAGCTAATGGTATAAGAGCTTAGTGCTTTGAGTGCGGCTTGGCTGTCCGACATAATGCCAATGTTTTGTTTGCGGTAGTTTCTTTCGAGATTTCTTTCTTTGCATTTTCCAATTGCATTAACTTCTGCCTGGAAAATGCTAGTAGACTGTCCCATCGGTAAGTAAAGTTTGGTTCGTGGCCCAAAAATTCCTGCCCCAGTCCGTTCGAATATACTCGTTCCATCAGTGTACCATTTGATGGCAGTTGGTTTAGTGGTGAAGTTCACTGCTTCACCTACCCAATCTTTCTTGTTACTTAACTCCGTTTGAAAGTTTTTCTAACAAGTGAAGAATTACCTCCATTACTGCTGTAGGGCATGTTTTCATTGCTTCGGTAATGCATAAGCATGCGAGCCCTTGTATTTTTCCTAGGGATTTCCTAGTTGTGATTAGTTCGGTTTTTGTATGCCATGCAACCGCCCCATAAGTGATTATGGGTCTTACCATCATAGTGTAAATCCATCTCAGGAGGCTTGGTTTACAGCCCCATGTTTTATTTGCAAGTCTTTTGCATATCATGAGGGCCTTTGTGGCTTTCCCGACTGTTATCTCAAGGTGTTCATTCCAGAGAAGTTTACTATCTAGTGTAATTCCTAGATATTTAACCTCGTTCTGGTACCAGATTACTTCCCCTGCCAATCTGATAGGTTTCATACGTGGCAGAAGCCTCTTCTTGGTGAATGGCACTATCGTTGTCTTAGTAAGGTTAATATTAAGTCCCACTGAGATACACCATTTCCTTGTTATTGATAGTCCTCTTTGGATTATATCACAAAGGGTCTCCTCAAACTTCCCAAAGTCTGTTATTACAATATCATCGGGGCGAAACGCGTTTTGGACTATAGGTCACAAAATATTTCAATTGGCTTTAATCCACACAGTCCACAAAAACAAAAACAAAAATAATATGTAAATATTGTTTGCGTTTTCTTCGAATATAATATCATCGGCAAAGCATACATCGTATGCCTTGGGAAGTAAGATGTTATAGTAATTCATCCACTACAAGACTCCACAGCAAGGGTGTTAACACTCCCCCCTGCGGACAGCCTCTTGTTGTGATGACCTTCCGGATACTGTGTCCTGCGTATGCTTCCGCCATTCTTGTTCTTAGCATTTCCCTTGTCCATCTAATTATTGTGATGGGTACGCACTTCCTTACGAGAGCTTTGTCCACGGCTTCATGGGAAGTATTGTCGAATGCTCCCTCGATATCTAAGAATGCACAGAAGGCCGTTTCTTTCGATTCTACGGCAGTCCGTAAGTTGTTTGAGTTTATACAGGGCGGTTTCTGTAGATTTTCCCGCTCTGTAAGCATGCTGTTGTTTTTGATCAAACATACATATATGTTTTTCTTATTATGGCACGCTAATGGCACGCTCCTTTCGAAAAAGTGACACGATATTTTTTATTTTTGCGGCAACGCTGAAGGGGAGGCTTATTAAATCTGAAATTCTTTTGTAATATTCATTATGGCAAGTAAATCGAAAGTAGAGTTTTAGTAATTCTGACATGTGAAATGTTTTGCAATAAGGCGAGCTTACCTCTGTCTTTAAAAAAAGCCACAAGTTTTGGCAAAAAAAAAAAAATAGATACACTAAAAGTCATAAATGAAGGTATAGATAACTATTTAAAAATTTTACATATTCCACAAAACTCCATGTTAGAATATTTATGAAGGGGTAAACCTGTTTTTTTTTTTTTATAAAATTTTAACATTTTCACATTAAAAAAAAAAACGACACAAAATGTCATTTATAATAATCAGGTTAAACTGCATACAATTAGTCATACAATCACCACTGTATAAGCAAATAACTATATATACATACATACATACCTTACCAACCTACAATCCTGAGTATCTTATAAATAAATAAAACAGCCAACGAAATTATGCAATCCAATCAGCAATTTTTTTTAAAATTTTATTGTTGTTATCTTAACGCCAGTCAATCCAAACAAATTAGTAAATATAAAGATATTGTATCTATTATATGCTTACGAGTATGTAGATGATGTGCTTTAACTAACTGATTTAAGCCGATTTCACGATGTAATTAGAGCTGCAGATATGTATGTTTGTACAAAATTTAAAAAAAAGAAAAAACAGCAACAAAAACAACATTAAAAAGTGAAACAGCAGCATAAATTACTACCGCGCAATAGTTATACATACATAGGTGTATGTATGCCACCGCTGCCGCCATGACGAAGGTTGTTCGGGGTCAAGGTAGTCACTTGATAATGATTAAATTTTTTCCCCTCGTCTTCTTGTCTTTCTTTTGATTGCTCTTTCTTTTGGGTTTTCTTTTAGTTATTCCTATTATGAATGTTGTTGTTGTTGCTATTGTAAAAAGCGCACTCCGAGCAATGGAACAAGGCATATACCTACCTACAAAAAAATATTACAAGAAAAAGCAACGACTAGGGAAAAGAAAAATAAACACCATCGACCAAAACCAACTGAACCATTCAGACGTGGAAACAGTAACTTCGCTCAGTTGCTTACACAAAAAAAAAAAAACGGTGCCTTGTTACTTATTATTTTCATAATTATTACCTACTGTGTGTAGGTAGGTGTGCCTATAATGTTATGGTAGGTAACGGATGCACTTCACTTTGGTTTGTTTTTCGCGCCGCATTTGTGTAAGCTTATGAGCGCATTTCACCTTCTTTCTCTTTTTCTTATTGTAGGTAGGCAGGTATGTAGATTTTCCGCCTCGCCGCACTGTGTATATGCAGATTATGCAACTTCAATTAATTTTAAAATGTGCATTCGTTCATTGATAAGAACGCGAAAAAAGTCTAATGAACCACACCATGACCGTACTGACTGATTTTAAGCATTTAAGCAGACCGACCGACAAAGACCGGCTGCGGCTGTTTAGCGAATTATAGGCTTAAAGGGGCTTGATTACGCGACGACGAGACATGGTGAGAGAGAATAAAAAAGCAAATAATGGATTTTTTTTATACATAGGTGCACACTGCACATCATTAATGTGTTTTACCTTTGAAGTACATATTTCTTTTAGCGTTCTCTGTCTTCACTAATAAGACATTTTTTTTTTCTTTATAGCTAGGTCTTTACAGACAAAAAACAACGTTAAGCACCTAGTCATGATAGTGTAAAAGTAGTTCAAGCTTGCTTTAGATTTTATGATATCAACAAATAGTGCCATTGATATGGTTTTTTAGTTATTGAGTCTACTTGAGTGATGTACTGGAAGATGTTATGAGTTAGATTTAAAATCTTATTGAAGTAAAACTTCTTTTGCGGCGTTATGGATAAAAATGTTCTGTGGGGATGTCAGTGACATGTCAAGCCGACACGTAGTAGTAAACTTTATTGAGATTTTTCTTTAACTACATTTTACATAATTAATACACATGTATAGCGATTACATATATTATTTTGCCGACTTAGAATTGGCCAGGCTGCACTAAATTTATATATATTATTTTTGTTATATTAAATTTGGACAAAATAAATTTAGAATTACATAGTTGATAAGTTTAAGAAATTGAAAAATGAGTCCACTCAACAAGACCATTACGATTTCATAAAAAAAAAAACTAAAATATAAAAACTTAAAACTAGGTGCGATAAGGAGAGAGAAACAGTCATCTCGTCTCTTTTTCTTGAAACACAAATGTGTGCAATTACGGATTGGAAGACATAAACGTAAGTACATCGTATCTTTCGTCATTTAGAGCGAGAGCTCAGTACTTTACATCTTTCGTTTGAGTGAGAAAGCGACTTCTCGATGGTTATATGCTGAAAGAGAGCGATCTTCTAGTTATTGGATGTTGAGATGACCAGAACTGTTGTTTCCCCATTATCGGTTCCGTTACAGTATAACGGAATTATGCAGCTTCTGCCATTACGGGCTGCAACATAAGCGATGCATACGATGCTTCTAATTTCTGGGACGATACGACGTCCCTATAAGTATGCTTTGTCCATGTGCGCTACCAAGAAAATTGGGAATAGATGAAATTCGGATAGCTTCTATACACGTGGATGTCGTTCGTTTGGCTCCATCTCCAAGTTACAATTTCCCTGGTGTTGTCGACTTGTACAACATACAAATTTAATAACTATTGCACAAATACAATTTATTTATGTTACTATAACACACTTTTAATTTTTTTTACTTTTACAGACGGAAAAATACGTCCGTCTGCGACGGGAGCCAGAAACCATCAAGCCGACACATTTTTTGTCAAAAACTGACAGATTTATATTATCTTATTAAATAATTTAAAAAAACATGTTTTAATACCAACAAGAAGGTTTTTCTTGCAAAAGAACCACAAAGATTAACCCATTTTACATTTAAACACATATTTTCATTAAAGAACCCCGAAGTGGATTTTCTTATATGGAAAGTTATGGATTCGTAAAAAAATCGAAAACTTGACATTACGATAAAAGCAAAGACGAAAAAATTGAGTCCCGCATTTCAGTCTATCTGTTTGTCTGTAAAGTGTTAGACGGATTTGCTCTGAGCTTGGTACATGTTGTTTTATCGGTTCACACGTTTTTTTTTTTATTTTTTTAAGACGAAAAATAAACTGGCATATATTTTTTTGGTCAAAAAGAAAAATCTTATTTTTCTAAAAAACGGCTCCAACGATTTTTATAAAAAATAAAATGCATGATTAGATCGCACGTACTTTAGGCACAAGATTCTTAGTAGAAACGGCACAATATGTGTTTAGTATTTTTTACTTAATATTTTAATTACAAATGTTCGTAAATTTTCTTCTAATTTTTTTTATTATGACAATTTTATGTATTTAAAAAATTGAAATTCAAAAAAAAAATCGTTAACCTTTTTTCGAAAAATTGAATTTTCAAAAAAAAATATTTAAATTTTTTTTGTTTTCAAAAATCCCAAAAAGTATTATTCGAACATTTTGGTATGCAGTATTGAGCAGGATATGAGAAAGTCTAAAATCAAAAAATGGTTGTATGGCAGGTACCGTTACTAACAAAATATTTAATAAAAAACGGGACATATTTTTTTATTTAAATCTATAGAGCCGTTTTCGAGATAATTAAGATGGTAGAAAAAATTGTATGGCAGGTACCATTAGTTTTGGGCCTAAATAAACAATACAAAAATCTATTTTAGGCAATCACATAAAACACTTAAGTACCAAGTTTGAAGAAAATCGCTTCATACGCTTAGGTTGTAGAGCGTTGTACAGACAGACAGACAGACGAAATTGCGGGACCCATTTTTTTGGCGTGCTTTTGCCCTATAGTACCTATATCGCAAGTTAAAAATTAATTCAATAATGAAGGTTGGTTATGGTTATTTTTGGTACCTCTAATAGAAACATTTTTTGGTTCTCGATTTTCTGGAGAACGGTTCATTTGAATTTTTCAAAAAAAAAGTTTTTTTTTTGAAAATTTTGGTTTATGTTAGTGTTTAAAAACAACGTTACCACCAATACAATTATATTAATGAAAAAGTGCTCCAAGAATTTTGATTAAAAAAAATGTGTGTATTCTTAAAATTAGTGCAGTCAATTTTTAAGTAAAATAATATTTTATTTTGCATACTTCCCATTCATATTTTCGACTTTCTCACTATTGGATAAACTGATTAAAATAATTTTTTTTGGCGACTTCTCCCTAATTTGTTAATAAATCTGCATACTCACATTTTAAAAAATTGGTTTTTAGAAACGTACTTGCGAACCGTTAGGAAAATGGAGAATTTTTAATCAACTTGAAAACTATCCTAATCGGTTTCATCAATATTTTCCAAATGCCCATTGAAAAATGTTACCAATTGTTTACATACCTATTTTATGAAGATCATTTGAAGCCGAAACCATTTAGTTATTATATTACTAAGAAAAGCTGGTCATTACCTTGATGTTAGTATAATTTCAATATAACCTAAATCAAGTACCTAAGCGCTTTTAAGTTTCTAGCCACCGACTCAAGTTTTGTTGATTTGGCCTTCAAAATAAAGGTTATTTCTTCCCAATTATTTAACTAATTTCTTAACTATGGTTGAAGTAAGATTTCGAGGACTAATAGTGCAATGCAGTATATGCTATGTAGGATTTAAGGATGTGATATATTTGTTCCGGCATTACCGTAGTTTATACATTATGTTATTGTGCCAGACTTTTTCGAAGGCTTGAGAGATTTCTAGAAATGCGCTGGAACAGGCTTTTTTTCATTCAAAGACTTTTTAATTTCATTAGTTATTATATATTTACTTACTTAAGTCCTCGGACATGTTATGTGAAGTTCCCCTTGCTGGGCATAGAGCCTCCACAACTACTACGCGCCATCGCGTACGGTTTCAGGAGATATACCTCAGCTCTCTCCCCAGTTGTGCTGATTCATCTTCGACTGTTCTTCGCCAAGTACTTCTACGTTCACCCACACGTCTACCTCGCTGCGTGAGGGGGTTTAATTGCATCCCTGACACACAATGCACTCATGGCTTTTTATAAGAATATATCCAATCTACTGCCACTGACGTTTTCTTATTATAGATCCGATTGTTTCCTGACCTGCCATCGCATGAAGTTCATCGTTGGAGATACGGTTTGGCCCGAAAATTCTCAAGATGTTTCGCAGACATCTATTCACGAACGTTTGCAACTTATAGCGTTGTTTCCCCATTTTTTTGACAGCTTTCCGAATGCAATCTTTGCTTTCGCGATTCGGCTGGTTGTATCTAGTTCGGCCCAGCCATCAGTAGAGAAATATACTCCCAAGATATTGAAAACTCTCTACCATCTCTCCTGGTTGTCCAGAAATATTTATGTATTTGGGTAGATGAGGAAGTTCTAAGCCTGATCCTTTTTGCAGTATTGATCTTACGAGAAAGCCGGTTTCAGCTTCTATCACCAATCTTGTTTTCATTTGATGGATAAGCATACGTGTCGTCCGCGTAATCCAGATGTTTGACGAATGATTGCAGATTCCACTGAATTCTACTATTTCCAGTTGACAGAGCTGGATGCAGCATATCACTTATCACCAAAAGGAACAATGCGGATGTGGTGACAGTATACAAGCATGTCTAACCCCACTTTAGATTTCAAACTCCTCTGACAACCTACCTTTATGTAGAACGTGACATTTCGATCCATCATAATATTTCTTTTCGTTCAGGGGTTTTCCCAGTTTTAGAACCATTATTGCGTCTGAAATATTCCATTGATGTGGAACGTATGAAAGCCTCAATGGTGTATTCATGAGGTACCAAGTTTTGATAGCTGCTTTTCTTGTTAAGCTCGTTTACGACGTGAGACTCTAATTAGAAATTTGTAATAATCATTTTTTTTCTGATGTTTGATTGGGCCAAGCAACGTTCGCCAGGTTCTGCTAGTTTTCTATTATATTTCATATGCAATATCTTTTGCGACATCACTATAGAAAGTCTGCTGAAAGTTATAAGTAGTGAAATTGAATTTTTCTATTTCAAACAGAATTTACGGCAAGAGTCGTAAAAAAATGACGGCCCAACATTAAATGATAATAATAAATTAGTAATTGATCTCGGTGTACTGGAATATCAAAAGAAAGACACTACAAAATTGTATCATTCTGGAAACAATTCCTTTTAAGATTTCTGTGTTGGTGGTTTTGCATTAAAGTTTGTAATGTTAAAATATTTGTTTACACATAAATGTTATATCTCCTACACACATCCTTACATAATTAGGAAAAGGGAAACATTCATATAAGTAAGTGTTTGCATAGTCTAATATGACTTTTGACCAAAATATATTGACAGAATCTGGTTAATACATTAGGTCCTTGTGAGAGAAGTTTATCCAGAACCAAAAAGGCAAAAACCAAAGTTCCTAACCAAATTGCATCACAAACCCAGATTCGATATAAAGTCTCATAGTATAGATCCTTTATAGAATTTTCAACTCCGGAAAAGTTACAAATTCAGTTAAGGTTATAAATAATTATTGTAGAGGTTAAGGTACCAATGTCTACCTCTTGCATGTTATGCATTGTTGTTGTTACTATTTATTCAGGTGTGATATAGTAGTGATGGTATCGTTGTTTCATAGAGTGTTACAAATTTAGGTATAAAGGTAACCAACTTTATACAAACGTGAAGTGCTTTTAATGAAAGACGAATGAAATTATTGGAGAAGTTTAATGGTATTCTTCATCCTTAAAGGAGTTAGAAAGGCATCCATGCGATAAATAGATGTGGGTTTGTTTTCGAGTGGTTGTTGTTAATCTTCACTCAGCCGCCTCGGTGTAGATTTACGGAAGGTGTAATGTTTTTTTTTTTTTTTGTTAGTAAGTAAAGCATAACCCTACATAGGTATACAGGGTACGCAATGTCGATGTGTGTCGTGTCGGTTGCTTACCTTTTGGATACGGAGAAGGTTTCAATTAAAATTGTATTTTCATGTCAAATACTGAGATTATATTTGCGTCCTTATTTCAGGTTATTTTTTTTTTTTGTGTAGATACCTAGTTAGATGTAGTGCATTCTTATGATATGTTGTGTTTGGATGGATGCTCAAGTTAAATGAGTTGCTTCGAGCAATATTGTTTTATGTACGGATGTACAATTTTTTGAGATTCATTGTTTTGTATTTAATTTTATTTTTGTAAAGTTGTTTTTTAAGTACTTTCTGACGAATTTATTCATAATGATTTTTCTATTTATGAATTAGGAGTTATTTTTATTTTGTCGGCAAGTGAATTTTTGAACAAAAAAAAACACAACTAGGTACCTAGATATTTTTCAGACAACTAAACACTCAACTATACATTTTCCTCCATTTATTGTTGCTTGTTTCAGTATTTTTTTTTAAATTTAAACTGAAGAACTTTCAAATATGAGGTTTTCAAAGAATAGGTGATGCCAAGAGTGTGGAAATGATTGTGAATATTCAGTTAGCCAAATAAAATTTCATCTTAATTGCATAAAATAAAATTCACCACTCAAGAGCGTAGGCAGGATTTTGATGAGGAGGGGGCAAACTTATTCGAGAACAAATGTATGTCAATTTTTTCCACAAATAAAGTATGTCTATACGCGTTCAAAATTTAAATTTCTTAACACAGCCCTAATACATTTTTTGTTGTTGTTTTATATATTTCACATCTTCTTATGGATAGAAAGTCAAATTTACAAATAAAACAAGTATTTGTATCCGTATCCGATTTTGGTAATAGGTCTGTTTCATAACAATTTGTACAAATTTTCACAAAATGCTGTTTGTTAACTTGGAAAAATTACTACAAAATCTTTGTCAAAGTGGTAGAGAAAACCTCCACTAAATTGAAAAAGTTATGAATTCTTACTACATGAATTTCTGTGGGTAACTGGTGTTAAAGCTGTCAAAATATAAAGCTGTCCATTTTTTCTGCTATTTCCTTGGCTTAGTGACATTCGAAAGAAATAATTCAAGCAAGAAGTTCATTATTTGTGTAGAAGAAAGAATGATATCTTCGTATTGAAAATTAAAGACAAACAGGAATAAAGAAAGAAACGCAAACTCTAATATTTGTTCACTAGAATTCTCGAGTGTTTTCTTATTTTATTTTAAAGAATATTTTAGTTATGTGGACTGTCCTTTGTTCTGCGTGTTGATTTGCTTTTGTTTTTATTTTTTTTTTTTTTAGTTTGGATTTAGTATTGTCTTGAGTGATCATTCAATTGTACCCATCACTACTTTATGTCCTTGCATCCGGAGCATCATCCTTGACGTCTTAAACACATATGACCCAATTTGAGTTTGTTGATGTTGTTGCAAGATTTACAAAATTTCCCCCACTCTTTAAGTTTGGCAGTTGTTACACTTCTCACTACAAAAAAGATACCAAACTAACATATTACTTATCTGTTCAACTGTTAATAGAATTGTGCATGTCTATCTACCTAATAAAATATTACTGCCCCACCCCTGTCAACCCCTGTCTACGCCCTAGGCGCAACTGCTAAGTTGAACAAATTTGTATGGCAATAAAATTCTGGTTTGGATTCTTTGAAGTGAGAATTGATTCAAAAGAGCGTCCAATGCTTAAAAAATTAACTCCAAAATCTTAAGGAATTATTTTATATTAGCCACTGTTTGTATGCTTAGAAAATATTAGAAATTAACTGCTCACGAACATTTTGATAATTGGTTCATTTCAACAATAATAAGTTCTGTAAGGAGCTTGATCATATGGTGGTACACGAAAATGTTTATTAGAATAAATGATTCGTCCTTAGAACCATCAAGTTCTAAATTCTTCTTTTGACACTAAAGATACAAAAATTCTCAAATCTTTCTAGAGAAAAATTACAGTGATTACAGTGTAAAAAATGTTGGCCCCAGAAGACTGCCTTGTGGAACCCCAATGTTTTGCAGGTAATGACTGTGGTGCTAAAGTTTTAAACAATACTTGACAGTTACGATCCATTAAGTATAATTTTATCGATTATGAGAAAAAAATCCCATAGGCTTTAATTTGAAAGAAATAATTTTTATCAAATTAAATTATTATTTCCTTAAAGTCCGTGGCAATTATATTAATTTAGTTTCTTATCTATTAAATTTAAAATATGTATAAGAAACAAATTGTTGGTCGTAGATACTGATGTTATTTTTAAGATACTCATGCTTCCATATATTCATATTTATTTATTTTTTGCATTTACAAAGACACATTAAGACTTAAATTTTTAAGAAGTATCAATAATCTAAATTACAAAAGTTCTTTGCATTCAAATAAATAAAAAAAAAATATTCTTAATGCTAAATTTATATACACATCTTTCCTATCATTCTTTCTCTTCCTTAACCTCACCCCCACGCCCGCGCTGTGTTGAAACATTTAAAGGGTATTCATACTCCCTTGAGCGCGCGTAGATTATAAAAAAAAAAAAAAAAAAAAAAAATATAATTAGGTTCTTAGATAATAAGCTTAAGAATTAAAGTTTTTTTTTTTAAACTAAACAAAAAATATGTAGATATAAAAAATAAGACTCGGTATCGTCTGTGTTTTTTTTTTAGAAAATATTAGTTTGTTATTAAAGTCTACACTGTCAATGACAATTAAGTTTAATTAAGTTACATTACCTACTATAGTTTAGGAACCCACATTTCTAAAGCAATCAAGTGCGATAAGTAGGACTGGCTTTCGGTCAACAATGAAGAAAGAATGATCCACTGAATTGTTTTTTGGTGCGCAACTAAAAGAATACAAAAAAAAATCAGTTTACCTATGGTAAGACACAATAGTTTACAATTTTTTTTAGATAAAATATAAAGAAATTAAACAATTGTTTAATTGTTTTTGTAATTGTTACAATTGAATAATGAAATTTTGTTTAAACAGAATTATTTAAAAACTACGTTGAGGAGTTGCCATTGTGTTAATAAATCTTCATAAAATACATATAACAAAATTCTGCAAAGTTGTTGAAATTGTTGCATATTTTTAAATATATATATATTTTGTAATAATTAAATAGATAAACATAACTAATAAATATTCTTTCTTTCTTTCTTTATAGGTAAGTTTCACATTATCCGAAGGAATATCATCATGATTTGCTTTATTATTTCTCAGGTTGTCAGGTAACTATTTTTAATATTCCCTGTTCATTATTATGATCATTTTAAAAACATTTTTCTTAAGAATTTTAACGCCGAATGGGTTTTTATCACCTTTCCCTAACATGTATGGATTAAGTAATTAAATCGAGATTAAAAGAGAATAAATAAAAAAAAACCTGATGCTGAATCTAATATTATAGTAACCTGAACTAAATGTTTACATTAATTTAAACAATTAATCATAACGTTTGAAAGGAGAAAAAGACTAATAAAATAAAATGCACGACATGGTCGCACGTATTTGGTCTTACGTTCGATCACATCGTAAGCACTAAAAACTAAATATATATTATAAAAATTAAGTTAATTTTAATATTATACATAGACAACAATTTTTTTTTAAATTAAGTCTTTAACAATATAAATTTATAAACAGTATTTTACACAAAAATTATCCATCCGCTTTCGAAATTTTCGAAATCCAAAACAAATTTTTTAAAAATTCTGGCAAGCATTTTTATTTAGAATCCGAAGGATACCTATATAAAAATTTGATCGTAATCCGATGAGCCGTTATTAAAAATTCGAAAATCAAAAATAAATGGTTCTATAGTAGGTACCGTAATAACAATGAATTTAGACTTTTCTTGGACCAAAAGATCATATGGTTGAAATTTTTTTTAAATGTCAAAAAACGGACCGTTTTTTTTGCTTTCTACTATCTCATAAAAGACTTGCCCGATTCTTTCGAGATTTCACACATATATAGCCTTAAGTTGCCCAATTTATACTGCGTACCTATATTTTTAATTAATATTTTTTTGTATTTGTAAAAGCATTTTTAAGAAAAAATTTATATTTCAAAAACTGCTCATAATTTTTTTTTTAAATTACAGTTATATGTATTTGCTGAATGCCTATGAATTGGCGTTTTTGATTTTTTTTCTCAAAAAGTTTTTAAAAAAAACTTTTTAAAAAAAACTTTTTTCTCAAAAACCGCTGCACAGATTTTTAAAATTTTTTTCTCATAAATTCAAATTTATCCAAGAAATAAAATGGCGTACTTTTTTTGAGCTCAAATTAGATTAAGTATTTATTTCATAATTTTGAATTATGTATTTCTTCTTTGATTAAGCCGTTAATCTTCAGTTTTTAAGTTTATATTATTAAATATTTAAGATTGTTACACTAATGTTTTTTAGAAAAAAATTAAAGAAATTTTGTATATATACAAAATTAAGTAAAAAACGACTTTAAAAATATATTTAGATTTTTAATAGAAATCTTTTGCATAGGATGTGATCGAACATAAGAGTAAGTTCGTGCGATCCAGTCGTGCATTTAATTTTTTTAAACAGTAGTTTTGTCGGTGGGCGTTTAAGTGAGCGGTCGGTGACGTACGCAAAAATTCGTAAAAAGGAAATACCAATAAGGTATAGAAATAAATGGATAATACACACAATTAAATATTTTTATATTGCTTAGTGGGTATCATTTGAGGGAAAACAAAAATGCAATTTGAATTCATGGATAAATAAGAATATATCAAAAAAAATTCAAAAATCGTTGGAGCGGTTTCTTCAAAAAATAATTTTGTATGTATTAAATTTCGAAAACATTTAAAAAACAAAAATTGAAACGCCATTTTTAAGATATTATTAATGTACATATAAAATTAGAATATCAAAATAATTCAGTGACTGGTTTTTGAAAAATCGATTTTTCAAAAAAAAAAATCTTATTTATTTTTTAAAAATCAAAAAACTTTTTTCAATTCATCCAATAGTGAGAAACGTGAAAATATGAAAAGTGGTTCTATAGGAAATACCGTTAATAAGTAAGCAAAATAAAATGTATTTATACTTAAAAGTGGACTGTACTTATTTAAGAACATACACATTTTTGTATAAAAATTCTTGGAGCCGTTTTTGAGAAATACATTTTTTTCTTACCGGTTTTTAAAAATTTGTATGGTAGGTACCGTTTTTTTTATTTTGGGAAAATTATTTCTTTAACTATTCAAATAAATGCAAAAAAAACTTCAAAACTCGAATTTTGGGTTTAAAAAAAAAAATTGATTTCCAAAAACTTTTTTTTGCAAAAATTTTAGTTTACAATAGTGTTTAAACATTCTAGGAGCTTCAAATTTCAAAAAATCAAATTAACCGTTTCCCAGAAATTTGAAAACAAAACAAAAAATTACCAAAATCTTCCTTTGCCTTCGATGATGAACAAATTTTTTTTATGGGACCGTTTTTGTGAAAAATAAGGTTTTTGGTTTTGGCTTTAAAAAAACTGTAAGGGAGCTACTCTTATTTGTCGTCTTAAAGAAAATGAAAAAACATGTGGGCATATTACCGAAAAAACAATGTGTACCATGTTTGAAGCAAATCCATCCAACCGTTTAGGCTGCAGACTCCAGACAGACAGACGGAATTGGGGGACCCATGTTTTTGGGGTTCTCTATGATCGTAATATCATGTTTGATTATTAGAATTTTTTTCGTTTTTTTGCATGAATCCATAACTTGCCTTATAGCACCTATAATCGCAAATAAAAATAATTAATACCTAAAGAAAAAACCCTTTATTAACGGTATCTAACCATTTACAAGATTGTAATAAAATCCGAGACGAAAACAAGTCATATGAATTCAGCTTAAATTCTTCCTACACGTACATTCTCATACACTCGTGCCTAGTGCTTTTATTCAAATTAAATGTTTATGTTTTGTTTCCGCAAATCGGCCTCAATATTCCGCCCTAATGAAAAATTACATTAGGTTGAACTTTCCAAACATGATTCTTCACAATTCCCCTAAACATTTTCTACGCCCTTTCAATTCGTTTAGCATCATCAATTTTAGCTCATTCCTATTCGTGTTGGTACCTACTCATCTTATGATATTATTTATTGTTGGCCCTTTTATCCTCACTTCACCTCTTAATTTCAAATACATAATAGCGTATTCAGCTCACCTTAAATGGCATCGATCGCGCCAGAGAATCCATTGCTCTGTCTATGGCACGCAAAATCAACAAAAAAAAATATTTAAAGGCAAACATATTGTAACCAAATAAACGAAATAAACAGGGGTGAATGAACCGCAACTCTCTACGCACTTAGAATTGTTTATTACAAATTTAATTCCTACCTTCAGATACGAAACAATAATATACTACCATGGGTACTGTTACACAGGCGTAAAAACGGGTAGGTCACTAGTTCAATAACACACATAGGAGATATGCCCCAGAAGTGTTTACATTCGAAATAAAATTGTTTTTATTTTGTATATTTTGTGTCTGGATCAGGTGCGGATAAGAGAGGGGGGACAAGTGGTGCAATGAATCCCCCTTATCTTGGTTAAAATTGAAATATCGTCACAAACTTCTTTATTCTCAACATACACAAAAATGTTGACACTTTTTTGCACATTTCAAAAGAAAAATAATTTCAAAATTTTCCCATTATTTTTCGAGCGAATTACTATAGTTCCGGGCCTGGTTTTTTGTTTCGGAATAGTTACACACGTGAATTTTTTTTTTAAGCGGTTCGCCCCCACACCTGTGTAACTATACAAACACAATTGGATTATTCCCAAAATGTATTTCAGTAAAATTTTAAAACCCTCAGAATTACCACAACAGGACACAATAGTCGGGTTGCTGTCAATTCCAGATTTCGAATTAACCAACAGTGTGATGCCAGTGGACTTACCGCAAACACTGGGGGCGGACAGATTGTATCACTACACACAAACACAAATCCACGCAGGCAGATGTTGTATTTCAGGTAATAAAATTATCCAAAAAAAAAGAAAAGAAAAAAAAATAATTAACAACTGCAAATAAAATACGAATTAAATTTTTTGTTCGGTTTGTATAATGGCAGGTGTAACATGTCGCGATACCCATTCAAAGTTATTTTGAATGCCATGCTCCCGGCCTCATGAGGGAGCCAGCCACTCACCGCTCACCCATTGGCAATGTTTTACAAACTAAAAGGTTACCTGTTCACTAAAAACACCAAAAGAGCAATTACAACAAATTTTCGCATTTAATTGAGTTTTAATGTAATAATTTTGCGTATGCCAATATGTTTGATATGTGTTCCACAATAAAGCTTGAGGCGCCCATAACACGCCTCTATCGATATGAATGCGTATTGGTTAGTTACTGTAATTGCAAATCAACATAATGTTCACTGACAAATTAAAATTTAAACAAATTAGAGATGTGATAAAATTTAACTAGAAGAAGTGAACTATACCTGAAACTTCCGTTGGACATAGGTAATTTTTGACTTTTCAAACTAATATTATGAGCTATAAAGTTTTTGAAAAATTTGAATGGAATTTTCTAAGTAATTTATGGCTGTCTTTTTAGAAAAAGTTGTACATTAACTTAACGAACTTGTGAGAAGTTAAATTTGACATAATCTGCAAGAAGTATGAAGTTCTAATTAATAAACTGTGTTTTAATTACTAACTGAGGGGAAAATTAATTTAAAAAAACTCTTAACGAAAAAATTTCTTAAAATACAAAACTTGCGTGAATGTATTTATTCAAAAGTTTACAGCGTGAACTAATTCTAGGAATTTGAGCTTGGAATTTATTAATATCGAACTTTTTTTCTTAGAAAATATTACGAAGCAGTTGTCAAAAGCAAATATATCATATCTCAGAACTGGCAATACGTTGGTTCAACGACCCGACGTGGTAGTATGTATAACGGGTGACGCAAAATTAATCACCCTATCGAAAAATGTTATAATATTTACAATTGGCGCCGTACGTCAATTTTTTTTGAAAACCTTTTTTTTTTATAATGATGCGCGCTTTATAGGGAGCGAGCGTTAGGAAAATAGGGAAGGATTTAGAAGAGATACCGATGTACATTGGTTTTGAATGTTTTGAATTCCTGAATATCAAAATGGATGGGAAAAATGGAGCATGGTAGAGCATTCCACATTCGTTCGTTGTAAGAATAAAGAAAAAATAACTGTTGTAGTACGTCCGAAGTTGGACTCAAGGGTTAACTGATGAGCATACCTAGAAGTGCGAGTATGACGGTTGAATAGCTTAAGGGGAGAAATTCAACTGGCTATCTCGCTAGAACATTTTATAAAAATATTAATACAATAATGAAAAACATATAACATTTCGGCGGTTTTTGAGAGTTGTAAATGTTTCCATTATTTTTTTATCGCCTATTATTCTTAGAGCTTTCTATTCAATTTTATCTAAAAGATTGAAATGAGTTTTGAAGAGAGTTATGCTCTTTTCTCATTTCAGAAGAATGAAGGCCTTGTAGATTACAACCAAATCAGAAGGGAAGAAGAATTTTTTGCCCAAATCTTTTGCGGCGTTTTTGGCGATATCGCTGAGATGATCTGCGATGCGCTGAGATGGTCTGCGAAGCACTTAACAAGGAACGCGCAAGTTGATCGGTTTCGTGCTACTTATGAATAGCGACATATGGGGTAGGCCGGTTTCTGTCCAAACGACAGAAGACAGCACTGAGTTCTTGAAGTATTAAATTCTACGCGGTTTTTTTATTTCCCAATTGGACAATGCTGTCGAGATCAGAATTTAATGAGTTTATCATTCGCTGCCGTTGCAGTTACACATCCGAAGAAATTTGAAGCGTTTTCAAATGAGACACCATTCATGTCCCTATACTTGTAGTATTTGTATAGGTTATGATCAATTGATAGCAGACAAATTAAAGTTCAGCTAAAAAATTTGGACAATTTTTTCTTATTCACAGAGTCATTTTTGAATCTATACGCGCTACCTAAAATTAACCACCTTGTGTTATATTGTGGTGTATTGTGTCTTCGAATTTGTACAGTCTCCAATGACCTTGATGACACAATCAAAACAAAAAACAAACACACTACTAATATTTCAACTTCTTTAAGGTTTCGTTAAGCTCTTAGATAAAGGTCGCAGATAAAATAACTTACCGAAGCCTTATCGAAGCTGAAATGTTTAAAATTATTTTTAAATATCGTGACCGCTTGGTCGAATCGCTATATAAATATGCGCGCCTCATCTTGAGTCAAATCGATTCAAGAAGTGAGATCATAAAAACAATTTTCAGAACTTTTAGATTCTCTAGGAATTCTTTGAAATTTTTTAAAACTCCTTTCTTGGTTGGACTACAGTAGTATCTTATGGAAAAATGGTGTAAACCAAAAATTTGTAATATGATGAGACATTGTGCCATTTGTACAATGGCCTCTTGATTGGGTATATTACCACCCGATTTTGTAGGAGCTGTCAGGATATCGAAGAAATGGAAACCATTAAACACCTGGTCAGGGATTTTCCAAACCTCCAAACAAATTGTCTCCGCTACTTTAGAATCATGTTTGTTCGAGAACTGAAAGATTTGGCGCAGATCTCGATGGCAAACATGGAAAATATATAGAAAACAACGGCTGGTTCGTAAAATAACCAGTCTTTGTGAAACATTGCTTTGGGATCATCTCTGTCTTTAAGGGGATCATAATGAACCAATTGGAACCCGTGTTCGCAAAAGCTGTGTCTCTGAGCTGCGCCTATGAGCTTGAGCACAAATTCTTAAGTATCAAGCACAGAGTTTTTTTTACTGTAGTAACACACGAAAATGTAAATTCTTACCAGGATCTATTTTCTCCTCTATTTCGATATTCTGAACCTTACAAACAATACACATCGGTATCTTCTTTCATGACCTTTTCTAACATTTTAAGGGTTGCCAAAAGCTGTTGTGCACGTCTAATTTAAAAAAAAATCGCCCTTTTGGCAGACCGTTATACTTCAGGAAAACTCTGTGGCCAGTTCGAGTTCGCAATGCTAGAGATAACCATCTCCTTAAATCGGTCGTCCAGAATGTCAATTGTGATGTTTGTTGTTTGAAACGCAGCGCCTCGAATTATATTTTTGTGTGGATCTAGTCGTATAATTCAGAATCTTAAGGTAACACATTTAGTTGAATTGCTAGCTTACACAGCGCCAGCGTATCAAAGTCAAATAAAATGCACGACTCGATCACAAGTACTTGCTATGCAAAAGATATAAAAATTCTTAAATTTTTTCTTAAAAAAAATTTTATGACCGTTTTAAATATTTAATAATATTAATTTAAAAACAAAATTTCAGAAAAAATCGAACATCCGTTTTCGAAATATTGAATTTTCAAAAAAAAGAAAAAAAAATATTTTTTTTTTCAAAAATCCAAAAAAAAAATATTTTGCGAAAATTTTGAAGTGCACTATTATTTAGAATTCGAAGAAGATTCTGTATGGAAATTTTGATCGAAATCCGTTCAGCCGTTTATGAGAAAGTCGAAAATCAAATCAAATGGCTGTATGGAAGGTACGGTTAATAACAAAATATTTTAAAATTCTTTTTTGCCAAAATGTAGACCATGTCCAACGATCTAAACACACCAATTTTTATCAAAATCGTTAGAGCCGTTTTCGAGATAATTAATATGGAAGAAAAATATGTATGGCAAGTACCGTTATTTTTGGGGCTAAACCAACAATTCAAAAATCTATTTTGAACAATCACCTAAAACGCCTATGCACCAAGTTTGAACAAAATCGGTTCAGCCGTTTAGGCTGTAGATCGTTCTACAGACAGACAGACAGACGGAACTGTCGGACACACTTTTTTGGTGTTCTCTATCATCGTAATGTCAACTTTGATAAAAATCTCGAGTTCGATTTTTTTTTTCAAATGCAAAACTTGCCCTATAGTACCTATATCGCAAGTAAAAATCAATATATGGTGGGAAAAACACGTTTTCGTTTTGGTTTTGATTATCTTAGAGTAAATAATGAAAATGAAAAAAAAACATGTTTAAATCTGAAACACTCTTTAACTCATCAGTTAAAAATATAAATAATAATGAAAAAAAAATTTAACAACCACTGTCGTGTACTTCAATTTTGCTTCTGAAGACATATTCAATCAAAAATTTACGTGAAAAGATTGATATTCCTTAAACAAAATAGTAAATTGATTTTATTTAAATTAGAATATAAACAAATTACTCCAACTTATTTGTGAGGTAATTATATTAAAAAAAAAGGAAAGTAAAAAAACATAAATAAAGGTATTCCAACTGAATTACTGAAGGCTCCCTCTTGGTCTTGGTAGAAGGAGCAGACACTGTGTGTAGGCAATTATTCAACGTACGACGCGACGCTTCCATAGGCCAACCATGGTCAGAACGTTGCCGCGCCATATCGCATCGCCCGACACCACAAATTGAAAGTGAACTTAGCATACAACACTACACGCAAACAATATGCAATTGGTAACGGTATGTAGTGCAATGGCAGTGGCTGTTACAACCACGAAATCCATGGTTGAGGGTGTTTAACATGCAAAATAAACAACAAATCAACAACTGAAATTGAAGGACTCCTGCTGGCTACCTCCGCTATTGTGTAACTTTGGAATCTCATTTCAAGTGCAACATGGCACTCAGGGCGTGCTGCGGACTCTTTGTAAAAAAAAAAGTAAAAAAAAAAAAAAAAACTAAACATAAAAATGTTGAGTCAAACTCCCTGACATCAATATGCGATTTCGCACTCTCTTGGAGGTTCGAGCATAGTGCAAGTTGTATATAAGTACTCATGACAGTAGTTACCCGTAGTATTTCGCAACACTTCCCTACCTAGGCATGAGCATCTGTTCCGAAGTTTTGCAGTAATTTTGAATTTTTTGTTACTTCTTCCCACCTGCGGAGTGTACTGGTGCAATTGCTTACCCATGAACTTTTCATTCACATCTATTTGGATTCAGATCCAACAAAGCGCACACCTTAAATAGCGGGCGAAACGTAACTCAGCAAAAAGTAGGTAGATATAGCTGGGAAGGGACTGATACTGAGACTATTGACTTGACTGGTGGTAATGTCGCCGGGGAGAGAGACCTCACTTATTTTATAGAACTACGCAAATAAACTAACAATGCCAGGTAAGCTGTTATTACAACACCCTATTTCTGCCAATCGTAGGTACCTCACTCACTATAAAGTGGCCGAGTCGCGTCGCTACGGTCGCTTCGTGATTAGATACTTTATACTTAGAGAGTCCGCAATTGGTATATGGCAAATAACCATACCCTATATGTACTGTTGCGGTTATCATTTAAGTTGGTTAGAAGCAGGGCTGAAATATCACGATCCAGCGTTCACAAATGACCGATTGACTGACTTCGAATCCGGCTCGAACACCAACTGGCAGAATAAAAACACAATGCGGGGGTGTAGCTGTTCTCTTTTCCTCTCAAACCCTCTTTCTGGATTCGGATTGTGTCAAACTCCATTAAAACAAAAAAAAAAACTTCGTGCTTATGTAGATTATAAAAAAAAAATTCAACAACAAAAAAAATGCAAAAAGGGAACAGCATTCTTGAATCCTCAAGTCTTTTTGCTGGGTGTGACTAATTATATCGTTGATGCTTGTTGGACAAGTATTGATGTAAGCTGAGGAACATACAGCTACATTAGCTTACCTCAGGCGCTTTAAAAAACTGTATTTTATGTGTGTCTGTGGGTTGAACCTTATTTGGGCTGTTAAGTGGTTTTGTGCATTTTTTTTTTTTTTTTGTTTGGCTGAAAATTGTTATTAATATCTGTGTGAGAAAATATTTGAACGAGTAGGGTCTTATTTTTTGGATTACTTTGTACTTTATGGGACATCAATAATGTTTGGAAAAGGTAATGGCATGCTGTCAAACCAATAGACTTGTATGATGCTAATGTTTCCACAGGAGAAAATCGGAATCAGAATTTACAATTCACAATTTCGTGTCGCAAGAGTAGTTGGCAAGGTTAAAAGCCAAGTAAAAAATGGTTGGTTCAAATGGCTCGATGATCTAAAGATCCTTCCTTACTCAACTTAAATATGGTTTAGATGAGAAATTCGGCTAAATTATTATTCTTTTTGGTTTGGTAATTAAGAAAGCGTTATATGTTGGTTTAGGTTGAAATGTTGTTCTTCAAATCTGTATTTGACACAACTTTTGACATTTGCAAATGGCAGCAATTGTCATTTCTACTTTGAGATTTGTGAAGTAGACTTCTGGCACAAAAACTCGTTTAACATTTCTGTCAAATGGAGTGATTCGTTGTGAATGTTTGTGGACTCTATCGGAGGTCCTTACACTTGCAATATCTTCGGTCGAATCTAATGCAGTTAGAACGAGAGGCTAGGCGAAACTCTTAATTGTTTGGCGACTAAGACCAACTTGTTTACAGATCTTAATGACAAAAAATTTTGTTCGTGTTACGCACGCTTTCAATGATCCTGATGATCGCACGCACTTGCTCTTGTACAAATATTTTTTTTTTCCAAAAATATTGGTATGCAATAATGTTTATAATTTGAAGGGAATCCTACGTAAAAATTTCGATCAAAATCTGTCAAGCCATTTAGGAGAAAGTCGAAAATCAAAAAAAGTAGTCCACACAGATTTTTTTTAAATCAAAATCATTAGATCCGTTTTCGAGATAATTAAAATGGTAGAAATAAATTGTATGGCAAGTAGATACCGTTATTTTTTGGGCTAAAAAAAAAAGATTCCAAAAACCTATTTGAGACAATCACCTAAAATGCTTAAATACCAAGTTTGAAGAAAATTACTTCAGCCGTTTAGGCTGTAGATCGTTCTACGGGCTGACAGACAGACAGACGGAATTGCGGTACCCACATTTTTGGTATTCTCTATTATCATAATGTCAAGTTTGATTAAAATCGCGAGTTCGTTTTTTTTTTCAAATGCAAAACTTGCCCTATAGTACATAGGCATATCGCAAGTAAAAAAGAAACACTTTATACTATACGAAGTTCAAATATGTCAGGGGTGGTATGGGGATGAAAGGCACACACATGACTCTAAGATAAAGGGCACCAAATTAAATCTATTTTATTTTCCTTGGGGGTCATGGACCGGCTAAGTGACTCCCTTTGGATCGCTAGATCTTTATATTTGAGGTACATTTGAGCCCAACATGTCTTAATATTAACTGTGGGGCCCTTCAGAATTTTATAGTTTCATAAGAAAGTTTTCCTTTAGAATTCCAAAAGATTATTTTTGTTTGCTATATAAGTGGTTTTCGCTGTTGTTTGGATCACCTAGAAGCTCAATTAGTTACAAAATAACTCTGTATTTGATATAGGGCCCCCTAGATCTATGCTTGGACCACAATATCCCAATATTTATTATGGGAAATTATCGGGATGTTACTTTTGTTGGAATATTTTTCTTATGAAAACTTACAAATATTGTAGATAATCAAAATATTAGAAGAATACAAAATTTATCATTTTCCTGGGTAGCAGAGTCTTCCAATCCGTCCCTGGAATCAATAAATTCGTACTGGCTTATTCGATTCAGTTATGCAAGCCTAGAGTTCTTCTGAATTACCAATCGAAAGCAAGAAACAAGGGATAAAGAATGCGTAGAAAAAAAGAAATTTAGAGATTGGTTATTGGGTTGTTTTTCTTTAAATGTCCCTAAACACTTGCTCAAACATAAAATTGCAGTAATATTTTTGTTTTATTTGGCAACATTTTATGGATATCTTTTCATTGCCTCCTGTATTGTTTTTGGCATTTATATTCGAGTACGTAATACTGCCCCATTTTCAGGTCCGGAATATCACCTTCCAAAAATTCGATAAGAATGTATTTGCTTCTGTTCGATTTTATGCGGAAAAGTTCTCGAAATGCCCCTGGCATAGAGAGCTTTCATAACACGCGAATCAGAAGTCATATATAGCTACGTTCAAACTCCAAGGAATTGTATTGTAGCTGCAGACTTCCAGTTTTTCTGATAATGTTTCCCGGGCAGTTCAACAAAATTTTAAAAAATCCTTAAAATAAATTTTTATTATTAATAATATTTCTTATATACAAAATTTGTTTAATTTTCTTTCTACAAAAAAATGTTTATTCCAATTTTATGAAGATATTTGCTTAAAAACTCAATATTGAACATATTGAATTTGAAAAAAAAAATGTTTTTAAAAATGGTTGGGTATATATCATATAGGGTTGGGTTCGATATTCCGCTTTTATAATCCCTTTTCTTAAAACTCCGCTATTAAAATCCCACTTTTTTTAAATCCCGCTTTTTAAATCCCATCTTTTATAATCCCATTTTTTTTTTGTAATAAGACGGCTGCGGCCCAATATACAGGATTTAGGGTAGGGTCGAGTTTGGGTGTATGCAAAGCTTTTGTGTAATATTTATCGAAATGCAAAACGAGCTTGGCGGGATTAAACGAGATAAGTCGGTATTTTAAAAAGCGGGATTACAACACATCAGGATTTTGAATAAGCGGTATTTTAAACGTCGATATTTTAATAAATGCAGTATTTTAGAAGGCGGGATTTTAAAACTTTTTTTCGGGATTTTAAAAAGCGGGATTCAGATACGCTCCCTATCTTTCCGTTCTAAAAATGTTTAATACAAATTTTAAATATAACTCGAAATGTTCATGAGCAAATACTATAATTGAGTTATTTATAAGAACGTGCGTTAACTTAAACGAATGCAACCATGTGTCCATATTTTTCATCATTTTATTTTTTCTTTAAAGAAGTCTATTACAGAAATCCATTATCTTAACTGCAAATATACAATTCCACGGTCTATTTGTCAGAATGGATCTTGAAGAAATCAACTGATTTCCTTCAATGCGTCTCAGCAAAAAAACAGCCAATTTCTAAATATCTGTTTTATTTTAACGTTAACATGACAAAGCTAAGATAGTTCTCTAATCGTTTAATGGTTTTTCTAAAAAAAAAAAATAGTTACAACACCATAGATAGCTATACGTATCTTTTTTATTGGCCAGTTAAGTAAAATAATCGTACATCACACTCGCTAAAAGTGTGTCGTGTATAGGTCATTAAAAATTACATAAAAAACCTTGTAAGTCGTTAAACTCAACCTCATCAAATATGGCATTTATGTACACATATGCAGACTTGGTTACATTTCAAAAAGGGCTTAAGATGTATTATGTTGTAAAGCACCCAAAATGGCACACACCCATACATGCCTGATGGAAGATAATAAATCGCAAAATCCAAAAGACTATACGTGAATCTAGATAGTAAACTAATAACAATTGTTTGTCTATGTTTGAATTGGTCGACCCTTTTGTAAAAAAAAAATACTTCCCTCCAGTTTCCCGTTAAAGAGTCATAGTCGTAACCATATTATAATATCTTATCGCCTTTTTTTTTACCACGCATTCGTCAAATAGTGTGTATGGGTAGGTAGCATTAACATGCCTGCTTAAGCTCCCTCAAACGTTTCTCCAATATAAGTAGGTACTTGAAAAGTGTTTAAGCTTTTTTTTTATTATCTTCACTTCACCGAATAAACCATTCTGCAGAGAAGAAAAATCAGCGAAGTACAAACCTTAACGCAAACAAATCACGCAAAAAATAATTAAAAGCAACAAAATGAGGCACTTTGCTCTTTCGGCTTGCTCGGGATCGGAATCAAAATCTGATTTGGATCTCTTTCGTTGGGCTGACTCTCCGTCGGCCGCCGGCCGCTCTGGTTTTATAGTGTGCAAAATATGCGAGAAGACTTTTTAGCTTTCAGTATTCAGTGTGGGTACTTTGTGCCCACAAAACGAACCTATACATAAATGAAACACAATCATATACTTTTTTTTAATCTTTTTTTCTAATGGTTCGTCCTAATTTTTCATTACTTACATAAATATACATTAAATGTATGACTGTGTCGTATTATTCTGCTCTTAGGATCATTTATTTATTATAAATGATTTAAAACATTTTTTTTTAAGAATTTCAATTAATAAAATATAATAGTGTTCTTACTTTCGTAATTTTTGGTAATTACATTAAATTAACCCTCTGCTAGCATGTCAGCTTCTTTAAAGTTTCGATAAGGTCTATTCGAAGCTAAAATAACTTACCGAAGCATTATCGAAGCTTTGGTTATTTTTGTTTTTGTTTAATTCTTAACTCCCAAAAGAGGGTTGTTTACCCCTGAAATGATTGAGCGTTTGGATAATAAAGAAGGATTCGATAAATCTTGAAAGGTTTGAAGTTCTGAGTATTAAAATGCGAGAGAAAAATGCAGATATAGAATGAATTCGATTTTCGGGTTGTGTGAAGTTATAACCTCTTTATTTGGCAATGTGTCTTTATTGTATAGCAATTTTCATTGATATGGTTGTCTTCTACATTTCTAACGTCAATTTTATATTCTCACAATACGTTTTAAATTGTTTAAAATGTAGGATTTTTGAATTAGTCTTAAATCCTTCTTTCATCTACAAAGCTACAAGTAGACGGTCGACAAAAAAAAGTCAAAGTGTTGACGTCAAAATCTTTTCGAATTGTGACACTTCATCCAGTGTGATTGTCAAAGAACACATCTAAAACATTGACAGATTTGCATGAACTGTCAAATACAACACACTTGTTGACATTTATAAAAGTCAAAGTATCATAACGTAGTAGAACGACTAAAATTTCGTGTGAAATTTTTTATTTACTTGAAACATTAGAAAAAATGTCGAATTTTTACTCTAATTCAACATTACGAAAATTGAGAAGTCCAAAAAAAATTTAAAAGATAATGAAAAAAAATACAATTACAAATGCTAGTGGGCATGGAAAATTACAGTGAAAGCTCTAAGAAGCACACTTTCAAAAACTATTCGGTTAAGTGAAAGAACAAGAAATAATGGATTTTCTTACGTATTAAAAATTAAATAAAAACAATACTGAGGACCGATCTTTTGTTTTTTGTTGATAAAAAAATAATCCCTAAATAAAATTATGGGAGGTTTGCTAATGCGAGTGTTCGTTTATAAGAAAGTAATTTGTATTGGAAATTCGAAAAGTTGTTTTTTCCCGAAAATGTGTCCGTTAATGGAAATTGTCCGCTTATTAGAACTATCCGCAAGTAGAACTTTCAAATTATATCCCCTTAAATAGCCGTCATTAGAATGCAGACACTCATGATCTCTTTCGATAGCACTTTCCATAACTTGTGTTGTTGGGGTAATTTGAGCGATTTCCCTGCAAGTGTTGACAAATTTGATATTACAGTGAAAGCTCTAATAAGGGGACACTCATTGTCGCCCAATTCTTGTTCGGTTATGAGAACTGTCCGGTTAAGGGAAAGAATAAGAAAGCAAATTACTCTAAGAATTAATAGCAGAAGGAAATGAAATGACATGTGCAATAATGGAACGCTACCAGAAAAGGGAACCAAACACTTTCAAAATTACACCAACTTATTTACCTGGGAAGCGGGAAGTCCCTAATAAGTTACGTATTAAAATTAAAAGATAAAATATACTGAGAACGGTTCTTTAGTTTTTTTGGTTATTTGATTTGTTGATAAAAAATATTCCCTCAATAAAATTATGCGACCGCGTATGGGAGGTCTTCTATATAAATACCTATTTTCACAGATAATCTGAAAAAACGGAGGCCAATACACGTCATTATTTTGAGAAATAAAAGATCCCAAAAAAAGTGACACAATGAAAATTTTAGGTTTGTGCTAATTAAGTGAAATTGATAACTGTAGCAGATTATTTATAAAAGTATCCACTAAAGATTTTTCGCTCAGTTGTGCGTGTCTGTTGGAAAAAATTAGATTTGAATTTTATGTGTATGGTTTTTGGTACACTTCTGTGGTTTTTAGTGTTTTTTTTCTGTGCAATATTATTAAAACTCTAAATGAATATTTATTTTGCAGAGTGAACCTGAACATTTCCCTCTCTTGTTGCAGCCTACTAGCCTTAACACGTCAGTAAAAAAAAAGAAGTGACTCCACCAGAGTCCGGCATGTCTGGAATGAATATTTCACAATTTTAATGGTGCAACGATAAACCAAGCTGGCAATGGCGATAATAAATTGTCTTTCTCTAGTCTGTTTCATACACAAATTGTTTGAACTTCCATGGAATTAAAACAAAATATTCCGAACATGTTTATTTTTACTTGCGATTATAGGTACTATAAGGCAAGTTATGTATTTGTACAAAAAAAAAGGGTTTCCATCAATCAAACATGACATTACGATCATAGAGAACACCAAAAAGTGGGTCCCGCGATTCCGCCCGTCTGTCTGTATGTGTGTAGAACGATCTACAAACTAAACGGCTTAACCGTTTTGGTTCAAACTTGGTGCTTAGGCGTTTTAGGTGATGGTCCAAAATAGATTTTTGAATCGTTGTTTTAGCCCCAAAAATAACGGTACTTGCCATACAAATTTTTCTACCATCTTAATTATCTCGAAAACGGCTATTACGATTTTGATAAAAATTGGCGTGTGTACTTAGGGCATGTCCTACATTTTGGCTAAAAAAAATTTAAAATATTTTGTTATTAACGGTGCCTGCCATACAACAATTTGTTTTGATCTTCGATTTCTCATAAACGTCTCGACGGATTTAGATTGAAATTTTTATATAGGAGGTCCTTCGAATTCTAAATGCATACTTAAATTTATCATACCAACATTTTTTAGAAGAAATTTTGTAAAAAAAAAAAAACAATTTTAAAAATATATTGTGCTGTTTGTACTTACTAAGATCCATGTGCTTACGATTTTGGAGACATAGAACTATAAAATGAAATAAAACACAGATAAATTGTTTAAATTGCCATAAAATCGACTTAATTGAACGATTTCCTCGCAGTTTCTTATATAAATATGGTGTCTGGCATATGGCCTCCGCGGCTGGCTGGGATGTAATCCAATATGCAGGTCTAGTTTTCGAATACACTTTACAGTATTTGGGACCCGCTATCGGCAATAACGCGGCGACGACTCACAGATCAAATATACGAAATTATGCGTTCACCGAACGTTTCCTTCAAAAAATCATTTGTGACACGTGTGTGACAAACACACAGCTCCCCAATTCCATGTGATTCAACTAAGGGCCAAAAAAGGCATTGATCATGACTCTATAACGGTCCCCATTGAGGGTAACCCTCTGGCCAGCATCGTGTTTAAAGAAGTAAGGACCAATTATTCCACCAACCCATAAAGCTCACCAAACTGTCATTTTTTCTGGATGTAACGGCAGGTTCTCGTCTCACAATGACTTGAGGATTAGTTTCACTTATAACGCCGCTGTTTAGCTTATTGATGTAGCCATTCAATGAAAATGACCTTCATCGCTGAACAAATTTTTTTTGTAAACATCGGTATCAACAACAATCTCGTTTCGCCAAATGTACGGTGCGGGATGAAATGTCAAACCAAAGAAAAAATTACATGCCAAATGACAAAATAGCTGTCAACGAAAACAGTGCTGCCAACTTTACTTTTAAGAAAGAAAACACCTTTTAGTGCTAGTTTTATCACTTTAATTGAAATTTAGTTTTTAACATTTTTTTTTTAAATCCATTACTTGCCCATGGTACTCGTACCTACATAAGGTACATACTTACTTTATAACTAATAAAAGAATGAATAGTTAACACTAACATTCGTTCATACATAAATTAAGCATGAGAGAAATGCAAGTTTGAATTCATTTTATTTTGTACCTAATTTCTCAATATTTTTTTCTTTTTTTGCCATATCTACCTAAATTTTTTGTATTTGGCAAATAATAAGCACACATCTGTTTAGGTGTAGGTAGGTATGTATATAGACTTTAGGCAGGGCCATCTGACAACGGTTCGCTAACATAAGCTTTTTATTTGCTATTATTACTTTTTATTGTAGTTTTATATATATTTTTTTTGCAAAATATAAAAAAGAAAATAAAGTTATAGCTTAGGTACCTACCTTCCTACCAGCGATACTCAGAAATCCACATAGATACACATTAAAAACTTTTGCTTATTTGGTGGGTCGTAGTCGTCGTCGTTGTCGTTGACGTCGTCGTCGTCGTCGTCATGTTCGACGTCGTTTCGGGTGCGGAGAGTTGACCTTCAAAAAATAATTAAATAGAGAGAAGAAGAAGAAGAATAAGAAAAAAAATTCGCAGAGTTTGTTTGTGCGAAATTTTGTGCACAAGTTTTATATGTTTAAATAACGAAGCAAAAAAAAAAAATAACACCAACAAAAAAAATTCGCGCTCGTTGTATCTATTTTGCTTTTGATTTCGCTTCTTCTTCATCTTTTCGCTTAGTTTCAAATACATAGAAACCTAAAGACCTATCGTTTCTAACCGCCCCCCATCGCCGCCCGCGCCACTGCAAACATCCAACAGCCAACTGCCACTACCGCACCGCACGCTACTACTCTACTATACTATACTATACCATACCACCACTACTGCTGCTGGGCTATGGGATCTGCTGTGAAATGTGTGCCGTAGTTGATTATGATCAGTATCAAGGTTCGGTGTTTTTTTTTTTGCGCTATTTCGCGTTCGCGTAGTTCCAAATTTTGCAAAGACACTAATTTGCTGAAAATTAAATTAATCTAACCCTTGTCCGCCTTGAGAATTTGCATGTCGGTCATTTCCGCGCAGAAGTGTGTTTTTTTTATTTGATCTTCTTTTGGAAATAGGTATCCTTCGATAAATCGAACCAAAGTGCCAGCTGTGATAGTGATCATCAAGTTTAATTTTTTCAAAAAAAAAAAAACACCCCCAAAAAACTTTTCGTTTTTTTTTCTCAAGTTTTTTTTTTAAGTGCTAAAAATAGTATATTTATAATTTTATTTTTTCATATTTAAATTTAAAAAAAAAATCCTTATTAAATATTTGTGATGTCCGATTTACTTGCCAAAAAGAAAATATTTATTTAAGCAACAATATTTACAAATAAATAAACCAAACCATAGGAAGTACCTATACCTTTTCCTATAGGTACCTATTCGGATATTGAATAATGAAAAATTTACTACCTAAACTTGCAATAAGCTCGGATATTTAAAATATTACATCAACACATCAACAAAGGTATAGATATAATATCTAATGTAGATAGGTAGGTACATCGGAATTTGAATGTACTTCTACTTACCTACATATTTATAGTGACTGTAAGCTTTGAACAATATATAATTTGAAAAGGGTGTGGAATTTAGTTATACGAGTATTTGCATTTGCTAATTGCTACTATATCTATCCAGAGAGCTTGTAAATTTATCATCGATGTCATTATTCTAATTTGCGAATCAATCAATTGGAAAAAAGGGTGCGCGCCTGTATTTAAGAGCTTTTTTCAAAATTCTATTTTTTTAAACATTTTTTTTTTTTTGATCATCAAAATTGAGGTTTTGCGTGTTGCTTTACTTTTTTTTTGCTCGACGATCATTGGCGTGTTCTTTATTCTATTTCTCTCTTATTTTATTTTGTTGCTATTTAATTTTAAAAATAAATTAGGAATAACAAAAAAAAAACTCTTTGCAAAAGCTTTTTCGCAACAAACACACAATTAGGGCCATTGTACTTTTTTGCTCAATGCTGTATTGTGTCGTTTTATTTGTTTTTATTGCCGCGCGCCCATATTGTCGGATAGGATGTAGGTTGGTACTAGATTTGTTAGATACAGCTATTTCTTCCATGTGTAGATAGGTATGTAATACGTACAATTTTATTTATACATACCTACACACATATGTATGCATGGATGTTTGTATGTAGAACACTTGTGAGTAGGATTTTTTAAATTAATGTTTTTTTTTTGTTTAATTCAATTTGTAGGGTTAGTTGAATAGGAGGTTAGGTAGGTAGAACTTGAGCGAATCATATGCGAGGTAGGTATCAATTTAAAATGAAAATGTTTCTAAAATTTATTACATAGGTACCTACCTAGTTTCTTTATATCATGAGCACTAATTGATAGGTTATTCTTTGGCTGCAAATTGCTTAGCTTTTCTTTTCAAATAGTTTTTGAGACCTTAAATAAAGGGTGTTTTTGTTAGACGTTTTTTTTTCAATCTGGCAATACTTTTTTCGTTGCTTGTCTTTTTGACAGCTGTCACTTGATTTATGCTTAGTTGGTCTGCCATTTTATAATCGAACATGTTCTGTATTTCACTTTTTGTGAATTTGAGGAACAAAAGTGAATTTAGATGTTCTATATTCCACATAAAAATGTTCTGTATTCCACATAAAATAAAGTTTGTATATAGCTCATTCCGAATGTGGAATCTTAGGGTTCTCAATATTAAAATTCGTATTCTACATTCCGAATATGAACCGTTTTTATACAAATTGTATGTAACAGGTGATTTTGACAATTCGAAAATGAATTCGAAGTGAATTGGAAGGAGTTGAATCCACTTGAAATGCAGAACACGTTATTTCACTTTAAGTTAATTATTATTATTTCAGTTTAAGTTAATTATAGTTAATTGTCTGACTTGAGTTTTATTTGTTTTTAAATGTTAAAATGGTTGGTAGTTTTAGAGTCGATTATACCAATATTCGCGGGCTCAGGAAAAATTTTTGTGCCGCGTATGTCCACACTATTAAAAATAGGCCAGCTGTTTTGGCACTGAGTGAGACCCAGATAGGCGAAAATTCTGATCAATCGGAATTTCGTCTGTTTGGGTACAACTTAGTGCCATTATTCTTTTCCCACCATGGTCTCGCCGTATACGTAAGAAATGATGTAGCGTACCAACTCCAACCACAATATGGCTTGTGCTCAAACACAAATTTTAATTTCATGTGGTTAAAATTCACGGTAAATAAGCACATCATACACACATGTTTTATTTATCGGAGCCCAAATTTGGATAGAGTTTCAACTTTTAACGAATTTGATGCTTTGTCCGACTCCATTCAAAGAATTGTTTCCCATTATCCTCACACTGAAATCGTCATTGCGGGCGATTTCAATGTACACAATTCTAGTTGGCTCCGCTTTTCGAGCCAGACAACACCCGAAGGAAGGTATGTTGAGGTCTTTGCTGAGTTAAACCAACTGACTCAGATTGTTGACGAGCCAACCCGAATACCTGACGTTGCAGGTCAAACCGCAAACACTCTAGACTTGTTCCTTACCTCTGACCCTAATAAATACACGCTAAATGTATTATCGCCTCTAGGTACATCAGACCATTGTGTCGTATCTGCAAATTTCTCATGCCAACAACACTCAGTTAAAGAAAAACCACCTACGAGAACCGTTTGGCAATATGGGAAAGCCAACTGGGACGGTCTCAATAATTTCTTCAGAAACTTTAACTGGTCATTATGCTTCCTCGGTAGTGACATAGACTCCAGCGCAGATATGATAACAAATTTAATCCTTTACGGAATGAGAAATTTTATCCCGAATAGGGTGAAATCTATCATACCGAAAGACAATGCATGGTTTGATTCAAGCTGTAAAGAGGTTATTAGGGCTAGAGAAGTCAGTTTCCGGAATTATAAAGCCAACCCCACTGAGGAAAACCGGAAAAAGTTTCAACAAGCTAGAAAGACTTGCAACGTTCACATTCGTAGAACCAAATTTTTGCATGACCAAAAATTAAGGCAAAAAATACTACAATGTCCCAAAGGTAGTAAGAATTTTTGGTCATTTGTAAAAACTATTCGAAATTCAACTTCTTCTTCGGTTCCAACGCTCGTCTTTAATGACACCCCTTTTGTCAGTTCTCGCGAAAAAGCCAATTTGCTTGCAGCGCAGTTCGCTGTTAATTCGACGCTGTCAGAAAGTGTTATGACTCCTCCAGTACTTGAGAGCGTAAATGATTTTATGGGACGAATCTTCTTTCGCACTCGTGCAGTTGCTAGAGTCCTCAAAGATCTTGACATAAACAAATCCGCTGGCCCGGATAGTATCCCTCCCATCGTTTTGAAGAGGTGTTCTTCAACGCTGGCAAAACCACTGCGTAAGCTTTTCTATCTGTCCTATTCTACAGGTCTCTTTCCGAGTGGATGGAAAACAGCATTTGTCCAGCCTGTCCATAAAAAAGGCGCATCTTCTTCACCATCTAATTACCGTCCAATTGCACTTACGTCCCTTCTTTCCAAGGTCATGGAAACGCTGATTAATTATCAGCTCAAGAAATATCTTGAAGAACGAAAGCTCCTTAATGACCGGCAGTATGGCTTTCGTAGCAATAGGTCCACTGGTGATCTGATGGTATATCTCACCGAACAGTGGCACAAATCTTTACATCGTTTTGGAGAAAGTAAGATTATTGCGCTTGATATTTCAAAAGCATTTGATAGAGTTTGGCATCAAGCTCTCTTATCGAAAATGCGTGCATTTGGTATCGATGAATGTCTTCTTCGTTGGATTAGAAATTACCTTTCGGACCGTTCAATACAAGTTGTATTGGACGGTTTCAAGTCTGATATTCACAAAATAAATGCTGGTGTACCCCAGGGCTCCGTATTGTCTCCGACACTCTTTCTCATTTTTATTAATGATCTCTTATCTGGAACTTCTAATCCACTTAATTGTTTTGCTGACGATAGTACTCTCAGCTTTTCATATTCGTTTTTAGATACACCTCCTTGTTTTTCGGATGTGCAACTGGAACGGCAGCGTATGATAAGCTCATTAAATTCTGATCTTGACAGCATTGTCCAATGGGGAATTAAAAACCGTGTAGAATTTAATGCTTCAAAAACTCAGTGCTGTCTTCTGTCGTTAAAGCAGAACCCACCCCCCATGCCGCTATCCATGAGTGGCACTTGCATTGAAGAAACCGATCAGCTTTCAGTCCTCGGCATGTGCATCACAGACCACCTCTTGTGGAATGAACACATATTTGATGTCGCCAAAAACGCTGCAAAGTGTTTGGGCTTTCTTCGAAGGTGCAAGAAATTCTTCACCCCGTCTGATCTGGCTGTAATCTATAAGGCCTTCATTCGTCCAAAGCTGGAGTATAACTCGCACATTTGGGCAGGAGCTCCCAGAACTCATTTGAATCTTTTGGATAGAATTCAAAATAGAGCTCTAAGAATGATTGGCGATAGAACTATAGTGGAAACATTTACATCTCTAGAACATCGTCGAAATGTTATATGTCTCTCACTATTTTATCGCTATTTTTATAAACATTGTTCCAGCGAAATAGCCAGTTGCATTCCTCCCCTTAAATTTTTCAACCGTAATACTCGCGCTTCTAGGAATGCTCATCAGTTTACCCTTGAGCTCAACTTCGGACGTACTGTCAAGTACAGAGATTCTTTCTTTAGCCGTACAACGCGAATGTGGAATACTTTACCCGGCTCTATTTTCCCCTCCCATTTTGATATTCAGAAATTCAAAACCAATGTGCATCGGTATCTCCTCTTGCATCCTTCCCTACTTTCCTAACGCTCGCACTGTGCTTGTTCATTTTAAGGGTAGTCAAAACCCCTTTAGTGCGCGCATCCGTTTAAAAAAAAAAAAAAAAAAAAAAAAAGTGAAATTGAAATTCGTTTTGAATTCATTTTCACTCGGAATACAGAACATGTGTGAATGAATAGACTTAGTCCTGAACAACGTTTGTAAATCGTGCAAATTTATTACCATAATAATGGTTCGGTTCTCGAAACGCATCTCCAGAAAATTTTGTTCATCAATGAAGCTCACTTTCATTTAAATGGGTACGTTAATAAGTAAATTGTTGTATTTGGAGTGATCATAATCCACAAGCCATTGTTGAGACGCCATTTTATCCTCAAAAAGTCACTGTTTGGTGTACTCTATGGGCAGAGGGAATCATTGGTCCATAGTTCTTCAAAAAGGAAGCCGGCCATAACGTAACAGTCAATGGGGAACGCTATAGAGCCGTGATTAATGACTTTTACGTGCCTGAATTGGAGGATGTTGATGTGGACGACCTTTGTGGCAACATGCCACATAGCCAACAAAACAATGAATTTATTGAAGGAAACTTTTGGTGAGCGAATTATCTCGCGTTGTGGGCCTGTAACATGGCCTTCAATATCGTGCGACTTAACATCGCTGAACAATATTTTTTGTGGGTTATGTGAAGTCGCTTGTCTGCGCAGATAAGCCCGAGACGATTGACCCTTTGGAAGAGAATATTCGGCGCGTTATTGCTGACATACGGCTTCAATTGCAGCAAAAGTGGTAGAAAATTGGGCCTCTCGGCTGGAATTTATTCGAGCCAGCCGCGGAGGCCACTCTGCCTAAATCATTTTTAAAACATAATGGCAAACCCTTATCTTTATAATTAAACTAAAATCTTGGCCATAACAATAAATTACATGCATTTTATTTCTTATTGAAAACCACACGTCTAAAAAAAAACACCCTTTATATTGGCACATATGATTTTAATCGATTTAGTGCGATATTAAAGCAGCTTTAGTGATACTTAACTAAAATGTGATTTTGCTAATTTTAAACAAGTTAATAATCGAACTCTCTTTTAATATTTGACTAAAGTTAAAATCACCAGAGGGCTATTTTATGTTTTTAGCATCATACTAAGTCCACATGACACTTTGATATTTATAAATGCCAAAATGTAATTTTCGGTTTTTGTCAAGAAAATAGGCTTAGTAGGCTGTTATTTTAGTGAAGTTCTTTAATATTAGCATGCTGTTAAGCAGTATCATGCTAAAACCTTAAGATGAGGCATATTTCATAAACATTGACAAGTGACAATTCTACAAATTTGTCGCACTTATCTGACAAGTTTTCATTTCATATCGTATTGAAGGGTGACATAATTGTTAGTTACAATGACAAATTTGTCGTGACAATTTTGTGATTGTTATATTTTGACGAATTTTTAGTAACGGAGGCTGAATTGTTCAACAATATTATTTATGTATGTATGTATACATAACTGTTTTTTTCTTTCATTTAATTTTTACCTTCTTTACAATCTATTGCAGAGTATAATTTTAGTTTTTTTTTTTAGAAACACCCTGTCCATCACCAACTACATGACACTGAGCTCCACTTCCAAGCCAGTGTAATGCCCATAAAAGTTAGGTCCTATCATCAAGAGCACTATTTCTGTTTGTGGGATGCTGCACTTTTGCAGATGCGAAATTTTTCATTAAATTGCGAATCACTTAAAGCAGCAAAATTATTTTAATTCTTTCTCTAAAAATTCGAGGAAAGCTTTCTTCGTTAAAATTGCACATCAAATTTGTCATCACTTTCATCAATATTAGAAATTTCGTACAGAAATTGTCACTTCACGACCGATAATCAATTGCCTGTCAAATTGTCACTACAAGTTTGCCGGGAAATTTGTGACAATTTGCAAAAAAATCCCTGACAATTCATTGTCATTACAATTTTATTTATGATCCGAAATCTTGACAATTGTCGGAAATTCCCAGACAATTGTACAAAATTGTCAATTTTTTATGGGACAAATTTAAGACAATAATTGTCAAGTTGTCGTTTACAAACTGTCACCTTTCAACTTTCGAGCCTGTCAATGTTTATGAAATAGGCCCTGCTGTTAAGTAACAAACATGGCAATTTCCCTTAAGATTTTTCCAAAAGAAAAACTGTACTGGCAATATCTCTCCTTTCTCGAAATACGAGTATTTAGGAGTTTTTGAAATTACAATTTACAAATAAAGTGAAAACGAAAATAGAGGGTCTCGCAATTCGTGATGATAGTGAGTCTGCTAGGTTAGGTTATACCTCGTCTAAAATACAGGATCGATGTAAAACCACACGTTAATTTTTAACATTTTTAAACACTTAAATATCGTTAAGAAAATAGCATACTATGCAAGTTATAGAGTTGGTAGCCATTACGGAATGTGTTATTTTTTCCTCGAAAACATTTCCGCGTGTTAGTAAAAAAAAAACAACATCTAATAAGAAAGGAGAAATAAGAAAACACACAATTGTTTTGATTTTTGACTTTCTCAAAAAATTGGTTCTTTTTTAAGTTAATATTCGAAAACCACTCAGGTACTAGGTTAATCGCGTTTTTTGTTTCATAATACCAAATTATTGGGACAAATTTTTTAATTTATTAAAATTTTAATAAAAAAATGAGAAAACAATATCAACGAAAATTTACATGAAATCTATAAAACATTGTAACGCACTTTACCAAGGTCAGTAATTTATTATTAAATTAATCTGTAAAATTTCGAGTTTTCAAATTCGAAATAAAATTTCTGAAAACAATATCTAGGTATAACATAGAAAAAGGTATTATTTAAAGTTTTTTTTTTGTTTTTAACTGAAATGCCTTACAAAGGACACACATCCCACTACTTTTCCGAAACAAATGTGTTTCTACATTAGAATTAAGCGTTATCAAAAAATTCAATATTTCAACAGATTTGTATTCACATTATGGTACCTGTAGTGGCTGATCTTAACTATGTATTCACTCTTGATGTTGCTATTGCCTGCATGTAAAATATTGCAGATTTAACAAGTATTTGATTTTTTTTTTAAATATGCATGTCATTATCATTATGTCATTTTACCATTTTATACGAGAAGAATTTTTTGCAATTTTTATTTTAAAACAGTGCTCAGATCAGATCTAACAATACATGTCTCTAGCTTTGCTATAAAATCTATCATCTAGCAAAGCAAAATATTATATTAGGTTTCTCGAAAATAACTCCTATAATTTGATAACAAAATAAAATGCACGACTGGATCGTACGAACTTGCTCTTGTAGCTAACAACTTTTATATCGCTAAACATTGACGCTGTTAGTAGGTAGGTAGTCTAGTTATCTTATATTCAGGTTTAAGGCCGATGTAAAATTTAAAAATTGGTAAAAAGGAAATATATTCAGGTAGAAATAAATGAATGATACACATATTAAAGCCTTTTTAGACTGCTTAGTTGTTAAAGTTTGATGGCAAAAAAGACGCCATTTGAATTGTCGGACAAATATGAATATATCAAAAAAAAATCCACAGTCCGAAAATCGTTGGAGCGGTTTTTTTACTTGCGATTATTGGTACTATAAGGCAAGTTATGAATTCGTAGAAAAAAAGTTTTGAGATAACAATCAAACCTGACATTAGAATGATAGCGAAGACGAAAAAAGATGGTCCGAAAATTCTGTCCGTCTTTATGTCAGTCTGTCAGTCTGTCTGTATGTATGTATATGTATAGACACCTACAGCCCAAACGGGTGTGCCGAATTGCTTCAAACTTGGTATATAGAGTTTTTTTGGTATTGTACAGGGGGAAAATTGAAATTTATTTTAGCTCAAAAAATAACGGTACCTGCCATATAACAATTACGTTAAAGCCTATTTTTCTCGGAAACGGCTCTAACGATTTTGATTAAAAAAATCAGTGCAGCTTTTTAGGTACGACCGATCATATGATTGAAAAAAAAATTTAATAACATTACTAAAAACGTTACTTTCCATAGGACCGTTTTTTTTTTTTATTTCGACTATCTCATAAATGGCTTAGCCGATTCTTTCGAAATTTCACGCATATATAGGTTTAGATTGTCCAATTTATACTTTGTACCAATATTTTGAATTAATATTTTTATGTATATTTAAAAGCATTTAAAAAAAATATATTTTGAAAACTGCTCAATATTTTTTTTTTAATTTTAGTTATATGTATTTGCTGAATTTCTTATAGAAAAAATTAAATAAACTTTGTATATATAAAAAATTAAGTAAAAAACGACTTTAAAAATATATTTAGATTTTTAATAGAAATCTTTTGCATACGATGTGATGAGAGCAAGTTCGTGCGATCCATTCGTGCATTTTATTTCAATTAATTTTTTATTTATAAAATTTTAAAAACCATTTTTAGAAAAAAAATTGAAACGCAATTTTGAAGTAATTATTAATATAATATGTACATATAAAATTTTAAATTCAAAAAAAATCAATGTGGATTTTTTTTTAAATCGAAAAGCATTTTTTTGAAAATTGGAGTATGCAATTTTATTAACACTTCTAGGGAACATTTGCATAAAAAAAATTATTTTAATCGGTTCATCCAGTAATGAAAAAGTCGAAATTTTGAAAACTAGTTCTATGTGAAGTACTGTTAATAAGTATGCAACAGAAAATATTTTTTAAGTAAATTTTGGCTGCACTACGTTGAGAACATACGCATTTTTTTTGTCAAAATCCTTAGAGCTGGTTTTGAGCAATACATTTTTTCTTATCGGTTTCTTTAACATTTATATGGGGAGATATCGTTGTTTTTTATTTTTGGAAAATAGTATTCAATATAATGTCAAAAAACTACCAAATACGAAGTTTCAAAAAAATCCATTGAGTCTTTTTCGAAATTTAGAGTTTTCAAAAAAAAAAATATGTCTGCTTGCAACACTAATGCAAACTTTCTAGGAGCTTCTGCATAAAAAAAATTCAAAAAAATCAAAGGAAGAGTTTTCAAGAAAATCGAAAACCAAAAAAATGTTTCTTGCGGGTACCAAAAATAATCATTTCTTAAAAAACTAAATTACAAAAAGTAGCCTTATTTTTTTTATAATTTACACGCGCTCAAGGGATTATAATATTACCCTTTATATGCTTTCTAACACAGCGCGGGCGTGAGAGAGAAGAGATAGAAGGATAGGAAAGATGTGTGGCGCGATGTTCTGAGACTAGAGCTGGTTGTTGTCTCAAATTTATCTCCAGGGATGGCGGCTGTACTAATGCGGAGAACTTACCGTGTTCTATTTATCTATGTCTCTTAATTCGCATTATTTTATTTATTACGTTGTCATATTGTATGGGTATACAGTTTACTCAATCACTTGCTGTTAGTGTTATGCCTAAACAGCATGAATGAGCAAACCAGCAACTCATTTTTAGCCTCGAATTTGATTTTGTTAGTTTTGTTGGTACGATTGATAATTGGATTGAATCTCGATGGATGTGTTCACGGAGTGTTATAATTATTAATTTCATTCGTAAGACAAATCGATCTTTTTGATTCTTGGACAACTGGCCAACTACAGTTTATATTTCTAAAATCTAAGATAACTCCATTTTTTTAATACATATATTAAAAAACTTCTGAAAAGTTTCTGACTTTTACTATTGAAAACTGTATATTCTTCGCTCAATTATTTTCTGGAGTACGTCTAAAATTCCACCTATATCTGCAATTTTGTATACTTCTAATGTCAATTAATCAATTTTAACAAATTTCGATTTCCATTTTGTAAACAAAATCAATATCTATTGAATGAATTCCGTTTTACTTTTATTTTTGACCAACTGACTATTCAACGGAGTTTGGTGAAAAAAATCATGTTTTTTAAAAAAGCAATCTGAGAAGACAAACCGCATTGCGTAGAACTGCAATATAAAGGAACTGCTCGACACTGTGCCGCGAAATATTTATTCGTATGAAATTCTATGAGCAATGAACTTTCAGTTTTGCAACAGTTTGGTTGCTAAAGTGAATACCATGGACTTATATGAGAATGCGCGCACATGCAAAAACTATTCAGTCCGCGATTCGAGCACTTAAAAGTTTGTTTTTTGGCACAAATCGAACGATCGCTCCAAATAAGTTCTCCAGTTTGTATCACACCGAACTAAAATGTAACTGGGCGCACATTAAATCAAAATATTGTATGTGTGTTGGTTTATCTGGTTGATTGATTTTAAGTTGCTTATGTGCGCGATCATCGTTCAACTACTGATTAAACTATTTCGTTTCGGGGCCTAGCAACTGAACTTCACAAAATGAGTTTTCTTCACTGTTTAATTGTCGTTGGCCATGGACGGTATTCGCTTCACTACATGGATATGGACTTGGCGTACATTTTTGTGATCTGATTGTTTTTTTTTCTGGACATGTGCATGTAAATGGCAAACCAAATGTTAACTATTTGTTCCTTACTCCGCGTATGTTAAGTGCATAGTCTGATGAGTGAATATGGAATTGAAAGCAAAACATATCAGAAAATAAATTTGTAAATTGACTTGAAAAATAAAATTCTAGCCATCGATCTAGTCAGAAAATAAATATAAGCATGAAATATTAAGGGGAAATGTAAGGGGAGTGAACAATTTTAACTACATTGTAGTGTGCGTTCAAAACCAAGAAACATTAACAGGAAACAAGCAAATCTCCGCCAATTTTGTTTCCTCGTTTAAAATACAAAAATTGTCCTGTGTAAAAAGGGACTTGACCATAGTCTATGAAGAAACCCATTCACTTATCATTTCCTTTCTATTGGTGCAAAATGAATGTTCGAATTTAAAATTGCAAATGCAGAAAAAATGAAAACAAGTAATATGTTTGTAACATAAATTAAATATTTGTACGTTTTTCTACTTTCTATTTTATATGAATAAAAAGCTAATTATTGTTCCTTATTTTGATATTTCCTTAATTTTACTTTGCAAAAGTCTCTTTCATTACTTGTGACTACTGTGCAGGGGTACCATTTCTACAAAAAATAAAAAAGCTACGGTCCATGCTACGGTCGATGCGTTTTTTTGGGAATCACTTACGGTACAATGTAAACACACCTATTATTAACATTCTTGCTATAACGGTTGATTTTTTTGCTACTTGGTTTTTGACGTTTATATTTTTGACAGATCACACATGACAAATTCCACGAACATTTGACATTTCGATTTAGTATTGTTTGCCATTTCATCATGAATAGACTTACGCCTGAACAACGTTTGCAAATTATTGAAATTTATTTTCAAAATTCGTGCTCTGTGAAAAATGTGTTTCGCAAGCTACGTCCGTTTTTTTTTCCGCTCATTTTTGGCTAAATGGATACGTGAATAAGCAGAATTGCCGTATTTGGAGTGAAGAGCAGCCAGAGGCAATTCAGCAGCTACCAATGCATCCCGAAAAATGCACTGTTTGGTGCGGTTTATGGGCAGGCGGCATCATTGGACCGTACTTCTTCAAGGACGATGAAGGCCGCAGGGTTACGGTCAATGGAGAAAGGTACCGTTCGATGATAACAGATTTTTTTTGCCGAAAATGCAAGAATTGAACTCGGTCGACATGTGGTTCCAACAGGACGGTGCCACATGCCACACTGCACGCGAAACCATGCATCAATTGAGAGGCGAATTTGGTGAGCAGTTGATCTCACGTTCTGGCGCAGTCAATTGGCCACCAAGATCATGTGATTTGACCCCGTTAGACTATTTTTTGTGGGGCTATGTTAAGTCTATTGTCTATGGGGACAAGCCAAACACGATTGCTGCCTTGGAAGCCAACATTGAACGCGTCATTGGTGAGATTCCGGCCGAAATGTGTGAAAAAGTTTGCCAAAATTGGACCTTCAGAATGGACCACCTGAAGCGTAGCCGCGGGCAACATTTAAGTGAAATTGTTTTTAAAAAGTAAATGGAAGAAATTGATTTATCGATCCAACTAAAAATTTCATTCACTTTTTACAAGTTTCTGTGTTTTTTTGAATTTTCAAAAACCAAGCTCTTAAAAAATCACCGTTTATAAGCACATATAAAAATAAGGTTTATTCAGTTCTTATCCTTCAAAAAAATGTTGTACGCATTATTTGCAAAAGTACCCGTTTTCATAATAATTTCTTTTTTTTTTTTGAGAACTTAAAAGTTTTTCCACTAAGATATCTCTACTATTTTAAAGTTCTAAAAATGTTTTTTATTAGAACTCCTCTCTACATAATTTGACAGTGAAATTGTACGATTTTTGGAAAAAGTTTCCATTGGTTTTTTGAAAATATTTTCTATATGGATGCTTCTAAAAAGTTTAAACCATTATTTCTTTTTTTAATTCAATATTATTCCATTTCTTTAAAACTTTGTATGAAGTACTTTTTGACATTTTCTAAAATTCTTGAGAAAATCATCAAGCAAAAAAGCCGTGCCTACCATACAAATTTTGTAAATCTGCTAAGAATTTTTTTTTCTAAAATGGCTACAAGTGCTTAATTTTTTTTTAATTCAATGCTTTAAATGTACCAATTAACTTACTAGTCATGATAGTACATCACTCAAAATAACAAATACATACACCTTTTTTTATTGTTTTGTTGAATTTGAGTGAACCTAATTTTGTATGGGATTTCCCTCAGAAAAGTTCTGGCATTTGAACAAAAAAAAATATTTTGTTAGCTGACTTAACAACAGTTAACAACAGTTGTTTCAAAGTGTGTATATACATTTCAATAGTTGTTTTAATGGTACATATTTGCAGAGAATTTTTTTTGGATTAAACATTTTGTGCAGCAAATATACTCGTATGTACATATTTATTTACATATACATAAACATAAGTAAATACAGGTCCTGCAGATAATATAGGTAAAGTTGGCATATTCAATCATATTTTTTTTGATTAACAAAGGGAAATTATTGCACTTAATTTAAATATGGCTTCTCTAATTAATAATTATTCTTCTGACAAACTTGAATTTAACTTTAGTAAGTGTAATTTTATAAATTTGTTTGATTTATTATGTACCAGACTGGAACCAATTATTTTTAAATTTGAATATTGATGATATTTGTAATGTTTTTTTATAATACCCTCTTTGACTGTTTCAGTAAAACAATTCCATTTAAAAAATCTCGTAAAAACTCGCATGTACCACCATGGTTCGATTCGCATATCAAAAATTAAAAAATTAAAAGAAACAAAGCTTGGGTAAAATATAATCAAACAAGATCTGATGATGATTATAGAACGTTCCTTATCCTTAAACAATTATTTACAGACTATTCAAACTCTTTATATGATGAATATATTCATTAAATGGAAGCTGATCTTAAATCTAATCCAAATAATTTCTGGAAATTTGTCAATTGTAAGAAAAAACTTGTGGGTACCCTAACTCTATGTCAAATTCGTCATCATCTAGTCATGAACCAAAAGTTATTGCAAACATGTTTGCAAGCTATTTCAGAGAAGCGTTTGATGATTCAAACACTATAAACCCTTCTTACTCTTATTCTTCAATTTTAAACTTTCCGCATTCAAATGATATTAATTTTGAAATAAGTGAACAAACTATTACACAATACATACTGAAACTGGATGAGTGTTTTAGTCCTGGTCCTGATGGTGTGCCATCCTCAATTTAAAAAAAATACGTTTCTTATTTGTCGTACCCTTTAAATGTTCTCCTTAACAAGTCTTTAAAAAGTTCGCCTTTTCCAACCATTTGGAAAAGCTCATTTGTTGTACTAATTCACAAGAAACGTCCTACAAATGAAATAATGAACTATAGACCTATTGCTAAGCTATCCGTAATATCTAAACTATTTAAGTCAATCGTATGTAGTGTCCTTTCCTTTCATTGTAGTTCAATTACTTGTGATAACCAGCATGGTTTTATGAAAAAGCGTTCTACTGTTACCAATCTGTTTAATTTAACGTCCTTTTGTTTAGATGTTTTTGATAAACGTGAACAAGTAGATTGTATATTTACTGATTTTAGTAAAGCATTTGACAAGTTGTTTAAATTGTTTCGTCAAGGTTTTAACGACAATTTCTTAAATTGGATTTCATCGTACTTAGAAAATAGACAATATGAAATAATATTTTGTAATGAATATTCGACTCCGTTTGTATTGAATTCTGGTGTCCCCCAGGGCAGTCATTTAGGTCCAATTTTATTCATTTTATTTATAAATGACTTGATTTCGATCATAAAAAATTCGTCTGTCCTTATATATGCTGATGACATTAAACTTTTCAAAAGAATTAATTCTTAATCTGACTGTCTGCTTTTACAAGATGACTTAAAATTATTTAGGGAATGGTGCAATATTAATCGTCTGGTTTTAAATGCTGACAAATGTAAAAACATGAGTTTTACACGCAAGAAATTTCCAATTGTTTTTGATTATATGTTTGATTCTTGTTCTTTAAGTAGAGTATCTGTTTTTTTCTGACTTGGGAGTTGTTTTAGATTCGGAACTTACATTTACTGACCATATTAGTTTTTTCATTGGTTTCATTAAGAGATTTGGCAGCGACTTCCGTGACCCTTATGTTCTCAAACTATATTTTGTTTCATTTGTGAGACCAATTCTTGAGTATGCCTGTGTAGTGTGGGCACCTTTTTATTCTGTACATATAATGAGAATTGAAGCAATTCAGAGGAGGTTCTTGAGCTTTTCTCTCCGATTTCTTCCTTGGTTCCGTGGAAACCGTCTGTCACCCTTATACTCAAGGACTTGCTTTAATTAACCTTCCTTCCTTGGCAAATCATAGAAAATAATTACAATTTTGTTTTATCGCAGCAATAATAAATTGAGCAGTATCATCACCATCGGTTCTTTATCGTCTTAACTTTAATTTTAGTCGCTCAAGAATACGACTTCAAAGATCACTAAATCAAATTTTTAATAGATTGAACTATGGTGCTCATAGCCCTCTCAATCAATTACTTGAAATATTTAATAAATTTTTTTTTATAGTGGCTTCACCAAATGACAATTTTAAAAATTCAAAATTTAAAACATTGTTTTACAATAGCTTTGAAATTAAGTGTTAAGTAGTTTTAAGTATTTATTTATAAACATTTTGTTCACGTTAGGATTTAACGAATTGAAATAAACACAAGAAGATTTTAATATTTGTAATGTTTAATATGGAATTTTGAAACAAATGAAAATTGATAAGCATTAGTAGATTCGAAAATTGTGCATTACATGTACTTCAAAATTTTGAAGGGAAACAATAATCTGAAATCGATGTCTGTTTATTTACAATATTAAAGCTGTCACAAATCAGCTGTCACTGTCATACATAAAATGTACTAGAATTTCAGTTCATTTTTAGTAGTCTTGTCAATTTTCTTGCGTTACGTTATATTATAAAATCTAAGTTAATTATTATTGCGAATCGATTGTAGATAAACAACTTAAAGGCAATTTAAAGAGTGTAGGAACAAGTATTGAATCTTTTGGAATTCCATTTGTTATCGTTACACAGCAATAGAAACAATTTTCATTCAGTTTTTAAGCATTTCAACTCACTCCTTTGATACGCCATGAAAATTGAGAGATTTATTATACATACTTTCGTTTCCTTGCCGAATTTTAGAAAAACGCTGCTATGACATTAATTAAAACTTTCCGTATCGCTTTTCTGACGATACATTGGGGATTGCTTCTAGTGTACAAAGCTACATAGTTATCAATGCCTTGGTCGTTGATAAAAGTTATGAAATGAAAAATTTCTAACATTAGTAGTGTTCTAGTGACGAGCAAGTAAAGCAAAGTTAAAATCTTACAAGGAAAACAACAATAAGAACATATTGGCAATTACTTTTCCTTTTCATCCGAAGTATAATTGAGTTCCGATAGTAATTAGTAGGTCTATTCAATCATAGATGGCATTGAAGTGATTTTTTTAGTAATGTATGTTTGTATTTCTTTTTCTCTTCTTTTTGACAGAAAAAAAAACACGATGCGAAAATCCCTCCATATTAAAATAAACAAAATTGTTTAATACAAATCTAAATGCTGCCTAATAAAATTTGACTATTTTGAATTCATTTTTCGAAAATGAATTGTCTAAAATAAAAAAGCTTTTTTTTGAGTCATTTCCTGCTGGCTTACTAAATGGCTCTCTCATCTTAACATCCAACGTGGTTAGACTCAATAAATTTGTATTTTTTAAAAATTGAAATAACAATTTTTTTATTAAAATATCTGCATTGGAATCTATCCCAAACAAAAATCAAATTGGAGTGTGGATCGTTTTCGTAAAAATGTTTTACTTTGCTGTACTTGATTGCCACGAGAACACGACCATTGTGTATTAGTATTTCTTTGTATCAGAAAGAGAGTTCCATCAATATTTTATAATTGACCAATTTGTTTAGTATTACTTATTCATTAAAATTGACTTCAATAATAATTAACTCGTGTTTGGAAATCTTTTCATCCGAAATATATTGAAAAGTTAAACTAACATACTCGTATATTGCAACATCTCTTTCACGAACTCGATTTAACCTAATTTCTCCAAAAAGCCAATATGCCCCTACAGTACAAATTTGGTTATTTTGATACACCTGTTAAAAAAAACATGTTTAATTAATAAAAACCATATGTATGCCAATATTTAATTTCATAGAAAAGCAATGAGGTATTAAGATCACAAATATTGATGCAATTATTTTTAGTTCTTAGATTAGAAACCTAATAATTTCAATAAAAGTTTTGTTCTTATCGCAAAAAAAAATGTCTACGTTGTTTGGCCTTGAGAATTAAATTTCCTACAAATTTTTATTATAGATCGCACTGTTTTCAGAGAAGAAATATTTTTAATTGATCTAACACTAAAAAATGTCTAAAATTCGACGTCACTCTTATCATTGTAACCACAGGGATATTCATCTTTATATTTTCAAAAATTTGAATCGCTATCTTTGGGACAATCAATTTTTATTTGCGATTATAGGTACTATAAGGCAAGTTATGCATTCGTCGAAAAAAAAGGTTTTGAGATAACAATCAAACCTGACATTACGATGATAGCGAAGACGAAAAAAGATGGTCTAAAAATTCTGTCCGTCTGTATGTCTGTCAGTCTGTTAGTCTGTCTGAATGTATGTATAGACAACTACAGCCCAAACGGGTGGGCCGAATTGCTTCAAACTTGGTATATAGAGTTTTTTATTTATTGTACAGAGGGGAAATTGAATTTTTTTTTGTAGCTCAAAAAATAACGGTACCTGCCATATAACCGTTACGTTCACCTATTTTTGTCGGAAACGGCTCTACCGATTTTGATAAAAAATCATGGTGGCTTTTTAGCTACGACCGATCATATGGTTGAAAAAAAATTAGAAAAATGTCTAAAAACGGTACTTTCCATAGGACCGTTTATTTTGCTTTCGGCTATCTCATAAACGGCTCAACCGATTCTTTCGAAATTTCACACATATATAGGTTTGGATTGCCCAATTTATACTGCGTACCAACATTTTTAATTAGTTTTTTTTTTTTGTATTTTTAAAACCATTAAAAGAATTTTTTTTACTTTATATTTTTTATACTTTATTTCGAAAACTGTTCATTAAATTTTTTTCAAAAATTATATTTATATGTATTTATTGAATACCTATTAATTGGCGTTTTTGAATTTTTTTTGGAAAATGTTTTCAAAGAGTTTAAAAAAAAAAAATTTTTCTCAAAAACCGCTCCACTGATTTTTAAAATTTTTTTCTCATAAATTCAAATTTATTTAACAAATAAAATGGCGGACTTTTTTTTTAACTTAAATTAGTTTAAGTATTTATTTCGGAATTTTGAATTATTTTTTCTTTGATTAAGCCGATTTAATATTTTGTTTTTAAGTTTATATTATAATATTTAAGACTGTCATACCAATTTTTTTTTAGAAAAAATTAAAGATATTTTGTTTATATAAAAAATGAAGTAGAAAACTGCTTTAAATATATATTTAGATTTTTAACAGAAATCTTTTGCATTCGATGTGATCGAACATAAAAGCAAGTTCGTGCGATCCAGTCGTGCATTTTATTTTTTTTTACAAAAGAGATGTCAGCCAACCAAAAAACAAAAATAGAACCCACTACTCTAAGCATATCCCTAAAAAAATGAGAATCGACAAGAACGAACATTTCAAGTCATAAAGTTTTAAATTCCGTTTAAAAAAAACCAAAATGAATTTAAACTTTCTTTTAAGTTTTTTTTTTTAAATTCGGATTTTGTAATTTGGATTTTTTAATTCGGATTCTTTAATTCGGATGTCTGTAATGGGAGATTCTTTACTTCGGAATTGTTTAATTTTCGATTCCAGAAAATCGGTGGTTTCAGACTCCATTCAGGTTCAATTTATTCGCTCTGCTTTAAATTTAAAGTCGCTTATAAAAATATCGTAAAATTTGGGCCTAAGACGTCTTGTTTTTTTTTGTTCTTTCTTTGCTATAATAACAATTTTGTCTACTAAAGTAAACAGCACATAAGGACGTCATATGTATAAAATTAAAAACAGCTGTATTTAGATTGTTTTTAACATTCAAATAATTCAATTTAAAAAATTTGTTTAAATTTCCTTGAGTAGAACTGCGTTTGGTTTTTATCTAAATTTTAATCTATTTTTTTTTTGTTTAATTCATTTAGTGATAGGAAATTAAAAAAAAACTGCTGTATTATCTTTATGACCTACAGAATAACACCTGTCTACATACCTTCTTAAAAATGCTTAATACTTTTGAAATATAATACTCTACCGGGTGGCATGAAGTTCAAGTCAGATCCCAAAAACAAAACGCGAAAAAACATATATTTTTTTTAGTAGGTTTAAACAAAACTGACCCAGTCGTTAAGGCAAACAGAATTCCTTTCTTCCCTATGATCTTAGTGTGCAGTGTTTTTTTTACCTTGCCATATAGTACCTATCTAATTATCGCAAAAAAATTAAAGATAAACTTTCGCTTAGTTATACTAATTCAGATAAAAAAAAATATATTGCGTTTTGTCATTATTTGTATGATTACACGCCGCTATTAAATAGCACTGATGATGTCATGTTAAGCAGAGTAAACAATTGCACGTAGTATGTAATATGGTGCATTTTATTTGATAGAATAAATTAAGTGCTTGTGTCTCTTAAATTTTGTTTCGAGTGTCGAGAAACGTATGGCTCATGTTGATGAATTTAGAAAATAATATAAATGCGAATAACATATTGGCACTTGCATTTAATAATTTGTTGTTGTTTTTTTTGTTTCTCTTATGTCTTAAATTTATTTTAGCTTTATGAATGAATATACTTAACTGTGATGAGTGCATTAATTTTAAATGCTTCACATGTTTTTAATTGTTTTAAACAAAAAATAAAATTCATAGAAAATGAAAAATAAGAAACAAATATTTGTTATTTTTGCATATTGAGTGTATAGTTCATTAAGTGGATTGTTCTAGTTTAGTGACAAGTTAAGGAATGTAAATTGACAATTTACAATTGAGTATTTCATGTCAGTTTTTAAAAGTTTTTTCTACGATTTAGAACGATTTAAGTTTTTAAGTAAGTCAAACCTAATTAGCAATGCGAATACGTTGGAAGACTGAAGTTCGAATCCTATCTAAACTGATTTTTTGATACAATTTCTCTTATACAGTATTATACGGATAAAGGAAACACTCATATAGGAAAAACTCGCTTATAAGAAATTATGAAACTGATATTTTTGCATCTGTGTAGGATAAAACTGTTTTTTTTTTGCATTTGTGTGTAGTTTAACTACTCCACATATTGTTTACAAATATGCACAATAATAGCCGTGTTCTTTTGGTAATTCTATCGACAGCAAAACAGGATTTTCCAAAAGAACGATCCGCAGTAGCCTGACTTTTTCCATTTTTAAGTTGGTATTACCGACCTTGTGTCTAATAACTAAATGCAAAAGATCAACAATTAATTTGTTTTTATTTCTTCAGATTAAATGCATTTAGGAATACTTAAACTTGAATTAAAATATACAAATAAAATAGAATATATAAGAAGCAGTAAGAAATAACAAAATGTTGGATTCTCCATATATGTGTGTTCCAAAATGTTCATGTTTGACATTTTTTTTACAATAAATTAGATCTTGTGCCAATGATAGGGTATGTTCGCATTGCATAAATAATCGCATTCATTATTTAACTATTAAGTAACGGGTTATCCATTTAACGGTTTCAAAATTAAACATAAATAAAACAAATATAAAATATTTTTTTTTACTGATATTTCTTTTTTATTATAAAGTCTGATCGTTGACATTATGTGTGAAACACTATAGCCGTGTTTTATTATCGCCCAATAACCCATATGGTTCACCCCGTAAAAATAAAACGATCTGGGTTATGTACTTAAATGTTCCCCTGTTCGCCGAATTTAATACTAATATTTGCAAACCCAGATAGAAACCCCGATAGAAACCTGGATCTCGTGTTGTTTTTATAATACGTGTTAAAAAATAACCCAGACCCATACCCGTAGATAATAAAACGCAGCTTATATCATTTAAAAGACCACCACGCGAATTGCTGCAAGCATCGATTCTTTTGAGGTAATTTTCGACCACTTTTTGACACATATTGGGCTGTATCTCAGCCATAAATTGACGAATGTTAGTTTTCAAGTACTCAAGAGTTAAAGGTTAATCTGCATAAACACGGTCTTTCGCCTAGCCCCTCAAAAAAATTCCAGCGGTATCAAATCGCATGATCTTGGTGTCCAGTTGATATCGCCATGACGATAAATTAAGCGGCCAGGAAATGTTTCTTGCAATAAAGCCATATTCGCTCGAGTTGTGTAGCATATGGTGCCGTCTTGTTGAAACCATATATTATCCAAGTCGCATTCTTCAAAGCAGGCAAAAATAAGTCGGTTATCATATTTCATATTACCATAACGCTCCGAATTGACGGTGACAGTCGTTTCATCGTCGTTTTCGAAGAAGTAAGGTCCAATCACACCTCCGGACCAAAGAGCGCCCCAAACAGTGACTTTTTATGGATGTAATGGCCTCTCTTCAATTACTTGAAGATTCTCAGAACCCCAAATACGACAATTTTGTTTATTAACATACCCACCGAGTGAGAAATGTGCGTCGTCGCTGAAGAAAATTTTGTTCGAAAAATCGCCCTACCGCCTGTTGTTCAAGCACTCATTCGACGTATCTACGACGTTGTGAATGGCCAACTGGCTTCAAGTGATGTATGAGCTGGACTTTATATGGATGTAGGTGTAGATCCGAAGGCAAAATACGCCATAATGTGCCGTAAGACAGTCCTGAGAACGACGAGGAATCGACACATTCGGGTCTTCGACAACGCTTTCATTTACAGCGGCGATATTTTCAGTGCTACGAGCGGAACGATGATGCACAGGCCTTGCAATATCTGTAACCAATCCAGTCTCTTCAAATTTCTTCACAATTTTGCCAATTGCTGGCATAGTTGGACGATTATATAAACCATAATCTCCTCTTAAAGCACGATATGTGGCTGTGGCAGAATCACCATTTTTGTAGTAGGTTTTAACAATTTTTATGCGTTGTGCGATAGTTAAGTGATCCATTTTCGTCAATGTCAGACTTTCAACTGAAAAAAAAATAAGCTTAACAACTTAGTTTGACAGATGTCGAATTCCAGCCCTACACTTTTGAAACCGCGAAATTGGAGTAGAGAGCTTAATTAAAAATTAGTTCTATAAAATATGGACAGTGAGTCCCTTTTAGAATCTCGTAATTGGGGTAAATAGTCCAGTTTTGGTAAAAATTATTAACTTCGCAACAAATAAACACTGAAAATAACGATTATTATTTGATTCACTGGTTGGTCAACGGTCAACTCGACTCTGAATTAAAAATGAAGTAAAATCGTGAAAATCTGATTTGACACGAATTTTATGGTCAAGTTAATTATCTACGACATCCATCAATAAAATTTGACATTTTCTGACTAGGCAGGCAATAAACTATATTTTGAAATATTTAGAATGTATTTCTTGCCAAATTTCGCCGAAAAGCTCTAAATCATCACTGTTTTCCTCAGGTGATATTAAATCTGATAATTTCCAATGGTCGGTATAACAAAATTAAGATTTTTTAGAAGAAATTTTAATAATCTTCACAATCGAATTCGACAGTTTATGTCTTGTACGTGTTATAAGTGCTCTATCGATAACATACACTTACGTGCTGCTTATGAGTGCTTATTTATTACTAAATAGAGGATATGCACTGACTTGCTCTTTAAATGCTTGTTGCTATTCCAATTTCAAAGCTTCGGTAGGGGCCGCTCCTCAAGATTTAGTTAGCTATTTTTTTAGGCAATTTGACAGTAGCTGACATAAAGCCACTCAAACATCTTTTATTTAAATATCTTTGATCTGGCAGTTTCGCACAAATAAGCTAACATTAACTTTTACTTAAATTGGAAGAACGCCCCCTACCTATGCGTATTAGTATGATTTATAAAGCAACAAAAATTAATAAAACGTGTCCAGTTTGTTGCGTTAGATATTTTTTATTTCCTGTACGTAAATAGGTGTGAACAATTTTTTTAGGAAAAGAACACATAATTAAACAAAATTTATTGATTTTTTACTGCTTTCAGCTAACTTTTCCGTATCGTTCCCAAATATATTCGTATTGCTTGGTTACTGAGATAAATTATGTAATAAATGATTGAACGTGCCCATTGACAGAGAAGAACTCTAAACAAGGTATTCGAGATTCATCAAAGTCATCGGAACTACCAACTAAACAACATAATATCATTCGTTACTCGAATAAATGTCAAAGCAGACTTCTGCTTTTACTTTTATCGAAAGCAGGTTCTTGTAATTGTAATATCTGTAATTTCTGCTTTGCTGCCGATGGCCTTTGCCAAAAGAACACGGCTCATGTAAGCAAACAGATGCGATTCTGACATTTGTGCTTGACTTCTGTTTGCTCGTTGTCTTTCGAAGATAAATGTAAATGAAAAGTATATACCTTAATTCTACAGGCTCAAAATATTTTGCTTTTATTTGAAATTTATTTATTTGAAGAGAAGACTTATTTATTTTATTTGTTTACTAGTTGAAGAAGAGTTTATTTTGTTACTTGGTTACATTAAAACTTTTTATCTTGAAAAATATTAGAGAAGAAGTTTTTATAAGAACATACATTCATTATGCATATAAAGTTTGTATGGCCAACTTCGTTTTCATGAAATTTTGTAAATACACGTACAAAATATTTTCCTTTGCCCATAGTTTCTTAAAAGAAATTTTCTTTCTTATATCCGATGTATGGATATAAAAAAAAACTCCGACATACGAAAGAAATGTCTTGGATTATTATCTTGTCTTGAAAAAGTGGTTCTCACGAAAGTCGTTCGAATTCGACAAAAATAATTGTAGAATTATTGAGAGTAGTTGTAAACCATTAGGCTCCTGTCCTCCATAAATCATTACTGTAAACATTTATTGATTACAAAACTAAAGATTTCGGTAATGTCATTTGCGATGTATAAGCAAATAATCCACTAATTTCATAATTTTCTCCACAAAAATACTGTCGAAGCACTTTTATGTGAATCTTTTACTAGAAACCTGGAAATCAGTTTAATTCAAAAAATAAAAACAAACAAAAAATTAAAAAATATTGACAAATTATATGCATAAAGTTTTATCAGAATCCTCAATGCCGTTTTCAAGAGATTTAAAAAACAAACTGTCTTAAACCAATGCAGCATTTTCCCAAGTAAAAAATTTAGCATTATCACTTCAAAAGTTTACGGTGTTCCCTGGATTAATTGTTGTAAATTTGTGATGAAATAAAACAAAAATCCGCCTTGATTTTTTGTCAAAAATAAGTTCTAGTAAAAAGTAGGAAAAAGAATTCAAAATAGGAAAAAGAATATGTCAATTTTTGTAAATTTGTCGAAAAAAGTAGTTTGTTTTACAATAAAGTTATGAAAAATCTTTATTATATCAAAATTCAAAAATGAAAAAAACTCAAAATCAATTGTCTGAAGTGGTTTTGATAAAAAAATATCAGCGGCAAGTCAGAATTTGGTCAGGATTCAGAAAACCGATATCCCGAAAAATTATATAAAATGAATAATTTTTTTATTTCATATAATTTTTCGAGATTTCGATTTCGGTAAAATAATGTAAAGCTAAGAAGAGTAGAGAACACCAAAAAAGTGGGTGCCGCAATTCCGTCTGCATGTCTGTCTGTCTGGGTGTCTGTAGAAAGATCTACAGCCTTAACCGCTGAAACGATTTTGTTCAAACTTGGTGCTTAGGCGTTTTAGGTGATTGTCCAAAATAGATTTTTGAATCGTTGTTCTAGCCCCAAAAATAACGGTACTTGCCATGCAAATTTTTCTGCCACCTTAATTATCTCGAAAACGGCTCTAGTGATTTTGATAAAAACTGGTATCTGTACTACTTTGGGTATGGCCTACATTTTGGCCAACAAATTTGTTTAAATATTTTATTATTAACGGTACCTGTCAGACAATCATTTTATTAATTTTCGACTTAAACGGCTCAACGCATTTCGATCAAAATTTTTATACAGGAGCTCCTTCTAATTCTAAATAATATTGTATTTCAAAATATTCAAAAAATAGTTTATTAGATTTTTGCAAAAAAAAAAATATTATTGAAAATTCAATATTTCGAAATCGGATGGACGATTTTTTCTGAAATTTTGTTTTCGAATTTATATTATTAAATACTTAAAATGTGCATACCAATTTTTTTAGCATTTAGGAATTTTTATATATAAAAAATTAAGTGAAAAACTACTTTAAAAATACAATTAGCCGTTTCTATTATAAATCTTTTGCATACAATGTTATCGAACATAGGAGCACGAACGTGCGATCCAGTCGTGTATTTTATATTACATACAATGTTATTAACGGGACCTGTCATAGAACTTTTTTTTTATTTTCGACTTTCTCATTAATAATAACAATAATAGTAATAACATTTTTATACATTCATTAGGTCGTTCGGATTCTAAATAATCAGCATACCAATATTTTCGAAAAATAATGTTTTAGTTTTAAAAAAAATCGATTTTTATTTGAAAATTCAATATTTCGAAAACGAGTAGACAATGTTTTTGATTCTGTGTTGTTAAATTTATATTATTTAATATTTGAAAGTAACATAAATTATTTAAAAAAAAAAAAATTAAAAAAATTGAGTAAAATGAGCGACTTTAAAAATGTATTTAGCATTTTATAACCAAGAATCTTGTGCGTATGATTTGATCGAACATAAGAGCAAGTACGGGCAATCCAGGCGTGCATTTTTTGTCTTGTTATTTTCTCATTAACGACTGCACCGATTTTGATCAAGATGCTTATTTTCTAAAAAAAAAATGTTTTTTGTATTTATTGAAAATTTTCGGAAAAAGTTTTTTTTTTTTTAATTTAAAAAATAAATAATTTTTTTTTTGAGAATTCAATAGGTTATGATCGTGGTTTTCAAAATTGTGTATGACTAAAGTGCTGCATTTAAAAATTCTGTAAATATCTTGTAAAACATTTCGTTTATAAGAAAAGAGAACCAAATTACATTTGAAAAAATTTGAAAATATTACTTTATATTAAATAGTAATATGTTTATATTTATGTATTGTATTTTTATAATTTAATGTATTTATATGCAGGATGCATTTAGATATAACTCGTTTTAAAATAAGTTATGTTGAAATTAAACGTTGTTAAAATTAAATGTTGCTTTTTATTTAGTTTTAAATCTGTTCCGTTTAATTTATTTGATAATTTTATTTTTCGTTTTGATTAAATAAATCTTTAATACTATGTGTTATATAGAAATGTTTATTTTTCTAGGACAGAATTTCCGTAATCAGAATTTTAAAATGCAGAATTTCGACCAGCTACCAAATTCAATATTTCGAAAACGGTTGGACGATTTTTTTTTAAATATTTTGTAATACAATTATAACATTACTTTTTTTGGAATATTTTTTTTTTAAACAATTTCTTTTTACCTGATTTTTTTTATAAGCTAAAATCTAGAAAATTAAAAAACTTTCACAACTAATTTAAAATTATTGACGAGATTAGTTCTTATATCTAATCTATGTTGAGAGGGGTTGTTTAAAAAAAAAATGACAAGAAACATCTAAATTGTTTCTTCTTTCACAACAAATTTACGATTGCTAACTAACTTGACAGATACATATACAAAAATAGTGTAGAAGCCAAACATTTTTTTATGGAGAACAGTTATTTTTACGAGAAATAATCCTCTGCCATAAGTAAAATTTGTCTGTTGGTACTAAGCGCTCCACTTTGCACGGGTCGCATAAAACCAACCACTACTTTTTTTATTTTTACAAGTACCTACATACATATGTATGTATGTACATAGGCATGTGCCTACAGTAAGACATAAGACGCTTCGTTTTTAACATGCGTTCGGTTACTAGCACACATATTTTTTTGTAAAGAAAAACAAATTTTTTTTTTGTTAAGATTAAAAGTTGCTGATGTCATTGCGGGTAATGTCTGACACAATTGTAATATCTCTTGCTATATTCCTACGCACAATCTATAGGGAGCTTTTGCCATAGATAGTCCTATACTTATACCTCAACGATACTATTTTTAATTTTGCTATGAAGTAATGTGAAACGTTACACTGTCGGTAGGTAACTACATATATGTACGAGTACATTGTACAACATACAATAGCAAACAATCAATTTGTCACCCGTGGGGGACAGTTAAATGAAAGAAAAAAAATAGAACTGTTTATCTATTTAGCCCTTTTTGCTGTTAGCAACAATAAAGAAAAATTGGCATTTGGGGTCATCAATGGGTGAATGTGGGCATTTCGAATGTGTGGTAAAAAGAACTGTAAATTCATGTAAAAACTGGGATGTAAGCTAATAAATAAACAACACACGAAAAGCTTATTTTATGACATTTAGTGGAAAAAATGATTTCAGTCAAATAATAAGTTAATCTACATTATTGTGTTTGCAAAAAGATAAAACAATTAAAAAAGTAAAAACTGTTTCCCTTAAACGCTTACTTCCCTCTTTTCGACTTTTAAATGTAAATATCTTGATTTTTAGATTTTCAGAATTTCAAACAAAATTCTCGCTTGTCTTCCAAAATGGCGTAAGACGAATACCTACTTTACGTGTGAACTAAGATGGCGGTTATTAATTACAAACTTCAATTGAGCACTGCATATTTAGAACAGTCGAGGAAAAAACCCAAATTGTCATCTGTAAACGAATAAGATCTTATAACAAAATTGTGAAAACAAACCGAACTTTCGAAAAAGTTTATCTATTTTCAATACATACAACAGATATATGTAATATAGACGAAGAAAGAGAAAGAATTCATTTATTTAGTGTATTCAGTTGTGGAATTTTATTTATTTTTACCTATTTTTTTATAACAACAAAAAAAGAAACAACAAGGGAATATTTCGTTGATAGCACTATTTATGTGTCATGTAAAGGATTTGGTGAAATTTTGTTGGTGAAATTATAGCTAGGTATAAGGAAAATTCCTTTTCGAGGGCTAACAATAATGTCCTCATTCAAAACAGTTCCCTTATTAATTTGGCTCACTTAACTGTTAATTGAAATAAATATGTTCATTGGTTCTATTTGAAGAATTTGTAACTTTTTTACAGCCTGTTTTACAATGGGTGTTCCACAAAGTACTGATTAGTTGGCTAATATAAATTTTGGGGCAGTGTTTTTCTAAAAGTCGAATTGTAGATTTAACCCTTTCGACTTATGACCCTGTTCCAATATTTATGTGTTGTATTATTTGCCAGAACTTTTTTTTAGTCTTTATTCAACAGCCTCTAACACAGCTTGCAACTTATAACGTAATAATTATTTTGTTTGACAGTCTGTGGCGGCCATGTTGTTTTGCTGATGTCCTTCGCCTGTCAAATCTTTTGTTTATTCTTCAGTCATTGGGGGCGTTAACTCACTCATTAGATATTACCCGCATACCATACTATCCGAGTATATTTGTGAACGAATCAGATAAGTTATCTGAAAACTGTCAAAAAACCAGAACAAAACTCATACCAAATGAAGTTGGCAGTCAGCTGTTCTAAACATTTGTTCTCGGATAGCTATAGTTATTCCAAATTTGTTTGGATAACTCAAGATAACTTTCATCAGAACGGCTGTTTTTTTATCAGATGTAAGTTGTGTGTTCGCCTGTCAACCTCATGGTCACAGGTTCGATCTCTGCCGTAGTCCATGTCCTTGTTTTTCCATTAAAAAAAAATTCTTAAATAAAATGTCATGCAATGCGTTGGTGGTTTGCTCATTACATGCTGTTTAGGCATAGCACTAAGAACATGTGATTGAGTAAAACTAGTATACCTACAAAATATGACAACGGATAAAAAATACAGTAGACGTTCGATATAGTGAATCTCGTTCGAGTGAACTATCCAATATAGGGAACACACAAAATTTTATACATGGCGCTCTAAATAGTGAACACTGATTTTTTTTCTCAGAATTTTCCATCTACAATGCGTCCATAGCTTGTTGATATGGTTTTGCAGTTTAGTTTCATGTCGTTTTAACCATAAACTCTTTAAATGCTTTTGTGTCGTGTTGTGTTCGTGTCCCCTTTTTTATCAAAAGATGCTGTTTCTTGTACTGATAGGGTTATTGAATCGACATAATAATGCAGATTATTCTGACATTTTAGTTTTACAAAATTTACAAAAAAAGTTGTCCAAAACAATTTTAAAATAAAGAAAGACACAAACGAAAGTGACGAATTATTTCTCCAAATTTTAATTTTTTGTTATACGAGTACAAAACTTTATTTCTACCGTGGTACCCGATGATTAATATTTTTTTTCATCAAAAAATTCTTCTTTTTTTTTCAAATTACTCGAAAACCATTGGTGTTTTTGAAATAAATTGTTGGTACACATTGTAGATCTTGTCATTCTACACATAAGAGATTCAGACACTTTTTATCGTACAATTGATAGATTTGGAGAAAAATGGTCGAAAACATTGGGGTGTTGTACATTTTTTCAAAAAATATAATAAATTTATATTTTTGAGTGAGGAAATTTTTTGTTTTTAGTTATGTTTTGAAAAACATAATTTATTAAAAAAAAAACAAGTTTTAAGCGTGGAATCGGAAGGAAAATGCTGCCATCATAATTTATTTTATTTTGTTCAAAAACTCCCAAAACTTTTATTTTTCTATGAACAATACAATTATCTACAAAATGACATATTAACAATTTCTGTATTTCAATTCGTTCTTAAGTTATAGCGTACCAAAATTTATTGTTCGTCAAAATGGGAGCTCTATTAAGTCTGGTTGCTTAAACCAATGAATTTAATCTATATACATATCCATTTTGACGAACAATTAAATTTTGTGAACCAACAACTTTTTTCAAAAAAGCCAATTTGTTGCCCCGCTCCAAATTTAGGGCACTTTTTTGACGTAAAAATGAAACTCCCCAACAAAATTCAGCTTTGTCGAATTTTTTTCGAGGTGAATATCTTATTTTCCATTTTCCATATTGTTATATATTGATGGTTTTTTCAAGGAAAATTTAAATACTTATGCTCTTTGTCAAGCCTCACTCTGCATATGTATTTTATTAAATGTTTGTAAAATTGCTTTTTTTCACTAAAGATTTATAAAAAAAGTTGTGTGTATATCACACTACTCAATGTATGTAGTTTTCATTAAATTTAGCTTTGAAAAACTAACAAGAATTCTCTCTCGAAATAGTGAACAATCTCGAGATACTGAAAATGCCTGGTTTTTATTACTTCACTATATCGAGCGTTTAGTTTAGAAAATTAATTCTCACATATTTTGTTCCGTCAAAAAGTGAAAGTATTTGTCAGTAAATTCTGAGGGATGCTAATTTTCTGAACTCTGTTAATAAGTGTTCGTTAGTGTTAACGCGTATTTTTGTCTTCACTAAAAAATGATCCTTAGGGGACGAAGCCAACATGGACGGAGTTTATCAGGTGGCAATGCATCTACAAAAATAGTTATCGTTTTATTGATGATTTTGTTCGCAGGGTTATTGGGCCAAACTTCTGCGAATTGCTACAAATCAAGGTTAGCCAATATTCGTTAAACATTATCGACCGATCGGCGAACGATTTGAAGGCCTGTATCGACCGAATTAAACTTTTTACTGTCAATCGTTTTCAAGGTTATCACTTAAACTCAGAGGGCAGAGTCATTGAAATTTAAACCTCTAAGATTCGTGACGACGTGCGAAGCTGTGGCAAACATTTGAACGGTTCCATTCCGAAATACCATCCATAAAAAGTTGCCGGTCTTGAGGTGTCATTGACCAATGATTCTTGGAGAATGAGTAGGTAAATTTTCATCGCCTAAGCCAACGAATTTTAAACGATATTTTTCAGTCTGAATATTCATCAAGTTATGACCGATTACGTTAAATTTGGTTTTCTTAATCGATTTCAAAGCTTCATATGATATAGCAGCACTCATTATTTAAATCTCCATATGGCGATGCAGAAATAGGAATTCCACTGATCCTGTTGTTCCCTGTGACACAAGAAGACACACGGTGCGCAATTTACAACTCGCAAATAGTAATGTCGAACTTTTTCAAACGGAGAGATGAGCTATCATGTGACTTTTTCCTACAACAAGTAGAGTATGCTTAAAAACGGAAGGGTACTATTTTCAACAAATCCGTTGACGATATTGACTTCACCGGTCGTTATAGAGGCATTTACGGCTATTGAAGGACAGTCGTAATTAGTTAGGATTGATAACCCAATTGCTACCAGCAACAAATAAGAGAGCATCTGTTCTTCTCTTAAAACAGAGAACGTCACTATCAATAGGAGTAATTTTGAGCTAGTTGAATAGTTCACCTTCTTTGAAGTGAACACTAACTCGATGAACCTTAATACGTTGGTGGAGATCCGGCGCAGAATTACCTTAGCAAATAGCTGGTACAAATGTGTTAAAAAAAAACACCTCCGAGAAAGACTAAGCGAACGCCATAAGAATCTCTTAAACTCAAAGTCTTGCCGTCCGGAGCTGAATGCTAGACAATACGCCGAAAAGAAATTATGATAATAGGCTCTTTTGAAAAAAAAAGAATTTGAGATATTTAGTCATACAATTATGCGAGGAAGGTGAATTTAGGAGACAATACAACCTAAGCTGTACAAAGATATGAACTTAGTCCAAAACGTCTAAACAGTACGATTACATTAGTTAGCCCACATCAAGCGGATGAACAACAATGCTCCAACCAAGAGAGTCTTCAAATCTCAACCTCAGAGACCATTTTATTGTGGATGTCATAGCGCTTGGTCGTAATGACTGGAAGAAGAGTGCCCGGGATCAAGTAGGATGGAGGAATTCCGTGCCTTTCACGTGTCATGTCGGTATAAGTGTCGAAAAGCCATGAAAATATATTGAACAAAATTTATCAAATCAAAGGGCACGGCAGTGCCCAGTAAAGTTCTGTCACTACACCCTTCTAACAGTATCAACCTCAGGCAATTTTCGACCCCTATAACTTCAGTACCAATACAGTCAAGAACTTTAAACAGCTTCGCAGCATTTGATAAGCTCACTAGGCTTAGACAACTCATCAAATTTCAATGGTTGCCGAGATATAGGACTGCAAGAATTGCAAAAACCGTAACTGACCTAATCACTCACTGAGAGATCATCAAACTTATGGAGCACTTCCCGACATCATAGTCTTGTAATTTTTTACAACCATAGAAGGCCTTGTGGTGTATACAGAGCAAAAAATCAAGAGGGCGTAGTACTCGCCCATTTTCATAGAATTGATATATATGACTAAGAGCACTTGTGAATGATAGATTGATGAAATTTGGTACAGCGATAGGGCTCAAAGCGCAAACAAAAGCAAAAGATATCAATTTGAGATTTTAAGTTCAGGGGCGTGGCATCCGCCCATATGAATAGAATTAATAATAAATTATGAGGATCACTTATTCTGATTGTCGTGGAATTATCAAAAAAGGGAAAATTAAAAATTTGACATTTTACATTCAGTGGGTGTGGCAACCATCCATTTTTACAGAATTAATATTAAATATTTAAGAGCATTTTCGATTGCTTCGGGATTTTGAAACTTGACAGACCTGTCAGCTTTCAGGTGTATACACAAAAAAAGTTGAAATTATGAAATATTTCATGCAGGGGCGTTTCATCCACCCACTTCTTATCAATCATTATCATTTCAATTGAGCACTTCTAACTTATGAAAATTGATAGAGGAGTAGGACTTGTAGAACATACGAAAGGCATACATTTAAAACTTATCTACGTTTCCTTATGAGCGGCTCTCATTGGGCGCTTATTCCACCCAATTTTCCTGATAAGAAGAATCCTTGCAAAAAGTAGTGAAATTACACCAAAAACATAACTGTTAAAAAAGTAGTCAAGTACATACTTCTATATAAAAAAAACCTTTGCGAATCAAGTCAGTCGTGAAAAGTAGTGAGATCTAAAAGTACGCCAAGGTCTAAGTTTATTAATGTTAAATATCAAATATGTTAAGTAGGGTAATAAGGAACCAATAGCACCCATTTCACGCTGTGGATGCCACGCGCGCCGCCCCATTGCCTGCCATGTATGAAAAAAAATCGGTCTATTTAGGTATTTAGGTCTCATGTGAGTAAAACGAAAAACCATACAAACAAATCTACAAAAATGCGGAACTAATATCATGTTTGGTTAAATTCTCAAATTTCTTTATTTGTTGTTATCAATACGAAATACCTACCTACCTACTTACACCCTTATCGAAAAAAAAAACACAAAAAAAAATACCCTCACGCACATTATGTGTATGGCTATTTAGTTGGTTTGTTGTTTTAAGAAAGCTTAAAAATTAGCTATAAATGTTTATACCTACAGATAGGTTTTGTTCGCACGAGTACATACAAGTAGATAGATATAGGCATTGAATACCAATACTCTAGCTCTAGCTCTAGCCCAGGCGTAGTTAATATTGGTAAATAAACCCACACGCATAATATTGATGCCCCTTCATATTTTTAGATAAAGAAGTCGTGTTATTGTTGTTGTCCTATACACTACGCACACCTATACTGCTTATATTATTTGAGTGTATACAAATTTATACATATACGAGTATCTATAAAACCGCTGCCTACCTCAACTAGGCCATTAGATATATTTCACACAAAGCAGGAGTTCAATGACCGCAGAAGACACGACGCACGCGGCAGCGGCGGGCGGCGGCCGGCACGCCGATATTCCGCCGCACTTCGGAATAATATTATGAAATTACTGTTTCATATTTTCATTTTTTTAATTTGAATCTCGCATTGCCCCTTTTACTTTTCATTTAAAAATTTAGTTCGTGGTATTTTTTTTTTTTTTTTTTTTTTTGTCAATTGTGCGTGTTTGCACCTGGGCTTCTTCTCTATACTAAAGCGATTCCCCGGATTCTCTCTCAAGCTAGAAAAAATTTGTTTCTGTTTGTTTGTTTAAATAATGTTCTTTTATCGGTCGATATTGTACACGTGTTTTTTGTGTTTTGATTTAAAATTGTTAGACATTCATCTTCATTTAGACTGCATTATAATATCCACTAAACGTAAAATGCAAAAGTAGAATCAAAAAAAAAAAAGGGAAACACAAACAACCTCATTGGGCATTTCTGTTTGTTTACTTAATTCTGATTTTAGGCTAAGCAAACACAAGACGCAATTGAATGGATGTTCTGTAAATTATTTTGATTGTATAGAACAATTTAAGGGGAATTTTCTCTTAAGAAATGAACGATGCATTATCGGTACGGTATGGTGACCATACAGTATGCAGTCTTGTGTTATTTTAGGGAAAAATTTTATTTTTTTATTTCTGGAAAACACCTCCAACGATTTTGATTAAATTCCATATAATACATATTAAAGCAACATCTAAAGAAAAGCTCGATTTTTTTCATCTTGGGAATCACATAAAAATGGGGTTCGTATTAAATTTTAAGCAAACCGGTTTAGCTTTTTAAGCTCGATGAGCAGACCGACAAAAATCGCTTTTTTAAAACTTTTCTCTAACTTTGTAATGCTAAGTTTAATTAAGACCCATATTTTTTACACAAAGTCAATACTTGTCTGACAAAAAAAATCTTAATACTCTTGACTTTTTAGTGCTTTTTCTTGATATAATTCAACTATTGCTTATAGATAGAGAGCCAGTGATACAAATGGTAACGTCATTTCATTAAGAAAATTTTTAGTATTAAAGCATGGCCTAGATACTAAAAAACATTAAATGAATTGTCTGCCACTTATCAGTTGGCGGGGAGGCCGTCGGTATGGGGCTAAAGGGTTCAAAAAATTTAGGACAAAAACGTGAAATTATTATAGCTGAAATTTGATTTTCTGACGCTAAATAATATTTTATGTGAGATACTGGGTGCTACGAAGATGGAGGCAGACAAAGGGGAAGGTCAAGAAAATAAGGGATTAATTACGTCATGTCATTAAAGTTGGAAAAAAGTCTAAAACTTAAAATTTCTTGTAAATAAAATGACAGATATATATTTTGAGCCGAACACTCCGGCAGACACAATAGCGCAACATTTTAAACAACCCATTGTTTACTAATTAGCAATTTCCTTAGTGCTTATTGATTGAATAACTATTTTAAAATTTTTAAACCTTTTATAAACTAGTAAATTGCTAATTAAGCAGAAAGCTGAGCATTTGTAGGGTTTGAATTTTTATGAACACAATTATTGTTGTTATGCGTTGTAAATTAATTATATGTTTATGAAAACCCAACATGCGCTCTAAAAAGGAATTAGTTATTTCTATTTTCATCATTTTTTACAAAAAAAAAAAAAAAAAAAAAAACACCAGCAGGACTCGAACCTGGGCAGCCCGCGTGCAAGGCTTATATACTATCAGATTCCATAATGGATTTAGCAAATTGCTAAAAGTTAAAGTAGCCATTCCGTGATTTTAACTTTAGTAAAATGTTAAAATCGTTTAGAATTAGCTCAATCATCTTCTTAGCTTAGTAATTTGCTAAAAGCGGCTTTAACATTTTCGTAAATCGTTTAAAATTTTTTTGTAAATCTTTTTAAGTATTTATTAGTAAAAAAAGAAAAAAAAAAAAAAGTGAAAAATGCAACTTTAAAAACTTTCGAACGGTATTATGATAACAGTTCACACTTATCTCTGGTTGATGTAATCATCAATCTCTCTCTCATTATTGTCTATTTTTATGCGTTGCCGCAAATGTCTTGTTTTCTCGTCGAATTCGTCTCCAGAGTTGGCCGAATTAACTACATTCTATTTTCAAAAACTACGCGTAGTAAATGGAATAAACTACGCGTCTTATTTACTACAATTTGCTACGTCTGCTACATTAACGTAGTAAATGAAGAAAATCAGTAGAATTTCAACCGGATAGAAACAAATTCCAAAATTTTGAATAAAACAATATCTCACCCAATGACCCAAGTTCAATGAAACCCAATTCCGACCAATAGAAATTTATAGACATAGGTAGGGAAATAGGGGTATCCCAATTTTTTTTTGCAGTAATTAACGCGATTATTTTTGTCATTAATTGTCAGCGTATAGAATAGCCAAGATGAACGAGTTTTTTTGAATTTTTCTTGCCCTAGTGCGGTTTCTTCTGTGTGCACAAAAGACCAGTGCGAGAAAAACTTGAAAACAACCAAAAAACTGTTATTGTCTCGTATTTTTATTCCGTTTATTATAATAAAAACTTCAATTTGTTTACAAGTCGCCAAACAAAAAAGATATGATAAATTAATATGAATTCAAACTTCAAAATAAAATGACATTTCAGACGATTTAACATTTTAAACAACGTCTGCTACAATTTGTTTCATTCACTACATTTAACTACATTGACTACTTAGCAGACGTAGTTAATGTATTTTATACAAAAAAGTGACAGTTCGGCCAACCCTGTCTGCCACCATCTTCGTAGCACCCAAAGTGTCTGCCTTTTTTTATATGTTACATAAAATATTATTTATCGTCAGAAAACTTAATTTCAGCTTTAATGAAAGCACGTTTTTGTTCTAAGATTTTTTAGCCCTTTATCCCCCTACCGACGCCGACGGCCTCCCCACCAACGGATAAGTGGCAGACAATTCATTCAATGTTTCTTAGTATCTAGACCATGTTTTAATATTAAAATTTTTTTTAATGAAATAATGTTACCATTCTTTTCACTGGCTCTTAGACTATTAAGGACTCAACCCTTTTCTACTTTACACAAAATATAATACTGACTGATGTACTCCCTCAAAAACCACATTTTGGTTTTGCAAATCAAAATGAAATGAGCTACAAATTACTATGGAGGTCAAGAGTCAAGAGATCAATTGTCTTTGTTTTGGGAATCGTTTAAAAGATGGAAACCTTTGATTTTCTTTGTTAAGAAAAGTGTTAATTTCGTATTTCCTTGATGAATGTTTGACGTCTGATCAAAAAGTTCATAACAGTCGGCATCGCCTCAACTTATTCTGCATTGAAATTTGTTGATTTGATTGTGTAGACAAAAACATTCAGGTCAAGTGATGTAGGGAGCCATTTTTTGTTTGGTGAATTGAACAATGTGCGCACTTGATCCATATTGTTAAAACCAGACAGAGTTTGCCGTCATTCACCATCTTTAAACTATGGTCACCCCTGACGGTTATTTTATTTTAAATATAAAATGCACGACTGGATCACACGTACCTACTTGGTCTTATGGTCGATTACATCGTATGCAAAAGATTCTTAGTAGAAACGGCTAAATATTTATTTGCAGTCGTTTTTTACCTTAATTTTATGTTTACAAAATTTCCTAATATTTTCTTAAAAAATGACAATTTTTAATTATTTAATAATTTAAACTTGAAAACAATCTTTAAAAAAAATCGTTTATTCGTTTTCGAAATATTGAATTTTCAAACACAAAAATAACTTTTGTTTCGAAAAAATCCAAAACCTTCCTGTATAAATTTTTTTTTATCGAAATCGGTTGAGTCATTTTCATAAGATAGTCGAAAATGTAAAAAGGTAAAATTTAAAATATTGTTTGACCAAAATATTGCAACGATTTTTTTTAATCAAAACATTTCGAGTCGTTTTCGAGATAATAAGATTTATAATTTTTGCCCCAAATAATTGTATGGTACGTACCATTATTTTTATAGCTAAAAAAATTTGAAACAGAATCGAGCCAAATCACCTACAGCGCTTGAGTACCAAGGTTGAAGAAAATAGCTTCAGCGGTTTAGGCTGTAGGTCGACATACAGACAAACGAACGGAATTGCTGGACCCATTTTTTTTGTTCTCTGTCAGCGTAATGTCAATTTTAATTAAATTTTCGAGTTCGATTTTTTCCAAATGCAAAACTTGCCCTATAGCTTCTACATATATCTCAAGTAAAAATATGGCCCAACTATGAAACTTCACATCTCACAGTTATTCGTTCTAGGCGCAGTTCCGTCTCATTTCACAATTTTGCATATAACGTCCGCCTAATTCTTCTGATATTCTCCTTGCTTATTCATTGAAGTTTGAAATCACTTTCTATGAATGTAAGATTATTTATTACCAGACGTAATAATACTCTGGTCCTACAGGTTAGTGTAATATGTTCGTAATATTCGTCAAATTTGTCTTCAAAAAGCACAGTTGTCAACTAAAAAATGTGAGGCTTTAAACAAATATTTTGCTTATCTTGCAAACAAAGGATTTAGCAGACATTTAAACCGGTGAATAGTCTATCTATCTATCATTTATCTGTCAGATTTTCACTATCCGAAACCTTTGAAACAATCAGAGACTTTATACGCGGTTGGCAAATATGAGCTAGTTGACGATTCACAAGAAGTACCAATCAATTTATAAATGTAAACAACAACAAAAAAAACTATTGTGAATGGTTTATACTTCGTTTGACGTTGTGTATGGGTCGCTATATACTTTCACCGAAAAAGTAAAATCCTATGTGTTTTGAATCATATCGAATGAATCCTAAAAGAAATATCTATCACCTAGTTACTTGTCATTGACTAGAAAATTGATAAACACCAAATTTTTTGACAACGATAATACCAAATTAATCTATAGAATATTTTACAATATATCTTAAATACACATACGAAGCATAATGAAAAAAATTGATGTTTGATAATGATAATACTGAAAAACCAATTTTTTTTTGATAAACATCAATTATCGTATTTTTTATTTGACAAGCGCAAACTTAAACTTACCGGCGTAATCATGGCTTAGCAAATGTTTTCAGTTTTTTTTCTAAATATATTTTTTTAATTGAGAATTGATAAATTTTTCGCTATCAATAAACAATTGATAAATATTTATTTATCGTTTTCAACTTTCCAAATTCCAAAAGAGTTGATCATTTGGAATGATGTGGATTGTTGTTAATTATACAAAAATTGATAGCTGGTTAATCACTTTTTAAAAAAAAATTGAGTTTGAAAATACAAAATTTATCAACTGTCATTTGACAGTCGTTCATTGATTGAAAATTATGTATCGACATTTTTGAAAGTATAAACGTTCTGAAACAGCCAAGACCGTATTGTTTTAAATGGAAATATCATTTTTCAGTTAGACCAAATTGCCCAGACTTTATTAAATTATCATTTTAAAATTAAGAGAACTTAATTTAACTTAAATTTCAAAAACACACGTAACCTTTATTCATATAACAATCTAATTCCATTCTCATAGTTTAAATACCCAACAGCACTTGAGTTTATCTTCGTCAACTTTACAGATAAGCTTATAGTTATACATATTGCCAAAATCCAACTGATTTGTTTATTTCAAATTCAATTGCATCTACAACGATGAATCATATTGTTTGTACTTGATCATTCTATTGCAAACATAACCTATACGAATTTATTGAATGTGTACGTACATATGTACATCAACTACACGGAAATGTGTATATGTACATACAAATGTTGAATTTTCCATTATGCTACCGTTTACTACACAATTTACAACGAATATATCAATTTCTACACTTGATGTGACAATCAAATGATATTTGAGTGACTGTGTTGTATTCAATTCGTCTGTGTGTGATGTTGATGTATACTCGTACAGAATGGACCACTTCCTTTCTATGACTGCATCTGCCTGCGGCATGCATGCAGTGAAATTGATATTTAAGCCAGCAATAGGAGGTGATGACGCTTTGCCAAATTTGCGTTTTATATTTTGCTAACTAAATTTCTTTAATTGTTTGATGAGGGGATAGGGCTGGGGGGTGTGATGACATGAAGTAGAATTTGAATTTATAAGTGGGGTGTTCAAGAGCATACTCTCCCTAACTAGAAATGACAGCTGCCACTTATTATTAATTATAAGAGAATAGTTAAGCAAGTTTAATTTTGAATTGGAAAACAAATTTGACTTTCCCCGGGCGCCACTTTTAAATGCAACAAAGAATGTGTCTTTTTTATAAATGGTTTAATATTTTTTTACAAGCAATTTGAGTGATTGTATGGAGGATACATCTGGATTCTCAATTTGGCCCGGGGCAACGTCCGTCGATTGCAACAGTTTAACGTTTACAATTGTTTAAAATCAAGCTTTTGTGGAAACAAAAATAATCAGCAGTTTGGTTTATGGATGTTGAACTTGGATATTTTTTAAATTGACTCCTAAGTATTTGCTTTCCTTTACAAATTCTATTCATTACTATTTAACTATTGCTCTTCTTACGCCTAACTCCACCTCGTTTGACCCCATTACCTTTGACTTATTTAGATTTACCACCAAATTCCTCCGCTTACAGTATTCTGAGAGCCTCTTGATTATAAAGTTCAGTGAACAAGCCACCAGTACTATGTTGTCAACAAATAACAGAGCTTTAGTTTTGGCTCACTTGTACGATTTGCCCCCTGGTAAAGCTTCGCTTAGATTATCAATAAAAAAAGTCTAAACAAATATGGAAAGAGTGCAAAGCCTTTTTGGCCTTGTGACAAATTATGCATTATACTCAACCGAATTTTGAGTGACATCCCTTATCTATACAGTATTTGTAGACCAATGCGTTTCTATTCACTGTATCAAAAGATGCTTTTAAATCAACTAAGAATGCAAACGATTTATTTTTATTTTTTCGAAACGCAATGAGTCATCTACTGAGCATAAATAAAACCAAATTCATACTCTATTAACACCTTTTTGAGTTTATCCACGTTACCGTGTCCAATTTTTTTTTTCTGTTTTTCGAATATTTTTATCGGTTCGAAAGTTACAGAAAATTGGTACAGGTCCTTAGTATTGGAATAAGAAAATTGAGTAGTAAGAATTCAAAAAGCAGATTCCTCTACAGTTTTACGGAAATCTACGGTGCCTTTTTCTGGATTGAATAGATCAGTCATCTTTAAATTGTTGAGGCATAATTCCTTGATCCAGAATTTCTTTGAAGAGCAAAGTCAAGCTTATAAGTAGTACATCTATCCGATATTTATAAAATTCCTCTGGTATTCTTTTTTGCCCTGCTGTAGATCTTACATTTGAAAGTGAAACTACGTGAAAGTAGTTTTTTTTTTAAATTAAATCCAATGAAGAAAAACTAACAGAACCAAAACCCATTTTCATTTACAAATAAATAACACAAATTAAAATCTTTTTATAATTTCTTTTTGTTATTTATATCAATAAATACTTTATTCTAAATAAAACTTTTCAATTTTTTTAAAATTTACTGATAATCTAAGTACCTAAAATTGACCAATATTTATTTCTAAAATAAAAAAAAAACACAAAATATACAAAACTGACAAACGTATAACAGCATTGCCATATACGAGGAATCCTAAGCCTGCTGACAAATAAATCTAAAATGACATTGTCATGCATTTGGAAGATTTCTTTATGGAATGGATGCGATAAGAAAACGAGACGGTAGCGTGGCAAGATCTCGTCGTTCTTGTTAAATTAGTGCCACACTATGACGAGGATACACATAATAAGGCAATTCATGTCGTCACAGTACGTGACGTTACTTTACGTTACGTTAAATTAACAGATTAAGTAATTGAAAATCAGTTAGTTTCATTATTATTTTTGAATGAATTTTGGAATGGTCTTATAATTAAAAATTGCTGACATTTCTTTCTTTCTTGCGCGTTATGAATCATTCTCTTCTTAAATCTCGTGTTGATTTTGGAGATTTTACTGGGCTGGTGAGATTAAATCGTTGAGTTGAAATTGCTAAATCACTTTTAAAAATTTGAACATGGGGTCGTTATGGGGATGTATTTATTCAAGTACGGGTCTGGATTTTAAAAAAGTTAATGTCGTTGTTCATAATAATAATGGATTATCCATTTTGCGGTTTCAAAAGTAAACGTAAATAAAGCACATATACAATTTTTTTTCTATGATATTTCTTTTTTATTATAAAGCTTGAACGTTGACATTATGTGTGAAACACTACGTCATTTAAATGACCACCACGCGAATTGTTGCAAGCATCGAATTTTCGACCACTTTTTGACACATATTGGGTGGTATCTCAGCCATAACTTGACGAATGTTGGTTTTCAAGAGTTAAGGGTTTATCTGCATAAAAACGGTCTTTCGCGTAGCCCCATAAAAAAAAGTCCAGCGGTGTCAAATCGCATGATCTTGGTGGCCAGTTGATATCGCCACGATGAGAAATTACGCGGCCAGGAAATGTCTTTTGCAATAAAGCCATATTCGCTCGAGTTGTGTGGCATGTGGCACCGTCTTGTTGAAACCACATATTATTCAATAGCAGGCAAAAAAAGTCGGTTATCATATCACAATAACACTCTGAATTGACGGTGACAGTCGTTCCATCGTCGTTTTCGAAGAAGTAAGGTCCAATCACACCTCCGGACAAAAGAGTGCCCCAAACAGTGACTTTTTGTGGATGAAATGGCCTCTTTTCAATTACTTGAGGATTCTCAGAACCCCAAATACGACAATTTTGTTTATTGTTAATAAATAACATACCCACCGAGTGAGAAAAGTGCTTTGTCGCTGAAGTAAATTTTGTTCGAAAAATCGACGTCCACCGCCTGTTGTTCAAGCACCCATTCGACGTATCTAAGACGTTGTGAATGGTCAGCTGGCTTCAGTTGTTGTGTGAGCTGGACTTTATATGGATGTAGGTGTAGATCCAAATGCAAAATACGCCATAATGTGCCGTAAGACAGTCCTAATTCCTGAGAACGACGAGGAATCGACACATTCGGTTCTTCGGCAACACTTCCACTTACAGCAACGATATTTTCAGTGGTACGAGCGAAATGATGATGCGCAGGCCTTACAATATCTGTAACCAATCCAGTCGCTTCAAATTTCTTCACAATTTTGCCAATTGCTTGCGTAGTTGGACAATTATGTAAACCATAATCTCCTCTTAAAGCACGATATGTGGCTGTGGCAGAATCACCATTTTTGTAGTAGGTTTTAACAATTTGTATGCGTTGTGCGATAGTTAAGCGATCCATTTTCGTCAATGTCAGACTTTCAACTGAAAAAAAAATTAGTTTAACAACTTAGTTTGACAGATATCGAATTCCAGCCCTATACTTTTGAAACCGCAAAATGGATAACCTTTAAGCGTTTTGTATATAAAAGTTACAAAGATTTTAAATGAAAATCATATGAATTCTTGTTAGTATTATATACTAAACCCTGTCATATCAAAATTATCTCCTTGATTTGGATTATTAAAACGGTTCTGAATTTTACATTAAGTGATTTTGTTTTCTTGCAGTTCAATCGCCATCTTGCGTTGAAACAACGAAGACCGTCCTTTAGCCTTCGAGGCCAACTTTTCCAGCTTATGTTCTAAATATTATCATAACTTACATACTTTCCGAAATCGTTTAAGTCCGGAATCTGAACTTTTTAGAAGATTTTTGTCCACTTGTCGAATGGATTTTAACAGCACAAATCAATTGCTCACATTTTCCGGGTCATCTCATCTTAATAATTGGCAAATATGGAGTAAAGAGCTCAATCCTTTTAATTTACCCACTTGTGATTTTTTTTGCGGCATCTCTTAAAACAGAATCGGCTTGCAAATTAAAAATATAATAAACTAATTACCATTAGTTACTACTCAGTTTTCCTCATTGCAAATACCTACTCCTACGTTCATGAATCTCTAGTTGCAAAAAGGCGTTCTTTTTTCAATCAATATTTATTTTAGAATGCATTCACTCGATAATGTTCATACACTGATGTATTTTAAGTGTTGTACCAGTATTTATACCATGTTTTATTCTTGGTCGAATATTTTAACCCACCAATTTCAGGGAATGAAGTGAGGTACTACTAAAGTTCAAGCATGTAGTGAGCTTGTTAATCTAACGGAGTTAAAAATCATCGATAAAATATTTGAACCACATTTTTACAACCTTTACAATTTTTACTTGCGATTATAGGTACTATAAGGCAAATTATGCATTCGTAAAAAAAAAATTCTAACGACCAAACATGACATTACGATCAATGAGACGCCTAAAAAAGTGATCGACAAAAAATGTCTGTCTGTCAGTCTGTCTGTATGTAAGTATAACGAGCAGCAGCCTAAACGGCTAAAGCGATTACATCTAAATTTGGTATGTGTGATTCTTTTGGCATTCCTCAGAGGGGAAATTGAAATTTTATTTTTAGGCCTAAAAATAACGGTACCTGCCATATGACCTTGAAGGAAAATCTTATTTTTCTCTAAAACGGCTCCAACGATTTTGATAAAAAAAAATTGAGAATTTTTTTTTTGGTAATAGCTATCGTTTTATATGAACCATGTTTACAGGTAAAGTCTATTAACGGTACCTTTCATATAACGGTTTCTTTTAATTTTTGGCTTTCTCGGTAACGGTGCATTGGATTTCTGTCAAATTTTATATCTGAGAAGATCTAAGTAGCTAAATTAATTTTGCATATCAAAATTTAGAATAACTTTTTTTTTAAATTGAAATTAATTATTGAAATTTTTTTTTTTGGAAAATCAATATTTTTAAGACTAATAAAAAAAAATAATTTTAAATTTTATATTCACATGAACGTTAATAGTCTCTAAAAATATTGCGTACCAAAATTTCAAAAGAATTTTGTTTTCAAAAAAATGAAAAATAAAAAACAGGATTTCATCAAAACCCGTCCTACAATTTTCGAGATACTTTTTTATAAAATATTCATTGATACGTGGCATCTAATGACATAGGATAACTATATAGGCTAGCTCCTACCAACAGCGTCAGTGAGTAACACTAAGTCCAGTCGTGCATTTTATTTTTGATGCGGTACCCATTTCCTTCTAAAACGTCTACGCAAACGTCAAGTGCTCATTGCTGGGAAGGATTATAATGGCTCCATCAGCAGCAATAAATAACTGATGTACTGTGTTCGGTACTTTACCTTCGAGAAGGTAGTAAAGGAATGTATTACTGTAATAAAAAGTAGAGGACTTAACACGCTTCTTTGGTGTACACCTACTGTGACTTGGAATTCTTCGGTAAATTCAGTTGGACATCTTACCCTCGTCACTGCTTCTTTGTACATATCAATGATCATCTGCACGTAGACTTCCAGCACTCCTCGTTGTCTGAGTGCCACCATTATTACTAAGATATTGTATCTTAATGTATATTGTATACCTACCTATATTGTATTATAATGTACCTACCTACTTATGATAATTGTACAGCTTTATAAAAAACAACCTTTTATTAAACGAAAAAAATACTAAGATACATTTTAGCTATAGGTTATTCTTTAATCTAACTGATGGGGGGTTTCCATTATACCCTTTAAAACTAAAAGAGCAACAAAAACAACACTTGGTATCGCGTGTTCAAAAAAAAACATTCTAGATAACCAAATTATTATCTCAAATCGAATCGTCTAATCAGGAATTGAATGATTAAAATAAATAATTATCAAACAGAAAAGTCAAATGGTCTAGAACGGTCTTCGCAAAATCTATCTTATAAATTACCACGTGACGTGATTGCTGCTTCGTCAAACATCATCAAACTAATAACTAACTTAAACTAATTGCATGCAGTTAAACTATTTGTTTTTGCTTGGCTTAAGTGTCTGTTGATAAGTTTAAAAATTACATCAGAGTTAGATGTATACAAACATAATAAATATCTGTATTCACTTTCGCTTAAAATTTGTCCGATAACAGATACGACGACAACTACTATACTATGACGCACAGGCACATCGCATCGCGTCCCGCTTTTCTTGTTAAACGAAACAAAACCACTAGGTATCCGTCCGATGGCGATGCGATGGAGAAAAAAAGCTTTGCCAGAGTCATTTTGGATGAGATAATATGCACAAATACACTCTGAGCCGCCATTGCCGGTCACATATACCAACACCTTTCTATTTCTACCACGGGGGAGATAGAGAAAACTTTCGCTGGCCGCCCCGCTTCCGCCATCACCACGGGGCGATGCTGCTGCTTCGAGCGCGCCGCCGCTGTTCGCAGCGATCATTTTGTGTGCTAGGATAGGGAACACTGAGGTGAAGGTGTGAAAATCTAAATTTAAAACCACTCACATGTTATACAATGTTCGTTTTATTATTATTATTATTATTTATTTGATTAAGAGTACCCATATTTTTTTTTTTTACTTTTTTTTTATTTGGCAAAAAGCTGTCCATAGAGTTATATGCGCGCGCGTGTTTGTATATGAAATGCATTTGTCCATGTAGTTGAACTGTTGAAACTTGTTATTTTGGAGTATCTATGTATTAACCTGAGAATTACGTGTATGCATTGAGTGACATCAGAACAGAGAACGATCAGTTTCACTTTCAATATTGCAGTCAATGTGCAGTTTATTAATGCATGTGAATGTGATTGAACTATTTATTCAGCCGTGTTTACTCAATTATACGAGTATTTTTATTAGATGAGTTAATATATTTTTTTTTTTTTTTTTTTACATTTTTAAACATGGGGCACGACAAGTTGTATAATAAATTTATCAGTGCACTTCGTATAAAAAATGCAAGTGTTCTTAACTCTGTTTATACAAGTTAGCATAGGTCAGTTGTTTGTTATGTTTGATTTAGACACGATTAAGTGGAAATTTATGATGTAAAGTTTAAGCAACAAAAAAGGTGGTTTAGAGAAGGAGTAACTAAGAATTAACATATTTGAAAATTATTTAGGAGAAAAATAATTCTTATTTATTGTAGTAGATTTTCTTCGTGGATTTTCGAACAGACCCTTTATTTTAATTAATCGAAAATTTTAACTCGCGCACTCAATTCTATTAGGTTAAGAGAATTCGGGCTTTAGATAAAATAGTTTTGTGATATAATTTATTATGAAAAAAAAGGTTTTATAATCGTTTCAAACAAAACCATGATGGCTGATTTTAAATGGCGGCTTCTCGTTAGAGACACTTATGGCCTTTGCGATTGGCCGTCCGGAAAACGTTCCCCCAATAAAACAGCCGTAAACAATTTGACTGATTCTGAATTATATGTATCACTGTATTTGTGAAAATGAAATTAAAAGAAAATCACATCGGCTAAAAAGAATTTCCAAAACACTTGATGTCAATTTTGATACACATTTTCTTGTATCAATAATAATTATAACTTGCTTCTTTTTATGTTATTTTACCAGAAAATGAGTTTAAATTCAATAAACACAACGAAATTACACAACAAATCAAGCAGATTATTTTGACATTTTAATTGCGTAAGTGTATTAGTGATTCTGTTTTCGATTCTGAAATGAAATCCAGAATCGTTTTCTGTTCTGTATAGAGTAACAACTGTCATTTTGTAGGTGTCAGAACAGTTTTGGAAGGCCAATCGAAAAGGCCATTACTTACATTTAACATGCTTTACGGACGCACAGACATGACAGATGACTTTAAGAGAATCAGCTGTTTCAGCTTATTAATATGTTCACGAAGAAAAACCAAAATGTTTAGTACGCGTTCGAGAGCTCAATCGGGGCGACTTTCCATTAGGGGATCAAGCGTAGCACTTTAATTTTTTTTACAGTGAGCTATTGGTCTCTATAGAACAGCTTTAAAATATTACGGTGAGGAAACAATGTTAAATATGATTAAAAAAATGATTTAATTTTCAATTTTGGCCTTTTTAGTACAACACTTTTGTTCAATTTGTCTTTAAATTAGAAGGTATTTCCACACACGGATACTTATATTCGGTAGATAATATAAAACGGTTTGAATATGAAAATATAAGTTCTTCTATTTTTAACATATTTTTAAAGTTTGCAATATTAATACACAATATAAAAAATTCGCGGCAACGAAAAACTGTTTTGACAGTTCTTGTTAATACTTCCCTCTGGTAGTGTTCTGATAAATTTTTTTTTGTACCTAGGTACTTTTTTTGGGGAAATTTTAATGGAAACATTTTTTGGATTAAAGTACAAGTGTAGTTTTTTTTTTCAATAATAAAACTTACTTGAAAACATTTAACTAAATGAAATATCATATTTTTCGAAAAGTAGTTATGCATCGCTTTTAAAAAACATGTGTACCTTCCTATTTACTCTCAGTAAAAACCAATTTTTGATTAATAGAAATTATTCGGACGGGCTGAATGATGAAGAAAATCTAGTACAAATAAGTCTGAACTCTATATTCTTTTTATTCTCTGGTTTTGTAAATTGTTGTCAAATGTCAATTCTTTATTGCTTCGTTAAACCACCTTCTTGGGGTGGTTGGCAATGGTAATCTTGCGATACATGTATGTTGGTACTATAGGGTAAGTTTTACATTTGAAAAAAAAACGAACTAGGGATTTTAATCAAACTTGATCCGTCTGTCTGCCTTTACATCAATCAATCTAAAGTCTAAACGGCTGAAGAGAGATTTTTTTTGTGGGTAGGTGTAAAACTTATCTAACAATTTATTTTTAACGAATTTAATTAACGTGTTGCAGGTAACTGCAGGACTAAGGCTTAGTCCTTCAAGGCGGCGTGCTAAATTCGTATCATCGATAATTTCGATTATAGTACTATGACAGTGTTGTAATAGCCATTTTCTATGATTTCGAGCACATTTTTTTATTTCATCGGGAACCGTGGGAGTCCCGAGAACTGTGTGGGGATCGTCATTTCTAATGTACCAAGGTGCGTTTATAAACGATCTTAGCAGTTTATTTTCAAATGTTTGTAAGGTTTTTAAATTAGAATCTCGCGTACAACCCCAGAGTTATATACCGTAAGTCCAGACAGGGTTAAGCACCTGTCTGCACATAATTAGCTTGTTTTCGATACTGAACTTAGAGTGTTTCCCGAGCAACCAGTACATATCTCTGAGTTTATTATTTAACTCTTCGCATTTCTTTTTAACATGGGGTTTCCATTTTAATTTCGCGTCTAGAGTTATTCCGAGATATTTTGCTTCATTAGCAAACGGAACTTGAATCGTTTTAACAAATACCGGTAATCTATTAATTTTTTTATATCTAAACTCTACATGGACAGATTTTTCTTCCTCAAGCGATTTTCGCCATATTTTTATCCATTCATTGACATTATTCAGAGCTTTTTGTAATTTTGTCGTAGCATCATTTATCGGTTTGGGCCACTGCTAGTATTGCAGTGTCGTCAGCGAACGTGGCTACGATAGTGTCTTCTGTTTGATTTATATCACGTGTAAGTAATAGGTACAATATTGGACCTAAGACACTTCCTTGTGGTATCCCAGCCATTATTTCTTTGAGATCCGAGTAATCGTTTCCATGTCTTACTCTAAAAAGTCTATTCTCTAGATATGCTTTTAGAAGCGTATAAAGTACTTAAGGCAGAATTTGTCTTAATTTAAAATTTAGGCTTTCGTGCCACACCTTATCAAAAGCTTGCGACACGTCTAGGAAGGCCGCCGAACAAATTTTCTTGTCTTCAAAAGTTTTCTAAATGACGTAAGTGATCCTATGCACTTGATCAATTGTCGAATGCTTGCTTCTAAATCCGAACTGATGTTCAGGTATTAGGCGCTTTTCTTCTATTATTGGCTGCAGTCGCAGAAGTTATATTCTTTCAAAGACCTTAGATACTACGGGCAGAAGCGAAATGGGTCTATAAGATTTCTTATCATGTGATGGTTTTCCTGGCTTGAGAAGCATTATAACTTCCGCAACGTTCCATTGGCTCGGAACGTACTTTAACCTTAGAGTGGCATTTATTATATCAAAAAGATTAATTAACCCTTTGCGAGTAAGCATTTTGAGAACGTCTAAGTTTGTTAAATACGCTTATTCGATTACCTTGATTTAATACCAGTTACGGTATTAATGCAGCGTCGTAAGTTTACATATATTGACCAAAATGATAAACTTACGCAAAGTTTTTCATGCATACCCCTTCAGTTATTGATGTGTTCTAAAAGTCACAATGACGTTTAGTAAATCTTACGAAATCGCTGTTTACAGCAAATTCCGTAACAGTTTATTAACCAAATGCTAAACTTACCCATAAATGGTAAATTTAACCAGCCTTTTACATCGTTACAAGCGAATTAATCTCATTTGAACTTTCAACAACAACGGCAGAATGATTTGAAAATTTAGACTAAAATTGTACAGCTTATTCTCTATCAGCCTTCTATTTCCTGGAACTTTGAAAGTTAACAAAAAATTGATACTCATTTTAAAGTCAACTTCTCATTCCGATAATTTTTATTTTTAAAAACCTTTAATTTCAATTCAGCATTTTGAGTCATACGCCAAGTATAGCCAAATTTCGTTTAGATTGATTGTTTATCTTACCCGCAGTTGTAGTGGCCAATTCAGTTTTTATAAAAAGTTATAACTATTTGAATCTACCGTCCCTTTGTTTCAATGAACCAATCAAAAAAAGGTTAAATGTTTGAACAAAATTGTTGTATTTTTTTTTTCAATTTGTTTCATTAGCTTTTTAGATAAGATTAAAACTGTTATAGCTTTGGTTCTAAAAGTAGTTGTGACAAGTTGTAATATATACTTGTTTTTTTTTTTTTAGAAAACTGCTAAACTAGGGCAAGCTATAAAAAGATAAAACATGTATTGTTTATGTATGTGTTTACCACATGTTTTTTTTTTTTAAGGGTAGGTACACCTACTATATCTAATGTTTAACTTAAAAAAAGCTTCAACCTACATATTTGTTGGTATTTATTTATTTTTATGAAAATGGGGTATGTAATCAAAAGTAATCCTTCACATAAAATTATGTTTACTTTGTGTTGCGCATTTTTAATATCAAATAAAATTTGTTACTTAAAAAAAATGCGGGAACCGAAATTTTAGTATATTGAATTTTACAGCAAAAGCTGAAATGTCAAACCAAAAAATTCATTCACATCGCTTATGCAGTTCGCTAAATATTCAAAGTAATATAAAAATGCATATACAATATCAATTGACAGCTGTGTAACCAAAATTGATTCATAAGTTTTGGGATTTTAATGGTCAATGAAATATTGATGCCAATAAGTGCGGGACTCAAATCTCCCATATTGGCCACTTATACTTATGACACTTTTGAGACATTGGTTGGGACTGCGCGACAGAATCAATTGTGTGGTGTCTGTCAGTTGCTGCATCCACAGTGTTCTGAGTATGTGTCTGATATGCTGGCGGACGAAAGCTCCCTCATATTTCCTTAGCAGCTGCTGAGTTGGTCGTCTTCCATAATCACTAATCCCACTAAAAAGCGTTTTTGTTCTGACTATTGTAATGCTGTCATATGTAATTCCGGTCTTCAGACTGGTGTATTTTTAAACAACAGGAGGATTGGTTATCTCTGACGTCAGATAGGATTTCAGCTTCCAAATTAACAACATTGAGATACTTTGTGTAGTCGGAAATCATTATACTAGCGTGAAATTATGCCTCGAGCTGGTGCAACTAAAGGCCAGATTTTCGCTTACAGAAAAGTTGAACTCTGATGGTTATCTGAAATATGGCTAATGGGAGTTAAGTAATATTAGTAGATAGGTATGAGTATTTTTGTCTTCGCAATCATTCGACCGTAGCGATAAAAGCATAAATCGTGTTAACGGCAGCGGCAGCAAAAAAGTGAATTACCAGGAGAGTTTTGCAGAGTTTTCTGCAATTGGATATTTTTATAAATTTTTAGGTCCGTAGTTTTGCTTCGAATCCCAGCCCTCAGGTTCGATACGACCAGGAAGACCGAACCTCCGCTACAGAGACTAGGCTGTTACAGACGCAAGAGCGCTTGGTCTCGACGACTAAAGGGTGCGTGCGAGGGAACGCAACTGATGGAAGACCGCAATATGTCTGGCAGCGACCCTCCATGGATCGGGATCCGGATAACGGAACGGAATGGTAGTTTTGCCGCTTGAGTTATTGTATTCATCAAATGTGCCCAGACAATTCTTACACTATCTCCTTTTTAATAATATTTGAAGAAGAAAATAGTCAAGGGATAAATTATTTCTCACAAAATTCATACGTTTTTTTATCAAATGAATAGTTTAGGCGTACGAGCGTGGGAACGATTTAAAAAAAAATACCTACTTTCCTACTGATTTAATATACAAAAACGTTAAATTAAATTTAGCCTGAGGATAATTAGAATTGGTCTACTCCATTAGATCTAATCGACAGTTCTGGGGTCAAATTCGGCAAGCGTTAGTTTTCTATGTGTACATAGAAATTCCTGTGCACATACTTGTTTACGATTCCACAAGTGTGCGATTTATTTTTATTTCTGACAGATAACGTGTACACAGATGGATTGAGTGTGTATACATTTTTTGCACGGAATAGCATTCGAGCTTGCGTGATTGAGCCCCTGGGCAGTATGTAGAAATGAGATCCTCACGGATTAATCGTACAAATGAGCACATACAAAATTTACTGGATTGGTTATGCCAAGAGTTTTCTTCTCCAGTACAGTAGTAAAGAAACTCATGTCTATAAACGCTGGATATATTGGAGATGAGAAGAAAAGCGACGAAACTTTTTTTATCAATTTGTAACGCTTCAATTAGATGGGCAACCTTATTGGTTAACGTAATTTGTATTTGAGCTTACTCCCTGACGTAAAAAAAATCCGTTTCTCACTATGTCGCTACTTTTATCTAAGACTCCATATCAAGAAATATATCAACGTTCTCGTCAACAAGGCAGTGACGAGACTTGGCCTAATTTGGAAAGATTTGACATCATTATTAAGTTAGAAAACCAACGCGTTGACTATTTAGAATGACCAGATAATTGTAGCTTGTTTGATAAAAATATACTTCTAATGACATTATTTTAGTTAAAAAAGAAATTACGGAACATGCGTCAAAAGATATACTTTTTGATAATACCATTTACCCGACTGCGTCGCAATCTAGATCCCTTCTTGTCACAATATTTGAACCCCAGAACCCGAAACCTTGTTAAAACTTATTTCTTGCAAATATAAAATGTGTTCTCAAGAAGTATGTGGATGCAGAAAACGATAACTGTAACAATTCACATATTCCTTGTTTTTAACTTTTTTTTGCACGGCTTTGAAAACGTATAGAACTTGGCCAATCAAACGAGCATCAAACCAAAAAACAATACATAATATTGATCATCAGAAAAGCCGTCCTTTTCTTCACTTCATGTTTTCGAAATATTGATTTTTCAAAAATCCAAAAAAATATTTTCGAAATTTTTAGTATGCAGTATTCTTTATAATTCGAAGGACCTGCTACATAAAACTTTGATCGACATCCGTAGAGCCGTTTATGAGAAAGTAGAAAGTCAAAAAAATCTGTTAATAACAAAATATGTAAAAAATTATTTCCCCCAAAATGTAGACTCTACCAAAAGAAGTGCACACACTAATTACATATTATCAAAATTGTTAGATCCATTTTCGAGATTATTTTTGGTGCTATAAGAACGATTAAAAAATCTATTTGAGACAATCACCCAAAACCCTTCAGTACCAATATTGAAGTAAATCGCTCAACCGTTTAGGCTGTAGATCTTTCTAGAGATAGATAGACAGGCGGAATTGCGGGACCCACTTTATGGTGTTCTCCATCATCGTAATGTCTAGTTTGATCAAAATCTCTAGTTCGATTTTTTTCCAAATTCCTATAGTTACGGTGACCATCCGTCCCGTATTTTCCGGAACAGTCCCGTATTACGCTCGACTCTCCCGGCTAAATTTTAAGAAAAACCCGGAACATACAAACGTCCCGTATTTTAGTTTTTGTCCCGGGTTTAATCTGTATTACCATATATTTATATTATTTTAATAATTTTAAAAAATTTTAACAATTTTATTTACAATAATTTAATTATGTGTTTAATATTTTTATGTCAAAGTGCGAATCCGCCTTAAAGGGATTTACTAAATATAAAAGCATGTTCACTGAACGCATTAATTTGTCACCTTAGTTGACAAAAAAAACACAATACATAAGTTTGAAATTTATTTTCGTCATCCTTTTTAAAAAGATAAATATATCTACTTCTACCTAATGAAAGAAAAAAATGTGAATGTTTACTTGGGAAAGGGAAAAATAGGATATCACTTCAAAATGTATGGATTTAATTTTTTAGCAATTTTTGCTTACAACATAAACTGTAATTTTGGGGGGTCAGAAGGCAAAAAAGGCAAGAACAACAAATTTTGATAAACTTCAAGCCAATACCGGTAATGATCTCATTGGAGTCAATTGTGCTGCTCACAGTTTTAAAAACTATTCGTTTTTTTATCTCTACACGGTTTGTGCTGACAAATTTAAGGAAATTTGCGAAAGGTATCAGACTAAATACTTCAAACTATTTGGTTACAGCAAAACTAGTTGGCTATCTTTAAAACCATCTATTGAGAGAATAGTACAACTTTATAATCCTTTAAGAAAATTTTTCTTATTTTAAAGAATTTGCTTAACAACCCTTCATTTGAGGTCCTTCTTTCTCTATTTTATTCAATCCGATTCCTCAATTTTTCATGTGAGCATATTATTAGCATTATTATGTGTTACGCAGTGCAAGTATGGGGTATTTTTAAGTTCGAGGAAGTAGAAAAGTTACTGCGCTACTTTATCAAGAAAATCTTTAGATTACCGGAGAGCTCTCCTACTTGTATGCTTCATTTGGAAACTGGACTGCCAAAACGCCTACCAAAAATTGTAGCTAATCATTTAATTGCAACGAATCAACAATTTTTCAAAGAATGGGTGAGATTGGGAAATCAGCATAATATCGAAATTGTGGTTGGAAGTCCAATGTTGAGGTCTAATCTGGAGAATCTTCTTATTAATGTCGATGAATTTATTCATGAAACGTTTAAAATTCAAACTCAACAAAGCCAAACTAGAGTAACTTCTAAACTCCTGCATCATGACCTGGTACAAAAAAACTATTTTCGGGACCGGTATAATTTGCAAGTCATATCACTACTGTTCAAAGCCAGTCATCTACTGGGCTTAAGCTATACACCACCCAGAAATGACCGTAGCGAGATCTGCACATTGTGCAACTTAAACGCAAGGGAAGACACCTATCACTTCATTGGAGTATGTCCTATCTTAAGTGAAATAAGAAGAACCCACTGGCGTAAGAACAGCTTAACAGAAGCAGAAATAATATCGACTCTCAACGGAGACAACTGGATGAAGCTATACACATTTTATATGCAAGCACTAAAATATAGACAACGAATAATAGATGAAGAATTTTAAATCAAACGAAGTATTAAATCTAAGTTAAAACTGTATATGTAATTATGTAAATAAAAATTTCTCTTTTTTCGGGCTGACGGCAAAAGCCATTGCTACTATTGTGAAAATTGTAACATATTGTTCAATAAAATCACATTTTCTATTCTATTATTCGCAGAGTTGCAAAAAAATGTGCATGTCTAAAGTTGCGCTAGCAATTAAATGCCTTAAATTAAAATTAAAATCTAGATTAGGAAAACAATTGATAATTTTTGTTTGTAAACAAATTGATCAATGAATAATTCGAAAAATTAATTGGCCAAAAGTATTTTTTTTTGGTTTTTGTGAATTTTGTTGATTTTATTTCAAACACGTTTTTCAATTTTCAAATTTATGTCCCGGGTTTTGCTCAGAGAAATATGGTCCATAATACCGTACCTATAGTACATATATCGCAAGGAAAAATCAAATGGCCAATTTCCAAAATGTTTCCCCATTGGACTATTATTAAATTCCTGAAATCTGCCTCCAACATCTCTAGACCTGCTCTTAATTGCCGATCATTTCTAGTAGATGGCGCAACATGTCCTGTTCTATCACATTTAAAAAAAATTATGACATGCCTCATTATTACCTCTAAATGGTTAAAGGATTCATCTTGTTGTATCACAACGGAAATTTTGTTTATCTTAAATGTATATCAGTTTTTTGCCGACAGTAACTTCCACCTTCCTTCAGCAAGACAGGTTGTTCTGTAAAACATTAAAAAGTTCAATTAACACCGGATGCTGGGAGAAAAGAGAAGTCTTAACGGATCCAATTCCAACAAGAAGTTTCTCACTTATAGGTTCATTGTTTCATTTATCTTACCTTTCGTTGCCTTACTGAACTTTTAAGTGGTTCAATTAATTAAATTTCCCCCAAAATCTTCCTTAATTAATCAAAATCGTATAACGAAAAATCATTCCAATAGGTTTGTGTATACCTACTTCAACTTCACAGAAGAATTTAAAAAAAAAATGTATTGGCAACTAGGTCAAATCATTCTCACTTCTAACTTGTGAAATTCAACCAGCAATATTCATTCAGCAAATAAACACACAATTAAATTCAATTTAACGCCTCACTTGCTGTCACATTCTTTTTATAAAAAAAAAAAAAAAAAAAACTTTGTCTTCTTCCACAAACATTATACTTGTATACTATAGGCAATGAGTTGCAGTCACGCGATTTAAATGTTCCTAAGGATGATTAGGTATAGTTGCTATAGAAGTGTAAGCAGCAATGGCGACAGCAACAACGTGTTTTCTTTTAAAATACTATAAAGCTTGTTGATCAGAAAATCATTGCTTGTATAGTGGCGTCTTCATCGTTTAGTTTTAATTATATTTTAAGTGATACTTTTATCTTTTGATAGGTGTGCGATTAAGATACGATCAGTTTACATTTAATTCTGGGAGATATATATGACTATGGATTATTGTCTCGTTTTTCTGAGATTCTTTTCCATACAGGGTGTTTTTTTTTTCTTTATGTTTGGTTTTGTGGAGAAATTTCATAAAAAATGTTATTTTGGAAATGGGTTGGTATTTCCCAATTAAATGTTAATTTAAGGACATATTGTGTTCTACACAATACAGACTTTCAAAAGATATGAAAAGACTGTTTTGACTTATGTACTTAAATATGTATTTTTCGTGTCCTACCACTTAGGACATATAATTTGAAACTTAGAACCGTTTTAACAATCCAATTCAATTAAGTTGTCTTGAAGCGACTGAGTTTTGTATATAACACTTACAAGAATGTGTATTATTTTCATTTGCAATTTTTTTAACTGTTGTATACAAAACTCTGACATTTTATAACTTTTTACTTTATTTTGTTGATAGAAGTGCTTCTAAGGTTTAAATTAATTATTCTATGCGCCAATTTTTCAATAGTCAGTTAAACAGTCAGTTAGTACATATTCTCCAGATAGAGCAAAAATTAGTTTTTCAATAGTCAGATACAACTTAATCTAGGAATAAAGTGATCTGCTCATTTTAGAACGGAATAAGGAGTTATCAAAAACACTTTGAAAAATTGTTGCTTTGAACTAAACGTTACACAAAAATTAATTTCTATGAAATTTATCCGGTTGTTTAACAGTCAATTAATTTTATTTCTCTGGCAACTAACTGTATGTTTGTCTGGAGATTGAAAAATCGGCTCTAAGTGCGTTTAAAAACCATTTCTAATTCAAACAAAATGTTCTAAAAATGTACATAACAGGTTTTATTATTTTCTTAAAAAAATTAAATGGTTTGACCCACCCTAATTTGACACAATCTTTTTTATAACTCTATGTCAGCTACAACATTATTTTAATTTCATGGAAATCGGTCAAAGAACAACGAAGTTGACATTGTTTTGGCCCATCCTTATTTGAATATGATATTGAAGCCAACTGATTTTTAATTACTTACTCCCAGTTTTACAGTTTAAACTTTTGGTTTAAACTTCAGATCAAAAATTTATTCGGTTTCACAGTGTCGTTTAAACCTTGAACTGAGTTCCGTTTGAAGTTAAAGTTAACCGAGATAATCTCTGCCGTTTAAACTGCTCAGCGTTTGTATTGTTTTTTTATTTCAGAAAATATTATAAACAAAGCAAAATTGTGTATTCAAATGTTATCGAGTTGTTATAGTGATTTTGAATATTATAACGGGTTACCCATTTTGCGGTTTCAAAAGTATAGGGCCGGAATTCGACATCTGTCAAACTAAGTTGTTAAACCAATTTTTTTTTTCAGTTGAAAGTCTGACATTGACGAAAATGGATCGCTTAACTATCGCACAACGCATAAAAATTCTTAAAACCTACTACAAAAATGGTGATTCTGCCACAGCCACATATCGTGCTTTAAGAGGAGATTATGGTTTACATTATCGCCCAACTACGCAAGCAATAGGCGAAATTATGAACAAATTTGAAGAGACTGGATTGGTTACAGATATTGTAAGGCCTGTGCATCATCGTTTCGCTCATACCACTGGCTGCTGTAATTGAAAGTGTTGCCGAAGACCCGAATGTGTCGATTCCTCGTCGTTCTCAGGAATTAGGAATGTCTTACGGCACATTATGGCATATTTTGCATTTGTATCTACACCAACATCCATATAAAGTCCAGCTCACACAGCAACTGAAGCCATCTGACCATTCACAACGTCGTAGACACGTCGAATGGGTGCTTGAACAACAGGCGGTAGACTACGATTTTTCGAACAAAATTTTCTTCAGCGACGATGCACATTTCTCACTCGGTGGGTATGTTAATAAACAAAATTGTCATATTTGGGGTTCTGAGAATCCTCAAGTAATTGAAGAGAGGCCATTACATCCACAAAAAGTCACTGTTTGGGGCGCTCTTTGGGCCGGAGCTGTGATTGCACCTTACTTCTTCGAAAACGACGATGTCACCGTCAATTCGGAGCACTATGGTCATATGATAACCGACTTTTTTTGCCTGCTATTGAAGAATACGACTTGGAGAATATGTGGTTTCAACAAGACGGTGCCACATGCCACACAACTCGGGCGAATATAGATTTATTGCAAGAGACATTTCCTGGCCGCGTAATTTCTCGTGCTGGCGATATGAACTGGCCATGATCTTCATGCGATTTGACACAGCTGGACTTTTTTTTGTGGGGCTACGCGAAAGACCGTGTTTACGCAGATAAACCTTTAACTCTTGAGCACTTGAAAACCAACATTCGTCAAGTTATGGCTGAGATATCCCCAAATATGTGTCAAAAAGTGGTCGAAAATTAACTCAAAATAATCGATGCTTGCAACAATTCGCGTGGTGGTCATTTAAATGATATAGTGTTTCACACATAATGTCAACGTTCAAACTTTATAATAAAAAAGAAATATCATGAAAAAAAAATATTTTATATGTGTTTTATTTACGTTTACATTTGAAACCGCAAAATGGATAACCCTTTATTATTTATTATTCTCGTTGTTTCGCTTGTTTTTTGTGTCAGTGGGAGAAAAGGAGGACGGGGCAAGAAATATGCTGCCAACTATTTTTCATAAAATGTAGTTAAACGAAGTTCAACTGATCTGAAGATCACATTTCACTGTGAAACCGAATGAATTAAACCAAAAATTTAAACTCAGTTTAAGGTTCAGTTGACCTTAGGTTTAAACTCGCACTGTGAAACTGGGGGTTAATCTATTAATTTAACGTAACTTGAAGACATGAAATGATTATTATGTGTATCCTCGTCATATTTGGACACTTATTTTCTTATTGCATCCATTCGTTTCAAGAATACAAAATTCTTCCAAATGCATGGCAATACTATTTAAGATTTGTCAGCGGACTTAGGATTCCTTGTATATGACAATGCTTTTCTACTTTTTTCAACAAGACAGTTTTGCTTATTTTTTTTTTAGAAAAATATATTTGTTAATTTTAAATAGTTAAATTGTTAGTAAATTATAAAAAAAAGTGAAAAGTCGTTAATTTTGAATTTCAATCGAATATGAAAATGTCTTATTAACAAATGTACGCATACTTGAAAGTCGCCATTTAAATAAATGACTTCTTCATTCACTTCGAATTCGGTCGAAATCCTACAAATACTCTTAGATATATAACATCAGATTTTCATTTGAACAAAGACATCAGTTTTAATTTATTTCACAATTTAATCGTAAAAAACTAGCCAGGTTGACTAATTGATTGAAATTTTGTACCTTATTGACCGCAAAAATCGTAACAAAAAATTAAAAATAAAAACAATCGAAAACGAATTTCAAAAACAACGTTTATGTTTAAATATTTTAAATTTTTTTATTTAGAACGAATGCATTTCGGTTCTCGGCTGCGGAACCATCTTCGCCGTTTTAAGTTTTAAGATTCGTAAAAAGGGAATAATAATAAGGTAGAAATAAATTGATAATACACATAATTAAATGTTTTTATATTGCTTAGGCGTTAAAGTTTAAGGGAAAACAAGGATGCAATTTGAATTCATTGATAAATAGAAATATATCAAAAAAAAAATCGTTGGAGCGGTTTTTAATAAATTAATTTTTTATGTACAAATTTTGAAAACATTTTTAGAAAAAAAATTGAAACGCCATTTTGAAGATATTTTTAATATACATATAAAACTTAAATTTCAAAAAAAATCTGTAACTGGTTTTTGAAAAATCGATTTTTCAAAAAAATAAAATTATTTATTTTTTAAAAATCGAAAAACGTTTTTTTTTTGAAAATTTTCGTATGCAGTATTATTAACAATTTTAGGGAGCATTTTTATAAAAAAAATTAGTTTATCGGTTCATCCAATATTGAGAAAATCGAAAATATGAAAAGTGGTTCTATGGGAAGTACCGTTAATAAGTACGCAAACAAAAATTTTTATACTTGAAAGTGAACTGTTTTTTTATAAAAATTCTTGGAGCCGTTTTTGAGAAATACATTTTTTTCTTAACGGTTTTTTAACATTTGTATGGGAGTACCTCCCATTTTATTTTAAAGAAATAGTTTTTTTAACTATTCAAGATAATGTCAAAAAACCACCAAATACGAAGTTTTGAAAAAATCTATTGAGTCATTATCGAAATTTTGAGTTTTCAAAAAAAAAAAAAATAATTTCCAAAAAAATTTTTTTTTGAAAAATTTTGGTATACAATAGTGTTTAGACTTTCTAGGAGCTTCTGCGTAAAAAATTTCAAAAAAATCAAATTAACCGTTTCCGAGAAAATCGAAAACCAAAAAAATGGTTGTACTAGAGGTACCAAAAATAACAATTTTTTTCCAAAAAAAAATTATCGAAAGGTACCCTTTCCCTTCATTAATGAACTGATTTTTTATATAAAAATCGTTGGAGCCGTTTTTGAGAAAAGTAAGATTTTTGTTTTTGGCCAAAAAAATGTATTGGGGCTACTGTTATTTGTCGTCTTAAAAAAAAATTAAAAAAACGTGTGGGCATATGACCGAAAAAATAATATGTACCAAGTTTGAAGCAAATCCACCGAACCGTTTAGGCTGCAGACTCGAGGACAGACAGACAGACGGAATTGCGGGTCCCACTTTTTTGGCGTTCTCTATGATCGTAACGTCATGTTTGATTGTTTTTTTACGAATACATAACTTGCCTAATAGAACCTATAATCGCAAGTAAAAAAAATTTTTTTAAATATATTTCTAGTGGTTGTTCCTCGTTGAATTTAATTTAAAAAAATACTTTCATGTGGTTTTTTAATAAAAATATGTATTAAAATGTTGTACCTGTTATTCTTTGTGATTATTTTCCCAAAAAAAAAAAACATTTTATTTCGTTATAAGAATTTGTTCTTTTTTTTAAATATTTATTATGTCTGTCGCCAAAAATTTCGAACATTTTTGCCAGTAAACGTGTCGGTTTAACAATGTTCAAAAATGTTTACTGCAAATTAATGCCGCAGATGCCGTCTTACTTCTTCCTTCGAAACTTACAAATCTTACAAATTTCCTTCGAAACAACAGATTACGATAAATAGACTTAATTTTTGATTCCCAAAGTCTTTCGTTAAGTCTTCCAGAGAATGTAATGGTTTTTTTTTTGTAGTCCAGTACAGTTATATTTGTCAATGACAAACCAATAGTCAACTGTCAGTGTTCCTTATACACGCTTTTACAACTTTATCAAATTTGAGAAATATCCAATTAACTGTCGTGTATCACATTATTGGCAGATGCTATAACTTGTACAACAGTCAGTTTTGACAGTTTGACATTTGCCAAACAAAAAGATGCAGAATACACTTCGAACAGCCATGGAACGCTATACTTAAATCTCCAATTAAACATTTTAATTACAAAAAAAAACTAAATTATGTCGTTTTATTTTGCGCCACTCTGTGAAATGTAAACTTCATAGCTTCAACGAACCCTTAATCAATTTGTCGATACAATTTTCCAAAAATTAACATCATTAAAAATCCCCACACCACACGCTTTTATACATAACGTTTGGCTATAGATCCGCTCAGAGATAAAATACAATCATAAGTATCAGTCATACAAATTCTTCCTTTTCGTATGTTCATATTTTCAATGTTAGTGTTTTTGTAAAAATTAAAATAATTTTTTTTTGTTCCCACAAAAAGAATTTAAAATGCTGTATAATGTTTGAATTAAATCATAATGGTTTTAATTATTTTCTAATGAATTCTTGACTTACACATACTGTTCCACTCTAAAGGACAAAAAAAGTAAAATAACAAAATGTCAACCTTGAAAAAAAAAACAAACAAAAAAACACCCTGTATGAAAAAAAAGTTAAATTTTAAAATAAAACATGTCTAGTCGTAATGAATTAAATCAGTTTATTTTTCTTTATGTTTAACTTTATTCTTCTTACCTTGTTTCTATAATGCAAATATTTTTTTTTTATTTTACAACAAAATATATCGACAAAAAAAGTTTACAAAGAATTGCTATTCCAGATGTAACTTTTCAAAACTTTATTCAAATTATGCAAAAACTTCTTCTTTTTTCAAAATGATACTAGCTGCATATAATTTGTGAATTGTATCATTTTTAAGAACTTTGACATTTCGTTCTTCTGTCGTCTAAACAATCTTGATCTCCAAAAAAAAAAATATACAAAACAAAACGTGGGAGCACATATTAGCATAGTAAACACCAATATTATCAGCCTTTACAGAATCGAAAGTCAAGCCTTTGGAATTAGTCTTTTTGAAGCCCACTATTTGCATTATTTTGTTCAGGAAATCCACTGTTTTAGGAGAGCAATTTTGCATGGTTTATCTGTAAGAAACTTTAACTGGAAATAGTAACGACGACAAAGTTTTGGTAGGAAGTAAAATTTGATAAGATTATTCAATTTATCAAAGACAAAGGTAATACTTATGGTTTATTAATAAGCAATAGAGGAATTTGAGTTTTAAGGAGATATGTAATTTTTTTTTTGACAATTTAGGAGGTTATGTCCTGTTTTCAGCATTTTCTTCAAATTCATTTGAATAAGTGAGTAGGAGAATTAGAGTTATCGTCACTGAAGATAAATCAGGATGCTGGTAGTATATTTGAATTATCCAATGCATTTTGTGATTCTGAAAGAAAGTTTAAAGAAAACTCAATTTTAATTTAGATTTCGAACAAATTTCTACTTCAATATTTATGGAATATCACATCATTCAAATTTCGTCCAAGGGAGTTACATCTGTAACATCTAAGGTTCGGTTTGACGTATGTGTTTGAAATGTGTGTGTACCCGGAAATTTATACTCAAACCTTACGTGAACAATATTGTTAGTTGGGAACGAATGTGTAGGACGCATCAGACATTGACGTAATAGCCTTTTCACACCAAACCCAAAACACGGTTTTCGCGAAATTAACGGTTTTGGCTGAAAACCTAAGCGAAAACAGAAGTTTTCCATTACATTTTAGATAAACCACTCGTTTTGATAAACAACAAGTTTTAAATAAAACCTGTCGAAAACATGTTGGATTTGCAAGATGAACTAAACAAACACACCTTGTGAAACATTCAGTGCTCAATTAATCGTCACATAAATAGCTGACAGGTTGCTGCCAGAAAAAAAGGAAAAAAGAAACAGCTGTCTGGGGTAAATTCAATTTCAATTCACAACGTATTTGTTGTTGTCTATGGTGCCAAAATAATTGAAATGTCAAACGAAAACTTATAAATTTTCAGTGTGAACGGTTTTCGAGTTTTCGTAAACTTTTAGCTGAAACCCCGTTTTTGGGTTTGGTGTGAAAAGCCTACAAGTAATTGAAACATGTCAAATCTGCACCACGAATTGGAGGACCAGTTTTAATACCCACATTTTTAGAGGGATGATTACTTTCCATTGGTTCACGGCAATATTCGTATCTTGTACATCCTTACCGAGAAAAGACTCCAGCTTTAGGATTTCTTACTTGACATATGTATATATGTACATAGGTACTTTAATCCAAGTTTTGCATTTGAAAAATAATTGAACTTAAGAGCAAACTTGTTCTTTAAATGATAGAACACGTTCCCGCAATTCCATCTCTCTGTCTCTATCTGTCTGTCTCTATGCAGGTCGATCTTCAAACCATTTTCTTAATCATCTTAGGTGATTGCGTTTCCTTTAGGCCCAAAAAAAAGTTACCTGTCAAACGATTTGTTGTAGTAAAAAATATGAATCTTTATTATCTCGAAAACGGATCTAACAATTTTGGTTAGAAAACATCTGTGCAGTAAATAGGATAGTCTACAATTTTGATTCAAACTGAATGTTCATAAAATGTTACTAACGGTACCTACCACAGAAGGTTTGTTTATGATTTTCGACTTTCTAATTAACGCCTCAACGGATTTCGATCAAATTTTGTATACTGGTGGTTCTTTGAATTCAATGCCGCATTAGAAAAAAGTTTTAGACACCTTCTCTCTTTCACTCTTTGTTTTTAAACACTTTATTTTTCGCGTTGTGCTGTTCAAAATACCTTAGAGGAGTTTAAGAAGACTGGATAACACCTTTATCAAAAAAAAAATCGGTAGGAAAACCTAACTCTATATACTACTGAAATTATTCAGCCAAGTAGAAGACATAGCTTTATTTTTAATCGGACTTGTTGAATATTGAACTATTGCTTCAAAAATGCTTTTAAAAATTTGGGTTTCATCCCGGCGATCTCACTTGGACACATCAGTTTAGTAGTGATGACCCTGACAATATGCACTTTTTGTGAGCTAAAGTCGGTTCTTTGAAAGCTTTTTTGGAAAAACTAAACCCAGATCTAACTCTAATCTAACATTTTTGGAGAATTTTGAAATGGAACATCCGATAGTATCCGGCAACATAAATAAAATGCTCAAAAAGGTTTTGGAGCAAAAATGCATTAAAAATAAGCTCAGGCCAATACCGTAAGCTCGTTAGTCTATGCCGAAAACTGATAGAAGTTGGTCTAAAAGGCAAAGGTGGCAACACTAAATATAAATGTATTATTTATTATTATTTATTATCATTTATTTAATAAAAAAAAATTTCGAACATTACTACGTATGTATATGCAGACTTATTTTGAAATTCCCACGAATGGCTAATGCGATACACTATATCTATTCATTCAAACGAACTTTGTATATTTTAACATTCGAACGAATAATATTAATTTTCAAACAATTACACAAAATGAACTGGAATGAATCTTATTTTCAAAATCAGCGGTTTGAAATTTACTGACATTTTTATTTGATTTAGTATGACCAAAGTAACTTTTTTTCCTAGAATTTTTTTTTACTAAAAAATTGGTCGGAAAATAAATCCGTCTTATTACAGAAACATAAAGTTATGTTTTATGCTAGGAAAATCTAAATATTTAAAAAAATATTAAAATAAAAATTAAAATAAAGTTATTTTTTATTTTGAAGTATTTAGCATTTATTGTACATTTTTACTTGCGATTATAGGTACTATAGTGCAATTTATGCATTCCTAAAACAAATTCTAACAATTAAACATGACATTACGATCATAGAGAACTCTAAAAAAGTGATCGGCAAAAAATGTCTGTCTGTCCGTCTGTATGTATAACGAGCTACAGCCTAAACGGCTTAAGCGATTGCCTTCAAATTTGGTATATGTGGTTCGTTCTTTTATCATTCCTCAGAGGGGAAATTGAAATTTTATTTTCAAGCCTGAAAATAACGGTACCTGCCATATAACCGTTTAGGAAAATCTTATTTTTCTCGAAAACGGCGCCATTTTGATTTTTTTTGTTGGCAATATCATTTAATATGCACCAAGTTTACGGGAAAAGTCTATTAAACGGTACCTTTCATATAACGTTTTTTTTTTTAATTTTTGGCTTTCTCGGTAACGGTACATTGGATTTCATTCAAATTTTATATCTGAGAATATCTAAGTAGCCAAACTAATTCTGCATATCAAAATTTTGAATAACTTTTTTTTTCTAATAAAAATTAATTTTTAAAACTTTTTTTTTTCAAAAATCATTATAATCACATGCATATTAATAAACTCTATAAAACTGCATACCAAAATTTTAAAAAACAATTGTTTTCAAAAAACTAAATATAAAAAGCAGGATTTCATCAAAATTCAATAAAGTGATGGTTTTGGCAGTTTTTATAAATTGAAAAAACGATTTTTATCCACCTATACACCATTCACTTTCATTATATACACATGTACATATTTAAATACCTAGGTTCACTAGGTATCCTATTACCCTCTTAATTTACATAATTCAAATCCATTTAAATATATGTACATTTTTAGGTAGGTATCTATATAGCCATTCCTTGAATCATTTATTGCACAATTATTATATTAAGAATCACTGTAAATCGGCTTTAAACCTTCATAGGATAACTAGACTACCTATACCTACTAACAGCGTCAGTGGTTAGCTACACAAAAGTTGTTAGCTACAAGAGCAAGTTCGTACGATACAGTCGTGGATTTTATTTTTTATAATAATATCCTAAATTTTTAGTGAACTTTCGTTTCTCTTTAAAAAAATTAAAAAAAAAAAAAAATTGTTCAACAAACAACTTGAGTGGATATTAACTTTACAAACACCTGGTCACACTTTCTAATTGTCAACAAAACAGTATAGTCGCTTGCCAACACAATTGTTAATTCCTTGAAAAAAAAATTTAATTAATTTGGAGATAAGCCGATTGCAATTGTTTTGTGTATGAAAATTGAAGAAGGCGGGGAGCATCTAACTAGGAAAAGGATAATGGAAAATGGATCCAACAAATTTATTCGAGAGTGAATTTTTTTTAGAAATTGAAGCACTCGGAAAAAAATCGCTGCATTATTTTAATTAAAAGTGTACATATTTTACATTAATATATGTCAATATATCAGACTTATTTATTTCGGTTAAAAACTAAAATCAATCAAGAAACATAAACAACTCACAAAACGAAGGAACATTTTTTTAATAGATTTATAACTCTTAGTTCTTTCTGCTTCCGGTCGGTCCAATTGGTATGCGATTGCGAACTTAATTAAATTAAAAACCAACAAATAACTCATAAACGTAATTTATTTTTAATTATTTTACAGCATGGCATTTGATTCGAAAGTCAAAATTTGCTTAGTTTTGAAGAAAAAATGAACTTTCGCTTGCTTAAGTGAACTTTAGAATGAATCGAGACTAAAAATACAAATCATTCGAATTCGACTCACATTCGCATGAAAGTGAATTTCAAAATAAGGCTTATGATGTCTTTATAACGGGTTATCCATTTTAAGGTTTCAAAAGTAAACGTAAATAAAACGCATATAAAATATTTTGTTCATGATATTTCTTTATTATTATAAAGTTTGAACGTTGACATTATGTGTGAAACACTATATAATTTAAATGACCACCACGCGAATTGTTGCAAGCATCGATTCTTTTGAGGTATTTTTCGCCCACTTTTTGACACAAGAGTTAAGGGCTTATCTGCATAAACACGGTCTTTCGCGTAGCCCCGCAAGAAAAAGTCCAGCGGTGTCAAATCGCATGATCTTGGTGGCCAGTTGATCTGGCCACGACTAGAAATTACGCGGCCAGGAAATGTCACTTGCAATAAACCCATATTCGCTCGAGTTGTGTGGCATGTGGCAACGTCTTGTTGGAACCACTTATTCTCCAAGTCGTATTCTTCAATAGCAGGCAAAAAAAAGTCGGTTATCATATGACCATAACGCTCCGAATTGACGGTGACAGTCGTTTTATCGTCGTTTTCGAAGAAGTAAGGTCCAATCACACCTCCGGACAAAAGAGTGCCCCAAACAGTGACATTTTGCGGATGTAATGGCCTCTCTTCAATTACTTGAAGATTCTCGGAACCTCAAATACGACAATTTTGTTTATTAACATACCCACCGAGTGAAAAATGTGCTTCGTCGCTGAAAAAAATTTTGTTGGAAAAAGCGCCGTCCACCGCCTGTTGTTCAAGAACCCATTCGACGTAACTACGACGACGTTGTGAATGGTCAGCTGGCTTCAGTTGTTGTGAGAGCTGGACTTTATATGGACGTAGGTGTAGATCCAAATGCAAAATACGCCATAATGTGCCGTAAGACAGTCCTAATTCCTGAGAATGACGAGGAATCGACACATTCGGGTCTTCGGTAACACTTTCACTTACAGCAGCGATATTTTCAGTGGTACGAGCGAAACGATAATGCACAGGTCTTACAATATCTGTAACTAATCCAGTCTCTTCAAATTTCTTCACAATTTTGCCAATTGGTTGCGTAGTTGGACGATTATATAAACCATAATCTCCTCTTAAAGCACGATATGTGGCTGTGGCAGAATCACCATTTTTGTAGTAGGTTTTAACAATTTTTATGCGTTGTGCGATAGTTAAGCGATCCATTTTCGTAAATGTCAGACTTTCCACTGAAAAAAAAATTGGTTTAACAACTTAGTTTGACAGATGTCGAATTCCAGCCCTATACTTTTGAAAACTCAAAATTGATAACCCTTTATTTTACTTCCTTTATTAAATATGACAACTTTTTAGACGTGCCTTAACATATGTCAAATGCTGTATTTCGAAAACGGATTGGCGATTTTTTTCTGAAATTCTGTTTTTAAATGGACATATGTTGTTATATACTTAAAATTGCATACTCAATTTTTTAATAAAACAATTTAAAAAATGTTGTATATAAAAAATTATGTAAAAAACGACCTTAAAAATATATTTTTACTTTCTATGAACAAACATAAGAACAAGTACGATTCAATATTCCAAATAAAACTCAGGTCCAAAAACACAAAATTATGTGCTCACCAAATGTTTCCTTTAATAAATTAATTCTGGCACTCGCCCGGGTCTTGTTGAAATCACAGCTTATAACGTTTATGTTTCATGTTTTTATGACGGTCTCTATTGACGGTAACTCTCTGGTCGGCATCCTTTTTAAAGGAGTATAGACCAATGATTCCATCAGCCCATAAAGCAGACCAAACTGTTAGTTTTGACAAAATGGCTGTCAATGAAAACAGTGCTGCCAACTTTAAGTCTTATATCTCTAAATAAACACCTTTTAAATAGTAAATTCATTCAAATTATCAACCTATCGGAAATAGGTATGTCGATACAAAATTCAAAACAAGTTTGACCTTCTTTCTAAAATATTGTCCGGTTTTACAAATGTAACACGATAAATTTTGCAAATATTTTGTCTATGTCCATTTCCTGTTAATAATTAATATTTAACATATAATTTGACATTGAATATGAATTAGTTATTCACCAAAATACAAAATGCCAATTCAGAGTCATTACTTGTCTTCATTATCATCATCATCATCTATTCACTCCACAGATAAATACAAAATGTGTTAATCCAAAACTGTTTGCTTAATGTCTAGTCAGGAAAGAGCTCATCTATAGCAATAACCATGGAAAACCTGAATATATTTATGTAAATCTTAATAATTCCGGCCATAGAGTTTAATATCAAAGTGATTATAGATGTAAAGTAAACTCAATATCATTGATTGAGGGGTAGTATGTTACATAAGCTAAATTTAAGGGATAAACTTTAAGAGGCAATCTTAAAATGAGCGACATGAAATTTCTTTGCTCCTTAGTCCTTATGATGTAATTTTCTATATGTTTGCTCATATCCGCTTATTTATATTTTGAAATTTTTGAGACATGTCGTGCTAAAATTTTATATTTGTATTTTCTGGTTACAGATACAACACTGACCAAGGAGCTATTATGGACCAGCAATTCTGTCTACGCTGGAACAATCATCCGTCTAATCTAACTGGTGTGCTGACCTCCCTGCTGCAGAGGGAGGCGTTATGCGATGTCACATTGGCTTGTGACGGTGAAACAGTCAAGGTAAAATCTGAAACTAAAACTGCTACATTTTAAAAATAGCATACCTTTTGCATCTAAACTATTCTGGCCAATAAGTTACTCATTTCAATTTAAATTCACACTTGTCAACGTAAACAACAACGCCAACACTTTATTGTTAGTTAAATACCTCACGTAAAATAAAGCACAGTGTGCAGTGCAGGAAACAGATGGAATTGTGTGACAATTCTTTTTAATATTACAAATCTCTCTAGGTGTTGCGTGGGATTTTGTATACATTATACCTTCATCGTATACGAAAATGACTTCGTTTTGCCTAAAAGGCTGCAGTAAAAATTAAATACGTGAGCGAAATTTGTCATCTTACACAATTTTGTATTTGTGTCTATTTATACATTCTTGCATAGAGTTGACAGTTGAATACTAAATTCGCCCCCGTTGTTCTCCATTGAAGACATTTTATAAGAAATAAACTAAATAGTTAATTAGAATTTTTTTTTATTTTATGGTTTTAGGCGCATCAGACAATTCTATCAGCATGCAGCCCATATTTCGAAACAATTTTCCTGCAAAATCACCACCCACATCCCATAATTTTTCTAAAAGATGTCAGATACTCAGAGATAAGATCACTGCTCGATTTTATGTACAAAGGCGAAGTGAACGTTGGTCAGAGTTCTTTGCCTGCGTTTTTAAAAACAGCTGAGAGCTTACAGGTAAAAATTATATATTTTCACTCGAAAACTAAACAAATTCCTATAATAATTTGTTTGTTTGTTATACAGGTTCGAGGATTAACAGATAACACAAATTTAAACTATCGAACCAGTTGTGACAGAATGAGAGATTCGGACACGACATCGCCCTCTAATAATCGAGAATCACGTGAAAGAGAACGTGAACGAGAACGGGAACGAGAACGAGAACGTGAAAGTGACCGTGAACGGGAACGAGAACGGGAACGTGAACGTGACCGAGAGCGCGAACGTGAGCTACATCATCGCAGTAGTAGTAGTTTAAGTTGTGGCGGTGGTAACCGTGAAGGAAGCAGTGGCAGCAGTGCTACTACGATTGTTGGTAATAGCAGTGTCATAAATGCAAGTCTACAATCGGCAACAGCTTCTGCTTTATGCTTAAGCGAACGATCTCCTAGCGTTGGGCCTGTCGTTGGAGGTGAAAGCGGTAGTATAACACCCATAATAACAGGCAGCGGCAGTAATAGTGCTGGTGGTGTAATAATAAATGAAAGGGAAAGAGAGCGCGAAAGGGCCGACAGTCGTGATGAAATAATGCAGCTAGACTATAGTAAAGATAGAGATCGTGATAGAGAAATGTCTACCACACCGGTAGACCATAATATTAGTAGTAATAAGAGAAGACGTAAGAACTCATCCAACTGTGATAATTCGTTAACCTCGACGCATAACGCAAATGTACAGGACAGGCATTACACTCAGGATTCTCAGGTAAGTTGTAAGAAAATTATTTCAAGAAAAAGGTTAAATATATTTATGTAAGTTTGTATATTATATTCTGATAAATACAAGGTCACGATGACATAATGGGAATTTGCGGCCATTATTTGTGGTTACTTTTTTTGAACTAGATGACAGTTATATGACAGCATTAATGTCACATTAACGCCATTTGCAAAAATTATGACATTTGTGTTAAAAAATATTTGCGTGGACTTTTATCCATAACTATCTTTAACTATAACCTAAAAGTCCACTTTTCATAGCCAGATAATAAAAGTGAGTTATTCACCCCTCTGATAGTTTCCGATTCTACGGAATAGTATAGTTGGTCATAAAGGCCAGTTGGGCAGATCTACAATAAAAATTCAATGTGCATTTATAATGTCAAATTCATGCGTTGCGTTCCGATGACATGATGACAATCATATGACGTTTCACAAATATTTAATGATGTTGAGAGAGTCACGAAGAGAGTTTTATGTGTCAAATACATGCGCTGGTATGCGTCAAGCTCCAGTATTTTTTTCAAGAAGGCAAGGCTGAGTAAGTGAATCTAATCGGGTATTAGGATTTTTGTTATGTAAACAAATTATACCAGGTCACGCAAATGTAATCATTCTGTAGGAAGAGGCTATAATTTTTACAAATGGCGGCAAATGTCAATTCAACTTTGATACTCGTATGTCTGAAGTAAAAAGCTAAAAGAGACATGTCATTGTCAACAAGTCATGAATGAAATATGAAAAAAGACTGCCCGAAATTTCAAAAATAAATTAATTAAAAATGAGAGGAACATCTATGTTCATATGAAAAGAAATTTTTTCAATTAAAAAAAGATAAGTTAATATGAGCTGAAGGTCAGAACAAACCTGTAATTCAACCAACAAGCCCTGTCCGCAGTTGGCAAAATCGTCAGATCCTCTTGTTGCAACCAAGTTGCTTGGCTGATGCTGCTACATAACTGATGTATGCGCAATCGTTTAAAAAGCTCGATGACTCTTATTGTCATTAGTTTTCCAATGGGTGAGTTAACAACAAGTTAAGCTAGAGTTAGTAAAACCTCTAAATTAATTACCCTAAGTTTACTAAAGCATTTTTTCAGTCGAAGGTTAACTTTATGTTGTCAAAAATATTTCGAAATCGATTTGTAGCACAATGGAAATCGTGATTTTACTATCAAAATGTATATGGCGACACTACACGAAATGGAAATCCCGAATGGACAAAATCTCTAATGTTAAATCCCGAATATCAACATATTTGAACAATTTAACAAACAAAATATTAATTATAGTAGTTTCTTTCTAGACCAACTAAATGTACATTTTGAAGTGAAGTTCCAAGTTTGACATTGATAACTTGTTTCCTTCTCCATTATTCTCAAAAGGTGTTATTCAACCCTGGCGAAACAACTACCTAAGGTTTCATATCTGCCCTTCTGTCCATTGTACATACGTCCCTTCTTTCCTAGGGAATGAAAATGCTGATTAATTATCAGCCTAAGAAATATCTTGAAGAACAAAAGCTGTTTTAAGACAGTCAGTATAGCTTTCGTAGCAATAGGTGCACTGGTGATCTGATGGTATATCTCACCGAACAGTGGCTCAAATCCTCACATCGTTTTGAATCAAGTAAGATTATTGCCCTTGATAATTCAAAGTCCTTCGACAGAGTTTGGCATCAAGGCTTAAGCCTCTTCTTCAGTGGAATTGAAACTACCTGAACACGGACACTTCAATTAAAAAGTCGGATTCGATGGTTTGGACCTTGAAATCGAAAAAAAAATAATTGGTGGTCTACCCCAGGGCTCCGTTATGTCTCCAACATTCTTCTGTATTTTCATTAATGTTCTCTTATCTGAAACTTGTAGTCCACTAATTTGTTTTGCTGATGAGAGTACTCTCAGCTTTTTATACTCGTTTTCAGTTTCACTTTCTTGTTTTTTAGATGTGGAACTATAATGGCAGTGTGTGATAAGCTCCTGCTCCTTGAATTCTGATGTTGAAAACATTGCTCAATGGTGGTGAATTAAAACCTAAAAAAACTCAATGCAGTCTCCTGTAGTTAACGCGGAATACCACCCCCAACCCACCATCCCTCTATAAATGATGGATATTTGCGAATTATAGGAACTGACCAGATTGCAATTGTGTTTTGATAAGAAGTATATCACGGACAACCTTTCTTCTTATAATCACTAATTCGAAGATGTTGTTCTGAAGTGGCTGTCAGCATTGCAGCTGGCACACTTCGACCAAAGTTGGTCCCTTCTGATACCACAAGGATCCTGATCTAATCTACCTATTCGTTAATCCATTTGGAGCTCCTAATGAAGCGTAAAAGAATGTAGATGCCTATTTTGTCTTTGAAGATGTGAGAAAATGTTTCCCCTTCTAGTTTGGCTGTAATCTATAAAGCCTTCATTAGTCCAAAGCTTGAGTTTAACTCACACAGTCCAACTTCGAACACTGTCAAATGCAAACAAATTCTTTAAAAATTAAAAATATTGAATTCTGGAGTTAAATTTAAAGTCGTAAATTTCATGGAGAATTTAAATCTTTTTTTCTTAAAAGTGTTACTGCGAATAAATTAAATTTTCGTACAACAATCATTATTTCTACAAAAATATTATTGTCATGTTTTATTTTTTATTTATGTTAATAGCATTAACTTTGAAATATTAATTGCAATCCATTGCATTGTTAAACAAACAAAAAAGGACTTTCCATTTTGTGTCTATTTAAAATGAATTGCAATAATTAAAAAAAAAAAATAATAACAATAGTAACTCTTTTGAACGTAACTTTCAAATGAAATATTTATCTCTGTAATTCCGTGATGTAAATTTTGTGACAAAAAAAATCAATACAAGGCGTTGACGACCAACCAATGATTTCATCAAAATTTAAAACTCATTGTAAGGATATAAATAAAAATAATTGTTTTGGGCATTGTGATTGCATTTTCTGTTTCAAATCGTTTGTTGTTTTTCCACCATTACACAAAATGCATAGATACTTTAATTTTTTGTTTTGCGTACGCATTGTCAACTTCAATTATTGATACAGATCTATAAACTCATTCAATATTCAACAATCCAATAATATTGTCGCGTAAATTGAACAGAAATATAATATATATTTTTTTTTTGAATTAAAACATTTCTACAGAGTCGAATGAATTTGCATTGGAAGCCGAAAGAATATTTTTGTTTTTTGATTTACTATAAGCGATTTTGTTTTTCACATATAGACTCGAAAACTACCCAACCAATTTTAGCGATTATTTTTTGAATTTGTTGGTATTTATTTATTATTGACGAAAAGGCTTAGAAACCTTTAGCTTGAATTCTTATAAAAATAAGGCACAAAATATCGAATTTTACTTCGTTGTATTTATGCCACCACAACTACTTTTGTCTTTAGGCTTATAAAAAATAAAAATTCTTCATAGAGTAGACAGTAGAGTATATAAAAATAAAAATAAAATGCACGACTGGATCGCACTTACTTGCTCCTATGTTCGATCACATCTTATGCAAAAGATTCTTAATGAAACGGCTAAAAGTATTTTTTAAGTCGTTTTTCATTTAATTTTTAATATATAAAAATTCTTAAATTTTGTCTAAAAAATAATGGTATGAACATTTTAAATATTTAATAATATGTTTAAAAACAAAATTTCAGCAAAAATCGCCCACCCGTTTTCGAAATATTGAATTTTCAAAAAAAAAAATATTTTTTTTCAAAAATCAAAAAAAACTATTTTTCGAAAATTCTTAAATGCAATATTATTTATAATTCGAAGGACATCTTGTATAAAAAATTTGCTCGAAATCAGTGCAGCCGTTTATAAAAAAATCATTAAAATGGTTATATGGCAGGTACCGTTAATAACAAAATATTAAACTTTTTTTGGCCGAAATGTAGACCATACTCAAGGTAGTACACACACCCATTTTTATCAGAATCGTTTAGGCCGTTTTCAAGATAATTAAGATGGTAGAAAAATTTGTAGGGCAAGTACCGTTATTTTTGGAGCCAAAACAACGATTCAAAAATCTATTTTACACAATCACCTAAAACGCCTTGGTGGTTACCAAGTTTCAACAAAATCGGTTGAGCCGTTTAGAATCTATCATCGTAATGTCAACTTTGATTAAAATCTCGAGTTTGATTTTTTTTTTGCAAATGCAAAACTTGGCCTATAGTACCTATATCGCAAGTAAAAATTAAATAAAAGAATAGAGATAGTATTTTTACAGATAATAAGAAATTTGACAAAATTTTCCATAGACTTATACTTTTCAAGCTATCCACCCTATAGACTTTGAACATATCCTATTAAAATAGATATCTTGTTATCTCGGAAGCCTCTACTAACACGCTTTAGATCTGTCCTCTCTAGTCCAGTCTAGTTACCTCTGGCATCGTGCCATTCAACGATTTGGAAACAACACCAAGTTTTAGAAGACCATTTCGTCAGTACATGACTCAATACTTATTCAATCTGACCTTTACAATTTTTCAGCAGTGTATACAAAACTTAGAGTGTTAGGTCACACAAAAATTGGTTTGACTTTAATCTTACATCCATAAGGCTTAGACTCTATCTCCAAATTCATCCTCCTGATCATTCCCATTTCTAGGGTTAATTTTCTTATTTATTTAGTTCAAGTAATCGTGGTTTTAATTAGGTCGAATAAATTGCCCTCAGAAAATTAGAAAATTGAATTGTCAACTTAAATTGTTGCCAATTGCTGTGTCAATGTTGCCAAAATTTCGAAAAGTACAAACAAATTAAGCATGAGATATGAAATATGTGTATGTTAACACCAAAGAAACATTTCAGGAAACATAGTTTAAAAAACATTTCTGAAATATTTCCCAATTGATTAAAAAATATTTCAGAAGCATTTTAGAATTTTTTTCTAAATGTTGTTTCTAGTTTTGTACTCAAGAATGCATTGTAGCAATGATAACCTCGTGTATTTTCAACATGAAAAGATAAATTAAAAAAAAAAAAACAACACAGTGACACGAAATATTTTAAGAGGTAGAAATGACTCAGGGGGCTTAATATTACTATAGAATAACTCAAAACAGATAGCTTAAGTCGATATAGAAATTTTGCGCGGATATCACGATATAGCATCGCCGTTTTTCTTTTTAATTTTCAAAAACTTTTATTTTTTAAATTCACGAAACTTTTTTTTGGTTAATAATTTCATAAATTAGTGGGATAACCTCTTCGTAACTTCACTTTAATATTCACTTTCAAAAATCACTCACTTAAGAAACAAAGAATGGAGCCCGTTCGAAATGGGAAATACAGACACATTTCGGAAATGTTTCGCAACAATCTAGACCATAATAAATATTTCAGAATTTTTTTTTGTTTCTGAAATGTTTCTTAAATATTCCTGAAATGCTTCAAAAATGTTTTTCGTTAGTGTGAACACACCTTTATAAATAAATTAAAGGATTCTGAATCAATTTTTTTTTGGATTTTCGTCCATTTGCGTTAGGGCCCCACCTAGAATTTAAAGCAAATTTGTTTATACTTAAAAATTAACTTATTTTGAATACATCAGGGGCGAACGCAAAAAAAAACTCGTGGGGGGGGGGGTAAAAAAATATATTAACTTAATATCAACGAACTATTTTCACTTGGGATATATAGGCACAATAGGCAAGTTATGGATTTGTAAAAAAAATCGAACTCGAGAATTTGATCAAACTTGACATTACTATGATAGCGAAGTCGAAGAAAGTGGGTAATTTCCCGCAATTTGGTCTGTTTGTCTGCCAGTATGTCCTCGAGTATACAGCCTAATCATATGTATAGATTTGCTTAAAAAAACATATTGCTTTTTCGGTAATATGCCCACACGTTTTTTTTTTCATTTTTTTTTTTTTTTTTTGAAGACGGATGTGATACATTTTTTGGCCAAAAAGAAAAATCTTTTTTTTTTCAAAAACGACAGCGATTTTTATAAAAAAAAATCAGTTGATTTTTTTCAATTTTGTTTATACAGAAGCCCCTAGAAAGCTTAAACACTAATGTAAGCCAAAATTTTCCCCAAAACAATTTTTTTTAAATAAAAAAAGACAAAAACCTTTTTTTGAAGTCTCGATTTTTTGAAACTTCGTATTTGTTAGTTTTTTGCTATTATCTAGAATATTAAAAAAACTATTTTCCTAAAAAAAAAACAACTGTATCCTTCCTACAAATGTTAATTGAACATCAAGAAAAAAATGTATTTCTCAAAAACGGCTCCGAGAATTTTAATAAATGTCTGTATTCTTAAATTTGTGCAGTCCACTTTTAAGTAGAAAAATATTTTATTTTTCGTACTCATTAACTGTACTTCCGATAAAACCACTTTTTATATTTTTGACTTTCACACTATAAGATGAAGCGATTAAAATTATTTTTTATGCAAATGCTCCGTAAAATTGTTCATAAAATGCATACTCAAATTTTCAAAAAAATGGTTTTTCGATTTAAAAAAAAATTAAATCCAGTCTCTGAATTTTTTGAAACTAAAATTTTATATGTACATTAATAATTGCTTCAAAATGGCGTTTCAATTTTTTTAAATGTTTTCAAAAATTTGTAGGCATGTATATAAAAAACTATTAAAAAAAACTCAATTTTTTGAATTTTTGTTAGCTGGATTATAAAATAAAATCCATGCTCCTTTGAACTTTTGCCACTATATTTATAACGCTTCAACCCCAAAACCTCCTGCGTTCTCCCCTGTGAATTCTAGTCTCAAACCTATCAATAATATTTTTGCTGGCTCATTTTCGTGTAAAAAATCGAAGTTTTAATCAAATTTCACATTACGACCCAAATCTTTGAGCTTCCGTCATTTTGTCATTCACTTCGTTGGAAGGTGTCTGATACTCAGGGAGATATATTTGGTAGTGACATTTTGTCGGAAGAACAAGTTGTTAGTATGCTGAATGAAATGGATATTGTCAAACTCTACGATTACATCAAAATCGCATAAAAGTATATGACTGCAATAATATTTGAAAACTTCGGTTTTTTTTTGTTAAATTTTGTATATTAAATTGTTTAATTTCACAATTGTTTTAAATGGCTGAATACATGAATGGGTCTGGTAGACGGCAAACTCCGTGCTTAAATGATTTTTATTCATATAATTATTTAAATGTAATTTTAAATGTATTGCAATGAAAATCTTTATAGCATTTCGTCATATACAAAAAATGACCATGGTTAAATTTTGAAGAAAATCAAATAGATAAAATATTGTATGTATTGAAAAAAAAACATTTTGCCTAAGATCCTAAATGGCGCCCAACGCCAATATTAATCCATGTCTGATTGAAAACATAATTTTTTTTTGAAGCATCCGCAAAACTTTCCTTATAATATTTTTTTTACAATCCACATATTTACATAATGTGAATCAAGTAAAAAATTACCATAGAATTGAGGCTTTGATACATAAATAGAATTTCCATAGAACAAGTGTTAAAGTATTTTTAATCAATTTAAAGTATATGTATCCTGTATTTGTAAAATTTACATAAATCACCCGTTGAGTAATATATAAAATTTAGTTTTAGCATAAGCTAAATGCAATCGCCTACAATAAATACAAATAACAATTAAACATCCTTGTCATACGACCAAAGTGGCACACACAATTTTTGTTGTTCACATTTCATGCTAAGCTGGCGAAAATACTCCATCAGCGAGGACTACGTACATCATTGTGTTGATGATGATGATGATGATGTCGAGATATTGAAATCCTGCTAAACTATTTATTATGCTAATTGTTATGTAAAAGTTATGCATGGACGATTTAGTTGGAAAACTCCCAAAAGAATTCTGTGATTTGTGCGTTGAGTGTGGTTAATGTAGGTTTATTTTGATGAGGTTTAAAGTGTTTACGCCTATCTCATTCTCATAGCGGAAATTACCAGTCCAATATTGTCAACTATATGATAGTGTTTAACATTTTACCACAGACAAACACTTTTAGAATATTTGAGTTTTAGTCGCTAATGACTAAATGTTACCAAAGTAATTAGAAAACAATATCCAATGCAAATTAACGGTGCTTAGTTTTCTATTTATAATTCCAAAATTTAGTGGTGTAATCCACGTTAAATTACTCTCGTTGGTTACTATTTAAATATTTAAATAGCAAGCAAATTTGTTTACTTTGAATTTAGAAGTACCGTAAATGGGTTTTGAAATAAAACAGGCAAGTGTTTGGCTCTAATATTTGTAAAGAACTTAACTTAGGAAAACGCACATTATTTGAAAATCAGGTATTTTTTTAACCGTTTTTTTTTTGTCAATTTGTCAAAAATATTTCATCGACTTGAAGTTACAGCCTTTAACGATTAAAATATATGAAAACAATACCACTGATGTTGACAGACACCCTCCATCGTCTTCCGAGAATAAACGTTCAGAACCACAGTACACATAATAAAGGTAATATATTCCGGTTTTTTATTTTCATTCAAATTCGCGCATGTGGCAAAACTCAGAGACACTCGTGTCACATTTAGCATGCGCATAGGCATTAGGCATGGACCAATCTGCTAGTTGCAATATCTGTCACTGCTACTTTTAAATAACAGTTATAAATTCCTGTTACTGAAATAATGAAAATTGTCAGTGAAATCACAATTTTAATAAACTATTTTCCACTACCATTTTAAAATTAATTAGTCATCACTTTTTCATCTATATTCCGCTGTTTGGTTTGATCAAAATACAAATTTAGAAATTGCAAATGTTATTTTAATAACAGTTATTTTTCATCTACTGTTACCTCTTACTGAACACATCTTACTGAAATATTGAGCCATCCATATTTGTATGTGAAAATGTCAAAAATGAGAGCGCATGTGCCAAATCTCAGAAACATTTTGCCAAACGTGAAAACCGAATTTTGACAACATGCGCAATATATTACATTGTTATGTGTACTGTGGTTCAGAACTATTTATTTTGATTCACTATACTTCACATGCATAATGGCGCTAATTGTACACTTCCAAAAAGTGTTATGACTCCTCCTGTACTTAAAAAACATTAATAGTTTCATTGAACGAATCTTCTTTCATACTAGAGTTCTTAAAAATCTTGACATGCACAAATCCGCTGTCCAGATAATATCTCCCCTATTATTCTGAAGGGGTGTTCTACTATGGTCTTCGCTGCCAAAACCACTGCATAAGCTTCTCCATCTGTTTTACTATACTGGTTTCTGTTCGAGTTGAATGGAAAACAGCATTTGTCCAACCTGTCCCTAAAAAAGGTGAGTTTTCTTCACCCTCTAATTACCGACTAATTACACTTGCGTTTTTTCGTCGAAACGCTGATGAATAATCAGCTTAAGAAATATCTTAAGGAACGGTAGCTCCTTAATTACCGGAAATATATCTTTCGTAGCAATAGGTCTACTGGTGATCTGATACTTTTTGATAAAGTAAGATTATTGCGCTTGATATTTCAAAAGCATTTGATAGAGTTTGGCATCAACCTCTCTTATCGAAGATGCGGGCATTTGGTATTGATGAATATCTTCTTCGTTGAATTAGAAATTACCTTTCGGACCGCTCAATATAAGTTGTATTGAACGGTTTCTAAGTTTGATATGAATAAAATAAACGCTGGTATACCTCAGGGCTCCGTTCGGTCTCCGACTCTTCTTCTCATTTTTATCAATGATCTCTTATCTGGAACTTCAAATCCACTACATTGTTATGCTGACGACAGTACCCTATGCTCTTTGTATTCATTTCTGATTAACCTCCATGTTCTTTGGATGTCGAACTTCAACGAAAGCGTATGATAAGCTCAATAATATCTCGATCTCGACAGTATTGCCCAATGGAGAATATGAGACGGTGTTGAGTTTAATGCTTCAGAAACACAATTCGGTCTCCTGTCGTCAAAGTGGGACCCAACACCATTTGTCAATGACGGTGCTTACATAGAGGAAACTTAACAACTTTCTGTTCTCGGTATGTGAATCACTGACCGCCTTTTGTGCCATATTCGGTGTCGCCAGGAATGCTGAAAAGTATTTGTATTTTCTGAAACGATGATGCAAGAAATATTTCTCCGCTTCTGATCTGACTGTAATCTCATAAAGTCTTCACTCGTTCAAAGCTTGAGTACAACTGCCATATCTAAAAAGGTGCACCCCATAACTAACTTACATAAGTCTGTGGGACAGAATACAAAAAAGAGCTTTTAAAATGAATGGTGGTGGAAACAATTGCATGTCTTAAACACCATGTCGCAATGTTACAGGCCAGACAATGGCGCAAAATTATTATCAGCTTCTATTAAGCAGGTTTGGTACTTACTAACTAAAACCCCTTTTAATTCTAAAAGCATCTATTATTACCCTTAAGTCCTATCCACATTTAATTTTCCTCAAACAAACCCAAAACTAAACAACTTGAGAAAACAAGTACAGTTTTACAACTTGGGAAATCAAGTACAGTTTGAGGAGTATACTTTTTCAAAATAAAAGAAAAAAATTAGACAGTAGACGAAAGTAAACAAACAGGACTAAACAACAAAACACAACAACATACATAAAAAAATACTTGTATTTTTTTATACAATGAGCGGAAAGGTATTTAAAAAAGAAACATGCACAAATTAGCGAGATAGGGAATCAAATTGGAGTGAGAATGAGGGAGAAATGCCTAGACAATTGGTACATGCGCATTTCGATTAGAAATTGGAAAGTGATCTTATCAAATTTATATCGGAAGTAAAATTCCTCTTCGTTCAGTTCTTTAAAGGGCTTCGTCCGTTTTTTGTATATTTTGGGCTTTCGGAAAAGCTCATCCTCAAAAATATTTAAATCTTAAAAGAAAAGTTACTTGAAGACATTTTTCACGCCACTGACAGATAATTTGGCTTAATTAAAGCCCATATTATAAAGATAAAAGGCATTTTGATCGGTATTAAATTTATCGCGAACCGCTAACGATAAAGTGGGAAAAATTTCGTCTATTATTGTCAAAAAACTAATTTTGACTTAAGGCGAAAAAAAATAATCTTAGAGTGTACTTTATGTGACTATATAATTTTGCACCAATGTTCTTATAAAATAACTGGCTAGTTGCATTCCTCCTCGAAACTATTCAACCGTAATACTTGCGTTTCTAGGAACACTCATCAACGCAAGTATAGAGATTTTTTTCTTTAGCCGCACTGCAGGAATTTATAATGCTTCACCCGATCGGGTTAACCCACATATCCCCGTCTTACGATATTCAAACCTTTTAAACCAAAGTGCATAGATATCTCCTGTCTAATCCTTCTATCCCATTTACTAAATCGCTTGAACTGTGTTTAAACATTTTAAGGGGAGTTAAAGGCCCTTGATTGCGCGTAAAATTTAAAAAAACAAACCTTTCATGTAATTTCGAGTTGTGTCTCTAGCAAGAAAATTAACAGTAGATAACATGGTTGCCATAAACTGTCAAAATCTTGAACTGAACTGTCAAAAGCAAACATTGTCACCCTATAGAGAGATGTTATGATGTTTTACAAATGGCGCAAACGTCAGTTCATTTGTGAAAAGTCAACAGAAAATACAAAATATAAATCGCTATACTCAGAAAGAACGCGGAATATTTGCACCGATTAGAATCTCTGAAGCTAGTAGAGAAATATTGTTAGAAAAAAAGTATGAGGTTTTGCAGAGAAAGAGAAAGTTTCTAAATATAAAAATAACTTGCTTATCTAGTGGCATACTACCTAAGTCAAATAGAATCCAATGGAAGTGTAGCCTTCTGTATAAACTGTGGAAATAACTAACAGTTATTGGGAACAAATAAACCAAACGGAGAATGTGTTCAAGTGTCAAAATTGAACAGATGCTCTTTCTAGCATTATACATTGTGTATTATCAATACAAGAAGTAAGCACCTGCTTTTAAAAACTGGGATTTTCAGTAGCTGAGCCTTTTTAATCAGTTTGTTTTTGTAATTAACAATATTTATGTAATTTACTGACATTAAAGAAAATACAGTGGTGAGAAAAATTAGAGGTGTGCATGAGCAGTTACCCTATAATGGTTTACAAATGACATTTATATATGGATAGCATAACGGTTCTTTTTTTAATTTAGTAAAGAGAACACGCTGGAAATATTTTATCCTTAAAAGCTCTCCTATTGATTATTATTGATCAAGTTAGAATAAGACGTGCTATCAATTTGCAGTGGAAAAAAATAGGTGTTTTTCTAATTTTTCACATATTTAAAAGCGATTACTGTTTTTTTTATTATTGCTTTGCAAAGTAAGTTCTATATTCTTATATTTTATATGATTTTTAAGTGTTCACGTAAAATTTTCGAAGAATTTTCTTAAATCATGGGTCGTGCTAGACATTGTTCCGATGAAAAGAGACGGCTCATTCGAAAGCTCCGCTCTGATGAAAAAACGTACAAAATTATTTCTGAAATGTTTTCATGTTCACAAAACAAGATAACGAATGCTCTTAAGAAAAGAAAAGTGCAAGAAACGAGAGGAAGAAAGAGAAAAACATCTGATAAATTGGATCGTCAAGTAGTAAGAATGGTTAAGAAATACCAATTCATTACTTCTACCGAAATAAAGAAAGCGCTTAGATTAACGGTGACAACAAGAACAGTCAGAAACAGGTTACTAGCAGCTACACTTTCTGCTCGCTCTGCTAGAAAGACCCCATTTGTTTCCGAAAATAATAAGAAGAAGAGAAAACTATTTGCTAAAGGTCAGACTGAGCATTTTAATCAAACGGGCATAAAGAGCTTCAAGAATATCTTGTGGAGCAATGAAACTAAGGTAAACTTGTTTGGTTCGGATAGCAAGCACTATGTTAGACGACCTCCTTGTCAAGAATTCAACCCCAAGTACACAAAAAAGACAATAAAGCATGGTGGTGGATGCATCATGGGTTGCTTTTCTTGTTATGGAGTTGGACCATTGTTCTGGATTAAGGACATTATGACTCATGAAAAATATGTGGAAATCTTGGAAAATGTTATGCTGCTTTACGCTGATGACGAGATTTTTTTTTTTATAATTTTGCCCGCACTCAAGGGGTTATGACTACCCTTAAAATGTATATACACAGTGCGAGCGATTAGGAAATGGGATAGGATTAGACAGGAGATACCGATGTACATTGGTTTTAAATGTCTGACTATCGCAATGGGAGGGAAATATTCGGTCGGGTAAAGCATTCCACATTCGTGTGGTGCGGCTAAAGAAGGAATCCCTATACTTGACAGTACGTCCGAAGTTGTGCTCAAGGGTAAACTGATGAGCATTTCTAGAAGCGCGAGTGTTACGGTTGAATAATTTAAGGGGAGGAATGCAACTGGCTATTTCACTAGAACACTGTCCATAGAAATACCGATAGAATAATGAAAGGCATGAAACATTGCGACGGTGTTCAAGAGGTGCAATTGTTTTCGTTATTATTACATCACCTATTATTTTCAAAGTTCTTTTTGGATTCTGTCCGGAAGGCTTAAGTGAGTTATGGGTGCACCTGCCCAGATGTGACAGTTGTACTCAAGTTTTGGACGCATATAGGCTTTGTAGATAACAGCCAGATCAGAAGGGGAGAAATATTTCTTGCATCGTCTCAGAAAACACCTTGCAGCGTTTTTGGCGACGTCTAATATATGGTCATTCCACAAAAGGTAATCGGTGATACACATACCAAGAACTGAAAGGTGTTCGGTTTCCTCGATACAAGCGCCGTTCATGGACAACGGCATTGGGGGAGGGTCCCGCTTTAACGACAAAACACAGCATTGGGTTTTTGAAGCATTAAATTCTACGCGATTTTTTAATCCCCAATGGACAATGCTGTCTAGATTAGAATTTAATGAGCTTATCATACGCTGCCGTTCAAGTTCCACATCTGAACGACATGGGTGTGAATCTAAGAACGAATATGAAAAGCTGAGGGTACTGTCGTCAGAAAAACAATATGTTGGATTAGATGTTTCAGATAGGAGATCATTGATGAAAATGAGAAAGAGAGTCGGAGACAGAACGGAGCCCTGGGGCACACCAGCATTTATTTTGTGAATATCAGACTTGAGGCCGTCCAATACAACTTGTATTGAGCGATCCGAAAGGTAATTTCTAATCCAACGAAGAAGAGATTCTTCGATACCAAATGCACCCATTTTCGATAAGAAAATTGGCTTGATGCCAAACTCTATCAAGTGCTTTTGAAATATCAAGCGCAATAATCTTACTTTCTCCAAAACGATGTAAAGATTTGTGCCACTGTTCGGTGAGATATACCATCAGATCACCAATGGACCTATTCCTACGAAAGCCATACTGCCGGTCATTAAGGAGCTTTCGTTCTTCAAGATATTTCTTTAGCTGATAATTAATCAGCGTTTCCATGACCTTGGAAAAAAGGGACGTAAGTGCAATTGGAGTTAGAGGGTGAAGAAGATTCGCCTTTTTTAGGGACACGTTGGACAAATGCTGTTTTCCATCCACTCGGAAAGAGACCAGTAGAGTAGGACATATGGAAAAGCTTACGCAGTGTTTTTGCCAGCGTAGAAGAACACCTCTTCAGAACAATAGGGGAGATACTATCTGGACCAGCGGTTTTGTGTATGTCAAGATCTTTAAGAACTCTAGCAACTGTACGAGTGCGAAAGAAGATATGTCCCATGAAACTGTTAATGCTCTCAAGCACAGGAGGAATCATGCCACTTTGCGGAAGCGTAGAATTAGAAGCAAACTGAGATGTCACTGATTTGGAAATTTCAACAGGATAATGATGCAAAACATACATCAAAGAAAGCAAAGGCATAGTTTCAAGCAAGAAAAATTACAGTTCTCGATTGGTCAGCTCAATCACCTGACCTCAACCCAATCGAGAACTTGTGGTCTGTGGTCAAGAATGATCTAGCTTCAAAAAATTCTCTAATAAGGCTGCCTTGTGCAGTGGAATCAAGGTAGCTTGAAAAAAATTCCAGTGGCAACTTGTAGGAATACCTGCCGCGACGTTATGAGGCAGTGTTAAAAGGTTACGGAAATCCAACCAAATATTAACTGTACGATAAGTTTTTTTTATCAAATTTAGTTATTTATTTATGCCATAATTTTCACCTATTTTTTTCCAAGTCTTTTTTGTTTTATTTTGTTATTTTTAAATAATCAACTATTTTTATGTTTACCACATAAGTCTTTTTGATTCATTACAATTGAATTTTGATTAAAAAATTTAAAATTTTAAAAATTATAAATCTAAAAGTTAAATTTGCTCGCATTTTTCATCTACACCTATTATTTTTTTCCATTCCTGTACATTGCTGCAATTACAATCTTTATATATTTGTATTTACAAATATTTGTAAAATTAATGTGAAGAAAACAATTATAATACTTAAAACAAATTATAAATAAAATGTTTAACTTCTTAAAAACTATGCACATGCAGTAAAGTTTTTCATTAAAAAAAAGGAGGATGTTGAAATATTATACTCAACATATTATGTGATTTTTTTTGCTTACAATCAAAATAAACATTTCAATTCAAATAAATAATTGCCGACAAATCGATTTCAATAATTCTGCAGATGCTTGTGCTAACTTCAATATATAGGTATAGCTGCAATTAAAACAGCAATAACCAATAAACCACCGTATGGGATGGATGCACGATGTACCTATCAATTTATTGAACTCTGACACCAAAGTAAATATTTTCCTTTTGGGTGTTGATATGGAAAATATTTAAATCAAATAGATCATTGCTTAAATCAATTTTCAGCGTTACAGAATCAATAGAATGGCCAATTTAATTCAGCCAATTAGATATATGCACATTTATGTATGTATATGAGAGGTTTTATTATTTGAAGTGATTGATGATAGAGAAATCTTAATAATAAAAGATTTTTAATTTCATAAGTGTTATAGGTCACATGCAATAAAAATGTATCCGTCACTACATATGTTCCAAAAAACAAAAGCAGCTTTGTTTATTAACAAATGCATACATAATACTTATCCACATCAAAGAAAACAAAAACACAACTTAAGTCTAGAATAAATATTAAAAATAAGGTGTTTGACTTTCAATTTCCTTTTTAATAAGAAAATATGTCATCAAATAAGAAGGTGTTTTTTTTTTTAAATACAATTCTATGTACTACTGAAAGTAGAACACTTAGCAATTTATTTAATTGGACTTGTCGAATTATTGATTTAAAATAGCTTTTTAACGGCCTTTAGTCCACAAAATTTGCGTTTCGTCGCGGCAATCTCACTTGGACTCATCAGTTGGTTAGTGAGCGCCTTACCAATATGCAATTTTTGTTATTTCATCAAAATTAGTCAAGCATTTTAGGGGCTGAACATTTACGAAAATACTGACACCAGAATTGTATATTTTTCGTACGATTAAAAGAAACGCTCATATAATTACAATCCAAAACACAGTGGCGCAAAATTTTAAACAGCCTGATGTTAAGGCATGACATGACACTACTTGACAGTTTGCTAATACTTAAGCACTTTACTAATATTTACCATAATGAATTTATGTTCGTGATAAACTACAACTGAACACGCCTAAAACAGTTTAAAAAAGGAAGCAAACATAACTTTTTGACGTTTGTAAATGTCAAAGTGGCATAATGGATTTTGTAAAATAGAGTGTTTTCATAAATGCATGGTTGCGAAAGTCTGACGAATGCATATCATTCATAAATGCAAATGATGAATGTTAGAGTTGCATAAATGTAAAACTTAAATATTTGCAGCGCAAATTAAAATTTGACATGCATTCCGATTTTTTTTTCTTAAAGAAAGAGACAGTATGATGTAAACGGTGGTACACCTTCGCTTACTGTTCACATCTGTTCAAATTTCCGCTTGAAAATTCAAATTTAAACACAAAATTAAAAATACACATCAGAATTGTTTCTGGTCCACATGGAAATGAAGCAAATCAGAGAAAGAATTCATAAATGTATATTAAAATACATGCGCAAATAGATTTTCTGACGTCAATATGATCGCAACTGATCGCATGTAAACAAAGCAACTATGCATTAATTAAAGCACCCATACTAAAAATATAAAGTAGCCATTTGGTGATTTTAACTTTAGTAGAATGTAAAAAAGATAGTACAATACTTAACTCGTTAAAAATTTGCAAAATCCTCTTTCAAACTTAGTACCATACTAGAAATGATTTAACATATTACTAATTCGACTAGGATTTTGTGCCAGTGCATTTTCCTTAAATTTTTCTATAAAATAAAAATTATATACAAACTCGCATATAAAAACAACTCTTTTTCATGCTTAAATATCAATTTCAATACTAAATATACTAATAAATTCTTGTATTCTTTTTTTCCTCCATATACTCGCAACAATAAAAATACCAATTCCAATTTAAAGCAATACAGTCGACTCTCTATAATTTGACACTCGCTAATTTGAATCTCCTGATATTTTAAAATTTTCCTCTTGTCCCTTGAAAAACTATCAATAAATTGAAAAAATCAATGTAATTATATCCACTCGGTAATTTGAAGTTGAAGGAATGGGATCTCGAACGCCAATATTCTATAATATTAATTCCTGTTTCCCGTACTCTCTATAATTTGAAGTCCGACATGCACAGACCTGTCGGTACATGTCGTTTGTTTACTTAAGCGTAGTGGTTTCAGAAAGCTCCCAGTTTTGAGTATTCTTTCTAGTTAAAAGTGTTTTCTTCAGCGCCATTGTACAACTTTGGAAAAATAAAGGTTACATTTTAATGAACTCTTGTTTATTTTAATTTTTCCCAGCCTCCTTCTTTTTTTATTTGAACTCCCATTATTTTGAACTCTCGTTATATTGAACTTTTTTTGTGGTACCTTGAATTTCAAAATATCGAGAGTCGGCCGTAATTCTCTTATCGATTCTGATATCGATGAATCACTTCTTCGTTGGACTAGAAATAACCTTTCGAACCGATCAATACAAGTTGAATTGGACGGCTTCAAGTCTGATATGAATAAAATAAATGCTGGTGTGCCCCAGGGCTCCGTTTTGTCTCCCACTCTTTTTCTCATTAATTATCTCTGGACCTTCATATTCGTTTCCTGATTCACATCCTTGTTCCTCGAAAGTGGAACTAAAACGCTTAAGCTCATTAAATTCTGATTTTGACATCATTGTGAAATGGGGAATAACCAAGTGGAATTTAATTGTTTATGTCTTCAAAGTAAAATCCACCCCCACGGCGCTATCCGTGGGCGGCACTTGCATCGATCAAAACCAAGGTACCTATGTGGCATAAGCTATTACCTTATTTACCTCTGCTTTAAGCTCTTTCAGTATTTCGTTTTCCACTGTAAAGCAATGGCGATAAGACACCAGATTGACAGATCTTTTTGTCTGTACTGCGAAGATGAATATTGATCAGTCTTTCTATACTCTGTCCCAGAAAAATAGGCAGTACACGTCTTTGGGAAAGCTTTTTCAAAATCATTAGGGTGTCATATTTTTGCACCATACTAAATTGAAAGAACTTCTCCATAAAAAGTGTTTGCCCGTCCGTAAATATATAAAATAATAAAAAAAAATTGCATTGCAACTGACGCAGACCCAACGTCCTACTCAGCGCACATCTGAGTGTGGACTGAATTGCGTTTGCTGTGGCGTGTGGCTGCTGCTGCTGTTCAACCCCACAAATGCACACTACGAAAACCCTGTGAGAGCTTTCTTGGGTGACAGATTTATGCAATGTACTGTAGCAAGAATGAGAGGCAAACGTCCTGTCTTGCTTGTACTGCCTATTTTTTCTGGGACAGAGTATATAATCTAGAATTTGTAGAAGGAATGAACATAAACTGATCGGTGTGGGATCCTTTGGATTTACATGTGTGCTTTTGCCTACCTTGAGTATAAAGAAGACCCTTACTTCTCCCCACAGTAAGGGGATGTACGTGAGGTCAAGGCACACATTTAGAATAGCCTCCAGGATAGGTGTAATTGTGTATTTAAGGTTATTTTGAGTTTAGCAGGTATTATGCCGTATGGCCCCGTAGTTTTTCCATTGCAATCAGAGCAATAATAAATTAATTACATAATTTCACAAATTGCAGAATTGTTTTTTTAATATTGAAGAGAACGCAAACAGTATGAACTGTTGTGTGGACTGTGTGGATTTAAAGCCAAATTGAATGTTTGTATGACCTGTAGTCCAAAATGAGCTTTGCTCATGTACTACAGTTAGGATCTTTAGTTCGATGCTGCAATAACTTTCTAAGACGCAATATTTTTTCGTCGATATTTACCGACTTTAATAAAATGTACAGCAATTACTCACTGCAAATTATATTCATGAAAGGGAATTTGGTTAAATTCGTGCACCTAGAAGTATGTTATGCTCGTGGACAAGCCAGTAATTACATTGAAGAAAACGCAAACAATATGCTAATATTATTTTTGTTTTTGTGGACTTTTTTTTTATATAAAATTTCGTAATTTCGTTTGACAACTTATAATTTCTGTATTTAAAATTTCAGCTAGTCACTTGTATTTGTTGTTTTTACTATGTGTTTCACACAATAGTGTGTATACACTGTCTTAATGAAAAAAATTAAAAAAAAAAACTTTTCTATAACTTGCATTACTAATTGTTAAGCTAAATTCATTCTTCTTTCTATATTTAGGAATACAAGTTTTTTCAAAAAACAAATATTAAATTTAAAAAAATCACTAAGAAAAAATAGTTAGGTCAGTTCTTATGTTTTTTTTTTTAATTTTGTTTTTCTCAAAACTAAATGTCTGCTACAAACAAAAACAACTTCTTTTTTCAAATTAAATTCTACACATTTAATAACAAAACAATTTTTTTATTTTCTAAAACTCTTCATTTCATCAAAATACTACAACTTTTTATTATTTTCTTCCTTTTTAAGTCATCAAAACCGGATGATGTGCCAGCTGAACTACAGCAGGCTTCAAGGCTTTTTATAACATTGCTTAAGGTAATCTATACATATAAAAATGTTTTACCTAAAAAAGTTTTTAATGTTTTTCAATGTAAATAAAATAATAAAGTTCATCTTAAATTCAAAAAAAATCTTCCTTTTTTATAAAAAAAAAAAAAAAAGATTCGAGTGATGTTATAATTTAAAGTTAACCTTGGAATTAAATTTTATTATTACTTTACTTTTTCGAACAAAATAAATACACAATAAATTGTTAAAACCATTTCTTCTAAGCTTTTCAAATATTCAAAGTTTTACTCCATTTAAGAGTTAAAAAAAATTTTAGGACAGAGGTAAAAAACGTTAAATACATTTTTGTATCTGTTAACTATTTTCAAGGGATCAGAATATTTTTGTTTAATTATGTGATATGTGCATTAAAAAAAGAGAGTAAATAAGTATCTATTAAATTTAATCAAAAGCTATTCGAATAAATATCACATTTTTTTATAAATTATAATTTAAATATCAAACGAAATCCTACAATTTAATTGAAGAGATCAAACACCTTTTAATTTAGGTATAATTGTTAATTAAACTTCTTTCAACCAGCGCGGTATATATCTCAACTATACATATATTATAATAACGCCAATAATGAATTGCAATTAAATCAAAAAAGTATCTGCTAATTACATAATATTCCAAACAAATTTCCATGCAATTAGCGGCGATAAAAATATTAATAGCCCCTGCCCTTTTCAACTTTAATTATATACATTCGTATGCATATGAATTTAGGTATGTGACATTGTCTGCAATTATCAAATGACTTAGTAAATTGAAATTAATACTCAAACCCTTTTTCGCAAAAAATAAAAATTCAAATTTAATAGCTATAAATGCAATAAATTAAATAGTTACATATATAATGTATGTTGTACAAGTAAAAGATAAAGAAGATTATTTAATTGTCAACTCTCTTTCAGGCATCCTCCCATAGTAATTACAAATCGAGTCCCGCGCCAAAAACAGGAAACAATTCAGAATCAGAGGAGACGGGTGGTCGTCGTGACTCCCCTTTATCAGGCAGTCAAGGAGTTGGTCTCAGTCAATCGCTAAGTATTAAACAAGAACTAATAGATGCTCAGCAACAACAACAACAGCAACACCATGCATCATTACCCCCCGAATTGTTGCCGGTAAGTTATTTGTTCTTCCTTAAAGTCCAAAAATTATCTTTATCTTCAAACTATGTCCTTCTTTTTTTTTATATAAAGAACAAATTTAAGGATTTAATATTTTTTTCTTAAATTTAAATAAATAGCAAAGAAAAAATGTCCTTTAGTTTTGTTAAGGTTTTTTCTTTGGACCGGTTCGATGGTTCCAATTTTATTGTTTTTATCCCTTTTTTTTAATTTGTTTGTTTTATATTTTATGATCTTTTTAAATTTTTTTTACATTAATTTTAATTTAATACAGATTATTAATTGAAAATATTAAACAAAAAATAACTTAATTAAAGATTTAACAAAAAAAAAACATAAATAACAGAAGGCGAAGGATTATTGAGATAGACATGCATGTATAGTATAACTTTTAAATCGACCGAGAAAAAGAAAAAATCTAAACAAAATCAATGTTTGTCTATAAGTTTAGTTTTGTGAATGTCATTTATGTTAATTCTATTTTTGTTTAATTTGTCTTTTTTTCATTTAATTCGCAAAATGCACTTTAAAAATCTTAAAAAAAAAACAAATTACAATCCTTCCCCTTCTTATGTTTATTTTTTTTTTTTGTATTTATTCTTTTCTAAGTTATTTTTGTTTGTTATTTTATTTTATTTGTTGTTTTGTTTTTTCTTTTCTTTATTGTAAAAATTTAAAAAAAATTCTCGGCCACACTAAAAATATCATACAGAAAACTGTTATTCTCGATAATCCTCGACTCGATATAATTATTCCATCGATAACAATGTTGACAACATCGGCAGCATTGTCGGCAACTCAGCATCAGCCACATATACAACCGTCAGGACCACATCCTGTGCCCCATCCGACTTTATCTACCCAACAATCGTCTTCGTCTCCGTATTACTATCATCAGTCACGATATCCACCACATCATTCCCCATCCGCAATGTACCATCTGCATCACCAACAGCAACATTCTTCCCCGTCGTCGTTGTCGTCGCAAGAACAACATTTCTACACTTCACAGCAACAAGCGCCCTCTGCAAGTAACATGCAACATTTCCAGATTCAATTGAAAGATTATGAAAATCAACAAAAGCACAATCTCAATGCGTGGAGGACTCCCGATGGACCTTCAATGTCAGCACGAGATTCAGATGCCTCGTTGCGATGTTACCTGCAACACAGAGATCATCAACAACATTTATCGTGTTCTTCTGCAGACAATATTCTCTATACTGCAAACGTACCAAAAAATGCATCAAACTACTCATACATGATGAGTGGGAATAATTTGGCAGGCATGCCACTGCCTCAGCAATCAATTGCTGGCAATAATCATGCACATCCTATTCCAGCGCCTATGCCGGCACCAACGACGACAGCTGCAACTTCAAGAAAAAGTGGTCGATTTAGATCAAATTGGTTGTATCAATTTGATTGGTTGCAATATGACGAAACTGCAAATATAATGTTTTGTAAATTCTGCCGGAAATGGTCTAACGACATTCCCGACATTCGAACATCTTTTGTCGAAGGCAATTCGAATTTCCGTTTGGAAATTGTCAACCATCATAATAAATGTAAATCTCATCGTTTATGTCATGAGAGAGAATTACTGGATGTTGATGAGAAACGTCAAATTCAACAAAATGAAGCAGTCGATAATTCATCGGATTTGTTGTCAACATGTTCATCGAAAGTGTCAAAAAACGATGACGTTCCTAGCCGGAGTGTGCAAGAAAATAATATTACTAATCTACCAAAAGATAAAGTTAAAAACGAAGAGAAAAGTCCTAATATTGGTTGTGTTATTAATTTGGATTAAGATCAAAGCAAAATGCATTTGCAATTATTATTCTGTGTACAAAAACTAATGTTTTGCATTAACTATTACTTATTTTTTGTTTTTGATTTATATAAATATTATTTACTACCTATTATTCTATTATGAAATATAATTTTAAAAACTATTTTTTTTATTTCTTTGATTTTTTTTTTGACAAAAAAAAATTACTAGAACATAAAGTAAATACAATTATGGTATCTATTTTAAGGGTTTATTATTTGTGTTACAAAAAAATGATGTGTTCATGAAATTAATGAAAGCTTGGGATAAAAAATAATCTGAACAAAAAACATTTAATGGACATACGAGTATGTAGGCTTTAGTTTATGTTTTTTTGTTTGTAATAATCAGCCTTATTGTAAATTTCGCCCGAAATACATTCTACCCCGAAAATTTGACTTTTCGCTTCTCCCTTATTGTGACTTTTACCCATGTTCGAAAAAAAAAATCCCTTATTGTGAGCATTTATTCCGGGCGGAATTTAACGCTATTATAGGTTAAAATGTTCATTTAATTTCTTTAGGCGAACGAAAAAATAACAATCTGCATTGAGAGTGATATTTGTTTGTTTTTAAAATTGAGTTTTTGTCATTTAAATTTAAGCTTTAAATTGTTATTTTAATGTTTTTTGAATTGGAGTAAAATTTTGATTAAACTTGATCCCCAGACTAAATCAGTGAATTACGTAATTTCTCAAGCTAATTATTATAATGATGCTCTATCGTTTTCCTCAAACGTTCACAAACGCAAACTTTAGTCATAACTTTAGGCTGCTCCCTCACTTGTTGTTGCGGTATCGTTTCTCGTAGTTTATTCGTTACACATTCGATACTGATATCTCCCTGAATATACACATTTTAATGAACACTTACTGATTTGTGTGATATGTGCGGAAACGGTACGGTAAGAAAGCGGTATAACAAGTCTCGGTAATTTATAAAAGTCTAATATGTAGTTCTTCTATTTTGCAGTTTCACGTCTTGGGTATGTTCGTTAACGTCCCAAAACTATTAACATATTTTTGTATAGAGTTCTGCCAATTTGTTTTATATGAACTTGACACAATTTTAAGATTGAAAATTGTAGAAACATGCAGTTTATGGAGAGTAAACAAAACTTGAGATTCGTATCCCTACTTTAAAAAATAAAATTTACGATCGGATTGCACTTACTTGCTCTTATGTTCGATCACATCGTATGCAAAAGATTTCTATTAAAAATCTAAATATATTTTTTTAAAATTTGTTTTTACTTAATTTTGTATGTACAAAATTTCTTTAATTTTTTTCTAAAAAAAAATTGGTGTGACAATTTTAAGCGTTTCATAATAGGTATAAACTTAAAAACGAAATTTCAAAAGTTGAGGTCAAAATTCTTTTAACATAATTCTGCTTTTAAAATTCCGCCCTTAAAATTCAGCAAATCATAAAGAAAACAAAGGTTTGGGAAAATGTTAAAAAATGTGAATTAAAAATTTTAAAAAAAGCAGAATTTTTTCTTGAACGACAGAATTTTGAAAAGTAGACAAAATTAAAAAAGCAGAATTTTGAAAAGCAGAATTTTCATTTTATAAACAGGATTTTGAAATGCAGTATTTTGTCAAAATTTTGACCCGCTCCCAAAAAATCATGCCCACGTTTTCGAAATATTGAATTTTCAAACAAAAAAAAAAACAGTTTTTTTAAATCCAACAAATCCGAAAATTTTGTTATGGAGTATTATTTATAATTCGCAGGACCTCCTACATAAAAATTTTGATCGAAATCCGTCCAACCGTTTAGGAAAAAGTTGAAAATAAAAAAAAATGGTGTTTGGGAGGTATATTTAATAACAAAGTATGTAAAAGAAAATATTTGACCAAAATGTTGACCGTACCTAAAACAGTGCACGCACTTTTGTTATAAAAATCGTTAGAGCCGTTTTCGAGAAAATTAAGATGATAGAAAAAATTATATGGCAAGTATACCATTATTTTTGGGGCTCAAAAAATGATTCAAAAATCTATTTGAGACAATCACTAAAAATGCTTAAGTACCAAGTTTGAAGAAAATCACTCGTAACTCGTTGTACATACAGACAGGCGGAATTTCGGGACCCACTTTTTGCTGTTCTCTGGCATCGACTCATCGTAATGTCAAGTTGGATTAAAATCTTGAGTTCGATTTTTTTTTCAAATGCAAAACTTACCCTGTAGTTACCTATGTATATCGAAAGTAAAAATCACCGACATCCAATTTCTTCGCACAGTACATGAACAAAAATATTTAGTGTTTAGTGTTTAACGTACATATTTATTTATTTATTTATTTTCTTCATTGTAATTAATGTTCAACGTAAAAGTGATGTCAAAATATTAATTATACCACTAATGTAAAAGTAAGCAAAATTGTTCAAAAAGAAAAATAATTGTAGTTATAATGGAATTTTCTACAGTTTAATAAACCAGTCTCTTGAAAAAGTTGAAAAAAGTTTTATTTACATTCGGGAATTACTGATCTGTAGGCCTGTCTTATAAAAAAAATCCTTTATTTATTTAATCAAAAATACCAGATCACCATTTTCAACTAATTAATATTTCGGATGAGAGATATTCCGGGCGAAACTCACAATAAGGCTGAATATTTTTTTTTATAAAATTCATTATGATGTTCCTTTAGCTTAGAACAAAAGATGCTTAAAGCAATAACAAAGTTTTCATTTGATCCAAAATGAGGCAATTTATCAGATTACTGTAAATAAACGTTTTCAAATAAATTTTGCATAATTTTTTTGACAGCTTATTTCATTTTATGTAATGTATTTTTGTCGTTTTTAAACAAAAGTTTTTAAGTTTGTTTGTAATGTTATCACGTAAATAGCAAATAAACAACTGCGATCAGATTATCTCTTTTTTTTAACTTTTCTCTAACTTTTTTGACAATTGAAAAAATTATTCATGCGAATGAAATGTCAAAATTCGAGACCATTCACAATTATCGCATTTGTCTCCATATTTATAATAAACGATGACGAGTTAGACTGATTTTACTCGACGCAGAAAATATTCTAATTACGTGAAACAATAGCTAATTGGCTATGTGTTAAGCCATAAACTGTCAAATTCTATTAAAGGATGACTTCGATTTCAAATGGATTAAAAAAGCCTCTACAAAATCTCAATATATTCATATATTTATGCGGAAAAGGGCTATTGTAGTTTACTGCCAATGTGTCAACAAAGTAAATGGCAAATTTTATTGAAAGCGAGTGCCAACCCATTCAGATAGTGGAATTTCACTTCAGAGAGCCGATAGTTGACCACAAAAATTGAACTTTAAAACTGTTCCATAGTGGACTGTATTGTATAGATAGGCTTAAGTTTTAGTGAAAATGGTGTAAATTTGATAATTTTTTCTGTCATGAACTTAGATTCAGCAACCAGGCTGCCTAATTTTAATCCAGCACTGGGGTTCAGACATCAAAATTATTATGTATTTGTGTTGAGAAATTTTAGAGCTAAAATTAATTTTAAAACCTCAAAAATTAATCCTTTTGCTTTTTATTAATGTCGCTTTCCAGCAAAATGGTTCTTTTTAGGCCGATCTAAACTGAATAAAACAAAGTGAAGTAATGCGTTATCCATTTTGCGGTTTCAAAAGTAAACGTAAATAAAACACCTATAAAAAACTTTTTTTCATGATATTTCTTTTTTATTATTAAGTTTGAACGTTGACATTATGTGTGAAACACTATATCATTTAAATGACCACCACGCGAATTGTTGCAAGCATCAATTCTTTTGAGGTAATTTTCGACCACTTTTTGACACATATTGGGCGGTATATCAGCCATAACTTGACGAATGTTAGTTTTCAAGTGCTCAAGAGTTAAAGGTTTATCTGCATAAACACGGTCTTTCGCGTAGCCCCACAAAAAAAAGTCCAGCGGTGTCAAATCGCATGATCTTGGTGGCCAGTTGATATTGCCACGACGAGAAATAACTTTCGCTCAAGTTGTGTGGCATGTAGCACCGTCTTGTTGAAACCACATATTTTCCAAGTCGTATTCTTCAATAGCAGGCAAAAAAAAGTCGGTTATCATTGACCATAACGCTACGAATTGACGGTTGTTTTCGAAGAAGTAAGGTCCAATCACACCTCCGGAGCGCCTCAAACAGGGACTTTTTGTGGATGTAATGGCCTCTCTTCAATTACTTGAGGATTCTCAGAAACCCAAATACGACAATTTTGTTTATTAACATACCCACCGAGTGAGAAATGTGCTTCGTCGCTGAAGAAAATTTTGTTCGAAAAATCGCCCTACCGCCTGTTGTTCAAGCACCCATTCGACGTATCAACGACGTTGTGAATGGCCAACTGGGATCGACACATTCGGGTCTTCGGCAACACTTTCACTTACAGCAGCGATATTTTCAGTGCTACGAGCGAAACGATGATGCACAGGCCTTACAATATCTTTAACCAATCCAGTCTCTTCAATTTTCTTCACATTTTTGCCAATTGCTTGCGTAGTTGGACGATTATGTAAACCATAATCTCCTCTTAAAGCACGATATGTGGCTGTGGCAGAATCACCATTTTTGTAGTAGGTTTTAAGAATTTTTATGCGTTGTGCGATAGTTAAGCGATCCATTTTCGTAAATGTCACACTTTCAACTGAAAAAAAAAAATTGGTTTAACATCTTAGTTTAACAGATGTCGAATTCCAGCCCTATACTTTTGAAACCGCAAAATCGATAACCCTTATATATTAGCTAAGCAATTCGCATGTTAGATCCAACAACAGCTTATTTAGTTGTGCTGACAAATTTTCAAGACTGAACTCTTATTCCGGAGAAATGTGTTTTACCGGGATAAATTCCTTTTTGTTATCGATAATTTGTATGGAACTTTCAGTTTATTTTTGCAATGGCGTCGCTATTTCGCAGATAGTTTTCTTTTTTCGCCCAATACCAACGGGCATACAAAAAATACACCTTTTGACAATTAATCCAACAAAACTATATATGTCTTTACGTTTGTAATGTATGTATGTATGTACATGGATATGTGTTTTCGGAGTACAGACCTAAACGAAATCAAGAGGGAAAATATATTCCTAAATTATCACTCCGAACAGCCAATGAGTCCTAGGGGTACATTATTGTGCATTTATAATGTTTGAATACTAAGTATGTATGTATGGCTTATAATTTTGTATAATTTTTTAACAATTTCCCCAAATTGGAACCATCGAACACATTTAAATTGAATTTAATCATATAATATTTTTGATTTTTAACTAATGAACACTCAACAAAAAAAAAAATTTAAAAAAAACAGTAACCAATATAATATTCCATAAATCCATATTTGTGCGTGCAATTTTGTAGTCTGGAGGTATGAAATTACATCCTGAGGACATGTCTAGTTTATTATCATCACATGGCCTTCAATCAGACTCCAGAGAGGACCAAAACGATGTCAAACAAATGCAATTGGACCAATCTGATAACATTGATGGTGAGTACATAAATACATCCATACAATATTTTATATTTTCTCTTAACCGTAAACAAAAAAAAATATTTAAATTAAAACAATAATATCCATAATAGTTGTTCTTGATTATTAGTTTTTTTTAAAGCATATTTAGTGTGCAAGAATTAAAATAACATATATATTTTTATTCATAATTATTTTTTTTTTTTAATTTTTAGTTTTAAGGTAGAAAATTTCCAATGATTTTAGTTTATTATTTTCCTTAAACTCATACAATATCAAATTTTTGTTTGCGTACGTATTCATTTTTTTTTTCTTGTGTAAAATCGTCGCGAATAATAAATATTTTTTTTTAAATAAAATTTTAATGCAATAAAGTGAAAAATAATGTTTAAAAATTTTTTGGCAACCAAAGTGAAATGTTAGCTTGATGAGTTTTTTTTGTTATTTAGATTTTGTATTTTTTCATTTTCAATCATGTTTTATAGAAGTCTTTTAATTCTTCTTATGTTTTACTACGTCAATTTAATTAGGCAATGATAAAAACTCAATTTTGATTGTAATTCGATACGAAAATGTACACTTTTTAAACGTCGACATTTGAGAAAAATGGCTTCTTTAGACACTAATCACTTTTGACAAGTAATAATGACAATGTGTGTTCTACATCTGCCCCCTTACAAAATCGGAGACAAAAGAAGACTTCCGAAAAACATTACTTCTACTTATATGTCATTTTCGATTGGATTTTCGGTGTGTACCTACTACTCCTTTGATTCCAATCGAATATGAATTCACAAATGTATTCACAAATTTACGCATACACACTTGAACGTGGCTTCATTAAACAATTAATACATTTGAAATATATCAAATCAAGAAAAGAAAAATACTCCGAAAACCTTACTCAGATTAGCCAATCGTACGTTTTTGGAGTAATATGAGTAGTAAAAGAGTAATTCCGAAAAGCCAATCGAAAACGACATTAAACAATCAATCCAAAGTCTTGGAATAGCATGAGTGAAAAAGAAAACAATAACTCCGAATTTTGGGTGACACATTAAGAAGTTTAGTTTTTCGTAAGCTGATTAAATCTCAGAAAAAATTGTGAACTAGAAGCTTGAGACAAAAATATATTCTTTTCAAAAAGGTTAATGAGATTCGTTTCTTTTAAGGATATGCTGGACAAATTTTCTTTTCTATGAACTACGAAAAAGACAGTCCGCTTTTCAAAAACACGGTTAAGATAACTCCTGTATTTACGTAGTATATCGGATCATTCAGTATTTTTCACTATTTTTCTAATAATTGAATAATTAAGATCGTCTTCCCAAATTTAGGCAAAATCTATATCGACTGTCGATAGAGCAATTATTGTATTTGTGTGAAATCGTCGCTCCGACCAGTCAATGGAAGACTTTTAAGTTGAAAATTATGTCGTTTTACAAAAGTATACAGGAATGACTCCTGGCGATACAATCACTTCTAAAAGGAGTGTGTTGATTGAATTCTTCACTTTTTTTTTTATTTTGGAATGAAGAGAGTGATAAGTTGTCAAAGAATTGACAAAAGGAAAACGACATTAATCTTTAGATATAATCACATCAATATTTGCACAAAAAAACATCATTAGATGATTTTAAGTCTAGAGTACAATTGAACAATTGTTCTTTTTTTTTCTTCGAAATTTGTTCAGAACATTCCACTTAGGGCTGTCAATTCTGGTTACTCTTTTGTCATTGTCACTTATACTGCCATCTAATTGTTTTTTCTATATATAAACTGTAAATTATATAAATCTGTCAAATGTGGAAAAGCAAGCAAGAAATTCTTTCCCTAATCTCGAAAACGACATCAAAACTACCACAAACGAATGACGGGATAGGCGTCCAATATTTTTCTGTGAATTTATATCCTAAGAAATTTCTTGAATTCATACAAATGTACTGAAAATACTAGAAATTCCGTGTAAACGAACGGGCCCAATGTTTTGTCTAAACAAATAATTTAAATATGTAATAAATGAAGTGGAACCAGGGCCCAGTAACTTACAACGTTCAGCCAATTTTTAGTGTGAATCGGCAAGAGGCAAGGAGGTGACTTATATTGTGTAGTGCACAAAGATAGGAGAAGATATTGGTTTCCACTGAAACCTTGCCTCGAAGAAGTTGTCATTAAAATGCTCACTTATGTCGTTAATCTTGTATTGTTTGTAAATATTACTTCAACGAACAACATTTATTTTTAATATTCGAACATTCATACTCTGATAAATAAAAATGCTAGCAATTAGTAAATTAACAAACTATATTTTTTAGAAGTAAAATTCTTACAGTCCTATTAATAAAATAGTGTCTAGACCACCGCTAGTCCATGACTTTACTTACTAAACCAAAGAATAAAAGTTAGTCTGCGTACTAAAATTTTCAATTAATACAAAAATCCACGAACAAAATCAACTACAATAAGTGTCAACTCTATGTATTTTTATTCAATGACCCTGTAAATTTTGTTCTTAATGTCAATTCTTAGTCCTTCACTAAACCACCGTCTTCGATGATCTAGCGAAGGACTAAGTTTTTAAATGTCAAATAGCAGACAATCTGTTTTATTAATATGATTTCCCACTTAGTTCACGGAATAAGTTCCTAAGTCCCCTTTCACACAGGGAAACCAGTTGCTGGAGACTTTTTTGACGTTTTCCTTTAATTGCCTTGTAGCTTTCACACGAAGAAACTGGCACCAAGAAACTGAGTAGGAAACTGGGAAGATTATGTTGGGCTTATTAGAATGCAAAGCAAAACGTCAAAAAAAATCTCTTCAAATCGTTGACCGGGGAGATTCTTTCATTCCCCTTACTTCTTGCCCTTCTTGCCATCAAACTCCCAGTTGCCGGCAGCTCAGTTTCCTTGTGTGAAAGCAGTCTAACCTTTCCTAGTCCATGTTTATTAATTTGGGTGTTAATGTCTGGTATCACAGAATATACATAGGATTGTCTTCGTTCATGGAATATATATACTTCGAGACTCTATGACTGTATTCGAGTATCAAAGTAAGATGACAGAGTTGTTATGAGGATTACTACACTTATTGGAAGCCATGATTATTATTTAATTTTTTGAAAACATTCCTTCCTCAATCGTCTACATCTCCACACGTAAAAAGATTTATGTTATTTTAGATTCGACGATTAATTGTCTAGTTATTTAATATTTTAAAAAAAAGTTAAGCTTAACATTTCACTTTGACTGCCCAAATCGATTTATTTGAATGAATTAAAAACAAAAAAAAATAATGTTCGATTATACATATTTCAAACGAGCTTCGGTAAGCTTACTTAATCATTTTTTTTTTAATTTTATATAGTAACTGTACATATAAAAATTAAACAAAAGAAAATACAAAGCAAAGAGTATGATAACAATTAGTTAGAAAAATTAATATTTTTTTTTTTAGAAAATAAACTGAAGCTTTAATTTACTATTTTTTATACATAAACATATATACAGTAATAATATCGGGGTGGTTTTGACTTGTTCTCCCTTTTGTTTGCTAATAAATAATTTTTTTTCTTAAATTAATTTGCATGCAAAAATTTTTACAATCGTCTATTTCTCCTTTTTTTATATAAATATATATATATATATAAATATAATCCTACATATATTGTTTTTTTATATATATAGATAGAATAAATATAATCATAATCTATAGAATATTAATTTAAAAAAAAAGTTAATGTAAGTATAAAAATTTGAAAAAAAAAATATAAAACAAAGTACGATTTAAATAAAACCGTCGCTCTTAACGATTTTTTTAATATACATACATACAAAAATTATGATATAAATAGAATTCGAAATGAACAAAAAATAAAACAGATCAACACCTCTCCTTCTATAAGAATGTGCATGCTGCATGTATATAGAAATTATATTTTGTTACTATATAAGTAGATAGTTATGAAATGTATGTTTTTGTAGTCAGCTTAAAATCATATTTTTAAGTATTTATATTGTTTAAATTAGTTTTTTTTTTGTATTTAGTTATTATTTGATTTTCCTGTTGAATTACATTTTATTTTTTATTTTTACACATTTATATAAATATATTTTTGTTTTAATATATTATATTTTTATTTAAAAAAAAAACATCCCCAAAACTATAAATCCAAATTAAATTTAAAAACCATATATATCTCAGTTGTTCTTATTCCTGTGCTTGGAAATGTAGTTTTTTGTTTTCATTTCCAAAACAATAAACCCATTTCTGGTTGTATATCAAATTGAATCGGATTCACTTCAGTGTAACTTTGTTTCTCATATTTGAGTAAAAAAAATTATGAATACTTTTTACACTTTTTGAGTAAAACATTGGTATCTTTTTTGAAAATATAACAATTTCTTTTGTCATGAAAAAATAACACAATCTCGTCGTCATCTTTCATATGTGACAGAGAAGCTTTAGCTAATTCCGAAAAGCAAATCAATTTAACCACCCAACTTCACGCCTTGTTGATGCAGTTCAATAGAATTCACACTTTCTCCTAATAAAATCATGGCTTAATACCTGCTATTATTTATATCATTTTATTTCTTTAATTTTGGTTATTGTATAATTTCAATTTTATTAAAAAAAAAAAATAACATAAAAATAATACAAACAAAAATATTTACTACTTTTGTCTTTAATGTTGCAACTTATATATCACAATCATAATGTATATGAAACTTTAACTCTTAATTGGAATTATTATATAACTGTTCTTTCATTAAGTAATATAAACTTCTAAAATATTTATTGTTTTTTTTTTGTTGGTGTGTTTCTTTGAAAGTATTGATATTTATCACTGGATTTATAAATGTCTGTACTATCATATAAACATTTAATTAAAAATTGGAGTTAAAGTTTTAAACTAAGTGTTTTGTTGTTGATTTATCGATATAAGGTATAATTCGGTGTATTTTTTTTTCTAATGCATTCTTACCTTAAAATCTAATTCGGCCGCAGATGAAGATTGTAGTAAATTAAAAAAAAATAATTACCTCTTCATAAAAACGCAAAAAAAATATTGTCGGGTTGAATTTTATTATAATTTATTTCCAAATAAAATTATTTTAATTTGAATTCAAGCACCTTAATTTCTTTTTCATTAAATATACAAAATATATTTAAACTTTAACTTAACTTATCTTATTTTTCAAGAAATATTTTTTGTTCGTAATTTTTTTTAATTACTTTTTTTAACCACTAACATATTAAAGTACATAATATCTCTCGCTTTTCTCGTAGGATAACTTACAAATAACTATACTTATTGTGTTGTTAATTTTTTTAAAATATTTTTTTTAAAAAGAAAATTAATACAAAAAAATCAAACTTCTTCTTTCGTAATTCTTTTTGCATTCTTTTTTCTTATAATGTTACTGCGCACATTAAATTATATTTAAACAATACAAAAGAACCAATGAATATCTTCTTTTTTTTGTATAAGAATAAATCAAATACATAGTTCAATATGCTTACAAAAATATCGCAATAGGTTATTTTTTTAGTTTTTTTGTTTAAGTAGGTGAAATAAAAAGAACTGGAGATCAAAAATATTACAATATACATATTGACAACTTTAAAAACAAAAAAATCTGCATTTAATAAATAAAAACAAATTTATGGTTGCAACATTTAAAGACTTAAACTGAACACTGTGTTTTGATTAAAAAATAATCTTAACTTTAAAGGCAATGATTCTGTTGAAAATTTTCAATGAAGAAAATCTAAAAAATGTTTACAATTTATTATTTGAATACTCTGAAATGCAAACAATTATTATTGTCGAACTCAATATTATCGTTTTGTAATTTTATTTTTAAGTATTTTGTACATTACATTTTTTTTTAATTTTTTATTTATTTTTTTAATTTTATTTTTATTTCCCGAATTTAATTTTTCTTTTTAAGTTTTCATTACCAATTTTTTGCTAATAAGCTTTTCCAAATATACAAAACTCCATGAATTTCAATACTCAAACAATGAACCAAACATGTTTATAGTTTTAAAAAAGTTTTATTTATTTATTTATGTTTTGATTTAAATTTATAATTAAGAGATTTTTTTGCAAATTTTCTTTGTTGTCCCCGATCGTTTTCACATTGTTTTCGTGATTTTTTGTTTCTTATGATTATGTATGTACAAGCAGTTTTAACATTTATTATTATTTGAGTTTGTTATTTCTTAGATTAAAACCACTAGTTGAAATATTAAAAATATATTCATTATAAATTTATATATACATACATTAAAGTGTAGATGTCTGTTGTTAATTAAATTATAAATATATATATATATATATACATTTTGTTTTGTTTTAAAATTAATTAGAAACAAAAAAATCTTTTTTTTTTTGAACATGAAAAATAAAAAACCTATAGAAAGCGTTATACAAAAAAAAAAACAATGTATAAAGTTTGTATAAGAAAATTTAAATGATGGGAAAAGCTTCTTGGAGTTTTATTCAAAATTGTTGTTGCCAATTTAAGGCTATTTGAAGGAACTATTTGAAGTTATGGTGTATTTTGAACAATTTTTTATACAGATTTATATACAAATGAAACAAAAAACAATGCAATTTAAAAAGAATTTCGTTTTACGTGTGTGATAGTGCATCCCAGTATTGTGCTAGAACATTTATTTTAAAGTGGAGCTATTCAAACTGATGAAGTGAATATTTTTCAAAAACAACGTTAAATAAAATTGAATTTTAATGATGTCCCCAATCGACCCACTTTAAGCCTCATTTATATTTTCTAAACGCTGATTTCATTTTTAAATATCCCCATTAAAACCTCATTTATTGAATGAATGTCTCCATTCAAATAAATTGTAGAACCAGTTAATAGTTTCATAAACAAAATTTAAAAAAAAATAACCCACTTTTGTGCATTTCTGTTCAAGAGTTTTGGTTCGTTATCATTTTAAACTACTACTAGTATATAAATTGCAAGATTTAATAAAAATATATATATACCCCCACACAACGCCTTAAAAAATCAATTGAAAAAATAAAATGTTTTGAAAATTTTTGCTACCCTGTTAATTTTGGTTTTTTGCTGTTTTCCTTTTATTTTTATTTTATTGTCCTTTTTAATTACATATATATATATTTATATATAAAAAAATATATCCAATGCATTATACATAAAAAAAGGAAAGGCAACACAAAACGTCGCGTTTATATTTTGGTTTTTGTTTTGTTTTTAGGAATAGCAAACGCAATTCAAAATGCTAGAAAATATAATTTCCCTATTTTGTATTCATGCAAACAAACCAAAAATTACCTGTATAACAAGCAAAACCAAACCAAACTGTTTACAGGTGATGATGATGTGAATGACGATGATGGCGAAGACACAAACAATGATTATTGTCATGATTTAATCAAAAGCAAACAACAACTTCATTTGGCTCTACGTTGCCATCAACAAAACATACCAACAATGCCAATTTCTGGCCGCAGCCTTATGAATTCAAATGGCCACCTTCACGATTCAAAGCCAACGGTCATAAATTTAACAAGCAACCACTGCATCAGTGGTGGTATATGCAATAACTCTAACAACAATGGTATTGCTCCTGGTACACAACCATCACCAGTAGATGGCAGTATCATGACAGCAATGTCACCAACATCTTCAGCATCATCAACATCATTGCAGCAACAACATCTGAATTTGGTTATGCATCATCAACATGCTGCTGTGGCTGCTTACCAGCAGCAGCAACAACTCCACCACCAACAGCAACATCTCAGTCATCCTCTGACTTCCTCAACATCATCTACATCGTCATCGATGTCATCGTCGGCAGCGGCAGCGGCTAATCGACGCGATCACAATATTGATTATTCTACACTTTTTGTACAATTATCTGGCACCTTGCCCACCCTGTATCGATGCGTTAGCTGCAACAAGATTGTTTCCAATCGATGGCATCATGCCAACATCCATAGGCCTCAGAGTCATGAGTGTCCGGTCTGCGGACAAAAGTTTACCCGTCGAGATAACATGAAAGCCCATTGTAAAATAAAACATGCTGATATTAAAGATAGATTTTTCAGTCATTATGTACATATGTGATCAATTTTTTATGTAGTAAATTAAACATACAAAAAATTAACATAATTACCTATAATACAAAAAAAATTTTTTTTTTTAAATATGTTCAACTAAGCTAATATACATATAACAAAAAGTATTAAAAAAACATAAACAATAAATTAGAAGCAATTTAAAATACTTAAGTTTAAAAAAAGATATAGACCATAAGATTATATATATATTATATATTAAACAAAGAAATGTAGGCAATATAATATTAATTACGCAATAATTTTTAATTTAACATTTAGGTGAATTTATTTTTTTAAATATGTTCTTTAATTGTATGTATATATATGTAAGTAAAAAAAATGTTAGTGATGATGATTGATCATCATCGATGCTTATTAAAAAAAAAAAACAAAAAAGAATTTAACAATAATAATCTATAACTTCCAAAATTGTTTATAATAAGTTTATATTCATTCAAACTTTAAGTGCAGTATTAATTTTGTTTAATTAATGTTTTTATTTTCATTTATTTTTAAATTAGTGTGACTGTGTTTATTGAGTTAAGTTGGTTTGTTAATCTTTTTTTAATCAAAAAATCATTGCCTTTAAATATTTAGATTCTGCAAAAGTTTAGAATATCATTTTTGTATCTCACAAATATCAATAGTAGAGTTTTTTCTATTTAATTTGTAACTTGAAATCTTAAAGAAATTTAAGGTACAGTAAATTATTATTATCGATATCGGTTTAGTTATTTTCAAGAATATAATACACAGTGAGTAGTTTGATAGATTTACAGTGTATATATTATTATTCCGGAGAAAAACTGTATTATCAACTTAAATTACATAGTTGTTATTGATAGATTGTATGGAATATTTTTTTCTGAAATGACGTCACTAATTCCGGATTTTGTTTTTTTCGTCTAATTCCATTCGTACTTACAAGTGAAAAAGGTATAGCAGAACTAATTATATTTTATGAAATGTGTTATTTCCATTAAAGGTAAAATGGTGTACATTGGGTCAGTGCGAGCAACCATTAATTAAACCGTGACGTAATTTTATATTGTAATTGTATTACTAATTTTCAACCAAACCGTCACAGTTTTACTTTGAGATTTCTAAGTTGCATTGTCCAAAAGTCGAGTTTCTGTTCTGAGTTTAAAGAATATGAACAACAAATGGGATGCCATTTTGTTCTCCCTATGACACTGTCAAAAATTTCATATTGTATTTCTTTGCGAAGTCAATGTTTTTTCTCTTATTTTAGTTTCCAAGGTATTTTTTACAAGTTATTTTTTTTTTTTTTGAAGCAAATAAATAAGAAACGATAGCAGAGCAACCGGCGCCTTAGTAATTTATTCACAGTAATTGCTGCTGCAGTGAATTTAAAGGGTTATTTGAACATACCATTTTTATGATGTGATATCTTTGTATATACTCTTGGAAATAATGCCTTATAATAACTTCAACTATTTTGAGTATGATCCACAATTTGTCTTACTCATTACTTTATTATGTCTGTAACCAGTTTTACTTGTTTGCTACAGTTTTCAAAAAGCAGAAACCGGAGAGGGAATAAAGAACTTGAAATTAGTGAATTTAGCTTATCCACAACATTTCCAAACCATAGAATAGAATTCGGCGAAATAAAATGTTCGTTTAATTAAAAGAAAGAGACCGCCCAAAAATCAGCCATGAAGAAAATCTAATACAAAAAGTATGAACTCTAGCAGTCGTATTCAATAGAATTAGCTAAAACACCTCTCAACGGTTGATTAGTTACGCAGCGAATAAACCTTTGTCTAGACTCTATTCAAAGATGCGTAAATTCATATTCATAAAACTTTTTCCGAAAAATTTTAAGTTGAGTCAAATATAGTATCAGAAATAGAAATCTATTACATTTTAATATCATTAAGCAAGCCTGTGTTAAAAAAAACTAATAGTTAGATTGTGCTTGTTAATAATGAATTCAAAATATCTCTGTGGGTAATCTCTAACCGCGTTTAGCTTAAAATGCCTCTATTCAGCATTACTTAACTATTATGAATAATATTTCCACGTTTAGAAACATTGTTACTTTACACAGTCTCTTAAATGCGTTTATGAATTAGGCTGTATGTGTTTTCTATTGTGTTATAGTTGTGTAATTTAGTGGTAAATGTCAATTCTTTTGTTTCCTCACTGAACCACATACTTCTGTGGGTTTTATAAATGTCATATATCAGATATTTTGTTTTAAATATTAATGACATATTGCGCTTAATCCACGAGCTAGGTTAGTTGAGGTACAAATGGCTGTGAAGTAGACACACTTACACTAGCCGTACACTTCTTGAACAATTCGTTAAGCAACGATCTCCAACCAGATTAAATTCATTGGTTAGTAACCTGCGAACAATTTATTCGTTGAATTGTGGATGGTAAGTGGAACGCGAATAAACTTTGACAGTTCGTAAAAATTGGTACTTCTCTCATGTGAATAGTTGTTTACACAATTATTTGATCCGTTGTGATATCACAAGAATCTTTAAATGGATTTTTTGCAGCGAGCTACACAAGTTATGCACGTGTTATACAGATCACTAAGATCATTCTAGTAGAGATCTCCTAAATAGTGACCAGCTCCTTGTGGTAGAGCCCAGTGCGTTTACATAGCTTTATTTTCGTCGCTTTACATACTTCATGCTCGTCTTTCACGGTTCGTCGTTTCAGATCCAGCATTTTCCTGATTTGTTTTATCGCTAAGCACGTGGTCCACCATTTGTACTCTTTGTAACATCCTGCTTAAGCATACGTTTACATATATCAAGTTCGTCAGATGACATTGCCAGTGACAATGACAGTGACAGTGACAGTGACAGTGACAGTGAAAGTAACAGTGACAGTGACAGTGACAGTGACAGTGACAGTGACAGTGACAGTGACAGTGACAGTGACAGTGACAGTGACAGTGACAGTGACAGTGACAGTGACAGTGACAGTGACAGTGACAGTGACAGTGACAGTGACAGTGACAGTGACAGTGACAGTGACAGTGACAGTGACAGTGACAGTGACAGTGACAGTGACAGTGACAGTGACAGTGACAGTGATAGTGACAGTGACAGTGACAGTGACAGTGATAGTGATAGTGGAAGTGACAATGACTGTGACAGTGACAAGGACAGTTACAGTGGCAGTTACATTGACAGTGACAGTGACAGTGACAGTGACAGTGACAGTGACGTGACAGTGACAGTGACAGTGACAGTGACAGTGACAGTGACAGTGACAGTGACAGTGACAGTGACAGTGACAGTGACAGTGACAGTGACAGTGACAGTGACAGTGACAGTGACAGTGACAGTGACAGTGACAGTGACAGTGACAGTGACAGTGACAGTGACAGTGACAGTTCACAGTGACAGTGACAGTGACAGTGACATTGACAGTGATCTGGAATGTCATTTTGGCTCGGCACCTAGCAGAGTCTAATATTGAACCACTGCGCCGTCTACATGTGAGAATTTAAACCCCTTTTCTTGAAAACTTGCTTATAATTCTGCCAAAACAGATCTTACGTTAAAAATGTACACATGGCTAAGCCTGCATCCGATATGGACTAACGCGCGTATAGAACCGAGTTCTATTCATATTAAAATGTGGCATATAAAAAATATAAATGTTGCTTAAAGGATATTCTAAACAGGGTATAATAGTTTCTGAATACAAAATGCATGTGTGCCGATCGTCAAAAAAGTTATGAATAATAAAATAATTTGACATTACTTCATACTATGCATAGATAGAATTGTAAAATACTAATACGATTATGTCATAGAATTATTTCATATATCGGAATTCCCTTATCTCTCTTGAATATAATCTACTCGTGAACAAGAGTATGAATATTTTTTTTATTCCATTAACAATCGCACTATTGATTTATTATTTCTTTAAATTAATTTAAATTTTCAAATATTCTGAAAATGTGATTTTAAAACGAATATATATATATTATACATACATTGTTAAATGTATTGAAAATTTAAACTTGAAATGAATATGATACTGTCTGGCCTATCAAAATACATACATATAAAATACAGGGATCTCAAAATAATATTTGTGAATTTTTTTTTTTAATTTATTGTTAATTATTTTGTTTTAGAATTTAAATAATTTAATAAAATCGAGCATTAATTGGCCATAGAAATATCATATTCTTTTTAGTTTTAAAATGAATCAAATAAATATACTACGTAATGAAACGGGACCTTACAAAACAAACAGAATAAGAAACTTGTACATTTAAAATTGTATGTAAAAAAAAGAAACACCTAAAAGAGCCTATATAACATTTAATGCATTATACATACATTATACATATACAAAAATTAACAAAGAAGTAAAAATAAAAAGGTTGTTTAGCGTGAGTGAAAAATATCACATAAATTATAACAAAGATCTTGTAAATAGAAAAAAGTTTTATTTATTTTTAATTTTTTTTTAATTAAATATTTAAAATCTTAATAAAAAAAATATAAAACTTTTAAAATTTGTAAAAGAAATCATACAAACCTTTAACCAGAAACGCATAAAAAAGTAATCGTACATAAAATATTGCTTATATCTCTCCTCTTCTTCTTCTCCCCTTGAATTAAAACTTACAACTAAATACATAAATAGGTAATAATACAATAAATAAATACAGGAATAATCGATTTTCATATAGATATCCATCTGACTTAGGTGCTTAGTAATAATAATTCTAATATAAACATATATAAACGTTATATCAATACTTAAATAAAGCATGTATAAAACCAAGCATATACCGTCTTCATTAAATAATTTATTTTAAAATTGAACTTAAAATTAATGAAAATTCAAATTTAAATTTAAAAAAAAAATTATATATAAAATAACAGAAAAGCAATTATTTATGTACAACATTATTACAATAGTCCCTTCATCTTAAACAGAAAAAAATAAAGTAATTCAAATATTAAAATAAAAAAAAAAGAAAAACGAACGAAAAATTAGTACAAACATTTTTGTAGATTAATGCCATTATTAAATATTCCAAATTATAAATTTATCCAATGTAGGTCATAAAATGTAGCTAAGCTACAACAATTAAAAAAAAATATTTGAAAGGAGTAAACTTTTTCTATAACATTCATAAATTTTCCTCATCAAGCAACTAGGTATTAAAAAAAATCATATTTTATTTTTAGTTAGTTTTAATATAATTTAGCAGTTTTAACTGAAAAAAAATCAGTTTTCCCATTGAAGCTATTGAAAATCGACAAAAAACAAAGGAAATAGAAGGTTGTTCCCTATCTACTTTTATCTCGTTTTCGTTTGGTTTTTAAGAGTTACGCTTTTAGTTCTCCCGGTACTCCAATTGGATGTTCTTAGTTTCATAAGGGAGTTCACATAGAACATAAATGTTTGAAGAAGCCATTTTATTTTTTATGGCGATGTTCAAGTACCTACATATGTGTATGTGTAAATTTTTCAATACGATTTTTTTTCATACTCGATTGGAATCGAAAAAAAGTACAACATTCCCTTAATCCAATTGAAAAAGATAGTAAGCTACTTAAGAATACCAGTTGTAATCATTTTTATGTCGGTTACTTGGCAATCCCCAATCCGGAAGCCGTCTGTATTTTTCTGAAAGCATTCACTTTTGAAAAATTGATAGTTTTGCTTCAGAAACTCCCTCTGAATGAGCAATCACACATTCATATGCTTAAACGTCAAACTCAGCAATTGTCATCTTTTGTACATCCTAATTGTGCAACAAACATTATTTTTGATTTTGATTATTTTCACATATAGAAATATATTTTAAACATTTACAAGCACATCAAATTTGAGAATAAAAAAAGAAGACGGATTCCGAATTGCCAAATAAAAACGCGATTAGTTGTTTTCTCCTCTACACCAAACATCTTTCTATTTCAAAATATAGCGCCATTGAGAGAGTTATATATATTTTTCATCCATTCTTGTGAGATTTAGTCTGAGAAGTTTATTTTGACTATTTCTGACTAATATGTCAAATGCCAGGTTGACGTATGCTAGTCACATGATAGAAAATGACAGCTTGAATTCAAACATCAACATCAAAGAGTTGCCAACATATTCCTTATAGCATATACTAATTTTTTGTTTATTTAATGTTTTATTTAATCTAGATAATAATTTTATTAAATTTTCTGCGTTGTTTTGAAAACTTATTTTTAAAAATAAAATTAAGTGTTGAGAAATGGGTATTTCAGTGACTTTTTTTTAAAGAACACAGTGTTTTTTTTATAATTTAGTGTAATTATAATTTAGGGAAAATTATGGTTTCTATTTTACACACTTTATATGATTACGTTTATGATTGTTTATGTTGGTTTTGTGATTAAGTGTTAAGTAAAGTTTATCGTTGATAAGCGACATCCCTATTCGATTATGTTGTTTGACATTTGAAAAGTAGTAAAATCAATTTAGAATGGTGTTTTCACTGGTATCCATCAATTTATTTTGACGCCTTTCTCACTCTCTCTTTTTTTTGACATCTTGAGTTCTGACAGTTCTTGATTTGTTTTTATTTTGCTGTTTTGAGGGATCTGTCTGCGTCTCTCTGAAAGTATATGACTCCCACTCTCCAGACAATTTGACACTCTGCCATTTTAAGTCTTAGAAATATCGGGAACACAGCTAGAGTTGAATTTTACTCACCATTGTTAAACTTATTTTCGAAATCTGTATTCTATATTTATGTAACCTGTAAGCCTTGTATGTCAAATACAAACTAGTATGTTTGTGCTATCTGTTTTGTAAATCCATGTTTAAGGCAACTGAAATGTATCCATGTGTCCATGTTGCAAACTTGAATTTAAAAGCCATTTTTTTCGTACACTTTGCGCGTACGTTTTCTAGTTGTTGACGAAGATATATACCTTTATATTGCTATTGTTACTATTTAAGATATTTCTTTTGTGCCATAATTTTTACATCCCTCATCAATTTTACATAAAATAAAACAAAACTTTTATTTTCTTCATACTTGTTGAATCTCACTATCATTCTAAATTCTTTCTTGATCTTATATTTGTGTACAAATACAACAACAAAAAATAACCTTAAATCCCACCGAAACACCATAACAATATTAACCAAATAAATTACATAATTCTAGTCAATGAAAAAGTTTACTCTTACTGTTAAACAAACAAAAACAAAACATCAAAAATACTTGAATAACTTAATTAATACAAAACAACAGTCTAGTCATAAATAAATAAGATATTTGAACTTATAAATAAAATTATAACTAAAATATCTTTAATCCAAAACAACAAAAAAAGAATAAGAAAAAAATCACAGCATTTTCAGAATATTCAATAATTATTATATTTTGTTCTCAAAAAGCCCACCTTAAGTAAAATATTATTATTAAAAAAGAAAACATAAACTATAATTTTTGTAGAGAATGTTTATGAAAACAATAGTTAAAAAGAAAACAAAAAAAACACACATAAAGTAAAATAAAATAAAAGTATTATTTTTAAATTTTTAATCATTAAGTTCGAACAATTAAAATACATACAAAATAAAAATAAAAACAAATGGTGATTTATCAAAATTATTATTAAATGAAAAATAAAATCAAAAAAAAAATAATAATTAAAAAAATTAGGGAAAATAAATAGTTTTAATTTTATTTAAAATATATATACACATAAAATATATATTTACATAAAGGAATTACATTTAAAAAAAAAGTGAAATAAAATATATTAATTAAAAACCTTTAAACCAGTCTTTTTGAATTTGCTATATTTTTGTAGATGTACATATCTATAATTATATTATTAATTAAATATTTGATAAAATAAACCAGGTATTTGTTTTAAAACATATTTATTTAATACATACATATATAACATAACTATGGTTGCAATTTTTGTTTTCAAATACCTTACCAGTTCTCTTTATTTCATTGCTGTAGTAATAGCTTATAGTAGACGACAAAAAAATATTTATCTTCTTTGTCAATCAATATTTTTTGTTTTTTTATCCATACTTTTCAATTTGAATTTAGGTAAATTAATACGCATACACATCATCATAATGTTCGCTTGACTCAATTACGCTGTACAAAATATTTCATAAATATCGTTCATGTGGTTTAAAAAAAAAAATAATGATAAAAAAATATGGAAATCAATATTCAAGTGAAATGTGCCCCATTATTGAAAGGAATTTTTCTGTCTATATATTTATGTTGAATGTGCTTACGAGTTTTTTTATTCAATATTTTTGTGATAAAATTCTATCTAACAGATATCAACCGGTAAGTTTGTTCTTCTTCTATGTTAGTATTTGAATTAGTTTATTATTACCTATTCCATTTATTAACTGAGTTCAAATATATATTTTGTCCAATTTTATCGTTTCATTATTTTTATTTAAAAAAAATAGAGTTTTTATTTAAGCTTAATTTTTAGTGAAAATTTCATAAATACACAAAATTAAGTAAACATTTAGGATAAATTGTTATTTTCAACAAATTTACATGCTTACAAATGTAAAAAAAAGTATCCATACAATTTTATTTATTTATCCATCCAGCAGGGTTTTTTTTCCAATTTTGATGTTGTTAATAATTAATGATTTTTCTTATATCGAAGTACCTAAAAATCTTATATCAAAGGTAACCCTACCTAAACTTTGTATGTATGTTTTTAAATAATTTATTATATATTCTTTGATCGCCTTTATATCCACGGTAAATATTATTAATACAAAACTGCACCATTACATTCTATATTTTGTTTGTTTCGAATTAAATTAAATAGTAAAAATTAATATTATTATTTTAGGAAAAAACAATAACACTTAAATAACAGGTCTTTCTCAAATTTTAACTAATTTATAAATATTTTGTTGGTGTATGTTAAATCTGTTTGTATAATTATGGTTAATGTATTTTTTCGATGTAATTTTACCTTTTTTCATTAACTTACCTACATATAGTATCAAACAGATTTTTGTTGTTTTATTATAAATCTATTCGACTCGTATATATATATATTATTTTTTTGTTACGAATTATTACATATTATTTATTTAAATTACTGTAAAATATATGTTTTTTTTATTCTGAAAAAAAAATCATTGTTTTATATAAAATGTTTCAATAAATACAAAATTTAAAAAAAACAGGAAGGAGGGGTGTTGAAAGTCGATATATTCTAATAAATAGTCATATTATACATTGAGTGACGATTGCATTAAATATAAAATAAGAAAAAGCATACGATATTGTTGCTGTGCTTTGAGAAGAAATATGTATTATTGTACAGTCAATATGTAAAGCTCTAACCATTTAACATTTTGAACCATACTTCTATTTTGGTGCGGGTTTTATTATTTTTTTTTTTGGAATGGCTGTAACAATCTGAATCACAAAACATTTTTTTTCTATATAAAAAAATATGTATGGGATAGGATTTTATTTCATTTAAATCAATATATTTTGTATTTGTTTAATATAATAATTCTAATACATAAATTCATCACTATAAATATTAAAACAAATTAAAGCATAAATATTGAAACTCACAAATTAACCATTTTAATATATATCCGATAAGCAATAATTTTATATTTAATTGTATTAGCCACATTAATAATAATACATATATATATGCCTATACATAATATAATAGGGTACATTAAAATAACTCCTTCATTAAATCATTTGTTTAGTTTTTCTTTTAATCTTTTTTTTTTGCAAATTCCAATTTAAACAATTTACAAAAAAAAATATCTTCTATCAGTTTTATTTAAATTATTATTCTCTTCTCTGTATTTACCTACTTATGTCAAATTAATTAATTACCGAGAAAAAAAAATCTTATTATTTTGGTATTTTTTTAAAAGGGAAGTTTGTTTGTTTCATAAAATTAATTATTTCTTACTTTGTCATAGAAAATTGAATTTTAAATCTCAAATTAATAAAGATTTTCTAAACACTTCGTCAAATTGCCAGAAAATCTTCACTTTTAATTTATTAGACGATTATTCGTTTATATCCTCCAGATAAATAGTCCAGTTCTTCAAATTAATTTAAATTTTTCACTAAATATTCAGATTTTGAACTAAAGTAATTCATATTACAAAATTGATATGTATTTAAAATTAAAAATGTGTTTGACATCCTTTTCTTTTTGGTTTCATTATCAGTTGCAAAAAAGAATAATATAATATCAAATATCAAAAATTTTGTTGAAATCATTTGAGGAAAAAAATGCTGGCTTTAAAAAATTTGAAACTTCAAAACCTGTTAACTGGCATACCCTTAAGATTGTCCCGTAAATTTTGTTTCTCTCGGAATATTTAAACCTCCACCAAAACATCATATGAAGTGACGCTAAATTTCTCTTTAAAGTTTTTTCCCGATATTAACGAAATGAATCAAAAAAATTCGAATATTATGTAGACGCTTCCAGTGTTCGAAGGAGAGAAATTTGTACTTCTTGGGGTTGACGGACACAAACAGATAATATAAATCTATTATGTTTTATGCATTGGCATAACTTAAGAAAATATATGTCTTAATTTATTAATTTGTTCAGTTTTCTTGAGATAAATAACTAAATCATTAAAATATAAATATCAAACCAATATAATGTGAAAACAACAAGCTTATCCTGTCTGAGTTTCAAATCAAAATAATAATGTTTAATTTTTTTTAATAAACAAAAGAATTTTTAAGAATCTTCTCAAAAAAATAACCAAAAATCATTTTTTTTTATAACCAGAAGTAATCCATATAATGTTCTCGTATATTTACCTACTTTCAATAAAAATAACATTTTTCCTCACTTAACTTTATATTTAAAAAAATTTATTATCTATTTATATAAACTTTGTTTATTTTTATTATATAATTAAGTATTTTCTTTTGTTATATTTTTTACGTGAAATCACCAACAAAAAAAATATTTTTTCTTTTATTTTCTTTTCGCGAATTGGATTATATGATAAAATGCCAAATACAAATTACCAAATCCAATTTTGACACAAAAAAAAAACGATTACACAAAAAAATAAAATCAAAACATCAAAACAAAAAAAAAAACAAAAACACCAAAACTTGTGTTGTAGGCTCTAAGGCGTGGCATATGCGTCTGACATTTGAGCGGTTATCTGGCGGCTGCAATTTACATCGCTGCAAATTGTGTGGCAAGGTTGTAACACACATACGGAACCATTATCATGTGCATTTTCCGGGTCGTTTCGAATGTCCGCTCTGCCGTGCAACATACACACGCAGCGACAACCTCCGGACGCATTGCAAATTCAAACATCCTATGTACAATCCCGACACGAGAAAATTTGATAATATACTATCTGCCCAGTCACCAACGGCAACACAAATTGCGGCCGCTTCTCAAGCAGCAATGGCCGCAGCAGCAGCAGCAGCTGCTGCTAGTGCTTTTAATGCAGCTGCCGTGCAGCAACATCAACAACAACAGCAACATCAACAACAGCAGCAGCAGCAACATCTTATGCAGCAACAACTTCAGCAACATCACAGCAATTCAACAACCGAATGATACAATCAGTATTTAGGCTGGAACTACCAAAATATGTTAAATTCATCAACAAATCCATTTTTATGGAATCTCGATGATCATCAACACTATCATGGTGGCTATCATGGCTTGAATAGTAATAATAATAATAATTTCAACGACAGCAACAACAAAACATTACACAACACTACTTATCCACCGCAATCCGAAAACAAGCAAGAACCAATGGATCCCCATATTATGCACCATCAGCAACAGAAAAACCATCAACAACATTCGAATGATAAACGCTATCTGCAGACAGATCATACCAATTCGGCAACAAATAATAATCATAGAAATCTTGCAGAAAACATCCGCATTGGTGTTGCTGGTGAAGTCGACGACATCTTGCCAGACGCACAAAATGGCATTAAATCTATTTCGCCACCATCAACCAATGGCTCACTTAATCTTTCGCCTAAAAATACTCCAACAACAACAAACACAATTGATCCGGCGCCGGTGGCAAATTCATTTTCTCTTTCTCAACCAAACAACAACAATAATAATAACGATTACTGTAATGACAAAATGCGCCCAATAGATCTTTCCGGCACCTCGCCATCAGATGTAGTGGAACCAATAGCCATTAATAATACCCTTAAACATTTAAGTGGAGTTCTCAATCAACTGAAGGCATTAGACAGACGTTAAACGTCTTTGATAGATATAATGAAAAGTACATTTAATTTACAATCAAAAAAAAGAACAAAACAAACTGTGCAATTTAATAAAAATGTATTTAATACTCTTAGAGCATTTTAAAACATCCACTCGGCAAACACTATTTTGCTCTATCCCAAAAGTAACCTTCTCTAGTTTTCGATCAGATTTTTTTTTGACAGTAACAAAACACCCACACAGATTAGATTACGATAAAACTTTATATATTACAGATAACTTTTGTCCGTTAGGATTGCAGGCAAAAATAATTGAGGGTAATGTGGTTTTCCATTGGACATCCACAAACATATCCAAGCGTCCGGAAGTCTTCTAAAACGATTCCATTGGCAAAAAATCCTCTTCAGACGATTCTAAGAAGAGAAATTCTCTTCTTGATTTAAAATCAGAACCCACTCAAGAAGCACTAATGCATTCATACTTAAATCTCAAACATCTGATTTTCTATTTGGTTCTTCATTTTCCTTGTATATGATGAATTTAGAATTGAAAACCACATAGCAATTAGCACTGTTCCATTGTATTTCAGTATGAGTGACACCAATGGAAAACGGCATAACATTTTCATCATATCTAATGGGGTTTCCATTGGTAAATTCAGAATTTAATGCTGAATTTGATTTTTTTTGCTTGCCATTTTGAATAGATCATTTAGCTTAATCGTCTCTTAGAATGGTAGTTATAAAACAAAATGTTTCCAATTGTACTATCGCTTAAAAGTGTTAGTAAAAAGAAAAAAATACGTAACTGCTAATTTGATTCAGAATCAAAATAAAATTATTTTTTTTTTGCCCAATGGGAGGATTTAATTGTCGAAATCTGTGTTTTGGCAGATTTGTATCAAAGAATAATTAAATTCTTAATTAAATTCTTGTACCAATTTAAAACCACATGACTTTTATCCAATTTTTCTACCTTCCTGCCATGTAACTACAATATTGCTCGTCATATTTTGTTGTAACAAAATTGACATATTTCTTGTCAACATTATTATTTATTTCCTGTCAAAATATATATTTTTTTTTAAATGAGCAAGCGATCGGTCCCAGTGAATTATAAGCGTTGTTGGTGAGATTTAAAGCATATCACTAATAACGGAAAACATACCAAGATAATTTCAAGTCTTTTAAACATTTGTTCGTTTGTTCTACAAGCAGAATAACAGCTCCACACAGAGAAAACATGCAACAATGATTTCTATCTGAATCTAGAAATTAATATTTACTCTGACAGTGCAAAAGAGACAGTAAATACTTGAAAACGAAGCAAACATAAAGAAAATAGAGATGAATATACACCACAGTTGTCAATCTAATACTTTTCTTATTAGTAAAGCTTGGCACAAATAAAAAAGGTCCCAGCAACATGTAAAGCAACAGCGCCCGCCATTATTTTAGAACCAATATACATGCTTCAATTGTTGCGCACACACTAGAACAGCTGCAGCAACGTCAACAGTGTCGTTAGGCCGAAATTCTAAAATTTCTATTCCCGAAAACGTTTCCAATGCGATATTCAGGGGAACCACCTTACAAAACAAAAAACAATGCATTAAAATGGTGTTGCTGGTGGCAATGCGTTCGAAAAATATTTGCTGGCCGTCATGCTGTTTGCTGTTCAACTACTCTGCCCTTGTTTAAACTGTTTCATCAATAATATCCGATTTAAATCAGATCACAGGGGAAAAAACGCAGCTTTTATTGTAGAAAACTGAAATGAAACTGAAATGGCAAGCACATTGTATTTCCAAATGTGGTTGCCATTGACCCAGTTATAATTCTTTATTTATAAATGTAGTGAATATAGGTACCTGTATTTCGAAAGCAGCTCTGGCTGTTTGTTCAATAAGGAACTGAGCTAAAGCAACCTGGATACACTTCTGCATAGAAACCGGGAACACATATTTTGAAGGTGGCAACATTGTCAAAATGCACAAAATCGTTTTTCGTATACCAAACTTTTGGACACAAATCATTTTGACAGATAAACAGAAATTCAAATCATAATTTTTGACACTTTAAAAATCAAATTAAAACAAATGAATGAAAATCGTCAACTATTGTTAAAAAAGAGCTATTTCTAAAATTTCTGGATCCCAATTCCGCAAGCGTTAGTTTTCCATGTGTCCAGAGAAATTCGTGTGATTATTTGCGATTCCGCAAGGATGGGAATTAATTTTCACAGATAACGTGGGCAAATATGCAAATTCATTCACCCATATTTTGAACGTGAATAGTTGGGGGCTTGCGGAATTGGGCCACTGAATCCCTTCCTAATTACTGATTCTGATAAATATGTGCTTTAATTTCACAAAAGGTATAACAAGGGTCTGCTATAAAATTTGTGTCAATCCCAATCACAAATATTCTTCGGTTCTATTGATTTATTTTCTAGACTTTTTTTAAACAATCCTAAGTTAAAACAGAGCAAGCCAAACGTTATTTAATAGTAAGCCCCAAATAGCTGTCGAGTGGAAAAGTATTATTTCATATTGTCAATAAATAAAACTTCTTCAAAACTTTGATCCTGCATTGATGGTGAATTTAAACTTGTAAAATCAAGCATTCGAATAGTTTAATAGGATAATACTGCACACATACTTTTATTATAGAATTAGAACAAAACAAACAAAAAAACATAGATCACAATTAGAAAAAAAAAGACTTACCTAAGTTCTATTATTTGTTTCCAATGCAAACGAAAACAAATGCCAGATTATAAGAAACTCTATGTATGTGTTAAATATTTTTCTTTCTCTATACACATTTACATATAAAATTATTGATATTGTATATTCAATGTTGTTGTTAGTTTTTTTTTTTCAAGAATCAAATATTTAAAGAAAATAAATTGGTATATGTATATGTAAAATAGTGAATAATAAGTAAATTTTACAATTAAGGTATAAAACATTTTATACATTTTTTACTCCTTGTTTTTGCAATAACAATATTTTCATATTAAAGATACGAAAAAAAAATAAAATAAAATAAATAGATTTTAAATCAAAATTAAAATCTTTATTTAACTAATGTTTATGTAAATGTATGTAATGTACTGCAAATTTCTTGTACAAACTAATCTTACATATATTATATTTTTTTCTATATAAATTTTAACATATTACACACCCATATAACACAACACACAAAACTCACACAAAACAAAAAAATCAACAACTCTCAAAACAGAATGGACTACATATTATACATATTTTAAAACATTAAATTATTTACTTATTAAAAATATATTTAACACAAAATATATTTATTATGGAAAAGTTAATAATGCAAATAAAAACAAAATGTAACAACTAAATAGGAAATAGTTTTTTGAACAAAGAAATCCGATTATTTACATTTAAATAAGTTTAGATAAAATTAAATTTTAAACATTTTACATAAAACTATAGTTAATTAGAATTTCGAAAATGCTACATATATTTATATTAAAAAAAAAATAACAAAAAAAAATATCAAAGTGATTGATTTATCTATATATCTATAATAATCTATATACATAATTCCTAAAATATATATTTTCTTAGACAAATTAACAAACCTTATTTTTAACTTCTCATGTTGTGTTAAGTTTTCCATCAAATAATATAGTTTTTAAAGAAATTTTATGCAAAGTGAAAAATTAACATTTTATAAGAAGCTTATTAATTTATATTTATAAATTCTTCTTATCTTTTATTTTTTATGAATTTTTTTTTTTTTGGAAGTACATGGCAATGGAGTAGAGTTTAACATCATTTAGTTTTTTTTTATATCTTTTTTGTTTCTACTCTTATTTATATTAACAACTCCTTAAATTAGCATTTGTCTTACCCTAAAAAAAAACAACATGAATATCTTTACTGGATAATCTACATTCAGTCTTTCAATTCAATGCTTTTGTTGTGATTATTTTGCAAAGTGAAAAAAAAAACACAATTCTACTCAGTTCTGGAATACAGTAGCGGTATTGACAGCTAGTCCAAATTTTAACTAACGAACAACAGGACATTATTGATGAACAGATTGCACTTCATATAAGAACATTTATTGGGGCTTCACTAACATTCGACTCAATGACCGTTTGTTAATGTCAAATAGTGCGGTACTTGTTTTTTTTGGCAGCTGGCCAATCTTAACGTGGCCGGTCTCTGTTTGCCTACAACAAAAATGCCAAATGACAATGATGACATTTTACTGCAAAAATTATTTCACATTCAATTTATCAATAAATCGAAATTTAAGAAATAAAAATGCTTTAAAAAAAATAAGGCGATGTTAAAGTATTTTTCGTACGTATATGATTAAAGTCAAAGGCGAAACTTTTTAAACATTTAAAACTCTAAATCTGTTTTTAAATATTTTTCGTATTTCTCAAGAAATGATCATTCGATTTCAATTAAAATTTGTATCCTCCAAGCGCAAGCGCAACATTTAGAAAAACATTTTATGTTTTTTGTTTTATGAAAACAATCTGTTTTTAGTTTTTGAACATTTTTGTAGAAATTTTATATTGATCGTAATACGCTTTCTACTTAGCTCATGAAAACGCTCTAAGGTTTTAATGATTTTGATAAAAAAAATATTTTATCCTAAAATAGTGTTACCCACAGATTTTATTTTTATATTCAGCTTTTTCGAAAAAAAATTATAACGATTTAAAAAAAAAAAACATATTTTGGACAAAGCTATTTTAAATTTTGGCAAATTAAATTTTCCATTTTATTTTCAAAAATTCTTAATTTCGAGAACATTTTAATGATTCTTTTTAAATCAGTTGTTTACAACAAAAAAAATCAAAACTGACATAGGGGCAAAATTTATAGATTAGAATTTTAAGTGAAATCAGATGGTTAACATTTATATTTTATAGATTTTACTTCAACAATTTATCTTTAATTAATTATCTTTTTTTTAAATGTCATTTTTGGTAAATTGTTTAGTAATTGTATGCATTTTCTTCAAGAACTAAATTTCAATTTATCGAAGGCGCAGTACCACATATCATTTTTATTATCCTTTGTGAATTTGTTCATTATGTACATGCATTTCAGCTTTTTAAGGTTATTTTTATTGATAACTTTAATGAGAAAAAGTAAATAAGTTCTTTTATTTAAAACTCTACATTAAAACAAAAATAAAATACTCCAAATATTGTAAATGTTTTTTTTTTAATTGCCTTTAATTTTTGAGAAAAAAATTAAATATTTTATGTTTATAACCTACTCTACTGCCAAGCTACGCTTAAAACAGAACAACAATGAATTTATACATATATATATTTTTTTATTTATTAGTATACTAGTATCTTGATATATGTAGGTATATTTAAAATAACCTGAAACTATTTATTTATTATTCACAAAGAAAGTACCTTTTCAACAATTTCTTCATAATATACCTCCATTTTAATTTCAAATTAACAATTATAATAACTATTTTACTATGCCATCTATTAAAAATATTAAAACTATATAAACTTAACTCTAAAAAACACTTGATAAATCGAACATACATTTACTTATTATAAGAATTGTTTGTATTATATTTACAGAGAGATTTTATTTAATTATAAAATTGTTATAACTAATGAAAAAAAATACCATTTTTCACCATTGAATTTTTTAAAATTAATTTTGTGATGTTGTGAATGCTTTTTTTCGTCAAATAAAAAAAAAACTATTTTTGTATATCGATTTCTCTGAGCGATACATTTCAGATTGTAAAATAAATAAATGTTTATGCATGAATTCGTATTTTTTTATATATATATATATAATTGTAACAGAACAGTTCTTGTATTAATATTTTATCATAAAGTTATATAATCGTTTTATTGTATAGCATATAATTTTTTTTAGAAATATCTATTTCCACAATTATTGCAAATCCGAATCCCAATACTTTATTTTTTTTTTCTTGTATTTAATCCCACCGAATGTATTTAATAACATTTCCCTAACAAAATCCCATGTTTTCGTTCAGAGGAAGAGCTTAAACAAAAAAAAATATTAAAACAAACTGCCATTTCGCACTATAAGATTAGGGCATAATATAACATCACTTAACTTTCTTTCTTTAAATTAATTTTATTTAGGCTAGATAACAATAAATAGATCTTGAATTTATATTTTAACTTAAAAAGTAGATAGTTATTCTTATTAAATTTTGAACAACTTTCTTACCTTTTAAAAACATATATGTAATTCTCATATGTTTCATATTTATTTTTTATATACATCAATATTTAAAAGAAAAAATAATGAGCACTAAAATAGTAATGATGAATAATGAGCAAAGAATGAGAATAAAAGGTTGTGTTAAATAATTAAATTAAATTAAATTAAAATAAATTTTGGCCATATAGATCGAAAACAATTTGTAAATATGATTTAGTAATATTCAAAATCTAGGTACCTATGTACTTTTTAGACTTTCGAAATTTCAACAAAAAAAATTATTTGTTAGCGTATTTATAATATATATGGAATTAAAAAAAAAATAAACAAAAACTTAAACAAGAAGTGAATAGTAAACAAAAACATGAATAAATATTTACTTTTATATATTTTTTGTGTAAAAAAGAATGTGATAAAACTGTACGGTTTGATGGTGCTAAATCCAAATATATATTAGATGAAAATTTTATTTAAAACAAAAGAACAAGAAAAAAGAAAACAACTTCTTCAAACACACAGACAGATATACAACACGAACACACACTCCCACGCAAATACTAAGAAAGAAAAAAATAATAATTGTTTGTAACATAAAAAAAAAGGAAATTGCATTAAAATAAATGAAAATAACTACACAACAACAAAACCAACGTAATAATAATTATTATTAAACCGAACGTGCAATATAACTAGTTATTTTTTTACAGTGATTTTATTTTTAACTTTTATAAGTAAAGTAAAGGTTTTTTTTTTTGTTTTTCATAATATGTTTACAATAAAACTACATGAACTTTTGCTTATGTTTTATTTCTTAATTAATTATTTGTGAAACAAATATTTTATTTATATAACTAAATATATAATAATAATCAATGTGTTGTAATAGATTTTATTTGAACTCATTCCTAAAGAACATAATATTTAACAATATTTAATTTATTTTGAACAAATAAAAACTACACAAATATTAAAAACAAAAAAATATGTAGCTTACATTTTAATATTTAGCATTGATTGAAAATAAAAAAAATAATTAACAACTCAACTAAGCATCTCTATTAAATGGTTTATACAATCTTAAATTCAAAACAGTAAAATCACAACAAAAAAAAAAAAAAACTTGTAAAAAATCGTAAGTCCTCCTTCGTGGATTCTTTTTTTCCTAATAAAGAAAAATAAACACTAATCATTCATTCAACAACAAGAAAAACAAACAACATTTAATTAAAAAAAAAAAACAAATATGTACATAAATAAAATCCATAGAATTACGCCGTCTAGCATGTAAAATTTGAATTTTTTGTTTCCAAAAAAAAAAAAAACAGCGTATTTTTTTTTATCATGAACTCAAATGAAAACAGTTTAATATTTCTTATTCTTATTTCATCTTAGCACAAATTAAATTTCTGATGAAATAAAACAAAAAAAATTAGCTTTAATTCCTAAATTTAATTCGTAATACTTTAGAAAGCATTTGTTACAATTTATTAAGATTAAACTTTAAAAATAAAGTAAAAAAAACACACAATTTATTAAATATTGTATGGTATATATATGTATAACTGTATAACTCATTAAGAATTTCTTATTTTTAAAGAAATATATATATATATATATATAATTTAAAACTAACATAGAAAAACAAAAATAAACATTGAAAAATTTAATAATAAAAAAAAACATAAACAATTATAATAAAACTGATATTTTGAAACAAAAAAAGATATCTTCTTATTTCATCTTCATCATTTTCATAAGTGAGCAGATTTTTTTTTCAATTATGGAAAAATCGTTTAAGACTTTTTATTTGGTTGGGTATTCTTCAAAAATGAAACTATGAATTGTGCTTCCAAATCGTCGACTTTTTAGCTAAGAAAAATATATATATTTACAATATTATATATAGTTGTATTCATATATCGTTTTATATTATATATATCATCATTGAACAATTTTCAACCCTCGGCCCAATTTTCCTGTTTTTTTTTTGTATTATTTGTATTATGTTATTTTCAGTTTTATTATATTAAATTATTAATAATGGTGTTTCACATTTTTTTTAATTGTGTTTAGTTGTCAAACTAATATACATTTTAAGATTTACTATGCTATGTAAACAAATTATTTTTAAACTTTACAATTTATTTATGACTTGAAAAGAAAGCATAAATTATTTAAAAACATTTTTGCAATAAATGTGTGCCTGGAGATACTTTTAAAATTTCAGGAAAAAAAATATAATCCGAAATAATCAATTTCAACAAAAGTGTTAAAATTGAAAAACAATGCAATAAAATTCCATCACATAAGTTAAATAATTTTTTTAATTGGTAATTTAAAATATGTTTTGGTAATGAAGTTTTATATTTTATTTCATCTTGAAATAAATTCTTTAGTTTTCTTTTCAAATTAAACGATACAAGCTGCTTCAAAACATTTAATAAAAAAAATAACACAAGATATTTGGGAGTAATTTATGTTTGAATTGTAGACAATTTGTGACCTTTGTTGTGTTATTTAATATCAGTTTTTTTTCTCAAAATCTAGGACTATTCTAAAGTTTGTGTTCAATCTCGTTTTTCACTTCAACTATACTTTAATTAATTACAAAAAAAAACAACATGATTTTTTTTTTAATTTTCCTCAGAAATAGATCTGCCTAGAATTTTATTTAGCAGTGAATATGTATTTGTTAATGGATCTGGTAAAACCATTATATTATTAATATAAAACAATAAGAATATCTTGGAGCTAATTTATCAGCTTCAACATTTTCTTTTTCACACTACTTGACAAAATACAAAAAAAAATATTCTTGTTTTATTTCTATTTTCTTGATTTTTTTTTTTTACGGTAACATTCTTTAATGAATATTATAAGAACAACTGAGATATATAGAATTTAAACAAAACTACATAATTAAAACCTTACACTTTTATTCGTAAAAATATTGCACGCTGGAATGAAATACATATAAATATATTTATATAAAAAAAATTATAAAAAAAAATTTACAATAGTCTCTTTTATACTCTTTGCTAGTATACATTTATAGCTTAAATATTTTAATCACCTTTTCTATACTTTGTAATGATTTATCGACAAAATACAATTTTACACTTTGAATAAATAAAATTCTACTTATTGTACTATGATTAATAATAATAATTAAGTGCGTAGTTAAACAAAAGAATAAATACGTATTTATAATAATAATCAACAAATATTTTTTTTATTATTATTTATGTACGAACGCTCAACAAATTTATTATATATTTCAAGGTTTTTTGCCACTATAATATTTGCAAAGCAATTATATTTATATAATATATATTTACAACTTATACCTACGCTTATATTTCACAAAGTAACTTTACAAACATAAAAAAAAAACAAAAAAAAAACGCTTGGAATGTCAAAACCACTTAATATATTAGTTAAAATTATTTATTTATCAGTAGCATATTTTTCTATTTTAAAACATTTTAATGCATACAAAAATTTTAAATAAAATTTAAATTAAAAGAAAAAGATTATGAAACATGAAAGGCTTCTTATAAAGTCATGCCTATAAGTACATAATAGAAATTCAAATATTGCACATTTCAAAATAATCTTAGCTTTTTTATCAAGCAATTTGAGAGAGTTTTTTTCACAATTTTATTAGTTCGACTATTGCTTTTGTTTTAAAAAAAATTTAAAAATATATTTACATATATTCGTACATGAAATATAGAATATTGGTTTTGCTGACAGATTTTTTATTGATTTTTTTAACAAAAAATGAATGAAAAGATAAAATAGTAATAATTATATACATATATGCATATATTGGAAATTATTTTTTTTTTTTATAATTTATTTATGTTGTCGCTTTTTTATTATTTTGATTCTTCTGTCTTCTCTGGGCTGATTTTCGCCCCGTTTGTGGTGTCTTTTTTGTTGGTTACAGGGCCGGGGGGACGTCATCATCTTTCAACTCCCTTATCGACAACATCATCATCATCCCCACCACCCCCGCCATTTGCAATGCATTTTAAAAGTGATTATCATCATGCGTTAGGAGGGCATGATGTTGGAATTTATCGTACCGGCAGTGGCAGCATTGGCGGAAGTATTGGCAGTGGTGGAGGTGGTAGTAATGGTGGTGGCCACCATCATCATCATCATCAAGGAATTGGACCAACTTCTGGAGCTGGTGGTGCAGGCGGTGGCGGAGGTAGTAGCCATAATTCCCATCATCAAATGTCATATCACAATATGTTTACCCCGTCTCGAGACCCAGGCACAATGTGGCGCTGCAGATCGTGCGGCAAAGAAGTCACTAATCGATGGCATCACTATCACTCACATACCGCTCAACGTTCCATGTGCCCATACTGTCCGGCCACATACAGTCGAATTGATACGTTGCGCTCACACCTGCGAGTCAAGCATCCTGACAGATTACTCAAATTAAGTTCTTCAATGTAAACATTATTATGTAAATATATAAAACTAAAACAAACAAAAAAAAACGAAGAAAATTGATTCACATTGTTTAAATAATGACAAATTATTTTTTTTTCTTCAATGTAATTATTAAAAAAAATATTTTTTTGTACTCAATCATTTTCCTATTAGTTTTATATAATATAAAAATAAATAAATTTATAGCATTTATTAGATTTTATAAACTTAAAAAAACAAAAAAAAAACTAATCTGCCGAATAAAAACGACTAAATAATGCTCCTTATGTCAGTCAATCAATCACTAAAGTCTAGATTATTAATTAGAATGCAATAAACATCTTAAAACCAATTTATCCTTTATTCGGCAATTTATAATAATTGAAACAAAAAATCTATACAAATTATGAGCTTATATTTGAAAACTATAAAAATCATTTTTAAATTTAATAATCTATAAAGAAGAAACTAATACACATTTTAAATAAAAATTTTAAAATTGGCAACAATACTAAAATACATATATCTAGAACACATAATAGTTTCATTTTATGTTTTCTTATTTTATTTCTTTCAAATCGATTCTCTAAATTTTTGTTTTCTTTTTAATAAAAATCGGTTTCAAGCAAATTAGAAGGACCGTAACAAATAGTCATTTCCTGTATATTCTCGCGAAATTCAGGGATCAAGTTAGTCATACATCTAGGTTTTGTTTTAATTAATTTCCTATTACTAGCTTAAAAAAAATACCAATATGCATAAATTTAAGTTGCGCCACTTAAAGGATATAAAACAAAGGATAAATTTATAAAATTAAATTTTATTTATATCTTTTATGTTATTCAAGTTTAATAAAATAAAATAAAAATGAATTTTTACCACATACAAAAATCTAAATACCTCAAAATGCATTTCTATTTTAATGTTAATTTTTATTGCTGTCAGTTTTTTTTATTGTTATTTAAAGTTTTAAAGTAATATAATATTTAAAATTATATGTTTTTTTTTTAATTCTAGTTTAGTTTTTAAGTATTTTTTTGTTGTTTCCTAATTTACTTGACTCGAAGCTTAAGAAGCTAGAGAATAATAGGCTATGTTTTGTTTAAACAAATAAATTTTTATTTATAAATATTAAGTTTTTTTGTATTCTAAAATATGTTATGAATTAAATAACTAAATGAAAATCCAGTGCACTTTAAAATTAGTTAATTGTTGTAAAGAAAAGCATTCAGACCTTGTATTGTTTTTATTATTTTATTAATAAATGCTTGGTCATGAAGTTGACAGGAATTCATAAAAGTGTCTTTGTTACATTTGCGGATAGTTTTGTTTTTAAACTAAAGATTTTCATAAGTTTGAAAAAAAGCAATAACAAATTATAAATATCGTTATTAAAATATAACAACTTTTATTATTTAAAACATTTTCAATGATCTCTTAACTTCCACACAAGATGTATATTCCTGATATTGAAATTAAGTTTAAGTCTCTTAAGCTCTAATATCAAATTGCTTTAAAAAAAACTGAAAATTAAAAAAAAAAACCTCGCAGGAGAGATCAGTGGCGTGCGGCGTATTGTTATATAAAAAAGGATAACATTCAATTTCTGTCAACTTCGTATTCAAACAAACAATAATAATGTGTTTGCTTATGAAATAATAGTGCTTCATTTAAAATCAACGAATATCCTTAAATATCAATTTAAGTGTACATACATACATAAATAAATAATTTTGTTTTCAAAAATAAATAAAAAGAAGAAAAACAATGTTGACGCTTTTTATTACTGGTATGCAAAAAATTAAAATCTTAAAATAAACATTTAAAAAATGTCTTGACTCTAATCAAAACACACAAAAAAATCCATATCAAATTTTTACTACATTTATATACAAAAAAAAATACTAACACAAATCTAAAATATATTTTCAATACCTACTTTCTACAACAAAACCATAATATGTATAGTATCAGATTTAATAAATCAATCTTTATAACAAAGCCTACATGATTTTACTGTGAATTTTTAATACAGCTAAATTTGAAATATCCGTCTTTTCTTCATAGAACATACATGTATAATAAAACTATGCAACAAAACTTCAAATAAATAACAAAAAAATCATTTTTTTGTTAATTTGTTTAAAAATTACTAAAACCTAAAATTCTTCATTTAGAGTTTGTGTTTGTCAATATACAAAATCATAAAAAAAAACAAAATTTTTGCAATCAAATGAAAAATATTAAGGAGAATTGTTGTTATAGGAAAAAGTGCCAAGATCTTTTATTCAAATAAATTGCTTTAAATTTAAAATTTGTACCCATTGTTGTTGACTGTCGTTAGTTTTTTTTTATTATTCTTTTGATATCAAAAATGGTTAACAATGAAATTTAAATAAACTGTATGCTGATTTAAAATAAATTTCATCACAGCAATGAAGCAAAATTATATTTAAAAAAAGGCTTTGTGATATCCCAAATTTTTGTTATCAGTCGTTCGTTATTTTTATACATATGTTTATTTACTTTTATATAATTAAATGTATATCCAAAAAAAATTAATGTGATATTTATTTTCGGAATTTGAAATTATTTTGCTATGTTTAAATTAATTGTTAAAATATAAATTTGTAATTTTATTGTAATTGGTTTGGCATTCAAATTTAAAACATAAAAATATAGAAACTTAAAAATTACATCTTCTTAGCTTTAATAAAAAGAAAGTATATTATTAAAAAATCTTAAAATTCAATGCACTTAAAAATGTATATAAATAAATGTTTTCAAGCATAGCAGAGAGGATATACTATATAAAAACTGGCCAGAATAATTAGTAAGTCTTTTTTAATTGTACTTTTATTAATAACGAACAATACTTAAAACAAAAACCAACAAAAAAAACGAAAAATATTCAAATATTAAAATGTAAATATATTTTTCTACATAATTTTATTTCTAAGACTCATTTTTATGAAATCAAAAAACAAACAAAAAAACAAAAATGTAGAAAAGAAATTAAATTTTAAGAGAAAAACAAAATCAATTGGGGATTGAGCAGACAGAACTGTTGCTTTTTTATTTCAGCTAAATTAGGATTATTAAATTCCCTGTAAAATAATAATATTTAAACAAAAAACAAAGATAAATCTTTACATAGTCATATAATGAAAAAAAAAAGAAATAGTTGTGAAATCTTTTGTGTAACAAAATGTAGGTGTTTGCATAATCTTTAAATATGAACTCCCTTTAAACAAAAATGATTATGTCAAATTCATTCATAATTTTAAATCATTTTTGAATTTGACCAATCATCAAGATTATCACTATTGAGATAAATGTAATTGTAAAAAAAATTATAAAAAAAAAATAAATGACAAATCCAAATCAAAAATGAAAAACTTTTGAATTTATTTATTATTAATGCGACGGTATTTTGGAAGCACAATTCATTTTAAACGATTTTATAGGCTTATAAAAATTTTAATATTTTTTTTTATATTTTAATCATTTTTTATAAAGATTTTACAAAGAGGGGTAAGTATCTACATGGATCCTTATATAACCGGGGCTTAGGTGAAGAATCCCAAAAGCAGAGACTGCCGAAAGACTACGAATTGTATTCGCCGAACATATTTTTATTGATAAATACAAAATATTATGACAAAAAGGTGTGTTTTATTGATTCGAATTTAAGATTTCGAGATTTAAGAATTCATATGTGAAATTCATGAAACCTAATACTGTAACCCCCAGTTTTACAGTGGGAGTTCAAACTTAAGATCAGCTTAAACTGAGTTTAAATTTTTGGTTTAGCTCTCCCGGTTTCACAATGAAGTCTGATCTTCAGATCAGTTGAACTTCGTTGAACTAGATTTTCCCTTTCTCTCTCTGACATAAAAAACAACAACAAATTCATTGTGCTATTGACAATCGACGGAAGATTTATTTTTTTTTTCAAAGTACCGTCATTATTCTGATTTTGGTTAGCGATAGCGAAACGAGAATAATAAATAAAATAATATTCAAAATCACTCAAAACCTAATAATATTTTCTGAAAAAAAAACAATACAGACGCTGAACTGAAGCTTAAACGGTTAATTTAAACTACAAATTGAACTCAGTTCAAGGTTTAACCGACACTGTGAAACCGAACAAATTGTTGATCTGAAGTTTAGACCAAAAGTTTAGATCAAACTGGCACTGTGAAACCGGGGGTAAGTAGAGTGATAAACAAATATTATTGTTGATCTAGCTTGTTGTTTCTGGGTCAGTGGGTTTTTGAAAAATGCTCATATTATGTATTCGGTTATCAGATTAAACTTAAATGCGTTGGTGCAAAATTTTAAACAGTCTAATTTTAAGATTTTAGCATGATACTCCTTAACAGTTAGCTAATATTAAAAGACTACTAAAATTTTCCTAATTTTAAACACTTTTTAGCTAGCACCATACTAAATCTATTTTCTTGGCAAATACCACCTGATCGCGCATAATACAGTAAAAGTAAGCGAACATAAATTTTTGACGTTTGTGAATGTCAAAGTGTCCTATGGATTTAGTATTATGCTAAAAAGATAAACTAGCCTTATGGTGATTTGAACTTAAATAAAATGTTGATGTTTAAAACTAGCAAAATCCTCTTTTTAGCTCAGTATGTTTAAAATTATGCGCTATTTTTTTAATTTGTATAGTTTTTCTTATTTTGGTTTAATTAAGAAAATAATTCTAATTTTTAATGGTTCCTTAAAAAAAAATTATTGATATCAAATCTCCACGCTCGTTGACAAATTATGCGACACCTTGTCAAGAAATCTGGTATTGAAAATGAATTACATACGGAACCGATGTCCTACAGTCAGTTTGGGTGGACGCACACCGTTTGAGTTCTGATGAATTGAAGACGCAAAAGCATATATTAGCAAAGATTTATTTTAATAAAATGGAAGAAAGAAATGTTTGCGTAAGTAGTTTTAGAAAAAGATATAAGTTGACATATTCAGTCGTTTGAATTTAAAACACAAGAGTGTTACCAAGTATAAAGGAAATGTAAATTTTTCTGTCACTGGCATGGCATTGCCAGAGCGCTGGTTGATATTTCTTAGTTCTAACACGCCTTCCTTAATCAGCACATTTGTCCGTAAATGACAGATTGCCTTCTCAGCTATTCCAATACTTATCTTGGTGAGTTGAGGCAAGGATATGTTGCTTCTCTCGATGACTCTGATAGCGCTCCAGAATTGCAGAATTGCCTCAGTAGTTGAAGTGACCTTTGTTTCTGGGAACACCAGGTAATTGCAGCTCCACTCAGTACAAAAACGTATCTGGTGTATGATATTCTATCGGTTTCGTCGTTAGCATGATCAGCATCCGAGTATCCTCGAAGACCCAAAGTGTCCTTGGTGAAAATAAGTCCGTTGCTTTCTGTTCCTCATAAATAGCGGAGAGCACGCTTCGCAGCTGACCAGTGCACATCTTGATAGGTTTCGTTATACTGTGAACGCTATGTCTAGCCTGGTTGCAATTGCCAAATACATAAGCGATCCGATGAGTTGACGATAGGGTTTTTCGCTTTGACGCTGTTTAGTGTTACCTTTTCCAGCAGGTAATTTCGAATTGGTTTCGAATCGTCCAAGTTGAACTTTTTTAATATTTCTCTGATGTATGCTGCTGCTTCAGTTTAATTTCGCCTTCACCTTGAATAATTTCGACGCCCAAACAAAATCGCGCTAGTCCGAGATCCTTCACTTCAAATGCTGCAGCAAGTCCATCACGTATGTACTTTAATATCTTTTCACTTCTTGAGGCGTACAGGATGTCGTCGACGTACACTGCAACAATGGTGAATTCTTCCTTACTTGTGTTGAAGTAAAAACATGTATCGTTAGCAGCTGGTTTCAAGCCAAGTCTGCGAATTGTTTCGTCTAACTTTTTGTGCCATTAGCGTCCAGCCTGCCGCAGACCATACAACGCTTTCCTGAATCGACACACCTAATCGCCATTCTTGAGTTTTTGCAGCATTTGTTTGGTCTTTTTCATCACACCATCATTTCTTTGGCTCTCTCTTGAAAGCAGTTACAACGACTGCTGAAGATATTTTGGAGTTTCCATGAAGATCTCTTGTTCCAACTCGCCATTTATATACGCTGCCACGACATCCATTTAATACATTTTCAAATTTTCACGGACTGCTAGAGTCATCAGGAGCCTGATGGATGGTGGGCTACAGGAGCGAAGGTGTCCTCAAAATCGATTCCTTTGCGCTGTCTGAAACGTGGAGCAACGACACGAGCCATCTTTCGTTCCAAAGAACCATCTGCATTCATTTTATTTCGTAAAACAATTTTGCTTGTTACAACGCTTCTGTTCTCTGGACGCTCGACTAGGTTCCACGTATTGTTTTTGATAAGCGCTCGAATCTCTTCTTTGATTGCTTCCAGCCATTATTGTGCTTCTGCTCCAGACATTGCATCCTCGAGTGACAACTCCAATGTTCGCTATCTCAATTTCATTTTCGTCTACTGCATCGCCGTAATCTTCATCGTCAGTTTGACCTTGGGCATCAGCATCGTCTTTTGATGGGTGTTCGACTTCTCCCTGCTTGGCCGACTTCGAAACAGACCGCGTTTGATAAGCTTCACGTCATCATGTGTCTCCAAATCCATCGAAGCTCTGACTCAAGTTCAATTTAATTTCATCAATTGGAATTGTTACATGTTTTTCTTGACTTTTCATAGTAGCTGGATCATCTTCTACAACCTTGATGTCTCTCGTGATGACTACCTTCTGTTTTTCAGGGATCCATACACGATAGCCCTTGGATAAGTCGGAGTACCTAACCAGGATGCCCTCCATTCAACGCGCTTCGAATTTGTCGTTACCAGGAAATTTATCAAAAACAAAAGTTGTTTCGCCGAAAAACCTTTAGATGTCTCAGGTCTGGCAATTTTTTGTTCCAGAACTTGTTAGAACTAAGAAATATCAACCAGCGCTCTGGCAATGCCATATGCTAGTGACAGAACAATTTACATTTCGTTTACACTTGGTAACACTCTTGTTTTTTAAATTCAAACGACTGAATATGTCAACTTATATCTTTTTCTAAAACTTCTTACGCAAACATTTCTTTCTTCCATTTTATTAAAATAAATCTTTGCAAATATATACTTTTGCGTTTTCAATTCATCAGGTTATGGGCCCAGTAAGGAAGAATTCACCATCGTTGCAGTGTACGCCTCTAGAAGTGAAAAGACATTAAAGTACACACGTGATGGACTTGCTGCAGCATTTGAAGTGAAGGATCTCGGACTGGTGCGATTTTGTTTGAGCGTCGAAATTATTCAAGGTGAAGGTGAAATTAAACTGAAGCAGCAAGCATACATCAGAGAAATATTAAAAAAGTTCAACATGGACAAGTCGAAATCAATTAGTACACCAAGCGAAACAAATTCGAAATTACCTGCTGAAAAAGGTAACACTGAGCAGCGTCAACGCGAAAAACCCTATCGTCAACTCATCGCATCGCTTATGTATTTGGCAATTGCAACCAGGCCAGACATAGCGTTCACAGTAAATCATTTAGCACAGTATAACGAAACCTATCAAGATATGCACTGGTCAGCTGCGAGTGTGTTCTCCGCTATTTACGAGGAACGGAAACCTACAGACTTATTTACACCAAGGACACTATGTGTCTTCGAGGATACTCGGATGATGATCATGCGAACGACGAAACCGATTGAATATCATATACCGGATAAGTTTTTGTACTGAGTGGAGCTGCAATTACCTGGCGTTCCCAGAAATAAAGGTCAGTAGCTTTTTAAGTACTGAGGCAGAATATGTAGCGCTGTCAGAGTCATCGAGAGAAGCAACATATCTTCGGAATTTTATGACCGAGATGAATTTGCCTCAACTCACCAAGATAAGTATTGGAACAGACAACCAAGGCGCAAAACACATAGCTGGGAATGCAATCTGTCATTCACGGACAAAGCATATTGTGACCAGATACCAATTTGTCCGACAGCTTCTACAAGATAAAAAAATAACAATCGTCTACATCCCCACTAAAATGAAAAACTTTTGAATTTATTTATTATTAATGCGACGGTATTTTGGAAGCACAATTCATTTTAAACGATTTTATAGGCTTATAAAAATTTTAATATTTTTTTTTATATTTTAATCATTTTTTATAAAGATTTTACAAAGAGGGGTAAGTATCTACATGGATCCTTATATAACCGGGGCTTAGGTGAAGAATCCCAAAAGCAGAGACTGCCGAAAGACTACGAATTGTATTCGCCGAACATATTTTTATTGATAAATACAAAATATTATGACAAAAAGGTGTGTTTTATTGATTCGAATTTAAGATTTCGAGATTTAAGAATTCATATGTGAAATTCATGAAACCTAATACTGTAACCCCCAGTTTTACAGTGGGAGTTCAAACTTAAGATCAGCTTAAACTGAGTTTAAATTTTTGGTTTAGCTCTCCCGGTTTCACAATGAAGTCTGATCTTCAGATCAGTTGAACTTCGTTGAACTAGATTTTCCCTTTCTCTCTCTGACATAAAAAACAACAACAAATTCATTGTGCTATTGACAATCGACGGAAGATTTATTTTTTTTTTCAAAGTACCGTCATTATTCTGATTTTGGTTAGCGATAGCGAAACGAGAATAATAAATAAAATAATATTCAAAATCACTCAAAACCTAATAATATTTTCTGAAAAAAAAACAATACAGACGCTGAACTGAAGCTTAAACGGTTAATTTAAACTACAAATTGAACTCAGTTCAAGGTTTAACCGACACTGTGAAACCGAACAAATTGTTGATCTGAAGTTTAGACCAAAAGTTTAGATCAAACTGGCACTGTGAAACCGGGGGTAAGTAGAGTGATAAACAAATATTATTGTTGATCTAGCTTGTTGTTTCTGGGTCAGTGGGTTTTTGAAAAATGCTCATATTATGTATTCGGTTATCAGATTAAACTTAAATGCGTTGGTGCAAAATTTTAAACAGTCTAATTTTAAGATTTTAGCATGATACTCCTTAACAGTTAGCTAATATTAAAAGACTACTAAAATTTTCCTAATTTTAAACACTTTTTAGCTAGCACCATACTAAATCTATTTTCTTGGCAAATACCACCTGATCGCGCATAATACAGTAAAAGTAAGCGAACATAAATTTTTGACGTTTGTGAATGTCAAAGTGTCCTATGGATTTAGTATTATGCTAAAAAGATAAACTAGCCTTATGGTGATTTGAACTTAAATAAAATGTTGATGTTTAAAACTAGCAAAATCCTCTTTTTAGCTCAGTATGTTTAAAATTATGCGCTATTTTTTTAATTTGTATAGTTTTTCTTATTTTGGTTTAATTAAGAAAATAATTCTAATTTTTAATGGTTCCTTAAAAAAAAATTATTGATATCAAATCTCCACGCTCGTTGACAAATTATGCGACACCTTGTCAAGAAATCTGGTATTGAAAATGAATTACATACGGAACCGATGTCCTACAGTCAGTTTGGGTGGACGCACACCGTTTGAGTTCTGATGAATTGAAGACGCAAAAGCATATATTAGCAAAGATTTATTTTAATAAAATGGAAGAAAGAAATGTTTGCGTAAGTAGTTTTAGAAAAAGATATAAGTTGACATATTCAGTCGTTTGAATTTAAAACACAAGAGTGTTACCAAGTATAAAGGAAATGTAAATTTTTCTGTCACTGGCATGGCATTGCCAGAGCGCTGGTTGATATTTCTTAGTTCTAACACGCCTTCCTTAATCAGCACATTTGTCCGTAAATGACAGATTGCCTTCTCAGCTATTCCAATACTTATCTTGGTGAGTTGAGGCAAGGATATGTTGCTTCTCTCGATGACTCTGATAGCGCTCCAGAATTGCAGAATTGCCTCAGTAGTTGAAGTGACCTTTGTTTCTGGGAACACCAGGTAATTGCAGCTCCACTCAGTACAAAAACGTATCTGGTGTATGATATTCTATCGGTTTCGTCGTTAGCATGATCAGCATCCGAGTATCCTCGAAGACCCAAAGTGTCCTTGGTGAAAATAAGTCCGTTGCTTTCTGTTCCTCATAAATAGCGGAGAGCACGCTTCGCAGCTGACCAGTGCACATCTTGATAGGTTTCGTTATACTGTGAACGCTATGTCTAGCCTGGTTGCAATTGCCAAATACATAAGCGATCCGATGAGTTGACGATAGGGTTTTTCGCTTTGACGCTGTTTAGTGTTACCTTTTCCAGCAGGTAATTTCGAATTGGTTTCGAATCGTCCAAGTTGAACTTTTTTAATATTTCTCTGATGTATGCTGCTGCTTCAGTTTAATTTCGCCTTCACCTTGAATAATTTCGACGCCCAAACAAAATCGCGCTAGTCCGAGATCCTTCACTTCAAATGCTGCAGCAAGTCCATCACGTATGTACTTTAATATCTTTTCACTTCTTGAGGCGTACAGGATGTCGTCGACGTACACTGCAACAATGGTGAATTCTTCCTTACTTGTGTTGAAGTAAAAACATGTATCGTTAGCAGCTGGTTTCAAGCCAAGTCTGCGAATTGTTTCGTCTAACTTTTTGTGCCATTAGCGTCCAGCCTGCCGCAGACCATACAACGCTTTCCTGAATCGACACACCTAATCGCCATTCTTGAGTTTTTGCAGCATTTGTTTGGTCTTTTTCATCACACCATCATTTCTTTGGCTCTCTCTTGAAAGCAGTTACAACGACTGCTGAAGATATTTTGGAGTTTCCATGAAGATCTCTTGTTCCAACTCGCCATTTATATACGCTGCCACGACATCCATTTAATACATTTTCAAATTTTCACGGACTGCTAGAGTCATCAGGAGCCTGATGGATGGTGGGCTACAGGAGCGAAGGTGTCCTCAAAATCGATTCCTTTGCGCTGTCTGAAACGTGGAGCAACGACACGAGCCATCTTTCGTTCCAAAGAACCATCTGCATTCATTTTATTTCGTAAAACAATTTTGCTTGTTACAACGCTTCTGTTCTCTGGACGCTCGACTAGGTTCCACGTATTGTTTTTGATAAGCGCTCGAATCTCTTCTTTGATTGCTTCCAGCCATTATTGTGCTTCTGCTCCAGACATTGCATCCTCGAGTGACAACTCCAATGTTCGCTATCTCAATTTCATTTTCGTCTACTGCATCGCCGTAATCTTCATCGTCAGTTTGACCTTGGGCATCAGCATCGTCTTTTGATGGGTGTTCGACTTCTCCCTGCTTGGCCGACTTCGAAACAGACCGCGTTTGATAAGCTTCACGTCATCATGTGTCTCCAAATCCATCGAAGCTCTGACTCAAGTTCAATTTAATTTCATCAATTGGAATTGTTACATGTTTTTCTTGACTTTTCATAGTAGCTGGATCATCTTCTACAACCTTGATGTCTCTCGTGATGACTACCTTCTGTTTTTCAGGGATCCATACACGATAGCCCTTGGATAAGTCGGAGTACCCAACCAGGATGCCCTCCATTCAACGCGCTTCGAATTTGTCGTTACCAGGAAATTTATCAAAAACAAAAGTTGTTTCGCCGAAAAACCTTTAGATGTCTCAGGTCTGGCAATTTTTTGTTCCAGAACTTGTTAGAACTAAGAAATATCAACCAGCGCTCTGGCAATGCCATATGCTAGTGACAGAACAATTTACATTTCGTTTACACTTGGTAACACTCTTGTTTTTTAAATTCAAACGACTGAATATGTCAACTTATATCTTTTTCTAAAACTTCTTACGCAAACATTTCTTTCTTCCATTTTATTAAAATAAATCTTTGCAAATATATACTTTTGCGTTTTCAATTCATCAGGTTATGGGCCCAGTAAGGAAGAATTCACCATCGTTGCAGTGTACGCCTCTAGAAGTGAAAAGACATTAAAGTACACACGTGATGGACTTGCTGCAGCATTTGAAGTGAAGGATCTCGGACTGGTGCGATTTTGTTTGAGCGTCGAAATTATTCAAGGTGAAGGTGAAATTAAACTGAAGCAGCAAGCATACATCAGAGAAATATTAAAAAAGTTCAACATGGACAAGTCGAAATCAATTAGTACACCAAGCGAAACAAATTCGAAATTACCTGCTGAAAAAGGTAACACTGAGCAGCGTCAACGCGAAAAACCCTATCGTCAACTCATCGCATCGCTTATGTATTTGGCAATTGCAACCAGGCCAGACATAGCGTTCACAGTAAATCATTTAGCACAGTATAACGAAACCTATCAAGATATGCACTGGTCAGCTGCGAGTGTGTTCTCCGCTATTTACGAGGAACGGAAACCTACAGACTTATTTACACCAAGGACACTATGTGTCTTCGAGGATACTCGGATGATGATCATGCGAACGACGAAACCGATTGAATATCATATACCGGATAAGTTTTTGTACTGAGTGGAGCTGCAATTACCTGGCGTTCCCAGAAATAAAGGTCAGTAGCTTTTTAAGTACTGAGGCAGAATATGTAGCGCTGTCAGAGTCATCGAGAGAAGCAACATATCTTCGGAATTTTATGACCGAGATGAATTTGCCTCAACTCACCAAGATAAGTATTGGAACAGACAACCAAGGCGCAAAACACATAGCTGGGAATGCAATCTGTCATTCACGGACAAAGCATATTGTGACCAGATACCAATTTGTCCGACAGCTTCTACAAGATAAAAAAATAACAATCGTCTACATCCCCACTAAAATGATGCCAGCGAATGTGTTCACCAAGCCGCTTCCTGGGCCAGCCCACTACAGATGTATAGAAGACATCGGTATATCAACTTGTTAAAATGCGCTGATTGAGGAAGGCGTGTTAGAACTAAGAAATATCAACCAGCGCTCTGGCAATGCCATGCCAGTGACAGAACAATTTACATTTCGTTTATACTTGGTAACACTCTGGTTTTTTAAATTCGAACGACTGAATATGTCAACTTATATCTTTTCCTAAAACTTCTTACGCAAACATTTCTTTCTTCCATTTTATTAAAATAAATCTTTGCTAATATATACTTTTGCGTTTTTCAATTCATCAGCGTATTGCATCTGATTGTTATGAACAGTCAGACTGTATTCGCTTTCTTCATACCATCCACACTTCCACGAATAATTTATGTCAAAGTTACGTGACGTCACACGGGCCCACTACATAGACTTTGATATTTATAATATTTCTCTCCATTTGTTGATGTTGATTTTTTATTAATTAAAATTGAATAAATTAAAATAAAAGAAAAAGGGAGTTTGTTCGCTGCTTGAGTGTAATAATAACACTCGAAAAAAATCTACACCAAAAACTAGTTTCCACATATTTCCAAATGGAAATGTTGTTTAATTAAATGGATATCCTTTTAAAAGATAAAGGATACAATAAATACCCAAACTACAAGGATTTGGAGTTGGCATTTCCCCAAGGACGATTTTTTTTATTTAATACCTAATATGAAATGGATAAGCAAAGATTTAATTGAAAATGTATAAGCCAGCAATTTGTTATCGTGCGGCTTCGCACCTAAGGTTTCCGAAGGACCAGCATCCATCAACAAAAAGTTTAAAGCACATGGAGGTAAAAATGGTTAAGAGAACTTGGGCGGATACATTTAAAATCGCTTAAGGAACAAAATGACTGATTTGGAGGATCATTCGAGTAAGGAGAATTTCTGGGTACTCCATGTAGACGAAGGTGACCTTACCAAACCGTGTTGGAAGACATAATGACTAAGCTCTTATCTTTGGAAATAGTATCAATGCCGTCAACGGAGAAGGCGATGTTTTATACATTTGTATTGAGTATGTATATTAAACACATAATTCAAATATCTTCAAATGTCGTTTACGATAGCAGAATTAAGTCACTATTTTTTCGATCTCGAATTTTTTTCGAATACGAAAACTCAATATAGAAATAAAAGAAAACAAAAACTCAAGGAAAAGAAAATACAAAAAAAAATATAAATTAAAACCACGAAAATAAAAACAGGCATTTGAAATTCATATACAATCTTATTGATTTCTGCAAGTATGTATGTTGATCCATGGAGCTATTGTTTTTCAATTATTATAGGTCTACATATTTATGAATAATAATCAATAGAAGTTAAAGGAAAAACTCAATATTTCTACGTAACACTTCATTTTTGAATTGCAAGGTATGAAAATTTACAACTTGCATCTTCTCAAATTGATGTTGCTGGCTCAAGTTTCCGAATTAGTTATTTTTTTTATTTAAAATATACTCTTTATTTCGTTTTTTTTTTTTTGTTCAAATGATTTGTTTTTATTTAATAAATTTATTATTAAACTTTTCTCACAAATAAGCCATAATAAGATCGGAAACCTTCGTACGTTTCACCCCCCAAAACCCATTTGTTTACATTGTTGTATTTGTAGCTTTGAAACTCTATCCATGAATAGATGGGAAATCGAAAAGCAAACAAAAACAAATTACTAGGGCTGTGTTGTCTATGTGTCTATAGGAAGAGAAACATAAAAGATTCTTGTGTGCGTTTCTATCAATGTGTCTATTGGAAGAGGAACAGAAATGTTACTTGTGTGCGTGTTTCAGCTTGTAGGCAAATGTCAAATGAAAGCAGAGGTTTCCGGTCTTCACATTATTAGTTTATGACTTTTCTTTTCAGATATCTTTTGCTTACAATAGTCTCCATACAATTAATGCAAAATGTCAAACTCAATGGGCTCTTGTGACGTAAATGAATGCACAAGTCTGTTGTTGGTCGCGTACAAAATATTAAAATGTAAATGTGTGATATTTAAACAAATTGTTTGTAGTGTTTTCTTTGTAAATTTTGTAAATAAGATCATTTATTAACTTCTTTGAAAAGTTAAAATAAAAATAGGTTAATATTTCCCATTGAGATTGCATAAAAAGATTAATTCCGAAAAAAAAAAATTCGCATTCGCAGTTCGCAGCTTATATGAAAGGCGCTTAGCAATCATATACAATTTGCGACGACCAATATTATTTCTTCAGATTTATCTTGTTTTCCCAATTAAAAACTATTTTTTTGTATTCGAACATTAATATAAAGGGTATTCATGCAACGTCGGAAAACCCTAATAAACCTCAGAAACCAGATATATTTATCTCCACAAAAATTAAGCCCCCTTTCACACAAGGAAACTGAGTTGCCGGCAACTGGGAGTTTGATGACGAGAAGGGCAAGAAGTAAGGGGAATGAAAAATATCTCCCCGGTCAACGATTTAAAGAGATTTTTTTGACGTTTTCCTTTACATTCCAATTAGCCCAACAAAATCTTCCCAGTTTAGTTCTCAGTTTCTTGGTGACAGTTTCTTCATGTGACGGCTACAAGGCAATTAAAGGAAAACGTCAAAAAAATCTCCAGCAACTGGTTTCCCTGTGTGAAAGGGGTCTAACTGTCAAAGTTTGTATCGGAAATATATTCTGGAAGTTACATAAATTTATCTCACGAATTTGATGTAGTTTAACGAATAGCTGATTGTATCATACATTTACGCAAGTATTTTTAAGGTGATGTGATGGCAAACGTCTAGTGGAAAAATTATTTTCTGCAAAGCTGAAAATTATTATTTTATATTATTTATATTATTTCCACAATTCTGTTCAGAATTTGTGAGGAATTTCGTCTGTCGTTGGTCACTCTCATGTGATTAGTCCTTAAAGCCTACTCTACAGCTGCGGGAAAAATATGGGCTTACAAATTCGTCTTAACCTCAGATGTTTCTCTCGGAAAAAATGTTTTCTCACCACTAATTTTATTTGGTTCAAAGGAACTGTATGTACTTATAAGTCAAAATTAATTAAACTAAATTTTGCCAAATTTAAAAAATCAAAATATTTTTCTTACTATAGTGACATTTGTCGTGATTTATTATCGTTAATAACCCATATGGTTCACCCCGTGAAAATAAACCGATCTAGGTTTTGAAAAATGTGGATCTAAATTTACCCTCTGTTCGCTAAACTTAAGCCTAGTACGCAGATCACGCTAAAATTTCGCTGGCCTTTTCTCTCCAAGCTAAAATTCTAGTTAAAATTTGACATTTGAGAGTTTTTTATTTGATACGAGAATTCTGTGAAGAAAATGTGAAAAAACAGCTTTTCTGAAAAAATTATTATTTAAATTTCAAAAGTTCAAGTCATACGACCAAGAAGCTCTTATTTTCTTTAACGTCCTTTCCAGCTTTTATTGTTAAAAAATTTGTTATTTATTAAATACACATGCCTCACCTCAATGACATTCCTGTTCCTGTTGCATTCAATGTGTGGAGAAATATTTCTGATTGGAGAGTGGATAAAACTACTTGCCAAAATGCCGCCATTTAAAATTTTGTTTGGGCCTTTGACATTGGAATTGGAAAATTGTTGCAAAAGTGCGAAGCGAAAGCGCAAAAACTAATTTCTTGTTTTCTTTTAAAATTTTGCCCAAAAAAAACCTAACAACAAGTGAAGAAAACTTAAATTAAATACTACCTACATAAACAATCAAATAAATTATATCATTTGTGGATAGAAATTCATTGTTTTATTGTGGCTAACAATTCGGTGAGTGAACTGCATTTTCTAAGCGAAAAACAAAAAGAAAAAAAAAACACTGGAAGCGAGCGCTTCAGCTTTACTTCAGTGCTCCTGCTGCTGATGCTACACTTTTCTTATGTAAAAGTGAGAAAAAGATAAATGACATTTGGTATTTAGATTATTCAAGTCTGAAAGAGTGAACGAATCGAAAAATATTTCTTGTTTATTTTTTCAATGTCAATAACACTGCCGCAAAAAACCAAAAGAATTATTTATTTATTTACAATGAAAAATAATTTCAATAGTTTTAGTAGTTTTAACAAAAATTCGAGTCGTAATGTATGTAAAAATATTGTTTTAAGAAAGTAGAATTTGTTGTTAATTTCATGTTAATTTCTTACCGTCGAGCTGAAATCGTCCGTCAGTGTTTGGGGAAAAATCTATAAAATCTTGTGTTGAACTTGTGCATCCCACAAGAATTCTAATAATTCTGTGAACCATAATGTTATCGTAATTGGTTTGTATTGAAAACTTCAGGGGTTAGCATAATAAAATGAAAAATATTAAGGGAGTTCGCAGCTTAATTAATTTTCCAGGAATTCTTCTATCGAATTTGGTCCAGGATTTGTGGTTTTGCTCACGTGTGTGTAGGTTTCGGCTAGCCTTAACCTTAGAATCCCAAAATGCCAATGTGGGAGCACCTTGTATGATTAACTGTTTTTCAAACAAAAATGGTTAAGATGAATAAAATAAATCAACAAAGTAATTTCGTTTTAATTGAGCATCCGAGCATGATTATCGGAGAATAGTATACTCGTGTGAGTATACTTCGTATCTCTGTTGTTATATTTACCTTCAGATCGATCTTGACACGTCGGTTTTCCTTTTCGCAATTCAATAATTCCTGATGTTTGCTTCTTAGTGAATTTGTTTTGTGCTCAGCTTTAAAATCGTACAGGCTAAACAAAAAGATTATAACTTAGAGTTTTGTAAACGAAGCTTCGTCCTGAAGAACATAGGGAGTTCTTCGGACATGGAACTACAAATACAGAGTATGCTATGGCTACCTTAATAAATTAGAATATTCAGCTGATTGGCTAGTGGGCAGTAATAAGTCGAGTAAAGGTCAATGCAGCATTTGTCAAGGCTCTAGGGCCTAGCGACTTACACCTCTTTCTTAACCATTTTAACCATTGCTGGTAGTTGGTAGAAATGACGAAGAAGCACGTTTTTATGACAAGAGATACTTTCGAGGTATCTGATTTTTTCACAATAGTTGAGGTAATATGCAAAAAAAAACTTGTTTTAAATTGCTTTGGAATTGCATCCCCAGCCTTCTTGTGTTATGTCGATTTCGTTTCAATAGAAACATCGATCTGCCGTCGTGTAAGTGGGCTTAGGAACTCCCCGCGTCGGAATCGGGAAATTAAAAAGAGATTCGGTCCGTAATCGTTCGTTTCAAAGCAAAAAAGTATTGGTTTTAGTAGCGAATCCTATTTATTGAAACGAAATCGACATTAAACTCAAAAACATTACTCCTTTCATTGCGCCACCACTCACAGTCTAATTTGTCATTTAGAAAATAAAAATATGCATGTTTCACCAGTGCTGTGTAATGTGATATTTATAATTGTGAACCCAGGATCTGATTCTAATATCAAATCCATTCTTTCAGAAGCAGGACTGTTATTCCACGATCAATCAAGAAGGGAAGAATGATCTAAAGTAAATGTTCTGTTTTCTGTCTGCTTAATATCTTTTTTGTAAGATGGGTAACAATTGTTAAACTTCAAAAATTGAGAAAATTATATGAATCTTGAAGATGTCAAAGTTTGTTGAATGCCTCTTGGAGAAATGTTTTTTCAAATGAACCTATTTATTTATTTATTTACATCATCAATTAGAGCTAACATTGAACTCAAATAGACTAAGGATCTTAATACAAATATTAAATTATAATTACAAAATGTGTTCATAACTAAGCCGTTAAAAAGTATAAGGCTAACATATTTTTAAATTAGTCCCTACTCAAGTTTAAGTTTACCTCAATATTGTTAGAAGCTATATTATTCTCTCTAACACAGCGAGTTAAAGGGTCATTAAGGCATAGTTTACCCTATGGGGTTTTTCTTGAAACATTGTTCGTGTTCTTAGCTCTCGAGAAGGGGCATATAAGTCAATTAAAGATAAGAGACAAGGACATTTTATGTGATAAGATATAATATCTAATAAAAATAATGGCAAACATCTTGCGACGGTTTTCCAATGTCTGGATGCCAATGAGCTTACGTCTGGTATCATATGACGGACGGCATTTCAATATTCCATTGCAGTTTGTTAAAAACGAAACGCGTACATTTGTTTTGGACATTTTCGATTCTATTTGAATGAACGTTATAGAATGGATTCCATACTACTGAGCAGTATTCAAGAACCGACCTTACATAAGCAATGTAGAGTGATTTTAGAGTGTAAGGATCCTTCAGGCGATACGAGTTACGAAACATAAATCCAAGCATGCAGTTAGCTTTATTCGCAATAAATTCAATGACAAAATTGAGCTTAGAGTCAAAAATTACTCCAAGATCCTTTTTTAATGAAACTCTTTCAAGAACATTATTGTCAATAATATAGTCAAAATCAATTGGAATCAAACGACGAGTAAAAGAGAAGCATTGACATTTCGAAATATTTAGCGTTAATTGGTTGATTGTACACCAATTTGAAAGCTTTTTTGTGTCGTCTTGGAGCAGCATAAAGTCGGTCAAACTTTGTACACATCAGAAACATTTGAGGTCATCAGCAAACATTAGACAGATTGAATTAGAAAGTTCAGTAGGTAGGTCATTTATAAATAGGAAAAACTAAATTAGACCAAGATTACTTCCTTGGGGAATACCAGATGAAACAAAAATAGGTTTTGAAATATGAGAATCCATGCAAACATATTGAATTCGTCCTTTAAGGTATGACGTGAACCATTTTAGTATATTTGAATGAAAGCCCATTTTTTCTAATTTCGATAATAATATATGATGTACCCTTTCAAACCCCTTGGCAAAGTCGGTGTACACAACATCAACTTGGTAACCCTTTTCTAGGGAATTTAAGATGTAATTTGTAAAAACAGTAAGATTTGTAGATGTCGATCTACCAGAAACAAATCCATGTTGAAAAGGAGAAATTATTTCTTTTAATAAAAAGTTTAATTTATCAGAAACTATTTTTTTCAAAAACCTTAGGTATTACAGATAATTTGCATATTTGCCGGTAGTTACATACATCTTGTTTGGGGCCAATTTTATGAATGTGTGAAACGAAGGAAATTTTCCATTCTGTAATAAATTTACAATTATATAAAGAGCTAATAAAAATAGGACACAGTATTCCAGATAGCATGTGCATCATACCCAATATTTGAAGCTGTTATAAAAACAACGCTTTTTACGCTAATCAAGTTTTAGAAATAGATGAGTAGGAAGTGGTTGAAAAAGTTCAAAGAAATTTATTAAAGAAGCTGTTTAATTTGCCTAACATGTCTTTGTAAAACTTTCACAAAAAAATTGAAGTCTCAAACTGATTATATTGTGAAAATATCTCGGCATCCGGACGATCGACTGATTAAAAAAATATTCTTATACAAAAGAAGGAATGAGGATTTTTGGATGGAGAAGTGTAAACGCTTTTGGTGAAGTTTTTTTTCGAAGGATTGAAGTGATTTGCAGCATTTCAAAGAGCAACTCTACTTCTTAATTAAAAAGCATGAAAAGGCTGTGCGGGATGAATTCAAAGTCAACGCTCATAGATCTTATAATAGATTTCTCTATTCGCAACTTAAATCCAATGCATTCAAACTATTTTCAAGATTCACTGAGCTACAAGGAAATCTCTTTGATTTTTAAGACCAGATATGAAGTCGTAGGACTCAGTGGAACGCCATATAAAAGAAGTTTTAACCAATTCTGCTCACTATGCAACCTTAACTGCTTTCACTTAATATATAATGTGCCATTTTTATCCCTCAAAGAATTGCACATTGCGCAAGAAAAATCGTATCAATGCAAGAAACACTAAAACTTTTAAACGAGACTGACTTCTTCTTAAATGATATATATAAGTTTAGGAGTTTGTTACTATCGTAATTTGAATGAAATCGTTTAATTATTTTATAAATAAAGATACATATTATTATATTGGTTAAACTTGCAAACCGAGTTGACGGCAGTGCCATAGCTTTAAATTCATTACATTTTAAACAATATATCTCAAAGAGTCATGGGCCCTATTGCGATTGTCAATTATCAATTTGATCATTGAAAAATACTAAAATTTAGTTTTAAAACCTCAACTTATTAAAAAAAAAAAGGCTGCACAACTATTCATTGGTTATTATCGATTTTTTTTTTAAATCTCAATGGTTTGAATCATTATCTTATTGATTAGGCGGTTTATTATTTAATTTCAGTATTCATCAACTATCAATTTGTAATTGCCAATCAGAATAGGGTTAAATAAATGAATAACTTACTTAACTTATTTAACTTACTTAGTAAAGAAACCTCACAGTTTTGGTACTAATTTTGGAAAAAAAAAGAACTAGTGGCATCAAGTAGACAGAATTGAGCTGCAAAACTTGTCAATTTGGTGTCTTCTTAACAGTTTGTTACATCTTCTGCCAGTTAGAATTCAAAAAATTTTCAATTTAGGTCAAATGTGTACTGTCCCCGTTGACAATCGTTCTAATTTGTTTTGGTATTAACAAAAAACTTGGTTTCCTTATTTACTACAAATGCTGTACGAATACCAAAAGCAATGATATATTGGCAAGGAATTTGCCGATGTTCTAAAAATTGTATTGGTGTCTCTTAAAAAATAATTAAAAACATAAAATTATAGGACAAAATCTTCTAATTTGTATGATCAACAAATGTTGATCATTAAGATTGTAAAATTTTTTAATAAAAACAATTTTGTCAAAAAAAAAAACATGTAAAATTAACTGAACTTAAAAAGTGCGTATTGACAAAACCCTCACTAGTCAACTAATGAGTACAAGTGAGATTGCAGGACGAAACGCAAATTTTGTGTTTAAAGTTATTTTGAATCAATAATTCAACAAATCCGATTAAATATAATGTTAAATCTAAATAAAATTACCGTGATGGAAAAGTCCACTGGCCTTTTGGTCTCTTTAAATCCATCTATACATCTAGCTAGAACTAATTCTGAAGAACAGAATTTTCTTCATATTTATTGTGGTGTTTTTGTTTGGAAGCTCCTCTTTCAACAAAGCCAGGAAGCCTTAAAGTTCAGTGTGCTGATACTTTTTTCAATTCGTCGCTTCAAATCGATCTGAGACGGTTTTTTTTGTGTGCTTTTAGAAAAGGTCGAATACCGGTCAACCTCATACCATTATAGGTCTCGGCCTGCTAAAACTCTACTCGGGGTTCTGCGTAGCAAAAAAAAGAAAAAATATAAAACCATGACAATTAGCCCGGTCGCCTTTCGGAGGTCTCACAGGTTTTGCTCCGTCAATTTGACGCAGAAACCTGAAAAGGATTTCACCGCAATTAGACTTGTTTGAAAACAAAACCGAGATTGATATATGATAATGGTGATCTAAATATAATTTAATATGACGAATGCAAATAAAAACCGAGATTCTACGCTTAGTGCAAAAAAAAAAACAAGATAAAAGCATATACTATGTACTTCCCAAAAATTATATAAAAGCAAAGTGCCAAATTTAAATATCCGGTAGGCAGAAGGGATCATAAAAATCCAAGAATGTTTTTCAAAAATGTTATTCCTCCAAAATGCCTTTCATTTATGTACATAAATTCTACTTTTTTATCTCAAATAAACTCTCAATTAGGTAGAAGGCCTTCCAGTTGATCTAGTTCCGGCACACTTCAAAATAGATCCATAATGTTACCCCGAAGTGCTGTAACTTCTAGTTGTACAACCTATGAGTTTTATGGATAATTAGTTTCGAGCAATTCAAATGCTTTTTATAAAGCTGAACTGACGTTTCCCTGAAAGATTTGAGAGCTCTTCTAAATCGTTGAAGAAATAGCTGCCCAAGAATTTGTTCCTTATAAGGCAAAGTGGGCAATGATACCGGAAATGTGAGATGTCCTCGTGTTCGTGTCGGCATTGCAATATCTGCATAAGTCATCATTACTAAACCCCATTTTCTTTTTGTGGTAGCCCAGCAGATTGTGCCCGGTGAGTGCATTTACAAGAGTTTGAAGGGAATTCTGGTTTAGATGGATAATACTTTCTATAATTTTCGAATATAGGACTTATTTTCCTGGTTGTAGCACAGGTGTCGGTTGTGTTTCATCTTTCGTTGGATTTTAGAAGAATATTCTTTCCAATGTTCTGTTTAAAGATACAGAGTTCGATTCTAATCGACGGGTCTATCTGGTTAGAGTCAAGTGTTGAACCCTAACTCGGCAGCTCATCTGCTCACTTATTGCCCGGTACAACACTGTGACCTGGAACCCAGCAGTGTAATGTTATGCTTCGTGCCAAGAACCCTGAGCTCTTCCTGACATCAAGTTACAAGCTTCGAATAATAATTTTGGCAGAAATTGCTTTTTTATCTGCTTGGCTGTCAATAACTCTCATAATTAATTGAAGCTCATTATTCTTAATTTTTATTTAGTACTTTTCAAAATCGAGTAATTAATAGAAACAAAGAAAATTTTCAACTTAATATGTTCTTGCAAAAAGAGGATTTTGAAAAATAAAAACATGTTTAATAGCTTACACCATGTCTTCTCTTCGATATAAATAATATGTACTCTACATATGCTCCAAACTTTTTGGGAAAGAACATCAGTTTACATTTCCAAAACTATTAGTTGCAAGAGAGAACCCGTATTGTGCGGCCGATCGTCGATTTCGCTTTACCAATTTTTTGTTCTTCTTCGGAAAACAAAAATTTATTTTTAGAATAATATATTTTTTGTTCTTTCCCAATAATGGATTATACGGATATACAAAGCTTAAAATAAATATCTCGTTATTTCCACAACAACGTGACGCCACCGGAATGTGTCGATTTTCTTATTCGATATCAAATCGTTTCCTTAAAAACAAATACCAAACATCAAAGAAAATTTCGAAATTAATTTAAAATGTCACGAAAAAAACACTCGTTTAGGAGTCAAAATTCATCTTCCTCATTGGAGACGAATCCGCGCAAACGAGTGAGACGATGTTTCCGCAAGTTTGTTGCCTTTATGTGCACACAAGTTGGAGTCGGCGCATTAATTGTGGTTTATGCGATATGTGGAGCATTTAGTTTTACTGCTATCGAGACGCAATATGTTGACGAATCTAGTGTTATTGTTAAAAATCTCAGAAACAACTATTCAGAAGAACTTTGGGTGAAAACGGAAACTTTAAATTTATTCAATCGAACCCTATGGGAGACCGATATTGATAAGATTCTTAAGCGATATCAGTACAATATTACGCAAATGATAAAGAAAGGTTATGATGGTCGAACTCCGCAACAGATTTGGTCTTTTCCAGCAGCTTTGATGTTTTGTCTGTCGGTGTTTACTATGATCGGATATGGCAATATGGTGCCACGGACACCTTGGGGAAAAGGTTTTACAGTAATATATGCAACGTTTGGCATACCATTGTATATTTTGTACTTCCTTAACATGGGCAAAGTTTTGGCAAAATCCTTTAAATTTCTTTATCGTGGCATGCACGAGTGCACGCAAGATAGCGACGAATTGGAGTCTGGTGTACGAAAAAAAATAATTGTACCATCTACGGCGTGTTTGTGGGTGATTATGTTCTATATTTTAACTGGAACAGTTATGTTTGCAAATTGGGAACATTGGTTCTACTTGGATTCTTTTTATTTCTGCATGACAAGTCTGTGCAAAATCGGTTTTGGTGACTTCGTTCCAGGCGCTAGTATTCATCCTGGCGATGTTCAAACGATTAACGATTTGGAAAGAGATCAGCAAACAAAATTGGCTATTAATTTTATATACATGCTAATAGGTATGGGACTTGTTGCTATGTGCTATAATCTTATGCGAGAAGAAGTGCGGGTTAAAATGCAAGAAATCAAGGAGGATATGAGTTTGTGTCTGGAGGATATGCGATCGCGATCTGCACTGTGTTGTGGACGTGATAACTATGATGAAGAGAGTTATTATTAGATTTTAATTTTATTTTTCAATTTATAATCCTAAATCATGGTGAAGAGTGTTGTAAATTGTGTAAATGTGTTAGACATATCGATTATGTATGAAATAATATATATATGTACTAAGTTTTTGTGAATATTTTTTTTTTCTTACGAAATATAAGGTAAAAATTGAAAACTTTTGGAGACTCGGAAAACGTGATACAAACTTTAAGGTGATGCTTGGTGGCAGCGCTGATCGGTTATGCACGCCAAGCACGTCGGCTGGACCCTTTCGAATATTTGCTGTTTCTGGATTTCAAAATCGGACGAATGATATTGTGTATTGCCCACCAATTATACGACAATCAACTCAAAATGTGGAAGATTCAACAGCGATTGTCTATTTTGGTGGTGATGTTCAGGTATGTTTTGAAATATTATATTTTTTTTAGTTGCGTATGATATAAATAAATAAAAGTATGGGTATGTGTACTAATGCTTAGTTTTTTTAGTACTGAGTTAAACCAGAGTTGCCGACAAATTTAGATTGTCTCGAACTGAAGAACATGTCCGGAAGTTTAACTCCGAATTGTTGATTGATTTTGTACATAGTACTAAAAAACTTTGTTTTTCTTATACACTTACACTATAATTGAATAAGGTATTATATCATGTTTTTTAGGGAAATTGCCAGTTGCATTCAATTTGGGTATTACAACGTACGTTTAAAAAACAGAAATGAACAGAGTGAACTTAGGTTTATCAAAAAGAAAGCCTCTAGGGTGACTTCTCGATGAAAGTCTGCGGCTATAAAGTCGCCGGTTTATGCCAACAGTTTTATGGAAGCTTGGATTAGGAGAGGCGTGCACAACTCAGAGGTTGTTGGGCGCACCGAGGCCCGTTTGTGCATTGTATCCCCTTCAAAAAGACAGATTTCCCTAAACTAATAGTTGACAAAAACTGGTTCATTTGCAAAATAACGCTCTATATAATTTCCATGTTTGACATTGGGACTTGCCTTAGATCTTCCAGTTTTATAACAATCCTGTTTCCTCTGTGACGGAGGTGGATTGTTTGGATGGACAATAACAGAGCAGATATTTAATGCTTTCTATTTCCTTGACATTCTTGCAGCTACTACAGAAATCGGGTGGGAATAAAATAAACCAAGTTAACTTTCCATTATTTCTTGGCCATAAACTTCTACAGATACCACAGTCATTCTTGGACATCTAGGAGTTATTGATATGCTCTTTCATTATTAGGTATATCTTCTTTTTAATCTTTCTATTCGGGACGTGTGGTCCCATATCCAACTGGCTACTACAATCTCTATTTGATGCTGAGTCAGTATTACCGACCTCTTGCTTGCCAGTTTATCTGCATTGTCGTTCCCTTCTATATTGCTATGTCCTGGAACCCAACAAAGTTTGACTTGAATGGTGTTGTAAATATTTTGCAGTATTATTGTATGGGTACTGAATTTGATAGTGCTTTAATATTAGCTTGGATGTACGCGAAACATGTAATCTCCCACGATCTCAGTTTTCTCATGTGTCAGTGAGTTGGGTTCCCATCCATGTTTTTCGGGTGTTAAAATAGAGAAGTTTTTTTTTTGTTTAAATCTATTATATGTCGTACGTAGTCGGTGGTCACAGATAGATCCATGACCATAGGTTCTGTGCTTCCAAGAGCAATTTCTTTATATCGAAATCCTTTATACCACACCTATCACCATACTATCTAACCTTAGGTAAGTATGGGACGAACGATTGCCATGTACATCCAGTGGATGACTTGCGGTCGCATGTTCCACTGTGTTGCGATAGTTTGTTTTGTACGTGTAGAAGGCACAAAGTGATCTTTTCTTTCTTTCCTCTAAGTTCCTTTTCTAGGCTAGCTTGGAATCAAGGAATACACCAAGACATTTAGCTTGTTTGAAAAGTTTAAGAAGAATATCATTTAGCTTGGGTCGATTAAAGTCCTCTATTTTCCTTTTATTTGTTATAAACAGAATAAGTTCAGTTTTTGCAGGGTTGACCCTGAGACGACTTTGTGCAGCTCAAGAACATAGTTCTTTGAGTGCAGATTCCATAATATCTTTGATGTTGGCAAGGTCCTTACCCGATATCAAAATTACTCGTCTGCATAGCCCACAGTTTATTCCTAAATCTTGTAAGAATTTGGATAAGAACGAGGACCCAGAGTAGAGGTGAGATTACATCTCCTTGTTAGGTGCCTTTTGTGACTGTTTTCTTGACAATAGTGTCTCCAAGTTTCGAGTTTGTAATCCTATTATTGAGCATGAATTAATCCATTTCACAATTTCAGATTCAACTCCAAACCTCTTCCAGAGCAAATTTAAATGACTCCTTTAACGTTGTTCAACGCTCCTTCGTTCTTGTTCTTTGTACTCGAGGCTTTTCTAAATTTGTTGAGCGACTTCGTGCAACGAAGTGACTTACCTCTAAGGTATGCATGTTGGTAATTGCTTAAATGTTTGTACTGAGAAAGTCCCTAACATCCGGGTCAAAGAATATCTCCAGTCTTTTGAGGAGACACTATGAGAGACGTCTGTAATCTTTTGTAGTCGATAATGACGATCCAGCTTTAGATTAAAGACCACATTTACCCTTCTCTAGCTGATAACTTCTGAAAATTCTTAACTCTTTGATGTATGATCTAATTTCGGATCTATATGAATTCCAGTCTTCCTCTAATTTAGGCGAACTCATAAGTATTTCCGAAGTCAAATTTACCGAAAAAGCGGTGTAAAATTATTTCTAGGAATTGATCGCTGCAAATTTGCTAAAGGTCCCCATATTAACGAGATACGAGTTCATCAATTCGTGTATTACACTTGGAATGAATTTCAACTCAATCTTAATTATTCTGCTTCATTTAAATGCAAAACTGTTATGTCCAGATAAACTTAATTCAAGTTTCTTTTTTCATCTTCCTGACAATTGTAGTAGTGATTTTCAGACGGAACTTTTGGTTATAATAAAGGAAGTTTTATCTTGGCTTAAAGAAGTCGTGATATCGACTCATGATGTCCGCATCTGCTCCGATAACCAAGCTGCAATTAAATCTCTTAAAACTCTATAACAGCCCGGAACTGTCGATCATCTCTTATATAGACGGCACAGTAGTTCAATATTCACCTTGATCGATTGCCGGGCCATAGATTCCTGTGAATTGTAAACCCGGCGAACTCACCAAAGGTGGAACAACCCTACCTATTCTAACAGGCGGGGTAGATATCGGGATGCCTATAACTACATGAAAACTAATGCGAAAACAAGATGCTATAAAGAATACTAACCTTAGGTAAAGCAGCATCATAACTTAGTGATTAATCAGATCTGGCCAACACTGAATCTGAAGCGCTCTAAGGCCCGTTTGCTGATACGCATCATAAATAGCATAAATAATTTCTTCAATTAATTGCATCATAAATATTTATGTTCAACTTAAAACTCTTATGTGCTACTTTTTCATCAGCTTAAATTGTCACATAAGTGCTTATGTAGACCATAAATGCTTAAGTTGAGTAACAGATTACACATCAGCTCTATAATTCGTGTCATAACTGGGCACTACCTTTTAGGCAAGCACGTAAAGCGACTTGGAGTATTCGCAAACAATTTTTGTAGAATCTGTATGACCAAGTAGGGGCTGAATCGATTCCTCATCTTCTCCGCACATGCCCGATAGGGCAGCAAATACCCGGCTCCATTTGGGAGAATTCTTCTACAATAATTTAAGTGATCTAATAAACAAAGATATTAGTAGTCTCGCGCGCTTCATAAGAAGCTGCAGATTAATTTATGCTATCACAATGCACAAACTTATGGTCTCGCTCTTATTGGTTTTTATCATGAATTATTGTAACTTGTATCTGAGATTAAAACCACCATTAAATTTTGTTTAATTTAAAATTACTCGTGGACCCATAATGATGTATTGTAAATATTTTCACAAGTCATTATTCTATGCAAAGTTTCATGTGTTATCCAATTATAATGATATTCTTATATAAATGTATGTACGTATGTAATAATTTTTATTTTTGTTGTACTTTAACTAGTGACACATAATTACTTGATGTAGATTTTAATAATTGGCACTTTTTCAAATTTAAAAGAAAATTAATAATGTGTTTGTGAAAATACAAAAACAAAAAACTATATTTTCTAATACTGCATATTTCTTTCATCTTAATTTTAGGATTTTCCCGAAAGCATGGAGACAAATAGAGACAGTAGGGGTTACATGAAGTATAATCTGGAAAATTCAGCTATTTTATTGCGGGAAGCTTTTCCCAAATCGCACATTATTGTTATACGTCCGGTGAGGTAAGAAATTTAAACGAATAAACACACATTTAATTACCAACCATGCAATGTGAAATTTATTTATTTATTTTTTAAACCCGTAGGATGGAATTCAAAACATTTAGCTGTTTTGATAATTTTGTACGTGGAAATAACGCTGGGGTACCGGACCATACCCCTATGAATCATGCACTACAGCATTTAGAAAGGTATGTTTCTTTAGAGGCCAAGTTGCCAAGCAGTCATTGCCACAGAGTGGATGATAGCTAAAATGTATAATATTCAATATAACATTCCTTAAATTCGTTCCAAATTGTAGTTTCGGTTTCAATGCAACGACCGCGTTTTCTACAATGTGGCTATTGATCGCAATTTGTTCCCAATTACATTTTAAGAGTTTATAATTTTTTTTTGTATTTCTAGGCTTTTGCAAAATCTCTCTCAACGTTTAATTTCAATACCCGAAAGTGAAATTCTGGCACAAGTGACAGCTGCTGCAGCAGCTGCTGCTGCCGCAGTTTCAGCAACAACAACTTCTTCTGAGAACACATCGGTGTGCAACAATGATAGTAGTCAAGAAATGGACATTGACATCTTGCAGGTACAAGAAAATGTAACAGTTGACACTGATGGTGCTATGGTATTTCCATGCGGGAATGATGCTATAAATGCTCCTCCATGCACAAACGATGAAACATCACAAAATACTATTACCCCATCAATATTACATTCGAATGCTGCTCAAGAACAACCATCAACTGCAACTTCGGCGGCGACTTTTAATAATGCAACTGGAGTTGCCAACGAATGCCATTTGCAAAACAGCCTTCTTCAAGCATCCATTGCACACCACCAGCAACAGCAAAGGAATCCTCTGTGGTGGCGTGAAAATCTTAATCTAGATAAATCAAAACTTATACTAATTGGTTTTAGTAAAGGATGTGTTGTGCTCAATCAAGTGAGTCGAAAAGAGTGTAAAAATCAGAATATTTGTTAATGTCTATCTTTCTTCCACTTTAACCATCATATTCATTTTTATATTTCTTTGCAGTTTATCTATGAGTTTCATTATCTAAAGACGCTAACTCCTGATGATAGCACTATGATTCGACTTTTGTCACGTATCAAAGATATGTACTGGCTTGACGGCGGTCATGGAGGCCAAAAAAACACATGGATCACATCGAGGAGTTTATTAGAAACTTTAACCAGAATGGGTAAGCCAAATGTGGCTTTTTTTTTATGAAGTAAATTTTATTTTTCAAATTTTATTCAGGAATGAATATTCATGTTCATCTCACGCCATACCAAGTGCAAGATGACCGAAGACCTTGGATTCGAAAAGAAGAAAAAATATTCACAGATATGCTACGTCGATTGGGTGCTCCAATAGCCCGTCGACTTCATTATGAGAGCCAAACAGCCAACTTAATGACACACTTTGAAGTCCTGCAAGCATTTTGTCAACACATTCACGATTTTAGTCAACAACAGCAACATGATCAGCAACAACTACCACACATTCAACACCAACAGCAACACAGCATTAACAAAAGTGGAGGAGAAAACTCCTTGGACGAAAAGTGACAACGACGACGAATGAGTCTTAAAAAATCTCCTAAATCATCATCATCATTTTATACAACAGCGGCGGGAAAAAGTGTCCCGTCTACTTCGTTGTCATCTGCTGCATCACCATCATCATCTTCATCTGTACATAGCCATCAATATAGGTCTAAGCGTAAGATACATAAATTATATTATACTCTATGCGGTTAGTATGTCATGTTGTTTTTAATGTCTCCTTTTTTACATTTAATTTTTTTTTAGATCTTAATCAAATTGAAGTATTAGTATTAAATGTGTTTGTACTCTTAATTGTATATGTGTATATTTAGTGCTTTCTACTTGTTAAACGCACTAAATTTTCGTGTATTCAAAACACTTAAGATAATTCTAATACCATAATTATTAACCGGTACTAGAAGTGCAATAAATTATCGGTATTTATACTCATCTTATTTAAAAAGTAAACAAATAGTCGTGAGTTTGGTCTTAAAAAATCATCATTGAATATATTTGGTTCCTTAGAAAAAAAAACAAGTTAAAACGATAGATTTGCATTTAATTCAATTTGAAATATTATATTTTAGTATTTCGATCAAAAACAAAAAAAAATTAACATCGGCTTCTTGGGTAGTTGTTTTTATAATATTTTCATTTCAAATATTTTATTGCAGGTCTTAAAATATTTATTAAGTTTCATCAACTTATTTTTTATTCAAATTAAGCTTCTATTAATTTTAAAAAGCAAATTTCTCTTCGAATATATTTAAGGCGTTGAATTTGGACATCGGATAGGAAGAATAATTTAGTAACAAATATACCTATGATGTTTTCATACACTAATATCCTTTTCGATTGGTAATCCGGAAGAACTCTCCGATCCGGCATTCCAATCGAACAAGTAAACACTAGATTCCAGATTCTGAAAATTTATGTGAGTGTAGACGGGAAATGTCGAACACACATCTGTGATTATTTTATTTTGTAAACTGACACAAATGTGGAAGATTTCGAAGTTATTCCTGATGAAAATGCGAAATTACTGTTATTGAAGGGAAAATTTGTCTTCGGAACAGATATCCATAATTTCAATTCCCTAAAGATTGAAATGGAAACTACAAAATTTCAGATATACCAAGACAAAACAATGACATGAATAAATTATTTTGAATTTCATATTTAGTGGATGTGAGTGTGTGCGTGCTTCTGGTTTGGATTCTAACTTCAAATCCAGAAGGAAATTTCTCTTCTATCCAGGAGAAGAACTGTCATTTGATACCAATCGAACAGTTTCAGAAGCATTCGGAAGATTTCAGAAGACTTCCGGACGACCAATCGAAAAGGCCATAATTGATGACAAATAACGGGATTGATTGGTACATTTTCCACAGCACAGCTGCCAGTGTAAGGTTTGTCCGCCGATTTCTAAAGTCACTTTGTTGCTTACCGGCAAATCTGCACAATCGTGCACTACTAATTGGCTGCGGGATAAAGCAGTACTATTCAATACGTTTTTTAATTTTTTTTTGGTACTTATGGTCACGTTTTATAATTAAATAGCCTTACCCGGTGTACGTTGTTACGCCCAAGAAATAATAATGAAGTATTTTATTTCGAGATTGAAAAAAAACGAGTTTATTTTATCAAGGACAATGAAAATGCATTAGTACGGTGCGTGTGTGTATAAAGTTCAACGTACACTGTTTCTTCATTGTTCATAAAAAAATCATGAAATATTCGAATTTTTTCATGTTTATGTTCTTCTTTTCCTTTCGGGTTTGCTTCTTATTTCATTTACTCTTCTTATGTTTATACAAAAATTGAAAAATTCCAGTTTCTTATATGAACGGAAAATTCCACGCGATGATAAAATACCAGCGCAATCTATCGGCAGGCGGTCGGACCGCTCTATAAACCTTCCTTATGACTTGTAGAATAAATTGCTTTTAGCACTCAAGACGGTTGTGTGCATAGTTTACGAGACTATAGCGTAAGCACACACAAATTTTGAATTTTATATATTTATATAGATTTACTATGTGTGATGTGTTTTTAATGTGGTAGCATGACCCCCTTAAACGCTTACTCTTAACGCTTCTGAGGCGTGTAAGAACCATAAATGGATACAGCGACGTCATATTGTATTAAAAAAGCAGGATTTGACGGGCAAACCCTATTACGCGGGAAAATATACTCACCTTCAATTAAAAAAAAAAAGTAATAATAATGTTTATATTTATTTTCCTTTTCAACTTTTCCTGATCACTATAACTTACTCCTTAACAGGCCAACTCCTCTTGCCAAAAATGATCTCAGAATACTCATCCTGACTCAAAAACGCGGAGTCGCGTTGTTTCATGTTGTATTGGGATGTAAACGAACTCTCTCTTATTGCGAGTTTTATTAAGAAAATATTGGGTTTTTCTGTAAAAAGATTGGATCTTTTTGAATTTTCAGAGTTTCATTCCAACAAAAAGGGCAGATCTAGATTAAATCTTAGCACGAAAGATCTGATCTCTGATGGGTTGGCAGATTTGTTCTGAATGCACACATACATGTGAAGTCTTTTCTGTCAACGGTGGTCAAATGGTAAATATTTAGTTATTAATTTGGTGTATATGTACTTGTGAACTAGTGCTAACAAATTTTAAAAATTAACAAATAATGGACCAAGATGTTAATAATTTAGATTTTATAAATTTAGTGTGGTTTTTGATTGCTTTGTCCTCGTCTTCCTCGTCACCTGATGATGAAGATATGTTTTTGTCAGGAATGTGTGTGTCAGTCATTCACCAATACTGCAATTAAATCTGGAAAAAAGTTTCATTGAAAAGATCAAATCTCGATTTTTAAAGAAGGAGATCTCTGAAATTTAAATGAAACTCGCTATTAGATTCTGTTTTGTCATCGATGACTGACATCAAATTAAACGTGGTGTTTTTTTTCGTCGTTTTTTGTAGGCAGATGACATTCTCATTAATTATTCCTTTGGCGCCCTTAAAACATTTTTGTTTGTACTTAATCTTCTTCAAATACACCAATTTTATTAGTTAGTGTTCAATATCAGGTCATAAAACATTTTTTTCATGAAATTTGTTTTTGATAAATCTATTTATTTAAACAGCCTCTCTTGTTTAATTGAAATGTCAAGACATGAACTGTAAAGCGAAGAAAAAATAAAATAGAAAATGCTGTGATTTGTATAATCAGAGATTTTGTTAGCGATACAGATATCAAGTGGAATCAGCCTGGAACCAAAAAGTTTAAAATTAGTTTATCGAAATTACCCGTTAATTCAAAGCCGTTTAACGTTCGTATCGTATCGTATACGATTTTTTAACTCGAGGTTAGTGCATTAAGTTTGTTTTTAATTATTGGTTATTCCTCTCGGTCCATATACACCGAACTTTTTCGAGCGTGCAAAAATGAGCAAGATAAATTCTCATTTTTAGCACAGCTAATGAAAAACAAAACAGCTGTTGGCGTAATTCGATTCTACAATAAAGTTGTTCGAAGTCGCAAAATTTCAACTTGCTAATTCTTTAGTATAGCACTTATTAAGTGAAAAGAACAGAGTTAATTGGAGATTATGTGACGAAGAGTCGAATACGCGAGCAGTGGATGCTACTTTCCAATACAATACCACTTAAAAATAGCATTATTAACAACTTTCGAATAGATGCGCAAGTAGAATGAAGTTACATAGTAGGGCCCCTGCTAATTGCAAACTTCATTTGATATGATTTTAGCTTGCTTTCCGCTAACCTATCCGAATCGTTCACAAAATATTTGGATAGTTTAATAGCCGCGATAACTTATCTAATAAATGAGTAAACGTGGCCAATTTTTATCCTAAGATGATATTTCAGATTTTTTTTTTTTTTTTTTTTTTTTTGAATATTGTCACAAATAAATTTCAAATACAACATTCACAAAGAACATATTTTTAAATACAATTTGGTACCTTATCAGTTTTAAATTTATTTAAATTTATCTTTACTATGAAAATCCTATCAGAAATCTCCCAGGGTGCTCATTTTGTAAAACGATATCGTTTTGACGGTAGCTGTTTATCGCATCTCTATGGGGAGTGATAAAACAGCTATAGTAAAACGATATTGTTCGATTGATGAATCTTTTGAGCAACATTTACATTCCCTAAAATCGAATGAGAGAAAAATTTTCAGGGAATTTTTTGTTCATGATAACACGTCGTATATACTGAGTAAAAAGTCGATAAGTTTGCGGACAATTCGGTTATAATAAAACAACCAGCTACTCCAGTAGCATATTTCTTTAACTCATCCACTGCTTTTTGTGGAAAATACGTTTGACTATTCTTTCGAAACTTTCTATTTCGAGGCGCAAACGTTCCTTGCATTTTATTGAATGGCAATTCATTATAAAGCGCACACGTCTTCCGTAAATACCCGGGGTCTGCAGAAGTCCAAACGTATCCTGATAGACGTCAAAAATGTATTCCAATCGACACAGCTAAAAGCAAAATTTAAAAAATCGAAAATTCCACTTGACACACGGCCAAAATTTGCAATTTGAATGAATTCAATCTTAAACAAAAAAAAAACGCAATATAAAATTAATTAAAATTAAAAACCAAATACTTTTTAATACTAGGCGCCAAATTTTCGCAGATTTTTGATACAAAAATTTCATATTCATTTAGAATAAACCGAACAAATCTGAAGAATATGTTTTTTAAAAAATAAACATTAAAAGAATACTCATAATTAAATAAGTAGAAATAGAAAATGAAAACGTTTGAACTTGTAGATTCTGCACCGGGCGCAAATCCTTACAAATCACATTTAGTCAAGAACGGTCAGCTTGCTTCAAATGTCTGCAACGCCCATGAGTATTTTTCGAGAGTAGAAAACATGGTTTTTTAATAAAGAAAAACTGGGCCCGTATTTCGAATAAGGATTATCGTTCGAAATACTTTATTCCTTGTTCCTTATTGTTACTTTGCGAATGTGTTTTACGAAAGTCGTTTTTTAAGAAGATACTCGTCTTCTTTTATGACTTCTTTTGGCGGTCGTACTTTTAAGATTTGACGCTTATAATTATAGACGCAAGTCTTGTGCAAAATATGTGAAAAAACTATCCCTAAACGAAAACATACAAATTCTTGCAATGCATTCTGTCCTTAGACGCAGTTTATTTTTTTTCTTGCGCAAAACCCAGAACATTTGTGCAAGTTTTAAAGTTATGTTGCGCACTTCAGTTGCTTTTCAATTTTAACCGGATTCAAGCATTTGCTTAGCACGAGACTTGCTTTGCAAATCTTGCGTTTAGGAATTTGGCCATATGCAATGTAAAGCGTATATTTTAATCCCCATGTCAGGCTTATTGTATCCCACAAACCGACATACTTACATTTTGTTGTAACATGTACTGCCAATGGTTATTTTTAAATTATTTGAGTATATCTGATCAATTTGGTTGCAGCTTCGTGGTTGTATATTATGTGTCCTATTTATTAATTAAAAACAAGTTCTGATACTAAGGTAATGCTGCATAAATGTACTTGAAAAAATTTCAAAACATGTAAGAAAATTGATTTTAAATCTTTTATCTACCGGTTTTTAAAGATTTGATAATTAGATCATAGATTACGTATATTATATATCGTCGGTTTATTGCGAACAGTCATTAAGTAACATTTTGTTGATTTGGAGATAATCGAATTTCATGCATGCAGTCCCTTTTGCTGGAAGCTTCCGGAAGAGATTTATACCACTGATGAAGCTCTAGTGGAATAATCCCTTTTCGCAAAGCTGTCAGTCTGTCTGTATGTATGTATAGACACCTACAGCCCAAACGGGTGGGCCGAATTGCTTCAAACTTGGTATAAAGAGTTTTTTAGGTATTGTACAGAGGGGAAATTGAATTTTTTTTAAGCTCAAAAAATAACAGTACCTGCCATATAACCGTTACGTTCAAACCTATTTTTCTCGGAAACGGCTCTAACGATTTTGATAAAAAAAAAAATCTTTGTGGGTTTTTAGCTACGACCGATCATATAGTTGAAAAAAAAATTAGAAAAATGTCTAAAAACGGTACTTTCCATAGGACGGTTTTTTTTGCTTTCGACTATCTCATAAATGGCTTAACCGATTCTTTTGAAATTTCACAAAAATATAGGTTTAGGATGCCCAAATTATACCGCGTACCAATATTTTTAATTAATATTTTTTGTATTTTTAAAATCATTTTTAAGAAAAAAATTTAAAAAATTTATTATTCGAAAACTGCTCATTAAATTTTTTTTCAAAAATTATATTTATTTGTATTTTCTGAATACCTATGAATTGGTGTTTTTGAATTTTTTTTTATTATTTTCAAAAAGTTTAAAAAAAAACTTTTTCTCAAAAACCGCTCCACAGATTTTTAAAATTTGTTTTTCATAAATCAAATTTATCCAAGAAATAAAATGGCGTACTTTTTTGAGCTCAAATTAATTTAAGTATTTATTTCAGAATTTTGAATTATTTTTTCTTTAATTAAACACATTTAATCTTTTGTTTTTAAGTTTATATTATTAAATATTTAATATTTTCATACCAATTTATTGTAGAACTAAATTAATGAAAGTTTGTGTATGCACATACAAAATTGAGTTAAAAATGACTTTAAAAAAATATTTAGATTTTTAATAGAAATCTTTTGCATACGATGTGATCGAACATAAGAGCAAGTTTGTGCGATCCAGTCGTGCATTTTATTTCATTTTCAATTGCTGAGTGCATGATGTCGACGTCCATTTGAGAATGTCCAGACTCGAGATATTTCTGTTCAATTACATATAAATGTGTCCTCTGCACCATAAATTGAAACAGAGCGGCAGGGTGCTGATTTCTGTTCTGACCCGCACAGGTGTCAGAAAATAATGACAAATGAGTCATTGTCTGTGGCAATTCACCAATCCACTTTTTTATGGCTGCCGCAACTTCACAACTACCTCTTTTGCCGTTCAACTCTGTCCACATAAAGCAGTAGGCCTCATTTGGTAACTTCGACTCATAAATAGTTAAGTTGTAGATGCATACTTTACGAGTATAGTATAGCAACGACTCCTTTCCTGATGGTAATTGCAAAACACTTTTCAAGTCTACAGTGGCTGTGATCAGTATTTTGTCCACTTCGTTTGCATTCTGTGCGTCAGTCTTCCTGTGATGATGTGATGATGTGATGTTCAGATGTTTTGGTAGTTGCCGTAGTTCAGGTTCCATTTTGTTTATAAGGTCATTTAACTTGTTGCACAATGCACATTGGTCATTCCGTAAAACGTAAAAAGACAAATTATATTCCTTACAAAATACACTCCTATAAACCACCGATGAAACTGGCTTAATGTTGTCCTCTACACATTGAATTACATACAGCTGAAACATTTGCATTATGCTTAGTTTGGAATCCACAATATAGTAGTGGGACTCCACTGCAGGAAATGTTTCGATATGAGAACTGACCAATGCCAAATCCTCTTCTTTTATTTTATTGTAAGGAGTTTTTTTTCCTCTTCAATCACTTCTTCTGAACACTACATGAGAGCTGCATGAAAACGCCAAATTTATTGGTCCATTACTAATGCATAAAGTTCTTTTTTTTTTTTCAAAAAATGCCTGACAAACTCTAATTTCAAAATCGTCCCTTTAAAAAAAAATACGATCTGTTTATTTTTCTTCTCTTGAATTCAACATCACATTTTCTCCTCCGAGGATCATTTTGCTTCACGTATTTTAGTATAAAGTCTTTTTGTCGTTGATAGTTCGCCAAACTCCAGTACCGAATACAAATAACTGTTCTTTCTTCTTCAGGAAAAATATCACTGCATTTAAAGCATATTCATATTTTTGACTAATTCATGACCAATCCATGTAAGATGAACTGAACTTAACAAAAAGTGTGTATTGGTAAGGCCATCACTAGCCAACTGATGAGTCCAAGTGAGATCGCCGGGACGAAACGAAAATTTTGTGGACTTAAGGCCGCTAAAAGCTTTTTTGAATTAATGTTTTTTTATCAAACACCTTTGTTTTAATTTTTGTATAAGTAAATATAGATATAAGTACCTATGTGCACTTAAGCGGATTTGTTATAACTGCCTATCCCGCATAAGTGCATATTAAAGTGGGGTTTTTAATGTGAGGCATTTCTTCTGGTTGTACAGTCTATGTATATATATTATTATACAATTTGTTCCTTTCAATAGGTTACTATTAATTCTTTTATATTGATACAAAAATGGGTTTGATAATGGTAACTTACGTTGGCCTTATTGTTTTGTTGTTTCACGAAAATGTCCAAGATTTTCTGACCTCTACTTGATTTTCTTTACATAATTTATACTAGAGGGTTTTATTTTTTTTTTTGTAAACACATGTATCATGACCAACTTTTCAGTGCAAAAAGTCATTAAGTGCCACTTATTGAGTTTTCGCACTATGTAATAATCGGGATTTAAGGTTACTAAGTAACTTAATGACTTCTTGCACTATAAAATCATTACATTGTGTACTTATGAAACCATTTTTTACATTTAATAGGAATTCTGCTGTTCTGATGCTTTTAAGCGTTATTTAATCGATAGCTATGATCGAAACTCACAACTTTGCATTTTTAGATTAAAATCCATCAAAAGTGTACTTACTCACTTTTCGCAATAAACCTCTATGAAGTAGTTACTAACTTCCGCAATCGTGTAATAAATAATCTTTCTTATTGTTTACAATAAATTCCATTTTCTCAAAGCCTTTTCAATATTCCTTCTAGTTTGTAATTTATTTTGGCCGTATTAAAGTCACTCATCCGGTTAACTTTTCATTTTAAGTATTTAGTAATTATGTAGTTTCTTAAAAATACTAGTTAGTTAGATTCTAAGAATTATTCTAGACTATAAAATTAGAAAAAAAAATTCTAATTAATTTTAAAACCAGATGAATATTTCCATATTTAAAAAAAGAACAAATTAAATTTATTGAAAATATTTAAAGATAATAATCAATTTATGAAAATAATGAAAAAAAACATGTTTGTTGATGTACCTTTCGAATTGCAGTTCAAAATTGCTTTCTAATTTCCTTGTAACAAATCAGCTAATTCATTTAAATTTGAATAAAAATAAAATAAGTGTATTCAATTTTTGTAAAAAAAAAACAGTAATAACCGTTCTTATTTACAGGAATGTATTTTCAAAGTATGCACACAAAATCTATCAGCTTAGAATTAGTACGAATAATAAATTAAAATCTAATATATTATATAAATTTATATATAAAAAAGGCGTTTACATCAAAACTATTTGCAATTGTATTAAATATTAATAAATATTGCATATAAATATTAAAATTTACAGCATTTTGATTTTTATCTAAATTACTTGCCTTGGAGATACCTTTTAATGTAGTATGGTTTTTTGGACTTCATGTTCAATATGGATGAATGCAATTAAAATTCAATAACTGATTATTTTCCCAACGTTTCTACATTTATTTTCCGGCATCGCCAGGGGTGAATTTTATTAGGTATTATTAGGAGCTATTGAATTTTAATTACATTCATCCAACATTAAGCCCCAAAAAAAAAATCCCACATAGATATCAATATACGTCCAAACATAAAAATTTAAGATACCTCATTGTATTTTTAATCTATAGTACTATCATGGAACAGAAAATTTTCTTTCTTGTAATATGCCTAAGGGGTCGCTAGTATCGCTGTTTCCCTGTTTGCAGAAATTAGATTGTGGTCGAGGGCAGAGGAACCAGGGGGGAAAGGAAGAGATGAGGTAGTTTAATTTCGTTTTCGAATATAATAAAGAGTATAAAAGAGAAAACCAAATGTGGTTTCTTTTTTGTCATCAATGTTTTATTTCTTTTATCTCATAAGGGGTTTTCCAATGAGAGGTGTTATTTTGAATAGCCCGCTAATTCGGTAGCTGTCACTTTTGAAGCTGTCATTTTTTGACATTTGACAAGTAGAAACTACGCTATTAATAAAAATGGAACGATACACGCTTCAACAACGCATTTCTTTTTTTTGAATATCAAAATGGGGGCGATCACTCACTTATTAGATATGTTATCTCGGATACCAAGCTATCGGGGTATATCTGTGGACGAATCAGATAGGTTAGCTGAAAGCTGTCAAAAAATCAAAGCAAAACGCATACCAACGAATTTTGCAGTCAGCTGGTTCTATACATTTGGTCTCGGATAGCTAGTTATTCCAATTTTTTTGGGATAACTCAAGATAGCTGTCATGAGAGCAGCTGTTTTTTCATCAGATGTGGTTTTGCACGCATTACAACAACAGAAAGTTATTCCAGATTGCTGAGAATAATTGAGTGAACGACCCCAATAACACCTCTTATTGGAAAACCCAAGGGTTTTCCAGGGTTTTCCAATAAGGAGGTGTTATTTTGAATAGCCCGCTATTTCGGTATCTGTCACTTTTGAAGCTGTCACTTTTTGACATTTGACAAGTAGAAACTACGCTATTAATAAAAATGGAACGATACACGCTTCAACAACGCATTTCTTTTTTTTGAATATCAAAATAACACCTCTTATTGGAAAACCCAAGGGTTTTCCAGGGTTTTCCAATAAGGAGGTGTTATTTTGAATAGCCCGCTATTTCGGTAGCTGTCACTTTTGAAGCTGTCATTTTTTGACATTTGACAAGTAGAAACTACGCTATTAATAAAAATGGAACGATACACGCTTCAACAACGCTTTTCTTTTTTTTGAATATCAAAATAACACCTCTTATTGGAAAACCCATTATAAGGATGAGACAAAGGGGACAACAAAGTTGAACGTTCATATATACGATAACATTTGAATGTGTTTTGTTTCTCGTTGGATTTGTAGCTATTTTATTAATTTTGCTATATTTCCATCTCATATAGATTGAATATGTGAATTACGTATCTACAATGCTACGTGTACTTACGTACAAGCACTAAGACGTATTCATATTTTTGGTACTGGATTGTTGAGGTAGGTTGTATGTACATATGTATATACGGATTTTGTGATTTAAATATTTCAACTCAAGGAAAGCTCAGTCAAGCGCTCAAAAAAAACGAATCGTAGGTAAATTAACATTTATTAAGATAAGTGAAAGACAAAAAATGTACTTATGTACCTACATTAACTAATTTATTTAATTTAAACAGGTGGCATGTGGGTCACAGGTATTATCCAGGTGCGTTGCTGTTATGTTCAAGCTGTATGTATAGGTACGAGTACCTACCTTACTACTTACAACAAATTATTTTAGGTATTTTTTTAAACTAATAAATACATTAATATTAAATGTACATTGGTAGGTATATTAGAATTTATTCGAAAATAAAAAGAAACAAAATAAAAATAAATTCCTTATTTTTACTTGCGATATAGGTATTTAGGTGCATTTGGTATGTAGGTGGGTATGTATTCAGGTACCTACAAGTAAGACTTATTCTTTTATAAAGATTAAGATTAAAATGATTTAAAATTTTCATCAAATTCAGTATTACTGTGATAGAAGCTGAAGCGGTTTTTTTTTTAATTTGGTAGGTAGGTAGGTTATCATTATAAAAATAGAATGTTGGAAAAAAGCGAATAGTGATTGATTTTAATAAATTGAGCGAATATTCCGCTGGACTATCTATTATTGTACTTAGTTATATTGGTCAAAAAATCAACTGAAACTACAAAAAATAATAGATGCAGTCCAAGTGTTGCAATTAAAAATACTCGGACTATATCCAATATCACGGTGGATCCGAATAACAAATGTTTTTTTTGTAATTGCATTTCGAAATACTCATATGAAAAAAAAGAAAAGGTTATATGTGTCCGAAGATCTACTTTAGAACACATTGTGTGCGAAGCAATACTTCTTGGGAATGATGCAGTGTACCAAGTATTGATAAATAGTGTCGGAGACGATGAACTGAAGTATCATAAAATATGTCTTGCTAGATTTCTTCAGGAAGCTAATAATTTAGAAAAAGGAGTTGTGAACAGCAATTCGGGATGCAGACATTCACACAAATGCGCTCTTTCTACTATCTGCACCTTTGTTGAAGAACGCATTTTGAAATTAAAAGAAATGCATCCATTTGATGATATTGCTAATTTGTGCCAACAAAAATTGTGTGAAATTAATCCTTCAATCACCTATTCAAAACTATACTTAAAAAGGAAGCTGCTAACCATATACAAGGAAAGAATCGTCGTGATAAAAATTCAAAAACAATTAGTTATTTTGAATGCTGATATGAACGAATACGAAGAAAGTTTGCTAACCGATAAGTTGGCAAAACTAAATTTAAAATCGATGGTCAGGTAGCGTATAAACGGTGATTTTTTAAGAGCTTGGTTTTTGAAAATTCGAAAAAACACAGAAACTTGTAAAAAGTGAATGAAATTTTTATTTGGATCGATAAATCAATTTCTGCCATTTACTTTTTAAAAATAATTTCACTTAAATGTTGCCCGCGGCTACGCTTCAGGTGGTCCATTCTGAAGGTCCAATTTTGGCAAACTTTTTCACACATTTCGGCCGGAATCTCACCAATGACGCGTTCAATGTTGGCTTCCAAGGCAGCAATCGTGTTTGGCTTGTCCCCATAGACAATAGACTTAACATAGCCCCACAAAAAATAGTCTAACGGGGTCAAATCACATGATCTTGGTGGCCAATTGACTGCGCCAAAACGTGAGATCAACTGCTCACCAAATTCGCCTCTCAATTGATGCATGGTTTCGCGTGCAGTGTGGCATGTGGCACCGTCCTGTTGGAACCACATGTCGACCGAGTTCAATTCTTGCATTTTCGGCAAAAAAAAATCTGTAATCATCGAACGGTACCTTTCTCCATTGACCGTAACCCTGCGGCCTTCATCGTCCTTGAAGAAGTACGGCCCAATAATGCCGCCTGCCCATAAACCGCACCAAACAGTGCATTTTTCGGGATGCATTGGTAGCTGCTGAATTGCCTCTGGCTGCTCTTCACTCCAAATACGGCAATTCTGCTTATTCACGTATCCATTTAGCCAAAAATGAGCCTCGTCGCTGAAACGGACGTAGCTTGCGAAACACATTTTTCAGAGAGCACGAATTTTGATAATAAATTTCAATAATTTGCAAACGTTGTTCAGGCCTAAGTCTATTCATGATGAAATGGCAAACAATACTGAATAGAAATGTCAAATGTTCGTGGAATTTGTCATGTGTGATCTGTCAAAAATATAAACGTCAAAAACCAAGTAGAAAAAAATCACCCTTTATTATATATTATTATAATACACGTGGAAAAAGTACTTATTAATTCATTTGACAGGAATATTGCTTACTATTACCTACTCGTACCTATTATAAAATAAAAATCAATTTATTATACCTATAAAATAATTTAATTTTTAGGACTCTATTAGTACGTCTGGCAAGGGGAAAGCTGCATCTAAAACGTCTGGCACCTATTTATTTGTGATAAGAACAATTTTACAAATGTTTTGATGTATCACACATATGGTTATACCAGTTGTTTAAAAAATGATTTTTTGCGTACTATTAGTACGTCTGGCAAGGGGAAAGCTGCATCTAAAACGTCTGGCACCTATTTATTTGTGATAAGGACAATTTTACAAATTTTTTGATGTATCACACATATGGTTATACCAATTGTTTAAAAAAATGATTTTTTGCGTACTATTAGTACGTCTGGCAAGGGGAAAGCTGCACCTAAAACGTCTGGCACCTATCTATTTATATTCAGTGCATTCTGCCCTTTAATTTAATGCCAGTTTCAAGTGGTTATACTTATGATCCACATTTTAGAAAAATATGTACCTTTGGCATACTATTATTAATCTTAGCTGCAAAAAAATGCTGCCAGACTTCCATATTTGTCGTTAGTTATTTGAGGGCTTCATACTCATATAAACCACTTTTGGTTATATCTTCACGCACAAAATTTGCTGTGGGCTCCTGGTCTATTAAAGGCGATTCAAGAAAACCACCAAATATTAGAGAACGATAAACACATAATATGAACAGCAAAATATAAACATAAAGAAGTCTTCGCTTTCGGTTTTTTTGGGTTTATTTAGTTGTGAGGGTACACAATACAAACAAATGCAACACTGTGAAAAAGAACTAAAAATGAAAGTGAACTTATGACCTTTTCGATTGGTAGTCCGGAACATGTGCCCCCAATAAAATACACGGACACAATTTGATTTACTCTGCACTGTATGAATCACTGTATTTGTGAAAATTAAAACAAAAAATATTACACAGGCTGAAAGCAATCAAACTGAAAACTAAAAAAGATCCAATCTTCTTACAGAAAGAGCCAATCTTCTTGAATGAAAGTCGCTATAAGTGTTTGGTTTTGTTTATTCGAATTTAAATATTTTATAAGATGAGTACAGAGCTTTTGGGTCTATGTGCTCAAAATTTTAATTTAATAGCATCAGCGCTGCGTTTATTCTTTTTAATAAAAAAGAAAAACCGACAAAAAATAATCTGCAACCTCCGCAGAGAAGATGAAGGAAATTGGAATTTGTTTAATTTTATGTAGGAGCAAACATGTCCAGCTAATAGTTTTAACTTTCTCAGATTTCAGTAACAAACTGGTCAGAGAAATTAATTTTGAAGATACAAAGTTGTGTGGAAATATTTTAAGGACGACTCCAAAGTCCATCAGTTCAGTTCCAAAACATATTGGAAAAAGTTAGACTAATTATAACCAAACGAGACACAAGGTCCAGAAATTGCTTAGGGCTAACTGAAAGGTTACAATTAACAAGGTGTTTTTTTTTGTATAATACAATTCTATATACTACCGAAATTACTCAGCCAAGTAGAAGACTTAGCATTATATTTCATTGGACTTGTCGAATTATTGATTCAAAATAGCTTTTAACGGCCTTTAGTTCACAAAATTTGCGTTTCGAACCGGCAATCTCACTTGGACTTATAAGTTGGTTAGTGAGCGCCAAAGCAAATTTTGTGGACTAAAGGCCGTTATTTTGAATCAATAATTCGGCAAGTCCAATTAAATATAATGCTAAGTCTTCTACTTGCCTGATTAATTTCAGTACTATATAGAATTATATTATAAAAAAAAAACACATTATTAACTATGTCTGACCAAGGACAAAATCTTCCAATTTTAATGATTAAAATTTTAATCGTGTTGGATATAGTTCACATTGTTTTTTTTTTTGTCAAAAAATTCATGTAAGTTGAACTGAACTTAACAAAAATTGCGTATTGGTAAGGCGCTCACTAACTAACTGATGAGTCCAAGTGAGAATGCCGGGGCGAAAAGCAAATTTTGTGGACTAAAGGCCGTTAAAAGCTAATTTGAATCGGTTACAATTAACTTTATGATATTTGTCGACTAGTGGGTATCTTCGAAAAACTTTATTTATTCATATTTAGTATATGTCACGATTAAAAATTGTTAAAGAAAATATTTCAGCAATATACAATTCTCTGTAGAGAATTTGAAATTTCCACAATGTGAAAACGATTGGGTTAGCATTTCTAGAGAGTTCTTTAAAATGTGGGGTTTTACAAATAAATTAAACAAATAGGAAGTTATCCTCCCAATAAATGTTTGCCATTTTGCAACTTCTTTTTTTTTTTCATAAAATGACGTTTGAAATATTCATGTTTCATCAGGTGGAGCCGTTGACTTATTCACCCATGTGGTAGCACTAATGGTGTTTTTATTTGGCAATCGGGAATTCTTCTCCGATCCGGAATCCCAACTGAACACTTGTGTGATTCTGACGATTCTGAATTTTAAAATATTCAAATTAAAAAAAATGTTTGTTCCACAATTATGATGCCAAAAGTGATTGCACTCGAGTTGGCGTTCAAGTATATGAATGTGTGAGTGCGTCTGGTTCCGATTCTGATTTCAAATCCAGAAACAAAATTCTCTTCTTTTCAAAATTAGAACTGTCATTTTTTCCTAGGTGAACACTTTCAGTAAAGTCCGGAAGGCTTCCGGATTGCCAATAAAAACGACATAAAGCGACATATGTTATTTTCAAATATTTGTATGACGATTGGTTGAACGAGTCGTTTTTCTCAGAGTAAAGTTAGTAATGCAATACTTACTTAACTCCAAGAAAGTGCGACTCGATCCTAAAAGTGAGAATTTGTAACGAGGCAAAAGGATGAGGGCCTCAGGAGGGGAACTGGATAGGATTTGGATAGGAAATTGAATCCGAAGTGAACGGGGCGGGAAACGGAAATATCGAAAATTCGGTCGGGGTAGGACAATACGGGCTTGAATGCTTAGCGGAAAGGGCGATGGCATGTTGGCGTCGCGTGGCTTAGCTCGCAGGATATAGAGGGGATCTTGCCCTCCCACTAAACCTCACCACGCTACAAAAAAAAATCATCATGCCAAAAATCTTACCGATCCCTTTTACCTGGTTGCCACCGTGGATGTCGTATCGGACGGATTGTATACCGATGGAAAAACGTAGTAATCGTATGTAATTATATATGTCGCATATCATTTGAATATTACGATCCATAAAAAGTCGAAAAAAAAGTTTGCATACAATTTAGCGTGCTGTGTGTCACCGCGTAGTCTATTTTGAGAAAATGTTCATTCCGTGTTAAAAGCTGTTTTCCGCTCTAATTTGTGAAACATTATACATTTCAACGAAACTATATCATATAGGTATTCGTTCGGTAAATTTCCAAAACGAAAGACAGTTCCGATGGTAAATCAATTATCAAAATTATATCCATTGCGGAACAAACTGTACCAGTGAATTTGACTTCATCCGCAATGTTTTGCCAACAAATCGCAACTTAACTGTAGGTATTTTGGTCGATTTCATTTCATCAAGTTTACTCTTCTCTTGTTGAGGCCTTAAGGTTTTTTTTAAATATGGTTGAAGTACATACTATCGCACAAAATAAATTATTGTGGTTTTCCATTGGTATACGAATAAAATTCGTTTTTGATACGAATCTATCAAAACATAGATTTTGACAATTAAATCCTTCCATTGGGCAACAAAAATTATTAGGTCTGATCCACACCCTGCCAATTGGCACAAATTGGCACCAATTTCTGCCAAAACCTGTTTCAGACTTACAAATTTGGTAGTTTTTAGCAGAAGAGCGCTCTTGAGAGAGTAAAATATTTCCCCTTCCTGACAATTTCTTGCCAATTCCTGCCCAATAAATTTTTGTAGGCAGCAATTTGTGGCCAGAAAATTTAAAATTGTCACACTGACGTTTGTCATAAACGAAAAAAAAAGTTTCGTAGTTGTTGTGGAAAATTATTTTTTGAACAAATAAATTAATTTAGAAACACTAATGTCCTTTTCGATTGGTAATCCGGAAGACCTCTCCGATCCGGGATTCCAATCGAACAAGTAAACACTAGATTCTAGATTATGAAAATTTATTTGAGTGTATATGTAAGACGGGAAGTGTCAAACGCACATTTGTGATTGTTTTATTTTGTAAACATGGCTGACGCAAATGTAGAAGATTTCGAAGTTATTCATGATGAAAATGCGAAATTACAGTTATTGAAGGAAAAATTTGTCTTCGGAACAGATATCCATAATTTCAATTCTCTAAAGAGAAGAAATTGAAACTACAAAATTACAGCCAAACCAAAACAAAACAATGACATGAATAAATTTTAGTGGATGTGAGTGTATGCGTGCTTCTGGTTTTGATTCTGACTTCAAACCCAGAAGGAAATTTCTCTTCCATCCGGGAGAAGAACTGTCATTTGATTTCAATTAAGCATTCGGAAGCCTTCCGGACGACCAATCGAAAAGGCCATAAAATACAAAATAATTAGTTTGAAGAGAAAAAAATGTGAATTTACAACAAATAAAGAAATAAAAAAAAAAACAAATGTGTTGACGTTTAAAAATTGGCAGAAAATTGTCCTCAAGCTGCTCCAGACTTTTCGGACTTTATTTCTCAATGAGATAATTTTATCCCCACTCTTCAAGTTTTGACAATCTGCCAATTTCTGCCCAAAAAAAAGTCTGGATCAGACCTAATATTTTTTTAAATCTGAATCAAATTCGCAGATCCGTATTTTTTAGCGAATCTACCCCTTTTTACTAACACTACTAAACACAAGTGCGATTGGAAGCATTTATTTTGACAGTTAACAGTATCACAGACGCGAATTTAAGCCAACAACTTAACAAAAAAAATTAAATCCAAATAACATTCTATTAGCCACGAAAAAAATCAAATTCTGCATCAAATTCTTCATTTACAAATGGAAAACCACATAAGATTCTCGTCTCTCATTGGGACGTTCACTCAGTTCAGCATCTGTTGTTGTAATGTGTACAAAAGCATATCTGATGAAAAAAACAGCAGTTTTCATGAAAGTTATCTTGAGTCACAGTACACATAATAAAGTTAATATATTCCGGTTTTCATTTTCGTTCAAGTTCGCGCATGTGGCAAAGCTCAGAGACACTCGTGCCACATTTGGCATGCGCATAGGCTTAGGCATGGGCCAAAACCGATAGTTGCAATATCTGTTACTGCTACTTTTAAATAATTAAATAAAATTTTAATAAACTTATTTCCAATACCATTTTAAAATTAATTATTCATCACTTTTTCATTTACATTCCGCTGTTTGGTTTGATCAAAATACAAATTTAGAAACTTCAAATAGTTCAAATAATATTGACCCATCCCTATTTGTATGTGAAAATGCCAAATCTCAAAGACATTTTGCCAAATATGACAACCGAATTTTTGAATTATGAAAACCGAATTTTGTCAACATGCGCAATATATTACCTTATTATGTGTACTGTGATCTTGAATTATCCCAAACAATTTGGATCAACTAGCTATGCGAGAACAAATGTATAGAACAGCTGATTGCAAAATTCATTTGGTACGCGTTTTGTTCTGATTTGTTGACAGCTTTCAGCTATCCTATCTGATTCCTCCACAGATATACTTCCATAGCTTGCTATACGAGATAACTAATCTATTAAGTGAGTGAACGCCCGCATTCCTTGAAAAGTGCTCTTGGGGGTTGTTCAACCCAATTTAAGTAATTTCCGAACCAGTCCATTAGATTTGACAGCTCATTGACATAACATCACTGACATTTGTTTATTTATATGGGTGGTAGTTTATTTCTGGGAGCTTCAGTACTTATATTTTGTTTTTGTGTAAAGAAGTCGAGTAATAAATTATTATTTATCTTAAGATTGAAGAAATTAATATCAATAATAATGTTTCGACCGTATGACTGGGAAAATAGAAATGAACAAATAGTAGCCGATACATATAACATTCTTGAGAGGGCATCTAACAGTATTAATCGTTCAAATCAAGTAGCAATCGAAACTGAACAAATTGGTACTGAGGTGAGTACACCAAAGTTTCTTCCAACAAATAATTATCATATTAAACTAAACAGGTCCTTTCCGAGTTGAGTGAACAACGAGAATCCTTGCTTCGGACCCAGACTCGGTTGGATAGTGCAGACACGGAACTATCCAAGTCAAGGGCTGCATTACGTGCAATACGCCGTAATGTAATATACAACAAATTGATATTAATTTTGATAATATTACTAGAAATAGGCATACTCATTGGTATGTTAATAATTAAATTTACATAATCCTAAAATGTGGGCTTAAGTTTGTATAATATTATAAGTCTTTTACTATGTTACATATTATAGAACCTTGTCTAATTAAAAATAATAAATAAATCAAGAGATTATAAGTTTTAGAAATATTTTTTACTAGATGATGTACAATTTATTAGTGGGTTCTATTAACTTTGTAGATACGTATGTAGTTGTGCTTATCACAACTAATAATTTACTTAAATGCCACTATTTCTACCGCATAAATATATATATTAATATACTATGTGTGTATGTTTGTCGCGTAAAAAAAATGTTTTTTTTTCAAACAAATTTCTCTTATTGATGAAATCAATTTATATGCAAATTACTAACATAGAATAAGCCCTTCAATCTGTTATCAGGCGTTTCCCATAGAATACAATATGTATTTATATAAACCATATATAAGTGGAAATCGATTCAATGGAATCGCGTTGATAATTTTAAAGATAACCATTTTAGGAAAATTATGCTTGTTTCAAGCTCTTTCAATGCAATGCATTGTCGATGCATCATATGAATTTGATGTAAATGAATGACTATAACTGCAGTTGTTTATTTATTGCTTAGGAGTATAAAGTTTCATTACTTTGTTGATCAATTTTTTATTTAAAGATGATAGTACATAGTATATTATATACGTTTATACCATATAGCTCTCGATTACACGGATAATCAAATATATGGCGATTTGGGCAAGAGTACAACAAATGCACCGAAATTGTGAGTTTAAAATTATTTTTTTTTTTCAAATATTGTTGATAGAAATCACTATGATCTAAAAACTAGATGATAGAAAAGAATTCTAGCTTTAACAGAAATTTTAAGGACTTAATTTAAGGTATATACATATTACCTTTATTTTTAAATATTTTTTTTTTCAATTTGAAGTATTTTTTTAGAAAATCTCCCCTCCCGCCCAAATGAAAGTAGATAGTAGACCCCCTTCCATATAAAAAAAATGCTTGTATCTGACTATTCTACAAAAATCCGTTATTATGCACTATTATGAATTCCATCATAAGCGGAAGGTCTTACGATTTGCGAAAAAGTTATTGCAGAATCGGCTCGCATTGGCATTTGTATGTAATTTTCCACTACGATGGATTCTGTGATAGATTTTTTAGGGATTCGGAACAAATTTCCGATTACGATAGAATTTGTGATAGACATGATTATTTCTTGGCGGCGGTTGAATTATATTGTACCTACTTTCCTCCCGATTTGAAGCCGAGTAATTATAATTACAAGAGCATCTCTTTTTTGCTGTATTATCCGTGTAATTAATGTCAATGTTTTTTGTATGCATTTTATAAATAAAACTATTAAATGTTATTGTCTATTTAATTCTGTTTTAAAACGCTCTCACACAAAAAAAAATTGGTAAACAGACGGGATTTTTGTCAGTTTTAAATGAAATAACAGTTTATATTTATGTGTTACCACCAAGTTAAAGGCTGGAGTTGTAGCTATTTTATGGGGACTAATCCGATAATCGTACTAGATTTGGGTGATGGTGCTTAATCGGTTTATCTTCATACACATTATAAAATTGAATACAAGCCATATATCAGTTATTGATTCAAACTAGCTTTTAACGGCATTTAGTCCACAAAATTTGCGTTTCGTCCCGACGATCTCACTTGGACTCATCAGTTGGCTAGTGAGAGCCTTACCAATATGCAGTTTTTATAAGTTCAGTTCATATCTTACATTCAGTTTTTGTATGATTACATACTTGCTTTTAAAGCACTTTTTCGTATCATTTAATAGCTTTGAATGCCCAACAACTTGCTTGATTTTTTGACAAAAAACAGTGTGAATTATGTATATCCAACAACATTAAAAATTTTAATCATTAAAATTGGAAGATTTGTCCTGTACCAGACTGTTATCAAGTTGTTTTTTTTTAAATATTTAATACAACTTCTATATACTACCGAAATTATTCAGCCATGTAGAAGACGAAGAAGTAGGAATAAAATATTCCGTGTAAAACGATAAATTGCCTGGGAGATTCCCGATTGATTCAAAATAGTTTTTAACGGCCTTTAGTCCACAAAATTTGGGTTTCGTCCCTCGGACTAAAGGCAGTTAAAAATTATTTTTAATCAATAATTCAACAAGTCCGATTAGATATGATGCTAAAGTCTTCTTATTAGCTGAATAAATTCAGTTGTAGGTATATACCTACATACTACTACTTATATAGAATTTGTATTATATATAAAAATAAAATGAACGACTGGATCGCACGAACTTGCTGTTATGTATGCAAAAGATTTCTATTAAAAATTTAAATATATTTTAATGTCGTTTTTTACTTAATTTTGTATATATACACAATTTTTTCTATAAAAAATTGGTATGACAATCTTAAATATTTAATAATAGGTGTGTTTTATTGGGAATCTATCCATTGTACCGTAAGTAATTCCCAAAAAAAACGCATCGACCGTAGCATGGACCGTAGCTTTTTTTATTTTTGTAAAAATGGTACCCCTGCACAGCAGTCACAAGTAATGAAAGTCTTTTGCAAAGTAAAATTAAGTAAATATCAAAATTATGAACAATAATTAGCTTTTATTCATATAAAATAGAAAGTAGAAAAACGTACCAATATTTAATTTATGTTTCAAACCTATTTCTTGTTTTCATTTTATCTCCATTTGTAATTTTAAGTTCGAACATTCATTTTGCACCAATAGAAAGGAAATGATAAGTGAATGGGTTTGTTCATAGACTATGGTCAAGTCTCTTTTTACACAGGACAACTTTTGTATTGCTTTAAAAATCGTCTATGCCTTTCACACGAGAAAACAAAATTGCCGGAGATTTGCTTGTTTCCTTTTAACGTTTCTTGGTTTTGAACGCACACTACAACGTAGTTTAAATTGTTCAGTCCCCTTACATTTCCCCTTTATATTTCATGCTTTTATTTATTTTCTGAGTAGATCGATAGCTATAGTTTTATTTTTCAAGTCAATTTACAAATTTATTTTCTGAGTATGTTTTGCTTTTAATTCAATATTCACTCATCAGACTGCACGTAACATACGCGGAGTAAGGAACAAATAGTTAACATTGGGTTTGCCATTTCCATGCACATGTCCAGAAAAAAAAAACAATGGGATCACAAAAATGTACGCCCAGTCCATGTCCATGTAGTTTTGCGAATACCGTCTATGGCCAGCGCCATTAAACTGTGAAGAAAAAGCACATTTTGTGAAGTTCAGTTGCCACTTAGTGCGTTTAGGCTAGACGCGCACATGCAATTTTTCCGAAACGAAATAGTAGTTGAACGATGATCTCGCACATAATCAACTTAAAATAAATCAACGAGATAAACCAACACACATACAATATTTTGCTTTAATGTGCGCGTAGTTACATTATAGTTTGGTGTAATACAAACTGAAGAACTTTTAAGTTGACGGACTGCATGCGCGCACTCTCATATAAGTCCATGGTATTCACTTTAGCAACAGAACTGTTGCAAAACTGAAAGTTGCATATGTGCGCGCCTAGCCTTATAGCTCATAGAATTTCATACGAATAAATATTTTGCGGCGCAATGTCGAGCAGTTCCTCTATAGTGCAGTTCCACTCAATGCGGTTTGTCTTCTCAAATTGCTTTTTTGTAGATCTAAATAAAAAGATGATTTTTTTTCACCAAACTCCGTTTATTTATAACTATCAATAAAAATTAAACACAAAACGAATATTGGTCTTAAGTTAGTCAAAAATAAAAGAAAAATGGAATTCATTCGAAAAATATTGGTTTCTTTTTCAAAATTGATATCAAAATTTGTTAAAATTGATTAATTGGCATTAGGGGTATGCAAAATTGCAGATATAGGTGCAATTTTAGACGTACTTCAGAAAATAATTGAGCAAAGAATACAGTTTTTAATAGTAAAAGTCAGAAACTTTTCAGAAGAACAGCTTATAATTTATTAAAAAATGGAGTTATCTAAGATTTGAGAAATATAAACTGGCCAACTATTAAAAAAAAAAGAATCAAAAAGATCGATTTGTCTTACGAATGAAATTAATAATTATAACACTCCATGAACACATCCATCGAGATTCAATTCAATTATCAACCGTACCAACAAAACTAACAAAATCAGAATCGAGACTCGACTGAACGTCAACCAGCCATCCACCGTAGCTTCTACTTTAGCTTTTTATCGACCGTAGCGAATTGTATGTAAAATGCTACGACGGATAAACTTACGGCGGATAAATTTCCCAATAAAACACGGCTAATATAAACTTAAAAACAAAAGATTAAATCGGCTTAATCAAAGAAAAACATAATTCAATATTCTGAAATAAATACTTAAACTAATTTGAGCTAAAAAAGTAAGTACGCCATTTTATTTCTTGGATAAATTTGAATTTTTGAGAAATTTATTTTAAAAATCTGTGGAGCGGTTTTTGAGAAAAAGTTTTTCTTTTAAACTTTTTGAAAACATTTAAAAAAAATTGAAAAAAATTTATTCAGCAGTTTTCAAAATATAAATTCAAAAAAAATTGTTTAAATGCTTTTAAAAATACAAAAAAATATTAATTTAAAATATTGGTACGCAGTATAAATTGGGCCACCTAAACCTATTTATGTGTGAAATTTCGGAAGAATCGGTTAAACCATTTACGAGATAGTCGAATGCAAAAAAACGGTCCTATGGAAAGTACCGTTTTTAGACATTTAAAAAAAAAATTTCAACCATATGATCGGACATACCTAAATTGTCTTAAATCAAAATCGTTAGAACCGTTTCCGAGAAAAATAGGCTTTAACGTAACGGTTGTATGGCAGGTACCGTTATTTTTTCAACTAAAAACAATTCAATTTCCCCTCTGTACAATACCTAAAAAACTCTATATACCAAGTTTGAAGCAATTCGGTCCACCCGTTTGGCCTGTAGGTGTCTATACATGCATACAGACAGCCATACAGACTGACAATATTTTTAGACCATCTTTTTCCGTCTTCGTAATGTCATGTTTGATTGCTATCTTAACATTTTTTTTTTCGACGAATGCATAACTTGCCTTACAGTACCTATATTCGCAATAATGTCAAGTTTGATTAAAATCTCGATACCGATTTTTTTCCAAATGCAAAGCTTGCCCTAAGTTAATCTCAATGGTACAATTGGATATAACGTGCATAGATAAGAGAAGAGAGGTGGTCAGATTAGATGCCACCAAAAGTCTTAATCTCTTTCCTACATATTATTATGTACACATGTATATATACATATATGACATGTGTATATGTATATGGAATACCTACCCATCATATTGGAGATTCTAACTTCATTTGTAAGGATCTAAGCATTTACTTACAAACATATGTGCGTATATACAATACACATAAGATACTGTCTAGACTATCAACAACTTATGGCAATCCGGAATTCTTCTCCGATCCGGGATCCCAACTGAACACTTTTGTGTGATTCTGACGATTCTGAATTTTAATGAGATTGTATGTGTGAAAATAATTGTGTACGTGAGAATATTCAAATTAAAAAAAAAAATGTTTGTTGCACAATTATGATACAAAATATGACAACAGTCGCTTTGACGTTCGAGTATATGAATGTGTGAGTGCTTCTGCTTCTGATTTCAAATCCAGAAGCAAAATTCTCTTCTTTTCAGAATTAGAACTGTCATTTTTTCCCAAGTGAACGCTTTCAGAAGAGTCCGGAAGGCTTCCGGATTGCCAAATAAAAACGACATTAATTTTGCTTTAATTTAATTGACGAATGTGTAGGTAATATATTACGCCTTACGCCTTTTCTAATGCATATATCTGTATGCTTACGCCTGCACTTTTGTAGACGCTGACTGCTGCAATAACTTTGTGGAACACCGTTTTTAAAAATATTGAATTTTTTCATCAGCTTTTGCATTTATAATGTCAAAAAACGAATAAAAATCGAATAAATTTATTCTTTAAACTCCTCTAACATAATAAATATTGTAGGACACATTCTTGTTATTTTTATACCAGCATATAGCGCCCCAAGTCTTACCTCAATTTAAAGACCTTAACCTTAAAGATTGGACTAATAGAACTGACGATATAAGTTCAAAATAGCCACCACATCCTTTCTTTTTAATGAATTTTGAAACATAACTGTTCTTCCACACTGAACATCGATGATAGAAGTCGAAATAAGCACGAAATTTTGAATGTTTTTCTCCTGTTTTGAAATTAAGATTGCCAAGCTTGTGTAGCTTATAGAGTAATGTTTTATACATCAAAATAATCGTCATATTGTCTACTTTTTTAATTAATCTTCTCAATATACAGATTTCTTGGTCCACTCCTTAAAATGATAAAATTCTTTTAGTTGATAGTGCATTATGCGTTACGTAACGAATCAGTTCACCCTCCCATAAAAAGTTATCACTTCAATAAATACTTAAACTAATTTGAGTTCAAAAAACGTACGCCATTTTATTTCTTGGATAAATTTGAATTTATGAGAATTTTTTTTTTAAATCTGTGGATGCAGTATATATACTTATATATGTGTGAAATTTCAAAAGAATCTTAAGCCATTTATGACATAGTCGTTTTTAGAAATTTAAAAAAAAAATTTCAACCATAAGATCGGTCGTAAAAGCTGCACTGATATTTTTAAATCAAAATCGTTAGAGCCGTTTTCGAGAAAAATAGGCTTAACGTAACGCTTATATTTTTTGAGCTAAAAAAAATCAATTTCCTCTCTGTACAATACCTAAAAACTTCTATATACCAAGTTTGAAGAAATTCGGTCCATCCGTTTGGGCTGCAGGTGTCTATACATACATGCAGACAGACAGACATACAGAAGGACATAATTTTTATACCATCTTATTTCGTCTTCGCTATCATTGTAATGTCATGTTTGATTGTTATCTCAAAAGTTTTTTCGACAAATGGATAACTTGCCTTATAGTACATATAATCGCAAGTAAAAAGCACCTACATAAGTCAGTTATATTATGTTATATTAAGGGTAATTGATTTCAAACCACTATATTGTTATTGGCCTCATTCAATAACAGAATTTTAGATATCCGGATAGGTTGGTCTTGTTGTATTCCCATGTTAGATTTTTTTTTTGGAGCAGTTGCTTTTGTCATCAGCTGTGTTCTTACATAGGAATACAACAACTTCAACCTATCCGGATAGCTATATAGTTCGGTTATTGAATGAGGCCATTATTTTATTTCATGTTAAATCCTATAAAAACTGTCCATACACCCAAACTCGACCCCATCACAAATCCTATAATTGATCCAAGCAGGAGGGTTGCAGTTACAGCATTGTATGCAATGCTTCCCCCCTTATCCGCCGAGTATTTTGAACACGGTTTACTATATTAATTACAGAAAAACTTTACACAAGTAGGTTTTTAATGTATATTATCTTTTATTTAAATTTTTCTTTAATCCGCAATTGGTTTTTACTGATATTATAGCCGTATTTTATTGCTAACTTAATAGTAGCGCAGTATACTGATCGTCTGAATAAAACTATTAAGCAGTTTTTATATACATTTTTATTTTACATATCCCTCTGCCTGCCAACAATGTTGCACAAAGCTTTTTGTCTGCAATCCGAGAGAGTCGTTCCATTCCAAATACTACAAAGCTTTATCTACACAATTATCGGCACTAATTTTACTGGACAATTTATTTTCCTTTGCTGTTGTTTACTGAATAAAATTTTTCTGCATTGCCTATATATTTACAAACAAAAATTTATTGAAAAAAAAAACGAAATTTTATTTTTTACTGTAAATCGAGAATGCACCTTTTCTATTCTATTGCAACTCTGGAGTAAAAATGCAAAATTAGTTTGAACACAAACATTTCTGACAGAAAATAATAGCTGCCAAACTGTTAACGACACCAGGCAAATTTTGCACCATTGTATTTTTCTGTTGCAATAGGGTTATGGTATAGCAAAAGTGCAAAAGTGTTGTAAAATCTTAGTCAGTGTAAGTTTTTGTTGTGTTGCAAAAAAAGTTGCACTTTTGCATTTTTACAATGATACTAGACCTGTTGCACCGGATCGTGAATACCCCTATTTTAATTTATATTTAACAGTGTTTCCTCAACAGTGTTTCGCCCCAAGAATCCTTAAAATATTTTTATATTAAAAACGTTTTAATTATTATCTTTAATATTAAATCTACACAATTAATGCATCCGTGTGTTGAAATTCGTTCTATTTTAAGGACAAATTGAACAAATGTTTTACAAAAAAGACCAACATTGAAAAATTAAACATTTTAAATTATATTTAACAATGTTTCCACACCTTAATATTTTATAGAGCCTCTAGCTCACTGTAAAAAAAATCAAAATTCCAAGCGTGCTAATAGACATTCGCCCCAAGAATCCTGAAACTACCGGTAAAGAAATTGGCGCAAAATTTTAAGCCACCTGATGTTAAGGGCTTAGCATGATACTACTTAACAGCTTGCTAATACTAAAGCACTTTACTAATATTTATTTGCCTAATTTTAAGTACTTTTTAACTAGCACCATACTAAATCTATTTTCTTAATAAACTAAACGGTGATTTTTTAAGAGCTTGGTTTTTGAAAATTCAAAAAAACACAGAAACTTGTAAAAAGTGAATGAAATTTTTATTTGGATCGATAAATCAATTTCTGCCATTTACTTTTTAAAAATAATTTCACTTAAATGTTGCCCGCGGCTACGCTTCAGGTGGTCCATTCTGAAGGTCCACTTTTGGCAAACTTTTTCACACATTTCGGCCGGAATCTCACCAATGACGCGTTCAATGTTGGCTTCCAAGGCAGCAATCGTGTTTGGCTTGTCCCCATAGACAATAGACTTAACATAGCCCCACAAAAAATAGTCTAACGGGGTCAAATCACATGATCTTGGTGGCCAATTGACTGCGCCAAAACGTGAGATCAACTGCTCACCAAATTCGCCTCTCAATTGATGCATGGTTTCGCGTGCAGTGTTGCATGTGGTACCGTCCTGTTGGAACCACATGTCGACCGAGTTCAATTCTTGCATTTTCGGCAAAAAAAAATCTGTTATCATCGAACGGTACCTTTCTCCATTGACCGTAACCCTGCGGCCTTCATCGTCCTTGAAGAAGTACGGCCCAATGATGCCGCCTGCCCATAAACCGTACCAAACAGTGCATTTTTCGGGATGCATTGGTAGCTGCTAAATTGCCTCTGGCTGCTCTTCACTCCAAATAGGGCAATTCTGCTTAGCCTCGTCGCTGAAGACGATTATGACGACCATAAAACGGACGTAGCTTGCGAAACACATTTTTCACAGAGCACGAATTTTGATAATAAATTTCAATAATTTGCAAACGTTGTTCAGGCGTAAGTCTATTCATGATGGCAAATGGCAAACAATACTGAATCGAAATGTCAAATGTTCGTGGAATTTGTCATGTGTGATCTGTCAAAAATATAAACGTCAAAAACCAAGTAGCAAAAAAATAAACCGTTACAATTAAACATGCCTAAAATAGTGCAAGAAAGTAAGCGAACATAACTTTTTGACGTTTGTAAATGTCAAAGTGGCATATGGAGTTAGTACGATACTAATGTCGATTTCGTTTCAACAAAAACATCGATCTGCCGTCGATCCGCCGTCAATTTTTTTTCAGAAAATCAAATTCGTTTCAAATTAAAACCATTTTTTTTTCTGGAAAAACAGATCCGTATTGAATCTCTTTTTGAAGACGGATTCAAAAAGGATTCGTACACAGATACAATATTTGTTTTGAAGTTTCTCAATTGTTGTGTTGCCAATTAATTTTTATTTTGTGACAGTGTACAGAAAAAGTAAATTATTATTGAAAAAAATAAATAAAAATATTGGTAAAAACAGCTTGAAAACAAATATTAAAAAAGTGCAAGTGGACTTAGAAAATTCCCCGCAGCAAATAAAATGAAATATTTATGTTTTAACGAATTGAAGATTTGTTTTTTTTAGAGCTACCAAGCAACACACACAGTCACAAAAAGAGATTAGATCCGTAATCGTCTTTTCAAATCAAAAAATATTGGTTTTAGTAACGAATCCTATTTATTGAAACGAAATCGACATACAAAATAAAGTAACTATTTTGTGATTTTAACTTTAGTAAAATGTTAAAAAATAGTACGATACTAAACTGGTTTAAAATTAGCAAAATCATCTTCTTAGCCTAGTATCATACTAAAAATGATTTAACATATTGTTAAATCGGCTAAAATTTTGCGCAATAATGGTTTTTCCAATAAGAGGTGTTATTTTGATATTCAAAAAAAAGAACTGAGTTGTTGAAGCGTGTATCGTTCCATTTTTATTAATAGCGTAGTTTCTACTTGTCAAATGTCAAAAAATGACAGCTTCAAAAGTGACAGCTACCGAATTAGCGGGCTATTCAAAATAACACCTCTTATTGGAAAACCCCTTAGAAATTTAGAAATTTTCTGGTATTAATGCCCACTTTAATAATGGGGGTTTTAATAAAGAAAACGAAAGAACTTTAGATATATAGAGTTCGAAAGATGCGTTCATTTCTCAATGAACCGCTCTAAAATTACATTGAACTTTGACATAAGCGATATGTCAACATGTCAATTCTCAATTCAGTATTTTCCGCAATCCAATTTGATCTGATGTCTACCACCAAAAATGTATTTAATTGCGTAGAAATATAAAATATTATTGCAATATATTTCAATATTGGATTTTCCCTTAGATAATAGAATTTCCTAATTGAATACCATACTTTGCATCTTATTGAGTTAATAAAGTGTACCACCACTTACAATTACAACAAACAAAAGCTATTGGATATCTCAGCCAAGTACCTAAAAACATCAACAACTATGAAGCAGTCATCTAAACGAGGATCGCGACTATCTAGTCTGGCTGAGGACTTCAGTATTCCGGATGATGCACCATTCAGAGGGCGTCTCCACATGCTTTTTAGCCAAATAGAAAAGGAGTTCGAGTTGCTTTATATGGAAAACCTAACTCGTAAGTACCGATTCAACTTAAAACAAAAAAAAATTGATTTTGCTTAAAAAAACTTCACACAGTGCAAGAGAAACTAGAATCACTGGGTGCTAAAGAAAATATGAGTTGTGATCGCTCTGCAGGACATGATGACCCAGACGCAACAGGAATTCCTATAAAAAGCTTTAAATCAAAGTTAGCATCGGGAAGCAAGGTTAAAGCAAGTCATAAAATTAGAGCACAGACATCTCGTATTGTGTCTAGTTTCAAGGCGCAATCGGTTGTCAGTTCGTTAGTGCGTGATTTCTGTGGCCATAAAGACGGTGTTTGGCAAATTGCAGCAAAATCGGGACAGCCGATAATTGGAACAGCTTCAGCCGATCATACAGCGTGCATTTGGGGAATTGAAAGTGGTCGTTGTCTTTTGCAATATCAGGGACATGCTGGTTCGGTAAATTCAATTAAATTCCACCAAAACCGTGATCTAGTTCTAACTGGAAGTGGTGATGGAACTGCTCACATCTGGCAAGCTGCTGTTAACTGGGAAGTGTCCAAGTAAATACGGTCGCGAAAATATTCTCGATGAGCATTATAATTATGTTGGCAAATTCTTTCATTTTTCTAGAAAAGGGCATTCATCTGAAGAAGAACTTGATGATAGTGACGAACAAGTCGAAGATCGAGATAGGGTGGATACATTACGAACACCATTATGTGAATTCTCAGGACCAGGTGGTCATACATCAGTGGTTGTTGCCGCCGATTGGCTGCCCAATATGGATCAAATAATCACAGGCAGCTGGGATAGATCCGCAATATTATGGGATGTCGAAACTAAAGAGCCCATTCAACCTTTGACGGGGCACGATCATGAGTTGACACATGTTTCAGCACATTCCAGTCAACGTTTAGTGATTACTGCTTCAAGAGACTCGACATTTCGTTTGTGGGATTTCAGAGATGCTATACCAGCAGTATCAGTTTTTCAAGGCCATACAGAGTAAGAATAATAATTAATCTATTTTTTATAATCATACGCAGTATTTATTCGTTTGCTTGTCGGAGCCGGTTTTCGCTTACGTGAAAAAGTTTCGAAGATAAAGTAGTAAGAATTCTATTTACAATTACACACATTAACTTCAAAGTCACTTGTCTCTGGTTTTCGGATGATAGCGGCATTTATTGGAATATACGGCCATTGGAACTAAACAGGCAGGAATAAGCCCTTTATACCTCACTTACAGAAATAGTATAAATTCCCATCCAATGATACATGAACCAGCTTTTCTAAGGACGCCAAGTATATGATATCACTGATTGATATAACAATCAATGGTGGCAATGGTGCAGTGGATATAGTGCTTGCCTACTAACTTAAACATGTTGTTTCGATCCGCAACGCTAGACAGCATATTTTTCTATACTTTCAATTTTAATTGGATGCCGTTTAAATGAGATATTAAATACCTAATTCTCAAATCCAGTGCCAACAAAAAATTCCTTTCTAGCTTTCTATTCCTTCTAACAAGCTCCGTGCAATTCAGGTTGCATTTAAAAAGCCTTGGGTCTTACAGGCATATAGCAAAAAATATTAAAAAAATATTATTAAAAGACCGAACTAAAAATCTTTTTATTCAGATCCGTCCTAGTTCTTTTGTATCAAAACGGCGCTTTCCGGCTCTACTTGGTTCAAAGATGCGAGTTCGCTCTGACCGCCATTTTACCTACCTAAGACCAAACCTCCAGTTTCTCCCTAATAGAAAATATTAAACATCTGCTCTCTCGATTTTCTAAACCACCACACAAATAGCCTCCGGAACTTCGTAAACAGGTGGGATAACTATACAGTCTAGTGCAGGTTTCAATGACAAATATGAACCAGTCTCTGTCGAACATTAGTGTCATCTGTGGATTCAGATGGGTCAATAGGTATCTGTGTACGTAACAGTCTCTTGAGCTATACACCCTCCTCCTAACCTACAGTGACTGTTTGTTTTACTCAAAGCGTACATAGCGATACAATAGGTGGTATGTCTATAAATCGCTCATCTTAAATTCATATTCATCCAAAGGTCAAACGAATAATGGTAACAAACTGCTCAACTCAGCGACTTAGTGACAATTGGGTTTTCGAAACGCAATGCCACCTACCTAATTATTTTTAAATATTAAAAAAAAAAAAAAGTTGTCCACTTACTTTCAGGTCTATTTTGTTCCCCTGCCTAGAGCTGTATGAGGTTTCTCATAACATTTCTCCCTCCAGATTTATTCCTCTTAGAAATTTCAGTATATGGAGTGCATTTAGAGAGGATAGCTCGCTCTCCTCTCCCTGGTAATAACCTAGACATTTTTTCCTGTGGTGCATTATTGCACTGCATCTGTCTTGTATGTGGTCTGGTGTTTGGTCGTCGTTTTGACAGAATCTAAACGTGGCAATATCTATTAGGCCAAAATTACTTAGATATGAAGAAGCCCGTTATAATTCTAAGTTTGTTTCTAGCTAATCTGTTGCAGTAGTCCGCGAATCGTTTTATGGTTGTATTCAGCAATCGACAGTTTGCTGCCTTAACTTTTTTGATATTCTTTGATGACTTTGAATGCCCAACAACAACTTGAGTGTGCTACCACCAAGTTTTTTCTCAATTATTTTTGGCTGGAATTATAGCTATTGCACGAACTGCCAAGGTCGATCATCAGATTCCTTTTGCTCTAGAGGTGCTGGTCTACTTTTTCATTTTAATTGATATTCGTGTCTACTCTTTTATGATTTTGTTTTTAATCACATTCTCTCCTATTCCGCAGTAGGATTTAGGACCCTTTAAGGGTATTGTTGCCGCTATTTTCACTAATGAGTCTGAGTCCCTTATACCCTGGATACATATATGGGCAGGTACCCAATGAAGTTATTGTTTTTGCCAAGTTCGTTCAGTTTGCTTACACATTCAAACACCAACCAATTTAGAGATAAAGATGTATGAACTTAACGCTTGATAGCAATATTTTGGTTACGATAGTTGTTTTTTTTTTCGAAATTGCGATTCGCACATTTTGCTACGGCATGAACTTCTGGCTCAAAAATACTTGTGGACTGTCCATCGGTATTAAAAAAAGTTTGGTTCTAGGCCCAAAGATTCCAGCACCAGTCCCCCAGACGATCTCGATCCATTAAGTGTGTAGTTTATTGTTTCGCCTAAACACTCGTTCTAGCTACTTAACTCGGTTTTTAATTTTTTCTCAAAGTCATATTTTTTAATCATGCCGTGTCTTAGAATGTCAATTAGGGTAGTTGCTATTGATTTTGGAATCTCTCAACTCTCTCATGATGTCTCACTTTGCAGATCTATAAATCACCTCGTGTAGAGGAGACAGATGAATGATAACCTCTATAGCTGCTGTAGGGCACGTTTTCATTGCACCAGTAATACAAATACATGCGAGCCTTTGGACTTTTTATAGTGATTTCCTAGTTGTTACTTATTCGGTTATCTTGTGCCATGCTATCGCACCATAGATAATTATGGGTCTTCTCATCATGGTCCACCTGAGGAATTGTTGAATGCAACCCCATGATTTTCCTCCAATTCTCTTTTTTTATTTTTTTTTGTTTATAATTTATTAGTTTTAAAAAACTCTTAACATATCAGTCGATACTTATAACTACAAGTGGTTTCATATTACATTATGTATATCATTAAGGCCTTTGTGGCTTTTCCGATAGTCAGTTCTAAATGTTTATTCCATCTATCATGCGATTTTTAATTTTAAAAAAATTGCATTTATTTTGTAAGCTAATTTCGAAGATTTTATTCATTTAAGTTATTAAAAATTTAATTTTTGTTGAACAACTTCTTTATTCTCCAGGAGCGTTACATCAACCGTTTTTACCAAAGACGACAAAGTTGTATCAGGCTCAGATGACCGTACTGTTAAGGTATGGGAGTTACGAAATATGAGATCAGCATTGGCAACAATTCGTACGGATTCAGCTGTCAACAGATTAGCTGTCTCATCGTCCGGAGTGATTGCAATTCCACACGATAATCGACAAATTCGTTTATTTGATTTAAACGGTCAACGAGTAGCTCGTTTACCCAGAACAAGTCGACAAGTAATAAACATAATAATAAATTACTTAATATTATTTATGAATATATTATATTGCTCATTTTCTTTGTGTAGGGCCATCGTCGTATGGTGTCATCAGTTGCATGGGCTGAGGAGCCCGTTTTCAACTGTAATTTATTCTCTTGCGGATTCGACAGAAGAGTTCTTGGTTGGTCGATCTCATTACCAAAGGATAATTAATTATTATTATTTTAATTAAAAATTGTGTATTAAATGTAATTTCACATACTCATTACGAAGAATAAGATTTTATTGTTATAGAAGTCATGATGATTATTGATTATAATTATTATTATTGAATAATTAATTATTTATTAAACTGTTTAATTTTGAAGAGAATTATTCATCATATTATTGTTATTGATGTTCCTCCTCGTTTATAAATGTATACATACATCACTTAATCGTTTAAAGTAAAGAAAATATTGCCATTTAAAAACGTTATACATAACAAAAATTTTAAATTTATATATATATAAAAATTAATATATTTCTCTTTAAAACCTTACGATTTTAGCTGGGCATATCTAGGAATTAAAAAGAAAAATCTAATTTCCTGAGTACATACTATGTAATACTATAAATTTTAATCTATACATCTCCCGTAGTAAATGTACCTATTTATTTCTTTATAAATAAAAATCACTAACATAAAATTCGGCTTTATTGTGTTTGAAAAAAAAACAGACATTATAAAACCAAGGAAAAAAAATAAAGGGTAAGCTTATTTATCATCAAACAAAGATCTGGAATCAAAAAAGTGTAAGAAAAAAAAATTGTTGGAAAATCAAATAGTATAGTCAAACAATTAAAAGTTTTATTTCCTTTGGAATGAGAATATTTTACAGAGCAGAGCCTCTTGAAACTGGATGCTATATATACTATAACTAGATAGTTTACTTATTCATAGCATCTTTGACATTTTTTGGTATTTTATTGACAATATCACTATGAGAAATGGTACCAATCGTTGCCAAAACACCTTGTCTGTTTGGATGTTCGACATCAACATGATATTCATAGTGATTACCAAACATATTTGTCAATGTTCCACCAGCAGCTTCGAGAACGGCCTCAGGAGCACATGTATCCCACTTTTTACATCCTGGACTTGCAAAGACATAAGCATGTGCCTTGCCTTCCAATAGTTGTAACACTTTGTAGCCAGCTCCTCCTACTTTAATAACTTCAGTGGGACTCAGTGCATCTAAAGCACTTTGTACAATCGGATTGGAATGTGATCGAGTTGTGGTAATGATAAATTTATCATCAGGTGCAGTTTTCAATTCAAACCCACCTGCGCCAATTCCTTTAAATCCCCATATTGTGCGTCCAATTTCCCCGGTATCGTGTTTATAATACGGTTGATGAATAACACCACCAATAGGTGAATTCTTAACAGCAATTCCAATCAACACTGTCACGTGCTCTAAGAATCCTTGGGTGTATTCAGATGTACCGTCGAGTGGATCTACCCAAACAATGCACTCCTCATCTCTTACATCGACCAAGTCATCAGGGCATGTTTTAGATAAAAATTCAGAATCTAATTCTGTAACCAACCAGTCAGGCGTTACATTCAAGTCGCTACAACCTTCCTCGCCAATTATATTGATTTTAGGAAATTGTTTACTTAGAGACGCAATTATACACTGTTGAGCTGATCTGTCTGCTTCTGTTTGAAGATCGTCTTTGGCCTGTTAATAAAGTTTTTATTTTTTTATCAGAGCAACAGAGATAAAGTAGTTAAATAAGATTATGTTATCTTTATTGACCTTCTCAACAATACCCAAATTGCCTTTTTGCATAACGTCCCTTATTATAGTTCCAGCTCGTTTCGCTGTATTTATAGACAAGGACATTATCCTCATTACAAGTGGACTAGTCATTTTAATATTTTATTTAACAATAATGAAATTTATTAATTAATAATAGAAAACGAATTGGGTACCAGATACTTCACAAAATTGTTTTGTTTGCTGTATTTTCAACTTGGGTTGAAGGAATAATGAAATGTCAAAAGATTTCTTTTAGCGAGCTGTGTTCGATTTGTAAATCATCTTACAACATTTAGATTTAGCTGTGTTCACTTAGGAAAAGATCAGTCAGAACGAGTTAGAACAATGGATAGAACAAACTAGATAATAGCTGCGTTTTATTATCTACGGGTCTGGGTTATTTTTGCTTGAAGGGTTTTTTTTTAAGGAAAGCCGTACACGAAGCCAAAAATTTCCTCTTCTCTATTTTCTACAGAAAACGATAGCTAACTATATATTAAGGGTATTCAAGCAACGAGATAATTTTCCGCTTTCAGAAAGATATAATTTTCCGCCAGAAGTTTGCATGAACACCCACTTTAAAATACTTGCGTAAATGTGGGAAATTATCAGATGTACATTATACTACGTTTTCACCTAAAGATAATCCGGTTTAAATTGAGAAGATTAAAAATTAATCCTGAAGTGTTTTCACCAGAGGAAAAAAGATTTGTTTGACGTTTTCAATCTCAATTGTCATTTAAAAATAAAACAAAATATGCAAAATAGGCGCCCGCCGCATGAAGTTCACCTAAACTTTGGAAAATACTTAAAGGAGCTTGAAAATCAGGTGGATGAAATTGATCGATTGTAAGAGACGAAAAATCTTGTCAAATAAAATCTTAATTATTAAAAACTTTCTTTTCTTCCAGCTACTTTTGCCAAAAGTGGTGCAAAAACCGAACCAGAAAAACTACCTTTATTTACTGAAACACTAACTACTTGTACAAAACCAGCGCGGCTTATCAACATGCTAACAAATCCGTAGAACTCTTTAAATACTTACGAATGCAACAACAGTTGGGTACTAAAGAATAAGGCCAACCGCCAGTTGCAATGATGTTTTATTGCGCAACATGAAGATCAATCATTTCTTTGATTTCGTTGCCTGTTCGTATGACGATAAAGCCGAGAAGCCAAGCACATATTTTCAAAATTGGCATGAAATATTCCGAAATATGGAAAACTTTAAGCCCTAGGTGTGTCTGCATGTGGGCGATACTCCTATCAGTCACTATTTGGGAGCTAAGAATGCCGGATGAAATGCTACATTGATTCATGAGAAAGATCGTCCATATTTGGCCAACAAGTATGGCGAGAAGGTTCAAGAATTCTATGTGTTCCCAAGTTTGTTCCACAGGAAGCTATCGAATAATTTCATCACGTGGCAGAAATCGAGCATCTAGGATAATATAACATTTGACTGAAAATACATATACATATTTTTATTTCATAAAAGAAGAAGACTACATTTTTATTTGTGAGGGATGCAGACTACTGAGCAGGTTTTAGTGCTTCTCAAACAACTCGATTAATGGATCTTTCAGTTTGTTGGATTTTCGGTCGTATTGGGATCCTATACTCCAGAGCGATTCCAGATCATAGTTCTCTCTAACTACGTTTTGAAAAATATATGGGGTAATGTTTACCAAATTCATGGCCAACGAATCTCTGCTTTTCTTGCCTTCAATTTTAAGAAGCATTTTTTGGTGAAGCTTGTTTTGAATACTCGTCGAACGAACTCCGTTGTGGCCTGCATGTATCGGTAGTTCCTTCCTGTAACCACAACCATATAGTCAACGTACTTGTACCCTTTCGAAACAGTGCAAATGAAGATGTCTTCGGCATTTCCCATACGCAGGAGTCGACAAGCCTTCACGTCAAATAAACCATGGATTCCATCTAAAAGGAAATGAAACAATTAAGTTGTATGTCATGAAGCACAAAGAAACATTCTATGTAATTTTTAAATTAAATTAAATATACAATTTTACTTTTATTTTATTAATACTTACATAAAATTCCTAACCGGCATCAAATAATGTTTGACAGGTTTTTTTTTGTCAATGGAGATAATGACATTTGGATAGGTCCGTTCCACTAAAAAAAAGTTTGTTTGTTTTGAAAATCTTCTACTTCGAAGAAGATTTCATTGAGATTAATTTTTAATCCTCCTGTAAGGAGATTAAAATTTGTATGGAAATCCTCAAGATTTCAGAAGATTTCAATGAGGATTTAACCGTAGTATAATACTAAACTAACTTTATGAGGTTTATTTCTTTTCTTACTACATCATAATTTTATCGGCTTTACATAATATTTTTCCCATACAAACTTTGACAGTTCATTTCTGCGGAAAAGGATTGACCAACAAGATTTAAACATAAAACAGCTAAGCGAAGGAATCGCTCTTAATGCTACGTTTTCACCTAAAGATAATCCGGTTTAAATTGAGAAGATTAAAAATTAATCCTGAAGTGTTTTCACCAGAGGAAAAAAGATTTGTTTGACGTTTTCAATCTCAATTGTCATTTAAAAATAAAACAAAATATGCAAAATAGGCGCCCGCCGCATGAAGTTCACCTAAACTTTGGAAAATACTTAAAGGAGCTTGAAAATCAGGTGGATGAAATTGATCGATTGTAAGAGACGAAAAATCTTGTCAAATAAAATCTTAATTATTAAAAACTTTCTTTTCTTCCAGCTACTTTTGCCAAAAGTGGTGCAAAAACCGAACCAGAAAAACTACCTTTATTTACTGAAACACTAACTACTTGTACAAAACCAGCGCGGCTTATCAACATGCTAACAAATCCGTAGAACTCTTTAAATACTTACGAATGCAACAACAGTTGGGTACTAAAGAATAAGGCCAACCGCCAGTTGCAATGATGTTTTATTGCGCAACATGAAGATCAATCATTTCTTTGATTTCGTTGCCTGTTCGTATGACGATAAAGCCGAGAAGCCAAGCACATATTTTCAAAATTGGCATGAAATATTCCGAAATATGGAAAACTTTAAGCCCTAGGTGTGTCTGCATGTGGGCGATACTCCTATCAGTCACTATTTGGGAGCTAAGAATGCCGGATGAAATGCTACATTGATTCATGAGAAAGATCGTCCATATTTGGCCAACAAGTATGGCGAGAAGGTTCAAGAATTCTATGTGTTCCCAAGTTTGTTCCACAGGAAGCTATCGAATAATTTCATCACGTGGCAGAAATCGAGCATCTAGGATAATATAACATTTGACTGAAAATACATATACATATTTTTATTTCATAAAAGAAGAAGACTACATTTTTATTTGTGAGGGATGCAGACTACTGAGCAGGTTTTAGTGCTTCTCAAACAACTCGATTAATGGATCTTTCAGTTTGTTGGATTTTCGGTCGTATTGGGATCCTATACTCCAGAGCGATTCCAGATCATAGTTCTCTCTAACTACGTTTTGAAAAATATATGGGGTAATGTTTACCAAATTCATGGCCAACGAATCTCTGCTTTTCTTGCCTTCAATTTTAAGAAGCATTTTTTGGTGAAGCTTGTTTTGAATACTCGTCGAACGAACTCCGTTGTGGCCTGCATGTATCGGTAGTTCCTTCCTGTAACCACAACCATATAGTCAACGTACTTGTACCCTTTCGAAACAGTGCAAATGAAGATGTCTTCGGCATTTCCCATACGCAGGAGTCGACAAGCCTTCACGTCAAATAAACCATGGATTCCATCTAAAAGGAAATGAAACAATTAAGTTGTATGTCATGAAGCACAAAGAAACATTCTATGTAATTTTTAAATTAAATTAAATATACAATTTTACTTTTATTTTATTTATACTTACATAAAATTCCTAACCGGCATCAAATAATGTTTGACAGGTTTTTTTTTGTCAATGGAGATAATGACATTTGGATAGGTCCGTTCCACTAAAAAAAAGTTTGTTTGTTTTGAAAATCTTCTACTTCGAAGAAGATTTCATTGAGATTAATTTTTAATCCTCCTGTAAGGAGATTAAAATTTGTATGGAAATCCTCAAGATTTCAGAAGATTTCAATGAGGATTTAACCGTAGTATAATACTAAACTAACTTTATGAGGTTTATTTCTTTTCTTACTACATCATAATTTTATCGGCTTTACATAATATTTTTCCCATACAAACTTTGACAGTTCATTTCTGCGGAAAAGGATTGACCAACAAGATTTAAACATAAAACAGCTAAGCGAAGGAATCGCTCTTAATGCTACGTTTTCACCTAAAGATAATCCGGTTTAAATTGAGAAGATTAAAAATTAATCTTCAAGTGTTTTCACCAGTGAAAAAAAGATTAGTTTGACGTTTTCATTATGAATTGTCATTCAAAAATCAATACAACAAGACAAAAACAAAATAATTGGGAAGAAGAATAATAATTTCGGTGCAGTAAACAAATTTAATTTCAATAAATAAAAATGAGTAATAACTTTAAAATATTGTTATCCCAACATCTTGCAGCATATAGATATATTTACATAAATACTGTAATCGCCTTTGCACGGTTTTCGTTTTTATATATTTGGGAAAGAACAACCTCAAAGTATTACTGTAGGATAGCTAAAACATTTTCCATTCGAGGTACCGACCGCTTTGGTATTTGTAGCTTTATTGCATTTTTTATTTTTATACTTATTTATAAACAAAAACAGAATTTGAAGGCAATGTTGGACAGTTTTTTTTTCTTTTGTTAAATGTCAATGGAGAAAACATGACATTAGAATAGGCGCGTTCTATGAAATAAGGTTTGTTTCTTTTGAGAATATTCTGATTTCAATGAGATTAATTTCTAATCATCATTTAAGGAGCTTAAAATTTGTATGGGAAATCTTCAATATTTAGAAGATTTCGAAGAGGATTTATGGTTAATCCACTTAAATCTGGATTAAGTGGTAGGTGAAAACGTAGTATAAGATCACAACATGGAATGCAAACGGTCTTTTACAACATGTATCAGAACTAAACATCTTTTTAGAAATAGAGCATTTAGACATTTGTTTGGTGTCCGAAACTCACCTCGGTATATAACAAAGTCTTGATAATAAATTGCCAATTATACGTGTTATCCACTGATCTCTATAATACACTGGATAGTGTATTCCCTACAAAGTATAACAGTTTTTTTGACTCCATTTGAATTTGACAGTAGCACCATTGCAATTGCCTATCTCGTATTTTTATAAAAAGAGAGAAAGAGATAGATTGCACTCCTTTCAAAAAAAAAAAAAAAAATTGAAAAACAATTTATTTTTATTGTCAGTTTCAATCAAGATAATAAGAACTACAAACAATTCAGAAAAGGAAAGACGGAAGACGGAACCTGGACAATCGGACCTCGGAAAAGATTATATCAATCAAGACGAGGGAGGAATTGATATTGAAACTGCAAAGAAGTCCTTCGTGAAGAGGATAAATTCGATAAGAACGTTTCAAGGAAATTGTCAAAGCTAAGCACAAAGTTGAAAAAAAAAATCAAAAAGCAAGAATTTCGAAGACGAAGATGAAGTCGACCACTTTGGTAGTGATGAACACGTTCACCATGATGTCGATTTGTCATGTTTGCCGAATACAGATAAGATTTAGAAGAAGACGACAAAGAAGATGAACCACGTCACAAGAAAGTGAACGATATTGCAGAAAAATTATCATTAAATATGGAAGCTGAAATTATTGCAATGTAATTGTTGGGAAAATAAAACAAGTTCAAGTTCTTTTACAAATGGAAGTCAATATTGTGCGTTTCTCTGTCTTTTTTCGTCTTAAAATTCTAGGTTATTTACAATACATATTAAAAATCTGGTAACAGAACGTTTCAAGGAAATGTGTTTTCTTGTTCTTGTTGGTGGAGTTGAATGATTATCCTGTTTGTTTCGATTTTCTGGTCGATTTTTATCCAATCTCAATGGTTTATGAGAACTTCAACGAGTTGACCCTCACCGCCAGCCTAAGATAAATTTGCTTTATCAGTAATACAAGGTGGTGCGGCTTAAGAAGCCGCTTTTGGCAATATTAAGCTAGCACCGAAAGCACTTTCAATTCAATATTTAATATTTAATACACACTAGAAACAATCAAATATATCATTAGTATGGCTTTTTTATTAAAGAAAAATTCGTACTTAGATTTGTTGAAAATAGACGTGTAATTAAAATTTTATATTTTTTTGAAGAAGGTGGGCTTGATATGGTTGATTAAACAAATTTAATTTCAAGCATAAGCAACCATCTTGAAATGTAACTTTGGCAACAAAAATGTTATACTGTTATACTGACATGGACCCTCTACAATTATTACAGTTTACTATTGGGGTCGATTTTTGTGTGTGAATACACTATCCAGTGTATTATAGAGATCAGTGCGTGTTATCATGCTCCGCACCCAGCTGACAAAGGGGAGGATCAGCAATACTTATAAAAAAGCGCTTAACACACTACGAAGAACAAAAGTTTACGAATGAAACATGCAAGTACCAATAATAAGTATTGGTATAAAAAAGAAAGAATTTAAAATAGCAGCTATATACTGCCCACCGAGGCGGTCTCCAACTGAAAAAGACTTTGCAGAACTCCTAAATTTGTTAGACCATAACTTCCTTGTTGGTGGCGACTTCAATGCTAAGCACACCCACTGGGGATCTAGGCTCATAACTACAAAAGGTAAACATCTATACCAAGCATGCCGCAAATACAACTGCGAATTTTATTCTTCTGGTTCGCCAACATAATGGCCATCTGATACTAACAAAATACCAGACCTTATAGACTTTTTCGTATTTAAAGGTATTAAACGAAATCATATAAGTGTCGAAGGTAATTATGATTTATCGTCAGATCATACTCCAGCAATTATATCACTGAACGAAGCAGAAATAAAAAAAGTAAATAAAGAAATAAAAAGTAATCCCAAGCTCGTGAATAAGAGAACAAACTGGAACGAATTCAGAGATAAATTTGAAAGTTTTATTAACCTGAGATCCCCTATGCAAACAATTGAACAAATTGATCATGAAGTAGAACAATTTATTGCTGATGTGCAACAGGCTGCAGAAGAAAGTACTTCAGCTATTTCAAACGCGAGAGAAAAACAAATAAAATATCCTGCCGAAATAAAGGAGCTAATATTGGAAAAAAGAAGAGCTCGAAGAAAGTGGCAAACTACGAGATTCCCTGGTGATAGGGGACTTTTTAACCGTCTTAACAACGAATTAAAAAAATGTGAGTTCAAAAATGATTCACTTAGTAGATTCCTGAAAAATCTGACGATGGATGCTTCTTCCGAATACTCCTTATGGAAATCAGCTAAGCGCCTAAAAAGACCTCAGACACAAGAACCGCCAGTAAAATCTGAAGAAGGTAAATGGATCGCAAACCCGAAACAAAAGGCTGATCTATTCGCTGAACATCTCGCGAATGTTTTTAAGCCATTCCCAGCAAACACAGCTTCATATCCCTTACAGTTTATTGATAGAAACGACGAATGTGAAATATCTTTTGTCACACTAAAAGAAGTAAGAAGCATGTGTCAACATAAGTTGTCTAACAAAAAATCACCAGGGTACGATCTAATAACTGCTCAGGTTTTGAAAGAAATGACATAGTTGATTCGTTTCAACACGCACGTGACAGCTACCCTAAAAAAAGGCGAATTTCACCTTTCACCGAATCTACCCCCTAATGCGGAAAAGGAATGGACTCAGCCAGAAGACGAAACTGCTTATCTATACGCACCCATTATCACATAGCATAGTTTACTGTATCCAAAACGAGCATGAGAAGGCTTGGAATGTTTGAGAGGAAAATCCTCCGGATCTGCACGGGACTCCACTTTAACCAGCGACGACAAAAGCACTTCAGCAACAAACGACTTTTTGAGGCGTCCAGAATAACACCTCTCGACGGTTTGGTGTAAAAGCAGTGTTACATACACTGGTTATCAAATAAATATGGGTGTGTTTTGTTACTCCAAAGGATTTAAAATTACGTTATTTAATTTTAATTGAACTTATCTATCTACAGAGATTTTACTTTGCGAATAATACGCACATATGTATTTTTTTAGAAAACCTCAGGTTAGCCCAAAACAGCTCATTTCCTCGTTGGTCCATTTAAAGAGATTATTTTTCATTGAGATTACGGATAATCTTCGTTACTGTAAATCCAATGACTCACTCTTCCTGCATAGTGTTTTTTCAAGCTGCATGCCAATGAAAGAGCTTATGGACTCAATAGTGCATGCATTTGTAAAACAATGTATATATTTATTCCAAGTTGCCTTGAGTGGCGATATTCAAAATTCGGCTGAAAGAGAAAAAACGTCATGTGGAACACATTCTGTCCTTAAGTTGTCGACCCTTTTATCAGCCACTATTTTTTTTAAATTTTAACAGCCATATTAATAAAAATTGCTTATTCCATCTCTAATCCATAATTTTACTAAACCATTGAATTAATCTGCGGATTTAAATTTTCCATTAAAAAAAAAATAACATATCCTCGATCCTGTATATTTTTTTTTTGAAAGTGTTTCTTTATTTATTCCGGATAAGGAATGGAATGGATGGAAAAGACGAAATGTTTATCCATAATATCCAGAATGGAATGAATAAAGAAACAAAAATAATCCGGAATAGAAAAGAAAAGGATGACATCGCAATCAGCTGTTTAAAAATTTGCGAAGAAGAAAGGGCGATAACTCTGCAATTTCCCACACTGAGCAATTTTGTGTACCCCGGCCACCACATACATCCTTCACTAACGTGCTTAAAAATCGCAAACTAAAATTGAATTATGTAATCGCAGTTCTTGTAATTGTTTATTTGTTTTTTTTTATTGTAAAATTCACATGTATATATGTATAGTTGCCAGCAAACATAGTATTAATCATTTTAATATTAAAATAAATTAATAAAGACTAATAAATTATCGTGTAGTACTAAATGATGAATTTGAAATAAATGTTAACGACACAAAACTTTTGACTATTGTGACTACAAATGTAATCGTGTAGTTTCGTGACTATTGTGACTAGAAAAGTCATTAAGACCCCTTTCACACAAGGAAACTGAGTTGCCGAGAACTGGTAGTTTGTCGGTGAGAAGGGCAAGAAGTAAGGGGAATGAAAAAAATCTCCCCGGTCAACGATTTGAGGAGATTTTTTTTGACGTTATGCTTTGAAATTTTCTTAGGTTTCCATTTTGACTTCTGTATCTGAGAGATGTTTATTTTTAACAACCACAATACAAAAAAAAACATTTACCTACATAATCGCACCAGGTTTCTTTATTTTGAATTTATTTTTCTAAAAATAAGCTGCGGTTAATTTATAACTCAAAATTGTGTAGAATTTTCCAGCCGCGAAGCAAATCAAAAGCAATACAAAAAACGAGCAAATCAGTTTCCTCATCAATATCTTCGTGTGAAAGCTACAAGGCAATTAAAGGAAAACGTCAAAAAAATCTCCAGCAACTGGTTTCCCTGTGTGAAAGGGTACTAAGGAGTTTCGTGACTGCGAAAAAGGCACTGATCTCTATAATATATTATAATGTATTATAGAGATCAGTGGAAAAAGGGCGATAATGCCGAATTTATACGAGTGATAAATTACCAATAATTCTTGTTATGAAACTGGCAAAATAATGGTAAATTCTGATCATTAATTATAAGCATTTACACGGGAAAATAAAGACTGTTTGATTGATAATGGCAATCTGCCACTAAAGAATGATCAAGTTCATTCTTCCTCGCGGTGTGCCATTATTTTCAAAATGATGTCACTGTGCATTTACATGACACTATTTTAATGGCAATATTGAATGACAGTTTTTCCTGACATTTTTTTAATGACGGAAATAATGATAAATTTTAAATCCATTTACACGATTTTGTCATTAATGTCAATAAAATAGAAGAAATAATGGTAATTTGTTACCCGTGCATAACTCTGCAATTTTCCAAACTGAGCAATTTTGTCTACCCCGGCTACTATATATATCCTTCACCCACGTACTTAAAAATCGCAAAATTAAATTGCATGTGTAAACGCAGTTTACATAATTGTTTATTTGTTTTTGGTATTTGTAAAATGCACATGTATATACATATATAGCTCCCAGAAAACACAGTATCAATCATTTTAATATTAAAATAAAGTAATAAAAATTAAAAATTATATGGTAGTACTAAAGGATGAATTTGTTAACGACACAAATCTATTGACTATTGTGACTACAAGTGTCATCGTGTAGTTTCGTTACTATTGTGACTAGAAAAGTCGTAATGGAGTTTCTCACTGCGAAAATGGACGATAATGCCGGATTTACACGAGTAATAAATTGCCAATAATTCTTGTCATGAAACTGGCAAAATAATGGTAAAATCTGATCATTAATTATAATCATTTAAACGGGGAAAATAATGACTGTATGATTGATAATGGCAATCTGCCATTAAGGAATGAGCAAGTTCATTCTTCCTCGCGGCGTGCCATTATTTTCAAAATGATGTCACTGTGCATTTACATGAAACTATTTTATTGGCAATATTGAATAACAGTTTTCCCTGCCATTTTCTTAATGACGAAAATAATGACACATTTTAAATTCATTTACGCGATTTTGTCATTAATGTCAATAAAATAGAAGAAATAATGGTAAATTGTTACTCGTGCATAACTCTGCAATTTTCAAACCTGAGCAATTTTGTCTACCCCGGCTACTATATACATCCTTCACGCAAGTGCTTAAAAATCGCAAATTTAAAATGCATGTGTAAACGCAGTATACGTTATTATTTATTTGTTTTTGTTATTTGTAAAATGTATATATAGCTCCCAGAAAACACAGTATCAATCATTTTAACATGAAAATAAAGTAATAAAGTTTAAAAAATTATATGGTAGTACTAAAGGATGAATTTGTTAAACGACAAAAAACTATTGACTATTGTGACTACAAATGTCATCGTGTAGTTTCATGACTATTGTGACTAGAAAAGTCTTATGGAGTTTCGTGACTGCGAAAAAGGGGGATATTGCCGGATTTACACGAATAATAAATTACCTAAAATTCTTGTCATGAAACTGGCAAAATAATGGGAAAATCTGATCATTAATTATAAGCATTTAAACGGGAAAATAATGACTGTTTGATTGATAATGGCAATCTGCCACCAAAGAATGAGCAAGTTCATTCTTCCTCGCGGTGTGCCATTATTTTCAAAATGATGTCACTGTGCATTTACATGACACTATTTTAATGGCAATATTGAATGACAGTTTTTCCTGACATTTTTTTAATGACGGAAATAATGACAAATTTTAAATCCATTTACACGATTTTGTCATTATTGTCAATAAAATAGAAGAAATGATGGTAATTTGTTACTCGTGCACAACTCTGCAATTTTCTAACCTGAGCAATTTTGTCTACCCCGGCTACATTATACATCCTTCACCCACGTGCTTAAAAATCGAAAATTTAAATTGCATGTGTAAACGCAGTATACGTAATTATATATTTGTTTTTGTTATTTGTAAAATGCACATGTATATATATATATATAGCTGCCAGAAAAAACAGTATCAATCCTTTTAACATTAAAATAAAGTAATAAAGATTAAAAAATTATATGGTAGTACTAAAAGATGAATTTAAGGAAAATGTATACGACTTATGAATCATCATGTAGTTTCGTGACTATTGTGAATACAAGTCATTAGGGAATTCCGTGACTATTGTGAATGCATCTTTCAATTCTTAACATTACATATAGCTCAAAAAATGAAACTCAGTTAGTCGTCAAAATACTCCGCATTGACAAGGTACCGTTTTACATTTACTGACATTTGCGTTTTACTAGCTTGTTTCCAAAACTAGCTTTTAATTATTAAAAAAGTGTGTATTTACATTTAAATACAATAAAAAATAAATATGGCTCGACGCGGAGCACAAGCTGAAGATTTATCAAACGTTGAATTTGAGACAAGCGAAGATGTTGAAGTTATACCCACATTCAATTCGATGAACCTCAAAGAGGAACTTTTGCGTGGTATCTACGCGTATGGTAAGTGGGTCATTTCCGCACTGTTCTAGCGAAAGTACATTTTGTAAATGTTTATTCTTATTTTATATTCTAGGTTTTGAAAAGCCTTCAGCCATTCAACAGAGAAGTATAAAGCCAATTGTTAAAGGACGCGATGTCATTGCCCAAGCACAATCAGGAACAGGAAAAACTGCAACATTCTCCATTTCTATACTGCAAAGCTTAGATACAACACTGCGAGAAACACAAGTTCTGTGTCTCTCGCCAACTCGTGAATTGGCTGTTCAAATTCAAAAGGTTATTCTAGCTTTGGGAGATTTTATGAATGTGCAATGTCATGTTTGCATTGGTGGAACTAATTTGGGAGAAGATATACGAAAATTGGACTACGGCCAGCACATCGTAAGTGGAACACCAGGTCGTGTTTTTGATATGATTAAAAGAAGAGTTCTTCGAACAAGGTAACATTTGTAGAAACTTTAATTATATGTGCTTAATGTTTTTTATTTATTAATTTGTAGAGCAATCAGGATGCTAGTACTTGATGAGGCTGATGAAATGCTGAATAAGGGATTCAAAGAACAAATTTACGATGTCTACAGATATTTGCCACCAGCAACACAAGTTGTGTTGATTTCGGCTACACTTCCCCATGAAATTCTAGAGATGACCTCCAAATTCATGACTGATCCAATTCGTATTCTCGTCAAACGGTAAGATTATTGTAAAATTTTGTTATATATATTTTCATTTGCTAAGTTTTAAATTTTAGTTTATTCAATCACAAATGTCAATTTAGCATATGGTATATATAAGTTTTTTCCTTTTTATTACTTTTTTAAAGACTGGCTAGTTCTTAGTTTTAGAGTTATCTTGAGTAATGTGCGAACTTGGCTTGAATTTATACGCATTAGTCAAACAACGGTAGATATAGGGTAAATAGGTAGAAATTGTGGTCAAAAGCAAACTAGCTCAAAAGTCCCGCTTATAATTAAGGGAAGTTGGCTCCTCTCGTAGTAAATTGTAACCTAATTATTATTTTTTTTTGGCTTAAAACCTTACAAAAAAAATGTTGCAATTGAATTGCATAGATAATTAGACAAAGTTAATGGCAAAAATAGCGCGCTTTTTAAAAAGTCATATTTTGCCCTAATTAAGTGGAAAAATACTCAAGTTGTTTTTTTTTTATATATCTCAAAAACTACATGCTGAATCTGATAAAGCAATTATAGATTTCATACAAACATAGATCAAATAATAAAATTATAGAAAACAATTAGGGTAAAAGTACCCTATTTACGCATCTCTAAAATCAAATGTATTTTAAAGGTTTTTTCTTCTGGGGTTTGTTTTTTATTCACAAATGCATACATTATAATTATACATAATGTAAAATGAGGAAGGAGGCATGGGGGAGGTTAATACTTTTTCAATTTTTTTTCCATAATTACACAAATTCAAAATTAAACAAATAGAAAATAAAATCCAAAAGATGGATAAGAATAGTCACAAACGGATATACCTAACATTATTTTTTCTAGTATACTTTTTGTCCGTTTTAATCCTGCTTCTAATTACTTCGTATTTTTTTCTCGTTATAAGTTTCTCAGAAAAGTTACTCTTAATTAAATCATCTATAATTTGTAAAATATTATATTCGTAGACATTTTCTCAGAATCCTCGCTGGTGCTGACCTGTTTGTCAATTCATTATCATCACTATTTCCAGGTGGGAATATACCACATGCATGATATTTAGCAAATCTCAAAATTCCCCGCTGCAGCTGCGACATGCAGGTCACATTAAACAGGACCAGCGAGAATTCTTAAAAAAGGTTTACTAATAAAATAAAATAATATAAAAATAAAATAAAATTATAACGAGAACAAAATACAAAGTAATTAGAAGCAGGATTAAAACGGACTAGGAAAAAAATGTTAGGTAAGAAGCTAAATCGGTTTGTGACTATTCTTATCCATATTTTGAATTTTATTTTCTATTTGTTTTGAATTTGTTTGATTTTGAATTTGGGTACATATGAGAAAAAATTCGAAAAAGTATTCACCTCCCACATGCCCCTTCCTTATTTTATATATGTATAATTATATATGTATGGAATTGTGTACATTGAAATCGCCGTAACAACAATTTCACTGTGTGGATAATTGAAAACAATTCTTTGCATTGAGTTGTACAGCGCATCGAATTCGTTAAAAGTCAAATTACTGTCCAAACTTGAGCTACGATAAATAAAGCTCATGGATGGTGAATTAGAACCACATGAAGTTAAAATTTAAAAAAATAATTAAAAAAAAAAAAGTTAAAATTTGTATTCAAACAAGGCTTTTATTGTGGTAGAAGTTGATAAGCATCAACATTTCGCACTTAGACGCCGATACCATGGCTATGAATTCCCGGAAAAGAATTCCCCTAACCCTTTCCCAGATAACGATTGCCCGCAAAACGAATTTCCGTATCGCGAAACTAATACTATTTTTGATTTTGAACTGTACGCAGAAATGAATTATTAATTTTGGAAGAGGAATTTCTTTTTGCCATCACACCGCGTAAGGGGAGCCATGTTGCGTTCTACAACCCCCTGCTTGGTCAAATATTGAATTTGGGATGGGGTCGAGTTTTGGTGTATGCCAAGTTTTTTTTCTGACTTAGACTTTTGTGGACTCAACGCAATTGCATGAGGGTTCTCCAAGCATTTTTCAAAATTGGTAAATTTTTGAATCTTTCAAGAAAACGCTGCAAAGAAATCCTTTTTAAGCCCACGAATGTTGCAATATTCGATCCTAAATTCACCACCCATTACCAAAATAAAATCAAATCAGAGAATTATAAATGCTTAAATATAAACTTCACAGTTCAATTACTATTAGTGTTATGTCTTAAAAGTAAACTGAATTGATTTGCCCCCGAATTTCCAAAGCCAATAACAGCAATTTTCTTTTTACTACACCCTTAAGTAACGAAAATAATTTTAATAGTCGAGAAAAAATGTATTCTTTAAATTACTCTTTCAAAAAAATAATCACTCAACGTAAAATTTGTACAAAATATTTCCAAGGCTAGGCATTTTAGATATTTTTAATTAAAACAAGGTATGTATTCGCTATTAGAAAAACAGAACGGTTCATATACTGATAAACTACATATCATATATATCTATTTATTCTAACTAGTGCCGTGTATTTAAAAGACCTAAGGTCTTACAGGCTTATAGTTAAAATTATTATTACTATTATTATTATTACTTTCTGTTTTAATATGAATTTTTAGTAGAATGGTGTTTTAAAACAAAGCTTTATTTCATTGCAGTGATGAATTGACACTGGAAGGCATTAAACAATTTTTCGTTGCTGTCGAACGTGAAGAATGGAAATTCGACACACTGTGCGATCTTTACGACACTCTCACTATCACGCAGGCAGTGATATTTTGTAATACCAAACGTAAGGTCGATTGGCTGACTGAGAAAATGCGTGAAGCTAATTTTACAGTTAGTTCCATGCACGGCGACATGCCACAGAAGGAACGTGATGAAATAATGAAAGAATTCCGCGCTGGACAAAGTCGTGTTCTAATCACAACAGATGTCTGGGCTCGTGGCATAGATGTTCAACAGGTTTCGCTGGTTATCAACTATGATCTACCGAACAATCGTGAATTGTACATTCATCGCATAGGCCGTTCGGGTCGTTTTGGTCGCAAGGGTGTCGCAATTAATTTCGTCAAATCTGATGACATCCGTATTCTTCGAGATATTGAACAGTACTACTCTACGCAAATCGATGAAATGCCAATGAACGTAGCTGATTTAATTTAATTTCAAAATCCAAACAAATATTTATCATCATCTAAAATGAATTATAATTTTAAATATATTTAACTCACAATAAATTTGTATTCATTTTTTTTTCATTAATTAAACTATGTTCAATAGATGGGTTTCACTTTGGTGTCAGCTCAATTTTATACAAAATACAGTTTTGTACCGCATCACACTGAACTCGATAACATCGCTGGTTGCGTTGGAATTTGTACATAGGTTGAGGTGTGGTTGTTTTGGCCAGATATGGCAGATGTTTGCTTATCTTTGGACTTCATAACAGTGCCAAGGACTATACCGATGAATAGAATGAGTCCAACTTGGTGGTTTGAAATGAATTTTTTCGCACAGTCTGTTGGGTTGTCGATATCTAGTGAATAGATCTTCAAAAAAAAAGTATATACGATAACTATGAATTTGTTTTGAAAAATTAATTAAATGTTCACCTGTTGCACTAAATGTCCGGCTACCATTCCTAAAGCTGTATAATATGGCCAAGTTTGATCACAAGCAACACCTGCAGCAACCAGACTCGATAGCATCACTGTAGAAAATCCGGACAACCAAAGCTTTGTGTTTTCACCAAATCGCAAAGCAGTCGATTTAATTCCGGCCTGTACATCATCGATTTTATCTTGGTGTGCATAAATTGTATCGTAAACTACAGTCCAGCAAATTCCTGACAAATAAAGAGGCAGACAAGCCGACCAGTTAACCGCCCCATGAGTAGCACACCATCCCAGCAGTGCACCCCAATTAAAAGCCATACCCAGTACTAACTGTGGCCAATACGTTATGCGTTTCATTAGTGGGTATGTGACAACCAAGCCTAAGGAACAAGCACCAAGAATAATCGATTGTAAGTTGAGTTGAAGCAAAACCAAAAGGCCAAGGCTTAGTTGTGCTGAGAGGAAAATTATAGCGTCGAATTGAGAAATTTCGAAAGAAGCTAGAGGACGATTTTTTGTACGCTCTACTTTGGCGTCTATATCTTTGTCCCAAAGATCGTTAATTGTACATCCGGCTCCTCTCATTATAAAGGCACCTGTTGCAAAAAGAGCTAGCATTACGGGGTCGGGCCAGCAACCACCAGGGGCACTCAAGGCTATACTCCATCCGCATGGCCAAAAAAGAAGCATGGAACCTATAAAATAAAGAAATTGCAATTAAGTTTAAAAAATAAAACGCAAAGCTAAATAGAAAGCATTAGCTTACGACTAAATATTAACTAAGTAAAACGGATGAAATACACACCTCGTCAACAAACATTTTTCAATATACTTTATCCGTTTTTTTTTCTAAACATTGATGGAAATTGTGCCATCTGAACCACGAGTTTTTCTATTATTCTAAGGGCTCTAGTTTGGAGTCTGTTAAAAAACAGGCATTTTTTTTGCAGCACCTGTCCATCCATGGGAGTTATATTCAAGTTTAGGCCCTATAAATTACAGCTAGATCAGATGGCGGAAAAATTGTTTGCAACTTCTGAGGAATCCTAAACGCATAACGAACTAGTAGATCACTGTCGCCACGTTAATTGAACTTAGTCACCCTAATCTGGGTCCCAGGGCATAGTGGCATGCAAGGATAATGAAACTGCAGCGGAACTGGGCAAAACTGGTTCATCACTTGAAGCGAGCCAAATCGTTTCCCGTATATTTGTGCCACTGGATCATACAAATTTAAGAATCCAACAAATTTCCCTCAAACTCCTAAACGACAAATGGTCAGGTCCCAGCAGTTGTCGGGTTTCGAGAAATCTTTGGACAGACATTTCTAAGAAAAAAACAGAATATTTACTAAGACTAAACAGACCTCAACTGCCTCTCCTGATGGCCATCCTAACGTGTTACTACTCAATGGGAAACCACATGACCTGAATGGGTATCAGCATATCTGACTTATGTAGAGGTTGTATGGACGAAGAGGCGGAAGAGGGCTCATATCCCTTCATTTGCGAATGCCCCATCATAGCTCGAATCAAGAAAGAAGCCCTCGGCGAGTACTTCTTCGGCGAACTGGCGATATCTCTAATAAGCCAGTTAAACATATCCTGAAATGTTTTCAAGGTCAGGATGGTTTAGGGAGACACCTCAAGCATAATCTCCCCATGTACTCCCTACTTAAACTTCTTCTTTCCTACCCAAGGGACCGCAATGGATCCATTCAGATCCGAGTGAGGTGAGCCGGCTGACTGTTTCACCCCCTGTACTAACTTAACATATCCTAAGTGCATACTAAGAATAGACTTTTTCGGTTTCCTCAATACAAGAATCACAACAGTGGCATAGAGGCTTGGTTGTTCTTTAATGATAGTAAACACTTAAACAGCATTGGATTGTTGAAACATTATTCTACGCGGTTTCTTATTCCTCATTGCACAATGCTATCAAGATCAGAATTTAATGAGTTTATCATAATTTGCCGTTTTAGTTCCACATACAAAGAACATTAGGTAAGGAATATGAAAAGCTGAGAGTTCTATCATCTGCAAAACAATTTAATGGATTAGAAGTTGTAGAAAGTAGATCTTTCATGAAAATTAAGAACCGAGTCTGGGCTACATCATTATTTATTTTATGAATTACTTGTATTGAGCGGCCCTACAGGTATTTCTAATCCATCGATACATCGAAACCAAATGCACGCATTTTCGATAAGAGAGCTTGATGCCAAGCTCTATCAAATGCTTTTGAAATAGCAAGCGCAATAATCTTATTTATTCGAAAACGATTGTAAAGATTTGTTCCATGGGCCTCGTTCGGTGGCATAACCTAACCGATCCGGATTGCTTGGCGTTGTTGTAACGCCTAAGGAAAAACAGCTGATCAACTAAACATATGTTGTCAAACACAAATCTCAAGTTACCCAAAAATGATTGGATTCGTTGAAATTAGTTTGGAAATGTGAGGAACAGCTGATTCAAAACTTCAGATGTGTATGCATTACAACTGACATAACGAGAAAGCTACCTGAATCGTTCGAAAATAAATCCGCTACAAAGGTATCTTGGATAGCCTATCGGCCGCGCACCGAACGAGGCCATTGTTCCGTGTAAAATCTATCAAACCAAATGCATGGTTTCATTTGAGCTGTAAGGTTATTAGGGTTAATGAAGCAAGTTTCCGGAATTATAAAGCCAACCTTACTGAGGAAAACCAGAATAAGTTGAAACAAGCTAGAAGGCTTGCAGAATAAACATTCAAAGACCCAAATATTTGCATGACCAAAAGTTAAGGGAAAACATACTACAATGTCATAAAGGTAGTAAACATTTTTGGTCTTTTGTAAAAAATATTCGAAATTCAACTTCGTGTTCGCTTCCAACGCTCGTCTTTGTCAGCTCAAGTGAAAAAAACAATTTGCTTGCATCGCAATTCGCTGTTAATTCGACGCTGCCAGAAAGTTTTCGCAGTACTTGAGAGCGTAAATGATTTCATGGGACGATCTTCCTTCGCACGCGTACAGTTGCTAGAGTCCTTAAACACCTCCATATACACAAATCCGGTGGCCCAAATAGTACTTTCAGCTCCTCATATTCCTTTTCAGATTCACCTCCGTAGTCTATGGATGTGGAACTGCAAGGGCAGCGTATGATAAGCTCATTAAATTCTGATCTCAATATCATTGTCCAATTGGGTATAAAAACCACATAGAATTTAATGATTGAAAACGAAAAATCTTGGGCTGATTATGGAATACGAAGCGAATCGCTTTCAATTCGATATCTCATTTTCGACTCGTTTCGTTTTGATCAATTAATGAATTCGAAGCGAATCGTAAATGCTACTTCCAAGTTTTCCAGATAATTGCCAGCTGATTGCCAGTGAATATTTATTATTTCAATCAAAATCATTTGTGTTTTGTCCGAGGTGCATTAACTTTGTAATAAAATATTTATTTAAATAAAAAATTGACTCAAATGTTTTGTATATAAATGCTTAACGTGAGGAAGAAAAAGAATCTTAAAATTCAAACTTGAGAAGAAAATTATTAAGAAGTGCTTCTTCACCTTTTGATCTTCCTTGCTTCGAGTCAGTGTTTATGCTTAACGTGTTTATTATTTGTTAAATTAGCTTTATTTATAAAAACTTGGTTCGATAAATTGTTTCGCCTTTCGAAAGAAACATTTAAAACTGTCTTGGACGAAATAAAAGACAAATATAGACCACAGAACAACAATGAGACACCACCAATTATAAAATTAGCTGCAACATTGAGATTCCTTGCAGGCGGATCATACCAAAAAGTGGTTGGACAGGATACAAACATTGGAATGGCGCAACCCACAGTATGCAATTCAATGTCCGAAGCGCTAGACATATTGCAGAGAACGTTGTATGTTGTGTCCTTTGGCTATCCGTTCGTTTTCCCTCATAAATTCGATGAGCGGAGAAAATTGTTGCTGGTTGGTGTCTTGCTGTCTTGGGCGCCTACACGTTTATTACAAACAATTATTGTTTATTTCTTTAGTTATTTATTTAAATGAAAAAAATCCACCGAAATATCTCTTTCGACTGTGTCGATAAACCAATCCGCCAAAGAATCCCTAATGCACGCGCTAAAAATTGAAATGTCAAATCAAATTCGGTTTCGATTTTCAAAATAGGGCGAATGTAAAACAAAAGAGACGAAAGCGAAAACGTTATATAAAATCTCATTTTCGCCACCTAAAACAATTCGCTTCGTATTCCCTAATCAGGCCACAGAGTTGCGTTCCTCCCCTTAAACTATTCAACAGTAATACTCGCGCTTCTCTGAATACTCATCAGTTTACCCATACAACACGAATGTAGAATGCATTAGCATTGATATTCTGATCTTCAAAACCAATGTGCATCAATATCTCCTTTTAAATCCTTCCTTATTTAATTAATGCACTGTGCTGGTACATTTTAAGGGTAGCCAAAACTCCTTTACTGCGAGCTCAATTATAAAAAAAAACGGCTGTAATCATCAGGTAGTATTAGTAGAATAATTAAGAGCATATTAATTTTCAAACATGCGATTTTTAAATCTTACCTATTGGTCGATCGATGCGCATTAGTCTGCCATATGGTGACACAGCGAATTTTAACTGCTGCAGCAACGACTTCTGACCTTCATGCGAGTTTTCATGTGGCGTATTATTTGAGCTGCATCTCACCCAATTATTACTCACAGAAACTACATTTTTGAACATCAAATCTTTTCTCAGCCGAGGCGGGTGTTGAAGGTTAATTGCACATAAAGTTAATGACTTTGATTTGTTGTTTAGTTGGTGTAGTGCGAAACGACTATGATATTGGTTCCCCACTCTTAAGCATACTGTTCGTATAGATAACATTTTTCATTAAAGAGTTCTTCAAGAACGGCAAGATTATTTAATGGACAGGTTTCGTAATGCTGAACTGCGCGGTATAAGTTAAAAATATCGTTTAGTGTAGTGACAAGCTGGATAATGTGATTGTACATTGAGAGTGTACTCACAACATTTTGTTTTTATAGGCGAATCATTGAATGATTCTTGTTATTGTACACGTTTTGCTAGTTTTTAGCGGTGGTTTCAATGAATCGCGGTTGTTGTTTTGGCCACAAAAATTGCAATGCGAAACGAACGAAACAAAAAATGTGTGGTGTGTTGTCAAATTTCACAGAAATGACAGCTGTCAATTAATTTTCGTTTATCTTAGCACATTCAGAGGTTAGGGAATGGAAAACCATAGGCGTGTTCCTTAGGAGATGGCAAAGTATCAATAAAATACGAAATACAAATTGTCAGTCTAGTATAACAATCTATTTCAGTTTTATGTGATTGTCAATTGAAGCAAAACGATATCAATAGATTAGATACACACTTTCTCTTTGTAATAGATTTTATACTTTGTAAATTCTTATCCAGTGATTTAGACGCCACTTGACGATTAACAGTCATATTAATTAGATTAGAATTCGCCTAAAGTTTCGCAACAGAATTTACAAGAAAAAAATACAACTGCTTCTCTACTGGTTTCCAAAAATACACATTTACACACCAATTGATAAAATGTCTAAACAACTTGTGCTGCGGCTATTCAACGTTAATATCGTGCTTAATAAGGTTCTTGGTTATTATACGTTTATTGCGTGTATTATAAATAGAACATAAACATTTTGTTCTCGCTATAATACGTTAGTGAATAGTTTGAAATTTTATATTTTTTTTAAGACTTCATACTTTTACGACTCGTTTTCTTTTTTTAAGTTTAGGAGATAGAAAAAATATACTACATAGAGGAGCGACTTCGGGGGCTTATTCTCTTCCACCCTACAAGCTAAATTGATAGGATTTCCTCCGTTTTTTCTCTATGGTTTAGGATCTCTTTATTTTGGTTGAATAAGTGCGATTCAAATTTAAAAGAAACTTTAATATTTCTTCACGATTTTGTTTCCTCCATTAAATTTGTTTGGTAACATGAAACTTATCACTAATTCTTATCAAACCCGATAAAAAAAGCAGTAATAATTATACTAGGTGGCTGCTGATGCTGAACGATTAGTAAGTTTCAACTCATCATTTTGTACGTTGCTGATTTCTCTTCAACTGATAAAGTCTTCATAAATATTTTTGCGCTAAAAATATTATGAGTGTTCCCATACCTCCTAAAACTGCGAAAACCTACGAATTTTTACCAATAAAAATCTGTCAACTCCTGTTACCATACACCTTTCGCATTTTTTCGAAGAAATAAAATATTTCCACTAGTGCGAATTTTAGTCCAAGAAATTTGTTTCGACAAAATTATGAAGCTGGACATTGGTATTGGGTATTTTTTTAACACGAATTACAAAAACAGCACCAGATCTACGTTTCTATCGAGCTTTCTATCTGGGTTTGCAAATATTTGTATTATGTTGGCGAACAGAGGGTACGCATTTAAGTATATAATCCAGATCTTTTTATTTTTATGGGGTGAACCATATGTGTTATTAGCGACAATAAAACACGCGCGGCTTTTGTCACCGTCTGACAGAGGTTCACACACACAATGACAGTCCGTAAATGTTTGTTCACAAATCACGAAAATACACCTATTTTCTAAGGTTCACACTGCAGTTGAAGACCGCCCGAAAATTTCGTTTTTCATCACCAATGTAATAGGATTTATCAAGACAAATTCATAAGTCCGATTCAATGCAGTAATAACCAATAAATGCAGTTTAAACCACAGATCTGTCAATCAGTTGTCATTTTCGATTGGTATTAAATAACAATTCTTCATTGGAAAATTCCAGTAAAAAAATGAAAAACAGACACTTTTTTCCAGAGGCGATAAGTGAGGAATGGAGCACATCATTTTCTTTTAACGATTGTTATTCTACATCAATATAGTATTTCAAACACAACCTTAGAAAGACTATCGGAAGTAAAAGATCTTGGGATATTGTTTGATGAAAAGTTAAATTTTTCTCTCCATATCGATTTTATTGTTGCAAAAGCAAACTCAATGTTGGGTTTTCTTAAAAGAAATTGTTCAGAATTTTCCAATCCCTATGCAATTAAAGCAGTCTATACTTCACTTGTACGTCCGCATTTAGAATATGCTTCAGTAGTATGGGATCCACAGTATATGGTTTCTAAAAATCGTATCGAAAAAGTTCAAAAGTCTTTTACTAGGTTTTTAATCAAACAATTAAATTGGAATCTATCTGAAATACCGCGTTACTCCACAAGATGTGCTTTAATTGGTCTGAGTTCTCTACAAAATCGTCGGCTTGTAAATAGTGTTATGTTTGTTTATGATATATTGTCTTACCATATTATATGTCCCGATTTACTAAATGTCTTAAATATTTATGTTCCAAGAAGAAATATTCGTAGCAAACAGTTGTTTTATATTCCTTTACACAGGTGTAATTATGATTCAAAAGAGCCATTCTCAAGATGTATGAAATTGTTCAATGAATTAAAATTAAATTTAGATATAAGTCTTGAAAGAAATGTATTTAAATTATTATTGATTGAAAATGTAAATATACATATAGGTTAAGCTAAGCAATCTGTAAGAGAAAACTCGATAGATGAATGAATAAATGAAATTAACAAAAATGTTATCGCCTTAGTTACAGGTCATGGGCTCATTTTATTTCATTGCAGACTAATTTCTTGTTCTTTCAATAGCCACGTTCAGAAGACTCAATTGACTTGAAAGCTGGTGAAGTTTCTGGTTGGCCAGCTGCCAGGAACATTTTTTGGCAGCACTGTCATATTTATGTTAAGGAAAGATAAGCTGCTTTTTTTTCCAAACCCTGGCATAATTGGTTGAAAACGACCACGGGGCTTAGTGAGAAGACTTGGCAGCAGTGTCTCATTTGAAAGAATGAAAATAATGAAAATTTGGTAGCACAGTTTTTATTCTCTCCAAAAGCTAAGTCCCGAGAATTCTCTGGGCTTAAGTTAAGCACACCCGGGGATTAGTTGTTGTTGGATTGCATGAAAATTGTTAATCCCACTTATTGACTTTTTCGTCAAATTTCACCGGGGCCAAGAAAAAAACACACCTATAATGCAGTTAGAACCATCAGGACAGAGTACCTACACATATTACAAGGTACGCTTTTGCCCATGTTGTAAAATTCGGTTGTCAAATCTGATGCAAAGGTCTCAGAGATTCGGCACACCCTTGATTTTGAATCATCCACATACAAATAGAGTTGGGCCAATATTTCGGTGTAAGAGGTATTGAGTAACAGGTAACAGCAGATCGAAAATACCTGTTATTGAAATAACATTATTATAAATTTTCATCTTGAACGAACCGAATAGCGGAATATAGATGATAAAGTGATGAATAATTAAATGCAAAATTCGAGTAGAAAGTATAGTTTATAAAAATTGTTATTTTACTGATAATTTTTGTTCCGTAATTGTTATTTCAGTAACAGGCTTTAACTTGCCTATGTCCATGTAATGTGTGACGCAATGGTCCGAGTTTTGACACATGAGTAAATTTGAACGAAAACGGAAAATCATAATATCTTGTAATACATAATGTCTACTGTAATATCGGGGCACGATATTTCTAACGGTAGTTTAACAAAATTAAGTAATTACGACTCCTTTTACGGAATTTGTTTTCATATATAGTAAATTGTGTGCTCCCCTATTTATTTTACTAAAAAGTTGTACAATGTACCACTGTTACCATTAATATAAAAAAAATGTTCTGTTAAACTTTTGTTATTATATTCATATTTTTAAATAGAGAATTATGTCTACTAAAGATATTCACTAACATTACATTAAAGCTTTTTCAATTTTCTTTCATAGGTAATGAAAATGTCGGCGTGTAGTAGTTTTTTTTATGTTTTATTTCTTTTACTCTAAATTTGGTCCCGCTCGCTTAATACAAGTGGTATTTTCCACTTATCAGTCTCTTGGATATCAAATTACACGTTTATTCATCAGACACAGAAAAACTGCGGCTAATTCCCTCATACGGAAAAATTCCTCCCAGGATGTACTTGTAATTACCGAAGTGTCGAATTCTATAGTCTCCTGGCAAAGTGTTTGGACCAATTTTCCAATAGATATGAAAATCACTGAATCCCAATATAGAAGAGATCCTTTCCCAAACAAATCTAGAAATAAAAAATAAAGAAAGATAATCACAAATCCGAATATGAAAATATTGATTTTTGCCTACTTTGTCTCCCAGTTTGCATCGGTTAGTGCTATCTTCCAACGTTCTTCGTTTACTTTTCTCTCTATTACGAAATATGTTTTTTCGTGGAAAATATTATTTCTTGGATTTCCAGCTATAAAGGTAACTTTAACCGTATCATTGACACCGTATGCATCCTTTGGTTCCGTTTTAACAGTTCCAAAGTCCTTTCCAATTGGGTGGCCGTCAAAAATGACGCCGGTATTTAGTGATAGCATCCTGTCATTCATATAGGGTGGTTCTGGGCCAGGACTAACCATTTCGCCCTTAATGAGAGATTTAGTCAGTTTCTCATACTGATCCATGTAAATAGTATGCGTGTGCGGTCCAAAGATAGTAGATGCAGCTTCGTAGCGTTGCGCTTGGTATTCCTCTGGTGTCACTATATAGCTTGTATACATATTTGATAGTCCGGCAAGAATAATGTCATTTTCTGATCCTCCAGCTGCAGCAGCAACGGCTCGAACCTTATTTCTAAGTCGTCGACCGGCCATAGTCGTGAATTCTCCAGGTACAGCGGTTATGATTACATCCCCGATTTTTAAAATTTGCGTTGATACAATTTTAGGTTGCCATTCATATGGAAAAGTCGCCTATAAATGGTGATTTTATTAGTTTTTGAATTTAAATATAATATAAATCGGAAACTTACCCTTCCAGTGGCTAACAATATTGGTTTTGGCGAATGGCATGAAATATCAATATCCGTTGGTGGAACAATAAAATCGCGAACAGCATTCCACATAGCGTTTTCGGTTAATGTACCCTGTTCAAAATTGAATGCTCCTGGTCCATCAGTGGTACCGGCTGCAAAACTATAACCCATGGCAGGCTCACAACCTCGAACCTTATCCAATTTTCTTGTTAAAGAGTTATATGTTGAACCATTGTATTTGGTCATGTCAAGAAATTGATGAATAAAAGCAACATCGCCAGTAACTTCGCGACCTGCATTATCGTGTAAGAGTCGCTAGAAAATAAGATAACACAATAAGGTAAAGGCTTTACACTTATTTTAATTAATGTAGGTACAAATTATCTTACCAATGCACCTTCATACAAACGATTGGCTATAATTTCGGTGCTTTCGAACATATCCCGGCCGGGTCCTGTGGCAAAGCATTCACCTTCTTTTGAACCGCACTTAGAAGTCAATAAATCACAGTCATTACCACTTATTGAGCACTTGGGTCCCATTATGTTCGGTGACACATCTCCCAAGTTCGAAGAACAGAAAGCTCCAACAAATTTTCCCTATAAAATTTATAGAAGACAATATAATCTTTAAAGAAGATTGAGCAAGCAATAATAACATAACTACACAAGACTCAATACGATTGTATAATGGTCACGCTCAAGAGACCTAGTCAACTTGAAAGCTAGTCAAGTTTCCGGTTTCTGATTGTCAAGTTGTCAGAAACTTGACTAGCTTTCAAGTTGACTACGTCATCTGAACGTGGCCAATATCTCTACCTATTTATCCCCATGGTATTTACTCCACCACTCTTTGTGAAGTCAAATGATTTTTTTTTATGAAAATTAGAAGAATTGGAAGAGTATTTAAAACTGGGTAGGCATGTCAAGCTGGACTGCTGGTTATTAGTCTACTATACCGAGATGTAAGTAGATTTAGATAAATCTCTTAAAAATCTTGATGATTTGCCATACAAATTTTAATCTTCTCAGATGAAGATTTAAAATAAATCTCATTTAAATCTTCATAGGGCCAATAAATGTACAAATTGAATTTTTCTCTTTGCTCGACACATTTAAAGCACTATATTTAGTACAAGACGTTAGGTCTTAAAGAGTATTCGCATAAGAGCGAAGAACGAATTAACGAATATTGACATTCCGTTAAAATGGCTTTTCGTCGGGAATAATAGGTTCATTCCTTGAACTTTATCCAGGGTCGACCCAGGTTTTCTGACAACCCCAAGAGTTGGCCATTAAATTTATGTTGCAGAAAAACAAGTTATTTCATTTAAGAATTAAAACTTAAAATATGTTTAATTTAAATTCTTTGTAATTTTGTTTGGCCCTATCACAATCCACAACTTCAAAGGTTTCCATTTTGCATGTCTATGTCTGAAAATTAATTTAAGTATTCTTTTATTTCCATTTTAAAAATAACAAATTGTATATAATACGAGAATTCACAACAAAACAAATGTTTCAGATTAGGGATGATGTTCATGTTAATGTTATTGAAACATCGATATTAAAATAAAAAAACATCTAAACGATTATTCAATATCGATGTTGAAGGAAGAATAAAGGATTCTTCAAAACATCGATGTTTTCGAATTGATAATTATTAACATGGATAATAAGTATTCTATATTTTTCTCCATATCGCCATTACTTCAGAGTAAGTATTCAGAGCGCGTGTGACTTTGACGTTTATTCATTTATCTCAACTTGCCCCAGCTAAATACCTAGATCTACTTTGTGACTTTAGGTTTTCAAAAAAATGCTTTAGGGCGACTTTAGGGCTAAACGAACAAACATAATGTTTTATAAAGTTCGTTCGTTGAACTTTATCCAGGATTGATTCTTGTATTCTTGACAACTCTGACATACGGATCTCATGTGACTTTGTGGGTTTATTCATTACTTCAACGCCACAGAAAACCAATTGGATCTATTTCAGAACGAGTTTAGGGCGACGCGGTCCCTTAAAACAAACAATTTGCTCACCAGATTGAGTTCAGAGTTAAAAAACGAACTGGCTCAACCAACAAACCTTGTATTTTGTATTTGATAATTTATCAAATATATCTAGAACTACACCAACCGCAGTCCTTGAAACATTCCTTTCTTTAGCCCCACTTGACCTTTTTACGGAAGAGTTAGCGACCAAGAGCGCTCTACGTCTTAGAGAGTGTAAGAATTCGAAAATGGGCAATTACGGTCACAGCACTATAACAAGTTTTATAAATACGATAATTCAAACAGACTCACCGATCATTGATTTTAAACCCCCGTCGTACCAATAGTAATCCCAACAATGAAAGCTGGAAGGAAAACCGGGTCATCAACAAACATCATGTTTCGATCTTTACAGATCTAAGTCAGAAACGGGAGTAGGGTCAGGAATCTGTTCGAAAAATCCTCCCTTAGCGAATTCATATAGACTTCCAGATTATTGCTCAGTATTTCAGGTGGAGGTGCTAGCAATAAATGAGGCGGCTAAACATCTCTCCGCATGTAAAATGGTCTACAGGAATATAGATATTTTCGTAGATAGCCAGGCGGCAATCAAAAATGGTCTACAGGAATATAGATATTTTCGTAGATAGCCAGGCGGCAATCAAAGCCATTTCCTCAATTATCACAAAGCCAAAACTAGTGATCCGCTGCCGCAATGAACTAAGATTGCTAAGCGAATCGAACTTAGTCACCCTAATCTGGGTCTCAGGACATAGTGATATACAAGGAAATGAAATTGCAGACGAACTTGCCAAATCCGGATTATCACTTGATCCGAGCCAAATCGTTTCGGGGATATTTGTACCACTGGCTGAAGAAAATTTAAGAATTCAACAAAATGTCCTTAAAACTGCAAACGTCAGATGGTCAGGAATCGACAGCTGTCGGGTTTCGAGAAATCTTTTGACAGAAATCTTTAAGGAAAAAACAGATTATTTACTGGGGCTTAACAGACCTCAACTGTCCCTCCTAATCGACATCCCAACGGGTCACAACTCAATGGGAACCCACATGACCAGAATGGGCATCAGCACATCTGACTTATGTAGAGGTTGTATGGACGAAGAGGCGGAAGAGGGCTCATATTACTTTCTTTGTGAATGCCCCAGCCTAGCCAGAACAAGGAAAGAAGCCCTAGGAGATTATTTCTTCGACGAACGGGGCGATATCTCGAATAAGCCACTTAAATATATCGTGAAATTTATTCAAAGGTCAGGATGTTTTAAGGAGGCTCCCAAACTCAAACCTAAATATTCCAATGCACTCCCCTTCTTAAATTCCTCCCTTCCTACCCTGCCTACTCACCACACTTGCAATAAAACCTTGTTGTTAGTTTTACGGTTATTTTTAATATTTTTTAAAACATTTTTACTACTTTTTTATGAAATAGCTCCTCCAGCCAAATCATCGCATATTAAATAATGCTTTTTTGTATTTGGCTCTTCTACAAAAACAGCAATCAATTTTTGGCGCCAAAGTTATAGTAATCTCACCTTCTATGGAAGAAAAATAAGAAACATCAATAGCGTTTCTGTTTATGACATAAGCTTGACTTTTCTTCGGAGAATGTCGCAACTTATTGTTTTCAGTCCACTGGAAATCCCTCGAGAGATCCGAATTTAAACAAAAACTAGCATACTCGACCATAACAATTGCGTAACTTCGATAAATTTTTACATCGTCAGCGTATATAATTGCCTTACAAAATTTAAAAACATGAAGTTCGTTAATGAATATTGAAACAAGCAGAGGGCCAAGAATTGATCCTTGTGGAACACCGGCATTAGTTTAAATAAAACCATAAAGTTGAGAATTGTTCTTCCGGATAGATAATTATGAATAATGTCGAGTAATTGTGTTGTGGTCTACAACCTGCCTGTATCGGTGAAAGCAGTTTCGTATTTGACAAAAACGTAGAAATCTGTTTATACATAATCACAGATGAGCCATACAAAGATGGAAAATTTCATTTTTTACCAAAAATATTTAAACTCTTTCCATTTATTCATTTCCCTATAAAAGAAACTATTATACTGTTTAAAAATGTTTTTCCCCGGGCGCCATTTTTAAGTCAAACTTTTTTTTAGAAAACATAAACCAACATAATTTATTTTGAATAATTTTAATAGTTACCTTTCCAGGTACCTTATTAGAATTGTACTCCTTTTCTAATAAAATAGAAGCATATCCCACATTATCACTCGAAACCAAATGATTTGAATTGTTCATTGAAGTAGCATGCACTGCAAACCAATTAAACACACCAAGTAGATTTTCTTCCATATCAATAAAGCGTAGCTGAGTCAGAGTCTTGTCAACATCATGTTCATATTGAGCACGTTCTTCTTCTGGATTTCGAAGGTATGAACTAGGAGATCGGTTTATGTTAGCGTTCAAAATCACAGTTTGCGAAAGATACATGCGCCCAACATGCATATTATCCGTAGCTCGTTTAACACTCTAAGCAAAACAGTAAATTAAGGTTTGAAAATGCTGAATATATTTTCATCATACATACCAAATATATTCCCTGAGCTAAAGCATCAAAAGTCTGTGGCACAAATCCCAGAATCGAAATATCATACAAGAGATGCATTAGAAATCCTCCAGGAGCACTGTGGGTATGAGTTCCACTAATGACCAAGTTCTCCTCCGAATAAGCTTCTCCATATCTTTGTTGTAGCCGTTTTAAGACCTCTCTTTTCACAGCGTATCCCATCATACCGGCATCCACAGATACAAATGCGACTCTCCGATTATTATCGTCTTCAACAACAAATGCCCGAGCAAATTGTCTAGTATGTATTCCATGACCACGTTGTTTTAGGCTTGCATACCCCATCTGAAATTTGTGTGAAATATTTATTTAATTTATTTATAAGTTTATGAGCAAACAAAAGAACATACAAATCCTATTTCGACTGGTGGTCCTGTGACGTCGCCACGTCCGACACCAATTTTATAGCAATCTACATTTACACAATAGATGATGCACGCCAAAAATAGTAAAACAAATAATCTGAAATTCATTTTTATTTAATTTGTTTGTTTGTAGAATTCGCCGAAAGTACTCCAATCCAATTGAGGATTTTTTCAAGACTGAACTGCAATATAAATTTAAAAAAAACTTCAGTTGCGATACATTATTTCTAAAAATTAAAAAAAAAATTGATAATCATGATAGATTTATCTGAATGTTATGTTTTTTGTGTTTTTTTTTAATCTTTCTAAGTACTACAACAATAGCGAACAACAGGTACATTATCTGGTTTTACGAACTACATGGATGCACATGCACAATGTAGTTTTATTTTTTTAGAGGGTCTATATACACCTGGTATACTATTATGTATGATTCTCCTTTTGAAAAATGCAGATATTTTTTTTAATGTATAAAAGATGAGATGCAAACTCAGATCGCAGGTATAAGCTCACGGTTTTATGGGACATAGTTATTATATGTTAGTATTAATTCAGTTAACTATATCAGAGAAATGTTTTAAAGAATATTTAACCCGTCCCTGGATATATCCGTAGATTTTCGAGTAAGCGGTTTCGTAATGATTTTCTAAAGGTTGCTTTTGTATTAGAAGGATTTAGGTATATAAAGGACTCATACTGGTGCTGTCGTAGCATATATGTACATATATGCAGTATTTTTTATTTGCGATGATATACATACATAAGGTACTATAGTATCAGGGTCCGATCCAGCCTTTTTGCCGCCTTGGGCAAACATTTAATTTGCTGCTCTTTGCAATGAAAATATAAGTAATAAGATTGTTCTTACAGATGTGGTGCGATTTTTTAGCGACTTTTGAAAAATGGAGGTTATCATTCGGACACGTATAACTGTAATATTATTGGAATTATAGTATATTCCCATTCATATGTTAGTCTGATAGCGATAGTGCTTTTTAGCGAGTATATCAAATTACATGAATGTATGTGTCATGTATGTAGTACCTATCCATGTGCAGGTATATATTTGACTATAAATTTCACAGAAGCTGCTGATAGGATTTAAATAATCTTTTTCGTTGACGTTTCAATTCATCAAAATCGATTGAGTAGCTTAAGAGATATACAAGAGAATTATATAAGTGTGAAGAAAATTATATACAATTTTCTCTTGGTTTCGTTTTTGTATTTTGGAAAATATCTACCTGTGCCTGTCTAGTGAAGCAAGAAAAAACGAAGTAGATAATATGAAAATATTGTAGCACATAATGAAAAAAGTATAACAAACATTATTATTTTAGTTTTATTTAACATCCAATTTTCAATAAGTTATTCATTTATATAGAGTCCTTGTCAAATACATATTATATTAGTGTCTCAAATTCATTCGAAAAGTTATTTGTTATATTCTTTATAAAAAAAATAGGACATTTTTATTTAACACAAATCAGGTGCTTGTTTTTTAGATGCATATGTATGTATCTACGATTTTTTTCGTATTGGAAATGCAACGAACAAAAAATATGTACATATATCATATAGGCATGAAGCACAGTACACATAATAAGGTAATATATTGCTCATGTTTTCAAAATTCGGTTGTAATAATTCAAAAATTCGGTTGTCATAATTCAAAAATTCGGTTGTCATAATTCAAATATTCGGTTGTCATATTTGGCAAAATTTCTGTGAGATTTGGTACATGCATTCTCATTTTTGACATTTTCACATACAAATAGGGATGGGTCAATATTTCAGTAAGATGTGTTCACTAAGAGGTGAAAGTAGATAAAAAATAACTGTTATTGAAATAACATATAGATCTATATAGAATATAGATGAATAATTATAGGTGTTCGAGATTTAAATATATCTCTTTCGGCTGTTTTGGTCGTAATGTTTTTTTAATGAAACAATTTCATTTCCTTTCCCGACGTTTCGACGGTGGTTGCCGTCTTCTTCAGGGGATCTTTTATTAACAAAAATAAAATGAACATATTATACACATAAGAACATTTAGTGTACAATTTTGGCAAACTTACATTTAGTACGTTTCACAGATAAACGTAAATAATACAACGAGAGACAAATATAAAGCAATGTTTAAAAAACAAACATTTTATGATATAAAAAAAACACTTCGATTGAAGCTTAGTCGGCTTTAAATTGTCACGGATTCTGCTTAGTCACCAAAGAGCAGTAAACTGATGGAATGTTCTGGCTGTCTTGTTTACGATTCATATTGTTTTTGTTGTTAATAATATGAAGCGTTTCTAGAGTATACCGCTTGGAGACATTTCCACTCTGTCAAAATCTGGTTTGTGTCCACGCTCAATGGAGTGTAAGGCCAATGCTGTCTTCCCAGTGCTTTGTAAATTAATGTCGGATTTGTGTTTGGAAATTCGTTGACGAAGAAGTTGTTTCGTTGTACCGATATAGGAAAGATTGCAATTTTCTTCCGCATTGCAACGACAGTTAATTTTATAGACTACGTCTGTGTACTTATCCTTTTCCATTTTTTCATGTTGGTGAAAAGAGGTGCCAGCGTCCTATTGGATTTATACGCTAAACTGAAGCCATTAGTGCTATTTTTTACCGTCTTTTTAAAGTTTTCTGACAGTATGGGAACATAAACTATACTCTTATAAATACCTCTCTCTTTTTGCCGATTATCAACAGGAGCTTTGTGTTTTTGGCGAAGTATCAAGCTCCGTATGATTTCCATTGGATAGCCATTATCTAGGAGAATTTGTGTGACTACGATTCTCATTTGCGGCGTGAAATTCCCGGTCACTCAACGCAAAGACGTTTTGAACTAGATAAGAGGCTGTATTAATAAGAATATGCTTTGCTTGATTGGATCTAAAGTTGACAAGTCTTCCAGATGCTGTGTCTTTCTGATACCAATTGAAAGAGAGTCTATCATTAACGCGATGAATCTTGACGTCTAAAAACGTTATCGCTCTGTTTTGTTCGCTCTCAACGGTAAATTGTATTTTTTCATTATATGAATTAAGGCATCGTAAAACATTGTCGACCTCCCCCTCATTAACAACTGCAAATATATCATCTACATATTTGACGATTAACTTTGGTTTGTTACATTCGCAAATTTATTGTCCAAAAGGTTGTCCAAAACTAAATCGGCAATGGTAGGAGAGAGCGGATTTCCCATTGGCATTCCATGAATTTGTCTGTATAAGTTATCTTTATACTGAAGGTAATTGTTTTCTTTAAGACAAAAATCCAACAACTCTATGAATTTGGTTTGGCTCAACTGTGTATGTTTACTAATTGTCTCCCATTTTTTCCTAATGATGGCTACTGCCAGTTGTACAGGAACATTAGCAAATAATGATACAACATCATAAGATGTCGAAACTGAAATTGTTTCATTAAAAAACATTACGACCAAAACAGCCGAAAGAGTTATATTTAAATCTCGAACACCTATAATAATTCAACCAATTGGTCAATAACTTAACAATATAGATGAATAAGTGATGAGTAATTCATTTTAAAATTGTGGTGGAAAATATTTATTAAAATTGTGATTTCACTGACAATTTTTGTTCCATAATTGTTATTTCAGTAACAGGAATTTATAACTGTTATTTAAAAGCAGCAGTAACAGATATTGCAACCAGCAGTTTGGTCCATGCCTAAGCCTATGCACATGCCAAATGTGACACGAGTTTCTCTGAGTTTTGTCATATGCGCGAACTTGAACGAAAATGAAAACCGGAATATATTATTTTTATATTATGTGTCCTGTGGGCACGAATAGTCTAAGAGCCCACAGCAAATTTTGTGCGTGAAGATATAACCAAAAGTGGTTTATATGAGTATGAAGCCCTCAAATAACTAACGACAAATATGGAAGTCTGGCAGCATTTTTTTGCAGCTAAGATTAATAATAGTATGTCAAAGGTACATATTTTTCTAAAATGTGGATCATAGGTATAACCACTTGAAACTGGCATTAAATTAAAGGGCAGAATGCACTGAATACAAATAGATAGGTGCCAGACGTTTTAGGTGCAGCTTTCCCCTTGCCAGACGTACTAATAGTACGCAAAAAATCATTTTTTTAAACAATTGGTATAACCATATGTGTGATACATCTAAAAATTTGTAAGATTGTCCTTATCACAAATAAATAGGTGCCAGACGTTTTAGATGCAGCTTTCCCCTTGCCAGACGTACTAATAGAGTCCTAAAAATTAAATTATTTTATAGATATAATAAATTGATTTTTATTTTATAATAGGTTCGAGTAGGTAATAGTAAGCAATATTCCAGTCAAATGAATTAATAAGTACTTTTTCCACGTGTATTATAATAATATATAATATAAGCTACCTGACCATGGATTTTAAATTTAGTTTTGCCAACTTATCGGTTAGCAAACTTTCTTCGTATTCGTTCATATCAGCATTCAAAATAACTAATTGTTTTTGAATTTTTATCACGACGATTCTTTCCTTGTATATGGTTAGCAGCTTCCTTTTTAAATATAGTTTGGAATAGGTGATTGAAGGATTAATTTTACACAATTTTTTTTGGCACAAATTAGCAATATCATCAAATGGATGCATTTCTTTTAATTTCAAAATGCGTTCTTCAACAAAGGTGCAGATAGTAGAAAGAGCGCATTTGTGTGAATGTCTGCATCCCGAATTGCTGTTCACAACTCTTTTTTCTAAATTATTAGCTTCCTGAAGAAATCTAGCAAGACATATTTTATGATACTTCAGTTCATCGTCTCCGACACTATTTATCAATACTTGGTACACTGCATCATTCCCAAGAAGTATTGCTTCGCACACAATGTGTTCTAAAGTAGATCTTCGGATGAGTATTTCGAAATGCAATTACAAAAAAAACATTTGTTATTCGGATCCACCGTGATATTGGATATAGTCCGAGTATTTTTAATTGCAACACTTGGACTGCATCTATTATTTTTGGTAGTTTCAGGCACTATATAACATACATATACGCGATTATGAGTAATATGGGATTATATAAACTACAAAAAACAAGAATATAACTTACATTCCACGTGAATTGTATCTATCGGAGATGTTATCAATTTTTTGGAAATTGCAGTAAAGAGCCGGTAGCACGCACTATGGTACCCAGTTAAAGTATCAACCTCAACTGGAGGCTTTATATCAGAAAACTTAAACTTGCGATTTGTCGTAATTTTCAAAACTTCAGAGCATTTCTGCAATGTTTTTTCAGTAAACAAAATTATTTTTCCGCATTGTTTTGGGCTATCACTTGAATGGAGAACACATTTCTTATTTACTTCGTCAGACATATTCACTTTGCGGTCAACAAAACTACTACTGCAACTAAGTTCTCTTATCAGCAAGGTTGTTTATTGTGTCATGCATTTTTTTTTGTCAAAGTATAGCGGTACAAAACAGATTGCTGTTTCGCATAATCAAAGTAGAGAAATCAGAATATCATTTGGTGTAATAACGACTTTTGATTATACCAATTGTTTAAAAAAACGATTTTTTGCGTACTATTAGTACGTCTGGCAAGGGGAAAGCTGCATATAAAACGTCTGGCACCTATTTATTTGTGATAAGGACAATCTTACAAATTTTTTGATGTATCACACATATGGTTACACCAATTGTTTAAAAAAAATGATTTTTTGCGTACTATTAGTACGTCTGGCAAGGGGAAAGCTGCACCTAAAACGTCTGGCACCTATCTATTTGTATTCAGTGCATTCTGCCCTTTAATTTAATGCCAGTTTCAAGTGGTTATACTTATGATCCACATTTTGAAAAAATATATACCTTTGGCATACTATTATTAATCTTAGCTGCAAGAAAATGCTGCCAGACTTCCATATTTGTCGTTAGTTATTTGAGGGCTTCATACTCATATAAACCAATTTTGGTTATATCTTCACGCACAAAATTTGCTGTGGGCTCCTGGTCTAGAAGAGCTTTTTTTATTTTGGTTTGTGGGATCGGATGACCCATGCATATATTTATGTATGTGGGAACTGGCAACTGAGAAGGTAGAGAAACATGTATAGGTATATTTATTTGTGAGTGATGAGTGATGATGAAGACGAATAAAGTGTCTTCCGTGTTTCTTCGATTGCTTGAGAGCTAAGTTTGATAGTACTTTTCCTTAAGCGGCCCATGCACAGCCCACTTGTGTGCGAAAATTCAAAACTCTTTTCTATATTTTCCACTGATATTGTTACCTAATTAAAAGGAAACAAGTAAAAATATTTTGGGAAGGCATAGCTATATGTTTAGTCCTTAATTTTCAAATTTGCCGCCCTTGAAATCTGCCGCCCCCCCTACATCGGGCCCTGTAGGGGGTGGGGCACACTATGGATTCGTAAACAAAATCGAGCTCGAGATTTTGATCAAACTTGACATTACAATGATAGCGAATGTCTGTATGTCGGCGAGCCTGGATGGATATTCATCAAATTTGGTACATATTGTTTTTTTTTTTTTGCTCACACGTTTTTTTATATCTTTTAAGACCAAAAATAACGGCACCTGTGATACATTTTTTTTTTAGGTAAATCTTATTTTTCTCAGTTCATTAATGACGGAAAAGGCACATTTGTATTTTTTTGAAAAATGATTATTTTTGGTATACCTATAGTAGAACCATTTTCTTGGTTTTGAGGTAAATGGTTCATTTGATTTTTATGGAGATGCAAATGTGTGTGTTAGTAATTTTTTGAGGTTATATTAAATACTTGAGAAAACTATTCTTCTAAAATGAAAAGCAACAGTTAAAAAAAAACCGTTAAGAAAAAAAAACTTTTCTCTCAAAAACGGATAGAAGAATTTTGATAAAAAATGTGTGAGTTCTTAAATTAGTGCAGTTAACTTAAAAAATATTTTATTTTGCGTATTTATTAATAGTACTTTTCATACAAGAAGTTGATATTTTCTAATCTCTCAACCGATTAAAATTATTTTTTTTATGCAAATTCTGACTAAAGGTAAATAAACATTTTTTCCCGTTTTAAAAAAAAAATTAATATAAACATTTTTTTTGAAAATCGATTTTTCAAAAACAAGTTCAGGGTTTTTTTTTTAAACTAAAATTTTATACGTATATTAATAATTACTTTAAATTGGCGTTTAAATTTTTTTCGTAAAAATGTTTTCAAAATTGTATACATACAAGATTATAATAATCGCTGAAACGATTTTTAAATTTTTCAAAAATTCAAATATATATTTTCTTTCCCTTAAACTATAACAATTAATCAATCTGAAAATATTTTATTATGTGTATTTACCTAATTATATTTCATTTTTAGGTATTTTTGTCTCAACTTAACTACATACTTCTTACATCTATATGTACATATTTAATATTTAGGCATCCGTACCAATATACATTTAACATATAATTAAAAACTACTTAAATATTATTCACCTTCCACCTATCATATAAAGTTTTATGGGTACCTACATCCTACACTTTCGTTATATAATATCATTTACCTAGAATCAATCTATATATACATATATATGCGAATAATACCTTCCTAATTTAAATAATTAAAATCTGGATTGAAAGCGCGCCCTTTTTAACATTTTCCAAACCTTTGTTTTGTTTATTATTTGCAGAGTTTTGATAAGCAGATTATATACTTTTACTTTCTTAAGGGCCAATTTTTCAATAGGTAGTTAAGTAGTCAGTTAGTGCATATTCTCCAGATAAAGCAAAAATCAGTTTTCAACTTAATCTAGGGATACATTCATTATCTATGGAACACATTTTGTAAATGATTAAACAAAAATTAACTTCTATGAAAAGTTCGATACTCGAAATAAAATCGACGTAGATTGTTTTTTCTTGATTGAAAAATCCGATGTTGTTATCCGGTTGTTTAAAAGACAAGTAAGTTTATTTCTCTGGCATGTTTATCTGGAGATTGAAAAATCTCCACATACTAAGGTTAAGTCGTTTCTTACTTAATTTTCTATATAATAAACTTCTTCAATTTTTTCCAAAAACTAATTGGTATGACAATTTTAAATATTTAATAATCTAACTTACAAACGAAATTTTTGAAAAAATCGTATTGAATTTTCAAAAAAATACATAAATCCAAAAAACTGTTTTTGAAAATTTTGAAATGCAGTAAATATTATTTAGAATTCGAAGATCCTGCCGGTATAAAAATTTTGATCGAAAGCCGTTAAGCCGTTTATGAGAAAGTCAAGAAAATGTTTGTATGGCAGGTACCGTTAATAACAAAATATGTAAAAAAATGTTTACCCAAAATGTAGACCATAATAAAGATGGTAAAAATATTTGCATGGTAGGTACCGTTATTTTTGGGGCTAAAACAACGATTCAAAAATCTATTTTAGACAATCACCTAAAACGTCTAAGTACCAAGTTACAGCCGTTTAAGCTTTAGATCGTTCTACAGACAGATATATAGACGGAATTGAGGGACCCATTTATTTGGTGTATTCTATCATCGTAATGTCAAGTTTGATTAAAATCTCGAGTTCGATTCTTTTCCAAATGCAAAACTTGCCCCATAGTACCTATATCGCAATTAAAAAGTGAATTAAATTTAAAAAAAATAAGCAGATTTTTTTTCATTTTTGTTGAAGGACCGAATTTTGAGAAGCAGAATTTTGAAAAGCAGACAAAATGAAAAAAGCAGAATTTTGAAAAGCAGTATTTTGAAGCCAGAATTTTAACCCGCTCTCTTAAAATCTAGATTTAAATATTCATTTGTAACTAACTATTCCTTGAATCATCAATTCGACCATTCAATTTTACTAATTCCAGAAATCGGGTTTAAAACTACCTGATGATAACTAGATGATAACTAGATATTAGTAGGGACTAACATCGTCAATGTTTAGCTGCAGTCTGTCAGTCTGTCAGTCTGTCAGTCTGTCAGTCTGTCAGTCTGTCAGTCTGTCAGTCTGTCAGTCTGTCAGTCTGTCAGTCTGTCAGTCTGTCAGTCTGTCAGTCTGTCAGTCTGTCAGTCTGTCAGTCTGTCAGTCTGTCAGTCTGTCAGTCTGTCAGTCTGTCAGTCTGTCAGTCTGTCAGTCTGTCAGTCTGTCAGTCTGTCAGTCTGTCAGTCTGTCAGTCTGTCAGTCTGTCAGTCTGTCAGTCTGTCAGTCTGTCAGTCTGTCAGTCTGTCAGTCTGTCAGTCTGTCAGTCTGTCAGTCTGTCAGTCTGTCAGTCTGTCAGTCTGTCAGTCTGTCAGTCTGTCAGTCTGTCAGTCTGTCAGTCTGTCAGTCTGTCAGTCTGTCAGTCTGTCAGTCTGTCAGTCTGTCAGTCTGTCAGTCTGTCAGTCTGTCAGTCTGTCAGTCTGTCAGTCTGTCAGTCTGTCAGTCTGTCAGTCTGTCAGTCTGTCAGTCTGTCAGTCTGTCAGTCTGTCAGTCTGTCAGTCTGTCAGTCTGTCAGTCTGTCAGTCTGTCAGTCTGTCAGTCTGTCAGTCTGTCAGTCTGTCAGTCTGTCAGTCTGTCAGTCTGTCAGTCTGTCAGTCTGTCAGTCTGTCAGTCTGTCAGTCTGTCAGTCTGTCAGTCTGTCAGTCTGTCAGTCTGTCAGTCTGTCAGTCTGTCAGTCTGTCAGTCTGTCAGTCTGTCAGTCTGTCAGTCTGTCAGTCTGTCAGTCTGTCAGTCTGTCAGTCTGTCAGTCTGTCAGTCTGTCAGTCTGTCAGTCTGTCAGTCTGTCAGTCTGTCAGTCTGTCAGTCTGTCAGTCTGTCAGTCTGTCAGTCTGTCAGTCTGTCAGTCTGTCAGTCTGTCAGTCTGTCAGTCTGTCAGTCTGTCAGTCTGTCAGTCTGTCAGTCTGTCAGTCTGTCAGTCTGTCAGTCTGTCAGTCTGTCAGTCTGTCAGTCTGTCAGTCTGTCAGTCTGTCAGTCTGTCAGTCTGTCAGTCTGTCAGTCTGTCAGTCTGTCAGTCTGTCAGTCTGTTAGTCTGTCCGTCTCTATGTATAACGAGCTACAGCCTAAATGGCTTAAGCGATTGCCTTCAAATTTGGTATGTGTGATTATTTTGGCATTCCTCAGAGGGGAAACTGAAATTTTATTTTTAGGCCTAAAAATAACGGTACCTGCCATATGACCTTGAACGCAAATCTTATTTTTCTCTAAAACGGCTTCAACGATTTTGATAAAAATTTTTGAGAATTTTTTGTCGGTAATAGCTATCATTTGATATGAACCAAGCTTACAGGAAAATTCTATTAACGGTACCTTTCATATAACGTTTTTTTTAATTTTTGGTTTTCTCGGTAACGGAACATTGGATTTCTTGCAAATTTTATATCTGAGAAGACATAAGTAGCTCAATTATTTTTGCATATCAATATTTTGAATAACTTTTTTTTTAAATTAAAATAATTTATTAATTTTTTTTTGAAAAATCAATAATTTTAAAACTAATCAAAAAAAATAATTTTAAATTTTATATTCACATGAACATTAATAGTCTCTAAAAAATTGCATACCAAAATTTCAAAAGAATTTTGTTTTCAAAAAACGAAAAATAAAAAACAGGATTTCATCAAAACTCGTCCTACAATTTTCGAAATACTTTTTTATAAAATTTTCATTGATCCGCGGCATCTAATGGCGTTCTTCGTTTTTCCGAAAAACTGATTAAAGTGATGGTTTTGGCAGTTTAAATAAGCTTAAAATCGATTTTGCCCAGCTATACACCATTCACTTTCATTATATGCATGTATGTACTTGCACATATTTACATTATTACCCTCCTAATTTATATAATTAAAATCCATTTAAATATACATTTGTAGGTACCTATTTAACTATTCCTTTAATCATGTATTCGACAATTCATTATACTAAGAATCAAGGTAATATTACCTACATGGGCTTTAAATCTGCATATGATAACTATAATAGACTAGCTACCTACCAACAGCGTCAGTGAGTAACACTAAAGTTGTTAGCTACAAGAGCAAGTTTGTACGATCCAGTTGTGCATTTTATTTTAAATGGAGTCAAAAATGTCATTTTGATTTGACATTTCTGCATGCAGATATAGTCTACGAAAATCAATATTGAATGATACACACTATCATCCGATCCGATATCCCAATCGAACAACTTAACTCTATAGCTGTGTTCACTGAAGAAAAGATAGAGCAGAATATTACGGTACATAACAGCACAGAAAAGCACAGAACAGAAAAATCAGAATAAGTTACAACAGTCAAATAAACGGTATTAAACAATAGCCGTGTTCTCGTGTTGATAGTCACAGCAAAGTAAGAATTTTACAAGGAAAACAACAATAAGAACATACTGGGAATTACTTTTCCTTTTCATCCGAAGTATAATTGAGTTCCGATAATTAGTAAGTCTATTCTATCATAGAGGGCATAGAAGTAATTCTTTTTAATAATGTATGTTTGTATTTCTTTTTCTCCTTGTATTTTGTATGCTTTTTGACAGCAAAAACACAGATGTGAAAATCCCTCCATATTAAAATAAATAAAATCAAGTTGGAGTGTGTATCGTTTTCGTGAAAATGTTTTACTTTGTTGTACTAGCTAGTCACGAGAACACGGCTAATAAATTTGTTTGTTTTTTTCTTCTTGAAAATGAAAAATTTTGATTTTATTGGTAATAAGTAATTATTAATTCTAAACATAAACCAGAAGTAAAACAAAAAACACAAAATAAACACAACTAAAAAATATGATTTTGACAGTTCTCACAAGTTTTTTTTAGTTTGATCTTACTGAAAAGCCAGACCAGAGAACCCTGCTCTTTTCTCTAATCTCTTGTAGAACATTGCATTGAACATCAAAACAGAATATTCCTCACTGAACAGCAAATACTTGTAAAGTTGTACTTTTCTTTACAGTTTACAACGATTCACTGAACAAAGTTTAAGATAGGTATTTTCAGAAGATGTAGGTTACTTGAAAGTAAACCATTTGATTGGCTAGCTGCCAAAAAATTGCCTTACAATTAAGAGAATTTTTACTTAAGGTCAAGTAAAACAATAATATATCCCTTTATTTCAAGGCAATTCATTTAGTTAATTTATTAAAAAAAAGATTTTCCTTACGTCGGAAAACCATCATAAGCTTCGCAATCGTTTTTTCCAAAAAAAATTATAAACTTTACGACATGAGTTCGTATGATGATCTTCAGAAATGTGGTAAATCGGCAATAGGGAAACTCCACCTTACGTCAATGTGCTTGGATGTAGAAAAGTGATCCTCTTTTTGGTAAAATAACCTATACAACTACAATATCATTAATTCAATTTGCTCAATTGTAGCATACATTTGTTTTTATTGCTGTTTTAGAAATCTTTGAACTCCAGAAACAAATTTTTACAATATTGCGAAAATATAATAGCCATGTTCAGTAGGACGTAATCGATTTGAAAGCTAGTCAAGTTTTTGGTTTCCGATTGGCCAGCTACCAAACAACAAGGATTTTTTTGGCAGCTGGTTAATCAGAAACTTGACTAGACTATTGGCCTTTTCGATTGGCCGTCCGGAACACGTTCCCCCAATAAAACAGCCGTAAACAATTTGACTGATTCTGAATTATATGTATCACTGTATTTGTGAAAATTAAATTAAAAGAAAATCACATCGGCTAAAAAGAATTTCCAAAACACTTGATTTCAATTTAGATACACATTTTCTTGTATCAATAATAATTATAACTTGCTTCTTTTTATGTTATTTTATCAGAAAATGAGTTTAAATTCAATAAACACAACGAAATTACACAACAAATCAAGCCGATTATTTTGACATTTTAATTATGTGAGTGTATTAGTGATTCTGTTTTCGATTCTGAAATGAAATCCAGAATCGTTTTCTGTTCTGTATAGAGTAACAACTGTCATTTTGTGGGGGTCAGAACAGTTCTGGACGTTTTAACGTGGCTAACATCAAATAGTTAGATTGTTAGACGTTTAATGAACAACTGAGTGATTTACGAAATGATTTATGCAATCATGTTTAGGTGGTTAATGAAGTTTAGGTCAGAATCCTTACAATTTTTCGATTAGGAAAGTTTACAATGTTGCATGAGTACCGTTAATGTCAAAGATTCTGAAGAAATTATTAAATGTACAAATTTTGTACAATTTTACTTTTTGTTTTCGTTTAGTAACTATTTTTGAAAGGACAACTAAATATAAATTTTGCAAGAAGTCAAAATTTGACATTAAGGACATGTGAACAATTAACTAATTTCCAGAGTCAAATTTACGTTCAATAATTGCATGACGCAAGCTGCTAGTGACTTCTGCACGTGTACATTTCAAAATTTGCTGTCAAAATCCTTGTGTTACTTCGTAAAAATTTCAAGACAAACATACATACAACATTGCGGTTCTTGAAACAAAAGAAAAGATAAAAAACATTCCGCCATCAACAAATTGTTAAATTTAAACTAACTTTTATACTCTTATATCCACACATTGTTAGTTCAAACATTTTATTACCCTTTAATAGTTCGCGAAAAATAATAATAAAAAAAAGTTAGCTGTAGCGAATAAATGATGCCGACGATGACCTTGTCTCATTTTTTTGTTTTGCTCTTGTATCTATCATATCATAGGTAGGTAAACACGCGAAACTCGTGTTCTTGTTACGAAAATAGTTGCATTTAATTTGTTTAGATAGTTGAAACTAATAAAAAGACTTAAAACAAAAAAAAAATATTGTACCCTAATCATACAAGTAGCATTCTATCTATTGATGTTATGAACTTGAACTACATATACATACAATGCAATTAAAGTTTTTTTTTTTATAACATTTATGACAATTATTATTGTTATTGTTTTTGAGTTAAAATAATAACAAGGAGCTACACCAATAACAATAATTACTGTTATAATTTTGACCTGGACAAGTAAACCAGTGATAAGCAAAAATATAAAGGAAATTTCGGATGTCAACACATGATGATTCAAATTGTGTTGTCATTTCTTGAAAAAATGTTTTCAAGACTGTCAAGTGCAGTGATATTCAAATTCAAACGATCGGAAAAATATTGTGTGATAAGAAGTTCATTGCCTTTCTATAGAATAAATTTGTGCATATTCATAGCATTTCTATGTATATAATCTTATTTTAAATTTAAGCTGGGATTCGCTTTAAAAATCATACCACGTATAGGAAGAAAAACATCAGGGTATGAATGAATCACAGCCCAAAATGTTTTGAGTACCTACCTATACATAATGTAAAAAAAATAAAAATTCTCAAAGCAGGAAACTAAATACAATATTCTTCGAGTTTGTAAAAAAAACAAAACAATGTTTGTAATTCAATCTGTTGATTATTTTCAAATATGGTGACTTAGATATATTTTCGAGTGACATGTAAAGTTAACCTACCAAGGCACGTTCTGAATTCATGGAGTGAATACCAATAAGGCATAGGTGTATGTTTAATTAATGGAAGATATAAGGTCGCATTAGCATAAGTCTGGTTGAACGAAAGGCATTTTCAGAATAAATGACCTTGAGACAAAGAGAGATAAGAAGCTTAAAAAAAATATTCAATTAAATTCGGTTAATATTCTTAAGAACGAAAATAAATGTTAAATGCTGACATTTAATTCATTTTTTAATTTGATTTTAGTTCAGATGATTTTCCACGATAAACTAGAACAACATATTACTTCCTACACATACATACATACGTATACGCTTATATATCAACGATTTTGAGAGGACTTGTGTACATATAGCCATTTACTATCTGACAAGTAAATCTTATGTGAATTCACAGTACACATATTACGAGGTATGCTCCTGAACATGTGGTCAAAATTCGGTTGTCATATATGCCACAAGGGTGTCTGACATAGACCCCTTTCACACAAGGAAACTGAGTTGCCGGCAACTGGGAGTTTGAGGGTGAGAAGGGCAAGAAGTAAGGGGAATGAAAAAAATCTCCCCGGTCAACGATTTGAATAGATTTTTATGACGTTATGATCTGAAATTTTCTTAGGTTTCCATTTTGACTTCTGTCTCTGATATGTGTCAAACATATTTTTTTAAAGAGAAATTGTTTCTTACAATTATGTATATTATGACATTAACCATACCAAGTGAGCTACTTATATAAATTCATTGTGAAAGAAAATTTCAAGTTTTAATTCTTATAGGCAAGGCATTTAATTCAATCCATCACGAGTTGGTACACATTTCATACATACAATTATGCGCCTAGACATGGAAAATCGACAACTAAACGGACGGACCAACTAAGCTCTCAGCTTGTGGCTTCATCATCACATTTGGTTTATAATGACGTTCCTGTACCACAGGTATCAGTCATATCATCCTGTCCGTGGTTTATGTGCCCAACTGTACAAATAAAGTGCATTCCAATAAGCCCAATATAATCTTCCCATCATCACTATCATGTATTGGGTCCAAGATTCGGATGGCAAGAGAAACGCACAACAAAACTGCATTCAAATTAATTTTCTCCTGGTTCATTGTTTTTCCGTGACCTTTTAATATATTAATTTAGCAAACCATTATTAACAACCACAATAAAAAAAAACAACATTTACCTATATAATCGCACCAGGTTTCTTTATTTTGAATTTATTTTTCTAAACATAAGTTTCTGTTAAGGTATAACTCAAAATTGTGTAGAATTTTCCAGACGCGAAGCAAATTGTTTGTTTACAAAAAGCGAATGTCAAATCAAAAGCAATTCAAGAAACGAGAAACTCAGTTTCCTCATCAATTTCTTCGTGTGAAAGCTACAAGGCAATTAAAGGAAAACGTCAAAAAAAATATCCAGCAACTGGTATCCCTGTGTGAAAGGGAACATAGTCTCCGAATTTTGACATACCCTCATACAATAGGGATGGGCCAATATTTTAGTAACAAGTAACAGCAGATCAAAAATACATGTTATTAAGATAACATTTAAAATTTAATTTTTTCATATTTTGATTTATTGCGAAATATAAATGACAAAGTGATGAGAATATTTTATTTATATTCTTATTTTTAATCCTTAATGTTTATTTCCAGTAAGAGGTATTTATAACTAATATTTAATAGTAGCAAAAACCGATATGGGAACCAGAAGTTTGGCTCATGCCATGTGTGACACAATTGTCTTTTGGGCTTTGACACATGCGCAAACTTGAAAGAAAATGGAGACTCGGAAGAGCATATTTTCTAATATGTGCGCAAATGTGATGTAGATTCACCACATCGAAAATTGTGTTTAGTACGTAAAAAAGGAGAATAATTTTCACTTCACCTCTTAAAATGTAAATTTTGTTTCATTTTCGCTTATGATATATAGAAGTGAGACAACTGTGTCAAGCAAAGCAAAAAATTTACTTTTCCAATAAATGTGTTATTTTATTTTTAATATGTTATAATACTATAAGTAACTAGTGGTAATATATGGGTTTTTACAATAGTATAGTGCACGTATTTTTACGGGTGTAAAGTAATGTGTAGACCAAAGCATGCGGAGAGCGCTATATATACTATATATATAAACTAATGTGGTTATCGTTTGGTTACACAAATCAATTTATTTTTGATTTAGATCTGCCAAAAAACTGATTTTGACAATATTTGCCTTTGATTGGCCAAATAAATTGATTTATTTTTTGATTTTAAAACAATTTTGCAGATCTGGATTTTTCGGCAGATCTACCCCTCGTTTACTAACCCCACTATGCATTATAATTGCCAGACATCAGTTTGATAAAAGAAGCTGATACCGATAGCTGGTTCACAGACACAAATATACACCAATACTATAGGAAATAAAAATCAATCTAAAAACGTATTCGAATCGTTATGAAAAAAATCAATTTATAGATCAAAATATAAATTTACCAAACGAAAACCCCATAAGTTCCTTGCAGTTTGAACGAATTCAATGGCTCGGAACAGAATTCGAGCTGAATATTCTATATATTTTCTTTTTATAATTCATTAAAACAAAATTCTGCCAATTTTGTCTACCATTTTAATTATATTGAGCTTTTTTTCACATTTCACTCTTGACATAAACGTCAATTAATCTGTTCATCAATTAACTCAGAATGCTTAGTCGATCTTTTCTGAACATGGTCAAAACGAAACCAACACACGTTACTCTGAAAGCTATGACTGAAAAAAAACACAAGTAGACAACCCAGTCTGTGCTTCAGCATTAAATCATTATTATTCGATAAGTGTTTGATTTCTCCAAGATCAAAAAAAAAAAAACAAATGATAAAGAATAGATCCCTGAGAAACTCTACTAGTATTTAATAATAAAGTGGAAAGAACTTTATTTAGTTCAACTGCCTGCAATTTATCGGTTATGTGAGAATTAATCAATTGGACTGCATTGGGAGAAAAGTTATACGAATTTAAAAGTTTTTCACAAAGTATGGTTAACCCATGTCATGTTTCAAGGAGAAAATCATGACATGACATGAAGTATAAAAATCGTTTTGTTCTGAAGGTTGATAGTTTCTTAAACATCCTCGGTAACAATTATTAGTGCCGTAACAACTATTCCAGTTACGGAAACAGGTTTTCTTCAATTTTAATAAATTTTCGTTATACGGAAATTTACATATACACCTATTTCTTTTTGAATGTCAAAAATACTAGGTATAAATTGGCTTGAAATGATCTAACTTGAAGGAGTTATTCATCCATTGGATATCACGAAACTTGCTTGTGGAAATAATCTAATTAAATATAATTATGTATGTGTTATATATTATGGTAGAAGTACCGACTACAAACGCTTAAGAAATGAAGAATGCATTTCATCTAGGCGTACTGCGTTTGACTTAATAGATAGAAAATCGTGATATTTCTAAAAGATCCTCATTCATACGTGTAGCATCGTTCTCAATTAAACCCAAAGGAACAGTGGTTAATTAGAGTTGAAAGCTCATATTGATATTTAAAATTAAAAAAGAAGAGAGGTCCAAAGATGAATCCCTATGGAACTCCAATGTTAAGGGAGCGAAATTCGGTTAATAGATAGTCACTGAATGGATAATCCCTACTATTGAGTTCTGTCTGATATAGATAAGGTTAAGTAAGTTTAACGGTATATGACGAGAAATTATAAAAAAATGACAGCTTGTGATATAAGATAAGATTGTTTACCAAAATCGAACACCTCAGAAGAAGCTAATAAAAACAAACACCTATCACAGTAGTAGTACGGCAGTGTTTCCGTCGAAAATAAGATTGTATAGGGGACAAAGTCTATGCATATACTGTCGAACTATTAAAGTCGCACTTAATTTAATCTTGAGATCAATTTTGGATGTATGGTCAAGTACAGAGATTTTTCTTTAGCCGCACAACTCGAATGGTTTACCTTCATTGTCCAAAAAAAAAAAATAAAATTTTCCTAACGCTTGTACTTTTAAATCGCATGCTAAGGGTAGTCAAAGCTCCTTTACTGCGAGTAATCATAAAAAAAGCCATATTCAATAAGCACTCTAGAATTTGTCTGGTCCTTGACATCAACTTGCTTTAGCGGTAACTATCGAATTTAACATTGTAGATTGGAAGTGGATCAAGGTATTTGACAGCTTTTAATGTCGCTCATTTTTACTCAAATGATATCTCGACTGTTCGACTTTTATTTTTTGCTAAAATTCTTGACATATGAATTAACCAAGGAACCGCTCATTTAATAATACTGTCGTCATTATCATAATACTTTCGTCATCACAAAGAAGTTGATTTTGATGATTGTTAATAATCTTTAGTGAAGAGGCAGGAATTTTTTGAGAAACTTGCACCCCTTAAGTAACAAGGCTGTGTCAATAACCGGTGCAAATATTTCTTAAAGTTCCTGATATTATGCTCCCCATACGATGTCCTTATAAATATACTATCTACATTCTATACAAACGTAGGTTCAACCATGACGAATGTTTTATTCTGTTCAAACATAAATTACTATATTTATATGATGAGTTTTAGATAATATGCACCTGTACTCAAATGTCTAGCGGCTTGCACTTAACACTGCCACTTGAACCAATTCCTTCGGCTTCGATATGCACTATCAAAGTTGTCACACTTTGTAAAATTATTATTAATTAATTATTTAATTATTGTATTTATTAAATGCTCCCATTTTGTCATAACTTTAAACTGAACAAGCGCTTATTAATTAGTTAAAGCCACTCTGAGCTTAGTAGTTACTAGTTATATATAGTTAAACGGAAACATCCCTTCGAATTGAAGGTCAAAACTTATACGAGCTCCCAGCCATTAAATTGAATCACAATTCACAATTGAATAACTAACTCAGAGATAAAAAATAAATAAATGTCATTACACTAAGGGTACCTATTCAAAATACCATACCAGGCATCCAATCAACCAATTAAGAAAATAGCCCAAACAAAATAGGTATCACGTGAAATTTTATTATGCATATTTTACACACTTTTGGCTAGATCTTTGATATGTTAAATTTATAGCTACTTGAAAAACTGTTGAAAATACTCCATATACCATTACAAATCTACTCAAACAAAATTACAGCGACCCGGCTACAATAACTGAGCACCTTTTGTTATACCTACATTTAAGTATACCTACATATGGTAGATATACATCATATATTAAAATATCGCAAAAAATATGCTGATAAGTGCTGAAAATCTTTTGTGAAATTACAGAAAGTCCTCTTAAAAAAAAACCAGCGCACAAAATTTAATATAGGTAATAAGCAGTAAATATCCGTATAAATATTTATGTATGGCTACATAAAAACATGCACCTTAAGCTTAATTCAAAACCATGAATGTGTATAGTAGATAAATAATATAATAAAGGGTGTTTCGATGTTACCTTCACTTAACCGATGATAGGTCATCTGTCATTTGATTTCTAGATTTTAATCTACACATCATATAACTAAAAATATGTATTACATATATATGAATTTGATAAAAAATAAGTCGACTACAGTTTTAAATAAAAATGTTCAAAAAACCTTAAGCAAGGCGAAACATTTTTAACAAAGGGGTTAAAAAGTACTCAGTAAAATCTTTAAGAAAAACATTTGCGCAATTTTGATGACTTAAAAATGTGCTAAAATGTAAGCACTTTACTAATATTTTCTTAATTTTAAAAACTTTTTAACTAGCACATCATACTAAATCTATTTTCTTGATAAATTGCAGCTGAACACGCCTAAAAAAGTTCAAGCTAAGTGAACAAATGTACGTTTTCACCGAATTTTAAGCTCTTGTAGATATCGTAATTCTCAAACAGTGTTTTCAGCGCTCAAAAATTAGATTGATTTTGACAGCACTATGCATAATGCAAATGTTCTTTCATTTTCTCTTATGATGTAGAAGTAAGACAGGCAGCCTCATCTGTGTCAAGCGAATCGAAAAATTCATTTTACCAATGATTGTGTCATTTCAATATGGTTAGTTCGATTTATTTTAAATCTTCATTTTAAGAGAATCAATTTTGTATGATATATCTTCAATAATTATAAGATATTTATATAAATATACTTAAATCTTGGTTTACTGATCGGTGACAACGTAGTATTAATTCCCCATTTCGTTCTAACTCTAATGGCCTTTTCTATTGGCCGTCCGGAACACGTTCCCCCCAATAAAATACCCGAAAACAATTTGACTGATTCTGAATTGTATGCATCACTGTATTTGTGAAAATTAAATTTTAAAAAATCACATCGACTAAAAAGAATTTCAAAAACACTTGATTTCAATTTAGATACACATTTTCTTGTATCAATAATAAATAACTTGCTTCTTTGCAAAGTAGTTGTAAACCCATCGAAATTACACAAACCAATTCAACCCGATGATTTTGACATTTTAATTATGTGACACTTTAGTGATTCTGTTTTTGATTCTGAAATGAAATTCAGAATCGCTTCCTGTTCTGTTTAGATTAACAACTGTCATTTTGTGAAGGCTAGAACAGTTCTGGACGGCCAATAGGAAGGAGGGAGATATGACTCATAGACGTCAAAATAAATCGGATGAGTGAGAACAGTGTCATATGTATGTGCCAGAAAAATGTGTTTGTTGGTTGACATTATATTAATTTTCCAATTGTTTTTCTCGTTCTTGTTGTTAATACATCGATGTTTGATTCTTTCAGACAAAACTTCTTAGAAGGTTTTTAAACTAATTCCAATTCATCATGCTAGTTATAATTACTTCATTTCGAAAATATGGAAATAAGATGTTTTTGAAATTTTCATCGAAATAAAAAAAAATATTATTTGGGCTATGGGTAAGTTCGTAGTTTTGAACAGCACTCGCGAACAGATCTATTTCTTCTACTTATCATAAAACAAAATGATGAAAACTTATTATGATCTCAATTCATACTAGATTAGTCTGTTATTTTATCTATAAAGCTACAAAAAAACATTATACATACTCTCCTGCTCAATATGATATTCAAAATATAAAAAAAAACACCCTATATAAGATTCAACATTATATCATCAATCCAAACAACAAAAATGTCACAACGAATGAAGAGATCTGAACTGAACTGCCATACTATCTACATACATATGTACTACAATGTCCCCTTCACAAAATCACAACAATGATGACCAACAACGGTGTTTAATTTAACAATGACAACTTAAACTCACACTCACTCTTCTTTTGGGCGAAATGTATCTCGCGGATGTTTTGCGTATCTATTTTGGCCGGTTGTTTATATTATGCAATCTGTGAGCTCTCTGTGAACTGTGATATTATTGCTGGTATGGCGTATCATATTGCTTAATTTCACTCTTATGCTTACTTTTATTGAAAAGTGCAACTGAAGTGGTTTTACATCACTATCACAACACCCAGGTAAGTTGCACTTTTTTTTCGGGCGGCAAAACTCGATCTTGCGGTGATCTTCACCTAATTAAGAGGAGAAAGTGAACATTTTCCGTAATTAAAGATTCAACTACTTGGGTCACTAAACTAGAGCACATTTTTATGTTACACACGTTTTTTTTTAAAGTTATGTTTTTTTATAGTATCTATGACCAACTAACTGTCTGTTAGGTCAATGTCAAATTAAATAAAAGAGGAACATTCGACGAAAAAAGTTTTTATTTTCACGGTTAAAGTTGAATCACAATTATGTGTGACTACCGAAATTAAGTGGTTGCTATATAAGATTTTAACTCTTATTTGTATCACATTATGCACACCATGAAATATTTTTATTACCGAACAAAATTAAATTACGTTTAAGTTAAATCCGTATCTAACTCAACGCGCAGCGATCGTATACTGACTGATCACTGCGATCACTACTTTTGATCACAGAAAAAATAAACACAAACTAGTGGTCTGAAAGAGGGATCAAACTGATGCCTTGCCTTCCTATAAAAGTAGGTGTAACGTGTAATGCCGGACCGGACGACGGGAACAATACTGAATGAATGTTGAATAGCATCCGCAACACAATCGCAAAAATGACGAAAATTCGCTGGATTGCACAAATTGAATATTTTTTGCGATCAGTTGATACTAAGTTGGATCATAGGGGCTTATGTTTTACTATACTTACTTGAATCTACGTCTTTCAGTCTGCGTCTTGTTGAGTATTATAATCAAGTTCGAGAGTGGTTTGAATAAGTATGATTATGATTTGATGTGGAAAAATTTTCTTTGTTCGTAAGAAATAAAACGTGTATAAAATTCCCAATTCACAAAAACGGAGTTAGTCGTAAAAGAGGGTTCTTGCTCAAGGTCTTTAGTTTTCTTGGATTTTTTTTTTAAAGAATAAAATATGAAATTGCAGGGTTGGAACAATTTTTTGGGAAACTATTTTCTGGGCGCGTTCAAAAAAAAAATGTTACGGTCAAATGATTGGGTATCGAAAAATGGAACATTGACAGCAATGTGTAGTCAAATGGGTGGGTGGGAGAGTAAAAGTACAAAAAACATTATTAATAAGCTTATATAATTGTATAGGGAAAATTGTGTTGATATACGTATTGGTTAAAGGTACGCGACGCAGTAGAGTAAGATGGCGCCTTTGGTGGCGCATGCAGGTTGACGATTTCCTCAACCAAACTTATACCCATAGGTGTGAAACTTGGTATAAAGAAGAATAGTACATTAAAAATTTGAATTCAGATACTTGTAAAAAAATTCAAAAATTAAATTAGATACACAAAATGTTGTTCCGTTTTTTAATTAATAATTATTGATTATTTAATAACTCTATGCAAGTATGTACCTACCTAGCTAAACTTAGGTGTAGATATATACATATATATTGGATTCATATCAGGTAGAAAATAAATAAAACTGCCACGTCCCTATTGCTTTCTTGGAAAGGGGTCTATTTCTTGGAGACTAACTAAATGATTTAGATGACATTTTCAGAATTTCTACTTTAGTAAAATCCACCCACCACCACGCCTACTTTTACCATTTCTTTATTTCTCGGAAACGACTCCTTTAATAAAGTTCACGTACTGCCACGCCCACTTTTATCATTTCTTGGGTTCTTGGGAACGGTTCTATCGATTTAAATGAAATTTAGTTTGCTTTTATGATCGAGAGAAAAATTAAAAATTAGATTATGTTAATTCCGTTAACTGACAAGCCTTATTTTATTACTTCTTAGTATCTTTGGAAATGGTAATTTTGTATGTAGATAATATTTCACAATTTAAGTGATTCTAAGTAGGTTACCGGGAAATGTTGATTTTTCGATTCTGATTAAAGGAGTTGTATCTTAATGTTTTCTTATACGGCCTACTAAAAATTAGGCTACATACAAATATTAATGAGGATGGACAAAGCCTATCAAATTTAAGGAGATGGTGAATGTGCTCTTGATTTGATTTTCGTTTTTAATAATGTAAAAAATGATAAAAAAAATTGTTATTTCGAAAATTAACATTATAGGTTTCATAAGTATTAATCCTCATACTCATGTTTGGTATATTTCCTCTCCCAAAATATGCTGCTGGCTTTTATACTACAAGAGGACACCTTGGGATAGAGCGCAGATACGTTTTTGAAATAGCCACATTGAAAAAAAATACAAAATTAGTTTAGTATATTTTGAATTTAAAATTATAATAAAAGAGTGTAAATATCTTTCTATTGGAAAACAAAAGGGCAATAACTTTTCCTACGCGAACTAATAACATAATGTTTTAATGTCAAATTCGAGAGATCCGTTGCACGGGTCCCCAGGTACTGTCATTAAATATATGGATATAAAATATTGTTTCTAATTAAGTTTTCGGTAAGAAACCATGTCTGAACTCTTAACAAGCTCGCGCATAGTTCAGACGTCAAAATTATATATTTATTGATTTATTTTAGTTTTGCTAACTGGAATTTAATTAGTAAAAACTATTATTACGTTAAAAAAACAACTAACGTGATTGAAAAGTAATTAGGCCAGATCAGAAAAATTATATCCCAGAGTTCTTAGCAAGCTCATTAATACAAAATTTCTCAGTTTTGTTGTCACGAGTACTGAAGAAATAAAATGCACGCTGGATCGCACGTACATGCTCCTAATTTCGATCACATTATATGCAAAAGATTCTAAATAGAAAAGGCTAAACGAATTTTTAAAGTCGTTTTTCACTTAAATAAAAATGTTCTAAGAAAAAATTCGTATGAACATTTTAAATATTTAATAATACAAATTTTAAAAGAAAATTTCAGAAAAAATCGTCTACCCGTTTTCGAAATATTGATTTATCAAAAAAAAAAGAATTCAAAAATTCAAAAAAAAATGTTCGAAAATTTTTAAATGCAGTATTATTTAGATTTTGAAGGAGCTCACGTTTAAAATTTTTAATCGAAATCAGTTAAGCCGTTTATGAGAAAATCGAAAATCAATAAAATAATTGTATAGTATGCAGGTACCGTTAATAACAAAATATTTAAAAAATATTTTTAGCCAAAATGTAGACCATTTAGGATGGTAGTAAAATGTGTATGGTAAGTACCGTTATTTTTGGGGCTAAAACAACGATTAAAAAATCCATTTTGGACAATCACCTAAAACGCCTATGCACCAAGTTTGAACAAAATCGGTTCAGCCGTTTAGGCTGTAGATCGTTCTACAGATACACAGACAGACAAACAGAATTGCGGGTGTTCTCTATTATAGTAATGTCAACTTTGATTAAAATCTCGAGTACGATTTTTTCCAAAAGCAAAACTTGCCCCTTAGTACATATATCGCAAGCGCCTCTAATCACTTTTTGACGGAGGAAATTTTGTGAGATCTCACTAGTTGGATACAAGAGAAAGTGAGATAAATTGAATGAAAATTCTATTTAACCATTGGTATCAAATTTCTATGCATACGTCTCTTAACGAAATGGAAAGAATTAGTTTAGTGTGTTGACTACAGAGTTAAATAAAATATATAAAACCATTCTTTGGACGTAGCAGATTTTCTCGAAATTTATATTTATAACTAGTGCCGTGCAATTCAGGTTGCATTTAACAGACCTTAGGTCTTACAGGCATATAAATAAATAAGAAAAAATATTTCTCTTTAATTTCTTGTTGTGAAATGTCAAAGGTAAATTACTGTATAAAGTAGCTATACTCTAAAAAAGATAAGGAACAGTTTCGCTGCATTTAAAATTACACGACCTCTGTAACGTTAAAGTATACTTTTTGTCGTTTAAAATCATAAAATTATCAAATAGTCCACTTTCATTTTAAAACTCATTAGAGTCGACTTCTATTTTAATACAGATTTAGTGTAGGTGTAAGTGTTTGCGCTAAAATCTCCATAAACCATATTACACTTTAAAATTTACAAACGCCAAAAAGTTAAGTTCGGTCAATTTTGTACACTCTTTTAGGCGTGTTGAGTTGCAGTTTATTAAGAAAATACGTATAGTATCGTGCTAGTTAAAAATGTTTAAAATTAGTAGTATCTTAATAAAGTGTTTAATTATTAGCAAATTATTAAATACTATAATGCTAATACAATAATATCAGGCTGTTTAAGATTCACTACCTATCCACATGAACGCGTCGGCACTTTATTTAGTTATCTAGTGAATCTAGAAGCAAATCCAAGCTATATGAACCGATGTACAAGTACATACATACATATGTATGTTGTTTATTGTTTTAATAGAGAATATAAATTTAATTAAAAGATAAATTAAACTTAATCTATTGATATTCTTAGAAAAACCTATCTACATACATATATGTACACATACCTTACTGTTAAAAAAATGTCAAATATATCAGATTAAGAATTAAAGTACCTAAGTAAATATTTTTTTTTGATTTTGAATCAAATTCGCAGACAGGATTTTTCGGTGAATCTATCGCTCTTTTTACTAACACTTTTAAGCACTAGTACAATTAAAAGCATTGAGTTTGACAACTACTAGTTTTACAGACACGAAAAAGAACACCATAAAACAAAATAAACTATTGAAAACACGAAAAAAATCGAAATCCTTCACAAATTCTGAATTTACATGTCATTATGTTAGAAAATATAATGGCAATAATTTACCACATTAAAAGGACATTGTAAATTAGTAAGTCACATTTATGGTATACGTACTTATTGATTTTCAAATTATTATTAATTGAAAATTTGATTAAAAACGTTGCCATTTAGCTAAGCATACATTTATGTGTTTATTATTTATATTGTAATTTTAAATAAGGAAAGGTAAATAATTTCAAAATATTTATATTAATTTAAAATATACATTATTTTCACTACTATCTCAATTACAAAAATTAAGGTAAGTGCACACATAAGTATTAAAATAAAATTAAAAATATAAACGTTATAAAAAGCTTACATTTTAAGCAATCGGCTATAGACTGCTGCTTTCAGCTCGAACTCCAACTGGCACTAAAAAATAATTCTTATAAATATAAATTTCTTTAAGAAATTTTAAAATAATTGGCAAAAATTTAAGGGAAATAGTTTAGTCGCATTGAATTGCTTATAAGACTTTCAATTTCATATTATACACTGCTAATTATGAAGTAGATTAGTAGATTCAATTATTATATTGGTATCCAATTTAATTTGATTGTATATTAGGGTATCTTATGCTAATATAATGTCGAACACAGTTTTTTTTCCCTTTGACGCATATTTGACAAAATTAGTTGCTGTTTTTAGAACTCATTCTAAAAGAGTGCGTGTATTAACAAATGCCAAATTGTTTGAAATGGAATGTGAAGAATGGCAATTGCTTCCATATTATTATTTGTCACGTTCAAAGGCATTCGAATGCTATTAGTATGTAAAAATGTATATATGTACACATATTTTTCAACACATTTTTGACATGTACTTATACTTTATGAGTGACATAGTGTGGAAAGACATATCTATCAACAAAAGTAAGGACCAACTGCATCTGAGGCCCAATTTTTCAAGCGTGAATGATTTTCTGTTAACAAAATGTATTCACGTTCAAAATATGGGTGAATAAATTTGCCTATCAGTATATAAGTTATCTGTCAAGCTCATTAAATCTACCTCTTTGCGGAATCGCAAATATGTACATATTTGTTGGACAACAAAACTCATATGTATTTACGAAAACAGTACTAGCCCTTTACTTAGTTTACTACACTCCTATATAATATAGAATTATTATTACTTTTATTTAGTTTATCAACAATCAGTGAATCATAAATATCAATAATTTAAACATTCTGCAGGTTTACCCCTTAGAAAGTATAATTCAATTATGATTAAGAAATCAAATCCTCTTAGAATCGATAAGAAATAAAAAAAATATTTTGATATAGGTAGTTATTTATTATTTCTTATTTAAATTTTAATAGTATCTTATCGCATTTGTTATTATTTATTTTAGAGTCATATTTGATCAAATATAGATTCTTTGATTAAATAAATATAGGTAAATACTTGAAATTATATTTTTTCGCACCTGTTTGCAATTTCCAAAAATTGTAGATAAATATCTATTACCCAACGCATTCCATTTATTGTTTACATAATATACCTACATAATTGCTACAATTCAACAATAAGTATCTACGATATATAAATTGATGTTAGTTCAATCCTATTGCGATGAATGGAAAATTAATTTGAATGTTGCCAAGACACAGGCTCTCTTTTTCACTAGAAAAAGGAAAGCCTGTTTTTTGCCTAGCAATAGACTTCGGGTGAATGGGGTTAAAACTGAACGGAAATTAAGGGCCAAATATCTTGGGATACACCTACACAAAACTTTAACTTTTAGTTTACATATCCAGGAAACACTTAAAAAACGCAATATGACTATAAAAACCCTATATCATTTTATAAATCGTAAGTCTAAATTGAGTATTGATAATAAATTTATAATATTTAAGGTAATATTCCAAAGCTTAATGCTTTATGGTTCTCCTGTCTGGGGAACATGTGCAAAAAGTCATATTCGCAGATTATAAATAATGCAAAATATAATATTAGAAATGATGCTCAATATTCCCTGGCATCATTTTACGCAGGATCTCCACGAAGAGACCAATATTGAAAAAGTTGAATTTAGAATTTCAAAATTAGGTGAATGTAATATTGTCCTGTTGCTCTGACAATAACTTGATATCGAATTTAACAACTTAAGGTGTTGTAAGCTTTCTTTATTTTCATTTATCTATTTCTCTATCTATTAATTTATTACTTATATATGTATTTATTACTTTATTTTTTGTTATTTATTTATTCATTTGTTTATTTAATTTTTGTTCTTTTTTTTCTTATTTATTTGTTTATTTATTTATTTTTGTATATTAAAATTATATATAAATATATAATATATTTTTTTTCCGTGGGTAGGTGTAAAACCTTCAAAAGGCTCTATGAGGACCGAAAAACTCGTCCTCATAGGAGTGTGAGACTCTTACTGCACTAAAAACACCTCCTCCTCCCGATTGCAACTAAGTTGAAACTTATCTAGCAATTTATTTTTAACGAATTTAATTAACATGTTGCAAGTAACTATACGGTGATAGCTCCTGCTTGTACCGCGATTAAAAAAAAAATTATTTCATCGCGAACCGTGGGAATACCGAGATCTCTGTGGAGATCTTATCCGTTTTTAATGTAGGAAGGTGCACTTACAAACGATCTTAGTAGTTTATTTTCAAATGTTTGTAAGGTTTTTAAATTAGAATCTCGCGTACAACCCCAGAGTTATATACCGTAAGTCCAGAGAGGCTTTAGCACCTGTCTGTACAAAATTAGCTTGTTTTCGATACTGAGGTTAGAGTGTTTCCCGAGCAACCAGTACATATCTCTGAGTTTATTATTTAACTCCTCGCATTTCCTTTTAATATGCGGTTTCCATTTTAATTTCGCGTTTAGATTCGAAGAAAACACAAACAATATTTAAATATTATTTTTGTTCGCGTTTAGAGTCATTCCGAAATGTCTTGCTTCATTGGCAAACGGACTTGAACCGTATTAACAAATACCGGTAATATATTAATTTTTTTATACGTAAAATCTACATGGACTGATTTTACTTCGTTAAGCGATACTCGCCATGTTTTTGTCCATTTACTGACTTTATTCATAGATTTTGTAATCTAGTCGTAGTATCATTTATCGTTTGGCCCACTATTGCAGTGTCGTCAGCAAACGTGGCTACGATAGTGTCTTCTGTTTGAGGTATATCACGTGTAAATAATAGCTACAATATTGGACACTTCCTTGTTGTACCCCAGCCACTATATCCATATATAATATATACCTATATTTTATAATTTATTTATTAATTTATTCAATTATTTATTTATTTACTTATAGAGTTATTTAACTTATTTATCTTATGAATCACTGTGATAAAATTTATATATATACCTATATTTTTTTCTATTTACTTATTTATTTCTTTATATAATTATTTATTTATTTGGTTATTTAGTTAGTTAGACTGTGACAAAAATTTAAGAAAAAAAAACATTGCTTATATGTATTATTATTTATTATTACAATTTATTACATTTTTTTAATGCATTAACATGCTAATGTAAACAACACCATAATTTGTGAACACACCAACCCCACTTCTCTCTCCTCAAAATATTATCTATTATTTATTTAAATGAAGGCTTTTTTCATGTAGCTTTTCATTTCACTAAAAAATGTAATCTAGTATTATTGAATAAGTGTCATTAGATCGATTTTCAGTAGTAAGATAGAATATACCATTTCTCTGTAAAGTGTGGAATCTAGTTTTACGAAAAAATTTATATAAATTCAGATACAATAAAGATCTCTACAAAAAATGAATTGAGGTAGACTGAAAGCAATGAAATTTCTGCAATACTAAAAATTTCAAAATAGAGTTCGTCCGATCTTCAAAATCAGATTATGCAATAAATAGGGTAAAGGCTTTTGAAAATACTGTTGAATTTCAAATGAGTTTTGGAATGTATGCATATGATTAAGATTATTATTAATCATTTAATTTAAATACAAAAAAATATTAAAACGCCCCTTTCATTAATTGGCGATGTATGTATGTTTATTCAAATTAATTTCATTCGTTTAATTGATTACTTCTTCAGGTTATATTTAATTGTGAAATCTATTTGTGAGTTGTGACTTTTCAAAACTTTACACAATTTTTGACATCAATACCGATACGAATTTCAGCCACACGACATTATAAAAATACAATACGCTTGATATATGAAGAGGATCCCTCAGCAAAATTTCTAAATTTAACTATGAAATAACTTACTCGGAAAAAAGTTGGATTCGTCTCCACAATTTTTGACAGAGCGAGATTTCTGTGTTGTCAGTTATCTGAATTAGTCAAATAAATAAAAAATCAGTCTGAGATCGTGTTCTTAACTATTGATCCAATTTATATAGTTAAATTCACTATAAATTTTGAAAACTTTTATTCTTTAGACTTTTATTCACATTATTTTTTTCAGAATTTATCATATATTTCACTTAAACCACGAGTTAAATATAAACCGTCATTTTGTCATTTTTTGTATATGGGTGTATTTGATTAAAACTTTCGTAATAACAATTTTAGCATCAAATAATCGTTTTGTAGTATTGTGGGCAAGAGGAATAGGATAGGTGGCGGTAGTGGGGATATGTAGGAAAAAGGACGGGCTAGGATACTGGAAAGGAAAAGGTCGGAAAAAGGAAAGAATGTCAAGATCCGGGACGCAGCCTGCTTGCATATGCACGACATCAGCACGTAAGGGGGGGATCTTGCCCCCGGAAACTTAGCCTCACCTGCAAACAAAAAAACACGAATCAGGCCTAAAAAAGGACACTTGACATTCTTTCCCTTTTCCGACATTTTCCTTTCCAGTATCCTAGCCCGTCCTTTTTCCTACCTATTCCCACTACCGCCGCCTATCCTCCTCCTCTTGCCCACAACAATTTTTTTAAGCCTTTTTTTTTCTCTCAAGTTTAGGAAAAAAAAACAAATTCTTATTAAAATTTAACGAAAAATATTCTATTCAGAAAAAATACATTTCAAAACAGAAAAGATATAAAAAAACGCAAACCTAAAATCTAACGAAAAGTACCAAAATTATATGCTTAAATAAATAATTTTTGAATATTTAAATATACATATTTATAAGTAGGTAATATTATATTTAAGTTATTAACAACTTCAAGTACTAAACACTTTTTTAACGCTTGAAAACTAACTATAATTCAAGAAAAGTAAATTTTTGAACTAACAAAAAGATTTCTTAGGATTATTTACACAACAAACGAATTTATTTTGCAAATTATTAGAATAGATTTAGATGTAGGTTATTGTATTATCGGTTGTATCATACGCATTCGAGGTGCTTTAGGTAGATTCTTTTCGGTGATTTCTTAACGATATGGCATGATCTTACTTACGATCATCAATAAAAACAACAGACATCAGACGGACGAACCAAACTCCCTGATGTGACAATAATAGAATGGGAAGGCTTCGAGAAACACTAACAAATTACATTACAAAATGTTCTCTCACCGTTCCCGCAATCCTAGTCTGTCTCAAGGACTTTGCTAGAAGAACGCAATGTTTTTCGGTCGATGGTTACCGACTATTATAAAATTTGCAGCATTTACACACTGCAAATTATATTATTTAGGGGAATTTGGATAAATTTATGCACCTAAATGTATGTTATTCCCGTGGTCTGGCCAGTAAAAGAATAGCTGAAAACGCAAATAATAATATATTTTTGTTTTTGTTTTTGTGAACTGTGGAATAAAGTAGCATTGAAGGAGTGATTTTATTGTAGCGTGACCTTTAGGTTGGCCACTAGAGTTTTCAATATTGCGTGACAATGACAAGGCACAATATACCCTAACCTCTTCATATGTGAACAAGCGTTCAACCTCAGTTAATTCACCGAAATCAAAACTTTAAATAGCCCTAAACCTAGCTGTACAAAATTTTGTTCAAATATTTGAACCTAGGTTCAGAAATCTTAACTCGGCGGATATTCGGCGGATAATATGCCAAAATCGGCGAGTTAAAATTACTGTACCTAGGATCAAATATTTGTTCAATGGTCTAAAAGTTATATTTAAAATATGAACGGAAATAAATACGCACTTATTTCAATTATTACTTGCAATTAATCAAAGATCCACACAATTTTGGCAGCACCTTTGTATATGTAACCTATAGTACTACTATGAGACTGAATTTTTTATGTAGTAGTTCCGTCGATGAGGGCGCTAGTTTCTCTTTTCTTGATATTTAATTGTTGATGTGGAAAAAGTAAATGTAGAGGCAAATACGAAAAAAAGCAAGGGAGACGGTCGAAACTTACTAGTTCTGACAACAATATAGAGGCTAAGGGAGAAAACCGAATATGCTGTTTTTGCCATGGCAACCTTCAAAATATGGTGGGTGTAAATAAATTATATCAAGGCTATTGGCGTATACATGAATTTGAAGTAAGAATGTATATGGATATACATGCATGTATAGGTTATTATAGAATTTATTTTAAATTTTTCTATCGAATTTTAGATATTTGATGGATTTTAGGATTTTGAATTAAAATAACGTTGCTACTTTTCACTTTTTCTATGCGAAAATAGCAAAGCAATGTTGAGATATTTCAATATGTTTCGTTTAGGTAGGTACATGTGTACCCAGATACCCATCTACATACAATATGTATGTACATAGGTACTTTTTGTTCTTTTTCAAATATATTGAGAATAATTTAATTTTTTCTCCAGACTGTTTTATTAGGAAATAAAGTTACCTACCTAGGTAGTATTTTTATTATTTTTTTTTGACTAGCGTATTATATATGTAGGTACTATATTACAAGTTATGGATTCGAAAAAAATCGAACTCAAGATTTTAATCAAACTTGACTTTACGATGATAACGAAGACGAAAAAATGGCTCCGCAATTCCGTCTCTCTGTCTGTCTGTCCTCGAATTTACAGCTTAAACGTTTTTTTTCATAAACATGTCCCCAGCTTTTTTTTCAGCTTTTTTAAGACGAAAAATGACAGTACCTAACTACCTGCCATACTTTCTTTTTGACCAAAAAGGTAAATATTATTTTTCTCAAACAATTTTTTTTTCTAACAATAAAACATGAGATTACGATCATAGAGAACATCAAAAAAGTGGGTCCCCTAATTCCGTCTGTCTTTCATTCTGTCAGTCTGTCCTCGTGTCTACAGCCTAAACGCATTGATAGATTTGCTTGAAACTTGGTACATATTGTTTTTTCGGTAATATGCCCACACGTTTTTATAATTTTTTTTAAGATGACAAATAACAGTAGCTCCCGTACATTTTTTTTGGCCAAAAACAAAAATCTTATTTTTATCAAAAACGGCTCCAACGATTTTTATAAAAAGAAATGAGTTCAATAATGAAGGGAAAGGGTATCTTTTAATAATTTTTTTTTTGGAAAAAAATTGTTTTTTTGGTACCTCTAGTAGAACCATTTTTTTTGGTTTTCGATTTTCTGGTAAACGGTTAATCTGACTTTTTTTAAATTTTTTACGCAGAAGCTACTAGAAAGTTTAAACACTATTGTATACCAAAATTTTTCAAAAAAAATTTTTTTTTGGAAATTAATTTTTTTTTGAAAATTCAAAATTTCGGTAATTTAATAGATTTTTTCGATACTTCGTATTTAGTAGTTTTTTGATATTATCTTGAATAGTTAAAAAAAAAACTATTTTTATAAAATAAAAAACAACGGTACCTCCAATACAAATGTTAAAAACCGTTAAGAAACAAATTTATTTCTCAAAAACGGCTCCAAGAATTTTCAAAAAAAAAATTGTTATTAAATTTTATTTTATTTTTTGAATTTTGATTAAAAAAAACAATATCTTGCAAAATTAAACATTTTGAAGATTTTTTTAAAATAATATTTTCAAATGTATATATATATTGTTGAATACTCATTAAAAAAATAAGTAAATACAACTTATAAAAATATATAATACCTATTAATAAACAATTCTTATTTGAAAATTCGTCAACTCAATTTTTTACGATATTACTTATCAAATCTGAATTTTCAAAAAAATAATTTTTTTTTCAAAATCCAAAAAAAATATTAATATAAAATAAAAAAAAATTTGTCACAAGAACAATTTTTTGTTGCACAACGATTAACAGAAATCTCAAATTTTAACTGTTAAATTGTTATCATGTTTGTTCATTTGGTAAAAAAGTTTATTTTATTGAGTAGTGACCGTTGCACACAAGTGTATACCTGAATAATTAAATATTCACTACAGCCATCAAATAATTTTCATTCTATCTGCCCGTAGAATAAAAAACACACACACACAACCAGCTCCTACTCTACAAAAAAATCCTCATATCATCGATTTATTATCACACTATTTCCCTTCATAGGCATTTTCATAACACACCAACAATACCTAACATCCGAGTTGGTAGTGTAACCCATGATGAGTAGTAGAACTTATTGCGGGCTGAATCACTGATCTCTATAATACACTGGATAGTGTATTCACACAAAAAAATCGTGGTTCATCTTCTTTTTCGTCTTCTTCTAAACGCCAAACATGACAAATCGACATCATGTTGATCGTGTTCATCACTACCAAAGTCGTCGACTTCATCATCGTCTTCAAAATTCTTGCTTTTTGATTTTTTCTTTTCAACTTTGTGCTTAGCTTTGACAATATCCTTGAAACGTTCTTATCGAATTTATCCTCTTCACGAAGGACTTATTTGCAGCTTCAATATCAATTCCTCCCTCGTCTTGATTGATATAATCTCTTGCGAGATCCAATTGTCCAGGTTCCGTCTTCCGTCTTTCCTTTTCTGAATTTTTTGTAGTTCTTATTATCTTGATTGAATAAAAATAAATCGTTTTTCAATTTTTTTTTTGAAAAGGGGTGCAATCTATCTCTTTCTCTCTTTTTATAAAAAAACGAGATAGGCAATTGCAATGGTGCTACTGTCATATTCAAATGGAGTCAAAAAAACTGTTATACTTTGTAGGGAATACACTATCCAGTGTATTATAGAGATCAGTGAGCTGGATGAATTTCGTCGTCATGATAGTACTATTAATAACTAGAAGTAATGGTAGCACTTAAAAATGTGTTTGCAGATTCATGAATTATGTCAAAAAAATTTACAAGGAAAAATTTGAGATTTTGACATATGGAAAGAAAGAAAACATGAAAAATTGAAAATGCCGAATCCATGATTTGGATTTCTAATTGGATTACAAAAAGAAATTAAAAACAAAACAATCACAGGTTACAATTCTGCGAATTGGGCTTATTATTCCTCATCGTTATCAGATAATTTGAAATCGTGTAATTCGATGGTAAGTTATGAAAACTATTATCCAATTCTATTTTTTTCTGACTGGCTGTTACCTCAGGCGGCGTACTATTTTTAGAATATTTTTTTCTTTTGCTGCAAACTAATTCAATTATTACATCTAATGTTTTACAATTCCCCTTGTTTTAGTAATAAAAAAAGCTTATTTTACACAAAACACAACTGGTAAATCAAATTACTAAAAATGCTGCCGACCACAATCTTCCGTCAAATGCATCGACCTGGGATGTGGAAACATCTGCCTGACCTTTTGCGAACTTCTCGTGAAGGAACAACATGCCTTAATCGTTATGCTGCTGCCACCGGCTTCATAAAGACATCATTCCTCGACCATCAGCGTTGGGATGTAGCCTCCCTGCGATTGTATGCAGACACAAAAAAGCACTCGTTCCACCTCAAAACAATCAAGAGCCGTGATCTAATTCAGAATGCGATCGAAAAGAAACGTGACATCTTTATTGAGCGAAAAAATGTCCTGGTTAAGGACATTCGTGCAACAAAATCAAAGGTGCAAGAAAGAGTTCGTGAAAAAATGGAAGAAGTTATAGAACGCGAGAACATTATGACAATTCCTAATTTTCTGACCGTAGGGCGGGCTTTCCTAGCCCCATACATTGGATGTGTGATTATTGATGGAGATTTTAATTTGGCAATAGGTTTGTTAGTTGTGGCCGGAATAACTGATTTGGTAAGTTGGGATTTTTTTCTTCTATTTTTTGTTTAGACAAAACATTAACTCAATTATGAAAAAAATTTATAGCTAGATGGACAAATTGCCCGATATTGGCCAACACAAGCTAGCAAAGCTGGCTCGTTCTTGGATCCGATGGCAGATAAGTTGCTTATAGGATCGTTGGTTATTTCAATGGGCTATTGTGATCTACTGCCTTTGTGGTTAGCCGGAACAATACTGTTTCGTGATGTATTCCTATTGGGCGCTGGCTTTGTTATTCGTTATGTCAGTCTTCCACCACCGGTAAGTTATGTTTTTTGCTTAATAACACTAATAGAAGTATATATTAGCGGTGTTTTAGTTCGTCTGAAGTACAAAGTTTTGTTTTTTATTTTAGATGACCAAGATTTAGTTCTTCCTCAGAATAATCAGACTTTTTGGTTAATTGTGATTATTAAATTTTCTCGAAATTAATATTAAAAATAAGTAATAAGTAGAACACTCGCCGAATACCCTATTGTAACGTCTGTATTTATTCTCTGTGATCAATTGGTTAATGCCAAAATGTTTCAATCATCTTATTGTAATAACGGTGATACAGGAACATAACATTTTGTTATGTACCTCAAATTATTTGGATAGTATTTGGTTTATGACGCAACTAGTGACCTTACAATATAGTAGTAGTATTTAGTGATTTATTTATTATGTTTTCATTCTTTTGTTTACAATTTTGACAATATAGGCATTGGCTGTCAGTCAGCCGAAAAATGAGAGTTAAGAAAAAAAGAATTTTAAATTTAGTTCATTATTAAATATATAAGTATATATTTTTATCACAAAAGTAACGGAAAAAAGTAAATAAGAAGAAAAGTTAAAAGCTTCGTTAATTATTTGCGCACGATATTTGAGAGCAGCTTTCAGGAATGTGTAAAGGGTATACCAATTTTCTCCATCAAGTACTCTAGAAGATTCTTCCATTGATAGGGTGTTCTTTCCCCAGTGTGTTGACCGTATTTCATTAAGTATTGGGCATATACCAATAAAGTGTCGAATATCTTCCCTTGTCCTTAGGTTACACAGGGAGCAGTTCACGTTGTCGACGTTTATATATGGTAGATAATTTAAATGCAAGAGTTCGCCTCTGGCTTTGAAGAGGATTGAGATCATATCTAAGCTATGTCTGTCGTTGAAGTAGTTCATCTCTCGTAGTTCGTGGTTTAGCGTTTTATAACTACTTCTTGTTTCGCTCTGTTCGCATTGCATCTTAAATGTTCTCAGGAAGTTTTCTTCTATTTTTGTTATTACATCGTGTATCCTTTTACTAAACACTGCTCCACATTCACACAGCGTAGTATGGTATTGGTTTTCTAGTCTCGTCCAAAACTGTAGATTTCTGTCTCGCAGATATTTTGCGATCGCGTTTGGTAATGACCTTGACCTTAGAAATGTATGAAAAGTGAAGAATTAGGGTGTATATGTGCAGAGGTGGTAGACCGGTTTCCAGATAGAGCATGTAGCTTGGGGTATTCTGTGGGAGTCTGAAAATTTTTGTAATGAAGAATCTTAAAAGTTCCTCGATTTCTTCATACTGATAGATTCCCCAGACTTGAGAAGCGTAACACATTATGGACCTTGCCACCGATTCAAATATTTTGTATTTAGCACTTGGTGCTATATTGAGTATCCCTAGAACTCCTCGCCAGCTGGTGTTAGTTGCACATTTGGATTGTATTAATTTTCCTTGCTATTACAATATATTCACAATGAACCCGGTGAAACGGTTTCGGTATCGATTGATTGACCATAGATTTGATTGATTGATTGATTTTCGTAATTTATAGGCTTGTAAATACATACCATCAGTTAATCATAGAATTTGTGCCCACAATTTAAATAAAAATGCTTATAATTTAAATGTGCTAAGTTAGAATACTTGAAGTATACTTCTTCTATAAAATACCGGTTTTGAAAAATTTAAATGTCTTTGGCAAATCCATTTTATTGAGGAGATATACTATTTCGTCCTCAGTTAGCAAGTCACGTCCCAATATTGGTCTTCATGATTTTTTTTTAGAACAAAGCATCGTCCAAGCAAATGGAATACATTTTCCGCAGTATTTGGTTGTCCTTCCCGATGAGGTATGAAATTTAAATTATGTAGCTCTCATCTGAGCCGAAACTTACATGAGCTTTGGTCGATTGTACAGGGTGAGGCAGGGGAACTTCCTTATTCGAAAAATTTGCCATATAGCAACATTTATTCCGACAAGTTTGGGGTTGCGCTATTTAATGTTTTATGCCATGTAGGTTGGTTGTTGTTTGAAATTCGACACAAAGATGTCCACCCATAAAAGAGTCGACTTACGATCAGGAACACGACCTGCGGGAACGATATTAAAGTGCTTTCTGTATACACGTTATGTGGCTTATAGACTTATAGACGCAACACGCAAACTATTTTTTGCAAGTTCTTTGAAATGGTTGGTTGGTACTCGACATTAAAGAAACCGGTAATGTACAGAAAATAAACGTAGGTTCAATAACCATGAGGACTTCCAAAATCATCGAGTAGGTTAGGCAGCTAATTTTACGATCTCTCAGGCGTTCTGATGCAGATGCTCTTGGGATGTCTAATCGTTCTGTAAGCCGAATTCCTCACAAAGAACTGCAATTTCACCCTTATAAATTGGCAGTGGTGCAAAAGCTTTATCCACGCACAAAAAAATGCACCAGAAGCCCCAAGATTTAGTCCCGTGTTATTCCTTTTTGTAGGGTTATCTGAAAGCACTAGCTTACATTAAACGTCCAATGACCCTCGCTTAACTCAAAAACAATATTCAAGCTGCTATCGACAAGAATGAATGGAAACTTAAAACTCGACTATTTCAAGGCATTTCACAAAACGGAGGCCACTTTAATGATATAATTTTTAAAATATAAGTTACTCGGAAAAAATTATACATTTTTAAAATAAGTAGTTTCATAAAACAGGATTTATTTATTTATTTGCAATTAACTACAGTTTAAGAACTAACAGTTAAACTTAACTTACAATAATAGCTTTACTAATGAAAATTTTGTTTAAAATAATTTAACAAATGTGATTTCATGTATGAGACACTGGAAGGAAAATCACAAACCAAATAGAGATCATTGAAATTCTGGCAACATCTCCCCAACGGCTCTTTGGCTAAGAAATTACTTCTCTGAAAGCTGATATGTAAATGATGTATAGAACCGTGTCCGACAAGCACGTACGTTAAATTTAATTAACGATAGTAAATATGGTGACGAAATTTCACCATTGATGATTTTTATTGTTGTTAAGCAATTGAAGACCTTCCTTCTGTCCTCGAGTGTGTTCATTTGTAACATTAATAGCCTTCGACGGTATGGTGGCATCAAAATCAATTTGATGATATAAAGATTCTCCAGGATTTGAATACGTCAAAAATATTTTGGCATCATCGGCGGCGTAGAGGAGAATTTTAGAATGTTTAAGTTTGTGTGGTAAGTCATTTATGTATAATAAAAAAAAGAAGATGTCCAATATGACTTACTTGGGGTACCCCAGACGTAACTTTTATTGTTGTTGATCTTAGGTTCTTAAATTTTACGTATTGGATGCGACCATTCAAATATGAAAAAAAACCAATCTTGAAGAGAATTACCGCAGCCATGTTGACTTAATTTTTTTATGAGTATACGATGGTTTAGTTGGTCAAATGCCTTTGAGAAACTGAAGTGACCAATATCAGTTTGTTGGCCATTCGCGAATCCTGTTGATATATTCGATGTTAGCTCCATTAAATTTGAAACAATTGACCTAACACCAAAAAGCCATGCTGTTGTGGGGAAATATAAGCCTTTAAATTTAAAAAAACATGTAGTTGACCATAAGTGATTCAAAAAGTTTCGGAACAGAGCTCAATTTTGCGATACCTCTGTAATTGGAGGCAATAGACCGATATCCTGATTTGTATAAAGGTATGATATACGATTTTGTCCAAATGTCAGGATAAATTGAATCATGCATGGACTTGTTGAAAAGATGGCACAAGACTGCACATACAGATTTTGAGCATCTTCGAAGTATGCATCCATGAATTCCATAATAGCCTGGCAAAACAGAGCCTTTGACTTTCGAACAGGCGGCTTCTACATCACTTTCAATGAAAAATGGAGGTTGTAGAGTATTTGAGTTAATTGTCGTCAAGGTTACATTATCTTCGTTGTCCTCACTGGATACATAAACTGCCTTAAAGTAATCTGCAAATGTATTGCAAATATCAGAATCATTTGTTGCCGTGTTGTTTTCAAACCCAAGCGAAGATGGATTTTCTGTCTGTTTCCGTTTCATCTTTATAAAATTCCAAAATAAAGATGGATTGATTTTCAAATTCGATTTAACGTTCATGATATATCTATCATAGGCAGCTGATGTTTTTCTAGCCAACTCTTTCCGGGCTTCAATGACGTTGTTGTAAGCGTTGATACAAACTCTCTTTTTCAATTTTTTGTGAAGATGGTTTTTATAGTTTTTTAATTTCCGCAGTTCGGTCCCAAACCACTGGTTGGAAGAATCACTTTTTGGCTTAAACCGTTTTCGTGGAATGTGTAAATCGAAACATTCAAACAAGGTTGAATAAAAAGTGTTTACCATGGAGTTGTAATCCACGTTTTGAAGCTTAGCGTTCCAGTTAATTTTGGAAATGCTGTCGTTTAGCCCAGCGTAGTCGGTTGAGTTGAAGTCATATTTAACTATATATTGACATGGTCTTGGGGGACCAATCCAGATATTTCAAAATGAAATTCGAGAGCTGGATGATATTGAACATCATTAAGAATCGGATCAGCTCGACAGACAAAAAGTCCGCTTTGGTCATACAAAAAATGAGGTCCAGATTTCGCCCTAGTTCGTTTTGAATTCCACTGAATTGAAACAAAGGAAGGGTTGCTACTTTGTCCGTAAAGTCCATGTAGGTTGAGGTTAACGAAGTTGGTAAAAAGTGGTTTATGTTTTCTTCATCATTTTTGGTCCAAGAAATTTCTGGCATGTTGAAATCACCACATATTATAAACTTATCACATGGCTTTGAGTTATCCATCACGGATTCAGATACTTAAACATATTGTTACTGTCTTATTATTGGCCTTTAACAGTTGTTATAATTTAAGAAAGAAATGACGAACCCTGTTTATGGTATAAGTTAGACTCATCGAAGCTCCAAACACCTCCCTGGAAATCACGGTTACTTCCAAAAGGCATTACTCAGCTTTGATCTACTGGGTAGATTCGTTTTGGAAGTAGAGCTTTGTACTCAGTCTTTTCGTCACCTTAGGTGTAAGGAAAACTCCTGTCGACGATGAATACCTATTTCGTAAGTTAAGATATTTCGATCGCAGTTGACTCAGTAGGTCATGCCTTTGGTATGTACTTATGGGCACAACACTGCTTTTTGTTGAAATGTTTTTTTTTTATGTTAAAAGAATCCCTCGGTATTTATACTCATTTCTGACTTCTATTCGTTCATTGTTCGTTTGCGTTTGACATGCCACCACTCCTTTTGACAAGTATCACCTTTGAATTATGCAAGTTTATAACCCGGTTCCATCTCGTACAGTATTCGGACAATTTGTTTATCCTTAGCAGCGATTCCGATTGAGCAAACAGCTCAATGTCTTCCAAAAACAAATGCTTTAATATCAATTCATGCATACTCTATATCCCCATGTAATCCTCTCAATATTTCTTCAATGAACAGTTAGACAGACAGATAGACAAATGATTTTTCTTTCTTAATTTACAATCAGATTGTGGAAAGCTTAAAGTTTTAATAATTTCCTATAACCTAAGACTATCAGATCATGAGGCTTGGCTCTTCTAAATCTTCGAACATTGTCTCGTACTTTTAAGACAGTCTCCATTTTGGTGTTGATACGACTTTGCAGTCGTTTGATTATGTAATACAGCGTGTAATACTTCTGCCAACACTTATCTACGAATTAAATGGCTGTTTCCTATGTACCAAGGGGCATTTACTACTATTCCACAAATGACTTTATTTTGGAAGTTTTGGATAGGGTCAGCATTTGTTTTATTTGTACAGCCCCATAGTTAGATGCCATAATGTCTAAACGGGTTTCAAAACTTGTATATTAACCATTACTTTTTCACGTAGCTCAAGTTTAGTGCTTCTCTTTTTCTTTTTTTATATTGTGTCACTCATGTGGTTAGGACTACCCTTAAAATGTTTTAACACGAACGGTGCGAGTGGTTAGGAAAATAGGAGAGGATTTAATAAAAGACTCAAGGGTAAACCGATGGGCATTCCTAGAAGCGTGAGTATTAAAGTTTTTCATTAGAACATTGTATATAAAAATAACGAGAAAATAATGAAAGGCATGAAACATTGCGACAGTATTCGAGAGGTGCCATTGTTTTTGTTATTGTTTTATCGCCTATCATTTTTAAAGTTTTATTTTGGATTCTATCCTAGAGACTTAAGTGAGTTGAGGGTGCACCTGCCCATATATGAGAGTTGTACTCAAGCTTTACACGAATGTAGGCTTTATAGATTACAGCCAGATCAGATGGAGAAACATATTTCTTGCATCTTCTCAGAAAACCCAAACACCTTGCAGAGTTTTTAGCTATATCGAGTATGTGGTCATTCCACAATAGGTGGTCGGTCGGTGATGCACATACCGAGAACTGAAACTTGTTCGGTTTCCTCGATGAAATCGCCGATCTTTAACAACGGCATTGAAGGAGGGGGTCCCGCTTTGACAACAAGAGACACAATTGAGTTTTTGTGAAGCATTAAATTCAACACAGTTTCTTATTCCTCATTGAACAATGCCGTTGAGATCAGAATTTAATGAGCTTATTATACGTTGCCGTTGCAGTTCAATCTCCGAAGAACAAGGAAGTGAATTTGAAAACGAATATGAAAAGCTGAGAGTAGCAAAACAATTTAGTGGATTAGTTTCAGACAAGAGATCATTGATGAAAACCAGAAAGGGAGTCGGACACAGAAACGAGCCCTAGGGCTCATCCAGCATTTTATGAATATCAAACTTGAAACCGTCCAATACAACTTGTATTGAGGGGTCCGAAAGGTAATTTCTAATCCAACCAAAAAGAGATTAATCGATACCAAATGCACGCATTTTCGATAAGAGAGCTTGGTGTCAAACTCTATCATAGGCTTTTGAAATATCAAGCGGAATAATCTTACTTTCTCCAAAAAGATGTCAGGATTTCTGCCACTGTTCAGTGAGATATACCATGAGATCACCAGTGGGCCTATTGCCGTTCTGCAAGATATTTCTTAAGCTGATAATTAATCAGCGTTTCCATGACTTGAAAAGAAGGGACGTAAGTGCAATTGGACGATAGTTAGAGGGTGAAGAAAATTCGCCTTTTTTAGGGGCAGACTGGACAAATGCTGTTTTCCATCCAGTCGGAAAGAGACTAGTAAATTAGGACAGGTAAAAAAACCATACGCAGTGGTTTTGCCATCGTTGACGAACGCCTCTTCAGAACAATAGGGGACATACTATCTAGACCAGCGGACTTGGTGTATATCGAGATCTTTAAGAACTCTGTTCTATAAGTAACTGTTAATGTTCTCAACTACAGGATGAGTCATACAATTTTGTGGAAGCGTAGAAATAGCAGCAAACTGTGCTGCAAATTTGATTTTTCTTGGGAGTTTAGCACAGGAGTGTTATTGGAAACGAGTGTGGGAACCGCAGAGGATGTGGAATTCCGTACGTTTTTTTACAAATGACTAACAATGTGTACTTTTTTGTCTTAATTTTTGCTCATGCAAAAATTTGGTTCATTGAATATGACTGTTACATGTCTTTCTAGCTTGTTTGAATATATTTTGGTTTTCCTCAGTTGGGCTGGCATTATAACATGGCGGAAACTTACATCTCTCAACCTGATAACCTCTTTACACCTCAAATGGGGCCATGAGTTTTCTTTAAGTTTGATGCTTTTGGTTCTGTTCGTTATAAAAACCTTCATACCTTTAATAATTAAGTTTGTAATCATACCCACGCTGGAGTCAACGTCACTGCCGAGGAGGCATAATGAACAGTTAAAGACCTTGACAAAATAAGTTGGCCATACGGCCATACGGAATATTTTCTTTAGCTGAGAAGTTTGAGCACGAGAAATTGGCTAATATGACACAATGCCCCGATGTGCCTAGAGGCGATAACATACTAATAGTGTGTTTACCACTTTAAAAAATAAGAAACAAGTCTAGGTTGTTGGCGGAGTGACCAGCGACGTCAGGTATTCTTGTTGGCTCAGTAACCAGCTGAGTCAGATTGGTCACCTCAGCAAAGAGCTCGAAATACCTTCCATCGGGTATTTTTTGACCAGAATAGCGTAGCCACTTGGAATTGTGTACATTGAAATCACCCGTAACAACAATTTCACTATGCAGATATTGGGAAACAATTCTTTGAAGTCGAATTACTGTTACTGTCCAAACTAGGGCTACGATAAATAAAAAATGTGTGAATGAAGTGCTTATGGGCGGTGATTTTAAACCACATGCAGTTGTATTTAAAGAAGTGCCATATTGTGGTTGACGCTGATAAGCAACATCTTTTAGCACATATACAGCGATACCGTGATGTGGCAAAAATAATACCATAAGTCTTTTATGAAGGATAGCTGTAAAGAGCTTATAGGAAGCTTTCAAAATTGAAATTCCTCTATAATTTGACTGTTCTTCTATACTGGCTTTTTTATGGATCGGAAAGATCATATTCTAGGATTTATTTAGATATTATTCCGAGACTCCTGATTAGTTCTTTTGTACTTCCTGTGAATCATTCTTTAAATCGTCTAAACTCGTTGATTGTTAGCCATGGATGACTTCAGAGTTTTTATGCAATCGGCTTATGGTATTACCAACTTTTACTTCTGCAATAAACAAAAAAAAAACAAAATTAAATGTTTGTTTAGGCGATTTTTATAAGCAATACATGATATGTCCTCTTTTTTGTAATATAGGAAGGGTGTAAAAAGTTGTCGTGAATATTACCTCAGAATATTTGCAAGATATCAAATCAGGTTGGGTAAAAGCTATTTATGATTTCTTATATCCAATATGATGGTTTTGGTTGTATATTTAACCGATAGACAAATATACTTCGTAGTAGCTAGTTGTTAATGTTAACTTTATTGCAGAAAACCATGTCACGATACTTCGATGCAACTCATGTAACTGCCCAACTAGAGCCTACATTTATCAGCAAAGTAAACACTTTCGTTCAGCTCACTGCAATTGGATTAAGTTTAGGAGCACCAGTATGGAACTATCTCGGTAACAAACACATTCAAATAAATTAAATAAAGTATTAATATTTTAAATCAATTCCCATTTGAAATTTAGATCATTCGCTACTTCAAGGATTATGGTATTTAACCGGTGCAACAACTGTAGCAGCTGCTCTCAGTTATGTTCTTAACAAAAATACATACAAAATTTTAAGAAAAAAAACGTAAACCAATTCTACAGGTCAATTTAAATCGACAAGTCCAGTGGAAGAAAATCAGACCAAAGAAGGTGGAAAAATAAGAGTTTAAATAAAATGAGTCGGCTCATAGAATCTAGCACAGATTTTGTAAAACTTTTTTTCAGAATTCTCATCGATTAAGAATTCTATGATATTCATTCGGAAACTTTGGATGTAAGTTTCCACTAATTTTACCGACGGACATAGTATGCATGTTTATGAAATAAATATCAAAAGTTTAAAAGGTCGCGTCTTCAATTGGACACAATCGATTTGAAAAGACCTGTAAGAGTGAGAATTCTGTGAAGGATGTAATATTAAGTTTCAACAAATCGAAAGAACGAAGGCAACACGTTGTTTCCATTGATTATTTTCTTTTTTGTAAATTTAAATTTCTGCTGAAAACTGTAAAATAAAAAAAAAATCATAATAGACTGACATATTAGATTCCTTAAAGTTTTTGTTTTCTTGCATCAAGAATATTAATTCTTTATTCTTCATACTATGTTGCACAAATGTACTTATCGGTTTTGTACATTTCATAGGCAAACTCTTCTGTATGACCTGGATCGAACTCCATGCCGACATAGCTTATTTCTAAACTGAACGGACCATCAAGACCCGCTCTGGCACCGACAGAAAATCCCAAATGGGTTACTCGATTGAGAGCTATTGCACTTTGTTGATCCTGAACTCGACCTTTCGAAGCGTAGAAGAATTTTGAAAATGGTATCTAGAGATATTTAGACATAGAATAGGAAAAAAAATCTGAATATTAAAAAATTTACTCTAACTGTTTGCCAGTGAGGACCACCTCTGGTGTAAAGCACATAATGGTAGACATCATTCCAAAGCAGGTCAAAGTATCCTTCGCAGTGTAAATTGATGAGATATGACCGCCCATCACCTCTTACTTTTAGTATTAGCATGTTGTATTGGTTCCAATCGTAAGTAGTTTCCCGTTTGAAGGATTTCTTTAAATAAATTTTATTGTTATTCAGGATTAAATGAAATGTTGTGAATATCTTACCCTGACTCTTTTTGTACGAATGTTGGCATAACCAGTTCGTTTGATTTTTCCATCTTTGACAACATCACTGCAAACAAAACCATGGAAGAGTCCAGCGCTGGCATCGCTAATCTCTAACTTGGCAGATGTTTTACCTTCTTTGTGGTCACAGTCAGTGGTTACAACCCACTTGTCCAGATCTTGTTCATCTTGAAACTTAAACACAACATCGGTTTCACCTTGAAAATTAAGTATTCTTTTGAAGATAAGCAATTTTCGAAGTTTTTGCGCAAACTAACCTGGCCGAAAGACTAACATAGGATCACTCTCCAGTCTTTCTTTCATTTCATCTTTCCATAGAGCAATTTCACACTTAAGATCCTTTAATCCATCGAGTATTAGCTGTTTCTTTGACGGAAGGGGCAATTCTGTGCGATAACCGCCTTTCTTTTCACGTTCCCAGAATGCGCAGAGGACTTGAGATGTGTGAATTGTATTACTTGGTTGCAGGGCAAAAATTCGAAGTGATTTTTGTAGGAGATGTTCGTAGGTTGTGCCATGTAATTTTCTACGAGAAATACTTCGTAGTATACTACACATTTTCGATTTAAAAACTATTCATTTAACTTGAAATTGATTTGTGAATTTCTGTAAACGAAGTGTTATGACATGGGAGTGGATCCTTCATCCAAAAAATCAGTTGTCAGTTGATGTCAAAAACTGACAGGTTAAGAAAACGAAAAAAAAATCGCAAACACGTTTTAGGTTACAGAAAAATAAATTTAAAGCTCGAAGCTGAATGTTTTCGGGTTCAAAAATTCATCCGATTATCAATATAATGGCTGACTTGCAATGCCACGTTGGGCATCGCGTTGACAGTTTTTTTTTTACATTGAGCCTTATGAGAAAGATTTGTCAAAGCGATGCCCAACGCGGCGTCAGCCATAATGGCCGGTTGTTTTACTGAGAATGCAGTAAGACAGGTAGGTCTTATATACGTTATGATTTGTGTAGATTGCACCGAAAATCCACCTATACTACACTTCGATAAATTATTCTCTGCGCGAACATTATAGTTTCGACTTTTAATAGAAATCTGCATTTGGGTTTTACTATGAAAGGGAAAACAACACCAGCACGTGCAAATGCCACATACTGCCAGCTTTTATTTATTGGTGTGCATGTTGGCAACTCGCATATTTGCGAAAAACTAGTATCTCTTAAGAGTTTTTATACGCTTTATGGCAGTCTTACATGTATCTTCATCTGCAGATTTGAAGAAAAGTAGAGTGAAAGTACTGTAAGAGTAAACCAGCTCTTTTACTCCACTGATCTTTATAAGACACTGGATAGGGCTGTACAAAAATGAGATAACTTGAAGACTGTTATAAGTGTGCTGGTATCATTCCAGTATAATTAGAAGTACCGTTTGGCGATATTTCAAATGCAGGTATTATTTATTTGGCTAAGACAATACGATACCAAAATATTTCTTATTTTGTTTATTCAAAACATAAAACGGAAAGACGTCAAGGATGGTAACATCGCACCTTATGTCATCTTCAAATTGCCTAAAACAAAACAAATCTGTTATACTTTTACAGCCTTAGTCATTAATGCATCATATCGAGTACCTAAGACTACGTTCTCTTTTTAATTTATCTTAAGGCAAAAATCTTATTCATTACTTTGCATATCAGTAACATAAGCTAAGAGCGCTGGTAGGTAGTATAGAGCCTACATTAAAGGAATTTTAATTTCCCTTTTTTAAAGGGTGGGTGAATTTGTATTTTTGGCAAGCACCAAGCACCAACGACGATTCCGTGTCTGTGTGTAGACCAGACTTGTCTCGATCGTTGACTGAGCACAAAGAGAAAATAGGAGTACACATTAATACTTTATTTTATAACTATAATCTATAATACCTATAATAACTGTAATAGGATGATAGAGAATACACTACCCAGTGTATTAGAAATCTGTGTCTTACTCTTTCTAATTATTGAGCGAAGATTAGATTAAACCAACACCAGCAACGTTGCTATCAACAGTGACCGCTATTATTTTAGAACTAGTGTAATTCAATTGTTCAGCGCACAATATACCAACTCTAGCAATGGCAAAAGCGTTATATTAGGCAAAATCCTAGAAGTGATGTTACATTGCTGACAACTTTTTCAATACGATGTTGGGTGAAACAACACACAGCGGTGATGGAGCAAAATTCCGCAAGTGTGAGTTTTCTGTATGTACACAAAAAATCATGATACACATGCATATTTGCGATTCCGGAAGGGTGAGAATCAATTTCTTTGCAAGATAACAAGTACACTAGGCAAATTAATAGCTCGATTCTTCCCCTTGTGAGGAAAATTAATAACCTTTAAAGCAAAGCTGTAAAAATTTAAGTAATCGAAAAATCGAAACAAGACAGAGCAATATTGCTTGCGTTATTTTTGTTAAATTTTTAGCATTATGTTTCTTGTTCCAGGTAAAAAAAAAAATTAATGAAATTTAAACAATTTGAGCAATTGTTTGTGGACTAATTGGCATGTCTGACAAAATGCATGCATTTCTGCCCAATTTGAAGGGGCAAATACTCCCTTTTAATAGCAAATTATATAAGCGACATAAGCGACGCGACACGGTAAGAAAAACAAAAAGTTTTGAAGTCTCGTGATTTATTTTAAATAAATTACTTAAATTAATTTAAACTAAACACAATAAATTAAAAACACCCTTTCATAATTTCATATAAATTCCAAACTATGGCTTCTGATCTTCAATGGAAACTTCTACTGATGAAGAAACTGAAAAGGTTCTGTCCTTTGATTTTGGGTTTATTACAGATCCTTCGTTAGATCGTTTCTTTAATTTTTGTCTCTGGAATTAAAATATTAAAAAAAAATGTTTAAATAAAAAAAAATGTGTAAATTTAACGCACCCCATCCGATGCAAACCCGTTTTCACTTTCGTCGGGCACAAATATCCTCAACGATTGTGGACCAAGCTGCTTTTCGACAAGTCTTTTGTGTTCTTCGAAAGCTGCTGTTGCAGGATCCTTTGATGGTTGTGATTGGGCTAAAAGTTGCTGGTGATGCCGTTGTTGATTTCGTTGCAGCTCGAATTGTTGTTGCTGGTGTTGTTTTTGTTGTTGCTGCTGTAGTTCCAGCTGATGGTTATGCTGCTGTTGTAAGAGGGCTTGTTGCTCTTGCTGTTCATGGTGCAAATGATGCTCATACTCTAAACGTGCCTGTTGCTCGTTGTGCGCTTGTTCCCGCTGCGATTCCTCCTCAGCAAATGCTTGCAAGAGTTGTGAATCTGCGTGACCACTTCCAAAGTATTCCGAAGCTACAAAACCATTTTGTTGTGGTACTGCTACGTTTGCCAACTGAAATGGTGCTCGTTGCTCAATATGAACGGCATGCGCCGTTGAAGCTGGAGGAGCAGCTATCAGAGCAGCAAATTGGGGAGCACCACTGATCGCTACATCGGCGGCAGTGTATTCAGTATGAATGTGGTTTGCAGGATCTTTAGCAGCTTGCAGTATTTGTCCGTTACTGGCCACTTCCTGTGTCAGATCAGCATCGGCGTATGATGACGTAATAGCGTTGTCATTGGGCCTAAAGAGCTCTTGTTGATGTTGGTTAAATAGCTGATTTGATTGCGTGACCAGGTATGTAGGGTTCTGAATAGCAATCGGCGCCAATTGAATAGGTTGACCTACGTATTGGAGGCCATATAATTCTGGGAGTTGCCCCTGCGTCTGGTGTTGAGATGGACTCACCAATTGGGTAAGAGCTTGAGCTGGTGGCAGGTAGTTCGATTGTATATCAGCTGGAAGAGGTTTTCCATTGCTAGGGGTATTATACGGCTCAGTTGCTGGGCGAATTGTTGCTGCTGGTAAAGATGGATCTGGATCAGGAGCGAAGAGTTTTTGCTTTCCAGAGAAGGGATCCAAAATAGTTTGGTCATTTGTATGATCCTCATTGACTTGGTAATGATTAGAGTGATATGGTTGTGGCTCTGGAGGAAGATATTGTTCAGCTTGGAAGATGTGATTATCTTGAATGCTCAGATTTGGTGCAGGAATTGTATGAATAGGGGCAAAATGTTCCGAAACAAAGTGCGTGTTTTCTTCAAGCTGTAAAAAAATTAATAATTTATAGAAAATATTTAAAATAAAGTGAGTCATCTGCTTACCGGAAGCTGTTGAACTTCTGAAACCAATTGATAAGGTTGTTCGTAATGATATGGCTTCTCAAATAAGTGTGATGGCGTTACATTTGGCAGTTTAATCTTCAACACATTTGAAGGTTTTCGTCCAATGAGCTTACTACTATGCAATTGGCCAGGCTTAATAAGAACTTTGTGTGGACGTCCAGCTGGCCTTTGCACTAGAGCTTGTTTTTGTGGAGGCCTCTTAAGAACAATTGGAACATGTTTATCACTACGAATTTGGAGAACAAGCGTTCGTTTTGGATTTCCAACGGGGTTGCGAACACCAATACCAGTTTGCTTGGCATTCTTTTGTGGCCATCCTGGAAAGACCAGAGGTCTTCTTGAAATTTGTAATTCACATTTTGATAGTGCTACTATGCCAAATACAAAAACTATCAGAAAAAGCTAAAAGAAAAGAAAAAAAACATTATTTTTATAAAATGAAAAAAATGTTGATTGCATATTAATAAGTTAGCACGTATCTAATTATTGGATAATACAAGACTAGTAATTTATTTGCCAATTAAATGTCAATCGAGTTAAATACATTGCATTTTAATTTAGCACACGATTTTCTGGCAAAATAGTTCGTTATCAAAGTTCGGATTTCCGAAATGATTCATATATATATGGCCGCAGATAATCCATTAAAATCAATCACTCTCATACCTTAATAAATGACTATCCCTTCAAAGAAAACGCAAACTTGGCTTCAAATTCCATTTTTCATTTTATGCGATAATTATGAAGTAAACAAATTATGCAAGTTTTTTTATGTTTGCAGAATAAGAAATGCCAATTGGCAATTATTGATAAATAATATATTTAAAAAAAAAATATTAACATAGTTTTGGAACCAACAAGCTGTCAACAACCATAACAATATTTCCTTATTGAGTTATACTATCACATCCTATAGATTAAAGCTTCTCTTCAAACCTTTTTTATGTAAATTTTTATTTAATCAAAATATTGTCATTTTATTCGTGGAAAAAAATTATTGGATAAATCTTGTCGCGCCTCATAAATTCCACTGAAAAACTCCATTACATTACAAAATACAAACTTTCCTTTTTCAAATCGACCAAAATGTAAAAGCTGTTGGGCATATAATTTATTTTTCTATTTTCTTTTTTGTACTGAACTTGATTAAATAGATTCCCTCTGGTGGTTATTGAACATGCAAGCAAAAAAAAAAAACAAAAAAAAAACATTTCATTTTTCATTAGACGCTATAGCGGTGCATGTGCAAAATGCATCAACCAATCATTTGAGTCACATTAGAGTATTTAGTCAGGGAAACTGACCAAATATAGATACTGTTTTGTTTTATTTATCATTATCACAATCAGTTTACTTTTGATGTATATTTGATTATACAAAAAAAAAAAAAAAACAATATAAATGTTAAAGTTAAAATATAAATACGTTTATTCACTTTTTTATCCCATGATTAGCAAAATTATTGTTTGCTTTCTAAAATAATTACTTCCAGAATACTACATTTCCACCGACCACTAAGCCGAGATTTAGGCCGTGTGTGAATTGCGTTAAAATGTTGATTAAATTTTATACCATGGTTAAATTTTGAAGTTTGGTTTGTGGTTTTATCAAATTTAGCTTTTGGCTGTGTGAATTGCGTTAAAAGGGATTTATTAAAAAAACTATTTTGGCTAAAATTCCTTGAATATTTGAGAAATTTCCCTAAAAACATTTTTTTTGTTGTACAAGTTAATTAATTTCTTTTACAAAATCCGACTTAGAAGATATAAAGTTAATAATTTGGCACAAAAAATGTAATGAAATCTCAGTTTTACTTATATGTTTCGGCCTTACATCGTTAATTTAATATTTTGAAACAACAATTCTAAATCTTTTCAAAACAATTCCCATTATGGTTAGTTTGTTGATCCCGTATATTAACACTAGTTTTCACAGCTGACAAGAATTTGACAAGCTGACAAATCAATCTATTTGTATTCAATTTGCAAAATGAACTAATTAATAGCGAGTTTCATTCCAACTTCAAAGATCTCTTCTCAAAATCGAGATTTGATCTTTTCAATGAAACTTTTTTCCAGATTTAATTGTAGTATTAATGAATGACTAACACACATTTCTGAAAAAAACACATCTTCATCATCAGATGATGAGGACGAGGAAGATGAAGACGAAGCAATCAAAAAACTTCGTCCATTACTTCTTTATTTTTTAGCACGGATTGACACTAGTTCGCAACAAATTAATTACAAAATATTTTCCATTTGATACTTGACAGAATTTTTTTTTACATGTATGTGTGCATTCAGATCAAATCTGCCAACCCATCAGAGAGCCAATCTTACGTGTTAAGATTTGATCTAGATTTGCTCTTTTTGTTGAAATGAAACTCTCAAAATTCAAAAAGATGAAATCTTTTGTCGGAAACAGCAGATCTTTTCTTGAATAAAATTAGCTATAAGTATTTTATAATAATTATTTTATATTTGTTAAAATATCAACGGATTATATTATTTGTTTTTCCTCTTGAAACCCTACACAAACAAAAATATTAATGTAATTTTATTTTTCAATTGAATAAATTAAAACTTACATATATTATATTAGACCAAGATCCCATGGCCGGCAGACATACGTCATTTTATCACAGCTGAATTTTTTTCTGTGAATAGATACCAAAGTAGATAAGAACGAATGGACATTCCGAATTTTCAAAGCTGGAAGATGTCTTCTTAAAGGTGTCCGCCAGACGAAACGCGCCACTCCAGGGGTTTGACAAGAGTCAAACAAAGTTTGAGGCACTATCCCCTTAAACAAATCAGCTTTAATAAAATAACGTAGTTGGGTATGCACTGTTAAAACTGCATATCTCCGAAAAGCCCCAGCTTTGAAAATTAGGAATGTTCATTCGTTCATATCTACTTTGGTATCTATTCACAGAAAAAAAATTCAGCTATGTTAAAATGACGTATGTCTGCCGGTCCTGGGATCTTACTCTATATGTTTTCCCAGTAGATCTAGACTTTTTGGAGTTCATCTTTCTTTTCGGTTATTGTTTATAGTTTCAAATTACTCAATCTAGCGAAACGTCAAATTTTAAAATAATTTAGCGTGCTCTACAGCTGCATAAATTTTAACCAATTTTATTCACCACGAGGGTGTCAAAATTTAACCCAGATAGAAAATTTAACCAACATTTTAATGCAATTCACGCACGGTCTTAAGTAGATTAAGCTAAATCTACTACAAATCTTGAAGATTTACCATACAAATTTTAATTTTCTCAAATGAAGATTTAAAATAAATCTCATTTAAATCTTCATGGGGCTAATAGATGTATTAACCGAACTAACTATTTCCCATACCAAAATGAACACATTGATCGGGAAAGTGAATTTTTAACTTCGGTTGACACAGATGAAGCTGCCGGTTTTACTTTTACACCATAAGAGAAATTGAAACACAATTTGTATTTTTAATAGTGCACTTAAAACCAATCTACTTTTGGAGCGGTGAAAACACTATTTGAGTTTAGTAAATCTAAATTTAGATTAACTTTCGGTGGAAACTTTTACTACGTTTTGTAGATTTACTAATCTTAAAAAGTGTTTCCACCACTCCAAATGTAGATTAATTTTGACAGGACTATTCAAAATGCGTATATCGTTTCATTTTCTCTTATGATGTAGAAGTGAGACAGGCAGCTTCATCTGTGTCAACCGAAGTGAAAAATTCACTTTCCCGATGAATGTGTTCATTTCAAAATAGGAATAGGTTAGTTCGATTTGTAAATCTATTGGCCCTATGAAGATTTAAATGAGTTTTATTTTAAATATTCATCTGAGAAGATTAAAACTTGTCTGGTAAAGTTTTAGTATTTATTTTCTAAAAGGTGTTAAAACTAAAAATAAAACTCATATCCAGCTGTTCTACTCAATTATTTGTCTTTGGATAGATAATTATTCTAAGATTTTTGGAATAACTAAAGATTACTGTGAAGAAAGCAGTTGTTGTTTCATCAGCTGTATTGTGCAAGAGAAAGTGGCCGGGCCGATAACATAGCCAAAGCAATCCATATTGGTTTTTGTGTTTTTATAACGCATTTCCAAAAAAAACAGCTATTTTAACAACATTCAAAATTCAAAACTTTTGTCAAAATAATTATCACATTCATTTGGAAATTAGAACACGAGCAGTTATTTTTAGATGGCAGAGAATTACTATGTGAATATGACCAATGGACGCATTGAAATTTCAGTACCATAGCATTATCTAATGTCAAATTTCTTAAAACCATTTGAAATCGATTTCTTCCAATTTTGTCCTATGTTTTAAGGAATTTAAAAAAAATTGATTTTTTTGTCAATGTAAGGGAGTTAATTGAGTCCAATTGGCCTCATTCCATAACCGAACTATAGTTATCCGGATAGGTTGGTGCTGTTGTATTTAAATGTAAGAACACAGCTGATGACAAAACAACTGCTGCCAAAAAAAAAATCTTAAGCTATCTGGATAGCTATAGATCGCTTATTGAATGAGGCCAAGCACAAATGACAGGCTATCCGAAATTTATTGGATTCATTTGGGGAATAGCTGGTTACGAATGCAGTTTTATATTTTATAAACATACATATATCACAATTGACTTTACTTTTATCATATGTCAATATTTCTCTTAATAATCAATGCAGATTTCAATAAAAAGCTATAAATTGGCGCAAAATTATAGTCACAAAATTACACTTTAAAATTATTTTAGTAGATACTAAAGTCGAATTTATTTTTTTTAACAATTAAAGACGAAATATAACCCACTTTATCGTTAGCTTCTGGTGATAAATTTAATACCGACCAAAGTACCTTTTATCATTTTAATATTGACTTTAATTGAGCCGGGAGTGCCTATTAGTCGCGGGAAAAATGTTGTAGGATTATGAACATTTCCGAAAACCCAAATATACAAAAACCGGGAGAATTCTTTTGAAGAACTGGATATAGATGAATTTTACTGCCGATATACATATGAACGAAATGCTCCTGTACCAATTGTCTGAGCATTTCTCACTCATTTTGACTACAATTTGGTTCCCTATCTCGCTTAAACTTTTTGGACAAAAATTGCAGTAATCAATTAATTAATTTATGTTTCTTTTTTAAATACCTTTCCACTCATTGTAACTATAATAAATACAAGTTTTTTTTTTGAAAGTGTTTTTTTTTTGTACCTTGTTGTATTTTGTTGTTTACTCCTGTTTACTTTCGTCTACTGTCAAATTTTGATCGTTTATTTTGAAAAAGTATACATACACCTCAATCTGTACTTGATTTCCCAAACTGTTTAGTTTTGCGTTTGTTCGCGCAAAATTATTTGTGGATAGGACTAACTTTTTAAATTTGTTTCTTGTAACAAAATTTTATATTGATTTAGCTGCTTTTCAGCATACGCTGACATTGTATATAAACCTTAATGCCATTTCCGAGCAGCAATATAACAACTGTTTCAGGACATGTAATTATACCTATACTATGCCACAATCGAATTGATTCCATTACAAAATTATGCACAGAAATCGTTTGAATGAAAAATTCATGAAAATTGCCTAAAATCACCAAGTAAATTTCAGTTTTATGCTTATCGCATAGAATCAAGTAATTGCACGTACTTTCAATCAATCTCACTTTTTAGCGCTGTTAGTTGACCATTTGACGTAATTTTTTCCGATACAATTTCAATTGTTTTGTAGGCCTTTTTGGTGAAACTTATTTAATTTCAATGTGCCCTTACGTAAAACTATATTATGTCGAAAACTATTTTAATAGTGACTCAGGAGGAAATGTGTGATGGTATTTTGACTTTCGATTTCAAAATTAGAAATGTATGCACAAAAGATACATAAATAGATATGTATCTACCAGTACATAAATAGATATGTATCTACCTGTACACATATCTAACAGCTGTACAAAATTTAATAAATATAAGCACGTATTAATTGATGACATACAATTTACACTATTTTGTTTAAAAAAAACAAACAAACAGAAAGTGTATGTATGTATATATGCAATAAAATTATTATTGTGATAAATTTAATGAGTTGAAACATAAAAGACGGTTATTAAAAACTATCAATGCAGTCTGAGGAGAAATTCTAAATTGCGCTTAGCGTGATCGCGCACACTTGCATTTAATTGGGTCGATAAAAGCAAACTATTCATGATGAAATCAAATATATAATGTTTATATAGATTCAAAGAAAAAACTTAAATACCGGGATGGAAGTATAGTGAAACTTTTTTATGTTTTTATTTTATCACATTTGTGTTTCTTTTTCTTGGTAATATCATATAAATATGTTTGTAGATAATGATAAGTGATATGAAAGTTAGAACGATTTTAATCACATGATAATTGTTTTAAGTGATTGTCAAGCTAAATATGTATGTGTCTTTCTATTTGGCAAAAAAGATATATTTTTTTCCAATTGACTAATTGGTTCAGAATCATTAGGTTTAAATATGGAACTGGAACGAGATCAACACTAAATATATCTATTTTCATGAATTTTTTGATATTAAGAGAAATATGTAATCAGATAGTGTATGTGAAAAATTTGAATTCCTTTTCCATTACACTAAATATATCTAAGGTTTGACGCTAACCAACACCTCGTTCGCTGAATTTAAATATCAAAGATTTTGAACTTTTATAATCGCGACTGTGATTCATTTTAAATAACAACCCTCTTTTTGAAAAGTAAATAGCCAACTTATTAAAATTTTACATGCAAACAATAACAAAATCAAGGTTGGTTATAAATAAGGTCAACAATCGGAGTGAACACAAAAGTGAATATAATTGTTGAGATGTTAAGATGGTTAGATGTTGCTTAAATCGATTTTTGTTTCCGAAATTTTGGTAAGGATGAACTCAGGAATGCACTTCGCCATAAAAGAAATCAGGGGATAAATTTCGCAAGCGTGAATAATTTTCCGTGAAAAACATGTATGTGTGTGTACTCCAACTTGTGTGTACTCAGCTAAAACTCACTATTGCGGAATTTGGCCCATATGTGTATACTTTTTCTTAGAGATGTTAAGGCATTTCTCTTTGAAATATAAAGCCTAATTTTGTGTTAACGAAAACGCATTTATAAAACGTACATGTCAAAAGCCGTCAGATTCCATTAATAGTTGGCTAAGATTTCGAATGATTAATAGAACGTCTAAGAAATTAGAAATCCAAATTTTTTCAGTAAAAAATGGAACATTTTGCAGATTTAATTTTTTAGCTAGGAAAATAAAACTAGTGCTGTTCAATTCAGGTTGCATTTAAAAGACCTTAGGTCTTACAGGCATATATTTAAAAAAGAAAAAGAAGCTGTCTTAAGTACTATGCACATGAGAACGACCGACGACCAACGAATTGACGAATATTCGTCTATTTTGACATTTCTTTCACATGGCTTTAATTTGCTTCGTCACGAATATTTAGTTGATAGTGTGATTTTTATGTTAGACGCGAGCGAACAAATTATTCGTCGTAGTGTGGATGCTATGTGGAATGCGATTCGTAACAATCAGATACAAAACGACCAATATTGTTTTCTCTTATTTTGTTTTTTCTTATACATATAATATTTCTACAATTTGGTTTAGAATTTGTGGAGAATTTAGTTTGGTAAATTGTTTTAAATGGAATTTATTCGTTTATTTGTCGGTCGTTGGTCGCTCCCATGTGAATATTCCTTTAGAGCTTTTGCGCGGTATTTGCAAAGAAATATTTTAAGTTCATATGTCAAAATATAATTTATTGCATATGTGTGAAGCTATAAAATGTAAAATTTCATTGAACGATTTCGTGGACAATCAACATTTAAAAATTTATTTTCCCTACATTTCGACAAACGAGGTTCATTTAAGTTATAAGTAATAATAAAAATATTTCAAGATCATTACCGATGATGCTTTTTTTTAAATCAACTAATAACAGAGGAATGCAAGTCCTCTACTTTCTTAATCTAATAGTAGAATGTAAAGGGTTTTCATTTAAGGGCGGGTCGACTATAAAATTGAATAAAACAAGTTGTATATGAGATATCAATAATGTTTTAACTTTATTTGAGAGCCCCATCAATGACATTATGTGTGAAATATAACATTGTTCAAAAGGTCTTCGCCGGGTGGCGCGCATTCGAAATGTCCAGTTTTCGATGACCTTGGCGCATAAATCAGGCTGAATTCGACCGATGGCATCGACTATGTTGTCCTTGAGGGCCGCGGTGGCTTGCGACTTATTGGCATAGATCTGCGACTTAAGAAAGCCCTACAAGAAAAAGTCTAAAGATAAAGTCAAATCGCACGATTTTGGTGGCTAATTCACATCGCCTCAGCACGAGGTAACCATGCCATGAAACCGATCGTGCAGAATATTGATAGTATCTTATGCTGTGTGGCACGTAGTGCCATCTTATTGAAACCATATGTCTTCGGTGTCCATATTATCCAATTCAGGTCGCAAGAAGTTGGTGATCGTCGACATATAGTGATCGCCGTAAACCGCAATGGGCTGGCCAGCATCATTTTGGAAGAAGTACGGACCGATGACGCCTCCACCCCAAAATCTACACCAAACAGTAACTTTATTTGGATGCATTGGCACCTCGTAAATCTCGCATGGATTGGTGTCGTCCCAAATCCGGCAATTTTGTTTTTCATGTATCCATTCATCCAAAAATGGGCCTCATCGCTGAAAAGGCGCAACGCGCGCTTCGTTGCTACTAGAGAACACCCATTTTGATAATAAAGTTTTATCATTTGCACGTGTTGCTCGACAGTGTAACTTGCCATAATGGTATGTTTTTATTGACTGATTAAAAGACCATACTTTGACAGAAAGTAAAGGCCATTTCAATTAAATATTCAGAAAATCGGACGATTGCTAAACTATCTCCAACAATTGTTGAAATTTGTTTTTAACCTAGAAGAACATTTTCAAGTCCTTTAGATCATCCTTGCAAATCTAAGTGTTTTTATTTTAAGAAAGCTTGCATAACAATATAAATCGATATAATTTACGCCCTACTCTATATTTTAAGTTAAATTCTGTAGCTGCTATTGACACCTCGTAAGTGGCTTCCCATACCACCTGCATATCAGATCGTGAAACTAAGAAATGAGATAAAATTGGTTTTGCTGTCACATTCGATGTATTTCCCATAAAAGGAAACAAAAAAAGGGTATGATTGATTTTCCTTATAAGATTTTGTATGAACCAATATTATTAATTAATACTATTAATGCAATGTGAATTTGTGAACTAAGATGCTTAGTTTGCAGCTGTAAGATGTAAATGAACCCGCAGTTGTTGTTGTTTTTTTTAACACATAAGGTGTGTAACGTTCAACTGTTTAAAAACGTGAAAACAAAGAAATATGAAAAACAATTCCTCATTATAATAATCCCTGTCCCTTTTTCTTCTATTATTGTTAAGAGATTTAAGGACTTTTCACATAAGAGCGATCAACAACCGACGAATAAATTCCATTTAACACAATTTAACAACCTAAATTTTTCACAAATTCTAAACAAAATTATAGAAATATAATTTATATTAATGCTTACACAAAAATTTACTTTTTAATCCCCAATATAAGATAAATTTGAAAAAAAAAAACAATATTGGTAGTCGCGACTTGCATCAGATTATTACGAACAGTCAAACTCTATTCGTGTTCCATATACCATACGCCCTTCAACGAGTGATTTCGCTCGCCTCTAACCTTAGAATCAGACTTTCAACTTATATTCGTGACGAATCGAATTAAAGCCATGCGATAGAAATGTCAAATGGACGAATATTCATTAATTCGTTGGTCGCTCACATGTTCAGGGTACCTATAGTAGGACAAATCTAAGAATACAACAAGAATGCCCAAATTTCATTTTAAACAAAAGTTCCTGGGTCTGGTTCGCGTTCGTCTAGAAGAAATAAAATGCACGACTTGTGTCCGATCATATTGTATGTAAAATATATACTAAATATATTTTTAAAGATGGTTTTACCTCATTTGCTATATACAACATTTGCTATATAAAACATTTCTTAAAAACCAAAATTTCAAAAAAAAAATCGTCCACCCAGTTTTCGAAATATTGCATTTTCAAAAAAAAAAAACAAAAAAAAATTTTTTTTTTAAGAAAGAAAAAACAATTTTTCGAAAATTTTGAAATGCAGTATTGTCTAAAATTCGAAGAACCTCCTGCATAAAAATTTTGATCGAAATCAGTTGAGCCGTTACTAATAACGTCGAAATTAAAAAAAAACATGGTTGTATGGCAATATGTAACAAAATGTTTGGCCAAAATGTAGAGCATATCAAAAGTAGTACACATAGTTTTTTTTTATCAAAATCGTTAGATCCGTTTTCTATATAATTGAGATGGTAGACAAATTTGTATGGCAAGTACTATTATTTTTAGGGCTAAAATAACTATTCAAAAATCTATTTCAGCCTTGCGGAATGTATATATTAAAATACTCAATCAGCAGTTTGGACGGGAAAGGAGTTATCAGATTACTTTGAAACTATTTATGGTGTTAAACAAGGATGCTTATTGTCACCTTTACGGTTTGCACTATATATCAAAGATCTTCATGCATGTATTGAAGGAGGCCTCTATATTGAACATTTAAACGCAAGATTATTGCTATATGCTGACGATATGTCGATTTTAGCAGATGACGTTCAAATTTTGCAACAGATGATAACGTTTTGAAGAATATTGTGGAATTTGGAAGTGAACTTTACAAAATCAGAAATTATAATTTTCCCAAATGGAGCCAGACTATCAAATCAAGAAAAGTGGGTTTTCAAAAGCGAAGAAATTCGGATAGTACCAAATTACACTTATCTTGGTGTACTTCTCACTCCCAAAATGAGCTTTTGAAAACACATAGAGAAAAGAAATACAGCTGCGAAAAGCAGTATTAACTCAACATGCTATTGTTTCCTGAATAAACAAAATATTACCCTAAGTTCAAACTTTTCCTGGCGGTATGCAGAGCTATTCAAACTTATAGTGCTCAAGTCTGGGTGTTTGGATTGTTTGAAGAGGTGGATAAGCTTCAACGCTATTTTTTGAAGAGAGTTTTGAAACTGTCGTCATGCACCCCAAATTATGCGTTATCGATTGAAACAGGAGCTGAAGATGGACATTTTTATACATTGGAGTTACATCTAAGGTATGTTAAGAAAACAATGATCGAATAAAATAACACCAGGCTGCCTCATGAACTCACCAAAATTCTACTCGAAAAACAACTTTTTTGGGTCAAAGAAAGCGGTAAACGACATTGGCAGTAGGTTCGGCTTATACTGGAATGCGCATATGGTAAATGAAGGAGACTGGCACACCAAATGTTCACAGATGCTTTCTCAACTAAAGGCAGAAGGTTACAAAGAAGCAGAATAGAGAGCGAGGGGAAGCAGACCGAGAATTTTTGGATTACTCGATAGGACCCCAATATATCACCGATAATTTCAAAGCAAATAAAATAACTTGGATTTTTAAAGCCAGTTGCGATCTTATCCTTCTTAATGTAAGCAGATTTGGAAACAACGGTTCAAAACTATGCAGTTTGTGCAACCTGAGAAAAGAAGAAAATCTTCAACACTTTTAAGGCAGATGCCCCGTGCTTAGGGAATTTAGAATAAGATACTTCGAAAAGGCATATTTAAATGAAGAATAACTCATTATTATACTCAATGGAAGAAACATGGCTGATTGGGACAGATCAGCTAGCTATATAAATGTTGCAATATCTTATAGGAAACAAATCTAAAGAAAATTTAATTAATGAAAAATCTTAATCATTTCTTGTATTCCTCTAACTTATAGTAATCAAAATTAAGACTTATACGTAATGTACCTGAGAGTTATTAATTTACCCGACAGACGACTTATGTCATTGTCGTACATTTTTTACTTTTCAACAAAAAAAAAATCAGAAAACAATGTTCTTTATGTATTTTTATAAATTTAGTTGCAAATAAAAAAAATTATTACTACTTCTACTACTAAAACTATTTTAGACACCCACCTAAATTAAGTACCAAGCTTGGTGTTCTCTATCATCGTAAATGTCAAGTTTGATTAAAATCTCGAGTTCGAACTGAAAAATGATACGATGAACACATTTAATATTTTTTTTTCAAAAGATATTCATTCCATGGAAAGGTTAGCGTTTGTAATTTTTAAAAATTGATGAATTGCCTAATGTAATCATAATATTTATTTAGCGTAGTGTATATAGAGTATGTTGAATTGTACATACAAACTATTTTTTCCAAGTCACAAATCCTATAAGAGTAGTTTTTATTGGTCTTCCAAAAGTGCTTTTCATCTTAGCCGTTTGGATTTGCAAACAAAATGTTGAACTTCTTCATACCTGCCATGATGACCAATACGCAGAATGGAACTGCTCCACAAATTCTTTTATATTTTTCTACAATATAAATGCAAGACTTAAGGAAACAATTATTACAGCTTATTGATCCAAATATATTTTTTTTTAATCTAGACATATTATTAAAAATAGCTTAAAAATAAATATCAAAATTAAGTGCACACATCACTAAAATAATGAATATATTTTTATCATTATCATTCAAACAAAAGAGTTGATGCTAAAACTCGGTTTTGATTTACTGTAGGATAACAAATAAATGTGGATATTCAGACAAACGTTTATTTTAAATTTCTTTTGAGAATATGTTTAACGTAAAAAAGGGAGGTACATTCAATTTATATTTTATTGTTCGAAAGAAGTTTAATAGAATATAATACCCTAACTGTAATAAAAAGGATTGAACATTGAGGGAGCGAGCTTAGTTAGTTTTATACTCAAATTAACATGTTCATTTATAATACGGATAAATTAAAATATTTAAAACTTTTTAATATAATCTCTTCCTGAACTTTTCAAAACTGTTCAGCTATGAGGTTCATATAGGCATTAAGTAAGACAAATTAGAATTAGATGATAGTTCTGGTTAAAACTCCTTATAATATCAAACACCAAAAATAAAATATATAATAAAATTACAATAAGACCCGCCTCCTAAAAAAAAATATCTAACAAATCATTTCAATTTAGTTTTACCTTCATTTTTTAAAGGAGCCGATAATCCATATACAAAACTAATCCACCTGAATTGAAAGTTCTTTCTCTAAGTGAAATGAAAACAAGTTGCTCTGTGCAAAGTGTTCAATATATCCAATTTTCCAATTTTCCGGCACAACAAATTATATGTGAACTAGATATTGAATTACTTTTTCCAATGTCTTTTCGTTTAATTGAAAGTTATAATATCAAATTTATAGACACGCACAGTTAGATTTATCTACAGCATGAGTAAGTACACTTGATTCGTTTAACCAGTCAGTATTAAATTTCCTTTCAACGGGTTTACTATTCAAGCTCAAATACAGGAAAATAAATATCACAAACTCCCGCCAGAATGCCAATGCCAACCGAGTAAAACTCAAGTACAAGGAGCTAATTTAATGAAGTGGACAATCCCAGTGGAAATTTAAAAACAAACTGAAGTTACCATTAATCGAAGAATGCAACAATACCTCGATGTTATATCTATTTGGCAGAAGAAAGTCAGCCTAGGAAAGGTGCAAAATGTGGAAGTCATCGTCTCTGGGTGTAGTCTTAACGACAACATATATACATTAATAAGCCTCTATGGTGATGGCGTCTCGAAGAAATGCGGCGCGGTGTGGAGCGGCGGGATAGCATACAGTGCGTGCCATTTGTACACGAGTTATAAACAAGTGCCTACTCGTATGTTTGTATGTAGAAGATGAGCGTTAAGGTTCAATTGATTATAGGCTTTGGTTTTTGGTAATAGTTGTTGCGTGGTGAATTGACCGTTGTTATCGAGCTTGTCTGTGTCCGTTATGGCCTTATAAAAATGATAGTCACATGTTTTTCAGGCCCAAAAATAATACAATAAATGGAAAAGCTTGGTCGGATATACCTGTCCGTATGTCTCAGAAGCGTAAAAGAGTATTGTTTAAGGCAAGGTGTTATATTTACAGGCCATACAATATCTTTATCAATTCGATCAGGGCTTACTTCAAGACAAACCTAGGCTTGCTTATTGTATTGTATTGCATTTTCATTAAATTTTGTTGGGTGCACAATTTTTCAAGACATTAAAAAATTAAAGGGTTATCCATTTTGCGGTTTCAAAAGTATAGGGCTGGAATTCGACATCTGTCAAACTAAGTTGTTAAAGGTTTTAGTTGAAAGTCTGACATTTACGAAAATGGATCGCTCAACTATCCCACAACGGATAAAAATTGTTAAAACCTACTACAACAATGGTGATTCTGCCACAGCCACATATAGTGCTTTAAGAGGAGATTATGGTTTACATAATCGTCCAACTACGCAAGCAATTGGCAAAATTATGAAGAAATTTGAAGAGACTGGATTGGTTACAGATATTGTAAGGCCTGTGCATAATCGTTTCGCTCGTACCACTGAAAATATAGCTGCTGTAAGTGAATGTGTTGCCGAAGACCCGAATGTATCGATTCCTCGTCGTTCTCAGGAATTAGGACTGTCTTACGGCACATTATGGCGTATTTTGCATTTGGATCTATACCTACATCCATATGAAGTGCAGCTCACACAACAACTGAAGCCAGCTAACCATTCACAACGTCGTAGATACGTCGAATGGGTGCTTAAACAACAGGCGGTGGACGTCGATTTTTCGAGCAAAATTTTCTACAGCGACGAAGCACATTTCTCACTCGGTGGGTATGTTAATATACAAAATTGTCATATTTGGGGTTCTGAGAATCATCAAGTAATTGAAGAGAGGCCATTACATCCACAAAAAGTCACTGTTTAGGCGCTCTTTGGTCCGGAGTAATGATTGGACCTTACTCCTTCCAAAACGACGATGGAACGACTGTCACCGTCAATTCGGAGCGTTATGGTCATATGATAACCGACTTTTTTTTGCCTGCTATTGAAGAATACGACTTGGAGAATATGTGGTTTCAACAAGACGGTGCCACATGCCACACAGCTTGAGCGAATATGGCTTTATTGCAAGAAACATTTCCTGGCCGCGTAATTTATCGTCGTGGAGATACCAACTGGCCACCAACATGATGCGATTCGACACCGCTGGAATTTTTTTTGTGGGGCTACGCAAAAGACCTTGCTTATGCAGAAAAACCTTTAACTCTTGAGCAATTAGAAACCAACATTCGTCAAGTTATGGCTGAGATAACGCAATATATCTCAAAAGAATCGATGCTTGCAACAATTCGCGTGGTGGTCATTCAAATTATGTAGTATTTCACACATAATGTCAACGTTCAAACTTTAAAATAAAAAAGAAATATCATGAAAAAAATATTTTATATGTGTTTTATTTACGTTTATTTTTGAAACCGCAAAATGGAAAGCCCATTATATAAATTTATGGCAAATACTGATTTATGGCAAACGTTGATTAAACAAAAAAATTAAAATATTGGAGGTGTTGAATTGAATTATTTATAAGCTATGGACACCAAAAATTAAAGGAAATTAGTACGATATGCTCATGTCATAAGGTTAGCAGTATTTGCTTGTGCAAACAATAAAACATACCTACATGTAATAAATATAAGTAGCTTTGCTAGAGATCTTTCGAATTTTGATTTTGACGTGGAAATGTTCTGCTATTAGGTCCAATAGGAAAAGTTGCATGCATTGCAATAATAGTCATTTATAAATATTAACATACTTTTATTATAAATTTAAATGGTCGGTTGGAAATAAAATTGAAAAGTGAAATACGTTCAAAGCTTCATTTTAAGTTATTGAATAATATATGCATATAAAAACAAACTCTCGGAGTAAACTATTAAAATTTCATTCGAATCGGTAGAGCCGTTCCTACGAAACCAATAAATGATTATAGTGAACGGAATGTTTGTTCGTTCGTGCAAATAATCGGGAACATTTCCTGAAAATCATTTGATTAATTTCAGAAAAAAACTAAGAAATAAGAAAAATCGACGTGGCAGTTGGCGGATCTCACTTAAAATATTTTTTGAGTTTTTTTTCCTTGCTCAGAAATATAAACTGAAATTTTCATCCAAATCGGTAGATTAATTTGCGAGAACATAACAACTATTCGATTTTCTTGCAACCATGTCGGGTGGCCCTCAAGGTTCAATTTTGGGTCCTTTGTTGTTTTCGTTATTCAGAAATGATCTTCCATCTGTCCTTAAATTTCATGAAATTACATTACATTACATTACATATAATACTACTCCGTAGATAAATCTACGAAGTAGAGACACTGAAGCACTGGCAACGAAACCATTGGCTTTAAACATCACATACATTAATACAACAGAGAGAGACAGAGAAAGAAAGAACACACAACAGAAGAAACACATGTCAACAGCACGTGGTTGGTTTCCGACGGTCCTCCATCGAAGCACTAACCACGCGCAACGATGTTTCATTTCGCTGATCTATGGGAAGCGATGCTTTCATCGTAGCCAAGGCCGTTGACTTTATGAAATTATAACCATTGGAATGGTCGAAAACGCTACAGTTCGTGTGAACTCAGATTTGATGAGAATTTTTCAATGCGCTGAACGTAATGGACTGCGACTCAATCACACAAAATTCCAAGAGATCGTTGTTAGCAAAAGTTCTATTGAAACGTACTGTCTGCCCCAAGTAGTTCGTGGTAATTCAACTGTGGACTATGTAACAACCGTACGTAATTTGGGTATAAAATCCAACCAAATACTTACTTGGGATGACCATGTCTCATATCCATTGGGGAAAACGTATGGTGCCCTTTGATCTCTCTGTGTTGTTGGTAGCTGCTTGCCAATAAAAGCGAAAATAACACTGGTAAAAACTGTTATACTACCGATACTGTTTCATGTATCATTAATTTTCTGCCAGCTAGACAGCGTGAGCGAACGAAAGTGATGTGTAGCTTTTAATAATGTTATTCGGTTTGTGTATGGACTTCGCAGGTTCGATCACATTTCACGATTTGCAAACAGTATCTTCAACATGCCCCTTCAAAACTATTTAGATAGTAAAGTACTCATATTTGTATATAATCTAATGTAATCGCAGACACCTAAATACCTTTACGAAAAGCTAGTTTTCTCGCAGTTGGATAGAAGCAGAGTCCTTATTTTCCCAAGATGTAGGTATACTGTTTCTCAACAATTCTCTGCCTGTCGTATTGAGGAGGATAAGCAGCTGCTATAGATTTAAAAGTGCTTTATATGATCATTTAAAATGCTAAATCTGTAAATGTAATTATATAAATAAATTCATAAACTTAGTATTTTTCACTTTATATTTAAATTATAAGTAATTTCCCCAAATTGTTTAACCACACTGTACCTAGTATTGCTTAAAAACAATCAATGTTTTATAATGTTAATGTTTTCAATAAATAAATACAAATACAAATACAAATAACTGGGGGTGGGTGTGGCCGTATATAATAAAAATATTTTTTTCTCTTTTATATGAGATAAAACTCTGAAAATATCGTCCAAATCATTTGAGTGGTCTCTAAGAAAAAGAGCAATTTCCGAGAAAACATGTAATAAAGAACTGGGCGTGAAAATGTGAAAATTAAATTTCATCCAAATCGTTACAGCCGTTTCGGAGAAACCAAGCATATGTAATATAATATACATATATTATATGTGCATACAAGTTTAAAGAAAGTAGATATAACAATTTCAATATTTAATTTGATATTAAAATGGCATTTCGATACCTCTTTACGCGTTTATTTTAAAATACCTCCATTCTACGTTACATAACGTGCGAAATAGACCGAATGTCAAATATTTTCTGGGTAACCATCTTTGAATTAAACTGACGAAGCGCTAAGTTGGAAAAATAATTAAATTAGCAAAAATGTCGATGTTATCTACACGTTGCACCCTTCCCAAGGCTGCCACACAGGTTGCTTGCAAAACTGCCTACCCAGCTAGTTATGTAGCTGCCCGTAAGTTGCATATCTCATCACAGGTGCGCAGCCCCGAGATCTCTTCCATCTTGGAAGAAAGAAACTTGGGTGTTGCCCCAAAAGCCGATTTGGAACAAACTGGCCGCGTATTAAGCATTGTCTATGGTATTGCTCGTGTCTACGGCTTAAACAACATCCAAGCCGAGGAGATGGTGGAATCCTATTCAGGTTTGAAAGATATGACCTGGAATTTGGAACCTGATAACGTCGGCGTTGTCGTCTTTGGTAACGATAAACTGATCAAACAGGGTGATGTTGTCAACGTTCCAGTCGGTGATGAGCTTTCGGGTGGTGTAATTGATGCTTTAGATAACGCTATTGATAGCAAGGAAATTGTTTCCGTGCAGGCATCAGGCCCCTGGCATTATTCCACGTGTGTTTGTGCGTGAACCAATGCAGACTGGTATTAAGGCCGTCGATTCCTTGGTGTCGATTGGTCGTGGTCAGCGTGAATTGATCATCGGTGACAGGCAGACAGGAAAACCCGCATTGGCCATTGACTCCATCATCAAACAAAATCGTTTCAATGACGGAACAGATGATTTCAAGAAATTGTTTTGCATCTACTTTGCCTTTGGTCAGAAGCGTTCCACTGTCGCCCAGATTGTGAAGCTTTTAACAGATGCCGGGGCCATGGACTACTCTGTAATTGTGTCTGCCCCTGCCTCTGATGCTGCCCCTCTGCAATATTTGGCTCAATACTCTGGCTGTGCCATGAGCGAATACTTCCGTGACAAGGGCAAATACTTTTTGATCATCTATGACGATTTGTCCAAGCAGGCTGTGGCCTACCATCAAATGTCCTTGTTGCTGCGTCATCCCCCAGGATGTGAGGCCTACACTGGTGATTCTTGCATTCACGTTTGTTGGAACTGCCACCAATATGTCCCCAGCCATGGACGGTGGTTCATTAACTGCCCTTCCCGTCATAGAGACCCAAGCCGGTGATGTGTCCACTTACATTCCAACCAATGTCATCTCCATCACAGATGGACAGATCTTCTTGGAAACTGAGTTGTTCTACAAGGGTATCCGACCAGCCATAAACGTCGGCTTGTCTGTATCGCATATCGGCTCTGCTGCCCAGACCAAGGCCATGAAGCAAGTCGCCGGTTCCATGAAGTTGGAGTTGGCCCAGTATCATGAGGTCGCTGCATTTTCTCAGATCGGTTCAGATGTGTATGTCGCCATCGAACAGTTGTTGAACGTTGGTGTTTGGCTAACTGAATTGTTGAAAGAAGGAAAATACTTACCAATGTCCATTGATGATCAAGTTGCTGTGATCTACTGTGGTGTCCGTGGTCATTTGGACAAAATGTACCCCGCCAAGATCACAAGGTTAAAGAATGAATTCTTGCAACACATTAAGACCAGCGAGCAAAGCCTGCTCAACCAAATCGCTACTGAGGGCCAAATGATCTCCCCAACTGTGGATGCCGAGCTCAAGGAAATCGTATCAAAATGCTTGTCCACCTCCCAAGCCTAAGGTGTAATTGTTCATGTACCACCAAAGCGCAATAGTATCTCAAAAAAACATGCAAGAATATCTAATTGCAGCCTCACCACCATCAATATGTGAGAGGTAAAAGAAAATGAATTAATAATAAATACGATATAAAAGTTGAAAAATCAAATAACTTTTTATAATACATCAGTATTTAGAGACATTGTAGTTTTATGGAGCATCTATAATACGTTCATAAATAAGGCTGTAAATGCTTTATGTTTCAATTAAAAAATTTCTAATATAAATTTCGTTTTACTTCCATTCTAACCATATCAATGTCAACTCTGGTGTACCACAGGGCAACCATTTAGATACCAAATTGTTTATGTTCGTACAAACATGTGCTTAAACATGAGTAAAATTGTAAATTTTAGGCAATTTAATTATTTCAAAGAAAGTAAAACAATATTTTTTTTTCAATTTAAAATTAATAAAATTCCTTATAGTTTTTGAAATGTATGGATTGCTTTATTAATAAATTCTAAACAATTTGTAATGTGCTTTTAAGGGCGTTGTTGAGCCTTCTACTTGGCTGATTTAATTATATTATATATTCGTATGTAAAACCTTTTTATACAAATATATTTGTCATTTATTTATTTTGATTCTAAAACAAAAAGAATTCAAAAGTGTTTTTTTTCCTAAACCATAAGGTGCCTTTATAAAAAGGTAAAAAGGTACACGATGAACTTAGCTTGCTAATGTCTTTTTTTCAAATACTCAATTTGCCGTTATGGTCAGTTAATATGAAACAACTTATAGAAGTCCGAGAAAGTGTCAACTTCAATTTATGTATAGGTACTTCCATCAGAGTTGTTGTTGTATAGATAAATGCACCTTCTGAGCATAACAATTATTGCTAAATTATATAATTTTATTTAAATTGAATTTGTCACTCCCATTTGATTTTTTTAGTACACAATGTATGTACTCGTAGAGTGTAACATTATTAGCTGGAAGTACTTACATACATACATGTGGAAAAATATTTTGACTAAATTAATATTCATATGAGACATTTTCTCAGACATTACACTTCAACTACCCGGACACACAATGCTCCGATATATTCTAAATAGGCAGTCTGTAATTATATTGGTTTGATTGGGAAGCATTTCACATTCGTTCATTATCGAAAAATTCGTGTTGGTAAATTTTGGTAACAAACAAATTTCACTCGTCTAAAGTACGCTTAGTTATTTTTTTTATTAATTAGACTGAAGTTATTTGCATTCGAAAATATAGGTGCTACTCGATTTCATTAAATTTTTGAATGCAAAAAAAATTGCAAGAATTAAAATACATACATACTAAACAGCGCGCATGATATGATTCTGAAACTTTTGGAATGAAAAAGTCATTAATAAATTATTTTCTTTTTCTTGACCCTTTTCCAATGTGATACTTTTTGGGCTTTTTTCAAGATATTAATGTTCGAAGATTTCTTGTGGCGTTTTAAAAATCCTGGAAAAATCTATAATTCCATAGACGAAAAAAATCTGTTTAGATGATGAGAAGTGCTGTAGCACGATTTTATTCTAATTCCCTAAGAAAAGCTGACGATTTTTCTTATAAAATGCAAATAATCAAAACAAGTTCCACTACAAGTTTGCCACTCAGCTCTTTTGTTTCTGGTGGGAGTTAAATCGTAATGTATTTGCCAATTCAGGAAATCATAATAATAAAACCTGTGGAACAATTTGGATATTTCAGATGTCACTGAATTGCAGTAAATAGAGGGCAGCCGAATGTGCAAGACAGTAACAGCATAGTTGTTAAGCTTGTATATATAGACATTTATTTTTAAACGCAGTAAGTCCATGGTCGGAATAAATTTAATTCAAAAATATTGTATAGCTCATTCTTCTCATAAATTATAATTAGTCCAACACCCATGTAATTTTGGTATACTGAGAAGCCCTAACTGTTTCAATTATTACAAATTATAGAATATTTTTAATTGTTGAATTATGTATTTGTATCTGATAATTTTCCAAAAAGAAGAATTAATAAATTAACTTATGATAACAACCAGGCGATTTACTTTACCTACCCCAGAATTTATATTGTAGTCAGTAAATTAACTTACTTAATTTACTTTTCTTGAAACTCACCCCAAATTGTCTAGGACTATATACCATCTGATGCCCGTGACAAATTTTTAGATGGGGCCCTCCGGCGTCCCAGTAAAAATAGTCACGTAAGAATTTAATATTAAGGAACCACTGATGTAAGTAGTTGCCCGAAACTATTAATAATATTATTTGCATTTTAGTTAAATATCTAATAAGTTTTATTTTCAAGACCATAGGTTTATACAAATGTTTATAATGAAATAACAATTTACGTTTAATAAGATTTTTCTTTTAATAAAATTCTTTTCTCCGCGATTTCTATTCCAATAAAAGTATCTATAACATCATCAAAGTTTAAAGATCGGGCCATAGAATATTCAATAGACAGGATAGCCAAGTTACGTATCCTGTCTTGTGCCATAGAGTTTCTTAAATAGGTGTTTTTTTTATTAATTTTGGTTTCGAAAATGATCTTTCAGCACTAGATGTAGTCACAGGAATTGTAACAAATAACATTAATTTCAGGAAAGCTGAAGGACATAAAATTATTCTTTACCAGCAGATACCCGTGCGATGCTAAGGACCCACGGGAATCTAATGAAATCATCTATCCACCTACAAAATTTCATTCAAAACCCTTCAGTCGTTGAATGTAGGCACAAACGACGAACATGATCGCCTAGCATACTCGCGGTCGCTGTGCTCTTCTTGTATGTGGGCTGGCTCGCGAGCCGCTTGCTCTTGGCCAAAAATTTAGATTTGGTCGTGTTCGTTGGCTTCGATGTTCGTCGTGTATGGTCATGTTCGCGAACAAAGCGAAGATTTAATATTGGATTCAAAAAATAAGAACAACAAAAATAAAGTTGGGAAAAATAAATCATGGCTAATCTTCCAGCTGCTTATCAAATTTCATTGAGATCCATTCAATGGTTGAGGCATGAATGTGGAACAAACAACCAAGTATATATTTAGTTCATATATAAGCCTCTCCCATAGGAACTATTCGGTTCCATTTTTCGGGATAAAAATGACCTATGTGAGAATCCAATACCCCATCCATCTATCAATGAAATTTCATGTAAATCCGTGTGCTTCTATGCGCCTTGGGAATAAGAGCTATGTTGGTTATTTGTAGAATGAGCTCTATGAAAAATTAAAACACACCTTTCCCAGGGGAACCATCCATTCTTCCGGGATAAAGAGCATGTTATTGAGCAACAAACATCCATACATCCATCCATCCATCCATCCAAACTTTCACATTTATAATATTAGTAAGGCAGTAAGATATTAACAAATTCTAGAGCTTTTTTTTTTAAAATAAAACAGTGTCACTTAAAATTTGCAAAGTGGTAGGTTGCAAAACGCTGATATTATAAACAATTTCATTAATTGAAAGTACCGTCACATGAATTTGAAAAATTTAAATGTAAATCGATAGTTAATGGTACGCGTTGATTTAGTAAGCTTAGTAAAATTTATTATAATAAAAAATTAAAAACGTTTTACTTTACCGCAGTTTTCGATGAATTTTAGTGCATTAAATAGGAAATTGAGTGATTTAAGATAACAATCTTTTTACCTTCCGGCCAAATGAAGTTTGTCGGCAAAATGTTTGGTTAATTTCCGAAATTTCCTTTCGAATGAACTATAATTCATCAAAATCCGCGATAACAATAATATACATTTTTGCTGTTTTATAATAATACATTTTATTTATTATATTTTCGGCTCGTCAAACCAATTTTTGTTTCAGTTGAAAGTCTGACATTTACGAAAGTGGATCTCTTAACTATCGCACAACGCATAAAAAATGTTAAACCCTACTACAAAAATGGTGATTCTGCCACAGCCACATATCGTGCTTTAAGAGGAGATTACGGCTTACATAATCGTCCAACTACGCAAGCAATTGGCAAAATTGTGAAGAAATTTGAAGAGACTGGATTGGTTACAGATATTGTAAGGCCTGTGCATCATCGTTTCGCTCGTAGCACTGAAAATATCGCTGCTGTAAGTGAAAGTGTTGCCGAAGACCCGAATGTGTCGATTCCTCGTGGTTCTCAGGAATTAGGACTGTCTCACGGCACACTATGGCGTATTTTGCATTTGGATCTACACCTACATCCACAAAAAGTCACTGTTTGGGGCGCTCTTTTGTCCGGAGGTGTGATTGGACCTTACTTCTTCGAAAACGTCGATGGAACGACTGTCACCGTCAATTCGGAGCGTTATGATAATATGATAACCGACTTTTTTTTGCCTGCTATTGAAGAATACGACTTGGAGAATATGTGATTTCAACAAGACGGTGCCACATGCCACACAACTCGAGCGAATATGGTTTTATTGCAAGAAACATTTCCTGGCCGCGTAATTTCTCGTCGTGGCGATATCAACTGGCCACCAAGATCAGGCGATTTGACACCGCTGGACTTTTTTTGTGAGGCTACGCGTAAGACCGTGTTTATGCAGATAAACCTTTCTCTTGAAAGGTGAAAACCAATATTCGTCAAGTTATGGCTGAGATACCGCCCAATATGTGTCAAAAAATGGTCGAAAATTACCTCAAAAGAATCGATGCTTGCAACAATTCGCGTGGTGGTCATTTAAATGATGTAGTGTTTCAGACATAATGTCAACGTTCAAACTTTATAATAAAAAAGAAATATCATGAAAAAAATATTTTATATGTGTTTTATTTACGTTTACTAACCGCAAAATGGATAACCTGTTATAAAGACGAAACAATTATTACTTATGTTACGGGTAATCTCAGAAATTATTCAACCGATTTACTTGAAACTAATTTTATAATTTTCCTTATTCTCTTAAGCATGTCTTAGGATATTTTTTATTTGTTAAATATACGTGCTGCATTAGATTATTAACTTTAAAAAAAATCGTACCCTTATTTGTCGAAGTTGATCAACATATTCACTTACGCTCTTAAGCCTGCTTGATATTTTACAAAACTGAGATTTTTTGTAAGAAGTCAATAGTTTTATGCAAATTTTAAGACCTAAATCATTTCATAACTGCACTTATATATAAGCTGAGAAATAAATGTATTTACAAATTATATATTTATTAAATTTTTGTATTTTTGCATCAATGAATTTGATTCAATCGCTATGACTGACTGCTTTGTTCCAATTCATTTTCGTTCCGTATTTCTTTACATTTTCTTTTGTTTATTTGCTTCTGAATTTCTGTATACTAAATTGTACGCTCATCGATTAACGTAGGAAGAGAAAGTATTTATACACATATTCAAAATTAAACACATATGTTTTAATTTTGAATATGTGTGTAGTAAAGGACATAATTAATTGCGTTTATTCTTTCTTTTTACTTGTTATTATAGGTACTATAATGCAAGTTATGTATTCGTAAAAAAAATTTTGTTTTTCTAACAATCAAACATAACATTACGATCATAGAGAACACCAAAAAAGTGGGTCCCGCTATTCCGTATGTCTGTCTGTCTGTCTGTTCTCGAGTCTGCAGAGTAAACGGTTCGGTGGATTTGCCTGAAATTTGGTACATATTATTTTTTCGGTAATATGCCCACGCGGTTTTTCATTTTTTTTAAGACGAAAAATATCAGTAGCCCCCATACGCAAAAACGGTTCGAATGATTTTTATAAAAAAAAAATCAGTTCATTAATAAAAAAGGGAAAGGGTAACTTTTGATAATATTTTTTTTTTGGAAAAAAATTTTTATTTTTGGTACCTCTAGTAACAACCATTTTTTTTGGTTTTCGATTTTCTCGGAAACGGATAATTTGATTATTTTGAAATTTTTTACGCAGAAGCTCCTAGAAAGTTTAAACTCTATGTATACCAAAATTTTTCAAAAAAAAATTTTTTTTTAAATTAATTTTTTTTTGAAAACTCAAAATTTCGAAAACGACTCAATAGAATATTTCAAAACTTCGTATTTGGTGGTTTTTCGACATTATCTTGAATAGTTAAAAAAACTTTTTAAAATAAAAAACAACGGTACCCCCCATATAAATGTTAAAAAACCGTTAAGAAAAAAAATGTATTGCTCGAAAACGGCTCCAAGAATTTTTATAAAAAAATTGTGTGTTCTTAAATTAGTACTGTTCACTTTCAAGTATAAAAATATTTTTTTTGCGTATTTATTAACGGTACTTCCCATAGAACCACTTTGCATATTTTCGATTTTCTCAATATTGAATGAACCGATTAATATAATTTTTTTTAAAAAAATGCTCCCTAAAATTGTTAATAAAACTGCATACGAAAATTTTCCAAAAAAAAAACGTTTTTCGATTTTTAAAAAATAAATAAAAATTTTTTTTTGAAAAATCGATTTTTCAAAAATCAGTCACAGAATTTTTTTGTAAATTTGAATTTTATATGTATATTAATAATATCTTCAAAATGACGTTTCAATTTTTTTTGTAAAAATGTTTTCAAAATTGTATACATAAAAAAATTAATTTATTAAAAAACCGCTCCAACGATTTTTGAATTTTTTTTGATATAATTATGTGTTTTTATTGAAACACAAGAGAAACACGCTTTGTTTTATTAAATAATGTTTATTCAATTGATATTAGGTTAGTAAATAAGACATTTAGAACGAGTTAACTTGGACGGAATACATAACATACTAACAACAAGAATAATTTTTCGGTAACCCAAGCCTAAGTAAAGAAGATTAACTTAACAGGCACCCAAAGCTTTGCTTAATCCGTAAGCATCGTTTTTGTTTCTAGGCAAGAAGATGATAATGATCTCCAGCTTTATCTTTGAATCTAGTTATAGTTATAATTTGCTATGTCAAAATAATGTAGTCATGTCATGTGTCATCAAAAATATACTTCTACTCCCAAACACATCTTGCTCGGTTCACGTCTTCGAAGATCGGGACATGACTGGTTCCCACACAGTATGACCCCTTTCACACAAGGAAACTGAGTTGCCGGCAACTGGGAGTTTTGTAGGTTAGAAGGGCAAGAAGTAAGGGGAATAAAAAAATCTCCCCGGTCAACGATTTGAATAGATTTTTTTGACGTTATGCTTTGAAATTTTCTTAGGTTTCCATTTTGACTTCTGTCTCTGATAGATGTCAAACATATTTTTTTTAAACAGAAATTGTTTCTTACAATTATATTATTACATTAACCATACCAAGTGAGCTACTTAAATAAATTCAATGTGAAAGAAAATTTCAAGTTTTAATTCTTGTGGTAAGGCATTTAATTCAATCCATCACGAGTTGTTAAACATTTCACATACAATTATGCGCCTAGACATGGAAAATCGACAACAAAAACGCACGGACCAACTAAGCTCTCAGCTTGTGGCTTCATCATCACTTTTGGTTTATAATGACGTTCCTGTTCCTGAGCAGCAGCAGCAGCAGGCAGCACCACAGGTATCAGTCATATCATCATGTCAGTTGTTTATGTGTGCAACTGTACCAATAAAGCTTCCGTGCATTCCAATAAGCCCAATATAATCTTTCCATCATCACTATCGTGTGTTGGGTTCAAGATTTAGATGACAAGAGAAACGCACAACAAATCTGCACACAAATCAATTTTCTCCTGGTTCAATGTTTTTCGGTTACTTTTTAATATATTAATTTAGCAAACCATTATTAACAACCATAATAAAAAAGCAACATTTAACTATATAATCGCACCAGGTTTCTTTATTTTGAATTTATTTTTCTAATAATAAGCTGCGGTTAACTTATAATTCAAAATTGTGTAGAATTTTCCACCCGCGAAGCAAATTGTTTGTTTACAAAAAGCGAATGTCAAATCAGAAGCAATTCAAAAAACGAGCAACTCAGTTTCCTCATCAATTTCTTCGTGTGAAAGCTACAAGGCAATTAAAGGAAAACGTCAAAAAAATCTCCAGCAACTGGTTTCCCTGTGGGAAAGGGGACTATCGTCGTTGGTGCTTGGTGCATCCCAAAAATACACATTTACCCACCCATAAAAATGGGCTAAGTGATAACGTCAAATGACTTTTCAATACCAAATCAATTTTATGTAGGATCTATGCAACGTTCCAATGAACTTAGCTGATGTTGCTATAACGTTACATAAGCTAATGAACAATATGTTTGCGTTTAGTGAAATTATAAAGAGAACATAGCCTTATGTACTCAGTACGATGAGTTAATGAATAAAGATGTGTATTATTACAGCTACATCCATCCCCCTAAAAAATTTCATCTAATTCCGTTAAGTCTTTAAAGCGTAGTTGCAACAAACGCAAACATTATTCGCATTTATAATATTAGTAGAATTATAAAAAAACAACAAATTAATTTTTCTTTGCATATTTTATTTTGAAATATGATTTTTAACAATTATTTAAACATTAACAACATTGTTTTGTTTTATTTATAATTTTTTTTTTGTAATATTTTATTCGTTTTTAATAAAAATTTTAGTACATATCCTTGTTTTTTTCTCAGTTTTATTTTTCCTTGTTTAAAGTTTAATATTTAGTTGTATTACTACATTTAATTATAATATTTATAAATAGCAAGTAAAAACTGAAATTGTATAATACAAATATATCAATACCGTTTATATTAAATTTAGTTTAATTTTAATTTACATTATTTTAGACTTATTATGTTTTAGTGCCGTAAAATAATAAGAATACATTTTATTTTTTAATATTTTTTTTTGCTCAATAGTTTGTAATTATTATTATTATTATTTTTTTTTTAAATTCATATTTGATTTTTGTATTATTATATTCTGCAAACGATACTATCTATAAAAAAAATTATGTCTACCTATAAATTATTTAATATATTTTAATTTAAGTATTAAATTACATTTACAAAAGAATAGTACTTCGTCTTTTAATTAATTTATTTTAGTAATTCTATGTTTGTTATACTGTATTTAAGTTTTCTGTTGAATTTTTATTCAAGAATGTGATGTTTATATTTTAGTTTTCTGTTGTAACGGCTGGTTTAATAAAATGTTTTACAAAGTGCTTCCGTGTTCATTATTTGCAGAATAATAAAAAAAATATACGTAATTTGTTGTATTCTATGAACTGTTAGGCATAATCTTGTTTGTTTTATTTAATATTTATATTTATTTCTTTTTTTTTTGTTAAATTGTTTCACAACATCGAGAGTTTATTTAACTTTGTTTTTTATTTTATATTTTTTAACTCGGTAAGATTGTTTTTTTTTTTTTTTGCTTTTGGTTTTTGTATAATATGCATGTTTAGTAATTATAATGTTTTTTTTTTAGTTTTGTTTTAAGTTTAATTTTTTATATTTTTTTATATTTGTTTTTCTCTTTTTTGTTGAAAAATGATTGGCTGCATTTTTGTAATTAGTTTGGAATAAAAAAATTATTAAATTTATTCTCGACGCTCGTATTCATTTCTTTCTGAGTTTTCGTTTTCTTTTATTTTTTTTTAAATTTATTTTATTTTTATTTATAAAGTTCCTACATTAATTAAACATATATTTATTTATACATCTAAATAACGTTGAAGGCGCGTAATATTCACATTTTTCTTTTCCTTATAGTGTATTTTTTTTTATAATATAAATATTGTTGTTGTTGTTCAAGCAAATTGTGTTTTATCTGTATTTTATATTTTTTGTTGGTTTCAAATTTTGTATCCAAGCAGTTTACTGTTATTTTTTTGACATTTGTATCAATATTACTATGTGAAAGCTCGAATGTATTATTTTTTTTTACAAATGTAACTAATTATACATACATTTACATATATATGAAAAGAAAAGTGATGATGCTATTAATTTTTTTTGTTTGTTTTTTATTTTGTATATTTATGATTATCTAAGTTTTAATAAAGTTTTTACTCGCTGATTTTTAAATATTAATCTAAAATTGTGTTTGGTGTTATTCAAGCTCCAATACGATCTTGTTTTTTTTGTTTGTTTTTATTAATGTTAAATACTATTAATGATGAAATAAAAAAAATGATTTTTTACACAGGTTTTTATGATCGGAGTAATATAAGGCTTATACTGATTTAACTGCGACGATGGCATTAAAAAAAAATAATTAAGATATATATTTAAAAAAAAAATATGTAGGTTTTTATTTCACTATCTTACATACATCAAAATATATCTTATAAACAAAATAGTCAACAGATAGATAACAGATACGATTTTTTTTTATATACAATAGAATATAAAGAAAAAAATAATAATAATTTAAATAATCAAATTGTGCGGAATGTGCTTAAAGAAAACAATGTAGGTACCTAAAGTTTTGAAAATGTCTATTTTGAATTTTTGTCGAGCTGGGGATGTTTTGGAGTCCTTGTATATGTATATATTTTGGTTGGTATGGTATTTAAAAAATTAATAAAGTCCGACAAAATGGCGACGTTTACAGATAACTATTTGGAATCATAATAAAGTGAAATTTTAAAAATGATTTGTGAAATTTGAAGGAAAGCTGAACATATTTTTGTATTTTTGTATTACTCGAGTATGACGGATACTTCTTTTTATTTTAATTTTAACTAAAATGTACGTTATGTATATGGTTTAGTTTAAAGTTACTCTGAAAGTGCTATGAAGTTAGCAAATAGATGACTGATAATAATTGATCATTTATTGCAATTACACGAAGTTCGAATTGAATAAAGTTTATTATTATTTCATTTGTACGAATTTATATGAATTGGGCAGTATACTTTTATGATTTATTTTGTTCTATTTGACAGACCATGAATTCGAAAATGGTTATGATCAATTTATCATTGATTAAAGAAATTGTAGCTAAACAATTCTCTTAACATATATAATATACATACATACTTGTTTATTTACGTATATTTTTATACTATTATTGAAAAGACAATTTTAATATCTGAGTTGGATTTTGATCATAACGATCATAAATTGCTGTGCAGAAGATTGAAAAAAAATTAAGTTTCGTGTTGTAGAGAAGTTGAAAAAAATTACTCCCCAAATCTTGCTATCCATTTCTCCATGAACTGAAATAAAAATAAAACAAAATCAAAAAAAAAAAAAAAAAACAGTTTAAATTATAAAATAAATAGGTAGGTACATATTTTAACTTAATGAAACAAATTTATATGAAAAACCAAAATAAAAATAATATAACAATAAATTGTTTCTTGTTGTTTTGTTTTGTGTTTTAATGGACCGATATGTTTATTATTATTTTTCTTTAAGCTTTGGCCAGGTGGAGTTTGAATAAGAATGTGTGGCAGTGTATGGAAAGTATTTTATTTTCTGTCGTCCATTGACAAAATTAAATTAAATTATATTTAAATTGAATTAAGAAAATAAATAATTTAATTAATGCTTTGATATTCGAAAAATCAAATTCAACTCAATTTTTTCTGGTTTGTTTGCTCTTTGTACTCAACTTTATAAGAATAAATAAGACTGTACAATATTCATCCTATACTATTGAAGACTTAATTTTTCGAGGCACTCACCGATTGAGAAAAATTTTCTACTCGATTTACTCGCTGATTGATAAGTGGGGATTTAAATTAAAGTTAATAATTTTAATAAATATCATTTATAATACCCTAGCCAACAGTGGATATCAGTTGCTTTTCAATGCTTTAGAGATTTTGATGAACAAACGACTTTGAAATACCCCAAACAAATAAATCAAGGGTTCGGTATTGCATTCATGATCTTGTAGCAGCTAGTTGATTCCACTAACTATAATTGTAACTATTGAACCTTATTTGTCTCAATGTGATTTCTGACGAATTTGAACTCTTCTTGTTGCGGATACGCTCCCAATATACATCAATACCAGAATCGAAATAAATGATTACCAAATACTTTTTTTTTTAGAAGTTTTTGGCCAAGTTTGTTTTTGGATTACCAAATACGTTGTGTGGCCATTTAACACAGATCACAGCAAAAGGACGAAAAAGTGCTAAGAATTTATAAGATTTATCCATCCCATCGCTTTGACATTGTTTTTGAATGCGAGGGGAAATTAGAGCTGGGTAAAGTATTCCACATTCCTGTTGTACGGCTAAAGAAAGAATCTTTGTACTAGTAAGTCTAAAGTTGTGCTCAAGGGTAAATTGATGAGCATTCTTAGAAGCGTAGTACGATTGAATAGTTTAAGCGGAGAAATGCAATTGGCTATTTTGATAGAACATTGCTTATAAAAATAGCGAGAAAATAATGAGAGACATAGGTATAACATTTCGACGGTATTCTAGAGATTTAAATGTGTCCATATAGTTCTATCGCCTATCATTCTTAGAGCTCTATTTTGAATTCTATCCAAAAGATTTAAATGAGTTTTGTGATCTCCTGCCCAAATGTGAGCATTATACTCCAGCTTTGAACGAATGAAGGCCTTATAGATTACACCCAGATCAGAAGTGGAGAAGAATTTCTTGCATCTTCGAAGAAAGCCCAAACACTGCAGCGTTTTTGGCAACAACGAATATAGTGCCATTTCACGAACGCTGGTCTGCAATACGCATACCAAACTGTTAGTACTATCGTCAGCAAAACAGTTTAGTGGATTAGTAGTTCCAGATAAGAGATCATTAATGAAAATGAGAAAAAGAGTAGTACACAAACTGGAGCCCTGGGACATACCAGCATTTATTTTATGAATAGCAGAAACCGTCCAATACGACTTGTACTGAGCGGTCGCGAAGGGTAATTTTTAAACCAAGGAAAAATAGTTTTATCGAGATCTTGATGCCAAAGTCTATCAAATGATTTTAAAATATCAAGGGTAATAATCTAACTTTCTCCAAAAAGATGTAAAGATTTTTGCCACTGTTCAGTGCTTCAAGATATTTCTATAGCTGATAATTAATCAGTGTTTCCATGACCTTGGAAAGAAGGGACGTAAGTGCAATTGGATGGGAATAAGAGGGCGAAGAAGAGAAAGATGCGCCTTTTAGGGACCAGCTGGACAAATGCTGTTTCCCATCTACACGGAAAGTGACCAGTAAAGGAGGACAGATGGAAAGCTTACGCAGTGGTTTTACCAGCGTTGAGGAAACCCTATTCAAAACGATGGGAGGGATATTATCTGGGCCACCGGACTTATGGAAATCGAGATTTGTGTATTAAGGACTCTAGAGAATGCACGGGTGCGAAAGAAAATTCGTCCCATCGAATCGTTTACGCTCTTAAGTACTGGATGAATCATACCGATTTCCAACAAAGTCGAATTGACCATGAACAGCGCTGCGAGCAAATTGGCCTTTTTCACGAGAGCTGACAAAAGCGGTGTCATTAAAGACGAGCATTGGAACTGAAGACGATGTTGAATTTCGAATGCATTTTCCAAATTACCAAACAAATTTAATACCTTTTGGGATATTGTATTATTTTTTTCCTTAATTTTTGGACACGTAAAATGTTTAAGATATTGTGGAATCTACGTGCATCATACATACTGTCAACTTATTTCGTTAAGAAAATTTTCAATGAATGTATAATTTCGCGTAATGAACCTGTAAATTGGCTTCCAAGGTCTTGTGAGTTGAGGCTTCTTGAATATTCTTGTTAGGGTACATAAAGTCGTGAATGCTGAAAAACACAACACAATAAATCGTGGCATTGGAAATCTATATTATTCGTGTTGCTTACGGCATAAGCTGAGGCTGTTTCTCATTTATCAAGAATCACATTTATTAGATTCGGCTGTAGTCTTAGTTTTAAAAAAGACCTTCTTCATTATTTCCCTAATAATGCAAAAGAAAAAAATATTTTTCACTGCTTGTGTTTTTTTTAAATTATTTAAAAAAATCTAAGAAAAGTTGACATGTATTTTGGCTATAATGTCGAAGTAAATTTTTGTTGAGAAAAATATTTTTTAGTAAGCACTATTGAACTTTGAAATAATTGATCCTATTCTAATTCATGCCTACATTATTAACTAATCAATCGATATATAGAAAAAAGGCATTTCATTCATATTCAAATTAAATTCTGAACAATCTTTCAAATTTCCACAAATCTTTAAAATAAATATCTATATAATTTAATTCTACCACATAAATGAACAAAACAAAAAAAATATAAAAAAAAAACGACTAAAATCACTAAATATACCTTACAGATAATTAACTTAATTGACTTACATACATTTCGTTTTTTTTTTTATATAAAAAATTCTAAAGCATTTAAAAAAAGTATTAACAGCATTAAAAATTATTTACATTTTAACATTGAATAAATAAACAAATTTACTAACAAGTTTAGAACAAATATATTATACTACTGTGTCAGTATTGTTTTTCTTTTTTTTTGTTAAAGTCTTATTTAGTAAAAGTATAATTTATAGTTGAAATTCTTTTATTTATACAAAAAAAAAAATATCTTAAAAAGAGAAAAGTTTGAGTTTGATTTTTTTAAAAATATTTTGTCGTAGATACGATGTTGATTTCTACTCTTAGTTTTTCCTATTTTTTTTTTAGTTTAAAGTATCTTTACTAAACAATTGTTTATAAAGATTTTATATATATAAAAAAACGAAGAATTGATTGTTTGAATTTTAAAGTTCTATAGTTTTTTTTTTGTTTTCTGATAATTAAAAACTCAAATGTATGATTTTGAATATTATTTGTTTTTGGAGAGACGGCGAGGGGTATTTAATATACAGGGGAGGAGTTTCTGTTTTTGTAAATAATATCTTAGAAGTTCATTTCATTTCATTTTATGTTGTAAATCCGATGTTTTTATTTGTTTTAGAAGAAAGCATTCAAATTCTAGTAGGTATTCAATTTTAAAAGTTAGATGCAATTTATTTACGGCCTGTTTTTTTCCACTCATAGTTATTTTTTGTTTTTAATCATTTATATAAACTTATTTTTATAAGATCTACTTCTAAGAAATGCTGTTGCTAGATCAGAGATTAGAGTTTATTTTTTTTATTTTTTTTAGTATCAAAGCAGTTTTTGGTTTTTAGAAATGTTCATATTTGGGTTTCGTTTTGTGTATTTTTAAATACTTTGTGTGAATTGTTGTTTGTGTGTTTAACTTGAATAGTTTTGTTTTTATATATAAAATTTTATTACACTAAATTTATACTTTATTTCCTTAAAAATTGTATTTAATGTGTAGCTTACCTTACTAATGGTTCCCAATTGCTTACGTCACACCATTAAGATGAGAAAAACTGTAGATGATTAAAAATTTAAAAAAAATAATAAAAAAACTAAAATTAACAAAAAAAATTACCTAAATGGTAAAATTAAGAAAAACCGATCCAAGTAGAATAGTAGGTAGATAATTGTCATAGGTAGGATTTTCATAATTTGTACAAATACTAATAAATGAAAATAATTAAAATAAAATTAAAATATAAAAAATAAAAACAAAAAAAAAAAAACATAATATATTTCATGTATATTTATTACAATCATAATTATAAATTTGAAAATAAGGATGTGATATTGGATAGACTTTAGGATATAAAAAAGTATATATTATATAAAAATGAACTTAACAATAACTCATATTAATTAAATATTCAAACAATTAAATTCATAAAAAAAAATCAACAACAGTGATGATACAAAACTAATGTGCAAATAATAGACACGAGAGTATAATAAAAAAAAGAAAAGACCAAAACCATAGAAAGTATTTATAATGAAAATAAAATGCAATACAAAAGGTTCTAATAGGCATACGGAATGGTGTGGGAAGCAATCTTAAACAAATGAAAGATGGTTTCTTTTTATATTTGCAATGACATTTACCGATGGAATTATTTAAAAAATATCCTTTGATTGCAACAGGATACAAATTGGATTAATCAAATGTTATTGCAAATATAAAAGTACAAAATATCGCATTTAGTTTTGTTTTTCTTCATATTTTTGGCTTTCGAATAAATTATAGATTTAAATTTTTGAATATAAACATACATTTTTATATAATTTGAAATTAATTTTTTGATTTTGTTTTGTTATAACATTTGAAATTAATATAAACAAGTTAACAATATTTTAATAAAATTTTGCTAATAATAATTTTAATTTTTTAAACGATTAAAAATATAATATATTTTTTGTAAGAATTTTCGAATTGTTTGTTGCCATAAATGCGATATTTTGTACAAAAGATTATTCTCCATCGTTCATATGTACGAATAAGGACCATCAGTTAAGGCGCTACACAGTAACAATCAAGAATTGTCATCCTTATTTGAACCACCCCCACCGACCCCTGAGCCTTGTGTGTTTGCACTGCGTCCACCAACTGGTGCTCGTACGGCTGGTGGCTTATATTCTAAGCCAGGATCGAATTGCATTAGAACGAATACCTTTAAATTAAACAGAAAAATAAAATACATAAATAATATTTAATATGAAATATGTATCAAATAAATAATAAATTATTACCTGATCGGTTGGCAGTAAGGAAAAGTCATCGGGTGGGTTTGTTATAACATAACGTTTACTACTCGCATCACAACTCGAACTTGTATCTCGAAATCTATAGAGACCTATACACAGCATGCCATAGGATTTAAGGGCAGCCACAAAAAGATCTCCATATTTGCCACATTCTCCAAATTGAGCTAATGGCCCATCGTATAGAGAGATCTGACCTACTCGGCACCTAAAAATTTAAATTAATTAATTTATTAAAATTTGGTTTTGAAAAACATGAATTATGGATTTTTGTTTGTGTTCGGTCAACGCGGGTGGGTCAATAATTCACTTGAAAAATGAATTAAGGAATAAGCATTTGTTTCAGCGATGACCTCTTTATTCGACCCAAATCTCTTACCTCCGAGATATTTGGAAGGAAGAATTAGTTACAGGAGCAGGAGGCTAAACCAGGGGAATATGCTGAATCAGGGATGAATTCGTAGAGTAACTCATGCAATTATGTAATTGCGTGATTGCAAAAAATTTGTCGAATTTTTCTGGAACATCGCCAAACACACCTTTGAAGTTGTCAAACGAATGCGTCTATTGTCGATTGTGAGCAAGCGCGGCACCCATCTTACGGAGAACTTTACATGTCAACATTTGTATGTATATACAATCGAAATCACCTTTTGATAACCCTGTGGTCTTTTTAAGCTCTTTGACTAGTTGATCGAACATTATCAGAATATGGATTTTGTTAACCATTTCTGGTGTGGTGACTCCAATTAACCGACCAATACGTTCGGCTTCACTTGCGCTTGCACGACCGCACCAAAATTGAATAAACAAGTTGGGAATTGTGTCAATCGATTCTAAAGAGTCCCCATAATATTTGTCAGACTTTCGTTTAGTTTGTATGACAGTTTTTTGTCAGAAAAATAGTTCTAGCACTCGACAATTTTTTCCATTTTAATGCAAATGCATGTACTAACAAAACTATTTGACAGATCTGTCTGAAAATTTGGATGCATTCGTTTGAAAGATGATGATTGACAAAAAAATGATAAATTTAAGATGTCGACGCAATTTGTGTCAATTTTCAGGGACTTGTTGACCGACCTTGATGGATGGATCTTGAGAGCATTTCTTAAAAAAAAAACTAATAATCTAATTGAAGTTTGACGAAATCAGTAATTAACTTCTTTAATACCTTCTCATGTCAGGAAATTTATAAAAAAGAAGAAAAAGCAAATGTCCTATATAGCTTCCTTGTGGAACACCATAAACATTTGTTTAGATAAATAATTTTGAATCCATCAAAGAAAATTGTTGTCAGTAAATTAAGTTTCACTCGCAGAACATGGTGATGCACTCTATATCGAATGCTTTTACAAAGTCGGTGTAAGTGACATTTAATTGAAAATTAAAAAAAAAACAACTGTTAGAATTGTGACAAGATTTATTTCACAGATGTCTACATCAAAATACGTGCCGGGGAAATCAATTGTAGATGCGATATTGGTTTATAATTTTAAACGTCCTGGTTGGAATTATTAAACAAAATGTCCATTATTTATAGAAAATCAAAAATCACCCCTTAGAAAGTGATTTGACAATTACCAGATTAATGGGTGAGCTAGGAACTATGTTGTTAGGACCAAGTTTTGGGAATGGGTTCGAGAGCTCCAAGCTCAAATTTTAGGTCTTGCTGAGTCAATATTAAATTGCTTGTATCACATATTGGTCCAATTCTAAAATTAAATGATGATACATCTCAAGGTTCTATAAAACTTTATTGAACTCTGATATTGCCATGAGCCAAATGTTGTCTTCCTGATCGTACAGATGTAGATGTAGTCCAAAAAGTCAAAACAATTCTTCTATAATGCCTCGGCTACATCGAGAGAGTCAGCCTTATTTTGAAATTCGAACAAATAGCTAATGCGATAATCATTCATTCGAATGAACTTTGTAATTATAAATATTTTGACATTCGAACGAATAATATTCATTTTTAAACAATTGCGCAAAATGAACTTTAATGAATCTTATTTTGAAAGTAAGATGTTTAAAATTTGGGTTTGTATGACCAAAGTGACATTTTTGTAATAGAATTTTTTTAACTAAAAAAATTGGTCGGACAATAAATCGTAATTATAACAGAAACATAAAGGAAATTAAAGTTATGTTTTATGCTTGGTAAATCTAAGAATTTAAAAACTAGATCAATAACAAAATTAGTTCTTATTTCGAAAAATTTAGGAAATAATGGTCAGTTTACTTATACGAAAAAGAATCAACAACTAAAAAACGTTTGTATAATAAAACACTACATTTTTTCTGAACTTTCGTTTTACATTAATTGTATTTAAAAAAATTAAAAAAAAAAAAACAGTTGTCCAACAAACAACTTCAGTGGTTATTAAATTTACACACACCTGGTCACACTTTTTAATTGTCAAAAGTCAAAAGTAAAGTCGCTTGCCGACACAATTAATTCTTTCTTTGAACAAAATATAAAAAATATTAAATAACTTGAAAATAAGTCAGGTATTACACAGCGCGTGACTGTAACGCGCAAATCTTGGTTATTTTCTTTTGAACTTTTATTCGGTAACGCGCGTGTTATTACACGAAGCCTTTTCTCATTTTCAGTACTGTGCGTTTATTTGACAGCTATCTTTCAATTTATCTTCTTTGCCCAGTGCAGGCATTGAACAAGAAATAATTTTTAAAAGAAAAATCTAATGGCCTTTTTGATTGGCCATCCGGAACACGTTCCCCCAATAAAACAGCCGGAAACAATTTGACTGATTCTGAATTGTATGTATCACTGTATTTGTGAAAATTAAATTAAAAGAAAATCACATTGGCTAAAAAGAATTTCCGAAACAGTTGATTTCAATTTAGATACACATTTTTTTGTATCAATAATAATTGTAACTTGTTTCTTTTTATGTTCTTTTACCAGAAAAGTACTTTAAATTCAATAAACACATCGAAATTACACAACAAATCAATCCGATGACTTTGACATATTAATTATGTGAGTGTATTAGTGATTCTGTTTTCGATGCTGAAATGAAATCCAGAATCGTTTTCTGTTCTGTTTAGAGTTACAACTGTCATTTTGTGGGGGTCAGAACAGTTCCGGACGGCCAATCGAAAAGGCCATAAGGCAACCTAATTTGTATAGGTATTTCGGATGACAAAGATTAGGATTGTGGAGAATGGGGTTCATTTAGTAATTTAAAATAGGATAGGCCTAGAAGTTTTTTCTTTGCTCCATTTATCAGCCATTTAGATTGGTGTTCATTCATCTACAGCGAAAGAGTAGAAAGAGAAACGTCAAAAACACGCAAGGAAAATCTACCTGTGCGTGTTCAGATAGATTCATTTCTGTTTCATTTTTTTTTCTTTTTTTCTCTTTCGCACTTCAAACACGCGCTGTGTAATACCGGACTCAGCTATAGCAATTGTTTTGTGTGGGAAAATTGAAGATGGCACTAAGTAGAAAAAGCATAATGGATCCATGAAATATATATTCAAGAGTGAAATTTTTGTTTACAAAGGGATAGTTAATCCATGAAGCACGAAGAACTCGGGACGAAATTGCTGCATTATTTAATGAAAAGTGTACACATTTTACATTTATATATATATATCAATATATCTCACTTATTTATTTCGGTGAAAAACTAAAATCACTAAAAAAACATAAAAGAACTCTTTTAATTCACAAAATGGAACTTTTTCATTTAATATATATTTATCACGTTTATTTCTTTCTCCTGCCGGTTGGTCCCATTGGAATGCGATTGAGACCTTTATTAAAAAAGTCAACAAATAACTCATAAAAGTAATTCATTTTAATTAGTATTCAGTAAAAATATCCAAACTTACATGTTTTGTGAATCTATTCGTCCGAAAAAATCTTCAACGAGAACTAAATTACATTTAATTCGAATCATTCGAAAGTCAAAATTGGTTAGTTTTGACGAAAAAATGAACTTTCGATTGTTTAAGTGAACTTTCGAATCGTTCGAAACTCAAAATATAAATCATTCGAATTAGACTAACTTTCTCATGAAAGTGAATTTCAAAAAATAGGGCTGAGTGAACAAAAATACTCCAAAAATATCCTGATTTCTCTGAATCGAATCTCCCAGACTCAACATGACACAGAAGTCTAAATTTATAATAATAATAATAATAATTTTTACTATATGCGAGTAAGGTCTTTTAAATGTAACATGAATTGCACGGCACTAGTTAGAAGGAATAGAAAGATAGGAAAGAATTTTTTGTTGGCACAGTGGATTTTAGATTTAGGTACTTACTATCTCATTTTAAACCACCACGGGCGGCATCCAATTAAAGTATAGAAAAGAATGCTTCCTAGCAGCGGGGATCCAACCCACGGTCTCTGGTTTAAAGATCAGCCTAAACCAGCCTAAACCACTAAGCTGTAGCTCAGCTTGTCGTTCAAAATTTATGAAACAGTGATAGTAGTTCGAAAAATCAAGGGCCATGAAAGAAAAATACAAGACATTCATCGAACACGTCTTAAATTTCGAAAAAATGATTTTTTTTGACAGCTGTCAATATTTTAAGAGCCAGTTTCTTTGTTAATGGATCGCTTGATCTGTCCTTGCGATTTTCAACAAATAGTTAGATCTATTCAGATATTATAAAACGTAGTTGATAATTTAGTTTCAATTATCTTAACTCTGATACTGTAACACAAGTCGTAAGTAGAATATGTTCTCGGATGACTGTTCAAATTTAGTAGAGACGAAAAAAAGGAACTTCGAAACAATAAGTTCAAATGTATGTTTTGCCAATTATTTAACTCCATTTTATTTTGCAAAGTGTTTTCTACCGAAAATATCATGGGACAAAAAAAAACTGTTCGATTTTCTAAATTTTTAAAATGCTAGAAATTACTAAATTTTAAGTGATCCCGCATGCCCCCTGCTCTCCTTAGTACATATTTATTTTCTATTCAATTAATGCCAAGCGACATTTCATACAAATATAATTCAACGATCTGTCGATCACACGTCTGTCTTACAACAATCATTACGACATTGCAAAATGTTTCTGTAATTTCTTTTTCAAGTTTCTGTAATGTTAAATATTAAAATTAGGACTTACCTATCGCGATTACTTAAGCTTTCGACCGTACTGTATCCACCTCTGAGACCAGCACCCTCAGCCAGGATCAACTCTAGTTCTGGCGTAGCGCCACCCGTTATGAGTGATCGTATCAATGTTAAGGCGTTTTGATTGAAATATGTCTGAAATATCAAAGTTAAATTTATTTATCTTTTCAACATAAAAATAAAAACCAAGGACATTATTACCGTTGACATCAATGAATCTAATACACTAACAGCGAACGCAGTACCGCAAGCGAACGGTTGTGTTAAATAAAGTTCTGTATCGGGATCATCGTCATCGTCTTGATCGAGAAACTGCACGTTACTATCATTAACCAGCTCTATCATATAATAAGAACAATCAATTAATTCAATTAGAAATTAATTAAGTTGACAATCTAACCTGTAATCATTGGAACGTTAGCACCATAAACAGAACCCCTTCGCTGCAACACTATCGGACTGCCGGCTGTTGCCGATAGGTTATCAAATTCTGGACCACGTTGACTCAATACACCGATTGTGTCATCGAATGTCATCGCTTTAATATTTAATGACGCTAAAATTGCTTCCTTATCGGCTAACGTTGGATCATCATTGCTAGGAACTTTGGCCGATAGAATACAACACATATCACATAGGTTCACATTGACAGCTCGCAGATCGGCTCGACTTAACGGCGATCCATTAAGCACCGATATTTTTGGAAGATTCTGCAACATCTTCCATTCTCGTCGGATGTAATCAACTGAGCCCACTATCACCACATGCTTCAGTTCATGATAGTGGAAATTAGAAGCACGCAATGGCATTACCAAGTTGCGCAGTCCTATCAACGGCGAATCTGGATCAGCGAACAAACAAACTACTACGTGACCATTAAGGACCGTCATTGCCGCTTGATTTCGATCCTAAAAAAAAAATGGAACACAATTTTTTTATTTTTCGCCAAAAATTACGAATTACAAAATTACCAATATACAGTCTTCTAGGTTTCTCGCCGGACTCCAATGGAACATTCCGGTCGAGTCGTACTTCATCTCGGTCTTCTCGAAGTCAAAATCCTTTGATTGATCATCAGCAATACCAGCCGGCAGTGTAACACTGCCTGGCTGATTCTGTGCAGTACCCGAGCTACGACTAGTCGGCCTAAATTCCAAAATAATAAATTTATATTTAAGCACAAAACTATTCCAAGAAAATGGCCAATGGCTTGCAATAAGTTTCGAAATAAATATTTGAAAAAATAGAACAGAAGTAGAAAAATAAAAAACTAAAGTCAAATTGGCTAATGCATTCTAAAAAAAAAAAAATGTTTACGATTCAGAAAAATATAATATACATAATATTGTTTTGTGTCGAATTATGAGAAAAGTTGTTGTATATTGAACGATTTCTTGCAAAAAATATATATGTATCCAATCCAACGAACCAAAAATTAAAAATCTGAACAAAAGATAAATAAGAGTAACTTATTGCCTCCTAAATGTTCCAACCAAATACAAATATTGCTTGTGCCGAAAATGTGCTGTGATACGAAAAAGTGTGTTTTTGAAAAAAAATTTAATGTTGTTTATTCAAAAATTAGATGATTTACTTGTTTTCCAAATGAATATTCTAAATGACAAAGTAATTCTTTGTTGTTTTTTTTTTTTTTTTTTTTTTTTGTTAAAGGTGAAACAAGTGTATACAGCCATCAAAATATAAAACTTGTAACTGTAGTAAATAAGTGTGTGTTTTAAGAGAATCAAAGTGAAGAGATAAGGGTGTTTTTGCTCTTATTTAGTGATAGATGATATTAAACGGGTTCAACGAATTAAAACAAAAAAAAATATTTTCAATTGACCAACAACTGTCAAAAAATTGACACAAAATCTACATTGCCATTGAACCCGGCTAATGAGTGGTTTTGTTGTGTACAAACAAAAACAAAAATGGTGACTGGCGTCCCGATAATTATGAGAAAACAATTAATTTAGTAAAAGCAGTTGAAATAAATATCATTTTTGTTGATTTTTTAAAAATTAAGTCGTGCATTATTATTATTTTTTTTTTAGTTTTTTTTTTGTTTTTTAATATAAATGTAAATAAGAGTGGTTTTAAGAGTAAATTAAATACTTGCCTTGGAAACATAGGTTATTAATATACTCAAAGAAAAGAAAGGGTTTTAAAAAAGCAGAACAAAGGTATTTACGAAAGGCCGACATAAATAAAATATATAAGGTAAAGGTAAAAGCCAATTGGTTTAATAAGAAAAGTGCCGAAGACCAATTTTATCGTATATATATTATGTATTTGAGATTTTTTTTTGCTTTTTTAATAATCAACCAGAAGCTTCATTCAATCTAAAGTGAGACAAAAATTGAGTTCCTCTTCGAGCAAAGCAAAAGCAGATATTTTATTTAGTTTTTTCTTGACAAAAAAAAACTTGAGCGTGCAATTATTCTGTAAAAAAGTTTTCTGTTTTTTTTTTGAAATACAGAAAAAACTTTTATTGAAATTCTTCTTTTAATTTCTCCTATTTTAATAGAAATTCAGAAAAAAATTAGTACGTTTCAATAAGTTTGGAATACCTAAAGTTTTGATATATGCTTTGTGATTGTTGATTAATTAAAAATGAAACTAATGATGATCTTTTTAGAAAACGATTTTTTCTACAAAATATCGCAACAACGCTAATATTACGTCATACGGTTTTTAAATATTCCCCATAATTCATCGAACCATGGAATATGTAACCGGTACACGTACAAAAGTAGGGTTATTGTAATTTATAGTCATTTGAACTCTCTTCCGACTCCGAACGATTGACATTGATATGTGACGCTCCTTATCATGACAAGAATCCTAGAAAATAAATCATTTTATTTCGAATAGGATGTGAGTTCTAATAAATTACCCCCAGAAGCTTCACTTCTAGGGGGAGGTCACTCTAAAAAAAATCAGTAAAAAAAAAATATGTGCGTCTCGGGACGCCCGATAGAAGTGATAACTTAAACTAATCTAAGTTGAACTATTTATAATTGAAATTGCTTAACTTGAGAAAAGCTTCAAAAGTTCTATGTATGCGTTAGAGAAAGAGAAGCCAGACAGACTGGCGCCGTAACGCGATACGTAACAAATCGGTTTATCCCATAAGAAGTTATCACTTCAAAAAATATTTTATTTCCAAGAAACTGTTTTTCAAATATTTTGGAATGCAGCATTATTAAGAATTTGAAGGACTTCCTATCTACATTTTTTTTATCGAAATCCGTTGAGCCGCTTATGAGAAAGTTAAAAATAAAAAAAAAAAATGTAAATTGTTGTATGGAAGATACTGTTAATAAAGAAATATGTTAATAAATTTGTATACCAAAATGTAGAATATGCCTATAATGGTACACAGATTTTTTTTAAATCAAAATTGTTAAAGTCGTTTTTGAGATAATTAGGATAGAAGAAACAATTGTACGGCAATTACCGTTATCTTGGGGGTTAAAAAACCAAGTTTGAAGAAAATCTCTTCAGTGGAATTGAGGGAAAGACTTTGTTGGTGTTCTCCATCATCGTAATGTCAAATTTGATTTAAATCTGAAGAACGATTTCCAAATGTAAAACTTGTCCTCAAGTTAATATCAATGGTACAATTGGGTATAACGTGCATAGATAAGAGAAGAGAGGTGGGCAGATTAGATGCCACCAAAAGTCTATATTCTATAAAACTTACCATCATATTCGAGATACCAACGCCGTTTGTAAAGATCTAAGCATTTACACACATAGATATGTGCGTATACTATATACATAACAACTGACTTTCAACAACTTAATTTGCTTTAATTTAATTGACACATTTGTAGGTATACTACTTGAAAACCTCCGTACGCCTTTTCTGATGCATATATCTATTTATATGCTTACGCCAGGACTTTTGTAGATGATAACTGGAGCAATAACTTAGTGGAACAATGTTTTTAAATATTGAATTTTTTTTTATCAACTTTTGCATTTATAATGTTAAAAAACGAATAGAAATCGAATAATTTTTTTCTTTTAACCCCTCTAAGACAAAGGGTCCGCCATCTAACGTTTTTTTTTCAACTAGTGCTTATTTCGTGAATGGTAACACTCAGCTCATGTCTGATTTGACAGATAATTAGTTTTATCCTTCCGCTGAACGAATATGGTTGTGTATACGCTTGAACAACGCTGAGAAATATTGCGACATTACTTTGAAAATCATGCTAATGTTGCAGAATGTGTGCGAAAATTGCGTACGGATTTTGGAAGAAGAGAAGCACCGTCAGCTCCGTATGTTCGTTATCTTGTGAAAAAAGTTAAAGAAACTGGCATCTTCATCGATAAACCAAAGCGTGAAAGGCCAAAAACAGTTCGTTCACCCGAGAATATTGCTGCTGTGGCAGAAAGTGTGTGTGAAGCGCCATCAACATCAATTCACCGTCGTTCTCAACAATTGAACATTTCGGAGACATCATTTTTTTTTTTATAATCTACACGCGCTCAAGGGATTATGAATACCCTTTAAATGTTTCAACACAGCGCGGGCGTGAGGGTGAGGTTAAGGAAGAGAAAGAATGATAGGAAAGATCGGAGACATCATTGAGACGAATTTTGCATAAAGACCTTGGTATGATGCCATACAAAGTCCAACTGGTTCAGGAGTTGAAGCCAACTGACCATGGGTTTTCGCTTCGCTAAGTGGGCCTGCAATCGACTTAGAGAAGATGCCGATTTTGCCAAAAAAAATCATCTTTTCAAATAAAGCTCATTTTGATCTTGGCGGGTATGTAAACAAGCAAAATTGTCGCATTTGGGACACAGAAAACCCGCACGCATACATTGAAAAGCCGATACACCCAAAACGAGTCACTGTTTCGTGAGGATTTTGGTCCAGAAGCATAATTGGGCCATTTTTCTTCGAAAATGAGCAAGGAGTGGCCGTTACAGTCAATAGCGATCGTTATCGGGCCATGTTGAACGAATTCTTGTTCACAAAAATTGAAGAGGAGGATATTGGCAATATTCAACAGGACGGCGCTACGTGCCACACAGCCGAAGCTACACTCGATGTTTTGCGCCCTGTTTTTGAAGATCGCATTATCAGCTGCAGAGCTGATGTCGTTTGGCCACCTCGGAGCTGCGATTTGACACCGCTGGACTATTATTTGTGGGGTGCCGTAAAAGATAAGTGTTACGCCGACAAGCCAGATACAATTGACGCTTTAAAGGACAATATTCGTGAAGCCATTGGTGAAATACAGCCGCACACAATCGATAATGTGCTTAAAAATTGGACCGATCGTGTAGGCTACTGCATGGCCAGCCGAGGCAGCCATTTGAATGAAGTTATTTTCCATTATTAACCGAAAGGATAGTACTTTCAAATAAAAAAAGAAATTTGAGAAAATGTTCAGTAGTTTTTTTTATAGAATTTCAAAAAAAAAAGTTATTTGGCGGACCCTTTATTAAATATTATCAGTTATTAAAAATTGCGCTTCTCACATGTATGCAGATGACGTCCAAATATATTTAAGCTATCGTCTTGGTCTTATTGAGCATGGTGCTTCGTGCGTCAATGAAGACTTTGAAAGGCTTGTACTTTGGTCTGAATCAAATGGTCTTGTTTTAAACCCGAAAAAGAAGAAGTGTTTGGTTATACCGAGAAAACAATTAGATATGTCCTACTTTCCTGCAATTCAATTTAAATCTCTTCATCGACTTTAAAACCGCCTATGATAGCGTTGATAGAGACGAGTTATGCAGATCCTTGTCACATCTCGGCATCCCTGCCAAACTTGTTCGCTTGTGCAGAATGACAATGAAGGAATCTCGCTGCTCCGTCGAGAAAGGTTTGAGACAGGGTGATGCGCTATCATGCAATCTCTTTAACATCGTGCTGGAAGCAATTATGCGCAACTCAAATGTCAACACCAGAGGCACAATTTTTCAAAAGTGCGTTCAACTCCTTGCTTATGCTGATAACATTGACATCATAGGCAGAACAAAGCGAGCTGTCAGTGGAGCATTTGCAAGTATTGAAGCGAAAGCGGTGAAGATGGGTTTGACTGTTAACGAGACGAAAACTAAATATATGCTGTCATCGAGAAGAGAAGTCCAGCACCATCGACAAGGACAAAACGTCACGATTGGCGGTTATAACTTCGAAGTAGTCAGAGACTGTGTTTACCTGGGATCCACTATTACATCGCACAACAATATCAGTGCGGAGATCAAACAAAGAATCACACTTGCAAATCGCTGTTTCTTCGGGCTTAGAAAGCATTTGAGCAGTAAAGTCCTCTCTCAAAGAACCAAAGAGACCCTATATAAAACTTTAATCATCCCAGTCCTGCTGTATGGGGCAGAGGCATGGACACTGACAAAATCGGATGAAAACCAGCTGAGTTGCTTTGAGAGAAAGATTCTTCGAGTTATGTTTGGCCCAGTGTGCATCGGTGGTGAGTGGAGAAGAAGATTTAACGACGAACTTTACGGGCTCTACAGCGATATCAACCTGGTCAAAAAGCTAAAAATACAGCGACTGAGATGGCTAGGTCACGTGGAGCGCATGCACATCGACGCACCAGCCCGACGAGTCTTCGTATCCCACCCCGGTGGACAACGCGACAGAGGAAGGCCTTATTTTAGGTGGCGCGATCAAGTGGTGAACGACCTCAACCAACTTGGTGTGCGTAACTGGTGACAGCTAGCTAGGGACCGGGCTAGCTGGAGATGTTTGCTGGTTGAGGCCGTGATCCATCCTGGATTGTAAGTGCCATCTAAAGTAAAGTAAGTAAAGTAAACTTGGGATAACCATGTAAACCTACTAGTCGGTAAAGTTTATGGTATACTGAGAAGTTTATGGGTCATTCGTTCACAACGGTTAAAATTCGGCTGTTACTCGCGAAAACTCTGGTACCAATTTTACCCTATGGATGCGAAATGTTTTGTAATTGCGACTCTGTAAGAATGGATAAACTTAAAATCGCCCTTGACAGTATTGACCGATATATTTGTGGGCTAAAGAGATATGATAGGTTGTCTAGTTTCAAAAAGCGCCCGCTTCATTTGTCTTTTATAAACTATCTTAAACTCCGGAGCTTAACTTTGCTTTCAGATGTTCTGCTAACTTTCCAACCAAATTATTGTTTCGAAAGAATAAGATTGGCATCCTCGCACAGGTCTCATCAGTTAATTCATCCTCATTATTCATTTCAAACTTCTGAACGACAATTATTTGTATTTGCTGTTCGTCTCTGGAATTCCTTACCACGTCATATTAAAGAATTACAGAACACTACAAGCATAAAAAAAGCCTTAAAATTATATTTTTCAGAAATTTCATGAACTAATTTTGAATTGTAATTTCTGATATGTATACCTATTGTTTGAACCCATTTTAAAATAATATTACATAATATTAATATACGTAATTAATTGAATTAAAGTTTTAGCTGGGAGAGGATCAACATCCCGCACCACAAAATCCCGCATCAAATAATCCCGCAAGAAAAACTCCCGCGAGAATTATTTCTCGCTACTATTTTGGAAAATAGTAGCCAACTCGCAGGATTTTTAAATCATATGAGAAATTAATTTCTGATAATATTACAATACCCTTTTAATACTTTTTGGGAATCTTTATTTTAAATTATTTTTTCGAGATAATTTTTTTTTATTTACTTTTTCCAAAGGGAAACATTTTTTCACAAAAAAGAAGCCATTTTTGTGATTGTATAGAGAAGAATATATCAATTTTTAAAAATTGGTTTTTCATATCATGTGATACATCGATTGAAAGGCGGCACCCCTAGATCACGAATATGCAATTTTTAAGTCGCTAGGACAAGCCGTTTAGCCGCAAAACGAATCCAAAGTGTAAACTATCATACCTCTAGGAGACTTAGTTTACCCAGAAATTGAGTTTAAAGATAAAAATTTGTTTTTCGTATCGTGTGATACATCGATTCAAAGGTGGGACTTAGTAGATTGAGAATATGCTATTTTTGACTTTCTAGGATGCTGGGTTTTGCCGCAAAGTGATAAATATGTCGATTTTGAAAAATTATTAGTGAGTCCATATGCAAAGTTCTTAAGTCCAAAAAAACTTTGCTTACACCCAACCTGGACCCACCACAAATCATATAATTGGCCCAAGCAGCGGGCTTGCAGGGGACAGCATGCCCCTCCTTACAAGCCTCAAGGACGCTTAGTTTGGCTACACATCGAGTTTAAAAATTGTTCGATTCAAAGGTGACATTCCATAGATCACGAATATGCTATTTTTAAGTCGCTAGGACAAGCCGTTTAGATGTAAACAGAGTTCAAAGTATGTACACTTTCATGCCTCTAGGACGCTTAGTTTGCCCGCAAATTGAGTTTAAAGATAAACATATTTCTTCGAAATAAATTTAAAGTTTTGAAAAGAGCAAAAAAATCGGCTAAATAGGCTGCTTAAGTACTTTTATTAGACGACGAATTTTTTTACAGAACGAATAAAATTTACCTTCCAATAAAAAAAATTTAAGCAAAGGTAATTGGCCAACAGTGGACGTAATCCACCATACCCAGCCCCCATTCCCACCAACCAACCGTCGACCGTCCATTTGAAATCTATTTTTTTATCTCTTAATGAGGCTTTACCTCTACCGAGTTCTAACAAGAACTGAGGAATTTTTCGAAATAAATCTTCCTTTTATACTTTTTATTCAACGGTTAATCTTTTATCCTTCGTTTTGCATGTCTTCTCATCGTCTCGAGCGACCTAAAACAAGAATGTATTAGGTAGGATCGGAGTAATTCATTTCGTATTAAAAAAAACAGTACAATGTTCGTTCTTGTTGATTCTCATGCATTTGAGTCACCAGTTCTACCAAAGAATTACGCTACAACGACAGTCAGCACTGCTCAAGCCGACGAGATAAATTCAAATTTTATAAAAAAAAAAAAAACTATGTTAGACTTAAGAAACTTTTTAGTATAAAATGTATAAAATAAACCAACAATTTAACGAAGCAGAGCCCCTTCTGTGCTCGCAGATATATAATGTAAGACTTAAGAATTAATTATTTGTAAATATGTAACACTGTAAAAATTTGAGCTGAATAAAATTGTATATATAATTACGCTACAAACTAGTCAATTTAGTACTAAAAAATACCGGATTATGTGATACAGGATTTTGGGCTGCCGGATTTTGGGATGCGGGATTTTGGGATGCGGGATTTAGCGGCCAACCCGTTTTTGCTCTGTTGTAAATTTAGCTTAATACTAAATTATAAGAAGATATTGTAGCTTACATGTTAAGCATTCTCGTGAAATAAATAACAAAATTGTAGGACACATTCCTGTTATTTCTATACCGGCATATAGTTCAATTTTAAGACCTTAACCTTAAAGATTGGGCTAATAGAACTGGAGATATAAGCTAAAAACAGCCACCACATCTTTTATTTTTATTTTTAATTTTCAAACATAACTGTTCTTTTACACTGAACATAAATGATAGGAGTCGAACTAAGCCGGCAATTTTAAATGTTTTTCTCCTGTTTTGAAATAAAGATTACTAAGCTTGTATACCTCATAGATTAATGTTTGATAAATCAAAATAATTGCCATATTATCTACTTAATAATTAAAAACCAAATCTATTCATGGAACCTGTCAAAAGTAATTGACTGATATATGAAATCTTCTCAAAATTACAGTTTTCTTATTGTCATTCTAGGAATCTATTTTTTTTTTACCAAACATTCATCGCAATATACTCTATCATTCCTGAAAATTTCAGATTTCTAGGTGCACTCCTTAAAAAGATAAAATTCTTTTAGTTGATAGTGCGTTATGCGTTACGTAACGAAATAGTTTACCCTCCCATAAAAAGTTATCACTTCAAAAAAAACGACGAGTGTTTCAATTGGATTTTATTTTCAGCACAGTCCACAAAAACTAGATTTTAATATTGAAAACCAATGAAGCGTTGTAAAGTTATTCTGGTATCTAAACCTAAACAACAAGAAGTATATCGAAGCATATTGATAATGAAAATACCAATAAAACCACTTGTAGCATAAATGGTTCAGAGTAAATACTTAAGTACTTTTCTTGACTATAAATTAAACTGCTTAGTTCAAAATTCCTTAGAGGAAAATTTATAAAAATATGTGTAAGGCACTTTGTGCAGAAACAGCTTAAACTGTAGAATAAAAATAAAAAAAAATTATGGTGATTAAAAGAAAATATTTAAATTTAGCTTTCTTTATCATCTGAATAAATAAGTCAATTATTTTATTTAGGAAAAATAAAGTAAATTTTCATGTACATCCTTAAACATAACATTTTATTTTTAAACAACAACTGTAATATGCTAAACTTATAGGTAATTTTACTAAGTTTCCAACTTTGTATATGTGAAAAATAATCACATTCCAGAAAAAATAAAAATATATCAACAACTTAATTCAAGAAGCTATACAAAACCCGTATGTGTACATATGATGCCTGTTTGGTAACTTGAAATTTTTTCACCCATTTTCGAAACTCTGATTTTTTTCTATGGGCTTTGGCAGCAAAATATCTGAATAAGTTCTTACTCGCAAGCAATTTAACGTTACCAAACACATTAATGTAGTTAAGTAGTTGAGGTAGAATTTTTTTCCCCAAATATTTTTTTTCATTTACTATCGAATTGGTTTCAACTATTTAACGTCGATTTTTTTAAATGAATCTGTAAAAAAAAACGATTTTTTATGACCTTGTTTTTTGCCAGAAAAGCTTACACAAAAATTATTGCAGCCAAATATTTATACCGATTCAGAAGTTGAAACAATCAGGTATTGAAGTCAATATCGGTTATAACGAACTTGATGGGACTGGAGAATTTGTTCGTTATATCCGGTGTTTCATTATTACAGATTTTCTATTACTTTGTTTTTTATTAAAAAGTATTAAGGCTTCTTTGGGCTTCTTTCTACGTCGGGATATTGACTGTAGTCGTTTTTTGTTTTTAAGTTGGATTCTTCGAAATTCTTCTTAATTTTATCTCGAGCTGAAAGAGAAAACTCAAATTTGTATTGGAATCACCAGCTTCGAGCCTTAAGATTATTGCAGAGTTTTTTTCAAATGTAAACACTCTACGCTTAGAACTAATACATTTTTTTTTCCTTTATTTAAAATATTTCACTTCCTCTCAGAAACTGAAATTTGTGTATAAAAAAATCAGAAAGAGTTAAATCCCCATAATTTATCATTTTAAATGCTATTAAAATTTTTCATTTAACACTGCTATAAGGGATAATTTTTCATAGGCGATATCGTTAAACCTGATATTTGGTTAGTACAATTTGTATTAACATCAGCCGTGACTTCGAGATTAGTTCGCAATAACCGATATTTCTATATAACTGATGTCGTCATAACCGATTTGAATACTTGTTTCTATTTCGTCTCAACCAAATTCCTTTCATATTATTCAAAATTTTAGTAGTTTCTAGTTTAAATAATATCTCGGAAAAACAAAATGTTCAAACTTGGCAAATGGCATATACAAAAGTATGTTGATTTTAAACATCATTTACCGAAATAATATTAATTAGAATGAATATCGTTGTTTTGGTCTATTTAATATATTTTGATTTAATTTAATTTAATTTAATTTAATTTAATTTAATTTTATTTTATTTTATTATATTTTTTTTAAATTTTATTTTATTTTATTTTTCCCTTTTAAGTTTATGAAAGACGTACAATTCTCTTCAAAAAGTTAACTGCACTATCTGACATCACTCATTCAAATGACATTTTCAATTTTTTTAATAGTATATAATATGTACATAGGAAAATACATCTTGTTTTCAATAAAGAGTGGGAGTGAGATGTGAATAGTGGAACGTAGAAAAATTCGGTGGAGCAAGTAATGTGAACGCCATTATGGAGTAAGGGGTTGATTGTTTTATTTTAGTAGTTCCAATCCGAAAATTTGATTGAAATTATCTCAATTCACTTACAAAATTGTAATGACCTCCCCCCTGTATACGCCCCTGGATTTATGTACCTAATATTTTTTAAAATAAAATATATCCATGGTTTAAATTATGGACAAAATAATGCTATCTTAAATAAAATCCTGATCACGATCAACATAGAGAAACCAAGGAGCTATCAACAATGCATCAGATAATTTTTTTTAAAGCTAAAAACGACACTAATAGAAGAAAACGCAAATAATATCTACATATTATTTTTGTTTTTGTGGACTGTGTGGATCTTAGCCAGATCACGGGCATAACATACATATATTTTAAGGTGCATGAATTTGACCAAATGTATATGTGTGTTCTATTTTTAATCCCTTATGAACTAGAGACCAGCAAAATACTCCGAAAACCTTACTCAGGGCACCTAGTCGGACATTTCTGGAGTAACAGGGACAGGGGTGGAAAAAGATTAACTCTTAAACTTGATTTGAAGAAGATATCACCTACCAAATCAACCAGACTCTTAAAAATGCCGTTAAGCTATCACAAATCTACATGCGTTTGGGAAGTTGTCATTTGACCGATGTCATTATTTTGTCAACCTTTTTTCGAATAAACTTTTCGTAAAAACAAATCCCACTTTTTTTTCATTTGTAAAAGAAGAAGGCTTTATGTCTCTTTCAATACAAGAAAAGTTCTGTGTTTCTTTTTTAGCTCAGGCACATTTAATCTCTCAACTCGTGTTTCTTTTTTAAATCAGAGCTAAATCGGGGCATGAACAATTAGCTCAGAATAAAATGACCGATCAAACGGAGCAAAGTGCTGGGCGGGGCTTACATTACTCATAATTTTAACAATAATCACTAAAGTAAAACCAATTAAAAACAAAAATGAATTCGGAAAACGAAAGCTTTAGATTTGCTGGTAAATAAGTTTTAATAAAAACAATTATAATAATATATGACAGTTCTGCGCTTAAGTTTATTTCAAAATTAAATCGGAGATATCTGAACATGCTCTACTCAGATCTAAATCGGTTTAATCATTTAATCAGGCTCTGCTCGGAGATAAAAAAGAAAAACGCCAATAGTAAAGTTTTGGAAAACTTGCCGTGTATACTTTTGTACCAACACAAATGTATTGCTTCCTTGCAAAATGATTGTATTAGATTAAAAGTGTTCCTAAGTAGGCTAAGTCGTGAGTAGATGAATATAGTAATCTAGTACTGCACATTATACCAAGTGCGATTAGGTGAGCCTAGTAGTTAAGCACTTAGTAAAACGCAAGAGGGCGCCTTATTCAAATTCGCTTTTATATTTTTAATTTATTATTTTTTTCCAGAAGAAATATAATACAAAAATTTTGCATTTTAAAGCTAAGAATAAATCAATAACAATAAGTTTAAGACCGACCCTAAATCAGTTTTCGACTCTAAATATGAGACAAAAAGTAAACTTTAACGTTAAAGAGGTCTTCTAACCTTAAACAAAAGCATTATTATTATTTTTTTTTTGAAGTATACTTTATCCTGTTAACGTTTGATACTTCATAATCAAAAGTTAAAGAAAAATGTTTTCTGAAGAAGATTTTATTATTACTTTAGATTTTTAGCCTCGACCAAATCTTTTCGAAAAACTTGATGACCTAGTATTATATTCAAGATACCGATTCGACAAAATACCGCAACGCTATGATTTTAAATTGAAAACCTCAATTAGAGAGCCAGTAACAGAACTGTACAGTCAACACACTACACAGAATTATTTCGATTTCGTCAAGATACATACAATAAAAGTTTGTCCTTGTGATTTAAGGTGCACAATGACGAATTTATAATTGGAACACCAGCCGAGTCTTATTTTTTTTGTCTTCACACTAAACATTCTCAAAGCAAACACGAAAGTAAATGCATTTAATTTAAATTTAAAATTGCTGTGTTTCGTGCTTGTTTTTGTTTAATTCTGGTTCTGTTGCGTTTGACTAAAACTTTCTAATATCACGTTAAAATCCTACCCTATTATTATTATTAGGTAGAAGAGTTGTTTAACATTTAGACAAGGGCGTAAATAAACGACTTCTTTAACTAGAGTCGGGTTTTTCCTTTTATTGTTTAAGATTGTATGGATATTAGCATCCTAGTACAAAGTTGAAGTGAAAATGAAATATTCATACAAAATCGTAAATTTAGGCCCGTTGGGTGATACGAATCATAAATATTTATGTTCAACTTAAAACGCTTATGGGCTACTTTTTCCTCTGCGTAAACTGTCACATAAGTACTTAAGTAGAACTTAAATGCTTAAGTTGTGTATCGGCAAACCGGCCTTAAAGTATTAAGTTAAATTTTATCTTGACGCTAATTGGCTCAATATATAAATGTATGACTTTACCACGCTATATTGAGTGTCGTGCAGTAGAATCAAAGAGCGGCTCAGGTTGCACACGTAAATTGAAGAGAATTTCAACTAATTTGTAAGGAAACTGTTGGGCTCACCGGAATATAGCGCTATCTTAAAAAAGTAGGTAAATAATAGTTCGTCACGTTATGCTATGGCTAAGCCCAAAGACTCAATTTTCATTAAAGTACATAAAAAAAAAGAAGAAATTATAACCCAGTCGTACACTTTATTTAATGAAACAATATGAAGCCTGGAAAATTGTGATAAATGTGAATTTTAATGTATGCGCATGTGATTTTCCAGAAGTCTACTAACACCATTCCATTGGCAAAAAATGCTCTTCTGACGATTCTAAGAAGGAAATTCACTTCTTGAGTTGAAATCAGAATGCACTCAAGAAGCACTAATTTATTCAGTTTAGTCAAATGCCAAAACTCTGATTTTCAATTTAGTTCTTCGTCTTCCTTGCCATCAGATGATACATTTATAATTGAAAAGTAATTAGCACTGTTCCATTGGATTTTAGAATGAGTAAATACCTGAGTGAAAGAAATGTAAAACGGCTTAATTAAGGCCTAATAAGACATTATCGAATTTTTACAAGAATGTGTACCTGTCAAGTTAAAAAATAGATTTTGTAAAAAAAATGTTTTTGGTTCGAATAATATATTCTGGATCATAGAACTACAAGTCCGGATTTGAAATCTCTGTTTCAATTTAAACGTCATATACATTTGACTTTTGTCATATGGCCTTTCTAATTGGTAGTCCGGAACACGTTCCCCTATTAAAACACAGTTTAATTAGGTCCGTTCCCGTACGCCCTAAAACTGCGAAAATCTACGAATTTCTACGAAAACCAGTCAAATCCTGTTCCCGTACTCCAAGTTTTCGTAGTTTTTCACAGAAGAGAGCGCTTATGAGAGAGTAAAATATTTCCCCAGGCTGTGAATTTTAGTCCAAGAAATTTCTTTCGACAAAATTTTGAAGACTGTCAAATGAATGAAAAAAGAAAAAAATTACATCAGCTGTCAGTTGCCAAGTGTATCGTTACAAAAGTTGAAAAAAAAAATGGAATTTAAAGTCTGGTCGGGCTTATCCGTGCAATAATTTGAAATTTGTGATATCAAATTGGTTATTTTAAGAAATAATTTTAAATAAATCTTTAATAAACATTTTCAAAAATACACATTTACGTTGACGTTTAAAAAATGGCAAAAATTGTTGTTCAAAACGTTTCCATACTTTTGTGAAACTTTGGTGCGCTCTGAGAGAGTTTTACCCCCACTCTTGCAAAAATGACAGTCTTCACATTTTTGTGCATAAAGTACGGGAATACACTTATATATCTCTGGTATTTGTGTAAATTAAATCTAAAAAAATCGCATCTGCTAAATTAAATTTCCAGAGCACATGATTTCCGCAAATAAGCCATAATAAGATTGGAAACCTTCGTAGTTTCACTGCCCAAAGACCCATTTGTTTACATTGTTGTATTTGTAGCTTTGAAACTCTATCCGTGAATAGACGGAAAATCGAAAAACAAAACAAAACCAAATTACTAGGGCTGTGTCTATGAGAAGATGAACAGAGAAGTTACTTGTGTGCGTGTTTCAGCCTGTACGCAAATGTCAAATGAAGGCAGAGGTTTCGGGTCTTTATGTTATTAATTTATGATGATTTCAATTTAGGTACACATTTTGTTTCGTTTAAATTTAATAATATGTACATCGAAATTACACAAAACAAATTAACCCGATGTTTTTGACATTTTAATTATGTGAGTGTATTAGTGGTTCTGGTTTCGATTCCGAATTGAAATCAGAATCGTTGTTTAGAGTAACAACTGTCATTTTCTGGGGTTCAAAACAGTTCTGGGCGACCCATCGAAAAGGCCAATATATTTTCCACTCACATACGTCAAACCAGCTGACATCCAAAATGAATAGGCACCCGTTTGTTTTCAGATTAATGCGATTTACCATTGGTAAATCCAGATTTAAACCTAGATTTAGATTTTTTCCTGCCTGGAATACGATTTCAGATTGATTTTTTTTAAATTATTGTATTTGTTTAATTTTGTATGTAGTATTTTTTTTTAATTTTTCGAGAAAGGAAACATTTACATAAATTGAATGAGATTTATTTGAATGATTACAACACCGTGTTCGTCGCTAATGATAATGAAGGATTTGTTGGAAACAAAATAATTTGTTTAAGAGAATCGAGTCGAGTTCAACACATAAATTTGTCAAGCTGATAGCTGACAATTTTACTGGTATTGTTGTAGGAAGGAGTAAATAATAAATCAATTTATTTTGTTCAATGCAACTCAAAAAAGATGAAATCATTGATGGATCTAGATAAAAAATAAATAGATTTTTTTTACCAATTGAAATTGGAAAGAATATTATTTTTCTTCAACAGATGTCTTAAGGCCCATCAATTATTTACCTTTGACGCATTGAATACGAATATTCCTCAAATTATTGCACAGTTTCTACGATATGTGTGAAAAAGTCGTCGAAAATTATCTTGTCAACTGCCTTAGAGGACATTTGAATTAGGCCATACAATATAGAAAATCATTGAATATAAATGGGTTTTATTTAATTATAATTTCGGAACAACGAATTTCCCTCTACAATAGAAATTCACGTACATACTCGTAGTATGATACTCAGAGGATATTATAGATATTAACTCCCATTGAAAGTGGTTCCAAAGAACCAATAACTCATCTAATTTTATCAAATTTGGTTATTAAATTCCTTATTATTTTTAAATCTCTCGCTTTGTCTAGATGTCAAAGCTCTCTGCGCAGTTTCAAAATTAAGAATTTTTTATAAAAAAAATATTTATATGTATTATCATGCTTAAGAATTAAACTGAATAAAAAAATCGTATAAGTCTTTTGGGATATTCCTTAAAAAAAGGCAATGAATCAAATGTAAAAATTTTGGTTTTTCTTTGAAGTTATTAGTCGCCCATGTCGCTAGAAATTAGACCGATTTCGAAAGGAGAAATTTAACAAAAATGTGCTATATATTTATTCTTATAGAGTTGCTAAATGAAAATATTTTATTAAAAATTGTTGGTTATATGCAGAAAAATATTTAAGCTAATATCTAACACTTCTATATAGAAAAAAAAATAAAATGGTCAAAATTTAATATTTTCTTCATTTCAAAATTAATATGAAATGTTTATAAAAAAAATTTTTATTTTCAAACGAAGTTTTGCATGCTCTCTAATAAATTGTAGTAGAAGTTTTGAAAAGAAGCTAAAAATCTTAAAACCACTCATACATTTCAATATGTATGTATATATTATATTTGATGAGATAAAAAGTCAATTAATAAAAAAAAAACTTTGCTAAATGATATTCATTTCACTGAGTAAAAAGAGAAGAAGTTGAATTTAAAATAAAACCATTACAAGAATTTTTATTGTTTATATGTATTTTTTTGTTGTTGTTGTTAAAACTCGAAAATACGGTCTAGCAAGACAATGCAGTATGTAACAAACACAAATTAGACAAAGACAATGTAAATAACAAGTAACAAGAATAATGAGACATAGCACAAAGAACACGACATTAAAATTTAATTATTATAATTAAAGTGGTGGTATTTGTAGCAGAATTGTAGTTTAGTATTATTTTTTTTTTAAATAATAATAATTATTATCATTACACATAAAACAAGACAACACAAAACAAAAGGAAAGTAGACGCATACATGAGCTTTTTAACTTCGTAAGCAAGTTGATAGCCCGCATAAGGATTAGCATCGGTTTCTGAAGGCCTGAAATTAAATTTGGTTGTAAGCAATATTTTGAGTTTTTTTTTGTTTTTTTTTTTGTTTTGTTTATTTGGTTATAACGAAATTTTTTGTAAGTAGATCTTTTTTTATTGTTAAAGAAAAACAGTCCTAAAATATTAGTCAGTTAGGTTAAGCAGTTAGTAATGATAAGATAATAAGATTAAGAGGATTTTAAAATCTTTAGCAAAATGATGGTTTTTGAGAGTTCTTTAATTTTCCCACACAAAAAAAATACAAAAGAAAACGTAGCTATATGTATGAAGATTCGGAGCTTATTGGCAAAACAATAAAACCTAAGCGAGCAATCTGTATTTGAATCGAGGCGATTTGCAGCTTGATGTGATATCAAATTTTTTTTAATAGTATAGTCTATTACCAATCCTATAGTCGAATTCGACGAGAGACTATCTACAGTGGAACAAGATACTTACCAAAAGTGCTTTAAAAGAAAACTTAAACAAACTTAATTTATTTGCTTTTTCTTTAGAAATTTAAGTGGTAACAGAAATAATAGTTTATAAGGTACTAATTCTGGCAGAAAGTAAAATTAACCTTCCTTCTTTTTCTTTGATTTTTGGGTCAAAATATTTGCTTTTTTAACACAATAAATTTAATAAAAAAAAAACTTTGAGTGAACTTTCGAACAAAAATTTAAAAATAAAAACAAAAATAAAAATAAAACTTACCTATTGTATGTTGATGGTGACATTAGAGTGCCTTCGATTTGACCTCGATTCACTGTTGGTTTCACCTTATTCACCTGTTTTGTGGTAGAATTTATTTGCAGCGTTGATCCACCATTATTTGTACCATTTGGTCGACGCCCATTTCGATTTATAACTGTAAAATAATTGTTTAATTGTTTTCATAACAATGTCTGATTTATATATTTTTGTTGTGAAAAATAAAACACTGTTAATTTTTAGGGTAAGAAATGCATATTTGAATCAATGAATGTACCCGCAATATTATTTGCAAGTAATTAGAAATTTTCATTTACACAAATATTCATTATATTGTTATTTCAAACCAAACTTTGAATTACGTTTTTTGAGAACTGTTCTATATTTTTATGACATTTTATGTTGTAATTTTGTGTGTTTTCGTGAGTACCTGTCAATATGATAAATATAAATTGTATTTCTACATCCCAGAACTTATCACAAAATAAAATTTGCTACATCTCAGCTGTTCTAGTAGAAGTGAGTAGACAGGCTAATATCAAAACACGTAAATGTGCAGTGGGCATAAATCAAAGAAAACATGATTACGACACTTCTTTTTTTGTCTTATTTTATTGACGTCACCAAGACCATTTTGGCCATCTTTGAGATCATTAATCCACATCGGACAAACAACAACAATTTCCAGATTTTTGGTCTCTGGTGACCTTAATAAAATATGACAAAAAAGAAGTGTCCTAATCTTGTTTTATTTGATTCATTTTCAATGTGAACGCTTTTCGGGTTTTTAAAAAACTTTTTGGCAAAAACCGAGTTTTTGGTTCGGTTTGAAAAGGCTATAAGACAAAAGAGCGTCAGTTGATAAACTCTAACCACAGACTAATATGTAAACAGAAAGGAAAAACAAAACTAATGAATTTGACAGTTCTCACGATTCTGTTCTTGTTTGATCTTACTATAAAGTTAGAACAAAAAAAACCTGTACTTTTCTCTTGTTATCTTCGGTATAACAATTGCCTGAATATCAAATCAGAACAATTTAGAACGAAAAATTCCTCACTGAACAGAAATACGTTGTACTTTTCTGTCCAGAGCACGTCACTATTGTATCTTTTCTAGTGAAACCATCCACGACACCAAGAAATGTGAAAAAAAACTTTTACAAAAACATAACAGAAAGATGACTGTGATTTGAACACCGATGGAGTTAGTTGGGGTCTTAAAGCGAGCTTCAAGGCTTCACGCTTGTGTAAACCTTTATTCAGTTGAAATGAGTTTTAACCGATTCGATTCGACTACAAGAATTGAGTCGAAATTTTTGGTGAAAAAAATTAGTTGAGGAGTTGGTTTGTCATAAACAGTGTGATAACTAGATAGACAGATGCCAGCTGTTATTTCAACATCTTTTTATCTCAACTACAAATGGAGTCCTCAGCTGAAGCCGAAAAAACGTGAGTTGAAAATGCGACCCTGGTTCAATTCGAGATCTCGATTCAGCTTGTAACTGAACTGACAAGTGGAATGCGTTCCACAACAGTTGATATGGTGGGCGTGTTTATGGTTTAAAATTTCTCTTTTGGTATTTGTTTTTGGAACGTGATTGCTTGTGAAAAATAAAAAAAACTGCTAAAATGTAGACTTAATTACAATGTACATTTTGACATTTCATTCATATGGCCTTTTTTGTATTCATCACGATTGTAAATTGATAGCATGATTTTGAGTTTAGTCGAGCGCGAACAATTTATTCGTTAAATGTCAACAGCTCCGATGAAAGCATCACTTCCAATAGATCAGCGAAATCAAGGATCGTTGCGCGAGGTTAGTACTTCGATGTAGGACCATCGGAAACCAAACACGTGCTGTTGACATGTGTTTTCTTCTGTTGTGTGTTGTTCATTTCTCTGTATCTCTCTGTTTTATTAATGTATATAATGTTTAAGCTAATGGTCTGGTTGCCAAGTGCTTCAGTGTCTCTACTTCGTACATTTATCTACGTAGTAGTATAATATGTAATGTTATGTAATATATTCATTAAGGGATCATGACGTTATCTAACGTAACAAATTTTTAATCTAGAATGCAAAAATCTTCAATGCACAAAAATCTCGAATGAACCAAAATCTCGAAAAACGAGATCTCGAAAAAAATCTCGAAAAAAATATAAATTCGAGATTTGTTTTACCTATTTAAAGAGTTTATACTTAAATAAAATGCATAACATATTTAGTTTCTTCAATAATTTATTCCTTTTTTGGGAAAATAAACAGCAAAAAATCAATATGCAGAAGACTGCTGGGTCAACTTCATCCTTCGCCATGCAATGCAAAGAAAAAAGCTGCCGCATGTTCGAAACTTCAAAAGCTCCGTCCATCAATTAAACTCTTGAAGAGACCAGCAGTGGAAAACTCTCCATATAATGAGTTTGTTTCCATCGTAATCTTTTTCAGATAAGACAAAAAGATTCCATAATGATGACCTGAAACTAATACCAGACAAAAAACAACAAATTAACGTATCTATTATTGATAAGTTTATACTCAAAAAAATACATACTCAAAAAAATACATACTATAGACGGACATATTATTTTTTTGTAATTTATATCTATTTAATGTTCTACGTTGAGGAAGCCGCCTCTCCGTAAGAACGATAAAATACTCTTGTGGAAGGGTCGGCCGTCTCGACTTATTCAGCCAATCTGACGCAACTAAACCGAAACACACACCAACCACTGATCCATCAAGCCCACCCACCAGACGTTGATGGGAGCGGCTCGCTCCCCGCGCCTAATGGAGGGATGATCTATCCAGAGGGGGTAAAGGAGAGGACCACGCCATCAAATGACAGAGGTATTGTAACCTCCCCTCAACCCCGTGTCTATGTGCTGACCGAAGATTACAAGACACTACTTCCTTTTTACCGCCCTTCTGATATTTTAATTCAGTTAAATGTTTCAGTTATTAATAATCTAGAATTGATATATTAATTTTAGAGATTTTTTTTTCGAGATTTTTGTGTTTCGAGATATCGTGGTAGACCGTTTTGAGACAATGGTTACAATTCGCCGTGGATTGTAACCATTGTCTCAAAAATTAATATATTTATTCTAGATTTTTGCATTCGAGATTTTTTTTTCTAGATTTTTGTGTTTCGAGATTATGTATTCTAAATTTTGTTTTTCGATAATTTTTCAATTCTGAATTTTTTTTTCGAGGTTTTTACTTTCGAAATTTTTGCTTTCTGGATTATTGTTTTCCAGATATCGTCGTAGACCCATTCATTAAATTGTGGATGGTATATGAAACGCGAATAGAGTTTGACTGTTCGTAACAATCAGATACAAAACGCGACGAATAATATTGTTTTCTCAAATTGATCTTGTTTTGGTAATTAAAGAGTACATTTTAGTGTCTTAATATTAACATTAATTATATTTCTACGATTTTATTTAGAATTTGTGAAGAATTTATGCTTGTAAATTGTTTTAAGTTACACTAATTCGTTTATTCGTTGATCACTCTCAAATGAATCTCTATAAAACACTGAATACCGCATTCATATAAAAAAGTTGAAGCAACTTTAAAACTGTCGGATTTATACGAATGGCAAAATGCCATCTTATATGGCAAAGTATACTCATTTTTCTTTTTATCGTGTAAAAGCTTTAAATACTGGTAATATTTTTGCCAAACAAAAATTGACACAGTGAATTTAGCATAAAATGCTTCCATTAATATGGCTATGCATAAACACTGTACTGGCTCCATTATCCAAATTATGCCCTTCTAAAAAAAAAAAGAACTTGCTCATTCTTTATTGGCAAATTGCCATTTTAAATGTCAAATTTTATTAAGCCTACCGCTTTCACACGCCACGAGCTACTTCATCGATCTATAGTGTCGGCACGGTCGTGTGAAAAGAAACTGTGTCGACACAGCAGTTCGATTTCTGGAAATCGAAGTTTTATGTCGACATGGCGTGTAAAAAGGATCGAACTAGTCCACCGGCACAGTATCTGTTTTGTTTTTGTGTTTTTTTGTTGTCTGCTCATTGGGGCCGTGGCGCGATGGATGTGTGCTCGCCTGTCAACCCCGTGGTCGCAGGTTCGATTCCTGCCGTTGGCTATGTCGTCTTATTTGTCATTATTTGAAATTATCTCATTTGCAATTTTCTTTCATATAAAATTAATCTGCTTAATTAATTCTTGAAAATAATATGGCGAAAAGACATTTTCACTTTAATAATTTATTTTTTAAAGTTAATTTGATAACTTTTCTATTTGCCAGCTGGTTTTAACATACAATTATACATCGACGTATGTGCGTGTGAACGCTCATTCAACAACGAACTATTTCGTCGACATGATAAATGTGGCGTGTGAAAGCGGTATTAACTACATATTCAACACACTTTTGTACAAAAGTAAGAAAAATGTATTGTCCTTTTCCAACAAGCCTAACTAATATTTCAAATTTTGCAAAAGTAAAAGTCAAACCGCTTTAAACTGTTACTTTTGTTTAAAAGTCAAACACTTAGTAAAATTTGAAATATGAGATTTTGAGCAGTGTGTTGGAAAAAGACAAAATATTATTCTCACTATTTTGCAAAAGTCTCTTGAATATAGCTGGGCCTAAAGATCTTCTAAAGTTAAGAATGCTCCTGAGCAATCGTTTTAGTTCTTGATTTCATTTTTATTTAGTCTTGTGTGTTAAGGTTTTTTTTTGTGTTGATAATTTCAAAAAATCACGTTATTTTGGTTTAGTTATGGCCGTGTAAATACAGAAATGCTATTCTTGCTAATAAATGTTGTAAAAATCTGACATTTAGTGAACTCTGGTAAATGCATGTGATTAAAAAATTATTTCTTCCATTATTTTGCCATTCTTTTGTCAGAAATATTGGCAACTTTGCGATTCGTGTCAGTCCGGTATTTTAAATGCTAGTATACTATGTTAGAATAACTTTTTAACACTTCAAATCACTTTTAGAGGTCACATTTAGCGATATTTTAAATGCAGGTATTATTAATTTGTATAAAACAATAAAATATAAAAATATTTCTTACTTTGTTGGTATACAACACAATGTCGGCTTAGTTTTTATTAACTCGGATAGAGGTGAATGATAGTACCAGCGCGCCTTATGTCACCTTAAAATTGGCTTAAAAAACTGTTATACTTATTCACCCTCTAAATATGCGTGAGTAAATTTGCATAGCTGTTTACACGTTATCTGTGTACACGTATGGATCGCACCCTTGCGGAATCGGAAAAAATGTGTTACCCTTTTTACACGCCGCGAAACACTGTACCGATACATAGTGTCGATACGGTTTTATGGTCGTGTGAAAAGGAAATATACCGACACAGTATTTCGATAAATATTGTTCCGGTATAGTGTGCCGACAAGTCATGTAAATAGGTTCGGAATAGTTTACCGATGCGGTTTGATGTTTTGTTTTTGTAATTTACCTGTTACTGACTGTTTTGAACTGAGAGAGTGAATGCATGATGGCTGAAAACGATAAATGCATCTGGTTTGAACCAGAAGCAACTATTCTGCTGTAAATGATTAAATATAATAACGTGAAAATCTATTCAAAATAGTACAAAACGATTTGTAGGACAGAAACATTCTTAAATAATCGTCCATTTTCACTTCAACGACTTTTTTTTTTATTTTTGACAGACCCACACCGGCATGCATGGTATGTAAATACATGTCCATACAGAATAGGATTGCTTTGCCGGTAAGGTGTTTCGATACTGGCGTGTAATAGGGGTATTATGTGTACACAGAGAAAACTCACGCTTGCGGAATTTGGCCCCTGACTTTGGTTGTTCAGGAACTTGAATGGATACTGACCTATCTTAAAATGTAAGTTCACTTTCATTTTTAGTTCTTTTTTTTTTATTTGTAATGTGTACACAATCAGACTTAATGGAATATTGCATTTGACAATTGTTGTATTGATCTCTTTCCATTTTTAATGCATTAGAATGAGAAAAAAGAAGTATCATACGGCCTTTAGATATGCTATCCTATTGACATTTGAATGCACACATTTTCTATTATGATGTAGAAGTGAGAAGGCGGTAGCTTCACCTGTCGAACAAAGCGTAAAAATTAACTTTACTGATAAGAGTGTTCATTTCGTTATGGGAATGGTTAGTTTGATTTGTACAACTATTCTTACTATGAAAATTCTTATGAGCGAGGTTTGTTTTAAATCTTTATTAGAGGAGATTTAATTTTGTATAGAAATATTTAATATTTATAGAAGATTTGGGCTAAGCCTACTAAAATCTAAAAGTCGATTTAACAACAAAATTAGTTAAAAAAAATACTTACGAGTCATATCTTCCCGATCTCTGGTAATGTCACCTGTAAGATACAAACACCATTTAAAATTAAGCTAAGCAAAATTTTCTTTGTAGATATAATTCTTTTTTATTAATTAATATTATTATTTATGAAATGTAGACAGTACACAATTTGATTATTATAGCAACAAACGATGAGCAATATACCAACAGTGAGAAAAATTAATGAAGAAATGTGATGAATAAAAAAAAATTAAATAATACTGTTGATTTAAAGCAACAAAACATTAAAAAAAAATATAAAAAATGTAATTAATACACAAACAAATTAAATACATAAATACACAGCACATGGAAATAATTAATTAATAAATATGCAAATTAATTTACAACAATTTCAACATTTATTCTGAAGATCATATTCAGTTTGCAGAAAATAAAACGAATTTTTTTTTTATTTATATTTTATATAATAAAACATGCTTGAGATAATTATGTTATTTTTATAACCTCGTTTGATTCTCTTTCTGAAATTTTGGTTAAATTATGTAAAATTATAAATTGTGGTTTTTATTATAAGAAATTATAATATGACAACAAAAATGAATAGTATAAAGCCAATATACAGGACAAAATAAAAAGAAGCCGTGTCAAATTAATTTAAACAAATAAGATTCTTTGAAGCTAAAAATAACAAAAACAAAATAAAATTAAGCAAACAAAAAAACTGATAAATAAAGATCTAATGTGGCATTTCGTTGTTGGGATTTTGCATTTTGAAATTATGTATAGAATTGCATTGCCTTAGTTTTTTTTTAATACTTATGTATTTTACAATGGAAGACATCATTTTTTGCTGTTTGTTTGCGAGTGTATACATTTACAAAAAAAAAACAATTTTCATTGATTGTATTAGTATTTGTTTACCCGATGATGATCCACGCACATGCACCCTTTTGGGTAGTTCTGGAGGAGTAAATGTAGGTGCGGGATGATGGTCATCTGTAAAACATTTCACTTGATAAGAACCTCAAACCCACATTGCGACATTTAAATTAAAATAAAAACAAAACCAAAATTAATGGAAAACAAACAATTTGACTTGATTTGTTCTTTTTTTTTTGTCTTTGGGATTTTTTTAAGGGAAGTGTTAATTCAAAAAAAAAATACAATAAATTAAAAAAAAAACAATTACTTGGATTACTGTATTTTGTATTTTGATAAAATTATAAAAATTATTTTTTGATAAAAATAATAAATATTCAATTTTTGTGAATGTAAGAAGAGGCTAGTTGGCGCAAAAATATATTTTATTCAAATCACCGTATGCACATTATTTAATTTCAAATGTATTCTCGAGAATAATTTATAATTTAAAAATCTGTTCTCTATTGCTCTGATTCGTTTAGAATAATATTTTAATTGAGGTTTGAAAAATCCCAACAAATAAGCCATTTGAATTTTTTTTAAAGAAAAATAAATTATTTTCATTAATTCCCACTTTTTTTTTAGAGGCTAACAATATTGAACTCTATAATAAAAGAACATAAATAATTTTACCAAAGCAATGTCAGTACTTTTTATTTTATTTTAAATATTTGACTAATATTAATGTAACATTAAGCCTAATTTTATTAAAAAAAAGCCACATAAAAGCAATAATTAAATATCTTATAATTGACCATCAAATATTATTACATTTCAATTTATATAGTTCTTGACGTTAAATTTTTAAGAAAAGTCCCCTTATGAGGAACTGAAAATGTTGCTTTGGTAGCTAATATACGTAGTTTTTTTATCAGTCTGTTTTAGTTCAGTCTTAGCCATGATCCATAAGGTTTCCCAATTAAAGCGGATATAAATAACAATAAATTAAAGCAAAACTATTGGATCCCATTTTATGGTTTAACTCCACGCTATAGGCTTATCCTTTCAAAAGATTTTTTTTAATTTTAACTTTTAACTGTCCAAATCTTAATTTTTAGATATTTCTATAATGTCAAAAATTTCGTTATCGAAATTGTGTGGTCACCTTAAACTTATCATTTTCTATTGTCAAGAATCATATTTCAATAGGAACGCACCTGCATTTTCAGACAGATTTGTCAAATAGTTTTTTTTGTGGCAGCTATTTTATATACTCGTAGACGCCTACAAGCATTTTCGTTAAAATAGAAAAAAGTGAATTTCGAGTGCTCATTAAACACTATTTTTTTTTAGAGAAAACCCTAATTCGCCAATCAAACAAAAGCTTGACAAATATTACAGGGACTCTTCACAACCTCTTCGTGTCGCGCATGTGAAGTAAGAACACGAGAAATGGTCGAGAAAATTCTTGGTTTGATAATGGATCGGCCAGTGAAAGTGGGCGAGCGTAGGGTGGGCTTATAATATGGCTCAGTGATTTTGATTTTACATAAATAATTGGACATTAAAAATGTTTCGCTAAGAGGGGTGCCGCGTTTGCTCAACATCGACAACAAAGGCATTCGTTTGACAAATTTAAAAGTCCATTTCGTAATGATAGATGAAACCTGGATTTACCACTACACACAAGGAATCAAGCGACGGTCAAAACAAAGGACTTCTCCTCGTGAACTAAAGCCGAAGAAGGCCAGGGTGGCGTTGTTAGCAAAACAAGTTAAAGGCGACGGTTTTTGGAATGCGCGCCGTCTTATTCACATCGATTACCTTGAACAAGGTAAGACGATCACCGGCGCGTATATTACATAGTGCAATCTGATTCATTCCAAGTCGATTTGGAGCAAATAATTCTTTTTTATCAGGAAAACGCGAATTCGATAAAAAACGAAACTGATCCGAGTAAGTTTTTCCTAGAATTATTATTTGCATTCTAAATATAGGTAGGTGAGGGCCGTGGCGCGATAGTTGTGTGCTCGACTGTCAACCTAGTGGTTGCAGGTCCGATTCTTCCCGTTGTCTAAGTCTTCTTATATTCCATTAAAAACCAGTTCTAAAAAATGTCATAAAATAAGTTGCTGCTTTGCTCATTACATGCTGTTTAGGCATAACACTAACAACATGTGATTGAGTAAACTAGCATACCCATAAAATATGACAACAAAATAAATAAAATAATGCGAATTATAAGGGACATAGATAAATAAGACGATAATTCTCTTCGCATTAGTTCAGCCGCCATCCCTGGAGATAAATCTGAGACATCAACCAGCTCTAGTCTCTGAACATCGCGCCACACAGCTTTCCCATCCTTCTTTCTGTTCTTCCACCGGATGACTGCGCTGTGCTAAGAAAAACATATAAAGGGTATTCATAATCCCGTGAGCGCGTGCAAAGTTATAAAAAAAAAAGCTTTGTTCGTTGAGCCGTGAAGTCACACTAGGGTCGCCCTAAAGAGGTTTTTGAAAAATCTATATTCAGCCTTGTGATCAAATTATTATGTGTGTTTTTAAACCTGGGGTGGCCCTCACCATGCAATAGTTTCAGGCTTTCGACGAGCATCGAATACTCATTATCGATGTTAATAATTATTGAAGCGAATACATCGATATGCAGGTTGTAGATTGTCTAAAGGGCCAAATCAAAGGCACTAAGGAATTAAATTTAAATATTTTCTAAGTTTTAATTATTATTAGATGACATAACTTTTCTTTTAAACAAGAACAACATAGACATTAATGGCTCTCGAGTGTTTTCGGAGAACCGAAAAACCCAAATATTTTTGAAAACCTGCGTCGACTCGATGTAACGTTCAACGAACGAATCTAATTTCATAAAAGAGTAAAACTTTTTCGTCGGATTATTTTTCAAAATCAAGAAATGTTGGAAAAAGCCATTTTTAGGATGATGAATGACGCTCAAGAAAAAAAATGTTTCCAGTGAAAGTCCATGTTTAAAGTAGTTAATTATGTCCTTTTCGCTTGGTAATCCGGAAGAACTCTCCGATCTGGGATTCGAAAGCGAAAAAAGACAAACCAATGACATGAAAACGTAGGGATGGGCGATGTTCATCGGTGTTGGCAAAACATCGATGTTAGGCGAGACGAAAAAAACATCGATGCTGAAGCATGTGAAACATCGCAGCATAGATGTTATGACTCGACGGAACTACGCTTCACAATTATTTATGTGAATTTGTATGAAGTTATACAGACACACGAAAAGGGAAAAGAAAATTAAGATAAGAACATAGCTAATTTTCAAAACGTATGAAGGTTTTTTGAATTTATAAAACATTGAATTTATAATTGATTTTTGAACATTTATTATTTTTCAAAAAAAAATTCATTAAGAAAAACGTCGGCGTTAAAAAACATCGATATTTCTAATTCGATAATTTCTGAACTCGATGTTGTGTTTTCTTTCGATTTTAACATCGATGTTATCAATATCGCTCATCTCTATACTACATTGTTGTTCATATTTAATTCAAGTTTGACATTTAGTGAGTGTGAGTGTGTTTGTGCTTCTGGTTTCGATTCTGTCAAATCCAGAAGGAAATTTATCTTCTATCTAGGAGAAAATACTAATTGAATATTGCCAGGAAACATTCGGCCTTTTCCGGCCGAACAATCGATAAGGCCAGTGACATTATATATCCCAGGTTGTTGAGACATATCCTTATTCAGATTGTGATTTGATATTTCGTGGATTAAAGGATTTTTTCTTGACAAATCGATTGTAGTTAGCATTCATTAAAAACCGCTCCCATTAAAAAATATGCTTGAACTGATAAAATTGGACAAAACAATGCCTGCAAAAGAAGAAATGAAAAGAAATAACTGGAATTGTGAGTTATCTTGTTGATAAATTAAGGATTTTATTTAAGTAACTTAAAACACAAATTATTTATTTATTGCTTAGATGTACATTTCGGAAGCTATGCTTCCATCGTCAGTAAAGCTCTATCTTAATATAATGACATTTTGATATCTTTTTGAAACGAAAATCAATTGTTCATGTTCATTAAAAAAATGCGAAATAATCATTTTTTTTTTTTGGAAAGTGGTCACGCAAATTAAATATTTTTTTAGTTAGATAAACCAAACTATGTAACTCATTTCCTTTTCGATTGAATTTTCGGAGTTTTCTAATCATTTTAATTCCAATCGAATATCAAAATGTCATATTCACAAACGCATGCACACTTAAACGTCGCCAATTAAAAAAATGGCTTCTTCAAACAATTTTTACTTTTGACAAATAGTCCAACGAAAACATTTATGTGTAAATGTGTGTTCAATTTTTTACTCCTTTATGAAAACTGGTTTAATATAACAAAACTGTCCAGGTGCGATATTACGAGGTATGTAAGTAGAGTGTGGTCCACGAATCGTGGTACCAAAATAAAACGTAATAACTTTTTTTCAGTGTGAGTAATCGGCTTATTTTTTTCATTTTATAGGCTAATATTTAGATTTATCAAAATGAATGCTTTGGATACTGAAAAAAGGATTTGGATAGTGCAGCGATACCATTCTTTGCAGACCGTCATTTCCATCCAAAGGGAATTTAGGCTGAAGTTTAGCGGTACTTCCCCGAGTAGGTGGACCATTATGAAGCTATTGAACATATTTGCCGAATCTGGAAGCATCGAACGAAGACCGTATCATTGAGATCCCAATGTTTGCAATACAGGCAAATCCAAGTGTTTCGACTCGAAATTTATCGGGCCAAATTGGAGTTAGCAGACGGTCATTACAACGGATACTTCATGATGACTTAAACTTGTTTCCGTACAAAGTCCAAATAACAAGCAAGTTAAACCCTTAGGATTTGCCTGTTCGCCTGGAATTTTGCCGAAAAATTATTGCAATGACCGAAGAAGACAACACATTGATAAATTGTTTGTTCATGTTTGATGAGGCCAATTTTGACTTAAACGGCAATGTTAACAAGCATATGGAGTGAGTCTAATCCAGAAATGCTCCATGAGACGGAACTGCACCCAGAACGAGTCAATGTGTGGTGCGCAGTTTCATCAAGGTGTATTGTCGGGCCATACTTCTTTGAAGAAAACGGTGTAACACAAACTGTCAATGGGGACCGTTATTTTACCTAAAACTTCGCCGAAGACGTATCCCTTTCAGCAGGATTTGGTTTCAACAAGATGGAGCAAGTGCACACGTAGACATACAAGTTATGACGGAGCTCCAACTAAAATTCCCAAGCAAATTGATATCCAGAAACTGCACTTTCCGCTGGCCCCCAAAGTCACATGACCTGACTGCACCAGACTTTTTTTATGGGGTTATGTCAAGCAGGAAGTGTACAAAACGAAACCTAGGTATTTGACTGAATTGAAGCAGTACATTAAGACAATAATTGAGGCGATCCCAATTTCAACCCTTCAGGCCGCAATGAAGAATTTTCTGATCAGGTGCCGCATATGCGTGGATGAGCGTGGAGGTAATTTGCGGTCTTTCATCTTTAAAAACCATTAGTTATTTAAAATAAAATTTAATTTTTAATCCAATAAAAAAAAAAATAATGAAATACATAGATTAAAATAAAAGTTATTTAAATTTCTTATTGTAGCACGATTCGTAGGCCACCCTGTATAATCATCATCACTAACTAAACTAGTTTAATGTTTTTGTTTTAGTACAATGCTTGGTTTGGATATCGATATTTTTTGCAAGTTCTCCTTGTATGCAAATTTCCAACAGGCCATTTGTTTCCGGATCCTTAAACACTTTAAACTCGAACAGAGCAACAAATTGCCGTTCAGTAAAATAGTACAGTGTAGACTTAGAAGTTTAAGTTCTTATACAATTTATTCTGGCCAACTAACCTTCTTAGGGGCCAGTTATACCTTTCATTGAAACTCATCATTGAAAACTTGGACTACCAATTCTGAGGCACTTAAACAAATAAAACTGATGTCGTTTTGGTACCAAAATGAAAGTAAAAAGATATATAATATTTTTTGTCAAAAAAATATTTTAAATGCTCTATCACATTCTTGTAAATTACCTTTTGATTTTTTCAATGATGTCAGCTGTTCATTGAAAACGCTTTCCATCATTGAAAAATCAAAAAGGAATTTACAAGAAAGTGGTAGAGCAACTAAAATATTTGTTTGTACAAAAAGTATTATTTATCTTTTTACTTTCATTTTGGTACCAAAACGACATCAGTTTTATTTGCTTAAGTGCCTCAGAATTGATAGTCCAAGTTTTCAATGATGAGTTTCAATGAAAGCTATAACTGGCCTCTTAATGTTTATAGAAAATGATTTTACTATATACAACAAAATTGATAAAAATCAGTAATGATACAATAATTTAACAAAAAAAAATAATATTCAGGGAGGGAATGAATTTTTTTTGTTTCAAGGAATATTCGATTAATACATGTTTGTATTTAAAAATCATTTATTAGTGGATATCAAAGCATGTTAATTTGTTTATAAAATATTACTAAAAAAAATTAACTTGCACATAACCTTGTTGTTTATAATATATAATAGATAATATATATATATTTGAAAACCAAACTACTTCTTTCGATTCAAAAACTACAAGAAATAACATGCATTTCTACAAACTTGCCCTATGATACCATACCGTGCATAATTTCACTACTGTACTATTATTTATTTTATATAATTTTGTTTATTTTATGCCCAAATGCAAAACAAAAAAAGGTCAATATATTAAAGGAAGTTAAATAAGAAAACTTAAGCGAAAATAGAATGTTGAGAAGGTTTATCTAATAATTGAGAGTGCAAAAGTTAGAAGCGTGTTTTTTGTGTGTTATTTTTTGCTGCAGTTTTGTTTTATTATAAGAAAAAAAAAATAGAAGAAAAGGATTGTTTTGTGGTAGCATGAATATTTTTTTTAAATATTTATCATCTTCTACATAAAAAAAAGGCATTCAATTCACGAATGACGTCGCTGTTAATTGTTGATTTTAATTTGTAATATTTTTTTGTTTGGGTTTATTAGCAGAAACTTAGCGCATCCTTATAAAATGAGTTGAATTACTACATCTAATTTAAAAAAAAAATTGTAAGTTTCCAAAACTTCTACATTTTTTGTTTGGATTTTTTCTATAGTGTTTCAGATTTGTATCTAGAATGCATTGTTTTTTTTTTGTGTTAATTTCAAATATTAATTGCTCCAATATTTAGTTCTATATATTAATATTAAATATGTTTGCAACGTGAATATACGCATTTTTTTGTGATTTTGTGACAGTGCGTTGCAGTTGTTCATTTTGTCATATATATATATATATAATTATATAAGTTAGGTATTGTTGCTTGATTTCAAATTAATTGCTATCATTATAATTTAATCGCAGTGAAATGTGTTTGAATTTAATAATTTTATTTTATTTAATTTTTTTATTAAAGAAAACAAAAAAAAACATAAAATTTATGAAATAGTTTGGGATTTTTTACCCATTATAAAATGTTCATAAATATTTTGTTTATTATAATAATATGCTAACAACAAAACTAAGAAAAAAACAGACAAAAACTCATTATTAAAAAAAATATATATTTTGGAACTTATATTTCTTAAATATATTTTTGCACATATATTTATATATATAAAAAAAAGTATTTAAAAATTAAAAGAAACAATCTTGAAAACTTCATTTCTGATAACTTACTTGTCAGAGAGTATTCATCGTCTATGTGTTCCATTTTATGGGGTTTTTAAATTGTTGTTTTTTACAATATTTTTTATAAATATGTTTAGGAATGGTAATTTGCGAAATATTGCCATTATTAATTATATATATATTGTTTTTTTTTTAGTTTTTTTTAAATATAATTAAACCGGTGGAACATTTTTTTTATAGATTTTTTTTTGTGTTGGGGACAAAAATAGTAAGTTTGTTGTGAATGGGTTGAAAAAAAGAAAAAAATTGTTTAATATATTAAGGTATAATAAAATTGGTATAGGATAGTGTGTATTTAGATGTTTAGTTGAATTGGGTTAGTTTCTTTTATGCACTTTAAATCCAATCAATAAAAAATAAAAAACATTAATGTGTTATATGTTTTTTTTACAAAATAAAAAAAACAAAAATGTGTTTTTTTTAAATAAGAAAAAAATTAATAAATCAATGAATGACACTTTCAAATCTATACACAACACTCATTCCAAGAATTCTAATTTAAAAGAAATACGACATTGTGAAATTGTTACAAGAATACCGAGAGAATAAAATCTACATACTGTAAGATAGATAAATTTGTATAAATATTATATTGTACAAACGAAATATATTTGTCAAATAAATCGAACTTAAATATAAATATTAATATTTTTTAAATAAAAATAAGAATTAAGATATAAACTTTATTTTATAAATTATTATTATTGTTCTGAGAAGTCTACAGTTGTATTCATTTTCCCGAACAATTTAACGGTGAATTTCGCACAAGAATGCACATAAGGTTAGACTAGATACCAATTTCGGACATACTGCCAAGTACAGAAAGTCTTTTTTTAGCCGCACAACACGAATGTTTAATTCCTTACAAGAACTATTTTCTATCTGATTTTGACACGTGTACTTTCTGATTTAACCCTTTATTATTTTCCTAAGACCCACACTGTATTTTGTCATGTTAAGGGTAGTCAAAAACAGATATATTAATTCCCCCTAAACAAAATATTTGCTCCGTTGAATTCGTGTATAAAAAGTAAAAAAAAAAATAAAATGCACGACTGGATCTTCTTGCTCTTATGTTCGATCACAAAATATTTTATTTAAGAATCTAAATTTATTTTTAAAGTCGTATGACAATTTTAAATATTTAATAATATAATCTTAAAAACAAGATTTCAAAAAAAATAATCCACCAGTTTTTAAATATTGAATTTTCAAAAAGAAAAAAATGATTTTGTTTTAAACCCAAAAAAATATTTTTCGAAAATGTTGGTATGCAGTATTATTTATACTTCAAAGTACCTCCGACCTAAAAAAATTAATCGAAATACGTCGAGTCGCTTATGAGAAAGTCGAAAATCGAAAAATTTTTGTGTGACAAAAACCGTTAATAACAAAATATAAAATAACGTTGACCAAAACGTGGACTATACCTAAAGTAGTGCACACAATTTTTTTGTCAAAATCGTTGGAGCCGTTTTCGAGATACTTAAGATGGTATGGTAAAAAATATAAATGGCAACTGCCGTTATCTTTGGGATTAAAAAAACTGTAAACAAATCTATTTGAGACAATTACCTAAAACAATTACACCCAAATTAATAAACTTGGTCTAGTGAAGGTTAAGGACTTATGCCGTGGACTAAGTGCGAAATACTATTAATAAAACAGAATTTCTGCTATTTGACGCTTACCAAGAATTGACATTAAAGAACAAAACTTACAGGGATATAATATAAAAAGAGGTAGAGTTGATACTTATTGTAGTAGATTTTTTTCGATTTTTTATTTACAGGAAATTTTAGTCCATGGTTTAACTCTTATTCCATGGTTTTATAAGTCCATGAACTAAAGGTGGACTAAGCGTTTTTATTAATAAGGCTGTTAAGTACCAAGTTCGAAGAAAATCACTTCAGCCGGTCATGTTGTAGATCGATCTACAAGCAGATAGACAGACGCACTGATAGACAGACAGACATACGGAATTGCGTCCCACTTTTTTGGTGTTCTCCATCATCGTAATGTCAAGTTTTATTAAAATCTCGAGTCCGATTTTTTTTCAAATGCAAAACTTGCACTATATTACCGATATCCCAAGTAAAAAAACTCAAACAAGAAATGGACTGGGTACAAACTCAGGGTAAATTTGAAGAGCTCTTTTGATTAATGTGTGAATTAGGACTGATACGTCCAGGAGCAGACTAGCGATCCGAGATTCCTAAGGGCCCCAAAAAAAATTACTTTGCTATCGGAAGGGGCTCTGTAAGTTTTGAGGGCCGCCCAAAAACTTCCGTAATGTCCCAAAAAACGTATGTTTAATGCTGAAACGCTTTCTGGGTACCATTGATCCCAACACTTTGACATCAAAAAATTTACTTAAGGAGCCCTCGGAAAGGTATTTTTTTTGGAAATGTTTCAGGACAGTACTTTACTAACCAATATACTTTACATATAGATTAACAAAATGTTAATATCTTTTAATCTTAATATCAGGAGCCCGAGTTTAGTTGTTTGGGCTCCTCGATGTTCACTTTGGACTCAAATAGATCTATATTTTTGTTGTGGGATCCTATTATGGGTATTCTTTTTGGGGATACAATTTATCGCCAGTGATTACAGGGAAATTTATCGTCTTCCCGAAGGGCTGTTCGCTCTGGAACTGTCTGATGTCATTTTAATTTGCGATATGGGTACTATAGGGCAAGTTTTGTATTTGGAAAAAAAATCCAACTCGAGATTTTAATCAAATTTGACAATAATAGAGAACATCAAAAAAGTGGGCCCCGCAATTCCGTTTGTCTTTCTGTCTGTAGGTCGCTCTACTGGTACTTAACTTAACTTGGTACTTAAGCATGTCATATGCCTGGATCGATTCTTTTTTTAAATCCTTATTTTAGCTCCAAAAATAACTGTACCTATCATACAATTGGTAAATCAAAATTACCTCGATAACTTCTCTAACGATTACAAAAATTTCATTGCACATTTTGGTGAATAATAATTTTTAATTGAAAACAAATGATTATATGACAGATGCCCTCATATGCCATATAATCATTTTTTTTGATTTTTGACTATCTCATGAACGGCTCAACGAATCAAAATTTTTATTTTTAAAGGACGTCCTTCAAATTCATACCAACATTTTCGAAAAAAAATTGTTTGGATTTATTGAAAAATCAATAATTTTTTTTTGAAAATATTTCGAAAACGGGTTGATGTTTTTTGTTGAAATTATTTTTTTTTATTTATATTTATATATTGATAAAGATGTACTTAAAATTGCCACCAATATTTTTACCATATTTTTTTAGAAAAAAATTAAAGAATTATTTTCTATAAACAATTAAGTAAAAAAAGATTTTAAAAATATATTTAGCCGTTTCTACTAAGAATATTGTGCTTACGATATTATCTAACCTAAGAGCAAGTACGTGCGATCCAGGCATGTATTTTATTTCATCCACAGTTTGAGTTCTTAATTAATAGTAGATGGCCTTGAACTTGTCTAGTCGAAATAGTAAAGAGTTCAATTAAAAATGGTAGGTGATTATAGAGTGTCAGTCATTTTAGTACACGTGTATTGGTTTCCAAGTTTTTTTTGTTTTGGAAATACTTGTAGTAGTATATGTAAAAAATAAAATATCCCGAAGTTTGAATTTAATAAAATTTACAATAAAGTAAAATCGAATAAAGTATATAATTTTAGAAATTATTTAGTTAGACACAGAAATATACATAAGAATATTTAACTTTATACATAGGTACAATTAATAAAAAACATCTACAAAAATTAATGTAATAAAACTAACACATGAAATAATTTTGTTTATTTAGATCAGACGGACAGACTTTAAGAATTCAACCACTCACAACATCTCATGTACACACCGAAATGAAATTAATTAATAAGAAAAATATATTAAAAAATTAAAAAGATATTAAAAAATATATGTATATATGAAAAAATAAATTAATAAAATTTAGAATAGTTAAACAAATAAAAAAAAAAAACACCAGTTAATTTTTAAATTTATATGAATATTCTACGAAACTTATAAAATCATTCGAATTTAACAAAAGTTTTGTTAAATTTAAAATTTTTAGTTAATATTTTTTTTGTTTTGGTTTTTAGTTTTGAAATTATTGTTTGTATACGTACTTGCACGTCCTACCATTTGTACGGCACGGACGCCTTTCCTGAAGGTAGCCACTGTGGTCATATATAGAAACAAATTTATAGGATTGTGAAAAAGGTAAATGAGGATTATGGCAAAATTATAATTAACACAAAACACTTAAAATGATAATAGTGAAATAAGGGATTTTAAATAATTATACTAAAACTAAGGTTAATAAATATATTTATAAAATATATAAACAAACAACTAACGTATTTCTTTTTATTATTTTTTTTTTTTAAATGCTTAATGCTTTTTTTTCTCATTTTGTGTTTTAGGTACATTATGATTGTTGTTTAAGATTCTGCTAATATATTGGCGGACCTGTCTAGTTTGGATTAATTTTCTTTAAATATAATAATATATACAATCAGTTAAAAAAAAACATTAATCTATGTGTATATTTTCACTGCATACCCTGGGTCAAAAAATCACTGCAAATATTTATACGGATCAACTATTCTATGTTGATTGATTTACAAAGCCACACACACTCCAAAACTTGTGTTTTTTCACATTTTTATTTTTTGTTTATTTTACGAATTAAGACAACACTCTTGGGATACGATGATGGACGCAATATTTGTAGGTACATATATGTATGCTTTATAAATAGTTTTTAATTATTTTATTCTTGTTTTGTGCTCACACATTTTTTTTAAATATTTTATCAACACACAATATTAAGGATGAATACTGCGAATTTGGTTACCTTTGTGTTTGTGTTAAAATCCGATCGATAAGTCACTAGAGTTATTTTATATAATTTAACAGTTTTCATCCTTTCTATACAAAATCATTCAAATACTTCAGTGCATTTTTTATTAATACTATAAAACAGCATTTATGAAATTAAAGCATAGCGCAAAATTTTATAAAGCATTTTCAAGTGAAGCTTTACCTAAATATAGATTTATTTAATAATAGCATGTAAGTATTCAAATTCGAATTAGATGAGCTTTTGTTTCCCATTTCAAAATCCTATATATATATTTTTTTTTTAATATTTTGCAGTACAAAAACCAAATCAAACATGAGGAATCAAAGTAAAAAATGTAAAAACTGAGGTATCTCATAAAATTATTAATCTCCTTGCTTCGATGAAAAACTGACAAAAAAAATCAATGCAAAATAAAAATTCAAATTTATTGCGTTTCAAAACGATTTTTGTAATATTATAAACATTATAATGATTAAAATCAGTTTTTTTTTTACAAAGCTTGCATTAGAAATGGTTTTGAAAAAAAAATAAATATTTAGGTACAGACGAAAGGCATTAGCAAAAATAAAAATAAATGTAAGTATAGAAAAGTATTTTAAATTTTTAGCAAACTGTTATGAAATCATTTATTGATTAATTTCGAAAAAAAAATTTTTTTTTTTCATCGCTGGATTTATTTTGGTAATTAAAAAAAAAATAGAGTTAATAAATTTGGCATTTCGATTAAGATTTTATTCGTTTTATTTAATTTTTTTTTTGTATAGGTAATACAAATTTATTTTTTAAAATTTAGTTTTCATTATAAAGTTTATTTTGAAGAGACAAAAAAATTGGAAAATTAAGAAATTAATATTTAATGAGATTTGCGAAATTATGAGTATATAGCATGTAAAAATGCTACATAAATCATTAAAAAAGAGGAAGTCATTATAAACGGCTATGTTTTTAGCATAATTGTTTATATGAAAAATAGACAAAAACAAAAAATGTATGAATTTTGCAAATTTATTCGTACCATCAAATTGATTAATGGCTGAGTTAAGACCTTGATTAACCATTCCAGTCTGCATCATAATCATGCCCACATCTGAAAATCGCACAATTAAATACATAGAAAGAAGAAAACAAATAAAAATTAAATTAAAAGTAAACAGAAGAACAAAAACACAAAAAACAAAACCTTTTTTTGGAAATGTTTCCTTTGTACATTTGAATCATTTGAATGAGATTTTTTTGTTTGTCTTTGAAATACCAAAGCAGTTAACTTTTGCAAATATTGTTTTATATATTTATGTACAAAAGCTTGTTTTGAAAAAAAAAAAAGTTTAAACTCAAGGCAATGTGTTTGAAATGTAGTTTTTTTTCTAAAACCAGATCTCCAAAGGTTTTTACTTGCAGCGGATATTGTTTGCAATACTATGTCCTCATGTATTTAATTTGCAGTTCTTATTAATAATAATTTATTTTTAATAGAATTTTTAATTTTTTTATTTTAAATATTATTTTCAGCTCATTTTAATGAAAAATATAGTACTTTCAACAATGAACTAAATTATGATTTCATTTTCGCGGAGATACTGTCAATACTTACATAGAACTATAATTTTAAAATATAATTTAATTTAATTTAAATTCGAGAATATTTGCAACAAAAAAATATAAAAATATATTTAATATTAAAGTAAAGCTGTGAAACAGTTTTATTTTTTGAAATTCAACTATGTCCATTTTCATGATCAATGGACGTGACATTTTGGTGACATCTTCGAAACTGTATGTCAAAATTCGTTGGTCCTAGATAATTATTTTAATTAAATTCATACATATATTGACGAATGTCATATACAAGTGATTCACGAGATTATAAAGATATAGACATAAGACTATGGAACTTGCACATTAAACTTTATATTTTTTTTAATTGGACACAGTCGGAAATATTTTTAGCAACTCATAAAAGTTGAAATGTTGTAAGCAATTTTCTCATCAATTGTTTTGTCACCTACTTTGCAGGGCTAGTTGGCCCGTATGGGGTTAGAACCCACCAAATTAGTTGATATGGAATATCACAGAAAGTTTTATCATTAAAAATTTCTCAGTTTCATTTGACTGCTCAACTCATTTGGTTTTTTTTTTTTATTTTGCTTGTTTTCATTTACATGTTTCTATATATTATGCATTAAAGTTTGGCATTTTAGAAATTTTCAAATGATTTTCAATATCGTGTAAATCGAATTAAGCCCATATAACTTATGCTGAGGAAAAATTTCATAGTGTGAATGTATCACGTGCAAACGTCATCAATGTCATTGTGCTTTGACATTTACAATTGATAGATAGACAGTTAGAGGGATATGTATATATTTTTATTTAATTTACACCAAGAACCATTTGCCCCAGCGGAATAAAATCGTCAAATGGGTTGAAAATTGTTCAAGCGAATTTAATTTACAAAAAAAAAAAATTAATTAAACTGGAAGCTCAGAAAAATCTACCTTTTTGCCAATGAAAAGCTGGCGTCCGAAGGCTTCACTTTTTATGCAAAGATGTGTTATATTTCTAGTAGTTTGTTGTGTAAGCGCAGTGTGAGTTTCATCGTCCTGGTGCACCATCATGGCTAACTGAACAGTACCTAAAGTTCCAATCATAATCAGCGAGTTTAAGCTATTGTCAAAATCTAACGAAACGTTACTTTAAGCATCGTAGGAACGGAAAATACTTAACTTAATTTAAAACTGACAGCCGTCAAATTTCCATACGCAATGCGCCATTTCTGTCGTTATGCCATATGACTGTTTTTACACCAGAGCGATTTTTAATACTTGATTATTTCGGTTGCGAAGATATTTCTTTTAAGCACTGCGATATTTACATTTTTCAAACCTAGCTCCGCTCTCTTTACTTTACTCCAATTGATTTAGAAAAGTTCAATCATATTATCATTCATCATGATAGCGAACATCACAAAGAAGAAAGGGCGATATAACTATGCAATTTTTCAAGATTAGCAATTTGTCTATTATTTATTAATTTTTATTATAAATAAATAAATAAATAAATAAATTTTGTCTACCCCGCGTCCTTCACCCACGTGCTTAAAAATCGCAAGCTGAAATTGCATGATGTAAATGCAGTCTATTACTTATGTTCGCGGTAGTAATCGAAACTAAACGAAACTGATCAAAAACTGCTTTTCCATCATGCAATTTGAGCTTGCGATTTTTAAGCACGTTGGTGAGGGACGTATGTGGTGGCCGGGGTAGACAAAATTGCTGAGGTTGAAAAATTGGAGAGTTATCGCCCTTTCTTCTTTGTAAATTTTCGTTATTGAACGATTGAACTCTTCTAAGTTAAGTGAGTAACGAGTGCGGATATAATTTGTTGTTGTTTGAATGAGAAAGTTAACATCTACTAAATATCGCAGTGTTTAAAAGAATATTTCCAACCGAAAGGAGTTCAAACCGGAAAATGGATTAAGAATCACTCAGGTAAAAGCGACTGTTATAGGTATCACAGATGAGCAATACCGAGATGGGAAATTTTGGCATCTATTTCGGTTTGACTACAAAGTGGTACCGTTATGAAACTGATATTTTTGCATCTGTATGTAGTTAAAAAATTGTAAGACCGAGTGTCACATACTGAACTGAAAAAGTAACGCATATCAGCCTTCTATTTCCATTTGTTCAGACCTTATACCTGGCCCTACGTTTCATATTATTAAAGCTTTAAGTGTACAATCAAGTTTTTTTTTTTCTATGCAAACACTTTCCAAAATTATTTGTTTAATTTATTTCAAAAAACATATGTGCAGCGAGGAAGATGATACAGGGCCAGTTGTACAAATATTCAATGCATATGGTTCAGCAATTTTAACTTCCGATTTTGGGCGGATTAACTGGGGTTCAACGAAGTGAGAAGAATATGTTTGGCTGCATTAGATACTTGAATTTTGAACCATCATCGTTGAACCTCTGTTAAGTACGTGATCGGTAAGTTAAAATTTCTGAACCACGGATCAAATATGTAACCCACGATTGTACAACTGGCCCTCAAATACACAACTGAAGACTGAAAAATTAAGAACCGCCATTTTATTACCCTGCATTACCGAAATTATTTTAATTCAATTTTTAGCAGCCATTCCATTTAAGAGTTGTTTTTTTTTTAATTTTTTTTTTTTGGTTCCGGAAATTTTGTAACATAACCTACTGTATCAGATGAAATTTTTATGATAATGATTTTGCGAATCACACAGCAAAAGCTTATATCGGAAAAACACAGCTTAAAATATTATGGTTCCATTTTTTTGTTTAAACAAAATTAATATATTTACAAAAACCAAAGTTACAAAAAAACACCCAGGGTATATCAGTATAGTGCACCTATAACAATACCAACACAAATTAACCTCAATATTTATATAATTAAACGTTTCTACACTAAACATTTTATATTTGTATTTTCTTGCTAACAATAATATTTTTATATAATACATAAACTCCTTTCCATTTTGCAACAAATAAATCCTAAAAAAAATGTGATGGGTTATAAATATTATTATAACAGATTTTTAACGTTCTTACATATTGGTGCAATTCATGCACTTATCGGATATGGTGCAACAAAAATCATTTATAAATTTTGTCGAATATTACTCATAATATTCTCAGGCATTTTTTTTGTATTTTTTTTTTCTCTCAATTGTGGAATTTTATCTAAATTTTTCTAAAGGAAGATCTACTACAGTGGACCATTTTATTTAATCCCACTTTCTTTAGCAGTTTGAAAGTGTCGCGCGCTTTTGTAACTCAGAATTAAAAATGAAAATTATGATAATCAAGAAATGCAAAAAAAAAAAATGAAAAAAAAACCAAAAAGGAAAAAAAATATTTTGATAGTTTCTTGGTCATAGTAACTTCGTTTTGAAAAATTAAAGACAGTTTTTTTTTTTGAAATTGAGAGATTAGTTTTTAAGGAAATCTGCAGGCTTTTAATGAAAAATTACAGTAAGGGGAGAAGTTCAAAGCATATTTTTTTGTGTTTTGCAAAATTGGATTCCCTTAGAAAAAATAAATAAACATAGGTAAAAAAAAAATCAAATAGAAAATGTGAAATTAAATTTATAGATCATTCGAAAATATTTATATAACTAAAGTTAAGTGTTTATTTTATAAATAGGTATTTAAAAAAATCAAATGTATTTATTTAAAATTTCACTTCAAGAAAAAGGGATTGAGATTTGTATTTATTAAAGTTGTATGGGATGCAGATATTCGCACAAACATATATACAAATTGAAAATAAGCCTTTAGTTATTATATTTATTTAATTTAAAAAAAATCAAAAAATCTATGTTTTTATATTATTATTTTTGTTGAGCTGATGTTAAGGTTTTCAAAACAAAATATTTTATGTGAAATAGGAGAAATAAACAGTTTTTTTTAAGGGGAAACATTTGAATACCGTAAAACATTTTATTCAAAATTTCGGGTATGTTAAATTTGAGTTAAAAATAAAAACAAAATAAATACACATGAATAAGTGTTTTAATATATTTTTAAAAAAATGTTTTCTACTCTTAACAAATATTTTAATTATTTTAACACAACAAATTCGATAGGTATAGGTTGTAACTAAGGAAACTTATTTACAAAATGTTTTTTTTTTTTGGTTTTATTTGGAATACATATATTCAAAAATAAAAAAGATAACTACACAAAAGAAATTAATACTTTTTTTAAAAATATATTAATCACTTGAGGAATATAAAAATAAAAAATAATTTCAAATAAAATATAAATAATCCAATTTCATAGTTCTAATGCAACAAAATGTTTATTTTTTTTTTTAAAGAACAAATTAATTTTAAACCTTATTTTTTTTTGTTTCTTTGCTTTTTTTTGGGACGAGGGGTACAAAATTCAAAAACAGAAAACAAAACTTTAGTTTTTATTTTTGTTAAGATTTTTTTTTTCATTTTTGTATTTTCTTTACCTAAGTCACCAAATTTGTTCCTTGGTTGTACTGTCACTGTTTGAGAAATATTTTTTGTTTGTTTTTTTTTTTTTTTTTCATTTGATTTTATATTTTTTTTTAAACGTTTTGAGTAGAATGATGCACCAACGCGTCATTTTGAATTAAGAAGAAAATAATAACATTATGGATTATAATTTAATATTATTAGTATATATATATAAAATAGTTATATAAAATATAAATATATATTTAATACTATATTTATGACCTGGCTCCTAAATCTCTTAATATTAACTTTTGAAAAGTTGTTTATGCTATCAAAAATATTTTATTTTTACGTTTAAATTCTTTTTTTTTTTTTAAATGAAATAAATGTCTAATATTTATATATAAAATATTTATAAATTATAAAATTATAATAAGAAGACAATTCTTATATAAAAAAAACAAACGAAAAAATTATTGTATTTTTAACGATACTTACAGTTTTTACATTTACACTTTTTAATCAGCGTTTCGTCTTTTATGTCTTCGTGGCAAGCTTTGCAGTAGAACCAAGCTCTGATATAAATAAATACATTTTATTTAATTAAGTAATTGTTATTTTTGGTCATAAGATAAATAATGGGCGCATCAGATTTACTTGATGGTTTTATTTGGAATCATTTTTTCTTTCATTTAAATGATTTTAATCTAATAGTGACTCGAAATAATATTTGTGTGTGTGTTGTTATTTGGCAAGAATGGCGGGCAAAAAAAAATACGGCATAAAGAAAAGAAACTGCGGACCAAGGAAAAATATCGATGATGGACGCCTCAGTATATCAGAAGTTGCCACGGGCTAGAGAGAACACTTGAGGCCCAATTCGTAGAAAAAAAAGATAATACGCAGCCTTCTAACTCAAGAAGATCGAAGGGCCGCGCGATCATAACATCACCCGAAAATTGTATTAAAAAACAACAATCAACTGGTTGCTTGCTTTAAAACCGGAACACAGGGTTTTCGCAACATGGAAGGAAACCTGGTCACCGTATCACACGGCACAGAAGCATCATTTCCAGCAAGTTTTTAATGGATATCATGTAGAGCGAATAATACGGAAAGACGATAACCAACTTCCAGTCAATGAAGCACCAGTTCCATCAACTAGTATAGAAAAAGTAGGCCCAGCTATAAAAAGCTTAGGCTTGCCAGGATAGCTCTTCAAATACTGAAATGATGTGTTGATCGGATGCGTCATGCATGCATCAACCAAGCATGGATGAATGGAAGGATTCCCCACGACTGGACTATCATCTGCAAAAAAGACGATATATGCCCTGTAAGAACAACCGAGGGATATCAGAAGACGAAGTCTACGCTCTATCAAACCCTTATTCTGCTAGTCCTGCTTTATGTCGCAGAGTACTAAAGAATAATCAAGAAAGGGAAAGTATTGATACTGGGTTCTTTTGAAAGAAGAAGATAGGCCAAAGCATGTCGACTGGATTGGCTCAGCAACATCGAGTGAATGGAGAATAATGCTCCAGCCAAGGGAATCTTCGAATCGCAGCCCGCAGGTCCAAGATGACAAGGAAGAGCGGTTGGTCTGGATGACTGGAAACACCGTGTCCAGGATCGCAGAGGATAGATTGAAAGCTGTCTTATCTCAAGCAAAGACCCTCCATAAATTCGGAGCCGGATAATAGGGCTGTTCTTTTGGCAAAAAGATTCGGAAAAGTTAGCTGATGTTGTGTTTTAAATGAAGGAAAACCACCGACGCCTTTTAAGATTCAAGAGTTTATTCGTTTATTGATAATATACTACAGCTGAAAGCAGTAAAAAATCAATAATTTTTGGTTAAATATGTGTTCTTTTCTTAAAAAAATTGTTTCACACCTATTTACGTACATGAAATAAAAAATGGCTAACGCAACAAACTGGACCAAAAATACGTTTTATTAATTTTTGTTGCTTTATAAATCATACTAATAAGCATAGGTAGGGGGCGTTCTTCCAATTTAAGTAAAAGTTAATGTTAGCTTATTTGTGCGAAACTGCCTGACCAAAGATGCTTAAATAAAAGATGTTTGAGTGGCTTTATGTCAGCTGCTGTCAAATTGCCTAAAAAAAATAGCTAACTAAAACTTGAAGAGCGACCCCTACAGAAGCTCTGAAATTGGAATAGCAACAAGCATTTAAAGAGCAAGTCAGTGCATATCCTTTATTTAGTAATAAATAAGCACTCATAAGCAGCACGTAAGTGTATGTTATCGATAGAGCACTTATAACACGTGCCAGACATAAACTGTCGAATTCGATTGTGAAGATTATTAAGATTTCTTCTAAAAAATCTTAATTTTGATATACCAACAATTGGAAATTATCAGATTTAATATCATGATTTGAGCTTTTCGGCGAAATTTGGCAAGAAATAAATTCTAAATATTTCAAAATATAGCTATTAACTTTACCCTAAAATTCGTACCAAAGCAGATTTTGACGATCTTACGGCATTTTGAATTCGGAGTCGAGTTGAACGTTGACCAACCAGTGAATATAAAAGTGGACATAATCGTTCTTTTTCAGTGTTTTTTCTTTATTTGTTGCGACATTAATAATTATTACCAAAACACGACTATTTACCCCAACTATGAGATTCAAAACGGGGATATCTGTTCATATTTCATATAAATCATTTTTAATTAACCTCTCAACTTTTAAGCCGCATGTAGGCGAAGTTTAAAAATACTTAGTAGTTAAATAATGAATGCGATCATTTTTGCAAGGAAACACAATGCAAACATACCCTTTCATTGCCATAAGATCTGATTTATTGAAAAGAAACGTCAGACACATAAAATAATTTTAAAATAAACATTTTTGATTCGGCTTTGGGTTTCTGTGCAAGCAACACGTGTTTTTTCAAGTGCTCCGAATCTGTGGAAAAATAATAATAATACAATTGAAAAAATTTTCTAGTTTACTAGTGCTTTTACTGTGTGAAAGTGTGACTGGAAATGGATGGGGATGAATCCCGTCCGATGGTGATGGAGGGTGGCCACATAGTTTCGGATAGGCCAAATACAACTATGTGCTTGCCTTCACAAATGATGTCGGAGGGCGACCAAGTTAAAATCGCAGAAGACAGTTTGGCTTGGTGGGAGGCCGATAACGAAAATATAACGAATCTATCAAGTAGCCTAAGGCAGAACCACGAAATGGAAGTGGAAGGAACGATGTCCAATGGGGTAAAAATGGAGTCAGTTTCGGCTAGCAGCAGCAGACGGGAGCTTAGCAACAGCGTCATTATTGTGAATGCGTTGTTATGCTCAACAAGAAGAGGTAGAGTGCCTTCTCCCTCACAAGCGTCGAACTCAACGGAGTTAGTTTTGAAGAGTCTTATGACGAAAGACAAGGACTTATATACTAAGGTTTTAGTCAGGAAAAGAAGACAGGCAGTGTATGAACAATCTGAAAAAAAAAAATGGCGTTAAACAAAGCCAACTATTCTACAAACCGATTTGCAATATTGGATGATGAAAATGATGTTGATAAGGAGCAGCCTCTGAATTGTAGCAACATTAACAACAGCAGCAGCAATAACGACAACATCAGCAGCAATAACGACAACAGCGGCAATGACAACAGCGGGCACAATGACAACAACGGCAACATAAACAATAGTAGCAACAACTGTAATAACAATAGCAACAACAGCATTCCTAGTAAGATCTGTGAAACAGGGAGAGTTGATGATAAAAACTGGTGCCCCCCGATATTTGCAAAAGGGGTTACGGCTAAGTCAATTGTTGAGTTTATTAAGGCAAGTAAGTACAAATTGGAGAATATCAAATTTGATTGCAGGGGGTTTGGAAAACTAAAAATTTTTGTGAAGGAGCTAGAGCTGCATAGCCTCTTACTAAATGAATTTAAGTCCCTTAATATTGACGCTTTTTCCTTTACCCCGAAGGAGAAAAAGAAGTTTAGTTTAGTTTTGAAGGGAATTTCGGGGAATTTTTCTCCATCGGAAGTTAGGTCGGAACTAATGGGGTTGGATCCTTCGTTGAAAGTGGAAGTAAGAAAGTTCGAGACCAAGTGGTCGAGGGAGAACGATTTCCCTTTAGATCTATTTATTTGCATACTGGAGGATAGGGAAAGTTTAACCAGAATCAAATCGATAAGAACTGTCTTGAGGCATAGAATCAGATGGGAAGCGGTGAGAAGCGACGGCACCAAACAATGTTATAGATGCCAAAGGTTTGGTGGTCACGTGTCTGCATACTGCGCATACATGGTAAGATGTGTAAAATGCTTAAATGAACATGAACCAGGTAAGTGCGATCTCGGGGATAAGAGTACTAACATCTCAGCGTCCTGTGTGAACTGTGGAGAGGTAGGTCATCCAGCCAGTTATAAGGGGTGCCCGAAGAGGAAAGAATTTATAAGAAATAGGGAATCAGCAAAGACAGCTGTTTTAAACAATAAAGCTGAGTTAAAAAATTCTGTAATAGGGATAGTCAAGGGCACTCATTAAAGGGGCATCTCCTTCGCAGATGCTGTCAGAGGTGCTCGTAGTTCCCAAAAGATTGCGGAGACGTAGGTCCCCTCCGCCTCACAAAACACCGCCAACACATTTATGACCGACTTCATGAATGAGTCAAAGAAGCTTTTCGGAGTGTCATTTAATGAGCTACTCATAAAAATAAAAGAATTTTGGCCAAAATATTTAAAGCTTGACGACCGTCAAAAACCGGAAGCCTATTTGGCCTTCCTTGCCTCACCATAAACATGAATCTAGGCCTGCTTACCCCGAACGTAAATTCCCTTCCCGCGACAAGCAGATCGACATATATCTGCTTTTAAATGTGGTTAAGCCTATGGCAATTTATTATTCAGGAAACGTGTTTTAAAAAACAAGTTAATTTTAATTCAACAATCATAACATAAGCAACAACGAAGGGCGTGGTACAGGCATTATAGCCAATAGCACATTTAAATTTTTCCAGAACCGCGAAATTTATAGAGGCTATGCAGTCTACCTCCTAATTTTTCCACCCACTAAATAATTTAAAAAAAAAAAAAAAAATATAGATAAATAAATCAATAAATCTGTGCATGGCACTTGCTTGCTTAATTAAACAACCCAATGACATAATGCAATATTTCTCTATTTCTCTTTTCACAAAAATATACATCTGCTACTTGATTCTCACATAGATAGCTACTAAACCTAAATACTAAATTAAAAGAACCAAACTGTAATTACCTAAGTAATAAAAACATAACTGCTGTAAAATCCCTTAGATACTATGTTAATAAAATTCCTCTATTTTATAATGTATTTGGCAACACAATAATAAGAAAAAACTTTGAGTACACATGTTTCTAAACACCCAAATGTAATATAGCTGTACTATACTTGCCTCACTCTGTACACACACCTTGTGTTAAGACTAGGCGACTAATATCGTCTCTGTTGCCATATTTTTATTTTTTTTAACCTAGGTTTAAGTTTTCTTTTCATAAAAATTGTAATGGTCTCTTTGAGTGGACGCATATAAATTATAAACCTGAATTTTAAATCACGTAATATCTTTCTGTTTGTCAAAATCAAAATAAAAAGCAAATAATATAAAACCTAGTATAGCTTGGCCAATTCAAAGCCGGCGATGAAATATATATATAAGTGTAATAATTTTAAGTGTATTATATTGAATGTTAATCTGAAGTTATAAAAAAATCTCAATAAAGTTACTACTACTACTAAAAAAAAAATAAACATTTTGGAACACACAGATGTAGAAAATTCAACTTTTTGTTATTTCTTACTGCCTTATAAATTATTATTATTAGTATTATATATTCCATTTTATTTGCATCTCGTAATTCAAGTTTTAGTATTCTTAAATGCCTTTAATCTTAAAAAATAAAAACAAATCAATTGTAGATTTTTTGCATTTAGTTATTAGACACAAGTTCGGTGTTACGAACTTAAAGGTGCAAAAAATCAGGCTGCTGCGAATCGTTATTTTGGGAAATCCTGCTTTGCTGCCGATATATTTACCAAAAGAACAGGACTAATAAGGCAAGTTAATTCTTTTTCTAAGCTTTGAAAGTTCATCTTAAAAAAAAAAATAGATTAAAAAGCTTTTCTTCCTGCTTAAAGGGTGAACTTTCATTTACACTCTCTCCTTCGGCTATAGATTCATTTCACAGAATAAGTTAAGTCTATATTTTATGTTGCGTTTATCCACTGGATTTTGATTAAACGTTTTACCCCTGTTAGAAGTTTCAAGTTATTATTGAGCAACATACTCAAACATTTCGAATTTTGTTTCCATCGAACTTGACCGCTTACGGAATGACAGATATGTATATACATTTCGAAATATGTTAAATATAATCTCAAAAATGTCGTAATCGTATAGAATTTTCAATCTTTTGATGTTGTAGCAATTTTTCATAGAGTTTGAAACTTGTTTGCTTAACGTAACTAATGTATAGCTTTTAGATAAAACTGTCAATGAAAGCTACACAAATGCGTTTTTAGTTCTAGATTTGATTTCAAAATCGAACTCCGAAGCTTTCAAATTTGACATTCTCCTTTCAATCTTATACGTCAAACTGATTGAAGAATGGGGAGGACGTTCACTCAGTTATTCTCAGCAATCTAGAATAACTTTCTGTTGTTGTAATGCGTGCAAAAGCACATCTGATGAAAAAATAGCTGTTATTATGAAAGCTATCTTGAGTTATCCCCAACAAATTGGAATAACTTGCTATCCGAGAACAAATGTATACAACAGCTGACTGCAAAATTCATTTAGTATGCGTTTTGTTCTGATTTTTTGACAGCTTTCAGCTAACCTATGTGGTTAGTCCACAGATATATTCCGATAGCTTGGTATCCGAGATAACATATCTAATAAGTGAGTGGACGCCCGCAATGATAATATTTTGCGAACTGTTGGTAAATTGTTGTCGATATAATCGTGTGTAAGTGTAAGTTTAACTTTCGGTTTACGTCGCCAGGAGTATAGTTAAATGTTTCCGATTTTGTTTGGTCTGAATAACACTGGACACAACTGAAATGTGACACTGTTTTGTTGAAACTAGATGTGTTCCAAATCGATATCTTCAATTTCAGAATTGGTTTTATTAAAAAAAAAATCTGGAATATTCATTTCGCATTTTAGAGATATGAACTGGCCACAAAGATGGTAACACGATTAGCTTGCTTGTCATTTTGGCAATGAATTAAGACGGATCTGCATCTGCAGATTTGAAGAAAAATAGAGCGGGGACAATATTAATTACAAACATTGAAGTAAGTTCAGGGTACACACTAATAACTTCCCACAACTTTTATGACAGACCTCACAAGCAGATGTTCTTAGCGTTCACGTATCTAGTTTTGTGAAAAAAATATGCGCTATGTTCGGTTTGCTTAAGCAAAATGAAGTGGAATTGTTAAAGAACTTTAAAACTCATTACCTGAACGGATCAAATTATGGTGCAGATGAAAATGCTATGAAGATGAATATACTATAATATGTAATCTTCAGATTCATACTTCCTATAATCTTCATTTCTATGTACATAAAGATGATTTACATTTTGGCCTCCCATCTCTATCGCACAAGTATGATTTTTTTTATGTTGCATCCTCTTTTTTTGCAGATTTCAATGCATATGAAAGATGAAGATGCGTGTAAGGCCTCCTTTACTCCGAATTATTGTTGGACATGTTTAACCAAATCATCGAAAAAAATACATTGTCAGAATCTTTAAACAACTTGAAATGCATTTGAAATAGCTGTCAAAAGCTGCCAGTGCTGCAAGACGGGCCAATTTTAACTTTAGCATGTAGCTTTTTTGACATTTCACAACCGAACAAATAATCAAACCATATCGTTGAAGGTTAAACTTGAAGTTCAATGGTGAATATCAAGCTCTATAAGCTCCATTGTGGTCACATACAAAATATTACAAAAGACAATTTTTGAGAATGAATTTTCTATTGAAGCTACAACATAATTTATTTCATTTAAAAAAAATCACAACTATCTCGGCCCCGAAAAAGAACAACTTTACACGATCGTATCTTATAATAACAATTTTTAGTTGATTGATGTCGAATTCAAAACCGTCAGGTAACACTGACGCACCTTGTATGAAAAATAATAATTAAAATATAATAAAAAAAAATTGTTTATTACCTTTTCACTTCATCGGCACTCTGTGCAATGAAAAATCCTTGAGTATTCGCCTGGATTTTCGCACCACGAGGATTAATAGATATTTTACTATCTGCACCTTCTTCAGCGCCTTTGATTTCGATTGCTAGTAGCAAGAGTTTTAGTTTTGTGAAACAGAGCCTATAATGTATATGAATTTGATTTAAGTATTTCATCCATTAATTTAGTGTAATGTTTTAAAAATAATTATACTATATGATATAAATATTTTTTTATATAAGAAAACTAAATTGCGATATTATTTAATAATTAAATGTAAAAACAGATAATTGTAATATTTAAGTCGTAAACAGTCGTAGGATAGTTGGTTGTTAAAATTTTGAACACAAGAATTGATTTAAATAAATATATACATTTTTTAATTTCTTAATTTATATTGTTATTTTTTTTATTTTAGAAAATAATATCGCAATATCAGTGCATATAAAGATAAATTAATAAATTCTATACTATATAATTTTAAGCAACTATTTATTTTATTAATATAATATATGTGAATGTGTACAAATATAAGCGTTTATACAGAAGCATGCAAAGAAAAATATTATTTCAGAAAACATCACACACAATTTTATTTTTTATCACAAACAAACACTTAACAAAAATCTATTTAGTCAGGTCAAAAATAAGAAAAACTTAGTGCTTGAAATATTATAAAGAAGTTGTGATATTAAAGGAAAGTAGATGCTGTATCAATAGATGCGCATTACAATATAATTATTATATAAAAAAAATGCAATGCAATGCATATTATTATTATTTTTTTTATTTTATTCTATTCACATGACGAATTTTTTGCGTTGAAATATTTAAGTATTTTTTTCTCACTTCAACGAGAATGATAAGATGTATATATTTAGCTTGAAGAATTATATTTGTTTATTTGTGTTCAGACTGTATGTATAGAATTGCATGAAGAATTGCATGCGATAATAAAACCAAGTTAAAAGTTAAATGCATTCAATTTGTTGTATATACACAGTAAGGTGATCCATCAATTCCATTTTTGTATGAGTTATTTATTTTTTTGTTGGTATTTTCTTGGAACTTTTTTGTGAAAAGGCGTTCATAGACAACCTGAAACAAAAAATAAATGTTGGACCACCCTAATACACGACAGTGTTCATAAAAAAGTATATATTGCTGAAACCCCTTTACACTATAGTTAGTAATGGGTAGGTATCGACAAATTATATTTTACGAGTTTTCCATAAAAATTTAATTCCTATACGAAGTTACGGAGGTTGATATTTCAGAATTGTGTTTTTGAAGACTCTGCAAGGTTTGGTAATTGCTTTAATTTATTTTATTTGAAGGCTTTGCCTTTTTCCTTGTTACATTGATAAATGAAAACTAATATTTATAAATAAATACCAAAGCTTCCAGAAATACTGCTATCATTAAGATGGCTCAAAACATATAAGAGATTTTAAGCAAGGCAAACTTTTATGTCATCATTTACACTGTATTAAATCGGAAATAATCGACTTTGTGAGAAAGCCTTCTCAATAATCTCGAGAACCACATTAAGAAAACTTCGTATGTAGGACCATATTTCATAAGTTTAGGAAATGTTTTTGTCCATCGTTTATAAAAAATAGTATTATTATTATCTTGGTTTACAAGATCCAGTTCGTGTAACAATTATAATTTCACAAAATTGTGTTAATTTGCATTTGACAGGAAATATTTACATAAGTACATGAAATATGGGGGAAACACATGAAATACCAAAAAAAACAAAAGCTCCATCGGACGAAATCCCTAAAGCACTGAAATCCAACACGCCGAAATACCCATGGGGGAAAGAAGCTCTGTGGACTAAATCCCAAATATACAGGGTTATCAATTTTGCGGTTTCAAAATTATAGGGCTGCAATTCGACATCTGTCAAACTAAGTTGTTAAACCATTTTTTTTTCAGTTGAAAGTCTAACATTTACGAAAATAGATCGCTTAACTATCGCACAACGCATAAAAATTGTTAAAACCTACTACAAAAATGGAGATTCTGCCACAGCCACATATGGTGCTTTATAAGATTATGATTTACATAATCGTCCAACTACGAGAGCAATTGGCAAAATTGTGACGAAATTTGAAGCGACTGGATTGGTTACACATATTGTAAGGCCTGTGCATCATCGTTTCGCTCGTAACACTGAAAATATCGCTGCTGTAAGTGAAAGTTTTGCCGAAGACCAGAATGTGTCGCTTCCTCGACGTTCTCAGAAATTAGGACTGTCTTACGGTACATTATGGCATATTTTGCATTTGGATCTACACCTACATCCATATATAGTCCAGCTCACACAACAAATGAAGGCAGTTGACCATTCACAACGTCGTAGATACGTCGAATGGGTGCTTGAACAACAGGCGGTGGACGGCGATTTTTCGAACAAATTTTTTTTCAGCGACGAAGAACATTTCTTACACCGTGGGTATGTTAATAAACAAAATAGTCGTATTTGGGGTTCTGAGAATCCTCAAGTAATTGAAAAGAGGCCAATACATCCACAAAAAGTCACTGTTTGGGGCGCTCTTTTGTCCGGAGGTGTGATTGGACCTTACTTCTTCGAAAACGACGATGGAACGACTGTCACCGTCAATTCCGAGCGTTATGGTCATATGATAACCGACTTTTTTTTGCCAGCTATTGAAGAATACGACTTGGAGAATATGTGGTTTCAACAAGACGGTACCGCATGCCACACAACTCGAGCGAATATGGTTTTATTGCAAGAGACATTTCCTGGCCGCGTAATTTCTCGTCGTGGCGATATCAACCGGCCACCAAGATCATGCGATTTGAAACCGCTGGATTTTTTTTTGTGAGGCTACGCGAAAGACCGTGATTATGCAGATAAACCTTTAACTCTTGAGCACTTGAAAACCAAAATAAGTCAAGTTATGCCTGAGATAACGCCCAATATGTGTCAAAAATGGTCGAAAATTACGTAAAAAAATCGATGCTTGCAACATTTAAATGATGTAGTGTTTCATACATAATGTCAACGTTAAAATTTTATAATAAAAAAGAAATATCATGAAAAAAATATTTTATATGTGTTTTATTTACGTTTACTTTTGAAACCGCAAATTGGATAACCCTATACTTTGCGTTTGTTCAATACACATCGTTTGACCGCTGTTCGTTTTGGTGTTGCGTAAAAAAAATAAAATGATTTCTAAATAATACCTTTACACTGATTCCGATCTAACCTTGGACAAGGTACACGTCTTGCAATAATTAATCAGAATGTCCGTGATAATCAAACGCAAGAGGTACGTGCAGAGGAAATAAATGGAGACGTGCCCATATTGCACAGCTTCAAACTGCACTACAAATTCGACAAAAAGTTATTAGAAAAAAAAAGTGGTAAATGTAGACGTCAATCGCGCTGCTTTGGAATACGACTTGCTCTATGCTCCTGGTGGGAGATGCAAGAAATTCGTCATTTAGTTGATTCTAGAAACAATTTGGCCAAGATTTCTTTCGTTGTGGCATCCTCTAGCATTGAAACCACACCGTTTGAAGGCGGTCGAACTGAACATTCCGCTTTGAAACTGCATAAATGAGCTTTGGAGGCAGTTGACCGAACAATGAAGGATTTACAAGGTGGTTCCAGATGATTTGGCGAAAATATGATTTTGCACAGTGGAGATTTCCGTCGAAGGCTTTCCGTCATTCCGAAATCTACTGCTGCTAATGAATTTAATGTACATATGCTTGATATCGTCGTCTTTGTGCGGGCATGTCAAGAAGTTGAAATTGACCAGAAATATGAGAGTCGCATTGCAGTGGTGCTAAGCAATGAACTAATTTTTGTTGATGTTGATGTTGACTGGATTGATATCATTCCCGGCAAATTTTTCCCAGTTAACAACGTCGAAAGAGAAACTCATCACTAAAGTAAAGTGTTAACCGCCATTGTAAAAAATTATAAAAATCTCAATTGGATTTGTGAACGGGCAATACTAGCAGCGAAGAAAAAAGGACGTCGTTGATAGCTTGGTAAACGGTCTTTGTTATTTGTTTTTGCGCCGCAAAACAAATCGAAAAACATTGTTTATCATATCACTCTCTACTGATTTTTATTCCATTCAAATAAATCACATTGGTAAATTTGAACTAGGGTCAAGTTGGGTAATTGTGAACAGGGGTAATTGTAAACACACTTTATTCTATAAGAACCGTTTATATTTCCCAGCATGCAATTACTTTATTTGAAAACACTTTATATTTCCAATATTTTTTTTAAACGGATGCGCGCACTAAAGGGGTTTTGACTACCCCTAAAATGAACAAGCACAGTGCGAGCGTTAGAAAAGTAGGGAAGGATGCAAGAGGCGATACCGATGCACATTGGTTTTGAATTTCTGAATATCAAAATGGGAGGGGAAAATAGAGCCGGGTAAAGTATTTCACATTCGCGTTGTACGGCTAAAGAAAGATTCTCTGTACTTAACAGTACGACCGAAGTTGGGCTCAAGGGTAAGCTGATGAGTATTCCTAGAAGCGCGGGCATTACGGTTGAAAAGTTTAAGGGGAGGAATGCAACTGGATATTTCGCTCGAAAATTGTTTATAAAAATAGCGATAAAATAGTGAGAGACATATAACATTTTGACGATGTTCTAGAGATGTAAATGTTTCCAATATAGTTCTATCGCCAATCATTCTTAGAGCTCTATTTTGAATTCTATCCAAAAGATTCAAATTTGTTTTTGTTTGAGCTCCTGCCCAAATGTGCGAGTTATACTCCAGCTTTGGACGAATGAAAGGCTTATAGATTACAGCCAGATCAGACGGGGAAAAGAATTTCTTGCACCTTCGAAGAAAGCCCAAACACTTTGCAGCGTTTTTGGCGACATCAAATATGTGTTCATTCAAGATGTGGTCTGTGATGCACATGCCGAGGACTGAAAGCTGATCGGTTTCTTCAATGCAAGTGCCGCTCATGGAGAGCGGCATGGGGATGGGTTCTGCTTTAACGACAGAAGACAGCACTGAGTTTTTGAAGCATTAAATTCCACGCGGTTTTTTATTCCCCATTGGACAATGCTGTCGAGATCAGAATTTAATGAGCTTATCATACCCTGTCGTTCCAGTTGCACATCCGAAAATCAAGGAGGTGCATCTGAAAACGAATATGAAAAGCTGAGAGAACTATCATCAGCAAAACAATTAAGTGGATTAGAAGTTCCAGATAAGAGATCATTAATAAAAATGAGAAAGAGGGTCGGAGACAATACGGAGCCCTGTGGCATACCAGTATTTATTTTGTGAATATCAGACTTGAAACCGTCCAATATAACTTGGGTTGAACGGTCCGAAGGGTAATTTCTAATCCAACGAATAAGAGATAAATCCATACCAAATGCACGCATTTTCGATAAGAGAGCTTGACACGCGGAAGGTGATATCTGTCAAAGAGTTTTATGCGTTTTGTTCATTTGCGTGGTTGATTAATTTTTCCCTGTTTTACAGTTTTTCGCTGTTTACTTAAGTTGCTTAAAAACAAATAGAGCTGATCAAAGTAAGTTAAATTTTATGTTTAAAGCAGTCAAAAACAACTATTAATGCATGCCATATGTTTTTATTCTTTTTAATAACAACATTTTAAAGTTATTAGTTGTTTACAATTACCCCATTTTTTTCATACCATGGGTAAATGTAAACACCAAAATGGGGTAAAAGTGAACATTTTGGGGTAATTTTAAACATACATTTTTAAATGTCTTTGGCGTTGACTAAACTTTATTTTATATCAAAAAGATGTACCGTACGTATCAACGAAAAACCACGGCTCTATCATACACATCAGGTGATATTTTATATTCAGTAGCAGACGTGTGCAACAAATACAAACCATGTCGACAAGTCGAAGAAGCGTATACGTTGTTCCGATATCGGTTATTTATTAGCGAACCGATGGCAAGAAAAATCTTACTGCCAATATATCTCGAGGAAGAAAACTTGCAGTGTCATCAAACATGGAAGGCACTATAGCAAGATAAGATGTCTTATTTCAAAACCTCGTGCTGGTTACCCGTCCAATAAGAATCGCCTCGTTGATTTAGTTGGTTTCTTCAGAACGAAAATTAACCTGGTTACTTTTTTCCACAATGGAAAGCCAAGAGTTGACTGCTAGCGGAGTTTCATGTCACGGCATCTAGAGTCTTCATTAAGAAAACCAGAGCACTAACCAAATGTGTTTATTCTGCCTGCTTAAGATACTGAGATCCTTGTTTTTATTTACCCCGTTTTTCTTGTTTTTCGAAAAAAAGACGGTGGTGAATGTAATTATCAAATTTTATGAAATAAAATAAGCGAACACGTTTAAAATTATTACTTTTTAATATATTAGGGAATGCAAACGTAAGCTACATCAACAAAAATATTCAATTTAGCATACTTTAGCTTTTCTGAACACTGTAAGTTGAAAAAAAAAAGAAATTGCAAAATCGTTTACAATTACCCCCCCCTGACCCTATTTGTGTTTTATTATAGCTCTGCAGTTCATTTGAAGGCGTTAAATTGGGCGAAGTTCGCCTGATCCGCTAGTACATATTTAAAAAAAAAACGGTTTATTAAGTTTTCAACGCACTTACGGGTTTTTAATGGAGCAGCAAGTAAATTAAGCATTTTTTTTAAATTGTGTCAAACATCTTAAATTAAAGATGACGTAATCAACCGGGGACTACTTTTTTTACTCTATTGGGTAATATTTAAATTCATTGGGATTTCAGTGTTTTATTTCTTACAGACAACATGCAAGGCCTTGAGAACATTCGTTACCGTTAAAGGCACCCGCTATTGTTCAATGATTCGTAATAAAATAAAGAAGCTCCTAGTTGGTTTTTTCAACAGTCGTCAGGAATAATTAAAAAGAATAATTTAACTAAGACAATGCAATGTTATCGCTCACAAAATATTGTTTTATAATTGAATTTTTTCAAATACTAAAAAGTATTTTTTTCAATCTTACGAATTTATAAATTTGTCTAGATATTTTTATAATTTTTATTTCTAACTAATTATTATTCAACTAACACTAAGACTTATATTTAAATAACATATTTTTCTAAATTTAAAACAAATGCCTGTTCACCCATTGAGTACTTTCTGACTCACTTTCGCACCATGCAATTTTCTGTAAATCAAAAATTCATGGAAAGCCCAATCAAGCCCAGTTCAATTAACTGATTATCACAGTAGATACTAGCTTTTGCCCTACGTTTGCCTACAGTTAATTTTCAGTTAATTTTATTCCAAATCAGGCTTCTTATATACCGTTTCACCAAACGGTTATTTTTGTATCAATTGATTTTGGTAAATATTTATACCAGAAACGAGATTGTCTTATAAAGGGTTTTCCAATAGGAATGGGTTGTTCTCTGGTAACAATGGTGCTCTCTAGTAGCATCGATGCGCGCGTTGCACCTCTTTAGCGATGAGGTAAATTTTTGAATGAACTGGATAAGCAAAATTGCCGGATTTGGGATGACACCAATCCACGCGAGATTCGCTAGGTGCCAATGCATCCAAAGAAAGTTACTGTTGGTGTGGATTTTGTGCTGGAGGCGTCATCGGAGCGTACTTCTTCCAAAATTATGCTGGCCAGGCCATCACCGTCAACGGCTTGAATCCTCTATTGTGGCAACACTTACAAGAGAAAAGAAATCACGTAGAAAAAAATGATGTAACCATGCTGAATGAGCTGGATATATAGAGAGGGAGAGACTATCGGTTAGGAAAGGATAAGAAATTGAACTGGACCTGCAAGCACAGATGAACATTTTTTGGACTAAAACCGCTTATACTATAATCCAAGCACATGAATCACAGAAAACAAGATTACCACACTTCTTTTTTTGTCTTATTTTAATGACGGCACCAGAGACCAAAATCCAATAGCCACATCGGACAAACAACAACAATTTCCAGATTTTTGGTCTCTGGTGCCGTCATTAAAATAAGACAAAAAAGAAGTGTCGTAATCTTGTTTTCTTTGATTCATCGTCCAAGCACACACGAGATGATTTCGGTCTGTATATCGAAATGTATACATAAACCTCTCTTACATGTGTTAGTATTTCTATCGTATTTACAATTTGATCTGACTGTAAACTTTTGTGCATGTGTAAGCCTCAGTCTTCGGTCATGCACGAAATTTAGGGTTGAAATTTCAGTCCTTTTCATACTGCAAACCTTGCCAACAAAAACCGGTTTTGGTCCGGACGAAATAGTCTTGTGTGTGCAGGCAAATAAGTCAATTTTGATATAAGCCGTGAAGAAGAAAAGCTGTGGTTCATTTTAAAGTATATTAGGTTATGCCGAATTTACACGAGTGACAAATTACCATTAATTCATGCCATTAAACTTGCAAAATAATGGTAAAATCAAATCAATAATGATAAGCATTTACACGGGGTAAAATAATGACTATTTGATTGATAATGGCAATCTGCCATAATTTTCAAAATGGCATCATTGTTATTTACATGACTTCATTATAATGGCATTATTTAATGCCAGTCTGTCCTGCCATTTTTTTAATGACGAAAACAATGACAAATTTTCAAACCATTTACACGATTTTGTCAGTAATGTCAATAAAATGGAAGAAATAATGGCAATTTGTCACTCGTGTAAATCCGGCATAACACTCATTTCTTAAATGACATTCCAAAACTGTCATTTCTGAGCGTTTCATTTGATGGTACACATTATCATTTACACATGTCCATTTATTTGCTACACACCATAATTTTTTTCCAGCCATACCCACGAAAAATTTGTATCTTCATTATTTCCCTCATCATTTTATTCATCATTTATCATTTACATCTACACACTGTCAAATTTTTCATCGTTCCGGCAGAAATGATGTAAAAAATGACAGTGTGTACCGTACATAAAACGAGCTTAAAAACTTATTGTACAGTAGGTAAATAATATTTTTTACAGATCGGGTACTTTTGGAATGTAGAATTTATCATTTTAAAGAGCGGGAGAATGATGTCCTTTTTTGTATGAGGCCTAGCCTAGTCACGATCGAATGAAAACTAGCTGAAAGTTTTTTTTTCGAGAAAAACATTTTTATGCCCTAAGCAGATGTGCAGCTTTTTCACATGCAGCGAAAATAAATTACATAGGTTCTTATAAGGGTTGACACATTCCAAGGGCTGCATGCAGCGCTCGCTGCACGTTGTCTCTATTTCTAAATTGGCTGCCAAGTTTCATTGCAGCCACAAAGCAAAGAAATAAATCTGAAATAATTGGGCCTTGGCATTACTCATATTGACTTAAAAAAAATATTTTTTGTTTTATGATTTTAAAAATGGAAGAAAATCTATGAATTGGTTACGAGAATAATTTTTTATATCATGAGCTCTTGTTATAAGAATCTTCATGACGGACAAAATGAGCCTACGAATTTGTTTTTGCCTTTTTAATTCAAAATATCCATTTTTAATAAATTTGAATTTTTTCCCACACAATAACTATTCTCATTGGGTGCGTTCAGATGTCGGTAGGAATAGCCAATCTAATACTACGTTTATATGGAGAATTGAATCGGTATTGAATCAGGATTTAGGTCTTTGTTTACTTGAATCGGATTAAAATAGGATTACTCGATCCGATCCCACTAGAAGAGCTGAATAGAATTGAAAATGTACTTATATACCTGAATCGAGGAATTGAAGAATCGAATTCACATCTGATTGTGTTCTTGGTGTGTGTGTGTGCACCAATAGTGTTTTTTGTGTTCTGTGGGTTTCCGTTTTTTTTGTTTTTTTTCTGTTGCATGTTTTTGTTGTTTATTCTGTTAACTCAAATTGTCACCTCGATTCCATTTTAATTCAATCTTCCGATCCCACGAGGCCATATACCTGAATCGAAATCTCAATTCGATTCGATTCCTCAATTCACTCATATAAACGGGGTAAGAGAGTATGCACATGTGTTTCGGACGCAGCGTTGTATGAAGCGATGCGCGCACACATGCTGCACATCTGTTTTAACCATTAGGTTAATATTTTTCTCGATTATTTGAGGGGAGCAATTTATTGGACAAACTTATTTTAGTTTATACGAGATAGGTGCCTTTTTTAAACATTTCGTAGCCTTGAATTTTAGTAGGTATTATTCACAACTAACTCTTGTCCAATCCTGCTTCATTTTTTTATAATTGAAATCAAATTTATTATCTAGGTGATTTTTAGAAAATTTGCCGATACCGTGTGCTGAATCAAAAAAGTTGTTGTATGTAATATACGAATAGGTATGTAAAAATAGAATATCTTTGTTAGAAAGTTTTTGCTGAAAAATAAACCACACTCTATATTGATTAGTCATGCAACTATGTATAAAGTGATTCGAGGGAAAAACTTCATTAAATAATCCATAATGTTAGAAATGCAAAAAATCTATTTTAAAAATTTATGTTAATTGTAAAAATAAAACAAACAAAAAAATAGATACTAATTTAAATAAAATCTAAAATTTTACAAACAACAAACAAAACGTTTCTCATTATATATGGCATTCCATTGATTCAAGACAAAGGAAATGTTTCATAAAAAATTACTTGGTACAGTCATTATTTAAATATTAGAATCATAAAGATTAAAAAAAAAAAACATTACAAGAGTTGCTGTTATATAGTATTTTTGTTTATTTTTTTTTTTTTTTTTACTACAAGTCGAATTAGGATCTTACTCGCTGGCTTGTGGGAATGTCATGCCGGTAAATGAAGGTGAAAGGGTTTCTGTATACATCTCACACCCTGTACCTTGAAGATAATCATTTTGCCAGGCCTGAGTATCTGGTGACTGTAAGATTAAAATGTTTGTTTTTTGTTTTTGATGGGTTGGATATTTACACACAAAATTCGTTTCAAGGTGCAAAGGGGTAACTTAATTGTTATTTTAAATTTACTTATATTTGTGAAGGAAGTTCTGAGATTGCCTATACATTATTTTTTTTTTCACTCCATGTGCTTGGTTTATTTTCTTCCATAAGGAAATCAACAAACAGGTTGGATTTAAACAAAGTAAAATATATTAAAATTAATAGTTTTTTTTTTGTTTTGCCCTGCTTCTTAGATCACACTCTCATCCCTTACATTTTTTTTATTAGCACTAAGCATTCATAAACCTTTGCAGAAATTTAAATCAAAACAAAAATGAACGCAAAAAAAGCCACTAATAAAAAAAATAATATAAAGAAAATCCAATAACTAAAAAGAACCGAATGAAAACAAAGTTTTTTTCTTTTCTTTAAATACTTTACAACACTAAGGATAATTGCAGATGGCAACGATACGCAATAAACTCGGAACGTTCACAACATGAAAAGCCTCTTTTTTTTGTTCATTTACTTATTTAATTTAGTTGTAATTGATTGTGAAGTGTATATAATAGTTTATAATGTGTCAGTTGGGTAAAATACTGTATCCATTTTAAAATATACTTAAAAATAAAACTGTGTGACGAAATAAAAATCGGCAATATGAGCAGTAAAAACCAAATGTCCGAAAATGATTTTCATAATAAAAAAAAAAATTATTATATTACTCGTATGTACCTATATTGGAAAATAAATAAATTTTATACCTTATTAATAAAATATTTTCTGTTTGATAACTTTTCTAATTGATAAAATGTAGGATCATTGTCCTAATACTGAAAGGACGGCAACCCTTCATAAAATAGTGAATTCTTGTAATGCATTTGTGTCATATACGAGCGCCAGATTTATGAAACGTGTGCATGACGTAGTAAACGGTTTTATTAAATGCATGCGCTTGTGTGTTAAGAATGTCTTAAGCCTCGTTATATAGTTTCAATATACACTATACAAAAATTAAAAGATTCAAAATGAATTTTAAATAAGAAGATATACCTTAACGAGTTTTGTGGATACAAAAATATTTGGTTATGTTACATAACCTTAAATATACAGATATTTTTCATTGTAATATATGTAGTTGTTACCTAAAAAAAAATAAAATCTTATTTACCGTAATGATACTTATGGAAATACATAAAGTTAAAGCTGATTTTCCCTTACGTTCTTTTTATTGTGTGAACAAACAAGATAACGCTAATCCTATACAGCATAATTCATAAAATCATTTAAGGAACTGCATAAAGTTCCAATGCCTCATAACGCGGTGTAAAAGATATGAATCGTTAATTATACTCTTAATAAATACGTATTGACTGAGAAACTATTCAATGTTTGATAGGTCTTTTAGCGAATTCTATTGGCATCTCACCTATCTGAAGTTTTTCCTAAAGAAAATACCGCTAAGGTGGACCAAAATATCTATGCAAACTACGGCTTTAGTTAGACAGACGTTATAGATTTATATAAAAATAAGTTCATTGTGGACAACGCCCAATTTTTTCCACTGAACATTTCATGCACAATAGAGTCAAGGAAAAAATATACTTTGCGAACACAGCCACATAAATTAATAGGCTAAACGTCCCAGTCCCCAACCTAATATTGCGTTTTCACCGATCAATAAGCCGATATTAATTTAATTAGATTTGATTTGCCATACACATTTTTGACTCCCAAACAAAGACTTAAAATCTAAAGTCTTTCAAATCGAACTAACCTATTCCCACCTAACCTATTCATGAAGATTTAATAGAAATTTATTTTAAATCTTTATATGATATTTAATTTTTGTGTTTTTTTTTTTTAATTTTTTGTGTTCATATGACAATTTCGTAGTAACCATTTTTGTCTCATGCCGGTAACTATTCCTTTGGCGTCCTTCAAACATTTTCATTTGTATTTACTTAAATTCTTCAACTAAACCATTTTTATAAGTTAATGTTCAGGAGTATGTGTCTGATAAACATGAAACAAATTTTTTATGAAATTTATTTTTGTTCAATATTTTTAAACACTTAAATGAAATGCTTACACATGAACTGCACATCGAAGGAAAAGGAAAAAAGCTGTGATTCTTATATCAGAGACTTCGTTGGAGATACAGATATCAAGTGCCGTCGGATTGTAATGCCCTAATTGTTGTACGGTATATTTTGTCCAACATTTTAGAAGAAATTTTCCACCACTTGCCCTTAAGTAGGTTACACATTATCGAACCTGCGTGACATTCTTTTAGAATACCGAACATGCGTGAAAAGTTTCGGGTACACATTTATCAGTTTTGTTGTCCGTCCGCCAAACAAAATTATCATTTTCATTCCAAGATCTAGCTCAATAAACACATCAAAATATTATTTTTCTTATTCCAAACTGACAAAGATTCAAAAATGAACTAACTAAGAACAAAAATACTTGTTGAATGTTGTTCGATGAATGATTTGCATACACATCATCGATCAAAAACGCTGCCTGACAGGCAATATCAAAAAAATGTGTCAGCAGTCATACATGCATGTCATGCCATCATGAATATCGATCGTGAGCAAAACTGTCACGCAGGTTCGATAATGTGTATCCTACTTTAGTCAAAATAGGACCTGGATCTTATTGCCAACAACAAGAATTGCCATTTTTTAACGGGTTATTTTAGCCTTTTTGTTTTCACAGATTTGCGTTGTCCAAAAATTCATTAATTCTGATTAAATTATTATTTTATATAATATTTAGGACTGGAATGTTTGACTGCTTTGGTTTTACCTGCAACAAAATATTTCATTTTGAAAGATGGATTATGAACTGTTTGTTTTCTATATTATTCTGGTTCTGCCAATAAGCAAGTGGTATTCTGTTATGCTCTGTTCTTATACTCAGTTAATGAACTGACTTATGAACTGACAGTTCTGGTTTTGTATGGATTACATTGCACATGATAATTGCTGCTGAAAAAATTTATAGCATGTTTTATTTAAATGAGCAATTCACATTACTTGATATAAGTTCCGCTTCAATTTTCATGCCAACATATGGGATTTATGTGCATGTAGGATTACCATGTGTCAAGATTTTGCCTAATAGGTCAGGCTTTTAACATTTCAATCCGACTTCACGATCTCTTGGGGTTTTTTAACTGGCACACAAGTAATAATTAATTTTCCTAATTGAAAAAAGAAAATCGTTTCAAAGACTTGGCTGAATGCGTTCAAATGGGAATGCTTACAAATCAAAATAAACTGATTCATTTTTCTTCTTATAGTTATCTCTTTTTAGAAAGAGACAAGGAGCTGTGTAAAATCATGAATTAAAGGAAACAAGATTACGCCACTACAATTTTTCCGAATTGTTGTTGTAATTTTTGACTACCACTGTGACGACATTTGAGAAGAATACTATGAAAATAAGACCAATATAAAAACCATACATTAATAAGATAAAGACACGAGACCTCTGCTTTCATTTGACATTTGCCTACAAGATGAAACACGCAAACAAGAAACTTTTCCGTTCCTCTTCCAATAGACACATTGATAAAAACGCACACAAGAATCTTTTCTGTTCATCTTCCTATGAACACATAGATAGCACAGCCCTTGTAATTTGTTTTTGTTTTGGTTTTTGATTTTACATCTATTCATGGATAGAGTGCCAAATTTACAAATACAACAATGTAAACAAATTGGTTTTGAGGGGTGAAACGTACGAAGGGTTCCTATGTTGGTATGACTTATTTGTGATAAAAACCAAAAAAGGTTTAAAATTTGTTTTAGAAATTATATTTTTTTTTAAATGTGTGCTCTTTGTGGTTGTAACATTTCTAATTGTTGAAATTAACATTTAAAAATACTTTCTTAGGAAATATTCAATCCTATAAGGCAATACAGGTTTTGTTAATTTGTTTCGCTTAGTTAAGCTCCCACATTTTAGGATTCAACTGTGGTGTTATAATGGATGCAGCGAATGTAAGCTTTGACGATACCCTGATTTGGAAGCACCATTGCGCAAACTTTGCTTTTACTTGTTACAAACAAATCATCTCAAATGTCTCACTAGGCACTATATTTCAAAACATTACTTGAGAACCAGAATTCGAAGAATTTATTGACAGCAACAAAGAGGAATAGTTGGCTACTTTGGAGAGCGATGGCCCAGAAAATGTGACTGGATACATTTGCCATACGCTAAAAAAAAATTCCAGCTTAAGAAAATATTCATGTGACATCGTACTCATGGATGGATCGTTTTAAATGAATGAATTGAAGAACCAGCATACAATTTTCAAATCCTTCAACGAAGAAGACTTCGTAATCTGTCCCTGGCTACCAAAAACATCAACTCGAATTAACCAAAGATGTTGAACGCGATGTATTACTAAAAAATTTTTTTTTTACGCGCCAGAATGTATTTTAGAATTAGGACACTTAAGAAGGCAATTGTAGATTTATCAAAACCAGAAAGTAAAAATACAACTCAACTACAACATAATTAAAATATTTTACATTTATTTAATTCACAATAATTTTCAAAAAATGTTGTTTTGTTTAATTTAAGTTAAGTCTTCGATATCCATTTAGCACTCTGACTTTCTTGATTCTTGATTTTTCGCAGTTAATTTAAATTCAATTCAACAATATTCAATTATTTAAACAAATTGTTTGTTTATATTATTCGATCACGATAAATGTATGTATGTTCTTACATCGGACAAACAAAATAATTTCTATGGATGTCAATTTGTTCTTCTCAGATGACAGAAAAACGAAGTGGTGTAATCTTGTTTTTTTTCATTCATGGTGTAAAATGTGATACTTTCACATACTACCCAACATCACGTGAAGCCAATCCGCCACCATGGAGAAAGGACAAACCAGATTACTTCCATTTATACTTTTGTTATATGTACATAACAATATAGGCGCAAATTTTAAAACGATTTAGTAATATGTTAAATCATTTTTAGTATGATACTAGGTTAAAAAGAGTATTTTTCTAATTTTAATCTTATTAACATTTTACTAAAGTTAAAATCACCGAATGGCTACTTTAAATTTTTAGTACCGTACTAAATCTACATGTCATTCTGATAGTATATCGGCTTTGCACGCGGGAGACCCAGGTTCGAGTCCTGCTCGTGTCAACTTTTTTTTTATTTTTTTAAATAATGAAGTTAAAATGATGAAAATATAAACATCGAATGCTTATTAAAAGCACATGTTGGGTTAACACAATAATTGTGTTAATCAAAATTCAAACCCTACAAATGCTTTGACATCTGCTTAATTAGCATTTTACTAGTTAACAAAAGGTTTAAAATTTATGAAAAATTAGTAGACTACTATGTATGTAGTAAATTGCTAACTTGTATCGTGTTAAGGCCTTAATAATAGCGTGTTTAAAATTTTACGCCATAGTTTTTTTTAATTTTATTGACATCCAGAAACATTTGCCTCAGCAAACTAAATTTTACAACCAACCAGAAAATAGATTCCAAAATATAAAATCAAACAAAAACAATATAAATATAAATAAACTTACAGTAATTCATAAATATTTATTTCTTCGTTTTAGCCTATGAAAACATGTCAAGTAAATAAAAGTAAAGTAGGTACGATTTTTTTTTAATTGTCAAAAAGAATAAAACAAACTTTGTAGGGTTTTTCAAGCTTTGGCGGCGGTAACATGTAAGCTACATGCCTCTTAAGTACATATAAAAAAAGATCTGTTTATATTTAACTCGGCGCATCATTATCAATTAATCAAAGCTCTTTGAGAACAGAACTGAAAATTTGTTTTGATTTTTCATGTCACTTGACATAGATTTCAATTCAAATGCCAGTTTTTATTAAATTTTTAGCGAAAATTAATCTGTTATAGAGTTATTAAATCTCAAATAGTGTTTACACCGCTCCATCAGCAGATAAATTTGACAGTAGTATTTAAAATGCAAATGTTGTTTCATTTGCTATTAGGATGTAGAAGTGAGATAGGCAGCTTCGTCTCTTTCAACCGGAACCAAAAATTCACTATTCCGATGAATATGTTCATTTCGATATGGAAATATGGTAGTTCGATTGAAGATTTAAATGAGATTTATTTTAAATCCTCATCTGAGAAGATTAAAATTTGTATGGTAAATCTTCAAGATTTGTATGAGATTTAATACTACGTTTTCACCTAAAGATAATCCGGTTTAAATTGAGTAGATTAAAAATTAATCTTGAAGTGTTTTTACCAGAGAAAAAAGATTAGTTTGACGTTTCAACACTGAGGTTCAACCTCAGTGGAAATCGAGTTACTGCGAGAGGAAATTAAAATGCTCAAAAACATTAACCGGAAATTGTTCTCAATTTCAACCAAAAATATACGCAATCATTAAACACAAAAAATACTGTTTTGCTAAAGTACACAGAAAACAAACTCCCAATCTTTCCAATATTTTGCTTCGGTTTCCGAAGGATGTATGTTGGTTGTCTTTTCTTCGGCCTAGGATCGTCGGATCTCGGGATTGGAATGCAAAAGTTCCCCCAGTACTTCAGTTGGGCCATTATGTTGCCATTGCGTTGTTCGATGAAATCTAGAGTTGTGCTCAATTCGTCAAGGCTATGATTAACAGCCTGGAATTAAGATTTGTTGGCCGTAGGACTATTTTCGTTTTTTTTGGTGCCATTTCGGATTTCTCCTGGTAGGTCAAATTGTTGTGTATTCGCCAATTGGACTTAAGACCGCTTTTGTTATTGTAACTTTATTATCTTTTATTTTTATACATTTTTAGAAAGAAAAGCAGAATTAAGACAACGACAAATTACAACAGACACAAACAAATTAAATACTGTATGACAGTTTTTTTTTTTGTTGATTGTCAATGGAGAAAATGACATTTGGATAGGCCCGTTTCACGAAATAAGTTTTGTTTGTTTTGAAAATCTTCTACTTCGAAGAAGGGTTCAATGAGATTAATTTCTAATCTTCATTTAAGGAGATTCAAATTTGTATGGGAAATCTTCAAGATTTAGAAGATTTCAAAGAGGATTTATGGTTAATCCACTTAAATCTGGATTAAGTGGTAGGTGAAAACGTAGTATAAGCTAAATCTATTTAAATCTCGGTTTAGTGGTCGGTTGAAACGTAGTATTGGGCTCAATCTACTTAAATCTCGGTTAAGTCGTCAGTGAAAACGTAGTATTAGTGTGGTGAAAGTATTTTTCATAATAAAATCGGAGAGATCTGTTAATACTTTTCTCACAACTTATTCGGTTTGTTCAATCTCTACTCAGAACTAACAAAAAGACAAATACCTTCAGTAAGCAAACTGATTTGTATCATGAGAGCTTCGAAAGAAATAATATTCAATTGTAAATGTGGTTTTAAAGAGATGTTTGTAACAAATGTGTGTTTGTTTAATTTACTGCACAATATACTATAATGTAAGTATTTGGAAACCTCTAGACAAATTTTTTTAAACATTTTACTTTCTAAAAAGTGTTGCTTAAGAAAATCTGAAAAATATTAAGTTCTAACTTCATTATTATATTAAAATAAATTATCATCATTATTTTGTTATAAAATATCTTGTTTTTCAATTAAACACATTTAAATGTTTTGCAGATGTTGAAACTTTACCATTACTCAAATTCTTCCACGCATAATATTTTAACACTTTTAAAAAAATACAGCTTACTGTTTTAAGGAATACAAATAATTTTTCGCAAGACTGCAACAGAGTTTATAACACAAATTACAACATTTAAACTATTTCTATTACAATATATAGAAAAAAATGAAAACATGTACATATACATACATTCGAAAATCAGACTTCACAAAAATGCGTTTCGGCAATTATTATCTATTAATCCATTTTTTGTAAGTTTACAATTTCCAACACCGAAATTTTGATGCTCATTTTTATCCTTTTTTTTTTTAAATACTAAAATGGTATTTTCGAGATATCCGAGGAGGAATTATAAAATCTTCATCAAAATTATCGAGTTCAAAAATTAATCACATACAAATTCCAGAACAACACTGAGCTACAAAACCGCCTTTTATTATACAGAAAACAAACATTGAAAAATCGCTCAGTTGAAAATAAAATATATATTTTCCAATTTTCTAAGGACACCATCACAATATCAACCACTGCTATAGTAGATGAAAATAAAAAAACAATAAATATTTACAAGTATAGTATGTTGTTGTTGTTTTTTTTTTGGATAAAGCTTCTCAGAAAACACGGAACCAACCAACAAAACACCGAAAATGATTTTTTAAAAATAACCCTTGTGACAAAAACAAAACAATAACAAGACATTACTTCAGGACATGAGGCTATATGGATACAAACTGTGAGACAAAAAAAAAGTTTTAAATAAAATAGATTTTTCATTGAAAAAAAAAACGTCATAATTATATGAAAAAATGTTAAAAACTTAAATTTTTAATTTAATGTATTTAACTTAAAAGACCGCCATAAATGAGACAGAAATAGATGAAACAAAATAAAATGCAAGTGATTTGGCTTAGTCGAAAACTAAACAAAAAAATGTGAATTATAAATCAGGATACAGATATTTTATGTAAATATACGAGTATATATATATATATGATACGAGTACATAGTTTAAAAGAAAAAAAATATATGACATTGACTTCACATAGATAAGGTACTAAATATGACCAAATTACACGCAAATAGTATCAATGTGGATATTTTGTAGTGTTTTGTGTTTCTTTTGTTTTCTTTTTTTAAAATTTTATTTTAAAGCTTTTCTTCTATTTACTATCCAGAAGACTTACTCAGTAGCCTGAGCAAATGGTATTCCGATAAAAGTAGGACTCAATGTTTCAGTGTACATTTCCATTCCAGTTCCGCGTAGATAATCGTTTGTCCACGATTGCATATCTGCTGACTGAACGTTGATGTTTTATTTATAAAATAAATATATATTTATTCATAAAACAAATAAATTACAAAAAAAAATTAAAACAAATAACAATAAAATAAAATGAATACCAAAATAAAATTGATTTGTGGCGATTATTTTATCAAATTGAAATAAAATTATTAAACAAAAAAAAACAATTTTGCTCATTTCCCTAAATTATTTTTTTTTTAAACAATAAATAATGCTATTCTGATATTTTTTGTTTTAATTTTATAAAACACCTGTTGGCAATGATGCTGATTTTTTTTTTTTTTGAAAATTTAATTATCTAAAAGTAATTGACGAACATTTAAGGAATTCCTTGGGATTTAATTATTTTTTTTATTGGTTAAGGATTTAAAATAAAATTAAATGACTTTGTAACTTACTGTTTTAAACGATCGCATAGCAAATAGATTCGCCATCATCGTTGAAAAACCCGGTGCCAGACAACTTTGCGCTATAAAGCCAAGTTTCAACTCGGCTAGACAAATGACATCATCTCCTTGTTTCCAATCCCAAGAAGGAATATTCAGTAAATATGCCTAAAAGATATTTGGTTGTTTTAAATTTTGTTTATTTATTTTTTTATTATAAAATTACCTTATTGTGGTATTGCATCAATTGAATAATAACCCTAATATCATCACTGTAATTTTTTATTGAGATAACTCTCATAATATTGGCAGCATCTTCGGCGTCTGGATCTTGGCAATATTTGTTTGCTAGAACCAAGCAGGCATCAGCTTCGTGAACCTTTATTGTAATTTTTTTTTATAAATACAAAACAAATTAGATATTATTTAATTATGTACATGTGCACACGTACATTTAAAAATATTAATATTTGGAAATTGTTTAATTTATATGTATGTAAATTTTAACTCGATGGTATGAAGGATTGCTCAATTGAATATTTGTGCTAAAAGATTATTTCAGAAAATCAATGGCAAGGTTTATATCATCAATATACACCTCAATCAGGCCCGGACCAACCATATGTTCCAGATGAGCAAATGCACAGGGCGCCAACTTCTGGGAGCACATTAACAGGCGAAAGAAAATGTTATTTGATATTGCGTAAAAAATACTGCCGAATTTTAAATACAAAACCTGTTCAGATAATCCCAAAATAACATTCATAACAAATGTGCTGTAAGATGTCAAAAATGCACAGCGGATAGCTCAATAAAAAAATTGCATTGACATTGAAAGTCTACCTTCTGGGTAATGTGGAAAAGTCTTATGTATGTGTATCAGTGAAAGTATGTGTGTGCGCCGTTATAGAAAAAGGGCGCTTTCTACAGATATTGCACTGGGCCCAAATTTGGATGGGGTCGGCCCTGACCTCAATTGTCATACTTTGAGAATGCGTAATTGGGACCTTCTCAATCTAGAGTCTATAAGCGATGGTATGGTAAAATTTGCAAGACCTGTTTTTTGCGATGAACTTTTAGCCGAAATAATCTTCAAGGAAGAGGTATTATGCATCCATAAATGGGTTCAATGATGGATGGCTGTTTGTTTGAATAAGTAATCAACAAGTTAACATCATGGATTAACTCGAATATACCACAGGAATTCAAAGAAGCTCTTATCTTTCCAATCCGTAAAAAAGGTAGTACAATGGATCCTGCATATTATAGAGGAATTTCTTTCTTGAATGCATCCTACAAGGTATTTACTTTGATATTACAAAGCCGACTAAAATCTTAGGTAGAGCCGCATAAGCTGTTACCCATTTCCGGCTAACGTTGCGAAAACTAAATTATATTTAAATATTTATTTAAAGCAATTCATATGAGTTGGCTACGTTGCGTTTTCGCAATATCCGCCAAAAGTAGTAGCACTTTTTACCCAAAAAAAAAGTTTTTTCTTTGAGTTTTCAAAGCACATGAAATGTGTTTTCTTCGGAATACGCAAATTTATTGTAATTTTTTATTTTTTTGTTGAGAATGTATCGAACCGCATGAGTATTTGTAACTCTGGGGTCGATGTATAGAGCTTGTTATATAATAGGTATAAAAACCTAACGAAAGAAAACTTATCGAAAAGAGCTTTTTGTGTATTTATATTCAGCCGACTAATAGAGATTGCCCGAGAAGGGTGATGGACGCGAAGGATAAATAAAGAGTGGTTTTTATATTTTTTCCACTTTACATCTTGTGTTTTATTTCCTAACGTGAAAGTTTTCTTTATTTTATTGTGATTGGTTTTCATGTGAAAGATAAGTGACGGGACTGAGCTACAATGCAGAGAATACATACAGTTTCCTAGTTGGACCTTTATATTCTAATCAACCAGTATTTTCCTGCGATGTGAAAAAAATACCATGAACCGAGATTGATTCAAAACTATAAAAGCATATTTACATACCTGTATGATAACAGTAAAATCGATTCCGGCGATAAGTTTGCTAAGATTTCCGAAATGAACAACTTGCAAATCGCAAAACTTTTGCAATTTGGAATATTCGCCATTCATCTTTTAATATAGATGAGTCCTTATTTTGAACGACATTCGGCCAAATTGTTCATAAAAAGAAAAGCCTTACGATTTGGGTATAAATATTGGAACAGTGAGCACAAGTTGAAGGATACCTGTTCCAATTTATCCGGTTTGGTGGTGCTTCAACCGAAAATTCCTCAGATTTTGGTTTGAGCCAAAACGTTGTACTGCGTTTACATTCAAAAGTCGATAGCGTACCGACTACAATCATTGACACCATTTCTTTTTAAACCAATTATTGGCACCCCCTCATTCAATAAGGTTTCTTACAAAAAGTATCAATCTTATCAAGCCAATTTAATTTAAGTCTTGAACTACTACTTATTCCTCACATTTGTACGTCTTTGGTTTGATTAATTATAGTTATTCAGTTGGTGTGTGGAAGTGAAAGTGTTAACACGTTTTAAAAAAGTGAAAAAATTGAAAAATTGTGTGTGTTTTTGCTAAGGACATACGATTTGGTCAGCCGTTTTTAGTAATTATTTTATGAATATTATATACAAAAAATATGTTTTTTATTATCAGATAATAATAAATTATTCGTATTTAACTATTTTTTAAGAAATTAATTGCTATTTTTTTAATTAAAAGGGTGCCAATAATTGGTTCCAATAAAGAAGGGGTTCTATGGAACCTTAATTATTGGCACTGCCAATTAATATACTTTCAAGACTGTCAATAACTATACCATTACACCGTTAATTTTTTCAAGTTTGAAAAAATGCCGAGAACAAGAAGCTCGATTGGCCATAAAAATGGACATATATCTAAAAAAGCAGCTTCTAGATACCACAAAATACTGCGTTCTACTCTGCAGTTCCGTTTGAACAAAACATTTTCAAAAGTACGTCCAGGAACCGCAGCAGTTTTAACTGAAGAAGAAGAATTGAGCAGTGTTGAATGACTAAGAGTCTCTCAAGAAAAAGGATTTCTGAAAAGAAAAAAAAAGTAAAGAAAAGAAAAGAAAAGGAAACAAGATGTTTTGTATGCTGTCCAGGAATTTCTATGGCAAAGTTACAAAAGAGAGCACCAATTCGGTAGCTAGTCAATACCAGAAAAAGGACGGTTTAGATGGCTTATGAAAACATAGTTGCTTGAAATGTACAACGAATTTAGTCAGGAAAATTTTATTTCTTAAACCAACCTAAGAAGTGTATTATATCAGGAACTTATTTGCGAACCCAATCGAAGAAATCGGAGCAAATACAATTCGTAGTTGACAGATATGCTTTTCCTGTAAGATGTGTACAATGACAGATAGATAGATAGTTTATTGATTTTGTTTAAATTTTACAATGGTTGTTACCGCACATTTTACAATATAGTGATTTGATACAATGTATCTTTCAACTAAAATAGTATGTATATAAGTTTTATAATTTATCAATAAGGTTTATATAATTATGTCCGGAGGAAAAAACAATAAAAACCTCCATTTAATGTAATGACAAATGGCAATGACAAAAACAGTTGGAACCGATATTTGTAGTTTTAGATGTGCAATATGTATAAGAGAATATCATATAAAATGTTTGAAAAAAACTAAAATATCATATTCTTCTAAGTTTTATCAGTTCTCTATGTATTACAGGGTGGCCCATGAATCGTGCTACAAAAATAAAACGTAATAACTTTTTTTCAGTGTGAGTAATCTGATTATTTTTTTTTACTTTATAGGCTACTATTTAGATTTATGAAAATAAATGCTTGGGATACTGAAAAATGGATTTGGATTGTGCAGCGATACTATGCTTTGCAGTCCGTCAGTTCCGTCCAAAGGGAATTTAGGCTGGAGTTTGGCGGTACTCCCCCGAGTAGATGGACCGTTACGAGGCTGGTGAACATGTTTGCCGAATCTGGAAGCATCGAACGAAGACCGTATCATCGAGATGTTCGGGTTCAGGATACAATCGTGGCTGTTGCATTGGCAATACAGTCAAATCCAAGTGTTTCGACTCGAAACTTATCGGGCCAAATTGGAGTTAGCAGACGGTCATTACAACGGATACTTCATGAAGACTTAAACTTGTTTCCGTACAAAGTCCAAATTACAAGCAAGTTAAACCCTCAGGATTTGCCTGTTCGCCTGGAATTTTGCCGACAAATCATTCCAATGACCGAAGAAGACAACACATTGATAAATTGTTTGTTCATGTCTGATGAGGCCCATTTTGACTTAAACAGCAATGTTAACAAGCAAAATTGCCGTATATGGAGTGAATCTAATCCAGAAATGCTCCATGAGACGGAACTGCACCCAGAACGAGTCACTGTGTCGTGCGCAGTTTCATTAAGGTGTATTGTCGGGCCATACTTCTTTGAAGAAAACGGTGTAACACAAACTGTCAATGGGGACTGTTATTTAAAGATGTTGAATTAGTTTTTTTACTTAGAACTTCGCCGAAGACGTATCCCTTTCAGCAGGATTTGGTTTCAATAAGATGGAGCAAGTGCACACGTAGCCACATAAGTTATGGCGGAGCTCCAACGAAAATTTATATCCAGAAACTGCATTTTCCGCTGACCTGACTGCACCAGACTTTGTTTTATGGGGTTATGTCAACCAAGAAGTATACAAAACGAAAACCAGGAATTTGACTGAATTTAAGCAAAATTTAAATCTTAATCCAATAAAAAAAATTAATGAAATATATCGATTAAAATAAAAGTTATTAAATTTCTTATTGTAGCACGACAGGTCCACCCTGTACCAAAAATTAACAGGTCTTAAGTTCTTATTTCAACTTATAAAATATTATTTATTTTTCCATATTTAACTTTTTGCTTACTTAATATCTATTATTTCTTTTTATTATTTATAACCCGGAAGAAGCGGCAAGTGTTTATGTTTTTAATTGAATGGACCACAAATGTTTTAAGTAAAAAAACTAAAAACAAAATATTATTTTCCCATACATAAATGTACATTTTTGGGGTAACGATAATATTTTAGTCGGATGCCAATAATTGTAGTTTGTGGCAAACTTTTTTAATATCCCATTTTTAGCTCTTTTTTAATAAACAAATAAAAATAATTCAATATAAATAAACAAAGAAAATTATATATTAAAATTTAGTATTATTTTTTATATTTTTAACTTTTTAATTGTGAAAATTCCGAGCATTTAAAATTGAAAAATCCTTAAGGGTGTCAACAATTGTATCCGTTACACTATACCATATCAGCATACGGTAACTTTCGACAATTTCTTTGCATCACATAAACTTATGTGTCGAGTGTCGGCTATCGTACACTGGTCTATTTTGAAACAGGCAATTTATATTAGGTACTTAATTTTTATAGGGAAACCTCAGTATTTATTGTCTTTACGGCCACGGTTCCTGAAAACAGAACTGGGCACGAGTACGATAACTCAGGAGCCGCATAATAATAACGGATTTTTTTAGAGGGGTCAAAAACAAGCATTTTTTACTATGGAAGGGGGGTCTATCTCCCCCCGTTAAGGCGGGAGGGTCATTTTCTTAAAAAATGACTTATGATTAAGCACGTTACCACAATCGTCCTTAAATGGTGAATTAGTTTTTGTTTTATAAGCTTCTATATCTTTTTGTTTTCTTAAATATACGCAAGCTCGACACATAATTTTAAATTCATTTTCATGTTATTCCTTTTTTAACACAAATATTCATGATATAGGGGAAGGGTTTAATTGAATTATTTAGAAAAAAAAATATTTTTTTAAAATAAAAAACCAAGAACGAAAAATAATAATAATTTTTTTAATAAGCAGGTAAACGAATAAATAATTAAATAATTTGTAAAAAACATTAAAAATGCAGCTGAAGACATAATAAAGAAGCTTACACAAAATACAAGCAATCAGCAATAGAAAAAGAGAGTTGAAAAATATTAACATTTTAAGATACACATTAAGAAATTTGAAATATGTACGAGTAACTATGAAAATTTTTTACATATCAATATCTACGTGTTTATGTATATATATCTTTAAAAAAAACACACACACCGACAACACAAGAGTCAAAACAAGGCAAACATTTTTTTTTTAGAAACTACAGCCAAGCATACTGAAACTGACACTTACCAACACAGAGTTGTTAATCTTGTTTAATACTTGTAATAGTGTTACTAATGTTTATACCAACACAAATTAATAATATCAGAATCTTTGATAAAATGTCCTTCTTAAATTATATTTCATGCGGCTTGTGAATATTTCTTGGCTAATATATACATAATATGTAAATTTCTAATAACATGTCTTATACTATATGTATATGTATAATAAAATTATAATTGTATATTTATTTTACAATTTTACAATACCCGTTAGCTATTTTATGTGATATTTCTTTGATGTCCTTACACACATTGATATGGAATAGTTCTTTTTTTTTTTTTTTTTTTTGGGAAGTCCATGGATAGGTATGCAATGCACTCAAGTTTAAATAATCACTAAACACATGAAATAATTTAATAACACATTTTATAATGCTTATGAATTTGTTGACTTGGGTAATTTTTTTAAGTTTGGGAAATTGATTAAATAACATACAACAATTTGGCTGGCCACGAAACAAGAGAGTTTAATTTTTTTGTAAATGGTCTTAGTATATTTTGTAATTATGTAGTTTCTGGCAAAATGCCAATATTTCTGACATTTTATACCAACTGCTTGTCATAAAATATGATTATGCCAATTAATGGTTCAAATGGAGTTTTGGCAGTTATGTAAATATAGCACAAGTCTAGTACTTAGAATTTTCAAAATATTGAATTTTATAATTTAACAATTTAATTTTCTTAAGTTGTTTTCTTATAATAAACATTTTATATATATAGTATATCCTCCTGAAACAAAATTGTCGAGTAATATTAATACTAACGGCTTGTTTCACAATGTCTGACTAAAATTCAGATAGGTTATTTGACAATCCGAATTAAAAAATATCGGAGCACAGCTACCATACGTCCAAATTATGTATTTCTTGGAATTACCAACCTTTTTTCATAAAAATAATATTGTATACTTTTGATTTGTGGACTTTTGACCATGCTCCAATATACAGGGTTGCGCAAAATGAATCACCCTATGCAAATGGCGTCATACGTCAATCATATTTGAAATTTGTAAACTAGACAGCTGCTGTCAAAGCGGTAGGCAATGGAGCGTTAAACTCCACAAGAGCGTGGAATAATTGTCCTGATCATTTTTTTTTTTTATTAAGAAAGTAATTCAAAAACAGCCTGTATTTTGTTAGATAGTGTAAAACAGGCAATTAGCACTCTTTAATTGGACTTGTAAAACTATTAAAATAGCATTTAAGGGTCATTTGTATGCAAGTTGGTGAATTCAACTGCAATCCTCGCCATCCCACCGCCAATATGCATACATTATGTGGGCTAAAAGCCGAGACCGGCGAGAATGTCGACAACAAAAATAACACCATTACGATACTTTGCGCTCTTCATGGCCAACCGTATATGCAACTTTAACCGACAAATAATTTGTGTAAGTATAATAATAGTATTAAATTATAAATTTAAACAATTTTTTCTATCAATATTTATAATTCACAGTATCATTAACTAGCTAACCTATTCTAGCCTTCAATAAAACTCATTTACAATAAAACGTATTGATGGGAAGTGCATTGCAGTAGATATCTAATATCTGTTATCTATTTACGCCAATGTATTTTTCTTGCAATTACGAGACGTGGGGATGCTGGACTATACTTATGTGGTTTTCCATTGGTAAAATAAATTAATTTAAATAAATTAAAATAAATTATTTTTTTTTACATTTAGAACTGTCAAAACACCGTAAATAGTAAATTGATTTATTTTTGAATCTAGATCATTTTTGCAAATCCTGACTTTTCAGCAGATTTACCCCTCCTTGCCTCAACACAAATACAATTTTAAGCTGTCAGCTTGACAAATGTGCATTTTAATTTGTATTTTGTTTCAATTGTGAAAAGTTAAACAAAATATTAAAGAAAATTAATACAAAATTGGGAGCAGTTTTAAATGAACTGTTACTAGATTCACAGACACTGAACTACATTAATACAATATAAAAAAAAAAGAATCAATTGCTATTGTATTCCATTCGGCACGAAAAATCAATTTTTAAATTGAAATCTGAATTTACCAATCGAAAACACCATTAGCGACTAATGGCCATGTAATAGGGTTTATTATCCTCCACCACTAATTGTGTGTTGGATAAATAATATGGTTTTCCATTGGCAATTCCAGATTTCAATCTACATTTTGATGTTTTCGAGCGCAATGGAACATGATTTTAGATTTGATTTTTTTTGTTAGTATATTTGTGTAATATAGTATCCGCGAAACTGCTATCAATTTGTTTATTTTCGCCCAAGATCTGATAAGTGAGCAAAAAATTTTAAAGTATTTAATTTTTCAAGACACATGCGCAAAATTTTAGTAAATTTTTTTTAAATTTAACTATATGCCTGTAAGACCTAAGGTCTTTTGAATGCAACCTGAATTACACGGCACTAGTTTGGCACAGTGGATTTGAGAACCAGGTATTGACTGTCTCATTTTAACCCATGGGCGGCATCCAATTAAAATTGGAGGTATAGAAAAGAATGCGCCTAGCGTGGGGATCGAACCCACACGTCTTAATTAGGAATCGAGCACTTTATCCACTGCGCCATTGCCACCAAAAATTTAGTAATATGTTAAATCATTTTTAATATGACACTAGGCTAAAAAGAGGATTTTGCTTATTTTAAACCAGTTTAGTATCGTACTATTTTCTTAACATTTTACTAATGTTAAAATGGCTACTTTATGTTTTTAGTATCGTACTAAATCCATATGCCACTTTGACATTTACAAACGTCAAAAAGTTATGTTCGCTTACGTTCTTGCACTATTTTAATTTAAGAAAATAGATTTAGTATGGTGCTAGTTAAAAAGTGTTTAAAATTAGGAAAATATTAGTAAAGTGCTTTAGTATTATCAAACTGTTAAGTAGTATCAGGCCAAGCCCTTAACATCAGGCTGTTTAAAATTTTGCGCCATAGCATATAAACATGATGCTTTTAGACAATGGTTTAGTAAGTCCAATTCAATACATGCATTTATCAAGTATGACAGTAGAAAATTGTATTGGTGTTAGTGCAAAAAGTGGTAAATATGCCGATAAATCCTGATCTGTAGAAATGATCTCGATTCAACAAGGAGAATATGGGTGTTTTTCCAGATCTAGATTTAAAATCAATTGATTTATTTTACCAATGAAAAACCACATAATAAGTACTTACATAATGTACCTGACTTATACATTGTGAAATAGGCTGTAATTATTATAGCACACTTCCTTTTATATCTTATGGCACTTTTTAATGAGGCCGTTGCATTTTATTTATGGTGAATAAGCACATGCAAAACTTAACTATAAAACAACACATGGAATTGGTGTAAGATAATTCAATTTGGAAGGATCCAAGAATCGCCGAAAAATATCTCAGCAAATCCGTTGTAATTTTTAAAACACAATTTTTTGTAAGAGTCGAGGGTATTGTGTTCACTTTTATATTTGAACTAGGTACTGTCGACGACGAGCACTTAACTTAACGGGTTTCCGGTTCAGAAGTATAATTATGAGAATGTTATACGATCACTGTACCCATATTAAAAGGTTTACTTATGTGCCCGTTGTTAAAATTCGGTTGTAATATATTATATATTAATAATATATTAATATACTAGATATTAATGATCGAACTATCATTGCGGGCGTTCACTCACTTATTAGATATGCTATCTCGGGTACCAAGCTAGCGGAGTATATCTGTGGACGAATCAGATAGGTTAGCTGAAAGCTGTCAAAAAATCGGAACAAAAAGCATACCAAATTAATTTTGCAATCAGCTGTTCCAAAAATTTGTTCTCGGATAGCCAATTATTTCAAATTTGTTGGTATAACTAAAGATAGCTTTCATTAGAGAAGCTGTGTTTTCATCAGATGTGCTTTTGCACGCATTACAACAACAGAAAGTTATTCTAGATTGCTGAGAATAACTGAGTGAACGTCCCCATTTACCATTTTTGTATAAGATTATATCCACCAGAGGGCCATTTTATCTTTTGAGCGTCATATTATATCTATATAATGCCACTTTGAAATTTACAAATGTCAAAAAGTTATGTTCGCTTAGTTTTTCCCATAGTTTTAGTTACGTACGTTTGTTGTTTGTCAAGCAAATAGGTTAAGTATGGTGCTAGTTAAATATTTTAGTAAAGTGGATTAATATTAGCAAACTGTTAAGTATGGTTAAATTTTTACCTCATTTTAGTTAAGTAAACTAAAAAAAAAACACGATACATTCACGTTCATTCGTATCTTTTGTTTGTTGATTTATTTATACTGGCGTCTAGCGACATTTCTGAATAGATATATTTTGTAATTTTGTAGTAGATTGCTATTAGTGGGGCTATTTTGTGCGTTTCATTGAAAGCGAGAGGAAAGTATACTCACGAGCTCTACCACCTTCAAATCAACACGCCTAATAAATAAACATTTCGCACAGGAAAAGTGTTTAAGTGGAGAAATAAGATCGATATTGGACAATAATTTGCAGAAACACAGAATCCACAAAATATAGATTTTTTACTTATTGTAATAGATTTTCTTCATGGATTTTCGGACAGCTGACTTAATTTTATTAGTAAAATATTTTAGCTCACGTATTAATTTCTTAATTTCAATATTATGGTTTACAAAAATGGTGGATTAGAGATGGAATAATTGTAAACCTAAATTTTGCGCCTGAGATATTGTTTTTTATGTATTATCAGGTTTTTGTAGTTTTATTAATTCCTCATTTTCTATACTTACGACTTAACTAAGTTTTTTCTAATTACCAAAGTCAACACTTGCAAAAAAATAAATAAAAAAATATTTTTAGTGGAATAATTATGTAATATAAAAATGGGCAATATTTGAAAAATATTTTAAGCATAACAACGCTGAACACAAATTAACGTGTGTTATTCATTGTTAGTGTATTATACATTGAACACAATTTGCAATACAAGTTCACATCAAATATTGATGAAATAATGAATAATAGTATAATCTAAACTAAAATAAATAATAGACGAAAAACCAAATAAATTTAGTGTTAACATTTATAGTATGTATGTATGTATATATGAAAACATTTGACTTTAAAATAGACATTTATACGAGTATATTAAGAACATGTGGTTTCTCGATGAAACTTTGAAAGTGTTAGATTGCGCTGTATTTTACTTCTTTCTTTGATTAAAACAAATAAAAATATTTTAAAAAAATAAATAAAATTATAATAATTATGTATGTATAAGTATGCACAAAATCATTTTTTTAATGGAAACATAAGAGTCTCTCTAGGAATGAAATGTTGTTTACCTTCACCCTCTGTAGATCAATCGGATTCATTATTGTTCCCTGGAAGAATTCCACTGTGGTAAAATGTCGTTTAAACAAACCCTCCAATTCCAGATCGGGTGGTTTTCTTTATTTATGTATTTTTTTGTTTGCGTTTTTATTTTATTTTTTTTTTATATATATAAATTGTGTGTAATTTATAACATGCAATTATTTCAGTTTCGTTCATCGAGAGGGTTTGTTTCATTTTGTAAATTTTATATAAATCAGTTTTTGTTTTTTTTTATTTTATAGTTTTTCGAAGGAGCAGGTATTGATGGGAATGATAAATTTTTCAAATCATAAACATAATGAGAAAGAAAAAAAAGAAAGATTGTTAATTAAAAAATCACAAACTTTGCATTGTATACAATTTCTTGTGAAATAAAAATTATTTTATAAAAAAAAAACCATTTTAAGTCTTTTAAATGAGTCGTGTACTATGTATTTCCCTGCGAAGGTAGATTGATATACATATACAAAAAGTTGCATCGTTTCTAAACATTTATTATAAATTTTTTTTAACTATGAGATAAAATTTATTGTAAGGAGAAAATATATTAGTAAATTTATTGTACCTACGTTATATTAAGAGAAGACTTAGAAAACTTAACCAAATATTATGTTAATAAAATTGAATCTAAAGAATATAACAATTATAGTATAGTAATAATTATTTTTATTTTAAGTCAAAAGTGTGTGTTTTCATAATGTTTTCATTCCATGTGCAGTAGATTTAACAATTTTCTTTTATAAATAAACCTTGATAAAACCGATTCCTAACCATGTAACTATTTTATTTAAAAAAAAAAATAATAATATGGTATCCATCTTAGTCCTGGTATAACGAAAATATGACGGGCTTTTTTTTGATTAATCAAATAAAAATATCGAAATAATTTTCTTTTAACAAAATCAAAAGAAATTTGTAAGCTCTAAACTACTCGAATCACTCTTATACTACGTTTCCACGGTCCACTAAACCGAGATTTAAATAGACTTATAGCCTTTTCACACCAAACCCAAAATACCGTTTTCGCGAAATTATCGGTTTTGGCTGAAAACCTAAAGCGAAACACAAGTTTTACCATACATTTTCGATAAACCACTCGTTTTGATAAACTACAAGTTTTAAATAAAACCAGTCGAAAACATGTTGGATTTGCAAGATGAACTAAGCAAACACACCTTGTGAAACATTCAGTGATCAATTAATCGTCACATAAATAGCTGATGGGTTGCTGCCAGTAATAACCAAAAAAAAAACCAGCTGGCTGGGGTAATTTCAATTTCAATTCACAACGTATTTTTTGTTGTATGTGGTGCCAAAATAATTGAAATCTCAAACGAAAACTTGTAAATGTTCAGTGTGAATGTTTTTCGAGTTTTCTTAAACTTTTAGCTGAAAACCCGGTTTTGGATTTGGTGTGAAAAGCCTAGCTAAATCCCCTACAAATCTTGAAGATTTAACATACAAATTTTAATCTCCTCAAATGAAGATATAAAATACATCTTCATGTATCATATAAATGTACAAATCGAACTAACCTTTTTCCATATCTAAATGAACGCATTCATCGGTAAAATTAATTCTTCTTTATCATCATCATCATAAAAGAAAATGCAACACCATTTGCATTTTAAAAAGTGCTGCCAAAATTAGTATACTTTTGTAGCACGAGCGGTAAAAACAATATTTGAGATTTTGTAAATCTAGAAGAGATTAAAGTTTGGTAAAAACGTAGTATTATTTCACTCTTGAAGTCATTGTTGATGTGTAAAAAACTATGTCGGTGGTAGGATAAGCAAAAACATGGGTCAAACTTATACGTTCCGTTTAACCCGTTACGATTACTCATTTCTTGTAGCACGTTAATTTTCGGAATATTGTATTTAAGACCCTGCTTACATTAACCGTAAGTTTCAGCAGTCAAAATTTCTTAAGGTTTTACGATTTGGCATCACTGTTGTTATTGGCTGTCAAATTCATTTAGGCAATACATCCACTAGACATATTTATTTTGGATATTATTGTAGACACAATTACTGAAATTTATATTTCTTCAACTATGTGGGAAAAAATATTTCGTACAATTTCATTCTTCCCCAAGGAGCCCTAACCGCTTTAGATAATTATTAATAGTTGAAACCTGTTTTTAAATGAAATGTTGGAATATAACATTAAAATACGCAAAATATGATTAATATTCAATGTCTTGTGAGACAATTGTGGACGATCAGCTTCGGATATCACTAAACGTCAAATTTTATTTCTACATTTATTTCTTCTGATAAGATAATAAATATATACAGCAATTTATGTCTAATAAATAATAATAAAAAAATCTAGATATAATGACCTCCATAAGAATTGTTGACTACATGACACATTTCTTGCAATTATTTATTTCAAGTGGATGCTTGATTCTAAAGGAAGATTATTTCTAGTGATGTATCAAACCGAACATTTTTCAAACGGAGTTGAAATTTATTCAAACCGAGTTGATAATTTTGTATTCGGTTTGTTATTTGGTTCGGTTCGGTTTGCTCGGTTAAACTTACTTTTATTACTAGTCAGTAATGTAAAATATTTAGCCCGAGCCTGGAATCGGGTCACAATAAGACAATATATTTCAGGGTCAAGGCCCTTCGAGTTGGCCGCCAACATGCAAGAAGGAGTCAGAACTGGTATGGTAATATTTTAAGAACCGTTAAATTAACTAGAAACAACTCAATGCCAGTTTGTGTTGCATTAACTAGCTTTCATGTCTGGAATTTGACAGCATATCACCTCTTAAATCGCCAGTTCCCTGGGCATTACAAACAATTAAAAAAAAAACACGATTTGACGTTTGTTAATATATTAGACAGATATGTAATTGCTGTTTTTTAAAAGCAAAGAGCATTATTTCAATTGTTTCTTCCATTTCAGTTCGATTCTTATAATGTTACAATAGAACAAACAGTACGTTCAGCCAGAGTCGATGTGGAATATTTAACATTTTTAAGGGCGAACAACTGTTATAAAATTGTTATATTTGTAAAAAATCGGCATTTCACTAGTCTCGTTCAAATTTTTAACGTATTTTTTCTTATATTTTATTTTTTATTATGCGACTTAACGTACATTTTAGTTTTGTTCAGACAAATCTCCTGTTCATTTTCTGAAGAAATATAATGTTTGACTCATTTTTATAAACAACGATCACTGGATAAAATTAATGAATAAAATATATAAAGAAAATACGAAAACAAAATCAATATAACAGCTGTGGTCCCGCATCATCCAATTAATTTAATGCGGCCATTTTATTTTTAACAAATAATATCACAGCTCACACAAAATTTCATTGAAAATGAAAATAAAAATTAAATGGCAATCAATTATTCTAAGGCTTTTATATAAATGAAATGTCATTTTATTGTAGACCATTTCACAACGGAGTGCTTATAATAGGTTTATTTGATGAGCCCTAATCTTCGCTGGGGCGACTTCAGATAACAAATGAAACTGTCAAAATGACATTTATTTTCCTTCAGTTGTCAATCAGCTGATTGATTTCTTCAAGTTATTTGTCATTTATGTTTTTGCAATGGACATTTAAGGAAAATAATTTTTTTAAAAGCCGTAAAACAAACAAGAAAGATACTTGATGTTGTAGAATGTGTCACAGAAAATTTTGTAAAAAATTGACTGCGTTCAATGAACGAAAATAAAGCAACATTTAATTTGGGCAAAAAGTAATGAGAGTGAACAAAATCTCCACAGTCAACGATTTGAAGAGATTATTTCACATGTTTTATTCATTACCACTATTAAAATTTCTCTGTATGAAAGGAGATCAATAACCGAACTATAGCTATCAGGATAAATTGGCGTTGATTTATTCCCATATTAGAACACAGCTGATGACAAAACGACTGCGGCAAAAAAAATTTAAATGGGAATACAACAACGCCAACCTATCCGCAAGCTAATAGTTCTGAATGAACCCATTGACAAACCTGATCGCTTAACAGAGTGAAGATAGTTGTGGTTCACTAGCCGTGCGCCATCTAAAGGCCGCTTTCACTTCATTCAATTTCAATTTGCAATTTTTAAGCACTTTGCTAAGGGGCGTATGTGGTGGCCGGAGTAGATAAAATTGTTCACGTTAAAATATTGCAGAGATATCGCCCATTCTTATTTGTAAATGTTTGTCATGGTACAATTAAAATTTTCTAAATTAATTGGAGTAAAGAGTGCGAATATATGTTTAAAGAAAGTTAACGTCAATTAAATATAGCAGGGTTTTAAAAGTATCTTTTCAACTGAAATGAGCTAAAAACAGTAACAAAGATTAAAAATCGCTATGGTGTAAAAGCAGTCAAAACCAGAAAATACAACACAAATACAAAAAAAATAAATAATTCTTGTTTCTGATTTTCTATGTGATTTAGTCAAACCCCCTGACAGCATAAACATCTTTAACTTCCTTGCATAAAACTCGTAAGATGAAAATAAATGGTGTAAAAGCACATAACTTTTTGAGTAAGTCAATGTGTACTGCGATCATCGGCCCTACGGGTAGCGTGTACTTGAAAATAAAGATGCGAAAAGTTGCAATATGTATGAATTTGAAAGTTCTTTTAACCTTCTAACTTCGTATTCAAAAGAACTCGTATTCAAAAGAAATTCACTACAACATCTCTCAATGGTTGAATGGACAGAAGTGAATGTTTAACAAAAATATAAAAAATCGGTTTTCAAGTTTGAAAAGCGTTTCGATATAAATTTTCCAATAGTCACATGAATAAATTTTTATCAAGGTTTATTTTTGGCATTACTTACTTTTGCATAAATGTGCATTTTCCATACAATTCTTACCACAGAAAATTATCTTAATATAATTATTATATATGCATAATTTGTCAGTATAAATATAGTAAAAATATAATATTTGAAAATTATTTAAAGATTTGAATAAATTCATAATTATAAAATTACATTCTAGCTCTACAAACAATTCTTAACAAAGCAATCATTAAATAATATAAAGAAAACGTTTCTTTTTTAATTTAATTTTCATAGTAAAAATTCTTTAACAATGGAACCATTCTAAACTATTTTATAAAATAGAAATAAAAATAAAAAAAAAGAATATAACTTTCAAGACAAAAAAAAACAATAACTTTCATTCATTGAAGCAAATTTGAAAAAATAAAACAAAACGAAAATAGCTCAAAAAACAAAAAAAAAAAATTAATTAAATAATGTGTTTTACTATCAGGAATTTTGAAAGCAAAAATATTTTTGGTTCAAGTTTCTGGGAAAATAAAGAATATATGCAAGAGTAGACTTGGGCGGAATTGAAAATATCAGATAAATTTTTTTTCGGGGGTTTTCCTTCAAAGGATTAATGGTAAGATTTTGCCGATTTTATTGCAATATCGGACAACGAGTAGGTTGATAAATTAAATAAATAAACGTTGTTGTAAAGGTGTAAGCTTGAATGCAGTTTATACGAGTATTTTGTTGAGTTTACAATTTTTGTTTTGTTTTATTATACCTTGACTCGCTCCAAGTCGACAGCGTTCATCATAGTTCCCTGAAAAAACGCCACAGTCGTGTAGTGGCGCTTTAATAGTCCTTCTAGTTCCAGATCAGGCTCCTTGCTATTTGTTTTGATTTATATATATATACATATATAATATACATTTCTTCTTTAAATCATCATGAAGATATTTTACAAAAATTATATTTATCTTTTTTTTTTGTTATTTATCATAACTTATTAAATACTCTCAATCAATCTACCTTAATAATATTATATTCTGGCTATAAAACATACTTTACTTACAATAAGGAATGAAAATTATTTCAAAACTTATCATAAGTTATAGAAATTGTGATAATTAAATTTAAAAAAAACAACATATTTTTAGGATAATCTGTTTTTACTCACCGATGTAAAAATACTACTTCAACGTCCACATCCTCTCTATCTTCGTGTAGAAAATCCTTTAGAAAATGTGACACCGATTCGTACGTTATATGGCCACACACCACAATGTGTCTGAGTTTTTAATTTTCAAATTCATCCGCGCAATTTATTTGAATTGTATTTGAAATAATTTCGACGAAATGCGAATGGAGAAAAAAAAACTCTGTATAAGTAACTGATCGATAATAATAGTTTTATTATAGCATGATGTTAAATTTCTTAAAAATTACAAATGATAAAATTAATATTTTTCTTGAGTTTGATGGAAATGTTTTTTTTTTTTTTTTGTTTAAATTTTTGATTTCTTAGTGTCAGAATGTTAAGTGTTATTTTGGAATGAAGTTCAAGAAATTATTTCCAGTCATGTATTGTATTTTTAATAATATATATATACATATATTTTTCATGAAAGCTGAAAATATTTTTCTTAAACTTCTTATGAATAAACAGATAAGTATATATAGAGTCGATGTGAAAAATGAGTGAGATAATTAAAAATAAAATAAATCTTCAAAGAATACGTCGTATAAAATAAAATAAAAAAATAAATAAACTAAAAAACAGAGACACGATTGTGTATTATTGAAAAATATATTTTAAATAAACAAAAAAATATTATTAAAAATGTTTTTTTTTAATTTTATTTAAAAAAAATTAATAATATTAAAAATTAATTTTACGAAAATAAAAAAAGTTTCAGTATTTTTTTTTAATTTTTAGTCTGCTACCCCATAATGTATTTACACTAAATTTACTATTTGATCTTATTGAATCAAACGAAGAGGTCATATAATGCTGGTGTATTTTTTATTTTTATTTTTACCATTTGATTCAATAATTTCGTGTTTTTTTTTGTTTAATTATTATAAAAAAAATATTGTCATTAAATAAACTACCATGCATTTCTAAAATTCTAATTTTGTTTGTAAAAAAAATCATCAAAACCACTGTAACTTAGCAGCAAACTTTGTTTTTAGCCAAATATTAAGTGATGTAGTGCTTATAGACACTACTTTGATTGGTCAGATATTTTATTTCTATTAAAAAATAATTATTAAACGACAAACAAACATGAGCATACACTATTAGTTTCATTCACTATCAACATTACAAAACATTCCGCTTTACAAAACTATGCCCTGGATACGAAAAAAGAAATAAAAAGTATTTTATTGACAACTTCTAAACTAAAATGATCAAACATGCGTGCAAAAGTATTAGATTTTTATAGCTGTCGCCTAGGCGGTATGAAGTATGAATTCAGGAGTGTAATTACGACTACAGTTAATAGTTGATAATTAAATTTTGTATGGGTTTGATTATCAACTATCATCTTAGCCGGTTTCAACCGTCTTTTTTTTTATTTGTAAAGAATATATTTTTGTAATAAGGTTGGATTGGGTTGTATTGTAATATAATTTTGGGTGTCTCCAAAGATAATTTTTGACAATGAAAGTATTTTTAATATTTGTTTGGAAATATATATTTAATAGATTTACAAAATTCTTTTAAATATGTTCCCCAAGTTTCAATTGGGCAAAGGAACGCCCAGTTTACAATTGTTCTATTTATTCAAGTCGTATCATTTATTTGAGTACAAATTGCATCTGAGAGACTGATATATTAATAATAAGTATATTTGGCTCAAGCCCTCTTAGTCTTAAAGATGCCAAATAGATATTTTAACAATTTTCTATATAACAAATATTTATATTATATTTTTTAGTAATTAAATAAATAATACTGGTATTCATTCGGGTTGCCGTGGCGCGATAATTGTGTGCTCGCCTGTCAACCTCGTGGTCGAAGGTTCGATTCCTGCCGTTGTCTTTGTTGTTTTATTTTCCATTAAAAATAAAGGAATAAATAAAATAATGCAAATTTTAAGAGACATAGATAAATCAGATACGGTAGTTTTCTCCCCATTAGTTCAGCAGCCATCCCTGGAGATAAATCTGAGACAACAACCAGCTCGCGCCACACATCTTTCCTATCCTTCTTTCCCTTCTTTCACATGACGCCCGCGCTGTGCTAAAAAACATATAAAGGGTAATCATAATCCCTTGAGCGCGTGTAAGATTATAAAAAAAAAAACAAGATAAGCTTATCCAAAAATTTGCATGAACGACGTTTTAATAATTTTTTGGATAAATGTTGTGTAAAACGTCGTTAAACGTCAGATATGGAAGAGATATTATGTATGTGGCAGATGGGCCCGTTCAGGTTTCGGAGTTATTTTTAAATGGAGAACTTCTCCCAAACCAATGTAAAATCGGAACGAGACATTTGAATCAATAAATAATGAAAGATAATAGTGTTTTTTTATGCCCATAGGGAATTGGATAAGGAAACGATGTCGGCCCTAAAAATTTACGTAAAGTAAGTAGCTTTCATAGTTGCCGAATAATCTCGATTTAATAGTTACATAACACAGAACACTTTTTTTTTAAGATCTCTGAACTCTGAAATAGTTAATATAATCATATTTTCGAACACGCCCAATTCCAAAAGTCATACTGGCGTTTGCATAGGTTTTTCCAAAACCATTTTCCATACAAAATTTTACAGTTCATTTACCAAAATATAAACTTATCTAGTGGTTAACGACACGTTGCGTGAATAGCCTTAATAAAGTGTATGAAAGTTCAATAAATCACTCGATACCATCAAATTTTGATTTTACGAAAAATGATTATTAAGGCTGATTTCTAAAAGCGCGTTCGCGTTAGAGACGCTTACAGTAATTTAACAAGCAATACGAACGCATTGACAAGACAGATTACCTTAACCGAAAGTAAAGTGGAATTAGGAATTTCCATCAGAAATTAATTAGCGGTGATGTATAAGATTTAAGTGTGGGATAAATAGTGGGAAGTAGAAAAATACAATGCCCGAATGTCAAAACGCGTTATTGTTTTAAGTTAAGCGTTACCGTTACTTATGTTACGTTGGTTTGTGTACTTACTAATATATGCCAAAACGTAACCTTAGTACCTACCCAACACGTCATTGTAAATAATATACCTAAATTGTTATATTGGAACTTTCGCGTTGAGAGAAAAATCTGTCAAAGCGACGCGACGCCCAACGCGGCATTGTAAATCAGCCAATAAAGAAGAAAACTTCTTATAATTTGCCACTTCACTAACAAATTTAATTCTATAATTTTTTTAATAAGTCTTTGTATTTTTACAAAGTATACCATTATGATATATGGGAGCATGTTTTGATTAAAAATAAGAAGTTATTTTCAAACTTTTGTCAATATAGAAAATACGAGTACATGTATTACGGTTAAAAAAAGAATATCTGTACTTAACAGTTCGTCAGAAGTTGGGCTCAATGGTAAACTGGTTTCCCAGTAATACTAGTATTACCGTTGAATTGTTTAATTTAAGGAAATTTCGCTAGAACACTGTTTATAAAAATAGCAGAGATACAAATGTTTCTTCTATCACCTTTCATTTTTAATACCCCAATTTGAATCTAGAGATTTATTGGAGTAACAACCCAAGGAAGTATGCAGACTTATAGATTACAAACAGATCAAAAAGGCTGATAGATTTTCTGCACCGCTGGCTGGAGAAAACTTAAATACTTGTACAGCTTTTTTGTCAACTGGGAATGAGTGGTATGTGATGAAGATACCAGGTTCAGTTTCTTCAATACAAGTGCGAGGATGGATTCCATTACATTTTAATTAGTTATCACGAAAAAGAGTATACAAAAATGTCGCTAAAGCGGCGGCAGATATATTTATTTCAAGCACTATTATTAGTTTTTTGGTCCGATTGGGTTAGTGCCATGAGTTATTTACAGTTGCTGGCCATTATTAAACATGTGAACATACATGTTACTGAATGGGTTGCATGTTGCTCAACAAATTCACCCTTTGGTTTTACCTAGAGATCCAATAGGTATCAATTAATGGGAAATAAGCCACATTTTACGAAGAAATTAATAACTCCAGAAATTGTTCCTAGCCATGAAACAATTATGTCACAGGGGCTAAATGCGTGCATCAAAGGGCCCCGGGCAGCGTTACCACTTCAAAAAAAAGCGAAGTAGATTCAAGAAGAAAAAAAAATCAAAATCATAATTTTAATAATATATTTAATACCAAATTAGTTTTATGTACATATTTAATAAGAATAACCTTGTCGAAATATGAGCAATGAGCATCTTCATCTTCAATGTTTACTGAAGTCACCACAGACACTTCAATTTTACTACTTTTGGGAAGTCTTGATTGCAAGAGCTTTTTTTTGGAAACAAAAATATAAATGGTGCGCAATGATATTTTTACAATATTATATCTTCGATCACGAATCTTTATCCATATTCTTGATTACCTACCTCAAAATATCTTTTCATGGCGTATTTGGCTGTTAATTACATTCAATTTTCAGCACAGACAGACAGGAATGCAGGTAAAACCAAACGCATTACTTGTTTGAAAAAAAAAACCTTAAAGGAAAACAATAATAAACGTCAGAAAATTGTAATATTTTTTTTTTGTTTGAAGTTGCAATTTATTCTTTTGAAATGTGAATCTGGGCTTATTTACTTTAATCTTAATCAATATTTTGTTGTGAATGTCATTTTTATGACATTTGTTATATATTAACAGCCCGATTCTCTCCCTTCTGACGAATCACAAGTCACAAGCCCTTTTGACTATTCCTTGTAAGGATTATTGTGACTCGATAACATTTATCGAATTCTCCCCCAATCGTCACAAGAAAACACACAACGAAACTCACCACAGCTAAAGGTAAATTGCGTAGTGGCATTATTGGAACACCTGAATATTAAAAACAAAATAAAAATTGAAATTGATGCGGATTATTTATTATAGATGTAATAATAAATATAAGCAAATATGTATAAATGAATTTATTTTTGTTTAAACAAATAAACAACTATCAAAATCCGTTTCATTAATTTCCAAGCAAGAAAATGTAAAAGGATTCATATTTGTTCTGGGATGTTATAGAATGAACAGAATGCCTACAGGCAATCACACTATTGTGTGATTAGTGACAAAGTGTTTATTTAGGATGCTCTGACACTTTTTCATTCTCTCTGGTAGTCGCTGGTGAAGTTATCATCTCAAATTAAATTTTCATATTTCTGTTTACTTCATGTTGGGATATAAAATAAATTGTTTCACAAAATATTATATCGAATGTCGCATCGAAATGTCGAAACTCAAACTATTTGTGAGTTGTGACCTGCTCTGAAGTAGATCACAATTTTGATTGTTTTTATGACTCTCACAAGTTGTGACTTTGGTGGAGAATCCGAAAAAGTCACAAAATTAATTTCACCTCTGCTTGTGACTTTTGAGGTATCAGTGATGTTGGGGAGAATCGGGATGTTAATACCAAAATTATCATTTTTTTTTTATTTTAAATAAGTCGTTTTAAATGGTTGCAAGCCTTCGAATTGGAAATTGCAGTTTTAATCAGGTTCTTTTTGGGCAGGGTTTTTAAAATTAGATAGTAAAAGTATTAAATATACTTCTTAGATTAAGCATACGTGAGTAATCCGCACACCAATATTTTGATTAAAAATTAACATAGGTAATTAGCACTGCACAAGATTGTTGGCTTTTTCTTTGCCACCCACGGAGTCCCCTAAGGCAGACACTTATGCCCTCTACTTTTTGAATAACGATTTTGTTAATACACATTTCCCGGCAAATGATTCAGTCCTTTTAGCGTATGGAACGTTAATGATACACAAAGACTTCTTTTTTAGTATAAACTTTCCAGTTTAATATGATTTTTTGTTCGAGGGAAACCTATTCCAGGAAAGAATCACGATCGAAGGGGAATAGATATTCCCAACAAAATACAAAACAATCGGTTCGAAATTCCCTATATGTAACCTATTTAAAATGTTAGCCAACATTTCCATATCTTTCTTTACAGCCAGCGACGATACCAAATCTTACGTGACTATACTCTTAGTTGAATAAGAGATCTCAATAATTTATAATTACGGTGCCATTCAAATTTAAATTTGGACTAAGCTCAAGTTTTTGTTTAAATTTAAATAATATCTACCATTTATTATTTAGTATTGCTTAACATTATAATAAATGGTGTGAAATATTAATTTTTGTTCATAAAAATCCCCACTGTAATTCCAAAAATAGAAATATGTAAAAACTTTCGCAAGACCAATGTAAAACATTTCTGAATTTTACTAAAAACTGTCTTTAAAAAATCGACGTTTAAATTTTGTCAGTTGTATTATGGTTTTTGCTTCATTATGTGTGGTTTATCTTATTGCAATTCAGGATACAACACCAAGTTAACAAAATCGAACATTAAATTAAATCTGTTTTAAGACCCGAAAAGCGATGTATAGATATATTTTGCATTTAAACTTAAATTCCCATCAAAGTCATAATTATATCTCTAAAGGGATATATTTATTTTTTTTTCTGAATTTGTAAATAATTACATTAAAATTGTCAATGTCAAAAATTGTTCCATTCGACACCATCTGCTTCCAATTTGTCTTCTATGCTATGGCCAATATGTAAGGAATTATATGTTTTAATTTAAACTAATAAGGAATATGTTTTCTTGGAGCCTTATGTGGTTTTAAAATTATTGCACAAAAAATGTTTTACATTTTTTATTTGTGAACTCATTCATCTTGTCATCATGTAAACTATATGTGATTGTGGTGGAGAAATCAATCCTTGCAGTAGTGATACATTACCGTGGGTGAGAAATATCGTATCCTTGTGTTTGACACATCAATGCACCAACGTTGCTGACGAAGGATAATATTATTTATATGTTTTAAGGAAAGCCAAAAGCAAAATCAAAATCAAACTCAAAATTAATATAATTTATCTGGAAAAAGTTTGGTGTAGAAATTGTTTTTTTTTTTTAGTGCAAAGAGAGGTGATTATCCGCTTAAAAATACTTCGTATTGAGCTTTTTTTTTTTTAATATTCTTTAATTTAAGTAACTCAAAGCAAAAAGTAATTTCTAACAGAATAACAAAAAAAAACGTCTTTCTGCTTCCACATAAAGCTCCGCAAAAGAAAAATGGTATAAACAGTGAAAAATGCAAATGCTTGCAGCAATGTAATTTATTATTAATCAATTCAAAATACAAACTCTGTAAGCTCTAGAATAATTTCTAAAATCAAACAAAAAACAAAGAAATATAAATTAAAAGATTCTTGTGTTATAATGTAAATAGAAAAAAGTTTAAGTACAGAATTAAAAAACAAAAAAAAGATATGCCTGGCCACGCATTTGAATTTTGTTTTTGGATATAAATATATATTTATATATTTATTTTTTTTTGTTTAAGTATTTTGTATAAAAAAAATATTTTGATTATTTGTGCATTTTTCAAATATCTAAAACTCATCAACACAGGAAATCCAATTTGTTTGTTGCAACAATCAAAAGATGGGTGGATTTGTGTTTATATTATTTAAGAAAAAAAAATTATTTGCATGAATTTTGATCTGAGGGGTCAAGGAAAGGTATTGGCTAGTTGTACAATTTTTGAATATTATTTGAAAAAAAAAACTCTAGTTCGTTTGGGATATTCTGAGTAAATATTTACAAATGGCTAATCGTGCAGTTCTATATTGAGACAAAACCTGTACGAAAGTTGATTTTACAATTTATTTTCTTTGGTTTTTTTTTGGCAAAAAGGATAAAAGGAGTATAAAGGAAATAGGTTTTATTTTTTTTAATACAAGGACAACTGAAAAAAAGCTATTTGCTGACTAACGATAAGAAAAAAAAACTAAAATTACGAAAGAGATGTTTTTTTTTTATTTAACTGAATATTATACAAGGGACATTCACACACAAAACTTTTTACCACACATCCAATCAAAATTGGCATACTTTAAGTATATTTCAGAAGTACATTTTACAATAGTTTCATAAAAATAGGAGTAAGATCAATTCATGAAGATGAAGCGCATGTTTTTTAAACAATTTTTGCCAAATTACGAGTTTTATTTTAGTTTTTTTAGGTATACATTTTTGTATAGTGAATTTTTAACACACACGCTATTTATCTTCAAGAAAATTATAATTTAAACTAAATATTTACCTACGATGATAGTTTTTTTTTTTAATTTAATTAAATTGTTTATTCGACAGAGGAGTAGTTGATTGTTTTATTTTCAAGAACAACGTTTAGAAACATATAGTAGAAATATTATATAAATACATATATGTATAAGACAAATCACGACAGAAATAAACACAAACAGACGCTGTTTTACGACCTAAAAAAAGACAAATCTATTTGCACACTTTAATTTTTTTTTTTGTTTCATAAATTAATAATTATTTGATAGGTATACAATATACGAGTAAATAGAAAAAAAGAAACATTTAATTGTTTATTTTTTACTTAAACGAAGTCAAATTATATATAGAAGAAGTAAAACAAATGAGATTTATAAAAGAGGGAAATATAAGCTATAGATTTTTTTTTGTCAAATTTTAGATTTTTTTTTACAAAATAACCATCAAGAATCAAAGAGAAAAACAAACTAAATATTTTGAAAAAGAAAGTTTCATGTTTTAACCGAAAGAAAGGAAGATTTTATTAAACAAATAGAGTAGAGTTTACCATATTGAGTTTTTTTTTTTACTAAATTTACTAAGAGTAATGGACATTTTGTTAGTAAGTGAAATAGAAAAAAAAATACCAACAAAAAAAAAAACAAATGAAATATATGGTTAGGAAAACTACAACACAATTAGTACACAATTACAATTTGGTTTATGTTAGAAAATTTAATTTTCTTTTTCACAACTTCTATCGACACTGAAATATTCAAACTAAATTGTTAATGTTTTAATTAAAGTAACATTAAATATAAAATAAATGAGTTGTTTTTTTTTTGTTGTTTAATTTTATGTAGCATATTGTTATTATGCTTTTATTTTAAATTGAATTTTGTTGAATTCTTTCTTTTTATTTTAATTTTTTTAAAGATATTTTTGCAACGAGAACGCGTTAAAAAAATAACTAAAAACAAAATGGAGTATTTCTCATTTAAGTGCTTTCCGCCATTTTATATCTTTTTTATTTCAATTTCGATTGGTCGGATGTAAAGTGCACAGGAAAAATGTGTCTGACTTGAAATTCCTAATATTTGTTTTAATTTTTCAAACTATCTGTTAGTGGTCAAGATTGTTACTGAAAATCAATTTTTTTACCAAAAAATTTGATAATAATCGAGCATTGAATATTTGGTTTCGTTCTTGATTAATAGGAAACGTAAAACGTAATAAATTGTTCTGCTTAAAGGAAAAGAAGGACATCGAGAAACAACAAAATTTTTGAGTAAGGCGTGTCAAAAATGTGTGTGATGTAACAGAATAATTGTAAAGTTTGCTTGACTGGCTTGAATCACCCAATACCTATGATATTATCTGAATTTGTATGGAGGTTAGACTAAACTTGCTCTGTGATTTAATCCCTACATTTTTTGTACTTGCAAACGGCTTACTTCGACTACTATAATGTCGTTTTCGATTGGCTATTCGGAGTTACTCTTTTTTCACTCCTGTTGCTCTAAAAACGTTCGATTGGCAGTTCCGTGTAATGTTTTCGGAGTATTTTTCTGTTCTCGGTTTCATAAAAATAGAACATATACATATATACATTCAAAGTTTTGCGTTGAATTATGTGCTAACAGCAAACATTGTTAAGAAGGCATATTTTTAGATAGCGAGATTTAAGTATGTATGCGTAAAATTGTGAATACGATATTTGATTGGAATTGAAAGGAATAGAACATTCCGAAAATCAATTCGGAAACTTATTTCATTAATTTCTTCCTCATAAACTAATCTAACTCCCTTTAATGTATGTAGATCTCTTTAAGTCAAATTGTACAGCTTGAACCACATGTTAGCTATACCAAGATGGGTAACTTTCGTACGTTTCATCCTCCAAAACTCATTTGTCTGCATTGTTGTATTTGTAAATTTGACTTTCTATCCATTAATAGATATGTGGTATTCAAATGCAAAAATATCAGTTTCTTAACTCTGCTAGCTTGTAGGCAAACTAAAATAGCTGCCAAAATTTACCCATCTTGGTATGACTGATCTGTAGCTTGAACCAAATCACTTGGTCAACAGGTTGCGCAGAGAGAGGATTCAGGAGAATAAAAATGGTGCTCAAGAGGTTTAATGAGTACAATGCCAGAGCTGCAATACTTTTTTGAAAACTGCACAATTTTACCACGATCATACTTCATGTAAAGGAATTCCATCCCTGGAATGTGATTGTGTGTATCTTTCAAAATTAATGAAATAAGCAAATCAATTTGTGGAGAGCCGCACAGTAGAATGACCATGTGAATTGGTTCAACCTATATGTAATGCAACCAATGCAAGCAAATGAGTAAAATATACAATGTATGTTCTATCTCCCTCATTATATTCTCTCTTATTGCCCATTATGATGTTTTCACTGTAATGCGGGCCTTACACCACGCAATGTTATTGCGGAGTAATATTGACCGTGTAAGGGCTTAATTGCGCAGAAATTTCGGTTTGTCCAATATATTGTGGTATGTTTAAAAAAATTAATATTTTTTGGACAATATTCAATATATTGCGCAGCGTACTTCGTCGTGTAATACAAATCTCTATTTATGCTTCACAGACTTGAATTTTTATTTGATTAAATAGGTACAAACATGGCGGACCAACGATTCCTATACAGTATGCACACTAAAAAATCGTTTTCAGAAAGCATGTCATCTTTTAACAACGAACCGATACAGAATAAACTGCAGAAAAGCAATAATGAAAATGAAAAATGAATTTTCCAATTTTTCATTTAAATGGAATTTACAATTGTGCTTGGAAAAAAGGTAAGTTATGGTTCCGACTGAATAGCAAATCATTACCTCGAGTGCGGCCTGATTTTTGATAAGGTATAAAAATGAATTTCAGGGATATTAATAAATTAATATGGATCTACATATTTCTGAAAGGTGGCACTGTCACTCTTCTATATTTGATAGTTATGTTTAGGCATTTTAAACATCATATTGTTAAAGTTTTAGCAGGATGGTACTTAACAATTTCTTAATATTAAATCAGTTAACTAAAATGTTCGTAATTTTAATCAATTCTTAACTAGTTAACTTATTTTTTTAACAAACACCAGCTGAACGCGCCGAAAACAGTGCAAGAAAGTAAGCAAACAGAACTTTTTCGCGTTTGTAAGGCCGTGTGTGAATTGCGTTAAAATGTTGGTTAAATGTTCTACCTTGGTTAAATTTTGAAGTTTGGTTTGTGGTGGGATCAAATTTAGCTTTTTGCTGTGTGAATTGCGTTTAAAGGGATTTATTAAAACACTATTTTGGCTAAAATTCATTCAAGATTTAAGAAATGTCCCCAAAAACATTTTTTTTGTTGTTTAAGTTAATTAATTTCTTTCCCAAAATCCGACTTAGAAGATATAAAGTTAATAATTTGGCACGAAAAAAGTAACGAATTCTCAGTTTTACTAATATATTTCGGTTTTACATCGTTCATTTAATATTTTAAAACAACAATTCCAAATCTTTTCCAAACAATTCCCATTATGGTTAGTTTGTTGATTTAGTATGTAAACATTAGTTTTCACAGCTGAATAATTTCACAAGCTGACAAATCAATCTATTTGTATTCAATTTGCAAAATGAAATACAACGAGTATTTTAATTAATTATTTTATATTTGTTAAAATATCAAGGGATTATATTATTTGTTTTTTCCTCTTGAGGCCCTACACAAACAAAAATAATAATGTAATTTAATTTTTCAATTGAATTAATTAAAACTTACGTTTATTATATAGTTTACCAGTAGATCTGAACTTTTTGGAATTCATCTTTCTTTTCGGTTATCGTTTACAGTTTCATATTACTCTATCTTGAGAAACGTTAAATTTTAACGCAAATTTAGCCTGCTCCAGAGCTGCCTACATTTTAACCCATTTTATTCACCACGCTAGTGTCAAAATTTAACCAAGTTACAAAATTTAACCAACATTTTAACGCAATTCACACACGGCCTAAATGTCAAATTGTTACATGGAGTTAGTGTGATGCTTGAAATAGATATAGAATGGCCTTCTGGCGATCTTGACTTTAGTAAAATTTTGAAATGGTTTTTTTAGCTAAACCGTTTAAGATTATGCGCAATAATTTGAATTTAGTTTATACTTATAAATAGGTTTTAATGAACAAAAACCCTTGTTAATAACTTCTACTAGTAGAATATATTTGAAAAAAAAAATTGATTACCAAATGGTTTTTATTAAATGCATTTTTGCAATTTAAAATTATTATTGTCTTGCTTTATGTTATGTTAAATAGAGACAAGTCTCTAATATTATGAAGGAAAAATTGGAGAAAGAACCTCAAAAAGTTGTATAAATAAATCAAATCATCAAGGCATTTGATTCGGTTCAAAAATATTGAATGAAATTAAGTATTTATTTAAAAAATTCCATAGATTTAAAAACGAATACTTTGATTACAAACTTTTTATATTTCAAAATTGTTTTGAATTAGGATTCTTGAAAAAAATATTTGGACACTGATTCTAGAACTCAGAACTACATGCTCCAGAAAGTATGCCTCTTTTTGCAGAATGTTCCTACCGAAAACATTAATTTATTTTTTAAATTATTTTTAAGTTACATATATACAAATGTTTTTTATTTAAATAATTTATAAATTATTTAAAAACAAACTATCACCTAAATAATCTACATTGACGTACTCGTTGCAATAAATTAAATTATTCATTAAATATTAATGTTCTTTTAATTAAAAGTAAAATGAAGCCAAAACCGAATATATATGATTTAAAAATTAATTTATATATGCGTAAAATTAATACAAAACCACAAACAAACAGAAAAAAAATAGTAACATTTATTAATATAATTATAATCACTTCGACTGGACACAGTAGTTAAACAATATTATATAGAACAAATACTTCAATAAACACCAATCTTTGAATTAATCAATTAAAATTCCCATATTAGCCTTTTTTTTAAATTAATTATTATTTAAATTAGTAACAACATTTGTTAGATTTTTTTAAAAGAGATTGTCGGTATATGTTTAGAGACAACAAAAAAAGAAACAAATATAAATTAACACAAACACAAAGCGTGCAACATGAGAATGATTAATTTAATTTTAGTTTGATTTCATATCACAACTTAAATTAAATATAATTAAAATTAAAATTTAATTTAAGAAAAAAATTTCTATTTATAATTATAGATCAGAATAAGTCTTATCTTGTATTTTGTTTTAAAATAAAGAAACGTGATTATTTATAGTTTATTTTTGTTTGTTTTAAAATTGTTAAAGTAATAATATTAAAATGTAAATAATTGAGAAATAATTAAATTTCGATAGGTGCTGTGTTGGGTCGAATTGAATTTTTGAATATTTGAGTTTTTGAATTTTTATGGATAATCATATTCGGTGATGCAAAAAGATATATAATTGGAATTTATTTAAATAAATACAAAATATGTGTTGGCGTTTTTTTGTTTTCAAAAAAATTTTGTAAAGTTTTGTTTTGTGGTGATGATGGGTTAGTTGGTTTTGTTAGTTTTGAGAAAAAAAAACTTGTATTTGTTTTTTTTTTAATGTGAATGGGACGCAAAAGAAAAACAACGCATTCAACAAAAATCATCAAATATGATTTTTCTAAGTATGTATTTTCATTTTTTTTTTTGGGTTTGGATTTGGTGTTTATTTAAAATTTAATATTTATTTCTCTTTGTTTTACTTCAGAATGAATTTCTTTTGTTTTTTTTTGTTTTTTTGAATTTTAGTTTTTAGAATACTAATTGCAATGTGCTCTCACCTTCGGCCCCTTTCATTTTTTAATGTGCCCCCATATTTGGCTCTTGTTCCAATCAAGTCTATTATCTCAGGTATACAACTTGCAAATATCGCCTGTTTTCAATACGAGAAATAATAGTTAAACATAATTTCGATAGAATTTTTTTTTTTGATAATTTTATGTAATTTATGATTTTTTGTTCGTTTTATTTTCTACTACAAAAATTTGGAAAAAAAAGCAATCAATTTGAATTTATATTTTACTATTTTACCGCCGCCGTGCTCGTATTTTTTGTTTTTTTTTTTTTGTTTTTGTTTTGCTTGGTCGAATATACCAACATAAACTTTCTGAGACAGTTTATAACGCAGACTTTATTGACGAGGATGACAAAGATATTTTAAGGTATGATGATCCATACGTCATAAAACAGACATAATTAATATTGTTGCGCAGAATTTGTTGCTAGAGAATCCTTAAGTCCAGTTTTCGGTGAATAACAATTTTGATTTTCTTATTAATTTTAATTTTGTTTTGAAATTAAACATAAAATTTAACATATAAGATTAAACAAACAAAAATATTTCTAATACTTGTATGTACATAAATTAAAAAATAATCGTAACATTAATTTAAAATAAAATAATAAACCTAATTTTGTAAATGCCTACTTCTTTTTTTTTTTGAATGAACGAGTATATATAAAAACACACTCACAGATTAGAGCAACATTCTAAACAAATAAAATAAAATCGAAAATAAATAAAATTAATACTTTTGGAACAAAACTGTTAACCGAAAAAAAAAATGTTTCTATTGTATTTATTCTCTTTCACACAATGGATGGAAAAATTAAATAATATATATATTTTTTTTCAGTGTAGCAAAAAAAAACTCAAAAATTTCTATATAAGGGGTGCTGTGACTAATATTAATTTATCAACTTATTTGACCCCGAACAAGTTGTTCTTTGAATTTTTTTAAACACAACTAGGCTTCGATTTCTTGGGACATTCACGTATAAATTTTGTATTATGTATATATGGTGATTTTATTGTATACAAAAAACAATACAGTAGTCTTTATTGAATATTAAGACTAAGCTCATTAAGATAATTCGTTTAAATATATTAGTCAGGGGATACTTTTTTGGGATGTGACATATTTTTGACAAAAATCGAGGAATTTTTTGGTTTTTATATAAAAAGAAATAAATAAGTTTGGGAAATTTTGTTATTTTTGTATTTTAATTTCTAGGAAAAATATTTAGAAATGGAATTAATAAAAAAAAATGATTCAATCTAGGAATAAAAAAGATTAACGGAAAAATAAAGGAGGGAGACATTTTTTGTTTGTACTTATAAACATTTTGTTCTTAATTGAATTTTTTTTTCTAATTATGCGTGGCTGCGGCATACAGGCTGTGCAAGCAAAAAACTTATTCAACATTATTATTAATTAATATTGTTAAATTTATTAAAAGTAAACGTCTACGAAATAGTTAATTTTTTTAATTTTTTTTTGTTTGAATAACCAAAGTAAAAAGCTATATGAAGTAAATTCTATTAACAGAAAAAATTGTTATACATATAAATGTTACATTTATGTGTATATATAACAAAAAGAAAATAAATTAAACACAAACAACAAAAGAAATAAAAAAACAATTGAAAAATAAAATAATATTCTAATACAATAAAATTGCACATAACCAAACGTTTGATTAAAAAAATACTGTTTGTGAGTGTTTTATTAACAACAAAAAAAAATGTTTAATTATAAATTGGTTATTTTTGTTCTAAGAAAAACCTCAACTCAAACCGTTTTGCACTCCCCGAGCAAAAACAAAATCCAGAAAATAAATTGTAATATATATAAATATATTTAAAAAAAAAGTATATCAATTGTTTTACAAAATCAAAAATATGTAAGTCAAACAAATCTTTACAAACAGGACAAAAATCAGTGTGCGCAGTGATTTTAACCGATTTTAGTATTTGTTCTTTATTTAAAAATATATAAATACTGTAGTTATAGTATCATTACTTTCCGAAACAACTTCTAACTAACAAAAAAAATAAACTCCATGATCTAATTATTCAAATTGTTAAGGTATTTAAAAAAAAAGAGAGGAAACTATATATGCATTTATATCAGAAATGTTTTTTGTTTTTTTTTCCTTTTTTAAATTTTTCATGAGATTCTGTATCTGTTTTGATTTATTTTGGTGCCAATGAACTGATTTTTGAAGTTTTGTTGCTGTAAACTTTATAATGTTGTTATTTGTCTCTATATTAAAAAAAAATAATAATAATTAATTTGTTGTTTTTTTTTTTTCAAAAATCAAACAGAATTTATATGTATAATTTTGTATAAATCTTCAAATTAACTGTTCTGTAAGCATTAAATGTTTCCAAAAATTCATCGATTTCTGTTAAGCCGCTTTTGTATAATATTTCAAATTATTATTTATCAATTTTTTTGTTATTGAAAATTTTATTATAAAAATTAAATTTAAAATCTCTTCTGTAAATCATACCAATAAACAATAAAACTAAAATTAACAAATTTTGAATAAGAAAAAAAAACATTAAATAATAGGAAGAAAATAAAAATTAAAAAAATCTATAAACAAGATAGATTATTAGTTTGCTATTTTATATAATAAAATTTAACATGCAATGAATAAAATTTGTAATTTATATTATGAAAAAAACCGAATTTTAAAATATTTTAGCATATTTAATAATAAAAATATATTAATAACTATTTGTTTTTTTTTTTTAAATTAGCAACTTAATGAACTACATTTCATACGCATTTATATTAAAAGTTATATTCATATTTTTTGTTAATATCTTTTTTTGGAATTGTCCTGCATTCACGTTATATTTTGTATATAAGAAAATATTATTAATAGCATATAATATGAATATGGAATAATTTACAGAAGGTAAAGAAAGTATTTCATTTATTTTTACAATAAAAAAACAAATTATGTATTTCAAAATATCCATTACGATTTTTTTTAAAATTTTTATATCAAATTTGTAAGTTCATAGGTTATAAGGCCACGAATTGAATTGAGCTGAGACACATGCCGCCAAGAAACCAATGCCTTTTGAAAATTAAATATGTTTTGATACAAATGATGATATAAATAAAAATAAGAGATTAACTAAGTGTAGTTAGTTATGGTATATTAAATGTGTATATGCATATATTTTTTGGGACTTATTTGTATAAAATTCAGATTTTAATTTGAATTATTTTTAAGATAACACAGTGACAAATTCGAGAAAACTGAATGTAAGATCTACTAGTAGAACCTTGACCTTTAAACTACTGCCAACCTTTCTTAGGTACGTTTTTTTAGCATAGGAAATAAGTCTGCAACTTTTTGAGTCCAAACAGATAAGATGAAAGGAATTTCTTCGAGGTAAACACCAAAGCCCCATAACTTTGGAGTGATTGTCCAACACTTTTAATTAAAACGGAATTATGAAAGCGTTTTTTTTTTAATTTGTTTTCTTCAAATTTTGTTTAATTGTTTTTAATTTCTTTGATAAATATTGAAGAGGCCTTATAGGAGGATAGTTAAACGCAAACAAAATTTTATACAAATAAAAAATAATAAGCTATTAAGCTAGAATTGTAATCAATCATCGCTTTGATTCTCCGACGTCATCACAACACTTTTTTTCACTCTGTCACCCAAACGTCAATACCTTGATCGAAAAATTGCTGTCAACGCAGGTTTTAATATTCTCGTCAACACGCTATCAACATTTTTGGTTGGTTAACAATAACAAGATGTGAAACAATTAGAATAGGGTAGATTTTGACACCATTTTTATGTCAGTGCGGAAAAGTGTTGACCGTTTTCCATTGGTAAATCCAGATTTCAATCTATATTTTGATTTTTTTCGAGCCAATGGAACATGATTTCAGAATTGGAATTTTTTTATTGTTATATTTGTGTAATATCGTATCTGTGAATTTGTCACGAAAGGAAGTAATTTATATGAATTAAAATAATGTGTATGACTATGTAGCATCGTCACTAATGATAAAGGATATGTTTATTTTTTTGTAAAAAAACATGATACCAACTTTCAGATAATCATTTAGTGAGTGCAATAAATAAATTGTCAAAAATAATCTCGATTCACGATAATAAATTAAATTATAACGCCCAATGTAACGCAATAAAGGAAAAAAATCATTTTTTTAGCAGAACTAGATCCAAAATAAATTGATTTATTTCCTCGTGAAAACTTAAGATTACTGGAATCAATCACTGTTTTCGTTTAGCATAACCAAAGCAATTAGCCTTCGTTTACATTGTTATAATGGGCGCATTCAGAAATCTAGGCATTGCTAGATCTGAATAGGTTTTTCCCAATGTAATCCTGTGTAAGAACACAGCTGGTAATAAAACATCTATTGCCACAAAACAATTCTAAATGTATCTGAAAAACTTTGGTATACTTTTATATCCCATAAGATTACGTAACCTTACTGATCGCTAACATATCCACTATTAATATATCTTCATATCCTAGCGGATAGATAATCGAATGCGGGCAATCATTCTTCGTGAAGGGAATTTAATATGTCAAAATTGGATCAAGCTAGATTTTGACGTTTGATTTGACGGCCATAGTTTATTTATCTGTTGTTCAATTTTGTTTATTTTAAGACCTAACACTAGATAAAGACAAAAAATAAGTAAAAATGTTTTGGATGCACAGGCGAATATGTGCGAAAATTCCCCATTAGAGAAGAAAAAATAAATTGCTATAGAAATATTTTTCTTTAACAGAAAACACCCGGAATTCAAAAATTTTGAAATATTGTGTTTTATCTGTAAATATAGTGTGATATGGCCTTAAGTCGCAAAAGAATATGACCATGTGTCACTTTAATGTAGTTTTGGTACAAGAATGTGATTCTTTTTTGATACAAGTCTTCCAAAACAGGGATTTCTACAATTAAATCCATCCATTGGGCGGACAAAAATTAATTTTTTTTTGATTCTGAATCAAATTTTCAGATCCGTATTTTTCAGTGAATTTACTCGTCATTTTACTCATACCACTAAAACCTAGTACAATTGGAAGCATTCAGTTTGACAACTATCAGTTTCACAGAAACGAATATACGCCAATACCATAGCAAAAGAAAATTTAATTCAAATCGCGTACCATTTCGCTACGAAAAATATCAAAATTCGCATAAAATTCTGAATTTTCCAATGGAAAACGCCGTAAGAAATTGTCATATATACAATGCAGATTTTGGAATATGATCTTATGTCATGGCACCATTTATTAATATGACATTCTATGTCAATAATTTTAAAATTTAAAGATATTGGTCTGGAGTGGCTACCCTGTGGAACATCATTCCAGAAGTTCCACAGACCCTTTCTGTGAGAGTGAAAAATCTTGCAAATTATAAATTAATATTGACAAAAGGATCTTTAAATCAAGATTTAAATTATATTTTTTTTATATGCCGTAAATGTTTTCACAGTATTTATTTTGTAGTGTTATCAATCAAAATTTTAACTTTTAAAATACGTTTAATTATATCCCAAAAAATATTCGTATATTTAAAAAAATGACATAAGTTCGAATGCCGTAAAGCGACCTCTGTGGGTCAACCTTTAGTGACATTCATATTGTGTGTATCTGTGTATTGTTGTAGTGTCAGTATATTGAAATGATTATATAAAAAAAAAAACAAAAAAAGTTTTCGAAAAAAATGCAAATTCATCCTTGAAAATTTGTCTGATTTTGTAATTATTGATTAATCAACTATTAAATAAGGAAATTAAAACAAATAATAATAATAAAAGAAATAAAGTCAAGCAAGTGTTTTCATATATGCATTCGAAAAATTACTTTAATTTATAAGGAAAATTTAAATAAATTCAAAATGAATATTAAATAATGCCCGAACGGATTAGTAAACAAAAAAAAAAAAGAAACTGAAATAAAATAATAAAAAAAATTAAAGAACTCAAATTGAAAAATTTGCTGATTAAATAATTTTTTTTTAATTACAAAAAAAAAATAATAATTTTTAAATGTTTTCGCTTCTGGTACATCATGATGTGTACCTTTTTCTAGGATCCTTGCTATACGTCCCACCATATTTGCTTCTTTGGGCAGCCAGTTCAGTGATTTCTGGAATCCAACTAGCGAACACAGCCTAAATTTAACATACATACAAATATTTATACGGCATTATGACTTTTGATTGTTGTTTTTTTTTTATCTTTAAATTGTTTGCTTTCGTTTTGAACTAATTTGTTTACTTTACCATTTAATATTTGTCTTGTAATCTTATATTCGTTGCATGTGTTTGGAAAAAAAATGCCTTCCCTGCAAAGTGTCAACATAAGCCCTTACTTCGATAAACATACTTACAAATTAATTACATATACCACTCATTCACACACACCTTTTTATTCGCTTTGAATGTATATTAAAATTATTTAAATGTACATTTCCCTCAACTAAATTAATTAATTGAATAACTAGCCTTTTACCAGATTGTTTGGAGAAATCAAGCGAGACAAAATATTTTCTTCTAATCAATAGAGAAAAATTCGACTAATTAAAAGGGATAGACAAAAATTAATTAACTAAAAATCCAGAAAAAAAAAATAATTTAAAAAAAATTAAAACGAGTCAAAATTTGTTAAACATAAATGTTTTAAGAATTAGTTAAAAGCATTTGAAACAACGTAAGTTAATAATATGTTTGTTTTGTAAATAATTAGTTTAGTTTCTTTTTGTTTGTGGGATTTCATTTAATAAGGATTTTAGGTTTTTTATTCTTCATATTTTCCATTAAAGTTTTCCTGTCCTTCATTTGCAATTCGTTACTTTTCAATATTTTTAACAGTGTACTTAAAGCAAAATATAAAAAAACACGGAAATTAATTATGTTTTTAATATAATGCGTGACCGAAATTTTAACACTGTGTTCCCTTACGATATAATATTAAATGTATATTGTATATTTTTATTATTAACATAATAACTAACTTCAATTAAAAAAAAAACACAAATATTAAACAAATATAAAACACACATAAAAATATTTTTATATTAATATCTTACGTTGCTTGAAATAATTTAGAAATATATGACTTTTTTTTAAATTTTAATTAATCTTTACAACAAACAAAATCATTTATGAAATTTAATTGATTCTAAGGACTAAAATTTTTGCTATTAAAAACCAAGACTATGCTAACACGAAAAAAGTTTTAGATTACTGGCAGCATTGCAAATTAACACATTTATAAAAAAAAATAATTTTTTTTATAAAAAAAAAAAGTTAAAAGAAAATCAAGTAAAATAATTAACTACTTTAAAAAAATGTATAAAATGATTACAACTTTTTTCATTTTATTTTTTAATCAATGAAGATTCAAATTTTTGTGCAAAAGAACATGGTAGTCATAATAATAATTCAAAAAAATCAATAATTGGTAAACAAAAAAACTTAATAAAAACAAAACAAAAAAAATGGGTTTTCCTGCAAGAGACAATTAAATAAAATAAAATGCAGGGAAATGATTGCCATGTTTTCGTTTTTTTTCGTTGACTTCTCTTTTGGTGTTAAATAAAATTATGAAATTCTGTTATATGACTACTTTGAGGAAAACCATTGAGGAACAAAATCATTATCAAATAAAAAGGGTAACAGACTATTTTATGTATAAAAATATGGTGCGGAAACGATTGAAATAATAATACAACAACAACAAAAAAAATCAAGAAATAAATTGGTTGTTAATCCAGCAGTTTAATTTTGAATAATTTAAATAATTGTTTTTTATATATATATTTTTTTTTCTTGTGTAACCATTCTTAAGAACAAATTTACACGGAAATTTTGTTTTAGGTATTCGTTTTTGAAGAAAAATTTTGTACATAAAAAAAAACACACGTTTAAGATTTTAAAGACAAAGATACAGTCTTAGTCCTCTTCTACGTGATAATAAATTTATTTAATAATAAAATAAAAATAAAATATAAATAAAAAAAAATAACATAACAATTAAATATACAGGAAATAAATTAGTATAATATTTTTTTTTTAAATTATTATTTAATTTATTTCTTTGGAATCTCATTAGTCTACCTCTTTCCGTGTTCTCTTTTCAGTTCACCACCATATTTATTGCCACTACCGACGAGTTCAATAATTTCCGGTATACTGCTGGCAAACATTGCCTAAAATTTTATTATATTGGGTTTTATATATTAAAAATAATAATCTTTCCAGTTTTATTTTTTAATAATTGATTTTTAATGTTAAAATAAATATTGACATTTATTTAACAATTAAAAAGGTATACAAAGTCAAAAATAAAATTAAAGCATTTTTATAATCTGTGTATTTCGATTTCGAAGATAAATATGTAAATTTGTTTCGAATATGTTTAGTAATGGTAAACTATAGCCTGTTTAAAATAACGACCTGTAAAAATATTATTTTACTCTTTAAATTCAATAGTATTCAAATAGTTTTAGGATCAAATCCACAAATAAAATATTATTTGTTATAATTGCTTGTGATATTGAATAAAGTAGAGGATCTGAATGTTGAAGATTTCTGCCATCCCAATGTTCAAAATGTGGTGCTGTGCTGAGTGCCGATTTTGGTTCTCATTTCGACTTTTATTTTTATTTATTTATTTATTTATTTATTCATTCTTTATCTATCGAGTTACCTCTGACAGATTGCTTAATATTTTAGATACCTAATGAGAATTTTGGATGATGAATTTGAGTTCAAACTCATATTTGATTCTCATTACATGCCATTTTAAGTTGTTTTGCTTTTGAAATTTCCTATTTTCATTGGGAACTATCTAATTTAAACTAATGTCATTCGATAAATGTCACTTTACGTTGGTTAGCATGTAAGAGAGATGTCAAGTGCGCGCGAACTCCAGTTTGAAATTGCGAATACGACTGTGATTTAAAAAAAATTTAAAAACATATTATTAATATGAAATAGACAGTTCACGTTTATAGAATTTCAAAATAAATAGGAGTTAAAACTTTAAAGTTTGCACTCCTGCTTTGAACTCATGAAATGATTTAATCAATTTAAGATTTCTGAGCTTTGTCAAATTTAATCGTATTTATGTCGTTTTCGATTGGCTGTTCGGAATAACTCTTTATCAATTCTTGTTACTCAGAAAATGTTGGATTGTTCATTCTAAGTAAGTATTTAAAGTATTTTTTCTGTTCTCGATTTCATAATCCTGCGCCTCCACAAGCAATAATTTGCTTTCAATTAAATTTCCAATGCAGACCACAAATTCTATGAAATAAATTATTTTACGAAATCGATTTCAGCATTTATTTCCTACCATCTCTGTGGAAATATATGAAGAAATAATTTGACGTCTTATGTCAGTTCGACTGACATTTGTGTGCTTCTTACCTTCACATATGTATATTGATTTCCAGGCCGAAAATTCTGGGTTGTATGTTGTCAATAAACTTTCATGAAAATGAAATAACTTGATCACTGAACGAAGAAATAAAAACTTCTTCAATAATTGCTGAAATAAAAACAAAAATAAAAAATGCTTGTGGAGACTTTGCGCGGGAGTTAAAATAGAAGGCACATAATATAGATATTGAATGTTTTTTTTTCGGATTATTTGCCAGAAAAAAAAGGCAATTTCTTAGATGACGAAATTCAAACGTGTATATTTATGAAGACCACATTTTCATCTTCGATTGACAGACTAAACGAAATTTAACTGGACTACCAAAATTGACAGTCCCAGCCGAAAGAAAGTGTCAAATTTGCAATTGAATCAAATAAAAAGAAAGATTCAACCATAAGCAGCCCTATAATGACACTTTGCACCTGTATCATTATTGTATCGGAACTGGGAATGATATTGTCTGAAACACGGGGCTCTCTGAACGTGTTCCGAAAAGAAAGCGATGTGAACACTTTGATTTATTTTTTTAAGCACACTTAAATTCATAGTTGTCATTAATTTATATTTTGTTAATTCACTCTAAGCCTAACAAACACAAAAGTATTTTTTTGGCAACCCAGACTCTGCGATGAATTTAAAAAGGTAGCGTCTTTAGAGGTCTATCATATATTTGCTATTTGCTCAAAAATGGCAGTTCGGTCTTACTTTTTCGGCATGAGTTTGGTATCTATGTAGTTATGAAAGCCTATGTGTAGAACTGACTTTTGCCAAGATTTCGCCAGATTTACATGAGTGACAAATTGCCATTATTTCTTCGATTTTATTGAGTTTAATAACAAAATCGTGTAAGTGGTATGAATTAACTTGCTGATTCTTTAGTGGCAAATTGTCATTATGATTTAACCATTATTTTTCCAGTTTAATGACATGAATTAATGACCACTCGTGTAAATTCGGCATTATGGGTATCCCATTTCTCAATTGTGTTTGTTAATCCCAACATGATGAACGATTGATGGATAAAAACCAATAGCGTTCACATTTACCAAACTTGCTTTTAAAATCACTTCTCGTTTGAACGTTAACCACAACAACAAATATAGGGCAAGCGAATTAGGACTAAAGACAGTTCCCAAAAGCAAGAAAAATGTACTTCTTTTATTTTTTTTTGGTTTTTCTTTACTTTATTTTTACATTCTTCAATTCCAGAAGTAACTTCCAAAAAATTCCCTTCGAAATCGAAATTTCCGTTTAAAATTATTTTAATTATCTATGTTCACCGGTTGAAAACTATTTGACGTTTACATTTATCAAATATGGTTGCCATGCCATCTTAACATCAAATTATTATGATATTTATCCAGCATGCTGACATTATCATAATCGAAGCAATCATGGCGGGATTATCTAAAATATTTGAGAATGTGAATCCCACTAATTGTACAAACTTTAGCATTTGCCGATAGGGTAACATTTGCGTCACAAAGTGAATGCGAACTACCATTGAGGTAACATTCATGAGCTTGAACTTACTCGATTTCTCTTTAGGAGCGGAGTCGAGTCGAAATTTGTGCTGACAAATCTGAGTTGAGGAGTTGATTTGACATAAACAATCTGATAACTATAGAGACTCCAGCTGTCATCTCAACATAATTCATAATTCTTTATTTATATCAAAAAGCCTTAAGTCTTCATCATGGGTCTAAAAATTATAATAAAAATTACAAAATGTCCAACTTAATTAATACAAAAAAAAAGTTAACAATTTCGGTTTTTATTTTCCTGTTTCTTTACTTTTGATAAACCTATTTAATTAATGAAAATAGCTTGGAGATGCAAAGATAATTCTGGTTTCTGGAGGTGATTTTTAACTAAGACAATTCCACATTTTGGCAGATAAGACAAAGAAGGACCTACGAGTTTGCAAAACTGAACCTCTAGGAATAGTTATATTATTAGTGCGCGAGGATGAAGAAAATTGAAGTTTATCGAATAGATAGAGAGGCTGCTGTTGGTGAATAAGGTTAAAAATAAGTTTGCATATCTCTAAAACAAAATGTGACATTAGTGGAATGGCGAAGATATAATTAGTTAAATGAGATACATGATCATACTTTTTTAGAGAGTAAATAAAACGTACACATGCATTAAATGCTACATTTAGTGTTTGTTTAGATATTGAGTCTATACCAGCATATAAAGGAGCACCATAAGAGATAATTGGTGCAAGTAAAGTTTTAACCAGCAAAAGTCTGCTATAAAATAATATATTTTCCAAGAACGTCTTAGACAACCATAGACTGATTCAATAATTTTATTGACATGGTTGTTCCAAGTTAATGTTTTATTTAATAAAAATCCTAAGTTCATTACAGAAGACTTATAGGGTACAACGTAATTATTGTCTTGATCAATAGACAATAGAACGAATGTCATCAGCAACCTTTAACACTGCAGAAACATAGCTATGTTTCTTTCGGAAACAAGATTGAAGCGGAGATAATACGTTGAAGGTCGAAAACTCAAACCTAGTTCAACTCAACCTCTTGATCACAAGGAATAAAAGATCCAATGCCATTCGCAGAATAAATAGTCGAGGAAAATAAAAGGAGAGGTAAGGAACTAAGGTATCTAGCTTCTAGGTAACGCATATCCATAGTGTACTGTATACATATTACAAGGTATGCTCTTCCGACCCTTCAAGCAAAAACACCGACCCCAATTTCTCGGTTCACTTGGGAAACACTTTGGAATCCAAAAAAACTGAGCGTCTTACACATCTTAACAAATTTTCTGTGTACGCATGTAAAAAGAAGAACGAGAATCGATATTATTTTTGTATGGGTCGGAAAATAGAGAGAGTAGTCGATATTCGAGTGGGGAGTATTTTTTATGGACTAGAAATGAAGACAAATGGAGAGAAACAGTATTTGTTTTTTTTTTTTCAATTTTGCAGAAAAAGCAAGCAACAAGGAAATTTGTATCTTCAAGGAAACCTTAAAATACATAACAAGTGTGAAAAATTATAAAATAATACTTTAAAATAAAAAAAACGGGATTATTGCAACAAAATGGGATTATTGTAAAAAAAGAAGAAAAGAGCATATTTCTTATTAGATTAGTTCATTTTTCCATTTAGGTTCCGTTTTCGCTGAGTATGATGAAGTAGACAATACATTCACATAATGGCTCCGTGGTGCTTCTAATTTCCATACTTATTTGATTCGATTTGGAATCGTTTCCGAACCGTTTTTGGGTCCGTTTATGAAGTGGTTTCGGATCTAAAACGGAGTCGCTTGCTTGAAGGGGAGTCTCCATTTTCGATCAAGTTCGCGCATGTGTCAAAACTCAGAAACTATCGTGTCAAACACATGGCATGTGCATGGGTATAAGAAAGGGTCAAGCTGCTAGGTGTAATATCGGCTATTGCTACCTTAAAATAACAGTTATAAATACCTGTTACTGAAATATCAATTATGGAACACAAATTGTCACACAAATAACAATTTTAATAAACTATTTTTTATTCGAATTTTACAATGAATTATTCATCACTTAATCATAAATATATTATGATATATTACTACTAAATTGAGAAATTTTAATCATCAATCACAGGTATTTTGCACCTATTGTTACCTGCTACTGAATACTTCTTTCTGAAATATTGGCCCAGGTCTATTTGTGTGTGGATCTGTCAAACATCAGAGTGCATGTCAAATATCATGGACCTTTGTGTCATATAATATGACAGCCGAATTTGGGGACAACATTCGCAATATATAACCTGGTAATATCAGCAGTCTTGTATATACATATAATATGCATATGTGTGAGATTAATAACAGTGAGGCCGCTTAGATGACAGAAGCCAGAGAATAGTACATTTGGCGCCTCAAGCGGAAAAAGGGGCGCCGAGTATCAAAACCGCATATAGGTTGAACTTAATTAGACTGTTTGCTTTGATCCTTAAATTTAGTTTTAGATACGAGTATAAGCATCAAGTGTCTTGGCTTAGTTAAAATTAAATTTTGTAAAAAGAAGGAACGGGTTTAAGCTTTCACGAAAGTATTGGCGTAAAGGCTTAACTACATTCAACAAACTTTTGTACAAAAGTGAACAAAATATTTTGTCTTTTTCCAACATACTGCTCAATCCTGTCTCATATTTCAAATTTTACAATTTTTAGTTTCATTGCAAAAGTGGAACACGACTACATTCAAACAAATAGCTTAATAAAATCACTACTAGATGTCTTTGATGAGAAGAAATTTAAGCGAACAAACCTTTTAATTGACAAGATATTTGTATATGCGTTTGCTTGAATGCCACCACAGTCTAAATTTTTGATTGCTTTTTTTCATCCAGGTGTCGTGGTAGTATGTGTGTATTTCTCACTTTTGTACTTTAGCCAAAAGAAGAAGGTCTATGTAGTTAAGCCTTAACTAAATAGGTAACGCAACTAACATTTTTGATGTAAGATCCTTAAACATATTCAAAGATTATTTATTTTTAATTGAAATCTCGGAAATAAAAATACCATTTTAAAATGGATGCTTGGCTATAGTTTACCATTTTCATTTTTTTAGCTAAAAATTGTTGTTTTTATATAATCTTCAATTCAATTAACCATACCCGAATATATATTGTTACTTTTTTGTTTAGATTACAAACATTTATCAAAAACTTTTGCTAAAATATATATTTTTTTTAGTTTAATGCAGATTATATTATTCCCTTTAATAAGAATCAGTTAAGGAATATTCGTTTATGTATACATTATATAGCTTTCTTCAAAAAGCGGTTACACAATATGCAGCAGCCAGCATTTCATGCAAGAAACACAACCATTTATTTATCATTGGCAACCAAAATTTCTAAGTTTTCGAAATCATTTTTGCCAAACAGAAAAAAAATCAAACTTTTTCTATTTGTTTGTTTTTTTTTTTAATTTTAATAACAATAAATTAAAATAAACATTTACTACCTACCAAAATATATTTATGTATAAAATAGAAAAAAAAATTCTATCCCTACAAAAAAAATATAGAACCTCGTATAACACTACTATATACGTTAAATCTATAATCGTAACCTAAATGTATAATTATTTACTTATGTATTCCTTATGTAAACGCAATGCATGCAAGCTAAATTACTTTCCAAGTTAAATCAAAAGAAAAAATATCAAAAACAAAAACATACATTTTTCAAAATTGTTTTAATGGTAAAATTTAAAATGAAATTGTCGCAAGGCACTACTAGGGGCTTTTCGCAACTTTTAATATTTTCAAAAAAAAAATTAACAAATTGGAAGTAACTAGGCAAATATAATATATTGAGGTTTAATAGCGAAAAGTATATTTTCTTGCTAATAACTAAATTCTGATCGAATTGAAGAATAAATTTTTAAAAAATCTTGGATTTGGTGCAACTATTTTAAATTAAAAACAAAAAAAAACTAAATAAAATTTCGGGAAACGGTTAATTCTATATACAAAACCTCTGTATACTCTCAAACAAAAACAAATAACGCAAAAAAGTACGATAGTCCAATGCTCAATTCGTTAAAAATAAGATTTTTTTTTGGTTTAGAAACAAACAAAAAATTGGGAAACACATTTTGTTTGTAAAGAAATATAAATCTTCAACTCATTCACTCCGCATCGTATGTATCCTAGTAAAGCCCTAAGTATTATTTTGTTACATTATTAAACCTAACAGATGTTTTTTTTTTAGTATTATTAATATAACGCCTAACAACCTATGTTTAAGCCAAAATAAAATCTAAATGAAACTTTTGGAACTCATTTTTAATAAAATATATATATTTCTACCTTTAAGACTAAAAAATATCCTGTAAAGTAATTTTATATATTTTTAACAATTTTTTTTTGCAGCATTGTCAATTAATTATAATTTTCTTTTTTTTATATTGTGCATTTACTTATTAAAAAATGTTTTTTTTTTTACTTATAAAATATAAAAGGAAAAAACAACTAGGAAAATAAAATTTATAGAAAAAAAGGATATAGAGTAATATTTTTTTTTAAAGGAAATACAAAGAAACAAGTTGAAGGTTTAGAGAGTAAATAATAAATTTTAACTTACCAAGCCGACGAGTAGAAAGAACACCAAAAACGTTCTTCCTAAAACAGTCTCACAGTAAACGTCACCATATCCTACCGTCGACATGGTCACAATTAGGAAATAGACACAGGTCCAATAGGATAATTGATGAGGATTTTTAAAATCTAGCGGATCGCCAGAGTTTTCCAGCTAGTTTTAAAAATGTGAGACAATTAGTGCAAATTATATAAAATTCAAAAAATATTGTTTTTTTTTGTAAAATAAAAAAAAATAAAACAGGTGTAAATTAATTTTTTTTTTTTTTAAGAAGCAAAATAAAAAGAAGAAGAAGACAATGCAATTAAAAAAAAAATAAAAAATTGAAGCAAATAATTCTTACCAAGTGTATTATGCCCGCTGCTGTTAACCATACTGATATAAAAATTGATACTAACTGAGCCAATCGTATAGAGCTCGATGTTTTTAGTATATTTAAATATTGTAAAATATCTGGGACAGTCATAAGACGAAGCGCACGAAGAAATCGGAGACCTGTTGTGGTGTAAGATAGATATAGATACAAGAAGTATTTCCAAATTTAATTCTTTTTTTTTGTCAATTTATTGATGAAGTTTACACATAGATGATTTTTGTGCTTAATTTTTCTAATGGTTTGTTTTGTTTTTGATGTTTTTACTTTGTTTTACGATGCGTTGTCTTATAACTTTTTTTTTGTTTTGTATTTCCTTATCAACTTTAAACTATACTAATTTATAAAATAGCATTACAAAATAATTATTTAAATTTTTGGTAATGGTGACATTTATACTCTTTAATTTGGAAACAAAAAGAAAATATGTTGCTGAAAACTACGGATGACTGCAAGAATATAAATCGATAACAACTTAAATGATTTTTGTAAGTTTGTGTGCTTTGATTGTCGCAATGTTTGAGTCTTAAGGATTTTTCTCTTTTAAAAGCAAACAAATTGCTGATATGCCAGGCAGGGACTGTTTAAAGTGGTAATTGTTATGTTTTCTGGCAATTATTATTTGAAATTGGTAATTCTAATTCATGTTTCTGCTAATTACTACTTTGCACTGCACCCTATAATTAGCTCTTCTATATCTTTTTTTACATGACCCATACTCTGAAATAATATCATCTTTTACTTATAGCCTTTTCACACCAAACCCAAAACACTGTTTTCGTCAAATTATCGGTTTTGGCTGAAAACCTAAAGCGAAAACACAAGTTTTCCAATACATTTTTGATAGTTTATCATCGTTTTGATAAACTACAAGTTTTAAATAAAACCCTTCGAAAACATGTTGGATTTGCCAGATGAACTAAACAAACACACCTTGTAAAACATTCAGTCATCGTCACATAAATAGCTGACGGGTTGCTGCCAGGAAAAACAAAAAAAAAACAGCTGTCTGAGGTAATTTCAATTCACAAAGTATTTTTTGTTGTCTGTGGTGCCAAATAATTGAAATGTCAAACGAAAACTTGTAAATGTTCAGTGTGAACGTTTTTCGAGTTTTCGTAAGCTTTTAGCTGAAAACCAGGTTTTGGGTTTGGTGTGAAAAGCCTATTAGTTCGAATACAAATTTTCGAACAAACAGAACTAAAATGATTTGCAAGAATGTCCTCTATATAGATATCATCCATCTACCATTTTGTGGTGAAACATGTGTCTTGCATCTGTGTATGTGAATGCTCAAATAAATTCTTTTCACAGCAAAGAAAACAAACACTGTACGCGTTCGATAGCATATCCAAAGTAATCCGAATTGCTTTGTGTTGCTGTTGAACAGCTGATGAACGCAGCTTTCTGATACATTGCTGAAATATATTCTGTGCGTTTGTGAACGTATAAAACCCAATAGGTAACCATTTCTGTCAAAAGTCAAAACAGAGAAAAAAAAACTAATTGCTTACGATTACGCTTCAGCTCAAAGTGAATTTAAAATAAAATTGTTGAATTAAATATAAATTTAAAATGAATCAGAAAGTAAGACCACAAATGTTTCAAAAGAAGAAAATGATGTATTAGACACGTAATTAAAGTTCACAAACAACTATTGATAAGACAGCTGATTTCGTAGTGAGTTGTGCATTACGACACCTAAGTATACAAGAAATTTAGCGCTAGCTTGGCTTCGATATGGAAATCATGTTTTGTTCTTTGTTTGACGTCAGCTGTTAATAGGCTGTTATTTAACACTTATTGCAACAACAACGAACGTATTGCAAAGCTATGCGCTACCGAATGCTCCCAATCTGTTGTCAAACACAAATATCAAGTTAACCAAAAATTATTGGATTCTTTTGTGGGGTTTTGTTAGGTAACAAAAATCAATTTATTTTTTATTGGGATCTGGCAAAATAGTGATTTTGACAATTTTTGCCTTCGATTGGCCAACAAAATTGACTTATTTTTTTTATTTTGCAGACATGGATTTTTCGGTAGATCTAACCATCTTTTACTAAAACCACTATGCATCACAATTGACAGCCATCAGTTTGACAAGTTCTTGTTTGATAATAATTTGTTTCGGTTACAAAAAAGTATTAAAATAGATTTGAGTTCAAATAGAAGCAGTTTTAAGTGAATTCATTTAATCGTTTAGCTCATCTTCGGACTTACAAACTTGAAATTAAAAACAACTTTCGAGTCAATAATTTACAGCTGATACCGCTAGCTGGTTCACATACACAAATATGCAACAATACTATATCAAATAAAAATCAATCTGAAAACGTATTCGATTCGACTGACATTACTTATTCTAACAAACAGGGTAAGAACTGTATGAACGCTTCATTTGGAAGACTTCTTCTACAACGATAAACACAGACAGTAGTAGTTTAGCGCGCTTCATAATCACATGGTATCACAATGTACAAACTTATGGTCTAAGTGGTGTCAGTATTTTTCTGCTGGTAGCCACTTCAACCATACCTAAGCCAAGCTGAATTCTCAAAAGAGATAACACGACAAAATCTTTGATTTGATAATAGACGATCCGCGAGTGAAAGTACTAGCGCTTGAAGAAGTCATACACTTATCAAATGGCTCAGTGATTTTGAATTAACATAAATATTTGGACATGAAAAGGCTTTCTGCAAGATGGGTGCCGCGTTTGCTCACAATCAACAACAACGACATTCGTTTGACAACTTCAAAGATTTCTTTGGCGATTCTCCAGAAAAAAACAAATGAGTTTTTTGCGCCGTTTCGTAATGGTGGTTGAAACCTGGATGCACCACTAACAAACCAGAAACCAAAAAACAGTAAAAAAAAAATGGACTTCTCCTGGTGAATCGAAGCCGACGAAGGCCAACGAGGGTTTGTCAGCAAACATTCTTCTCAGAAATCCTTAAATTAGCTACCTGTTTTGGGCTAGGCGCGCACATTCATTTTTTTCCGAAAGTAAATAGTTGAATCACTAGTTAAACAATGATCGCCCCCATAAACAACTTATAAATCAATCAGCTAGATAAACCAACACACAGATAATATTTTATTCAGTTTTTATTTTTTTTCCTTTCAATCGAAGAACTGCCGAAACTAATAACAACAACTGTCAAATCAAAACGTACATATGAGAAGAATATATCTCATGTGTTTGTACTACTTAGCTCGTCACACTTCCAAGAACATAACAATGAAGTTCACTAATACACATCGCCGGGATACTATTTAGTTGTATGGGCCTCCATCTACGTTTGATCACACAGGCCGTTCTATTCAATCTGAATTTTTAATGAAAGGAAACTATTGACTACAACGACTTTCTCTCTTGCACTCAAAGAAAAAAGTTAAACTATGTTGGTGTGAAACAAACTGAAGCACTGATTTGGGGCGACTGTTCGATTTGTGCCGAAATACAAACTTTTAAGCGGCTTGAATCGACCACAGAATATTTTTTCATTTGCGCGCACTCTCATTTAAATCCATGGTAGTCACTTTAGCAACAAAATGTTGGAAAACTGAAAGTTGAATGTGCGCACCTAGAATTAGACTCCCTGAACACAGCAGGCAACTATGGCTTGGACAGGTATTATTTCAAGGAATTAAAAGACCTCTTGAATCTTTCAGTTGAACTTCATAAAAGCTTCGAAATGACTCCATCATGATCATTAATAATTAGGGGATACAATAATTCAGGGTATCACAATAGATTTATGTGAATGCATAAACCTAACCTAACGAAACTAGTTATGTCTAAAAAAATTGCCTTTCAAAATTCGAAGAAGAATAGATAAGTCGAGATTATCTATGAAGATCTATTCCTTGCATATCTAATTCGAACTATACGTGCAGTTCCGTACAAACACGGATGTGATGCTTTAGTGAAATATTCTAGCCCACATATTGTAGCTCAGACTTTAGACTTCTCAAAGCCCATACCATAATTTTACTAAGTACAGGTCTGATACCAAATCATCCACATACCCTGTCACCTTCACTCTAGATCTCTCAAACTTTGCAACTATCTTATTCATGATTTAAATAAATAGTAGATGATATAGAACACCACCCTGCGGGATATCCTCTTCTTAATAAAAAAAATATCCCAAATTAAATAAAAAGTTGTTTTATTTCTGGTTAATCATATTATGTACACAATTAAAAACATTCATGTTAAGTGCATATGTGTATGTGAATATATTTTAAATAAACAATATTTATTTAACAACATTATAGTTCTAAATGATTGAACAATTTTTAAATCTTATTACAACATGAGCAACAACATATATTTCTTTTACACAAATGAGTATTATGCCATTAATTATTTTCCAATGCCATTTTATTGTCAAGTTATACGATGACGAAGATAACAATGATTACATATTTACATATAAAGATATATACCCAAAATATTAGATTCTACGAGAAAAATAAACAAAAACTATTACAGGCAGAGATGATATACCATTTTTCAACACTATACGAATATAACGATGCGCCTAACACACACACATCAGAATGTTACAATGCTACAAACACTTACCGATCCAAGTCCGATCTAAATATATTGATACAAAGGACGGGGGTATTGTAAAATAATCTACAAAACTGTACATTTCTAACATAAACCAAAGTTTATCGGACGCCGCTATGAACTGAAATAGAAATCAAATTTCATATTAATATCGTTTCAAAATTTTATGTAAATAATTTTTTTTTAATGTAATTAATTATTTTTTTAAAATGATATTACAAAGGTCTCACATAATGACAAAATACAAAATATAAATTTGTTATTAAAAATTAAATTCAAAAAATATAAATTTCTTTTAAGAATCATTGAAAATTGAATACACTCATAGAAATAAGTTCTAATTTTAACAATTTCGTACTTTGTCTCAAGATATATCCTCCTGAATGCTGCCAACGCCACCGACAAGCTTTTTTTATCATCCATTTTGAAAAAAAAAATAATAATAATCTTAACTGTATGTCTGTAAGACCTAAGATCTTTCAAATGCAATCTGAATTACACGGAGGCCAAAACATAAACAAAATGAAAAAGTTCCAGTAGGTGGCGAGACGCAGTGGGTAAATTGCTAACTTAGACGTGTGGGTTCGATCCCCACGCTAGTCGCATTCTTTTCTATACCTCCGATTTTAATTGGATGTCCCCCATGGGTTAAAAATGAAACAGTCAATACCTGGTTCTCAAATCCACTATGCCAAATTAGTGCAGTGTAATTCAAGTTGCATTTAAAATACCTTAGGTCTTACAGGCATATAGTTAAAATTAAAATTAAATTAAATTAAATTAAACTAAAATTATTGCGTTAGTATAATGACCTAGTGTCCGATCATAGATATATTCAATTCAATCTCAATGATGACACTAGCCGCTTGGAATTTTGAAGATACCCAAAAACCGATTGGCACAAATATAGGATAATACTTAAGAGTCTGCTAAAACCCGAGCTATTAAATCTTCAACAAAGATGAACTTGACGGTAAGGTCAATGATCTAAATTCAGCCCTTAATAAATCCTTAGCCATCTCTTGCCCCCTCACTCAGGTAAGCGGAAAAACGAAACAACCACACTGATGGAATTCAAGGCTTGAGTCGCTCAGAAAAGAGTGGAGGTCCTTCGGTGGTAAATTGAAGAAGCTTCAGAAGCATCGAGGTTAAGAGAAATTCCCTCCACAAATACATACATGCCACCAGTAGCTTAAATTATGAAGGTGGCTCATCGACTAACTCTTGCAAATAATCTTTCAACCAGTTAGTGGATACCCATTTCCCAGGTAACCCTTAAAATGTTAGCTTTACAGACCACAGGGCGTCTAATAACAAGTCTAACCATCCACAAGGTATAATTACTAGGGAAAAACTGCTTTGGGCACTTAATAGCTTATAATTCCAGCCGAGCTGCAAAGGAACTCACATGTAATCTGTTCCACAGCTGCTTAGATTTGATCCACATACATCTGCTGTGGAGCGAAGTTAAGGTTGTGTTCCTACACAAGGCGGGTAAATGCACCCAAGTTACCCCAAAATACACCAGAACAATTAGTCTATCATTTTTCCTTCTAAAAACTCTTGAAAGATTGATTGACATCCACTTACGTATAATAGCATCGATACGAGATGTTAACCAACGGCACAACATGCGTACTGCATCTACCGAAGATCTGTAGATACTTTCTTACATACACTACTACGAACTATCGAATACGCCTCCACCATAAGGAGTATACTATGGTACATTTCCTGAACATAAAAAGTGCTTTCGTTTGAAACCTAATATAGAAGAAAGGGCTAAAAAACTACAGTGGCACTCTTCTCATCCAAAAAAGCTATAGGGAATAAATGGGGCCTTTATCACTCACTGGCTACGTGCTTCGGTAATCAGACCGATTCTTACCTATCGCGTGACAGTATGGGGGACTTCTCTAGAAAAGCCTGCAAATTGTGTGTATAATCGGAGCATTAAGAACAACCCCCTCTGCAGAGCTAGACGTTCTATTCTATATACTACCCCTTGATATTTTTAGCAATCAGACGGCAGGGAGCACAGCCGCCCACCTAAAAGCTTCTTTACAATGGATCAATAATATTATTGGCCATTCTATTATTTTGAACTCGCCCGGATAACTTCTAAGTCACATTTACATTGATAACACAATCCCTAAAATAAAATTCGGCAAAAACTTCCAAGTGACTATTCTTCTAAGATCTGTCTAGGAGGACATAAGCTTCTTGGAAGATGATGCTATCAAATTTTATACTGATGGATCAAAATCTGATGATGAGATTGTTGGAGGTTTGTGCTCAAATGCTCAAACACACTCAAATTATGTCTCTTTTCCCGTCTTCCTAATCATTATGGCGTATTCCAGGCGGAAATTATGACAAATACTGATATCCGTATTTTCTCAGATAGTCAGACAGTGTCAAAGAAGAAATGTACAAATCGAAATATCTAATAGAATACTTCAAAACTTGGCCACATAGCAGATGTAAAAATTGCGGAGTTGCAGAATTTACACCGGACTTCACTTCGATTGGCAGTGGCAAAAAGACTGCAGGAACGATCATTTCTACACAGAAGTGAAAATGATACCGCAAGACAAATACAAAATGGCCACTGAAGAGCGACGTCCCGAGCCGATGTAACTCAGTGTGATGGAAAGCCTGGATGACAATACAAATACATATTATCATAAACAATGACAATTAAATTCAGATTCATTTTACCCTGACACTGAGGCATCCCCCAACCAACACTAAATTATCACTAACAATTGGGACACCCTGAGGACGCCAAAATAAATATTATGTTCAAGACAACAAAATTCAATTTTTCTGTTCGTCATATTGAAGACAGAAATGTAGGAATTTAACAATTTCGACAGAATCGGAATGGAAGGTCTTAGATGAAAGATACTGTTGATAAGAGATAATATTGTAAATCGTGTTGTTTTTTTAGTGTGGTTTTCAAAAAGAAATAAAACGAATATTCTCTTCCAAGGCGTCAAATGTCTCGAGCTTATCTGCGTAGACAACCGACTTCACATAACCGAACAAATAATAGTCCAGCGGTGTTAAATGGCACGATGTTTGGTTGCCCACATCAACATCCTCCAATTCAGGCACGAAAAACCAAACTGAGAATAAATCATTAAATTACATTACATTTTATACTACTCCGTAGATAAATCAGCGAAGTAGAGATACTGAAGCACTGGCAACTAGACCATATGCCTTAAACCTGACATACATTAATACAACCGAGAGAGACAGAGAAAGGAAGAACACACAACAGAAGAAAAACATATCAACAGCACATATTTGGTTTCCGACGGTCCCCCATCGAAGTACTAATCAGCGCAAAGATCCTTGACTTCGCTGATCTATGGGAAGCCAAGGCCGTTGACAGCATAACACAAGTGACGCCTGTCAAAAAGACCAACTTCGAAAAAAGTACTGCCAGATTCAAAACCACACGTCTAAAAAAAAACACCCGTTAGCAGCAGCATCACAAATAAATTCTTTTTAAGTAGAACTAGATCCACCAGACCATCGCGTCGGTCGCTCGATCCGCAATCCGTTCAACGTTATAATGCAACGCAGTAGGTACTTGTTACTACAAGTGGTTCTACTTCCACATGAAGTTGAATAATATGCCACACTTTAAGCTTTACCGAAGTATACAAGATTGGAAAATCTTCCAATTGATTTGATCTGTCGCAAAAAAATTTCACCAATTTTCTATAAACCATGTTAGCATTCAATTTGATCTGTCAAAAGTGACAGAATCGTCTGCCAATTTGCTATCAAAAAATTGGCCGAGTTCTTAAATACAATCGTGTGAATTCGTCTAAGCATACATGTTTCCTTTTGTTTTTTAATAATTGGTCGATTGTCGACTAATTGGATATTGAACGATGTTCTTGCTAACAACATCATCGACTTTTTAATTGTCAAATGGGCTGCCAGCTGATCTTGCTACCGGCACACTTAGAATAAAGTAGACCCATTGTGGTACCCTGGAGTGTTGTAACTTCTAATTGTATAACCTATGAGTTCTATGGATAATCATTATTGAGCCATTTAGAGGCTTTTGTGAAGTTCAGGCCTTTGCCTGAAAGATTCAAGAGCTCTTCTAAATCATTGAAGAAGTAGCTGCCCAGGAATTTGTTCCTAATATGGCAAAGTGCTGGACAATGACACAAAATGTGAGAGGTGTCCTCATGTTCGCCTTCGTCATAGGTCATCGTTGCTTAGCCCTATTTTCTTTTTATGCTAGCCGAAAAGATTGTGTCCGGTGAGTACGCTTACAAGAGTACGAAGCGAATTTTTGTTTATGTGGGTGGTACTTTCTGTTCTTTTCTTGTCGAAGTTGGGCCATAGTTTTCTGTTTGTGGCACATGTGCCGAACCTATTACATCTATCATTGGTTTTTGAAAGAATCTTTTTTCCAATGTCCTGTTTCGTGTTGAACCCTTCCTTGCCAGTTCATCAGCTCTCTCGTTGCCCGGTATATTACTGTGACCCGAGACCCAAGACTCAACAGAGTTTAGAGTTATGCTGCGTGCCAAGAATTTTCAGCTCTTCGCGACAGCTAGTTACAAGCTTCGACTTGGTAACTGCGGCAGAAATCGCTTTAATTGTCCCTTGGCTGTCAATAAATAATGTGATATCGGTATTTGGTATCTCCAGTCTCGACACGTACTTAACAGCTTTTTCACTGCCAATACCTTAGCTTGGAAGACACTACTGTGGTCAAGAAGTCTAGCGGAGCTAGCTACTTTAAGGTTTTCTGAGAAGAAATCTGCACCAAATTGGAGGAGGAAACAACAAAATTAATTTATTCACTTTCGAAAAAAAATTGAAACAGTGTTTTTAAAAGAACGGAAATGGATGCGGAATGCCGCGGAAAGTCAACTTCCGTCAAAATAGCGAAGAAGAAGTTTTGTAAAAAGAAGGTGAAAAAGGATTGAACGCATGAACAAATTCAGGAGATCGAGACCAGGCGTTTGTGGATACAGGTTGGCAGAGTATAAGATACCTAAGGACACCGTTTGGCAAGGCATTGGGTACGCCATTGAGATGGCCGTCTACGAAATGGTAAATGGCCGAACCTCTGCACTACCTTCAACTAAAACCTTGAACATTATAATAATTTATTCAAATGTTTTGTTTTTCACAAATACTTCACTTCTAAAATAAAGTTCCATATTCTCTATCATCTGTCAAGAAAAATGTTTTCCAATAAATCTACCAATTTGTTGTTTTCTAGTCTTCAAGTCTTCCAACGTGCAAGCAGACAATAATTGGAAGACAAAAAAATTTTGCCAATTGCCAGCCGATTTTCTATCACTAAATTGTCTAATTTTTGGATAAAATCAACCATCCAACTAAATATATAAACGGACAATTTTCACTTGATAGAAAATTGGCAATTGTCATCTCATTGGTTGCCATTGGAATACTTTTGCCACTTCGGCCAATATTGGAAGATATTCTTGACCCTTTTTGTAATATCATTATTTCAACAAAAAAATCCCCCCATTGTTACTTACTCGTATAAAAAAGTAAACCATAAAAAATATATTGAATGCGAGATCGATTTGTTGCGTAATGTTATTACTCCACTTTTGACATCTCTCAACTTCTTCGCTAGATGCGTCAATAAAATATATAATAAGTGATGCAATGCTGAGAATAAAAACGAGAACCACCTGAAAATACAAAAAAAAATACAACATTATATTATTTAAAAAAAAAAACAAGCGATTGTTAAGTTCATATAATTATATGTATCTAATTGAAACGTCCGCCATACTCATTAAGATGATACTTAATTTTATATCAGACAACATTATTTATAAAGCAATGTGATATCGCATTCATGATGCAGCCAACACATCACTTGTCTCGATGGGTTTTTGTCTCTTTTATATATTAGCCCCGATGTGCAAAAGCCAAGTTCAGACATAATGACGAGAATTAAAATGCTGGGGTTGGGGCTAATATGTTTCAAGAGGAAAATAAAAATAAAAAAAATCAATAAAAATACATAATCTTCATATAAAACATATACTTAACAGTCATACCCCTAGCCTAGCACATCTCTTAATCCTTTACGAACATTTTTCAGATATATGCGAGGACTATGCGGTATTAAAACGATAACAGAAAATCCAGTTCGTTCGAGAAGTAGGATAGAAATTAAAATGTTTCCTCGAACCAACAAAAAAAAGAAAGTAATATAATAAATCATCTTCAAGTCTGCAATTAAAATCGAATTATTCCACTCACTGAGATAAATCCGAAAGATTGCATCTTATGCACACGAAGGACGAAAAATTCGAATTTCCTAAATTTATTGGCTGAATCGAACTTTGTAAGGTAGGTAGTTAGGTAGGTATTGAAGGTATTGCACGGATGTGTGTCTGTCTGTGCAGTCAGGCAACATGCAATCTTTAAAAAAAAAAGAATTATTGGCAGCAATTCAACAATTTTATATTGGTTCAATATTTGGTCAAAGTGTCAAAGCGTTGCCGTTCTGTATTAAAATTAAAAACTTCTGCATGAAACGCAATTTGTATCCATTTCAACCAGTAACATAAAATCAAATGTAATCAATCGAAAAAATCTTTAGTGCAATAGCGGAGCACGATATCAGAATTTTTTGAATAGTTAAAAATATTTTGCACCAAATTTACTGAATTTTTCGAGGTAGGTGTGCTTGTAATTATTAATTATGCCAATGCGTTTACCTTAATTGTAGGCTGCATAGCCCATTATAAAAGATTCTGTAAATAAATAAATGAAATGAAAATGAAAAAAAAAATGCTACGAATTTTAGTTCAAGAAATTTCTTGTGCAAAATTGTGAATTTTCAATTTTTGTTCTTAATAAACACTTACCCCCAATTTCACAGTGCGAGCTTAAACTCCACTTTTGGTTTAAGCTTCACATCAACAATTTATTCGGTTTCACAGTGCCATTTAAACCTTGAACTGCGTTCAATTTGTAGTTTAAATTAACCAAGATTATTCTGCCGTTGAAACTTCAGTTCAGCATTTGTATTGTTTTTTTTTCATAAAATATTATGAACAAAACAAAATTGTTTGTTCAAATGTTATCGAGTTGTTAAAGTGATTTTGAATATTATTTTTTTTTATTATTCTCTTTATTTCGCGTGTTTTTTTTTTGTGTCAGAGAGAGAAATGAGGACGAGGCAAGAAAAATGTTTCCAACCATTTTTCATAAAATGTAGTTAAACGATGTTCAACTGATCTGCATATCAGATTTCACTGTGAAACCGGACGAATTAAACCAAAAATTTAAACTCAGTTTAAGGTTCAGTTGATCTTAAGTTTAAACTCGCACTGTGAAACTGGGACTTACAGAAATAAAATCTTGCTTTGATGATTAAAACATGCGTTTGTGAACTTGGTTTCGTCAAAGCTTATCTCTTTCTAACAGAGATTTTATTTATTATAGAAGTTATCACAGATTGTAAACTATACGAATTTGTGAACGATTTTGATACTATAGCTAAAACACGAACACAAAACTCTTATCAAATGAAGTTTACAGTCACCTGCTCTATACATTTTTGGTGGAAAATTTTTTGGAATAACACAGCAAAACTTTCATAACAACAGCTGTGCCTGTCGAAGTCGAACAAAGGAAAACGAAAAAAGATCGAGGACGTAAAAGTCGCAGAGAGAGAGAGAGCAACAGTGGCTTTCAACCATTTTTTAAACGTCAAAAGTTTATTTCTGTAAGTTTGATTTAATTTTTTTGATATCGCAAATATTAAATAATTACACAATTTACTCGACGACACTATAAATTTGTTTTTTTGTATTGTTTTTGGCTTTTACAACAACACAAACGACAACTCACAGCTTTAGTTTTGTTTTTCTCTTGTCTTTTATTTGACAGTCTCAATAATTTTGTTCAAAGTAAGTTCTTGCGTTGAAATTTGTATTTTACTCTCTCATGTGCAATCTCTTTCTTAAAAAAAAAAACTGAAAAAAAATTGTTGTACGGAAATAGTATTTGACAGTTTTTCGGAGAAAAAGATTTTCGAGTTTTCGATTGGCTGTTCGGAGTTACTCGTTTACTCCGAATTTTCCATATTCTATAGGAATAGAACATATGAAGCTAATACAAAATATTTCGGAACAGCCGAACCGAAAACGACATTAGGAAGGCAGCTAATTTCTTTTATTAAGAAAATGATATTTGTGAGAACGATTTCTAAGCTAGAATTACACGGTCAAAATCTTTTTCTAATCGTGCCACGTCACCATGTCTCGTGATTGTCAACGAAAAAACGTTGTTAATGTGAGAACACGAATTTTTCGATTAACGCATTGACGGCGTAATGACAGATTGGAAAAAAATTTTGTCGTGACGTCTCACAGAAGACGAGATGGCTTAAGTATAAATGTTTTTTACTGTTGCCGCTGAACGAACAAATCTAGTGCAAAAAAATGACGAACAAATTCGTATCATACAACTTTTTCGCTGTTGGTGTACGCAGTACAACTTTTGAAATTCATTGGCTAGGCAGAGATGAGATCTCCGTCAAAAAGTAAGAGTCGAATTGAACATTTTTCCTCGTCAGTATTCTACTGCAAAACTGAGAATGTTTACCAAAGAATCATCTGTTCATGTAAAAGAGATTGCTGAAATCTCATTTTCCATAAACTTGCTATGTCAAAAAGTGAGAATGAAAATTTTTAATTATTTGTTCCCCAATATTTGACAGCACAACTGATATAAACCTAACTGGCCTATTTGAATAAGTCTCCACCATTTTGGTATGCAAAAAGTTTATTTCTGTATGAAAAGTAAAATATTATTTGAGTTGTATTATGGGGTTCTTTTAGTAACAAAAATTAATTTTTGCAACTTCAGATCTGTCAAAACACAGATTATTACAATTAAAGCCTTCCAATGGGCAAAAACATCAACTTATTTTTTGATCGGAAATCAATTTTGCAGATCTGGATTTTTCGGCAGATTTACGATTTACCCCTCTTTAACTAATACCATAACACCATCAGATAGTTATATCAATAGTGAAATAAAGTTGTGGAAACGTACATACAGTTAAACAAAATTATAACAATTGTGTATTAACAATTGTGTATTAACAAATGTAAGAAAAAAACACTAGAATGAAGAAACAATTTTCGAGTCATTTACCATCCGTGATACCGTGATGCAAAAAAAATCATTCTGAAATCGTATACCATTCGCGACGAAAAAAAAAATCAAAATTCCGATCAAAATCTGAAATTACCAAAAGAAAACCCATTTGTGTTCGCTTTTGGTGTTTCTTTCATTACTAGTTTGACCAAGCAAAAAAAATTGTCTTGCTTTATTTAAAAGAAAGTAGTTTTAATTTCAGAGAATCTGATTCCGTATTATACCTACGCAACCGCTTTCACACGATTACACTGAGTTGACAGCAACTTTTTATTTTGTAAGAAAGAAAGTCAGAAAATTAGGAGTGTGGACAAAATCTCTCCGTTCAACGGTTTGAATAGATTTTTTTGTAAATAGTTCCCTTTAAGCTACTGGCTCTGTGCATTAAGACAAAGAGCAGCAAACATTAAAAGGAAATGAAAAAAATCTTTGTTGCCCTCGTTTGAAGGGTAAAACAGATTATTAGAGCAATTAAAAGAAACTAGTTTCCCTGTGTAAAAAGGCGACTTAGTTACTCTACTGCCCGGTTGAGATAATTTTCGATCGTAAAATAAAAAAAAAATAAATTTACGATGAAAATGAATGTACGACGGCAACACCAAATTCGAAGTTGGCGTCCTTTTGGAGCTACAAACCCACATCAAACTATATTTCACCTGTGAAACTGTGCAACGTTTTGTAATTGCTACTGTTAATATAAATTTTATGGGCATTGTAGATGGAATGAGAGTATTATTTGCAAAAAAAAAATATGTCACAGCTTGAAGGGCGAGGCTAAGAAAATTGGTATAATTAAGGTCTATCGGTATATAGTATACCTTTATACAGAATTGGCGCCATCTGAACTAAATCAGTGATTTAAGCACAGCATGAGATAATACATTTTTGTTGGTCGTATAGCCTTCTTTATGGAGCAAAGAAGAGGAAGGTCAACAGTTGGCACTGAATGCAAGCTAAATAATTAAAATTTACTTTCACAGACCTATTTGGCATTTCTTTATGATTTTTTCAATCTCAATTTAAATTGAAAAAGGGTGGAATTTACCTGTCTTATGTATACATAGTCCAGCATATCAAGTTGTATTAAAAGTTAAATACAAAATTTTTTTGTCATAAAGAAACAATTCCTAATCAATATCCCGAAGATACAGAAGCAATCAACTTACAATAAATACACAATCTGTTATTAAGTTATTAACACTTACACACTGAAGCGTTGAATTTCCGAAGCTAGTAAAGAAGCAAAGTTGAAAAGCCAGTAAAGAAATATTTTAAAATAAGTGGAAAAAAGTTTTTTAAATAAAAAAAACGAAGAATTATTTGGATATTGAAATTGTGCAGACAATTCAAATCTAAATAAATTGCAATAATTTATTTATTTATACAAAACAAAAAGAAAATAAACTTGAAAGCAACTTGCTTATCAAGTGGTATAACAAATATTTTTTTTTTGTAAATTCATTTTTATTTATTTTTAACTTATAACTATTTTAAAGCTAAAAAAAAAATCTTTAAAACTAGCCTAATTAAAAATAACTTACAAATAATTTACTGGCCCTTTACGGGCGCTCTAAACTAAACTATATCTCTTAATACTAATTTCTTTCGACCTAAAAACAATTTTAATTAATTCAAATTATTTTATTTTTATTTTACCAACAAATATTCGTGATAGTACTAGCTTTGAGTACTCTCCTGTTCAATCTATTTATCGATGATTTGCCGGAGCATGTTGGTGGGGGGTGAAGATTTCTGACGAAACTATGCATGGCCTACTATACGCAGATGACATCGTGCTTTTTGCAGACTCGCCTACAAGACTCCAAGAAATGATAGTGAAACTGGAAGAATATTGTGTCACGTGGAACTTATCTGTTAATCTCGAAAAATCAAATATAATGATTTTTAAAAGATACTCTTGGGAGGAGAAATGGAACTTTCAAAGACTAAAATAGTCAAAGAACTTAAGTACTTAGGAGTGACTATAACAAGTAATCTTTGCATGAAAAAACACGTCAGAGCTAAAATTCAAGAAGCCAAAGTGGCTCTTTGTATTTCATGGAGAAATTGCATCGCAAACAAAGCTATCCATCACTCTACTAAGTACAAACTCTTTCAAGCAGTAGCCAAATCGATTATGCTTTACTCAGCGCAGGTGTGGGGCTATAAAGAATACGAAGATGTTGAAAAATCTCTTCGGTTCTTCTTGAAGCGAGTTTTCTCTCTTCCTTCAACGACCCCAAACTACATGCTTCATATTGAAACGGGGTTACCTCCGCTGTTTATTGACACCCTTAAAACCCATTTCGATTATGTGCTCAAAATACTAAAAATGAGCTCAACAAGACTGATTAAGAGAGTGTTAGAATATCTGATCTCAAACAAACTCAACTTTGTCGGCGTTTGGTTTGATATTTCTAGTTCCTTGGACGAAAAGCTTGAACTAAATTTGGAGGATCAATCGGTTTTAAAACAAACTTTGTATCAGTTGTTGGCCAAATTAGATGAAAAAATCCATCAAAGCTCCATCAGCAAAGCCAAAGCACCACAATATAGAGCGTATTACAGCAACCTGCAGCTTGACCTAGGTCCTCAAAACTACTTTAACGATAAGAATCCCATAGAGATGATATCACTTATACTACGAGCAAGAGGGGAAATTCTGCCTCTTAACTTCATACCACATAGACCGGACTTGCCTATCGAATGTGAAATCTACAACATGCGCGCTAGAGAAAACGTGGCTCACTTTATAGGATCATGTCCGATTCTCCAAGAAATTAGACGATATATTTTTGGAAAAAACCAGCTGACTCCAGACGAAGTTATACTAATTCGAAATGGGGCAGAAAGTTGGGAAAATTTTTACAAATTTGTTCGTTTGGCACTAAGCTATAGAAAGAGAATCGTAACACAAAGCTTTTGATCTATATTTTCTTTTAATATATATATAAAAAAATGTATACAATTTATATTAACTGTTATTTTATTATTTCAATCTGACCGACGGTTTTATACCAAGTCGTACCCGACTTGTATTCAAACATTGTAATTTAAAATTTAAAGCCTCAATAAAGTCTAAATCTTATCTAAATCTAAATCTATTCGTGATAGCAAATACACACAAATAGAAATTACACAGCCAACTTTGCTTGCTAGTCCATGTCCTTGTATTGTCGGGGTTAAATTTATAAAACTGAAACATATACTTCGAAAATAATGCATCTTGAAATCGCATCTCGAAAACTTATTGTCAAATGAGGAATCGTGGGGAACACTTTCCATACTATAAGGGTATGAAAATTAATAAAAGTAGAACATACAAATAAACAAGACGATAAAAGCCAAAAAAAAAAAAAAACATTCTTTAAAATGACAAGATGACATGAAAAGAGTCAAACAAAAAACGTTATGTAAATTCTTGCAGTGTTCTCTAAATCTATCGCTCTATCCTTGTGATTATACTCGCACCACTCACTGGAATTCTCGTAGTCGTACCTTAAGAATTTAAAATATATATACAAACGGATTCTTGTGCTTTGTATATATACACAAGATTATCGTTTTGTTCTTTTGCCAAGGACTACACCACACTCTTATTCAAGAGTACATCATTAAGTCTGAGACAATATTCAGGTAGGAAGGACTGGCTTCAATTTAATGATGGAAATTTGTATATGCATTTGTTTTGTTGTTCAAGTCTTACAGTGAGTATTTTACTTTTCCTGTTTTTCATGCTGGCAATTCTTTATTTTATGCAAGAGTATAATGTTAAAACTTTTATAAGGAGACAGAAAATTGCAGTAAATTAAGAAAAAAGAAGGATAAAAAAGGAATAATTAAACAACAAAAAAAAACACAGTAACTTTCAATGAACATAATTATTGTATGTGATACACTGTAAAATGTACATACTTGCTTTTTACAGACACTATGGTGACCATACTTAGTTCTTTTTTTTAATTTAATAGTGCTCTGTGATTCGTTCGAACTTTAAGGATCAACAGCACCAAAGAAGCACCTGATTTAAGATTGATTTAAGACAATTTGTGTAAATTGAATCAAAAGGCATTATTTAGTCTGCATGTGAACAAAAAATTGCCAATGGAATGAAGGCTCTACTGACTCTAAACATCTCTTAAATATCTTTCCCCTGTATTTTCGGTGCATTTTAGTGACTCGTTTAAGAAGACGAATTGTTTTGGTTCGCATCCCTTATCTAAAATATCTCTTATAAATAATCTTAAGACTGCAGATCATCTTTACAACATCTCAACAAATTGCTGTTTTTGTGCGGTTTTTCATTGGAAAATTTTGAATTGATTTTTTCTATGATATATTGGTGTATATTTTAGTTGGGGAATTTGGTAATTTCTGTCTCTACTGACATAAATTAAAAAAACAAACATTTCCCTAACTACTAGCTGTCAATTGTACTAATGTTAGTAATAATAAAATGCACGACTGGATCGCACGTATTTACTCCTATGTTCGATCACATTACATACAAAAGATTCTTAATAAAACTGCTAAATATATTTTTAATGTTTTTCACTTAATTTTTTATATACACAAATTCTTAAACTTTTTCTAAAAAAAAATTTCAAAAATTAAAAAAAAAATATTTTTCGAAAATTTTGAAATGCAATACTATTTAGAATTTAATGGAGCTCCTGTATAAAATTTTTTATCGAAATCCGATAAGCCGTTTATGCGAAAGTCGAAAATCAATATACTGGTTGTATGGCAGGTACCGTTAATAACAAAATATTTTGAAAACTTTTTTCACCGAGATGTTGACCATACCTAAAGTAGTACACACACCAATTTTTATCAAAATCGTTAGAGCCGTTTTTCAGATAATTAAGATGGTAGACAAATTTGTATGGCAAGTGCGTTATTTTTGGGCCTAAAACAACGATTCAAAAATCTGTTTTGGACAATCACCTAAAACGCCTAAGTACCAAGTTTGAACGAAATCGGTTCAGCCGTTTAGGCTGTAGATCGTTCTACAGACAGACAGACGGAATTGCGGGACCTACTTTTTTGGTGTTCTCTATGATAGTAATCTCATGTTTGATTGTTAGAAAAAACATTTTTTTACGAATACATAACTTGCCTATAATCGCAAGTAAAAATCGGATTATTTTATCAATGGAAAACCACATTTGATAAAATGATTTGATCCACTTAACGACAGATTTTTTGATCTCAACCTCTTCATTTTTTTTTGAAGAAGAAGAAGAAAAGGATGTATGAGATAAACTTAATTACATTTTTAAATTTTCTTGCAACATTAATTTGTGAAAATACTTAGTTTTGTGAAAGTAGATCTACCTCTCAAAAAATTTTGTTGGAAAGGTGATGAAAATTATTTAAACGACAAATTGGCACATTGAGCTCTGGAGCCTCCGTTAAACCTACAAATCAATGAAAATCCTGTTTGCAACATTTAAAAGCAATCAGCGATGATAAAAGTGGTACAAAATTGTAATGAATCGCAGATTGAAATATTTGCACACAATAAGCGACATTTTGGTGATGGGATAATTTGGTAGGTGAATTTAGACAAACACTTCCCATGGTTCCGAAATCAACATCGTATTTGCGGCGATACGTCAAAGTCTTTCCATTGGGTATGAATATGGGAGTGTTCTTGCAACACGATAGAACCGTAGAAGTTTTCTCCATACAACTGCTGAGAAGCGGAAATGGATATATTCCAGTAGATACTTCCAGTGGCTTAATATCGATTCCAACAAAAATTTGCCTGGCATGGCACCTCATTGTTTGCATCATAAAATTGGATCTGTCATCATTTTGCTACGAAATCTTCATGAAAAATGTGTGGCAAGGTTTTTAAAACGCCCGTTCGAGGGAGAAGAATGCTTAATACCGCTAATTCCCTTTAGCAGATTTGTCGCTTCAGTTCGCTGGAAATATAAAGCATATATCTAGAAACATCATGCTATTCACCTCTCCAGCTTTATGTGGCGTCTTCCCAAGTTGGGAAACCATAGGTACTCACTCTTCATTTAGTATCCGGAACAGGAAACAGAAAAACGTTGTGTATCATGCGGCTGTGAAACCAGAATCAGAATTTTGCACAAATTTAACGGCGAACAACTGTTATAAATTGGTATTTCTCTAGTCTCGGCCGAATCGTGCAGCCTTAAATTGAATACCAATCATTATACTTATCTATTTCTTCTAGATTTCAATCAAACGAATAGAATTCAATGAAATTAATAGTTGATTTTATTATACTTTTGCTACATGTTAGACTCGACGAAGTCCGCCGTGTTAGGTAATTTTCAATATAATCAGCCCTTGCTAAATTATATATTATATTATATTTTTTGCTTATTATTCAGGGAATGGAAACATAAATATATGTAAATTCTCAAAAGTTAAGCATATGAGTAGTTTTCTCACTAAAACCAAAACATAAGGTCTGATCCAGGCTGCCGATTCTTAAACGTCACCACAACATTTGTTTTATTACATTATTGTTTTACATTCACATTTTTTTCTCCCTCAAAATAATAATTTTGTACTCGTATTTAGTGCTTTTAAATGAATTTATTTAAATTTAAAATTGCTGGTCCCAAAAATTTATTCCTCAGAAATTAGTAAAAAATTGTCAGGAAGGAGAAATATTTTACTCTCTCGAGAACGCTCTCTACTGCCCAAAACTACCAAATTTGTAAGTCTAGAACAGGAATTGGCAGAAATTGGTGTCCATTTGTGCCATTTGGAAGAGCTGATCAGACCTATTATTAATCGCGTTTTATTTATAAGTTAAATAATTTAAATAATTTTGTTAATACTAAATCTTCGTTGAAAACTGAATTTGCTCGGATTCTTCTCTGAAGTCAGCCCTTTGTGAACTCATTCAAATCTTTGTCTACATTTTCTCATGTTTGACATTCAACTTCATGTGTCTTGTCTGTGTACGAGTGCATTTATTCCTTTATTATAACATATTACAGTATACACAATACCTATAATCTACATTTGTTCAATCTTGCGAATCCATGTTTTCTACCCTAAACGTTTTAGAAAATGAGTAGCTAGAAGATTGGTTTCCTGGCCTAATATTAGTTCAGAACTATAGGCAAAATATTCCCAACAATTAATATTTTTCGATTTTTATTTATTAACTGATTTTGTTAATTTGTTTTACATATTAAGGAAAACTGAATTGTTTTTTATTTAAGTAAATAAATAAATGAATTGTTTTAAGTTGTAACGTTTATTTATTTTGAAAAACGAATATTGTTTTATTATGTTTATCAGATATACGAATATATTTGTTGATAGAATGTGTCTTTATTATAGTTTTTAAGGGACTCCTTTTTTTTAGCCAGGACTCTCTTTTTGGACACCTTCGAAAATATTTCAAAGGTAACTTTACTCTCTAGAGCTGACTGTTCTTTATAAGGTTCAACGTCAACCTGACAATTGTAAATTTTCTGCCCGAAAATTGCTGGCCACAAAAAGTTATTCGGCAGAAATTTTCAGGAAGGGGAAATATTTTACTTTCTCAAGAACGCTCTCTCATGCCCAAAACTACCAAATTTGTAAGTCTAGAGCAGGAATTGGCAGAAATTGGTGTCAATTTGTGCCATTTGGCAGAGTTGATCAGACCTATTATTAATCGCGTTTTATTTAAAAGTTGCTAGGCAGCGAGGCAAAACTTTGCCTTTGCAAACACAAAAATAAATATGATAGTAATCTTGGAAAAATAAAAGTGGAGTTAGAGAGAAAAATATAAAACGATTGGAATATAAAACGAACATACCGTTTGCAGCGCTACCTAGCAACGAAAAAAATAAAACATCACGTTTGTAATACTAAGTGTAATTATTTTTACTGAACTATTTAAATAAAGCTGTTTTAAATGCAGGTATGTATTTTTTATGTTGATTTTTCAGATTTTTTTTGTTGATTTTTTTATATTATAAAATATACACTTATCAGTTTGACTTTCTATAAATTATTGATTGCTCACGTGTTTAGCAGACCGACGCACTTTTGCTGATGTAAACTTTCGTTTTTTAATTAACGAAACTGTTTTTTTTATTATTGTGTTGGTTTAATTTTCTCATTTAGCAAACTGAAAACAAAATTTAAGATTTGTATTTATTTAAGGGACATTTTATTATTAACCTTAAGAGACAATTTGACCCTATCTCTGTGAATACTGAACAGATGGTCACCGCATAAAATCTTTCCTAACATTACCTTAAATTTGAAAATAACTTTATAGAAAGTTTCTTTAAGCTTAATATGTATGGATGTGAGAACATAAATATGTATCTACCTTTATGTACATTATTGTCGTCATTTACTCCAGCCTAATTAAAAGTCATGAAAAGAAGCAAACATTATGTTCTATCTATTGTCGACTTTTAGCTTCTTTGTGGGTAAGCAAGGAATGGGAAAAGAACCTAACAACTTTACACAACAGTTGACATACATATCTCCAGTGCGCTTGTAATGTATTAAATTTCCAGAAAAAAGAAAACAGAAACAGAAAGTAGATTTAACTTTTTTTCTATCATGTGTTCAAACATTATGAAGTCCACATGGACAATATTGTTGTTATTACGTCATCGTCATGGTCTTTGTGTTGTTTTTCTTATAGCGCCCAAAGTATGTATACTCGTATTTGAGATTAACTTTGATTTTCAAAAGCAGATAATTTAATTTTTGAAGAAGGTGTTATTAAACTCACGTTATTTTGAAATATAAAAACAATGTACTATACCATTGTTGGAAAAAAAATCCAATCGATATGTTTCATCATAATAAATTCAATAATTGCCTGGGGTAGTCTATAATAGCCGTGTTTTATTGGGTAATTTATCCGCCGTAAGTTTATCCGTCGTAGCATTTTACATACAATTCTCTACGGTCGATAAAAAGCTAAAGTAGAAGCTACGGTGGATGGCTGGATGACGGTCAGTCGAGTCTCGATTCTGATTTTGTTAGTTTTGTTGGTACGATTGATAATTGAATTGAATCTCGATGGATGTGTTCATGGAGTGTTAATTATTAAATTAAGACAAATCGATCTTTTTGATTCTTTTTTTTTAATAGTTGGCCAGTTTATATTTCTCAAATCTTAGATAACTCCATTTTTTTAATAAATTATAAGCTTGTGAAAAGTTTCTAACGTTTACTATTAAAAACTGTATTTTTTGCTCAATTATTTTCTGAAGTACGTCTAAAATTGAAAATATATCTGCAATTTAGCATACCCCTAATATCAATTAATCAATTTTAACAAATTTGGATATCCATTTTGAAAAAGAAAACAATTTTATCGAATGAATCCCGTTTTACTTTTATTTTTGACTAACCAAGCCCAATTTTCGTTTTGTGTTCAATTTTTATTGATAGTTATAAATAAACAGAGTTTGGTGAAAAAAATCATCTTTTAATTTAGATCTACAAAAAAGCAATTTGAGAAGACAAACCGCATTGGGTGGAACTGCACTAAAGAGGAATTGCTTGACACTGCGTTGCAAAATATTTTTTTTTTCGTATAAAATTCTATGAGCTATAAGGCCAGAGGCGCGCACATATGCGACTTTCAGTTTTGCAACAGTTTGGTTGCTAAAGTGAATACCCTGGACTTATATGAGAGTGCGCGCATATGCAAAAACTATTCACTCCGCGATTCGAGCAACTTAAGAGTTTGTGTTTTGGCACAAATCGAACGATCGCCCCAAATAAGTTCTTCAGTTTGTATCACATCGAACTATAATGTAACTGCGCGCACATTAAATCAAAATGATGTTTGTGTGTTCGTTTATCTCGTTGATTGATTTTTAAGTTGCTTATGTGCGCGATCATCGTTCAACTAGTGATTAAACTATTTCGTTTCAGCAAAATTACATGTGCGCGCCTAGCCTAAACACACTAAGCGGAAACTGAACTCACAAAGTGTGCTTTTTCTTCACTGTTTAATGGACGTTGGCCATGGGCGGTAACTACATGGACATGGACTGGGCATACATTTTTGTGATCCAAAATGGTGAAATGGCAAACCAAATGTTAACTTTTTGTTACTTACTCCGCTTATGTTAAGTGCAGTCTGATGAGTAAATATTGAATTGAAAGCAAAACATACTCAGAAAATAAATTTTTAAATTGACTTGAAAAATAAAACTATAGAAAATAAATAAAAGCTTGAAATATAAGGGGAATGAACAATATAAACTACGTTGTAGTGTGCGTTCCAAACCAAGAAACATTAAAAGGAAACAAGTAAATCTCCGTCACTTTTGTTTCCTCGTGTGAAATGCATAAACCATTTTAAAGCAATACAAAAATTGGACTGTGTAAAAAGAGACTTGACAATAGTCTATGAACAAAGCCATTCACTTATCATTTCCTTTCTGTTGGTGCAAAATGAATGTTCGAATTTAAAACTGCAATTGCAGAAAAAATGAAAACAAGAAATAGGTTTGTAACATAAATTAAATATTGGTACGTTTTTCTACTTTCTATTTTATATGAATAAAAGCTAATTATTGTTCATAACTTTGATATTTTCTTAATTTTACCTTGCAAAAGACTATTTAATTACTTGTGCCTGCTGTGCAGGGGTACCAATCTTACAAAAATAAAAAAGCTACGGTCCATGCTACGGTCGATGCGTTTTTTTGGGATTTGCTTACGTTACAATGGATAGATTCCCAATAAAACACACCTAATACTATAGTAATTTTAAAGAAACTAATAAAATGTATCTAGGGGCCAACAGATGGGGTGGCTGGTTGGGTTGTTATTACGTGACATTTACTTTATTCATCATGGCTGATTTGCTTTTGCTTTTTAAACAAGAACGCATTTTCTTTATTCAAATCTATACATCTACATTATGTTAAAGTTACATCGCTATTTATATATATTAGACATTTACATTATATTGGAGTAGATATTTCTGTTAATTTGGTTTGTTTGTATGCAAAGATAATATAATCGAACATCTATGGAATTTTGAGCTGCATGTTAGTTTGTCCTGGCTAATCTTTTAAGTGATTGAACTGACTTTTAACTTGAATTTAACTTTTTTCACAGTGAAAGAAGTATGCACGTTTCTTTGATTAGTTCACTCCTTTTTGGTTATAATAATTTATTAACCACTATTTAAACAAAATTATGGTGATCATTTTAACAAGTGATCCGATGACTTTTGTTCAAATGGAATTGATATGAAAAAAAACCCCTAAAACATAAATTCAATTGACGTTTTATTTGCGATATATAGGGTGTCCCCCGGGGAGGTATATTACTTTGTTTTACCGCCATTTTTATAAGCATTAGTGATTAGTCTTGACAGTTCATATTTGGCAGTCGTGAAGTAAAGACACGTAGCAAATTTATTATAGAAAAATATTCGATACACCAACGTTTAATCATCGATTACTGTGACAATGAGAAAGTTATGTGCAATTTTTGGGAGAAACAACGTGCCAACAGAACGCACAATTTATCGTGTAGTGAATGATTTCGATGAAATAGGGTCTGTAGGTGATAGGCCCAAGCATGGGCCACAACGTACTGCCAGATCGGCCGAAAACATTACTGCTGCTCAAGGAAGTGTTCAAAACAATCCATCAACCTCATTTCGACGCCGTGCTCAGGAGCTTGGTGTTCAAAGAACAACTTTGGCCACAATTTTGCACAAGGATTTGCATTTGTTTTAATTTAAGATTCAGCTGATACAAGAGCTTCTTCCACAAGACCATTTACATCGCTGTACATATGCCAATAGGATGTTACAGCTAGCCTATGACAATCCCGATTTTCATGAAAAAATTATAATGAGTGACCAGGTACATTTTCATTTGAATGGATATGTGAATAAACAGAATAGTCGTTTCTGGGCAATGGAAAACCCTACCTTTTCATCCATTAAAAGTTACAGTCTGTTGTGCAATTTGGTCAGTAGGAATCATTGGACATTACTTCTTTGAAAATGAAAACTGTGTAACAGTAACTTTGAATGGAGAGCGATATCGTGATATGATTGAAAACTTTTTAACGCCACAACTGCATGCTTTGGGCTTGATTAACATGTGGTATCAACAAGACGGTGCCACATTGCATGCAGCCAGGATTACAATGGAATTACTGCGAGTATTCTTTCCACAACAAGTTATTTCAAGGAATGGTGATGTTGATTGGCCTCTTCTTTTCTCTTCTTTTTGTGGGGATATCTAAAAATCAAGGTTTATGCAAACAAACCAGAAACGCTTGAGCAACTCAAACAAAATATTCTTGATGAAATTAATGAAATACCGCGTGAAATGTGTGAGAATGTAATGAAAAATTTGCTCAAAAGGACTCGCATTTGTGTGACTAACAGAGGCGGGCATTTACATGATATTGTATTCCATACATAATAGCCGACATTAAATAAAACATTTATCAATACACGACGATCCATTCTCTTTCATTTAATCAAAATTATAAACAAAAAAAGTAGTATACGTTCCCGGCGGACACCCTCTACATATATATATATAGGTAGGTACTATAGGAAAAGTTCTCCATTTAGAAAAGAAATCAAACTCCAGATATTAATCTAACTTGACACCAAACAAATGGGTCCCGCAATTCTGTCTGTCTCTCCTAAACGGCTGAAGCTATTTCTTTCACAGTTGGTACTTAAGCGTTTTACATACATAGGTGCCTTGTTCGGTTTTCATTAAATATATTTTTTTAGCTCCTAAAATAACGGAGCTGTCATATTAATTTTTGGGGGCAAAAATAATAAATCTCAATTAATGCGAAAACGGATCTAACGATTTTGATAAAAACAATCAGTGCACCAATATAGGTATAATCGACATTTTGGTTAATATACCCGCCATAAACCGACTATCTCATGAACCGATCAAAGGATTTCGATTCAAATTTTGATGCAAGAAGTGATTCTAATTCTAAATAATAATGTTGAAGGATTTAACAAAAAAGAAACTATTTTTTTTTTTTTTTTTGAAAATTAAATATTTGTAAAACAGTTGTAAGATTTTTTTTTGAAATTATGTTTTAACTTTATATTATACAAATACTCAAAATTTCCATTCCAAATATAAAAAAAATAAGGAAATTTTGTAGGTACATACAAAAATTAAATGCACGAGACAGATTCTAAATCCAAAACTGCTAAATGTATTTTTAAAGTCGTTTTACAATTTTGTATACATAAAAATTCTTAATTTTTTTCTAAAAAAAAATTGGTATGAAAATTTTAAATATTTAAAAATATAAATTTAAAAACAAAATTTCAGAAAAAATCGTTTCCCCGTTTTCGAAATATTGATTTTTCAAAAAAAAAAAATAATTTTTTTCAAAAATCCAAAAAAAAATATTTTTCTAAAATTTTTAAATGCAGTATTATTTAAAATTCAAATGAGATCTTGTATAAAAATTTTGATCGAAATCGATTGAGCCGTTTATGAGAAAGTGGAAAATTAATAAAACTGTTGTATGGCAGGTACCGTTAATAACAAAATATTTTTAAAAAATTTTCGGCCAAAATGTAGACCATACCCAAGTCAGTACTCACACCAATGTTTATCAAAAGCCAAAAATGGAAGAAGGACCAGGAGCAGGGTTGTTTTGTGAAGTCAAACTCTACTGGGTTTCTTCCTGGACATGAAAGATCAAATAAATATCTCCTGGAGCTACTGTGTCATCTCAAGAAGCTTATGTCCTAGAGTTAACAAAAAGAAAACCAAGTATATTTTTATAAAAGAACATCAGAACCTTGAAAATGTGTATTGCATAAGAATTTGCATAGCGGATACATAAGTCATTGCGTGAAGAGTATAGCTATACTTGCGCTTTTGCCGAATTTTAATGAATAAGAATGCATTTATTATTAATTATAATACCATCCCTGTTGAGATTTATACGAGTATAACGAGACAGAAAAATTAAAGCCAGATATCTTTTCAGCAACTACAAAACCTTCAAAACAAAATCACAATGTTTTTTTTAAATGCCCCAATTTTGAAATGCCAATTTATTTCATCAATCTGAGATTAATATTCTCTTTTAGATTACAAAAATATTGTAGGAATTAATTATCTACTTGTTCATTTATTACTTGTTTGTTATGAATATAATCGATCTATATTATTTTTCAGAGTAAAAAATTAAATACAAACGTCAATAAAATAATATTATTATTAAGTTATCTTTAAGAGAGAATAGTCATACTTTTTAAATAAATAACTTTTTAAATAAAAACCACAGTCTTCAACTTCAGAAGTGGGATTAGCCCTAAATAATTAAGAAATATATAAACTAAAAAATTTCTAAAAAAAAATAAAAACTATTCCGGATAATTATGTCGCCATCACTAATGAAGAAAGAAGAATTGGTAGCTTGGCTTACTGACCTCTTTAAGAGAGAATAGTCATACTTTTTAAATAAATAACTTTTTAAATAAAAACCACAGTCTTCAATATATATAAAAAGATATAGATAAATAATAAATACGTAATAATATAAAATTAAATAGTAAAAATAATAAAAAGAATTAAATCCTAATATATACAGAAAACATATAAATAATTAATGCAATAACAATATTAACATACAATTTTTTTAAAAGTGTCTCGTGAACAGTGCATACATATATCTATTTTTTCAATTACAGCATTAGTTTCTCTGATACAACGCATAATCGGTACATTTCTACCAAAATTATTTCTAGAAAAAGTTTCACGTAAGTGAAATCCTAATAGGCCTCTGCTGGGAAAATAAAAGTGTATTTGCCCAAGCAGGTAGGGACAAATAATGTGACTATTTATTATATCCTTAATCATCATAATACAAAGGTACTTTCTTCTGACCTCAAGCGTTTGCATACCAAAAAGCAAAAACCTCACATTATATGCAGCCATAACAATGTTCCAATTAAGCTTAAAAAAAACAATATCTTGTGAAACTTCTTTGAATCCTTTCAATCCTCCAGGTATGATTAGCATAGTAAAGATTCCAAACCACGCAACAGTATTCCAGGGTCGATCTCACAAAGGTCATATAAGGAGATTTAAGAGCATACGAATCGGAGAAATCTCTGGTGTTTCTTGTTAAAAAACCCAACATTTTAAATGCTTTATTAACTATGTAGTCAATGTGACTGCTAAATGAGAATTTCTTCCCAAATCTTTTTTCTGAGTTACTTTGTCCAATGTTACATTATTTATAGTGTAATCAAATACTATTTGGGTCATTTTCCGTGAGCATATAAAACTAAGACATTTGGCTACATTTAAGAAAAGAAGATTTTTTTTGTACCATAATGCAAGTTCACACAAATCTTTTTGCAATAAGTGGCGATTAACTACAGAGTTTATAGTTCTGAATATTTTTACGTCATCAGCATATAATAAATACTTGGAAAACTAGAAAATGCCAGGAATATCATTGATAAATAAATTAAAAAACAATGGACCAATGTGGCTTCCTTGAGGGACGCCCGATGTAACTTTTATACACTTAGAAACAAATCTATCTATCTTAACAAATTGGGTTATATCTGTGAGGTAAGAGCGTATCCATTTTAAAAATATGGAGTGGATACCAAGCTTAGACAATTTGTGCAATAATATTTCATGGTTAACCCTATCAAAAGCTTTGGAAAAGTCAGTAAAGATGATATCAGTCTGGAGACCACTCTCAAAACTTCTTACAACTGAATCACATAAAGTAGTCAGATTAGTAGCTGTAGATCTGCTAGAAACAAATCCATGCTGATAATCAGATACGATTTGTTTTGTTAGAAAAGTGAGCTTATCGCATACAATTTTTTTCAAATATTGTAGGAATAACGGATAACTTACATATTGGTCGATAATTACATATTTTTTGCTTCGGGCCAGACTTAAAAACGCCGATATGAACGATGTTTTCCACTCAATCTAAAAATAGACCTGTTTTTAGAGACTTATTGAAGATTAGCCACAAAGGGAACGCAAGAGACGTTGCACATTTTTTAATTATCTTGGGAGATACACTATCTGGACCAAGTCCTTTGTTTTCATCAATCCTATTTAATGATTCGCCTACTTAAGATATATCTAACTGAACAATCCCAATTTCTACTAAATTAGATGGAGTAAATTCAAAGAGCTCAATAGGATCCGTAATTTCATAAGCAGATTCAAAGTAATCTGCAAAAAGATTGCTAATAGTTTGCAAATCACTAGATACAGAACCAGAAAACTTCATACAGTTTGGCAAACTACTAGATTTTCTTTTAGAGTTTATAAAATTCCAGAAGCATTTGCTGTCTTTCTTAACTTTCGATTCGGCCGTTGATTCAAAATTACTATACAAAAATGTATTCAAAGCATCAAATGATTTTTCGATTTGAAGATAGTTTTGTTTGAATACCAAATTATTTTTATCTTTTTTATAGAGTTTATAAGCTTTGTTTTTTTTATTCTTAAGCTTAGAAAGCCTGTCATTGAACCATAGTGGGTTGGAATTCTTCTGACATAATTTTTTGAAATATAGCTATCAGATGCCTGCTTTAAATAAGTTTTAAAAGATACAAACGTTTGGGTCAGATCTTGGCTTTCTACTATGGACTCCCACGGTAATGAGTTTAAAAATAAATTCATTGTATCGAAGTTACCACGCTTAAAATCAAAAAAATAATCGATTTCATTAATGGTTTGAATATAGACTAAGATCTTACAATCTATGACCAGGCAAATATGATGCTGAGAATTTTGTACTACAGGCGAAAGAAATTTGACAATGCTCACTTCCAATTCATTATCAACAAATACTGAGTCTAATATACGATTCAATAAATTAGGAAAATAATTTACTTGCAATAAATTAAACTGGCTGTAAAAATCAATCACAGAACACTCAATTCCAGCTTACATCCCCGATATTAAAATCGGCAAGACAAATTTTATGATTAGTTGAATTTAAGGAACTAAACAAACATCTACAATTTTCAATGTGAATATATATATAATATACACGGTATATGGCCTAAGGTTAAATATTTTAAGGCAAAAAACAAACAAATATTTGATTATTCATAAATTCAATATTCTTATTTATTGTAAACAATTCGGATATAGTATAAGTATTTCATTCCATTTTCTTTTCGTTCCACTTCATTCAATTAAAGCGGCAACAAATCGCTGCCAAATAATAATAATTTAAATACTTCTAAGCTTAGATCTTATTAAAAACAAAAACAGAACACATTGGCTATGTTTCTTTGACTACATTAAAATCGTTAATATTATAAGTCTACATAAAATCTGTACTTCACTTAACTGACCAATTAAGGCATTCATTTGAGTCTGAAAGTTTTACTGCGCCCGCCGCTTCAAGGACTCACCATAATTTCTTCAATTTCTAACCCCTTTGTGGTTGTTTTCTAAGCTTTTAACATAAAACTTAAAAAAACACTTAACAACTGACCCAATTTCTTTAAGAAAATCTAATTTTTTTCAATATAATCCTCGTAGGACTGCAAATAAAAAGCATTACCCGCGATAAATAGCCAAAACTGCAATTAGGGTCATCATTAGAACCTTTTTTTTTTACTTATTTCCTTTTCACTCAAAGTTCACTTGGATATATACTTAATAACTTTAGTATATGTACATATGTATGTTTTCTTTTCGTTTGTGTTTTTTTTCATGGAATAGGAAACCAAATTTACTAATTAGTTTCTCCAATGACATTTACCTATCGCCACTACAGCTAAACCTCAAGAATGCCCCGTTTTCAAGGAAATGTATTAATTTCAAAATAAGCAACTACTATTTATAATTCAATAATGAACCACACTTTTGTGGAATAATTAGAATAATCTTTGTGGAAATGCAATCAACTAATTTGTTTTTGTTTACATATTTTTTAAATAAATAGTGTTCTACCGGCCTCATTTGCAATTTATCAGTGCTGTCGTTTTGTGTATGAGTACTAAACTGCTTGAAAGGAATTTAAAAATGGTATCAAAGAAGTTAATTCCTGACAGCAGTATGCGCTTCGTCAGTAAATAGAATGTTTGGTAAATAAGATTCTTGGTTCCGATCTTTTTCACAGTTATTGAATGGTTGTACCTTTTTGTCTAAGTCTCTAAACCAACGACTAAAAATGTTATGTGTTCGGAAGGCTACAAAGCATTTGATTCGAACGAACTAACGCATTACGGCATTAAAACCGCAGCTGTTCGGAATGATCCGGACAATTGGCTCATTGCGACTAGGATATGCTCCTTAAATCACAAGTATCGACCAATACCTTTCTTACTTATCTCAAGATGTTGTTTACTTCATAAAACCTTACTTAATTTTTTTGTAGTATTTCATAATTTCAGAAATATAACAAAAAATATTGATATGTGTGCAGTATTATTTAAAATCCGAAGGACATATTATACAAACATTTTTATGGAAATCCATCGAGTCATTTATGAGAAAGTCTAAAATAAAAAATGGTTGTACGGCAGGTATTGGTAATAAAATATGTTAATGTTTTTTTTTAGTGCGTCTTCTGAATTTAAAGCAGAACCGAACGCCCATGCCGTTATCCATATTCATTGAAGACACCAATCAGCATCACAGATCACGTCTTGCGGAATGACACATATTGGATGTCGCCAAAAACGCTGCAAAGTGTTTGGTCTTTGTTCGGAGATGCCAGAAATTTTTCTCCACTTCTGATCTAGTTGTAATCTATAAAGCCTTCATTTGTCCAAATCTCGAATATAACTCTCATATTTGGGCAGGAGCTCTCAAAACTCAAACCTCTTAGATCGAATTCAAAATAGATCACGAAGAATAATAGGCGATAGAACTATAAAGGAAACACTTACATCTCTCGAACACCGTCAAAAAGTTTCATGTCTTTCATTATCTTATCGCTATTTTAATAAACAACTTTCTAGCCAATTGGATTCCACCCCTTAAGTTTGTCAACCGTAATACTCGCGCTACTGGGACTGCTCATCAGCTTACCCTGAGCCCAAATTTGGACGCACTGTCGAGTATAGAGAATATGGACCACTTATTCTCGCATAAATATGAGCTGCAACAATATATATAATTAGTGTTGAGACGGACCAGACGTTGAGAAAAAAATATTAAACATCACCGAATGATTTTTAAAACATTAGATTCCGATTTATTTATTTATTTCAGCAAATTCGTGTACGCGCTAACATTGTTTTGTTTCGATTCACAAAATTTCATTCAAATATTCCTTCTTGAGGAAATGACTGACTGATAGACAAAGCAAACTGATTTTATTTTATAAAAATCGATAGGTTTTTGAGAAAAATATTTTTTTTTCTTTTTGGCCAAACAAATTGTATGGCAAGTACCGTTATTTTTCGTCTTAAAAATAATGAAAAAACGTGTGGGCATATTACCGAAAAAAAAAAATATTTACCATGTTTGAAGCAAATCCATTCAACCGTTTATGCCGGTGGTCTCGAGGACAGACAGGCAGACAAACAGACGGAATTGCGGGATCAATGTTTTACGACTTTGCCATCATCGTTATGTCAAGTTTGATCAAAATCTCAATCTTTAACTTGCCATATATGTAGTACTTTATATATCGCAAGTAAAAAATATTATATATCTCCGAATGATTTGAATGATTTTTAAAACAATGAATTCCGATTTATTTCATATCAACAAATGTTCGTACTACAACTGTTTTATTTCGATTAACAAAAATTCAATGAAAGATTCAATTGGCGGATTTCCTTCTTGAGGAACTGATTGACTGACAGACCTAAACACATCCTGTCCTAAAGATAAAGATATGAAATTAAACTGGCCGGATGAAGCGATGCCGGCCATGAACAGCTAGTTGCGTACATATAATACACAAATTTCCAATAAAAATAAAATGCACGACTGGGTCGCACGAACTTGCTCTTATTTTCGATCACATCGTATGCAAAAGATTCCTATTAAAAATCTAAATATATTTTTAAAGTCGTTTTTACTTAATTTTTTATACAAAATTTCTTTATTTTTTTTTCCATAAAGAACTGATATGACAATCTTAAATATTTAATAATATAAGCTTAAAAACAAAAGATTAAATCGCATTAATCAAAGAAAAAATAATTAAAAATTCTGAAATAAATACTTAAACTAATTTGAGCTCAAACAAAACGTACGCCATTTTATTTCTTGGATACATTTGAATTTATGAGAAAAAAATTTTATAATCTGTGAAGCAGCTTATGAGAAAAAAAGTTTTGTTTTGAAACTTTTAGAAAAATTAAAAAAAAAATCAAAAACACCAATTCATAGGTATTCGGCAATTACATATAACTATAATTTTTGAAAAAAAAAATAATGAACATTTTTCAAAATTGAAGTTTTAAAAATACAAAAAATGTTAATTAAAAAAAAATATTGGTATGCAGTATAAATTGGGCAACATAAACCTATATGTGTGTGAAATTTCGAAAGAATCGGTTAAGCCATTCATGAGATAGTCGAAAGCAAAAAAAAACGGTCATGTGGAAAGTAACGTTTTTAGACATTTTTAATTTTTTTTTTCAACCATATGATCGGTCGTACCTAAAAAGCTGCACTCAGTTTTTTAATCAAAATCGTTAGAGCCGTTTCCGTTGGTGTAGCTGTAGGTTTCTATACATACATACCGACAGACAGACATACAGACGAATAGAATTTTTAGACCATCTTTTTTCGTCTTCGTCATCATGGTAATGTCATGTTTGATTGTTTTCTCAAAACTTTTTTTTTTCGACGAATGCATATGCTTGCCTTACAGTACCTATAATCGCAGGTAAAAATGTTTCTTTCTTCGATACGACAAACTATAAAAACTTACTTTTAAATTAAGAAGAATTTTCGATACAAGAGTAGGTATCACAGAATTGTAGTAAAATTGTACTTTCCAACAGTACTTTCGACAGCAATGCAATGCAATCCATTAGTAAGGCGAGAAAATTGGCCTTCTGCCATTTTTGTGAGGAGTTTATTATTTTTAATTTTTATTCTGTTGTTGCTTTTTAAATTGAATTTATGATCCATAATATGCCTTTGATTTGTATTAGCTTGAATCACTTCAAATTCAAATCAAGTTGGTGTTAATTTTTTTTTGTTTCAATCAAACAAAATTTTTGTGAAATTTGCTTCAGATACGTTTTTTTTTTTTTATGTGTAGATTTAAGTGCAGAGAGTGGGGTCAAAGACTTTTTTGATTTATAAAAAATTGACGTTTCTTTTTTGTGTATCTTTTTTTTATGCATAGATTTTGTGTTTAAAATTATATTTAAATTTATATTTACGATCTCGAAGGTGGTCCTGCATGAGTGCAGATATTTTTGGTTTTCTAGCGTCATATATTGATCAAGTGTGAGGTTGTTTTTATAAATTCTGACAGGTTTGTTTTATTTTATATTATTGATGGTTTTTCGATCGATGTTTATGTTATTTTTGGGACAGCATCATTTGGTTTTTGTAAACACACAAGATTTTTGAAAACACAAAACTTAAGACTGAGGAAACAAAGAATTATAATTCAAATAAATTAAAAGAGTTTATTTATATTTATAGCGTGTGCTTGCGGTTTAAAGCATTGCAAAGAATTTGCTTGCAGTTTGGGAGATTTAGAATTTTAATTTAAGAAAAAATGCGTCATCCTGGGGTTTTGTTGTTTGGAAAAAGGTTTTAAGGATATTTTATAAATGATTTTTGGGAAATAGAGCAATCAATATAACATCTTAATAAATTATACAAATTACTAAAAATGATGCTTACCAATCTTCCATTTCAATCCATTTAGGGCATATTCACATCAGAACTACGAATTTTCGTCTATTTTGACATTTCGTTAACATGGTTCTCTTATTTGTATCGAATGACGTTTTTTAACTTGAATTATTCAGCGCGAATTGATACGCCTTTTTCTTCATCGTCATTAAAAAACTAATGTTTTTTTTTATGCAATGGTTGCCCAAATCTACTAGTGTATTTTAGTGTTTCAATCGAACAATTTCAAGACATTATTTACAATAATTGAAGCAAATTGACACAATTCGTTTCATTTTGACAAAAAAAATCTTAACAACATTTAAAGTATCTGAAAATAGGTTACAATGAAAACTAAAATTATATAAAATGTAAACTCACTGATCTCTATAATACACTGGATAGTGTATTCACACAAAAAAATCGAACACAATAGAAAACTGTAATAATTGTAGAGGGTCCATGTCAGTATAACAGTATAACATTTTTGTTGCCAAAGTTACATTTCAAGATGGTTGCTTATGCTTGAAATTAAATTTGTTTAATCAACCATACCAGGGGCACCTCCTTCAAAAAAAATATAAAATTTAAATTACACATCAATTTTCAACAAATGTAAGCACGATTTTTTCTTAATAAAAAAAGCCATACTAATGATATATTTGATTGTTTTTAGTGTGTATTAAATATTAGAAAAAAAGAAGCTGGCAGCCTTCAAAGAGATGGATCAATTGGTTAATCCCACTAATCTCTATAATACGAATTATAGAGATCAGTGTTAATTAAAATACCGCCATTGGAGTGCGCAGTGGAAGCACGGTTGTTTTTGCTATCACCGAATATTGCAGTCGAAAAAGAAGGTCTTCAATCGGTTTGCGTTCCTACAAGTTTGCAGGCCAGACATCTCATTGTTGAAAATGCACTGATATTTAGATATTGTTAGATTTGGATCGCAATCCGCATCTAGATTGTGCCATAGAAGATTGAGCCAATGAAGATATGGCACTCATCAAAGGCGACACGGTGCGTGTATGCTGCAAGAGAAGATTGTCGCCTCGTGTGCCGATTATACAAAGAATTCCAAACCTGAGAACAATACAAAAGAGAAATTACAATCGAAATCGTACCAATGGCCTACGTTCCTATTAAGAAAAGAATTGAATTGGTTTCGGTGGTAGCTTAATATTGCCAATAGTGGATTCTTAAGTCGCACTTTGTATCACTGATAACGGCAAATTTATCTTAGGCTTGCGGTGAGGGTCAACTCGTTGAAGTTCTCATACACCATTGAGATTGGATAAAAATCGACCAGAAAATCGAAAAAAAAAACAGCATAATCATTCAACTCCACCAACAAGAAAACACATTTCCTTGAAACGTTCTGTTACCAGATTTTCAATATGTATTGTAAATAACCTAGAATTTTAAAACGAAAAAAGACAGAGAAACGCACAATATTGACTTCCATTTGTAAAAGAACTTGAACTTGTTTTATTTTCCCAACAATTACATTGCAATAATTTTAGCTTCCATATTTAATGATAATTTTTCTGCAATATCTTTTCATCACTACCAAAGTCGTCGACTTCATCTTCGTCTTCGAAACTCTTGCTTTTTGATTTTTTCTTTTCAACCTTGTGCTTAGCTTTGACAATTTCCTTGAAACGTTCTTATCGAATTAATGCTCTTCACGAAGGACTTCTTTGCAGTTTCAATATGAATTCCTCCCTCGTCTTGATTGATATAATCTCTTGCGAAATCCAGGTTCCGTCTTCCTTGAACTCAACTTTTGTTGAGTCGCTCCAGAAACCGAACCCTGGAAACAACGACGAGTCCAAGCGATCTCGCATATTCGTCCGTATTAAGGTGGCTAATATTAAAGATTTTCTTGTTCTTCATGATGTACGACACAAACGCATGCTGGGCATTTTCTTTAAGTTCTTTGTTTCCAGCCAGGAATCCCTCCATCTTTCCTTTGTGAGAGAAAAGTTTTCGCGGGTCAATATGAATCTGATCTATTTCTATTTTGGCAGTTTTTAGTTCGGCAACCATGACATCTATCGCATAAGGAAGCACCACGGGCTTTATGACGAGCCGTCCTTCCTGCCCGATTGATGTAGTATAGTAGCATGATATAGTATTCCATCTAACCAGGTCCATTTTTTTGATGAATAAGTCCTATATCATCTTCAAACTTTTAAAATATTAAGCAAAAATGATTCAATTTTTATTGTTTCTTGACACTTACTTTATTCTGAATTGTTTGTAGCTCTTATTATCTTGATTGAAACTGACAATAAAAATAAATTGTTGTTCAATTTTTTTTGAAAAGGAGTGCAATATATCTCTTTCTTTCTTTTTATAAAAAAAAACGAGATAGACTATTGCACTGGTGCTACTGTCAAATTAAAATGGAGTCAAAAAAACTGTTATACTTTGTAGGGAATACACTATCCAGTGTATTATAGAGATCAGTGTGTAAACTACTTAAAATTTTAAATCGAAACCTTAGAGTGAAAAATTTAATTTTGTCGACTGCTGCTCATATCTGAATTATTTTTCAATATATACTTACATACAAACCGGAACTTTTAAAACTTTGCACTTGACAAGCATAATTTCATTTTTCCGGTTATGCTTTCTAAACAATAACATACATACATACATACATACATACATAGTTTTGTGAATTTTAAAATACTCATAGTGGGGCTTATAAAAACCAAACAGGAACCATCACAGAAAGTTCTTGGAAATTAAAATATTCTAATTCTTCTTCTTTTTTTGAGGATAAAATGGGGATGGTGTGCATAACTTCGAGAATATGGGTATACCATACAGATATATAGTATATTATGATGTGGTAATTGTATATGTATGTATTTGAAATGTTGCCAACGAAGCAAGCATACAATTAATAAAACAAAAGTTTGTCTGCTTGATAATACTGCAGAAGTATATTAGGCATTTGTGAGTCAAAATAAATGACAAGACTATACAAACTTTGTTTCTTAAACGATGACGTCAATATAGACAAAATATTTGGTTATACAATTTTTTAGATGTCCTTGGATTATCTTATTGATTTTATTTAAGGAACAAGAAAATAGTCCTGTTGGTGGATGTTTTTTGGCTATTAATTTAAATGTAAGAAAAAATAACAAGTTGAAGGTCCAGTCGGTAATTGAAAACCAATAAGCTGTAATTTACTAGTTTGACCGATTCTACTTCGCATCAAAGTTACACAAAATTACAGTACATACGACTTAAAAATGTGAAAAGATCAACCCTATTCTTTGACGTTAAGAACAAAATTGATCTTTTTTCTGAAAGTCATCATTGGGTACCAGACACATTAAAAAAACATCGGGACTTATGCTACGTTACCGAACGTTAATCTCTTGTAGACTTACTAATTTCAAATAGTGTTTTCACCGCTCCGAAAGTAGATGAATTTTGAAAGCACTATTCAGAATGGAAATTCTGTTTCATTTTCTCTTATGCTGTAGAAATGAGACAGGCAGCTGCACCTGTGTTAACCGAAGCGAAAAATTCACTTTCCCGATGAATGTGTTCATTTCGATATGTGAATTGATAAGTCCGATTTATACATCTGTTGGCCACATGAAGATTAAAATGAGATTTGTTTTAACCTACATCTGAGAAGATTAAAATTTGTATGGTAAATCCTCAACATTTGTAGGAGATTTAACTAAATCTACTTAAGTCTCGATTTAGTGGTCAGTGGAAACGTAGTATTAGCAATGTCAGTAAAGCCTAGTACGCTGCTGATGCGAAACGAAATTTTTCGGTGGTCTCCACTAGGAGAGCGAAATGCTAACGAAAACCACACCGGAAAAATATTTGCGGAGAGTTCTGTAAGCTGTCAAAAACAAATGACAAGTTGTAAAAAAAAAGTAATTTTGTCGCCAAATTACTTTTAGATGTAATTTTCTTGAAATAATTCTTGGATTTAAAAATTGTTCTTGTTACACATAGAGGATTTAAAATAAAACTCAGAACCGTTTAAATGATGGAAATTAAGCAAATACTTTGGGACTTATTAACTGGTTTATCTGCCGATTTGATGAAATTTCTATCAATTTTAAGAAAACCAATGAAATAGGGAGGTAAACCACTCTATAATTGGGATGGTGTAAACGATTATGAGTTCTAATTTATGGTTTCTTACTAATTCCGGATACCATTTTCAAGTCCAAGAATTATTTCAAAAAAATTATATATAAAGGAAATTTGGTGACAAAAAAAATACATCTAAAAGTAATTTGGTGACAAAACTACTTTTGCTTTTGTTAATGCTTCCTTTGAAAGTATGAAGTTTTGATTCAAAAAAGATATCGCTCGCCTTTATTGGACAACCCGTTCCAAAGATATAGTTCAAAAGCTATTCACTGTTCACCTTGAAATACAGAATCTGAAAATACTTTGAAGTGTGTCTTTGCAAAGAAGTTGTATTAAAAGTTGTATTAAAAAAAATAGCTCCAGGAATACGCATACATCATTCTAAATATGCGTATTTCAAGAGTGATTTTTTGCAATAAGGCTTCTACATAAAAAGTTTTGATGCTGATTTTGAGAGCATCAAGAGTAGATTACAAAAAGGTATCAACCAAGTTTAGGATAACCCGTTCCAAAGATACACTTCAAAGTATTTTCAGATTATATATTCCAAGAGAACAGTGAATAGCTTTTAGAATATATTTTTGGAACGGGTTGCATTTTCACTTGTTCATCAGTGAGTTTTCTTAGTGGGTTTGTACTTGATCGCTCTGCTACTCTGCGAATGCTCTTTGATCGATTCCCATTTTAACTATAGGTCTTGCTTCCTCAATTAATACTAAAATCGAATGAATAGTAAAAATGCATGGCCTTATATGCCAAATCCAATTGACAAGTGACCAGCTTGCAAGCAGCTTGATTTGCTATCAAATTCACGAGCAGGGCATCTGCCCATCGTATAGTTCAATTACATTAAAAAAAAAAAAACTTCGTCCAGAAAAGAAAAAGAAGGTAGCGATGGCAATGCGAGGTAAGTGATTTGTCATCATCTTCTTTCTATCAACACAACAAAGGTCTAGCGAGGTCATCACCTGAAATTGTAGACTAAATAACAATGTCCATCCCGTGCCGATTTTCATGAAATAAACATTAAACAGATTATCTTAACTTGAGAAATAAGTTCTGGGGTATGGTATAAAATCGCCAATCAATGAGATCGGAAACGGGCTTCCCAAATAGGGGTGGGTATCGTTTAAGATGGCCTTTTTACAACCAAACATTATTGTGGTAAAGATGATTTCCTTAATTGTCGTTGGTACAGCGGAAGGCCGCTTACCTTTGGCTTCCGGCCTGGATACATCTTGTCCCGACCAGGTCGGAAACTCATATTTGTACTGCCAGTAGCGGGCGGTCGATTTGATTTTTTTCCTTGTGGCAATTAACTTAATTTATGTGTTGAAAGTATGTCGTTAGATATGGTAAGTGTTTTTTATATTTATATGGTGTCAAAGGTCGCATAGAATTTAAAAGTCGGAGTAACAAATGTATTTTAGAAATCGTGACATGGGCAGTTAATTGCAGAACAAACTACTGAATCTTGATTATAATATTTTTATTTAGTAGTCACTTAAAATAAATTAATTTTAAAAGGACATAGGTTATTTTAAATCTAAGCACTAGCACTAGGTATGAGAAAAGTCAATAGTTGGTTATAATCAGAACTCCAAATAAAGATCAGCTATATATTGTTCGCCGATAAGATATGTGAAGGGTGTGCTTCTTTCCAACTTCCCATTTTCATTTTGCAGATTTAGTTTAGTCGATTTTGAAATTGGTTGTGATACAAAATTAGAATTGAATGTATTTTGAATAATTTAATACAGGAAATTCACAGAAAAACCAGACACTAGAGAAAACACAAAGCCAAAGAAAAATCAAATAAGCATTACAAGAGCTTGACTTTTTTTTTGTATATAAAAAAAATGAAATGTCAAAATTTCGCAAGCAATTAATGTGCAGGTCAATTAAATTGAGAACGAAAAGAGTGGAGAATTGTACTAAGAAATCTACTACAGCTATCCACTAAAATTACACATTTCGTCGTTCAGCAGTGTACTGGAAAACGAAAAGTAGAACGAAATTTTTCGTTCATGATTTCGTCGTGTCATTTTTGTATGGGATTTTTCGTTTCGCATCAGCAGCGTACTAGGCTTAAAGAGAACAAATATTCCCATACAAACTATCGATAACAAATAAATAGCTAGTTTCTAATGTTACATTAGACGTGTTCCTTTGGGAGTGTCAAACTTCTCGTTAGTATACTTTACTCTCTAATATTAAAAGAATGAACAATATAATTTCTCTAGTAACACAGTACTACAAATTTATATAATTGTCAATTATCTTCTTTAATTTTGCGAGTGAAGCATTCTTATGGGTTTTTTCTGTATTCACGGTGCCAAAGTTTTTTTTTTTTTAATTAATTCTTCCAAAAAAAAAACAAAATGAAGGCAAACTGTATCATACGCCCTCTTGTAATTTGCTAATTGCATAACTACTAGACTCATCTACTTGCATATGGGATCATATATACATAGATGATAGTACTCGATTACTGTTTTCATCTGCTGACGCTTTCCAATGGTTCAGAAAGTGTTCGAATGGTATAAAATGCCTATTATTCCCCTGGAAAGATTAAAACTTCGATTCTGGGTTTGAAGTAAAAATAAAACGCAGAAGCACGCACATACTTAAAACCAATGAATGTCAAACTCGAATTTAGTATTAATTTAGCCATGTTTCCAAAAAAATCACAAAAATTCGTTCCACAAACATTCGCTCACATTAAACTTCAGAATCGAGAATCTTATGTTTACTTGTTCAATTGAGATCACGGATCAGAGAATTCTTCCGGATTACCAATCGAAAACCACATTAGCCACATCCAAAGGAACACGGCTATTATTACCGTACAATTGTCACGTACAATTGTCACGGTAAAATTTACCGCGACAAAAACTATCGTTTTCATATTCCACATCCTTGTTCCTACCTTTTTATCCACTCCATCCTTAGAGGTGTTTCCCACAATATGCTGGGAGAGAGTAGGGCAGCCATTGACCATCAGCCATCGGTACTCTCTCTCAGTATCGCGAGGAAACAAAAACGAACCTTGGCTTGAAAGTGGTTGAGCGATCCACTAATTTGGCATAGACAGACGGGCGGTCTGTAGACAAACTTAAATAGCGAAAGCGCGGGTAACATTTGGTCCCTGAACGCACAAGGTTATTCATATTGAGAATGGCCGACCGCCCAACATATCTTGTTCACGTTTGTAAAAGATGGAAAGTTAAACGCAGGTCCTCAATATTCCCCAAATCTACGCAAAAGCCCAAAGACTTAGTAGATTATCATGAAGTAGGGACATGCTACCAATCTCTTCTTTAGTTGTTGTTTAGTAATATATTTTAACTTTTCACTACAAATTGCATCGTACATTTTTATTTCGGAGGGGACAATTAAACGTGATTATCTCGAGTTTTTTTTTGGTTTTCAAAAACTTTTCTCGTCTTATTCGAAATACTGGGTTTCGGGCTGAATGCATTCATCTAATTCGCCGCTCCTGAGAGTGAAACCAGCGGTCGGAGGATTGTAGATGACGAAGCAGAAACATGGGAGAGTGATGTGTGAGTAAGCAGGACCGCCGGTTTTCAATATGGTTAGCTCTCTCTCTCCCGCCAAAGTGCGGACAGTAGCCCGATGAGAATGCAACCGAGAACCGCAGCCACTAATTGGCTGAAAACACTGGGGAGCTGGAAAAGAAGATTTCGTCCAGGCAGGCAAAAAACTTGGACAACCACTTCTAGTTTGATCACATCACAGAACAAAGGATATTTGCTTAGAAAATGTTGCTAACGAAAAGAAAAGTTTTTTTGAAAAAAATATAAAAAGAAATTCGAGGAGTAAGTTTTTTTTAAATTTGATATTGAAATTTTTTTTTAATTTTTTGGAGAAAAAAAACTTGCCGACAAAATTTTGACGAGATATTTAGACAAAGGATTAATAACTTCAGGACTTTGGAGGAAATTGGCTGTACTCCAAGAAAAAAAAGCTAAGTATTATTGGTCATTTTAAAATTTTGCTTTCGCATCGGTTGGGCTTTTGCTTTTGTTTCGAGAAAATTCCGTAAAACAGAACCCGTGACCCGTTTTTTTTTTTTAATTCTTTGTTCTTTCGGGACCGAACGATAACGGTCCATCTTATATTAGTTTTATTTCTAAAATCGTTGTTCTTTTGAGGTTGAAAAAATTTTGGGTTTTACACCTATATTTAAAAAGTTTTCCCAAATAAATTCTAAAACTTTTAACTTTAAATTTTGTCAATAAGAAGGTGTTTTTTTTTTAATTTTCTTTCACCGTGGCTCTCCGCTTCAAAAAGTTTGTAATTTCCTTTATTTTTCTTATTTTCAGGTCTACGGCCCTGTGGCATTAACGAATCAATAAATTAATTCAATTCTGAATTAATTTATTCATTCATTATATTTATTAACATCAATCAATTAAAATAATTAACTGAACCCACCCCTTACTGGGCATAGCTGTGGCGGCAGAACTTTCTGTTGTCGCTACTAGTTACCACTTTTAATTCATATTCTCTTATTTTGACAGTTCATTTTTTTTTCATTTAACTAAAGTAAATTGTGCCGGCACAATCGGGTTTTATTTTATTCATTTATTAATAAATTTAATTGTTTCGTAGCGAATTAAAAGTGTAACACAATATACTGCAAATTATAAATCAAACCACAATCTTTGCCAAATATGCAATGGTACCGTTCAGATTCTAATTGATCGATTCGACGTCGATCTTAACAGCGTATAAATATTTTGTCAGTCGTCTATACGCAACAGCCTTGATTTGATTTGAGTCTCACAAGATTGAATTGAGAAGCTTGATCTGCTTTTATGCCGATAAATTACTGATAAAACTCAACAATGACTCTGATATCGATAATTGATGATTATTTCCATTGAATGATGGAATGAATTTGAAAACAACGGATTATAGCTGTATAATGCTTAGTTCCAATTTGGACATAGTTAATATTTGTCTAAGTCTTGGAATTAAAAAAAAAATAATCTAGGAAAAAGTTTGAAGACTAGATTTTCAGCTATGGGTCAATCCATATGTTGGCAGCAATCATTTTTTTGTAATTTAGTTTGTAACGAAGGTACAAGTTTGCTAAAAATCGACTATCTGTTCTTCTTTTCGAGCAACTATCCACCCAACGACCCCCAACTTCCATTTCAATTTTAATTTAATTTAATTTTGGTGGGGGCAAAACCCCCATTTATTCGGCTTAATACAAGCTAATTCCTAATCTAACATAAAAACTAAGAACTTATGCTAAGGTTAGTGAGGGGGAGGATGGTTCAGAAGTCGGATTTTTAAGGAAGGAGTACTCAGGTTAAAGTCGAAAAACAGTGATTATTTAAATTAAAATATAGCTGAGAATTACTGCGTACGATTATTGAGCATGTGGACACTGAATGAAAATGATTTTTTTACATACAGCATACAACTCACATTATCTTTTGACGCCAAATTGGACTTGTGTCTTAAGCTTTTGCTGGTGTTAACCACTCTCGTTTTTGAGTAAGTACGTAAAAGGGAGAATTAGAAGCACCAAGAAACACTGCTGATTGCGTAGTGTCCCATATAGGAGTTTCGCATTTTGTACTTTTGTTTTGACAAGGGTCGGAAACTTTATTACGTTGTAGTCGTATTTGTGACTTTTGCTTCGACATGGGTCGGACCGGGATCTCTATAACAACGTACACGAAATATCGCGTTAGTTATTTAGGTAAAGATTTTAGAGAACATGATGCAATTCCGTTTTATATTATTTTAAGTGAATTTACTGTCACATAAAAAAAAACGGTTTTAATGACCGAGTTTTCTTGCTTTCTTCGGGACGACCACAGACAACCAGGAACCACTGAACTAAGACAGGGTTTTTCTACCATTTTTTTAAAGGAAATATTTATTATTTTATTTTTCAAATGGAGACGACACTAAAATCATGAACATTATTCAGAATTATTATAGTATTTGGCGTAAACATTTAAACAGCCTGATATTAAGTTATTAGCATGTTAGTACTTAACATATTCTTAATATTAAAGCACTTTACTAAAATATTCCTAATTTTAAATACTTTTTAATTAGCACCATACTAAACCTACTTTATGGATAAACTACAGCAGAACACGCCCAAAAGAATGCAACAACTAAGCGAACCTAACTTTTTGACGTTTGTAAATGTCAAAGTGGCATATGAATTTAGTACGACACTAAAGAGATAAAGTAGCCATTTTGTTATTTTAACTTTAGTAAAATGTTGAGAAGATAAATACTAGTATCAAACTAGAAATGATTTAACACATATTACTAAATCGCCTAAAATGTTGCGCAATAATTTTCATTAAAAAATGTGCCAATTATATTTTTCAATTAATTTCTTAGTAAAAAAAGCTTTTAGTTGGCACAGTTCCTGATAATCTTATAGCTGACCCACTGCATCAGCAAAATAGATAAAGTGCAAATAACAAAGTAACTACTTGTCCTTTTCAGTGTTTCCAACTTAACAAAAAAAAAAAGAAAAAGTAATAAAGATGAGAACTCTTCTGAATCCTAAACCAACACCAATAGAATCACGAAAATTACCAAGGCATATATGTACATATATATCGAGACCGAGGACGATGTTGATGCCGATGCCGAAGTCGATGATTATGACGCTGGCAATGACGATGACGACGACAAGCTTAAAAGTAGGTCAATCACAGTTCAAAAGAATTCAATAACGTATTACGTTATGTGCATTACATAAATTCTTTATACTTTATGGGCCACTAAACTTAAAGCTGTGATGCTTCCAATGGGAGACGTTTTTTTTTTTGCATAAATGTAGATGTACATACATAAATAGAGCATTCACAAATCAGCCCTCAATGCCCAAAGATCCCCAGCATCATTTTCTCTACGAACAAGTGAAATAAGAATCCTTTCCTGGTAGTAGCTCCAACATGAGTAAATATGCATTCGTATCTTTTTTCTTTGTATTTTTCTGTTAAAGTATTAAGTTAAATAAACGTGAAATTGCACACAAAAAAAACTATACGACTATATGAGTGGATGTACTACGTTTTTAACTTATTATTTATGGCTTCAGTTCCCTTATCGTTCTTCAAATAAATTCAAAATATCCTACATTGCGGATGTGTGTGATCAGCGATGTTATAATTTTGTTTTGGGAATTTTTTCTTTGAAATGCCAATATTGTAAAAATTGAACTTGTAATTGAAAAATTACGCAGTAAGGAAGCCATTTGTTTTATCATTAAAACAGTTTAGAGTTTAATTTATGGCTACGTTTATATACTGAAATAAAGTAAGTTTCCACTGCATTGTTTATCGGCTATCAATATCAATTGGCCACTTTCAGAATACGTAGTTCAATTTCAAGTCAAGTTTCTTGCTTCTAATTGGTCATCTGCCAAGAAAAACTTCTTTATTGTTTGACAGCTGGCTAATTAGATACCAGAAACTTGAATAGCTTTCAAGGTGACTACTTTCTTCTGAACGTGGTTATTATTGGTTCGATTCGTTAGCGTTTGCTCTGTGAAGTTGAGTCGAAATCTAATTTAAAGCATCTAACTGAATATACCAAAAAAGCAATCGCTATAAGGTCAAAGAATTAAGATATTTCCTTTATATTAGACATTTCGAACTTGTTAACTTCAAGAATTAAATACTTCGCTTTTCTAACTTCGAAATTATAATTAAATCTCTTTATTTTTACGCAACCATTCTTCAATGAAGAGTTTCATTCAGCGGGGCAGCTCGAAGACGTTCTTTTATTTCTCTTCAGTGCTTTCCACACTCTATATGAAGGTTCTCATCTATGGTTTCAAAAAATTTCCCTTCGAGTGTGAGGAGACTGTCGAAAACTTCAGTTTCCCAAGGTGATTGGCCTCATTCGGATGTCGGTACGATAGCATATCTAAGATAGGTTAGTATCCACTGAAGTTCCTGAACAACCAACATCGAATAGGTTAAATTTGTATGGGTTTGGGCATATGTTTTTGACATTTTTCATGAGATACAAGAGTATACCAAAGTTTTTCGGATAACTTTTCTTGGAAGCAGCTGTTTCGTCATCAGATGTGTTCTTAAATGGGAATACAACAACACCAACCTATCCGGACGGCTATAGTTCTGTTTCTGAATGAGGCCATTGTCATTGATAAACTATCCTGCTGAATTTATATGTGACATATAGATGTCGTTAGTGTTAATTATACATATTTCAAAGGAAGTCACGAATTTCAAATAAATTGTTACAGGAATTTTCTCGTCTATTAAAAAAATTCATGCGTTAGAAACAAATGATCTAAATACGTCAATATACAATATCATTCTATCCATCTGTCAAATGTCAAAGTGTGATTGGTGAATTTAAACATATTGTTTTCTTTTTATAATTTTGAACAGTTAGGGTACACGACACCAAAACTCGATATTCTTGTTTCTCAAAGCAAAAGGAAATAATACCCACTTATTTTAAAAATAGATCTGTTATGAAGTGGCTAGCTTGGTGTCACTTCCTATGTTAAATTACCAATTTTCAATGCGAATAACACCGAGTCTAAGTTATTAATTTTAAGGAAACACATATCGCATTAGAGAATCAATTGCCTTCTATTTTGGGAAATTATTCCCACGGGTCTAATTTCCATAAGACTTATTGCAGTGCCCATTTGGAAGAAGATACCATAAGGAAAAATTTATCAATTGATTTTCAAATCCGTATAACATTACTGGAAACACCTTACAGTAAAGGTAACATAAAAAACGCTACTTATCAGGTCCTTGTGCAGAAGTACTTAGCAGCTAAGTTATGAAACAGAAATAAATGTATAAAACTTCGAAACTAGACTATAAGCGGAAATGATGTCTTGAGGATACTCAAGGTGGATTGGTAGGTTTTCCATTTGTATAAAGGAATTATTTACCCGTCCTCTCCGGTGTTATTTTTTTCTCCATTTTTATATATCCATTTTTCAGATATTAGCTCAATTGATTGATAAAAAAAACTAGACAAAGAACTACCTAAATCTTTCATCGTTATGAGTTCATAAATATTGAAATTTCAATTAATTCTAATTAGTTTTTATTTAAAACCAAAATGAACCTTAAATGAATTTAAGAAGGAAAAAAACCATAAATGCTTCAACACTTCACAAAAAGTAAACAACATATTTTTTTTTAAATTGCTTAGAAGAAGATATTTCTCTTAAATTTTTATTTTCATTTTAATTTTTGAATTCTTTTAATAGGAAGTATTGATGATTTCTTTTTTTTTTGTTTTTGATTGATTGATTTTTGTTTGCTGTTTGTTGAAATTGTGCCGATTTTCTCACTTGGAAAATAATTGGGTTGTTCTTTTTTGATTTTTGTTATAACATTTATAGAAGTTTATTCTAAAAGAAATTTGATGTATGATAGAACGTTGGCAGGTTCACTGACCAAGTTTTCGTAATCTTTTCCATTGTGTGAAATATTTCAATAAATAAAAGAAACTGAAAATCTCCTGTTTTCAAACAATCTAAAGTGACCTAAATAACAATTCTGAGAAAGTGTTCCGATACAATGCACACTTCTTGGAATCTGTTATTGAGTCAGTAATCAGTACCGAATTTTTTAAAACCCTATACTAAAAGTATCCTAAATAATTGCATACTTTACATTCGATGACAGCGATAAAAAAGTCAAAAGACCACAGAATCATCTTTTTTATCAGTTAATAGCATGTATGAATCTTGTCAATTTCTGCCCAATAAATTTTGTTAAGCAGACATTTTTGGGCAGAAAATTTACAATTGTCAGGTTGACGTTTGTCATAAATTAACAAAAAAACGTTTCGTATTTATTTTGAGAAAATATTTGTTAAACAAATAAATTAATTTATAAAGACTATAACTCCAGCCGGTCGGTGGTATAACACAGTTTTCTGGGTTGGCAAACCATAATTCCGAAGACGGAGCTTGCTATAGCTCTCTTCGGCCAATTCTGAGTGTGTTAAAAAAAAATAATACATTATAATTAGTTGGAATTGGAACAGAACATTATGTGAATTTTAAGCAAATAAAAATATAAAAAAAAATCAAATTTGTTGACGTTTAAAAATTGACAGAAAATCGTGCTCTTAATGAAAGAATTTTATCCCCACTCTTCAGAATTGTATAAACTGCCAAAAATCGTACCAAAGCTATCCGGATCTTTTGGTATTGTTGTAATCCCATGTAAGACGACAGCTGATGACAAAACAGCTGATGCCTAACAAAACTCTCAAACTATCCGAAAAACGTTGATATACTTTTGTATCCCATACAAATTTAACCTATTCGATTTTGGTTATTCAGCAACTTAAGTGAATACTTACCTATCTTAGATAGGCTATCGGACCGATATTTGAATAAACCCAATTTATGCCCAAAAAAAAATCTAGATCAGAACTTTAAATTGATTGTTTTATCTTTCTTGCTTATTTTTAATTTGTCACTTCTTTGGTAATTCAAAATTTAGTATTTAGTATTTATTTATTGTATGATATGCTTACACTGTAAGATATAATATCTTATTTAAAGTGAAGCTTTATAATTGCACAAAAATATATAATGTTGAATATGTTACAATGTTAAATTGTTACAATTTTTAAATAACAAATTAAGTTTACAAATTTAAAGAGAGAACAATAATTTTCTATATATTTCCAAAATAGAGCTTAAGTTCTTTCTTGAGTAGAATGGAGCTATTTATGCTTCTTAATTGATCAGGTAGTAAGTTCCAAAGACGTGTTGAATTGACAAGAAACTCGCGTTCAGACTTCAAACAGCTAAAGCGAGGAATCAATAAGTGTCTAGATCTACTTGAATTTAAAAATGTGATCTCACTATAGAGATTACTAGGTTGGTGAGTTAAAAGTATATTCGCGAACAAAACTAAAGACTGAAATTTCAATAGGTTTTCAAACGACATTAAAAGAAAGTGTGATGCATGTTGTGATATACTATCATAGCGGCGTAGTACATGAACGTATCGTATTGCACTGTTAAATGCAACCTTGAGTTTTGTTTTACTTTCGTGGTCTAAATTGCAAAAAATTTCACAGCCATAGGTAATAAGTGGAATGATAAGGCTTTTAACGAGCAACGTGCGGATATTAAAGGGAGTATAGTATTGTGTCGACCAAAGAGTGGGTTCAGAAGTTTTGTGAAAATTATACGGTGCGTTATTTGGATGTACCTATACACTGAAAAATTTCTTATAACCGTACAATTTTCTATGCTGTGAATGAGATTTTGTATCAGAATAAGTTTCTTATATTAGGAGTTTTCTGATTAAGGTAACTTTAACAAGTATATTTATGGGAATGTGTATGGTTTTTTGGGATGTCTATTTTTTTATATATGTCATCTAATGAGTTGTAATTTTGTGATGCGACAGTTCTTGATCAACTTAGCAAATATTGCAAACTAGAAAGTATTGCCTCTTAACAAGATATTGTGCCGGAAATGATTTCCATAAACCTATCGTCTTGGCAATGTTTTTGAGTTTTATGAAAAATCCACGTCTCGGAATGTGTACCTACATAATTTCAATTGCTAATTTTAATAAAAGATTTTTTTTTAATTTGTTTTATTTTGGCCCTAATTTAACAAATATTTTTTTTTTCTGAAACTTTTGATTCTGATTTTATTGAGTGTGATTGAATTTGACTGCAAATCTTATTGCGTTAAACGAAAATTCTTGCATACTTATATATTTGAAAGAATTTTTACATTTTTTTACGAGAAAAAAGTTTTAAAAAATGGATATATTCAAAAAAATATTTTCCCACCACTTTTCTCATTTCTTAGTTTTTTTTCGAAAACCATGTTTGGATCGTCACGCCTATTAATAATATTTAAATTTTTATTAGGTGATTATTTTTATATTTTATATTTTAATGTCATCTTATGTAGATAATAATATTTAGTAAGGTGTTATTCAGGTCCGTAGCCAGGCGTTGCCCGTAGGAACTTCTTCAAATTTAATTCGAAGTTTTGATAATTTTTAAAAGTTTATCTACTCAAAATATAAAACTTTTATGAAAAAATGCAAGATATCAACTAATATTTTCCTTCGGTTCTAATTAGTCACTTCTCATCTTCAAGGTTTTCTTTAAGTATATAGTATATGAATGAATTTCGACTACATATACAAATTATTGAGAATGGGCAAGGTCGTTAATATGTAAGCTTTAACGTTTAACCCATAGTTTATCGATATGGTTTTCTTTCTTAAAAATGCGAAAGTTGGTACAAAATTTCAGAGTTTCAAAATTATTGCATTAAAAATAACTTTTGCTATAGGAAGTAAAATAAAAATTTCCCGACCGTAGCTTCAGATGCTATTCATTTAATCGTAATTATAAATAAAATGCATGACTGGATCACAAGTACGTTCTCTTACCAGGGCAGTCCGATAAGTACTTAGTCTCATCGCTCGATGGTGCCAGTATCGTTAGAGAGATTTACTATCGTCTAGTACATTCTCTTGGACGGCTATTGTCAAAATTGCAGCCAAATACGATCCGTAGTTTTGTTTTATCACTTGTGAAACGCAGCTAATCCGCGAATTTTAGAAGAAATGGAGAGAGCAATATCGGGCGGTGAGCCGATTCTTGTGTTTAGATGGGAAAGCAGTGAAATCAAAGAGCACTTGGATGTTTTGTACGGTGACTCTTGGTATAATAAGTTTCAACTTGGTAGCACATCGCACTTTGATGAGTCCCACCCGAAAATGGCTACCAGGGAGTATAACATGTCAAAAATCCACAAACACGTATTGGCAGAACGCCGATTGTAGGTTTGCCCACGGGGATTTTTTTTTTACTTTCCAAAATTAAAAAAAAAAAAAAAAATGCTTGTATGACAGGTACCGTTAATAACAAAATATCTAAACAGATTTTTTTAAACGAAATCGTTAGAGCCGTTATCGAGATAATTAAAACGGTAGACAAAATTGTATGGCAGAAACCGTTATTTTTGGTGCTAAAAAAATTCTAAATCTATTTGTATTACATTAATATATTAATTATCACTAGCCGACCCAGCCCTCGAAATTAGAGTGCAAATTGATTTATTTAATTCATTATCATTCAATAAAAGACAGAGAATTCATGATTTTTTTAAATTGTTGAATGCATTGAGAAGAACCTGATAAGCACTCAATCCTGGAGTCCAAAGGAAAACAGTTAATGGTATAAAAACGTTCAAACCTATACACATTTTTGACACATTAACAATTTTTGTACAACAATACATTTTCCTGATTCTTACTTTTGCACCTTTCATTATTCCCATTCTAAACCAAAATACGTACATACAACAATACTGACGCCTTAAAAAAATTCACGAAATATCAAAATAATCCAAAACAATGAATTTAGAGGTGGTCACGCTTCACACACCTCGTATTTTCACCACACTTTACCTCTTATGAAATGCCACCACATATGAAATAAATAATGATTGTTTTAATTTGTATAAATTCAATTATATTAATTTCGAAAATGAAACTTAATTATTTTCTAAATATATTGTGACGGTCTTTGTTCAAGTTGTACATAAGTTTTTATTATAAATTAAATATCTATTTACACTTTTCCACCACTTTCCTGTACTCAACTATTCACAATCCTAGTATTGCCCAGCACTAACACAATTCAATAAATAAATATGCAACGAATACTCAAGAGTTTGCAATTTCTAATTCCTTTTATATATTTCATTAAATTATCCAATGCACAAACCATTTTCTTTTTTCAACAACAGATGCCGCTAGTGTAGATGTGTATTTTTTTGCATTTTTATTTATTTTTTTAAACAATTTCAGTGTAGTATATTTAAATAATTTTGGCATGCTGCACTTCTATGCTAAAATGCTTTCGTTTGATATGTAATTTATGCCCCTTCGGTTTTTGTGGGCCGCGAAAAGTGTAACACAAAAAATATTGTTCGCCGTTTAATTATATGATTTACAATTCCCTAAAACACTTAAGTCCCAAGTTATTTAAAGAAAATTGCGTCAGCCGTTTAGAATGTAGATCGTGGTACAGCCAGACAGACGGAATTGCCAGACTCACTTTTTTGATGTTCTCTATCATCGATATTTGTTTTTGTTTTTAATTATGGGCGCATTCAAGGGATTATGACTGTCCTTAAAAAGTTTAAAAAAAATTTGCCTTAAAGAACCTATATATTATTAGAAGTAAAAATTGAGTTTAAAGCTCGAAATTCTCAATAATCGACAGGGTATGAATCGAAACCTTGAAATTTACAACTGATTCGAATATAAATTGTTTTATCTTCAATCTTACAAATGGCTTACACGTAACGTAATGATGCAAACAAAATTATTTCAATGACTCGAGAAGACGAATATATTTAACTAATCTTTAGTAGAATAATAGGTAAGTTAATAAATCAACCACTTTAATTGACCTGAAATTAAATATTTCACACCATCACCACGCTAACAATATATAAATTACCCCCCCCCCCCCTTCAACTACTGAATACTTAAACATATTTGAAACAAAGTATTTCCTTAATTTAGCATTTGTATTGTTTTGTATATTTTTTTTTTGTTTCGATTATTGATAGACCAACCGTATAACACTTTCTGTCCACAACTTTTAAACTTGCGTGGCTCTAGGTTTTGATAAATGATCTAACACAGTTCGGGGTTCCGTTTCTTTTATTTCCGTTTCCTTCGATGAAGGTTATGATGCCCATTGAAAACATTTAGCACTTCTTAATGGTGAAAAAAATCCACCAAAAACCAAATCAAATAAACATGAGTAAATATGTAATACCCTATGTAACATGGGGACCCTACGGAGGAGGTTATAATGTCCTTTGTGTAATATAAGCTTAAAACAAGTCAACAAGTCTGAGAATGATTTTTTTTTCTGATTCATGCGTCATGTTCAATTTCTTCGACATGAATATAATTTTGAATTTTCCCCTGTAAGGATTATAAGTGGGAATGATTTTTTAGACATTTGAAAGGCAACCAATTTTAATGCAAATTTTGCACGGCGCGGTGGTGGCAAACGCCTCTGGGGAAGAACATTTGTCATGTCCATTAGCTAATTGAAATAGATTCGTTCTAACCATTTCACTTTTAGATACATTAAAATCATTTCGTTTTCAATTACATTAAATTAAAAACAAGAAAAAAAAACAATCTTTTTCTTTTCGAAAGCAGAAAAGAAACTAATTCCTTTGATACATTTACAACAATAATGGTCGGCGGATATTGAAACTGTTTATTGTCTGTGACATTGGCATTTAAACTGAGCAGAGCTGCTGAATGGCTCCAGTGAACTTGTTTTTTTTTTTGCTATTCTACTTTTCTACACTATGCTGTGTCATGGTTATACGACAATGATGATGGCAGTAAATTTCACTAGATGGCACTCTATATAAATTTGCATTAAATAACGAAGGACGACTGCAGCATAGGGCAATTTGAAACTCTTGGTATGCACTGTTGCTGATGCTGATGCTGCAAATAATGATGGCTATACTACCACGCAGGCGACGCAATTCACTTTGAATAATGACACTATTATGTGCGAATGCTATAAAATACAAGAAAATGCAAATTCCACCAAAGATACTAATTTAAAATCCTTATATGCCATTTTACATACGTCATATCTGTAAATCCAAAAAAAAAAATTAAATAAATAAATGTGCTGCAATTTCGAACAAATTACTGCGCAATTTATTACTTGTAGATTTATTTTTAATTTTACACCAAATGGTGTCAATTGGATTAGATTTTCTTTATAAATCAATAATTACATATATGTACATGCATATATGAATTTCCTACCTAGAATTCTATATTTACTTATTCTTAAAATTTATTACTGACAAGTAATGCCACACACACGCAGCTGTCTAAATTTACTTATAGGAAGGATATTATTGCTTACAGATGGAAATAACATTGAACTATTTTGGCCAATAAATAAACTGAATTATATATAAATGTGCAATGAGATTATAATGGAATTAGGGTCAAAGTGATTTCAAATGATGAGGAATTAGTTTCTAAGCAGGAGCGAATCTGAAAGTTTATATTGAAGAGGCCTTGGTCATGCGATTTTTAATTGCAATATAACGGGTGTTTTTTTTTATGAGCTTAAGAACTTTAAATAATAATACAAGACAGAAATATTGTTGGAATGAATTTTTTATTTTCATAATATGGTAGATACGGTGATTTTTTAAGAGCTTGGTTTTTGAAAATTCAAAAAAACACAGAAACTTGTAAAAAGTGAATGAAATTTTTATTTGGATCGATAAATCAATTTCTGCCATTTACTTTTTAAAAATAATTTCACTTAAATGTTGCCCGCGGCTACGCTGCAGGTGGTCCATTCTGAAGGTCCAATTTTGGCAAACTTTTTCACACATTTTGGCCGGAATCTCACCAATGACGCGTTCAATGTTGGCTTCCAAGGCAGCAATCGTGTTTGGCTTGTCCCCATAGACAATAGACTTAACATAGCCCCACAACGGGGTCAAATCACATGATCTTGGTGGCCAATTGACTGCGCCAAAACGTGAGATCACCTGCTCACCAAATTCGCCTCTCAATTGATGCATGGTTTCGCGTGCAGTGTGGCATGTGGCACCGTCCTGTTGGAACCACATGTCGACCGAGTTCAATTCTTGCATTTTCGGCAAAAAAAAATCTGTTATCATCGAACGGTACCTTTCTCTATTGACCGTAACCCTGCGGCCTTCATCGTCCTTGAAGAAGTACGGCCCAATGATGCCGCCTGCCCATAAACCGCACCAAACAGTGCATTTTTCGGGATACATTGGTAGCTGCTGAATTGCCTCTGGCTGCTCTTCACTCCAAATACGGCAATTCTGCTTATTCACGTATCCATTTAGCCAAAAATGAGCCTCGTCGCTGAAGACAATTTTGCGATAAAAAAACGGATCCTCATCCAACTTTTCTAAGGCCCATTCACCGAAAATTCTACGTTGTGGTAGGTCGCCTGGCTTCAATTCTTGCACCAGCTGTATTTTGTATGGCTTTAAACCAAGATCTTTGCGTAAAATCTTCCAGGTGGTCGAATAACACAAACTCAATTGCTGCGATCGGCGCCGAATGGACACGCGATCTTCAGCAATACTGGCGGATGCAGCAGCAATATTCTCTTCGGTAGGCACTCTACGGATACGATTTGGTGGATTAATGTCCAATAAAGTGAAACTGGTGCGAAATTTGGTCACAATGAGCTGAATAGCCTGCTCGGTGGGTCGATTATGACGACCATAAAACGGACGTAGCTTGCGAAACACATTTTTCACAGAGCACGAATTTATATAATAAATTTCAATAATTTGCAAACGTTGTTCAGGCGTAAGTCTATTCATGATGAAATGGCAAACAATACTGAATCGAAATGTCAAATGTTCGTGGAATTTGTCATGTGTGATCTGTCAAAAATATAAACGTCAAAAACCTAGTAGCAAAAAAATCACCCTTTAATATTTCAGTTTACCAACATGGTTTCTTAAAAGGTAGATCCACCATTACAAATTCATCAATATTTTCAAATTTTTGTCTATCTCAGATGGAAATGCGTCCTCAAGTCGACACTATTTACACTGATTTTTCAAAGGCTTTCGACCGCGTTCAACATAGTGTTCTCTTAAGAAAACTAGAGATGTATGGATTAAACTCTCAGCTCCTAATGTGGATAAAGAGTTATTTAGTAGGTAGAAAACAGGTGGTGAAAATTGATAATGCGTTGTCTAAGTAAATTATAAATTTTTCGGGTGTTCCTCAAGGTAGTCACCTTGGACCACTTCTTTTTATCATTTTTATTAACGACTTACCACTACATCTTACTTTTTCTAAATATCTTCTATTTGCTGATGATTTGAAAATATTCAGCTCCATAAATTCATTGAACGATGCAAATTGATTTAAATAATTTAATTAAATGGTGTAATATCAATGGGCTACTCGTATATTTTAACAATAAAAAATGTAGCGTTGTGACATTTTCTAGAAATCATAGTATATTATATTATAATTATAAACTCGAAAACGACATTTTACAAAGATTTGATTGCCATAAGGATCTAGGCGTAATCTTCGATTCTAAGATGAATTTTTCAAATCACATAGACCATGCGATCTTAAAAGCAAACTCTATGCTAGGGTTTGTTATTCGAAATTCAAAAGATTTCGAAGACCGATATACATTGAAAGCTCTTTATTCTAGTCTTGTCATACCACATTTAGAATATTGTACTGTTATATGGAGCCCCTTTACCGCGTCTAGCATTTGTCGTATAGAAAAAGTTCAAAAAAGGTTCACAAAGTTTGCCTTACGAAAAATGTTTGGTTATTCTAATGTTCCATCTTATGAGACGAGGTGTAGTTTAATTAATCTAAAACCTCTTGCTCAGAGAAGAAAATTAAACTCAATACTTTTTACTTTTGATGTTTTGAATTGTAATATTGACTGTCCGGTTTTGTTATCTATGTTTTTTATTTATGCGCCGTCTCGAAACTTGCGCCCGCGTAACTGTGATTTTTTAAATGTTCCTTACCACAGTACTAGTTATGCCAAGCATAATCCTATCACAAGAGCTTGTATGGATTTTAATGAATATGATTTTGCAATTGATTTTAATATTATTAGAAATGTTTTGAAACATAAATTATTAAATTTGTTGTAATGCTATATGTTAAATTATGTTTTTTATTTTTTGTTTTAAACTATGTTTAATCATGTTATTTATCATAATTAAAATAGTCTAAATAGAGTGTGCAGCTTTTAAGACGAATAAATAAATAAATAATTTCATGACATCTATTTTTTAAATATAATTTCTGACATATGTCTTCCATGGCTACGAGTTACATAGCCCATTCGATTAGTCCAATTTTTGACTAATTTTTTCAATAAATCTGGCTGTATATCGTCAATGGTGGCTTGAATATTGACTTTCAATACTTCAAGAGGTGCTTATTTATCGTTATAAGCCAATGACTTAACATAGCTCCTTAAAAATTAGCCGAGAGGAGTTAATTCGGACGAACGAGGGTGCCAGTTAACAGGACTACTTCTGGAAATAAAGCTGTCACCAAATTGATTTTGCAATAAATTAATGGTTACGCGCACTGTGTGACAAGTTGCGCCTTCTTTTTGGTCGTAGATGTTTATTTATTTTAATTTATTTATTCAGAGATCAGCTTAACACTTTAAGATGCAATATCTTATAAAATTAGTAAAAGCTTAACATTAGAAAATAACAAATATTTTAATACGACTAGTATTTAGCTGATTCATTTTTGGAAACAAAAATCAGTTAGCTGATAGCGCTCGCCATTTAACGTAATGACAGTTCCTTTCTCATTTCGAAAAAAAAAATAAGGACCTATGATACCGCCAGCGTGTAAACCCCACGAAACAGTCGATTTTAATGGATGTAATGGTGATTCGTTAATGGCTTGAGGATTGTATTCAAATTTTGAATGATTACATACTCAGTTTTTTTTTTTATTATTATTTACTAGCTGATCCGGCGAACTCTGTTCCGCCTTAAATAAGCAGATTTTGGATATTATTAAGTTCAATTTTTATTAGGAAATACAAATAAAAAAAATAAGTATTATGATGATTCTTTATTGTTCATGTATTTTGGTACATAGCTAGGTTGCCCTCTTTAGTTAAGTACCTTGTGATACGCGAAATTTTTGTTTTTTTTATCAGGCGCTAGAACAACCAACTCAGATGATCTCCCGACCCGTGAACATGACACATATAATTGAGCATGTGAAAAATATAGATATTACAGAATTAAGCAACAAACTGTCAAGGATTAGCGTTGTGGTTTGTTAATGGTCATGTCGGATGCAAGACGGATCGGAAATTGAGGTCTTTTAAACTCAAAGAGCATATTGGTTGGGATCATCGGGATCCTCGGGAATTAGAACTTCCTCACCTTCCTCACCTTCGAGTATCGTCGATCAGATTGTTCATCAATTTGCTTAACACCAAACGCATACCGTTGCACAGTTTTGGTTGGCTTATATTGTGCGATGTCAAGCCAGCCACATCCAAGGAGTTTAAAAATTCAATTGGATAGTTGGTGGCTTCATCTTCATTATTTTGTTACACAGTCAATAGATTTTAATGAATGCATTGTTCCAATGATCTCATTCTGAATTATGTAGTTTAGGTCATTAACATCTTTATTCTTAGCCGCTAGAATTGCTCGCTCACTCAACCATTCATTATTTTTGCAGTTAGTACATAATGATGTTAGGGAATACTTTGTTGATAAGTTCGTCTTTCGATGAGACAAAGTTACTGAAATTATAAGAAAATGAAATCAATCCGCTCGATTCGTCGACAGATTATTAAGTCGGCAGCCGTTGGTGTAGAAATTACTGACAGTGCTTGGCGGAAATCAACAGACAGTAAAATCATTGCTCCTTCAAAACATCTCGAGCCAATGCGTAGATCTTTCAATGTTCGGTTAAGTTCTTCTAATGCACGTTTATGCGCAATTGCGCATCCGTCCCAGATAATGATTTTCGATGCTGATAAAACTTTGGCCATTGCTGAGTATTTTGCAATATTACATGTTGGTTCTTCAATAGTTTGAAGATTTAACGGCAATTTTAAATCTGAATGAGGCGTACGGCATCCTTCTAACAATGTGGCTGCTTTCTAGAATAAGCAACTGCAACCGCAATGTTGGATCTCGCACGAACAGTGGCTAAAACTGCTGAATGGAAAATGTCTTACCAGTTTCTCTATGAGCATCCAGGAAATATAAACCACCATTCCCATCATCAATAGCCTCCATTTTATTTCATGATTTCCTAGCCTGACTAATGAGGTAACACATGTCTTCGATCAAGAATAAAGCCCGATTATGTATCCCCTCATTCATCTCAAGATCGTTATTTTTGGAACTAAAACAAATTTGATATAAAATATCTTCTGACATATTGTGCGTATCTGACTTCGCGATGCAGGGATAATGCTTTCAACGATTGTCGTATCCCAATGGGTATCGTTTTCTAGTAAATTGAGTTATTCGCATGCAGTAAGATATGTTGGAAATATTATACAATTAACAATCCGTAGTGTCTCAAATGACGTTGGCCTACGCATATTTACAACCATCAATCGCAAATAGAAGCATTCACTGATTATTACTGATTATTGATTTGTGAAAAAATATAATTATCAAATTTGAAACCATACTTAACCATAGACAAAAGTACGTTTAGCTGTTTGTTATTCAGTGTCAGATGAGTTTTTGTTATACCACGTTTTATAGTGACTTGTATTCTTTTGGACGTTTTATGTCACGTCTCACGGGAACGCGGTCGAACGGGATAAAAAGTAGCATATGTCCGTATCCTGGTTCTAAGCCTCCTACCAATTTTCAGTCAAATCAGTTCAGCCGTTCATGAGTTATTAAAAGTGTAACTAACACGGCTTTATGTTATATATATAAATTTTTTTATTTATTTAAGATAGATAAGAAATTTACTTTATACTTCAAGATTTAAAGACTTATTATTAAGTATTATATATAAATTTACACAAATTGTGTTACAATAATTTATTTAATTTGAAAATTAAAGAAAAGAAAATTAAAAAAAAAAGAAAGAAAAAGAAAAACAATAATTTAAATTGAAAAATAGTTATACGTTCATGCATTTGCAACTGTATCTTTCAAAATAAACGTAAAGAAGAAACGAATAAAATAAATAGGTACTAAATGGCTTCAATGGTTGTGTAAATAATGTGAAAAAAGTCCTCTCTGCAAAATAAATTGCAGGACTGATCGCACGTACGTTGTGCAAAAGATTCTTAATAGAAACAGCAAAATGTATTTTTAAAACCGTTTTTCACTTAATTTTGTATATATAAAAATTCCTAATTGTTTTCTTAATAAAAATTGGTATGAACATTTTAAATATTTAATAATATAAATTCGAAAACAAAATATCAGAAAAAATCGTCCATCTGTTTTCGAAATATTGAATTTACAAAAAAAAAACTATTTTTTTTTCGAAAACTCAAAAAAACTATCTTTAAAAAATTTGAAATGCAGTATTATTTAGAATTTGAAGGAGCTCCGGTATAAAATCATTAAAATGGTTGTGTGGCAGGTACCGTTACTGACAAAATATTAAAAAAAAATAGGTTTGGCCAATATGTAGACCATACCCAAAGTAGTACACACACCAATTTTTATCAAAATCGTTAGAGCCGTTTTGGGGATAATTAACGATTTAAAAATCTATTTTGGACAATCACCTAAAACGCCTAATCACCAACTTTGAACAAAATCGGTTCAGCCATTTAGGGTGTAGATTGTTCTACAGACAGAAAGACAGACAGACCGAATTGCTTGACCCACTTTTTTCGTGTTCTCTATCATCGTAATTGTCAACTTTGATTAAAATCTCGAATTGGATTTTTTTTTCAAATGCAAAACTTGCCCTATAGTACCTACATATGTATATCGCAAGTAAAAACATCCTATATAAGGTTATACGAGTAATAACCTTTGAAAAATGTTTCCTTAATCAGGAATATATTTTATATTTAATTAACGGATTCTCGAATTAAAAAAAACAATGTTGTAGACGATATGTTGTGGTCATTGGGCAAAGGACATAAACGTGTGATACTGCTATTATTAAAGCATCTCTTAAGCTGTCAAAATTTAGATAGAGAGCCTTATATGTCATGTTCTCCAGTTCGGACCACAAACTAAAATACCATTGACTTAAATCTGCACTTTCTGAAAGCCAATCACCAGCTCTGATAAAATCAATAATCAAGTTTCACAAGCTTAGTAGTTGTTTTTACTACTTAATTTGTTTATATGCAAAATGACTTTAATTTTTTTCTAAGAAAAAAGGGGAAAAGGTAACATTTTGTTAATTTTTTTTGTTTTTTGGAAAATATTTTTTTTTTATTTTCGATTTTCTGGAAAATGTTTCATTTGATTTTTTTTGCATTATCTATACCTCCCTTACATAATGGCAAAAAACCGTTATTAAATAAAACTGCTGCTTGAAAATACTAAAAAATATTTGTTTAAAAAACCAGCGTCAGTGGTTAGCTATTCTACAATTCAATTCAGGAGCAAGTTCGTACGATCCATTCGTTCATTTTGCCATTTTACCATAGGAGCAAAGAATTTTATCAAAACCGTTATAGACGTTTTCAAAAAAAAATTAACATATACCTTATATGCTATAAAAAATTGTTTGGAAGGTACCGTTTTTTTAGACTTCACTTTTCCGCAAGTTTCCTTTCTTTAGAAGAATGTATAAATATTTTGAATGGCGGCCGTGGTTGGAAGTCTCTTGTAGGATATGTTTCGCACGCAAAAAAATATCGAGATGAGTATTTGAACATGTTTTGAAGAATAAAGTCACCACTACTATTTGAATAGGTATTTTAAAAAGCGCATGTCGCAGATTATTTTCGTTTTAGCTAAACTAAAAGCCCTTTTTCACTTCTGTATATGTTTTTTGTTTTGACTAAACTAAAAGTCCAGATTAATTATTTTTTCTTTCTTTCTAACTTTTAATATACAAAACTGTTCTAAGCTTTAAATATATCTAAAATATTTAACCAAAATTAATTTATCTTTGTTTTGACTAAACTAAAAGTCACAGTTTGTTTATTATTAATCCCAAATTAAATATATGTGTATAAAAATAACTTATAATTGACTTTAAATGAGCACAACTTTGTTAAATCAAACTCTCTTATTATATTTTAAATTTTTTTATTGTATAAGTAATTTTTTTACGGCAGACGGCATATTTGCCATGCTTTGTAATTATTTCTTATATCTAAAATTGTATTTTATGATTTGAAAAATAAAGAAAGAATTGAATGGAATTGAATTGAAATTATTGATAATTAGGCTAATTTTAAACATTTTTGTCCAGCTTAAAGATAGTTATAAGTTAAGATTAAATAAAAATGAATAATAAAAAAGTGTAGTTTTGTGTTATATTGCTTTTTATGGTTAAAATGAAAATGTATTCTGATTTGTTTGGTTCACGTGTGTTTAAAATTGAACACCAAAATCCCAAGAAGATACACTACATATTCAATGCACATCAATTTCACCTTAACCTTTATAGCCCATAAGAAAGTACATGTGAACTTAGAGGTAGTGCATTTTATTAACCTTGAATTTTACAATATTATATCCCAAAGTTAAAATAAAAAGAAAACACTTTTTTATAAGCTTGAAGGAAAAAATATTAATTATTATTTAAAAAAAAAAAGATTAAACATAAAAGACATCCGTATTTTTTTCTAACATCATGCACCTCTTTATAATATTGTTTTTTGTTTATATATATTTAAACAAATTTACCTTGGGCTATGTATTGTTTTTCTATGTTTTTCCCCTAAATAAAGACAAACATTTCCTGATCGACCTACATTTTCGGAAAACAAAACCATCGCTTTAATAAAGCATGTCATTGCAAATGAATTACATACAAATAACCAGCCCCCATACAAAGAATATACCCGCTACCACCCAGAGCTACATAAAATATACGTTTAGGTACGTATCTGTGCTTATTTAAAATTCCATCCCTTAGGCGCACCTGAACTAAAACCAACCGAGTGGTGCTAGATAAAAGAGAAACTTAAATAAGTTTCCGACCCCACGGGGATATTAATGGAATTCAACCATTTTAAGTAGGCTCCGCACTAAAACATATATAAATCTATAAGTAGATGAAGTAACGGGTGTTTTTTTTTTTAGCTGCATGAGTCGCTTAGATGGTTGTTGTCTAGGGTTTGACAGTTGGGAATGTCAAACTCTAATGACATTTCTGTTCAGTAACGTTTGGCAATTCATCGATTTGTGATGGTTTAGCCCCGGAACAACTTTTCCAAATTTTAAAAATATAAATCTTTTCGAGAAGTTCATACAATACAAGTTCATAAAATAATGATCTAGTGAGCTATTGATCATTTTAGCAATAATTTTACTCTTCTCGATTAAACACCATCAACAACACAAAGAAATGTACATACCGAAGAGAATATTGGTGTTGTTGCGCGAAGTAGTGTTGAGGAAAACGCCGAAATGTTGTTGGCCTTTGTCATTCGACTAGTTGGAAAATTTTACGTAAGGATCTTGGCATACGTGGCTATAAAATACAGCTCTTACAAGAACTAAATCCAAATAACCATGGGGTAAGTTGCATTTTTGCTGATTCGAATAATTTAAAATTTGCGAAGATGAGCATTTTTACCGAAGAACTGTTTTTAGTAACGAAGTTCATTTCTGGTTAAATGGCTTCGTCAATAAGCAAAATTGCAGTACATGGAGCGAAGACAATCCTCAAGCCATTAACGAATCACCATTAGGTTAGGTTAGGTTGAAATGGCTGTCAGCGTTGTAACTGACACACTTAGACCACAGTTGGTCCATTGGTTCTCAAATAAGCTTCCTATTCGTTGAACCATCTGGAGCTTCTAATGAAGCGTAAGAGACTATAGATGTCTGTATTGTTAAGACCGCTGAGATCATCAAAGAAAAAGTCTCCAAGATGGAGCTTACATCTTTGAGATAGATCAGGACATGTGCACAGAAGATGAGGAACAGATTCCACCTCGTCCATGCAGCTTCTGCAAAAGTCGTTTGAATAAACGTCAAGCCTCGTGGCGTGTTTGTCCGGTTATGACACCAATTACGGAGCTGATGTTCAATTTGATGAAGGATATCAAACACTTGGAGCGTTTCAGATCAACGAATCACCAAAACATCCATTAAAATTGACTATTTGGTACGGTTTACACGCTGGATGGCGGTATCATCGGTCCTTATTTCTTACGAAATGAGGAAGGAACTTTATTACGCTAAATGTTTAGAGCTCTCAGCCATGCTGACTGGTTTTTTTGATTCCAAAAATTAATCAGCTAAGCATCCACGACATTTGGTTTTAAAAAATGTTATTAGTAAGTTTAGTCTAGTTATCCTATGCAGGTTTAAAGCCGATGTAGGTAGTATTACCTTTATTCTTAGTATAACAAATTATTAAATGGATGATTCAAGGAAAAGTTACATATGTTAGGTTAATTTAGGTTGATGTGGCTGTCAGCGCTGCAGCTGACACACTTACACCAGAGCTTGTACCTTGTAATACCACATGAATCCTGAGATAATCTCCCTATTAATTGAACCCTTTGGAGCTCCTAATGATGTCTATTTTGTTTCGATCACAGATATCGTTGAAAAAAAAGTCTCCTAAATGGAGCTTACATATCTGAGATAGAGCAGGGCATGTACACAGAAGATGAGAAATACATTCCACCTGTACTTCGTCCATGCAGCTTCTGGAAAAATCGTTTGAATAAACGCCATGAGGCAGTGTTCGGTTATGAAACCAATCTTGGAGCATATGTGCAATCTACTTAAGGATATCAAACACTTGGAGCGTTTCAGATCAAGTTTTGACCAGAATTGTTTTGTTGCCAGACAGGTGATTGTATTTTTCCATCTTCAGTTTTTCCTTTCTAAAGCATCTTGTTTCGGCATTAACTGACGTGTAGCGATGGGAGCGGAGCGGTTTTTTTTTATTTATTAATTTATAAAAATTTTAAAAACATTTTTAGAAAAAAAAAATTGATGTAATTATTATTAAAATTTAAATTTAAAAAAATTCAGTGACTGGTTTTTGAAAAGTCGATTTTTCAAAAAAAAATTATATTTTAAATCGAAAAACAATATTTTTGAAAATTTAAGTATGCAGTTTTATTACGCCTTTTAGGTAGCATTTGCATAAAAAAATAATTTTAGTCTGTTCATCCAATAGCGAGAAACTCGACATTATAAAAAGCGGTTATATGGGAAGTACCGTTAATAATTACGCAAAATTAAATATTTTTGTATTTAAAAGTGAACTGCACTAATCTTAGAACACACACATTTTTTTATCAAAATTCTTAAAGCCGTTTTTGAGCAATACATTTTTTGCTTAATGATTTTTTAATGGCGGTTACCGTTGTCTTTGCTTAAGGCGAATAGTTTTTTTAAGTATAAAATGTTAAAGAACTACTAAATACGAAATTTCGAAGATAAAGTTTTCAAATTTTTAATTAAACTTTAAATAAAATGTTTGGCTTACATTAGTGTTTAAACTTTCTATTCAAAAATTCAAATAAACTGTTTTCCAGAAAATCGAAAACCAAAAAAATGGTTCTACTAGCAGTATATAAAATATAACCATTTATTAAAAAAAAACAACTAAAAAGTACCTTTTCCCCTTACTAATGAACTGATTTTCTTTTATAAAAATCGTTGAAGCCGTTTTCAAATTCAGATTCAAATTCAAATCTTTATTATAATAACTTACACAGTAAGATACAATATCTTATTTAATAATGCAAGCTTCAAAGAAATTTCAATAATATAATATTAATGTAATTGTTACAAATTTTTACAAATACAAAAGAAATACAAATAAAAATAAATTTAATCACTTATTCAAATAATTTAAACTATTTTGCAAATCAACGGCTTGAGAAGAATAAGATTTTCCGTTTTGGCAAAAAAAAATTAAATGCACGACCAGATCGCACGTACTTACTCTTATGTTCGAACACATCGTATGCAAAAAATTTCTGTTAAGAATATATAGGTATATATTTTTAAAATTGTTAAAATATTTTTTTATAACAAAATTTCTTAATTTTTTCTAAAAAAAAAATTATGTGAAAATTTTAAAAATTTAATAATATAACTTAAAAACAAAATTTCAAAAAAAAAACATCCACCCTTTTCGAAATATTAAATTAAAAAAAAAAAATTACTTTTTTCAAAAATCCAAAAAACATATTTGTCAAAAATTTTGGTATGCAGTAATATTTATAATTCGAAGGACTTCCTAAATTAAAAAATTGATCGAAATCCATAAAGCCGTTTATGAGAAAGTCGAAAATCAGAAAAATGTTTGTATGGCAGGTAGGTAGGTACCTTTAATAACAAAATATCTAAGAATTTTTTTTACTTAAATGTAGACTACACTGGGGGTGGCCGTGGCGCGATAGTTGTGTGCCTCGTGGGTGCAGGTTCGATTCCTGCCATTGTCTTTGTATTCTTATATTCCATTAAAAATAAAATTCTAAAAATTGTCATAAAATAAGTTGCTGCTTTGCTCATTACATGCTGTTTAGGCATAACACTAACAACATGTGATTGAGTAAGCTAGCATACCCATAAATATGACACCGAAATAAATAAAATAATGCGAATTATAAGGGCATAAATAAATAAGACACGTTAATTCCCTCCGCATTAGTTCAGCCGCCATCCCTGGAGATACATCTGAGACAACAACCAGCTCTAGTCTCAGAACATCGCGCCACACATCTTTCCTATCCTTCTTTCTCTTTTTTCACCGGATGTCCGCGCTGTGTTAAAAACATATAAAGGGTATTCATAATCCCTTTAGCGCGTGCAAAATTATAAGAAAAAAATATATATATAAAGTAGTGCCGTTTCAGACTGTAGATAGTTCCACAGACAAACAGACAGACAGATATACGGACATCAGAGAGACGGAAATGCTGGACCTACTTTTTTGGTATTCTCTGTCAGTGTAATATGAAGTTTGATCAAAATCTCGAGTTCGATCTTTTTTACGAATCCATAACTTAATTCGTAAAAATTCATTCCAACAATATTTGTGTCTTGTAACATTAATTAAAGTTCTCAAGTTCTCAAAAAAAAAACACCCGTTATAAGTATAGATACTCAAATAATTTTTTCCTCTTTCCGATAAAACAAGAATACTTTTCCATAAGAAAATACTCGTGTAATAATAAAATAAATACGCATTTATGCGGCATCAAAGAATCAGCTTAGTTATAAGGGTTGATTTTTCATCATTTGAAAATACATTCTACTTTCACCCTTTCACTTTAATACGAGTATGTAAGTTGGGTTGTTAGCACGAAAATGTTGTCTAAGTTATGTTGGTTGTTTACAGATATACGCATAACATAAATTAGATAAAGCAACTTTTACTATGTATGACACGAGGACACATCCTATTGATATGAACGTAATGCAGTACACTTGAATGTACATACATATACTGTATAGTTGAATAAAAAACAACATATCGACAAACAAACTCATTAAAAATGTGCTCTAGTTTATTCTTGTCGCATCGCATCGCATCGCAACTGCCAAAGTGTTGTCATCATCTCCACTGCAAAGCCTGGCTTCCACTTGTCCGCAGCTACATACAGACATACATACATATAACACTCTCTCCCCTTGGGTGCGAAAAGATACTTTTCTTAGTTTTTTTTTTCTACCACATTTTCTTGGAACTCTCATCTTTGGCGCTGTCTTCGACATTTTCTTCGGAATTTCAATGAAGAAAATATAATGCAACAAAAAAGAAAACAGGAATGTATCCTTAAACTAATGCTTCTTGTTTGAAAAGTAGATATCTATCCATTACCCCCCCCCACTCATTTCACAACATTGTATGAGGTTCGCGCGCACTTACAATTCCAACCATACTCTCCCCAGCCCCAGTCAGCTTTCCATGCTGTATCCTTAATACACAGGCACACCCAGACCCAGAGACGGAGAGAAGAGAATCGTGCAACGATGTCGTGCAGTTGAAGTATTAATGCGGACAGGATGGTATTATAGGGACTAAGAATTATGTGACTGTGCAAGGACAAAAGGGATCCCAAGTAACATAACTTGCACTTAGAAAAAATGGGGTTAATTTAATGAGTGTGTGTGTGTGTGGCAGCAGCAGCAACAGCAGCAGGATATAAAAGTCTAAGTTTGGGTTTTGGGATGGTTAAAATGAATAGTACAAAATTTTATGAATGGACAAAAGGGGGCTTGTATATACCTACATTAGGTCGGAAAGATAGTTGGATGAAACTCATTATTTCCTTCAACATGTAGATTTGGGTAGAAAATATTCACATGTACTGTCACAAGGACTGAATATATTTTACTCGCTGTGACAGTCAGTGAAAAGAATTTTTTTTTTTTTAAACTTGCAAAAAGGAAGTGAAATAATAATACGGGATGGATTTAACAAAGGACTCTATTTATAAAAACAAAATGAAGGAGAATATGTAAATCTGTTTTAAATTCAACATGTACGTATAACAAACAGATACAATATCTGTGTTTTTTTTTGTTGGTTTTTGGAATAAATATATATATTATGGTAAAATTTATATTTTACGACGAGGTTTTTTAAATAAATTTATTTGTTTCGAAATATTCAAAGCATGAACCCAAAACAGAAAGCAAATGGAAGGATTTTATTCAGCAATGTGACCTTCTGTTTCGTAGTTTGTGGTAAACGGATCATCTATTATATTGCGACTTGACTTAGGTGGTTCCTTGGAAATTGTTGTAGGTCATTATACCTCTTGTTACTAATTGCTTATTGAGTTAATGGTTTTTTTTTCTAATAAATCATAATCTCATGTGTAACTAATTAGCATGACAGGGATTTTGGATGTCCTCAAAATGGCTTACAGGGAGTGGTCAATTAGAAAAGATTAAGGGGGATTTCTAGCAACCGATGAACATTGATTTTCAATGATTTAGATTGTACTGAGTTATAAAGTCCACATACATATTGTGCGGAAAAAGAATAAATGAGATACTTACTCAACAGTATCAGTATCAGTTTCAATGATTGAACTGTTCCCTTTGCATTTGGACTTTTTATGTATCGGACCGTTCATAAAATACGTTCGCATACTAGAGGGGGTCTTATTGAGTGTAGTAAGAAGTAGCAAGGGGGACAGGGGGCTTACGGCAACGTGACGTTCGACGTTCATAAAAAAATTTACTGGAGTTTCAAAATTTGTGTATTATCAATCAAAATTTATCTTGTTCAGGGTTTTTAGTTTTGATGACGAAATATTTACAGGGAGGTCACAGAAAGTGTAACATGGCTTGACAAATGGCGGGAGGGGGAAGAAAAAAGCTAATTTTATGGTGACGTATTTTATGAACGGCCCCTATGGTAATGAAAATGTAAGTACTGAGAGTAAGAACTCCAATTTCATCTCACACATCCCGCTCAAACACTGTGTGATCTTCTTCAAAGCCTTATCAGGTTTTTACACATGTATTTGGTACAACATAGGGTCCAAGTCAGTTTTGGACAAAGCAACTAATCTTAAAAACACTAAAAAATAGACACTTACAATCTCTACACTAACAGCCCTAGAATATTTGTTTTCTCCAGCCAAACTTCGTCTATTTATGAAAGAGTTGGCAGCCAAGAGTGCTCTACCACTAAAAGAGTGTAAGAATTGGAACAGAGTGCACATTAACTTTTTCACTAGAAAAAGGCGAGACTAGGACTGAGACAAGACTGAAATTTTTCGACTTTGACGAGACCGTGACGAGACAAACAAAGGTCTCGCCTGGTCTTGTCTCGTTGCCGGCCGGTTACATGCATAGGAATGAGAGCGCAGACAAATTGGCTAAAAACTCATCACTTGAATGGAGCCAAATTGATTCCGGGATACTTGTGCCACTGGAGTAAGAAAATGTTAGAATTCACCAAACCTCCCTCAAAACCACAAACGACAGATGGTCAGCAACCGACAGCTGTCGGTTTTCGAGAAATATTTTGCCAGGTATCTCCAAGAAAAAAACACAATGCCTTCTATGATCACAATTCTATGGGAACCCTCATGACCAGAATGGGCATTAGCACATCTGACTAATGTATAGAGTTTGTTTGGACAAAGAAATGGAAGAGGGTTCATTATCACTTCTCTTGTGATTGCCCCAGCCAAGCCCGGAAGGCAGTCCTCTGAGAATACTTTTTCGATGAACAGGTTGAAGTCTCGATTAAGCCACTTAAACACATCCTGAAATTTAATCAGAGGTCAAAATGGTTAAGGGGGGCACCCTACACCTAATCTCCCCCACTTACTCTCCTCATGTTTCTCTTCTACTGGAACTATCCCACTCCTACCCTGGGGACCGGTAGGAATTGATTGAGATCCGAGTAAGGTGAGGCGGATTGCCGTTTCACCAACTTTTCTTACCCAACCTATCCTGACAGTACGCTTTCCCATGACCAAACTGGAGCCACTAGTCCCTGATCGTACCACCTCTTTGAGTGCACCTTTTCGTTTTCGTTTAAGGATGACGTTTTTAAGTCAAGCACTCACGCCTAAGAGGACTTTGAGGTCCGAATAACTAAGGAATGTGAATGTGACTTATGCAGTGACCGAAAACTTCAGAAACTGACTTGACTTTAGTAATTAATTGTAAATTTCACGAAGGCATTGAATTGGACTTACCTGATATTCATTTACAATGACTGAGCTCAGCCAAAAAATATCAATATATAAATATAAGGGTCAAACAAGGATCATTTTTTTCGCGGAATCGTGGAGCAATGATCCATTCAAGAAGGTTGAAGACAGTTAACCACATTTTAAGAATTGACCCAGAAAGACCCAGAAGAGCCATAACAACATACAGTTCAATTTCTTCGCCAAAGTTTATTTAATTCAAGTCTTCATTTGTCTAAGGTGGCAAACATTTTTGTAATACAGGCCATTTAACTCACAAGATATTTGCGATAAGACCTGAAAAAAGTAGTAGACCAAGTCTTCGCTCGCATAATGGATACTTCAGACATTGCGAAAATAGTTTGGAAGATATGCTGCTGGATAATCACAAAAACATTGGAGAACTTGCTACTCGACATATTTTAAAAGCATATGCAAAAGCTAATATCGTTGAAAATCCGAGACAGCTTGAACTGCCAAATTTTAATTTTAAAGCCAGTAAATATTTCGAACTACATAAGTGATTAGCGCTGACCAAAACTGAAATACCTCGGTTGGTGGTTTCTGTTCGACTCATTCGAAGTTCAAGAGACCTACCTGGAACCTACCCATGGTTACCTCCAAAATGCATTACTCAGCTTTGAACTACTGCAGAGTTGCATTCTGGAAGTAGGACTTTGTACTGAGTCATTTCGTCACATTATGTGTAACGGAAAACTGCTGTCGACGATTAATACCTATTTCTTAATTAAAGGTATTTCGACGGTAGTTGAATCAGTAGGTCATGTCTTAGGTGCGCACTTATGGGCACAACAACTGAACCTCCATTTGTAATGGATTTTACGATAAAAGAGCTTTAGGATATTGTCAGTCAAAGCGAAGGTAGGTTCGCGGAAAGAGACAGAATTGTGAGACTCACTTTTTAATCACTCACTATATAATCGTAATATCAAGATTGACCAAAATCTCAAGTTCGATTTTTTTTGACGAATCCAAAACTTGCCATACAGGTAGTACAATTTATTTCTTAATCGTTCGAGTGCTTTTCCCTCAAATGCCCAAGCTTATGTTCATTGAGTAATACAACGTTTTAAGATTAATAGATTTAAATTGAGTAGATTCAAAATTAATCTTGAAGGGTTGTCACCAGAGAAAAAAAGATTAGTTTGACGTTTCCACACTGAGGCTCAACCTCAGAGGAAATCGATTTACTGCGAGAGGAAATTAAAATGCTCAAAAACATTAACCGGAAATTGTTCTCAATTTCAACCAAAAATATGCGCAATAATTAAACACAAAAAATACTGTTTTGCTAAAAATCACATTTAAATAACAAGAAAACAAACTCCCAATCTTTCCAATATTTTGCTTCACTTTCCGAAGGATGCATATTGCAGTTGTCTTTTCTTCGGCCAAAGATCGTCGGATCTAGGGATTGGAATGCAAAAATTCCTCCAGTACTTCAGTTGGGGCATTATGTTGCCAGTGCGTTGTTTGATGAAATCTAGAACTGTACTCAATTTATCAAGGCTATCATTAACAGCCAGGAATTAAGATTTGTTGGCCGTCGGACTATTTTCGTTTTTTGGTGGTATTTCGGATTTCGCCTTGTAGTTCAAATTGTTGTGTATTCGCCAATTGGACTTAAGACCGCTTTTGTTATTGTAACTTTATTGTCTTTTATTTTTATACATTTTTAGAAACAAAAACAGAATTAAGGCAACGACAAATTACAACAGACACAAACAAATTAAATATTGTATGACATGTTTTTTTTTGTTAATTGTCAATGGAGAAAATGACATTTGGATAGGTCCGTTCCACGAAATAAGTTTTGTTTGTTTTGAAAATCTTCTACTTGGAAGAAGAATTCAATGAGATTAATTTCTAATCTTTATTTAAGGAGATTAAAATTTGTATGTGAAATCTTCAAGATTTAGAAGATTTCAAAGAGGATTTATGGTTAATCCCCTTAAATCTGGATTAAGTGGTAGGTGAAAACGTAGTATAAGAGACAGATCTTTCTTATTCAGACTAAATAACTTGAACTAAAAAATTTGAATGAATAAGATATGGTATCAAAATGCCGAATTCCAGTGTTAATTGGTCATCGTGGTTGTCATCCTTCACCTATACCTACCTCCTTATAATAAACAAACATCGATCAACAAACAAATTTTCACAAGGCTAAATTAAATGGAGTTTCAAGCTTTTCAGATCGTTGGTGATCTAAATTTCATATTTCCTGGTTTTGATAAGTCGTACGAGTATTTTTTGTAACTTTATGACATTCACAAATTAAATCAAACTAATTTCTAACTAAAATTGAAGATCGAAAACCTTAAACGTCGAAAAAAAAATATCTAAAATACTTAAAAGATTGAATTCAATGGCAAACAAATTTCACGTGACAAATAAATTATTATAAAAATAATAAATGTACTTAAAAAACCAAGTCGCTCAAACTAATCCAAGTTGTAGTCGTGTTGTCACCTACAATTGCATTCAATGGCATATGTAGGTGCAAATCTAGACAAATCCAATTAATAGACTAATAAAAAGAACCCTATTAGTAGTTAGGTACGAGTATACACACTTTAAACTAGATCTAGAACGAAATGAAAATAAATTCCAATTGCATATTGTCGGGGTATAATGAATGCATCACACCTTTGTCAAGCATTGGATTCAATTCCATTTAATCCACCAAATTGATATTCCCTGCATTTTCGCCTTCCGCACCAAGCCAACTAGGTATCTATCACTCCACTAGTCACAGTCCGGTCATTGAACGAAAAGCTTTTTGCCCAGGAGGAATCATAAAAGAAATCATAAAATGGAAACCTCTTACCTGCTTTTGCCGCCCTGTTTTCTCGGTACATTCGTTTTGCTTTTATTATTCTTTTTTTTTATTATTGTAATCTCATTCAAACCAAAATTACATGCACACATGCATCCAAGTTGCCACTTTATAATAACATATAGAACATACTCTTTCTAGTGCAGTTAAAAAAAAAAAGAATAAAAACAAAGGAATACTTTCAATGAACCAACGAACGCTTGCAATACACAAACACAAACGGAAAATCAAAAGGGAAAAGAACACAAATCCAATTCATTTTCTCTACTCTTACTACGGCAGCAGCTAAAAGCTAAAGATGCCTGCTGAAGAGAGCTATCCACTCAGACCCACTTTATCGATTCTTGCTTTTTTTTATTTTTTTTTTTTTTGCAATACATAATTATTATTTACAGGTCGACGATCCAAAAGGATAATAGATCCTTGGGAAGTTGATGAACAAAATAGGTTTATATGAGTATAGTAGTGGCCAAATAGCTGAAGTGCTCAGTTTTTCAATGAACATGGGTTGTATTAGCTTGCTTTTTTTTGCAAGTAAAACGTTCAGCAGGAGAGAACGATAGAGTCAATTTTTCCAATTAAGTCCTTTACTTCAAGCAAAAGGATTGACTTAAAAATAAGTTCATTACGTTACTTGATCAAAATCACTCAACTCACATTAGCCTTTTCATGTGATGTTGGAAACTAGGGTAAAATTGTCTTTGAGTACCCGGAACTTAATAAAAGAAGTTTTTTTTATATTTTTATACCTTTCTCCTATTATACTAGTTTCATAAAATGTTCTTTGTATATTTATATACCTATGTATGTGTTATGTTGGTATTATATTTTGCGTGGAGAGAAACAAAAACTGACAAGCGAGAGTATACATAGTTTGTGCTTATGTTCTTGTGCCCGCCATTTCTACCATGTTGAAAAAAATATGTAATTCTGTACAACTTATCATTAGAAACATCGAGAGTTAATATGTAAGTATTTTTTTATCGATTACTCTTCTTGAATTAATTATTAATATGTACGAGTACTTTGCCTCAGAGATCATTCACTTTGAATGCATGTAGATTATTGCTCTCTGCTAGTCAAGTCTCTAGATTTATACATCATAGCACATATTTCTAATGACTTTGACGTTTATAGGTTTCGTTTTATTTGAATAATTTTTGCAATTTCATTTGTTTTTCTTTTTGTTTCAGAAAAAGTATTGAAAGACATTGTCAGTTTTGACGTTTTTGCTACTTCATTGTTTTTTTGACGTTTTAAACGTCACATTTATTTGCTTTCTGTTCTTATTCGCAGTATCAAATATTGGGACTGTTCATTTACTTCCCAAAACTGCCCATTTTTGTCTAGTCGGTCAATTTTATTTTATTATATGAAATTTTAAACATCTTTAGACAAAAATTGAAAGAAAGAGGCATTTTTGTGATACCAAAACTAACAATACATATATAAGATTCGTACGCATAAACACTAAAAAAAGAGAGTGTGTGCACTTACATATAATATACACGCGTTAGAAATAAAATTCCTTTTATTTTTCGGGTCCTACCACTTAGAGCACTTAATTTGAAACACAAGAAACAGTGCTAGTATCCAAAATCAAGTAAGTATATTTGAAATGACAGCGGCTTGTAACTTATCCGCCATCTAACGTTTTTTTTTTCAACTAGTGCTTATTTCGTGAATGGTAACACTTAGCTCATGTCTGATTTGACAGATAATTAGTTTTATTCTTCCGCTGAACGAATATGGTTGTGTATACGCTTAAACAATGCTCGTTAAGTGTGCCTGCGATCGACTTAGAGATGATGCCGATTTTGCCAAAAAAAATCATCTTTTCATATGAAGCTCATTTTGATCTTGGCGGGTATGTAAACAAGCAAAATTGTCGTATTTGGGGCACAGAAAACCCGCACGCATACATTGAAAAGCCGATACACCCAAAACGAGTCACTGTTTGGTGCAGATTTTGGTCCAGAGGCATAATTCGAAAATGAGCAAGGAGTGGCCGTTACAGTCAATGGCGATTGTTATCGGGCCATGTAGAACGATTTTTGTTCACAAAAATTGAAGAGGAGGATATTGGCAATATTTGGTTTCAACAGGACAGCGCTACGTGCCACACAGCCGAAGCTACTCTCGATATTTTGCGCCCATTTTCAAAAAAAAAAAAATATTTGGCGGACCCTATATATAAATCTTACATACAAGAATTCTAAAGATGTTCTTTTGAAATTTATATACATGTTAAATACAAAACGCTGACATTTTACGTTATTTTATTGATTTAAGGGTTTTTGAGTTTTTTTTTGTAGGTATTCTTGCGGCTTTTAAGAACCATTTATAAGTCGATATAAAATTTTCCAAAAATTGGCATATATGTACATTTGTAAAAGACGTTTCATTATTTTGTTGAAAAACGACATTTGTTTAACCCACCCTATTTTGAAATTAGTTTTTAATTCTGTTTTAATTCTATGTCATTCATATTTCAATTTCATCCGGTCGGTACTTGCGTAATTACATCTCCCAAGACTTCCCCATCTTTCAATTGTAGAAATGCCACCATGTCATTCAAACTTTTATCCGTGGTTCAGCAATTTTAGTTCACAGATTTCAGTGAGTTAAAGAATTTTAACGTTGGTTCTAATTTTGATCCGTAGTTTAGCAATTCTAACTCAATGATTTAATCTTACAGGCTTACAGTAAGATATCCGAAATCGAGACGATATTTAAGAAAAGAATGATTCACAATGAGCAAGGAATCGAAATGAGAGCTTGTTATGATTCACTATGAGCAATATCTAATTATAAAGCCATTCCCCAATTCAATGGAAACTTTTCACGACGAGATTTAAGAAAATAATAGGGGTATTCACGATCTGATGTACCAAGTCTTGTAAAATTGTAAAATTTTATTTTTTTACAACAGACTGTGAACACACCTTTACTAATCTGTAGCAACACTGAAACAAATGTCAAAATCTGTTTCACGGTTGTTCTGAAGAAGGCTTAGTTTGTGTTAAAAAAAATCTTACACCCTTGTATTTTTCTGTTCAAATAGGGTTCGGGTGTTGTAAAGGTGTAAAAGTGTAAGACTTTGACATTCAGTATATTTTTTTGTTGTACTGCAAAAAAAACGTACACTCTTACACTTTTACAATGATACAAGACCAGATACATCGGATCTTGAATACCCCTAATATACAAGGTAACTGATTTTCAATTACTTAGCCTAATAATTTAACGTATCGTAAAGATATTAAATGCTCTTTTGGGTGCATCCTTGTCAGAGTTTGATACTAATTTAACAAGAACAACGAATATCTCGTCACACCCATTTATCGTTTTCTTCTGTTCAGGAAAAATGAATTCTTCCAAAAGATAGATAGATAGAAATATAGATCACTTGGTATAGATAATTGGAAGCAGCAGTATCAAGAAGGTTTAATGAATACTGTCTGTCAAAATAAATTGGGATTTTTCGTTAATTCTGTAGGATCTTTTTGCAATTTTAATATTCCATTTGCTTGCTCGAAATGTCATTTCTTAATGGAATCAAATTTCTTTCGGCAAAAGTTTTAACAAGAAACTCATAACAAAGCTGATTGCCGCGCATATTCCGATAAAGTCAAATACAAATATTGATTATTTCAAAAAGTGTTGAATTGTTTATTTGTTCCTCTGTTTTATTTTTGTTTAAAATAACATTATAAGAAATTAAAAGTATTACAAAATTACCTTTTTTTTGATATTATGTGTTAACAACTTTTTTTTTAAATCTTAAATCAATATAGTTAATGTATTTTAAAGAACTCGTGGGTGGCAATGGCGTAGTGGATAAAGTGCTTGATTGTTAACTTAGACGTGTGGGTTCGATCCCCACGCTTGGCGCATTCTTTTCTACACCTCCAATTTTAATTGGATGCCGCTCATGTCTTAAAATGAGACAGTCAATACATGTTTCTCAAATCGACTGTGCCAACTAGTGCCGTGCAATTCAGGTGCATTTAAAAGACCTTAGGTCTTACAGGCATATAGTTTAAATTAAAAAAAAAACTCTTGTGCAAAATACTTCACTTCGAAGTTTTATCAAATCGTTAAATTCGTTTTGGAGAAATTAAAAACAAAAAAAAAACAACAAAATCGTCGTATGATACCTGCTCATTGTATTTAAATAAAAGCTAAAACAAAAATTCGAATTACTCTTCTAGCCTCTCTAGGGAATCAATTAAGAATGCTCTGTATAATGTTTTAAGCAAATGGAACCATTTGCATCTATTCGTGCGTTTTTTTTTCATGAACTAGTTTTGGGTAGAGTGCATGTACAGATGCATAAATCAAAGGATAGAAAACTTTTATTTTTCATTCTTTACCAATATTTTTCATTAAGAGCAAAGTAAAAAATGGAGTCATGAAAAAACAGACGTCTACGTTTTTTCAGATAGCAACCATAATTTGCTGTTGGTTCCAAACAATTCTGTGTGGATGCGTATAAATATGATATTCTTGAGCAGTTCAGTCTTCATAACCATACAAAATAGGAAAAAAATCTGAACCCATCGATTGAGTCCATGCAAGCAATGCGAATAAAAAAACTTACATGGCAACAAAAACACATAACAGCTGTCAGTTTGACATATGATTATAATGCACTTCTACACATACTATACAAAATCTAGATACCTATCAAGAGGAAATGCAAATATTTAGCAGATTTATAACAGTCGTCCGCCATTAGAAGTGTGATATATTATATAATGGGGCTGTTGAATCAAACAACTAAATTCCGAAAGTCGAAAACCCTTATTAATACCCTGCGAGACCGCAAAAGTTGTGCTTTTATAGGACTGTTATAGACCATAACACTAACGTCAAAACAGTAATTATTTAAAAAAAAAATTACATTTACAGATTTACGGGATTGAGGATTTTTCTTTGCAACAAAAAAAACGCAAGCATTTCTTATGTTATTTATATGTGTGTGTTTTTATTCTCTAGAGTCAAACCCGTTTGACGTTCCAGCAATAATAGATCGTTTTGGTCGAAAAGACCGCGAAAACTGGATCAAAAAATCCATGACGCATCGATTTTTTGGTTGAAATAAAAACAACATTATTCAAAAATAGGTAATTTTGCTGATTTAGAAAAAAATCAATCTGAAATTTTCTAATTTTATTGACATTGACAATAATTGATGTTCGATTATACTGGATTAATAATCGTACAATAATGGTTCAATAATTGAACTAGGGTTAGCTCTTATGAAGTGTTTTACAATTTTGAATTTTAAGTTCTTGTGTTGTAGGTTCATTTTATGATTTGTCAGCAAAACTTCGAATTTTCGTGCGCTTTTAGAAAGCAAGATTTGGTGCTGTTTTTGTTGTTAAAAATTAATCCGAATTAGATCATGTAATAATAAAACGCAGCTAATCATTTATAATTTATTATAGCACTACTGTAAAATATAAAAACGAAACTTCAAATTCGAATTTCATAAAGATAGAATGGAAAATTGTTATTTGACGTTAGAGAAATGTCAAATCTTGCTTATGTCATAAAGTAGAAAAAATCTTGTAAGAATGTAAAATTTATTTTGGCGGAATAAAATCGATTTTGTTTAGAAAATTTTCGATTTTGTCAAGAAAAAATTGATGATTTAAGTGGGAAGTCCACAAGAAAACTGATAGTTTAAGATATCCCTTTTTTGTATACGGGTATACTTTTTGAACATACCCACCGATTTTAACAAAAAAGGTGCAGGTAGATGGATGAGAGCATCTGGTTTTTGGATGCCAGAAGGACTAGGGATAGTTGTGTGCGTTAGCAACTTGTAGGCAAACCTTTTTGACATCCGAGGATTCGTATCTTAGTATTACTCATCAGTGGTTTCCACTTTTTATACAAAAAGTATGCACATTATGACTACGAATAACCGGTTTTATTTGGTTTTGACAATTGCTTACCAAAACACACATGAGTATATGATACTTCGGCATGGTAAGTGTTGTGATATGTGAATTTTTCTGAGAAATTACTCAAGTAGTTTTGTATATATGCGGCAGTATGTTTTTTTAATTTTTTTTTAATAAGCAATGGGTTCTCACTAAAAATATATTATCAAATGTGATGCATACTTTTTAGAAAAACATGACATTTCATATATTCAAATGTTTTCGCATTGGTGTTGTTATTGAAAAATCTATACTATTGCTTCTACATCTTATCAAAAACTTGTTTACATTAAAATTCCCCTCCAAAAAATGGGTACCAAATAAAACCTTATTTTGAAGCACTAACAATAGGGAATTATTACCAAAGAACTGTGAAAACAGTTTTGCATATCTTGTATTAATATTTGAAAAGCTTAAATATATATTAAAAATAGAAAAACAAATATTTTCACATTAAAATTCTTTTATTTATTATGTTTAACCATAAATCTACCAATTTTAAATTTTTGCTTTTTTAAAGAAAAATTGTGTTGAACAAAAAACGCCAAAATTAAAAAAAATTAAACATTTGTTAATCACAGTGTTTCCTCACCGTAGATTTTCAGGGTATTCTATAGAGGTCCTAGCTCACTGTTAAACAAAACAAAATCTAGGCGTGCTCCCCTAATAGCAAGTCGCCCTTACAAATTATATTTACATCTCCCTTTTTTTTGCCCACAAAAATAAAAAAAGAATACACTGCCATGGTAACCATCTTGAATCAATTCGATTCTGTTTTCTTTTTGTTTTTTTTTTTTTTTGTTTTTGGGGAAAAAACGAACGAAAACATTATCTTGAGTAAATTGGAAAAGTCACGTTCAATTCGATTGATTCAAATGAAATAGCACACGAAAGAAAATAATATTTTTATAGCTACCATGCTTTAGGATCGTGGAAGTAGATATATATATATATAGGAACCGGATATTAACGTTCCGACATTATGTAATCCTTATTGGGTTTGTTTTGTTTCTATTTCATGTTTGTTTGTAGTTTATAACCTGTTAAGCATGAAAAATATTATTTTGGGTAGGTCCACCTACATTATGATACATGTATGTATGTATGTATATATTTTAATACTAAAGGAAAATAATGGTTTCTTGAAAGTTCAATCGCCTTGCAAATGGTTTATGGGTGCCGTTCGGTTGCTTGGCTTTTTGTTTAATCAATTTAATATATGAATTTGTTTTTTTTTTTTCTTTACTCTGACTTGAAAATCTTGTTTTATTTTCATTGGTAACCTAGCAAAGGGCTGGGCTTCTTCCACTGATTACGATATAAAAAGCTTATACATGAATTTACATAAATATTTCATAAAGATTTTTTTCGTTAACAAACAAACAAGCATCAGGGAAAGTTGGCAAGGGCGTTTTATTTTCGCAGCTCAACACAACTTTGCAAACAAAGAATTGGTTTGTAAAATTACATGTGTGAGCATGGATATCAGATGCATACATACATATGTATGTAAACGGTGATTTTTTAAGAGCTTGGTTTTTGAAAATTCAAAAAAACACAGAAACTTGTAAAAAGTGAACGAAATTTTTATTTGGATCAATAAATCAATTTCTGCCATTTACTTTTTAAAAATAATTTCACTTAAATGTTGCCCGCGGCTACGCTTCAGGTGGTCCATTCTGAAGGTCCAATTTTGGCAAACTTTTTCACACAATTCGGCCGGAATCTTACCAAATACGCGTTCAATGTTGGCTTCCAAGGCAGCAATCGTGTTTGGCTTGTCCCCATAGACAATAGACTTAACATAGCCCCACAAAAAATAGTCTAACGGGGTCAAATCACATGATCTTGGTGGCCAATTGACTGCGCCCGTGAGATCAACTGCTCACCAAATTCGCCTCTCAATTGATGCATGGTTTCGCGTGCAGTGTGGCATGTGGCACCGTCCTGTTGGAACCACATGTCGACCGAGTTCAATTCTTGCATTTTCGGCAAAAAAAAATCTGTTATCATCGAACGGTACTTTTCTCCATTGACCGTAACCCTGCGGCCTTCATCGTCCTTGAAGAAGTACGGCCCAATGATGCCGCCTGCCCATAAACCGCACCAAACAGTGCATTTTTCGGGATGCATTGGTAGCTGCTGAATTGCCTCTGGCTGCTCTTCACTCCAAATACGGCAATTCTGCTTATTCACGTATCCATTTAGCCAAAAATAAGCCTCGTCGCTGAAACGGACGTAGCTTGCGAAACACATTTTTCACAGAGCACGAATGTTGATAATAAATTTCAATAATTTGCAAACGTTGTTCAGGCGTAAGTCTATTCATGATGAAATGGCAAACAATAATGAATCGAAATGTCAAATGTTCGTGGAATTTGTCATGTGTGATCTGTCAAAAATATAAACGTCAAAAACCAAGTAGCAAAAAAATCACCCGTTATATGTACCTAAGGTATTTCCAATAGGGGGTGGATGTTAAAATTGAATAAAACAAGTTGTGTGTGAGATATCAATCAGTTTTTTGCATATCAATGACATTATACATATTTGTGGAATATTACATACGAGTAGTTGCGGTTTCACTGGGTGGCGTGTAACCAGGAGTTCGAAATTTCGATGATATTAGTCTGAATTTGAGCGATGGCATTGATGTGTAGACTTTTAGGGCACTGGTCATTTGAGCTGCGTGTCTGAATAGTCCTATACGATATAATAGAAGTCCTGAGAGAGTTTTATAACCTTACGATTTCGCTGATATACTCACTGTGACATCAGCTATGTAGCTCGTTGCATCAACTTGTTGAAACCACATGCAACTCACTTCCGTTTCATCCAATGTTGGCCAATAGGCTTTCTTGCTGAAGTTGATTTTTATACTGAAATCAATATCCGATTTTAGAACACGGTAATTGTTCGATAGGAAGAAATCGACTGGTTCACTGGCCTGCAAGATCTCCTTACTTAACAGTTTTGGATTTTTTTTGTATGGGGAAGAATGAAAGAACTTTATTCAACCGAAATAACAAGTTTAACCGAATTTCGGGGGCGTATGCTCGAAGCATCATCAAAGTGCGACAGCAGTTAGAATCAATGATCCAGTTAGAATCAATGTGCATTGAAATCCAAAAACGGTATCTAGCCTGCATACAAAACCAAGGAGGACACTTTGTGCACCTGTTATAACTGTTTTATTACACAAATAAAATTAAAATTATCTAAAACCACACAAAATCATTTTTTAATCATCATTAGCACGGGCAGAAAAAATGGAACAGGCTAAAAACTGAATATCTTAAAATTGAGATGAGATATTAAATTTATTTAGTAGCAATTACAAAGGCTGGTATTTCTTCTAAAAATAAAGGCCTAAACAAACCATTAGAACTTACAGCGGAATTACAGTTAATATGGGTCAGGGTACACCAAAGTAAGGTTTTTTTTAAATACTCGAAAAGAGATATCAAAATTGGATATAGGGCTTTGCTGTAAAACAATTTTGTTCTAACAATATATCCCAGAATCATCCCTTAGAATACTCTTGACGAATTAAGGGACTCCCTGTATGGTTAGTTGGGTTTATTTGGTAGTCGGTCAAAATACTGACACTAATTGTTGTCTCCGAAATTCTGAATCCCTGTGGAGCACAAAGGTGTCGATTGGACTGCCTTAGATTGTCCAGCAGAGTTTAACAAACAGAGATGGTTTTCTGCATGTCAACACACCAGTCCATCCGCAACCAATTGCAAATTACAGGCTGAACACAATACATATAGCTGTCAAAATGCTGAATACACCCAAATTCAATATTTCGAACACAAAACAACGCAGCTGCAGATGAATCTGTACGACCAAATTTTAATTTTTTCTTGCAAATTTTTTGACATTTCAAAACACGTGCATAATCAAGCCGAACCAAGCGTGTACATGGGATTGAAGCAAGTTCAAACTCTTTTAAATCCCGACCAAAATTGACAGCTGTCATTAAATGCTACCAAATATGAAGAAACTGCCAGTTCAGAAAACCAAGATAGCGTATAAGGTTTTCGGGGTTGTTTGTATTTGCTATTAAAAATAATAATAGCAAATACGAATGTGTCAACGTCACACCATTCAAAATATATTTATTCATAAAATTTAGTTTGAGTGTTTGACGTTATCGTAAAAAGGATTTGTGTGAAAGAAATAATATAATGTGAACTGAATGTGTCATAGTTTGGTCAAATAGTGTGAAATTGCAACAGGTAATATCAAGCGAAGCACGCAAATTTGACCGATTTCCGATCTGTTGTTTTAGCGTATCATGAATTTCTTTATGGTCCCGCACCATGTGCACCAAAAAGTAAACTTCTACCACTGAATCTACAGGTGTCGCTAAAAGAATATTACTGCTTTGACCGGATTCGTGCACAAATTTCTTGGACACAAAGAGCGAATGATAAGGTTGGTTAAATAAATCCCTGCAAATTAACACACATTCTATCGTCACTTTAAATTTATCATTTTTTTTGGTCAAGAACCATCTTTCAAAAGAAGGCACCCAAATTTTCAGACAGATCTGTTAAATAGTTTTGTTGTGGCAGCTATTTTATATAGATGCTTACGAACATTTTTGTAAAAATGGAAAAAGCGCATACCGAGTGCTGATTAAACAAATTTTTTTGCGAACAAGAAAGTTATCACGGAAACCAAACAAACCAAAAAACTTGACAAATACTATGGAGACTCTTCACCATCAATTTGAACCATTCACTACATTTCGGTGCAGTCGTTCAAGTGCAAGTGAAGCCAATCGTTCTGGTCACCAAATTGAGGTCACCACACCAGAAATGGTCGACATTATCCATGGTCTTGCGTTGCTTTTTTCCTGATGTTGAGGTAAGCTCGTCGTGCCCAGGGTTTTTCCGAAGAAAGCAAAATAAAGCTCGGATTTAGAAGAGAGAACTCGCCAATGACCAGTTATAATTATTTCTTTTATTTAAAATTAAAGCAAGTGTTTTACAATCTTACAATTTTTATATTCTTAAAATAATTATTAACAAGGTATTCCAAATAAAAGCAAAGCTAATTATTTAAGCTACAGGAGTCATCCCCAAGACGGTCACTTTGAAGAAGAGAATCGAGGCGGGAACGTTTTTATGAATCTAAATTTCACTCCAAGGCTAACCCCAAGGGAAAATTACACAGCCCAAACTAACTCAGAAGGAGAAAGCAGGGATATTGACGGCTTATAGGAATTTGATTCCAGCCCAAGACTTATAATCCAAGGGATAATTGTACTTGTATTTTTATTGCCCAAAAAGTCCGCTTTAAATCGTAAATAAAGTTCACTGAATTGATCACCAAGCTGGCTACCACTTAGAAATCGAAATCGAGGTTTGGTTTCGAGTGTACATTGTACAAGTTTCCTCCCTTCACCATCATTTTTTCACCACTACTTGTTATATTTCTTGCTTTTACGCAGTGTGAATCGTAAGGATGACAAACTCAAATGTTAGGATGGTGGTCTTGTCGTGTGTTGTTGCTCGAGCATGTTGCTGGTAATTGCACTCAGCAACAGCCGCATAACCAAGTACGGGTAGTGGTCTCACAGTGCTGCTATGTTATCTGCATTATGGTTATGTGGTGATTGTGCGGAATTGCTGAATTTGTTGCTCGAGGATAATTGACTGGCTTGGCGCTGGTCTGTTAATGATTAGGGTTCGTCATGTGATGGGGTGCGTAAGCGTAACGTGATAGGTTAAGCACATAGCTCAATAATTTCGATTTTATATAATTATTTGGAGATAAAAAGCTTTCCGCAAGATGGGTATGCAGCGTTTGTTCACAAATCGACAACAACTGCATTCATTTGACAACTTCAAAGGTGTGCTTGGCGATGTTCCAGAAAAATTCGAATTAGTTTTGTTTCGTTAATCGTGAATTAAACCTGGATTTACCACAACACACATTTCATTGTCAAAACAATTGACTTCTTCTGGTGAATCAAAACCGAAGAAGGCCAAAATGGGTTTGTCAGCAAATAATGCCATGTCGACAGTCTTTTGGGATGCGAGCAGTGTTTTTCACATCGATTACCTTGAAAAGGGTAAAACGATCACCAGCCCCCTGCTACTTTTTCTTTTTTCCAAACCAAAAGAAGGTAAGACTTAAGAAGTTGGGGTTTAATGAAGAGGTCACCGCTGAAACAAACGCTAATTTTGGGGGCCCCAGAAATCGTATTATTTGAAGGGCCTCACAAAGTTGGAAAAACGTTAGATGAAGTGTATCGACCTAAAAGGAGACTATGTTGAAAAATAAAATATTTTTATGCCGAAAAGAGTGTACCTTATTTCATTTTTATGAACTTATTGACCCAAGTACAAACAATTGTTTACGGGTCTTTGTGCCGCAACTAACTTAAAACCATTATTTACTACCAGCTGCTTGAAAAAAAGTTCTTAAATAAGACTCTTCCAACCCCATGGCGAAGAACATAAATATGCAACTTAAATAAAATCTAATATTCAATAGATACTCGTACTATAAAAGCTCCAAAATAAATAAAGATGTCCTCGCTATCACATACACAAGCACATTCATTCACATGCTACACTATAGAGAATTCTTTTTAAAATCTCTGGTAATAACTTTCATTTCGCTATTCTAAGTGTCACCCAAGAGACTCACGAGCTCGCAGTACTCTCTGTGCAAGCTAGTGTAATTAAAACAGCAACATATGTATTAAAAAAAAAACAAAAATCTATTCAACGTGTGAGATAGTGAGCAAAAATAAACATTCAAAATAAATGTTTTGCATACATTTTGATATGTATTTTAATTTTGCTTCATTTGAATTTTTGTTTTTGTATCGTTTGTGCTTTCTCACTGGGGAACTGGGGACGCGCAGACATAGAATCTACATCACCAAGTGGTTTTTGGGTCTTTATTTTTACCCGGCAAATACTCGTATATACGTGAAAAAGTATATTTATGCCTAGCACAAAGGACGACTATTCTAACTATTTATTATACATTTACCTACATACATACATATTTGTGTATATGTACATGCAACTGAACTTTGTTATTTCGAGTGTGAAATTCAAACGGCAGAAGGACATTGCATAAAGAACACAAGAATCGCGTTTTAAATATTCATTTGGCACTCAGGGCCCTCTGTCCACCGAAAATCGGTTGGATATTTAATGTCATTGTATACTTTTGCTAGCTCGTTCAAATTATTCTTATGTTAGCATGAGTGTAACATACGTTATAATTCCACCTGGAAGCCTTTTTTTATTTATCTTGGTTTTTTGTTGTTTCGCTAGAAATAAAATAGTTCTAATTTAGTCCGTTCACTTTGAAAACGTGGTTTTAAAGCAGTGATGTTATACATACTTTTCAACTTCAGCTATTTTAGAAGGTGAGAAGAAAAATTATATCATTTTAATATAAGAATTTTTTTTAATAATACAAATTCTATATACTACTGAAATACATCATTTTAAGTTTTATGATAAGTTTTTAGCTTATTTGATTGAAAACAAATCTAAAGATTTGTACTTGGAACACAATCGAAGATATATACGGCAATGTGCAAGAAAATATTGAAAAATCTATTTTGACATAGAGGCGATCAAATTAGCTAGAAGCAGTATAATCCATTTGAATTCTGGAACTCTGCAAATACAAAAGAAAATAACGTACCTATGTGTATACATACAGGTGAGGTGCAGAGACCGACAGCGACCGACGACATATAATTCGCTTCCGCATCAGAATTATGTGTCATCATTCGATACATTTAATTAAAATAATAAGTGCAGCTACGTTGTCAGCCATATGCGACGATGAAAATGTAGATTAATATTAAGTAACAATAAGTAGGTTAAGAAATATTAATTACTAAAATAATAACAATTAGGTTAAGAATAAATAGTTGATTAGGCAATAAGTTGATTAGGCAATAAGAAATAAGTTAAGAATTCTGTGCAAGTTAGGGTATAAATAGAATTGTAAAATATAAATAAAGTGTCTTTTCCCAATGTCGACCGAAGACTTTTCATTGGATTAGAACCGGACTTTGGTCAGAACTATACCAAGGATTTTTCTACCGTAAGCAACAAATTCAGATAACTACCCTAAGGATTTTTATCAAGTAAAACAGGAACCTAGTTCGGAAAATAAACGGCACAAAGTATTAGCAGTTGCACCTTAGACAATAGACTACAAATTTGGTCCAGTATGCTCAACCTAGCTTTTTTGTCGACACATTTTGAACAGGAAGAAGTTCTTGCTTCAGTAAGTTCACATCCAGATAGAAAAGCTACAGGCTCGGATAGAATATCAGGGGAGTTTTAAAGATATGGCAAAGAGGAACTTATGAAGAATCTTACAATTATAATCAACCAAATATTAGAAAAAGTAACCATTCCACAAGGGTTCACAGATGGTCTTATTTTTCCAATCAATAAAGAAGGCAATATTAAAATTCCAGCAAACTATAAGGTAATCTCCTTTCAGAACTCATCCCCTAATTTTTTTAAGGAAATATTACTTAAAAGATTAAACTCTTAAATAGACTCGAACAAGCTATTAAGTGAGTTTCAAGCTGGATTCAGGGCGGGATACCCAACTATAGATCTAATTTTTGTGTTCAGGAGCATCGCTCCTCTCAAGAAATAAAAAGATATACACTTTTTTCGTGTTGTTGTTTGGAGCTGAAATGTCACTAAAGATTGGACTCGTTCTTTTAAAATCTGTATAGACCAGAACGGCCGTGTGGAATGGTAAAAAAAAATATCGGAGGGGTTTCAGACAAACTCAGGTCTGAGATAGGGGTGCGCGCTTAGTCCAAGCCTATTCGCATTATTTATTGATTTTTGAGGCAATGCGGAAACTGTGATTAAAGCCCTGCTCTTTGCAGACGACATTGTCCTGCTGGCATATAGACCAGGATCGCTTCAGCTTATGATAAATAGGTTGTTTGAGTATTGCACGCGATGAAATTTGGTCATTAACCTGAATCAGTAAGCCATAGGTAATAGTGTTCAAGAAAGAAGGAGGAAGAAGCAGTTGGTTCTTCAATTGAAGTGGTAAGGGAATACAAATACTTAGTGGCCTATCTTACTCAGAACTTGCAAATGGTAGGGCATCTCACGGAAAAACTGTCGATGTACAAAACCGATATTAATGGGACATGAAGAGAGTGTTTAAGCAACAATCACATAACCCATAGTAGCAAATACAAATACAAAGTGTTTGAATCACTATCTCAAACAATTCTTGTATTATGCGGTGCAGCGCAAGTGTGAATAGCAATGAAATACGAGACGGAAGAAAAATTGTTAAGATTTTATATAACAGCATTTCACCTGCCTACAAGCACACCGAACTACACGATAATGCTAGAAACAGACTTATTACTACTTTTCATGAAGACGTTGAAACTGTAAATATACTACATGTTGATATAAGTGTTAAATATGAAAAATGATCGCTTCCCTAAGAAAGTGTCTCTACAAACGATAAAAAAAACAAGTCAGCTTAGGTTAAAGAGTGGACTGATCCAGCACAAGAAGCCAATGTCCTTTTTAATATGAAGAGTGCTTGGAAGGAATCACTATATGACAGATAATAATGCGTTTGGATGACAACTTTAGACACGCGTACATGGAGGCTTCAAATTCACTGCATCGAATGGTTTATAATCAATTTTCCAATATGTTTCGACTGAGAAGAGAATTGCTGAATATCAACTTTTTACCTTATCTGGAAGATTTACCACTCCTTTTCGAAATAAGCAATATGGCTGTATGTATAGATGTTTTTCAATTTGTCGGTAAATGCTCTATTCTAAGGGGGAACCAAGAATATACTTATTGGGCAACAACTTTATATCACAAAACGAAATGTTGGGTCTCCTTAACGAAAAAGATGTAGTAAAGATGTTTAAATTTTGCAAAATCACACCTAATTATCGAAAAAGAATACGAAGTGAATATTTTTAGACAATAACCTACTGTAACTTAATGTATCTTATTTTGAGAATAATTATTTTAATTTATGTCAATCAAGCAGACGGCAAAACAATGCTTATTTAATTGCATAGAATTGTGAATTGTGATTATTTTTTTAGAAAAATAAAAAAATTCATGAAATCTTTGAAGTGTGCTTATACGTGTGTCGCCCACAACCTCCTATAATTTATGATGAGGAGTTAGATGATCTTAAGTCTTTTGACATCACCGTGCGATATTCCAGCTATTGGAAAAATACTACAGAAACATTCAAAATCGCCCAACACCCGATATTAAAATTATAACATCACTGACTTCAGTTCCTCAGGGAGCAAAAACTTCAAATACATGCACACTCTGCTGTTGCCACTCAGAGCATTCAATGGATACATATACCTATATAGCGCATGAATGTATCTCTGATCAAATCCGGCTATAAGCATGCAAAAATATACATGAGCACGAAGTGTTCCCGAAACTAGTTCATGCATTTGAATAATTTAATGTACATATATGTATGTACAATGTACATGAAATAGACTGGGAAAAAACATATGTATGAAATTTAAAGCACACTAGGTATATTGTTCCTTATATTCATTCACATCAGTAATTCTATAGTGTCATTTAAAATATATGTACAGGTACATACATACATAATTCTTGTAGTGTCAATGACAAATGTCAAATATATATTTACATTTATAAAAATACAATGTTTAACTAAGAACGTAATGAATAAATAATCGAATTTAATAATGGTATATAACAACGAACATTTGCATTTTAATGACAGTTGTCACTCGCATTTAATTATGATTCAATGAAATCCCTATCACAAAAGGAATGCTAAACTTATAATTGACGAGGGCAAAATATGAGACTAAATGTTTTTGGCGTTTGTTTCTTCAACTAAGTTTTATTTTGCATTTTATTATTTTACTTCAACATTAGACAGTTAAGGTTTTTGAAATCAATAATAATAATTTATCTCATCTTTAATATTGTATAAATTGTTTTCATTTGGCCATTTTAGAATATTTCACATTAAATTTTATGTAATGTAAAAAAGTTGGCATGAAAAAGGTTACACATACGCCGCAGTGACTAAATATAATTTTGTTTTATTTCAGTAGCTGTATCAGATAATATTCTCTAATATTTTAAAAGTGTATATATCTAATTCATCTGTCAGTTTGATTTATTTATTTAACATCTTCAAGCAATTTAAAATTACCAGATTATAGTTAAATTGCTGAATTCATCTATGAAAATTTTTACGAAACTTCTCTGCAAACTTCTTTATGATTGGGTTCATAACAACAACTTACTAAGCGAGTCGCAAGCTGGGTTTCGAAAGAATTATTCGACCATAGATCAAATCTATTCGCTTACCAATATAGCTGAAATCTTTATAAAATCTAAAAGAAAACTGTACGGTTTTTTCATCGACTTCAAGGCGGCATTCGATACCATAGACAGGAAAGCACTTATGCTGAAGCTGTGTAACAAAGGAGTATCGTCAAAGTTTTTGAACGTTTTGGAAAACCTCTTTAACTCAACAACTTCTGCAGTTGCTTTTGGATCCAAGCAATCTGAACAATTCGAAGTGGAAATAGGAATGAAGCAAGGATGTAATCTGAGTCCTTTATTATTTGCTCTATTTATAGATGACTTAGAAGAAGTATTGCAGGGTGGAGCACGTGTTTCAGCGGATCTTTTAATCAAGGTACTAATGTTCGCCGATGATATTGTGATGCTGGCGGAGTCGCCTGGTAGTCTCCAATTGAACTCCAGGTGAACCTAGAGAAGTCTAAAGTCATGATGTTTCGTAGAGGAGGCGGCCGAAACGGCCGCAGTGAAACCTGGAAATTTGGAGCTCAAAACATCGAAGTCGTAAATGAATATAACTATCTTGGTATGCGGATATCTAGAAACCTGAACTGGCAAAATCATATGATTGATAAGTTGGCCAAATCGGAGCATGCATTAAACGCAACATGGAGGACTGTGGTTCACTGTAAAGATGTTCACTACGAATCCAAATATCGTATTTTTGAAACCACAGCGAAAGCGATCATGTGTTATACAGCTCAAGTTTGGGGCCATAAGGAGTTCGATGAAGTTGAGCAGCTTCTGCGCTATTTCTTAAATAGAAGCTTGAAACTACCTAATAGTACTGCGAATCACATACTAATGCTAGAGACAGGTCTACCATCTTTATTTATTTCAACTCTGAAAATACAGATAGATTATATTTTAAAGACTATAGCAATGGATGATAGGAGATGCTTGTGATTCAAAAACAAATATCATGGTTCGAGTCATGGAGAGATCTAGCAGAGTACTGTGGACATCCACTATTACTCCGAAGCGATAGGATGGAAACGTAGAAAGGCGAACTCTATAGCCTCATATCGTTAGTGGACGAAGGAAAGAGAGAGGATTATACTATGAAAGCCAGAAGTTCATTACACAGGGACATATATGCAAGGCTAAACTATAACCTGTTTCGAAATAACTACTTCAGGGCGGAGTGTCCAACCGATCTCATGTCACTGGTTTTAAAAGCAAGAGGGGAGTTACTTCCCCCGAACTATGTTCCTCATACGAGTGATTTGGAAGAAATGTGTGGATTATGTAACACTATAGAACGCGAAAACGTGTTCCATTTCGTGGGAAAATGTCCTGTTTTGGTGGAAACCAGAAGGAATGCACTTGGAAAAAACTACCTCAGTGAAGAGGAAGTCAAAGATGTTTTAAACGGAGTTTTAGACTGGGAATCCCTTTACAACTACACCAAGCTAGCACTTAACTACAGAAAACGGATTTTAGAAGAACTTTTTTAATTTTATGTTTCAATTTTGTATATTAAACAAAATTAATTAATTAAGTATTAATAATTGTCAACTGACAGACGGCGTAAGCCATGTTTAAAAAATGAATGATACACTAAACTTTGTAATTTGTATGCAATAAAATCATTTGGAACCTAGTTAAAGCTTAAATTAATATTTATAAATATAAAATACTTAAAAAATGAATATAAATAAAAGACTAGTCTTAAAGGAATTTCTAGAACAACTTAGGTCTAGGGCTGGCAAAGAGACCGAGACGATACTACTTTAAAAGCACCCGAGACAGGACTGTATGTACTCTTGGTACGGAAATTCACCGAGAGTCTCGCTGGTCTCGCCGCGCGGTCTCGGTTGTTTTGTTTCGGTTTTCGCTAAACGAAATATTTTTTATTTATTTTAATATTCAATATTGTATGTTCAATTTTTATAATATTCACATAAAACATTTTGCAGAATATTCTATGCGCGTTAAGATATCAAACCACAATATTTCCATAATCATACTCAGATAAGCGCACTGCGAAAATCCAGAGAAGAATACGTACGATTTATGTATGCATGACGTTGGAATAGAAATCGCTCATTTTTCAGACGTTGTTCTCACTCCGGAAAAAGGTGACTTTAAGACTTTTAGGTGACACTTGGAAATATTATCGAAGCGTCAAATTATAGTATGTTGCCTACCTGTCACGCCATGAACTGTCAAAATCGATTGAGGGATGGCTCCTATTTAAATGGCTTAAAAAACTTCTACAAAATTCAAATCATAGCTCAGAAAATTCGAAATTTCACTTAAAGGATGGCCCTGATTTAAATAGATTTAAAAAAAAACTCTATTAAATTCAAATTTAACCTCAAAAAATTCGAAATTTTTCTGACTAAGGATGAGACAAAAACCGATACCGAGATGAAACTACACATTAAAATTTTCACGAGAAAAGGGCGAGACCAGGATCGAGACGAGACTTGGTTAGGCAAGACGGAGACCGAGACGAGACTGACATTTTTCGATTTTGACGAGACCGTCTCGTCTTGTTGCCAGGCCTTCTTATTTGGATAAGTTAACAAAATTCATTGAAGTGCCTTATTGATCTACAGATTCGCTCATTACTAGCATTATTATTCGGGTTGTGTACGATTAGCAGATTTTTACAATGTCGATTTTAAAACATCGACCATCTTAATGTAGACTTTGAAAAATTCTTTTGAAACATCGGCCCGTCAAAATGTCGACTCTTATAAATTCTATTTTGATAATTTCGACTCATTAGAGGTCAATAGTGGAAAAAAGAATTATTTGCGGGTTGGAGACACAATCAGGGAAACCTAAAGTCCCGAAAACCCACACGGCAATGTCTAAGGGGACATGTTACTACGCGCAACCACCTTGCTTATATATAATGTATAATGTATAACCGGATATGGCTTTCTAGTAGATATATTTCGTCGATAACAAAACCAATCGTTTGTTTGATTTTGAAAGATGCTCATAAATGTCATTTCAAAAGTCGAAATATGGACGATTGGAATGGACTATACTCCTTTTTGTTATCAGGAGGCTCTGTAGTGCCAATCAGATTTCAGGTACTGCACCTTTTAAAGGAACAAACTCGAGTGATTTTCGACCGCCTTCTTTATTCAGTACCATTGAATATAGGAACCTAAAATTCCGAATGGGATATTTGTAGGCACATTACCAAATCTTAACTTATTAGTTATTTTATTAACATAAGTGGTTCCTGAGATATAAGAACTCAAAAATTACAAAAACCGTAACTGACTCACTCACTGACAGATCATTAAAACTATGGATCCTTCCCGACATTGTATTGTAACTTTGCACAACGATAGGACTTGTGATGCAAGTAAAGGAACAAATTGAAAATTTGAGGTTTTCAAATCAGGGCGAATGGTATCCGCCCACTTCCTAAAATGTGTGTTAATTGAATGGAGCACTTCCCATTGCTGTAAGACGATAAAATTTCGTAAAGCAGTAGGGCTTGAATTGCATGCAAAGAAAAAAAAACAAAATTTGGTGTTTTCCATTTGGAGGGCGTGGTATCAACCCACGTTTAGAAAAAAAAAGGTTTAATTTATATGGATCTCTTCCATTTTTAATTATTTAATACTAAACATTTAAAGTAGAATAATATTCAAACCACTACAAATTAAGAGATAAATTGTATTCGTTATTGGTCAAGTTTTCAAGACCTTGGGCATAAAAAAAGAAAACTCGCCAAATAAGACCACCAATATTTAGTCAATAATTCAATGAAAATCTATCTCTCATTTTGTAGTTGTTTCAATATTATTCTTCCTCTAAATAATTAGTTTTTTTTTAACATTTATGTTTTTGGTCTGATTGATTTTCACAGGAGCATCATAATCATCGAGAAACTCCTTTAATACAAACGGGTTTAGAAGGTACATCGCTTTTGTGTCTCCGGATGATAATTTTGTTATCAAGTCAACTCAAAGCCAATTCTACAGATGTGAAGAATTAAGAAATAGTTAGGTTGCGTTCAGTGTTGTTATATGATGGCATATGGTCATGCACTTCCAGTATACATTTAAAATTTTAATGGTAACCCGTAATGCTCTCACTGATTCAGTTCAAAACCATGTGTGGTAGAATTGCTTAGAATTTATTTGCTATATTTACAGAGGCAATGGCAACCTTTCACATTTTCACATATTAATCGATAACTCAGACCTCATAAATGGTAAAATGTATTTTGTATAAATGTATTTAACATTTTCTTTGTCTCATCTTGTAAGGGAAAGTTAAGTACTTTTGAAAAATAAATTGCATAAAATATAAGGAAATTGGAAAAAAAATGTTCCGCATACGCCACCGTAACCCAATAAAAATAATATATTATTCCGCAAGTGAAATTATTTTTAAAAAAACACACATTTGCTAACATTATGATTAAGCTTAATATTTAAGATAAATTATTCACTTAACAGCTTAAAATTTAATTCTTTGATGAATAAAAATATAGAAACAAAATATGAAGTGTTGGCTATGCATCCAAAATTCAATTTTACATACAAATTATTATTATGAATGTTTTTATTTTCATTAAATATAAATGTTATATGTTTAGAAAATATAATTAAACATAAATTAAATAAACTCACCAAAATTCGACCAGTTGTTGTTTGACCGGATATAAGTTCGCCAGCCCAATCTTTCGCTTCTGTCATAAAAGTTCCCTCGAACTCTTGTTTGTTTCTGGATGCCTTTTGTTCTTTCTGTTTTGGATCGTTTGGTCCAAGTTCGGGCTCCTTGCGGCAGCATATGAACGCACACGCCCGCCATAGCAATACAACCAATAGTCCAGCGAGAAATGTGAAGATGCTGGACAAAAGGAAACACCAGTATTTTCGAACTTTGAGACAATCGTCATCTTCATATGGTGAATCGGTTGTTTCTGTTGATGCTGCTTCAACTCCGCTTTCGTCACACCGCGACATCCCCTGTTTTTAAAAATTCAAAAAATTAAAATAAAATTGAATAAAATTGCTTATATTATATTATGTGAAGAATATTTTAAATTTATATAAAATTATAGAGAATATACATAATTTAGTAAATCGTAAATCAATTTATTTCTTAACGTCTTTAGAGTTTTAAGGTCTTTCAAACAATATTGACAATTTGAGGAATGCGACACTGAATTAACACAAATAAAATACCATTTGTATTTGTATATCAGAAATAGTAACGGCTTCAGTGGGAGTGAGATTTTAATTTTTATTTAAAAAATATATTTTAAATTAAAGTTTATAATAAAGGAGTAAATATCTATACAAGCAACTTTTTCTAGTGGAACTGATAACATAATATTTCCATTTCAAACTCGAAGTTCGAAAGATCCCCAGCAAAAAGCAAAACGCCTAAACCAAAAATTCTCCAAAACCATCAACTTTGCATGTTGTTTTCAAAAAAAAAAAAATAAACTAAAACTTCATCGGTACCTAATTCAAATCATGCACTTTCTGAATGAAGATAATTATTATTTTCGAGATATCTTGAACGCCAGCGATTTTAATAATGATCATTCAATTGATCAATTGAGATCAATTGAAAATTCTGTCTTTCGTCTATGAAATAATTAATTTGATAAAATAGACAGTATATCACACCAAACTATAGATCATTAGGTGTTTTTGTTTCATATCTACAAAAAATAATTAATTTACTTTTCGACTTTCTATTAAGATCACTTTCATTATTTAAATAATCGAACTCATTTTCAGTGAACAGTTATGATCATCGTTCCTGTTATCTATCTATCTATCTATCGTTCCAATGATTTGGGTTGTTTTATATGGTTGTTTGTTCTCATCCGTCAGTCTTATTGGCAATATATGGGAACAATGTGGCAATTTTTGGATTCGTTAAAAAATAAAATGCACGACTGGATCGCACGTACTTGCTCCTCGGTAACATTATATGCAAAAGATTATATTTTTTTTTTCTTTTTTCGAAAATTTTGAAATGCAGTATTATTGGGAATTCGAAGGAGATCCTGCAAAAAAATTTTGATCGAAATCCGTGCAGCTGTTTATGAGAGAGTCGAAAATCAATAAAATGGTTGTATGTCAGGTACGGTTAATAACAAAATTTTTTAAACTTTTTTGGCCAAAACGTAGACCATGCCAAAAGTAGTACACACACCAATTTTTATCAAAATCGTTAGAGCCGTTTTCGAGATAATTAAGGCGGTAGAAAAATTTGTATGGCAAGTACCGTTATTTTTGAGGCTAAACCAACGATTGAAAAATTTATTTTGAACAATCACCTAAAACGCCTATGCACCAAGTTTGAACAAAATCGGTTCAGCCGTTTAGGCTGTAGATCGTTCTAAGACAGACAGACAGACAGACAAGCAGACAGACAGACAAACAGACAGACGGAATTGCCGGACCCACTTTTTTGTTGTTCTCTATCATCGTAATGTTAACTTTGATTAAAATCTCGAGTTCGGTTTTTTTTTTCAAATGTAAAACTTGCCCTATAGTACCTTTATCGCAAGTAAAAATCGAACTCGAGATTTGAACAAACTTGACATTAACAAGTTTATAGCCTAAACGCGATTAGTTGGATTTCCTTTAAACTATAGCTTGTTTTTTAAATAAACCACACGTTTTTTTGCATTTGATTTTTTTAAATTTATTTATGGAAAAGCTCTTAAAAAGACAGTATTGTAAGTCAAAACTAATATAAAAGGAAATAAAAAAAGACTTTTTTTTAACTCAATATGTATGAATTACGAAAACGACACAATCGATTTCTTCAAAATATTTTACGCTGTAGGGTTTTGAATGTATCTTGAATTATTGAAAAAAAACTATTGCCTAAAAAAACGACGATACGTCCCATAAAAATACTAAAAAACCGTTCAGAAATTTTTTCAGAAAACGGCTCACAGAATTTTGATAAAAACAAAGATGTGTGTTCTTACATTAGTGCATTCTACTTTTACGTAAAAAAATATTTTATTTTGCGTTCTCACTTCCCACTTTAACATTTTCGAACTGCTAAAAATATTTGTTCAAAAAAAATCGATTTTTAAAAAAATAATAATTTTTGTTTTTGAAAAATCGATTTTTCATTTTATATTTTGTTTTTCATTTTTTTTTATTTTTTTCATTTTATTTCATTTTCATCGTTGACAATAGACTTAAGTCCTGTTCAAAAACGCGTAACTTTATTTTTTTTTTAATTATAATTTTGTAAAGTGGGTCCCCCAATTCCGTCTGTCTGTCTGCTGGATTTGCTTCAAACTTGGTACATATTGTTTTTTCGGTAATATGCCCACACGTTTTTTGAATTTTTTTTTGAAGACGACAAATAACAGTAGCTCCCATACATTTTTTTTTGGCCAAAAACAAAAATCTAATTTTTCTCAAAAACGGCTCCAACGATTTTTATAAAAAAAATTAAGTCATTAACGAAGGGAAAGGGTACCTCTAGTAGAACCATTTTTTTGGTTTTCGATTTTATCGGAAACGGTTAATCTGATTTTTTTTTGAATTGTTTTACGCAGAACATCCTAGAAAGTTTAAACACTATGGTATACCAACATTTTTCCAAACAATTTTTTTTTGGAAATTATTTTTTTTTTTTTTGAAAATTCATATTTTCGAAAACGACTCAATAGATTTTTTCGAAACTTCGTATTTACTGGTTTTTTGACATTAAAAAAACTATATTTCTAAAAGAAAAAACAACGTACCTCCCATACAAATGTTAGGAAACCGCTAAAAAAAATGTATTTCTCGAAAACAGCTTCAAGAATTTTTATAATGTGTGTGTTCTTAAATTGGTACAGTTCACTTTTAAGTATAAAAGTATTTCTTTTTGCGTACTTATTAACGGTACTTCCTATAGAACCACTTTTCATATTTTCGACTTTCTAAATATTGGACGAACCGATTACAATAATTTTTTTATAAAAAATTTCACTAAAATTGGTAATAAAACTGCACTCAAGTTTTCAAAAAAAAAATTTTTCTCGATTCTTACAAAATAAATAAAAAATTCTTTTGAAAAATCGATTTTTCAAAACCCAGTCGAAGAATTTTTTTTTAATTTAAATTTTATATGTATATTAATAATATCTTCAAAATGGCGTTTCAAATTTTTTTTCAAAAACTGTTTTAAAAATGTTATACATATAAAATTAATTTATTAAAAAACCGCTCCAACAATTTTTGAAAATTTTGTTTGATATATTCTTATTTATCAACGAATTCAAACTGCATCTTTGTTTTCCCTCAAACTATAACGACTAAGCAATATAAGAACATTTAATTATGTGTTTTATCCATTTATTTCTACATTATTATTATTCCCGTTTTACAAATTTTTGTGTACGTCACTGAATACTAAATACAATACAGGCCCTCAAACACTTATATATACATATGTGTCTTAAAAAATCACATGAATCTTATGTAATGCATATTGCATATTATGAAGTTGTATGTAACGGGTGATTTTTTTGCTACTTGGTTTTTGACGTTTATATTTTTGACAGATCACACATGACAAATTCCACGAACATTTGACATTTCAATTCAGTATTGTTTGCCATTTCATCATGAATAGACTTACGCCTGAACAACGTTTGCAAATTATTGAAATTTATTATCAAAATTCGTGCTCTGTGAAAAATGTGTTTCGCAAGCTACGTCCGTTTTTTTTCGCTCATTTTTGGCTAAATGGATACGTGAATAAGCAGAATTGCCGTATTTGGAGTGAAGAGCAGCCAGAGGCAATTCAGCAGCTACCAATGCATCCCGAAAAATGCACTGTTTGGTGCGGTTTATGGGCAGGCGGCATCATTGGGCCGTACTTCTTCAAGGACGATGAAGGCCGCAGGGTTACGGTCAATGGAGAAAGGTACCGTTCGATGATAACAGATTTTTTTTGCCGAAAATGCAAGAATTGAACTCGGTCGACATGTGGTTCCAACAGGACGGTGCCACATGCCACACTGCACGCGAAACCATGCATCAATTGAGAGGCGAATTTGGTGAGCAGTTGATCTCACGTTTTGGCGCAGTCAGTTGGCCACCAAGATCATGTGATTTGACCCCGTTAGACTATTTTTTGTGGGGCTATGTTTAGTCTATTGTCTATGGGGACAAGCCAAACACGATTGCTGCCTTGGAAGCCAACATTGAACGCGTCATTGGTGAGATTCCGGCCGAAATGTGTGAAAAAGTTAGCCAAAATTGGACCTTCAGAATGGACCACCTGAAGCGTAGCCGCGGGCAACATTTAAGTGAAATTATTTTTAAAAAGTAAATGGCAGAAATTGATTTATCGATCCAAATAAAAATTTCATTCACTTTTTACAAGTTTCTGTGTTTTTTTGAATTTTCAAAAACCAAGCTCTTAAAAAATCACCGTTTATATAGTTATCTACCCACCTCCATCCTTCATTTTCATTATTATACATATGTACATGTTAACATACTTAGGTTCCATCAATATGTATATATATGTAGATACATTTTACTCTACTAACTTACATAATTAAAATCCATAACTTAGATTTAAATATACATTTGTTGTTAGGTACCATGTAACTATGCCTTGAATCATCCATTCCACAAATCATTATACTAAGAATCAAGGTAATTTTATCTACATAGGCTTTAAACCTGCATAGGATAACTACACCTAACTAACTTAACCTCAATGGTTAGCTACATTAAAGATATTAGCTCCGAGAGCAAGTGCGTACGAGCCAGTCATGCATTTTATCTTTTCAGGGCTTTACAACAATTTTTGATTTTTTTTATATATTCGTATTTGTCTAAGAATTTAAATAGAGTCTTTTTTCCCTTCAAACTATAACATCAAAGAAATTCAAACAATTTTCTAATGCGTATCATCCATACCATATCATTATTAGGTATTTTTGCCTTAACTAACATACATTAAGGATATTCATGCAACGAGATAATTTTCCCCTTTTGCAAAAATATATAATATTCCGCTAGACGTTTTCATGAACACCCCCTTAAAAATACTCACGTTAATGTGGGAAATAATCAGCTGTTCGTTAAACCATCTTAATGAGCTTTAATTCTTCTCTTTCTACATCTTGCAGAATATTTCCCATACAAACAGTTAATTTCTCCGGAGATAAAATTATCTGGTTTCTGAATTTTATCCGGGTTTTCCGCCATTGCATGAATACCCTTATTATACATATTTTTGGTATATAATATACGTCACTGGATACCTACACATTAAAGTTGTTAGCAACAAGAGCAAGTTCAACGATCAAGTCGTGCAATTTATTTTCTTTTAATGTTCAATTCTAATCTCAAATACCAATACTCTAATCGACTTTCTAAGAAAAAAAAATCAATATCGCACTAATTTCGAAAACAAAACTGTACACAGATTGGCCTTATCTGTAGTCTTCAATTTTTCAAAATTTTGTTTCCCTCGAATTAGTTCTATGTACCTACGTATCTAATCAAAGTTCATTTCCATTATTAAATTTTGAGGGAACTTTTCTCGCATAATGCACGTTCTCTACGTTGCGTTGGGAGGACGGAAACATCGCATTACAATACTGGAGCACCAACAACCCGGAGAAATGCCGACAGAAAACGTGACGAGAGATTGATTATTGATTCGTGTTTTTTTTTCAACCTGGGTGACCACTGTTTCATCGCAAGATTGAAAATTGTTCAGAAGTTAAACTGTAGATGTTTCCCGGTTTCAACCAAGGAACATAATTGCTTACAGATGAGGCCATCGTACGAGTATCTGGGAGATCGTGCTTTTATCGGGATCTTTCGAAATTCGAATTTGGCATGAAAAGGTTATGTTATTACTTCCCGTAGGAAAATGTTTTGCTTATATTCCAAAAATAGACAAATGTACATATACATATCTACTTAAATTTAAAGTATATTTTTTACATGATATTAGAAGAAGTCGGTTAGAAATTCAATTGAAGAATGTAATTATTCGTTAAAACCGAAATCATATTTTTTTTTCAAGAGCTAATTTTGCATTTTTTAACATACAGTTATTTCAAAAACGCATCTACGCTATATTCCCAAGGTGGCCCCTATGAGGGTTAATACTTACAAAAACCATTAATGTTATTTTTTGAAATTCCAAAATTTTGTATCACCTTTGTATTCTCGAAAGCAAACATCAAATTACCCCAAGAAACCCTTTGCTTAAGTATGAAATGCTTTGTCGATCCCCAAACAAAATTATAAAGGGTCCGCCAAATAACTTTTTTTGTTTGAAAATGCTATAAAAGAAACTACTGAATATTTTCTCAAATTTCTTTTTTTTATTTGAAAGTGCATCATTCCGGTTAACAATAGAAAATAATTTTATTCAAATGGCTGCCTCGGCTGGCCATGCAGTAGCCTACACGATCGGTCGAATTTTTAAGCACATTATCGATTGTGTGCAGCTGTATTTCACCAATGGCTTCACGAATATTGTCCTTTAAAGCGTCAATTGTATCTGGCTTGTCGGCGTAACACTTATCTTTTACGGCACCCCACAAATAATAGTCCAACGGTGTCAAATCGCAGCTCCGAGGTGGCCAAACGACATCAGCTCTGCAGCTGATAATGCGATCTTCAAAAACAGGGCGCAAAACATCGAGTGTAGCTTCGGCTGTGTGGCACGTAGCGCCGTCCTGTTGAAACCAAATATTGCCAATATCCTCCTCTTCAATTTTTGTGAACAAAAATTCGTTCAACATGGCCCGATAAAGATCGCCATTGACTGTAACGGCCACTCCTTGCTCATTTTCGAAGAAAAATGGCCCAATTATGCCCCTGGACCAAAATCCGCACCAAACAGTGACTCGTCTTGGGTGTATCGGCTTTTCAATGTATGCACGCTGGTTTTCTGTGCCCCAAATGCGACAATTTTGCTTGTTTACATACGCACCAAGATCAAAATGAGCTTCATCTGAAAAGAAGATTTTTTTGCCAAATCGGCATCTTCTCTAAGTCGATCGCAGGCCCACTACGCATTGCATGGTCAGTTGACTTTGTATGGCGTCATACCAAGGTCTTTATGAAAAATTCGTCTCAATGACGTCTCCGAAATGTTCAATTGTTGAGAACGACGGTGAATTGAAGTTGATGGCGCTTCACGCACACTTTCTGCCACAGCAGCAATATTCTCGGGTGAACGAACGGTTTTTGGCTTTTCACGCTTTGGTTTATCGATGAGGATGCCGGTTTCTTTCACTTTTTTCACAAGATATCGAATAAACGGAGCTGACGGTGCTTCTCTTCTTCCAAAATCAGAACGCAATTTTCGCACACATTCTGCAACATTACCATGATTTTCAAAGTAATGTCGCAATATTTCCCAGCGTTGTTCAAGCGTATACACAACCATATTCGTTCAGCGGAAGGATAAAACTAATTATCTGTCAAATCAGACATGAACTAAGTGTTACCATTCACGAAATAAGCACTAGTTGAAAAAAAAAAAACGTTAGATGGCGGACCCGTTATATAGCCTGAAGTTTCTTCTATATTTAAATAAAGTCAAGGCCAATAACAGCGTCCAAAAAATCAACACTTCTGGCCAAATCCAAGAAATTATAAAAAAGTGGGCGTGGATCTAAGCGGATTTTACGAAATTAAAGTTTTTACTTTTTTTCTTGTCTATTAAAATAAACTCTGAAAATGTCTTTAAAATCGTTTGAGTCGTTTTCGAGAAAGTAAAAATATTAGATAAGTGGGTGTGGCAGCGAGCGGATCTTATTTAAAACGTTTTTTGAAATTTTGTTCTTGCAAACCGTTAGAGCCGTTTCCAAGAAACCAAGAAACGATAAAAGTAGGCGTGAGAGCGGGAGGATTTTGTTAAATCTAATTTTTAATTTATTTTATCGATCGTAAGAGCAAGCTCTGAAATTTTAATCAACATCGTTAAAGTCGTTTCTGAGAATCTGAGAAATGATAAAAATATGCGCGGTGGTGGGTACATCGTGTGACTTTTTTGTGGGAACTGGGAATACCTTTTACAGCATGAATATTTCTAATTATTCAGAAACTTAATCGGAATTTAGGTTTTTGAGAAATAATAACAATTCACCATAATTCCTGTTTGAACAGATACTAAAAAAAAAGGCAGATTTTTAAAGTAATTTTGTATTCAATCCTGGTTTGAATTTTACTGTGTGACTTTAAATATCCATCTGAAATTCATAAAGTAAAATTTTGATTCGCCAAAAACGCGTTTATCCGGAGAAAGAAAGTAAATTAAAATCACATCTTAGCAAAAGCAAAAACTATGACAACACAACATACTGTTTGTACCTACACCCGGAAATTTGTCATTGATAAGTTCTTACTCATCGCGATCATGTGCGCAAGATACAATAATTCAACTATCACACAAAATTAATCACAAATTAGAGATTTCAATGTAACAAACAACAAATCTGCCCCAAATATCTGACTAAATTGACCCCCTCCCAATAAACAAACAAACAAACATAACAAACGAAAATATACATCAGCACACTCACCAAGCAACCAGCCAATTCTTTCATCATTTCTTGTCAGTGATGTGAAAATGCGTAAACCTCCCAAAGCAAAGCCAATCCGATTGGACACCCAACAACCCCAAAATAGATGCCAACGTGATTTATTTTTAAAAACAACGACACATTAACAAAAAAAAAGCTCATCCATGAGGCTTATAATATTCTAATTCACTGCCAAAGGCATAACTGTGCCTAAAAAAAAAAAACAGAAAAAAAAACACTAACAAGCCTCGATAGCGATCCGTTGGCGGTACGATACGATGGCATCAGCGATGGCGACACAAGTGGTGGCTGAAACGTGAATAACGAACGTTGGAGCAAAATTTCAACTCGCAGTCGATCAATCGTGAGTTGAAGAACCGACGACGACGACGAACACGCCAACGATGATGTAGAGACCTAATTTTAATAGATTAGCTAAATTCATCTAAGGAGCTGGGAGAGTGCATCGCCATCACCAAGTGCATTATCTCTTTTGAGAATTGTTGCATGTCACTGAAAATTGTTCTGCTACTGCTGCTGCTGAGGTCAAATAAACACCGCGGGTCTATTGTGTGTTATGCATGTTTGAATTGTTTGACTTTAGGGTGACATCAGCATGACGCTTTGGGCGCATCCTACTCCTAGAAGAGTTTTATGTTTCGTTTGGAATTAATGAAATTAAAAATTCCTACCTTCTCTGGAGAAATTGCGAAACTCTCTGTCCGCTCCTCAATGGCGATGCATTGAGCAATGCTTAGAGGTAGCTCTGGGTGTGTTTATGGACTTCTACTCTGTCACATAAATTGAATTGCCTGTCAGATATCATTAACAATGTTTTTTTTTTTTTATTAAAGGAGCACATATTTTATCATTGAACTTGGTTTTTTCTTTCTTCGTTTTTTTTCTGCACAAATTATTTTGTGTAAATCTAAAATTTGTATAAATTGAGCATGGTGGTGGCGAGCGGACTACAACGTAACGTAACGGTGATGTAAGAGTTTAATTAGAAGCAATTTAGTTGTTGTAGGCATAACCTATTATAACACGGTCGATCCATTAATAATATTAAATGAGATGAGGAGTATGCAATGAATCTATTATTAATATTGATCGGGAAAAAAGGAGTGACGGCATTCTTGCCATTTCTATTCAAGCAGGAAATGACAGTGACACACATAATCGATTTGAAGGTCAGAAATAATGGGTTTTCATACAGATACATATAAACATATACTTATATGGGAGTCCCTGCAGATAATGAAGATGGTGGGCGCAAATATCGATTTGCTAAAAGATTTTACTGCCTCTTATATATCTATCTATGAAGGGAGGTGTGTTGAAAAATAAAAGATAGATAACATTCTTTATATGTAGGTGCATACATATACTAAGCTAGAACAACAAATACTTGAGAAAGCAAATTTATTACAGGGGGCAAATTTATTTACTTTTTTTTGCATTACTTTAATGACTTTTAATGAATCTGACGTGTTTTTTTGTTGTTTTTTTTTTAATATTTTACAATGTGATTGTGATTTAATGATAACGGAGCTGGTGGTAATAATTCACTCACATATGTAGATACATATGTATGTATAAATGTAAGTATGGCTTAACTAGTAGATTGCTGCCGCAACGAATTATTATTAAAATTATTTTGGTCCTAGAACACAGTGACATACAAGAAAATGAAATCGCAGTACGAACGGGTTATTTGCACTGTAAACTGACCCTGAAGGAGAAAGTAGGGAAATCTGCGTTTTATATGAATCCAATTCCAGACCAAGTCTAACCGAAGGGAACATTACTTTTTCTTGCACAAAAAGTCCGCTTTAAATGGCATACCAGTGAACCAGTTAAAGTTCCCTGAATAACGGGAATCTTATTTCTCAGCAATAACCAAAGCTCAAGTACAAGTTTCCTCTCTTTGTCGTCATTCCTTACATCCAATTATTATATTTCTTGCCCTAAGGCAGTGTGAATTGTAAGGATGACACACGCAAATGTTAAGGTGGTGTTCAGGTCGTATGTTGCTGCTTGCGTGTGCTGCTGGTAGTTGCATACTCCACGGTAGTTGTTGAATATCCCAGCCTAGCACCAAGAACCGGGCGATGTTTCTAATAAGCCACTTAAACATAACCTGAAATTTATTCAAAGGTCAAATAAAATCTCCCCTATTAAAACTTCCCCTTTCCTATCCTGTGGGGCAGCAATGGATCCATTGAGATCCGAGTGACTTGAGGTGGCTTGTCCTTTCACCAACCTCTTCTAACCTACCCTAACCTAATAACCTAGGTATGACGTATAGTATTTTTTAAAAAAATGCACATCTGGATCTCACGAGCTGCTCTCTTAGTTCAAATTTTTAGCTTGGCTACAACTCTCTAAAAGTATTAAAAGGGCGAAATTAGGGAAAGGACAAACTATTAAATTTGCAAAATATTCAAGCCGCTTCGTAAACCAGCATAGCGTCTGCATGAGGCATGCCAACACTTGTGTTCATAAAAGTAAAACGTCAGTCAATTTGCGGTCAAGTTGCATTTGTTTTTATTGCGCCCTAGTGAGGTAACCGTCGGAGCGGAGAATTCTCCGAAATCGTCCGATTCGGAGAATATTTGTTTCGAGGTAATCTTTCGGCGGACGGTTACCTCGATAGGCCAGATTATGTTGCTGAATTTGCACGAAAATTGCAGAGGAGCAAATGTGAGTATCTTTTTAACTAAAAAATTTTCCAAAATAGCTTTTAACGGCCTTTAGTCCAACAGAAATTGGCGTTTCGTCCCGGCGATCTCACGTGGACTCATCAGTTGACTAGTGAGGACCTTTGTCAATACGAAATCTATGTAAGATGAACTGAACTTGGCAAAAATTGCGTATTGACAAAGGTCCTCACTAGTCAACTGATGAGTCCATGTGAGATCGCCGGGATGAAACGCCAATTTTTGTTGGACTAAAGGCCGTTAAAAGCTATTTTGAATCAATAATTCAACAAGTCCAAATACTAAAGTGCTAAGTCTTCTACTTGGCTGATGTATTTCAGTAGTATATAGAATTTGTATTATTAAAAAAAAAAAAACTTCTTATACAAAATTTTCCTTCTTCTTCGGTTTTTTTAATTTATTATTTCTGCCAATTTTTATCCCATGTTTTCAAAAACCGTTTCTTTCGCAAAGCTTAAAACAATAAGTTTTAAAATATTTTTGTTGAAGGCCATTTTTTAAATGTATGTATTACAAATCAAATAAAAAGCTTCGAACAAATAATTTATATTTCTCATTTTGCCAAGTTTGCTATTATGAACTCATTTTAAACAAAGTATGCTGACTACACACATGCAGTTGTAATTGTGTTCATAAACGTATTTGAGCATATTTTCGACAGGACATGGGCAAAAAAGTCTGCAATTACGAAATCAGCCCTTCTTAGTATAATACGATATAACGGGTGATTTTTTTGCTACTTGGTTTTTGACGTTTATATTTTTGACAGATCACACATGACAAATTCCACGAACATTTGACATTTCGATTCAGTATTGTTTGCCATTTCATCATGAATAGACTTACGCCTGAACAACGTATGCAAATTATTGAAATTTATTATCAAAATTCGTGCTCTGTGAAAAATGTGTTTCGCAGGCTACGTCCGTTTTATGGTCTTCAGCGACGAGGCTCATTTTTGGCTAAATGGATACGTGAATAAGCAGAATTGCCGTATTTGGAGTGAAGAGCAGCCAGAGGCAATTCAGCAGCTACCAATGAATCCCGAAAAATGCACTGTTTGGTGCGGTTTATGGGCAGGCGGCATCATTGGGCCGTACTTCTTCAAGGACGATGAAGGCCGCAGGTCAATGGAGAAAGGTACCGTTCGATGATAACAGATTTTTGCCGAAAATGCAACAATTGAACTCGGTCGACATGTGGTTCCAACAGGACGGTGCCACATGCCACACTGCACGCGAAACCATGCATCAATTGAGAGGCGAATTTGGTGAGCAGTTGATCTTACGTTTTGGCGCAGTCAATTGGCCACCAAGACCATGTGATTTGACCCCATAGGCACTATAGGAACGGTGACCATATTTCTCTGAGCAAAACCCGGGACATAAATTTATAAATTGAAAAACTTGTTTGGTACGAATTCAACAAAATTCTAAAAACCAAAAAAAAAAAAACATAGCACAAAATGCAAAAACTTTACATTTGTTTTCAATATTCAACCTTTTTTACCAAGTCTCTGAAAAATAAACATTAAAAACACATCTTTCTTATCCTTCTATCTATTCTTCATGCCCGCGCTGCGTTAAAAAAAACATATGAAGGATAACATCATAATCCCTTGATCGCGTGTGAATTATAAAAAAAAATTAAATAAAAATATGGCTTTCCATTTCTCGGCCACAATTATTTGGTTCTTCATCCACTTTGTTATTATTTTGTGAAACACAAAGTTGTCAAACAAGGTGGAATCATTAATAGTTGTATCCCTCTACTTTTGGTTGACAAAAGATAACGAAGATTCTATTTCTGGCCAGGTAGGAAATAGGAATGTTTCGAAGAATTACCCAACTAAAAACTTCATATTCTTTAAAAGATACATCCCAATGATTTAAGTATTTGTAAAACGTTATGTAAAATTGATGAATATTTGCTTTACATTACGTTTTTTCAATTAATTTTTGTTTGAATTATTCATTGATCAATTTCTTTGCAAACACAATATTATGTATTGTTCTCCTTATCTAGACTTTAATTTTAACTTTAGCCATAACGTTTTTCAAAATGAACAGTGTAGAGATAAAAAAACGAATAGTTATTTAAATCGTTAGCAGCAAAATTATCTCCAATGAAATCAGAACCGGTAATGGCTTGAAGCTTATCAAAAAGTGTTGTTCTTGCCTTTCCTTGCTGACCCGCTAAAATTACAGTTAAATAATATGTTGTAAGCACAAATTGCAACAATTTTACCAAAGCTTTATTTATGTATTTTAATGTGATGTTCGATGTTTCCCTCGGAAGATTTTCAACCTCCAAAGTCTTGACAACGATACCTAGTTGTTGTGAAAAATAACGAACCAGTTATTTACAGCCATGATTAAAACAATCAGAAAAAACTGTCACAGAACTTCCTCTGCGCAGAGAAGTTTTAATTCCTTCGATATAATTTGGTTCAAGAACATTGAAGCTATTATCTTCTCATTTTGTGCGTGCACGGGAATATATTTTATCAAAACAGCTTTTTATAAGTTTCGATATTCAATCATTTGACATGAATGATTCCGGGTACCTTTATTAAATTCATTCTTTCTTGCAGGCCCTTGAAAATTTGTCGAATTAAAAAGCATCGTACATTTTGCTTGAAGCGGCATCAAAGACAGATTCTTTGTTTTTTCTTTAGTTTTAAGTGCTGTTCAATGTCATATCTTCCAGCACTGCTTTTAGAAAACGTAGAAACGTATTTAAAACAGGTTACTGTTTTTGGCTTTTTCATTGTTGTTATGAAGAAAAATTCCCGCTGAAGATCATCGTTGAATTCTCATTTTCTATTTGAAGGCATTTCACAAATTTCTAAATATATTGTAAATAATTAAAAGAAACAAATTCCATTTGTTTATACAAGTAAACACTCACATTTCAAATTTATATATTGTGTTTTTTGAAAAGAAATCTGACAGCTCAAACAAGGTGACAAATTAATGCGTTCAGTGAACATGCTTTTATAGTAAATCCCTCTGAACCATTTGTTAAGGCGGATTCGCACTTTGGCATAAAAATATTAAACACGTATTTAAATTACTATAAATAAAATTGTTAAAATATAAATTTATGGTAATATGGGACAAGCACGGCACAAGCCCTGGACAAGCCCGGGACAAAAAATACAATACGGGACAGTTGTACGTCCCGGGTTTTCTTAAAATTTACCCGTGACAGTCGAGTGTAATACGGGATTGTCCCGGGAAATACGGGACGGATGGTCACCGTAACTATAGGGCAAGTTTTGAATTTGAAAAAAAAAAATTAACTGGAGATTATAATCAACCTCGACGTTACGATGGGGAATATGACAAAACAAAATCAGAGTAATTATATGTATAGCCTACATTTTGATTTTTAAAAACAATCAATATTTTTTTATATAACAAAGACACAGTTTTTGTATTTTCTTCTCATTAACGACTCAACGGATTTCGATCAAAATGTTTATATAGCAGGCCCTTCAAGTTCCAATTTTTTGTTTTGTTTTTTGTTTTAATTTAACTATATGCCTGTAAGACCTAAGGTCTTTTAAATGCAACCTGAATTGCACAGCACTAGTCAGAAGAAGAGGATAATAGGAAAGAATTTTTTGTTGGCACAGTGGACTTGAGAGCCAGGTATTGACTTAAATTAGAGGTATAGAAAAGAATGAGCCTAATGTGGGGATCGAACCCACACGTTTAAGTTAGCAATCAAGCACTTTCTCCACTGCGCCATTGTCACCAAATAATACTGCATTCCAAAATTTTCGATAAATAAGTTTAATTTATGTTATATTTAAATTCGAATTTATATTATTAAAATTTTATTTAACAATTTTTTTTTTTGAAATAAAATTATAGTAGTTTTGTATTGCAAGAAATTTACATTTTATTTTTGTTTGGGCATTACTTAAATGCATCTTAAAACATTTTAAGCTTAAGAGAGGCAGGATAAAAATAATAGATCTCTTTTTTCATTCTTTACTTCTATGTTTAACTTTTTGTTCTTTTTTTCTATTTTTTTTGGAGCGCAATCGGATGTTACTTAGAATTTTAACTATATTTTGAATATAATTTCTTGGAAACTAATTTGGCAGTTTAATGTCTTCTTTTTTTTTGTTCAAGCAATCGTTATACTACCTCTTTTCTTATTTTTTTTATTATGAATACATACACAAACATACAAGCGTACAAACGTACAATATAATTGAATTATTTTTTCGTAAAACTATAAATATGTAGAATAAACCGAAGTTAGTTAATATGAAAGAATAAATTAAAATATTAAGATTTGTTTACGATGTTTTGTATTTTCATTTCAATTTCACTTATTATTATTAATTCAAATTTAATCTTTAATCGCATGGATTAAAGTCTAATAAATTCAAAAAAAAAAAAACAAACAACACAGAACAAACGAATTTATTTATAAATCTTTTTTTCATTGATCTTATGGATTAGGCAATATGCTCCATGAATACAAAATTATTTATTCTGTTTAATCAGAATTTCTGACTTAACGTCTCATTGATTATTATTTTGTTTTTAAAGAGAACTTTGCTTAACACAATGACTCGAAGAAATGAATTAATTAAATGCGGGTCAAATAAAAGTTCAATTATAAATTCTTGCTTTTGATAATAATATTTAAAGATTTGCAATAGGTAGATAAAAATATTCTAAAATTTAAAAGTTTTACTGGCAGAGAAAGTAATTTTGCTTCGAAATATGGGTGTTATAGAAACTTTATTAAACTTAATTTTAAAGAGGTTCGAAATTAGGATTTAGTATATCAAGTTGACATGACATACAAAAAAAAATTGTTTACACAAAAAAAATCCTCGCTGTAAATTTCACAACTAATTGCAAGTTTAACCGAATTCTCGGCACGAGTACGATAACTTTGGCGCCAAGATATAATAACGGTTTTTGGTAGAGGGGCTTAATACAAGCATTTTTTACTATGGGAGGGGGGGGTCTATCTCACCTCGTTTAGGCGAGAGGGGTAGTTTTATAAAATTTACTTAAAATCTAGAAAAAAAAATATTTAAAAACAACGGCAACACTTACAGTTATAAATTATACTTTTTTAAAAAGTCAGAACTCTACAATTTATAATAAATTTTAAGTAAAGTTGTTTCAGTCAATAGTTTTTGAAATAATTGACTTCAAACTCAAAATTTATGAAAAAAAAGTTAAAAAAATCATTTTGAGTATTATTTTTCTCATGATTATAAATACCAATAAAGAAGTAATTGATGTAGTTAACTGTTCCAATTATTTTTTAATAAAACACTGAAAACTATTCGTTTCTATGTTTTCTAGTTTTTGAGAAAATTGAAAAACAAAAAAAAATAATTTTATATCAGATGGGTGCATGTAAAATTTCTTTTGCATTTAAAGAATCTGGATTAAAAAAAATAATTGATATTATATACATAAACGTATGTACATATGTCATATCCATTTCAATCTCTTTTTTCTAAATAAACGGTTAGGTACTTGGCCAAAACTTTAACATTTAATATATTTGAGCATGAAAATTTATTGCATTATAAAAAAATTTGCATTACCTTTACAACACAACGGCAGCAAAAAAAGAAACACTTAATAACCGCATTAACTGTAATAAAATCACAAAGGTATATATGAAATTTACGATGCAAACAGTGAGATACCTAAGGGGGGGCATGCTGCCCCTCTGCAACCCCCCTGCTTGGGCTCACTATAGGCTTTGGGGAGGGTGAAAATTTTATTATATGCAAAGTTTCTTTAAAATTAAAGAATCTTTTGAGTTTAAAGAGCAAGTATAGTTTTACTATTTTTCAATTACATATCTTAAAAACTAGAAGACATAAAAAGAAGTAGTTTTCTGTGTTTAATAAAAAAATAATTGGAGCAGTTAACTACATCAATTATTTTTTTATCGATATCCATAATCATGAGAAAAATAATATTCAAAGTGATTTTTGTAACTTTTTTTTCATAAATTTTGACTTTGAAGTCAATTATTTAAAAAAACTATTGACTAAAACAACTTTATTTAAAATTAATTATAAATTGTAGAGTTCTGACTTTTGAAAAAGGTATAATTTATAACTGGAAGTGTTTCCGTTCTTTTTTAATATTTTTTTAAAGATTTTAAGTAAATTTTTATAAAATTGCCCCTCCCGCCTAAACGAGGGGAGATAGACCCCCCCTACCATAGTAAAAAATGCTTGTATTAAGCCCCTCTACCAAAAACCGTTATTATATCTTGGCGCCAAAGTTATCGTACTCTCCCCGAATTCTCTTTTTGGAATAAGCTCGTTGTAAAAATGATCACAGTTTAGGGTTGTAATATTAACAGCTCGTTATCAGTTTTAATTGATAAGCATGTACAATTGTACATATATAAAATTGTAAAATGCACGTCGCAAAATTGTGAAAATCTATAATATGTTCTATAAGCCTAAAAAAAAGTGAATTTTCGGAAAAAAAATCTTGAAAAAACCACAGCACTTTCAAATCTACAACAATTTTATGTTTAAACTAATTTACTATAATCCATACACATATCCAGAAAATTTTCTTGTTATTTATTTGTGTTTTCTGTAAATAAATCTGTAAAGTGCAAGTTTTGTATTTTAAATGAAATTTTTTCCCAAATAAGTAGTTACAGTGAATTAAATAGATGTTTTTTGGTATCCACAAATTTTCTAGTTGTGAAATCTACAACAGATCCACTAGGTCTTAAAAACAACAACTATGCACCTGTAAAATTGAAAACATTAGTTGTCGGTTCGATTATCAGAATTAACGCAGTTACTTGTGCAGCGGTTTTCAACATATTCATTAGTTGCAAAGTTTATTTGGGTGTAGAAATGAAACTTCAATCAACATCCCACAATTGTCAAAAAATTACATACATATATGAAGTCTAGAATTTGCTTTAATTTATTTTTGTCAACTAAAAATAATTAGATTCTTTCCTATCTTTCTATTCCTTCTAAATAGTGCCGCGCAATTCAGGTTGCATTTAAAAGACCTCAGGTCTTAGTGGCATATAGTTAAAATTGTTATTATTATAAAAAAAAAAACTTTTTAACGCACTCTTATGATTTAACGAAACTTTAAACATTTAGGATAAATAAGCTTAACATAATTAATATTCTACTTAGAAACTATGAATTATCAAAAAATCCCAACTTATACCCACAGCTTAGTTATTAAATAATCAAATTTGTGCAACCTTGAAATTTCACTCTCAACGCGTCTAACGAATTTTCACTTTTTAACTTTTTATATTCGAAATTGTTTTAATTTTTTCTTTTCAAAACATTTGGTTTGGCAATTTTATATATTTTATAGTCTAAGCTTAAAGTATAATTTCAAAAAAAAATTGTCGTCCGTTTTCGAAATATTGAATTTTCAAAAATATTTTGTTTTCAAAAATCAAAAAAAAAATATTTTTCAAAAATGTTGGTAAGCAGTATAGTTTAGAGTTTGAAGGGCCTCATACATAAGAATTTTGATCGAAATCCGTCAAGCCGCTTATGAGAAAGTAGACAATCAAAAAAATGGTTGTATGGCACGTACCGTTAATAACTAAATTATGTAAACAAAAATTTCGACCAAAATTGAGACTATACCTAAGGTAGTGCCCACACTTTTTTTATCAAAATCGTTAGAGCCAGTTTCGAGATAATTAAGATGGAGAAAAAATTGTGTGGCAAGTACCGTTATTTTTGGAGCTAAAAAAACGATCCTAAAATCTATTTGAGACAGTCACTTAAAACTTTTGTATATCAAGGTTGCACTTTAGGCAAAATGGCGGTGAACAGTTGGTATATAGACATCTCTGTGTATTTAGTTAACTTTCTTCAAGTATCTATCCATACTCCAATTAATTTAGAAAAGTTCTCTCGAACTATAAACAAAATCACAAAGAAGAAAGGATGATAACTGCAAATTTTCAACAATACGATTGGTTAGTTACGTTCCACAATGCGCTTAAAAACTGCAAGGTAAAATTGCATGACTGCTTTTACATCGTGCAATTTCAGCTTACGATTTTTAAACATGACAAAATTTATCAGGTTGAAAAATTGCAGAGTTATCGCTATTACTGCTTTGTAAATTTTCATTAGGGTACAATTGAACTGTTCTAAATTAAGTGGAGTAAAACGTGCGGATATAATAATGTTTGACGAAAGTTAACATCTATTAAATATCGCAGTGCTTAAAAGTATCTTATGGCGATTTGGATTCAAAAAACAGGATCGATTACGAATCGAATCTTTCTTGTACTGTGTGTGTTGCTAAAAATATTTCAATTCGTTAATGCATCATTTATTTCGTTTTTGTTTTCTGATTCCTAAATCAACAATAATTTATTTTTTAATTATATTAATTTATTGCCAACACAACAATTGATAAACTTCAAAACAAATATTGTAGTGAGTGTAAGAATCTGTGTACAGATCCGTTTTGAATCCGTCTCGAAAAAGAGATTCACTACGGAAAATTTGGTTTTAATTTGAAACTAATATGATCGCCATTAGCAACCGAGAAGAATCCAAAACAGAAACATGCATTCAAAATAGCTCTGGTGTAAAAGCAGTATGTTATTTAAAAACAGTCTTCGATATCTTTTTATCTACTCTTTAGAAAAAGAAAATGATGAAGTATTTACGAAAACGGTTCATTGTAATAGTTTTTTTGGTGTGGAAAATCTGTTCAATTTAAAGTTAGTAGGTGTGTCTCTCATTTGCTGATCCAAATAAAATTTAATAAATATTATAAAATAGTCTTGTCTTTTATTGAACCATAAATAATATTTATGTGATGAATTAAAAAAAATATGCATAGCTCGTTGGAATGTTCATAAAAATTTCTTTTTTTCTATTTTTTTCTGTTATAAGTAAACATTGAAAAAACAAACATAGTATTTCTGGCAAAAAAGGGAATTTTCGAATTTTTAAAAGGGATTTTTCTTTAAAATTTCCCTCAATGATTACGAGTAAGGTTGCATTTAAAAGATCTTAGGGATTACAGACATTTATTTGAAATTTTTATTATTATGTATGCATATAGGAAGAAATATGTTTTGTTCTTATCAACAAATTTCATTCATGAAACTCTTGCTTCTGAAGAATATTTTTTGATTAGCTTCAAATCATTTCCAAGTTTCAAAGTTTCAAAGTTTACAAGTAAGACTAAGCCTTTTATAGTACTGTTAAACTTGGTTACATTTTATGAGAAAAAAAATATTAATTAAACATTATATTAGATACATATACTTATATATAATAAACGGTGATTTTTTAAGAGCTTGGTTTTTGAAAATTCAAAAAAACACAGAAACTTGTAAAAAGTGAATGAAATTTTTATTTGGATCGATAAATCAATTTCTGCCATTTACTTTTTAAAAATAATTTCACTTAAATGTTGACCGCGGCTACGCTTCAGGTGGTCCATTCTGAAGGTCTAATTTTGGCAAACTTTTTCACACATTTCGGCCGGAATCTCACCAATGACGCGTTCAATGTTGGCTTCCAAGGCAACAATCGTGTTTGGCTTGTCCCCATTGACAATAGACTTAACATAGCCCCACAAAAAATAGTCTAACGGGGTCAAATCACATGATATTGGTGGCCAATTGACTGCTCCAAAACGTGAGATCAACTGTTCACCAAATTCGCCTCTCAATTGATGCATGGTTTCGCGTGCAGTGTGGCATGCGGCACCGTCCTGTTGGAACCACATGTCGACCGAGTTCAATTCTTGCATTTTCGGCAAAAAAAAAATTTGTTATCATCGAACGGTACCTTTCTCCATTGACCGTAACCTTGCGGCCTTCATCGTCCTTGAAGAAGTACGGCCCAATGATGCCGCCTGCCCATAAACCGCACCAAACAGTGCATTTTTCGAGATGCATTGGTAGCTGCTGAATTGCCTCTGGCTGTTCTTCACTCCAAATACGGCAATTCTGCTTATTCACGTATCCATTTAGCCAAAAATGAGCCTCGTCGCTGAAACGGACGTAGCTTGCGAAACACATTTTTCACAGAGCACGAATTTTGATAATAAATTTCAATAATCTGCAAACGTTGTTCAGGCGTAAGTCTATTCATGTTGAAATGGCAAACAATACTGAATCGAAATGTCAAATGTTCGTGGAATTTGTCATGTGTGATCTGTCAAAAATATAAACGTCAAAAACCAAAAAGCAAAAAACTCACCCGTTATAAGTATATACAAATTTAAATTCTAAACTAAAAGTTATTTATACACATTTTAAATTTAAATAAACAAAATTAAGAAACTTGTTTTATTCTTTCATGAATACGCAATTTATAATTTATAATTTTTTATTTTTTTTTGTTTGCTATCCCTTCCCCTTCCCGTTTATCAACAGCCATATTTGCTATTTTACTTTTAGGTTAAGAAAAGTGAAGTGTAATTGCTTTCTTAAAATTTGCAGTACCTATAATTTTCCTCATTGTTACTGGCAGAGAGTTCCATAGTTTGGTTACATAAACAATAAATAGGCGCGAAGAATTGAAGTAGTTGTAAGATGGTGTTACTAGATTAAGAGTTCTAATAGATTGGGTAAAAGAAAGTTTTTCATAAATGTGAGGTGGCTTTCTATTCTGAATGATCTTGGGCATAAAGATACAACATCTTGCATCAAGGAAATGTTGAAAAGAGCATCCAAGGACCAGTTTACGGTAATGTGATATGTGTTCATGTCTTCTTAATCCATAAATGTACCTTATCATATCATTGAACGCAACACGAAGTTTATGCTGAGAATGGGAATCAAGTTTGCAATACACAACATTGGCATAGTCAATTAGAGGAACAAGCAGTGTTTTTACAAGCCTCAATTTAGTCTTTTCAGGGGTTATGTTTGAAAATAGCCAAAGGTTGCGCAGTCCACCATAAATTCGTCCAATGGTAGAATTCACCTGATCTTCAGCCGATAGAGAAGTATTAATCTTAATACCGAGACTATTCACAGTTTTCATAAACGTAAACTTATTCTGAAGAAGATAAACAGAAGGTAAAAACAAGGTATCTATCTGCTTCTTAGAAATCGCAATCAATTGTGACTTAGATGGATTCAGTGTTAAGCTATTGTTAAGAGACCAATTGGAGATTGCAAGGAGGTCCTCATTCATTCTAAGAATAAGATCCTCTTGTAAGCCAATAGGACGAGACAAATAAATTTGCACATCATCAGCGTACAAGTGAATTGAAACATTTGAACAAATTTTTGGTAAATCATTAATAAAAAGACAAAATAGAATTGGTCCTAAAATGGAGCCCTGTGGAACTCCCATTTGCAGATTCATAAATTCAGATATCCCCTGATCAACCTTAACCCTCTGGCTTCTATTGGATAAATATACTTTTATTAGTTGCACCGCTCTGTCATGGAAACCAAAGTATCTCTTTAATTTCTAGCAAAGTATTTGATGATTTACTCTGTCAAAGGCCTTCGAAAAATCCAGCAAAAACAGAACAGTCACATTGTCCAGATCATACTGAATACGAATGTCATCAAGCACCTTGATCATCGCAGTTTTTGACAACTATGATGAGCACGGAAGCCTGATTGAAATAAAGATAACAAATTATATCGATCAATGTGACTAGTGATCTGTGCTGCCAGAATCTTTTCAAAAACCTTTGACAGACAAGGCAAGATACTAATTGGTCGGAAATCAGATCAGGAAATAGTATTATTGTTTTTGAGTTTAAACATTATTTCATTTCAACTTCACTCAATACATTTTTGGTGAAGTGAGATCCTCGTATTTCTCTCTTGTTCTCTGGTTGAGTTGTTGCACATTGGGCATTGCAGTAGTACCTATATTCTTAAACCAAGTTTCAGAAGTGGGATGGAAAGATATTAAAGAAATTAGGTGTTTTATTTTTATTTTTTTATGAAGACCTTTCTAATTTCCGTATTCGAAACAATCTACAACCATCAGCTAAATAACATAGAGAATAATTATTATTGGTTCTACTTTAAAAATATTGTGTATAACTTATACAATATGTAATGTCGACACCCTTGTTTTAAGAACATAGAACTACACAATCGATTACCCAAAACCATGAAATTTTTCACTATGTCATTATTTCCACTAGACTGCAGCCCTTGCACATTGGTCTTGAATTTTGAAAGAAATGCTGTCTTTGTTTTATGTTAAACCTTGTTTGGGTTTGAATATGATTGTTTCGGGGTTGTTTGATTTAGTAAGAAATTGCTTTGTGTTTATTAAATCTCAAAACAACGAGTGGGTGTTGTTTTTATGTATTTTGCTTATCCTTTACAAAATTGTGACAATCTATAGAAAGCCACTAGGAATACAAAGAAAAGATTTCCCAATAAGAATGAAAGAATGTTATTATGACAAATCTTGGATATAATAAATTAGCAAGAGATCTGTTTATATAAATCGATATAGATATAGAAACTTGAAGCCTAGGAAAATCCACTTAACGCCATCATTGTTATTTCGAATAAATTTGTTTTTTTTTTTGTTTGCAACATTTAAAATGGATTACATTAAAACAAAGAAAATACAATTGAGAATAAAAATATAAAGAGCGGAAACGTGTGTCCCCTGGGTCAATTGCATTTCTTCCAGAAAATGAAACAAAAGTGCAAATCAATATGGTTTCACTTGTCATTGTTTTTGCGCGCGACAGCAATTATTTAGTCTCGTTTTATTTTTATTTTTTTTTCTTATATGAGTATAGGCTTCAATGGTCTTCGCCTTGAATAATTTTTAAGACGCAAGGCGGAACTTAAGTATGTATGTAAGAAAAGCGCGTTTTCTTTTGGTAACCTTCTCGTGTCTGCTATTGATTTTTATATTTTCCTTAAGTTTTTTTTCTTATTCAGAAAACCTAAACTCAAATGGTAGTAGTAGGTGTCTTTATTTTCATAAATGTATTTTTTTTATTCTTAGAAGTTATCAATAATCGTTTTATTTATTTAATTCCACATATGCATCGTACAATGTATACGTATGCATAATTATTTGCAAATTTGCATTGATAAATTGGAGGATACATTTTGTTTAGTTTATCTTTCTAGTTATATATGAACATAGTTATCTTTTTCACCTTGATATATACAAAATTGAAAAATAATGACATAAAAAATTATCTTAAACTTGCACGAAAGCTTTTCGATAATTGTATAATCAATGATATTATAATGCACCGTGGTTTTTTGTCTCTGACTGTGTTAAGAAAAAAATTTGAAATGCGAATGAGAAAAAAACCTGATCTCACAAAAAAGAGCGACAGAATAAAATCATCGTGTGATAGTGAACTGAACAAGTTTTTGAACTTAGTTTTAAATCTTAACTAATAAATACATTTTGTGCCGTGATAGCTCGCTGAGTTCCATGACGACTGGCTTGTACATACTGGGTATCATCTTCTACAGCAAAATATATTTTTAAAGTAGTTTTTAATTTACTTTGTTTCACAGAAAATTTGGTAAAAATTTTTTTAAGAAAATGTTGGTATATGTACCAACTTTAATAATTATATACTTAAAATCTTAATTTTAATAAAAACGTCCACCCGTCTGAAAAATTTATTTTTTAATTATTTAGAATTTGAATCAAAATCGGTAGAGCCGTTAACCAGAAAGTCTAAAATAAAATAAAAACAAAAAACGATTCTATGGCGGATAACTTTATAAACACCATTAACTTATATAGGCTAGACTACAATTTCTAGCATTTTGGTCATAATTCTAAGCATAATTTTCAGAACCGTAGGCTATAGACCGACTTACAGAGACAGTTTATACGCAGTTATATCCCCTTGAATTGAATAGAAAAATAAAGTCAGGTTATACATTACACATTCTTGATGTCCGGCTAAAAAAAAGAATCTCTGTACTAAACAGTTCTTTCGAAGTTGGGCCCAAAACTAACAGGACCTGTCATACAATTTTTTCTACCGTCTTAATTATCTCAAAAACGGCTCTTACGATTTTGATTTCGAAAAATTCTGTGGTCAATATTTTTTTTTACATATTTTGTTATTAACGGTAACTGCGATAAAACCTTTTCTTTAATTTACGACTTTCTCATAAGCGGCTGGACGGATTTTGATCAATACTTTTATATAGAAGGTCCTTTGAATTATTGATAATACTGAATTTAAAAAAAAAGATCATATTTTTATGAAAATTCAATATTTCGAAAACGGTTGGAGGATTTTTTTTAAATTTAGATTGTTATATATTACATAGATTGCCATAGGTACCAATATTTTTTTAACAAAAAAATTAAAGGATTTTTGTTCATAAAAAAATTAATAAAAAAATTATTTTTAACATGAAAGAAGTAAGTACGTGCGATCCAGTCGTACATTTTATTTCATTTAAGACAACTATTTTGAAAGGGTTTGCACTTGTTTTGGGTGATTTAAAGCCAAGTTAAAAAAAAGTTGGTTAAAAAAGTAAGTTAACTATTTTTAAGAATAGAATGCCACTGTATATTCTGCTAAAACAATCTTTGTGGAAATAGTGTTCGATCGATATGTGTAACTGTTTCTGATGTAGTTCTATTAGCTATCAGTTTTAGGGCTCTATTTTGAATTCTATTTTTTCTTGTATACGGATGCGCGCACAAAAGGGGTTTTGACTACCCTTAAAATGATCAAGCACAGTGCGAGCGTTAGTAAAGTAGGACAGGATGTAATATGAGATACCGATGAATATTGGTTTTAATTTCTGAATATTAAAATGGAAGGGGAAATAGAACCGGGTAAATCATTCCACATTCGCGTTTTACGGCTAAAAAAAATTCTCTGTATTTGACAGTACGTCGGAAGTTGGGCTCAAGGGTAAACTGATGGGCATTCCAGGAAGTGCGAGTATTACGGTGAAAACATTTAAGGGGAGGAATGCAACTGCCTATTTCGCTTCAACATTGTTTATAAGAATAGCAATAAAATAATGAGAGACATACATATATATGCATATCATTCGAAGAACCCTATTTTGAATTCTATCCAAAAGATTCAAATGAGTTTTGGGAGCTCATGCCCAAATGTGAGAGCTATACTCCAGCTTTGGACGAATGAAGGCCTAATAGATTACAGCCAGATCAGACGGGGAGAAGAATTTCTTGCATCTCCGAAGAAAGCCCTAAAGCATTAAATTCTATGCGTTTTTTCTTCCCGATTGGACAATGCTGTCAAAATCAGAATTTAATGAGCTTATCATACGCTGCCGTTGCAGGAGGTGAATCTGAAAATGAATATTAAAAGCTGAGAGTCAGTAAAACAATTAAGTGGATTAAAAGTTCCAGAAAAGAGATTATTACAATGAAGAAGAAATTCACCGATACCAAATGCACGCATTTTCGATAAGAGAGCTTGATGCCAAACTCTATCAAATGCTTTTGAAATATCAAGCGCAATAATCTTACTTTCTACAAAACGATGTAAAGATTTGTGCCACTGTTCGGTGAGCTATACCATCAGATCACCAGTTGACCAATTGGTACGAAAACCAGACTGCCGGCCATTAAGGAGCTTTCGTTCTTCAAGATATTTCTTAAGCTGATGATTAATGATGATGTGGTTTTTCCCCCCATTGGAGAATTCTATCGGGATAAGTATTTAATGAACTTATTAGACCCTGCCATTATGATTCCACATCCAAAGAACAAGAAGATACATCTGAAAACGAACGTGAAAAGCTGAGAGTACTGTCGTCAGCAAAATTATTTAGTGGATTAAGAATTCTAGATAATAGATCATTCATGAAAATGAGAAAGATGAATGGACATAAAACGGAGCCCTTTGTCACACCAGCATTTATTTTGTCGATTTCAAACTTGAAACAAACCGTAAGATACTTAAATTATATATATAAAATATGGTGCATTGGACTGTTACTCCAAATGTCTGGGTTCGATTCCCACAAATTTTCACCTAACAAAAAAATCAAGCAAAAGAGGCTATAGATCTTGCGAGGAAGTGACAAATCCTCCAAAAGTATCTCTTGTCATATGTAGAATATTGCCGCTCACTTTAGCCATTCGGATTCTGCAGTAAACTGTAGGTCACTTCAATTCCTGTAGACATGAACACAGGATATATCCTTATGGTTAAGAGTTGTTGTAATAGTCAGCAAGCCATATAGTTCTTCATAAGATGTTGCACCACCAAATTTACTTTTTATTTTTATAAAATAAGCAAGTAACTAATTGTTTTCTAAAAGATCTTATCCGGCGATTGTGTTATTTCACTAGGTTTTCTTATTTTGGTATTACTTCTTTTTGGGAAAATATCCTTTACTTAACATACTTTAGTACACCGAACTATTTGGGAAAAATGTTCATATTATAATTTATTTATTGATTGGCTAGCGAAATTGTTTTTGACCTTCACTTAATGTAAGAACAAAAGCACTCATACGCCATACATCATTTATTAGGGTAAAATTATTAATATTATTATTATAACTTTATTGATACATAAATAAATTACATTATCAATAATACAATTAAGCTCTACCTACCAGTGCTTTGAGCAAGCGTAAAATTAATTGAAGTGGCATTACTTTTTTCGGTTGCTTCCAATATCGAAAGATCTTATAGACAAGGCAATCCGATTTTGTATGAACATTCACAAACCCAGTATGCCTCTGTGGCGTGTGGACTATCAAAAATCAATTTCCAAAATTTCCCAAAAAGGAATAGTTGAAGTGAAAATGGACGATGATTTTAAAATAATTCTGTTCTTCATTGAAAAGTATTTTAAATAAATTTTCATGTCGAACCGTTTTCTAGTCTATTTGGTCGACAATTGTTTTAATATTTAATGATTTCTAACAAAATAGTTACTTTAGAATAAAGCCAGATACATTTATTTTTTCCATCATGCATTCACTTTCTAAATTCAAAACAGCAATCGGTAAACCCTAGCAATATTTCTCGAAATACTGTGTCTGTATATATCTACTTTTCACGCGACCATAAAAACAAAAAACCTCCCTTAATTTGACGAAATCGGTAAGTTGAACACCCACTCTTTAAATATTTCTACAACTAGCACTAACCTATGCCGATCGAATATCCCGTAACCTCTGAAGAAATCCATTGCCGCCAGCATCAAGTGCCGAAGACCAGTGGCAACGCTGCCAAAAAGCCATCAGACGTGCCACAACTGATATCCTAGGTTTCACCAGACCTCCACCACGAAACCTCTGGTTCGATTAAGAATGCAGGCAGGCACATGCAGCTAAACAAATGGCATATAAGGCGGCGCTGCAAAGAAGGACGAGAGCTGCTCGCGAGCTCTACGAGCAGAAAAGAATGGAAGAATACCGGCTTCTCCAGAAGAAAAGAGAGAGCATGAGAAGCGCGCGATCGAAGATATTGAGAGATGTTACTCTAGGAACAACGTGCGGAAGTCTTACCAACAGGTAAAAGGAACATGTCAAGGCAAAAAAAACCCGCACAGAAGCATGTAGATATAGGAATGGAAACCTCGTAGTAGAGTCACAGTCGGTGCTGAGTATATGGAAGGACCATTTCTGCAGACTGTTAAACGGCGATGAAGACCAAAATCCCGCTGTCAGGCAGAATGAACCATTCAACATGGACGATGACACACAAAACTTCCGTCCACCTCATCAAAATGGAGTGAGGATAACAATATCCAAACTAAAGAAAAACAAAGCTGCTGGCCCCGCCGGACTACCCGCCGAACTCTTTAAAGCAGCCGGAGGTGACCTGGTACAGTGCATACACCAACTCATCTCTAAAGTCTGGTCAGAAGGAAGTATGCCTGATGAATTGTCCGATCCACAAAAAAGGAGACCCTCTAAACTGCACCAACTATAGAGGAATAAGTCTCCTGATTATCGCGTACAAGATCCTTTGCGCTGTATTGAAAGTCTGAAACCTGATTGGACCCTATCAGTGCGGTTTTAGGCCAGGAAAGTCCACAATCGATCAAATGTTCACCCTACGGCAGATCCTAGAAACTAACCAAGAACTCAAAATCGATACCCACCATCTCTTTTTCGATTTTACGGTCGCGTACGATAGCATTTATAGAGACGAGCTATACAAAGCCATGTCTGTTTTTGGGATCCCCACAAAACTCATCCGACTGTGTAGGATGACGATGGAGAACTCTCGCTGCTCCGTCAAGGTTCGTACTGACCTCACAGAAGCTTTTGATGTCAAGAAAGAATTCCGACAAGGTGATGCGCTATCGTGCGATTTCTTCAACTTAATTCTTGAAAAAATTGTCAGAAATTCCTAAGTTAACTCTACTGGCACAATTTGTTTAAAGTCTGTGCAATTGTTAGCATACGCTGATGACATAGACATTATTGGCAGAACCCAGCGAGCTGTCACTGGAGCGTTTGCTAATACCGAAGCTGAAGCGGCTAAGATGTGACTAGCGGTCAAAGAGGCCAAAACGAAGTACCTGCTGTCCACAAAAAGGGACAGACAACAACGGCGTATTGGACAAAACGCCACAATAGACAGGTACAACTTTGAGGTAGTTAGGGACTTTGTCTACCTCGGATCCGCTATAACATCTAACAACAACATCTCGTTAGAAATAAAGCGAAGAATAACTCTTGCCAATCGCTGTTTCTATGGGCAAGGGATGCAATTGAGTAGTAAAGCCCTCTCTGGAAAAACAAAGGAGACTCTTTATAAGACTCTAATCATCCCAGTCCTGCCCTATGGCGCGAAGACATGGACTCTATTGAAAGCGGATGAAGATATCCTTAGTCGTTTCGAGCGTAAGGTTCTTCGCAAGATTTTCGGACCTATCTGCGTTAACGGGCTTTGGAGGAGAAGGTTCAACCACGAACTATACTAGCTGTACAGCGACATTGACCTGGTACAAAAAATACGTATATCACGTTTAAGATGGCTAGGTAATGTAGAGCGCATGGACAACAATGCTCCGGCTCGCAGGATCTTCGATTCCAACCCAGAGGGAAGACGCAATCAAGCAAGACCTAGCCTAAGTTAGCGCGCTCAAGTGGAAGATGACCTCAACCATCTTGGAGTGCGTAACTGGAGGGAGCTAGCCAAAGACCGAGCTAGCTGGAGAGGCATGTTGGTTGAGGCCCATGTTCGTCCCGAACTGTAGCGGCACCTAAGTAAGTAAGTAAGCACTAATTTTTAGCCTTATTTACTAGATAATAAATACGAATAATACACACCTGAATAATTTTTGTTAAGCACATGCAAATCTTTTTTTTTTTAATCTATAATTTTTTTAAAAATAGAAGTTAAGCCGAGAGTTAAGATTTTCAATTAATATAACTTAAAGATCCATCCGAAACTCCACGAAGAAAATCTACTATAATAAGTATGAACTTTATCAGTTCTATTAATAAAAAGCGGTTATTCCACCTTTATTTCATGAGTTTAAGAAATTATGGAAAAAGATTTAAGCCATCCTATTAATAATAAACACAGAATTTTCGTGTTTTTGTAAAGTGACATTTACGACAAATCCGTTAAGAAAATCTGCTACATTAAGTAAGATGTGTAACCAAGAACCTCATTATAACGCCAGTATCTGATGGAAACTATAACTTTACATAGATCATCTTCAACCATTGCTTTGAGTTTCTTATATTTTCTTTTGAAAACCTAAATAATATTTCTTCCAGAAATCCTCCTCATTAAGCACTTGCAGTGAATTTTATCTGCTTTGTATATTTTGCTTTTTCTTATTGTTGATGATTGATCGTCCAATAACTGAAGACTGCTTAAGAACTCAAATAAATTGATTAACCATTACTAATTTTATTTTAAACTAAATTCACAACTCTTTACTTATATTTTTTCTTATTTCAGAACAAATTTGACAAATTCATAACGTACATAGATAACGGGTGATTTTTTTGCTACTTGGTTTTTGACGTTTATATTTTTGACAGATCACACATGACAAATTCCACGAACATTTGACATTTCTATTCAGTATTGTTTGCCATTTCATCATGAATAGACTTACGCCTGAACAACGTTTGCAAATTATTGAAATTTATTATCAAAATTCGTGCTCTGTTAAAAATGTGTTTCAAATTGTCTTCAGCGACGAGGCTCATTTTTGGCTAAATGGATACGTGAATAAGCAGAATTGCCGTATTTGGAGTGAAGAGCAGCCAGAGGCAATTCAGCAGCTACAATGCATCCCGAAAAATGCACTGTTTGGTGCGGTTTATGGGCAGGCGGCATCATTGGGCCGTACTTCTTCAAGGACGATGAAGGCCGCAGGGTTACGGTCAATGGAGAAAGGTACCGTTCGATGATAACAGATTTTTGCCGAAAATGCAAGAATTGAACTCGGTCGACATGTGGTTCCAACAGGACGGTGCCACATGCCACACTGCACGCGAAACCATGCATCAATTGAGGCGAATTTGGTGAGCAGTTGATCTCACGTTTTGGCGCAGTCAATTGGCCACCAAGATCATGTGATTTGACCCCGTTAGACTATTTTTTGTGGGGCTATGTTAAGTCTATTGTCTATGGGGACAAGCCAAACACGATTGCTGCCTTGGAAGCCAACATTGAACGCGTCATTGGTGAGATTCCGGCCGAAATGTGTGAAAAAGTTAGCCAAAATTGGACCTTCAGAATGGACCACCTGAAGCGTAGCCGCGGGCAACATTTAAGTGAAATTATTTTTAAAAAGTAAATGGTAGAAATTGATTTATCGATCCAAATAAAAATTTCATTCACTTTTTACAAGTTTCTGTGTTTTTTTTGAATTTACAAAAACCAAGCTCTTAAAAAATCACCGTTTATAACAAACATATGTATTTATAAAATAAAATAACTATTTATTTATAAAAAAAACTCTGGACCTGAAGAAACATAATATTTCTGTAAACAAATTTTAGTTTAAGAACAACACTTACCTAGTACACGCTAAACCACCGAGGCACTCCAGGGTTGCCAACATTCACACTATAGAGTGAAACATCTGTAAACACCATCCACAACGAAGAGAAAATATGTTGACATATATATTTTGTTTATTTTTTTTTCACATTCAGTAATAATACACTCTGGAGATTTTAATTTAAACTATATTCAATGTAGTTTATCTCAGTATAGCTTTAAGATTAAAAAAAATAAGAAGAAGACAATAAACACTTATTTTTACACTCCACGTCGATACAAATTTGTGTATAATGCTATACTTTTATTTATTGCTGTACATAGGTATATCCATATGGTTTAAATATGTATATATTTTATTTATTATTCGAGAATTTACTTTAATTATGTGTTGTGTTGTTGATTGGCAATTAATTTTTTTTTCTAATTTTCGATGCTATAATTTTTGTGTTTATGTATGTTTATTTTTGTTGGTAGAAATTATATTGTGTTATTTATATTTTTATGCTCAACGATATGTTTTAATTTTTATTTAGAAATATTTATTTTCTATTTTTATTTGTAGGTATTAACACAAATAACGCACATATTTTTTTTTAAACACTACATGAAAACAGAATACAGGCACATTGATTGTGTTTTATATTTTTTTGTTTTAATATAAATAATACGTTTTAACTTTACACATTTATAAATATTTTTTTTTGTATTTAATTGTATTCATATGATAACGGCTTTAATAGATGTATTACATATGTATGCACTTTTTTGTAATCCATTCGAAGCACTATTGAAAACTATTTATGATCTTATTAATTTTATTTAGAATTTTCTTATAAACTTTGTGTTGAAATACACTGTTTTATTTTGTGTTTTTCTTTTTCCAACTAATATTCTACATAAATATTCACTGGTGGTACGATTTTAGTTGGTTGTTCTTAATTGTTTTATTAGATTGTACATCATGCTGCCTTTAAGAAATAAATATGTAATAAACAAACTGTATAATATTTTTTAAGAATGAAATTTTATAATAATGTCCTTCAAATGCACCACGCGGCAAAAAAAACAACAAAAGAACAACTTCAATACAGACACAACAGATACATAATGACGAAGCGTTTATCACTAATACATTCGCACATGTGGTTGGGTTGAATAGAAAAAGAAAAGTTTGGCAAAAAAAAAACAAAAATCGTAAGTTACGATGACACTGTTTACATACTTCTTATCTAACGAGTTCCTCATTAGAAACAGCGACGACGACAAAAAGGACGACAGAGGCATATGTGATGATATGTAGGTATGTTTCTGTCACTACGGCAATGTATATAATGGTTGGGCAAAATATAGCGCAAGAATACTGACAATGATAAGGATAATAACAGCAAAATACAGAAACACGAGTTCAAGATACATGGAAAAGGGCGAGCGACACATAAATACAATCGACAGTATCTATCTATTAGAGATAGAGAGAGAAAACCTTACATGAGCGTCGAGCGAGCAATGAGCAATGAGTATTATAAAAGGATGTTGTTAAAAATTAATAACAATTTTCTGAGAATAAATCCTCCTGAGAGGAAACCAAACAGAGAGAAAGCAAGAGCAAGAGATTGATTAAGGAAAAATATAAAAAGCTCTCTCTTTATCTCTCAAAATGATAATAATCAGCGCAATTTCCTTTTCACTTGTCTCAATATAAAAAAATTGTGAGGATTTTCCTTTTTTCTGGCTTTCTTTTTTTTTGAGCTCAAAATCTTATATAGTATTTCTATATCGATGACACATGTATCTGGTACACTCCCGAATTAATTATTTATAGGAAAATCAAAATTCGAAAAATATTTTAACAAAGGATCTAATTTTTTTGTTGGATTGTTTTAGTAATGGAAAAAGTCCTAGAGGTAAATTCTTTACTCGTTGCTCTGTGAAACCGTGACTCGTGGTGGACGTGGTCGTGTCGTGGATGTTCGTATGTAAAGCACAGTGCCCTAGTTTTTCCACCGCACACACACACAGACACATATTCAATCTCATGCAATCAGGCATAATATGAATACATTTCTATTATATACACATTTTCAAATGGATTTTCCCCATTATCCTTGTTAAGGAAAAATTTCAATTTTTCAACGAATTTATATTTTAGAAAATTGTATTTAGGTATTTAACGGCAATTCACGATCCTCGATCACATAGCTTAACACTTTTCCATCGAAAATAATTCGAAAGCATAGGTACAAAAAAAATTTAAATTGCAACAAATTTTTTTTTTAAACGAAATTGTTACTTAACGGCGAGTAGGATTTTAGATTTTCTGGCAATTATCCAGTAGAATTATATTATAGCAGACAAATTAGCATAGAACAGGGATTTTCTCTTACATTTTGTTTAAAGAAAAATATAAAATGAAAAATTTTTCATCACTATTAATACATATAGATATATGTATATGTGTAATGTATGTATGTGTACACTTTGCTTCGAACGACGGACACAGCACACAAAACCTTCCTCGATTAAAGCCGATACTATTCTGAGGAATGAAAATTTTCCCACTAAGAAAATGAGTTTTCCTTTGGATTTAGTCGGCAAGAAGGGCGAAGAGTTAAGCTTTTCATCTTGCGGCGGTAGGGAAAAGCTCTGAATCAATATCTGTTACTTGGTGAGATGCACTAGCGCATGCGAATAAACAACACTAAACTTTCTAGATGGGAATTACTCAGGTTCAGGTTGTGTCTGTCGTGGGAAATTTTTCGGTTTGTTTTGTTGTTAGTTGCTGGTGCTGGTGCTGCTGCTGTTGTTCTTGTTGGTATTAATGCTGCTTGCTTGCTGCTTGTTACTACTGGTACACTTTCCTACTTTACGTGTCGTCTGTTTTGTGCTCAACCTTTTTATGACTATGTGATTGGGATGAAGAGGGTTGAGTGCCAGCTATAAGGGTAGTAGAGTAGGGAAAGGTTGAGAACATCCCTTTGGCCAAGTTAAGAGTAATTTTTTTGTTGGTGTCCTCCGTCCTGCGGAAAGGATGTCACAACTTGGCGACAACACGCATATTTAGTCTAGGATTTTTTAGTTGGCGCTGTAATTATGTACTTGTTGGAGATTTCTGTGTATGGGGGAGCTTGTATGCTATGCAGCTGCGGGACTCTTGCTGCAGCACAACACACAACAGGAACACGGCGGCGAACGGCCCGCGGCGGGTGGTGGATTTCAATTGAAGTAGGTATTTACCTCGTTTTGGGAGGGATATTATATTTTATTGGTTTTTGTTTATTTCTTTCGTTCTTTTCGATAAAGTATATTTATTGATTTTGAGGTTAGGTACTACATGAGTTACTGTATAATTATTGTTGTTCTTTGATCTAATTCTGACCGGTATAGTGGCACACTTTCAACGCCTATGTACATATTTGGAACAGATTCAATTTTACGGAAAATTAAAAAAAAAACGATTTAAAATCTACGAAAGTGTTAAATGAGAATTTATATTCCATCGCATATGCCAACCCTTGTTTTGAACTGCATTTTTCCGCATGAAGTGAATGAAATGATTGAAACATTTTGAGCAGGTGTTTTTTTTCCAAGCATTCTGTGACCGTTATACATACCTATGTATATTTAATAAGAAATTAGGCAGGTATATATCCATAGGTACCTATATCTAATGAATATAACTACCTAAATCTTACTAAATTAAATTTGTCAAGTAGCTTGGTAAATGTGGTTATACATAAAACATAGTCCACTATACTGCATGGGTATTTATTGATTAATAACTATAATTATTATCTAAAGAAAGTTTGAGTTTAAAGTTGGCTTTAATTGTTAATATGTACAGTTATGTTTGTTGACCGAACTGATTAAAATTTTTTTTTTTGATTAAACTTAATTGTTTTTTTTATTATTTTTTTTTTCTTTATTTTAATTTATTAATTCATCATTTACAAAAACATTTTATATTGATTATTTCTTTAATTTACATAATTGATTTTAAGTTCAACAGGAGAATCCGCTGTCCAGAACAAAAGGCTGCACTTCTCAAGTCAATTGTAGATTTAAGAGTGACTTCACAAAACTAAATGCATGATTTTCATTAACTTGAGTTATTCTACAGGTATTCTATAATCGCACAGTGCTTCCCCTGGGAACTGGGAATGGAATGCGCCAATTAAAAGTTATTCATATTTCATTTATTTTAAATCAAATATGAGTATTTATTTTAACTTACTAACGCTACTGTTAGTCATAGGGGCAAAGGGGGTGTATCCGTTTATGATACGTTGAGCAAGGTATGAACAAAAGTGTGGGAAAACAGTAAATGTGCCGTTAGGCAAAAGGGGCGTGTTGAAGGTGAAGGGAATTAAGGTATTGGCAAAGGGTGTGTGAAGAGTCAACGGGATTGCGGTTGCGGATGACGTCTCCGACGTAACTGTAGCTAGAATCAAAGATGTTTGCAAAGTGGTAATTTGTTTATAGCTATAGAACTATTTATTTAAAAAAGTTGTTTAATCTTTGGGTCCAAAAATTTGCGTTCCATCTGGATGATCTCGAATATATTTTTGTTTAGTGACGTCATTGTAGAGTAGCGCCGGGCTAGTTCAAACATGGGTCAAGTAAGACCACACGATTAACTCAGAAACCACTAGACATTAATCTAAAGTAGGGTAGGTACACATTTTCGAACCTGTGTGACATTCTTACAGGATATCGAACATGCGTAAAAAGTTTCGGCTACACAATTATCAGTTTTGTTGTTCGTCCGCCAAACAAAATTGTCATTTCAATCTAAGATCTAGCTCAATAAATACATCAAAATATTATTTTTCTTATTCCAGTCTCACAAAGAATCAAAAATGAACTAATTAACAACAAAAATACTTGTTGAATGTTGTTCGATGAATGATTTGCATACACATTATCGATCAAGAACGCTGCCTGACAGGCAATATCAAACAAATTTGTGAGTAGTCCTACATGCATGTCATGCCATCATGCAAGTGAACACATTATCGATCGTGATCAAAACTGTCACGCAGGTTCGATAATGTGTACACTACTTAAGATTACGTGCACATACCTTTACGTGCAAAAATGGTTTAAGTTGAATTTCATTTTAGCTTTGTTCAGTGAAGTGTTCTGAACTGTTGTAGACAGAAAAGTACAATTTTTCGCGTTTAGCAAGCGTGAGTTCTGCCTGTGTATACATAAGAAATCGGGTAGATTTATGGGGTTTTCCATTGGTAAATTCAGAATTTGATGAATTTTGAATAGATTATTTTGCTTTACGGTGTTTGGGAATATTCGTATCTGCAAATCTGGTAGTTGTGAAACTAAATGCTTCCAATTGCGCTAACGCCTAGTTGTGTTAGTAAAAAGGAGTTTAGATTCACCGAAAAATACCAATCTGCAAATTGGATTCAGTATCAAAAAAAATATTTTTTTTTCCCAATGGATGGATTTAAATGTCGAAATCCGTGTTTTGTATCAAAAAAGTATTAAATTCTTATGCCAATGGAAAACCACAATATATATTTGGGATGAGATTCAATTTTTTTTGACAGATAACGTGAACACAGAAATGCAAATTTATTCACGCATATTTTGAAGGTGAATTATTTTTTTTCACGGAAAATCATTCACGCTTGCGGAATTGGGCCCCCGTTTAGTGGAGAATGTTGTGTTCTATATTACTCTGATTTGATGTTTAGTGAAGAGTGAAAGTGTTCAAACAGAAAAGGGAAGTATTTTCTGTTCTTGCTTTTGAGCACATATGAGTCATAACAAGATCGAAAACTTTCTTACGTTTCACCCCCCAAAACATATTTGATAACATTGTCGTATTTGTACATTGGGCACTCTATCCATGAATAGATGAAATCGAAAAAAAAAACAAAAACTAGGAAGAGGAACAGAAAAGATTCTTGTGTGCGTTTTTTATCAATACCCAGTAGGAAATTTCAAGCAATTCATGCATGAATCACTAACTGAGTGGAAGCTACACCGCATGAATTTGGTATGAAAACATCGATGAATTTTACATTGAGCTATCATAGGCGTCCACCAAGTGATTTTTGAGGTAATTATTTAACAGTGAAATCACGAAGTATCCCTACTAGTTTATTCATAAGCAAATGAAAAGAAAAATGACATAAACTTTAAGCTGTGAAATCACTAGATAACTTAGAGTTGCTTATTCATCAGGTGAAAAATGGCATGAATGCTCATCCATTAATTCACTCTGTTAATGTAACTCGTTAATTCGCCTATGAATTTTATATGATCAAAATGCCACAAATGTTCAATTATGAAATCACTAGATAAAACCCGTATGATACCTACTTCTTTTTTTCCTCATTTTGTATGCATTACATAACATGAAAGTGTCAGTTTTCTGTGAAAGAGGAAATATGTTTTTCAGTCGCCAGCATTACGCATTGAGTATAATGCGCTAAAAGATATATTGGCATTTTTAAATTTTGTTTTTATTAAGGTCGAAGAAATAACCACTAGTCGCCAAATATTTTAAGGTTAATAATTGAAACCTTTCAGTTGGCTCAATACAATTTCTGAACAAAAAAAAAACATTTGGATAAAAAAATAAACTTCTTTTGCTGTGTTAAATAATGATAATGGCCGCATTTTATTATGCTCAATGATCCATATAGTTCACCCGGTGAAAATAAAACGATCTGGATTATAAACATTTTTCAATTTGCATGGTTGACAGCTGTGATTACCTTTTGACATTTCATTTTTTTGTTTACATTAAATAAATTGCTTACTGCGGTGCTCGGAAGTTGTCCTTTCTTGTTTTATTTTAGTTAAATAAATATAAAGTAATAAACTATAATAAATAAATAAAGTGCACTACTATCTGGATATTATACAGCAACCCATCGATTTCGGAATAATACTAAATCGTAAGCTCTACCCCGGTGAATATATGTCGTTAGATTAAATAGAATCTGATTTCAGTTTAATGGTGAATAAAAGAAGTGAAAGAAGAACTAAAAGTTCTGCTTAAGGCCAGTCCAATGGAGGATCTTATTCAAAAAATGCTAATACTTGTTCACAAATCTCAGGTACTCAAGAATCCCCAGCATCGAAAAAATAAAATCAATTAAATTTACGTTTTGAAAATAAAAATTTTCTTCAAATAATTAGAAAATATTTTTTTTGCATTTTCTATATGTCAGTGGTCATATAGGAGAGCTTATCATTGATTTCAATCGTGAAACGTAATGCAGTCGGCATCAGTTTGTCATTTAAGTAGCATGTAGAGCTGTGTCAATCGTTCATTTTTAAAGATTCAATCGTTCAAATGTCGTTCATTTCAAAGATTCGGTCTTTTCAATCGTTCATTTTTTCAATCAATCATTTGTTACAGTTGCGACCCATATGGAAATATTTTTGAACTGAAACAATCACATGGTTGTGTGTGTGTGAAGTCAATCAATCGTTTACTTTCATTCAACATATATACATATGTATGTGCACATGTAATGTGGTTGATGCGAATGTTTGTGAAATTTAACTGATGCTTTTAAAAAAAATCAGGAACAAAATTGGTAAAAACATACCTACATTTGTTTAAAGGTATTTTTGTAGTTTCGAGTAAGCAAACCATTAACCCATAAACATTATGGGAAAATAAAGAGAATATCTAATACATACATATTTCATTTCCATTCAGTTTCGTTCGTTCTTTAGAACGATAGAATGTAGTGAAAAGTGAAACCAATCAATGCAATTCATTTTGATTGTAAATAAGTGGAATGAACGAAATATGATTGTCTTGCGTTCAATCGTTTGATTGTAATTGTAGTATAGTGTAAAACAGTTGGTATTGAAATAGATTGATTTGATTTACTTACTTTGATTGCAATCAATCAATCGTTTTAATGAACGGGTCATAAAGACCGAATCAATCACGATTGACACAGCTCTAGTAGCATGTTGTGCTTAGCTCAAGTAAAAAGGTAGAGAATAGACAAGAACAAATAAAAAACTTTAATGAATACACAATCCTTTTTCATATGCATGAATTCAATGCAAAACCGGACGTGAAGATTTCCTCCATTCAAAGATTTTTGACCTGCTAAAAAAAAAATAAATGACGCTAAAATGAAACCTTTCTTGGGGTTTTCAACTCGTTCGGTTCGCGCCACTACCTACTGTTTTTTGTCTCATATTTAAATTGCCTAAAAAAAACTATTACAACCCTATGCCTACACGTGAAATAAATGATTACAAGAAATGTCGTGTCATGTAGTCAATATTTCTTGTTGCCCCTTACATGGGTTCTGGTTGGTAGTAATTGTACAAGGTGTACCTCAGGGCTCAATTTTGGGTACCATTCTTTTTTGTTTATACATAAACGATTTACCATTAACATGCAAACATTCGTCAATTCACCTATACGCTGATGATATACAACTTTTTAGTTCCATTAAGTATCTTGGATGAGCTTGTCTCTAACTTTAATGAAGGTTTATCTTCAATTGCTATTTGGGCTTTGCTAAATTGCTTAGTCTTAAATCCATCAAAATGCCAAGTTATCCCTATTTCTGACCTTAATATTGCACTGTATAAGTCGTTTTTTTTCGTTCAAAGCAGAGGTCTGAACAGAGTTTGAATACATAGGGTATCGTGTGAACTTGTTCCGAACAGAGCAAGCTCTTAACACTGATTTGTTTTTTAAATGCACTTAAAACTCACTTGAACCGCACACAATAAATTTTCATTTTAATCATAAAAAGCAATATGACACAAAATTACACTTATTTTGTCACAGATAAAGAAAATCAACGAGCGACCAACTTATTTCGCCATTTTAATTGTATCTAATTATTTTTCTTCACATTTTCCTTCTTGACACACGTGACATTTTGCGGGCTCAACAACATAATGTTCAGACGACTATATTCAATCACATCGAGCGCGCTCTGCACATGCTCAGAACGAAAAAAGAAACACACGTTTGGAGCTCTAAACGCTCTGAGTTAAAAAGAAACACAAACAATTTTTTTGACAACTCAGACTCTGCTCAGAACTAAAAAAGAAAAACGCCTATAGAATGCCTGATGTTTTGCTAATGGGGCACGAAGATGAGGTTAGTGGAAACCGTAACAAGTCTCGGAGGTGTCATTAACAGTAAACTATCATGTTGTAATTGCGTCAAGGTTGTAGTAGAAAGAATATATGGTTGCTTGGGAAAATTATTTATTTCAGGCAGTTTCACTCCGCTCAAAACAAGAAAAAGTTTAAAGGCCCATCCATATGTATCTATGACGGTGTCGAGCCAAATTATTTAACCGACGCTACTACAGAACAACACGTAAAATCACTCAATGTCTACCAGAGAGAAAAATCAGAACCGCAAATTTAAATTTTAAAACGCGAGCTGTCAATGAGAAAGTTAAACGGTCGGACGCGCATTTAGGCTTCAGCTTCCAACAACACAGGGATTTTTGAAATTTTACTTTTCTCCACAAAAGCATACGTACTCGCAGTCACCATCTTACCCCTATTAAAAAAAATTCAATTCACCCGCTCTCTTGGAACTTTCAACATTGTAAGCCATAGAGTCAATTATTTAAACTCATCGAGTATTTTTTTTATCCATGCAGTTCATTTGTGGAACTCCTTGCCTGATAATATTAAACAATTATTAAACAACAACAATTTAAAAAAATCATTTTTGGAATTTTATGCATCGCAACAATAACATCTTCAACATTTTATTCTTTCCTTTTCAGCTTTCTTCTATTTCAATTTCTCTTTCATCTTTTCCGTTACCGTACCTTTACCTCAGTTCTTTGCTTTTATTTTTCTGTTCTTCAAACTTTTAAGTATTTTATTATGTTTTTTATTATATCTTATTCTAATTTATCTATCTATTATTTTCAATCATTGCTGTTTATTAATTATTATTATTTATTTTCTAAAATTATGTATATATTATAATATTATTTATATTTAAAATTACTTGTATTTAAACTTTATTCCTTAAGACCAAGTAGTCTTAATGTATACCATAATGTTAAATAAAATAAAAACAAAAAACTGCAAGTCTCGCTTTTAATTTTTGTATTCCATGTGTGAAATTAAACAATTTTAAGTGTTTTTTTTTAAAGACGGAATATCTTCCGGTGTGCGTGTTGGGTAAGTTTTGTCGCTTCGAACAACTTCGGGGTGGCCGTGGCGCGATAGGTGAGTGCTCGACTGTCAACCTCGTGGTGCAGGTTCGATTCCTGCCGTTGTCTATGTCTTTTAATATTCCATTAAAAACCAATTTTTAAAATTGTCATAAAATAAGTTGCTGCTCATTACATGATGTTTATGCATAACACTAACAAAATGTGATTGAGTAAACTAGCATACCCATAAAATATGACAACGAAATAAATAAAATAATGCGAATTATAAGGGACATACATAAATAAGACACGGTAATTCTCTCCGCATTAGTTCAGCCGCCATCCTTGGAGATAAATCTGAGACAACAACCAGCTCTAGTCTCAGAACATCGCGCCACACATCATTCCTATCCTTCTTTCTCTTCTTCCACCGGATGCCCGCGCTGTGTTAAGATAAACATATAAAGGGTATTCATAATCCCTTGAGCGCGTGCAAAGTTATAAAAAAAAAAAACTATAGTAAAAATCAAGTTTTATATACACATATATGAATTTAAAGGCCTTTTCGTTTGGTGGTCCGGAACACGTATCGACTGATTCTGAATTGTATGTATCACTGTATTTGTGAAAATTAAATGAATAAAAAATATCATATTAGCTAAAAAGAATTTTTCCCATACATTTTGTTTGGCCAAAAACAAAAATCTTATTTTTCTCAAAAACGGCTCCAACGATTTTTTATAAAAAAATGAGTTCATGAAGGGAAAGGGTACCTTTAAATTTTTTTTTTTGTAAAAAAAATTCTTTTTTGGTACCTCTAGTAGAACCATTTTTTTTTTGGTTTTCGATTTTCTCGGAAACGGTTAATCTGATTTTTTTTTTAATTTTTTACGCAGAAGCTCCTAGAAAGTTTAAACACTATTGTATACCAACATTTTTCAAAAATTTCGAAAACGACTTAATAGATTTTTTTCGAAACTTCGTATTTAGTAGTTTTTAGACATTATCTTGAATAGTTAAAAAAACTATTTTTCTAAAATAAAAAACAACGGTATCTCCCATACAAATGTTAAAACTCGTTAAGAAAAAAATTTATTTCTCAAAAACGGCTCCAAGAATTTTCAAAAAAAAAATTGTTATTAAATTTTATTTTATTTTTTTGATTTTGAAAAAAAAACAATATTTTGCAAATAAATATTAAATGTTTTAAAGATTTTTTTAAATAATATTTTCAAATGTATATATATATTGTTGAATACTCATTTTAAAAACAATAAGTATAAAAGGACTTGAAAAAATATATAATACCTATTAATAAACAAGTCTTATTTGAAAAGTCGTCAACTAGATTTTTTACGAAATTACTTATCAAATCTGAATTTTCAAAAAAATTATTTTTTTTTTCAAAATCCAAAAAAAATATTAATAGAAATCTCAAATTTTAACTGTTAAATCATTATCATGTTTGTGCATTTGGTAAAAAAATTTATTTTATTGAGTAGTGACCGTTGCACACAAGTGTATACGTTTTTAGGCTGTAAACTCGGGGACAGACAGACACAGAGACGGAATTGCGGACCCATTTTTCGCCTTCGCTATCATCGTAATGTCAAGTTTGATCAAAATCTCGAGTTCGTTTTTTTCGAATCCATAACTTGTAATATAGTACCTACATATATAATATCGCTATTCAAAAAAAAAATTTTTTTAAATACTACCTATGTATACCTACTTTATTTCCTAATAAAACTGTGTGTGGAAAAAATAATTTAATTATTCTCAATATTGAAAAAGAACAAAAAGTACCTATGTACATACATATTGTATGTAGATGGGTATCTGGGTACACATGTACCTACCTAAACAAAACATATTGAAATATCTCAACATTGCTTTGGTATTTTCGCATAGAAAAAGTGAAAAGTAGCAACGTTGCTACAATTCAAAATTCTAAAATCCACTAAATATCTAAAATTTGAAAGAAAAATTTAAAATAAATTCTATAATAACCTATACATGCATGTTTATCAATATACATTCTTACTTCAATTTCATGTATACGGCAATAGCCTTGATATAATTTATTTATACCCACCATATTTTGTAGGTTGCCATGGCAAAAACAGCTTATTCGGTTTTCTCCCTTACCCTCTATATTGTTGTCAGAACTAATAAGTTTTGACCGTCTCCCTTACTTTTTTTCGTATTTGCCTCTACATTTACTTCTTCCACATCAACAATTCAATATCAAGAAAAGAGAAACTAGCGCCCTCATCGACGGAACTACTAGCTAAAAAATTCTGTTTCGTAGTAGTACTCTAGGTTTCATATACAAAGGTATGACCAAAGTGGCATTTTTCGTAGAATTTTTATTTTACTAAACAAATTGGTTGGAAAATAAATCCTTATTATTACAGAAACATAATGTAAATTAAAATTGTGTTTGTTTGGTAATGTAAGTATTTAAAAAATAAATCAATACATTATACATAAATTTTTTTGTATATTTTACACGCTTTTATACCCTTTAAATGTTTCAACACAGAAAGATATGTGGCGTGAGGTTCTGAGACTGTAGGTGGTTGTTGTCTCAGATTTTATCTCCACGGATGGCGGCTGAACTAATGCGGAGAAATTTCCGTGTCGTATTTATCTATTTCCCTTATTATTCGCATTAATTTTTTTATTCCTTGTCATATTTTATCGGTATACTAGTTTTACTCAATCACAAGTTGTTAGTTCTATGCGTAAACAGCACGTTATGAGTAAACCAGCAACTCATTGTATGACATTTATTTTTAGAATTGGTTTTTAATGGAAAATAAGAGGACATAGATTACGGCAGGGGTCGAACTTGTGACCATGAGGTTGACAGGCGAGCACACAACTACCGCGCCACGGTCACCCCCAAATACATACTTATTTGGAGGCTTTTAAAATATAATGGTTAGTTTATTGATACGAAAAAGAATCAAAACAACTATAAAAACGTTTGTATAATAATAATAAAACGCTAATTTTTTTCTGAACTTTCGTTTCATTTCTATTATGTTTAAAAAATTTTAACAAAAAACGAAAACAGTTGTGCAGCAAACAACTTCACTTTTTAATTGTCAGAACAAAAAGTAAAGTCGCTTGCCGACACAATTAATTCTTTCTTTGAAAAAAATATTAAATAAGTTAAGATAAGCGATTGCAATTGTTTTGTGTATAAAAAGTGAATACGGCGTTAAGTAGGAAAATGACAATAGATCCAATAAATCTATTCATGAGTTAAATTTTTGTTAGGTGATAGTTAATCTCCATGTAGCACGAAGCTCTCGGAATAAAACTACTATATTATTTTAATTAATTGTACCTATGCATTTTACATTTATATATATCAATGTATCAGACTTATTTATTTCAGTTAAAAACTAAAATCTATTCAAAAATATTAACAACTGTTTTAATTCACAAAATGAATGGACTTTTTTTAATAGATTTGTCACGTTTACTTTTTTCTGCTCCCTATTAATCCAATTGGGAATGGAATGAGAACTTATGTTTTGTGAGAACCAAATGACAATTAATTCGAATAATTTGAAAGTCAAAATTTGGTTAGTTTTGAAGAAAAAATTAACTTTCGAATTGTTCGAAATTCAAAATACTAATCACGAATTCGATTAATACTATGTTCCCACCGAAGCGAAATCTCGGATTTCGTAGATTTTAGTCCAAATCTTCGGAATTAACCATATAGTTTTGGAATTTCGACATCCGAGATTTCGTTGAAATCACAAAGAAATCACAGTACCGTGGCGGGCCATTCATAGTGAACGAGTCTATTTTAAACTTCACCATACTTAGGTGAAAAACTTATTATTTGCAAATTAAATAGTATTGTAACAGAAAAATACAAGAGTGTAAAATTGTTTTAACACAAACTTAAGATATTTCAGAACAAATGTGAAACAGATTTTGACATTTGCTTCAGTGTTGCTACAGTTTAGTAAGGGTGTGTTCACAGTCTGTTGTAAAAAAAATAAAATTTTACAATTTTACAAGACGTCACACCAGATCGTAAATACCCCTCATATAAAGCAACAAAAATTACTATATAAATATTAAATATTAAGGGTATTCATGCAACGAGATAATTGTCTGCGCTTTGCAGAAAGATATATCTTTCCGATGGACGTTTGCATGAACGCTCCCTTAGAAATACTTGCGTAAATGTAGGAAACAATCAGGGGGTAATTGAACTAACTTTAGAGGGTTTATTTCTACTCTTTCTACATCAAATTCCTGAGATAATTTTATCTGATTTGTAGAATATTTTTCTCATACAAATTTTGACAGTTCATTTCTGCGGAGATAAAATTATCTGGTTTCTGGGCTTTATCTGGGTTTTCCGCTGTTGTATGAATACCCGTAATAAACGACAATTTTAAATAATTTAATCAAAATACAAACAATGCACAATACCTATACGTATACCTACGCACATTGAACTTTACTAAATCGGAGAATTCAATTTTACTTATACACACATATAAACAGCACTGAACACTTTATATATATACTTACGCCATACTTATCTACCGCTATCGATATATAGCTTCAACCAATTTACTTGGCCATTCTACTGCGCACCTCTCTTCAAATTTCTTTCCTCATCTCGTTAATTTTGAAAGATAGGTACACATACACATAATCACCTTCCAGAGATGGACTTTATTTACATGAAATATGATCGTGATTTATTGTATAGTTTTCAAATTAATATTGCATCTCTGGCAATGGCCTCATTCAATAACCGAACTTAAGCTATCCGGATAGGTTCATGAATTAAAGATTACGACACTTCTTTGTTTTTCTTATTTTATCATCTGGACATCCCAGAATAAATAAAGAAACACACTCCCGAAATCGTGGATTTGTCGGCACCAATTTGAAATCTCCAAATCATCCTGCTGAAATCTCAGATTTCGCTTTGGTGGGAACATATTACAACTTTTGCATGAGAGTAAATTTCAAAATAAGGCTGATACTATCGTATCGTTATTTGAATTTAACCAATAAAAAACGTGCTCAAATTCTCCAAAAAAAAATCGGGGGTTACAAAATCTGAACACAGCTAGTTCATTCACGACTTGTTACAAATTCATTTTAAACGTCACAACAAACAGCTGTTCGTCCAATGACTTCTTAAAATCACCCACACCCCGCCCGATTCTATTAACGATTACAAAAACCCAAATAGGTATCTATCTTCTTACTAGACTGAAAACCAAATGCGATTTGTTTTTAATTAAACTCGGGTTTTAAATTGGGACTTTTAATGATATGTTCTTGGCATGAATAAATAATTCTAACAAAAATAAAGTATTTCCCATTGATAGTCTGTCAAACGGATAAAAATCACCTGAAATATAAAGGAGTAGAGGATATTTTTAAATTATGCCGACTGTCTTAGGGGGTGGGATAGGCGGCCTTTCTGCTGCTTACTACCTCGCTCGTCGCTACGTTAATCCAGTAACGATTTATGAAGCATCCAATCGTCTCGGAGGTTGGATTCGATCAGAAAATCATTTAGAAGAAAACTTTATATTTGAGGCAGGTCCTCGAACCATACGAACAAAAGGACCAGCAGCTACGAACACACTACAACTAATCGAAGAATTGAATTTAAACAAAGAAATTTATCCTATTTGTGACACCCATCCGGCGGCAAAGAATCGAATGATCTACGCCAAAGGTAAGAACATAAATATGATGTTGATGTTGCTTTAAATTCTCTTCTCCAGGTGAACTCTGCATGCTTCCAAATAGTTTGATTGGAGCATTCAAAACCTTGCCTCCTTTTACAAAACCTCTTATATCTGCATTGTTTCATGATCTCCGAGCTGGCAGGAAGAAACAAAAACTAAACGACGAGTCGATGTATGATTTTGTTGAGCGGCGATTTGGCAAGGAAATTGCTGATTATGCAATCAGTCCCATGATTTGTGGTATTTGTGCTGGAAATGCCAAGGAAATTAGTGTCAGGTTCCTAATGAATGATTTATTTGAATGGGAACAAAAACATGGAGGTGTTATCAAAGGACTTCTCTTCCGAGATAAAAAGAAGGCAGCTGGGACACAACTATCAGAAGGCGTATTACCCAAACTAGCTAAGGAACAAAAGTGGAGCATTTACTCCATAAAAGGTGGACTCGAAATGTTACCGATAACATTGGCCGAGTACTTAACCAACTATTCTGAGATCAATTTAAATTCTAACTGCTCGAAAGTGTCGTTTCTCAGCAACGGTACAGCGGAAGTTTGTATAAATGGCAAGGTTAGTCCCACTGACCATGTCGTCAGCTCATTACCAGCATTTCAATTAGCAAAAACAGTCGAAGAACAACACCCGGATTTGGCTTGCCAATTGAATGAAATTCCCTATGTGGATGTAGCAGTGGTTAACCTGCAGTACAGGTCGCCAGATTTATTAGAAGAAGAAGCTTTTGGATTTTTAGTACCACCAATCGAGAATCTACCAATCCTGGGTGTGATATTCGATAGTTGTTGCTTTAATATGCGAGGCAATACTGTTCTTACCTGTATGATGGGTGGACATTGGTTCGAGAAACTATTTGGAAAGAATCCAACGCAGAAGGATATACTTGATGTGGCTCTTAAGAATGTTCGTGATATCCTGGGCATCGAGGTTGAGCCTAAGACCACTAGAGTGCACATATTACGTAAGTGTATTCCTCAATACACTGTCGGACATAAGGTACGCGTGGATGGAATTCGAGATTATGTTAAGAAACATAAACTTCCACTAAGTCTTTGTGGATCGGCGTATGATGGTGTGGGTGTTAATGATGTAATTTTATCGTCTAGAAACCAGGTTGATAAGATTGTTGGTTGTCAATAAAACTAAGTTATTTTAAACAATTCGATTTATTTATTTTCCAAAACCACCTCGGCAATTGGGACTGGATTCAACTTCGTATGAAGGATCCCATTGTTTCAGAGTTTTTGCTTCGATTGAGAGAGCATGAACAAAGCTTCCATCTAGTTTGGATTTTACAAGTTCGTTTACCATTCGGTGTCGCTATAGGGAGAACCTTGTTATCAGTTTGGACGTTCTATAAAAGTTTAATGTAATTATTACCTTAATAAGGGGAAGGTCATTGAATTTGTCCGATACAACCAAGACTTTAAAATGTGATTCGGATCCTTTAGGAACATTGTGCATATAAGATTCATTTATAATTTCCAAATGAACTGGCGATAGGTTCTCAGACAGGGTTTCGCGAATTGCTGCCTCGATAGGCCCTGACATACTTGTGTAGAATTTTTTCTCCGAAGCAACTAAAAAGATTTGTTTGATTTTTATGGAATGTTTATAAAATAATAAGATGATAAGTCGTAATTACCGCTTATAACTTTTAATAAATTTTGCCTCAACATCGTATACAGTGCGTGTTTGATGACAATCGAACAGATGCTTTGTGTCAAATTGAGCAAAAAGATTTCTTAAGAAATTAAAAATCTATTGTGAACTTGCCAGTTCCCAGTACATTTATAATCGATATCTTTACATTGTACACTAGGAACAATGGAATTTGGCTGTTATAAGTCGACTGAGTCAAAATATTTGTCAAATTATTGATTGTCAACTAAACATGATACAACTAAAAACGGTAGCTCATTCCCGTTTTTATTTTATTTTCGTTGTGCACCGATGGCGTCATTCTAAGCCCATGATTTGAAATGCGCTGTCTATTAGTTGTATCATACGCAACATAGCTAATACAATCTGTCAGTTTTGCTCCAGAATAATGGGCCGAACAATTAGTAGATTAAATATTTGGACGTGTCTGGAGACATGCGAACAGTGTGACAGAAAATTAAAGCTTATGCGGCCGCGTAGGATTACAAGCGCATTCGACTTCCGGAAATTAGTTGTTTTCTTTAGCACCCCATTCAGCAGGAATAATGAACAATTTCATCGCAAGCAACTGTTATAAAACTGTTATAAATTTCTCTACACTCGTCATTTATTTAAAGGCGCGTCCATATTATGCCGAACGATGCCAATCGGCCTATGCCGAGCGGCCAAGCCGAATAAGTATGGACGTCCCGATCGGCCTTTGGTCCATGCCGAAACCGAACGAAATTCAAACCGAACGAAATGGATCCATGAAAGAAACCCGAACGTCACGACCAGAATGAGTGCCGCGGCATAGGCCGATCGGCATCGTTGGGCATAATACGGACGCACCTTAATACAGCTTCTACGAGATTTACAATAAACTTTACACCAGTTATTATTATTAGTTATTACTATGCAAATTTTGAAATCAAATGTCAAGTTCTCGATCAATATTTTCTGGCGAATAGATTGACAAAACAGGTTAGTTCCGATATATTTGTTGCAAATTAATTAAAAGAAATAACTTTTCTTTGTAATTTGTTGGCTTTTTTAATAAGGTTCGCAATATAATGACTTTCCAATTGGACCAATCGGGAGCAAAAAGAAGTTCTCATCAGATTGATGGAAGACATCATCAGATAGACAAGTGATTTTCAACAAATCGGGTTGACAACCACAAATAAATCATACCAAGATCGGAAATGTTCGCACGTTTCATACCCCAAAACCAGTTTGTTTATACTTCATCTTACACTCTATCCATGAATAAATGTGAAATCGAAATAAAATAAATAACAAATTTCTGGTTCCACAGACACGGATATACCCCAATACCGTGATAAAAAAAAAAACAATCTGAAATCGTATACCATTCGCGACGAAAAAAATCAAATTTCCGATCAAAATCTAAAATTACCAAAAGAAAACTCCATTAATAAACAGACCATTATTTCAAAAATGCTTCGAAATAAAGAATTAAGCTTTGTATTTATATTTTTTTTAAATACTTAGATTTACCAAGCATAAGTAATAACTTTACTTTATGTTTGTGTAATAATAAGGATTTATTTTCCGACCATTTGTTTAGTAAAAAAAATCTTCGAAAAAAAGTCACTTTGGATTGAAATACGAGTAGAAATGTCAGTAAATTGCAAACAGCTGACTTTTAAAATAAGATTCATTCAAGTTCGTTTGTGCAAACGTTTGCAAATGGCCTCATTCATTAACCGAACTATAGCTATCTGGATAGGTTGGTGTTGTTGTATTCCCATGTGAGAATACAGCTGATGACAAAACAACTCCTGCCGAAAAAAGAATACGGTAAACTTTGGTATACTTTTGTATCCCATGAGAAATGTCAAAAACCTGACAATGTCAGTACAATAGCCTATCTAATGGGGTTTTCTTTTGATAATTTCAGATTTTGACCGGAAATTTGATTTTTTTCGTCGCGAATGGTATACGATTTCAGATTGTTTTTTTTTATCACGGTATTGGTGTATAGTCGTGTCTGTAGAACCAGTAAAGATATCAGATGGCAAATGTCTCTAAAATTGTTTTTCCGTTCAAGTTTTTTTTTCTTTTGTAACACGAAGCGATTTCAATGTTTAAATAATGAATGCCGAAATTAATTTGGACGATTACACAATTGTTAATACACAATTGCTATTATTTATTTTTAAATATATGTATGTTTTCACAACCTAATTTAATTATTCACATACATAATTACTGAAAACAAAATCTTGTCAAAATGACGACTGTAAATTGTTCTGGTGGTGTCCGGATCTGCAAAATTGATTTCCGATCAAAAAATAAATTGATTTTTTTGCCCATTGGAAAGCTTTAATTGTAAAAATCTGTATTTTGACAGATCTGAAGGGGAAATAAATCAATTTTTGATACCAAAAGAAAACCCCATAAGATAGGTAATTATCCAATTAAGTTCCTGAACAACCAACATTGGATAGATTAAATTTGTATGAGTTTGTGCATATGTTTTTGAGTTTTGACATTTCTCATGGGATACAAAAGTATAGCAACGTTTTTCGGATAGCTTGAGATTTTTTGCGCAGCAGCTGTTTTGTCATTCAGCCCTATCACAAATTCCATCGTAATCGAAAATAGGCTACGTTTCCCGATAAATCTATCACAAATTCCATCGCAGTGGACTCGGAGTGAAAAATTCGCTTACGATTTTCGAAGTTCGTAGAAATTGGTATCACTGAATTCGAATGGAATGGAATGAAATGAAACAGACTTTTTCTACGACAAACTATTTGTGTCGGACCCTGATACTACGCTTATATGGAGAATTGAATCGGTATTGAATCAGGATTTAGGTCTTTGTATTAAAATAGGATTACTCGATCCGATTCCACTAGAAGAGCCGATTCGAATTGAAAATGTATTTATATACCTAAATCGAGGAATTGAATAATCGAATTCACATTTTGATTCTTGGCGTGTGTGTGCACCAATAGTGTTTTTTGTGTTCAGTGGGTTTCCGTTTTCTTTGTATTTTTTTCTGTTGCATGTTTTTGTTGTTTATTCTGTAAACTCAAATTTTCACTTCGATTACATTTTAATTCAATCTTCCAATCCCACGAGGCCATATACCTGAATCGAAATCTCAATTCGATTCCTCAATTCACTCATATAAACGGGGTATAAGTAATGCGTCATTAACAGTTATTTTAAAGAAAAATGTAAGTATTCTTACAAATTCTATGGTTTTATGAATAATATTTGATTTTAAATTTCAATACGAAAGTCTCTAATGAGCGATATAGGCGACCTGGCCTCCCAAGGCTGTAAGAAACTGGCAAAAGAAGAAATTGAAAATTTCTGGGAAATTGTAAAAGGCAACCTTGGACTACAAGATTGTTTTAAATGTTCACATAATCATGTGTGTAAGCTTAATTAAAATTGAAAATAGCACGGTATTGCTATTTATCCTATCATTTTTGCATACACTAGCCGTGCTTTATTGGGAAATTTATCCGCCGTAAGTTTATCCCCCGTAGCAATTTACATACAATTCGCTACGGTCGATAAAAAGCTAAAGTAGAAGCTACGGTGGATGGCTGGTTGACGTTCAGTCGAGTCTATATTCTGATTTTGTTAGATTTGTTGGTACGATTGACAATTGAATTGAATTTCGATGGATGTGTTCATGGAGTGTTATAATTATTAATTTCATTCGTAAGACAAATCGATCTTTTTGATTCTTTTTTTTAATAGTTGGCCAGTTTATATTTCTCAAATCTTAGATAAATCCATTTTTTAATAAATTATAAGCTGTTCTTATGAAAAGTTTCTGACTTTTACTATTAAAAACTGTATTCTTTGCTCAATTATTTTCTGAAGTACGTCTAAAATTGCACCTATAGCTGCAATTTTGCATACCCCTAATGTCAATTAATCAATTTTAACAAATTTTGATATCCATTTTGAAAAAGAAACCAATATTTATCGAATGAATTCCGTTTTACTTTTATTGACTAACCAAGCCCAACTTTCGTTTTGTGTTCAATTTTTATTGATAGTTGTAAATAAACCAAGTTTGGTGAAAAAAATCATCTTTTAATTTAGATCTACAAAAAAGCAATTTGAGAAGACAAACCGCATTGGGTGGAACTACACTATAGAGGAATGCTCCACAGTGCGCCCCAAAATATTTATTCGTATGAAATTCTATGAGCTATAAGGCTAGGCGCGCAAATATGCAACTTTCAGTTTTGCAACAGTTTTGTTGCTAAAGTGAATACCATGAGAGTGCGCGCAAATGCAGTAACAATTCAGTCCACCATTCGAGCAACTTAAAAGTTTGCGTTTTGGCACAAATCGAACGATCGCCCCAAATAAGTTCTACAGTTTGTATCACACCGAACTATAATGTAACTGCGCGCACATTAAATCAAAATATTGTTTGTTTGATGGTTTATCTCGTTGATTAATTTTAAGTTGCTAACGTGCGCGATCACTAGTGACTAAACTATTTCGTTTCGGAAAAATTGAATGTGAGCGCCTAGCTTAAACGCACTAAGCGGCAACTGAACTTCACGAAAGGTGCTTTTTCTTCACTGTTTAATGGACGTTGGCCATGGACGGTATTCGCTTCACTACATGGACATGGACTGGGCGTACATTTTTGTGATCCATTGTTTTTTTTTTCTGGACATGTGCATGGAAATGGCAAACCAAATGTTAACTACTTCTTCCTTACCCCGCGTATGTTAAGTGCAGTCTGATGAGTGAATATTGAATTGAAAGCAAAACATAATCAGAAAATAAATTTATAAATTGACTTGAAAAATAAAATTCTAGCTATCGATCTACTCAGAAACTAAATAAAAGCATGAAATATAAAGGTGACATGTAATGGATTGAACAATTTAAACTACGCTGTAGTGTGCGTTCAAAACCAAGAAACATTTAACGGAAACAAGCAAATATCCGTCAATTTTGTATCCTCGTGTGAATGGCATAGAAGATTTTTAAAGCAATACAAAAATTGTCCTGTGTGAAAAGGGACATGACCATAGTCTGTGAACAAACCCATTCACTTATCATTTCTTTTATATTTGTGCAAAATGAATGTTCGAATTTAAAATTGCAAATGCAGAAAAAATGAAAACAAGAAATAGGTTTGTAACATAAATTAAATATTGGTACGTTTTTCTACTTTCTATTTTGTATGAATAAAAGCTAATTATTGGTCATTATTTTGATATTTTCTTAATTTTACTTTGCAAAAGACTCTTTCATTACTTGTGACTGCTGTACAGGGGTACCATTTTTACAAAAATAAAAAAGCTACGGTTCATGCTACGGTCGATGCGTTTTTTGGGAATTACTTACGGTACAATGGATAAATTCCCAATAAAACACACTTACTGCTGATTTCGAAAATAAGATTAGCTGTGTTTTATTGGGAAATTTATCCGCCGTAAGTTTATCCGTCGTAGCATTTTACATACAATTCGCTACGGTCGATAAAAAGCTAAAGTAGAAGCTACGGTGGATGGCTGGTTGACGTTCAGCCGAGTCTCGATTCTGATTTTGTTAGTTTTGTTGGTACGATTGATAATTGAATTGAATCTCGATAGATGTGTTCATGGAGTGTTATAATTATTAATTTCATTCGTAAGACAAATTAATTTTTTGATCCTTTTTTTTAATAGTTGGCCAGTTTATATTTCTCAAATCTTAGATAACTCCATTTTTTAATAAATTATAAGCTGTTCTTCTGAAAACTTTCTGACTTTTACTATTAAAAACTGTATTCTTTGCTCAATTATTTTCTGAAGTACGTCTAAAATTGCACCTATATCCGCAATTTTGCATACCCCTAATGTCAATTAATCAATTTTAACAAATTTTGATATCTATTTTGAAAAAGAAACCAATATTTATCAAATGAATTCGGTTTTTCTTTTATTTTTGACTAACTTAAGACCAATATTCGTTTTGAAAATCATCTTTTTATTTAGATTTACAAAAAAGCAATTTGAGAAGACAAACCGCATTGGGTGGAACTGCACTATAGAGGAACTGCTCGACATTGCGCCGAAAAATATTTATTCGTATGAAATTCTATGAGCTATAAGGCTAGGCGCGCACATATGCAACTTTCAGTTTTGCAACAGTTCTGTTGCTAAAGTGAATACCATCGACTTATATGAGAGTGCGCGCATGCAGTCCGCGATTCGAGCAACTTAAAAGTTCTTCAGTTTGTATTACACCGAACTATAATGTAACTGCGCGCACATTAAAGCAAAATATTGTATGTGTGTTGGTTTATTTCGTTGATTTATTTTAAGTTGATTATGTGCGAGATCATCGTTCAATTGATTAAACTATTTCGTTTCGGAAAAATTGCATGTGCGCGCCTAGCCTAAGCGCACTAAGCGGCAACTGAACTTCACAAAACGTGCTTTTTCATCACTGTTTAATGGACGTTGGCCATGGACGGTATTAGCAAAACTACATGGGCATGGACTGGGCGTACATTTTTGTGATCCCATTGTTTTTTTTTCTGGACATGTGCATGGAAATGGCAAACCAAATGTTAACTATTTGTTCCTTACTCCGAGTATGATACGTGCAGTCTGATGAGTGAATATTGAATTGAAAGCAAAACATACTCAGAAAATGAATTTGTAAATTGACTTGAAAAATAAAACTATAGCTATCGATCTACTCAGAAAATAAATAAAAGTATGAAATATAATGGGGAAATGTAAGGGTAGTAATTTAAACTACGTTGTAGTGTGCGTTCAAAACCAAGAAACATTAAAAGGAAACAAGCAAATCTCCGGCAATTTTGTTTCTCGTGTGAAAGGCATAGACGATTTTTAAAGCAATAAAAAATTGGACTGTGTAAAAAGGGACTTGACCATAGTCTATGAACAAAGCCATTCACTTATCATTTCCCTTCTGTTGGTGCAAAATGAATGTTCGAATTTAAAATTACAAATGGAGATAAAATCAAAACAAAAAATAGGTTTGAAACATAAATTAAATATTGGTACGCTTTTCTACTTTCTATTTTATATGAATAAAAGCTAATTATTGTTCATAATTTGGATATTTACTTAATTTTACTTTGCAAAAGACTCTTTCATTACTTGTGACTGCTGTGCAGGGGTACCATTTTTTACAAAAATAAAAAAGGTACTGTCCATGCTACGGTCGATGCGTTTTTTTGGGAATTACTTACGGTACAATGGATAGATTCCCAATAAAACACAGCTATTATTCCACTCGGATTTTGTGAAAGCTGTTTGTCGTAGATCGGGGCGTAACTGTCCGTGCGGGGAATTATTACGATGGAATTTGTGATAGGGCTGATTAACTGTGTTCTTACATTGGATTATAACATATATTTTTCAATATACCCAATAAATATTATTCGTTTCGAATGTCAAAATATACAAAGATCATTCGAATGAATAGATATTCTATCGAATTAGCTATTCGTTCGAATTTCAAAATAAGGGTGACTGTTTGTGAACATAAAAGCAAAATATAAGAGATCTGTAGTGAAAAAAAGCATAACTAGAAGAAATAATCAAAAAGATTTTGGGAGACAAAGTCAAATATATTAGTATAATAATATAATAATGTTTATTGAACTGATATATATACAATTGGCTCTTTATTCTATTTTACATTACTTATATTAAATTGATATTTTAATTTGTTTTAGCACTTAAGGGGCTAATATTATACATTGTTTTAATTTTTTGTTAAAATTATTTAAAAAATTCTCCTTGAATTTTTTGTACTACTTACTAAAACCTATGTGGATAATCTCGGGTTGTTCAAACCCGGCTGTTTTCTGGTGATGTGGGGGTTAATGTGGCATCTAGCCACGGTGGTATTTTTACGCTGCGTCCTCATAGAATTGGATATAAATAAGTCCTTCGTCCAGTAGCGCTGTCACATCCAGATATCCTGGCTAGGGGTATCTCTCTTCGCTGGTCATGCTATTCACTAGGCAGCACTGATCATGTACTTGTCAAAAATAATAAATCTCCCTGTCATTTTTGTGATTCCACAAGGGAGATTTATTTCTTTAGAGACAAAGTATACAGTACAGATGGGCAAATTTAGTCACAAATATTTTGATGGTGAAGATATTCACTGAAAAATAACAGCTGGCCAATCCGCAACGTAGAAAATGTTGGCTTTGAAAAGCTGTACCTGATGTGGTTTTCCATAAGAAAAATAAATCAATTTATTTTAGATCTACATACATAGTTCGATCAAAACACGAATTTTCCACTTATATTAATATTTTTAAAATTGATTTATTTTTAAATCTAGATTGATTTGCAAATGTATATATTTCGGGAAATTCAAACTTCTCTGTACTTATATATACCAATTCAATTTTTGGCTGTCAGCTTAATAAATTTATGTATTTTACTCGACGTATTAAAACGATTCTCTAATGGGGAGTTCTATTCAAGAAAAGATTTGCTCTTTCTGTCCAAAGATTTGATTTTTTTGAATTTTGAGATTTTCATGGCAACAAAAAGAGCAAATATAGATCAAATCTCAAAACGAAAGATTTGATCTCTGATGGTTTGGCAGATTTTCTTTCTGCCAAATCACAAATTGAAAATATTTTTTTTTATTAAATTGTTGTAAAGTTGTACAAGTCCTTTGGTCGTTCAAAATCATTAAATGATACAAAAAGTGCTTTAAAGCAAATATGTAACCATACAAAAATTGAATATACAAAAAAAAAATAAACAAATGTTAAATGTTTTTAAATCTAAAACGAGCTTTTGAGGCAGTCGACAAATTCATATTGTTAGAAAACCTTAAAATGTATGGTGTAAAAAACACAGAACTTCAATGGTTCAAATCATACTTAAACAATAGAACTCAAAGAACTAAATTAAACGAAAATACCTCAGACCCTGTTTCTGTACTTCATGGTATGTCTCAAGGTTCTTTACTTGGTGTTTTGCTGTTTCTTGTATATATAAATGACATGGAGAATGCTGTTCGTTTTTCAAACATTGTGCTGTTAGCTGATGATGCTTTATTGTATATATCTGGTGATAATGTTAATGAGTGTGTAGATAAAATAAATTTTGATTTAAAAATCTTACAAGATTGGTTCGACAGCAATATGTTAAAGTTAAATATAAAAAAAACTAAAGCTATGATACTTAACGGTAGTACCATGTTGCGGGCAAGAGGAGGGGAAAGATTTGGAAAGAGTAGGAGAGGACAAAAGGAAAGGATCGGAAAATAGGATAGGAAGTGTTTGGATCGGAATGGAAAGAACGTTAAGTTCCGAGGGACGTGGCCTGCTTGCTTATGCACGGCATTAGCTCGTCGGACGGGGGGGATCTTGCCCCCGGAAACCTAACCTCACCAACAACAAATACATAAATCAGGCCGGAAATAAAAAAACTAAACTGCGGACGGACTATCACCACTCCAAGGGCACTGCTGGTGTTGTTGCAGTGTGGCCTATACCCTCCCAACCTGGAAATCCGCGGCCATGTTTGGATTTCCCCATGTAAGTTGATTACCTGCTCCCGATCATACCATCTTCACCGTCGTAATTTGCCCGCCATCCGCACCCCCTGAAAAATCACCTCAATAAACCATGTTTCGATTTATCGAAACAGTAAAAAAAATCAATTTTTCATAAAAAAGGCGTTTAATTTCGACACCAAAACATTTACAATCATATCTTCAAAAAAAAAACAAATCGCAAGTAAGATTTAACTCGTGTAGCTAAACTAAGAACAACAAAAAAAACTCACAAAAATAAACGTTCAAAACCGTGATTTGGATAGTTTTCCCGTTCACCCCAAAAAAACTAGCGTTTTGCCCTTTTTGGCACTTTACTATTTTTGTCGTTCGAGTTAATTCTATCTTACCCCTATAGAGCTCTTTGGAGGTAAATACCAAACAAAAAAAACGAGACAATCCTAAACGGATCACTCAACCTAACCCGATCCGCTCTAGGGAAAAACCTCCTATCACTTACAAATGTAAACTAATTAAAAAAAAAACAGAAAACGTTTAGCTTTAAATTCGAACAAGGTCAATAATTCAAGGTATTAATTTAATTTGACTAAATAAAAAAACTTATGGTTAACCCAAAAAAAAAATAGTTAAATTTTGTATATATTATATGCATGAAAATGTTTAGCTTAAAATAAATGGAATGATCTTACTTATGGCGTTTTAATTTTTTTTTTTGTATTTTAAAAAAAATTCCTTTGTTTCGTTTCAGGATTTCCGAGCAGCAGAAACAATCCGGTGCGCTAGATTACCAATACGTTCTAACCGCTTGTGAAAAAAATGTCTGCAAATGAGGCGAGTAGAACAACTCGATCGTTTTAGAACTCCGAATAAAATCATGAGGCGGCCCAGCGCTCCGCTGGCAACCTGGTACCGCCAATATAGCTTAAGCTGATTTGTCCACAAACTGTTTTCGTTTCTTGATTTTTTTGGGTTTTTATTTTTATCATCCAAAAATATAAATTACATTATTTTACAAATAAAAGCCATGGGTGAACTTTTATCATGGGTTTTGTTTTTACTTTGTTTTAAATTTAAGTGTGAAACTAAAAATATAAACACTTTTTATCTTTTTCTCAGCAAACACAATTGTGGTTTTCACGATTTGTTTGTATATTTATTTATTTGTTGATTTTTTTTTTTTTATTAAATTTTTTTTTTTTGAAAAAATAAACTTTAGACAATTTTCAAATTGGTGTGTGAGTTTTTTTCAATTGTTTGTTTAATGTCAGTATTTTTTTTTTTTTTTTTGTATTAATTCACTAAAAGATTTTTGTTTTTTTTTGCTTCAAGAATTTTCCACAGTAAATTAGGAATAAATAAATTAATGTTCTTTCACCAGCAACTGAATTCTCTCCAAAAACTTCGCCAAAAGCAAAAAAATTGGATCGCACGATTATACCGTCCTGCAGTCCGTAAGCCAAAAAAAAACAACATTGTCTTCCGATACTTGCCGAATCAGTTACAGCACTTTGAACACGCCACCTTGTTTAGCTTTTTACTTCACACACATAAAACTGATCATCCGATCAAACACCCGCTAAATGTATGGTATATGGAGTTGTGTGGGTATTCGTAAGCTTACTCTTACATACCCATTGACGTTTCACCAAATCTAAACCAATTTCCAGCTGTTCTCTATTGACTAGTTGAATGTATAGATGGTGCTGGGTAATGTCCTAAGTATAGGGTGGCTCTAACAATTTTCCTTTGATTATTCCGAAACAAGTTACTGCAACATTCATTTGACATTAGAATTGACTTTTGACTACTTTCTGCCAACCTACCCTACTCCCCAATCCCAGATTCCAATCCAATAATCAAGTGAGCGTGCTCACTTACAGCCTTGGAGTGGTCCTGACCATAGATGAGTCCCACCAATATAAAAATTTCTAAAGTTATTTACGTTTGCCTGCAAGCTAATACTGTGGTGAAACTGATATTATGCATCTGTAGCATAAAACCGATATTTTTGCCTCTGTGGGTATACCTATTCGGCGGTTGGATTTCACCTCCATCAATGTATGGTCAAATTTACAAATACAACAAGGTACGCGAATGAAGTTGGGATAGTGAACCGTCTGACTGTTCCCATCTTGGTAAGCTTCATCTGTGTTTTCTATGTTGTGTATGATCTGTGGCTGGATAATAAAAACAATAAACCACGAAAAATGGACGCGCTTTATTTGGGTAAGTGAATCTTTTAATTTTATACTTTCGTATTTATTAAAAATATTTTTAGATTTTTTTATTTTCTGACGATACTGATGAATCTCCTCTTTCTTTTTCAGGTTTGTGTTGAATGCCGGCTGGGCGTACACCACAAAACTTTTTTTCGTTGATTGAATGTAGGTAGTTCATTCAACAAAAAAAGAAAATGGACGCGTATATTGTCGTTCTCGGTGATGACTGTGGGGGGGTTACCCACGATGGAAGCCGGGCAAGGAGCCCAAAAACAAATTGGAGTTGAGGCCAAGTAAGTATAGCAAAAAAAAATTTTACAAGGCTTAATTTGTTAAGTGTTTGTACTTATAGTTGTTTTCCTTTCAGATCACTAATGCGGGCGTTCACTGACTTATCAGCTATACCATCTCGGTTACCAAGCTGTCCGAGTATATCTGTGAACAATTCAGATAGGTTAGCTGAAAGCCGTCTAAAAAAAACCAGACCAAAACTTATACAAACTGAGGTTTGCAGTCAGCTGTTCCACAAGATTGTTCTCGGATAGCTAGTTATTCCAAAATTTTTTTAAAGAAAACTCAAGATAGCTTTCATGAAAGCCGCTGTTTTCTTTTTCATCAGAAGTGCTTTTGGACGTGCTACTACAACAGAAAGTTATTCCAGATTGCTGAGAGTGTGTGTTCACTCACTTATTAGATATGTTATCTCGGATACCAATCTATCCGAGTATATCTGTGAACGAATCAGATGGGTTATTTAGATGCCAACGGTAGGTATGTTTTTCTTTTTCATTTTTTAACTTGGTTTAACTGTTTAATTTTTTCATTTTAGATTTCCACAGCACCGCGGAACACCCATCTCGGCCGTCAATACCTATTTTCCCCCCCTTAGGAGGTACCGCGGGAAATATATTTAAAGGTCATTGACCGCCGAATCTAAAGGACGCCCAGTTATTGTCGAAGGAGGAGGATACGTGGGGAGTTACCCACGATGAAAGCCGGGCACAACAAAAAAACTTGTAAGTACTTTACACTAGTCAAGTATGTTTTCTGTTAATAGTTGGTTTAATTCCTTCTTCAGATGAGGGAATAATCAAGGAGAAGTTGGTATCAACGGCCGCCGTAGTATCGAGATCAACAATTCAACTAAATAATCATATGCAAACGATTTGTTTTGGGTGAGCGTTTTTGTATTTAGAGATTATGTTCCCCGTAGCAAACAATAACAATTGTTCAAACGAATACATTTGCATGCAATAATGTTAATAGCTAATAAAAGAAAATCACAACACTTAAGATTAAATATTACAGTTGACTAATTAACTAAATTATTTTGAAAATATCACAGATTAGTTTTAAATCCTTTCGGATTGTTTATCCTAGATTAGTTTTAAATCATTACGGATGGTATATCACAGATTAGTTTTAAATCATCTCGGATCATTTATCACAGATTAGTTTATTATTAAAATAGAATAGACATTAATAATTACTAAATAGTAATAGCTAGTATAAATAAATAAATAATATGTTAAAATAGATATAGACATGCAATAAATAAACGAACATATAAGAAAATTTATAAAAACAAATGTTTGACTAGCCACAGCTTCAGGTACTTGTGACGAAATAAAAATGAGTGCTTTGACAACAGGTACCTAGTGATGTAATTTTGTCCATGGTTAGCCAATAAGGTCAATCACAAGACAATGAAATTGAACTTAATTGACTTGAAATAACTCTATAAAAGAAGTAATTTATTAGGTATTAAGTGAACATAAATAAAACAACACATTTACTGACAGGTTAATACATTTAAAAGTGATTTGTTCATGAAGGTTCGCCGCGAAGACAAGGAATATTAACATGTTGTTTATGAAGAAGAAATCTCAGTGCACATCGGTTGTCCTTGTCATTAATGACTCGGTCTTATAGCGAACTTGTTTATCGGTTTTCAAGTATTTCGGAAGAACCTTTCGTCAGATCCCCAAGATCATTTTCCCCCGATTAGGGTACGGTTTAAGTATTTGAACAAGTTGGATTGTTTCAAAAGACAATCTTTACACAGTGACATTAAACATGAAGTTCACGTACATATAACTAATGTTGTGCATAAAAAAAAAGTTGGGTTAAACTGGAAGAGTTTCATTCTTATTTGAGTGGTAAAGCCTCAATAGGAAGTTATTTTATTGCTTTAGGTCTTTTGCATGAAATATACCAATTTTCTTACCGGATAAATTCTCCAGTTCATACATGTTTCGCCCAATTTGTTTAACGACTCGACACTTAACATACTTAGGACATAATTTGGCGGACAAGTTTTTAGACGAATCACTCAAAATAAAGTTTCGTCGGTAGACTTCCTGACCGGACAGGTAACGGACGTTTCGTGTGCGAATATTATACGTTTTTGCGGATTTTTCATTGGATTTCAGAATATTTTCTCGAATTCTTTTCCGTATGCCCTCCAATCGATCACGTCGCGGAAGAATCAACAACTCACTGTCCTCGACCGCGTCTAACTTTTCCGCCAGTTCATAACTGCTACCGTGCGTTATCATGTTCGTACCGAACAACGCGAAATATGGAGATACGCCGGTAGAGTTATGAGCAGCACTTCTCAAAGCACAAGCAATGTCGCTTAAATGGTAATCCCAATCTCGTTGATCGGTTTTGAGATAAGACCGAATTGCTGCTAACAATGTGCGGTTAACCCTTTCCGACGCGTTCGATTGGGGCGCATAGTTCGCTGTTCTAAAATGTCGAATCCCATATTTTTGCAAGAGGTTTTGAAATTCCTTTGCTAGAAATTGCTTTCCATTATCCGTATGGATTATACGCGGTACGCCAAACATATTAAAAACCTCTTGCTGCAAAAATTTTATCACACTCATTGTGTTAGCGCTTTTCAACGCTTTTAAAAAAACGAACTTGGATAAATGATCCAGTACCACTAACACGTACGCATTGTTTGACTTTGACCTGGGATAAGGACCTAAAAAGTCTATGTACAATTTTTCAAACGGACGAACAGAACAGTAAGAATGGACAATAGGGGTACGAGACACTTGGTTTGACGATTTACTTTCTTTACACACAGAACAATTAGAGATATTTTCGCGAACTTGTACCGTCATATTCGGCCAGTGAAAATGTTGACGGATTCGGTTTAGCGTTTTGGCTATTCCTCCGTGGGCTACTTTGGGGGGATGGTGTGCTTTATTTATAATATCTTCGGTTAGACCCGAAGGTACCCACAAAAGCCACGTATGCTCTTGCGTAGGTTCATCACCTGTCTTTCTAAAGGCGCGCTTATACACAAACCCATCTTCGATCTTTAGATCAGGGAGTTCCTCTGAGTGATCTTTAATAGTTCTAATCAAACTCTTGTATTCTTCGGACTGGAATTCAGGGGATTCTAAGTCGATGAGGGGAGCTACGTCTTCTATGGCCAGAGTATCTACGTGCACCCGAGAAAGAGTATCCGGTACGACATTTAGGCTGCCTTTCCGATGCTGTATGTCGAAGGCATAAGACTGCAGTAGCAAACTCCATCTAGCCAATTTGCCACTCAGATCTTTCATTGACATGAGCCAGCGTAGACTGGAGTGATCTGTAATGACTGTGAAGTCCATGCCCTCGACATACGGCCTGAACTTTTGCACCGCCATCACCGCAGCCATGCACTCCTTCTCGGTTACACTGTAGTTTCTCTGGCTTTTATTAAATTTTTGAGAGAAAAATGAAATGGGTATCTCCTCGTCCTCATCGTTCTTTTGGAATAACACTGCACCGATTCCCGCATCCGACGCATCACATTGGATGTAAAAACGTTTTGAAAAATCCGGATGCGATAGAACCGGTGCCGTGGTTAATGTCTGCTTTAACTCCTCGAATGCTCTTAGTGCGTCGTCGGTCATTGTGAATTTTTCGCTCTTTTTCTTCAGCAGGTCAGTCAAAGGTGCAGTCAGGCTCGAGAAGTCCTTGATGAATTTCCTATACCACCCTGCTAAACCAAGCAGCCTTCGAACCTGTTTCGTAGATTTGGGGATAGGGAAATTTACAATGGCCTCCACCTTAGCCGGATCAGTCTTAAGCTTCCCACCGCCAACTATGAAACCTAGATATTTAAGCTCTTTGAAGCAAAACTTCGATTTTTTCATGTTGACAGTGAGATTGGCCAAGCGTAAGCAGTCGGCTACTTCGCTCAGCAGGGCGATATGTGTTTCAAAATCTGGTGCCATGATGAGGAGATCGTCAAGGTACACAAAGACACGATCCCTAAGTCGTGCAGGAATTACCTTGTCCATTAACTGGCACAACCTTTGAGCTGCATTACACAACCCAAAGGGCATGACAGTGAATTGGTACAAGGGTCTTCCCGGTACCGCAAAGGCAGTCTTTTCCCTACTCTGTCTCTCCAGCGGTATCTGCCAAAATGCCTCCTTCAAATCGATACTACTTATGAAGTAGGTATCTGGTAACCGGCTGAGGAGCCCCTCGATATGCGGAAGCGGATTTGCATTTTTTTTTGTCAGTGAATTCACCTTGCGGGAATCCAGGCAAAGTCGATTCTTGCCTGGCTTCCGCAAGAGAACCACCGGTGAGCACCACGGGCTCTCGCTCTCCTCAATAACTCCGAGGCTCAACATCCGGTCCAATTCTTCGTATAAAATGGCTTGCACCGCTGGGGACACAGGGTAGTGACGCTGTTTCACAGGGAGCGCATCTCCCGTATCAATGACGTGCTCCATAAGTGCCGTCTTTCCCAGACCATTTCGGTCGAAACACAGAAATTTCTGCCTGACTGCATCTAGTCTGGCCTGCTGATCGGTAGACAATTGGTGAGCACTTACAAGTTCTGACTCGTCCGTCAACGAAATCGAACAGATTAAGTTCGGTGCTAGCTGGAATACCTTCCAAAAGTCTACACCTAGGTAGATCTCTTGGTCTAAATTCGGAACTAAGTAGAATGTAAGCACCTCTATCCTACCCTGGTAGTTTACAGGAGTCCTAACTCTGCCCACAATCGCCTGATTCTTGCCGTCGGCCGTTTTAACCCCCGAAGTATATTTTGTGACCGGAAGTTCTAATTGTGTCATCAGTTGTAAACAGTTTTTGCCTAGGATGCTTACACTGGCTCCACTATCAAGCAATCCTAACATTTCCCTGTCACCTATTTTAATTTTTGCATAAGGCCTTGGATCAGCTGCTAAGTCTAAGACTGTGGACGAAATTCTATTCCTTGCTTGTTTTCTAGCTTGGAACCTAGATCTAGTTTTAATTATTTTTCTAGACACTACATAAAGTTCACTATTAAATATTTTCTTCCTTCTTTCATTATATTCTGCGATTCGTACGTGTAGGGGTTTCATATAAAATGGAGCTTTATCGGAATGGTTTTGCTCGGAGGATTTTATTTCGGGGTTTCTTTTTAAAATAATAATTTTTTGTTCACCCTCTTCTTTAAGAGGGTTTTCAACCTCTTTCTTTACAGGATTAACTGCAACATTAAAACTTAATTGGGGTTCGGATATGGAGTGGTACGCGAATCCCCCGGATTCTTCGCGTCCCCCGTCGTGTTTCCCGAATGACATCGAGCGCAATGGGGAGTTTTAACGCCTTCTAAGCCACACTTGTAACAAAACAAGTTGCGGACGTCGGACTCGCATTCAAAAAATGTATGGCCTAGCGTTTTGCAATTCCAACAAACTAACTTTGTCGTCTCTGGATATTTGCGAGGAGGATACTTTGGACGAGCTCCACCAAACTGACACGCTTCGAGATATTCGTCCGTAAGTTGACATCTATCGTCTAACTCTATTTCATTCGCCATATATTTTACATAAGGCCTAGCAGATTTGGGAACTTCTTTATCTCTTCGTGGAAAAGCTGTCTCTATATCTTTACAGACGTTCCTCAGTTGGTCTAAGGAGTAAATTGGTGTTGGATATACCAGAGTTAAAAATCTGTCGCTCAAGCTCTTCTTTAGGATCCTTACCAGCTCAACTTCTGGTATAGGAATTCTTAGCTGAGACTTGATCCTATTGATGGCTGCCAAGAAATCATCGATGCTCTCCGAGAAGCCTTGTTTCCGGTCCATGATCTCACGCATAATATCATAATCGGAGCGATTATTCTTGAACTGGCGCATGAGAGCTTCTCGTAGAGTTGGCCAGTCTGGTCTATGATGGTTTCTCTGAAATTGCCAGAACCAGTCGTGGGCGTTTCCGGCAAGTAACAGATGGAAATCTCGCAAAATTTCCGCCCACGGACAGTCGTACTGGCTCTGTAATGTCTCCAGACGAAAAACAAAATCTTCAACCGTCAGAGTTGCCGGTTGGCCTTCGAATTTAAGCCCCCACTTGTTGATTTTTATCGGGGCTTTAAACCCAGAAGCCAACAACGGAGGAGGATAGGCCGGTGGGTGGGCATACAAATTTGGAGGATGAGGTGGAACTGCCGAGTATCGGGCCGGACCTTGACGAGTGTCGTAGAAACCGTCCTGTTGACAGATTCTATCCTGGCTTCTCCGGTATGACTCTTGCGGCTTTCTACGTTGACCAGGATTCACAAACGCGCTTCTACTTGGATCCGATTGAGTAAACTGTTGTGGCTGTGGGGGAACTGGAGATGGAAAATTCGGGAGATGTACGGCTGGTCTTGTTACCTGTTCAGTGCTCGTAGGATTTGGACGCCCTAAATTCAGATTGCGGAGGAATTCTCCTAACTGATTCTGGATTTCCTCCCTAACAGTATTTGTTACCTCGGTTTGCACCGTTCGCTTATAAGTAGAAAAGGTATCTATTATTGCCGAATTTATATAGGCTTTCAAATTTTCCGACTGTATTGTTTGTTCGTTTCTTTTACTTATAGGCGGTTTGGAGGCTAAACTATCTAGAATGTCCCGAGCACCTCCTAAGCTGAGCAAATTCACGCTGCCGGGTCTAGAAATCGCCCCTCTACCTTTTATAGGCCTAATCGTTTCGTTCTGAGAACCGAAACTTTCGTGGGGCGGCGATGGTGCTTCCGCCCCTATTCCACTAAGATCGCTATACGAAGGAGTAGGTACTGAGTCAATAGAGATGTTGGCCTGATCCAGATTTGGAATGCCTGAACTAGCGGGTATGTTGGAGGCGGTTCTAAATTGCCTTTCGGATATCAGAGGAGAGTGCATTACCCGTTGTCTTTCGGTAATATCTAAATTCTGGCTTACTGACCTCGTTAATCTATCATTTCCACTAATTTCAGCGTTCCTAATCATGCTATTAATGCGTTTATCCTCGTCTTTACCGGTAGGATTCATATCGGAATTTTATATGGGACCGTAACTTTTCAAGAAAATCAATAAAACAACAAAATAAATGGTGAGCTTCAAAAAAAATTATTGCCTAATTGAAAGTAAAAAAAAATATAGTACAAATATCAAAACGAAACTGAAACTAACAAACCAAAAACGAAAATTGTTAAATATCTTTATTTCCTCTTAACTTTAAGTAAATTTTTGTTTCCAAAAAAAACTAAATTATAGGGAAAAATTATATATAAATTATCTAAATATAAGTTATCTAAATATTATATTTGGATAACGACAAAGACCATATAAGAAACGTAATCGATATTTCTCTTTACTTATTGAAAGACGGTCGATAACGCAAAAAAACACTAATTTCGAGAATTTCAAAAAAAAGATTTTAGAAAGTATATTTTTTTTGTTTTTTTTTTTTTCTAAAGTAACTAATGAAAAAAAAATGTATCAATTATCAAAAAGAATTGAATAAGTAACGAAATTATTTCCAACGAAAAGTAATGTGTCAGAACAAAAATAACGATCTATATAATTATTTCTCTAAGATGTAACCAAAAATCAATTTCATTAGAAATAAATATGGAAACAATCTATTAAATATTTCAAAGAATGTGTTTTTTCTTTGCAAAAAAAATAAAATGAATTAAGACAGCATTCAAAATAAATAACGAAAAAAAATAATAACTAAGTAACGAAAGAATTAACGAAAAATATCAAAATACAAAAAAAATTGCACCAAAAAAAATTAACGAAATCTATGGAAAATCAATGATTGAATATATAACATAACACTAAGAAATTGTACGAAATAATTAAATAAAGCACGAATTTGACGAAAAATTAATATAAGATTATATTCTTACACTTATTTAAGAAATTTTTGGTTTCTTTGCAACCATATGACCTATTAAGAATCTTATTAAATATTAAACCCTACACCGCAAATAAATTTAAACCTAACGTAAAAAAAATCAAAAAGAAATCAGTTTTTTTTTTTTTTTTTTTTTTTTTTTTTTTTTATAAGACTTTACCTATTTTGGTTTCTTGAAAATCGTGAACAAAAAAAATTTAATATATTTTACTAGTAATTTTAAGGACGACAAAAACAAAGAAAACTGTGAAGAAACCTTTTAATAGCTCAATTAACAAAAGCGAAGTTGAATATATAGCGAGAGAACGTATTTTCTTTATATATATTTTTTTTTGAAACAAATAGAATTTTTTTTATTTTTTTTTTTTTTATGAAAGATTGCTTTTTCTTCATGAGTATTCGGGGTGCTTCAGGCGGCGTCTTCGGTGGTTTCTTTTCGATATGGTATGACCATCCTGATAACCATAGGTAAAAAGACATCAGACAGACAAACAAAACTCCCTTGATGTGATGGTAATATACTAGGAAAACTAATAGAAACACTAACGAATTACATTACAAAGTTTTCTCTCACCGTTTCCGCAATCCTAGTCTGTCGCAAAGAACCTTGCTAGAAGACATGAAACGGTGAGATAAAACTCGACAAAATTTTTGGAACGGTAATGTCGGACTAAACGTCACACACAATCACCGCTACCAAATAGAAATAACAAGACTATAGGATTTGAAAATTGAAAATTAGAAATAGTAAAGTAAAAAAAGTAAGGATGGGAATAGGGAAAACGATACTAAAATACGCTATCTGATCTTACTCAAGCTTTCGCAAAAGAACGTCGCAATACAACTAGGTTCGTCTGTGACCTTCCTGTTGCAGACATACGCCTTTTGCAAAAACTCCAGTAATACCAAGACAAACGCATTACACTCATTAACCGCAGTCGCTGTGAATTTCTAAACACTCGTCGCAATACATCTAGGTACGCCTGAGGCCTTCCTAGTGCAGACTTACGAGTTTTAAAAATTCACAGCAAGTTTGGTTGGGTACTTCACAACATAAACGAACTGAAACAAAGACTACAAAAACTATCTCGTCAAAAAAACGTTCCAACTACGTTGAAAAAACGCTTTAGCGACGTTGGGCGCCAATTTGTTGCGGGCAAGAGGAGGGGAAAGATTTGGAAAGAGTAGGAGAGGACAAAAGGAAAGGATCGGAAAATAGGATAGGAAGTGTTTGGATCGGAATGGAAAGAACGTTAAGTTCCGAGGGACGTGGCCTGCTTGCTTATGCACGGCATTAGCTCGTCGGACGGGGGGGATCTTGCCCCCGGAAACCTAACCTCACCAACAACAAATACATAAATCAGGCCGGAAATAAAAAAACTAAACTGCGGACGGACTATCACCACTCCAAGGGCACTGCTGGTGTTGTTGCAGTGTGGCCTATACCCTCCCAACCTGGAAATCCGCGGCCATGTTTGGATTTCCCCATGTAAGTTGATTACCTGCTCCCGATCATACCATCTTCACCGTCGTAATTTGCCCGCCATCCGCACCCCCTGAAAAATCACCTCAATAAACCATGTTTCGATTTATCGAAACAGTAAAAAAAATCAATTTTTCATAAAAAAGGCGTTTAATTTCGACACCAAAACATTTACAATCATATCTTCAAAAAAAAAACAAATCGCAAGTAAGATTTAACTCGTGTAGCTAAACTAAGAACAACAAAAAAAACTCACAAAAATAAACGTTCAAAACCGTGATTTGGATAGTTTTCCCGTTCACCCCAAAAAAACTAGCGTTTTGCCCTTTTTGGCACTTTACTATTTTTGTCGTTCGAGTTAATTCTATCTTACCCCTATAGAGCTCTTTGGAGGTAAATACCAAACAAAAAAAACGAGACAATCCTAAACGGATCACTCAACCTAACCCGATCCGCTCTAGGGAAAAACCTCCTATCACTTACAAATGTAAACTAATTAAAAAAAAAACAGAAAACGTTTAGCTTTAAATTCGAACAAGGTCAATAATTCAAGGTATTAATTTAATTTGACTAAATAAAAAAACTTATGGTTAACCCAAAAAAAAAATAGTTAAATTTTGTATATATTATATGCATGAAAATGTTTAGCTTAAAATAAATGGAATGATCTTACTTATGGCGTTTTAATTTTTTTTTTTGTATTTTAAAAAAAATTCCTTTGTTTCGTTTCAGGATTTCCGAGCAGCAGAAACAATCCGGTGCGCTAGATTACCAATACGTTCTAACCGCTTGTGAAAAAAATGTCTGCAAATGAGGCGAGTAGAACAACTCGATCGTTTTAGAACTCCGAATAAAATCATGAGGCGGCCCAGCGCTCCGCTGGCAACCTGGTACCGCCAATATAGCTTAAGCTGATTTGTCCACAAACTGTTTTCGTTTCTTGATTTTTTTGGGTTTTTATTTTTATCATCCAAAAATATAAATTACATTATTTTACAAATAAAAGCCATGGGTGAACTTTTATCATGGGTTTTGTTTTTACTTTGTTTTAAATTTAAGTGTGAAACTAAAAATATAAACACTTTTTATCTTTTTCTCAGCAAACACAATTGTGGTTTTCACGATTTGTTTGTATATTTATTTATTTGTTGATTTTTTTTTTTTTATTAAATTTTTTTTTTTTGAAAAAATAAACTTTAGACAATTTTCAAATTGGTGTGTGAGTTTTTTTCAATTGTTTGTTTAATGTCAGTATTTTTTTTTTTTTTTTTGTATTAATTCACTAAAAGATTTTTGTTTTTTTTTGCTTCAAGAATTTTCCACAGTAAATTAGGAATAAATAAATTAATGTTCTTTCACCAGCAACTGAATTCTCTCCAAAAACTTCGCCAAAAGCAAAAAAATTGGATCGCACGATTATACCGTCCTGCAGTCCGTAAGCCAAAAAAAAACAACATTGTCTTCCGATACTTGCCGAATCAGTTACAGCACTTTGAACACGCCACCTTGTTTAGCTTTTTACTTCACACACATAAAACTGATCATCCGATCAAACACCCGCTAAATGTATGGTATATGGAGTTGTGTGGGTATTCGTAAGCTTACTCTTACATACCCATTGACGTTTCACCAAATCTAAACCAATTTCCAGCTGTTCTCTATTGACTAGTTGAATGTATAGATGGTGCTGGGTAATGTCCTAAGTATAGGGTGGCTCTAACAATTTTCCTTTGATTATTCCGAAACAAGTTACTGCAACATTCATTTGACATTAGAATTGACTTTTGACTACTTTCTGCCAACCTACCCTACTCCCCAATCCCAGATTCCAATCCAATAATCAAGTGAGCGTGCTCACTTACAGCCTTGGAGTGGTCCTGACCATAGATGAGTCCCACCAATATAAAAATTTCTAAAGTTATTTACGTTTGCCTGCAAGCTAATACTGTGGTGAAACTGATATTATGCATCTGTAGCATAAAACCGATATTTTTGCCTCTGTGGGTATACCTATTCGGCGGTTGGATTTCACCTCCATCAATGTATGGTCAAATTTACAAATACAACAAGGTACGCGAATGAAGTTGGGATAGTGAACCGTCTGACTGTTCCCATCTTGGTAAGCTTCATCTGTGTTTTCTATGTTGTGTATGATCTGTGGCTGGATAATAAAAACAATAAACCACGAAAAATGGACGCGCTTTATTTGGGTAAGTGAATCTTTTAATTTTATACTTTCGTATTTATTAAAAATATTTTTAGATTTTTTTATTTTCTGACGATACTGATGAATCTCCTCTTTCTTTTTCAGGTTTGTGTTGAATGCCGGCTGGGCGTACACCACAACCAATAGAAGAATAAGTATATCTGATCAAACTATTGAGACAGTTAATGAAATTAAATACTTAGGTGTTATTATTGATAGTAAATTAAGTCTCGATGCTCATGTAAACTATCTATGTAAGAAGATTTTTAAAAAATGTACCTTTTTAGTAGAATCAAGAAAAAATGACAACAAATACATCAGTTAAAGTTTACAACACAATGATAAAATCTCACTTTGAATATTGTTCAAGTGTTTTGTTTATGTGTAATAATCAAATGATTAATAGACTACAAAAACTACAGAATAGAGCCATGAGATCTTTATTATTGTGCAATTGGTTTACTCAAAAAAATGAAATGTTGTTAAGATTGTCTTGGATGAATGTAAACCAAAGAATTATGTTTAATGCTATTGTGTTTGTGTTTAAAATAAAATTCAATTTACTTCCAAATTATTTAAATGAATATATAATATTTGTTAGTGATGTACAGCCATTTACGCTACGCAATTCTAGAGATTTTAGGTTGCTTGTGTATAGGAAGGAACACAAGAACACAAAATATGGTACTGCACAGAGGATTGAATTTATATAACTGCCTACCAAATGATTTAAAAATAGAAAACAATTTAAAAGCTTTCAAACAAAAATTAATATCTTATGTAAAAAATAGATTTATTTAGTTAAGAAAATTTATAATATTGTAATGTGTTTTTAAATGATAGTTTTCCGCCAAATAAATGAAATAAAAAAACAAAACATGTTCCTCGTCATCTGAAGAAGATGTATTTTTTCAGAAATTAATTCAAAATACTACAATTAAGGGTGCTTTCATAAATGCATGGTTGCTTTGTTTACATGCGATCAGTTGCAATCATGTTAACGCCAGAAAAACTATTTGTGCATGCATTTTAATATAAATTTATGAATACTTTCTCTGATTTGCTTCATTTTCCTGTGTAGCAGAACAAATTCTGGTGTGTATTTTTAATTTTCTAACGCAAATTTGGACAGATGTGAACAGTAAGGGAAGGTGTACCACCGTTTACACCATAGTGTCTCTTTAAAGAAAAAAATGAGAATGCATGTGAAATTTTTTATTTGCGCTGCAAATATTTACATTTTATGAAACTCTGACGTTCATCATTTGCATTTATGAATGCAATTCATTCGTCGGAGTTTCGCAACCATGCATTTATGTCCCCTTTCACACAGGAAAACCAGTTGCTGGAGATTTTTTTGACGTTTTCCTTTAATTGCCTTGTAGCTTTCAGACGAAGAAACTGGCACCAAGAAACTGAGGAGGAAACTGGGAAGATTTTGTTGGGCTAATTGGAATGCAAAGCAAAACGTCAAAAAAAATCTCTTCAAATCGTTGACCTGGGAGATTTTTTTCATTCCCCTAACTTCTTGCCCTTCTCGCCAACAAACTCCCAGTTGCCGGCAACTCAGTTTCCTTGTGTGAAAGGGGACTATGAAAGCACCCTAAATAAGCAAAAAAGTTTCATTGAAAAGATCAAATCTCGATTTTAAGATAACTTTGAAATTTGAATGAAACTCGCTATAAGAAAATTATAAACACATACTTTACTATTGGTAACGATTCTATGATTTGAAAGCTAGTCAAATTATATGGTTTCTGATGTGCCAGCTGCCATCAAAAAAGAGAAGAACTGTCATTTGATATCAATCGAACAGTTTCAGAAGCATTCGGAAGACTTCAGAAGCCTTCCGGACAACCAATCGAAAAGGCCATAAGTCCTTCTCCACGTGGCCATCAATTTTACCGCTGGCTTCGTTGCTAAACGTGATGAACGCAAGTTTGTGCACTAATGTAAGCGGTTGTAAATTTTCTCATCCAACAATTGAGTTGAATGAAAAGTTGAATGGAGTTGGTTGAGCTTATAACAATAGTAAAACTGTATTTTACATTTTTGGATGGATACTTTATAGACTAAGAGCCCAGGGCCGGCAGACATACGTCATTTTATCATAGCTGTTTTTTTTTCTGCGTATAGATACCAAAGTAGATAAGAACGAATGGACATTCCGAATTTTCAAAGCTGGGGCTTTTCAGAGATATGCAGTTTTAACAGTGCATTCTCAGCTACGTTATTTTATCAAAGCTGATTTTTGGATATATTTAAGATATTTTACTTTGTTTGATACTTATCATGAATTCTATCGTAATCGGAAACTTGTTACGAATCCCGAAAAAATCTATCACAGAATCCATCGTAGTGGAAATTCTCATACAAATTGCCATTACGAACGGATTCTGATATACCCTTTTTCGGGATTCGTAAAACTTTTTGATTACAATGGAACTAATGATAGGGCTGATCACTAATTTAAACATAGCAGGATAGTACAGTACTGTTTATGCGGTAATGAGGGCTTGGACGCGAAGTACATTGAATATTTTATAGTGTTATTAATTTTAAATTGTTAAAACCCATTTATACCGAATGAACCTTCCTCTACTAGAAGTCTTCTAATTAATTTATTTATTTAATAACTTATAATAAATCTCTGTTAGGTACAACTGTTATAAAAAGGCATGTCTCTAATGACTTCCATGGAAATCATTGCCACCAGTTGCCACCCAAAACTGTAGGTATACCTGTATTCCGTGGTTAATTGCCTTCAATTCGTATTAAAAACCAAAATACAATATACATACTTACTTCTTTAGTAATTTACTAATAAGAATTATAAAATTCCTAATCATCTTTACTATGTCATTTATTTTCATTAGTCTTTTGATGGTTTCCATTTATTGGGTGTCAATGTTTCTACAGAAAAGGCATGCACTGCTCCACTATCAATTTTTGGTTTGACTAAATCCGTAACCAAGCGGTGGCACTGTAAAATTTTGGTTAGGTTTACTTGAAATACAAAAATGATTGCTCTTTAGCAAACTTACTTTAATTAAGGGAAGATTATTAAATTTCTCTGATACAATTAAAACTCTAAAATGTGACTCCGATCCATTTGAGCTATCTATAACTTCAAGATGTAATGGTGCCAATTCTTTGGTTAAGATTTCAGTGATTTCTGTTCGAATAGGGCCAGGTTTTGCAGTAAACGATCTTAATGTTAGCACTAAAAGTAATTATTGTATTATTTGGTTGTTATTTAAATAGGTTTTCACTCACCATTTGCAATTTTTAAAAAACTTTTCCGGAACATGATTTGATTCAGTCGCGGTTGGTGTTATGTTGAATAACCAAAATTAATTGAAAAATAAAAATCAGCTGTTGTATAGAACTGACAGCCCACATGGGAATTGGTCTAAATGAGCATATTTTATAACAACATTCACAATGATAGGTGTATAGATTATGCAGGGTGTTTCAAGCAATATATAATTTTAAGTAAGAAGTTTGGTAGCAGTGAAGATAATCTTTCTTATGTAATATTTTATATCACATTTGTGATTAGTTTATTTTGTAAATATGACCGAAACTTTCATTAAATTCTCGTTGGAAATTTAATGGGTAAGATACTTCTGACCTCGATTCTGACTTGAAAACCATAACCGAATTTCTCTTTTCTGCAGGAGAAGAACACTTGATATACGAGTCGTTTTTCTTCTTTCATTCAGAGCAGAGCACTGAACAGAATTCAAACATATAACTTATGCACTGAACTTGTTCCAAACAAAGCGAGTTCTGAACACTGATTTGTCTTTAAACACACTTGAACCACACATATCAGAATACATTTTCATTTTAACAAAAAAAGCAATATAACACGATACACACCAAATACAGAAAATCAACAAGCGATCAACTTCTTTCGCCAACTTAATTGTATCTGATTATTTTTTCGTCACATTTTCCTTCTTCATACACATGGCATTTGGTGTGTTCAGCAATTTACTCACATGCTCAGTCAATTATGTTCGAGCACGTCGAGTGCGATCTACACATGTTCAGAATGAAAAAAGAAACACACATTTGGAGCTCTGAATGCTCTGAGTTAAAAGGAAACACCAACAAATGTTTTGACAACTCAGACTCTTCTCTGAACTAAAAAAGAAAAACGCCTTCGGGCGTGCAATCGAATACGAAATTAGCCACTCAATACCAAGAGTGATGCTAATCCGCATTTTATTTTTCTACGTAAAAAATGTGTAGAATAGATGAGTAACTAGCAGTCCATGTATGTAAATATACTTTTAAAAAAATTTAAGAAAAAATGTCCCATGAAAAGGTTGTCAATAATTAGGCCTATTCAGCGAGATCTTTTATTCTGTTATTCTGCTATTCTGTTATGAATTTCCATACAAAAGTTTGAGCTGTCACAAAATCTTTTATGAATAATAATTTTCGTATTCAGCATGCCACAATCTGTTATGGAATCTTTTATGAATCATAAAAGAATAAAAGACACATTTTTGTTACTTTTATCATAAAAGATTTCAAATATATGAAGTAAAAACTTTTATTTCGTTAATCAATTGTTCTTAAAAGGACAGATATAAAAATATGTTATTAAAATACATAATAACAAACACAAATATGAAAGTAATTTCAAACTATTTATTTCAATACACGAAAGCACAGAACACATTTTGATGGATGAAACGTAGAAGAAAATGTCGCTTATCTTGCCGCAGTTCGTTTTTATACAACTTTTTATATTGTATATATTAAATTAAAGAAGTGTTATTGACAAATTATAAATATTGATTATTATTTTTCTACGCGACACAAAACACGATAATTCGACAGGTTAATTTTATATTGCCATTCGTCAGTGCCGACTGCCGAGAGTTTTTATTTACCTACTACAGCTGATAATTTGATAGCAGATTTTAGGTCTATTTGTATAAATGTTTCTTTTTCGAAGTTATATAACAGACTTTTATAAAAGATCGAACTCCTGAATACCAATTATAAAATATCTTTTATGGTGAATTAGGCCTATTCTGCCACATCTGTTATTCTGCTACGAATTTTCTGTTATGATGCATAACAGATCTCCACCATAAAAGATATTTTATAATTGGTATTCAGGAGTTCGATCTTTTATAAAAGTCTGTTATGGAACTTCGAAAAAGAAACATTTATACGAACAGACCTAAAATCTGCTATCAAATTATCAGATGTAGTAAATAAAAATTCTCGTCAGTTGGCACTGACGAATAACAATAAATTAACCTGTGGAATGATCGTATTTTGTTTCGCGAAGATAAATTTTTGTTTTCTGTAATTTTTCCATAACAGTTCCTGAATTTATGTCGATTTCGTTTCAATAAATAGGATTCGCTACTAAAATCAATACTTTTTTGCTTTGAAACGAACGATTACGGACCGAATCTCTTTTTGGGAATGTGTGTGTTGCTTGGCAGCTCTAAAAAAAAACAAATCTTCAATTCGTTAATACATCATTATTTCGTTTTAATTTCCCGATTCCGACGCGGGGGAGTTCCTAAACCCACTTGCACTTTTTTAATATTTGTTTCCAAGAAGTTTTTAACAATTTTTTTTATTTTTTAATATATTAATTTACTTTTTCTGTACACTGCCACAAAATAAAAATTAATTCACAACACAACAATTGAGAAACTTCAAAACAAATATTGTAGTGTGTGTACGAATCTGTGCACAAATCCGTTTTGAATCCGTCTCCGATTCAATACGGATCTGTTTTTCCAGAAAAATATTGGTTTTAATTTGAAACGAATTTGATTTTCAGAAAAAAATTGACGGCGGATCGACGGCAAGTCGATGTTTTTGTTGAAACGAAATCGACATTAATATATCCGTTATAAAAAGTTGTACAAAACGCGCATCAGCAAGATAAGCGACTAATTTCTTATGTTTCATCCATCAAATGTGTTCTGTGCTTTAGTGTATTGAAATAATTTAGTTTTCAAATTATTTACATATTTGAGTTTGTTATTATGCATTTTAATTATTTTTGTTATATCTGTCTCCTTTTAAGAACAATTCATTCACGAAATAAAAGTTTTTACTTCAAATATTTAAATCTTTTATGATAAAAGTAACCAAAATATGTCTTTTATTCTGTTATGATTTATAAAAGATTCCATAACAGATTGTGGCATGCTGAATACCAAAAATGCAGTTCATAAAAGATTTGTTGAGAATTTCGAAGTTTTGACAGCTCATTAGCAGATTTCTTAACAGATTTCATAGAAGATTATGCATGCAGAATACCAAGATTATAATTCATAAAAGATTTTTTGACAGTTTAAACTTTTGTATGAAAATTCATAACAGAATAGCAGAATAACAGAATAAAAGATCTCGCCGAATAGACCCAAATATCTGTTATGCATCATAACAGAAAATTCATAGCAGAATAACAGATGTGGCAGAATAGGCCTAAATTTTTGCTCTTTCAGAAGATTCACAATAGTACTTTTTTTAAACCCTATTCACCAACCATTAGCTCAATAAAATGCAATTAAATTCCGGAAATCGCCATAACAAATCACAACAAAAACTGTCATCGTAATGAAATGTTTATGTTTGTGCATTTTTTAAAAAATCGATAATTACTATTAAAAAAATAACTTGCCAATAAAGTATATTTTTCCTGTAATGAATTAGCTTTAAATAAATATGTCTGCAAGATATTTCTACAGTGATGATAGTCTGCCGTCATCTGATTCGGATTCAGATTATCATGAAGTGCAATATTCGTCAAGCAGTATCGACAGAAGCAGCATTGGATCAATTCCCTGGGCCGACGATGCCATCAAACAAAACCAACTGGACTGGGAAAAAGTAGAGAGAATGTTTCGTGGTGAATTAGATATTTCTGAGGCCGAACCCGAGCTTAGGAATGAAATTCTTGAGTGGCATAAAAAGTTTCCGAATATATTACGATCTCAAAGACCTTCCTTTGGAATTGAGAAGCTTTCTAGTCTTAGTTTTACTTCAGATGATTACAGAGACTACGACGATGATGAGAATGACGATGGTGCTGTCACACCTACAAACGAGGGTCCAAGTTCCTTATACCAACCAAAACATTCAGCAAAGTCTCTGGAACCACTGCCTACTAAGCAAATAATAGCACATGAGAAGCTTATCAGCATGCTTGCGAATGACCTCAAGATAAGTTCTATTCCCATGGCTGTACGGCGCCTAGGCAATGTGGCTCCACTTGACCTAAAACTGAATGGTCACAGAGCTCCAATCACACGCAAAGGTAATATTGCACACCCTGTTCCTAAATTCACACGCCAATTCGACAGCAGCTCGGGAAGTAATCCGGAGCAGAGTTTATCTAGAAATGGATCAAGCTCAGCAACTATGGCAAGAATGCCACCAATTTTAAAAGTAATCGAAGCAAAGCACAACTTTCGAGAGGCCTATACCAAGCACAAAAGCTTTGTTCAACTAACTGCCCCGAATCAAGCCCAATCTGCAGCTGTTACCACAAGACGCAAACGATGGTTCCCCCAAGGAACAGACCTTAATAGCCAAATAAATAAGAACAATATTATATTGCCAGCGATTAATTTGCAGAGAATTCATGAAACAGTTCCAGTCGGTGGGCGGTCAATTTCAGCTGCTTTCAATAATCGGCAAATGAGCTGGACTTATTTGCCTTATAGCGCTGCTAAATTCAAAATTCCTAAATAGAGACCATAAATATTTTTGTATATTTAATCTAATTTTAAGTATGTATTAGTTTTGCTTAAATGTACAAATTTAATAGAATATAATAGAGTTTTTAAATAAGTAAATTGTATTTTTGTTTATTAGATACTCTGTTGTATTTTGGAGTGTATATCAGCAGCCATGTGTGTCGAACACAACACAATTTTTAGGCACTTGCCCACTAACGGGATTCACGATTTCGTATTGTGGACTTTGCAATTAATTTGATTGATTTTTCAAATCAATTCTATATTAAAGAAAAACGGTTCTTAAAACAATATTTATTTCAAAAATCTTTATTAAAAAGAAAAAAAGACTTTAAAAGAAATGTATAATATTGGGTTGATTATTACACGAAAAAAGTGGTTCGCGCAATTCCCGCCTGTCTGTAGGTCGATCTACAGCCTACACCCCTGAAATGATTGTATTCAAGCTTGGTAGTTCAGCGATTTTGACTCGAATAGAATTTTAAATCTCTTTTTAGCCCCAAAAATAACGGTACGCCCATTAAGGTTAAAATTTCATTTTTTTCAAAAATCCAAAAAAATATTTCTATTTGAGAAATTGAGTTCTCAAATATGAAAACTTATGCAATTTTTGTTGTAATGTGCATTGGTTTAGCCTAGAATTACTGCAAAATCGTTAGTTATCAAACATTGTATGTATGTATAGACACCTACAGCCCAAACGGGTGGGCCGAATTGTTTCAAACCTGGTATATAGAGTTTTTAGGTAATGTACAGTGGGGAAATTGAATTATTTTTAACACAAAAAATAACGGTACCTGCCATATAACCGTTACATTAAAGTCTATTTTCTCAAAAACTGCTCAAACAATTTTGATTTAAAAAAAATCAGTGCAGCTTTTTTAGGTACGATCGATCATATGACTGAAAAAAAAATTAAAATGCCTAAAAACGGTACTTTCCATATGACCGATTTTTTTTGCTTTTGACCACCTCATAAATGGCTTAACCGATTCTTTCGAAATTTATATTTTGAAAACTGCTCATTAATTTTTTTTCAAAAATTATAGTTATCAAAGGGCACGGCAGTGCCAGCCAAGTTTTGGCACTGCACCCTATTTACATGAACAAACTCAGGCGATTTTCGACCCCCCCTTTAATTTCAGTACCAATAAAGTCAGAAACTTCAAACTCTGAGTAGCTGCGTTTTATTATCTACGGGTCTGGGTCTAGGTTATTTTTTAACACGTATTACAAAAACAACACGAGATCCAGGTTTCTATCGGGGTTTCTATCTGGGTTTGCAAATATTAGTATTAAATCGGCGAACCGATTGTACATATCAGTAAATAAACTCAGATCGTTTTATTTTTACGGGGTGAACCATATGGGTTATTGGCGAAAATAAAACACGGCTAGTATTTGCTAAGCTCACCAGGTTTAGGCAAATCGCACAATTTCAATCCTTTAGCTTTAGTGGTTCCCAAGATACAAGACACAAAAATCGTTAAAACTGTAACTGACTGACTGAATGAGTCACTCACTCACTGACAGATCATCAAAATTATGGAGCACTTCCTGATATCGTCTTTACAGCAGGGTGAAGGTGATTAGCTACATGGCCCTCATCAGGTCGATGATTGCCTACGGATGCCTACGGTGGTTCAACGTTGCCCCATCTCAAATGGAAAAGATTCTTGTGTTTGAGAGGCAATGTCTTAGACGTTGCCTTGGATTACACAGAACACCAGAGTCGGAGTACACAAGATATTATTCCAACCAGGTTCTATACAACGGAGCCAACATAAACAGAATAGATAATATTTTGTTTAAGCTGATTCGGGGTCACACTGCAAGAGCGATGTCCTCAACCAACAGCTTAATTTTTGGGGCTTACTACCCCAATAATAAATATTTTGAGAGTGCGCGGTTAAGTGGCTACATCCCTCCCGAGGCATTCCTCTTTTTAGACAGTCGAGGGCTAATACAGGATGGAATGGCGGTTAAGCTCATCTACCACGTCAGCCGGAAAACTGTAGATAGGCGATTCCTGTATGGTCGAGACGTCATCGCTCAAGGTGGAGAAGAGCGCCTTTGGTTCAGTAGGACTGTGTCCGATCGGGACAAAAGGGATAGGGCGAAGCAAGAGAACCAGTTCTGGTGGCTCTCTGAACAGCAGTTTGATAGCTAAAGTCGATAAGAATGTATGTCTTGGCCGACTTACATAGATTTAGGAAAATTAGGTATAAGGTACAGTCGGGGTGGCACCAACAAAAAAATTAAAAAATATGTATGTATGCGGAGGCATAGGTGCATGCATCTGCGCGGCTGTATATGTATGTGCGTGCGTAAATGTATGTACGTATATACATGTATGTGTAGGTGGCATGTTGTTGTGTGGCTGCATACGTATACAAAATATAAGCAAAAAAAAATTTTAAAACGAAAAATGCTGCTGTGGCTGTTCTAGTTTTTAAGTGGTTTTGGGTATATTTAGGTATTTTAAGTAGTTTAAGTTATTTTTAGTTAGTATAAGTTGCATCCAGTTTAAATTATTTTTAGTCTAGCTTTAGGTAGTTTTTAGGTAAATTTAAAATGATCTGATACTAAGTTTTTGTAGTAAAGTTTTCTTGGTTAAATAAAAATAAAATATTAGATTTAATTAAAATAGTTTTTAGGTCGAAAGACATTAGTATTAAGAGATATAGTTTAGTTTAGAGCGCCCGTAAAGGGCCAGTAAATTAGTTGTGAGTTATTGATAATTAGGCTAGTTTTAAACATTTTTGTCTAGCTTTAAGATTAAATAAAAATGAATACAAAAAAAAAAAACTTTATAACACAGCGTGGCATCCGGTGAAAGAAGAGAAAGGATAGAAAAATGTGTGGCGCGACGTATTGAGACGGTGGTTGTTGTCTCAGATTTTATCTCCAGGGATGGCGGCTGAACTAATGCGAATAAAATTACCGTGTCTTATTTATTTATGTCTCTTATAATTCGCATTATTTTATTTTATTTCGTTGCCATATTTATGATTAGTTTACTCAATCACATGTTGTTAGTGTTATGCCTGAACAGCATGTAATGAGTAAACCAGTAACTCATTTTATGACAATTTTTAGAATTGGTTTTTAATGTAATATAAGAAGACATAGACAACGGCAGGAATCGAACCTGTGACCACGAGGTTGACAGGCGAGCACACAACTATCGCGCCACGGCCACCCCCGATGGTGGTGTATACACGCCCATTCAGGGGCGTGATACCCGTCCATCTGCATAGAATTGATATCAACTATGTAGAGAACTACTGATTGTCAAAGAATGATGAAATTTTGAGAGCGATAGGATAGCGATAAACACCCATTTTCATAGAATTATAATATAGTGAGATCACTTCGGATTGGTGCAGGATTATGTTTGTTAGAGCAGTCAGCTTTCAGGTGTATACAAAGAAAAAGTTGAAATTATGAAATTTTTCATGCGTTTCATCCACCCACTTCTTATCAATTATTACCGTTTCAATAGATCACTTCTAACTAATGAAAATTGGTAGTGGGATAGTACATACAAAAGGTTTAAATTAAAAACTTACGTTACCTTATGAGGCATTCATTGGGCGTTTATTCCACCCACCTTTCCAGATAAAAAGAATCTTTGCAAAAAATAAATGTTAAAAAAAAAAATTTGCCAAGTAAACCAACATAATTTAAGTCAGTAATCATTAGATAACAGATTTCTCTGATAATTTTGAGGTTCTTCCATATTACTCTACTTAAAATATTTTATATTTTACATTAATAAACTTGGAACTTGGCGTACTTTTAGATCCCACTACTTTTCACGACTGACTTGTTACGCAAAGGTTTTTGTATATAGAAGAACTTGGCTACATTAGTGTTTTTGGTGTGATGTGTATTTACTGACTACCTATGAATTGGCGTTTTAGAATTTAGAAAAATTAAAAAAGTAACTTTTTTTTCACAATACCGTTCCACAGATTTTTAAAATTTTGTTCTCATAAATTTGAAATAACCAAGAAATAAAATGGTGTACATTTTTTTAGCCAAATTTGTTTAAGTATTTATTTCATAATTTTGAATTATTTTTTCTTTTGCTAGTATCATGTTAAGGCCTTAATAATAGGCTGTTTAAAATTTTGCGTCTTTTTAACTAGCAACATACTAAGGCCGTATGTGAATTGCGTTAAAATGTTGGTTAATTTTCTACCTTGGTTAAATTTTGAAGTTTCATTTGTGGTGGGATCAAATTTAGCTTTTTGCTGTGTGAATTGCGTTAAAAGGGATTTATTAAAACACTATTTTGGCTAAAATTCCTTCAAGATTGAAGATATTTCCCTAAAAACATTTTTTTGTTGTCGTTCAAGTTAATTAATTTCTTTCCCAAAATCCGACTTAGAAGATATAAAGTTAATAATTTGGCACGAAAAAAGTAACGAATTCTCAGTTTTACTAATATATTCCAGTTTAACATCGTTAATTTAATATTTTAAAACAACATTTCGTAATCTTTTTAAAACAATTCCCATTATGGTTAGTTTGTTGATTTAGTATGTAAACACTAGTTCTTACAGCTGAAGAATTTGACAAGCTGACAAATCAATCTATTTGTCTTCAATTTGCAAAATGAAATACAATGAGTATTTTAATTAATTATTTTATATTTGTTAAAATATCAACGGATTATAATATTTGTTTTTTCCTCCAAAAACAAAAATAATAATGTAATTTAATTTTTCATTTAAATAAATTAAAACTTACATTTATTATATGGTTTCCCAGTAGATCTGGACTTTCTGGAGTTCATCTTTGTTTTCGGTTATCGCTTAAAGTTTCAAATTACTCTATCTTGAGAAACGTTAAATTTTAAGGCAAATTTAGCCTGCTCTACAGCTGCCTACATTTTAACCCATTTTATTCACCACGCTAGTGTCAAATTTTAACCAAGTTACAAAATCTAACCAACATTTTAACGCAATTCACACACGGCCTAAATCTATTTTCTTAATAAACTACAACTAAACATGCCTAAAATAGTGCAAAAAAGTAAGCGATCATAACTTTTTGACGTTTGTAAATGTCAAAGTGGCATATGGATCTAATACGATACTAAAAAAATAAGTAGCCATTTTGAGATTTTAACTTTAGTAAAATGTTAAGAAAATAGTGCGATACCAAACTGGCTTAAAATTAGCAAATTCCTCTTTTAAGCCTAGTGTGCTAAAAATTATTTAGCATATTACTAAATCGACTAAAAATTTGCGCCAGTGTTAAAAATTAGGAAAATATTAGTAAAGTGCTTTAGTATTAGCAAACTGTTAAGTAGTATCATGATAAGCCCTTAACATCAGGCTGTTTAAAATTTTGCGCTAATAATTTTAACTATATGCCACCTAAGGTATTTTAAATGCAACCTGAATTGTACGGCACTAGTTAGGAGGAATAGAAAGATAGAATAGTATGTACTTTCTCATTTTAACCTAAATATGTAAATGTTCTTGAAATGCCCAAGAAAATCGTCGTTACGAAAAAAAATATAAACAAAAATGGAGCACATATGAGCGCTCTTTTAACTCTCTTAAGTCAAGTTATACAATGGCATCAAAATCTTGACACGGAAGAGTGCGGAACCTTACTTTAAACTTATACTGAAAAGAAATTAATAAACAGCTGTGAAACATACATACACCACTTACAAATATAAAATTAAAAATCTACTCGCATGATGGTTACTTCTTTTAATAAAATAATAAATTACACACTTAACGCTATCGATTCCATGTTGAAATAAAATTTTACCGTTATTTTCAAGAAAGAAATTGTCATTTAAACACCTAGCTTTTTTTTATTACTTTTCTTAAGTCACATTTAAAAGTGCTGAAACCTTCACTTCATTTGAAAGTTGTGATTGAGTGAAATGAGTGATTATGTAGGAAAGTAAAATGATTGAACTTAAATAAGATGTAACGGGAAAATGACAAAATAAACTCATTTCTCCCATTTTATTTTCTGCATTGATTTCGGTCTTGCAATACAGGGGATGTATTTATGCAAGTACGAGGCCGGTATCTTCGTTGTTCTTTGGCCGGTTTCCATGAAATTGAAATATGTTGTACCTGACTTGGAATTACGAAAGAAAAAATTGATTCTAATTAGGGAAGTTTTACTATTGGCGCGTGCACATAAATACACACACTCTTTCTTTTTAACTGATCTTCACACAATCTTTATTCTTATTCCGTATCATCTGTTTGTTGTTAGTTTCATAATAATATACACAAAAATATTTCATATTTCATATTAAATTTCATATCAAGCAACATACAAAAGTTTCCCGGTTTTATAAACTGGTTTGCTCCTGTTAATTTTTTTCCACAAATTGGCTTTTTGTTTTCTTAAAACTTTAAATTAAATTTTCAATTTTTAAAAATTATAATCCTACAAATGATAATTATCCAATCTAAGCCTTCCTCGATTTTCTGTTAGGAACAGTAAGTCCGATAAGGATTGCTCGCTAATTAATTCTTCTACTCTATCAAACATCTAGAAAGAAAACCAGTTCAAATAATTATTTAAGGCTTACATCCAATGACACTTTAATCACTTACCCCTTTTGCCTTATACTCAGTCAAAATCTCTGGGCTTTTAAAGTTCGGTCCAAAGTTAACACTTACAGTAGCACTTTTGTAAATTGAAATAGTTGGATAATAGGATCCCCCAAAAATATCGGTAAATGCAACACCCTGTGACTTTCCATTTTTAAAGAATTCAATTTTACTTTCGGGTAAAGCTTTGAAAGTCTTTAGAGTTTCCTGTACTCTATCTTTGTCCTCATAGTAAAGATGACTTTTGAATTTTACAAGAGGCTATAAATATGTGTTTTTTTTAATAATATTCAATTTAATAATATTATTATGCTCACTCTGTCTTTGAAGGTGGTTGGTAAATATTCGGTATCTTCAATTTCAGGCAAATCAATTAGAAAACCCAATGTGTCTCCTTCTATGTATGCCTCGCTGTAATGTTTTCCGTGACTTTCATGAAAACGAGTTCCTTTTCGCGATCTCCAGGAGTAGCCAAATTTGTCGTATCCTAACGGAGCCTGAAGGTTTCCATATTCTTGACCCCAACCCAAACGAGTGGCTGATCCTTCGGGCATTTCTTCAATTGTTATTTCAAAATACCATTTTCCACGATTTACAGCTGCAAGAAAAAAAATAATTTTAATTTTTCGTCATTAGCTTTTGTACGGTCTTTCACTTACAGTGTGTTGCTCTAACCATTGAATAACCTTTTTCTCCTGTTACAGCCAGACGGTCTTCGGCTATTTTCAATTGTGGTGCTCTGTCATGTAACGCCAAAAGCACGGAATTCGGTACAAGAGTTCTGTAAAGCCAACCTGGAATTGGCTTTCCAGCCCAATCGGAGCTTTCATCAAACTCTTGTCTGAATGGAGCATGTGGATCTGGCTCAGCCAATATGTATCTGTAGCCATCTTTATTGAATGGATGTTCTAAAGGGTAGCCGTGTGCTGGGAGCTTTAGATTTGCTGCAACATCGGCACTTGGTCTTCCCTTTTTTGTTGTTGTGCCTGATTCATTTGCAGGGAGCCTTCGACGCTGTCTGTTGTTCTTTGCAAGTGAAGCTAAAAATTTGAATAGAATGAATTGATTAAATGAAGTTCTTGCTTTTTTATGTTTATTTTTAATGAAAATTATAATTATAACAGAACCAATGATTTAAGCCCCATATTTTTTTGAGCTCATATAATGGAATTTTAAAACAATTAATTCTGATTAGGACGTTAATAAATAATGTAATAAGTTTTCTGACGCCAAATAATGTGTTTGATAAATACCACTCAAATAAACTTTAAACTGAAAAATTAACATATCTATTCTAATTATCGAGTAGGTACATACGAGTATGAGTATTTAAACAAAAAGTAAGGCACCATGAAACCTGGGAGATGTTTGAATTATCTACATTGATTTAATTTGACTCTCCATTGAAATATATTTCCTGACTTTGCCTATAATTTGAATACCAAAAATAGTTTGTAATCTTAACTTAATTGGACTCAGATATTTAAACTTAAGTTACATGATTTGTTCCAAAAAGTTCAGACAAATATTTTTATTAAATTAAACCAAAATGTAACTCTCTTCATTGAAGCTCTTCGTTGGCAAACGTTTAAAGCATTTAACTAGCAGGCCAGTGCATTTTTTTCTTAGCTTACATTTTGAGTTAAAATTAAAAATTTAAATCCGTACTTACGGGATAGTCGGATTTAAATGTAAAAAAGGCTTGGATAGCAAATGAACCCAAATTTGGAAAGAACGTCAGAATATGAGACAACCCAAATTTTAACTTGATAACTAAATTCATTCAAGAACAAGCTCAGAATAATAATGAGTTATCACTGGCATCTGTAAGGTTAAATCACACGTAAGTATTTTTGGGATTATAAGAGGAGACACATGTAGATTCTATAATTTTCATGAGGAAACAACGCAGGAATAAATAGGTATGTACTAGCAAGATGTGATGCATGTATAATATGTTCCTGAGGTACTTTAGATTTGAACGAGTAGAAAACAGAAAATTTATTCCAAATATTATGTATTAAAATTTTTTAGAGAAATATTTTTGGAGGGACAAATTTAAGATGATTAATGTCTTCCAGTTCTAGAAGTGAGCACCAATAAAAAGCTTAGGTCGCCATTCACAGTGCATTGACCTCAATATACTACATTTGTTCGTTTACACCCTGGTAGGTATTTTTTTTGAGAAATGGGATCGCCCTGAACTCGCTCTAAAGTAGATCTAGGGTTTTTCTGTGGCGACTTGCAACGCTCTCTAGTTAGTAATATTTTATGTAGTACTTACATATATTTGGCAAATATTCAAAAAAAAATTAATTTATTTTATATATTAGTGGTAAGTACTCGTACTTTATTGATCTGTTTTATGTGAGATTTTTCAAAAACCTAAAGGGAATGAACAAAATTTTAAAGAGTTTGCATCAAGCATTAAGCTTTCCCACAAGGCAGACATAAAAATAGCAACACCTGATTTAACTAACAATAAAATATATGCATTTTTGGATAACTAATTGATAATAGGTTCGTTCGTTGAACTTTACCCAAGGTCGACCTAGGTTTTTTTGACAACCCCAGGAGTTGTCAAAAAATCCTGGGTTTTTCGATTCTCAAAAAACACCCGAAGGCCATTATTTTAAGTTGCAGAAAAGCAAGTTATGTCATTTAATAATTAAAACTTGAAAAATGTTAAATTTATCATCTTAGTACATATTTTTTTGCCCTATGAACAATCCATAACTTTAAATGTTTCCATTTGCATGTATGTGGCTGAAAATTAATTTCAGTATTTCTTTATTTCCATTTTAAAAATAACAAATCAAATCAGTTCCATGTCACTTTGCGTTTATTCATTTACCTCAACTTGCCCCAGCTAAAAACCTAGATCTACTTCAGGGCGAGTTGAGGGCGACCCTAGGTTTCAAAAAACACAGAATTTGTTTATCAGGGTGACTTCAGCTTTTCCAAAAACGCTTTAGTGCGACCCTAGGGCGACTTCAGGGCTCAACGAACAAACCTAATAACAATGTAACTAATGTCATTTAAGTTTCTTTAAATATTAGGTTGAGAAATATTTATTTTATTTTTTAAAACTAGATTCTACCAACTGTTGGCAATTTTCCTCTTGCGGAATCGAAACCAAATTTGAACAATTCTCCAGAGATCCGCTCTGTTGGGAGGTTTCTTTTTGCTAACATTAATATTTAGCTTATTCCAGAGGTTCTCAATAGAATTAAGGTCTGCTAATTTAGAAGGCCACTCAATCAGGTATTTTGTTTCTGTGAAACAAGAACTTTGTTGAATTTCAGTGTGCTTGGGATCATTATCATATAATTGGAAACGCCATTTCAGGGGCATGTTTTCATCGGCCCACGAATTTGACATTATACCATCTATTAGAAATTTTGAACCAATTCCCCACCAAGAAAAAACAACCCCATAGCAATTTCCTGCAACCCCCACTTTGGGTGTCGTGCAAACTGTTTACCATCCATTCCGAATAAATTTATTTTCGTTTCGGCCAACCAAAGTATATTCCTCCACTGTTGTATTGGCCTTAAGGGGATTGTCTTTCATATGGTATGTAAATGAAGGCTGTACACAAGTTTGTATATAAATTTATGTTTTATTTAAAAGTAACATCACATAAAAATAAAAAAACAATGCATTTCGGCATTTTACATGTAATCCTCAGCAAATATTTGTATTGACTGATTTTATCGCTCACTTGCGTTCAATTTCTCGGTGCAAATCTTTTGAGGACATAAAATGATTCGTTTTACCTTTCACACCAACTACACTTTGTCATCCATGTTCTGTAACTCAGGCGATAACTTTTCCTTACTTAACGCTTTTGTAAAAATGGGTTTGTGTTAGTTGAGGCGATACCTTAATTTTTTAATTTGTTTGACTGGGATTTTCCAATGGAAGGCGATAAATTGAAAATGTCGTTTTGGCATCTTAACAATACAACAAATCTTTTTGTTAGAACACTAAAGAAGTAAGGTACCGCAATTGCGTTCTTCTGTCTGTCTGTATGTAGACCGATCTACAGCCGCCTAAACCGCTATAGCGATTTTCTTCAAACTTGGTACTTAAGCTTTTAAGGACTATTCACATGAGAGCGAACAACGACCGACCAATAAGCGAATAAATTCCATTTAAAACAATTTACAAACCTAAATTCTACACAAATTCTAAACAAAATTGTAGAAATATAATTTATATTAATATTTACGACAGAAAAAATTACTTTTTAATCGCCAAAATAAAATAAATTTGAGAAAACAATATTGGTCGTCGCGAACATTTGATTGCTACGAACAGTCAAACTCTATTCGCGTTCCACATACCATCCACCCTTCAACGAGTAATTTGTTCCCGCGCGTCTAACCTCAAAATCAGATTTTCAACATATATTCGTGACGAATAAAATTAACGCCATGTGAACGAAATGTCAAAATGGACGAATATTCGTTAATTCGTCGGTCGCTCTCATGTCCATAGTACTTTAAGGTACCATTGGCACCATTCTTTTTGAAGTAAAACTTCTTTTGCTGCGTTGGGGGTAAGGAAATGTCTTTGGAGCTGTCAAACCGACCGACATTTGACGTAACCTGACATATGAGATGTTTTTCGTTTTATTGGATTTTCATAAATGAGTGCAGATATGTACGTATCTGCATTGTGGGTATTCGCTGAGGATTTTTTGTTGTTGGTACGTGTTGTGGATTCTCATTCTGTGGGTACCTACATGAATTGTGTGTATTCAACGAGAAATTCTTTTTTTTTGTTGCTTTGCTTTTTTTTTTGATTCAATTTTTTTTGTGGTTCGCATAGATTAATGCAGTAGGTATACTCATTGTGTGTATTCGACGAGAAATTTTTTGTTGGTTCGATTTGTTGATAAGATTAGATTAGTGCGTATTGTGTGTATTTGGAGGCGATTTTGTTGATGCTCGTATATTATTATATATTGTGTTGCATTAAAGTGTGTAATGTTTAGTCGATGGTCTGGTTGCCAGTACATACTTCAGTGTATCTACTTCGTAGATTTATCTATACGGAGTAGTATAATGTATGTAATGTAAAATTGCTGAACCGTGAATCAAAGTTAGAACGACGCGACGGTGACGTTTGTACAATTGGAATAAAGAGTCGTTAAGGGGGATGTTTTATGCAAGTACGGGCTGGTATCAAAAAATTTCAACTTTGTTGTTCTTTGACCCGTTTCTATAAAATTGAATTACATTTATGTAGGTATATGTTCTAACTGACTTAAAATTACGAAAGAAAAGAATTGTTTCAAATTAGGGAAGTTGTACTTCTGGCGCGTGTACATAAGTAGGTCACATACTCTATTTTTTCTCATCTTTTTTTTAGCTCCAAAGCTAACTTTACCTGCCATACAATTTTTTCCAAAAATGGTAAATTTTAATTTTCTTGAAAACGGCTCTGACAATTTTGATAAAAAATAAAATGCACGACTGGATCGCACGAACTTGCTCTTATGTTCGATCACATTGTATGCAAAAGATTTCTATTTAAAATCTAAATATTTTGTTAGTCATTTTTTACTTTATTTTTTATACACAGTTTCTTTAATTTTTTTCAAAAAAAAAGAAAATTGGCATGACAATCTGACAATCTTAAATATTTAATAATATAAACTTAAAAAGAAAAAAATTAAATCGGATTAATCAAAGAAAAAATAATTCAAAATTCTGAAATAAATACTTAAATTAATTTGAGCTAAAAAAAAGTACGCCATTTTATTTCTTGGATAAATTTGAATTTATGAGAAAACAATTTTAAAAATCTGTGGAGTGGTTTTTGAGAAAAAAAGTATTTTTTTAAACTTTTTGAAAAACATTTTTAAAAAAAATCAAAAAGGCCAATTCATAGGTATTCAGCAAATACATATACTCGTAACTATAATTTTTGAAAAAAAATTATTGAGCCGTTTTCAAAATATAAATTTCTTTTAAAAATACAAAAAAATATTTATTCGTCTTTTTTTCAGTGTTTATTTGTTGCGACGTTAATAGTTCTTAACAAAACACGACTATTTACCCCAATTATGAGATTCTAAAACGGGATTTCTGTCGATATTTCATTTAACTCATTTTTAATTAACCTCTCTATCTACTTTTTAGCCGCATGCATGTAAGCGAAGTTTAAAAATACTTAATAGTTAAATAATGAATGCGATCATTTTTGCAAGGAAACACAATGCAAATATACCCTTTCATTGAAACAAGACCTGATTTATTGAAAAGAAACGTCAGACACATAAAATAATTTTAAAATAAACATTTTGGAACACACAGATATAGAAAATTCAACTTTTTGTCATTTCTTACTGCCTTATATATATTCCATTTTATTTGCATCTTTTAATTCAAGTTTTAGTATTCTTAAATGCCTTTAATCTTAAGAAATAAAAACAAATCAATTGTAGATTTTTGCATTTACTTATTAGACACAAGTTCGATAATACCAACTTAAAGATACAAAAACTCAGGCTGCTGCGGATCGTTCTTTTGGGAAAATCCTGCTTTGCTGCCGATATATTACGAAAAGAACAGGGTTATAATGTTCGAGGTCATTTTCTATGATTAGCGCGTTATGCTACGTTTTCGCCTAAATATAATCCGGTTTAAATTGGTAAGATTAAAAATTAATCTTCAAGTGTTTTCACCAGTGAAAAAAAGATTAGTTTTACGTTTTCACTATGAATTGTCATTCAAAAGTCAATACAACAAGACAAAAACAAAATAATTGGGATGAAATTTAATTTCAATAAATAAAAATGAGTAATAACTTTAAAATATTGTTAACCCAACATCTTGCAGCAAATAGATATATTTACATAAATACTGTAATCGCCTTTGCACGGTTTTCGTTTTTATATATTTGGGAAAGAACAACTTCAAGTATTACTGTAGGATAGCTAAAATATTTTCCATTAAAAATTCGAGGCGCGGACCGCTTTGGTATTTGTAGCTTTATTGCATTTTTTATTTTTATACTTATTTATAAACAAAAACAGAATTTGAGGGCAACGACAAATTATACCAGACAAAAACAAAATAAAATAATGTTGGACAGTTTTTTTTTTATTGAATGTCAATGGAGAAAATATGACGTTAGAATAGGCGCGTTCTATGAAATTAGGTTTGTTTCCTTTGAGAATCTTATGCTACGTTTTTACCTAAAGATAATCCGGTTTAAATTGAGAAGATTAAAAATTGATCTTGAAGTGTTTTCACCAGAGAAAAAAAAGATTAGTTTGACGTTTCAATATGAATTGTCATTCAAAAGTCAATACAACAAGACAAAAACAAAATAATTGGGAAGAATAATTTCGGTGCAGTGACCAAATTTAATTTCAATAAATAAAAATGAGTAGAACTTTAAAATATTGTTATCCCAACATCTTGCAGAATATAGATATATTTACATAAATACTGTAATCGCCTTTGCATGGGTTTCGTTTTTATATATTTTGGAAAGAACAACTTCAAAGTATTACTGTAGGATAGCTAAAACATTTTCCATTACAAATTCAAGGCACCGACCGCTTTGGTCTTTGTAGCTTTATTGCATTTTTTATTTTTATACTTATTTATTATAAACAAAAACAGAATTTGAAGGCAACGAAAAATTATACCAGACAAAAACAAAATAAAATAATGTTGGACAGTTTTTTTTTTATTGAATGTCAATGGAGAAAATATGACATTAGAATAGGGGCGTTCTATGAAATTAGGTTTGTTTCTTTTGAGAATCTTCTACTTCGAAGAAGATTTCAATGAGATTAATTTCTAATCTTCATTTAAGGAGATTAAAATTTGTATGGGAAATCTTCAAGATTTAGAAGATTTCAAAGAGGATTTATGGTTAGTCCACTTAAATCTGGATTAAGTGGTAGGTGAAAACGTAGTATTAGATGCAAAAAAGAAACAATGTTAACACAGTCATTTTTTTCGTTATACCGAATAGCAAATTGTGACCATCGTTCGCTATTTAGAGATGTTAATGTAAATCTAAAAAGCGTTCGTTATATCGCAAATTCGCTGTAGCGGGCATTATCATTATACTGGACGTCCACTGTATTTTCAAAATGGGTGGACTAATTATTGTAATGGGTTTTCCAATAAGAGGTGTTATTTTGATATTCAAAAAAAAAGAAATGCGTTGTTGAAGCGTGTATCGTTCCATTTTTATTAATAGCATAGTTTCTACTTGTCAAATGTCAAAAAATGACAGCTTCAAAAGTGACAGCTACCGAATTAGCGGGCTATTCAAAATAACACCTCTTATTGGAAAACCCCTTATATATTATTTTGGTTAAATTTATATTATTAAATATATAAATTAATTTTTAGAACAAAATTAACCAAAGTTTGTAGGTTATTTAATAAATATTAATTTAAAAACAGGATTTAAAAAAAATCGTCCATTTCACTTGCTATAGATACATAACACGTAGGTTTACGTAACAAGAATGCCATATGAAATATGCATCTTTGCCAAACAAACCTATTTATGTAATAGGTTAATCAATATGCCACACAATTTTATGATTATCATCATTCTCGTCACCTGATTGACCCATTTTTAGGGTTTCTATAATAAATTATCTGCTTAGTAACAGGTGGTGATTGAAAAAGGGAGCTGCGCAAAAAAAACAAATCCACAACACAAAGTGCAACGATTAGATGGGTAAGTACCTACCTACCTAACTATACCATGGGATCAATAAGTGCAATTAATTAAAAAAAACTCCCAAGTGACAAACACAAATCAGAGTAAGTGCTTACCTAATTCCTCATTAATTCTCTGATTAATCCTCTAAACAAGTTGAATACATTTTATCAATTGGAAAAACATATATGTATTTAGGTATGTATTTAAGTGCATAAATGTAGGATGTATATGTATGCACATATGCTAGGTACGTGCTATTTTACATGAAAAATGATAAATTATGCAAACACAAATATTCTTATCTCTTTAATGGGAAATGTGATTCCCATAAAGATTAAATGCTGATAATTATGTATGTAGCAAGGTAGGTAGGTACATATACACTTATGTGGAAAAAATTCAAACATACCTTCGTGATCAATTAAATTATGTCGCTCCATTGTTTATATTCGATTCAGTTTTTATTGTTTAATGTTTCTTATTGTTTAACTTTCAACGAAATGTTTAGATTTTAAAATTCGTAAACACGAAAACTGCTCCTAAAGTATATCACAGTCACCCGAAACTGCGATTAAAAAAAAATCATACAACTACAGCACTACATCAACAATAATTAAGAAAAACAACAAAACATGCAAAGAAAAATATCAATAAAAAAATCAATGACGAAATAACGCCACGCCGAGAACGACCGTAGGGAGTAAGAAAACAAAAACAGGAAACGATTTTGATTTTCAAAAATAAAAGAACCAAATTCTCTCTGATGCAGGTCTTTCTTTAAAAGTTTTAAAAAATGTTTATTTGTATTCGATGCAGTGCCTACTGAGCAAAAAAAATCAAATCAAATTCACTGATAAGCTCGAAAGTCGAAACATGTAGATGACATTACGCCATCGCCATCGCCAACAACGATGACCAAACAAGCCAACAGGAACATACATATAACAATAGTTTTGTAGTTACTTACATTATGTAGGTATGTGCCTTTCTTCCATCCATAGCACACAATTAAAATTAATTAGCTATTCTGTAGTTTGCTAGCTGAGTTGTTGTTGTCGGCATCTGTTTTCACTAGGGTCGACGATTAAATGACACTAGATATCAGAATACCTATTATATAACCAAGACTTTATAAACATTTTACTTACATATTTTTTGTTTAACTTTCGATAAAATTTTCATAAAAAAAACCTTTCTATTCTAGGTGAAGCGAATCTATGATAAAAGATCCACAAAAACCAAAACAAACTTAAATAGACGAGAAAGTTAACAACAAAACTAAAAAGAAAAAAAATAATCCATCATGGGAATAGCTTTTCAGATAGACTATAGGTAGTGCATTTGTCGTTTCATTATTGTCAACCAATTGTCTATAAAAACAAATACCTACAAACGAAGCTACTAAAACCGATTATGATACACATCTTTGTCATTTTATTCCAACCAACCCCCAACTACTACTGGGTATATGGAGTAGCGACGTAATGTTTTATAACATATAAAATAACGTTCTCCAAGTTGTGTTGTTCTATTTATAGCAAAAACCTACAATGAAACAAAAAAATAATAATAAAAGCTTTATACGGAGTTCAAATATAGGTTAACCCAACCCAGAGCCAGCCAAGTTTGCATACATGGATGAAGATTGGTATATTATGTGATGTTTGCGAATAAATGTGTGTTTTCTTCTTCTTTCTAGGTAGGTAGTTGTCTGTAGGTTGAGTTTGTTTATAATCGAGAGCTTAAATAACGTAAACACCATTCAATTGTGCAACATGTTTAATTGGGTATAAGTTAGCCATGCCACCATATGGGGAATAGATAGGTATACTACGAGGGATCGGTACGGTAGATTTTCTGACAACTCTGTTGCCGTTGGACGTGTTTGCCGAAAATTTTTAAAGTACTTTTATTACATCTATTCTGCGAAACGTTTTCTCGTAGCACGATGTCACGCATTTATTTTTTGCGGGATTGGTGGCGGGGTAGCAATACTTTTAGTACTATTATAATAAAAGTACTTTTGGATGCATGTTTTTTATTTTTTAGTAATATTATTATATTTTCAGATATTTGGTTTTCTTTAAATATTTTTTTTTCTTTTCTTGCATACAAATGTAGGTATCCAAAGGTATTTAGGAAGTTAGACCCCTATCACACAAGGAAACTGAGTTGCCGGCAACTGGGAGTTTGTGGGTAAGAAGGGCAAGAAGTAAGGGGAATGAAAAAAATCTCCCTGGTCAACGATTTGAAGAGATTTTTTTGACGTTATGCTTTGAAATTTTCTTATGTCCTTTTCGATTGGTAATCCGGAAGAACTCTCCGATCCGGGATTCCAATCGAACAAGTAAACACTAGATTCTAGATTCTGAAAATTTATTTGAGTGTATGTGTAAGACGGGAAGTGTGAAACGCACATTTGTGATTGTTTTATTTTGTAAACATGGCTGACACAAATGTAGAATATTTCGAAGTTATTAATGATGAAAATGCGAAATTACAGTTATTGATGGGAAAATTTGTCTTCGGAACAGGTATCCATAATTTCAATTCTCTAAAGAGAAGAAATTGAAACTACAAAATTACAGACAAACCAAAACAAAACAATGACGTGAATAAATTAATTTGAATTTGAAATTTAGTGGGTGTGAGTGTATGCGTGCTTCTGCTTTTGATTCTGACTTCAAATCCAGAAGGAAATTTCTCTTCTATCCAGGAGAAGAACTGTCATTTCATACGAATCGAACAGTTTCAGAAGCATTCGGAAGCCTTCCGGACGACCAATCGAAAAGGCCATTAGGTTTCCATTTTGACTTCTGTCTTTGATAGATGTCAAACATATTTTTTTTAAAGAGAAATTGTTTCTCACAATTATATTATTCATTAACCAAACCAAGTGAGCTACTTAAATAAATTCATTGTGAAAGAAAATTTCAAGTTTTAATTCTTGTAGGCAAGGCATTTAATTCAATCCATCACGAATTGGTACACATTTCATACATACAATTATGCGCCTAAACATGGAAAATCGACAACAAAAACGCACGGACCAACCAAGCAAATCTGCACACAAATCAATTTTCTCCTGGTTCATTGTTTTTCCGTGACCTTTTAATATATTAATTTAGCAAACCGTTATTAACAACCACAATAAAAAAAAAACAACATTTACCTATATAATCCAGGTTTCTTTATTTTGAATTTAAAAATAAGCTGCGGTTAATTTATAACTCAAAATTGTGTAGAATTTTCCAGCCGCGAAGCAAATTGTTTGTTTACAAAAAGCGAATGTCAAATCAAAAGCAATTCAAAAAACGAGCCACTCAGTATCCTCATCAATTTCTTCGTGTGAAAGCTACAAGGCAATGAAAGGAAAACGCCAAAAAAATCTCCCGCAACTGGTTTCCCTGTGTGAAAGGGGACTTAAGTACATCCACGGGAATCTCGAGATCTTATTAGAACTAGGAAGAGGTTAAAACTCCTCAAAGAGAAATAAATTCGATTTTTTTTGTTGACTGTCGGTAGGTTAGGCAGGAACAGGACATGGACGACGATTAGGGTGTAGTGAAAGGCCCTAGTGCGGTGAACGCTTATAAAATGGATTTTAATCGCAATTTCCGCTTAAGCAAAAATAAATTAATTAGGTACATACATATTTTGTTTTTATTTTTAAGAATATTTATTTTGTTTTAAAATGTGTTTTAAGCGCTTTAAAAATAATATCCCAAAAATTACATTACAATAAGCGAATTTTGTTTGTTCGTTTTGTTGATTCTCATAGATTAGTGTACCGTAATTGGGGATTATCATGAATAAAAATTTCCTTGGAAATGTGAATGATGCTCAAGAGTTTCTCTCGGAATTTATTGGTAGGTATCGCAAATAAGATTTTCCAAGGAATTTTACTGTCATTTCATAGGATTTTTGTTGGAGGGAAATTTATTCCGTGGGAGATTTACGATCGCAGTAAGCATTTCGTGGGAATAAAATATTCCATTGGAAACAAAATTCACTGGGAGATTCCTGACAGACGTCATTGTGTGTATTCGACGTTGATTTTTACAAATTATTCTGACCTCAACAAATTTTATTGCAATAATGAACCTAAATACAAAGTCTCTTTAAGTCCAAACAAATCTTTAAATCCAAAAAATACTTTGCATATACTCGACCCTAACCCATATACTCTTTTGGGAGTTGCGCTGACCCTTTAATATGGCGACCTTTATATACCAATATGTATGCATTGCTGAAAATGTCCTTTGATCTATATGGCAAAAATACACCTAGGGTCATCCTATGGATTTATTTTTCCAATTTAATTTAATTTAGCTCAATGTAGCACATATGTACATAAGTAACTCTTGAATCTAAAAACAATCGTGTACTTCGAGACATAGGTTCGTTTAGACCCCAATCGGCACGCTGGAAGGGAATCCAGAAGATCGCTATGGACCTCAGAAGGCAATGCCAGAACGACTCCATAAAATTAATTCAATTTAATATCTTCATAATTTCTTGTTAAGTTTAGAGGACCCATTTACAAATTACTTAAAACCAAGCTAAGTATATTGTACACTCTGACCATGAGCACATCAAGAACCTACCTACAAACATGACTCTACCTAGCAAGCCTTACACGAACAACCAATAACCCACCATCATCATACCACTAACCGCCACCAACCATAGCTAAGATACCAAATCATTGCGCATTGCTTTTGTACTCCAGAGGTCTTGCCTCGACAGAGTTCTAATATTCTCATGCAATCGAAACCAAACAATTGATACAGCGCTGTCAGATTGTATTAAAAAAGGCAGGTTTTTCCGGGCTGACTTTGGAGTCTGTAACATTGCAAGATAGTATGAGTAGGGAAGACGGATACGAAACGAGTACAAAAGTGTCGGTGTTTGAAGTGACAAAGTTTTCAACTGACAATCAACTAGTGTAGAATATTATATTCATTATATTGAATTAACTGCAATCTTTTTAAAATCATCGATATCAGTGAAACCATTAATTAAAAGGGTAATCGAGTATTTTTGTGTTAAAATATTTGTTTTACTAACCTTTAGAGAGGACTACAAGAAACCTAATTTAAACGTATCTCAATGGCAGAGTAGGTAATGTATTACAATGACAATGAGTAGATATTCTATTATGTTGGACGACGAGTTTCCTAATGCTTTGTTCCTACTGATTCGAGCTGAAAACAGTGCCGCAAATGCACTGGAGCAAAAAAAAGTGTGACATCGAATGCTTCAGTGCGAATCCAGTGAATCGTTGTGCGGCCCAGTGCGAACATCAAACAAATCTAATTTAAACGTATCTTAATGGCTGTGTTTATGGAGTAGTTTTAATGTAATTGGTTGGGTATATTCTCCCGCGTAAAGTTTTCCCGTGTAACGTTTGCCAGCCAACGAAATTGGGAGGGGGGTCCCACCTGTTTTTTTTTTTAAAGAAATGTGGTTTTCAATCTGACAATACTTTTTTCGGAGTTCGTCTTTTTGACAGCTTTCACTTGATTTATGCTCAGTTTGGTTTGCCATTTCAAGAATTGAAGCCGAACTATCATCAAGCAGTGTTAGTCAATGGGGAACGCTATAGAGCCAGATTAATGACTTTTTCGTGCGTGCCTGAATTGCAGAATGTTGATATGGATGACCTTTGGTTCGAACAAGACGGCGATATATGCCATACAGCCAACGAAACATTCAATTTATTGATGGAAACTTTTGCTGAGCACATTATCTCGCTTCGTGGTCATGTGGCGTGGCCTCCAATATCTTTCGATTTAACCCCCCTGGACTATTTTTTGTAAAGTCGCTTGTCTACTCAGATCATGAAACGAGGCTGCGACGATTGACGCCTTGGAAGAGAATATTCGACGCGTTATTGCTGACATACGGCCCATACGGAATATTAGTATATCCATCCTAATCAAATAGTATAGTATCCTAATCAAATATTTGTTGACACATTTAAAATACAATATCTTAAACATAGTAAATAAATTACAAAATATATCCATAAGTACCAAAACGTACTTTTTAAACGTATTGAATAGCACTGCATTAACCCGCCACACAATAGAAATGGAGAATCGGCGGGATAAGCAATAAGCAGCTGTGGTGTGGGAAAATGTACTGATCCTGAATTGTTACCTTGAAAAGCAACAAAACTTAACAGTGCTAGGTTAGATATTCGGAATTTAGAATTTGTGAATTTACCAAAACTAAGCTAAGAATTCGACTAAATTTATTCACAAAAAAATGTAAAGATTAAAGAATCATTCAAATAACAAAAGTTTTAATAGTAAAACAAACAAACAAAAATTAAAAAAAAAATTAAATCCAAGGATTGAAAAGGAATGGCCCAAAGGTGGTGGTCCACAGAAACAAAGCATCTAAGCCATTTGCGTATGAATGGAAATTCTGGGACCCACAATACATTCATTAATCACTGCTTAACTTACATACATATTTTTTTTTAAGTTATCACAGTAGGTCCCTTCAGAAATTTAAAATACCTTTCTATATTCATATAAAAAATGTATACAATCAGAATAGGTTATTGTTTTCTTTTAATCGAAACATAACTAATCTTGTAAACATGCTGCCCAACAAGAAGATATCTGATATAATAAATGTATCTACCTCCAAAGCCACTACCACCGCAAACTGTTCAAGCTTTCGAGTTGGGTAAGTAGTATTTGTAGAGCTTATTTATTATAAATATTATATTTACATACAAACTTGCCGTTGCAATTTACACACTCATGTATATATTCATTATTATATTGAATGTATGAGTGAAATATATCTACGTGTATAAATTTGATTAAATCGAACGTACAACGTAGGTAGTGCTAGTACATGAATTAAAGAACAAAAAATAGTTGTGTGAAAGCTTTTACCTTGGGCATATCCATCTTCGGTCAAACGCAGTGCTCCTAGTTTCACCATTGCATCGTAGTTGGGCTTTATTTTTGTCAAATCCCCATTGAACAATCCAAACATAGCTCCGTTCTCCACTGATTCCTCATATGTAAAAGCAATTTGAATGTCTTTTAGAAGAGCGCGCTGAACTGTTGAGTGCCTAAAATGGATTTTTTATCTTCGTGAATCCAGATAACAGTTTTTTTTTATTTTATTTTAAAGAATCCTAGTTTTACCATGATGTTGTTAGACGCCGTGGCATTGTGGTCATTGCCTCCCAATAATGATCAATGAAGGGAATAATTTCTTTATCTTTACTGAAGAGTAGTTCATTCTTGCCTTCCTTAGAAGAGTTCTGTTGCATATTGGCAATAGCAGTAATGCACATCTGGGGAATACCTGACAAATATCAACAGTTGAGAAATCAATATGTGGTGAATAGTTTTCTCTTACTGGCTTGCGTTTTCCTGAAGCTCTCCAGACCGCTGGGCGAGCAGTTCTTACATATGAAAACATAATTTGTTATGAATGGGACTAGTCTACCCAGTTGATAGCTTATGCAAGATTCATGATGCCATCGGTTGCAGTTGGCACAAAGTAGTTCTACGATATTTAAGTTGCGGTCTTTTCCACTTTAAAATAAGTTAGAAGTGAATTTGGAAAAGTATGTTTAAGAAGATTGCCTACCAATAGCAAATGCCGGGCGTTTCTTCCTTCTTTTTTTCATTTTCTGCAGTATCAGTTTTTAACTTCTTTTCTGGGTGAATATTTTCCATTCTAAAAATTTATTTTTTTCGTATTAAATTAATTTATTGCAAATTGATTAGTTTATTTTATAAAATGCCTTACAATACCGGCGACGGCGGGACTTGATACAAAAATGACAGTAAAGACGTCACTTTTTGAAGTTTACAAGAGTCCGAATAGTGCGTTCAGCTATTAAATTTAATAATTATTACATACACGTTCTATATCCCTAAAACAAGATAATTACAGTAAATATATAAAAATATTTTAATTTTTTATTGATTCATTGAAACTGTAGATCTATTTTCCGGCTGAACTTTCCTTTAGGGGAGCACGAATTTTATAACGCTGATACTTTTATTTGGCAGATTTATGCTTAAACACAATAAATATAACAATTTTAAAGTGCGGAAACTTTAATTCCTATTTTGAATTAATTTGTTCATACAAAATGTATGCAAATGATGGCTACCGACAACTTTTTTTGTGTTGACTGTTGTTTACCAATCCACAGATGACTGTATGAAACTTCGGTATGGTAAGTGTGTGGTATGTGCATTTTTCTAGGGATAATATAAATTGATTTCAAACTATGTACTATTGTTGTTTTGTTTCATGTCAAATCCTAAGCTTGACCCCACCCCAAATCCTATAATTGGCGTAGGCAGGCAGGATTATTTTGACATTTTAATTATGTGAGTGTATTAGTGATTCTGTTTTCGATTCTGAAATGAAATCCAGAATCGTTTTCTGTTCTGTTTAGAGTAACAACTGTCATTTTGTGGGGGTCAGAACAGTTCTGGACGGCCAATCGAAAAGGCCATTACACTCTTGTATTTTTCTGTTACTGTTATAGGAGGCGTGTTTTTTTCTAAGCACCGGGGAAATTGAACGAAAAAAACGATGAGTAGGATTAACAATTTGCATACTAAATCCAACAACAACTAATTCCTGGGGGTGCTTAGCTTAAACCCAGAGAATTCTCGGGGCTTAGCTATTGGAGATAATAAAAACTGTGCTACCAAAAACTTTTTTACTAAGTTATCGATAAAATGTATACAAACTTCAAAACTGACATTTTGACATGTCAAATAATAATCAATTATGTTTGGTTGAGCTTTTGGTCTAAGTGTGTCAGTTGTTTTCCTGACGATAATGTCAACCTAACCTAACCTACCTTTTAATATACATTCCGCAACACAACACCAAATGAATTTTAACATTTTTCGCTTTTGTATTGCCTCTATGGTGTCGTAGATTTTTTCCACCTCGCCATGAGCACAACCTCTACAGCGATTTTCATTTTTGCGTTTATTTTTATTATATGTATTTTAAAACTTGACTGTGAAATTATTATTAAATAAAAAAATATTTCCTGAAGTTGATATTCGTTCAATTAACAAGAATTGAATGAACTACAAAACAAAGGTTTATCTGAGAAAATTGTTTCGGCTGCGTTTTGTTATACACGGGAGCAACCCAATACAGATTCTCCGCTACATCCTAGGCATACTTCAATCTTCCTGATCGTCGTCCGCTCTTCCTCAGACCTATATTCCTAATGACATAGGAACTGAGCGCCCCGTTCCGAACAAGCAACTCGTCCACTAATATCATGTCACCAGTGACCGACGAATGGGTAGTTTTCAAGTAGTTGAATTCTATGTACCACTGTATTTGTGAAAATTAAAAGAAAATCACATCGGCTAAAAACAATTTCCAAAATACTTGATTTCAATTTTCAAATTATTGATTCACATTTTCTTGTATAAATTAACTTGGTTCTTTTTATGTTATTTTAATAGAAAAGTAGTTTAAATTCAATAAATATCAACCCGATGATTTCCAGAAGGATGAGGATGAGGCACACAGTGATGTTTGTTTTTTCTTGCATTACAGATGTTCTTCAAATGTCATCTTGCAAATTAATAGTGCTGCCAAGCTTTTCACTAAGCTCCTTGTGCGTTTTTACAACCAATTTCCCGGGGATTGCAAAAAAACGCACCTTGGGTTCCGATATTGTAAAAGTGTCAACGTCTAAGACTTTGACATTCAGTATATTTGTTGTTGTAGTGCAAAAAAATGCTACACTTTTACAATGATACAGGACCAGATACATCGGATCGTGAATACCCCTATTATGAATTTTAAAAGTGATGCATAACTACTTTTCGAAAATGATGATATTTCATTTAGTTAAATGTTTTCACGTAAGTTTTATTATTGAAAAAAACTACACTTGTACTTTTAATCCAAAAACTGTTTCCATTAATGGCCTTTTCGATTGGCCGTCCAGAACTGTTGTGACCCCCACGAAATGACAGTTGTTACTAAACAGAACAGAAAACTGGATTTCATTTCAGAATCGAAAACAGAATCACTAATACACTCACATAATTAAAATGTCAAAATCATCGGGTTGTTTTGTTGTGTAAGTTATAATTATTATTGATACAAGAGAATGTGTATGTTAATTGAAATCAAGTGGTTTGGAAATTCTTTTTTGTCGATGTGATTTTTTTTATTTAATTTTCACAAATTGAGTGATATATACAATTCAGAATCAGTCAAATTGTTTCCGGGAGTTTTATTGGGGGAACGTGTTCCGGACGGCTAATCGAAAAGGACATTAGTATATTAGGGCTATTCACCATCCGCTGCAACTGGTCTATTATCATTGTAAAAATGCAAAAGTGCAACATTTTGCACCACAACAACAACTTACACTTATTAAGATTTTACAACACTTTTTGTTATGACCTTGGGTCATACAAGAAAATAAAATACTTTTGAATTTACAAAATACTTATTTATTCATTAATTTAAAATAGACTTCTTCGGTTAAGCCGCCAAATGCAAGGGAGGAAAAGACAATGCAATGAAGTCTATATCTATTAGAGCAGATCAGTCGATCTCGTACTGTGGAGGTGTTAACACGTTTTCGGCTTCCCAGTTTTTTCCAAATAAATTTCGTGTGTGCGTTTAAGTATAACATTAAATCAAGATTTCTTAAGTGGTGCAGTAGCACAAAGATAGAGTGGCCGACCGAGAATCCGAGGGTCGCCAGTTCGATTCCCAGCCGCGCATCAGAACTTTGCAAGCTTTTTTTCACAACCGTGAAGTGGAAAACTTTATTGGTTGGGAAAACGAGCAAAGGAGGAGGAGCTTAAGCACCGGGGCATCGAAAGGTGTCCTAGGGCCAATGAGGCCAGCGATGGCATCAGCTGAGGGAACATCGAAAGATGTTCCAATTACAAGCAGTGATTCTGCAGCAACAACATCAACAGCAATAACAACAACGGCAACATCATCCGATGTAAGTCAGAAGCGCAGAAAGAGGATCAAGTGCGCACCAAATTTGGTAAAGAGGAGATCCACGGCCACCTCGGCAAAGCTGCCAGCTGGGGTGAATACGTCCGATATAGACGAGACGTCAGAGGCAGCAAGACAAACCCAGCTAGACACTTCACCCGAAGAGGGTATTGAATATATGTCTGAGGAAGGAGAAGGGCACTTCACGACTGGCGATAGTACTGCCTTCGTGAACCTCTCCACATCAGAGGCGTCATCTGAGGAGGACGAGGAAAAAAGAATTGTCGCTCAAATTGAAACAATGGAGGCAGAAATCCAAAGTTTGAAAAGCCAACTTAAGGCCAAGCTAGAAGCGCGCAGAGCGAAACAACTGAAAGAAATCGAGGAACAAAAACAACAACAGCAAAACGAACAATTACAAAAACAACAGCCACAGCAGCAGCCAAAACAACAACGGCAAAAACAACAGCAACAGCAGCAGACACAAGCCCCGAAACAACCGCAACAAAAACAGCAGCAGCAGATTCAAAAGCAGCAGAATCAACAGCAGCAGAAAAATCAGTCTCAGCAGCAGCAGCCACAGCCGCCGATTACGAAAAAAGAAAAGGTGCCACCCATAAATACTTATAAAATGGAGTTACAGGATACCACAAATCTATGTAAGTTGACCATAGGTCAAAATTTTACTATTAAAAGATTAAATAGCGATAGGCGTGCTATCCAGTGCTTCACACTGGAACAGCACAAAAAAATTAAAGAGTTGCTAAAAGAAACTACTACTGAATTCTTTAGTTTCACCCCTAAAACCGAAAAATTTCAAACGGTCCTTTTGAAGGGCATAGATTCCTGCACGGAACCACAGGTGCTCTTAAATGAACTCCGCCAAAAAGCGAATGACGATCTCGACTTTATCGGGGTCAAGCCGTTCGCTACAGTTAGAGCTAGGCGGGAGAAGCGGAGTCTTCCCTTCTTCCTTGTTCAACTCTCACCCAGCAGTAAACTGGATAGTTTGAGAAGTATATCCGTCCTCAACAACCAGGTTGTAACTTGGGACAAATTAAAAAGGCGCGGCGACATGCTTCAATGCATGCGCTGCCAAAGGTTCGGCCACGCCGCAGCAAACTGCGAAATGCAGTCACGCTGCGTTAAGTGTGGAGAGAACCACAATGCAGATGAATGCAAGTTAGGAAAGGAACGGGTCGAAGATAGGACCCAGCTTAAATGTGTACTCTGCCGAGGCGCCGGACAGCTTATAAAAAACAATAAAGCAGCAAAGCAAACAGTGGTAGAAAAGCGTCCAACAGTGCGCCCTCCTACAACAACGCCCGTCAACCCCCAAATTTCTTACGCCCAAATGGCGTCAGGAAGGGGAAGCACGGTACAGCCTACACCAAAGGTCGCCCAACAGGCCCCCGTGCCTAAGGCGCCGGCGGCACAGGCGGACATTATGGGCGTTCTACTGGCCATCCAGGGCCAGTTGAACGGCCTCCAAAACCAGATCAGGGAGCAGGCGACTAGGGTGGATTATATCTACTCTGTTTTGCCGAGCTTAACGCAACTTAGAGGTTAAGGGCGCGCTGCCGGAGAGGCCCTTTAAGATCCTAGCTGTGAATGTAAATTCACTGATTAGGACCGAACGTAGAGCGAATTTATTCCAATTGCTTAAAGACATAAGTCCAGATGTGTTTATGGCTAGCGAAACTAAGCTTAACCAGAAACATAAATTGACTAACAACAATTACAATATCGTAAGGAGAGACCGACCCAACTCCACTCAAGGAGGGGGCGTCGCAATCTTTATACGTAAAGGCATTAGTCATAAGGTATATAATAGTGATGTGCGTAAATTTCGGACGTTAGAGGCATGCATCATATGCATTCATCTCCAACAGGGGAAGCGAATGTATGTGATCGCTGCCTATGCACCGGAAACACCTCAGCCCACACAGTTTATAACAGAGCTTGAAAAGCTTTTTGAATGCTTAAGATTGAGCTCGGAAGAAAACTACTACATATTGGCTGGTGATTTGAATGCCAAACATATAGATTGGGGAAATCAAATACAAAATCCTCGTGGTAACCATCTGTACAATTGGATGGGTCGATACAACCTGGAGTATCGCATTGAACTTCTCGCTACAGACAGGCCATCGTTTCCAAGAAGCGGTGCCTATCTGGATCTATTGTTGAAAGACGAAAGACTAACAATTACTGATACTGTGGGCCATCGGCCTAAAAATTGTTTAAGAAAGATCGAGTACGACAGTGACCACTGCGGACTCGCCGCCGTAATACAACTTCCGAACGCGCTTATGGAGTTGGATGAGTATGTACCGGTGCATACTTACAATTACAGGAAGGTGCGCTGGCCACGCTTCTCGAACGTCTTATTGAGCGAATTACGATCAAATGGTATATCCCCACCAAATGACAGGAACATGACAAATACTGAAATTGACAGATACTTAGAACAAATGGACGAAACAATTCAACGAACAATGAACAGGACAATACCGAAATACAAAGAACGTAACGCAACTGACATGTACCGTAACGCGACAATTGATGCATTACACAGACAAAAAAGTGGCTTACTGACAAGACTAAAACGCTTTTACAGACGGTTTACTGACACACGAGATCTGGAGATAAGGACACTCAAGTCGTCCATCAAAAACATCAACCAATTGATCAAAGAAAATTATAGGTTGTCCATTAATTTGTTTTGGGACAACAAAATTCGGGCCGTGAACGCTACCGACCCGAGTATGTTCCCACAAATTAATAAGATATTCAGAAGAAAAGATCAAAACGACCTTCCGTGTCTTAAGCTCCAGAGGACGACACAAAACAGAGACGTACTTCTGACAGCGGGCATAGATCCAGATGACGCCGTCTTCGACGATGACCTCTTCATAATCGAAGATCCGCAGGAGAAGGTGGAGGCTGTGGGGTCTGCTTTCCAGCAAGTTTACAAGGTGAATGCTAGCATTCGCCCGAATCATGACCTGGAGAACAGAGCTCTGCTTCATCACTTATGGCTCCGAAACGATATAAGCGAATGGCGATCTGAGAGCCTTGGTTTTACCGGGTTTAATGATGAAAATTTGGCAAACGCCATAATCGCCGACCGAAATGGGCCCAGTCCCCTGTTAATTTCGAAGAATGAGCTCCAGCTCATCACATCATTAATAATGGTCTTCAGCAGGGAGCGGTTAACTCGCCGATTCTATTCAGCATTTACACCAGCGATCTGATAGGTAGTCTAACTCAGGCAATTGCGTACGCCGACGATCTAATTGCGTACAGAACAGCTAATACAGTTGAGGTCATCAAAAGTCTCCTGCAGAGTGACTTCGACAAGATTCAGCGATATTGTGATGACTGGAAGTTAAAAATCAACTTCCAGCGCCTCAAGGGATACGAGAAAGAACTGGCGCAAGCTGGTGATCGTAGGGCCACATGGACATCCACTGGCGAGTAAAAGTGTAGTAAAGTACCTTGGCATCTGGTTGGATCAGTACCTGTATTTCGACAGACATATAGGTGCTGCTTTGGCCAGGGCTAGGGGAGCCTTTGCCTTGACAAAACGACTGTTTTATAGCAGCCGTCTTGACAGCAGGGTGAAGGTGATTTGCTACATGGCCCTCATCAGGCCGATGATTGCCTACGGATGCCCGGTGTGGTTCAACGTTGCCCCATCTCAAATGGAAAAGATTCGGGTGTTTGAGAGGCAATGTCTTAGACGTTGCCTTGGATTACACAGAACACCAGAGTCGGAGTACACAAGATATTATTCCAACCAGGTTCTATACAACGGAGCCAACATAAACAGAATAGATAATTTTTTGTTCAAGCTGATTCGGGGTCACGTTGCAAGAGCGATGTCCTCAACTAACAGCTTAATTTTTGGGGCTTATTACCCCAATAACGAATATTTTGAGAGTGCGCGGTTAAGTGGTTACATCCCTCCCGAGGCATTCCTCTATTTAGACAGTCGAGGGCTGATACAGGATGGAGGGGCGATTCCGCTCATCTACCACGTCAGCCGGAAAACTGTGGATAGGCGACTATCCCTGTATGGTCGAGACGTCATCGCTCAAGGTGGAGAAGAGCGCCTTCGGTTCAGTAGGACTGTGTCCGATCGGGATCGGAGGGATAGGGCGAAACAGGAGAACCAGTTCTGGTGGCTCTCTGAACAGCATCATAATATTTAAAGTCGATGAAGATGGTATATCTTGGCCGACTTACATAGATTTAGGGCAATTAGGTATAGGGAACAGTCGGGGTGGCACCAAAAAAAATTAAAAATATGTATGTATGCGGGGGCATATGTGCATGTATCTGCGTGTCTGTACATGTATGTGCGTACGTATATGTATGTGGGCATGTACATGTATGGGTGGGTTGCATGTTGCTGTGTGTCTGCATGCATATAAAAAATAAACAAAAAAAAACTTAAAAAACGAAAAAAAATGCTGCTGTGGCTGTTCTAGTTTTTAAGTAGTTTTAAGTATTATTATGTATTTAAAGTAGTTTAAGTTATTTTTAGTTAGTATAACTTAGTATAACTTTGTTTTATTTAGTTTTAATTATTTTTAATCTATATTTAGGTTTAATTTATAAGTAAAAAAAAAAAAAAAAAAAAAAAAAAAAAAAAAAAAAAAAAAAATGATAAGATACCAAGTTTTTTTCGTAAAAGTTTCCTTGGAAAAATAAAATAAAATAAAATAATTAGATTTAATTAAAATAGTTTTTAGGTCGAAAGACATTAGTTCTAAGAGTTATTGTTTAATTTAGAGCGCCCGTAAAGGGCCAGTAAATTAGTTGTAAGTTATTGATAATTAGGCTAGTTTTAAACATTTTTGTCTAGCTTTAAGATAGTTATAAGTTAATATGAAATAAAAATGAATTTAAAAAAAAAAATTAAAGCAGATGGCGATTGCCCAGGGATGATTGCTTGATATTGCAGTGCTGCCTAAGCAGTATAATTATCCTTGCTCTCAACACCTCCCTTACTTAAAAGAGGTCATAATACTTCATCCAACCAGGTGTTTGAATATTTCTTCCTCTGGAAGACACCATTTGAGCTTTTGAAGCTGAACTTGGTGAAGGAAATCCATGTAGCTCTGAAGTTTCTGAACTTGATTCTAATGCATCTTCGAAATTGTCCGATGAATCAAGGACTGATCCGTTAAAATTTCCATTTTCAGTTGGTGGATCGAAATCATGTTGAGTCGATATTGGTTTGTCTTGAAATAAATCCATCAAATCAAGGAATGTGTTGGTAGTTGGTTGCTCTTTTGCTTCAGAGAATCTAGACCTTATTTGGTTCGTATGTGAACGAATAAGTCTGTTCTTATTTTCATCGTTGACAAGAATATTGTAACAGACGGTTCCTATTTTTTCAATTATTGTGCCTGGAACCCAAGGATTCTTGTTTCTGCGATAAACTTTACTATATACCATCTCACCCACTTCGAAATTCCGTTTCTTAGCACTGTATTGTCTGTTGAACTGATGATTCTGCTTTTCATTTGTATAAGTCGGCTTTTGTTGATTTGGTTTTAATAAATCCAGTGATGTTCTTAGCTTTCTGCCCATAAATGCTTCTGCTGGTGATTTGAAGTCGGAAACATTGCGGTTTGGTGTGGATCGATATGTTTGCAAAAATGTTTGTAGGTTCTCTGAGCTGGTTCCCGCCAGCTTACGTCTCCTGCTTACGTTTCTTAAGTGTTCTTTTAAGCGTATCTACAAACCGCTCTCCCTGACCTTTGGACTGGGGGTGGTATGGGGCTGTTCGTAGATGCTGGATGCCTCAATTCTCCAAGAATCGTTGAAATTCAGAACTGGTGAATTGTGTCCCATTATCTGAGACAAGCTGTTGACAATCACCATAGCGAGAAAAGAATGCGGTCAGTTTGTTGATTATGGTAGATGATGATAAGTTGAGAAGTTGCAAAACTTCCAACCATTTCGAAAAGGAGTCCACAATGAGCAAATAGTAGACACCCTCACAAGGTCCTGCGATGTCAATATGGACCCGTTCCATCGCAGATGTTGTTATTGGCCATGACTGTAAAGTTGTTTTGACTGGAAACTTTGATGCGAGGGCGCAAGCATGACATTGTTTAACAAAAAAGGTTACATCTTTATCGATGCTGGGCCAATAAACATGGCATCAGGCAATGGATTTCATCCTATCTATGCCCGGATGACCTCGATGGAGCTGTTGCAGAACTCGCTTTTGAAAACAATCGGGAACTACGATACGCGGTCGTTGAACATCAAAACACCATCGATTACTGCTAGGCTCTCCCTTCTGCACAGTAGTATGGAAACAATTCTGGTGAAGAGGGATATTTCCATCCGGAGTTCATAGACTCGATAACTGATCGAAGAATTTTGTTGCTCGTTGTAGCGTGCTGAACCATTTTGAAGTTGCCAGGAAGCACTTTGATTGTTTCGAGCAAATGCGATGAAAAATCTTTTTCAAATCTCAAGCAGGCTATGACTGTTTCTTCTTCCAATTTTGATTTTGTGTCAATCAGACGCGATAGAACATCAGCAAAACCAAAATCATTTGCTGAGATGTACTGGATTTCAAAATCATACATCAATAAAATCAGTTCCCATCGCTGAAGTCTGTTTGCTGTGTACACTGAAATTCCCTTTTTGCTACCAAAGATTGAAAGGAGCGGCTAATGGTCAGTAAAAAGAAGAAATTTTCAACCAAAAATCATTCTATGAAATTTTTTACGGCGAAAATGATTGCTGCGGCTTCCTTCTCGATCTGACTATACCTTGTCTCGGTTGGTGTCAAAGATCTGGCTGCATGAGCGATGACTTTTTCTGTTCCATCCGGAAAAATGTGCATGTGCACCTAGCCCAACGTTGGATGCATCAGCTGCTACTTTTTATCGGTAAATTTGGATTGAAATGTGTAAGCAAAAGGTCTGATGCGAGAATGCTTTTAAATTTCAGAAACGATTGTTAACATTCCTCTGACCATTCTAATTTAGCATTCTTCCGGAGCAAATTGTCCAATGGCGCTCGGATTTCTCGTATTTGCTTAACAAATTTGCCATAATAGTTTACAGCCCCGAGGAAAGATCTGACCTCGGTAATGTTGGTCGGTGCTGGCATCGTGATTATCTTGTCGATTTTGGCTGGATCTGGACGTAGGCCATTTTTGTCAACTATGTGTCCAAGATATTTCACTTCTGGTACAAAAAATGAACATTTTTCGATTTTGATGCGAAAATTGTACTCCATGAGACGTTGCATCACTGAGTTCAAGTTGCTTAAGTGGTCCTGCCAGTCCTTACCGCTTACGACGATGTCATCGAGGTAAGCTGCAACACCGTTGACACCTGCAAGCATTGAATCCATTAGCTGCTGTAAAGCTTCTGGTGCTGACTTGACGCCAGGTGCAAGCCTGTTGAGGTAAACAATCCTTTGTGCGGTGTTGATTGTGAGGAGTTTTCTTGATTCTGGTGCGACTGCAACCTGAAGATACGCGTCTGCCAAATCGATGTGGGTATAAAATGGGCTGTTTGCTATTTTTGCGAAGATGTCTTCAGGCAGTGGGAGCGGATATTGATGAGGCTCTAATGATTGGTTTAGGCCTGAAGAGTGGTCTCCGCAAATGCGCACTCCACCCGATGCCTTATGAACGACTACAATGGGTGCTGCCCAATCAGAGTAGTCTACGGGGGTGATGATATTGCGATCTTGGAGACGTTGCAATTCTGCTTCGATGAGTGGGAGTACTGAATATGACACTAGACGCTTTGCTCTGAATATTGGCTTTGTATCAGGCTTGAGATGAAGTTCTATTTCTCTTTTGGTACAAACAGAGGGATCGGCTTTGAACAATTCGACGTACTTTTGTTTAATGCTGGCAATGGATGCATTTCGCTCGTCGATAGTCGGTTAAGTGATCCGACCACATACGATGTTCATTGGTTAATTCCACAAACCGAAAATCTCGCACATGTCTGTACCTAAAACATTGAGAGAATTAATATTTGAAACATACAGTTTACACGTTTTAACTTCCCCTTTAAGATGAACGTCGCATTCAAATTCAGCAATCAAATTGATGTTGTTAAGGCAGGCACTTTTTGCTCGAGTTCCTTTTAGAGATTTACCCGGCTGACCAAGCTTCCGCCATGTGGTGACTTCTATCATACTGATGTCTGACCCAGTATCGATTTGAAGTTTGAGTGGGTACGTCTCGCGTTGATTATTGAAGCGAATTTCGACTGCTACAAACTTCCGTCTTTGGACATGGTTGATGGTGTTGACTTGGATTGACTTTTTCCTTTTTTACAACATTGATTGTCGGAATTGGTGTTGACGAATTTTCAATGAGTGCTGTGTCCTTTTTAAGATTCTTGAATTTGTGTAAATCCGACAACAGCTTACTCAAATCCAAATTTATGTTGTCCTCCAACGCTGAAAGGAGCTTGGTTCTAATGTCTGCGTCTTCAGATGATTGCAGTCCTGTGACGAAAACCAAGCACTTGAACTGATAGCTTTCAGCTCACTTAGCTTGAAATCTTCGCATGATTTGTTTACCCTAGCTGCATATGTGGTAAAATCTTCTGATGGATTTTTGATTGTCTGCAAGCAGCGAAAACGAACACTGAAGAGTGATTTTGGAGCACCAAACAAAATCTTGAGCGTTTCGACTGTTTCTGCAAAAGAAATGTCTCGGGAATTTTTCGGAAGGATGTATGATGCATATTTCTCGTGAGCGATTGGATTTAGTTTAGTCAACAATCTAACTTTGGAAGCGTCATCCAGGTGTTTGCCGTCAACTTTGAAAATGTCCTCGTGTCGACAATACCATGATTCAAAAAGAAATCTATTTGCTGGATCGTAGCAAAACTCTGAGATGCTGTTTGCTAACGTATCCATGAGAAACTCTGGTTTTTCATTCTGTAGAGTCGATGATTGTCCTCCTGTTATGAGTGATTACAAGAGCTTCGATTGAATATCTAATAATTCGATAATTTTTTCCTCGATTGAAGTCGACATGTTTGAAGAAAAAAAAAATGGCGTCGACAATGAAATTATATCAATTCACGTCGTTGATTGTTATGCTCGTTGCTAATTGTTATCCTGCCGTCGTCGCCAATTGTTATGACCTTGGGTCATACAAGAAAATAAAATAAAATAAAATACTTTTGAATTTACAAAATACTTATTTATTAATTAATTTAAAATAGACTTCTTCGGTTAAGCCGCCAAATGCAAGGGAGGAAAAGACAATGCAATGAAGTCTATATCTATTAGAGCAGATGGCGATTGCCCAGGGATGATCACTTGATATTGCAGTGCTGCCTTAGCAGTATAATTATCCTTGCTCTCAACACTTTGCACTTTTGCTATACCCTAACCCTATTGCAACAGAAAAATACAATAGTATAAAATTTGCCTGGTGTCGTTAACAGTTTGGAAGCTGTTATAGACAGGCAGACAGACGGAATTGCGAGGCCCACTTTGTTTGTGTTCTCTATCATCCTTATGTCAAGTTTGATTAAAATGTAAGTCTCGAGTTTGATTTTTTTTGCAAATGCAAAACTTGTTCTACCTACATACATATACCTACATACCTATCGCAAGTTTAAATTCAGTTTTTTATTTAATTAACAAAACAATTTAATTATGTAGGTAGAAATACCTCTTATTAAATTTATATAGGTACACACTTAACTACCAATATGTATACTTATAAGAAAAATGTAACGAATATAAGAAGTATATGAATGCACCCATGGTTGCCACAATAATTTATTTTTAAATTTAACTCTGCCGACTTGTTAATTAAAAAATATTGAAACTCACAAATTTCTAAAACTTTGCAAGAATGAAATAAGTATGTATGTACCTATAGCCATGTTTACTACGCTAATATATTTTTATAAGTTTTGTTCCGTGAATTTAGTGAAATTAGTACCTGCATAGTCTACATGAAAAATCATCTATCCCAAAAAAAAGTATTGCCCTTCCAAAACAAAATTGTTTGGCACTGTCAACATTCTTTAAAACTTCATCAAATCTTTCCCAAATAAAACTATTTACCCATTGCCTAGCCTAAACATTTGTGTGGCTCACAAAATTCAGTCAGATAGGTACCTACCTATAACTACCTATGTACATATACAAACTTTATTTAAACACTTTAAATATTAAAGATACTTACGATGTTTAGAACAGCTTATTATAAAAAAAAACAACTTGTTTATTTTGCATACCTAGATATGAATGAATGTACCCACATATACTACCTACTCACTTCAATTTTATGGAATATAACTACATGATACCTACATATCCTACAAAATAAAACATTCCTAATTACCTACAAGAAAATATTTTTTGTGAGTGGAAAGCATGAATTATTCTAAATATATTTTTTCATAACTACCTACTATGTATGTACGTAGGTTTCTTTTTTTTATCGTAACAAATCGTCCACAAGGCAAGAAAAACTTCATTCAAAAAAATCTTTCCCTTCTTCAATCTTTTATATTTCTATACCTATCTACATTTATGCATGTACAAATACAATCTTGCATTCCATCAATTTTCCCGATCTTCTATCTTCTATTTTTTGCATCTTATTTGATTCTATACAAAATTGGATGTTTTTTTTCTCTCGCTCGACCTCTCATGAGTTTGTATACAGCATTCCTGTTCTGCCATTTTTACCATTTCTTTGGATTATACCCATATTCTCTTGTCTCCCAACTCTCCAATTGTATTAAAAAGCTGTACCATCCTTGGACATACTAGATGCTACCACAGTCGAACCAATTCATGAGAGTACTATAGGAATATATGTACAATGGCTGATATTTTCTGTCAGAAATTGTTGTGTTCAATCTGATTTAGCATTTTTACTCCAGAGTTGCAATAGAATAGAAAAGGTGCGTTCACGATTTATAATAAAAATAAAATTTCGCAATTTTACAACTTTTTGTTGCTTCGGATCGTGAATACCCCTATTGTTTAATACGGATATTTGAATAATATAATCTGAATTCATTCACTCAACAAAAAAAGTGATGCCAAAAGCAATTGAACTGTCAAATGGTTTAAATTTTTTTGAAAACACTTGCATTTTTTGAGTTTGCACATTCCGTTGTTCTTTTATTCAAATTTCTTATTTTTAATTAAAATTTAACCTTGTCAGCACAATGGATCGCACTATAATAGATACCTGGAAGGCTGAGGAAAAAGAATTCGGTGAAAAACTCCATAGCAAACTAACAGCTTTAATAACAATGATCCATCCGCCAACAGAGGATTTCAAGAAGTGTTTTTCACAGGATATGTTCCTGAAACCAAATCAAAAGGCATTTTTTCACGTCATGCACTATCTCTTCACTCTTTTAGATCCAGTGGAATTTAAAAAGCGTTTCTACTGGCCAATTGCCGATAAGGAATCACAGGCTGAATTTCGTTCCTCTACAGTTCAGTATTTGATGCATCTAAACGATAAACACAACCTGCAATGGAGCAAAGTAAAGAGTTATCTTGTTGTGATGCCCGGAGGTAAGAAATTCATTGTGTTCCTATTGGATTTTGTAGATTTTATTGTCAAAGAATTGATCAAACAGAGAGAAAAGTCAATTCTGGGCGATATAACCCGCGAACAATTGGCGGAGTTCTCTATAGATATCATGACAGCCCAGAATAAAATTCACAAAGAATATGCCTCAAGTTATCTTAAGGCGACCGATGTTCAAATAGCAAACCTGAAAGAAAACACCGAGAAATTGCGGAAGCATATCAACAGCATCTCCATTCCGAATGTGAGGACATCGGATTTGTTTGAAGAGTCTGTCCTGTCAGACTTTGCTGCTAGCAATCGTCAATTGTTCAATTATAGTATCAAACAGAGGGTTGAAAAAATTGCCTCCATTGAGGAGCCATTGAGGGAACTCAAAGAAAAATTGGATCGTTTCCAGAATCACGAAGCCGGAGTTAAATACGACAAGGATATGGTTAAGAAATCTTTGTTGAGCATAAAAGCTGTCTACCCAGATCTTGAAGTCGGTACCCTGAAGCATGGATCTGAGCTGCAAATGGGCACTCTACTTAATGCCTTCAATCTCATTTATCCCGATCTGGAATGCAATATGATTGCAATTAATGAGCAAGGCAATAGGAATGATTTCATTGGAAAGGAACTGTCTAATTTGAAAACGGATATATTCCAAGTAGAAACTCAGACGACAAAGTTCTTATCGTCCATTAGCGAAGAATTCAAGAATCCGCAATCCAAACTTACCCCTGATCGTCTGAATTCTTTGGTTCCAATTGATGCCAGTATCCTATTTTCAAAGTTCGTCAATACGCCTCCAATAAAACTAGATATGGTAGACAATAAGTTGAACAACAATCCTAGACTTCCATTTTTAGATGATTTTACTGTAGAGAGGTCTATTGAGTCGTTTTGCTTTATCAATCAACAGAACACTCTGTTCCCTGCTATGAATGCACCGAGATCTGTTAAAAAATCACTTGATACTTCAATGAGACTTAATCAAAGTACAACTGCAAAATCCAAAATCGTTGATCCGCTGCGACTGTTACGGACTCTGAACAAGGATACTTCAAAATCCAAGAATGTATCCCGCAATCTTTCGTCGTTAGCTTCAAAATGGAAAATACACGAAGATTTGTTTGGTCGGGAAGAGGGTGATACATCGGAGATTGATGATTGTAAGACCATGGTCTCTATGGCGGTTGATTCACCATTGGATTCGAATGACAAAACTACCATGCCTCCTAACCAATTGGATACGTCATTATTACGTGCATCTAGTGCTATTGCCGATGGGAATATCCTATTTTCGCGAAAGTTCTCGGCAGTTAAAAAAGTTCAGGATGCTTCATTGAATTTTCAAAATTTAAGTACCAGTCCTTCGGGCAGATTGGATCCCTTAGTACAATTCGATCCAAAGGATTTTCCAAAAGTTCTTCTAAATGATCGTACGATTTTTGAAGCTTCTTCATCGATTAAAATGGATTATCTAGATGTAAGTTGTAGATATAATTCTACCTAAAAGAAAATTAATTATTGTCTTGTATTCTTGATTCTTAGGTATTCAATTTTGATAAAGCCAGTTCCAATCACGACGACATCAATAAGAGTTTCTGTGTCAAAAAGAAAATGATCACTGATCAAAATTCATCGAATATCGATTTCAATGATAATGCCGATAATTTTAAGTCTGATGCAATTTTCGATATCAGCGATGGTGTTTTGAAGGATGTAACTTTTTAAGATCGTTTGTATATATGTAGTTGTCTTAGATATTAAGTTTTTTATAAGAATAGTTTTTTAAATATATTTTTTTTGTTTAAACATGATCTGGAATATTAAAAATACTCAAATAGGTTTCATTAGGATTTTTTTTTTTGAAGAAAGTAGAATCCCTTAAAATATAAAATGCTGGAAATGCGTGGAATTTATGAGGTGTAGTTGGTCATGCGATCCAATTACTTTTGCAGCGATTGAAAGGCATACATCTCAATATAATAAATCAAACGAAGAATCACTCTTTTGTCAATCGCTGTTTTTGGCTAAGAAGGCAATTGAGTAATGAGGCCCTCTCACGAAGAACCAAGCAGACTCTATATAAAACCTTAGTCCTAAATATGGATCTGAAGTGGAGTGGATATTACCAAACCCGGATGAAAACACCTTTGATCGCTTTGACAGAAAAATTCTTCAAAATATCTACGGTATTATATGGGTTGATGGGCTGTGGAGAAGAAGATTCAACAACGAATTATACGAGAGTACAGGTACATCCCTCTGGTCAAGCACTTTCGAACTTATCATCTTAGATGTCTATAAATCGAATGGACACTGATGCCCACATTCGCAGAGTCTTTGAGTTTTACCACGAAGAAGGCGTACACAAGTGGAAGAACACCTCGACCAACTTGGAGTGAGTATCTAGTGGCAGTTAGCTTAGGACCGAGCAAACTGGAAAAGGTTGTTATTTAACGTACATCGGCATCTACTTTTAAATCCTTCCCCTTTTTCAAAACCCTTTTTGTGCTCCCTTAATTATAAAAAAAAAGCCCAGGCCCCGAACTGTAGCGCAACCTAAGTAAAAAAACATCCCAGAATGCAAAACAGGCAGTTAAATTGTATGGATCTAATTTTATTAGTTCCATAGTTCGCGCCGTTATCCACGATTTTTACATTTAAACTTCGTCATTGAGTGTCGATATAAGCAACAACTTTTCCAAGGTATTAATCGGAATGGTTCCTGACAAAGATATATATTAGAGTTGCTATTCCAGGAAGTCCAAATGTAATAATAAAATAAGCTTTTTAAGAAACAAAATAAGATGTTTATTTAACAAGGAAAGTTGATCGAATTAATAAATTAAATTACAAATATCAAACTTGATATTAAATGATATTACGAATAATGTTTTTAGATTTAAAAACAAAAGTGTTTTTACAATAAAGTATATATGTATATGTATATTCATGTATATATATTAACAATACATAGTGTACGTCAAGGCGTACAGTGAACCCAATCGTTTTTCATAGATGACGTAACTGAGTTTTCGCCAGAAGCTATCGCATATGCAAATAATCTCATTAATGCTCTACTTTTCGTCTGAATACCTACAAGTTACAATTCACAAGTTTTATGATTATTGCATTATGTGGAAATTAATTCTAAACTCAGAAAAAACAAAAGTTATGGGGTCCTATCGGGAATCTCCCAGGGGATTTTGTTCACACGGAATATTTATATTCTTTGAAATTGTCCTACGATCGTAAATTTCCCCCGAAACATAAAGTCGAAGTTATGAATGGAAGTTCAACATGTTTGGTTCAAACAGAAAATTATTCAAAACCAATGCGCATCGGGATCTCCTTAGCGAGTTTCATTCAAGAAAAAGATCTGCTCTTTCCGACAAAAGATTTCATCTTTTTGAATTTTGAGAGTTTCATTCCAACAAAAAGCAAATCTAGATCAAATCTTAACACGAAAGATTGGATCTCTGATGGGTTGGCAGATTTGATTTGAATGCACACATACATATAAAAAGTCTTTTCTGTCAACGGTCAAATGGAAAATATTTCGTAATTAATTTGTTGTGAACTTGTGAACTAGTGCCAATCCGCGCTAAAAAATAAAGAAATAATGGACAAAGAAATTAATAATTTTTATTTTATAAATTCAGTGGAGTTTTTGATTGCTTCGTCTTCGTTTTCAAAGATCTCCTCTCAAAATCGAGATTTGATCTTTTCAATGAAACTTTTTTCCAGATTTAATTGTAGTATTGGTGAATGACTGACACACATTTCTGGAAAAAAAATGAAGACGAAGCAATCAAATAGTCCACTAAATTTATAAAATCTAATGTCGAATTCCAAAAAAACCAAACATTCGATTTTTTTCTGAACACAATCGAATTATTTCTAAACAAAATCTGTCAAAACAGATCTTGCGTTTTTAGCAAGATAGACTTTACAAGCTCACTGTTTTTTGCAAATTCCTTACAACAATCAAACAAATCGATCTGAAATCGATTTGAAAAGGTTTGTTTGGAATTCGACATAAATTATTAACATATTGGTCCATTATTTGTTCATTTTTTAAATTTTTTTAGCACTATTCACAACAAATTAATAACAAAATATTTTCCATTTGACCGTTGTATGTATGTATGTATGTACATATGTATATTTTATTTAGTAAATTTTACTGTTACAATTCAATAAATAAACAAAAAATTCAAAATGGCTTTTAACGGCCTTTAGTCCACAAAATTTGCGTTTCATACCGGCAAACTCACTTGGACTCATCAGTTGGTTAGTGGGCGTTAGTAAAAAATTGCGTATTGGTAAGGCGCTCACTAACCAACTGATGAGTCCAAGTGAGATTGCCGGGATGAAACGCAAATTTTGTGGACTAAAGGCCGTTAAAAGCTATTTTGAATCAATAATTCAACAAGTCCAATTAAATGTAATGCTAAGTCTTCTACTTGGCTGAGTAATTTCAGTAGTATATAGAATTGTATTATATATAAAAAAAAAAACACCTTATAAACAAAAAATAGTAACACTTAAATAACTATGTATATAATTGGAAAACTAAATGTTTTTATACAATTGTTTCTCTAATATGAGATATAAGCAGTTTTTTAAATTTACTTAGAACTGTTTCATTTTTTATTTCTATAGGCAATTCATTAAATAATTTAAGTCCGCGATAGTATATCATATTTTGAGTTCGAAAGTCTCTATAAAGTTGAAGTCTGAAATCAGAGTTCGATCTTAAATAACGTGGTTGGCTTTCTTCCACGTAGGGCAAGCTTGCCGTAAGGTATTTAGGTGCTAGATCATTTTTTAATTTAAACACAAATAGTAACGCATTAAACATGATTCTTTGTTTGATGTTAAGCCATCTTAAGCAATCTAGCATCCAATTTATTGATGTAAGCAAGCTGCATTTAAGAATGGTTCTCATAGCTTTGTTTTGTAGGATTTGCAGTCGATTTATGTGTTCACTGATTCCTAAAAATAAAATTGTAGAAGGTTTAATAATCGTATTATAAATATTAATGGCACATATTGTTGTTATATTTTTTCGTATACGTTTAAGAAATCCAATTTTTTTTTAAACCTTTTTCCACACATATACCATGTGACTATTGAAATTTATATTATTATATTATCTAATATTACCCCTAAGTTATGTCGTTTTTATTTGGCAATCCGGAAGCCTTCCGGACTCTTCTGAAAGCGTTTACTTGGGAAAAAATGACAGTTTTGATTCTGAAAAGAAGAGAATTTTGCTTCTGGATTTGAAAACAGAATCAGAAGCAGAAGCACACACACATTCATATACTTGAACGTCAAACTCGACTGTTATCATTTTTTGTATCATAATTGTGCAACAAACATTTTTTTTTTTTAATTTGAATATTCTCACGTACACAATTATTTTCACACATACAATCTCATTAAAATTCAGAACATCAGAATCACACAAAAGTGTTCAGTTGGGATCCCGGATCGGAGAACAATTCCGGATTGCCAAATAAAAACGCCATTTTACTTGATCTATGGTGTTACCCTCAAACTATTAATCACCATATATTTACTCTTATTCACATTAATTTTAAGTTTGTTGAACTGTAACCACATGCAGAGATTATTTAAATCTTCTGTTACCACTATGTCTTTCTTCCTTTAGAGTCATTATCAGCCAGTTAAGGGACGTTTCACATGAGTGATTATGTCGAAACCCTGATTGATTATCAATTAATAATTCAATATCACATACATATTTATAAAATTGTTGATAAGCACACTTTTCTACTATTTATTCAAGTATAGGCATCATGTTTATTGGCCTAAATTTTTCACAGTCCTTAGTTCCATTTTCTTTAGGTATTGGGATGACATTAGATTCTTTTAAATTTCTCGGGAATTCACCATGGATGAAAGATTCATTAACTATTTTTAAAATTATTGGACCTATAATATCGAAACAATCCAGGATTGTGTTAATATTAATAATGTCCTTTTCGATTGGTAATCCGGAAGAACTCTCCGATCCGGTATTCCAATCGAACAAGTAAACACTAGATTCTAGATTCTGAAAATTTATTTGAGTATATTTGTAAGACGGGAAATGTCAAACGTACGTTTGTGATTATTTTATTTTGTAACCATGGCGGACACAAATGTAGAAGATTTCGAAGTGTATCCTGATGAAAATGCGAAATTAAAGTTATTGAAGGGAAAATTTGTCTTCGGAACAGATATCCGTAATTTCAATTCTCTAAAGAGAAGAAATTGAAACTACAAAATTTCAGACAAACCAAAACAAAACAATGACGTGAATAAATTAATTTGAATTTGAAATTTATTGGGTGTAAGTGTGTGCGTGCTTCTGGTTTTGATTCTGACTTCAAATCCAGAAGGAAATTTCTCTTCTATCCAGGAGAAGAACTGTCATTTGATACCAATCGAACAGTTTCAGAAGCATTCGGAAGCCTTCCGGACGATCAATCGAAAAGGCCATAAGATTCATGGCACTTTTTGTATTCATGGTTTTGCATATTTTTCTTAATTCATTTGGATCGATTTCCCTAAATTTAAATACACTTTGTATTTTCGATAACTCAATGTCAGACTGAATATTGTTAAATGGTATAGAGTTACTAATTAAATTAATGCTTTCAATAAAATACAAGTTAAACTTATTAGCAATCACAGAGTTTACAGATTCCAACTTATCACCGAAACAAACTTCACTAATTTCAGCTTTATTTTTATTTAAAACCAATTTTTTAATCGTTCGCCACATATCCTTTTGATTTTGACATGATTCAATTTTATTACAAATACAATTCTTTTTTTGTAAGGAAAAGTCTATTTTTGTAAGAATTACGTACAATTCTGTAATTATTCCAGTCATTTGACCTATTGAATATACTCGCCCTACGAAAGCACTGAATTTTTTTAAGTTTCAAGATTGTTAATTCGTTTGTGAACCATTTATTTGATTCATTGACTATGGTTTTTTTAGTTAGTTTTTGAACACAATATTTTAAGCTTTCTTGTAACAATACTGATAACATATTAAACTCAGTACTATTAATATTTAACTGTTCACATTTTTAGCCGAGAAGACCTCTGAACTGATTCTTGTTGTATTTAAATAAATTTATACACTTTTTATCGTTTTTAGTTCCTTTACTTGCCACTGGCACTTTTATTTGAATAGCTTCATGATCACCCACTTTGAATTCCGAAACCGTATCTGCCCAAATTGGTTTCTCTTTAGGGCATATAACAAAGTCAATTAGTGACCGCGAATGTTCCGTGATCCTAAAATATCAGAAAAAACTTTAGTGTATGTATAATTATTATATTAAATTTATGTTAAAGTCCCCTAAAATTACTATATTGGAATTCGAATGGAATACACGATCATAACTACTTGGAGATCTGTACAATATCGCAACAGTTTCTCTAAATTCTTTTATGAAAATTTCAAGGCATAAACACCAAATTTTCATTTGGTCATGTATTCCACTAAAAATTGTATACCGAATATCTTTTTTAATATATAAAACTACACCGGCTGTATGGCTATTTGTGCGATCGCGACGTAATGGTTCACTATAATTTGGTAGCTTTATTTCATTATTGTCTATATCACTTGTTAAATGGGTTTCAGAAAAGGCAAGAACATCAAAATTGTTAGCTATTAATTCAATTTCGTTAAAATTATTTATTAGGCTCTGCACATTAGAGCACATGTAGGTTAGTTGGTTTGATCTAATATTGAGTTCTTTCTTTTATCACTTTTAATTTTCGAAGGAACACAGGACAGTTCCTGTCATTCGATTGATGTTCACAATTAACGCTCATCCCTAATGCTTTATTTAATTCCATACAGTTTTTACATGAAACTTCTTCACAGAGTGACCTCCACCACATTTCATGCATGCCATGGTGTTTTACAAGCACTTGATTTGTGGTTGAAACCCTGACATTCAAAGCACCTCGTAAGATTAAAATATTCTCTAATCGGACATTTAATCCAACCTATTTTTATGTTTTCTAATTCCATTATTTTATTAAAACTTGTATTATATACTTCGATAATCGCGCTCAAAGACAGACTTTATCTGTCTATGAGTGATTCAGAACAAATCTGCCAACCCATCGGAGATCAGATCTTTCGTGCAGATTTGATCTAGATCTGCTCTTTTTGTTGGAATGAAACTCTGAAAATTCAAAAAGATCCAATCTTCTTTCAGAAAGATCCAATCTTTTCTTGAACGAAACTTGCTATTATACCAGAGTTGGTCCCTTGTGACACCACATGCATCCTGAGATAAACTCCCTATTTGTTGAACCATTTGGAGCTCATAATGAAGCGTAAGAGACAGTAGATGCCTATATTCTTTAGATCGCAGAGATCATCGAAGAAAAAGTCCCCAAGAATTAGCTTAAGTCTCTGAGTTAGAGCAGGGCATGTACACAGAAGATAAGGAAGAGATTCGACCTCTTCTTCGTCCATGCAGCTTCTGCAAAAATCGTTTGAATAAACGCCAAGCCTCGTTGCGTGCTTGCCTATGAGGCAGTGTCCGGTTATGACACCAATTACGGAGCTGATGTGCAATATGCTTAAGGATATCAAACACTTTGAGCGTTTCAGATCAAGTTTTGACCAGAACTGTTTTGTCGTCAGACAGGTGGTTGTATTTTTTCGTCTTAGGTTTGTCCGTTCTAAAATATCTTGTTTCAGCAATAACTTAGAGGTAGCGATTGGTATACCTATATATGCCTTATCATGTAATAATAATAAAGGTAGTGTCGTTTCACTTTTGTCAAGTTCATAAACCTTACAATTCCCTGTACCCCGGCACCCAACGTAGTTGTATATTGAACTTTTGCGCCACCTGTATAAGAGATGAATGTCATTTAAAAGAAGTGATGCAGTTTGTAGAGGACGATTCTAGAGATTTAATAGCTGCCTGACTATCTGAGATAGTAGTTGATGTCACGTTTTCTTTGAGCCAGGAAAGGACTTCTCTAATTGACATAATTTCCGCCGGAATTCGTTACAATATTACATTGTTGTAAAAAATGGAACATTACTTAAAAACCTTCATATAATTTGCATAGGTTTATTTTACGTATTTTAACATAATTTTAAGTATGGCAAACAATCCACCACCACAAAAAACAAAAACAAATAATATTCTTAATAAACAGCTTAAAGGTGTAAAATATTTAAAATATCTAAAATTAAACTACGTATTACATAAAAATTCTTATTCTTGAACCAGCACTGCTAGATTTAAAAAGTGAGTTTTTTTTTGTTGGTGTAGGACTCACTTTTAGCAAGTATAAACTTTAACAAAACACAAAATAAACAAAAAAAAAATGGTTTGATGGATTATTTGAAAGTCATTTGAAAATGCATACAGCATTTTTAAGATTCAAACATTTTTTTTATTTTTTTGTATTTTATTCGATTAAAGTTTTGACTTGATCGCAGCACTGGGGGCTAATTGTCAAGATGGACATTCGAGGCTTACAGTATTGTTAGTCAGATTGTGAGGATTGGCACTGGGAGATTCATCATATCTTATAGTCATTGAATTTGAATTGCCTGGAATTAGAACATAACCCAAAGACTCGTAGAATGGTATAAGTTTGTCTTTGCAGTCTAAGGACATTTTATAACATCCAAGATGCTGGGCCAGTAAAGACACAGTCACAACGATGCTGCAAAAGAAAAAAACAAAGTTATTATTTAGTCAAGGCTTTTAATAGTTAGATAAATTAACTTACAGTTTTCCTAATTGTTTTCCTCTGTATGTATTGTTTACTACTACATCTTCAAGACGTCCTCTCTAATAATATTAAGAATTAATCATTAAATATTTTCTAATCGAACATCGATTGCATTACTTACAATAGAACAGCCATGAATGAATTTTCGTTCAATTATTAACGAAGCTGCTCCGATTATCTCATTTTTTCTTGAATCTTCGATGACTGTGACAAAATAATCACCACTAGCTTTCATTTGAGAAAATCTCGCTAAAAGAAAAGAATAGAACAATTATTTTTCCAAAATCAAGTTTTCAATATTCAAGACTGATATATCATAAAAACAACTAAAAAAGTTGCGATATAATGAAGAGGACGACTAATCAGGACATGGAAACGGTGTCAATTGGAGTTTTATCATTTAAATTGTCATTTTAATTGGCTTATTATAGGCGAAAAGCCTATTATAAAAGATTTAATTGAATAAATAAATGAAATGAAACACGGAGGCAATATATATAGGAATTACACCAGGCACTAAACTTCTCTGGAATAAACATGTTGAAGCAACAATCAGTAAATCTACAAAGGTCCTTATACAGGGTGACTCACGAATCGTGCTACAAAAATAAAACGTAATAACTTTTTTTCAGTGTGAGTAATCGGCTTATTTTTTTTTATTTTATAGGCTACTATTTACTGAAAAAAGGATTTGGATAGTGCAGCGATACCATTCATTGCAGTCCGTCATTTCCATCCAAAGGAACTTTAGGCTGGAGTTTGGCGGTACTCCCCGACTAGATGGACCATTATGAGGCTGGTGAACATGTTTGCCGAATCTGGAAGCATCGAACGAAGACCGTATCATCGAGATCCCAATGTTCGGGTTCAGAATACAATCGTGGCTGTTGCATTGGCAATACAGACAAATCCAAGTGTTTCGACTCGAAACTTAACGGGGCAAATTGGAGTTAGCAGACGGTCATTACAACGGATAATTCATGCTGACTTAAATTTTTTTCCGTACAAAGTCCAAATTACAAGCAAGTTAAACCCTCAGGATTTGCCTGTTCGCCTGGAATTTTGCCGAAAAATGATTGCAATGCATTTTGACTTAAACGACAATGTTAGTAAGCAAAATTGCCATATATGGAGTGAATATAATCCAGAAATGCTCTATGAGACGGAACTGCACCCAGAAGGAGTCACTGTGTGGTGCGCAGTTTCTTCAAGGTGTATTGTCGGGCCATACTTCTTTGAAGAAAACGGTGTAACACAATGGGGACCATTACTTAAAGATGTTAAAGGAGTTTTTTTACCCAAAACTTCGCCGAAGACATATCCCTTTCAGCAGGATTTGGTTTCAACAAAATGGAGCAAGGGCAGACGTAATCACACAAGTTATTGCGGAGCTCCAACGAAAATTCCCAAACAAATTGATATCCAGAAACTGCACTTTCCGCTGGCCCCAAATGTCACCTGACCTGACTGCACCAGACTTTTTTATGGGGTTATGTCAAGCAGGAAGTGTACAAAACGAAACCCAGGAATTTGACTGAATTGAAGCAGTCCATTAAGACAATAATTGAAGCGATCCCAATTTCAAGCCTTCAGGCCGCAATGAACAATTTTCTGATCAGGTGCCGCATATGTGTGGATGAGCGTGGATGTCATTTGCTGCGTTCCAAGAATCTTAAGCTCTTTGCGACAGCAAGAAACAAGCTTCGATTTTTGCGACAGAAATCGCTTTACTGTCGTTTGGCTAAGGAAGTGATATTAGGTCTATCGTTGGTTGTTCGTCAGGTTCAAGTGTTTTATAGTCTGTTAATACATAATACTAGCACCCAAATGTTTCTGGAGAATCTGAACACGTCCTGTTGTGCTGTTTTTCAAGGTATTAGTATGGCTTAGCCTTAAGGCACTATATACTGCGGATTCTTGTACGAAAAGATCTAGGTGTTTCAGGTTGAGTATCGCCTCTAACCCTGCAGTTGGATTGGATCTCATGTCCCCGTAATTCCAATGCACCCAAGTGTCTGTTCTTTTGTCAGGGTTATAAGGTTTGAGCTTTTTTCAATTGCATTCCACCAGACCAAATTACAATATGTTAGTATTGGCCTGATCCACACGTCATCCACACGATAATTTTTGGACTTGTTCCCCAAAATTTCCCAAAAATTCTGTTACAGGAATAAAATGAATTCATTGCTTTTTTAGCTCTTTCCTTAGTGTTCCCACTCCAGTTCGATTTCCTATTGAAGGTATTTTCCTTTGGTTTGTAAAAAGGACCAATTCAGTTTTTGACGGGTTAACCATCATACCACACTTTCTAGTCCATCTACTAACCTTAAAAAAGGTACATTCGATCTGTTCGCTGATTGTAGATAAGAATTTACCTGTCGCTCATCACGAAAGTTCGTCAGCGTAAGCAACATTTACTAAATAGTGTTTCAGATTAGAGAGGATTGTGTTCATAAAAGCAATCAGAGGAGTGGTGAGATAACTCCCCCGCTGTGGGGTGCCCCTGCATGTGGATACTCTCATCTGTATCATACATGCACATAAGCCAACCTATTATCGAATTATCGACCTTATTGTCTACTAGAGCTGCTCTTACTGCTTCATTTTTAAAGTTCTTGAAAGCTCCTTCAATATCAATAAACACAGCAAGGTTATATTCTTTGTCGCTCAGTGTCTTTTCAATCGAGCTAACGAAGTGCCGTCTCTACACTCTTCCCCCTTGTGTAAGCATGATAAGCTGGAGATAAATCAACCAGTTTAAGAGTGCCGCAGATATGTAGGTCTATTAGACTTTCAAACTTTTTAAGAATAAATTATGTCAAACTGATAGGCCTGAACTGGACACTGCATAATAATAAGTTAATGCGACAGACTTATGCACCATTGCGGGTTGCAAAAAAATTCTTTCTATGCCTTCTAACTAATGCCGTGCAATTTAGTTATATCATATAGTTATTATTATTTTTGTAATAGACATACATATTTGTGAAAGCACCAAATGTATACTCCAAGTGATGAAATTTCTCAAAGAAATGAACCTGGAGGAAGAGCTTAAGGACGAGCAAACTCATCCTGCTCTAGAACCAGCCACAACAGATCAAAAATGTCGCAGTGCTAACCCCTAATCTCATTCATTCATTCATAACTGAAAACGAGAGAAAATGAAAAATACTACTTTCGAAACTTGATTCTATAAGCCCCCAAAAATAACTAGGTACCTACCTTCTATCTTATTTTTAGACAATGTGCTTGAGTATTGGGTACAAGAGTGCACTTTACATTACATAATAAATATAACAAGTAACAAATTTGTCGTTGATATTTTACTTACTTAAAAACTGTGTCCTTGAAACATCTCCCACAGTTGTGAGTTGGGACAGCAACTGCAAAAATCCTCTATCGTAATCGCCATCCTTGAGAGGACGCACTTTCAGCCATGGTTCTCCAGGTGCAACAGCAGAAATAAATGGATCAAATTTAGCAAGACTCTTGTGAAAGTTCAATTGCATTAGCACTCTCGGATCGTACAAATAAACTTCTTCCTAAAATAATTAAAAATAGATATTTAACGAAATTATAAAATAATTCTGAATAAATATAGGTAGGTACATCGATAGTTCATATCTTATCAATGTTGTCTATTTGTAACTAAATTGTATTTGAAATTCTTTTAAGAGAATGCCACATCTACACACCTTCTTATATCCAACCATAGTCGATGCGTTGATGTGTTACCTTCACCAGAAACTTAAATCAACTATCAGACTAATGAAGGAAACTACTGTCGAACCAGACAATACAACTTTTGTACTGTCTGTTAAGAATTTCGAGCAAAACAAGATCCCAAGGTGACCGGTTTTCCATAAGCACGAAGAACGGAATTTAAATGAAATTAAAAAAAAAACCGGAACTATGCGTAGCGAACCCGTTTATGGAAATCCTCGTTCCATCGCTTCTCCCACAACGGGATAAACTAGTCAATATCATTTCCCCTTGAAAAGGAATCACACTTTTCAGTTTTTATGAGAAAGTAAACAATTTTTGTTTACTTTCAATAAAACAAATTATTGAGATAACAATCGATTGATATAAATTGCATTAAGTTTTAGATTTTACTTACCATTATGGACTTTAACGTTGCTTAGTCAATTCTGGAAGACACTGGGTTTTGGGTGAGGAATCAAATATGAGTATATTTTTTTTTGCAAAACTGATCACATACCCAAATTTAGCAATCAAAACCAAGACACTACAGGAGTGCTCTTCAAATGCTCCAGGGCCAGTCGTAGTCGTGGCTTTTGATTTTGCACTTTTGCGGAAATGTAACCAAAACAGAAGTTTTTGATAAGATGAGAACAATTTCGTAATGTCAAATGAGTATGTTCAAGAAGTGAATAATTAGTTCCGTTAGATTTTACTTTTGTTGTAAACGTACTTCGATTTAACAGAATGACACCTTCTTTCAAGTTTCTTTTAAATTATACTCGCAACTGCTTTCAAAAACTAAATTTTGAATTGTGTGAAAGCAATAAAGTACAAACAAATCCTGAAACTGGTTGAATACAATTTCGTGCCAATGTTTAAATGTCTGCAAAATGTTTGCGTTTGTATAATTTTGCTTATTTAAAATTAATGCCGGATGACCACGAGTGACAAATTGCCATTATTTCTTCCATTTTATTGACATTACTGACAAAATCGTGTAAATGGTTTGAAAATTTGTCATTGTTTTCGTCATTAAAAAAATGGCTGGGAAGACTGACATTAAATATTGCCATTATAATTAAGTCATGTAACTCCACAATGATGCCATTTTGAAAATAATGGCACACCGCGAGGAAGAATGAACTTGCTCATTCTTTAATAGCAGATTGCCATTATCAATCAAATAGCCATTATTTTACCCAGTGTAAATGCTTATCATTATTGATTTTATTTTACCATTATTTTGCCAGTTTAATGGCATGAATTAATGGTAATTTATCACTCGTGTAAATCCGGGATAACTTAATTTTCTCAAATGTTGTTTAAATATTTGATCCAAGGTTCAACAATTTTAACTACCAATTTCAGCGGATTAACTGAGGCTTAACGATGGTTTAATATCCTTTTCACACAAATCCCAAAACAAGGTTTTCGCGAAATGGTCGGTTTTGGCTGAAAACCTAAAGCGAAAACACGAGTTTTCCCATACATTTTTGATAAACCACTCGTTTTGATAAACTACGAGTTTTAAATAAAACCTAGTCGAAAACATGTTGGCTTTGCAAGATGAACTAAGCAAACACACCTTGTGAAACATTCGGGTTGCTGCCAGGAAAAACGAAATAAAAACTGGGGCCCAATTCCGGAAGCGTGAATGATTTTCTGTGCAAAAAAATTATTCACCCTCAAAATATGCGTGAATAAATTTGCCTATCTGTGTACACGTTATCTGTCAAATAAAAATGCATCGCACCCTTGCGGAATCGGAAAAATGTATGTGTACACAACTTTCTGTGTACACAGAGAAAACTCACACTTGCGGAATTAGGCCCCTGGGGTAATTTCAATTTCAATTCACAAAATATTTTTTGTTGTCTGTGGTGCCAAAATAGTTGAAATGTCAAACGAAAACTTGTAAATGTTCAGTGTGAACGGTTTTCGTTTGGTGTGAAAAGCCTAATAAACGATAGTTCAACCAGTTTAATTTGAGTGTGTTACTGGCCTTGATTGGATTAAGGCACAACCCTTTTGATCAAATATTTATTTTATTTATTATGAATTTCTGGACAAACAAAATTTTAATGTTCGAGAATTCTGTAAAAAGACAATCAACAAAAAAAAAACAGATCTGAAATGTTTAAAAGTCGATATAATGGCCTTTTCGATTGGCCGTCCGGAACACGTTCCCCCAATAAAACAGCCGTAAGCAATTTGACTGATTCTGAATTATATGTATCACTGTATTTGTGAAAATTAAATTAAAAGAAAATCACATCGGCTAAAAAGAATTTCCAAAACACTTGATTTCAATTTAGATACACATTTTCTTGTATCAATAATAATTATTACTTGCTACTTTTTATGTTATTTTACCAGAAAATGAGTTTAAATTCAATAAAAACAACGAAATTACACAACAAATCAAGCCGATTATTTTGACATTTTAATTGTGTAAGTGTATTAGTGATTCTGTTTTCGATTCTGAAATGAAATCCAGAATCGTTTTCTGTTCTGTTTAGAGTAACAACTGTCATTTTGTGGGGGTCAGAACAGTTCTGGACGGCCAATCGAAAAGGCCATAATACTCACATAATTAAAATATCAAATTCATCGGGTTGCTTTGTTATGTAATTTCGATGTGCTTATTGAATTTAAACTACTTTTCTGGTAAGATAAGGTAAAAAGAAGCAAGTTATAATTATTATTCATACAAGAAAATGTGTATCTAAATTGAAATCAAGTGTTTTGGAAATTCTTTTTAGTAGATGTGATTTTTTTTAATTTAATTTTCACAAATACAGTGATACATACAATTCAGAATAAGTCAATTTGTTTCCTGGTGTTTTATTTGGAGAACGTGTTCCGGACGGCCAATCGAAAAAGCCATTAATTTGAACATGTTCATTTTCGGGTCACTGACAAACTAACGTCAGTCTACTGTCAGCTGTCAATTTTATACAGTCATCACGTTGAAAACAAAATACGCGTTTTTGTAGAGTCGTACGCTGTATAGAGAAGTTTTGGTTAATTTCTATCAATTTTTCCAAATCAAACTACAAAATGATTATTCCAATTCGTTGTTTTACGTGTGGAAAAGTGATTGGCAATAAATGGGAATCATATCTTGGACTCCTGCAAGCTGAGTACACAGAAGGGTGAGAATGAGAACCATTAAAAATTTGTCTTTCAATTTTAAAGAAACCTTTTCTATTCATAGTGACGCACTTGATGCTTTGGGTTTGAAAAGATATTGCTGCCGCCGAATGCTGCTTGGACATGTCGATTTGATTGAAAAACTTCTCAATTATGCTCCTCTCGAGAAATAAAAGAAAATGATGGCCAAACCAGTAGCAATTAAGAGTCGACTAGATTTAATTTTGTTTTGAATAAATTTTAATTTAATAAAAAAATGTGTTCATTCGATTTTATTTCTCTTTATCTACATTTTGTCCATAAAATGAGGCTGTCCATTGTTCTCACGACGACGTGTCATAATTTCACATCCATTGTCTGTTACTAAAAGGGTCTGTTCAAACTGCGCTGACCTCAGACCATCGGCGGTAACAGCTGTCCAATCATCGGGCCACTGGTCACTCTTGGCAACTCCTTCTGATATCATCGGTTCAATGGTAAAGCTGTTTCCAGCTTTCATTACACCAACAGCAGAATTTTCTGTTGTAATGGAGCACAAAATAGGATGAGATAGTTACTGAGATGTGAATAATAACTTACTGGCATAATGAGGCACATTTGGAGCTGTGTGGAACAACCTGTGGATACCATGTCCACAATAGCTCTTGACCACACTAAATCCATGTGGTTGTACATGTTTTTGAATAACATTCCCAATCTCGCGGTATTTAACTCCAGGGCTAAACAAAATGTATTTGAAAAGAATGGAACATACTAGAAGCAACAGTACTACTTACCGAACAATATCGATTGCCTTGCATAGAGCTTCGTAAGTAACCTTCACGAGTTTTTTATGTTTTTCGGCAACATTTCCTACGAAAAACGTCTCGTTCAAGTCTCCATGGAATCCATGGTGATAGACAGTCACATCGACATTACAAATGTCACCATCTTCCAGAGGTCTGGTGTCTGGAATTCCATGACAAATCACCTCGTTCACTGAAGTGCAGCAAGATGCTGGGAAATTGTAGTAATTCAGTGGCGATGGATAACAATCACGTTCGATCGCAGCCTCATGTACTAGACGGTCCAGCTCGTCTGTAGTTACACCAACATCGCATGCTTTGGCTGCCTCATCTAAGCATTCGCGACCTAATTTACAAGCCACTCTCATAGCTTGAATTTCTTCATCGTCCAGAACTTTAATTGTGCTATTGCCACGCATAGCCTCCTCGGAAAGGGCTCGACCCTTTGGATGATCGGCATAGTCTGGGCGTTGAATAAGCTCCGGCACCTTCCTTATGGGAGTTTGTGGAAACGGACGAAGTTTTCCGGTGAAACGATAATGAGGCCAAGGGTTGTAGCCATTTGTTTCAGCGACCACCGATGATTTATTTGTACCTTCTAAGCAATTTGCGAAACTTGTCAATCTATTTTATATACATATTTAGAAAATCGACTTACGCGCTAGAAAATGGATGATTTTGTGCTCCTTCCAGAAACTTTTGAAGCAGGGTTGAGAACAAAAATATGAACCATTTATTCCCAATTTCAGACATGTGGGACATTGAAGAGTTGCTTCCTTGCCACAATTGGTGGTTTCGCACTTATTTGCCACAATGGACATTTTCTTATTTGATTTTAGTTTTGCAAATTGTTAAGAAATTACAAAAGATTATAAATAGATTTTTTCTTCTCCTGTGTGCGCTGGGATGGTTGGTTGTTTCTTTTTTTATATTAAGGCAGCGGCGGCGGCATAGATGAATTGATGAGGAAATGTCAAAAATAATGCTGCCGACTGCTGTCACAGCAGTGGTGGTGCTTGAAAGGTTAAGGAGAATTTCGACTATGGCTGTTGCATTGCGGAACAGGAAATCAAAAATAAATGAACACAAAATAAGAGTTTCGTTCAAAATAAATATAAATTAATTTAGTAATTAAAAGGAATAAAATTATATGTAATTTTTGTGACCTTTTATCGTTAAAGATATATGTAACTTTTTGTGGGCTGTAAGTCAATAAATTGAATTTATTGACCTACAGCCCACAAAAAGTTACATATAGTAGTAATTAAAAGGGCTATCTAGAAATGTGCATAATGTAAGTATGTTAGATAAGAGACAACACTGTTAAATTTAAATCTGACGAAAGTTATTGGATATGAAACGAATTGAAATAATTTCATATATGGTGCTTCTAATTCAAAAAAAAAAAAATATATATTTTTTTGTTTTTGGTTACATTAAAAAAATCATAAGGTTCGTTCGTTGAACTTTACCTAGAGTCGACCCAGGTTTTTTTTTGACAAAACTTGGGTTTTTCGGTTCTTAAAAAACACCCGAGGGCCTTTAAATTTATGTTGCAGAAAAGAAAGTTATGTCATTTAATAATTAAAACTTAAAATATGTTAAATATAAGTTCTTAGTACATTTTTGTGAACCTATGCACAATCCTCAACTTCAAAGCTTTCCATTTTTCATGTCTGTGTCTGAAAATTAATTTGAGTATTGTTTTATTTCCACTTTAAAAATAACAATTTGCATACAAAACGAGAATTCACAACAAAACAAATGCCTCAGATTAGGAATGATGGATAAGTCCATCTATGTTATTGAAATATCGATATTAAAACAAAAAATCGATGATTCAATATCAATGTTGAAGGAAGAATACGGGAAAAGCCTTCAACACATCGATGTTTTCGATTCGATAACTATTAACATCGATGATGAGTACTCGATATTCTCATCAATATCGCCCATTCCTACTTCAGATCTCATGTGACTTTGACGTTTATTCATTTACGTCAAGTTGCCCCTGCTAAAAATCTAGTTCTACTTCAGGACGAGTTGGGGGCTACCCTAGGTTTCAGAAAACAGAGAATGTTTGTCAGGGTGACTTTTAGGTTTTTCAAAAAACGCTTTAGGTCGACCCTAGGGCGACTTCAGGGCTCAACGAACAAACCTATAATTTGTGTATGCATTTGAATGAAAAGATTAACAAAACGAATTTTATCAAATCCAATTTTCATTTTTTGAATTCAACGGATTTTGCTTAAGCGGAAGTTTCCATACATTTTTTTTTTAAAGAATGAAAGAAAATTTAATCCTTGAGCAAAACCAAGTTATAATTAAACCATTTTAATCATAACATATATAGTTCCTAAATTCGTAGTAACTACATATTCCCAACTCATCTCTGTGGTATGAATTATGTAGTTTTCGATTGGGTAGTGAAAGAAGTCACCGATCCGGAATCTAGTTGTTTATGCTAACGAACAAGTAAACACTAGTATTCTCGATTTTTAAATCTGAAGTTTAATTTGAGTGAATGTGTTATAAGGGGAATTTAAATGCAAATTCGTAAATATTTAGTCTACCTAAATATAAAGAAATATCTGCGTTATTCTAGATAAAAATAGAGATATTTTTTTGATTTGGTGGGAAAATTTTTCTACGAAATCCTACTAATGTTTTAAATGTGAAAGTTTGGATGGATGTTTGTTGCTCAATAACGCCTAGAACGGCTGAACAGATCTGGATGTAATTTGGCACAGAAATAGATTATAGACTGGAATAGCACATAGGCTACTTTTAATCCCGGTAAAATGTATGGTTCCCGTGGGATAGATTTGTTTTAATTTTTCATAGAGCATATGTAACATATCTACTGCTCATTCTACAAATAGCTAAAATAGCTTTAATTCACAAGAAGTAAAAAAAAAACACACTCAAAACATGCAGCTGCGGTTTCAGTAATCAATCCAGTATTACATTATACCAAATCAACACGAAAGCTCTACACCAACTCAGTAGTACAGAATACAGATAGACAAAAAGCCATCTGTTTTGTTTTGGAATTAAATGTCATTTGTTATCAATTGGTAAAACTTACTAATATTATAAAATCTACCTAAATGAATGTTTGGATGTTTGATCCGTAACTACGCATCAACGAATTAACGTACTCGTATTTGGATGGGGCCCTGGATTATCCCATAGGTCATTTTTATCCCGAAAAAATAAACGGTGTTATTCCGCATTCACACCACCCTTCAACAATGGAATGGATTTTAATGAAATTTGGTAAGCAAATCGATGAGAAACTGGATTATCCTACAAAATTTGTCGATTCAAATAAGAGATTCTGTGTAATTGTTCCGCTTTCACGCTACAACGACTGAACGGGTTTTGATGAAATTTTGTAGGTGGATAGTTGATGTCATTAGATTCCCGTGAGATAGAAAGTCCGTAGCATCGCACGAGTATCTGCTTGTTATTATATATGTATAGCATTAACGAGAGCTAGAATAAAACAATTATCAACTTTTTAGTGTGCGTTTCTGGTTTTGTGTGGGTCTTCAAATTCAGAACCCTAATTTCTCTTTTTTTTTCTCCAGAAGAAGCACGTCATTCAATACAAATCGCTCACTTTTCGAAGCCTTTCGGACGAACAATCAAAAATGCCATTAGTCCGTTAATCTGTCAACGCATTTTGATTTTGTGAAAAGTCAAGAAAAAAAACAACTGTAACAGTTATTCTAAATTCATTCATTTATATACATTTGTTTATATAAAGTTATTTATAAGAAAGCACGTTTTTTTATAATGAAGTAAGTATACTATTATTAAGTAGTGCTCGTGTTAGAAAAAATGGGCGTTATCGTGAATAAAATTTCCCAGATAACTTTGCTTTCATTTTATACTATTCGTTGTTCGAGGGAAATTTATTCCGTGGGAGATTCACGTTCGCAGGCAAAATTTCGAAGGAATATTCCGTTGGAAACAAAATTTCCCGAGCGATTCCCGATAGGATCCAATATGTCTTTTGCTCAATGGTTTTGAAAGATTTGTATAAAAAAAGAATTGAATTGTTTTACAATGCCATATGCCAAACAAAGTACTTACAAAAATCAAATGTTTATTTTATTAAATACTAGCTGAAATATTGCGAATTGTTTCATGTTTATGATCTTCTTTTCCTTTCGATTTTTATTCTTTATTTCATTTACTCCTCTTATGGTTATACAAAAATTGAAAAATTCCTATGTTTCTTATCTGCTAGCGCGATCTATCGGCAGGGGGTCGGACCACTCTTGTTTCGAATTCAGAATCGAAACCAGATGCACTCACACACATTTATATACTTGAACGTCAAACTCGACCGTTATCATTGTTTGTACCATAATTATTGTGCAACAAACATTATTTTTGGTGTTGATTATTCTCACGTACACAATTATTTTCACGTAGGTACCCAATTATTTTCACATATTCAATCACATTAATGGAGTTTTCGTTTGTTAACAAAAATCAATATATTTTTGATTTAGATCTGTCAAAAAACTGATTTTGATAATTTTTGTCTTCGATTGGCCAAAAAAAAATTTATTTATTTTTTGATTTTAAATCAATTTTGCTGATCTGGATTTTTCGGCAGATCTAGCTCTCTTTTAATAACACCAATATGCATCGTTATTAACAGCCATCAATTTGACAAGGCAGTAACTGATACAGCTAGCTGGTTCACAGACACAAATATACACCACTACTATAGCGAATTAAAATCAGTCTGAAAACGTATTCGATTCGTTACGAAAAAAATCAATTTATAGATCAAAATATAAATTTACCAAACGAAAACCCCATAAAATTCAGAATTGCCAGATACAAGAAAAAGGGTTGGAATCACGGATTGCAGATGTATTCCGGATTGCCAAATAAAAACGCATTCCTTCCAAAAAGGAACTTTTACTAGCAAGCTATAGTCAAGAAATATCTCTCTTCATTTCAAGCCAAGTGCATTTGTGTCTGAATTTTTAGCTGTTAGGTATTTACAAGTTCAACTTTATATAAACTATTTGTGCAGTCAAGTTATTAAGCAAATATTTTATATTTTATATAATTTTATAGCACAAAAAAATATTGGAGTTACTTTTTTTCAGCGCAAACTAAATGTAACTATTTGAAGTAAATTTCCATATTTAAAATTAATGTCGTATCAAAAACTAAACTACATTTCAAGTCAAATTTGTGTTCAATGAATGCAGTTGACGACAAATATAGTCCTTTGTATCTTCTGAACGTGTCTAATTGCATTATTAAAAGTAATTTTATAATAACTTTTCGATACTAAAATATCATAATAGCTACTATTCAACCTCGTAAGTAGCTTAGCTTAGCGCATGCCTCCATTTAATGATATATAACTTTTATGAATAACATTTCAACCATTTGAGCATTATGAATAAGGCTGATAAATATATTTTTATAAATGGCACAGATATATTTATATATTTTGAAACACATATTAATTATCTCGAAAACGGATCTAACGATGTTGATAATAAAATATGTGCACTTACTACACAGTACACATAATAAAGGTAATATATTCCGGTTTTCATTTTCGTTCAATATCGCCCATATGGCAAAACTCAGAGACACTCGTGTCACATTTGGCATGCCCATATGCTTAGGCATGGGCCAAACTGCTAGTTGCAATGTCAGTTACTGCTACTTTTAAATAACAGTTATAAATTCCTGTTCCTGAAATAACAATATTTTCCACTACCATTTTAAAATTAATTATTCATCACTTTTTCATCTATATTCCGCTTTTTAGTTTGATTAAAATACAAATTTAGAAATTTCAAATGTTATTTCAATAACAGTTATTTTTGATCTACTGTTACCTCTTACTGAACACATCTAACCTGAAATATTGACCCATCCCTATTTGTATGTGCAAATGCCAAATCTCAGAGACATTTTGCCAAATATGACAACCGAATTTTTGAATTATGACAACCGAATTTTGTAAACATGCGCAATATATATCCTTATTATGTGTACTGTGCACTTACTATAGGTATAGTCTCAATTTTGGTTCAAACATTTTTGTGTATGCATATTTTTTACCGTTAGTACCTGCCATACAACAATTTTGTTGATTTTCGATATTCTCATAAGCGGCTCCATGGATTTCGATCAAATTTTTTTAATTTTTTGTTTTTTTGAAAAAACAATCAATTTTTTCTGAAAATTCAATATTTCGAAAACGGATTGTAGACTTAGAAATTTTGTTTTTAAATTTGTAGTGTTAATTACTAGGGACATATGTATATAAATACTTTTTTTAGAAAAACATTATTAAAGAATTATTGTTAATAAAAAATTAAGTAAAAAAACGACTTTAAAAATATATGTAGCCAATTCTACTCAGAATCTCTTGCATCCGATGTGATCGAACATAAGAGCTAGTACGTGCGATCCAGGCATGCATTTTATTTTGACATAAAATTAAAACAAACCTTACAACCTTGAAGTTTTCTAAAGACAAGCCATATCAACTAAATCAGTATTGACATGGGGATTATGAATACCTACTTCATACACATCACTTGTTACTTATGATGTATAATTTGTATCCCGGTATCCACCGAATAGCAAATTGGAAGACCAAAACTAAAACGCATTGCACACATAAACCATAATTATAAAAAGGTCACAGGAAACGTTATAAAACAAAAAAGAGCTTCTTACTAGAGATATGTACTCGTATAACGTCAATTCATTTTGAACTTCAAAAACATTGTCGCCTGCACTTGTTACTTGAAGTGATATTTAAATATCTCTCTCTTTTATTAATACTGAATAAAGAGGTCAAAATTAAAATTCTCAATGAATAACTTGACACAATTTTCAAGAGATAGCTATTCTTTTTCAAAAGGCGCATAATTTTCCTTTGTTATGAAGGCACCATATCATATCGCCGTGACCTGAAATTCTATATTGCTCATACCATACCTATACCGTCCGACAACACCTTCTTCATCCTTAAACTGGTATAAACTTATTTATACTCATATAGCCACATCACATGGCATTCATTTTATAAGAAGCAAAGTAATTTTAATTATGTTAAATTTTCTCTTTTCAGGGAAAACGCATATCTTCCTGAACCTGCGAGCGTTCACTATTTAACTTAACATATAGTTACTTCCTTGCGTTAAAAATCACCAGTAACGTAAGGGAATGGAATATGTGTAGGGCCTCTGGAATACGTCTATATTCCACCTTCCTAACATAAGAGGAGTACCAACTAGAAGAAGCATTTCCGCACAGAAAATTAAATTGAAAACTTTTATAATGTTGTATCCTTGATGTGTACACTTGTACAGTGTTTTGTTGAATGTAAGTTCATGCATAGAAGATACATTATGTACTTTGTTATATATACATATAGAAGCAAGTAAGAAATTAAAAAAAAAAAAGTTCGAATTGTGTCCTCGATTAAAATGCGAACTATGCGAGAGGAGCTTGCACACACATTCCAAGTTTAATTGGGTTTTCGAAGCATCAGGTTGTCTTCTTTGCTGATGCGAATCCTTTTTCTCGGCAATATTTTTCCATCCTCATCCTTTTTTCTTGAAAGTAGAAACATATATATGTATATATGTATGTATAGTATGTACCTCCATATGGAGCTCATGCATGGATAATATAGTCTCCATCATAAAGCAGTTAAAGTTGTTTTGTTGTTTCACTGCAATCACTTCCTTCACTCTTCCAAAGAGGTTAAACGCCCATATGGGAACAGGAATTGAGTTGGAGTCTCGTCCCGAATCAGGGTAAGACATAGAAGAGTTTTGAATAATAAAATTATATTTGATAGAGGGAAGCCTGATTGCCGATTACCATTTGAGTTAAGAAAGCTTAAGTTACTTGAAACAATGTGCACTCTTAAAAGTGCCGTAATTACGATACCTATACTAAAAATAAAACGCTGGCTTGTAGATAGGTATACGAGCAAGGTATATATGGTTGATAATAGTCATAATAGCTGCGTAAGTAGCTATGTACTTTTCAACACGAACAAAACTGAATTCAAGGCTGAGAAAAGTTTGCCATAAGATCTACCTATACTGTAAGTACTCTATGTACTTACATGTACACAATTCGAAAATTAAGGAACAACATTTGCTCATAATAATTATGATACTGTGTGTGTTATTAAATTTGACGTTTAAATATGGCGGGTAACAAAGTTTTCGTACTAGGTATATAGTTTTTTGTCTACGAGTAGGAAAGTGCCTTCAAGAAGCTAGGTATAAGAACAAGACGATCGATTTGAAAAGTTCACCGTAAATATTCAAGATTTAACACATAGGAAATTAATTTAATTCATATTTATGCTTGGTGGAGCAGACTGAATTTTGGGGAGTAGGAAATTCGGGAATAAAGGATGCTAAAATAATAGGGAAAAAAGAAATGCTAACAGCTGATTTAATTCGGGAATCGGGTTGCCTACACATTGTTTGTATTGAAATATGTAAATCTGACTACATATCGTTAGTAAAATTTCACCAATAGACGGAATTTTATTTTTCACTTTATTAAAATAGGTATACCTACCTACATTATGTATGGGTACATACATACATTATTATGTGCCTACATAAGTATGAATATGTACGTATGTATGTTTTAGCTTAAAAATGAAAACTGTTGCCCAAGTTCGTGAGACGAGGGACGAAATAAAAGATTCTCGAAATATTTTTTTTATGTATGTATCTATGTACGTCATGAATCAATGAAAAAAGACTACGACACTTCTTTGTTTTTCTTATTTTATTGACGTCATATGTGAAAAAACCATTAATCCACAAACAACAAACAACAACAATTTGCAGATTTTGTTTCACATATCACGTCAATAAAATAAGAAAAACAAAGAAGTGTCGTAATCTTGTTTTCTTTGATTCATGCGTTATGACTGTAGATACTATGTCTGGTTTTACACGTTCAAACTAGATGCATGCGACTTTTCGAACATCGTATAAGTGCAAGAGAGAAAAAAACTTCGAAAGATGAGACGTCAAATTGTTGTAACGAAAATTTACCCACGCGACACGGCAGTTTTTTTTCGTCTCATCTTTTCGAATTTTTTTTTCTCTCTTACACTTACGTTTTTCGAAAAGTCGCATGCATTTTGTTCCAACGTGTAATACCAGACTTATAGAACAAGTTGACGATTAGTAAAAAAAATCGAAAACGAGATTTGGATCAAACTTTACCATGATAACGAAGACAAAAAAGTGGGTCGACAATTCCGTCTGTCTGTCCGCGCACATACAGCCTAATCGGGTGGATAGATTTTCTTCAAACTTTGAAACAAATTATTTTTTGGGAATTAAGCCCTTTTTTTATTAAGACCAAAATTGACGATACCTACCATACATTCTTTTAGTCAAAATGGTAAATCTCTTTTTTTTAAACAATTTTTTTCTAAAAAAATGACAGTTAATTAACAAAGACAAAGGGTCATTTAAAAAAAAAAAATTATTTTTGGTACCACACTTAGTAGAAACATTTTTTGTTCTTAGATTTTTTGGAAAACTGTTCAGCCTTTTTTTTTTTTTTGAAATTTGGCGAGACACCTAAAACGCCTTAACGGAATTGTTAGCCAAAATTTTTTAGAAAATTTTTTTTTGAAATTCGATTTCTTCGAAACTCTGTATTTATTTTTCTTCAATACTAAGAAACACGGTTTTCCTAAAACAAAAAACGACCAAGAATTGTATTAAAATAAAATGCACGACTGGATTGTACGAGCTTGTTCTTATATTTGATCACATCGTATGCAAGAGATTTCTATTAAAAATCAAAATATATTTTTAAAGTCGTTTTTTACTTAATTTTTTATATAGGTATACAAATTTTTTTATGACAAATTGATATGACAATCATAAATATTTAATAATATAAACGTAAAAACAAAAGATTAAATCGGCTTAATCAAAGAACAAACAATTCAAAATTCTGAAATAAATATTAAACTAATTTGAGCTCAAAAAAAGTACGCCATTTTATTTTGTGAAAAAAAATTTAAAAATCTGTGAAGCGGTTTTTGAGAAAAAAGTTTTTCTTTAAAAAAAACACTTTTTGGAAACATTAAAAAAAATCAAAAACGCCAATTCATTGCTATTCAACAAACACATTAAAACAAATTAAAGAGCAGTTTTCAAATATAAATTTAAAAATTTTTTTAAATGCTTTTAAAAATACAAAAGAATATTAATTAAAAATATTGGTATGCGGTATAAATTAGGCTACATGCACCTTTATATGTGTGAAATTTCAAAAGAATCGGTTAAGCCATTTATGAGATAGTCGAAAGCAAAAAATGAAAGCAACCATATGATCGGTCATACCTAAAAAGCTGCTGTTATTTTTTTAAATTAACGTAACGGTTATATGGCAGGTACCGTTATTTTTTGAGCTAAAAAAATCTATTTCCCCTCTATACAATACCCAAAAAAACTCTATATACACCAAGTTTGAAGCAATTCGGCCCACCCGTTTGGGCTATAGCTGTCTTTATATATGTACATACAGACAGACAGACATACAGACGGACAGAATTTTTAGACCATATTTTTTCGTGTTCGCTATCATCGTAATGTCATGTTTGATTGTATCTCAAATTTTTTTTTCGACAAATACATAACTTCCCTTATTGTACTTATAATCGCAATTCGCAAGAAAATAAAATGTACGACTGGATCACACGTACTTGCTCCTATGTTCGATCATATTATATGCAAAAGAGTCTTAATAGAAACGGCTAAATGTAAAGGGTTATCCATTTTGCGGTTTCAAAAGTAAACGTAAATAAAACACATATAAAATATTTTTTTCATGATATTTCTTTTTTATTATAAAGTTTGAACGTTGACATTATGTGTGAAATACTACATCATTTAAATGACCACCACGCGAATTGTTGCAAGCATCGATTATTTTGAGGTAATTTTCAACCACTTTTTGACATATATTGGTCGGTATCTCAGCCATAACTTGACAAATGTTGGTTTTCAAGTGCTCAAGAGTTAAATGTTTATCTGCATAAGCACGGTCTTTCAAAACCCCAAATACGACAATTTTGTTTATTAGTATACCCACCGAGTGAGAAATGTGCTTCATCGCTGAAGAAAATTTTGTTCGAAAAATCGAAGTCCACCCCCTGTTGTTCAAGCACACATAAGGTACCTAAGACAATCCTAATTCCTGAGAACGTCGAAGAATCGACACATTCGGGTCTTCGGCAACACTTTCACTTACAGCAGCGATATTTTCATTGGTATGAGCGAACGATGATGCACAGGCCTTTCAATATCTGTAACCAATCCAGTCTCATCAAATTTTTTCAAAATTTTGCCAATTGCTTGCGTAGTTGGACGATTATGTTAACCATAATCTACTCTTAAAGCACGATATGTGGGTGTGGCAGAATCACCATTTTTGTAGTAGGTTTTAACAATTTTTATGCGTTGTGCGAAAATAGGTTTAACAACTTAGTTTGACAAATGTCAAATTCCAGCCCTATACTTTTGAGACCGCAAAATGGATAACCCTTTATTTTTAAAGTCGTTTTTCACTTATTTTTTTACATAGCTATGTACGTATAAAAATTCTGAATTTTTTTTCCAAAAAAAAAATTGGTATGAAAATTTTAAATATTTAATAATATAAATTCAAAAACAAAATTTCAGAAAAAATCATCCACCCGTTTTCGAAATTTTGAATTTTCAAAAAAAAAAATTCAAAAATCGAAAAAAAATATTTCGAAAGTTTTTAAATGCAGTATTATTTAGAATTTAAAGTAACTCCTGCATACAAATTTTGATCGAAAACCGTTAAGCCGTTTATGAGAAATTCGAAAATCAATAAAATGTTTGTATGGCAGGTACCGTTAGTAACAACATTTTTGAAATTTATTTTTGGCCAAAATGTAGACCATGTCCAAAGTAGTACACACACCAATTCTTATCAAAATCGTTTGAGCCGTTTTTAAGATAATTATGATGGTAGAAAAATTTGTATGGCAAGTACCGTTATTTTTGGTTATCGACAACGATTCAAAAATCTATTTTGTACAATCACCTTAAACGGCTAAGCACCAAGTTTGAACAAAATCCCTCTATAGTACATATATCGCAAGTAAAAATGGCGTGTTCTTAAATTAGTGCAGTCCACTCTTAAATAAAATAAAATAAATAACTGGATCGCACGTACTTGCTCTAGTGTTCGCTTACATCATAAGCACAAGATTCTTTGTATGTAAAATTATTTTTAATATCGAAAATTTTGTTAAATTTTTTCTTAAAAAAAAAAATTATGTTAATTTTAAGTATTTAATAATATACACTTTTAACAACATTTTATCAAACAAAAAATCATCCACATATTTTCGAAATATTGAATATATTTTGAAAATTTTGGTATGCAGTATTATTTATAATTCTAAGGACGTCCTATATAAAAGTTTGGATCGAAATCCGTCGATGGTACAAAAAATATATTTATTATTAAATGTTAAAAATTGTCATAACAATTTTTTTTTAATTAAATAAATTTTGTATATAAAAAATTAAGTTTTTAAGCTCCTAATAGAAATTTTTTGCAAAGGATGTGATCGAACATAAAAGCAAGTTTGTGCGATCGAGTCATTCATTTTATTTTTGTTAAAATCGGTAAAGCCGTTTTAGAGATAATTAAGATTTACCATTTCTGGTAAAACACATCACATGCAAGAATACTATTTTTGGGTCTAAACAAAAACTCGAGCCAATCATCTAAGAAGCTCAATAACTACCAAGTTTGAAGAAAATCGCTTCAGCCGTTTAATCTGTAGATCGTTGTACAGACAGACAGACAGACGTGAATTTTAAATAAACAAAAATATAAAAAAAATATTTTGGTTTGACGTTTATAAATTGGCAGAAAATGGTGCACGATCGTTCCAGACTTTTTCGGACTTTATTTCTTTATGACAGAATTTCATCCTCATTCTTCAAAATTTTACAAGCTGCTAATTTCTACCCAAAAATTCTGATTCTGAGCTTTAGGAAAGTAGGGAAAGATTTAAAAGGATATATCAATGCACATTGGTTTTGAATTTCTGAGTATCAAAGTGCGAGGGAAATCTAGGCAAGTTAAAGTATTTCACATTTGTATTGAACGGCTTAAGAGAGAATATCTTAATACGTCCAAAGTTAGGTTCAATGGACATGAAATATTGCGGCAGTGTTCAAGAGATGAAAATGGCTTCGTTATACTTCTATTAACTATAATTCTTAAATCACTATTTTGAATACTATCCAAAAGACCAAACGAAGATTACGTCCAGATCAAAAGGGACGTTATCGGCACTTGCATTGAAGAAACCGATCAGCTTTCAGTCATTGGCTCTTGGCATATTCATCACAAACCACCTCTTGTGGAATGAACACATGTTTGATGTCGCCAAAAACGCTGCAAAATGTTTAGGCTTTCTTCGAAGATGCAAGAAATTCTTCTCCCCTTCTGATCTGGCTGTAATCTATTTTGAATACTATGTAGTGATTGCCCTTTAAACAACGCTACTAAAATCAAAACTATCTTATCATTTACGCTTTCATTGTAGTTGCGCTGTCAAAATATAACGATGCAGTTTGTGGTATCCAAAAAAAATTTATGGATTACAACTATCACACAGAGAATCATTTATGAATATTAAAAAGAGAGTAGGAGACAAAAGGGAACCCTGCGATACACCAGCATTTACTTTGTGCAGAGTTGCAACCGCCGTACTGGCACTGCTAACTGCTTGTATGTGAGAAAAAGAGAGTCATCGATACCCAGTTTACACATTTTATAAAAAGACCTTGACTCTATTAAAAGTTTTCAAAATATCAATCGCAATAATGTTACTTTGTCTAAAAAATATTTATCAAAATAATTGCAATAATTTTTTGATAAAAAGAACATTATCCTTAACGGCATAACATTTCCATTTTTTTCCTAAAAAAACTCAAACAAAAAAAATCCACCAACTATATGTAGTTCCAATTTTTTCGCCTTCTTTATCATTTGTATACTAAGTTTTAGCAAGTTTCACATAATGCATAACTTGGCAGCTCTATATTCAGATAATGTACTTTAATAATTCCCCGGCCCATACACATAACAATTCTTGAATGCCAGCATAAACATATCATATATCATCAAACGATTATATCCTCTTCAGTGTCCAAATACTTCATATACTCGTACAACTCTGGTAACACCGTTTTTATTTCGACCACACAGTTTATCTTACCTTTGTGATATGTATGTGCTTGGAGTATTATATGTCCTTTGTCTAGCCCCGCAATTTGTTTTATCACTTTGATGACACTGTTATCAACTATATTGTTGTAAAGTGGCACTGTGAAGAGCATCAAGCGACCACTTTCATCTGAATTCCAAAGTTACCGCTACAAAAATTGAGAGTATATATTTCAAATCCTGCGCACAAAATTTTTGAGAAGGAAACTCTCTGTTTATGTTTTTATGGCTGCAAAGGATATTCAACAGAAAAAGACTAGGTATTTTTTTTTTCAATTTTGTAAGTGGGACGTCGGACGTGTAGCCTGAAGACACATGCTGAAAGGGAATCTTATTCTTGGTGTTATCAGTAAAAATCAAACAGTGGCAACGATAGTGAGATTAAATTGGAATGAATCATTAAAATTCTTCTTTGAATATATTATTTGTCTTTTAAGCAGCAGTTGGAAATTTTAATATTTTGACTGGCTTTTGTTCATTTTTTTATTTATACCGAGTCTCATTCAAATTTTAAAGATCTGCTTTCAAAATCGAGATTTGATCTTTTCAATGAAACTTCTTTTCATATTTAATTGTAGTATTGGTGGTTCTCACTCCATACATTTCTGGAAAAAAAACACATTTTCATCATCAGATGACGAGGAAGACGAAGCAAAATTTATAAAATAAAATAAAATAAAATCTAAATTATTAACTTCTTCGTCCATTATTTGTTTATTGAATTTTTTAGTTTTTAGAACCGATTGATACAAATTCAGAACAAATTAATATCAAAATATTTTCCATTTGCCATTTGACAGAAAAAACTTTACATGTATGTATGTGTGCTGCGTTCAGATCAAATCTGCCAACCCATCTGAGATCAAATCTTTCGTGTTGAGATTAAATTTAGATTTTATCTTTTTGTTGCAATGAAACTCACAAAATTCAAAAAGATCAAATCTTTTGGCAGAAAGAGCAAATCTTTTCTTGAATAAAACTCGCTATTAGACAAATTCTACACAGTAAGTAACGCGTGCACATGTGACATAAATCAAAAGCGACTATATAAAAATAATACATGAAACGTCAATCTATAGCCAAGCTTTTAATCAGCGTTCATGTCTTGATCAAAAAGTATTTTTTAACACGTCGAATTTCTTAAACTTCATTGGATTTTTTCATGGCATGTTCATAGTTCTGCCATTGTTTATGGCCTGAAGACAAAGTAAGATTGACATTTTTCACAGTTTTTCACTCGGATTGTTGCTTTTCTTTTAGGTGCAGTGAAATAAGGACGATCGACTTTATTTCCATCGAGGTGGAAATAAGGCCGATTATAAATTGTCTGCATTATTGAATAAACCGAACAAAATAATGTCGAATGAAAAACTATGCAATAAAAGCGACTGAAATTTTTGCAAAATGTGTTTTAGTGGCCAATTTATAATTGGTAATGGTAATAATATGGAAATATATGAAAATAAAACCGAAATATCTTTTACCCAAATGGTAATCATTTAATGTGAATATGAATTTCATTGGTAATAATGTAGATTTGTCATTTTTCAAATTGAAATAACACCAAACGAAATGGAAATAACATCGAAACAAATTTCCGCGTGCGCTGACTGGAAATAAACCCGAATACTAATCCACATTATTACCATTTTTGTTGGAAATAAAGTCGACTAAAAAAAACAAAATTCGCCTTTATTTCCATTTTGTGGGAAATAAAACCGATTCGACCTTACTGCCTTCTACCTTATTTCACGGCACCATCTTTTATTGGAACACGATAGGTATTCCACAAATGAAAAAGTGTAAAACCACATGTTCAAATTAAAATGTAAAACCTTATACTGATGGGTTAAATAATAACATATTGTGATTTACCAAGCAGTAACATAGGCAATCAATACAAGAATGAGGTTTTTCCACAAATTATGGGAACATATTTAAATAATTCTTATAAATAATTAGTTGGGAAATCCTGCAGATAAACATGTTATTGAGTTAAGGATGCAAGGTATATAGCTGCCCAAATCGAGTATTCGCCATGAATTCGATAGATTCATTTCAATAATGGACATCTGGTGTTTCTGGTTTTGCGTGGGGTAGGTACATTCGGATGGAAGATTGCGCGAAATGTACCTGACGAGCAAACACAACTTTTGTTATAACTTTTCTCAATCTTTATATGTTCAGCGTATACCTTCAACAATCCAAAAGTTTGTCAAATCTTTAACTAAACTTGGTATATATAGATTTATTCATATAAACACATTTTAGGGACTGCGTATATGCAAGGTTAAAAATGCTTCTAAATGTGAAAATGTTATTCATAAAAGTTATGTAATGCTGATTAGATGTTTTTTAAGATAAATGTATTCAGAGGATGAATAGTGATATCATAAGGATATTTTAGTGTCAAAATGTCATTTTGACATTATATGAAATAATGCATTTGTTATTTTATTGATATTGCAAGTAGATATAATTATGTTATTATAAAACAAATGATGAATAATCTTGTCACATGAATCCAATAATCACCCTTATTACGAATGGCGTTTCGCTTAAATAACGAATGTCATTTTCAAATATTTGTATTACGATTGACGTTGTATAGTCATTTTCCTCAGCGTAACGCCTTAATTCGAGTGGAACTTAAATTTTTGTGAGAGAAACGTCACTCATCGTTATTACAATATGCGTTACGCCTTGTTTATACGCCAAATAAAACGCTCTTTTTTGTCGAACAAAAATGTATAAACGACTCGTCGCGAAATTGCCTAAAAATATAAGTTTTGTTGTTTTGTATTCTATTAAACCTTTTTATTAAATTTGGGTTTATTAAAGGGTAAACATTACAAATGCCGAACAAATGAAGCATATTGTGGAGTTATTGGAACTAATTTTAAGAGAGGAGGAGGTGTCACAAAATACAAAAAGCAAAATCAAATTGGAATCATAGCACAACATTGAATTCTTTAAAACCGAGTTTAAAAATTGACACACAATATCCTTCTTCCTTCTGGCATTTTGTACTGCTATTTATTGAAATAAAGAAATGCTACCTTATTCAGCCTGAGGTATCTACGTATTACAAATCTGTAATGAAGAGAATAATCTTAATTGAAAATATTAGGAATTTGATTTGTCCATCTACTTACTTCGTATCTGGCAAATCTCACGGATTTGATTTGGAATTTTGACCTTTAATTATGTATATCAATTTTGTTGGTTTCTGGTTCGCATTTCTTGAGAAAATAAATGCACAATTTAATCGGCAGAAATTGAATATGAATTGTAAAATGAATGACAGTTGCATTGAAAATTATTTTTTTCAAATTCAGCTGGTTATGTGGAACGTATTTCGATCGAAACGAGTGGCGTTTTAGTTTCGTAATACCGACACTAAAACGCCACTGTCGTTCAAGATAAACGCCAATCGTAATAATGGTGAATACGTATCGCATCAATATATTGATGACAATATCTCATATCGTGTCTGGACTCAGAAAGTGTTACTTCTTTCTAAACTTACTACCTCAACAAACGCCTTAGATATCAAAAACTATTCGTCAGATAAACTGGGAACCTCGCTCATCTTAAATGTTGAGAAATACTGCATTGCAACTACTCAAAATATTTTTCATTCAAAATACGTGTACCTGATTCAGTTTTCCATGCACTGAACTCGACATCATTCTGGCCAATCGGTGTCATAATTCATGAATTTTTGAATATGCCGTCAAACCGTGGAATAGCTCAGAACCCTTTTCGTTAAGATCGGACAACGCTAAATCAACGTCAAAGCAGCTTAATCGCACATATTGATAACAAGACTTGAAGAGGTACGTGTAGAGGAAATAAATGGAGATGTGCCCATGTTGCACAGCTTCAAACTACACCACAAATTCGACAAAAAGTTATTAGAAGAAGAAAAGTGGTAAATGTAGACTTCAATCTCGCTGCTTTGGAATATGATTCCGCAATCGCATTTACTTGCTCGATACTCCCGGTGGGAGATGCAAGACATTCGCCATTTAGTTTATTCTAGCAACAATTCGCGCAAGATTTCTTTCGTTGCCTGTTGCATCCTATGGCATTAATACCAGACTGTTTGAAGGCAGTCGAATTGCACATTCCGCTTTGAAACTGGCTATAATTTTTTTCACGGCTGACAAACCAATGACGTGGACAATGACCAAGAATTCGTCGACAGCGAAGTTGATGCGAGAATGCAAAATCATAAATTGGGATGAATGCACGATGGCGCATAAATGAGCTTTAGAGGTAGTTGACCTAAAAACGAAAGATTTGCAAGGTAATTCGAGATGATTTGGTGGGGATATGATATTGCTCAGCGGAGATTTTCGTCAAACGCTTCCCGACATCCTGAAATCTAACTGTTGCAGATGAACTTAATCGATGCTTAAGATCGTCGTATTTGTGCCGGCATGTCAATAAGTTGAAATTGACCACAAATATGATTGGCATTGCAAAATGACCCAACGGCTGCTGAATTCTCAAGATAACTGCTGGCGCTTTGCAATGGCGAAGTTTCTGTTGATGTCTCGATTGGATTGATATCATTCCCGACAAATTTTTGCGAGTTAACAACGTCGAAGGAGAAACTTATCACCAAAGTATAGTGTTCCCCGGCATTCCAAAAAATTATAAAAATCTCGATTGGATTTGTGAACGGGCAATACTAGCAGCGAAGAAAAAGAACGTCATCGATAGCGTCGAAAAACATTGTTTATCATATCACTCTCTCCTTATTTTTATTCCATTCAAATAAATCACATTGAAATTTGAACTATCTGTGTTTTATTATAGCTCTGCAGTCGATTTGAATGCGTTAAATTGGGGCGAGACGAAGTTCGCCTAGTCCGCTAGTTAGTACATAAGTTTGTTTCACGTTAGTATTTAACGAATTGAATAAATAATAATATGTTAAATGTATTTCTTTGGTTTATTTTAAAGCGTGAAGCTTATGATAGCATGTAAATCATGCCGTAATGCATTTTGTAAAATTTGTAAATTGTAACGTCTAATGATATTTGACAAGTGTTTCGTAAAAAAATATATTTCGTGCCTTTTATATATTTAAACGTTATTCAAACAAAAAACCTTATTACATCTGACATATTATTTGAATAATAAGTGTAGGTACGTTTTTAGCTAAAGGGTCCGCCAAATAACTTTTTTTTTTGAAAATGCTATAAAAAAAAACTACTGAATATTTTCTCAAATTTCTTTTTTTATTTGAAAGTACAATCCTTCCGGTTAATAATGGAAAATAATTTATTCAAATGGCTGCCTCGGCTGGCCATGCAGTAGCCAACACGATGGGTCGAATTTTTAAGCACATTATGAATTGTGTGCAGCTGTATTTCACCAATGGCTTCACGAATATTGTCCTTTAAAGCGTCAATTTTCTCTGGCTTTTCGGCGTAACACTTATCTTTTACGGCACCCCACAAATAATAGTCCAACGGTGTCAAATCGCAGCTCCGGGGTGGCCAAACGACATCAGCTCTGCGGCTGATAATGCGATATTCAAAAACAGGGCGCAAAACATCGAGTGTAGCTTCGACTGTATGGCACGTACCCATATCCTCCTCTTCAATTTTTGTGAACAAAAATTCGTTCAACATGGCCCGATAACGATCGCCATTGACTGTAACGGCCACTCCTTGCTCATTTTCGAAGAAAAATGGCCCAATTATGCCTCTGGACCAAAATCCGCACCAAACAGTGATTCGTTTTGGGTGCATCGGTTTTAAATGTATGCGTGCAGGTTTTCTGTGCTCCAAATGCGACAATTTTGCTTGTTTACATACCCGCCAAGATCAAAATGAGCTTTATCTGAAAAGATGATTTTTTTGGCAAAATCGGCATCTTCTTTAAGTCGATCGCAAGCCCACTTAGCGAAGCGAAAACGCATTGGATGGTCAGTTGGCTTCAACTCCTGAACCAATTGGACTTTGTATGGCGTCATACCAAGGTCTTTATGCAAAATTCGTCTCAATGATGTCTCCGGAATGTTCAATTGTTGAGAACGACGGTGAATTGATGTTGATGGCGCTTCACTTTCTGCCACAGCAGCAATATTCTCGGGTGAACGAACTGTTTTTGGCTTTTCACGCTTTGGTTTATCGATGAGGATGCCAGTTTATTTCACTTTTTTCACAAGATAACGAACATACGGAGCTGACGGTGCTTCTCTTCTTCCAAAATCCGTACGCAATTTTCGCACACATTCTGCAACATTACCATGATTTTCAAAGTAATGTCGCAATATTTCCCAGCGTTCTTCAAGCGTATACACAACCACATTCGTTCAGCGGAAGGATAAAACTAATTATCTGTCAAATCAGACCTGAGCTAAGTGTTACCATTCACGAAATAAGCACTAGTTGAAAAAAAAAACGTTAGATGGCTGACCCTTTATATGTACTTCATTTTCGTGTGGAATGCATCGAAATCTAGAAAAAAATATAAGTTTAGGTAAAAACCTATTATGGCATCAAATTTACCATATGAACATATACGGTACAGTAAGATTAATACTGCATAATCTTACCTATCTCATAATCATTATTATCGCCAGTGCGTAAAAACGCATAATAATTACATCTTGCTATTAAAATGCGGAAACCCTTATCTATATACAAAAAAAAAAATAATACTAAAAATAACCACCTCAAGAATATCAACACGTAGATTTCATCGAGTATAAATAATGTATGTATCTGTATCTTTTAGAATAATTGCATCTCTCTCGTAATGTTGTTGTTACACTGCACTGCACAGCCAGCAACTTCTGCTACTGACATATTTTTGCTCCTAACACTTGCTAAAAAATATTCACATGTTCTTCTTCCTGTTCAACGAGGAGGGGATTGTCTCTTTGGTTTGTCTGGATCTGGATCCATGAGGACGAGGATGCCAGTCAAATGGGAAGCTGCTGCAGTAGCAGCATACCTTCTCGCTATATAGATTCTTTTCTCGAATCATATAACATTGATGCATGCAGAAGCTGTATGAAGTAGCGTCGCTCTTTTTCAAACTCTGTCTGTTTAATTTCAATTTCATTTCATAGAAGACAACCTCAACAGCATCAGCAGCACACGAGCACCACCGACGACATCACCACTAGTGGAGCAGAATCATGAGATACATCACTACAGCAGCCAGTCAGTAATGCCAGTGCCAGATACAATTTTATTCTCAGATACATAATTCAGTCGAGTTCAGGCTACCAACCGTGGTAGACTATAACGCCGGAAAGAGCTTGCTATCTAACTTTTGTTTTTATGTTTTGTTTGTTATCTGAAGTGAACAGTGTGTTAAGAAACGGTTATGGTTCTCATTGGTGTCGGCTTCTTTTAAATGTTTTTCTATTTCTCCGTTTTATCGAACGACATAATTGCAAAGGATCTGAAGTCGTGTCATAATATCGTTTAATTTAATTTCGCAACTTTCAAATATCCTTTATGTGGATGCGTGGGTGTCTCGTCTGTGTCACAGTGTAATTATAATTGCCAAAAATTTAAATTAATGAAACCTCTTAAATGGTTTGTCTTACCATCTTTTAAATTTGGCTGAAAGAAAACAAAATTAACCCTCGAACACGCATTTTATCGGATTGAATCCTAATCGAGTGCGAGTGGGAGTCGGTGTATTTATTCATTCAGTGGTACTTCTTGGCGAATTGGCTTTTTTTTGCTGGATGGACAAGGTATGTATAGATAAGACGGCATCAATAATTTTTTCGACGCAATTGAAGTGGTTCCTAAATTCAGAAAGTCTCATGAATGGATACGGCTTTTAGTCCTGATTTTAGCTATTGTGTCCCTGAATAGGAAAAACTTTCGTGATTGCTCAAAAAAATTTTTTTTTCATTCTTTTGTGATTGTGAAAAGGAAATTAATAATGGGAAACTCGTAACTGAGATACAGATAGCTTTTCATAATTTAGCCTACGTATGCAATTGTCCGTTGAAGAATGACGGTCGTCATCTTTTCGAATCCTTTCTGGTGTAATGAGATAAGACCAAACAGGGCACCCAATGTTGTGAAAAATTAAAGGCGAATAATTGATATTTATTCGTCTTCTTTCATTCACAAGGACGAACGCAAGCACAGAATAAACATCTGACCATGAGATGATAGTGAAATGTGAGATCCCTTTTTTGTATCCTTTTTTTGTGCAATTTTATCTTCAGATGGTTTTTTTGGTTCCTGGCTTTTTGTGGCCTTGATGGGATTACTTTTGTGTGGGGGAAAGGAATATTATGCTATGAAGGAATAAAATTAATGATTTGTTGAATCTTCTAACAAGGATCCGAAGGCATATAAAGGAAACTAAATACAAGACAGTGTCGCATGAAAACGCTCTTAGATGCCGAAAGTTGAATGACTTTGAAATTTAATGCGCACAATTGGGTGGATTCAAATATAGGTTGGAACTTATTCGCGTTCTGTAATAATTCATGTTCTGTAATAATTCATGCTTTTGGAAAATTTAAGATAAGACGATAAGTGTACGAAAAAGCGAGTTATGGGCTAAACAATCAATTTACACGTTAAATGCAATAAGAACTATTTACATACTTTCGGGTTAAAATGAAAGCGCGGAGAATTTCCAGGGGTTTACTCATATTCTGTAGATCTTTATATTATCTATAGTTTTGTATGAAAATATCAACTTTTTGCTGCAATTCCCTTCTGGGCTTACAAAAATCCACTTTATAACTACTTGGCTTTTCTGACATGACAGTATACATATAGAAGGTTTGTGAATCTGAAAACCAAATAGTTTTCAGTGACCCTGTCAGTTTTTTTAAGCTTAAAACTTTTCGAAACAAAACATCAAAAATTAATTTCTTAATGGCGAAGTATTAATTTTTGCTTAATGACAGCGCATCGGGTGTTTTATTTCAATTAAATTTGAACAAAAAAAATTTCACAGGGTCCCTGTGAAAATATCCGTTGTCTTAATCAAACAAGTCTACAGAAGTGCAAGCCTTGTCTAATTTACTGTTAAGTGTTTCAAACTAAAGATATTACCAAACTATTTTAAACTGGCTGATTTTAAGTACCTACTTTACTAAAATATTCCTAATTTTAAACACTTTTTAACTAGCACCATACTAAGGCTATTTTCTTGATAAACTGCAGCTGAACACGGTAAAAGAGTACAAAAAACTAATGGAATATAACTTTTTGCCATTTGTACATGTCAAAGTGTCATATGGAATTTTTTAAATATCAAAATAAATGTGTATTTTTGAAAATGAAGTCTTGTGTGAAATTATTTTTTTAAATAATCACAAATTTTAATTTATTACACGACTAAGCCTGACGAGATTATAAGTTCGATTGTTTCCAACTTTTGTAATGATACATCTGGTAACTGACAGCTTACATGTTGTTTTTTTTTTTGTAAATATTTTGACATCATATTTACGTTGACTCTTTAACGTTGACCGTCTCGGATGTAACTTTATAGATTCTTTCTTTATCTATATAGCATGAATGTGGTATACTTCAATGTATGGTACGTGTTACTAACACTCACATTCCGCTTATTCATTTTAAGAATATTGAAATAGCCTCTTCCGCATAATTATCTATGTAAAAAAATGTTTTTTTTGAAAAAAATGTATTCTTTGCGCAAAATAAATATAATTAAACTTCTTCTCAAAACCTTATCTATATACAGTTATTTATAAACATACAGCATCAGAGGGTTACTATAACTACTTATATATATGTGTTAAATTAAAAAAAATTAATTAATAAATGTGACGTTTGTATTAGCGGACGGATAGCTGTAACTCTTCAAATTTGGAGTTCCAGATACCTTCCTAACGCAAAACCCTATCGGATAGATATATACTTAATAAACCGTTAACTAATTAAAACCTAAAGTTCATAAACTAGTGCTCACACATACACCTATGACCTATGACCTATGTATTAAGATTACTCCAAAATTTGATAAAGTGTTGCTAAACAAAATACCTAGGCTTATTAATAAGAAAAGTTATTAAATGTGTTAATATACCAAGATCCCATGGCCGGGAGACATACGTCATTTTATCATAGCTGAATTTTTGTCTGTGAATAGATACCAAAGTAGATGAGAACGAATGGACATTCCGAATTTTCAAAGCTGGGGCTTTTCGGAGATATGAAGTTTTAACAGTGCATACCCAAATACGTTATTTTATCAAGGCTGATTTTTGATATGCTTAAGGGGATAGTGTCTCACACTTTGTTTGACACTTGTCAAACACCTACAGTGGGGCGTTTGGTCTGGCAGACACCTTTAAGATGTCAAACAAAGTTTGAGACACTATCCCCTTAAACATATCAAAAAATCAGCTTTGATAACATAACGTAGTTGGGTATGCACTGTTAGCACTGCATATCTCCGAAAAGCCCCAGCTTTGAAAATTCGGTATGTCCATTCGTTCTTATCTACTTTAATATCTATTCACAGAAAAAAATTTAGCTATGATAAAATGACGTATGTCTGCTGGCCATGGTATCTTGGTCTATAAGCTTATACACGTTAAAATTTCCTACAATTTTCAAAACAAAGGTATTTTGATTTTTTAATGGATTTTTGAACGTCCTATTATTTTTCAAAAAAATTCTTGAAAAAGCCATCGGTGTTCGGTAATTCGATAATTTTTGACACCGCTCATCCCTACTCTACATTGCTGTTGACATTTAATTAGAGTTTGACATTTAGTAGCACATTTGCAGTGATCTTTTTGAAACAAAAACCTTGAGAGTTTTGAAAGCCAACAATTTGGGGCCGGAAGTTTTATGTGCAAAAATTCAAAATTGCCTAAAACGATCACAAAAAAATATCAAATCAGATTGTACGATATTTGTTCAACTTATTAGGTGCGTTCCCGTAGCCGTACACCATAAAACTGCAAAAATCTACGAATTTCTACGAAACACAGTCAACTCCTCTTTCGTATTTTTTCACATAAAAGAGCGCTCATGAGAATGAAATATTTCCCCAGGCTGCGAATTTTAGTCCAAGAAATTTCAAAATTATGAAGACTATGTCAGTTGCCAGGTGTAAGGATCGTATCGATAATTTAAGAAAAAAACTATCGATAGACTATCGATATGTACTTTTTTTTTAAAAACAAGACTATATTTAAATAACAAAAGTGCAAGTAAAAATGTAGTATATGATTTTTAAAATGTAAAATAAAAAATTCCTAGATTCATAAAAACTGATTCTAAGTAATATTATCACAAGAAATTAAACAAAACTAAAACAATTAATTACATTTTAAATTGGTATACGTATTATTAAAAAAAACAAAAGTTAAATGAATACAAACAACAAAAAAGAAATTACATTTTGTTACTTCATGTTTTTAATCAATAATTATTATGATTTGCAGGGTTTTGTTGTTGTTGATTAGCAATCCGGTTTGTTTGCTGCTATAACGACACATACCATTATGAGGTGAAAACACTATCGATAGTTTTTACTATCGATGGACTATCGGTGTATAATGAGTGTAGTTTCAAAAATATACTTTTGTTTTGACGTTAAGAAATTGGCGAACATTTTTATTTAATGCGTTCCCGTACTTTTGTATAACTTTTTCGTTCTCTGAGAGATTTTTACTCTCACTCTTCCAAAAACGCAAGTTTTCACATTTTTGTGTTACTCCCACTTTTGCAAAAATGACAGTTTTAACATTTTTGTGCACAAAGTAGGTTCGTTCGTTGATCCCTGAAGTCGCCCTAGGGTCCCTGGCCTTAAAAACCTGAATTCACCCAGATACACAAAATCTCTGTTTTTTAAACCTAGTGCCCCAACTAGCCCTGAAGTAGATCTAGGTTCTTATCTGGGGCAAGTTGAGGTAAATGAATAAATGTCAAAGTCACATGAGATTTGAAGTAGGGATGGGTGATATTGAGAAAAATATCGAATACTTATAATCGATGTTAATAATTATCGAATTGAAAACATTGATATTTTGTAGGATTTTAATTTATTCTTCCTTCCCTAATCTGAAGTATTTGTTTTGTTTTGAATTCTCATTTTGTATGCAATTTGTTATTCTCAAAATGGAAATAAAAGGATACTCAAATTAATTTTGAAACCTTTGAAATTGTAAATTCTGCTTAGAGCGAACAAAGTTTAACATATTTTAAGCTTTAATTATTAAATCATGTAACTTGCTTTCTTGCAACATAAAATTAATGCCAATCGGGTGTTTTTTATAAACCGAAACAACAGTTTTTTTAACAACTCTTGGGGTTGTCAAAAAAAGCCTAGGTCGACCCTAGGTAAAGTACCGGAACACACTTATTGTTATCAAATGTACACTATCAAATAAACTTTATATAATGAATTTGCATTCAAATTACTTTTGACTCAGCTTTTATTTAGGAAAAATAATATACATAATTCAAAACGACCGCATTTATATTTTTTCAAAAAAAGCTGGTGGACCATAATTATCGATAAGTGAATAGTCAAAATAATACGGTTAAGTTCAGCTCATCTTACATTAATCCCTTTCCGAAAATCAAATCTATAATTTATTATTTAGATGTAAAAATAACTTTAAACAAAATTAAAATTTAAAGACAAAAAAATGGTTGTAGTTTAAAATTTAATTTATAAAATTAACTCGAACAATGTTCAACAAACAGATGATGCTTTTTTACGAATACACATAACATGCCCTTACAGTTTCTCTTTCACAACTAAATAATTTAAAAAAAAAAAATCGCTACTAAATAGGGATTGAAAAAAAGACCTCAAAGAACTGTCCACGCGGGGATGATGATGATAAAATGGAAATGGGTAAATTTACTGGAAACTGTATTCGCAATGAATTCGTTTAATGCTCTAATGAGATTTTGAATTCCACCGTTTCGTCTACTATTTAATTGTTTCATAGGATACCGAAAAAAAAAACAAACCGGAAAAATTGAATTTGGCGCTAAATCGAGGGTGGTTTAGTGTTCTATTTGAATGCTGGCTCTTGCTTCTAGAAAAAGGATCTTTTTCTATATCCCTTCTCTACCACAGCGCATCTACACCTTCAACAACAATTTCTGTGTGTGTGTCCTTTCAATTTTCTTTTGTCTTTCAATTTGTATGTGCTTTGTTATAGAGCCCAACCACCCGCTGTCACGTGCCGGAATGGGGGTATACCAGGACTTATTTTTGGTCTTAATGGTAAAATCTTTGGCGGGTTTGTTCTGTGATTTTGATTGCTAAATTATTCAAGAAAATCCATGGACAGAGTATAAATAATGATATAATATATTTCTATGCAATTGTTAAGTGGTGCTGCTATATATAATCTAGCACTAGCACTGTACTTTGTACATATATTTACAAAGACGATCCTATGTCTAATTTTCAGTGCAGTGATTTTTCACTTCCGTTTTTCGTGATAATTTATTTTAATGTTCAATTTTTGTTTACAGATATTCTTAATAGGGATTTGTTTTATTGAGATAACTTTGAGGTAGGATTTTGTGGGAAATTCGGATTATAATGCAAAGGGGTTTTTTTTCTTTGTAAGATTGAAATTTAAATTTAAGTCATAATGACGTTGGATTTTGGATATTTTTTGTGGGAAAAGTGCCAGGAAAAGTGGTTGCGAAATGCGAATGTTCGTGAGATAAAACGATAAGTTATATAATGTAAGTACACCTAAGCGTTTTGCATTAATTCGTAGCGGTTATAAGATTATTTCCGGTTTAGTTTTTTTTAATTGTCTTCGAATGGCTATTTAGACACAAAATAATTTTTTATTAAAATTTGTGTTTGTAATATTCAAAACATTCTTAAAATTCACTGAACTGAAATAATGGCATTGATCATTTAGAGATTACCATAGGTACCTACCTATACACATACGCATTGTGTTATATTGTATATTATTGATCGCTAGAGGCTCTACCTATTTTTGTTAAAATTTAACAAACAGGTTTGTACTACTTAGGTAGTCGCGGATTTCATTTCTATTTCCAACCCCTTTTTAATTCCCACCGCAAGGGTTTTAAATATTTTTAGTTAAACAGGGTGGGCCATATAATTGCTGCCTGTGACTAAATTATTCAAATACAGTCGATGACGGATGTAAGAAACCAAACAATTCAACGAATTTTCTTCTTATATCCGTGCATTCTTATAAGAAAGAAAATTTCTTACATACATCAAAATGCAATAGTGAAGAAGAGCGCTGGTGCTCATAGTAGTGTGAGATTCTTACTCACTAAAAACACACCTGCCAAAATTTTAAATTTATTCGTATTTGGCAGGGACCCCCAGTTTTTTTGTTTATAATCTACACGTGCTCAAGGGATTATACTACCCGCGATGTTCTCAGACTGGAGGTGGTTGTTGTCTCAGATTTTATCTGCAGGGATGGCGGTTGAACTAATGTGGAGAAATTTCCGTATCTTATTTATCTACGTCCCTTATAATTCGCATTATTTTATTATTCCTTGTCATATTTATCGGTACTAGTTTTACTTAATCACATTTTTTTTTATTATTCATTTTTATTCAATCTTAACTTATAACTATCTTAAAGCTAAATTAACAATAACTTACAACTAATTTACTGGCCCTTTACGGGCGCTCTAAACTCAACTATATCTCTTAATACTAATGTCTTTCGACCTAAAAACTATTTTAATTAATTCTAATTATTTTATTTTTATTTGACCAAGGAAACTTTTTTAACAAAAAGCTTAGTAACATGTGCTTTTTTTTTTAATTTGTACTTATAGACCTAAAGCTAGAATAAAAATAATTAAATCTAGATACAACTAACTTATATAAACTAAAAATAACTTAAACTACTTAAGATAACTAGAAATATCTAAAACTACTTAAAAACTAGAACAGGCACAGCAGCTTTTTTAGGTTGTTTTTATATTTGTTTTGTATATTTTGTATACGCATGCAGACACACAGAGACATGCAACGCACACAGCCATGTATATATGTACATATATATTCGTATGTACATACATACACAGGCACGCAGCTGCATACAGAAATTTCCCGGCAAACATACATATTTTTTAACATTTTTTTTGTTCCACCCCGACTGCTCCCTATACCTAATTTACCTAAATCTACGTAAGTCGGCGAAGACATACCATCCTAATCGACTTTATGTATCATAATGCTGTTCAGAGAGCCACCAGAACTGGTTCTTTTGTTTCGCCCTATCTCTTCGGTCCCGATCGGACACAGTCCTACTGAACCGAAGGCGCTCTTCTCCACCTTGATCGATGACGTCTGTACCAAACAGGCGTCGCCTATCTACAGTTTTCCGGCAGACGTGGTAGATAATCGGAACCGCCATACCATCATGTATCAGCCCTCGACTGTCTAGAAAGAGGAATGCCTCGGGAGGGATGAAGCCACTTAACCGCGCACTCTCAAAATATTCATTATTGGGGTAGTAAGCCAAAAAAATTAAGCTGTTGGTTGAGGACATCGCACTTGCAGTGTGACCCCGAATCAGCTTAAACAAATTACCTTCAGCCATGTAACAAATCACCTTCACCCTGCTGTCAAGACGGCTGCTATAAAAGAGTCGTTTTGTCAGGGCAAAGCTCCCCTAAACCTGGCCAGAGCAGCATCCATATGACTGTAGAAATACAAATAGTGATCCAACCAGATACCAAGGTACTTTACTACACTTTTACTCGCCAGTGGATATCCATGTGGCCCTACGATCACCAGCTTGTGCCAGTTCTTTCTCGTATCCCTTGAGGCGTTAGACAACGGAGTCCTAAACAAAATAGTTTCTGATTTCTGGAAGTTGATTTTCAACTTCCAGTCATCACAATATCGCTGAATCTTGTCGAAGTCACTCTGCAAGAGATTTTTGATGACCTCAACTGTATGAGCTGTTCTGTACGCAATTAGATCGTCGACGTACGCAATTGCCTGAGTTAGACTACCTATCAGATCGCTGGTGTAAATGCTGAATAGAATCGGCGAGTTAACCGTTCCCAGCTGAAGACCATTATTAATATTAAAAATTGCGGTAGAAATTACATTGCCACTCTTGACAATAAACTTTCTACCATTTAGCATGTCGTAAAGCATATACAATAGCGGTTTACTTATACCTAGTCTGGTTAGCTTTAGATAGAGACCTTATAACCATATGGTGTCGAAGGCTTTCTCCAAATCAACCAGACAGGCACCCGTACACTGCTTTTTAGTTTGGTTCCATTGAATATCAGAAACCAGTTTAGACGCGGCATGAATTGCGTTACTCATGTTGTTAGTTCTATGCCTAAACAGCATGTAATGAGTAAGCCAGCAACTCGTATACCATTTATTTTAGAATTATTTTTTAATTGAAAAATAAGAGGACATAGATTACGGCAGGGATCGAACCTGTGACCATGAGATTGACAGGCGAGCACACAACTCTCTCGACGCGGCCTCCCCAAAAATGAGAGGAAATATTCTGCAAAATAAATCGATTGCAATTTCTATTACAATGGCAGGTTAGGCGAGTTCTCAGATTGCCAGCGAAAACTGCAACTTCATCTTCATTAATTGGTGTGCCTAACTTACTATGTATAATCATTGTTTCTGAAGGTTTGTTCACACCAACGAAACATTTCAGAACGCATTGTTTAAAAACTTTTGTGAAAATTTCCCCATTTAAAAAAAAAACATTTTTCAAATATTTCTCATGTTTTTTTTTTCTTGGTGTGGGCGCTCTGAGAAACATTTCTGAAATGTTTCTTGGTTTCCCATTTATGTATCCAGTTTTGTGAAAACGGATTGTTAAGAACTATCACTGATATTGTCGTGTTTTATCATATTGAAAAAAATACAAAAAAAACCAAGACAGTGCCAAAGAAATATTAAAAAAAAGCTGGTGGCTTAATGTTATTAGAGGAACTCAAAATAGAAAGTTTAAGTGGATATAAAAAATTTCGCTAGCTCCTTTCATAAATTTTGATCAATTGGATAACATCCTCGTTGCTCCACGCTTTTCGGGACATTTTTATATTTGGTGTGGAAATGTTTCTCCGTTTGTAAAATGTTTTTGAAATCTTTCTGGAATATTTCTGAAATGTTTCAAAAATGTTTCTTTGGTGTGAACTCACCTTAAAATACACCACTAAGCATTCACGATTGCTCTGAGAACTTTGTTCTGGAAAGACTGTAATATTTGCCTATTGCTTGGTTTAATACGATCCCAGGGGGTCAATTCTCGATCTAAGAAGCTGTGAAGCGATAAATTTTATCACGCTTTCATTTCCAATTCGATACTCAATTCGTGAAAAAGTGAAGTTAAAGTCAAAACATTTTTCATATGAATATTTTTTTATCACAGTTAATTGTCCTGTGAAGAAGAGTCTAAGCCACAAAAAAACTTTGGACAAATTACTTACAGAAATAAAAAAATAGTATATACCAAGTTTGTAGTTGAATAATAAATCTTACTCAAAACGGAGACACGTTTAGTACATTTTAGTACAAATTTTTTTACTCATTGTAAGGGAATCGTATAAGGCGTGTGCGGGAAGTTGAAAATGATAAATATCTGTGAAAACTGAAATGATATTTTTTTCAGTTCAAAGCTGTACAGATAGTAAATGGGTATGGGTAGATGTCAAATTTTTTGTAAGTAAAATTTTCATTATTTAGACTCATTAAAAAAATAATACGCCATTTCTTGGTCCATTCCGAAATATTGTTTACCCTTAGCCTCCACTTGAAATAAATGATTGCAACAAATGAGGTGTTCTTCAACGCTGTCAAAACCACTGCGTAAGCTTTTGCACCTGTCCTAATCTACAGGTCTTTTTCCGAGTGGATGAAAAACAGCATTTGTCCAGCCTGTCCCTAAAAAGGCGCATGTTCTTCACCCTCTAATTACCGTCGAATTGCACTTACGTCCCTTCTTTCCAAGGTCATGGAAACGCTGAATAATTAAAGCTCCTTAATTACCGGCAATATGGCTTTCGTAGCAGTAGGTCCACTGGTGAACTGATGGTTTGCCTCACCGAACAGTTGCACAAATCTTTACATCGTTTTGGAGAAAGTAAGATTATTGCGCTTGATATTCCAAAAGCATTTGATAGAATTTGGCAACAAGCTCTCTGATCGAAAATGCGTGCATTTGGCATCGATGAATCTTTCTTCGTTGGATTAAAAATTACTTTTCGGACTGTTCAATACAAGTTCCATTGGACGGTTTCAAGTCTGATATTCACAAAATAAATGCTGGTGTGCCCCCAGGGCTCCGTATTGTCTTCGACCCTTTTTCTCATTTTTATTAATGATTTTCTTATCTGGACGATAGTACTCTCGGCTTTTCATATTCGTTTTCAAATGCACCTCCTTGTTCTTCGGATGTGCAACTGCAACGGCAGCGTATGATAAGTTCATTAAATTCTGATCTTGGCAGCATTGTCCAATTCGGGGAATAAAAAACCACGTAGAATTTAATGCTCCAAAAAATCAGTGCTGTCTTCTGTCGTTAAAGCCGAACCCATTCCGCTATCCATGAGCAGCACTTGCATTGAAGAAACTGATCAGTTTTCAGTCCTTGACATGTGCATCACAGACCACCTCTTGTGGAATGAACACATATTTGATGTCGCCAAAAACACTGCAAAGTGTTTGGGCTTTCTTCGAAGATGCAAGAAATTCTTTTCCCCGTCTGATCTGGCTGAAATCTATAAGGCCTTCATTCGTCCAAAGCTGAAGTATAACACATTTGGGCAGGAGCTCCCAAAACTCATTTGAGTCTCCTAGATAGAATTCAAAATAGAGCTCTAAGAATCTCTCGAACATCGTCGTAATGTTTCATGTATTTAGCTATTTTATCGCTATTTTTATACACATAAACAGTGTTATAGCGAAGTAGCCAGTTGCATATGCATTCCTCCCCTTAAACAATTCAACCGTAAATACTCGTGCCTCTAGGAATGCTCATCAGTTTATCCATGGCCCAATTTCAGATGTACTGTCAAGTACAGAGATTCTTTCTTTAGTCGTACAACACGTATGTAGAATGCTTTACCAGATGATAGCCTGGCCAGCATCATTTTGGAAGAACTATTGACCGATGACGCCTGTAGCCCAAAATCCATACCAAACTGTTACTTTATTTGGATGCATTGGTACCTCGTGAATATCGCGATTGGTGTCGCCCCAAATCTGTCAATTTTGCTTATGCACGTATCCATTCGTCTTAAAATGGGCCTCATCGCTAAAGAGGGGCAACACGCGCTTCGTTGCTACTAGATAACACCCATTTTGATAGTAAAATTTTATCATTTGCATGTGTTGCTCGACGCTTTAACTTGCCATGATGAATTGTCTTTAGTGACTGATTAAAAGACGATATTTTTACAGAAAGGAAAAGAAACAATATAGCCGCCACGAGCTGTCAAAATCAACCCGTCCCTATTGGAAAACACTTTATGTAAGAAGTCTTTCGTTTTTTGGAGGAAAATGAAATTTCATGAAATAATTACATAGTTGAAGAAATAAAATTGCAGCAGACACTATGTCGGCAATAATGGACGACATAAATATTTCAAATGGCCCCCTTTAAGATTCCATGGAGATTTTCCGTAGCCATTTCAATTGCACCGGATATTAAAAGTATAACCGTGTAATCTGCAAATGGCGATATTACGGTATCTTCTTCTTGGGTTAGGTCGCGATGGTATAAAAGGAACAGAATCGGACCAAGCACACTTCCTTGGGGAACACTAAAATTATTTCCTTAAATCCCGATATTCCCTGGATTGCTTAATTCGAAATATTATATCTTCGAGGTAGGATTCGAGGATGGGCTTGTGTTATACTTGTTCCGGAAATATCTGTCGTAGTTTATACTTGAGGCCAGTGGCGTAACTATACCATCTGAGGCCCGTGGCAAATTTTTTGGATGGGGCCCTCCGGCTTCCCAGTAAAAATAGTCACGTTAGAATTTAATTTTAATAAACTACTGATATAAGTAGTTGCCCAAAATTATTAATAATATTATGTGCATTTTAGTTAAATATCTACTACGTTTTATTTTTAAGAGCATTATGTTTATACAAATATTTATAATGAAATAACAATTTACTTTCAATACAATTTTTTTATTAATAACATTCTTTTCTCTGAGCTTTCTGTTCCGCAAAAGTATCTATAACATCATCAAAGTTTAAAGATCGGGCCATAGAATTTTCAATGGAAATAATCGTCAAGTTACGTAGCCTGTATTGTGCCATAGAGTTTCTTAAATAGGTTTTATTAATTTTAGTGTCGAAAATGATCTTTCAGTACTAGCTGTAGTCACAGGAATTGTAACAGATAACATTAATGCAGTACATATTTCAGGAAAGCTGCATGACATAAAATGATTATTTATTATTATTAATAAATAGCAAGTTCCCTAATACACGAAGATTTTTTTATTTCATCTCTGAAAGTGGACTGAAAACTGAGAATTTCGCTGGCAAATGATTCAGATATGTCTTTTTTCTTTAATAGATCTTTCTTTAATAAATCAAAACATTGACATTAGGTTCGTTCGTTGAACTTTATTCAGGGCCAGAAAAACCTCTGACAACCCCAAGAATTGTCAACAAACCTGGGTTTTTCGGTCAACCGAGGGCCATTAATTTTATGTTGCAAAAAACCCAAGTTATCTCATTTCATAATCAAAACTTGAAATATGTTAAATTTAAATTCTTAGTACTTTTTTTTTTGGTCCTATGCACAATCCACAACTTCAAAGGTTTCCATTTTGTACGTCTGCGTCTGAAAATTAATTTGAGTACGCTTTTATTTCCGTTTTAAAAATAACAAATCAAAGCAATCTCATGTGACTTTGACGCTTATTCATTTACCTCAATTTGTCCCAGCTGAAAACCTAGTTCGACTTCAGGGCGAGTTGAGGGCGACCTAGGTTTCAAAAAACACAGAATTTGCTTATCAGGGCGACTTCAGGTTTTTCAAAAAAACGCTTTAGGGCGGCCCTAGGGCGACTTCAGGGCTCAACGAACAAACTTATTATAAACAATTTCATTCATTGAAAGGACACTGAAAAATATATATGTAAATCGATAGTTAATAGTACGCGTTGATTTAATAAGCTGAAAGTATGTTAAATAAAATTTATTATTATAAAAAAAAAAAAAAAAAATGTTTTACTTTACCGCAGTTTTTGATGAATTTTAGTGCATTCATAGGAAATTGCGTGATTTAAGAGAACAATTTTTTACCCCCTATTAAACCGTTCAAATAGGCACGTTATACCCTTCCGGCAAAATAAAGTTTGTCAGCAAAATTCTCGAATTAATTGAATCGGTTAATTTGCGAAATTTCCTATCGAATGAACTATAATTCACCAAAATCCGCGATAAAAATAAGATAATTTTGCTTTTTTATAATAATAAATTTTATTTAACATATTTTTGGCTTACTAAGTCAATGCATACCAACTTGATTTTATACGTATAATTGTTAACTATCGATTTACATATACATTTTTCAAATCCGCGATGACCGGTCTTTCAGTGTGACCTACTTCTAACCTATTTGGTTAACAAAATGAGGGAATTCCCCAACCGTCACTAGCTCGCCCGTGCTACCAATGTACCGCGACAAAAAATGAAGCAACGAATGGATGCGTTCAGAAAATTGACATCTTTTTGATTTGAATGTGTTGAAATTTTTATGATAAGTTTGAATTTGTATATGGTCTTTAGTTTTGTCCCACTTTGATTGATTTTAAGTACTTAAACATATTATAATTTTTAAGTACTTAGGTAGAAAATTTTGTTAAAATTATTAGGTTACTTCTGGCCTCTCTAGCCGGTTCCCTCTTGGGTCGAGGGCCTGTGGCATTTTGCCAGCCCTGCCACCCTATAGTTACGCCACTGCTTCAGGCCATCGTGCCTGACCTTGCCGAAAACTTAGAAAATGTCTAAAAAAAAGAAGAAATAAGAAAATTTCTTATAAAAGTATAATTTTCTATGTAGTGAATAAGATTTTGTATCAGAGTAAGTTTCTTATATCAGTGGTTACAAAGGTTTTTCTTATATGATTAAAATTTAACACGTATATTTATGGGAATGTGCGTTGTTTTGGAATGTCTGTTTTAATTTGTTTTTCTTTTATGAAATTTTCTTATATCCGCCATCTACTGTCTTCACATAAAAGAAACACTGATGAAAATTCCCAAGATTTGTAATTCTACCTTAACAGTCTGACAGTAAGAATGAAAGTTGGCGTGTGATCAAATACATGAGACGAGTGCGCATTTAATGTAATTTTATTTTCTTCTGCAAAATGGTAGAGGTATATATAAAGTGTTGCACTATTTGTTTTCTAATCTCATATTACGTCACTTAATAAATGTTGCGCACACTTTTGCAAAAAAATGTGAATATCAAATGTTTTTCGATTTTGTACACAAATATAAATGTGGACAAGGTTTCAAATCTTTATAACTGAGTGTCTTTGAGACCGCCAGAACCTATGCCAATCGAATATCCCGTAACCTCTCAAGAAATCCATTGCCGCCAGCATCAAGTGCCGAAGACCAGTGGCAACGCTGTTAACAAGCCATCACACGTGCCGCAATTGATATGCTAGGTTTCACCGGACCTCCACCACGAAACCGCTGGTTCGATGAAGAATGCAGGCAGGCACATGCAGCTAAACAAATGGCATATAATGCGGCGCTGCAAAGAAGGACGAGAGCTGCTTGCGAGCTCTACGAGCAGAAAAGACAGGAAGAACACCGGCTTCTTCAGAAGAAAAAGAGAGAGCATGAGAAGCTACTCCAGGAGAGTAGATGCTACTATAGGAACAACGTGCAGAAGTTTTACCAACAGGTAAAAAGAACGTATCAAGGCAAAAAAATCCGCACAGAAGCCTGTAGAAATAGGAATGGAAACCTCGTAGTAGAGTCACAATCTGTGCTGAGTATATGGAAGGACCATTTCTGCAGACTGTTAAACGGCGATGAAGACAAAAATCCCGCTGTCAGGCAGAATGAACCATTCAATATGGACGATGATACACAAAACTTCCGTCCACCTGAACAAAATGAAGTGAGGATAGCAATATCCAAACTAAAGAACAGCAAAGCTGCTGGCCCCGACGGACTACCCGCCTATCTCTTTAAAGCAGCCGGAGATGACCTGGTACAGTGCATACATCAACTCATCTCTAAAGCCTGGTGGGAAGAAAGTATGCCTAATGAATGGAACCTCAGCATCGTTTGCCCGATCCACAAAAAAGGAGACCCTCTAAACTACGCCAACTATAGAGGAATAAGTCTCCTGAATATCGCGTACAAGATCCTTTCTGCTGTATTATGTGAACGTCTGAAACCATTTGTCAGCAACCTGATTGGACCCTATCAGTACGGTTTCAGGCCAGGAAAGTCCACAATCGATCAAATGTTCACGGTACGGCAGATCCTGGAAACTACCCAAGAACTCCAAATCGATACCCTCCATCTCTTTATCGATTTTAAGGCCGCGTACGATAGCATTTATAGAGACGAGCTATACAGAGCCATGTCTGGTTTTAGCATTCCCACAAAATTCATCCGCCTGTGTAGGATGACGATGGAGAACTCTCGCTACTCCGTCAAGGTTGGTACTGACCTCACAGAAGCTTTTGATGTCAAGAAAGCATTCCGACAAGGTGATGAGCTATCGTGCGATTTCTTCAACTTAATACTTGAAAAAATTGTAAGAAATTCCCAAGTTAACTCTACTGGTACAATTTTTGTCAAGTCTGTGCAATTGTTAGCATACGCTGATGACATAGACATCATTGGCAGAACCCAGCGAGCTGTCAATGGAACGTTTACTAACATTGAAGCTGAAGCGACTAAGATGGAACTAGCAGTCAATGAGGCCGAAACGAAGTACCTGCTGTCCACAAAAAGGGACACACAACCCCGGCGGTTTGGACAAAACATCACAATAGACAGGTACAACTTTGAGGTAGTTAGGGACTTTGTCTACCTAGGATCCGCTATAACGTCTAACAATAACATCTCGTTAGAAATAAAGCGAAGAATAACTCTTGCCAATCGCTGTTCCTATGGGCTAGGGAGGCAATTGAGTAGTAAAGCCCTCTCTCGGAAAACAAAGGAGACTCTTTATAAGACCCTGATCATCCCAGTCCTGCGGAGACATGGACTCTATCAAAAGCAGATAAAGATATCCTTAGTCGTTTCGAGCGTAAGGTTCTTCGCAAGATTTTCGGCCCTATCTACGTTAACGGGCTTTGGAGGTTCTACCACGAACTATACGAGCTGTACAGCGACATTGATCTGGTACAAAAAATAAGTATATCACGTTTAAGATGGCTACGTCATATAGAGCGTATGGACAACTATGCTTCGGCTCGCAGGATCTTCGATTCCAACCCAGAGGGAAGACGCAGTCAAGGAAGACCTCGCCTAAGGTGGCGCGCTCAAGTGGAAGATGACATCAGCCAACTTGGAGTGCGTAACTGGAGGCAGCTAGCCAAAGACCGAGCTAGCTGGGGAGGCATGATGGTTAAGGCCCAGGTTCGCCCCGAACTGTGGCGCCACCTAAGTAAGTAAGTAAAGTAAGTCTTTGATTTTAAGTAGGAACGTTTGTTGCACTACGCTATGTCTTGTCCTAATCAGAAATTATGTAATTAAATCCGGTGAGTCCCTTAGGTCTATTCTATATTTGTACTTGGGCACAATAGGTGGCACTGTATTCCTAAGTTTTTTCCCCGAAATATCTTGAAGATTGGTTGCTTTTATAGTGATATGTTACACATATTTATAAATGATTAAACGGATGATTAAACGTAAATTTGTATATATAAAATATAAGAACATTAAAACGTTCACCATACCCTAGTTATTCAGACTAATAGTCTTAAGACGGGGCCCTTTGGGTACTTTACCAAGGCCCTTTGATCACCAGTCAGCCACTGAACTTATACGTAATATTCTTACAAAACATTTTTATCGATTGATTTAAAAGAGTGTTCCTTTAATATTACAAGGAATTAACTACTTAATCTCAAGTTGAACTGTTTTATGTCAACTTGAAATCTTTATCTCAAGTCTAGCACTCAATCTACGCAGATAACATGTTTTATACTTTTCACAAATAATCCGATATATAGATATTTATAACATAAGACATTTCAAACCCTAGTAGTCAGTTAACATCAGATTTTAAGGTGTAATGTTTCGACAAGCAATAATTGTTTTCTTCTTTGGCCTTACATTGGCCGGTGTTATTGAGCCGCGTTACAAAGATAATGATTTTGGTGGTCGTATAGTTGGTGGTGAACGAACAACTATCGAAAAATTCCCATACCAAGTATCTCTGCAAAAAGGAGGCAGTCATTTCTGTGGCGGAAGCTTGTACTCACCTGATATAATTGTAACTGCAGCTCATTGCCTACAAACTTACACGGCCAAACAAATTAAAGTTAGACTGGGTTCTGCCAACTACAAGTCTGGAGGTGAATTGGTGTCTGTAAGATCATTCAAATATCACGAGGGCTACAATAGTAGTATTATGACCAACGATGTTGCTGTCATCAAGTTAGACACAACAGTGAGATACACATCCAAAATTCAACCTATCAAGTTAGCTGAAACTGTACCAAAGACTGGAACTCCTGCCCTTGTAAGTGGATGGGGTACCGAAAAGTTTCTAATTGGATCCATACAAGAGATTCTCCAAAAAGTTGAAGTTGACATTGTGTCATTGAATGATTGCTCCTCAAAGAAATACAAATATGGTAACCAGGTTCGTGAGACAATGGTGTGTGCTGCTGTGGAAGGAGGTGGCAAGGACGCTTGCCAAGGAGATTCTGGCGGTCCTTTAGCTTCGGGTGGTAAACTTGTTGGAATAGTGTCTTGGGGTAATATGTGCGCTCGCAAGGACTATCCCGGTGTTTACTCTTCAGTTGCTGAGCTTCGTCCATGGATCGAAAAGAATGCTGCTGAGTTGTAAAAAAAAACTATACCTAACCAATAAACAGTATTTTTTGTTGTTTCCATTGTTTTCTAACTATTTATGGTTGACAAACATAACATATTCGGGGGTGGAAGGTGATTGGTGATTTGATTGATATTATATATTTCGTCCGTGCCAAGTGATCATCAACAATTACTCAATTTAGTGTGATCTATAAGAAGAAAAATTCGTGGGGGGGGGGGGTTCAAAAAATATATTAACTGAATATTAACGAACAATTTTTTTATGTACTAGCCGACCCATGCCGGCGTTGTTTCGCAACTTTTAATATATTTTTTTAATATGACTAAAATCATATAAAATACTCAATGAGATTGACCGGAATTTCTTATATATTATTACGTAACAAAAAATGTATACACATACTTTTATATGCTTTCCGTAACCAAATAAAAATTTGTGTGTTCTCTCGTTCGGTCATGCATTCGAACATATGCATATGTCAAAGCTTCTGTATAAACTATATTAGTAGTTGTATTATTTTTACGAAGAAGTAAATACTGATTATTTTTTGAGCCCACTCTTAAAAGGGCTACATACAGTGGACCTTGAGAAAAAATACTTTCCCTAAGATCATTTTGCATAGAAAGATGTCATTTAAAAAAGTGTGTTATATGAACTTAAATTATGCAGGATTTTTCTAGATTGAGTATGATCTCCATTGAGCATACATACTTTCTAAAGGTTTAGGTGGCTTGGCTATAGAAGGAATGCTTACTATAGCATTAGCACAACACATGCTATTAAATTCCTTAGCCCAGTTTTTGGCTTTTCAAATATTGCAAATTTTATTAATTTTTCCTATATCTGTAATTTTGTTGTTCGCACACGGAAACTGTGGCACAGAATTAAAAGCCAATCTACTCCCCAAAAACTGATTAAGGCTTGCTACGTAAATCGATGAGCGACAAATTAATTGTATAGATGCAAATATAAAAAAAATTGATAAATTTATAATTTGTACATACATTTATTTCCCATCTTATAAGTAAAGTTAAGAAATGACATAGGGCTTAAAATTTTTCATAATACTATTGAAGTTATACAAAATATCTCAGTTTTGTAAAAAATCTAGCAGGTTTAAGAGCTTAATTCAATATGTTGGTCAACTTCGACAAAAAACGTGTACGATTTTTTTAAATTATGAAATTAAATTTTTGTAAGTTAACAATCTAATTCAACAAACATATTTTACTAACGAAAAATATCTAATTAAATTCTTATATGAATAAGAAAATTTATCAACTTGGTTTCTAGTAAATCGGTTGAATACTTTCTGAGATTAGCGCGGACAAACTTAATATTTGTGTCGTCCTTATTAGGGCTGGCAACGAGACGAGCCCAGTCGAGACTTTTGTTAGTCTCTTTTCGGTCCCGTCAAAATCGAAAAATTTCAGTCTCGTCTCGCTTTCGGTCTCGGCCTTGCTTAACAAGGTCTCGTCTCGGGCTTGAAAATTTGAATATGTAGTCTCGCCTCGGTTTCGATCTCATCCTTAGTCTTGGTTTCTTTCGTGTTTTTTTGGTAGTAAAAAGATATAAAATAAGACGCTAGTTCATATTTAAGAGATATAGTACGGTATCTCAGAATTTTGTGGCTAGAAAAATGCGGGGTGTGGATCCATTAATTCATTTAAATCGGAGCCATCCCGCAATTGATTTTGACAGTTTATGGCTTGACATATATATATATATAGGTAATAAACTATATTTTGCATTTCGATAATATTTATTTCCAAGTGATCCTTAAAAGTCTTAAAGTCACCCTTTACCGAAGAGGGGACAAAGTCTGAAAAATGAGGGATTACTATTCCAACGCAATGCATACATAAATCCTTCTCTGGATAATTATAATTAAATCAACAAATATTACTTCTAGCGGAAATCGAAACCAAACCACCTACCAAAAAATACCGTCTCGTTTCGGTTGTTTTTAAAGAAGTCTTGTCTCAGCCCTAGTCTTTATATAATAGTAATAATATGTTTCAACCCCCAACCCCCCCCCCCCTGCATTCGCCACTGAATCAGAGCTACAAAAGAATATTGATTATTATAATGAATAAACTGTTCTTCAACTTTTAAATGTTCTTAATTCTGATTGACCCAGAAATAAGGGCAAATTATGGATAAAAAAGAAACAATTTAAGATCTACTCTATATCAGTTTTAAAATAGGAGTATACTTTTTGATAATTTTAAGCGACATGAAGTATACTTTGATGTTAAATAGGTCATCTAACTTTAAAAAACAGCAAAACACTTCTTTACCTTTTTTAAAATATACTCTTTTTTTTTTTAATTTAACTATATGCCTGTAAGACCTAAGGTTTTTTAAATGCAACCTGAATTGCAAGGCACTAGTTTCGCACAGTGGATTTGAGAACCAGGTATTGGATGTCTCATTTTAGCCCATGGGCGGCATCCAATTAAAATTGGAGGTATAGAAAAGAATGCGCCTAGCGTGGGGATCGAACCCACACGTCCTAGTTAGTAATCAATCACTTTATCCACTGCGCCATTGCCACCCACTCTTCCCAGTTGATGTTTTCTGAAGAAGAATAAGATATTAATATTTTTGAAGAAGCTCGATCAAGTCCGTTTGAAGAACTTCAGATCCTTAAATTTTGTTAAAGACACCAATTTGACTAATCCTCAATATAAGAGAGCCAGTAATTAATCGTGATCTTCTTATTACGTTTTCGTCTGAACTGCAAGTCCCTGTGTTTTTACCTTTGTTTCCTTATAAGCCAAAAAAACTCTTTTATTTCAATATCTTAGGAGCAATTCATGGAATTGTAGATTCAACACACTACACAGAATAATTTCGCCGAGAAACATACATGGACATTTGTCATCAATGTGAGTTAATGGACACGGCTTTTGTTTTTTTTTACGAGTTTATAGTTGAAACAATAGCCGAGTGTTTCCATATATTTTTGTTTCCTATGTCTCCAAAAATTAGCGCGTTCAACTGAAACTTTCGAAGATTTTAAAAACTAACATTAGTTAGAAGAGTTGTTTAAAGTGTTTAAGATTACCAAAAACTTAGGTAAGGGCTCCCAAATAAACGAGTACAGTAAAAGCCCCTTAATTCGGAATTCTTTAATTCGGAAAACTCGTTTATTTGAAAAATAAATTCCTAATAAAAGAGTATTTTTCGGAATAAATGAGAGTCAGTTTTCGTTTTTTTTTAATGTTAGAATTAATATTTCCCCTAGAAAAATATAATCCACAGTGTTTTGAAAGCTGTAAATTTTATTTGTGTCGGTAGGCATCGACTAATATTTTGCGTCTTAGAAAAGTACTATAGCATCTAACTGATGAGCCCAAGTGAAGTACCTGGGCGAAACGCATAATTTGGACTAAAGGTCACAAAAAAAACTCAATTAAAATTTAAAATTAAATTAGCAAAATTTAAGTAACGCAATGATTGACTACGTATAGGAAGCATAGAAGTCGGAACAAATCATCAAAATGTCTATGTATTGGGGGAGTCCCGGCAATTCACATTTAGAAGTCGGGGAAAAAGCATTCGAAAATTGTATTAGGGGAATCTCGGTAATCCACATTTAGTTTTGGGAGAACACCAGTACAGTTTAATTTGGCTATAAATGGTAACCGTAGTACTAAAGTACAAAGAGGATACTTAAATATTTCTGTATAAGTAAAAATTAATTATAATTCAAGTGAAAATGTCAGTTAAACAATCAATTAAGTAAGTTAAGTTGTAAACTGGGGTTTCATAATAAGCAAACAAAATTATTACTTATTAACGTGTATTTATTTGAATAAAATGAAAACATCTTTTAAAACAATAAACATTGGGTTTGCGGGAATCGTTTAGGGCAATTTATAAGAGTTATAAATTCTTGATTTGATAAAAAAAAATCTTACGAATCGGATGGGCGTCGCTTAGCAAAGATAAAGCCAGTTTAAGAAAAATACAGCCATCTATCATAAATACCGTTATAACTCCAAAACGAAAAAATTACCTAATTAGTTTTTCGACTTAGAATGACCTCAGAAACCCATGGTTTATATCTGCACCGGTGACTGTGGAGCACACTGAATAATTTTATTTATGTTTTTATTTACAAAAATGAATAATTATAATATAATTTATGTATTATTTGGAATCTTTTGTGTTAATAAAATAGTTTTTCGTTTTAAATTCTTGCATTTGTTCATCAATAGGTACGCGTTTTAGTGCATACATTAATTCGGAAATGACCTTCATTAATTCGGAATGACCTTCACCCCAACTATTCCTAATTAATGTATTGCTTAAAATTTTGCGTTAATGACTAGTTTGATGCGATAAGATCACTGATCTCTATATACAACTGGAATGCTGGATAGCGTATTCATATTCAAAAATCGATCCCATTTGATGAACTGTTATAACGGGTGATTTTTTTGCTTCTTGGTTTTTGACGTTTATATTTTTGACAGATCACACATGACAAATTCCACGAACATTTGACATTTCGATTCAGTATTGTTTGCCATTTCATCATGAATAGACTTACGCCTGAACAACGTTTGCAAATTATTGAAATTTATTAACAAAATTCGTGCTCTGTGAATAATGTGTTTCGCAAGCTACGTCCGTTTTATGGTCGTCATAATCGACCCACCGAGCAGGCTATTCAGCTCATTGTGACCAAATTTCGCACCAGTTTCACTTAATTGGACATTAATCCACCAAATCGTATCCGTAGAGTGCGTACATGCAAGAATTGAACTCGGTCGACATGTGGTTCCAACAGGACGGTGCCACATGCCACACTGCACGCGAAACCATGCATCAATTGAGAGGCGAATTTGGTGAGCAGTTGATCCCACGTTTTGGCACAGTCAATTGACCACCAAGATCATGTGATTTGACCCCGTTAGACTATTTTTTGTGGGGCTATGTTAAGTCTATTGTCTATGGGGACAAGCCAAACACGATTGCTGCCTTGGAAGCCAACATTGAACGCGTCATTGGTGAGATTCCGGCCGAAATGTGTGAAAAAGTTTGCCAAAATTGGACCTTCAGAATGGACCACCTGAAGCGTAGCCGCGGGCAACATTTAAGTGAAATTATTTTTAAAAAGTAAATGGCAGAAATTGATTTATCGATCCAAATAAAAATTTCATTCACTTTTTACAAGTTTCTGTGTTTTTTTGAATTTTCAAAAACCAAGCTCTTAAAAAATCACCGTTTACCTAGTGAAGCTGTCTAAATGTGTATAACAGCATACATTTGTAACAATCGCAATTGACAACTTGTATAACTTTAAAGGTTGCGGCTGGAATAGCAGATGGATTTATGGTGCATGCATATTTTTTAACGTTTTGGAATCGAACGGGTCAAACGATATTAACAAAGATTTATACCGCCAAATAACTTTTTTTTTTTAAAATGGGCGCAAAACATCGAGTGTAGCTTAGGCTGTGTGGCACGTAGCGCCGTCCTGTTGAAACTAAATATTGCCAATATCCTCCTCTTCAATTTTTGTGAACAAAAATTCGTTCACCATGGCCCGATAACGATCGCCATTGACTGTAACGGCCACTCCTTGCTCATTTTTGAATTATGCCTCTGGACCAAAATCCGCACCAAACAGTGACTCGGTTTTGGATGTATCGGCTTTTCAATGTATGCGTGCGGGTTTTCTGTGCCCCAAATGCGACAATTTTGATTGTTACATACCCGCCAAGATCAAAATGAGCTTCATCTGAAAAGATGATTTTTTTTGGCAAAATCGGCATCTTCTCTAAGTCGATCGCAGGCCCACTTAGCGAGCGTTGTTCAAGCACATACATAACCATATTCGCTCAGCGGAAGGATAAAACTAATTATCTGTCAAATCAGACATGAGCTTAATATTACCATTCACGAAATAAGCACTAGTTAAAAAAAAACGTTAGATGGCGGACCCGTTATAACCTTAAAAGGAACTTCAAGCTCTCTTGAATTTCTAATTTTGTATAGCAGCCAGTGATTTTGTCCATTTTCACACACATACATTAGTTTTGTGGCCGTTTTCTTTTAATTGTTTTAAAAAGCTCTTGTGCTATCACACGAAGGACACTAATGGCCTTTTCGATGGGTTATCCGGGAGGCTTCCGAAGTCTTCCGAATGCCTCTGAAACTGGTCGATTGGTATCGAATGATAGTTCTTCTCCTGGATAGAAGAGAAATTTCTTTCTGGATTTGAAGTCAGAATCAAAACCAGAAGCACGCACACACTCACACAGAAAATGTCAAACGCGTATTCAATGTCAACAATAATGTTGTGTAAGGATGAGCAATATTGAAAAACATAGATGTTAATATCGAAAATATAATATCGAATATATATATAGAAATATCGATTTTTATTAACATCGATGTTTTTAATACATTTTTTGAAAAATAATGGCACGTTCAAAAATCGACTAAAAATACAATATATTATAAAATCAAAATACCTCCATTGCTTTGAAAATTGTAGCAATGTTTTCTATCGCAATTTTATTTTCTATTTTCCTGTATATGAGATACACACATATTGCACTATGCGGGATATTTAAACTTCATAGAATTTCACATAAATAGTTGTGAAGCATAGTTCCGCTGAAGTGCAGTTCAGTCGAGTACGGTCTAACCTTTACTCGTATAAGCACTATGGGTCACTGACAAAAGATTTTAGCTTATAAGTCGATGTTTTGAATCTTAACATCGATGCCACGATGTTTCACATGCTTCAACATCGATGTTGAAACATCGCTGTTTTCCCAAGATCGATGAACATTGTCCCTCATCCCTACATTTTGATAAAAATGTTTTGTTTTTTTCCGCCTTACACACACACTCACATTGAAATTCAGAATCAAGAATAAAGTGTTAACTTGTTCGATTGGAATTCCGGATCGGAGGGTTCTTCTGGACTAACCCTATTTTATAGAACGCGCCTATTCTAATGTCATTTCCTCCATTGACATTCAAAAAAAAAACTGTCCAACATTATTTAATTTGTTTTTGTCTGGTGAAATTTGTCGTTGCCGGCGAATTCTGTTTTTGTTTATAAAAATAAGAGATGCAATAAAGCTACAAGGACCAAAGCGTCGACTCGAATTTGTAATGGAAAATGTTTTAGCGACGAGTTGCAATCTTATAAGCGAGGTGGATAGTGTGGCTTGTCTTCGAGTGTTTGAGGCATTCCGGTTGACAGTTAATCCATTAGTTGGAAGTGTGAAAGCTGCAAATATTGTTCATTCAGCAAGTTGGTTTTTCATTTTTATTCTAGGTTATCGACCTCGTGTCCTGGCCAGATTTCATGCATTTATTATAACACACCTACTGCTTGAATTTTGAAGGATAAAATTTTGGGATAACAATATTTTTAAGTTATTACTCATTTTTATTTATTGAAATTAAATTTGTTCACTGCGCCGGAATTATTAGGCGTATTCACGATCTGGTGTACCAAGTCTTGTAAAAGTGTAAAATTTTATTTTTTTACAACAGACTGTGAACACACTTTTACTAATCTGTAGCAACACTGAAGCAAATTTCAAAATCTGTTTCACATTTGTTCTGAAGACGGCTTAAGTTTGTGTTAAAAAAATCTTACACCCTTGTATTTTTCTGTTACAATGGGTTCGGGTATATTATAGTGTGAAAGTGTAAGATTTTGACATTCAGTGTATTTTGTTGTTGTAGTGCAAAAAAATGCTACACTTTTACACTTTTACAATGATACAAGACCAGATACACCGGATCGTGAATACCCCTATTATTCTTCTTTGTAATTATTATTTTGTTTTACTTTTGATATATTGAATTTTTAATGACAATATAGAGTGAAAACGTCAAATTAATCTTTTTCTCTCTGGTGAAAACACTTTAATATTAATTTTTAATCTACTCAATTTAAACCGGATTACCTTTATGTGAAAACGTAGTATTAGCTGTTTGCACTCTTTTAGGCGTGTTCATCTTGGGTTTATTTTATTTACTTATTTCAATCTATCAGACAGTTTACAAATGTCAGGTTTACGTTCATCGCAAAAAAAAACGTTTGTTGTGGAAAAAGATTTGTTTAATAAATAAATAAATTTAAAAGTCCTCAAATGCAAAGGTTAGAGAAAAATATTGAATTTTAAACAAACAAAAATATACAAAATCAAATGTTGAATTGACGTATATAAATTGGCAGAAAATTGTATTCAGACCGTTCCAGACTTTTTCACACTTTTCAAAATTTGATAAGCTGCTAATTTCTGACCGATTATTAAATAATGTATATAATTTTTTTATGCAATTGGTACACGGTTCATTTCTTATTTGGTTTAATTTATATGTAATCGAAAAAAATATATCAATGTCTTTTCTTTCTAATAGAATGGTGGGTGAAATTTTAAATAGGAAAAGTGTTTTCATTTTATTTGAAAATACTTAGACACATATTTTTGATTTGAAAAGACACTTGCTTTAATAATCAAATTAAATAAAAACAAGAAAAATTTACGTAAATACTCGTATGCATACATATGTACATATGTACGTTTATAAATGTGTAAAAAGCCGAAAAATCGTTTTTAAATATTAATATCTTTTTTGGAAATTGTCAAATAAAGAGTTTAGCTATTCCTATTATCTTAAAGTTCAAAAAAATACCTTACATTGTTTTATCATTTAATTAAAAAAAAAAGATTATCCGTCATCTCTGTTGAAATAAGAAAATTCAAAATGTCATTCTGGCCACGTTAATAGCACAATCGTGTACGAGGAAATTGTACACCCTTAACTTTTTTTTCCTGTCAACTGTTGGTTGACAGTTGTAATACGGAAACCAAAGAAAAAAAAACAAAAGAATTAAGAAGCCATCATTTCGCCCAGCAATTCAAAGGAGAAATATGCGCATTTATTCGTGATAAAATGCTTTATTGTCAAGATACACTTGTGATGGACATGTAGGTAACAAGTTTTTAAATTGTTAACTTATCTACATACATACATTATCTACATACATATTGAATTGATTTTTTTTACAGTTTCGCATACCAATGCATACATACAAGAGTACAATTTATAATCTCTTGAACCTTGATGCAATCAAATATTTAACGAAAAGTTTCTATAGAAAATCCTTTCGGTATGAAAACAGATGAAGTGATAACAATTACAATAGTCTGGAAGGTACAGCTGCTAGTTATGGAAAATATATGTAATACAATCCCTATAAGATATTTATGGTTTGTATGAATTTTTTTGTGCATAGAAATGTCATTGCGCTAGTTCAGAAAAATGATAACTCACAAATTTTTTGCTCCGCCAAAAACTGAATGAGGCGAATCCACATTTTTTACTTGCGATATATGTACATGGGTACTATAGGGCAAGTTTTGCATTTGGAAAAAAATCGGACTCGAGATTTTAATCAAAGTTGATATTACGATGATAGAGAACACGAAAAAAGTGGGTCTCGCAATTCCGTCTGTCTGTAGAACGATCTACGCCGCTTAGGCGTAGATCGTTCTACACAATCTTAGTTATCTTAGTTATCTCGAAAACGGCTCTAACGGTTTTGATAAAAAAAAGTATGTATACTACAAAAAGTATGGTGTACATTTTGGCAAACAAATTTTTTTTTACATATTTTGTACCTGCCATACAACCATTATATTAATTTTCGACTTTCTCATAAACGGCTTAACGGATTTCGATCAAAATTTTTATACAGGAGCTCCTTCGAATTCTAAATAACTCTGCATTATAACTTTGCAATAAAATTTTTTTAAAATTCAATACCAATTTTGAAAACGGGTGGACGATTTAATCTTAAATTTTGTTTTTAAATTGATGTTATTTGATATTTAAAATTTTCATACCAATTTTTTTAGAAAAAATTATGAATTTTTGTATACACAAAATTAAGTGAAAAACGACTTTAAGAATATATTCAGCCTTTTCTATTAATAATTTTTGCATACAATGTGTTTATTGCTTTATTTATTTATTTATTTTATTTCTTTCAAAATCGCTTACAAAGTAGGACATAGTCTTATAAAGTTTTGCAAGCCTTTAAATTAATTTAGGAATTCGAATTTTAATTAAATAAACGAGAAAATAAACTAAAAATAATTGAAGAAAGAGAGAGAAAAAAAATAACAAACAGACAAAATGAGGAATGAGAACTTAACTAATAAATATTATCAATGATTTGCCAAATAATTGAAAACTAAAGATAAAGATTTAAACTTTTCGCGCTTCTTATACTTCTCTCATCGCAATCGGCAGGGAGTTCCAAAGGCGTGTAACATGTACAAAAAACTGACGCTCAGTAATAAGATACTTAAATAGAGGTTGTATAAGAACAAAAGACCTTGTTGAACTAGGGAAGCTCAGCTTATCATGCAGATAATCCGATTGTTGAGTTTGAATGATTTCATGCAGATAGCTCACCGAACGGAAGCTTAGTAAATTGTCGAGACTACAGCCAAAGACAAGTAATACGAAATTGGATATGTGGTCATACCGTCCAGATTATAGATGTAGCGGGTAATGTTATTATGTGCAACATTTAATTTACGGCTAGTGGCAGAGTCCAATTTGCAAAAAATTTCACATGCATATAACATTATAGGTAGTAATAGAGTTTTGAGTTTTGGCAAGTAGCAATTTAGTTTTTTGTTGGGTTGAAACTTCGGGTGACCTGAAGAGCTCGAAGACTACCATAAACTTTTCCAATGGTACTATTAAGATGATCGTTCCATGTAAGGGTACGGTTAAAGATTATTCCTAAATTCCTAGCAGTGCTGACATAGTCAATGATTTCGCCTTCTAGCATTCTAGGGGGCTTAGGACCGATAAATTAAAGATTTTGCGATGTATCGGAAGAGCTGTTGCTTTGAGAGGATTTAAAAAAAGATGGTTCTTTTTGGACCATTGAAGAATGAGGACCAGGTCCTCATTCATTAAAGCTACGACATCATTTTTCTCTTCAAAGGGTCGACTTATAAGGAGCTGCACATCATTAACATAAAGGTGAATAATACAATTTTAATAACATGTGGCAGTTCGTTTATATATAGTGAGAAGAGGATTGGTCCAAGGATAGATCCCTGGGGCACACCAGCTAAGACATTGAGGAAGTTGGAAGAACGTTCATTTGCCACTACGCATTGTTGCCTTCCGCTACGGTACCATTGAACTAATTTACAGGATTTGAAAGAAAACCCAAAACTATTTCGCAGCTTTTAATAAGAATTGAATGGCTTACCGTGCCAAAGGCTTTTGAAAAGTCTAAAAGCGTTAGCAGTGCGATATGATCATTGTCTATTGCGATTCTTATTTCATTAGTCACCAAAAGTATGGCAGATTTACAGCTGCGCTTTGGTCGAAAAACATATTGGCAGGGACTTAACAGGTTGTTAATTGTTAGGTTAGTATGTGTTCATAAGAGTAAGTACGTGCGATCCAGTCGTGAATTTTATTTTCATCAGTTTTAGAAAAAAAAAATGAAGAAATATTACTGTGAAATCCTATTAATATACAAACATGTTTAAACGAGATTGATTAGATTTTTTCGAACTTGCGTTTTACATGAGAGCAAGATAGTGAAAGCTTAAAGTTCTATTTTTAAAGTATTTAATACCAATAGGTATGCAATACCTCATATTCAAATAAGTGTGCACTCTTAAGACTTACAGGTAATATCTATAAAACCCTACAATCTACAAATTTTTGGATATTTGTTTACATCACCTACAATTATTCCATTCGTTCGAATATTTGCCATTTTGAAATTCTTGCCCAAAGGCCAACGAAGTTTCCCAGACTATGAAAATCACAGGAAGCAAATCGAACAAAAAACATAGTACGAGTGCCTAACCTTTATATAGTATGATTATAATAAGTTAAATTAAAAAAAAAAAAAAAACAATAATGGAAATGGTTGCCTAGACCTTTGCTATTTCGTTGACGATTAATCTCTAAAGAGAGGGGGAGATTACAAGTTGAATATTATTATCAGAAAGAAACAACAATGTTAAAGCAAGCAAACTCAATCAAATACAAAGAAAACAAAACAATAACAAAAAAAATTAAATACACCCTACCCTTAGCTATTTCGTACCTATATATAGTGGTTTGTTAGTTAGTATTTAATTCCGACCTATTGAATCGTACAATCGAGTATCTCTCTCTAAGTTATACTACATCGGCCTATCGTCTTAAAATACCCAAATTAATTAGATATGATCAGACCCGGCCAATGTGATTTATAAGGATGGATGATTGCCTTTGCGAACTTCCGTATACATATAGTGTTTCGGCAACGACTGACATTTATAAGGGGGAATATTTTTCGTTATAAATTCCAGTTTCCGTATAAGTCTAAGCACATCATTTGCTATCAATCTTATTATATTCTCTAAAAGTGTTCATGTTTTCCTATCTTATTTTCACAGGCATTTGTCTTCAAAGAATTAATTATTAATAAAATTTTATTAGTTGTTGATGAAATGATTTGATATTTAATAATATAAAATAAATGTTAATTATGTGTGTAGACAATAAAAAAAACCAGTTCCTTTCTTTAAAGATTTCCTGCTAATTGTTCTAATAATTCATTAAAAACCAAAAAAAAAACAAGTTTAATATTTGAACTTTTAATTCAATAAGGAATTTATTTAAAAAAACAAAACAAAGCAAGTTTATAAAGTTCAACCAAAATTTATTCAGCATAAAACTTAATCGATAGATTCATCTTCGTTATTAACAAAACAAACAAAAAATAGAACAACTTTATAAAGTTCAATAAAAAAATATATATTAGGGACTTATTTCGTGGACAAAGTGCGAAATGTTTTTAATGAAATAGAATTTGTGGTATTTGACATTTACAAACTCAGTCTTTCGCTAAAACATCAAAGACGGTGGCTAAGTGAAGGACTAAGAATTTATGAATGTTTGGTAACTAGAAATTTTCACCAAGTTTACGTAATTTGGGTTTTTCCTTCTATGGATTTTGACAGCAAAATGTGAAAATTCGTACAAATTCGTACGAATTTTCACGTTACAAAGCACACCTATTGAGAACAAAATTTACAGGGACATAGAATAAAAAGAGATGCCAATAGTTGATACTTATTGTAGCAGATTTTGTTCTTGGATTTTCGATTTCTTATTAATTGAAAATTTTAGTTCTCAGACTTACTTTTATTCTATGGTTTAGTAAAGTCATGGAATAGCGGTGGAATAAGAATTTTTTATTTATAGGGCTGTAAAAGTGCTGAATAGGGGTGACAGATAAATGACAGTGTTTAAAAGTTGATATTGACATTAGCCACGTCAGAAGACGTAGGTGTTGTAATAATATGAACACATCCATATATATTATACTGAAACTGAATGCAGTAATTCTATTTGTAAACGCATTCTCTACATCTAACTTTGTAAACGCAGTCTGCTGAATGATGTATCTTGTATCTTTAATTTTATTTTAATTGTTGTTTTGTTTAATATAAGTTATAATAATTAATTGGGAGAAAGCTAAATATCAGCTCCACTATCTAGTTCGAATTCAACTTTGGCTGTAACCAGCCCAGAAATGTTTCCCATCATTTCATGTAAAATGCATATGTGTCAGAATTATCAGATTTATCAAAAAGTAATTTTATATAACAAAAAATTATTGTTATACTTTTGTGCAAATTTTCGAAGCGCAATTCTAAATTTAAAATTAGTGATATTTTAAAAATTAATTTGTCTTAATTTACGTTCAATGTCTACACCATGGAGTCATTTATGATTGCTTTTACACCAGATCGATTTTTAATTCTTGTTTCTGTTTTGGGTTCTTTTCTGTTGCAAAGATAATTTTGAACACTGCGCTAGTTAATATATTTTGGCTTTCTTCAAACATATATCCGCACTCCTTACTCCACTTAATTTAGAAAAGTTCAATCGTACCATAACAAAAATTTACAAAGAAGAAAGGGCGATAACTCTGAAATGTTTTAACCTAACCAATTTTGTCTACCCCGGCCACCACATACGTCACTCACCAACGCACGTGATTAAAAATCGCAAGCTCAAATAGCATGACGTAAAAAAAGTATTTCCTTTTAATTGACACATTCAGATTTCAGTATAGTATAGCCTATACAAGAATTTTAGTATTCATATACAGGGTGTCCGCCGGGAAGGTATACTACTTTGTTTGTTTATAATTTTTGATTAAATGAAAGAGGATGGATCTTATAGTGATGAATGTTTTATTTAATGTCGGCAATTATGTATGGAATACAATATCAGATAAATGTCCGCCTCTATTAGTCCCACAAATGCGAACCCTTTTGTACAGATTTTTCATTACATTCTCACACATTTCACGCGGTATTTCGTTAATTTCATCACGAATATTTTGTTTGAGTTGCTCAAGTATTTGTGGTTTGTTTGCATAAGTCTTGCTTTTCAGATATCCCTACAAAAAGAAGTCCGGAGCAGTTAAATCAGGGGCCCGTGGAGGCTAATCAACATCACCATTCCTTGAAATAACTTGTTGTGGAAAGAGGTCTCGCAGTAATTCTATTGTAATCCTGGCTGATAGCGATGTGGCACCGACTTGTTGATACCACAAGGGGGTGACCGTGGCGCGATAGTTGTGTGCTCGCCTGTCAACCTCGTGATCGCAGGTTCGATTCCTGCCGTTGTCTATGTCGTCTTATTTTCCATTAAAAATCAATTCTAAAAATTGTCATAAAATGAGTTGCTGGTTTACTCATTACATGCTGTTCAGGTATAACAATAACATGTAATTGAGTTAAACCAGTAAACCCATAAATATGACAAAGAAATAAATAAAATAATGCGAATTTTTAGACACATAGATAAATCAGATAGGGTAGTTTCCTCCCCATTAGTTCAGCCGCCATCCTTGGAGATAAATCTGAGACAACAACCAGCTCGCGCCACACATCTTTCCTATCCTTCTTCCTCTTCTTTCACATGACGCCCGCGCTGTGTTAAAAACATATAACGGGTAATCATAATTCCTTGAGCGCGTGTCCGATTATAAGAAAAAAAAACATGTTAATCAAGCCCAAAGCATGCAGTTGTGGCGTTAAAAAGTTTTCAATTATATCACGATATCGTTCCCCATTCACAGTTACCGTTACGCCGTTTCCATCTTCAAAGAAGTAAGGTCCAATGATTCCTCCTGACCAAATTGCACATCAGACTTAAACTTTTATGTACGGCCGGCGGCGTAAATGGCCTTGTGTCAACTGAATCTTAAATGGAAACAAATACAAATAGTTGTGCAAAATTGTGGCCAAAGTTGTTCTTTAAAGACCAAGCTCATGAGCACGGCGTCGAATTGAGGTTGATGGATTGCTTTGAACACTTCCTTGAGCAGCAGTAATGTTTCCATCCGATCTTGCAGTCCGCTGTGGTCCATACTTGGGCCTATCACCTACAGATCCACTTTCTTTGAAATCATTCACTACATTATAAAGTGCGTTTTGTTGGCACGTTGTTTTTCCCAAAAAGTTTGCGTAACTTTCCCATCGTCACAGTAATGGATAATGGATTGTGATAAAATACTTTAACGATTAAGACACGTTGGTTTATCGAATATTTTTCTATAATAAATTTGCCACGTGTCTACTTCACGACTGCCAAATATGAACTGTCAAGACTAATGTTTACCAAAATGGCGGCAAAACAAACTAGTATACCTTCCCGGCGGACACCCTGTACTTTTCTGAGCATAAAACCGAACAAATATTCTAGGTTTTCAAATATGAAAACGGCTGACACAAAATACATCCAAAAGATTTTCGTGTCTATAAATTTATTTTATTTTTTAATTTTGAAGTCTATTTGAAGAAAAGTAATTGATTTATTCAATATTTGAATTAATAATATGACAAACGACTTATGCAATTGAAGAGGTTGAAATATTATCTTGATGATATTCTTATATCCTCGTATGGCTTCTCTTATTAAAGAAAAGCCACACTATAATAAATATAACATTACATACAAAAATAATTTATGATGATTTATTTACGTCATAAGGACGTGGAATATTTTCTGATTGAAATTCAATTACAAATGGGAAAATATTTTTTTTTGCAAGCAGCTTCACTTAAGTTTTATTTCAAACTATTTGTATTTTGCATTTTCCTTTTGATTTTCGAATTTCTTTCAGAAACACAACTTAATGATGGCAAACAAAATAAAAATATATATATAATTTTGAATGCGACCAAACATTCGGTTTTTTTCTGAACACAATCACATTATTTCTAAACAAAGTCTGTCGAAACAGATCTTGCGTTTTTAGCAAGATTTCATACATTTTAAACGCAAACTATTTGTTGCAAGTTCCGCACCAACAAACAAAAAATCGATCTGAAATCGGTTTGAAATGATTGCTTGGAATTCCACATTAGGCGCCTGAAAGCGCTTTGCGGAAATGGAAAGCGTTTTCAATGATCATTCAATGATAATTGAAAAATTAAAAGTGAATTTACAAGAAAGTGGTAGAGCGAATAAAATATTTTTTGACATAAAATATTATATATCTTATTACCTTCATTTTGGTACCAAAACGACATCAGTTTTATTTGTTTAAGTGCCTCAGGATTGATAGTCAAAGTTTTCAATGATGAGTTTCAATGAAAGCTATAACTGACGTCAAAAAATCTCTTTAAATCGTTGACAGTGGATATTTTGTTCACTGTCTTGCTCTTTCTTTTTGACACAATAAAACTCGCTGGTAACTCAGTTGCTGTGCGTGCATGGGAACTGAGAAATTTCGTCTTCGCCGGCCCCCGGCCTCCACGTACGTCACTCATTATCGTGCCAAATAATCGCAAACTGAAATCGCAAGATGTGAATGCAGTCCATATGTCTTAATAATGTGACGTTGTTGATACTACATCTTTGTAAAATACCCGTAATCAAATAATAAATTGTATTGTTTAAAATACAAACATTTTAACATATTTAAATTGGATTACCCGAAGGATTGTTTTTACCATAATAACGTATTGAATAAACTAAAATTGTCAGTTTGAAATCGATAATAGCTAGCTGACACACACACACAACATACCCTGCAATTAAAATGAAGCTATTAGTTCAGAGCTCAGTGCATTCAAATTCTAAACAACAATAGTACTATTCGATGTGTGTAAGCCGAATCACCTTAAGCAGTGTTAATAAAGGAATTTTCATAATGTACGATTGTATATTCGTGTTATTGGAGATTCAAGATTCTGTGCACTCCTGTTTACGCATCATATAAATAATACATAATTGATTAAACCTTACAAATCATGACACTTCCACTAGGAACTTCTGATTGAATTTGGATGAAACCATATTACATACATAAGTAAGCATGGAATAATTTCTCTCTTAATTGAGAATTAAATCAATTGTGTTGTCTTGAACAATAAGAAGGATATAAGGTCCTCGTAAGCAAGTGAGTTATTAGGTAAATACATAATATGTGTTTATTTATTGATATAAAGGGTTATCCATTTTGCGGTTTCAAAAGTAAACGTAAATAAAACACATAAAATATTTTTTTTCATGATATTTCTTTTTTATTATAAAGATTCAACATTGAAATTATATGTGAAACACTACATTATTTAAATGACCACCACGCGAATTTTTGCAAGCATCGATTCTTTTGAGGTAATTTTCGACCACTGTCTGACACATTGACCGGTATATCAGCCATAACTTGACGAATGTTGGTTTTCAAGTGCTCAAGAGTTAAAGGTTTATCTGCATAAGCACGGTCTTTCGCGTAGCCCCCCAAAAAAGTACAGCGGTGTCAAATCGCATGATCTTGGTGGCCAGTTGATATCGCCACGACGAGAAATTACGCGGCCAGGAAATGTCTCTTGCAATAAAACTATATTTGCTCGATTTGTGTGGCATGTGGCACCGTCTTGTTGAAACCACATATTATCCAATTCGTATTCTTCAATAGCAGGCACAAAAAAGTCGGTTATCATATGACCATAACGCTCCGAATTGACAGTCGTCAGTCGTTCCATTCCATCGTCGTTTTCGTAGAAGTAAGGTCCAATCACACCTCCGGACCAAAGAGCGCCCCAAACAGTGACTTTTTGTGGATGTAATGGCATCTCTTCAATTACTTGAGGATTCTCAGAACCCCAAATCAATTTTGTTTATTAACATACTCACCGAGTGAGAAATGTGCTTAGTCGCTGAAGAAAATTTTGTTCGAAAAATCGCCGTCCACCGCCTGTTGTTCAAGCACCCATTCGACGTATCTACGACGTTGTGAATGGTCAGATGGGTCCAGTTGTTGTGTGTGCTGGACATTATATGGATGTAGGTGTAGATCCAAATGCAAAATACGCCATAATGTTCCGTAAGACAGTCCTAATTCCTGAGAACGAAGAGGAATCGACACATTCGGGTCTTCGGTAACACTTTCACTTACAGCAGCGATATTTTCAGTGATACGAGCGAAACGATGATGCACAGACCTTACAATATCTGTAACCAATCCAGTCTCTTCAAATTTCTTCACAATTTTGCCAATTGCTGGCGTAGTTGGACGATTATGTAAACCATAATCTCCTTTTAAAGCACGATATGTGGCTGTGGCAAAATCACCATTTTTGTAGTAGGTTTTAACAATTTTTATGCGTTGTGCGATAGTTAAGCGATCCATTTTCGTAAATGTCAGACTATCAACTGACACAAAAAATTGGTTTAACAACTTAGTTTGACAGATGTCGAATTCCAGCCCTATAATTTTGAATCCGCAAAATGGATAACCCTTTACTTTGTCCAAGAAAAATAGGCAGTACACGTCTTATGGGAAAAGTTTTTCAAAATCGGTAGCCTGTTATATTTTTGCACAATACTAAATTGAAAGAACTCCTCCATAAAAAGTGTTTGCCCGCACGTAAATTTGATTGCATCTGACGCAGACCCAACGTCCTATTGAGCGCACATCTGAGTGCGGATGCGGATTAAATTGCTTTTGCTATTCAAAACTCCCAATTAATATTGATATGCATTCAGTGTTACCCGTGTTTATTTGGTAACTCGTTCAGTTTTTTCCTTGGGGACGTCTTTTAATATGTGGAAAATACTTTAAAATGCAGTTACAAAATTTTAAGCTGTTTTCTTTGAAGATAGACAGGGGGTGGGCGTGGCGCGATAGTTGTGTGTTCGGCTGTCAACCTCTTGGTCACAGGTTCGAACCCTGCCATAGTCTATGTCTTCTTATTTTTCCATTAAAAACCAATTCTAAAAATAAATGTCATATAATAAGTTGCTGGTTTACTCATTATATGCTGTTTAAGCATAGAACTAACAACATGTGATTGAGTAAAATTAGTATACCGATAAAATATGACAAAGAATACAAAAATTAATGCGAATTATAAAGGACATTGATAAATAAGACACGGAAATTTCTCCGCATTAGTTCAGCCGCCATCCCTGGAGATAAAATCTGAGACAACAACCACCTACAGTCTCCGAATAGCGTGCCACACATATTTCCTATCATTCTTGCTCTTCCTTAACCTCTTCCTCAAGCCCGCGCGGTGTTGAAACATTTAAAGGGTATTCATATTCCCCTTGAGCGCGTGTAGATTATAAAAAAAAAAAAAAAAAAAAAAAAAAAAAAAAACATTATTTGCCTACATTTTCGTAGCTGCTGTCAATTAATGTAAAGTAAATTATTTTTATGAAAATTGTATTTTTAAGTGGTGTATCTATATTAAAGTTTTTTGTTTAGTTGTTAGTTTTGTTGTTATTTGTATTCTTAGCTCGTGTATTTTTAAAGATGTGTGTTGATTTGTAGAGTTTTGTAAAATTAGTTCGAAATGGCTTCAAAGATTTCAATAGATTTATGTTTCGAAAAGAAAAGATATTGTTGACGGTAAAAAAATCATAAAAAAATCAAAAACGTGCCTTTTATCTTACCTCATGGTGGTGTTGAAAAAGATAAATGTGTTTTGATTTTCATAAATTAAACAATTGAAAAAAAATTCCTATCTAAAAGAAAGGGCGGTAATCCTACACACTATTATTTCATATTTGGGTAAATTTAAAATAAACAGTACCAAAAACCCTGTGAGAGCTTTAATGAATGACGGATTTATGCAATCCAGTGTAGCCTATCTTGCCTACACTGCCTATTTTTCTTTTACAGAGCATAGTGCGTTATTTAAACCTATGCACTTTCGGACTTCAAGAAGAAGTATTTGCTGAAACATTAGGTCCATTTCGGGGATTCCGATTTATATGTCATGTTGTTTTGTGCCGCTTCCAACTCTGCTTATAATTTGGTAAATAATTCTATAATTTGTTTGTCTGTTTTAATATTGAGAATTGACATTCAATTACATAACTATTCTATGTTATAATTACTTATTCTGAAGTTTCGGTTATAATATGTTCGTTCTGCGCTGTTCCTTTCAGTTCTGATTTTGAGCATGCTATGAATGCAATATTTTCAATTCCAAAATCGTTACCAATATGAAAAATTTCTTTGCATGAACCAAAAACACTTGACAATATTTTGTATCTTGTCACAATATAGGTATTATAAGCCAAGTTTTGGATTCGTTAAAAATACTTTACATTACCATCCATGATACGAGTAGATAAGACAAAAAAGTGGGTCTTACAATTCTGTGTATCTGTACGCGAACCTACATCCTAAACGGGTGGATGGATTTTCGTCAAACTTGACACATACTCGTATTATTGGTTGGGTTATATGCACACACGTTGCTTGATTCTCTTTTAAGACCAAACATAACGGTACCAGGCAAACTTTTTTTCATACAAAAAGGTAAATCTTCTTTTTCTCAAAAACGGCTTCAAGGATCTTTACAAAAATAAAATGCACGACTGCTTCGTACGTACTTGCTCTTATGTTCGATCACCACGTATTTCAAAATTTCTTAATAGAAACCGCTAAATACATTCTTTCTTGTATAAACAAAATTTTTTTAATTTGTTTAAAAAAAAATAAAATGCACTACTGGATCGTACAACCTTGCTCTTGTAGCTAGCAACTTTAGTGTTACTCACTGACGCTGTTGGTATGTAGCTAGCATATGCATATTTAAAGCCGATGTAGGTAAGATTACCTTGATTCTTAGTATATAATGAATACCTAAATACTAATGATATTTAAATGGATTTTAATTATGTAAATTAGGAGGGTAATAATGTAAATATGTACATACATTATTACATATGTATATAATGAAAGTGTATGGTGTAAGTGGGAAAATATCGTTTTTTAAACTAATTAAAACGGCCGATACCATCACCTTAATCGGTTTTTCGAAAAAAAAAACAAAAGAACACCATTATATGCAACGGATTAATCGAAATTTTATAAAAAAGTATCTAGACAATTAAAGGATGGATTTTGATGAAATCCTGCTTTTTATTTTTAGTTTTTTGAATTTTTTTTGAAATCTTGAGTTTATTAATATATTATAAAATTTAAAATTATTTTTTTTGATTAGTTTTAATAATATTGATTTTTGAAACAAAAAGTTTTAAAAATTAATTTTAATTAGAAAAAAAAAGTTATTAAAAATTTTGATATGCAGAATTAGTTTGGCTACTTAGATCTTCTCAGACCGCTACCGAGAAAGCCAAAATTTAAAAATACCGTTATATTAAAGGTACCCATAAACTTGGTTCAGATTAAATGATAGCTATTTCAAATAAAAAACTTCTCAAAAATGTTCATTAAAATCGTTGTTTTAAAGCAAAATAAGATTTTCCTAAACGGGTATATGGCAGGTACGGTTATTTTTAGGCCTAAAAATAAAATTTCAATTTCCCCTCTGAGGAATGCCAAAAGAATCACACATACCAAATTTGTAGGTAATCGCTTAATCGTTTAGGTTGTAGCTCGTTATACATACAGATGGACAGACTGACAGACAGACAGACATTTCTTGCCGATCACCCTTATAGGCTTCTCTATGATCGTAATGTCATGTTTGATTGTTCGATTTTTTTTTACGAATGCATAACTTGCCTTTAATCGCAAGTAAACATATTGGTATGACAATATTTAGTAGGTATTTAACAAAATACATCAAAAAACATAATTTCCCAAAAAAAAAAAAATGTCAACCCTTTCGAAATTGAATTTTCAAAAAAAAGATTTTTTTTTCAAAAAATCCAAAAAATTATTTTTCGAAAATTTTAGCATGTAGTATCATTTACTACATGAAGGACATTCTGTACAAGCTTTTTTAATCGAAATCTGTTGATCCGTTGATGAGATCGAAAAAAAACTTTGTATGTATGGCAGGTACCGATAATAATATTGCAATTAAAATTTTTTGTTGACAAAATGCGCACTGAATTTTTTAAATCAAAATCGTTTGAACAGTTTTCGAGATAATTAAGATTTACCATTTTTGCCCAAAAAAAAAATTGTGACAGGAACCGTTATTTTTGGAGATAAAAAAACGATTCAAAAATCAATTTGAGACAATCACCTAAAATGCAAAATAGTAATAATAATATGAGTGGATCAATAAGTCCCTTAAAATTAACAAAAATTGTGTCGTCACCTTAAATTTATCATAACTCACACATATTTTAGGCAGATCGGTTAGATAGTTTTTTTTTGTGCCAGTCTATGAACATTTACGTTAAAATGGAAAAAAATTAATTTCGAGTCCTCATTTAACACTATTTTTTTCCGAAAAAAAAAACTATCACGCAAAGCAAACTAAATCCGGACAGATATTATCGGGACACTTCACCATTGATTGCGACCATTCACCAATCACCACTAGTTTATTCAATTTCGGTGAGATCCTTCAAGCACAAGTGACGCTGAAGGTTATGGTCGGCCAATTGAGATCACCACACACAGAATCGGTCGACGAAATCCATCGGTGAGTAAAAATGCGCTATTTTGAAGAGGCCACATGCTTATTACATGTCTCAGTGATTTCGATCTGACATACAAATTTGGACCAGAAAAAGCTTTCTACAGTTTGGTTCCCGCTCTTCCGCAATCGACAACAAATGCATTTGTGTTTAAAGATGTTTCAGAAAAATTCGACTTAATTTTTGCCGCTGTTTCATAGCCGTGAATTAAACCCGGACTTACCACACACACAAGTAATGAAGGAACTGCCAATACAATGGACTTCTCCTGGTAAATCGACGCCGAAGAAGGGCAAGGTGGGTTTGTTAGCAAGCTAGATTTTATTGGGTGCACGCGGTGTTATTCACATCGATTACATTGAAAAGGGTAAAACGATCACCAGCCCATATTACGCAGAGCTGCTAGGCCGATTCCAAGCCGATTTGAAGCAAGGTCGCATTTAGCGAAAAAAACATTTCGTTTTACCAGGACAATGCATCAGTCCTCACAAGTACGCAGACACAATAACAAACTGGAGAAACATTGGATGAAGTGTATTGACCTAAAAGGTTGCAAAAGTAGTGTTATGCCGAAAAGAGTGTTCCTTATAATCCTTTTTTTGGGGATTTAATGACCCACATTTATATTGCGAAAACATTATATACGAGTATGTTTTTAGTTTCTTATGATTTATTTTAACCTCAGCATCGTTTTGCCCGATCCACAAAAAAGGAGACCCTTTAAACTGCGCCAACTATAGATGAATAAGTCTCCGGAATATCGCGTACAAGATCCTTTCTTCTGTATTATGTGAACGTCTGAAACCATTTGTCAGCAACCTGATTGGTGCGGTTTCGGCCAGGAAAGTCCACAGTCGATCAAATGTTCACGCTACGGCAGATCCTGGAAACTACCCAAGAATTCCAAATCGATACCCACCATCTCTTTATCGATTTTAAGGCCTAGTACGATAGCATTTATAGAGACGAGCTTTACAGAGCCATGTCTGGTTTTGGCATCCCCACAAAACTCATCCGACTGTTTAGGATGACGATGGAGAACTCTCGCTGCTCCGTCAAGGTAGGTACTGACCTCACAGAAGCTTTCGATGTCAAGAAAGGATTCCGACAAGGTCAAGCGCTATCGTGCGATTTCTTCAACTTAATACTTGAAAAAATTGTATGAAATTCCCAAGTTAACTCTACTGGTACAATTTTTTTTCAAGTCTGTGCAATTGTTAGCATACGCTGATGAGATAGACATCATTGGCAGAAACCAGCGAGCTATCACTGGAGCGTTTGCTAACATTGAAGCTGAAGCGGCTAAGATGGGACTAGCAGTCAATGAGGCCAAAACGAAGTACCTGCTGTCCACAAAAAGGGACACACAACACCGGCGGATTGGACAAAACGTCTCAATAGACAGGTACAACTTTGAGGTAGTTAGGGACTTTGTCTACCTGGGATCCGCTATAACATCTAACAATAACATCTCGTTAGAAATAAAGCGAAGAATAACTCTTGCCAATAGCTGTTCCTATGTGCTAGGGAGGCAATTGACTAGTAAAGCCCTCTCTCGAAAAATAAAGGAGACTCTTTATAACACTCTGGTCATGCCAGTCCTGCCCTATGGCGCGGAGACATGGACTCTATCAAAAGCGGATAAAGATGTCCTTAGTCGTTTCGAGCGTAAGGTTCTTCGCAAGATTTTCGGCCCTATCGGCGTTAACGGGCTTTGGAGGAGAATGTTCAACCACGAACTATACGAGCTGTACAGCGACATTGACCTGGTACATAAAATACGTATATCACGTTTAAGATGGCTAGGTCATGGAGAGCGTATGGACAACAATGCTCCGGCTCGCAGGATCTTCGATTCCAACCCAGAGGGAAGACGCAGTCAAGGAAGACCTCGCCTAAGGTGGCGCGCTCAAGTGGAAGATGACCTCAACCAACTTGGAGTGCGTAACTGGAGGCAGCTAGCTAAAGACCGAGCTAGCTGGGGAGGCATGTTGGTTGAGGCCCCGAACTGTAGCGCCACCTAAGTAAGTAAGTATGATTTATTTTATTCTAAAAAGATTTTACATAAAAAAAATCACTTTTTCCAATATTACAAATATATATCAAGTTTGTTCAGTATTCGTTGCTTTAAGTCAGAAACGGCAATATAAAGAATTAAATGTTGTCTTTTACTTTTTTATTTATCAATCATGTGCAAATTTAATATAAGAACTCGACATTTTCAATTTTCTTTCTTTTACGGAAAATATTAATAATTTTAATAATGGAATTCTTGGAACAGTAAGTGAAGTAAATATCCGTCGTAGAAATAAAAAGAAATAAGCACCCAATTCCCCTCCAACGGAATTTCTTATGCAGTTTTTTCAGACACAGTTTTGAAAAAAAAAAGTTTTCCTTTGTTAGTTAAGCTGAAACAATATAAATATAAATATAATGAGGGTATCCTGTGCACTCCTTTTTATTTCAGTTTATAGATAAACAAGAAAATTGCTTATACCTATACCTACTTTATTAATGGATGATGATGTAACAATAATTTTTGAATAAACTTTCAACGAAGAACAAAGTTTTATGAATGACCTATGATGTTCTACATGCTATTGTTGTTAAATGTATAGCAATTTTTGTTGCTGGAAATTTAGGAGTATTTTTTTTTTTTATTATTTTGTTTGATATCTTAAAATGAAGGACATGAAAATTCAAAGTTTAATAGAAAGTTTAAACTTATAATTATAAACTTTTAACGCGCTAAGAATTCTAAAGTGAAAGAAGCTTGCTTATGATAAATCTTTATAAAATGAATCAATTATGTATGCAGGTTTATTTGTGATCATTTTTCTTGAGATATAGGTATTATAGGGCAAGTTTTGCATTTGTAAAAAAATCGAACTCGAGATTTTAACCAAAGTTGACATTACGATGATAGAGAACACCAAAAAAGTGGGTCCGACAATTCCGTCTATCTGTCTGCCTGTAGAACGATCTACTTCCTAAACGGCTGAACCGATTTTGTTCAAACTTGGTGGTTAGGCGTTTTATGAATGAATGAATATTTTGGGGTTTTAGTTGCACTCCGACCCTAAGATCTATTGTGCCCCCATTTAGAGACAAAATGGCATTGCTCATGTATAGCTCTTCCTCCAATTTGATTGCCTTGATGAACTTTAGTATTTGGAGTATTTTGAGAGAGGATAATTCGCCCTCAACTATCTGGTGACGTCCCAGATGTCTATGTCTTTGGTGCATAAATGTTATGCAACTACCTACAATGTAGTCCGGTGTTTCCCCTTCTATATTGCAGTATCTACAATTAGGTCTGCTCACTAAGCCAAGAGTACTAAGATGTTTTCTTCGTGTGCAGTGGCCTGTGAGGATACCCGTTATTTTCCTAAGGTTATTCCTACTTAAGCTAATGCAGGCTAAAAACCGTTCGAGGTTGTAGTTATTGAGTAGTAGTTTGGCTGTCTCTGCTTTGGGAGTTCTTTCCATGTTTTTTTATCTTTTGACCTCCTTTGCTGTTTTGATTTTGATTTTAATCACATTCTCCCCTAGTCCGCAATAGGGTTCTGGTCCTACTAGGGGTGTTGTTGCCCCAATTTTTGCTAAGGAGTCTGCCTCTTCATTGCCTTGGACACCAACGTGACCTGGTATCCAATAGATTGTTACATTGTTGTTCTTGCCCAGTTTGTTCAGTCTCTCCACACTTTCCCATACCAATTTCGAGCTAATGGTATAAGAGCTTAGTGCTTTGAGTGCGGCTTGGCTGTCCGACATAATGGCAATGTTTTGTTTGCGGTAGTTTCTTTCGAGATTTCTTTCTGCGCATTTTCCAATTGCATTGACTTCTGCTTGGAAAACGCTAGTAGACTGTCCCATCGCTAAGGAAAGTTTGGTTTGTGGCCCAAAAATTCCTGCCCCAGTCCCATCGATTGTTCTCGATCCATCAGTGTACCACTTAATGGCATTTGGTTTAAGGGTGTAGTTCACTGCTTCGCCTACCCAATCTTTGTTGTTACTTAACTCCGTTTGAAAGTTTTTCTCGAAGTTAAACTTTTTAATCATGTCATCTCTTGGGATATCAAGTAAGTCTGTTACCGTGGACTTGCAGATCGAATTTCTTTTCCTAAGACCAATGCATTGACGGGAAACCGTCCCAATACCTTCCTTCCCAAATCTCATGATGGCTCCCAGAGCTGCACTTTCTATGGCTACATGCAATAGTGACAAGTGAAGAATTACAACCATTGCTGCTGTAGGGCATGTTTTAATTGCTCCGGTAATGCATAAGCATGCGAGCTTTTGTATTTTTCCTAGGGATTGCATAGTTGTGATTAGTTCGGTTTTTGTATGCCATGCAACCGCCCCATAAGTGATTATGTGTCATACCATCATAGTGTACATCCATCTCGAGATGCTTGGCTTACAGCCCCATGTTTTACATGCAAGTCTTTTGAATATCATGAGGGCCTTTGTGGCTTTCCCGACTGTTATCTCAAGGTGTTTATTCCAGAGGAGTTTACTATCTATTTTAATTCCTAGATATTTAACCTCGTTCTGGTACCCGATTACTTCCCCTGCCAATCTGATAGGTTTCATACGTGGCAGAGGCCTCTTCTTGGTGAAAGGCACTATCGTTGGCTTAGTGGGGTTAATATTTAGTCCCACTGAGAGACACCATTTCATTGTTATTGATAGTCCTCTTTGCATTATATCACAAAGGGTCTCTCTAGGCGTTTTAGGTGATCGTCCAAAATAGATTTTTGAATCGTTGTTTTAGCCCCAAAAATAACGGTACTTGCCATACAAATTTTTGGTGTGTGTACTAACTTGAGTATGGTTTACATTTAAAAAATATTTTTTTATTAACGGTACCTGCCATACAACCATTTTATTGATTTTCGACTTCTCATAAACGGCTTAAGGATTTGAATTCAAATTTGCATACAGGATCTCCTTCAAATTTCAAATAATACTGCATTTCAAAATTTTCGAAAAATATTTTTTTTTTTGAAAATTCAATACATATTTCGAAAACGGGTGGGCGATTCTTTCTGAAATTTTGTTTTTAAATTTGTGTTACTAAATATTTAAAATGTTTATACAATTTTTTTAAGAATTAAGTGCAAAACGACTTTAAAAATGCTTTTAGCCGTTTCTATGTATTAAGAATCTTTTGCATATAATGTGATCCAACATAGGGGCAAGTACGTGCGATCCACTTGTGCATTTTATTTGTATTGAGTTTGTGTATAGATACAAAATTGGAGGTTGGGCAGTCCGCTGTAAGGCATAATTGGACAGTACTAAGAGAAAAGAAATATAGAAATGCAGCTAAATAAAAGTAGCTGCAAACCAAACCGAAGGCTTTAGGTTAAGTTTATGCGTTCTCCAATAAGAATCAATAATTTGAATTTTTGTTTTAGTAGATATGCTGATGATAATTATTAACGCTACACGCAAGATCCATACATACATAATAAGCTGTCATTTTGGATGCATGGCGTTAACTCTCCGATGTCATATTAGGTTCTTATTATGTCACATCGAATGATTGTCAAAGAAAAGGATTGTGTTCAATTTTTAATAACTTTCCCGCATATATATTGATGAATTAGAGCTTCGGTTATGTTGACTTTATGGGCATTTAGCGTTTGCGGCTTATTGGACCTGCGATTTCAGAAAACCTCATTAAAAAATCTACCAAAATCAGTTTACGCCACGTATGTGAGAGATAACCAAATACATCTGCTCTTGCAGAATGCCCGCACCGTGTGAACGTCGGAATTAATTTATAGTGAATTTCATTCAAGAAAAGATCTGCTCTTTTTGACAAAAGATTTCATCTTTTTGAATTTTGACAGTTTCATACCAACAAAAGGAGCGAATGTAGATCAGATCTCAACACGAAAGATCTGTTCTTTGGTGGGTAGGCAGTGAAACGTTTTTTCTGTCAAACATCGAATGGAAACTATTTTGTTATTAATTTATTGTGAAATTGTGCCAGTCCCTGCTACAAAATTAAACTAAAAAATAAACAAATAATAGTCAAAGATTACTTCTCTAATTTAAATGTTATAAATTTAGTGGAGTTTTTTATTGCTTTGTCTTCATCTTCCTCATCATCTGATGATGAAGATGTTTTTTTTTCAGAAGTGTGTGTGTCAGTCATTAAGCATTGGCCGCTTTCGGTGCAATGCCGATAGGCTAGCCAAGATACCTTAGTAGCGGGCTTGTTTTCAAACGATCCAGGTAGCTTTCTCCGTTAAGTCCGTTATATTCCATACAAATCTGAAGTTTTGAGTCAGCTGTTCCTCAAATTAATATTAATTTTTGGGTAGCTTCAGATTTGTGCTTGACAACATATGTTTAGTTCATCGTCTGGCTTTTCCTTTGGCGTTACAACAATACAAAGCAATCCGGATTGCTTTAAGTATGCCACCGAACTTGGCCAATACTACAATTAAATTTGGGCACAAAGTTTCATTGAAAAGATCAAATCTCCATTTTGAGAGGAGATCTTTGAAATTTGAATGAAAGTCGCTATTAGATTTGGTAGACAATAATTCTAGGTACCCACCAAGCACACAGGAGTGATTGAGAGTTGATCTCGTAAGCAACTACAGATTCTACTTGTTCATTTATTTAGTTGCGCAATAGTTTTGAAGTTCGGAACATCAAAATGAGATCTTTTATTGAATTATTGACATACGCCAAAGTCTTCTTCCTGACAGATGTTTATTTATTTTCGAAAGCAAATACAATAATTTTGCAATTAGGATAAAATACAAATCGAGATTTGGATCAAACTTGAATCAAGATATTATAGGACACGAAAAAATGGCTATTTTCTACAAACTTGGTACTTAATGGTTTTATTTTTTAGTCCCAAAAATAACAGATTATATGCCCAATAGCAGTTTAAGAAAAAACTTAATTATCTCGAAAACAGATAATACAATTTTGTTAAAAAAAATGTATGCGGTTTATTGTATGAACATTTTGACCAAAAGAAATTTATAATAAAATGTTTTTAATATTCGACTTCTTATTAACGGCGCTACGGATTTCGATCAAAGTTTATATATTTTCTCGGTCTAACTGGGGTTACTGGCCGTCTCTGCGGAAAGTGACTAACCCTGTGATGGCTAACACAGCACGAACTATTGGTAGGTTTAAGGGATATGACTGGCCAATGACATGCAATATCAGGTGCGACATTAATTTAGATAGAACAATACTCGACCAAGGTTGGCTAGACCTATCATCTGTACGTCTAGTGAAATTCGGACTCGGCAATTATCTTAGACATATTTAATGTCGTTTATACTAAGAGAAATGTACTCACACAGCCAAGACCCTCAGAGTCGAGATTGGAATAATGAAATAGATAAATTGAGGGTTTTTCCTTTTATTAGTAGTTTTGTTTCCCGTGTGCAGCTGTAAAGCCTTCAAAAGTCTCATAAGGACAGGAGTGTGAGATTCTTACTTCACTTAAATACCTTCTCCTCCCGATTGCAACTATAAGTTGAAACTTATTTAGCTTATCTATATTTAACGAAATTAATTAACGTGTTGCAGGCTTCTCTTAATTATCCGGTAATGGTGCCTGCTTATACCGCCATCCGGCTCGAAGGACCAAATGTTGAGTAAAGCCCACGGCTGTAAGTCGAAATGAATACTAAATTTAATTTAAACACAAATCTTCCTTGAATACTATTTTTAACATATGCTAATATACATATGTACATCCAATTTACATATTTCTTACATAATTTCTTATCCGTCTATTCTTATTATCTATGTTTTATTGAATTATTTATTCATCTCCAGGTAGCCATCAGTTCATGTTTACGATGACCTGTTATCTTTTTATTTACTAAGCACATTTAGTTGCGTGAAGATAATTACGAGTTCATGTTTGAACAAACGGAACTTGAACCATATTAACAAATTCCGGTAATCTAATAATTTTTGTATACATAAAATCCACATGAAATGATTTTACTTCGTTGAGCGATATCCGCCATGTATTGTCCAATCATTGGCATTATTATGATCTTTTTGTAATATAGTTGTAATTTCGTTTATCGTTTGCAGTGTCGTCAGAAAATATGGTAAAATATTGGACCTAGAACACTTTCTTGTAGTGCCCGCGTACCCTAGTCACCAATTCCTTATAATCTGAATAATCATTTCCATGTCTTATCCGAAAAATTCTATTACTCTATTCTTTACATATAAGTGCTTTAGGTAGAATTTGTTTTAATTTAAAATTTAGGCCTTCGTGCCACACTTTATCAAAAGCTTGCGACACGTCTAAGAGGACCGCCGAACTAATTTTCTTTTCTTCAAGAGTTTTCTCAATGACGACAGTGATCCTATGCAATTGACCAATTGCCGAATATTTGCTTCTAAATTCGAACTGATGTTTAGGTATTAAGCGCTTTTACTGGACCGGGGAAAATAATAGGTTCTAGGGAAAGAGCCATGATTTTAGGTCTACACTTCCACAGGAACAAACCTCTTGGACAAAAAACATAACTTCGAAAAAATCTACAGAACGGAGTTAAGTTTCAAAAGCTGAGAACTTTACATACACGCTCAAAGCATATGCCATCAAGTTGTACACTGATGAATCGATAACAACTGAGGGGACTGGTGCAGGATTTTTTGGGCCTACAACCAAACTCTCTGTTCCGATGGGGCATTCCACTAGCATTTTCCAGGCGGAGGTTAACACGATAGGAAAATGCGCAGAACTTAATCTCGAGAAAAAAAACATATAGGAACCAAAATATTGCCATCTTGTCAGATAGTCAAGCTGTACTAAACGCACAAAGATTTTACTCCATCAGCTCAAAACTGGTATAAGAATGTGTGAGCAGACTGAATGAGCCGGGCAAGGATAATAAAGTCTCACTTTATTGTGTACCTGAGCAATGGGCTAGGAATCCAGGGCAACAAAGAGGCAGACTTCCTAACAAAAATGGGAGCAATGTCACCTTTAATACGACCAGAGCCCTATTGCGTAATGGGAGAATATGTGATCAAAAACAATATCAGATCCGAAGAAGAGATTTCTGTAGAATAAGAAATCTCATCCAGGTCTGTAGGACACAATATATCTCAAGGTCGCAAATGCAGCAATACTCCAAATGAATTCATTCGTTCATTCATTAGGCACTTTTATTTCTATTATTCTTTCCAAAAATGCTTAACCATCTGGGTTAACGCTGTCTAAATTATTGTTGTTTCAGTTCGAAATGAAGTGTGTGTGTTGAGCTAAATTATTTTATTATATTTTTTTTCCACACTTCTGATAGTGGTCGAAGAGAGCTTATAGCAAGCACTTACACATACCCTTACACTCAAATTAATAAACATGGAATTGGGAAGTTTTGGAATTATTCCGTGGACTCACTGCGAAATGCTAATAATAAAACAGAATTTCTGCAATTTGACATTTACAAACTTAGCCCTTCGCTAAATAATAGAAAACGGTGGGTTAGTGAAGAACTAAGAATTGACATTTAGAATAAAAGGAGATAGAGTTTATACTTATTGCATTAGAATTTGTTCTCGGATTTTCGATTTCGAAATTTTTAGTCCGTAGACTAACCTTTATTCTATGGTTTAGTAAAGTCATGGACTAGCGGTGGAATAAGCATTTTTTTTAGTTAAAAGGGCTGTTAATTCTTACTACTTTTGGGAAATCTTGATTGTCCAGGCTTTTTTGAAAAAAAAAATATAAATGGTGCTCAGCGAAATTTAAAAATAATTATTTTCTTGTTTACGAATCTTTATCTTCATTTTTGATTACTTTAAAATATCTTTTTATCGCGTGTTTGCTATTAATCTTATTCAATTTTCAGCACAGATAGACAGCAACGAACGTAAAACTAAACGCATTATTTGTTTGACAGAAAATGTAAACGAAAACAAAAGTAAATGTCAGAAAATTGTATTAAATGTTTTGTTTGAAGTGAAGTTAGATGCAATTTATTCTTTTGATATGTGAGTCTGGGCTTACATGAAAGAGTGTAAAACATTTTTAAATTATCTTTTTGAAGTAGATTCAAGTTTTTTTTTTGTGTACATTGAAGTGGATTAAACAGGGATTTCTAAAAGTGATTTAGACGTAAAAAATTTAACAATAGTGTGAAGTAGGGAGCAGATTTTAATTTTTTTTTTTGAAATTGAAGTAAATCTACTACAGTTGAAGTAAAGCGTTATCGCTGCTTCCAACATATACAAAAACCATATCAAACATGTTTATATTGTTTATAAGTATGAAGCTAAGATTTAATCTGTCTCATACATAATTTAACCTTGACTCATACAAACATACATAAATACAATGCTTGTTGTATTATTTATTATAACTAAAAAAATTTAATGTTTATATTAATTCACCTTTCCCTATTATTAATAGATACATTTTATTTCTTTCTTATTTTTGCAGTAACAGCAACATAAAAAAATTATTGATCAAAAGTTGTGAAAAAACAATCTCAAAGCCATCGCTAACATCACTTCACATTGCCACGAGAGTGATAGGTACCTACTGAGATTACCAGAACACACTACAACTACTGCCCCAGCATCATCACAATGCATCCGCGTCGGGTTATCAAACGTAAATGAATCGCATTTAATTAATATTGTAATAATTGTCGTTATCAGAATTGAAATGAAGTGAAGTACAAAATAAAAATAATCGTAAAACGAAACAAAAAAAAAAAATATTTCAGTCACAAAGAAATTAAAACAAAATTAATATCAGTCTGGGCTTTCATTCGGTTCGGTTAAGAAAGCAGAATCTTATATTTAAGATTTTCGTGACAATTTGCTTTTAGAAAATAAATTTTCGAAAAAAGCATCTCTCAATTTGTGGAACAACAATGGCGATGGCGTTGTATCCATTTCGAAAGAATCATTCGTTATTTTCCGGTTATCTGTGTGTTTTTGTGTTTATAGCATTAATACAGCTGCAGTGTGTGGTGCAATGTGCACATGTAAATCAAACTTCAGAACCTAATCATAATTACCATCAGGTGGAGGTTCAGCCACAGAATAATCAAAACGAAGAACAACCTCATCTACAGCAGCACAGAAATCACTATCATCATCATCATCATCAGCAACAGCAGATGCAACAGCAAAACCCAGAACAGAATCATCATCATCACAATCATAATCATCAGCGCCATCAGGCGGAACACCCTGTAACGCAACAAGAGGTCGAGTTCGATCCACCTCTGCTGAACCCTCAGAGCCATCAACTACATCATCATGTCCATCGACACAACCATGAGGAATATGAATTCGTTCCAAAGTCGCCGTCTACTTCGACGTCAACATCAACGTGGCCTCCGCCATCGTCGTCGTCTTCAATTGGTGCTGGAGGACGCCTGTATCATAGTAAATTCACTATAGAGGAGCTTATGCACACCAAGTACGAAACTAAGACGTCCAACGATGTGGATATGGATCCATGTAAAGCGGGTGAGTCTATCAATTGAATAGCATGCATCAAATTACTATTGCTTTGCTGTTTGCTGTTTGGTGCGGTAAATCAATTCCGCACTGTCTGTGGGCCATTTAATGAAATAATATACATTCTTCTGTAGGTAGGCTAGGAAGTATCGAGTGGAGGAAAATGAAATGCCTCGAAGATTTTTATGGTTCATTACGGTCTCTAGAGAGGTATTTGATTTTAGTTTATCGTTTCGGTCTGGTCTTATGGTGAGGAGCAATTTGGTTCCACAATCTACATATTGCCGATGAAACGTTTAATCGAATACGGCTGCTTTCAAACGGGGAACATCGATAGCGTTCCACTTTTTGCCTATGTCTTAAAGCGAAAGTCTTTTATAATAGGGCGCCAAATTTTCATATATAAGTAAATTTATTTAAATTTAAATTTTTTAGTTGGTCGGATGCTGTCTTATTTGAAAAAGGCCCCAAATAATCTCGAGCCGCCTCCGTATACTTATAGTTACTAATAAATACAAAAATAGAAAAATACGAGGAAGTACGAGTATGTAAACACTATATTCATTCATTCACGTTTAGACGGTGTCAAATCCTAATAGACTTCGTTATAAGCATACCCGACTCGGAATTTGCGGCTAACGACTTGTCGGAAGTCCGTTGACTTCAGTGGCATTAACCTTGTCGACGATTATACATGATTTAATTGAGTAATCCAATATGTATCAACAAAAAAAGCTACCTGGACTGGATCGTTCAAAAACAAAGCCGCTACTAATGAAGCTTGACTAGCCTAGCCGCTTCGTACTCGAACGCAAACATTGGCAACTTCAGACGCCATTACAAACAAAAATGGCAGTTAAGTACAAACTGTCAATAGCAAAAAGCTAATTCAGGTCGGTAATGCAGATGAAATTTTCTGTGAACTTTTACCAATCACTATTTTGCTGTTCATCGGTAAGGTCGGTTATATTGTACAATTTAAACCCGCATATATGCTATTTCAGCTTTTACATCATACAATTTGAGTTTGCAATTTGTAATCACCTGGGTGAGGGAAGTATGTGGTGGCCGGGATAGACAACAATGCTCAGGCTGGAAAATTGCTGAGTTATGGTCCTTTCATCTCTGTAAATTTTCGTTATGGTACGATTGAACTTTTCTAAATAAAGTGGAGTAAAGAGTGCGGATATATGTTAACGGAAACGGATTAAGAATCGCATAGGTGTAAAGCAGTATATGCAATGTTGCGGATTTGGTATTTTGTTGTCTGTCTGGCTGAATGTTCAAAGTTTGACAGGTCTAGAAAATTTATATTTAAAAAGAAAAACATCTTTCGACGCGTCGTTTTATCAAGTTTTTTCTTATTATTTTATCAATTTGGGAATTTCCTTATTTATGTTTGTGGCAGGGAGAAAAGTCCAATTCACATAAGCTTTGTTTACTGACGTGTTCTGCACAAAATATTACAACTTTTTGCTAGTGAAGAATTATTTGCTCTGGCTTGCTCTGGTTAAATGATCAGTGAATCGTTTTAGAACAAATTCGAGCAGAAAAGCACAATATTTTCTGTTCTGACCTTTGAGTAAGATTTTTTTTTCACTTTTGTTTATTTGGTGGTTTGTTTACTTTTGGCTTATGGTTAGCCCCTTATTTTGTTTTAATGTTTATTTATTTAGTAGAAAAATCCAAAACAAGGAAAAAATCCTAACAATTTCATATTTGTTTGGTTGTTATTTTAATTGACTGTTCTATCTTGTTCTGCCTTTTCGTTTCCGTGCTTTTCTGTGCTATTCTGTTTTGATCTTTTCTTCAATGAACACGCACATATACTTTTGTAAAAACAAAAACAAAAATAACCACGATTTTTGCATGAACATCTGTTATTTATTTATTTATTTGAATCAAGCTAATAATAATATCTTCTTATAATTTATAAGTTATAAAATACTATAAAATATTTTTTTAAAACCAGAATTTGATACATCAAATGTATGAATTATGATTTACGGCGATTTACTAATTAAACATGTTATTCAAAGGTGAATTCCGTTCATAGTTGGTATGATAGTGTGCTATATAAATTGGGTAAGGTAGACCTCATAAATTACGATTTGGAACATATAATGAAAAGTTAGAGCGAATGGGAATCGAATTCACTGTGCACGTGACAATATAATTAATTAAATTAATTATTATTTATTATTAATTAATTAAAATAACCTTTTAAATTGCACCATACTCAATCCATTTTCTTGATAAAGTGGATTTGGACAAATCGAAAAGAGTGCACAAAACTAAGCGAACATAACATTTTGGCGTTTGTAAATGTCCAAAAATCATATAGATTTATTATGATGCTAAAAATATAAAATAGCTGTTTGGTGACTTAAGCTTTAGTAAAATATTGAAAGATAATTCCATGATTATCCTACGCAGCATACGCATACAATAGGTTCATTGAAGCCATAAGAGGTACGATGAGTAGATCTACCTGCCTACTGGGAGGGTTTCTTAGGTTACGGGGGTTAGTGTTTAGAAAGATTGAGTTGTAGCTGTAGAGGGTTTTAGAGTCAACCGAACCTGAGAGAAGTCGATAAATGAAGAGGATTTCTGTTATTTATCTTCGCTCTTGCAGGGTATTAATGTTAATTAGTTAAAGGCGATTCTGATATGTTGGCAGGACCAAAGGATTATTCCAAGACATGCCACGAAGGGCGAATCTTAAGAAACGGCCGGCGTTGAATGCTTTCGATTCTAAGATATGAATTTGTTGACCACAATTGGCAGGTGTGTTCAAGTAGCTGGCGAATATGGGTTATGTAGAGTGATCTTATGACGTAGGGGTCGAAGAATTCTTTTGACCATCGTTTAACAAAACCAAGCGTTGAATTGGCTTGTGTTATTAAATTGAGCTCTCGGTCACATAATATGCCGATTTGATTGGCTAAGGGTTGATTGCGAAGAAGAAGAAGATTTTATGCGTTTGCGTGAAAAAGTGATTGATTGACATTTGGCAATATTAAGCTGTAAGCAGTTTTTGATATAGCAGATTGAGAAAGTGTCGAGATCTAGTTGAATAAGAGAAGAGTCGTGTGAGGAAGAAATTGTCTGGAAAAACTTGGTATGCTTAATGACCAATTCAATATCGTTAATTGTAAGAATATAAAGGAGATACCTAAGTGACTTCCTTGGGAAACCCCGGAGTTAGCTAAGAATGAATTGGAGAAGGCAGATCTGGAACGAACACTGTAATACCGGTTTTTTAGATAAGAATAAGAAATCCATTTTAAGGAGATAGTTTCAAAGCCGAGGGTGGACAATTTGAAAAGTATTAGTCTATGCGAAATTTTGTCAAAAGCCCTTCGAAGGTCAGTAGATATAACATCTACTTCCATTCCGCTTTCTATAGAGCTGGGACTGTATACGATACAAATTCAACTAGGTTTTTTGTTGTAGATCTACATTTGAGAAAGGCGTGTTGTCTAGGAGAAATGAGGGACTTACAACGGAAACTTAAAATTTCGTACAAAATACTTTCAAATATCTTACGGATATGTGAAATTTTGGCAATGGGAGGATAGGTTTTAATATCTCTCTTAGTACCCTTTTTGTATATTGGGGTTATGAAAGAGATTTTCTTTACCTGAGGATATTCTCCTTGAGATAGTGATAGACTGAACATTTTGGAGAGGGGAAGAGAGAGGGCTGAAGAGCATTTTTTAAAAGATTATTGCGGGAGGCCATCAGGGCCAGGAAGATATTCATCGTTAAGTTGATTCAACTTATTTTCGATGATATATGTGTCGACTGTAAGAGGAAGAAATGGTTCTAGTGAAAAATTTGGCAAATGATCGAAATGATCTGAATCAAGTGCAAAGGAATCGTCGGTGAAAGACTGCTTGAAAAATGTGACAAAAAAGTTGGCAACATCTTGTGGATTATTCGAAGTTTTGGTATTGAAGGAAAGAGAGGTGGTTAAATGACATAATTTTGTCAGCTAACTTTCAAAATCCAATTCACTTACAGCGCAGTTAGATGTTAATTCGACGCTGCCAGATAGTGTTATGATTCCTTCAGTATCTACTGGAAAGCGTAAAACATTGCATAGGACGAATATTCTTTTGCAGTTGTATAGTTGCCAGAGTTACTATGAATGCCTCGACCGCCCTTTCCATCGTTCTGTAGAAGTCCCTTAGAAAGGCGAATCATTTAACTACCTCCCAATTATACTTAAGACCGTTCTTTCCAAGGTAATAGAAAAGTTGACTAATTATTACTTTTAAGAAATATATTGTAGATATATATATATATTGTAGACTGTTTAATAACCGGTAGTATGGCTTTTGTAAGCGTAGCAATAGGTCTGGTGGTCTGATGGTATATCTGACCAAACAGTGGAACACGCGTTTACATTGTTTCGGAGAAAGTAAGATATTTCAAAGGCATAACAAAACAGTCAAATCTTGTTCCCGTACACTAAATTTTCGTAGTTTTTTCCCCATCTGCAAATTTCTTTTGACAAAATTATGAAGACTGTCAAATAAAAAACAAAAAAAACAATACATAAACTGTCAGTTGCCTGGTGTGTCATTACAAAAGTCGAAAATCGAAGTTATCATAACAAAATACACTTTTGTTTTGACATTTAAAAATTGGCTAGTCAACGGCCTTGGCTACGATAAAAGCATAGCATCCCATAGATCAGCGAAATCAATCATCGTTGTGCGTGGTTAGTAATTCGATGGGGGACCGTCGAAAACAAAACTCGTGCTGTTGACATGTGTTTCTTCTGTTGTGTGTTCATCCTATCTCTGTCTCTCTCTGTTGTATTAATGTATGTAAAAGCTTAAGCCAATGGTCTAGTTGCCAGTGCTTCTGTGTCTCTACTTCGTAGATTGATCTGCGGAGTAGTATAAAAATGTAATGTAATGTAATGTAAAAATTGGCTAAAAGTTTTGTTCAATGCGTTCCCGTACTTTTGTGAAACTTTGTCACTCTCTGTGCTTCTTACCCATACTATTGCAAAAATAACAGTCTTCACATTTTTTTGCAAAAAATACGAGCATATACTTACATAATCTTTACACGCTCCACTATTTTTTACAAGTTCCTTTACAACAAAAAAGAAATCAATCTGAATTCGATTTAAAATGATTGCTTGGAATTCAACATTATAGATAAGTAAGTGTTAAAAAAAGTTATGGAATCTCCTAGATTCACACTATTCTAACAATTTAATGTCACAAATCACGACTGTGTGACCATTGGTTGGGGTAACAGAAGCATTTCTGAAAAGACATTCCACAGGAACCTGTGGCGTATTTTGCATTTTTGGATTGTTGAACCGCCGAATGCTAAAAGTATCTGGGAAGGGAACTATTTTGTTTTGTGTGATTGTCATTTTGCTAGTCCTTATTATTTCTATATTATCCTTTTGTTTAATATAATGCAAATACTTTTAGCCAGATGTTGCTCACACGAGAAACAAATTGCCAATCCATGAACAAAACAAAAATGCATACTTTTTATGTATTAAAAAGAGAAAAATGTAAACTCTGGCTTTAGTTCGTTCACACTCTCATCAGTTACGGTTTCACAATGCCAATTCCAATCCAAATAGAATAGTAGAAAAAAAAAGTCTAGTGTAGAACCCATCCACAGTCATGAACATCTCGAATTTCAATTGTTCTGCCAGAAGGATAGCATGTCAACTTTTAACTATTCTCCTAGCGCTGACATATACAAAATGATGCATTCTCCAAGCGACTCGCATCCATTCTAGCATTCCTTTTCTGTCACGCTGCCACCATCATACACCATATCTACCACCAACTGACGCATACACAATGCCAACATCGCTTGCCAGAATGCTAGGAATAACATTTGTTCGTAGAGCAGCAGCAGAAGCAGCAACATATCCTAATCCGAGGCATCTCCAACAATTCAAGCGTAAATTACAATAATATTTCAAAAACTAACCACAAAAGTGAATCCGTCATGTCGTCGTCGGGAACAAAATATGCGTTGACACTTTTAACCATTTCTATTCACCGCAAATGGAATAACTCCCCTCGACCACAAAAAGCATATAATTTATATGCAAATTAAAGTTAGCAGAATATTTTATTCAATGCTCTACTATAGCTGTACGATCAGAACATTTGTGGCCAAGCAAAATGCATTTATTATGTCCAATAATGCAGCTATGTGGAGAATAAATGCATAATGTTGCCTTCGTCGCGTCACCGCGTCGGTCGCCCGAAACCTAATACTCTTACAATACGGACTCGTGCCAAAAATAAGTTCCATTTACATTGCCCCATCTGCCTATAGATAACTCATCTTGCTTGTGCTTACGCTTGGCTCGTGGCGTTAGACTAAATTAAATAAAATTTTCAAAATTCCAAGTAGGTAACATTATAAATTACGCAGCAACGCCAACGTGTTAAATCTGCATCAGCATCGTACATAGTTACACAGAGAGAAATAAAGGGTTTGTTCCATGTTCGCTGTAGTTCAAACTACTGTTTGATTAATAACTTTTTTTGGATCTGTTCATTTGTACTGTGTGCGATGTTTGGTTCAGATTGTGTTAAGGGGAAAGTTTTTAGAACTGTCAAATGACAAACAAAATTATTTTTTTGTTTTTAAATATTATATAGTAAGAATTATTGACCTGTCTTGTTATTTATTTTATTTATGAGTTAAGCTGTCAAAAGTCAAATACTGAGGGAAAAAAATGTTGCATTCGTCTACTCACATTTTTACGCATTAAAATTTGAGAGAACTCATTTTCTGAACTGGCCAAATAAAATAAATTAACTAAATGTCAAGAATTGTTCGATGAGAAATCAAAGTTAGAGTAGCCATTTATCTAATGGTATTTTCGATTGGCAATTCGGAAGAACTCTCCGATCCAGAACACCAATAAAACAAACAAATTCATCCAATTTGTTTCTGAAGGTTTTGTATCGCTGTATGTGTGTAATTACGCATGGTCATACATAGTTATCCAAAATTGTTTTTATTTCACATTTGTAAACATGGCGGAAACAAGAAGACAATGAAAATTCGTTTGTGGACATGTAAAAATCCATTTTTATTTTTTTAGAACTTTGGTTATTGTATTTTTAATAATATTTATTTAAAATTTTTAATTCTTATTACCTAACCATAAAATTGCTGTTGCAGTGCTGACAACTCAAAAAAAAAACTATAGGTTTATTCGACCTTAACTACACCATGGCGCGTTGAGGAATGTCAGTGGATTTCAATCAATCCTGCATTTGATGATATTTTAACATTGACATAAATGTGAGTACATATTTTAATAAAGTTATATCATCGAAAATTAAAAATAATAAAATAAAATAAAATGTAACACAAATAACCAATTTATACTATATAAACTGTCGAGAGTAGGAAACAGGGAGTTTTTGTTTGCAGATTGCAACTAATCTTGCCGCTGACAGCTGCTGAATTGATGGTTCTGACAACATTACCTCCAAAAAACCTGGAGCTGGCTGGTCAGTGCAGCCACCGGCCAAACATCAAACACAATGAAAATGCACTAATGGTGATTTCCAATGACGCGTTGGGTGTTATTTTGGCAGAATTTTCCCTAAACGCGTAATTTAAGACATAGCAATTAATAGTATAGTTAAGACATAGCAATTAATAGTAAACGTAGTATGAAACTACGTTTCCACCGACCACTAAACCGAGATTTAAGTAAATATAGCATACAAATTTTAATCTTCTCAGATGAAGATTTAAAATAAATCTCATTTAAATCTTCAATCGAACTACCATATTTCCATATCGAAATGAACACATTCATCGGGAAAGTGAATTTTCCTCTTCGGTTGACACAGATGAAGCTGCCTGTCTCACTTCTACATCATAAGAGAAAATGAAAAGATATATGCATTTTAAATAGTGCTGTCAAAATTAATCTACTTTTGGAGGGGTGGAAACACTTTTTGAGAGTAGTAAATCTACAAGAGATTAAAGTTCGGTGGAAACGTAATATAAGGGTCTGTAAACCGATCGAGCTATTTAAAATTATCCAAAGAATTGTGACATCGAATGGTTCTGTGCGAATCGAACAAACCTAATACATGCTGTGTTTCTTTCGATATCAAACATTTGAAAATTACGGTGGCATTTTCTAGTATTCCTTTGCTGGTTTAATTTTTTTTTTAATTTAACTATATGCCTGTAAGACCTAAGGTCTTTTAAATGCAACCTGAATTGCACGGCACTAGTTTGGCACAGTGGATTTAAGTACCAGTTATTGACTGTCTCATTTTAACCCATGGGCGGCATCAAATTAAAATTGGAGGTATAGAAAAGAATGCGCCTAGCGTGGGGATCGAACCCACACGTCTAAGTTAGCAATCAAGCACTTTATCCACTGCGCCAATGCCACTCACGTATACGTTTTTTTGTAGAGAATTCGCATTGTGAAATAACAACGAAATTTTTCTCTGAGTGCAGGGAAAACAACAAAAAGGCTTTTACATCCTACAGGAGCAAAGACGTAGAGGCGTTAGGTAGGTTAGACTGGAATGACAGCAGGATAAATATACATTTAGTGGTTTTCTACTCACTAAGCCGTTGGAATTGTTGCAAATATAACACATACCATACCATGCTGAGTTGTAATTGTATAAGTGCGGACTCCCACAAATGCTAACACACCGTTAGGTATATTGGCGCAAGTTAAAATTTGCTTATATCGTCATGTAGTTGTTGTGGCTTACATGTCGAATAGATGAAATCGAATAGAATGGAAAGTGGGGATGAATATTCTGATGGTAATATTCGAATTTGGTTGCATAATCCTTGAAATTATTGCCTTTGTTTAGTCGATTTGGCTCTTAACCAGAAGATAGTGGCTCTGCTATTGCTGCTCTTTGGTTTTGGTATAGTTTTGGAAGGAAAACTATTAATTTATGTTTTGCAGGTATCTAAAGAGAAACAGGAAATCCTTGAGGTTAGTACTGTAAAAGGTCCATGGGTTAGCGCCTTAATGTCTGGTTGCAATTTGTCTGGTATTTTTCTAACTGACAATGGGAGGAGTGTTTTTTTTAAAGAATTTTTGGCGTTCTTTCAATTTTTAGTCTTACGAATTCTGAAGGAAAATAAAATAAAAATGATGTCAGGAGAAATACCTACACATTTTTGAGCTAATCTGTTTGTCCTTAACCCACACAGAAAATGTATTTATAACTTTTTTGTAGTTTTGGTTCTAACCCCACAATGCTGCAAAAAAGGATTTAAATCGATGATGGGGATTTCTTTTAAATGCGTACAAGTCAGGTATTCAAGATAAATGGTAACTGTGTTCGGTGTAGTTGCGGCTAATAGTTGCGTCAACGGTCAATAAATGTAGACTTTGTGACGATTGAGGAAATTACTTAAATTACTTTTAGACCGCTTCAGCATGATCTTTTTCGTCAACTGTTAAGTTGTAATCCATGTAGGGGGTGGCCGTGGCGCGATAGTTGTGTGTTCGCCTGTCAACCTCATGGTCACAGGTTCGATCCCTGCCGTAGTCTATGTCTTCTTATTTTTCCATTAAAAACCAATTCTAAAAATAAATGTCATACAATGAGTTGCTGGTTTACTCATTACATGCTGTTTACGGCATAGAACTAACAACATGTGATTGAGTAAAACTAGTATACCGATAAAATATGACAATGACTAAAAAAATTAATGCGAATTATAAGGGACATAGATAAATAATACACGGAAATTTATCCGCATTAGTTCAGCCGCCATCCCTGGAGATAAGATCTGAGACAACAACCACTTACAGTCTCCGAATATAGCGCCACACATCTTTCCTATCATTCTTTCTCTTCCTTAACCTCACCCCCACGCCCGCGCTGTGTTGAATCATTTAAAGAGTATTCATAATCCCTTGAGCGCGTGTAGATTATAAAAAAAAAAAATGGTTATGTTATAAAATAGATCGATTGGGGATAATGCAAGGGTAAAGTTGCCCAGAGGTGGTGTTTGTGTAAGTTGTTTTACAATTGTATCTGAATTTTAATGATTTTAGTAAGCATTAATTGTGGGAGGGTCTATATTTGCAATATTTCGCTCTCTTCTCTGAACAAGCCCGCCACCAGCATCAAGTACTGGGGGCCTTTTAAACACTTTCAACAAGTCATCAGGAGGGCCGCTGCTCTACTGATGTACTGGGTTTGATTAGATAACAACAACAAAACTGCTGATTCAATGATAAGTGCTGGCCCGAGCCTGCAGCAAAGAACTAGGCCTATTAGGTGATGCTGCAGACAAAAAGAAGAGAAAAGAATAAGCTTACGAGAAGTGGGCGGACAAGCTTATTGAAGATTATATGGGTAGGGTTGATTTACGAAAGTTCTATATCGAAAACTGAAACGATCTAACCCAGGCTACAAAGCCAGAATGGAAGGCTGCAAGATTCAGTGGGGATATATGGTAGTATCGGTAGTTAATACACAGTCAGTGAGGATCTGGAGGATTCCGCTTTTGTTTTAATTGAGCGCGCAATTTCGACTATCCTTAATATGATCAAGCACAGTGCGAGCATTCGAAAATTTAGAGTAGGGTTTAAAGAGATTATTTATTTAATTTATTTAATTTTTAATGAGTCTCAGAGACTCAAATTAAATAGTTTGATTTTTTTTTCTTGACGTTTAAGTCAAAACAAATAATTCGGGCACAAACTCGCTTGAAAAGTGGTCAGTAGAGTTTGTGAGCGAGTTGCTTGCGATGTGAGCGAGTTGCTTGCGATGTGAGGTATGTGAGAAACCGCCACACTCGCATCAAATGTCGCTTCAGTGTGCTTACATATATAAAAATAAATGTATATATTTTTCTCGTACGCAAAAGCTTCTCTTCTTATCTATCAATTTTACGATAAAAAAGTGTCTTAATCTTTTTTTTGTGTAGAATGATATGATTTACAATGTGTACAAACAATTTTCTTCAAAAAACCTAGGCATTGTTTTCAAGAATTTTACCACTTTTCCGCCCTCTAAATTGTTTTTCTTCCCACTAAATTTAGGGTACTTTTTAGAAAATGTTTAGGACATAAAAATGAAGCATTCCAAATTTGGTTCTTTGAACGCGAACATTGCAAGTCTTTCTAGCTTGTTAAAACTTTTTTCACTGAGTGGAGTTGGTTTTATAATTATTCCGGAAACTTACTCCTCTAATCCTAATAACCTATTTACATTCCAATTCAAACCATGCATTTTCCTTAGGTTTGATAGATTTCAACCCTTTCGGGATAAGATATCTCATTCCGTTAGGAATTCAGTTTGAGGCATAGTGACCAATTAATATTACAGTTCTCAAAGAAATTGTTGGGACCGTCCCATTGGCTTTCTCATATTGCCAAACAGTTCTGTTAGGTGATTTTTCTTTAACTGATTGTTGTTCGCATGAAAATTTTGCAGATATGACCTGCAACATCAGGAATTCGAGTTGATTCATCAACAAGCTGAGTCAGTTGGTTTAACTCAGCAAACACCTCAACATACCTTCGTTCGGGTGTTGTCTGGCTTGAAAAGTGGATCCAGCTAGAAGTGTGTACATTGAAATCGCCCCTTAATGACGATTTCAGTGCGAGAATAATGGGAATCAATTCTTCGAATGGAGAAAAGTGCAATTTCTGTCCAAATTTGGGCTCCGATAAATGAAACATGTGCGTATGATGTTCTCGTTTTATGGGAAATTTTAACCACACGGAGAATGACTTGGGAATGCATTAATTTATCGATAGCAAAAGTATTCCTGATAAATAAAATCTGACCATTGAGCTGAAGATGCTCCGACATGTTGAAATTCAGAGAAATAAGTCCCCAACCATCACCTAAAAATCCCAAACTCGGACACGTGGATAGATTCAGGGTGGCGCACGAATCGTGCTACGAGTACAATAAGAAATTTAAATAACTTTTATTTTAATCGATGTATTTCATTAATTTTTTTTTATTAAATTAAAAATTAAATTTTATTTTAAATAACGAATGGTTTGGAAAGATGATAGACCGCAAATGACCTCCACGCTCATCCACTCATGCGGCACCTAATCAGAATATTGTTCATTGCGGCCTGAAGGGTTGAAATTGGGATCGCCTCAATTATTGTCTTAATGGACTGCTTCAATTCAGTCTTTGTACATTTCCTGCTTGACATAACCCCACAAAAAAAAGTCTGGTGCAGTCAGGTCAGGTGACCTTGGGGGCCAGCGGAAAGTGCAGTTTCTGGATATCAATTTGTTAGGGAATTTTCGTTGGAGCTCCGCCATAACTTGTGTGGCTACGTGTGCACTTGCTCCATCTTGTTGAAACCAAATCCTCCTGAAAGGGATACGTCTTTGACGAAGTTCTGGGTAAAAAAACTCCTTCAACATCTTTAAATAACGGTCCCTATTGACAGTTTGTGTTACACCGTTTTCTTCAAAGAAGCATGGCCCGACAATACACCTTGATGAAATTGCGCACCACACAGTGACTCGTTCTGGGTGCAGTTCCGTCTCATGGAGCATTTCTGGATTAGATTCACTCCCTCTGTAGCAATTTTGCTTGTTAACATTGCCCTTTAAGACAAAATGGGCCTCATCAATCAAAACAAACAATTCATCAATGTGTCTTCTTCGGCCATTGCAATCATTTTTCGGCAAAATTCCAGGCGAACAGGCAACCTCAGGATTTGCCTTTAACTTGCTTGTAATTTGGACTTTGTACGGAAACAACTTTAAGTCATCATGAAGTATCCGTTGTAATGACCGTCTGCTAACTCCAATTTGGCCCGATAAGTTTCGAGCCGAAACACTTGGATTTGCCTGTATTGCCGATGCAACAGCCACGATTGTATCCTGAACCCGAACATTGGGATCTCGATGATACGGTCTTCGTTCGATGCTTCCAGATTCGGCAAACATGTTCAACAGCCTCATCTACTCGGGGGAGTACCGCCAAACTCCAGCCTAAATTCCCTTTGGATGGAAATGACTGACTGCAAAGAATGGTACCGCTGCACTATCCAAATCATTTTTTCAGTACCCCAAGCATTCATTTTGATAAATCTAAATAGTAGACTATAAAATAAAAAAAAATAAGCCCATTACTCACACTGAAAAAATTTATTACGTTTTATTCTTGTAGCCCGATTCGTGTACCACCCTGTATAACTTCGAAATAATCAAGTACTTTAGCAATGTACTTAGAATCCCTTCGCAGCATGACATGAGTGCGGAGATCCAACAAATGATTATTCCTAACAAACTCTTTTTCTCGCTCACTCCTG